>CP126890.1:150472500-160472500 GCA_030440675.1 Furcifer pardalis | reverse complement strand
GTTTGTTCTTGCAGTAATCTATTTTGGTTGCTGTCATTTAGACAAGCTACAGCTTGGTGGTATATAACAATCTGCCAATACTTTAACTGTGTCTTTCCCACATTTTAATGAGTGTCTACATCCTACCTTTTTGGAAGCAAGACAAAATAACTTTCCCAAGGTCTGGACAGATTAAGTTTGGGTTGGGTTGGGTTTTGTTCCAGATATTGTTTTGTTCTAGGCATTGCTTTAGTGACTTTTTTGTTGATGTTGTCTCTGACTTTTAAAATGCTGGTGTTGTCTCAAGACACCCTTATTCATTGAAGATCAGAAAGTACATGACTACTCATTACAGCCTTACACACGAGACATAAGCATCAACACAGGTTGTCTATCTATACAGAATAAAAGCTGTGATCCATTTAAGTCCAGTGCTGCCAACTCTGATGCCAGTTTCAGGCAGGATTCTTTCCAAGCTCTATCTGGAGATAATAAGCATCAAACCTGGATTATTCCTCATACAGAGTACTTGCCTCAATCACAAACCATACTCAGCATTCCCTCTTGATCCCTTACCTAGTCTTAACCAGGTCCCAGCCTGCTTAGCTTCCAAAAGTCAGAGAACATCTTGTGGATCATCTTGAGAACATCTTGTGGAAATTCTCTGGTGCAGAAATGCAATTTAATTCTTCATGGCTGCTGTGGCAAATTGCTAATGAACTAGTGACCTGGTTGTTGTGACACTCACATACCAAACAGAGAATACCACAGAAACAGCGTGAAAGGCTGCATTCAAACTTTGAAAAGCAAACTATTGCTACAACAGTCAAATCCCTCTGGCTGAGTAAATCCAAGCTTTGAAACAGGACTAAAACCAGAGAGGTCTCCCAACAGAAGACCTTTTTGAAAGCCCTATCTGTCTGTATTTACCGTATTTGCCTGCATATAAGACGTACCCAGTTATTACCAAAACCGGCCACTATATACAGTACAAGACACACTCCATTTTTCCAGTGTATTTTAAGGGGGAAGTGGGTCTCATACACCAGCAAATATGGTATTTATTTATTTATTTATTTATTTATTTGCTTGCTTGCTTGCTTGCTTGCTTGCTTGCTTGCTTGCTTGCTTGCTTGCTAAAAGTATTTACGCTTAAGGTGACATATATTAAAATATTCAAGAACATTGTTTAAACTAGATTTAAAATAGCTCTTACAACAGGTTTAAAATCAGTTTTATTGAGAAAGGCAATAGCTGCTTTACACAGAATACTCAGCTAATCCAGAGTTCTATAAGCATGGAGCCAAGATCACTTCTCTTTTGACCTCCAAGATATGCCATTGAGAAAAGACCGCCTCAAGTACCTTACCATCTCACAGTGGTAGGATAGATCTCAAATTCCAGGCAACTATACACATCCATCATGCACAATAATGCTCATCATGTATGATGATTTATTCTATCTACTGTAGATTATAAAACACATCAAGGAATGTATGAGGACGTCCAAGGTAGTTATAACACATCAGGAAGAAATGGAAGCATAAACACAAACAGGGGGAAGCCCCATAAATAATGTTAATTCAGTTGCCTTCATTTTAGTACAAGATTCAGCCTTAATAGAACTGAAACAATTTTTGCTCCAAATTCTACCTTAGGCAGAGTTTTACAGGAATCCTTATTGCTCGTTCATTCATTATTACAGCAGTATGGAAGAACCATACCGAAGAGAATCAATACCAGAGTTCCCTCTTGTTCCTTCCATCTCCTCACCATCCAAATACTGTAACACTTTTTGTTTGAGTTATATTTTTTACTGTTGCTAAGAGGTTGTCAAATCCCATAATATAAGATCAAGATGTGGGAAACTCTTGCTTCCCATTTCCACGGCTTAGACAGAGTTAACACAGAAACAGAACAGGAGCAAAGAGAAACCAAATGTCCTTTCTGCCCAAAGCTAAGCAAAAAGATTACCATGACAGGCCAGGAAGTCTAGAGCCTGAAGATATTCCCAAGAGTCCTACAGAACTATGTAGACATCCAAGGCATTCATCACAGCTGGCATTTAATCTAACAGGGTTACTTTCATCGCAGCCAGCATTTATTCTAACAGAGTTAAATCAAATCAAATCTTTATTATGCTCCAGTACCAGCATAGAACAGCAAAAGGGAACAGAAGTTAAAATGGGGGCACTTAAAATATAACAAGAGACAAAAGTTAAAATGAGGGGATTAAAGAGGAGCATTTCTGCTCGGAGTTAAGGAGTAGTAAAATTAATACATAGATCAATAGTGTTACAGCTATTACTAAGCATATGCTGTGGCTCTAATAGTTTATTTGGCTGAAGGTCCTGCCAGGATTGTTCTTCTGATCTTGCATGCTGTGGCACAGAACCTGGCAGTGTTGTGGGTGAAGGTGGGTCTTTCATCAGATAGCAGCCAGTGGGTGTATGTGCTGTTTGCTGGCCAGGATACATGCAGAGCAATGGAGATATGAAATTGTTCCAGATGTCTCTATAAAAATGGCAGCTGCAGAGAATGTGTTCTGTAGTTTCAATTTCTCCAGTGTCACAGGGCCATAGACTCTCTGTCTTTGGTGTCCTTTGGAACTTTCCCTAGAGAACTGTAGAAGGGAGGGCTAGCATAAATGGCAGCGGGCTAGCATAAATGCCCTCAGATGACTTGGTGTCTCAAGTTGGAGCAAGTACAGTAGAACCCCACATAACGATGCCTTTCATCATGCAATTTTTTTCCCGTTATAAGAAGCATGCCTCTATGGGACGCATCGTACAACGAAAATCTCTATGGGGAAAATTGTACGACAAAAAATTTTCATTGTACAATGCATCTCATAGAGATTTTCGTTGTACGATTTTTCCCATAGAGATGCATTGCTTCTTATAACAAAAATATCTGTTATATGGGGTATAGCGGTTAGTGCAAAGCCTCTTCGTAATACGAATTTTTCCTTATACAGTAATACCTTGGATAACGATTACATCAGATAATGCTAGAATCAGATAATGATGCAAAATTTTGACTAAAATTTTGCATCGGATAACAATATGTTAGTGTTATCAGAGGTAATCATAGCAGTGGCATGACTGGGAAGCCAACTGGGGACTCCCCGTTTGGCTTCCCAGCCACCCTGCCACTGCAGGCATAGGGGCAGGGTGTCTGGGAAGCCAACCAGGGACTCCCCATTTGGCTGCCCAGCCACCCCGCAACTGCGAGCACAGGGGCGGGGTGTCTGGGAAACCAACCAGAGATTCCCCCTTTGGCTGCCCAGACATCCCGCCCCTGCAGCCGCAGTGGTCGGGTGGCTTGGCAGCCAAATGGGGAGTCCCTGGACGGCTTCCCAGTCACCCCACCCTTGCGCTGCCATTGATGCTTGGGTTGGGGGCAGGAATGGGTGTGCACACCGGTTCCCCCCCAACCCAAGCTCCTGCATGATTGGCACTTGGGTTGGGGCAGGAACAGGGGCACACGCCAGTTCTCCCCGAATCCAAACACTGATCGTGTGCTACAATCGGTGCTTGGATTGGGGGGACCAGCATGCGCGCCCGTTCCTCCCAACAACCCAAGCCCCAATCACAGCATGTGATCGCTGGCTGGGTTGGGGAGAGAACCTTTCTCTCCCCAACCCAGGTGGCACTTCGCTCAATCCGCCTGCCTCTTTGGAAAGGGAAGCGAGAATCCCCAATGCCCTTTCCAAAGAGGCAGGTGGATCGCCCCTCTATTCCCTTTCCTCTTCAGAAAGGGAACAGGGAGTTGTTTTTTAACATTGTGTAATATATGCATTGCACAATGTTAAAAACTGGATAACAATGAGACTTATGGAACCAAGTCTCATTGTTATCTGAAGTACTAGTGTATGAGGCATTCATTATGTAGGGTTCCATTGTACGGGGCTGGGGCAACAATGGGTCTCCATGACTCTGGAGCCAGGAAGGTAGGGGCCATGGCTAGGTCTTCTTGCCTTTCCATGTCTAATGTTCTCTGTTTAATGGCCTATTTTGCCTGGTTGTGACTCATGGCCTGTATGAAAGGTTGGGAGAGGCCAAAGTATCAGAGTCTGGATTGTATTGTGCTTTTCCATGGTGATTGGCGCTGTCCTGGAGACTTAGAAGCATCAGGCCATTGAGATTAAACAGAATTTTGAGCCAAAGGTTGAGGGTAGCTATCCACAATCTTGCCTCAACCTTTATCATGCCCATCTCCAGGCAAAGGGTGGTGTTGGATACACAGCAAGGGGTCTGGAGTGCTGAACGTAAGAATTTAGATTGTACTCTTTCCATAAAATAGGCTAAATTAAGTATGATCCAGAGGAATATTTTGCACCTTGTACAATTTACTCCCTTCTTATGAATAGTCTTTTTTTAAACATTTGTCCCATGCAAGACAAATTAACTAAATGTCCAGAAAAATCTCTACGTTTCTCCCTTTTATTAAACATTTAACTTTCAATCAAATGTCAATGTACTATATTGTTTTTGTCTATCGTATATCTAAAACCCAGTATAGTGTTCTAGAAATATAATTATGTAAATGTAAATGAACTAAGTGAAAAATACAACTACTCTAACAAAACTGGATGGGACACTCGAGAATGAAGTAATTAGGCTATCACTAAAGTGTTACAGATACTTAATAAAAAGTATTACAGATGCATACTCTCTCTAAGTGATGAAAAATAAACTCATAAAACATAAAAATCATATCAGCATTCTTCTTCTTCTTTTTCTTCAGGTTCCATATTCATTCCAGATATTGGCTATCATTATGGTGACAGTTTTCCTGTTCTTAACTTCTCAGAACAGTTCTTCTGAGGACATACCACACCAGTCTTTCAGGTTCTTCAGCCATGAAGTCCGTCTACGTCCAGAGCCTCTCTTCCCAGGGATCTTTCCTTGCAGAGCAAGTTGGAGTATTCTATACTTTATGTTGTACCTCATGATATGGCCAAGATATTGGAGCTTTCTTTGCTTAATGGTCTTAAAGACATCAGCATACAGTAAAATATCTTAAGCCCTCTCCCAGTAGTTTTATCTCCTCTAACAGTGCTCTTCTGGCATTCACTGCTTCTTGCTCCTGGTTACCTTTTCTGGCAATACACTTCTCTTCGATTCGTAAATTATCAACAGTCCTTTTGGGAAGGTTTGGAGCTACAGATGTCTGCTGCACCAACAGTTTTTTTTCCAACAGGAAAAGCCAGTCATATCCAACTTTAGGGTAAAGTGCTCATCTCTGTTTATAGCCAAAGAGCCAGCACTGTCTGCATCTGCATGGCTAGACACCAGTGTGCACAGAACACTTTTTACTTTCTCACCAAAATGTTTCATATTTACCTACTTGCAATTCCTTGCTTTCGAACTGCTCGGTTGACAGGAGCTGGAATAGAGATGGGAGTTCACTCTGTCATGCAGTATTTGGGTATAGAACCCCAACTTTCCAGTCTTCGAGCTCAGTGTTTTAACTGATAAGCCACCACGGTCCCTACACCTACTGTAATGGCTTGTAATTCAAAATCTGGCAGCCTGCCACTACAATGATAATTATCACTATTTTTACTAACATCCTGCAAAGCCTGGAAGCATAGAGACTTGTAGAATAAAGCTCTAGTGCACCAAAATATTCTACAACCAGACTCATGTAGCTACACAGAATGCATGTTATAGGACAGTGATAGTGAACTTTGACACTCCAGGTGTTCTGGAACTTTAATTCTCAGAAACCCTGATCAGCAGGAGTGCTGACTTGGGTTTCTGGCAATTGAAGTACAAGAACACCTGGAGTGCCAGGGTTTGCCATCACAGTTATAGAACATGTAGATACCACCTCTGGTCATATTGCAGACTGCAAAATAAATATGTTCAACTGTTAACTTTGGAAATAAACTACAGTAGTACCTCGAGTTGTGAAATCCATTGAAAATAATGCCTCCAGTTATGAATTTTTTTCACAACATGAAGCAATTTTCCTTAAATTACATGGTATACAGTAACCTCTAGTGGCCACTTCTGGTAATGCATTGTGTTCTGCATTGGGTTTCAAGTTACCAATTTTTCACAATATAAAACATCATGGGCAATGCATTAAATTTGTAACTCGAGGTACTACTGTATTTTGTAGAATGAGGTCATCATACAATGACTTTGTTTCTAGACTTGATAGGAGAGCTAATTGTTTTGCAGCTGCTCTTAATAAACTACTGCTCAAACCTCATTTTAAAGTACAGTAAAACCTCACATAAAGAGCGACTCACTTAGAGAGGAACTCGTTTAAAGAGCAGAATTTTCTCTGAATGGTCGCTTCACTTAACAACTAAAACCAACCAAAACTCGCTTAACAAATAAATCGGGGTTCACAATCCCACTCTCCAGTAGTCAGAATTGGTCACTTACAATGGTGTTTCGCTTAAAGAGCAAACTCACTTAAAGAGCAATCCTGTGGAACACATTATGATCTTTAAGCGAGGTACAACTGTATAATGTACAGTTTCATGATTGTGTTTCTGATAAACCCCTTAATTATTTTAGCACTCTATACATGTCAAACTTCACGTTTTGGTAACCAGCATATCAAAACATTGCTTATGAAACATATGGCTCTTTTATTTAATAATCTCCTTCACCCTAGCAAGAAAGATGAAATCAAGCAGGAGTTATAGTGCTATAATACTCAAATGCATATATTTCTCTGTGGAGACTGAATGATGGTGTCCTGATTTATCTTCTACCTTTATTAAAAATTCACACAACCTGCCTGAAGAAGAGCAGACACTAAAACTGCTTCTGAAACACAAACTGAGAATGGAAAGGAAAATTGCAGCTTACACTCTATCAGGTTTCTGCTAATAGTTTCTGCTCCTCTTCATCACACGCACACCACAGCTAAGTCACAAGCAGGTTAGACACTTCAGGTTTGTCAGGAAGCTAAAAACAGTGTGAATCTCTCATAGCTAATGTGACCTTGCCAACTTCAACTCAAGGCTCTTTGAAGTCTGAATAATTACACACACACACACACACACACACACACACACACACACACACACACACACACACACACACACACACACACACACACACACACACACACAAGACAACAGGAACAGTAATGGATGGATTCTGTCCAGCATACTTTCATTCAAACTTGACTTATCAATTAGGAGTATTATTCTCAGAGAACCCTCAGGAAATATAACCACTCCCTCACTGGAGGTCTAATCTGACTCACAATTTTGACTAAACTGAATGTGCTACATCGGTTTGATTTAAAATTCCCTCTATTTAAGTGCAAGTCACAATATGAAGTACTGCCCCAACAAAGCTAATCTAAGATCTTTACAATATCTCTAATCAGATGGCTTTCTTTTATCAGAAAAGGTAAAATGTACTAGAAAGAATCAATAAGTTGCATCAAATGCAGAGAAGCTGTAGTAGGAGCTTATACATATTTTCTAAACACATGGCAACTGTTTTATCATGGGCTATTATTACTACTTGGTTACTTGGTTGATCCATACCTCACATATCTAATTTGATGTAGTGAATCAAAGCATCATCTCCCACAAGATTTTAGCAGCCTCTCAACATTAGGAGGTCCTATCGCTACTGTAGCAGGATCCAAAGGCATGCAGGAAACTGAGGTCTGTGTTTTCAATGCTCCTTTAGCCATTTTAAATACAACGACACAGCTGGCTGGGCTCATGTTGAAGATGGCCATGTTAGAGCAATGCACTGGCCTGGTGCATTGTGAGTATCCAACCCCACTTATCTGACCTGCAGTTCCAGAATGGAGGACTGTTCTAGATTGCTAGCCAACACCTTTGTGGCATGGTTGAACCTGTCAGGGGTTGGATGGCCAAGGTTACTGCTGAAGCATGGTTACACATTGAAGCATGAGGTGGGATTTGCAGCGATGCTATTATTAGCTCCATGAAAAAAGCTATAATTCATCAATATTTGTTTTTCGACAGGAACATACCAAGAAATAGTGTTCAGAAATATTAGATTAATTCAGACAGACTGGTCACAATGTCTTTCTCCATGTGGTAGGATATCTAGAGTAAGTTTCTGAAACATATATCAAATGAGCAGTAGCTAATGTAGGTTGAGACATTTTCCAATTCCAGTGGAGCAGGGAGAGATAGAATCCATTGACATTGCTGTCTACAGCATTTTGGGACCTCCAGCCCAAAGTAACTAACTCAATCTTACCACAGAAAAGCAGTATGTGATGGTAGCAATTGTGTACACACCTATTTATTAAACATATTTTAGTCCCACCTTAAGGGAAAATGTGTGGTTCTCAACATCCTCGCTTTATACATGCAACATCCATGAGGGGTAGGTCATGCTGAGTTTGTGTGACTGGTGCAGGGTCACCAGTGGTGGGCATCAGGAGATTCACACCAGTTCACCAGAACCGGTAGCAGAAATTCTGGCTGGCCCCACCCATTCTAGTTTTGAAATAAAGTAGTCCTAATTCGGGTGCAACACAGGGCTTTCCCCTGGCCATGCCCACCATACCATGCCCAAATGTCGTAGTAAATCTTTTTGGAGCCCACCACTGAGGGTCACCCCTTAGGTTTTATCTCTTAGTGGGTTCTGAAATCTGTATCTCCTATATCCAGTCCAACATACTAACCATTGTACATGCTACCACTGCCAATCTTAAAGAGGAAATGGGGAGGTATTAAAAATATGCAGATACCTGGAAGAGAAAATATATTTAGCAGCAGTTATTCAGCCAGAGTAGCAATAGAATCTGTTTATCTTGATCCTAACAAAAAATAATTTAAAATAAATTCAAGAGCTGGCATAGATGACTTGCAGTGACAACTGTAGCTCAAGGGCAAAAGTTGTAATGTGTCAATCAGACTGTAAAAAATGGAACTTTCCAGAACATGGAAGCCCCAGCATTTTCCAGAAGCAAAAACACAGGAAGGTCAAGCTTATCAACTTCAACAAGTTGATGGTTTTGACTGTCATCTCCTCAGCATTGTAAGGAAAGGGCGGGGGGGGGGGACAATCTTCCCTACTTATTCTTAACAATCCATAGTCAGCTTTCTAGTAGTTTTTGGAGTGACATGGTATACCTGTCCCTCTTTACCATTAATACTGGAAGTATTTTCTGCTGCTAGGATATTTTCTGCTGCTTTTTGAATTCCATTGACCATTGGGTCAAGGACCTTGAAGTTACACCACATGGCCAGCAAGAGATGCTACACAGTGTTTAACTGGAAAGATACAAGGATGAAGGACTATGGGATAATAATAATAATTTTGTGTCAGACATTATTCTGGGTTGAAAGGTTTTTTGCTGGAGAAACTCAACTCAAGGAATGCCTGAATGAGGCTCCTTTCATGTCCCCACCTAACTGGTCCCTATTTATCTACTTGCAATTTCTTGCTTTTGATCTGCTAGGTTGGCAGGAGCTGGGACAGAGATGGGTGCTCATTACATCATGGAGTACCTGGGTCTCGAATTGCCGACTTGCCGGCTTTCCAGCTAACAAGGTGAACTTCTTAACCACTTAGCCACCACATTCTCTATGGGATGGTGAATACCTGTTCATAATACCTGTTCATTAAGATCATTACATACACACACTGTAGGGACATATATCCTTACTTATTTCCCTGTCACAGATGAGAAAGAAGAATTTGAAAAAGTTTCCCCTTACTGTTTTTTTTTTTTTTTTTTTTTTTGCATTTGGATATACTAGTACCTCAGATAATGGTAAGACTTGGTTCCACAAGTCTTAGCGTTACCCGGTTTTTAACGTTGTGCGATGCATTGATCACACAATGTTAAAAAAAAGCCCTGTTCCCTTTCCAAAGAGGAAAGGGAATGGGGGTTGATCTGCCTGCCTCTTTGGAAAGGGCAGTGGGGCTTCCATGTGTGGAATCTCTGCTGCCCTTTCCAAAGAGGCAGGCAGATCGAGCCAAGCACTGGTTTGGTTGGGGTGACGGCGTGTGCGCCCGGTCTCCCCGCCCTCAACCAAACCGGTGCTGTGAGCATCAGAGTACTGGTTTGGTTAGGGAGAGAACGGGTGTGCACCCCCTCCCCCCACAACCAAAGCAGCATTCACATGCTGGGACTGCCCACTTGTTTGGGGCAAAGAGTGCATTCTCTCCCCAAGCAAAGGGTGGTCCCACACTGGGATCGCCCGCTTGTTTGGGGCAAAGAGCGCCTTTTCTCCCCAAACAAGTTGTCGGTCGGTCCCAAATTGGGACCTCTGGTTTGTTTGGGGAGGAGTGCGCCTTTTCACCCAAAACAAACTGGCAATCCTATGCTAGGACCTCTGGTTTGTTTGGGGAGAGAACGTACCTTTTCTCCCCAAACAAACTGGCAATCCTACACTCAGACTCCCGGTTTGGTTGGGGGGTAGGGCATGCGCGCCCTCCCCCAACCAATCCACCGCTCTGAGCAGAGATCTCTGCCCCAAAGCCCGCAGTGCTGGTCTCCAGCCCTGCGGGCTTTGGGGGAGATCAATGTTGGGAAATATGAGGCAAACTTTTGCATTGCACAACATTAAGATAACATTTTGCAATGCAAAAGTTTGCCTCAAATTCCCCAACGTTATCCAATTTTAGCGTTATCTGAGGCAAATGTTACCTGAGGTCCCACTGTATTTTTATACACAGCGAAACTTGGATTTCTCATAATAATTTACATATTGTTTTTTTAAAAAAAATCCTGTCTCAACCCAACTACACTATAATGTTTTCAGCATGAAATGAAAGAACTTTAGCAAAATATACAGCAGTTGGTTTTTAAAGTGCCACAACTTTTTTGTCTTTGTTTTGTTTACTCTCTAATATATTATCTAAATATGTGGTCGCTACTGTACAAAAAGGAATTTGCTTACTCCTAATACTGCTGCCACCAAGTACAGGTGGCAGCAGTATTAGGAATAAGCAAATTCCTTTTTGTGCAGAAGAGATCACATATTTTGATAATGTACCAGAGTAAACAAAACAAAGACAAAACAAACATGATATGTTCTCTTTCTTGTGTAGCAGCAAAAAAAACTTGCATCAGTTGATCCATTTTTGTGTCAACAACCAGAAAATTTCTTATTTGGACAACATTTGGAAAACAATCATTATCTTAATAAAAACAATATAAATAATATTATTTAACAATAACATTATGACATATACATTCTTGTATTTGCTTTCTCTTCCATGCTTATTCACTGAAATGGTTAAACAAAATATCTTTTAAAAAAACTAACAATTTAGACCAGGAGTTTTCAACCTTTTTAAGCCAGGGGCCGGATCACACTCCCTCAGACAGCTTTGGGGGCAAGATGGCCATTTTGCCCTTCCTCAACCACATGGCACTTCCTGGTGTGGTGGAGGTGGTGTGAGGACACATGGAATGGTGCCACAGGCCACATGAAGCCCACAGGCCACAGGTTGAGAATCCCTGATTTAGACTAAACCCAATCTACAAATAAAAAACTTAGTGGTAACTAATGGTGAATGTTTCCTCCAGTCATCTGCCAAATGTTTGGGCTTATTGTTCCTGGTTCTTATATGAATAAATGTTAAACATGGGTACACTTGGTTTTATTTTATCATTCTAATCTTTCATTCCTTCAATTAAACATTCATATTGCACTTTATTGAAAATATAATGAACATTCAAAGATCGACCAATTAAACTGGAGATAGCTCACTTCTCAATAATTTCATAATTATCTATCTACAATATGTTTCTAATAGTAAAACTAGATCAGTAATTTTTTCTATAACTGTGAAACCAACGTGAAAAGTTGTTATTCTAAAAATGAAACCTTTATCTGGTTGTAAATATCAAGACTACAGCAGCAAGAATTAGTCTTTATGTAGAAAACCAGGATTTAAATCTAGTCTTAAATCAATTTGATTTAAATCCAATCCACCATGAAGGAGACCAGATTGCTCAGGGCTCCTCGAAAAAGCTGCTCTATACAGCTTGCGTACATACAGCTGTTCATCAAAACGGCAAACCTTGATGCAAAGCACAAATAACCAGAGACGGATGGTTCAGAAAAATGCAACTTGACAGGGCAAACAAGGGGAAGGAGAAAGAAACGGACGGATGTCTACCAAGCCACATTTGTCAACTTAGCTTGCAGGCAATGAATGAAAAAAAAATCACGTCAACCCATGGGCAACAAGGAAAAATAATTCTATGATTTAAGAATATTCTCGGTCTTTATGGTTAGGACTTTTTATCTTCTTATTCAGCAGGCATATCCAATCTAATAACAAATAACCTGGTATTGGTTGCTATTCTTTCATGTCCAGATCAAATTCTGAACTCCCAAAATGTAGTTACTTTATTGGCTTTGTCGTTGGCCAAAATTAAATCCTCATCGGTACATGTTTCTGGTAGCAATCAACAGACTAGGAAATGAGCTGGATTCTGTATCTCTCCACATTCATACCATGTGTTGTTATCTGCCAGCAGCCCCCACTTGAGCATGTTGGTCTTGCATTTAGGGACACCAACCCACAGCCTATTCAGGGTCCTCCAAGTGACATAGGGGAAGTCTAGTTCCTCAGCCACATTCTCCTTTAATGTTATTCCTTGTCCAGCGAGTTCCTTCCTCAATCTTCTAATTTGGTTTTGTTCTTGTGTATCTTGCCAAAAAGCTCTTCCTGGATCTGAGCCGGTGGACTTGAGACACATATCCATTCAGAGGGTGTCGAGGGACATTCTCCTGTTTAGTTCTCTATCTGGTATTGGTTTTACCAATCAACAGAATTTGAAACACTAGATTTTAGATTGTAATTGTTGGAGTCACCATTAGAAGCTGTGCTGGCCAAGAGATTTTCAGAGTTGTGATCCAAAACTTTTCTAAGCCCTGCCAGTTTAATTATGAACATTTTTCCTATATCATCTCACCCTAAGGTTTTCCTGGGATAAGAACAGTTTATTGGAGAAAGAATGATTAATATCTGAACACTAAGACACTGTTGGACCACAGCTTCTATCTGCCTTCACTGTTGCCTATGCTGGCTTAGGTTGATGACATCCAAAAAGGTCCAGAAAATTATAGAGTCATGGGCTTTCCACACATAACTACAACTCCTAAAAACCTCATAGGCAATGAAAGGTTGTCAATTTAATTCTTTAAAGAAGACACATTATTTAAACATAACTTCCTCTATTTTGAAAGCAACAATCCTGATGAGGAACTTTATCAGGATTATCTAGAACTTTGCACACACACAAAAGGGATTCTCACAAAGTCAAAAGGCAAATTAAGGTAAATATGTATTACCTGCTAGTATAATATTTTCCCTTCAAGCAAGTTAATTCCTTCAAAGCAAAATCTAATTTGCAAATGAACCAAGTGACTGCCTCTCAGCTACCAGTAAAAACTGTGCTGGGATCCCAGGCACTGACGTAAGTTCTGCCCGCACCGGAAGTCGCCCACGGTTGTGCTCCAGGTGCCGAAGCACAGCCAAGAAGCAACGGAAAAATCCCAAACCAGAGCAAACATGCTCCGAAAAGCCTCCCACTGCCCTGGGAAATGGCAGAGCCTGTCCAAAAACCCAGAAAAATGTCACAATTCCCACCCTTGCAGTAAGTGACATATCATTACTTCCAATGGTGGGGGGTAGGTCTAGAGGTGCCTGGGTAGCCACTGTGGGCTGGATTAATGTTATGCACAGGCCGGGGGTTGGGAACCCCTGCTCTAGTTCAAAGACATGAATGGCAATCCCATGTTACTACGTTACTGAAAACATTGGCAACAAACAGCTCAGGACCCTGGTGAAACCAGCTCACAAGCCCAAGAATTTGTCCACAGTATGTGGGTTCCACACTCAATTCTTTCACACATTTATTCCTTCCTTCCCACCTCCAAGCCTACTTTTTCCCAGTAACCTCCCATTTCATAGATAAAAGGGTGAGGAGGGGGAGAACCATTTTGATTTTTGCTATTATATAAAGTTAGAATCTTACAATTAATCCAAATCAGAATGTGGAGAGATGTTGCTATGATACTTTCCAGCCAACCCAGCATAGTTCCTTACCATAGTGACTGCAGCATCTCAGAAGCAACACTTTACTTTTCCATTTCTCAAAGTAACTAATAAACACTTTTGCATTTCTTAAAATCTAAATGCTGCAAACGTGGTGTACAAAATACACTCTACTCCCATCTACCATAGCAATCACCTCAATACTCATGAAAGAACATGAGTTAGAGCACAAGCCAATGGTTGATTTTCCTCCTCCATTTAATGAAACCACGCCCTGGAAAGTGATAGTTACTAGTAGCAGTTAGTTACTGCAAAACAAAATCAACTTTGTTAGTTTTCATAAAGAAAGCCCAGTTAGCCTTCTGTACATTGTTGTCTTCAGCCCAATAGCTCACTCTGATGATGATTAGCTGCACTTTCCTAAAGTTTTAAGCAGCTATCAGTAGTTCTCACCCTTTTTAAGCCAGAGTCAGGTCATGCTCAATCAGACAGCTTCGGGGGCAGGAGGGCCATTTTGCCCTTCCTCCACCACATGGCACTTCCTGGTGCGGTGAAGTCAGGAGAGCACACAAAATGGTGCTGTGGGCCGCATCTGGCCCACAGACTGCAGGTTGAAATACAATACAATATCAAGCAAAAGTTACATTTGCCTGGTTAAGTTACAGTAATAAATTGATGCCATGAAGTCTCACTCTTATGTCTGACAAAGTGGATTTGATCCACAAAAGCTACTCTTAAAATACAGTAGTTAGTCTTTAAAGTGCTACAATGTTTTTGTATTTTTGTTTTGTTAGTTATATCACTCAGATATAGGCATAATCAGTTGATCCCTTAGTTGTTGGGGAAAATGAATTACAGTAATTGCAAGTAACCATGTACACTAGTACCCCGGATAACGTTATGACTTGGTTCCACAAGTCTCGTTGTTATCCGGTTTTTAACATTGTGCGATGCATTGATCACACAATGTTAAAAAAAGCCCTGTTTCCCTGGAGGCTGCAGCAAACCAGAATGTCGGGATTTGAATCCTGACATTTTGGCTTGCTGCAGCCTCCAGGGAGGTGGGGGGACTTTGGAAACAGCTTGGATCGGGTCTCCCCACCTCCCTGGACCCGGCGGGGGGGGGGGGGTCAGAGACCCCAAAATTGGTAAAAATAAGGTCCTTTTTTAAACCAATTTTGGGGGCTCTGACCCCCCCGCTGGGTCCAGGGAGGTGGGGAGACCCAATCCAAGCTGTTTCTGGGCTTCCCCGACGTCCTCAGCCAGTGCAGCAAGCCAAAACATCAGGGTTCGAATCCCGACATTCTGGCTTGCTGCAGCCTCAAAGAGGGTGTGGGAACTTCAAAATTAGCACGCATCGGGTCTCCCGACCTCCCTAGAGCCGATGCGTGCTATTTTTGAAGTTCCCCCACCCTCTTTGAGGTTGCAGCAAGCCAGAATGTCGGGATTCGAACCCTGACGTTTTGGCTTGTTGCACTGGCTGAGGACGTCGGGGAAGCGCAGAAACAGCTTGGACCGTGTCCCCTGCCTGCTCCAGAGAGATCAGAGGACCCGATCTAAAGCTGCAGGGTGGCTGGGGAAGCTGACGGAGACTCCCTGTCGGCTTCCCTAGCCACCTGCCCTTGCCTCCGCAGCTGTGGGGTGGCTGGGGAAGCCGACGGGGGAGCTCCCCGTCAGCTTTCCAGCCTCCCCACCCCTGCCTCCGTAGCTGCAGGGTGGCTGGGAAGCTGAACAGAGAACCCCGTTCAGCTTTCCAGCCACCCTGCTGCTAAGAACGACTGTATCGGATAATGTTAAAAATCGCGTTATTCGATACAAGATTTTTCCAAAAATCTTGTAACGTTATGCGGTTTTCACGCTATACGGTACTCGCGTTATCTGGGGTATTACTGTATCTGTAAATAGTTTCTTCCTAGCATTGTTCCAATTTATCCTTCCTTTGATCTGACTGACAGCAGCTCTGTAGAATTGTATATATATTTTTCTCAACTCTAAAGTCACTTTAACTGCTTAGGTCAAGAATCCAGGATTCCAACCTGGAACTTTAAGCATAAGAGGCATCTGTTCCTCTATGGCTTCTCTCCAGGAATGACTATTTCCCATTATTAGTAAACACCCACCTCATGAGATTTTGAGGTGGTGTTGTATTTTTTTCCAAAGATGAAAGATTAGCCATAAATCAAGATGTGCTTAACCTTCTGCCCCCAAATTATTTTCCCTCCCATAGCATATTACAAATTATTCAAGAAAGCCTTACACCCACCCTGCTTCTAAAAGATTACTGAGTTTGCAGGGAGGAGGGTATAAACTTCAAAGAAACATCTTTTTAATGGACGGAAAGCCTCAATCTGTTTTCTAAACTGTAGTAAATTGCTTTTCAGACTTGGCTGAAACAGAACCACATTTGTTCAAAGGCTGGAAAATACTGGATTGCCACCACTAGCAAGGGGCATTCAATAATTGTAAATCCCGCTGCCGAGATTGCCTTTTCCACATGTAAATTTGCTACATAACATGAACACTCTGTTGTTTTGAGCATCTCAGTCTGGCAACCCTACTGAGTCGACTACAAGGCTCCCTGGGTGGCCTTCAGGGCAGATCTCTCTCTTGCTACCTCCCTAACTTGATGATGAGGATCAAAAGAGATCAAGAGACACGGGCCACCCTGAGCTTCCTTGAAGAAGAACCAAATACAAATGCAATCAGCTGGAAGAATGCTGTTCAACAAATACACAAACATCAAGACAGACTTTGGAGGATTTATACATTATAACCTAAATGCACACACCCCTTAGAAATGTTCCCTTTTTGGACTGCAGATCCATCCCCAAACCTCCAAACCAAGACGGCGCCCCACAAAAAGAACATATCTGTAGTGGCTCAAGTGGTTAAGATGCTGAACTCACTGACTGGAAGGTTGGAGTTTGATTCCTGGGCACTGCATGACGAAGAGAGCTCCCGTCTCTGTCCCAGCTCCTGCCAACCTAGCAGTTTGAAAGCAAAAAATTGCAAGTAGATAAATGGGCACAACTTCTGTGGGAGGGTAAATAATGTTCCATGCACTCCAGTGTTGAAACATCCCTGCCACATGTCCACAGAAGTGTCTGCAGATGCAGACAGCGCTGGCTCTTTGGCTATAAACAGAGATGAGCACTGAACCATAGAGTTGGATATGACTGGCTTTCAAGCAAGGGCAACCTAACTCTTCAGGTCATGCCCATTGGGACAAGAGACAGGGGAGGTAGGATCAGCCTTTGTCAGTTTCATTCATTAAATCTATTCCATCCCATTTCTATATCAAACTGTACTTTTGAGGGGAAGGTGTTAGGAAATTATTTGTAAATATATTTTTTCAGCAAATTCACATTTCAGACTGCATTCTACCCTAAAATACATATCACATATGCATTTTGTTTCACTTCTTTTGCTATATCAAGAGCTACATCAAAACAGTCAAATCTCCAAGCAGCCTTGATCAACACAACTCCATTCCACAGTTATATTCTCTCTCTCTCTCTTTGTCCTGGGAAGAGATTAACTCCATACAGCAGAATGGCAATACACTGGTACCTCGGATAATGTTATGACTTGGTTCCACAAGTCATAACGTTATCCGGTTTTTAACATTGTGCAATGCATTGATTGCACAACATTTAAAAAAAGCCATGTTCCCTTTCTGAAGAGGAAAGGAAATGGGGCTTGTGGAGTGAAAATGCCTCACCAAGCCCTTTGTTTGCAAAGGGAAGGAGGCTTCCCTCACAAGCAAAGAGCTAGCAAAGAGCTATTCCAGCCTCAAATAGTACTTTGCCTGGGAAGGGAACAAAGCTCCCCACGCAAGCAAAGAGCTATTCCAGCCTAGAATAGTCCTTTGCTTCTGAAAGGAGCCTCATTCCCTCCCAAGCAAAAGATTATTTGAGGCTGGAATAGTTTTTTGCTACCTCTTTGCTTGTGAGGGAAGCCTCCTTCTCTTTGCAAACAAAGGGCTATTTGAGGCTGGAATAGCTCTTTGCTTGCAAGGGGAGCTTCGTTCCCTTCACAAGCAAAGATAACGTTGGGGAATTTGAGGCAAACATTTGCATCGGACAACGTTATCTTAATGTTGTGTGATGCAAATGTTTGCCTCAAATTCCCCAATGTTATCCAATTTTAACGTTATCCGATGTACACATTATCTGAGGTACCACTGTATGTGGAACTGCCATCTTTCTTTCCTCTTGCATCTTCACTATCCCTTTCTGACTGGCCATGTAAGCACCAGAAAAGAACTTTTAGCTACTGGATAAATTGCTGCATATGCTTCTACTTTCAGATAGAATTTCACTTACACTAGTACCTCGGATAACGTTATGACTTGGTTCCACAAGTCATGTCATTATCCGGTTTTTAGTGTTGTCCGATTCATGGATCAAACAATGCTTTAAAAAAAGCCCTGACATCAGGGACAAACCACATGGATTGTCCCTTTAGCGATGAAACTAGGGTCGGGGGAAAACGCGTGCCCACCTACTTTTCCCCGACCCTAGTTTCATTGCTATGGGGGTGCTGGATTCGAACCAATCCACCACCCCGTAGCGATCCATCACTACAGGGGAGGAGGGGGTGGATTGGACCCAAGGGTGCCAGATGCTTGAAACTCGGGCATCTGGTACCCTTGGAGTAAGTGCCTGCTTGCACTCACTCCAAGGTTGCTGGACACTCGAAACTCAGGCATCCAGCAACCTTGGAGTGAACACAGGCAGGTACTTACTCCAAGGATGCCAGATGCTCAAAACTCAGGTGTCTGGCACCCTTGGAGTAAGCGCCTGCCTGTGCTCACTCCAAGGTTGCTGGACGCTCGAAACTTGGGTGTCCAGAAACTTTGGAGTGAGCACAGGCAGGCACTTATTCCAAGGGTGCCAGATGCCCGGGTTTTGAGCATCTGGCACCCTTGGATTCAGCGCCTGCCTGCACTCACTCCAAGGTTGCTGGATGCCCGAGTTTCAAGTGTCCAGCAACCTTGGAATCAGTGCATGCATGCACTGACTTTGATCGCTACAGGGGAGGTGGATTAGACCCAATCCACTCCCCCCGTAGCGATCGAACTAGGGTCGGGGAAAAGCAAGCAGGCGTCCACTTTTTCCCGACCCTAGTTTCATCACTACGGGGGAGGTGGATTAGACCCAATCCACCACTCCCGTAGCAATCCATCGCTGTGGTGGTGGTGGATTGGGTAGATGTTCTACCCAATCCACACACACACACACACACACACACACACACACACACACACACACACACACACACACACACACACACACACACACACACACACACACACACACACACACACAGAGAGAGACAATTGTTTCGGATAACACTATGAATCGTTATTCAGAAGCATTATCCGATGCAAGTTTTTCCCCAAAAACTTACATTGTTATTTAATTCTAGCGCTAACCGATACAATTGTTATCCAAGGTATTACTGTATGTACTTGCAAAAGGCATGCTAAGGGGCAGACAGCCAATAAAATCTACCATGGATCTTAAACTTCATCCTGCCATTCACTAACTCCCCCTCCTTAAAAGCTTCATTGTGTCAATTTATATTTTAATTTCTAGCCCACCAGTTCCCAAAGGCTCAGAAAAGGTGGCCATGCTTGAAACATCACAGTGCAACCAACACAAAAACATGATCACTGAATACTGTAACACAATGAAATAAAATTACTTGGTAATTTCTTAGCCATGGATTTTTAAATTTAATGTAAAACAAGGCTTTACTTTAATAAAGCTTTTACTTTGCAAAACCTAACCACAGCTGTCCATGACAGAATCTTCTAGAATTCTTTAATTTCTATTGTTGCATAAAGTCAGAAGGAACTTGACAGCACAGAAGAACAGCAGCTCACACCCTACTTCTGTCTCCAACCATTTGATCTCTAATTCAGAGTAATTACTAGGCAAAACGAGACAAAATATAAGATTTCCCAACTCAACGTCTAAGCATTCTACTGATGACCATGTCAAAGGAAAGACATCCACGGAATGTGTTTGTGTACATGTACAAATGTGTGTATTTCTAATCCTGCCCCCATCGCGCATGAGTAGCTTTCAATGTAACTTTCATGTACAGTACTGTGAAAGGAACCATAAGTAATCTGTTGCCTGCAAAGCTCTTTTGGACACCAGCAAAACGTACATTGTTGCCTTCAGCCCAATGGCTCCCTCTGATTATGTTTAGCTGCACTTTCCTAAGCTTTTAAGCAGCTATACAATACCAGGCAAAACAATGCTGTGCCAGCTATCTAGAATCTCTGCTCTTACATACTCTTATATACCATCACTGGTCAACCTTCTTTGCTGAGTCCCTAAACCAGGGGTTCTTAATCTATGGCCTATATGCCGGCCTTGACCTCCAATGCTGTTCCATCCGGCCCACAGTGACAGTTTGCGCATGCGCAAACATGCCCATCCCCATTTTGTCCGGCCCATGGCATGGTCTGAGGGGGAGTTGTCCAGCCCATGGTGCAGTAAGTTTGAGAACCCCTGCCCTAAATGTTTAGAGTTGGGCAGTTATTTTTCAACTTCATTTTGTAGAGGAAGGAAAAGCTGCTTCAAAGGTGAGGGCATGTAATGGTATCTGGGCATACAGACACCTATATACCCTTTTCTGCGGTCCTTCTGTAGGCAGATCAAAACTTTTCCCTTCAGGTAGGTGTTCCCTTAGCCACTGACTGTCTGAGAAGTCTTCCTACAAGACTTCCATTATTTTAATGTGTTTTAGTATTGCTTTGAATTACAGTACTAGCTTTTAAAATTATAGTTGTTTCATTATTTTCTTAATACAGTAACAATTTATTGTTCTTGACATTTAACACTGTATATTTGTTAATATTGTAATATCTTTTTTAGGAGAAAGGTGGGGTATAACTACATACATAAATACATTTCTGCAGGAAGCACTGGTTTGCTAGAAGGTACAAAGGGTGGAAGACTCTCCAGAATTGGGGAAGTTTCAGAATAGCTGACACATAAACCAGTTGTCTTGCAACCAGGTTCCACAAAACAATGGACACTTTTTGGAAGCCCATCAGTGTAAAACACCCAAGACTCTCAATGCAAAGATCGGTAATTGTGTGGATGGAAAACAAAAAACCAAAAATATTGTGACACTGTAGGATCTGAAAAAGTGGACTTGATCCGCAAAAGCTCACATTAAAGCTTAACAGTTAGTCTTCAAGGTGATATGTTTTAGTCTTTATTTTCTTGGTTTTACTGATAAACATGGTAACCACTCTGAAAACTGCAAGTAGAGATGGAAAAGGAGGAAAAGCGGTTGAACCACAACTGCCATGGGCAAAATAGCCAGTGACTACACTGATAGTGGGATTCTATGAGTCAAAAAAGACTAACATTTCATATCTCTGAACAGTGCATAAAGCCATAAACAGGTTTCTCCTGCAATGAACCCTTTGCTGGATTTTCCCAATTTGTTTTCTTGGTTGAATAGTGAAAGCCAAGGGGTACACAGAAAGAGCTTCCTCGAATATTGTGGTATTCTTGAACCACAATCAGGCATACCCTGGTAATGACAACCTTGTGTTGTCGGTTAATCTTTCTCACACGAGGTCATGCAAAGGGAACTGCAGAATGAACTCACCAAAGGGTGCCTTCATTTTGGCAGTTTCACATCCAGCTTAGACATGGATGAAGAAGTGAAAGCCGACAGGTCTGGCCAGTGTTTGGGAGAAGTGGCTACACTCGGCTGGAATTCACCCAGAATCCTCCACAACAACATAAGGTATTTCCCATGTATAGATTGTAGAAGATTTTTTATTTAAAAATAAAACACATATAAGATTGAACAGCAAAGTTATTTGCAATACCACATTACATTGTGCAGAGTCCTACCATTATTCTTATTCTTATTCTTATTCTTATTCTTATTCTTATTCTTATTCTTATTCTTATTCTTATTCTTATTCTTATTCTTATTCTTATTCTTATTCTTATTCTTATTCTTATTCTTATTCTTATTCCCTCAAAAATGCTTGTTCTTGCCATAAAGCAATTCCTGGCTCTGAGTCAGCAGACTTGAGGTTCACAGCCATTCAGAGGATGTTGAGGGTCATTCTCTTGCTTAGTTCTCTCTGTGTCCACTGCTATGTCACCCTTGCTCGAAAGCCAGTCGTATCCAACTCTAGGGTTCAGTGCTCATCTCTGTTTATACCCAAAGAGCCAGCGCTGTCTGCATCTGCAGATGTTTTCATGGACATGTGGCAGGCATGACTAGACACCAGAGTGCACAGAACACTGATTACGTTCCCACCAAAGTGGTCCCTATTTATCTACTTGCAATTTCTTGCTTTCAAACTGCTAGGTTGGCAGGGTGTGTCTGCTGCTGCTTCTCCCCTTACCTTAGGTGGAGTGCTACCAACAAGAGGTTTCTCAACTGGTGTAGGTTTGAAGTCCTACTAGGAGATGCAATGAGGAGGTCTCTTCAGGCAGCAGAGTGCAGCAAACATGCCACTCCCTCACTAAAACCAACCTGCCTCTGCTGCTTTTTGAGAGCTGCCAAAATTATCACATACTAAAGAAATACATAACAGAAAGGGTAACTTTAAAAATCACTGTACCACCTTCAGGACCTTCAATCAGTGTGCCTTTGCTCCAAGATTGCCTCAAAGCAAAGCATTGTCAGAGATATCAACAGGAGATCACAACTTCTTTCTTTATTCTGGTACTTACTGCAGCAGCTACCTCCACCATCTTCTCCTCCTCCCCTTCCTCATGCAATGATGTGCAGAGGCAGATCAATAGGGCTGCTTCCTCACCTGGGTGGAGCAGGGCAAAGGCTAGTTGCACGTAGAAGGAGCATGGGGCCAGACTCAAGGATGTCTGGAAGTGGAGATCAGCTTCTTGCTTCATGACCTGAATACTATCTAAATATAAGTGGCTGTGAGGTTAGGCCAGGCATTGTCATTCCGGATGCTACGCTTGAAAAGTCCCTGCTATAACTACTGATTCATTGTAATTCTGACAGATAAGAAAGTATAGCAAGGGCTCAAAATAAAAAGAAGAAAAATATTGGAGAAGCTAGGAATGGTAAGCTACCTCTGAGTATTCTCTACCTGGAAATCTTTTTTAAAAATCCACTATAAGTCAAAGGTTCCTTAAACCATGAAGACAAGAATCCAGAGAGAGACAGCAGAGATAAAGTACATACATATGCTGGACACCCATCTCAAAAGTTTGAGTATTAGTCAGGTGTTTCTGTGACGTTATTGAATTTGATATGCCACAACCAACAGGTTGTTATATGCTTCTATATATGTTGCATGTTATATGTTGCTATATTATACTACCTTTACAGAAACTACTTTAGTAGAATTCTCATCCACAGCCTCAGGATTCCTCTGACAACAAAGGAAGAACTTGGTGTTTGGTCTGGGCCACTCACACAATAGATACTAGCAAATGTGTAATGCCACAATGTCTGTCTTGAATCCATTTACTAACCATTTGCAATTCGAAAGGATGAAGCTCCACAACTAATCCAAGTAACAGGTGTTTTCAGTTGTAAAAAACCACATTGATTTGTATACTTATCTGTTCTGTTAACCATTCTGTACCTCTGTACCTGATTTGTATAAAATGATGCCATGAAGCCTCTCTCAAGTGGTCCTGCTCAAGGCATGGTCACCTTAAAATACAGCAGTTAGTCTTTAAAGTGCCATAATGTCTTTCTCTTCTTTTGTTTACTCTGTGATATGCTTAATAGGGACTGCAGTGGCTTAGTGGTTAAGATGCTGAACTTGAAGACTGGAAAGTTGGAGTTTGATACCAAGTACTGCACAACGGAGTGAACTGCCGTCTCTGTCCCAGCTCCTGCTAACCTAGCAGTTCAAAAGCAAAAACTTGCAAGTAGATAAATAGGGACCACTTTGGTGGGAAGGTAAACAGCATTATGTGCACTGATGTTTCTAGTTTTTCCTGCCACATCTCCATGGAAACGTCTGCAAATGTAGACAGCGCTGGCTCTTTGGCTATAAACAGAGAGCACTGAACCCTAGAGTCGAATCTGACTGGCTTTCGAGCAAGGGTGACCTTTACCTTTTCCTGTGATTGATCCATAAAGCATCTGTGGTTAAGGTATCAGCCTTAACTTCCATTTTTCAGCCATTAGTTTTGTTCTTCCATTCTAGAAGAACTAAAGATCTGGAGTGAAGCCAAATGCTCAAACACAGAACTGACGCATATCCGTTTTTCTTCCAATTTTGAAAAGAACAACAGGAAAGCCTCTGCAAAGTTTTTCATCAAATAACAAGACCTTCCACCCAAAAGCATTTTTAATTTAGCCTGCTCGTCACAGGCACTGATTATATTCCAAAATGCTGCAATTTCCTTTTTTAAAATGAATATTTCTCAATGTACCAGTAAATACAGCTGCTGACCTTTTAAAGCAGCAGATACCTGAGCCTGGAGTGCCAGCAGTATTCACAAAACACGTGAAGCTAACTTTTATTTATTTTTCCCTCTACTGTATTTTTTCTAATCAATGTCGGTATTTCTCAAAAGAAACCAAAGCAATTAGAACCACACAGAAAAAAGCACGTGAAGGAACCGCACAGTTTTCTATTTTAAGAAGGAAAAAACCCACAATCTAGCTGCATGCAAAGGACATTAAAGGTCAACCCTTCAGAAAGGCAGAGCCAAATAATCAGAATCATGAATGATGAATGAGCTCTTAATTATTAATAACAGTTCGATAAGCTGCCATTAAAAAGTTTCAGAAACTAGAGAGTATCGTCCATTCCGAATCCAGGATCCAAGAATTAATACAAACCTATATTTTTTAATCACACAGCCTGTTGTTGGAACAGCTTGTCCTTGATTACTTTGCTCCAATAAGGAACAATCCCACCCACAGCATTAATGCTCTCTCTAATAAGGTGGAGGGGATGCAGACCTATCGGATTTACTATTATGCTAAATACATTTAACATATTGTGTATGCTATATGCAATGAAGGCCATTTTCCAGAAAACGTAGGATACCACACACACAAAATATTACCCACCCTTATCCAGTTGATTTGTTCCAAGTATACAACAGCAGTAATTACGGCTCAATATACCAAATTCCTGCAATGTGGCCTTCTACTTTTGTAGAAAGTGGAGGTACGAAGAATAAAAATCTAGCCCACCATGTTAAGCCTGTCCTAACTAACAAAAAAAAAGGGAAGCACAAGCCTCCTGAACTCCACCCATAAGCTTTTTATCTGTAAACCCACCCACCCCAAATACTTTCCAAGAGTAATCAGAAAGAAAGAGAGAAGCTTTCAAACAGTACACTTTCATTTTAATCTCCCACAGCCATTTCTCAAGTGATATTACAGGCTTCATTAAAATGGAATTAACACTGAAATTAAAATGGCAATGCTGTTGCCACTACAATTGTGGCCAAGTAAACATGAGTGCCTGCTTGGAATGGGCCTTCTCAAACCCTTAGCCAACCCTGTGGGGACTCATCAACCTGCTGTTCCTCAAGCACAATTACACTCAGAAAAGAAGTATTTCTAGCCAAGCCAAAATATTTTACCCAAGATTTAGAGCAGTGGTTTCCACAGAATAACCTCTGGTGTTCCTCACGTCCTTCCTACTAAGGTATCCATAGCAACAACAGAAACTATAGGGAGAATGTGTTAGGGTAAACCCATTGCATTCAAGATCCCTGAGACAGTCTCACTAGAGCAGTGGTTCCCAACCTTAGGTCCACAGATGTCCCTGGGCTAAAACTCCCAGAAGACTTTACCACTGCTGTGCTGGTTAAGATTTCTAGGAACCACTGGATTAGTGTTTGGTGATTTGCTATTTTTAACTACAGGTTTCCAAATCTCTAAATCAGCATAGACACTGTCTGGGGAATTCTAGGATCTGCAGCACAAAAGAGGAATTCCATAATCCTATGGGTTTCTTAGACCAATGGTGAGCATCACAGTGGCAAATTACAACTAGTTACTGAGCTGCTTCTTGTATACCTCATTACACAGAAGTTCAAGGAACTGATACATAGTGTCTTGTTAACTAGCAGTAATCAGCTACTGCAGTTTATGTTTCCAAAAGCAACAGTACTACATTTTCGCTAGCATAAAGAAACTACAGCAGGACTTCTCAACCCTGCCCCCCCAGATGTTCTTGAACTTCAATTTCCAGAAGCCCTGATCAACAGGTGTGCTCACCTGGGCTTCGGGTAATTGAAGTCCAAGAACACCTGGAGGCTGAAGGTTGAGAAACCCTGACCTACAGGATTCTGGCCCATATACAAAAAATGTCCCCAGGTAGCACTGTAAGATCAGGACTGACTGAATAGGTTTGCCTAGTTGCATACAAGGGTCATGGAAAGGATTATGGCTGAAACTGATTAGGCTGAAAACAAGGATGATGCAATCAGGGAATTAATCAGGCCATACAAAGGTAGCAAAGTAAGGAAAGGTGCAGGACAGATTCTGTGAAACTGGATCTGAAAGGATTCAAGTTGTAACATGGCTACAGCAGCTGAGCAACCAGTGGTCCTGAAGGAGGTGACTTGGGACTTCATCAGCATCACTAAAACCCTGACGTTCCATAAACGTCCATAAACAAGGTACCAGAAAAGAGGGCAACAATCCCTTGGACCTAGATGTCCAATGAGGTAAACTATACAAGGTTGTGGCATGAAACCTCAGCCTCTAATCTTAGATCCAGTGAGAGGCCCAATGACAGCTAAATTATGCCAATGTTAATGCCAAATAAACCTCCAAATGGTGGACACCGCATAGTCTGGATGCTATGACCGAGAAAGCCCTACCCTATGTCTGCACAAGGTGGACTGTTTTCAACAGTGGGACATGGAGGAGATCCTCTCCAAGATCTTAGTAACTAGGGAGGTCCTCACAAAGAGAGGTGATACATTGGTTCAAGTGGAACATATGATGACATTTTTCATTTTAAACATTTACCAGTTAAGCAATATATATGGGAGAACCTGGGAAGAATCACCCTCCTGAAAGTAAACCGAGGACTATGTTGTTACATCTGCAGCATACTGTTCTTTTAATGACCTGAGCTTTGGGTACATCTGAAAAGAGATTTCACAGGTCAATTGAATCTATTAATAACTGGTTCACTGACACACACAAAACAGGATACAGGATACACTTAAGTGATCTGCTTCCTGTGGAAGGTATTGATTCCTTCATTGCTAAGCAAGAGCATGGGGACTAAGCAGAGTCTGCATCCTGGAGCCTGGCTATTCTTGGTGCAAAGGAGCAGAGTCTGCTAAAACAGCAGTAGGCAGCGTTATGAGTGGATTTGTAGAACAAAGCTACTACTTTTGTAAGTAGTGGGGAACAAAATCATTGTCTTTTTCAAGGTTCAGATTCCCGAAGACAATAGTGGTAGCCTTTCAGGACCCTGGACAGTGCACAGAACTTGAAGCTGTTCCCTTTCCTGTTATCCTCTTCTTAAGGGGCTGTGGTGGCTCAGTGGTTAAGAAGTTCGCCTTGTTAGCTGGAAGGCCAGCAAGTCAGCAGTTCAAGACCCTGGTACAGCATGACAGATTAAACACCCATCTCTGTCCCAGCTCCTGCCAACTTAGCAGATCGAAAGCAAGAAACTGCAAGTAGAGAATTAGGGAAAATATCTTGGGGACATGAAAAGAGCCTCATTCAGGTGTCCCCTGAGCGGAGTTTCTCCAGAAAAAAATCATTTCAACCCAGAATAATTTACTGACAGAAAATTATTATTATCCTCTTCTTAGATAGCTCCAAAAAGGACAGCCTAATAGCTGTTTGGCCTGGAAACTGTTAGTCCATCTTCATTGCACTGATGGACCAGCAACACAGAGTGTGATTCCAGGCACATAATAACAGGCTCAAGTTACAGGAAATAAGACATAGACTGAATATCAGGAGAAACATCTGTTAGAGCAGTATGACAATGCAACCAATTACTTTCAGAGGTAGTGAATGCTTCAACCCTGGAGGCATTCAAGAGAAAATGTGACCACCATCTGTCCAATTTAAACCTGCAATGAGCAGGTGGTTGGACTTGATGGTCTTAAAGAGCCCTTCCAAACATTTTAGTCTATTACTTTATAATTCTATGGAGAAAAGGTGTAGGAGCGCTTGGTGTAAGGTAAACCACGCTTCATAGAAACCTCCAGCAGTGAAGTTTTACAGCATCCTTGTGTCTAGCACCAACCTATAACAAATATGTTGTGATGAACTCTTTCCCTGTTTCCGATTGCAATAAGAAGAGGAGAGGAATTCACTAGAATTAATGGTTGAAGAGGAAAAGGTTAAATCTCCCTTCCCACATACTGTAGTTCTGATTAAAACTGTGGGGGTAGAGTGGGCATACCTAGGATTAAATGTTTTTTTAAAAAAAATCTGCTGATGTGGCCTCAAGCCACAAAATTAACATAATGCGGATCTAAGCCCTTAAATGGGAGAAAAGCCATGGGTTTTAAGGACATTTGTTGTAATTACTTTTTTTATACTTCATTATCATTAATAATGATAGTATAGTATGACAGGTTGAGATCTCAGCCCTCTAAATCTGAGAAATCTGCACTTTTAGTATACAAGCCTCATAGGCCATTTCAGTATTTGTTAGAGCATTACAGAATCACTTACTGGGTAGAACCAACAAGCTGCCAAGAAAATTCAAACACACACCCACATTCTCCAAGAAATTATCATCTTGGTCCTGAAAGTCTAATAGATCACTGTTGCATCAGCCTTCACAACTGAAATCCTGTTGTGTAATGTTGGCTGGTGCAGACTCCTTACAAAGATTAAAGATAAGCTACAAAGTAAAAATCTCTCTTCCACACAACTGGCTCAGAAAACACAACCGTCTCTACATGAAGATCCAAGAACATAACGTAATGCTGATTTGATAATAGTCAGAAAACATACAACACCGCTGTTCACAGTGAGTTTGAACAACTGCATTGCAACCTACCACCAAGCACAGGTCATTCAGTGGAGCCCAAATATTATCTGCGTATTGAGAGATTTTGCAAGGAGCAGGATTTAATCATGCACAGCATATGGTATTATAGTTCAGGTACATTCCAGGACTGCATCTAATAATTGCATAAACTATGCTCATGTATTTACAGCTAGAGCATTAGCTGCCCCTTGAACTCCCAGAATCTGTTCCTTCTGACCTTTATCTACCAGGTCCTCTCTTTTCTCTCTGCAAGGGACATTCAAGCCCACACATTTGCTTTGTCTCTGATGTGTCCTTCAGAAATTCCCCCTTGCTTTTTCACATTTTAGCTACCATCTTCAGACTCATGACTTGCAAATCTGATTTGGTATGCTTGGTTGGTCTCTCTCATCCCAGTCTCTTATTCAAGACTCCCCCTCACCAATTCAAAATGTCCTTCCACAAGGATGCTCATGGGTTCTTCAAGTCAAAGGATCTTATCACTTGAGCAGGGAGACCAATCTTTGCTTCTCTCAATCCTGTAAATGAAAGCAAGGAATCACATGGTTTTCTCCCTCCTTCTTGTCCAAGAGAAAGAAAAAAGAGCAAGAAAGTAAGGCTGTGATGAACATTTGCAAATGTTCTTATCTGCTATGAAAACATGGATCTCAAAGGGCAAAATAACCTGTGGGGGGAGGGGGAGTAAATTGCTGCAAAAAATTTTTAGTCTCGCATGAGAATAAAAACAACAGTCTTTTTTTTTCAAGCAGCAGAAATACTACCACCACCTCAAAACCTGTGGCAATTTACACACATTTCAGGAAAATGTATTTGTACAAAATGCAACAGCTTTCAAGCCAAACTTGACAGCTTTGTGCAAGAAAAAAAAATCCTAAGCACTGTGTTGTTCTTATTACCTTCATTTACCCCATCAGGATTCAAGGGAGAAGTACGGTTCTTCTTCAGGCACTTCTAGTGGCATCCACTGCTGTTATTTGGTGTGATATTTCTCTGATGCTATCTCTCCCCCTTTCTCTGGGTCTGCCTCATGGTCTTTGTCCTTCTCCTCTTTCCACATATGCCTTGTGAGGTATGAAATGCTAAGACATTCTCTCCACCCCATAGTGCTTAGTGGACTCTCTGGGCAGTTCACAAGATAATTTTTCCCCAAACATGCTGGGTACTCATTTTATCCAACCTTGGGAGAATGGAAGGCTGAGTCAACCTTGAGCCTTGTCAGGATCAAACTCAGATCATGAGCACAGTTTTGGCTGCAGTACAGCAGTTTAACCACTTTGCCAAAAGGGCTCATCTACCTTAACAGAAGGAAGGAAGGAACACAAGAAGGAAGGAAAGACTCATTGGTTGCTTCTTTGATGTTGCATTTTGGGATGTAAAATCATGACACACAGAAGTTGCAGCTTGCAGCTTCTACTTTGATTGGCACTAGCACTTTAAACCCCAGGTAGAGTTGTCATTAAAACTCACTTCATCAGGAACGACATTGTAAACAAGGAAACAAGATAGCTGAGATCTTGACAGCAAATCCATTTGTCTAAGATACTGACAAGCTACAGTATATTTTTCTCATTTTAATATGCAAGGCACTGAGTCAGTAAGATACACTTTAACAAAGAGTTCTCCAGAAGTTGTTTTTCAATTGAGAACTGAGGTTTACTGAGAATCACATAAATGTTGGTAAGTTACTTTCTTTTAAGTGATACAATTAAAAGTTATGCAGGTAAGAGAAGAATTATCAGAATGGGCCAATCAAAAGCAGATGCCACCTATATGGGGGAAACCTTATTGTGCAGCTCAGAATGAAAAACAGGAGTTGTATCATTATCCGCAGTCAAATCAACTCTAATATATCAGGCATCTGGAAAGTGCATGCCTCAAATGCAATGCAATGAAACCCCAAAATAACTCCTAAAAGGAAGGTTTTGATCAATAGCAGTTTGCTGTTGTTGCAGCCATTAATGCTGCATGCACAGAGCTATGCATTAGGGATTTAGCCATGATATAGAAGTGCAATGTCATAAATTTGGCAAAGATGCGTGCATGCATGGCAGGGAAGTAAGATCATATATCCCAGTCTCCTCAGCAAGTACCACAACTGTACACAAATGGCCTTTCAGAATTTTCCAGACAGAATAATATTGAGGACTGTCTATCAGAATCCGGCCATCCCACACAAAGGCCCTTCCCTTCCAGTTCCAGAGACCCAGTCTCTTTACGGGAACTTTAGCCCTTGTAAGCTCTATGGGAGAGCTGGTCTGCATTAACAGAACTCTTATTATGCTCAGGCAATGAAGCAAACAAGGGAGGTCTGGTAGCTAGGCCTTGTGTGTGTGGTGTTAGTTTCTGTTAAGGAAAGAGATGATCTTCAAGCAAAAACAGTAGCTTTATTGTAGTAGTAGGTTTCTTAAAGGATAATCCAGAAAATCCAGAAAAGCGTAAATAACAAATAGTCAGTTCAAAAACAGTCCAATCACTCTAGGTAATCATTTTGAAGAAGCAAAAAGGCATAGTCCCACAGGCAAAGATGTTAACCCATAAACATCCAAAAGCCAACTCCCTCTGCTCTCCCCAAGATGGGGATTCTGCAGTCAGGTGGGATACCTTTTAACCAATCAGGGAACAGAGAAAACTTTCTCATAACAAGAGAAGAAGTTTACACACGTGAAGGAAGAGTGCTCTCTAATAGTCAAAACATGCGAGAGCTCATCTAGCTACAGATAAGGAATACTGGGAACACTGAACTGAAAACAAGCTGTCTCGTGACATGCAGAGACAGAGAGGAAAGGATTTTTGAGGCCTAGTTAAACTAGGTCCTCTCCAAGCTTTGAGAACGTTAGAAAAGATGTCATTTCATGACACTGTCTCCCCAGGTTTCTCTAGAATAGTGGTTCCCAACCTTTATACACCATGGGCCTAACCAAGCCCCCTGGACAGCTGAGCAAGCTGGACCATGCACCTGGAAGTGAAAGCAGGCACATTTATGGCTATCATAAAGGTGCCCACTTCCACATTTATGCTTACACGGGCATGTTTTACAGCTGATGTAAACATGTCCGCTTCCACTTCGGGGTGCACCAGAGGCAGCGATGGGCCACATGAAATGGTGCTCCAGGCCGGGTCCGGCTTGTGGGCCATAGGTTGGGAACCCCTGCTCTAGAAGGAGAATTTTCCAACAGTTCCTCGCAACCCCTACCAATATCTGTAGCACAATTCTATTCTTTCTACCCAAATAAGTAATTTTGTTGTTGTTACTTATTTGGTCTTGATTTTGCTGTGTGAGGTGCAGCCACTAGCAGGTCTGAGAGATGGAAGACCCTTCAAAACCAAAAACATGAACAGGTGATATTTTTATGAAATCAAATATAAATCACACATATCATCTAGCTTTCAACTTTGTACGGGTGTATGTTAGGATGGGCATCACAGAGTTGAAGATGATGCAGGGGGCAAAACCTATAAAAGGTTTTTTAAAATAAAAAAAAAACATAGCCAGATGTTTGTACCATGCTCATTTGTTAAAGGTAGCACTGGGCTAGGCAAACCAATGCTCTCACTTTGTACGAAGGAGCTCCTATCTAGATAATAGATACAGCTATAGATATGGGTTTTAAAATATCTATATTTTGAATAAATAAAAAATTGAATATTTGGGTTTAGGAACAGAAAGTGACTCACAGAACTGGATCTGTGGTACAGGCGTCATGCTGTGATGCAGAAGGCAGATGAAAGGCCACTGCATTATATTCTCAGGACAGTCTCCATGGCTGATCACCATGAGAATCACCAATATTCAGATTCAGATATGGGAGGGGAGGGGGAGGGGAAGGAGAAGAAGTATATAATGCATACTTCTTTTTTAAAAAAACCTCACTGACATATATGGTATGCCTCATAGTGCTTAGTGCACACTCTGGGTGGTTCGCAAGTTACTTAGCACTTTGTCTCCAACAAGCCTGAGTCAACCTTGAACCCTGGTCAGGAATGAACTCACAACCTTTTGGTTGCAGGGCAGCAGTTTAACCACTGTACCACCAGGGCTCAAGAGAGTCTTTTATGTTTGCCTAAGATGACTACAGTTTTGGTTAAGAATTTTAAGCAATAGATGGGTGGTTTGTATTTTCTATAATAACCAGGCAGTATATCCATCAGTCCCTTTACTTTCAAAAGGTAAGAAGATATTTTGCATAAATTACGCAGACAGCGAGAAGGGAGAAAAATAACTCTTTTTCATCACCAAGATGTTCACTTGTGTTGAAATAACTCTGATCAACCATAACAAGGAATTTACTTTGCTGATTTTTTTTTAATTTGGCCAAGTATTCTGATCATTCTCCCTTGAGGCTGAGTCTATTGCAAGCAGCAAACTCTGGATTGCCTCCTTAGAAAAGGCAGAGGGTCAGAGGCCAGCTCCCAGTCTCATTACATTCAGAGGAGGTGAAGGGAGGAAATGAATATGAATGGAAAATTAACTGTCAAGCATCATAGAAAGAAGCAGCAGGAGGGAGCTTTCCAAATCGGGGATGAGGTCTATTTTTCTGCTTAGTTAACACATGGGGTAAATGAATGGGACAGTAATGAGGCGGTGGCTGAGAAAATGCCTGCCTGTCTTCAGTCTGTGTGTAGAAAGAGCCTCCTCAAAGATTGTGGTATCTTTGAACCACAATCAGGCATACCATGGTAACGACAAGCTTGTGTTGTCGGCTCACCTTTCTCACACTAGGTCAGGCGAAGAGAACTGCAGTATGAACTCACCATAGAGAGACTTCATTTTGGCAGTTTCACATCTAGCTAGACACAGAAGAAGAAGAAGTCTGTATGTATAAGAGAGATAGAATTTTTTTGTTCTAGAGTACAGGACACGTAATAAGAGGCTCTAACTACAGGAAACCATATATAGGCTGAATATATCAGGAAAAACCTCTTAATGGTCAGAGCAGTAAAACAGTGGAACCAACAGCCTCAAGAGGTGGTGAGCACTCCAACACTGAAAGCATTCAAGAGAGAATTGGCATAACAGAAAACAAAAACAAAAAAGCAATAAAACAAAAATACTGTACCACTTTAAAGACTAAGTGCTATATTTTTATTGTTAGCTTTTGTGGATCAAGTCCACTTCTTCAGACAAGGAGTAAAACTTACAGGCATGGTTTATATACAGAATTTAATATTGGGATGGAAATTATTGAAGTCTTGGTGGAATTTCTCTAGGGTTTCTTTTCCATGTGTCCAGATCAAAAATATGTCATCAATGTTTCTCAAATAGACAAGTGGCTACAAAGAGAGAATTGGACAGCCGTCTGTCAGGTCTAATTTGATTTAGAGTCCTGCACTGAGCAGGGGATTGGACTCCATGGCCTAAAAGGCCCATTCTATGATTCTATGAGAATTATCAAGGTAGTGGACATGCAAATAGGTGCAGCTTAAGCCAACCAGCACACCGGGACAGCACCAAAGTCAGCAGAGACATTCAGACATGCTCATGGAGCATTATGAAAAGCCAATGAGAGTGTGCAAGAGTGTACACAACAGCACAGCCTGGAACAAATGTCTGCACAACTCCTAACACACAATACCCCAGAGATACCTAAATCTGCAGGGGGTGGGTGGGGAGGTCAAAATGGCTTAAGTTGTTCCCTCTTGATGCTTCATTGTTACACAAACTGCTCAAGAATGACAGCTTCTAGTTTTCAGGAGTGGATTCCAGGTCAGAAAATATAAAACGATGTCAGAAGGATAGCAGTATGGCCCTAGATGAGTTCCAGCCTCTCTCGATTAATGCGATTAGTCTGATGACCAATATATACTTAGGGGATTTCTGTTAGTTTCCTTTTGGCCAGATGTGCATGTATTTAGAAAGCCTTAAGCAGACGTCAAAATGCAATTGAGATAGAGTTGATACACACATTATCTTTATACTGAAAGCTTCTGGAGCCTTCAAAATGATTTTACATACATGTGCACAGAGTATATCAAATATATCCTTCAGCTTTCTATATATTACCAAAGAAGGTTAAACAGCCAAGGTTTTAAAGAATTAGGATTATTTTGGATTGTCTCCTATTGTTGAATCTTTCAGGAAGCTGAGCAATTTACCATAATTTGGCAATATAATGTATACAGATGACTCAAGATACACCCATCTCCTCTCAGGAGCTACCCAGAAACCAAGAGAATCAGGCTTGCTCCCATGCCAGGACCAATTTTCATATTTTAAGACAGAGACACAGAATCTAGAGACTTTCACTGGATTCCAACTCAAATCAGCCACAGCCAGCATTGCAATGAGAAAAAATGGGGAGCTATATTATAATATAATCTGGATTCTTATCAGTTCCCAACATCTGATTTAAATGTAAAGGTCGCCCATGCTCGAAAGCCAGTCATATCTGACTCTAGGATTCAGTGCTCATCTCTATTTATAGCCAAATAGCCAGCGCTGCGCTGTCTGCATCTGCAGACGTTCCCGTGGAGATGAGGCAGACAAGACTAGACCATGGAGTGCTGTTTACCTTCCCACCGAAGTGGTCCCTATTTATCTACTTGCAATTTCTTGCTTTCAAACTGTTAGGTTGGCAGGAGCTGGGACAGAGATGGGAGCTCACTCCATCATGTAGTACCCAGGTCTTGAACTGCCGACTTGCCGGGTCTTGAAATGACTTAAAAGTACAGTATACAGTTAAGCAATGCCCTATCTGACAGCAAGAAATAGGTATTTGAAGATATTTATACGAAATAGGAAGATTCATCATCAGCTCTACTTGGGATTCTCTAAAGCATGGGTTCCCAACCTTTTCAAGGTGGGGGCCGGGTCATGCTCTCTCAGTCCGCTTTGAGGGCCAGATGGCCATTTTGCCCTGCCTGTGCAATGGGGGAGGCCATTTCGTCCCAACAGCTTAAATGGGATGATCATTTTGTTTCTCAGATGTCTTTAGAGGGGTGGAGGGCCACATGAAATGGTGCCGTGGGCCGGATCCAGTCCACAGGCTCTAAGGAGAGAAGAGGAGAGACTTTACAAAAGCCAAAAGTGAATTAGTTCTTTTCTTTATTCATGTCAGATGCACCACCAGCATATAATAACAAAGTTAAAATTAACAAATCTAACACATGCCTTGATTCGCCTCCTCCTAAAAAAATCTTTGCTCGACCCTACAGTGCTGGCCAATTATCGGCCTGTTTCCAACCTGCCCTATTTGGGTAAGGTTTTGGAGAATGCAGTGGCATGGCAGTTACAGGAGATCCTGGATGAATCAGATTATCTGGACCCTTTTCAGTCAGGATTCAGACCCAGGTATGGTACTGAAACTGCATTGAGCAGGACAGGGGTTATTCTTGACCTCTCAGCGGCTTTCGATACCATTGAGCATGGTATCCTTCTGGAAAGGCTCCAAGGAATAGGGATCCAGGGCATTGTTTTGTCCTGGTTTTCATTTCTGAAGGGGTGGAACCAGTCGGTGTGGCTGGAGAGTGAGAGGTCCAGCCTAAGGCCCTTGCAATATGGGGTGCCCCAGGCCAGGGCTCGGTGCTCTCTCCTCTCTTATTTAACATTTACATGAAACTACTGGGTAGGATCATCCGTTCCCACTGGGTGAGGTATCATCAATGTACAGATGATACCCAGCTGTATATCTCTGCCCGTGGTGACACTAGCAATGCAGTGGAAGTCCTATCCAGGTGTCTGGAGGCTGTCGGGGTCTGGATGGAGGACAACGGGCTACAACTGAATCCTGGCAAGACTGAGTGGCTGTGGGTCAGGGGTCCTGCATTATCACAGGAGCTACCATCTTTGGTTCTGGATGAGGCTTCTTTGCCCAAACAGACCCATTGCGTAATCTGGGGGTCCTCCTGGACTCCCGACTACTGCTTGAAGAGCAGGTGGCAGTCGTCGTCAGGAGGGCTTTTGCTCAACTTTGTGTCATTCACCAGTTACACCCACTCCTAGATCGGGACTCCTTGCTCATGATTACACATGCTCTGGCCACTTCCAGACTTGATTATTGTAATGCACTCTACATGGGGCTGCCCTTGATGACCATTTGGAGGCTGCAACTGTCCAGAATGCAGCTTCCTGGGTGGTTATGGGTTGCGGGTGTTATGCTCATGCCTCACCACTACTTTGAGAGCTGCACTGGTTGCCAGTGTGCCTCCAGGTGCAATTCAAGGTGCTGGTAATCACCTTTAAAGCCCTACATGGTAGTGGGCCATGATACCTTAGAGACCGTATCACCCCAAGAACATCTGTCCATCCTACCAGAGCGGACCCGAGAGGAGCCCTTGTGGTTTCATTGGCTAGAGAGGCGCATCTCTCTAGCACCAGGAGGAGGGCCTTCTCTGTGTCCGCTCCGGCCCTTTGGAACCTCCTGCTCATGGAGTTGCGTCTCCAGACAGAGTTGCTGCCCTTTAGGAACAGTGTAAAAACATGGCTGGCAGGACAGATATAATGGCCCTGGTCATATGATGACCCGAGCCTGTTGGTTGATCTGCTCCACCCCTTAATCTCAATCTTAACCTTTTTTTAATCTTGGTTTTAACTTGTTGATTTTTTTAACTCTTTTTAAATTCTTTTAACCTAAATTTTATGGGGTTTATGACTATAGATGAATTTTTAATGTGGGATTAATTTTAGTGTGTTGTTATTGTTGTTAATTTGCGGTATATAAATGCGAAAATAAATAAATAAATAAATAACAAAACAGAATTAAAAGGGGCTAGATGACATCTGCCCAATATCGGGCCACATCAACAGCATTTTCTCTTGCCAACACAAGGTCCCCCTCAGAAGCACCAGAAGTGAATTAGTAAAGGTCTCCCTTGCTCAAGAGCCAATCAGGTCCAACTCTAGCAGGCAGTGCTCATTTTCATTTTACAGCCCAAAAGCTAGCACTGTCTGAGTCTGCAGACATTTCTGTGGTCATGTGGCAGGCATGTCTAGATGCTGGAGCACGTGGAATGATGTTACCCTTCCGGCTGAAGCAGCACCTATTTATCTACTTGCAATGTCTTGGTTTTTAACTGTTAGGTTGACAGGAGCTGGGATAGACAATGGGTGCTCACTCAACTGCCCAGCACTCAGGTCTCAAACTGCTGACCTGCCAACCTTCTGGTCATCAAGCTCAGTGTCTTAACCACTAAGCTAGCATGACCGCTAGAAAGTGAATTAAGTAAAGGTCTCCCTTGCTCAAAAACTAGTCATATCCAACTCTGGGGAGCAGTGCTCATCTCCATTTACACCCCAAGAGCCAACACTGTCTGCAGCTGCAGACATTTCTGTGGTCCTGTGGCAGGCATGACTAAGAAACCAGTGTGCATGGAATGCTGTTACCTTTCCTGATGAAGTGGTACCTATTTATCTACTTGCAATTTCCTGCTTTCATACTGCTCGTTCGGCAGGAGCTGGGACAGATGATGTGCAGTACTCAGGTCTCAAACTGCTGACTTGCTGACCTTCTGGTCATCAAGCTCACGTCTTAACCACTAAGCCACCAGGGCCTCTACAAAGTGATTTACCGTTCTCCAAATTCTTCTCTCTTCCTCTTGTCAAAACATTTCATTAGTGTGTGAAATATTTAAATAAAGTCCATGGTCCTGTTCATTCCATCTGTTCTCACACAAGACTGCGGTGCAAGCAGTTTCCCATTTTCACAGAGGCATGTTGCTGCACAAGCAAAAATCATCCTGTACAGATCGCTAGCATGCTGACACAACAGCCATCGTGGGTAGTTCTCCAGCAGGTAACCGGGGGATGGGGGCAATTTTACTCTGGGGATGGGGTGGGCAAGGAACAGAATCTTGCCCAAAGTCTGCATGTGAGGAATCCAAGATACAATTTTCAAAGGAGAAACCAAGCAGTTAAATTATCAGTAAGTGGATTTTCTAATGTGGCTCTTCTTCTAAGCATGTGTTTGAAGGTAAAGGTAAAGGCTGCCTTTGCTCAAAAAACAGTCATATCCGACTCTGGGGTTCAGTGATCATCTCTGTTTATAGCCAAAGAGCCAGTGTTGTCTGCATCTGTTTCTATGGACATGTGGCAGGGATGACTAGACATCGGAGTACACGAAATGCTGTTTACCTTCCCACTGAAGTGGTCCCTATTTATATACATGCAATTTCTTGCTTTCGAACTGCTAGGTTGGCAGGAGCTGGGACAGAGACAGATGCTCACTCCATCATGTAACACTCGGGTCTGCTGACCTGCCAACTTTCCAGTCATCAAGTTCAGTGTCTTAACCATCAAGCTACCACAATCCATGTACAGTGGGACCTCATACAACGATTTTAATCCATTCCCCAGGGCTCATTGTTTTACAAAACAATTGCTATACAATACATGCATCGTATAGTGATTTTCCCTATGGGATGCATCGTACTGTACAATGTTTTTATTTTATTTATTTATTGCTAAGTGGTTTTTCCTATTGAAAAATTGTTGTACAATTTTTCCATAGAGAAAATTGTTATGCGAGATGCCATTTCCCCAAAAAAACTAATTGTTATGTGATTTCATTGCTATATGGGGCGATTGTTGTATGAGGTTCCACTGTATTTGAAAGGGCCACCATTTATGGCTGCAAACATTCCACTGAAATGAAAACTTAACCCAGGGTAGCTGCAGAACCTCGACATGACTTCAGGATTCTGATTTCTTCACAGGCTAAAATTACACCCTCACAGTGAAGCAGGAACTGCAGTCGCAGTGAGGGAGACAGAGGATTGCCTCATTCAGAGACAATGCCTATAACTACATCTGCCTGACCCAGTATTGTCTCCAATCAGGAGGGAAGCAGTGTTCTTAAGAGCTTCAAATGCCTGTCAAAGCTATTTGGCCAGAGATAAAGGTAGCACAAAAGAAAAGCGATGCATACATCATCAGAAGCGCCACATCTATCACGCTGCCTTGAACGCTATTGTTTGAGATAGATGGAAAATCTGCAGCTGGCAAGAGTCCTTTAGAGCAACAGGACAGCTTTCACCGTTGAATATTCAAGAACTGCCTCAAATCCTCCCTGCCCAGACAATCTGTAGGGCAAATCAGCCCACTGGAAACTTTTCCTTCTGAATTTCCTAAGATCCTGCAGGAAATGTCTAGGTATGAAATAAGCAAGGAGGCTATTATTAGGATTACTGTATCAGCAGTGGTGGGCAGCAACAGGTTTGTCCCCCCCCCCCAGGAGGGGGAGTAGCAAAATTGGGTGGCCTCTGGGCAGGGGGGTGGCGAAATTTGGTGGCCTTCTGGTGGGTTTTTTTTAAAAAAGCTAAATTGGGTGGTCATGTCCACCTCCCTGCCCTGCCCCATCAGGTTTTGTCCCTGCAAGTGGTTCAAGGTCTCCCTTGCTCAAAAGCCAGTCATATCTGACTCTAGGGTGCAATGCTCATCTCCATTCACAGCCAAAGAGCCAGTGCTGCCTGTGTTTGCAGATGTATACATGGCCATATGGCAGGCATGACTAGATCACCCTCGACGTAGGCTCTGCCCATGGCGCAGGCTCCACCCACAACATAGGCTCTGCCCACAACATAGGCTCCACCCACAGTGTGGTAGCAATTTTTTTTTTTTTTTTTTTTTTTGCTGCCCACCATTGTGTATCAATCCTGCTATTTTAAACTGGACCAACTTGCACTAAGGCGCTGCTGTACAAAGGCTAGCTGCTGTTTTTGAATTTCCTTTTCATTTGGGAAAAGCGGCAGGGAGATGGCAAAGAAGAATCTTTTTTTTTTTAACATAGGGATTCCTTCTCTGTGAAACTTGCTCTTGGTGTAGAGTCTTTTCAGAAAGTCCTTGTTGCTTGACCAGGCTTTTGAATCTGTTTTGAGATTTCAGAAAAATGCCATGTTTTCCAAATCCTAACATATATTTCTAACCTGTACTACATGTACCTAATTCTGTTTTTAAATGGATACAGCACATAAATTGCTGTTCTAATAGACACTTAAATTTATTTTCTCTTTCTCAACCCTTCTATGGATTCAGAGAAGTGTTTAATCTCTTCTTAAGCCACTTCATGACATTGGCAAATTGACAGCGGGCTGCAGCAGGTCGAATACAATCACTCAAGGCCATCCACCATTTGGATCTGAGGACTGCACCAAATGGCATACAGTATTCCACTTTCTATTGACTCTATTTAACCCACTCCCATCTGATCCAATTGCCACGTGTACACAAGCCCTTATTGTGATTTAGAAGCCTACTTCCACTAACCAGCCATGCTTTATTAGCTGCCACAAACAACAATCTGAACCCACACTTTGTTTTGTAAGTCCAAGCTTGTTAAAGCCATGGCTTGTCATTACATTGAAACTCATAACTGTGGTTTGATCCTGGCTTCCTGCCCCCTCAAAAAAAAAACAGGGACAGGAGAAAAACTGACTAGAAATGTTGGCTTGGAATGTGGGAAACTATGGTCCATTCGATCATTTGAACAACAACTCCCCAAAAAAAAATCAATGATGGTTGAAATACACCTTGGTTTAGCATGATGCTTGAATACCACTGTCAAACACCACAGCCTAGCATTATGATTGAATCATCTGGTCACTTTAACAGAGGGTTGGACAATTTCCAGAAGCCCAGGGACTGCTTCCACCTTATCCAGGACCATAAAAAGATGTACTGTACTTACCTACTCTTTTTGTAGATGAGCATTGTCATTTCTCACCCCCTATCCCATTGGTGGCAAACCTTGGCACTACAGGTATTCTTGAACTTTAATTCCCAGAAGCCCTGATCAGCAGGATTGCTGACTTGGGCTTCTGGTAATTGAAGTCCAAGAACACCTGGGGTGCCAAGGTTCGCCACCACTGCCCTATCCCCTCCAGCATGATGTCACATTATGATGGATGGAATGGAAGGAGGGATAAAAGGCAACTTGCAGGGCAGGTATTGTTAACAGACAGAAGTCAGTTTTGCTTCCAAATTCTGCAACATCTCTGGGTGCAGCTGATCTATGCATCAAAGAACCCATACTCTTTGCCACAGGAAAAGAAAAGCTTGTATTGCAATACTGATAATCATGTAGTGTCAATTAGGGTTCCTTAGGAATAGAGTCATCAGAAATAGTTTACAATCTCTTTCTGGGTCTATGCAGCTTGTTCAAGGCTATACAAGCTGGCTCTTTTCCCTGGAGTCACATTCAAGAATTGAACTCCCAATCTATGGCTCCACAGCCAGATATCTAATTCACTGAGTTATCCAGACAACAGGGGTTTTGCTTAATCTTTTTAAATATTACTTCAATCTTTCTATTTTTTTCAACTGCAGCTTTTAAGAACAGAGTTTGACATACAGACCACCATGCCATGAACATTTGAATGCATGCCTGAAGAAAACAACCTGGCTTGAAAAACATCCCATGAAGCTTGCCTGAAGAAGTGACCTTGGGTCATGAAAGCTTGCAATGGATGTTGTTTTTTAATTTAGTGATCCAGAAAAGGTATCACCTTTTACTTCAGCATATGTTTTATACATGGATCACATGGCTGACTCTCTTTTTTTCTGTATTTTTAATTATTATGGTGAACTGAAGATTTAAAAATAAGTAAGCAAGCAAGTGCAAATGCCAGCACTGGGCATAATACTAGCATTCATACAGCGAACACGGTTCCATCAAATGGTTTTCCAAAGATCTATTTTAAAAACAGAATAGCAAGGTGAATATTCCTTAGCAGTAATATTTGCATTTTTACAAAACATCTGGTAGAACCCTTACAGCATACTAAATTTTCAAAATAATATCCATCCTCTCAGCTGCAAGGCAATATAACAGCCATAAATCAGGCTACCATAGACAAAGCCTCAGAATCCAGATTGTGTCAAAACGTAACACAATGAGCCACATTTAATGAGCAGTTACAGCAATACTTAGAGACTCAAGCCACATTCTCTAGAAGAGTATTCCTAGAAAAGAGATATACAGTGGTATCTCATACAACAATTTTAACCCATTCCACAGGGCTTGTTGTTGTACGAAACAATTGCTATATGATGCATGCATCATATAGAGATTTTCCCTATGGGATGCATCGTACAATGATTTGTTTATTTTTTTTGCTAAGTGGTTTTTCCCATTGAAAAATTGTTGCACATTTTTTTCCATAGGAAAAATTGTTATGTTGGATGCCATCCCCCCCAACCCTAATTGTTATGCAATTTTGTTGCTATACAGGACGATTGTTGTATAAGGTTCCACTGTACAATACAGTAATACCCTGGATAATGCTAAAACTTGGTTCCACGAGTCTTAGCGTTATCCAATTTTTAACTCTATATGACACATGTATCACATAATGTTAACATCCTATGGGATGAATTGCATAACATTAAAATCCATAGAGATACATTGTAACCGGAACAGACTTCAGCAAATGTTATGTGATACATTCCATTGGATTTTAACATTGTGCAATGCAATTTTTTTCCAGATTCCTTAACATTATGCGGTTTTAGAGTTATGTGGTGCAAACGTCATTCAAGGTATTACTGTATAAAGATATTTTCACAGAGAGGAGAAGACCAGCCATCTACTCATTTTACTCAACAGCAGGTGTACCCCAGTTTCTTCAAGCTTTGTTCATGTGGAATATTTCCCCCAGCAATCACTTCATGAAGCCAACCCCGTGAAGTAGGCTAGTCCAGTGTTTCTCAATCTTGGGTCCCTAGATGTCCTTAGACTTCAATTCCCAGGATCTCTGATCAGCAGGTGTACTGACTTGGGCTTCTGGGGACCCAATGTTAAGAAACCTAAGGCAGGAAAAGTTGGGCCTATGGGTAGCCTTCCAGAGGTCCATATGTATCCACAGGAGCCCCCAGATTCCATCAACACACACATACCAAAAGGTAAATCTTTTAAAAAATAGGAGTCACTTTGGATGTCTGTGCAGCTCTAACTCCCCCATGCACATGTACTAATGAAATTTTGCCATGAAATATTTAGGAGATGAATTCAGGAGTAGATGTGGCCATCAAAAGGTCAGGGCTAAAAATGTGCAGCCCACAGACCTTTGGACTTTATGCAAACCAGACAGTGCTGGCTCTTTGGCTATAAACAGAGATGATCACTGAACCCTAGAGTTGGATACAAGGAAATCCTCTAGCACAGGGGTTCTCAACTTGAGGTCTGGGCCCTGGATGCAGCCTGCAACACTATTTCATATGGGGGGCCCACTGCCTCCACCACACCCGGAAGTGCCATGTGTGGCAGACAGGGCAAACTGGCCATCTAGCCCCCAAAGCTATCTGAGGGAGCAGGATCTGCCCCTCAGCTTCAAAAGGTTGAGAACCCCTGCTCTAGCATCATGATCATCCCTGGTGGCGTGGTGGTTAAACTGCTGTCCTGCAGGCCAAACTGCCCACATTGTGAGTTTTACCCTAACAGGGGTCAAGGCTGACTCAGCCTTCCATCCTTCTAAGGTCAGCATATTTGGGGGAGGGGGGATGCTAATTACCTTGTGAACTGCCCAGACAGTGCACTAAGCACTATGGGGCAGTAGATAAGTGTATTTACGAATTGCTATCACTCCAAGAAACTAGAAAGGCCAGAAACAAGAGTGGACCTTGGTCTATCCTCAATCAGAGGACAGTGAAAGCTGGGCTTTCCATCTGATGTTCTCTCAACAGAGGCCTCAGGTTACCACTCAAATAACACCATTTGGTCAATGTTTATTGTGAGCCCTCTAATTGAAAATAATTTCCTTCTATGGGCATAACAGTACAATAAAAAAAGAGGATTGTATATGGGCTTGGTACATGAAGAACTAAATGTAACTTGAGCAGTAATTAAAAGCAAAACTTTCCTGGCAATAGAAACAGTAAGTAAAATCAATCCAAAACTCAGAGCCTTTTTCTATGGCTAGCCACTAAACAGAGCTATGCTTTGGCATCCCTCATGACAATGTAATAGGAAAACAACCATCTGTGCAGCATGTTCTCATATAAGAGACACAATGGCCAGTCCTCCTATGTGCACATTCTGCCTGCCAACTGCTTCCTCCAATGTGCAGAGATCACGACTTTTATCCTAGTGATTCTGCAAGCTAATAATAATCCCTGAGGAGGCAATGGTACCCAACTCCCATACCATTTAGGTGTTTAGGAATGGCGAACATGGCCCTTAACACACTCTGTGACCTCCATCAATGTTAGCCGTCTATTCACATCCAAAACTCTAAAGGAGAAAGAAAAGCCTGGGTTAGTGAGTCTGCCAAAACAGGAATCAGAGTTCAAAAGCTGCTGGGAGTCCACAATCGAGGTAGATCAAGACATTCTACAGAAGTTACTGTTACCTGAAATTTTGGATAAAGCATTATAATTAATCAAAACGTTTATTAAATCACAACACTCACACACACATGGAAAATAAGGAGAAGCCAAAAGTTAAAATCATACGATTGGAATGCTCTCCAGAAGGAAAGGGGGATTACCCGATAGTCAATAGACTCTGGCAAGGAATGTAAACATGTCCCTGATTGCCTCCATTGTTCTTAAAACTGGTTTGCCAGGTGTTCTGATAAGCAGAAATTCCTTTTTTTATTCCTTCACAAAGGAAGCTGAATGACTCATATCTCTGGTTTGATCAAAGTTCAATTCAACATTTTTAGAACACTGACCCAAGCACAATCATAGCTTAAAGAGGGAAATCAACATTCTGTGGGGAACAACCATACAACCCCAAAGTTGATCAGGAAAGGGGGTAAGCAAGCAAAGTAAACTGACAAGCACAGGGACAAGCAGATATCCCGTCTCTCACGAACGTAGCAAACAGATTACAAGGGCAAACAAAGGCTAAATTGTTGGTTTCCCTCATCCGGAGATCTCCATTTAATTAAACAAACAAGACATAATGATTCTAACTCCTTTCTTTGTGTTTCTACTTAAGAGTGACTCAAACGCTGTGATTCATTCATGTCCGGAACATTAACCCACGTTGGATCTGCAATTTCCCGCCTCAAAGCACCATTGGCTGTCAATACTGCTAGATCGTCTCCCATTGGAGAAGACGTACCAGCCTCTGTTTCATTCAGCAGAGAACAAAGAGATATTCCTGTCAACAGCAAATATGCTCCTTTGACCTAATGTAAACTCTCTATAACTGTTTTTTTCAGCAATAGCTGTAATCTGCTGTTTCTTTACATTCAAACCCATTACCTCATACCCTGCTTTGTGTTCTATGTTTACATGTAATTAAAATATGTTAATTGCCTTTCCTCCTTCCCAGTTTCAGCCCCCTCCCCTTGCATGTAGAGTTAGTTTAGATAGAATAGTTAAATACCCCTTCCAGGTGGGTGGGGGCCATCTTCTGTTCACCAAAATTTTGTGAGCAGGGATCACGAGGCGGTCTTTTCCTCAGAACGGTTGCGGGAAGGTTAGCTATTTAGAATTATAGGTCTGGCCAGACTATATGCCTGAATAGGCTTCCCTTTGCTTTTGCTCCCAATAAACCATATTTTGTTTTGACTGAAAAACCTGCCTCATTGTAAGTTCTTGGGTCCTTCTAGTACCTCTGCCAGAGAGTGAATCCAATCACCCAGAATTGGGTAACATTACTTTCACAGGAAACACGTTGGCAGCGCTCAGCAGGAATGATGCTGTGGTGTGGCATTTAAGACAAGGTTAAGTGCTTGCCAACAAACCAAGCTGCTGTAACTCCATAATCCAGAAAGTTTCAAAAATATTCCTTACCAGCAAATGAGAACCAACTATCACAGCCAGCTGTGCCAGGCTGGTCCTGTACTTTAATCTGGGTCCTGATATGCAAACCTCAAGCTCAAAAATCATTTTAGTCTTTGCTATCTCCATGCCTGGACTGTGGTGGCTTAGTGGGTAAAATGCTGAACTTGACAACTGGAAGGTCGGCAGATCAGCAGTTCAAGACTCAAGTGCTGGATATCAATGTGAGCTCCCCTCACTGTCCCAGGTCCTGCCAGTCTAGCATTTTGAAAGAAAGAAATTACAAGTAGATAAATAGGTACCACTTTGGTGGGAAGGTAACAGCATTCCGTACGCTACTCATGCCTGCTACATCACCACAGAAATGTCTGCACACACAGACAGCACTGGCTCTTTGGCTGTAAACAGAGATGAGCATCAGATTTTAAAGTGGGATATGATTGGCTTTACCCTTACCTTTCTTCATTTCAGTTTTTTTTAAACAACCTTACATTTGATACATTTCTACATAAGGCTATTGCCAAAGACACAAGAACACAGCCAGAAAAAATAAGGCAGAAACCTCAATAAGAACCTACTCCATCTCTTCCTCCCCATCATGTTTGATGAACACCATCCTTAAAAAATTTCTATTTTAATTGGACAGTTTAAATAATAGCCAGCAGCACATCTAATAGGAAAGGAGGCAGCTCATAGATTAATGTGCCTTATAAATTCTCAAGGAATGAAGATGTTAAGAAAAGCAGCAGTTACAAAGAATTATACTAATGTAGTCATGCATTAAAATCAGCATTGCTCAGTCTAATCTAATCGCCCTGGTATTTCCAAAAAGCCCTGCCAACCTCATGCTTTATATTACATTAACTGTATGGAGCAGGAAGTAAATAGGCTATTTTACAAGGATCAAGTTATACAAAGCCAAGCCCCATTAAACTCTGAGTAAAGGCCAAGTTAAGATGTCCATAATATTGAAGGAAACAACATATATGTTCCCTGGGTCATTACCCTCTTAACAGACTGAAGTCAGTACCCAGCTTGGAAGTGTTCTCCTTTCTATCCAGTAAACTGGAGTTTTATATTTAAAAAAACCTATAGGAGAACTAGTGAATAGTCATGGTACAAGATAAAGAATATCTGGTTCAACTCCTTCTTTAAATTCACACTAAATCAGGGGTTCCCAACCTTTTCAAGCCAGAGGGCAGGTCATGCTTCTCAGGGGAGGAATTGTGCACTGGTTTTAGCCTCATCCAAGATGGAGATTTCCATGCAGGAGAGAACCTTTAGAACATAGTTTAGAGAGACTGGAATGTGTAAACATGCTGGCCTCATGGGTTGGAAGAAATGAAACCTGATGGACATGTTATACTGTATGATCATTGGCTGGATTCCTTTAGGAGAATGGGAGGGAGGTGGACCCTGAGAGAGGAGATATAACCCAGAGGAGGGAGGCAAGATACTCGCTGGAGCCAATGCTCTGAGCTAAGGGTGGACTACAAACATGTAGCTGTTTAAGCCCCAGGGGCAGAGGCTGGGCTTTCCCCATAGAGAAGCTTCCTTTATTTTGATTGGCTTTCTGAACTTCTGATGAACTTTCTTCTGGTGAAGTGGTGCGAATCTGTTGATGCCCACCACTGAATAGGGACCACTTCAGTGGAAAGGCAAACAGCATTCCACCCACTCTGGTGTTGAGGCATGCTTGCCACATGTCCATGGAAACGTCTGCAGATGCAGACAACGCTGGCTCTTTGGCTATAAACAGAAATGAGCACTGAACCCTAGAGTCGGATATGACTGGCTTTCAAGCAAGGGTGACCTTTAACTTTACCTTGCCAATGGACTTTGTATTTTCTTTGGCTGGGTTCTCATAAAAGACCAGAATAACCTTCATTTTTCTGGTGTGTTGGGGGGGGGGGGAAGAGAGAGAGAGAGAGATAACTAGGAAAGGATGATGCAGTCCAAAATAGTCACTTTCCAAGTCCTGCCACAGCCTTGTTTTAAGCTAAAAAGTAAAGGTTTCCCTTGTTCGAAACCATCTGTGTCCAACTCTAGGGTTTGGTGCTCATCTCCGTTTACAACCAAAGAGCCAGCACTGTCTGTATCTGCAAACATTTCCATGGTCATCTAGTGGGCATGACTAGACACCGGAGTACACAGAACACTGTTACCTTTCCCACAGAAGTGGTGCCTCTTTTTCTACTTGCAATGTCTTTCTACCTACTTTCAAACTGCTAGGTTGGTAGGAGCTGGGATAGATGATGGGAGCTCACTCCATCACACAGTACTCAGGTCTCAAACTGGTCATCTGCCAACCTTCCAGTTATCAAACTCAGTGTCTCAACCACTAAGCCACTGTGTCCCCATTGTTTTAAGGTTCATTGCTAGAAATCATACTGTGCACCTCAAGCCGTGCAATAAATATGATGGGGGCAGCAGCAAATTCAATTTCCAATTTCAGGGTACAAATAACTTGTAGCCTGAAATGGCAAAAGGAAGCCATGTAGCAAAGTGTTGCTGATGATGACAACATTCCCATCACAAGGGCCAAGAGGCCCTCAATTTAAGCTAAGTGCTATGCATGCACAAGCTCATTGATATAAGTAATCACCCGGGGCAATCCTTTTGATCAAGGGAATTAATTGAAAAATCATTGTAACATACTCCAAGGGAACTGTGAACAAGCTGGAGAGGTGACTTATCTCCCACTTAACAAGTAACCAGTTTTTACTACTACCTTGAAATATAACAACAAATTAATGCCTACAAGTTTTCACAAAAAGCTGTATATCTTGACACAATGGGACACCACACAGAGAACAAGAATGATCAACCGCTGTAAAAATTTTCACTCCTGCACTGGAGTGAGAAGACTGCCAACCTTTCATCATCAGCTGCTTTAGCTCAAAATAATGAAACCCAGCTCCTTGGAAGGACAAATGTTGAAGATGAAGCTAAAATAATTTGTATACCAACTGAAAAGAGAGGACTCACTCGAGAAGGCCTTCATGCTGGGAAAGATCGAAGGCAAAAAGAGAAGGGGGCAGCAGAGGATGAGATGGCTAGATGGAATTGTTGACAATGTGGGCATAGAGCTGAATGGGCTGCAGAGGATGGTGGAGGATAGAGGAGCCTGGTGTGTAGTGGTCCATGGGGTCGCAAAGGGTCAGACCCAGCTGTGCGACTGAACAACAACAACAATAAAACCCAGACCAGAACACCATCAGTGGGGTTTGTGCAAAATAAACCCCTTGCATTTTGCATTTGAAATTGTGCATTTTGCCCAAAAAAATATAGATTTGCACACAAATTACATTTGCACAAAAAAAGAAATTCCATGATTCTTTGCCAAGAAAAAAGAAAACCTGAGGTGTGAACACTGCATAATGCAACCAAGTGCCAGAATTCTAGCAGGCCATTGTGTAGGTTTTGTCATTTTTGTGCTCTTGAGAAAATCTGCTTCTTGAAGAGAATTTTAAATAATGCATGACACATTGCTAACCATGCTGGAATAATAATTTTAAACCAGGGTGTTCTATATCAGGTGAGCCACCGTGCTAGAGAACTGTCGTCATCATCTATTAAAGGACTTTGTGCAATGAAAGTCAGCTGGCCTCGTTGCCTAGCTGAACCGCAAAAGCCTAGACAAAATGTGTAAATAACAATCTCAGACTCAAATACACGAAGTCTAGTGTTTCAGACCACACGTTCTGCCATGCTTATTTTTGTTTGTTCTAAAGATATTTCAGGGTTTATTTGAATCAGAAATCATCAGGTGCTCTTCCACACGGTCTTTTCTTTACTGTCCAATTTTCACATCCAGACGTAGTGATCAGGAATGCAACAATGTAAATGGTCTTGGTCTTGGTCTCCAATGATACATCCTTACACTTGATCAGGGATTCTCAACCTATGGCTTGTGGGCTGGATCCACCCTGTGGCACCTAATAATCCGGGCCCCAACCTTGTTCCAGCCACCACCACCCCCTGCATTTATTCAGCTGTAAATGAGTCTGCAGCCGTCGTAAACACATTTATGACAGCTGTAGATGCATTTTACAGCACTAGCTGTCTGAGGGGAAACATTGAGAACCCCTGCACTTAATGATTTGTCCTAATTGTTTCATTGCTGCCCTTCCAAGTCTCAATCTTTTTCTGATTTCTTGGCTACAATCCCCATTTGGGTTGACAACTGAACACAACATCTTTGACAATTCAGTTTCTGGTTAGTATTCATTTTAAGACAGAAGGAATCCTCCCTCCTAAATATTATCCCTGCACTGTCACCTCAAAGTCCAGGAATGAGTACTTCCTAACTAGTGAAAGCACAGAATCCTCTAAGTTCTGATAAACGTTCGACTCTGAAAGAGAAAGAACTGGGAATAATTCTCCTCAGTTGCTCTGTGTGATTGTGCTACCAGAATGGCAAGCACTGTCTGTTAGGAATACGTTCTGAAGCCTTATTCATCTCTCCATTAAGGCTGGCTGTTGGGCCTTCCTACACAGGAAGAGAATTTGGACCAAACATCATCAGTCCTCTTGGTTCAGGCATACTTAGATCAAACTTTTGGCTCTGCCTGATGGCTCAGGCTCCTAATTTTACCCTCATTCCTTCCATCTGATCTTCTGGCACAGCTTGTATGTTGCAGTTGAATCTGACCCTTTGTGACCCCATAGACGACAGCATGTCAGGCTTCTCTGTCATCTGCCATTCTCCACAGTCTGCCCAGATCTACACCCACAGCATCAACTATGCTGTATAGTCATCTTATCCTCTGCCATCCCCTTCTTCAGGGCCTTCTCCAGTGAGTCCTCATTTCTCATTTGGTAGCCAAAGTATTTGAGCTTTAGCTTCAGTATCTGTCCTTCCGAGGAGTAGTCAAGGTTGATTTCCTTTAGGATTAAATGATTTGATCTCCTTGCAGTCCAGGAGACTCACAAAAGTCTTCTCCAGCATCTGGAACAACTACCAGATCATTAATCCTGGCTCCCTTCCACTACATGTCTTTGACAAATCCCAGAGAGTATAAGCAGAAATAGACATTACACATAGTCCATAATTAGATGAGGAAATTCCTTAACCGCTAAAAGCATCTGAACGTAAAACAAGAGCTATTGTCATGTTGCACTATTTGTAAATTAGTATGCTTTGTTTTGTGATTGGTCTCCGTCCCTTAGTATAGGTTTATTTTAATTTCTACTTCACAAACAAAAAAAGTCCCTTCTCTATAATGCTAAAAACAAATTCAGCTATAATAATAAGCTATCCATAATGTTTGATTCTGACCTATCTCAATGTCATTCAAGATGCAAAGCAATCCATAAAAAATAAATTACATTTCTGGGGGGCGTTGCCAAGATGGTGCCGGAGTAGCAGCTCTTTCTCTATTGCTCTCACTCGATTAATAGTGGATGAAAATAAGTTTTAAATGAGACTGTAGCGGTACAAAAACATCAATTTTTGTGGTATCAGAGGTCCGAGTGAGTTGGGAGGATCACGCTATAGGCAGGCAGTGAGATGAGGAGGCTGGTCTTGTGCTGAGCTGAGCCAAACCAAGCGCTGCTCTCGAAAAAGAAGACACGAGAGCAACTGAACCACTGAGTCACGGGGTCACTGAGCTGGCAAAAAGGTTTGTTTTGGTGGTCCCAGACCAGGTGCTGGAGTCCTAGTTTTGGCGGGCAAAGCCAAGCGAGCAGTTTAGCACTGGACCGAGTTGAGCCATGCTGGACGGGGTGCCAATTTATAAACATGTCCATTGTGAATTACAGTGGCGGCAGAATGGGGAATGAAGTCACGGAGGAGGTGTGCGTATGGGAAAGAAGATAGGTGAGGTAGTGGAAAGGTAGTGGATGGGACATAATGGTGGCGGAGAGGTGAAGAACGAAGATAAAATTAAGTTAAGTTGGGAGGAAGATGAAGAAGTAGCAAATGAGTGAAGTGGGCTTTTTATTTTTCCTTTTTTTTGGAGTGCTTTTCTGAAGGTTTTTTTTAAAGGTTTTGGAAGGTTTCTTTTTTATTGGATTCGAGTAAGGTGGACAGTAAAAGAAAGTGGAGACGGTTTGGAGAAAGGAATAAAGGAAGTGTGTGTTTGTGGAAGAGTGTGGTGGTAGGAAGGCACCGCCAACAAAGAGACAGACTGTGGATTATAAAACTTTTTTTTCTATTTACCTCATATTAAATTGTTTTTCCCCACTGGGACTAGTTGAAAGTGGACTTATTTTTTTTCTTTTTTTGGGTACCATGGACTGAAATTATTTTTCTCTCTTTCTCTCTCTTTCCCTTCTCCTTTCTGAATACCACTTGGGAGTAATTTGTTTAAACTGTTTATTTTTATACATCCTATATTTTTACACATTTTTATAATTGGATTTCCACCACAGATAAATGTACAGTAATACCTCGGATAACGCTAAGACTTGATTCCACAAGTCTTGGTGTCATCCGATTTTTAGTGTTATCCGATGCATGCTAAAATCCTATGGGATGGATCGGATAATGTTAAAGCTCCATAGAGATACATTGTAACCACACAGGCTTTAGTGGTTGTTATCCGATCCATCCCATAGGACCTTAAAGTTATTCGATCCAATTCTCCTCCCCAGATTACTTAACGTTATGCGATTTTAGCGTTATCCAAGGTAAATGTTATCCAAGGTATTACTGTATATACAAATTAATTGGTTGAATTAATAGGATGTTTACTTTTTAAACTTTTTTTTATTTCAACACATTCTAATTTTTATCTTACATATTTTTAAATTTAAAAAAGAAAAAATGGATTGTTTCTGCTAAATTAATTTGCATATAAAATAATTGGATGATTTGGCTGATCTGATCAATTGCTTGGCTGATTTGGTATGATCAGTTGTTTAACTTAATTGGAAAACAAGTTGTTGGTTTAATTAATTGATTTAATTTATTTGGGACTATATGATCTGGAATGTATAATTAATTGTTTATTAATTGGATATTATTATTTTGATAATTCTGGAGGTGGATCAGAAGAAAATAATTATATAATTAAAGACCTAAAAGGGACAGTGAAGAAGAAAGAGGAGGAAGAGGTGGTGAAGTCCAAGAAAATGGAGGTAGAGAAGGATCCAAAAGATAAACCAGCACCTGTTATACCTCCAGCACCATTAGACCAATATCAAATTATGAAAGAATTGGGGAAGTTGATGAAAAGGTAGGATAAGATGGAAGAAGTAAGCTCGCAAGATAAGACAGATGTTCTGAAGGGTCTGCAGGAGATAAAGGATGTAAGGGCAAAAGATAAAGAAGAGATTATAGGGAGTCAGAAGAAGCTTGCTTCCATGTTTTCTGATTTTTCCAAGCAGGTCAACTCTAATTTTTAGAAATTTGAACAAAATATGGTATCAGTGCAATCAGATAGGAAATTGAAGCAATCAGATATGAAAATGTTATATGAGGAGAAAAGGGAAGTTAAGTTCAAGGTTGAGGTACAGAAGAAAAGGGTTGACATGATAGAAGAACAGATAAGAAAGCAGAACATAGTTATCTGGAAACTTTTGGGGGAAAAGGCCAGACCAGTTAAAGGAAAGAATAGTTGATTGGCTTAACAATCTCAAAATGGAGAAACATTTTGTGATTGAATACACTGCAAAAGCTTATAGATTGTGGGAAAGGAAAGGGAAGAATGTCTAAAGAAATGTTTTGGTAAATTTGCAAATGTTTGGCTTTAATAAAACAATCTGGGTCTGGTGCTTTAAAAATTAGATGAAATGATGTTGAGATTTACAATGACATTGCTGTTGATGAACGATGGTGGAGATATAAAATGAAACCAGTGACAAAAATTTTAAGGTAGCAAGGGATTACATATACACCAGTACCTCGGATAATGGTGAGACTTGGTTCCACAAGTCTTATTATTATCCGGTTTTTAAAGTTGTGCAATACATACATTGCACAATGTTAAAAACAACCCCCTGTTCCCTTTCCAAAGAGGAAAGGGAACAGGAGAGCGATCCACCTGCCTCTTTGGAAAAGGCCTTTTCCAAAGTGGCAGGTGGATCGAGCCAAGTGCCAGCTGGGTTCCCCCTTCCCCCAACCCAGCCGGTGATTGCACACTGTGATCAGGGCTTGGGTTGTGGGGAAGAATGGGCATGTGCACTAGTCCCCCCAAGCACCAATTACAGTGCATTATCAATGCATGGGTTGGGGTGAATCTGCATGCACGTCCTTTCCTGCCCACAACCCAAGCCAGTGGCAGTGCAGGGGAGGGGTGGCTTAGAAACTGACCGGGGACTCCCCATTTGGCTTCCCAGCCACCCCATCCCTGCACCCGCAAACCCAAACACTCCCACAGGGTGGCCCTGTGGGGGTCTTTTGGGAGAGGTCCGCACATTCGCGTGGCTTCTCCCAAACCTCTTTCGCAGGGCCAATAATCAATCGCTGGCCGTGCGAGGGTCTTTTAGGATAGGCCAGCGCATTTGCATGGCTTCTCCCAAACCTCTTCTGCAGGGCCAGCAATCGATCGCTGGCCCTGCAGAGGAGGTTTGGGAGAAGCCGTGCGAATGCGCTGGCCTCTCCCAAACCTCCTCTGCAGGGGTTTTTTAAGAGAAAGGTGCCAGCTCTCTGGCACCCCTGCCACTTCTAGGGAGGTTGGGAGACCTGATCTGCACTGTTCCCGAAGTCCCCCAACCTCCCTGGGCGGTCCTGTCAGGCAAAATGCCGGGATTTGAATCCTGGCATTTTGCCTCACAGCACCAGCCAGGGAGGTCAGGGGACTTCAGAAACTGTGCAGATCAAGTCCCCTGACCTCCCCAGAGCTGACAGTGGCTCCAAAGAGCCAGAAATGGGCAAAAAAAAACCTTACATTTTTTTCACCCATTTCAGGCTCTCTGCTGACCCTACATCTTCTAGGGAGGTCCCAGCCACCCTGCCCCTGCCTCTGCAGCTGCAGGGTGGCTGGGAAGCCAAACAGGGAGCCCCCGTTCAGTTTCCCAGCCACCAAACTGCTACGAACAATTGCATCGGATAACGCTAACACATTTTTTAAAAAAAATTGCATCGTTATCCGATTTCAGTGTTACCCGATGCAATCGTTATCTGAGGTATTACTGTAATTGGAGATTTCCTCAACTATTGAGGGTTTTGTTTTGGTTTGGGGATTTTGCAAAGAAAATGAACACAATTGACTCAAAACAGGACCCACTAGAATATCTGTGTTTGATTGTCCTGGTTAAAGTAGGGTCTCAAGAATGGCTCAAACTGAGAAAGGCATTGATAGACTCAGGAGGAATAGAGATGAGTGAAAAGATGAGATAGGTGCTGTAGGAGGTGCTGAAGCTGGTGTTTCCAGAAGCAAGTTAGTGGTGGTAGAATCAGATGAAGGATGAATAGTTGTATTTAGCACAACATAGTAAGGATTATGAAGAAAAAGGGAAGGAAAAGAAGAGAAATGGTTTAAACATAATAAGCTTTTTAGCAGATAGAGCACAAGAGGATTGGATAGAATGTGCATCTTCCACATTGCCCCCTCCCTTCTTTGGTTGGCAAAGGCAGCTTTTTGAAGAAAAAAGTAGGGAGGGTGAAGAATGTTTGTGATTTTTTTTATTTTATTTTTATTTATATGTAGAGTAGTGGGAAATATAAGTTTAGGTAAGTGCACACCTGTAGGAGGTACCAGTGATTAAAGTAAGAAGATGTTAAGGTTTAAATATGAAAAGTATTAAGATATTGTCAGGAAATGAACCTATTTCCTAACGCTTGAAAATGCCAATTTTCAAATAGGCCTCAGAAAAATCCATTTTTCTCTCTCTGAGCCTCAAGGCTGTGTAACAGCATGTTTTTCAACCATGTTTTCAGTATTTCTTATCTTTTGTAAGCTAGCTAAGAGCCATGTTATGGCTAGCCCCAGTGCATTCTGTGTGCACGTGTATAAACAATGTACTGTTGTTTTGAGAAAGTTTTCACTGTTACTTGATTGGCTGAAGCAGTCCCACCTGACTGCAAATTCTCCATTTTGGAGAGAAGAAAGAGTTCGTCTCTGTTTCTTCATGGATTAAGACCTGTTTTTGATTAGAGAGCTTTTGTTTTTGAATCTCTATGGACTAGCAATCTTTAGCCTAGGAGCTATACATTTTTGCTCCTTAAAAATGGTTACCTAGATTTGCCTGTGGACTTTATTGGACTGACCTGTGCTACTGACTTTTATGCTTTATGAACTTGATCAATAAATCTTCATCATTTTTCTGAACAACGTGTCTTCATTGGACTAAAAAGGGTAAGAGCTGCCTTTCACACACACAAATCTTTGAACACGCTACCCAATTAAAACCCCTTAAGAGCTGATAAGCAGCTGAGAGTTGAATCTCTGTTCTAATTAGCCGTCCAGCCCGCCTCGGTTGTTTTGTTTTGGTTTCCAGGGGTTTACCAGAAGTGAGGGGGCCGGCTGGATCGTGACAGATATTAACATGGAATGTGAAAGGTACTGGCTACCAAGTGAAGAGAAGAAAATTAGAATCAGCCCTTAGGAAAGATAAACCTGATGTGGTCGTTTTACAGGAAACACATCAAAAATCAGAGGATACAAACAAATTATTTTTAGGATGAACATTGAGGAGCTTTTCAATGCATTAAAATGTTTTTATTGTGTTGTAGTGTAACCATGTCTTTGTATTGGATTGTTATGTTTTTATTTTTTTATTTTTATTTTTTGTATTTCTTCTCTGTCTTGTTTGTATTTTTATTTTGAAAATCAGTTAAAAATTTAAAAATTTAAAATAAATAAATAGATTACATTTCCAGAGAGCACTACCAAAGAATCTATGACTGGGACACAGTAATACCGAAAAGAGGAAACATTACCTATTTGGACCACAGGCTCCCAGAATCCCCCAGTTCTCCTGTTCAGAGGATGTCCTGGGCTCAGAATGCTGGGAGTTATAGTCCAAAAAAAGAAGAACATTTCTAACATTAGTGCAGGGGTTTGCAATGTACGGCCCATAGGCCAGACTCGACCCTCAACACAATTCCATCAGGCCCATGATAACAACCCTGGAAGATGAAGCAGAAGCATTTACAATAGCCATAAACATACACCCACAAATGCGCAAACGTGCTCTCCACAGTTTACGGCAGCATTTGCGGCAGGGGAAAACTACATGTCCAACTCATGGCATGATCTAAGGGGGAGTTGTCCAGGCCATGGCACAGTAAGGTTGAGCCCCCCTGCTTTAGTGCAATCTTTGCTATTATAAAGCTTTTGGAATGTGACGTACATAAAGCCTGGAATAGAAGGTAAAAAAAAATTGGGCACAGCAGTTCTAAAAGAAAACTGGTGCAGGGCAGATTGCAGAGTTTAAAAGAGAAGATGGATTGGAGTGACAATGAGGAGCCCAGCAGGAAAACAGCAGTTGAGGAGAAATAAAGACATAGCCAAGTTGCTGAAGAAGCACAAAAGCAGCCGAGGAAGAGCCACCTTTCAACAGCAAGGACAGGTGAGACTCAGCAGGCAGGTATTTTTGTCCTTGTTCAGTTCCTTTGTAACTATCTTTGGCTTAGCCTTAATGTAAAAATTAGGTGCATTTTGGCTTGTGCAATGACTTGTGTTGAGATCCTTGCCCGTAAACACTTTAATATTGCTCTTCCCTGAAAAAAAGTCTGTTTTTATTTAGATGCCTTTTGAACAATTACAACTTAGATGTGTAGAATCACAAAATGAGGGAATCATTGAGTTAGAAGGGGCCTATGAGGCTGTCAAGTCCAATCCCCTACTCACTGCAGGAATCCAAGAATTTAGCATTTCTAAGCTCTGGCTTGCTCTAAAGCCAGTCATATCCAATTTTAGGGTTCAGTGCTCATCTCTGTTTATACCCAAAGAACCAGTGCTGTCTACATCTGCAGATGTTTCTGTGGACAGATAGCAGGCAAGCACAGAATGCTGTTTACTTTCCCACCATTGTGGTACCTATTTATCTACTTGGAATTTCTTGCTTTTGGACTGCTAGGTTGGCAGGAGCTGGGACAGAGACAGGAGCTCACTACATCATGCAGTGCCAAGGAATTGAACTCCTACCTTCCAGTCAGCAAGTTCAGCATCTTAACCAATTGTACCACCACAGTCCTACAGAAGCACCCTTTAAAAAACATTTTTTTAAAAAAAGTACAGAACAGGATATTCCCAGAAAGGAAGAAAACTAAACAAGAGAGGATGTCAAAAGGGATGTATAAAATTATGCTTGATGAGGAGAAGAGAGAAGCTTTTCTGTCTTTCTCTAACCAAGGTCATTCAATGAAGCTGACTAATTAGACATTCAAAGCAAACAAAAGGACACACTCCTGCAGACAATCCATAATTAAAGTATACAATTTGTTTTTCTCAGACTTTGTATACGGTAGCAATTCACACCTACAGTCAAACCTCGAGATAAGAACAGCTCAAGAAAAACTTGAGATACATCTGGAAATCTCTGAAAAAATCAGGTTCGAGAAACGAATTTTTAATAGGATTTTTTAAGTTATGAAATTAAATGCATTCCTATGGGAAATTGCATTCAATGCATTGGTATGGGAAATTCAAGATAATAATTTTTCAAGATACAACCAACCTTGAGAAACAAATTAAATTTGTACGTAGAGGTTTGACTGTATCTGCGTAACACCTGTACAAAAGCATCAAGATTGTAGGGCGTGATCCTACTCTACTACTCCCTTCATCCTGATAATTCCATACACCAGCGAAAGGGCCAGCATGCTGTGTGAATGTGGATACAGAATCCACCTAATTTGTTGGTCTGCTCATTACTACCAAAAACCTATACCGATGAAGATTTAATTTTGGCCAACAACAAAGCCAAGAAAATGACTTCAAACTTTGGCAGTCCAAAGCTTGATCTGGACATAAGACAAGAAGAACATTCCTGATAACACGTTTTACTAAAGATTTCATCTAAATATGCCTAATCTTTTATTTGCAATTGATCCCAATCCTAGACATTTCTTTCCCATCATACTCAGGCAGCCCAATGCCTGAAATCACAGAACTAATCAACACTAAAAAGGAAGAAGTTTTTCAGTCAGATGGACAGGCTTTTAGAGGGAAATGCCATGTTCCTAGGGAGGACGCTGCCGCCGCTGAGCGCGGGAATGCTGCCGCTGCCACCACGCCCCTCCCGGCCCCTGTCACCAGCCGGGAGGTTAAAAGGAGCCTCCCTGGCCGAGGGAGGCTCGAAGGACAACGACGACGCTGAGCGCGGGAACGCTGCCGACGCCGACTCGCCCCTCCCGGCCCCACCACCGGCCGGGAGGTTAAAAGGAGCCTCCCTTGCCGAGGAAGGCTCGAAGGACGCTGCCGCCGCTGAGCATGGGAACGCTGCCGCCGCTCCCCTCCGTGTTGTTTTTCATACTATGTTGTTTGTATACTGCTGTTTTATGTACCGTGTAAGCTGCCTAGTCAGGTTCGCCTGAGCAAGGCGGCCGCACCCCTCCCGACCCCCGTCACCAGCCGGGAGGTTAAAAGGAGCCTCCCTGGCCGAGGGAGGCTCGAAGGACGACGACGACGACGATGCTGAGCGCGGGAACGCTGCCGCCGCCGCGCCCCTCCCAGCACCCGTCACCGGCCAGGAGGTTAAAAGGAGCCTCCCTGGCCAAGGGAGGCTCGAAGGACGACAACAACGCTGAGTGTGGGAACGCTGCCGACGCCGACGCGCCCCTCCCGGCCCCATCACCGGCCGGGAGGTTAAAAGGAGCCTCCCTTGCCAAGGAAGGCTCGAAGGATGCTGCCGCCGCTGAGCATGGGAACGCTGCCGCCATGCCCCTCCGTGTTGTTTTTCATACTATGTTGTTTGTATACTGCTGTTTTATGTACCGTGTAAGCTGCCTAGAGTCAGGTTCGCCTGAGCAAGGCGGGGTATAAAAATAAATTTGAATTTGAATTTGAAGCTAGGCAGGTCTGTTCTATGGGCAGGGAAAACTCAAAGAGACGTTAAGGTTGAAAGCACAGGATAGTGTTGAGCACTGAGCAGGTTTGGGAAATCTGGATACTGGCACAGAGCATCAGAATTCAGGGAGCATTAAATTTTGGTGCTGGATGAATGTAAACCCACTTAGTAGTATCTCTTACTAGTGAAACAAAACCTGCAACTTCTGGAAGGCCATAAATCACCTCCAGCTGTCTAAATGCAGAATAAATATCATGATTTGTGCACTCACATTCTAATATCCTATCCCATTTCTCTTTCCTTTTCCAACACAGTAAAGGTCACCCTTGCTCAAAAGCCAGTTGTAGCTGACTCTAGGGTTCAGTACTCATCTCTGTTTACAACCAAAGAGCCAGTGCTGTCTGCGTCTGCAGACATTTCCATTGACATGTGGCAGGCATGGCTAAACATGGAATGCTGTTTACCTTCCCATGAAAGCAGTACCTATTTATCTACTTGCAATTTTTTGCTTTTATACTGCTAGGGTGGCAGGAGCTGGGACAGAGATGGGAGGTTATTTAGTCATGCAGTACTTGGGTCTCTCCCAAGAATCAGTTGCCTTTTTATTTCATGGCTGCAATCACCATCTGCAGTGAGCTTTGATCCTAGGAAAGTAAAATCTGTCACCGCTTCTACTTCTTCCCCATCTATTTTCCAGGGACTGATAGGGCCTGTTGCCATTATCTTGGTTTTCTTGATATTGAGTCTCAAGCCAGCTTTTTCACTTTCTTCTTTCAACCTAATCAGGAGCTTCTTTAGGTCCTCCTCACTTTCTGCCATTAGGGTGGTATCATCTGCATATCTCAAATTGTTGATGTTTCTTCCAGCAATTTTGATCCCAAATTGTGATTCCTCCATCCCTGCATTGCGCATTATGTGCTCTGTGTATAAGTTGAATAAGCAGGGTGACAAAATGCAGCCTTGTCTTACTCCTTTTCCTATTCCAAACCACTCAGTCATTCCATTTTCTGTCCTAACTGTTGCCTCTTAATTCATGTACAGATTTCTCATTAGGCCTATAAGGTGTTCCAGTATTCCCATCTCTTTAATTACTTGCCACATTTTGTTGTGGTCGAGACAGTCAAAAGCCTTAGTGTAATCAATGAAACAGAAGTAGACTTGTTTCTGATATTCCTTTGGTTTTTTTCCATGATCCATCTTATGTTGGCGATGTGGTCTCTAGTCCCCCTGCCTCTTCTGAAACCCGCCTGCACTTCTGGTAATTCTCTCTCCACATACTGTTGCAGTCTATCCTGTATTATCTTGAGCATCACCTTGCTAGCGTGAGGGATGAGCGCAATTGTTCGATAATTTGAACATTCTTTGGCATTACCCTTTTTGGGGAGTGGGACATATACAGATCTTTTCCAATCCTGTGGCCATTGTTGTGTTTTCCAAATCTGCTGGCATATAGAATGCAATAATTTGATTCCATCATCTTGCAGGGCTTTGAAAAGTTCAACTTGGATACCATCAACTTCACTGGCTTTGTTGTTTGCAGTGTTTTTTAGGGACTTTCTGACTTCACTCTCTAGAATGTCTGGCTCATGTTCAATGTTCTCATCATTGTGATTATTAGGGGTGTTGAGGTCCTTTTTGTAGAGTTCCTCTGTGTACTCTTTCCATCTTTTCTTAATCTCTTCTGCATCTGCTAACTCCTTGCCATCTTTGTCTTTTATCATGGTCATTTTTGCTTTAAATGTTCCCTTGAGTTCCCCAATTTTTTTTTTGAAAAGATCTCTAGTCCTACCCCTGATATTATTTTCCTCTATTTCTTTACACTGTTCGTTCAGATAGGTTTCCTTATCTCTCCTTGCTTTTCTTTGAAATTCTGTATTCAAGTGACTGTATTTTTTCCTTTCTCCTTGGCATTTTGCATGCCTTCTGTCCTCTGCTATTTTAAGAGCCTCATCGGACAACCACTTCGCTTTCTTACACTTCTTTTCTTTTGGTATGGTTTTCCTTGCTGCCTCCTGCATGATGTCCCGCATCTCTGTCCATAATTCTTCTGTCACTCTGTCTATCTGGTCCAAGCCATTAAATCTGTTCCACACCTCCACTGTGTATTCCCAAGGAATGTTGTCTAGGTCATATCTGTCTGGCCTAATTGTTTTTCCTATTTTCTTTAGTCTAAGCCTGAATTTTGCAATCAGTAGGTTGTGATCTGAGCCACAATCTGCTCTTGGTCTTGTTTTTGCTGACTGTATGGAAGTTCTCCATCGTTGACTGCAGCAAAACCTCAATTACCCAATAAGGCAGTGAATCCCTTACAACTCTGGGATTGGAAGAATAAGTTTGGACAAATTCCTTCTTTCCACAAAAGTTTCAAACTTTTGCCAACAGTATTGACCAGAAACGGGAAGTGACCATCTCCCATTCACATCGCTGCCACCCCATCCCATAAATGTTTGTCATCAGCAGGGGTCAGTTTTCAACAATTTTGCAGAACTCATTTTTTAAGCAGTTCCAAAAGAAGGGAGAAGGACAAGCACCCCATTAGATTGGTGTTGCAGAATTCATATCACCCCATGGATTTAGGCCACCTTCTCCAGGGTTTGCACTTCATACTTCTCACTTACTCAAAAGCAAGTCAGGTGCAACTCTAAAGGAGATATTCATCTCTGTTTACAGCCAAAGAGCCAGAGTTTTCTGCATCTGCAGACATTTCTGTGGTCGTGTGGAGGGCATGACTAGATGCCGGAGTGCATGTGACACTGTTACCTTTCTTGCTGAAGTAGTACCTACTGTATTTATCTACTTGCAATTTCTTGCTTTCAAAGTGCGAAGTTGCCAGGAGCTGGGACAGATGACAGGCACTATCTCCGTCACACAGCACTTGGGTACTGGGGTCAACTCTACAATCTCAACATTTTGCCAAACTAGTCAACATTTTTTTATGTCCAGGGTACATTTTTTTCCTCTCAACTGGTGAGTTTCCCAATCTAACAAATCCCAATCTTACAAGAACAGATCCCTTTGTATGATTGAAACCTTTTCTGAAGTGGTGGAATCATGGCATCAACATGAAGACCATAAAGAGGTTCCATGTTCCACAAAGCAGTGAATCATTATCATGACCCAGGATCAATGAGGCATACATTAACAAATCTACATCTCTGCAGGTTCAAAATAAACATGCAGTCTAGAGAAACATCCATTAAGATGCCAGTCCAACTGTCGCAAATTACATTTCAAGAAACTAAATGTTAAGGAAACAGCTTTTAAAAAAATGGTTTTCACGAATTCCTGCAGAAAATAGTTATGCTTACAAGTAAAATATAAAGTGAATAGACACCATGAATGCAGAACAAATATCTCATGAGTCCTCCTGGACTGCTCAAATGTTGCCCTTTCAAGGAAAACCCGTCTCAACTTCAAGGAATGAGCAGCAAAAACAAGAATCACAGAAGGGACTACAAGGGCCAGAATCCTGCTTAGATACAATGGTAATCATACAAGCAGTTTTCTCATCCTTTGCTGGGTGCCCACTGCATGAACTTTTTTTTAAACTGAGATCAGAGAAGCAAAGAATGACCTACGGCAGTGATGGCGAACCTTTAAGAGGTTTAGTGCCCAAACTGAACAGGCTGTTGTCTGGGCTGCAGAGGGGTGGGGTGAACTCTGTGTTGGGGGGGAGGAAGCACTTCCATTGGACTGTTGGACAAAGGGAGCAAGGTGAAGCCTGTGCTGGGGCAATGGCATGTGTGCCCACAGAGAAGGCTCTGAGTGCCCTCTTGGGCACGCATGCCATAGGTTCGCCACCACTGACCTATGGTAATACTTCCTTTGTCAACAGAAGTCAAAAAAACTCTAATAAAGACCACAAGAAGGGTGGCCACCAAGAAGGTTTCTATGCTTTTAATCAGCTGCATAGCAGGAGGGGCTTCTGACAAGCATTTCTGACACTTGCCACTCTTAAGATTGATGATACACACAGAAGCCAACCTATGTGGGGAAAAGATGAAACAGGACTCAATGAACAGTCACACAGATGCTTCCTCGCCCCCTAAGCTCACCCTGGAGTTGCAAAAGAAAGCCTCTCTCTCTCCAAGCCTCATTCTGACATAAACTCATGTTCTGCACGCAGTACATTAGCTCCTGCCTAGAGGGAAGCTATCTTTCAATGTCTCTTTGTGCAGACAAGACATTTTGCATAAAGCCCAGGAGACACAACTGTCGTGTAGCCCATTCCAGTGGCCCATCCTTCAACGCCGCCTGTACTTACCCTTCTAATCATCCACAGGAGCAACGGCAGGCAGGAGGGCCTTTCTGTTTCCCCCATCATAACACACCACCACACAGAAAGAAGGGATGGATATGGGGTTCCCGTGAAAAATAGCACACAACATATTTAATACCGCCTACTACACCACTGGAAATGGATAAAATCAGAACCCACCATTCATTCCATTGTAGAGGCCCCTGTGATGAGGTGATAAATCATCTGCCACTGGTCTCCTTAAGGTTCCTTCTCTGCTGCCGCTGCCGCCACTGCCTAAGTGTTTGAGGTGCTCAGGGCTTCCCCCATAGTGCTGTTTGAGGAGCTCAGAATTGGCACCCCTCGATTTGGGGAGATGCTCTGTGCTTCCACTCAGAGCATGCTTGGGCATAAGCTCTGGGCTTCCACTATTGCTGCCTTGCTTCTGGTGTTCTGGGCTGCCCCCAGGCCGGTGTTTCTGAAAATGTTCCGGGCTTCCACTCAGCATGTGCTTCGGCAGAGTTTCCGGGCTGCTGCAGCTCAGCTTCTGTGGCTCTGTGGTGCCTTTGACATGGGTTTTGTGGTGCTCCGGGCTTGGACCTTTGAGATGCTTCTGGTGGTCAGGGCTTCCAGAACTCCGGGGTTTGTGGAGGTGTTCTGGGCTGGCACTCCTGTGTTTCTGATGCTCGGGGCTTCCTTCATTCCTCGTCTTCTGCAGGTGCTCTGGACTGGAGCTTGGATGGTGCTTGTGATGGTCAGGGCTATCTGTACTTCCAGTGCTGGAAGTGCTGCTGCCATCTCCCACATCTCTCATGAAAGTGCTGGTGGCGCTTAACTGGCAGAGGCTGGCTTGGCTGTCGATTGAGTTCCGGCAACCAGCTACACCACTCTTCTCTTCATCCAAGAGGACACAGAGCTCCTTCAGCTCCAGGTTCTCCTTCACCACTTCCTCCTGCCTGACTTCCAGCTCCTTCAGCTTCTGCAAATATAAGGCCACCTCTTTGTGCATGACCCCAGCACTGTACCGGCCAAGTCTCTGCCACTCTCGGGATACTTTTTTGCCCTTCTGACGGTCATCATCCAGGAAGCAGCAAAGATCTCGCAGCTCCTGGTTGTCCTCCTGAAGTTTCTGGTTGATGTCCTTCAAAAGAGAAAGAAAGAGAACAAGGTATTGTCAAGAGAAGACTAGGTTTGATCAACTTTCCCTTCTAGAGACCATCCCAAACTACAAGAGCATCCTTGCAATTTTTTCATCTAGCCCACAGGTTCCCAACCTTTTCAAGCCAGGGGACAGCTCACGCTCTCTCAATTGGTTTCAAGGGCCAGACAGCCATTTTGCCCTGCCTGCACGATGGGGATGGCCATTTTGTCCCAACAGCTTCAAATGTGTGGCCATTTTGTTTCTCAAATGTCCTTGGAGGGGGTGGGGGCCACATGAAATGGTGCCATGGGCTGGATCCAACCTGCGGGCCTTAGGTTGGGAACACCTGATCTAGCCTGCATGGGAGCAACATCTGAGAAGCCAGGTAACATCTTTACCTTCTGTTTTTAAAAAAATCCCAGAGAGACTTAAAAAGCAAACAGTACCTCCCAGAGACCTAAGGCTATATCTTTTTTAAAAAGTCCTCTTTTTAAAAAACAAGAATTGACCAGATTCTGGGGGGAAGTGAATTCTATCCTAGCAGGAAAAGTTACTGAGGGCCAAGAGTTTGGAAGTCAAAGGGATCTTTGAAACACACCTGGCCATACCCTATGCCCACCTAGCCATTAGTATAAACAAAACTGTAACTGGCAAAACTGCCTATGTAGGGCAGTTCTGGACAGTTGGGTGTTCATAGACAGGTTTTATACCCTCCTCTAGACCCAAATTTATTCCACTGCCATCTTTTTTCTCAATCTTTCCACCTCTTCCTTCTTTCCCAAAATCCTCAACCTTTGCCATCTCATCCTCTAGGAAAAAAGATAATCACACCTGCCAGCTGGCCCCAAAGCATCCCAGATGATACATAACCAATATGCCGAACAGATGGGATGAGCTTCAACACAGAAGGCAGAGTTTTCTAAACAAACAAGACAACTGAACCACAGAACATTAAAACCTTAGCCCAAAAAGAGGGAGTGTGTGTCATCCTGATACATACTGAACAGCTTGGAAATCTGCTTTTGAAAAATAACTTGTTCCTGTTCCACATTGCAATGTTTGCTCTTCTTAAAACACATAAAAAGTAAATCATTATGTTACCTGTCCAGCTTGTTACTTTCCAGTTGCTTTCCATTATTTATTTCAAACAAAACATCTTAAGGAAGAGGACATTAAAAAAATTGAAGATCTGCCAAAGTGCCTCTAAAAAGAGCATAAAATGCCCCTTAAAGGTAGTTACTGAAAATAAGTAGAAGATGCTACCAGTTATGCCAATGAAGCCCTCTTAACACATGGTACACTCTGGGAATTTTTGTAATTGTAACAAATGGAGCAACAGTCTCCTGAAATGTATGGATGGAACCTCATTAGTTTTGCTAGTTTATGTGGAACAAGTAAACAGAGATTTATTTATTTATTTATTTATTTATTTATTTATTTATTTATTTAAAAGAAGAAGAAACCATCAACATTAGTAACAAAAAAATAGTTTACATTTCCTCATGAGTTTAACAGTATCATGGTGGCTTAGTGGTTAAGACACTGAACTTGACACCTGAAAGGTCAGCAGGTCAGTAGTACAAGTCTCGAGTGCTGCATGACAAAGTGAGCTCCTGTCTCTGTCCCAGCTCCTGCCAACCTAGCAGTTCGAAAGCAAGAAATTGCAAGTAGATAAATAGGTACCACTTCAGCAAGAAAGGTAACTGCATTCCATGGACCCCAGTCATGTCTGCCAAATAACAATGGAAATGTCTGCAGATGCAGATAGTGCTGGCTCTTTGGCTAAAAATGGAGATGAGCACCGAACCCTAGAGCCAAATATGACTGGCTTTTGAGCAGGGGTGATACTCCACAGAATCAAATAGACATGAAATACCCATTCCCATAAAAAGAATTGGGGGGGGGGGAGTGAGTGAATAGGCATGAAATTTAATCAGACTCATTTTCTGAGCTATAGTGAACATGTTTTTTCAAATGCTTTTCAGAGTATATGAACACCTTGTCTTAAACGTTTTATTCATCATGCTTAAACAAAACATTTCATAATCAATATTTTTTTTAAAAAAAATTCAATTTTGGGGGAGGGGGAGGAAATAAAAAATGCTTTAGGAAAACATGGAAAAAACAATTTCCCCCTGAATTTTCCTGGGTTTTTTCTGGACCTTTCCATCTCTAGACTCAACCCCACAAATCTGCACAATCAAGTTCCAAGGACTCCTAGAAACAAAAACCTGTAATGTGTCTGTGCAGTTAACATGTAGGAATTATTTTCCCCCTTTACAAATAGCATCAGCTAAGGAAGAGTTGAGAATTTTCAGGGTCAACTGAGGTATGAAAGTATGAGGGCGGGAAGCTGAGGAAAAAATCCCTTCTCTAAGCCTGGCATTTCAGGGGAGGGGACGTTTCACTGGAACAAATGGGGGGGGGGATCCTTCAACTCTCAAGATCAAAAAAGAAATACCAGCTTTAAAGAAGAATCATTCCTCAGAATAGCAGTTAGAAAGGAAAGGTTTAAATTTCCCCTACATAGCTGCTTGTAAAGGTATGCATTGTATTTGGGAGAATGCCAAAAACACTAATTGAATCAAGGCTATCAGTGAATTTCTGATTGGAGCCAGGGCAAAGAACCCGAGGGCACTCAAAGAGTCGTGGGGCATCTTGCACAGAGCCTTCCTTTTAAATCCAGTATTTGTGGAGTGATTTAGTGGCAAAGATGCTGAACTTGACGACTGGAAGGTCGGCAGGTCCACAGTTTGAGACCCGAATGCTGCATGACAGACTGAGCTTCTGTCTCTGTCCCAGCTCCTGTCAACCCAGCAGTTCAAAAGTGGGGAATTGCAAGCAGACAAATAGGTACCACTTTGGTGGGAAGGTAAACAGCATTCTGTGCACTCCAGTGTCTAGACACGCCTGTCACATGACCATGGAAAGGTTCTTTGACTATAAACAGAGATTAGCATTGAATCTTAGACTCAAATGCAACTGGCTTCCAAGCAAGGGAGATCTTTGCCTTTTATTTGTGGGGTGAAGAAATGTAAAAGCAGGGAAAGGGGAATCGAAACCATTTATACATTTTAAGGAGTATATTGAGCCAGCGCCAAAGGAGAATACCGACTACTCCATGCTCTGCGAAGAACCCTTAGAACCACTCCTACACTCTTGAACTGCTAAAATTCCAGGAAAGGTCTCTGAGGCACTGGGCTCTAGTAGAAGCCACTTTCCCCAGTACAGTATTCTCATTTGCTGAACTGCAAAATGAAGTTCTTCTGTCAATGTAGCACATTACCTGTTACTTTGTTCTTTTTCTTTCCTTCTTTTTAAAACTGGGAAGGTCTAAGTCTTTTTTAAAACTGTGCTAATTCCAACATTAACACAGAAAATCTGTGTACAAATACTTGCAAAGGAATGTCTTCGTTCTTGTGGTTAGGTTACAATCATAGGTCAATTCCTGAACAACAGCACTGTTGAAAATCTGCATTCTTCTGGAGCATCTCCAGTCAGAGCCAGTGGAATCAATCCATCTCATTCCACAGGCCATCATCCACTCCATCTCCTCCCTGGCTGAACAGCCAGCATGCCACATCTGCTTGCTGGTGCTGGTGCCCCTTCTGCTCGTCCTTCTGCCTGTTGCCACTGCCCTAGTTGTAACACAGAAGTTTGATCTTGCAATGGAAGGGCAACAGCCAGCCAAGGTTCTCTGAACCGCCCACTGGCAACCATAGTGAAGGTCAGGGGAAGTATTTAATTTATTTCCCTGAAATTCTTATATGATCACTGCAGGAACTTTAAGTGGGGGGGGGGGGGAATCCACACATAAGTGGGCTCACAGTGTCCAAACTCATGTTTATTCACTTATCTACAATAATGTCTGGCCAGACAGTCCACTATGGTAATGGAGTAGACTGTACAGCCAATGACTCAATGCCAAGTGTTACACAGTGGTAAATAACCTGACTCACTAAAGGGGCCAATGGCTACAAGCGGATGAGCCCCTTTAGGTGAGGTGATGGCCCCCTCAGTGTAAGAAATGCCATTGGAAACCATCATATTGGGCCCAACAGCAAAATGAACAGAGGAGGATTCTGATTCCCAATGGTCATGAAGACAGAAGAGGCCATGCCAGAGAGACTAGCTGTGAAGGCACAACTCATTAATATTCTTAACACTGCTGCAGTCAATTGCAGTCTTGGTGTTAAATCCTGAATGTCTCATTTCATATGTGTGGGTCACTTCATGACAAGCTAGGATCCACCTTAAACAAATTCACACCAGTGGCATTTTTCCTGGGGACACATCCATCAACTGTGAGGATGATTTCTGAGAAGAATGTGTGCTCAGATATGAGTAGCAGCTGCCACCGATGACAATATTTATATACTGCCAGATTTAGCACCAAGGCATTACTCTTGGTGGTTAATAATAATGTACTTAACTATAAACCCAATAAGCTCACTATCAAAGAGCATTTAAACAAATGAATAATGCATACAATTAAACCCAGATAGCCACAGAATTGCACTATGTGGATGGCAATCTAATCAGGGGGAAACCAAACAAACAAAAAATCTCTAATTTGAACTTCCCTTCCCTAAGGGAGAAACTCTGTAAAAGCCTCTTTACATCAATAGGTTTATAACAATTTCCTGAACACCAGGAAAGATGTCGCCTGATAGCTCCCAACCAGGGATCATTCCAGGTGAAGGAGGCCACCACCTAGAAAGCCATTATTTGGTGTCACTTCTTTCAGCCTCTCTTGGGTTGACTACCCTCAACAGCCTGGTCTACAAGGATCTCAAAGAGGAGGTATTTTTTTATGGGAGAGTTGCTCTGTCAGGTAACAAGGTACCAAGCTGTCCAGGCACATTTTACTTCCGCTTCCAGGAGCGACAAGGGCGGTGCGGACTGGATGAATCACAGTAAACTCATTCGTGTGGATTCACAGGGGGCTTGGGCTTCTGGGAATTGAAGTCCAAGAACATCTGGAGTGCCAAGGTTTGCCATCATGGCCCTAGACCAAAAAATGCTATTGTCCAGCCTAGGGAAGGATCCATCCAACTGTTCAGGATTAGCCCTCCCAAACAGGCTCTCCACTTTGTCAGGATCCGATCTCAATTTATTCTCCCTCATCGAAATCCCAATCACCTTCAGACATAATTCCAGGAACTGGATGGCCTCCACTGCTGTCTTGTTCAAAAGTCAACTCTCTCCTTCAGGAAAGCAGATCTGCCTTTCCTTGCCCTCTATTTCTTTTTCCTTCTTAGCAAGATTGGGAAACACAAAAACAATGGCATGGAGCCAGACACCAATCTCCACAAAAAGGCAAATTCCAGGGCAGACACCAAAATGCATAGGCTTATTTAGATACAAATAACTTTTTTTTTTTGGGGGGGGGGGGTTGTAGGGCCACAACCTTAGCTGCTACATTATTGATGGTTACCACGTTTTCCCTCCAGCTTACACTGTTGCCATACTTTTTTCAAAAACCCTATCAGTTCAAAGAAACTGTGGAGGTTAAATGGTTAACACGCTGAACTTGATGACTGAAAGGTCAGCAGGTCAGCAGTTAAGAGACCAGAGTGCTGCATGATGGAGTGAGCTCTTGTCTCCTGCCATCCTAGCAGTTCGAAAGCAAGAAATTGCAAGTAGATAAATAGGTACCACTTTGGTGGGAAAGTAAGCAGCATTCCATGTGCTCCAGCATCTAGTCATGCCTGCCACATGTCCATGGAAATGTCTGCAGATGCAGACAGCACTGGTTCTTTGGCTATAAATGGAGATGCTCACTGACCCTAGAGTCAGATTCTACTGACTTTTGAGCAGGGACAACCTTTCGTCTAGTTTAGGGGTTCTCAATCTGTGGCCCATGGGCCGGATGCAGCCTGTGGCACCATTTCATGTGCTCCCTTGCCTCCACCATACCAGGAAGTGCCATGTGAAGGAAGGGCAAAATGGCCCTCTGTTCCCCGAAGCTGTCTAAGGGAGCATGAGCAGGCCCCCGGCTGTAAAACTTTGAGAACTCCCGATCTAGTTCAAAGCAAAGGTGTCATATGGAAACTACTTTGCCCTAAGGCTCAAAACACACTAGGGATTCCCTGATTATTTCCACATCTTGCAAAAAGGAAAATAGTACATCTCAACAACACAGCAGTGAACAGGTTTCTCTTTCCCTTCAAAACCCATGTTTTCACTGCTTCATACCTTTCTCTTTGCAGGGGGAAAAATCTACCAAATCTAGTTTCCGTAACCTCTTTAATCTACAGAGGGGGATTTCAGTGTTTTAAACAGACTCATTTTGAAGGAGGGGAGGCTTGAGAGCCTTTCCTTTCCTCTCCTTCTTCCATTCTGAAAGTGTCCCTGGACACTATTCTGTATGGGCTTGATTCATAGCAACCTCCCCTTTCATTGCTAGGTCAACTGAGTGCATCATTTCGGAGTTTTATATCCAGCCTCCACCAGCTGGATCAATAGCTCAGCTCAGGCTGTCTCTCAACATTATCACCAGGAAAGAGAGGGTGACGTAGTTCCCCTACCTGCTGTGTGTACAGGATTAGGGCAAAGCACAAAAAGACTGGCACACACCCGCACACCCATTCCAAGCTGCTTTTGGAAAAGTTCATTAGGGTTGCAATACCCAGAATCACTATGCTGAGAGGGAATTTTGAGAGCTGTAACATACAACAGCAACTTCTTCCAAGCTTTCCAGATAATTCTGCAGTTAATACACCAACTCTTTGCATAGTCGCAGGGAAGCACTTGTTTTTGTTGCTTTTGTTGTTGTTGTTGTTGTTTTGGTTGTGGTTGTGGTTGTTACCTAGAAACTTGGGTTAAAAGCTGGAGACAACCATATAAGGAAATGGACCCAGTTACAAAGCATTTACAACAAAGATCCAACATTGCATGGGACAAATACACTTACTTCTACATGGGAAAGAGTTCATTCTTCTTCTGCCATATCCGAGTCCGAATGTAGGTGATCATTGTGGCAGTCAGCCAGGAAGATATTCCTCAGAATATATTACAGTGCCCTTTCATCTACCTTACACAACGCAGCATGACCCCCATACAACTGATCCAGTTTTGCAAGTCACTTTCTGGTCCTGAACCCTTTTGGCACACAAAGTCCTCCTTAGCCCCAGGACAGGACTGATGAAGTTGTTGCCCTCCATCAAGATGGATTCAAGTGGGAGTTAATCCACTTTGGGACCATCACTCTTCCCTGTGGATTTCAACACCCAAGGTCATTAGTCCTCAGGGTGGATGGATTAGTTAGTTGAAGCCTGACAATTTGCGTTGAATCACTGACAGTATGGTCTACTCCAGGGTTTTGCACCCTTGGGGTTGTCAAGTTAGTTAAACTCATGAAACTCACAAACTAAAGTTAGTTAACCACCACCTGACACTCAGTGTTGAGTCACTGGCAGTATGTTCTACTCTGTTACCATAGCAGGATAACCTGGCCAGACTGGTAACAGTTCATAGCCTAATACAAATGAACATAATGAACTACAGTTGTACCTCGCTTAAAGAGCATAATGCATTCCACAGGATTGCTCTTTAAGCGAGTTTGCTCTTTAAGCGAAACACCATTGTAAGTGACCAATTGTGGGAGAGATTGTGAACCCCGATTTATTTGTTAAGCGAGTTTTTGGTTGGTTTTATTTGTTAAGCGAAGCAAACATTCAGAGAAAATGCTGCTCTTTAAGCGAGTTACTCTATAAGCAAGACGCTCTTTATGCGAGGTTTGACTGTAATTCTTTTTCTTCAAGTGCCGTATCTGATTCCAAATGCTGTATTGGCTATCATCATGGCAATCAGCCATGAAGGTTGTCCTGGGAACAATATAATGCAGTATAGTACTCTTTTATTTACCTTCTGTATTGCAGAAGTTACTCTAGTCACTTTCTGGTCCTGAGCCCTTTTGGCACACAAAGTCCCCACCAGCCCCAGGCCAGAATTGAAGCTGCTGTCTTCTATCAAGATGGATTCAAGTGGGATTTAATCCACTTGGGGACCATCACCCTTCCCTATGGACTTCACCACCCAAGGCCATTAGTCCTCAAAGTTGTCAGATTAGTTAACCACCACCGGATGATTAACACTGAGTCACTGACAGTATGACCTACTCCAGGGTTTCTTAACCTTGGCCCCCCAGGTGTTGTTGGACTTCAATTACCAGAAGTCCAAATCAGTACACCTGCTGATCAGGCCTTTTGGGAATTGAAGTCCAATAACATCTGGGGACCCAAGATGGAGAAACCCTCTATTATCATAGCAGGATAACTTGGCCAGACAGGTATAAATTACAATTTCAAATTCCCAGCATCCTTTACACCAGGGGTCCCCAATCACTGAACCATAGACTGGTGCCCATAGGGCCTGGCCCTCACTGATCAGTCCCATGGACAACCAGGGTGGGTGACCTCCTGGACACAGGGGACACTGGGATTTAGCTTCACTGTCCCCTAAGCTATACACAGGGTGCCTCCTCAAAAACTTCCAGGAAGCATCACAGCAACTTGTTATTGCAGTTGCTGTTGTTGTTTTAATTAACAAGCTGGAGAAGCTAATGCTGGGAGCAGAGCAGAATTAGAGAGATGCCCTTCTGTAACAGAACAGAATATAGAGGTCTGCAGGTTTCTGGGTGTTTCAGCTCACAAACACAACTGTGTCTGGGGAATCCTAAGAGAATCCTTTGGGCGACAGTTGAAAAACAAGGAAGAGCATACTCTTAATTTAAAAGATAAAGGTCACCCTTGCTCGAAAGCCAGTCGCATCCGACTCGAAGGTTCGGTGCTTATTTCCATTTTAAATCAAAGTACCAGTGCTGTCTGTGTCTGCAGAAAGTTCTGTGGACATCTGGCAGACATGACCAGACACCAGAGTGCACAGAATTCTCTTATCTTCCCACCCAAGTAGTACCTATTTATCTACTTGCAATTTCTTGCTTTTGAACTGCTAGGTTAGCAGGAGCTGGGACAGAGATGGGAGCTCACTCTGTCATGCAATACTAGGGTACAGTATTGAAATGCTAACCTGAAAACCTTCCAGTAGTCAAATTCAGCATCTTAACCACTGACTAAACCACTGCAGTCCCATTAATTATAAAAGCATATCATCAAATGCAGAGGGCTGAAAGTTCAACCCAACTGTTTCAATCTTGAAGTGGAAAGGGATTGGCCAACCAATGTCAATGATCTTGGTTAGATGTACAATGCTTTTAATCATTTTAGCAGTGCCTTTTTTGAACTACCACTCCTACAATGGGGCCACCCAGTGAGTTTGGTTAGGTTGAAAGAGAAGTCAAAAGTAGAGACGTATCTACTTTAGAATAATAGCCTTTTTAAAAATTCCTCTCCAAGTCCACCATTGCAACTTCAAAGATCTCCTAAACTTTATACCCGGTGGCTTCACCACATGAGACCTGGGATCAGAACCCTATCAGACAATGAAGCTCACTAAACAACCTTGGGCTACACACACTCTCGGTCCAGCCTGCAGTGTGGACAGACCTCTGAAGAAGGGAGCTAAGGAGAGAAGGGCAAGAGAGAAAATCAGCAACCAACAACAAAAATAATACGTAAGTAACTAACTTTATGCAAACCTCACACATTTTGAGACATCCAAGTCTTTAATGTTGCAGTAACCTGCTTTTTTATGTCTCTCGCCTTTTGACTGTATACTTATAATTTACTTATGTACCTCTTGGACCTGCCTGGCCTAAAATAAACCCAAAAGTAGGAACAAGCAGATCAGTATCTGAGGAGGTTACAAGTAAAGCCCAACAGTGGAAACGTTAATTAAGCACCAGGACAAAATAGAGTAGTAAGAGAAAGTAAGAGGTAAAGGTAAAGTTATCACTTGCTCAAAAGCCAATTTTGTCCGTCTCTAGGGGGATGTGCTCATCTCTGTCTGCATGTGCAGATGTTTCCATGTTCATGTGGCTGGCATAACAACATGCCTGAGTGCAAAGAATGCTGTTACCTTTCCCGCCAAAGTGGTACCTATTTGTCTAAGGGCAATTTCTTATTTTTTAACTGCTAGGTTGGCAGGAGCTGGGACAAACAACAGGTGCTCACTCCATTGGACAGCACTCAGGTCATCAAGCTCAGCATCTTAACCACCAAGCCACCACAGTCCTCGAGAGAGAGAGAGTAGAGATCAACAATTACAAACATCACTGAATGCTGTTGACCTTACGCCCATGTTAGTAGCCAGCAGAGATGTATCATATTGTGATTTTGGGTTCTGACTCTCAGAATGTTCCAGACAGCTATGGAAGATGTGGTCCAAAAGCACACATTTCCATAACTTGAGTCTAGCCAGAGCAAACCTACTGAAATCAAAGGAATTCACATTATCTATGATTTACAATCCCCCATTCATTTCAACTGGGACTGCTGTTAGATTTAGCCAAAATATTAGAACGATATCCGTTTAGAACTATCAAGGGCATGCCATATATGAAGTTGAATTGGTACATCCTGCAGAAGAGGAAATCAAGAAGTTCAGGAGAATATAAGAGGCAGTTTTGATTTTAATTTTTTTCCCTGCAGCCCAAAAATGTAATTTTACCAAACTCTGGGAGAGAAGTGTATGAATCACTACATTTTTAACACGGCTAAATCTGAGTTTTATTCACAGACCCTTATTTTGCTCACCTTAGAAAAGATTTAAATTCCAAGATGCAGAGACATAGGCAACTGTAACCAAGAAACAAATTCAGCCTAGCTCAGTGATGGTGAACCTATGGCATGTGTGCCACAGCTGGCCCTCAGAGCTCTCTCTGTGGGCACCCAATGCAGTCACCCCAGCACAGAGTTTGCCTGAACCCTCTCCCCAGCAGCCCAATGGGAGCACTTCCTCCCTTCCCCCAGCACAGAGTTTGCCCCGCCCCTCTGCCCAGCAGCTCAATGGGAGTGTTTCATTCCTCCCCTGTTGGTGTGTTGGCACTTTGTGATAAATAAGTGGGTTTGGGGTTGCAGTTTGGGCACTCGGTCTCTAAAAGGTTTGCCATCATTGGTCAAACTCCAGTTCTCAAATGTTTTGTTACATTTTCCCCAAGTGGTTAAAAAAAACCCTTCAGATCTTCAAGTCTGAAGATGGAGCTGATGCTGGAAACAGTCTTACTACTGGCAGATGTACAGTCAAAGTAGGTACCTGCACTGGGCAAACAGGTCCATTTTTCAAGCTTTATTCCAGTAAAGTAAGTCCCATAGAGAGAGTACTCCTGAACCTCCCAGTGAAGCTGTTGGCGCTTCCAACTTTTACCAACCTGAGCATTTACCAACCAGAGCCAATGATAAAGTTGATGGGAGTTGCTGTCAAAATGCAAATTTGAACACCCTGATCTAAATACTAGTGTGACACTACATCTTACAGCAAAGCACTTTTGCAGGACATTTCAACAAAATGACCAGAATACACGCTGTGTGCATTGATTCTTCTTCTTCTTTTTCTTCCATATCTGAATCCGAATATTGATTATCATCATGGCAATCAGCCATGTAGACGGTCCTGAGAATATAATGCAGTGGCTTTTCATCTGCCTACCACATTGCAGCATGACACCCGTGCCACTGATCCAGTTCTGCAGGTCACTTTCTGGTCCTGAGCCCTTTTAGCTGGCAAAGTCATCATCAGCCCCAGGCCAGTAATGATGAAGCTGCTGCCCTCCCTCAAGATGGATTCAAGTGGGATTTATTCCACTTGGGAACCCTTCCCTGTGGACTTTGGCACCCAAGGCTGTTAGTCCTCAGGGTTGCCAAGTTAGTTAACCGCCGTCTGATGATCAGCGTTGAGTTGCTGACAGTAGGGTCTACTCTTTTACCATAGCAGGATAACCTGGTCAGACTGCATTGATAGGTGCCTTGAAACTTCACTACACTGGGAGCAAAGGAGTGTTTGAGACTCAAACAACTTAAAAAGTTGAGGTTGGAAGCTTCAGGATCCTGAGTTAAAGAAGGTTTTTATTTTCATGGCAATGGAGCTGAAAATTAACACAAGAACAAACATAGAAAGCTACCTTGCACAGAGTCAGACTAGCTCACCATGGTCAACTCTGCAAATCCAGCCACATCTTCATCCATCCTGACTTGGAGATCCCTGGTGTCTCCCATCCACCTTCTAACCTGACCTCACTCTCCTTCTGAAAACAGACCCAAAACACTACTGGTTGGACGTATCAGCCAACTGTAATACTGGGAAATAAGGTCAGTTTCAATACAAATGAATGGGTAGGAGAAAGAAGCCTCTGAGAAGGATGGGGCCCAATCCACCAGTGCAGTAACCCTACCCAACTCCAGTTCAAATGAGGAGGAGCAGGTCCTGTTGGTTATTTCAAGAGGACACACTCCTACTGAACTTGATCCAGATTGGGTCCCTCTCCTGGACCAACACAGGAGTGAAACCAAAAGTGGCAGGATTATACCTCCAAGAATGCCAGGGAGGTAAAATGAGTATCTAGCATGTTGGGGGCAAAAATGCTAATTACTTGTAAACTGCCTAGAGAGCGCATTAAGCGTGTGATGATTAATTGCTATTTCTTTGGTCAACTTCTCCAAGTTCTCCCAGGGATGGCAGGCCTTACCTTGAGACCCCGGATCTCGCCCAGGTGAAGCTGGAGGCGGCGGTTGACCTCTCGGATGAGGTTGCTGTGGTCCAGCATGGCGCTCATCTTCTCTGCCTCGGCCTTCCGCAGGATCCGGATCAACTCCTCTTTGGACCACTTCAGCAGTTCCTCGTCCGACACCTTAGAGAGATCTTCGGCCGCCGCCACTGGTCCTAGTCCGGCCCCTCCTTCTGGGGCCCCCGCGCCGGTCCCGGGTGCCGCAGCCCCGCCGGTCCCCCCGACCGCGGCCGCTTTGGACATGCTGGAGCCGGTCCGGAAAGGGGGGGGTGAGGTCCAGGCCGATCCCGATGCCCTAGGCAGGACCCCCTCCCTTCAAAGGGAGGCCCCGATCCTCCGATCTCAGGGTTCTGGAGAATAAACCCCAAGCCCTGTCTTCACAGGTCCGATCTTCCTTTCTCCCCGTGGCTACCCGACGTGAAAGCGATCTGACTCCTCCAAAAAACAAATCGGGGAGGGGGGGGGGAGAAGCGGCCACCTTCTCCCAATTCGAAATGCCGGCGAACTTTTGCCTCCAGATGGGGGAGAAATTCCAGAAGCCTCGGCTGGGCGCGATCCACCGCGAGAGGGGCGATCCCTGCGCCTCCCAAATCGCGATCCTCCGTGCCTGCTTCCCACGCGGATCGATCGGGTTCCTTTCGAGTTCAGCAGGAAAGTTCAGCCCCGCAACGGAGTGGTGCCCTCACACACACACACACACTCCGGAGGACCCCTTTAGGAGGGCGCACGATCGATGCCAAAGGTGCCCCTCTCCACATTTTCTCCATCGGCGCGTTCGCGTCCCGCGGGGATCAAGGGCGGCTCAGGATGGCCCCAAGCGGTGTGAGGGTCCCGCGGGCTAAGCGAGGGTCTTTCCTCCCCACTCAGAAGCCGGGCGGCTAGAGGTAGAACGCGTGATGCGCCCATCCACACGTTCGAACGAAGAAGCGGCGGCGGCTTCCTTTCCTAAGCGAGATCAGTGCCCTGAGGCGGCGACATCCAGGCTGCAGACTTAGCCGGGCGGTCTGAAACGGCTCGGCATCCCAATACGCGAGTCCCCGTAACGTGGGAACTGGGGCTGCTTTTAGATCCGTCTGGTCGAGGCTGCTTTAGCCATCAGGTGGGGAGACGGGTAGGGGGGGGGGAGAAGCCCTCCTCGCCACCCTCACATCCCACGCACGCCAAGTCCTTCGGTCACCCCTTTCTCACGTTCTCCCCCCTCCCCCGTGAACCTGGCTTGACTGCCAGAGGCGATCGGGAAACGCGGGGACAAGCGGAGACCGGTTGGGGCGATCCTGGAGCGGAGACCCACGCAGTCCTGGCTCTCAACTGGTCTTGTCCCGGGCGCCCATCGCGGGAGAAGGAGCCATGTGCGAACGCCCCGATTCAACCCGTGCAGGAGGCGGCGGGGGGCATCCAAGGGTGGGTGGCATGGAGAGGAGCGCAGGGCGGCTGCAGTCGACGGGACGGGTGGAGCGCGGCCAGCGCAAGGCGAGCCTGGCGGCTTCCCACCCGCAAGAGGCGGCCGGCCACGTGTGAACCCGGCGGGGAGGGCGCCGGCCGGCCGGGCAGCCCAGCCTGGAGTCGGCGCGGCTCGTGGGCGCCACCTTCTGCCCGCGGCGGGTATCGCCGGCGTCCTCCCCTTCCGGGGATTGATCAGCGCTACGGTTACAGAATTGTTCAGCAACAAGATAGCTCGGTGTGACACTTGACAGGACACTCTCTTTTAAGCAGCGCTGCCCGAATACCAAAGCCAAAGCAAATACAAGCAACAACATCATCAGGAAACTCACAAATTATAAATGGGGAACTCAACCTTCTACCCTGCGTACATCAGCTGTGGCCCTGAGTGCCTCCACAGCAGTGTGCACAGTTACAGGATGCCTCAAACCTACACCAGTTGAGAAAATATACCCTCTTATTGGCACTGCAGTGGCTCAAGTGGTTAAGACACTGACTGGAAGGCGACAGGTCAGCAGTTTGATACCCGAGTACTGCATGACAGAATGAGCTCCCGTCTCTATCCCAGCTCCTGCCAACCTAGCAGGTCAAAAGCAAGAAATTGCAAGTAGATAAATAGGTACCAGTTTGGTGGGGAGTTAAACAGCATTCTGTGCACTCCAGTGTCTAGGCATGCCTGCCACATGTCCACAGAAACGTCTGCAGGCGCAGACAGCGCTGGCTCTTCAGCTATAAACAGAGATAAGCACTGAACCCTAGAGTCGGATACGACTAGCTTTTGAGCAAGGGCAGCCTTTACCTTTGCGTTTATTGGCATTGCTCCACCTAAGATCAGGAGAGAAGGCATAGCAGACACCGAGATAACTAAGCAATCTGCCTTTGTGACCCTCCCTCCTCCCCACTGTTGCTCAGGGAATTAAGGGAAAGGAAAACATTCTCATTCGACTAAAAAGTAATGAATTGTGTCCATAGTCAGTAGAGGTCCCATAGTAAGTCAGTTCCTTCCACCCCCTTGCTGCATACAAGTTTCTTCTTCTTCAGTGTCTAGGCCAGACGTGAAACTGCCAAAATGAATATCAGAGAGTAAACAAAACAAAAAGACAAAAAACATTGTGCCACAATGTGCGACAATGTTTATGTCTGTTTTGTTTACTCTCTGATAGGCTTGAAACCCAGACTAACAAGGCTACCATTTCAAAAATGCCAAAACAAAGGCACCTTTGGGTGAGTTCATTCTACAGTTCCATTCCCCTGACCTAGCAAGAGAAAGATTAGCCAACAACACAAGGTTGCCATTACCAGAGTACGCCCGATTGTGATTCAAAAATACCACAATGCTCAAGGTGGTTTTTTCTGTGTACCCCAATATTGCTAAAGTACTGTGTTACAAGTAATGTGTTCTTTCTGAGCTTGGGAGTTATAGCTACATTTTGTAAACTAGGCGGCAATGTGGAAAACCCATTTCCAAAGACTTCCAAATGGATTAAGCTTGATTTTGGACTTTCTGATGTTCATTACCTGACATTAGCCTCTGTCTTCTATTCAAATGTGTGTATCCCCAGCATATTATAAATAATGCATGTCTGTATTATGATGATGTTTATTCCCAGAATATTCCTCTGAGGGTTGCACAGTCACACTCCCTCAGCTGAGAATCAAGATGAAAATGAATTTAGCAGAAGCAGTCAGAAGTTTTACATCTGCAGCACCATCAAACATTAGGCTGCCAATTGCCTGCAATTTTAGTGACTGCCAATTTAAAAAAAAAAAAAACTGTTCCAAAACACCAAAAAGTAATCCTACCAATAAATTCCTCCCTTCCTGGCTCTGTTGATGCATCTTCTAACAACTTAATATCTATTGCTGTTTACTGCATATCTGCCTTGCATAATTCACTGTGGCTTTGGGTCAACCTAGGGCACAATAGGCAGTCTATATCTAATCAAAAGTATACTGGTGGCAGGCCAACCTATGGCACAGCTGAAGAGCAGAAAGCTGTAGCATTTATGGGCAAGAAGGTGTGGCTATTATATGCATCTAGCTATACTGTATCAGAGTTGGAGCTGGAAGAGAAAGCTAACTGTGTGGCTCTGTAGACAGCCAGCTACTGCCTAACAACTTAGACCTAAAGGACTATGGACTCAGATCCTGTAAGAGCGGCCATAATATGTACAATTACCTGCATACTTAAGGAGGAAGAGTCATATAGAACTGCAAAGACTCTTGAATTTAGAGGAAAATATAAAAGAGTTATTGTCTATCTTCCTGACGTTGGCGAGACAACAAGTAGCCAGAAATTGGAAAGGTGATATGAATTTAGAAATTGGTAAATGGTATGTTGATGTTTGGGATATGGCATTAAATGAAAAACTTACATGGGAATTAAATATAAAAAGGGGGTTAATAAAACAAAATAGATTTTGGGACATTTGGAAACCTTTTTTGCAACACACATTGATGGATAATAAAGGAGAAAAACCTGCACCGAATACAATGTATTTTTGGCAGAATGATTGAGTTGTAAAAAGAGTGGCTGGTAGACTCAAGGACTGTAGTGCACTGGGTGGTAGGTACCATGTATAAAATAATAAAGCTGTAATATTGCGGTGAAAGAGGAGAGTTGATATAAAGGTGAAATTATAAAGTATAGTAAATGTATAGAAAATAACTAAAGTAATATCTGACTACATTATATTATATTGATAAGTATTTTTTTTCTCTTCTTATCTTTAACACTGTAAGATGTACGTGGGAACTACTTTTTTTGTATGTAATTTTTTTTTATGTTTTGTAGATTGTTTTGTTATCTTTTTAATATTGTAAAAACCTTTTTAAAAAAAGAACTGCAAAGACTCTCCAGAAGAGCAAGAACTTTCCTAGAGTAGAAGTAAAAGTAAAGGTCTCTTTTGCTCAAAAGCCAGTCATGTCTGACTCTAGGGCAGTGTTTCCTGACCTTTGGTTTTTGGACTTCAATTCCCAGAAGCCTAAGTCAATTCCCCAAAGCACTGATCAGCCAATGTACTGACAGGCTTCTGGGGCATGGGAACCACTTCTCTAGGGGGTGGTGCTCATCTCTATTTACAACCAAAGAGTCAGTGCTGTCTGCATCCACAGATGTTTCCATGATCATGAGGCAGGCATGATCAGATTCCAAAATGCTGTTACCTTTCCTGCTGAACCAGTACCTATTTATCTACCTGCATTTTCTTGCTTTCAAACTGCTAGGTTGACAGGAGCTGGGACAGATGACAGGCACTCACTTAGTTACTCTGTACTCTGGTCTCAACCTGCTGACCTACCAACCTTATGTTCATCAAATTCAGTGTCTTCTCCACTAAGCCACCATGGCCCCCTTCCTAGGGTAGAAGGGAGTGGTAATTTTATTTCCAGGGTTCTGCCAACTGAGGCAGACACCTTATCCTCCTGGACTCGCGACTACTGCTTGAAGAGCAGGTGGCAATTGTAGCTAGGAGGGCTTTTGCACAACTTCATGTGATTCACAAGTTATGCCCGCTCCTAGATCGGGACTCCTTGCTCATGATCACACACGCTCTGGTTACCTCCAGACTTGATTACTATAATGCGCTCTACATGAGGCTGCCCTTGACAACCATTCGGAGGCTTCAACTGGTCCAGAATGCAGCTGCCCAGGTGGTGATGAGGTGTGGGCAGTATGCACATGCCTCACCGCTGCTTCGGAAGTTGCATTGGTTGCCAGTATGTTTACGGGTGCAATTCAAGGTGCTGGTTATTATCTTTAAAGCCCTACATGGTAGTGGGCCAGGATACTTAAGAGACTGCCTCACCCCAAGAACACCTGGCCGTCCCACCAGAGTGGACCAGAGAGGCTCTCTAGTTGTTCCATCAACCAGAGAGGCACATCTCTCTGGCACTAGAAGGAGGGCCTTCTCTGTGTCCGCTCCTGCCCTATGGAACCTCCTGCCAATGGAGCTACGTCTCCAGACGGAGCTGCTCCCCTTTAGGAAGAATCTAAAAACATGGCTGGCGGGGCATATATGGGGTGCGAGAGGTATAATGACCCCAGCATGCTGGATGATCTGAGACCCTCTCTCTTTCTACTTTTTTTAATTAGTAAGTTGTAGCATTTGGTGTGTTTTTAATCTTTTTTAGATTTTAATTTTAAATGTTAACAGTTTTAAGGTTTTTAGGTGGAATCTTCCGCTTCCTAACTCTGGGCTCTACCTGCCCAGAGAAGGATAAGACTAACGTCCTCTGGCCGGGAGGAGGAATGGACTTCAGCTGTAGGAGGCGGCAGGCTGATATTATTATTATTATTATTATTATTATTATTATTATTATTATTATTATTATTATTATTATTATTATTATTATTATTATTATTATTATTATTATTATTATTATTATTATTATTATTATTATTATTATTATTATTATTAGGCCATGTAGAAACATAGGGGACTCAAGTTGTCTTAAAAATTCCACAAAATAATTACACTATTTGGGAGCTACCACAGAGAAGACCATCTCTTGTGTCTAAGGAGTGAGAAGAGGGCCTTGTCTGAAGATCGTAAGAACTGAATAGGCTTATACAGGAAGATAAGCTCCTTCAGAACTTGTCAAGTCAAGTTAAGTGCATCTGAACCTTCTCCTAAAGTCTTGCCAGGTTTTCCTGCTGCCACAATAGACTGTACTCCCAGCTACTCAACACTGATCGTCAGGTGGTTTACTAACCTGACAACTCTGAGGACTAATGGGTGGCAAAGTCTACAGAGAAGGGTGATGGTCCCAAAGTGGAGGGCAGCAGCTTCATCAACACTAGCCTGGGTCTGAGGAGGACTTTGAGTGCCAAAGGGTTCAGGACCAGAACAGGATCAATGGTATGGGTTTTATGCTGCAATGTGGAAGGCAAATGGAAGGTCACTGATTGTCATTATTCAGAATCAGATAAGGAGGAGGATGAAGAGGAAGAAAAAAGAAAGAAAGAAGAGGACCTTCACCACACTATATCAATGTCCTGACCAGAGTAGACCCACATGATTCAACATAAGTCCAGTGATTCAAAGGAATAGTCTAGTTGGACTGGCTGGATTTCTTCCTAAGACCCTTTGGCCAAATCACTTTATCTCAGCCTAACCTACTTGACGGGGGCGGGGGGTTGTTGTGAGAATAAAGCAAGGATGTGGATTTCTATTTTTACTACCTGAGATGTTAATAGCTGACACTACATCTGGATGGCATGACTTGAAATTGTTTCTTCCAAGCAGTTATGCTTCCAACCTCCAAGTATGATGCAATGTCTGAAATCCTGTTGTGAGTTACACAAAAGCCATAACTTTTAGTGGTAAATTTCCTCTAGTTAAGAAAGCTCTGCAGACATTATCTGCAGTGGTGGGCAGCAAAAAAATCCGCTACCACACTATGGGTGGAGCCTATGTCATGGGTGGAGCCTACATCATGGGTGGAGCCTACATCATGGGCAATCTAGTCATGCCTGCCATATGGCCATGTATACATATGCAAACACAGGCAGCACTGGCTCTTTGGCTGTAAATGGAGATGAGCACTGCACTCTAGAGTTGGATATGACTGGCCTTTGAGCAAGGGAGACCTTGAACCGCTCGCAGGGACAAAACCTCAAGTCAAATTTGAATACCAATCAGGGATCTTCTGTTATTAGGTAAAGTTGTCCTTGCTCAAAAGCCAGTCATTACCAACTCTAGCATTCAGTGCTCATCTCTGTTTATAGCCAAAGAGCAAGTGGACTTGATCCACAAAAGCTCACATTAAAATACAGCAATTAGTCTTTAAGGTGCCACAACGTATTTGTCTTTTTGTTTTGTTTACTCTCTGATATGCTTGCACAGAAAAAAACTTTTTAAATGGTAGCTGTGTTAGTCTGGGCAGGGCAGGGAGGTGGGCATGGCCACCCAATTTCACTTCCCCCCCCTACCTGAAGGCCACCCAGTTTCGACACCCCCCTGCCCAAAGGCCAGCCAATTTCGACAGCCCTCTGATTTGATTTGATTTGATTTATTCGATTTATATGCCTCCCTACTTGGTGAAACCAACTCAGGGCAGCTCACAACATACAATCGAATACAATATAACAGTTCAATACAATATCATAATATCATAAAATACAGTACAACAAAATAAATATAAACACAGTGTAATCCACAATACAATCCACAATATGGTCCACAATACAATCCACAATATAAAGCAGAGATACAATCCCAAAATACAGTCCAATATACAATATTTAAAAAAATAACAATATAATCCTCCTCCGGGCGAGATGGCAGGGGCCCGGATGGAGGGCGGGAGCATCCTCACACTTGCCGTGGCCAAGAGTCTTTTATCGGCCTCCGAGGTGAAATGACGGGGCTCGGTAGGCGGGCGGGAGCTTCGCCTCACCGCCCACAGGTGTCTGCATTCTTCTCCTCCTCTGGGCCGAGATGGGAAGGGTCCCGGGGGGAGGGTGGGGGCAACACCTAACCGCCCGCAGCTGCTGCCCAAAGGCCACCCAATTTTGCTACCCCTCCTGACGGGGGGAGGGGGTGCGAACCTGTTACTGCCCACCACTGATTATCTGTTACAATGTGTTCTACAACTGTGAGTATACAGGGAAATTTCTGAACTTGTGGCAATTGGCAGCTAAAAACTAAACTGTGCAACTGGATTTTGACAAATATTACATACAAATTTTGGAGACAGCAGAAATCAGAATCACTGGGATCAAGAATGCAGTGGGAGTTCACTTTATAAAAAAATCCATTAATTTTCCCTATTTTCTTCTAGACAACAATTCATTGCACCCTTATAAATGCCAAAAGTGGGCCTTGATTTCCACCTGTATCTTGTATATAACAAGCACAATACCAAAGAGCTGAGAAAATCATCCTTTGCTATATTGCTTGATAACTTTAAGCAATTTAGCAGTTTTTTAATACATAGAGAACTCTACCAACCAAACAGTAATTCAATAAGAACCTAATTTCACACTCCTTTCTGAACACATGTTGAACAAAGAAGGGTTTTAAATGTTTAAATTCTTATTGCTTTCTTTTTTCCTGACATGATGCAGATAGTTTTCAAGAGTCTCTCATGCATGTTCCAAAATGAGCCATTTACCTGGGGTTTGGACTCTTCTAATTCTAATTGATCTGGATAACAAGGTCCAATCTTTCAAATGAGTGCACAGATTTTGGAGTAAATGGTTGAGTGTCCTGGCCTAAATTTGAAAATTGTTTCATTTCATTTTACTGTTTGTTTGATCGCTAGAGTAAATATTTTTGTTTTGCTGCTTCTGTTATGGCAAAAGCCTAGGGACATAAATCCTGCTTTGGTTCCACTCGTTCAATAGATGAGACAACAAATAAACAGATACACAAATTCTCCTAGCAATGAAAAGCAATGTGGTGCATTTTCAAGACTGGTCTTCACTGCAGAATGATAAAATATGAGATCTGTTCAGCTATTGTAATCACTAGCAAATGTAGCAGCATCGGATGGGTTGTTTGTCACCCATCAGTCTGCCCTTTTGTTCAGAGACCAGTTTGTACACAAATGTATTTTATGTACTTTGCAGAACTCATGACCTAGGTCCAAGGAGAAATTCGTATCTCAACCTCATGCTAGAAGTGACATCTTGGTGGGAGCGCAGGGGCTGGAGAATCCTCAGGATGCTTTGCTTCTTGCTGTGCCGAGATGACCAAGTTCAACTGGAATCTCAACCAATACAAAGATTTCATCTCATTCATATCTGCAAGAATGCTATGCCCATCACTTTGCTCAAGCTTTGTAATTGTTCCACTACCTCATTGATCCATTGTGGGAAAAGAGTCTGTCCCAAATTTGGAAGAGTTCCTTTTTGAACTACAGCCCCCATTAATCATACTGAATGGGGGGATTCTGAGGCTGGTAGCCCACAAAAGTAACTTTCCATAGCTCTAACCAGCCCTCAATTCCCAGAATTGTTTCTACTTTCCTCCAACCAGATTGACCCCCCCAGATTAGTTGGGTAAGGAATCTGTCCTAATTGCCCTGAGAGAGCTAGCAAAACACATGAATGGAGAAATGGAAATTGTTGCTCAGCTCATCTGAGGTTGGTTTTCTTGGGAGGAGGATAGTTACTGGCCACCATACCTAGAGGCAGTGGTGGGCAGCAACAGGTTTGCACCCCCCTGGGAGGTGGTAGTAAAAGTGGGTGGCCTCTGGGCAGGGGTGGTGGTGAAACTGGGTGGCCTTCAGGCGGGGGATACCGAAATTGGGTGGCCACACCCACCTCCCTGCCCTACCCTGTCAGGTTTTGTCCCTGCAAGTGGTTCAAGGTCTCCTTTGCTCAAAAGCCAGTCATATCTGATTCTAGGGTGCAGTGCTCATCTCCATTTATAGCCCAAGAGCCAGTGCTGCCTGTGTTTGCAGAGGTATACATGGTCATATGGCAGGCATGACTAGATTGCCCATGATATAGACTCCGTCCATGATGTAGGCTCCACCCATGGAGTGGTAGCAAAATTGTTTGCTGCCCACCACTGCCTAGAGGTTTTGAACTGTCCTAATAATAGGGCAAGGGACTGCAGTGTCTTAGTGGCTAGGATGCTGAACTTGATGACTGGAAGGTCGGAAGGTCAGCAGGTCAGAAGTTCGAGACCCAAGTGCTACATGATGGAGTGAGCCCCTGTATCTTTCCCAGCTCCTGTCAATCTTTCTTCAAAAGCAAGACATTGCAAGTAGATAAATAGGAACCACTTCAGTGGGAAGATAAACAGCATTCTGTGTACTCTGGCATTTAGTCATACCTGCTACATGTCCATGGAAACATCTGCAGACACAGAGAGCACTGGCTCTTTGGCTATAAGCAGAGATGAGCACTGAACCCAAGAGTCAGATACTACTGGCTTTCAAGCAAGGGAGACCTTTAACTATACCTAATAATAGGACAAATTATCCTGATAATTTCAGGGGCAGTAGAAGGAGAGAAAAGCAGTTGATCACTGTGATCACTCAGTTGCTTGTTGTCATGCCCTTGGCCATCCCAAAGAAAAGGAGCAAGTTGCTTTCATGGACCATAATTGGATGTTCTCAGATCAATCATTAGCACTTTGCATGGCCTAAAAGGTTTGTATCTCCCCATACGAGCCTCTTCAGCTCTTGAGTTCTGATAATCACATTTGGTGAGGGCATTCTTCATGGTTGTTCCCACGTTGTGGAATAACTTTGCTCAGGACACTTGGCTGCTTGGCTATTTACCCAAACATATTGTAGAGATGCCTTGGGTGTGCATTGGCATTTGGCTACCCCACACAACCAACGGGACAGTGAAAATACAAGGGAATGTTGCTAGACAAAAGCTTTCAAGGAAAAAGAGAGGGTAACAAACATTGTCTTGGTCACTTTGCCATTATGAATCACATGTAAAAAATCAATACAGAGTAATCTCTTCCTCTCTGTGTTGCTCTCTCCTCCTCCCCATCTCCCTCCCATTTCCCTTTCCTCTCCTTCCCCCATTTGTCATCAGATTAACAAACAAGGAAAGAAAGAAAAAAACATCCTTAATTCATGTAATTGGTTTTCAAGCAGAAATTAGATAACAGTTCTGGGAAGTGACATCTCTCCACTAAAGGCGTACCTGGTGTCATGAAAGCATGTTCGGCTTTAATGGATAATTGCAGCTTTCCTTTGAAAGGGTTGTGTTTGTTGTGAGGAGTTTGGCAAGACCTGGCAGCCCGTTCTGGCCCAGTTCCACAACAGCTCCATCCGCCCACTTGTGTCCCAGGGGTTTCTCTTGGAATTGGCATGTCTTCCCCTCTGGGGAAATGTGCGCACTCTCCTCTTAGCTTTTTCTTTATTGAGCTGGAAACCCACACAAGTCTCTGCAGCATGTGGAACTGAACAGAAAACACCTCCATCCAGTTGTTCAGGAAACTAAGATAACCTCACATGCTAGGCCTGCTTCCCCCTGCTGCTGGCATCAGGACTGAATAATAATTTCAAGTCAGAAGTTTTATTTTGGGTTGAAAGGATTTTTGCTGGAGAAACTCTGCTCAGGGGACACCTGAATGAGGTGAAGTGGTCCCTATTTATCTACTTGCAATTTCTTGCTTTTGAACTGCTAGGTTGGCAGGAGCTGGGACAGAGACAGGAGCTCAATCTGTCATGCAGTACCCAGGTCCCAAACTGCTGACTTGCCAGTCTTCCAGGTAACAAGGCTAGCTTTTTAACCTCTGAGTTCTGGTTCAGATGGAGAGGATTCTCAGGAATGGCAGTATGAAGGGGTGTGCCTCATGCAGGAGGACTGGGCTCTCAGATGATACTCTGGGATCTTCTTCCTCCTCCTCCTCCTCCTTCAGGTGTCAGGGGAGATACAAAGTTCTTGTTCTGGCACTTATAGCAGCCTCCACAAGCATTATTTGGTGTTCCTGTAATGTTTCTTTGATGATGTCTCTCCACCTTCCTTTGGATCTGCCTCGTGGTCTTTGTCCTCTTTTTACATAAGCTGTGTGTGGTATGGAATCCCAACACTCCATAATTCATCCATCTTTTGACATAAAATTCAAGGTCAATGTCCAATTTTCAAACCCAAACATTTATTGGGAACTGTTTGTAGTGTTTCTCCATCCATACTCCATCCAATACTGCTCCATCCATACTGCTCATGTCCAATATTCACCAGGCCCATGGCTTATTTACTTTCAGCCTCCCTTCCTTTACATCCCACCCCAATGGAAAGGGCTGTGAGAATTGTCTCTTTCTGCATAGACAGTGCCATTAACTCAAGGTCAAGTGGTCCCGACTGACCTGTGTCTGCCTTTAAGCCTGCTGGGTGTTGTACAGTTTCAGCTCAATCTTTGGGCGGTCCTTCAGATATTCTTTGCCAGAATATCATTCCTTTAGATAAGGGGTGCCCAAACTTTTTGGGCTGGATGAAATAGCTTCAGGGGCTGGGGCCAGCCCATGGGGTGTAGTTTGGGCATGCCTGCTTTAGATAACCTGAGACTCAATCCACCAGCAGTAGAGAGTACTGTATCATAAAGTCACAAAACCAACACGCATCTCAGGGGCTTCTCGTGTCTCCATCCAGGGGCACCTGCCTAGTCTCCTCGACCATTCTCCTCGTTTCATCTTCTAATTGTCCTTAACCTCTCTTCTGGTTTCTCTATATCCTTCTTTTGGTGGAGGACTTCCTTGGTGGGTTCTTTCCCACTTTTTTCTCTCCTCACCTCTCTACTGTATTAGATAGTATCCTGGAGAGTACCCAGGGGGAAAGGATCAAGTCTGTGCCTACTGCATAGGCCTAGGAGAGATCCTGGGAGGTCTGTGGAATGAGGAGGCAGACCTTCATTGAGTGCCTGCAAGCAACCTCCACCTCTTTAGACCAGGAGTTCTCAACCTTTTTAAACTGGGGGGCCAGGTCATGCTCCCTTAGATAGCTTCAGGGGCCAGACAGCCATTTTGCCCTTCCTCTACCACATGGCACTTCCAGGTGTGGTGGAGGCAGTGGAGGGCCACATGAAATGGTGCTATTGGTTGCAGGTTGAGAATCCCTGCTTTAGACTGTCACATTTCAACGATTAAAGAGAAAATAGAAGTTTAGTGTGCTTCTCTCATGCATATCCTTAATGACTGAGTACAGGTATTGTGTTGAAACCATGTAAGCAAGCTCTAAATTTCACTGCTCAGAGATGGGAAATCTCTGTCTTTTTCTTCTTCCTCTCTCTCTCTCTCTTTCTCTCTCTCATTAACTCTCTCACACACCCTGAGGAAAAGGACAATCTCAAACTGTCCAGGTCATTTCATAAGATGCTCTGGGAGTGTTTTTGGCTAAAGGATAGGGTAAAAATACAATCAATCAAACAATAATAATTTTTTAAAAAAATTAACTTGCAACTAAGGAATATGATTAAGGGACTGCAGTGGTTCAAGTGGATAAGACGCTGATTGGAAGGTGGGAGGTCAGCAGTTCAATTCCTGAGTACTGCAGGATGGAATGAGCTCCTGTCTTTGTCCCAATTCCTAGCAGTTCGAAAGCAAGAAATTGCAAGTAGATAAATAGGGACCTCTTCGGTGGGAAGGTAAACAGCATTTTGTGTGCTCTGGTGTCTAGTCATGCCTGCCACATGACCATGGAAACGTCTGCAGAAGCAGATAGTGCTGGCTCTTTGGTTTTGAAGCAGAGATGAGCACTGAACCCTAGAGTCGGATATGACTAGCTTTTGAGCAAGGGAAACCTTTACCTTTAAGGAATAGGATTGCATAGGATTTGACAGTCCCATTCACATATCTTGTGAGAATGTGCTCATTTGAAAGGCTTATCATGACATGCTTCTGAGCAACAGGTCACATCAGATGAAATACTCTTTTAAAATTGCTCAATGGCTCAAAATATGGATAATTTTTTTTAAAAAAAAACCCACTCTAGTCAGTAGGGAGGAGTTACTTAAATCTGATAAATGTGCATATTGGGGAAAATGTATTAAAATAAATAGATTTCCAGATGAAGAAAGAAAACACAAGGTCTCTCAATGCAATGTAAAACAAACAAACAAAGAAAATGCAGCTAAGATCTGGAAGAAATGCAACAGAATTGAAATTGAAGGATTTCTGTATTTCAGTGTAACTGTAGGTCAAGTTGACAACAAATTCCCACTTTGTCCTCACAAGAACTCAGGCTGAGTGGGTGTGATTCACTCAAGGTTATTCAAAGTGTTTCAGAGCTGAGTGAAACAATAAATCAAACAAAGTATAGAACTTCATCAGTCAGCAAATTTAGAGCCAAGTGCAGTAAAGGTCTCCCTTGATCATAAGCCAGTCGAATCCAACTAAAGGCTCAGTGCTCATCTCTGTTTACAGCCAAAGAGCCAGCACCATCTGTGCTTGCAGACATTTCCTTGGACATGTGGCAGGCATGCCTAGACAACAGAGTGCATGGAACACTGTTTACCTTCCCACTGAAGTGGTCCCTATTTATCTACTTACAATTTCTTGCTTTCGAACTGCTAGGTTGGCAGGAGCTGGGACAGAGATAGGAGCTCACTGTGTTGTGCAGTACTTGGGACTCAAACTGCTGACCTGCTGACCTTCCAGTTGTCAAGTTAAGCATCTTAACCACTTGAGCCACTGCAGTCCCTTTGGAGGCAAGGAGGAGGCAAATGTCTTCCAAACAGAAATGTGAGAGAAAGAAGAAGGGGGAAAAACAGTAAACCATGATGAGGTTTTGTCAACATTTGTTTTGAGGCCTTAACTAAACATATTGCTGACATAAACTGGCTCCCATTATCATTCTATGGAAAAACTGTGGAATATCTCAGCCCTTAAATTGCTGTAAACATTTCCATTCCGTCATCTTGAGCCGGGGAACAGTAGAAGCCAAGCCATATTTTCTTGGAGAGTTTCTGAAAGCAAAGCTCTACTTCCCCATAAATGCTGACCAGAAAATACTAATGTCCTTGTTTACCATCCTATCCAAAATGGCAAAACCCAGAAGATGCAAGGAAGAAGTTCATCTGAAGGGCACATGACATTGAAAGTGGCTTAAAGGCAGACTCCTGGTTGAAAGACACTCACATATTCGCAGCTCCCATCTCCTGGGAAAAAAGCCTTAGCAACGGGCACATCAAATCATCCACTTCGGAGGGTATTAAAGATGCACACATGAGGGAAAGAGGAGGGAGGAAAAAAGGTTCACATTGGGTTCAGATTTATCCTCAATTCGAGTGTTAAATCGGTGGAAGTGATACAGACATAAAGATGCAAGTTCAGTTAAGAGCCTTTCTCGAAATGAGGCGCTCCGCCTGGGAAAAGACAAAGACCAGACATCTTCTCTAAAGAGCCGCTAAAGATTGCTCTTGCTTTGCATCCCCTGGAGGAGAAGTAAAAGGGGGCAGGGATAGTCTTTGAGGGTGAATAAAGGGGTTAGGGGCTGCCCAGACTAGAAATGAAAAGTAACTAAAATGACTGTTTAAAGCAGAGGCGTAGCTACCGCCGTATCTGCCGTATCAATTATACGGGGGCCCCGGGTCACGGGGGCCCCCAACGTGCGTAAACAAAACAAATCTTTACCCTTCCTAAGGGCCCCCAAAAGATTTTTATACGGGGCCCCGCCAAGGCACGCTACTCTTCTGGTTTAAAGCAGTGGTTTCCAACATGGGGCACACGCCCCTCAGGGGGATTTGAATTCCCAGAAGCCTAAGTCAGTACGTTGGCTGATCAGTGCTTTCGGGAATTGACTTAGGCTTCTGGGAATTGAAGTCCAACAACCAAAGGTTGGGAAACACTGGTTTAAAGCAGGGGTTCCCTACCTTTTCAAACTGGGGGCCGGGTCACATTCTCTCAGTCAGCTTCAAGGGCCGGACGACCATTTTGCCCTGCCTGCACAACGGGGGTGGCCATTTTGTTTCTCAAATGTCCTTGGAGGGGTGGGGAACCACATAAAATGGCACCATGGGCTGGATCCGGCCCACAGGCCTTATGTCGGGAACCGTTGGTTTAAAGCATAGACAAATTCAAATTCAGGGAAGTTCTGGTTGGTGGAGCTAAAGGGGAAATGATGGGACCCCAAATACCAGCATAGGTCTCACTTGCTCGAAAGCCAATTGTGTCTAACTCTAGGGGGCAATGCTTTCATCTGTTTAAAGCCGAAGAGCCAGCACAGTGTGTGTCTGCAGACATTTCCATAGTAATGTGGCAGACATGACCAGATGGTGGGACACAGGGAACGCTGTTACTTTTCTTGCTGAAGTGGTACCTATTTACCTGCTTGCAAATTCTTGCTTTCAAACTGCTTGATTGTCAGGAGCTAGAACAAAAGGTAGGTGTTTGCTCCATCACACAGCACTTGGGTCTCAAATTGCTGACCTGCTGACATTCCGGTCATCAAGCTCAGCATCTTAACCACTAAGCCACCATGGCCCCTAAATACCAGCATCGTCTGCCTTAAAGCTCCTTGTGCCAGTAACACAGCTTTCAGAGGAGAATTCCCACTATTCAGTATGGAAGAAAAAGCCGCATCAAGCTGGGAAGCCTTAAAACAATGGATTCCATTAGGAAGGGTGGTTGTATCAGCACCCCAGGAGATCTGGATATGACCCTTTGGTCTAAGGTGCTTCCAAACTTAATTTGGGGTATCTCTCTGGGTAGCAATAATTCAGTTCTGAAAGCTGTTGTGTCTCGGACTAGGCAAGCAGGATTTTGGTTCATCTCGACAGGATCTTGGCCTGGCAAAATGGGTATACAAGAGTGAAACAACTGCATTGGACAGCCAATGGGGAAGGAGTAAAGGCAGCTATTTCCCTCCACCCCACCTCCCTAGTCATTCTTTGGGATGTGTATCTCACACAACCTCTCCTAAACCTTCCAAAGTAGACCTTTGCCACAAATGTGATATAGAACATCTACCCATCCAGAGATGTGTGTTCATATGCAAGAAACTTACTTATTATGCCTATCATTATACCTTAACCAATTTAAACACAAGAACTAATTATGTTGTAAAGGTAAATGTTGCCTTTGCTCAAAAGCCAGTCATATCCAACTCTAGGGCTCAGTTCTCATCTCTGTTTACAACCAAAGAGACAGTGCTCTCTGCATCTGCAGACGTTTCTGTGGTCATGTGGCAGGCATGACTAGACACCGGAGTGCACAGAATGCTGTTTACCTTCGCACCAAAGTGGTGTCTATTTATCTACTTGCAATTTCTTTCTCTTGAACTACTAGGTTGGCAGGAGCTGGGACAGAGATGGGAACTCACTTCATCATGCAGGATTTGGGTCTCAAACTGCTGACCTGCCAACTTTCCAGCCATCAAGCTCAGCATCCTAACCACTAAGCTACCGCAAGAGCTAATTACCACAAGTTAAAAGCCAGCATATGCCTTTGGTCTCACAAACTGAGTTGTGTGATTGAAGTGTGATAGCAATTGTCTACACCAATTTTTTAACTTGCAGCAATTAGTCACTGGGAATTACATTGATTGAGTTATACAAGCAGGCATAATTAATAGGTTGCTGCCCAATATTGCCTATTTATTTAATTTATACAGTTTCTTTCTCCCTTGCAGGACTCAAGGTGTTTACAAAATGAATAAGAAAACAGACAACGGTTTTTAAAAGACACCATAAATCACAGTATTAACTGTAACAAAAGAAGACATTAAGAAATGTGGTAGTAAATAAATAGTGACTAAATCTTCACACTAAAACAAGCCTGATTTCAAACTTAAAAGGGGAGCACAACATGCTCCATTAAAAGATCCTTCTTCACCAGTCAAACAGAGGCTAAAGACTTACCTAAAAAAAATTTAAAAAAAGTTTGCCTGGTGGTAGAAGGACAGCAGGGGACCAGGGTGGCTTAGCAGTTAAGATAGTGAACTGGTGTCGGACACAACTGGCTTTTGAGCAAGGGAGACATTTACCTTTTCTAGGTGTGGCTCTGTCAGAAAGAGTAGCCAGAATGGAAAATTATGGGATTTTAGAACAAAAAAAAATCTGAAAATTCCACACTTCATAAGGCATACTTTTTAGCACGTACTTCTTCCATGTCTAGACCAGATGTAAAAGTGCCAAAATGAAGGCACCTTTTGGTGAGTTCATTCTGCAGTTCCTTTCACCTGACCTAGTGTGAGAAAGATTAGCTGGCAACACAAGGTAGCTGTTACCAGGGTATGCCCAATTTTGATTAAAAAATATTACAATCTTTAATGAGGCTCTTTCTGTGTTCCCCAGTGCATGCAGTGGCTCAGTGGTTAAGAAACTTGCCTTGTTAGTTGGAAGGCCGGCAAGTCAACAGTTCAAGACCCAGGTACTACATGACAGATTGAGCACCCCTATCTGTCCCAGCTCTTTGGGACATGAAAGGAGCCTCATTCATGCATTCCCTGTGTAGAGTTTTTCACACAAACATCCTTTCAATCCAGAATAATTTTTGACATGATGATGACGATGGCAGCAGTCACTGTCATCAACCCTTCATTGGCATTTTTGGAAGCAATCTATCCAATAACATTTTTCCCCTAGTGACTTTACGTTTTGTCCATCTAGCAATAAAAGGCACCCCCCCCCTTTCTGCAATTTTAGTACCCAAGCAATTCTGTGTACAGTATATGAAATCTTGTCAATTACAATTTAATTAATATAGATATATTTTGTTGTCAATTACAATTTAATTCATATAGATATATTTTGTTGTTCAGTCGCACAGTCGATTCCGACCCTTTGTGACCCCATGGACCACTGTCCGCCAGGCACCTCTGTCCTCCACCATCCTCCTCAACTCGCTCAGCTTATACCATCCCATATATTAACTCTGTGCAATAATTCAGATTTGAAAATGGTGAATCAACCTTTTATATGGGATGGGAGGAAGGATGGGATGACCAGCGATAGACCAGTGAATAGAACTTGAATTTTTATCAGTTTCAATGTTTCAGTCAACATTTGGGAGAAGTATGGGAACATTTACAATAATAATAATTCACCATTTACAATTACAACATTTTTAGAATTTGGCAGATGAGTGCCTCAAGTGGCTTTTGATCCATGACAGCTGACAATGAAATTAATCAGGCTTCAAAGTGCAACAATATTTCACATTTCCCCCTCCTTCAGTCTTCTCAACAATCTCTGTCATTTTGAAAGTATGAATTACATCTTCGGAGAAATTGAAACCAATAGCCATCATTTATAAATGTCTATTAGGAAATACTAAAATTGGTGATAATGTGATGGGAATAGAATGGAACTTAGATTTGAATTGCTGCATATAAATCAACCCATGGAAAATTGCCTAGCTTTAATATCTGAAATCTTTTTAGGGCTAAAGCTAAGTTTGGATGAAGAAAAATACACAGTATGGTTGAAACATCTTTTTATTTATTTGCTTGCTTACTTGTTGCTTGCTTTATTTATTTAATTCAGTTTGTTTGTTTGTTTGTTTGTTGTATTTGTTCAGATCTCTTCTTGGATTCACACCTTAACATGGTTACAGGAGATAAGTTTTTCCAGAGCCATGCTTTCAGGAGGCCAGATGCCATTACAAACCTGGACGACTACTCCTACTACTACCATATCTGAATCCGAATATTGGTGATCCCAGTGATGGGCATCAGCAGATTCGCACCAGTTTGGCAGAATCAGTAGCAGAAATTCTGGCTGACCCCACCCATCCAAGTTTTGAAATAAACTAGTCCTAATTTGGGTGCAATGCAGGGCTTTCCCCCTGGCCACGCCCACCATACCACACCCACAGTGTGGTAGTAAATTTTTTGGAGCACACCACTGGGTGATCCTCATGGCACTCAGTCATGGAGACTGTCCTGAGAAGATAATGCAGTGGCCTTTCATCTCCCTTCTGCATTGCAGTGTGACACCTATACCACTGTTCCAGTTCCACAAGTCACTTTCTGGTCCTGAGCCTTTTGGGCACCCAAAGTCCTCCTCAGCCCCAGGCCAGGATTGATGAAGCTGCTGTCCTCCATCAAGATGGGTTCAAGTGGGATTTAATCCATTTTTGGGGACCATCAGCCTTTCCTGTGGACTTCGGCACCCAAGGCCATTAGTCCTTAGGGTTGTCAGGTTAGTCAACCACTGCCTGACACTCAGTGTTGAGTCGCTGGCCATAGCAGGTTAACTTGGCCATACTGTCCCTAGACTCCTAGCAAGACAAAATGCCATGACTCAGAAAAAAAACGAAAACGCATCCACTGTCTTAAAAAATAACAGCTGCATTAGCAGAAGAGAATGGGTAGTATCAGTGGTGATGGGGAGAGCAGGTACTGGACTACAGCAGTAATTGAAAGCATCAGTGGTGGAGGATATGGAGAGATAGATAATCTGGCTCCTTTACTGTTCTACCAATACGGCCAGAAACATGCACTGATGGCGACGTAAGTTTGGCCAATGACAGAGCCAAGAAAGTGGCTTCATTTTGCCAGTCCAGGTTTTGATCAGCATGCAAAAGAAGAATTGATGGAGGAGGTAATGACAGTGACACATAAGCTAAATTATGGAGACTGAGAGAGGAAACGATAGCACTCTTCAAATATCTGAAAGAAAAAGGGAAGGATCTGCTCTTACAGCAATAGCAATTACAGGCAAACCTCACATAAAGAGCGACTCACTTAAAGAGTAACTCGCTTAAAGAGCAGAATTTTATCTGAATGTTCGCTTCAGTTAACAAATAAAACCAACCAAAAACTCACTTAACAAATAAATCGGGGTTCGCAATCCTGCCCACAATTGGTCACTTACAATGGTGTTTCACTTAAAGAGCAAACTCGCTTAAAGAGCAATCCTGTGGAACGCATTATGCTCTTTAAGTGAGGTACAACTGTACATTTATAGAGCTTAGTGAACTCTCTGGGTGGTTCACAAGTTGATTAACATTTTACCCCCAACATGCTGGGTACTCATTTTACTTACCTCAGAAGGATGGGAGACTGAGTCAGCCTTGACACTTGGTCAGGATCGAACTCGCAACCTTTAGGCTGCAGTACAGCAGTTTAACCACTGCACCACCAGGGCTCTTTTCTCAATCATCCCAGAGTGCAGGATGCGTCATAACAGGTTCAGACTAAAGGAACCCAGATACTGTATGTATAGGCTAAATACCTGGAACTTCTTAACAGTCAGAGGAGTACAACATTGGAACCAGTGAGAGACTACAGAATTCCCAGGTTGATTTCAATATCTCAGACTCTACCTAGCGAAGGACATCTTTAAACCAAAAGGACTTTGTAGACTGCTATGTATTCAGCTGCAGCAGAGCTAATAAGGGGGATATTGCTGGCATTTCCACTGAAGATATGAAGATTTGTGGAGATGTTTAATGGTGTTAAATGCCTTCGGTAACAAAGGCATTGCTGGGAATAGAATGACTGGTCTTAAGGGGATTAGGCTGAAGAGGGGTAAAAGAAGACATAGCTTCCAAAATAATAATAATAAAAGAAGGGTTCAGCACTGAAGGTCCTGTATTGATCAAGTGGACTCAGAGGCAATAAAGGGTTGAAATGACATTTTGCACAGGCTTAGGAAACTGCAAGGAAAGGATTTTAAAATCTTAAAATACTTATAAGCACAAGTCTTACAACACTTGGAATTCAGAAAAAAACATCTCCATGGGATATTACCCATTTATGAGTAATTTTTTAACAGAAAAAACCAGGAAGAACTCAGACAAAAAGCACTGCCAGTTTGTTTATTTTTTAATTATGGTGGCAGGGACTTAATAAATCTCCCCAAGGCCAGCACACTGGAAAATGCCATTCCTAGAGGCCATAGGGAGCACCAAATCACAACTTTTACCTAGTGAATTACTTATGGAGCAAAATATAAGTGTAATTGCTATACTTTTGAAAACGAAGCAGACACATGGTTTAGGGCAGTGGTGCCCAAACTAAGGCCCAAGGGCCAGGTGTGGCCCCTGACACCAATTCATCCGGCCCGCGAAGCCCTCGTCGCTCCTGGAAGCGGAGGTAAAACGCGCCCGTATGGGTGCATTTTACCTCCGCTTCCAGGAGCGACAAGGGCTTCGTGGGCCAGATGAATTGGAGTCGGGGGGCCCACACCAGTCCCCCAGGCCTCAGTGACTGGCTTCCTGAACCACATGATCACCCCACAGCCCAAAAAGTTTGGGCACCCCTGGTTTAGGGTCATGTACCACTTAAGAGGAACTGTGGAGGCTTAGTGGTTAAGATGCTTCACTTGACTGGAAGATCAGCAGTTTGAGACCTGAGTACTGCATGATGGAGTGAACCAAATAGCCAGTGCTCTCTGCATTTGCAGGTATTTCTGTGGTCATATGGCAGGCATGACTAGACACTAGAGTTCACGAAGTGGTACCTATTTATCTACTGCTGACCTCCTAGTTATCAAGCTCAGTGTCTTAACCACTAAGCCACCACATCCCTAACATTAGGCAAAACACATTTGTAAATGCACATTCATAAGAAAATACATTCAAAATATATTAATTTTAAAGTGAAGGTTTTTCTATCACATGTTAATGGAGAAATGGAATGTTAAATGGTTTACAAATGTATGTAAGCAAAATTGAAGAGTCCAGAAGTAGGCTGATTCATTCACTCCTATCCCTAAATAGATTCCCAAAATTGACCTTTCTTAACCTTAGAATCCCAAATGTTGTCTGTCTTAGTTGGTGTTGCACTATAATTCTTATCATCCTCAGCAAACACAATCATTGGTTTGGGGTGATGGGTATTACCATCCAATTTTGTAAAAATCTGAACCTGCATGATTGCAGATTGTCTATAAAATCATATAATAACAAAGTTGCGAGAGGGCTATGAGGCTATCAAGTCCAACTCCCTGATCAATGCAGGAATCCAAATCAAAGATCTGATATGGTTGTCTAACCTTCTCTTGAATGCCTCCAGCATTAGAGCACTCATTACTTCCCGAGGTCATAATTTCCATTGTTGTACTACTCTAACAGTTAAAAAGGCTTTTCCTGAAATTCAGCTTATATCTGAATTTTTTGGAATAGTAGCCATGTTAGTCTGTGGTTCAGGCATATTAGAAAGCAAAACAAAATAAACAAAATAAAATAAAATAAAAAACACTGTAGCACTTTAAAGACTAACTGCTTTATTTTTATTGTTAGCTTTCATGGATCAAGTCCACTTATTCAGACAAAGAGGGAAACTTACAGGCATGGTTTTTATACACCAAATTCAGGGGGTCAAAAGGAAATGGGTGTGGTCAAGCAAGATGACAGACAAGCAAGCACAACAATACAGCTTCACACAGCCATTAGCAACAATAGATTATTCAGATTAGCTCTAAATGGGTCCCTTTCAGTCTCAAGGTTGTTGAGAAAGCTCATTCTGGTCTCTGATCAACTTTTGACCTGCATGTCAGAAAACAAACAAAAACACTGTACTGTACCTGGGTACTTTCTGTTTTGCTAAAGAGAATTGGCAGGAAAGTTGTAATATAATATATAAAATCATATAGCAATCTGTATATCAAATTTGATAGCAAAACAGAAAGTAACCAGGTACAGTGTTTTCTGACATGCAGGTCAAAAGTTGATCAGTTGGTTTTTTTCATTATGCGTGGTTCTACTGTACTTTGAATATAGAGGATTCTAGCTTCGATGATGAATCTCACCTCTTGGAAAAGTCTCTTTCATCAGCCTTCTACAGCCTGATGCTTTCTTGATGTGTCAGACTACAATGCCCATCATTTCCAGACAGCATGACCAGTGGTTACAAACAGCTGGGCCAGAGGTGCCCAAACTTTTTGGGCCATGGGCCAGTCATGTGGTCAAGCAGTTCAGTCACATGGTTACTCCCACAGGGAAGTGGAAGTAAAATGTGCATGAACAGGTGCCGAACACATCTAAACATGTGCAGAACACTGCATTAAATGACTCACGGCTTTTGTAAACATGTTAACAGCCACAGGTCATTTATGACAGTTTCATGCAGAAGCTTGGGTGTATTCAGCATGCATGTTTTACTTCCACTTCTGGGAGCAGAGAGAGTGTCAGGGGCTGGATGAAATGGCTTTGGGGGCCGGATCCAGCCTGCATGCCATAGTTTGGGCGCCCCTGGGCTAGGCCATGAAGGCTGAGGAAAGATGAGAGTTTCTGGCATGCCCAACGTTTGTGACCAGATGGCAAATTCTAAACATCCCATTCTTTTTCTGTGCACAGGAAAACTTGAAATCTTCCCCCGCCCTTATACAATTCAGAAAACAAGGTCTTAGTCCACCCCTGCTCTCTCAAAGATCACATCTTTTTTTTTCCTTAATCCAATTACAGAAGAAGAGGACTAATTAAACCTAGTGGATAATGATAGCTCTAGGAGGACTTAGCATTCTATCCTCAGAGCTCTTTAGGGGAATTAACTAATTAAGAGGGGAAAGGAGCTTAAAAATCAGAGCATGAACATACAAATAGGATGTGTGATTCAGCAAGCCTCTCTTTTTGACCATGGCTTTTCTGCTAGTAATTACAATTAAACCTTTTTATGCTGCAATTAAAATATGCAGTTGAATTTTAAAGAGTGTTTATTTTCTTAGGAAGACTATATTATGTGTTGGACAGAGCAAACATCTACAGGTATTCAGTGATGGGCTGACTAGATAGAGGATGAGATTCCAAATAGGGATGAGTCTAATGTAGTAAGGAGGTAGCAACATAACTCCAGAAGGCAAAGTAAGATGTACCACAATCTGCATGGCAAAGGCTACAGGACCCAGGACAGCTCCACAAGCAGCAAAAACATTGCTTCAATGGAGCCTGGATCTCATATAAACTCAGTACCTTCTAAGATTATGTACCCAAAACTCTCTCCAGGTCACTTAGGGTGTGACTACACATCAAGAAAAATGCAAATTCTCTTGCTGTGAAGCTGCATCTTGGAAGTCAGGCTTCCCTGGGGACATTCCCATTAACTGGTGTCAGAGGGAGAAAGGATAAAATTGACAGTCTTGTTTGCAGCTTGTTAAGGTAACCCTCCTGTAGTCTTCTTGTAAGAGGTATGACTACAAGAGAACTACCTTAATAAGCTGTGAACAAGAATTAAGTGGCAATTTCCTTCTCTCATTCTTTGTATGTGTACAACAGTGGTGCTGATCCTTTTAAAAAAAGAAATTGCATCATCTGCCAACATTTAGTGTTTTTATAGTATCCCTCATCCACTGTGGATATGGAGGGTGACCTGTACAGAAAATTTGCAAAAGGAGGCCAGTGGGAAAGCTTATGAAATTATACATGATTTGAATACTTATGCATAGAGAAGTGATATTCTCTTTTCTCATAATCATGGGAACCATGGCTATATTATGAAACTGATTAGTAGATGATTGCTGGATACATGGTTTTCATGCAATGCACAAGAGACTGATGTGTTTACTTGTATAAGAACAAAGATCTTATCAATGACCTGATAAAGCTTTTGTAACACAGCAGCTTTTTGGTGTTTCAGTGACAACAAAGATGTACACCAATGTAAAAGGCAGTCAGAAGAATCCAGCACGATTTCCATACTTCATATTATAATATTTTCCACATAATCTACAAAAGAAGAAATGGACTTGTCAAATCAGCATCTCAAAGATCTGGGGAAATTCCTAGTTTTGCATATTGCTGCATCAGAAAAATATGAGATCAAATATTTCAGTTTCTGACATTCTTTTCCCCAGGACTTTTGAACAGCCTCATTAAGAGCATGCACGGATCACAGTTTTAATAGGCAACAAGGTCAACCAGTGCCAATTGGCAAGGTCTTCCCTTTCATTTGTGGTTTCTTCCTACACCATATGACATAATATTGTCATATGACCATTCCCCAACTAACCAGCTTACAGACAATTCCTATCATCCTCAAGGCACAGAAGCAAAGCCTTAGTCAAGGCCAAGCCAATCTTCTTTGCTGCTTGAGGCAATAGCCCTCCATCGTATCCACAACCGTGAAATGGACTGGCAATTGAAATTTCTTATTTCTATATGGTTTACAGGAGTGCAGTGGCTTAGTGGTTAAGATGCCTAACTTGAAAACTGGAAGGTCAGCAGGTCAGCACTTCGAGACCCAAGTGCTGCACAATGGAGTGAGCACTCATCTCTGTCCCAGCTCCTGCCAACCTAGCAGTTCAAAAGCAAGAAATTGCAAGTAGATAATAGGTACAACTTTGGTGGGAAGTTAAACAGTGTTCTGTGCACTCCAGTGTCTAGTCATGCCTGCCACATATCCATGGAAATGTCTGCACAGACAGCACTTTCTCTTTGGCTATAAACAGAGATGAGCACTGAACCCTAGAGTCAGATACAACTGGCTTTCAAGCAAGGCAACCTTTACCTAACAGCTTCTTTATGAAAGGGGGCTGGTTTGGGAAGCAGAAGATTAAAGCTTCTCCACAGTCTTGAAGCTTGAACTCCATCTGTTAACAACACGCATAAGTGATACCTCAGCAATCACACCTCTGTTTTTTTGGTCTCAGGTGCCTATATCACCTTTGCAGGTGTGAGACTAAACCTTCCTTAGCTTGATGTTTCAGAGCCTTCATCTTTTCTTCTTTCCCTAACTAGTATTTGTTTTAATGAGGCCCGATAAGTCTGGAGGGAGCTGGGTGTTATGCTGCTCATTCAGCTAGGCGCACCTGTTTGAAAAGAATTTGTGCAGTATGCCATGGCTTTTTGCTGAATATTTATGAATGGGGAGTTAATGTCTCAGCTCCACTATGCACAGATGCCAACAGCCTGGTGTGAACATCTTGTAAGGACTGGCTTTTCATGCTCTTTGATAGCCTACTTGAGATAAGAATGAGCACTCAAAAGCAGCGCTAAATAATGAAGGAGAAAGCAATTTCAGTGGCTTTTCTATCCCTTCCTGTTGCCTAATTCTTTTGCAGCTTCAGATGGGTAACTTCTGTTTCAAGATGAGCTTTTGTTTTCCTTCTGATCAATAATTCAGTCCATACGCTTAAGGTATAAATGCACTTTGTACAAGTAATACATATGTACCAAGAGTCTGACTGTATATTTGCAATTTGTCACTGTCAGGCAGCAGTGGGCAGCAAAAAGTTTTGCTACCACACCGTGGGCAGAGCCTATGTCATCAGCAGAGCCTATACCACGGGCGATCTAGTCATACCTGCCATATGGCCATGTATACATCTGCAAACGCAGACATCACTGGCTCTTTGGCTGTAAATGGAGATGAGCACTGCACCCTAGAGTTGGATATGACTGGCTTTTGAGGAAGGGAGGCCTTGAACTACTTGCAGGGACAAAACCTGATGGGGCAGGGCCCACAGGCAACCCAATTTTGCTATAAAAAAAAAAAAACAACCCTCCCGGGGGTTGCAAACCTGTTGCTGTCCACCACTGCTGTCAGGGGTTGCAAAAGTTAATTTGGGGGGGCTACAATTAGCAATATATGGTGGAGTAAAGAATCATAGTTGCAGCAGGATCACAATGTCTTTGCATTCTATTTGGTATTAAAGGTAAAGGTAAAAATTTCCCTTGCATAAAAGCCATTCGTGTACATCTCTGTTTCAAAGCCAAGGAGCCAGCGCTGTCTGCTTCTGGAGATGTTTTCATGGTCATGTGGCAGGCATGACTAGACACCGGAGCCCACGGAACACTGTTTACCTTCCCACTGAAGTGGTCCTTATTTATCTACTTGCAATTTCTTGCTTTTGAATTGGCATTAGGTAAAGGTAAAGGTCACCCTTGCTCGAAAGCCGACTCTAGGGTTCAGTGCTCATCTCTGTTTATAGTCAAAGAGCCGGTGCTGTCTGCGTCTGCAAACATTTCCATGGACATGTGGCAGGCACGACTAGACACCGGAGTACACGGAATACTGTTTACCTTCCCACCAAAGTGCTCCCTACTTGAAATTTCTTGCTTTCGAACTGCTAGGTTGGCAGGAGTTGGGACAGATGACAGGAGCACACTCCGTCATGCACTATTGTTGCATGACATCATACAATGACATCATGGCATTGGCAAGGTTTAAAAGAAGGCCAGCAATTTAAATTGGAGAGAGGGGAAATCAAATGTAACGCAACAGGGTGAACTGCTTCCACCAAAAAAAAGTTTGTGATAAGTATAGGCATGTTTTACTTCCACTTCCGGGAGCGACGAGGGCAGTGGGGACCGGATGAATCACAGTAAACCCATTTGTGTGAATTCACAGGCTGCTTGGGCTTCTGGGAATTATTATTATTATTATTATTATTATTATTATTATTATTATTATTATTATTATTATTATTATTATTATTATTATTATTATTATTATTATTATTATTATTATTATTATTTTGACTTGTATGCCGCTCTATTCAGTAAAGACTGACTCAGAGCGGCTCACAGCATTCACAAATAACAATATTACAGTGCAAACCAAAATACACTAGCATATAATATAACAAAACAATTAAAGACAGTAAATACTATACAGATCAATACACATACAATATTATAGTGTAATCAAAATACAATAAATAAATATTATCACAGCACAATCCTCAATATACAATAAACAATTCAACAGTGTACAATATACAATACAGGAAAGAGCAAACAACAAGTAAACCCTATTAATTCCAAATACTTCAATGGGGGAATTGAAGTCCAAGAACATCTGGAGTGCCAAGATTTGCCATCACCGCAATAGGGTGATGCAAAAGGCAAGCTCTATCTGGCTTCATTGTGGTAAAGTAAAGGTAAAGGTTGCCCTTTGCCCGAAAGCCAGCCATATCCAACTCTAGGGTTTGGTGCTCATCTCTGTTTACAGCCAAAGAGCCAGTGCTGTCTGCGTCTGGAGATGTTTCCATGGACATGTGGCAGGCATGACTAGACATCAGAGTGCACAGAAGGCTGTTTACCTTCTCACCTAAGTGGTACCTATTTATCTATTTGCAGCTTCTTGCTTTCGAACTGCTAGGTTGACAGGAACTGGGACAGAGATGCCTGCAAAGCTGTGCTTTGCTACACAAAAGGAAGGTGTGTTTGTGTGTAATCAGCTTCCAAATAAGATAATGGCTACCCCACCCCAACATGACCATTTCAGCGAGCTATTTGTGTTAAGGGAAAATAGAAGCCCTTCTGTCCCAAAATGACCCCATGGATGATTTTAACCAGAGGCAATCAGGACTGGCTGCTCTGCTCAGAGACCTCATGTGTTTTCTCATCATGCTTAGTTTTGAACTAAGTTACTCAACAAAAGCTGCACTAAATCCCTCACAAACATAATTGTTTAACTTGAACTGCCTCTTAAGTTTTAGGATTTTCTCAAAATTGCATCTATGGCAAAAACACATCTTCTTACACTGACTTCAAAATATTGTGGGTGTGTATATGTATATTTCTATATGACAGCCAACATGGTATCTCGGATGTAGTGACAAACTATGACTCAGCAGTCTTGGGTTCAAATCTCTGCTTGGATGTGGAGACTTACTCAGAGGTAAGTAAAACTATTCTTTGAATACCTTGCATACCTTGAAAACCGTACTAATCAGATGCACCTTAACTTTTGCTCACATCTACAGTGGAAGAAACAATCCTTCTGGGGAAAGCTGAAGGTACCAGAAATGGGGGAAGACCCAATATGAGATGGGTGGGCTCTATAAAGGAACTCATAGCCTTGAGTTTTTAAAAAAAAGAACAGGGTTGTTGAGGGCAAGACATTCATAAGGTTGCCTTAAGTCAGAGGTTACTTGATAGCACATGAAAACAGCAGCTGCCAATGTATTGAATGGCACTGTTGACCATTGCAACTGTATTCTCTTAAGTATGGCTACTTTGCTTGCATTTTAGGTCAATCTATCTGCTATTTTTTTTTAAAAAAAAATTCCTCTGGTGTACTAAATGTTAGCAATGCTGAAATAGCTTTACAAGACAAATCTTCTGTATGCCAGAAGCCCTATGGAACCAGCAGATGGCTCTCTCCCACCAGTTTATAGTGCAGAAAATGTACACTTATCCACCAAAATGGACACACCTCCTTCTTTGTTGATCTGTGCTTCACATGTCTAGTTTGACATAGTGGATCGAAACATCATCTCCCACTGTTTCTGATCCCAGAGATTTTCTTTCATGTGCCAATTAAATATAGTTTTTTCCACAGCCATGGTCCTGCCTTCTCAAGTTTATGCATTTGGGCTTTTGAGTGACTTCTTCATGGCCCCTTCTGAAAGTAAAGGTCACCCTTGCTTGAAAGCCAGTCGTATCTGACTCTAGGGTTCAATGCTCATCTCTGTTTCCCCCTTCTGAAACAGATCCCAAAAAGAGCATAAAACCCTTGAGTTGCATCTTTCACTTTGAGCCATTTTCAGCAAGGTGCCCAAGGATAGAAACAGCAGCAGTTGTAGAAGCTGTCTCTTTGAATCAGAAGGAAGCCCAGTTTGGGTGGGAATCTTCCATCTTAGTCATCAGAAATCACAATCTAAACACACATGTGTGTCCACCCATCAGCAGTTGTGGTTATCTCAGATTTATCACTCTGAAATGGAGGAGGGTTCCCACAATGAAGTACTCTCCCAGAAAAAAGATTCTGTGACACATAGAAACATAGCAAGTAAGGTTTTAGGTGGAAACTGCATATAATTTTGTATGTGCAGAGGCTGGGTTCCACAACTGCAGCTTGAATTGGCACACAGCATAGTGCAGTGGACAGAGACAAGGACCAGGACTCAGGAGTCCTGGGTTCAAATTGCTGCTTGCTCATGGAAACTCCCTGGGAGTGGGTGGAATGAAACTGGTAAAAACCACTCCTGAAATACATCACTTACCTAGAAAGCTCAAGTCTGGCCAGTTTATCCTGCTAGGGTAATAGAGTAGAGTAGACCATACAACCAGCAACTCAACACTGAGCATTAGGCGCTGGTTAACTAACCTAATAACCCTGAGGACTAATGGCCTTGGGTGCCGAAGTCCACAGGGAAGGGTGATGGTCCCCAAGTGGATTAAATCCCAATTGAATCCATCTTGATCAGCCTGGGGCTGATGAGGACTTTGTGTGCCAAAAGGGCTGAGAGCCAGAAAGCGACTCATGAAACTGGATGAGTGGTATGGGGGTCACGCTGCAATGTGGAAAGTAGATGAAAGGCTACAGCATTATATTTGCAGGACAGTGTTCATGCTCACTGCCATGATGATTGCCAATATTCAGATTTGGATACAGCAGCAGCAGCAGAAGGAGGAGTCCAGGCTTATAGTAGTGTCTGGCCTCCTGAAGTTCACAGGGAAGGGTGATGGTCCCCAAATGGGTTAAATCCCACTTGAATCCATCTTGATGGAGGGCAGCAACTTCATCAATGCTGGCCTGGGGCTAAGGAAGATTCTGTGTGTCAAAAGGGCTCAGGACCAGAAAGTGACTCGAAGAGCTGGTCTGGGTGTCACACTGTGATGCGGAAGGCAAATGAAAGCCTATGGCATTATACTCACAGGACAGTGTTCATGGTTGATCACCATGATGATTGCCAATATTCAGAATTGGATATAGCGCAAGAAAAAGACCTAGAAAGTCTAACGAGGTTGCTATAAATCAGCTCTGACTTGATGGCACATAATCCACACAGCCCATTATTTCTCAATTTGTTTTAAAAAAATCATCTCACTTTTTAACCAAAATAAATTCTCAGAAGAGTTTGGAAACATCCATATAAGATTTAGTGTTGCCCTCAGGCTTATGATCTAAAAACCATGACTCACAAGGCAATAAGAGGGGGAGGTTTAAGAAAATAGCAAATATATTTATTTATTACATTTTAATACCACCCATTTCATCGGTATCCCACTCTGGGTGGTGTTTCCAGGTTCTGTGCATCCAGATTTCATGGATGCAGAAGTCTTGAACCTTCCCCTCACCCCAGCACTTCTTTTAGATCACCCTCCCCCACCCCTCATATGCATGCATTTCCAGCACCCGTGGACACTGGGAATTGTATGTACGCAGCTTGAAGTTGTCAAAGGCTGCTTCTAGGGCAAACATCCAATATGGTCTGAAGAGTTAAATGAGCCTCTTCAGTATATTGGATGTTGGAATGAAACACTTCCAATGAGTGCAAATCCCCAGGGCCAGATGAACTGCATCCAAAAATATTGAAGGAATTTGCTGAAGAGATATCAGAACGACTGGCTATCATTTTCTTGAAATCATGGAGGACAGGTCAAGTTCCCCAGACAATTTGGGGGAGGGCTAATGTTAGCCCTATCTTCAAAAAGGAAGAACTGGGAAACTACAGACTAGTCAACCTGATTTCAATCCCATGGAAGATTCTGGAGCAGATTATAAAACAGTCACTCCAAAAGAAACTAGAAAACAATGGAGCAATAACTAGAAGCCAACATAGATTTTTCAAAAACAAATCCTGCCATACTAATCTGCTTTCATTTTTTTATCAGGTAATGGGTGGTATAAAAATGCAATAAATAAATAAATAAACTTCCATGGTGGACAGTGGGAATGCTGTTGATGTACTATATCTTTAGATTTTTTACAAGAATGTAATCTGGATGAGCCAGAAACCAGGTGACCAAGAGAATTTTTATACCACCCTCCTCGCCGGGGCAACCCAAGGCAGTTTACAACATCATAAAAACACAACACCATACAACCTGAAACAGAGATGAACACTGAACCCTAGAGTTGAATGCAACAGGCTTTGGAGCAAGGGCAACCTTTGCCTTTACTAACTAACCATTTGAGGGCTGCAGTGGCTTAGTGGTTAAGGCACTGAGCTTAATGCCTGGAAATTGAGCAGGTAACAGTTCGAGTCTAGTCATGCCTGCCACATGACCACGGAAATGTTTGCAAACACAGACAGCCTTGGCTAGTTGTAAACGGAGATGAACACTGACCCCTAGAGTCAGATATAACCTGCTTTTGGGCAAGGGAGACCTTGCATTGGGCGACAGACCCAGTGAGGGTGTTGCCTGCATGAGGAAGCTTTGAGGAGGAGGCACCCACAGCAAGAAACTTCATCCACCATGAGGCCAGCTAAAGTGGGTTTGCAGGGTTTTTTCGCCATCTACAAGCCCCCTGGAGTGGGTGTATTGGAAGCAGGTGTGGGACACGGTGGAGACCAACCTCCTAAAAAATGAGGATTTTGTTTTTGGGGCACCCTGATCCCTCCTTCACTCCCAAAAACAGTGGCTTGGAGGGGGCTCTCAGGAAGTATTTTTGGGGGATGGCAAAATTTGACACTGTCTGCGTCATGGGCCCAGGGGGTGGCAAATTTGACCTCTGCCCTGGGCAGCTGAAACCCATGCTACGCCACTGCATCAAGGGCAGCCCCATGTAGAGCACATTACAATAATCTAGTCTGGAGGTGACCAGAGTGTGTGTGATCATGAGCAAGGAGTCCCAATCTAGGAGCGGGCGTAACTGGCGTATTACACGAAGTTGTGCAAAAGCCCTCCTGGCCACGACTGCCACCTGCTCTTTGAGCAGTAGTCAGGAGTCCAAGAGGACCCCCAGATTACGCACTGGGTCTGTTTGGAGCAAAACTGCCCCATCCAGAACCAGATGGTAGCTCCCGAGATAGCCCAGGACCCTCAACCCACAGCCACTCAGTCTTGCCAGGATTCAGCTGAAACCCGTTGTCCCCCATCCAGACCCTGACAGCCTCCAGGCACCTGGAAAGGACTTCCACTGCATCGCTTGGATCCTTCCCCATTGCTCTCAGGTGGGTGAAGAGCAGCTGCAGCAGGATGAGGGTTCAGTCCTAAAGAACTTAGGGCAGCAGCTGAAAATTCTGACAGAAGCAAAAGTATTTCATTTCCAACATACTGAAGTGGCTCATTATCTACTTTACCATATGTGCAATGGGTTGCTTGGCATGTTTGTATCTGGAGAGTGAGCTAAAAGTTATTTAGCCACTCCTCCTTTTAAAGTGGCACAAAAAAATGAGCAAGTCTGAACCAATCCTCAAGAGGTAGTCCGGATGTGCTGTCAGTGAGCAGTTCTTAAAATTAGAGACCACCTCTGCTGTTTGTGGAACCTAAGTCTACAGATATAGTCCAAACCTTTCACAAGTTCTTCCTTTCTAGAATAAAACATATTATCATACCCCTGAGAAAGATTTCCATCAAACTGTGCTGGGCTATTTACTTTTTCATTGAAGTGCTGTATGTTTTTAAACTTCCCTCTGCTTTTCTGTTTTGGGGTTACAGCTTCTTTTGACCTCCCTCCCAATCCTGCAGAGATTGTGTCTGCTGATCTTGGTTTAAAAACATGAGAACACTTAGAATATTTCATTTCTAGATAATTAATTCCCCACATACTAGCCAGTATCCTAAGGCTCATATAAACTACTGTACTGAGTAGACCCATTGAACGAAATGCTGGGTGGTAAATTAACACAAAAATCCCACTGAGTCAATGGGTCTACTCTAGCAGGGATTATAAATAGAATAATAAGAAGCAATCACATTTACTGATAGGTAGAACTGCTGGATAGCTCCGTAGTTCAGATATCCGGCTGTGAACCCAAAGGTTGGGAGTTTGGTTCCCTATTGTGGCTTCTTGATGGGGCTGAACTTGATGATCTTCTATAGAATCCCTTTCTGCACTTCAGTTCTAAGAATATTATTATGGCAACAGCCTGTGTCAATATATGTACAAAAGGCAAATCCTTTACATCAGGAGTTCTCAACCTTTTCACACCATTGGCCAGACCACACACCCTCAGGCACATGGGTTCCCCTGCTGTAAACACTGCCACGAACTGGGGTGGGCGCATTTACACAGGCACAGGTGTGTTTACACCTGTTGTAAATGTGTCCACTTCCGCTTCTGGGGTCGTCACTGTGGGCCAGATGATTTCCTGCCATGGACCGGGACCGGCCCATGAGCTGTAGGTTGCAAACCCCTGCTTTACATAGTAGGAAGAGTTTTCAGACAAGCTGAGATTGCTGGCACACCCAGTTTGTTTGTAAATACTTCATTATTCCGCTTAAAAATAGCAGCCAATGTGGCTTACAAACTTGTTAAAATACTAAAAAGAATTAAAACCAAATTTAACTTTAAAATGTGTGAAACCAAGTAAAACAGCTGTACTGTAAAAGCCATTAGAATCAAGTGAGTGTGTTAAAACCCTTAAAATAAACCAAGGCTGCAGTTTGATACAACACAGCAGGACTGGCTGGACAACATATGCCAGTCTGAAAAGCTGTGTTTTTATCTCCCTTTTATGAAAGGTCAGTTGCAGTGGAAATGGATTGCAACTTGGAGTGGAAAGAGATGGCAATTCTCCCACAGACTATGTGTGTTTTTGGTGTGATGTGGTAACAGCAAAAGGGCTAAGGCAGGTTTTCCTCCAGCTAAGGCCTAGATATAATCCTTAAACATTGCCTGTCCAAACTATAACTGCTCTATATACGGTAGCTTCCCTCCCCAAAACTTGTCTTTAAACAGACTCTGTTGGTCACAGTGGAAGCATTCTTTAAAGCTCAGTGAGTATGGGTCAGTGTTATGTGTTAGAATGGGGGTGTTTGTGTGATAGGCATGAATGTTCATTTGAGAGGAAAATAATGCATATGGGATTTTTTTGGGGGGGCGGGCTGTTATATGTAATACAGGGGGCACGGTGCCTTAGTAGTTAAGTCAATGAGCTTGACAACTGGAAGGTTGGCAGGTCAGCAGTTCAAGACCTGGTTGTTCCATGATAGAGTGAGCTCCTGTCAACTGTCCCAGTTCCTGCCAATTTAGCTGTTTGACTGCAAGAAATTGCAAGTAGATAAATAGGTGCCACTTTGGCGGGAAAGGTAACAGCATTCTGTGTGCTCTGGCATCTAGTCATGCCTGTCAGAGTTTGCAGGTGCAGACAGCACTGGCCCTTTGGCTGTAAACAGAGAAGAGCACTGCCCCCTAGAATCAGATATAACTGGCTTTTGAGCAAGGGAGACCTTTACCTTTACTACATTTAATACAGGGTGTATCATGTGTGATGGACATTAGTATGCATGTTTCATTTGGAAATAAGAATGCCCTGTGTGTTTTTGGTATGGATGGGTGCACACTCAGTGGTGGGGTGTCAAAAATTTTACTACCCCACCTTGATGTCATCACAGTGTGGGCGGAGCTAACATCATGATGTCATGATGTCATAGGCGGGGCCAAAGAATAAAATAATTAAAAATAATAATAAAATAAAATAAAAATAAGGACACACACACCTCAACCCACCCACCCACCCACAACACAAACCCGTAAATAAATTTAAAAAATTAAATGAATAAATAAATATTACATTAAAATACACCCACCTACCCACCCCAAACACAAACCTGTCACTTACCTGTTAGTATAAGTGCCTGGGCAGCACCATGTTGCAAGATGGATATGATCATCGTACCAGTTCTCTAGGATAATATGCCTTAATGTAAATGTAAAACAGCTGTACCTCCTTAACAGTTCTCCAATTGGAACAGCAATTGGAGCAGCACAGGTGTAGCTTATTGATGAGGTAACTCCAAGACTTTGCTTAAAAACCCCAAGCCAGGCCTGCCAGCTGCCAGGCCTTTTTAGGAACTGTGGTAGTACGTCAATATAGGTAAAGGTATTAAATACTCATTAAAATATACACAGAAACACCAAATCCAAAGGTGAGTCACTTATCCTGGAGAGCAAGCTATAGGGAGCTTCAGTCTAGCAGCTTCTCTTCCTCTTCCCTGCTTGGGAGGACAGTAAGGAGGCTGTGGATATGCGCCAAGCACTGTAGGTATGCATGCACACCAAGTGCTTGGCGCGCATGCACAGTGGGGGAACTAGTGAAAAGGTAAGCCCTGAAGGTGGTTCCTCCCCCCACCCCACCCCCCAAAAAGCTGCTACCGGTTGTCCAGGACAGTGGGGAAAGTTACTACCGGTTCTGGCGAACTGGTGCAACCCTGTTGCATCCCATCACTGTGCACACTTGTGTGGTGGGTGTGTGAGAGGCTGTCCCAATGGACATGTTGTGTGTGTGATGGGGATGAATGTGTGAGAGAGACAGAGTATCTGGAATAATCCTGCCCAATTGTGTTGGCTCCCACCACCCCCTGCAATTCTGTAGTATTGGCCCTTCCCACAGCTCATACAGAGGACCCAAAAAATTAATAATTTGGGAATCAGACCCTCAACCTATGGTACAGTGAGCCCAAGGTTTACCCTCTCAGATTTTTGATAGCTAGCCTAGAAATTATATGCAGTGAGCAAACATTTTCCTTAGCAAGACCCTTTTAATGTTTCCTTGCTAAAAGGCAAGATGGAGAACTCCATTAGCGACTTCCACACCATTTAGTTCCAGAGAGTTAGAAATGCAGTCAATTGATCCTCAGGTTTCCTTACACCCAATTCTAACTGGCAGGGGATAATATATCTGCTACCACTTTAACGGCTGAATACGCCATTTGACATTCTGCAAGAGTATTGAAATTACTGTAAATCTCAGGACTAAGCATGCTCTTTCTACCCTAGGTGCAAGCTGGCCTCAGAAGAGAGGATCCATGAGCATATGCAGAGTAACCCTTCAAGCTCTAAGACCCTGACAAACAGAAAGTAGAATAATACTTTTATGAACTAGGAAAGGTAAAGGTCACCCTTGCTGGAAAGCTAGTCGTATCCAACTCTAGGGTTCAGTGCTCATCTCTGTTTCATACCTGAAGAGTCTGCGCTGTCTGCTTCTGCAGACATTTCTGTGGACATGTGGCAGGCATAACTAGACACCTGAGTGCACAGAATGCTGATTACCTTCCCACAGAAGTGGTCCCTACTTATCTACTTGCAATTTCTTGCTTACCGACTGCTAGGTTGGCAGGAGCTGGGACAAAGGCAGGAGCTCATTCCGTCCTGGAGTATTCAGGCATTGAACTGCTGACTTGCTGCCTTCCAGTCAGCATCTTAGCCACTTGAGCCACTGAAGTCCGTACAGCTCTTAAATTCTGTAAGTACTAGTCCAAAAAAATAACTTTTCCATGGTCATCCCTCATCTTGAGTACTTCATTCCATTCTGGACACTACATTTTTAAAAGGATGCCAACTAACTGGAACAGGTTCAGAGGAGGACAACAAAAATGATCAGAGGAATGGAAACCAAGCCCTACAGTAGGGATTCTCAACCTGCGGCACCATTTCATGTGCCCCCCCCCCATCTCCACCACACCAGTAAGTGCCATGTGGTGAAGGGAGGGCAAACTGGCCATCTTGCCCCCAAGGGAGTGTGACCCTTAAAAAAGTTGAGAACTCCTGCCCTACAGGGAAAGAACGAAATAACTGGGCATGTTTAGCATTGAGAAAGAGACTGAGAGGGAATTTAATAGTACTTTTCAAATATATGAAAGATAATCAGACAGAGGAGGGGCTGGATCTGTTCTCAATCATCTCAGAATGTAGGACACAATAATTGGCTCAAATTACAGGAACCCAGATTTTAGCCAAAGGGGAAATGCCTGAATTGTTAGAGCTGTATGACAGTGGAACCATTTACCAGAGGAGGAGGTGAGTTCTTCAATGCTGGAGGCATTGAAGGAAAAAAATGGACATCTATCTGTCATATCTGCTTTGACATGGATTCCTAAACTGAGCAGGGGGTTGGACTTGATGGTCTTGTAGGCACCTTCCAACTCAATTATTCTATGATTCTATGATAAATACTGTCATCTAGCCTTTTAGTCCCAAGAATTTCTGACCCTGTTAGCAATATAGAAAGAGGTTCAGCTAAACCTATGGAGTGCAGAAAGAACACACCTTGCTGAATGGATGAATTCTGACCACACCATCTGTAATTCACTTAATAGACTGAAGTGAAGTACAAAGATTAAAGAGTAATCAAGTAAAATGGAGCGGTTTGGATACAGGACATTTTTTCTGTGAATATGGAGAAATTCAATCAATACAACATTTGTGTGCATATAATGTATGCTCTACCACATGTATGAAAAAAGATCTAGTAAACAAACAAGATAATGCTATTGTAATAGCCTACCTTTGGACAAAAATAGTCTTATTCATTCATTAAATTCGTATATCACCCTTATGGCCAAAAGGACACCCTGGATGGTGAGCCTACAACTGCAAGATATAAAATACACAAAAGTTAAAATAAAAAAATACAAGGATACAAAATTTCAGACTGATGAAAATTAAAACAGCAATGCCTTAATTTTTAAAAATAATTTTATCCATATTTCATGTGCATCCATATTTGTAAATTGTATAACACTCTAATATGAGAAAAAATGTATTACACTGCACCAAAATTTAAAAAAACCTTAACAATAAGCAACCAAACTGATCCAGAAGCAACAAAAACAATCAAACCTCATAAAAAGTTAAGAATGGGAGTGTTATTTTCACTGGCATTCTTTCAAAATCGCCAAAGAGAGAGCCTGGTTAATGGTGAAAAAAAGCCAGTATTAGAGGCATCTTGCATGACCATCTCTTGCCCCAATATAACTCAACTTTAAAGAAACAGATGGGATCTTCCCCTTTTCAATTTATCTTCCATCCAGTCCCTTTAAAATGAAGCAGAAAGCCTTTAAGAGAACGATGGTGTCGAACTATGAAAAAGTGTTCTAATGAGACTCCTGGTGGTTTCATTAAAGTCATTAATCTTAGACCAAGTGACAGTTTTGCAGGACTTATCGGATAGGCCTGTCCAACAGCCATATCTGATTCATCAGATAGATGGGGTACACAGAAAGAGCCTCCCCGAAGATTGTGGATACCATCCGGCATACCCTAGGCAGCAACCTTGCCAGCTAATCTTTCTAACACCAGATCGAACCAAAGGAACTGAAGAATCAATCAGATAGATGAACAAGTACAATGCTCCATGCCAGAGGTGGGAGAAGGTTCCATTTTGGACCTTCCAGAAGCTGTGTTTCTCAGAGACTGTAGTCCAAAAAAGTTTATCTCTAAACAGAAGTTCTCAAGAGTTGTTTATATTTTACCAAATCTCTCAGAATTCCCCTAACATCCCCTGCCCCTCAAATGTAAGGAGTTGTTCAACAACATAATTCTGATCTCTAGTCTCTAACCTCAGCTCCCACTTTGATGTCGTTTTGTTATTTTTGTTGTCATTATCTTGGATTTGCTGATGCTACAATTGGGGCATAAATATTTAACTAAAGGCAAACAACTTGACACCCTGCTTCCACATCATAGCAGCATGCAGGAGAACTATAAGACTGCAAGGAACAAGATAGTCAAGGCAGGCAACCGGTCTCATCAACAGTCTTAGGACAAACAAAGGCATACTGGAGCAAAACCTGACATCCTGGGTCATTGACTAGCAGAGAGAAATTTCTTACACTTCTGGGTATCTTTGATCCATAGGATCTTACATACACCAAGAATCATCATAGGACTGGAACTCTTCTTTACCTGACTAGCCTGCCACTAGATACAGTTCATTTGCAACTCCCGGTGTTCCTCACTTGCTATGTAGAGTTGATGGGAATTGTAGTCTAAGATGTGGAAAGCCACAAGGTGCCCAACCTTGATTTTAATGCTCACTGCAAATATATTTTGACTAATTTTTAAAAAAACTATCACCTTACTTTACCACACACAAACTTTCCCAAAAAGCAGATGAAATTATTGCTTCCATGCCAGTGATTCTGGGTCTCCTGGAAATATCTTAGGGGGTTCCTCCAGGCAGGTGCTCAGCAGTGATAAGAAAACTTATTTAAAAGACAACTTGTGTGATACAACTTAGTTCTTAGTCTTTCTTCTACAGCTATAGAGAAATACTCCAAGCCTGCAGTATCTGATTTCTAATTTTTGTTCCTATGCTGTGGTCTACCAACCAAAGGCAGGTGGGACAAAATGGGGTAGATGCAAAACAATGTTTTGAAGGGACAGGCCTCCTCCTCATGAATGCCATAGGACTGTGACCTGCATCTATGTACCATGTATCCTCTAGCATTCTCCTAGGACTGTTTTTCTATGGAAGGCTTCAGCATGTCTTATATACAATCTTCTTGAAAGGTCCTTTCCAAACTCTGCTACAAAGACTATCTCTTTCAACCTGTCAGTGCTGTCCATCTCCAAGTCTTCAGGAGCTTGGGATGTCAATTTCAGGGTGAGTTGGTTGGAAATCTGCCAGATGATAGCTTTCTTTCTCTGATTCTATCTAATCAGTACCGTTTGGCTAGGATTTGTGATCCATTTATCTGGATTCCCTTCAATCCCATTTTAACAATCAGCTACCCCGGAATAAGTTCCAGATCTCCTGCCAACCAACTGTGTCTTCCACCTCTGTGGAAATGATCTCCTTCTCTCAGCTAAAGAATTGCTCTAGTCTGGCTCCAAAATGTAGAAACACTACAGCTGGACCCAAAAGGTTCTGTCTGAGCACAGATAAGGGTCAAGCTGGAGCACAGTTCCATAGGCATCATGGACAAGGGAATCACATGCAGCATAGTAGTTTGAGACCTGAATGCTGCATGACAGAGTGAGTGCCCATTGTCTGTACCATCCCCTACCAATCTAGCAGTTAAAAAGCAAGAAATTGTAAGTAGATAAATAGGTACTGCTTTGCCAGGAAAGGCAACAACATTCTATGCACTATGATGTCTAATCATGCCTGCCAAATGACCATAGAAACGCTCTTTGCCACTGGGCTGCTCTTTGCAGCAGGCTGCTCCACCAGCAGTCCAAATGGTGATCTATTTCCTTGTGTGCTTACACCCTGACCTTGACACAGAAGGGTCACAGAGCTGAGCTCCTCCTCCCATGACCTACAGAAATGATGAGGTTTATGTGGGAGAAAGTAGTTCTTGGTATGCTGATCCCAATTGTTTCCTAACAATTCCTAGTATAGCCGCCGCCGCCGCCGCCGCCGCCCCCCCGGCTTGTGATCTTACATCACTTTTCCCCCCCAACAGGTTTTGTTTTTAAATCAAGATCTCTCTCTTCTCCTGTGGTCGAATAATAATAATAATAATAATAATAATAATAATAATAATAATAATAATAATAATAATAATAATAATAATAATAATAATAATAATAATAATAATAATAATAGTGATGGCAGAAAAAGAGAAACACACCTGCAGATTCACTCAATTTTTCCTTATGATACTTTGGCAAAACCATCTTTCTGTCCTGTTCCTGATGCTCAGGGCTGGTTTGAAACTATCAGGGTTAGAAGCGATTGATCCTTCAGTTCATTAAGAAACAGGCAGCCTTGAGAATCACCTTCCCCCCATCTCCAAAATGAATGCCCCTTCATTTGGAAAGGAGAGGGTTGGTTTTTTTAAAATGCCATTTATCTTCGTGACATGAAGGAGAAGGTCCAGGAGATTCTATGCATACCTTTCATTTCCATTGGCCTTTGACCTCTGAGGACCTTTGACCTGGGCCTTTCATCAACCTTGAAGGATATGGCAGTGAGAGATGAGCTGGTTACCACAACCATTTCATGTCACCATGCAGGCAAATGGCCTCTTAAAATCCTCCACCCAAAAAACTGGAAGGCTGGAAGTCGAAATTATCAAATTTCTCCATAGGAAAAAAGCCATTTCACAACAGTTTCTCATGGGTGGGCCTAATCCATGAGCAGACTGATGATCTAGCTTCTTTCTTTATCCTAAAATGGTTTTTTGGGTTGCAGTTTCTAACGTTTTGGGGGGTTTTTTTTAGTTTTATTTTTGTGTGGTTGGTGGAAGTGGAATTAACAGTAACTACTGACTCTGGATTCTACCTCCTATAGTAATTCTCTTGATGAATTATATCATCCTTAAATAAAAGAGTTTATTTCCCCCCTCTATCTACTACATCTGGGGTGCCCCAACCTTTTTGGGCTACAGGCCAGTCATGCGGTTCCTCCCACCAGAGGCAGAAGTAAAACGTGCCTTGCAATCTGTGTTTTGCAACAGGATGAGATAGATTTTAGGCTGGCATTTTCTCTGCTTAAACCAGGGGTGCCCAAACTATGGCCCACAGGCCAGATATGGCCCCCAATGCCAATTCATCTGGCCCACACCACCCTTGTTGCTCCTGAAAGCAGAAGTAAAATGCACCCATATGGGCACATTTTACTTCCACTTCCAGGAGCAACAAGGGGTGTGTGGGCCAGATGAATTGGCATCAAGGGCCATATCTGTCCCACAGGCCATAGTTTGGGCACCCCCTGTACTACATCATCCAGTAATTTCAAGGAAGACTTAGATTTTTGTATTATTATTTTTTTGCAAGAGACAGCTGTGGGATCATCTCTTCCCACAATTGTTCCCCCATAATCTCAGATACTTAGAAGAGATCGTCTAAATCCCCACATAGAGATTTTATAATCCCTCTCCCAATTGTTGATGCTGCAGCATTAGCTGTTATATCCTTTGGCTATTATTGTGCTCTTCCATATGAAGATCAAATCTCTTTTTGGACCTGTTTTTATAGCAAGACACCTAAGCTGGTCTTGCTGTGACTAACCAATAACTCATGTGGGCTACATGAGAAAACAGGAGTTAATTATCTTTATCTGAGAAGAAATAAAACAAAAGAAGGCAAAAAAAGTTGTGGCATCTTAACGAATTGTCATCGGCAGCTACTAGTGTCCAAGCAGTGATGGGCATCAGCAGGTTCTCACCAGTTCACCAGTACCGGTAGCAGAAATTCTGACTGGCTATGCCCATCCAAGTTTTGAAATAAAGTAGTCCTAATTCAGGTGCAACGCAGGGCTTTCCCCTGGCCACGCCCACCATACCATGCCCACAGTGTGGTAGGGGAAAAAAAGTGGCAGGTAGATTCTAAGGACACTACCGTAGGGTGATTTGTTTGGTGAATTCGAACCACAGCTGAGTCGTTGCTGGTCCCTACAAAAACCCTGCTGCCGCAGCTCTCAAGCTTGTTTACTTCCACATCCAGCAAGAAGGGGACCATTGGAGAGAGACTTTTTTTGAAGGAATGGAGTTTAGAAAGAAATTGTGTGTGTGTGTGTGGGGGGGTATCAGTACCCACCTGGCATCAAAGAGGTGAGCCAGAAGCAGCAGACGCAAGTGAGAACTTTTTAAAGTTCTTGATCGCCTCTTCACTACCAGGTGGGTCCTGATTCCCCCTTTCTCTCTTACCTTCCTTCCTTCACGAAACGAACATATTGACAGTCTGTTTACTTCCACATCCAGCAAGAAGGCGGGAGTTGGAGAGAGACTTTTTTTGAAGTAAGTAAGTGTGGTTTTTTGTTTTAAACATCATAAAAATGTTTCTGAAGCCCAATCCAAATTGTATCAGTGTCACAAGAAAGGTTATTTTGTCCTCTATCAGTCACACTTTGGATCACTTCGATCAGTTTATCGGTTTGGTTGCTGGCTCACTGCCAACTGCCCCTCCCCCCTGAAAATGTCATTTTTATGAGTCATGTTTTTCCTTAATATCTTTGTTGTTTATTTATTTATTTATTTGGTCAAACTTTTATGCCACCCTCTTCACAAGGAGTCAGGGAGGCTAACAGACTTTAAAAACACTTAAACACAATAAAAACACAGTATAAAATCAAGATTAAAAATTACAGAGATTAAAAGAGACTAAAAAGATTCCTGCTTCAGTGTCATTCTTCTCCACATGTTGTATTCAAACTGTATCCACATAGGGAAGTTGTCATATTCAGTTTCTAACACATTTTCCCTTTTATTTTTGCATTTTTGTGACCTCATTTGAGTGGTTTTTTGTTAAATGCTTCATAGTTTTTTCCCTGAAGTCCTATTTCAAATCTAATAGTGTCACCACAAAGGTTATTCTTTCCTCTTTCAAACGCAGTTTGGGCCACCTGAATCGGTTGTGTGATTTGGTTGCTGGGCCGACGAAAACCAACCCCCCAGCGAAGATTGCATTTTTTCGAGGCAATTCTCTGAAGCAATGATGTCATTGCCTTGTATTTTTGGCCAATGGCTCTTTACATTTCTGAAAATTGCTGAGACAAGTTTTCAGTCAATGTAACCATTATTTTTGCGAGTGCTTTAGTTTTGTGGTGGCAGATAGTCAAAAGTACATGATTTTCATTACATTGCAAAAGCTGCCAGACCACCCAACTGAAACGTAAGACATTAATTGAATTCATGTCAAAATTTTGGAGCCCACCACTGTGTCCAAGCATAAGTTTTTTTCCTGAGAGTCATTATTTTTTCTGTTGATCAATATGTGTCTCTGGCGATAAGCAGATCATAGCATGAAACATGTGACCACACACATTGCACTGAAAAGATGGTGGAGGGCAAGGTTGACTTTGATGAAACTTCCATGCTTGTCACTTAGCCTCTTCATGTCTTCAGTGTTCCCCATTCAAAGTGATCGGTAGCAGCAGAGATGGTTTGGCACCAAAGTGGGTGATCTTCTGCTGCTGTCTCCCAAGTTTGTGGGTTTATACCTGACACCTTCATGGTTTGTTTCAGCTGGTCCTTATAATGTTTCAAAGGAGCTCTGTGAGGTCTTGTACTGGAGCTAAGTTCCCCATAAAGAATTTTGCAAGGAAACCTGAAACCGTCCATACAGTAGACATGACCTATCCATCTAAGATGATGGCCTCTGATGGAAGTTTCAATGCTATTTACATGTGCCTTCTCGAGAACTGCAATGTCAGTGACATAGTCATCCCATTTAATATTCGAGATGGACCTTAGCTTCTGTTGGTGAAAGTCCTCAAGCTTGTTGATGTCTTGGCGGTAGAGGGGCCATGTTTCACAGCCATACAATAATGTTGAGATAACAACAGCTTGGTATACCATGAGCTTAGTATGGATTGTTAAATCTTTGTTCATGAAGACCCGGTGTGATAGATGACCAAAGGCAGAATGGGCAGCACCAATTCTCTTCACCACATCCTGTTCACAGGTGCAGTTTTTAGACAGGATGCTACCAAGGTAAGAAAACTGGTCTACCTGTTCCAGTGTCATATCTGAGGTGGTGATACTGAACTCTGGAAGGGCTGTCCTTGGAGCAGGTTGTGCAAGTACCTTAGTTAGTTTTCTGACAATTTATGATCAGGCCCAAATGACCACATGCATTTTTGAACCAATTGACTGACTGTTGTAGCTCCTCAGGTGTGAAAGCAGGCGATGCATTATCATTGGCATATTGCATTTCCATTATCCTGTTAGCAGTGGTTAGTTTTTGGGAGCGTAGTGTAGCCAAATTAAAGAGTCCTCCGTCAAAGTGTTATTTAATCTCTACACCTGTATTGTTATTAGGAGTTTCATATTGCATGGCAGCCAAGTAAAGGGCAAAAAGGGTTGGAGCAAGCATGCAACGCTGCTTCACTCCGTGGGTGATTGGGAAGCCATCTGGTATGCTGTTTTGATGGAGAACCCTCCCAGACATTCCATCACGAAGTGCCTGGACCAGATCTACAAAACACTCAGGACAACCAAAGCATCTCAGCACAGCCCACAGATCAGGTCTCGGGACAGAATCAAAAGCCTTTTCCAGATCATAAAATACTAAGAAGAGTGGATTCTGTTGCTCTCTGCATTTTTCTTGAAGTTGTCTTGCACAGAAAATCATGTCCGTTGTGCCTTGGGAAATATAAAAATCATGTTGAGATTCTGGGAGGACCCTTTTGGAAATAATTTGCAGGCAGCTGAGCAGGATTCTTGCAAAAATCTTTCCAGTGATGGATAACAATGATATGCCATGATAGTTGCCACAAGTACTATGATCACCTTTCTTAAAGATGGTAATAATGGTGGCATTTTTAAGGTCATCAGGCACTTTACCAGTTTCCCAAATCAAGAGAATGAGTATGAAGAGCCTTGTCTTTAGAGGCACCTCTCCCTTCTGGGTTAACTCCAGAGGGATGTTATCATGAAATATGTCATTTCAACCAGGCATGACTTCAGAGTCAATTCTCTTTATCTGAGAAGAAATAAAACAAAAGAAGGAAAAAGAAGTTGTGCACCTTAATGAATAAGTACTGTATTTCAATGTGAGCTTTTGAGGATCATGTCCACTTCTTCAGACATAAAACTACATAGTAATAATTTATACATAGCCTCAAGATAAAGATATAGTGATTGTTTAGGCATGGGTTGCAAACCGTGTGGGCAATGGGGAATTTCCCGTATTACCATGACTTCTTCATCTTCCATGACCCCTGTATGATATTCAATCCTTTTCCAATGGAGATTAGTTTAGTAGCAATGGTAGTTGGGTGCAGGAACCTCAGGCTGTAGGTAACAATGTTTTTTTTAATCAATAGAATACTGCCCTGCTATGATTTATAGGATAAGAATCACTCCATTGTGCAGCACTCAGGTCTTGAACTGCTGACCTGCTGAATTTCCAGTCATCAAGTTCAGCATCTTAAACACTAAACCACAATAGTCTCTCAATATGCTTATACGGGTATCTGCAAGCAAATACAATGCATTTCTATATCTTCCTTCACTAATATGCTCTCTTTGTACACAATTACTCTCTGTAATAAGCTATTTTTGTATGCATTTTTTTAAAAGATTGAGAGGCTGACTGCTAAATCTATAGATCAATTTTGGAGCTCAACTGGGTTTCAGTACTTATACTTCTCTGAATGGATGAGATTAGGTTGGCTCATATGGAATTGTGAACCAAATGGATTTCTCTTTCCCATCCCTACTACCATGCGTTCATTTTTGTATCAGATATTTCTCTGGGTTGAAAGGATTTTTGCAGGGGATGCCCAAATGAGGCTCCTTTCATGTCCCCTATCATGCACCTCTCAGGAATCGAATCCGTCTTTCCAGTCTCCAAGCTTAGTGGCTTAACCACTAAGCCACGGGAGGAGCTGCTCTCACTATCATTGGGACTAAACTACTTCACAAAGTTCTTATAAAGATAAAACCAGCCAACCCTGCCACCTCCACCACCAACCCCTTGAAAGATAAGTCTGATTGCAAAATTGATGAATTTTGAAGATAAAAATATGTTGAGTGGTTTGCTGAAGCATCAACTCTTATGGACTGCTCAGGTGCCTTTCATTTTATCCTTGGTTTTTGTTCCAGAAAAGATGCGACTCCACTGTTTACTTAAATCCTGATTGCTTTGTTTATGTAATTAAAAAGCAAGCATTGTTAAAAAAAATGATTACAGAGCAGCAGCACCCCTCCACAGAGGAAAAGACAAAACCCAAGCTGTTGGTCATGAATCACAAAGGCATTGATGTACCTTCTTTACATTTTTCATTTGCCTCCTATATTAAGCAACACAGTGCAACAGGCATGTATGGCTAAGCAGTGTGAGGGGTTGGGAGGAGGGAGCAAAGCAAGATGCTTAAGAAATGGTACGTACATAAATACTGGTTAGTTTAATCAGAAGCCTTCCATCCTAATTTCTTTAATTAAGCTACAACTAATCAAAGTTAGGAAGCTCAGAGAGAATCAGCCTGCTCCTATGGATTAAGACCACAGGGGTGCCGAGTAATGTCAAAGATTTCCTCTTCTACTTCCCAGTAAATCATTCCAAGTTGAATTCCATGAACAAAAAGACCTCAAAGCTGGAGAGCAGATGGTGCAGTTAATATGCTTCTCTCTGTACCTTTTAAAAATATGATGGTAATGATGATTGGCAAATGCCCAGCTGCAGCTAAAATTTGGCTGGAACTAAATATTAACAGTTTAAGTCAACACATGAAAGGGTGGGATCTCTGTGTGAACTTAGTGTTATTGATTTAAAACAGCTGAAAGAGTGCCTATCTGTCATTTCAACCAGGTATGACTTCTGAATCAGCCGGCTTCTGCAGGGAACCAAAGACAGTTTATTACTCATCTCGAGGCCAGATTTTGCAAATTTGCAGCATAGTTTCTTTTTCAAAGTTCAGTAGATTGTCTTCATAGTATACATCTCTCTGCTTTCATTATATTTCCTTGATTATTCTTTTCTGCTTTCTAGCTTTGCTCTGTGACACACACTGAATCTTAAATTTGTTGTCGCAAACTACAGAATATGTTAGCAGAAGACACTTAATAGTCTCATAAACAGCCAAGTCGAAAATCAATCTTACAGGACCTTTTAAGCACGGAGGATAGGATTTGATTAGAATGTAGAGATTAAGCTGTTTTACCAAAGAACTGAAGGCTGTTATAATTGTCCAAGGTGACACGCAGAACAATAATTGCTTCCATGGAGCTATATAATGATGGAGTTAAAACATTAACGTGAAATCTGGGCTGGGAAATGGGTATGAAGCCTATAAAAAGTGTTTCTCTTTACTTAGATTTGTGTTTACATCAAGTGCATACAAATATGATCCACTGAGTCCATCTTCCTGAATTTTAATGATTTCCTAAAGTGCTGCACAACGGAGTGACCTCTTGTCTCTGTCCCAGCTCCTGCCAATGTAGCAGTCTGAAAGCAAGATATTGCAGGTTGATAAATAAGTACCACTTTGCTGGGAAGGTGACAACATTCCATGCACTCTGGTGTTTAGTGATGCCTGCCACATGTCCACAGAAATGTCAGCAGATAGTGCTGGCTCTTTGGCTATAAACAGAGATGAGCACCGAACTCTAGAGTTGAATATGACTGGCTTTCAAGCAAGGGCAACCTAAAGTCTGCTATACAAATCCTGCTACATTCAAATTAATGCTTTTGTAATTATATACAAAATCTACATAATAAGAATCACAGATCAGAAGTGGCACTGAACAGAACTCTACTGAGGCTTCTCACAAAGTCTAGATAACCTAAACAGACAAGAATGAAGTTTTAGTGAGTATGTACTACTTCCCTATAGTTAAGATACTTATTTTTCCAAATAATGTAGTTACTTAATTGGTATGGATAGTGAGTAACAAGTTGCATTTACTTTCCAAAATCACTTCTAAAACATATGCAAGTCATTTTCAGAGAAATGTTGACAGGAATCTTTTAATACCATTCTTGCTTCAATTCTAAGAGAGAAAGGAAGAATATTTTCAGAGTGCAACACTGGAATTTGGAGTCTGAGATAACTAGAGAGTGTTTCATTGCATTAAATAATTTTTTTAATTTATATTCTATTTAACTGGCCAGATTGTTACTCTGGGCAGTGTACATGAGAAGAACACACAACATAACATCAATAAAGTCCCCAATGCTACAAAAAAAATCATTATAAAACCACATTACCAAACCCAATTAAAAACAGTGGTAGCAAGTCAAAAGGCAAATGCAACATCCAAAAATAATAAACTCCTAAGACTTAGTACAACCAACTAAAATCAGATAAAATCAAATCAAGTCAACTCCATTAGGGGACAGAATGTCAAGAAAGGCCATTCTAAACCATTCTGCCTTTACTAATTTACAGGAAATGGTGAGGTAGGGGCCCTGGCAGACCAGCAAGAGAAGGCATCAGCCGAGAAGTCCCTTTTCCTAGCTAAGGGCTTTCCAGCCTCTCCCAGAGTGAGGTAGACACAGTGCCTCAGTGGTTAAGAAGCTTGGCTTGTGAGCTGAAAGGCTGGCAAGTTGGCAGTTCGAGTACTGCATGAGATTGAGTGCCCATCTCTGTCCCAACTCTTGGGGACATGAAAGGAGCCCACCACTGTGTCCAAGCATAGCTCCGTCCAGTTGTTAAGGACAGAGTCTGGCCGCTCATTGTTTTCAGATGCTGGATTTCGTAGGTGTGGGTTTTTTTTCTTTTTTTTTCCTTCTTTTTTTTTTAAATAATTTTTTTTATTAGGTATATAAAAGGAAAAATACAAAAGAAGACAAAAATACAAATAAAGACATTATAAAAATATAAAAGCTTATAAAAATCATGTAGCATAATTTATACACATTACTGTTACATTCTCCTCTTTTCTTGGTACATAATCTTCTTCCCATTCATTTCTATTACATCACTAAAAAAAAAAAAAAGAACACCCTTGTGCTATATACAAAGTCCAGGGGGTTCTATACCTTTCACATTTTCCAAAAGTCGTTATGATCTTTTGCAGGGGGTATGCCCTTTTTTTCTTTTAAAGTGTAATTAATAAAAGGTTCCCAGATCCTCCAGAATTTATTATTGTTAACTTTCCCTTTCCTGCAATTAATTTCCCAAGTAAGTTTTTCGTTTAGGGCTAAATTCCACATTTGTGTATACCAATCATTTAAATCTATTTGTTCATTGCTTTTCCACTTTTTGGCAATACCAAGTCTTGCAACAGTCAACATTATGGCCAATAGCTCTTTATTGTCCTTACTTATGTCCTGATCTTCTATATCTGTTAACAAAATTGTTTCTGACCCCAATCCGATCTGAATATCTAATATGTTCTCTATTTCCTTTTTTATTCCTTCCCAGAAATTTTTAAGTGCCTCACAACTACACCACATATGTTCATATGTTCCTTTTATTTTTCTACACCTCCAACATATTTCACTCATATTACTATACATTTTGTGCAAGCCGACTGGGGTCCTATACCATCTCCATACCAGTTTATAATTATGCTCTTTAACTCTCACAGACATAGTTCTCATTATCTTCCTTTTCCACATCTTCCGCCATTTTGTTGCCGTTATCCTTGTATCTAATTCTTGTTCCCAGCTTTCTCTCAACACCTCTTGTATATTTTGACTTTTATTCAAAATTTTATAAACCTTACTAACTATCCCTTTGATTCCCATTTCTCCATTTCTAATTTTAGCCAAAAGCATCTCAAACTCCGTGCATTCTCTGTCTAAACCATTTTCCCATAAAAATTTCTTATTCCAATTGTTCATCTGGAGGATCTTGAACCAGTCCAATTGAAGTTGCAAATACAGCATTTGTCTTTTCTCTTGATCTTTGCAAGCATTGACCCAATCTTTTAATAATAGTACTTTATTTTCCACCAATATATCTCTGATCTTTGTGTCTATTTTTATCGGAAAATCTTGAAAATCCCCCACTTCTAAAATTGGCGAGGTTCCCGAAGTAAGCTCTTTCCTCACTCTATTCCATGCCTCAATTGTTGATTTTAACATCATAACCTGAGCCGTCTTTTTCCCTTTTTCTTTTCCCTCACATAAAAACTGTGCCTTACCCACCTTCAATAAATCTTTCCTTTCAAATTTTTCCCAGACTGTTTCTTCCCTATTTAAAATTTTTATAACATTTCTTATTTGAAAGGCTCTATAATATTTTGTAACGTTTGGAATTCCCAGTCCTCCCTCTTTTTGCGAGACATACCATAATGACTTAGTTATTCTGGCTCCTTTATTTCCATTACAGAACCGATTAATCATATTTTGATACTCATTCAACTCTTTATCAGTATGTTTTAGCGGTAAAACATCGAATAAAAAATTCAATTTGGGTAATAACATCATCTTACATATAGCTATTCTTCCGAACCATGACAGATTTAATTTGTTATACAGTAATACCTCATATAACATTAGTATCGAATAACACTAAAATCGCATAACATTAAGGAATCTGGGGGGAAGAATTGCATCAGATAACATTAAGATCCTATGGGATGCTTCAGATAACAACCGCTAAAGCCTGTGTGGTTACAATGTATCTCTATGGATCCCATAGAGGATCAGATAACACTAAAAATCATATAACACCAAGACTTGTGGAACCAGGTTTTAGTGTTATATGAGGTTTTACTGTATTTTGCTATTTTCTCCTTTATTTCCTTCTTTTGTCTGTCATAGTTCATACTTTTAAGTTCCCCAGTTTTGCATGATAACATTACTCCCAAGTATCTCATTTTGTGTGTAATTTGTATGTTATAATTCCTCTTTATTAACTCTTCATCTTCTTTCTTCCCATTAATTAGCATCATTTCTGTTTTATCCCAGTTAACTTTCAATCCCGTAACTTCCTCAAAATCTTTCAAATGTTTATTAATCTTAACTAAACTTTCCGCTGAGTGCTTCACCGTCAACAGTGTGTCATCTGCATAAAGGCTTACTTTGGTTCCTCCTATCCCTACTATTCCCTCGTCTTGTCGAATCGCATTTGCTAAAAGTTCCATAGCCAATATAAACAACGATGGCGACAAAGGGCAGCCCTGCCTCGTACCTGCCTCTAACCTTATATCTCTTGTATAGCTATCATTAAATTTGACTCTTGCTGTACCTTTTTTGTACAATTCTCCAATAACACCTTGAAATTTTTTCCCAAATCCATATAATTTAATCATCTCATAAATCGTTGTCCATTGTAGCGAGTCAAATGCCTTAAATATATCTAGCGCTAAAAACTCCACTTTTTCCTTTTTTTCCCCATCATGTCAAGAATGTCCACTGCTCTTCTTATAAGATCTGCCATGTGTCTATTTTTAACAAGCCCCGCTTGGTCCTCGTTGATATAATTGGCCATGAAACCATTTAGTCTATTTGCTAGAATCGTGGTAAAAATTTTGGCATCCTGATTGATCAGAGATATAGGTCTATAAGATTCGATTTTTTCTAAATTTTTGCCTGGCTTGGGAATCAAAGCAATTATCGATCTATTCCAGGAAACTGGAGTCGCATCTCTCCCTAAGATCCCATTATATAACTTATGCAGTCTCGGGAGAATCCATGGCATAAAGTCTTTATAAAACTCAGCTGGTAACCCATCCTCCCCAGGTGCTTTCTCTTTTTTCAATTTTTTTATTACTTCTTCAATTTCCCCAATCGATATTGTTTCCTCCATTTTATTCCTATGTTCCTCTGTGACCTTTTTTATCTGTTGTTGATCAAAATATCCTCGCAACTTACTTAGATTTACTTCCTTTTTTGAATACAACTCTTTATAAAAATTTTCAATCAACTCTGCCTTGTCTATTTTTTTATTACATCTTTTCCCATTTTTATCTACCAGTATACCTACTTGCCCTTTATTTTTTTTATCCCTTGCTGCTTTTGCTAATAGCCTGGAATTCTTATTACCATATTCAAAATATTCCCTTTTAAGAAAAATCAAGTCTTTCTTTACTTTTTCAATATCCTTCCCATCCAGCTCTTTCTTAATTCTTTTGATCTCTTGAAATATTCCCTGGTCTTTCTTTTTAGCGTATTCAGAATGAAGATATTTTAACTGCCCTTCCAATTCCTGATTCCTGTTCCTAATTTGCCTATTCCTAATACTTTTTAATTATATCGATTCCCGTCTAAAAATTGCCTTCATTGTGTCCCAAACTCCTCCCCCACTGATCTCGTTATTTTCATTAAATTTCCAGCTTTCCTCCCATTTTTCCATAACTTGCTTCCTTGTTGATTCCTTCTCATATAACTTCGCATCATATCTCCAAATATATCCACTTTTTTCATCCTCTTTAAAATTTATATCTGCAGTTACTTTTGCATGGTCGGATTCTCTAAATGTTCCAATCTTAATGTCATCAATTTTATTTACCATCTCTTCTGTCACAAAGATATAACCTATTCTTGAGTACATATCATGCACATGTGAATAATATGTGTATTCTCTTTCTTGGGCTTTTAACTCTCTCCACACATCCTTTAACCCCAATGATTTTCTCCAATCCTCTAATATGTACTTATTACCTCTCTTTTTTACACCTGTGCTATCAATGTCTGAACACATCAAATTAAAATCTCCGCCTACGACCATGTTCTTAGTCCCCTCCTCTTTCAATATTTTCCCTACTTTATCTAGAAAATCCTGCTGTTTATCATTTGGAGCATAAATGTTAGCCAACGTTATCTCCTCTTCTTCAATTTTCCCTTTAATTATTAAATATCTTCCTTCTGAATCAGCTATAGTCTTATTCACCGTAAACCCCAATTTTTCCGAAATCAGAGTTGCGACTCCCCTGGCTTTAGATGTCCCATATGCCTTTTCATATATATCAATTCCCCTCACCGCCAAATTGTTAACTTCTGCAGATTTTTGATGGGTCTCTTGCAAAAAGATTACCTCAGCCCTATCTTTGTTAAGCGATATTTGCAACCTCTTTCTTTTCAGGGCGTGCCCTGACCCCTTCACATTCCACGTCACCACCTTCAATGACTTAACCATTTATATTTAATCCACTTCCCATCGTTTTTTTTTCCTCCCCGGACGTGTTCCCTAACAAGCCCCCTACTACCCCACAGCTAAAAAAATTAAATGAAACAAAATACACTAAAACAAAAATATTATTTAAACTAACAAAGAAATAAAGATAACAACAACAAAAAAACTTACCTATTTTATTCTCTTCTTCAACCCTCCCCACATCCTTCCTTCTAATGCCACCTTTGGTCTCCAAAGAGGGGAGGGGGGGGACCGGAGAAAATAGGCATATAGTTCTTCTATTAACCGCCTCCCTCTGACTTTAATTAAATTTGTAATTGTATTCACCCTACCTATTCCCCACTTGTCCCTGGAATGTCCGAACCTCCCACTGCTCCCTCCTCCTCCCGGCCCACTAACGATCCCATCACACCCACCTTTGCCAGCTCTGATCTCATTAATATCCAATCCGAATCAGCTTCCTTAATCAAACCAATTTGTGTTAAATACAACAATGCATCCATATTTGCATCCAAGACGTGCCATTTTTTGTCGTAGAAAAATCTCAACTGTTGTGGAAATCGCCAAACATACTTAACACCTTTTGCAATCAATATTTTTGTGACAGGTTTCATCATGTATTTCCACTTCCTCTCTTGGGGCGCTATGTCATTATAGACCTCCACATCCACTCCGTCTATTTTTAGGACGCCAGACCCAGCTTGTCTGATGAAAGACATCACTTTCAATTTATCAGCCCAATTTGCGAATTTAACTAAAACATTCCTGGGTGTCTTCTTATCTCTCCTTCCACCCACCCTATACACAGCACCAATATCATCTGGACCAAATTCTTTACCCATTTTGAGTGAGTTCAGCCATTCCACTACCCTCTCTTTCAACTTGTCTGGCGTCCTTTCAATCAAATGACGAATCACTATATTAAATTTTCTCCACCCCTCTTCCATCATCATCATTCTTTGTTCCTGCGCCACCATCTTATCTTCCAAAATATGCTCTTGAATAAAAAGTTCATTTACTGATATGATGGCATGTTTGACTTCCTTATTCATGGTCTTTGTAATCTCATCAATCCTTTGCGTGTTCACTGTCACATCCTTCTTCACGTCAGTAAGGGATTTAGCCAAACTCTCATATTGTAGCCTGGCTAATTCCCTATCTTTCTTCATTTCCTCGCTATTGGCCTCCACAGCTTTATTCAATTTAGTTTGATTTTCATCCAGCTTTTGCATTGTTGCCTGCAATTGTTGAAGTATTATAGTCATATTGTCCATCCTTTGGGCCAGGTCAAGGGAGCCCACCTGCTCCACAGCTGTGGAACTCATAACTGTCTCTTGAGCCTCTATGTTGGGTGATGGAGTGTGCCTCTCTTCCTCTTCCTGTTCTTTACCCTTTTTACCTTTCCGACCTTTTGGTTTAACAATCTCCTCCATCTCTTGTTCCTCCCTTCCCAACAAACACCCCAGTATAACAAACAAAGTATATAATGAGGGGAGGGAACAGGGAATGGAGAAATGTTCAGCTCACCAAAATTGAGTCTTAGTTCCTTGTTGCCCAATGTTTACTTTTGGTATAAAAACTTTTTATAGTTCTCCAGCGTTAGGAAAGCGTCTCACCTATTTAATAACGAGATTGTGGCAGAGGCAGGAACAGAACAGAGGAACACGTCTGTCGAATCTGTCAATCGCATTCAGAGAGTGCTTTTCCTTAGCACTTTCTCATGTGCAACTTGCAGAACAAAGAGAAGCTCTTCGTCTCCGCCCCTTAAAATTCTCTTTTGTCCGCCATTACACCCCAGTAAAGCAGGAATAGAAAGCTATGTAGTCTATCATCAACTTAATAATAACACAAAGTCACAGTTTCCACAATAGAGATCCTCAAATCCACAAGTCCAGCCTGCCCTCCAACCTTTTTCCTCTTTAAAATATTTTAATCCAGCTTCAATCACTCTCCGCTTTTCCAGCCTTCAAAACTACTCACTTCCGGCACCCAAACTCCATCAGATCACTCTCGTACGCTTCCCCCAGCCTCCTCTTCTATCGTCCCGGCTCTCCGCGAGGTTCCCAGCGCGGCTCCGCGTCGGCGAGGGTCTCTACACTCCCCCCGCTGTCCAGAGCCTTGCGCCTCCGATCCCCGCTCACCAGCTGTTTTTGTCCTCCGTCCCCGTCCACGCGCCTCTTCTGCCAGTCGGGCAATCAATCAGGACGTCCGCTTCTCACCGGCTCTCAAAGCAACAGCTGAGACACGCTCCAGCACCCAGAAGTTCGACTCGGGGCAGAAAAAGTTTTTAGAAGGGCTCCACGGGCTGAGGCGAGAGTTAGATCTTCCGATCCCCCCCCCCTCTGCCCGGAGCTCCTTCTTCACTCAGGATCAAATCTAATCCCCACCGAGTCTTTCTCAGTCTCTTTCAGCCTCCACAGCGTCTCAGCACACAATCACGGAACATCCAGGTAATCTATTACCACTTTTTAAACCTTTACTCCCATTATTCCCACATTGAATTGTCAGAGCGAGCTAGGGACGATGTTCCTTCTACGCCATCTTAACTCCGCCCCCGTAGGTGTGGTTTTAAGGTCCAGAATCTAACAGTCCTTGATATTTGTACACTTATCTGAATACTGCAATCTGGTCCTTGACTCAGAGATAGACAAAAGTTACAGTTATTTTATTTTATTTTGGGATATATTTGTTTGATTGATCTGTTTTTGATTTGTTGTGTGTTTTATTGTGTTATTTGATATTTGTATGTACACCACCCAGAGTGGGAAATTTCCCAAACGGGTGGTATAAAAATGTAATAAATAAAATAAATATACATTTATATACCACCCTATAGCGCTTAGTGCATTCTCTGGGCTGTGCATGCTAATTAGTATTTTGCCCCATCATGCTCAGTACTCATTTTATCAACCTTGGAAGGAAGGAAACCTGCGTCAACCTTGGCTCCTCGTCAGGATCAAATTCACAACCTTTTGGCTGCAGTACAGCAGTTTGACCAATGCGGCACCAAAGGCCTACTTTGGGGGTGGGGTGGGGACACTTTTATAGGTATGAATTTTGAGAGGACCGCGTATTAAAACATTATTGAAATGTATCTTTAAATCTGCATGTCTGGCTAGATTTAAAAAAAATAAAAATAAAAAATAAAAAAAGGTTATTTGTAGAACAGGATGGGACAAATCTATGTGGGAACACATACAAAGGTGAAGTAAGGTGGAAGGGGAGCCAGACACTAATTACTGGAGAGCCCAAAAAAGACAATGTCCCTGCTCATCACTCAGCAAATATTTAATAGCAGAGAGACCAAGACAAGAGTTTCTGCTTGAGAAAAAGAGAAGTTGTTGTTGTTCAGTCGCACAACCCTTTGCGACGCCATGGACCACAACACACCAAGCTCCTCTGTCATCTGACATCCTCCATAGCCCACCCAGATCTACCCCCACTGAGTCAACAATGCCATCTTGTCACCTCATCCTCTGCCACCCCCTTCTCCTTTTGCCTTCAATCTTTCCCAGCATCAGGGCCTTCTCAAGTGAGTCCTCTCTTCTCATATGGTGGCCAAAGTACTTAAGCTTCAGCGTCAGTATTTGTCCTTCCAATGAGCAGTCAGGGTTGATTTCCTTCAGGATGGACTGATTTGATCTCCTTGCAGTCCAGGAGACTCTCAAGAGTCTCCTCCAGCACCACAGTTCAAAGGCGTCTATTCTTCTGCACTCAGCCTTCCTTATGGTTCAGCTCTCACAGCCATACATAACTACTGGGAAGACCATTGCTTTAACTATGCAGACTTTTGTTGGCAGGGTGATGTCTCTACTTTATATTATACTGCCTAGGTTTCTCATAGCTTGCCTCACAAGAAGTGTTGTTGTTTTTTATTTCATGGCTGCAGTCACCGTCTGCAGTGATCTTAGAGCCTAAGAAGGTAAAGTCTGTCACTGGTTCCATTTCCCCCTTCTATTTCCCAGGGGGTGATGGGGCCGGATGACATGATCTAGGGTGGGGGGGGGCGGGTTTTAATACTTTTGCAAATAACTCAATAAGCAATGGTGTTGCCTTCCTGAGTTCCCCAACTATAAAATAGGAATATCTAAACACACCTATGTACCCCAGAAAAGTTGTAAGGTTGAAGACAATTATTAATTCTCATGGATACATTTTAACAATAAATAGAATGATGTGCAATAAATATAATCTGGCACAGTTTCCATCAATGTATTGCAGACTGAATGAGGCATATAATAAATATCAAATATTTTGCTTTCCCTTTTTTGTTGAAATCTTAGCAGAAAAAGTAGGGCTTACTTGTTTCTGTACGTGTTTTTCTCCCTATCTCTCTCTGTGGACATATTCTTGTGCAGTTAAAATGCAAGCAAACTCTTTCAGAATACTCCTGTTTCTGGATATTGTGAAGCAAAACACAAAATCATCTAAAGGTGCAGAATCACCTTTTGACACCATTAATTTCTCTCTTAAAAAAATATTCCGTGATACCAAAGCAGGCTTGAAAATTTTAGCAATAATAAAGGCTGGAACTGGAAAATATAAGGTCATCTGGAGGTAATCTATATAGGGTGAGCTTGTGGTTATTACCTTGAGACTCAAATAAATGTCACTGCATGATGGCAGTTGCATGCTGGAGAGCTTTTCAAAGAAAAGAAAAGGGGACACCACTTTGCAGTAAAAGTTGCTGCCTGAATACCAGCTGTCAAGCTGTAAAAGGTTCGAATGTAACAGCCATGGTTTCTGCTGCGTGCCAGGCTGAGCTTTCCTCCCTCATTGTCTCAGCATGGTCCAACTGAAGAGTTTGACAGGTGCAAATAGTAGCTGTTGCCATACAGAGCTAAAGGGCATAAAATCTGCAGAGATTTGGAAATTTGCCTTTTTTTGGACTACAACTCCCAGAATTTAATTGCTAATGTTGGTTGGAGAGATGAAATTGTCTCCCCACCAACATAGGAATATCTCCATTGACTTGGAGGTGAGTCTGCAATAAGGCTACAACAATAAGGCTGTGTGTGAAAAGAAGCTGTAGATGCATTCTTGTAGCTAAACAATGCACAAGTCTTTGTGGGGCTTTGTCTATGAGCAAACATCAACATCTGAAGCCCATCTTTGGAGATGGAAGTCTATGCATACACTTTCCCACACCTATGAAGCCAAAATGGTCCAAGTTCTCAAACCAGGAAAGACTCTACACTTGGACAACTCAGGTGTATTTATTTATTTATTTATTATCAACACTTTTCTGTGTCAAGAGTATTTCTCTTTCTGTTCTTTTGTTTGGTTTATTTGGGTAATTTGATTTTATTTACATGCCTTTCACAAAAATATAGACAGACAGACAGACTAAAAGGGATGGAATGATGACAACCACCTTCTGTAGGGACAGTTGATATGGCAAACTTCCAAAGGGTGGTAGCTAAGTCAAAAGACTCAGCAGAATGCTTCCTGGCAGAAGCTGGAATGAACCAGTTTGGAAAATCCCTGAACTGTTCCTATTTAATTGGCCTGTTCAGCTGTCCACAAGCTCAAAGTGTGCATTGCATATGCTTCCGTTTATGTATCGCTCACATATGCACCAATCATTGATCACATGTGCAAGCCACTGCATACGTAGACTGCATACGTAGGTTTAGGAATTCGGGAATAAAAGGGTTCGAGGTGGTCCATTTCAGGTTGTCTCCTCCCATGCCTTAATCCAGTGTGTGTGGTCTTTTCAACCTTCATGGAGGGAAGAGGTAGAGTCAGGAAAAGTCTCACTTCCCTGTTCCGAGTGTTTTAGCACATTAGGTAAGTACCGTATATGCTGGGATATGAAATGACTTTTTACCCCTGCAAAACATGCCTCCAAGTGGGGGGGGGGGGCGTCATGTACACCGGGTGCACTTTAGTTGAATAAAATACAGTAATACCTCGGATAACGTTTACCTTGGATAACGTTTACCTCGCATAACGTTTACCTCGCATAATGTTAAGCAATCTGGGGAGGAGAATTGCATCAAATAACATTAAGGTCCTATGGGATGGATCGGATAACAACTTTTAATATCAGATGATGAACAGGAGTTTGAAGGTTTTTAAAGGGAAACTGTCATGCCAGCAAACTTGCTAGGGACTTGCCTGGCACTTGCTCTCTCCCTCTATTTATTATCTTCCTTCTATCATTGACAGTTCCAGTTTGGTTAACAGATTAGAAAACAAACAGCATGGCAGCTCCCATAGGTTTATTGTTCCATTCAGCTTTAGTGAATTGTCTTTGATGAATTACATTTAATAAACTTGCACTGTTTTATGTTTACTGTACATGTTTTATAACATACAGCCTTGTGACAATTTTTCTGCATGTCATAAGCATTTGAATATAAATTAACATGTTGAAATCAAATCTGATGTTCTTTTATGTTTTATTTGGTGTGTGGAAGGTGTACAGAAGAGGGGGTAGTCTTATACAGCGAGTATATAACAAAATCTATATTTTGAGTGGAAATGTTGGGGGGGCATCTTATACACCCAGTCGTCTTGTACGCCGGCATATACGGTAATTTATGGAATGAAAGGTAATATAGAGACTGTCCTACAATGTCCTGAAGTGCTTACAATTCAGAATTCAACAAAGGATAACAGAGGGGAAAGGAAGACATGGCTGTAACTGTAATCTGGACTCAAACTATCTGAGACTATAAAAATGAAAAGTCACACCTTACAAAGAATGGTTAAGCAGGCAATGGTGTCATGGCGGCAAATTCCCTAGATATCCCCCCCCCCTCATCCTGCCCCCACCCCCAGCATCCTGTCTGTTAAATATGGTCCCAAATGTCCTTTGAAAACACTTTTTTTGGTCTACTGCTTTTGGAGTGTTTTATTTTTTTTCAGAACTTTTTGGTAGGAGAAACTACTGCTTCTCTCTTCCTACCACCATTACCAAAATCTGTCTTTGTCTTTCTCTCTGCATATCTTGCTTAGTATTTTCCCTTTGGTTTGGTTTTTCCAGCATCCTTGCAACACATCCAAGCCACTGGATATTCTTTGTTGTGTTTTGTGTTGCTTTGGGCGCTTGTAAATGAATGCAGCTTTAGTGATTGTTCCATTGCCCTTGGGAAATCGGTCCATGGAGTAACATGTTCCTCATTCAGGATTCCCCCCCTTGGCCTTCGCTTTACTTCCAATCCCTTCTCCCACCTTATTAAAACCTTCTCATCACTCAACTAATTTCTATCCCCTCCTTACCACTTTGGGGGTTCAGTAGTTTCCCTGAGGCAGAAAAAAATGGAAGCTGCCAAAACTTTCATAGAAATCAAACGAGCATATTTCACATATTCCAATACATTTATAATTTTTTTAAATAAGTGAGCTGATGCTTTACAGCAGGACCTTATGTGTCCTCATTATAAGATAAAAGTATGTGCCAGGTTAGTTTTTGATAAACTGTGCTTCAGCCAGCCATGCAAAGTTTGAATAAGGACAATAAAAAGTAAGAGGAAAATATCTGAAAGAAATGTTGAAACAACCGAGGCATGATTTATCACAATCTTTTTCTTTCGGGTGGACTAGAAACCAAGGATTTTCTTTTCCTGGAAAGCAAAATCACTTGCTGTGAAACAGTTCAGTCCAGCTGGTTGTATCATCCCTGCTTCCCTTGGCTCTTAAATAAAATATTAGGGTGTGTTTCTATTGTTCGTTGGCTGCCATGAACCCATCCTTCAGCTGACCGAGGTTAAAGGCTATGTAGATTAGAATGGGCAGCTGTTTTAGCAATTGTCACAGTTCCGGAATCCTCCAGAGGTAAAAATGTTGGTTGCTAACAAATCAATTCAGGTGAAATGACCTCCTTGCGATATTGACTCACCAACCCAATTTGATGATATTCTTTTGCCATAGATAGGGTGTCTTTAAAGATCTAATGCAAAACAGGCCCTTGGGATATTTTACCTCCATTGCTGTGGTATAAACTACACATCAGAGGTTTCAAATCTCAGCCTTTGCTGCTCATGTGCAAAGCCATGGCAAGAGATGGTGTGCAGTTCACCCATTCTTTTCCAAAAGCTCTGAATGTCTTCCTCAAGCAGCTCATGACTCCTTGCTACCTGAGACCAGGGGCAAAATCTCCAAATTTGGAAAACTCATTTCCCTAAGCACTGGACTGGGCATGAAATCTTACTTCCACACTGGGGCTGCAGTGGCTCAGTGGTTAAGAAGCTCACCTTGTCAGCTGGAAGGCTGGCAAGTCAGCAGTTCAAGACCCAGGTACTGCATGGCGGATTGAATGCCCATCTCTATCCCAGCCCTTGGGGACATGAAAGGAGCCTAATTTCAACCCAGAATAATTTTGGACATGAAATTATTATTACTGGAAGCAGGCTAGCCTTCTCAGAAACACCCAGAGCAGCGGGCTTGTTTACAGGACACAGAAAAGACAGGGAAGCACTTAGAACGGCCATGTCACTTTGAGGCCACTGCCTCACTCTTTCAGACAGTAGAGCCAGCCCACATAAAATATGTCTTTCAGTGAAGAGAGACAAAGTGACTAGAGGAGAATGACAACAAAGAACAGGGTGGGGATGGTTAAACACATTTCTGTCCTGCTCAGTAAGGCTATCCAAGGGTCCAAAATGGTGATGAACCCTCTCAGGGAAATACTCTCCTTCCTCCAGGGTCTCCAGTGCTGGAAAACACAATCTTGCATGTTCCTTATTTAAAAGTGAATGTCTGCAGAGAAGATGTGAACTTAGAGCAGAGGTTCCCAATCTTTTCAAGCCAGGGACTGGGGAATGTTCTCTCAGTCAGCTTTGAGGGCTGGACGGCCATTTTGCACGATGGAGGTGGCCATTTTATACCAACAGCTTCAAAGGGATAGCCATTTTGCTTCTCAAATCCCCTTGGAGGGGGTGGAGGGCTACATGAAATGGTGCTGCAGGCCAGATCCGGCCCACAGGCCTTAGTTTGGGAATCCCTGACTTAAAGGTTTTCATGCTCCTCACAGATTTTATGTAGGCCTTCTTCTTCTTTCATGTCCTGCTCAAACCCTGGACTGCCAAAATGAAGCCACTTTCTTTGCTATTTCGTTGCCCAAACCCAAGTCCTCATCAGTGCATGTCTCTGTTAGCAATCAGTAAATGAGCCAGATTCTGTGTGTCTCCACATTCACACCATGTGTTGTTGTTTTCCAGCAGCCTCCACTTGATCATGTTGGTCTTGCATTTAGGGACGCCAACCCTCAGCCCTATTCAGGATCCTCCAAGTGCCGTAGGGGAGGTTGAGATCTTGACAGATAACATATAAATTTCAATTATGCTTGTTTGACTGTCTCATTATGTTGGTAGAAGGAAAGAAAAGAGTAGAAAATGGAGAACAAAAAAGAATAAAATAGTATAGTGCTTTAAAGATTAACTAATGTGTTCCCACAGAAAAAATGTTAATGGTATACAGTAATACCTCGGATAATAATTGCATCGGATAACGCTGAAATCGAATAATGATGCAAAAAAAATTGGGGGGGGGGGTTTGCATTGGATAACTATCTGATAGTGTTATCTGATGCAATCATTTGTAGCAGTGGGGTGGCTGGGAATCTGAATGGGGGAAGGTGCAGGGTGGCTGGATAAGTCAATGGAGGAGTCCCCCGTCAGCTTCCCTAGCCACCCTGCAGCTGGAGATTGGGTCCCCCAACCTCCTTGGAGCCAGTAGAGTTGCCAGAGAGCCTGAAATGGGCTCTCCAGCCCCCTGCCACCTCCGGGGAGGCTGGGGGACCCTATCCGCACTATTATTGACATTCTCCGACCTCCCCGGCTGGTGCAGTGTGTCAAAATGCCGGGATTCAAATCCCAGTGTTTTGACTTACTGCACTGGCCGGGGAGGTCAGGGAAGATCAGGAACAGCGCAGATCAGGTACCCTGACCTCCCCGGAGGTGGCAGGGGTGCTGGAGAGCCGGAAATGGGTGAAAAAATTGAAGGTTTTTTCTACCCATTTCAGGCTCTCCAGCACCCCTGCCACCTCTGGGGAGGTTGGGGGACCTGATCCGCACTGTTCCCAACCACCCCAGATGCTGCGATCACAGCATGGGATTGGCGCTTGGGTTGGGGGATTGAACGGGCGCATGCCCGGTTCAAACCCCCCCCCCCAACCCAAGCAGCCAATTCCACGCTGTGATCCACCTGCCTCTTTGGAAAAGGCAGTGGGGATTCCACTCATAGAATCCCCACTGTCCTTTCCAAAGAGGCAGGTGGATCGCTACCCTGTTCCTTTTCCACTTCGGAAAGGGAGCAGGGCTTTTTTTTTAACATTGTGCGATCAATGCATTGCACAATGCTAAAAACTGGATAACAAGGAGACTTATGGAACCAAGTCTCATCATTTTCCGAGGTACTAGTGTATTAGTAATTTGGTTATTTGCTGTTATATTTTGTTCTCACCTCACCTCACTCCCACGCAGCATTTCCTTTCATTCTGCCAACATTTATAGAGCTTGTCTCTTTGCAGAAAGCAATTCCAGAAAAGACTTGTGTTGGCCTGAAACCACAGCTAAAAACAGTCAGCTTAGGAAATGCTTCCCCAGACACTCTCTATGGAAGATGAACTGTGTCAGTGCGAAGGCACTGTAGAAGGTGGGAATTAACCAAAGGAGTGAGATGAAGCAAAAATAATCCCTTGCCAGATATCAGTACAGCCCCACTGTCCCTGTGCTTCTCCCGCTCCACCAAGTTCAGGAGAAGATCAAGTACCTTGCATAGTTACATCTCAAATGACTTTGTGGCAACTGTTTACTAATCTTTCCACTAGAACACCCTGCAACTTTGATAGCCCTTCTTCATCCTCATTCCTCCTCCTCATCCTGCTATATTTAAAACTCTAAGTTCCTCTCTGCTCTGAACTAAGCAACACTGGTATGGTCATGTGGGTTCCTCTTTTAGGCTGCTGTTCAGGTAGACAGTATTCTGTGCACTCCAGTGTCTAGTAATGCCTGCCACATGTTCATGAAAACATCTGTAGACACAGACAACGGTGCCCAATCTGTATTCAGAACAGATTTATTTATTTATTTATTTAAATTTATATCCCGCCCTACTCAGGTGAACCCGACTCTAGGTGGCTTACAAATAAAAAATCATGCATAATGAATACAGTATAAACAGGATAACCCAACTATACCAATACAAATTCAGAGATTAAAAACCCAAGAATTTAAAATTAATTTAAAATTTTAGAACTATAAATTTACAGAACTCAAAATTTTAAAAGATTCAAAAGTTTAAAAGGTTAAAAATTTTTTAAAAGAATGAGACAGGGGTGGCTCTCTCATCAGATCAGCCACCCAACATGGGACCCCGTATTACTGGAGCCCCACACCTGCCCTGCCAGCCAGGTTTTTAAGCCCTTCCGAAAGGGCAGGAGCTCTGTCTGTAAGTGTAACTCAGTTGGCAGGAGGTTCCAAAGGGCCGGGGCAGACACGGAGAAGGCCCTTCTGGTGCTAGAGAGATGCATCTCTCTAGCTGATGGTGGGACGGACAGATGTTCTTGGGGTGATGCAGTCTCTTAAGTATCCTGGCCCACTACCATGTAGGGCTTTAAAGGTAATGACCAGCACCTTGAATTGCACCCAGAGACATACTGGCAACCAGTGCAGCTTCCGAAGCAGTGGTAAGGCATGAGCATAGTGCCCGCAAGGCCGCAACCCATCACCACCCGAGCAGCCACATTCTGGAACAGGTACAGCCTCCAAATGGACACCAAAATTGGCCATCCTGAGTAAGAGCTGGAAATTATTGATTACAAATTGATAAGGGTTCAGTTTCACCACTGAACTTATGGACTGGGCATTTTTCTGATTAATGGAAAAACAGTGCAAGTAACATCAGAAACCAGCTGAGGCTTTTGGCTTCATACAAGTTCTATCTATCTACTTTCAATTATATCAATTATATCTATTATATTTCTGAATCCTGTTTGGTGAATAATTATGGACAATGTTTACATTAAAAACAGTAACTCAAACAAGAAACCAAGCAAAGAAAGCAAGGAACAAGATAAAAAGCAAGGAACAAGATAAAAGCAGCACCAGTTTCCACAAAAAGTTGAAGTAAGGCCAACAACAATAATAAAACAGTGTGAATCATAAGCCATAGAGACAGGTGCTGAAATGTTTAGGATTTTTTTTAAAAAAAAAAAAATCTTCATTCAGTGTAAAAATGTCCAAAACTCTTTCTGCAGAGGTTGTTGTTCTACAGATGAGCTATATACAACCACATTTTTCTCATCCTCAACAGCAAAAGGTTTCCCAACACATTGAGATAATGTCAAGAAAGTTGTTAGCTGCCACAGGAGTTTTTGCTAATGCATTAGAGCAAAAGGGACTAGCAGTTTTTTTAAAAAAAAAATCATCAGCATTCATTAAAATTTTGTATTTGGTGTCCATACCCTTGCATTTTACACAAAATGTGGTTTTCTTCCTTCCAAGACAAGGTTTTGTGTCAACAAAAGGTGTTGTTGTTTGCAAACTTTATGCAAAAAGCCAATGGGGTGCAAATAATAATAATAATAATTGCACAAAACCTCCCATCTCACTCCCAACAGGAATAAAACTTTGAAATATTTTGTTCTTATTGTCAAAGAGAAATAAGATTTTCACCTCAATTTTTTTTTACTAAAAATTGCAGAAAAGAGAAGACCAAAGCAATTCTCCTTTCAGTGACAGCCTTGCATCTAATTTCGAAACCTAACTTCATGCAAAGCAGCATCAACTACTTCTTTGGTACATCCCATCCAAAGTATTTCACATTCTTGATCATCCTATTTGTAGGACTGTTGTAGGACTGCTGGTCCTTTATGCTTTGTATTTTCAGAACAGTTAGTTGGTGAGGCAATGCTCCGCAACAGAGAAGGTCATGTTTCTTCTACAGTAAAACCTCACATAAAGAGCACCTCGCTTAAAGAGTAACTCACTTAAAGAGCAGAATTTTCTCTGAATGTTGGCTTTGCTTAACAAATAAAACCAACCAAAAACTTGCTTAACAAATAAATTGGGGTTTGCAATCTCCCCCAACAGAAGTCACAATTGGTCACTTACAATGATGTTTCACTGAAAGAGCAAACTTCCTTAAAGAGCAATCCCGTGGAATGCATTATGCTCTTTAAGCAAGGTACAACTGTATCAGAAATGGATTTAATTAAGATTTTAACTTAATGTACTCACAGAGAAATAATCTTCAGATAATAAGCAGTAAGCTATTTAGTGGTTGGGTCTGCGCGTACACTTTTGTAAATGTGTGAATCCAAACCTCTCACACTTCACGTAAATCTATTCTGAGTGTGGATGAGCGTATCTGTGTGTACACAGGCTCGCTAAAATCAAGGGCCCTTCGGTGATGAGGCAAAGGGGGAAAAATCAATACTTACCATGTAGCATGTAACCAATAGAATAAGGGGAATGATTTATGGATGGAAGGATGCAGTCAGAATCATCTGAGGCCTTGTATACACAGAGCAGAGAGAAAAAGAGCAGAGAGGGTGTAGGGTGAGCTGGACTGCAGTGTATTCCTTCTGTATGGCCAGCTCTCTTCTTCTTTTGCTCTCTGCAGTAATAACTCCCTTTCTCTAGCACTGTGGACGAAGGGGAAAGACCAGTAACGTGTGGAATGTAACATCGGTCAGCCTTTCCTGGTTGGAGTCCAGATGATGCTCCGTTTCATACTACAACTACCGTTTTAAAAAAACACAAGCAGAGAGAGAAGAAAAGGAGAAGACAGTGGCAGGTTCTCCAGAGCTGATTTGGTTTTCCCAGGTACGTCCACTCTTGCTGTTTGCTGTATTGGGCACGCTCAGTCGTGTCTAAGATTATCTGCCAAATGTATGCATTGTGTTACAGTATGTCACTTCAACAGTAGAAGAAGTGGGAGATCAAGAAGAAGGCTGGGCCATCCAAAACTACTGTTTACTTAGAGGAGCTTTTTGCTTTGTTTTCATGGATTACCAAGGGAAACAGGAATATTAGGGTAATTCAATGACTAATGATAACTTTGAGCAAAGCAGTATTGCGGTTAGTCTCAGAAAACAAAACAAGAGAGAAAAATCTATTTAGATGTGTTTACTTTCAAGGTTGTCAAACTGAATCTCTTATTCAGATAGTTTCTATCTGGTACCACCTGGGTACATACATTTACTTATGAGTAGATCTCATGGATTGCAATCAAAATTACGTACACATGAGCCTATTTAGCAGCAATAGGTAAGGCACAAAAATGGGTCAATTATTTAGTTCCCAAGGCTGTGTTTTTATAATGGCATTTAAAGTAAAATCTTGCTGTTTTCACCACCTACACTTTGGTAAGTGAGAAATTGTTTACTGGGAGCACTTGTCTATCTATTTATTGTTGGAAATAGAATTTGTCATTAATTCTCTGTTGAACATATTTTATTATTTACAAGCTGATTGGTAAGTTATATATTTTCATTCTCTATAATACTTAAGTCCAGGTATTGTCAATCATTCTTCAATCACAGCCACAATATTTTTGTCATGAACAATGGGAAAGCTCACAGCTTTATTGTACAATTCCTTCCTTTTAAAAGAAATGTGCCTGTGTCAATAGAGGATAAAATAGTGAATATTGGCTGTAAAATTACAAGTTATATTAGCCACAAGCTGCTGGCTCCTTCTTTATATATTAAAACTGTGTAATCCTTCATGAACTTCCTGTTGAATTTGTCAGATATTAATTAACTGTGAGACATTTTATTTTATATTGGCAAACAGAAACATTTCCATTTTGCTCTTGCCTCGTCATTCAGTTGATTTTATGAAGTATATTTCCACAGAGAAATCAGGAAGGCATTATAGAATACCAATAGCCAGATGTTTCTATAGTCCAGGTAGAGAATCCACAGATTTCCCAGATGTTCATAGTTTGCTGATAAATTAATGTGTTGGGGTTTTTTTTAGGATGGGCAATTTTGAAGGTCCTAGTGGTCAGTTTTCTCCACCCAAGACCCGCTTGGGGGGAGAAAACTGCATGAAACTACAAAAGGCGTAAAAAACCAACACTGAATGTCACTGGAAGATCATTCCACTTTCATTTTGGTAGGGTTGAGGGACTCATACATAGGACCAGTTCCTCTTTTTATTTCAAAATCACATTGTACAGTACTGTTTTGCCAATTTTGTTTTATGTGGGAGAAATCCAGAGGGGCAAAAATGGCACAAGGGTCCCACTTATGGCTCCAGGTCACTGTTTTTCCACCTCACTTTAATATTTCACAGTATTCTTTTGTTTCCTGATCAAACCTTTGACTCCCAAAATGAAGCCACTTTCTCTTGGCCAAACTTAAATCCTCATTGGTGCATGTTTCTTCCAGATTCTTTATCTCTCCATATTCACACCACATGTTGTCATCTGCCAGCAGCCCCCACTTAAGCATGTTGGTCTTACATTTAGGGACTCTGGTCCTCAGCCTATTCAGGGTCCCTCCAAGTGACATAGCTAGAGGAGGTTGAATTCCTCAGCTATATCCTCCTTTGATGATGTTCCTTGCCCAGTGATCTTCAGCTTCTTTGGTTTGATCTGGTGTTAGAAAGATTAGCCCAACAAGGTTACTGCCCAGGGTATGCCCAATTGTATTCACAATCTTCGTGGAGGCTCTTTCTATGTACCCTGTTGCAGTATTAATGATGAGGTGTTATTTTAAAAAAAACTATGAATATGGTCAAGTGAAAATGAGTACGGATCTTTAAAACTTAGAATGGTTTTATTCATGCTCCCCATAGTTTTTTTAATCAAAAGTATTCAGGTAATCACTTTTTGTGAAACTGTCTATGGAACAATGCCTCTAATATTATCTTATATAATAAACTAGCAAGTCTAACCAGGTTATTCTGCTATGGTAGACCGTATTGCCTGTGATTCAATGCTGATTGTCAACCAGTGGTTAACTAACCCAACAATCCTAAGGACTAATGGCCTTGGGTGGCAAAGTCCACAGGGAAGGGATATGGCCCCCAAGTGGATTAAATCCCACCTGAATCCATCTTGCTGGAGGGCAACAGCTTCATCAATATAGCCTGGGGGCAATGAACACTTTGTGTGCCAAAAGGGCTCAGGACCAGAAAGTAACTCACGGAACTGGATCAGTGGTATGGATGTCATGCTGTGATGCAGAAGGCAAATAGGAGGCCACTGCATTATATTGCTCCCAGGACAATCTTCATGGCTGGTCACCATGAGGATCACCAATATTCAGAATCAGATACTGCATTTTAATAATAATAATAATAATAATAATAATAATAATAATAATAATAATAATAATAATAATAATAATAATAATAATAATAATAATAATAATAATAATGAGGAGGAGGAGGAGGAGGAGGAGGAGGAGGAGGAAGAGGAAGAGGAAGAGGAGGAGAAGAAATTACAGACAGTAAAATTGTTGGTCCTTGTGCAGCCATCACACCATGACTCTTTTTGAAATGTCAAAATCAGTAAGCTTTGGAAAACCCTAGGCCCCCTCCCAAAGGCTTTACAAAAGTACACAAGAAATTATGGGGAGGACACTCCAGACAGAACATTCTAGACACCACAGTGAAGACTGAGCATGTTCAGTGAGCCAAAAGCAAAGCAACTATACTTACATATTGCCCCATAGTGCTTAGTGCACTCTCTGGGCGGTTCACAAGTTAATTGGCATTTTGCCACAACATGCTGGGTTCTCATTTTAATGACCTTTGGAGAATGGAACACTGAGTCAACTTTGAGTCCTGGCCAGGATAAAACTCACAACTTTTTGGTTTCAGTACAGCAGTTTGACTACTGCACCACCAGGGCTCCCAAGAAAGGCTGTTGACTATTGGAGCAAAGGCACAGAAAACATGGGGGAACAGGAGGGTATGCATGAGGGTATGGCTGGTGGCTGGAACCCTGGACACGGTTCCTGTATGCTGTACTTCTATATATAACCCTAGTGAACTCAGGAGCTACCTTAAGACAGCTGTATAGTAAACAAGTAGTTGTTGTGTGCCACCTTTTACTTTATCTGCCAAACTGGGCTACTAGAACACAGCTGCCAGGCTTCTGATGGGTATAAAGAAATTCAATCAGATCTTAGCAAGCTTGCTCTGGCTTCCTGTTCCCTACCTTGTCAGATACAAGGTGTTATTATCATCATATAAGGTCCTATACTGCTTGGGATCTTATTATCTGTCAGAGCGTCTCTCATTCAGAACAACTGCCCACATCACCTGCTCATCACAATCTGCACAGCTCCAGGTGCCAAGCCCAAGGCTGGCTAGAAAGTCTATGACTAGAAATAGATCCTTCTCGGTGGTGGCACCAACTATTTGGAATTTACTACCAAATGAACTGTGCCAGGACATTTTTTTTTAAAAAAAAACCTTTAAACTTTCCTCTTTCAAGGAAGCCTTTAAGAATATCATACCTGTGACGATAAATTAGTTGGTCAGTTATGAGCTTGCTGTCCTCAGATGCCATCAGATATTTAGTTTGTCATTTATTTTATTCTGTTGTTTGTTTTTAATTTGCTGCTGCTGTTTATTTATCTGTACACCACCCAGAGTAGAAAATATCCTGGATGGGCAATATAAAATTGTAATAAAGAAATAAAATAAATAAATAAAATGTGAGTTTTGTTATGTTACAGGAAACCTGAGTGAGCAGAAAGGGGGTGAGGTGGGGAATAGGAGGGGAAAGCCAAAGGGAAATAGCCTTCACCAAAATATATAAAACTTAAGGAGATTCACTGTCAGGGATTATCCTGCCTGCCTATAGCCCTCTTTGTGTCCTAAATGTTTGACCGGAAGCTCAATAATCTCTTCAGAAGTAGTGCTCAAGCAGTACTGAGAAGAAAAAGGAAATTTTGTTGGACTCACAGTTAAATGCCAGAATAGTGTTGGTTTATAAGTTATTAATTTATTGGCTGAAATCTAGTTGTAACTTACAACTAGAGTAGTAGTAGGTTGCACTTACAATAGACCCATTGAATCATTGGAGTTGACAAACCTAATGTGCACTGATTTAATGGGCCTGCTCTAGTTGCAGCTTATTACTGGATTTCATCCAATGTATTTTAACCACTTCAGGGCCTTTTGGGCAAGAAGCTGTTCAGAGATAAACATGATTGACTGGCTGGGGGGGGGGGGTTCAAATTGCTTGTTATGCAATAACTTTCCTGCTTCTTTGTTTCCTCCTAGGTGTGCCCTGCTTTCAGAATTCTTGCCTAAGCAATCAGACTTCCCAATGTAGCCTGTGTTTACCCCCTAGCCTCCAATCACAAAACAAAAGCAGGCTACTGTGGAACATGAGGACTCAGGCAAGATCATGCTAGGGTAGACAAACATCTTTTCTCATTCAAGGGGGTTTAGCATCTGATGACATGCAAACTGTGTCAGCTAGTTCTGTCCCAACTCGCCATGCAAGGCTATCCATGTCTCCTTACAGCTAAGCCTCTTGTGATTGAGCCTCAGTTTCAGATGTCAAAAGCTGTTCATGGAGCATCTTTCTGTCTCTTGAAGAAGCAGGATGGGTGGACATTTATGGACACCAAGTTTTCTTCTTCTACCCGTGGGTTCTTAAACCAGGAAGGGAATTCATGGGTGGGAGTGGAGGGTAACAAAAGTGTTCCTCCAACTAACATCAAGTTCTCAATAAAGAGGATTTAAATCACATGTAATGTCGAAAAATTGTATTGTGGATGGAGTGAGAAGAATTCCACTCCATGAATCAGAAACTTTGTGGGGGAACTCACAACAGTTCAGCACAGGATGCAGGATAGTCACTGTTTTTTCTGGTGTTTTGGTATCTGAAATAAAAGTAGTTATCACATCTACAGATTACTAATCTAATCCTACTAGGTATGTACAGTTTTATGACAGAACCACTTTTGTTCATCTCAGGGCCAGGACTGGGGCGGCGGGGGGGGGGGGGAGAGATAAATTATTTCCCTTGGACTTTTCCAACATGAAACACAGCTATAATAGTATGCTACTATGTCAGAACATTCAGATAAACCTGCAGTTTATTTATTTTTTAAAAAATAAACTACCAACGTGTACTCCCTTACCTACCCGTGAGCCTCCTCCTTTTCACTTTGTTCTCACAATAACCCCTTGACATAGATCAGGTTGAACAAGAACAAGAGGCCTGAGGTAATCTTCATATCGACTTGATTTCTTAAGTCCCAGGCTAACCTTGTAACCATTCCTTCAATATCAATAATAACTGCATGCGATCAAGTAAGTTTCAACTTATGGTGAGCCTTTTCAGAGTTTTCTAAGGAGAGAGTATTCCAAAGTGGGATGCATTCCCATCTTTTTGGGTAACTCATGCAGGCCATACTGGTCAGACATAACCGTTGGGAATTGAACTCCAAACCTCTAGCTCCACAGCCATAGACCTAAACCACTGAGCTATCCAGCTAGCTGACTATGTTTTAGCCTGTTTAAATAAGCAGACCAGTCTGGCCAGGTTATCCTGCTATGGTAATAGAGTAGACCATATTGCCAGTGACTCATTGCTGCTTGTCAGGCAGCAGTTAACTAATCCAACAACCCTGAGAACTAATGGCCTTGGGTGGCAAAATCCACAGGGAAAGGTGATGCCCCCCAAGTGGATTAAATCCCACTTGAATCCATCTTGATGGAGGGCAGCAGCTTCATCAATACTAGCCTGGTATGAGGACTTTGCGTGCCAAAAGGACTCAGGACCAGAAAGTGACTTGCAGAACTGGATCAGTGGCATGGGTGTCATGTTGTGATGCAGAAGGCAAATGAAAGGCCACTGCATTATATTGCTCCCAGGACAATCTTTATGGCTGATCACCATGAGAATAGCCAATATTCGGAATCAGATACTGCATTTAAAGCAGAAGAAGAAATAAACAGAATGGAAGGATAGAGCACTCCAGACTAGAATTCAGAATGTATACCTTGGCTACTCTTCACATAAACTAACAACAGTGTAAATAAAAGCAACTACATCAAGAGGAAGCTTTTCTGGATTGTCAGTTGCAGGTGTTTTGTTTTTTTAAATAAAAATAGGTAGGCGATTCAGACTTGCTATTCCCCACTTGGGAAGCTGGTTTTTCTTTCACCCGCATCTCTCTTTATTAGTTCCACGTATGTGGACTGCAGTGGCTCAGAAGGGACTGCAGTGGCTCAAGTCACTAAGACGCTGACTGGGAGGCGGAAGGTCAGCAATTCGATTCCCGAGTACTGCAGGACGAAATGAGCTCCCGTCTCTGTCCCAGCTCCTGCCAACCTAGCAGTTTGAAAGCAAGAAATTGCAAGTAGATAAATAGGGACCACTTCGGTGGGAAGGTAACAGCGTTCCATGCGCTCCAGTGTCTAGTCATGCCTGCCACATGACCATGGAAACATCTGCAGAAGCAGACAGCACTGGCTCTTCGGCTTAGAAACAGAGATGAGCACTGACCCCTAGAGTCGGATTCGACTGGCTTTCAAGCAAGGGAAACATTTACCTTTACCTATGTGGATACAAGGGCTGCAGTGGCTTAGTGATTAAGACACTGAGTTTAATGACTGGGAGGCCGACAGGTAACCAGTTCAAGACCCAAGGGCTGTGTAATGGAGTGAGCACCTATTGTCTGTCCCAGCTCCTGCCAACCAAGCAGTTGGAAAGAAACAAATTGCAAGTAGATAAATAGGTACCACTTTGGCAGGAAAGGTAACAGTGTTCCATGTGCTCCAGTGTCTAGTCATGTCTGCCACATGACCACAGAAATGTCTACAGATGATGTAAACAGAGATGGGCACCACCCCCTAGAGTCGGACATGACTGGCTTTCGAGCAAGGGGGAACTCTCACTTTATGGGAGGGAGAACTCTCACCAAAAATTAATGGTGTGCCAGGCATGAGTGTATTTTTCATGGCTCTGAAAATGAAAGTATGAAGTCTTAATGCCACACATCAGAAGTAGATTAGTGGAGATGAACAGCATGGGCAGGAATAAAGCCAAAGTGTACATGAAACATCAGAAGTTTTCAGTGTGGGATGAGAAGCAGAAGCTGAGTTCCTGAACTGTTCAATACATGTAGCAAAACTATCCCTAAAATGTCAGCTGTCTTGTCTTGGCCTTCTGCAGAAGGCTAGGGAGCTGTCCAATAGCATCAGCAGTCAGAAGGCTAATGAAGATTGCAAGAGGATCTTGTCGAGAAGACACTTTCAGCTAGAAAACAGACCTGTAGAAAGTACTGCAGTCACATCTTCCAGAGAGCGGACGAGTTTTAAAGCTCTTGGCCTAGCTGCTTTGTCCTACATTGCAAGCCACAGTTATGTCCACAGTTCCTAGCCAGATTCCAGCATAAATTCCTGTTGGCTCCTAAGCAAACCCATCATCTTTTAGAAGGGAGATTCTAGCTGAGAGTTAGAGTACAGTACGTGCAAATGATCCCTCAAACAATTTTCCATATGTCCAGGTGGACTTTGAAACTTGTCTCTCTACAGCCCCAGAGAGCTGTTCCCAAACTATATAGACAGCTCTTCTCATGAGTGTCACCTTCCAGACACTCTCATCATCCTTGACTATTCAGACATGTTGCCTGAGGCTAGCAACTGTCGTCGTCGTCTTCTTCTTCTTCTGCCTCATTCAAATCTGCATATAGGTGATTATCATGGTGATCAGCCATGAAGACTGTCCTGAGAATATAATGCAGTGGCCTTTCATCTGCCTTCCACATTGCAGCATGACCCCCATACCACTGATCCAGTTCCATGAGTCACTTTCTGGTCCTGAGCCCTTTTGGCATGCAAAGTCTTCCTCAGCCCCAGGCCAGAGTTGATGAAGCTGCTGCCCTCCCTCAAGATGGATTCAAATGGGATTTAATCCACTTGCGGACCATCTCCCTTCCCTGTGGACTTTGGCACCCAAGCCATAAATTCTCAGGGTGGTCAAGTTAATTAACTGCCACCTGACACTCGATGTTGAGTCTCTGGAAGGATGGTCTATTCTATTACCATAGCAGAATAACCTGGGTAGCAACTGTAGCTGAAAATATATGTAGGGCATCATAATTGGGAAGGCTATTAAGAAACATACTTCTTCTTCCATGTCTAGGCCAAATGTGAAACTGCCAAAATGTAGTCACCTTTTGATGAGTCCTTTCACCTGATCTAGTGTGAGAAAGATTAGCCAGCAACACAAGGTTGCTGTTACCAGGATAATGCTGATTGTGGTTCAAAAGTGCAACAACCTTTGAGGAGGTTCTTTCTGTGTACCCCATGAAACATACTGAGCAAGATGAACAAGTGTTTGGACTCTGTATAGGAAATCTCCTCATGCTCTCTGAGGCAGATTTTTCATTTTGTTTTCTCCATTTTTGCAGATGCAACCCTGATATTGGAGGGTTGACTGTTGAGCAGAAATACAGCTGGCACACATTAGTTTGCCCAGTTTTCCTAGTTCATTGAGTGTGATATTGAGTTGGTTTACTATCTTATGATTTCTCTCTGATCTTCCCTGTTCCTCATCTGGAGAGGAGGCTGTTTCTGATTCCTGATGGACACAGTAGAGTTGTGTTTAATAGAAGCTCAAAGGATAGGATGTAACAGCTAATAATTTCTATCCTTAGAATGCTTCATCTTCTGGGTATTTCTCTATACATCAACTTTCTACTAAAGGCTTACAGTTTTTTCCTGATCCATTGGCATCTCTATATTACTATCAAGGGGGTCAGACTACCCTTTGAATATGCCTCAGAGATCTGCTTGGTTTGCAACTTTAGAAATACTGTAAGAGTAAATCCCATTTTTTCAACATTATTTGTCATATTTTAAAACAGCATCTTTAAAACAAGATGTACCAAACAAAATAAGACACATGGAGAGATCAGACAGTTTACAGAAACATTTTAGAAACCTCATAATATGCAGATGTTTTCCAAAGAATTAACCCAAAACATTAATTAAGGATGTGAAGTGGGGGGGGGGGTTGTCTCTGGATGGCTTCTTTTTAAAAAACCTGGTTATTTCTAATACACTTTTGTTTTGTAAACCACAAGAAAAGCAATAAACAGTTACATTCAGACTTTGTGGAGGAGTGGTCCGTTATAGTTGTTCATCTAATTAGTGGGTTGTAAGATGATTTTCAGCCTTTCTGTATCACACAAATCATCCCAGCTCTGTCAACACAACAGCCAAATTGTTTGTTTGTTTTTCTTAAAGAAAATCTCCCCTCTTTATTTTCTTTTATGTGTTGACCCTTTTCTGAGCACTTTCCCCCTTTTCCCTTCCCTCATAATTTTTTTAATCTAGGGATTTAAATAGGTTGTAAGGACATCACCCAATAAACTGCTATTAATTTTAATTGATTGTTTTCTTTCATCATCTAAGAATATTTCCATGGTAACATTCCTCATTCTCTTGTTATTGGTGGGGCACTATTCACTCCAGGGGAGGGTTAATGGTGGGGCAGCAAAAGGCAAGCAATTGGTCAGCCATTTATTTCCTCTGGTCCTTCAGGAAAGGTTAGTTAAGGTCAGCAAAAGTCAAAAGGTAATTACTTTTTCCTCCTCAGGGTTAAAGTATCACCAATTGTGATTGGACCAACTGGACAGATGACCTTCAGCTCTTTTACATGCATTTATTTATTAAGTTTTCAATCCTTTCCCCCTCCTCCCCCTTTGGACAGAGTAAATAGAAAATAAGTGTGGCTGAGAAGATAAAGAGCCCTGGAGATCTATATATGAAGGGCTGAAATGTTCCTTTTTCAGGAGGCTATAATCTATTGAACTAATCCACACGTGGGGGTGGGGGAGGGTTTGAATCTAGCAAACCTTAGCTGGAAATAAACTGGAATTCCATTTGTAAATAACATTTCAGGGTTTTTTTAGAGAACGTATATAGCTTGCTTTTCAGATCACTAATCTATTAAAAAATATCATCTATATTCTTTCTTGTGATATACAAAGATAAAGATTTTGGGAACAATTACATTTTTAGATGGAAGCATAACTAATGGATAGATAGCTCAGGGACAGAAGTTAGGAGTTCGGTTCCCTACAGTTCCTACTTGACAGGGGCTGGAATCCATGATCCATAGAGTTCCTTCCAGATCTGCAGTTTAAACATTATTAAGCTTTATTATGAGGATGATAGCAGGAAATGTAGATGCTGTAGTTCCCTCAACCATTAAGGATAATGTGAATTTGAATCATGATCAACCAACAAGTAAATACAAAACTCTTGCTGCAACTTGTACCAAACATATCAGAGAGTAAACAAAACAAAACAAGAAGACAAAAAATGTTGTGGCACTTTAAAGACTAACTGCTGTATTTTAATTTTAGCTTTTGTGGACCAAGTCCATGTCATCAGACATAGGAGTGAGGCTTCATGGCATCAATTTATACACATCAGATGCAGAGGTATAGAATTATTTGCATAACAGATAAGTTTACAAGTCAGTGTGGTTGTTTTACAACGGTTAATATCTGTCCTTCAGATTAGTTGTGAAGCTCCACCCCTTTTGAATTGCAAATGGTTAGTAGATCATCATCATCATCATCATCATCATCATCATCATCATCATCATCATCATCATCATCATCATCATCATTAATGTGTCAGAAATTATTCTTGGTTGAAAGGATTTTTGTGGAAGAAACTCTGCTCAGGGAATGCCCAAATGAGGCTCCTTTCATGTCCCCAAGAGCTGGGACAGAGACGGATGCTCAATCCATCATACAGCATCTGGATCTCAAACTGCTGGCTTGCCAGCCTTCCAGCTAACAAGAGGAGCTTCTTAACCACTGAGCCACCACAGCTTAGCAGTAGATGAATGCAAGACAAACATTGTGGCATTACACATTTGCTAATGAGTTTACCCTTCAAGCCTAGCATCTATTGTGTGAGTGGCCTAGGCCAAACACTAAGTTCTTCCTTTGTCCTGAGAGGAATCCTGAGGCTGTGGATGAGAATTCTACTGAAGTAATTTCTGTAAAAGTGGTATAATATAACAACATATAACAGATGACATATATGGCAACATATAACAACTTGTTAGTTGTGGTGTATCAAATTTGATAATGTCCCAGAAACCCTTGACTCATGTTCAAACCTTTGAGATGAGTGTCCAGCATGTCCCTGCTGTCTCTCTCTGGATCCTTGTCTTATAATTTTTCTGTTCTAGGATGACAACTTTCAAGTCCTGTGCCCAGGTAGACTGAAATGTTTTTAAACAGGTTTCTGTGTATTGCCATTCCTGATGACTTAGTAATGTCCATTAACTCTTTTGCACAGAGATTGTGCCAAGTAACTCCTTTTCCTTGAAACTCTGGAACAGAGTCTGGCATTTTAAGATTGCCACCTGACAGGGTAGAAAGGGCCTCTTAGATGTGTTTATTAATTTTCTGAAGACTTCCCCTGCTCCTTCAGCATCCAGTGCACAATGACTGCTATCTAATGAGTCCCTGAATCAAACCTATTTTACTCTAAAGGTGCAAACTTCTTTCATTCACAGGACATAGAATATTAACCTATGGCATAATAACATACTAGAGCTGCAGAGAACCAACGAGGGAAGCCAGGGGCCTCATATTTGCCTCCTTTGACCTGTTACAAGACAAAATCAGAAGTTAATATTGAATCTCCCTATTGTGGAGTCCAACGGTCGAGTCCAACCTTTTGCGACCCCATGGACCATAGCACACCAGGCTTCTCTTCCATCTGCCATCCTCTGGAGTCTGCCCAGATCTGTGCCCACTGCATCGACAATGCCATATAGCCATCTCATCCTCTGCTGTCCTCCTTTTCCCTTTGATCTTTCCCAGCATCAGGGCCTTCTCCAGGGAGTCCTCTCTTTTCATTTAGTGGACAAAGTACTTGAGCTTCAGCTTCAGTATTTCTCCTTCCAAGGAGCAGTCAGGGTTGGCTCTGCTTTGTTTTAAGTCCCAACTCCTTGGAGGCTTTCAGTAGCAGCTGTTCTCAAAAGTTGCCAAATTGGTTGGATAGTTTGGTACAGGGTGGTTTGAGGAGGTAATGATTGCACATATTCTGTAGGTTTCTAGATGGCAGGAAGTGTAGAGTAAGTTTGTTTGGACCCAATCATGCTCAAGCTCTACACATCCATGTTGTTAGTTTTTGTTCTTTGAAATCACACTTCCTCAAGGGAGCTAAAAAGAAAAAGAAACCCTCTGTTGATGCCAGCAAAGGTCAGTGAAGGCTATTCATTCAGACTTTGTGGAGCAGTGAATGTACTTTAGACTGAACTGTCTAAAGTGCAATCTTATTGTGGGGGTAGGAATAAAGGTTGGACTAAAACCCTGAGTGGATTAATGTGCTCCCGCTCCCATCATATGTCATCAGACCTTCATTTACAAGGTATTTCTCCCCCACCCTTTAAAAAAATTCCATCAGCAGATGCACATTTTTAGATTTAAAAAAACCCATGAGCTGTTCTGGTCCTCATTAGGGTCATATAGCAGTTTAGTGTTTTTTTTTTCCATTTAATTTATTGTCTCTTTCATATGTCGCCAGTGAAAGATTCGGTTGTTTTGTTTGTTTTATGTGTGATTTTTTTTTAAAAAAAAAGTTTTGTTAATGCTCTCCTCCTCTGGAACTTCTGTATTAGTGCTAGGGATTTATTCTCTTAATGGGAAAACAAATATGCTATCAGAAAAACAGCCAGAAACAAAGGGGCATACTGAAAATGTTTCCACTAAAAGAGGCAGTTGTAATGAGAGTACAGTAGTCATAAAAATAAAGTGAATTCTGTTTCTTGTACAGTAATTGATAATGAAAAAAACACAGATGACCATAAATCAAAAGTCAAACCCATGGAACAAAAGAGTTATGGATTCTCTCTGAAAAGAAATCCTGGATGACCACACACACAAAAAGATCCTCAAGTTGTAAGACAGGTTAAACGGCCAATTGATTGACCTCCAAAACCTAAGGGAGATGCTGTTGAAAATACCAGGCATATGAATGATTTTTTAAAATGTTGTACACTGCCCATAGTGGGAAAATTATCCAGATGGGTGGTAAACAAGCATACAAACAATAAAGTTGAGGGATAGTGGAATCTCAGTTTACATTATATGCATTAAATGTAATATGTGGCTTAAACCTGATCATTGACTGTACTGAAGAATCTCCATTGCACATTAAAGCAGTTTTATCCCACTCTAACTGCAATGGCTCTCTCCTGTGGAATTCTGGAATCTGTAGTTTGCCAAGAGGTTCTGTAGTACAGAAATGACAGCTATGAACTTGAGTTTAAAGTCTTCAAACCCCTACTATGGGTGACCTTTAAGGCAGGGGTTCTCAACATTCTTAGGTCGCAGGCCTGGCCATGTCCCCCAGACAGCTGATTGGCCCAGTCACATGGTTCCTCCCACCAGAAGTAGAAGTAAAAAATGCCCGCACATGCACAGAACACATTTATGGCACTGTTCTGTGCATGCACAGGCCTGTTTTACTTCCGCTTCTGGGAGCAGTGAGGGTGGTGTGGGCTGGTTGAATTGGCGTCTGGGGCTGGGGCCGGCCCATGGACCATAGGTTGCGAATGCCTGCTTTAAGGGTTTCCTGATAAGGCCATGGCCAATGGAAGACACTACATGAATAACATAAGTTTTTGTTGTTCACTCGCACAGTCGATTCCAACCCTTTGCGACCCCATGGACCACTGTCCGCCAGGCACTCCTGTCCTCCACCATCCCCCTCAACTCGCTCAGCTCTGTGCCCATTGTGTCCACAATACCATCTAGCCATCTCATTTTTGGCTGCCCCCTTCTTCTTTTGCCCTCAACCTTTCCAAGCATCAAGGCTTTCTCAAGTGAGTCTTCTCTTCTCATTTGATGTCCAAAGTACCTTAGCTTCATCTTTACTATTTGCCCTTCTAAGGAGCAGTCAGGGTTGATTTCTTCTAAGATTCTTCAAAGGCATCTATTCTTCTGCACTCAGCTTTCCTAATGGCCCAGCTCTTACAACCATACATTGCCACAGGGAATACCATTGCTTTGACTATACGAATTTTTGTTTGCAATTTGATGTCTCTGCTTTTCACTATGCTCTCCAGGCTTCTCATAGCTTGTCTCACAAGAATCAGTCGCCTTTTTATTTCATGGCTGCAATCTCCATCTGCAGTGAGCTTTGATCCTAAGAAAGTAAAATCTGTCACTGCTTCTACTTCTTCCCCATCTATTTTCCAGGGACTGATAGGACCTGTTGCCATGATCTTGATTTTCTTGATGTTGAGTCTCAAGCCAGCTTTTGCACTTTCTTCTTTCAACCTAATCAGGAGCTTTTTTAATTCCTCCTCACTTTCTGCCATCAGGGTGGTATCATCTGCATATCTCAAATTATTGATGTTTCTCCCAGCAATTTTGATCCCAATTTAGAAGTATCTGTTGTTAAAACCTTACATTCTTGATGAGATTAAGAGTACACATCCCAGACTTGTGAGTTGTGCCTACATCCTAAGGAAAGAAATATTGAAGATGAAGCTTTGTTACTGAAGTCAGGAATATGGAACTAATAATGAGCCAACATAGATAAAAGTCAACTAATCAAAGCCCTAAAAGATGATGCAATTAAAGTGCTGTACTCAATATGTCAGCAGATTTGGAAAACACAGCATTAGCCACAGGATTGGAAAAGGTCAGTATACATTCCAATCAGTGATGGGATGTAACAGGTTCACACCAGCTCGCCAGACCCGGTAGTAACTTTCCCCAGTGCCCTGGAGAACCGGTAGCAGCTTTTGGGGGGAACCACCTTTGGGGCTTACCTTTTAACTGGTTCCCCCAATTTGCATGCACGCCAAGCACTTGGTGTGCATGCACGCCTACAGCCCTTGGTTCGTATGCACAGCCTCCTTGCTGTCCTCCCAAGCGGGGAGGAGGAAAAGAAGCTGCTAACCTGAAGCTCCCTATAGCCTGCTCCCCAGGGTAAGTGACTCACCTTTGGATGTGGTGTGTCTGTGTGTATTTTAATGTGTATTCAATACCTTTACCTATATTGACGTACTACCACAGTTCCTAAAAAGGCCTGGTGGCCTGGCTTGGGTTTTTTAAGCAAAGTCTTGGAGTTACCTCATCAATAAGCTACACCTGTGCTGTTCCAATTGCTGTTCCAATTGGACAACCGTTAAGGGGGTACAGCTGTTTTACATTTACATTAAGGCATATTATCCTAAAGAACTGGTTAGGCAAAGACTTAGTACCTAACTTCTTTAACTGTTGAAAAGTTGAAAAGTGCCAAAATGAAGCCATCTTGTGGTGAGTTCATTCTGTAGTTCCTTCCATGTGACCTAGTGTGAGAAAGATTAGCTAGAATAAGCTTTAAGCTCTGGTTTAAAAGCTCTGGTTAATTTGTGTTTGGGGTGTGTGTGTGGGTGTATTTTAATATCTTTTTTATTATATTTATTTATTAATTTATTTAGTTTATTTACAGGTTTGTGTTGTGCGTAGGTGGGTGGGTGGGTTGAGATGTGTGTGTGTGTGTGTGTGTGTGTGTGTGTGTGTGCTTATTTTTATTTTATTTTATTATTATTATTTATTTTTTCTTTGGCCCCGCCCATGATGTCATGATGTTAGCTCCGCCCACACTGTGATGACGTCACTGTGGAGTAGAAAATTTTTTGACATCCCACCACTGATTCCAATCCCAAAGAAGGGCAATGCTAAAGAATGTTCAAATTATCAAACAATTGTGCTCATCTCACACATTAGCAAGGTCATGCTCAAGATAATACAGACTAGGCTTCAGCAGTGCACAGATCTAGAAATTCCAGAAGTGCAGGCTGGGTTCCGAAGAGGCAGAGGAACTAGAGACCAAATTGCCAACATTCGTTGGATCATGGAGATCAAATAAGTCCATCCTAAAAGAAATCAACCCTGACTGCTCCATGGAAGGACAAATATTGAAGATGAAACTAAAGTACTTTGGACACCATTGAGAAGAGAGGACTCACTTGAGAAGGCCTTGATGCTGGGAAAGAATGAAGGCAAAAGGAGAAGGGGGTGGCAGAGGATGAGGTGGCTAGATAGCATTGTTGATGCAATGGGGGTTGAGCTGAGCAGGCTGCGGAAGATGGCGGAGGATGGGGTGTCTGGTGTGCTGTGGTCAATGGGGTCACAAAGGGTCGGACTCGACTATGCAACTGAACAACAACAAAAAAATCAAATAGGAACTTTGTCCATTTTCTTGATCCTTTGTGTAGTAGAGTAAAAATGTAGGTGCCTTAGACTGGATTGGGGCCTTTCCCACTTTTAGAGAAGGCCGCCTGTTTTGCTTTGTACAACTGGCTGAACAAGGATTTAAAACCAGGTTTTCTGAATTTTAAGGAATTGTGGTGGCTTAGTGGTTAAGATGCTGAACTTAAAGACTGGGAGGTCAGAGTTCGATACCCAAGTACTGCATGATGGAGTGAGCTCCCATCTTTGTCCTGCTCCTGTCAACCTTTCTGAATCTTGGTGCAAAACTTTATCCACTACACCACGCTCCCTTTAAATTTATGAATACTTCTCAATAAATAAGGAATAAATAAATTTAGTAAAACAATTAAGTCTCTGTGCAGTTCACCCTGCCAGATCCCTTTTCACTGATAAAACATTTGATCTTCCAAAGAATTGGCTACTCAGAAGCAAAACACAATGTATATGATGGTGTTGTGGTTGTATTTCCAAATACTAATTTACAACTGGGATGCTGCTAAATAGTATGGGTGATATAAAGGTCAAATCAATTGCTGAAGTATATGTGTGTCTATATAAATATATATCTCAGAAAATTGCAATTCAGCTCCCTGACAGAGGGTCTACTCAGTTCTACAGATCTTTGGACTCAGCAAAAGTTATAAATACAGAAAAAGGCAGCAAGTAGAAGATATACTGGTACAATCAATTTTGTTGGCAAGCATGGGAGGATTTAAGTCTAAGTATAGATGGGAGAATAGTGCATTACACATAGACTTGGATATATAGATGGTTGCATGTAATTTATTGATCAACCTATCCAGAGGAAAAGTAGTGGGCAAACTGCACCCACACAAGGAGACATTACTGGTTCTGTGGTGTTCTTTCACTAGAAGATCAAATGTGTTGTATATACAAAGGGTGCCAAAATGTATACATATTTTAAGAAAGGAAAAAAAGTATTAAAATTGTAACACTCAATATATACAAAAGATAAATACAAGTCATGTTTGACTTCTGCAATTACAAGAAGTGCTCAAAATCATTACCATCATCATCCAGACACTTCTAATTATGGCCAGCTACTACTTCTTCAGCAACATTTACCAATATAAAGATGGAGCTACTAGATGTAACTTCTGCATTCTAGTTTTTTTCCTGTTTATATACTTTTCCATTCCTGCTTATATACTTTCTGTCCTTACAGCTAAAGCTGATAACTTTTAACTCAATGTTAAAAGAACTGGGATAGGAGGCAATGAGAGGTAAATTCTTTGAACATCAGGGCTTCAGGGCTAGCATTAGCTGCAAGAAATATTATTTTCCATGTCCTTCTTCACTTCTTTTCCCTCTTCATCTGCTTCTCACTAACATGGGACAGTTTTTCAGTGGTTTCCATGACAGAGGATGCAAATTCCCATCATTGTTGAAACAATGGTCTGGCTTCAACTAGGCTAGGGTTGGTAAGGCACAGCCTGTGGGCACAATGCAGCCTTCTAGATCTCCTACACTCCCCATATTTTCTGTTACTAAAAAGAGTCTTTTAAGGCCTAAAACAGTGGTGGCCAAACTATGGCCCACCGGCCAGACCCAGCCCATTTCATGTGGCCCTTGGCTGCCCTTGCCGCTCCAGTAAGCGAGCACATTTACGACAGCCATTAAATGCTCCTACGCATGTATAAAGGTGGCCACGGCTGTTGTAAATACTGTTGTAAATGCACCCACAGACACATTTTACAGTGGGAGGAACCACATGAGCAGCCCCACTCAACCATGTGACCAGCCTGTGGAATGAAAGGTTTTGGGAATCCCTGGCCTAAAACAAGCTTCTGGAAGCAAAATATGCAGCTTAAAAGACTGTTTCACACACACACACACACACACACACACACACACACACACACACACACACACACAGAGAGAGAGAGTTTGGTGGGGTGTCAGAGAAGATGCAGCTCTCTAAGATATAGAAAAGGGCAAAAATGTCCCACAACTCCCAGAGGTTGTACACTGCTACACAATGCATAAGATAGTGCACAGGAAACTTTCCAACCTTTCTATACATTTATTTTTGAACTCATATATGCTTCATGTAAAATCAACAAACACCATCTATTTAGTTTATCATATGGATTCTGTGTTAGTCTTTTCCTCTCTCTTTTGCTGTTGTCTTTCCACCTCATTTCTCACGAACGTTGGCCCAACATCTTTGCTTTGGGGTTTCTCTTTCTCTCGGTTCAACAACACTTCAAATTAATCTCTCTCTCTCTCTCTCTCTCCTTCCTCTCCTTTCCTCCCACCCTTGCGTTCCCCCAACAGCCTTGTCCCCAAACTGCAGGATGTGGATCGATATACCTTCAATTGGAATAATTGTTTTCCTTTGTAAGGCCTCCCTGTTACTTTCAGCCCTGAATGGAGAACGGTGCGATTGACCTCCAGAAAAGCAGCAGATGTGACTAAAGTATAGCCCCTCTGGCCTAATCACTCAAAGCCAGACCTTGAAAAATAAGCAAAGAAAATACAAGGAGCATGTGCTGCTTAGCTGTGGGAAAGAAACAGCAGGGCCAGCTATGGGTAAAGTAGCTTTTTTTTTTCCTGATAAGACCCAAGTCAACCTTCCTGTGTCCAAAATGTGGTTTCCTTTAAAAAAAAATGCCTGTGCAATATATTTTTTAAAGGAAGGATGGAAAAGCAAACAGTTGAATGGTGCTAGTTAGACATTCATCCTATGATGATGCCTTCAGTCCATGTTGTCGCTTTAGGCTGTGGTAAAGCAAACAAACGATATTGCAGTATTAGAAGGAAAGGTTCCATCCACAAGACCTGATGTTGAGGATCCATTTTGGATCCATCCAGACCAAAAGCTCAATGGCCTATTGCCAAATGTTGAATTTTGGGAACTACAATCCACAAAAAAGGTAAGGTTGGCTGCCTCCTTTGTTTCCTTTCACCAACAGTTGATCTGCTTCTATCCCTTGCTTGAGAGCCAGTCGTGTCTGACTCTAGACTAGGGGTCAGTGCTCATCTCCACTTCCAGCCAAAGACCAAGCACTGTCTGCATTTGCAGACAGTTGAAGGTCATCTGGCAGGCATGACTAGATGCCAGAGCTGTTACCTTTCCCACCCGAAGCGGTGCCTATTTATCTACTTGCAATTTCTTGCTTTCGAACTCCTTGGTTAGCAGGAGCTGGGGCAGACAACAGGAGCTCACTCCATTGGACAGCACTTGGGTCTTGAACTTCTGACCTTCTGGTCATCGGGTTCAGTGTCTTAACCACTAAGCCACAGGCTTTTAATAACTAAAATTGAGTCCTTCCTGGATGCTGAGTTTTTGCACATTTAAGTTTTTGCACATTAATATGTTTAGTTCATTGTAATAAAATAGTGATTTTCTCATCACTCTTATGCTTTTTTAATGCAAAACCCTCATATTTTGCGGGGAAAAACATGTGATGGGGGGGTCGAGGTCATTTTTTGATTCAGCACACTAGAAAACATAAAATTTACCAAAAATATCATATGCAGCTAATTTTTATTTTATTTTATTTTTTAGCAGACCTGTGTTATTTACTAATGGTGTAGTTTTACATCTTAATAAAAACTCCAGGTATCTAACTCTGCTTTGTGCTCAAATAGACATACAGTACTGGGAATTATGAAGTGAAAATTGTGGTTTTCCAAACCCTCCTTTTTGGATAGGATTATTTATTGGGGGAACACATTTCACCCTGGAATGTTTCCCAGAGGAAACTTCTGACCACTTTATAACCATGGCAGATTTCTTATTATTTGGGGATGTGAAATTTCAGTTTGCCTCCAGATGGATTTCAGTCCATTTCCTTCTTTTTCCATTCCAACTATATATCCTTCTTGGATGTATATTTTAATGTGGTTAGGGGGTGTATGTGTGTTAGAGAAATCCAAGCTGGATCACCAAGGTGGAATGGTCAAAGCTGAGACCCATGCAGGAAATACTATGGATATGAGGTGGGCCAATTTATGTCGCCATCCCCTCCTATATGATGTAATGGAAATTCAATTAGCTCAGAGTCCCACAGCCCCAATCCATAGTTATTCTCTCCACCTTTTAAAAATTGAGTCCTTTTGCAGAAGGAAAAACCCAATGAAGCAAGTGCATACAAAGCAATGCTTTGGAAAAGTACCTTTCCCCTCACCTCCTGCCTCTGAAGAGAGGAGTTCATGGACACACACAAGCAGTATCATCTCTCACCTCTCTCCACAGAAGCTCTCTACTCCCAAGACACTTTTTAAAAGATGGGCAGTTTTATTTCTCTAACAGCTTCACAAACTCTGATTGTCAGTAAACTAAGATAAGGAAATGAGGAGAAAAGCCTCTTTAAGTCTGTTCTTGTGAACTTGCATGGCATACAGGTACTTCAAATGGAACTGTGAGTAGAAAGCTTTTTTTTTTCTTTTCTGCTTGTGTGGCTACTTATACCAAAAACTACCAAATGCCCTGGTGCAACTTCCCAGCTACAGAATTCTTTTGGTGTGTAGCCACATCCTAAAATGTGTCCACCCTCTTCAGGAGTAACAGCTGCATAAGGCTTGCCACATTTCAAATAAGTAATAAACATATACTATTTCCAGAGAGAGCCCTTGTTTAAGACCACTAAGTCTAGAATTTAAATGTACCTTATGGCACTGCCTTGTTCACATTTGCACATTTCAGAATCCATGTGCCTGGTATAGGTTGCAACTCAAGCAAAAATAAAGGAAGCCTAAATCCAAATGTTCATTCCAACTAGAAAAGACCCATTGAACCAACAGGATTTGTGTAACTTTTGGCTTATCATTCAACTATCATACTCTGTACTAACAACTGAGTTCAGTCCATGATATCATTCCCACACACCTAAGTGTGACAGATAAAAGCGCAACATATCTCATATCATTGTTGTTCCACCCAATACTTACTAATATGTCTGTCTTGCAGGGGGGTCTTTTAAAAAAACATTTATTATGAAATACTCATGTTGCCTTTAGCAAAAGAAATACATATTCAATGCACTGCCAATGTAACCCTGAGTTTTTTCAGACTTTTATCGTCAGCAATTAAACATTTTGTCATAAACATTTTAAAAGGTCAAAGAAATTGCAACAGTTTGGCTAAAGAGATAAATGGTCAAATAAAACATCAAATTATTAATTCCCGGGTGACAAAAAGCAGCATACACCCGATCAATAAGGAGGCACAAAGTATTCTGGGAAAGAGCAGCCTTGAAGTGTTAATAACTTGTTCACATTATGTTGCTCTAGTACATCAAGTGAAATGGCAAGCCGCAAAACCATTTTCACCACAAGTCAGTACTAATTGACCAAGTAGGAATGAAAGGCAGAGGTGATTCAGTGAAATTGCTAGCAATTAAAAGAACACACCAAAAAGTACAGATGTACACTGCAAGATAAGCCAAGCAAATACTTGTTTGATTGATTGTTTACACATCTATTTATTTATTTATTTATTTATTTATTTATTTGCTTACATTTTCATGCCTATTATCTCTCCAGGAAAAGTACTCGTTGAACCAGTAGTATTTCTCTGTATTTCTTTTGCATCTCTAGTTGTGCTGAATGCATCGGTCTTTTGTGAAAAACTCAAAACCTCGTTTTACAAATAGCAATTAATTGGAATATGGACTTTCATTGCTGGTTCCTCTGTTGCATATACTTGTGCATACATGGCAACAGGAAAAAGCCTGAATTATATTTACATTACAATGCTCTGGTAATTTGGACTCATTCTGTATAATGCATAAAGTTTAAAATTATACCCATTTTGTAAAAAGTGGCAGATCATCTCATTGCAACACACTGTTAATAATGCATGTATTTGCAGCACACTGATGATAATAATAATATATGGATATATGAGTATTTGCGTGCAGTTTTGTGACAATGCTAAAATACTATTTTGCTATTTGTGCTTCATAGGGAAAGAGACTAATACCGCTGCATCTTTGAAAACTATATCTGTCCGTTTTTTAGATTTATAGATTAGACTATATATAAAGATGTTATGAAGTTCAACTTTATTACCATTTTACCACAGTAATTTTCAAAATCTTTTCCAGTTAAACTGAGAGCACTGTTTTTACCTTTCTCGGGGGAGGGGGGAAATGAGGCCAATATCTTCCCCATCATTTGTATTTGACTCCATCTTATCCATAGTTACTATTATGGTAGTTCCTGTTTTCTGATAGCTGTTCCTGGAAAATCACAATGGATAGTTTGTCCTTGTTTTCCAAGTTGGAAGAAAAAACAAAGGTCACCCAAATCATCTTGGTGCACTCTCTGGTTGATTCACAAGGTAATTAGCATTTTGTCTCCAACATGCTGAATACTCATTTTACCAATCTCAGAAGGAGAGAAGGCTGATTCAACCTTGAGCCCAGTCAGGATCAGACTTACAATGTCAGCAATTTTGGCTGCAATACAGCAATTTAACCACTGTGTCACGATTATTATGCGGTGTTTTCTCTTCCCCCACCACTCTGATATGCACTGTCCTGCCTGCTGAAGAGTCCAGCAGAACTTCAAAGCTAGCCTGTTGCCCTGGTACGGCGAAATGAGGAGTCAGACAACATCTTTTGGTTTGAAAAACTGGGCCACTTTATTAACTTAAATCAGCTTAACTCATTTAACGCTTAACGCTTTTAAACTGCCCTGCAACGGGCCGAAGTAGCACTGGTAAGGATTGAATCGCTATACTTACCTTAATTTATCTTAATAACTTTTACTTAGTTTACCCAATTAATGATCCCGTTGTCCGAAGTCTCCGTAGAGCTTCGGACCTCCGAATCGGGCGAACAGTTTATGGGATTGCAGTCTGTCCAAACTGGCAGTCCCTTGTTCCCGGACCGCATTTCATCAGCCAGTGCTGTCGTTCTCTCTATGCTTCACCCCACGCTGACTGATGAACTGCGTCCCCACCAGATTCGATAGGGATCCATGCAATATCGTTACCAGTGCTACCCGCCACACGGGGAGGTGTGCGAACTACTCACCGCCCCCCACCCCCAAGAGGGCGACAATTCTGCCCGAAGGCCCAGGTGCAGGGCTTCGATAAACGCCGCCAGCCCATCCGCCGAGAGGTGCACCCCATCTTGGCGGTACAAACGCGGGTTTTCAACCCTCAAACAAGGGTGCTCCACCACGGTACCCAATCCTTCCCTGGAGAAGAAGCGGGCCACCACGCGGTTCACGCCCCGCCGGGCCCGATCAATGCGTCGCGGGTCACCGGCGCCCCGGTAGACCACTCGTGGGATCATGGCCGACCAGATCAACCTGGTATACGGCCACCTGCCATGGAGATAATCTAAATCCTGGCAAATCGCTCGGGCAAGGTCGATGCCCGTACGCCTCCCCAGATCGTTGCCCCCCAAATGGACAACCAGGACATCAGGCGGGGGGGGGCCGGCCGCAGGCCTCCACAAACTGGAGAAGATCGTTCCACTCCATGCCCCGGAAGCCCCGCCACAGCAGGTATGCACGGCCCCGGAAACCCAGGTGGGTCCCACACCAGGAGGCAGCAGCATGTCGGGCAGCCCAGAAGACATAGCTGTGCCCGACGATCCACACCCGGGCAGGAACCGGCAGCGGAGGGCGATCTGGAAAAGAAACAGAAACTGTGCCAGCGAAACCGTTAAACAGAAAGTGGTCGCACATAAGCCCGGAACCGAGAGGACCCCCACCGCCCCATCCGCGTGATGTCCGCCTCCCCATAACCCAACGCTGCCACCGTGGAGGCGGCCCTGATGTGAAAGGAATGGGACCCATAACGCACCCCCGGGAGTCCTACCGTGGACAGTGCAGCCCCAGTCACCTTCCAGAATTGGAAGCGGGTCAATGGGGAGCGGTCCGCGTGCACAAAAAACGGGCCAGAGGAGGCCGGGTGGATCGCCAAATACCGGGAAACTGCCACCACCGGGCAGACATCAGTGAAACTGCACGAGAGCAGCAACAGAGATGTCCCCCGCCCCCGCTGGTCCGTCTTAGAAGAGCGGATAGTCAACCTGACCGATTCCCCGGTCAAGCTGACATCCGCAAAAGCCAGGGCTCTCCCCGAACGGTCCGCCTTAGAGGCGACCACCAATTCCCCGACCTGGAGGGCTGCGAAAAAGGCCACCGAGGCAGCCGCGTGGAAAAGACAGGCCTCGTAGGGATCCAGACAGATCTGGGGCCAGGCCGCGGCCAACCGCCGCAACACCGGCGGTGAAATAGGATGTCGGGAATCGACACTAGGGCCCCTTTCCCTGTTCCACCCCTCCAACACCCTACGGATGCGGAAGTCCCCCAATGTGTCGCAAAAACCATTGGCCTTAGCCGCAAATGAGAGTGCGGAGAGGCGCCCCCCGATGGTCCGGGGGCGAGGCCGTCATTGTGCAGGGAGACCATGAAGCGTAGGACATGGTCAACCGGCAATGGCCATAAGTTAGGAAGGTGAGAACGGGTCCGGAAATCTGCAAAAGACTGGCAAGCCTGCTCATATGCCCTGCGGGTTCGGGCCGACAGCGAAAGGCCCATGGCTCTGGTCACCTCAGCTCTCCAAGGTTCCACAGCAACTCTGGCAGTCGTAAGAGCAGAGCCTGCGCCCCGGGTGCCAACGCCCTGAACCGCAACATCTGTAAGCGGGACAGGGCATCAGCAATAGAGTTATCCACACCCGGGATGTGGCGGGCCCTGAAAACGATGTTGTGCCGGAGTGCGGCCAGGACAAAAGGCCGCACCAAAGCCATAACCCTGGGGGAACGCGAAGTCTGGGTGTTCACAATCTGGACCACCGCCGCGTTGTCACACCAAAATGTGACCACGGAATCAGACCACAACGGTCCCCACAGGGTGATGGCACCCAGAATTGGAAAGAACTCCAGAAAAGTCAGGTCCCGGATGATCTCAGTGCCCTGCCAGCTCAGCGGCCACTCGCCGCAGCACCACTGGCCGTCAAAAAAGATGCCGTATCCAAAGGACCCCGAGGCATCCGAGTGCACCTGAAACCTGGAGTTCAACGGCAGCTCGGTGCGCCAGAAGGAAACGCCATTAAAATCCTGGAGAAAATCCAGCCATACCATAAGGTCGGCCCACATCCCCCGGGTCATCCGCGTGCGGTGGAAAGGTTTAGTCAGGCCCACTGTCGCATCGCAGATGCGGCGCGAAAAGGCCCTACCCGGGGTCACCACCCGGCAGGCAAAATTAAGATGCCCTTGTAACTCCTGAAGCTCCTGAAGCGTAACCTTACGCCTGCAGATGAGGCGACGGATCAGGGAAGCCACCCTCTCGACCTTGTCGGGCGGGAGCCGGGACGTCTGAGCCACCGTATCCAGCTCGATCCCAAGGAACGTGAGGGTAGTGGCCGGGCCCTCAGTCTTCTCAGGAGCCAGCGGCAGAGCCAATTCGGCCGCCAGCTCCTGGAAAGAGTGCAGCAGGCGCAAACACGCTGGGGAGAGCGCCGGGCCCCCCAAGAGGAAATCATCAAGGTAATGCACCACTTTGTCGGAGCGTGCCCTGCGGACCAACGCCCAGTGCAAGAATGTACTGAAGCGCTCAAACGCGGCACAGGAGATGGAACACCCAAACGGCATTGCCCGGTCAATGAAATACTGGCCTTCGAAACGGAAGCCCAGTAGTTCGAAGTCATCCGGGTGAACCGGGAGCAGCCGGAACGCCGACTTGACATCGCATATGGCCAACAAGGCTCCCAGCCCACAGGAACGAACCATAGTCACCGCTTCATCAAACGAAGTATACTGGACAGAACAGAGTGCGTCCGGTATAGCATCGTTGACCGACGATCCCTCAGGGTAAGAGAGGTGATGGATAAGGCGATACCCACTGGGGGCCTTCTTCGGCACCAGCCCCAACAGGGACACCTTGAGGTTGGGGTACGGTGGCCGGTCAAACGGACCCGCCACCCTACCCAAACCAACCTCCTTGAAAATCTAGGCCCTGGCCACGTGTTCGAGACCCACGAGTGACCGTAAGTTCGGCGCATCCTGGGGCGACCGGGGACCAACAAAGGGGATTCGGAAACTGCAGGCAAAACCGTCCGCCAGGTAGGCCGCATCGGCCCGCCTGGGGTAGGCACTAAGCCAGTTATTGAGAACCTCCAGCCGAATTGGGCTGGGCCCCTTTGGCAACGGCTGTGTCAGGGGCGGGGCGCTTACCGCCAGGCTGGTCCCTGCCTCGTCCCCGGGACGCGCCCTCTTTAAAGCACAAGGAGGCCGGGTGCGGTCCGGCGCAGACCGCACACTCGTGACGAAAGTGACACGGCTTTCGGTTACAATGTCCTGTGGACGAAAAGTCCCAACACAGCAGGCGGGCTGGAACCCCCTGCCCCGCCGACTGGCAGGGAGACTGTGCCGGGCCGGGGCGCTGAACCAAGTGCCCGCAATCATAACGATTGCCCAGGGCAGGTCGGGACGGTGTCATCAGCTGGAGCCACAGCTGCGAGTGCTGCTCATCCCAGCGCATGGCCGGGCGTATGGCCGCACACATCCGGAACGTCTCGTCGTAAACCAGCCATGCCTGGCCAGGAAAATCGACATACGCCCGGTAGATGATGTCCAGGTACTGGAACAAAGGGATGGCCATATCCGGGTAAGCCTTAGTCAGGACCCCCGCATAAATCAAAAAAACCCGGGAGCCATTTAGCCCAGGTACGCGGAGGCTTCTTGCGCCGCGACACTTCCTTGTCGCGGTCGTCCTCCTTGTCCCGCTCCTCCTTGGTAGAATCTCTATTCAGGAGGCTAAAAATATCCACGTACTCCCAACGCCATATCTTATCCCTGGTCGCCGGGAGAAGGTGATCACCCAGGGGCAAGGATTGGTCCCCGAAGGGCATGGCGGCCCTGGGGACCGAGTTATACCCCGTATTACCCACCGTGCCATAGGGCCATCCAGCAGGTGGAAGGGTCGGGTGGCCGAAAGCACCATCCATCGGCGGGGGCGGGTAAGGCGCCCGCCACGCAGGAGCCTGTTGGACAACAGGCAAAGGCCATGGGGACCCAACGGGCAAAGTGGGCGGGACCTGCGTCCCAGGGGTCCCCGGCCACACAGAGGCCATAGGCTGTGGTGCAACCCCCGGTGAAGCCTGCTGGCCCAAAACCGTGGGCCACCCCGGGGCAATGGGCGGGGGCGCACTGCCCGGCAACCCCGCCAGAGCAGGCCATGCCACCGCAGGAGTCTGTTGGGGCCATGGCCACTGCACAGGCTGGACCGTAGGCAGCGCAGAAGCAGCAGGGGCAGCAGGTGCGGCGCTGACCGTCGATGTACACTCACCCAGAGCAGTCCCGGCCAATGCTGGGGGAACCGCCGGAGGGCCCAGGGCCTCCACCTGCCCGTCATCAGATGGTACCGCCACAGCAACCAGGCCGGGATCCTCCGACGCTTGCTCTATGGGCGCTGGCGCTGGAGCTGGAGCAGGGAGCTGGGCCGGTTGGTGCGCCGCCTCCATACGGTCCAAGCGCTGCAATAAAGCAGAAAGAAGGGTCCTAAGGTCCTCATCCCCTGACTCCGCCACTGTACGTGCCACCCGGCGGGCCGGACGGCGCGCAACCAGAGGTGGGACGTGGCCTGCGGCCCCCTCCAGGGCCGCCACCCGCTCCACCAGGCCATCAGTGTTAATGGGGAGGTTCCCCACCCCACCCGTTGGTGGGCCAGCCGGCCCTTGGGGCCTGCGTGCTGGCCGGCGAGGCCAAGGCGTGGCGGCCTTCTTCTTAGCAACCCTCTTGGGAGCCATGCCAGGGCAAAACCACCAGCAAATCAAGGCCCACCCTCCCGAGGCTGGAGCCAATTAGCGGTGCGCGGGCTGTGGTGGGACGTGAGGCTGCGCGGCCTAAGCCAAAGATAGGCCACAAGGGACGGATACTACAGTCCCAGAGTAAGCAAGCCTCACAGCCCAATGGGGCAGCACGGGGGCCCAAAGAAGGGAAAGGCCCGCAAAGGCCGAGTCCGGCACCGCCTGGGCGTCCAACCCCCAACCCCCCGGGAGTGCGCGAGCCAAACCGCCACGTGCACGCTCGTGTGACAGGCCCTGTCAGCCTGCAACGGGGGAGAAGGCCCGGGTACGCTGGAGCCGGAGGCACCGCGAAAAAGGCCTCCGCGCGAAATCCGGGTAAGGGACCCAGGAGGGAGGGCAACAGGATGGGGTAACCACCCCGTGGCGCTAAACGCCGGGACAAGGAACCGTTACGGCAGCCGAAGGAGGATTGCGCCAACTTGCGCCCGCTTCGGCTGTTGCCCGACACCAACGCAGCGAGGCTCCGTGCACGCGCAGCCCTTTTAAGGGCTGCGCCTGTCTCCGCCCACAAAGCTCGCCGCCGTCGCTTCCTCCCCCTTCACCGCCCGGGCAAAGCGCGCGCCGGCTAGAGGTCCCGCCGGCGCGCGATCATTTGTGGGATTTTACAAGTCTTGTGAGCTTAGACATCTGAAAAAGCACATATCCAATGTTGCATAGTAGGTAGGGTGACAGACTAGGACTCAGGAGGTGTGAGTTTGAATCCCCACTCAACTATGGAAATTCACTGGGAGTGGAGAACAGGTGAAGCCACTCCTTGAATATCTCTCTTACCTCAAAATCTCCATTAATTAAATAAGGAAGGCTGGGCACAGAAGAATAGATGCCTTTGAACTGTGGTGCTAGAGGAGACTATTGAGAGTCCCATGGACTGAGAGGAGATCAAATCAGTCAATCCTGAAGGAAATCAACCCTGACTGTTCCTTGAAAGGACAAATACTGAAGCTGAAACTCAAGTACTTTAGCTAGCAAATGAGAAGAGAGGACTCACTTGAGAAGGCCTTGAACTAGGAAAAATTGAAGGCAAAAGGAGAAGGGGACAGCAGAGGATGAGATGGCTGGATGGCATCATAGATCTGGCCAAGCTGCAAAAGATGGTAGATGACAGAGGACCCTGATGTGTGGTGGTCCATGGGGTTGCAAAGGATCGGACTCAACTGTGCTACTGAACAACAAATGTAGTGCATACCCAGTACTCTGGGCAGTTTGTTGTTGTTCAGTCACACAGTCGATTCTAACCCTTTGCGATCCTATGGACCATTGCCCACCAGGCACCTCTGTCCTCCACCATCTTCCTCAGCCTGCCCAGCTTTGTACCCATTGCATCTACAATACCATCTAGCCATCTCATTTTTTGCCGCCCCTTTCTTCTTTTGCCCTCTACCTTTCTCAGTATCAAGGCCTTTTCAAGTGAATCCTCTCTTCTCAGTTGGTGTCCAAAGTACTTTAGCTTCATCTTTACTATTTGACCTTCTAAGGAGTAGTTAGGGTTTATTTGTTCTCCTCGCTGTCCAGGGTACTCTCAAAACTCTCCTCCAACACCACATCTCAAAGGCATCTATTCTTCTGCACTCAGCTTTCTTCAAATGGTCCAGCTCTCACAACCATACATTACCGTCAGGAATACTATTGCTTTGACTATGCAAATTTTTGTTTGCAAGGTAATGTCTCTACTTTTAACTATGTTCTCCAGGTTTCTCATAGCTTATCTCCCAAGCATCAGTCACTTTTTTATTTCATGGCTGCAATCACCATCTGCAGTGAGCATTGATCCTAAGAAAGTAAAATCTGTCACTGCTTCTACTTCTTCCCCATCTATTCTGCACGGACTGATAGGGCCTGTTGCCATTATCTTGGTTTTCTTGATGTTGAATCTCTTTACAAAATAACATTATAACCAACCCATCCCAACCCATCCCACCCACTCAAAAATCAAATTTATAGCCACCCACCAATAAAACTCAAATAGAGCAAATAAAAAACACAAGATGGGACAAACCAATTAAGGAAAAGGGGGTCAGTCAATTAAAAATAACTATGGCAGGGATAATATGTCTTTGTAGTCCTCTCCAAGAGATCAGCTTTCATCTGTTTTTAGAAAACTGGAGAGAGGAAGCCTGGTATACCTCTACTGGCAATGAATTCCTTAATGATGGGCCCACCACCGATGCTTCCTCATTGATGTTTTGTGGGCTCCCTTGAAAGTAAACACCTGTAAGGCCAGAACCTGAAAGGATCAAGTGGTTTGGGTAGTACTCCTTCAGAAGTGCTATATCAGAAAATAAACAAAACAACAAAAAGACAAAAAAAATTGGCACCTTAAAGATCCTGTATTTTATCATTGGAAGAGAAGCTCCGAAAGATATCAAGGTCCCAAACCAAATAAGGTTGTATGAGTCTCTCTCTCTCTGTTGGACTCACAAGATGGATCATTGACATCGCTGTTAATGAAGCCATGCATATAGTGACAGGACACCTGAAACCTGCACCAGTTGAGAAAATATGCCCTCTTGTTGGTATCACTCCATCTAAGATTAGGAGAGAAGTAGCTGCGGGCACTGAGAGAACTCAGCAAGAGAATGACCCTCGACATCCTCTGAATGGATATGAGCCCCAAGTCCACTGGCTCAGATCCAGGAAGAGCTTTAGGGCAAGAACAAACATTCTTGAGGGTACACAAGAACAAAACCAAATTAAGAGATGGAGGAAGGAGCTCACTGGGCAAGGAACATCTGGCCGCGCCGACGTCTTCGCCTCCCCCGGATTTGCAACACCTGTCCGGGGGAGTGAAAAGGACCGCCGGCTGGAGCCCTCGCCAGAGACGCTTTCGGCCTCGCTCTCGCCGCGCCGACATCTTCGCCTCCCCCGGATTTGCAACACCTGTCCGGGGGAGTGAAAAGGACCGCCGGCTGGAGCCCTCGCCAGAGACGCTTTCGGCCTCGCTCTGGCCGCGCCGACGTCTTCGCCTCCCCCGGATTTGCAACACCTGTCCCGGGGAGTGAAAAGGACCGCCGGCTGGAGCCCCCACCAGAGACGCTTTCGGCCTCGCTCTCGCTGCGCTGACATCTTCGCTCTCGACCGCTGCCGCCCTCCTCCCGCCCTCGCCACTGGCCGGAGTGGAGGGCTTCAAAGACCTCTGGCTGGAGTCTGGGACGCCGACACTGCCACCCTCCTCCTGCCCTTGCCACCGGCTGGAGTGGAGGGCTTTAAGAACCCCAAAGAAACGACGACGACGACGCGCCAGACGCCGACGACGCTGCCGCGCCCCCTCAGCCCCCGTCACCGGCCGGGAGGAAGATAAAAGGAGCCTCCCTGGGCCGGGGGAGGCCCGAAGAAACGCCGCCGCCGCGCCAGACGCCGATGCCGCGCGCCCCCCCCCGGCCCCCATCACCGGCTGGGAGGAAGATAAAAGGAGCCTCCCTGGGCCGGGGGAGGCCCGAGGAAACGCCGCCGCCGCCGTGCAAGACGCCGCCGCCGCTCCCCTTTGTTAGACTTTGTTGGACTCTCCCTCAGCCATCCGGCCTCGAAGGGAGAGAACTTGGGGGTCTTGGGCGGCAATAGAGGACTTAATTAGGGGTGGTGGTGGTGGGATATTGTTATATTGTATTATATTGTTCTGTTTAGTATGGAAGCCGCCTAGAGTCAGGTTCGCCTGAGCTAGGCGGGGTATAAATTTGAAGAATAAATAAATAAATAAATATATGGCTGAAGAACTCAATCTCCCTTACATCACCTGGAGGACTCTGAATAGGTTGAGATCCACTAAATGCAAGATCCACATGCTCAAGTGGGGGCTGCTGGTGGGCAACAGCATGTGGTGTGAATGCAGAGAGATGCAGAATCCGGATCATTAACTGGTCTGCCGATTACTGCCAGAAACATGCACCGAGGAGGACTTGGGTTTGGCCAATGACAAAGCCAAGAAAGTGGCTTAATTTTGGCAGTCCAGAGTTTGACCAGGACTCAAAAGAAGAAGACAAGATGGATGCTCCTGTGGGTAAAAGGCTCCTTCCACAAACACAATGCTTCTTTTCATGGATCAGAATCCCAAGAAGCCTGTTTCTGTCATGCATTCCCAACCTTCTCAAGCCAGGGGCCAGGTCACACTCCCTTAGTCAGTTTCGAGGGCCAGACAGCCATTTTCACCTGCCTGCATAATTGGGGTGGTCATTTTGTCCCAACAGCTTCAATGGGGGTGGCAATTTTGTTTCTTGAATACCCTTGGAGGGGTGGAGGCCACATGAAATGGTGCCACGGGCTGGATCCGGACCTCGGGCTTTAGGTTGGGAACCCCTCTACTAAGACATCCTCCTTCAAAAGCCAGGAAAGGACTTGCTATTATGGAGTAAATGAACATACCACAAAAACACCAGAGGAGAGTGTGCCAGCCACTTCTCATTGCAGGATCAAGGACCAAAGGAAACACCTTACATGGACACACGTGTGTCTCTCATTTTACCTGTGAAATGCTGGGAGGCGGTGGCATTGATTTCCCTTTTTCATTAAGAAAAAATAGTGTGTGTCCTTGCATTATATACTGTGCGCCCTCAAAATCAATAAGGTGCAAATGAAAGTTAAATGGGAGAGTTTTCGCTTCATTTGTAGACAGGCCTTCATGCTTGGGGGGGGGGGGAGGTAGCAGAAAGAAACAGTCCAGTCACACCTTGCTTAACAACATTGACTATTTTGCTTCTTGACAGAGATTTATATCTCATGGCGAGGAGAAGGGAAAGAGAGCACCCATGGGGTGCTGTAGTTGGGATGCTGAACTGAGACCTAGAGATTCAAGTTCAGTTCCTGAGTGAGCCATAAAAATCACTGAATGTGCCTCCTTAATTGCAAAAACTTAATGCAGTGTAATGGATAAAGTGATGGACTAGCATTCAGGAGTTCTTGGTTCAAATCCTCACTCAGCCATGGAAGCTTGCCAAGGGAAGGGGGAGACTAGTAGAACCATTCTTTAAATACTGTATCTCACCTAATTTGAAAGCTGTATTAGCAGTGAAGGGATGTAACAGGTTCACACCAGTTCGTCAGGACCAGTAGTAACTTTTCCCAGTGTCCCGGAGAACCGGTAGCAGCTTTTGGGAGGAACCACCTTCAGGGCTTACCTTTCATTGGTTCCCCCACTGCGCATGCGCGCCAAGCACTTGGTGTGCATGCACGCCTACAGTGCTTGGCGTGTATGCACAGCCTCCTTGCTATCCTCCCAAGCGGGGAGGAGGAAGAGAAGCTGCTAGCCTGAAGCTCCCTATAGCCAGCTCCCCAGGGTAAGTGACTCACCTTTGGATGAGGTGTGTCTGTGTATATTTTAATGTGTATTTAATACCTTTACCTATATTGATGTACTACCACAGTTCCTAAAAAGGCCTGGCAGCCTGGCTTGGGTTTTTTAAGCAAAGTCTTGGAGTTACCTCATCAATAAGCCACACCTGTGCTGTTCCAATTGCTGTTCCAATTGGAGAACCCTTAAGGAGGTACAGCTGTTTTACATTTACATTAAGGCATATTATCCTAGAGAACCGGTACGATGACCATATCCATCTTGCAACATGGTGCTGCCCAGGCATTTATACTAACATGTAAGTGATGGGTTTGTGTTTGGGGTGGGTATTTGGGTGAGTGGGTGTATTTTAATGTAATTTTTATTTAATTTGTTTAATTTATTTACAGGTTTGTGTTGTGGGTGGGTTGAGGTGTATGTGTGTATGTGTGTGCTTATTTTTATTTTTATTTATTTTTATTTATTTTTCTTTGGCCCCACCCACAACATCATGATGTTAGCTCCGCCCACACTGTGATGACATCACGGTGGGGTAGTAAAAAACTTGACATCCTACCACTGTTTAAGTTGCTTAAGTCAGATGCGACTTAATGGCACATGACATGCACAGAAAAGAGTTAACAATTTAATAAACTGTGAGAGACCTCAACACTCATCTCAAGAAGAGCTCAGTAACTGCTACTTTGCTGTTATCCTTTTTCTACTGACTTTACCATCCTGGCTCAGCCTGACAGGCCTCACAAGACTGTTGTTAAAACGAAATGGGAAGGTAAAGTTATTAACTTGCTCAAAAGTCAACCATATCCGATTCTAAGTGGTGGTGCTCATCTCCCTTTACATCCAAAGAGCTGATGCTGTTTGCGTCTGCCGACCTTTCTGTGGCCATGTGGCAGGCATGACTAGGTGCCAGTGCACATGGAATGCTGTTAACCTTCCTGCCACAGCAGTACCTATTTATCTACTTGCAATTTCTTGATTTTCAACTGATAGGTTGGCAGGAACTGGGGCAGATGATGGGCGCTCACTCCATCATGCAGAATTTTGGTCTTTAACTGCTGACCTGCCAACTTTCTGGTCATCAACCACTAAGCCATCATGGAAGGAGTAGAGAAATGCTTACTAGAGAAAAGGGAAATATACTAGAGAATTTACTAGAGAAAAGAGAAATACTGTATAATGAACAAGCCCATAATGCTCCATTGTTTGTTCATATACAGTACTGTATATCCATCTCTCTATCCATGCAAAAGCAAATATTTTATGACTAAATTTTAAAATATTGGCCAGAGTCCTGTTAATTGTTGTGTGATGTAAAGTTATGCAGGGCATTAAGCACACACAAAGCAAATGGTGCAATCCAATTCTGCAATCGGTTACACAGTTCCAATAATGACCACTGACAGAAGTTCTTCCTAAATTAGGGATATGCATTGTCTTGGAAGAAATGTGCAAAAATGAACCAAACAGGAGAAATTGTGTGATTCTGGAGCATCTACAAGGCAGACCAAAGAGCCTTTGGTCAACACTAAGGACAGAAGAGTATAATTACAGATCCTCTGTTTTCTCTTGTGTGTTTTAAAAATTGTAAAATACTGTAAACTTAGCTATTTAAATTGAGTTAAGGAGGAATTGAAAGTTGACTTAGTATTGGTAGAACTGGCAGGCACTGAAAGGAAAAGATGAATGAGAAGTGACCTTTAACTCACATTAATTCTTTAGCCTATACGGTGCTAAAGAAAACTTAGAATGGGGTTACTAAGTGTGGTGTATTTGTGTTTGTGTGTGTGTGTGAGAGAGAGAGAGAGAGAGAGAAATAATAAGTAAATCATGGGCACCTGTGGCCTAATCTACCTTCCTTGAGTGTCAAGGCTACCCAAAAAGGGATCTAAGACCAGTTTAGAATCCATTGGTGCATACAGTGTGTGATTACTTATAAGGCAAAATGACTGTGTGTAGACAATGAAGTAAATATTGATTGCCACCAAATGAACACTTGAAAGATCAGCCATTTTTCCCACACCAAATCAAATGCCTTCTATTTTCATAAAGCCAGAGATCAGATCTCAGTGCAAATTTCAGCTCTAATGGTGTGTAAATCTAATTGCAGTGTGCCTCTGCCATCAACTTTGTCATCTGTGAGGAAAAATTGTTTTCCTATAAAGAGAGCAAGAAGTTTGTGTGTATATATATAGGAAAGCATCTTCTGACACTGAGTTTTTTACCATTGTATACAATGCTTTTTTTCCCCATGGGTTAGTGGGAGTGGCAGCTTTGGGTGAGTTCTTTGTGTCTTTCTCAATGCGAGTGTTTAATTTCACTAGCTTTGCTCAGAAATTATTTTACACAAATGGTAGTGGCTAGAAAGGGGAGAAAGAAAGCTTGGCCTGACACAAAATATTGTATGGAGTATGGAGATACTTCAGAGAGACTGTCTAATTTTGCCAAGGCAGCCTGTCTTCACCAAAACCTCAACAAAGATACTTTGCATGTTTTCCCTCAACCCCTATATCCTTAGCTGAGGTATACACACTGAACCCCTGTAATCACAGGGGCTTGAATTAGTACAGACTAAGGGGCATACCAAGAGGGCAGATTCCATTGGAATGAATCCAGCCATTATACCATCACATGTGCCAATTTCAACACTAGACAGCCATATGTCTGACATATTTTAACTTAGTTTGTTGCACTGAGCAGAGGATCAGAGTTGGTGGCCACATAGGCACCATTTAACTCCATTATTCTATGATGCTATTTATAGCCAATTGCAGAATATCTCCCCTGGGCATCATGGATGTTGGAAATTTTCTATGTATAAACTAAACGGATCAGATTCTGCTTTGGATTTGTAACAGACCATAGTTTACTGTTGTTCCCAAAGGCAGCAAACCATGCTTTGCCCAAACCATGTTCAAACATAACTGACTTCTCATCATTGGCCATCAAATGTGAAAAGAGAAAAATGAAGTGTGTGACACTGGATTCACACTGGCTGGTGTTATATTTCATGGTTTACCAAAATTTGTCACTACCCATGCCAGAAGGCAACATATCTTCTCTGATCCCTTTGCACTTTCCTCATAGTTCTAAAATGTTATATTTTTAGATTATAACTCCCATAATTATCCAACCAGCATAGCCAGCAGGTCATGCTTTCTGGGACAACCGGAAGCAGGAATTTCAATACATAAATTTCCAAGCTCTGTGTTTTCCCCACTAAATTGTAATCTGAGTTTGAATCTAGTTTCATTGCATAACAAATAATGTATTCATAATTCCTGAGGTAAATTTGAGGTAAATTTTATTCTTAATGATTCTGCTTTGTAATGCATATGTTGTTGTCTATAATAGACACCTTTGAACTGTGGTGCTGGAGAAGACTCTTGAGAGTCCCCTGGACTGCAAGGAGAGCAAATCAGTCAATCCTGAAGGAAATCAACCCTAACGCTCCTTGGAAGAACAAATGCTGAAGCTGAAGCTCAATTACTTTGGCCACCAAATGAGAAGAGAGGATTACCTGATGCTGAGAAAGATCAAAGGGAAAAGGAGAAGGGGCAACAAAATATGAGATGGCTAGATGGCATTGTTGTTACAATGGGTGTAGATCTGGGTGGGCTACAAAAGATGGTAGATGACAGAGGAACCTGCTGTGCTGTGGTCAGACTTGACTGTGTGACTGAACAACAACAACAACAACATAACAACAACAACAACAACAACAACAACAACAACATAACAACAACAACAACAACAACAACAACAACAACAACAACAACAACAACAACAACAACAACAACAACAACAACAACAACAACAACAACAACAGAATAGCATCTCATTATAGTTTTGCTGGGCTAGTCAGAAAGAGCCTCCTTGAAGAATATGGTAGTTTTGAGCCACAATTGGGCATACAGTCAAACCTCGCAATCAGGGTACGCCTGATTGTGGTTCAAAAATACCACAATCTTCAAGGAGGCTCTTTCTGTGTGTTTGGGAAGGGATTAGAGGTACAGTATATCCTTCCATCTTGCTATAGCATTTGTACTTTAACCCTTCATTTGACACTACATCTATGTTTAACACTACATCTACACCAGGGTTCCATAACTGCTATGTCATGATCAGGAGGTTCTTACTGTGTAGCCCAGGATTTGCATTGAATGTAAACTTGAGCAGAATGCTTACTTGGGATCGCTGATAAGATCAATTAAGAGGTATGTAATGGGACTGCTGTGGCTCAAGTGGCTAAAATTGCTGACTGGAAAGTGGGAAGTCAGCAGTTCGATCACCGAATACTGCAAGACAGAATGAGTTCCCATATTTGTCCCAGCTCCTCCCAACCTAGCAGTTCAAAAGCAAGAAATTGCAAGTAGATAAATAGGGACCACTTCAGTGGGAAGGTAAACAGTGTTCCGTGTGCTCCGGTGTCTAGTGATGCCTGCCACATGACCACAGATACATCTCCAGAAGGAGACAGTGCTGACTCTTCGGCTATGAAACGGAGATGAGCCATGAAACCTAGAGTCAGAAACAACTGGCTTTCAAGTAAGGGAAACCTTTACCTTTAATGACCAGAAAGATGGCATAGCTGGGTGAACATAATAGAAAATGAAATATTTTGTGTGTGGTTAAATATGTTTGAGGCATGTATAAGTCTTTAGATTGTGGCTTCTTTGATAAGGGACTTCATTGGGAGACATGCAGGCACTAAAAAGATCCTTCAGTCTAATTACCAGGCTTTTCATCCTTAAAAGTGGCTTTTATATCTTAAAATACTACTACTACTACTCGACTGCAACTCGTATCCAAGAATGCATTTTGTTCCCTAAAACAGGAAAAATGTCACTGGTGTGAATTTGTTTAAGGTGGATCCCATCTTGCCATGAAGTGACCCACACACTATGATCTCGGAGCCATCACCCATGGCACACATGAAGCGTGGCATGCAGGATTTAACACCGGGACTGCAATGGACTGCCACAGCCTTGAGGATATGGACAAGATGCGCCTTCACAGCCAGTCCATCTGGCATGGCTTCTTCTGCCTCCATGACCCTTGGGAATCAGAGTTCCTCCTCTGCTCATTTTGCTATTGGGCCCAACATGATGGTTTTCAACGGCATTTCCTCCACTGAGGATGACTGTCAGCCCACCTAAAGGAGCTCATCCAGCCATAGCCCCTTCAGGGAATCAGGTTAGTTAATCACCGCCTGACATTTGATGTTGAGTCGCTGGCTGTATGGTCTACTCCATTACCGTAGCGGGATGTCTGGCCAGACAGAAATATCTTAAAATATATCTTAAACTAATATTATGTTACTATTGTGTGCATATCATTCTATGGGTCCCAAAAATGTTTGTTTAATTAATAATTTAAATGGTTTACATTAAAGCCTTTGGCTTACTTTTCCTCCTGAAAGTTGGTCTATGTTTCTAAGACGTTTGCACCAATCTGGGTGTGCTTTTTTGTTGCTTTTAAATTAAAGTCTTAAATTTTAACGGTGTCTGGTACTGATACCATCACACCACTGAATTTTGGAAATAAATATTTCAAAAGAAACTACTGTATAGAGAATTAACTATTACTGTATTTGCTGGTCAGCAGTTCGATACCTGAATACTGCAGGACAGAATGAGCTCCTGTCTTCGTCCTAGCTCCTAGCAGTTTGAAAGCAAGAAATTGCAAGTACCGGTAGATAAATAGGGACCACTTTGGTGGGAAGGTAAACAGTGTTCCATGCATTCCAGTGCCTAGTCATACCTACCACATGACCACAGAAACGTCTGCAGAAACAGACAGCGCTGACTCTTTAGCTATGAAACAGAGATGAGCACTGAACCCTATAGTCAGATACGCTTTTGAGCAAAGGTGCCCTTTACCTTTTACCTTTAAGACCCACTTTTCCCCCTTAAAATACAGTGGAAAAATAGAGTGTGTCCTCTACTGTATATAGTGGCCTATAATGGGCTGTTTTGGTAATAACAGTGTGTGTCTTATACTCCGATCCATCTTATACACTGTCAAATATAGTACAGTACATTGATTTTACGATCTGTTTCAGGGCTGGCCCTATCATTAGGCAGAATGGGACAATCTCGCTACTGGGAGATATCAGAGAATAAAGAGAAAGAGAGATAAGTTATCTATGTCTTACTTTTCAAAGTTGATTTGAATTATGATAGCAATGTGTAGTATGACATTCGCTCAAAATAATTAATGCTAGCCTCACCATGTGACAGGAAGGACAGTCAAAGAAAACAGTGGAAGCATGATTGTGATCCAAGGAGTGCAAGACCATTTTGAATTGGAATTAAAATTTTGAGAACGTAGTGGAAGTACAACAACAATGGAGCCATAAGTATGTAACAGAACCTCCACCACACCTAACAATTGTGCACATTCATTATATGTTTGAGACACATATTACTATGCATGATGTGCACAAGGGAAGATCCAGGACACTTTGGTCAACACTGCCCAAGCAGTAGTTTGCTGTAATCAGAAGTGTCTGGATGATGATGGTAATCACGTTGAGTACCTCTTGTAATTGCAGAAGTCAAATATTACTTTTATTCATCTTTTGTTATTGGTATATATTAAGTATTGATGCTTGTTTTGTATAGGCTCAGGTGCAAAACAAGCGTCAACGTTGATTGAGTTTGCAAGGGATCGGTGGGCCGGGCATGTGTGCCACTTCAAAGATGGGAGATGAATGAAAGCTATCACAGAATGGATACCACCTGACATCAAGCAACCATTAGGAAGGCCAGGAACCAGATGGGAAGACCAGTTCAGGGCAAAGTTCCAGAGGCCCTGGATGAGACTGGAATGGGGTTTGAAACAGTTGAAGATGATGCTTCAATTCACCACATCAACCTGACATGTGAAACACAGATCAACCAAGTAACCAAGTAAATATATATTGAGTACAGTAAAACCCCGGATAACGTTATGACTTCGTTCCACAAGTCATGACGTTATCCGATTGTTAGTGTTGTCCGATGCATGCATCGAACAATGCTTTAAAAAAAAGCCCTGAATTCAGGGACAAACCACTTTAAAGGCAGGCAGGGAAAGAAAGAGACGCGATCGGGTCTCTTTCTTTTCCTCCCTGCCTTTAAAGCCACCCCCTGCCCGCAGCGGTCTCTGCGATTGCAGTAGGGTCGGGGAAAGGCGCGCGTCTTTCCCCCGACCCTACTGCAGTCACAGAGACTGCTTGTGTCTCACTCTTTCCCTCCCTGTATTTAAACTACAGGGAGGGGGGAAGAGAGAGACGTGATTGGTTCTCTCTCTCTTCCCTCCCTGCATTTGAACTACAGGGAGGGAGGGAGGGAAGAGAGAGAGACCCAATCACGTCTCTCTCTTTCTCCCCCTCCCTGTAGTTTAAATACAGGGAGGGAAAGAAAGAGACACAAGCAGTCTCTGCGACTGCAGTAGGGTCGGGGGAAAGGCGTGCACATTTCTCCCACCCTACTGCAGTCGCAGGGACAGCTGCGGGTGGGGGGTGGACTGGGTAGTTCTACCCAAACCACCCCACACCCGCAGACCATTGCCTCAGATAACGCTAAGAATCATTATCCAGAATCATTATCCGATGCAAGTTTTTTCCAAAAAACTTGCATCATTATCCGATTCTAGCGTTATTGGATGCAATCATTATCCGGGGTATTACTGTATTACAATTTTAATACAGTTTTTCCTTTCTTAAAATGTGTGTACATTTTACACCACTGTGTATATATACACAGGACAGATAGACAGACAGCATGCCATAGCGGATAGATTGATGAACTAGGACACAAAATAGCTGGGTTCAATGCATGAGACTGGAACTGGTAAAAACCACTCCTTAAATATCTGACATGCTTGAAAAACTTACTAGGTTTGCTGTAAGGCAGATTCCATTTGACAAATATAACAATAAGAATATGAAACAGAAATCAAATCATCCTTGAGTGTGAGTTAACTCAAGGACCTGGCTCCTTTCTTTATTTTTTAAGCAAAACATGAATTGACTGAATACATTTCAGCCTTTTTCTGAATAAGATGCCAGAGAACTAACTCACTTCCTACATCACACACTCTTTCCCCCTATCATGTTGAAAGGTAGACTGTGTTCAGGGAATATTGTCTCTTTGTTCCCGTTCCTCTTGACAGTGTTTTGGGAATTAAGCGCTCCCCTCTTGCTTGGAGTCAATCCCTGAACTTCAGCTAACAATGTGATAAAGTAACTTTCTTTCACTCCCTGCTTTTTTAGCAGATTGTAGAATTTTTTTAAAAAAAAAGTGGGGGGAGGACCCTAAAGCTTTGACAGATGGTACTCAGCGCTTGACTCCTGCTGAGCTCAGCAGGGCTGATGGTTTAGGGCTGTCAAAAAGACTCTTGCCTTATGAACTGAACAACAGAGTACAGCCTGCTGGTCCCTTCTCTTGTAGAAAGACCCACCTTTCTACCGTTGTTGGAGGGAGTGGCAGGGGGGGGGAACTTCTCAAAAGCAAGAGTCTGTGTGTCTTGCGTGGTGGGCAAATGCTTTTTCACTGCTCAAGAAATGAGTTGGAAGCAGAAATCAAAGAAAGCAGGAAGAAATGCAATAGCCCTGAACAGAATCAACTTTGGTTGAAGTTCTAGCCAAAACAAACCCCCAGCAAGTAGCAAATTTGGAGGACTTGAAAGAGGCTTTCAATTCAAAGAGAAGAGCTGAATGTTCAAAAGATGTTGCCTCCTTGTGTCCCTACTATTTTTAAGAGCCTTACAAATTGAACAATAGCCAGAATGTACAGTGGACTTATAAAATGCTATTTAACTGATTCCCCTCCTAATTATTTCTCAGCTACAAACATCTCCCCCGCCCCCTCCAGACTCGCCTGTCCTGCTCACGCATGCATGCCACCAAAATAAGGAGAAACACCGACAGATCCGTTTTGGTAAGCCCAAGCTTTGTTTTATTATTACTATTAGATTGAGTAAATATTGTTATGTTAGGTGTATGAAAGGTAGAAACCCTTGTGTGCAGTTTGATTAAACTTTACAGTAAAAACTGAAGTTGGCATATCTACGGTGAATGTCCAGCTTTTGGGGGGAAATAATTATCAATGTATGAATGTGAGAATTGCAGGTGAATTTTAAGGCTACCAGAAGCTTTATTTCCACATTTTTGGATGCTGCATAAGTGGATGCTGTCAACTATCATCAGTCGCCGCTGAACTTTTGGATGTTTATATTTTTTCACCTACAAGTGCCAACATTCAAATGTTTTATACAATGTTTTATTCACCATTTAATAACCTGACAAATAAACACTGTCAGCTGTCATGTTCATTGGTCATGATGTTTAGGGGATTTGAGGAGTTGTAATTCAAAGAAAGTGATTGCGGTGGCTGAACTTGGCAAATGGAAGGACGGCAGGTCAGCATTTTAAGTCCCAAGTGTTGCATGATGGAGTGAGGTCCTGTCTCTGGGAAGGTAAACAGCATTCCGTGCAGTGTGGTGTTTATTCATGCCTGCCACATGTCCATGCAGACAGTGCTGGTTCTTTGGCTAGAGTTGGATATGAGTGGCTTTTGAGCAAGGGCGACCTTTACCTATTTCAAAACTGTAACATCAGCCAGCTCTGGAAAGTCATGGCCTAACAAAAAGGTTTTACTCGGGGCTTCCCTAAATGATAGGACTGGGAGGGGAGTTGTTTTGAAAGATAAAAGTAATCGGCTCGTAGTATGAGATGCCTTCTACCCTTTATTTAAAATTAACTTGTTTTTGCTTTGTGATTGGTCGGAAGGAAGGAACTGTAGGCTTCATTTGCAAGACAGATTGTCAAACATAAACTTTGACAGGTTTGCATGCCTGGCAGGGAAAATATCATAATAGCTGAGAATATACATGATTTCATTTTCAGTAATTCTCTTCATTTTTATAACTTTTTAGCATCTAAGGAAAAAAAGGAGTGTGCTTTCGTCTTTAAATCTGAATGTCAAAAACACAGCAAACATCTCAGTATAAATGTTTGGTTCTAAACCTAGCCAAGTTTAGAGTTGATCCATTGCAATCCATGGCACAATTTTGTAATTATTTATTTACATTTTGTTTAATTTGTCTGTTCTAAAGAAGTCTTGGCGGGAGGGGGGTGTTCCCACCCAGATTCCTCCCTTCCAATCATGAGCCACTAAAGAAAGATCTAATTATTGCAAAGTCTGAATCAAACCCAGACTTACTCACTATAATAGTATTAATTATTTGATGCATTTAATATACCACTTAAGCAGTGATGGTGAACCTTGGCACACCAGATATTCTTGAACTTAAATTCCCAGAAGCCCTGATCAGCAGTTCTGAGATATAATTAAACACACAATTTATTAAATTTCTGTTTGTAAAAGTAGATAACACTGATTTTGCACTCTCTGATCTCTAAGAGAACTTACAAATGCATATTAAAACAAGCAGCGGTGGTGGCAATATAGGAGGTTTTGAGCACCTATACAAGTTCCTGCTCTGGTTGCCTTCACCAGGTTAAAACATAGAAGGAAGTACTTGTGTGTGTCATAATAGGAGCAACTACTGCTAACCCTCAGTAACTACGTTTTCAACAGATTATTGCAAAAGTGTCATTTCTGCTTGAGGGTGAACAATATGGAGTCCCAGTCTATATAAGTGTTGCAGTTGTAAACAAACAAACACATATATAATGAAGGCTGAGCGGAGGAGATCCACCAACAGCAAAATAACTCATGGATAGAGTCCAATCTGTAGGGCTGCAGTGGTTTAGTGGTTAAGATGCTGAACTTGATGACCAGAACATTGGAAGGTCAGCAGTTCAGCAGTTCGAGACCCGAGAGCTGTATGACGGAGTGAGCTCCTGTCTCTGTCCCAGCACCTGCCAACCTAGCAGTTCGAAAGCAAGAAATTGCAAGTAGACAAATAGATAGGAAAGGTAACAGCGTGCCATGCATTTTGGCATATAGTCATGCCTCCTACATGACTTTGTAAATACTTGTATCTGCAAATGCAGATAGCCCTGGCTGTTTCACTGTAAATGGAGATGAGCACCATCTCCTAGAGCAGGGGTTCCCAACCTTTTCAAGCCAGGGGCCAGGTTATGCTCTCTCCATCAGCTTCGAGTGCCGTATGGCCATTTTGCCCTGCCTGCATGATGAGGGTAGCCATTTTGTCCCAACAGCTTTAAAGGGGTGGCCATTTTGTTTCTCAAATCCCCTTGGAGGGGGTGGGGGGACATGAAATGGCACCATGGGATGGGATCTGGCCCATGGACCTTAGGTTGGGAACCCCTGCCCTAGAGTCAGACATGACTGGCTTTCAAGCAAGGGAGACCTAAGGGTCAGACTAACTGCAGTATGTAAGAAGAAGGCCCACTTCTGGATGATCAGCCTACTTTGTAAGCAGAACATCCTGAGTTCAGTACCATTGAGCAGAAATATCAGAGTATAGAATATTGGGCAGGGTACTACTGCTTTTAAATTATTAATATTAATTGAATGCAAGTGTGTTTAGCAATGTTTGAACACCTACTATTCATCAACGCAGAACCATTTACCTTCCAGATGTTTTGGACTTGAACTCCCTTTACTCCTTACTGCTACCCATGCTGGTGGGAACTGATTGGAGTAGGAAGTCCAAAACACCTGGAGGATGAAATATTCTTCCCTAAACTGGACTACTATAGCTCAGTAGGTGGAGCAAGGGGCTGGAAGTGCAAATCTCCAGTGTACCTCCTGAGAAAGGGCCTGGCTGAGATCATCCATAAATCATGTGGCTGATGGAGTTCTATATCCTGCTACATGTTTGGCCATGGGCAAATTGCCCACAGTCCAGTAGGTGGAGTGTGGCATTCAGCCACCTGGGACGTAAGCCAAATTTGCCACACCCTGGCAGGGGCCTAGGATGCTGGTTCCTGCTAGGGCTTCTGGGAATTGTAGTCCAAGAACACCCATATGCCCAAAAAGTGCCGCCCAGGGCAGGCCACCCTCCTGCCCCTCCCAATTCTACGCTAATGCCACAGTCACAAAACATACTAGAAGGAGGGATTATGAGACAATAATAATTTATACCTGGAAAACCTTTTTCTTTTTAAATAAGTTGTTGTTGTTGTTGTTTGCATATTTTTGTATATGTGCATTGTTTGTGTTTTCTAAATGATAAAAAAATTAAAAAGAAAGCCCGGTGATGTTTGCTGTAAATTAGAATTGGTTTGACAGAACATGAACATCCTCCTCATCTTAACCAGGTCAAAATCTGGACATACTTAACCATCAAGGAAGTCAGACACCACCACACCAGGAAATATGTGAGTGAAATTAACTAAGATTTTCAAGAAAGGAAGCAAAACCAAACATGGGGGGAAATGAGATAAAGCAATCAAGAAAAGCAAGAATAAAAAAGCAAAGACTTACAAATAACAAATGTATAATACTGTATAAAAAAGAAATAAGGGGAGTCCAGGATGTCTAAGAAATGTACTTCCTTTTAAAAGACTCATATCCAGCTTGAATGACTATTATGAAATGTTGCTTATGCAAAATCTAAATAATTATGAAATGAATACTTGTTCCTGAATACAAATCAGAACATACGCCCAGCCTCCCAGGGAGGTAATCTGTTCAAGCATACACCAACTCATGATTGTCCAAGAGGACCAGGCATACCACTTTTATTTCCTCAAATATTCTCATATAGAAATGAAGAAGAAACGTCTTAATTCCCTCCAATATTTGACAGAATAGTACAATTTTGAAGTTGTCAGAAATTCAGAAACATCTTGCAAAAGCAAGTGATTTATTTACTGTCAGCAGACTTTTGTGGCTTAGTCACCTTTTGTATGCATTTAAGCTGATACTGTATATTTTGGCAGCATTGATCCAATAAGGGTATAACTCTTATGGCTTTATTCCAGAGGAGGGTGGGAGTGGAGCATAATTCTAGCATTTGGACATCAGGTCCTATAATCTGTTATCACTGGCCATACTGAATGGGAAGTTATGTGACCAGACATGTTATTTAGCTGCAGTTTGTCTCTTACTCTGGAGTAAAATTCCAATAGCACTCTGGCCAATGCATTTGCTGGACCATAAAGAAAGCTGAGCGCAGAAGAATAGACGCCTTTGAAATGTGGTGTTGGAGGAGAATTTTGACAGTACCCTGGACAGCGAGGAGAACAAATAAGTCAATCCTAAAAGAAATAAACCCTAACTACTCCTTAGAAGGTCAAATAGTAAAGATGAAGCTAAAGTACTTTGGATATCAAATGAGAAGAGAGGATTCACTTGAGAAAGCCTTGATTTTCGGAAAGGTTGAGGGCAAAAGAAGAAGGGGGCAGCAGAGAATGAGATAAATAGATGGTGATGTAATGGGCACAGAGCTGGGTGGGTTGAGGAGGATCGTGGAGGACAGAGGTGCCTGCCGTGTGATGTTCCATGGGGTCACAAAGGATTGGACTCGACTATGTGATTGAACAACAAAAAAGGGTTTCACTTGCTCAAAAGCCAGCCATCTCTAACTGTAAGGCGAAGGTGCTCATCTCCGTTTACAGCCAAAGAGCCACTGCTGTCTGCAGACAGTGTCCGCAGATGTTTATGTTTCCATGGTCATGTGGCTGGCATAATTAGATGCCAGAGCAAAAGGGAATTCTGTTACTTTTCCCACCAAATTGGAACCTTTTTATCTACCTGCTGTTTCTTGCTTTTGGACTGTTAGGTTGGCAGAAACTGGGACAGACAACAGGTGCTCATGCCATCGTGCAGCAGTCAGGTCTCAAACTGCTGACCTGCCAGCATTCTGGTTGTCAAACTCAGTATCTTAACTCCTAAACCCTTTCATATCACATTCAGGATCATTAATGATGTAATCTGGACACACCCACCAACTGCCCAAAAAGCTCAATATAGCGATCACAGGAACCAGACAAGAAGATGCAACTGGAATCACTAGTAAAGATATATATAAATCAGGCCTTGCTAGCCCAACAAAAATATGTATACCAAAAGACTGGATATACTCACAATATGTACTAATGTGGTGTAGTTGATAGAAAAAATATTGAAAGAAAATGAAGGAATGGGGCCCTAACAGTGGGCAAATTATTTGTCTAGTTTTCACCCTTAGCTGTATTGAGCAGTTTTAGTAACAGATAGGCAGGATTCGTGTTTAATACTGTACATTTAATATTCTTCTCCAGATTCAAATAATGCACTGTAGAGAGAAATGGATAGAACTATGTGCAGAATCCTGAAATCTCTCCTCCAAATGAATCTCCTCTCCTCAAAATAAAATTTTAAAAAAATAACCCCACAACGAGCGCCATCTCCCTCAGCTCCATCTCTTAATGGAAACACAAGATGATAGCAGGTGTTGTTTGGCCCAGGAAGCAAATTTTCCAGATCCTCCATCTGTTGGACCTGCTCTTTGGAGACTAAAATCAATTGTTTCATTGATTCAAGGAGGAACAGGGCATGGTGCCAACCCTTGGCATTGTATTCCGAGCCAGTAAGGAGTCTGGGGAAAACATCAAAGAAAGAGATGAAAAATACATGTTAAAAGAGGAACACTGTATTCTAATACTAACAAAATGTGGGTAGACCCAAGATATTTTGCTGCCCTCCAACCTCACACCCAGTTCCATGGCAGCAAGAAGAGCAGTTGAAACTAAAAATCAGCATTAGCCACAGGGTATCAGCTTTTCTCCACCTGAAAGGGGGTGGTTAGCTTAGGGGACATGCAGAAATCACAGATTTCCTGCAGAAAGATAAGCAGCCACTTTGAATTTAGGCAGGTGAAGAATATTTGTCTGTTAGAGACTAATATCTGCACAACTTTCATTTTCAGTAGGGTATGTGTGCACTGGAGACGTTTCTTTTCTTTTAGGCAGCTGCAGATCACATTTTGTTTTAGACTCAAGAATCCAATCAACTGGGTGCCTCTGTCTTGAATCTTTCAGATAGAATTTAAGTAGGGTAGGTGAGTTTGCATTACAAATAGGATTTAAGTTGCCCCTCCCAGTTTTGCATTTTATTTTATTACAGCTGCTACTGGCTTTTATTTTTGCAGCATTTTGACATTTCTTGTTTTCACTGAGAATTTGTTTCTACAGTATTCCAAACGAAGTAACTGACAAATATGACATATATTGTGGCTTCTTCTTCTTTTGTGTCCCAATCAAACCCTGGACTGCCAAAATGAAGCCACTTTCTTCGCTTTGTCGTTGGCCAAACCCAAGTCCTCATCGGTCCATGTTTTGGCATCAATTGGCAGATCTGTAAATGAGCTGGATATATGTGGTAATCAGGTACTGTACTCACTGGGGCAACAATGTTATTTTGTTGTTGTTGCTTCCTCTTTTCAATAAGCTGTTACTGAGTAAATTTCATGTTTCCTGCCACAGGAGGTAGGAAACTGGTGGGCGCTTTGTGTGTCCACTGGCAGTCCAGCAGTAGCTGATGGCATTGATTTTCAGACACACACATGCGTAAGTCAAGTTAGAGCAGAGGTTCCCAACCTTTTCAAGCTGAGGGTTGGGTCATGCTGCCTCATACAGCTTCAGGGGTTGGATGCCCATTTTGCCCTGCCTGCATGACAGGGGTGACCTGAACATTAAAAAGGAATCACATGGCACTTCCGGGTACGGCAGAGGTGGTGGTGGGCCCACATGAAATGGCGCTGCAGGCCGCAGGTTGAGAACCCCTGGATTAGAGTCATTTATTTTCCCAGTTTTAAGGGGTTCCCCACACACACACACACACTACTTAGACCAGTGTTTCCCAGCCTTTGGTTTTGCAATGATTCCCAGAAGCCTAAGTCAATTCCCCAATCTACTGATCAGCCAATGTACTGACTTAGGCTTGTGGGAATTGAAGTCCGTTTGGGGTGTGGGCCCCACGTTGAGAACCACTGATTTAGACTCTTACAAGTACATACAGATGCATCTGCTTGTTTAGATATAAAATGGACAGACTACAAATCAGCTCAAAGCAGATTGGTTGCTATTTGTAAGACGAATAAGACAGACTTTATTGAAGTGGATGGTATTCACCCACCCTTATAGTGTGGACATTTCCATTAATTCCCAAAATTGAACAGTAGAGAGAGCTCTTCGTTCATTTCATCTTGGCATGAAATTCTGTTTCTTTCCCACCCATAAACCAGTCATGGGCAGTCTATTTTCCTACCATGTTTTTCCCAAAGTGATTCACAAAATAGTCTTTTTAACTGCACAAGGACAATAGCCATTAAAAATACATTACACCACATCAGATTGTTCAGCAATTGCCATGCATTTAGAATGCCAGAAGTTTAAATGAAGGGGCACCATATTACTAGACCAGTTAACAGAATTTGGACTCTCCTGCCTTCGAATCCTAAAATTATATTTATTACTTTAATGTGCACAGACAGAGGTATTGTGGTGGAGCACTGCACATTCTTGTTGTTGTTGTTGTTGTTGTTGTTGTTGTTGTTGTTGTTGTTGTTGTTGTTGTTGTTGTTGTTGTTGTTGTTGTTGTGCCATATCTGATTTCGAATATTGGCGATCATCATGGTGAATACTGTAAAATGCAATGGCCTTTCATCTACCTTCTGCATTGCAGAGTGACCCCTGTGTGATTGATCCAGCTCTGCAAATCACTTTCTGGTCCTGAGCCCTTTTGTCACACAAAGTCCTCCTCAGCCCTAGGCCAGTATTGATGAAGCTGCTGAGCTGCCCTCCATCAAGATGGATTCAAGTGGGATTTAATCCACTTGGGGACCATCACCCTTCCCTATGGACTTTGCTAAGGCCGCTAGTCATCAGGGTTGTCAGGTTAGTTAACCACCGCCTGACCAGGGCCACAGCAAGGGGGAGGTCAGGGGGGATAAGCTCCCCCTGAGCTAACAGCCCGTCCCCACCCGCAGCTCTGGCAAAGTTCCAATGTTGTATATGTATGTGTGTGACACTGTTTCCCCTCCTGAAAAAAATATTCGCCTCCCCATCTAGAATCCTGGCTATGGCTCTGCACCTGATGTTTGGCATTGAGTCACTGGCAACATGGTCTAATCTATTACCATAGCAGGATAACCTGGCCAGACTTGCGCATTACATGCACAAATTAGCACACAGCTCACAGTTTTGCCCCCGCCGTCAAAATTTATGGGGCCGCTCTTAAATATTCAACCTCAATAATAACAATGTCACATACCCATTAAGGAATTTATTTGGTAATTTATACTAAAGGACAAATCAGGAAGACAGGTTTACAGAAAACAAATGGGAAAAGTGGGAAGTGGCGGGACTGACAACATTGATTTGCTCTTAGCAGGGGCACAACTTCCAGCCCAGCCTTACTGTATCACTTTTCCTTAGGCAAACACTTACAAGGTGGTCAACCAAAGGCCCACCTTGTTCTAGATGACAGACCCTGTCCCCCACCTCAAGCCCCAAAGCTTGGAAGTAACATGTTAGGAGTAATGACTTCTCATGTCTGACCAAGTGATCTTGATCCACAAAAGCTAACATTAAAATACAGGAGTTAGTCCTTAAGGTGCCACAACTTTTTTGTTTTGTTTACCCTCTGATAGACTTCTCATGTAGTAGGTGTGCGATGTTTTCAGGTCACCAAAAGCATACAGGGAACTGCAGCAGCTTAATGGTTAAAACTCTGGGCTTGATAGGTCAGCAGTTTGAGACCAGAGTGCTGCACAAATGAGTAAACACCCTTTGCCTATCCTTTAGCTGACAGGTAGAGACAGTTTTATTTTATTTTCCTCCTCCTTTTCTCTTATGTTTTCTAGTTTTATTACTTGTTTTTATATCTGGATTTGTTACATTGTGAGAGAGATTCATCTCATGTTTTGTTTTGTTTTGTTTTGTTTTGTTTAACATTTTATTTTCAAATATAGCATAAACAATAAAAAGCAAAATTAAAATACAATATAAAATACAATATAAAATACCCAATATAATAAAAAACCAAAAATCTTATATAAACTACTACATCAGGGATGTCCAACATTTTTATGGCGTAGGCCTGACCACACCCCTGGACAACTGAGCACTTTGGACCACACCCCCAGAAGTGGAAACAGACACATTTACAACTGTCATAAATGTGCCAATTTCCACATTTATGACAGTTGTGGGCGTGTTTGTGTATGCATGGACATATTTTATGACTGATGTAAACGTGCCCACTTCCAGGTGTGGCAGAAGCTGCAATGAGCCAGATGAAATGGCATCAGGGGCCAGGGCTGGCCAGCAGACCGTAGGTTGGGAACCCCTGTATTACATACACCCACCACCAGTGGGACATTATATACTTTCATTTAACCATTTGTTATATAAGATTTTATTTATATATTTGCCCCCTCTCCAAAAAGATGCACAATCTTGCCCTGCTCTTACTCCTTTCCCTTTCACTAAAATATATTTATTCAATTAATTCTTCACATATTTCTCTGAAATCTGTTTTTTGCTAATCCCTTTTTTAATTTTAATTCACACATCAATCTGTCATTTATTTCTATACAGTATTCCATAAATCATCCAATTCAAATTCACAATTGGTTTTAACTATAACCAATCTCAAAGCTGTTCACATTATGATAATCATTTCTTTCTTATTCCTTTCTTCCTGTTTATTTCCAAAATCTGTTAGTAATGCTATTTTAGGACATACAGTATCTCCAATTTGGTAGATAATATTTGATTAATTTCAAAGAAAACACTTTTCCTCATTTTCTTCACATAGTTACAGTCTCACCATAAATGAGGATATGCCCATATCTTTTCATGTTTTGACCTGATTCAAAACCCTCCATTTAGAATGCATACATTATCTTAACTGCTGTATAGGTAAAGGTCACCCTTGCTCGAAAGCCAGTCATATTCAACTCTAGGGTTCAGTGCTCATCTCCATTTATAGCCAAAGAGCCAATACTGTCTGCACCTGCAGATGTTTCCATGGATGTGTGGCAAGCATGGCTAGACACCAGAGTGCACAAAAAGCTGTTTCCTTCTCACCAAATTGGTACCTATTCATCTACTTGCAATTTCTTGCTTTCAAACTGCTAGGTTGGCAGGAGCTGGGTCATAGACGGGAACTCACTCCTTTTGCAGTACTCAGGTCTCGAACTGCTGACCTTCCAGTCACCAAGATCAGCGTCTTAACCACTAAGCCACCGTAGTCCCATAATTGGTGTACTGCATATGAAAACAATATTTTCACAATCTTGATGACTGTATCAATAGCTGTGTTTCAGGGCACAACCTACCAGGAAGCTCAGCTGTTTGAATTCCCTAGACAAGACCTACTCTACTCCCATCTAAGGGGGATTTGTGCATCACAGGCTCCCTGATGAATTGTGCCCAGTGCTTAAAAGTCACGGAAGAAAGAGAGCTCTGTGCTACATCTGTCTGCTAAATGATATGGAATAAGATTTACTTACGGGTAATCTTTTTGAAAAGAGATGGGGGATTGCTTTTGTCTCCTAATTTGTTGCAACATCTGAAAGTTCATGAGGTTGTGACCCTGCTTTTAAAACACAATTGCCCCCCACCAGCAAATATCCCAGCAAAAAAGAGTTGGAAACAATAAAACTCGTGCTGGTTAACTGTTACCAGGGTAACAGTTCTGGTTCCTCCACAGGAGGTCTTCCATCTCACTGAGGCTTTGCCTGAAGGGGACGTGGAACAGCTGTTACTGGAAAACCTTTGTTGTAGGTTTCTATGAAATGATGCTAAGTGGCAAACAAGTATGGGGGAAGATTGTTTTCCAGCTTCTGAAGAGACTTTCTACACTATGGGGAAACCTTCACCCTAAAATACATCTCCCTATGTAAAATGTCTCTTCGCAAGAGGCGAAGTGATCTTCTTCTTTCATGTCCTGATCAAACCCTGGACTGCCAAAAGGAAGCCATTTTCTTGGCTTTGTCATTGGCCAAACTTAAGTCCTCATCAATGCATGTAAATGAGCCCAATGTTGTATCTCTCCACATTCACACAGTATGTTGTTGTCCACCAGCAGACCTCATTTGAGTATGTTTGTCTTACATTTAGGGACTCCGACCCTCAACCTACTCAGGGTCCTCCAAGTAATGTAGGGGAGGTTGAGTACCTCAGCTATATCCTCCTGGTGGCAAAGGGTTGGACTGTGCGACTGAACAACAGTCTTCCTTTAATGTTTTTCCTCGTCCAGTGAGGCCCTAGCATCGGGGCCATCTCCAGTGAATCCTCTGTTCTCATTTGGTGGTCAAAGTATTTGAGCTTTAGCTTCAGTATCTTCCTTCCAAGGAGCAGCCATGGTTGATTTCCTTTAGGATTCACTGATTTGATCTCCTTGCAGTCCAGGGGATTTTAGTATTGTGTAATAATTCTCTGGTCTACTCAACATACTGGCTTTCAGAGTAAATTTTTAATAGGTGCCCAATGAGAATATAATGTCTCGCTTCCATTGCCTTTGCATGGAAGGACAAGGAACCAGCAAGATTCCTTGTTCCACAAGAGGGCAATGTAGCTTGCGGTGCTCTCAACAAGAGGAGGAAAAGGCTGGATGCTTTTTCTGTGTGTGTTCAGATTAAGAAAATTTTTGCCAATGATGTCTAACACAGAATCACAAAATTAGGATGGTTACTACTTTACTGTATATACTATGGAAATTACAAGGATCAGTTTATGTCTAATGAAACAGACTTGATCCATGAAAGTTAACATTAAAATACAATAAGGGAGAGGAAAAGGTTTTGTTGTTGTTCAGTCGCACAGTCGATTCCGACCCTTTGTGACCCTATTGACCATTGTCCTCCAGGCACCTCTCTGTCCTCTACCATTCTCCTCAGCCTGCCCAGCTCTGTGCCCACTGCATCCACAAGACCATCTAGCCATCTCATTTTTGACCACCCCCTTCTTCTTTTGCCCTCCACCCTTCCCAACATCAAGGTTTTCTCAAGCGAATCCTCTCTTCTCATTTGATGTCCAAATACTTTAGCTTCGTCTTTACTATTTGACCTTCCAGGGAGCAGTCACGGTTGATTTCCTCTAAGACCAACCTATTTGTTCTCCTCACTGTCCAGGGGACTCTCAAAACTCTCCTCCAACACCACATCTCAATGGCATCTATTCTTCTGCGCTCAGCTTTCCTAATGGTCCAGCTCTCACAACCATACACTGCCACTGGGAATACCATTGTTTTGACTAGACAAATTTTTGTTAGCAATGTGATGTCTCTACTTTTCACTATGTTCCCCATGTTTCTCATAGCTTGCCTCCCAAGCATCAGTCGCCTTTTTATTTCATGGCTGCAATCACTATCTGCAGTGATCTTGGATCCTAGAAAAGTAAAATCTGTCACTGCTTCTACTTCTTCCCCATCTATTCTCCAGGGACTGATAGGGCCTGTTCCCATTATCTCGGTTGCTCATCTCCACTTACAGCCAAAGAGCCAGCGCTGTCTGCATCTTGCTTTCGATCTACTAGGTTGGGAGAAGCTGGGACAGGGACAGGAGCTCACTGTGTCATGCAGCACTCAGGTCTCGAACTGCTGACCTGCCATCCTAATAGTTGTAAAGTTCAAGTTTTTAACCACTAAGCCACTGCAGTTTCCCTAAAATACAGTAGTTAGTCTTTAAGATGCCACAATCTTTTTGTCTTTTTTGTTTTGTTTTATTTACTCTCTGATATCCTTGCACGGACTAACATAGCTACCACTTCAAAAATGTCAGCTTTTTGTGATTTTTTTTTGTCATAAATTAAATAGTCCATTTCTGCAGGCTGGCTGCATGGAGGTGTGTGTGCACATTGACTTGCTTGGCCTTCTACAGAGAAAAAGCACTAGTTATGCACAGAGTCCATTTGCACAAATTCCAGAGTCTGTAAGGAGAGAGAGAAAAAGCAGCATGCCTAATTCCATTCTAATTTGGAAGCCAAATATCATACAGACCTTGAAAATCCTTCATTAAGGTGTTTTGTCAAGCCCAGCCATGCTGAATTGATGAGAACAAAGTATTTAGACTTTATATCAGGGGTGCCCAAACTTTTTGGGCTGGTGGCCAGTCACATGGTTCAGCGGGTTGGTCATGTGGTTCAGCGGGCTGGTCATGTGGTCCCCCCCAGCAGAAGCGTAAGTAGAACATGCCTTGAAATCTGTTTTGCAACAGGATGAGATAGACTTTAAGCTGCCATTTTCTCTGCTTAAACCAGGGGTGCCCAAACTATGGCCCATGGGCTGGATCTGGCCCCCAACACCAATTCATCTGGCCCATATGGGTGCATTTTACTTCTGCTTCCAGGAGCAACATGGGTGGTGTGGGCTGGATGAATTGGCATCAGGGCCAGATCCAGCCCATGGGCCGTAGTTTGGGCACCCCTGCTTTATATATTCTTAAGTCTGAAACACAGGATCCACTGATGTCACACAGTAACATGGGTTACAACCTGAGCACCAGTCAAAGTCTCAGACTGAGAAATCTCTGCAGGCAAATGTGATGTCTCAACAACAATCTCACAGTTACCAGTAGAGGTTCTGCGATCTGCAGCACAACAGTGATTGTGTGCAGGTAGTCACCAGAAAGACCTACAACACTCCTCGCATCAGCCTCCACCTTAACCTGCACTCACACAAGGATCTCACAAAATGGACAGCCAGCACTGGCTGCTTTTGAATTTATGCTGGGGAAAGGGCTGGTAGACCTTAGAGGTCAATTCCAAACAATTAACTCCTGTGATCCTCATTTCTTCTCAAATGGTATAACTGTGGAACAGCCTGCTGCTAGAAACGTAACCAATGTACAGGACCTCTAGCAAAGCTTATTAGGAATAGTGCCTTTTTCCCAGCCTGTTTGTACATTGGACTATCATGTTTTGACATGATTACAGGCTGTGTGCTTTTATATGTGGAAGGGTTGCAACTAAGGGTATGCAAAAGGGAATTTGTCCCACAGTGATAACATTTCGTGGTGGTGTACATGTCCACAGGGAAGGGTGATGGTCTCCAAGTGGATTAAATCCCACTTGAAGCCATCTTGATAGAGGGCGGCAGCATCATCTATACTGGCCTGGGGCTGAAGAGGACTTGTATGCCAAAAGGGCTCAGGACCAGAAAGTGACTTGCAGAACTGGATCACTGGTATGGGTGTCATGCTGCGATGCAGAAGGCAAATGGAAGGTCACTGCACTATATTGTCCCTAGGACAAGCTTCACAGCTGATCGCCATGATGATCACCAATATCCAGAATAGAATACAGCATAAGAAAAAGTAGTACATTTGTGGCTGGAGAGGTACAAAACTGTCAGTGTTGTATATCACCTCTGACCACTATTACTTGGGTGGTAAGAAAATGCAAAACATGTAAGTTCAATGTTGGACTAACATAGATGTACCACACTCTGACATGGTCACTCTTGGCCATTCTTCCACCTTCTCATAGCATGCAATATTCTTACGAGACCTAGGTCAGTGATGGTAAACCTTGGCACTCCAGGTGTTTTTGAACTTCAGTTCCCAGAAGCCCAACTCTATGTGAATCCACATGAATGATATGCGCAGTAAATCTGTTAAGGTGGATTCACAGGGACTTGGGCTTCTGGGAATTGAAGTCCAAGAACACCTAGAGTACCAAGGCTCACCATCATAGACCTAGGTTGAGCCATCAGTGGCCAAAATTGCCAATTATGGTTCTGTCAAACAAAATAACCAATGAATAAAGCCTCTTCCATCATTGTCTCCTTGGGGTAGGAGTGTTTCATTCATCCATTGATTTACAATTACTTCCTTGAAAAGAGGCAAAGTGTGGCAACTGTACAAACAGTAGACATGAAATTCTGCTAAAATTTATTAACCCTAGTCATGCATTTTTTGATTACAGTGTTCCTCTTTTAATTCATGTTCCATTTCTTAGCCTACTAATTCTGTCATATCTGCATTGGATCACTTGCTTGAGACATCTAATTCCATAAAAATCTAGCACTGTATATGCATTTCACTCTCCTTTGCCTGTTGAACTTTAGTTAAGTAAAGTGTACGAGAATAAATTCATCACCTTTTGATGAAATTTAAGGAAATTGTGTGAAATATTCCAGTCTTTGAAGAACTTGTTGTGATATTGAGTCCAAAGACAGGTACTTATTTCACAGGTATTTTGTGAAAGGAAAAAAAAGCTAAACGGAAATGTTTTAGGTAGGTATGGCTGGATCCTCTATCTAATGTCCACCTCTTCATTCCTAAACCCATTACAACCTTTTCCCATATTAATCTTTTTTTCTTTTAAGTGATACATTTATAGTTACCTATATGTCATTTATTTTTCTAAACAGACTTTTCACTGAAAGTACAGATTTTTTGTTGTTGTTCAGTTGCACAGTCGATTCTGATCTTTTGGGACCCTATGGACCATTGCCCACCAGGCACCTCTGTCCTCCACCATCTTCCTCAGCACACCCAGCTCTTTCCCCAGAAACTTGGAAAAGGACTAGAACTAACATTTTCTGAGTAGGGATGGAGGAGTGGGCAAAGGTTATACTTCCAAGATCTGATCTTGATCACTATCTTTCTTTTACCACAAACTTTATGACTGGAAGTTTGGCAGGTCAGCAGTTCGAGCCCCAAGTCCTGTATGATGGAATGAGCTCCCATCTTTGTCCCAGCTCCTGCCAACTTAGCAGTCGAAAGCAAGACATTCCAAGTAAATAGATAGGCACCGCTTCAGTGGGAAGGTAAACAGCGTTCCATGCATTCCGGTGTCTAGGCATGCCTGCCACATGTCCACGGAAACATCTGCAGACACAGATAGAGCTGACTTCTTGGCTGTAAACAGAGATGAGCACTGAACCCTAGAATCGGATACGACCAGTGGTGGGCATCAGCAGGTTCACACCTGTTCACCAGAACCGGCAGCAGAAATTCTGCCCATCCAAGCTTTGAAATAAAGTAATCCTGATTTGGGTGCAATGCAGGGCTTTCTCCCTGGCTACACCCACCATACCACGTCCACAGTGTGGTAGTTAAAGTTTTTGGTGCCCACCACTGGATATGACTGGCTTTCGATCAAGGGCAACCTTTCCCTTTCCCTAGCTGCAATTTCAAGAGGGATGGAACCAACTCCAAAATAGATAATTACATAATAAACTTATTCCTTGTTCTGGACGTGCAGTTAAACAACCTGTCTAATGCACAAAATGCATTGGCTCTCAGAAATATTTATAGCCCAACAGCAGTTGATCCCCAATGCTAAACCTGTTGGTTTTAAAGCTATGACAGGACCCTTTATTATTTGTCAGTAGCAGATAATACAGGAACATCCTGGTGCTTCTACACATTCCAAACACTCTTGTCACGTGGTCTGAATTAAATGTCCTATGGTTGCCATATGTGAATCTAAGAATGTAAGAGAAGAAAATATGATATCCAGCAAGGAGATATTAAATCTACCCTTTAATACTTCATTGACAGCCCCCAGTAAAAATGCAAACATACATCTGAGAAATATCAGGGAAGAATCTTGAGAGCTATCTTCAGACAGGAGTTCGGGTGGCTTGAGCAACATGTGGTTTAGCACTGGGGGCGGGGGGGGGGTGTTCCATGCCAATGAACAGAATTCATGGGGAAAGGTGCCAGTGACCACTATATTAGACAATAAACAAAACAAAACAAAAAGACAAAAAATGTTGTAACACTTTAAAGACAAATTGCTGTATTTTATTGTTAGCTTTCGTGGATCAAATCCACTTTGTCAGACATGAGAGTGAGACTGCATGGCATCAATTTATACACACCAGGTACAGAGGTACAGAATGATTGATTAGCATAATAGATAAGTATATAAATCAGTATAGCTTTTTACAACTGGTAATAGGAGATCATCTCTGGTTGTTATTTGGATTAGTTGTGAATTTTCAGCCTATTGTCTCACTCCTATGTCTGACGAAGTGGACATTAAAATACAGCCGCTAGTCTTTTAAGTGTCACAATGTTTTTGTTTTATTTTGTTTACTCTCTGATTTATTTATTTTATTTATTTATTTATTTACTCATATTTATTATCCCGCCCCAATCAGGTAAACCCGACTCTGGGCGGCTTACAATATGAATTAAAAACATAGGTTAAGCCCATAATAATACAATATTAACATACAACTCTAAAAATATGCTTTATATATATATATATATATACAAGTAATACCTCAGATAACATTAGTATCGAATAACACTAAAATCGCATAACATTAAGCAATCTGGGGGGAAGAATTGCATCGGATAACATTAAGATCCTATGGGATGCATCGGATAACAACCGCTAAAGCCTGTGTGGTTACAATGTATCTCTATGGATCCCATAGGATTTTAACATGCATCAGATAATACTAAAAATCGTATAACACCAAGACTTGTGGAACCAGGTTTTAGTGTTATCCGAGGTTTTACTGTATGCTTGAAACACAGACTAACACAGCTACTATTCAAAAAAGTGATTACTACAACATTCATACCTTTCTCACAGGTGGCTTCCTGGAGCCCAGACGCATCTTGTTGGCCACTGGATGAAACAGGATGCTGGACTAGATAGACTTATAGAAAAGCTTGGGAAAGCAATGTAGAGTCACTCTCTAAACTCAGGCTATGCTGCCTAGAGGAGTCTTGGGGATGATAAATTTGGTCTTTGTTTGCTACAACAAGGTTTTTCTAGTGTTTCCAGGCTGAAAGGAACTCTTTATCTCCATAAGAATATAATAAGAAAAATAAATTTGACATCTTTTCAGGAACTGTGAAATCTTCTCCAAAGGTCCAACTATCTCAACCTTTCTCTGGCCTTTTTAATAAATAATATACTGTACTTACAAGTGGCATGCCTTGCCTATTTTTACAAGAACCATGCAGTCTCAACTTCATTATACCATGACTAATTTAACTTAATATTTCTAGTTATAGACTTCAGCCAACCTAATTTGTAATCCTGGGCACCAGTTAGATTTTAGAGAATTGCTACACTTCTCCAGATCTCTAGACTTGGGAATAAATAGCAGGGCAAGCAGTACTAGTGGAAAAGAAGGTTTATTTAATTTAAAAAAAAACCAAAAACAAATTGTTTTAGTGCATGAATGGCAGGACTTCGAAGTTGAGCACAACACTGCTTATAAATATGAAATCCCACCACCACCAAGCTTTGCCCACCCTGCCTCTGTGACATCACAACGTCCTACTCCATGATCTCAGGCATTAACCCTGAAATCTCAGGGGATGGACATGCCAAATATTTTTTAACATACTGTATATACTAATATATAAGTTGGGTTTTTTAGCCCCCAAAATGAGGTCCAAAAATTGGACTCGACTTATACTTGGGTCAACATAAACACTCAAAAACATACCAACACAAATGTCTAAATTAATTAATTTTACCATGTTTTTCTGTATTTTAATTATTGAAACTCACTAGCAGCTGCTGCATTTTCCACCCCCGACTTATACTCAGGTCAATCTATTTTCCTAGTTTTAGAGGTCCAAATTAGGTACCTCAACTTATATTCAGGACGACTTATAGTCAAGTATATACGGTAGCTCTCACTTTTGTGCCAGGACTCAGTGGTCTGTACATCTAAAACAAGGATTCTCAATTTCTACACAGCCATCAGGAAAGCACCTTCTGTCTGTCTGTCTGTCTGTCACCCACTCTTTATTGAAGACTAGATAGGTCAGGGGTTTAAGTCAGGGGTTTCCAACCTATGCCCATGGGCCGGCCCCGGCCCACGATACCTTTTCATGTGGCCTGCACCAATGCCACACCCAGAAATGGAAGGGGATGCATTTATGTCAGCTGTAAAATGCCCCCGCACTTGCGTAAACATGTCTCTGGCTGTCGTAAACCTGGCTGTTGTAAACATGGAAGTGGCTGTAAATTTGTCCACTTCCGCTTCCAGTGGTCTAGCCCACTTAGCTGTCCAGGGGGCATTGTCAGGCCTGCAGCGTAAAAAGTTTGGAAACCCCTGGTTTAAGTAGAAGTTGGAAATTCAATTTCCGACTGTGTCTCATAGGAGAAGAACCGACCTGTAAAGACATGGGCTAGCTGCACAATCCCAAGCACTCCCCCCTAGAGGAAGGGAATGGTAATCCATTTCTGTGTATTATCTACCTAGAATACCTTGAAACGGTTGCCATGAATCGAGATCGACTCAATGGCATACAACTATCTATTACTATATTGTAGGATCTCAGGGCAGGCTACAAAGCTGTAGTAAAACAATTTTAACACATAAGATTTTTTTTAAAAAAAATAGAAATCAAACTGGAAAAAATTAAAGCATTGAAAGATTTAAAATATTTTTAAAAACATTAAGAACATGAAATAGTAAAACATGAAACAGTAAACATTAAAATTGCTGGGAGAAACATCAACAACTTCTGATATGCAGGTGACACTACCCTAATGGCAGGAAGTGAGGAAGACCTAAAGAAACTCCTCATTTGGTTGAAAGAAGAGAGTGCAATAGCTGGCTTGAGACTCAACATCAAGAAAACCAAGATAATGGCAACAGGCCCTATCAGTCCCTGCAGAATAGATGGGGAAGAAGTAGAAGCAGTGACAGATTTTACTTTCTTCGGATCAAAGCTCACTGCAGATGGTGATTGCAGCCATGAAATAAAAATGCAACTGATGCTTGGGAGACAAGCAATGAGGAACCTGGTGCACATAGTGAAAAGTAGAGACATCACCTTGCAAACAAAAATTCGCATAGTCAAAGCAATGGTATTCCCGATGGTAATGTATGGTTGTGAGAGCTGGACCATTAGGAAAGCTGAGCGCAGAAGAAAAGATGTCTTTGAGATGTGGTGTTGGAGGAGAGTTTTGAGAGTCACCTGGAGAGTGATTAGAACAAATAGGTTGGTCTTAGAGGAAATCAACCCTGACTGCTCCCTAGAAGGTCAAATAGTAATGATGAAGCTAAAGTACTTTGGACATCAAATGAGAAGAGATGATTCACTTGATAAGGCCTTGATGCTGGGAAAGGTGGAGGGCAAAAGAAGAAGGGGACGGCCAAAAATGAGATGGCTAGAAGGTCTTGTGGATGCAGTGGGCACAGAGCTGGGCAGGCTGAGGAGAATGGTAGAGGACAGAGAGGTGTCTGGAGGACAATGATCCATAGGGTCGCAAAGGGTCGGAATTGACTGTGCGACTGAACAATAAAAAAATTAAAACATTGGTTAGCAATTTATCTCACAAGATAACTGTAAAGCTAAAATTGCATTTCTTGTTCCTTAAAGCCAGAGGGTCATTGTGAGGCTAGAAACCTCAAAAGCTTTTTTAAGTCCTTGGAAGAAAAGTAAGTTAAAATGTAAGCTTTAGGAGGTTTAAGATTACCCTCTGAGGTAATATGGTGTTTCAGAAAATCAAGGAAAAAGCTATTAGTTCATGTTGCACATGGGAAATAATTTGTTTAAAGGACTGCAGAGGTATCAGCCATCGTGAAGCATCTTATGTGTTGTGGCGTACAAAGAACTTGATAGCTCTTATGTCATGTTTTCTCACAGAACTACCCTGTGATATAATTTAAACCAAATGAACCACAAAAAGGAAGTTGTTTTCTGTTGCAAAAAGAATGCAGGCAGAAGACCTAAAATATGTCAACTATAGATGTGATGTTTTTCTGCAGCAATCTTTGTGTCCATTATCATGCTGTTGACTCACCTTATGGAAATCATACACCCTGCCCACACCCCTGACAATTCCCCCAGCATCCCCACAAACACATCCAAGTTTTCTTTCTTTCTTTATATATATATATATATTTGTGGAGCTGTGATGGCTTAGCATAGGTCCTCAAACTTGGCTCTCCAGAAGCCCTGATACAGCAGGAGTGCTGACTGCAGCTTCTGGTAATTGAAGTTCAAGAGCATCTGGAATGCCAAGTTTCACCATCACTGCCATAGGAGAACAATTTCTGGTTAGACAGAACAATGATCTAACTCATCATAAGAATGTTTCTTGTGATCCCATCGTTTGTGTGTGAAACTAGGAGCTGCCTTTGGATGTCTTGGCCAACATTTAATTTGTGCATTTCAGAATTCTTCAGTTCCCCACATTCTAGCTAACCAACAACTTGAAACCTGGGGCCAACTGTGCTATTGAGACAATGTCAAGCTGAACAAAAGGTCACAGATTCAGAGTGCTATTAAATCTCATAAAACTGTCAGTGATTTAATAGATGGTCGCTATCATACTCCAGTTGTGGGGTAGATGTGGGTGTTCTGTTTCAGGCGCCAGATTGTCTTGGATCAGCCTTTTCTCTCTGCTCCCTGCCCCACTTTGCCTCTGCCCTGCCTCTCTCATGCCTTGCCTTGGCCTCCCACCCATTCACCCACCCTTCTTCTGCAACATAAGATAATAGTAACTTGGGGTCAACTAGAATAAAGTATAGTAGAAACTGCAGCTGTTGTTGCTTGTTGCTTTGTGTAAACCTCTTCCAAGACCACCAGCTCAACAATTCCCTCAACGCCACAATTCATTGCATCCCTCATTGCCCAAAATGAGCTAAATAAGGCATTAGAACAAACAAATTATTCTTATAACAGTTTTACAGCTTCATGGGTGCCAAATACCATGGCAAGCAAGTTTTAGCACTACAAAGGGAAATGCCTGACACTCATAAAGCTCTTCTCAGCTTTTGTTTTGGGAGGCTTTTTTCTGAATTTTTTTTCATTATTCATATCAGATGTCCAGGTTGCTGGACTGGCGGCCTTGGATGTGATAAGACTGCCAGGGTGTTTCCTTGATAAGAGATCAAGGAAACATTCTGGCAGAAATTCCCTGTAATTAGGAGATCCAGAGCAATATTTCACCCTCATAAGGACTGAGGATGTGATCAGACAATGAGAAAGACCTGATTATGCTAGAAAGGGTCACTTTTTCAAAGTGATGCATACCTCAGCAATTGGATATCCTTTAATGCAACCCTTCTGTCTATGCATTAATGTCTGGCTGGACATTCCGCTATGGTAATGGAGTAGACCGTACAGCCAGTGACACAACTCTGAGTGTTGGGCAGCTGTAAATAACCTGACTCCCTAAAGGGGTTAACGGCTATGGGCAGATGAGCCCCTTTAGTTGGGGTGATGGTCCCTTCAGTGGAGGAAATGACACTGAAAACTATCATATTCAGCTCAACAGTACAATGAGTGGAGGAGGAACCCTGATCATGCAGGAGGAAGAGGCCATGCCAGATTTACTGGCTGTGAAGATGCACCTTGATAATATTCTCAAGGCTGCAGCAGTCCATTAAAGTCCCGGTGTTAAATTATGCACGTCCCATTTCATATGTGCCGCAGGAGATGGCTTCGAGATCATAGTGTGTGGGTCATTTCATGGCAAGCTGGGATCCACCTTAAACAAATTCACACCAATGGCATTTTTCCTGCTTCAGGAAAAAAAATGCATTCTCGGATATGAGTTGCAGCCAACAGTCTGTCAATGCAAAAATCGCTCAAGCCTCCTCTACATACTATCCCTACTGCTGAACCAAATATGTCCAGGTTGGGGATGGAAGAAGTTTAAAGTGGTTTTCAATCTCCTGAATGTCATATGATCACTGAGAAATTGCTTGGATTGAACTGTGGTGCAAGTGATTCAAATTGCAAACTATTTCCCTGAATCAGGAAGTATTGATTGAGAGAGACACTGGTTAGAAACCTGTTGATTTGTTAAGTTACAGGCATAGTGACAAGATATCTCAACCGACATGCAATACACAGTTAAAAACTCTAAAAAACAAATTAAAAGATTAAAAACCATTTAAAACAACCTCTCATTCCTTTAACTAAAGGAATAAGCGGAATAAGAGGGATAAGAGGGTAAGTGTAAGATGTTAAATAAGCCAGTGGGGAGGGGTCAATGTATGAACCATCATAGCCCCACACCATTCCCACCACCCAAGTTTTCAGACCCTTCCTGAAAGCCAATAGCTCCGTCTGGAGGCACAACTCCAAAGGCAGGCGATTTCACAGAGTTGGAGCAAACACAGAGAAGGCCCTCTTTCTAGTGCCAGAGAGTCGAGACTCTCTTGCAGATGGCACAACTAAGGCACCTCTCCGGTCCACTCTGGTGGGACAGACAGATACCCTTGAGGAGAAGCAGTCTCTCAAGTATCCTGGCCCACTACCATATAGTGCTTTAAAGGTAATAACCAGCACCTTGAATTGCACCCAGAGCTAAACTGGTAACCAGAGCAGCTCCCGAAGCAGTGGGGATGCACGAGAGTAATGCCCACATCCCAACACCACCCGGGCTGCTGCATTCTGGACCAGGTGCAGCCTCCGGATGGTCATCAAGGGCAGCCCCATGTAGAGCGCATTGCAATATCTAATCTGGAGGTGACCAGAGCATGGGTGATCATGAGCAAAGAGTCCCAATCAAGGAGTGGGTGCAACTGACGAATTACATACAACTGTGCAAAAGCCCTCCTAGCCACAACTGCCACCTGCTCATTGAGCAGGAGTCATGAGTCCAGGAGGACCCCCAGATTGCGCACCAGGTCTGTTTGGGGCAAACTAGCCCCATCCAGAACCAAAGATGGTAACTCCTGTGTTGACCTGGGACCCCCAACCCCAACCACTCAGTCTTGCCAGGATCCAGTTGTAACCCATTGTCCCCCATCCAGACCCTCACAGCCTCCAGGCACCTGGATAGGACTTTGACTGCATCACCAGCCATATGATTGGATCTTGACCCAGTCAGATCACATGCTCAGTGATTTTTAGAAGCGGTATCTCTAGTGTTGAATAACATCTATTTTGTCATAGCATATGCTTTTTCACACCAATCTTTCATTTTAAGAGACTTTCTTTTCTGATTGGTTGAAATAAGTTAAACTTGGGTTTAATTTGTAAATCTAATGACTATTGTACACATCTCTGAGAATATGGTGTGGGAGGAAGAGTTGGTTACTTCTAACGAAGATGCATTCTCCTTCACATTGATTCTCAGAGTTAAGAGTTAAGGAATGTGGGGGAAACCCAAGGCATTCAGTTCTGCAAATTCATATCCAGATTTTCCAAGGATGGCTGTGAACTGGTTTAATCTCAGCTGGCAACTGTGAGCAGTTCATCAATCCTCTCACAGTGGTATCTGGGATTATGCTAAACACAGCAATTTCATTGCTTGTATGGATCGATGTGCCTGTTCATCTAGCCAAAATCACCATCCCAGAAGCCATCTCTTGCATGAAAGTAGCCACTTGGAGACACACAAGATTAGTGGTTGACCTTATTGCCTCAATGCATCCTTCCCAAACTTGGCAGTGGCAGTAGGTAATTACTCACTTTATTCAAACAGCATCTTGGAAACGTATTAGTCAGCTCAGGCAATACATATGCAGCTCCCATTGTTTGATGCATTTTCCCCATCCTGCATGGAAATGCAGGAAATGTGACATATGATGAAATTGTTTAGCATTAACTGATACAATCTGCTATAAAGAAAACTGTTCAAGTTTTATGAATAATACTTTGCTTTTGAAATGTTTTGATAATAATGCTCTGGGTTTGCATTATATCAGGGGCTAGGGTGATTTACATAGAAAGAGCCTCCTTGAAGATTGCGGCATTTTTGAACCACAATCAGGCATACCTTGGTGACGGCAACCTTGTGTTGCCAGCTAATCTTTCTCACACTAGGTCAGGCAAAAGGAACTGTGGAAATGAATTCACCAAAAGGTACTTTAATTTTGGCAGTTTCACATCTCACCTAGACACAGAAGAAGAAGAAGAAGAAGAAGAAGAAGAAGAAGAAGAAGAAGAAGAAGAAGAAGAAGAAGAAGAAGAAGAAGAAGAAGAAGAAGAAGAAGAAGAAGAAGAAGAAGAAGAAGAAGAAGAAGAAGAAGAAGAAGAAGAAGAAGAAGAAGAAGAAGAAGAAGAAGAAGAAGAAGAAGAAGAAGAAGAAGAAGAAGAAGAAGAAGAAGAAGAAAAGGGATGGGGTGATACTGGCTTTCTGCAGGGCAGATGTTGCTTCTAGAACCATTGGTCCTAAAGCAAAACAATCCTATCTCATGTTATTCAAACTATCACAAATGCTAGTTTCACAGGTGAAGATAAAGGTTGTAAGAAGCAGTAAATAATCGGAGCATCCAACGTCTACACAATAGGTAGCTTTTAATTTGTAAGTTGATTTGGAGATGCCAAACTTGGTTACTTATGTTCAAACTAAATGGGAGCATCCTCTCATTCTGACCTTAGGGAAAACTTTATATCTAAAATTGATATATTAACCGTACCCTTGTATACCTGACAGTAAGGTAAATATTGAAATAAAATGAACTAACCTCTGATTATAACATGGGAAAGTATCACAAAATTACTCATTCTTGATGGAAGACTGTCTCAGCATATCAAGCTACTGTGTGTTAGTTAGAAATTGTTGACTGCAAGAATAAAACAAGCAGTTTTGTTTTCTAGTTGACAATTTTGTAAGTTGCAAAAAATGACTTTATTCAAAACTAGCTTCTGTTCTCTTCATAAAGCAATGCACACAAACACAAGCACAGAAGGAATGGCTGATAGCTCAAAAACAAACAAGCAACTCATACAGTGTTTCTCACACTTAAAGCTTCATGCAGCAAAGCAACTGCACTTAAAATTTTGCATAACTGTGCACATTGCATCAAAAACATTCTTGAAACTGCAAGAACTCTTTTTGATAATGGCAGAAATTATCTCACTATGCCTTCAGGCAGTGAAGGGATGCAACAGGTTCACACCAGTTTGCCAGAACCAGTAGTAACTTTTCCCAGTGTCCCAGAGAACTGGTAGCAGCTTTTGGGGGAACCACCTTCGGGGCTTACCTTTTCACTGGTTCCCCCACTGCGCATGCTCGCCAAGCACTTGGTGTGCATGCATGCCTACAGTGCTTGGCGCGTATGCACGGCCTCCTTGCTGTCCTCCCAAGCATGGAGGAGGAAGAGAAGCTGCTAGCCTGAAGCTCCCTATATAGCTTGCTCCCCAGGGTAAGTGACTCACCTTTGGATGTGGTGTGTCTGTGTGTATTTTAATGTGTATTTAATACCTTTACCTATATTGACGTACTACCACAGTTCCTAAAAAGGCCTGGTGGCCAACAGGTCTGGCGGCATGGCATGGGTTTTTTAAGCAAAGGATTGGAGTTACCTCATCAATAAGCTACACCTCTGCTGTTCCAATTGCTATTCCTATTGAAGAATCCTTAAGGAGGTAGAGCTGTTTTACATTTACATTAAGGCATATTATTCTAGAGAACTGGTATGATGACCATATCCATCTTGCACCATGGTGCTGCCCAGGCACTTATACTAACAGGTAAGTGATGGGTTTGTGTTTGGGGTGGGGGTGGGTGGGCGTATTTTAATGTAATTTTTATTTATTTATTTATTTATTTATTTATTTTATGAGGTGTGTGTGTTTATTTTTATTTTTTTTATTTTTTTATTTGGCCCCACCCATGACATCATGACATCATGATGTTAGCTCCACCCACACTGTGATGACATCACGGTGGGGTAGTAAAAATTTTGACATCCCACTACTGCCTTCAGGTGAGGAGAAAAGGTTGAGGTTTCTTTTTTTTTTTCATGCATGAGAGCAAGATGCATGAGGATTTACATTACTGCTTCTTAGTAGACATAGATAGGATTGGACAGATTAACTGCTCATGTGCTAAATTCAGCAAAAAATGAAATGTCACTCAGATGTCTTCTCTACTATACATTTGCCATCTTGTAACCCATGGTTGCCCTACGCAAATATTCCTTGGATACCTTGGAGTCATTATTCAGCAAGGAGTCTGCACATTGGTTCACATCTCTGCAACAACATTCCATACATGCAAATGGACCTGAGAAATCAAGTCCATCTGCATGTTGTTGTTTTTTAGTGATTTGGATATCATGTTGCCTGCTAGGTAGATGGACCATGATGTGTGCCCTCCACTTTCACTTGCCCAAGGGATCTGACGCTTTGGTGACTAAAATGCAAATATTCACCAATGATATATTAATGATGTTCTATTTTCCAGAACAGGACTCATATCTTCAAGCAGTACTGGACTTGGCTCACTATTAAAATGTAATGTATGAATATATTCTACTTGGAGATGTTGCTGTTGTTGCTGCTGTTCTTTCAAACATTATTTTCAATTGAACAAAGTTAGCAGATTAGTTTGCAAATCAATGAAAACAAACTAGAAACTGTCACTACATCTGCACAAAAGGAAAAAAAGGGATGGGGAAGGGAATCAGAAAAAAAATGTCCCAAAGCCACTTGACAAGGCTAAAGAACAACAGATCAGAGAAAGCTAAACCCTTGTTTGGTTTTATTGCTGTTTAGTTTAATCCAAGAAGAAGTATGGGTATGGGTATTGTAGCTGGCTGGATAGCTCATTGAGTTTTGTACATGGCTGCAGAGGTAGAGGTTGGAGTTTGGTTCTTCTCTGTGCCTCCTGGGAGAAGAGCCAGCCTGTGTAGCAGGCTGTAAAGTACCAGGACATCCCCAGAAGAAGGGAATGGTAAACTACTTCTGAGTACTCCACAGCTAAACAACACTGGAAAAGGGTTTGCCAAAAGTCAGAACTTTCTTTATAGCAACCATTATTAAAATTTTGTACTTGGGGGCAACATCCTGTTCATGATGGCATAACATAAAGTTATGCCTGGCAATAAGGAATTTAACAATTCAACTGCACCATTGGTCATACATTCCCAACAACACCACTTGCACAATGCATCAGTAGAAGCGCTTCATGGATAGCACTTCCACCTCGGTGCTATTGTAAGTTTCACAGACTTAATGTCAAGTTGTACCCGTACATTTACACAACTGGGTTTTGTCCTGTGTGTATGTCTGGTCTTGGAGTTGAGACAAGCATTTTTTTTAGTTAAACAACAGATTCTGATGGAGAGCTCTCAGAGTCTGGTGTGTGTTGCCAACTCAGATTGGCCATGTTTCATGAGCTCTTGGTTCTTTTTAGGATTGATGAGACAAAATAAGCACTCAATGGGTAAGCAAACAGAGTTTTAGTCAGACAATTTTCTAGGGCAGCAACCAAGCACATTCAGAGACAGAGTTAGCAATAAAAGAAATAGAAATACAATGAGGCTTGTATATTTACCAATCAGCATGGGTTCCCTCTGTCCCTTCTTCTTCAGTTACCTGGGAGCTTAGGTTAGGGAGCAAGGGACAACTTTTGGTGGTCCAAAATAGCTCCCAAGTAGCTGAAGAGGAAGGAACTGAGGGAACTCATGCTGATTAGTAAATATACAAGCCTCACTGCATTTCTTGTCTTTCAATAAGCTCTTACTCTCTGTTTGTAAATATGCTATGTTTTGCTTCAGAGGCTGTCTGAATAAAACTTTGCTTCCTTACCTGTTGAGTGCTTATTTTGTCTTTAAGATTCTAAGAAGAACCTGAAATCCATCAGAACTGGCCAGATTGAGTTGGTAACACATGAGGCAACCTGGGTGAGATAGGTTCATGTGGAGGAGTCAGGGAGCAGGTTTATAACACAGTATCTGTTAGATACCAGATTAACTGTCATGGCTCTACTACCATACCCCAAATCCTGGGATTTGTCACCTGGTAGATACGTAGGGGTGTTTGTTTGTTTGTTTGTTTTGCTACAAAGCTGGAAACTCCAGCAGTGAATTCCAGGCACATTAAATTACATTACATTTATATATTACATCTTTTCATTATTCAATTTAATTAATATAGTTCCCCTTTAGTGCAAGCAGTACTCTGGGCAATTCATAAATCAAAACATAAACCCCCAGGCTGCACCACATCTCGCAATCCCACAAAGTCTTGATACTTTAAGTGTAGAAATGTCAAGGGAGATTAACATGGTCCTTGGATCAAGAATGGTAAGCAGATTGTCTCTCCAGCATTTACTCTTTTTTTAAAAAATGGTCCTTTCTATGTTACAGTCAAGCTGGATACTGGAGGGATTTTTGTTTTGGTTTTTTTCTGAGGCAAATACAATAGTCATATTACACACTCTCATTCTCAGGGAAAGTGTAAGTTCTCTGTACTTTGCAGCCTTCCCACAAACCTCTGTTCATGACTGATTCAAACAAGTATAATTGTTCCTAACACAACTTGGAAAAACATTTCCATGCTCTGGGACTTATTCCACACATTGGTCGTCGTCGTTGGCGGCGGCAGCGGCGGCGGCGGAGGCTTCTTCTTCTTCTTCTTCTTCTTCTTCTTCTTCTTCTTCTTCTTCTTCTTCTTCTTCTTCTTCTTCTTCTTCTTCTTCTTCTTCTGCCATATCCAAATTGAATATAGGCAATCATCATGGCGATTAGCCATGAAAACTGTCCTGAGAATATAATGCAGTGGTCTTTCATCTGCCTTACACATCGCAGCATGGCCCCCGTACCATTCATCCAGTTCCATGATTCACTTTCTGGTCCTGAGTCCTTTTGGCACACAAAGTCCTCCTCAGCCCCAGGCCGGTATTGCTGAAGCTGCTACCCTCCAGCAAGATGGATTCAAGTGGGGTTTAATACACTTGAGGACCCTCACCCTTCTCTGTGGACTTTGGCACCTATAACAGTAAGGCTTGACCTGACCCTTCACTCTGGGCCTCTCCAACGTTCCTTTCCAAGAGACCCTTAGAGGCCTCTCTATGAAACTTACCCAAAACTCACGGGTCCAGGAAACCTTACCAGCCGTCCAGCCAAAGGCTGCAAAACCCTGGGGCTTATCTGTGTATTACATAGCCCAGTGAGATTTATGGAGAGTATGATTTATTGTGGTAGCATGTGGCTTCAGGCTTAACTCTTGTCTTACCCCTCTCCCAATAAACAGACGTTGTTGGTGAAGTAAAGTTGTTTTATTGTTCTTGAAGCATAGTTCAGGAAAAACAGTTCTTTCAATGATTCAGGAAACAGATCTCAGCATCAAAAAGACTAATCAAAAGGTACTTTGAGGAAAATACACACTTAGGCCTTTTCCCCTGAAATAAAAGGAAAAACCTAAGTTATCATGATTAGCGGTAGCTGAGAGCCTGGGCTTGGTAGAATAGCCCCCTCTCCTACTCTGAGGTGTCTGTTCCAGAGGAACCCCAGATTTGGATTAACTCCCCAACCCACATGCCTAGTTGAAAGACATGAGCTTGGCCTACCTAATTAGCATATAGCCAATCAGGGCCCAGTGTTGGTGTAAGCCAGTGGTGGCGAACCTATGGCACACGTGCCAGAGGTGGCACTCAAAACCCTCTCTATGACTATGCACACAATTGCCCCAGCACAGTGTTTGCCCCACCTCTCTGCCCAGCAGCCCAATGGTAGTGCTTCCTCCCCCCCAGCATCAAGTTCACCCTGCCCCTCTACGCAGCAGCCTAATGGGAGTGTCTCCTCCCTCCCCCAGCACAGAATTTGCCCCACCCCTCTGCCCAGCAGCCCAATTGGAGCATTTAATCCCTCCTGCCAGCAAAAAGTTTGATCCAGCCCTCTGTAGCATGGATGGCAGCCTGTTGAATTTGGGCACTCAATCTCTAAAAGGTTCGCCATCATTGGTGTAAGCAATCACCGGTTCCCATAATAAAGTATAGCTCTCCCAGGATCTAGTTGTGTACATTCCAGTCCTAGAGGAAAGACAAAACATGAAGGCTAGAAGAAATTTCTACACACATCTGCAAGATAAGTGCAACAGGAAAAATGTGAGCCTTTTGCAAACAGTACAACTGCATTCTAAGACAGTTTAAGAACTCAAGAAACTCCATCTTGAATATGTGAGTAACTTGGGACTTCAACCATTACAATACCGAAGGCCATTAGCCTTCAGGGTTGTCAGGTTAGTTAACTGCTGCCTGACACTCAGTGTTGAGTTGCTGGCAGTATGGTCTACTCTATTACCATAGCAGGATAACTTGGCCAGACTGGACTATACCTTGATCTATACCAGCATGTTTGGGGTAATTTTGTGTGTGTCAAATTGGTCTTGTGAATGGCTCAAGGTGCAGTCCTGATAATTTTTCAAGTTATTTGCATATATATTTCAATTTATTGCCAGACATGAAGTTGTTCACAGCATTTTTAATAATACAGTTAAAACTCAGAGTGGTAAATAACGGAGGCAGAATAAATGCTTGATTAAGGCTGGGATGATCAACAGATTGACTGAAAAGCTGATCCTGCTGAGAGTGAGAAAGAAATGTCCATAGGCCTAGATTAAAAATGAGAATGTGATTTTTCAAAGTGCATTGACACTTCCCTGCTCAAGGATGGCTTTTTAAAAGTCAGTGCAGTAATGCACTGTGAAGCCAGCCTTCCTAAAAGCATACCACAATACTCAAGCAATAGTTGGAATGTTCTAGAAGCCCATGGACCTCAATTTGCCTTCTCTGGAACCCACCACCACCACTGGAAATCACTAGAAATCTGTTCTTATTTTTTTTTTTTTAAACCCATTTTAATGGGGATTGCTGGGCAAAAAAAGGTACTTTTAAAAAAGCAAAATCACTACTCCTGAAGACTTCCTGGATGGATAATTCTCCCTTTCTAAACAAAATTCTAACCAAAAACATTCCTTGTGGTTGAGCAAATGTACACAAAGATATGTGGCCCTGCAGAGTTTTTGATGTCGCAGATACTGCATCAGGAACTGAGTGGATAATAATTGGGCACCATCAGTTCCTAATGCATTGCCTTCAGCATCTAAACGAGCATCAATGAAATTGTCACATTATCTGATCCCTGGCAGTCACCCCTCTATTATTTTAAATATTAATTAAAATTATTATTGCTATTTTTATATACCAGTTTTAGTGCTGGCCTGACTAGTACTTCAGTGTTATTATGTTTACCACAGGGAACCATGCAAGCTGCCTGGAATACTGCAATAAGCTGTGCATACCAGACTTTGAGATGGACATTGACTTGCTAGAATGTGTCCAGCAAAATGTGATCCAGATGGTGAGGCATCTGGAAACAAGACTTATAAAGAGCAGTCAAGAAACATGGATCGGGCTTGCCTAGAGAAGATAAGATTAAGATGTGATGTGATCACAGTCTTCAAATATGCCAAATAAAGATTTTACAAAGTCGTTATCTTAGAGGGAAGGGCTAGATCCAGCTTCTTCTTCTTTCATGTCCAGGTCAGACTTTAAACTACCAAAATGAAGCCACCTTCTTGGCTTTGTTGTTGACCAAACTTAAATCCTCATCCGTAACTGTTTCTGGTAATAACCAGCAGAATAGCAAACGAATTGGATTCTGTATCTCTCCACGTTCAGATAGTGTGTTGTTGTCCACCAGCAGCGCCCACTTGAGCATGTTGGTCTTACATTTAGGGACTCCAACCCTCAGCATATTCTAGGTCCTCCAAGTGATGTAGGGGAGGTTGAATTCCTCAGCCATATTCTCAGTGAGCTCCTTCCACCATCTTCTAATTTGATTCTGTTCTTGCATACTCTCAAGAAGGATTGTTCTTGCCGCAAAGAGGAGCCAGCAAGCACAGGGAAGCAGACTCCAAGCAAACAGACAAGGTGACCAGCTACTAGTAAGTCTGACAGTGGAACAGCCTACTTTGAGTGAAGGTATGCTCTCTTTTGCTAGAGGTTGGCTGGCCAACAGTTGGGTATGCTATAGCTTCCTCCTCTGTTGCAAATCTGATGAAGCAAGCAGAACACTTGCTGTCAAGGTGATTCCTCCCTTTGTCTTCTAACCACAAGAAATGAAAGTCCACCATAAAAAATATCTCACATCCCCAGAGTTGGGTGTGAACCTTTGCAAGGTGCAAAGTCCCACTATCATTGAATTACTAACTGCCACCTTCTAAATGCAAGGTTTCATATTCAGAACCTTTTTCATTTGGGACTTCCTCCCTGTAACGAAGGAACATTTCTTTCCACACACATTTCCAGCCACCCAGACCTCTTTTTTAAAAAGGAGATGATCCTATCTGTCGAACTCAGATTCACTTAGTGTCACCTCAAGAGTTTGACAGACTACTCACATGCTGCAAAGAGGACTTTTTTATTTCTTGATCCATAACCCTAACCCTGACACCTACCAGAAAGCCAACTCTGGAATGGGTCAGAAACATCATAAATTCTTCTCTACATGAACATACCTTCCAGTCTGAAAGAAACTGTAATTAAGCCTATTCCTTTTAAATGAATTTACTGGTGGGTAAATAATTACAAGTCCATTGCCAATATACTTGTTCATGGAACCTCCTGCCTACTGAGCCATGTCTTCAGACAGAGCTGCTGCCCTTCAGGAGGGGTGTAAAAACATGGCTGGTGGGGCAGGTATGAGGTACTGACCACATGCTGACCCCAGCCAGTTGGTTAATCTGAGGGGGGGGGGGCTTTCTAATCTTTTAACCTTTTAATTTCTTAATCTGCTAATCTTTTAAAATGTTGAATTTTTACATTTTAATCTGAATTTTTTGGGGAAGGTTTTGATTCTGAGAATCTTACTGATAGATGAATGTTTTAATATTCTGTTATGCCATGTTAAGACGCTCTGAGTCACTTCGGTGAATAGGGCGGCATATAAATATGAATGAATAAATAAATAAATAAATATGGTGTTGGCTAATCAGCTGTAAGTATTCCTGGATGAAACTGACTCTCTTGATCCTTTCCCATCTGAGTTGAGGCCATGATATAGCATGAAGACAGCTTTGGTCATGCTACATGATGACCTGTTAAGAGAGGCCAATCACAAGAATATGATCCCTGATGATGCTCCTTGACCTCTCCGCTGCCTTTATACTATCAACCATGGTACCTTCCTGGACTAGATGTTAAGATTGAGAATTTGGGGTTTAGCCTTGAGCTGGCTCCAATCCTTCCTCAATAGATGGCTCCAGAGGGTTCAGCTTTGGGAGGATTTTCCTCAATTTAGGGGTCCTTCAAGGGCTGATCATCTCCTCACTGCTGTTCAGTGTACTGTCTTTAGCCTTAAATGCTATCTGGGTGAAGTCTTAGGCTGGGTGGGAGAAAACAGACAAGATGGAGATCTCATTAGGAGGTTCACCTTCCAATCTAAGGTCAACCCTAAATTGGATGGGATTGTCCTCTCTTGTGGTTATAGGGTGAGAAACTTGAGTGTTCCAGAACTATCAATGGTAAAGGATATCTGTTGCTGTGAGATCTGCATTTTTTCATCTTCGGCATATAGCCCAGTTGCATCCTTATCTAGATGGCGTGTCTCAAGAATGGATTACTGTGAAGCCCTTAACGTGGGGCTTCCCTCAAAACTGATAGCTTGAAAGATCCAGAAAATGGCAGCCAGATTGATTGTGTGTATAAGTAGATTAGAATGTACATTTCCCTGATCCTGGCTCACCTGCACTATCTACTATTCTCAGCATATCACCACAATTTTTATTTGGAAATGCTAAATTCTACGAATTGTTTTATTTTACTTTAATTTTGCTGAGAAAAAGAATTTGTTCCCTTTATGAAAATCATGTGGTCTTACATCTCTCTTGGAAGTTCTTTGCAACCATCTAACCTCGCCACCCAGACTGCCAATCACATCCCATCCAGACCCACCAGATTCTTGGAGTTTAATATTCCTCTCCTGGCTGATGACAATGCAAAACATATTTCCTGGTGTCAATTTGAGCTTCTGCATTGGCAAGAATTAATTTTTGCAGGGCAAAATTATACATCTTGCATTAAACTATAAAGGTGGGGGTTGTTTTTTAATGGACTTTAGGCACCAAGAATTGGATTGGTAGTTTGCATTCTGCCTACCTACCTATCATTTGTATGTCCATCCATCCATCCATCTCTGTTTATCTATCTTAATGATGGTGGTAATGGTGGGGGTGAAGGTGATGATGAAAGTTTCAGTTCTTCTGTGCTTGCTATATGTGTGTGGCTTGCTTCCAAAAGGGAAAATCGACAAGATTTCTGCAGAAGCATTCTGTGCAAATTGCAGATATTTCAATGGAATTAAAGAGCCTCTTTTCTTGCTCTTTTCAAGGCAAGTAATTACACAGGGCTTGAACTTCCTTGGTGAAATATTTTGTTGTGTCAAGACAATGGATATTGGCCGAAATAAGGAATTTAGATTCTGTTCTTCACATCTTCACTGATATTATTATTATTATTATTATTATTATTATTATTATTATTATTATTATTATTATTATTATTATTATTATTATTATTATTATTATTATTATTATTATTATTATTATTATTATTATTATTATTATTATTATTTCCACACTCTGCTTTCTATTTATCTCAGTCTTCACAACCATAGCCGAGGATATTTTACTGTCTGAGACAAGGTAGTCATTGCCACTCCTCCCTCCCACAAATCAAAATTTAAAATCATAGGATGATTGAATAATTGAGTTGGAAGGGGCCATAAGGCCATCTAATCAAAATGTCCTGCTCAGTTTAGGAATCCAAATCAAAGCAGATCTGGCAGATGGTTATCCAATTCTCTCTTGAATGCTTCCAGTGTTGAAGCACTCACCACCTTTTGAGGCAGTTTGTTCTATTGCCGTACTGCTCTAACAGTTCAGAGATTCTTCCTGATATTTGGCTGAAATCTGGGTTCCTGTAATTTGAACCCATTATTATGTGTTCTACATTCTGAGATGACTGAGAACAAATCCAGCCCCTCCTCTTTCTGATTATATTTCAGGTATTTGAAAAGTGCTACCATATCTCTCCTTAGACTTCTCTTCACAAGGCCATTTCCTTCAGTCTTTCCTCATAGGGCTTGGTTTCCATATCCCTGGTCTTCTTTATTGCCCTCCTCTGAATCTAGTCCAGTTTGTTGGCACCCTTTTTAGTGTGGCATCCAGAATTGGACACAGTGCTCAAGATGAGGGCTGACCAGTACTGAATAGAAGGAGACTACAGGATTTGGAGACTATGCTTCTGTTAATATAGCCTAAAATAGCATTTGCCATTTTTGCTGCCACATCTCACTGTTGGCTCATATTTAGTTTTTGATATATAAAAATGCCAAGAAGCTTATTACCAAAGGGCAATGAAGTTCTTCTGACAGAGGAGGCAACAACTGCCTCAATCAACTCACAGGAACTCCTGTAATAACAAAGCGATATCCAACTGGTTGTTGCCCTTTTCATGAATCTGCCCACTGAGGCCACAACTTTGCCCTGCCTAATTGTAACACCAGCCTGGATAGACATGAAACTTTTAAAATAGGTTAATCAAATTGAAAGGAAAATTCCTTCATTTATTATTTCATAATGCCTGTTAAAATTAATTTATATTCCTTTTTTAGTGTGGCCATTTGTGGTTTATAAGATGCAGATGGAAGGCATGTGGGAAATCACGGCGTATCCCAGTCAGCCTCTCAATGGATGACGATTGCATGCAACTTCATATTCCAATAAGAACACAAAGTAAGTTACACCCAAGATACTTCCTCCTGGGATGCTCCATCGGAAATGGTTGCTGATGACTAACGAGCAGGACTGGAGGACTGAGACCTCCCTGGAGCTGTTTAAGCTCTGTCCCACTTGGTCCTTGGGTGGCCCAAGGCTGGAGCTAATCTGCACAGCCCTGCTCAGGCCTCTCAAGTCCAGCCCTTGGGAGAGCTGCATCTTATTATGTCAACAAGATCTGACCCACTCAAATATACATTGCTGAGTGCTGATTCATATGAACCCATTCGGAGTGCACTGTCAATCAACAACTTTCCACCATGTAATGCTTCTCAGATGGCTGAAGGCAGAACCCTGAGAGTAGAGCTTCTCCCAGTCTTTTCAGATCAACAGAAAGGTAATCCAGTGGAGAGTCTAAGCCTCCAATTTGGTCCTCTGGGGTTACTAAAGAGGCTATCCTCTCCATTCCTGTGAACTGACTAGTACTTTACTAGTTCTTGCATATGCACACACACCAATGACTTCTAAAGCTTTGAGCCAAAATATGCTTGGTCACAAGCAGGCTGCATAGCTCAGTGGGTTGGAGCAACTGGCTGCAGAGAGTCAAGATTTTGATTCTATACTGTGTCTTCAGAGAGAAGAACTGGCCTGAGTAGCCCTGGGCAATCTGCACAATCCCAAAAAAGAAGCAGCTACTAAGAGGGATGCTTAGTGGTTAAGAAGGTCAACAGTTCAAGACCCAAGTGCTGCACAACAGAGTGAGCTCCTGTCGTCTGTCCCAACTCCTGCCAACCTAACAGTTCAAAAGCAAGAAAGTATAAATAGATAAATAGGTATTGCTTCAGGGGGAAAGGTAACAGCATTACATGTGCTTCAGCATCTAGTCATCTGCAGACTCTTTGGTTCTCTAGAGTACCACCCTCTAGAATCAGACATAACTGGCTTTAGTGGAAGGGAGACCATTACCTTTGCTAAAGCATATCTGAGTACCTTATAACTGGAAAAACCTGAAAAGGGTCACAATGATCAATTAGATAGCATGTTATTGTTCGTGTTGATGTTATTTTATTTTGGTTCTGCTCTCTTTTGTCTTTGGCCCTATCCACCATAAATGAGGAACCTGAGAACTTCTAAAACAGGATTCCTTATATTTCTTTTAATCCCCAAACATATAATCTTCAAACAATTGAATGAGCCTTCTGCAATGAGTATTATTTGCAAGAGGCTTCAACTGATGTCGCAGATGTGTAGTGGTTAAAGCAGTGGTGGATGACACACAAGCTTAGGCTGTGTGATCTGTTTCCCAGCAATCACACAGCACATGGGGAGATGCACTCCAGCTCAACCCCAATCCATGCCCATGATGGACCTTTCTGGTCCCCTTTGGGGACTGTGCTGGAGCGATTCCCTGGATAATGGAACAGCTGCTTTAAGTGAAACTGCTCCCATTAAAGCAATCCTTTCCAATGCAATCAGCCATGCACCCTTACAGCTGGATGATTGCTCCCAGAGTCTCTTGTTCCACCGACCTAAAGACCTTGCTCCACATTTTTCTCTTCTGAGCCTGCAAAAGAGGCCTGTGAGTTTCCCCTTCAGGTAGTGCACAGATCTCCAGGAGTCCAATTTGGTGTGGAATTTTGGTTACACTTCTAACTTGCGAATCGCGCATGCATCAGATTGAATTTCTGTGCATGCGGACTAAATTGGAGCCATTTAAAAAAAAAAATTTTGCCAGTGAGGCGTCTGAACCGGACACCTCAAAAAAAAAAAGCACAGAACAATCCCGAGTGGGTTCTACCCTCCCGGAGAACCCTCCGGGATTATTCCTACCGGTTCTGAGGAACCGGTTGTAACCGGCAACATCGCATCACTGCTATTATGTCAAAAATTTTGATTCTCCAGTTTTAAGAGCTTCCAGAATGGATTACAGATTATTAAAAACAAAATACTTCCCTGTTAAGTCTCTGCCATTAGGTTTGTAATCTAAAGACCTGTAACCCAGAATGCAGTGGTAGCTTGTACCACTTGCATTTGGTAGGACAGAAAGCCATGATGGACAGAGTTGGGCAACAGGCAGAAGCAAGAGCAAAAATGGGCATTTCTGTGCAGACATTCACAGAGATCAACTGATGGAGCACAAAAATTTCCAGGTACCAGGATGGAAAATGTTGGAGCAGTTGATGATGACACTACTAAACTATCATCATACGATTATTATCAAGCATCTTAAATATGCTTAAAAATGAAAACACTTGTGGATTGTAGACCAAAGCCAAGCACATCTAAATCTATTTTGTTTCTTCATCTCAAGAAGAAATTAACAAAGGTAGTTAGGCAGGCAAACGTTCATAAATCCAGACACAACAGAGGAAGCTAACACCACTTCACCTTATTAATTAATCCAGGTGAGGAGGATTACAAAAACCCCAACTACAAATTAAAAACATTTTTATCGTGCTGCTCCTTGTTACTTCATTTGGATACAACAGAGAGGCTTCTGGCACCTGAAAGGTTAATATGTTTTGCCAGTCATTATGATTTTTTGGGCTATAGTCCACTTCTTCCTATACATGAGATGGGCCAAATTCCATAGAAGTTTCTTCTAAATAAAACTTTTGAGTCTTTAAACAAATGTCACCAGGCTTTTTTGTTGATTCTGCTGCAGGAAACTAACCTGGCTATCCTGCCTCCAAGCTTTTGTTTCCAATAGAATGGATTCAGCTTTTTGGAAGACTCAAGTTTGTTGTTGTTGTTGTTGTTGTTGTTGTTGTTGTTGTTGTTGTTGTTGTTGTTGTTGTTGTTGTTGTTGTTGTTGTTGTTGTTGTTGTTGTTGTTGTTGTTGTTGTTGTTGTTGTTGTTAGGTACTAAGTCTTTGCCTAACCAGTTCTCTAGGATAATATGCCTTAATGTAAATGTAAAACAGCTGTACCTCCTTAAGGGTTCTCCAATTGGAATAGCAATTGGAACTGCACAGGTGTAGCTTATTGATGAGGTAATGCCAAGACTTTGCTTAAAAACCCCAAGCCAGGCCGCCAGGCCTTTTTTAGGAACTGTGGTAGTACATCAATATAGGTAAAGGTATTACACATTAAAATACACACAGACACACCACATCCAATGGTGAGTCAATTACCGTGGGGAGCAGGCTATAGGGAGCTTCAGGCTAGCAGCTTCTCTTCCTCCTCCACGCTTGGGAGGACAGCAAGGAGGCCGTGCATAAGCACCAAGCACTGTAGGCGTGCATGCACACCAAGTGGTTGGCGCGTATGCGCAGTGGGGGAACCAGTGAAAAGGTAAGCCCCGAAGGTGGTCCCCCCCCCCAAAAAAAAAAAGAGACTGTTACCGGTTCTCCAGGACACTGGGAATAGTTACTACCGTTTCTGGTGATCTGGTGCGAACCTGTTACATCCCATCACTGCCCATACCACTGACACAGGTCCACAAGTCACTTTCTGGTCTTGAGCCCTTTTGGCACACAAAGTCCTCCTCAGCCCCAGGCCAGTATTGATGAAGCTGCTGCCCTCCATCAAGATGGAATTAATTCACTTGGAAACCTTTCCTTGTGGACTTCACCACCCAAGGCTGTTAGTCCTCAGGATTGTCAGGTAGTTCACTGCCACCTGACGATCGGTGTTGAGTTGCTGGCAGTGTGGTCTACTCTGTTACAATAACAGTATAACCTGGCCAGACTGGATCACATTTTGTGAAATCAATATTCTGTTGTCCAGTTTACACAAGGTAAGAACCTATACCTAATTAATTCATTAAAGTTTAGTTAGCTAAGCTACCAGTTAAGACACATTGATCCAATTTACAAGTTTATCTCACCTCCCAGAAAGAGCCAAACATATTTAAATTTTAAAAAGGAATTAACTTTGCTTATTTGTGTTGTTGTTGTGATGAAATGAAAACATAAGGAAAATCTTATTCATCAGTAATGATGACATAATTGACTTTTAGCATCGTTCACATGAATTCCAGTTTCCAAACCCCAGGGGACTTCTCTTCCTCACTTCTTCCAGCAAATTCCACCCAGTCACCAATTACAAAAAGAGACAAAGTTTGCCAACAAAGAAATTAATGAAGAAGATTCATAATTGCCAGCTGCCTCTACTACGAAGTTAATGGGAAAAATATGTATAAAGAGAGCCACCCAAAAAAACGAGGCTTTCCCATATGGTCAAAGGAGTGTCACTCCAGAAGAAACCTTTTATGACCTTGACATGCAACCAACTTAATCTAATTTTAAAAGAGAGGGAGAGCTGAATGATATAAATAAAAGGCAGCCCTTGAAATGGAAAAATAAGTCTTAAGTATATTCTCTAGTCTTTTCAGAAAGAAAAGAATAGCAACAATCGCAAGCAAAGCTACATGGTTATTATAGAAACATGGCTGGCGGGATGGGTTTGGGGGGCGGGGGGCAAAACACCCCCAGCCCATTGGCTTATCTGAGCCTCCTTGTCCTTAGCTGTAATGTAATATAAAATTTTAATTGTTAAATTTTTAATTGGTTTTAGCTAGTTTTTTTAAAAAAAATGATTAATAGTTTTTTAGATTTTATAATTGTTGTTGATTTTTTTTATTGTGAATCGCACTGGGTCACTTTGTGAGAAGGGCGATGAATAAATTTGATAAATAAATGAATAAATAAATAAATAAGTAAATAAATAAATAATGTGAAGTGAGGTCCTCAGCTTTTGTTTAAAACAGAACCAAGTTTTTGATCCTGATGGCCACACTAATAGACTGTATTGCCATTCGTTGGAAACTGCTTTGGCAGTAAATTGTCCACAATGGACAAGAACCTGAAATCTGAAGATTCCAAGAGCATCATTACATGTAGCAGTCTGTATGCAATATAAGATATATTTCTCCCAAGGATTCTCTTTCCTAATCTCCATCAGTATCAACCCACCCCATTCATGCCTGTCATTGTAGAGCACAAGAGACAATTCTGCCACTCCCAAACAAATTCCCTCTTGCTTTGCTCAAAGTGATCCTGAAATATTTTGTTATTCCCAAAACTTGAAACCTAAGACAAATTGCTGAACTCCAAGACATTTTGCCTTGCCAATTTGGGAAGCTTCCAGATTATCGTTTTTCCCCCCTTGAATCACTTAACATTCCAAACTTCCTGCTTAAACAAACTCAGCAGCAAGAAGACAAAAGTGAGAGGTGGGGAGAAAGAGACAAGGGGGTAGGATCATATTTCCCTCAAGATACACACTGCCTTGGCATGGTTTCAGGAAACTTCATGTCAACTCATGGAGGTGGAATCCCACATTTCCCAGAGTATTCAACTCCTGGGTGTATTCCCATCAAAGTAGCAAGACTATTCAAACACAGTAGGCATCTGTATTTCAATTGGATTTCTATTTCCAAAGTCTTCTCTCCCACTACTATTATTCTCTAAAGAACTCAAAGATGAGTTGTTCAGTCCTGTAGTCGAGTCCGACCCTTTGTGACCCCATGGTCTTTGTGACTCCTCTGTCACCTGCCATTCTCCGTAGTCCACCCAGATCTACATGCACTGCATCAATGATGCCATCTAACCAACTTATCCTCTGCCACCCCCTTCTCCTTTTGCCTTCAATCTTTCCTAGCATCAAGCCCTTCTCCAGTGAATCTTCTCTTCTCATTTGGTGCCCAAAGTACTTTAGCTTCAGCTTCAGCATTTGTCCTTCCAAGAAGCAGTCAGGGTTAATTTCCTTTAGGAGTGACTGATTTGATCTCCTTGCAGTCCAGAGGACTCTCAAAAATCTTCTCCAGCATTTCAAAGGCATCTATTCTTCTGTACTCAGCCTTCTTTATAGTCCAGCTGTCACAGCCATACATTACTAGATGAGTATACTATATTAAAAACTCAAGTACTGTAAAGGTAATAAAGATGAATTAGTCTTAAGAGTCAATACACATACATTAGCTGTTAGGATATATGAGTAGGTTTGCAACGAGAGCAAACCAATGACTGTATCTTTAAGACTGTGCAGCTACCACAGCCAGGTGCAAGCATTGAGTGTTTGTGTCTAGCATAAATTGAGGCAACAGTCTTTGCCAGCCAGCCAGCCTGTTGTTCTCTGACTGCTTTGTTGCTGTGCTCACGTTCATCGGACCTTCGTCGTTCTTGAGGATTGTCTGGTATGTCTACTTGCCGTTTATTGCAAGATATTGGAACACATACCTCAGCCACATTGTGGTGACCTAACCAAGGACTGTTTTGGAACCGAGCTACTCCGTAGCTAGAATGAACTGGTGAATATCTTCGAAGCCGACCTTGAAGCAACAGATAAAGGTTTGGACTGCTTGCATTGCTTTATCGAAGATAAGAGCTTAATTAGCTCACATAGACTATAAGGACTTGCTGCACCACTTGGTCTGACTTGAAGACAAGTGTTAACTTGTAATTTGTGCACAACCTTTGTAAATAGTGTAAATACATATTTCCTGCAACCCAAGCCGGAGTTCGTTTTTGTCTCCTGTATCTCAACAAACACTCTCAAACCTCAGGGCGTGGCAAAAGCCAGCCACCTTCCTGCACTCTGCTATATTTTACCATTTCATTAGCCAGTTCCCAGAAACCAAGTGTTACACCAGTTCTCAACCTTTTTAAGCCAGGGGCCAGGTCACGCTCACTCAGACAGCTTCAGGGGCAAGATGGCCATTATGTCCCTTTCCCCACCGCATGGCACTTCCTGGTGTGGTGGAGGCAGTGGGAAGCCACATGAAATGCTGCCTTGCACCACATCGGGCCCACAGACCACAGGTTGAGAATCCATGTGTTACACCAAGGAACAAAGCCCAGAGCAAGAATAGGCAGATAAAGCAGTTGAACTATGTATATCAGGGACTGTCTCAGTTCTTTATGGTGCCCATGGAGAGGCATAGTACAAAAACTGGTTAAATCTATATATAAAGTACCCAAATACTGTATTACTTTTCCAGCACCTTCATATTGTTTCTGAGTCTGACTTATGGTAACCCTTTGCTCTAATGACATCCCAAAGATTTTTTCATTAACAGCAATGCTAAGACCTTACAAATTCAGTGACATGGCTTCCTTTATTGGTTCAATCTATCTGAAATTTGGATTTTCTTCTTTCTTTCTGCTTTCAGTCTTTCTAAGCTTTATTGTTTTTCCCAGGGAGTTTTGTTTTTCTTATAATATGCCCAAAACACAATAGCTAAAGTTCAGTCCTTTTCACTTCTACAAATAGTTCAGGTTTCATTTGATTTATAACTACTTATGAATGTTTCTGGGGGTTAATAATACAGTATTTTTTTAAACTTGCAAATTTCAAAATATTTTTCTCCCCCCCCGGGTCACTTTTCTTCACTGTTTAGCTGTTTATGTGACATCCATAAACCACACTGGAACATCCTATGATGTTCTTTGAACCTCAGTCATCTTCTGATTTCTGGGCTGCAGTCTCCTTTTGGATTAGTGACCAAACAGAGGCATACAAAAAAATTTAAACATTTCATTTCCTTCACTGTCACCATTAAAGTTGTTTAATCATGATTTATGTTTTTGAATCTTCAGCTTGATCCTGCTTTTGCACTTTCTTCTTAGGTCAACTATTTGACTTGTTTAATTCATTGTAGAAAATTGAGCAAGGGCCTAGAGCAGCTGCTCCCCCAAAAGAAAAAAGTTATGTAATGAGAGTTGCTTTGGTGGGATAAAATGTTGTCTACACAATAATGTTGTCTACACATCCCATTTATTTATTTATTTATTTATTTATTTATTTATTTATTTATTTATTTATTTATTTATTTATTTATTTATTTATTTTGTATAGTATAGCAGGATATGCTGCCTGATATGCTACATAGCATGGGAGGATCTAAGTCTAATAGCAGAATACAACATAATTAAAATACATAGATATATAATAAAAACATTTAAATGTTTATGTGTTTCCCTTTTCAAGAACATGTTGGTGAGATTCAACAACAAACAACTAAGAACAACAATTACAGCCAAAGAACCAGTGCTGTTCGCATCTGCAGATGTTTCCATGGTCATATGGAAGGCATGACTTAGACACCAAAATGCACAGAACACTGTTACCTTTCCCACTGAAGCGTTACCTGTTTATCCCCATGCAATTTCTTGCTTTCATACAGCTAAGTTGGCAGAAGCTGGGACAAACAATGGGAGCTAACCAGTGATGGGCTCAAAAAAAAAATTACTACCACACTGTGGGCATGGTATGGTGGGTGTGGCCAAGGTTGCACCTGAATTAGGACTACTTTATTTCAAAACTTGGATGGGCAGAGGGGCCAGCCAGAATTTCTGCTACGGGTTCTGGCGAACTAGTGCAAACCTGCTGATGCCCACCACTGGAGCTAACTCCATTGCACAGCACTCAGGTCTCAAACTGCTGGCCTTCCCATGGTCAAATTCAGTGTCTTAACCACTAAACCACCATGGCCCCAGCCTTATTTATATCATCAATCAGGATTTGTGGCCAGACAATGATGGATAGAAGACGGCTAGTGGCAGCAACCAACCTATTTAGCAGAGAATGAACAACGGTGGTGGCTGAGTTGATCCTGGTCCAGTCATGTCTCTGGGGTGCTACGAGACAGCTTCATAGGACTGGTGCTGCTCTCTGAGGATCTGAAATCATTATACATAGATCCAGGCTGTGCATGAGATGTTATCTCCAAAAAAGTCACCTGGTGTGAGTCCAAATGGCTCCAATGGGTAGCCCTCCACCCACTTTTCACATTGCAGGCCATTCTGGCCCATCACTTCCCTAAAGCTCTGAGGATAAAAATCAAGATGGCTGAGAGAGGTGCTGCCTGCCACCAGAAAATGACCTGAATGAATCACTGGACTTTGGGCAAAATTCTAGGTCATATATTCAGTCCCAAAGTGGCCCAAAGTCTTCAAGAAATCCTTATTTTAACCTTGGGCCTTTTTGTGTTTTGAAATGTGCACATAACAAAACAAAGTGCCTGCCATTGCAACTGTACACTTCTTAAAGTTTGAAAATGAAAGAGTTACTTTTCTGGATGACAGCTTTCAGTATTGGATGGTGGGTTTGGGGCGATGTAGTCCCCAAAATAATCTTTCTCACCCTTTAGTCATTATGACACATTTAACACAAATGGACAGCTAACAAGAAATCTTTGGGATCTCAACAATATTAATCATGCACTAATAACAACTGCATACAGCCAAGTCAGTTCCAACCTATGTCAACCCTTTCCAGGATTTTCTCGGTAGAAAGTACTTAGAAGTGGGATTGTGCAGTTTCCCTCTGGGATTGTGCAGTTTCCCCACAACTACACAAGCTGGCTCTTTTCCAAGTGGGGAATCGAACTCCCAACCTCACATAATATGTATGCTTTTCATGCTGTAAGTTAATTCTAATTTATGGTGACCCATTCTAGGGTTTTCTAGGTAGAGAATAAATAGAACTGGTTTACCATTCCCTTCCTCTAGGGCGTGCCCTTGAACACAGCATCTTGCCCACAACTACACAGACTAACTCTTCTGACAGCAAGTTCATTGGAGAATCAAACTCCCAGTCTCTGGTTTCACAACCTGTCAGAGTCCAGGGCATGGGCGACCGCAAAGTAACACAAGTACCAAGACCCACAACAACAAGCTAGCAGGCTGAATAGTAACTGTATCTTGATCAAGAGTCCAAGTCCAAAATCAAGCCCAAAATAATTAGGAATACAGTAATACCTCATATAACATTAGTATCGAATAACACTAAAATCGCATAACATCAAGGAATCTGGGGGGAAGAATTGCATCAGATAACATTAAGATCCTATGGGATGCTTCAGATAACAACCGCGAAAGCCTGTGTGGTTACAATGTATCTCTATGGATCCCATAGAGGATCAGATAACACTAAAAATCATATAACACGAAGACTTGTGGAACCAGGTTTTAGTGTTATATGAGGTTTTACTGTACTGGGTTAGTCCAGACAGTAGGGCATAGTCCAAGCAAGCCAACTGTCAAGTGACCAAGGGAGCAGATGAGGCAAAGAACCTGCAGGGGCTGGAGCAGGGCAAGGATGGGTTCAAGGACCTAGGATCTAGGTGAAACACAACATCAACAGAAACCAGGCAGGAAGTCTTCAGCAGCATCAACCAGGAACGAGGCAGGAGATCTTCTAAAGCAGGAACCAAGAGCAAGGCAAGAGATCTTTGATGGCAGGAATAATGGAAGAGATTCAAGAGCCAAGCAACAAAAAAGAAACCCATTGCTGAAGAGCTTCTGGGAGGAAAAGCCTGTTCTTGCATATCCCATCCTCCTAGGGCCTGCAGATGAAGCCCATCATGGTCCAGAACCTTCCCTAGCAGCTGCAACAAGGTGAGGGTCCAACCATGCAAACACTGGAGCTGCCATCCAGACTGAGGGTTCCAATTCTGCATGCATCAGGCTACCTCTGGGGAACTCAACCTGCAAATACTGGAGCTGTCTCAGATCCTGACAAAACATAAACCATGAACCTCACATACATGATGCACAATACAGTTCACCCCAATGCTGGAAGGCTTAATTGATTTTGAGCCCATCGTAAGCAAACTTTTGAACCACTTTTGCCACAGGGGCAAAATACCCAGTTCCTTTACAGTACTGCAGTTTAGCCACTACACCACAAGAAGCAGACCAGTACAGTCATGTCTCGCATAATGAATTTAATTCGTTCTGCAAGGCTGCTCGCTATGTGAGTTTTTCGTTATGCGAGTTAGACTCGTATAACGAATTTTTCGCTATGCGAGTCAGACTTTCCCTATGGAAAAACTCGCATAAAGAGCATTTCAAGGGGGAAAACTCGCATAGTGAAAAACTTTTGCTATGCGAGTTTTCCCCATAGAAACACTCATTATGCGAGTTTTTCACTAAGCAAAATGCTCTTTATGCGAGGTTTGAATGTATAAGAAAAACATCACTACTTAACCCTCCTGAGTATAGGAATCGTCCCTAGGAGAGACCGATGGAAGTAGAGACATGCAGGATTTAACACCAGGACTGCAATGGAGTCCATCTTTAAATACTTAGGGAATAGAGAAGTTTTATTTAAAGCTGCCTTAGAATAATCATCAATCCATTTACCCTAGTACAGTAAAACCTCGCATAAAGAGTGTCTCACTTAGCGACTAACTCGCTTAAAGAGCAGAATTTTCTCTGAATAGTCACCTTGCTTAACAACTAAAACCAACCAAAAACTCGTTTAACAACTAAAATAGGGTCAAAATCCCCCTGCCCACCAGAAGTCACAATTGGTCACTTACAATGTTGTTTTGCTTAAAGAGCAAATTCACTTAAAGAGCAATCCCGCGGAATGCATTATGCACTTTAAGTGAGGTACCACTGTACTGTGGATGCTTACAGTTACAGGGCCTTCCAGGGTTTCTGTCAGAATTCTTTATTAACCCAGGCCGAGGTAACCAAGGGATGCACATGGAAAGCATGTGTTGTACCACTAAGCTGTGGCCCCTCCTTGGAGTTCCAGATGTCTGTCACCGTGGGAGAAAGATCTACAGCAGGAATGATGTTGCCATGGGTTTGATCCACTGTGGCTGTTCTAACATTCTGACACTTAATGCTTCATCTGAGGCCAGATGTACCTCCCGCCCCAACAACAACTCTGATGACAAACATCTGTCAGGGATAACTGAGGCCTTGGAACTCCTGTTGCAATGCACGAGGGTTGGACGCTATAGAGCATCCTTCCACCCTAGATTTTCCAAAAAAACAACACCCCCCATCTAGGGTTTTTAAAGGTCAACATTCCAACTCACTTCCCTTCTCAAACCACAGATCTATTTTAGCCAACATCCACCACCAGAAAAGCACTTCATGATTACTTTTGCCCTATGGATTATGCTATTTCCCCTTCTAGCATTTTTAAGACACCAGTTGTTTTTTCATAGAGTCACTGAGTTGGAAGGGACCTTTTAGGCCATTGAGTCCAATCCCCTGCTCAATCCAGGAATACAAATCAAAGTAGATCTGACAAATGGTTATTTAGTCACTATTCCTGTACTGTTGCATTTAGTTGTGATTGTTCACTTTTTTCTTTGGTCTTTCTCCACCTGAGCCTTGAAAGCATCTAGGATTTACTACAGTGGTGCCCAACCTAAGGCCCGGGGGCTGGGTGCAGCCCCTGATGCCAATTCACCCGGCCCGCAAAGCCCTCGTCGCTCCTGGAAGTGGAAGTAAAACGCACCCATATGGGTGCAGTTTACTTCTGCTTCCAGGAGGGACGAGGGCTGCACCTGGCCCCCAGGCTTTAGTGACTGGCTCCCTGAACCACATGATTGGCCCACAGCCCAAAAAGTTTGATCACCCCTGGTTTACTAGGTAGAGAATACATAGAATAAGCATTGTACCACATGTACTTGGTCTGTAGTGAAGGCAAAGGCCACCCTTGTTTAAAAGCCAGTCGTATCCAACTCTAGAGTGCAGTGCTCATCTCTGGTTATAACCAAAGAACCAGCGCTGTCTGAGTCTGCAGATGTTTCTATGATCATGTGGCAGGCATGACAGGACACCGAAGCATATGGAATGCTGTCACCTTTCCCATCAATATCTCCATCACTGTACAGTCCACTACATTGTGGGGCATTCAAATCTCTCCCCCCCCCCCCTCTCTCTCAGCTTTCTGGATCATTAGAGACCCAGACTTTAAGCTGTGTTGCAATCACTCTTTTCTTTTTCTTCCTTCCTTGAAGATGCACTTCAGCCCCTTGTTGATAAACTTTCAATAGCATGTGTTACACGGCTCAGTTTTAATGCACAAGTGTTTATTATTCCAATTATTCCTTGGATTATCTCCACACACACCCATACAGACTCCTCAAAAATCTTGCACTCTTGAGGAACCGTGGGGGTGCAGTGGTTACCAAAATGTTGTGAGTTCAAGCTTATCAGGGATCAAGGTTGATTTAGCCTTCCATCCTTCTGAGATTGGTAAAATGAGTACCTAACATGTGGGGGCAAAATACTAATTAACTTCTGAACTGCCCAGAGAGTGCACTAGGCACTATGGGGAAGTATATAAGTGTAATTGTGATTGCTATTTAATGGCAAACTTTTGGAACAATTAGCTGCACAAGGATGCTAAATTTCATTGGACTGCATGCATATCTTGTTATACACACCACACTGCAAGGAGGATTATTCGTTCTTGGACTTGGGCCTCTTCCAGTGAATAATAGGGAGAATGTCTTTTAAGTTGAAAGTGCAGTTATCAAAGACATTGCGTAGCTCATGTTCAAATGATATGAAAGTGAAGTTTCACTCATATCCCCCCCACCCACCTTCATCCTTCCACAGCTTCTTTGGCAATGAAATAAAAAAGCAGGCCATGACCAGCATTTGCACATTCAAAGACCGTGTAAGAAAATACGATTCAATTTTTAAAAAAAGAAGTCCCTTTACAATTCACAAGAGAATCAAAGGGTATTGTGAAACTTCAGAACTGGTGATTCATGACAGATTTAGTAAAAACATCAGCTGAAGTAATCAGGTCAGGACATGGGGTTGATCACAAAGCTGGAAATCAAAACAATTCTCCCTTCCCATCTGCCCACCTTTCTTCCCTCTTTTCTTCTGTGAATATTTCACCTAATTTAGCCTTTCGTGCTTGTACTGAACCCCGTTCCATAGTAGGCACAATAGTAGACATATACATGACACAAATATATTGTAAAAAATGCAGAGGACAATTTACTGATCTGTAAGTAGAATGTATCTTCTTTTTTCATCATCATCATCAACAACAACAACAGCAGCAGCAGCAGCAGTTCTTAAATCCTTGGTTAGGACTTAAATTGTTAATTTTATAACAGTCTTCAACTGTAAATCTAATAGTTAAGAATAATAATTTCATGTCAGAAATTGTTCTGGGTTGAAAGGATTTTTTGCGGAAGAAGCTCCATTCAGGGAATGCCCATATGAGGCTCCTTTCATGTCCCCAAGAGCTGGGACACAGACGGGCACTCCATTCATTATGGATGGCAAGTTAGCAGTTTGATGGATGGAGCGCCCCATGTCCTTTCATGTCCCCATGATGGATGGATATTCCCTGAGCAGTGTCTCTTCCAAGTCTCAAACTGCCAACTTGCCAGCCTTCCAGCTAACAAGGGGGGCTTCTTAACCACTGAGCCACTGCAGCCCCTTAATCTAACAGTTGATTCAATAGTGACTTGCTAGCTCACCTGTGGCGAATAAAAATTGCCACCTCACCAGGCAACCAGATGAAGCAATTAGGAGAAAGCCAAATACTTTTCACCTAAAGCAGAGGCGTATATCAATATACACAAACAGATAGGCTGGTGACAAGTTATGTGCACTAGCCATTTTTATGAATGTATTCGCAAGATCAGTTTTACAGTCATTCTTACAAGGTCGCAACAAAAGCCACTAAAATGAAAACCAGATCAGAGAATCTCACTCCCTGTGAGATTTCAGTAACTTCTTCACTACATCACCTTCCTTTATCCCTGATTAAGGGAAACAAGATCTAGTATACATTGTGTAAAACTAGTACAAGTAACAGGAGTCTGGCCAGGTTATCCTACTATAGTAATAGAGTAGACCCTGCTGCCAGCAACTCAACGCTGAGTGTCAGGCAGTGGTTAAATAACCTATAATCTTGAGGACTAGTGGCCTTGACTAAGTCCACAGGGAAGGATGACAGTCCCCAAATGGATTAAATCCCACTTGAATCCATCTTGATGGAGGGCCGCAGCTTCATCAATACTGGCCTGGGGCTGAAGAGGACTTTGTAAGCCAAAAGGGCTCAGGACCAGAAAGTGACTCATGGAACTGGATGAGTGGTAGGGATGTCATGCTGCGATGCAGAAGGCAGATGAAAGGCCACAGCATTATAGAATCTACAGAGTCCAATCCACAAAGGTACAGCAAGGCCTGAGAGAAACCTCAATGTCTGAGCAAGCATATCAGAGAGTAAACAAAACAAAACAGAAAAAAAGAGAAAAATGTTGTGGGACCTTAAAGACTAACTCCTGAATTTAAATGTGAGCTTTCATGGACCAAGTCCACTTCATCAAACATAAAAGTGAGGTCTCATGGCTTCAGTTTATACACATCAGGTATAAATATGCTACAGAATGGTTAGTATAACAGATAAGCATAGAAGCCACTCCAAGAAAGGCAAGATCTCATTGGAATTAATCCATAAATAATGAATATAGGGAGATCATACTCAACAACATCTGTAGAATCATAGAATCACTGATTTGGAAGGGGGCTTTTAGGCCATGAGTCCAGCCCCCTGCTCAATGCAGGAATCTGAATCAAAGGAGATCTGGCAGATGGTTGTCCAATTCTCTCATGAATGCTGGAGCGCTCACTGCTGGTTCCACTGTTGTACTGCTCTAAGTATTAAGAGGTTTTTTCTAATCAGCCTGGCTTCCTTTAGTCTCAGCCTGTTATTAGACGTCCTGAGCTCTGGGATGATCAAGAACAGATCCTGCCCTTTCTCTTTATGATTTTATTTCAGGTATTTGAAGAGTACTGTCATATCCCCTTTCAGGGTCCATTTCTCGAGGATGAACATGCCTAGTTCCTTCAGTCTTTCCTGATATGGCTTAGTTTTAAATCCTCTGATCATCCTTGTAATTCTTTTATGTACCTACTCCTATTTTGTTTGCCTCTTTCTTAAAGTCTGGTGCCCAGAATTGGTACTCTACATCAGTACCATATGGCCACATCTTACTTCTACTTCCAGGATCGACAAGGGTGGCATGGGTCAGATAAGTTTGCATTGGGGGCTGGATCTGGCCAATGGGCCATAGTTTCGGCACCCTGCTTTAAGCAGAGAAAATGGCAGCTTAAAATCTATCTCCTCCTTTTGCAAAACAGATTGCAAGGCATGTTTTACTTCCACTTCCAGTGGGAGGAACCACATGACCGGCCCTCTGAACCACATGACTGGCCCACAGCCTGAAATGTTTGGGCATCCATGCTCTAGATATTACCTAACTAGTGCTGAATAGAGGGGGACTATTGAATTGGACATTTATTTGCTGGTTGGCTGGTTTGGGCAAACTTTAAGATTACAGAGAAACCTTCTTTGGATAGCAATTAACTATGTTCATAATACCAAAGCTTGCTGTCCTGCCAACCAGATGGTTCAATTAAGGCTGTGGTAAAGAAGCTTTTTGTGTTGCATTCTTCAGCTTTGGTTTCCACCAGCTTCAATAATATTAATTTTTTACTGGGAGATGTGATAAATGACTCCTTGGAGATTGCACATAGCTTAGCTAACTCCTGTGGAGCCCTTGCAGATATCTACACACAAGATTCCTTTTGCAAAACATCAGAATTTCATCTCGCATCATTAATAAACAGCAATACCACCAACAGCTGGCAACATCCTGAGCTCTTGAACCAACAGCTCTTTCAGACTGACTAAGCCAATATGAAATCTATGTGCTGCACTTCTGACATTCCCTCACAGAAGAGGGATTTATGAAGAGAAGTGGATCTTCCCTACCCCATTTTTCTTAACCCTTACCTTTGAATAAGACTCATCATTGTGTCCTACTCAAAGAGCTAAGCCCCCACATTCTGACACTGGAGGAAGCGTCATCTTCCACTGGAGGGTCCTGCCAGAAGACCACTTGCTATTTCAAGGCCCTGCTATGCACAATGTAGATAACAGAAATTAGGAAAGTTTTTCTCCCCCCCCCCCCCCCACTTCTCCTCTTTTGTATCATGTTTTGGACATCATTACGGCTATTCTCCAAAACACTTTCCTTCTTTGGTTTTCTATTTTCTTTAGCTTGAATAACCAGCTGCAACAATCTGTAGTATAATGATAGACTATAGACTAGTGCTAAGGAGTCGGGGGTGGGGGGTGGGGGTCACTGGTGGAACCACTCCTCAAATGTCACCTACCTTGAAAGCCCTACCAAGGTTGCTATAAATCAGTTCCAATTTCACAGCATATAGGTAAAGGTCTCTCTTGCTTGAAAGCCAGTCGTGTTCTCCATTAACAGTCAATGAGCCAGCACTGTCTGAGTCTGCAGATGTTCTCATGCTCATGTGGCAAGCATAACTAGATGCTGAAGCACATGGAATGTAGTTTCCTTTTCCCACCAAAGTGGCACCTATTTATCTGCTTGCGATTTCTTGTTTTCGAACTGCTAGGTTAGCAGGAGCTGGAACAGATGGTGGGAGCTCACTCCATTGGCATGACCATCTCTTAGTTTCAGAGTTACAGCAACCATATAAGTCAATCACCTCTTAAAGATTCAATTGTTAATGGCCTCCTCAGGTCATGAAGGCTCAAAGCTGTGCTTTCCTTAATTGAATCAATCCATCTCACATCAAGGTCTTCCCCTCTCCTGCTAGTGCTTCCTGCTTTTCCTGGCATGACTACATTTCCAGGGAGTTCTTCTCTCAAAAATTTTCAAAAGTGCCCTACCGTTAACCATTTTAATTTTGAGTTGAGGCATGAATAGCATTTTGTAGCATTCATCAATGGTTAAACTGTTGTACTGCAACCAAAACATTGTGAGTTCAATCCTAATCAAAGTTGATTCAGCCTTCCATCCTTCTGAGGTCAATAAAATGAGTACCCAGCATGTTGGGGTAAAATGCTAATTACCTTGTGAACCGCCAAAAAAGAGTGCATTTAGCACTATGGAGTGGGAACTGTGATGGCTCAAGTGGTTAAGGCGCTGAAACAATGACTGGAAGGTTGGAGTTCGATTCCCAAGTATTGCACAACAGAGTGAACTCCCGTCGCTGTCCCAACTCCTGCCAACCTAGCAGTTCGAAAGGAAGAAAGTGCAAGTAGATAAATAGGGACCACTTTGGTGGGAAGGTAAACAGTGTTCCTTGCACTCCAGTGTTGAGTCATGCCAGCCAAATGTTCACAGAAACATATGAAGATGCAGGCTGCTATAAACAGAGATGAGCACTGAACCCTAGAGTCAGATACAATACGACTGGCTTTTGAGCAAAGGCGACCTTTAGCTTTACTAGTGGTATATAAGTGTAATTTTTCTTCAAGTGCCATATGCATTCTGGATATTAGCTGTCAACATGGCAATGTTATTAACTCCTTGGAACAGTTCTTCCAAGAACATTCCACACCAGTTTCTCAGGTTCTTTAGCCGTGAAGTCCATCTATGTCCAGGGCTTCCCTAGCCAGGAATCTTCTATTATTGTTGTTGTTGTTGTCGTTCGTTCATTCGTTCGTTCGTTCGTTCGTTCGTTCGTTCGTTCGTTCGTTCGTTCGTTCGTTCGTTCGTTCGTTCGTTCGTATTTCTCCACTGCCCTTCTCACTGAAGTGACTCAGGGCGGTTTAGAAGTAATAAAACAACAACAACAACATGACAATAAAACACAAACACTACCTGAAAACCTCAAAACTGTTAAAATTAAAATTTAAATCTAAAAAAGATTAAAAGCACACCAAATGCTATATCTTACTAATTAAAAAAGTAGAGGGAGAGAGGGGCTCAGATCATCTAGCAAGCTGGGGTCATTATACCTCCCACACCCCATACCTGCCCTGAGAGCCATGTTTTTAGATTCTTCCTAAAGGGCAGCAGCTCCAACTGGAGATGTAGCTCCATTGGCAGGAGGTTCCATAGGGCAGGAGTGGACACAGAGAAGGCCTTCCTTCTAGTGCCAGAGAGATGCGCCTCTCTGGCCGATGGAAAAATTAGAGAGCCTCTCCGGTCCACTCGGGTGGGATGTTCTTGGAGTGATGCGGTCTCTTAAGTATCCTGGCCCACTACCATGTAGGCCTTTAAAGGTAATAACCAGCACCTTGAATTGCACCCGGAGACATACTGGCAACCAGTGCAACTCCCGAAGCAGTGGTGAGGCATGTGCATACCACCCACACCCCATCACCACCCGGGCAGCCGCATTCTGGACCAGTTGAAGCCTCCGAATGGTCATCAAGGGCAGCCCCATGTAGAGCACATTACAGTAATCAAGTCTGGAGGTGACTAGAGTGTGTGTGATCATGAGCAAGGAGTCCCGATCTAGGAGCGGGTGTAACTGGTGAATCACACGAAGTTGTGCAAAAACCCTCCTAGCCACGACTGCCACCTGCTCTTTGAGCAGTAGTCGCGAGTCCAGGAGGACCCCCAAGTTACACACTTGCAGAACAAGTTGGAGTATTCTATACTTCATGTTGTTCCTTATGATCTACCCAAGGTATTGGAGCTTTCTTTGTTTTATGGTCTTAAACAGTTCTTGTTCTTGATCCATTTAGTGCTACTCTTCTACATTAGTCAGTACACTAAGTCAGTACACTGACTGATCAGCGCTTTTGGGAATTGATTTAGGCTTCTGGGAATGGAAGTCCAAAAACCAAAGATTAGGAAACATAGTGGCAATGTCCAAGCGTCGATTCCATATAGCAGTGATGGCTAACCTTGGAATGCCAGCTGTTCGGTAACTTCAATTCCCAGAAGCCCTGATCAGCAGGACTTCTGACTTGGACTTCTGGGAATTGAAGTCCCAGAACAGCTGGAGTGCCAAGGTTAGCCATCAGGGCCATTATAGCAACACTGGGAATATGTAACATCTCACTATTCAGAACTTTGTAGCAAGAGTTAGATCTCGACTGCATAACAAATGTCACATTTTTATGAAAGTGGATTTTGCTTTTTCTATTCGCATTTTAATCTCTAATATTAGCAATATGCGTAATTACTATAGCTTCTTACGAGTGATTATCACCTCCCCGCCCTATCTGTTCTGGCACCGTATATTTTGGGAAAAGGTTAAGGAGGACTGAGGTCGGTAGGGGGCGTTGAATGGATGCAACAGTAGCTGGTTGGGACTCGATTCATTTTTAAAGTTTGTCCAAGATCGCTCTTGGATGGGACGCCGGTGAGAGAAGCATTCCCCTCTCGTCGGGTGGTTAACCTGCAACACACAGAGAGAGACAGCTTTTTGGAAGGAAGGAGGCTTCATCAGCCCTCCGATCTCGCTCCCTTTCTCCTGCCTTCGTCTGCTTTGCCCGAGTAAAGAGGAGCTCCTCATCGCAAGCAGCAGGTAAGGTGCAGCCGAAATCGGATCCAAACCAGAGCAGAGGAAAGATCGCGCTTTGCAGGGCGCGCCTTGGTGTGTCGGATCAGGTCTGGGTTTATATATAGATATAGATATAGATATAGATATAGATATAGATATAGATATAGATATAGAGAGAGAGTTTGTGGAGCGCATGGAGGGTTGGATGCAGAACATCTGTGGAGGTTGAGAAAGAGACAGACCTAAGTATCCAAAGTCCAGATGCACCCAGATTTTGCCCTGCGGAGATCTCCAGCCTTAGAAAGTCGACATTCTTGATGCTGAGTTGCAGAAGCGATTTGCAGCACGTTTCTTGTGTAGCCCTTCCGGAACTGTTCCTCTTTTAGTAGTAGTATTTTGAATTCTGTTTAGGCGCAGGGAAAATCGGAGTTCAGCAGCCGAGAGGATTTGGTGATGATCGGGAGATGGGGCGAAGTGGAAGAGAAATACACCGGTGGATGTGTGTTAACTGGGCAGGTGATCGGCGACTTGGAAGGATTAGATAACTTTCCCATAGGATAACTTTCTGGACAAGGGGTTGCGGTGGCTCAGGGGTTAAGAAGCTCACCTTGTTAGCTGGAAGGCTGGCAAGTTGGCAGTTTGAGACCCAGATACTGCATGACGGATTGAGCGCCCGTCTCTGTCCCAGCTCTTGGGGACATGAAAGGAGCTTCACTCCTAGCAGAGTTTCTTCTGCAAAAATTATTACAACCCAGCATAATTTTGACACATCATCATCATTATTATTATTACTTTCTGGACCATCAGAAGCCCAGCCTGGACCATCCGCAGACCCAGGCCAGTATTGATGGAGCTGCTGCCCTCCATCAAGATTGATTCAAGTGGGATTTAATCCACTTGGGTGTCATCACTCTTCCCTGTGGACTTCAGCACCCAAGCTGTTAGTCCTCAGGGTTGTCAGGTTAGTTAACTGCCACCTGCCACTCAGCATTGAGTCACTGGCAGTATGGTCTATTCTATTACCATAGCAGGATAATTTATTTATTTATTAGTTCAAATTTATATTGCCGTCCACTCGCCGTGGCGACATAAAAGATAACCTGGCCAGACACTACCACACACCTATAGACTGAAAAAGGACCTTTCTTGGGGGGATGGTGAAGAGCCATAGACTAGGATTTGGTCCTCAGATCATTCCGGTCATGATTGGAGCCATTTCTGTACAGCTAGTTCCCAAAAATCAAAGTACAGTAATACCTCATATAACATTAGTATTGAATAACACTAAAATCGCATAACATTAAGGAATCTGGGGGGAAGAATTGCATCAGATAACATTAAGATCCTATGGGATGCTTCAGATAACAACTGCTAAAGCCTGTGTGGTTACAATGTATCTCTATGGATCCCATAGAGGATCAGATAACACTAAAAATCATATAACACCAAGACTTGTGGAACCAGGTTTTAGTTATATGAGGTTTTACTGTATCTCCAACTCTGACTGGCACCATCTTGGTTCCCCTGTTGAGGAATTAACAGTGTGTTCAGGAGGGCACAATAGGATATTCTGAGATTGACAGCAGTAATATGAGTCTTATGTGTTGGAGAAATCTTTACTACTGTGTTTCCTTGCTTGTCTGGGTTAAAAGAAAGACAGGCAGAAAGTTCTGTTTATTAGGCACTTATAGAACAGTACTTTCAGGCTGCCTCCCCCAAATCCAGTTCCCTTTCAGATGACATTTTGGTGGGTGGATGATGCAGGTTGTAGACTAACCCCATCTGAGCAAGTCCTAGCTTGAGGGAAGTTGGTGTAGGAAAAATTGCAGCTGGGTCAGAACTTGGAGTTCTGTAGACCTCTTCCTTTGACTGGCAGCATCTCCATAGGGACTGCTCCCTGTCTCCTGAGTCTTTTAGCCTGAGATATCAAGAATGGGACCCGGATTTCTCTGCATGCAGACCAAATGTTCTGCCAGAGAATTACGTTGCAGTCTTTTGCATATTAGAGAAGCTTGTTGAGGACTTGAACTGTCAGCAGAATTAAAGTGCCCAGAAACCCTGTGTGCGTGTGTGCGTGCATGCATGTGTGTGTGTGTGTGTGTGTTAGAGAAGAAAAGCAGGGGTTACATGCAATAATAATAATAATTTCATGTCAGAGATTACTCTGGGTTGAAAGGATTTTTGTTGGAGAAACTCCACTATGTGGGTGCCCGAATGAGGTTCCTTTCATGTCCCCAAGTGCAGCCCTCGGGTATCGAAACCCGACCTTCTAGTCTCCAACTCAGCGTCTTAACCACTAAGCCACCGGGGAAAGGTAAAGTTACACGCAATAATAATAAATATGCTTACACTAAGAAAAGGTGGGCACTATACATGCCCCCATTGCACCTCTATCCACCCAATGGGAGGCAAATGCAGAGCTTGGGAAAGTTACTATTTGGACTATAGTACCCCAAAGGAACTTTTCCAAGCTCTGAGTTCAATAGTAGCACTCTTTGGCACTGGAAAAAAGGCATTGATCTGTGGATCAGGATGGCAGCTCAATAGGTTTCATGGAGAAAATCCCAGATGCAGTCTGGGAGTCTCTAGTTGATAAAGGATTTCCAGTAAAAGGTGTTGGGAAAGACATCTTTAAGGGATCCCGGAGCACTACTGGCTGAGCTAGCTAAGACTGTGACAAATTGATGCGTGTATATTAATTTTCTGTTGAAATTAAGTGCTGGCCATCCCCTTTGTTTGACATTGGGTGCCTTATCATGCATGTATATGTGGATCAAGGAATACATTCTCTTACTTTTTCAGAGATTGCGTCCCAGCGATGGGCATGGCCAGATCTGAACATAGGTGAGGTTTGCAGTTCTGCAGGATTATGCAGTAAACTCTCTGTCTTTCTCTCGGTGCCATCCCAATTGGATGGTCCATGATATCCTGGTCATAAACCAATTAAGCGTTAGTCTGCTTTATCTGCATGCAGCACTTGGCATGATTCCACCACCACCACCACCCTTCCTGCACATCTTTCAAATAGGACTAACAAAAGATGATATTTTGACATGTGTATGTCTTACATTCTTAGCGAAGACCTTGATAACTGTCATCTGCTGATTAATTCAGGGCATTAAGCACCAGCATTAAGGTGTAGCTTAAATTTACACCAGGGGAGGACAAGGTAAAGTCCTCCCAGTGTTTCCCTAGCCTAGGTGGACTATGGTGACTCTGGGGAAGATGGCTGTTGGAATCTTATTATGGATGATACCCAGTGCAGCCATTGAAGCAAAAGGCACCATAGTCAAGGATAAGCGGAGCCAGACATGTTAATACAGTTGTGGCAAACCTATGGCACACATGCCAGTAGTGGCACTTGGAACTCTCTCTGTGGGCACGTGCACCATCACCCCAGCACAGAGTTTGCCCCGCTCCTCTATTCAGCAACCCAATGGGAGTGCTTCCTCCCACAGCACAGAGTTTGCCTCGCTCTCTGCAGTGAAGACAGCAGCTTGTTGAGTTTGGGCACTTGGTCTCTAAAAGGTTTGCCACCACTGTATTAGTACTTCTTAGCTGCTGCTTCCCTTTTCTCCCTCCCTCCCTCCTCTATCTTTCTCTCTCACTCACTCACGCACACATAAACTGCACCCAATGACAACTGGGGGGTTGTATGTTTTCCCCCCAAGGATCAGTCCTCTTGCAAATCCACATCTGGCTTTTTTTGCAAATTTTGGTGCCAAACCCATTTTGCAGTTAGCCGCTTGCCAGTTTCCCAGTGGCGAGTAAGAACAGCTGCCAAATGATCACGCTGGAAAACTTTTGTAACCTGGATTTAAAAAGTTTTTTCCCCAGCTGCTGCTATGCTGTAATTGTGCTGGACAGCCCATAGTGACACATATGAATATACCAAAAAGGATAGTTAAAAAATGCTTGCAATTCTAGTAATTTATTTGCCCCTTTGTTCTAGATTCAGTCTACAGCCAAAGTGGGAGGGAGGGTGTTGGACTGCTCCTTTCATCACTGCAAGACCTGGACTTGGCATTGCCCTTCCTGTGGTCAGCAGTGGAAGCCCTTGAGCAAAATACTGTGTTGGAATCTAAGATGCCTTGAGTAAAGAAGGACACTTGATCATGACACAGTGTGGTCCGATTTCTGGAACAGGAGCAAGGATTAAATAGGAAACAGGTTCACACTGCCAAACATTATGTACTTTGGCCTGATGCAGCAAAAGAATTCATATGTGGTTGTCAAAAATAAAGGAGTGAATAGGGGGGAAACCTTTGTTAGTGACCCTGGAGAACATTTAAAGATCCAAGAAAACTATATGGGAAAGATCAGGAGATAGGCAGCTACTGGAAATCTGGATGTCCATATGTCTTCTACTGCCCACTTCCTGACAACCAAAGCCAGATTTTTCTAAAAATTGTATTAGTGAAGACTTTGTCTTCTTTTTCTGCCATATTCAAATCCAAATGGTGGATCAGTAGTTAAGAAACTCACCTTGTTAGCTGGAAGGCTGGCAAGTCAGCAGTTCAAGACCCAGGTACTGTATGACGGTTTGAGCTCCCATTGTCTGTCCCAGCTCCTGACAACCTAGCAGTTCAAAAGCAAGAAATCGCAAGTAGATAAATAGGGACCACTTTGGTGGGAAAAGATCTTGGGGACATGAAAGGAGCCTCACTCAGGCATGCTCTGAGCAGAGTTTCTCCAGCAAAAATCCTTTCAACACAGAATAATTTCTGACATGAAATTATTATTATTATTATCATGGTGATCAGCCATGAAGACTGTCCTGAGAATATAATGCAGTGGCTTTTCATATGCCTTCTGCATCGCAGCATGACACCCTTACCACTGACCCACTTCTGCAAGTCACTTTCTGGTCCTGAGCCCTTTTGGCATGAAAAGTCCTCATCGGCTGCAGACCAGCATTGATAAAGCTGCTGCCCTCCATCAAAATGGATTCAAGTGGGATTTAATCCACTTGGGGACCATCACCCTTCTCTGTGGACTTCAGTACTCAAGGCCACTAGTCCTCAGGGTTGTCAGGTTAGTTAACCACTGCCTGATACTCGGTTTTTGAGTCACTGACAGTAGGGTCTACTCTATTACCATAGCAGGATAACCTGGCCAGACTGGCAGTTAAGATTAAAGTGGATATAAATAAAATCCAGTTGATCAGTTGCAACTAGAGTAAGTTCACTGAATCAGCAGAAATTTGGTGAGTCAACTGCTCAGAAAATTCCACTGATTCAGCAGGCCTACTCTAGTTGTGACTTACTACTGGGTTTCAGCTAATAACAAACAGCTAATAATTGGAACTCTAATACTGTGGCTACAAATGATGTTTTCCAAAAAGAGTTAAAATAAGAAAGGAACAAGGAAGAGGGGAGAAATGGAGAAGAGAAAATTATCTGTATACAAGCTTTATAAAAAGGTTTCCCAATATTTAAAAAAGATTATTAATTTAATTATTAATTAATGTATTTGATTTGTACCACCGCATTAGTGCAAGCAATATCCTGGTCAGTTTATCAACCTTTTTGTGCCATGTGCTGAACTACACCCCCTCAGACAGCTAAGCAATCCAGACACACATGGTTTCCCCTGCCGTAAATGCTGCCATAAACCACAGCAGGCATGCTTGCACAGGCGCATTTACGGCTGTCATAAATGCTTCCACTTCCAAGGTCATCACGGGGGGCTGATGATTTGCCACCATGGACTGGGGCCAGCCTGCGGGCCATAGGTTGCGAACCCCTGGTTTAGAAGTTAGACTTGAAATTCCACAACAGCCCAGTTAACAACATAGCTACATAACGTTCATCCATAATTGTTTCAATGTCGTCTGTCCTTATGGCAGCAAAGTTGCACCATCCACTTTACTGGCTTGGCATCATTCTTTCCAGTGTGGTAAAATATGTCTTTTGGCAAAAGTAAGAACATGGAGTGCCTACTTTTCCTTGCCAGTGGTTAATTCCAAGAAGCAGAAAAATGATTAAAAAGTACATAAACATCAATTACTTTAAAAGGCCCCGTATGTCTTTTAGGGATATGGAGGCAATGTAACTTAAATAGAAGAGTACAGTATCTTTAAATATATATTTTTTTATCAAAAGGCATTTTATTTTATTTTTGAATCCAATTTAAGTTTTTAAAATCCAATTTAAATTAAAAATCTGATTTTGATTTTTTAAAATGCACTGATTTTTATACACCTTCCTTAAAGGTGAGATGTCTATATATGACTTTTGTTCCTGTCTTTTTCACATTTTAACTTTTGAAATTATGATGACTGTTGAACAGTGAGTAAAAAATTTTTTTAACCTGGAATAGTTCAAAAGTGATTTCTTTACAGAGTGCTAGCTATCAGAACAAGGGAGGGGTAATGAAGAAGACTTGCTGTTTCTAATTTTAAACCCTATTTTGCTTCCTTTCTGTTGTACACTAAATGGAATTAAGTAAAATTCATAACTCACTCGGTAATGGACAAAATACCTTAAACATTGGATCAGAAGGCAGCACTTGTGAGTCCTCAACCCCAAAGCAGGATCCACTATTAATCCTTATCCTGACCTAAATTAGAAGCAGTGTTCTTAATCTTAAGACATCCCTAGAATCCCACAGGCTGTCTCCATGATCACTATGAAATTTTGGGAGACACTATCCAAACCAAAAGCCCTTCATACTTGAATTTTCTGGAACAGTAGCTGTGTTAGTCTGTGGTTCAGGCATATCAGAAAACAAAATAAAATAAACAAAACAAAATAAAAAAAACTGTAGCGCTTTAAAGACTAACTGCTATATTTTTATTGTTAGCATTTGTGGATCAAGTCCACTTCTTCAGACAAGGAGTGAAACTTACAGGCAAGGTTTTTATACACCAAATTCAAGGGGTCAAAGGGAGAAGGGTGTGGTCAAGCAAAATGACAGACAAGCAAGCATAACAATACAGCTTCCCACAGCCATTAGCAACAATAGATTTTTCAGATTAGCTCTAAATGTCTCCCTTTCAATCTCAAAGGGTCTGAGAAAGCCCATTCTGGTCTCTGATCAACCTTTGACCTGCAAATAAAAACACTGTACCTGGTTACTTCCTGTTTAGCTAAAGAGAATTGGCAGGAAGGTTGTAATATAATATACAGTATAAAATATCTAGAGATTCTAGCAGCATATAGCAATCTCTGTATCAAATTTGATAATATCCCAGAAACCCTTCACTAATATTTAATCCCCTGCGATGGGCGTCTTAACAGATGGATGTACTGTATTTGATTTCTGCGGTCTCCCTTTCAATCCTAGTTTTGTAATTTCTCTGTTCCAGAATTGTAACTTTCAGTTCTTGGATAGAGTGTCCAGTTAGATTGAAGTGGTTTGAGACAGGTTTCTTTGTGTTGCCATTCCGGATATCTGATTTGTATCCATTAATTCTTTGACGCGATCTTTTTGCAAAAGATGGATAACTTTGGTGGCTTCATTCTGCTCTGGTATCTTCTGGGGTGCCCCATGAAGACTTAATTAAAACAAAGCAAACTAGGAATGATTGGAAATCCAGTTCAGGTTTTGAAAAGCTGATATTTAGGTCTGTATATATAGTTCTGAGCATTGATAGCAAGTGCAGCAAAGGAATTACAGCAACACCTTATGTCCATGAACCAAGAATGCAAGATAAATAATACAGGGATCAGTAAAAAGAAGGCTGAGGTAATGTCAATTGGAAGGAAACAGCATGCTTTAAGTATCAAAATAGGGGAAACAGGTATAAAACAAGTGACAGAGTTCAAATACCTAAGAACAACATTTACTGACGATGATACAATGGACAAAGAGGTCAACATATGGTGGAGTAAGGCAAACCAAATATCATAAATAATAAACTACATACAGAAACAACAAATAAAGTGGTTTGCCCATTTGGAGAGAATGTCTTAGAATTCCATACCTTACAAGGTATGGAAAGAGGAGAAGGAGAAAGACCATAAGGCAGACCCAGAGGAAAGTGGAGAGATAACATCAAATATTAAAAGAACACCAAATAATGCCTGTGGAGGCTGCTAGAAGTACCAGAACAAGAACCTTCTATCTTCATTGACACCCAAAGGGGTAGGAGGAGGAGATGGAGAAGGTGGTGGCGGCGATGGTGGTGGTGATATAGTTTCAGATCAGGGGTAGCTATGATCTGTTTTAAAGGTTTCCAGAAGCAGTAACCCACCTTGTTTGTTGTGGGGAAGAGGGAAAAGCAGAGTCATGGATTGCAAAATACAGGGGGTTTGTTTTTTTGTTTTTGGGAGGGGGGGGGAGGGCATGTATGCCCAGGTCTGAATTTGCTCCATGGCTGAGCTAGCAGGTGGCTGCCTAGCCAAATGCTGATTCTGTAATCAGCCCCTTTTAGGCCATGATCAGGCAGTTACTTCCTCATTTCTTTTCTGATGGGAAAATCCTATGTGGTCTCTGATGTCCATATAAACAAAATTATAGGGTGGCTTCTTTCACTTCCTCTATATTGCAGCTGTGGTTGGCAACCCTGGCCAGGGAACGTAAAACAGCTTTCCTTGTTCCCCTCTTCCTTGCACATTTCCCACCTCAACAGTGGCACAGACCCAAAGCTTTGGACTTCAGGCAGCAAGAGTTGGCGTACAGGAAGGGCAGATTCAGGGAATATATGTGTAGGATGGCGACATGTTTTTGGGTTCATAAAAGGATAGCAAATTATGAAGTTATTTACATATGCATTTTTACCTTCGCGGAGGAAAAGCAGATTTTTCTCCTTCTGTTTCTGCTCAGTTTTCTAATCTTCTGTAGATGCAGATGACTGTGTTCTTTATTCTAAAGATTGTGAGCCACACATTGCTGTTCTGTCATTTGAAGTTTCCTGTACATTTTCAGTGTTCTTCTGTCATCTTCTGTTGTCCTTTCGTTTTTGCACCATGCTGAAGAAAACATCCGTCCTTGATGTTGCAACTCTTAAGAAAAGGGGGGGGGCTGTAAACTAGATCACCCACTGAAATAACAAAATCGCAGCTAAGAATGGCAAGTCCATAAAATCAACAGTAGACAAATCATTATTAAAAAGCCAGTACAAATCAAAATACAGCTTTTTATCAACCTTGAAAGGCTTTTTTAAAGAATAAAAAGTTCTCTCTTTGGCAGATCATAGCAAACAGTGAAAAATGGTGGGATTTCATTTGAATTTTTTCCCATGATGTGAGGCCAAATAGAAATATACGCCCACTTCTTCCTTCCTTCCTTTCTGGTTAGAGCAGTACAACAATGGAATCAACTGTCTCAAGAGATGGTGAGTGCTCCAATGCTGGAAACATTCCAGAGGGAATTGGACAACCCTCTTTCAGATCTGCTTACGAGGACTATGAATCCTTATTAAATGCAGAATGCTGGGTGTTTGTTTTGGGGGAGTGTAATGGAAGACTGGGGACAGATGATGGGGTGGAATAAGCTAGATAAAAGCATAACTGGGCTGCCTGGAGTATTCTGTGCTCCAGCATATTGAAGGGGGAAGCATAAAGCTTCTGGTAGACCATAGTGTGGCAGAAGTGGTGAAGACTGTATTTGATCAAATGGGTCCAATGGGGGGGGGGATACATACCCAGTGGTGGGCTCCCAAAAAAATTACTACCACACTCTGGTGGTTGTTGCCAGGGGGAAAGCCCTGCGTTGCACCCAAATTAGGACAACTTTGGTTCTAAACTTGTATGGGTGGGGCCAGCCAGAATTTCTGCTACCAATTCTGGCGAACTGCTGCGAACCTGCTGATGCCCACCACTGGGCATACCCTTTGGAGAGCATAAGGAGCCTTTCTGAGGAGAGGAAAAGAAGAGGGAAAACCATAAATATTTGTAAAACTTTTAGTGGGGTCAGAAGCGGTGGGAGACCCAATTTGGGCCACCGGAACCACTTGTGACAACAGACCACATCCCTCCTCGCTTTAAAGGGAGGTTGGGTAAATTTCTGGAGCACTATCTTATTCTACAAACATGAAATGGGAAAGTGTTTGCAGCTCCCCCTGTCTTGACAATTTCCCTGTTATCTGCCAAATTGTGCAGCCAGCACAAGACGAGGAATTCAACATGGAGTAAAGGGTTGGAGGTTGGGGGTGGATTACACAATCCTTCCACTCAACTTTTGCTGAATAGAGAATTTGGCCATGGAAGCTAGGACCATCAGTGGCTACTAGTTAAGGGTGGCAGTCATTCACGTCCAGGATTAGAGACCTTACATCTATATGAATCAGTTGTTTAGGAATGCCAGGCAGAGAGAAAAGTTGGTCTCATATGATGCAGGTGGCATTCTTATGGTTGACATAACCAGCAGGAGAGGCAATCTCTTGAGATGCCCTTGGGATGCCCCCTTTCTCAGAGGGAAGATCCTTCTGATCTGGAATGTTTTTTAAAAAAAAAATAGGACCATGACTTTATGGTTGGGAGGGGAAATAGATCTCACCCCCATGATCCTTAGCCATTTGGTATGTTGGCTATAGCCAGTAGGATTTCTTTACAGCCGTATTTGGAATTAATAGGGTTTACTTTTTGGTTTTCTCTTTCCTGTATTGTATATTGTACACTGCTGAATTGTTTATTGTATATTGAGGACTGTGCTGTGATAATATTTATTTATTGTATTTTGATTACACTATAATATTGTAGGTGTATTGATTTGTATAGTATTTACTGTATTTAATTGTTTTGTTATATGCTAGTGTATTTTGGTTTGCACTGTAATATTGTTATTTGTGAATGCTGTGAGCCGCTCTGAGTCAGTCTTTACTGAGTAGAGCGGCATACAAGTCTAAATAATAATAATAATAATAATAATAATAATAATAATAATAATTTGCATTCTGACAACATCTGCAGAGCTTCCTGTCCTCAATCCCTGATATAGAACAAACACTCAATTTTTGATTCATTTTGGTGACAGCCTTTTGTTTGATGGCTGTTCCAAAATCTGTCTGATCAGTGATATATAAATGGAAAAGAAAATGATTCCCCCAGGCATGCTCTCTTATTTCTTTTTCTTCTTAAAATATCTTTCTTATTTGAAATGATTTTGTTTTTGTCTCCAATTTCTGTGTTAAATTTGATGGGTTGGTACAGAGTTCTGATGGTGAGATCATATGTTTTTTTATCCAGTTCCATAACAATTCAGAAGATCAAGCCTTCATTCCAGATGGTGTCAGATACTTTGAAGCCCATATTTTCTCCCAAAGACTTATTTAAATGTATTTATTAAAATATTTTCCCTCTCCTCATTTTCTCTTTCTTCTGTCTTCCTGCTTTTCTCTAGAGAGAAAACCAGTTTGGTGACAATCATAAGCTTACCCAAAGCTTGAAAGAAAGTTTTAAGATACTGTACATCTCTTTAACCTGAGCTTTCACATTAATTTTAGTGTGGTATTGTTGTATTGCTGTCCGATATGCCACATAGCAAAGGAGGATCTATGCCTATGTGTTGTTTTCCTATTTTATTGCATCACTTTATTACTGTTTTCATGGTTTTACTAGTGAGTTTGTTTTTATAAATGGCTTTATTGTTCTGCTTTGGATTTATTAGGTGTTGCTCTGGTTGCTTTGTAAGGAAAAGACTGTAAAAAAGTAGCAATAGTTACAATCATAACAATAAGAATAATGTATTCACTTGAACCCTCTCACAAATAGGATTAAAATGCAAAACATGTGTGTGGATTATATTGTGTTCTTGGACTTCAATTACCAGAAACCCAAGTCAGCACCCCTGCTGATTAGGATTTCTGGGAATTGAAATTCAAGAATAGGGGTGCCCAAACTATGGCCCATGGGCAGGATCCGGCCCACAGCACCACAGCACCAAAATGTACGTGTGTGTGTGTGCATGTGTGTATCTGTGTGCACGTGTGCATGTGCAGAACGTGCCCGTGCATACACAGAACGTGACTGTCATGCACATTTTACTTCCACTTCTGGTGGAAAGAACCACATTACCAGCACGCTCAATCCATGACCAGCCCATGGCCTGAAAAGTTAGGCTGCCCTGTTCAAGAAAATCTGGAGTGCTAAGGTTCGCCATCACTGCATCTGAACCTTCCTAAACTTTACCATTTTAATTCTCAAAACACCCTCATGACATTAGTTCACTACTTCCCAGATGTGGGTTGTGAGATGGTCTACATCTATAAAAATCCCTGACCCTTGTTCATGCAGATCAGAATATATGGAGGGAAATTACAAAAGATATCCAGAAGCCAACACTTGGGAACCTAGTGATAGTGACACATTTGCCATCACAGCTGTGTGACAGTCTGAACCCTTGTCTCCTTGTGGGTCCCGCTCTTTAACACATTGTATTAGCTTCCTAAGAAAGCTTGAAAGGGAGTACCTTCCTTAGATATTGCAATCAGGTTGCTAGTTAAACGACTTAGTCAGCAATGAATTAACTGAGATAGATTGTATGGCACTTGCATGAACCTTCAAACTGATCAGCAGTTGTGAGCATAGATCCATGGGAAAACTGTTTCTTCTGAGTCAGTGAATATGTTTAAGGGGTCAGCAGGTCATCAGTTCAAGATCAGAATGCTCCACAACAGAGTGAGCTCCCATCTCTGACCCAACATTCCTATCTCTGGCCCAGCTCCTGCCAACCTAGCAGTTCATAAGCAAGAAATTGCAAGTAGATAAACAGTTACTGCTTCAGCAGAAAGGTAAATAGAGTTCCATGCACTTCAAGGTCTAGTCATGCCTGCCACATGACAATGGAAACATCTGCAGATGCAGACTGCACTGTCTCTTTGGCTATAAACAGAGATGAGCACTGAACCTTAGAGACGGATACAATTGGCTTTCAAGCAAGGGCAAACTTTACCTAATAAAGAGTGACTAGACATGGGGTCTACTTGGGAAATTTTAAAGCTACAATACTACCGGTACTGACAAATCCCAGAATCCCACAGCTAATGTAGCCTTGGGATCCTGACAGTGGCAATAAAAATAAATTCCACACATCCAAACTTCAAGATGAGACCAAGTGAGAGGTGGTGGTGTCCTTCTTTACTCAATCATTAAATCAACACAGCAAATGTGGCAAATGTGGCAAGTATTGAATGAATTCTATACAATATTTGGAGAATTCTGAGAGTTGTCCAAAATGACAATTCTGCACAGCAAGAGTTACAATTGATTTATGCTAGGAAAGATTGAAGACAGCAGAAAGTAAAGAGTGCACATGAGACAGATTTACAGTAATACCTCGCATAACGTTTACCTTAGATAACGCTAAAATCGCATAACATTAAGTAATCTGGGGAGGAGAACTGGGTCGAATAACGTTAAGGTCCTATGGGATGGATCGGATAACAACCACTAAAGCCTGTGCGGGTTACAATGTATCTCTATGGAGCTTTAACGTTATCCGATCCATCCCATAGGATTTTAACATGGATCGGATACTTGGCTCTGAAGGTTTCCTTTAGGGCCGTGGTGGCGAACCTATGGCATGCATGCCAGAGTGGGCATGCACAGCCTTCTCTGTGGGTATGCAAACAGAGTTCACCCCACTCCTCTGCCCAGCAGTGCAATGGGAGCTCTACCTCCCTCCTCCAGCACAGAGTTTGCACTGCCCCTCTGTCCAAAATTGAACTATAGATTTAGCAGTCAACCTCTCAATCTTAAAAAAAAATGCATACAAAAATAGCTTATTACAGAGAGTAATTGTGTACAAAGAGAGCATATTAGTGAAGGAAGATATAGAAATGCACTGTACAGTACTCTCTAAAGCTGTTATGGCAAACCTTTTAAAAACTGAGTGCCTAAACAGAGGGGAAGGGTGAACTCTGTGCTGGGGGAGGGAGGGGGTGCTCCCATTAGGCTGCTGGACAGAGGGGCAGTGCAAACTCTGTGCTGGAGGAGGGAGGTAGAGCTCCTGTTGCACTGCTGGGCAGAGGAGTGGGGTGAACTCTGTTTGCATGCTCACAGAGAAGGCTGTGCATGCCCACTCTGGCATGCATGCCATAGGTTCGCCACCACGGCCCTAAAGGAAACCTTCAGAGCCAAGTAGAGCAGTTGAGGAGATGACATTTTGGAGATTGCTCTTTCTTCAGGTTGCCATAAGTTGGAGGCAAGTTGATGGCAGGTAAAACAACAGCAGCAGCAGCAGCAGCAGCAGCAGCAGCAGCAGCAGCAACAACAACAACAACAATTAGAGTAGGTCAACATAGGAGGGGTCTCAATTTGTGTTCCTTCTCACCATCCAGAGACCACTTAAAACTTCCAAAACTCTGCCAAAAATTTGTGGGAAATGGTATTTAGAGATTCTGAATTATGTGGCAAAACCCTGTGGCTTATTTAAAGGCAAATTGTCCCTCTGAAAGCCTTCTTCATTTTTTTAACCAAGAAGATAGACCAAGGAAAGCTGTCCAGACAAAAAGTGAAAGATTTTTTTTTAAAAAAAAAGTGTTGTGGTAACTTAAAATCTAATTGCTGTATCTTAATATAAGCTTTTGTGAGTACTTTACAGTATATTCATTTCTTAGACAGGGAAAGCTTTGAACAAACCACATGGACTAATCTACTTTGCTAACCCCTATATATTGTACAAGTAATTCTGCTGACTAATGAAATTCACAACCATAGAGTATGATGTGGTATATAGAGAGATTTTTTAAAATGTGTATGGGCACAGTTTTGTATAAAGGACTATTACATAAATCATATGACATCTTCCTAACCTACTTAGTTGAATTTTTTTTTTTTTTTGCAATAGTAGCTGTGTTAGTCTGACAATAAACAAAATAAAAACACTGTAGTACTTTGAAGAGTAACTATTTTAATGTTAGCTTTCGTGGATCAAGTCTACTTCATCAGACTTGATCTACGAAAGCTATCAATAAAATATAACTGTTAGTCTTCAAAGTGCTACAGTGTTTTTGTCTTTGTCTTTGTTTTGTTTATTCTCTGATATGCTTCCTAATGTAGAGTCTGCAAATGTGTGGCCCATTCAGCACCATCAAACAAGCAAAGTAACATTGTGTTTTCTTTTTCCTCCAAGGGTCACAATGGCAGTATTCACTGTCCTTGCTGCATTGACGCTGGTTGCAGTACACTCGCAGGAAATAGATGAAACCATAACCTACACGGTGCGTGCCCCAAATTAGCCTTCATTGTTCAAAGTGCAGCTACCTACCGCATCTCTGAGGAGTGCTAATTGGATGGATCAACACTATGCCTTTCTTCATAGCAGCATCCATGTTGTGAGACACCTTCTCCAGGGAGATTAGGCCACCTTTCTCTTTATTACCTTCAGATCAAGTCCCCAAATTAAGGCTTTGTTTTTCTCACCTTCATTTTTTATCACTTTCTGCTCAAGTCCCCAAGTCAAGGCTTCATTTTTCCATAGGCCATTTAAAAGTTATTCACTGATCTTAACATTAATTGCTTCATTCATTGAAAATAAAAGTTGCTTGCTGTGGTTTAGACATACCTCTTCTCTTTGACTTCTCACTTCTTCTTCTTTTGTGTTCAGGTCATATTTGAAACTGCCTAAATGAAGCTACCTTCTCGGCTTTGTCATTAACCAAACTTAAACCTTCAGTGGTACATGTTTCTGGTAGTAACTGGCAGACCGTTTGAGGCAGAAGTATCTTTCAAGTATCTTTTACTGCAAGAATGCAGAGGAGTGAAAAAATAAGGTGTAAACAAGGGCAAAAAGGAACTCCTCTACTGAAGGAGACTTTCTAGAATCAGCTAATAATATCAGGGAGGCTTTACATCAAAGAGGCTACCCCCATCACATCATCGATGGTTCCTTTGATAAGATTCAAAAAATACCTAGAAACGTACTTTGAACACACACACACAAAAGAAAACTGCCAAATTTGGAATCAATTGGTCTCTGGAGTTCTCTCCGTTGGCCAATGATATTAAAAAGATTATACATAAACACTGGCATAGCCATGGTGACATACCAGGATACAATGATAAACCAGTTATAGGTTTTAGAAGGACCAGATCCTTGGGCAATATACTGAGTGCATGGACAGACAGGGATTAACACAGAATATTATATGTGGTCATTACAGATGTCACAACTGTGCCATATGCAAATTTGTCTGGGAAACAAAGGCTGTATCCTTTCCAGAAGTTGATTTCCATCTTAAACTCAAAAACTTTTCAAACTGTAATAGCATTAATTGCATTTATTTATGGATTTGATTTGGGGTAAGAAATATGTTGGAAAATCTTCAAGATCCATTAAGGTACAAATTGGAAAACATAGGTCCAGAATTAGAAACCAGGTATTACAAGCACCTTTAGTCATGCACTATATCAAGGAGGGTCACACAGACAAGCATTTCAAGTTTGTAGTTCTTGAAGTTGTGCAACCTAATTTTTTTGGAAAAAACCAATATTGATAAATTGTTGCAGAGAGAAACATTTTATATTCACCGTCTAAAGACTGGTTCCATCAGGTTTGAATAATGAGTTGGACCTTTCTTGTTTTTTATTATCATTTGCATGGTTTTTATAATTCTGAGTATGTTGTCACTTTAAAACATTGTACCATATGTTTTAACATCTTGAAGCTCATTATGACAGGAAGCTAGTAGACGCGTAAAAATCTCTTGGTATGTATTATGTTTAGATATCGTGGTTTAAGGCTTACAGCCAAACTATAATGTGTTGTCAGAGTGTATGATTTTGTTTTCATTCTATTGTTTACAGAAAAATACTTAAGATTATATCCTGATGAAGAAAAATTATTGTGAAAAACTGGCAATACCGGAATAGTTTTGGTGATGCATATGTTATTTTTTCACTCCTTCGTATTCTTGAAGTAAAATATACTTGAAAGATACTTTTGCCTCAAACTGTTTATTTCTCTCATTTGCATCTGCACCATTTGGCCCTATTTTTGTGAGTAACTGGCAAGCCAGCAAATGAGCAGGATTCTGTATCTCTCCACATTCACACAGCATGTCGTTGTCTGCCAGCAGCTCCCACTTGAGCATGTTGGTCTTGCATTTAAGGACTCCAACCTTCAACCCATTCAGGGTCTTCCAAGTGATGCAGGGGAGGTTGAGTTCCCCAGCTATATCCTCCTTTAATTTTATTCCTTGTCTAGTGAGCTCCTTCCTCAATCTTCTAATCTGGTTTTGCTTTTGCGTACCCTCAAGAGTGTTTGTTCTTGCCATAAAGCTTTTCCTGGACCTGAATCGATGGACTTGAGGCACTTATCTGATCAATGGATGTCGAGGGTACTTCTCACTGCAAGCATTTATACTTGCAAATATAAAACAATTGAGATTTCTTTAATTCAGTAGCTTATTTAAAATTGTTTAAATTTAAATGGGTTTGGGAACTTGTTACCTTTCCATGCAAATTGCAACCCCTAGAGAGGTGAAAAAAAGAGTATTTGATAGAACTGTGCTTTCTCAGTGATGGCCCCTCTGCTTTGAAATTATCTCCATCTAGAGAATCATGAAACCCCTTCTAGATTTTTTTTTAAATAGTGAAAACAGAGCTTTTAAAGGAACCCTTTAAGAACATTCTCTCCTCTGACAGGGCTGTCTGGTCTGAGTTTTTAGTTATGCTATTAATTGGTGCCTGACTGTTTATGGGTCTATTATTGCATAATAAAGTTGGGTGGGATTTCATCAAGTAGGGTTGTGGGTAAGTGGTTGGTGGGATTAGTGGCAAGAACTGGGACAGAAACAAGAGCTCACTACATCACATAGCACTTGGGTCTTGAACTGCTGACCTGACAACCTTCCAGTCATCAAGTTCAGCATCTTAACAACTAAGCCACCACAGTCATTCCTTTAGAGAGCAGGAATTAGAATGCATCTCTCTGTCCTTTTCCCTTTTGTTACATTTGAGATTTGTTCTAGTCCAGCTCCCTGGTAGATTTGGCAGAGTGCTTGTGTCATTTGTGAATAAACAGATAAGTTTGAAGGATTTTCAGAAACCTTGGGCTGCTGTATTAAAGCTTCATGAATAACAAAGCTTTTAAGCAATGTAACCTCCAACAGGCTGGGACAGATCCAGAGTTGACAGAGAATCTATAGGTGTCTGATAAGTTGCGGTAGAGTAAGCTTGACTCAAGAAGACAAGCTGGTTTATTAACTCAATGCTTTAATGTATTTTTTTCTTCCTAGTGCTTAAGAAAATGTGGTGCTTAGCACGGAAAATTCACTCATGCATTTTGCATCCTAGGGCTAATTAAACCTCCTGATGTTTTTTCAGTGGGTACCCAAGGCTGCTTCACTAGAAGAAGAAAATATGTTCTTTGCCAAGGACTAAAATTAGATGCAAATAGGTAGATCTTAGAAGAAATCAACCCTGACCTCTCCTTAGAAGGTCAAATAGTAAAGATGAAGCTAAAATACTGAGAAGAGAGGATTCACTTGGGAAAACCTTGATGCTGGGAAAGGTGGAGGGCAAAAGAAGAAGGGGGCAGCCAAAGATGAGATGGCTAGATGGTAATGTAAAGACAATGGGCACAGAGCTGGGCGAGTTAAGGAGGATGGTGGAGGACAGAGGTGCCTGGTGGACAGTGGTCCATGGGGTCGCAAAGGGTCAGAATTGACTGTGCGACTGAACAACAACAAATTAGATGCAATTTTTTTTCTTTTTTGCCTACTTGATTATTTTTTGGCCTTTTACAAGTGGAAGATGGATGGAGAATGTAACCAGTGGCAGAGGCGACTACAGTAGCTTCGTGGTTGAGATGCTGACCTTGACAACCAGAAGGTCGGGAGTTCAAGACCCAAGTGTTGCACAACATAGTGAGCTCTCGTCACTGTCACAGTTCCTGCCAACCTAGCAGTTCAAAATCAAGAAATTCCAAGTATATGAATAGGTACCGTTTCAACAGGAAAGGTAAACAGTGGTCTAGTAGTCATTCCACATGACCATGGAAACATCTGCAGATGCAGAGAGTGCTGGTTCTTTGGCTGTAAATGGAGTTTCTTGTCTGAGGCTTTCTATACATTTAAACCCAAGCACACAACAATAATGTGAATATATCATTAATCTTTTTTGTGGGGAGGGGGTCACTCTGCTTTCTTTGTTTCACTTGTTTTTCTTTCTTTTCCATGCAGCAATGTACAGATGGTTATGAATGGGATCCTGTCATGCAGCAATGCAAAGGTATGGCATATTGGAGCAAATTGTCCAGTGATGTATTTATACCTGCCAAACATCCCCTGGAATCTGCACTACTCAGATATTGATTGGGAACTTCCAGTGGCATTTCCTCTTCTCTTGACATTTCTTCTCTGTGGATTTTCCTTATTGATTAGGTACAGGAATTGCTATTGTAGGAGTTGAACATCTCAGCTAGGATTTATATGTACTGTACTGTATTGCTAATCAACACCTTTAGCTCTGGCATGACTGATGACTTGAACTGGATACACTGCACAACAACGATTTTGCTACTGGGAATAGCACATGTAATTTACTTGATATTGAGTGTGCTGATTCCAAATCTGAACTCAGAATTTTAAGGTATGCTATAGTTGTTCAAATGGTTGGTAACTGGGTAATGTATTTTTACATGGGAACACTATAACAGTTGCAGCTACCACTATGCCTGCTGCCACCTCAGTTGAATCACATTCCCTAGTGGGATGCATGTTCCAGCAGCAGCTGGGCATGTCTGGGCAAGCCAGCGAGCTGACATCAGAAATATGTATATAAGGTGAGATGGGCCAAGGGCTTGTCTCTAGTTCAAAACCATCTTATTGGATAGTACAACTAGGCCATAATGAGTCTGTTTTGAGCTAAAGATGAGTAGGTGCAGCTGTATTAATAAACCAGTCAATTTTTGCTACATTTTTGGCAAATGTACCCCATGTGATTGGCACAAGAACCTAACCAGGAGGTTGAGATTTGCTAATTTAAGATCCTGATGACCTAGGCAGAATCAGACTTTAGATTTGGATTCAGCACATTTGATTTAGTATAGGACACATGGATTAGACCAAGTAACAGACAATATTTTTTTTTTTTTGTGATGCAGCGATATCAGCATAGGATTCTCAAAGTTAAAGAAACTCATTTGAACAGTAGTGTTGAAAGAGAACTTCAAAGAGAAGGAAAACCTATCCCACTGTTTCCAGGGGTGTTTCACTTCCTCACACAGTGAAAGAAATGAAGGCAAAGGTTGTAGTCTCTGCTGATCCATGACATCTTCTGGAGACCTTGGGCCAGTAATTCTTTCTGACACCGACCTCCTTCATGTGATTGTAAATGTAAAGCAGGAAGGAGGACAGCTATGCATGCTGACTGAGACTCGGTAGAGAGATGTGGGACACACATGTAATAAATAAAGATTAAATGCACATTTTATCCAAATCAAAATCATTGCACACTTATTTACATGGCTAGTAGCATGATGAGCTGGCAAGATAGCTCATTGGTTTAGGTATCCATCTGCAGACCCAGAAACTGGGAGTTCAAGTCCCCATTATGTCTCCCAGGAGAAAAGCCAGCCTATGTAGCCATGGGCAACCTGCATAATCCCAGAGCACCACAGAAAAAGGGAAATGTAAATCACCTTTGTCTAAAAACCCTAGAAAGGATCTCCATAAGTCAGGATCAACTTGGTGGCACACAATTATTAGTAATAGTAGTATGATAGTGTGTCCTACATTCCCCATTTAGAAGTGTAGGCATAGTCATCAATCAAAATCTTCACTGAATGTTGTATATTCAGTTTGCTTCTCTCCAACGGATGCAAAAGGCCACAAACTGTATATCAACGATGTCCCTAGAATGTCCCCATTCTGATTCCTGTCTTCATGCCATTGCAAACTACAGATATCGATGAATGTGAGATTGTGCCAGATGCATGTAAAGGTGGGATGAAATGTGTGAACCACTTTGGAGGATATCTCTGTCTGCCCCGGACAGCTCAGATTATTGTCAATAATGAGCAGGAAAGACCCGCATCGGAAACCACCAGTAACGGAAATAGCAATCCCGTCATCACTCGGCGTACTCCTCCAGATAATTTGCCTGCTCGTGTCCAATGTGCAGCTGGGTATGAGGCGACAGATCACACCTCATGCCAAGGTAAGGAGCCTTCTTGCAATGAACCTCTCTTGCCTTTGCTAGAGTGTGTCCAGGAGATATATGGCTTCATATCTTTAAAAAGATGTTTGGTGTTTCGGTTTATTAGACTTTAGCTGTGATTTCACAGGCTTAAGATGGGGATTTCCCCAACAAACATACCATATTTGCTGGCATATAAGACCTACTTTCCCTCCCTTAAAATACACTGGAAAAATGGAGTGTGTCATGTACTGTATATAGTAGGCTATTTTGGTAATAACGGGGTGCGTCTTATATTCCGATGTGTCTTATATGCTGACAAATATAGTACATGCTTACAAATGATATAGCCAACAAATGGACAACATACAGTACTAGCTTTTTGTGTGTACATCTGTTTGTTCGCTTACTCCGATTAAGCAGAATTTTTCCTATGGTCTCAGTCATAAGATTTAACCCCAGACCTTCTCCTTTTAACTTAGCATAGCAGGAATTTGAACTGGAAACTTTGCCAGTGGAGGTATGTGCAGTAATACTGAGCAGTACATAGAGGCATTGAACTCTGGTCAAATTTCCTCTGGTGTGATAGGGTAATGAACAGAAATCAAGCACATCATGTCAGCATGACACTCAGAAGAAATTTGTCCTGACGACTTGATTTACCAAAATCATGTGTTGAGTATGTGTTTTTGTCTTCTGCTAAAGTGTATCACTGTTTACCTCAACTGTTGGCTCCATTATCACCTTTGATTCGTTTGCTGCATGTGGCCTGCTGAGGTCTGTATTTCAGAGGGTGAGCTGTGTGATGTATAGATGTTCTTGAGGACGATGCAGGCTTGGACAATAGGACCTTGGGCATGCTTCTGTGTTTATTCCTTGCACATTATCTTCACAGCTTGTGAATCATTCGGATCCTATAAAGTCCCCCTTTTCTTACAGTCCTCCCACCCACCCTGCACTGTAGTAGGTTGTAACTCTTCATGCTAAGATCTAAGGACTGTAAAAGGCTTCCACCACAATAAATGTGTTAATATCTAAGGTGCCACAGGAGATTAATAGGGTATTTTTCAATATGCCATTTGAAGGCATGGGAACCATTTCAACCTCCTCCTCCCTCTTCTTCTTCTACCCCACTGGGTGTTGAGGGAGATGCAAGGTTCTTCTTCTCATACTTGTAGCAGCCTCCACCTGCATTATTTGGTTTTCTCATAATATTTCATTGATGTCATATCGCCACCTTCTTCTGGGTCTGCCTTATAGTCTTTGTCCTTCTCTTCTTTCCTTATCATTGTCAACTGCAACTCGTATCCGAGAATACATTTTTTCCCCTGAAGCAGGAAAAATGTCATTGATGTGAATTCGTTAAGGTGGTTCCCAGCTTGCAATGAAGTGACCCACACACTATGATCTCGGAGCCATCCCCTATGGCACACACAAATGAGACATGCAGGATTCAACACCAGTACTGCAATGGACTGCCACAGCCTTGAGGATATTGACAAGGTGCACCTTCACGGCCAGTCCATCTGACATGGCCTTTTCCACCTCCATGACCGTTGGGAATCAGAGTTCCTCCTCCACTCATTTTGCCATTGGGCCCAATATAATGGTTTCCAATGACATTTCCTCCACTGAGGGGGACCATCACCCCACCTAAAGGGGCTCATCCACCCATAGCTGTTGACCCCTTTAGGGAGTCAGGTTAGTTAACCGCCGCCTAACACTCGCTGTTGAGTCATTGGCTACTCCATTACCATAGCGGGATGTCCAGCCAGACAGCTATAAACCTTGTATGGTATGGAATTTCAAGCATTTCAATAACATAACTAATTAAGGTAACCCAACTTTTTACCATTCTTGAAGTTGTTGAGAAAACTAATTCATTAATTGATTTGTTGGATTGTTCAATTAATATATTATATCATTAAATTGTTAAAATTGAAAATATTAGTATTGTGGAATAGGAATGCAATTTATCAACATAAATGAGCATCGCTGGCACTTTAACAATAAATATAATGGTTTTTAAACTCCCTGCTGAGAAATTAACGCATGGATAGCTAACTGCGTTCATGGGGTTATTTCCAAGTGTTAATCTAATAGTAAGCTTAGTGCTTCCATTAACATAGGAAGGGAAAGGTCATGGAGGAACAAGAGAGAAATAACAACATGGTTAATGTATGGTCAAAGGAACAGTGAGGTTTACAGAAATGCCTTTTATAAATCTTGTTTTAAAACCAGAAGAAGCAACTTGTCTCACAACAAATATGTCAATGAGGAATAATGATGATGAACAGATATCTGTACCCCTGGGACACTGTACATCACTTAAAACAGTGGTTCTCAACCTTGGGTCCCCAAATGTTCTTGGACTTCAACTCCCAAAGCCTTCACCATTGGCTGGTCTGGCCAAGATTTCTGGGAGCTGTGGTCAAAAAATATCTGGGGACCCAAGGTTGAGAATCACTGATTTAGACACAGAAAATCCAAGGGAAATAGTGAGTTGGCTTGTATGAATCCTGATCCATCAGAAATGGGAAACTTTAGGGTTCTTGGTCTCTGTCACCCAAAATTCCTACTGCCAGTATAGCAGCTTCCTTTACAGGTTGAGAGATTCTGGAAGTTACATTTAAAAAAACAAACCTTTTTCATCTCCACAAAGAGTATATTTCAAAAACAAAGACTCGTGTGGCACATTAAACACTAACACTTTATTGCAATACATTTATTACAATTGAAACATTTGACAGAATATCAGAGAAAGGCATTGCTGACTGGCTGGAACCCTGATCTTCCTCTTGTGGGTAGAGAGTTGTTATATCACTTTGCTGCAGATCCCTGCCCATCTTTTAACACATAGTAAATGAAGTGTAATATATAGTATTGGGATACCTTCATCTTCTTTCATGTCCAGATCAATCTTAGGACTGCCAAAATGAAGCCACCTTCTTGGTTTTGTCGTTGGCCATAATTTAATCTTCATCGGTACATTGGGATACTTAGTGTGGTGTAATCATGGTAAACCCATTCATGTGGATTCACAGAGACTTGGGCTTCTGGGAACTGAAGTCCAAGTACACTGGAGTGCCAAGGTTCGCCATCACTGGGATAGAGTGATGTCCTAGATTCAAGAGGCCTGGGTTTGAATCAGTGGTGGGCTTCAAAAAAAATTACTACCACACTGTGGGCATGACCAACTTTGTGGGTGTGGCCAGGTGACTGGGTGGGCATGATTAAACTGCTGTATTTTAATCTGGGCTTTTATGGATCGAGTCCACTTTATCAGACCATTAGTTAGCAATTACAGTTCAATACTGTAATTTTTCTTTAAAGAGTAACTGCAGCAGAGTAACTGCTGGTTCAGCCTCACCCCACTCCTGGTGCCCAAACCCAGCAGCAAGGATGTTGAGGTCATGTCAGGAGTGGGATGAGAGGAGGAGGAGGTGGTGGGTGGGCGGGGCAGGATGAGGCAGTGGGCAGGGTTAGCCAGTTTTACTACCTGTCTGAACCTGCTGGAGCCCACCACTGGTTTGAATCCCTGTTCAACCACAGAAGCTCACCAGGGATGTGGAACTGGAATAATCCCTCCTTAAATACTGTATCTTACTTACCTTGAAAGCCCTGTTAGGGTCGTTATAAGTCTGTTCTGATTGGATCGCACATTAAGATAGCAAAATAAGAGCACAGTATTTTTGCTCTCCTGGACGGGAGATTCCTTTATCTGCCAATCTAGGAAGTTTATCAGCTCCAGGATGGTCCATTTCACAAGCCTGGTGAAAGATGTTCAGTCTGGTTCTTGGTTTGCCCCATATTATATTAACACCCTGTCCTTACAGGCTCTGTGATACAACATGAATTCTGCTCAGGCCTAACATCATACTGTTAAGGCAAAAGCATGGGTGGGTTCTGTCTATCAAAATTAGTAGTGATTTTGACAGTGCCCTTTTTTTAATGGATCAGGATTGTATTGAAAGTGTTTAAATCCTAATTCTTAACATAAAACCCATCAGAGCATCATTAATGGTAGCTTAATTTAAGAGTGACTTGTTTATTGGCAAATAGGTTGGCACTCTCTCAGTAGATGCTAAGAAAAGAACTGTGTGATTTAATACAGATCATCTTAATTACAAACACTTAACTGCTGTATAATATAATTACATGGAGAGGGTTTCTCCCCTCCTTGGCTGAAGGACCTAAATAATGACAATAATTAACAGCTGGAGTTTGGGAAGATGGATTTTCTGGCGTGTGCTTGGATCCCCCGTTGGCTTGTCTTAGGCAAGTGTTTATGAATCAAAAATGGAATTTGGCTCCAGGAGGTTTCTTTCACAAAAACGATGCTTGCCGAAGGAGCAGATGTTAAAGTAAACTATACAAACAATAAAATGGGAAACAGTCTCCTGAGTTTACAGCAGTGTTGCAAGGCTTATTCCTGGTGATGCAAGATTTACTTTCCTCCTAGCCCCCCTAAAACGGCGCTTGACATTGTTAATATCCTGGGAATTTTTAGTTGAGGAATGGTGAGGTGCATTCATGTTGATGTTGTTCACAAGATAGCATTTAAAAACAAATTTGCAGGATTCAAATTAGATCTTAATGGCAATCTGCAGACACAAAGATCACAGCCAAAGTTTGGAAGATATGGCCAGAGCTTCAGGTTCTAAATCCGATTGCTAGCCCTGGCTAAATGACCCATTAAATCAGGGGTGCCCAAAGGAACCACAGTGCCAAATCATCTGGCCCGCACCACCCTTGTCGTTCCTGAAAGTGGAAGTAAAATGCGCCCACACATGCAAAAAACGCTGCTGTAAATGCACCTGTGGCTGTTGCAAACATGTTTACCAGTGGGAGGAACCATGTGACCGGCCCATGGACCAAAATGTTTACCTTCCCACCCAAGTGGGCCCTATTTACCTGCAGGTACTTGCAATTTCTTGCTTTTGAACTGCTATGTTGGCAGGAGCTGGGACAGAGACGGGAGCTCACTCCATCATGCAGTACTTCCACTTCTGGGGGCATTGAGGGTGGTGTGGGCCAGATGAATTGGCATCAGGGGCTGTATGTGGCTTGCAGGCCATAGTTCGGGCATCCCAGATTTAAGCAAAGAAAATGGCAGCTTAAAATCTATCTCATCCTGTTGCAAAACAGATTGCAAGGCACATTTTACTTTCACTTCCCGTGGGAAGAACCACAGGACTGGCCCACTGAACCATGTGACTGGCCCATGGCCCCTAATGTTTGGGCACCCCTGGCATAACATCTCCATCCTTAATAGGATGTCCATCATCAAGCTGCAGACTGGCAGAGACTCAAGTCTTTTCAAAGTTCCTTGCCCTAGTTTAACTTCATCTTATTGGTAGCTTGTAACTAATGAATGTCCTATCAGTTGAACTAGATCAGTATTTCCCAACTTTTGGTTTTTGGACTTCAATTTCCAGAAGCCAAAGTTAATTCCCCAAAATATTGATCAGCCAATGTGCTAACTTAGGCTTTTGGAAATTGAAGTTCCCCCTGTGTGGGGTGTGCCCCACGATGGGAACCACTGGACTAGATAAACAGAAAATCACCATGAAGATATTCAGGAAAGGTATATCAAGGAAGTTTGCTGTGTTTTGAGCAGTGTTACTCTACCTTCTTCAAAGTGTGTTTTCACTGAACTAAAAATACAAAAGAGATTTGCAAATTATAGGGTCATTGGGCATTTTGTCCTATATGTAGTGATTATAAAATAGCTTCTATACTAATTAACATTTTTGTGTTTTATTTGTTGCCATGTTGTTGCTCTTTAGCTGTGGTAAAAGCGGGTTTCCTTGTAAGTATAGTGGGGAGATATCCAATTTTTGTTACCTACAATTATAATACTTTGCGTTGACGCACAAGAAGGGATAGGAACATGTGTTCGATACTTATTTTGGTAGGATAAAATATTCTTGAAAACTTTCAAGGAGCGGAACTTAGGGCTTTTAGAGTGGAAGGTTTGGGTGGGTAAGGAGAAATCATTGCCAGAAGCTTCAAAAAGCTACTTTTTAGACCAGGGATCAGCAAACTTGGCTCTCCAGATTTCCTTGGACCAAAAGCCCTAATCAACAGGTGTACTGACTTGGGCTTCTGGTAATTGAAGTCCAAGAACACCTGGAGAGCCAAGTTTAGTGACCCCTGTCATACACTACAGTTCCCAGAATCCACAGCTAGCATGATCACTCTTTGCAATGAAAGAGTTGTAGTAGAAAAACCTTACCTTTTTTCCAAGCTCAATGTATGAGAACACTTCTTCTTTAAGTGCCATCTCTGATTCCAAATACAGTATTGGCTATCATCATAGTAATCAGCCATTAAGATTGTCCTGAGAACAATATAATGCAGTGGTCTTCCATTTGCGTTCCACATCACAGCATGACACCCATACCATGGATCCAGTTCTGTGAGTGACTTTCTGGTCCTGAACTCTTTTGGCACACAAAGTCCTCATTGGCCCCAGGCCAGTATTGATGAAGCTGCTGCTCTCCATCAAGATGGATTCAAGTGGGATTTAATCCACTTGGAGACCATCACAATTCCCTGTGGACTTTGCCCCCCAAAGGCCATTAGTCTTCAGGGTTGACAGGTTAGTTAACCGCCACCTGACAGTTGGTATTGGGTCACTGGCAGTATGGTCTAATCCAGTGTTTCCCAACCTTTGTTTTTTGGACTTCAGTTCCCAAAAGCCTAAATCAATTCCCCAAAGCACTGATCAGCCAATGTACTGATTTAGGCTTCTGTGAATTGAAGCCTCCTGTGCAACGAGTGCCCCACATTGGGAACCACTGGTCTAATCTATTACCATAGCATGGTAACCTGGCCAGACAGCCATGAGAATCCTAGGCAGTGGTATTCTGACTGAAGGATATTTTACAGGTTAAATTGACATAAATGATTTGTTTTATGAAAAATTGTTTCTGTCTTAGGCCACATGATTAAAGAGTGATAAAGTTAAGAATTCAGCTTTGGGAGAGCTAGATAGCTAATTGCAACAGAGCACCTAAACCTTGCCCTGATTTCCTTCAAATTCTTACCTTGGGGCTACTTCAAAGATTATGGGAAAGGGTGACAGCTTTAATCCTGCCCCATGGCTTTCTATTTTGGCAAGACGATTTCCCCCTGAGCTATATGTGTGGGTGATGCTATTTTGGCCACATAAGCAACCAGCGCTCCTGCTTCAACATCACAAATAGGTGGAATGAAAACAAGCCCATTCATACACTTTGAGTCATGGGGAGGCTGCATGCCACTGCCTGGGCACAATGTGCGTTTTGCCAGGTGCTCGCTTGAAAACCGCCCACTCCTTGCCTCAAGCGCAAGACAGCAATGGGCTGGGTTCAACTTGGCAATGCAGGCCAGCAACCCATGGTATGATCAGGTTCATTTGGGTATCCCCCAACTGGCATATTTTTTTAAAAGAGCATAGGGCAGTGATGGCGAACCTTGGCACTCCAGCTATTCTTGAACTTCAATTCCCCGAGACCCTGATCAGCAGGAGTGCTGATTTGGGCTTCTAGTAATTCAAGTCCAAGAACACCTGGAGTGCCAAGGTTCACCATCACAGGCATAGGAGATGGGAAATGAAGCTACAACTTCCAATAAATAAAGGTAAAGTTTTCCCTTGCTTGGAAGCTAGTCGTATCCAACTTTTTCTGAGCTGTGGTGAAATTACTTGCTTACCCTACAAGGTTTTATAAGCTTCACTGCAATAATGTACAGTGCTGTATGTGATAGTCTTTCAATCAGTGCACCATATAAGAGGGGTTGTGGTGCCTTAGTGGTTAAGACACTGGACTTGACAACTGGCAGGTCAGATGTTCTAGACCCAAGTGCTGCATGATGGAGTGAGCTCCCGTCTGTGTCCCAGCTCCTGCCAACCTAGCAGTTCAAAAGGAAGAAATTGCAAGTTCTGGCCAACTCAGTCACATAGAAATCAAAAGAAAAGTTCAAATACATTTCCAGCTCAGTAAAAGATTTGCTGTATGTAAATGGCTGGCCGTTAAGGGAGAAGGCTTTGCCAAATGATTTTGTTAAGCCATGTTCTTTTCTTGCACAGAAAGTTAAGAACTGAAAAGCCATGCTAGATCACACCAAAATCTTATCCAGTTTAGAATTCTGTTTGTGCAGAAGGCTGCAGACAAATCCTCGTTATTTATATATTCATTCATTTTTCTCCCCCATTTGCTTTCTGTGGAGAACTCTTAAGGCAAGGATTCTCAACCTGCAGCCCACAGGCTGGATGAGGCCCATGGCACCATTTCATGTGGCCCACCACCACCTCCACTACACCAGAAAGTGCCATGTGGTGGAGGAAGGGCAAAATGGCCGTCTGGCCCCCAAAGCTGTCTGAGGGAGTGTGACCTGGACCCCTTTAAAAGGTTGAGAACTCTTAAGGTGACCAACAAGTGATTAAAACAATTACAAATATAATGAATCACACTATTAAAAACAATTAGACGTATTAATTATTAAAAGGTACTAAATATAATCCTTTAAAAACAATTTCATGAACACATTGACCATAATGCTTTTGAAGTTTGTGTAAGTTCTGTGCCTAATTACAACTACTTGATGAAGTTCCCGAACACATCTTGGAAGCAGTTGGGGCTAGCTTAAAAAGGACACGGTGAGCAGCAGGACTTCTCCGCCCCATCCCCGGACTTTGCCTTCTCTGGGGTGGAGAGGCCACCGTAGCTGTGGGTGCCAGGGCCCCACCATCACCAGGGCCCCACCTCGCCCTGGGCCGCCTTAAAAAGGATGCAGTGGGTGGCAAGACTTCTCTGCCCCGTCCCCAGACTTTGTCTTCTCCAGAACATTATTGTCACCACAGCTTTGGGCGCCAGGGTCCCAGCATCGCCGGTGCCCCGCCCCATTCCGGGCTAGTTTAAAAAGGATGCTATAGTGGTGGGCGGCAGGATTTCACCATCCCGCCCCCTGGACTGGCCTTTGGCCAGGTCAGAGATGCCACCGCAGTAGGGTTGTATATCATTATTATTGTTTATGGGCTGTTTTTGTAGGATGTGTATTTTATAATTTTTGCATTATTATATATTGGATATCGTATTATTATTATTGTTATGCGGTGTTTTTTGTTGGATGTGTATTGTATAATTGTGCATACTGTATTGTATTAGTGTATATTCTGTAAGCCGCGCAGAGTTGCTTGTGTTAGTGGGGCGACATAGAAATCTAAAAATTAAATTAAATTAAATTAATGCTAGCAGTACTTTGGGAGGTCTTAGGTAAAGGTAAAGGTTTCCCTTGCTCAAAAGCCAGTTGTATCTGACTCTAGGGTTCAGTGCTCATCTCTGATTCAAAACCTAAGAGCCAGCGCTGTCTGCTTCTGCAGACGTTTCCGTGGTCATGTGACTAGATACCACATTGCACGGAACGTTGTATACCTTCCCACCGACTGGAGCTCATTCCGTCCTGCAGTACTTCGGAACTGAACTGCTGACCTCCCACCTTCCAGTCAGTATCTTAGCCACTTGAGCCTCTTAGAACAGACAGTGCTACAGTGCTTTTTATTTTGTTTTGTTTATTTTATTTTGTTTTCTGATATGCTTATAAAAGACAGATACCATTGTTGTTGTTGGCAGTGGTGGCTGCTACTCTTGTCTGAGTATACTTTTTAATGTGAATTCGATGAACGTCTTACGTTTCGGTAGGGTGGTCTGACTACGTTTGGCATGTAATGAAAATTGAGTACTTTTGACGAGTTGCCACAACGAAACTACAGCACTGATGAAAATAAGGATTATGCCGTATGAAAGAGCGTCTCAGCGACTTTCAGCAATGCTAGGACCCAAAGTCCGGGAATGCAAAATTATGACGTCATTAAACTCGAAAGGTGTTTCAGAAAAATGACATTTTTGCTGGTGGCGTCCCATTGTCAGTGAGTCAGCGACAAAACCATACAACCGATCAAGGTGATCCAAAGTGTGTTAGCTAGAGGATAAAATAATCTTTGTTCTGACACTATTAGAATTTTGGTCGACTTCAAATACAGTTTTTATGGCAACATTTACAAAAAAATCCTTGAACGACATCACAAAAGTGTTCAAATGAAAGGGACAATCTGTTGGAAACCAAACAAAACCATCCAATGTCCCCGTCAGCAACCTGTAGCAACCATGGAAAGTGGTTTTGGTCAATATCAGACAGATTTGTCTCTTTTACCTGAGTTTTTTCTGGATTCTGGTTGAGGACTTTTGGATAAACGTCATAAAAACTTTTTGGAAAACCCAAACAAAATTCTAATAGTACCAGAACATAGGTTATTTTATCCTCTATCTAACACACTTTGGATCACTACAATCGGTTGAGTGGTTTGGTCACTGGCTCACCGACAACTGGAAGCCCCTAGTGAAAATGTGATTTTTACAGGGCAATTTCCAAGTGTAATGATGTCATCATTTTGCATTCTTGAACTTTGGGTCCTAGCATTCCTGAAAGTCACCGAGACGATCTTTCATATGGCATAATCCTTATTTTCATCAGTGCTGTAGTTTCATTGTGGCAACTCATCAAAAGTACACAATTGAATTCACGAACTAAATCCCTGACGATAGTGTCCTTAGACTCTACCTGCCACCCTTTTTTTTCTTGAAAGGTTTCAAGAAAAATTCCATTGGCATGAATTTGTTTAAGTGGATCACAGTTTGCCATGAACTGACCCCACACATTATGATCGCGGTGTCATCTCCTGCTGCAAGTATGAAATGAAACATGCAGGATTTGACACCGGGACTGCAATGGACTGCCACAGCCTTGATGAACAACTAGGTGTGCCTTCCTAGCCAGTCCATCTGGTATGGCCTCTTCCGCCTCCATGACCGTTGGTATCAGAATAGTGAAGTCGTTTCTCCTCCACTCATTTTGCTGTTGTTCCCAATATGATTTTTTCCAGTGGCATTTCCTCCACTGAGGGGGACTATCACCCCACCTAAAGGGATTCATCCACCCACAGCCATTGGCCCTTTTAGAGAGTCAGATTATTTACCGCCATCCAACACTCAGTGTTGAGTCGCTGGCTGTACAGTCTGTACAGTCTACTTCATTACCATAGCAGGATGTCCAGCCAGACATACAGACAAATATCAAATAACAATCAATTAAATCTACAATCATATCCTTACCCAAATGCCCAAATTCAAGTGGCAATACACAAAATAGAATAAAAAGGAAATATTACAAGTCACCATCACCCCATATCTGCAGGAATATGTTCTGAGACTTATTGGAGATACCAGAAACTGTGGATAACAGCAAACCCTATATTTTATATTGCAGACAGTGGCCTCTAGTGATCATCTTTGGTAATGCACTATAGAAATATATATGATATGATTCAGGATTTTAATTGAATATTTTTTAATCTGTACATAACTGAAACTATGGATACTGGACTTGCAGATTTGGGGAGAGCACCTATTTACAGTATAACGAAAGAAATAATAAATGCCAAATAATATATAATAAATCGTGAATACTCTTCTGGAGAAAATATTCAGAGAGGCTCTAAATAAGAACGTTTTAACAGACACATGACTGAGACTTCCTCTGGCTATCTTGGCAATTGGCTGTTATTAGCAACAGGAAGTTATGGAAACCTTATGCAAACACCAATAGGATTTTAGCCCTTTTAAAATGCAAAATTTTGTTACAACTGCTTCCTTGGCTGCCAGTCCATTTCTGGGACCAATTCAAAGCTCTGGTTATGACCTATAAAGTCCTATATGGCTTCAATCCAGGTTATTTGAAGAACTATATAAGCCTCACCTTCCTGTCTCTGAGTGGCACAATTGGTAAGGACCCAAGAAAAGGCATTTTATGTGGTTCCTCCTAGTGTGTGGAGTTCTACACAAGGCATGCTGGCAGTTCTTCTCACGGAAGGCAAAATCTTTGATTCTTAAACTATTTTTTATTTGTGAATGCCCTGGCAGGATTGGAAGTTTTAGGAGGGGAGGTGCACTAGCTTTTTTTATCCTGTGTTTTAAATCTGCTTTAATTTGCATTTACTGTTGTTACTTTTAGCATTCTTAAAGTTTAACTCTAACTGGTGTCTTTTGACGGTCAAAAGAATTTTCCAATTTTAATCAAGGTAAGGTTGTGTATGTGTTTGCATAATTTTATTTATTTATTTATTTATTTATTTAAGCAAACTTTTATGCCGCCCTCCTCAAAAAGACCACAACTCTCAACACCTAAAATACAATAAAAACATAATATAAATTCAAGATTAAAAGATTAAAAAAATTAAAAAAGCTAAAACAAGACACAGAGAGGGGGGTGTCAAATGAGCCAACAGACTGGGGCAATTGTCTGGCCCATACCCCACACATGCTCCTTTATGAAACCTTGCCCAGACAGCAGCCCCTCAATTCCCCCCTTTCCCTCCAGGATTGAACCCACAACATTTTGGCTGCAGTACAGCCGTTTAACCACTGCACCACCATGTTCTAGTCAGCTATTAGGCAGGCAGCCACTATTTGAAAAATTCATAGCTACACCAGCCTCGGGTGCAGCTCCTGTCACTGCTGCTCTGTGCCCACCAGCTAGTACAGCAGACCTTCACTTAACAAATTTAATGCATTCTCCAGGACCTTGTGCACTACAGAAAATTCATAAAGCGAATTTCCCATAAGAATGCAGTGACAAGCAAAAAGTGTTAACCAAAACACAGTTTCCCATAGGAATGCATTGAAAACCAATTGATCCGTTCTGGGGGGAAATTGCCACCATTTTCTATGACTTTCCTTTTGTTATGCAATTTTTGTGTTAAGCGAGCTGCTTGTTAAGCAAAGTTCCACTGTACCAATTTTTATATGCCTTAATAATTAACGGGCCTGCAGTGGCTTAGTGGTTATGACCCATGTGCTGCGCAACAGAGTGAGCTCCCATCGTCTGTCCCTGTTCCTGCCAACCTAGCAGTTCAAAAGTAAGAAATTGCAAGTAGATACATAAGTACTGTTTTAGTGGGAAAGGTAACAGTGTTCTGGGGGCTTGTCATGGCTGCCGCATGACCATGGAAACTTCTGCAGACACAGACAGTGCTCGCTCTTTGGCTGTAAACAGAGATGAGCATCATCCCCTAGAGCAGGGATCATCAACCTATGGCGCATGGGCCAAAGCCGGCCCATGGCTCCAAATCATCTGGCCTACACCCTCACTCCACCTGCCACCTCCAGCACTGTAATCCTTGTCTCCTCTGCTTGGCGTGTCCCCAACGGCGCGCCATAGCAGGGCAGATGCTGTAAGGCTTACAACATCTGCCCTGCTATGGAGCACCATTAGCGACATGCCAAGTCAAGTGGATGAGGCAAGAATTGAGGTGGTGGTGGTGGAAGCAGCCATGGAAGCGCCCACGGAAGCGGCTGCAGGCACATTTCCAGCAGCCGCAGGGGGCTTTTCTTTCAGCTGTGGGGGTGTTTCTGGCAGCTGCAGGGATGTTTCCGGCAGCCAAGGGCACATTTCTTTCACCCACACAATGCAGCTTCTCCAGGCAATAATCAGAAGAGTAGTGTGCGGGGAGTGTGTGTGGGTGCTTTCTGGGGATGTAGCTCGGTGTGGTCACTGCCACTGCCAAAGGGGGGACCACCAGTTCGACCCCTCAGCAGCCTCGAGCATGACTCAGCCCCCAAGTTAAAATGGTTGAGGGACCCCTGTCCTAGAGCTTGTGGTTCCCAACCTTTTTATGGCCATACCCCACCTAAGCATCTCTAAAATTCTGATGCTGTCCCCTTCCCCGCTGTGACGCATAATTCTTATTAATAAAAAAAATGAACTCCTATTCACATGGACTAAATCTAAAAGACCATTCACTGTTAACAACTCATTCTCGAATTGGCCCCCTTAAAAATCAAATTGCCCCCCTATGGGCTATAGGCTGTGGGCCCCAGGTTGGGAACCCTGGCCCTAGAGTCAGACACAACTGTTGTAACACTGCAACAACTCTTTGTCTTGACAGCAAACAAACCTCTGAAGTGTCATAATGTTACAACTGTAAAGATTGGAAGGGGCATCATTTTTTAGGCTGTGGGGAATCTTTCAGACTTGACAGGTCAAACTATATGCACCAACACGTGTGGACGCAGAAAACAGCAGTTCAGGCATCAGGGCAAAATAAATAATCTCAGACAGGTGGTTTGAAATAACTCACATTTTGACAGGTTAATGTGCACTTCAGTTGTGTGTCATGTATTCCTCAGTCTTTGATTTGATTTTGAACCTGGCAAAACTGATGCAAATGTAGTATGTTTTTTGCTACTCAAGACATGGCCTGAGTTTTGCATTTGACTGAGGAATCAGAAGTTGGGAGGTTAATTTCCTGCAGTGCCTCCAGGGAGAAAAACCAGCCTGTATAGTTGTGGGCAAGTTGCACAATCCTAGGGCACCCCCTAGAGGAGGGGAAGAGTAAACCACATCTGAGTATTCTCTACCCAGAAAACCTGGAAAGGGTCACCTAAGTCAGAATCACCTTGAAAGAACATTTGTCAAAATCATAATCATTTGCTTGTAGGGTGAGAATGGTGACGGTGATAAAGCTTAGTTCTGTTTTAATATTAGTGTATTATTATTCTTTTAAATGTAAATGTTTTAGCTGTTGTTTGCAGCCCTGAGTCCCTTCTACTGGGAGTAGAGCAGCATATAAATAAAGTAAATAAATAAGTAAGAATTTCAAATGCAAATACAGGAAACCATTGAAGTAAAGCATGACTGCAGTGGTTTCCTTACATCTGGAACATTAAAATGAGTCTGATACCTATCATTTAAGGCAATTGCACAGAATTCTCAAGTAATTGTATGATCTTTAACCAGGTTGCTCAGGAGTAAATTCAGCTGAATCCAGGTGAGTTTTCTTTCTGAGTAGACATGTGTATGACTACACAGTAAATTGGCGGAAGGCTGCATCTGAGTTCACGGTAGTTTTGAAGGGAGGGGCGTCTTTTGCTTATGTGATGAACTTGTGTGTTGCAGTACAGACAACTTTGAAACAGGAATTTCCTCCTGTGCAAAAGGATGTCAAGAGATGCTTTTTTAAAAAGATGTTGACTTATGTTGTTTTCAGAAATGCTTCAGTTAATACATAGATTCATGGAAATGGAAAAGTACCACCTGGCTAATCTAAGAGATCTGTCAATTGAACACTGCAGCACAATCTTTAGTCAGTGACAGCTCTGGATTGGGGGGGGGGGGGACGCCCACAGTTTGGAGATGGGGGGGGGGCTCTGTCCCTGTCCGCAAGTTTCCCATGGCCTAGTTATAGTCCAGAAATGACTCCACCATGTGATCTTTGTACAGTTTGGAACTGGTGATGGAATCAACGGGCGAAGGTTCCAGACCATCTTAAGAACAGTTTTGCATAGTTTGAGCAGTATCTGTTCCTGTGGTTCTAAAGGTCTTGGTAATGATTACTGGACACAGTGCCAGCAGTCACCATCATTACCACCAACTTGTCTGGACTGAAGTTATTTTATTTGGATTTTTAGATTTCTGAAAGCAACAAAACACACGTTCACCTGTTGAGTCATGTTTCTTTTTGTCAGAGGGGAGGCAGCTTAATTGCAAGAAAAACAATTTTCTTTTAATATCTAATTTCCAGGTGAATCTTTTTTTCCTTTTAATGTCTAATTTGACCCTGACCACAACTCACTCAGGAAGTGGGAAAACAATATAGTGAGAAAACAACAAGATGACAGAACCAGGTAACATTTATCTGGTACTAGTTACTGAAGGGAAAATCTTGCTATAAAAGCTTCTACTCCTCAAGAAATTGATTTTGTGTATAATTTTGGTAGAAATAACCCTTTGTCAAACCAGTGTGCCAACTGACCTTTCTATTCAGATTTGCACAGCGGGGGGTCAACCTGGATTCTGCATTGGTGGAACTATTTATAAGCACCAACAAGACATTGTTTCAATTTGTTTCATGCCAAGAATTTGTTTATGCTCTACAGCAAGACCACAAGAATGTTCCATTTTGTAAATAACTTGCACAATTTTAATACTTGCCATAAATTGTCAACGGAAACTTCCCACATCCCAAGCTCTGCCTTGATTAAAATGTGTACATATGTGGCCATGCACACATGTAAATTCACACTTCTTTCTGTGCCGATGGAAAACAAGTTTATGCTGCCTGCTGTTTAAAAAAACAGACCTTTTTGTGCAGTTGATCTGTGGAGCACATACCTGGGGGGGGGGGGGATTTGCTCTCTGCTGAGAGATTTTGCTCTTTCAAGGGTGCTGAAAAGCAATTGCATTATATCACAAACAACAGTCTGGCTAGACATCCCACTATGGTAATGGAGTAGATCGTACAGCCAGCAACTCAGCGCTGAGTGTTGGGCGGTGGTAAATAACCTGCCTCCCTAAAAGGGCCAACCACTATGGGGAGGGGTGTGCCCCTTTAAGTGGGGTGATGTCCCCCCCCACCCCCCGTGGAGGAAATTGGCAGAGCCAGAGGGCAAAGAATGTGTGTATGCTTGTGTGGCATATGTATCAGGTTGTTTCAGCCAAAGCCTTTCTGTAGATTTGGCTTGGCAGAAGGATATCAGGTCAGAAATCTTTTTTCCTTGCCTAAGTATTTAGGCGTGTATGCTCACGCTGCTACTCTGTCTGCAAAAGGGGCATCAGTTTTGATGAGAATATCAGCATCTGCAGAATGAGATGGATTGTTTTGTCATATCAGACCATCATCCTCATGATTTGGGACTTAATAATGGAAGAGTGTTGTCCTGATGTCTGATGAGAAGTAACCAACCACTCTCAAGTTGAGTAGTAAGAGCAAAAGGAAACTTACTACAGTGGAACTATGGTTAACAAACGGCTCTGTTAACATAAAAATCTTATAACAAAAGGAAACACGTAAATAGTGGCTCGGTTTACAGAATTTTTTTTCAGAATGTATTAATTGGTTTTCAATGCATTCCTATGGGAAACCACATTTTGGTTAATGTACAGTATTTTGGTTTGTAATACATTCCTATGGGAAACTGCATTCAATGCATTCCTATGGGAAATTCGGTTAAAGTAATTTTCACTGTAAGAAATGTCCTGGAGAATGCATTAATTACATTAACCAAGGTTCCACTGTATTTATTTCTAAATCAACATAAATTTGAACTCATAAATAAATTTATTTCTAAAGGAAATTGCTTCACTGAAGTTGGTTACAGAAAAATCCAGAGCTGGCTTCCATGCATGCTGGCCTGAAGAGGCATCTGTTACTAAGGAAAAGGGGAAAGGAGGAGGAAACTTGGAGGAAAAGGAAAGCCTAAGAGTACCAATCTCCATGTAGATCTAAAAAACAGAATAAAGTTAATCTATCTGTTGTTGTCCCCCACACATTGGTTAAGAACACTTGCTGCATCCTTGCAATAACAACTGAACAGATACCTTAAGTCAGCTTCAGCCTTGCCATAAAGATTTTGACATTACAGTAATACCCCAGATAACGATTGCATCGGATAACGCTAGAATCGGACAATGATGCAAGTTTTTTGGAAAAAACTTGCATCGGATAACAATTCTGGATAATGATTCTTAGCGTTATCCAAGGCAATGGTCTGTGGGTGTGGGGTGGTTTGGGTAGGACTACCCAATTCACCCCCTACCCGCAACAGTCTCTGCGACTGCAGTAGGGTCAGGGAAAAGCACATGCCTTTCCCCTGACCCTACTGCAGTCGCAGAGACTGCTTGTGTCTCTTTCCCTCCCTATATTTAAACTACAGGGAGGGGGAAAGAGAGAGACGTGATTGGTTCTTTAGAGACCCAATCACGTCTCTCTCTTTCCCCCTCCCTGTAGTTTAAATACAGGGAGGAAAAGAGTAAGACGCGATCGCAATCACATCTTACTCTTTTCCTCCCTGTATTTAAACTACAGGGAGAGAGAGAGACTGCTTGTGTCTCTTTCTTTCCCTCCCTGTATTTAAACTACAGGGAGGGGGAAAGAGAGAGACGTGATTGGTTCTCTAGAGACCCAATCACGTCTCTCTCTTTCCCCCTCCCTGTAGTTTAAATACAGGGAGGGAAAGAAACACAAGCAGTCTCTGTGACTGCGCCTTTCCCCGACCCTACTGCAGTTGCAGAGACCGCTGCGGGTGGGGGGTGGCTTTAAAGACAGGGAGGAAAAGAAAGAGACCCGATCGGGTCTCTTTCTTTCCCTGCCTGCCTTTAAAGCAGTTTGTCCCTGAAGTCAGGGCTTTTTTTTTAGTGTTGTTCAATGCATGCATCAGACAACGCTAAAAATCGGATAACATCATGACTTGTGGAACCAAGTCATAACGTTATCTGGGGTATTCATTTTCTCTCCAGCATGTGGCAATCAGATGTATATCAAACTAGGAGATTATTTAGAGCAGGGATGACCAAACTACGCCCTGGGGGCCAGATCCCCAATGCCAATTAATCCGGCCCACAAAGCCCTCAACGCTCCAGGAACGATGAGGGCTTTGTGGGCCGGATTAATTGGCATTGGGGTAGATCCGGGCCCCGGGCCATAGTGACCAGCTCCCTGAACCACGTGACCAGCCTGCAGCCTGAAAAGTTTGGGCACCATTGATTCAGAGGATTGAAGGATTGCCATTTTAGACCACACAATCACAACAGCAAACCGAAAACATGCAATGCATAAAATTAAAGTGATAAAGGCAACACATTTTTAAAATAGCTAAAACAGAGATGAGCACTAAACCTTAGAGTCAAATACAACTGGCTTTCAAGCAAGGGTAACCTTTACCTTTACCTCAGTCTGAACCCTCTGCCATATGGAAAACTGAATTGTATGCTACCTCAAAGAGCTGTTGCATTGGTTAATACAACAATGAGCAGGAATAGCATTGACCATTTTAAAATCATCCTTAAGCATTCAGTAAGTAGCAGCAGAAGACAGAAGCCTTGGTTGTGTTTGTGCAAAATCTTGTGCTAATCATGGGCAGTGATTACTGGCTCCAAATTGTTTTAATCCAGTTTGTTCTAATCAACGCTATGAGTCACATACTTGATGTTTTAACAGAGTTTTGAAGCCACTCTTTGCAAACTCTCTGGCTTGTCAGTTTTCACAGTGAACATGTCTGGACCCTCATTTCTTATCTAACTGCAGGTTCACCTCCACAGAGGAGTGCATGACAAGTATCACATGAATGGATTAGCGGTAGGGGGTGGCAGGGGGTGAGGGGATGATTTTGTGACTTGCTGCTGGCTGAGTCCTTCAAAGGCATATTTTAGAAGCTGGAACTGCATCAGGAATCTACTTATTTACTCAGGGAGTTGTAGAGATTTTAGAAAGGTGCCTGCCGCCAACAAAAGGCATGGCTGCAGTTGGAAAACAAAATCCTCATTGAGATAAGGGTCCAGGCTTTTGAGAGCTGTTGAGGTTGAACTTCAGCTGCACTCACAGCCTGGTAAACCTCGAACCTGGATATTTTTCAGCACACCTTTTGGAGCAAGACTTTGATTCGTTTCTGCTGTGTTTGGTTCAGGGATGGTGGAGGGTACAGGAGTGCCCCTAGTGCCATGATGGTGAACCTTGGCACTCCAGATGTTCTTGGACTTTACTTCTCAGAAGCCCAAGCCCCCATGAATTCACACAAATTGGTTTACTGTGATTCATCCGGCCTGCGCCACCCTTGTCACTCCAGGAAGCAGAAGTAAAACACACCCATACAGATATGTTTTACTTCCACTCCCGGGAGCAATGAGGGCAGTGGGGGCTGGATTAATCGCAGTAAACCCATTCGTATGGATTCACGGGGACTTGGGCTTCTGGGAATTGAAGTCCAAGAACATCTGGAGTGCCAAGGTTCACCATCACAGCACTAGTGTTTAGGCAGGTGCAAGTGCCACTCACATAACCTTTCTCAGCAAAGTAAGGAAGGACGTTGGGTAGCAAATCTTATATACCCGGTTTACATGCACATATTTCACTTAGTGTTTTCATTTGAAAATTCTGGCAACATATGAAAGAATGAGAGAACTGCCAACCACCAAGGTAAATGTCACAAATAGTTATAGAGACACAGGAGCAGGGCCATTATTTGAAAAAGGAATTCCTTTGTTGTAAGTCAAAAGACTGGAGTGGAATTTATGAAGCTCTAGCCCAAACAGCATTCCGTGCACTCCAGGCTTAGGCATGCCTGCCACATGTCCATGGAAACATCTACAGATGCTCTGTATACCTTTTTATAGCTCTTTGGCCATAAACAGAGATGAGCACTGAACCCAGAGTCGGATATGACTGGCTATCAAGAAATGACGACCTAGCCCAAACTGAACCATGAAAGTCATTGAGCGTGCTAGAGTCTGGCACACTTTCTCAGACTGGCCCACCTTCTTCTTCATGTCCCGATCAAACCATGGACTGATGAAAGGAAACCACTTTCTTGGCTTTGTCACTGGCCAAGCAAAAATCCTATTCAGTACATGTTTCTGGTAGTAATTGGCAGACCAGCAAATGAGCTGGGTTCTGTATCTCTCCACATTCACACAGCATGTTGTTGTCCACCAGCAGCCCCCACTTGAGCTCGTTGGTCTTACATTTAGGAACTCTGCCCATCAGCCTTTTCAGGGTCCTCCAAGTGACATAGTAGAGATTAAGTTCCTCAGCTATATGCTCTTTTAATGTTGTTCCTTTTCCAGTGAGTTCCTTCTTCCATCTTCTAATTTTGTTTTGTTCTTGTGTACCCTCAAGAATGTTTGTTCTTGCCATAAAGCTGTTCCTGGATCTGAGCCGGCAAACCTGAGGCTCATATCCATTCAGAGGATGTCAAGGGTCATAACAGGGCATTTTATCAAGATAAAATGTGGAGGTCAAAAAACATCTTATTTGCCATCAGCTCACTGAAGGAGAGAAGCACAACTAGCAGAATAATTAAGTAAATATATAAAGAAAAGAGTGTGCAATCATAGAGTGTATGAAAGCTGTTTAGTATTCAATCACTCCTGAGTCTTCAAATTCCCCTAATGTTCTTACAACCAGTACAGTCACAACATCTTACAAGGATTGTCTTTGTCTTTCCCGGCCTTCATGTTCAAGAGTGTACAGATCTGCAGGTATTTGTGATATTTTTTTTCTTGCATGATGTATGCAAAATAGTGACCTGGTTCTACACACAGCCAGATAAAAGAGGTAAAGGCTCCAAGCATTTAGAACTTCTGATCAGGCTGCTGATAATGTTTTATATTTGGATTACCTAGGTGCCAAACTGATAAACATGCAACATTTGTTATGCAGTAGGGATCTAACTCTTGCTACAAAGATCTGAATAGTGAGATATTATGTATTCTCAGTTTTGCTATATAGGGTCGAAGCTTGGATTTGGACAGAGGGACACTGCTAATTCCAGAGGTTGAGGGACTGCTCTTGAGGGTGCCAAACACTTTTCCTGCTCTTTCCTCCTGGGAGAGGCAAGAAATGGAAACTGAATTCTTCTCTTCTGATCCTCTTGGGAGTCAGGAATGGTGGAAACCTTGGGTATGTCAGTTGCCATCTTGGGGCCCTAGAAAATGGCTGAAATTGCTACCACCTCATGCCTGCCCACTAGGCTTGGAGACTAGAAACACAGGTTCGATTCCCGAGAGCTGCACGATGGGGGACATGAAAAGAGCCTCAATCCAGGCATCCCCTGCAAAAATCCTTTCGACCCAGAGTAATCTCTGACACGAAAACGAACCTGATAGGCCAAGACCCACATGTTGTCAGCTGTGTACAGTATAATAGATCAGCAATTGTACAAGCCTAGTTTCCTGGATGTCCAAAAACAGAAGTAAATCACTTACAGGTAATTAACACTACTGAGAAAAGTCAGATTATTCTAGACAGAGTTAAGAAGAATTGGATCTTCCTATCAAGTACCGAATAGCTTTTGTGTTAACTTTCAAAAACAAGAAAGCACACAGTAGCTGTAATCCAGGAGTAAGATGTTACTATTGTAGGCCCATTGAATCAGTCAAACTTATAGAGGAGTTGGCTCACCAAATCCCCAATGAGTTAATAGGGCAACTCTAGTTGCAACTGGTATTGGATTTCAGCAAATGAGTTGATTTACAGTTTCTCTTTGCAAGACCAGGAGATTGATCTGGTTGTGTTAATTTAATTTGTGATGTCATGCTGACTGTTCTTTCCGAAGGGGGGGGGGAAGGGGGGGTTGAAACAGTGGAGGACAGGGTACTGAATAGAAATATATAGAAATGTTCCACATTAAATTTTGAAAATGATATGCCACAGAGAGAATTTCTGTAATCTACAATCGTTTTAAAATATCCTCCAACATTTATTGTTCATCGTGGGTGGGTTGGAGTTTGCACTTGAGCTATGTTGCTTTCGTGCTTGCTCCATCTGTTAGAGGAGCAGTTTTTTAAAGAAGCAGCTCCAGGAAATTTTTCATAAGTTAGCACAGCTTGGATCCGTTTATTTAACATGACAGTTATTATTAACATCTGAAATGCTGGAGCATCTTTCTGCCACTTGATGGCAAAACTACTGTATGTCAAACTTCTGGTGTCTAAATTAAAATGCCACTGAATTTGCAAACTCAGCTGCATTAAGAGAAGCAAAAAATGTATCTCCCTAGGACTGTGGAGGCGAACCTTGGCATTCCAGCTGTTCTTGGACTTCAATTCCCAGAAGCCCTGATCAGCAAACTGGAGTGCCAAGATTCGTCATCACAGCCCTAGGACAAATACTAGGGGCGTACCAGAGTGGTACAGTTGAGAAAGTGATGGACTAGGACACCTGAGTTCAGATCTTTGCTGTGCTATGGAAACTCACCTGGGGATGGGGTTGAACAAGTAAAACCTCTTACCTTGAAAGCCCTATCAGGTTCATTTATAAGTTGATTCCAATTTCCAGTATCCTTTATTAACTGATTAGTCATCTGATCATATCAGGTAAAAATGTGATAAAATACATTAGATAAAATATTACAAAATCAGAATAAAAACAGATTAAAAGTAGAATGATACAATCACAATAAAACAAGATATAAAATTTACACAATAAAATTCATCACCTTTGCGCGCAACCCCTATCTCAGTAATGGTGAACCTTTTAGAGACCAAGTGCCCAAACAGAGGAGTGGGGCAAACTCTTTGCTGGGGGAGGAAGTGTTCCCATTGTGCTGCTAGGCAGAGGGGTGGTGAAAACTCTGTGCTGGGGGGAAGGAGAAAGCACTCCCATTGGGATGCTGGGCAGAGGGGCAGACAAACTTTGTGCTGGGGGAAGGGAGGAAGTGCTCCCATTGAGCTGCTGGATAGAGGGGTGGGGCAAACTCTGTGCTGGGATGATGGCACACATGCCAACAGAAAGGCCTGGGAGTGTCACATCTGGCACATGTGCCATAGGTTCACCATCACTGCCGTATCTGATTAATAAAACATCTTCTCTTTTGACTGGCCCCAACTATAAACTCGATAGTTTTAATATTTACATATTTATTTCTACCCAACTTGATGTTTCATAACACACACTCAGAAGTAAGACATATTGTTTCATAGTATGTAGTATTTTGATCTTCTGAAATAATAACTGGGGCACAATCCTCCCAGAGCTAAGCATCTTCCAATTCCAGTGGTTTTGACTATTGCAGTTCCAGGACATGCTTATGCATTATTTTGACATCAGTAGGCTTCTGTTTGAACCTGACATTTGTGAGCAGTGATTTGAAAGGTTCTTCCACTAATGCCTTCCCCAGCTCTCTCGCCATAATCCAGAAATTGGGAAAGTTTGGGGACAGGGTGGTACTTTAATTCCCAGAACATCCAAGTCAGCATTCTGAAAGTTGTAGTCTAAAAAAGTGACTTTTCCCAAGCTCTTCCTTAACCACATTAATTTACCAATGCCAAAGCCATCATTTCAGTTTCTCTACAATGCCCACCAACTGGTGGAAAAAAACATTAGCAATCTGGCATATGCAGATGACACCATCTTACTGACAGAAAACAGCAATGACTTAGAATGACTTTTAATTAACATGAAAGAAGAAAATGCCAAAGCAGGGCTGTAGTTGAACATTAGGAAAACAAAATACATGACTACAGAAGAACTACGCATCTTTAAGGTTGAGAATGAACAAATAGAAATAGTAAAACATTTTGTATACTTAGGCTCAATCATCAACCCAAATGGAGACTGGAGCTGAGAAAGCAGAAGACAACTGAGACTCAGAAGGGTAGCAAAGAAGGAATGAGAAAAGATCATCAACCATAGGGATGCATCACTGGAGACCAAGACCATCCACACAATTGTATTTCCAATCACCACATACAGGTGTGAAAGCAGGAGAGTAAAGGGTAGTGATCGAAATACTATGGTTCTAGATCCATGATGGTGAACCTTGGCACTCCAGGTGTTCTTAGACTTCAATTCCCAGAAGCCTAAGTCAGCACTCCTGTTGATCAGGGCTTCTGGGAATTGAAGTCTATGAACAGCTGGAGTGCCAAGGTTCACCATCACTGTTTTAGGTTGGGGTGGCCAACCTTGGTGCTCAAGGTGTTCTTGAACGTCAATTCCCAGAAGCCCTGATCAACCGTTGTGCTTAGGCTTCTGGTAATTGAAGTCCAAGAACACTTGGAGCACCAAGGTTGGCCACCCCTATTCTAGGTAAGCCCATTTGCAGCTTACAGCCTGGGAAGCAAGAATTAACCCCAAATGTTGGGTGAAACCCCCTGGTCCAACTCACACTCACAAGCTGTCTTTGAGCAGGCCCTCCATCTAGAATACAAGCAGCATTTTCTTACGACTTGATGGTGAAACTACTGTTCAGCCTTACAAAACCAAGGAGTTAAAAGTTGTCTAGGCACAATGTTCATGTGAAGAACATTCCAAACATGACAGGAAGTAGCAAGGGAAATGAGAAAAGAGGGACGTTGACAGAGTTTACTGATAACTTGCTAATGTAGAAGAGGAAAGGAGAATGATTCGCAAGGTTAACTGGTGTTTCACAGTGGATAGGAAGATGAAGGGTGGATCTGGGAAATGCACAACAGTTGAGTCTGGCTTTAGCTGTTAGAAATAAAAAGGGGAAAGATATGCACAGGACATGTTATGGCATCACATAATGTATTGTAGTCACAAGCGGTAGATAGAACATGATTAATGGATTTCCTCTGGCTCTTGGAAAATAATTCCTCGAACAGTAGACAGATGAACTAACTTTGCCAACACCATTCAAAGAATTGTCCGTGAAAGCAAAGGGTATGTTTACAAGAGGAAATTTATTGGGAGGTGGAATCTCCAACATCATCTTTCACATTAGTTAGATGCATATTTTTCTTTTCAAGAAGGAAATAACTAAAATATTATAAGAGTTTCCTACATGGTAACCGTATTTGCCTGTCGTGGCAAAAAAAAACCCTCAAAAGACTCTTGGAATGTCTAAAGACTATTAAGTGTGTTGTTAAGTAAGTTTGTTATGAATATTAATCCTAGTCTACAAACATTTATACTCGTTAAATTTGTTAACCTTTAGGGTGCCACAAGACTCTGTTATGTTGAAATTTTATTTATTTATTAGTTCAAATTTATATTGCCGCCCACTTGCCGTAGCGACTCAGGGCGGCTTACAAACAATACATTACATTACAATACAATATGTTGATGGGGGCGCAGGGAAAGGGGCGGAGAAGTCCTCAACCTGCCCTGACTTCTTTTTCCCTGGCTGTTGATGTGGGCTCAGGGGGAGGGGCGGCAAAGTCCTCAACCTGCCCTGACTATTTCTTCCCTAGCCGTTGTTGTCGTTGTCATTGTTGTTATGTTCAACTTATATGCCATCCCACTTGCAAAGTGCAACTCTGGACAGCTTACAATATGTCTTATATGATATTATAATCCAGTGATGACGAACCTTTTAGAGACCGAGTGCCCAAACTGCAACCCAAAAACCACTTATTTTTTGCAAAGTGCCAACACAGCAATAGGGGAGGAAGTAAACACTCCCATTGGGATGCTGGGCAAAGGCGCAGGGCAAACTCTGTGGTAGGGTGACTGCATGGGTGCCTGCCCACAGAGAGGGCTCCAAGTGCCACCTCTGGCACGCATGCCATAAGTTTGCCAACACTGTTATAATTCATCATAAAGTGGAGAAAGAAGATATTGCAGGTTCTCAGATCAAGTAACCAAGCTCAGCAAAATGCCCAGCAGGTAGTATTACCAAGTATGAGCCATGGTGGTGCAGTGATTAAATTGCTGTACTGCAACCCAAACTGCTGACATTGTGAGTTTGATCTTTATGGGGATCAAGGTTGGCTCAACTTTCCATCCTTTCAAGGTCAGTAAAATGAGTACCCAGCATGGTGGGGTAAAATGCTAATTACCTTGTGCACTGCTCAGAGAGCGTACCAGTGTTATGGTGTGGTTTATCAGTGTAATTGTTATTGCTATTGCTATGTTCTCATGGCACATGCATGAACCCACATGTGTACAGAGACACACTTGTAAGGGATCCTTGGACTATGGCAATAGGGTGTCTTGGAATTGATTGGGCTGGGTATACCACACCTCACACAGAGCTATTCACAAGAGGAATTCTATTGAACACAAAATAATTAAAACATAGCAAAAAAATCACTACAAAACATACAACTAATACAGGGAGACATGCTCAAGAAGCAACTTGCATGGTTGAGAGAGTTTTTAGATTATCTGGTTGTAGGGCTTTTGTTATCCCTTGCAGCCAGAGAGATCTGAGAAGACTACAGGTATTTGCAAAGGTGCTACAGTGATAAGGAGAAATAGAGGAAGGAACTTCCCTTAACGACAGACAGACAGTGCTCACGTGTGTTCACTCACACGTGCACACAAGGAAAGAGAAGATAGACTAGGGAGCCACCAATATGTGGGGAAAATATTCCCAGAAGAAATATTAGGGAAGACAACGATCCTCTCCTTAGTTTTGTTGTATTCTGTTGGATCTCAGGAGCATTGGGGATTCCAGCTGGCAGAGATCAGCCATAACAGGGATCAGTCAGAGACACAGCAGAAGATTCACTGCTGCATCTTCCACCAGAACTTCTAATATGGCTACTGTGTGTCTTTTTATAAGGTTCTGGCCAGGATGATTAAAGTGACCTGGCCCCTTATTAGTCATATGTCTTGATCATCCTTGATCATTATCTTCTCTCCTGGGTCATTTAGGGTCAATGGATATAGAATTGGTCATTTGACTGAAGAGGAAGACTGCAGCTGATTCCATTTTGCTATCTTCACCTGACATGTAGACAATCCTTTTAGCATGAGAACAAAAGAAGATGGTCTCAACTTGACAGCCTTTCTACGGAAGGGCTGTCTTTGTGAGATGACACCTTTGGCTGATGTCATCTCATTTCAGTTATGTAATTTTTAATAGTGGTGTGTTTAGAACTCAGTTTCTCCTCAATTCCTCTTGGTGGCTTGGTTCAGTGTTGTTGTTGTTCAGTTATACAGTCGAGTCTGACCCTTTGCAACCCCATGGACCACTGCATGCTAGGTCCCTCTGTCCTCTGCCATTCTCCACAGCCCACACAGATCTACGCCCATTGAGTCAACTATGCCATCTAGTCATCTCATTCTCTGCCACCCCCTTCTCCTTTTGCCTTTGATCTTTCTCAACATCAAGGCCTTCTCAAGTGACTCCTCTCTTCTAATTTGGTGATCAAAGTACTTGAGCTTCATCTTCAGCACTTGTCCTTCTAATGAGCAGTCAGGGTTAGTTAACCACCACTTGACACTCGGTGTTGAGTCACTGGCAGTATAGTCTACTCCAGTGTTTCCCAAATGCTGGTGTTTGGACTTCAATTCCCAGAAGCCTAAGTCATTTCCCCAAAGCACTGATCAGCCAATGTACTGACTTAGGCTTCTGGGAATTGAAGTCCACCTGTGGGCTGTATACCCCTTGTTGGGAACCACTGGTCTACTCTATTACCATAGCAGGATAACCTGACCAGACAGTCACTGCAGCAGTGTGACTTCTGAACTTCTAGGGTGTTGCACCTCTTCATTATAATGGTATATTGCTTGGCTAGCCATCAAAGCTAACCATGGTAAATAGGTTGAGTGTGTTTCTCCACCTTACTGTTTTAGCCACCAGTCCCAGGATGCCCCCAGAAGATGGAAATGGTAAACCACTTCTGAATACTCTCTACCTAGAAAACTCTGAAAACGGTCACCATAAGTCATAACTGACTTAATGGCACATTATTATTATTATTATTATTATTATTATTATTATTATTATTATTATTATTATTATTATTATTATTATTATTATTATTATTATTATTATTATTATTATTATTATTATTATTAAGTCTGGTAGATGCCTGGGCCACAAGGCCTTGGGTTTTTCTAGTGCTGCATCCTTGACCACGTATGAGATCTGGCACAGGCTTGGATGAGTTGGCTCTGTTGCTCTATAACTATAGGCTCCAGACTGACACCGGTTTAGAAGGGCATCATGCCAACCCTGTGGCTTGTTATATAAAAGAGCTGTGCTGAAGGAATAATGGCACTGAAGTGTAAACTTCTGGTGGGAACCACACTGAAATGCCGAGTGCTGTTGTGATTATCTGGTTGTAGGAAGCAAAGTGCAGAGATTAAAATGTTACATAAGGGAGTTGATCAGCTGAGTCAGGGGTGGGGGGGGAGAGATAATGAATCACAGCTAGAGAGCTCTGAGCCAAGCATTTAAGTGTACAGCAGAAGGACCAAGGCACGGGAGAAAGACAGATCCTGTCCATGTTTACTTGAAAGCCTATTTGGATTCAAGCCATAGGACAACACTTGTGGGTCAAAATGTGTGTTTAGGATGGAGATGTCATCATGAATCCAGTGATCTGGACAATAGACCTTGAAAGGTACAGCTAAAACAGAAGGCTGAAAAGAACAGCCAACTTCTAAAAAGGGTCTCTTCTGCGAACTCGGAATTTCAGCTCACCCAAAGTTTCAGTGTTGAATGAAAAGCATCATGCTGCCAAAATCAGCAATGAAAAGGACAAAACAGTATAAATCACTTTCCAAGGAAGCCTTGGGTACATTTTGGGCAAATAAGGGGAAATCACTGGCATCTGGCCATTCACAAACTAAGTGAGAATGGTCAGAATGAAATGCAGCTGGCTTGCATTCTTCAATAACACAGGAGAAGGGCCAGTAAAGTTATGACCGCCATTTCACCACCACCAGTCAAAAAACTTCAGCCTTCATTGTTTCTGGAATCTCCCATATAACAAAAAAGACAGCAGTTTGAAGATATCCATGAGAATAGATTATAATGTGTGGTATGTGTTTAATGTTTGTGGGACTACACCAGTAACTATCCTTCTGAGCTTAAAAATTCATCTTAGATGCAGTCCGTGCTGCTACTCAGATCTTATAGAAGGCTAGAAAAGGTAAGAAGGATCTCGGAAAGGTGAGGATTCAAGAAGGAGAGAGGGATAAACCTTGGAGGTGAAATAATACGCAGGTTGGGGGAAATGGTTGAAAGAGATCATTGTTCTGTGCAATAAGTGAAAGAAGAAAAGGTTGGAAAAGAAAACATTGTAAGGAGAGACAGACCAGTTTTAGTGCAGAGATGAGCAAAGGGTAACCCTTCAAATTATGTTGTTCTGCTAATCCTGCCATACTTTGCTGTTCTATCTGCTGATTATATGGAAGATGGATTCTTAACAAGATTGAAAGGATTATGCTTTCACCATGCTGTTTCATAGATAAAGATTACAGTACAGTAGAACCATGCATAACAAAAAAGCTCCGTTCCACAGAGCTCTTCGCTATGCAGTTTTCCCCCTATGCGGATCAAATGGGCGATACTCCACATAATGAAAAAAAAGTTTGTTATGTAGGGTTTCTGTTAACCGGGGTCTACCCGGCTTAGCAGAAACCCCGTATAACCAAACCAGGGTAGACCCCAGTTAACAGAAACTCCATATGCAGGGTACCATGATTGCTGCACAAACACCTCATTGTATGAAATTTTCGTCATACAAAGTGTTCATTATGCGAGGTACCAACTGTACTTCCCTGTGACCTTTTATGCTTGGATTGCCAAGATTCATTCATCTGTTTGTTTTTTGTTGAAGTTCAGGTGATGAGATTCTTGCAGTGCAGTGGCATCTCAGTCAATTTTTGATTCCCCTCCCCACAAAAACAAAAACAAAAACACCCAGGTGTGTTTTGGGAGGAAAGGTGAGGATAAAATAGCCTTACTATTGAAGTGGGGGGGGGGGGGCGTGTTTTACTTCCACTTCCAGGAGCAATGAGGGCTTCGTGGGCCAGATGAAGTGGTTCCTGGGCCATAGTAACCAGCTCCCTAAACTACATGACCAGTCCATGGCCTGAAAAGTTTGGCCACCCCTGCTTTAGTTTAATGATAAGTTCCTCACTGTTTTACAAAAAGCATAGGCAAGAGAATGATAAACAATTCGTTGATTTTTCCCTTGAATAGTCTCCATTTATTGTCTCCGGGTCAGTTTGTTTTCAAATTGAAATGGGTTTGAATTACTGTTCTCTTCCACTTGTAGAATTACAAAAACATTTTTTGAAAAGGAGTCCCTCACACAAAGGGTGGCCTCATTCAGTGACATAATGCATGCATATTGAATGCTACATGTAGAAATTACTGTCGTGAGCCAAGTCTGAAAATCCTTAAATATCCCTTCCCTAACTAAGGGAGGAGAACTAGACCTATTACTCAGTTTCATTCTCTGCAATTCCCAAACTTTTCCTGAGATATCAACCAGAAAATAATTGCTTAATACAAACCAAAAACAAATCCTGGATTATTTTTTGCTGGTTTGTTCAAACAAGCCAGATTTGTTTTAAACAACAATTCCTGTTTTGGGTGGAAAGACAAGCCAGGAATTGTTAATCTTAGTCCGCGGACTATTTCCTGTAAACTAGAGGTGCACAAACCTTGCAGGCCGTGGGCTGCTGGGTGCTCACATGGTTCAGTGGGCCAGGCGCGTGGTTCAGTGGACCGGTCATGTGGTTTAGAGGGCTATGTAGTTCCTCCCACTGGAAGTAGAAGTAAAACATGCCTTGCAATCTGTTTTGCAACAGATATGTTTTGCAACAGGCTGGGATCGATTTTTAGGCTGTCATTTTTTCTGCTTAAACCAGGGATGCCCAAACTATGATCCGTGGGCCAGATCCAGCCCCTGACACCAATTCATCCAGCCCATGCTGCCCTTGTCGCTCCCAGAAGCAGAAGTAAAACACGCCCCTACCCTGCTGTAGACCCACTGAATCATTTGGCAGTTCCAGTGAATCACCTATTACATAAATTACACTAATTTGATAGCGCTCTCCCTCTTCCTGGTCACATCTGAGCAGAGAGGAGAAGGAAAGGCACACAGACCTGAAGTACCACCAAAACATTTGTCTTTGCCTTTGGTGAAGAACAAAATGCCACCTACTTCCATCCCCCATGTAAATGTGGACTTGGTTCTTTCAACCCTAGAATAGCATCTTTCACTGCACCTGAACATAATAGGCTAGTTTAAGCTGCCTAAAGTAAGTACCTTCAGCACTTTTAGAAGGTAGATCAGGATGGGGGTGGGGGTATCAAACCGAGGGCTTGCGTAGATGTTCCTTTGGAACAAAACATTATCTGAAGTTTCCCCTCTTTTGTACAAACTGTGATTCAGAAAGATGGAGAAGTGAAAGGATCGAAATAGCCTGTCTGGGAACAGGGCAAGGTGACAAACTAAAGAAAATTCCCTTCTCTTGCCTTTCCTTCCTCAAGCCAGGCCTGCTAGCTTATCAGTTTCTCCCACCTGCACATGCAGAGAAGCTGCTGTTTGAGCTCAGCTTGACCCACTGAATAAGAACTGATAGTACAGTATTTGGTTGTAACAGGAGTTCTCAACTTTTTAATGTCATGCTCCCTCAGACAGCTTTAGGAGCCGGACAGCCATTTTACCCTTCTTCCAACACATGGTACTTCCGGGTGTGGTGGTGGGGGCACATGAAATGGTGCCACGGGCCACAGGTTGAGTATCCTTGAGTTGGATTCTCAGCCTTCCTCACCCTCTACCCCAAATGAACTGGGGAATTGAGACTGACTGTGGGGAGCAGAAGATGGAAAAAAGACTCAGTTTGGTTCTAAGTCCAGTTGTTTTAACCCCACTTAGAGTAGACCCAGTGAATAATGGTTGAAGTATAAGTCAACGGTTGGTCTATTCTGGATGGGATCAGCAATCGAATGTTGAGTATTTGGGGTTACAGCCCACAGAATCTTTCAGTCAGTAGATGGGGTTCCAGTGACTATGCTAACTGAAGGACTTTGGCATGTGTATTTCAAATAGTAAATTCCCCTAGCTTTCCCTAGTTCTGCATGGAGTTTTCAGATGGAGACTGTGACTTACAAATCAGAAGCAGGCCAGGACTTGAGAAAAAACCAGAAGAAGGCCAGGACTTGAGAAAAAACAAGAAAGGATGTCTTACTATGTGTCCCTAAGATCAAGGCCTGTATCATCCCTATTATGGTATCCCAAGTTGTTACATGCAGATGTGAAAACAGATCAGTGAAAGAAGCTTACCAAGAAAAAAACCTCGGTTCCTTCAAAATGTAGCGTTTGAGAGCTTTGTGGATACCAAGGATGTCCCAGCAAGACATATAAGTAAGTGCTAGATCAAAACCAAGCCTGAACTCTCACTTTGGGATCTAATACTTCAAGCACAACACAAAACTCAGGACAATAGGCGACAGTGCTGGGAAAAGTCAAAAGCAGTGAAAAAAGAGGAAGATTAAATATGAGATGGATTGACTTGGTAAAGGAAGCCATGACCTTGAGTTTGGAAGACCTGAGCAGGGCTGTTGGTATTGTCCCACCTAAGATCAGGAGAGAAATAGCAGCAGACGCCGAGAGAACTAAGCAAGAGAATGACCCTCAACATCATCTGAATGGATATGGGCCTCATGTCCACCAACTCATATCTAGGAAGAGTTTTATGGCAAGAAAAAACATTCTTGAGGGTACACCAGAGCAAAACCAAATTAGAAGATGGTTGAGGAACTTGACCTCCTCTACATCACTTGGAGGACCCTCAACAATCTGAGGATTGGAGTCCCTAAATGCAAGACCAACATGCTCAAGTGTGGGCTGCTGGCAGACAACAACATGCCAGAAACATGCACCAATGAGGACTTAAATTTTGCCAACAGCAAAGCCAAGAAAGTGGCTTCATTTTGGCAGTCCAGGGTTTGTTTGGGACACAAAAGAAGAAGCAGGGCTGTTGACAGTAATTGATTGGTTAGGCTAGTCTTGCTTTTTAACTCCCAGATCTCATTGCCCAACTCCTTTCCTCTTTGTTTTAAATGATGTAGGTATTGGTTATGAAGAGGCAGGGGGACTAGAGACCACATCGCCAACATAAGATGGATCATGGAAAAAACAAAGGAATATCAGAAACAAGTATACTTCTGTTTCATTGATTACACTAAGGCTTTTGACTGTGTAGACCATAACAAAATGTGGCAAGTAATTAAAGATATGGGAATACCAGAACACCTTATATGCCTCATGAGAAATCTATACATGAATCAAGAAGCAACAGTTAGGACTTAATATGGAATGACTGAGTGGTTTGGAATAGGAAAAGGAGTAAGACAAGGCTGCATTTTGTCACCCTGCCTATTCAACTTATACACAGAACACATAATGCGCAATGCAGGGATGGAGGAATCACAAATCCGGATCAAAATTGCTGGGAGAAACATTAACAATTTGAGATATGCAGATGATACCACCCTAATGGCAGAAAGTGAGGAGGACCTAAAGAAGCTCCTGATTAGGTTAAAAGAAGAGAGTGAAAAAGCTTGAGACTCAATATAAAGAAATCCAAAATAATGGCAACAGGCCCTATCAGTCCCTGGAAATTAAATGGGGAAGAAGTAGAAGCAGTGACAGATTTTACTTTCTTAGGATCAAAGCTCACTGCAGATGGTGATTGCAGCCATGAAATAAAAAGGCGACTGATTCTTGGGAGGCAAGCGATGAGAAACCTGGGGAGTATAGTGAAAAGTAGAGACATCAAATTGCAAACAAAAATTCGTCTAGTCAAAGCAATGGTATTCCCTGTGGCAATCTATGATTGTGAGAACTGGACCATGAGGAAAGCTGAGCGCAGAAGAATAGATGCCTTTGAGATGTGGTGTTGGAGGAGAGTTTTGAGAGTCCCCTGGACAGCGAGGAGAACAAATAGATCAAGCTTAGAAGAAATCAACCCTGACTGCTCCTTAGAAGGTCAAATAGTAAAGATGAAGCTAAAGTACTTTGGACATCAAATGAGAAGAGAAGATTCACTTGAGAAAGCCTTGATGCTGGGAAAGGTGGATGGCAAAAGAAAAAGGGGGCGGCCAAAAATGAGATGGCTAGATGGTATTGTGGATGCAATGGGCACAGAGCTGAGCGAGTTGAGGAGGATGGTTGAGGACAGAAGTGCCTGGCGGACAATGGTTCATGGGGTCGCAGAGGTTCGGAATCGACTGTGCAACTGAACAACAACAAATTGGTTATGGCACAAAGCAAGTAAGGTAGGGTGCCAGATGACAGGGGCAAGGAAGAAATAGACAACAGGAGCACAACTGCCTTATCTCTTGTTATTAAATTAGGAAATACAAACTTGCATGGCTGTGCTCTGACATTGAAGACCAGGGTGTCAATTATTGCTATGCCCAAATGTGTGGGAAAGTAACATGTAGCAGTAGGAACAGTGTTCTCCATAGATTTCTTCTTCTTTTGTATCCTGATCAAACCCTGGACTGCAAAAATGAAGCCATTTTCTTTGCTTTGTCATTGCCCAAACCCAAGTTCGCATGTCCCTGGCAGCAATTGGCAGATCAGTAAATGAGACAGATTCTGTGTCTCTCCATAGATGTAGCTGAATAGCTAGATTATACGCCATACTCCAGAGAAAGTGATCTATGCTCCACAAACTAGTGCTTTGGTCAGGTTTTAACATTGCCTGTGAATCTATGTTTTTCATAAGCAACAGACTTTAAACAACACTGTCTGGTAAGTGGGAACCCATCTTTGATTTGCATGTGATTGAATCTCCACATGTGCCATAAATTTATTTGCCATATGCAACACGTCTCATTCATGTATAAACAAATGTCATCTCTCCTCCCTTTAGCCTGAGGTGTGAACCGCTGTAAAAAAGAAAAGAGAATGTAATGTGATTTGAAAACAAAGACAAAGTTCATACCTTCAGGAAGAATAAAGTGATTAGAGCTGAGAGGCATTTTCATTCACACCCTGTCCAGACAGGTATAAAGTTTGCTCTCCAGTTATTTGGGCTCGTCTGTCTGCTTTTTTCTCCTAGTGTCCAGACACGCCTTTTAAACCCCTGTAAGGTTCAACAAGCCCTTTCAGCATATTGTATATTAAAATCAAGCAGTTCCCCTGCCCCTCTGCTGATGGGTAGAGAAAGTGTAATTATACACACACACCTGCTATCTGATTGCTGTACTGCTGCATTAGTTAGGAGTAGCTCAGAGCTGCCATTTCAATTGGGCTACAGAGAAAAGAGAAAATATTCTCCTAACTGTTGTAACAGTAAAGTGATCAGATGAGGAGGGGGTGTATTTACACTTTCCCTTCCTCTCTGCAGAGGAACAAGGGAAGTGTTAAATTTACCCATATTGTGAAGTGGCTCATCATAACCCCGTAAGAGGCAGTCTGGAGTCTGGACAGGCTCTGATTTTCCGAAAACACCAGTAGATTTGCCACTAGATTGTGGTACCTTGAAGCTAAGCTCCAGTTGCTCCATCTATATTACAGCTCAGTTTTCACATATACTGTACACACATTTACACCTGTCACAATGACACCCATTTTGCCAGTTAACTTCGTGTGAGTGTGAACTAGACAACGTGTGAGTGTGAACTAGAACTGATAACAACAGTCAATTCAAAGACCAAGGCACAAGAGAGGAAAGTTTCTTTTGAGTTGCCAGATAGCAAGTTAGAAAGTATTTTAGTATTTGAAGCATCATTGTGTGCACATATGCATATGCGTAGCAGGGGTAGGGGCAATTTTAACGAATAAGGTCAAAACAGTTACTTCTATTTGTGGTTTGAAACTTACTAGTCAACTTTGTTTTCATTTTGCATGAGAAACAATCCATCTTTTCTTTTCCATGGCCCCACCCGGAATTTGCCACTGGTCCCCAGTTCCTGAACAAATACGGAGAGTTCAACGGGAATTTGTAAACTAGTTTTAAGGAATTTGTTTATTCAGCTTAGAGACTTCCAGTTGGTGCTGAAGGCCAGAACAGAGTCATGTCACAGTGCAGTATCAGATTTGCACAGGCATCGGGTTGGGAAACGACACGCAAACCCAATACAATGATGCAGTCTGTTAAAATTCTGCAGGGCAAGAATGGGAGGGGGGATCACAGTCGACTACAGTGCTGCATGGCAAAAGAGGATGTTTCATCTCTGAAATATTTCATTTATCCAAGGCTCGCAACAGGAAGATTTCAGGGGATAATCCTAAACCTCTAAAGAAGACTGGACTGTTTGGGTGAACAGAAACAAAGGGGTGTATGGTATCTTTTCCTACCCATCCCCAATTATTGACTCTTGTGACATTAATCTGACAAGAATATACATCAGACAAAAGTAAAGGTAAAGGTTGCCCTTGGTCAAAAGCCAGTCTTATCCGACTCTAGGTTTCAGTGCTCATCTCCATTTATTGCAAAAGAGCCAGCGCTGTCTGCATCTGTATACATTTCCATGGACATGTGACAGGCATGCCTAGACACCAGAGTGTACAGAACGCTGTTTACCTTCCCACCAAAGTGGTACCTATTTTTCTACTTGCAATTTCTTGTTTTTGAACTGCTAGGTAGGCAGGAGCTGGAACAGAGACAGGAGCTCACTCTGTCCCACAGCACTTGGATCTTGAACTGCTGACCTGCCAACCTTCCAGTCATCAAGTTCAGCATCTTAACCACTAAGCCACCACAGTCCCTTACCACAGAGGTCAGATGACCATGGAGCAAATAAGGAAACACAAAGACAGCAAAAATCACCCAAACCTCCTGTGTGCCGTCTTAAAACTTTAACTCAGGGATTCACAACATACGGCCCATGGGCCAAACCTGACCCGTGGCACTATTTCATGCAGCCCACCAACCTTGCTCCTGGCATTGCTGCCACCACCACCACAAGCAGCGGAAATGCTGAAAACACATGAGAACTCATGAAAATATGTGAGATTTCACAGGAATACATGAAATCTCATGAGAGCTCACAAGAATATATGAGATCTCACAAGAATATGTGCAAAACCGCACAAGATCTCATGAGAATACATGTGATATCTCACGGGATTTGCAAGATTACATGTGAAATCTCACAAGAATACATGAGACCGGCCCACACAGCTGTCTGAGGGGGAATAGTCTGACCCACAACCTGTAAACGTTGAGAATCCCTGCTTTAACTGATTGGTATTTGTTCATTTCCTCCCCCCCTCCCCTTTCCTGCACAAACACACACTTTCCATTTCTTTTGTAATCGTTGATGTTTTCTTCTTTTCCCTATTATGCTTTTAAGTTACTTTGACATTGTTTTGGTTCAGTACATGCTTTTAACATGATATTAAAAGGTGTTTTAAAAATGTATTTAATGTGCTTTATTGTTATGACTGATTGTGGGTGTGCCTGCATCTGTTTTTAATTTAGGTTGTGACCCATTTGGGATATAAATTAAATTAAATATACCTGCCTAGTCCTAAATGACCTGTGGGACATCTGATGGCATGAAAGAGAACAGAAGAAATAGTTTTGTGTATGTGTTTGTGCTTAGTGGTTAAAGTGCTGGAAGTCTGGCAGGTCAGCAGTTCAAGGCCCAGGCCAAGTACTGCATGACACGGTGAGCACCCATCGTCTCTCTCAGCTCCTGCCAGCCTAGCAGTTTGAAAGCAAGAAATTGCAACTAGATAAATAGGTACTGTACTGCTTTGGTGGGAAAGGTAGCAGCATTCTGTGTGCTCCAGTGTGTAGTCATATGCCTGCTCATGACCATGGAAATGTTTGCAGATGCAGACAGTTCTGGTTCTTTGGCTGTTAACAGAGATGGTCACTACTTCCCAGAGTCAGACACAACTGGCTTTCGAGCAAGGAAGACCTTTACCTTTACTAAAATGGAACAGTCCTAAAGGATAAGAACCTCATGAATACAAGGATGTAGTATCCCTTCTCTTTGGCTAATGTCTCATTTTGCATCTATAAAATTTCTGTAATGGGACTGCCTTGGTGGATTGGGTTGACTATATTGTGAGCAACACCATCCATGCTCTGTTGCACTGTACAAAGAGGCAGTGGTCACTCAGTCATTGGGACATGTGGAACTCCTCCCTATAGGTACTATGGGACCAATACAGTGATGGGATGTAACAGGTTTCCACCAGTTTGCCAGAACCGGTAGTAACTTTCCCCAATGTCCCGGAGAACCGGTAGCAGCTTTTGGGGGGAGCCACCTTCGGGGCTTACCTTTTCACTGGTTCCCCCACTGCCCATGCACGCCAAGCACTTGGTGTGCATGCACGCCTACAGTGCTTGGCGCGTATGCATGGCCTCCTTGCTGTCCTCCCAAGCGAGGAAGAGGAAGAGAAGCTGCTAGCCTGAAGCTCCCTATAGCCTGCTCCCCAGGGTAAGTGATTCACCTTTGGATGTGGTGTGTCTGTGTATATTTTAATGTGTATTTAATACCTTTACCTATATTGAGGTACTACCACAGTTCCTAAAAAGGCCTGGCGGCCTGGCTTGGGGTTTTTAAGCAAAGTCTTGGAGTTACCTCATCAATAAGCTATACATGTACTGTTCCAATTGCTGTTACAAGTGTGAGAAAGATTAGCCAGAATAAGCTTTAAGATCTGGTTTAAAAGCCCTGGTTGATTTGTGTTTGGGGTGGGTGGGTGGGTGTATTTTTATTATTTATTTAATTTATTTATGGGTTTGTGTTGTGGGTGGGTGGGTTGAGGGGTATGTGCGTGCATGCATGTGTTTATTTTTAATTTATTTATTTATTTATTTATTTTTGGCCTCACCCACAATGTCATGACATGATGTCATGACATTGGCTCCGCCCATGACATCTTGATGTCATGACATTAGCTCCGCCCACACTGCGATGATGTCACAGTGGGGTAGTAAAAATTTTGACATCCCACCCCTGGACCAGTGCTTTAGTGGAGCCAGATGTCACAGGATTGATATTTTAGGACTTTCTGAGAAGCCATATTGTCATATGATCTGCCTCCCCATCAGATTTCCATGATGCCTCTTGGCTTAGCTGCAGTCATCACTGGGAGAAAAATAGATTTTCCTAAGAAGAGTTTGCTGTTACGCTGAATGTTGCTATGGAAAATGTATGAAATTATTTTGGTTTTGGCTGGGGTGTTAAAGAGCCATTCACTTTACAAAGGCATGTTTCTTATATGTGGATATGGGTCCTGTCATCTGTCTGTTTGGAATCCCCTTATAATGACTGGCTTTGGGAGTGGCTTGATAACCACCTGCACATTCAAGTTTATTAGTCCACCACTGTGCAGGACTACAACACCCATTTTATCTCATCAGTTAGTTGGAGATACTGTCTAGGAGGGACACACATTCTCCTTTAAGGACTGGACTGGAGTTGACTTCATTGCAGTCTTAGATCTGGTAATCATAGGACTCCATCAACATAGGAAAGGTTGTGTAATCATAGGAAGAATATATAATCATAATCCATAGGATAGAATAATAAGAGTATGCCATAAACATATGACATCAACATATTACTCAAATCTTCAAGAAATGATTTTGCTACCTGCAGCTGTTCTGCAATAACATTTTAGAGAAAGAAATGGGAAAATTGAGACCTGTCTTTAAAAAAAAAAGAACCTAACCATGTCACCCTTTGTTTGTTTGCTTGCTTTCTTTTAAAAGATCTTGACGAGTGTGGAGCAGGCACCCACAACTGTAGGCAAGATCAAATATGTATCAATTTAGTAGGATCGTTCACCTGCCAATGCTTATCTGGCTATCAGAAGCGAGGAGATCAGTGTGTTGGTAAGTACTCTACTGGGAAAAGAAATTTCCTTCCCTCCCCCTACTTTGTTGAAGATCCAAAGCTTTTTACCCATAGATCATAGAATTTTGTATGGAATTTTTATCTTTCTTTTTTTTTAAGCCTTTGCTATCCTGAAGATGTGACTGTGGTGGCTTAGTGGTTAAGAAACTGAACTTGATGACTGGAAGGTCGACAAGTCAGTAGTTCAACACCTGAGTGCAGCTCGACAGGGCTTCCATCTCTGTCCCAACTCGCACTAACCAAGCGGTTCAAAAGCAAGAAATTGCAAATAGATAAATAGGTACCACTTTGGTGGGAAAGTAAACTGTGTTCCATACACTACAGTGTTTAGTCATGCCTGCCACATGTCCACGGAAACATCTGAAGACACAGACAATGCTGGCTCTTTGGCTATAACAGAGATAAGCACTGAACCCTAGAGTCAGATATGACTGGCTTTCAAGCAAGGGCAACCTTAAGTAAAGGAGGGAGAGGGTTTCCTGAACAAAGTGCTCCCAATCTGTACAGTTCCCTTCATGTTATGTCTGCCTCATTACTAAAAGTGAGGTTTAAAATGAAATTTTTGTGCTCTTTTGACAATCCCAGACATAGATGAATGTATGCTACCTCCGTTTTGCCACCACCGGTGCACAAACACTCCTGGTTCCTACTACTGCCAATGCAACGCAGGTTTTCAGTTAGCAGCTGACAACCACACATGTGTAGGTAAGGACTTTTCCTGAAATATCGGGGAGGGGGGGTTGACCCCCCTTTCAATGTTGAAGGGCTTCTTTTCTGCCAAAATTCTTCAGATGAATAAATCTTATTCTGTAAGAATTGGGCTAATATCTTACGCGGAGCATATGGTGGTTATGATGTCTAAAATTACCTGTCAGATCCAGAAAATCAATAACCAAACTAATTCTGATAGTTCCCTCAATACATGATTTCTGCCACTTGAAAGATTCATAGAATTAGCTTAGAGAGAGGGAAAATTGCATCCACTAAATTTGAATGCTGTACTTTATACTATCAGTGGTGGAAAAGACAGCTGTCAGTCTTTTTAAAAAGGTTATTCAATATAACACAACATCCTAAAAAAACACCCCTACCCAAATTCAAAATATGAGAAGCAGAATAGTGAGCTGATAAATCTTCATAGAATACAAGAAGTTTAATTAAGGACTGTTGGTTGGTAAATGGAGATTGGGAAAGGTTCATGAAAATTTTTGACCAATTTTTGTTGGTGTTTAATGCTAACTGCCTAATTACTACTCAATTGATATTTGTGTTTATGAGTACAAAGCAGATTGTGCTTTTCTGATGCACTTGTTATTTTGAAAACATAAGGATTTGATCCAATTAGTACTTAGGAAGAGAAAATTAGTTTACTAATGGCAAGACAATAGAAGCAGATACTGAAAATCCCTTTCCCACAAAGTAGATCAACTGCACCCAATCTTGTTTCTTAGAGTAACAGTGAACTACAACTTCCATCTGACTTCTGTCTTTTTTGGGGAAGATAGAGATTCCCTCTAACATAGCTGAAGTATATGGAGAATGTTGATAGGGAATCTCAGGCACTGTGAATGAGACATTATGTGTCATGATTCATGATGGGATCTAAAGCAGATCTATTTGGAAAATATAATATTTTTGAAGAAATCTGTTTGCTTATCTTCTAGGTCAGTGGTGGTGAATCTATGGCATGTGTGCCAGAGGTGGCACTTGGAGCCCTCTCTGTGGGCACCCATGCAGTCACCCCAGCACAGAGTTCATCCCGGCCCTCTGCCCAGCAGCCCAATGGGAGTGTTTCTTTCCTCCTCTGTGCTGTGTTGGCACTTTGTAATAAATAAGTGGGTTTTGGGTTGCAGTTTGGGCACTTGGTCTCTAAAAAGTTTGCCATCACTGTTCTAGGCAATGTGGATGTGTTCAGGGGCATGCTGGCTCCACTAAAAGGGCACTGGACAGGGAGTGATGAGGGCGTTTAACCCTAACAAAATGTACTTTTGCCCTCCCATTAAAAAGGACCTGGCGTCCTTTCCTCCCTAAGAAGACCGGGGGGGGGGGTTGTGGCTCCACTAAAAGGATAGCAGAAGGTGGGGGCTCCCAGTGTTACTTACCAGTGTAGCCTAACAGGGCAACAAACGAACCCTTTTTCTCATGCTTCCTCTTGGGAGCTGCCATCTCCCCTCCACCCCCAGGAAGTTGCATTATCATTAGACCAAACATGGCTTGCCACAACGGTGTTAGGAAGATGTAGTTTCCCCTGATGAAAGGTGGGGCATCGTTGTGAAATTGGGTTTTTTCGGTCTGTATCTTTTAGAGTCTCAAAAAATAGTGTCCCTTTTCATGCCACTCTCACCGTTCCTCATCCTTGGGCATCTGGTCTCCCAGAGAGTTTTTTTTTCCTTTGAAGCTCCTTCCGTATCCCTGAGGAAGGGGCAGAGCATAGAAGCTCCTCCACCAGCCATCGCCGACACAGCGGGGGGGGGGGGACCCAAGCAGCTGCATTCAAGGCAAGGAGGCTGTCATGGGAAGACCTCATTTCACTAATGCGTCCAAGATGGAGTAAGCCTGGTTTGTTAGAACTCTCAGAAATATTAGTTGTTATGAGAACAGTGCTCCTAGCAGAGCAGGAAGGTATCTGATTGGTTATATGCAAATTAGCTAGTCAGGAGAGACCCCTTTTGGTAAAAAAGGAACTTTGCAGGAATCTTCTAGAGTTCTGTGGAAAAAAGAGTTCTGAGGAAAAAGCTTAGGAAACTTCGAGGAGAAGAAGGGAAGCTTGGCAGAACTAGAGTTAACCTTGTGAACTGAATAACCAGAAGGACTGCTTAGAGATGGTTTCTATGTTGGACTTATATTTATGCAACCTGAATTAATCTACGTTTTTTTGAACTATGCTATGAAACAATAAATCACTGGTTTTTTCCCAACGTCTCTTTATTGGGTAAGAGGTAAATTACATATGCACAACCCCGAATTCGCTACCAAACATTTCTCCCTTGTTAATATTTTTTTTCTCTTTATCCGCTGGCACTCAATGGTCTTTGAGTGGGTCCAGGAAGAACAGCTAAATGTTTTTAGCTGGAGTTTGCAGCCCAGTTCTCTCTCTGGTTTGGCCCTGGAAGTTCCTAGGGATTTTTTTTAAAAGAAGGGTCCTGGAACAGAACGATAGGGAGAACAGGGAGTAGAGAGGGAGGGCTGGTAGCTGACATGGTGGCAGCGGTGGGATGTTTAAAAAAGATCCCAGATGCAGCTTTTGTGAGCGTATGCATACTCTACCCAAAGAAACAGGGAGTTTTCCTGTTGCCATTTCTAAGTGGTGCTAGCAGAGAAACGGGTTTTCTTCCCTTGCCTCTCTCTCTGTGAGAAGGAAGGGGAGCTGATTCAGCCGGTAGAAGCTGAAAAGCGGAAGACCTGGAGCGGATTGCAGGAGCAGATCCAGCTGAAATTGCAGAGTCAAGAGGGAGTCCTGGATCCAAGGAGAAAAGCCTCTATGGCGGGGGGCCGCCTGCCTGCCCACCTGGCGCCCCTTGGTTAATAAAATAAGATTACATTTTTAAAATTCTGCCTGTGCCCCAGAGGTGCAGGGCAGGGTAGGACGAAGCCTGGTAGCCCGATATGCCACCCCACCCCTGGATGTGTTGTAGCTGGTATATTGAAGGAAGGCTTGCCTCCTTTAATATAACAGAAAGGAGAAGACCTCTTTTAACATAAAGCTTCTCCTCTTCAGTTTCTGAAAACCTTTCCATATATAAATGAAATCTACTTCTATTTAAAGTAAAATCCGCCAATGGGTTGATAGGGGAGAAGGGTACATGGGCTTAGTTTAAATCAGTTCCTGTAACTAGTTAATTAATGAGATGTTGCAATTTTATTGAAAAGGGCAGTAGGGATAAACCTTTGATGAGTTCTTATTTCGTATCTGGGTCAGACTTTAAACTGCCAAAATAAAGCCGCCTTCTTGGCTTTGTCATTGGCCAAAATTAAATCCTAATCAGTACATGTTTCCAATAGTAAATGGCAGACAAGTAAATGAGCCGCATTCTGTACCTATCCACATTCACACAATGTGTTGCTGTCCATCAGTAGCCCCCACTTGAGCATGTTGGTCTTATATTTAGGGACTCCAGCCATAAACCTACTCAGGGTCCTCCAAGTGACTTAGAGGAAGTTGAGTTCCTCAGCCATTTTATTTTGCTCTTACTTACCCTCAAGAATGTTTGTTCTTGCCATAAAGCTCTTCCTGGATCTGAGCCAGCAGATGTGAGGCTCATATCCATTCAGAGGTAACTGTGACGAGTTATTACCATTTTTTTTAGAACATATGGGCATTCTGTTTCTGGACTGCCAGAACCATCCAGCCAACAAATCTTCTAGTTATCGTAATTTTATTTATTTTTTATTTTTTATTTATTTATCATCATACTTCTGTGCCGCCCTCCTCACGAATGACTCAGGGTGGCTGACAACAAATAAAACATACCAATTATACAATCCCACGATATAAACCCACCCATCACAAAAGCTAATAAAAAGTTAAAATTTAAAAACAGTAACAATTAAAAATTAAAAAAATAATTGGGAGTGGGTAGACTTTACTGAGCTTTGCATCTCTGTTAGTTGCTTTCATCTACAGAAGATTATGTGCAAAGATGAATGCTCCATCACAGTAACCTATGGACTTCTCCTTTCCTTCCATGAGTGGGGAATATCCCCAATTCTGGGACTAGAGAATTGATGCAAGACATAAGTGTGGAGTCTCACTCCACAGCAATTTACTGCCCCAGAGAATTTTTTTCCCCTCCCCTTCTCCAAAAAGATTAGAACATCAAAAGGATAAGATATTGCCACACTGATTCAGTCTCCCTTTCACTGTAATTAAATCTATCAGGTTTCATTAAATTCATCTTCTTAATCCAGATAAAGAATTCTTGATTGTTCAGACAGTTTCCTCCCATTAATGGACTTTAGGATTCTGTTCCTGCTGCTGCACAGTTTACAAATACAGTAATACCTCGGATAATGTTTGCATCAGATAACGCTAAAATCACATAACGTTAAGCAATCTGAAGAAAAAAATTGCATCGCATAACGTTAAATCCTATGGGATGCATTGGATAACGTTTGCTAAAGCTTGTGCCAGTTACAGTGTATCTCTATGGAGTTTTATTATTATTATTATTATTTATTTAGATTTATTATCCCGTCCCAATCAGGTGAACCTGACTCTAGGCGGCTTACAGAAAAGGGGAAAGACTATGCACAATAAATGCAAAACAATTAAACAACCCCATACAAATTCAGAAATTAAAACCTTAAGGTTCAAAATCACTTAAAAAATCAGTTAAAAATTAAACTATAAATTTACAAAAATCTAAAAGATTTAAAAGGTTAAAAGGTTTAAAAAGTTTAAAAGAGCGAGAGAGGGGTGCCACCCAACATGGGACCCCATATTACTGGAGCCCCACACCTGCCCTCCCAGCCAGGTTTTTAGGCCCTTCCGAAAGGGCAGGAGCTCTGTCTGCAGGAGGTTCCAAAGAGTTTTAACATTATCTGATGCATCCCATAGGATTCTAATGTTATCCGATGCATGCTTCGGATAACATTAAATATCGGATAACACTAAGACTTTTGGAACCAAGTTTTAGCGTTATCCGAGGTTTTCCTGTAATCTTTGTCGTTTCTGCTGATTTGCTTTATAGGCTTTAATTTAGGAGTCCCCAAACTATGGCCCGTGGGCCTGATCTGGCCCTGGCACCAATTAATTAATTCCATGCTGCCCTCACTACTCCTGAAAGCAGAAGTAAAATGTGCATGCATGTGTGCAGAATGCATTTACAATAGCAGTGGGTCATTTACAGCAGTGGCACCCGCGGGTGCATTAGTCATATGCATGTTTTACTTCCAATTCTGGTGTGTGGAACCACATTACCGGCCCGCAGCCTGAAAAGTTTGGGTAACCCTGCTTTAAATGTTTATATATTTTAAAAAAGAACAACAAAATTTGTTGCATTTTGTGACAGTCCTTGATAGATTAAAAATCTATCCTTCCTTATGGTCCAGCTCTCACAGACATGCATTAGCTGTAATCCAAAATAATCTTCCTGAGGCATTGTGCATGTGATTGGAAACCCTGCAGTTATTCACCCAAAATTCATGCACATACACAGATGATGTTGTGATGCACTAGATCAGAGGAGGAGGGGAGGAAGCTTGTGGTTCCAATCCCCAGCACATCACAACGTACATTCATTTTGTGTGTTGATCGTCATACAACTCAGGAATTGTAATCCACCATGCTTCTGAACTTGTGGAATTTGGCAGTCAAATTGCACAACAGGTGTTTAGTTTTTATTAAGTTCATCATCTGCTAATCAAGAAATTGCTCCAGGCAGCTTGGCCCAGCTTTACAGCCATGAAATCAAAACCAATTAAAAGTAGAAAGAGCTACTTGGATGAAATAAACACAGTACATTTTAGCTGTTGCTGTTAAAATATACAGAGCTATTGGCTGCAAAAGCTGAGTCACGTTTTTAGAGCAAAGATTGATGGGAGAACAGCTAAAAGATCAGTTAAGGGGAAAGCTTTGTACAGCTAGGGACTGTGGTGGCTTAGTGGTTAAGACACTGAAATTGATGACTGGAAGATCAACAGGTCAGCAGTTCAAAAACTAAGTACTGCATGACAGAGCGAGCTCCCGTCTCTGTCCCAGCTCTTGCCAACCTAACAGTTCAAAAGCAAGAAATTGCAATCAGATAAATAGGTACCACTTTGGTGGGAAGGTAAGCAGCATTCTGTGCACTCTGGTGTCTAGTCATGCCTGCCACATTCCACGGAAATGTCTGCAGTCACAGACAGCTCTGGCTCTTTGGCTAGAAACAGAGATGAAGCATTGAACCCTTGCTCAACTGGCTTTCAAGCAAGGGTGACCTTTACCTTTACCTTTGTACTGATTCCTTCAAAAAGTCAGAAACGTTGCATTTAAATTTCTGTTCAAGTAAGCGAATGCATAAAATATTGCGGGTATTAATTTTAAGGATTCTTGTTCTTAAGGGCGGAGAAATACAACATAGGCAGAGATGGAGATAGAGGTAAAGCTAAAGGTATTGATAGAGATAGACATAAAGATTGACATTGGCCGTGTCTCCACAAATGAAGCAAATATGTATACATATGCATATATCTGTGCCAAATATATGTAAAAGAGATCATAGTGAAAGAGGGGACAAAACTGTACCAATTTCAATTGAGGACAAACTTCATGAGGACCAACATTCAATAGCACTCCTTCAGTTCCTTTAGTGAGAACAATTATTCTTTTCCAAAATTGTCACTCAAAATGAAGGCCACATCTCAACACACAATAGTCTTCCAAGTAGCAATAGCAATTACACTTATATACCACCCCTTAATGCTTATTGCACTCTCTGGGCAGTTCACAATGTAAATAACATTTTGCTCCCAACACACTGGGTACTCATTTTACTAACCTTAGAAGGCTGAGTCAACCTTGATCCCCATCAAGATTGAACTTACAACCTCTTGACTACAGTACAGCAATTTAACCATTGTGCCACCAGGGCTCTTCACCCAAGAAAGTATATTCTACTGAGCCAGATCCTTCATCCACTTAGCCCTGCCTAGTCATTTCTAATTAGCAACAACAGTTTTAGGCAGGGTTTTTATTTTAGGCTGGTCCTACTGGGACATCTCTCGTCTCCCATCCCATTACTCATCAGGCCTGACCCTGGTTAGTTTCCAAAAGCAGATGAGCTCATGCGTTCGGAATGGTGTGGTTGCTTACAATCCTGGAAAATAGTACCTGCTTGGGAAATGATAATGCTGAGCCACCAACTCAGGAACCAGGAAGAATGCTAGTTAATTGTTTCCAGCTTAATCCTTTGCCAGGCATTCACAAAGTGGCCAAGAACCTACAAATGAGAACTGCCAAAAAGGAGGGACCTCTTTTGCTCAGCCATGGCTCCCAGCTGCAGCCCTGCTGTGTAGCTGTCTCATAATATCATTGATTTCTGCAGAAATATGTGTGTTCAGAAGGCAAGGCATGTGTATAAGTCCCTCGTGATCTCTAATTATTCTCTTAACCATTTGCGTCCTGACCTGTTTGTGCACTTTCTCTTCCTGGACACAGTTGCTTGCAAAACTCTTACTCTGCAAATTCAGAGTACATATGCAGGATATTCAAATTTGTCAACTTATACAGACCGTCTTACCGCTACATAAAAACTGCATGCAGTTCTTCCTCACTCTATTGAGCCTAACTTCAGCATTTTAAGTACCATAGATTTCCAGCTGCACATCTTGCCTGGATCCTGCCCTTCCCTTTAATAACAGTATATAAGAATAATGATATACAAGATTCAGGTTGAGCAGATAAAACATTTTTGACCAATAACAAAAAAAAATGGTTACTTAGCCTGTATAATAACTGCTTGAATGTAGTCCAGATACCAAAGATATGGAGGAAGACTCAGTTGATAGCTATACTAAAACCAGGTAAGCCACCAGAAGACCCCAAAAGCTACAGGCCCATATCCAGTGGTGGGATGTCAAAAAATTTACTACCCCACCATGACATCATCACACTGTAGGCGGAGTTAACATCATGATGTCATGATGTCATGGGCGGGGCCAAAGAAAAAGTATATAAAATAATAAAATAAAAATAAGCACACACACACACCTCAACCCACCCACAACACAAACCAGTAAATTAAATAAATAAATAAATAAAAATTACATTAAAATACACCCACCCACCCAAACACCCACCCACCCCAAACATAAATCAACCCACCTACCCACCCACCCCAAACACAAACCCGTCACTTACCTGTTAGTATAAGTGCCTGGGCAGTACCATGTTGCAAGATGGATATGGTCATTGTACCGGTTCTCTAGGATAATATGCCTTAATGTAAATGTAAAACAGCTGTACCTCCTTAAGGGTTCTCTAATTGGAATAGCACAGGTGTAGCTTATTGATGAGGTAACTCCAAGACTTTGCTCAAAAACCCCAAGCCAGGCCACCAGGCCTGTCAGCCGCCAAGCCTTTTTAGGAACTGTGGTAGTACGTCAATATAAGTAAAGGTATTAAATACACATTAAAATACACACAGACACACCACATCCAAAGGTGAGTCACTTACCCTGGGGAGCAGGCTATAGGGAGCTTCAGGCTAGCAGCTTCTCTTCCTCCTCCTCGCTTGGGAGGACAGCAAGGAGGCCATGCATACACGCCAAGCACTGTAGGCGTGCATGCACACCAAGTGCTTGGCGTGCATGGGCAGTGGGGGAACCAGTGAAAAGGTAAGCCCCGAAGGTGGTTCCCCCCAAAAGCTGCTGCCGGTTCTCCGGGACACTGGGAAAAGTTACTACCAGTTCTGGCGGACTAGTGTGAACTATTACATCCCATCACTACCCATATCTCTTCTTAGTCACCTATATAAAATATATGAACATTTAATCCTGAACCGACTATCTACAATAGTAGAACCCCAGCTTATACCACAGCAAGCTGGTTTCAGTCAAAGATTATACAGGACAAATTCTTAACTTAACACAGAACATAGAAGATAGTTTTGAACTGAAGGAAATCACAGGCTTAGTGTTTATAGATCTCACTGCAGCTTATGTCAGCCACGCAGTCAGCCATGCAGCCTTGCTGAAGAATGTCTCCCACATCACAAAGGATTTTAAATTCACAAAGATCATAGGCTGTTTATTGGAAAAACCGTAGATTTTTTTTAATGATTTCCAAGGACAACGCAGCCAATGTAGAATTCAATGTAGGGCAGTGTGCTAGACCCCACATGGTTTAACATATACTATATACTAATAATCAACCACTGCTTGAAGCCACTAGGAGCTTTCTTTACTCTGACAACCTGGCAATTGCCGCACAGTGCACAACCTTTGAGGCTGTTGAGAAAAAACTGACTGAGGCTTTCAATTTAATAGCTATATATTATAGGGATAACCAACTGAAGCCAAGCTGCCTAAAAACTCAACTCTGTGCTTTTCATTTGAAAAACCATGAGGCATCAAAAAGTCTGCAGGTGACTTGGAATGGCACCAGGCTCAAACATTGTATCACCCCCAAATACCTGGGAATTACCCTGGATCGAACTCTCACTTTCAAGACTCACTGTCTTAATACCAAACAGAAAGTTTTTGCCAGATGCAATATTATGAGGAAAATATCAGACACAAGTTAGGGTGCCCAACCACACACATTAAGAACTTCTGCACTAGCTTTATGTTACTCTGCAGGAGAGTATGCTAGTCCATTATGGTACAGATCAAATCATGCAGGGCAGGTGGATGTGACCCTAAATGAATCAGCAAGATTGAAAACAGGATGCCTAAAACCAACCCCAATACAAAAAGGTCATTATTTAGCTGGCATCTCTCCATCAAAATTCTGTCAAGAAAGTGCTGCTCAGAAAGAGTGGGTCAAAGCAAGTTCCTCAGAAACACACCTGCTATTTAATCACCCAACTACCAAAGCAGACACTGAAATCAAGGCACAGCTTCCTCACAACTTCTGCCCCTCCAAACAACCAGCCCCCACAGACGGCCTTAGAACTATGGAAGGCAAGCAAGGAGCTACCAGATAACTGGGCAGGACCACATGACTCTCTATTGCCTGGCCAAGAACAACCATGGCCTGTATGGAAAGTTTAAATAGACTGTGTGCAGGGGTAGGAAGATCAAGGGCTAATCTGAGAAAGTGGGGTTTCCCTGTAGATGACAGCCTGTTTGAATTTATATATTTATTTATTTTTGTGATTTATATTGCTGCCCAACTCAAAGAATAAAAGAATAAAAACCAGCATCACAGTTAAAAACTCTAAAACCTATAAAAAACCCCATTAAAATGACTATCAAAAGTTACCCCAACCCTTAGGGGTCGTTCAAATACCATGTGACCATTTTAGAGGGAGAGGGGATCAACTAAAAGCCATGGAAAGTCATGGGGGGAGGGGGGTTTGGCATGAAGTCATGTGTCTCCAAAATTATCATTTGCTTTTCACATCTGGCTGGCCATAGATCTATCTTCAAACCACGTGATTAGGGGAGTCAGTCAAAGGTCACAGAAAGTCACAGAGGGGAGTTGGGGGTCAAAAAGTTGCCTATTTTAGGTCACGTGATATTTGAAAGAGCCCTTACCGATTAAAAGAGAGAGAGAGCGTTCTTCCTAGATCAGCCAGCAGATGGGGGTCACCACGTCATTGGTGCCCACACCTGCTTTGCCAGTCGGGTTTTTAGGTCTTTCCTGAAGAGAAGCAATTCTGTCTGGAGACGCAACTCAATTGACAGGAGGTTCCATAGGGCTGGAGCAGACACTGAGAAGGCCCTCTTTCTGGTGCTAGAGAGACGTGCCTCTCTAGCAGATGGAACAATTAGACAGCCTCTCTGGTCTGCTCTGGTGGGGTGGACAGATGTTCTTGGGGTGATGCAGTCTCTTAAGTATCCTGGCCAACTACCATGTAGGGCTTTAAAGGTAATTACCAGCACCTTGAATTGCACCTGGAGGCACACTGGCAACCAATGCAGCTCCCAAAGCAGTGGCAAGGTACGGGCGTACCACCCACACCCCATCACCACCCAAGCAGCCATATTCTGGACCAGTTGCAGCCTCTGAATGGTCATCAAGGGCAGTCCCATGTAGAGTGCATTGCAGTAGTCAAATATGGAGGTGACCAGAGCATGTGTGACCATGAGCAAGGAGTCCCGATCTAGGAGTGGGCGTAACTGGTGTATAACATGAAATCGTGCAAAAACCCTGCTGGCCACGACTTCCACCTGCTCTTCGGGCAGGAGTTGTGAGTCCAGGAGGACCCCCAGATTACGCACCAGGTCTGTTTGGGGTAAAATAGCCCCATCCAGGACTAAAATGATAGCTTCCGAGATAGTGCAGGGCCCCTGACCCATAACTACTCAGTCTTGCCGGGATTCAGTTGTAGCCTGTTGTCCCCCATACAGACCAAACAGCCTACAGATACCTGGATAGGACTCTGATTCTGAATGTGGAGAAGTAAAAACTAGGTAGAGTACACAGAAGTGGTTTCCCATTCCCTCCTGCTACTGTGCAGTTTGCCCAATGACACAGATTGGCTCTTACATGGGAGGCAAACTGGGAAATAAACTCCCAACCTCTCACTCCACAGCCAGAAACCTAACTCATTGAGCCAACCAACCAGCCTAGGTGAAGAATTAACTGCATGTTTTTAAAAATGTGTTTTATTGTTCCTTTTGCAGATATAAATGAATGTGACACCAGCAATCCATGTGCACAGTTGTGTTACAACATCGTCGGTTCCTTCCTCTGCCAGTGTAATCAAGGCTTTGAGTTAAGCCCCGACAGAATCAACTGTGATGGTAAGTGACTCTTTCCAAAAGTGGTGGGATGTTTAAAAGACATCATGAGAGGGAGTTTGGAGGAGGCTGGGAATTGTTTTCCTGGGATTCTAGATGATTCTTCTTCCTAGCAAAAATGTTTTAAACAGATTGTTCTTATTTTATCAGCAGTCCTCTAACATACTTGAGACATGTATAAAAAACCCAGAAAATTACTGTGTGATCCATGAATAGAAACAAAACTGTAGATTGTGCAACTCCTCCTCCTCCTCTTCTTATTCCATCCCTTCAGGTGCTGAGGAAGGTACAAGGCAATTCTTCCTTTGATTCCACCCTTTCATTGGCCCTATTCTAGTTGCAAGTTACTCTGCTAAACAGCAGGATTTCAGCCAGTGATGGGCAGCCAAAATTTTTACTACGATACTGTGGGTGGAGCCAATGTTGTGGGCAGAGCCAACATCATGGGTGGAGCCAACATCATGGACAGAGCCCACGCCATGGGCGGAGCTGTCAGAATCCGGCGTCCCACTCAAGGACCCCTCCCTTTCAGTTCCAGAGACCCAGTCTCTTTACGGGAACTGTAACCCTTGTTAGCTCTATGGGAGAGCCGGTCTGCAGTAACAGAACTCTTACTATGCTCAGGCAATGAAGCAAATAAGGGAGGTCTGGTAGCCAGGCCTTGTGTGTGTGTGGTGTCTGCTTCCGTTGATGAAAGAGACGTGAATCTTCAAGCAAAAGCAGTTGCTTTATTGGTCAGGTTTCTTAAAGGATAATCCAGAAAAGCATAAATAAGTTCAGTAACAATAGTCAGTCCAAAAACAGTCCAATCACTCTAGATGATCATTTTGAAGAAGCAAAAAGGAATAGTCCCCCAGGTAAAGATGTTAACCCATAGACATCCAAAAGCGAATTCCTCCCTTCCAGAATACATTGTGCCCAAACAGAACAACTTTCAGATTGGAAAACAAAGCAGTGAAATCACACATGGCCCAGAAGCTTCTTTTATGAGCTTCTGCAAAACAAACAGATGTTTAACAAGAAACAATGACAATTCCCCCCTCCTTCTTCTTTGCTGTTGCATCTGCAAACAGCCAAACAGCCAGTTGAACAAAAGATCACACAGAGTCCCGTTATCAGCACTGTTATTTCATGTCAACAAACATTCCCTTATTATGAGAAAGTCTTCTCTGTTCTCTGATTGGTTAGAAGGTACCCCACCTGACTGCAGAATCTCCATCTTGGGGAAAGCAGAAAGAGTTCGCTTTTGGATGTCTATGGGTTAGCATCTCTGCCTGGGGGACTATGCCTTTTTGCTTCTTCAAAATGATCACCTAGAGTGATTGGACTGTTTTTGGACTGACTATTGTTACTGAACTTATTTACGCTTTTCTGGATTATCCTTTAAGAAACCTGATCAATAAACCTATTGTTTTTCCTTGAAGATCGTCTCTTTCCTTAACAAAAGCTGACACCACACACACAAGGCCTAACTACCAAACCTCCCCAATTTGCTTCATTGCCTGAGCATAGTATAAGTTCTGTTAATGCAGACCGGCTCTCCCATATTGCTGACAAGGGCTACAGTTCCCGTAAAGAGACTGGGTCTCTGGAACTGGAAGGGAGGGGCCCTTGAGTGGGACAGTCGGATTCTGACAGGAGCCAAAGTCATAAAAATAAACATAAAAATAAACATAAAAATAAACATAAAAATAAACATAAAAATAAACATAAAAATACAAATTAAATACGTAAAAATACACACACAAATACACATTAAATAAACATAAAAATACACATTAAATTGTGTACTTGACAGCGTAGCGCGACAAATTGTTGGTGTGGCTTGGCAGCGCAGCCTGGTGACGTGGCACGGCCTGGCGGTGCCGCAGCATGGCAGAGGGTGGCCTGACATGGTCCGGCGTGGTTGTTCATGGTGGCATGGCCTGGCAGCGTGGCCTGGTGGCACAGCCTGGCATGGCGTGGCGCAGTGCAGTAGTCCAGCACAGTGGCATGGCACAGCACAGCATGGCACAGCAGCACAGCACAGCGGCGTGGTTTGGCCTAGTGGTGCGGCAGCACAGTGTTGTGGCACGGCACGGTGGTGCTGCATGAGCCAGCGGCGTGGCCTAGCAGGCCGGCGCGAGGGCCTCAGCCGCAGCTGCCGCACCTCTGAGGAGGCCGCTGAGGGCCTCAATAGCCGCCCGACAGTGCAACCCAAAATGGCTGCTTGGTCGGCACACATGCATTTTAAGATATCAATTGATGCATGCGCGCATGCGTCAATTGGTATCTTAACACACATGCGCACCGACCAAGCAGCTATTGGTAAGTAACAAAAGTATTGTTACTACTGGTTCTGGTAAACTGGTGCGAACCGGCCCATGCCCACCACTGATTTTAGCCCTTTAAATACTGGCTACATTGCATTGTCAATGTACTGTAGCTTACAAAAGTTCCTTTTCTGGATTCGATGATGACTGGTGGATTCTAGGAGTTTCAATTAAAAAAATTTTTTAATAGTAGCCATGTTAGTCTGTGTTTCAAGTATATTAGAGAGTAAACAAAACACAAACAAAATGTTGTAGCACTTTAAAGTCCAAAGTCCAAAATAATAACTTTTCCAAGCTTTGTCAGCAAATGCATTAGCTGGCATCAGGCTGGCACAGCGACCATAATGGTCCATTGGTTGAGGTAAGTAGAGACCAGGAAAAAATGGAGAGAATTGTCAGCTTCTGAATCAGGCTGTTCATGCTGTATCATATTGTGTTGCAGATATTGATGAGTGTAGAGCTTCAACTTTCATATGCCAGTATGAATGCATCAACGAACTAGGCAGGTTCTCCTGCTTGTGTCCAGATGGCTACCAGTTAGTCAGAGGAAGAAATTGTCAAGGTGAGTGTACGTTTGATACCTGCTCCCTTAATGCAAGTATTTATCCTCAAAAAATACTTAACTCTAACTGCTCAAAATATGCATCACAATTCCAGACGCCCCATCAGGCTGGCACAGAAGCCATAATGGTCCATTCCCAATGAACTCACATGCTGAAAATGAACCAAAATAGTGATCCTACCCACACCAAAAAAAAAAGAGAGAGTAGAAGCCCCTGGAAGTGACTCAGAAAGCTACAGACAGGACTGCTCGGGAGGCAGGCTGGTTCGTTCCAGCAAAGATGTTGTCAGATCAACATCTGTAGGAGTGAACAAGCCTTTCCCTGCAACAAAGCCAAACAATAGGCCAGTGAGGGTGAACCTTGGCTCTCCAGTTGTTTTTGAACTGGTCAGCAGATGTGCTGACTTAGGCTTCTGGTAAACGAAGTCCAAGAACAGCTGGTGTGCCAAGGTTGGCCACCAGAACAATAGGCTAAATGCCCATGCAGTCTGTCTCTTACTTTTCTAGAAAGCCCAATAAAATTAAAAAGCAGTTTTAAAACACACCAATAATAACAGTTTAAAATAAAAAAGAGCCATTCAAACCTATTACAAGCCCCTTCCCCCACAAACAGTTCTTTGCCAAAGCCCACATTAATGTCATTGTCTATCCATGAAATGTCATTGTCTATCCAATGTCACTGTCTATCCATGAAAGGCTCCTACCAAAGAATTTCCTATATCTTGTGAACCAAACAGAATCATAGAATCATTGAACGACTGAGGTGGAAGGGGGTTAGGAGACCATCGAGTCCAACCCCCTGCTCAAGGGCAGAAATCCAAATCAAAGCAAATCTGATAGAGCTTTGTCTAATTTTCTCTTGAATGCCTCCAGTGTTGGAGTGCACACCACTTCCCAAGGTAATTGGTTCCATTGTTGTACTGTTTTAACAGTTAAGAAGTTTTTCCTGATGTTCAGTCCAGACCTTTAGTTTCAGCCCATTATTACATATCTTGCACTCTGGGATGACCGAGAATGGATCCTGTCCCTCCTCTTTATGACGAAACATGCCTAGTTCCTTCAGCCTTTCCTCACAGGGTTTGGTTTCCATCCCCCTAAATATCCTTCTTGCCCTCTTTTGAATTTGTTTCAGTTTGTCTGAACCCTTCTTAAAATGCACTGCCCAGAACTGGACAAATACTTGGATATCCTGTAGATTTCAAGTGCAGATCTGTAGCTGAGATATTTATGTCTGCAAATTCAAGCCAGAAAGCTCTAAAACTGTGCATCTTTTTATTCCTGATGTAGATATAAATGAATGTGAAGTGGGCAATGAATGCCGGGATGATGAAATCTGCTCAAATTATAATGGTGGCTATCGTTGTTATCCAAGGAATCCATGTCAAGAACCTTACGTACTTGCGTCGGAAAAGTAAGGGAACCCGCTAATTGTAGTTAGTTAGCAAAGCACCATTTGCACATTTCAGAATGTCTCTTTCTATGCGGATGGTGCCTGTTTTTCACTCATTGTGGTTTGCTTTACAGTCGCTGCATTTGCCCAGTATCCAGCCCTCTTTGCCGAGACCTGCCATACTCCATCGTACACAAATACATGAGTATCCGCTCAGAAAGAAGTGTTCCATCTGATATCTTCCAAATTCAGGCCACCACAATTTACCCCAATACAATAAACACGTTCCGGATTAAATCTGGAAATGAGAACGGAGACTATTTTCTCAGAGTGAGTATTTTATGAATTCTGCAAACATTACTTTTCCCTCCAGGTCAGCAGTGCAAGTTGCTCAGAAACTTCCAGTACTGGATACTTCTGGAATGATACAGTTTAATTAATATATATGGTGGGCTTAGAGATGAAGCCACAGCAAAAAAAAAAAAAATTCCACGTCCCCTTCCCTCCCCCAAGAAAATGATCAACATTTTTGGGGAAATTGAAAAAAAATGCAACGTTAGCACTTTTTTTACAAGTTGAAAGTTACTCGGTTTGGGAACACAAAATATGACCATATACAATTTGATTTGTCATAAATTTGTTACACTTGGTATATTAAAAATACAGTACAGTGTATTCAAACAATTATTATGAATAGAATTTACTTTTCATTTTTTAAAAAAATTATTTGTAATTGTAACAAATGGAACAACAATCTTCTGAATTGTACAGATGGAACCTCTTTGGTTTTGGTAGTTTAGGTGGATAAGACAAAAAAGTTTTTTTAAAAAAAACAGAAGATCAACATTAGTAACAAAGAAAATCATTTATATTTCTTCTCCACAGTATCAAATAGACATGATGCACCCATTCCCATAAAAAGAATTATGGTGGGGAGTCGATTTCTGAACTATATTGTACATAGTTTTTAGAAATGATTTGGAGAATATATAAATACAGTATCTTGTCTCAAATATTTTATTCATCATGCTAAAATAAAACATTCCATTATTGATTTGCTTCCTTTTTTCATTTTTTTTTTTGGGGGGGGGACAAAAAAGACTTGAAGAAGAAAGAAGGAGGAAAGGTTTTTCCCCTGAATTTATCAGGGTCCCCCATCCAGGGCCTTATATCTCTATCTGGGCCTCCTGAGAATACAAACATGCACCTGTCCAGGACATAAAACACAGATAGAACAGATATACTCAGAGAGCTCAGAAATGATTGATTTGACTTAACATATTAATATTAATTTCATTCATTTTGCATTAAACATAAGAAGTGTAGCTATTCTTTAAAAAATCACCTTGGCCTAGACACAGAAGAAGAATTAATACATTAAATCAAATGTGTTATTTCCACTCCTCTTTTCTGCTGAATTCCATACCCTTGTGTCCCTTGTTCTTCCCTTGCCCACAGTCATGCTGACTTTTCCTGGACCTCCATACTGCTCACTCTACTTAAAAGTTAGTATCAACAGGAGACATTTTATGCCCCTTCCTTTTTAAAAAAGTAATCTTGAAACAACACAAAGCAAAACCTTTGCATCCCCTTGCTTTTTAACAATGTCTCTTCTTGGGAGGTTGATAATGGGGAATGAAGAGAGCTTTGGCATGAGGATATGTCTTTCCTTTGAAATGGTCCCCAGTGGCTGGGAAGAATCACATTTTTCATGAGAAAAAGATGGTTGAGCATGATGAATGAGGTGCATCAGTGGGTCATCTCAGCAATTGGCACAGGCAAGTTGCTGTTTTGTGCCATCAGATCATCTCCAACTTATGGTGACTCTGTGAAGAAACATCTCCAAAATGCCCCATCCTCAACAGCCCTATTCAACTCCTGCAAGCAGTGGTGGACATCAGCAGGTTCGCACCAGTTCACCAGAACCGGTAGCAGAAATGCTAGCTGGCCCCACCCATCCAAGTTTTGAAATGAAGTAGTCCTAATTCGGGTGCAAAGTGGGGCTTTTTCCCTGGCCATGCCCACCATACCACGCCCACAGTGTGGTAGTAAACTTTTTTTGAGCCAATATAGCTTGTGGGTTCCTTTAAACAAGGACAATCGCTATTTCTACTATATTCTTTCTTAATATTTTGATATCAAAGCTTGAGAAGAGACAAGAATTAGTAACTTGAGTTGTACTGGGGAGTCATGGTAGCATGGTGACTTGGTTTTTTGAAAAACTGTATTTCTGGGGACCATGAGTAACATTTTGTCCTACTTAAACCCTGAGGGGAAGTCATAAGTGCTAGGAGGAAATGACATTTCCATAGGAATATTGAAAGCAAACAAAATTTCTACTCATCTATTAAAGAATTGTGCCTGCAACAAAGAACACCTTGAAAAGATAGGTCGGTGGTTTTTATTTTGTTTTGTTTTTGCTTGCTTGCTTTGTTTTCATGTTTTACTTTTGGGTTTGGTTTGATTCGGTATTGGATTACAGCGCCCAGAATTTTCAAACCAGTACAGCAGGAGTTCGCAACCTACAGCCTGTGGTGCAGCCATGGCTCCTGATGCCATGCCAGCTGACTCACAGCCACAACCCTGGAAGTGGAAGTGGATGCATTTATGACAGTCATAAATGTGTTCACGCATGCACAAATGTGTCCATGCATGCACAAATGTGCCCACGCATGCACAAATGTGCCCCCATGGTTTGCGACAGGAGAAACCACATGTCCAGCCCTCTCAGCTATCTGAGGGGGACTTCTCCGGCCTGTGGCACAAAATGGTTAGGAACCCCTGCAGTATGGGGATAATTCTATAGACATACATCTTTGAATTTTTCCTAAGAGAAGAAGAGTTGGTGAAAGTGATATATTTTCTTTTTTTCTTTTCAGCAAACAACTCAGGTGAGCGCCATGCTGGTCTTGGTAAAGCCATTAAAGGGACCACGGGAACATATCATTGACCTCGAGCTGGTGACAGTCAACAATATGAACTATCGGTCAAGCTCAGTGCTCAGGTTAACATTGATTGTGGGACCTCATCCATTTTAGTCACTGTAGTTAAGTAACCTGCAAGCATCCAGAACAGCCGAAGAAATATCCTCTTAAAATGAAGCACTTACGATTTTATTTATAGATTTTACGTGGTGTGTTGTTTTTAAAGGAAAAAAGATTTATTAAGGTAATCAGTAGTTGTAACCACACTGTTATGCTTTTAATTTCAGGGTAGTATATGCGTTTCATGTTATAACCTGGGCATCACCACTTTCTGTATGAAGATGGGATTTCTCCCTTTTGTTTTGATATCTGGATCAGTTATCCAATTGGTAGCACTTGGTGAGCTCTCTTCCTGCTAAACGTGTGGAGCGAGGTCAGTGAGGTCACACTCTCTGGCCGTAGTCCATGGGTCTTCAGCAGAATTTGTCAATGCAGTGCTGTGTATTTACAACTATACATGTACAACTATATACCTGCAACAGTTAACTGCACCCTGTTCAGAGACCTTGAGCAAACAGGATTTGCAACTCAGTGGAGCAGAGGAACATTAAGAAGAGCCCTGCTGAGGTTTAAAATCAAGACTGTGGAGTTGGAAGGGAATCCAGGATTCATCTGATCTAACCCCCTGCCAATGCAAGAATTCATAACTAACACATTCCCAACAGATTGCCCTCCAAACACTAATGAAGGAAGTCTATCACTTTCCAAGGTAGTTTGAGCCACCACTGATCCATTCTTACTACAAGGAAGTTATTCCTAACGTTTAAAGTAAATTTGTTTCCTTGTAAGTTGGATCCATTGTTTCAGGTCCCACCTTTGGGAGTAGCAGAAAACAAGGTGGGTCCATCTTCCATATAAGAGCTCTTCAGCTTCTCCAGTCTAAACATACTCAGTAAATTTCAGAAATTCCTTATAAGGCTTGATGTCCAGACTTCTGCCATTGTACTAATCTCCATCTGGACAAATTCTATATCATTATTATTGTTATCATTATTATTATTTCATGAACTCATCAAACCCTGGACTGCCTTTGGCTTTGTTGTTGGCCAAATTTAAGTCCTCAACAGACTATGTTTTCAATATCATTCTTAAACTTTGGTGCTCAGAGATGGGTAGTACAACCCAGATGAGATTTCACCAAGGCAAAATAAGCACTATTACTTGCCCTGATGTGAACATTGACTTCTTGTTGATACATCCTACTGTTGTCTAGAACAAGATCAAAGGGCTTTCTAGTTCTGCACTCTGCGCTCACAGTTACATGCCAGATGTCCATGTGAAGTTTGCAGGCAGGACATGAGCTTCATATCACTCTCCCACTCATGTGCCCAAGTAGCTGGTGGTTAGAATCTATAAGCAAGATGGTTAGTAACCATTCATGAATTTAGGTAAAGGTAAAGATAAAGGTTGTCCTTTGCTTGAAAGCCAGTCGTATCCAACTCTAGGGTTTGGTGCTCATCTCTGTTCACAGCCAAAGAGCCAGCCCTGTCTGCATTTGCAGATGTTTCTGTGGACATGTGACAGGCATGCCTAGACACTGGAGTGCATGGAATGCTGTTTACCTTCCCACCGAAGTGGTACCTATTTATCTATTTGCAATTTCTTGCTTTTGAACTGCTAGGTTGGCAGGAGCTGTGACAGAGATGGGAGCTCCTTCCATTGTGCAGCACTCAGGTCTCGAACTGCTGACCTGTCAACCTTCCAGTCATCAAGCTCAGTGTCTTAACCACTAAGCCACCACAGCCCCTCTTCATGAACTTATTTTTTACAAAATTGTCCTCAAGAATCAACATGAGCCTTGGGTTGGACTACAGCTACCTTTCTTCCCAAAAGTGATTGGAGTTGTAGCTCAGCACATCTAGAGAGCACCAACTTGAGCTATAAGACTCTGTTCACACTCTTCCACAGAACATACAAAGATGAGTCACAAGCCAGAGAAATAAGAGAGTGTATCTCATCCACTTCCCATCCAGTTAGACTCTTCTGTGTACTAAATAACCCTGCTATGAAGATAGGAATAGAGCTCGTGTGGTTTTGTAAGGGGTGAGCATCTCCCTAAAGTAGCTGGAAAGCCTCTTCCATTCCACCACTGCAATAAACAGTTTCACAATCAAATACTTTTAACATTTGAGCAATTTCACATGAGTGTCAATACATATGTGCTTGTTTTAATTTGTGGTTACTATGCACTTTCAAGTCATCTCTGACATATGGTTACCCTATGAATGAGATCTCCAAAATGTCCTGTCCTCAACAGCCTTGCTCAGTTCTGCCGACTCAAGCCTTTATGGAGCCTATCCATCTCATATTTGGTCATTCCTCTTTTCTCGTTGCCTGCCACCTTTCCCAAATCTTGATTGCTCATGATTCCTCCAAAGTTGGACAGCCACAATTTCATCATTTTTGCCTGCAGAGAGAGTTAAAGCTTAATTTGCTCCAAGCCCCATTTGTTGTTTTTTCTTCTCCTTTTCAGAATCCTGCTTGTACTCCAGGTATTTCTTGTTCCTTTGTTGCAATCCCCTGAGCATCGCTTTGCTTCCATGGAAAATTAAAGGAATGGTACTAGAGTTACTGCACTCCTTGGCATCTTCCATGGAGACTAAAATGTATGTTAAGTGTTACCAGTCTGTGGGCCATTGTTTTGTTTTCCATATTGAATAGAATACCACTTTTACCCAGTGATTTAGGGAACAAGTTACAGGAGCGCAGATGATACATCTCTCCATGGAAGGGCTACTTTGTTTGTTTCACCATAGGAAGTCTATCCACATGTGCATTGTTCTGTAAACTATTTATTTGGTTGAAAGAGCACAACCAATTTGTAGAAGATCTTCCCAAATGCACTGAAGTATGCACCAGTTCAAGGGACATAACCAGTGGTTGGATGTCAAAAATTTTACTACCCCACCGTGACATCATCACAGTGTGGGTGGAGGTAAGGTCATGACATCATGATGTCATGGGTGGAGCCAATGTCATGACATGATGTCATGACATTATGGGCAGGGCCAAATGAAAAACATTTAAAAAATAAATAAAATTAAAATAAGCACACACACACGCGCACATATCCTTCAATCCACCCACCCACAACACAAACCCGTAAATAAATTATATATATATTAAAATACACCCACCCACCCCAAACACAAATCAACCAGAGCTTTTAAACCAGAGCTTAAAGCTTATTCTGGCTAATCTTTCTCACACTAGGTCAGATGGAAGGAACTACAGAATGAACTCACCACAAGATGGCTTCATTTTGGCACTTTTCAACTTTTCAACAGTTAAAGAAACTAGGTACTAAGTCTTTGCCTAACCAGTTCTCTAGGATAATATGCCTTAATGTAAATGTAAAACAGCTTTACCTCCTTAAGGGTTCTCCAATTGGAACAGCAATTGGAACAGCACAGGTGTAGCTTATTGATGGGGCGACTCTAAGACTTTGCTTAAAAACCCCAAGCCAGGCTGCCAGGCCTTTTTAGGAACTGTGGTAGTACGTCAATATAGGTAAAGGTATTAAATACACATTAAAATACACACAGAAACACCACATCTAAAGGTGAGTCACTTACCCTGGGGAGCAGGCTATAGGGAGCTTCAGGCTAGCCGCTTCTCTTCCTCCTCCCCCCTTGGGAGGACAGCAAGGAGGCCATGCATACGTGCCAAGTACTTGGCGCACATGTGCAGTGGGGAAACCAGTGAAAAGGTAAGCCCCGAAGGTGGCTCCCCCCCCCCCCCCCAAGTTGCTACCGGTTCTCCGGGACACTGGGAAAAGTTACTACCGGTTCTGTCAAACTGGTGAAAACCTGTTACATCCCATCACTGGACATAACCCAGTCAATGAAGACTATATTAAAGGTCCACTGACACTAGATTGAGTTGGGTCAAAACGTTCTGGCTTGTGTCCTGTCCCAGTGTTGAAAGTATGGCAGTATGTGTGTGTGTGTGAGAGAGAGAGAGCACGTAAACTAATAGGCTGACAAAATGCAGATTCCATCATTCCTTTCTTCTTCAAGTGTCATATCTGATTCAGAATATTGGCGATCATCATGGTGATCAGCCATGAAGATTTTCCCAAGAATATAATGCAGTGGTCTCCATTTGCCTTCCACATCACAGTGTGACCCCTGTACCACTGATCCAGTTAAGTCATTTTCTGATTCTGAGCTCTTTTGGCATGCATAAGTCCTCATCGGCCCCAGACCAGTATTGATAAAGCTGCTGCCTTCCATCAAGATGGATTCAAGTGGGATTTAATCCACTTGGGGACCATCACCCTTCCCTGTGGACTTCGCCACCCAAGGCCATTATCATGCCATCATTTTGACCCCCCAAAAACCAAAAAGAGAATAAAGTCTCAGATACCTATTTGCTGTCATGTTGGATTTTTTTAAAACTATGGTTTTGGATTAATGAACATCATAAAGACACAATAGTTTGCATTGGGTGTTTCCTAGTTTTTTCTATTTAAACATACCACTCATTAACATTTTATCTTTTCTGAGAAAAAGGGGACATAAGGAGAAAGCTTTGCCAGCAATGAGTGAAGCTCCCAGTGGGAAAGGAAACCTCATTTGGAGAAATATTTCTGTATGAGTATTGCTGTTTGTGGCAGAGAACAAAGGGGGTGGGCGAGAAATATATGTTTGTATACTGAGATTCCCCCGATCTGAAAAACAGCTGCTTGTAAGTTTTCTCCTTCTTTTTAAATAAAGTTTGGCTCAAGTTTATGTAGTTTCAGAATTTGGGATCTAATAGTTGGCTTCCCGTTATTAAGCTTTCTACAGTATGGCATTGACTTAATTTATCCTAAATACAGTATCTGTTTTATAACTCAGACTTGCACTTCTATAAAGGCATTGTTCATTAAAGCAAAGCAAAACAAAAAACCTATAGTAGGATCTGGAATTAGAGACTTCCTTTTGTATTATGCAAAACCTCTCTTTTCTTCTCTAAAACTGTAACAAAGATCTCTTTGATGTACAATATTTTTTTTTGAAAAATAAAGAAATAAATGAATGTGCCTGTTTTAGCAGACTCATTTTGTCTTGCAAATTATTTTAAGTTAAAAGATAGCACAACAAGACCAGATTGAGCAGCTGGTATATGTCAACACTAATGTTACAAGAACATACAAGTTTACATCAACTGTACATCTGACTGTAAACTAGCAGCAGGGCACGTGTTTGCTTATATCTTCAAGAAAACCTCAAGGAGAACAACTCTCCCTGCAAAAAAAGAAAACCTCTGGTGAATGGCTTCCTGTCCATGTAGGCATTTCAAAACGAAACGGGTCTTTAGTTTTGCCCACAAGGTTGAACCATCAAAAAGTATGTTTGTTATCTAACTCTACAATATTTCTTCCGATTGGCAATGTCTTCCCAAAACCTTCTAGCAGTTATTTTGGGAGTGACACCTCCCAGAATTAATGATATTTTGGGAATGGTCCAAAAATATAATTTTGGTTTATTATTTCATTATTTTAGATCATGCGTTCTCAGCTTTTTAAAGCCAGGCCATGCTCTCTCAGACAGCTTTGGGGACCGGACGGTCCTTTTGTCCTTTCTCCACCACATGGCACTTCCTGCTATGGTGGAAGGGGGGGGGGCACATGAAATGGTGCCGCAGGTTGACAATCCCTGTTTTGGATAGAACTGTGGGTGATTGAAATCTTGGATCTTCTAGATCAGGGACTGGAACGTGGTGGCCCTCAGGAGGGTAGTAAGTTGTAGCTCCTGCTTTCTCTCCGCATTGGCTGTATCAGCTAGGACTGATGCACTGATGTTGCAGTGGAACAGCATCTAGAACGGTCCATATAACTTCTATATGCTAGGCATATGTTCTAAATCAGGGGTTTCCAACCTAAGGCCTGGGGGCTGGATCCAGCCCATGGCACCATTCCATGTGCCCCACCCACCTTCGCTCCCCATCTGTGGTTCCTTTTAGTAAACAGCATTTCAAAGCTGTTTACATGGGAGCGAGGGCAGCACTCCACATGAAAAGGTGGGGGGGGGGAACTGTTGAACTCCTGGTCTTGTCTCACCCAACCCCAACCTCCCCCTCCTGGGACCCCCCCCCCAGTCCCACAAGGAAGTACTAGCAAGCCCTTCTTGCCCTTTCCCTGAGCAAGCAATTCATCTCAGTTGGGGAGGGAGATCTGAAGCCTGCTTTGAGTGTTGATATCTCCCTCCCTCCTTCCAGGGATAAACCAAATGGCCACCCCTTTGAAGCTGTTGGGACAAAATGGCCACCACCACCCATCGTGCAAGCAGGGCAAAATGTCCATCCAGCCCCTCATGTTTCAGAGAGCATGACCCGGACCCCAGCTTGAAAAGATTGGGAACCCCTGTTCTAAGCAGTGCTGTAGTTTGTCATGTTGTCATCAACATAAAATGGAATTTTATCCTGGATGCAAGATTCAGCATATGGTAAAGTGAATACAGACAAAAGTATACATGGCAAAGGACTGGGTCTGCCACTGGAAAACATATCTCTACATTGAATTCTTCTCCTTCCACTGGCTTCTAATCCAACTTGTCCATCAATACATTATGCAACACCTCACCTTCCCCCCCCCCCTCACTTCTGTGACCCACAGTAGATACTGAGCAGTAGATCCTCAGTTTGCTAAGGCCAAGCTGGACTTTAAAAGGAGCTATTGTTTTTATATTTTATTTTTATATTTTCAAAACAAATAAAATAAAAAATATACACATATATAAGAGGGGAAGGGGCAAAACAAAAATACAGCAACATTTGGCTTGTTACAAAATTTGCATTAGTTATTCATCCTTGTTCATATTAGAAAAAAGAAGTAAAAACAACATATATAGCATTTAACACTTGAGAAGGGCACCTTTCACTCACAGGACCTCTTCTTCTAGTCCATATATCTCAATTATCTATTTTAACTTTTATACCTATCACTGTTTCCAAAAACTAATACACTTTATTGACCACGTCTGAATCCTTTAGAATTTTCTAACACATAATAAAGTCTCCCCATATCTATGGAGTTTTCCATTGCGATGCCCTATGTTAAATTAGATTTTAAAATAAGTGTGCATACATCAGACTACCTTAGAAAGTTATCTTTTTGAACCTTGTTTGGATTGCTGTTGTTACATGCCATCAAGCAGTCTCTAATTTAGGCAACCCCAAGAACAAGAGATCTCCAAAATGCCCCGCCTTCAACTGCTCATCTCCTGCCAATTATAGTTTGTGGCTTCACTTGGGGAATCAATCCACTTTGCTTTTGGCCTCCTTCATTTCCTACTGCCTTCCACCTTTCCCAGCATTACTGTCTTTTCCAGAGAGCCTTTCCGTCTTATGATGTGCCCAAAGTAGGACAGTTTCAATTTTGTAATTTTGGCCTCCAGAGACAGTTCAGGCTGGAGTGCTTTAAAACCCTCTTGTTTGTCTTTTTGGCAATCCAGGGTATCCACAAAGCTCTCCTCCAGCACCATATTTCAAATGGCTGGGTTGTTCTGGAAGATATAGTCCAACAAGAAACATTAACTCCACAATTAGGTCTCTTTCTCCAGAGTTGGAGTTTTGACTAAGGTAATTATTTATTTTTTTAATTTATTTTATTCAATTTCTATCACCACCCCCTCGCTGAAGCGGCTTACAATCAACCATAAAAAACCCAAGCATAAAAACATCCCTTGTTGTTCAGTCACACAGTCGATTCCGACCCTTTGCGACCCCATGGACCACTGTCCACCAGGCACTTCTGTCCTCCACCATCCCTACAGCAATTAAAATCATAAAACCATTTAATATTTAAAAGCCATTAAAATGTCCTCCCAACATTCACAATAGGTTAAAACTAAATTCAGACGGCCTTTCATACATATAAGCCAGCGGGGGTGAGCTGCCGCACCGACAGTACCCCACACCTGCTGGGCCAGCCAAGTTTCAAGGCCTTTCTTAAAGGTCAATAACTCTGCCTGGAGGTGTAGTTCAGTCAGCTGGAGGTTCCACAGGGCCTGAGCAGATACCAAAAAAACCCTCCTTCTATAGTTAGAGAAGCAAACCTCTCTAGCAGATGGAATCATTAGGAAGCCCCTCCGGTCTGCTCTGGTGGGATGGGCAGATGTCCTTGGGGTAACATGGTCTCTTAGGTAACCAGGTCCATTACCATGTAGGGCTTTAAAGGTAATCACCAGCACCTTGAATTGCACCCAGAAGCACACCGGCAGTCAGTGCAGCTACCTCAACAGGGGTGAGGCATGGGCATCATGGCCACATCTCATCACCATGCTGGCAGCCATATTTTGTACCAGTTGCAGCTTCTGAATGGTCATCAAGGGCAGCCCCATGTAGAGCACATTACAATAATCTAGTCTGGAGGTGACCAGAGCATGTGTGACCATAAGCAAGGAGTCCCAGTCCAGGAGCAGGCATAATTGGCGAATCAGTCAAAGTTGAGCCTGGCTATGACTGCCACCTGCTCTTTGAGCAGGAGTCGTGAGTCCAGGAGGACCCCAAATTATACACCAGGTCTGTCTGAGGCAAAAGAGCTCCATCCAGTACCAAAGGGTGGTACCTCCTGGGCAGTGGTGTTGCATGGTGTCATGTGGGCTATGGGTGTTCTTGGACTACAATTCCCAGAAGCCCTAGCGGGAGCGGGCAGCAACAACTACCAGTGGGTAGCAAATTTGGCTTAAGCCCCGGGGTCCTTACCCACATCCACTCTGTCTTGGCAGGATTCAGTTGTAGCCCATTGTCTCCCACCTAGACCCTCACAGCCTCCAGGCACCTGGATAGGACTTCCACTGCATCTCTTGGATCACCTTGGGCTGAGATGTACAATTGAGTATAATCAACATACTGATTGTACTTCACCCTGTGGGAATGGATTATCTCCCCCAGAGGCTTCATGTAAATATTGAATAAGAGAGGCAAGAGCACCATTGGAGAAGCCTAGGGCTGGATCTCTTGCCTCCCAACAACATCGACTGGGTCCAGCCCCTCAGAAATGACAGGAAACTTCTTCAAATCCAAAGAACAAACTAAATTTCAGGATATTTCTCAGGGACCATGAGCCAATGGGTCCAAAAAACAAATGAGTAAGACTAAAACAAGAGGATATTTCATATTTTAGAAAGTCCAATGCTAGTAATTAAGTATTTTCAACTTAAGTATTTTTGGTGTTGTTGTTTTTAGAGTGAGGAAAACTGGATGTAAAATCCAGCAAGCAAAGAATGGATGGTATGTGGGAAAGATATTGTGATGGTTTGTAAAAGGTAAAGCTCCATGTTTCTTGAAAGCCAACCAGGTCCGATTCTAGGGGGGGGGGTGCTCATCTCCATTTACAATCAAAGAGACAGTGCTGTCTGCATCTGAAGGTGTTTCTGTGCTCATGTGACAGGCATAATTAGCTGGCAGAGCACACGGAACATGGTTACCTTTCCCACTGAAGTAGTACCTATTTCTCTACTTGCAATTTCTTGCTTTTGAGCTGGTAGGTTGGCAGGAGTTGAGACAGATAATGGGAGCTCAGTCCATCATGCAGCACTCAGGTCTCAAATTGCTAACCTATCGACCTTCTGGTCATCAAGCTCAGCATCTTAACCATTAAGCTCTTGTGACCATTTATACCAGGGGTGCCCAAACTATGACCAGCCCCCTGAACCATGTGACTGGCCGAAAAAGTTTGGACACCCCTGGTTTATACAACCTCCAAAAAGGGCAGAATCTGGCACAAAGGCTTAAGATGCACCATTTACTGTTTTCAGAGAGACTTCTCCAACCCTGAGGACACATCCTAAGCAGAGGCGATTATCTGAGTAAAGTATCCAGGAATTTGCACTGGGTTGCCAAATTTAGATGGAGCACCGTCCTTCCCACAACACCTAAGAATGGTCTGACAGCTTGACCTAACACTATAGGAAAAAATAACGGTGGAGCAGAGGAAACATGGTTATATGATACCAACCCCCAATGAGGCAGTAGAAAATCAGAACTCAGAAATGAGACAGCATCCAGAGAGTAGTAAGTCACCCTTGCTTGAAAGCCAGTCCTATCCAACTCTAGGGTTCAGTGCTCATCTCTGTTTACAGCCAAAGATCCAATGCTGTCTGTGTTTGCAGACATTTCTGTGGACATGTGGCAGGCATGACTAGACATCAGAGTGCACAGAACACTGTTTACCTTCCCACCAAAGTGGTCCCTATTTATCTATAGTACCTGCAATTTCATGCTTTCTAACTGCTAGGTTGTCAGGAGCTGGGACAGAGACAGAAGCTCACTCTGTCATGCAGTACTTAGGTTTCAAACTGGTGACCTGCCGAGTGCCAACCTTCTCGTCGTCAAGTTCAGCATCTTAACAACTATGTATAAATATGTACTAAACACACTTTTGAATTGTTTCTACTCAGGAGTGCTGTTCATCCACTGCAAAAGAGGGAAGATAATTACCAGGTGTTCTGTACTGGGATTACCACTTCTATTATTTTCAAATCATTTTGATTAGGGGGATAAATTTTATGAATGTTAAAATTGCTAGTTATGGTTCTGATCCCAAGGATTCAAGACTTATTCTGGGCTCCTTACTAGTATTTTTTAACACAGCAATTACAGTCAAGCCTCGCATAATGAGCGTTTCGCTTAGCGAAAAACTCACATAATGAGCGAGTTTTTCGCTAAGTGGTCCGACTTGCAGAATGAAAATTTTTGCTATGTGAATTAGACTTTCCCTATGGAAAAACTAGTATAACTAGTGTTTCTATGGGGAAAACGCGCACAGTGAAAAATTTTCGCTATGCAAGTTTTCCCCCTTAAAACGCTCGTTATGCGAGTTTCCCCATAGGAATTTTCACTATGCGAGTTTGTTTCGCATAGCAAAAAACTTGCATAGCGAGCAGCCTCGGAGAACGAATTAAATTTCTTATGTGAGGTATGACTGTATCTTTATGATGCGCTGAACTAGAGTAGCAAGGTACAATTTAAAGGAAAGGATTGTGTCCATTCCAAAGGGCCACCGTTTCCTTTCACTCTGGCTCTGTTTATTTGGCCCCATGACTCCTGGTTGTAGGTCTAAAAACAGGACTGGCCGTAATGTGCAGCATCTTCCGAGAAACGTGGGCCTTGTGCGTAAATATAGAACTCTTGAGTAAACAAGGCTTTCATAGACATAGTAACCAAGTTCATTCACTTCTCCAAGACCACCTGAACATGAGTCCAATGGGATTATTATGTTTGGAACTCTTTAAAAACAGGAGTTTACTGTTGAAATCCATCTCCATGGCAACAGGCCATTGCTTATGTTTTGAAAAGACCAACCATGTTTCTAACTATATAACTCTTTTCGGCTAAAATACGGAACAGCTGCTTTCTTGATCGTACGTTGTGCCTCCGGGGCCCCAACAGGGATCGACGGCCTACGTTTTGTCAAATTACTTTTAACGCCCTCGCATTTCTATCAAAACCCATCATCTCTGCTGGATGGCAACGGTCCATGTTTCCCAGCTGGGGGAACACCTGCACGATACAAACTAAAAGCACATTGCATCTCAGTTTTTTTCTTCTTTTGAGGCAGCAGGAGCTGAATCTTATTTCATCTGGCCTGTGGAGTAAATTATTGTTGCTAGTGAAAGGAGAGAGGGTGAAAAGTCAACTGCTTTTTCTATTTAGGCAAAAGCAGATGTTCAATGGGGCTGTTTATTTTCTGTGTATTTTATGTGTATGTATGTTAGCAAAAGGCAGGACCTTAAAATAAGATGGGAGCTTTCGCTTCCCTCCCTCAACTTCGAACAACGTGGATTCTTTGGTGAAGATCTTGCTTAATGCGATAAGGCAGGAGTGCCCAAACTTTTTCGGCTGCGGGCCAGTCACATGTTTCAGTGGACTGGTCATGTGGTTTCTTCCACCAGAAGCAGAAATAAAATGCACCCACGCATGCACAGAACGCTGCTTACAACAGTGTTCTGCGCATGTGTGAGCACATTGTTTTACTTCCACTTCCGGGAGCAGCGCAGGTGGCAAGGCTGTTACCCTTTAGGAAAGGTGTAAAGACCTGCAGGAAGAAGGTGATACCTTTATTGGATCACTCAAAATAAAAATCATTGTGCAAGCTTTCGTGATTCAAGATCCCACAGGGAGGCAGGCATTGGTTTCCTGCGGAAAGGGCAGAAAATTATCAATGGAAGTCCCATAGATGAAAGTCCTATTCAAAATCCATGTGAGAGCAATAATCAGACACCTGGCTTCCTATGGGGGAAGGGACCCATACAGCCTGCTGCTTTTTCAAATTAATTTCTAAGAAGAGAACCTGGCAGTACCATCATGCCATGAATGGGACTTTCATTGATAGTTTTCTTGCCCTTTCCACAAGAAACTGATGCATGCCTGCTTGAAGAAGTGATCTTGAATCATGAAAGCTCGCACAATGATTGATTTTTTTTTTAGTGATTTGATAAAGGTATTGTCTTCTTCCTGCCTTTCTTTGAATAGTAACTCCCAGAAAGCCCTAACTAGAGGGGCCATAGGCAATGCTAGTTGGGCCTACTGGAACTCAGAAAAATTGGGTGTCAACTTACAGCCTTGAGTTACCGCTTTGTATTATGCGTAAAGGGTGCCACAGTGGTTTAGTGGTCAAGATGCTGAGTTTGATAACCAGAAGATCGACAGGTCAGCCGTTAGAGACCCAAGTACTACAAGATGGAATGAGTGCCTGTCGTCTGTCTCAGCTCCTGCCATCCTAGCAGTTTGAAAACAAGATTTTGCAAGTAAATAAATAGGTACTGCTTTGGTAGGAAAGGTAATAATGTTCCGTGAGCTCCAGCATCTACTCACGCCTGCCACATGATCATGGAAATGTCTACAAATGCAGACAGTGCTCGTTCTTTGGCTGTAAACAAAGATAAGCACAGCCCCTTAGTATTGGACATGACAGACTGTGGAGTAAAGGAGACCTTTACCTATTATACGCAGAACGTAAAAAGACCTTCTAGATTGTGAGACTCTAAAACTAAAACACTTTTTTGTTTCTGGCATTAAAAAAAATTGTGGGTGGTTTTTAATGTGTGGATATTGTGTTGTAAGCCGCCCAGAGTGGGAAGATATCCCAGAAGGGTGGGGTATAAATGTAATAAATAAATAAAAATATGCAACAATATATCATCAGTTTGCTTACACTGACATCTCACGTTCTTGCAATGAGCACAGTGCAGCATATATGATTCTCATCATCATCATCATCATCATCATCTGATCTTCACAACATCCCTATGAAATAGATCAAGTGAAGAGATTAGTGACTGGTCAAAGGTGAAATTAATGGCTCACTAAGGACTAGTAAGGACTGTCCACCTGCTAGTCCAGGACTAACTTTTATGCCATGCTGATTCTCTCCCAATAACAGCTCCTGCAGACACACATGGCAGTCTCAGGAGGAAAGATAACAGCATTCTGTGTTCTGCAGCATCTAGCCATGCCTGCCACGTGACCACAGAAGCGTTTGCAGACGTAGGCTCTTTGGTTGTAAACAGAGATGAGCACCAACCCTTAGAGTTGGATACAACTGGCTTTCAAGTAAGGGAGATCTTTACCTTTACCTTTATCTTTAAAGAGTTCAAGCTTGTAAGGTGGACAACTGGGCATCATTTATAGTGTTATGTGCAGCTCCAAATTTGTGTGTGTGTGTGTGGGGGGGTCCTTTTCTTTCTAAAGTTCTTTCTAAAGGACTGTGGTGGCTCAAGTGGTTAAGATGCTGTACTCCACAACTGGAAGTTCTGAGTTCGATTCCCGAGTAATGCAAGACAGATTGAGCTCCCGCCTCTGTCTCAGCTCCTGCCAACTTAATAGTTCGAAAGAAAGAAATTGCAAGTAGATAAATAAGTACCACTTTGGTAGGAAGGTTAACAATATTCTGAGCACTCCGGTGTTAAGGCATGCCTGCCACATGTCCATGGAAATGTCTGAAGATACAGACAGCGCTGGCTCTTTGGTTATAAAAAGAGATGAGCAATAAACCCAAGAGTCAGATACAACTGGCTTTCAAGCAAAGGCAACCTTTACCTTTAAAGTTCTTTGTCTTTCTCCTTCTCTTCAGAAATTACTTCCAAAGAGTTTCTGTAGATGACTGTAAGCAAACATTTCTCTTCTTCCAAAGCTATAAACAGTTTTGGTGTCTCGGGGGCCTTTATCTAAATAAAAAAAAGCATTTAATAAGGCTATTTTGTCTCAGGATTTCTTTGAAGAAATCCCTGATGTCAAGATCAGGCAGAGGGACAGAATGGGTAAACATGAAACAACATGTCCAGGATTTTCTTGAGAGGCACTGGCTGTTTTATGCTTAACCAAGTAATGAGGATCAAAAATCGTAATGTGAAACCTTAATGGGAAAGGAAGACTTCTGTCTTTGTTCTGGAATGCTTAAAAGCAGGAGGGGGACCCCTAAATTATCGTGCACAGATCTTTAATCAAGTAATTTCACAAAATCCAGGAATGTTTTTTTAACAGAGCTTGTTTCTTCTCCTCCTCCAACCAATGATATTTTATAACACTTCCTACAAACTTTCCCTTTTAACTGGAATGCAGCAATGTTTATACTGTCTGAATGCATAGTAGAAGCTTTTCTCATCTTTTGTAATCGGTGAATTAGTTTGCTTCATGATTCTATCAGGTTAACTTTTAAAATCAATACTGGAAGAAAAAACCCCAACACAATTGAATTTCTTTTTTAAAAAAAATATCAAAAACAAAAGCAACTCAATCAGGGCTCATTAATAATACCTTTATTGCCGGCTAATCTTTCTCATGCGAGGTCAGGCAAAAGGAACTCCAGAATGAATGGCTGGGTGGAGATAGCACTTTGAGGGAAGTCTGCAAACAATTTAAAAGATGATTTACCACTCTTGAAGGACAATTCACCATCAACTGAATGTCTTGCTTTTTCCTAGATCAAATGGATAAATAGCTTGAATTTTGGACTGCAAGTGTTACAGCAGGGGAGCCCAAACTCCGGCCCATGGGCCGGATCTGGCCCCTGATGCCAATTCATCTAGACCACATTGCCTTCATTGATCCCGGAAGCAGAAGTAAAATGTGTCCATCCAGACGTGTTTTATTTCCTCTTCTGGGAGCAATGAGGGTGGTGTGGGCCGGATGAATTTGCATCAGGGGCCAGATCTGGCCCATGGGGCATAGTTAAGCAGAGAAAATGGCAGGTTAAAATCTATCTCATCCTGTTGTGAAACAGATTGCAAGGCATGTTTTACTTCCACTTCTGGTGGGAGGACCACATGCTGAACCACATGACTGGCCCATGGCCCAAAAATTTTGGGCACCCCTGTGTTACAGTCTGGTGCCAGCTATTCTCTGGGGATCAAACCAGATAGAGGAAATTGTGAAGCAGCTCAACCCTGCTCCATCCCCTTTTTGCTGCAGCAGAAGGAATGGTCCATTTTCAGAGCTGGGTTGGAACGACTCCTGTACAAACAGAAGGAACGTTGTGAAATAATTCATTCCTTATGAAGCAGCTATTTCCAGCACAATATTTTTTCACCATTTGATTGCACTCTTTAGTTATTTACTGTTACCTGAAAAACCACTGCAGTGGTATCTCGCTTAAAGAGCATAATGCTTTTCACAGGATTGCTCTTTAAGCGAGTTTTCTCTTTAAACAAAACACCATTGTAAGCGACCAATTGTGACTTGTGGGAATTGCGAACCCCAATTTATTTGTTAAGCGAGTTTTTGGTTGGTTTTAGTTGTTAAGCAAGGCGACAATTCAGAGAAAATTCTGCTCTTTAAACAAGTTAGTTTCTAAGCGAGACGCTCTTTATGCGAGGTTTTACTGTACAGGTATCTCCTTTTTCTGCCATAGGTCAAGTTGGGCTGCATGAGTCGAAGTTCGGTAGAGCACAGCAAGGGTTGCAGACAGCTGGAGACGGGCTATTTACCCAAAAGAGACATTCACTGGTGAAACGCCAGGGATCCCAGAGACTTGAAATTCAGGTTAAGAAAAGGCTTTATTTAATGTGTTTAATCAACAGTTGGCCATCTACTGGTTAAAGACAGAACAAAACCCACCTTCTATAAAAATCTATGCATGAGCTTCCCTATCTAATTTCCAGAGAGAGCTGAAGATCGAAGTCATAACATCCTTTTATACAGTTCTACAGATACAGACTAATCCTATCCTCCATCTACTTTAACAATAAAGTTTTACAATAAAACAAAGAACCTGCAGCAGGTGGTCATTTCATAAATAGATAAGTCAATTAAAGGTTACAAAGGTAAACATTTATGTAAATGTGGTCAGGTAGTAAAAAGATTACAATTTCCAGGAAAATAGAGGGAAGAGGCTTGGGGATTAAGTAAACAGGTAAACCAATGATAAAGTTGGTGTCAGTCTTGCCGCCAATGGAAAAGCCAGACTTGAAGTAGTGAACCAATCAGGACTGCAGCACGTCCAAGGCAAGAGACTTGAACAGCCATTCAGAGATGCTGGATCTTCAGTGAAGATACACCCAAGCACTCCTCACTCGCACAATCCTAATCTGTCTCAAGGCAGTGAGCCCTATCATCACTGTGTACACATGCTAATTTCTAACCCCAGAAACAATAGACACAAAAGACACATGCAAATAAAGTAAAGAATTAATCTCTAAAAGAATCAAGGCCTCAAGGATGAGCTGTAAGTTCTAGGAAGGGTGGAAGTGAGTGCAGGGCAGCAGATACAGTGGAATGCTTCCTTTGGAATGTGGTCAAGCTTTTGGATTTGTCCAAGCATGCCCAGGGCAAGTGATAATGTTTCAGAAAGGTTCCTGCTTAAAATATACAAAGGCAAAACATGTTAGAATATATGGCAATATTTTTCGTAATTTTTGGAACATTTTAGGTGTAACCACTAATATAAAATCAATCAAGAGTGAAAGGGTTAAGATCACCATGTCTATGGTCGGCGCAGCTTCAAAAAGTGGAAAAATGCATTTTAATCCAAACCGCAATTACTTTTAGATCATCCAGAGGCTTTAAAAAGTCTAATTTTACTGTACCTGCTGCAACTGCACTTGACTTTTAGACAGGAGAAGAGATGGGGGGATCCATTTTCAAAAAGCCTGCTTTTTCTAGCTGTAAACCAATCAGATGAGAAGAAACTTTTTCCGATTTACTCCCAAGTAAACCACCCCAGTTTGCTCCTGTCAACTTCCCTTGACCGTTCAAAACCTGCCCTGGGGCTCAGCAAAGCTTCAGGAGCAAAAATATAATTTTTCATGATTATTTTACACTTTATTCTGGCATTTAAAAGGTTAACTTTTGTCCTCAGATCACCCCCGCTCGTCTTCCCGTCTGAGCTGAATTTTTCTTATTATTCCGTTCGCAGTGGTGTCTAGGAAAGCCTCGAAAGTGTATAGCCTTTTGAAGTCTTTGAAGTCTTTATTGAATCAGGGAAATGGATACGTTGTATCAAAACTCTGTTCCTTTGAAAGTCCTTAAATAGACTCAAATGATACTTTGTTGCATTGAGCTTCTTTGAACTAACATATTTGGAACTCTCCATGTAATCCTATGGCCCATTCAAGTGAACAGGCCTGGTCTATTGCCTATTCATGGAATGGCTTTTGTGGAGCCTTTTTTAAAATCGCAGTTTGCAAACTATGAAAATTAATTACCATATATACTCGAATATAAGCCATTTTTAAACACAAAAAAAGAGGTTTAAAAGGGTGACTCGACTTATACTCAAGGCACCCACTGCAGGAGTCCCAAGATACCCCCAGATTGAGTTATGCCGACGAAAAAGAAGATTGGGGAAGCAGGCGCTCCTTAAACTGGCACTGAGAACTTTCTTACTGCTTCTGGATTGCTGGCTCCCTCCCCTCCTCTTGTGGGTGTATCTCTAGCAATGAGATTGCAACAACAATAGAGGCAGGCACATTCAAATTGCCATGGAGAAAAAATACGGTACCCTTGCTGCTCTTGTTTATCCATTCTGTTGTTGGAGCACCTCTCTATCTGGGATAGTTTGCTGGAGGAAGAGTCTCTCAAAACAAAAGCAGCAAGGGTCCACACCCCACCCCCACACACAGCAATTTGAATATGCCTGCATCTTCTTTGACTGACAATCACAGAAGAGGCAGACATATTCAAATTGCTGTGGAGGGAGGGGGAACCCTTGCTGCTCTTGTCATGCCTTTTGAGAGACACCTCTCTTTTCCTTCTGTAGTTCAGAGCATCTCTAGCTGGGAGATTTTGCTGACCAACAAAAACCATGGAGGAGGTGCTTTCAAACTGCTGTGGAGAAAAAAAACCCTTTCTTGCTGCTGTCAAGCTTTACTTGCCCATACCTGCTACTCCATGGAACAGCCAAACTAGAAAGGGGAAGTCATGTTTGCATGCCTTGAGAGCAAGAGGCTAGAGCATGAGTGCCCAAACTATGGCCTGGGGGCCGGATGCAGCCCCTGATGTCAATTCATTCAGCCAAAGAAGCCCTTGTTGCTCCCAGAAGCGGAAGTAAAACACACCCATATGACTTTTCCAGGAGCAACGAGGGCTTTGAGGGGTGGATGAATTGGCATCAGGGGCCGCATCTGACCCCTGGGCCATAGTGACTGGCTCCCTGAAGCATGTGACCGGCCCACGGCCTGAAAAGTTTGGGCACCCCAGGTTAGAGTGACATTTTCTGCCTCAGCTCTATTGGCCCACGTACCTCTTTACCCTGCAGTGCCCCCACTGGTTGGGTGGTGCTAATTCAAATACAGATATATATGGTACAAATCAGTACTTGCAGTTATCTACCTGCAAGTTTGTGTGAATGGATGCATGTACAGTGTGGTGCTTATGGACACGTAAGCCTAACAACTGAAGTCAGGGAAAAATAGAAAATAAAGGTTAAACATGTTTTTATTGAAAATAAAATATTAAAAAATAATAAACAGAAATAAAAGGGGGAATTTCCAGATTTGGAGTAATATTACTTATTTGTTAAGGGTCAAGAGAATCTGGCGGGTGTCACACCACTTTGCTTTTTGGAGTATAAGGAATTGCCTACACTGACTCATCTGGAGCAGGCTAAACAGGGCCACTTATTATTTGATAGAGCTCTGGTATACCATTTGGTGCAATCTTTCCATCCAAATGGCATACTCACCTCAAGCGACCCTCTTTGATCCACCTGCCTGTTGAAAACAGCAGCAGCAACAACAACAAACAACAACAACAACTTATCTTTTCTATGTATCTGCAGAGAGATACAAACGACAGCTTGGAAACAACTAATTAAAAGTTACATAGTCACCTTAATTAATTTGTTTTTGTAGCATTGGATAAATCCTGTATTCGAACTACACCTGCTGAAGGATAATGATGTCATCAGTTTTCCTCGATTGTAGTTGCATCAGCAGGATTTCAGCCAAGGATATAACTAGTAGTTAGGAGGGTACTAGTTATTTTCCAGCATTCCTTTTGGCAGGAATTTATCCACTTTTCTTCTATTCTCTTTATCAATCAAGAATGGCAAGAAGTGTTTTTCAGTTTTGCATTTTTATAAATATTTCCAAAGTACAATATGAGGTCTAAAAATATTCAATGAAAATCCTGAGATATATACTTGTTGTCGGCTGCAACTCATATCTGAGAAAGCATTTTTTCCTGAAGCAGGAAAAATGTCATGGACATGAATTTGTTTAAGGTGGATCCCAGCTTGCCATGAAGTGACCCACACATTATGATCATGGAGCCATCTCCTGTGGCACGTATGAATTGAGACATGCAGGATTTAACACCAGGACTGCAATGGACTGCCGCAGCCTTGAAGATATTGACAAGGTGTGCCTTCACAGCCAGTCCATCTGGCATGGCCTCTTCCCCCTCCATGACTGTTGGGAATCAAAATACAATAGAACCCCGAATAACGTTATGACTTTATTATTATTATTATTATTATTATTATTATTATTATTATTATTATTATTATTATTATTATTATTATTATTATTATTATTATTATTATTATTATTATTATTTAGATTTATATGCCACCCTACTTGGCAAAAACCAACTCAGGGCGGCTTACAACATAAAATCGAATACAATACAATATAACAGATCAACAGTACAAAATCACAGCATCCCACAATACAGCGCAACAAAATAAATATAAACATAATATAATCAAAATACAGTCCGTAACAATATTCAGTACAAATAGACAGTAAACAATATATTCACAATACGGTTCATACCCAATATGAAAAATATAACAATATCATAACAAAATAATAATAGTAATGTAATAGCAATTAAATATCATAAAAATACAATAATATAATGCAATAAACAGCAGAATAACTACACACATAAATCAACATTGTCAATACGGAATGACGGGGCTCGGAAGGCGGGCGGGAGCTTCGCCTCACCTCCCACAGGTGCAGGCATTCTTCTCCTCCCCCGGGCGTGATGGCAGGGGCCCGTGGGGAAGGCAGGAGCGTCCTCAACCTGCCGTGGCTGAAAGGTCTTTTATCAGCCCCTGTGCCGGAATGACGGGGCTCAGAAGGCGGGCGGGCGCTTCGCCTCACCTCCCACAGGTGCAGGCATTCTTCTCCTCTCCCGGGCGTGATGGCAGGGGCCCGTGGGGAAGGCAGGAGCGTCCTCAACCTGCCGTGGTCTTTTATCAGCCCCTGTGAGGTCTAAAAATATTCAATGAAAATCCTTGGTTCCACAAGTCCCGTCGTTATCCGGTTTTTAACATTGTGCGATACATTGATCACACAATGTTAAAAAAGCCCTGTTTCCCTGGAGGCTGCAGGAAGCCAGAACGTCGGGATTTGAATCCTGACATTTTGGCTTGCTGCTGCCTCCAGGGAGGTGGGGGGACTTTGGAAACAGCTTGGAGCGGGTCTCCCCACCTCCCTGGACCCGGCGGGGGGGTCGGAGACCCCAAAATTGGTAAAAAAAAACGGACTTTTTTTTTTTTTACCAATTTTGGGGTTTCTGACCCCCCCCCCCCCGGCCGGGTCTAGGGAGGTGGGCAGACCTGATCCAAGCTGCTTCTGGGCTTCCCCGACATCCTGAGCCAGTGCAGCAAGCCAGAATGTCAGAGTTCGAATCACGACATTCTGGCTTGCTGCACTGGCTCAGGACGTCGGGGAAGTCCAGAAACAGCTTGGATCGGGTCCCCACACCTCCCTGGACCCAGCCGGGGGGGGGGGGTCAGAAACCCCAAAATTGGTAAAAAAAACCAGACTTTTTTTTACCAATTTTGGGGTCACTGACCCCCCCCCCCCCCCGCCGGGTCCAGGGAGGTGGGCAGACCCAATCCAAGCTGTTTCCAAAGTTCTCCCACCTCCCTGGAGGCTGCAGCAAGGCAAAATGTCAGGATTCGAATCCCGACATTCTGGCTTGCTGCAGCCTAAAAGAGGGTGGGGTACAGTGATGGGATGTCAAAAATTCTACTACCACGCCATGACGTCATGGACGTCATGGGCGTGGCCAATGTAATGACGTCATGACATCATGGGCGGAGCCAACGTCATGATGTCATGACGTTGTGGGCAAGGCCAAAAATAAAAATAATAATAATAATAAAATAAACATGCACACAGACCCGTAAATAACTTAAAGAAATAAAATAAATAAATAAATAAAATAAAAATTAAATAAAAGTACAACCACCCACCCAAAACACAAACAAATCACCCACCCACCCTAAATATAAAAGCCTCACTTACCTTCCTTGGCACCGACGAACCTCCATGTGGCCCGGGGCCACCCGGCAAGGCACGCTACCCCCGACTGTGGCAGTTTCCTCCTACGAAGGCCGCGGCCGGCCCTGCATCCGCCAGCCACGGCCGCCACAGCCCCTGCCTGGCCACCGGACTCCCACAGGCACGTTGGTGCCTGGCCGCGCCGTCCGCCAGCGCCGCGCCCTCCTAGGGACTTGGGCCCGACAAACCCCCGTGCCCTGGGTAAGCCCGGCAGGGCTCGCCACCGCCACATCGTCTTCTGCCGGGCGCCTGCTGCTTCCTCGGGCCGTTGCCTTTTCGGCCCCGCCAGGCTTACCCAGGGCATGGGGGTTTGTCGGGTTTGCCCAAGTCCCTAGGAGGGCGCGGCGTGGGCGGGCGGCGCGGCCAGACACCAACGTGCCCGTGGGAGCCAGGTGGCCGGCTAGGGGAGGTGCCCTTCTCTTAGGGCTGCCGCCGCTGCTGCCGGAGCCACTCTAAAAAGGGGTGGCTCCAGCTTCGGAAGATTTTTTTTTAAAATTGGAGCTAAAATGGCTCCAATTGACTGCGCATGTCCAGAAACTCAATCTGACGCATGCGCAATGTGTCAGATTGAGTTTCTGCACATGCGCAGTCAATTGGAGCCATTTTAGCTCCGATTTTTTTTAAAAAAAATTATTTCGGTGAGGCGTCCGGAACCGGAAGCCCCAAAAGTGGACTCCCCTCACGGAGAACCCTCCAGGATTGGTCCTACCGGTTCCAGGGATCCGTCTGGAACCGGGGACATCCCATCACTGGTGGGGTAGCTTCAAAATTAGCGCGCATTGGGTCTCCCAACCTCTCTAGAGCTGATGCGCGCTAATTTTGAACTTCCCCCACCCTCTTTTAGGCTGCAGCAAGCCAGAATGTCGGGATTCAAATCCTGACATTTTGCCTTGCTGCAGCCTCCAGGGAGGTGGGAGAACTTTGGAAACAGCTTGGATTGGGTCTGCCCACCTCCCTGGACCCGGCGGGGGGGTCAGTGACCCCAAAATTGGTAAAAAAAAAGTCTGGGTTTTTTTTTACCAATTTTGGGGTTTCTGACCCCCCCCCCGGCTGGGTCCAGGGAGGTGGGGACCCGATCCAAGCTGTTTCTGGGCTTCCCCGACGTCCTGAGCCAGTGCAGCAAGCCAGAATGTCGTGATTCGAACTCTGACATTCTGGCTTGCTGCACTGGCTCAGGACGTCGGGGAAGCCCAGAAACAGCTTGGATTGGGTCTGCCGACCTCCCTGGACCCGGCGGCGGGGGGGTCAGAAACCCCAAAATTGGTAAAAAAAAAAGTCTGGGGTTTTTTTTTACCAATTTTGGGGTTTCTGACCCCCCGCTGGGTCCAGGGAGGTGGGCAGACCCGATCCAAGCTGTTTCTGGGCTTCCCCGATGTCCTCAACCAGTGCAGCAAGCCAGAATGTCGGGATTCGAACTCTGACATTCTGCCTTGCTGCACTGGCTGAGGACGTCGGGGAAGCCCAGAAACAGCTTGGATCGTGTCCCCTGCCTGCTCCAGAGAGATCAGAGGACCCGATCTACAGCTGCAGGGTGGCTGGGGAAGCTGACGGGGACTCCCTGTCGGCTTCCCTAGCCACCCGCCCTTGCCTCCACAGCTGTGGGGTGGCTGGGTAAGCCGACGGGGGAGCCCCCGTCAGCTTTCCAGCCTCCCCACCCCTGCCTCCGTAGCTGCAGGGTGGCTGGGAAGCTGAACGGAGAACCTCGTTCAGCTTTCCACCCACCCTGCTGCTAAGAACGACTATATCGTATAACGTTAAAATCGTGTTATTTGAAGCAAGATTTTTTCCAAAAATCTTGTCACATTATACGGTTTTAGCGCTATATGATACTCACGTTATACGGGGTATTACTGTACCTCTTCTGCTCATTTTGCCATTGGACCCATATGATGGTTTTCAGTGGCATTTCTTCCACTGAGGGAACCATCACCCCACCTAAAGGGTCTCATCTGCACGTAGTTGTTGGCCCCTTTAGGAACTCAGGTTATTTACCACTGCCAAACACTAGGCGTTGAATCGCTGGCTGTACGGTCTACTCCATTACCATAGTGGGATGTCTGGCCAGTATATACTGTATGTATTTCTATTGGGCATTATCAGAGCCCACACTAGAGGCCATCATCTGCAATATAAAATACAGGGTTCACTGTTATCGATGATTTCAGATATTTTTTCAGGTAGGTCTCAAAATGTATCCCCCATAGATGTGGGGGCAACCTGTAATTCCTTTTAGACTAATATTCCATGCTCAACTCTCAATAGACAACTTGAGAAAACTCTCCTCTTGAATTCCTACACCCACATGATTAATCGAGGTGGGCTTTCTGCTCTTCACAACTGACAACCCTTTAAATATGTCTTTGTGCCCATGGTCCAAGGAGAACATATTGCTTTGTTTCAGTTCTTTAATACACGTTCTTTTAGCTGCATCCGTTTTCTGTAAGATCAAAACAAAAGCCATGTATTGGTGGAATGCAATACTAGTCCATGTGGATCTCAGATCTTCCCAAGAAGATTACTGCACCTATAGAGACAAACTTCAGAAGACTGCTCAGACACTCCCAAACATCATCATAACTATAAGCAAGGAAGCTATTGTCAGTGATTAGGTTGGATCTGAGATTTTGGGAGATACAGTCCAGAAAAAGTAACTTTTCTCATCTTTGGAGTTAACAGATTTTGAACTGAGCTGTCCAATGCATTTACTGAAAGAATGAAAGGAGATGGAGGAATAGTTGTCAACAAAGCTTTTGGATATTGCTGATTGATTAATTTAATGTTTATGGGAGTTAGATAAATATTTGAATTGGTACTTGTAAGAAAGTATTTGTGAAGCTTGTTTTAACAATGTGCTTGTGTCTATGTTTGGCCATTTTAACAATCTTGAATAACCCCACTGTATGCAACAACAAAAACCATAAACTAATTTTAAAAAACCCAAACTAAAATAGCAGTGCAGATTTACAAACTGTAAAGCTCCCCACAAATACTTTAGATATTGACAATTCTCAGACTCTAAAAGACCACCCAGCCTTTGGGTCTTATGTGATATAACATGACTCTCTGATGTTTCCATTAGCTTATACAAGGGTGCCTGTTATATATTCACATGACGTAATGACTCCATATGGTAAAAACACTCTCACACCAACTTAAGATGTAACAGTATATGTGTTGCTCTCATTTTGTAACTTTAGTCAGGAGGGGGATCAACAATTTTCTCCAATTCCCTTTCCCATGCCACACAAGCTGATATTCAAAAAATAAGAAATTAGGTAATAATTCCTATCTAATCCTGAAATACACAATAGATCAAGTTTAAGAAAGGTTGTCATTTTAGCCAGCACAGAATACAAAGGGAATCAGCAGGGGTTCTCAACCTACGGCCCAGGGACCTGATGTGGCCAACAATACTATTTCATGTGGCCCACCACCACCTCCGCCACACCCAGAAATGCCATGTGTGGCAGGCAGGGCAAAATGGCCATTCGGCCCCAAAAGCTGTCTGAGGGAGTGTGATCTGGCCTTCGGCTAGAAAAGGTTGAGAACCCATGCCTTACAGTGTAACAGATTCATTACAGTATACTTTTTTGTGAAGATACCCAGTGTAATGCAGTGGACAGAGTGACAGACTAGGACTCAGGAGGCCTAGTCTGCATTTGAATCCCCACTCAGCCATGGAAGCTCACTGGGGGGAGTGAAACTGGTAAAGCCACCCCTTAAATATCTAAGTTACCCTGAAAGCCCTTTTTGGGTCACTGTACATCGATTCTGACTTGACACATAACATTTTTGTGAACCAAAGCCACTTTGAATAGTTGTATTAAGTGTTATCTTCAAAGGGACTTGTATGTGTACCTACATTTCTTGAATGCAGGGTGTATAATAACAGGTTCAAACTAAAGGAAGCCAAACATAGGCTGAACATCCGAAAAAACTACTTAACTGTTAGAGCAGTACAACAGTGGAACCAACTGTCTTGAGTGGTGGTGAGCGCTCCAGCATTGGAAGCATTCAAGACAGAATTGGACAACCCCCTGTCAGATCTGTTTTGATGTGGATTCCTGCGTTGATCAGGGGGTTGGGCTCAATGACCTAAAAGGCCTCTTCTAAATCAGTGATTCTATAAGGACTATGTTTAGAGGGGGAAGTAAACTGCAGGATTAGAATCACAGGATAATAGAATAATGGAGTTGGAAGCTCCTATTATACCATTGAGTCCAAGCCTCTGATCAAGACACGAATCCAAATCAAAATACTGTTTCTCTAACAGAGGGTTGTCTAATTTTCTCTTTAATGCCTCCACTTTCTGAAGTATCCATTGTCATACTGCTCTAACATTTAGGAAATTTTAGTCAAACAAAATCTGACTTCCTGTAACTGGAGCCCATTATTACATGTTCTGCACTCTGAGATGATCAGGAACAGACCCTGTCCCTCCTCTGTGTGACAATCTTTCAAGTATGTGAAAAGTGTTATCCTGTCTTCCCTGAGTCTTTTCTCAAAGCTAAACATGCCCAGTTCCTTCTGCCTTTCCTCATAGGGCTTGGTTTCCAGTTTCCTGATCATCCTTGTTGCCCTTCTCTGAACTTGTTCTACATCCTCCTTAGAGTGAGAGGTCCAGAATTGAAAATAGTACTCAAGATGAGGCCTAACCAATGTTGAGTAGAGGAGAACTAGCACTTCATGAAATTTGGAAACTATACTTCTGTTAATGCAGTCTAAAATAGCCTTTCTCTTTTGTTGCAGCAACATTGTACTGTTGGCTTATAATCAGCTTGTGATCTACAACATTTCCAAAATTATCTTCACTCATACTACAGTAAAACCCTGAGTTACAATGGAGGTCTGTTCCAACAATCTCTGTTGTAACCCAAAAAAATTGTAACCCGAAATATCCATAGGGATATATTGAAAAATATTTTAAAATGGTCCTGAATTGATCGTTGTAAGCTTGGACGGCATTTCCATAGGATTTGCCATTGTAAACCAGAGCAAACTTAAACCGAGACAGTTGTAACCTGGGGTTTTACTGTATTATTTAGCCAATGTAACTGTGTTTTATTCCTCCCCCCCCCCCCCCAGCAAAGTGTAGAACTTTGCACTTATCCCTGTTGAATTTCATTCTGCTGTTTTCAGCTCAGCCTATCAGGATGTTTTTGAATTTTGTTTCTGCCTTCTAAGGTATTAGCTATTAGATGGAAATAACAGCAACAGAAACAACGATAGATTATATGTGCAAGTACAGTATAACCATTACTCATCTTATCTCCATATTATTAATTCCAGCCACCTCCTGTTTTCAAAAACACACCACAATACTTTGCTCAAACAAGCTGTCATAGATAAAATGGTTTTAATAAACTAGATATTATATTTCTGGATAAACAACAAAGAAAAACTCACCTTACAGAAGTTGGAGTTCATCAACAAGCAAGTGAAAGTATGAAAATTGCAAAGTACCAAACAGTAAGGCAAGAAATTAAAAGAATATGGAAGATTTTCCTCCCCATACTAATTTCAGAAATCAAACTCATCCCCAAATCTTTGGTTACCATTTAAAACAACTGCCAATAGCTGCTAATTTGCCTCCTAAAATGTAAAAATTAGTCTTTTTGCAAACAAAACAAATTTTTTAAACTTGACCCCATGTACTATAATTCTGAGAAATAAGACATGTAATAAAGAATAACAGGCCAAAATCCTGTTGTGCAAGTTATACCTGTGAAAAAATGATGACATTTAGCAAACAATTAAACAGTTCCTTCTTCCATGGGCTTGCACACAATGAAGCTGATTACATGTGAGCTGGATAAACTGTGGGACAGAAGTGGAAACTCTTTAATTACTGTACTTAAAATCTCTCCCAATGTTTAATGTCATCACTTTTTCAAAATTGTGGGCCATTGTGTTAAAGGGGGAGGAAACTATGTGAAACATAGTAGCCAAAATCCTGTTTCTTAGCATAGTAATCCACACTAAAGTAGGTCCACTGAATCAGTGGGGATTTGTTGAGTCAACTTCCTTGCAATTTCCATTTATTTAAATAAGCCTACTTTAAATTTGACTTACTACAGTAAAGTAAATCACAGTTAGAGTAGGCCCTTTTGAATGAATGGAACTTAAGGAGAAGTTCACTCACCAAATCTCCATTGATTCAATGGGCCTAGTGTGATTCACTACACTAAGCAAAAATATTTTGGCCATATACATATATACACTGTTTATTATTATTTATTATACAAGTATATCAATTGTTATCGTAAGTACATTTTAAAAGTAGCTTTGCTTTTTGTTATCCAAAGGAACTGGAGGAGTTGCCCCTTGGAAGACATTGCAGTGCTAACGACTGGATCCTGGAATGTGAAACACAGCTAAGTGAGACCACACGCCCTCTGTAAACTACAAAAGTAACTTTAAATTATAGTTACATCACAAACCAAATGTAGTTAACCCTTGTTGCATCACAATAATAAAATAACTAAATTCTGCCTTATTAAATCATTTATTGGAAGTGACTTATTAGCTGTGACTAGTTGTTTTCCAACTCTTCTTATAACCCAGCTACTGATATTCTGTAGAGCTGAACCTCTGAACATGGCCCATAAGAGAAATAAATCAGAATTCCTGAACTGATGGCTCTCCAGATGTGTAGAATTTCTCTTCATCCCCAGCCAACTTGGCCATACTGCATTCCAACACATCTGGAAAGCACCAGGCTCAGGAAGATTGCCATAAATAGAATGTTCTTCCAGTCCCCCTTCTAAAGCCATCATAGCTTGGAAAAGGTATTTTTTTAATTACAACTTTTAGAATTTCCTCAGCTCCTTTTTTTGGACTACAATGTCTAGAACTCCTGGGTTCTTTTCTCTGTGTTATGTACCTTCAAATGGCATCTAGCCTATGGTATCAAGTAACTTCTGCTTATGATGATCCTGAACTGATGACCTCCACAATGTCTTGTCATTAACAGTCATGTTCACATTTTGCTAACTGAAGGTTGTGGTTTCCTTTGTGGAGTCAGTACATCTCATGTTAGAGTGTGACCCCCACATAACTTTGTCCCAGTTGACAAACTTTTCTATACCACACTTTCACGTTCAAATAGCTGCCCTGATTCAAACAGAGATATTTAATTGTCCCACAAGTCTTTCAAATGTTCACATAATTGCATGGTCTTCCCTTCTCTCTTAACCTCCTCTACCATTATCACCACCTTCTTATCTACCTATTTCATTGGCATTCAAATCCCTTTAAAAAAAAATCTTTTACAAGTGAAATACACCCCTACTTACCCCGGGGGGGGGGGGTCCATTCCATAGGCTTTTGCTTAAATCGGTGTTTTATGTAACTCAAAGCAAACCCATAGAAAAAATTATTTTTTATATAACTCGAAACAAACCCTAGGAAAAATGTAATTTTTATGTAAATTGAAACAAACCCATAGGGGGGAAAATCTTTATGTAACTTGAAGCAAACCCATAGGAAGTCATGTAAAACAGGACATGGTTTTAGCACAAAATAATTATGTAAGTCGATTTTTATGTAACTCGAGGCACATGTAAGTCGGGGTTTTATTGTAGAGCTAAACTGACAAGATGTGGAAAGCATTTGAATAAGTGATAAAGTGCTAAACTTGAAGAACTTTTTTCAACAAAATACAACTTATTAATTACATTAGAATTGTATTCTTTACCACTGCAAGCAAGGCAGGCAAGGGGAGTAGGGATCGCTTGCATTGCACACTTCACCCAATGCATTACCAGTGATGTCATCAAGACGTACACAACAATGCTAATCAGACAAGCCAAAAGCAAGACAAAATAATGTGACTGGAAAAGCTTAAAAAACCAACATACTCTGTCAGCCAAACAAAATATACAGCATATTCATGCCAAAAGTTCAAATCTATTCATTGTTAGTGCTAACATTGCATGTTCAGTGGAATAAATCATGCAATCATAGAATAACTGAGTTGGAAATGGCCTATAAGGCCATTGGGTCCAAGATCCTGTTCAATGCAGGAATCCAAATCAAAGTAGCTCTTACAGGTAGTCATCCAATTTTCTCTTGAATGCCTCCAGTGTTGGAATGTCACCACCTTCCAAAGTAAATGGTTCCATTGTCGTACTGCTCTAACAGAAACAAAGTCCCCCCCATATTCAGCCTATAACTAGATTCCTGTAATTTGAGCCCATTATTAAGTGTTCAGCGCTATGAGAAGGTCAAGAACCTCTTTTGTATTACAATATTTCAAATATTTGAAAAGTGCTATCATATTACCCCTTGCTCATCTTTTCAGAGGGCTAAAGATGTCCTGTTCTTTCAGTCTATCCTCATAAAGTTTTATTTTTCACTCCTCTGATCATCCTTGTTGTTCTTTCTGTACCTCGGGGTCCCCAAACTACAGCCCAGGGGGGTGGATGTGACCCCCAACACCAATTAATCTGGCCCACACTGTCCTTGTCGCTCCTAGAAGCAGAAGCAAAACACACCTGTACGGATCTGGCAGCTTAAAATCTATCTCATCCTGTTGCAAAACAAGTTGCAAGGCATGTTTTACTTCCGCTTCTGGTGGGAGGAACCATGTGACTGGCCCGCTAAACCATGTGACCAGCCCACAGCGCAAAAAGTTTGCTTCTGCTGTACCTGCTCTAATTTTTTTTTTTTTGCCTCTTTCTTAAAGTGTAGTGCCCAGAATTGGTACTCTAGATATGGTCTAACTAGTACTGAATAGAGGGGGACTAGTACCTCGTACTCCTGCCAACCTAGCAGTTTGAAAGCAAGAAATTGCAAGTAGATAAATAGGAACCATTTCGATTGGAGGGTAAACAGTCTAGTCATGCCTCCCACATGACCACATAAACGTCTGTAGAAGCAACAGCACTGGCTGTTCGGCTTTGAAACAGAGATGAGCATTGAACCCTAGAGTCAGATACTACTGGCTTTTGAGCAAGGGAAACCTTTACTAGTCCCTCAGAAGGGACTTTGGTGGCTCAAGTGGTTAAGATGCTGAACTTGAAGACTGAAAGGTCAGCAGTTTGAAACCTGAGTACTGCACAACAGAATAAGCTCCCATCTCTGTCCCAGCTCCTGCCAATCTAGCAGCTTGAAAGCAAAAAATTACAAGTAAATAAACAGGTACCACTTCGGTGGGAAGGTAAACAGTGTTCCGTGCACTCCGGTTTTGATGCATGCCTGCCACATGCCAACAAAAACGTCTGCAGATGCAGACAGTACTGGCTCTTTGACTGTAAACAGAGATGAGCACTGAACCCTAGAGTTGGATATGACTGGCTTTCTAGCATATGTCATATAGAACATACCATGTACATATGTACTGTATGTCATATAGAAAGACATACAGAATCTGAAAAATTTGACATGATACTTTAAACTGGACATTTATTTGCTTGGTTGGTTGGCTTGTGCAAACTTTAAGATTACAGAAAAACCTTTGGATAGCAATTAACTATGTTTGTAATGCTGAAGCTTGCTATCCTGCCAACCAGATGGTCCAATTAAAGCTGTGGTATGAAGATTTTCACATTGCATTCTTCAGCTTTTGTTCATCCTTGTTGCCTTCTTCTGAACTTGTCACAATTTGTTACCATCCTTCTTTCGCATCTTTACATTTTTTAAGTTACATTGAGAAACATATACAGTACAAATAGGACAAATGTCACCACTAGGCTCAGAGATGCTTTTTGTTTTTGTTTTTATTTATTAATTTTTTATTAAGTTTTCAAATAAAAATAGATATAAAACAATCCACACAATAACAAAATAAGAATACAAAATAAGAAAAAATAAAACAAAGTAGTAAAAGACAATACATTGAAAAAACATATATTGATATCTGCATTTATATTCTAGTACCTTCTGATTACACTATTTCACAACATATACTCTTAACCACTTTTCCAAATTATCAATATTCAGTGTATTTTCTAATCTTTCATATATTGTCTAACTCAAAATACACAGCACGGTGATATTTACATTGCCAGGAGGTTGCGGTATATCACAGTTATCTTTCATTATTTCCCAAAACTCATTTGATCAGGTGCTGGCTTAAGACCTCCATCCCTATTCATTGTAGATTCCACAAATAATTGCCAAATTTTCCAAAATCTATTTTCTTGAACTATGCCTTTTTAAATATTTAGTTCCCATGTTAACTTATCATTTAATGCAAATTCCCACATTTCTTTGTACCAATCCTCAATTTTTAAAACATCATTTTTCCAATTTCTTGCAATACATTAATTCTTTTTTATCTTTGTCCACTTTTAAATTGTCAACATCAGTCAGTAAAACTGTACTTGGCCCCAGCTTAAGCTGCATCCCCATAATTCTTGAAATTTCTTCCTCAATTTCCCCCCAAAATGTTTTTACCACGGTACAACCCCACCACATGTGTTCATACATTCCCAGTACACTAGTACCTCGGATAACGATGAGACTTGGTTCCACAAGTCTCGTCGTTATCCAGTTTTTAACATTGTGCGATGCATTGATCGCACAACATTTTTAAAAAGCCCTGTTCCCCTGGAGGCTGCAGCAAGCCAGAACGTCGGGATTTGAATCCTGACGTTTTGGCTTGCTGCAGCCTCCAGGGAGGTGGAGGAACTTTGGAAACAGCTTCGATCGGTTCCCCTGACCCCTCCCCCTGGAAACAGCTTGGATCGGGTCCCCCGACCTGCCTCTAGGGAGGTCGGGGGACCCGATCCAAGCTGTTTCCAAAGTTCCCCCACCTCCCTGGATGCTGCAACAAGCCAAAATGTCAGGATTTGAATGCCGGAACAACGGATGCCGGAACAACGGAGCGAGGAGGACTCTGGCCGGGAGCGCCCGGATTCGTCCCACCTGCCGGCGCTCCTGAGCCTCGCCCCCACGTCGGGCTACAAAAGCCCCCACACCTGGACACTTACCCACCACCTGGACGCCGGAACAACGGAGCGAGGAGGACTCTGGCCGGGAGCGCCCGGATTCATCCCACCTGCCGGCGCTCCCGAGCCTCGCCCCCATGCCAGGCTACAAAAGCCCCCACCCCGGGACACTTACCCACCACCCGGATGCCGGAACAACGGAGCGAGGAGGACTCTGGAGCGAGGAAGATTCGTCCCACCTGCCAGCGCTCCTGAGCCTCGCCCCCACACCAGGCTACAAAAGCCCCCACGCCGGGACACTTACCCACCACCCGGACGCTGGAACAACGGAGCGAGGAGGATTCGTCCCACCTGCCAGCGCTCCCGAGCCTCGCCCCCACGACAGGCTACAAAAGCCCCCACGCCGGGACACTTACCCACCACCCGGACGCCGGAACAACGGAGTGAGGAGGACTCTGGCCGGGAGCGCCCGGATTCATCCCACCTGCCGGTGCTCCCGAGCCTCGCCCCCATGCCAGGCTACAAAAGCCCACACGCCGGGACACTTACTCACCACCCGGATGCCAGAACAACGGAGCGAGGAGGACTCTGGCCGGGAGCGCCCGGATTCGTCCCACCTGCCGGCGCTCCCGAGCCTTGCCCCCACACCGGGCTACAAAAGCCCCCACGCTGGGACACTTACCCACCACCCGGACGCTGGAACAATGGAGCGAGGAGGACTCTGGAGCGAGGAGGATTCGTCCCCCCTGCCAGTGCTCCCGAGCCTCGCCCCCACACCGGGCTACAAAAGCCCCCACGCCGGGACACTTACCCACCACCCAGAAGCTGGAACAACGGAGCGAGGAGGACTCTGGCTGGGAGCGCCCGGATTCGTCCCACCTGCCGGCGCTCCCGAGCCTCGCCCCCACACCGGGCTACAAAAGCCCCCACGCCGGGACACTTACCCACCACCCAGACGCTGGAACAACGGAGCGAGGAGGACTCTGGCCGGGAGCCCCCGGATTCGTCTCACCTGCCGGCGCTCCTGAGCCTCGCCCCCACGCCGGGCTACAAAAAGCCCCCACGCCAGGACACTTACCCACCACCCGGACGCTGGAACAACGGAGCGAGGAGGACTCTGGAGCGAGGAGGATTCGTCCCACCTGCCGGCGCTCCCGAGCCTCACCCCCACGACGGGCTACAAAAGCCCCTGTGTTGGGATGCTGCCATTGGCCATTAGGTACTGAAGTTTGATTATGGACTGTAGCCTGTGTATATTGTGTTATATTTATTTTTATTTTATTTTGTCTTATTGCACTGTATTTTATTTTATTGATTGATTATTGTAGTACTGCATTTTGATTTATTTATTAGAATGTCCTGATGTTTTGTAATTGCAATTGTTATCAGAGATATATGTACTGTATATGTGATATTTGTAATTTGCTATGTAATATTTTTAACTGTTTTTTATGCTATGAATGTGCTATGTACTGTAGCTGTTTCTTCTGTAAGCCGCCCAGAGTCGCTATGCGAGTGGGGCGGCATATAAGTTGAAAAATACAAATACAATTTTGGCTTGCTGCACTGCCCCGGGAGGTGGGTGAACTGTGGAAACAGCTTGGATCAGGTCCCCCGACCTGCCCAGAGCCAGCAGGGGGGTCAGAGAGCCTGAAATGGGTTAAAAAAATGGACAGTTTTTTTACCCATTTCGGACTCTCTGCCCCCCCTGCTGGCTCTGGGCAGGTCGGGGGACCTGATCCACAGCTGCAGGGTAGCTGAGGAAGCCGACAGGGACTCCCCGTCAGCTATCCTAGCTAGCCACCCCTGCCTCCGCAGCTGTAGGGTGGCTGGGGAAGCCGACGGGGGAGCCACCCCTGCCTCCGCAGCTGCAGGGTGGCTGGAAAGTTGAACGGAGAACCCCGTCCAGCTTTCCAGCCACCCTGCTGCTACGAAACGACTGCATCGGATAATGCTAACAGATTGTTATCCGATTTTAGTGTTATCCGATGCAGTCGTTATCTGAGGTATTACTGTATTTGATTACATCTCCAACACAAATTACTTATATTTTTATTTATCTGATGTAACTTTACTGGGGTCAAGTACCATCTCTATAACAATTTATAATTGTGCTCCTTCTCAATGCCGGACGCTCTCCCCAGCCAGTCGGGCGGGGAGAATATTTATATTTTATATAATTTTATATAATTTATATCATTTTATATGTGAGATTGTAACATTGTTAGCCACTCTGAGTTGCATCGGCAAAGAGAGCGGCATATAAATCTAATCTAATAAATCTAATCTAATGATAATAATTCTTCTCTTCCGTTTTTTTCCATATTGATTCAGTAATTTTAACATTCAGGTTGTTCCAAAAAATTTTTTTTCATGTTTCTTGTGGTCTACCTTCTTTATTTAGCTTCTTGTAAATCTTGCTCACCAAGTCCTTGACTCCTACTTCTCCCTTTCCTATTTTTAATACCAATTCTTCAAATTCAGTTTTATCCCTTTCCAAACTGATTTCACTTAAATATTTAACATTCCTCTTATTTACTAATATGGTTTGAAACCAATTCAATTTCGTCTGTATAAATATCTCTGCTTTTTCTCTCTATCTCTACAGGCCCGAATCCAGTCTTTCAGCACAATCACACCATTTCTAATAAGAACTTCCTTCAACCTACGATCTAATTTTATCAGAAATTTTTTAATATCTTCTATTCTATGATTGGAGATGTGTCTGGAACTAACACCTTCTTCACCTTCCTCCAAAAATCTAATACTACTTTTATCAATTTGTTTTTAATAACCATTCTGTTTATATCTCTATCTAAAAAAATTGATTTACCAACTTGGGACAACTCTCTCATCTCTATTTCTTCCCAAATTACTTCCTCTCTCACTAAAATTTTCACCACATTCTTTATTTGAAAAGCTCTATAATAGTTCTTGACATTCGGTAACCCTAACCCACCTTCCTTCTGGGATAAATAGCCAGGTTTCTTAGTAATCTTGTTCTACATCCTCCACTACAATTAACAAATTTTGATATTATTTAATTTCCTTATCTTTGAGTTGAATTGGCAGAGCATCAAAAAAGAAATGTAATCTCGATAATAACATCATTTTACATAATGCAACTCTGTCAAAGCAAGACAAATTCAACTTTTTATATTGCTGTATTTTATTTTTAATCTCCTTTTTTGTTTCTCATAACTTAACCTCTTAAGATCATCCTATTCACCTGAAATACTTATCCCCAAATATTTCAAACTATCTCTAACCTGTATTTTATACTTCTCTTTTATTTTTATCTGTTCTTCTTTATATACATTGCTCAGTATCATCTCCGATTTATCCCAAATAACTCTTAAACCTGTAATTTCCTCAATTTCTTTTAAATGTATTTGTATTCTTTCTAAAATCTTCATAGGGTGTTTCATAATTACCAAAGTGTCATCTGCGTACCAACTTATCTCAGAGACACTTATTGGACAGCTCCTTTATTCAGCATGGGCATTTGGGCTGGGGATTTTCACGGAATTGTTTCAAAATTAATTTCTCCAGCTCTGCATCAGTGCAAGTGGCATTGTTGTATCTTGTACAGTGGGTGTCATAAGCTAAGCATGTATTGCCTGAAGTTCTTTTGTGTTCCTTTAATCTGCTGCCAATCAATTTTTTAACTAAATAAATCTGAGTCCTGGTATTAGAGCAGGGGTGTCCAAACTATGACCCGTAGGCCAGATCCGGTCCACACCACCCATGATGCTCCTGGAAGTGGAAGTAACTGATATTTTCTACCTTTGTTTCCAGCCTACTTTGTTCATTTTCAATGACAGCTGTTGCCATGCTCCAAAGTTAGGTTTCAAAAGAGAAAACATTCCCCTCCCCCCCACACACACCATATTTTCAGTCTTCCCCAGTAAAGCAGAGAACTGTACTGTATATGGATATTTTTATTTTTTTAATTGCATGGCAGATATGATTTATGAACTCTGCTCAGATCTGTTTAACAGCATTTGGCAAGTTATTCCATCCAGTCACAGCTATGGGTCCTTTGATACTGGAACCACAATGCTAAGCCTTTCCACATACTCCATATTACAAGTCTGATGAAGCAAAAGGAAGAGTAGGGTTGGGAAGAGGTTATGAGAACGTTTTGGTCATGGTTTTCACTTGGCTTGTCATTGTAAGCCACACACACACCAGCTCTAGTACGGGCACATTTTACTTCCACTTCCTGGAGCAATGAGTGCTTCACAGGTCGGATGAATTGGCGTTGGGGGCCACATCCAGCCCCTGGGCCTTAGTTAGGGCACCACTGCTTTAGGATAACATCATCTGCTCCATATGAGTGCATACACCCAGTGGTGGGCAGCAACAGGTTCACCCCCCAGGAGGGGGGTAGTAAAATTGGGTTGTCTCTGGGCAGGGTGGTGGTGAAATTGGGTGACCACACCTACCTCCCTGCCCTGCCCCTTTAGGTTTTGTCCCTGCAAGTGGTTCAAGGTCTCCCTTGCTCAAAAGCCAGTCATATCTAACTCTAGGGTGCAGTGCTCATCTCCATTTACAGCCAAAGAGCCAGTGCTGCCTATGTTTGCAGATGTACACATGGCCATATGGCAGGCATGACTAGATCGCTCATGACGTAGGCTCTGCCCATGATGTAGGCTCCCCCCACAATGTATGCTCTTCCCATGACATAGGCTCCGCCCACGGTGTGGTAGCAATAGTTTTTGCTGCCCACCACTGCATACACCTCTGCTGCCACTAGGCACCCTGACATGATGCTTATGAAGGTGAGGTTGCTGGTTCAGGTGGCAGAAGCTAAAAAGTGGCCTATAGCTAGGGAGGCTGATGGCACGTCAGCTATCATGGAACTCTGAATCTTCCCTCCTCTCCTCAAGGACAGTGGACAGTTTTATCCTGTCAGCAAAATTAATAGGACTCTGCTCTCCATCAGATTAATTCCTGCTCATGGCATTGTTACCTAATATTTTGAAATTCACCCTTTAGTTTAAATTATTTTCTTTTATTTTTAAATAAAGTTCTTTGAACCTTTCAATTTCCCTTGAACTAATCATCAGGCACCTGTTTGCACTAAGCATTACACGTTCCATGTTCCCCAGAGCACAGACCTTTGCCCCTAAGGTGGTGGCAGATGATACCTGCATCACCTACCAACCATTTGCTAACCATATTTTAGTCTAGCATTAATGAAGATTTCTTTAGTATCCCCCTTCATTGACCATTGGGTCATCTTCAATGGTCTACCTTTGTACACATGAAAACTTAAGCATTGCACAATCACAAAACAAAATTGGGAATAAGATGCACAGCAATATGCTCAAATGAAGCCTGGAAATTAATGGAATACATTCAGGAATTAGACCAGGTGAATTTGGAGTCACCTTTGATATATTGTATGTTAATCTGTTAATCTCACATCAGGAAATTAACTAAATGCCTATCTCTCTTGCTGGCCAAAGCCATTGTTTAACTTGAAGCTCAGCTCTGGTTCAAAACTGAAGTTGATTTCTTTTAAGATAGGAATGTATAGGTAACTTCTATGGAATTATTTCTGTTTGCGTCTGATTATGATACAGTATTAATATTGGATGTTTGTGTCTTCTCATTCCAAAGAACAGTTAAGTGGAAAATTATAACTAAAGTACAGCTCTAATATTAAATCAATGCAGATATGTAGAGGAAAAACACCTTTTGCCTTCAGGAAATTCTTATCAAAAGATTCAAACGAGCTTTTCCAGCCAGGCCCATCAACCAGATGTGGAAGTCAACACCTATTGTTGTGGAATAAAGCTGGCAGAGAGGAATTGCCAGTTTACATATCAATATGTTTACAAGAAGTCAAGAGGCCAGTTTTCATTAGAGAACTCCCCCCCCCCCCATCTATGATGTATCAACAACTTGATTGGCCTCAGATGTTTAAAATTATAATTCTGATTCGCTCATTTTTGCAATCTCTGATAGGATTTGCCCTTCATTGTGAAGGCTGGGATACATAATTAAAAGAGAGTGTTTTGTTACTGTATTGTTTTATACTTGAAAAAACATTTGTTGTTTTTGTGTTATTGATCTGCTATACTTATCTTTTGACCTGTGTAATCATCTTCCTTGAATGGTCACTAGCTTCCCCTTTTGTCTTCCTAAACCAGTGATGGCGAACATATGGCATGCGTGCCAGAGGTGGCACTCGGAGCCCTCTCTGTGGGCACCCATGCAGTCACTCCAGCACAGAGTTTGCTCTGCCCAGCAGCTCAATGGGAGTGCTTCCTTCCTCCCCCAGCACAGAGTTCACCGCACCCCTCTGCCCAGCAGCCCAATGGGAGCACTTCCTCCCTCCCCCCAGCACAGAGTTTGCCCTTTTCCTCTGACCAGCAGCCCAATGGGAGCATTTCCTTCCTCATCTGTTGCTGTGTTGGCACTTTGCAATAAATAAGTGAGTTTTGGGTTTCAGTTTGGGCACTCGGTCTCTAAAAGGTTCGCCATCACTGTCCTAAATTGTAACATGCATTTGTAATAATCTGAAGTAGTTAAGTTTGCTTGACCTTGCTGCCACATGCATCTTCAATACTGTACTGTGAAAGCATCTCCCTAACCTATTGTGCAAGCAGTTGTGTGAACAATCTTATAAACAGTGAGAAGGGACAACAGATAGGGATGATGTGTGAAGGAAGGGTACATACATAATTTCCTTTCTGCTTTGGTTTTATGTAACACTTGCCTGTGTATTTTATGATTTTGTGGTCCTTGTTCGTTTACAGTGGAACCTCATACAACAATCGCCCCATATAGCAATGAAATCGCATAACAATTAGGTTTTGGGGGGAAATGGCATCCCGCATAACAATTTTCCCTATGGAAAAAAATCGTACAACAATTTTTCAATGGGAAAAACCACTTAGCAAAAAAATATCATTGTATGATGCATACCAGAGGGGAAATTGCTATACGATGCATGTATCATATAGCGATTGTTTTGTACAACAACGAGCCCCATGGAATGGATTAAAATCGTTGTATGAGGTACCACTGTACTTCAGTACTTCTTCATAGGGCATTCCCCTGACCCAATAAATTCTTTGCATCCTGCTCTCTGGTACAGTCAATTCCCTAAATCACTGATCAGCCAATATACTGACTTAGGCTTCTGGGAATTAAAGTCCTCCTGTGAGGCGTGGGCCCCACCTTGGGAACCACTGCACTAGAGGTATGTCATTCCACAGGCGAAATCAGATGGAATGAAGGGTCTGAACCTGAGCTTATAAATTCTGTTTTTGAACCCTAGCTCCTAGACTTACCCAAGCCACCATCAACCATATTGTGAGATGTTTCTGGCACATCAAGAAGTTAAATGAGAGAGAGCCCTTCAGGTATTTTTGGCATAGGATCAATTTCCCCCTGACCTCCAGCTAATCTCCTCTAGGCTAGAGAAACCTAGTTCCTTTTCTTGTAGGGCTTGTTCTCCATGACCTTGACCAATATTTCTGACTTCCTCTTCATCTGTTCAAAGCTCTGTATAATCTTTCTTAAACTGCAACAATCAGAACTAGATGCAGTAGTCAACCAGATTTAAGTCTCTGGCACAATGCCAGAAAAGTCCCAGGCAACTAAATGGGAGTACGAGAATATGAGCCAAGAAAAATCAGCATGATACGCAGTTCTGAGCTTCTGATACTGGACACCAAGTCAAATATAAGGTCGTGATACAGATGGATGAGTCATCTAATCCCACATCTTCAAGGCACAAGGCCTGCTTCCTGCAAAGGGCCACCACCCGAATTACTGGAAATTCTAATCAAATGTAACAATTTCAACTTAGATCTGTCTTGATCCAGAATGTGCTTCTCTTAAATTAAAATAGCAACAGAAGAAAAAGATGAAGACAACGACGATAATGACAATGACAACGAAGAAGGAGGAGGAGGAGGAAATTTTTTTAGAAGGAAATTTTTTATTGATAAAATTCTTACTACAGAACCATCTGTCAAGGTGAACTACATAAACTTGTCATCACTTTCAAAAACTTAGCTCAGTAAACATAGTTACATATATAGTGATTGTGGATGGAAATATACAGTACTGTATATACAATACCAAAAGAACAATAATATTTACAATTATATTGTCATTTACATGAAACTTAACTTTTAATATTCTAAGTTATTCCCAAATTTCTTTCTGTCAACCACTGCCACCATTTGTATCTGTCGGGTTCCTTCTGTCTCACCATCATTCTTTTAGCATATACTCTGAACCTTGCCATCACACTGCCCACCGCTTATTTGGGATCTGCCAGCTTTCCCGTCTTCCCTTCCTGTCCCCTTTGGAACATCAGAGCACTTAAGGCAAACAGATTGATTAATCGAACCAAGGACCAGGGCACTTTCCAGTTCTCCAGCTTCCCTTTCTTTCTTGGCCCCTTCCACCCCTTTCCTGGCTCTGTCCCCGATAGAATCGTCTCTGCTTTCTGTTCCTTTAAATAAAGCCAGTCCAATTTACTTGCCAGAGCTCCCCAAATTTCTTGTGATGAAGGACATTCTTTTGCAAAATGCGAACAGGTTTCTCTCGGGAGTTTCTGGCCTGTTATCCCACCTCTAACATTCTGGCATCTTATCCTCCTGCACTGCTGTTCCTCTTCCTTTTTCCATGGGTAGGTCGCTCCTACATTAAGTACCTGATGATATGCCCTCCACCTCGTTTCCCACAGACAGAGGGGTATATTCCCATCTTTAAACACAGACAAGTCCTCCTCCTCTGGCTGCAGATATTCCGGCAGATTAGTCTTAGAAGCCCACTTCTCTCTGAATGCCCTAGCGATTCTTTTCTCTATGGCCTCAGTGTAAATAACTCCCTTTGACTCCCTCACTGTATCGGCATTCTTAAGTGTGTTTGCCCTCACCGCCCAACGATTGACTCCCTCCGCCATATCTCTAACGTACGGCCTCATTCCCGTTTTTGAAGCACTAGTCAATCTGGGAGAACGGAGTTCCTCTTCCCACCACTGTTTCCCCCATCCTCTGCTTTGCCATAGGTCGCCTTGCACACCGATCGGTCGGGATTCTCCCTCATTAGTCTTCTGTTTCAAGTTATTGGCCAAAAAGGCACCTAGGAAAAGAGGGCCGAGAGCCGGCAACCCTAACCCACCTTCTTTTACCGAGCGGTACGCCACTGCCCTAGAGAGAGGGAAAACCTTCATTCCCCACAAGAAAACAAAAACTCTTCCCATCACCCTATCTATACGTTTCTGAGGAGGGGGATACACAGCCGCCACATGATTCGCCACCAGTATACAATAAGTTTTGAAGAACTGTACTTTCTTGTAGAGACCCAGCCACCAGGGTTTCCACCTCTCCAGTCAGTTCTCCACGCCTCTTCCCACCTTTTCCAATTCTCTTCCCATCCATTGGGGTCAACAGTGAACAGGATGCCCAAGATCTTGACTGAACTTTGCCCGCTACCTTTATCGTCTCCTTCCCCATTCAAAGCTTCTTTTAGTGTCTTTCCCCTGAGTTCTCCAGTCTTTCCACCCAAAATGTACACTCTGCTTTTTGTGGCATTGATGAGTGCTCCGGAAGCCTTCCCATAACCCTCTAATAATTCCTTCACTGGATCCAATTCCTGCTCTCCTGATGTAAAAACATAAACGTCATCAGCGTGGGCAACAAATTTGATTTTCCTATCTGCTTCCCTACCATCGAGGTCCCTCCTAAAAGGTAGGAATCCCCCAATCCAGCTGTCTTGTTCTATCAGTGTCAAAAGTGGATCCAATTTGGTCTCAATCCACTACCTTCATCATGCCAGTAATTTTCCAGTCTGGAGAAAAGATCGATCAGTTGAGATTCTGTTAACCAATCTGGGGTCAGAACATCACAAACTTTTGATTTCCTTCTTCTCAAAAGTCGTTCCAGAAGACTGAGAGTCAAGGTTTTTACATAGTGTCCCCTTTCCTTGTCCTCAAAATCTTTCCCCATAATGAAATCTACAATCTCTTGTTTTAGAGAAGACAAAGAGTCATAATGTTTTTTCTGAGTCCAGTTCCTAAGAACACATTTCAAGTCAATGCGATGGTAATCTATACGGTAAACTACAAAACCCCAAAGCTTCAGTAAGTCATCTTCATCCCAAGGGAGCTCACACAGCCAGTCTTGAAATTCACAATAGTCCTTGTTTAATTGTTGGGTCCAAAGATCCATAATCTTTTTTCCCCTGGACCTCTTAGGTTCTTTTTGTCCTCTGCCCCTTTTGCGGGACCTCCTGCCATCCTCATCTGAGCAGAGATAGTCCTCCTCCGTGTCAGCATTAGAGTCATTTCCCCCTCCTTCCTTAGATTTCCACTCCTCATCTTCCTCTCCCGACACAAGAGGGGAATATGCCAAATTCATATCTCCATCTCTTTCCTCCCCTCTGTCACTAAGAGGGGATCGGTCTCGTTTCTCCACAGTCCAGTCTGCCCATCTGGCTTTCTTTTGATTTTTCTTAAATGTATCCCTCTTGGCCTCAGCACTATTTCTTGTGGGTCCCAGGGACAGGGGAGACTCACAGGTTTCATCAACAACAGTCAGATCCAGTCTCAGGTCTGGGATTGATCCTGTTTCTCTTACTGTAGAGGAGCAGTTTAAATATTGTCCAAAAGGGCCCTCATTTCTTTCTGCTTCATTCGGGGTTTCTAAAGAGGGAGTAAGATCAGACAGCTCCTCTTCTGAAACGTCAGGGCCCACACTTTGAAATGAGTCTAGAATAGTTTCCTCAAATGAAAGCATCCCTCCCTTAGTAGCGCCTTTCCATACCCCTCCTTTCTCCTGGGTTTCCTGGGTAAGCCGCCTACTACAGGCTGGGGATGCAACAGACTGGAAGGCCTCAGCAGTTTCCCCAAACGACAGTATCCCCTCCTTAGTAGCGCCTTTCCATACCCCTCCTTTCTCCTGGTTTTCCTGGGCAAGCCGCCTACTACAGGCTGGGCCTCAGCAGGTGGGCGCTTTTTCATGGTCCCTTCCACCTTCCTCCCTTTCCCAATGGGTTTGGGGGTGATTTTTTAATAGACTTTTGGAGGGAAGACCCTCCCCTGAGAAACTAGAAGAAGAAGAAGAAGAAGAAGAAGAAGAAGAAGAAGAAGAAGAAGAAGAAGAAGAAGAAGAAGAAGAAGAAGAAGAAGAAGAAAGAAGAAGAAGAAGAAGAAGAAGAAGAAGAAGAAGAAGAAGAAGAAGAAGAAGAAGAAGAAGAAGAAGAAGAAGAAGAAGAAGAATTTTCACTGTATCTTCAGTCCTCAGAAGGACTGGTGTTTTCTTTTGCCAAACCCAATTAAGGATGTTCTGTTTCACAGGAATAATGATGATCATAAAGATGAATAATGGGAAAAATAGCTAGACATATGGTTAACTAGCTAGCTGGTGCCATCTAGAGGTAGAAGGGGGAAATTCTAGCAAGAAAGAGAAAGTATTTCAGAACGCCCCAATACAGAATTTGCCTGATTTTGAAAGTGCAAGTCTCCCCGGCAAAGATATGTGATTGCATTAATTACTTTCAAACTTTAGGAGAGTTGACATCATAACCAGATGCAGAACGTAGAAAAAACTAGTTACGAATAACCAGTTACATGCCTATGAATATCCCCAATAATGAAGTAAAAATGCACTTTGTTGTAGTTGTAAAGCAACAGTTGATAATATTCTCTTTTTTCTTTTTTAACAGCATAACTGTAACTTTTAGTTTCTCTTTTAGTTACAAGAGGCATGGTCTCATTAAAAGATGGAGGAGTAATACCATGTGATTGAAGCGCTGTAATCTGGAGATTGTATAGTTATTGAAGGAAGAACACAATAGAAAAAAGGAAAATGCCATTTTGCACTGAAAATAATGCTTCACCTCCAAGATATGTTAGAACCTAACTGTCCTCAAGTGGTAAATGGCAGTTTAGGAAGAAGAAAATACACTTTGTGGAAAGTCATAAAGAAATTCGTCTGTCCATCCGTCCCCAAAAAAATACACTCCTGGATGTAGGAGGAGGTGGGAATTCCTATTCATGGTTCTCTTCTCATCTAATCTGAGAAATTTGCAATCTAGTTCTCAAAACAAGTCAGTTTTTTTATACAATGTTTTTGAAATCCTAATTAACAATAAAGGCAGCTGAATTAAGTTAATAAACAGAGAAATCACCTAAGAGCAGATAATAATTTTCTTCTCCCTGGGGAGAATGTAATTAAACTGAAAAACACACAGCGGATGAGATTGCCGTGGCCTCATCGATCTTCTGGTAAGACAAAGAGCAATTAAAGCAGCTTCTCCATCAAGCGAGGAAATTATTGATTATTATGTGTCATGGTAGATGATCGTTGGCTGGGATGAAAAGTTCTTCCCCAAAAATGATTGCCAAGAAAAACAGTTTGGAAACTACATATGGTTCACAATCAAAGCTTAGAGAAGTGACTTCTTTGGATTACATCTCCCAAGTTCTTCTTCAACCAGCAAGGATGGGACAAATTCTGGGTGAAGGCCTCTTGCACAAATCAGTAGGAAGTTAAGTTCATTTATTGCACTCATGGGATTCAGAATATTTTTGAAATGTTTTTAAGGGTTGCTTTTTTATAACTTATGTGTTTTTTGTTTTTAATACTATATCTCAATAGTGTTTTAAATTATGATTACTGCATTGTCCTAACCTAACCAATTCTGAGCCACCTTAAGTCCTCTCTGGACAAAAATATAAATTTAATATACAGTAAAACCGTTACTTACATATGCCTCAAGTTACATAAAATTCGACTTGCATGATGATTTTGTGCTAAAACCATGTCCTGGTTTACACAATTTCCTATGGGTTTGCTTCGAGTTACATAAAGATTCTTTTTCCTATGGGTTTGCTTTGAGTTACAGTACACTAGTACCTCAGATAACGATGAGACTTGGTTCCACAAGTCTCGTCGTTATCCGGTTTTTAACATGCGATACATTGATCGCACAACGTTTTAAAAAAAAGCCCTGTTCCCAGTGGTGGGATGTCAAAACTTTTACTATCCCACTGTGATCATCACAGTGTGGGCAGAGCTAACATCATGACATTGTGGGCATGACACTGTGACATTTTTCCTATGGATTTGCTTTGAGTTACATAAAAACCAATTTAAGCAAAAGCCTACGGAACTGACTTTTTTCATAAGTAGGGGTTTTACTGTATAAAAAAATATTAAAATAATATATAAGCTATTTAGATTCCTGATTTTAACAGGAAACTTTTGAATGGGGGCTTAATACTCCCATTTATATTAATATGACTTCAGGGGCATTGAATAGACAGAGATAGTACAGACATTTGTTAGAGACAGTCCTCTAAGTCAAAAAGGCCCTGGCTATGCTAGCTAAGGGATTCTGGGAATTATACTCCAAAAAAAGTAACTTGTCACTCTGGACACATGGTAGCTGCAGAACACGAGAAGGAAGTATTTAAGAATAATATAATAATTGTGTGCTGTCAAGTCAGTTCTGATTTATGGCAGCTGACCTTGATAGCCTGTGCCGGCTGGTCCAACTCCGTCGCCCCCTCCGCCGCCTCGAGCAACACCTGCGGCGGGGGGAAGAAGATGCCGAGACCCTGCGCGCATGCCGGCAGCGGGAACTTTCAAAAGCCCCGGGCCGGCTGGTCCAACTCCGTCTCCCCCTCCGCCGCCTCGAGCAACACCTGCGGCGGGGGGAAGAAGACGCCGAGACCCTGCGTGCATGCCGGCAGCGGGAACTTTCAAAAGCCCTGTGCCGGCTGGTCCAACTCCGTCGCCCCCTCCGCCGCCTCGAGCAACACCTGCGGCGGGGGGAAGAAGACGCCGAGACACTGCGCGCATGCCGGCAGCGGGAACTTTCAAAAGCCCCGGGCCGGCTGGTCCAACTCCGTCGCCCCCTCCGCCGCCTCGAGCAACACCTGCGGCGGGGGGAGAGACCTTCCCGGCTGTCGCTACGGTTGCTACTATGACCACTACCAGTACCTGTCCTCAAATCAGGTCTCCCTGGTCCCACCGTTATCATTGCCGCCAGGAGTTACGGCGGATGGACAGCCCCTGGAGCGGGTCTGGGAGGATGTAAATGGGGGGTCACAAGGGAAAGTCTGCCAGCCAGAGGGTGGGGATTGGGCTCTGTCTGCTGGGGCTGGGGGTTTCCATGGGGCCCATATTGGTGTGGTAACGGGCATGGGGCGTTACGTCGGGAGCCGAGGGGCGGGCCGCACTCGGAGAACACGGGTCAGATGCTTGGTTGCTGTCCCGTGTTCTGGCCCCCCGGCTACACCTCTAGGCCCTGAACAGAAGGTCAAGAGTGACCCCTCCCTTAGACTGCTGCTGGTGAATGCCAGATCAGTCTGCAACAAGGCCCCTTTGCTTGCAGATACCATTTTAGGGGAGCGGGCTGATCTGGCATGCATCACCGAAACTTGGCTGGTGCCAGAGGATGGTGTTCCTTTGTCGGAACTATGCCCAGCCGGTTTCGGTATTTGGCACCAGCCTAGGGAGAGGGGAAGGGGCGGCGGAGTCGCCGTGATAGCTAGGGAGTCTCTGGGAGTCACCAGGGCCACGGCGCCACAAATTCCGGGTTGTGAGGCCTTGTTCTTGCGTGTGGGCCCTAAGGGTCAGTTGGGAGTCCTGCTCATGTACCTGCCTCCCTGCAGAGTAGCAGATTCCCTGCCTGAGCTCCTCGAGGCGGTCTCCATGCTGGCGTTGGAGACCCCCAGGCTGATAGTCCTGGGGGACTTCAATCTGCCATCATTGGGGACCGGCTCAGAGGTGGCTCGGGAGTTCATGGCTTCCATGGCAGCCGTGGGCCTGACTCAGGTAATTCAGGGTCCTACCAGGAGGAGTGGCCACACCCCGGATTTAATCTTTTTGTCAGAGCTGTGGCAGAGTGATCTGTTTTTACAAAAATTAGATACCACCCCAGTGCCATGGTCAGATCACTATCTGGTGGCTCTAGACTTCCTAGGGGCTGGACTCCACCGCAGGGAGGCAGGGCCGATTAAGTGGGCCTGCCCCCGGCGACTAATGGATCCAGAAGGATTCCAGAGGGAACTGGGGGATTGTCCTCTTGATCTGCAAAGCGATTCATCTGAGGCCCTTGTCGCCGCGTGGGATAAGAGAGCGACGGCAGCCTTGGATGCAATCGCGCCACTACGGCCTCTCCGAGTCCGTGGGGATCAATCTGCCCCTTGGTTTTCAGAGGAACTAAGGGAGCTGAAACGGTCTAAGAGACGCCGAGAGCGCCGCTGGGTGAAGACTCGAAGCGAGTCTGACCGATCACTGGTTAGAGCTGCTATTAAAGACTACCTAGTGGCGATAAGGGTGGTGAAGCGCCAATACTTCACCACCCTTATTGCCTCCGCAGATAATCGCCCAGCAGCCTTGTTCCGGGTGACCAGGTCCCTCCTCGGTAGAGGGGGGCCAGGCCCTGGGTGGCAGGGATCGGCTGAGGATTTTGCTGATTATCTGGCGGAGAAAATCGCTCAGATCCGCTCAAAGCTGAATCCCGGCGTGGAACGTACGGAGCTGGGGTTGACCATGGCACAGTCTAGCCATGTTACCTGGGATCGGTTCGATCCTGTTGGCCCTGAGGAAGTGGACAGGCTTCTTGTATCTGTTCGCGCCACGACCTGTGCACTGGACTTTTGCCCTGCCTGGTTAATTAAAGCTTCCAAGACTGTGGCAGCTGGCTGGATCGAGGCAATTATCAATGCTTCTTTAAAAGAGGGGCATTTTCCAGCATCTTTCAAACACGCTTTAGTGCGTCCCCTCTTGAAGAAGCCGTCCCTCGATCCCACGGTAATTTCCAACTACCGTCCAGTGTCCAACCTACCTTTCTTAGCTAAGGTTTTGGAAAAGGCTGTGGCGCTGCAGTTACAGGAAGTCCTGGATGAAGCGGATTATCTGGACCCGTTTCAGTCAGGATTCAGGCCCGGATATGGTACTGAAACCGCACTAGTGGCTTTGGTGGATGATCTCTGGAGAGAACGGGACAGAGGGGAGCCGTTGGTCCTTGCTCTTCTCGATCTCTCAGCGGCTTTTGACACTGTCGATCACGGCATCCTTATGGGAAGGCTCCAGGGTCTGGGGATCCAGGGCACTGTGTTGTCCTGGTTCTCCTCATTCCTGAGGGGCAGGACCCAGTCGGTGTGCCTGGAGAAGGAGGAGTCCAGCCCTAGGCCCCTGCAATACGGGGTGCCTCAGGGCTCGGTACTTTCTCCTCTCCTATTCAACATCTATATGAAGCCGCTGGGTAAGATCATCCGTTCCCACGGGGTTAGGTATCATCAATATGCAGATGATACCCAGTTATACATCTCTGCCCGTGGGGACCCAAGCGGTGCGGTGGAAGTCCTTTCCAGGTGCCTGAAGGCTGTTAAGGTCTGGATGGGGGACAACGGGCTACAGCTGAATCCCGGCAAGACTGAGTGGCTGTGGGTACGGGGTCCTGTGTTAACACAGGAGCTACCATCTTTGGTGCTGGATGGGGCAGTTCTGCCCCAAACAGACCCGGTGCGTAATCTGGGGGTCCTCCTGGACTGACGGCTACTGTTCGAAGAGCAGGTGGCAGCCGTGGCCAGGAGGGCTTTTGCACAACTCCGTGTAATACGCCAGTTACGCCCCCTCCTAGACCTTGCTCATGGTCACACATGCCTTGGTCACCTCCAGACTTGATTACTGTAATGCGCTCTACATGGGGCTGCCCCTGATGACCATCCGGAGACTCCAGCTGGTCCAAAATGCGGCGGCCCGGGTAGTGGTGGGGTGTGGGCGTTATGCTCGTGCCTCACCGCTGCTCCGGGAGCTGCACTAGTTGCCAGTATGTCTCCGGGTGCAATTCAAGGTGCTGGTTATTACCTTTAAAGCCCTATATGGTAGTGGGCCAGGATACCTAAGAGACCGCGTCACCCCAAGAACATCTGTCCGGCCCACCAGGGCGGATCGGAGAGGCTCCCTTGTTGTTCCTTCGGCGAGAGAGGCGCACCTCACCTGTACTAGGAAGAGAGCCTTCTCCGTGTCCGCCCCGACCCTCTGGAACCTCCTGCCCACCGAATTACGCCTGCAGACGGAGCTCTTGCCCTTCCGGAAGGGCTTGAAAACCTGGCTGGCAGGACATATTTGGGGACCAGGGAACATGGGCTCCCATACTAAGTGGCTTACTTAAAGGAGTGCCACTCTGGGTCTGAATTATGGGAATACTGGTGTGTAGTTTTTGTACTGTTTTTAACTTCAGATAACTTTTAAACTTTTACGATTTTATATGTTTTTATCTTTTACCTTTATTTTTATCATGATGTAAGCCGCCCAGAGTCGGATTCTCCCGAGTGGGGCGGGGTAATAAATTCAATAAATTCAATTCGATTCAAATAGCATCATGTCTAAAATCTGCACCTGTGAAGAGAATCGGTGCTGCCCATTTTGTCTTTGGTTGTCTATCACACCAGGTCTTCATGAACGAAGATTTAACAGTTCATACAAAGCTCATGGTATACCAAGCTGTTGTTACATCAACATTACTGTATAGCTATGAAACACAGACCCTCTATCACCAAGACATCAAAAAGCTTGAGCGCTTTCACCAACAAAAGCTAAGGTCCATCTTGAACAGCAAGTGTGATGACTATGTCGCCAATATTGCAGTTATCAAAAAGCCACATGTAAACAGCATTGAAGCTTCCATCATAGGTCATCATCTTGGATAGGGGATGTCCACCGTATGGGTGGTTCCAGTTTTCCTGATCAAATTATTTATGGGGAACTTAGCTACAGTACAAGAGTTCATGGAGCTCTTTTGAAGTGTTATAAGGACCAGTTGAAACAAACCATAAAGATATCAGGTATAAACCCACAAACTTGGTAAGCTGTGGCCGAAGATCGCCCACTTTGGCACCAAACCATTTCTGCTGCTACTGATCACTTCGAAGGAGAATGCCACAGACATGAAGAAGCTAAGCGACAAGCATGGAAGCTTCATCAAATTCAACTACACTTTCCACCATCTATTCAATGTAATGTGTGTGTCCACATGTTTCATGCCAAAATCGGTTTATTGAGTCACCAGAGACACTTCCATGAACTGAGAAGATGACTTCCAGAAAAAATGTATGCTCGGATACAAGTAACAGCCAACAACAAAGTAGATAATAATAGTGCATTACTATTAATTGTGTGCCTTCAATTCTAATGGGAGAGCCTTTTCCAGGGATTTCTAGGTAGAAAATACTCACAAGTGGTTTATCATTCACTTCTTCTTGTGGCTTCTAGGAATTTTGCAACTTTTTCAAGGCCATACAAAACAAGCCAGATTATCTAGGATGCAGTGAGGAATTAAACTCGCAACCTCTGACTCTACTGCCAGATACCTAAATCACTGAGCTATCCAACAAGCAACAAATACAGTGGTACCTTGCTTAAAGAGCATAATGTGTTCCACAGGATTGCTCTTTAAGCGAGTTTGCTCTTAAAGTGAAACACCATTGTAAATGACCAATTGTGGGGGGATTTGCGAACCCCAATTTATTTGTTAAGCGAGTTTTTGGTTGGTTTTATTTGTTAAGCGAAGCGAACATTCAGAGAAAATTCTGCTCTTTAAGCGAGTTACGCTTTAAATGAGGCGCTCTTTATGTGAGGTTTGACTGTATTAAGAACTGTCATTTAAAAACACTTTAAAACATAACAGCTCTCAACTTGACATCAGGAAATGTATATTGAGCATTCCGTAACAGCGCTTTCTTGTTGATCAACTAAAAGCCTCCTTAAGGAATTCATATCAGAGTAAACAAAAGAAAAAGACAAAAACATTTGTTGTTGCACCTTAAAGTCTAACTGCTGTGTTTTAATGTTAGCTTTTGTGGCTCAAGTCCATTTTCTCAGACATAAGAGTGAGACTTCATAGCATCGAGTTATACATATCAGGTACAGAGGTAGACAATGGTTGCCTAGCATAATGGATAAGTTTGCAAATCAGTGTGGCTTTTTACAACTGTTAATAACAGAAGATCCCTGATTGGGGTTCAGATTTACGTATTCCCATGAAGTAAGTAGGAACTGAAAGCCTTGCAGTGGAAGAACAAGGAACAGGGAGTAAACCTCCTAGATCAGTGATGGCAAACCTTGGCACTCCAGATGTTCTTGGACTTCAATTCCCAGAAGCCCAAGCATCCTGTGAATCCACACGAATGGGTTTACTGCTATTCATCCAGTCCACGCTGACCTCGTTGCTCCCGGAAGTGGAAGTACGGGTGTGTTTTACTTCTGCTTCCAGGAGCGACAAGGGCAGTGCGGGCCAGATGAATTGCAGTAAACCTATTCATGTGGATTCACAGGGTGCTCGAGCTTCTCGGAATTGAAGTCCAAAAGTGGGCTGCCACTCTGGAGTGCTAAGGTTCGCCATCACGGACTCAGACCTTCACAGCTATGAAGCAGCTCCTGGAAAGACCGTCTCCTATAGGAGGAAAACCCGTGGTCTCCTGCGCATGCGTCATGGGTCCCAGGTGTGAACATAGCGCCGGCCACTAGAGGGCGAAGGCGCGCTATCCCGTCGTGACTGAAAACAGCCTCGGGAATTGAAAGCGAACCTCACGCCGCTCTCAGCCCGATGGCTCCGCCCACCAAAGGCTCTCTCCATTCATTGGCTCGTCCCCTCGCTTTCGTCTCGCGCCCTCCACGAAGCAGCCAATGGCGCCGGCCCTTGTTGCGCGGGACCAATCAGCTCGCGGCTTCGTCAGAGGTAGACGCTTCTCGAGAGGGAAGGAGGGCGGGAGGCTTCTGGAAGATGGCTGCCTCCTGTGGCGGTTACTGTTGGTGGCTGAGATGGAGGGCGAGTTTGTCCCCGACTGCGGTCGTGGCGGCCTCCCGCCTAGCCGGTATCCTGGGGCCTTGGCTGAGGGGCCCCGGCGGCCTTCGGCCGGCGCGGCCGGGCTTGGCTAGAGGCATGTGGAGCTCTGTGAGAGACCCGAAGTCGGTGTCTGTGAATGTAGGAACCAGGTAAGGTGCAGGCAAGGCACGTCCCTGAGGAGAGAAGGTGTTCGTTTTCGCCCCTCTCCCACTTCGCTGGGCTTTGGTTGTTCCAAAGTCGCCTCAGGAATCTCCTTCCAAAACTCTTTTAAGATGTGTGAGGTAAACTCTGAGAACGTACAGAGTGCCTTTTCCTTAAAGTTGCGAATCCCATGCCCCGTTTAAGCAGTTTGTTGCCAGCACGTGCTAAGGATGCCTGCCCCCGAATATAGCTTTATGAAGGAATAATGAGCTAGCTAGACGAATTGAGAAACACGTGCAGGGGACATTTTCCCCTCCGCAGACTAGAATCTTAGGTAAAAGGTCTCTTCCTTACTCAACAGCCAGTCGTATCCAACTCTAGGGTGCAGTGTTCATTTCATTTTACAGCCAAAGAGCTAGTGCTGTCTGCCTCTATAGATGTTTCTGTGGTCATGTGGCAGGCACAGCTAGATGCCAGAGAGCAGGGAGTGCTGTTATCTTTCTCAGCAGTACCTGTTTATCTAACAAACAATTTCTTGCTTTTGAACTGCTAGGTTGGCAGATGCTGAGACAGAGATGGGAATTCACTCCACCATGCAGTACTTGAGTCTTGAACTGTTGACCTGCCAACTTTCCAGTCAAATTCAGTATCTTAACCTCTTAAGCCAGGAAGTGATAAAAGTGTTTCCTGTTGAAGACCTGTAGTCTGGTTTAAAATGGACAGTTTTAGACATGGTGTGAAATGGCGTTCTGTCAGCTGAGCCTCTGTGGTGCCAGCTAGCTGGTGTTTGCTTAAGAAGAATATCCATAGATTTTATGGTTAATATCCAGATTTCCCTTCTTGTATTTTATGATTAGTGGTGTTTCCTGCGCATGGATTTTGAACAGATTATTCCATGTAACAGACTGCCCTTAACTTCAACTATTCCATTATTTCTGAGGCTACTGAAATCAAGATGGCTCTGTTTCACACAACACAGCATATTTGCCATATCACTCTATGGAAAATAAATTATTGGAAGTGCATAATCATGAAGGAGAATATTTTGCATTGACAGCACTTCGTACTGAGTGAGAATTTTCTCGTAGAGGACAAATATGAGAGATATGTTTAAGTGACTGGATGTACACATGAACATTTAGCAAAGCATATGTACTGGGCAGCTTGCATTTGGCAGTGGGGTAATTCCGTGGCAGTTCAACCAGGCTATCTCACCCAACATCTCAGATTTTGATTAAACTTGGCTTATTTATTCTACCCACAAAGATAAGTACCCATGCCAAATTTTAACACTCTAGCTCACTTCGTTTCCATTTTATAGGCTTTTGAAGTTTTGTATTTTTGGCAATTGTAACCCAACGGATGTCGCGAAATGAAGGTCGCTGACATTTTGACATTTTCTGAAGAAAAAGACTACAAACTTTCATCAAGATTGAATGGTAAATAAAAAAGTTATAAATTATTTTCAAAATGTCAGCAACCTTCATTTCGCGACATCCGTTGGTTACAATTGCCAAAAATGCAAAACTTCAAAAGCCTATAAAATGGAAACGAAGTGAGCTAGAGTGTTAAAATTTGGCATGGGTACTTATCTTTGTGGGTAGAACAAATAAGCCAAGTTTCACCAAAATCTGAGATGTTGGGTGAGAAAGTTAATTTTTTTTGGTTGAATTGATATGGAATGACCCAGTGTCAAAAGGTGCAATTGGCATGTTTTATATACTTGAGAGTTTTAAATTTTCCCTGCAAGATTGCTTTCTGAGTGGTCCCAGAGAGTAGACTATTAGCACTACTAACTAAAAGGTATTGCAAAGCTCTTATGTCATTTTCTTTTCTGAAATATTGGTGAAAAACAACAGAAGAGTACATATGCAAGATGTTATTTGAGCCCCTCTGTAAAAATTTGCAAATAAAGGAGGGCAGTCGCAGGATAAGAGTCCTGGTGGGGCAGTGGTTAAACTGCTGTACTGCAGTCTGAACATTGTGAGTTTGATCCTGAGGAGGGATCAAGGGTGACGCAGCCTTTCATCCTTCTGAGGTTAGTAAAATGAGTACCCAGCATGTTGGGGGCAAAATGCTAATTATTCTATGGGCCGCCCTGGGAGTGCACTAAGCGCTGGGTCGGTATACAAGTGTAATTGCTTTTGCTTTTAGAACATACACTTTGTTGTTGTTCAGTCGCACAGTCGATTCCAACCATTTGCGACCCCATGGACCACTGTCCGCCAGGCACTTCTGTCCTCCACCATCCTCCTCAACTCGCTCAGCTCTGTGCCCATTGTGTCTACAATACCATCTAGCCATCTCATTTTTGGCCACCCCCTTTTTCTTTTGCCCTCCACCTTTCCCAGCATCAAGGCTTTCTCAAGTGAATCCTCTCTTCTCATTTGATGGTCCTGCATCAGTTCATGAATAAGCAGAACTGGAATCATAAAGTTGGAAGGGATCCCAAGGTGCATATACTCTAACCTCCCACTGACAGAGGGAATATATACTATCTATGGGGGAAAAAACAGTTTTCTTAAATTAAGCTTCTTTCTCTTTTTCCTTCTGTGTTCTAGGAAATTAGACATTTCTTCCGGAAAACTCGCCAGATTTGCTGATGGATGTGCTGTAATACAGGTAAACATTTGCTTTAAGATTGTTGAGAAATTTTATAAGCTGTTAAACAGACATACATCTGTCTGAACTGTGAATTCAGTTAGTGTTGTTAATATCTCTTTCCCTTTTCCCTTTCAAATAATTAAGCTAGGTGATACATCGGTGATGGTGACCGCAGTTAGCAAAACAAAGCCTACTACATCTCAATTCATGCCTTTGGTGGTAAGTATTATAAGGAATAGTATTGAAATCCTGGACATAATCTGTAACTGTGCTTGTGATTACATGCTGGTTATATAATAAATAACTTAAGAAGATAAAGACCATAAGCTTGCTTCATAGCTCTACATAGACGAGATAAGCTGGAAGGTCTTGGTTAATTACTATGTCTGTATATATTCTTAACAAAATAAGTAGTAATAATGCCATCTCTCTTGATTCATAAGGTTGATTATCGTCAAAAAGCTGCTGCAGCAGGAAGAATTCCTACAAACCACTTGCGAAGAGAACTAGGTCTTACAGACAAAGAGATTCTTGTAAGCAGACTAATAGGTACGAAATAGAAAGATTGACCTCGATAAACCATTGCAATAGTTTAATAAAGCATCAGAAATAACTATTTGCAGTTTACTTGTTTATTGATTTCATAATACACCTACCAAACCTCTTTCAGAGGAGATTGAATTTAAGAAGCACAACTAAGGCAAAAATACATTAAAATATTTTTAAATTACACAAAAAACTATTTAAAACATCAACAAAAGTATCTCACAGCTGATGCAAAAATACTTCCTGGCCAGAATAGCCTAAAGTCAGCTAATCTCCAGCATGCTTACCTACAAATAAATTCTATTTGTAACAAACCATAACTTAAGTTAATGGTGCAGTAATACCCCGGATACCGATTGCACTGGATAACGCTAAAATCGCATAACGAAGACAAATTTGGGGGGAAGATTTGCACTGGATAACGCTCATTTTAGACGCTCATTTTAGCGTTGTCCGATCCATCGTATTAAGGAGGCCACAGCTCCTCTCCCTGCCACTTCCCTCCTTCCTTTCCCCCACCCCCAACCCCAGTTTGGGGACTCCCCACACCCCACCCGACTGGCTGCTCAGAGAGAATCTAGCCCAGCTATACCTTGTTGGTTTGGAGCTCCGACATGCAATTGATCACTCTTCCTCTTTCACTTCCTGTATTGACAATACAGGGAGGGGGAAAGAGAGAGAGAACCAATCAGATTTCTCTCTTTTCCCCTTCCCTGTTTAAATGTACAGGGAGGGAAATAAAGAGACAAAGAGCCTTCGGACGGAAAAAAAAGCCTCGATCGGAGCGTGCAGGTAAGCACAGAGGGAAAAGACTGTAGTAGAATGGGGGAAAAGGTACTTTTCCCCGATCCTGCTGCAGTCATAGTGGTGAGGGGTAGCTTTAAAGGCATCCCACTGCCTGCTCGGTTTGTCCCTGAAGTCAGGGCTTTTTTTTTTAGCATTCAATTCATGCATCGGACAACGCTAAAAACCGGATAACGTCATGACTTGTGGAACCAAGTCATAACGTTATCCAGGGTATTACTGTACAGTCAAACCTTGCATAAAGAGCACCTCGCTTAAAGAGTAACTCGCTTAAAGAACAGAATTTTTTCTGAATGTTCGCTTTGCTTAACAAATAAAACCAACCAAAAACTTGCTTAACAAATAAATCGGGGTTTGCAATCCCCCCCCCCCCCAGAAGTCACAATTGGTCACTTACAATGGTGTTTCTCTTAAAGACCAAAGTCGCTTAAAGAGCAGTCCTTTGGAACACATTTTGCTCTTTAAGTGAGGTACAACTGTATTGGAAAGTGTCAGGAGGTTTCCATGGCGTTTCATTTCCTAACATTAAAGTGGTAATATTTGCACTGAAAAATAGGAGAGCAGTAGAAAACTGCAATTTATAAGATCATTTTATGTACAGTCAGTTGCTACAAATTAAGAGAATATGTTTCAATTTTGTGTTCTCAAATCATTCTAGGTCTTATACTACCCAGCATTAAATGTAACATTTATTTGGCTGTCTATTGGGTAAGGAGGACCTGATCTATTTATTTATTTATTTATTTATTTAGATTTATATTGCCACCCACTCGTCGAGGCGACTCAGGGCGGCTTACAGTGAAAACAACAACAGTACAATAAAAAGTATAAATCAATTCCCTTATGTGAAGAAAACAAACTTTGTGGTGAAATATGATTTCATTGAAACTGCTTATGTCTTACGTGCATTCCTTCTCTATTGAATGCTGAAATCCATTAGTAAGGTGAACTAGAGCAGGCCCATTAAATCAGTGGAATTCTGATTTAACAGTGAGCCTATTTTAATTGTGACTTACTACTGCATTTTAGTCAGTATCTAAGGTATGCTGTGGTGGCTTAGTGGTTAAGTTGCTGAGCTTGGTGACTGGAAGGTCAGTAGGTCATCAGTTTGAGATGCAACGGAGTGAGCTCCCATTGTTCCAGCTCCTGCCAGCTTAGCAGTTCAAAAGCAAAAAATTGCAAGAAGATAAATATGTACCAGTTCAGCGGGAAAGGTAACTGTGTGCTTGGGTTTCTAGTCATGCCTGCCACACGATCACATAAACATCTGCAGATGCAGACAGGGCAGGGTCTTTTACTGTAAATGGAGATGAGCACTGCCCCCTAGAGTCAAACATGACTGTCTTGCAAGCAAGGGAGACCTTTACCTTTTCTATGGTGTCTTAGTACCTGATGAATAATGGTCAGAACAGTTGCCTACTATGATGGAGATGCATGTGATTTGCTAGATCCCACTACAGTTGTACTTCGCTTAAAGAGCATAATGCTTTCCACAGGACTGCTCTTTAAGCAAGTTTGCTCTTTAAGCGAAGTAAATGACCAATTGTGTGTGTGTGTGTGGGGGGGGGGTTGCGAATCCCGATTTATTTGTTAAGTGAGTTTTTGACTGGTTTTATTTGTTAAGCAAAGCAAACATTCAGAGAAAATTCTGCTCTTTAAGCGAGGTGCTCTTTATGCGAGGTTTGACTGTATTACAATATTTTGAGGAAATGTGAAAACCAACCTGTTTTCTTCGGCCCTTTCTCAATGGTTCTTTGTTGCACCGTTACTAATTTATAGTTGCTTTTGGCCTTTAAGCATTATAAAATATTTTAAATCATATTTTCTCATTTTTATACAAATGATTCTATTATGTATTCCTCTTTCACAGATAGATCAATTAGACCACTGTTTCCAGCTGGCTATTATTATGATACACAGGTAAGATTTAGTCACTTAACCCTTTCAGATTAGTTATGGAGTACTATTGATGTTCTAGAAATGAGAAATAGTTGTTTTTTATGTTACTTCAATTTAAATATGATTGGCAGTGTCACTTTGTTGATACAACTTGGCGTAAGAGGAAATACCAATAAAGTAGTTACTTATCTTTTTCCAAAGTATATTAGAAAATAATCTCTAACTACTTTTGCAATAACAGAAAGCCCATGGCGTTCTCTAATTTTATGTGTGAAATTTGGGATTTAATTAAGTGGAAATTATTCATTTCCTTTAGTTTTTAAATTAATTTCATTAAATTTTGTTGCTCAAGCTGAAAAAATATAAACAAGAGTCATAAAATCAGCATCATATTAAAGGTACAGTAATACCTTGGATAACAATTGTATCTGATAACACTGAAATTGGATAACAATGCAATTTTTCTCTAAAAAATTTGCATCGGATAACAATCTGTTAGCGTTATCCGATGCAATCCGATGCAATCGATCAAACTTCATTTGCAGGGGGAGTGCGCGTTCCCTCAGCAAATCAAGCTTCTCTTGCGGGAGGAACGTTCATTCCCTCCGCAAGCAAAGTGGCGGTCCCACACTTGGACTGCCGGTTTGCTGGGGGGGGGGAGGTTGCTTTCGCTCCCCAAGCTAACCGGATCGTCCCCCTGTTTCCTTTTCCTCCTTGTAAAGGGAATGGCTTTTTTAAACGTGTGATCAATGCATCACAAAACGTTAAGAAACAGATAATGTTATGACTTGTGGAACCAAGTCATAACGATATCCGAGGTACTAGTGTATTTGATCCTGATCAGGTGGGTGAAGTCTGGAGACATAATAATCTGTTCAGGGACATCCACAGATTGTGGTAAGAGAAGATTGTGAGAGAAACATGAAACAGAAATCTGGTGGAGTAAGGATTGCTTTCCATAAAGTTGGTGTCACAAATGAATATATCATCCCTATTGATTTCTTGAAGACCCTGTATTTATAAATGATATGTTTGAAGTAGTAGCCATGTTAGTCTGTGCAAGCATAGCAGAGAAAAACAAAACAGCAAAAAAAATGTTGTGGCGTCTTAAAGACTAGCTCCTGTATTTAAATGTCAGCTTTTGTGGATCAAGTCCACTTCATTATATCTAAAGCTCACATTTAAATACAGGTGTTAGTGTTTAAGGTGCTACAATATTTTTTGTCTTTTTTGCTGCTTTGTTTTGTTTACTCTCTGATGTATTTATAAAGTACACTAGTACCATTGATAAAGTTATGACTTGGTTCCACAAGTCATAACGTTATCCAGTTTTTAATGTTGTGTGATCCATTGATCGTACAACGTTAAAAAAAAGCCCTGTTCGCTTTCCAAAGAGGAAAGGGAACATAGGGGCATCGGGTTTGCTTGGGCAAGCACCTCCAGACAGCCTGATCTTAAAGCAGGTAGCCTGCCCAGGTTGCCTACTTTGGAATCGGGATGGTTGGAGGTGCCTTCCACCCCCAGCCAGCCCAATCTTAAAGCAGGCAGCCCATAGCGCTGGTTTGGCTGGGACGGGGAACAGGCGTGCGTGCCTGATCTCCCCCCAATCAAACCGGGCGTCTAAGCCTCGGTAGATTTCTGCCCCAAAGCCTGCAGGGCTGGTCTCCAGCCTTGCGGCTTTGGGGCAGAGATCAACGTCGGGAATTTGAGGCAAACGGTTGCATCCCCGACATTATCCAAGGCAGTTGTTATCTGAAGTATTACTGTAATTGATTTGTGCTTAGGAGCTACTGTTCTTTTGGGGAGAAAACAATTGGAATTTGCAGTTGCCCAAACTTTCCACCCTATTTTGGCAGTGTCTCTGTCGATGCTCAACTAGTCAATCAATTGATTTCATTACCATTGCATGATCCTTATGCAGCAGACACCCTGCCAAACGAGGGAACTTTATTCCCAGCAGGATTCTGGTGATGGAAACTGTCTTGCACAACTCTAAAAGAAACTATATTTTCTCTTTGCTTTGTTTTTCTTGTATCAGATTCTTTGTAACCTTTTAGCTGTAGATGGTGTCAATGACCCTGAAGTACTAGCAATCAATGGAGGTAATACATTTTATGTAAACTGTTTCTTGTCCCAATCTGTTTGATATTTATTGTTGATGAAACTAAAAGACTAAAATAACAAATATTATTTTTAGCCTCTGCAGCTCTTGCATTGTCAGATATTCCATGGAATGGCCCAATTGGTGAGTAAAAATAGTAATGTAACAATAGAAAACTGCTTTTAGATACTTGATATGCTTTTGAAAAACAACAACAACAAGCTAGTCTTTATTGAAATGTTAAAGACAGATAAGTAAGAAATTCTCAAATTCATATTCCGCGATATCTAGAACTCTTTAGAATTTAAGATATATTGTTTTCCTGTTGGGATTGCTACTAAGTACAGTAAAACCTCGCATAAAGAGCATCTTGCATAGAGTAACTCGCTTAAAGAGCAGAATTTTCTCTGAATGGTCACCTCGCTTAAGAAGTAAAACCAACCAAAAACTCGCTTAACAACTAAATTGGGGTTCACAATCCCCCCCCTTGCCGGAAGTCACAATTGGTCACTTACAATGGTGTTTCACTTAAAGAGCAAACTCACTTAAAGAGCAATCCCGTGGAACGCAATATGCTCTATAAACAAGGTACCACTGTACAGTTGTACCTTGCTTAAAGAGCATAATGCATTCCACAGGATTGCTCTTTAAGCGAGTTTGCTCTTAAAGTGAAACACCATTGTAAGTGACCAATTGTGGGGGGGATTGCGAACCCTGATTTATTTGTTAAGCAAGTTTTTGGTTGGTTTTATTTGTTAAGCAAAGCAAACATTCAGAGAAAATTCTGCTTTTTAAGCGAGTTACTCTTTAAGCGAGGCGCTCTTTATGCGAGGCTTGACTAGTTCGTTTTGAAGCAACAGAGAGTATGAATGTTTCAGAATATGTAGAAAAATGGGGAAGCATTCAGAATATTGCAATGTTTTTTTTTAAATTCTGGAATAATAGCCGTGTTAGTCTGTGTTTCAGGCATCTCAGAAAGCAAAAACAAAAACGCTGCAATACTTTAAAGACTAGCTGCTATATTTTTAATGTGAACTTACATGTATTAGGTTAACTTCATCAAACATGGGAATGAAACTGCAAGGCATGAGTTTATATACACTAGATACTGAGGCATAGAGTGATTAAATCAGAATGACAGATAAGCATGCAAATCAATAACAGCTTCCTACAGCTGTCAGTGGCAGATGATCTCTGGCTGTTATTCAGTTTAGCAGTTGTATGATCTCTTGAACTAGTTTTGTTTCAGTTGCAAAAAGTAATGGACTGTCTTAATTTATGGAGTATGTTCTTAGGTGCTGTGAGAGTGGGACTGATTAATGGAGAGCCTGTTGTTAATCCTACTCGAAAGGAAATGTCTTCCAGTACTTTAAATTTAGTAGTTTCTGGGGCGCCTTCTAGCCAAGTAGGTAAGTAATTAAAAACTGCTCTTTTTAATCAAATCTCCAAGCAACAGTGATCTGAGGCTGTTCCAAAACTAAGCATTTGTCAGCCTGTTCAGTGCTGCTTGGAAATCATGTATCCATGTTAAATGGGGACTGTCGCATCAATTTATCTTATTTTCCTCTCATCTGGGAGATCATCCCATGCTGTGCAGTTTATTACATTGAAGCATGGCAGTGACCATCAAATTAATAAAAAATGAAATTATTACAAATATTTCTAACTCATCTTGACAACTAAATCTTAAGCACTTTAACCGATCTTAGGCAACAACTAAAATTCAGAGAACATTAAGCAAAAGAAATCCTGACAGACATATCAAAATAAATGAGCTTGGAGAAAGTACAATCTTAAAAGCCGCCTTAAACAGCATCATTTTTAGCTGACATTTAAATACATCCAGGAACAGGGCCTGACACAGCTGAATTGGCAAGATGTTCCCCAGTATTGGTGCCACTACCAAGAAGATTTTCTTGGCCATCCTCAGTATCAACACCTGAAGTTGTGCCATTAATGAGGATTAGGTAGTGCGGGCCAATGTCCTTTGGGAAAGACGTTCCAAGAGAAAGCAAGTGACATTGTTAACACCTCATGCCTAATACAAAGGAATAGGCAACCAATGTAGGAGTAATATACCGTAATCAACTTTTCTTACCCCTGTAAGATCTGGCCCATGAGCTAGATCTTGCCAACGGCACCATTTCATGTGGCCCCCACCCCTCTAAGGGCATTCAAGAAACAAAATGGCCACCCCTTTGAAGCTGTTGGGGCAAAAAGGCCACCCCCATCATGCAGGCAGGGCAAAATGGCAATTTGGCCCTCAAACCTGACTGAGAGAGCATGACCCAGCCCCCGGCTTGAAAAGGTTGGGCACCCCTGCCCTAGGTTAAGGCTGTGAACCTTGTTCTTCTATGGAAAGGCTGCTCTATCCAAGGTAAGGGCCAGCATCCCCATTCTCCCCACCAGTAGGACCTCTAGCAAAATAATTAATATAAATGACCTCCAATAGTGAAGGTAGATGTTTACGCCAGGCATGGTTCTTAATGGCTAGGCCTTTGTCTAAGTAAGTTGGGAGGAAATATCCAGCCAACAGCCACCAAGGAATGCAGCCTCCCCATCTCCTAACTTGTCTTTAAGAAGCATGCGTAGCTTCATTTCATGGATCCCCATTTACACATACTAATTATTCTGCTCTATCAACAATTGGTGTAGAGCCTAAAGATGTTATCTTGAGTAACAAACTTGTGATGGTTTGATCACCCCATGGGCTGAAAAAGGTATCACCTGTACTGTATCTGCATTTTTATTGTGTAAAGACCATATAGCTCTCTTTGTCTTCCTGCTTTTAAAAAATACAAAACACTTTAGTAGTTATCAGTTTACAAAGCATACACTACCCATGTTCTTTGTGAGAAAGCAGTTAACTACAGTATATCAGTGGGAGATTTTGATGACCATTGATTTTCATCTTGTTCTAAATATGCACTGAGAGTTTGCTAGTGATCTTGATGTTCTGCCTAATGATTTAACTGAGGAACAGAGCCATCAAAACATCTGGTATACTTCAAGTGTGTTTTTGTTTCCTTTCAGTGTGTTGTGACATGTTATTAGTTCCCATGCCATTAATGTTTTGATTTCTTTGTAATCTGTTTGATCTATTGTTTCTCAGTTTTGTACCTTGATTTAATTGACTTCCATCTCTCAATTTGAATAGTTATGTTGGAAGCATCAGCAGAAAATGTATTACAGCAGCAATTCTGTCATGCTGTCAAAGTGGGGGTGAAGCATACACAGCAGATAATTCAAGCCATGCAACAACTGGCAAGAGATTGCGGGGTTACAAAGAGAACTGTCCAGAAATTATTCAGTACTCCTGATGAGATTGTGGAATATGCAAAGCAGTAAGTGAAGAACCAGTACATTAATGAGTTGACTCAATTTTGTCTCCTTCCCACCCATATTGCCCCCGCCTTCCCTGTGAGTTTCAGTGACAGTAATAAATAGCTGAACCTGATATGTAATACTAGAGGTATGGTTTTCATGACTGCTACAAGCAAAGTGTCTGCCTCTGATGCCTTGGGCCAGTGATGGCAAACCTTGACACACCAGATGTTCTTGGACTTGAATTCCCAGAAGCCCAAGTCAATACACCTGCTGATCAGGGCTTCTGGTGCGCACAGTAAACCCATTCATGTGGATTCACAGAGACTTGGGCTTCTGGGAATTGAAGTCCAAGAACACCTGGAGTGCCAAGGTTCGTCATCATGGCCTTGGGCAAACTACACAGTCATAAAGCAGCCCTAGAAGAAGGGACTGCTAAACTACTTCTGACTACTCTATACCTTGGCAGAGGTCATGACAGGTCCGAATTGACTTGAGTGCACATAGTTACTATTAAAGTCTGTCAATTTGGTGGAATGTTTCTGTAAATGCAGTTATGTATCATGTACCATTGGGAAATTATTTAGGTTTCCTTTGTCTGGCTGTAAATTTTATGGAAATAAGCCCTTTTAAAAAAAACCCACCTTTTCTTCCACTTTCTCTGCACAGACTTGCATCTGAAAAGATCACTGCTGTTTTTTCAGACTTCAACCATGATAAAGTGAGTAATTAAATTTGTTTTAATAGAGTCTAAATCTTTTACGTTTTTTCATTAACTGTTTTCAGCCTGCTTAAAAGTAGTACAGTAAAACACCGGATAACAATTGGATCGGATAACACTAAAATCGCATAATGTTAAGTAATCTGGGGAGGAGAATTGGATCGAATAACGTTAAGGTCCTATGGGATGGATCGGATAACAACCACTAAAGCCTGTGCAGTTACAATGTATCTCTATGGAGCTTTAACGTTATCCGATCCATCCCATAGGATTTTAACGGATCAGATAACACTAAAAATCGGATAACACCAAGACTTGTGGAACCAAGTTTTAGCATTATCCGGTGTTTTACTGTACATTAATTTTCATGTTGCTATTTGCACTGTGAATATTTTACTCTTATTTCAAAATGTGAGTGTGACAAGTGTTACTTACTGCTTGTCATCAATGTCCTGGTGGCAGCTGCTACTTGTATCTTACAGTGATACCTCGCTTAACAAGCAAAATGTGTTCCATGGGGGTTTCTCATTAAGCGAGTTGCTCGTTAAGCAAAACACCGCTGTTAGCAAGATGGATTCGCCTGCCCACCCTGCTCAAGCGACAGGGTGGGCAGGTGAATCTGTCTCACTAACAGCGCTGGCTTGCCTGTGAAGTGCGCAGCAGCAGCGTGTTTGGGAAGCAGAACGGGGAGCCCCTGTTCTGCTTCCCAGCCACGCCGGCACTGCGCAGCCACGCTGGCAATCACGCCAATACTGTGAGCTTCACAGGCAATCCAGCACTGTCAGCAAGACGGATTCACTCACCCACCCTGTTGCTTGAGCAGGGTGGCCAGCTGAATCCATCTTGCTAACAGTGCTGGATTGGGAAGCAGCATGGGGAGCCCCCTGTCTGCTCCCCAGCCACGCTGCAGCTGTGCCCTTCGTAGCGGCGGCATTTTTGGGAAGCCAACTGGGGGCTCACGTGTTTGGGAAGCCAACAGGGTGGGCAGGGTGAATCCCTCGCTGTTAGGTTTGCCTTTTGCTGGAGAAGCCCTTTCCCCCTTGCCAAAGGCAAACCAGCGCTGTTAGCAAAAGAGATTCACTCTGCCCTCCCCCTTGCTGAAACAACAGGGTGGGCAGGGTGAATTATTTATTTATTTATTTATTTATTTATTTATTTATTTATTTATTTATTTATTTATAGATTTGTATCCCGCTCTCCTCACTGTTAGTAAGAGAGATTCACCCTGGGGGCCCCCCCCACACACACTGCTGAAACACAAGGGTGGGCAGGGCGAATCCCTCGTTGTTAGCCACGCCGCTGCTGCGAAGCATGCTGGGAAGGAGAACAGGGGTTCCTGGTCTCATTCCCAAACATGCCGCTGCTGCGTGCAAGAGAGCTGTTGCCTGCACTGGTGGATAAAGGCAGGAAAGAGCTTGCGGTTTCTCTTCAATGAGACTGGAACGCAAGCTCTTTCCTGCCTTTATCCATCAGCGCAAGCAAGAGAACTGTTCACTTTTTACCCCCTTCTCTTTCTCGAACAAGTTATCTTGCCTGTGCTGGCTGATTCGCCAGTGCAGGCAAGAGAACTGTTCTCATTAAGTGAGTTTTTACTCGTTCCATGAGGCAGACCTTTTGGGATAAATCCTGGTCGTTGAGCGAATTACTCGCTAAGCGAGATGCTCGTTATGCGAGGTATTATTGTATGCATTTTTCCTGGAAGTCATTTTCACAGTTGATGGATGTGTCTCTTGTGACTCAATAAACTGAGTCTGGTATGAAACATGTGACGACAGATGGTGGAGGGTGTACTAGAATTTGACGAAGCTTACGTGCTTGTTGCTAAGCTTATTCATGTCTGCACTGCTTTCCTTCAAAGTGCTCAGTAGCAGCAGGAGGTGGTTTGATGCCATCTATGAAGTACCCCAGTGCTGAGATCTGGAAGTACTTCTGAAGACTGATCTGCTCCCAGTGTTAATTTAAGATGGAAAACAAATATTTCTTCATTCCTTTCCATGTTTGAGACCCAGTGCTAAAGCCTACATACAGACACAGCACATATAATGAGATGATGTGCATTTGGGGGCAAAAGGATGCTATTGTCATGTTTATTTAAAATATTTATATACTGTTTCACATCAGAATTCTAGGATAATCTTCAAACAATGATATAAAGTAGTATGATATGACCCATTGGATGAAATCCTTAACAAGAAGAAGCTTAACAATTAAAAGTTTAAAATAGAGTTATAATACAGTAAAACCCCGTTTTATGGAAAATGTTTGTTCCACAGCTTTTTCCTTAACTTGATTTTTTCCATAAAACAAGGCATTCCCCATAAGAACGCATTAGGGGAAAAACATTCCTGACGCACCCACACCCCAAAAATAATAATAAGAAGAAAACACATGTGATACTGTATTGTATTGTTTATGTTGTTAGCCGCTCTGAGTCGCTTTGGCGAATAGAGCGGCATACAAATACAAATACTCTAACTCCTCTCCAGACCACTCTACTGCTACCCACAGGGCCCAGAATGGCTGCAGGTGGTCTTTTATAGCACACCAGGCGCAATGCGCTCTGGGAAATCATGTTCTGTAAAATGGGTTTTTTCTGTAAAACGGGACATGCTTTCAGCCACAAAAAAAACTTCTGTAAAACAGGGTTTCTGAAAAATGAGGCTTCTGTAAAACAAGGTTTTACTGTATTTTGATCTGAGACTGAAAGGATGGGATCCTATTGAAAGGACACTTCATAGCCAGGGAATGACTGCCAATAAAATTCTTTCCTTGCAGAATAATTTGCCCCTAGCAATGGAGACACCTAGAGAAAGTCCTCCTTAAAGATCTTGAAACAGTGATGGTGAACCTTGGCACTCAAGCTGTTCTTGGACTTCAATCCCCAGAATCCCAAGTCCCTGTGATTTCACAGGGACTTTGGCTTCAGGGAATTGAAGTCAAAGAACAGCTGGAGTGCCAGTAAACCCATTTGTATGGATTCACAGGGACTTGGGCTTCTTGGAATTGAAGTTCAAGAACAGCTGGAGTGCCAAGGTTCTCCATCACTGATTAAAAGAATGGGTAGGTTAATAGGGAGCAATAACTTCTGTTTCTGTTATTTGGGTTTTTATGATGACTCAGATATAGGACGTGGTAGCAATTCAAAATCTTACTATAATTTTCAAACCTTACTTGGAGTGATAATACAAATTGTATCTTTTAGATGTCAAGAGATGAAGCAATTAATGATATCAGGCTTGAAACAGAAGAACAATTGAAAGGTGGGTCATCACTATTTCGAGTATACATAAAAATGTTCTTTCTTCGACTTTATCTGTGGTTCTATGTCTGACAGATTGAAATAAATCCATAGATATTTTCCCCAAATACTGTACAGGTATGACATATCAGAGAGTAAACAAACCTAAAAAGACAAAAATGTTGTGGCACCTTAAAGACTAACTCCCATATTTAAATGTGAGCTTTCATGGATCAAGTCCACTTGATTAGACAGAAAGAGTAAAACCTCATTGCATCAGTTTATACATAGGTACAGAGGCACACGTGTTTGTTTTGCATCTATCCTTTGGATATGATGCATCAGCTTGCAAGAGAAGTTTGTTTTGCAACCATTTGCAAATTGATAGGGGCAAGTTTCATAGCAGGATTGAATAACAATGGGGATTTTCCATTATCAGTTGAAAAAAAAACCCTACAATGTTACTTTTTTGTTAAGCTTGCCAGCCATTGTGTGCCTCTGTGCCTGTGTTGATGCCATGAGGTTTTATATCAGATGAAGTGGACTTGATCCACAAAAGCTCACATTTAAATAAAGGAGATAGTCTTTAAGGTGCCACAGCTTTTTTGTCTTTTTTGTTTTGTTTACTCTCTGATATGCTTAACCACTTCAAAAATTTCAGCTATAACAGAGAGTTACTTCTGACTGAGCCTGGGCCATACCATGCTAGAGTGCATGTGAAGCTAGCTTGATTAAATGTGCCTGGGCTTTCTATAAATCCCTGCACACAGAAAAGAGTATGTATCAGAAAGAAGGCTAACATTCTAAATTTTTGTATAAGAATTTCTATATCTGTCTCTATATCTGGCTGGCTGTGAACTATGATGTTATACACAAATTGAGATAAGCATAGGTATGAAGAATATTATTATATTTGCCTCCTCCACAGTTATAAATGTATGACTAGGCCAGTGGTACCCAAACTTTTTCCCATGGGCCGGTCCCACCCCCAAAACGCAGCTGCGAGAGGCGGAGGCAGGCTGCTCCAGCTGCTGACTGTTTCAACGACAGCGGCGATGGCAGCGATCAGGCTTTGCTCCTGCAGGTCCAAGTAGCCTCCACTCAGTCCCAACACTTCAGAAGCATTTAGCAATGTGGATCGCCGCTTTGAAATATTTTTCTGAACCTACTCCATTTCAAAATCCACAGCACTGGAAGGGTAAAACTGGTTCGACAAGGCTGACGTGAGCCTTGGCGGCGTACAAGTCTAAAAATTAATATAAAATGCATGGAATTTTTATTTATTTATTTATTAATCAAATTTATATTCTGCCCTACTCGCACAATGGACTCAGGGCGGAGCACAACCGGCATATGGTATACCACAAACACACTAAAAGAGCAATAAAAATTAAAACCCATTAAAAACAACCTCCCATTAGTTTAGGCATTTGTGCAGGTATGTTTTTAAGTGTTTACATTGACCCGAGTATAAGTCGAGTTCCATTTTTGGACCTCATTTTGGAGGCTAAAAAACCCAACTTGTACTCGAGTATATAGGGTAATTGAAATTGATCTACCTAGTACAGTGATGGTGAACCTTTTAGAGACTGAGTGCCCAAACTACAACCCCCAAAACACTTATTTATCGCAAAGTGCCAACACAACAACAGGAGAGGAAGGAAATGCTCCCATTGGGCTGCTGGGCAGAGGGTGGGGCAAACTCTGTGCTGGGGGAGGGAGGAAGCGCTCCCATTGGGCTGCTGGGCTGAGGGGCAAGGCAAACTCTGTGCTGGGGTGATTGCACAGGTGCCCATAAAGAGAGCTCCGAGTGCCAACTCTGGCACACGTGTCATAGTTTCGCCACCACTGACCTAGTAGGACTCTGATTTTCAACTGTTGGTATACATGCTACTGATGGAACAGGAAGGCAGTTCACATGGGACACATAATATCATATAACAATTAGCTAAGAAGGTGATCTCAGTCATTATGTTCTCTTGCAAGTATGAAATACTGTGTATTTTACTGACCATGTCTGACACAGATTCTTCATATGGCATGCTAGTAGTGACTCTGGGTATGCAGTGTTTCTCTTACTCACTTGTCCCTCATTTACTAACTTACCATAAGTGAGCTTTTTGTTTCTATTACAGTGGGATTGAAATTCTTTGATGGGGGATTGCTGAGAAACATGATACTAAAGGTTGAATGGCACTTTACTAAGGAGCAGTGAACTGCACCATAAGCCAGTGTTCTTGCCCTTTTTATATAGAAGCATGCCCTATCCCCCTTCCTAACAGAAGTATAGTCTCCAAGATCTAAGAATTAGTAGTCCGCCTGTTAGACCAGAGATTCTCAACCTGCAATCCATGGACCAGATGCAGCCTGTGGCACCATTTCATTCCCCCCCCCCCGCCTCCACCACACCAGGAAGTGCAAAATGGCCATCCAGCCCCCGAAGCTGTATGAGGGAGCGTGACCTGGCCCAAGTTTTAAAAGGTTGAGAATCCCTGAGTTAGACATTATCTAGAGTACTATGTCCAATTCTGGTCACTGCTCTTTAAGAAAGATGCAAACTAGAGAAGGACAACATGGATGATCAGAGGACTGGAAACCAAGCCAAATGAGGAAAGACTGAAAGAAGTGGACATGTTTAGCCTGGAGAAAAGGAGACTGAACAGGGATATTATAGCACTCTTCAAATACCGTATATAGACGACTAGAAGTCATCCCGATTATAAGTTGAGGTACCTAGTTTGGACCTCTAAAACTAGGAATCCTGCCAACCTAGCAGTTCGAAAGCAAGAAATTGCAAGTAGATAAAAAGTGACCACTTCGGCGGGAAGATAACAGCGTTCCATGCGCTCCGGTGTCTAGTCATACTTGCCACATGACCATGGAAATGTCTGCAGAAGCAGACAGCGCTGGCTCTTCGGCTTAGAAACAGAGATGAGAACTGACCCCTAGAGTCGGATACGACTGGCTTTCGAGCAAGGGAAACCTTTACCTAAAACTAGGAAAATAGTTTGGCCTGAGTATAAGTCGGAGTTGGAAAATGCAGCAGCTGCTAGTGAGTTTCAGTAATCAAAATACATGAAAATATGGTAAAATTGGTAAAATATGGTAGAAATTAATTTAGATATTTGTGTGGGTATGTTTTTGAGTTTTTATGGTAGTGTTAGTGCTTTTTTTTAAACTGCATGCTCGAATTTATACCACTGTGGTTTTGGGACCCTCAGGGTAGTTGACCCGAGTACAAGTCGAGTCCCCTTTTTGGACCTCATTTTGGGGTCTAAAAAACTAGACTTATACTCGTGTATATACAGTACCTGAAAGGCAATCATAGAGAGGAAGGGAAGGATCTATAGAACCAACTGCCTCGAGAGGTGGTGAGCACTCCAACACTGCAAGCATTCAAAAGAGAATTGGACCACCATCTGTCAGATATGCTTTGATTTGGATTCCTGTACTGAGCAGGGGGTTGGACTCGATGGTCTAAAACACCCCTTCCAACTCAGTGATTTTGTGATTCCTTCCCCATTGACCCACACTTCTCTTTTGGACTTTCAATGACACTCCAGATACTCTTGTGGGGCCCAATAATTGCTGAAAGTAATTAGTAAAAGTAAAAGCTATACACATGGCTTTAAGGGCCTATATTGTTTTAGGTTTGTTGACACACACTTCCCTTCAGTTAGTATACAGTATTTATAACAATGGGGGAAGATATAGAAACCTTAAAGCAGCTTAATATTTGGGAAATAATTTTTGTTACTTTATCTTTCACTTCTCTGGGTTCTCTTTCAGAATGTAAATTACATCAGCTTGTATTTTTATTCTTTTATCTTTAGAGAAGTTCCCAGATGCCGAGGCTCACGAAATCATAGAATCATTTAGTGTCGTTTGCAAGGAAATCTTTAGAAATCTTATTTTGAATGAATATAGGAGGTGAGTACAGGGGACTTGTTGTCATTGTAATGCAACATGTTCATCCACAGATTGAGAGCATTATGAGACAGGAATACTTTTGCTCCAGCTCCAATGAGCCTTGTATATGAGCATGGTCACAGTCCTTCTTTTTAACTGTGTACATTGAAAGTAGCATTTACTTAGACTCTTAGAAACTTGGTGTAAGGTAAATTAATTTCATGTCAGAAATTACTCTGGGTTGAAAGGATTTTTGCTGGATAAACTCCCCGAATGAGGCTCCTTTCATGTCTCCAAGGTCCATTGTGCAGCACTCTGGTATTGAACCCCAAACTTCCAGTCTTCAAGCTCAGCATCCTAACCACTAAGCCACTGCAGTGCTGCTGGTATAAGGTTAATTTGTGCGACTATTTGAACTTGACATCTGTTTGTGGTGGGACTAGAGTGAAAAATCATATTCCTGCTCTCCTGCCCCATATTGGATCTATCCAGAAAGGATAGGCTCTACAGTAGACTCTTATCTCAGATAAGCTAATCAGAGGACATTCTGTGTATCAAACAGAGTTAAACAGACAGGAATCTGTCCTGTGTGTGTGTTTCTTCGCTTTATTCCCGTAGGTGTGATGGCAGAGGCTTGACGTCACTAAGAAATATTTCCTGCGAAACAGACCTGTTCAACATTCTGCATGGATCAGCTTTATTTCAGAGAGGTCAGACCCAGGTATATATATATATCAATCTTTTTTTAAAAAATGTTAACGTACAGAATTCCTTGGTATGTGAAACATTTGATGATGAGCCTATACAGTTGTACCTTGCTTAAAGAGCACAATGTGTTCCACAGGACCGCTCTTTAAGCGAGTTTGCTCTTTACGTGAAACACCATTGTAAATGACCAATTGTGTGTGTGGGGGGGGGGGGATTGCAAACCTCAATTTATTTGTTAAGCAAGTTTTTGGTTGATTTTATTTGTTAAGCGAACATTCAGAGAAAATACTACTCGTTAAGCGAGGCACTCTTTATGTGAGGTTTGACTATATGTGTTAGTTTCTTTTCTGTTTTTCTAGTTATCCAGTGGGGTGATTCGTATTCTGGTCAGAGGTTTGAGATGGGCCCATGGCTCTGTGCTTAAGCATTTTGCACAGAAAGTCTCTCGTTGAACTCCCCCATAGACTTCATATTGCCAAGTAAAAGGGCTGGAAAGGCCATCTGTTTGAAACCCTTAAGGGTTGCTGTCAGCCTCTTGCAAAATGAAGTGTACAGTCATTAAAATAGAATGAAATGAAAACGCCTAAGGCTCAATCCAATAATTTTAGAATTATACTTATTTCAGTAGAAGAGATTGAAGTGTGTGCTTAACTTTGTACAAAAATTAGTGGTTACGCAGGGTTCTCAATGTAGTTTAAAATGTATATGATTGTGAATAAAGTTAATAAATGAAAGGGTCTTTGCCCTGAATATTTGTATTAATAAAGGTATAAACAAGTTCAGCAGAGACTTTTAAATGTATTCCTTTCCTATCTTAGGTAGAGACACCATTTTGTTTGTATATGTTTTATATATTTCAATGTTACAATATAAGACTAAAATAACGTATAAGCATTAAAGGCTAATCCTTTGTAGCTCAAAAACAACACACCTTGTTAAATGGATGAATGCTAAAGAGTGTTCCCTACCAGGCATCTCAGAAAACAAAACAAAACAAAATAAACCAAATAAAATAAAATTAAAAAACACAGCACTTTAAAGACTAACTGCTATATTTTCACTGTTAGCTTTCATGGATCAAGTCCACTTCATCAGACCCTACCAGGACAAGGATTTGGCTGGGCCTTCTGAAAGTCACTTAAAAAAGCAAACTAGGAAGATAAAAGAATAATCAAATAAAATGAGGCTACTTGGATACAGAATTTTTTATTTTTTATGAGCATGTAGAGAAATTCAATCAGCAGCATTTATGTATATGCAATTTATCCACCACATGTATGACAGAGGATCTAGTAAATGGCCTTTTCTTCTTTCACATCCAGTTTTGGCCTGGTGTGTAAAAAGTATTCACAATCTCTGAGGAGGCATTTTCTGCTGAGATAGCCATGGAAGTAACCCGCTCCAGGTTTAAAATGATCTAATTGTGAAACACTCTGATAAAAAGAAAAAAGAAAGATCATTCTTTGCTTCTATCTCTTCTTATCATACTTCACACAGATTATTATTGAAATATCTTCAGATCTAGAAAGCAGACGTCCTCTTAAGTGCTGTTTAAAGGGTACTGGTTCTACTACTAATGAAGAATTGTGTGCAGTCCCACAGCTTCTGCCAAGTAATAGTTTTGCCTTCCACTCCAAAAAAAATCCTTAAAGCTAGTAAAAGCTGTGAATATTAATTACAAAATTAAAAAGTTAGAGACCAACAAGGTTTAGGAGATTGAAATCCATTGTCTGATCATGTATATCACTTACAGTCCTTACATAATTTTCAGCTTGTTGGGCATTGTTGAGATGGTGTCTTGGGTCCTTCTATAAATGGTAAATTTGAGACCCGCCTATAGTTAACAATACTCCTGAATCAAGGCCATGGTTCTTTAAGAATTGTTTTATAATGCCTTTCTTTAGGCATAAAGGGAGAGACCCTTTAAGGAAGCATTTATTACAGGCTTCTTCAACCTTGGCCCTCCAGGTGTTCTTGGACTTCAATTCCCAGAAACCCAAGTCAGTACACCTGCTGATTAGGGCTTCTGGGAATTGAAGTCCAGGAACATCTGGAGGGCCAAGGTTGAGGAAGCCTGATTTATTATCTTGCTTCTATCAAGGTAGGTCTGATGGCAACAGTCTTGCCTTGGTAGATTTAATTAGCTGGGAGGTGCAAGAACGGAATGAGCAGGTGGTAGCCTTCATCAATCTAATCACTGACCACATCCTTGAGATCTACCAGCTGAAAAGAATCCAGCTAAAAAGACCACCTCTTTTACAGGACCTCACAATATACAGAACATTTAAAAGCAGATTCAAATTACCATAAGCTAGAGCATTTAAAGCAGCACTAAGATGTTTATGACATGGAAACAACAACTAACACAACCGATTTAATACAGTTTAAAAGAACAACACCCACCATCACCACCATTAAAGGGCCCTTTCTCATCAAAGGCCTGTCTAAATAGAAAGTATGTCTGTGATGGTGAACCTTGGCACTCAAGCTGTTCTTGGAATTCAATTCCCAGAAGCCCAAGTCTGTGAATCCACATGATTCTGCGTACTTCACAGTAAACCCATTTGTGGATTCACAGAGACTTGGACTTCTGGGAATTGAAGTCCAAGAACAGCTGGAGTGCCAAGGTTCACCATTACTGGTCTATGCCAACTGGTAGAAAGAGAGCAGGGAGGGAGCTTCCCTGAGGAGGTCCATAACGTGAGAGCAGCCACCAAAAAAGGCCCTCTCACATGTTCTTACCCAACTTGCTTGTGAAAGTGATGGGAAAGAAAGGGCCTCTCATGAAAATCTTTTAAAAGGGGCGGGGGGGGGATACAGGCCATATAACTTTGACCCAAACAGTATCAGGATGGCACTGGGACAGATATGTTGCAATGAACTGGATTCCTACCCTATTGAGATATGTGATGAATTTTTTGGAATAATATTCGTGTTAGTCTGTGTCTCAAGCATATCAGAGAGTAAACAAAACAAAAATGTTGTGGCACTTTAAAGACAGCTGTTGTTTAATGTTAGCTTTCATGGATCAAGTCCACTTCATCAGACATAGGAGTGTGACTTCTTGGCATCAATTTATATACATCAGGTACAGAAGTTAATGTCACGAAGGGTCGGAATCAACTATGCAACTGAACAACAACAAAATAGAAGTTCAGAGTGATTATCTGTTATGCTAACTAACCAATTACTCTGTACTTCTGTACTTGATATATCTAAATTAATGCCATGAAGTCTGATGCCTGTGTCTGAAAGTAGACTTGATCCACAAAAGCTAACATTAAAAGCAGCAGTTTTTATAGTGCTACATTTTTGTTTTATTTACTCTGATATGTCTGATGTATTGCATTAGTAGTAAAAGTGTTGATAATGTAACAGGTGAAAGAAAGTACTGTTGGTAAGAGGAGATGCTGTTGGTGATCAGCTAAAGTAAAATACATGGTGTTTCACTTAAAGAGAAAACTCGCTTAAAGAACAATCCCATGGAACACATTATGCTCTTTAAGCGAGGTACCACTGTAATGTATTGTTGATGTCCTAGTTTCTTTGCTAAGCTGTTGTACGATTTTTTTTTATATAAATTCTTTATTTATAAATTTTTCAATAAAAAACAAAAGAGAAAAGAAACATACAATACAATTTTTTTTTCACAGGAATAATAAACTTAATATATTGAATACTAAAGGCAATAATACATTATACAGCTTTTTAAATCACCACTCTTCAATAAGTTCTTAATATCTCTATTATCTCTACTACATTATTCTTCATTGCTTAATTCACCTCTGTGCTATATACAATGTCCAGGGAGGTTATATCCATTTATGCTTTCCAAAAATTAATTTGTTCCGGTACAGGGTTAATTCCTTTCTTTTTAACAATCACATGATCCACAAATTTTTTCCAGATTCCCCAGAATCCATTTACTTGAACTATGCCTTTCTTAACATTTATTTCCCATGTCAATTTATCATTAAGAGCTAATTCCCACATTTCTTTATACCACTCTTGTATATCCAACATCACATTACTTTTTCAATTTTTTGCTATACATATTGTCTTGCTGCGGACAACATCACAGCTATCAGCTCTTTACCATCATTACTCATTTTATATTTATCCACATCTGTTAATAGAGCCGTATCTGGTCCCAATTCCAGCCGCATTTCCATTATATTTTCAATTTCTTTTTCAACTTTACCCCAGAAATTTGTCACCTCATTACAACTCCACCACATATGTACATATGTCCCCGTTGAATGCTTACACCTCCAGCATTTATCGCTTATTTCCTTATTTATTTGATGCAGCCTGATTGGGGTCAGATACCATCTCCAAAGCATCTTGTAATTATGCTCTTTTACTCTTACAGACATAGTCCTCATAATTCTTTTTTTCCATTTTTTATGCCAACTTTCTTCCAAAATTGTCATATTCAAATCTTGTTCCCAAATATTCTTTAAAACTTCCTGTATTTTTCCTCGTTTGTTCATTATCTTGTAAATCTTACTATCCCTTTAATTCCTATATTCCCCTTTCTTATTTTAACCAAGAATTCTTCAAAAGTTGTGAGTTGCCTATCTAAGCCATTGTAAGATAAAAATCTCTTATTCCAATTGTTTATCTGGAGAATCTGAAACCAATTTAATTTCAATTGTAAGAAAAGTGCTTTTCTTTTTTCCGGATCTTTACAAATTTTCACCCAATCTTTTAACAACGAAACCCCATTTTCTAATAATATTACCTTAATATCCCTATCTATTTTGATTGAGAAGTTATTAAAGTCTTCTAATTCTACTGTTGGTGAAATCCCTGGAATAAGATCTTCCCTTACTCTATTCCATTCTTCTATGGTTGTTTTTATCATCCTATTCTGTATCTCTTTATGCTTTTTACCATCAATTTTGCTTAAGGATCTTTTTAAAATAAGCTTCACAGCTTCTCCAGAAATGCAAAATAATTCATAGCTTTCTCTGGGCATATTTATAAAATTAAACTGTACATATGTTTTGCATCACTATTAAAAGCTTTGCTGTGTGTGGGAGGTGCATGTTAGTAAATGAAAAGGTCCCTTTGGGTAAACTGCTTAAAAGAGCAACATCTATGAATCAGACTTGCTGCTCTAGCTTTAATTAGCAGCTGTTAAACTTTATTTTTGTTCTAATTCTTTCTTGTTCCACAAAATCTGTTCCACAGAAATGTGTGTGGCTGCAGCTTTTTATATATACATACAGTAATACCGTGGATAACGCTAAAACTTGGTTCCACAAGTCTTAGTGTTATCCAGTTTTTAACATTATGCTTACATTTATTGTACAACGTTAAAAAAAAACAAAGCCTGGTTCCCTTTCCAAAGAGGTAAGGGAACCGGGGATCGATCCGCCTACCTTTTTGGAAATTGCAGCGGGGAAAGCCGGCAAGGCTGCTCTCCGCCTGGGAACCTAGAAACAGAGAGGACAAGCCTCGAAACAGCAATCCTCAAAACAGCGAGGGCATCTTGGAGATCTCTGCCCCAAAGCCGGCAGGGCTGGTCTCACCCTAGGAAGGCGCTTCCCAGGGGGAGAGCAGCCCTGCCGGCTTTGGGGCAGAGATCTCTGGAAGAAATCGGGGGGGGGGGGGGATGGATGCACTGCACAACATTAACTTATCGTTGTGCGGTGCAAATTTCCCCCCAGATTTCCTTTTGTTATCCAGTTATAACGTTGTGCAGTACAAACGTTAACCGGGGTTTTACTGTACAGGGTGGCTTGTAAGTCTATTGAATATTCTCTAAATTTGCCACTTATTGTATCCATGGTGTCACCAGTATTCTTGCGCTCATGTACTCAAGTACTTGTCACAATATGCTCTTCAAGTGTAAATGGGCTTAAATTGGCCGTATTTCTCAGAAAAAAATAAAAAATATATAATACATATGGACAGGTAGGGACTTATGGGATTCCTTGTATATATAAGAAGTTATGGCTGTAACATGCTTCAGACAGCTTATGTGACTTGTGCTGCTGAAGCTTGAGTGAGGTAGGAATTTCCCTCTGTTCAGAAGATTTTGCCAATGTTTTCATGCCTTCTGGATCAGGTTATCCTGGTATGGTAATAGAGTAAACCATACTGCAAGTGACTCAACGTCGAATGTCAGGCAGCGGTTAACTAACCTGACAACCCTGAGGACTAATGGCTTGGATAGCAAAGTCCACAGTGAAAGTTGATGGTCCCCATCAACTCACACTTGATCAATCTTGATGAAGGGTAGCAGCTTCGTCAATACTGGCCTTGGGCTGAGGAGTACTTTGCATGCCAAAAGGGCTCAGGACCAGAAAGTGACTTGCAGAGCTGGATCATTGGTATGCTGCATTGTGGAAGGCAGATGGAAGACCAGGACAGTCTCAGGATAGTCTTCATGGTTGATCGCCATGAGGATCACCAATATTTGGATATGGCAGAAGAAGAAGAAAAAGGGTCAGTTTTATCAAATGAAACTGGGAAGTAAAATAAGACAAAGGGACATCAAACCTCCCCAAAGCATAATATAGTATGTAGATCAGGAAATGATTACTGGGAAAGCAGTGGAGAAGTCACATTTGTTATCTTAAAATCCAAGATAAGTAATGCCAGCATCTTGCATTTCTATGAGTTCTGTTTTATATTAACACAAATGTTCGTATGAGGAGCTATGTTTCCATGTTTAGGTTTTGAATTACCATCACCTATATTTATGGAGATTTTCATTCTTCACCCACCAAATGGACATATTTTTCTTTGTTGTGTTTCTAGGTCCTCTGCACAGTTACATTTGATTCACTTGAGTCAAGTATAAAATCTGATTTTATTACAGCAGCTCTAAGGTACTTGTCACTATTATTTATCTTTTTAACCCTCACCTTTCCTTTTGCAGTTTTGGCAGTCATAGTATCTTTAGGTTCATAGGCCACAATCTTTAAGAAAATGAAGAAAAACCATATCTCAGTGGCTAGAGCAGTGGTTCGCAACATGGGGCACAAGCCCCACTGGGGGACTTCCAATTCCCAGAAGCCTAAGTCAGTACATTGGCTGATCAGTGCTTTGGGGAATTGACTTAGGCTTTTGGGAATTGAAGTCCAAAAACCAAAGTTTGGGAAACACTGGGCTCTTAGAGCATTTATTTGGCATTCAGAAAATCCTAGAGTCAATCCCTGGCAAAGTTAATCAAAGTTTATTAGAAGAACCTCTGCTGGTGATCCTAGAGCAGTGATGGCGAACCTTGGTACTCCAAGTGTTCTTGGACTTCAATTCCCAGAAGACTAGGCAGCACTCCTGCTGATCAGGGCTTCTGGGAATTAAAGTTCAGGAACACCTGGAGCGCCAAGGTTCGTCCTCACTGTCCTAGAAAGATAGCAGTACAAATACAACCTGACCTTCCTATAAAGCACCCAGTGTTATTAATGTAGACTTCCTCAATCATAACATTGAGATGCTGTCTTGAAGAATCGGGACTAAACCTGCCATTTTCAAAATAATATACAAGACATTTATATTATACAACTGATATATTCTTAAGTAGTCTTAACTTTAACTGTGCTTTGTAGTATATCATTAACTTGTTTGTTCATTCATATAATGTATATACTACCCAAAGGGACTGCAGTGTCTCAAGTGGTTAAGATGCTGAACTTGACAATGGGAAGGTCGCAGTTCAAGACCTGAGTGCTGCATGATGGAGTGAGCTACTGTCTCTGTCCCAGCTGCTGCCAATCTAAGTAGCAGTTTGAAAGCAAGAAATTGCAAGTAGATAAATAAGTACCACTTAGGCAGGAAGGTCTGTACGCGTACATGTGTGTGCACACTTGTGTGCCTCTTTAAATCGTTTTCAGGAACTTACAAATTTGACCTGCATCCTGTGGCACAGATCAGAACTTTACCTAAGAAGTGTTGCCTTTTTTGTACAGCAGAAACCTTTAGTAGTGGTTCAGAACTCTTCAGAAGCCATGGATTCTGGTACCAGTGTAGGGCTAGGAAGTTTTGAAAGTGCAGCAGCAATGTTGTGTAGACAACACTGGTTTGTTTAAACTGATGTGGTTCTTACAGAGCTGAGGGAGGAGGAAGCAGACATGAGCTCATTCCAGTTCATATACACAGCACTAAATCATGGTATAGCTCCGTGAAAGCAAACCTTGGCATTCCAGATGTTCTTGGACTTCAATTCACAGAAGCCCCCTTGAATCCACACGAATGGGTTTACTGTGATTCATCTGGCCCACGCTGCCTTCGTCGCTCTTGTAAGTGGAAGTAAAATGTGCCTGTATGCTTCCAGGAGTGACGAGGGCGGCGTGAGCCAGATGAATTGCAGTAAACCCCCTTACCCTTTCAGAACATCGGGTGGCTTGCAGGCACGCGCGTGTCGGTGGGGGTTAGCGCAGGATACGGAGGTCTCCCCCGTATCCTGCGCTAACCCCCACCGACGGCCGACGGTCGCCCGAAGTTTCAAAAGGGTAAGGATCCTTACCCTTTCGGAACATCGGGTGGCTTGCAAGCGAGCGCGCGTCGGTGGGGGTTAGCGCAGAATATGGAGGTCTTCCCCGTATCCTGCGCTAACCCCCACTGATGCACGCCGCTCGCCTGATGTTCCGAAAGGGTAAAGATCCTTACCCTTTCGGAACATCGGGTGGCTTGCAGGCGCGCGCGCGTCGGTGGGTGTTAGCGCAGAATACGGAGGTCTCCCCCGTATCCTGCGCTAACCCCCACCGATGCGCGCCGCTCGCCCGAAGTTTTGAAAGGGTAAATATCCTTACCCTTTCGGAACATCGGGTGGCTTGCAGGCGGCGCGCGTCGGTGGGGGTTAGCGCAGGATACAGAGGTCTCCCCCGTATCCTGCGCTAACCCCCACCAATGTGCGCCGCTTGCCCGAAGTTTCGAAAGGGTAAGGATCCCTGTACCTTTTCCAAATATCGTGGGGGCGGGCGCTGGGGGGGTTGTTTTGGGAAGATGTTCTACCCAATCCCCCCCCTCGCATACGCTTGTTCCGTTTAACGTTAAAAATCGTGTTATTCGATACAAGATTTTTCCGAAAATCTTGTAACGTTATACGGTTTTCGCACTATACGGTACTCGCGTTATCTGGGGTATTACTGTATCAACATTTCCAGCCTACATAACGGTGGCTACACTGACTGGAAATGGTAGTCTGGTGCATATGGAGAATGCTGGGTCAGCATAGTTGAGTTTCCTGTTGCAGATGAGCTTAACCGATGACTGGTAAATTAGAACTGGCTAAAAAGGGACTGCATGGTTCAAGTGATAAAGATGCTGAACTCGATGACTGGACGTTCGGCAGGTCAGCAGTTCAAGACCCGAGTGCTGCATGATGGTGTGAGCTACTGTCTCTGTCACAGCTCCTGCCAACCTAGCAGTTTGAAAGCAAGACATTGCAAGTAGATAAATAGGGACCACTTCGATGGGAAGGTAAACAGCGTTCCATGCACTCTGGTGTTGAGGCATGCCTGCCACATGTCCACGGAAACATCTGCAGACACAGTGCTGGCTTCTTGGCTGTAAACAGAGATGAGCACTAAATCCTAGAGTCAGATACGAGTGGCTTTCGAGAAAGGGCAACCTTTAAAAAGGCTATTTTGTATGCTTTCTGATATCTAGAGAACCACTTCTACTGTGGCTTAGCTCAAGTACTTGCTCAATTGAATGAAATAAAATAACCAGTTTGCAGGCCTAAGATCTGAACACTGAATGAGAATGTTTGTCTGTAATCCTGTTTACCCAAGACAATTTCCCATTGAAGCGTCCGGAGCTCCTCTTACAGACCTACTTAGTTAACAATATAACAGCATTATGTGTCCTCAGATGGCTCCTTGAGCTCTCTTACATCATGAAGGGCACCCAGGGACAATCTGCACACTGCATTTTTCTTGCTAAACAAAAAGGACTTGCTGTATTTCCTAGCTCATTTAGCAATGTAGCTGGGTTGTACTTGAAGCATGACACCTTCCAAAGATCTTATTTTTTAAATTGCAAACCTAACTTAACTTGAAAGAAATGTTCTCAAAAGCAGAGCTTCTCAAACTCACATCATAACTCCCATTTCATGTATACCAAAACTATATTCATGAACAAGGACCGGCTAGACAAACTTTCTTAAAGCTATTCATAGGTGCATTAAATTAACTGCAGCTTATCTGGCTTTTATATAACACTTATTTCTCTTTTCAGTGGAATAAAAGAAAAAAACTTCATGCTCCATTATGAGGTATGATATTGTTCCCTTCAGGTCTTTGGAAAGCATTTGGGCTTAATCATTACTGAAAACCCAAACGCTTATTCCACATTGACATTTTTAGCAAAACATGTAATCTGGATTTTTTTAAAACCCTGTTTTTTGTTCTTAAAGGCAGCAATCATAGTGTGTATATATACCTCTTTCTAGTCACCCTTCAACATCCTATACCGCAAAACACCAGATAACGCTAAAACTTGGTTCCACAAGTCTTGGTGTTATCCGATTTTTAGTGTTATCCGATCCATGTTAAAATCCTATGGGATGGATCGGATAACGTTAAAGCTCCATAGAGATACATTGTAACCACACAGGGTTTAGTGGTTGTTATCCGATCCATCCCATAGGACCTTAACGTTATTCGATCCAATTCTCCACCCCAGATTACTTAACGTTAAGCGATCTTTGCGTTATCCGATCCAATCGTTATCCGGTGTTTTACTGTACTGTACTTTTATTTTTTGGAAAGGGGAAACAGCTTCCACTGCTAATGTATCTTGTTCAATGTTTCTTGTTCAATTTGATTGTAATTATTCTCCCTGAACAGATCAATACAGTAACAGCTCTTCTCTTCCTGCTTGTAATAGCATTTAAAATGTTAGATTTTTTTTCCCCAATCTTATCTGCGTGTTTATTTAAATATTACCCATTGAGTTTTACAGCCTGCATATCTTTATACTTTGGGGTGAGGTTTTTTTGGTAGGGTGGGGGTGGAGATGTTCCTTGAATATGAATGCAAACAGAAAAGTGTATTACACAGTCTTTTCTTCCTTTTATAGTTTCCTCCCTATGCAACTAATGAGATTGGCAGAATTTCAGGTATCAATAGAAGAGAACTTGGTCATGGTAAGTAGAAGCTAACAGGGCTAAAAAATTACACAGCAATGACAATATTATTTGTACTTATTGCCCTTTTTTGGTCCTTAGGTGCTCTTGCAGAAAAGGCTTTGAAGCCAGTGATTCCCAACGATTTCCCTTTTACAATAAGGGTTACTTCAGAAGTACTGGAATCAAATGGTATCTTCTATCTATCCATCCATCTATCTATCTAGCTAGCTAGCTATAAACAAGTCAGAAAAAGATAGTTGAAAAATTTGAAAGATGCTTGAATTATAGAAGGAAGAAAACTGTAGAAGACTACTAATCTTCCTTTTGTGATATATTTCTTACCTATTTAAAGAAGGTTAACATTTCTGAGAATTTGGATATTCTGTGAAAGATCCCCTGTCTTTTAAAGTAGAGATCTCTATTCCATTTACTATTACAGAAAGGTTACTGAAAATTCCAAAATTCTTAATTGGTTTTTTTCTTTTTAGTTTAATCTAAAATTCATACTACTTTTACTTGACAAACAGTTGTGAATATCCATTTTATTGCTGGGAAATTAACTCTTGTGCAAGTCAGCTAATTAAAAAAAATAGTGCCTACTCTAAACAGAATGTTAGTCTAAAACTTATGATCGGTATCTCTAGGATCATCATCAATGGCCTCTGTTTGTGGTGGAAGTTTAGCACTGATGGATGCAGGTATGTGGTTCAAAATGATAACTTCTAATATTTAATGGGTTTATACATGAAGCAGCATGAGAAATAGTATCAGAATTCAAATCTCTCTCTTTCTCTTTTACTGTTAGGTGTTCCAATATCATCAGCTGTAGCAGGTGTAGCTGTAGGTTTGGTTACAAGGCCTAATTCTAAAAAAAATGGAGAGATTGAGGATTATTGCTTGTTAACAGATATCCTGGTAAGATTTCCTTCTTGCGTCTGTTTCTGAATTTTGAGATGTTTGCAGCCTGGCAGATGTGTACCCTTCACTTAACATAATCAACATCCTCCACCAAGTAATTAAAATTCAGAACTAAGACATTCCCATGCTGCAACGATCATATAAGCATGGGCTTCAGAATTGTAAATTATGAAGAAATTGATCTAACAATTGCAACAGAAGTAGATATTGTATCTATTTAATCTGTTCAACACTGGGATGTAAGGCTGTTCAAATATGTTTCAAATGTCCTTTTTTAAAAAGGGAATAGAGGATTATTTTGGTGATATGGACTTCAAAATGGCTGGAACAAATAAAGGAATAACTGCTTTACAGGTATCCTCAAATCCTCTTAATTTTTACAAAAAGTATTCCGTCAAAGTTACTTCTGTTAGAATGTTTAAGTTGCTTTTATTTTAAATTATTAGGCTGATATCAAGCTACCAGGAGTACCCCTAAAAATAGTGATGGAAGCTATTCAGCAAGCCACAGGTAAGTGCAGAGTGCATAGAATTCAGGGGTTGGTTTCTTTCTTTGGCCTGTTAAGAAAAAGAAAATTGAAGCAGACCTATGGTAATACATATTTCTGGGATTTTTCATTTAATATTTTCAGACTGTGGCTAATTGAAACTATGGATACTGAGTCCATGGGTACTGCAGCCCTACTGTAGCAGTCACACACACTTGAGGATGTGCCCACAATAGTGTGATAGCACCAAGGGAAATGTTATCCATGAAGCACTTCCACCAACACATTGTGTGGTTGGCTGTGGTAGGCACAATTGAATAGCACATTTGTTTCCAGGCATAACATCAGACATTTTTATACTGGCATGGTGTCTAGTCATGCCTGCCACATGACCACGGGAACGTCTGCAGAAGCAGACAACGCTGGCTCTTCGGCTTTGAAACAGATGAGCACTGACCCCTAGAGTTGGATACGACTGGCTTTCGAGCAAGGGAAACCTTTACCTTTACTAGCTTTATGCTATGGCAGTACAAACAGGATTTTCCCCAATGTTTCTGGCTAGGTTCAGTTGTCTATTTATATGGGCAGCACTCCATGCAGTCAGGCCTTCTAAATAAGAGGTGTTTATCTTTACATACTACAACAACATTGTCTGTTCCTGGCAAATTTCCTTATTTTAGCCTGTAGGGCAGGGATTCACAATCTATGTCCCGTGGGTCGGACCCAGCCCCCAACGCTATTCCATCCGGCCTGCGGTGATGACCCTGGAAGTGGACACATTTATGACAGTTGTAAATGTGCCTGTACATGTGCAAACGCGCCCACTGCAGTTTATGGCAGTATCTGCGGCAGGGGGAAACCATGTTTCCTGCCCATGGGACAGTCTGAAGGAGAGTTGTCCAGCCCATGGCGCAGTAAGGTTGAGAACCCCTTCTGTAGGGGATGGGCCATTAACACATTGCTAGCGGGAGATGTTAGCTACATCACTTTTTGAGGTTGATCTTCATTCATACATGCTCTGGTACTTAAGCCCAGCCCACTCAAAAATAACTTGCATTGAGTATACACATACAATATTGTTAATGCGGACACCTAAGTTAGAAAGGGAGGAGAAGGCCTTCCATTTCACATTGGCTACTGCAATTTATTTTGAATCATGGTACCATATTTTGGGGTAGTTACCTTATTCCTTTAGCTGAAAAGGCAAATCTCATCTTTTTAAATCAGTTGAGGTAGGCAGTGTGCATGAACTCAATAATAGCGCACATAAGAACATGCATAATTACACTTGGAATAAAGGTAAGGGGGTTAAAAGTATGCCCAGAATTTTATTGACATCAGTTTAAATGCATAACATGTGTTTGTTCAAAATGTTTTTAAAGGTAAAAGTCACAATTGCTCAAAAGCCAGTCATATCTGACTCTAGGGTTCAGTGCTCATTTCTGTTTACAGCCAAAAGGCCAGCATTTCTGTGGACATATGGCAGGCATGCCTAGACACCGAAGTGCACAACGCTGTTTATGCTGTCATTCTTATTTTCCTATCGCAAATACAGAAATGTCAGTGGAATGACAGGAATGATGTGTTTTGATGCATGGGGAAATTTGCACTGCTTAAAAACCAACCTTTCTTTTGAAAATACCTCTGTTACTTAGGACAAAGTAGTAACAGTTAACTCTTTCCTGGAAGTCTTGATTTTAGACATGCAGAGAAATGTTAATAGGCAAAACCTGTAATGCAAATGTCACATGTTTCAGTGGTGAATTGCCACAATTCACTGGATAGTGGAGTTGTGCACTGTGTTGCATGACTTGGCACAAAACACCAAATGCCTAAGCTAGTGTGAAACTATTTTCCACCAAGATTATTATGCCAGTTGTGCTTCAATGTTAGACACAGTGAATAGAACTTTGACTAATATGCAGAGAAAATTAACAAAGTTTGAGAAGTTGTTGACCTACTTAAATAATTCAGAGGTTTTATCTAAAAAATAGGCATTATTCACAAGTACGTTACCCAAAGCTTTAAAGTAAAGCAGGAGTTCTCAACCTATTTAAGCTGGGGGCCGGGTCATACTCCCTCAGACAGCTTTGGGGGCCGGATGGTAATTTTGCCCTTTCTCGACCACATGGCACTTCCTGGTGTGGTGGAGGGGGGGGGAGGCACATGAAATGGTGCTGTGGGTTGCATCTGGCCCACAGGCCACAGGTTGAGAATCCCTGAAGTAGAGGATTATTATTATTTATTTATTTCATATTTATACCCCGCCCTGCTCAGGCGAACCTGACTCTAGGCGGCTTACAGATTATAAAAATAACAGCACAACAGTCACAAATTCCACATTATCATAATACCAATCATCACAGTATCTCACATATATAGATATAGTTGGATAGATATAACATAGTAACAATCAAAAAGTATTAATACAGTCAAACCTCGCATAACGAGTGTTTCGCTTAGCGAAAAACTCGCATAATGAATTAAATTCGTTATGCAAGGTATGACTGTATCACAATAAAATGTTACAAAAAAGTATTACCAAAAACAACAGCAAAAACAAAACCACATTTACTGAATTCTGCAATGATTATAAGCAAAATCCTACAAAAAGTAGCCAGGAAGAGTCTAAGAATAGTCCAAAAAAGAAGGAATTAAAATAAGAGGAAGGACCTGCATATACACTAGTACCTTGGATAACGCTATGACTTGTTTCCACAAGTCATAACGTTATCTGGTTTTTAACGTTGTGCGATGCATTGATCGCACAACGTTTTAAAAACCCTGTTCCCTTTCCGAAGAGGAAAGGGAACATAGGGGCATCCGGTTTGCTTGGAGAGGCTGCCTGCTTTAAGATCGGGCTGGCTGGGGGTGTTAGGCACCTCCAGCTAGCCCGATCTTAAAGCAGGTAGCCCGCCCGGGTTACCTACTTTGGGATCGGGGTCGTTGGAGTTGCCTTCCACCCCAGCCACCCCACCCCAAAGCAGGGAGCCCTTAGCACCAGTTTGACTGGGGCGGGGAACAGGCATGTGTGCCTGATCTCCCCCCAATCAAACCGGGGGTCTAAGCCTCTGTAGATTTCTGCCCCAAAGCCTGCAGGGCTGGCCTCTAGCCTTGAGGTCTTTGGGGCAGAGATCAACATCGGGGAATTTGAGGCAAACAATTGCATCACACAACGTTATCTTAACTTTGTACGATGCAAATGTTTGCCTCAAATTCCCTGACATCCGATTTTAGCGTTATCTGAGGTAATCATCTGAGGTATTAGTGTAATATCAAACCATTCAGCAATCTAATGTTTGAGTAGTGCCTTTGTATTCTTTGCACATAACATCAGATAAAATTGGTGATATATTTTAAAGATACTGTTACATTCAGTTTGCTAATACAGTAAAACCTCATATAACACTAAAACCTGGTTCCACAAGTCTTGGTGTTATATGATTTTTAGTGTTATCTGATGCATGTTAAAATCCTATGGGATCCATAGAGATACATTGTAACCACACAGGCTTTAGTGGTTGTTATCTGAAGCATCCCATAGGATCTTAATGTTATCTGATGCAATTCTTCCCCCCAGATTCCTTAATGTTATGCGATTTTAGTGTTATTCGATACTAATGTTATATGAGGTATTACTGTACAGTAAAACACCAGATAACGATTGGATTGGATAACGCTAAAATCGCATAATGTTAAGTAATCTGTGGAGGAGAATTGGATCGAATAACGTTAAGGTCCTATGGGATAGATCGGATAACAACCGCTAAAGCCTGTGTGGTTACAATGTATCTCTATGGAGCTTTAACGTTATCCGATCCATCCCATAGGATTTTAACATGGATTGGATAACACTATAAATCAGATAACACCAAGACTTGTGGAACCAAGTTTTAGCGTTATCCGGTGTTTTATTGTACTGTAATTTTAGTTGCTTTGGTCGCTTCTCTTTAAGGCACTTGATTGATTGAGTAAATTTGAATAAATGTTTATATTATCAAACTTCAATTTGGTGCCTTAATGGAACATGAATTTACATGTAATAAGGAAACTGTTCACTGACTATAATCCAGGAATTAGTCACAATTAGAGTAGGTCTATTGAATCAGTGAAATTTATAAATGAGTTGACTCAACAAATCCCTTACTGGTTTCATCCATTGTTGGGGGATGGGGGAAGTCCATATTTAATGTTTAATGTTTTTATTCTTCTTTATCCCTGTATCCCACTCAAAACAAAATAATCTTTAAAAACCAATACAGTAAAACCCTGGGTTACGATGGAGGTCCGTTCCAAAAGCCTCCGTTGTAACCCGAAAAAAGTGTAAACCGAAACATCAATAGGGATGTATTGAAAAATAAAAAAATGCTCCTGAATTGATCAGTGTAAACCCCAAAAAATACATTAAAAATTGTAAACTGGGTCGGCATTTCCATAGGATTTGCTGTTGTAAACCGCAGCAAACTTAAACTGAGGCAATTGTAACCCGGGGTTTTGCTGTAGTTGGAAGTGCCTGCAATTGCATTTCTAATTATTAATCAGCTTAAAGTTGTAGTTAATTAATCTTCCAGTTAATAGTCATTAAAATGCCAGGCCTTCTCCATTTGAGAAGCCATATTTTTTAATTCAAATGTTAATTGTCTACTTTTATCTTTACTGTGAATCCTGGTTCTCTCCTTTCTTTGAGGAACGTATTTTTGCTTTATTTGCATCTTCTAGCTTGGTTTCTTGTAGAATCACAGGCAATGATTTACGTGGATTTATGTAGCTTAACTGTACTAAAGAATTCATTGAAGTGAATTTTGAGTGTTTTTGTCTATCCAAATTCATTATTTAGGTAGTGATGAGGAAATTGCAATTAACTTTCGTGAATGCTTTTTTAAAATCATGTGTATAGTCTAAAAGACAGGAAAAATGCAGCTTAAAACCCAAAAAGATGGATTATTATTATTTTTTTAGTAAGAGTGGTCTATTCCATAGTGGGTTTAAGCAGTATGAAATATAACATCAGTCACCTAGGGGCAGATATGGCTCTTTAAAATCCTGAAAATAATGCACAGAGCTTGATACAGAAGTCGGGGCTCTTAATGTCTATACAAAGCACAAGAAGGTAAACTTTGCTTTTTGTTTCTTATATGTATAAAAAAGTGCCTTAGACCTTTCCTCTGCTGCAAAGATTCGCTTGGTTAGTCATGTTTAAAAGCTTAACAAAAGAAAGGAAGTTTTCTCTGTTAACAAATGTCTTTTCCTTATTTAAGTTAGAAATTACTTTTCTTTTTCCTTATAGTGGCAAAGAAAGACATCTTGCAAGTAATGAACAGAACAATTGCAGCCCCTAGAGCAAGCAGGAAGGAAAATGCACCACTTGTAGGTAATTGCACAAATATCTAACTGAGGGAATTGAGTTTTATAAAAGGGGATTGGCCATTTGGTTTACCTATGGAAGGCCTTCAAAAAGTTTATTAAAGAAATATCTTTCAGCAGGGAATCTCAAAGTCTGAATTCCCACTAGATGTGAATCAGAGCTTGATAGAACACAGAAGAAGACCTCTCAGGAGGATTTTGATATCTAGGCAGAGTTGTATAGAAGAAGACAACTCATCAGTAGTCTGGTCCCAACTTCAAAGTCTTTAGGGCTTTTTAAGTCATAATAAAAAGGTTGTACAGTAATACCTCGGATAACGACTGCATCATATAACGCTAAAATCGGATAACGATGCAAAATTTCTAAAGAAATTTTGCATCGGATAATGATCTGTTTGCATTATCCGATGCAGTCATTCGTAGCAGCAGGTGGGCTGGAAAGCTGAACGGGGTTCTCCATTCAGCTTCCCAGCCACCCTGCAGCTGCGGAGGCAGGAGTATGGGGGCTGGAAAGTCGACAGGGGGCTTCCCCAGCTACCCCATAGCTGCGGAGGCAGGGGCGGATGGCTAGGGAAGCCGACGGGGAGTCCCTGTCGGCTTCCCCAGCCACCCCGCAGCTGTGGATCGGTTCTCCCAAAACCACCAGCCCTGGCCACCAGGAGGTTAGAGAGCCCGAAATGCGCTGTTTCTGGAGTTCCCACACCTCCCCGGCCAGTGCAGCAAGCCAAAACATTGGGATTCGAATCCCAACATTTTGGCTTGCTGCACTGGCCAGGGAGATGGGAGAACTCCAGAAACAGATTAGATCAGGTCCTCCAACCTCCCTGAAGCCGGCAGGGGGGTCAGACACCCCGAAATGGGTGGGAAAAAAGACTCTTTTTCACCCATTTTGGGCTCTCTGACCCCCCTGCCAGCTCCAGGAGGTCAGGGGACCTGATCCAAGCTATTTCCGAAGTTTCCCCACTTCCCTGGAGGCTGCAGCAAGCCAAAACGTCAGGATTTGAATCCCGACGTTTTGGCTTGCTGCACTGGCCAGGGAAGTAGGGGAACTCCAGAAACAGCTTGGATTGGGTCCCCTGACCTCTCTGGAGCTGGCAGGGGGGTCAGAGAGCCCGAAATGGGTGAAAAAAAGTCCTGCTGGCTCGGGGGGGGGGGTCAGGGGACCTGATCCTCACTGTTTCCAAAGTTCCCCCACCTCCCTGGAGGCTGCAGCAAGCCAAAACGTCGGTATTTGAATCCCGACGTTTTGGCTTGCTGCAGCCTCCAGAGGAACTGGGCTTTTTTTAAAAAATTGCGATCAATGCATCACACAATGTTAAAAACCGGATAATGACAAAACTTGTGGAACCAAGTCTCATCGTTATCCGAGATACTAGTGTACTTGAAAATTATGTAGGAGAGACATTGTAGCTGTTTTAATCTAAGAGTCTGTTTTGGAGAGTTACATAAGCTGCTGAAGTTGCTTAGGGCAGTGTTCCCCAACCTTTGGGTTTTGGACTGCAATTCCCAGAAGCCTAAATCAGTACATTGGCTTTGGGGAATTGACTTACGCTTCTGGGAATTGAAGTCCAAAACCCAGAGTTTGGGGAACACTGGCTTAGGGGGTACCGTGGAAAGGAGAACTAGTGAAAATCCTCAACACTCCACTGTTGCTAGCAAGCACATCCTGGCACAACAGAAGAAACCCAACAGGATTCCAGCTAATTTATCTTAGACTTCTAAACATTAACATTTATTTCTTGTGCCAGGAAAAGTGGGTGAATTTAATACTGACCCTTAGTCTTATTAGGTAAAGGTAAGCTAAAGGTCACCCTTGCTCAAAAGCCAGTCGTATCCGACTCTAGGGGGCATTGCTCATCTCTGTTTACAGCCAAAGAGCCAGCGGTGCCTGCGTCTGCAGACATTTCCATGGTCATGTGGCATGCATGACTAGATACCAGAGTGCATGAAATGCTGTTACCTTCCCACCAAAGTGGTACCTATTTATCTATTTGCAATTTCTAGCTTTTGATCTGCTAGATTGGCAGAAGCTGGGACATAGGCGGGAGCATTCAGGTCTCAAACTGCTGACCTTCCAGTCGTCAAGTTCAGCATCTTAACCATTACGCCACTGCAGTCTCTTTTGTAATCTTATTACCATAATGTAATTGTGACTTGAATCTCTGCATTTCAGAAACAGTTCAGGTGCCATTATCAAAAAGGGCAAAATTTGTGGGCCCTGGAGGATATAATTTAAAGAAACTTCAGGCTGAAACTGGTGAGTGTCCTTTTTTCAAAAAAGATATGTATATTTAATACAATATGCTGGCATGAGTAGCATCCCTGAAGATGCAGATGCACAAGGGAAGGAAACTGTCTAATGGGGGAAGTGGAGGCTTTTACTTGTACATTGACATAGAGAACTTTTAGATCTTTGAACATAGGCAAAGATATATTTTAAATAAATAATATAGCTGGAACATATGTTAGTGCTAGGAAAAGCTGAAGGCCGCAGAAAGAGACAAAGATATTTTTGAGCTTTTCCTAGCACCACACTTTGAGCTTGTAGTACCTAAGCAAGACTGTCAATGATAGGACATTTAGGAGATCACTTATTCATAGTCACATAATTCACAGGTGACTTGACAACTCAGAACAACCAGTGGTAGAAATGGTAGATGTTCACTGACCTTATAGTATGGTGGTGGTGAACCTATGCCAACCATGACAAAGGGGGCTCACAGAGCACTCTGTGGGCACATGCACCGTCGCCCCAGCAAAAAGTTCACCCCGCCCCTCTGCCCAGCAGCCCAATGGGAGCGCTTCCTCTCACAATACAGAGTTTGTCCCACCCCTCTGCCCAATATCCCAATGGGGGTGCTTCCTCCCCCAGCATAGAGTTTGCACCGCCCCTCTGCCCAGCAACCCATTGGGAGCGCTTCTTCCCTCCCCCAGCACAGAGTTCACACCGCTCCTCTGCGATGCGGACAGCAATCTGTTGAGTTTCACTACTTAGTCTCTATAAGTTTTGCCATCACTGTTATAGTAGAACAATACAATAATGTACTAGAATCAATAAGAGCTAATAAAAATTTCCATGTTCTGATGACTGGGTAACTTTCCAGAGTCTTCTAACCTGACTCTTGTACTATGTAAGAAGCTATGTTTGCACTCTTTAAATAGGCCTTTTGCTCTAGTGTTAAGTAGCTTAACCTACAATGCATAAAGTTCAGGATTGTTTTTAAGAAAATATTAATTTTGTGCATTTTCCCCCAAGGGGTAACTATTAGCCAAATAGATGAAGAAAGTTTTTCTATATTTGCTCCGACACCAGCCGCTATGCATGAAGCACAAGAATTTATTACTGAAATCTGCAAAGATGACGTAAGCATATACTTTAATAACTTCAGATTTTTATGAGTGATAATTTTAACTGCCCTTTGTATGTATGCAAAATTCATTTTCTTGCCTTACAGTTTATACAGCATATAAATCAGATTCAGTGGCCTTGATTCGAAGAGTTACTATAAATAAACAAAGGCCTTTATGGAAGCCAAGAGCAGAATTTTGATTTTTTTCTTTGAATAGTTAACTTCAGGCCATATCACACATTTAAAAGAGAGACAAGTTCATCTCTGTTTCAGAGGCAGAAAAGGCTTTGAGTTTGCCAGTCTAATTTTTGAATCTTCAGTTTTTCTGCTTCTGAGTCTTTCTTATCCTTTCTCTTTTTCCACAGCAAGATTACAAGTTGGAATTTGGAGCTATTTATACTGCCACAATTACTGAACTGAGGTAACTAAACTGTATTTCAAAGATGATCAGATTTGCTAGAATGTGAGTATTTATGTCTGCTTAAATGTACACATATACATGGAACCTCGTATAACAAAAATTATTGGTTCCACAAGGCACTTAGTTATACTATATATATATGGTTGTACGATGCATGCATCGTACACCAAAAATCCCTATGGGATGCATTGTACAATGAAAATCTCTACGAGAAAATCGTACAACAAAAATCTCTATGGGAAAAATCGTACAAAGAAAAATATTCATTGTACAATTTTTCCCATAGATATTTCCGTTGTACAATGCAACATTGTTTTCCAAATTCTCTTTGTTGTATGATTTTTTTCATTGTATGATGCATTTGTTATATGAGGTTCCACTGTACGTTTACATGCAATCTCTGGAAATGGCATTTTCATTATTACATAGCCAAACGTCCAGTTTCTTAAATAAAGACATATATGATTAAATAAATCACACAGTTTAAGTTTGAAACTAGTGGTGCATTCTAATAATTTTAGTTATAGAAGGGGATTGCCTTCAGCTGGTAAAGAGACTGTTTTAAAGTAACATAGATGGTAGCTTACAGGTTGTTATCTTAAATGAGATTAGAACTGCCATAAAGAAAAGATGCTTAAATATCTTAATAGAGCTTGGCTTGCTTTGTGATTGACTGGTCCTGAATCCTGGTCAATCACTTATTTTTCTAAAAGGGTTTGTTTGTTTAAAATATTTTTATCTTTCCTTTCTTCCTAAAAGGACCCATAGCTAAAGACATAATTAAAGAGAAACAATATTAAAAGCTAGAAAAGATAAGATCAAGATGAATGATGAGATTTCAGTGTACGATAGTAAGTCTAGAGCAGTGTTTCCCAACATTTGGTTTTTTGGACTTCCATTCCCAGAAGCCTAAGTCAGTTGCCCAAAGCACTGATCAGGCAATGTACTGACTTAGGCTTCTGGGAATTGAAGCCCTCCTGTATGTTTCCTGGCCTAGAGGCAGGAAAACCGTTTGGAAATCAAAGAATATCTGTATACATAGAGTATTTTCTTTTACTACATGAAATAGATGTACAGTAATACCTTGGATAACGCTAAGACTTGGTTCCACAAGTCTTGGTGTTATCCGATTTTTAGTGTTATCTCATGCATGTTAAAGCATGTTAAAGATACATTGTAACTGCACAGGCTTTAGCGGTTGTTATCCGATCCATCCCATAGGACCTTAACGTTATTCGATCCAATTCTCCTCCCCAGATTACTTAACGTTATGAGGTTTTAGCATTATCCGAGGTAAACGTTATCCGAGGTATTACTGTATAGTCTCTGCCATGCCCTAGTCAAGATGCTCGGAGGAGCATGATGAGAGCTACAGTCATTCACATGTGAACGATTCCTCGTTAAGGAATGTAGATATAAATAATAAATAAAATTAGTTTAACTTATAGAAAACAGAAAAATATTTTATATGGTGCATTTCTTCCTGTCATGCCCTACTAAACTAATGAAAGTTTCACATTTATATGCAGAGATACTGGAGTAATGGTTAAATTGTATCCAAATATGTCTCCTGTTCTACTTCACAACTCTCAACTGGATCAAAGAAAGGTACTGTACTTACTTTCACTTCTGTTCAAATAGTATTTTAGGTTACCTCTTGTGGTTGCTGTGATTTCTGCACCATGCCAGAGCTAAAGATGTAAAATTAAGTATGTGAACGTGCGTCTCTAGAATAAGGCTTCTTTGGGAAGTCTTGGCAGAGAACAAGGATTTTTAACTTGTTAAATTAATACCTTCTACGTTTGCTTCCACCATTTATACTAAATTTCACATAAAGGACTTCTTCTGTCTTTAGTACATTTTGCAACTGAATACTAATATGACACAAATGAAAAACAGAATGATTAGAAACTAATTGTTCTTCCATAAGACTTTAAAGTGCAGCAAGATCTTTTAGTAGCTTTTTGATTAATTTGAGAACATGTTCAAACGGTAAAAACAAATTTAATAATTTGAAATTTCTGTTCCAGATTAAGCATGCTAGTGCTCTTGGATTAGAGGTTGGCCAAGAAATTCAGGTAACATTTTAAACCTTTAAAATATATGACATTATGTATGTGGTGGTTCTTCGACTTTTAAAAAAAGAAAATAAAGCCTATTATTTCAATCTGTGATCAAGCCAAACCAGATATTGCTATTTTTTGCAAATCTGACACTTCATTATGCTGTTGGATATTTCAGCATGGGAGTCTGGCCAGACATCCCGCTACAGTAATTGAGAAGACCGTACTCAACACTGAGTGTTGGGAGGTGGTAAATTGCCTGACTCCCTAAAGGGGCCAACAGCTATGGGCAGATGAGCCCCTTTATGTGAGGGGATAGTCCCCTCAGTGGAGGAAATGCCACTAGAAACCATCATATTGGGCTCAACAGCAGAATGAGTGGAGGAGGAACTCTGATTCCCAGCATTCATGGAAGTGGAAGAGGCCGTGCCTGATGGACTGGTTGTGAAGGTGCACCTTGTCCATATTCTCAAGGCTCCAGCAGTCCATTGCAGTCCCGATGTTAAATCCTGAATGTCTCATTTTATATGTGTCGCACAAGATGGCTCCGAGATCATAGTGTGTGGGTCACTTCGTGGCAAGTTGGGATCCACCGTAAACAAATTCATGTCAGTGGCATTTTGCCTGATTGCCTTGGAGGGTGAAGGTGGCCCAGAACCAGCTGGCCTCCAAAACCAGGTCTCCATGCGCCCTGGGGCAGGAAAAACATATAGTACAGTGGTACCTCATACAACGGGGCTCGTATGAAACAGTTGCTATACGATATATGTATTGTATAGTGATTTTCCCTATGGGATGCATTGTACGATTATTATTTTTTTGCTAAGTGGTTTTTCCCATTGAAAATTTGTTGTACAATTTTTTCCATAGGGAAAATTGTTATGCAGGACGCCATTTCCCCCCAAAATCTAATTGTTATGCAATTTCGTTGTTATACGAGGCGATTGGTATGAGGTTCCAATGTACTCGGATCGAGTTGCGGCTGACAATGATTTCAGCAGTATAATGTTCACACTGGGATACCCAGTGTGGTGGTGTGGAAAGAGTGACACACTAAGACTCGAGGTCTGGGTTCAAATTTCCACTCAGCCTTGAATATTCACTAAAGATTGTAAAACTGGCTAAGCCCTTCCTTAAATATCTCACTTACCTTGAAAGCCCAATTAGGGCCACTATGAGTTGGAATATTCATTTGCTATATTTGAGGTACACAGATAGGACATGGTGGAATGATAGAAGATAGTGTCTGCAATCCTGTTGCTAAGTGTAGAGTAGGCTGGTTGGTGATTTATGCAGGAATTTTTGACTTGATAAATTTATACCTTTGAACGTTGCTTTGATTCAGTGATTCTACTCTGCTTAGAGCGGAGATTCTCAACCTGCGGGCTGAATGTGGCCAACAATGCCATTTCATGTTGCCCCTCCACCACACCCGGAAGTGCCATGTGATAGAGGGAGGGCAAACTGAGCATCTGACCCCAAAAGCTATCTGAGGGAGCATGACCTAGCCCCTGGCTTTAAAAGGTTGAGAACTCCTGGCTTAGAACTATACTAAGCAACAGGAGTTCAGCCATTATATTTATCTTTGCTCGTTTACAGATCTATTTACTGAGATGCCAATTAGCCAATTCTCCTAGTTTTCTTGCAAGCTAAATGCTGAACAACTGGTAGATCCTTTGCTTAGTGCTTGTATTATGTTTTGAAGAGGATAAGAAATAGCAGAAATCTCTTTTAAGCAGCAGACTAAATCCTGATTTCAATTCTGTGTTATTGTTGTTATATGCTGTCAAGTGGTTTCTGTCTTACAGCAACCTAATAAGTTTTTTGAAGTACATGAGATGTTCAAGAATTGGTTTATTATTATTGACAACTCCCACTGAGTTTCCATTGCTGATTGGGGATTTGAACACAGGCCTTCTGAATCCTTGTCCTGTCCATTACATGATACTGGCTGTCTACTTTTCAATACATAACTATGAGAGAGGACCCTCTCTTCTCTGCCAAATGCGTTTTGCATGAAAGAAGAGTCATGGATGGAATAGGAGTGAGTCATTGGTGCTATGAAGAATAGATGGTTGATAAAGAAGTTCAACATTGTGCCATTGAGCAGTATTTTCAATTTCTGGTTCTATTCTGTGCTGATCCATAGGGCAAATCTGTCACCTTTCTATTTGGAACATGCCATTGCTGTCATAACAAATCTTTTTCAGAGCAAAAAGTAAAAAATCACAAAGGCTTGCCTACACAAGGATTTTCTGGTTCCCTGTGACTATTCACAGGGAGAATGAGGGGAATTCTGATGTATACACATCATATATGTCTTCAGAGAAAAGAAGAGGCATCCCTTTCACCAATTGAATTGTCAAGCTTTTTAAAATACTGTCTGTTTTGTAACTAAAAAATAGAACAGCAACCTTAACACAGACTCAAATCATTCTTTTCTTCCTGTGATCAGGTGAAATACTTTGGGCGAGATCCAGCCGATGGCAGAATGAGACTTTCACGGAAAGTACTTCAGGCTCCACCTTCATCGGTTGCTAAAACGATAAATGAGAAAGACAGTATAGTGATGGGAAGTGCAATTTCCGAAACTGCTAGTTCATCATCGTAGCAGTTTTTTAAAGCTTAGGGATATTGTGGGACTTAATCAGAACTGTGGACTTTGTAAAGACAGTGAATAACTGCTGTGAAAGCACAGATTCTAATCATGAAAGTTTATATACGACATAGAAACATTTCAAATTTTGTATTATTGTAATTGTGGATTTCAATTAGATTTCTCCCTCTCCTATTGAGTTTTGCCTTTGATAATGTAGGCCCATAACAGCACCATTGTGAATGGTCTTACATAATCTTTTTAGGGACTAAAGAACAGAAAATGTCCTCTGAAATGTTTTTGACTCTGCAATAGAAGAATTTTAAGTGCATCTTTTCGATAAAAACTAATGGAAGAGAGGATTGGAATCTGAGAGTTACAAAGTTGAGACCATTCTGTGACACAACTTGCAAATAAACATTTTAACAAAATATAATTTTCAGTTTCATTTAAAGTAATCTGTAGTTTATTGGAATTTCAAGTTGACATGAGAAAATTGCAGTTTAAGGGGAGAAGAAGCAACATCTTGTTTACTTTCAAAACTAATTTAAGTAAGAGTTTTCAGAGATCGAAATGCATTTCTGCAGGTAATGGTAATTGAAGTCCATGTCCTCCTTATTTATATCTCCTATAACAAAGTGACAGTGATTCGTTAACAAAAGAATGGGAACATCAAGTTGTTAATGATCAAGAATTGCTATTTAACATCAGTGAAGCCCTATGGACTACTAACCTCTGCTCAAGAAAACCATAAACAGCTACAAACCATACCAAAAAATAAACACGGGTAAATTTAAAAAGCTGGCAAATCTTGCAATTACAAGTACTCTTATTACTATTAGATTGTTGTGTTATTATTTAAACTAGAAATTGCGAACATGCAGATACATACAATGCTTCAAGACAAAGCCTTCTCTTATAATAAATATTACACTCTTATTGTACACATGGGGAAATGTATTATAACATTTCTATAATATACCTTCTCAAGACACTTGTAAAAGAGGAAGAAATCCTATAACAAAGTGGAATAATCCTGTAACTTTCAGGATTTATATGTATGTATATAAATATTGATATATTTTTCCTACTAAACATGAAATAAAGATGCTGATATTAATGTACAGTCACCACCACTATACATTGTTTAGTGCTGAAATTCTTTGTTTAGCTGATTTATTTATACTTTTGATATATCTATTATATATGAATTGTTTCTAACAGCTGCTCCTGTCTTGTTTGGGAAAGAGGGATTGACTGTCAATGCATATACAGTACTATATATAGTATGTAATATGTAATGGACATCATTCAAGACTTGCATTTTCATCCCTTGAGGCTGCATCCTTTTCTGTTCTTCATTGTAATTTTGTAGATATCTGACAATGCACTACTGGTTGGTGGAAATGCAGACATCATCCCTCAAAGCAGCAGTTCTGCATTAATTCTTTACTGCTATTTCCATACCTGTTGCAACTATGAGTACTAGTGTGGGATATACTTGAGTTGGTAACAACAAGCAACAAAACTCTTTCCATTACGATGTGTGGACTTTGCACCCAAACAAGTATGGCAAGTATTACAACCGGTGGCAGTCTTCTTCCGTGTCTAGGCCAGGCATGAAACTGCCAAAATGAAGCCACCTTAGGGTGAGTTCATTCTGAAGTTCCTTTTGCCTGACCTAGTGAGGAAGATTAGTTGGCAACACAAGTTTGTCATTATCAAGGTGCACTCGATTGTGATTCAAAAATACCACAATCTTCGAGGAGGCTAGCTATGGGTACCCCGTCAGTGGCAGCGTAACGAATCGTAACCACTGGAGAAAATACTGTTTCCTTTGCCACAGGTGAGCATTATGTTTGGTCTGCAAAGATGTTTTCAGCAGCTGGAAACCTGCTTACATGAGTGTATCTTTCATAAGTAGCACAAGACTTTTCTATCCTACTCAAGAGGGTCAGAAAACACTCTTGAGTAAAGGATTTTTTAATCCTTGTATTTCTTCTCTACTCCACTTGAGGAATCAAGTTTGATGCGCTAAAATAGAAATAAATGCTCTGTCTAGGGCTGTGATGGCAAACCTTGGCAGTCCAGGTGTTCTGAATCCACACAAATGGGTTTACTGCGCATACACAGTAAACCCTAGAGCAGTGTTTCCCAAATGCTGGTTTTTGGACTTCAATTCCCAGAAGCTTAAGTCAATTCCCCAAAGCACTGATCAGTCAATATACTGGCTTAGGCTTCTGGGAACTGAAGTCCAAACACCAGCATTTGGGAAACACTGCCCTAGAGCAAGGGTGGCCAACCTATGGCCACAGCACCAATTAATACAGTGAGGATATCTGTGCCACCACTGGAAGCACAGAAAATGAAGCAAAAACGAACTGCCCTCATGATGCCGACACCACAGGAAGCAACAAAAACATGCCATGAATGCACCCACCGCCAGAAGAGGCAAGAGGAACCATGCCTCAGGCCTGCACATCTGAGGGGAGTGGTCCGGTCCATGGCATGAAAAACTTGGCCACCTCTGCCCTAGAGTGCCAAGGCTCACTATCACTGGTCTATCTTACATAACCTGTCCTTAGCCTTGAATAGAAAGTGAAACAACAGTAAAATGTGCCAAAGTCTATACAAGGAGTTCTCAACCTTTCTAAGCCAGGGGCCAGGTCACACTCCCTCAGACAGCTTCAGGGGCCAGGCAGCCCTTCCTACACCACATGGCACTTCACCTGGTGTGGTGGGGGGCCACGTGAAGTGTTGTGGGCCACATCTGGCCCACAGGTTCAGAATCCTTGGTCTATATCAAGTGTTGCTTCTCCCCTGAGCCTCATTCTTGAGGTAAAATTCTGAATGGAGCACTGTTGGTGGCCTATATGAACTACACGGGTTCTTGCTCGCATGTAGATCCTGTGTCCAACTATCAATGTTCTCTTCTGACCTGCCATTCCTTTTGTGAGCAAACTGATGAGAAGGGAGCATGGAAATTTCCTTGGGATAGAACAAACTGAATAAAAGCCGGCGGACACTATCTTTGCCTCAGGGATTTCTGTACCCTGTTTAGATCTATTTCTTACTAAATCTTACTTGAATTGTGACAGTTTTACACTATCAACCATTTGTAGCCTAACCCGAGTAAGACCCAAGTGTGCACTTTCCCCCTTTGAAACAAAATGGCAGGGGTTGAACTGGATATTGCACAGCAAAAGAATCAGTTACAACATTGTTCGCCAAAATACCTTGACGGGGGACAACAGACCACTCTTTTTCAAGCAGTGCTGCCTAAATACCAAAATTAAAGTTAGTTCAAAGAACATCATCAGGAAACTCACAAAACTATAAATAGGGAACTCAACCATCCACACTGTGTACATCAGCTTTGGCCCTGAGCATCTCTGCGACAGAGTGTGCTGGTCCAGTATGGAGTGCATCCACACACGCAAAACAAGTTGACATCGCTGTTAATGAAGCAATGTGTAAAGTGATAGGATGCCTCAAACCTATACTAGTTGAGAAAATATATACAGTAATGTACTGTACTCTTGTTGGTATTGCTCCACCTAAGATAAGAAGTACAGTATCAGCGGACGCCAAGAGAACTAAGCAAGAGAATGACTCTTCACATCTTCTGAATGGATATGAACTTTAAATCTGCCAGATCAGATCCAAGAAGAGTTTTATGGCAAAAACAAACATTCTTGAGGGTACACAAGAGCAATACCAAATCAGAAGATGGAGAAAGGAACTCCTGGAACAAGAAATAACATTAAAGGAGGATATGGCTGAGGAACTCAACTTCCCCTGTCACTTGAAGGACCCTGAAGAGGCTAAGGGCAGAGTGCCTAAATAAGGGGTTCTCAACCTTGCTGCGTCATGGGCCCGACAACTCCCCCTCAGACCGCGCTGCGGGCTGGACACAGTTTCCCCTGCCTCAAACGCTGCCATAAACCATGGTGGGCGCATTTTTATCAGCATGTGCAGAGACATTTACGGCTGCTGTAAATGCTTCTGCTTCCAGGGTCATTGCTGCGGACCAGATGGAATGGCTTCAGGGTCTGGCCCATCCATGGGCTGTAGATTGCAAACCCCTGCCCTAAATGCAAGACCAACATGCTCAAGTGGAGACTGCTGGATGATAACAACATGCTGTGTGAATGTGGAGATACAGAATCCAGCTCATTTACTGGTCTGCCAATTACTACCAGAAACACAGTAAAACCCCGACTTACATATGCCTTGAGTTATATAAAAATTGACTTACATGATTTTTGTACTAAAACCATGTCCCGATTTACATAAATGTCCCGATTTATGTAACAATTTCCTATGGGTTTGCTTCGAGTTATGTAAAAAAAATTCGTTTTTCCTTTGGGTTGCTTCAATTTACATAAATATCATTTTTCTATGGGTTTGTTTCGAGTGAAGTAAAAAACCGACTTGCATAAAAGCCTACAGAACAGACTTTTTACGTAAGTAGGGGTTTTACTGTATATCAAGGAAGATTTAATTTTGGCCAATGACAAAACCGACAAGGTCGCTTCATTTTGGCAGTTTAAAGCTTGGTCTGAACATGAGAGATTTAATTGTTTTATAGTTTTTCTTTAATCCCATAAGTCAGGGGTGCCCAAACTTTTCAGGCTGCAGGCTAGTCAAGTCAAGTGGTCCAGGCGGGAGCTCCCTCCCCATGGGGCTGGATCCAGCCCATGAAGCCCTCGTCGCTCCTGGAAGCAGAAGGCCAGAATGAACTGACATTGGGCTGGATCTGGCCCCCCAGGCCATAGTTTGGGCACCCCTGCCGTAATTCTACTTTTCAAGTACAGTAAAACCTCAGATAACACTAAAACCTGGTTCCACAAGTCTTGGTGTTATACGATTTTTAGTGTTATCTGATGCATGTTAAAATCCTGTGGGATCCATAGAGATACATTGTAACCACACAGGCTTTAGCGGTTGTTATCTGAAGCATCCCATAGGATCTTAATGTTATCTGATGCAATTCTCCCCCCCCCCCCAGATTCCTTAATGTTATGCGATTTTCGTGTTATTCGATACTAATGTTATATGAGGTATAATGTTATATGAGGTATAAAGTGATTTTATGTGTGTCAGAAGCAAGTCTCTACCCACACCACAAGGTCTCCCTCAGAAACTACGGGATCTTATTTTCTTGTATTAGATATGAATTGTATTGTGATTATGGACTGTATTTTGATCATATTGTATTTACATTTATGTTGTTGCACTATGCTGTGATTTTGTATTGTTGATCTGTTATATTGTATTGTATTCGATTTTATGATGTAAGCCGCTCTGAGTTGGTTTTCACCAAGTAGGGCGGCATATAAATCGAAATAATAATAATAATATGGACACGCACAAGGCACAGCAAAAGGCAAGGCTCTTCCCGCCTAGGGCAGGACGAGGCCTAATGCGCAGGCGTGGTTCGCTAGTCACCACCACACACACCCTCCCCCCCGCCGTGAGGTGTGATGGGATTCGCTTTCCCTTCTCGGCCGCCGTAGCAGCCCCTGCGAGTGGAGCCCGTGCAGGCCTTCTCTCCCCCGCCTCCCTCCCCGGTTTTGAGAGGAAGAGAAAGGCAGGGACGGGACGGGAGTCGGATTACAAGATGGCGGGCGCGCCGCGGTGGTAGTAGTAGTGGTTGCGCTGAGAGGCGGTTTCTGAGAGGATTTCGCTGAGGTGGAAAGAAGAAGAAGGCGGGCGCCATGACAAGCAGCGAGTTAAAGGCTTCCTGAGCGGCGCTCTCGTCCTTCCTTCCCTTCCCTTCCTTTCCACTCCGGCCGGGGCAGGCCGCCCCCCCCGCCCCCCCCTTCTCACCATGTCGGACACCCGGCGGCGGGTGAAGGTCTATACGCTTAACGAAGAGCGGCAATGGGACGACCGGGGTACCGGGCACGTTTCGTCCACCTACGTGGAGCGGCACAAAGGGATGTCGCTGCTCGTCCGGGCCGAGTCGGATGGTGAGGAGGGGAAAGAAAGGAGAGGAATCGTGAGGCAGTGGAGAGAGCGGCTATCTAGGACAATAGAGACCGGGGATGGGGGAGGGAGGCTCTCCAGGCCCACATGAGACCGACGCCCACCACCTCCCACCCCCACCCCCACCCCCGCAGGCCCCCTTTCCCACCCACAATCGCAAACTGAGGGCCCGGTTCAACTCCCGTCATTGGGGGGGGGGGGAGGGTTGGTATAAACAGTGGCTTTCACTCTTTAACCCTTTCGTCCCTATTCTCTCATTTTTCCTTTCTTTCTTCCTCCTTCCTGCCCCGTACTTCATCTCAGCCCCACCATGCGAGGCACACAGTCTGCTGCATTTGTCTCCCACCCCCTCACCCACAGTATTGTCTCAAAAGTTTATTAATTGCAAACACACACACACACCCCGCAGTGTTGATGGTCACCTCCTTTCACCCAGTTCATGCTTTCCTTTATAGTTGCCCTTCCTCACAAGTTTAATTCTCTATAGAAGTCTTTGGTTTTTCTCCCCACACCAGCGTTTCTGGATATCTGACAAAAACAACAAAAACATTGTGACATCTTAAAGATTTAGTGGCTAATATTTTAATGTGAATTTTTGTGGGCCGAGTCCTCTTCCTCTGACATAAAAGTGAGACTACATGGCAAATATTTGTAAGGTCGCCCTTGCTCGAAAGCCAGTCATATCCATCTCTAGGGTTCATTGCTCATCTCTGTATATAGCCAGAGAGCCAGTGCTATCTGCGTCTGCAGACTATTTCCATGGACATGTGGCAGCTATGCCTCAACATCGGAGCACACAGAACGCTGTTTACCTTCCCATTGAAGTGGCCCCTATTTATCTACAGTATAGTACAGTAATACCTCAGATAACGCTAAGACTTGGTTCCACATGTCTTGGTGTTATCCGATTTTTAGTGTTATCCAATGCATGTTAAAATCCTATGGGATGTATCGGATAACGTTAAAGCTCCATAGAGATACATTGTAACCGCACAAGGTTTAGCGCTTGTTATCCGATACATCCCATAGGACCTTAACGTTATTCGATCCAATTCTCCTCCCCAGATTACTTAACGTTATGCGATTTTAGCGTTATCCGAGGTAAACGTTATCCGAGGTATTACTGTACTTGCTATTTCTTGCTTTGAAACTGCTAGGGTGGCAGTATTTGTATGCAGCCCCGAAATAATAGCAATTACACTTATATACCACCCCATACTCTGGAGGTTTCATAAAATAATTAGTATTTTGCCCTCAACATGTTTTAGACTGATTTTACCAACTGTGGAAGGATGGGAGGCAGAGTCATCCTTGAACACTCCCCCCCCCCCTAAAAATCAGGATCAAACTCACAACATCAGCAGTTTTTTACTTGCAGTACAGCAGCTAAAGAATGCAGTAGTTGATTAACAGGCACAAGTTGCAAATTGTATGAGTCAGTGTAGCATTTCACATCTAGCAATGACTTAAGACTTTAGCTCCATATTCAGCTCTTTGCTTTTGGAAGCTTTGCTTCTAGACAGGTTTTTTTTACTCCAGGCTAGAGATAACAGTAACAATACATGGTAATGAGTTCTTGACTTATTTTTGAAGCTTGTTCTGTAAAAGTAGCTGTGGTTAGTTGGAACCTGGGTTATGAACAATAACAGCATAATGTAATATTTTACATTTGGTAATGATTGAAGAACTCTTGACTAATATTTAATCTGTTGAGAATAGCATAACATGAGAGGAATTTCAAGTCATTGAAGACAGAATATGTACTTTAGTTACTTGCAGGTGATCCTTACTTATCTCCAATAACCATAGTGGTGCCTGTTAGAGACCTACCATAACACCATGCTAATATCCCTCTGCCCTTTGCAGAGCAATTTTTACTAGATACTAGTAGTCTTTCCACTTTCATCCTCTCCAGGCATTAATTTTTCTTAAGAATTCCTCTTTGATCCTTGCATTTACAGAAAGCCTTGTTGTGAAGTTCATCCTGGGGATACAAACTGTTCAAAGGCATTCCAAAGTGGATTTGTTCAATAGCATCCTCAAAGGACTATTTCATTTCTGTACATTTTATTGTTTCCCTGCATATAATTAAACACTTTTTTCTTAATTTCAGAAGGCAACCCTTATTTCATCTGCAAAAACAATGAATCTTATGCTTCCTTAAAGGCAAACACATATGTGTTGTACTTTGTGCTGCAACACTTAGTAACTTTTTCTCATTAGAAACAAGAGCATACTGTGAAAAGATATACAGTAATACCTCGGATAATGTTTACCTCGGATAACGCTAAAATCGCATAACATTAAGTAATCTGGGGAGGAGAATTGGGTCAAATAACGTTAAGGTCCTATGGGATGGATCAGATAACAACAGCTAAAGCCTGTGCGGTTACAATGTATCTCTATGGAGCTTTAACGTTATCCGATCCATCCCATAGGATTTTAACATGAATCAGATAACACTAAAAATCAGATAACACCAAGACTTGTGGAACCAATTCTTAGCGTTATCCGAGGTATTACTGTACCCCATTTCTCCCAGGCTACCATGTCTCCTATTTTAATGTATATTTGAAGAGATAGGCTTATAAATATTTGTGTGTAGATTCTTAATGTCTTAGTTTGGTTCATCTTATTTTCATCTAAATAATTCTAAACTCTGCCTATATATGTTATTGTGTATTGTTGTCTGATAGAAGGGATTATTTAGAAAACGACATAATTTTCTATACAAATTTTTTAAATGAAGGTTTGAAGTCTTACCACAACAACTTTTGTTTCCTTAAAGATGAGGAAAGCTGTTTATAGCAGAAAAAATACATTGGCAGTGTTGCTAATGAACAGGTGTTAATGTGCTAAATAAACCTTGTAAGAGCTGGAAAAGATTACTTAAGAGCGGTTGCCATGATACATGACTGCTTAGACACACATAGTAAGGAGTTTTAGGGTTATTGAGTTTAATGTTCTGAGTATAGCACGACAGAAATGTATGTTAGGTACAAAAAAGCCCCATAATAATCTTACATGGGTAAATTTAATCAATCAAATTTTTGTGGTTGACCAATTACAATCATACACTGTACATATTTTTACTTATATGACATACCATTGCTTTACTTCAGGTGTCTTCCAAATGCCAGGCTTGTGAATGGGCTTTTAGAATTAAGTGTATTTTTTTAAAATCTCTTTTGCTTTTAGTTTTATTACATGAAGCTTTCGGAAAGGAGTATGAGATTTTAAACTAGCTACAGTTTTAAAAAGACTTGGGTATACCTGATTTTTAGAACAATTATTGGGATAATTTATTTTGCTTAAATTCCTAACTGTAATTTTTGTCATCTTTTCAGGTTCACTATTGTTGGAATCGAAGATAAATCCAAACACTGCATATCAAAAACAGCAGGCATGTGCTAGTTTTTTGCTATATGTTTTATTGTGCTACTTGAATATCAGGGGCCGCCACCAGCCCCTGTCCTTTGCAAAAGTAACAAAATGCAATAACCACATTCAACTCTCTTTTAGAGGCATGTTAAGACATGTCAGATATGGATTAGTTCTTTAATGTATTAGTAGAATAGATGTTAGTGTAAGTCATATATTCAGTTTAGGCAAGAAGTGAAAATACTCTCTGGTTTTTTCTTAATTTTATAGCAAAATGAACCTCTGTTTTTTGGAGTCCAGCGTTGGTATCCCTCCTAGTAGAAAGTAATTGGCATGATGAATAAGTCTTGGATAATATTGGACCAAGACAAGTAACAGCGGAATGTGTGTATGTGTGCATCCTTCTCAGAATTAGATTTATGTTATAAAGAAATTAAATGGTTTATAATTTGCATTGTATTCAGTTCTATACATATTAGTGTACTGTATGTTTCATTTTAACCAGTAGGTATCATCTGTGTTGTAATGTGTCTGTTGTTCACTTAATACTGGCCTGCCCCACTTATAACCATCCATATTAGATGAAAGTCTCCAGCCCTTTATTGCAAACTTCAGATGCTGTTGCTTGTCTTGGAACTGCAGAATCAGGGACTGCTAAATCATAGCAAGTTACAATACATGAGTAAAAGTCTACATTTAGCCTGGTGTGTCGCAATTTCTAGAAGCCTCATTTATTTATTTTTTCCTTTAATTTTATAAATGATTGTATTGTCACCTATCTAGTCTCAAAATACTAATTTAATGTTTACTGGACTATCTGGGCTGATAAAAAAAAGTTATAATTTTTTTAATCATACAAAACCTTCCCCAAAGTCATTTTTGCCTGACAACTGAAATTAAAATCCTGAATTCATTCAATGTGTTTACATGTCCACATGAGGAATATGTAGTTAATTTGGTCATAGTTCCTGTGTTTTGTTATTTATGACAGATATGAGGAAGTGCCAGTTATGTTATCAAATTCTCCAGTGCTCAAAAGAAGGTTGGAAAACTATGCCAGATCTGCTTTGATTTGGATTCCTGCATTGAACAGGGAAATGGACTGGATGACCTCATAGGCTACTTCTAACTCAATTATTCCATTCTGTGTGTCACATCATCCTAACAGTCCCACTAGTTGGAGCTCCATGCACATAATTGTAGAACAGGATACAGCAGGGGTGGCCAAACTATGGCCCATGGGCCAGATCTAACCTGCAACACCCTCACCACTCCCATAAGTGGAAGTAAAATGTGCATGCACAAAACACTGCCATAAATGCACCCACATCTGTGTAAACGTGTTTATGTTTTACTTCCGCTTCTGGTAGGAGGAACCATGTGACCTGCCTGCGGCCTGAAATGTTTGGCCATCCCTGAGATACAGGGTATAGATTTCTCTGTCAGCATGACCACTGAAATATTTTGTCTGCCAGACATATCCTTCCTCCCATGGCAAACTCAATTTAGTGAATTAATGTTATATCAAGAAAGACAGCCCACAGCCATTGTTTCTTTGGATTTGTATAATTCCTTGCAAACCTTAGTGATTATTGTTTCATATAAGGTACATAATTTGCTGAGTTTATATCAGGATTCCTGGAATGCAACCAGGTATCATACTCCAAAGCAAGTTTTGTATAGGAAGGGCCTAGGAAAGGTCAGTCAGCTCTAGTACTTTTCTTTTGTTAATAGGCAATGATCCATGAAGCCAGGGAGGAGAGGCCAAACCTAGCTCTAGAGTTGACACAATAGTCTCTCTGGTGGTATAACAGTTAGCATAAGTTTCATTGGCAAATTGCTGCAAGTTAAAAGGTTACTCTAGATTAGGGGTGCCCAAACTATGGCCCATGTGTCAGATCTCCAATGCCAATTCATCCGGCCCACTTCGCCTCATAGCTCCCAGAAGCGGAAGTAAAACGCATCCGTAGGTACAGGCATGTTTTACTTCTGCTTCTGGGAGCGATGAGGGCGGTGCAGGCCAAATGAATTGGCGTCGGGGCCAAATCTGGCCCACAGGCTTTAGTTTGAGCACCCCTGGTTTAAACAGAGAAAATGGCAGCTTAAAATATATCTCATCCTGCTACAAAACTGATTGCAAAGTGCATTTTACTTCCGCTTCCTGTAGGAGGAACCACATGACTGGCCTGCAGCCCAAAAAGTTTGGTCACCCCTGCCCTAGACATTTCTTGATATGCCGCATGACTTGTCACACAATGACAGTGGTCTACTGTTTTCTGAATTTCTGTCAATTCACTATGAGATTTAAATCAGCTGTGTTCGTTGGCATAAAAACATTGCTGAATTTAGGCTGATATCTTTTAAGATAGCATAGGTATTTCAGTAAAACAGTGATCCTTTCATCTTCAGGAAAACATAAGAAATTCATTTTTTTTAATTGAGCACTAGGATATAGCTCAAGGAGTGTTTGGAAAGAAAACATTTATGTGGGGTGCCAATTAGTAAAGCTCAGCTTATTTTAAGGAAAACGTTTTCTGGGCATCAACAGCTTAAGTGTCTGTAGTTGGAGCCTTAAAAAGTGAGCCAGTTTCTGTGCCTTTTAAAAATTCCATTGGCTCATTTGAAAACAACATTGCATGTGACAGAATAGAGGATCAGGACTGAAATAAGTAAATCTTGTCTATAAATAGGTACACAAGGCTTGAACACAAACTTAAAAATGCAAACATACCATTTACAGTACTTGTTATCCTTCACAACATTAGATCCATATAATTGAACTTTGGTGTTGTCATCTTAGTATATTGAGCAAGAATAATTAGCTTATAGTTTATTTTTAGTAATAAATCAATACCACCTCCGTAGTAAATGTAATTTTGTCAGAATTTTAAGACACTATAGATTAAAAATAAATAAATGATAAAGGTATAGTTTCAATGCTGTATTGTATTGAATCTGCTTGTTTTAAAATAGCAGGAGCATTTTTAATAAAAAAGAAAAGAGCAGCAGTATTCTTTTATTATCTCTGTGTGTCCATTTGGAGGTCAGTTCCCAGGCTTCTAGAATGCTGGAGGGTGGTACCCGCCGATAGAATTTATTCTCAGAATGGGAGACAAATTTACATCCACCCCTGTTGGGCACAAAAAAAAAGTATATTGGGAATATTTTATTGTTTTATGCAGTATTTTCGAAATGAATCTGAACATCCTAAACTCAAGCAATCAGAAATGGAATTGATGCATAATCACTGATGACAGTAAGTCTGTAGTTAAAATATATTGATAAAAATAAGTATAACAGCTTATCAATTCAAATATTAACTGAAATTAAAATAGTTGTTTTTAAAATATGAGTTTATATTTGTATTACCAGAAATAATAGCAGCAGGAATTTTGCCTGAATGTCATTTGTTTTCTTTTATGAAATCTAAGAAAAACGTATAAGGTTACATCCAGTTGTTGATGGCTGGAGAGGCCTGTTTGAACCAGTGGATGTTTGATAACTGTTTGGTTTTGTGTCATTGATTTATTCTGGTAAAGAATAACAATTGGATTTGCCACATAGTCTGTGCAAGAGTGGTTTTTGCCCATACACTGATTTTCCCAAGGGAATATTTGTGATTAAATCATAATAAATATACTTGCCCCTCTTCTTTTTGTTCTCAGTAATGTAGTACAGTGTAGGTACTCTGCACTTACATTGTATTGTTGCATTATTTAATGATAACCTTTAATGTATGAAATGCATTCTGTTGTTCATACAGCAGGAGTTTTAAAAGATAAATACTTTAGTACAATTTTAAAAATCCAATTTTATAAAATATATTATTGGTGTGTGTTATTCCAGGCTCCCCCCTCCCCCAGAATATTCATAATCAATGAGGTTGATTTAGAGTTACTTTGCTATGTTCTTAGAAGTCTGCAATAAGCCTTCCCTTTGAGCTGTTCTTTGTTTTTCCCCAAAATGATGGGAAGAAAATAATGTACCTGTGAATCTCTTCATACAGATTGAAGTTGTACTGTTAGCTCATCCATCTACTAAGGCGCTTCTGGCAGGATCAGATAGATGCCCTTTCAGTGAGAGAATAGCCAAGATTATGTCTCTTCACAATACTACCTTCTGATGCAAAAGTATCCACTGTGAACTAAAAAGAATTATGCATTAGAAACTAGTGAACTAGCATATTATGAAGGCCTTTCAACACTCAGTATGGGCTAACAAATGTGATAAACAATTTTGCATGTTGGATAAAGCAAGACAAAGAGATGAGGTGACCTTCCTTTTTTATCAAGTATATTTTCCTGAGCAACATGGAGCTCATTCATTGTGAGTGTTGAGTATGATATGTTAGACTGCAGCCTACATATGATAATACAACCATGCTTAAATAAGATGTAGTAAAATTGCTTGTGGATCATAGCAAATACATTATTCTGTCATGTAATGGGGGTTGGGGTTGGAAATCTTGCTTTTTCTACCTCTTTGCTCTTCTAGTTCATTAGGAATATTAATTACTTTCCTGATGCAGTTGTGAGATTGAAAATAAAAACCATGGCATTTTGTACATACTTTGGATATAGTTTTAAATACATAATTAGTTTATTGGGTTTTTTTATCCAGATACAAAACAAAAAAATTAGTAAATGGAAATTCCATACTTTGCTATCTTATTAAGTGACTGTTTTTTAAACTTTGAATTATCAGTGCTGTATGCAGCAACACTGAAAAGACATTGTTGGCAATTTGTGTTGTTAAAAACTTATTTCCCTATCTAGATTATATTTTCAAGATAGTATAAATTGTTGCTGCTATATTGTCTCTGTCAGGCTTTTTTAAACTGGAGAGTTAATAGTGCTAATTAAATAGTAGGGTGGGTATTTGTGGAAGAGAAAACTTGCAGCCAGCTGTTCCCCTAGATGTTTTGGATCAGGTTCAGCACAAGCAGTAACAGTCAACTTGTCTGTTTTTGTAACTTTGTTGGTATCATGAACTTAGTTGTGTTGCCATTATGATCGAGTACTAGAATCAAATAATGAGCATAATCTTTCATTTTGAAATAGGATACTTTGATTGTTTGGTCTGAAGCAGAGAATTATGATCTAGCCCTGAGTTTTCAAGAAAAAGCTGGCTGTGATGAGATCTGGGAAAAAATTTGCCAGGTAAGTCTGACATTCAAAAATTTTATATTTTAATTCCATTAGAAAATTAGACCCCAGAAGTAAGGTACTACTTGTCCTCTTATGTGTACCTGTATGCTTAAATATAGTGTAGGAACTTCATGCTGCTACGCCTTAACTTATAGTTGCACCTGTTTGTTAAATTGTGAGTAGCGTTTTCCAATTGAGAACAGTGGCTTACATCAATATTTTTTACTGCTTTACCTTTCAACCTGCAGCAAATGTATTGTTGGCATTACAAGCTTTATTGGTACATGTGCCTTTGAAGTGATGTGCACATGAAAACATGGTATGATGAGCTTGAGTTAGAGTTGCACATTTAAATGCTTTAAAATGCACTTAGGCATACAATATGAAGCATACATCACTTTTATCTGACTTCTAAGCATAGTGTAATCCTGCATCTGGAATTACAACTGGCATACAGCTATCTTGTATATGGTCACAATTGGTTACAGTGCAAATAATGTTATTAACCCCTTGCCAATGAATCATGCTCGTATTGCTCGAATTGCTTGTATGTATCAAAGGGAGTTCCCTGTTTCCTTTGACAGCATAATCTGTTACAATAACAGACCCTGAGTTGGGCATAACACATTGATTCTATTGCATTTCCAATTAGTTCACAGTGTATGCTAGAAATTTATCAGTGTTAATGTGACTTTTATATATAGTAATCAGATGATTGATTTTTTTTCTTAGTCTTGTTTACCAGTGTGCTTAACAGTGAATCAGCAGTTGTTCATGTTCTGTTCTTAGGTGCAAGGTAAAGACCCTTCAGTGGAAGTCACACAGGATCTCATTGATGAATCTGAAGAAGAACGCTTTGAGGAAATGCCTGAAACAAGTCATTTAATTGATCTCCCAACTTGTGAACTCAACAAACTTGAAGAGATTGCAGACCTTGTTACCTCAGTTCTCTCATCACCCATTCGCAGAGAAAAATTAGCTTTGGCTTTGGAAAATGAAGGCTACATTAAAAAATTGCTGCAGCTTTTCCAGCTTTGTGAGAACCTAGAAAATACTGAAGGCTTACATCATTTGTATGAAATTATTCGGGGAATTTTATTCCTCAATAAAGCAACTCTTTTTGAGGTTATGTTTTCAGATGAGTGCATTATGGATGTTGTGGGATGCCTCGAGTACGACCCTGCATTAGCTCAGCCAAAAAGGCATAGGGAATTCTTGACCAAAACAGCAAAATTTAAGGAGGTCATACCCATAACAGACTCCGAACTTAGGCAAAAGATTCATCAGACTTACAGGGTACAATACATTCAGGACATCATCTTGCCAACTCCATCTGTTTTTGAAGAGAATTTTCTTTCTACACTTACTTCTTTCATTTTCTTTAACAAAGTCGAGATTGTCAGTATGCTGCAGGTAAGTAAACTTACACATTTGATTGGATTCATTTTGAAGGTTCCAGACATAAACTTAATTTTCACAGGAATATATCTTTAAATTAGCATTGTTTGTTTTCTATGCCTTGATGGATGATTCAGTTCCTGGTGTTGCCTTCCCAAGTGATATGGATTAGTGTTGTTATTTGCTGTTCTGTCTCAGTTGCATATTCCATTTGCCCTGTATTCAGACTGACATCATTCTATCATTTTTGAGATTATATCCCATTACTGCTTTTCTCATCCTTTTATTGACAATTATGGCTACTCCGTTTTTTCTGAGATTTTCTTCTCCACAGTAGTAGATATGATGGTTTCCAGAGCTGAATTTGCCCATCCCTGTCCATTTTAACTCGCTGATTCCCAAGATGTCAATGCTTATTCTTCCCATTTTCTTTTTTACCACTTCCAGTTTTCCCTGGTTCATTGGTCTCACATTCCATGTCCCTATACAGTATTGTTCCTTACAACACTGTATTTCTCCTCCCCCTTTCATGTCCCTCCCCTTCTTCTGATCTGATGTGCTAAGCATCCTGTTTCATCTAAATTGCCCCATTTGTTTTGCCTTTTGTTTTGGTCCATAGGGTTCTCTTGGCAAAATTCCTGACGTTGGTTTGCCGCTTTCTACACCAGTATCCTCTCATCATACATGTTATCACAGTTTAAAACAAAGTATTATCATGCACATTATCACAGTTTAAACAGTATCAGACTAAAAATTGAGCTAATTAGTGTTGGTTATATGAAGTTATAAGTCAGAAGTATCCTTGTTATGAAGTCCAATATATCAAGTCTCTACTGTAAGTTCACTATAAGTCTCTACTATAAGTTCACTATAGTGTAAGTCAGTAATTTATAAAGTATCTAAAGTCAACTACTTTAGTGTAGATGAATTACTTATCTTATGCATGCAGCTATTCGGTTTTGGCTGCCAGATGCCTGCTAGAGTGGTCTCGCATCGGCAGCTCCTGTGTCGGTGGTGATGTCCCTCCAACCTGTGGCTTTTCCCTCGTCCTCCTTTCTCTTTCCCTCCGGCCAAAGGGGAATGGCTGAAGGGGCTCTGGGTCGGCGGCTCGAGTGGTCCTTGCCACCCAACCCGCGGTTTTTTTCCTCATCTTTCTCTTTCCCTCCGGCCAAAGGGGAATGGCCGTAGGGGTGCTGGGTCGGAAGCTCGAGTCCTCCTCACCACCTGACCCACAGCTTTTCCCTCGTCCTCCTTCTTTCTCTTTCCCTCTGGCCAAAGGGGAATTGCCGAAGGGGCGATATGGCTCTAAGGCTAAATCAGAAACAACAAATGCCAAGTAACCTTAACCTTTAATATATAGCCACAAAAATGTGCAATAAAATTTATAAAATAAGAAACAAATATAGTTCCCTCTGAGTAAAAGTTTAAATGTGGGGGAGAGTCCTGTACATTTTTACACTGGATTAAGATGGTATACTGAACTGACATAAAACCAGAACAATGAATATAGGGAGCTGCGTGTAGCAGGTTAGCCAAGTTGTCCATCTAGCCCAGCATTACAGTTATAACTTTTGCTCCAATTACTACGTCATCCTCCCCACAGGTTTATTTTTTTGTTACTGCTTGATAATACCTAGATGAAACTTTTTTTTTTATCCTTTAATTGCCTGAAAAATGCAGATGCTAGAATTATTAGAAAAACCTAAGAGTAGTTGCTAGGTACTCTTAGTTATGCAAATATATTGCTGTACTGTGAAAATTTGGTCACAACAGTGTCAGTGTGAGGAGATGTAATTCTCCTTCTGCCTACTTTTCTTGTGTTGCAGATATTCAAGGTTAAACTATAGGAGTTTGATGACATTGACTGTTCAGTCTTTGGTATTGTATATATGTCATTTTATAGTATTTCTGATGACTTTGAGGATATCCCAAGGTAGTTTAAAGGCTTCGGAAAGATTCTGTAGTGTTTTAGTAGTGCTGCAGAAATGTTTTTGTGACATAGTTTTCAAAGAATTTGTTGGACAATGACAGAATTTTCTCTGTTTTCACGTAATTTGCAAGGTTTGGAAATGTTCTGGCTCAGTTGTCTTGGCCACTGTTAGTTGGGTAGGACTTGATCTCTACTTTCAAGTACAGTTGCTTCTGTTCAACTCAATTTGAAGTTCATTAAGTTAGTGGTGAGTGAGAAGGTGGAATTTGAGTTGAGGAAGATGGTGGAGGACAGAAGTGCCTGGCGGACAGTGGTCCATGGGGTCGCAAAGGGTCAGAATCGACTGTGTGACTGAACAACAACAATCATTAGGATCATGATGTTTCCCTTGGTGCTCACTATATAATAGAACTCATATCAAAGGTGGGACAAGAGCTAAGAACCATGGAAAGTACCCTGATTACACATAATAACACTGCTATGCAAGTTCACAGAATTTATACAGTTTGACTCCCCTGGAGTAATTCACAAAGAAAAAACAAGAAAGGAGGAGGAGGTGGGAAATCAAAGTTAGGTTCCAGTTATTTGTAGAAGTACTCAGAATGAAGAGTGGGAAGGGTGTTATTAACTCACCCTGCTAATAACATTCTGCCATATGTCACTATCCTTTTTCAAATCCCAAGATTCTTCTGTTGTCTATGGTTTTCCCCATTGATGTCATGGTAAGCAAGTGGGTGGATTTAGATCTAAATCTGGGAAAAACTGAAGTAGGAACATAGGTGTCTGCTTTATGCCAAGGCAAAGCATTAGTCCCTCTAATTAAGTATTCTCACCACTGATTAGCAGCTGAGTGTCCAATGAACTTTTCCCTCCTGTGTCTGGGGATGGAGGAGCTGTTCATTAGCAAAGTATGAACTTTATCTATGATTTATATCCCTTCCACAAAAACAAGAGTGAAGAAGCAGCTTTTGAGTTCTGTACTGGCCATTTCCCCATCATGTCTGAAGCTTAGTTGCAGCATTGAGTATAGCTGGCATTGCAGCTAGGGAGCCTGTAAAATCACTCCTGAAGCCAGCTGTGTAGATTGGATAGCTCCAGTCATCCTGGTGTTATGAGTAACAGAAATTTTCTCACATGTGTCTGGCCTTCCCCAGTTGGAAGTGCAGGTATTTTGGAGGAACCTCTTATGTTACCTACAATTGAGAGAGAATTATCTTCTGGATCCATCTTTGGTGACAGAAAGAACATCTCTGAGATCCTTTATGGCCAATCTGAAACCACTCATGGGCTGGAGATTGCTCTTTACTATCTGAAAGCAATAGAATTTGTTGGGCCGTGTGCTGGGGACTAGAATCACTGACAAGCTTCAACTTCTTCTTTGTCTTCTGAATATTATGACTGCCTTGAATATTGCAGTGATAGCAACAAATAGACAACTTCCTGCCAATACCACTTGTGTAAAAACTTGGTGTTTCTTTCTATTCAAACTGTTCAATCCTTACTCATGGAACCTTAGTTGTATGATTAGGTTATTATGGTGTACGGTTGTTCAGTGTGTATGATTTAATATATTCTTTTTTGAATCTAGAACATTTAACTCCACAGATAGCAAGGTTACCTGCTTCTGCCTCATTCTGTTCTGACCAGGAGAATGCCCTAGTACTCTCTTGGTGAGATTGCTTGAAACCCAAGTCCATCCTTTAGGAAAATGTTGTTTGTATAATGATAGTTGTCATTTCTTCCTTTGCTGAAGCATCAGCATTTCCCAGAAGCATTGTATAGCTCTTCTGTTTGAATTTTTAAAATGGAGTTTATGCTGGCCATGGTTTGAGTCTTAGCTAGATTTCAAAAGGATTAAATGTTCATGTTTTGTGTGGTTCTGTGCTAGATTTGTCACTCACGATTTGATTTTAATCATATGGGAAACAGTATTTCTGTGGCATTGTCTGGGATAAATATCTAAGTGCATAGTAAAAGAATTATAAATGGTACAAAATGAGGCCCGAAGCCTTTTCTTGGTATACTTCCCTCCCTTTCTCTTTCCAACCCCCCCCCCTTGTCTTCCAAGAGCAGAACACATGGAGGAGATATTTTCAATACTTGCCAACAACTGTGTTTTGGAAATAGTTCCTTCTTTATTTTGATCCTTGTTGTTGCTGCTGTAGCAACATGTCATTGCTGCTCTTCTGGAGATTTTTTGCTGCCGTCCAAGAGCTGCAAATGGAAGATTAAGAATTATGGGAGATGTTGGGTAAATCTGTTTTCTGACTTGACAACATTGTAAGCAACAGTAGATGAGAGGGAACTGTTTACACTCAAGTAGGATAGTTTAATTCTTCTGTGGCGAAATTCCAAATAGGTACTTCATAAGTGAAAGGCATTATGCATATTTACAATATTATTTTTAACCTTCTTTTTTGGAATAATCCTTCTAGTGTCCATGCTATGTTGCAAACTTGTCTTGGAGCTTGCTTCTATTTCAGATGACACTTTGTTTATACCATGGTGGATTGTGGGTTGAGAAACAGAAACCCAGCAGTGTTCTTTCGTTGCCCATTCCCTTGATCTGAAGAAGCTTGCTTAAGACAAATGAATGCTTATGGAAAACCAAAACTAGTTAGTCTTATAAGTACTACATGACTACTGTATTTCTCTTCTTGCACAGTTTTCATGTGATCCTGGATCTTATCCGACATCTGCTCACTATTCTTAAGATTATCATCATAATTTCTCGTACCTCTAGCAAAAAGAGAATGGGAGTTGTTGACTTGGGCTATCTTTGAGGGACATGTTTTGCCTGCTGCAGTAATAATTAACCAATGGGTAGATCAGTTTATTTAATAAAGTTTATTTTCAAATGTTAACAAATGGAAACTTGTTGCAAAAACCATTGCTGCAACTGCAAGAGAAAGTTTTTTGAGAAATACTTACATTGCTTTCAGTGGTTTTTTTTAAAATGTTGTATGTTACCTGTTTATATGTTCATTGTTGGCTGCTATTCATACCCGAGTACAGTATACATTATTTCCTGGGAATTATTTTCACCAGGAAAAATGCAATTGGTGTGAATTTGTTTAAAGTGGATCCTAGTTTGCCATGAAGTGACCCACACATTATGATCACAGAGCCATCTCCTGCGGCACATATGAAAAGAGGCATGCAGGATTTAACACCAGGACTGCAATAGACTGACATAGCCTTAAGGATATTATCAAGGTGAGCCTTCTCAGCCAGTCCATCTGACATGGCCTCTTTCACCTCAATGACCATTGGGAATCAGAATAGTGCAGTGGTTCCTCCTCCACTCATTTTGCCGTTGAGCCCAATGTGAGGGGGACCATCACCCCACCTAAAGTGGCTCATCTGCCTGTAGCCATTGGGCCCTTTAGGGAGTCAGGTTATTTACCACCGCCCAATATTGTTTTTATATGGTTGTTAGGTGACATCATTTGGTCCTTCACAATTTTGGGTTATGAGACTTGAATATCCACAGAAGAGAATTTAAAAACAGTCTTTACCTGGGACTTTTATTCTTCTCCTAATATTGATAGTTATTTGAATGCAATCTTAAGATTATAAAACACTGGAAAAAGAAAAGAAGGTTTTGTGGTTAATTTCAGTCTTGTGTTTAATGATTTCCCAGGTTGTTGAAATCACAAAGGCCAGGCTCAGTGCACTCTGTTTCTCCATTGTTAACTCATTTGGTTTCTATACTGACTGTGAAGCAAATGAAGCCTCTTTCTCTACAGCCACAATTGAAGCACAACAAATAGCAGAAGGGAAGCAGAGCACTCTGTGTCTCCTTTGCCAGCTCACTGCTCTTCTAGCCTTTTAAAAACCATAATAGTGGTTCATCCTTCGAGTAAGAGGCAGGGAAGTTAAAAGAAATTACAGGACAGTCATTTTTCATTGGGGAGGTTTAATAAGAAAGCTAATGTATTGTTATATTAAGACAAAATGCTTAACCCGTGACTGAAATGGAAACGTCTGTTGCTACCAGTGAATAACAGTGTAGTAGTTCTGAAGGTGGTACAGTCAAACCTCGCATAAAGAGTGCCTCGCTTAAAGAGTAACTCGCTTAAAGAGAAGAATTTTCTCTGAATGTTCACTTCATTTAACAAATAAAACCAACCAAAAACTCGCTTAACAAATAAATCAGGGTTCGCAATCTCCCCACACACACACACACACACACTGTTGGTCATTTACAGTGGTGTTTCACTTAAAGAGCAAACTCGCTTAAAGAGCAATCATGTGGAACGCATTGTGCTCTTTAAGCGAGGTACAACTCTACATCAGTGAAGATGATGCTTCAACTTCCCGTGTTACAGCAATAGAAGCTTATGTAGAGACTGTGGCACACTTTTAATTGTTTCACACACAAATGAGTTTTGGGTTACATTCCTAACTATGCGGTCAGGAAGAAGTGAAAAGAACAGCTTGTACCTTGAGAGCTACTTCACTGGAAATATCAGCATAGGTCTGATGTCACTTTGCAAACATAGAGATGCCATAACATGTGTTCATGGCTCTTCTATGGAAGCTCCAGGTTAACTACTGAATTGATAGAGGAAGGTGTCATGAACATTACAACCTCTGTCTCAATAATTTAATTCATGGTTGGGGCCAGGAGACCTAGAAAGCCAGCTCAATAGCTTATGTGGCCTAACAATGCATTTCTAGAGGCGGGAAGATGCTAAAAATAGCATATTATGTATACAGTACTGTTGTGTAGAGTGAGATTTTGGGATGTTTGGGGAATGGGTTGGTACAAAGCCTGAAATGGATGCAAAACCTATTTGTGCCATTCTTACTCAGTTCTAAAGTGGGCTTCAGTTGTATTTTGGTTTACCAAAGTTGCATGGACTAATCAGCAGCTGAAAGGTTTCAGGAAAGGGTGGAAACACCATGTAAAAGTAATCCAATTCCTATGATTTCTCAGAATTGGGGACCACTGATATGTTATGAGAGAATTGGCAGGGTTTATCCATACTGTTTTTGTGACATGTTTACAAGTCTACTTTTAAAGGCTGGAGTTCCAGAAAGGATATTGAACTATGCCTATAGTTTCATTCTTCAAGCATATTGAATTCTTTGTATAGCTTTTCTATAGGCACATTTTTACAAAGGTGATAATTAATGGTAGAGAAGTGCTCATGTGTTTAATATAATGCGCTTTTACCATATTTTAAATTTTTGAGAAGAAATAAGATGAGTGAGAATGAATCTAGCATCAGTTCTTTGAATTTACAATGGCCTTTTTACTTTTGTGTCCTTTAGGACAGTCCTAACTCATACATAATTTCTTCCTTGAATAACATGAACATAGTTTTTTATTTTCAATAAGAGCAGAAGTTAAATTTCTAAGTGACTTCTAAATCTGAGTGGAGATAGAGTGTTGCAGATCAATGCTCAAGACACTACTTAAAGCAAAGGTTAAATACTGGAGTGTCATCCACAAGCTTCCAGTCTGTATGTGCATCATTCCAAAGCCTCTAGCGCTCTTTTTGTGCACCTTAAATTGCTTTTACATTGAGATGCTTTAAATACAGTGTGAACTAGACCTTTGCCCAGCCTTCTACATCTAATCCACTTTGCTTTACGAGTTGAATGAGACCACTTTGGATTTCAGCTGCTTATATTTTGTGAAACAGCTGAGAGACGAATGGAGACCTGAACTGAGAAGAAGAATCCCTTTCTCCCTGGAGAACATGGATGAAGAAGAAACACAAAGATAAACTAGGGAGAACAATAAGAGAAGTTATGGTCTCCTTTATCTTTCAGTTCTCATATTCAGAAGCAAATGCTGTATTGGGACATTCAGTTCTCGTGCAATTACAATTGTGTGTGAGAGACAGTCAAACAAGACTTTATAAGCTCAATCAGATCCCTGTTGCACAACCCCCATCTAATATATTTTATGAATGTGTCAAGTAGAGAGTATGATGTTTCTCTGTAGGCTCTTCCAACTCTAGGACCCTGCTGTGACTGTTTCCTCAGTTCTGATTGTACTAGTCTTTTAGGGGTGCCCAGGGGGTTCCCAGGGGGGGACCCCTAGGGCCTCCAAGATTTGGAAGGGTGTCAAAACTTCTTATGAAGCTTTTTTCTATGATATATGGTAGCTAGCTGAAATGAACAGTCCCTACACTCCCTCTTTTACCCATCTGTCCTCCTCAAGATTAAGAATTGTATCTGTAGTCCTGCTTCTTCCCCTAAACTTAATCTCCACAATGGCTTGGCTCTGAAAATCCTCTCTTTGTCCAAAGATGAGACGGTTCGATGTCTTTCAGAAGTTTATTTCATAGAAGCAGAAGTAATATCCAGATACAAAATGTACCAGCAGAAAAGCAATAAATCTAACTTCACAGTTTTCCCTAACTAACGTATCCATTGTCCATTGGTAGGACCCCTATCCTACACTCTACTTTAACAATGTAATAAAAATAAGAAAAGACCTATCTTTCTAAAAAATAGCATTTCTTCTCAGAGACTAAGACATTTTTGCTTTGGTCTGCTTTTGGCAAGTCTTAGAAAATAAGTTGGGCCAAATGGCCCCCATAGCTTTCCTTTAGTTAGGTTCCTATTTACGAATCTGGGTAACAAAGGCTCCCACAGGATCTGGGTATGGTCCCCCTTTCCCTTTTTTTTTTTTTTGGCTCCCAATTCTGATGGTTTATATTGCATTTGCAAACTCATTCCCCACCTAAGGAATGAGAGTTATGTGGGAACACAGGTGTTTTCCCCATGATGTAAGAGTCCCAAGCAGGTGGCTGCTTCTGAGTGGACATCAGAATGCTTTGTATGTCCTTTCACCTTCCCCCCTTGATGTTAGAGTGTCAAGTGTCTGTCAAAGTTGAAATGAAACAGTTCCTTCCTTTGGAACTATATGGTCATCCCTCCCTCCTTGGAAGGTGTGAATGTTCGCTAATGACCTAGGGGGTTTATCTGCTGGTTATTTCCTTTCAAGTGCTAATTGCGCATGCTTGGAAACCCTTGCAGGTGTCTTTATCTTGATGACTCTGATGTCTTGAGTTTGTGTATAGCATGGAATGTCACTTCCCCTTATTTTCCCTGAGAATTAGGCTTTCTCAACCTACAGAAATCTGACTATAACTACAAAATAAATGAATGCATTAAAAAGTAGCTGAAATGATTTGTAACGATCCCTTGAATTCCCTGACACTGGTGTGTACATCAAACACACAAATAAGGCTAATATGTAACTAACTGTATTTTGAGTTTGGTTTAATTTCATGGATACTTAAAACCATTTTAAGCTAGTGTTCTGTGTCACCAATTTATATATTGATCCTTATGAGCAAAGGAATTGTATTTAGCACATTTGAAACCATATTCTTAATATCAGTGTTGTTTTAAAGCCATCTGTGTAGAAATATTTCTAAATGCATACTATTTGTCATATTGGAAAAGTGTGAAAGTATAGGCAGGATAGAACATGGAAGGTGTCACTTCAGTTTTACACAGAATGAACCCATTTTGGTCATTTTATATAAGTTATGAAAACAAAAATTTTTATATCATAAATGTTTAATAACTACTCTATTCTACAGGAAGATGAAAAATTTTTATCTGAAGTTTTTGCACAACTAACAGATGAAGCTACTGATGATGACAAAAGACGTGAACTGGTAAGCTACTCTGGATGACTTGAAAAAAATGTTATGTACTCCCAATTGTTGTGAAGCATTGCCCTCACCATTCCTGTCTTGTAAAAGATTTTCTAGTATACCAGTTTCATGACATTTGATAAACAGGGCCGTATATCCATTTAAATTGAACACTAGAATATGTATGCAAATACTGTACTGTATTACAGTTAATACGTAGTAGAGAATACAGTAGCTAAAATCCTCTCGCATTTGAAAGAATATTATCCCAAGTTAAGAAATCACCATAGACCTTGTATTACTTATACATAAATGACTAACTGTAGTGGTTTTTTTTAACTTAATGCAATTTGTCTCCAAATTGTGTTATGCCAGGATAATTAAGCAAGAGGGTTTGGACCAATAAAACAAACTGCTTCTGTGTGTATAAAGAAGTAGATTGTAATCCATGAAAGCTTGTATTGAAAAAAATATATGTTAGTCTTAAAAGTGCAACAAGCCCGTTTTCTTGTAATATTTTCCATACCTCACACCTAGGTTGTTTGGAAATACATCCAAGATTTTTAGATGGATTCTAAAATGTTAAAGAGTGAGTTAGAACTGTTTAGAAGCACAGGTATCATATATGTGTGCATGTTAGAGATTCAGGTTTGGCAGAAGTTTCCAATGAATTCATACTCTGAGCCTCCATGGCACAATGCTTAACATGCAATATTGCAATCAGAACTCTGCTCACAATCTACGTTTGATCCCAATGGCCACAAATTGACTCAACTTTCCATCCTTCAAAGTTCACTAAAATGGATATCCACCTTGTTGAGAACAAATTGTAGTTTGTGTAATTACCTTGTAAACCATCTAGAGCAGTGTTTCCCAACCTTTAGTTTATTTGGACTTCAACTCTCAGAAGCCCAAGTCAAATCCCCAAAGCACTGATCAGCCAATGTACTGACTTGGCTTCTGGGAATTGAAGTCCTCCTGTGAGGGCGTGTTGCATATTGAAATTTAGCATAACTGTGATGCTGCCACCCCCACCTCATGCTTTACAACCTCCTTGAGGGTTTTGACCAAACTGGAAACCTATGATGTAGATTATGCTACATTTACATGTGTTGTATAGTATTCCAAGATTAAGAACAGAAAGACTTTATTAGATAAGTTGTACTTAATTGTAGTACAGTGGCTAAGACACTGACTGGAAAGCAGGATGTCAGCAGTTCGTTCTCGAATACTGCAGGATGGAATAAACAGAGTAAACAGAGTTGGGAACCACTGATCTAGATTGTGCTCTAGATCTATGGGGCGATATAAAACAACTACATTTGCCACTGAATATACAAATACAAACCCAGATTTCCTGGCTTGTAATATGTGAAATCACCATAGTTATCACTGCTTGCATGTGTGCATAGTGCAACCATAGAATCCAAGAGAAGTTTGCAATGGGGGATTCCAGCTGTTGTATTATTATTAATTATTATTCATTTAATGGTTAATATCTGGAAACCTGAAGGCTGTGGTTTAGAAGCTTCATATTTCACATCCTTTGTTCTTGCTGCTATTCATTGTTTGTCCTGCCTGTTGCCTTCCATTCCTTGCCAAAGACCCTTTCTTTTTCAACCTGAATCTTAGTGGCTGGATAAGATATATATATAACCCAGGTATTAATTTATAACATAACAAGCAGCAGGATTCTTTTAAATCTATTTTTTCCTGTCACTGGTCTCTGCTGCAGTGCTCTTTCTAGATACTTTTACTCATTCTCTTTTTAAAGTGCAATAATCTATCAGTGTTTCACTGCAAAAAAGCTGTTCGCTAGTTTATGTTTGTCAAGACTTGAGCATTTCAAAAAGTTGAAACAAATAGATCAGTGTTTCCCAACCCTTTTCAAGTAACAATCTTATACAGTAAAACCCCGGGTCATGGAATTAATCAATTCCGGGACTTTTTCCTTAAATCGGTTTTTCCTTAAGTCAAAGCACATCTTCCCATAGGAATGCATTGAAAATATAAAAACATTCCTGACCTCCCAAATTAAAAAAAATACAGAACACACAGTAAAAGGGAATGGAAAAGATACAGCTAAACTCCCTATCTTTTCCACCATTTGAGAAATGCTCCACCAGCACCATTTTCCTGGGCTCTGGCGCTTCTTCCTGAGGGTTGGTGTCAGGCGTTCCTCACCAATGTCCACCAGACAGGGATGGTCACATCCTGGGCTCTCTTGCTGAAAAAGCTGTTGGTGGGCGAGAGGAGCCGCTTCTCTTTCCGGCAGCTCAACATCAGGGTACGGGGCTGGATGGAAGTCCTGCCACAATGCTGCTGTCAGTCGGTGCCGAAGGCTGGCCAAGGACTCACCCCTCCTTCCGCCGAATCATCATTGTCACAGGGCTGTTAACTCTATCCATGTTAATTATGTCATAAAATTATGACTCGGCAAAAGGAGGGGCACAGATGGACAGCAGCTTTGTGGCTGGACTTCTGTGCAGCCTGGTGGCGAAGAAGAAGGAAGCAGCTCCCCTTGCTTGCCAGCGGCTTCCTCACCAAAAACCCCACTCAAATCTTCAAGAGACAACACTGTGCGCCACCCACAGACTAAAATGGTGTGGGGGCAGCGCTATAAACCCTCCCAGATGCAATGCTCTCTGGGGAAACCCGTTCTGTAATGTGAATTTTTTCTGTAACTGTCATTTCCTCAGGATTTATTTATTTATTTATTTATTCGAATTTATATTGCTGCCCACTCGCCATGGCGACTCAGGGCAGCTTACAACAATACAACAACAGTAACAAAATACAGTGAACAAAAATAGACTATCACAGACTATTACGGATTCCCTTCTGTAAGTCGAGTTTTTCTTTGCCTGAGGTGTCTGTAACCCAACGTTTTATTGTATAATAAAAAAGTAACTTATGGACCCCTGCCATATTGCATATAAAGACATTTTAATGGCGTAAAGATATAAACATTAAAATTGATTTTTCACAATATAATTCTAACTTGATATTAATATAGTGGTTGCCTTCACTTTCCTCTATGAAAATTCGCAAACAGAATACTTTTGAATATTGAAGTGTGGGATAATTATGATACTGCCACTCCACCTCACACTTTGCCAACCTCCTTGAGGGTCATAACCAAACTGATTGAAAACCTGTGATGTAGATTATGATACATTTTATGTACTGTATATTATTGCAAGATTAAAAACAGAAAGACTTTATTAGATAATTTTTACTTAATTGTAGTACCACATGATAGTCCATCCTAGTTTCAGAGTAAACAGAATAGATTGCTATGTTTATCTAGCCTTGAATTTTGGAATCTTTAGGCTTCATCTGCAATATCCCTAGTTCTGTAATTCCCAGCCTGGTGTAGGCTGTTAAAGGAATTGAAAGCTGCCTCACATTTGTGATAATTATTGTGATATATCAGTGATGGCAAATCTTTTAGAGACCCAGTGACCAAACAGCAAGCCCAAACTGACTTATTTATCACAAAGTGCCAACACAGCAACAGGGGAAGGAGGAAATGCTCCCACTGGACTGCTAGGCAGAGGGGCGGGGTGAATTCTGTGTTGGGGGGGAGGGAGGTAGCGCTCCCATTGGGTTGCTGGGCAGAAGGGCGGGACAAACTCTGTGCTGGGGAGACTGCACGGGTGCCCACATAGAGGGTCCTGAGTGCCACCTCTGGCACACGTGGCATAGGTTGGCCACCACTGTGATATATCATTCGGCATAATAAAAGGTATCAGCCACTCTTGCTTTCCAAGACAGAATAATGAGAACTTTTCTTCTGTGGCACTAGTTTTCTGCTTCTGCTGCTAATATGTGCTACACAAAGTATGTTCTTTTTATTGGGTAAAATTGTGCATTAGGGCACTAGTGTTAAAACATATTAGCAATGTATGGGTTATTACTCTATTAATATTTTTAATATCCCGCAGGTTAACTTCTTCAAGGAGTTCTGTGCGTTTTCTCAGACATTGCAGCCTCAGAATAGAGATACTTTTTTCAAAACGTTGGCAAAATTAGGAATTCTTCCTGCTCTTGAAATAGTAATGGTAAGGTGAAATCCCAATTGATGTTTTAGACGTTAATAATTTATTTTAACATTTTTGCATATTTGTAGAAATTTCTGATCTTGTCTAAACTACTGATATACAGTACCTTAATGCTTGTGGAAAATTTGAGAAGGATGCACATTATTGAGTACTGAATGTTGTTCATGTACATAGTTAAAGCTCATTTAAATATGTGGAGATCTGTAACTACTCAGATTTTAGGTGGGATTGCTCTCCTTCCGGAATTACTGAAAGCTTATGTAAGTATGACAGGTTTGTTGCATATGTGTGTGCACTAAACTAGAAAAGGAAGGTTTAATTTTAACTTTAAAGTAGCTTGACTTGCAGAGGAATAAACCATTTCTTTGTTTTTTTATGTTTTATAATCTTAATGAAATTACATTTCCCTAATAAATACAAGTTCTGTATCTAGCAAACTAAACTTAAAGATAGCAAAATTGGACTTTATTTGTTTTTTAATAGGGAGTTTGGAATGGGTGGTAGATATTTATAGGTGTTTGCATATATAAAAAAAATCTTGACTGAATTTTGAATCATTTTCATTTTAGGGCATGGATGATTTGCAAGTTAGATCTGCTGCTACAGATATATTTTCATATCTGGTAGAATTCAGTCCATCCATGGTCCGGGAATTTGTTATGCAAGAAGCCCAGCAGAGTGATGATGTAAGAAATATTCAGCATAATTACATACTACCTCTTCTTAAAATCAACGTGTTTATGCATTCAAATCAAAATTCTAGTTTTCTTCAACAAAACACATGTCCACCGCTGCTCCCACAGCCTTATGAAAACATAGATGTGTCAGCTTTATAGTTCTAACAGCAGAAAATTTTAGCTCGGGGTGCCCAAACTACAGCCTGCAGGCCGGATCTGGCCCCCAACAAAAAATTCATCCGGCTTGCGCCACCCTTGCCGCTTCTGTAAGCGGAAGTAAAACATGCCCGTACGGTCACATTTTACTTCTGCTTTCAGGAGCAGCAAGGGCGGTATGGGCCAGGTAAATTGGTGTCAGGGCTGGATCCAGCCCACATGCCATATTTTGGGCACACCTGGTTTAAGCAGAGAAAATAGCAGCCTAAAAATCCTTCTCATCCTGTTGCAAAACAGATTGCAAGTCACGTTTTACTTCCACTTCCGGTAGGAGGAACCACGTGACTGGCTCACTAACCCACTGAACCACGTGACCGGCCCACGGCCCAAAAAATTTGGGCACCCCGATTTAGATATATTAATAGCCATATTGTAATAATACGTGGACCTCCGTCATAAGTGATACAAAATGGTGATGTAGTGATACATGAACAGTTACAAGCCAAGTATGGTCTTCTCTTCCTTTACTCTCATGTAGCTGAGACAAGGGCTTTGGTAGAGTTCAGTTTTCCACTTGGAGCTATTCAGATTCGTGTTAACCTTTGAATCCAGAGTCCTCATGTAAGACTTGTGTATATTTCACACAGGGGTTGGATAATTGGCTTGTTTAACGGACTAGTCATTTTGTCCTTGGTTATCTGATTCCGATGTAATACTAAGTTGAAATTCTTTAAAACTAAAGCTAAACATAGCCATGAAATGGTAGAGAAGAGAGTAAGCAAACCTGGCACTTTGGTTGGTTTCATTCAGACTTACCTATGTAATACTAAAACATGTTGTGTTATGAGGGCACTAGTTCAGTGGTTCCCAACAAGGGGTACACAGCCCACTAGTGGACTTCAATTCCCAGAAGCCTCAGTCAGTACATTGGCTGATCAGTGCTTTGGGGAAATGACTTAGGCTTCTGGGAATTGAAGTCCAAAAACCAGCATTTGGGAAACACTGTTGATTAAGAAAATAGTTTGGACTGATTGTGTGTCACTAGGTAAAATGTAGAACTTACAGTCTTAGAGTTTCTATCTATGGGAGCATATGGTGAAGTGGTGCTCGTGACTATAATAGCATTATGTGGGTTATAGCTTCATTTGGTCTGACTTTTGTTTGCATTGAGTTGCAGTAATAATAATAATTTTGTGTCAGAAAAGGATTTTTGCTTAGGGGATCCTTGAATGAGGCGCCCTTAATGTCCCCAAGAGCTGGGTCAGAGATGGGTGCTCAATCCATCTCAAACTGCCAACTTGCCAGCCTTCTGGCTAACAAGGCAAGTTTCTTAACCACTGAACCACTGCAGCCCCATGAGTTGCAGTTGTGAACCTCTATAGAGTGTTGCTGAAAATTGGAACTATAGAGAGGTTACAGAGGGATTCCTTTGCTTTCTTTGATAGAATTACAGACTCGGATAACAGTTCTAACGTGTGTACTAGAGGCAGGAAAGCCAGATAGCTACATTTTGTGAAGGTCCTAATATGTGAGGACTTGAGAATTCAGAGTTTGTGCCAAGGATATTAGTGGCCATGTCTGTTCAAGGCAAAGAAGCTGTTCCTCGTCATCTATTTTGCCTCATAAAGGGACTTGGCAAAATGGGTCTTTTGTGTATAGAATTTGCTGGTGGGGAGAGGATCCAGGACCACAATCTTACTGAACGTCTGAAAAATCTATTTTGTCTTGGTTTTGTTACAGGATATCCTCCTCATAAACGTGGTCATTGAGCAAATGATATGTGATACTGACCCTGAGCTTGGGGGCGCTGTTCAGTTAATGGGGCTGTTGCGTACTCTAATTGACCCTGAAAACATGTTGGCCACAGCTAATGTAAGAAAATGGAAAGGGGTAAAGAAACTTTACTGTCTTAAGAAATATGTTGAACATGATCTACTTTTCTTTTGGCACCCATTCTTCCTTCTGTCCTGTTTATAAAATGCACTGTGATGTTGCAATTCTGGCAAACACACTTTGAAGCATGGCTTTCCCTCCCTTTAAACAATATATTTGCCAATTACATATTCAGTTTGAATGGTAGTTTTGGCTTTCAGATACACCTCCTGCAGCTTGGTGGTGGCGGTGGTGGTTTTTCTTTGCCTGTGTGTGCACTTTCTCAGATGCATGAGGTTTCAGTTCATTTTATGTTGAGTTCAGATATGTTGCGGATATTTGATTGATATGTTTGGTGAACAGATGGGCACATGACATTCATCCATCTTTTGCTCAAACAGTGACCAATGATCTTCCAGTGACTGCTGCCCAGAGAACTGAAAGGCATCAAGTATAATGTATTCACATGTACTGTACATGTATATGGGCATAGGTGTTACTGTTGCATTAAACGTTAACATCTTATAGGAGGGGTTCCCAACCTAAGGCCCGTGGACCGGATTCTGCCCCCAGCACCATTTCAAAGGCATTTGAAAAACAAAATGGCTACCTCTTTGAAGCTGTTGGGACAAAATGGCCACTCCCATCATGCAGGCAGGGCAAAATGGCCATTCAGCCCTCGAAGCTGACTGAGGGAGCATGACCTGGCCCCCAGCTTGAAAAGGTTGGGAACCCCTGTCTTATAGGAAGCAAAAACATGACATACTACATTCCAGTGCTATAGTTAGGGAGAATGGGATTTTACCTTATAAGGCCAAGTTCATGTTTCACCAAAAATGTGAAAGTTAATAGTGAAGTCTTTACTAACTCAAAAAATAATTAAAATATAAGGTAAAGAAGAATCACAACTTTTCTTTGCTGTTGGGTGATTGGTAAAACAGAATAAAAATAAAACTGACATTCCATGGGCAACATCGTTGTATAAGAAATTTATTACGGTAATAACTGTTTAAAAATCCTAGGTTGATTCAGTGTTTATTGCATACATAGGTTTGGTGACATCCAGCATAACAGAACTGTACTTTGGCCCAATCAGTTTTACTTCCCCTTCTCTCTTCCTCCTCATAAATGGCCCAGATCTACTCAGACTGTTCCCTAAATGTGTAGGAATTGTGGGACAGTGGTATCCTTTCTGGTGGACAATGCCAGAAGATCTCTCTCTCTCTCTCTCTCATATCAGCTAACAGCACATTTTAAAACCCACTAGTGAGAAAAACAATTTGAAATAGAAGCGCCGAGCTTGTTTTTGCAGCAGTCATCTTTCAAGAACCGCTTAATTAAATTTTGAACCTATTAAGGGCTCTTTCAAATACCACATGACCTAAAATAGACCACTTTTTAACCTCCCCCTCTGACTTTCCGTGACCTTTGACCGACCCTCCCCATCACATGGCTTGAAGATAGATCTATGGCCAGCTGGATGCAAAAAGCAAATGATAATTTTGGAGTCACGTGACTTCACGCTGAAAACCCCCCTCCCCCGTGACTTTCTGTGACACTTGGTCGACCCCCTCCCTCCCTAAAATGGCCACATGGTATTTGAATGACCCCTAAAAGCTAGAATGATCAGAAATCGAGGAAATAAAAAATACATTTTTCTGATGCCTAGAAAGCAACCATTTTCACTCCATGCAAACAGATGGAGGAAAGAGACCCTGTATCAAAGCCTGGCCTTTGGTTGCTTCTTCGGAACACCCTAATTTCAACCAAGGGGGAAACTTGATGCCTTTCAGCTTTTCTGACTACCAGTTTTGCAGACACCAAATATCATCATCATAGGTTTCTCTTGTTTGCTTTACCTGTGAGCTGCATGACTTCATGTGCTCTTGTACTATTTGCTAATATGCTTAGTATTTTGTGTTTCAGAAAACTGAGAAAAGTGAATTTCTCAATTTTTTCTACAATCATTGTATGCATGTCCTTACTGCTCCGCTTCTGGCAAATACATCAGAGGACAAAAATGACAAAGGTAAGTTCAGAGGCTAAATTAGCATTCTGCTATGCTGACTTTATTCACCTCCTTCAGTAAACATGCTTGGTGATGTTCATTGAAGTTTGCAAGAGGATGGTATTTGTTGGGATCATTGGCTCAGTTGATCTGTGTCAACACAATACATGTTTTATTGCTCTGGTTATATAAACCTTGATTGTTTTCTCATTGTAGAAGATTGGTGGCAAAAAAATTACAGGCTTACTCACATGTTAATGCTGTCATTCTGCCCTGAGTTTGAAAAGATTAATTTTTGTAATGGCAGTTCTAGGAGCCCTCCCAGTTTTACATGATCACTGGTCAGGCTCTCGGGGGCTGTGGTGGCTCAGTGGTTAAGAAACTTGTCTTGTTAGCTGGAAGGTCGGCAAGTTAGCAGTTCAAGACCCGGGTACTGCATGATGGATTGAGCGCCCCTCTCTGTCCCAGCTCTTGGGGACATGAAAGGAGCCTCATTCGGGTGTACCCTGAGCAGAGTTTCTCCCGCAAAAATCCTTTCAATCAAGAATAATTTCTAACACAACATTATTATTACTGGTCAGGCTAGCTAGAAAATTCTGAATTGTCACTGAAACATCTATTTCAAACTCTGACATAGAATAGGTCTCTAATACAAAGGACTGCTGTCTTTCCCCAACAGGTTCAGCTCAAATACAATTTGACATAATAATAGCTCAATTTAGACATAAGTGAAACTTGACATTAGGAGTTATCTCCTTTTTTTCTGGAATCCAAAAAGGATATGAAGTTTCCAGATTTGACTCAATCACCTTTCTTTAATATCTGGAATTAGAGAAGTGCTTCAATTTAAGAATGAGACAGGATCTGATACCATACAGTAATACCCCGGTTAACGTGTGCACCACACAGCGTTAAAACCGGATAATGTTGGGGAATTTGAGGCAAACATTTCCACCACACAATGTTAAGATAACATTGTGCAATCCAAAGGTTTGCCTCAAATTCCCCAATTTGATCTCTGCCCCAAAGCCCACATCGGATCACTGGTTTCCTCTGGGTGAGAGTGTGCGTGCACTCTCACCCCAAGGAAACTGGCGATCAGACGCTCAGAGCGCTGGCTTTGTTGGGGGGGAGACCAGGCACGTGTGCCCTCCCCCTAACCAACCCAGTGCTCTGATGCTCAGATGCCGGCTAGGTTGGGGGGGAGACCAGGCGCATGTGCCCTACCCCCAACCAGGCTAGTACTCTGATGCTCAGCACCAGCTTGTTTGGTGGTGGCCGCACCCGCCTGGTCTCCCCCCAACCAAACCAGTGTTCAGATGCTCAGAGTGCCAGCTTGGTTGGGGGGAGACCAGGCGCGCAGGGGGAGACTAGTCTCCCCCCAACCAAGCCGGTGGCTAATGCAACCACCTTTTACTCATTTGCTTAATTAAGCATCACTTTTTTTGCATACAGTTACAGACAAAAGGGCGGGGGCTCTGATAATATTTCTGGTACATATGTGGATTGAACATTTGTTCTACCATGGAATATAATATATACCTATTGTTTTGAAACATATCTTTGTCCCAGTAATTAACCAAACAACTTATACTGTAAAATCTTTTCCATTTTTCTAAGATAATGGGAAAGATGCTGGAAGCAACAAAAATAATACAGTTTGCCCAGGTAGGTAGCAATTTCTTTTATAATATATTTTAAAATCTGCATTGAAATCTGGTGTACATATGGAAAAATTATTTCTGAAACTCTTTGTTGCTGTTTTTGCTTCATCTTCGTTCAAAGTAGTTGTGGAAGGAAGAAAAAGACAGTCTTAACCATTAAGTTTTGCCAGGCACTCTGAGGTAGAGTGATGTAATGAGCCCTGTTTGCAATGCTTGATGAGTTTGGGAGAGGTTTCTAAAATAGACACTACTCCATTATTCCAACAACAACAACAGAACCACCCTCTGTTCTTTTATTGCAGGGTAACCCCTGCTGGTCTAATTTGTTTGGGCTACAGAATGGTAATTGTTTCATACAACTTAGTAAGAAACACCATAGGCATTGTAGTTTCATAAGGTGAGAAGAATTTTCTCCTAGAGAGGATAGATTTATAGTCAGAGCTGTGAGTCCTGAGAGACCCTTGAAAGAAACAACCAGTTAAAATTTGTAATGTAAAGATGACAGAGAGCTTGATTCTGCAAAGTTCCTTCAGCTTCACTGAAGCAAAATTGTATGGTAATGCAGAATCCGGTTCTTCCCAAGTCCAAAGCAATACCAAGCATGGTAGTGACACGGTCAGCCAGAATTGCTCACTACAAATTGAAAGTGTGTGAGCCAGTTAAAGAATCTGCAGAAGTCTGTATTAGATAGTTGCCTGTTTGTAGTAAAATTCTGCTTTGAGAAAGGGAACTGATGGGGAGGCACCAGGCCAGTCTAATAAAAGGACTCTTGCCTCCAGAATAAGACTAATTTAAAAAAAAAAACCCAAGTAATTCCAAATTCAGGGTGTGAAATAGATCTTTTGTGAATCAAATTGGAAAAACAGTGGCTTTCTGTTGTTTCTGTGATATCCCTTTCATACATTTGAAGTTACAGGAATTGGCTTTTGCACTCTGAACAAATCACATCATCGCTTTCCACTTCTTGGATCATTTAAGGAAGGGGTGGCCAAACTGTTTGGGCCACGGGCCAGTCATGTGGTTCAAGGGTGCTCAAACTATGGCCCATCCCCCAACGCCAATTCATCGGCCCGCAAAGCCCTCATTACTCCTCGAAGCGGAAGTAAAACGCACATGTTGGGCACCCTTGATTTAAGGTGTCACTTCCCCACCGTTAAAAGAAAGCATTGGAGAATTAGTTTCTGCATTCATGACAGCAAGGCTACTTCCCAGTATCATATGCACTCATCTTCTAAACCAGGGGAGCTCAAACTTTTTGGGCCATGGGCCAATCATATGGTTCAGGGAGCCAGTCACTAAGCCCTGGGGCCGGGTGCAGCCCCCAACGCCAGTTCATCCGGGCGCGTTTTACTTCCACTTCCAGGAGCGACGAGGGCTTTGCGGGCCGGATGAATTGGTGTTGGGGGCCGCACCTGGCCCCCGGGCCTTAGTTTGGGCACCACTGTTCTAAACCATGGGTTTGGACTAAGTCCATCTGGACCAAATCCATATTCATGTGTTGCTCTCCTCGTGCCTTCCTAATTTTCCGCAGTGTGGAGATGAAGTGAATGTGACCTCTGAATTCAACTCATAAAAGTTTGCACAGAATTAGCCAACTTTTTGATCTGCACAGGCTTTTTCCAATTTTATTTTCATTGATTTTGATGTGGTAAGAGCTTCCTCAGGGGTTCTTGCAGAACTTTCTGACCTTTCCATCTGTTTTCACTTTTTCTGGAAAAACCAAGGGCCCTTTGTGTTATGACAAACATTTTAGTCTGTTGCAGTAAAAACAGTGAGTTGTGTGGCACCATAAAGATTAATAAACTTTATTTGGTACAAAAAATCTCTTGGACTGTGGCCCACGTCTTCTGTTACATCTGAAAAAGGTACGTCCACAAGAGCTTATACCAAGTAAAGCCGATTAGTCTTCAGGGTGCTACAGGACTCTGTAGCAATATTGTAAGCTTTATGATATTTTTTTAAAAAAAATATGCTAGCAAATTCACTTAAATAGAAAGCTTAAAATGTCACTCATTGAATCATGCTTTGCAAACCTTCTTTTGAGACAAAGGTTGGTGCAGATTACTGTCCTTAGAGCCTTCGACTGGGTTTTTGTACCTGACATCTTTGTGTTTATTTTGCAGACAACTATCAAACAGCACAGCTGCTTGCCTTAATTTTGGAGCTGCTCACTTTTTGTGTGGAACATCACACATATCACATCAAGAACTATATTATGAACAAGGATTTGCTGAGAAGAGTTCTGGTCTTAATGAATTCGAAGCACACCTTTTTGGCCCTATGTAAGTAACAGATCGGATGAGGTCTTCAAGATGCTGATGACAAGCTAAGCAATCACACTTATATGCCACCCCCATAGCACTTAGTGCACTCTATGGGCAGTTCACAAGGTAATTAGCATTTTGCCCCCAACATGCTGGATACTCATTTTACCCACCTTGGAAGGATGAGTCAACCTGGACTTCTGATCAGAATCAAACTCATAACCTTTTGGTTGAGGACAGCAGTTTAACCACTGTGCCACCAGGATAACATGATTGCTGCCTCTTAGTCCTTGTGTATCTCTTTCTGAATTTTTAACACTGCCTCCTATCTCCAGTATTTTCTGACTCGGGGCTCTCCCTAAATGTTTAGGGAGCACAAATTACCTCTAATAAAGCCAGTAGCAATTTTTCCAGCTCTCCAGAAGAAGAAGCAGTTTTTAAAGTTTTTAATTTTTTAAGTGTTTTAAAAAATGTTGGAAATTGCCCTGGGTCCCTTCAGGGAGGAGGGCGATAAACAAATATAAATAAATAAATAAAATAAAATGCAAATCCACTGGCATAGCTGTATCACAGGGCTTCTTTTGTGCCAGAACCAGAGTCCACCAAAAAGTTCATTTTTCCCTATCCCTGAAAGTCTTAGCAAACTTAGTTGCGTCTTTAAAAAAAAGGTTCTGCCAGCTTCTCTTCTTTGCAAACTAGGCATTAGGCAAGTCTTTTTTTTTGTCATTCTTTAATGAGCTTCAATAGGAATAAGTGCAAAATATCTCTCCTCTGTATCCTGGGGGTGAGGAAGAAGAAGAAAATGAAAGGCCAACACCAAAATAGCTTTAAAAGAGGCATAGCTTTGAAATGGTACTGAAAATGTTCATTTTATGAAATTCTGAAAGGGATGCTTTATTTCAATAAAAACTTCTTTCAGCAATACAAAGGTTACTTTTCAGCTAGTGCAGCTTGTTCTCCTGTTGCTGTAACAGGAAAACTATTATTGTGTCCCTGAAGATGATTACCGTAACACACCAGGCATTTCACTTTAGAACAAAAAACATACAGTATTGTTTTAGAAGTAAACAACCTTTTCCAAAAGTCTCAAATACAGAGTACTTTTAAGTAAAAGAAAAGCAGTAAGGATAGGATTAGAACAGACTGAGGGAGGTAGAAAGGAAGCCTTCAAATGCAACTGCTAGCGTTTGATCAGTCGGAGGCATGTGGAACATGGGCATTATTTATTTATTTATTTGCTTGCTTGTTTAATTTCTATACTGCACATTAAACCAGTGGGGTATTCTGGGCAGTTATGAGTGACAAGAGAGTAGATGCTGCTTTGGCAATATAGGTAACTGCTAATGTGAAAAGCGAGCGACTGCAGTGGCTTAGTGGTTAAAATGCTGAACTGAAGACTGGAAGGTTGGCAGGCCAGCAGTTCGAAACCCGCTTGCTGCATGATGTCGTGAGCTTCTGTCTCTGTCCCAGCTCATGCCAACCTAGCAGTTCAAAAGCAAGAAATTGCAAGCAGATAAATAGGTGCCTCTTCAGGGGGAAGGGAAACACCGTTCTGTGCACATATCTGCCACATGTCCACGGAAACATCTGCAGACACAGACAGCACTGGTTCTTTAGCAATAAACAGAGATGAGCACTGAACCTAGACTTGGATATGACTGGATGTCAAGCAAGGGCGACCTAATGAGAAAAACATGACAAGTTCTTAAAAGAAAGATGTAAAATACTCTGTTTTCTGACTGGTGACACCATAACTCTGATTCTCAAGAATTCAACCACAGTGTTCACCTTGGTGACCATATTAGTGAATTGGTTATTCAGTGTACCCTTGTGCACCCTTTTTTGGACTATCCATGAAATCAGAAATTACTAGGTTGTCCTGATTCTCAAATGTAAATGATGCTAAGCGTGAATTTTTGAATACAAAAAGGAATGTTTTTAAATTGCTTATTAACTTTGCAGGTGCTCTTCGTTTCATGAGGAGGATAATTGGCCTAAAAGATGAATTTTATAATCGTTATATCACCAAAGGAAACCTCTTTGAACCAGTCATAAATGCTCTTCTAGATAATGGAACTCGGTACAATCTCTTGAATTCAGCAGTGGTCGAACTTTTTGAATTCATTCGAGTGGTAAGTTTTGTGATGGTGATGGATTGTCCGTTCCAAAAGAATTGTTTTAGAAATAATATCAAATGCCTTTAAGTTGTCTATGGTAAACATCTACAAAGCAAAGCAGAGGAAAACCTGTCGTATCACGAATCTTCCCAAAGGGCAATATTGCTGCTGTGCTCTAGCACATTGTGAAAGGGTCAGAATTCCTCATTATTTGTCTCTTCACTTTTTGAGAAACTGAATATTCTACTAATTTTACCAGGAAACTCAGTGAGCTTCTTGTCTTGTAGGTTGTTAGTGCAGGATTGGGAAGTGCCTTTAAAATAAATTTAGAATCATGATTTCAGTGGCTTCCAAAGTTATGATATCTCTTAGTTGCTGTTCTTCTCCCTCTCCAACTTCAAAATGATGGTTGGATATTGCCTGTGGGAATCAGAGGGTAGATGAAGTCCTGGACTGTCAAGGTTGTCTACCCCTGCTTTAATACAGTGGTACCTTGGTTTTACGAACGCTTCATTTAATGTAATTTTCACTTAACTGATGAAAATCCATAGAAAATAATGCCTCATAATATATTATTTTTTTGCAATACGAAAAAGTTTCCCTATAAATTACATGGCATACAGTGGCCTCTACTGGCCACCTCAAGGTAATACTGCGTGTTCTGCATTATGTCTCATATTATAAATTTTTCATAATACGAACCATCCCACAGAACACATTAAATTAGTAAAACGAGGTACCAATGTATGTTCCTCAAAATTCTGAATGTAGGTGAAGTGAAAGTTCTTTTAGTTTGCAAAATTAGAATAATTGTAAAATAAAATTATCAGTCCATTTCAAGTTGAAGCGGTAAGCGGTATATAGCTATGCCCAAAAAGAATAGTAAAAGCTTTAAAGCTGTCCAATTATAGCTAGGTAGATGATGTGCTGGAAAGCCTGAATGAATTGCAGAGGTCTTAACTTAGTGTTGGGGAGGCACCAAGTAAACCATCTAGAAGGGGCAGTCTGCAGATGTAGGATCATAACTGAGGAAAACCTCTCACTGGTCCTCACTTGGTCCTCTTCAGCACAACTTGAAAAATGATAGAATGTCAGACTTAGTTTTCGTACAAGGGGAAATGTCTAAGAAAAGATGGGTGTGGATGAACTTGAGCCAGAAACCTGTTGTATCTTGTGCCATCTTTAGGCTGTAGAGCAGGGGTTCCCAACGTTTTCCCACCGGGGGCTAGTTCCACCACTGCACTCATTTGTGGAGGCCAGGAGCATGGCTATGCCCACAGCTTACATCTTCAGCGGCAATAATCATGCCAGTTTAGTGGCTTCTTGCACAACCTCCACCACTTCCCAGGGCAGCGGGAGACTTTTCAAAGCATTTTTACTCAGTTTTTGGGATTTTTTTTTTTTTTTGCTGCTTTTCCACTACACTTCGACAGTCAAACTGTAGTAGTTGGTGACTTCCTGATTCTGCGCTGGGAGCCCAGGCACTGGCATAAGCTCTGCCTGACACCGGAAGTCGCCAAATGCTGTGGTTTTGGCTTTCGAAGTGCAGCAGAGAAACAGCAAAAAAATCTCAAAATGGAGCAAAAAGGCTCCCGCCACCCTGGGAAGCGTTGGAGGCTGTGCAAGAAGCAGCTAAAATGGCACAGTTACCACCACCGCCATGGTAAGTGACGTATTTTGATTTCCGGTGGTGGTGGGTGGTTCTAGAGATTAATGAGCTCTGTGGGCCATCAATTAATGAGCTCCGTGGGCCAGATTAGGAACACCTGCTGTAAAGTATCTGGTGACACGTCTGTGTGGCTGTTATGATGTGTTGTTTCATTACTGTCTGAATTATTCAGAATACAAAAAACAAGGTATAAGACATTGAGCTGCTAATGCAGTTAGTTGTCTGCGTTAGCTGTAGAATCTGTTCAACCAAGTGTATTCTTTGTAGCTGTCAAAGGAAAGATTTATCTGAGGCAGGTGAATAAGACACTTGCTGTGAGATTCACTTGGGCAAAGGCTAGGATTCTAAGGCTGTTTTGGTAGTCCCTCTGAATGGAACAAGGGACTGTGGTGGCTTAGTGGTTAAGACGCTGAGCTTGATAACTGGAAGGTTGGCAGGTCAGCAGTTCAAGACCCGAGTACTGCATGATGGAGTGAGCTCCTGTCTAAATTTCAAATTTTATTTTATTTACAGTCACAGACCAGAGAAAATTTTAGATTTAAAAGAATGGCATAGAACGATATACAGTATATAAATAAATAATATAAAAGTCATGTCTTCATGAGACTCTGGAGCCATCTGAAGGATTCCTAGATATATCTCGGGATAAAATTCGGTTTCTGGGAGCAACCTGGCTTGCAGTTTAAGATGATTACAATGGCAGGGAGCTCCCGTCTCTGTCCCAGCTCCTGCCAACCTAGCAGTTTAAAAGCAAGAAATTATAAGTTGATAAATAGGGACCACTTTGGTGGGAAGGTAAACAATGTCCCGTGGATTCCGGTGTCCAGTTATGCATGCCACATGTCTATGGAAATGTCTGCAGGCACAGACAGCACTGGCTCTGGATGTAAATGGAGATGAGCACCAAAACTTAGAGTCTGATATGGCTGGCTTTCGAGCAAGGGTGATGTTTATCTGAATAAAACAGTGCTCTTAGCTCTTCTTGCCTCATTAAGAAATATGTTTCTGTTGCTTCAGGAAAATATTTCTTAATGAACAGACTTCTTATGTAAAAGCATTTGAGGCTTAAATTGTTTCATTGTTTAGCTTGTTTAGCTTTAGTGGGAAGTATATACTGTACGTTACTTTTTGTAGTAGAAAGCTGTTGATATTTCTCACCTCCAACTAGGTAATGTTCAATTTTGTTTTGCTTTAATGCAGGAAGATATCAAGTCTCTTACTGCACATATAGTTGATAATTTTTATAAGGCACTTGAATCCATTGAGTATGTTCAGACTTTCAAAGGATTGAAGACAAAATATGAGCAAGAGAAAGACAGACAAAGCCAGAAACTGAACAGGTACACATCTTTGAGACTAATTACAAATCTGAAAACACCTTGACTGCCTATCTTGTGGACTTCCAGAAGTATTCATTGCTTTTCATCCAAGGTGGTTTAGAACATAGTGGTAGATTTTTAGTTGTTCTATGTTTCCCCATTTTCTTTCTGGTTAAACATAGAAATCTGTCAGATTTTTAAATTGTTGTGGGGAGTTTTTTTTAAAAAAAAGTTTTAAAACAAAATTTATGCTACAATTACTGAGAAGGATTTGTTTATCTAAGTTAATCAGAAAAAAGTCCTTTTATCAACACTTTCCATTTTTCAAAAAAATAAGAACTTGGCTGTGTTGAATTTTGCTCAGTACTCTTAATGTCATTGTTGTTCAGTCGCAGTCAATTCCGACCCTTTGCCGACCCTATGGACCATTGCCCACCAGGTATCTCTGTCCTTCACCATCTTCCTCAGCCTGCCCAGCTTTGTGCCCATTGCATCTACAATACCATCTAGCCAGCTCATCTTTGGTCGCCCCCTTCTTCTTTTGCCCTCCACCTTTCCTAGCATCAAGGCTTTCTCAAGCAAATCCTCTCTTCTCATTTGATGTTCAAAGTACTTTAGCTTCATCTTTGCAATTTGACCTTCTAAGGAGCAATCAGGATTGATTTCTTCTAAGATTAACCTATTTGTTCTCCTTGCTGTCCAGGGGACTCTCAGAACTCCTCCAACACCACATTTCAAAGGCATCTATTCTTCTGCGCTCAGCTTTCCTAATGGTCCAGCTCTCACAACCATACATTCCCACCGGGAATACCATTGCTTTGACTATGCGAATTTTTGTTTGCAAAGTGATGTCTCTACTTTTAACTGTGTTCCCCAGGTTTCTCATTGCTTGCCTCCCAAGAATCAGTCGCCTTTTTATTTCATGGCTGCAATCACCATCTGCAGTGATCTTGGATCCTAAGAAAGTAAAACCTGTCACTGCTTCTACTTCTTCCCCATCTATTTTCCAGGGACTGATAGGGCCTGTTGCCATTACAGTAATACCTCGGATAACGTTTACCTCGGATAACACTAAAATCGCATAACGTTAAGTAATCTGGGGAAGAGAATTGGACCAAATAACGTTAAGGTCCTATGGGATGGATTGGATAATAACCGCTAAAGCCTGTGCGGTTACAATGTATCTCTATGGAGCTTTAACATTACCTGATCCATCCCATAGGATTTTAACATGGATTGGATAACACTAAAAATTGGATAACACCAAGACTTGTGGAACCAAGTTTTAGCGTTATCCGAGGTATTATTGTATCTTGGTTTTCTTGATGTTGAGGCTCAAGTCAGCTTTTTCACTCTCTTCTTTCAACCCAAGCAGCAGCTTCTTTAGGTCTTCCTTACTTTCTGCTATTAGGGTGGTATCATCTACATATCTCAAGTTGTTGATGTTTCTCCCAGCAATTTTGATCCCAACTTGTGATTCGTCCAACCCTGCATTGCGCTTTATGTGCTCTGTGTATAAGTTGAATAAGCAGGGTCACAAAATGCAGCCTTGTCTTACTCCTTTTCCTACTCCAAACCACTCCGTCAGTCTGTTTTCTGTCCTAACTGTTGCTTCTTGACTCTTGTACAGATTGCTCATGAGGCATATAAGGTGTTCTGGTCTTCCCATCTCTTTAATTACTTGCCACATTTTGTTGTGATCTGTTTCTGATATTCCTTTGTTTTCTCCGTGATCAAACGTATGTTTGCAATGTGGTCTCTAGTCCCCCTGCCTTTTCAGAACCCAGCCTGCATTTTGGTAATTCTCTCTCCACGTGCTGCTGAAGTCTATCCTGTATTATCTTGAGCATCACCTTGCTAGCATGTTGGATGAGCGCAATTGTTAAGTAATTTGAACATTCTTTGGCATTACCCTTATTTCGGATTGGATCATATACTATTCTTTTCCAATCCTGTGGCCATTGTTGTGTTTTCCAAATCTTTTGGCACATAGAATGTAATAATTTGATTACATCATCTTTTAGGGCTTTGAAAGGTTCAACCTGGATACCATCATCTCTGCTGGCTTTGTTGTTTGCAGTGCTTTTTAGGGCTTTTCTGACTTCACTCTCTAGGATGTCTGGCTCAAGTTCAATGTTCTCATCATTGTGATTATCAGGAGTGTTGAGGTCCTTTTTGTAAAGTTCCTCTTTGTACTCTTGCCATCTTTTCTTAATCTCTTCTGCATCAGCTAAATCCTTACAATTTTTGTCCCTTATCATGGTCATTTTTGCTCTAAATGTTCCCTTGATTTCCCCAATTTTTTTTGAGAAGCTCTCTAGTCCTACCCCTTATGTTGTTTTCCTCTATTTCTTTGCATTATTCATTTAGGTAGGTTTCCTTATGTCTCCTTGCTTTTCTTTGAAATTCTGTATTCAGTTGATTGTATTTTTCCCTTTCTCCTTTGCCTTTTGCATCCCTTCTTTCCTCTGCTATTTTAAGAGCTTCATCAGACAACCACTTTGCTTTCTTATGCTTCTTTTCTTTTGGTATGGCTTTCCTTGCCGCCTCCTGTATGATGTCCCGCACCTCTGTCCATAATTCTTCTGGCACTCTGTCTATCAAGTCTAAGCCATTAAATCTCTTCTACACCTCCACTATGTATTCCTTAAGGATGTTGTCTATGTCATACCTGTCTGACCTAATTGTTTTCCCTATTTTCTTTAGTCTACGCCTGAATTTTGCAGTCCGTAGTTTATGATCTGAGCCACAGTCTGCTCCAGGTCTTGTTTTTGCTGACTGTATGGAGGTTCTCCATCTTTGGCTGCAGAGTTTGTAATCTACCTGGTTTCACTGTTGGCCATCTGGTGATGTCCATGTGTGAAGTCTCCTTTTGTGTTGCTGGAAGAGAGTGTTTGCTATGACCAGTGCATTATCTTGGCAGAACTCTTATCAGTCTTTGGCCTGCTTCATTCTGTGTTCCAAGACCAAACTTGCCTGTTACTCAATTTACTTTTTGATTTCCTACTTTGGCATTCCAGTCTCCTATGATAATGTGTATATCATTTCTTGGTGTCTGTTCTATGAGTTCTTCTACGTCCTCATAGGACTGGTCAATTGTGGCTTCATCTGCACTAGTGGTTGGTGCGTATATTTGGATTACAGTGATATTGAATGGTTTGCCCTGTATTCAGACTGACATCATTCTATCATTTTTGAGATTATATCCCATTACTGCTTTTCTCACCCTTTTATTGACAATTATGGCTACTCCGTTTTTTCTGAGGTTTTCTTCTCCACATTAGTAGATATGATGGTTTCCAGAGCTGAATTTGCCCATCCCTGTCTATTTTAACTCGCTGATTCCCAAGATGTCAATGCTTATTCTTCCCATTTTCTTTTTTACCACTTCCAGTTTTCCCTGGTTCATAGATCTCACATTCCATGTCCCTATACAATATTGTTCCTTACAACACCGTATTTCTCCTCCCACTGCCCTATCCACCCACCCTCTTCTGACCTTGAACAGTCTTTCTGATATAGCTGGGGTGGGCATGGGCACTAAAGGCAGAAGGATGTCATTTTGACAAAGCTAGAATGAAGATATTTCCCTAGCATTTAAATCTTTTTTGTTTTTAAGACCAGCTGCTTGTCCAATAAAACGTAGAAAGCCAAAACTGGGTTCAGTCTGGTGCAGAAATGCCATACTACACCTTCTGTTAATTCCATAAAGAGAAAATGTGTGATCCCAGGAGCCAGCTTTTGATACTCCTGAACAGGGGTGGCCAAACTATGTCCCACCGGCCGGACTTGGCCCATAGTGCTAAATCATCCAGCCCAGGCAGCAAGTGGAAGTGAAACGCGCATGCATATAACATGCCCATGCATGTGCATAACACTACCATATGTGCATCCATGGCTGTTGTAAATGTGTTTGTGACAGCCGTGGACATTTTTTATGGCAGGAGGAACCATGTGACCGGCCTGCGGCACAAAAAGTTTGCCCACCCCTGTTCTAGAAGTTAAGGAATATTGAAGTCTTGGCTTCTGGAAGTTGAGATTCAAAGTATGTGAAGTACCAAAAGTTAAAAGAATCAGTCCCTTTGAGAAATGCCAAGGTACTCGTTGTCTTAGTGAATAAATACTTGGGATTGCTTCTTGCCAACCATCCAGTGTTGAATGTTTTATATGTGTGTGTATGTGTGTATTTTATAGTGTTCCATCTATACTGCGTAGCAACAGGTTTCGCAGAGATGCCAAAACCTTGGAAGAGGATGAGGAAATGTGGTTCAATGAAGATGAAGAAGAGGAAAGTGAAGTAATAGAGAAATCCAAATCAGAGGATGATTTTCCAGAAAGTTACGAGAAATTCATGGAAACAAAAAAAGGTACTTGTCTCTATTTTTGTAGCATCTCATGAGATTTCTGTGTGAAAATTCCCAGAGCAGAATTTGGAGAACAAATCTTACTCCCTGCTTGGTACATTCTGCTCCTGATCTCCCAAGTTATTACACTTTTTCCTGTATCACAACCTGGAATTCTCCTACCACAACAGAGAAAAGAATGTTGCTATTTACCATGGAAATTGATTCCTAGGTAAAGGTAAAGGTTTCCCTTGTTTGAAAGCCAGTCGTATCCGACTCTAGGGTTCAATGCTCATCTTTGTTTCAAAGCTGAAGAGCCAGCATTGTCTGCTTTTGCAGATGTTTCAGTGGTCATTGTGGCAGGCATGGCTAGACATCGGAGCGGACGGAACTCTGTTCACCTTCCCACCGAAGTGGTTCCTATTTATCTACCTGCAGTTTCTTGCTTTCAAACTGCTAGGTTGGCAGGAGCTGGGACAAAGACGGGAGCTCATTCCGTCCTGCAGTACTCAAGAATCGAACTTCTGACCTCCCACCTTCCAGTCAGCGTCTTAGCCACTTGAGCCACTGCAGTCCTAATAGCATTCAGTTCAGTCCCAGTTTACTGGCCACTGTGTTAATGCCCTAAGCTCTGGAAGTACAGGCTGGAGACTACCAGCTACAGTAAACAGCCTACTTTGAAGGTCTGGGTTTTGCTGTGCTTGAATTCCCAGTGAATTCGTTCCTGTCCAGTTGAAGAATCACTTAATTTTTGAAACATTTTTAAGTGGTAGCCATTTTGGTCTGTGCAAGCATATCAGAGAATAAATGAGACAAAAAAAAAAACCATTGTGGCACCTTAAGGACTAACTCCTGTATTTTAATGTTCGCTTTTGTGGATCTAGTCCACTTCCTCAAACATAAGAGTGAGTTTTCGTGGTATCAGTTTATACATACCAGTACAGGCACACAATGCTATTTACAACCAGCAATAACATATGATCTGTGTGGCTATTTACAACAGTAATAACAGAAGATCCATGATTAGGGTTAATTTGATTATCATGAAGTTTGGTTCTGTTAAGTTGTAAATGTTTAGTCGGTGCAAAATAAACATTCTGACATTACATATGTGCTAATGAGTTAATTGAGGATGCTGTGTGTGAGACCTAGCTAGAGGTTGAACACCCATCCTGCTCTGTCAACTGCCCTGAGGAAACAACACACAATTTTTTGAAGTCTGTTCTGCAAGGTAAATTACAACCTCTTCGTTGTGGCATTTTAAATTTGATAATGTTCCAGAAAACCTTGACTAATATCACTATGCAACAAAAAAATTGCTACAGGGTGAAAATAACGTGATTGTTTGTTATGTAATAGGGTGCGCTGATTCTGATTTTGTAATCAGAAATGTTGTAGGACGTCTGGATTTAAAGTTATAGCTGAAAGTCATATGATATTAAAAGCCTGTACATGGGTTAATATGTAGCTGCATCAACAAGCCGTGTTTGATGTACGATTATGTGTGTTCATCCATCAGTCTGATTCGGAGGTGACTAGAGAATAGTTCGTGCTAGTGTGGTTCTGTGTTTTATTAATCGGCAGTCGCAGTAACATGCTATTAAATGATTTCGTATAAGACGATTCGGTAATTCGGTAAATGGTGATTCAGTAAATGAAAGATGAATAGGCGCAGCTGTGTGAATTGTCCAGACTGCTTTTGCTACATTTGTGGCAAGTATACAACGTCTGACCAACGCAAGAACATGTCCAGAAAGCTACGTATAGTTTACAAACATTACTTTGGATGTGAAATTGGAGATCAAACAAAATCCTGGGCTCCTCATCTCTGTTGCACCGTCTGTTACTCCGGCCTAACCCAGTGGTTAAACGATAAGCGAAATCAGATGCCTTTTGCTGTTCCCATGATTTGGCAGGACCAGAAAGATCACCATTCGGATTGCTATTTCTGCTTGACCATCATATCCGGGTACAGCAAGAACAAGTCAAAATTCGTGTATCCGGATTGTCAGTCTGCTCTAAAGCCTGTGCCGCATGGTACAGATTACCCAGTACCAATTCCTCCTTCATTCGATGCAAGGAACAACGAAGAAAGTGATACTGAAGGTAATGACAGTGACACTGGAGCTATGGAATACACGAATGATCCTGACAGTGACATTAAAAGTGTGAACTGTTGGGTTCCAGACTGAAGGAGTGGAACTTACTCACGATGACAAGAATCACTACATAGTGAAAAATTGGCCACCCAGAAATTTACCTGTAGTCGGACAGCACAATGTTCAACATGTACCTCTTGTGGATCGTAATAAGATTTACCTACCTCCACTCCATATCAAACTGGGTCTTATGAAACAGTTTGTTGCAGCGATGGATAAAACAAATCAAGGTTTTCAGTACCTAAAAGGCAAGTTTGGAAAGATGAAAACTGAGGCAAAATTGAAAGCAGGAGTCTTCGTTGGACCAGAAATACAAAAGTTGATTCGATGTCCACAATTCAGATTGGAGCTCACAGAACGAGAACTAGCAGCTTGGGATGCATTTGTGCTTGTTGTGCACAACTTTCTTGGGAACCACAGAGCAGACAACTATGTAGAAATTTTGAACAACTTGCTAACAGCCTTCCAGCACCTCGGTTGCCGAATGTCACTAAAGATGCATTTCTTGCATTCACATCTCACCTTCTTTCTGTCAAATATGGGAGCTGTGAGTGACGAGCACGGTGAATGATTCCACCAGGAGATGTCCACCATGGAAGCAAAATATCAAGGCCGCTTCAATCCGAACATGATGGGGGATTACTGTTGGTTTTTGCAGAGAGTAACAGAAGATGCTCACAGGCGGAAAGCAAGAAGCTCTACACACTTTTAAACCAAGCCATTGTCAATCTTAGTGTAACTAAGGGTCTCTGACTCATTTCAGAGGTAAATAAACATTCTTAATTATAATATTTAGTGTTTTCATCCCAAAGTACACACATTAATTTCCCTAAAATTTCTCACAATCTCTTTTCAACATACCGTAGTTAATAGCATTTTCCTTGATAACCTTTACACGTACATAACTTTTTCCTGACGTGCCAGAGCAAATCCAACTGCAGTTCTGTATTCAGCACATATGAATTACTATAAGGAACATATTTTCAACCCAGTAGCAGGGGAATTTTTTTGTTGTTGCGTAGTATATTCAAACCTTTGTCATCCATGTCTAGCATGTGTATATATTTTATCTCTGCTGTCTCTCTTTGGATTCTTGTTTTGTAATTTCTCTGTTACATAATGGCTACTTTCAAGTCCAGTGTAGAGTGTCCAGGTAGACTGAAATGTTTTGAAACCGTTTCAGTATATTGCCATTTCTGATGCCTGATTTGTGTCCATTAATTCTTTTGCAAAGAGATTGTCCTGTTTGACCTATGTAGAGTGCAGAAGGGCATTTTTGACAGAAGATGATGTAAATCACATTAGCAGACAAACAAGTAAAACTGTCCTTAATGTTGTGTGTCATGGGTTGATCTAGTAATTGTATTGCTAGAGTAAATGTGGGGACATAAATGACATCTGGGTTTGTGGCACGATGCAGTTCCCATCTCAGTGTGTAAATAGCACACTGATTTACAAACCTATCTGTTAAGCCAGGGGTGGCCAAACTTTTCAGGCCGTGGGCCAGTCATGAATGAAAAAATTGTTTTACTGACAGACTTAGAGGAATTGAATTTAGAGGAAAATACAAAGGACCTATTAGCTATTTTCTTAACTTTGGCAAGACAACAGGTGGAGAATTGGAAAGGTGCTTTGAATTTAGAACTGAGTAAATGGTATACTGATGTTTGGGATATAGCGCTTAATGAAAAACTTACATGGGATTTCAACATAAAAAGGGGGGTATTAAAACAAAATAGATTTTGGGACATTTGGAAACCTTTTTTTGCAGTATACATTGAGGGAAAATAAAGGAGATAAACCTGCACCAAATGCAATGTGTTTTTGGTAGAACAATTGAGTTGTAAGAAGGACATCTGGCAGACTCAAGGACCTTAGTGCACTTGGGTGGTACATGTATTGTGTTATAAAAAGTTGTAATACCATGATGAAGAGAACAATTGGAACAAAGTGTAAAAGTATATTTTACATATACAGTACGTATAAGTAGAATGGTTAAGAGATAGATTGTATTGAAAAGAATTGAATTAACTTGTTTTTTCTTTTCTTGAGTTTTGTTATAATTGTTATTTCTTTTTGTACAGTAAGTCATGTCATTTTTGTAATTTGTTCTTTTTTCTTTTTTAATATTTCTTTTTTGTTAAAAAAACTTTAATAAAAAAAGAAAACTCATTCTTATGTCTGACTAATCGGGCTTGATCCATGAAAGTTAACATTAAAATACAGCAGTTAGTCTGTAAGGCACCACAATGTTTTGTTTTTTGGTGTTTTTTGTTTGTTTGTTTACTCTCTGATATTCATTTTTGATTGATTTGATATTGGTATGCAGCAGTGATGGCGAACCTTGGCACTCCAGCTGTTTTTGAACTTGTTCCCAGAAACCCTGATCAGCAGGAGTGCTTGACTTGGACTTCTGGTAACTGAAGTCCAAGAACACCCGGAGTGCCAAGGTTCGCCATCATGGGTATACAGTATATATATTTGGCTTCCATAGATGTATTTTCTGATTATTAACATTACAAAACCCTTCTCCCTCCCCCATTAGCAAAAGAGAGTGAAGACAAAGAGAATCTCCCCAAAAGATCTTCAACAGGTGGCTTCAAATTCACCTTTTCCCATTCTGCCAGTGCGACTAACGGAGCAAATAGTACCAACAGTAAATCAGTAGCGGCTCAGACCTCACCAGCAAGTTCAAATGGTTCGTCATCCAAGAATGCCAATTTGACTGCAGCAGTCACAGCCACAAAGGTGAGATATTTGTGGCGTTGTAATGCATGGATGCAGAATTTAAAGCAGTGATGGGCAGCTCCCAGATTGCACTGGTTCATGGGGGGGGGGGCTAGAAATCCCTAGTGGCCACACCCATTTCCCTCCCTGCACCTTTTCCTGGGCCTCCCTTCCAGGGACCTCCTCTTGCACACCAAGAAACAACTTATGGGACAAGATGTCGGTCTGGGGAGGAGTCCCACAGCTACTTCCCCTCCCAACTCCAACCGCACCCCAAGAGAAGACCTCTCTCTGGGGTGGAAACTCCTCTTCCCTCCAGCCTCTGCTCCCCCTCCCCCTTCCTTTTTGTAGAGAGAGAGAAAAGGGACTGACCGAAAGGGAGGCTTTTCAGAAAGCGACCATTTCCTTTTCCCTCCAGCTTCTGCTGCCCCTCCCCTTTCCTCCTTTACTGTCTTGAGGGAACATTACCCTCAGAAGGTCTTTTGGTAACTCAGCCCGCCAATGCTTCTAAGAGCAAAACTTTTAACATGTTGGTTTTTTCCTGCTTCTGGAGTTCGATTCTCAGGTACTGCATGACAGAGTGAGCTCCCGTCCCTATCCCAACTCCTGCCAACCTAGCAGTTTGAAAGCAAGAAATTGCAAGTACTGTAGATAAATAGGGACCATTTTGGTGGACAAGGTCGTACTTGCTCAAAAGCCAGTTGTATCTGATTCTAGGGTATGGTGCTCATCTCCATTTACAGCCATAGAGCCAGCACAGTCTGTATTGCAGACATTTTCATGGTGATGTGGCAGGCATGATTAGATCGCCCACCCAGTCACATAGTCATGCCTACAAAGTAGGCCACACCCACAGTATGGTAGTGGAAAAAAATTGAGCCCACCACTGGTTTAAAGCCACCTCAGCTCATAGAATGGGAATACGGTTCCCATCATCCTAAGGAGCTGCTCCACACAAATAGGTTTACTGCGACTCATCTGGCCTGCGGCGCCCTTGTGGCTCCTGGAAGCGGAAGTAAAACGCGCCCATCCGAGCCTAGAAGGGAGGGGGGAGAACCCAACATGTCATGCAAAAGTAGCCTATGCCTGCTGGGCACAGATCTTCAAGAGGTCGCTTTGCACTTTGACTGTAAATTGCCTAGAGTAGCATATTCCTCAAGTGGGGCAGAGTACGCAGATCTAATAAATAAATAAAGGACAAAGGGAATAATTGCACATAAAGAAAATAGACACCCTCTGCTCTTTCTCTGTTCCCTCCTTTAATTTCATCACTTCATTTTTCTCCTCCTTCCAGAGTACTTGAATGATTGTCTGACAGAACACTTTAGATCTTGCTAATGGTACCTTTCTCTTCCTGGGAAAATACTGTATGTAGAATTGCTCCTACCCTAATCATCAAAATTATTTAATTCTTCCCCTTGCCTTCTTTTGGCACCAACTATTGCATATTTTCCAAGTCCTGGATAGGTCCTTAAGAGCTAGGATGGCAAGGGAAGGGCAAGCACAAAGGGCTCATGAAGCACGTGTTGTGGATAACAGCTTTAAATTCTTTGAATTGTTTAAATAAACCTAAATATAATTCACAGGTCTCTCACAGTTAATCCTGTTAGAGTAATTGCACCATCATTTATAAGTTAATTGTCTATGTAATGTTTTTTATAGAATAGAAAAGGTGTTTTTATATTAAAAACAATTATTATTAAAATCCATCCATTTCCCCCCCTCTGGAACGTATCAGTGCCAGACACACCTTGGTTTCCCTTAATGCAATGGCTGATCAAAGTAGTTAATTGTATCCCAAAGTTCTTCTCAGATGTGAATTTATTTCCTTTATGTTTAATAGGGAAGTTTAGTGGGCCTTGTGGATTATCCAGATGATGAGGAAGAAGATGATGAAGAAGAAACATCTCCAAGGAAAAGACCTCGTCTTGGCTCTTAAAATTTTGAAACAAACTAATTGATGGCGCTTAAATGCTGTGACTGAACTAGTCTGACTCGGAAAGATTTCTTCCTGGAAAATACATGAGAATACAAGGAGTAGCAAAGAAACTCAACTAGAAAGATTTAGTTCTGTGAACACCTACGTCCAAAGAACACCATCTCTTTCTAGGCTACGAGTCTGCCATTTCGGCTGTTAAGTATTAAACGGAAATGGTGGGTTAGTAATCCATACCTGGATGACAGCTTGGTGGCAGATGAATCGTTTCTGGTTCTGTGAGGGGATTGGGGTGGGGTGGGGGTGGAACAAGTAACTTTTTGTGATTGCAGGATTCCCCAGTTTGTATCCAAGCTAGAAGAAGAAAATGTATGGCTTCATTTGCAAACTTAGTAACATAACTTTGTAACGGTGCTGTCCATTGTGGGGTTGCTTTTAGCAATTGACTCTTAAATGATTTTTTTTCTCCTTCTGTTAAAAAAAAAATCAGACTCTGGGGACCATTATTTGCACAGTGAGTCAAATTCTGGAGGGTAGCACCTTGCTACATACTGCATGTTAAGAGGTCAATTGGCCCCCTCCCCCATCCTTATTTTGGAAGGAAGAGAATGGAGTTTAAAATGGAAGGTGACCTGAAGCAGCTGTTCAAGAAAACTAGTATAATAACAAGGGTCATCAGTTTTCGGTAGATGTGGAAGAGCGAGGAAACCCTAGTACTTGAAATATCATTTGAGTTGCAACTACTTATTAGCATTGTATGGAAGCCAAACTGAACGAGTTGCTCCCTGCTAGTTTCAGAAAATATCCTGAAGCCATCTGCATTTCACCTTTTTTAGGAGTAAGAGCCAGTGCTGTGGGATGACGTGTGAAGGTTTTGAACTCTTGAGCAATTGAGGAGCGTCTTCTTTTTCTTTCTTTTTACCTATAGTGATTTGGAGTCAGATCAGCTTGCAGCACTTTGAACCTATAGAGGGTTTAATACTAAGGCTGCTTCTTAACACATTCCATGTATTTAAGCCAATTTCGAGAAATATCTTAGGTGAATTGATGGAGGCAATCATTTCAAGGCCTTCATTTTCAGAGCAAGTGAACTGTAAATATTTTAATGTTAGTTTGGTCATATATGATCTGAGATCATGTAGAGAAAAAAAGAGTTCCCCAAACTACAAATTGTGTTAAGAGTGATATAAACGATGAAACCAGCAGCAATCCATTATTTTAGATCACTCTTGCAATGTGTTATGGGTCCATCTCTCCTGGAACAGTTAACTGACAAGAGTTTCCCCTGTTTCGGAGATTTTGTAGTTAATTTTAATTTTAGCTATTGTTTGCAAAATATGGGCTGTCTGTGTAGATATAAAGTATAGTTTTTCCATGAAACAGAAGTTTATTTTGTATTGAGAAGAAAAACCACTGTACCTGTTTTACATCATTTGTATACATGTGGTAATAATTAATGCTGAACTGTAAAATTGAGGAATTAAAATGTGACCCTGTAATTCCATAATTATTGGTTTTGTTTGGTTTGTTGTAAATGGTAAGTTAATTCTGATTTGGAAATGTCGCCATTTTAGAGAATTTTGGTGATAGTTATTTGTACAATTTAATATTATACGCAACTGAATCAGATCTTACAAGTCAAGGCCAGAATGTCCTGGGTTTGATTCAGTGGGCTGTGACGACTGACAGTTTTTGGCCCAAAGAACCTCCCTCCCTCTCTTCCCCCCCCCCTTCCCTCTCCCCAGTGAGGGCTCCAGGCAACCAAGAATGGGGTTTCCTTTTCACTTTAACTGAACTGTTCTTGGTGGGAATTATGCATAGAAACAGTTTGGCAGGTTCAACTGAGTTGCTGGATCAGACCTGCCCTGTTACTTTGGGGTTGTACACCCTGGGCAAGTCTTCCCTCCACCTTCACAGAGATAACATTCCCCCCTAAAGTACCATGATTTCCTCAAGGAATGACTATCGTTTCCCTTCAGAATGAATTTAATTTGGCCTGTTCCCAAGTTTTTTAAGAATTCACAAAAAGAAAAAAGACCAAAAAGGCATTTGGGAGCCCATTCTCTTTCTCAGAACGTTATAGGACCGTGATGGGAACCTTGAAGCTCCAGCTGTTCTTGGACTTCAATTCCCAGAAGCCCAAGCTCCCGTGAATCCACACAAATGGGTTTGCTGCGATTCATTTGGCCTGTGTCATGCTGCCCTTGTCACTCCTGGAAGAGGATGTAAAACAAGCCTGTACGGAGGAAGGGTTAACCCAGAAGAGCCTTAACTGTATGAGTGTGTTTTACTTCCACTTCCAGGAACTACAAGGGTGGCGCAGCGTGGTCCGGATGAATCACAGCAAACCCATTCGTGTGGATTCACTGGGCTGGTGAATCCACACGAACATCTGGAGTGCCAAGGTTCACCATCACAGAGCTATAGGATACCTCCTGATCTTTTCATGAACCGCTTTTGTCACAGATATAAACACATCGTTCTTTTAAAGAGTTCAAAATAGAGAAGAGGTGACATGTCAGTACCTGAACACTTGTGAAAGATGCATCAAACTCCCCCCTTTCCAGTTACACACACTTTCTCAGGTGTTACCGTTCCCCACTTTCACCACTATTTTGGTTTGTATGCTGGTTGCTTTTGCCACAGGGCAGCCCACCTTGTGAATGCCTGGGGCCCTTCACTTTTTTAAAAAAAAGAAAAAGATACATCTGCCAACATGTCTCAGTGAAATACTATTTTAATAAAAAGTTACACAAAATGTGGATGGTCTGTGTTTTTATGTGTTGAAATTTTGACGTCTGCATGGGGGGGGGGGATTTTTGGACAATTCTGACTTGTGAGGTATAGATACTTTGGAACGGATGCAACTGAGCCAAGCAAAATAAGCTGGTGAAGAATTTGTCCCAAAGGAGTTAAAGCAAACATTTTAACAATGCAAGAATCCTGCTCTTCCTGATGCTCTGATTGACTGCTGATGGCAACCCTAACAATGCTACTGCTTGAAATATATCCCAGACAACTGACAGACAATAGGTGAAGTTTAATGAAGGAAACAGAAAAACCTTTATACTTATGTACCATTTTGTTTAAATGAATCATCTGCCTTTAAGTGGTTTTCTTTTGAAAAACAACAAAGAAACCCAAGAGTGAAAGTGAGAGCCTCTCCTTTTGGTTTTAAATAAAAGTCCTATCCCTTCTACCTACCTCCTCATTACCACTATTTTTCACACAGCTTCCTGTTGTGGTTAACCCTTTTTGCCCACAATTAGAGTAAATTGAACTAACTTACATCAACCCAGCATAAACAAGGTTGTGGTTAATTGCATCATATCATGCTTGCATATTTGCATATGTATACAGAAGATTGTGGTGGGGAAGAAAAGCAAATATGTGGTAGCTATGTTAGTCTGTACAGAGATACCAGAGAAAAAGCAAAATTGGGGGTGGGGGGATGGGGAGAAGAGACAGACCTTGTGGCACCTTAAAGACTTAAAATATGGCCATTAGTCTTTACGATGGCACAACATTTTTGTCTTTCCCTCATTTCACTTTGTTTTTTGCAGGAAGTACAAAGTATGTCACATACACACTTTTTAAACAAATGAGTGATTTGGCTTTATGCACAACAGGCTTTAACACTTGCTACATGAACTTACAATCAAAACAATAACAACCATTTTAATGCTGAACTGTGATAAAAGATTTCTGACACTGGCAACTCAAACATTCAAATGCAGCCAAAAGGAAGGTACTATATCGGGTTTGCAACCTACGGCCCATGGTCCAGACGCAGCCCATGGCACCATTTCATGTGACCCACTGCCCTCACCACCGCCACAACCACCAGAAGCAGCAGAAGCGGTGAAAATAGCAAAAAAAAAAAAAAAAAGGAGCTGCCTTCGCTGCCGCCACCGGAAAAAGCAAAAGCTTCCAAAAACACACCGTTAATGCACCCGTGGCTGTCCTAAATGTGTTTACGGCAGCTGCAGATGCATATTACAGCAGTGTTTATGGTGGGGGAACCACGTCTCCAGCCCACTCAGCTGTCTGGGGGGCGTGGTCTGGCCCACGGCAGGAAAAAGTTGAGAACCCCTGTACTATATCCTTATCCGTCAATACACAGTGGATATGATATAAAATTAAACTGCTGGGTAATTAATGCTTATGAACAATCAAGCCTATATTTTAGGAAATTCATTCTAAAAGTGAGTCATTACTTTTTTAAAAAGCAAGAACATTTTAGCATGTTTGTAATACATAAAATCAATATATAGGATTGTTTGTAAGCACAGAATCCAGTTCATGGTTAAACATCTACTAAAGTTGATTCTTAATCCCAGCTCTTCTTCTAGCTATCGTTTATTAATAACTTCTTCTTTTAGTTTTGCTGCAAGGATCCTCTTCTTTAACAAACTTTGCTCTTCTTCTTCTGTCATTTTCTAAAAAAAATTTAAAAAATAATAAAATTACAGTATCAATGTGTACTTTAAAACATGTCCACAACTTGCCATTTTTATTTACATCTTTGTGAAGTACCTCTTACACTAGCATGATACCAGAAAGCTCAGACAAGTGTTGATACTTGAAAGTATTTGTTTATGAGTTTGTATAATTGCTTGCCTTCCTTGCTTCCTTCCTTCCTTCCTTCCTTCTACGTACGTACGTACTTAAGTACTTACTTACTTGGCAGTTTTACAATGGAAATAAACACGCCACAACATGTCCACCCTAGTAACCTAACAGAACTATCTAACAACAGAAAATTGCTAAGTAGTGTTCCTGACATCTAACATTAGCAGCTAAGTCTATGGGTCAAGAAACACCACCTGAGGGGAAGTATATTTTTGAAGGCAGTTTTCACAAGGTTTCTAAAAGTCTGGAGAGAGGAGACATGGTGTACCTTCAGTGGAATCCCATTCCACAAGGACAGGCCACCAACAAGAAGGTACAATTTCTAGTAGAAATGTTCTCCTCTCTTGCAGTAACCACCCTTAGTATCAAGGCCTGGGAGGACCAGGTGAAATGGGTAGCAGTTCCTTGGGAGAGAAGCTCCAGCAGGACCCTCCCGCAATCTCCCGTCACCCCCGCCCGCCCCGCCCCGCAAGCCTCCGTGCCGCCCGAGGCTGCAAAAGGGTAAAGTTCCATACCCTTTTGCAGCCTCGGGCACGCGCACGCGGTGTGGTGGGGGTGATGGGAGGATGCGAGGGACCCTCCCGCAATCTCCCGTCACCCTCGCCCGCCCCGCCCCGCAAGCCTCCGTGCCGCCCGAGGCTGCAAAAGGGTAAAGTTCCATACCCTTTTGCAGCCTCGGGCACACGCGCGCGGTGCGGCGGGGGTGACGGGAGGATGCGAGGGACCCTCCCGCATCCTCCCGTCACCCCCGCCCGCCCCGCCGCGCAAGCCTCTGTGCCGCCCGAGGCTGCAAAAGGGTAACGTTCCTTACCCTTTTGCAGCCTCGGGCACGCGCGCGGTGCGGCGGGGGTGACGGGAGGATGCGAGGGACCCTCCCGCATCCTCCCGTCACCCCCGCCCGCCCCGCCGCGCAAGCCTCCGTGCCGCCCGAGGCTGCAAAAGGGTAAAGTTCCTTACCCTTTTGCAGCCTCGGGCACGCACGCGCGGTGCGGCGGGGGTGACGGGATGATGCGAGGGACCCTCCCGCATCCTCCCGTCACCCCTGCCCGCCCCGCCGCGCAAGCCTCCGTGCCGCCCGAGGCTGCAAAAGGGTAAAGTTCCTTACCCTTTCCTTACCCTTTTGCAGCCTCGGGCGTGCGTCTTTCGAATCCTCGGGCATGCGCGCGGGCAGCTCTGCTGGGGTTAGCTGGGATCCCGAGGGTTTCCCCCATCCTCGTCTAACCCCCGCAGAGCTGCCCACGCGCATGCCCGAGGATTCGAAAGGCGCACGCCCGAGGATTCGAAAGGGTATCCCTACCCTCTCGGGACCTCGGGCGGTGGTCGGGCACTGGGGGGTGGGGGGTGGATTGGCTGGATGCTCTACCCAATCCAACTGCCCCCCCCACACACGCTTGTTTCATATAACGTTAAAATCGCGTTATTCGATACAAGATTTTTTCGAAAATCTTGTATCGTTATACGGTTTTATCGCTATATGATACTCGCGTTATACGGGGTATTACTGTACTTCAATTTCCAGAAGCCCTGATCAGCAGGAGTGCTGACTGGGAAATGAAGTCCAAGAACACCTGGAGATTCAAAGTTGAGAAAAACTCAGGAGAAGCCCCAGCAACTGCAAGTCATCAGTCTTGTCAAGAAGCATTTTTGAGGTGTTAGCCTTCATCCAAACCATTATAAAAGCCAGATAGTACTTAAGGATCTGGACAGCAACCACGGGAGATAAAGTAAGGAAGACAGAGTTATGTGTTATCAGTGTACCGATGGCAGCAAACTCCAACTATCTAGAAGACTGTTCCCAGAAACTTTACATAGATGTTAAAGAGTATTCAGGAGATAACTGACTCCATAGGACCACCATAATTCAGCACCCACAGAGTTAAAGCAGCATCCCCAAGTTAAAGCATTTGGGCAAGACTAATGAGAAAGGAACCAGCAAAAGAAAGGCCTCCAATATCCAACACTGCCTGCCTATCCAGAAGAATACTGTGGTTGACAATATCAAAACCTGCTGCAAGATCCAGGATTATCAATAGGACCAGCTTCCCTTAAAAGGTTATCATGCAGCACAAGCAGTGTTGACCCAGTACCACAATGCAGTTCAAACCCCAACTGGGATGAATAAAGGCTGTCAGTTTCCCCCCAGAAAACCTGCAACTGATCAGACGTGACTCTATCAATTTGCCCATAAATGGAGTATTTGCAACAGGGTGTAGTTTAAATCAACTGTCACTAGATTTGATTTTTTTTTTTTTTCAAAACAATCCAGACAATAGTCTCTTTCAGACCAGAAGGTACATTATAATCCTGTAATGAGGAATTTATAACATGAGAAAGGAATTCTATCATTATATCTCTGGCTGAATTTAAGACCCAGGATGGACATGGATCAACAGCAGAGATTCCCAACCTTGGGCCCCCAGGTGTTCTTGGACTTCAATTACCAGAAGCCCAAGTCAGCACACCTGCTGATCAGGGCTACTGGGAATTGAAGTCCAAGAACATCTGGGGACCCAAGGTTGGGAAACTCTGCTCTACAGGATGCAAATGCTTTCTCAATGACTTGTTATTACAAAATGGAAACTAATCCAGTAGACCAGTATAAGGTTGTGCAATGGACATCTCAACTCAATCTACCCATACTACTAAAGAAGTCAAGGTCCTATCCAGTGGCTTCAGTCTTGGATCTAAAATGTGCAGCAAACCAAATGCAGGTGGTTACATCAGGCTGAATCCTTTCTTCTCCAGCATCAGTGAAGCCATGGACAACTTGATAGAGTTATTCTTGTTGGTCTGAGGCCTTATTAATCAACTAATATAAGCTCTGTTCAAGTGGCCTGTTGAGAACACCAGGTTAGGTATGTGACCTGGCACATGTGTGGGGCCATCGGCATGATGAGAAAGGCTCAATGTCATGGTATCCATGAACTCTGAAGCTGCCCTGGTAACAACCAGTTCTGTATGTATGTTGAAGTCTCTCAGAAGCAATAACTTGGAAGACCACAACATGCAACTGAGATAATACCATCAGCCGGTAAGGAAAGCACAGTTGTGCAGATAACGAATGGGCAATGTTTGGGCCTCCAGGTGTTGGGTTGCAACTGCATCAGCCCTGGGCAGCAAAGCCAATGGTGAAGATGATGGGAACAAGAGTTAGGATAAGGGAAATGCAAATTCACTCACTGTGATGTCACAGCGGGGAATTTGGGTCTGTAATTTAAGTGGCCACGTAATTAGACTGGAAAAAGCCTGGCTTGCTTCTTGCATGTAGTTCTCTATATATAGTTCTTCAGGTCTAAGAACTGCATTAACAAACGGTGATAAGGCTTTCCATCCTCTCAATTTCCTCATCTTGTTAACTTAAGAGTGGAAACCTGCAGAGGGAGAAAAGCCGCTCACCCTTCCTCCTGAGGTCAGAGGAAAAGGGAAAGCTGCTTTGGCAAAGCACCACTTTGTGTGTGTGTGTTCAGCTCAACAGGAAAAAACGAGAATGACCCACTCCATGCCATAGTGCTATGATGGTGAACCTTGGCACTCCAGATGTTCTTGAACATCAATTCCCAGAAGCCCACGCCCCCTGTGAATCCACATGAATGGGTTTACTGTGATTAATTCAGCCTGCACCGCCCTCATCACTCCTGGAAGCAGAAGTAAAACACGCCTGTACAGCGGAGGGCGTTCGGAGGGGCTTGGACGATCCTCCTCTTCTGAAGCTCACCCGCCTAGATTGGTAAAGCCCATAGACTTTACTGCAATCGAAAAAGTCCGGGGGACTTTTTCGACTACAGCAAAGTCTACGGGCTTTGCACAATGAAGGGGACTGATGTATTCTTTCCTCCTAACCCTTCTGGAGGTGAAGGGAGTGGCGGACGGGCCAGCGGCAGAAACCGGCATGGGGGCATTATTTATGATGCCGCTGTGGCTGTTTCTGCCGTTGTCACTGGCCCATTCGCCACCCCCTCCACCTCCAGAAGGGTTAGGAGGAAAGACTGCATTGGTCCCCGTCATTCCGTGAAGCCCCTAGACTTCACTACAATTGAAAAAGTCCCCTGGACTTTTTCCCCTGCAGCGAAGTCTATGGGCTTTGCACAATGACGGGGACCAATGCGATGGGATCAGCGCTTGGGTTGGGGGGGGGGGTGAACTGGCACGTGCGACAGTTCAACCCCCAACCCAAGCACTGATCCCACGCTGCAATTGGTGCTTGAGTTGGGGGAAAGAACAGGTGCACGCACCCATTCAACTCCCCAACCCAAGTGCTGATTGCCCTTTGCTTGTAGAGGCAATGCGCGTTCCTTCTACAAGCCAAGGGTGACCCCACGCTGGGACCACTGGTTTGCTTGGGGAGGAAGGGTGCTTTCTCTCCCCAAGCAAACCGGATCGACTCCATTCCCTTTCCTCTTCGGAAAGGGAACAGGGCTTTTTTTTACGTTGTGCGATCAATGTATCACACAACGTTAAAAAGCAGTTAACATTATGACTTGCGGAACCAAGTCATAATGTTCTCTGAGGTACTAGTGTACTTCCCTCTTAGTTAATTTAGGCCTGGCACTTGACCCTCAATTGGACTGTTGTGTTTATTAAACATTTTATCATAGTCATGATTATTCTCTACCAGCGCTAACTCTGTAAGGTGAATCCGGCCCACAGCACCAAATAATCCAGCCCCTGACCTTGCTTCAGCTGCCCCCACAGCCGCTGCAGCTGGAAGCGGCTGTGGACTCATTTATGGCTGTCATAAAGGCATTTACTATAGCTACAAATGAGTCTGTGGCCATCGTAAACGTGTTTATGACAGCCATGGACACACTTTACAGCAACATTTATGGCAGGGGGAATCACCAGTCCAGTCCGCTCAGCTGTCTGAGGGGGTATTGTCCGGCCCTCAGCTGAAAAATGTTGAGAACCCCTGCAACAGATGGTCACAGGACTCTTTATTCCCCTCCAATTATTTCCTACATGTCAATCAATAATCCGCTAACCAGTATGGCTAAAAGAGGAAAACACACACATGAGTGCATTGTATCATGGAATTATCACAGTACTCATCCTCTGCATTCTTGTAGTTTTCAAAAAACTACAAACAAAAACAAAAAGAAAACCAAGGAACTTCTGATGAAGTGGAGTTTGATCCACGAAAACTCACATTAAAATACAGCAGCTAGTCTTTACAGTACCATACCATTTTTTGCCTTTTTTATTTTTACTTTTGTTTTGCTTTGTTTCTTTTCTGATATCTCAACACTCTGTGCATCAAGATGCTTCATATCCTATTTAATCTAAACAGAAATAATTCCTGGCCACAATAATTTAATTCACCTCTTTAGAAGGTGACAGCTCCTCCTTCTTTTCTGTAGGAATTTGTGGTGGTATGTTGGATTTTGACTCTTTTCTCAAAGCCATCAATGCATCTCTTTTCTGTTTTAGATAGTCTTCACGCTCCCTGAGCTCTTGTGCTCCAAGTTCCGATAATTTCTAGGATAATTGAAAAGACAATTTGACTAAAGCTTATGAGATCCTTTTTAATCTTTTACACAAACATTCAGAGACATAAACACAGTGTTCTTCTAAAAACTGTTGGCTTAACAAGTAAACCTAATTTTAGACATCCCTAGCACAAAAAGGACAATGTAGCACGGTAAAATCAGTTTGCGCCAAACTCCATCATTGAGAGCAGAAGACAGATGAAAAAAGACTTTCCTCACATTTACATTCCTAAGACTCCATACAAATTTAGAATGGATCTGGATTTCCTGGTCAACTTCTTTAGAACATTTTAATACTCTGGGCCAGTGATGGGCAACCTTGTGTAATAGAATGGGCCCCAAGTTCTTAAACATATCCAAGATGGAGTTAACCTGGTTCTTCTAAAGCCTAGGAGAAGCCAAGCAGTTTGCAAAGAGAAAATCTTTTCCTATGTTATCTCGCAGGTGGCCGATGTTATGGTACCTCTCACAGAGAAGGAATGTAAACTTTTCTTTCTGCAGAGGCTGTCATGAAATGAGGGCCCAAGTCTTTCACATATCCAAAATGGAGTTTGATATGTTTTGGACTAAGGGGGAAATGTGGCTTCTTTGTCAAAAAGGCCACTTGGTTATTTTTCACACTTTGGGGCCCAGATGGGAAGAGATAAACAGACTTGGAGGCACCAGCAAGGCCTCATAAATTCAAACAGTTGTTTACCCCAACTCTGTTATTTGATTGGATGTCACACCTGGAGGGAAGGTTTGAAAGAGGGAGTGGCAAGCAGGGAAGTTAAACAGTTGAGCAGAAGCAGAGAGAGAGAGAGAGAGAGAGAGAGAGAGAGAGATTCTCAAGCAGTAAAGATGTAGAATCTTTAAGGGGGGAGGAAATGGGCTAATGCTGCAAGCCTTTTCTCCCAGGATACTTGCCATGAGCACATGGCTTGAACAAAGAAAGTTCTAAAATGGTTGTCAACTAGGGAACATCGACATGAAAGAGATGGACTTTCCAACTAGGCTTTATCTCTGGAAATCTTAATTATGGTAACTTAGAATAGATAGACAGATTCCTTTTTATTTAGGGGAATACTTGTCTGAAACATCCTTTCTCTAAAACAAATTAAAGTTAGTTTTTTTTTCTATGCTGAGATCTGATTCATCAAGAACCATGCTACCAATTTAAATAAAAATATTTTCTTCAATCAACACGTTTTCATTGGAAATGGGATACCGGGTTAAAAGACAGTAAGTCCTTCTTTTTTTGCCTCTTGAAAACGCTACCGTAACCTCTCAAAGTAAATGGGCTTGTCTCTGTAAACAGAGGAGCCAGGTTTGGATCAGCCGGGATTGGTTGGAGAATGAATAGTGAACATATTTTTTCTTGCGTGAGTTTGGGAGAGTTCTAGAGGGAATTATTTTTTTAATAATTCGCCTTGGATTGAACGCTGAGAGGTCCCAAGCAAGTGAGGAAGAGTGTGCATTCATCATAGAGGCCCAGAAATGTTATGGGAACCATACTTTGCTTATAGATATGCAATGCTCTGGTTGGCCCTCTATCTATCGAACTAAGCAGATGGGATCACTAGTCGCTTGTTCATCAGTAACTGATCGTGGAGTAAGAGTGTGAGATGGGCTAGCCTACCAGGCCCATTTTCTTAGGAGTAAAGATGATTACATTGATAGAAAAGGAGTCAGGTTTCTTTTCTTTTAGGGAAGGAGGCCTGAATGAATTATTCCTCTGTATGCCATTTTGATTAGTATTTTTGAATGCTTATTTTTGTATCTTGTTTCAAGAACTTTTGTTTTTTATGAACCATGCTTTATTTTTCAATAAACAACTACTACTTTTAAACCGTTTCTTTCTTGGGATAACTGGGTAAGATACAAGCAAGCCAGATGCTACCAATATCTCTTTAACTCTCCCTAAGCTGGTTTTTCTGAGCCCTGCAAGCAGATAAGCCCCAGAGGTTTCCTGCAGCGAAGGGCTGTTGGCTGGAACGCGCTAAGGTTCCTCTGCTCCACAGTCTAGGCAAGTCCCCAGGGGGATCCGAACTAGGCTTTCCTGGAAAGGGACTGATCAGGAAGAGGCCTCAGGCAAGGGCAGGGTGGCTTTATGCTGACACCTTGGCACTCCAGATGTTCTTGAATTTCAATTCCCAGAAGCCCTGATCAGCACCTGAAGTGCCAAGGTTGGCCATCACTGCTCTAGGCATTGTGGTGGTCAATCACCGAAGCCTAAAAACACAACCCAAACAACACAGTCACGTTTACAGTAAGAAATTCCTGCCACCACTTTAGAATTTACCTGCCTCAGCTCTGCCAAGTTTTAGTCTGACTCCATTATTCAGGAGTGAAAGCAAGGTACCACAAGTAAAATTCCAAAGCCTGCTGTGAAACTTTTAATGGTTCTCTTCATTTCTCTTTTGATCTTCTACTAATATATCCAAATTCTACTCAGTTCTGGCCACCTTTATGTCTCCATTCTAATTCATTCTTCTTGTAGTCACTGTCTCTTTCTATGATGACTTCCAGCTGTACATTCTTGACATGATCTAACTTCTTCTTTGAAAACTAAGTTTACAAAAGGTTTTCCTCTTCCTCCTTTAGTTCAGCTCTCAGGCTTGTAATTCAAATTTTAACTAGGATTCCTCAATTTCCTTCCTATCTCTGTTAGTTTCCAATAATTTTAACTTTGTAATGCTTAGAATATGTACCCTTTTCTCTCCCTTGAAGCAGCTGCAACTCTTGTTTACTCTTCATCTTGTCAAACTAATCACCATTTTTTCACCTCAGGCCTTCCTGCTTTCTCTCTGAAATACATCTTACTTCCTGTTATCATCATGGTATTTATTTTTGCCTTCTACACTCATTTCCCCTTGTTGCTCAGATTACACCAGTGTTTCCCAAATGCTGGTTTGTGGACTTCAATTCCCAGAAGCCTAAGTCATTTCCCCAAAGCACTGATCAGCCAATGTACTGACATAGGTTTCTGGGAATTGGAGTCCACTTGTGGGCTGTGTACCCCCTGTTGGGAACCACTGGATTACACTAAATGCAGATATACTAGTATTCTGGCTCATATTTACCTACATTTTCCCAGTCCCTTCAACCCTTGGGAATTCTTGTCAGCCAAACTTCAACTCCACACTTTCTCATCTGCAGGTCCATCACTGGAACAAACTTCCCCAGTGTAGGCAAACCTATAATACGCGGGCCAGAGGTGGCACACACAGCCCTGTGTGTGGGCATTCAGGCCATCATGGGCAAGCCCTGCCCCAATGGGGAGGGGAGGCTGAAGTTCCCCCTGGGTGGATGCAGCAGGGACAAGGTGAGGTGACCAGACACTCCCCACCCACTCCTCTTAGGAGGTGGAGATGGTGCACCTGCGGTGGGGCCGACAACACCACACAGGTGTGTGGGCACGCACTGTACCTGCCCACATGTTGCCTCCTCCTCCTTGGGCACTCAGTCTCTTAAAGGTTCACCATCAGTGCACTAGCCCTTGGCATCTAACTAGATTCTTCCATTATTACATTTAAGCACAATGCAAAAACTTTCTTTCCATTCTCACATTTAACTGGTTAGGCACACCAGCCTTCTTCCCTTGACTCTTTCTGTTGTGTCTTGTCTCGTTTATAAGCCACAAGACAGTCTTTATCTTATTTTCATTTTACATCCATAACATTCATAATTCTCATCTATAATGTTATATTATACAGTAATACCTTGGATAACGCTAAGACTTGGTTCCACAAGTCTTGGTGTTATCCGATTTTTAGTGTTAGCTGATGCATGTTAAAATCCTATGGGATGGATCGGATAACATTAAAGCTCCATAGAGATACATTGTAACCGCACAGGCTTTAGCGGTTGTTATCCGATACATCTCATAGGACCTTAACGTTATTCGATCCAATTCTCCTCCCCAGATTACTTAACGTTATGCGATTTTAGCGTTATCCGAGGTAAACGTTATCCGAGGTATTACTGTACAAACATATTTCTTATTAGTGAGGGAATATTTAAAATCATACTGATAAAATATTAGAAAGTAATGCAAAATTAAACACCAGCTACAAACTGTCCCCTCGTCCTCTAGAAATTTTCTACGTTGAGAAAGCAACTTACGCGTACTTCAAGCCCGGTTTGTTTTGGTACGTGTTCAGAACCATTCCCCACTAATTTCTTGCAACTATCTTCCTTTGTTTTACAAGAGGACAGTTCTCGAATAGATGATCCCTTGTGTTTTGCCTCTTGACCTAAATCACAAAAAAGAAAGAAAAAGAAACCAATACTCTGAATGCTTTTAAACAAAACTCACGGAGTCAGACCAATCTTTGTACTTTTGAGCCTACCGCATAAAAATTAAAAAATCACAATAAACCAATATCAGGCTATTGAATCACAGTAACTAAGATTACAACTCTAAGGGCAAAGAAACATCAGCTACAAACCTAAAGTTAACACAATTTGGGTTATAAGACACAGTTTTACTACTTAAAGTATGTGATTCTGACACTGGCTCAGGAGGAGATCTTTTGCAGATGCAATGTATGGGGGCGGGGGCAAATGAAGCCATGGAAAATAAGGAAAACAGTTCCTTTATTTCTCCTCGATAGGTGCACTGTAAATATACTCAACCATTGTCTTGAGGATATATAACACTACTTAACAGGGACAGCATGTCAAGCCATATAAAGATACTCCATTAATTTATCCTAAACTGGAAAACAAGTGGATTTTGCTCCTGCCTAGAATCTGACAATTACTATAGCATATTCTGGCACTCATGCTTTTCCATTATCCATAGGTACAATGCATAAAGTTTTATGTCAGTTCAACTGAAGCATCAGAATAATTCCAACATCTGGATCATAAACAAGAACAAACATGTTTATTTTAAGGCATGTATGCCAGATGCTTGCAAATAATCATACCTGATGACAATTTTGTAGTCTGAGCAAAAGACTCTTTAGTGTCAGCACTTTCACGCAAAAGTCCTGGAGGTTTCCGTGTTCCATCAGATAAGCTCTGTTTATCATGTGACAAAGGGGAAAATACAGTATCCAGTAATATATCTCAAGCACTATCAAAGCAACAGGCACACCAAAAGCTGTGCATCTTTCTTCTGCTCAAGGTGTAATAAAAAACTTTTTAAACAATCTACATTCATTTAACTTAATCAAGTTCTCACTAACTGATCAGGTTAGGTGACATACATTGATAAGAACTAAAACAGGGGTTGGAAGGAATATATAAATATGTTTCTTAGAGGTGTTATGGTTACCTTTCTTTCCAATCATACCAACTCTAGCAACGAACAAATAACTACAGTAAAACCTCGAGTTACAAATAAAATCAGTTCCATGGCATTGTTTCTAAGTCGAATTTATTCATAAGTTGAGGCATCCCCATAGGGGTAAAGAAAAAGCCCCCACCCCACCCTCCAAAATCAGTCAAACCACTCAAAAATAACAGCAGCATTGAAAGGAAAGCATGCATAATTAAAAACACTGTTCCATACCTTAAAGAAGCTTTGAAAATGGACAGAAAACTCAGAAAATTACAGCTAGAAACTGCAAACGGCAGCCATTTTGGCGCTGAAACTCCAGACAAAGAAATCCTCTCTAAGCACTCTACTGCCACCTGCAGGGCTCTGAAATGCTACATGTGTATAAAGTATAAACCCATTGGGGAAAAGGGGTTTTTTGCTTCACTCGAGGCAACACAGAGGAAAAAGAATTCGTAAATCGGGGCATGTTCGTAACTCAAGGCATGGATTTCAGTGCAGAACCAATTAGTAAGTTGAATTATTCATAAGTAGAGGCATTCGTAAATTGGGGTTTTACTGTACTTTCATACTTTGCACAGAAGGTGAACTTCTGTTCTTCAGCCTCCTTTATGCTGCCATTTATCAAGACTATTAAATCTTATTTCAGAGCAGCCAAATATCCAAGATATACCCAGATCCTCTTTGCCAAGATATGGAGGCTGCATATAGTACCACAAATTCACCCTGCATACTTGAGGAAGACTTTCTGGTTATGCCATGTCTGATGGTCCCATTTGAAGCCAGGTGCTTTTTCTCCTCCTCACCTGGAATAAATAAGGTGAGGTGAAGAAATGTTGTGTAAATGCCTCTCTCTCTCTCTCTCTCTGCATCTGGATGTGTGATTACTTGTTTGCCTAACTACATTGGTTAATTTCATCTAGAGGTGTGGTACCCAACATAAGGCACACATCCCAAAGGGGGACATTTTGATTTTTAAGAGGAGCAATTTGAGAATGAATTATTAACAGTTAATGTTTTAGGCTTCCTCCATGTGAATAGTTCACTTTTTTGAAAAATAAGTATTATACGTCACAAGGAGAGGAGCACAGCAGGATTTTAGAGATGCTTAAGTGGGGTATATGGCCCAAAAAAAGATTGGGAACCACTACTCCAAATATAAAATCAATTTTGCTCTCCTTGGCATTTGCCTATAACCCTCTATAACCCACAAACATGTTCATTTATAAGTATGCTAGATGCTCAAAAATAATATCTGGTTATAGTTTACTAGTATGGTCAACAGAAATAACTGAGAGATGCAAAAATAATAGTATTTCTATTTGCAGTGAGGTGGTGCTCATTATTTTATTACATCAGTAAGGCTTACTGAGAAGCAGTTGTGTCTGAAGAGAAGAATTTACAGACCTATTCAACACAGTTTAATTTCTTTGAAACTAAACAAACCTCTTGAGTTCGAGTTTTTTTCTTTTCTTGCTCTAGATCATATTCTTCCTTAGATTTTCTGAAAAACATAAATCAAGGCAATGTACTTGGGTACCTTCAGTGATTCACTGTGTTCTAGTAACCTGTTTATTAAACATGCAAAGTGGCTTCAAAATGAGGCACTGCTCTCACAATCATGTTCCTCAGGCACTTCTTGACAATTCCCTTCACAATAGCAATGGCAATTACACATATACTGCCCCATAGTGCTTTGTGCGCTCTCTGGGTGGTTCATGTACTCATTTTACTGAGCTCGAAAGGATGGAAGGGTGAGTCAACCTTGAGTCCTGGTCAGGCTCAAACTCACAACATTATGGCTGCAGCACAGCAGTTTAACCATTGTGCCACTTGGCTCTGTAATCTCAGAAAAATTCACATAATGTGATATGGAGTCCTTTAAATTCAAAACAATGATGATTTTCGTCCAATCTGTCTTCTAGTAAAATCCCTGAGAATGAAGTGAACAGTTCATTCATCCCCAAAACGGCATTAGGACCAGAAACAACTTAGTCAAACCCCATACCACCTCTATGATACAACAACATTGCATAATCACCAGCAATTATCTTGAAATGTTTACATAACACCAACTATAAAAATGCAGAATTTTTCTTAGGCAAAGGTCAGAAAAGACTGTACATATGCAATTGTCATCCATTTCTAGCAACAGACCCAGAACATTCAAAAACTTAAATAGTTATAGCTCTTACTCTATTCTTGACTATTCAAATGTACATAGTAAACAAATATTTTAAAAATCTATTATTAGATTTTTTTTTAAAAAATCCATGCAACGCCCATCTAGACTACTAGAGGCATTTTAGACTGTATTATAAGCAAAATCGCATCATTTGGCCCTGAGAAATATTGAATCTAAAATAGCCAAGATTAGGGATCAAGAACGGAAAGAGAGACACAAGGATAGCAAGAATAATAATTTTGTGTCAGAAATTATTCTGGGTTGAAAGGATTTTTGCTGGAGGAACTCTACTCAGGGAACACCCGAATGAGGCTCCTCTCATGTCCCCATGATCTTTTCCTACTGAAATGGTCCCTATTTATTTACTTGCAATTTCTTGCTTTCAATCTGCTAGGTTGGCAGGAGCTGGAACAAATCAGGCACTCAATCTGTCATGCTGTACCCAGGTCTCAAACTGCTGACTTGCCAGCCTTCCAGCTAACAAGGGGAGCTTCTTAACCACTGAGCCACCGCAGCCCATAGCAAGAAGAAATGTAGTTATACTGTATGTAAGGAAGTATGTAATGCTCTTAACCAAAGTGGTTTAAACAAGCACACACAAAATATCAAATATACTAGTACTCGGATAACGTTATGACTTGTCCAATTTTTAACGTTGTCCGATGCATTGATCGAATGTTTTTTAAAAAAGCCCTGTTCCCATCCACAGGCGTGCGGATGGCTCCTGGAAGTTCCCCCGAGACCCAGCTATCGATTGATGGGGCTGAGGGAGACGTCAGGGACCAAACCCGCACCCGCACGGATGACTCTGCAAAGCCTCCCCCCCCACTCCAGTGATCGATCGCAGGGGCTGAGGGAGACTTCGGGGAGGGATCTGCCCAAGGTTCGAGCGTCCGGTTCCCTTGGGGCCAGTGCTTGGAGATGCCGACTCCAAGGGTGCCGGAGGCTCGAAAATGGGTTTCGCCCCCTCCCAATTGCTAATCTTGTTGTGGGATCAATCAGCATTTGGGAGGTGTGGAGGAATGGGTGAGTGGACCCATTGCTCCACACCTCCTAAACGTTGACTGATCCCACAACAAGATCGGCATCTGGGAGGAGGGGGAACCCATTTCCCCCCTCCCAACTGCAAATCTTGTTGTGGGATCAATCAGCATTTGGGAGGTGTGGAGGAATGGGTGAGTGCACCCATTGCTCCACACCTCCCAAACGCTGAATGACCCCACAAGATCGGCATCTGGGAGGTGTGGGACCCATTTCCCCCCTCCCAACTGCAAGTGTTGTGGGATCAATCAGCATTTGGGAGGTGTGAAGGAATGGGTGAGTGCACCCATTGCTCCATACCTCCCAACCGCTGATTGATCCCACAAGGTTGGCACTTGGGAGGGCAAACTCGTTTAACACCCTGTTGCCAGGTGGAATACATGAAGGATACAGGGACGTATCTGATTGGCTCATGTAAAGGAAGTAAGGCAGGAGGGGGATAGTTAGGTATAAAAAGGCAGAGAGAGGGTGTTTCAAAAGAGAGGGTTTTTCAAGAGAGAGCAGAGAAAGGAAAATGAGATAAAGTCAGGGAGAGAATTGGCTTGGAGAAAGTTTTCTGAGATAAACTTTTGGAAAGGAATTTTGAAGGTGATTCAGTTTAGAATTCTGAAGGAGAATTTCTGGGGAGATTCAGAAATAGAACTTCAGGGAGATTCTAAAGAACTTAAAGAAAAAGACTCTCTTAAGAGAATAAAGAGACTGGGGTAAATTCTCAGAGTGAAACTGAGGGAAACATTCCGAGGTGAATCTAAAGTGATTCTGAAGTAAATCTAAAGAGATTGAGAAGAAAATCAGAAGAAGAATAAAGAAAGGAAAACCTGCTTTCTTGGAAGATTTAGAATAAATTAGAGTGAGATTATTTTATGTTGTGGGAAATACCTAAGTATTGATTTTTCCTGAATCTTTTTGAGTAGTGATGTATACAGTATTTAGTTACTTATTTTGTGAAAAATGTATCTTTAATATCCTTTATGATAAATAAACTTCAATTCTTTTAATAAATTGTTTATTTAAGGGAGTGGGACAGAGTAAAGCCAGTTTAAGCCAGGAGAGGCCACACTGCTAACATTTTCTCCTTATTAATATTTTGTGGAGATCACTTTTAGAGTGGATCTTCCAGATTGCAGCAAAAGGTAATATTTTGCTGGACCAGCATTCCATGGACAACTGCTTGCAGTCTTAGTAGTCCCGAACTGGAGCTGCCTGTGTATGGGAGACCCAGGAGGGGACAAGGAGAGAACTGAGCTGGAGGGAGTTTAGTGCCAGGTAACGTTAAAGTAACGTAGAGCAGGTGTCCAGTAGGAGTCGCTGACACCCTCTCTCTCCTACTTTTGGTGCATGTATTCCTTTGGGTACCCACAGCCACACGAGCTGAGATTTACCCATTTTCAGTAACAATATAAACTGAGTATTTTGCCAAATCCCCATCAACAGACAACAATGTGCATTTATGGGACACTTGGTAGCAAAGCTCAGACAAAAATCAAAGGGAAAATATATCTTTACCTAAGAACCTCCCTTAATATTTTCATTTCTTCCTCTTCAATTTCAGTGTATGCATCAGATCCATCTGTCAAACAGTTAGGTAACACACCTATTTAAAAGAAAAACAGAAGGCAGTAAAGAAGAAGAAAGATTGTCCTCTACAGATTAAAGTTTTTGTCTAATATAATTTTGAATAATCAAACATGAGCCAAAATGTGCAGAAAAATCTAGAGGATAAGACTTCATTTATTCCACAAAATTGTCACAGGTCTTTCCTAAATTTTTGAGAAATCTAGACACCCTCTGCTACTAGAAACAATGTGGGGGCTAGCACGCTGCCCTGCTGGAGGCCATTTCTTTGAATTCTCCATCGGCTGCATTGTCCTTGGAAATCGACAAAAAATCTGCGGTTTTCTAATAAACAGCTTATGATTTTTGTGAATTTAAAATCCTTTGTGATGTAGGAGACATTCTTCAGCAAGGCTGCATGGTTGACTGTGTCATAAGCTGCAGTGAGATCTATAAACACCATGACTGTGATTTCCTTCAGTTCAAAATCATCTTCTATGTATTGTGTTAAGAATTTGTGCTGTACAATCTCTGCCAGGTCTGAAACTAGCTTGCTGTGGTATATTTTGGAGTTCTACTATTGCAGTCAGTTCAGGATTAAACATTCATATATCTTATATAGGTGACTAAGAAGAGATATGGGCCTATAGTTTTTTGGGTCTTCTGGTGGTTTGCTTAGTTTAAATATAGCTATCACCCGAGCCTTCCTCCATATCTTTGGACTCTGGACTACATTCAAGGAATACAGAAATGGGTAAAATATTCATTCAGCCGCCTAGAGTCAGGTTCGCCTGATTAGGGCGGGATAATAAATCTAAATAAATAAATAAAATAAATAAATAAAATAAATACAGGCTAAGTAACTAATTTTTCATTATTAGTCCAAAATGTTTGATCTGCTCAACCCAAATCTCATCCATGCCAGCTGCTTTACCATTCCTACACCTGTCTATTGCCTCTTCCAGCTTTCCTATAGTAAAGGGGCATGTACCGGTCATTTGGTTACATCATTATTAAGACGGTTAAGTAGCCTCCATGCTTTTTGACTGCTGCAACTTGTGTCAATTTCTTCAATGAGCTTAATCCATTTTTCCTTTTTGTGCTCTGAGATAGCTGGCCTTACTTGTTGTCTGGCTTTAATGGTCTCTGCACTGAGTGGCTCTGCATCAAAATGGGTAAAATATTCATTCAGTAAGTCAACAGTTTCATGCATTAGACCTTGGATGTAGGAAGTCCTATATCCTTGAGGGTAGATTCCCTAGAGCTTTTCTGGACAGCATCAATAAATGTCTCTTATGATGTGGGGTCTGGAGTAATATCTGCCACTCTTCCATCTAAGGTCACTGAAAACTTGGGCCAATCAGCCTTTTTAAAGTTGTACCTTCTTCAATATGTCACAACCAGTGGTGGGCATCAGCAGGTTTGCACCAGTAGCAGAAATTCAGGCTGGCCCCACCCGTCCAAGTTTTGAAATAAAGTACAGTAGTCCTAATTCGGGTACAACACAGGGCTTTCCCCCTGGCCATGCCCACAGTGTGGTAGTAAAAAAAAAATGAGCCCACCACTGGTCACAACTTGTGATCAAACAGTGACTGTGACCTCACATAGAATGGGGTGGTGTTGGGTACACTTACAAAAATTAGTTCTGGGTTATAACCTCTCCTCCATCTGCCACTGTTAAAAGATGCTGGTACTTTGCTGTTATGCATGAGTGATAGTTGATAAGATTCTGCCCATTTTACAACAGCTTCTCCACTTTCATCACTGACTTCATTGTCCCACAAGCTGTTGTGGCTATTAAAGTCACCTAACGTTTGGTGGTTCAGAGGATAATTTTTATAGGTGGTGGTTTATAGACAGATGTCACTGTGCAGTCAATGAGCTCAGTTGTTATTTCAATATTATTCTCCTCTGTCACTGCTTTAGACAGGATCTGGAGATCTGTTCTGGCAAACACCACACTTCCGTGTTTCCGATGGCATCGCTCGGCAATTAATTGCATTCTAGGACCCTTAGGGTGACATTGGTTTTCATCCCTGTATGTTTCTTGCATGCATAGGTCACATTTATGTTTGCTGCAGATTTCTTGAAGCAGGCTTTCTTTAACTGAGGATATTCCTTCAATGTTGACCTATATCACTGATCCAATTCCATGAGTCACTTTCTGGTCCTGAGCCCTTTTGGCATGCAAAGTCCTCATCAGCCCCAGGCCAGTATTGAGGAAGCTGCCCTCCCTCTATCAAGATGTATTCAAGTGGGATTTAATCCATTTGGGGACCATCACCCTTCCCAGTGGACTTCAGCACCCACGTCCATTATTTCTTAGGGTTGTCAGGTTAGTCCTCATTTCATTTCATTTCTTCAATTTGTATACCGCCCTACTCGGTACAACCGACTCAGGACGGTTTATAGAAACCATACATATAAGACAATCAAAAGAATATAACATAATCAAAGGTCATACAGCATAATACAATAAATATAATAATGCAGTACAGCAGTGCAATAAAACAAAACCACACTGCGAAATAAAGTTACAAAATACAGTGCAATAAAACAAAACCACACTGCAAAATAAGGTTACAAAATACACTTCCAGTTACATATACATGACATAGAAAATAACATAACAGTCACAGTCTAATAAGCAAAATCCTAAAAATGAGGTCTTTTATCGCTGCCCGGGACCCGCAGGTGTTGCTCCCTTCGAGGCCGCTGGCCGAGGGAGAGTCTGGCGCGGCGACGGCAGAGGCGAGGTCTTTTATCTCCGCCCAGGACCCGCAGGTGTTGCTCCCTTCGAGGCCGCTGGCCGAGGGAGAGTCTGGTGCGGCGGCGGCAGCAGCAAGGTCTTTTATCTCCGCCCGGGACCCGCAGGTGTTGCTCCCTTCGAGGCCGGCTGGCCGAGGGAGAGTCTGGTGCGGCGGCAGCAGTGGCGAGGTCTTTTATCACCGTCCGGGACCCGCAGGTGTTGCTCCCTTTGAGGCCGCTGGCCGAGGGAGAGTCTGGTGCGGCGGCGTCATGTGACACTTGGTGCTGAGTCACTGGCGCTGAGTCTACTCTATTACCATAAACAGGTATACAAATTGAATAAATGAAATGAAATGAAATGAAACCTGGCCAGACTTTCAAAGTACTATTAGGTACCATTATTCTCTTTGGGAGAACAGCAACTGGCAAAGAGATCAGCTGACCACTTCAATAGGTAGCAAACAGATTCTTTCAATATATTTTTCTCCTCTTCTGGCTTCTTGCTGCTTTTTCAGCTTATCACTAATGATCTTTTCTGCTTATTTTGTCTTATGCATCTGCCTGTTTAATTGTACTCTTTTTTAAAACTCTCTAGCCTCACACTGACCCTCTCTTGAGCACTCCTTATTGAACCAAATGAAGATTCACATCCTGGAAAACTACAATCCACTTCCTTTCACAGTGAATGAAGGACATGAGGAGATATATGCTCATGGAGCTTATCTTACCATTTCTTTCCTGAATTATTCTAATGGCTTGTAACTGCATTTCAATGTTTTTCTGGACCATCATCTCTTTGAACAATCCAAAATCTTCTGCTGCCAATACTGGCTGCAAAATGACCTGCATTGGAAAAATATTTAAATCTAACAATGCTAAAATCTTGTAAATCACAGTTCAATCAATTCAAAACCCAACCCTCACATTATTAGAAAACAGGAAAGATTTCAGTAAAGTTACTGCAGACATAAACCCAAAATAAACCTTTGTTTGCCTAGGTTTATTTATTTATTTATTCAATTTATATGCCATCCTACTCGGTTACAATCCTATAATTACCCACTTGGAAATAAGAGGCAGTAAATACTGAATAGATATCCATACAACTATACTATTAGTCACCTAACTGTTACTGTTATTGTGAGATAAGTTTGTTCCTACTACTGTAACATAGGTAAAACATCTTATGGACAGATCTACAGAACACTTATTATCACAGTGTAACAACAATAAACTTAAACAGTAGGTTTAACAATAAACATAGCATACATATACACTGCTATGCACCCCACTAAACCATGAACAAAAGTGTAAAAGACATATATAAAAACCAATAATGAAGGTATAAAATAAAGGAAACTTCAAAGAATTAAGCAGCTGAGGTACAGAAGGTCAGTAAGAAGAGCAAATCCAGACAGAAAATCATTAACAACTCTAGACAACAAAATAATATCCTAAACAAAGAATCCATTTGACAGTTTCACATCTGGCCTAGACACGGAAGAACAAAGACTCTCAAATAGAATTTATCTTTTGCCTTGAAGGATCTGAAAGGACTGAAGCATAAAAGTTTAGATATAAAATTATATTACAGTATATATTATTAGGAAATATAATATATTCTACTTTAATTAAAAGAATATTAACCTGTGAGGCATGAGTCTTGGCAAGAAGTGACGTACAAGCTTCCTGGAACTTGTCTTCATTAATTCCAACTTCTTTAAGGTAACTGTCTAACAGCCTTTCAACCTGCAAAATAATGATCAAAAAGTAATCTACACACAGTCCTCTATAATTTTTTGGACAAGAATGCTTCACTTTCCAAAACCCTTGGTGACAGACCCCTACTCACTTATAGACACTATGCCCCCACATTCGCTTTGGAAACAGCATTACTGGACCACTGGCGTCATGTGGGTTTCAGCCACCCAGGGCAGAGCCCAAATTTGCTGCCCCCTGGGTGAGGCCCAGGACGCTGACAGTGTAAAATTTTGATACCCCCAAAAGGGCCATCCCCCAAAAGAGCCATCCTACATGCCCTCCCCCCACTAGCCACTGAGAGAAGCCCCTCTCCTGGGAAACTCAAAGCCCCTATTTCCCCTCTCTCTCCAAGTGCCAATCACTCACTCACTGGGGCTGGGAAAGCCATGGCCAGCCAATTGTACGGAAATCCTGGGCTGGGTGCAGGAGATTGAGACCTGAGTCTCTGCATACAGCGCCGGGTTCCCTCCTTTGGGGAGGGGGGATTGAAGGGGAGGGAGGGCATGGCCTTTAAAAATGGGGAAAAAGAGCCCTGTGCAAAGACGCCCCCACCCTCCAAGAGGAGCAGGAGGATAAAAGGAGCCTCCCTGGCCGAGGGAGGCTCGAAGACGATGACGACGACGACGCTGTGCCCTCCCGGCCCCGCCACCGCCCGGGAGGATAAAAGGAGCCTCCCTTGGCCGAGGGAGGCTCGAAGACAACAACGACGACGCGCCCTCCCGGCCCCGCCACCGGCCGGGAGGATAAAAGGAGCCTCCTGTGGCCGAGGGAGGCTCGAAGACGACGACGACGACGCGCCCTCCCGGCCCCGCCACCGGCCGGGAGGATAAAAGGAGCCTCCCGTGGGCGAGGAGGCTCGAAGACAACGACGCCGCTTTGCTGGACGCTCCCTCGGCCAGCCGGCCCGAAGGGAGAAAAACCTGTGGGTCCCGGGCGGTGATAGAGGACCTCGTCTCGTGGGAGTTTGTTTGTAATTTTGTGATGTTGTTTTTTTTATACTGTGTAAAGCCGCCTAGAGTCAGGTTCGCCTGAGCAAGGCAGGGTATAAATTTGAAAAATAAATAAATAAATAAATAAATAAAATTAATTGTGAATTAATAAATATCCGTCGCACCGTGTCGCATTGATCAGCCTTATATACCTACCTCGCTAAATGGTAAGATAATGTTTTAAAACTGTGTTTAAATTTGCACTTTCACTATAAACTGCAATACAATGTAATGATGTTTAGAAAATAAAAATAATATTCAAGCTGCTTCAGTTGTAAGCATGTTCACGGATTCTGTTTTCTAGATTTTAAGTACATTAATACTATTTTCATTGTAAATTTCAGTACAAAGCAATAATGTTTAAGTTGTTTTCTGCTATGTACCTACTTCAAATACAGAAGGACAAATTCAATTTTTTGCCTGTTCGCTGTTTCTGTTTTTTTTTTTTTCCCTAAGGTTTTTAATTACTTACATTACAAAAATACAAAAGCTGAGTTAATAAGTCCCCTTGTTTTTTAGATGGAACAGTGGCTGCTAAGGCGCCGAAAGGTTGAGGAGGAGGTATCAGAAAATACTGAACAGTCGCCTGCTAATGATGTGCCACCCTCTACTAGTACTCCGACACACACAAAAAGAAACCTTGATAACAAGGAATCGTCTCTCAAAAAAAGGAAATATGATAGTTATATTCAGTTTGGTTTTACAAGCTCTGGAGATCCTAATTCCCCATTGCCGCAATGTGTCTTTTGTGCAGAAACGCTGTCAAATCATTCGTTAAAACCATCCTTACTACGTCGCCATTTAGAAACCAAACATGCTAATTTGAAAGATGAATCTGTATCCTTCTTTCAACGTAAATTAAAAGACCTCAAACAAAGACAAAAATCTATTGAGGCGCTTTCTTTAAACACAAATATGAACGCCCTGCAAGCCTCTTTTCAAGTTAGTTATTTAATTGCTAAGCAAGCAAAACCGCATACAATTGGGGAAACCCTTATACTGCCTGCAGCAAAAGAGATAGTGAAATGTATGTTCGGAGGACAAATGGCCCGAGAACTTGATGTTATTCCTATGTCAAATAACAGTGTCTCTCGTCGTATTGCAGACATGTCAGATAATCTGAAAAACCACCAAATTCAACGCATTTTACAAAGCGATTACTTTGCCATACAACTTGATGAATCCACAGACATATCAAACTTGGCTCAACTTTTAACATATGTTCGTTATGTTCATTCCAAAAAGGTTCATGAAGAGTTCCTATTTTGTCGTGCCCTTCCGATTCATACTACCGGGGAGGACATATTTCACATGGTCGACGGTTTTATAAAAGAAAACAAAATGGATTGGTCGAAATGCGTAGGAATATGCACTGATGGTGCCAGAGCAATGACTGGTCGTTTTTCAGGACTTGTGAAGCGAATACAAGATGTAGCCCCAGAAGCAAAATGGACCCATTGTGGTATTCATCGAGAGGCACTTGCTTGTAAAAAAATTCCAGCCTGCTTAGATAGTACTCTTAAAAATGCTGTGAAAATTGCCAATTTAATCAAGGCCCGTGCCACAAACTCAAGTATTTTTACAGACATTTGTAAAGAGCTTGGCAGCGAGCATGAGACCCTGTTGTTACATACTGTAGTGTGTTGGCTGTCCAGAGGAAGAGTTGTTTTGAGAATATTTGAGTTGAGACATGAAATTGAGTTATTTTTGACCGAGCAGGGACATGCCAAGTACAAACAGATACTGATTGATCCTTTGTGGCTACAAAAATTGGCTTACTTGTCAGATATTTTTACAAAACTGAATGAGTTGAATTTGGGGCTTCAAGGCCAGGATACAACCATATTCACTATGCAGGAGAAGGTTGAGTCAACAATCAAAAAATGTCTCTCTGGACATCTTTGATTGACAGATGTAAATATGACCATTTTCCAAATTTAAAACTTTTTTTGGAAACTACTTCTTCATCAGTGAATGAAGATGTAAAATCAGCCATAAAATGCCACTTGCAAAATTTGTTGACCGCATTACGCACTTATTTCCCTGAAATATCGTCGCAATGGAACTGGGTAAACAACCTCTTTGGAAACTGTCCCACCGATCACCTATCCATCTCTGATCAAGAGGAATTAATAGACATCTCATGCAACAGTAGACTCAAAAGTTGTTTTGCGGAGCAATCACTGGTTAATTTTTGGGCTGGTCTTAAAGACTTTTACCGTGTCAGCAAAGTAGCAATAAAACATTTACTGCCATTTTGCACGACGTACCTTTGCGAGAGCGGATTTTCCGCAATGACAAACTTAAAAACGAAACATCGTCACAGACTTCAACTCGAAGACGACTTGAGATTGAAGCTGATCAAAATGCAACCAGATTTTTCAGAGTTGTGCAAAGAAAAACATGAACATTTGTCACATTAATGAAACATGTGTTCTCTGTCATTAGAATGTCTTTTGATGATAATAAATATAAAATACACCTGATTTCATTTTTTATTTAACGTTCCTGCAATAAGGGGTATGCAAGTTTGAGGTTTTTCTTGAAGTGGTACGTAAAAAAAACTAATTGGGAACCACTGGTCTACAGCATCAGCAGCAAGTCAGGTTTAGTACTAAAGACAATGAAAATCTTATTGCTTTAAAAAAAAGACTTGATTCTAAAGTTCACTAACAGTCCTTTCACAATGTATCATTCACCTAACATTTAAAATGTTACAATTTATCAAATTCCACAACAGAGATGCAAAGCATTTCCACTTATCAGTATGTTTCTTAAAATAAAACAGTAAATAATTATTATTCACTCACCAACGCTTTATATTCTTGATGAATCTCAGTGTAAGACAATTTGCTTTCTTCTTCATCATCAAACACTGAAAAGATAAGTGACTTTCAGTTTCAAAGATATTCTGCATATATAAAGAACTTCAAATCATATTTCTAGTATGGTAAAATTTAACTAAACTGAAAGAAAGCCATTTCTGAAAGCTATGAAAAATTAAATGGCTCAATAAATAGATATTTCCTAAGCTTCAAGTAATTTGAGCTTTATTATCAGATTTATTCTATCCTGAACAATTCACAGCTTAATGGTTTTACTGGCTACACAACTTGTTTTCTTCTCAAACTGAAAAATACATCTGCTTACTCATCTTCAGTTCATCTCCAGCCTGATTTTTTTAGGAATACCCTACTTTGCTTGTTTATACCAAGCATGAGAAACTTCCACCCAGGAACCTTTTCTCCTGGCAAGACCTTCCCATTTCCACAAAATCCTAGGTGCTTTTCCATAGTTTTCTATCATTCTGATGTACTGTACTATATTCAAAAACCTGACTATTAACTATAATTGGTTTCAGTGACTAGAGGGGAGAGGAGGGATTGAAAACAAAATCCATCAAAAAGCAACATTTTGGGAGGGAAAGAGGAATCTGGTCCCCTGGGGTCAAGACTTCACACTCATTTACACATTTAGCAGTAATATGTTATAAACAATTATCTTTACACAAATTATGATGAATACACAGGGATATATTTCAAATATTGACAGAACTGTTGTTGGTTTTATTTCAAATCCACACATAACATTAAAGACACAAAACACTGCTCCAGGCAGCAGACCTAAGCAAATATTTGCCCAGACAAGCTGTAACTGTGAACAAAATACAGAAATATATAGAAATCCTAGAGATGCAGTGATGAAAATTTAGTTAAGCAGCCCATTTACTTCAAATAAAGCATTTAGAAAAATAAGGCAATTTATGCTTCAGGACTATCACAATGTAATTTCACCTTGCCAATAGGAAAGACAAGATGCCACTCAAAACATTTCCAGCCAGCTAAAAATGCTTTCTTCTGGTCCTGATCTTTTCTGAGCCATCTGTTCAACAGTTGTAGATACAGTGCACCCCATTCATCCCAAAAAGAATTTACCACTAACAGGAAATCAGCTGACCTGTAGCATTTTTTTTAACCAGTTATTTTAATCTATGATGTAAGCCACCCAGAGTCGGGTGTACTCGATTGGGGCGGGATAGTAAATATGAGTAAGTAAGTAAATAAATAAAAGTGCAAGAACCTTTAACTTTAACAGACAAAGAATGCTGTTGTAAACTTTATTTTTGCAAACCAAGCACTGACACATTCTTTTATATAACCCCATCAAATTATAACTTCTACTTTGCAGGCCAATGAAGGGCATTTGGCAAGTAACTGCAGAAATAAACTGAAAAATAAGGAATATAGGTACTGTATACAGATTTTAAAACTAAAGGAGCTCTTTCTCAAACTGGAGTTTGCAACTCCCACTTTTCTTAAAGGATTAAGACAAGACTTATTGCTGTGGGACTTCTCAAATGAGGTTGTTTCCTCTTTTTGTAATGCTTTTTGATACTGTGACTTGTGATGATTTGTGATATGTTGAAATGTTTTTTGTATTATAATAATGTGTTACCTTGTAATTGTAACTGTATATTTTGTATCCTTGTTAGCCACCCAGAGTCACTTTGCGAATGGGGCAGCATACAAGTTGTTGTTGTTGTTGTTGTTGTTGTTACTTTCTATGTTACAATTTGGGATCAAAATTGCTGGGAGAAACATCAACAATTTGAGATATGCAGATGATACCACAGTAATGGCAGAAAGTGAGGAGGCCCTAAAGAAGCTCCTGATTAGGTTAAAAGAAGAGAGTGAAAAAGCTGGCTTGAGACTCAATATCAAGAAAACCAAGATCATGGCAACAAGCCCTATCAGTCCCTGGAAAATAGATGGGGAAGAAGTAGAAGCAGTGACAGATTTTACTTTCCTAGGATCAAAGCTCACTGCAGATGGTGATTGTAGTCATGAAATAAAAAGGTGACTGATTCTTGGGAGGCAAGCGATGAGAAACCTGGGGAGCATAGTAAAAAGTAGAGACATTAAATTGCAAACAAAGATTCGCATAGTCAGGTCAATGGTATTCCCTGTGGCAATGTATGGTTGTGAGAGCTGGACCATTAGGAAAGCAGAGCGCAGAAAAATAGACGCCTTTGAGATGTGGTGTTGGAGAAAGGTTTTGAGAGTACCCTGGACAGCGAGGAGAACAAATAGGTCAATCTTAGAAGAAATCAACCCTGACTGCTCCTTAGAAGGTCAAATAATAAAGATGAAGCTAAAGTACTTTGGACATCAAATGAGAAGAGAGGATTCACTTGAGAAAGCCTTGATGCTTGGAAGGGTTGAGGGCAAAAGAAGGGGACAGCCCAAGATGAGATGGCTAGATGGTATTGTAGAGATAATGGGCACAGAGCTGAGCGAGTTGAGGGGGATGGTGGAGGACAGGAGTGCCTGGAGGACAGTGGTCCATGGGGTCGCAGAGGGTCGGAATCGACTGTGCGACTGAACAACAACAAAATGTTGCAATTGGCTATTCTAGCCAGGACTACTGGAAATTTGTAATCCAACATCATCCAAAAGTTACACTTTGTTCAACTCCGCTTTCAAAATATTCCCACTCTTGCCCGTTCTCTAAATCCTCTTTCTAGCTATGATACAGTTTTTCACCCTTTCTCTGTCCCTCAAATACAAAGTACCTCTGCTTTCTCCTTTTTAAAAGACAAACTAAATAGAAGAATAAGAGGTATTGTATAGGAATTATCTGCCTGAAGGTATTAAAATTAGTACAATACATGGCTAGTAAAGCCAAAAGGTAAAGTGTCCTTGTTGATTTATCGGCTCATACAAACTAACACAATCCATAATTCTGAGATCATTTAAATAACTTTCTAGCAGCTTCACAAAATTATATGTAATTATTTTAACTACTTTCAGTCATCTTCTGGGGTACACTTTCAACCTCAAAGGTTCAGAGAAAGTCCATTCTGGACACTCTATCCAAGACCTGAAAGTTATAATTTTGGAACATAGAAATTACAAAACTAGGATTGAAAGAGAGACAGCAGAAATCAAATACATCCATCTGTTAGACACCCATTACAGGGGATTAAATATTAGCGAAGGGTTTCTGGGACATTATCAAATTTTATAACACAGATTGCTATATACTGCCAGATATTTTATATATTATATTACAACCTTCCTGCCAATTCTCTTTAGCAAAACAGGAAGTAACCAGCTACAGTGTTTTGGTTTCTGACATGCAGGTAAGAGGTTGATCGGCGACCAGAATGGGCTTTCTCCTCACCTTTGAGATTGAAAGGGAGACATTTAGAGCTAATCTGAATAATCTATTGTTGCTGATAGCTGTGGGAAGCTGTATTGTTGTGCTTGCTTGTCTGTTATCCTGCTTGAGCAGGCCCTTCTCCCTTTGACCCCTGAATTTGGTGTATATAAACCATGCCTGTAAGTTCCACTCCTTGTCTGAAGAAGTGGAATTGATCCACAAAAGCCAACAATAAAATTACAGCAGTTAGTCTTTAAAGTGCTACAGTGTTTTTTATTTTGTTTTCTGATATTCATTTTGGAAGTTTCACATCTGGCCTAAACATGGAAGAAAAAGAAGTCATATTCTGTATTTGTTTTTTCCTAGATCGGGGGGGGGGGGATCATTATTTTCATAAGCAGCCACAGTAGAGCACATTATTTGCTATGTAAGTATTAAAATGTTTCATATAAATCCTTATCTTAATTCTGCATGTGTGTTCTTTGTAGGAAGGGATCTGTTTATACTACCAATCACAAGCTATATAAACTGAGGGGGGGGAATCATATTTCTCTCAATTCTGAGAAGAACCTTGGGCATCCATCATTAACAAAAGTAATACCCTGGATATAGAAGGAAAATGACATATGATATTTGGATGTATGTTCTTCATTTCCTTTTCACATAATGCAGATTGGAGCTAGACCAAAAAGTTAATAAAGAATATGTTTAATCAGTTAGAAGACACCCCCCCCAAAAAAAAAAAAAGTTTGGGCACCCCTGCTCTATATCCTCCTTTAATGTGAAGATTCACAAGAAAGCAGACTAGGCTTTAAGCTTGTTTTCTGATGATTCACCATGAAAAACTTACAACAGGTTATCTGAAATGTGTGGCTCCTTCCACAGTTACCAGAATTTGAGCATCACAATGAATTCTGTGTTTTGTTTTTACTGGAAGTGAATGTTTCCCAAGCCTATCTCCTCTACCCTTGTCCATCTTGCCCAGGAAACAGCTTTCCAGGTGTTTTGAACTACAAACTTCCACTATAACCCAGCCAGCAATTCTAGTGGGTGGTGGGAGCTACTACCCTGGTGGCACAGTGGTTAAATTGCTGTACTGAAGCCAAAACATTGTGAGTTCGATTCTGACAGAACACAAGATTGACTCAGTCTTTCATCCTGCAGTAAAATGAGTACACAGCATGTTGGGGACAAAATGCTAATCACCTGTCAACTGCACAGAGAGTGCACTGAGTACTATGGGGCAGCATATAAGTGTAATTGTTATTGCTATAGCTACAGTCCAAAATAGGAGTACACAGAAAGAGTCTCCTAGAAGATTGTGGTATTTCTGAACCACAATCAAGTGTACCCTGGGCAATGGCTACCTTGTTGTGCCGGCTAATCTTTCTCACACTAGGTTGGGCGAAAGGAACTACAGAATGAACTCACTAAAAGGTGGCTTCATTTTGGCAGTTTCATGTCTGACCTAGGCATGGAAGAAGAACTCCAAAATAACTGACTGCTTCACCAACTGCAGACGCCAAAGACCAAACCTAGGACTTCATACCTGGAAAACAGGAGTTCTACCATCATATCCTCCCAATATTTCATTTCCCCCAGCACCTCCCTGTCCACCAACTCGGGGGCTCATTTACAAACACACTCATTTTAAAATAAACAAATCATTATTTATATTTATCCAGCGTGTTGGGTTCAAAATGCTAATTCCTGTAACTTGTGAACAGCTCAGAGTGCCCTATGAGTTATGGGATGGTATATAAGTCTAAGTACTTTTGCCATTTAAATAAATACATTATTGTTTATCAATAAATATTTATTTAAATAAGTAAGTAATTTCAAATAAATCTCATTTTTAGAAGCAGCGTTGAAGAGGAATGCGGTTCAGGGGGCTACAGGAGACCCACTATGGGTAACGAAGGGTAACTTGAGGAAAAAGTAACTTGGCGCAATGAGGGAGGGAGGGAAGGGTGTCTCCCCTCTCACGCCCCCAGCTCAGCCCAGCCCCTCCTTGTCTCTCACCCTCGCACTTTTGCTCCACGAACTCCAGGACCGGGATGGACCAGGCGGGGCTGCGGAGGAAGCCGGCGATGCTGTCTACCACCCACTCCACTTCGGCCTCGGCCTTCTCCTCGGCCGCCATCTCATCTCTCCTCCCTTTCTCTTGGCTCCTCACAAACACCGGGCGCCTCGACTGGGGTGGCGGGCAAGACCGAACCTACGCGAACGAAAAGGGTGCTGCGGGGGGGGGGCGGCGACAACCCCGCGAAGCGACGGTTGGAGAGGGATGGAATGGAGCGGGGCAAAAAGGAAACCCCCGTTTCGGCTCCCGTCACTATGGCAACAGGCGTCACAGAAGGCGAGAGGCTGGGAGGGACACAGCCAATCAACCCAGCCGCGCGAGAGCGCGCACGTAGCTGCGGCGCGAGCCAGTCCGCAGCGCAGGCGCAGCCCTCCCTTCCTCCCAGCACTCGACCCTGTCTCGCGCTCCTCTGCCTGGAAATTAGGAAACTCGTGCGCATGCGCATGACCCAATTTGTGGAGAGGGAGGGAGCGCGGCTCTTCCTTCCGTTGGGACTTCGAAAAAAGAACGGCGCGTGACCAACCGCCGCTATGGGGCGCGCAGACCTTAAAAGCTGTAGACTAGATCAGGGGTGCCCAAACTTTTCGGGCCATGGGTTGGTCTCATGGTTCAGCGGTCATGTGGTTCCTCTCACCAGAAGCGGAAGTAAAACACACCTTCCAAAATGTTTTGCAACAGGATGAGATTTTTTTTTGTTCAGTCGCACAGTCGATTCCGACCCTCTAATCACAGATTTTGCAGAAATGGACTGAATTTTTTCAAAATGTGCTGAACAATCCATCTGAAGTTAATGATGTGACTGCCAGTGTCAATCAACAGTTCCATGAACCTTTCTCCTTCCCTAGAAGGAATACAAGAGGCCATTAACCAGCTTCCAGAGGGAAAATCCCAGGAGCAGATCCTCTTCCAGATTAAAGTTATATTTTAAAAAATAATAAATTCAGCAACTGACACACCTATTTCAAGAAAAGTGGACAGAAGGCAAAATCCTTCAGGACATCAAAGATGCAACACTATTGCCCATCAACTCTGTAACATCAACGAGGCATCTTCTAAATATTGCTGGGGGGGAATATTGCTGGGGGGGGGGATCTGGCAATTCTTCTGAATCCATAGAATACTTGGGGAGAACATTCTCCCCTCCTCTGGGCCCACACCAACTGCCTGAGGGAGAAGATTCCATGGCCTGGCAGGCGGCTGAGAACATCGCAGCCTCCTCTGGGCTCACACCAACGGCCAGAGGGGAGTTAGTCTGTGTTCTGCTTTGGTTGTTTTGTACGTATTTTATGATTTTTACTGTACTGTTGCTGTTTTGACTGTAAGCTGCCCTGAGTCACCTCGGCGAGTGGGCGGGAATATAAATCTGAACAAATAAATAAATAAAAACGTGGCTTCCAGATGGAATGTGGGACTGTTGACATGAACTTTTGCATTTGACAGGTACAAGAAAAGAACAGCTTGTCAGCCTCTGCTCAATATTCATAGATTTAACTAAAGCTTTAGATACTGTATGATATTCAGAAAACATCTGTAGAAAATCATGAAACTGAATGTCCTGCGAAACTGACATACAGTATATCATTTGAGAAACCTATGAAAATATGTGAGCTCATGTCCTTGACAACGCATCCTCACCTCTTTCCTGTTACAAATGGTGCAATTCTTGAATTCTTGCTCCACTTCTCTTCATTAGTATTCAATTATTACAGGGAAGGGGGGGGTAGTTTAGACCATTGGTATTGCACTGAATGAAAGCTGTTCAATTAGCATCATCTGTAGGCCATAACTAAAATCTCACTTTGCACAGTACAGTATATGAGTTTTTCTTTGTAAATGACTGAGCTCTTAATGGAACCACACCTCTAAATGTGCAAAGGAGGCTTGATCTGTCCTCTTCTACCTGCACATATTTTGGTCTGAAAATCAAAAATGAAAAGAGAGTGGTGATGCACCAACCCACTTCAGGTGTGTCTTAGGAAAAACCTGTTCTGAAGGTTTATGAACACATCTATAGTCACTGTGGATAAGTTCATGTATCTTTACAGCATTGTGTTTCAGTACATGGTCACTGACAATGAAGTAACCTCAGAACTCTCTAAAACTAGGACTTCAGAAGAGTAAATCCTCTACATACAATCTTTATTTTAAACTGACACTGGTGTCTTGGAGCAAACTCAGATGACAAACATCGATCAAGCTTCAATAGATTGGCCATGTCAGGATGTCAGATGACCCACTACCAAAATATATATCTATGGAAATTTTGTTGTTGGTGCTCAAATGTGTGGTGGACAAAAAAAACATTATTCAACAACATATAGAAGACCGCAGTGAAAGAATTTAATATTGACCATTTCAGTTGGGAAGCTAACACACACTCCCCTGAAAAGCCAGCTTGGCCCTCCCTCCCTCTTGTTCTTCCATCTTCAGGCAAAGACTTATCAGGCAGTTTTAAGCGATAAGTGGTGGTCTAGGGAGTACAATATCAAATTTAGATATTTTAAAATGCTTTTAATTTGTTTTAAATCTTGATTTAAATCTTGATTAATGTTTATTTGTGTTAAATATGAAAATATGCAACCTCATTGTTAAAAGAGATGGCAGGATGATTTATATATTGCACTGAAATATAAACATTTAGGATAAGACAACTGACACAATATATTCTTCCATAACTTACAGAGAAGTATTAGTCTGCTGCAAAAATAAAGACTTCTGGCATCTTAAAAGGTTTACCATAAACCTACATGGTTGTCCATTTCTTTTTTCTGTACTTCCTACCAATCATGATCATAATTTTGTTCCCTTATTTTTGTTCTGCTTGTTAAGCAACTTGCTTTTAACATCAGCAATCTTGTGTATTTGTTTCTTTTTCTTACTGTCGTATTGAGCAAGAGTCCAAAGGAGAAGATGTCTAACTCACTTCTTTGCCCTGTGTTGTTATAAAGGAAGATCATAAGCCTTCTTCACCTGCCTTTGTGGTAACAAAAAAATATGAGTTTGTATCTATTTTTCCTTCACGTTTGCATACTGATTCTCTGTCTCTGCTCCTTACCTTTAGAACTGTCTTCCTCTTAAGCAGGCACAGTCTTTATAATACCAAGGGCTCACAAACATTCACAAACATTCACAGAAAACCTCTGGGATGTTGTACAGGCATTTGTAATATTGCAACCTGTCAACAATCCTCCTTTGCTATTATATCTCTGTGTCTGTCTCCCTCCCTCCTTCCTCTGAAATGATTCTGACAAATCTATGCTTAAATACACAGATCTCCTGCTATCAGGTCTTGTTTGGTCTTCAAATGTGCATGTATTCAAGCAAGCAATTTCAGGAAGTACATTTCCATAGAAAACAGTGTCACATTTTTTAGAAGGCTTCTTTGGGTGAAAGGGGAAGTACTCCTTTCAATTGCAGTAGCAGATGGCCTGACCTCAGGCATGTGAAGAAATTGTGCCACACTACTTAGAATCATCTAGGCAACAGCTTGGCTTGGGTATTGTATCCATTCAGGGACCTCGTGTTTAGAGAAGTTGGGGGGGGGGTTAACAAAGGGTTGTAATCTTTTATCAGGACATATGATGAAAGCCAGAAAGAAATGAGACAGAAAGAATTAATGGGAGGTACAGTAAAGGTTTAAAGGGCAGACATTAAAGATGAGGAACAATAGATAATTTCTCTTACAAATATGGTTGTATATCATTAAATCAGTTTTAAGTTCTGGAAAAGAGACTTATATAAGTTATATTACATATTGTGGGGGGGGGGGCAGAAACTAAGGTTCCAATGCAAAACCATGTACTGAATTTGAGAATGTCCCATTGATTTCACTGATACACCAAACAAAGATTGTCTGCAAAACATTGTCAGCAATTTGAGACCTGAGTGCTGAATGATGGATTGAGTTCCTGTCTCTGTCCCAGCTCCTGCCAATCTAGCAGTTGGAAAGCAACTGCTAGATTGTGGTGGCTCAAGTGGCTAAGATGCTGAACTCATTGACTGGAAGGTCAGAGTTCGATTCCCGGGTACTGCATGACAGAATGAGCTCCTGTCTCTATCCCAGCTCCTGTGAACCTAGCAGTTCGAAAGCAAGAAATTGAAAGTAGATAAATAGGGACCACTTCGGTGGGAAGGCAAACAGCATTCTGTGCATTCTGTGTTGAGGCATGCCTGCCCACATGTCCATGGAAATTTCTACAGACGCAGACAGCTCTGGCTCGTTGGCTATAAACAGAGATTAGCATTGAACCCTAGAGTCGGATACAACTGGCTTTCAAGCAAGGGCGACCTTTACCTTTACCTAAATAGGTATCCCTGAAAGGTAACTGGCGTCTAGTCACGCCTTCCACACAATCATGGAAATTTTTGCAGATTCAGACTGCGCTGACTCTTTGTAAATTGAGATGAGCACCGTCCCCCCAGAATCAGAGACTTTTGAGCAAGGGAGACCTTTACTTTTACCTAGGTATATAAGTGTGACGTGAGTTTCATGGCAAATTTGTAAGAAGAAAACACATCTTTCAGCATAGCTTTTTTATTAGTTTGCGCAGATTTCTAAAATACAGTCAAACCTCACATAACGAGCGTTTCACTTAGCGAAAAACTCGCATAACGAGCAAGTTTTTCGCTAAGCAGTCTGACTCGCATAACAAATTTTTCACTATGCGAGTCGGACTTTTCCCTATGGAAAAACTCGCATAACGAGCGTTTCTATAGGGAAAACTCGCATAATGAATTTTTTCGCTATACGAGTTTTCCCCATAGAAATGCTAATTACTGTATGTGAGTTTTTTCATAGGGAAAAGTCCAACTCGCATAGCGAAAAATTTGTTATGCGAGTCAGACTCGCATAGCAATTTTTTTGCATAGCGAGCAACCTTGCAGAACGAATTAAATTCGTTATGCGAGGTATGACTGTACCTTTCCAGACTTCGACATTTGATATTTTATTAATTAGCCACTTTGTGCCATTTGCTTTTCCACAGATTTTGGCCAAAATACAGAGAGAGAGAGAGAGAGAGAGAGAGAGTGACTGAATCCAAAGCAACTCACACACACAAACACAAACACAAACACACAGAGTGATTGAATCCAAAGCAACTCCTGTTGTAGTATATGATGCCAAGCCATCCAGTGAACAATACTGTTTGAAATGAAAGTGTGGAACTTTAGGAAATGCAACACACTTGGGTGTGTTTATGAATATTTTTTTCTTCTTTCTTTCTCTCTCTCTCTCTCTCTCTCCATCTCTCTTTTTTGGTAAGTGGTATTGTGATAGAAATACAAATAGTACTAATATATTAAATAAAGTAAATATAAGCAAATACATATTATATATAATGTAAAATGTATTAAAACACTTTTAGTGTGTTATAATATAAATGTGGGATGTATTAGAATATCAAGAATGTATTCTGTTTGTACTTTGCTATATTTTTATTTTTTCTTTTCTTTTTTTGTCTTGTTTGTATTTTGAAAATTCAATAAAAATTATTTTTTAAAAGGAAATGCAACTTAGCTCTGGAAGTTGGAATGCAGTGTTGAAGAGGCTCAGGAAACAGAAAAAGAAGAGACAGACAAAAAGAGAAAGAGACTGGAGATGGTTTTTGAGAGACAAACATTCTTTTAAAGGTTATGGCAACTGTAGTGGATTATTCTAAATTTCAGCAGTTCAATTCCCTAGTACGGCAGGACGGAATGAGCTCCCGTCTTTGTCCCAGCTCCTGCCAACCTAGCAGTTTGAAAGCAAGAAATTGCAAGTAGATAAATAGGGGCCACTTCGGCGGGAAGGCAAAAGCATTCCGTGCACTCCGGTGTCTAGTCATGCCTGCCACATGACCATGGAAACATCTGCAGAAGCAGACAGCGCTGGCTCTTTGGCTTTGAAATAGAGATGAGCACTGAACCCTAGAGTCGGATACGACTGGCTCTCAAGCAAGGGAAATTAATGCTCTTGGATTTAAAATGACCTTTTGAACTTCAGTAACCTTGCGGATATTTTTGTCTTACAATTCACAGGTTCACATTCCTTCTATTTAAGTGGTATTTAAAGGTTATTTGAAGGAACATATCTTTTAGTGTGAGCCTACTTGGCTCTTAAAATCTTCAGAGGAGGCCCTCCTTTCAATCCCATTCCCATCCCATTCCCATCAAAGCTACACTTGAGAGTGTCTGTGTCAGTTCCCAGATTATGGAATGCATTCATTCAGAAGGTTAGGCTGGCTCTGTCCTTTTATCCTTCTGCCAACAGTTGAAAACTCATCCTTTTAGGTGGGTTTTTAATACAGTATTTATAACTGAATCCCTAAATACCGGTTTTTAGCTAAGTTATTGTCTATTTTTATTTTATTTTTTTGTTTTTTAACGTTTTTATTTTTGTTGTTATTGTTATTGTTATTGCTCGACTTGTATGCCTCTCCACTCGCTAAGCGGCTATGGGCAGCTAACAAAGATACAAAATATCACAATTACAATTGCAAGGTACCACATTATCATAATACAAAGACATTTCAAAATATTTTTTAAAAATTCGAAATACAATTACAGAATAACAAATCATGATATAATAACACTTCAAAAGACAATATACGAAAAAAATTGTAGACTCAACCCCACCAACTATGTCCAAGGGAGTGTCTGGTGGCGGCGGCATTCTTATTTATTTATTTATTTACATTTCTATTAAATTTATATTAAATTTATATACATTTCTTATGGCTGGCCAGGCTGCACAGCTGCTGCTGCTTCCCTCAGCCAGGTTGGCTGAGGGAGCGTCCAGTGGCCGTGGCATTCTTGTGGCCAGCTGGGCCACACAGCTGCTGCTCCTTCCCCCAGCCAGGCTAGCTGAGGGAGCGTCCGGTGGCCATGGTGTTCTTGTGGTCAGCCAGGCCGCACAGCTGCTACTCCTTCCCTCAGCTGGGCTTAATGCTTTATTAATTTTAATCATGTACTGTACTTGGCAATGCATCTGACCAGTGTATTGCTCTAATATGGACAACTTAAACACATTTATACTCTTTCCTGCTCCATCTGTAAGCATTTTCCCGTGGACTAGTTTGCATATTGATTAGTTTATTTAAATGAAAACTGAACCTAGTCAGAAGTGGATGGAGAGCTCAGGTTAACAGTTTGAGACGCAAGCACTGAATGATGGAATGAGCTCCCGCTGTCTGTCCCAGCTCCTGCTAACCTAGCAGTTTGAAAGCAAGAAATTGCAAGTATTTATTTACCGGTATTTATTTATTTATTTAGATTTATTATCCAGCCCCAATCAGGCGAACCTGACTCTAGGCGGCTTACAGAAAAGGGGGAGAGACTATAACAATGCAAAACAATTAAACAATCCCCCTACAAACACATATATTAAAACCTTGTTTAGGTTCAAAATTACTTAAAAATCAATTAAAAAAGAATTAAACTATGAATTTACAAAAATCTAAAAGATTTAAAAAGTTAAAAGGTTTTAAAAGGTTTAAAAAGTTTAAAAGAGTGAGGGAGGGGTTGATCAGCCACCCAACATGGGACCCTGTATTACTGGAGCCCCACACCTGGCCTGCCAGCCAGGTTTTTGGGCCCTTCCGAAAGGGCAGGAGCTCTGTCTGTAGACGTAAGTAGATCAAAAGGTAGATCAAAAGGTATTGCTTCAGTAGGAAAGGTAACAGTGTTCTGTGGGCTCTGGCATCTAGGCATCTAGTCATGCCTGCCACATGATCACGGAAATGTCTGCAAACACAGACTGCTGGTTCTTTGATTGTAAACAGAGATTAGCACCACCCTGTAAAGTCGGACAAAATTGATTTCAAAGAAGAGAGACCTAAGTATATGTGCATTCTCAAATATCTGTATCTGAAGCTATTTAGGGTTTTGTACCCAGGCAACAATCTATGAGTCCTTAGAAGTATTGCAACAACTTTCTCCCACTCAGCCCAAAACAGCAGGAAGCAAAGCTAGAGAAGATTCAGTAGTCTCAAAGGCAGGCCTCCTACAGATGAGCAAGATGGAGGCATGTGTCTATAGTCTGAAATTCCCAGACAGTTCCTGAAGAATTCTGGGATCTGGAGTCAAAAAAGCTCAGAACAACACATCCCTACTATGAAATAAAACCCTCCATCACACCTGAAGATAACAAGTCATTTCAGGATTCTAGGACACACAGTTGTATGCTTCAGTGAGGGGAAATGAATGAAGACAGAAGAATGTGCACAGTGAAAATTTTCATTTTTTTTTTGCTATTTTCCCTTTATTTTCACAGTACTAACTATATTAAATCCATACGTTCATATGCCAGTCCGGCCAGGTTATCCTGCTATAGTAATAGAGTAGACCATACTGCCAGCGACTCAATGCAGAGTGTCAGGTGGGAGTTAACTAACCTGAGAACCCTGAGGACAAATGGCCTTGGGGGGCAAAATCCACAGGGAAGGGTGATGGTCCTCAAGTGGATTAAATCCTACTTGAATACATCTTGATGGAGGGCAACAACTTCATCAATCCTGGCCTGGTGCTGAGGAGGACTTTGCGTGCCAAAAGGGCTCAGGACCAGAAAGTAACTCTTGGAACTGGATTACTCTGCTATGTGGAAGGCAGATGAAAAACCACTGCATTATATTCTCAGGACAGTCTTCATGGCTGATCGCCATGATGATTGCCAATATTTGGATACGGCAGAAGAAGAATACATTCATATATTTCTGTACCTTTCTTTCCTCTCACTTTCCCATTTCCCAAGGAAGAGCCATATCCAAAGATTTACAAGGCTTTCCTGGAAAATCTATAGTCATATTCCAAGTACTGTATGTTATAAAGACCAATGAATTCTTTATGCATTGAGGAATCCTTTACTTCCTGTTTCATTCATATAAACAATAAAAAGGTGCCAATCAGTTGCAGAAGAATGTAACTCCAAAATCCATATTTCTTTGATTTCAGGTTCTGTCAGGGGCTGCCTCATTTGGTTTTCTATTACAGTATTACTATTTGCAAGTAAGTCTTTACATTTTACATTTTTATTTTTGTAGTTAAAACAATTCATGTCAGAAGCACACAAAAGTACTTTCTGGGTTGAAAGGATTTTTGCTCAAGGAACTCCACTCAGGGGTTGCCCAAATGAGGCTCCTTTCAGGTCCCCAAGATTTTTTCCCATCGAAGTGGTCCCTATGTATCTACTTGCAATTTCTTGCTTTCGAGCTGCTAGGTTGGCAGGTGCTGGGACACAGATGGGCGCTCATTCCATCATGCAGTACTCGGGGCTTGAACTATAGTAATTAAAAAACCCACCATTCCCTCTTACAAAAACTAACACAAGCTAGCAAGGAAATACAGGGAAAACATAGGATCAAAGCAACCCCCATTAAAAATTACTGGAATGTAGGGGGATTTCCCACCTCCCTTCCTTTTGATGCTTTATTTTCTCCCTGGGACCAGCAGACTGGCCAGGCAGCAGCAAAAACAATCCTAAAAAAAATCCCCCTCCCAAAGTCACAGAGAAGGGGGGAATATCCAAAAATCACTGGTTTCCCCTCTCTCCAGATGTTCTGATTGGGTCTGGAGAATTCTTGCTATGCTATTGGAAGACTTTTTTTAAGGCAATAGGCATTGATAGAGAGTAAAAGCATGAAAAGGTTACACAGAAGAAACACAAAATTATTGTGTACCTTTCAAAAACACAAAATCATTCACGTTGAGAGGTTCTCTTTCCGCAATTGCTAAAAGCACACAAATTACATGAACGAAAGCCTCTTTCATATTTTTGGCTCTTTTGTTTAGCCATGAAAAGCCCCATCCCTAATTAGGAGGAAGAGCCAAGGCATTGCCATGGCTACTTCACAGCATCTGGCACCTGAAGTATTTGCCTCGCTCACTCGTTGGGAGAGCCAGCCAAACTGGCACCCTTTCTATCCATCACATTATATCATGAACTCACCATGTGAACAATAAGTCTATACATATGAAGTTTTCCTTCCATTTCCCCCCCCCCCCCCCAAAGTCAGCTCTGGGGAAAGTAAATCCCCTTGGTTAAGAAACCATGTAAAGCTCACAGCTGGATTATTCTGAATTGTCCTCACTGCTGTTCAAACAACTTGAAGGCTAGCTCTGAGTATTAAGAGATTCCTCTTTATCACATCCTTTCTTTTAGCTGAACATTCCATCAACAGGACAGGACATCTTGAATTTTTGCTTCAAAAGTATAGCATTACGAAAAAAAAACTTTCCATACCTAAGTCCATGGATGAGAGTGAATTCATGTCAGGCTCAGGACTCATCTTTCCAATGCTCTGTTTGACATGTCTGTAATTTTACAGAGTTCTTCTACTAATATATTCCAATATATTTGACATTGCCAAAATTAAACATTTTCTCACTATGCTGGCCTGTGTTCAAGCTGCTAATTATATTCTTTAATAGTATTTGAAAGTATTTCTGTTAATTAAAATTTCACATACAGTGTAACCTCGGTTAACTTAATGCATTCTCCAGAACATTTCTTACAGCAAAAATTACTTTAACTGAATTTCCCATAAGAATGTATTGAAAGCAATTCCCCAGAGGAATGCATTGAAAACCAAAATACTTTAAACAAAATGCATTTTCCCATAGGAATGCATTGAAAACCAATTAATCTGTTCTGGAAAAAAATCTGTAAACTAAGCCATTATTTTCTATGGGTTTCCTTTTGTTATGGGATTTTTATGTTGATAGAGCTGTTTGTTAACCAAGGTTCCACTGTCTATGTAATGCTTTGGAGCAACTGAAGCACTTAACATACCGTAATAAACAGTTGAATTAGATCAGAGATTCTAAACCTGCGGCCCGTGGGCCCAATGCAGCCCGCAGCACCATTTCATGTGCCCCCCACTGCTTCCACCACACCAGGAAGTGCCATGTGGTGGTTGTTGTTGTTGTTGTTGTTGTTCAGTCGCACAGTCGATTCTGACCCTTTGTGACCCTATGGACCATTGCCCACCAGGCAACTCTGTCCTCTACCATCTTCCTCAACCTGCCCAGCTCTGTGCCCATTGCACCTACAATACCATCTAGCTATCTCATTTTTGGCCGCCCCCTTATTCTTTTGCTCTCCACCTTTCCCAGCATCAAGGCTTTCTCAAGTGAATCCTCTCTTCTCATTTGATATCCAAAGTATTTTAGCTTCATTTTTACTATTTGACCTTCTAAGGAGCAGTTAAGGTTGATTTCTTCTAAGATCGACCTATTTGTTTTCCTCACTGTCCAGGGTACTCTCAAAACTCTCCTCCAACACCACATTTCACAGGCATCTATACTTCTGCACTCAACTTTCCTAATGGTCCAGCTCTCACAACCATACATTGCCACTGGAAATACCATTGTTTTGACTATGTGAATTTTTGTTTTCAAGGTGATGTCTCTACTTTTCACTATGTTCCCCAGGTTTCCCATAGCTTGTCTCCCAAACATCAGTCGCCTTTTTATTTATTTTATTACCATGTGGTGGAGGAAGGGCAAAATGCCCCCCCCCAAATCTGTCTGAGGGAGTGTGACCCAGCCCCTGGCTTAAAAAGGTTGAGAACTCTTGAATTAGATACTACATCAAATGTGTTGTGTCCAGTGATATTTCCTTTTTGACTAACAGGTAAGCACACAGGCAGGGACTATGGTGACTCAGTGGTTAAGATGCCTGAACTTGGTGACTGGAAGGTTGGCAAGTCAGCAGTTCAAGACGTGAGTACTGCAAGTAAGAGTGAGCTCCCGTCATCTGTCACAGCTCCTACCAACCTAGCAGTTTGAAAGCAAGAAATTGCAAGTAGATAAAGAGGTACCATTTTGGTAGGAAGGTAAATAGCATTCAGTGTACTCTGATTATTTATTTATTTATTTATTTATTTAGATTTATTTAGATTTATTATCCCGCCCCAATCAGGCGAACCCGATTCTAGGCGCCTTACAGAAAATTCATAAATTAAAACCTTGAGGTTCAAAATTACTTAAAAATCAATTTAAAAAGAATTAAACCATGAATTTACAAAGATCTAAAAGATTTTAAAAGGTTAAAAAGTTTAAAAAAGATTTTAAAAGTTTAAAAGAGTGAGCGGGGTGGCTGTCCCATCAGATCAGCCACCCAACATGGGACCCCATATTCCTGGAGCCCCACACCTGCCCTGCCAGCCAGGTTTTTAGGCCCTTCCGAAAGGGCAGGAGCTCTGTCTGTAGACGTAACTCAGTTGGCAGGAGGTTCCAAAGGGCCGGGGCAGCCACGGAGAAGGCCCTCCTCCTGGTGCTAGAGAGATGCGCCTCTCTAGCCGATGGAATGATAAGAGAGCCTCTCCGATCCGCCCTGGTGGGATGGACAGATGTCCTTGGGATGATGCGGTCTCTTAAGTATCCTGGCCCACTACCATGTAGGGCTTTAAAGGTAATAACCAGCACCTTGAATTGCACCCGGAGACATACTGGCAACCAGTGCAGCTCCTGAAGCAGCGGTGAGGCACGAGCATAACGCCCGCACCCCATCACTACCCGAGCAGCCGCATTCTGGACCAGCTGCAGCCTCCGAATGGTCACCAAGGGCAGCCCCATGTAGAGCGCATTACAGTAATCAAGTCTGGAGGTGACCAAAGCATGTGTGATCATGAGCAAGGAATCCTGGTCTAGGAGTGGGCGTAGCTGGCGTATTACACGAAGTTGTGCAAAAGTCCTCCTGGCCACGGCTGCCACCTGCTCCTCGAGCAGTAGTCGCGAGTCCAAGAGGACCCCCAGATTACGCACCGGGTCTGTTTGGGGCAAAACTGATGTCTAGTCATGCCTACCAGTAGCACATGATCACAGAAATGTCTGCAAATGCAGACAGCACTGGCTCCATTGGGATCAATGAGGATTTTCTCCTTTAAAAAAACTTATCCCCCATGCAGAAAAGGGGAGAATTTAGGGTGTTTTTTCCCCAGACTGGGAGGAAGAGAAAGATTTAAACCTCTTATACCTGTGTTTGGGAGCCTTAGAGGGAGAGGAGCTTCATCCAGCATGCAGCCCACTTTATTATTAAAGAGCAGACAAGGATGAAACTTATTTTGCTTCTTTTACTTCTCTTCCTCTTTCACCCCTTCAACTGTCAAGAAAGATACAAGGTTCTCACTTCTAGCAGCCTCCACCAATGTTATTTGGTATTCTTTTAATATGTCTTTGATGTTATCTCTCCACCTTCCTCTGAGTCTGCCTCATCGTCTTTGTCCTTCTCTTTTCACATAAGCCTTGTATGATATGGACTTCTAAGACATTCTCGCCAAATGGCAATCACTTTACAGTATTTGTTATCTCTGTATGTAGTTTAAGATTGGTTCTATTCCAGTTCCTTCCCTTATAATCTCATTCCTGATTTTATCCCTTCTGGTCACTCCAGCAGCCTTCCTCAAAGATCTCATTTCCATGGTGACCAACTTTCATTTATGCTTTGTTGTATGTTTTGTTGTAAGTGTTGATAGCTTGTGAAGGTAAACCTAACTCCTTAGCTGTTCATACTATTATTTCATCAGCATATCTCATACCTACAAAATCTTTGTTTTTTTACTAGAATCCTGAGCTCCACTACTATAGAACACAGTGCAAAAGACATAGTTAGAGAATATTGAGCCCAGATATTTGAGAAGCAGAACAAAATACATCTCAGTGTCGTTTCATGCAAAAATGTGCACCTAGTTAACTCAATCTTCCTTAATTTCAGCTGTTTAATTTGGGAAATTAAATAGCTAGAACTGTTTTATGCTACCTATTAGTAAATAGCTGAAAACAGGGCATCCTTGTCCATCCACTGCAAATTGCCCAGAGATCTACCAGTAAAACTAGATTTATCTTCTGCCAAATGCCTGTGGACATTAGTAATTGCAGGAGATCAGGGGGGCATGATTAAAAGATAATGCTTTTCCTATTTTGACCTAGTTGCCAAAATTCTGTTTGTGAAATTCCTTTCACTTTAATGCAGGGAAGACTGGTGATTTCAGGAATGGTGTGAATCCATTCCCTATTTTAGCGCACACATTTCAGAGATTATCCAAAGGTCTGAACCTTAGCCTCAAAACAGATTCAGTACCTTGGATAACTCTTGTAAAGTGGAAGCTAAAATAGGGAGTGAAGTCCAAGCACTCTTTAAAACGGAGGCATCAGCAGCCATTACTAAGTTCTGAGAAATGACTGTGACAGGACCTTTTTACACTGAACACTGTTTTGTTCATAGATTTTATGGTGGACAATAAAGCAGTGCCTGCCCTGTCATTAGAACGTTCAAAATTTGTTTTGTAGGAATATTTTAGAAATTTGATACAAAAATAAAAAAGATTTTAGCCCAAGGAATTTCACCATTGTCTTATATAACAGATTTAGAGAAATTCCCAGATAATAAAGGTTAGATAAAATAATTATATAGAATAGGAGTAATAGGATTGAGGGATTGGTTAGAAAAAAATGTCTACTAGAGAATATATAGAAAAGATATTTGAGGAAATTAATGTGATGTACAGTAATACCTCAGATAATGTTTACCTCGGATAACGCTAAGTATCTTGGTTCAACAGATTACAATTGGTGAAATGGACAAAATATTGGTTAAAACAATATGGAAATTGTAGGAAATTAATAAAGTCTGAAGAACTGAGAATACAGTTGGAACAGAAGGAAATAACAACAAAGGGGTTAGTTAGCAAGATATACAAAATGGTAATTGAGCAAGAAGATGTTCAGAAACCTTTAAGGTTAACTTGGGGAAGTGATTTAAGAGAATACAGTATCTATTGTTTTGGAAAGAGAGGACAAATATATAAATAAAATGTTTTACAGAGAATAATTAGAAGAAGTTATACAATCTCCCACTAAGGTGGTGGTGCACATAGTAATTTCTGTAAGTTTTATCTTTTTATGTTATTGTTGTTCTGTTTTTATTAAGATTTGGTGTATCAGGCCAAAGACTGATAGAGTTCTGTCAAGATAACACACTGGTCATAGCAAACACTCTCTTCCAGCAACACAAGAGGAGACTTTACACATGGACATCACCAGATGGTCAACATCGAAACCAGATTGATTACATACTCTGCAGCCTAAGATGGAGAATCTCCATACAGTCAGCAAAAACACAACCAGGAGCAGATTGTGGCTCAGATCACAACCTACTGATCACAAAATTCAGGCTTAGACTCAAGAAAATAGGGGGAACAATTAGGCCAGACAGATATGAGCTAGACAACATCCCTAAGGAATACATGGTGGAGGTGTGGAACAGATTCAATGCCTTGGACCAGATAGAGTGCCAGAAGAATTATGGACAGAGCTGTGGGACATCATGCAGGAGGCAGCAAGAAAAACCGTACCAAAAAAAAAAGAAGTGTAAGAAAGCTAAGTGGTTGTCCGATGAGGCTCTTAAAATAGCAGAGGAAAGAAGGGATACAAAAGGCAAAGGAGAAAGGAAAAAATACAACCACTTGATTATAGAATTTCAAAGAAAAGCAAGGAGAGATAAGGAAACGTACCTGAATGAACAATGCAAAGAAATAGAGGAAAATAACATAAGGGGTAGGACTAGAGATCTTTTCAAAAAAAATTTGGGAAAACCAAGGGAACGTTTATAGCAAAAATGACAATGATAAGGGACAAAAATGGCGAGGAGTTAGCTGGTGCAGAAGTGATTAAGAAAAGATGGCAAGAGTACACAGAGGAACTCTACAGAAAGGACCTCAACACCCCTGATAATCACAATGATGAGAACACTGAACATGAGCCAGACATTCTAGAGAGTGAAGTCAGAAAGGCCCTAAAAAACACTGCAAACAACAAAGCCAGTGGAGATGATGGTATTCCAGCTGAAGTTTTCAAAGCCCTAAAAGATGATGGAATCAAATTATTGCTTTCTATATGCCAGCAGATTTGGAAAACACAACAGTGGCCACAGGATTGGAAAAGATCAGTATACGTTCCAATCCCCAAAAAGGGTAATGCCAAAGAATGTTCAAATTATAGAACAATTGCACTCATCCCACACGCTAGCAAGGTGATGCTCAAGATAATACAGGATAGACTGCAGCAGCATGTGGAGAGAAAATTACTAGAAGTGCAGGCAGGATTCAGAAGAGGCAGGGGAACTAGAGAATATCAGAAACAAGTCTACTTCTGTTTCATTGATTACACTAAGGCCAGTGATGGGATTACAGTTTTTTTACTACCATGCCATGACGTCACGGACGTCACGGGCGTGGTCAATGTCATGACGTCATGGGTGGAGCTGACGTCATGATGTCATGGGTGGGGCCTTAAAAATAAAAAATTAATAAAATAAAATAAATACACACACACCCCTCAACCCACCCACCCACCCACCCACAACACAAACCCGTAAATAAATTAAAGAAATAAAATAAATAAAGAAATAAAATAAAAATACATCAACCCACCCACCCAAACACAAACCCCTCACTTACACCTGGGAGGGTGTGGCGGTGGTGGACAGCCCGGGCAGTCCAGGCCTCAACCTGCCCGTGGGGGCTCGGCGGCCCTGGGGGAGGTGCCCTCCTCTGAGGGCTGGTGCCACCTGCCCAGACCGCCACCGTCGCTGCCGCCACCGTTGCAGCTGCCGTATCCGTCACCGCCACCGGAACTGCCGTTGCTGCCACCATCGCTGCCGCCATCGCCGGAGGAGGAGGAGGAGGCGCGCTCCGCCGGGCGTCCCCAGGCCTTGGGGGCTTTTCGACCCCAAGTCCCTGGAAGGGCTTGGTGGTGGCAGACGGCCCGGGCAGGCCTCAACCTGCCTCTGGGAGCTTGGCAGCCCCAGGGGAGGTGCCCTCCTCTGAGGGCCACCGCCACCGCTGCCGGAGCCGCTCTGAAAAGGTGCGGCTCCGGCTCCAAATTTTTTGTTTAAATTTGAGCCAAAATTTATTTATTTATTTATTAGTTGAAATTTATATTGCATGTGCATGCTCACTAAATTGGAGCCATTTTGGCTCCAATTTTTTTTTAAAAAAAAATTCTTTCAGTGAGGTGTCCGGAACCGGACGCCTTAAAAATGGGCTACCCTCTCGGAGAATCCTCCGAGATTGTTCCTACTGGTTCCGGGGAACCGGATGGAACCGGGGTCATCCCATCACTGATTAAGGCCTTTGACTGTGTGGACCACAACAAAATGTGGCAAGTAATTAAAGAGATGGGTTTACCAGAGCACCTTATATACCTCATTAGAAATCTGTATATGAATTAAAAAGCAACAGTTAGGACAGAATACGGAATGACAGAGTGGTTTGGAATAGGAAAAGGAGTAAGACAAGGCTGCTTTTTGTCACCCTGCTTATTCAACTTATACACAGAGCACATAATGTGCAATGCAGGGATGGAAGAATCAGAATTTGGGATCAAAATTGCTGGGAGAAACATCAACAATTTGAGATATGCAGATGATACCACTGTAATGGCAGAAAGTGAGAAGGAATTAAAAAAGCTCCTGATTAGGTTGAAAGAAGAAAGTGCAAAAGCTGGTTTGAGACTCAATATAAAGAAAACCAAGATCATGGCAACAGGCCCTATCAGTCCATGGAAAATAGATGGGGAAGAAGTAGAAGCAGTGACAGATTTTACTTTCTTAGGATCCAAGCTCACTGCAGATGGTGATTGCAGCCATGAAATAAAAAGGCGACTGATTCTTGGGAGGCAAGCGATGAGAAAGCTGGGGAACATAGTGAAAAGTAGAGACATCACATTGCAAACAAAAATTTTTCTAGTCAAAGCAATGGTATTCCTGGTGGCAATGTATGGTTGTGAGAGCTGGACCATTAGGAAAGCTGAGCACAGAAGAATAGATGCCTTTCTGATGTGGTGTTGGAGGAGAGTTTTGAGAGTCCCCTGGACAGCAAAGAGAACAAATAGGTCAATCTTAGAAGAAATCAACCCTGACTGCTCCTTAGACTGCTCCTTGGACTTAGTGGACTTAGTGAGTGGGGTAGAGTTCGGGATTTTTGTGAATTGTTCAAAGTGTTTTGATGTGTTTTTGAAATGTTTATGAATTCTTGGTTTTGTGATCGGGATGGGGTATTTCTTGTAATGTTCTTGATGTTTAATGCTTTGATGTGCTTTTGATATGTGATTTTTGTGATGTAATATTTGTACTTAATGAAAACATTGTTTTGCTGTAAGCCGCCCAGAGTCGCTATAGGCGAGTGGGGCGGCATAAAAGTCGAACAACAACAACAACAACAACAACAACAACAACAACAATAACAACAATAATAATAATAATAATAATAATAATAATAATAATAATAATAATAATAATAATAATAATAATAATAATAATAATAATAATAATAATAATAATAGAAGGTCAAATAGTAAAGATGAAGCTAAAGTACTTTGGATATAAAATGAGAAGAGAGGATTCACTTGAGAAAGCCTTGATGCTGGGAAGGATGGAGGGCAAAAGAAAAAGGGAGTGGGCAAAAATGAGATGGTAGATGGTATTGTTGTAGACACAATGGGCACAAAGCTGAGCGAGTTGAGGAGGATGGTGGAGGACAGAAGTGCCTGGCTGACAGTGGTCCATGGGGTCGCAAAAGGTTGGAATTGACTGTGCAACTGAACAACAACAAATGTTATTTCTGTTTTTTATTCTTTGTGTTTATATTTGATTTTTTTTTAAGGAAGTGATGTCTCTGGGTAGCATATTCCAGGAGGGGGGAAAGTGGCAGTGAAGGATTGGCAGTGTGGAGACAGCAGCCAACCCTGAAAAACAAGATTCAGTTGTCAGTCAGGTTGGCTTTGATACTTGGACGTTGGGAGGGGCACCATTTTATCCCTTGTCCCAGTAACTAAACATCTTCTATTTGCCCTGAGAATGGGCTGGAGAGAGAGAGAGAGATTTAGAAATTGTCAGCTCCTGTTCAGAATTAAACTTCATGGAGACAACCAGTCTAATCAAGCACGGATGAAGAAATGAACTCATTTGCCCTCTTTTAGAGAACCCATTGTTACGTTTTACAGTGTTGGGCAGAAAAAATCAGTGGCGTGTGAAACGGCCTAGAACATATTTACAATGGAGGATTCTAAAAATAAACTCTGCAACAGGAGGAGAAAATTAAATCACTCCACAGCTCGTCTTTGTGTCCTGCGTCGTAATTGCTGCTCCATACAGATTCTTTAAGTCATTGCTAATTTTTTTAAAAGAAAGATTTTAGACACATGACACAAACTCTTCTTCAATTTGGCTTGGACTTCCTCTGGAGAGGTATGGCAGCTTTGCAACAAAAACAAGCCATTAAAAAGCCACAGAGTGACTCAATGGGAAAACTTTTATACCACATAGGAAGGAAGCCAGAAAACAACCGGACAACTAAAATGATAGGAGTAGAGACCTAACTGACAAAGTTGAGATATAAATTAAACATAGGAATTATGTAGGAGAAAATAATTATTTTGCATCCGTGGCATAGAAGTAAATGTTTCAATAATGTGATGTATTTCAGGTGCTCCTGAGTTCTGATACAAAGGGAAAAATTAAGAACACAAAAAGAAGACATGTCAGGGTTTGAGGAAGTGATATTCGTCACAATGAATTAAAATGTGGCATTAAAAAATTTAAAATGGCTGCTAATACAGCAAGAGAAATGAATCTAAATAAAAATAGCTGAGGAGGCAAACATTAGCACAGTGATTAGAATGGATTACATATTTTATCTGGAGCACCCACAGGTTCCTCCCCTGAAATGTTAAACTCAGTGGTAGAAATAGAACTTTACTGTGAGTTGCTGAAGCTCTTCCCTCTTTTCTTTGTGCATTCACAATATGAACAAATCTGGCTGGAAGGCATGGCAGGAGTTCTCTGGTTTTACCAGGACTACAGAGTGTGTCATGATACATCAATCAATAGATGAGAACAAGGATTATGATCAAAATAATCTACTTTTTTTAAAAAAAGTTTAAAAAACAAGGGAAGGGTGAATTAGATTGAAGCAGCTACGTTTAACCTAGAAAATAAACAGACCAAAATTATCGGTGAAAGACAGCGAAAGGCCTTTATTAAATATTAACATGACAAAATCTGAGATGTTAATATTGATTCAGATGGAATTTACTCCAAAGATCTGAATGCATATTACAGCTATGTATGGTTCTTTTATACCATATTTTCTGGAATACAGCCAGATTAGGTCATTGTTTAATTGTGATTTACAGAAGTAGAAACAAAGTAATTAGTTGACAAGGAAGCTTTTACAGTGCAGGTCAAATACACACATAACTTAATAAGATACGGTACTTTCATATCATAAGCATTTCCACTGTTTATCAAAGATGAACTTTACCACGTTCATGTCCTGTTCATAATTTACTTAGCATTACCCATGTTGTTTTGTTGTTGTTCAGTCACACAGTCGATTCCGACCCTTTGCGACTGTCCGCCAGGCACTTCTGTCCTCCACCATCCTCCTCAACTCGCTCAGCTCTGTGCCCATTGTGTCTACAATACCATCTAGCCATCTCATTTTATATCCACTCTGGATATTTCCTATACACTGGTAACTCGGATAAAGTTCCATAAGTCATAACGTTATCCAGTTTTTAACATTGTGTGATACATTGATCACACAACATTAAAAAAAAGCCCTGTTCCCTTTCTGAAGAGGAAAGAGAACAGGGGGGCGTTCCAGTTTGCTTGGGGAGGGAAAGTGCCCTCCTTCCCCAAGCAAACCAGTAGTCCCAGTGTTCACCCTTTGCTTGCGAAGGGAATGCGGCTCCCTTCGCAAGCAAAGGGCTAATCCAGTGAGCAATCGCCCTTTGCTTATGAAGGGAGCCATGTTCCCTTCACAAACAAAGGGCTATTCGAGGCTGGAATAGCCCAAAGCTGGAATAGCTCTTTGCTTGTGAGGGGAGCCTCATTCCCTTCACAAGCAAAGGGCTATTCGAGGCTGGAATAGCCCTTTGCTTGTGATGGGAGCCTCATTCCCTTTGCAAACAAAGGACTACTCGAGGCTGGAGTAGCTTGAGGCTGGAATAGCTCTTTGCTTGTGAGAGGAACCTCCTTCTGTTCGGAAGCAAAGGGCTATTCGAGGCTGGAATAGCCCTTTGCTTGTGAGGGGAGCCTGGTTCCCTTGCAAGCAAAGAGCTATTTGAGGCTAGAATAGCCCTTTGCTTGTGATGGGACCCTGGTTTCCCTTCTCAAGCAAGGGGCTATTCGAGGCTGAAATAGCCCTTTGCTTGCAAAGGGAATGAGGCTCCCTTCAGAAGCAAAGAATGAGTGTGCCCTCCAGTTCCCCCCCCCCAGCACCAATCGTGCGCTGTGCTCAGTACTTGGGTCGGGGAAAAGAACGAGTGCACACTCCGGTTCCCCCCGACCAAAGCGCCCATCGCAACGTTGCATAATGTAGATAATGTTGGGGAATTTGAGGCAGACATTTGCATCGCACAACGTTATCTTAATGTTGTGTGATGCAAATGTTTGCCTCAAATTCCCCAACGTTATCCAATTTGAACGTTATCCGATGAAAACATTATCCGAGGTACTACTGTACAACAGTATATTTACTTCATCCAATAATGGATGAGGTAATGCAAACAGTAATTATGAAACATAGTGACAACCAGTTGCTATTAGTTGGTTAGACATCTTAAATTGCCTTCTTTTCCTTATAGCTATTCAAGCACTTAGAGTAAATAACATTTTCTTCTATAGTGGTGACATCACTTTTATAACTTTTAATATCTTTTTAATTATTATGCTTACCTCAGGATTGTGACTGTAACTCTGGAGGAACTGGAGTTTAACTATCTTCCTCTATGCTTCACCATTTCCCACACCCAGTATAGTTCTCTTTTCCCTAAACTTGCTATTTGTCTCACTATGGAAAATACACACCTTTTAGTGTCTGTATGAGAGTTATGCAACTCAAAGATAAGGCAGTGCAGAGCCACCTCTGGCCTTAAGGAATCCTTGGCAAAGTAATATCTGATCAGCCCTCTTAATCCTCCTAATCCAATTGGCCACATTGGTGGACTGCTGGAAAGCCTTCATTTAACATCATAATTCATTTAACATCATAATTCCTCAGAGAAGACTCTGAAACCTTCCAAGAAACTTGGAAATGATGTCGTCCCAGATTCAACCATGTAGAGCAGGGATGTCCAAACTTCACCCTGTGGGTTGTATATGGCCCCCAATGCAAATTCATCTGGCCCATGAATCCATTGTTGCTCCCGGTTGAGGAGGTAAAATGCATCCATATGGGAGCAACGAGGGCTTCATGGGCCAGATGAATTGGCATTGGGGCCAGATCTGGCCCACATGCCATAGTGACCAGCACCCTGAACCACGTGACTGGCCCATGTCCCAAAAAGTTTGGACACCCCTGATGTAGAGGAGACAAAGCAAAGAGGAGTAAATGAGTTCTCTGAATGGACACCCTTAGAAGCCATTTAAGAATGTTTTAGACTGAGTCTCTGGTAAAAAAAAAATGAACACCTAACACTTGTGATAAGTATGGCATTTGGCATGTATCACCAGTGGCGTAGCGTGGGGGGGGCGGGGGGGGCGGATGCCCCGGGCAGCGCCTTTCAGGGGGCGGCAAAATGTCCCCTCCCCACCCTTTTGCTGGCGAGCGCCCCACGTGCGCTTCGCCGCTTGCCACACACCTCCGTCCGCTCGCACCTCCATCCGCTCGCTCGCCCGGCTGGCCGTCGGGGGCTCTCCACCGCCTGTTGCCCCTGGCAGCGGCTTTCAGGGGGAGGCAAAATGTCCCCTCCCCACCCTTTTGCTGGCGAGGAGGAGAAAAAGGGGTTTTTTTTAGGCGGACAATTCAAGGAGGCTCCTTGAATTGTCCGCCTAAAAAAAACCCCTTTTTCTCCTCCTCGCCAGCAAAAGGGGGGGGGGAGGGAAGGAGGGGCACGCCCGGTCGCCCGCCCAGCTGGCCGTCGGGGGCTCTCCTGGCGGGCGGCCCGCGTGCGCGCGGACGCTGCTCGCCTCCGCCCGCCCAGCCACCCACCCAACTTGCCGTGAGACGGGGCGCTCGTCGGGGGGGGGTGGCGCCGTGGCGGGGAGCCCCTGGGGGCTGGCTGGGCAGGAGGAGGTGGGCAGCGTGCGCGCGCACGCGGGCCGCCCGCCAGGAGAGCCCCCGACCGACAGCCAGCCCGGCGGGCGGGCCCCTCCTTGAATTGTCCGCCTAAAAAAAAACACTTTTTCTCCTCCTCGCCAGCAAAAGGGTGGGGAGGGGACATTTTGCCGCCCCCTGAAAGCCGCTGCCAGGGGCAACAGGCGGCGGAGAGCCCCCGATGGCCAGCCGGCCGGGCGAGCGGACGGAGGTGCGAGCGGACGGAGGTGTGTGGCGCGCGCGCGCGCCCCGCTAGTCAGCAGGGGGCTGGCTTCTACCTGGGTCGGGGGGAGGGGGCGGCGGCAGCGGCGAGCTGGGGGGGGGCGGCGAGTTTGTTCTTCGCCCCAGGCGGCTGAAGACTGCGCGACGCCACTGTGTATCACTGACTTGGCATGCATCACCGAGACCTGGCTGACAGTGGAGGATGGTCTTCCCCTATCAGAACTGTGTCCAGCTGGGTTTAGTATTTGGTACCAGCCTTGGGGTAGGGGTAGGGGCGGTGGCACCACCATCATAGCCAGAGAGTCACTGGGAGTTGCCAGAGCCATGGCTCCACAAGTTCCGGGTTGTGAGACCCTGCTTCTGCACTGGGGTCCTAGGGGTCAGTTGGGAATTCTGCTCCTGGGCCTGCCTCCCTGGCATTGGAGCTCCCTGGACTTATAGTCCTGGGAGACTTCAATTTGCCTTCATTGGGGACTGGCTCCGAGGTGGTGCGGGAGTTCATGGCTTCCACAGCAGCTGTGGGCCTGACTAAGGTAATTCAGTGGCCACACCCAAATTTAGTTTTCTTGGCGGAACGGTGGCAGAGTGATCTGAAAATATAGAAATTGCACATCACTCCTATGCGATGGTCAGATCACTATCTGGTGACTCTGGACTTTCTGGGGATCTGCTGTCACCGCAGGGAGGTTAGGTCAGTTAAAATGGCCCACCCCAGGAACTGATGGATCCGGATGGATTCCAGAGGAAACTGGGGGATATTCCTCTGGATGAGCTACATGACTCGTCTGAGGCTCTTGTCGACCTCTGGAACGAGAAGACGGTGGCGGCCTTGGACGTAATCGCACCACTACGGCCTCTCCGTGCCCATGGACAGTGACCTTCTCCTTTGTTCACAGAAGAACTGAGGGAGCTCAAACGGGCTAAGAGACATCAAGAGCACTGCTGGGCGAGGACCCAGAGTGAGTGAGATCAAACACTGGTTAGAGCTGCTATTAAAGCCTATCTAGTGGTGATGGGCGAGGTGAAACATCAATATTTCACCTCCCTTATTTCCTCTGCGTATAATCACCCAGAGACCCTGTTTCGGGTGACCATGTCCCTCCTTGGAAGGGGGGACCGGACCCTGGGTGGCAAGGGTCTGCTGAGGCTTTTGTGGATTATCTGATGGAGAAAATCACCCAGGTTCGCTCTGGGCTTAACCCTGGCATGGAGAATGATGACCTGGGGATGTCCGGAGTGCAGTCTTGCTGTGTTATCTGGGTGGGATCAGTTCGATCCAGTTATCCCTGAGGAAGTGGACAGGCTCCTGGGATCTGTGTGTGCCACTGCCTGTGTTTTAGATCCGTACCTCGATTGGCTAATAAAAACTGCCAGGACGGTTACAGGCGGCTGGGTCGGAGTGATTTTAAATGCATCTTTGCAGGAAGGGGGGGGGGTCTTTCCAGCCTTATTAAAACAAGCTTTGATTCACCCCCTCCTTAAAAAAACCCTTTGCTCGACCCCACAGTAGCGAGCAATTACTGACCCTTATCCAACCTACCCTTTTTGGGTAAGGTTCTGGAGAAGGCGGTGGCGCAGCAGTTACAGGAGATTCTGGATGAAGTGGATTATCTAGACCCTTTCCAGTCAGGATTCAGGCCCAGATATGGTACCAAGACTGCATTGGTCGCACTGGTAAATGATCTTTGGTGTGAGTAGGATGATGGTTATCCAACTGTCCTGGCTCTTCTTGACCTCTTGGTGGCCTTCAATACCATTGACCACGGTATCCTTCTGCGGCGGCTCCAAGGATTGGGGATCCAGGGCACTGTGTTGTCCTGGTTTACCTCTTTTCTGAGGGGCTGGACCCAGGCAGTGTGGTTGGAGCGTGAGAGCTCCAGCCCGAGGCCCCTCCAATATGGGGTGCCTCAGGGCTCGGTACTCTCGGTAGTCTTGCCTCTCCTATTTAACATCTACATGAAGCCTTTTTGTGAGATCATCCATTCCTATGGGGTGAGGTATCATCAATATGCAGATGATACTCAACTGTACATCTTGGCCTGGGGGAACCCAAGAGATGCAGTCAAAGTCCTATCCAAGCGTCTGGAGGCTGTGAGGGTTTGGATGGGGGACAACGGGCTACAACTGAATCATGGCAAGACTGAGTGGTTGTGGGTTGGGGGTCCTGTGTTAACTAAGGCGTTCCCATCTTTGGTTCTGGATGGGGCTAGTTTGTCCCAAACAGACCCGGTGCACAATTTGGGGGTCCTCCTGGACTCATGACTCCTGCTCAAAGAGCAGGTGGCAGTCATGGCTAGGAGGGCTTTAGCACAACTTCGTGTAATACACCAATTGTGCCGACTCCTCAACAGGGACTTCTTGCTCATGATCACCCATGCTCTGGTCACCTCCAGATTGGATTATTCTAATGCACTCTACATGGGGCTGCCCTTGATGACCATTCGGAGGCTGAAGTTGGTCCAAAACACGGCTGCCCGGGTGGTGTTGGGCTGTGGGCGTTACTCGCGTGCATACCAACTGCTTCGGGAGCTACACTGGTTACCAGTTTGCCTCTGGGTGCAATTCAAAGTGCTGGTTATTATCTTCAAAGCCCTATATGGTAGTGGGCCAGGATACTTAAGAGGCCGCATCTCCCCAAGGTTATCTGTCCATTCCACCAGAGCGGACCAGAGAGGCTCCCTAGTGGTGCCATCTGCCAGAGAGGCACACCTCTCTGGCACTAGAAGGAGAGCCTTCTCCATGTCCGCCCCTGCACTTTGGAAGCACCTGCTCCTAGAGCTGTGCCTCCAGACGGACCTGTTGGCCTTTGGGAAGGGTGTGAAGACTTGGCTGGTGGGACAGGTGTGGGGCAGTGATGGTTCATTGACCCCACCCTGCTGGTTTATTTAACATCTCATACCCACTCTCTCCCTTTTTAACGTTAAGGAATTGTTTTTAGCTTGTTGAATTGCTATTTTAACCGCTTTTGAGATTTTAATCATGTTTTTATGAACTGTGATTTTTTATGTCTCTTTATGTCCCATTGTAATCCACCCTGAATCGCCTATGCAAGTGTCAGACATCGGCTGTCTCACCGTAAGAGCTCCTCTCCCTAAGTTCCTGAGACACCTTGTCCCATTCCTGGAACTCTCACCCTCACCTTCCACCTTTGAGAGAGCCAAGCTGCATAGAAAGGAACTCTTACTATGCTCAGGCAATAGAGCAAAAGAGCAAAACAAGGGAGGATTCTGGTAGCGTAGCATAGGTGTGTGTGCCAATAAAAGAACAACAATCTTCAGAGAGAAACAGCTGCTTTATTCTTCAGGTTCATGTAGGATAGTCCATGGAAAAAACGTAGTTTAAAAGGTCAAAACAAAGAATCAGTCCAGTACACAGTCCAGGTTCATTAGGTAATCATTTTGAGAGAAAAGAATAATCCCACACCATAGCCAGGGTCTTATGCCATTGAAATCCAGAAACAAACTAACTAACTTCTCTGCAAAATTGAGATTCTGAAGTCAGGTGGGTAACCCTTGGCCAATCAGGGAACAGAAGAAAACTTTCTCAAAACAATAATTGTTTACACACATGTAGTGTTAGTGAAGTCAAAACATGAAGCTAGAGAGATAACACAGGAACACTGGCTGAAAAACAAACTGTCTCGTGACATGAGTCTATGAGATAGAGAGGGAACCAAGGATTTCTATGAGGCCTAGCTAAAAAAACTACAACCTCAAGCCTTGGGAACATGAGGAAATATGTCGTTTCCTGACAGCAAGTAGGGCGGAATAGAAATTCAAGTAAGTAAGTAAGTAAGTAAGTAAGTAAGTAAGTAAGTAAGTAAGTAAGTAAGTAAGTAAGTAAGTAAGTAAGTAAGTAAGTAAGTAAGTAAGTAACCTTAAATCACTATGTGGTGATAAACAGAAAAGTATCCAGGCAGAACTGATACGCATCCTTCCTGTCTCTCTAAGTCAGTGGTTTCCAATCTTGGGTCTCTAGATGTTTTTGGACTGCATTTCCCAGAAATCTTTGCTAGCACAGCCAGTGGTGAAGGCATCTGAACATTATAGTCCAAGAAAAACAGGAGAACCAAGGTGGGAATCACTGCTCTAAGTAAATACTGGATATATACATTGCTATTCAAAGCAGTATGTGGAACAAGAACTTCCAGAAGTAAAGGCTGGGTTCTGAAGAGGCAGGGGAACTAGAGACCAAATTGCCAACATTTGCTGGATCATGGAGAAAGCAAGGGAATACTAGAAAAACGTCTACTTCTGTTTCATTGACTACATCAAAGCCTTTGATTGTGTGAATCACAATAAACTATGGCAAGTCCTTAAAGAGATGTGAGTACCTGATCACCTCAGCTGTCTTCTGAGAAATCTGTAAGTGGATCAAGAAGTGACAGTTAGGACAGGATACAGAACAACTAATTGGTTTAGAATAGGAAAAGGAGTATGACAAGGTTATATATTGTCACCCTGCATATTTAACTTATATACAGAGTACACCATATGTTATGCAGAGCCGGATGAAGCACAAATTGGAATTAAGATTGCTGGGAGAAACATCAACAACCTGAGATATGCAGATGATACTATCCTAATGGCAGAAAGTGAAGAAGACCTAAAGAGCCTCTTTATGAGGGTGAAAGAGGAGAGCGCAAAAACTGGCCTGATACTCAACATCAAAAAACTCAAGATCATGACATCTGACCCCATCACTCCCTGGCAAATAGAAGGGGAAGAAATGGATGCAGTGACAGACATTACCTTCTTGGGATCTAGAATCACCTAGGAAAAACTGAAGGCAAAAGGAGAAGGGGGCAGCAGAAGACGAGATGGCTAGATGGCATCGTTGACACAGTGGATGTAGATCTGGGCAGGCTATGGAGGATGGCAAGTGATAGAGGAGCCTGGCATGTGATGGTCCATGGGGTCCCAAAAGGTCGGATTCGACTGTGTGACTAAACAACAAAAATTCAAAGGTTCCACTTTCTTCCTGCTTCTACTCTAAGAGGCTACTGTTTTTTCTCTTGGAGAGAGGCACCCACATGCATCTGCTCTATAATAGCTGCAAGCACAAACCTGCAGTTATATAAAAACCAGCTTTATAGATTTTTGTAAACAGAGGATGCAACTAGACAGCTCAATTATCCCAGCCTGAAAAGTTGTGGTAAAACCAGCCTGCAGTCCCTGAAAAAAGATCAAAAGATGCTGGTAGACATCTACCAGGGCAGGCTGGTTCACAATGGCACATTTAATATGGTTGCAGAGAAAGAGAGTGAACTAGCCTATTCCCAACCCATACCAAACTTGATGCAAATGCTTGTCTGATCAGGTAGGATCACTTCTTTTCTAATTTATCCCTGAATGGAGTCCTAGGTTGCTGCTGTATCTATTGAAATAACACAATTACTTTGGGAGCTGGTAATTGAAAAAGGATAGCTGTATAATTTATACTGTATAATTTATACAGCTATCCTTTTTCAATTACCAGCTCCCAAAGTAATTGTGTTATTTCAATAGATACAGCAGCAACCACTGTACTCTGCTACTACAAACTACACAATGTCTGAAATCTTTACCTAAGCTACAACTATAGTAGGCCCATTGTAGATCCCAGTGGGGATCCAATGAGTCAATTTCTGTACAAATTCAATTGATTCAATATCCCTACTTTAGTTACAACACAACTAAGCAACATTAGCCAATATTTCCTAAAGTTGAAGACAGTACCAGAGTACACAGAAGTAGGGACCTTAATGTCCCTGACAACCAGAATGATGTGATTGTTGCCTCGAATAAAATAAAAAATAGAGACACTATCCTGCCAACAAATGTTTGTATAGTTAAAGCAATGATTTCCCCAATAGTAATGTATGGCTGTGAGAGCTGGACCATAAAAAAGGCCTAGGACAGAAGAATAGACACCTTTTAACTTGAGAAATTTTTTGAGAGTCCCCTGGACTGCAAGGAGATAAAATCAGTCAATTTTAAAGGGAATCAACCCTGACTACACCTTGGAAAGGCAGGTACTGAAACTGAAGCTTAAACACTTTGGCCACCAAATGAGAAGAGAAGACTCACCAAAGAAGTCTCTGATACTTGGAAAAATCAATGTCATTATTTGCATAAAAACTTGTCACTGTATCTTGAATTTGATGTGCTAACAAACCATTGTAACTAAAGGTTGAATTATTTACTTATGAAAGAAATTCCCACTGCTGGTCTTTTGTTTTATTGTATAAACTATATTGTAACAATAGATAATAGGAGTAGATGTTAAATATTAGCAAAAAAGTATAACAGGTCCTTGCATTTGGGGGGCAAGTCAGCTCTCCCATCAAATTTTTCTTAGGGATGCTCATTACATAGGTTTTTCTAAAAGACAAAATGGTTGAGATATAGCTCTTTATCCAGCAGTGGGCCCTCTGTTGCTTAAATACTATTTTTTTATCAATAAACCATGCTTGTTTTGTCTGAAATTAAAATTATCTGATGTTCTTGGGGGATGTTCTGCCAGTAGATAAACTTTTTAATTTTAAAACGAATCTCCACATTAAAAAGGGATAGCGATTTTTAGGTAACATCAGTAAGATTTCAAAGATACAATATTACATTTATCTCAAATAAATGCAAAGTATGTCACACATACATTCCCATAAGAATAAGTTACACCTCAAAGGAGCATCAGGGATTAAAGAAGAAGCAAAAGGAGAAACATTTCACCACATGTCATTTTTCTATTCCAAATCTTCTTCCCAAGCTGCTTGCCTACATGCACAGCTTCCCATTGTGCATATACATTTCTATACCTGCTTATGCCGTCTAATGTAAGCCGCCACCGCTATGAGACTGTGCAGGGAAGGAGAAATGGAAAAGAATAACCATCCAGATAGGAAGGGGTTAAATACTCCCTACCCCCTTCTGCTCAAAATAATCCCCTGAAGCTGATTCTCATTAAACAAACCAGCTGTTGAGGGTTCATGATACACATCTGTGAATTATCTATATTTCATCTTTTAATTTTCCATGAAAAGGGTTCTTTTAGTAAGGAATTGCATTTAACTGTCCGTCTGGGAACAATTTTACCATGTCATGAGTGAGTTTCATGTCCGTTGTATGTTGGAAACAAACTAGCTATCACACACAGATGCATGTAACAACACACCACAGGTTAGTGTTGCTGATTTAATTAGAAGCAGATTTTTCAGCAGAAAAAATATGGAAAAGGGGAGTAGCACAGTCAGGTAATTTTAGACACAGCTTAATGAGAAATCAGATGGTACAACAAAATGAGTCTTGTGACACATTAAAGGCTAGCTAACTTTGTTTAAGTGACTGCAGTGGCTCAAGTGGCTGAGACACTGACTGGAAGTAGGGAGGTCAGCAGTTCAATTCCAGAGTACTGCAGGAAGGAATGAGCTCTCGTCTCTGTCCCAGCTCCTGCCAACCTAGCAGTTTGAAAGCAAGAAATTGCAAGTAGATAAATAGGGACCACTTCAGTGGGAAGGTACGATATATACTCGAATATAAGGCGAATTTTAACACAAAAAATGAGGTTTAAAAGGGTGACTCAGCTTATACTCGAGGCACTCACTGCGGGGGTCCCAAGACACCCCCAGATTGAGCTGTGCCGATGAAAAAGAAGACCGGGGAAGCAGGCACGCCTCAAACTGGCATGGAGAACTTTCTTGCTGCTTCCGGATTGAGACATGCATGCCTGGCTCCTTCCTCTCCTCTTGTGGGTGTATCTCTATACAGCAACGGGATTGCAACAACAATGGAGGCAAACATGTTCAAATTGCCGTGGAGAAAAAATACTGTACCTTTGCTGCTCTTGTTTATCCATTCTGTTGTTGGATCACCTCTCTATCTGGGATAGTTTGCTGGAAGCACAGAAGAGTCTCTCAAAACAAAAGCAGCAAGGGTCCCCCCCCCTGCCCACACACCCAGCAATTTGAATATGCCTGCCTCTCCTGAGCTTCTCTCTGGGAAAGTTTGCTGACTGACAAGCACAGAAGAGGCAGGCATATTCAAATTGCAGGGGGGGGGGGGCAGTGGTGGGATGTCAAAAATTTTACTACCCCACCATGATGTCATCACAGTGTGGGCGGAGCTAACATCGTGATGTCATGATGTGGGCAGGACCAAAGGAAAAATAATAATAATAATAATAAAATAAAAATAAGCACACAGACACACACACACACCTCCCCTCAACCCACCCACCTACAACACAAACCTGTAAATAAATTAAATAAATAAATAAGTAAAATAAAAAATACATTAAAATACACCCAGGCTAGTAGCTTCTCTTCCTCTTCCCCACTTGGGAGGACAGCAAGGAGGCCGTGAGTATGTGCCAAGCACTGTAGGCATGCATGCACACTGTTGGCACGCATGCACAGTGAAAAGGTAAGCCCCAAGGGTGGTTCCCCCAAAAGCTGCTACCGGTTCTCCAGGACACTGGGAAAAGTTACTACTGGTTCTGGAGAACTGGTGAGAACCTGTTACATCCCATCACTGGGGGGGGGGGAACCCTTGCTGCTCTTGTCGTGCCTTTTGAGAGATGCCCCTCTCTCCCTTTTGTAGTTCAGAGCGTCTCTAGCTAGGAGAGTTTGCTGACTGACAAAAACCATGGAGGAGGTGCTTTCAAACCATTGTGGAGGGAAAAAAACCTCTCTTGCTGCTGTCTGGCTTCACTTGCCCATACCTGCTGCTCCATTGGACAGCCAAACCAGAAAGGGGAAGCCACGTTAGCTAGCCTTGAGAGCAAGAGGTTAGAGCAGGGGTGCCCAAACTATGGCCCCGGGCCCAGATCAGCCCCTGATGCTAATTCATCCAGCCCAAGAAGCCCTTGTTGCTTCCAGAAACGGGAGTAAAATGCACCCATATGGATTTTCCAGGAGCAACGAGGGCTTTGGGGGCTGGATGAATTGGCATCAGGGGGCGCATCCGACCCCTAGGCCATAGTGACTGGCTCCCTGAAGCATGTGACCGACCCACGGCCCAAAAAGTTTGGGCACCCTGGGTTAGAGTGACATTTTCTGCCTCAGCTCTATTGGCCCACGTACCTCTTTACCCTGCAGAGCTCCCACTGATTGGGTGGTGCTAATTCAAATACAGTCAAACCTCATATAACACTAAAACCTGGTTCCACAAGTCTTGATGTTATACGATTTTTAGTGTTATCCGATACATGTTAAAATCCTATGGGAGCCATAGAGATACATTGTAACCTCACAGGCTTTAGCGGTTGTTATCTGATGCATCCCATAGGATCTTAATGTTATCTGATGCAATTCTTCCCCCCAGATTGCTTAATGTTATGCGATTTTAGTGTTATTCGATACTAATGTTATCTGAGGTATTACTGTACAGTAAAAAAAAATGTACCATACTTGCACATTGCCGTAAAGATTCTAAAAGCTGATGTCTCAATTAACTTAATTTTATTTCCATGTAGAAGTGATTATGGAAACTCACTAGCAGCTCCTGCATTTTCTACCCTCAGCTTATACTCAGGTCAATCTATTTTCCTAGTTTCTCAGGTAAAAATTAGGTACCTCGGCTTATACTCGAGTATATACGGTAACCAGCGTTTCGTGCGCTCTGGTGTCTAGTCATGCCGGCCACATGACCATGGAAACATCTGCAGAAGCAGGCAGCACTGGCTCTTCAGCTTTGAAACAGAGATGAGCACTGAACCCTACAGTTGGATATGACTGGCTTTTGAGCAAGGGAAACCTTTACCTTTACCTAACTTTATTTACCATAAGTTTTTGAGTGCTGTATTCTGTTCAATCCATATGAAGAGTGTATCATACGGAAACCTGGATTATATTCAGGGGGAATCATTCAAAAGATTGCTTTGCTCTAGAAACAACAATGATGAAATCAAGTCTATCATACTTTGGGTGCATAATGAGAAGGCAAGATTTCCTGGAAAAAAGACAATAATACTGGGAAAAGTGGAAAAGAGTAAGAAAAAATGTAAGCCCAAATAAGGGATGGATTGACTTTTAAAAGAAGCCACGTCCTTGAGTTTGTAGGACCAGGACTATTAATGGTAGGAAATTTTGGAGGACACAGATCCATATGATTGCTGTAAAACAGGAGCAACTTTACAGCACATAACAACATATACCTGATGCTCTGGTGTGGTTTTAATCTCTCCATCTCAAGCCATTAGAAAGGGAAATAATTATAGCTCAGAATGGGTATAAATTTTGAATCTGATTTTGGGCATGCCAAGGAATTTATTTGGATATGGCAGTTTAATAGCTGCCCTGTTATGGAACCTATAACCAACAGACATTATAACCTAGAGACCCTCAGGAGCGTACGTGAAACTCTTGAGTGAAGAAAAAACAGTATGCTGATATACTCTAATTTATTACTAGCTTCAACAACAAAAGCAGACCCTTCCAGCCTGAATAATATGGTCTCCCATACCTCTTTCTGTAAAAGAACTGCAGTATTTACCAGCAGTTGAACTTTCTGTGACTAAGGATCCATTTTCTTTAGAAAAACAAAATTGCCTTAGAGAATCCACAGATGCAGATAACTTGAGTTTCTTATCCAGCTCTGCTACTCTATGCTGCAAATCATCTGCAGTTACCAAGCCAGTAATCAGCAACAATCCATCCATTTCTTCCTTGAGATGTCACAATGTAGATTTCCCAATGTGCAAGCACAGGTGATCCCTTCTGAAAGATCTGGGCCAAAGTGACAATAAAAGCATCTGCTTCACCAAAGAAGCTCTGATGCATAGAGTCTGAGTCTACTTGTGTAGTATCTCCAACTTTTTATATCTTGTATTATGCTGGCAGCCACAGAACCTGGCTGCAAAAAACCAAAAATGTTTTATATCTTGTATTGTGCTGGCAGCCACAGAACCTGGGTGCAAAAAAACAAAAACTTTAGGTAGGAGAAATTGACAGAAATGATAAGGAAGACAAAGAAATGGACACAGGGTGAATACTAAAATGATCACTTACTGCCAAGAGGATCAAAGGAGGAGACAGATATACACAAAAAGGTTGACATGTTAATTTAAATTCATAGATGCAAATTTGAAAGTAATGCCTACAACACAGAACAGAAATACAATGCATTGTATCATGGGAGGGAAGATGATGACTTCTAAGTAGCCTGAATGCTTTCTTGACCTGCCCTTCAAATGGTATTATTTTTAATGGGCAACTCCTTGATTATTACTTTCCTCTCTTATGGCTCTTTTTCTCTATGTGTACTGGGTGTTTTTACAAATCTTATGATTTCAATTAAAAGATAGTTCTCTGTAAACTGGAACTCATTGCCATTATAGACAGTAACAAATATGCAAGGCATAGGCCAGTGATGGGACTCCAGGGCCATTCCATCGCCGGCTCCTCACTCAGTCCCAGGCCAGCTTAAAAGAACGCGGTGGCAGTGGACGCTAGGACATCTCTGCCCTTTCCTCCAGACTTTCCACCAGGCGGAGAGGCTACCACAGCTGTGGGACGCCAGGGCCATTCCATCGCCGGCTCCCCACCCAGCCCCAGGCTGGCTTACAAAACGCTGCGGAGACTGGATTCTTTCTTTTTCAGACTTCTCTTGCACTTTCCCCAGCAACCTTCTGTAGGATTTGCTTATAAACATTGTGGGACTCAGTATATGTGATTTTTGTTTTTGCTGTTGTTTTTTGTAATACTTTCTTGTAACATTTTAGTGTGATATTAATACTTTTGGATTGTTACTGTGTTATTGATATTTATATATATTCTGATACTGTGATGATTGTGATTATGATAATGTGGAATTTGTGATTGTAATGCTGTTACAGTACTTTTATAATATGTAAGCTGCCTAGAGTCAGGTTTACCTGAGTAGGGCAGGGTATAAATTTGAAATGAAATGAAATGGCAAACCTTTTAGAGACCAAATGTCCAAACTGTAACCCAAAACTCACTTATTTATTGCAAAATGCCAACACAGCAACGGGGGGAGGAAGGAAACACTCCCATTGGGCTACTGGGCACAGGGGCAGGGTGAACTCTGTGCTGAGGGGAGGGAGGAAGCTCTCCCATTGGGCTGCTGGGCAGAGGGGCCAGTGAACTCTGTGCTGGGGGAGGGAGGAAGTGTTCCCATTGGGCTGCTGGGCAGAGGGGCAGGACAAACTCTGAGCTGGGGTGGCTGCACGGGTGCCCACAGATAGGGCTCTGAGTGCCACCTCTGCCACCCATGTCATAGGTTTGCCACCACTGCCATAGGCTGAGAGGCTGAAATTCTGTTGTCACCTTTGACGCCATTGCCAACTGCAACCCAAACTGGGCTTCCTTCACTCCCTTTATTCAGGACAGCTGCAGGGCGACCGGGTGAAGAGGCCAAGGAACCAAGATCCACCCAATTTTGTATTGTTGGTATGGCTGGGCAGTGTATTGTAACCATAATTTTAAAATTAGCATGTTTAGTATTATATATACTTTATTTTCAATAAAATATACTTCTCTCATTATTTTAATTTGCCATCCACTTCAAGGTTAGTTTTAAATGTCCACAAACACCACACTATACCATGATTACTTGCAAGTAAAATAACTGCCAGAGTTGATTTTTAATAATTTCATAAAGATCTCAAACTGCTGTTATACCTAGGAATGTACTTTAAACTTTTCAATTCAAACCAGAATTTCCTCTTTTCCTCTTCACACCCTCCGATTGTCCTAGGAGTGTTTACCTTGAAGAAAAGGTGATAATTGCCTTAGGAGCCAGCTATTAACATAAATGGCTTGGAAGAACTAGAGCTGCAGGTCATGAATGGGGTTCTTAAATTGCCCTTATACTAAGAAAATGGTCTCTTTTTGGTATTTCCTTTGCTCTGTAATATTTTGATTCTTAACATGTTCTGTTCTATATTTCTAAATGAAACAGCACCCAGAGGTATTTCCCTTCGGGGAATGCTTGGAGACCCAGGGACACTGCGAACTCTCACCTAGAACCAACAAAGCATAATCCATTTCACACCCTGAGGGAACTGCCTAGAGATTTCCTTGATAACATCCATCCAGTCTGGTCCCCCATTAACACAAAACAAAAGGACTATCATCTCTTGTTTGTCTATGGAAAATGACTGTCACCTTCTTGGTCACTGTGAGAAGAAAAAGACATGTATCCCCACCCCGTTCCCTCTACCTTTTTTCGGACTTTGCTATTATTTCCTACGAACATTATTTGCATCATTGTATCCTGAATCTGAGGTGCTAACAAACCATTGTAACAAAAGTTTGAATTTTTACTTGTGAAAGAAACCCCTCACTGCTAGCTTTTTGTTCCTTTGTATAATCTTCAATGTAGCACTAGGTAATTCGATTAGCAGAAGAGTATAACTGGTCCTGCATTGGAGGGCAAGGTAGCTCTCCTACCAAATTGCACAGGGAAGCTCATTAGATTTTTCTAGCAGACAAAAATGGGTTAGACATATTTCTTTGTCCAGCAGTGGGGGCCCTCTGTCACTTAAATGTTATGTTTGTCAATAAAATGGTCTTGTTTTTGTCTGAAATTAAAATATCTGTGGTTCTTGGGGAGCTCCGCCAGCAGATGAACTTTTTAATTTTAAAACACATCTCCACATTAAATAGGGATAGCAATTTTTTAGGTAACAGTTTTGGTGTCAGAAGTGGGATATTTCACAGGTGACTATCTTCTTGCCCATGGAGGTGCACATCTATGGGCAATGGGATCAGTCTGACAAAAGGGAGAGAACAGGAAGCCAACTCTACTTCTTTGGTTCCTGTTTCAACCCTGCCTGTGGAACGTTCCCTTAAATTTAAAAAGGTTTAGCTAGAATGTTCACTCCCATTCATTGAACTTCTGCAAGTCCCTCAGGTGTTTCTCTGTCCACTAGAGGCACTAATCCTGATGACATAATGTTTCCAGGATTCTCTTTGAATAGCTGCGCTTTTAAAGCTCTGTTTCTCAACCTTGAGACACAGTGACAAGTAACTTAAAACAAAGTAACTTTTCCAAGTTCATGACACCTGTTGATGTAAAACTATGCTAAGTAAATCAGATAATGTCATCATCCAGCAAAATGAATATTTAATTTGAATTAATTGAAGGTTTCTAAACTCCCCTTCAGATTTCAAAGCTCCTTAGAGTTCCCCCTATCCAAGAAAGCCTTTAGAAGACTCATAATGGATTTCAGCTCTTTGAAGATGGTGTGAAGCTCTAGTACACTGATACGAGAGTTGCACTGAGCAGCAGAAAAGTGTTATTAATCTGGTGAAGGCAGCAGTGAATTTCTCACCCAATAAAAAAGCCTACAGTGGACAATACACATGAATATGTGATGATGATCCACCAGGTGTTGAGATATGATCCTAAAGAATCTTGTTGAATTTGTGTATCTGTTGGTATTGGCCCCAGAAAGTGGTAGGACTTTGTGTCAGAAGAAATCAAACATGTTGTTTAGAACTAAAAGACAGCTTTTTCTGATGATGGAAAAAAGGACCTCTACTTTTACTGACAAAGATGTTGTTTCTGATATTGTGAACAAAGTGACCTGGTGATTGAGACTAATGAAACTATGGTTTTGATTTGGCATAAGATTATTTATGCTGGTGCTTTGATTTGTGGTTTGGTTTACTTTGGGAACAGCCAAGTTCCCTCGATTTTTCAGTGACCACATGATGATCTATTCCTGTCTGGTGCATTTTACACCCCTTGCAAGGGCTACTTTTTTTTTTAGTCCGGGTAGGATCACATGATTTTTGTTTGGGTCAAGCATGTGTGATTCTCATTACTGAACCAAAGTGGATTGCTTAGCTGTCACTTCATTTAAGCTGCTGCAGGAGCTAACCATCATGCAGGTGGAAAGGATGTCACTTTTTAATAAATGTAAAGCTTCCTCCTAATTTCCCCATTGAGGGGGGAGATAGAAGAGGATACAGAAGATTTTTTTAATCCATCGCTGAAATGGTTGAATGGCAACTAATTCAATGTTATGACATTTGCAAATACATTTTAACTGAAGTTTTCCCCAGAGGAAGAGAGGGAAGAGGATACAGAAAGGGATTTTGTTGTTGTTATTTTTAGCATCACTTGAGATGCAGTGTGGTTGCTTGCCCCTGAATCATCTAATCCTTTCAGTGACATACTCAGAAAGATCTTTTTTCATATGATCCAGGCAGTGGTGGACTCAAAAAAAATTTACTACCACACTGTGAGCGTGGTATGGTGGGCATGGCAAGGGAGAAAGCCCTGCATTGCATCCAAATTAGGACTACTTTATTTCAAAACTTGGATGGGTGCGGCCAACCAAAATTTCTGTTACCAGTTCTGGCAAACTGGTGCGAACCTGCTGATGACCACCACTGGATCCAGATGAGAACAATTGGGCTGTCTAGTGGCATCTTTAAACAGTTTTATTTATTGCTGCATCTGTAAACCTATTTCCATCTTGTTTTGTTGTCATACAAGTTTTAAACCACTGATCCATGATCCCATCAGTATGGACATTAGGAAAACCCTCACCATTAAATGGAAGGGCCTCAGTTCTTGTTTAGTGTTGTTGTGTTACTCCTATTGATCTCAAGAATGCAGAAAGATGCTGAGCAATTGTTGGAGATTATTTTAGACCAACAATCTGCCATAAACTGTGTTCAATATACTGTACATTGTGTAGCTAAAAATATGCCTTTCATATAATTCAAAAGTCTAAAACTTCCTGATCTCTTGGTACATAATCTAGAACAGGATCTATTTTTCAAACCCCACCCCAAAAAACTGCTAAAAAGATATTCTGGCATCTTGATGATTAATGATATGCATATATAAGGCAACATGAAAGTAATACAATCAACCCACTATATTCAGTTCCCCATCCCTGTGGCCAGGAGGGCTTTTGCACAACTTCATGTGATATGCCAATTGCGTCTGCTCCTGGACTGGGACTCCTTGCTCATGGTCATGCATGTTCTAGTCATTTCTAGACTAGATTACTATAATGTGCTCTACATGGGGCTGTCCTTGATGACCATTCGGAGACTGCAACTGGTCCAGAATGAGGCTCCCCAGGTGGTGATGGGGTGCAGGCGCTATGCCCGTGCCTCGCCACTGCTCCAAGAGCTGCACTGGTTACCGGTATGCCTCTGGGTGCAATTCAAGGAGCTGGTAATTACCTTTAAAGCCCTACATGGTAGTGGACCAGGATATCTAAGAGACCGCATCACCGCAAGAACATCTGTCCATCCAACCAGAGCGGACCAGAGGAGCTCTCTAATTGTATTATCTGCTAGAGGGACTTGTCTCTCTAGCACAAGAAGGAGGGCGTTCTCTGTGTCAGCACTGGCCCTATGGAATGAACCTCCTGCCAACAGAGTTACGGCTGCAGATGGAATTGCTGCCCTTTAGGAAAGAACTGAATACCTGGCTGGCAGGGCAGGTGTAGGGCACCAATGGAGGGGTGACCCCTGCCTGATGGCTTATATAATTAAGATTTCTCTCTCTCTTTTAATGGATGGGGTGAGTGGGTAAATTATTTTGAATTTTTAATGGGGTTTTTAAGGGCTTTTAGTTAGTTTGATGTTGCTTTTAATTGTTGTTAGCTGCCCAGAGTCATTGCTGAGTTGGGGGTGGCAATAGAAATTTGAATAATAAATAAATAAATAAATCCTTGCTGCTCGCAGGTATAGAGATGCCACAGTAGGCATCAGTGAGGACGATATAGACTACTTTGATATTGAAGCAATTGTTCCTAGTCACAGTAGATGCAGGGTATTGGTATTTGTGTAGCTCAGTTGGTTCGAGGTCCTACCACAGAGCCAGGGATCAAGAATTCAAATTCCACCATGCCTACCAAGAAGGGAACTAACTTAAATAACTTGGAGGTTGTGATGCTCACGGAGTTACATGCCAGGCCTTATGCAATGACCCAAAAAAGAAACTGGTAAAGCACTTCTGAGTACAGTAAAACCTCATATAACACTAAAACCTGGTTCCACAAGTCTTGGTGTTATATGATTTTTAGTGTTATCTGATCCTCTATGGGATCCATAGAGATACATTGTAACCACACAGGCTTTAGCGGTTGTTATCTGAAGCATCCCATAGGATCTTAATGTTATCTGATGCAATTCTTCCCCCCAGATTCCTTAATGTTATGCGATTTTAGTGTTATTCGATACTAATGTTATATGAGGTATTACTGTATTTTACATCTTGAAAACTCCAGAAGGATTGGCTTAAATTGGAACAGAATTTAGAGCAAATGGTTAATCTAGACTTTCATCTTGTCATATTTGTGTTCAAAAACAACTCTCTGTTGCCTTCCATTATTGTTTTTAATCTGTCATTGACATTGGACTTGTGAATCTGATTCTTCCCACCTTAATAGCTCTACAACTCAGGGAATGCTAATTTGGAGGACTGCAGTGGCATGATGAAACCCACTGCACTCTGTTACTAAAGATTACAGAATTTATTTGTAATCTTTAGGGACAGAGATTCTGAAATGAACCAATACAATACAACGCAAAAAAAAAAAAAGACCCTTTGCGTCATATTAAGTTGCTCCTTCAAAATGATCAGATTTAGATATTTCTCAAACACAAGCAGGAGCTCAGTAGGAAGAGGAAGGACCCACAGGAAAGATACATTATAAGATTCCCCCCCTATATTGTGAGCCAATGCAGGCTTTGTTGTTCAGTCGCACAGTCGATTCCGACCCTTTGCGACCCCATGGACCACTGTCCTCCACCATCCCCCTCAACTCGCTCAGCTCTGTGCCCATTGTGTCCACAATACCATCTAGCCATCTCATCTTTGGATGGCCCCTTCTTTTGCCCCCAACCTTTCCAAGCATCAAGGCTTTCTCAAGCAAATCCTCTCTTCTCATTTGATGTCCAAAGTACTTTAGCTTCATCTTTACAATTTGACCTTCTAAGGAGAAGTCAGGATTGATTTCTTCTAAGATTAACCTATTTGTTCTCCTTGCTGTCCAGGGGACACTCAAAACTCTCCTCCAACACCACATCTCAAAGGCATCTATTCTTCTGTGCTCAGCTTTCCTAATGGTCCAGCTCTCACAACCATACATTGCCACAGGGAATACCATTGCTTTGACTATATGAATTTTTGTTTGCAATTTGATGTCTCTGCTTTTCACTATGCTCCCCAGGTTTCTCATTGCTTGCCTCCCAAGAATCAGTTGCCTTTTTATTTCATGGCTGCAGTCACCATCTGCAGTGAGCTTGGATCCTAAGAAAGTAAAATCTGTCACCGCTTCTACTTCTTTCCCATCTATTTTCCAGGTACTGATAGGGCCTGTTGCCATGATCTTGGTTTTCTTTATATTGAGTCTCAAACCAGCTTTTTCACTTTCTTCTTTCAACCTAATCAGGAGCTTCTTTAGGTCCTCCTCACTTTCTGCCATTAGGGTAGTATCATCTGCATATCTCAAATTATTGATGTTTCTCCCAGCAATTTTGATCCCAAATTGTGATTCCTCCATCCCTGCATTGTGCATTATATGTTCTGTGTATAAGTTGAATAAGCAGGGTGACAAAATGCAGCTTTGTCTTACTCCGTTTCCTATTCCAAACCACTCCGTCATTCCATATTCTCTCCTAACTGTTGCTTCTTGATTCATGTACAGATTTCTCATGAGGCATATAAGGTGTTCCAGTATTCACATCTCTTTAATTACTTGTCACATTTTGTTGTGGTCTACACAGTCAAAGGCCTTAGTGTAATCAATGAAACAGAAGTAGACTTGTTTCTGATAGTCCTTTGTTTTTTCCATGATCCAACGTATGTTGGCAATGTGGTCTCTAGTTCCCCTGCCTCTTCTGAACCCCGCCTGCACATCTGGTAATTCTCTCTCCACATGCTGTTGCAGTCTATCCTGTATTATCTTGAGCATCACCTTGCTAGCATGTGGGATGAGCGCAATTGTTCAATAATTTGAACATTCTTTGGCATTTCCCTTTTGGGGATTGGAACATATACTGATCTTTTCCAATCCTGTGGCCATTGTTGTGTTTTCCCAATCTGCTGGCATATAGAATGTAATAATTTGATTCCATCATCTTGTAGGGCTTTGAAAAGTTCAACTTGGATACCATCATCTCCACTGGCTTTGTTGTTTGCAGTACTTTTTAGGGCCTTTCTGACTTCACTCTCTAGGATGTCTGGCTCAAGTTCAATTTCCTCATCATTTAAATTATCATGGGTGTTGAGGTCCTTTTTGTAGAGTTCCTCTGTGTACTCTTTCCATCTTTTCTTAATCTCTTCTGCATCAGCTGACTCCTTGCCATCTTTGTCCTTTATCATACTTCAGCAAAAGAAGGACTATAGGTCTCCAGAGGCTGAATATTAAAGACTGCAACTTAAAGTACACCCTAAGTTTCAAGTTATTACAGTGTTGAAACTGCAATAGTCTGTTTATTTAAAACCAAATATAAAGCTGTCATTAGGGTCATAGGTTTAGAAACAGCAGTCTCACCAGAAGAAATCAGTGTTGATGGCAAGGTACAGCAGATATTTCCTGCTCTTTCCCCCTTTTCTTCTTCTTTAGTCTCTGCTGTCACTCAGAAATTGAGATTGTCCTTTCTTGAAAACTACAATCTTCCTGAGATGTTGTCTTCATCACCAGGTGTTGTCAACATCAGTGTCAAAATGGTTGATAATGAAGCCTCTGTCAATACCACCAGAATCAACCTTTTATCAGTCAACTCTGCTGCCCTAAAGACTTTCTGAGAACAGAACTTGCAGAAAAATGTAGAAGTAAACAGTAGTACTGTAGTCTCTTTTGCACAGCTAAATCTGCAACCTGAAGATTTTTTTCCTAAAAATGAAGCCACTGTCTCATTATTTCTAATTCTTATGTTAGTGAAGCCTTAGCAGATCTTGTGTTGAAGTGCCTTTCTGAACAGGTGAATTTTTCCATGCACATAACACTTCTTGAAGGACAGCAGACCTCACAAAAGTTTTCTTCTATTAGGTAATACAGAAATTTTTAAAATGACTATATATAAACATGATTTTTCTATTAATATGGGAGGAAAACCAGCAAAGAAAAATTCCTCGAATGATCAGACTATCAAGGGATGAGTTCCTGCTGGTCACAAAGAAAAGATACTCTAGAAAGTTCCTTCTGCTCCTGCTTGTGAACCAGATGAAGAGGGACTAAGGGAGAACTATTAGGGTATACAGGAGTAAGCTCTAGAAGATTACATATGGGGCTCACAGGTACAATACCTATTGAGTGAGTCACAGAGACTATGAAGAAGAAAATGGAAGACAAAAGAAGGGCAACAGAAGGCCTTTCCATAGATCATGCATACTAGAAAGCTTTGTACTTCATTAATTAATTTTATATTACAACTTTCCTGCCAATTCTCTTTAGCAAAACAGAAAGTAACCAGGTATAGTGTTTTTGTTTGTTTTCTGACATACAGGTCAAAAGTTGATCAGAGAGCAGAATGGGCTTTCTCAGCAACCTTGAAATTGAAAGGGAGTCATTTAGAGCTAATCTCAATAATCTATTGTTATTAATGGATGTGTGAAGCTGTATTGTTGTGCTTGCTTGTCTGTCATCTTGTTTGACCACACTGCTTCTCCCTTTGCCCCCCTGAATTTGGTGTATAAAAACCATGCCTGTAAATTTCACTCTTTGTCTGAAGAAGTGGACTTGATCCACGAAAGCTAACAATAAAAATATAACAGTTAGTCTTTAAAGTGCTACAGTGTTTTTTATTTTGTTTTGTTTTCTGATATAGCTGAACCATAGACTAACACGACTACTATTCCAAAAAATTCATTAATTAGATGTTTCATTTTAAAAATGAAAACCAAAAGAAAACCACTCCAAAGTAGAGCACTACAGTCCAAAAGTTGAGATATATTGGCATGTGGATCAGATCACATGCTGCATGCCCACTGAAATTTTGAGGACAGGCTTCGTTCCATATTCTTCTGTCAGTGGAAGCAGATAGGGCTCTTTCAAATACGTGACCTAAAACAGGCCACTTTTTTATCCCTCCGTCTGTGACTTTCGGTGACCTTTGACCGACCTCCCCCATCACGTGGTTTCTCCGTTTTCCCTGATTTGAAGAGAAAAGGCAGAAGGATGGCAGACCAGTGCTTTGAAGATACATCAATGGCCAGCTGGATGGGAAAAGCAAATGAAGACTTTTCAAGGTGAGTTAAGCCTCATGAAATTTTAAGATTGCATGGACATCATCTGTTCTTGCAGACAATGGTGACAAAATAAGATGCATCATTAAATTGTGTCAGAGTCACTTTTATCTTTTTAAAATTTGTGACATTTTAAAAAAAGAATGCAGACAAAGAAATTTAAAAAATAAAATAGTTTAAGACAGCGCAACAAGCAAGTGTGACATGACACTTTTTAAGAAAATGCAAACAAAGCAATTCAAAAAATAAAAGCATGTGAAAGAGACTGTGATGCTCATGTCTGACATAAATACTCTTAAAGGAATATTGGCAAAATATTGCATAAATAAATAAATAAATACCCGCTGCCGCCCACCACAATTAGCTCCACCACAGCTCCACCAAGTCTTGTACCGGGAACTTTTCGATAATTTTGGAGTCACATCAAACTTCATGCCAAACCCCCTCCCCTGTGACTTTCCATGACTTTTGGTCAAACCCCCCCCCCCCACAAATGGTCACATGGTATTTGAATGCCTCCATACTTGTGAGAAGATTTTCTTCATAGTGGTACTCATACTTCAGATCCTTTTGCTTATAAGAAAGTTTAGTATTTCATGTAGGTGATATTTTTATAATTTAAAAAATCCTCAGATGCAAGGACAATGATTTCCATGCGTAACACAAAATGATTTTTAAAGTACGGTGCTGTATAGTAACTCTGTTCTGCTTGATTGAATCATTGTTTTAATTCTCTATCCTTAAGCCTTTTTGAAAATCCCCTAGAATCGAAAGTGTGGGACATACTGTAAATCAATAAAATAAATCAATCAATAAAATCCTTGTTAGTAGTTGACCAAACAAAACCCTACCAATCGGGAAGGTGCACAGATTTTTTCCTACCTCCTCACATTATTTTTAATTCCTCTGTTGCACGGATCCAGCCAAGACTATTCCTGTTTAGCCTCTACCCAGTGGTGAGCAGAAAAAATTAAATAAATCACTACCACACTGTGGGCGGAGCCTACATTGTGTGCAGAGCCTATGTCATGGGTGAAGCCTACATTGTGGGTGGAGCCTATGTCATGGGTGGAGCCTACATCATGGGCGATCTTGTCATGCCTGCCATATGGCCATGTATACATCTTCAAACACAGACAGCACTGGCTCTTTGGCTGTAAATGGAGATGACCACTGCACCCTAGAGTCAAATATGACTGGCTTCTGAGCAAGGGAGACCTTGAACCACTTGCAGGGACAAGCTGCACAATGTCGCCCGGACTTAGAGGAGGACGTGAAGGAGGAGGTGAGCGGGGTGGGGCAGTGGGCAGGGCAAGGATGTGGGCATGGCAACCCAATTTTGCCACCCCCGTGCTTGTAGGCACCCCAATTTTGCTACCTCCTGCCCAGGTGCATGTACAAACCTGTTGCTGCCCACCATGGCCCCCATCCCTCTTACTGTTAGGACCAAAATGCTGCACTTCACAGCATTGTGTGTTTTACATTCTGTGGATAAGAAGTGAGCTACTGTCCCACCCTAATCTGCTTGCTGGTGTTGGCTAGAAAACGGGGAACTTGTGGTGTTTTTTTCCAGCTTCCTTCTTAGGGCTCCTTGTTTTGATCTAAAAAATAAAAACTGGGGAATTTGTCCAAACTTCTCACATTGATGGATAGAACTGGCCTTGTTCATGAGCTATTTACTGATTTTTTCAAATTCTGCCAGTTGTGGTCTTCCTAAAACCTCATCATTTCAATAGGTTAGAGAGAAAGAAGAGAAGAAAAAGTATTTGAACTTTCCTTTTGGATTATATTTTATATACAATCTTGCTGGGATATGGAAACTCCTGTGATACACAAACATTAACATTTCCATTGCACATACCGGTATATCAGAGGTGATTTTACCGAGAAACATCAGGGAAGAGGAAAACAGCCTCCTCCTGTTTTTTTAAATGAGATCAGCAGACTTTTTCCTACCATTAATAGTCCATAGTGACATCACAGGATTTTATGTCTGCCAAAGCTAACCTCAAAATACTGATGATGGCCGGCAAACTCAGAAGGCATTTTAAAATAAAATCTCAGTTTTGACACACAATAGTGAAGTATTTAATTATCATTACATAACTGATTTACATTGGGAATTTTAAGTACAAAATTATAATATATACACTTCAAGCTTGTGAGAAAAATGTAGTTTTCACATGAAAGGTAGCATTGTTTGGCCAGGATGTTGCAAGGAGATGGGACGCAGTAACTAATGTCTTGTTTTGATGTTCATTAAAACATGAAAATTGCACACTTGCAAAGTTTTAAGACAATTTCCCATTACTTCCAGGAAAGTAAATTGGCCCAGGTACTTTTACAATGTGTCTATACTGTCAAGGTAAAATATATGTAAAATGGGTGGGGCTGATCTTAATTATTAAGTCATGTCAATTATCCTTATCTCTCTTGGCTTATTTCCACAGTGACCTATGTCTTCTTGGCCTGTCTTCCATGTCATACACACTTTATTTTGGCCAATTATCAATCCAGAATTATATTAATCTTTTCATTTGATTTAAGAGCACTCCTTCTTTTTTTAATTGGTGGGAGGGTAGGGGAATATTTTTGTGGTAGTTTTTAATGGGGTTTTAATTGGGATTTTTTTAAAAAAAATTGTGATGGTTTTAATGTCTGGATGCCACCCAAGAGTCTTTGAAATTGGGAGGCAATACAAATCCATAAATAAATAAATAAATTCCACACCTGCTCCAATGAAACAATAACCACATTTCTCTGAAACAATAAGCCAGAATTCTGCAACATTGTCTTACTGAAATTCCACCTTCCTGAAGTTATTTCCAAAATTTCAGCACAAACCTATTTTCTTGATAGTACTGCCAGAGTTGACATCTCATTTTGTGACAGAAATGCACATTGGCTTAGAGTTCCCAGGATTATCTTCAGCCTGCCAGCTCTAACCAGTCTTGGACAGGCATATCAGAAAACAAAATAAAAAATACTGTAGCACTTTAAAGACTAACTGCTATATTTTTATTGTTAGCTTTCGTGCATCAAGTCCACCTGATCCACAAAAGCTAACAATAAAAATATAGCAGTTAGTCTTTAAAGTGCTACAGTGTTTTTTATTTTGTTTTCTGATATGCCTGAACCACAGACTAACACAGCTACTATTTTTTTTAAAAATTCAGTCTTGGACAGACAACCTGGATGCAGTATTTCATGCACTGGCAACCTCCTAATTAGACTACTCTATCATACTTGGCATAGGGCAGTGATGGCAAACCTTGGAACTCCAGCTGTTCTTGGACTTCAATTCCCAGAAGCCCAATCCCCTGTGAATCCATACGAATTCTGGAAATTGAAGTCCAAGAACAGCTGGAGTGCCAAGGTTCACTACCACAGGCATAGGGTTTAATTTAAAGTACAAAATGTAGCAGAAAAACCTGCAGTCAGAGGAGATGGTAAATGTTAGTGTTCCTACCAAGAAAAGCAGGAGCTGTGTTGGTTGAAATTGTCTGTTTAAAGTGGAGAGACAGGAGACTTTGATAGGGGCTGCAGTGTCTCAGTGGTTAAGAAGCTCGCCTTGTTAGCTGGAAGGCTGGCAAGCTGGCAGTTCGAGACCCGGTTACTGCATGATGGTTTGAGCACCCATCTCTGTCCCAGCTCTTGGGGACATGAAAAGAGACTCATTTGGGTGTTCCCTGAGCGATTATTAGTGAAAAGCTACCAAAGCTTAGTTCTCTCTTGCTCTCCTAATTCAATCCATAAGGTCCAGAAAGTAAAGGCAAACAAATGCTTGTGAACCATTATTTTTTCTGACAAACATCTACTGAGCATTCTCCAGAATGATAAAACAGTGGCTTAACTTTTCAATATTTCCGCAACTATAGGGTAGATCTGCTGCAAAAAATCTTTTAAAAGAGGGCTAACGTAATTAATACCCTTTTAAAACTAAAAACACTAGTTGTTTGAAATATATTTCAGTGATTTCTTTTCCGGTGGAAGAAGATGTTGCTTACATCTAAACAGGAAGACTAACTTAAACTATTTGATCAAATATCACTGAATTTGGCACAAAGCAACATCAGATTTTCTAGTGTGCTAAATTTGATGCTAATTTGAAGTCCTGTTAAAAATATTTTTTTGTTTGGGTTCCCGCTATGGTTAGAATTGCTTTGTAAAATGTCGATTTGCTCTCCTGCATGCAGTGATAATATACTGTTGGCACACACCAAAAGCTTAACAGCTACTTATTCATGCTGTTACAAACATTCTTTTATAGTTATTGTCAGGAGCAAGAAGATTTTGGCAGTTATTTTACTCGCACAACATCAGAGCTTTACTCTAGTTCAGAACAAACAAACCTTCCTTGTGTCCCGACTTCCAGCCTTTATTTCATCTGGAGCTTAATAATAAAACTTACTAGAAGAGCTGATTTGTTACAAGGCATTAGTCTGTCCAGTGAGAACTATAGTTGATTGAAATGAACAAATCTAGTCTTATCATGTCAAAGAAACCTATCAAATCTGTTAAATTATACCATTTGTTCTCTTTCTAAAAAGTCCAATTGTGCAGGATAGGATTCTACAATCTGTAATTCCGCCCCCCCCTTTTTTCCCCCACAAGGAAATGCTATTTTCTTTCTTGGATTGTAGATGTCAGTGAAGTCCCCCTGATTTTCTAATTGTGAAGAATTAGGATATTTGGACAGAGATATTTGGGTTAAAAGCGTAATCTGATTATTTTACCCTACTTGGAATTTTTTCAAATACTGTATTTCCTTTCAGCTGTCTCTAATCATTACTAATTCATTGGTTCCCATTCAGTGTTTACAACAATGCTAAATGTGGCTGTGCTTCAGACTGCCCCTGAAGCAGAGAACTATGATCAATTTATTTATTTATTTATTTATTTATTTATTTATTTATTTAGATTTATTATCCCGCCCCAATCAGGCGAACCTGACTCTAGGCAGCTTACAGAAAATTCATAAATTAAAACCTTGAGGTTCGAAATTACTTTAAAAAATCAATTAAAAAAAAAGAATTAAACCATGAATTTACAAAGCTCTAAAAAATTTAAAAAGGTTAAAAAGTTTAAAAAGATTTAAAAAGTTTAAAAGAGTGAGGGAGGGGTGGCTGTCCCATCAGATCAGCCACCCAACATGGGACCCCATATTCCTGGAGCCCCACACCTGCCCTGCCAGCCAGGTTTTTAGACCCTTCCGAAAGGGCAGGAGCTCTGTCTGTAGACGTAACTCAGTTGGCAGGAGGTTCCAAAGGGCTGGGGCGGCCACGGAGAAGGCCCTCCTTCTGGTGCTAGAGAGATGCGCCTCTCTAGCCGATGGAATGATAAGAGAGCCTCTCCGATCCGCCCTGGTGGGACGGACAGATGTCCTTGGGACGATGCGGTCTCTTAAGTATCCTGGCCCACTACCATGTAGGGCTTTAAAGGTAATAACTAGCACCTTGAATTGCACCCGGAGACATACTGGCAACCAGTGCAGCTCCTGAAGCAGTGGTGAGGCACGAGCATAACGCCTGCACCCCATCACTACCCGAGCAGCCGCATTCTGGACCAGCTGCAGCCTCCGAATGGTCACCAAGGGCAGCCCCATGTAGAGCGCATTACAGTAATCAAGTCTGGAGGTGACCAAAGCATGTGTGATCATGAGCAAGGAATCCCGGTCTAGGAGTGGGCGTAGCTGGCGTATTACACGAAGTTGTGCAAAAGCCCTCCTGGCCACGGCTGCCACCTGCTCCTCGAGCAATAGTCGTGAGTCCAAGAGGACCCCCAGATTACGCACCGGGTCTGTTTGGGGCAAGACTGCCCCATCCAGAACCAAAGATGGTAACTCCCGAGATAGCGCAAGACCCCTTACCCATAGCCATTCAGTCTTGCCGGGATTCAGTTGTAGCCCGTTGTCCCCCATCCAGACCCTGACAGCCTCCAGGGACCTGGATAGGACTTCCACTGCATCAATTGGATCTCCACGGGCTGAGATATACAGCTGGGTGTCATCTGCATATTGGTGATACCTCACCCCATGGGAACGGATGATCTCACCCAGTGGCTTCATGTAGATGTTAAATAGGAGAGGCGAGAGTACCGAGCCCTGAGGCACCCCATATTGCAGGGGCCTAGGGCTGGACCTCTCGCCTTCCAGCCACACCGACTGGGTCCGGCCCCTCAGAAATGAAGAGAACCAGGCTAAACAGTGCCCTGGATCCCCAATCCTTGGAGCCTTCCCAGAAGTATATCGTGGTCGACAGTATTGAAAGCCGTTGAGAGGTCAAGAAGAGCCAGGACGGATGGATGACCTCCATCCCGTTCTCGCCAGAGATCATCCACCAATGCGACCAATGCAGTTTCAGTACCATATCCGGGCCTGAATCCTGACTGGAAAGGGTCCAGATAATCCGCTTCATCCAGGACTTCCTGTAGTTGCTACGCCACTGCCTTCTCCAAGACCTTACCCAAAAAGGGTAGGTTGGATACTGGTCGGTAGTTGGTAAGTACCGTAGGGTCGAGGGATGGCTTTTTCAGGAGGGGACGCACCAGAGCATGTTTTAAGGGTGCTGGAAAAAGCCCCTCCTGCAGAGATGAATTTATAATTGCCTTGACCCAACCGCCTGCCACAGCCTTAGATGCCTTGACTAGCCAGGCAGGGCATGGATCATGTGTAACTTCCATTCTCATGCTTTCATGTCAAAAGGATGCTGGACCAACAACCCAGGTCTCATTCTAGAAATACATGTCCAATATTTAGATTATAGAGTAGATCAAGTATCAGTTAACTTTGGCATTAAAACACCTTTCCTTATACAGTAATACCTCATATAACGTTAGTATCGAATAACACTAAAATCGCATAACATTAAGGAATCTGGGGGGAAGAATTGCATCAGATAACATTAAGATCCTATGGGATGCTTCAGATAACAACCGCTAAAGCCTGTGTGGTTACAATGTATCTCTATGGATCCCATAGAGGATCAGATAACACTAAAAATCATATAACACCAAGACTTGTGGAACCAGGTTTTAGTGTTATATGAGGTTTTACTGTACTGTATTCTAAAAACAACAAGCTGAATATAGGCCTTTGACTTCCACGTAAGAACAGAGCAACTCAGAAGCTCCTAATTATCTGGGAAGGCAATATTTTGGTACATTGCCCTACTCAATGTTACTTGGGTATCACTCTGGATCGAATCCTGACCTACCAAAACATTGTCTAAGCTTCAAACAGAAAGTTGTCACTAAGAATACCCTACTTGGGAAACTGGCTAGTTCACACTGGGAGGCACACCCACGAACAATAAAAACAAAACTTTGTACCTATGCTACTCCATAGCAGAATACACTAGTGCCATATAGTATAAATAATCACATGCTAAATAAATGGATGTAGGTCTTATTGAATCATGCAGAACTGCCTAAAAAGAAAGTATTACAGTATTTGGCTGGCATTATCTTTCTAGAAGTAAATCGAGATGTGCTAGTAAATAATGAACAAGATAAGGTAATACAGCATCAAACCTATCCACTGAATGGACATCAATCTCCTATGATGACTAAAATTGAGAAAATGTTTTCTGTACACCTTTCAGGCTTGACATATAAAGCCAGAGAAAGCTAGGATAAACCTATGGAGAGCAAAAACAATACACCTTGTGGAACAGACAAATGGCACAGAGAATCTTACACCAGGTCAAGATTCTGGCTGAATCATCTGAAAGTTACTTAATTGCCTTCAAAGCAAAGTAGGAAGATTAAAAAATAATCAAGTAAAATGGGGCTACTTGGATCCAGGACAAATTTTCTGCAAATGTGAAGAAATTCAATCAATCTAGCATTTATCTGTGTGCAATTTATGCTCTGCGACATGTACAAAAGAAGATCTAGTAAATGCTATTGAAGTAACTCATTTCTGGTCAAAAACAGGATGGTTGTTTTAACATTTTAAATTTGCTTTGAATTTTGTCGATATTTCATATGCCTCCATAATTTTAACATATTACAACATTCTGATAAAGAAAAGCCCAACTGAAAAACTACACTGAACCCAAGAAAAAAGCTTGTTAAGAGTTCTCCTTCTGTGCTATGTGAAGAAAAGAAATTAGTTCTTTTGTTTTCTGTGAGATTTTGTAAAAGCAGAATTTAAGTACTTGTGACTAGTAAGTACATGTAAATCCAAAGGTTAATTCAGTGTTGTTGAGTTCAAAAATTCAAAATATGTAGGAAAATTAACTGATTTAATTCTATTTACCTTTATACAGCAACTTGACTTTCCTCTGCATTTATTGCAAAAACTAATTTCCAATAGGAATGCAGTAACAAAATTTATATTACTCCTGACCAGGAGTGCCCAAACTAAGGCCCGGGGGCCGGATGTGGCCCCCGATGCCAATTCATCCAGCCCACGAAGCCCTTCTTGCTCCTGGAAGCGGAAGTAAAAAACACCTGTACGGGCACATTTTACTTCCGCTTCCAGGAACAATGAGATCTTCGCGGGCTGGATGAATTGGCATCAGGGGCCGCATCTGGCCCCCAGGCCAAAGTGACCAGCTCCCTGAACCATGTGACTGGCCCACAGTCTGAAATGTTTGGGTACCCCTGCTCTTGACTGTAACATTTGAATGCTACAATTTCCAGATGACCTTTGTGAATGCCCTGGGAACTTAGGGCTGAACTTGATATAAAGCTAACTGGGTATTTCCAGATGACCTTTGTGGATGCCCTGGGAACTTAGGGCTGAACTTGATATGAAGCTAACTGGGTTATTAACAACAAATATGTATTAAAAATACAAGAGCAACAACAGGCAGAGAGATAAATTTTAGGTTTTTCTCCCTTTTCTGTTGTTCTGGCAAAATTTGTATCCTTCAAATATCTTCAATCTTCATTTTCATACATTCAAACAGTGGAGATATTCTTCTTTTAAGACATTCACAGCTATGTTTGTGTTATGGCCCAGACACTGGCCAAGCTGGTCAGCCAGCAGCTGCTGCACAAGAGGTAGGAGAGAGTTCTTACTTTTTAGTCCAAAGGGTATAAGACAGGAGTTTTCAACTTTTAAAAGCCGGGGCCCAGGTCATGCTCCCTCAGACAGCTTTGGGGGATGGACAGCCATTTTGCCCTTTCTTCACCACATGGCGTGATCCGGCCCCTGGCTTTAAAAGGTCGAGAACTCCTGGCTTATACTCTCTGAACTGAAAAGTAAGAACTCTCTCCTACCTCTTGTGCAGCTGCTGCTGGCCAATCAGCTTGGCCAGTGTCTGGGCCATAACACAAACATAGTTGTGAATGTCTTAAAAGAAGAGTATCTCATGGTTCTCCAGAGTGCTGCCCAGAGTCGCTGTGTGAGTGGGGCGGCATAGAAGTCGAAATACAAATACAAAAATACAAATACCTGGTCCTCCTGTCAAGCCCTGATCAGCCTGACTGGCTTGGCCATGAGAAACCGGTTCCAAACTGGCAGCAGGCTGCAGGGCTGGTGCCAGATCCGTCTCCTCATGCTCAGAGTCCGGATCTGGGCCGGCGGCCGGCTGAGGGACTGGCAACAGGTCTTCTTCAGACTCTGACTCCAGATTGGAGCCGGCAGCAGGCTGATGGGCCAGCCAACTGTCCTCCTCCTCCTCCTCACACCCGGGAACCCAGGCCACAACAGTTTGTCAGTAATTGCACATAAATGATGATATTTCAAGACATAATGAATGTCAAGTCTTATGTTGCAGAACCACAAAAAAATGCTACAAAATATGGCTGGAACATTATCAGAAGTTTCATGGCCTGAATTTGGCATACATGGTAATCTTGCAGAAACTATGCAATACTGGGTCTAGTCAGTAGATGTACTGAAGACTGCCTCCTCCTCCTCCTTCCGTGTCTAGGCTAGGCATGAACTGCCAAAATGAAGGAACCTTTTAGTGAGTTAGTTGATTCTACAATTTCTTTGGAAATCCTAGATTTATTGCTTTGATTTCCATGTGGAAAAAGAGAAAACTGTAAATGAAATGTACAAAACCACCCAACAAATAAATGTTGTCCTTGGCAATGTATTTCCATGACCACTGTACTCATATATTGTCTGTATTATGATCAGTAATGCATCCAAAGCCAGTTAGTAGCACCTGGTCATGAATATAATGCCTCATATTATATTAGTTATGAATACAAGAGTGGGAGGAACTGAAACCCAAGCTAGGAAATGTTAACCAGAAGTGATTGAATTAGACATGGTTCATACACAGCAATTCCCTTTATACATAAATGTTTATGGCTAATCATACAAAATGTTTGGTGTATGAATCCATGAGTGATTCCCATGACTGTGGTGACTAAAAAGTGTTGCTGTGCTTACTGAAATTGTTAACAGAGCTGTATGAATTCACTTCATAATATAGATTTTGCCCAGTGATGGGATGACAAAAATTCTACTATTACGCCATGACGTCACGGACGTCATGGGCGTGGCCAATGTCATGACGTCATGAGGTCATGGGCGGAGCCGACGTCATGATGTCATGATGTTGTGGGCGGGGCCAAAAATAAAAATAAATAAATAAAATAAAAATAAACACACACACACACACACACACACACCCATCTCAGCCCGCCCACCCACCCAGACAGCTACAACACAAACCCGTAAATAACTTAAATAAATAAAATAAAGAAATAAATAAAATAAAAATTAAATAAAAATACAACCACCCACCCACCCAAAACACAAATAAATTACCCACCCACCCCCCAAAAAAACCTCTCACTTGCTTACCTTCCTTGGGACGACAAACCCCTATGCCCGGGGCCACCCGGCAAGGCGCACCACCCCTGACTGCGGCCTCCTCCTCTGAAGGCCGCGGCCACAGGAGCCACCGCCTGCAGCCGCCGTCCACAGCCGCAGTCCGCCACCACAGGAGCTGCCGATGCCTGCAGCCCTGTGGCCTCCTCCTCCTCCTCCTTGGGCCGGTGCCTTTTTGGCCTGGCTCCAGCTGCGGCCACGGCCAGGGGCGGCCAGGGGCTGTGGGCAGCAGTGGCTCTGGCGGTGGCTCCGGCTGTGGCCGCCGAGCCTCCCTGGGCTGTCCGCTGCCTACAAGCCCCCATGCCCAGGGGACGCCCGGCGGAGCGCACCGCTGCCGCCTGCAGCCTCCTCCTCCTCCGGGCGCTGCAGCCGGAGCCGGGTCAAAAAGGCACCGGCCCAAGGAGGAGGAGGAGGCCACAGGCGCCCGGCGGAGGAGGAGGCTGCAGGCGGCAGCGGTGCGGCCCGCCAGGCGTCCCCAGGGCATGGGGGCTTGTCGGCAGCGGACGGCCCAGGCAGGCCTCAACGTGTCCCGGGGGAGGTGCCCTCCTCTGAGGGCTGGTGCTGCCGCCGCCACCACCCTGAAAGGTGCGGTTCCAGCTCCAAAATAAAAAAAAAATAAAATCGGAGCAAAAATGGCTCCAATTGACTGTGCATGCGCAGAAAATCAATCTGACGCATACGCAATGCGTCAGATTGAGTTCCTGCGCATGCACAGTCAATTGGAGCCATTTTTGCTCCGATTAAAAAAAAACTTTTTCTTTTGGTGAGGCGTCCAGAACCGGACGCCTCAAAAGTTGACTACCCTCCCGGAGAACCCTCTGGGATTGTTCCTACCGGTTCCAGGGAACCGTATGGAACCGGGGACATCCCATCACTGATTTTGCCACACAAATTGGTGCATAATTATTGAAGTGTAATTGCACTTGTATGCACTCGTTGCATATAGTCACTGGCTTTTTGTGTGTAGGATTTTTTATCATTTTTTTCAGGCTATAGAAAAGTTTGTCATTATACTGGGGAAATTGAAAGAGATGCTACAGACACAAGAACCCCGTAGCCCAATGGCATATTGAATCACAATTGTCTTTGTGGCCTATGGTACAAAAAGGTACAAAGAAACAAACAAATAAATAAATAGACAAGGAAGAGTCATATGGCACCTTCTTTCATGTCCTGTTCAAACTTGACTGCCAAAATGAGGCCACTTTCTTCACTTTGTCATTGCCCAAATTCAAGTCCTCATCGGTAAATGTCTCTGGCAGCAATCAGCAGACCAGTAAATGAGACGACTCTGTGTCTCTCCACATTCACACCGTGTGTTGTTGTCTGCCAACAGTCCCCACTTCAGCATGTTGGTCTTGCATTTAGGGACTCCAACCCTCAGCCTATTCAGGGTCCTGCAAGTAATGTAGGGGAGATTGAAATCTTCAGCTATACCCTCCTTTAATGATGTTCCCTGCCCAGTGAGCTCTTTCCTCCATCTTTTAATTTAGTCTTGCTTTTGTGTACCCTCAAGAATCTTTGTTCTTGGCATAAGCTCTTCCTGAGCCGGCATCCTTGAGGCTCATATCCATTCAGAGGGTGTCAAGGATCATTCTCTTGCTTAGTTCTATCCAGAGATGGGATGTAACAGGTTCTCACCAGTTTGCCAGAACCGGTAGTAACTTTTCCCAGTGTCCCGGAGAACTGGTAACAGCTTTTGGGGGGAACCACCTTCGGGGCTTACCTTTTCACTGGTTCCCCCACTGCGCTTGCGCGCCAAGCACTTGGTGTGCATGCATGCCTACAGTGCTTGGCACGTATGCACGGCCTCCTTGCTGTCCTCCCAAGCGGGGAGGAGGAAGAGAAGCTGCTAGCCTGAAGCTCCCTATAGCCTGCTCCCCAGGGTAAGTGACTCACCTTTGGATGTGGTGTGCCTGTGTGTATTTTAATGTGTATTTAATACCTTTACCTATATTGAGGTACTACCACAGTTCCTAAAAAGGCCTGGCGGCCTGGCTTGGGGTTTTTAAGCAAAGTCTTGGAGTTACCTCATCCATAAGCTACACCTGTGCTGTTCCAATTGCTGTTCCAATTGGAGAACCCTTAAGGAGGTACAGCTGTTTAACATTTACATTAAGGCATATTATCCTAGAGAACTGGTTAGGCAAAGACTTCGTACCTAACCTCTTTAACTGCTGAAAAGTGCCAAAATGAAGCCATCTTGTGGTGAGTTCATTCTGTAGTTCCTTCCATCTGACCTAGTGTGAGAAAAATCAGCAAGAATAAGCTTTCAGCTCTGGTTTAAAAGCTCTGGTTGATTTGTGTTTGGGGTGGGTGGGTGTATTTTAATGTATTTTGTTATTTATTTAATTTATTAAATTTATTTACGGGTTTGTGTTGTGGGTGGGTTGAGGTGTGTGTGTGTGCTTATTTTTGTTTTATTTTTATTATTATTTATTATTTTTCTTTTGCCCCACCTACAACATGACGTCATGACGTTGGCTCCACCCACGATGTTATGATGTCAGCTCCGCCCACACTGTGATGACGTCACGGTGGGGTAGTAAAATTTTTGACATCTCACCACTGGTTCTATCAGCGTCCGCTGCTACTTCTCTCCTGATCTTCGGTGGAGCAATACCAATAAGGGTATATTTTCTCAACTGGTGTAGATTTGAGGCATTCTGTCACTATATGCATGGCTTCATTAACAGCGATGTTTTGCATATGTGGATGTACATGTGCTCCATACTGAAGCAGCATATTCTACTGCAGAGATGCTCATGGCCAAAGCTGATATGATGTTTTTTATGGTGTCTTCAGCAATTGCCAGCTGGTCGGAGGCAAGAGAAGGTAAAGCCGTGGGCTGGGCGCCAAAAGAGAACCACGTACTGACCCAGTCCCCTTTCAGCCATTGCAAGCTGGCCGAAGGGAGGAGAAGTAGAAGCCACGGGTAGGGCACCGAGGGAGACCCACACACCACCATTACCATCCCCAAACAACTGGCTAGGAGTGAGGGAGGCTAGACAGCAGAGGAGACCTCACCGCTGACACTACAAGATAACTTCTTACTTCACATGTAATTTCTAACTTCATATATTCAGCACTAACTAGCTAAACTTTTAGTCTGGAACTGTGTTTTAAACTGTGATAATATGCATGATAATATTTTGTTTTAAACAGTGATAACATGTATGATGAGAGGAGACTGGCGTAGACACCGGCAAACCACATCAGGAAGCTTGCCAAGAGAACCCTCTTGACCAAAACAAAAGGCAAAACAAAGGGGCAATTTAGATGAAACAGAATGCTTAGCAGAACATATAGGAAGAAGGGGATGGACAGGAAAGGAGGAGGAGAAATACAATGTTGTAAGGAAAAATACTGTATCGGGACATGGAATGAAAGATCTATGAACAAAGGAAAACAGGAAGTAGTAAAAAAGGAAATGGAAAGAATAAGCATTGACATCTTGGGAATCAGCAAGTTAAAATCGACAGGGATGGGCAAGTTTAGCACTGGAAACAATCATATCTACTACTGTGAACAAGAAAACCTCAGAAAAAACAGAGTAGCTATAATCGTCAATAAAAGAGTGAGAAAAGCGGTAATGGGATATACAGTAAAACACCGGATAACGATTGGATTGGATAACGTTAAAATCGCATAACGTTAAGTAATCTGGGGAGGATAATTAGATCGAATAACGTTAAGGTCCTATGGGAGTATCGGATAACAACCGCTAAAGCCTGTGCAGTTACAATGTATCTCTATGGAGCTTTAACGTTATCCGATCCATCCCATAGGATTTTAACATGGATCGGATAACACTAAAAATCGAATAACACCAAGACTTGTGGAACCAAGTTTTAGCGTTATATTTATTGTTTATTGTTCATACTTGATATCCCGCCCCAATCGGGTAAACCCGACTCTGGGCGGCTTACATCCTAAATCATAATATAAAAGCCTTAAAAATTCATAAAATTCATAAAAAATATTATCCGATGTTTTACTGTAATCTCAAAAATGATAGAATGATGTCAGTCAGAATACAAGGCAAACATTTCAATATCACTGTAATCCAAGTATACGCACCAACCACTGGTACAGATGAAGCCACAGTTGACCAGTTCTATGAGGACCTACAACACCTCATAGAACAGACACCAAGAAATGGCGTACACATTATCATAGGAGACTGGAATGCTAAAGTAGGAAATAAAAAAGTAAATAGAATAACAGGCAAGTTTGGTCTTGGAACACAGAATGAAGCAGGGCAAAGATTGATAGAGTTCTGCCAAGAGAATGGACTAGTCATAGCAAATACCCTCTTCCAGAAACACAAGAGGCAACTTTACACATGGACATCACCAGATGGCCAAATTAAAACCAGATTGATTACATACTCTGCAGCCAAAGATGGAGAACCTCCATATAGTCAGCAAAAACAAGACCGGGAGCAGACTGTGGCTCAGATCACAACCTACTGATCGCAAAATTCAGGCTTAGACTAAAGAAAATAGGGAAAACAATTAGGCCAGACAGATATGACCTAGACAACATCCCTAAGGAATACAAGGTGGAGGTGTGGAACAGATTTAACTACTTAGACTTGATAGACAGAGTGCCAGAAGAATTATGGACAGAGGTGCGGGACATCATGCAGGAGGCAGCAAGGAAAACCATACCAAAAGAAAAGAAGCATAAAAAGGCAAAGTGGTTGTCTGATGAGGCTCTTAAAATAGCAGAGGAAAGAAGGAATGCAAAAGCCAAAGGAGAAAGGAAAAAAATGCAATCACTTGAATACAGGATTTAAAAGAAAAGCAAGGAGAGATAAGGAAACCTACCTAAATGAACAGTTGAGGAGGATGGTGGAGGACAGAGGTGTCTAGAGGACAATGGTTCATGGGGTTACAATGGGTCGGAATCGACTGTATGACTGAACAACAACAACAGAATTGACCAGAATCTTATTGTGCTTGTATAAACTCTGCATAACTTGCCATAGCTAATTGTTGAGATACTAGAGTGCAAACAAGGTGCACCTCAACATCTCATTATCTAGCCAAGGCAAGCTACACAAACCTTACAGGAATACCAATAGAACTCTGGTCCTTATAACATAAGGGATAGTGCACCATGAATTTCCCAGGGCCCCATATTTATACTTTACAAGTATGACTGTTGCTCGAGGGAGAAGCATTATACTGTACTGTATTTTCTTCCAGAAACAGCCGATGTAGAGAGGTGTGTGTGTGGAATTTCTTCTATACTAAATAACATTGGTAGATTTTTCTTCTGAACTAAATTGGCATATGGAAAGCAGATTTCCAGGAGACCACTGTTATGACCTGGAGGAATAACCCTCCTTCCTTGAAAGCAGTGGCACTCCAGTCTGCCTCCTCCATAGTAATTAATCTTAGGAGAAAGCAATCTATCCAACAATACCAGTTGGCTCCAGTAGACTAATTTAATTTGGTACAATGACAAATACAGGTACTGTATATATATTTCTGTTTGAACTCTCATGTGATTTGTCTTCAATTCCAACTGAGTTTTTCTACTACAAACCAATATTCCCATTCTTTGCAAGCAGACTGTTTCCTACAGATGCTTCCAAGAACATGATTGCACAGGGGGAACAAAATGAATGAGGCACATGCACACTATTTAAGACAAAAATATTTGCTGCTGCTGCTTCTTTACCAATTCAGCAGAGGCAGAACCGCTGAAAATCTCACAAAATTGCCATGACTCCCACACAAGGCAGGTTTTATCTCTTCTGCTTCACCTTCAGTTCTTCCCATCACTGATCCTTTGGATTCATTTTGAACTCTCCCTCCCACATAATTACTTTGTTATTCTGAAACCACTACCATAAACTTTATTGTGAATGTACTGTACCTAGATGAATAGACGATTTAAATGAGGGAAATTGCCTAAATTTTGAAACAGGATCTGAGTGGAAATTTGGAAATTAATGGACTGGCCTCTGATTTCTTCTTAGGATTAGTTACAACCTGTCCAGTTGCTGAAATTTGGCTTTGGGGTATGTTTATGTGAAAGACAGAAACAGCTTTGGGGGAAAAATCTATTGTACTAGCAAAGTTCTGATTTGCATTTTTACACCATTACAGATTAATTGTAATTAAAGGGGAGTTCCTGATTTGGAATGATCTGGACCAGGATGCAAATTACTTAGAGTTTATTTTATTTGAACAAGCAATTAAATCACTTGCTTTGTTAAATTTAAATGAATCCTGCTAATTATTCTGTATTTGCATATATACATGTAAATTAGAATGGACAAATTTTATGTCACATAGACCTAAATTCTATATCTTTTGAATGCCTAGCAGGTGACAAAAATCTGGATTACACCCTCATCTCAGTGGAGCAATATATAACACAGAAAAATATGGCTTTCACTGTAACAGATCCCCAAAGAGAATAAAACCAAATGGAAATTACATATTTGTGAGGAGGTATGGACATAGAGCACTAAAACCCTATTGAATCAGACCAGCAGTTCATCTAGTTTAGAAGCTTGCCTCTCAGAAGCTTCCAAAGTCCACAGACCTCATCTATCCTGTGCTATTTCAAGAGGTATCAAGCAACATCCTGCCACCAGATCTGAAGATTTATATAATCTTTATCTTTGTGAATAGAATCTATTGAGGCTTACATCTTCTGTGAATTGGTCAAATGGAGGAATCACAATTTGGGATCAAAATTGCTGGGAGAACCATCAACAATTTGAGATATGCAGATGATACCATCCTAATTGGCAGAAAGTGAGGAAGAACTAAAGAACCTGCTGCTTAGGTTGAAAGAAGAGAGTGCAGAAGTTGGCTTGAGACTCAACATGAAGAAAACTAAGATAATGGCAACAGGCCCTATCAGTCCCTGGAAAATAGATGGGAAAGAAGTAGAAGCAGTGATAGGTTTTACTTTCTTAGGATCCAAGATCACTGCAGATGGAGACTGCAGCCATGAAATAAAAAAGCAACTGATTCTTGGAAGACAAGCTATGAGAAATTTGGGGAACATAGTTAAAAATAGAGACATCACCTTGAAAACAATAATTCGCATAGTCAAAGCAATGGTATTCCCTGTTGTAATGTATGGTTGTGATAGCTGGACCATTACGAAAGCTGAGCGCATAAGAATAGATGCCTTTGAAATGTGGTGTTGGAGGAGAGTTTTGAGAATCCCCTGGACATCGAGGAGAACAAATTGGTTGATTCTAGAAGAAATCAACACTAACTGTTCCTTAGAAGGTCAAATAGTAAAGATGAAGCTAAAGTACTTTGGACATCAAATGAGAAAAGAGGATTCACTTGAGAAAGCCTTGATGCTGGGAAAGGTGGAGGGCAAAAGAAGAGGACTGCCAAAAATGAGATGGCTAGATGGTATTGTAGACGCAATGGGCACAGAGCAGGGTGGGTTGAGGAGGATGGTGGAGGACAGAGATGGCTGGAGGACAAAGGTCCATATGGTTGCAAAGGGCCAGAATCAACTGTGTGAATGAAAAACAACAAATTTATAGTCTTAAAAACTTTCCGGTCATCACCACACCTTGTGGCATCAGCTAATATTAAAATACTGCACTGTACAGTAGTTCATCTTTAAGAAGCGACAACAGGATTTTTGTCTGTTTTGTTTGATTTACTATCTATTAATCATTGCATAGCCTAACATGGCTACCACTTCAAAAATATATAATTATGCACTGTATGGACAAAATTGTTACAGACTGGGTGTTTTGGATTTCTTTCTCCACTAAACTAATCTGCTCACTCTCTCTGTCTTCCCACATTTATAAGGATAGCGACTTGGTCAGACAGGCAGTGAAGGGCAGCCAAAATTTTTACTACCACACCTTGGGCGGAGCCAAAGTCATGGGAAGAGCCAAAGTCATGGGCGATCTAGTCATGCCTGCCATATGGCCATGTATACATCTGCAAACACAGGCAGCATTGGCTCTTTGGCTGTAAATGGAGATGAGCACTGCATCTTAGAGTCAGATACAACTGGCTTTTGAGCAAGGGAGACCTTGAACCACTTGCAGGGACAAAACCTGATGTCAAATTTGAATACCAGTCAGGGATCTTCTATAATTAGGTAAAGGCTGCCCTTGCTTGAAAGCCAGTTGTTACCAACTCTAGGAATCAGTGCTCATCTCTGTTTATAGCCAAAGAGCCAGTGGACTTGATCCACAAAAGCTCACATTAAAATACACACATTAAAAATACACATTAAAAATAAATACACATTAAATACACATCAAAATATACATTAAAAATACATTAAAATACACTCACCCACCTCACCCAAAGGCGAGTCACTTACCCTGGGGAGCAAGTGGTAGGGAACTTCAGGCTAGCAGATGCTCTTCCTCCTCCCCGCTTGGGAGGACAGCAAGGGGAGCGTTAGCTCCCGAGCGGCGCCGCGGCCATGCCTCAGTCCGAGGGCCTCAGCCACGAGGCTGCAGCGCCTACAAGGAGGTTGCCGAGGGCCTCAGCAACAGCCGTCAGTTCCTCCTTGGCTGTGCGTGGTCGCCCGACACTCTGTGCTGCCACACTCCAAGCAGCCAATGGCTGCTTGGCTCGGTGTGCCGAGCGCTGTAGGTGCGCATGTGCGCCAAGTGCTGTAGGCATGCATGTGCGCCGAGTGCTGTAGGCAGCATTTGCACTGAGCGCTGGAGGTGTGCATGCATGCCGAGTGCTGGAGGTGCACATGCATGCTGAAGGCATGCATAGGTGGTGGGAGAAACAGGGAGAAAAAGGTAACCCCTGAGATGGTTGGCCCCAAAAGTTGCCACCAGTCTGCGTGGACACTAGGAAAAGTTACTACCGGTCCACGTGGACCGGTGTGAACCAGCTCTTGCCCACCACTGCAGACAGGTATGTGTCACTGGTCTGATGAAGTGGACTCAATTTCACAAAGGCTTAATAAATGTGTAAGGCTCCAAGGTGGCACACTTTGCTCATCCTTGGAAGTAAGGGATGGATGGGGGTTAGGATAGGCAGGGTTTCCTGGACAGCAACCCATTTTAATTTAATCCATAGCATCAAGGAGGCCATTCTCTGCATTGCTGCAAGTGTCTCTTTCGCCTTGGTCCTCCTGAATAGATACATCACCTTGGAGGAGTCACACCCAAGTGCACCCAAGCTTAGCACCTGCAATTAATGTGCACAAACCGCAGTGGGTCAGAAATAACTCCATTCCTCTTTATGCCCTTCACAGTATGTGTGTGTTAAAGCTTATGGAGGCAGATGAGGTGAACTCCTAAATATTTTGGGCCATCTCCTTTTGTCTGCCAAAAACCAGTCCTCAGCACTAATCCCTCAGGAGGATGCCAAAAGAAGAACACAATCCTCTTTTTTCCTCTACTCTTCCTCCCCCCCCACGCCCAGTTTCGGACCATCATCCTACCCCCCGCCCCTTTCCACCTCAAATCCAACTCCATCTTAAATTCTCCCTCCTCCTGTTCGCCCGCCGAAGCGGGCACGCGTGGTAGGGCCTCGCTGACACGTGTCAGCGAGGCCCTTCCAGACGCGCCCGCTTCGGCGCACGAACAGGAGGGAGAATTTAAAATGGAAATCTTCTTTACCTCAGCAGCGCGTGAACAGGAGGAGGGAGGGTTTAAGATGGAAACCTTTTTTACCTCAGGAAAGTCCCTCACAAGGAAATAATCACCTCCCCACTCTCACGAAATCCCAGGCTAAAAAGGATGATATACGAGTGTGTCTGTGTGATTGTGACTTTCCCTTCAATAGATCTCTTTTATTTATTTAATTTTCTCCCCTCATAGGAAATCCCCCCCCCTTTCGCCTCTTTCTCCCTTATCCTCCAGCCCCCCCCCTCGGCTCGCCCCCGTCGCCCGTCACTGCAGCGGCGGCCGGTTTATATGCGCGCTCCCCGCCCGTGCCCCCTCCTCTTTCTCGGGCGCGCGCCATGCAGCGGTTTTTCTCCTTCTCTCCCTCCCCTTTCCTTCAACCGCCGTTTCCTCCGTTTCCCTTCTTAATTCCACCGGCGGAAGGATCAAAGCGGCACGCGCGTAACTGAAATAGAGAGTGAAGGAGAAAAAAATCCCGTCTCGCGCTCGCTGCGGTCTCCTTGCCTCAGCTGCGGAAGGATCTCTTCAGTTTAGCCGGCCCGGCCCGGGTTTCGACACGCGCGCGCGCGGGTGTGATGCGGCAGCGCGAGCGAGCGAAGCCGTTAGTTGTGAGGAGAAGGCGGCGAGGGGTGTGTGCGATCCCTCCTGCCTGAGGGGAATTAGTTTGGAAGAAGGGAGAGTTTTGCGGAGGGGTGTGTGTAGATTAGAAGGCGGCGAGAGGGGTGTGTGTGAAGAAAAGGTTTGGAGGTTTGGGGAGTGGCTGCTACTCTTGAGAAGTGAAGAAGGAGGGAGCCCAGAGGAAGCCAGAAATTAAGGGCGTGTGAAAGGGGGGGGGGGAGAGAATAGAGGAAGCTGCTGACTGACTTAGGGTCGGGAAGTGAATGAGAGGCTGAGGGGGTGGTGGTCGCGCAGGAAAAGCAGTCTGCTGGGGGGGGGGAGAGCTGCTTATAGAAACGGTGATTTTGTGGTGTGTGGGGGGGGCGCGCGAGACGAGATGAAAGGCGACCTGTGAGGACCAGGGAAGGGAGGGGCAGGGTCCTGCCTTGGTTTCTCATCCTGTCTGCACCTCTGAACCCCTTTAGAGAGCATCTTTTGGGAAAGGAATAAGGGCAGCGTTGTCCCCGCGAGAATCCCCCCCCCCCCTCTGTATTCGGGTGAGGTGGTTTGGTTTGAGAGGAGCTTGCGCTGGTCTTGCCTGCAGAGCGGGTCAGTTGGGGAGGGAGGGGGTGGAAATCAGGCTAGACTTGGGTGGTGGTGGAAAGAAGAGAGAGGTTTCTTCTGAGCTCGGAGGTAAGGGAGACTTGTTGGAAGAGGGGAGAGGGAGAAAGCGTTTTCTGCTCTCTCTCGCCGGATTGGGGGTGGGGTGGGGATTAAGATAATTTCTTTGGAATTTGGCCCCCATCTGTATGGGTGCACGCTTGCTTGCTGCTGCTGTTGGAGACGGGAAGTTTGGTGGAGGGAAGGGGTGGTATGGCTGATGTAGGATCATCGTAGGGTCCCTCCTTTTTTCTCCTTCCTCTTCTGCACAGAGAGAGGAGGAGGAAGAAGCCGTCGGTGACAGACAGTAGAAGGTAGTGGGGAGGAAAATGAATATGGTTGGCCTGGCGATCGCTCCCTTTCCCGACGAGGTGGATAATGCAGGGTCGGCTGTCGCCACAGCCCTGATTACTTTTTGAATTTTATGGAGATACCAGATTGGATATATTCTTCGCATGTTTAACGGAATTACTGCAACGAAAGGAACCTCATCGCCCGTCTTGCTATAGAAAAAATAATACATGCATCTGGGTTTTTAAAGCTCTTCAGCAACAACAAAATGGAAAACGAGATATTCACACCTCTCTTAGAGGTCTTCATATCCAGCCCTCTGGTTACCTGGGTAAGCATTTATACATTGGCATTAGCAATCTGTAAAATGTTTATTATTTATTTCTGACAGTTTGAGACTGAGCCTCAATTGTGTTCTAGGTTAAGACTTTTGGACCGTTAACTGGAGGAAATGCAACCAACTTGGAAGAATATGTTGCACTTGTGGATGGGGTTTTCTTGAATGAAGTCATGCTCCAAATGTAAGTTGCTTTATTTCTCTGTTTAATTTCCTGAAGAAGCATCTGCCATATTACTTTTCATAATTTAACCAACAATCTATTTTATTTTGTTATTTTTAAGGTTGCCTAAGAACACAGTTCAGAGTATTAATTTAGTTCTATTAAGTGATCCTGTGTTTGATCTTACAGCATACAAGTGTGCTACTTCTCTGAATATATGTACTGTATATGATTCTAGCAGAAGTGGAGAGACCAGAAAATTAGAATTATTTTCAACAAAAGGTTAAGCAGTGCATCTTGTGTGGGCATGGTAGTAATAGGCCTCTATTTTAATGATTGCCCAACTTCAGATGTCTATATTTTTGCTTAAATTCTCAATATGCATTTATGTGTTGATTTTTATTAACATACTTAGTTGTATGACATTGAGGAAGCAAATGCATGTGATAGTCTTTCAGTGGAAAATGTTGTGGAATATAATATTCATTGTAGTTTCACTGTATTAAAGAAGAATACATGTTTTGGGAACAGCATGTTTCTAGTGGGATGACAATTGTCAGAAGAGATTTACCTCCTTTTATGTGAGCTGGTCTACAATTTACAGTGGGAGTGGTTTGGATTTGCTGGTACCCTTTGGAAGCATTAAATTTAGGTTCATTCCTACCTAATGTTTTGTGCTGTTGCTCGCCCAAGAGTCATTGTTCATAGGCTAGTGATACAACATGTGGGAATCATCATAGTAAATCAACATCTGTGAAATGAATGAGCAGTTTAGTGATGTTGCTAAAACCTTCCTGCAGGAGGGTGGTCTTAGATTATGCAAATAAGCATGTTTTTAGTTAACAGCAGGCATGTATGAATAAAGCTAATGTTTGGCTAAATTAATAGAGAGAGAAAGATTAGAGAATAATGCTGGCAGGCTGAAGGTAACAAGATCTTTGCCTATAATGAAATTATATAATTGGATGATTTTTTAAAAAATTATTCAACCCAAGTTCAGGTATCAAGCATGTTGTATTGTGCTCAGGTTTTTCTTATTGTTTTAATAGGTTTAGGGATAATGAGAAAGGTCCTCCCTCTTGCTGCAGTGGAGGAGCCTAAATCTAACCTAGGAAAACTTTTTGCTTTCCCCAAACTCTGTAGTAAAATTTTGTAGCAATCCAGGCACATCATTTATCTGTTTTATCATTACACTATTATAGGGGTTCTCAAACTTTTCACACTGCTGGCTGGTCACATAGTTTAGCAGGCCAGTCATGTTGTTCCACCGGAAGCGGAAGTAAAACATGCATGTACAAAACACTGTCATAAATGCACCCGTGGCTGTCATAAACGTGTTTACGACAGCTGTGGGTGCATTTACAGCAGCATTTTGCACATGCGTGGCATGTTTTATTTCCACTTCTGGGAGTGCCAAGGGTGGTGTGGGCCGGATTATTTGGTGCCACGGTCCAAATCTAGCCCAAGGGCTGTAGCTTGACCACACCAGCACTATTACTTTATTAAAGTTTAGATTGGGGTCCTCAACCTTTTAAAGCTGGGGGCCGGGTCACACACCCTCAGACTGTTGAGGGGCCGGACCTGTGGTCCCAAAGGCATTGGTGTGGGCTTGGGATGGTCCCACCGCTGGTGTTGAAGGTGGTGGCAGTGGGATCACCCTGAGTCCCTCCCCCACTTCCCATACAGCACTGGCAATGACAGCAGGACCACCCCAAGCCATCCACCCCCCACCCCACCCCCAATTTTCTGCTTACTGCCTTGAAGCTGCATGGTGTGGGTGAAGGAGGGATCCAGGTTGTCCTCACCCATGCTTGGCGAGAATGGCCCCCGGGAAAGACGTGGGCAGCTGGATTCATCTACCGTTGCACGCATCTCTCAACAGCCTTACAACATCCGCCCTGCTATGGTGCACTGTTAGGGACACACCAAGCAAAGGGGACAAGGATTGAGGCAGTGGTGGCAGAAGTGGCGGCTGGAGTTAAGGTGCAGGCTGGATGATTTGGTGCCGTGGGCCGTAGGTTGAGGATCCCTGGCCTAGATTGTTCTTTGTCACAAGCTCTGCAGATTTAGTAGACCACTACAGTGATTTCATTCCTGCATTTATGGATCCAGTTGGCTTACAACGTTTTGGGACATGACAGAAAGGAACTAAGAAGACTGTGCATTAATATTGCTGGTCCAGTTTGAAGGCTTCTTCCGTATAACTGAGACTACAGTATTGTTAAAAATCTTTAAGGACATATTCCCACTTAATATTTTTCTCTGTGGTTACAAATGGTAATGCAGGTGTTGAAGCAGCAAAGGAACTATCACAGTGACAGCAAAAATATTCTATATATGGCCGAAGATGCTTTAGAATTTGTCTGAAGCCTTTTAGTAGAACAGTGATAGTGACAGTATGAAGTCTGCTGTCATCGTGCCTAAATATTGGCAACTTTTTGATGCTTTTTAAAGGGAGGTGTTCTTAGAAAGCCCTTGTGGTACAGTGGTTGAGCTGTAATACTACAGCCAAAACTGCTCACAATCTGAGTTCAATCCACAGGTTGAACAGTGGAGATTTATTTAGCCTTCTAGGGTTGGTAAAATGAGTACTTGGTGTGTTGGGGGCAAAATGCAAATTACCCATGAGCCACCCAAAGTGCTCTAGGTGCTTTTGGGCAGTGTACAGTAATACCTCGGATAACGCTGAGACTTGGTTCCACAAGTCTTGGTGTTATCCGATTTTTAGTGTTATCCGATGCATGTTAAAATCCTATGGGATGGTTCGGATAATGTTAAAGCTCCATAGAGATACATTGTAACCACATAGGCTTTAGCGGTTGTTATCTGATCCATCCCATAGGACCTTAACGTTATTCGATCCAATTCTCCACCCCAGATTACTTAACGTTATGTGATTTTAGCGTTATCCGAGGTAAATGTTATCTGACGTATTACTGTATGTTAATTTTTCATCTTATTAGGTGGTATGACAAAGTAATCAAAATAATTCACACCCACCTTGGCCTAGATGCCTCATTTAATGTACAGATGCTAGGCAATTAATGTATCAGATGTTGACTTGCCTATACAGTACTTTAAAAAAATGGGTGCAGAGAGAAGCAAAATGCCTCCTATCATCTTTTACCTGTTGGTTCATCATAGCCATTATGTTTCCCTTCGGTGATACTCGTTTAGAAGCACTTGTCTTCAGTGTATGGTTCCACCTAATCGAGGGTTATATAGTGAGCTTTATAGTAAAGACAAAGCTTGAAAGCCAGTTGTATCCCAACTCTAGGGTACGGTGCTCATCTACATTTACAGCCAAACAGCCAGCACTATCTGCATTTGCAGATGTTTCTGTGGTCATGTGGCAGGCATGACTAGACACTGGAGTGCATGGAACGCTGTTATCTTCCCACCAAAGTGGTACCTATTTATATACTGTACTTACAATTTCTTGCTTCCGAACTACTAGGTTGACAGGAGCTGGGACAGAGATGGGAGCTCACTCCATTATGCAGCACTTGGGTCTCGAACTGCTGACCTGTTGACCTTCCAGTAATCAAGTCCAATGTCTTAACTACTAAGCCATTGCAGTCCCTAGTGAGCTTTATACCAAATGCAATTTAGTAAATATGATTTGCTTACATGGTGATCCTACGTAGCCATTTTAGAACAAAGACAAACTCTGAGCAAGTATTATGAGCAACTGGCTTATACATTTTTTTATCTAACTAAGCTAAATGTAGTCTTTTGTCCCTTATCATTCCTATCTGAGCAACAACAAAACTTGAGTTTCCCAAAAGATATTGGCAACAGGGAAGTGTTTACTACTAGGTGTTAAAGATGTACAAGCACTTTCCCTGATGGTTTTCCAGCTAAGAAAAAAGAATATGCTGCTTTCCTTGCTTCGGCAAAGGGAGCGGCATACAAATCTAACAAATAAATAATAAAATAAATAAATATGCTGATTTGATCTTGTGTGTCCAAAGATTTGTAGGCCTTGTTACGTAGCTTCTAAACCAGGGGTTTCCAACATTTTCCTGCCACCAACATTCAGCTGTGCAGGTGGGAAACATGGCTGTGCCCACTGCTTATGTTTTTAGCGGTAGTGGCAGTCGTGCTGTTTTTGTGGCTACTTGCACAGCCTCCGCCACTTCCCAGGGCAATGGGAGGTTTTGTAACGCATTTTCGCTTCTTTTTGGGATTTTTTTGTTGCTTCGCTGCGTTTAGGCAGCCAAACCGCAGTGGTTGAGAACTTCCTGGTTCCACCCTGGGAACCCAGGCACTGACGTAAGCTCTGCTTGGAACCAGAAGTCCCCAACCACCATGGTTAGGGGCCAAAACGTAGCGGAGAAGCGGCAAAAGAAATCCCAAAACAAAGCGCAAATGCTCTGAAAAGCCTCCTGCCGCCCTGGGAAGCATTGGAGACTGTGTGAGAAGCCACAAAAATGGCGAAATTGCTGCTGCTTCCACTATGGTAAGTGACGTATTGCAACTTGTGGTGGTGGTGGTGGTAGCTTCTGGAGGTGCCTGGGTGGCCACTGAGGGCTGTATTAATGACCTCCATGGGCTTGATTAGGGCCATGAGCCATAGGTTGGGAAATCCTGTTCTAAACAATCCTCAAACTTTCATCCAAACTTTCATTTTTGCTCCATGCCCCCGGAACAGCTGAACCACTGGAAGCAGGTATGTTTGTGCATGTATATCCGGAACCACTTCAAGGAGTGGTGCAGGCCCATTTGCGCATGTGCAGGGGTTTCCCCATCTAATTCTGAGTGGTACGAACATATGCGCAGGAGCATCTGGAACCACTTCCTGGGTGTTTCCCCCAACCACTTCCTGGAGTTGTGAAAGTGCTGCAGGCCTGATGAACTGGTGTCATGGGCCATAGTTTGGGCACCCCTCTTCTAATAGATAGTTTTTGTCCCCTTCTGAAGACTGAAAACTTGGAGGAAGACTGCTTTCTCACTGCAGTCATCAAAAAGACGATGCCATACTTTCTATAGGGAACACATTGGTTGAAGCCTGTCTTAGCAATACCTCGCTTAATAAGCAAAATGCATTCCACGCAGTTGCTCGTTAAGCGAGTTACTCGTTCTGCGAAACACATTTCCCATAGGAAAATGTGTTTCGCTTCGCTGCAGCGGGGCTTTTGGCAATGAGGACGGGGATTCCCCCATCTCATTCCAAAACACCCTGCTGCTGTGCAGCGTGAGTCAACAGGGCATTTGGGAAGGGTACAGGGAACTCTTCCGAAGCCCCCCTGGATCGCCTAACTCTTTGACAATCCAGGCCGGGGGGGACTTCGGAGGGGCTTGGAAGATCCTCCTCTTCTGAAGCCTCCCCCTGCCTGGATTGCCAAACCCTTGACAATCCTTGGGGGAGCGAAGGGTACGGGGATCTTCCCCATACCCTTGCCAAACGCCCCACTGACGCGCGCACATGTTTGAGAAGGGTATGGGGAAGATCCCCACACCCTTCCCAAATGCCCCGCTGTTGCAGAGCGCATGTCAGTGGGGTGTTTGCAAAGGGTACAGGGATCTTCTCTATACCCTTCCCAAACGACCCGGTGATGTGTGGGGCATTTGGGAAGGGAATGGGTAAGATCCCCACACCCTTCCTAAATGCCCTGCTGCTGCGTAGCACGCATCAGTGGGGCATTTGTGAAGGGTATGGGGATCTTTCCAGTACCATTCTCAAAAGCCCCATTGACATGTGGCTCGTGTCTGCGAGGTGTTTTGGAACCCGGCGGGGGAGTTCCCCGCCGCGTTCCAAAACACCCTGCCAGCACGTGGACCCGTCAGCTGGGCGTTTTGAAACATGAACCGGGGACTTCCCCACCACATTCCAAAACACCTTGCTGGTGCGCATGCATCTGTGGGGTGTTTTGGAAAGCGGTGGGGAATCTCCCATTCGTGTTCCAAAATACCTTTTGGGGAAAGGCCTGCTCGTTAGGCGAGATGCTCGCTAAGCAAGATGCTAGCTATGTGAGGCATTAATGTGTTTGCAACTCCTGTTGTAAAATCACTAAATGAGAGTATACTTTTTAGCAGAGAAAGAAGCATAGCTAATGAAAATGTTACTCCATTTCTTCTGTGGTCCAGGTTACCATTGGTCCAGTCTTGTCATCAATTTTAATCATTTTATTTGTTTCAATAGTTTATTTCAGCAGTTATCCCAGGATTTTGGTACATTTGGTCTGCCGTCTGCTCCTTTCTTGCTTATTTTGCTTAATGAATGGTAAAAAAAAGCCTGTTATTTATTTATTTATTTATTTATTCACACTTACTATCCCGCCCCAATCGGGCTTACACCCGACTCTGGGCGGCTTACAAGACAAAAATACAATCACAAACTCATCCAATAAAATGCTAATAATTAAAAAATTTAAAACTGTAAAAAATTCATAAAAAGCAAGAAGTAAAACCAGAACAAACAACCCCACGGGATAGAACCAACAGCAGGGGAGGCTATCCCTCAAATCAACCACCCTGTGTGGGATCCCACATACCTTGGTCCCCACACTTGTCCCGCCAGCCAGGTTTTTAAGCTCTTCCGGAAGGGTAGGAGCTCTGTCTGTAGGCGCAGTTCCGTTGGGAGGAGGTTCCAAAGGGCTGGGGCAAACACAGAGAAGGCCCTCTTCCTAGTGCTAGAGAGATGAGCCTCCCTAGCTGATGGGATGACAAGAGAGCCCCTCCGATCCGCCCTGGTGGGACGGACAGACGTTCTTAGGGTGACGCGGTCTCTGAGGTATCCTGGCCCACTACCATATAAGGCTTTAAAGGTAATAACCAGCACCTTGAATTGCACCCGGAGACATACTGGTAACCAGTGCAGCTCCCGGAGCAGTGGTGAGGCATGAGCATAACGCCCGCACCCCATCACTATCCGGGCCGCCGCATTTTGGACCAGCTGCAGTCTCCGAATGGTCACCAAAGGCAGCCCCATGTAGAGCGCATTACAGTAATCAAGTCTGGAGGTGACCAAAGCATGTGTGACCATGAGCAAGGCGTCTCGTCCCGGTCTAGGAGTGGGCGTAACTGGCGTATTACACGAAGTTGTGCAAAAGCCCTCCTGGCCACGACTGCCACCTGCTCTTCGAACAGTAGTCTCAAGTCCAAGAGGACCCCCAGATTACGCACCGGGTCTGTTTGGGGCAAAGCTGCCCCATCCAGAACCAAAGCTGGTAACTCCCGTGATAACACAGGGCCCCTTACCCACAGCCACTCAGTCTTACCCACAGCCACTCAGTTATAGGAAAAGATCTTAATTACAGAGGGAATAGATTTGATCTGTTTGAAGGTGAAAATTTTTCCATGGTGACACTAGGTATATTTCTTGGAACAAAAGTGTTAAAACTGAATGAGACTAGTTGTGTATGAGACATTCTGTTTTATCCTTGTCAGTTAGGTTTTTGACCAAAGAATACTTTAGAAGCTCTAGTAGATAAATGTAATTCAGAGGTCAGCAAGGGAATATTACATTATTGTTGTTGGCTGAAGTTGTAGACATCAAATATTGATCAGATGTTGGTTGATGTTGTAGAATACCTTTTGGAGGAATTTTAATGGTAAATTGACTGTAGATGTTAAATTATTATTCAATTGGGATCTAAGTTGGACTGAACCTGTTTATTCCACAAAGTATATAGAAGTATGCTTTGCTTCCATCCTAGGTGATGCCCTAGCATAGTAAAATAAATAATCACTTTGGACGTGTGTGTGTGTGTGGGGACACTTTGCCTGGCAGCCTTGATGCAGTCTTTGAGCTGCCTTCAGTTTTGACTGTCAGCTTTTGCCACAGGGGCAAACAGATTCTTCATGTTCTTCATGTTCATGTTTTCTAGGGACTCTTTAAGAACATAGGCTTTGAGTTCTTGTTCCCCTTTAAGGCTGAAATGGAGGGTATTTTTTGTAAGTTCAGTAGTACTTTGCTTAAAGAGCATAATGTGTTCCACAGGATTGTTCTTTAAGTGAGTTTGCTCTTTAAGTGAAACACCATTGTAAGTAACCAATTGTGACTTCTGGTGTGTGTGTGGGGGGGGGATTGTGAAACCCAATTTATTTGTTAAGTGAGTTTTTGGTCGGTTTTATTTGTTAAGCAAGGCGACCATTCAGAGAAAATTCTGCTCTTTAAATGAGTTACTCTCTAAGCGAGGTACTCTTTATGTGATATTTTACTGTATAGACCAGTGGTGCCCAAACTAAGGCCCAGGGGCCGGGTGCGGCCCCCGATGCCACTTCGTCCAGCCTACGAAGCCCTCATCGCTCCTGGAAGCGGAAGTAAAACGTGCCCGTACGGGTGCATTTTTCTTCCGCTTCCAGGAGCGATGAGGGTTTCGTGGGCCAGATGAATTGGCATTGGCAGCCGCACCCGGCCCCCAGGCCTTAGTAACCAGCTCCGTGAACCACATGAATGTCCCACGGCCCAAAAGGTTTGGGCACCCCTGGTATAGACTGACAATACAGTCATATGAGATGAGTGAACATTATAATTTGGATGAAACTTTGAAACTTTTGAAATGTCAATACAGTAATACCCTGGATAACGCGAGTACCGGATAGCGTGAAAACCGCATAACGTTACAAGATTTTCAGAAAAATTTTGTATCGAATAATGCGATTTTTAACGTTATCCGATACAGTCGTTCTTAGCAGCAGGGTGGCTGGAAAGCTGAACGGGGTTCTCCGTTCAGCTTCCCAGCCACCCTGCAGCTACGGAGGCAGGGGTGGGGAGGCTGGAAAGCTGACGGGGGGCTCCCCCGTCAGCTTCCCCAGCCACCCCACCCCTGCCTCCGTAGCTGCAGGGTGGCTGGGAAGCTGAACAGAGAACCCCGTTCAGCTTTCCAGCCACCCTGCAGCTGTAGATCGGGTCCTCTGATCTCTCTGGAGCAGGCAGGGGACACGATCCAAGCTGTTTCTGGGCTTCCCCGACGTCCTCAGCCAGTGCAGCAAGCCAAAACGTCAGGGTTCGAATCCCGACATTCTGGCTTGCTGCAATGGCTGAGGACGTCGGGGAAGCCCAGAAACAGCTTGGATCGGGTCTCCCCACCTCCCTGGACCCGGCAGGGGGGTCAGAGACCCCAAAATTGGTAAAAGAAACAGACAAGCTGTTTCCAAAGTTCCCCCACCTCCCTGGAGGCTGCAGCAAGCCAAAATGTCAGGATTTAAATCCCGACGTTCTGGCTTGCTGCAGCCTCCAGGGAAACAGGGCTTTTTTTTAACATTGTGTGATCAATGTATCACACAACGTTAAAAACCGGATAACGACGAGACTTGTGGAACCAAGTCGTAACGTTATCCGGGGTACTAGTGTACATATTTAAATACATTGCAATTTTAAATTTAATAGACATCTCTTAATAATGTGCTGTATTACTCTTGAGTTCCATAGTGCTCCCATGTGGTCAAAAATTATGATCTTTCTTATTTATTTTTTGTTGTTGTTCAGTCGCACAGTTGATTCCGACCCTTTGCGACCCTATGGACCATTGCCCGCCAGGCACCTCTGTCTTCCACCATCTTCCTCACCCTGCCCAGCTTTGTACCCATTGCATCTACAATACCATCTAGCCATCTCATTTTTGGCCGCCCCCACCTTCTTTTGCCCTCCACCTTTCTCAGCATCAAGGCTTTCTCAAGTGAATATTCTCTTCTCATTTGATGTCCAAAGTACTTAAGCTTCATCTTTACTATTTGTCCTTCTAAGGAGCAGTCAGAGTTGATTTTTTTCTAGAATTGACCTATCTGTTATCCTCACTGTCCATGATACTCTCAATACTCTCCTCCAACACCACATCTCAAAGGCATTTATTGTTGTTCTTTGAGTTGTTTGTGAATGCACACTAATGGGTTCTGCGCCTGTGCTGAGCCGTTACCGGAGCTGTAAAGCTGATTGGATAATAAAACTGTGAGATTAGGACCGCCCACCATCCCCACCCGCCTTTGACGCCATTTCGCTCTCTTCCCCTCAGTTCTCTTTTTTCCGCTGCGCTAGCAGGAGCCATTGAGAGCTTGTCTTGTACAGTAATACCTCGGATAACGCTAAGACTTGGTTCCACAAGTCTTGGTGTTATCTGATTTTTAGTGTTATCTGATGCATGTTAAAATCCTATGGGATAGATCGGATAAAGTTAAAGCTCCATAGAGATACATTGTAACCACACAGGTTTTAGCGGCTGTTATCCGATCAATCCCGTAGGACCTTAACGTTATTCGATCCAATTCTCCTCCCCAGATTACTTAACGTTATGCGATTTTAGTGTTATCCAAGGTAAACGTTATCCGAGGTATTACTGTATCTTTTTCCTCAAACAACAATTTTTTCTCAACGATTAGTTGATTTCCACAATTTTTTGGGGAACAGGGGGCTAACACCTCTTGGTCTGCCCTCCGGCTGAGGGGAGTTTCTTCTCAGCCACTCGCCCAAAAAATAAAAAAGAAAGAAAGAAAAAGAAAAGAAAAAAAGAACTTTAGTCGATCTCGTGCTGGGGCCTCCCGGCCGGGATAATATTTCTTCCTATACCATCCGCTGTGGTGGATGGCCTCCATGGCGGCCTTCAAGCAGTGTCCGTCATGCAACACAAAAATGCCTAGCACTGACGGTCACGAAAATTGCCTGATCTGTCTCAGGGAGGATCATCCAGTTCATTCCTATGTGGTCTGCAGGGAGTTCTCCAAAGTCACACTGAAGAACTGCCAAAACAGGCTCCAGGTTCACCTCATGGCTGCTGCTCTGGCGCCTCAATCTGCTTTACGGCCGCGTGAGGCCCTGACCACTTCTTCTACCTCGGCTGCTCCAAGACTCACTACCGCGGAGCTCTTCCAATAAAAAGAAGGAGGAGAAAAGGAAGCAGAAGAAGCAACATCGTTCTTCCTTCGCTTCTCTCCCGCCGACACATCGTCCGAGCTGCCCTTCTCCTCCTCCGTCTCTGGCCTTGGTGGTTTTCATGGCCACTATTTTGTCCCAATCGTTTTCCCAGACTCCACCAGTGGTCATTCTCCTGAGAAGGCCCCAGCCTCCCTCCGCGCCAGGTGACTCCGCTGCCCCCCCCCCGAGAGCGGCCTGTTTGCTGCTGGATCCACGTTCTGGTCCGCGAAAGTTCTGCATGGTGACCCTCCAATCCCTTCATCCACTCATTAATGGCGGGGGACTGGTTCACAGTCATCGACCTGAAGGATGCATACTTCCACATATCCATCAGGAAGGAGCATTGCCGATTCCTCCACTTTCAGGTGGACAACGACATCTACCAGTACAAGTGTCTCCTGTTCAGTCTTTCCACCGCACCGAGGGTGTTCACGAAGTGCATGGCACCCGTGGCTGCCCATCTATGTCTGCAGGGGATCCAGGTGTTTCCTTACACCGACGACTGACTGATCTGCTCCTCATCGAAACGGAGAGCGATGGACGATGTAGCTTATTGCCTCACCTTCATGGAGAGTCTCGGTCTGCGGATAAACTTCAAGAAGTCCCAACTGTCTCTGACTCAACGGGTCACTTACATAGGGGCGATACTGGACTCACTCGACCTCCGAGCCTACGCCTCCGCTCAATGTCTTTGAGACATCCGTACCATGGTGGCATGGATTCAAGCCGGCACTCGGATCAAGGCGCAGTATGCCCTGAGACTTCTGGGACTAATGGCGCCCATCACTGCGTTGATATCTCACTTGAAGTTAAAAATGCGGTCCCTTCAGTCCTGGTTCCTCAGTTCTTTCCACCTGGTCACAGATCATTCCAACAAACTGCTCCGTACCACTCCCGAGTTGTGGGACCAACTGACTTGGTGGCTGTTAGAACAGAATGTTGCCAGAGGAAAGCTTTTCACCCTTCCTCTGCCCATGGTTGAGATAACCAAGGACACCAGCATGTACGATTGGGGGGGGGGGCGTTCTGCGGTCGTCTTCGAATTCACAATGTCTGGACCTCTGTGGAGGCGGGCCATCACATCAACTTTCTAGAGCTGTTGGCGATTTGGAAGGCGATGCGGACCTTCAGATTTTCCATTGCAGGCTGTGTGGTTCAGGTAGCATCAAACAACACTACGGCTCTGGGATATCTGAACAAGCAAGGGGGAACGAAGTCCCTCTCCCTTCTTCATCTCGCTGTGCTTGTCTGGGAATGGTGTCTGCAAGTGCACGTTTTCCCGATCGGAGTGCACATCCAAGGGAGCCTGAACATGGTGGCGGACGCCCTCAGCCGCAAGGGAACGACATCGCACAAATGGGAGCTGGATGGAACGGTGTTTGACAGCCTCTGCCACCGTTGGGGCATGCCTGTCTTGGACCTGTTTGCAACGCAAGCAAATCCGAAGTGCCACCATTATTGCTTCCGAGCGGGGATCGGCCATGGTTCGGAAGGGGATGCCTTCATGGTTCTGTGGCATCAGGACTTTCTCTACATGTTCCCTCCCATCTGCTCATTCAACGGGTCCTCATACGCATTCGAGCGGAGAATGATTGGACAATACTGGTCGCCCCGGCGTGGCCGAGGCAACTGTGGTTTCCCCTTTTCCAGACACTCGCTCCCGACTCCAGGAGGCTGCCTTCTGTTCCAATCCTCCTCCAAATGGAGAATGGCCGGATCCTTCACTCGGACTTAACCAGCCTACACCTGATGGCCTGGCTTATCCTCCCAACCTAGCGCGGATCCTTCAGATGTGTCGGAAGCCTTCAACGCAGAGGTCGTATGCGTCTAAATTTCGCTGCTTTACTGCATTTCTCGCCTCCAACACCCGTACTGTTGCCTCTGCATCACTTCAGGACGTCATGTCCTACCTTCTCCATCTGGCAGAGTTGGGATCCGCGCATTCCTCTCTAAGGGTCCATCTTGCTGCGGTGGTTGCCCATGCACCACCTTCGTCTGTTTTGTCCTCTGCTTTTAGAGACAGGACTATCCGGAAGTTCCTCCATGGTTTGCAGAATGCTTTTCCCCCTCTCAAAGTACCGCCGCCACAGTGGTCATTGACTACGGTTCTGAATGCACTCACGAAGCCTCCATTTGAACCTATGGGTACGGTTGACATCAAACTTGTTTTTTGGAAGATGGCCTTTTTGTTGGCCATCACCTCTGCCAGGCGGACGGGAGAACTGGCAGCCTTATGGTCTGACTCGCCGTTCCTAAAGTTCTACCCTGATAGGGTCATGTTACACCCAGATCTTTATTTCCTTCCTAAGGTCCACACTGAATTTCATTTGGCCCAGTCCATTACTTTACCTGCATTTTTTCCTGAACCTTCATCTCCATAGGAAGGAGCATGGCATGCTTTGGATGTCAAGAGGGCCCTCTTGTTCTATACAAGACGGACTGAGTCCTTTAGAAAATCACAGCGTCTCTTTGTCGCTTATGGTGGAAGGTCACGAGGACAGCCATTATCCTCTCAGAGACTTTCAAAGTGGATTTCAGGTACCATCTATTTGGCCTATGAACTTTCATTACTTGTACCTCTGCCTCATGGCCGGGCTCACTCCACCAGGACATTGGCTTCTTCCACAGCCTTCCTGGAAGGCATTCCTATGGAGGGCATTTGCAAGGCTGCAACATGGTCTAAGTCCTCCACCTTCATCAGACATTACCGGGTGGACATTACCGGGTGTCTACGTCCGACACACGGTGTGGCAGGGCCATCCTGATGGCGGGTCTCTGATCCTCTTCGTTGATGACCGCCCATCCTTGATTGACATTCGCTCTTCTTCACATCTCATTGGCTGCCCACCATCCAAGTAAGTGAGCTTGCTAATCTCCCATTAGTGTGCATTCACAAACAACATGAAGAAGAAAGACAGGTTGTACTTAACAGTAACTGTTGTTCTTCGAGTATGTTGTTTGTGAATTCACACAACCCACCCTGCCTCCCCTCTATGCTGCCGAGCTGAGATGCCTTTTGGCCTAGCGTTTAGCTTTAGTATTTAACTGAGGGGAAGAGCGCTAAATGGCGCCAAAGGCGGATGGGAATGGTGGGCGGTCCTAATCTCAAAATTTTATTATCCAATCAGCTTTACAGCTCCGGTAACGGCTCAGTGCAGGTGCAGAACCCTTTAGTGTGAATTCACAAACAACATACTCGAAGAACGACAGTTAACTGGTAAGTACAACCTGTGTTTCTGCGCTCAGCTTTCCTAATGGTCCAGCTCTCACAACCATACATTGCCACCGGGAATACCATTGCTTTGACTATGCGAATTTTTGTTTGCAAGGTGATGTCTCTACTTTTCACTATGTTCCCCAGGTTTCTTATAGCTTGTCTCCCAAGCATCAGTTGCCTTTTTATTTCATGGCTGCAATCACCATCTGCAGTGATCTTGGATCCTAAGAAAGTAAAACCTGTCACTGCTTCTACTTCTTTCCCATCTGTTTTCAAGGGACTGATACTGTAGTTCTTTTTCAGTATCTAGGCCAGATGTGAAACTGCCAAAAGGTGAGTGACTGGAGCATAGAGTTCACATCTAGATGACTTGGGTCCTGCCCAGGCTGCGTATTTAGGTACATCAGTATAAGCTCAAGAAATGTCTGTTTCCATTTAGGACAGGGAGAAATTACTTGTTATTCAGGATATTGCTCCCATATGAACAGAAACTGAAGCTTTCCATGTATAGTAAAGCCTTGCATAAAGATTGCCTTGCTTAGAGACTAACTCGCTTAAAGAGCAGAATTTTATCTGAATGGTCGCCCTTGCTTAACAACTAAAACCAACCAAAACTTGCTTAACAAAATCAGGGTTCACAATCCCTCCTGCCAGAAGTCACACTCAGTCACTTACATGGCAGCGATGGCGCTTTTTCCAACTGTTTTGCTTAAAGAAAAACTTGCTTAAAGAGCAATCCCGTGGAACGCATTATACTCTTTAAGCAAGGTACCACTGTATTGAAAGTTTCCACAGCTCATTTGTGACTGGTCAGGGAAAGTGAAATAGATTTTACATCTGTTAGATTCTGGTTCATGTAATGCATTGCTTCATTTAAATTAATTTTTTGACATGAATTCTATGAACATCTTACGTTTTGGTTGGGTGGTCTGACAGCTTTTGCAATGTAACGAAAATCATGTACATTTTACAAGCTGCAATACCAAAACTAAGGCACCCACAAAAATAACGGCTATGTCATTTGAAATATCATCTCGGCAACTTTAAGAATTGATAGAACACAAAAGCCAAAAAAGCAAAGCGGAAGTAGCATCGGAAAAGTGACAGTTTTCCTGGGGGGTTGGTAGTTGTTGTTGGGGGGGGGGGAGCGAAAAAACAACCCAATCAGTTCAGATGATCCAAAGTGTGTTTGAAAGAGGAAAGATTAACCTTTGTGAGGACACTTTATGATTTGGAATTGGACTTCAGAAACATAATTTATGAAGCTTTACAAAAAACCACTCAAATGAGGTCACAAAAACACACACACAAAGTGGCACGTAGAGTCTAAGGATACTACCGTCCGGGATTTAGTGCATGTATTCAATGTGTTGAATTATGCTCATTAGTTCATTTATTTCTTTTATTTCATTTGTTAGTTAAGGGTGATGTTTCAAATGGGGAAAAATAAAGACATTGTGTTTATAAAATTAAGACTTTCATAAAATTTTCATAAAATCTAAGGTTTTCTGAGCTAATGTAAAGGTCATCCTTGATGGAAAGCCAGTCATATCCGACTCTAGGTTTCAGTGCTCATCTCTGTTTATAGCCAAAGAGCCAGCGCTGTCTGTGTCTTCAGACATTTTCTTGGGCATGTGGCAGGCACATGGAATGCTGACATGATTATTGGTCTTTGTTTGTGAAATTGACTTATTTCATCAATTTCAATGTCCTTTGCCCATTTTCCACATCGAATTCACAAATTAAATCCCTGAAGGTAGTGTCCTTAGATTCTACCGGCAACAGTTTTCCTTTGTCTGTGATAGTGCTGCTTGGAAAACTGTAGCTGTGGTTTTTGATTGACAATACATAGACATACAAATAATTTTATTTATTTAAACCAGTGTTTTCCAACCTTTGGTTTTTGGACTTCAATTCCCAGAAGCTTAAGTCAGTATATTGGCTGGTCAGTGCTTTTGGGAATTGACTTAGGCTTCTGGGAGTTGAAGTTCAAAAAACCAAAGGTTGGGAAACATCACATCAGTAAAGTTCTAGTACATTTGTTTAAAAAAATTACTTTTTTCTGGCCATTTGTAGGCAGTTGGAGAAGTGTTCAATTTTTGATATGCTGAAGCTGCTTGTAAGCCATGTCATGATGGTGGAAATTGATTTGGAAGCAGCTTTGATAGTTGTTAAAGGTAAAGATCACTCTTGCTCAAAAGCCAGTCATATCTGACTCTAGGGTTCAGTGCTCATCTCTATTTCATAGTCGAAGAGCTAGCGCTGTTTGCTTTTGCAGACGTTTCTGTGGTCATGTGGCAGGCATGACCAGATACCGGAGTGCACAGAATGCTGTTTACATTCTCACCAAAGTGGTCCCTATTCATCTACTTGCAATTTCTTGCTTTCTAATTGCTGGGTTGGCAGGAGCTGGGACAAAGACGGGAGCTTACTCCATTGTGCGGTATTCAGGTATCGAACTGCTGACCTGCTGCCTTCCAGTCAGCATTTTAGCTGCTTGAGCCACTGCAATCCCTTGATAGTTGTTAGGCTCTCATATGCCATTCCTAGAGTCCACTATCTCTGGAAATGGAATATATGGAAGCACAGCAAAATAGTAGAACACCCTGATGGTGGCTCAAAAGGCATGCATGGTGGAACTGGTCTTGCTCCAATGTCCGATATACATGGACACTGTATAAAAAAAGGTTGACCAATCTGTCCCCAAAATACCGCAGAAAGCATACTTAATGTCTATCTGAACAATCCCTGAGTTTCACAATGTACTGTGCTGCTGTTTGGTGTTAGATTAAGCCATCCCAATCTAATATTCCAGGGTTGTTACTGTGCACTCTTTGGAGCATCATTGGATGCAGACACAATGAATGTGTATCCTTCTGAGCTAAATTGGAAGAACATTTGAAGATGATAACCATATCTAATTGTGTTTGTCAGGTTTAAGATTTTACTTACAAATTAGTTTCTGTAGCTGAATCAGAACTCTTCTCTGTGAAGGAGTTTTATCAGCAGTTGGCTCCATTGTTGTTGTTCAGTCGCATAGTTGAGTCTGATCCTTTGTAACCGCATGGACCACAAATGCCAGGCTTCTCTGTCTGCCATCCTTTGAAGTCTTCCCAGGTCCACGGCCACTGCGTCAATGATGCTATTTAACCATCTCATTCTCTGCCATCTGCTTCTTCTTTTACCTTCAGTCTTTCCTAGCACCAGGGCCTTCTCCACTGAGTCCTCTCTTCTCATTTGGTGGCCAAAGTAATTAAGCTTCATCTTCAGTAATTGTCCTTCCAAGGAGCAGTCAGGGTTGATTTTCTTTAAAATTGACTGATTTAATCTTCTTGCAGTCTAAGGCAACTCTCAAAGGTCTTCTCCAGCACCATAGCTTGAAAGTGTCTATTTTTCTGTGCTCAGCCTTCCTTATGGTTCAGTTGTCACAGCCATACATTATTACTGGGAAGACAATTGGCTTAACTATGCAGAGTTTTGGTGGCATGGTGATCACTACTTTTTATGCTGGATTCAAGAAAGTAAAGTGTGTCACTGCTTCCATTTCTTCCCCATTTCTTTCCAGGGAATCATGGTGCCAGATGTCATGATCTTGGTTTATTTTTATTTAGTTCCAAGCTAGCTTTAGTGTTCTCCTCCTTCACCGTCATCAAGAGGCTCTTTAGAGCTTTTTCACTTTCTTCCATTAGGGTGGTATCATCTGCATATCAGGTTGTTTATATTTTCCCCAGCAATCTTAATTCTGGTTTGTGATTACCGGTACATTTAGTTTGAGTTCTCAACTATGGCCTGTCCATTTTGGGTGTCCCTACCTTGCATAGTCCATAGCCTCGTCGAACTACGCAATCCCTCTCACCACGGCAAGATAAGACTACATGTGATCCACTGGAGAAGAAAATGGCAACCCACTTCAGCATCTTTGCCAAGAAAACCCCATAGACCATGTCAAAAGGCTCTATCATCAAGATTTTAAATTAGATTCATAGCAAACCTTGTAGTTGAGTGTTTGAGGAGCACATTTAATAATAGGGTCAGCAGTTTCAGAAAAGTCCCTTTCCTTGCAACTGATTTTTCTAATATGATATAAAGAAATATGGAAAGAAGAATCTTGCCAGGAACTTGTGAATAATCAGTAGGTTCATGTAGAAATATGCATTGTTAATTAGCAGTTCTTCCATATCTGTTAATTCTGTTATTATGAGCTCCATTTTCAAACTTCATGACCCTAAAAGTATTCTTACTTCTCCATCATGTTGTTTGTGAATGCACACTGATGGGTCTGCGTGTGCGCAGAGCCAGTTTTGAAGCTTTCAAGCTGATTGGATAAAGATTTGTAATTAGGACCGCCCACCATCTCCACCCGCCCATAGGTGCCATTCCGCGCCTCTTTCCCTCAGTTCTCCATTTTCCACTGTTGCTGCAGGAGCCTTAAGAGAGCTTTCGTCTACAGATGTTTTCTTGACCTTGTTCTGCCTGGACTTTGACTTTGCTTCACACAATTTTTTCGGACCAGAAGGGTTTCCCCCTTTTGGTCCACCCCCACTCGCGATGGGCTTTGCCTCTTGCGAGTGGCATCTACTAATTTTTTGCGAACCAGGCCGCCTAGTTGATGGCCTCTGCTGCAGCGTTCAAACAGTGTCCCGTCTGTAACAAAAAAATTCCTAGCACCTACGGACATGAGAAATGCCTTTGTTTGGGGGAAAACCACCCTGTGCATACTTGTGCGGTCTGCTGAAAATTTTCCAAGGTTGCCCTTAAGAACCACTGAAACAGGCTGCAGGCTCACCTCATGGCTACCGCACTCGCTCCACCGACATCTGATCGCCCGGCCCGCAAACAACCTCCGGCCCATGACCCTCCAGTCGCTTCTTCTTCATCTGCCGCGCCTCGCCAATTGACGACAGCAGAACTTTTTGCTAAAAAGGAGGATAAGAAGAAACATAGGAAGCACCATTCGTCTTCTCTCCCGCCTACGCCACGGGTCGCTAAACTGTCGCCTCCTCTGTCTCCGGCTTCGGCGGTTTTTGTTACGGCTGTGTTGTCTCAGTCTTCTGCTTCGCCCTGGCACACCATTGTTTCTCTTGAGGAGTCCCCTGTTTTGCCACCAACCCAACAGACTCCCCTACCACCACCACCACGTGGTGCCTCGCGGATGCCGGATTGTCGCTCTGCACCAATGCAACCCATGGTTCCAGCTACCATTCAGGCCCAGGTCTCCATGCAGCTTGACCTCCTTGCACCCTTGTTCCAGGCTATGGCCAAGGAGATCACCAATCAGATGAGGGCCATTGCTCCACAGCCTTCCATTTCACAGCATACGACTCAGGCTGAGGATGCGCACCAACGGCACCGTTCTGAGGAGCCTGTCCCAGCCAAGAGATGCTGTACGGACTCTGTCTGTTCTGAGATGAGCGCGCCGCCTCCGCTGCCACCGTTTCTGACTCAGACCCTGAGGCCTTTTTCCCTCCTCCCACTGTCTCGGAGAGGTCTGAAGGGTCCGATGATTCATCGGATGAGGAGGCATTGCCGCCGGTTGATGCAGAAAAGTTACCCGACAACCAAATTGGGAATGCTCATCCAGTTCCGCCTGAGGACCAGCTTACTTTTACTGCGTTGCTCAAATGTCTTGGGACAACGCTTAAGCTCAAGGCTGAAAAGCTGCTGGATCCCGGCGCTGACAACATGTGCGTTATGGCGGATAAGGAGGAGATCGTTCCGGTGCACCTTCCCCTTCATTTTTCCGTCGGCAATGCGGCTAAGGTGGTTTGGAAGAAGCCTGTTTCTTCCCATTCCGTCTCCACGTGTGTGGATGGAATGTATAAACTGCTTGGTGACGACGGCCAATTTCTGCATATGCATCCGGTATCCAATCTTCGGGTGGTGAAGACCTCGCAACACCGTACGCCTGCGAGCAGTGTTCCGGTGCCTTCTTTTAAGGAGGGGAAGAAATTGGATTCCTTAGGGAGAAAAGTTTATGCGAACACTTCCCTGTCGTTCCGCGCTGCTAACTATGCCGCAGCCATGGGTGCCTACAATTGTAAGTTGTGGGGTAAGGCTGAGACTTTTATGGCCAAACTTCCAGAAGGTCTCCGTGCGGAGTTCGGCACTCTTTGTCAAGAGGGCAATCACCTGGCCCTTCAGCAGATTCGGACTGCCCGCCCAAAGCAAAAAACCTTTCCTCTGCTGTCCAAATCAGGCACCATCCTGGTTACGCTCTGCAGATCTCCAGGATGAGGTGAAGAAGATCATTGAGGAGCTTCCGTTTGATGGTCAGGGTTTGTTAGCGGCGGAGACGGACAATACCCTGAAAGAACTGCACCGCAACAGTACGACCACCAATAAACTGCGGTTGGGGGCCTCTACTTCTTACAACCGCTGCCAGTACCAGCCGTATGTTCCGTACCAGCCTTTCCAGCCTGCGCCTACCTTTCAAAGGCAAATGCAACAGCAGCAACGGTACCGTCTGCAGGACTTTAGACCACCTGCTTACAGACAGCGCCGTTAGCAGTCTCGTTCTCGGTACCAGCAACAACAGGGTCCCTCTAACAGAAGGTCTGACTGTAGGCAGAGGCAGTGGGTTTGACTGCTCGACCGGAGACTCTCTATTAACCGTGCTACCGTATCTACTGCTCCGGAACTTCCTTGACGCATCATCCAGCATAACATCAGACAGATGGGTTTTATAGATCTTAGACGCTGGTTATGGCCTAGAATTCAAGAGCTTACCCAGGGTCGGCCGGATCCATGTCACCGATCCATTGCCTCTCCTTCACGAAGAGCTTACCGCCCTCATGGAGAAAGGAGCCATAGAATTGGTTGCATCCACCGAATCATCCGTCGGTTTTTATTCATGTTATTTCATCGTGGACAAGAAGGACAGTGGCTTTCAACCCATTCTGGACCTCCGCTGGTTGAATTGGCACATTCACGCAAGGAAGTTCCACATGGTAACGCTTCAAACCATCCTCTCTCTGTTGAACAGGAACGACTGGTTTGCGGTGTTGGACCTGAAAGATGCGTATTTCCATATTTCAATCGGGGAACAGCATTGACGGTTTCTACGGTTCCAAGTGTTGGGGCGCATTTACCAATACACCAGCTACCGTTCGACCTCTCCACCGCGCCAAGGGTTTTCACCAAGTATATGGCTCCAGTCACAGCGTATCTATGTTTGAAGGGGATCCAGGTGTTCTCTTACATCGATGACTGGCTTATATTCGCCCCATCCAGACTCCAAGCACTGGAGGATGTGGCATTCTGCGTCACATTTATGGAGAGTCTCGGTCTTCGGATCAACTACAAGAAATCATGACTTGTACCATCTCAACGGATCAAATACATAGTCGCCGTACTGGACTCCACCATGATGCAAGCCTACGCCCCGTCGCAGCGCCTCACCGATCTCCGTTCCGTGTTCCGATGGTTCCAGACACACAACACAGTGACTGGGAAGCAGGCACAGCGACTTCTGGGCTTGATGGCCTCTACCACCGCTGTGGTCAGCCACGCGAAGTTGAAAATGAGATTCCTCCAGGCATGGTTTCTTCACTCCTTCAATCTTCGTAGGGACCATCCCAGGAAACTCCTCACTCCAACGCAGGGGTTTGTGGACCAACTGTCTTGGTGGCTGATGGACAGCAATGTGGCCATGGGGAAACCGTTCTGTCTCCCTTCCCTGGTGCTACAGATCACAGCGGATGCCAGCACTCTGGGCTGGGGCGCTTGTTGCGGCACCATGACCATCAATCACCTCTGGTCACCGTGGGAAAGGTTGAGGCACATCAACTACCTTGAATTGCTTGCGATCTGGAAGGCGATGAAGTCGTTCCTCTCCTCCATCTCCGGGAAGGTGATTCAAGTAGCATCGGACAATACTACAGCTTTGGCGTACCTCAACAAGCAGGGAGGCACCAGATCTCTCTCTCTGCTTCTCCCTGTGGTGCAGGTTTGGGAGTGGTGTCTCGAGTACCATGTCTTCCCCATTGGGGTCCACATCCAAGGGACCCTCAATGTTCAGGCCGACAAGTTGAGCCGTCAAACAGTGACCACCCACGAGTGGGAGCTCAACGATCAAATTTTCTCTGCCCTTTGTCGCCGGTGGGGTCTTCCGACTCTGGACTTGTTTGCTTCTCAGACCATTGCGAAGCTGAACAGGTACTGTTCATGGGCAGGGGTCGGTCACGGATCGCTCAGCGATGCCTTTCTAGTACCGTGGGACAAGGACTTTCTGTATGTGTTCCCACCTATCCCTCTTATACAACGTGTCCTGGTGCACCTCAGGAGACAACGGTCCACTGGGGTTCTAATAGCCCCAGCGTGGCCCCGTCAACCTTGGTTCCCTCTTCTGTGTTGTCTCAGCACGGATTCGTGGGAGCTTCTGTTGGATCCCACGCTTCTTCACATAGAACAGGGGCGGCTGACCCATGCGGATCTTCCCAGCCTGCACCTCACAGCTTGGTTGATCAAACCAGACTGAACCGTATATTGGACATGAGTTGGAAACCGTCTACGAAACAGTCTTATCTTTCTAAGTACCAGAAGTTTGTTGCTCATCTCTGGTCTTCGGATCGGTCCCCAGACAGGGCGACCCTGCTGATCTGAGTCCAGCCTTTTGCTCTCTTCTCACCGAGTGTACCTCGCTGCCATTGTGGCCCATTTGCCCCGTGACTCCATCCTCCGAACTGCCTTCCGTGACAACATGGTTAAGCGATTTTTGAAGGGACTATGCAATGCTTTTCCACCAGTGAAGAGACCTTCCCCTCAAAGGTCCCTCACCATTGTACTCAGTGTTTTGATGAAGCCCCCCTTCGAACCCATGGCGACCACGGACGTTAAACTACTCTCATGGAAAATGGTATTCCAGGTGGCTATTACATCAGCCCATCGGGCAGGAGAGTTGGCGGCCCTTCGACCCGACCCACCGTTCCTGAAGTTTTATACCAGTCGGGTGGTTCTCCACCCAGACATGGCTTTTCTACCCAAGGTGGTTACTGACTTCCATTTGGCTCAAGCCATTACGCTTCCTACCTTTTCCCCCGGAACCGACCACACCTAAAGAAAGGACCTGGCACTCTTTAGATGTTATGCACACTTTATTGTTTTACACCAAGCGGTCTGCTGAGTTTAGGAAAGCTTCCATCTATACCATCTATTTGGCATACCAACGGGCCTCCCTTCCACCTCCTCCTCACGTCAGGTCTCATTCGACTTGGTCCTTTGCAACCTCCTCTGCGTTCCTGGAGGGCATCCCGATTGATGACATATGCAGAGTGGCTACCTGGTCCAAGTCTTCTACTTTCACCAGACACTATTGCCTGGACATCAGGGTGCTTCCCAATGCCAGACTGGGACGTTCCATCCTTACGATGGGTCTCTGACCTTCTAAGGGGCTGGCTGACCATCCCTGATCCATTTCCACATCAGTTGCACTTCATCTCACCTTCGGCAGCCCACCATCCAAGTAAGTGAGCTTGCTAATCTCCCATCAGTATGCATTCACAAACAACACGATGGAGAAAGATAGGTTGTACTTACCAGTAACTGTCATTCTCCAAGTATGTTGTTTGTGAATCCACATGACCCACCAGTCCTTTCTCTCATGCGCTGCCACTGTGAGATTTCTCTTTCATCCTGTGTGTAGCTTTATATTGAACAGAGGCAAAGAGGCGTGAAATGGAGCCTAAGGGCAGTCCTAATTACAAATCTTTATCCAGTCAGCTTGAAAGCTCCGAAACTGGCTCTGCGCACGCGCAGACCCATCAGTGTGGATTCACAAAAAACATACAGTAATACCTTGAATAACGCTAAGACTTGGTTCCACAAGTCTTGGTGTTATCTGATTTTTATTGTTATCCGATCCATGTTAAAATTCTATGGGATGGATCGGATAATGTTAAAGCTCCATGGAGATACATTGTAACCGCACAGGCTTTAGCGGTTGTTATCCGATCCATCCCATAGGACCTTAATGTTATTCTATCCAATTCTCCTCCCCATATTACTTAACGTTATGCGATTTTAGCATTATCTAAGGTAAACGTTATCTGAGGTATTACTGTACTCGGAGAATGACAGTTACTGGTAAGTACAACCTGTATTTCACTAGTAAAGGTAAAGGTTTCCCTTGCTCGAAAGCCAGTCGTATCCAACTCTAGGGATCAGTGCTCATCTCTGTTTCTAAGCCGAAGAGCCAGCGCTGTCTGCTTCTGCAGACGTTTCCATGGTCATGTGGCAGGCATGACTAGACACCGGAGCGCATGGAACGCTGTTACCTTCCCACCAAAGTAGTCCCTATTTATCTACTTGCAATTTCTTGCTTTCGAACTGCTAGGTTGGCAGGAGCTGGGACAGAGACGGGAGCTCATTCCGTCCTGCAGTACTCGGGAATCGAACTGCTGACCTTCCGCCTCCCAGTCAGCGTCTTAGTGGTAAATACACTTTCACTAGTGAATGTTCTTTTTTCTCTGAAGTTTATTATTTATTTATATTTATTTATCGCCCTCCTCCCCAAAGGGACCCAGGGCGATTTCCAACAATTTTTAAAACACTTTAAAAATTAAAAACTTTAAAAAAGCTTAAAAACTTAATTAAAAGTTAGGTATTATAACTTGGACATACTGGGGGTCAAACCATCCAACTGGCTGGGGAAATTGAACCATCCATTCCCCCACAGAAGTTGAGAAACATTTCCAAATTCATTAATCAAAACCAGTGTTGTAGAATAGAGGTAATGGTATTTTGACATTGCAGAATCCCCGGGGGAGGTCAGTGAAACATCATGCCCCCCCCCCTGGGGAAGAGCAGGAAGGAGGTGGTGACCAAGATCCTAACTGCCATTTGACATTGCAGAAGCCCGAGGGGAGGTCAGTGAAACATCATGCCACCTCCCCCCCCCCCCAGGCAAGAGCAGGAAGGAGGTGGCAACCAAGATCCCAACTGCCATTTGACATTGCAGAAGCCCAGGGGGAGGTCAGTGAAACATCATGCCACCTCCCTCCCCCAGGCAAGAGCAGGAAGGAGGTGGCAACCAACAGCCTAACTGCCATTTGACATCGCAGAAGCCCAGGGGGAGCTACGTTTGAACCATGGTTATATGATTCTCACAACTTTTCAAGATACTCCGGGCACCCACCAATAGCCGGAGGGGAGAGAAAAATCTATTATTGATTTAGAAAAATGTATTAATTTTTTTGTGCTGTGTTGTTTTGCTGATTGAAAGCCGCCCTGAGTCGCCATGGCGAGTGGGCGGCGATATAAATCTAAATAAATAAATGGCTTCTTGTGTACCAGTTAATCTTTTTACATCAATATCTGAGTATTTTCCTCAAACAGAAGACTCTGTGTATGGTGCTGTCATATAGTCTTTCAAGGCAATTTACTTTTATAAAGTTCTAGCTTTAAGCCATTCAACTTAGGCTACTCCACTTTTATTACCCTATTTGTTGACATATAAGACTCCCCCCCTTAAAATACACTAGAAAAATGCAGTGTGTCTTGTACTGCATATAGTAGCCTATAGTGGGCTATTTTGGTAATACCAGGGTGCGTCTTATACTCCAGTGCTTCTTATACGCCGACAAATACGGTATATCCTGCCAATTTTACTATTATCCATAGTTAATAGAAATAAGGATAATTTTGTGCCCAAATTGTTTTATAGTAGCAAATAATTGACGCCCCCCCCCCCCCAGTATTATCATAGATTGCTTTAAGATTTCTCAAGTCTTGGATAAATGCAATTTACAGATCTTCTCAAAGATCTGTGGTGTCACTGATTCAAGTAGTTTTTCCACTGATACAGTTTATATGACCAATGTGTTCATAGGTAGAATACAGCTAGCTAATAGATTGAAGCTGAATTCTGACTAGACAGAGATCATACTGAGGGATTGGTCTCTTACCTGTATGGCTAGTCTGGTCCCTAGTATGGGGAGATATATGCCTCCTCCTAGGGACGAGGTTTGTAATTTGACTGTCTTTTTAAATACATACCTTTCTATGGAACATCAGGTGACAGCTGGGACTAGATCTGCTTTTTACCATCTTTTGTGAATTGCCCAATGTCACTGCCCAGTGTCACCCCTTTCTACACAGTAGAGCCTAATGGCATCAGTCCATGCAAGATCTGACTACTGTAATGCTGTCTGTATGGGATTGTCTATGGAGCTTATATGGAAGCTTTAACAGTCCAGAATTGATTGTGAGAGCTCATAAATTCAATCATGTCTCTCTTCTCATCTGCATTGGTTACCTGTGATTTTTGGTATCACTTGCAAGGTTTTAGCACTGGGGTACAAAGCTATATGCAGTTTGGGACTTCACTATTTTTCAGAATACAGTACATTTCTGCGGAGTAACTACTCATCTGACTTGGTCCTCTCAGGCCTGGCAAATTCAGAGGGTGCCAAAGTGTACACATTTTTAAAAGACATTATATATGTCTTACTTTTTGAAGTTGAATTGAATTACAGTAGCAATGTGTAGCATGACATTAACTCAAAAGAATGAATGCTAGCATCAGCATACAACAGGCAGGAGATTAAAATAAAATGGCAGGAGCACGGTTTTTGTTTGAGGAGCGCAAGACTATTTTAAAGTGGTATTTGAAATTCTACAATGTTGTGGAAGTACAACGACAATGGAGGCATCAGTATGCAACAGAACCTCCAACATGCCTAACAATTGCATGCATTTGTGGTAAGTTTGAGATACATAGTATTGTGTGTGATGCTCCTGAGGGAAGATCTGGGAGCCTTGTACAGCAACATGTCCTTCTGCTATGGTGTTGGAATAGTTTACACACTTGCCACACAGAAGCCTTTTTTAGAATGATAGATTTTACTTACAACAAGATGGCGCCCCACCATACTTCAATCGAGATGTGATAACCTACCTCAATGAGAATTTGCCAGGACAATGGCTAGAAAGAAGTGGTGTGGTTGAGTTTCTCCCACATTTTTCTGACTTAACACCCCTTGACTTCTGCCTATGGGGGATTTTAAAAGATGTGGTGTACTGTAGAAAACTGGCTAAACTGGTGATATTTTGAGGAGGAATTGAAACGGCATTCATAGTGATACATGTGAACACTTTGGTTGACGTTGCTCAAGCAGTAGTTCTCCGTAATCAAAAGTGTTTGGACACTGATGGTAATCACTTTGAGCACCTCTTGTAATTGCAGTAGTCAAATGTGAATCGTGTACATCCATCTGTTGGACACTCATCACAAAGGTTTGAATATTAGCCAAGGGTTTCTGGGACATTATCAGATTTGATACACAGAATGTTATATGCTGCTATATATGTTGTACATTATATTTTGTTATATTATACCATCTTCACAAACTTTCCTGTAAAATTCTCTTTTACAACATAGGCTGTCTCACAAAAAAAAAAAGGATGTGCTTGTACAGTAACACAAAGGTTAAACTCATTAGCAAATGTTCAATGTCAGGTATTTGTTTTTTATCTTCCCAATATTTGCAGTTGGAATAGTATCTTCCCACTCTTCCCACTACATGTTTTTGCAATTTAAAAAATAGGGGAATTTACAGCTAATCTGAGTAACAACCAGAGATCATCTGCCAATTGTATGAAGCCACATTGATTTTTGTGCTCATCTGTTATGCTAACCCAGGGATTATCAACCTGTGGCCCATGAGCTGGACGTGGCCCATGGCATCATTTCATGTGGCTCCCACTGCCTCCACTACACCTGGAAGTGCCATGTGGTGGAGGAAGGGCAAAATGGCTGTCCTGCCCCCAAAGCTGTCTGAGAGAGAGTGAACTGGCCCCAGGCTTTAAAAAATTGAGAACTCCTGTGCTAACCAATCACACTCTGCCTCTGTACCTGATGTGTATAAATAGATGTCTTGAAGCCTCACTCCCATGTCTGATGAAGTGAACTTGATCTACGAAAGCTCACATTGAAATATAACAGTTAGTCTTTAAAGTACTATGACATTTTTGTTTTGTTTTGTTCGTTCTCTGATATGCTTGTATTAATCTGTTAATATTGAAATATATTGTGTATTACAATTTTTATACATTTTTTCCTTTCTTAAAAGGAAAGTGTATTACTATTTTAAGCACCTTCTGTATATCTGCATGTTCCAAGAGTGGCCAGAAAAGGAGTGACTAGAAATCAAACATTATCTGTTGTGTCTCTAGTTGCTGCTTATTACTAGATTTTAGCCAGTGAATGTTAATAAACAATCCAAAACATCTGTTTAAATAGTCTCACTTTCAGCTACTCATCCCTAACTTCAAACATTTCATCATATAAAGCTTCTGTTTAGTCAAGCATTCCACCACCACAAATCTGATTTCTGCTGTTATACTGTGCCAGTGGACTACTCCAGAGGATTTATGAGGCTCTCTTCTCTTTGAGAGAAAATAATCTACATTTTGGCCAAATGAGCGCCTATGCTTTGGTCATGTAATCTTCAGTCTTTAAATTGATGTCACTCTTGTCAACTCTGATTCAAAGGTCTGACTTCTGAAGCATGGCACCACATACTCTAATACAAGGAGTCTGAGGAGCTGTTGATAGTTACTTTTGTCACAAACTAAAGGCAAGACTAGGTACAGTAGTTACAGTCATGTAACAAGAGGTGGCAAGGAGTCCAGATTTGAACAGCACATACTCTATACTGATTAGAGATGCTAATTTAGTTGTTTCCATTCTTGTTCCTAAAACTCCTTTTGATTCTACAGTTGTCACCTCTGGTATCAGCATTCACCTGATGAAAAAGTTGCTTTACATAACATTAATAAACTTATTTTAAATAAGATACCTGAAAGCTCCCTCTCTTGATCAGAGTAGTTCTCTATATAAACAAGGGGCACTGCTGCTATGATACAGTATCTAGTATGGCACTAAAATGTGATGAGAAGTAATTGACAGTACAAATTGGTTAGTAGTGATTTTAGTGTTGTAATTACAGCATCTGAGTAAAAGAAAAATACTATTGCTTTGATTTGATTTTACGAGTCCTAGATTCATCTGTAAATACTGACTTACTTTGTCAGTCAGGGTCTATGAAGCAATGTTATTTTAAATCTTCAAGGAGTTTGGCACCAAAATATTATTTCAATTAATTATATTTTAGTAACATCTTAACTGTACGCCAGACATCCTGGAGTATGAAGTCAAGTGGGCCCTAGAAAGTATTACTAACAACAAAGCTAGTGGAGATGATGATATTCCAGTTGAACTATTAAAGCCCTAAAAGAAGATGCAATTAAAGTGTTGCACTCAATATACCAGCAGGTTTGGAAAATGCAGTAGTGGCCACAGGATTAGAAAAGGTTCCAATTCCAAAGAAGGGAAATGTCAAAGAATGTTCAAATTATCGTACAATTGAGCTCATCTCTCATGCTAGCAAGGTCATGCTCAAGATCTTGCAAGCTAGGCTTCAGCAGTACATGGATATAGAACTTCTAGAAATACAGGCTGGATTCCAAAGAGGGGAACTAGAGTCCAAATTGCCAACATTTGCTGGATCGTGGAGAAAACAAGGGAGTACCAGAAAAATATCTACTTATGTTTCATTGACTACACCAAAGCACTTGATTGTGTGGATCACAATAAACTGCGGCAAGTCCTTAAAGAGATGGGCATACCAGACCACTTTACCTGTCTTCTGAGAAATCTGTACACTATGTGGGCCAAGAAGCAGCAATTAGGACATGATGCAGAACAACTGATTGGTTTAGAATAGAAAAAGGAGTGCAACAAGGCTGTATGTTGTCACTCTGCAAAGAGATCAAATCTGTCAACAATGAAGGAAATCAACTCTGGCTGTTCCTTAGAAGGACAAATACTGAAGCTGAAGCTCAAGTACTTTGGCCACCAAATGAGAAGGCCCTGATGCTGGGAGAGATTGAAGGCAAAAGGAGAAGGGGACGACAGAATGAGATGGCTAGATGGCAGTGTTGATGCAGTGGGCACAGATCTGGGCAGGCTATGGAGGATGGCAGATGGCAGAGGAGCCTGGCGTGCAGTGGTCCATGGGGTTGCAAAGGGTCGGACTTGACTGTGTGACTGAACAACAACAACTATACGCTTTTAGGGATAAATACTTTTTAAAAATTCAGCTCTGCATGTTAGTATGAAAATGATCTGATTGATCTCTTTGGCAGTGACTTGTTCCTGGGCTGGCAGACAGAACATATGTTTACTTTTGATGTAAGATATTTAAAAAAAATACAAGTTTGCCTATTATAGAAAGGAACACCTGTAGCAATTGAACTGAAATGGAACAATAGTGAAATTGTGTTTGCCCTTTATGTTGCTCTGAAGAGACAGCTGTTCCAATTAATATAAAAATATTTCCTGGAGTTAAATTTCTGACTTGTGTGTCAAATACTTTTCTGTCCCCTTTACTTTAGCTATTTTTAAAATTGTAACTCATTCTAAGATTATTCTTTTTTCCTACAAATTATAGGAAAGTAGGGTATATAAGCTGTTGCTTCATTTTGTCCTCTAATTTTAATACTTCTGTAATATTTTTCTCATGCTATATTAAAACGTATAAACTCGTTATTTACTTTCTTTTACTATTTTGATTACTTCATGGATAATCCATCCATAGGAAGTAACATATTCAGTATGGATTTTGGTAAAATGTGTTGGTATAGGATAGTGATGGTGAACCTTTTAGAAACTGAGTGCCCATGGAGGAAGAGGTGACATACAAGCAGACACCACAAGTGCCCACACACCCATGTGGTGTCGCTGGCATACTTCCGGCAAAGTCACATGGGTGTGTGTGCATACGCACTGCTTGAGGTGCACCAGCAACACCACACGTGCACCTGGCCCCACCACCATGGGTGCTCTTCACTCCCCATGGGCCTTCCCACCCACCATGAGTGCTTCCTCCATGGGGCCTCCCAATCCCCCATGAGTGGTCCTTACCCCCCTGTGGGGCCTCCCCACCCCCTTTAGTTATCCCCACCCCTCACAAGTGTTTTCCACCTCTCATAGGGCCTTCCCCCCTACAGGGCCACCCCATCCCCACAGGGCCTCCCTACCTTACTTCATGGAGCCACAGCTTCCCTGTCAGGATTTCAGCTTCCCCTCTTGCCTCCCCTTTGGCGGAGTGAGAGGTGTGGTGAGGAAGCGGTGCTGTCAGGGCAGGATGAGGCTTCCTCTTAATGGCCCAGGTGCCAGAAGAAAGGCCTCCGCACATGTGCCATAAGTTCGCCACCAGGGGTATAGGAAAATGAGAAAGTAGAATAAAACATTTTATAAGACATGTAAAGATGTCACTTTTGTAATTTATAGTCTGCCTGCCCCAATTTCTGTAAGGATGCAAATATGTGCAGGGTGCATAGGCATGTCCTTGATAGTCAGTGGGGGTGGGTGAAGATGGGGAGTATATTGAATTTGAATAAAAATCCTCTATTCTGGACACTTTCACAAGATGCCAAAAACAAAGCAGATCTCTTTTGAAACATTAAGAGCACACCTGAAGATTTATTAGGAATTTAGATTCAGAGGGATACACTGACAGGGAATTGGCTATAATCTTATTGTATGTATATCAGGGAATTTGTATATCAGAGAGTTTTGAGAGTCCCCTGGACAGCAAGGAGAACAAATAGGTCAATCTTAGAAGAAATCAACCCTGACTGCTCCTTAGAAGGTCAAATAGTAAAGATGAAGCTAAAGTACTTTGGACATCAAATGAGAAGAGAGGATTCACTTGACAAAGCCTTGATGCTGGGAAAAGTGAAGGGCAAAAGAAGAAAGGGATGGCAAAAAATGAGATGGCTAGATGGTATTGGAGATGCAATGGGCATAGAGCTGGGCAGGTTGAGGAGGATGGTAGGGGACAGAGATGGCTGGAGGGCAATGGTCCATGGGGTCGCAAAGAGTTGGAATTGACTGTGTGACTAAACAACAACAAAATCAGAGAGTTAAAAAAAGTAGCACTTTAAAGAATAACTTGTATTTTAATGTTAGCTTTTGTGGATTAAGTCCAGTTCATCAGACATAGGATTGAGGCTTCATGGCATTAATTTATACCCATCAGGTACAGAGTGATTGGTCAGTATAACAGATAAGTATACAAATCAATATGGCTTTTTACAGCAGGTAATAGCAGATGATCTCTGGTTGTTATTCAGATTAGTTGTGAATTTCGCCCTGTTGAATTGCAAATAGTAGTAGGATACAAGACAAACAACTGCCATTAAACATTTGCTAATGAGTTTAACTTTCTGCATCTATTGGCATTTTTGTTCTGTTAGATAGCCTATGTTGTGAATGAAAATTCTATTGAAAAATTTCTGTAAAGGTGGTATAACAATATACAACTTATATAGCAGCATGTACCTGTGCATCAAATTTGATAATGCCCCAGAAACCCTTGACTAATATTCAAACCTTTGAGGTAGGTGTCCAGCATATGGATGTATTTTATTTCTACTGTCTCTGGATCCTTGTCTTGTTATTTCTCTGTTCCAGAATGGCAACTTTCAAGTCTTGGATTGGATGTCTAGTTAGATTGAAATGGTTTCCTCTGTATTGCCATTCCTAATGTCTGATTTATGTCCATTAACTTTTGCGCATGGATTGTCCTATGTAGAGTGCAGAAGAGCATTTTGAGCAAAAGATGGCATTAATTACATGTAAAATTTCCCTTAATGTTATGGATGACATTGTTGAGTTCAATAATACTGTTGCTAGAGTGAATGTGGGGTCATAGCTAACATCTGGGTTTGCAGTAGGGTTTAGTTCCCATCTATGTTTCACTTTAGTGTAGTCAGTTGTATGTCAATAGTTTTTCAAGATTGGGGGTTGTCTATAAGCAAGAAAAGGTCTGTCACAAAGGGCTTATTGTATGTATAACTTTCAGCAGCAAGTAATTTCAGATTAAAAGTAGACAAGATTGATGTGTAATAGGAAATGTCATTTTGGAAACAACTGCCTACAAAAGTCCTAAGAGATAAGTTGTAATGATTCTCAGAAATTCCCAAACTGTAACGCCTGTTTTTTTAAACATATGTTTAAATTTAATCTGATTATTTAATTTAGCTCATTGAAGATCATTTGCCAAAATTTCAATATACAGTACAGTAGATTCATAACTCTACCCATATAAAAAAGCATACTTTTTCCTGACATCCTCTGGCAAAATGCTGAATATTTCTCATCTGAATTAATTTAACTGGCATTAAATACTACAGTACTGTATCTCCAAATCAACTTATAAAACATTTCCTTTCTCCATCCTGTCTCCATAATATGGGAAGCAAATCTGTCAGTTTGCTTCCCATTTAATGCTGAGACCAGGATTACAGGAAACACCTGGACAGATGAACGTAGAAAAGCCTGTGCTTAGTGAAAGGAAATGTTGATCATCACAAGTTTGAGGGCATCATACTTTCCTTGTTCTTTTCTCTCTCTGCCTATGTGACAGCAGTGCCCTCCTAATTTTTTTCTTGTTAAAATGTTTATGTAACACAGAGATTAGTGTAAAACCCCCACACATCCAGTTTTGTTTCATTAAAGCAGGGGTTCCCAAACTGGCCCGCAGCAGCATTTTATGTGGCCTCCACCTCACCCGGAAGTGGAAGCAGACATGTTTGTGTCAGCGGTAAAATGTGACCACACATGCGTAAATGCGGGAGTGGTCACAATTACGACAGCCGTAAATGCACCTGCTTCCACTGCTGGTGCGCGGTCAGGCCCACTGTATAAAAAGGTTGGGAACCACTGCATTAACGTGTATAAAGTTTGGCATTAATTTTTTCGAACATGGACTTAATCACAGAATACTTTTCAAGCCAAGCTTTGCAGTGGGGCAGCTTGTATTGTGACCTATTCCTTGAGGGGAAATGATGCTGTTGCCTATTCAAGCATAACTGCAAATGAGAAACTTGGCACATGTCCCTAGCTTATCAGTTGTGAACATGTGCCAAAAGCCTGTATCATCTTGCAAAGTTTCCTCAGCATTACTATATAGTTGTACCTTGTTTAAAGAGCATAATGTGTTCCACAGGATTGCTCTTTAAGCGAGTTTGCTCTTTAAGCGAAATACTGTTGTAAGTGACCAATTGTGACTTCTGGTGGAGAGAGGATTACGAACCCCAATTTATTTGTTAAGCAAGTTTTTTTGTTTGGTTTTATTTGTTAAGCGAAGCGAACATTCAGAAAAAATTGTGCTCTTTAAGTGAGTTACTCTTTAAGCAAGGTGTTCTTTATGCGAGGTTTGACTGTATGGTGAAACACAATACAGTGGAACCTTATTTAACGTAATTAATGTGTTCTCCATGACGTTTTTACAGTGAAAATTACTTTAACCAAATTCCTCATAGGAGTGCATTGAATGCAATTTCCCATAAGAATGCATTGAAAACCAAAATACTTTAACCGAAATGCAGTTTCCCATAGGAATGCATTGAAAACCAGTTAATCCATTCTGGAAAAAATTTACATAAACCGAGCCACTATTTTCTATGGATTTCCTTTTGTTATGCAATTTTTATGTTAAATCATTTGTGCTTTCCTGCTTGGAGAAACTACTAGAATAAGTTTGGTTGTCAATAATTTGTAAAGCTTACTCTCCATAATGGTGGATTCCCTTTATACAAGGTACTCCCAAAAAGGAGTTACAGTAAAACCCCGATTTATGAATGCCCCTACTTACGAATAATTTGACTTACAAATTGGTTCTGCACTGAAATCCATGCCTCGAGTTACGAATTAATTCTTTTTCCTCTGTGTTGCCCCAAGTGAAGCAAAAAACGACATTTCCCCTATGGGTTTATATTTTATACACATGCAGCCTTTCAGAGCCCTGTAGTTGGCAGTAGAGGGCTTAGAGAGGAGTTCTTTGTCTGAAGTTTTGGCGCCATAATGGCTGCCGGTTGCAGTTTCTAGCTGTATTTTTCTGAGTTTTCTGTCCATTTTCAAAGCTTTAATGTAAGGAACATCATTTTTAATTATGCATGCTTTCCTTTCAATGCTGCTGTTGTTTTTTTGGTGGTTTGACTGATTTTTGGAGGGTGGGGTGGGGACTTTTTCTGTATCCCTATGGGGATGCCATGACTTACGAACAAATTCGACTTACAAATAATGCCATGGAACTGATTTTTTTGTAACTCGAGGTTTTACTATATTGACAATAGGCTGCTGTCAGCAAGTTTGAACCCCCAACACACGTTGACCAGCCCCACTGTTTGAGGGAGTTATATACTTTATTACCAAGGCCCACAACCCAGCTGTGAGAGAAAATAAACATTTTATGTTTGCTTTCCTAAAACCTACAAAAACACAGAATGTAACAAAAACTAGCAAGGGCAATTAAGTGACTGCTATGACTGTATAGGATAGATAAGTTTCTGCTGAGAAATTTCCCATTAATGTAATGCTAAGTGTCCAGATATTTAAAAGATTGTATGAAGGGGGATAAGGTAGCAAACACAAACACTAGCATAAATCTATTTCATTGATCTTAAGCTTGCTGGCATTTGATTTGGGCCACTGGATTCCAAATGAAATAGACAAAGTCACCGTCACCTAGTTACAGATTACATACTTAAGTAGACCTGTCAGTTCATTTCAGAGATGATGTCTTGTTAGGTGAAATAAGGAGTTAGTAAATGCTTTTATGGATATCTGAGTTCAGTAAAGGTAGCTATTTAGTAAGATAACTGATTTGTATAATAATTTGATGTCCCCCTCCTTTTTTTGTCATTGACATCTTGTGAATCAGTGAGTTAAAATGGACAAGGAAGGGCGAATTCAGTTCTGAAAACCATATCTATTACTGTGGAGAAGAAAACCTCAGAAGAAATGGAGTAGCCATAATTGTCAATAAAAGAGTGAAAAAAGCAGTAATGGGATATAATCTTTAAAATGGCAGAATGATTTCAGTCAGAATGTAAGGCAAACCTTTCAATATCACTGTAATCCAAATATACGCACCAACCACTGGTGTAGATGAAGCCATAGTTGACCAGTTCTATGAAGACCTTCAACACCTCGTAGAACAGACACCAATCCACATTATCATAGGAGATTGGAATGCCAAAGTAGGAAATCAAAAAGTAAATGGAATAACAGGCAAGTTTGGTCTTGGAACACAGAATGAAGCAGGGCAAAGATTGATAGAGTTCTGCTAAGATAACACACTGGTCATAGCAAACACCATCTTCCAGCAACGCAAGAGAAGACTTTACACATGGACATCACCAGATGGCCAACATCGAAACCAGATTGATTACATACTCTGCAGCCAAAGATGGAGAACCTCCATACAATCAGCAAAAACGAGACCTGGAGCAGACTGTGGATCAGATCATAATCTACTGATTGCAAAATTCAGGCTTAGGCTAAAGAAAATAGGGAAAACAATTAGGCCAGACAGGTATGACATAGACAACATCCCTAAGGAACACAAGGTGGAGATGCGGAACAGATTTAATGGCTTAGACTTGATAGACAGAGTGCCAGAAGAATTATGGACAGAGGCCCAAGATATTATACAGGAGGCAGCAAGGAAAACCATCCCAATAGAAACAAAACATAAGAAAGCAAAGTGGTTGTCCGATGAGGCTCTTATTTATTTATTTATTTATTCTTCAAATTTATACCCCGCCTCGCTCAGGCGAACCTGACTCTAGGCGGCTTCCATACAAAACAAAACAATATCCCACCAACCCCAACCCCCCATTGAGTCCTCTATAGCCGCCCAAGACCCCCAAGTTCTCTCCCATCGAGGCCGGGTGGCCGAGGGAGGCCCCTTTTATCTTCCTCCCGGCCGGTGACAGGGGCCGGGAGGGTGCAGCGGCGGCGGCGGCGTCTAGCGCGGCAGCGGTGGTGTTTCTTTGGGCCTCCCCTGGCCGAGGGAGGCCCCTTTTATCTTCCTCCCGGCCGGTGACAGGGGCCGGGAGGGTGCAGCGGCGGCGTCTAGCGCGGCGGCGGCGGCGTTTCTTCGGGCCTCCCCTGGCCGAGGGAGGCCCCTTTTATCTTCCTCCCGGCCGGTGACGGGGGCCGGGAGGGTGCAGCGGCGGCGGCGGTGTTTCTTCGGGCCTCCCCTGGCCGAGGGAGGCCCCTTTTATCTTCCTCCCGGCCGGTGACGGGGGCCGGGAGGATGCAACGTCGGCAGCGGCGTCTGCTCTTAAAATAGCAGAGGAAAGAAGGAATGCAAAAGGCGAAGGAGAAAGGGAAAAATTCAACCAATTGAATACAGAATTTCAAAGAAAAGCAATGAAAGATAAGGAAACGTACCTAAATGAACAATGCAAAGAAATAGAGGAAAATAACATAAAAGGTAGGACTAGAGATCTTTTCAAAAAATTTTTTTGGGAAAATCAAGGGAACGTTTAAAGCAAAAACGACAATGATAAGGGACAAAAATGGCAAGGAGTTAGCTGGTGCAGAAGTGATTAAGAAAAGATGGAAAGAGTACACAGAAGAACTCTACAAAAAAGACCTCAACACCCCTGATAATCACAATGATGAGAACATTGAACTTGAGCCAGACATCCTAGAGAGTGAAATAAGAAAGGCCCTAAATAGCACTGCAAACAACAAAACCAGTGGAGATGATGGTATCCCAGCTGAAGTTTTCAAAGCCCTAAAAGATGATGGAATCAAATTTTTGCATTCTATACGCCAGCAGATTTGGAAAACACAACAGTGGCCACAGGATTGGAAAAGATCAGTATATGTTCCAATCCCAAAAAAGGGTAATGCTAAAGAATGTTCAAATTATAGAACAATTGCGCTCATCCCGCATGCTAGCAAGGTTATGCTCAAGATAATACAGGATAGACTTCAGCAGCATGTGGAGAGAGAATTACTAGAAGTGCAGGCTGGGTTCCGAAGAGGCAGAGGAACTAGAGACCATATTGCCAACATGAGTTGGATCGTGGATAAAACAAAGGAATAGCAGAAACAAGTCTTCTTCTGTTTCATTGACTACACCAAGGCCTTTGACTGTGTGGGCAACAACAAAATGTGGCAAGTAATTAAAGAGATGGGAATACCAGAACACCTTATATGTCTCATGAAGAATCTGTACATGAGTCAAGAAGCAACAGTTAGGACAGAATACGGAATGACGGAGTGGTTTGGAATAGGAAAAAGTAAGACAAGGCTGCATTTTGTCACCCTGCTTATTCAACTTATACGCAGAGCACATAATGCGCAGTGCAGGGTTGGATGAATCACAAGTTGGGATCAAAATTGCTGGGAGAAACATCAACAACTTGAGATACGCAGATGATACTACCCTAATGGCAGAAAGTGAGGAAGACCTAAAGAAGCTTCTGCTTAGGTTGAAAAAAGAGAGCGCAAAAGCTGGCTTGAGACTCAACATAAAGAAAACTAAGATAATGGCAACAGGCCCTATCAGTCCCTGGAAATTAGATGGGGAAGAAGTAGAAGCAGTGACAGATTTTACTTTCTTAGAATCCAAGATCACTGCAGATGGTGATTGCAGCCATGAAATAAAAAGGCGACCGATGCTTGGGACACAAGCTATGAGAAACCTGGGAACATAGTGAAAAGTAGAGACATCACCTTGCAAACAATAATTCGCATAGTCAAAGCAATTGTATTCCCGGTGGCAATGTATGGTTGTGAGAGCTGGACCATAAGGAAAGCTGAGCGCAGAAGAATAGACACCTTTGAGATGTGGTGTTGGAGGAGAGTTTTGAGAGTCCCCTGGACAGTGAGGGGAACAAATAGGTCAATCTTAGAAGAAATCAACCCTGACTGCTCCTTAGACGGTCAAATAGTAAAGATGAAGCTAAAGTACTTTGGACATCAAATGAGAAGAAAAGATTCACTTGAGAAAGCCTTGATGCTGGAAAAGGTGGAGGGCAAAAGAAGAAGGGAGTGGCCAAAAATGAGATGGCTAGATGGTATTGTAGATGCAATGGGCACAAAGCTGGGCAGGCTGAGGAGGATGGTGAAGAGAAAAGTGCCTGTCAGGCACTGGGTCCATATGGTTGCAAAGGGTCGGAATCGACTGTATGACTGAACAACAAAAATCCATTACTTGATGAGCAGGTTCACCTGGCCCCAAACCTATGTTTGAAAACAGGCATATCAGTCTGTTGTGAAAAATAGCACAATTTATTTTCTTTTGGGTGTTTATTGGAGAAGTGTGTAAGTGAGGTTGCCATTTAATCAGATGCCTTAGAGGACACTGTGGAGGTTCTTGGGGTTGTTACATAAATGGTTTACATACTTCATCAGTTATCATAAACTTACATTATTTAGTGATATAAATGACTTCTAGTTATTTGTTTCTGCAACACTGCTAATCCATAGATGTAGTCAGCTATATTGTAACAGTCCAGGTTAGAAAAGGTGTGGTTCCCCCCCCCCCTTTGCTTTTGCTTTTAATTAGTTTTTCATTGTCTCTTCTCTTTTTGGATACTAACTGCCTGCATTCTCGAAGAATTATCTGGGTATAATTAAAGAGTTTCTGCCAACAGAAGCATATTCTTACATTTTACTCATCTGAAACAGGTCCCTTCCAGGTTTTCTCAGACCTACTTCCCGTAGAATAATGGAACTAGTCTAATATTTCCTGGGAACCCTAGGGATTTGTGAGGGATGCTGGTCTTTTTTTTTTTTTTGGGATGCCCTAAAAAAACTGACATTCCAACACTGCTTCAGTCATGTTATATGTCTTATATATCTGGCAGCTGGAATTTTTTGGAATAGTAGCCATGTTAGTCTGTATTTCAGGCATATCAGAGAATAAACAAAACAAAAATGCTGTAACAATTTAAAGACTAAAGACTAACTGTTATATTTCAATGTGAGTCCACTTCATCAGACATAGCTGGAAGTACACAAACTTTTCCTTTAATAGTACAGGACAGTTTGATTAGCTAAAGGTTTAAAATAACAGTAAAACAGCTTTCATAATTCTCTGCCACAGTTTTACAGCAGTTGTCAGCCTTTTTAAATCAGGGGCTGGGTCACGCTCCCTCAAACATCTTTGGGGGCCGGATGGCCATTTTGCCCTTCCTCCACCACATGGCATTTCCTGGTGTAGTGGAGGCAGGCCGCAGATTGAGAACCCCTGGTTTACAGTTTGTAATTAATTTACTGTAATCTATGTTCAAGGTAATTGTTTTCAAGGAGGGCTGCAGTTTTAACAGTGGACAACAGTGAATTTGAACTGTTTATAAAATATATAACAATAAGTATATGAAAGCTGGACTATTTTTTAAAATCAGATTTTTAAAAAGGGGACATATTGGCAGATATAGAATAGTGTATGTGTACCTTGGCAAAAACCTGCCATACTGTTCAAGGTTATACCATGCACTTAGACTCCATGTAGGAATTGAATTGATCAGACTGATCTGTTTTTCAGTGTCATGGCAGCATTAATGAAGCACACTGCAGGTAAATACTGTTCCTGTTTCCAACAAGTGTAATGTTTTCTAGCATATGTTTTTGTCCAAGCATTTAAGAACCTTAACTACTGCATGTTCAATTAACCTGTAGCTTCTCATAGTTAATGCAACTAATGAAAAGTGAAATTAGTTGTTAACGCATACAACACTAAAACATTTGTTGTTTTGTTTGTGTAGGTTATATTTATACAGTAGTACAAATACATTATAAAACTTAAAAATTTAGTACAAAAAAGTAGTTCTGTCATTAAATACCTTCAATGAACAGATGGCAGGAGAAGGCACAACTGGTTTGCAGTCTGTTTAGACTTAGAAATCTGATCGCTTAATGGCTTCATATTTATTTGGGATAGATTTTGTTGAATGAAAAAGATACTTAATCCCTGATTATGTTTTGTCTGAATCTGTATCTTACAGTACAGATAGCTTTTGAGAAATAACAGGCCTTCCTCCACTTCCTGTGCTTTTTGAACTAATGTGGGTTCTGTTGTCTGTTTTCTCCGCAGTTGAAATTAATGTAACTTGTCATATGTAGGTTCCTCTTAAATGTAAAATCCCTCAAGGCTATCTTTTACTGCTGTGGTGCCTATTGACTTCTAGTCAAATTTGGCCTATTTTATTACGCTGTTTGCCAGTAAAACATTTTCATTTTCTACTTCTCAAAAGGAACTATACATAGCTATATATAGCATTCATTGTCTAATAATATATGTTCTTTGTGATTGCCAAGATTGCTGTTGGGAATTCATGTCTGTTTCATGCAGATTTCCTTTTCCATAATTATTTATATATGAAAGGAGGTTTATTTTACTACTAAAAATGTTACAGAATCAATAATTTTGTTCTTTAGTTTTGAGAATGTTTTACATGTTTCCTGCCAGATTTCACACTGGTGAGAAAATATGATTAAAATAAATCCACAGATCAAAAATGAATCTGTATGTATACAGTCAAACCTCCCATAAAGAACGCCTCGCTTAAAGAGTAACTCGCTTAAAGAGCAGAATTTTCTCTGAATGTTCGCTTCGCTTAACAAATAAAACCAACCAAAATTCGCTTAAATAAATCGGGGTTTGCAATCCCCCCCCCATTAGTCATTTCCAATGGTGTTTCGCTTAAAGAGCAATCCTGTGGAACACATTATGCTCTTTAAGCGAGGTACAACTGTATTTAAACTTGGGGAACTCCCCCCCCCCCTTTGAGCCAAGAATAATGGTTTGATCTGTCCCAGTACTACCTATTTTGATTTGTAGCAGCTTTCGGTGGTTTCTTAGAGATGTCTTTCTCATCCTACTGTGTGAGTCTTCTTTAACTGGGGGTATCAAGGATTGAACTTCAAATGTGTACATCATGGCATATGTTGCACCTCAGAGCAGTTATATCAATAATAGTGTTGTCATATTGCTTAAACAACACCCAGCCTTCATCCATGCAACAGTTGAATATTGTTTATTTTTAAAGAGTTCTTATTACTAAATTTTTAAATGTGGAGGTTATAGAGTCTTTCTGTATTTAAAAATATTTCTGGCAATGATAATCAAAACAAAGCCAATTAAATCTGGTTCAGTCTTAAAATTTCTGTAATTTCAGTGTGCATTATTAGATCAGAGGTGCACCAGAAATCATCTCATTTAAAAGATGTTACTGAACTGAAATGTATAAATAGTTTTCTACTCACACAGCATAATGTTTCTTCTTCCTTGTATCCCCTTACATCCCTTCTCTACCTTCTTCACATGGTCTCCAAATCCTATTAAGCAGATTTTTTAAGGGTGTGGAGGTGATGAAAAAAATATATATCTTTGTTCTACTGCTGAAAGTTGGTACCTCTTTGGAAGAAAGTTGAGGTTTAAATCAGGGCTTCCCAACCTTTGGCGCGTGGGCCTAAACGGGCCCTCAGCGAGAACCTGGACACCTCTACACCTGCCCGCCAACCACCACCAGAAATCGTGCTACATCACTTACCATGGCAACGGGAATCACACAGTTTTTCCGGGGTTTCAGATAGCCTCTGCTGCTCCCCATGGCAGCAGGAACCTTTTTAGAGCATAATCGTTCCGTTTTGAGCTTTTTTCGCTGTGTACCCTCTGTGTTTTGGCTGCTAGAAAGCACCACCTTTGTCAGGTGGAGCTTGCGTCTGTGGCTGGGTTCCCAGTGCGGAACCAGGAAGTCATTCAGTGGTGCTTTCTAGCAGCCAAAATGCAGTGGGTATGCGGCGAAAAAAGCCCAAAATGGAGCAATTATGTTTTGAAAACCCTTCCGCCTCCATAGAAAGCAGCAGAGGCTGCTAAAGCAGTTGAAAATGACATGATTGCTCTCATTGCTGCCGCAGAAACCAGGAGCATGGTAAGTGACAAGAGGAACCATGCCTCTGAGGGCCCCACCTGTGTGAGGTGGGTGTGACTGGTATGCAGTGCACAGACATTATAAACCCCTGATTTAAATAGTCCATATTATCGTCAGAGGAATTTATAAAGCTGTGTCAAATCCATAAGAAACAAAATTTAAAGAAAATAGTTTTCATTATTTATTTATTTAACATATATACCATTTCATAGTGCACACCGCTCTCTGGGGTAGCTCACAACAAAACCATACAATCACAATAAAAACACAGAACAATATAAAAATACCTATTTTAAAAGAAAGAAAAACAGAACTACATACTATCTTTAGCTATAGAAACAAATTTATAACAACACTGGGCATTTATTTATTTATTTAGATTTATATTGCCGCCCACTCGCCGAGGCGACTCAAGGCGGCTTACAGTCAAAACAACAACAGTACGATAAAAGTAAACAGCTTTCTGTTTTGACTAACTTCTTTAAATTGGAGAGGGATGGTGCCTGGTAAAGTGTTGGGAGTTGGTTCCATAGGTGTGGTTCCGCAAACAAAAAAGCTTGTTTCCTGGTATTCAATTCAATTCAATTATTTGACTTGTATGTCGCCCTACTCGCAATGCGACTAACAAAAAGCAAAATATCACAGTTACAATAAATATAATTACAATATCACAGTTACAAAATATCACAATTACAATATCACAATTACAATTATAAAGTAATTACCAAAACATTTCAAAAGCAAAACTCAGAAATGCATTACAAACTCAGCCTGAACCACTCTGTCCATTACCCTCCAGGCCGAGTCAGTCGAGGGGATGAGTCTGGTGATAGTGGTGGGCAGCGGTGGCATTTTCGAGCCCTGTCGAGCTGCACAGCTGTCCTCTCCCCTCCAGGCCGCTTTTAGCATCATAGACTGTGAAGAGTAGGTTGGACTGGTAGCTGTTTTGTAGGAGAGATGTACTATAGTTATTGAGGTCCTAAACCATTATGTTCTTTGTAGGTGATAACCAGCACCTTGGAATTGAGCATTGAAACTAGCAAGACGCAGCATTTGTATCTGTTGGTAACTGTGATGAGTCTGGCAGCCACATTTTGAAATTTCTGTACTAGCCTCAAGGGCAGCTGTATATAGAGAGTGTTGTGGTGGTGTGTTTTAGAGATTACCAAAGCATGAACCAATCTTGTGAGACATTTCTTCTCCAGGTAAGGACACAGTTGGGCAATCAGCTGAATTTGATAGAAAGCACTCTTGCCTGCAGCAGATGTTTGCAGTTTCTTAGAGAGAGCTGGGTTCAAGAGTCCACCTTCCTAAACTGAGAACCTTATCATTCAGGGGGAATGTAGCTCCATTGAGGCCAGGCAGATGGTCCTTTAAAAAACAGTCTGACATTTTTCCCAACAATAGGATCTCCTTATCAGTTTCAGTTTATTCAGTTTATTGGTCCTCATCCAGCACATTATCACTACCAAACAGCACTCAAGGATCATTGCTCAATCTCAAATGAACAAAGAAACAACACATATACAAGCAGGCATTAAAAAATTAAATCAATAAGTAAAACTAATGCAGTCAAACCTTGCATAAAGAGCACCTCGCTTAAAGAGCAGAATTTTCCCTGAATGTTCACTTTGTTTAACAAATAAAACCAACCAAAAACTCGCTTAACAAATAAATCAAGGTTCGCAATCCTCCCCACCAGAAGTCACAATTGGGCACTTACAATAGTGTTGTATATCAAAAATTTAAACTATGCTATGTAAATATTTTAAAACAATATTTTAAAATATTTTTTTAATCCTAAATTCTAAAAGACCTTGTCTCAGTTGCTTATTGACTTTTGAAAAGTCTCTCTAAAGAGGTACGTTTTCAGCTGTCCCCTTGCACAAGATGGTGGAGAGGATGGTAATAACTCAGTTTTGGACATGGTTAGAGGAATCTAATGCCATAAAAGTTCCTTAGGTCATGTGCATCGGACAGCCTTTGGAGTTCCTGAACTTTTTGTTGCCACCAGATGTTCTTTATTTCTCTTATGATGGCATAAAAGAGCTATATGGATCATCTGCTCTTCATCAGGCACCCTGAAAACAGCTGACAATGCTACAATCCTTACAGATGGCCAGAAAATCCTGGAGCGCTTGAAGAAACACTTTTACACACTTTTGAACTGAAACTCTACCACTGCTGAGGATTTTCTTTGAGAAGTGCCACAACATCCCCACCAGCTGCAGATGGCAACTCCACTGACCTACCTGGAATTCTGTGAGGCTATGAATAAGCTGAAACCCAGAAAGACTCCTAGGCCAGATAACATCCCTCTGGGGTTAATCCAGAAGGGAGGGGTGCCTCTAAAGACAAACCTCTTCACACTCATTGTCTTGATTTGGGAAATTGGTAAAATGCCTGATGACTTTATGAATGCCACTATTATCACCATCTTTAAGATAGGTGATCGTAGTACTTGTGGCAACTATTGTGGCATATCATTCTTATCCATCAATGGAAAGATTTTCGCAAGAATCCTGCTCAGTCTCTTGCAAATTCTCTCCAAAAGGGCCCTCCCAGAATGTCAATGTGGTATCCATATTTCTGGAGGCACAATGGACATGATTTTCTGTGCAAGACAACTTCAGTAAAAATGCAGAGAGCAACAGAATCTGATCTTAGTATTTTATGACTTGGAAAAGGCTTCAATTCTGTCCCAAGACCTGTTATGTGGATTGTGCTGAGACATTATGGTTGCCCTGAGCGTTTTGTTGATCTGGTCCAGGTGCTTCATGTCATGATGACATGTCTGGGAGGGTTCTCCATCAAAACAGTATATCAGATGCCTTCCCAATCACCCACGGATGGAAGCAGGGTTGTGTGCTCACTCCAACACTTTTTGCCCTTTACTTGGCTGCCATGCAATATGAAACTCCTAATAACAACAACACAGGTGTAAAGATTAAATACCTTGTTAAATTGAGAACTCTTTAATTTGGCTCGACTACTCTCCTGAAGACTAACCAGTGCTAACATGATAACGGAAATGCAACATGCCAACGATACTGTATCTCCTGCTCTCACAGCTGAGGAGCTGCAACAGTCAGTCAGCTGTTTCAAGAATGCATGTGATCATTTTGGCATCACAACAAATGCTCAGAAAACCAAGGTATTTGCACAACCTGCCTCAAGGACAGCCCTTCCAGAGTTCAGTATTACCATCTCAGATTGGACACTGGAGCAGGTAGACCATTTTTCTTATTTTGGTAGCATCCTGTCTAAAAAACTGCACCTGTGAACAGGATGCGGTGGAGAGAATTGGTGCTGCCCATTCTGCTTTTGGTCATCTATCACACCGGGTCTTCATGAACAAAGATTTTAAAATCAAGACTAAGACTAATACCAAGCTGTTATTATTTCAATGTTACTATATGGCTGTGAAACATGGACCCTCTATCGCCAAGACATCAAAAAGCTTGAGCGCTTTCACCAACAGAAGCTAAGGTCCATCTTGAATATCAAATGGGATGACTGTGTCACCATCATTGCAGTCCTTGAGAAGGCAAATGTAAATAGCATTGAAGCCTCCATTATAGGTCATTGTCTTAAATGGATAGGGCATGTCCGCCATATGGATGGTTCCAGGGTTCCTCATCAAATTCTTAATGGGGAACAAGACCTTGCAGAGCTCCTTTGAAGCATTAGAACAGTGGTTCCCAATTACAGTAATACCTCTGATAATGTTTACCTCGGATAACGCTAAGATCGCATAACGTTAAGTAATCTGGGGAGGAGAATTGGATCGAATAACGTTAAGGTCCTATGGGATGGATCGGATAACAACTGCTAAAGCCTGTGCGGTTACAATGTATCTCTATGGAGTTTTAATGTTATCTGATCCATCCCATAGGATTTTAACATGCATCGGATAACACTAAAAATCGATAACACCCAGACTTGTGGAACCAAGTCTTAGCGTTATCCGAGGTATTACTGTAGGTTTTTTTACATACCACTTCAAGAAAGACCTCAAACTTGCGTACCCCTTATTGCAGGCACGTTAAATAAAAAATGAAATCATGACGTACCTCGCAAAGGTACGTCATGCAAAATGGCAGTAAATGTTTTATTGCTACTTCGCTGACACGATAAACGTCTTTAAGACCAGCCCAAAAATTAACCAGTGATTGCTCCGCAAAACTTTTGAGTCTAGTGTTGCATGAGATGTCTATTAATTCCTCTTGATCAGAGATGGATAGGTGATCGGTGGGACAGTTTCCAAAGGGGTTGTTTACCCAGTTCCATTGCGACGATATTTCAGGGAAATAAGTGTGAAATGCGGTCGACAAATTTTGCAAGTGGCATTTTATGGCTGATTTTACATCTTCATTCACTGATGAAGAAGTCATTTCCAAAAAAAGTTTTAAATTCCGAAAGTGATCATATTCACATCTGTCGATCAAAGATGTCCAGAGAGACATTTTTTTGATTGTTGATTCAACCTTCTCCTGCATAGTGAATATGGTTGTATCCTGGCCTTGAAGCCCCAAATTCAACTCATCCAGTTTTGTAAAAATATCTGACAAGTAAGCCAATTTTTGTAGCCGCAAAGGATCAGTCAGCATCTGTTTGTACTCGGCATGTTCCTGCTCGGTCAAAAATAACTCAATTTCATGTCTCAGCTCAAATATTCTCGAAACAACTCTTCCTCTGGACAGCCAACGCACTTCAGTATGTAATAACAGGGTCTCATGCTAGCTGCCAAGCTCTTTACAAATGTCTGTAAAAATACTTGAGTTTGTGGCACGGGCCTTGATTAAATTGGCAATTTTCACAGCATTTTTAAGAGTACTATCTAAGCAGGCTGGAATTTTTTTACAAGCAAGTGCCTCTCGATGAATACCACAATGGGTCTATTTTGCTTCTGGGGCTACATCTTGTATTCGCTTCACAAGTCCTGAAAAACGACCAGTCATTGCTCTGGCACCATCAGTGCATATTCCTACGCATTTCGACCAATCCATTTTGTTTTCTTTTATAAAACCATCGACCATGTGAAATATGTCCTCCCCGGTAGTATGAATCGGAAGGGCACGACAAAATAGGAACTCTTCATGAACCTTTTTGGAATGAACATAACGAACATATGTTAAAAGTTGAGCCAAGTTTGATATGTCTGTGGATTCATCAAGTTGTATGGCAAAGTAATCGCTCTGTAAAGTGCTTTGAATTTGGTGGTTTTTCAGATTATCTGACATGTCTGCAATACGACGAGAGACAGTGTTATTTGACATAGGAATAACATCAAGTTCTCGGGCCATTTTTTCTCCGAACATACATCTCACTATCTCTTTTGCTGCAGGCAGTATAAGGTTTTCCCCAATTGTATGCGGTTTTGCTTGCTTGGCAATTAAATAACTAACTCGAAAAGAGGCTTGCAGGGCGTTCATATTCGTGTTTAAAGAAAGCGCCTCATAGATTTTTGTCTTTGTTTGAGGTCTTTTAATTTATGTTGAAAGAAGGATACAGATTCATCTTTCAAATTAGCATGTTTGGTTTCTAAATGCCGACGTATTGAAATTTACAATGAAAATCGTATTAATGTAACTTAAAATCTAGAAAACAGAATCCACGAACATGCTTACAACTGAAGCAGCTTGAATATTATTTTTATTTTCTAAACATCATTACATTGTATTGCAGTTTATAGTGAAAGTGCAAATTTAAACACAGTTTTAAAACATTATCTTACCGTTTACCGAGGTAGGTATATAAGGCTGATCGACGCGACACGGTGCGATGGATATTTATTAATTCACAATTAAAACAACACAACGAGCACAGCGACACGCTCACACAACATAAACCGAACTGACTGATTGACAATGATGAGTAAATAGGCGGGAACGGGGGTTGCCGCAATCAAGTGACGCGAGACGTGGGAGGCGTGGGAAAAACTGCCGCCGTGGGAGAAAGCGCTTGATGCATACTATTGACTTACCTACTGATCATTTAATTAAATTTAATAATTTTTTGGCAATTTTTATTGTATTATTTTTTTAAGAATTTAATATTTTAGTTAAGAGATTGCTGCGCGTGCCCCTTGATGCAATCTCGCGTGCCCCTGGGGGTACGCGTCCCACTAATTGGGAACCACTGCATTAGAAGGACCAGCTGAAATAAACCATGAAGGTGCCAAGTATTATTTATTTTATTTTATTTATTTATTCACATTTTTCCACTGCCCTTCTCACTGAAGTGACTCTGGGCAGTTTACAAGTAATAAAAAACAAAGAAAAACAAAACAGGACAAAAGAACACTAACTAAAAACCTTAAAACTGTTAAAATTAAAATTTAAAATTAAAATCTAAAAAGATTAAAAGCACGCCAAATGCTACATCTTACTAATTAAAAAGTAGAGGGAGAGAGGGGCTCAGATCCCACAAACGTGGGAAGCAGCAGCTGTAGATTGCCCACTTCGGTGCTAAACCATCTCTGCTGCTACCAATCACTTCAAAGGTGAATGCTGCAGACATGACGAGGTTAAGTGACAAACATGAAAACTTTATCAAACTCAACTATGCCCTCCACCACCTATTCAGTGTAATGTGTTTCATGTTTCATGCCAGGATCGGTTTATTGAGTCACCAGAAACACATCCATCAACTGAGAAAATGGCTTCAGGAAAATATATTCTTGGATATGAGTAGCAGCTGATGATGACGACGAGAGGAACCTAATGTGTTGGATCCATTTCACCCTATTTCCAGATGTGAACTTTATGCTGAAATGGTTTTGAGGGATTCTCATAGCTACTCTTATCTCTGCAGCATTTGATTGCATGATCTGTAATATTGTCCAGGATTGAGTCTAAAGTTTGGAGAGGTTGGGGCATAGTGATACAGTAGTTCTTTGCTGTACATGTATAATTTACACTCTGCCAATCTGCCAAAAGCAGAACATACATTAAAAACAAATTTGATTTATTTTTAAAAATTCTCCATCTTTCTCCTATAAAGAACCCAAGGTGGCTTATATAATTAAAAAGGACAATACTGTACTGTATAAAACTTAAAAATGTTTAGTAAAATATTAACACATTTAAAAAATAAAAATGAGGAAGCTGAATCAATATCATTTTAAGCCATTTCAGCACTGAACACGGACCTGAAAATTGGTTGAAATGGATCCAGCTCACTAGGTTCCTCCAACCACATCCAAAATTGAGTCATTAGCTTCTTAGCCAGCCTGTCTGAAGAGAAAGCTTGGAGCAAAGCTGTTTATGGCTTTATATATTAAAAGCAGCAATTTTAATTGTACCCGGTAAAGGATCAGTAGATGGTGGAGCTGCTGTTACAGAACTGGATGAACGATGTTATCAGCCCCAGCTAACCATCTGGCTGCTGCATTTTTGAGTTTTTGAGCACTTTCCAAAGGCAAACCCATGTAAACTGTTTTACAGTAATCTATCTGGCATGTAACTAAAGCATGTGTCACTGTGGCCAGATCATACCTCTGCACCTCAGTATCAAACCAGTCAAGTGTTTAAAATACAGTACTTGCTGTTTTCTTTCCCCTCCAGTAATTCTTAACATCTTATAACTCAGTTGGTAGTTTAAATTCTCAAAATGTTGTGCAAGAGAGGGCCAACTGAGCTCCGATGGAGCAGATGTAGTTTTCTTTATTTCTTCATGTCAGAAGCATTAGAATTAAAATATCCACTAAAACATAAGATTTAAATTTAGTCTACAGCATTTACATTTTTAAAAAGTCTGAATTAGACAATTCTTGCCCAAAAGCAGGCATCATCAGTTGTATTCTGTTGTGCGGTTATTAGGTCCTCAAATGTACTTTGAGCAGGGTACAAGTGGCAGTTATATATTTGTGTAGTTGTCTACAGCTCTCCGCAGTTGCAGAGGGCTAACATTACCAGGTATCCCTACTTATTCAAAATATCTCTAGAATAGATCAGTGTTTCCCAACCTTTGGTTTTTGGACTTCAATTCCCAGAAGCCTAAGTCCGTTCCCCAAAGCACTGATCAGCCAATTGAAATCCCCCTGTGGGGCATGTGCCCCATGTTGGAACCACTGCTCTAGATCTTGCTGTGCCCATGTGCAGTCTATTTAGTGACCTCCCAACTTTTGCCAAAGCCAAGTGCCAACTGCTCTTTCAGTTCCATCCGATATTGATCCTTCATATGTCCATTCTACTTAGCAATTATACTTATATACTGCTCCATAGCGCTTAGTGCACTCTCTGGGCCTGTTCACAAGAAGCATTTTGTCCCCAACATGCTGGGTGTTCATTTTACCAGCCTTGGAAGGCTGAGTCAACCTTGTCTTGTCAAGATCGAACTCAGAACATTGTGGTTGCATTAAGCAGTTTAACCACTGAGCCACCAGGGCTCTTTAATTTGTCCACATCTTCTGTTGACTGTTCCCAATTTAGTTGATGGAATTGTGTGGCCTTGGCTATGAGAATCCTTCCCTCCACCTTGCTTATTATTGTTTAGGACTGCAGCCTGAATTTACAATTCCTCATTTTATATGCTACCTTTTAACACTTATGTCCATAAAAATACAATTAAAACAGCAGTGCAACTCTCCATGTTTTATTCTGGGAAGCAGTGAGATAGTTAAAACCAGTTGATTTATAACTTGGATCCCAAATGTTTCCCAGAGGAAATGAGACATCTTTTTCCTTGAAGGCTTGTAAGAGGTATGCTGTTCCTGCTATTCTGTTGGGATTTTGATACAAAGCCTGATACTTTTGCAAAAAAGGAGTAGGATATAAGTTCATTATTGTACAACATCTTTTAATCACTCCTTCATATGTTTCCCTTTCTTCTGTCTGTTTTGGTAGATTGTTGATCTTTTTCTCTCTGCAGTTATCAACATGTTTGAGATTCTGTCTGTTTGACCTCCTACTGATACTAGAAATAAATATTGCTTCTTAGACTCTGGGATGAGCTGTTCGCTTTGTCTGCATGTCTTGGCCTCTGTTGTGTATGTAAGGGTCTTTCTTAGTCAGTACCTGAAAAACCTCATGAGACATATTGCGTTGTCTGCTTGGCAGTAACTACTGCTAGAAAATCTAACACCTTCTGCTGAAATTGATAACATTTGAGAAGGTAGTTTCCTCTACAGATTATTATTTTTCTCTTTATTTCTGTAGTACATGACATAATAAAATCTCTAAATAGGTATATTATTATTGATGCCTGAAAGTGACATTTATACAGTAATTTGAAAAGGTTTGCCAACAGCAGGTATAAAACTTTGCCACTTATGACAAATGCATCTGGCTGTTTACTATGGGGAAATATACAAGTGTGATTGCTTTGTTTTGGTTTGTCTTTTTCACACTGCTTGTAACTTTAGGCATAGAAATAGGATCATAAGTTGCTTATCTAATATAGCAGAAATGTTATCTGAACCAATATTCTGTTTCTAACCAACATAATTTCTCTTAGAATTCTGCAAGCAGGACATGAGGACAATAAAATTCCACTGTTGTTTTCCAACAGCCATAATTCGGAGGCATGTTGCCTCTAATACTACAGCATATAATTTCTGGGGGAGCTGTTGCTGGAAGGGTGTACAAAGGGAGTCACATTTGGATTAATAACGTTTGTAGATGATAAGGGGAGTGAATGAAGGAGAGGAAGGACCGGTTTCCTGTTGACAAAAATCAGGATCCAATAAAGGAAGACCTGATGGAAAATCTTTTCTACTATTAAGAAAGTGTGAAACCTTTTTCTATTGTAAAGGCTGGTTGAAGACTGTAATCAAGAATGAATAAAACTGCAGCATATAGTAATTAGACTTGAAATCTCAGGTATTGGGCCTTTAAGACAGTGTTAAATTGGTAGCTGTCACCATATCCTGTAGTAGAGAATTCCTTAGTATGCTACTTACCACATTTGCTGGTGTATAAGGCGCACTTTCCCCCTTAAAATACACCAGAAAAATGGAGTGAGTCTTATACTCCGATGTGTCTCCTGTATTTACCAGCATATAAACACACAACCCCCTTAAAATACACCAGGAAAATGTAGTGAGTCTTACACTCTGATGCATCTTAGAAGCTTGCAGATACGGTAATTATTTATACTTTAGTGATTTGTTTTGTGAAAGATAGCACAAAAACCAATAGTATACAATCAGAATATCTAAGAGTTTTTCAATATCTTTTCAGATAGATTTCAATGGTATATTATCCATTTTTCTTTTTTGCTTATTCCACTATGCATTTTGAATTGATTCTTCTCTTTTGTAAACCAATAGTTTGAAAAATTGTTTGATTTATTTATTTATTTATTTATTTTTATTTTAATCAACTTTTATGCCACCCTCCTCACAAGGACCCAGGGTGACTAACAAACGTAACACACAATAAAAATACAGTATAAAAATCAAGATTAAAAATTAGAGAGATTAAAAGAGAATTAAAAACACACAGAGAGAGGGAGGGGTCAGATGAGCCAACAGACAGAAGCAACCGTGTGGCCCATACCCCACACATGCTCCGCCAGCCAGGTCTTAACCCCCTTCCTAAAGGGCAGCAGCTCCATCTGGAGACACAACTCACTTGACAGGAGGTTCCAGAGGGCCGGAGCAGACACAGAGAAGGCCCTCCGTCTAGTGATAGAGAGGTGCGCCTCTCTAGCCAATGGTACAACCAGAGAGCCTCTCCGGTCTGCTCTGGTGGGACGGACAGATGTCCTTAGGGCAATGCAGTCTCTTAAGTATCCTGGCCCACTACCATGTAGGGCTTTAAAGGTAATAACCAGCACCTTGAATTGTACCCGGAGGCACACTGGCAACCAGTGCAGCTCCCACAACAATGGTGAGGTGTGAGCATAACACCCACACCCCATCACAACCCGGGCAGCCGCATTCTGGGCCTGTTGCAGCCTCCGAATGGTCACCAAGGGTAGCCCCATGTATAGCTCATTACAATAATCAAGTCTGGAGGTGACCAAAACGTTTGTGATCATGAGCAAGTAGTCCTGATCTAGGAGCGGGTGTAACTGCTGTATTACATGGAGTTGTGCAAAAGCCCTCCTAGCCACAACTGCCACCTGCTCTTTGAGCAGTAGTCGTGAGTCAGTTGTAGCCCGTTGTCCCTATCCAGACCCTCACCGTCTCTAGTCACTTGGAAAGGACTTCCACTGCATCGCTAGGGTCCCCACGGGCTGAGATATACAGCTGGGTATCATCTGCATATTGATGATACCTCACCCCATGGGAACGGATGATCTCACCCAGCAGTTTTATGTAGATGTTAAATAGGAGAGACAAGAGCACCGAGCACTGAGGCACCCCGTATTTAAGGGACCTAGGGTTGGATTTCTCACTTTCCAACCACATCGACTGGGTCTGGCCCTTCAGAAATGAGGAAAACCAGGACAACACAGTGCCCTGGATCCCCAATCCTCGGAGCCTTCCTAGAAGGATACCATGGTCAACGGTATCAAAAGCCGCTGAGAGATCAAGAAAAGCCAGGACAGATGGATGTCCACTATCCTGCTCTCTCCAGAGATCATCCACAAGCGCGACCAATGCAGTTTCTGTACCATATCTGGGCCTGAATCCTGACTCAAAAGGGTCCAGACAATCCGCTTCATCCAATGTCTCCTGTAACTGCTGTGCCACTGCCTTCTCCAAAATCTTGCTCAGGAATGGAAGGTTGGAGACAGGGTGGTAGTTGGTCATAACTGCGGGGTTGAGGGATGGCTTCTTTAGGAGGGAGCGCACCAAAGCATGTTTTAAGGTAGCAGGAAAAAACCCCTCCCGAATCCGAGCAATTTTCTCCGCTAGATAATCAGCAAAAGCCTCAGCCGACTCTTGCCAACCAGGGCCCGACCCCCCTCTTCCGGGGAGGGATCTGGTCATCCAGAACAGAGTCGCTGGGTGATTATCTGCAGAGGCAATGAGGGCAATGAAATATTAACATTTCATCACCCCCATCGCCACCTGATAGGCCTTAATAGCAGCTCTAGCAATTGTTCGGTTGGACTCACTCTGAGTCTTCACCTGGTGGCACTCTTGGCTTCTCTTTGCCCATTTAAGCACCCTCAACTCCTCTGTGAACCAAGGGGAAGAGTTCTGCCTACGAGCATGAAGAGGCTGTAGTGGCGCGATTACTTTCTCAAACCAGAAGTCAACAAGCGCCTCAGGCGAATCGTTTTGTTGATCCAGAGCAAAAAAACCCAGTTCCCTTTGGAATCCATCCGGATCCATCAGTCACTGGGGGAGGACCGATTGAATAGGCCCTACCTCCCTGCGGTGAAGCCCCATCCCCAGAAATTCCAGAGTCACCAGATAGTGATCCGACCATGGCACAGGAGTGATGTCTAATTTATGTAAATTCAGATCACTCTGCCACCGCTCCGACAAGAAAACTAAATCCAGGGTGTGGCCACTGCTCCTAGTTGGGTCCTGAATTACCTGAGTCACTCCCACAGCTGCCATGGAAGCCATGAACTCTGAAGCCACCCCAGAGCCAACAATCAATGAAGCAAATTGAAGTCCCCCCCCAAGACCATAAGTCTGGGGAACTCCAACACCAACATGGAGAGGGCCTCAAGGAGCTCAGGCAGGGAATCTGCTATCTTTCAGGTAGGTAGGTACAGGAGCAAGATTCCCAACTGCCCCTTAGGCCCAAACGCAGGAGTAGGGCCTCACAATTTGGAACTTGGGGAGCTGTGGCTCTGGCAATTCCCAGTGACTGCCTGGCTATAATAGCGACGCCACTGCCCTTCCCATCAACCCTAAGCTGGTGCCAAATACCAAACCCGGCCAGACACAATTCTGACAGAGGAACCCCATCCTCTGGTGCCCACCAGGTTTCAGTGATGCATGCCCAGTCAGCCCGCTCCCCCAGAATAGAATCTGAAATCAGGGGAGCCTTATTGCAGACTGACCTGGCATTCATCAGCAGAAGCCTAAGGGAGGGGACTCTCTGGATCAGCTGCACAGGAACTAGAGATGTAGCCGGGGGAGGCCGGAACAGGGGACAGGTATTGAACATCTGTCCCATGTTCCCCGAGAGCGGCCCACCCCTCAGCTCCTGCCATACCACCCCACCACATACTAGTGGTGTTAGCAGGTGAGGGGTATAGTGTTGAAATTTAGAATTGGATGCAGAAAATAGATGAGTTACTTTTCCCGTTCTCCTGGCTATAATCAGTTGTGAAAGTGTAAGGATCTTTACCCTTTCGCAACTCGAAGTTTCGAAAAGGTAAGGATCCCCGTACCCTTTCCAAACATTGTGGGGGTGGGGGTGGGGTGTGTGTGTTGGATTGGGTAGATGTTCTACCCAATCCAACTCCCCCCCCACGCATACGCTTGTTCCGAATAACGTGAAAATCGCGTTATTCGATACAAGATTTTTCCGAAAATCTTGTCACGTTATGCGGTTTTCACACTATATGGTACTCACGTTACCCGGGGTATTACTGTATTCTGTAAATTCAGTTACCATTGAAATTAGCTCAGTATGTGTTCAATTTACCATGTATACTCGATCATAAGCTGATCCAAATATAAGCTGAGATACCTAATTTTGCCTGAGAAACCAGGAAAACTGATTAATTTCAGTATAAACCTAGGGTGGGAAATACAGCAGCCTGGTAAGTGCCGCGGGTGCTGGGCCAGGGTGGAGAGTGTTTCGCCTGCTGTAGCAGTGATCAGGGCCTGCTCCAGTATAAGCTGAGTCTGCTTTTTTTCAGCACACATATATACTGTAATTGAATTTTTCTTTAGCATCTTCTTTTGTTGATGGTCTTAAAAATAAAGATACATGATTACAGTGTACACTTTGGCAACTAACATTATACATTTTGGCTCTTTAAACATGCAGAATGTGGAAGGTTTATCAGTTTGCAGTTCTAGAAACTGCTTTACATGCATGGCATCTTTGGGTTAAACTTCAGTTCCAGATATCCAGACTTAAAACTTGAATGAAGAGTAAATTGTCTTTTATAAATTTCAGCTAGAATAGATTTATGAACATTCCTGTTTCATTAATTGTATGTTATATTTCAGCAACCCTAAAGCAACGAGTCAAAGAGTAAATAAGAAAGTAAACAATGATGCATCACTTCGAATTCAAAATTTATCTATTTTGGTGAAACAAATTAAATCTTACTACCAGGTAAGTTCTGTTTTCTTTGTTTTAAAAAGTTGAAAGAAATATAGGACAGTAAAAAAAAGTAAGCTAATAATTGTAGATTCAAAAGTCCACATTGATTATTATAAGATAAAATGATAAGGTTTAATGGGCTTGTAATTATTCAGAGGGAGATGAAAATATTGTACTACTCAATTTAGTAATTTATGGACCATAGTCCATACTTGGGTGTATTTTACTTTTGTTATACTGTACTTTGCCTTTTCTGTTTGAATTTTTAAAGACCCAGATTATATATGGAATATTTATTTGTTACGTTTATATTCTGTTATTCCTTGTTTGAGCTCAAGACTATATACATAATCCTTTTACACATATCTATCTTCTCAACAACTATATAAGGCAGGTTAACAGAGATAGTGACAGTCCTAAGGTTATCTTAGAAGTCTCTAAATATAGGATATTATAGGAAATGCTTTGATAACAATTTTAATAAAGTGCTGTGGGATTTTTATTTTGGCAGTTAAATTTTCTTTTGGAATAATTTCCAAGTACTGTACTTAGTAATAATTTGGTTAACAACTGATAGTAACTGTGTCTTGGTGTGGCACTAGTTGCAACATGGACAAATGAAGTACTGTACCTTTAAGGACTGTTCTGGAATAGTAGCCAGCTGCTCTGGATGAGTGGCTAACTTTTGCACAAAAGAAGGCAAACTTCAGAGCCACTTTGCTTCTGCTCTGGATGTCTGGCTGCTTCGTGTCATTTTGTCTGTGACTTTGGAACTCCTTGCCTCATCGTGGAGGAAGGACTGATCGTGTCTATCAACATTGTCTGATGGTGTTTTGAGCTGGAGTTTTGTTGCTTCAAAAGGAGGACCTTGTCTTAACAGCTGCTCCTGATAAGGTTTGAAAGCCTCTGCCTTGCCAGCTATCCACACAGACTTATTACAACTTACTCAGTAGGAGAGTGAGCTGGGAAATGCTCCCTATTGACTGTGACCTTGTGTAAATATTCCCTCCTGTTTGGCTGATGATAAGCCTGTTTATGTTTTGCACCACTTTATATAGACTGTCCTCTTACACCTCAACCTAAGGGGAACTAAGGGAGCTTACACGGGCGAAGAGACGCCGAGAGCGCCGCTGGGTGAAGACTCGGAGCGAGTCTGACTGAACACTGGTTACAGCAGCTATTAAAGACTACCTAGTGGCGATGAGGGTGGTGAAGCGCCAATACTTCACCACCCTTATTGCCTCCGCAGATAATCGCCCAGCGGCCTTGTTCCGGGTGACCAGGTCCCTCCTCGGTAGAGGGGGGGCGGGCCCTGGGTGGCAGGGATCGGCTGAGGATTTTGCTGATTATCTGGTGGAGAAAATCGCTCAGATCCGCTCGAAGCTAACTCCCGGTGTGGATTGTACAGAGCTGGGGTTGACCATAGCACAGTCTAGCCATGTTATCTGGGATCGGTTTGATCCTGTCGGCCCTGAGGAAGTGGACAGGCTTCTTGTATCAGTTCGCGCCACGACCTGTGCACTGGACCCATGCCCTGCCTGGTTAATAAAAGCTTCCAAGTCTGTGGCAGGTGGCTGGGTCGAGGCGATCATTAACGCTTCATTAAAAGAGGGGCATTTTCCTGCACCTTTTAAACACGCTTTAGTGCTTCCCCTCTTAAAAAAGCCGTCCCTCGACCCCACGGTAATTTCCAACTACCGTCCAGTGTTCAACCTACCTTTTTTAGGTAAGGTTTTGGAAAAGGCTGTGGCGCAGCAGTTACAGGAAGTCCTGGATGAAGTGGATTATCTGGACCCGTTTCAGTCAGGATTCAGGCCCGGATATGGTACTGAAACTGCACTAGTCGCATTGGTGGATGATCTCTGGAGAGAGCGGGACGGAGGGGAGCCTTCTGTCCTTGCTCTTCTCGACCTCTCAGCGGCTTTTGATACTGTCGATCATGGCATCCTTCTGGGAAGGCTCCAGGGTCTGGGGATCCAGGGCACAGTGTTGTCCTGGTTTTCCTCATTCCTCAGGGGCAGGACCCAGTCGGTGTGCCTGGAGAAGGAGAAGTCCAGCCCTAGGCCCCTGCAATACGGGGTGCCTCAGGGCTCGGTACTTTCTCCTCTCCTATTTAACATCTATATGAAGCCGCTGGGTGAGATCATCCGTTCCCACTGGGTAAGGTATCATCAATATGCAGATGATACCCAGTTATACATCTCTGCTGTGGGGACCCAAGCGGCGCGGTGGAAGTCCTTTCCAGGTGTCTGGAGGCTGTTAAGGTCTGGATGGGGGACAACGGGCTACAGCTGAATCCCGGCAAGACTGAGTGGCTGTGGGTAAGGGGTCCTGTGTTAACTCAGGAGCTGCCACCTTTGGTTCTGGATGGGGCAATCCTGCCCCAAACAGACCCGGTGCGTAATCTGGGGGTCCTCCTGGACTCACGGCTACTGTTCGAAGAGCAGGTGGCAGCCGTGGCCAGGAGGGCTTTTGCACAACTTCGTGTAATACGCCAGTTACGCCCACTCCTAGACCGGGACGCTCTGCTTATGGTCACACATGCGTTGGTCACCTCCAGACTTGATTACTGTAACACGCTCTACATGGGGCTGCCCCTGATGACCATCCGGAGACTCCAGCTGGTCCAAAATGTGGCGGCCCGGGTAGTGGTGGGGTGTGGGCGGTATGCTCGTGCTTCACCGCTGCTCTGGGAGCTGCACTGGTTGCCAGTATGTCTCCGGGTGCAATTCAAGGTGCTGGTTATTACCTTTAAAGCCCTATATGGTAGTGGGCCAGGATACCTAAGAGACCGCGTCACCCCAAGAACATCTGTCCGTCCCACCAGGGCGGATCGGAGAGGCTCCCTTGTTATTCCTTCGGCAAGAGAGGCGCACCTCGCCTGCACTAGGAGGAGAGCCTTCTCCGTGTCCGCCCCGACCCTCTGGAACCTCCTGCCCACCGAACTGCGCCTTCAGACAGAGCTCCTGCCCTTCCGGAAGGGCTTAAAAACCTGGCTGGCAGGACAAGTTTGGGGACCCGGGAATGTGGGTTCTCATACTAGGTGGGTTATTTAATGGATTGCCACCCCTGGGTCTGAATGTGGGATTTGTGTATTGTTTCTAACTTTTGATGACTTTTTAACTCTTGATGTTTTTTATTGCTATAGATTGTTCTGTGTTTTTATTTTTTTATTTTGATGTAAGCCGCTCAGAGTCGGGTTCTCCCAATTGGGGCTGGGTAACAAATGCAATTAATAATAATAATAATAATAATAATAATAATAATAATAATAATAATAATAATAATAATAATAATAATAATAATAATAATAATAATAACAACCTGCAATTAAAGTTTGTTCTGTTCTTTGCCAAAAACTGCGTGTTTGTGTTTTTGCTCTTTGGAACGCAAATTGCCAGCAACAGACACCATAGCCACTAGGCGTGGCCAGGGCAAACATGCTGCACAAACACACCCTCTGTCAGTGAATGGGTTAACTAGAAATATTTAAAAACAAACAAATTAAGCAACAGTATATCCACGAACTGGGGATTTGGTTCTGAGGGCTAGACTCTACATTCAAACCACCATGCAGGCTAGTCTAAGAATGACCAATAATTGTTAAAGAGACATGAGCAAAATATACCCCCTTCATCTAAGCTAGTAATTGGTAGTAAATTCTCTTTGTCCCCATCCTTTTGTTAGCCCTGCCTACATAGAATGCTGCGGTCACACTGTGCTCAAAGATTCAAAATTGGGTAATTCCGTGTCAGTTCAACCAGGCTATCTCACCCAACATCTCAGATTTTGATTAAACTTGGCTTATTTGTTCTACCCACAAAGATAAGTACCCATGCCAAATTTTAACACTCTAGCTCACTTCGTTTCCATTTTATAGGCTTTTGAAGTTTTGTATTTTTGGCAATTGTAACCAACGGATGTCGCGAAATGAAGGTTGCTGACATTTTGAAAATAATTTATAACTTTTTTATTTACCATCCAATCTTGATGAAAGTTTGTAGTCTTTTTCTTCAGAAAATGAGGATTCTAGAAAAAAATACATAATACCTCTAAGAAAACCTACTAAGTCTGAAAAAATATTTTCGTTTACATCTTTGTATTTTTTAAAAACCAAAACATAGGTCAGCGTAAAATTCCATATCACAGAAAGGGTATGTGATAATCACAAAATCTTTTTTTCAAAATTATCCTTACTAAATGGGCTATCAAATGCAGAAAAAAAATTGATGGGGTTTTGATACCTTGTTGTGTTTCATTATGTTATATATTAGTTTTTCAAATTGTTTTATTCACCGATTTTACTGAGTAATAAGGATTTTAAGGGATTAAAATTCTCTAGGTTTAGACTATTATGAAGATTGGACGACTACCTATTTTATCATCAGTTGATAACATAATATTTTAACCAGAATTGTCTTCTTCAATAACTTAATTTTAGACTAACTCAACAACATAAAGAAACGATAAGGTCTGGAAACTTACCAATGTATTTGATATTTCCAATATTTACATTCTTCAACTTCTACAGTAACAAATTTAATGGAGGTTTGATATTTTCTCTTCAATTGACCTCATACATTTTTCAGAAAACCTGTAGGTCCTTCCAGTTGAAGTGTCAGGAGGATCAACAATTGAGAGTACATGAGGTATAGGCACAGCGCAAATGTCCTCTCGCTTAGGCCAATAAAATGATGGGGATGGCCCTGCAGGATGTAAAAACTGAACTGTCACACCACCTTCTTCTTTGTTCACTTCAGTTATGATTCCAAAGTACCATAAATTGTCATATTTACAAGCCACATAGCACGATAGGTTCAAATTTTCTTCTCTCACAAATGATGTTAATTTGTTCTTTAAGTCAAACGTGAGGGCGGGTTTCTCGTCAGTACTGATCCTTCTTGCTAGAAAGTTAATTTTTTTTTTGGTTGAATTGATATGGAATGACCCAATTATGAACCTTGCTAACTTCATATTCTAATATTCAAAAGTAGATGATGCACATGCAGCTAGATTAATAATAGCATTGTTTGTGTTGGATCAACTCCACAACTTGATGTAGCTTAACTCTTCTCCTTCACCTTTCTGTCCTGCTCTCTTCCTGCCCAGTTGCCATTCAGTGATTGGAAATCTATCTTTTTTCTCTATGAGTCACAAACTGACATTGTGACTCATTGACCAAATTGTCTCACACTGGGTCACTCCTAAATAGGGTCACTTTAATGTGCATTATATCATTTGGAATGATCCTTGCATCCATGTGTAAAGATCAAGTGGTATCAAGGACAAGAGACTACACTGCAACACAGCCCATCCAACTTAGTCCTTCATCCCTTTAAAAACAAAAGTGAAAAAGAAAAAAATAGCAATGAAAAATTCTCCTTCATCTCCCCTCCTGTCTGCTCTTCCATTAGGTCTGCCTCAGCACTGCCTCCTCCCTCCATAGATGCTGTCAAGTCTGATGGCCATGGAGAACCACTGATGGAGAGTATGACACCTTCATCAGCCATTCTTTCAGCAGGTTCCCCGTTGGTTTTCATCCTTTTTTAAATGTTTCCTTGAAGACTGTCCCTGGAGGTGAGCATAGAGTCATGCAGGAAGAAACCTAGCTATTGTAGTTCCTTCAGGCAGATCAGAGTTCTTTCCTTTGCCCCATTCCCTTCTATCTTGCAGCATCATTGAGATACTTTTACAGGGGAAGGGCAACCTTTAAAAAGAAAGGTTCCAGCAAGTACAGTACACTTTATGCTGTTAAGCCTCTGCTTGTAATGAAAAGGGATGGGAGTGAATCAGTCTATTGCATGGCTAGAGAAAAGTCTCCATCAGAGGCCTAGGGGGAGGTGAGTGACCCATCTTGCCCCACCCACCCAAAAACCTGAGGCCAGATAGGAAAGGAGGCAGAGACTAAGGCCTCAACTCTCTGTCGCCATTGCAAACACCCAGGCGGAGTCGCTGCAGGTGGGCAGGGGACAGAGGACACCAATGCAGGTCTCCAGGCGTAACCAGCGGCCAGAGCTAGGAGGAGGGAAGGAGTCACCACAATGGATTTTATCACCAAAGACTCATAGCTGTATGCATTTGATAAGTAATTTAATTACCGTAGTTGACTTGATATAGCAAACTTTCCTTTTCATACTAATGTTTTCTTTTTCATACCAAGGTTGATGACTAACAAGATACTTTTAAACTTTTGACTACATATATAACTTCTTTCATATATTGAGAATTAGTCAGCTTAATTTTAGTCTGTTACTTTGTGTTAAATTGTGATAATATGTATGACAGTAAAATACTGGTGTAGAAACCGGCAAACCATGTCAGGAAGTCTGCCAAGAGAACTCTATGGACTAGAACAGTGTTTCCCAAATGCTGGTGTTTGGACTTCAGTTCCCAGAAGCCTAAGCCAGTATATTGACTGATCAGTGCTTTGGGGAATTGACTTAAGCTTCTGGGAATTGAAGTCCAAACACCAGCATTTGGGAAACACCGGACTAGAACAAAAGGGAAAGAAAAGGGGCAAAATAGTAATGCTTAGGCCAGGTGAGAAGAGGGGGGTGGATAGGGCAGTGGGAGGAAAAATGTGGTGTTGTATAGGGACATGGAATGTGAGATTTATGAACTAAAAAAAGCTGGAAGTTGTAAAAAAGTAAATGGAAATAATAAGCATTGACATCTTGGGAATCAGTGGTTTGAAATGGACAGGGATGGGCAAATTTAGCTCTGGAAACCATCATATCTACTTCTGTGGACAAGAAAACCTCAGGAGAAATAATAGTCAATAAAAGAGTGAGAAAAGCAGTAACGGGGTATAATCTTAAAAATGACAGAATGATTTCAGTCAGAATCCAAGGCAAATGTTTCAATATCACTCTAATCCAGTGGCTCCCAATTAGTGGTACGCGTACCCCCAGGGGTATGCGAGATTGCATTAACTAAAATATTAAATCCTTAAAAAACAATAATGCAATAACAATTGCCAAAAAATTATTTAATTTAATTAAACGATCAGTAGGTAAGTCAATCGTATGCATCAAGCGCTTTCTCCCGCGGCAGCGGTTTTTCCCACGCCTCCTGCGTCTCGCGTCACCCGATCGCAGCCGCCCCCGTTCCCGCCTATTTGCTCATCATTGTCAATCAGTCAGTTCGGTTTATGTTGCATGAGCGAGTCGCTGTGCTCGTTGTGTTGTTTTAATTTTGAATTAATAAATATCCGTCGCACCGTGTCGCATTGATCAGCCTTATATACCTACCTCGCTAAATGGTAAGATAATGTTTTAAAACTGTGTTTAAATTTGCACTTTCACTATAAACTGCAATACAATGTAATGATGTTTAGAAAATAAAAATAATATTCAAGCTGTTTTAGTTGTAAGCATGTTCGCGGATTCTGTTTTCTAGATTTTAAGTTACATTAATACTATTTTCATTGTAAATTTCAATACAAAGCAATAATGTTTAATTTGTTTTCTACTATGTACCTACTTCGAATACAGAAGGACAAATTTAATTTTTTGCTTGTTCGCAGTTTCTGTTTTTTCCCCCCCGGTTTTCTAAGCTTTTTAATTACTTACATTACAAAAATACAAAAGCTGAGTTAATAAGTCCCCTTGTTTTTTAGATGGAACAGTGACTGCTAATGATGTGTCACCCTCTACTAGTACTCCAACACACACAAAAAGAAAGTTTGATAAGAAGGAATCATCTCTCAAAAAAAAAAAAAAGGAAATATGATGATAGTTATATTCAGTTTGGCTTTACAAGCTCTGGAGATCCTAATTCCCCATTGCCGCAATGTGTCTTTTGTGCAGAAACGCTGTCAAATCATTCGTTAAAACCATCCTTACTACGTCGCCATTTAGAAACCAAACATGCTAATTTGAAAGATGAATCTGTATCCTTCTTACAACATAAATTAAAAGACCTCAAACAAAGACAAAAATCTATTGAGGTGCTTTCTTTAAACACGAATATGAATGCCCTGCAAGCCACTTTTCGAGTTAGTTATTTAATTGCCAAGCAAGCAAAACCGCATACAATTGGGGAAAACCTTATACTGCCTGCAGCAAAAGAGATAGTGAGATGTATGTTCGGAGAAAAAATGGCCCGAGAACTTGATGTTATTCCTATGTCAAATAACACTGTCTCTCGTCGTATTGCAGACATGTCAGATAATCTGAAAAACCACCAAATTCAAAGCACTTTACAGAGCGATTACTTTGCCGTACAACTTGATGAATCCACAGACATATCAAACTTGGCTCAACTTTTAACATATGTTCGTTATGTTCATTCCAAAAAGGTTCATGAAGAGTTCCTATTTTGTCGTGCCCTTCCGATTCATACTACCGGGGAGGACATATTTCACATGGTCGACGGTTTTATAAAAGAAAACAAAATGGATTGGTCGAAATGCGTAGGAATATGCACTGATGGTGCCAGAGCAATGACTGGTCGTTTTTCAGGACTTGTGAAGCGAATACAAGATGTAGCCCCAGAAGCAAAATGGACCCATTGTGGTATTCATCGAGAGGCACTTGCTTGTAAAAAAATTCCAGCCTGCTTAGATAGTACTCTTAAAAATGCTGTGAAAATTGTTAGTTTAATCAAGGCCCGTGCCACAAACTCAATAATTTTTACAGACATTTGTAAAGAGCTTGGCAGCGAGCATGAGACCCTGTTGTTACATACTGAAGTGCGTTGGCTGTCCAGAGGAAGAGTTGCTTTGAGAATATTTGAGCTGAGACATGAAATTGAGTTATTTTTGACCAAGCAGGGACATGCCGAGTACAAGCAGATGCTGATTGATCCTTTGCGGCTACAAAAATTGGCTTACTTGTCAGATATTTTTACAAAACTGGATGAGTTGAATTTGGGGCTTCAAGGCCAGGATACAACCATATTCACTATGCAGGAGAAGGTTGAGTCAATCAAAAAAATGTCTCTCTGGACATCTTTGATCGACAGATGTGAATATGATCAATTTCCGAATTTAAAACTTTTTTTGGAAACGATTTCTTCATCAGTGAATGAAGATGTAAAATCAGCCATAAAATGCCACTTGCAAAATTTGTCGACCCCATTACGCACTTATTTCCCTGAAATATCGTCGCAATGGAACTGGGTAAACAACCCTTTTGGAAACTGTCCCCCCGATCACCTATCCATCTCTGATCAAGAGGAATTAACAGACATCTCATGCAACAGTAGACTCAAAAGTTGTTTTGCGGAGCAATCAATGGTTAATTTTTGGGCTGGTCTTAAAGACTTTTACCGTGTCAGCGAAGTAGCAATAAAACATTTACTGCCATTTTGCACGACATACCTTTGCGAGAGCAGATTTTCCGCAATGACAAACTTAAAAACTAAACATTGTCACAGACTTCAACTTGAAGATGACTTGAGATTGAAGCTGATCAAAATGCAACCAGATTTTTCAGAGTTGTGCAAAGAAAAACATGAACATTTTTCACATTAATGAAACATGTGTTCTCTGTCATTAGAATGTCTTTTGATGATAATAAATATAAAATACACCTGATTTCATTTTTTATTTAACGTTCCTGCAATAAGGGGTACACAAGTTTGAGGTCTTTCTTGAAGTGGTACGTAGAAAAAACTAATTGGGAACCACTGCTCTAATCCAAATATACGCAACAACCACTGGTGCAGATGAAGCCATAGTTGATCAGTTTCATGAGGACCTACAACACCTCATAGAACAGACACTAAGAAATGATGTTCACATTATCACTTCCCCGTACCCTTTCCAAACATCGTGCGGGCAGGTGCTGGGGTGTGTGTGGATTGGGTAGATGTTCTACCCAATCCAACCCCCCCCCCCACGATTGTACCAAATAACGCTAAAAATCGTGTTATCCAATACAAGATTTTTCCAAAAATCTTGCATCGTTATGCGGTTTTATCGCTATCCGGTACAATCGTTATCCGGGGTATTACTGTATTTGATTTCTGCTGTCTCCCGTTCAATCCTAGTTTTGTAATTTCTCTGTTCCAGAATTGCAACTTTCACATCTTGGATAGAGTGTCCAGTTAGATTGACGTGGTTTGAGACAGGTTTCTCCATGTTGCCATTCCGGATGTCTGATTTGTGTCTATTAATTCTTTTGCGTAAAGTTTGTCCCATTTGTCTTACATACAGCACGGACAGACATTTTTGGCAAGAGATGGCATAAATCACATTGGCAGAAGCATAAGTCAAACTGCCTTTAATGTTGTGTGTGGTGCCGTTGGGTCCAGTAATGCTGTTTCCAGAGTGAATCTATTGTTGCTAATGGCTGTGTGAAGCTGTATCATTGTGCTTGCTTGTCTGTCATCTTGCTTGACCACACCCTTCTTCCTTTGACCCCCTGAATTTGGTGTATAAAAACCATGCCTGTAGGTTTCACTCTTTGTCTGAAGAAGTGGACTTGATCCACGAAAGCTAACAATAAAAATATAGCAGTTAGTCTGTAAAGTGCTACAGTGTTTTTTATTTTATTTTTATTTTGTTTTGTTTATTTTGTTTTGTTTTCTGATATGCCTGAATCACAGACTAACACAGCTACTATTCCAAAAAGTTCAAGTATGGTAAAATCTGGGACTCTTCTTATGTTGCATTATTTTAAGGCCTGTAAAAATGAAAGTGTTTGCTTTAATATTTGAAAGGTTTTTCTCTCTAAATTTAATCATTGGATGGATATAACCTACATTGATTTCCAAGGAATATTATGATGAGAGGATAGATTCTCTTGCTGTTTCTGTATATCCTACTGGTTTCCAGTTGAGAGAAATATTCTCCTATGCTGTGTTGGAAATGCTATTGATAATTATTCACATTCCTTACGTGATCATATTTTTCTGGTGTAGTTTTTAGTATATTATTGTGACTAATTTTGAATATGAGCGCTGTCTATAGCCTATATATACATTACTTAGCTTTGGTTCCAGTAAAGAAAATTTACTAGTACTGTACAGAAAATGTAAATCTAAATTTGGTATATTAAATTCAGTCGAGCATTTATATCCTTTATCTATATCCCTAGTGTTTTTGGTTTTTGAATTATTGTGCCATACTGTTGTTTTTTATGATCACTCAAAATCTTAAATGGCTTTCAATTTCTATGTAGCTCTCTCAATATTATATTTATATAAATATTGAATAGCATTTTCAAGAGGAAATGCCTTTTTAGTCATACGTAACATAAATAAAATTAGACAAAAAAAATTTGAACATACAACAGAAAGTCTTCTGTTGCCAGATTTCAGTATATGCTAGCAGCTGCTGCAATAGATGTCCAGATGTTTGAGAGAATATATATCAATGTTAAAGAATTAGGTGCTGTCTAGACTGGGGATTTTCCTGATTATAGCTCTCAATGTCTAGCATAGATTGAACGGAGAAACTTGCATGAAACTATTCACAAAATATTTTGGATTATAGCTGTTTCCTAAAAACATATTCAGACCTGGACTTTATATGCTAGTTATAACCAAACTGTAGCATTTGGGGGGTTTAGAAGGGATTCAGACAGCATATTCTTGTCCACATTCCAGTTGCAAATAATTCCAAATCTTCACAGATCTAAAAGTATGTCTTGTCGAGGTATTTTTGTATCTGGAGATAATGAAAGCACCAGTGGAGGAGAAGGAGAAAATTTATTAAAGGGACAAAGATTGAAATTCTGTTCCTTAGTATAGTAAATCATATCTAGAGTAGTCCATTGAATCAGTGGGGATTTGGTAAGTCAGCTCCTCCATAAATTCAATTGAATCAGTGGAGCAACTCCTGTGACTTACTAGCTTAGCCAACAGGATTTCAGCCAGCTGAGTAGAAAATACAAACAGTAAAACAGAGCACTGTATATACTAGAGTATAAGCCTAATTTTTTAGTTCTAAATGAGGTAAAAAAAGTGGACTCAGTTTATACTCGGGTCACTGAGTGTGATGGAAAAAGGCGGCAGCTAATAGCCTTCCACACCCACTTCTCCTGTCCTGTCATTGGTGCATCTCAATTGGCATGGAGAAAACTCCTTTCTGCTGACTTATTTTCATGTATTTTGATTATTGAACCTCACTAGCAGCCGCTCCACTTCCCACCCTCAGCTTATATTCGGGTCAATCAATTTTCCTGGTTTCTCAGGTCAAAATTAGGTGCTTCAGGTTATATTCTGGTCAGTTTATACTCGAGTATATACGTTACATAGCTAGAGCAGTCCCTTCTGTTACTGGGAGCCACTGGAAAGTGGCAAGTAGGTCACTGCATTGTTCAGTGCCTCCTAGGAGCCAAGTCTACATTGGAGATTTAAAAAAAAATCACCTAGCCTTTACATGCTTTTTTTGATACCTTAGCACAGGAGTTCTCAACCTTTTTAAGCCAGGGGGCTGGGTCACACTTCCTCAGACAGCTTTGGGGGCCAGACAGCCATTTTGTCCTTCCTCCACCACATGGCTCTTCCTGGTCTGGTAGAGGCGGGGGGGGGGAGGAGGACATGAAACAGTGCTATGGGCTGCAGGTTGAGAAACCCTGCCTTAGCAAGTACATATATTATTAAGCATGTTTAGACACTGGCTATGTTTTTGATGTTTGCACTTCAGTATTAATTGGCAAAATGAAAACAGAGCAAAGTATTAATTAATTAAATATTCAAATTTTTATATTGCTGCACAATTCGAACGAGCGACTCTGAGAAGCATTACAGCAGTAATAGTAAGCATTGCAGTTGTAAAATATTTTTTTAAAACCCTTAAAACCCTTAATAGACACTAAAATTACCCCCCATCAGTTATTTTAAAATTGCAGTTAAAAGAATGGCTAAAAGAATGGAGAGGCCTATGCTATATGAGCCAGGAGTGGGGAGTCATCATGTCACTGGTGCCCCACACCTGCTTTGCCAGCCAGGGTTTTAACTCTTTCCTGAAGGGCAACAGCTCTGTCTTGAGATGCAACTCGGTTAGTAAGAGGTTCCATAGGGTCGGAGCAGACACTGATAAGAGCTAGAGAGTTGGGCCTCTCTAGCTGATGGTATCTTCACAGAGCCTCTCCGGTCTGCTCTGGTGGGACGGACAGATGTTCTTGGGGTGACGCAGTCTCTTCGGTATCCTGGCCCACTACCATGTAGGACTTTAAAGGTAATCACCAGCATCTTGAATTGCACCCAGAGGCACACTGGTAACTAGTGCAGCTTCTGATGCAGTGGCGAGGCACGGGCATAACATCCGCACCCCATCACCATTCAGGTGTCAAAATATACTTGCATTCCAGATGGCTAGATGGTATTGTAGACACAATGGTCACAGAGCTGAGCGAGTTGAAGAGGATGGTAGAGGACAGAAGTGCCTGGCAGGGTCGCAAAGGGTCGGAATTGACTGTGCGACTGAACAACAACAATAAAAGGCTAGTGATGGTGAACCTTTTAGAGACCGAGTGCCCAAACTGAAACCCCAAACCCACTTATTCATCGCAAAGTGCCAACATGGTAACAGGGAAGGGAGGAAGCGTCCCATTCAGTTGCTGGGGAGAGGGGCAGAGCCAACACTGTGCTGCAGGGGAGGGAGGAAGCATTCCCATTGGGCTTCCGGACTGAGGAGCCGGGCAAATTCTGTGCTGGAGTGACCACATGGGTGCCCACAGAGAGGGCTCCAAGTGCCACTTCTGACACATGTGCCATAGGTTCGCCACCATTGAAGTAGCCTGTAGGCACCCAATCTGTAGATGACCCATCTAAAGTTATGGATAGAGTTAAATTTTATCTGTAAGGAATTGGGGAAATAACAGATTTACATAGAAATTAAAATAAATAAGAATTATGTTGCTTAAAGTAGAAAAGAAGATGATAAAAAGAGAAAGCTATTCGCTTTTGGAAGAAGCAGTACAGTTTGAGAAGGAGATGCTGCTCCGTAAATGGAAGAAGATTGATAGCATCTCTAATGATCGGGGTGGGGCACTTATCAAATGATTATGTTTAAGTTGATTGTGTACAGTATTGTGTATTTTTTAAAAGTTGATTGTTTGTAGTGTATTAAAATAAAAAATGAACTGTTCTGCTTCTGCAATCTAGTTTAACTCTACAGAAACAGAATTATTTATTAAATTTATCCTCTATCTTTCTGTCTGCATATTTGCTGTCTTGATACAGTGTTATATACAGTGATACTATTCTCCTCCCATCCAGCCAGATTCTTAATTCTTAGCACTTTGTAGAGGCACTGGCCTCTTCCTTTCCAATAAAATATCACATGGTATGTGTGCATGCCATATGGGATAGGGAATTTTTTTCTTGCCCAGTCATAATTTTTGTGACACTACATTAGTACCCCGGATAACATTATGACTTGGTTCCACCGTTATCCGGTTTTTAACGTTGTGCGATACATTGATCACACAATGTTAAAAAAAGCCCTGTTTCCCTGGAGGCTGCAGCAAGCCAGAATGTCGGGATTCGAACTCTGACATTTTGGCTTGCTGCAGCCTCCAGGGAGGTGGGGGAGCTTTGGAAATAGCTTGGATCGGGTCTCCCCACCTCCCTGGACCCGGTGGGGGGGGGTCAGAGACCCCAAAATTGGTAAAAAAAAAAGGTCCGTTTTTTTAAACCAATTTTGGGGTCTCTGACCCCCCCCCCCACGGTCCAGGGAGGTGTGGAGACCCGATCCAAGCTGTTGCTGGGCTTCCCCAACGTCCTCAGCCAGTGCAGCAAGCCAGAATGTCAGGATTTGAACTCTGACATTCTGGCTTGCTGCACTGGTTGAGGACGTCAGGGAAGCCTGGGGTCTCTGACCCACCCACCGGGTCCAGGGAGGTGGGGAGACCCGATCCAAGCTGTTTCCAAAGTTCCCCCACCTCCCTGGAGGCTGCAGCAAGCCAAAATGTCAGGGTTCAAATCCCGACATTCTGGCTTGCTCCAGCCTCAAAGAGGGTGGGGGAACTTCAAAAATAGCACGCATCAGCTTTAGGGAGGTCGGGAGAACCGATGCGCGCTAATTTTGAAGTTCCCCCACCCTCTTTGAGGCTGCAGCAAGCCAGAATGTCGGGATTCGAACCCTGATGTTCTAGCTTGCTGCACTGGCTGAGGACATCGGGAAAGCCCAGAAACAGCTTGGATCGGGTCTCCCCACCTCCCTAGACCAGGCAGGGGGGGGGGGGGTCAGAGACCCCAAAATTGGTAAAAAAAAGTCCTTTTTTTTTTTACCAATTTTGGGGTCTCTGACCCCCCCCGCCTGGTCTAGGGAGGTGGGGAGACCCGATCCAAGCTGTTTCTGGGCTTCCCCGACGTCCTCAGCCGGTGCAGCAAGCCAGAATGTCAGGGTTCGAATCCCGACATTCTGGCTTGCTGCACTGGCTGAGGACGTCGGGGAAGCCCAAAAACAGCTTGGATCATGTCCCCTACCTGCTCCAGAGAGATCAGAGGACCCGATCTACAGCTGCAGGGTGGCTGGGGAAGCTGACGGGGACTACCTGTCGACTTCCCTAGCCACCCGCCCTTGCCTCCGCAGCTGTGGGGTGGCTGGGGAAGCCGACGGGGGAGCCCCCCGTCAGCTTTCTAGCCTCCCCACCCCTGCCTCCGTAGCTGCAGGGTGGCTGGGAAGCTGAACGGAGAACCCCGTTCAGCTTTCCAGCCACCCTGCTGCTAAGAACGACTGTATCGGATAACGTTAAAAATCACGTTATTTGATACAAGATTTTTCTGAAAATCTTGTGTAACGTTATGCGGTTTTCACGCTATACAGTACTCACGTTATCTGGGGTATTACTGTACTAAGTATTCAAGTGTTCCATAGACATGTTCAGTTTCTATTGTCTTTAATAATTTTTTCTTCAAAGTTTTCATCATTCCTTGTCTATTTTGAAGTAGCTGGCATTTCATATCTAGTCACTGTTACAGCAAACATTAGGCAGTTGATGCTCAGCAATGGTTAAAACTTCATAAAGTTTTGATTATTGGAGTCAAACCAGCTTGAGAGAGACAAGAAGGTAATGTGTATAGTTTATAGTTTTACAGCAAAGAGAAGAGAAACCTGATGAAATTTGACTTTTGTTTGGTCGAATGAAGAATTAAGCTTGGAGTGTATGTCAAGAAACCTGTTCCAGTTCATATAGCAGATTAGCAATATGTTTGCTGCAAAAATGTGTAATGGGTGCTCCTCTAAGAATGTGGGGAGCCATAAGTGTAAAGTAGCTTTCTTTGTTGTTTGGCTGGTTTCTATCATAGCAAGGAGCAAAATGTTTGTGTAGAATATTTCTTTGTCATGGTTAATATTGCTTTAGCCTATTGGGAGCTACATGAGACAAGTAGTCATCTGCTTTTTTGTTTCAGCAGCAGCTGTACTACCAAAGGAAAGAAATGTTTCAGATGTTGTATAAGCAAGAGGGAAAAAAGTTTAATTTGGATCCACTTGTGTATAATAGCTAAGCAGAAAAATAGACTAGGGTAGGGGTTCACAACCTTTTTCAGCTGGGGGCTGGGTCAAGCTCCCACAGACTGTTCCAGGGTCCAGGTTATTTTTTTTTAATATTATCTATCTATCTATCTATCTATTTGTCTATCTATTTCCAACCCTGGGAGGTGTACACACAATATCAGATAATACAAAAAACAAAAACACAGCAAATAAAAAAACAAAACACTCAGACAAATGCATCCCTTGTGGAAGAAGAAAAAGGGAGGCTTTTAAAAAAGCACTTTTGCAAAATTCCAGACCTGCTGAAATCCCTCAGGACTAAGCTTCCCAGGAGGCCGAAACACACACTCCAGATTTTGTAATGCCTCCCCTTAAAGGCCAGTGGTATGCTAGTATGGAGAATAAGTCAGAGATGGCTGACGGGAAAAGCCTTATTTAAAAGATACTCTCCCCACCCCCACCCTACACACAGATAAATAAAAGGAACCTTTTGCCTACCTGCCTGAGTTTGCCTCGGCTTGAAATTGGTTTTCAGTGCATTTCTATTGGAAACTGTGCTTTGCACCCCTAGTGGCCATCTCTGGTAATGATTGACAATCCCCCCCCCCCCCAAATAGGCTGCTTTTAAGCTGCGGAAAACATGGCAAATCATGTGGAGGGCCAGATGGAATGGCATTGGGGGTTGGGGTTGGCACATGGATCGTAGGTTATGAGTGCCTGGACTAGGGTTTAACATGCCATTAATACTGGAATTGATCTTGCATTCTGTGGGGGAAATTCAGGGGGACAAGAAAGGATCACACTAGCCACTTAGCCACATTACCTAAGTTGTTCCTGGGATAAGTGAATTCCAGGTAGGCTCCCTCCCTTCTCCCACACTTTAGGTCCTGAGACCCCCTTAGTATTTCAGGGAAACAATACAGAATTCAAGGACCAAGCCTAGGATTGGAAAATAGTACCACAGTGACTTTTTGGCAAAAATAAACCAAACAGATTGTAAAATTTTTATATTTTATTTAAAGGTAGCATTAAGAATAAAAAAGAACTTTCAGCATCTAAAGTTGCAAGATCAGGTTCAATACTTCTAACAGTGTAGCAAGCAAATGAAGTCACTCCATTTTGTCAGTCAAAAATATCAGTGAGTTTAGAGCAATGTTTCCCAACCTCTGGTTTTGGGACTTCAGTTCCCAGAAACCTAAGTCAATCCCCCAAAGCACTGATCTGTCAATGTACTGGAATTAGGCTTCTGGGAACTGAAGTCCAAAAACCAAAGGTTGGGCAACACTGCTTAAAGCAGTGTGGGCGAACCTTGGCACTCCTGGTGTTCTTGTACTTCAATTACCAGAAGCCCAAGTCATCACTCCTGCTGATCAGGGCTTCTGGGAATTGAAGTTCAAAAACAGCTGGAGTACCATGGTTCGCCAACACTGGCTTAGAGGAAGAAGTTCCATATTAAATAATAAAGCTAACTATCTTAATCTAGTTACAGTACATTGGTACCCCGGATAACGTTATGACTTGGTTCCACAAGTCCCGTCGTTATCCGGTTCTTAACGTTGTGCGATACATTGATCACACAATGTTAAAAAAAGCCCTGTTTCCCTGGAGGCTGCAGAAAGCCAGAACGTCGGGATTTGAATCCTGACATTCTGGCTTGCTGCATCCTCAAAGAGGGTGGGGGAACTTCAAAAATAGCACGCATTGGCTCTAGGGAGGTCGGAAGACCCGATGCGCACTAATTTTGAAGTTCCCCCACCCTCTTTGAGGCTACAGCAAGCCAGAATGTCGGGATTTGAACCCTGACATTTTGGCTTGCTGCACTGGCTGAGGACGTCGGGGAAGCCCAGAAACAGCTTGGATCGTGTCCCCTGCCTGCTCCAGAGAGATCAGAGGACCCAATCTAAAGCTGCAGGGTGGCTGGGGAAGCTGACGGGGACTCCCTGTCGGCTTCCCTAGCCACCCGCCCTTGCCTCCGCAGCTGTGGGGTGGCTGGGGAAGCCGACGGGGGAGCCCCCCGTCAGCTTTCCAGCCTCTCCACCCCTGCCTCCGTAGCTGTAGGGTGGCTGGGAAACTGAACGGAGAACCCCATTCAGCTTTCCAGCCACCCTGCTGCTAAGAACGACTGTATCGGATAACGTTAAAAATCGCGTTATTCGATACAAGATTTTTCTGAAAATCTTGTAACGTTATGCGGTTTTCACGCTATACGGTACTCGCGTTATCCGGGGTATTACTGTACTTGAATTTATTCCCATAGCATAAGTAGAATTCAGAAGACAAAAGTGTAGCAAAGTTCTAGCACCTATCCATGAGCAACATTATTTGTTCTTTTCCTGTTTTTATACTTTTCACCTCACCTTCCACATCTTCACCAATTAACACCCTTTGAAATCTTTGAGACCCAAGTAACTTTTTCACAGAAGTACTTTCCTGACTGACCCCCTTCTGTTCTAATAGGCACCAGTTTCACTTATTGGCAATTAACTCATCCCCAAAGCACCTTGCTAAGTGACCTTGAGCAGTCCTCTTTCCTTTACTGTACAGCTGAAAGATGTATTTGAAGCTCTTGCTCCTAGTCAACCTTCTGTTGTCATTGTAGTCAGGCCTTTGCCAAACTGCTTTTAAAAACAGCCTTCAGAAAGCAGTAGCAACTCCATTTTGTTAATCTCTTTCAAACCTTACACGGTACAGCATATAAGGTCACCAATCAATTTCTGTATGTGGGTTTAGTTTTTTCCTAGTGAGAATGATGGTTTTATGTTGCTGTTACCACAGAATCATGAAACTTTTTCAAGCATCTATGTTTTATTAACAGTAATAGTTTGCTATTTAAATCCTGTGGGATGTCTATATTTTCCCAGTATTTTAGTGCCCACTATAATGAAGAAACTGCTTTGAGATAATTGTTTGTGAAATTTGTATGTAAATATATTAAATTGAAATATATTAAATTGAAATCTTGCTCCAAACAGACCCGGTGCGTAATCTGGGGGTCCTCTTGGACTCACAACTACTGCTCGAAGAGCAGGTGGCAGTCGTGGCCAGGAGGGCTTTTGCACAACTTCGTGTTATACGCTGGTTACGCCCACTCCTAGACTGGGACTCCTTGCTCATGATCACACATGCTTTGGTCACCTCCAGACTTGATTATTGTAATGCGCTCTACATGGCGCTGCCTTTGGTGACCATTCGGAGGCTGCAACTGGTACAGAATGCGGTTACTCAGGTTGTGATGGGGTGCGGGCGTTATGCTCGTGCCTCACCATTGCTCCGGGAGTTGCACTGGTTGCCAGTATGCCTCCAGGTACAATTCAAGGTGCTGTTTATTACCTTTAAAGCCCTATATGGTAGTGGGCCAGGATACCTAAGAGACCGCATCACCCTAAGAACAACTGTCCGTCCCAGCTGAGTGGACCGAAGAGACTCTCTGGTTGTACCATCGGCTACAGAGGCACACCTCTCTAGCACTAGGAGGAGGGCCTTCTCTGTGTCCGCCCCAGCCCCATGGAACCTTCTGCCAATTGAGCTACGTCTCCAGTCGGAGTTGCTGCCCTTTAGGAAGGAGGTTAAGACCTGGCTGGTGGGACAGATATGGGGTTTGGGTCAGACAGTTGCATCAGCCTGTTGGCTCATCTGACCCCTCCCTCTCTCAAAGTATGATTTTTAAAAATCTTTTAACTTTGCCTAGTTTAAAATATTGTAATATTAATTTTAAATTGAATTTGATATGGTGTTTTATATCTTTTTTAAACCTTTGTTAGCCGCCCTGGGTGTCTCTGAGGAGGGCAGCATATAAGTCTGATTAAATAAATAAATAAATAAATAAAATATTATCTAGTTTGCAGCCAAGTGAAAGACAACTTGCATGTGGACTTTGTATATAATATTTTAAGCCTAAAAATGTAAAAGTACTATGTTAGGTGTTTGACTGTTTCATTAAAATCTATTAAACAGCTGTTGCAGGACAATTACCAAATACGTAGAGTTAATACAAAATGTAATGTTTAAAAAGTAAGCTCTTTACAGGTAAATCTTTAAAGCTAATAAAAACCAGCAACCTGGATATTTGAGGTGCTATTCTTGTACATACCTGCCCAGTAATTAAGATTTGCTTGGGTTGGGGCCTGTGTCCCATCATTGAGAACTGCACATTATGTGGAATTAGGGGGAGAGGATTTAGGGTATGATCGCACAGGGAAATAAATCTCAATTTGGACTGCTTGTGGCGTAATCTGGTGTGATCTACTTCCCTGCAATCATGCAGCATATGGGGGTATGATATCAGATGTGACCCCCCCCCCCCGTCTGTGACTAAGCTGAACCCTTTTTGGTTGGCATTGAGCAATTTCTAGCAGATGGAAGAGTTGTTTTTAAGAAGATAGAGCCCTTTGTTAAAGCAACACTTACTGGTGAAATCAGGTGCACACCTTTCCAACCATCTGAGTGCACCTCTGGAATCCCAGCTGACACCAACACTAGCTCTGATTTGGCATCAAGTGAAAACCTGGTTGTTTAAGTATTTGGTAATTAGAAAGATTACAGCTTGGTCTTGAATCTTTTGGTTTCTTCTCTTTGTCTTAATTGTTTAGTTTTTATTGTATTTTAAAATTTTCCAAGCTCTTAGAAGTTTTAAGGTACAGTGTTCAAGTCATGTAGCTGCTTCAATATGATTTAACTGCACATACCCTACCCTGCATTCTGTTGAGTTACTTATTTATTTATTATATTTATATTCCATCCATCTGGGATATTTTCCCGCTCTGGACGGTTTTACAACACATTAAAAAATCTAAATATCCACAAGAACAAAAAATGATATCCCCCCCCCCATTAAACAACTATTTTAATAAATAAAATAATAAACTATAAATCCTATATTATTTAAAACAGTAAAGAGACAGACACTATTGAATGTGGGCATAGATTTTAAATTAGAAATGAAATTATTTAAACACCTTGTTTCAAAGCTATTTTTAAAATGTTAATTGTGTATAGAAGGTTATAGTCACCTTTCATCTGATTCTTACAAATATTTATACTTGTCTCCATAGGATACATTGCAACAATTGATTATGATGCCTTTGCCAAATGTCTTAATAATTGGAAAAAATCCTTTATCAGGTAAGTCTTGTATTAATTTGTATTCTTTTAAGCTTCTTAGTATGATAGAAAAAGGAAATATATTTACTATCATAAGTTCCAAATGTTTAATTATGATTTGGTGTGTTTTCAGATTGTCTAGTCATAATCCTTACAACTTTGTAAATTAAATTGGGATTATTCACCAGACTGTGATGGCAGTATGAGACAAAGGAATAGAAAGTGGCTTGTCATACTGCCTAGTGAGTTTGAGAACAGAGGGAAAATCTGACCAAAATTTGAGAGATGTTGGCCAGTGCACTAATATTTTGTATTCCAAAGAACTGTTCTATCTCTTTTACATTCCAATTGTTCAAAAAAAAAAGGCTAGGTAAGAATGTCGGCACGCAGCATCCTCTAGTCTAGACTAAATAATGCTCTCTAGAATGAATAACTGCATCATTTCCTACTGTCCTACTTCTTGCTCTATATAAGCAGGTTTTTTAATCTCTTCTGCTCCATATTTGTAATTATGTATTGATTTACTGATTTTAGCTTTTAGTGCATATTTCCCTAGACTGTATACTCCATTGGTGGAATGTTTTAAAACTGCCTAGAGTAGGAATTTCTTCCAGATGGGTGGTATAGAAATGTAATAAATAAATAAGGAATAGCAAAAAATGTATAAGGACAAGAATTTTGTTAAAAAATTTAGATTTCTCCCAATTCTTGAACTAAATTAGTAGAAAAGTTCTGCACCTAAAAGCGTTTAAAAATCCAAACCCTTCCTTATGTTTGATAGCAAACATGTACAAATCTTAGCTGGTGCGACTAGTCAACTAATTGTTAAGCTTCAACTGCTGCATCTTTTTCCTTTCTTGGTGTCCATATCCTGCTCCATTGTGATCATATATAGTTCCTCCCTTTCACTGCATATGGTATAAACAGATTAAGGCAGTTGAAGCCAGATGAGTAGATGTCAGCCACTTAGGAACAGCTGTGTCCCTACTTAGATAGCTGATCCCTGAAATCACTGGTCTATGCACTAATAATCTCAAGAATATATTTCTGTAATGTTCTCTACAGGGCCTTGATAAAAGAGATTGCAACAGGTCCAGAACACTGCAGCCAGGTTTATATCTGGAATGGGAAAAATTGATCATATTACTCTGACTCTGGCCCAACTGCACTGGCTCCTCATTGAGCACCATATTAGGCACAAGGTGTTAACTTTAACCTTAAAAGCCCTAAATGATTTGGGACTCATTACCTGGCAGAACTCTCCCAAATATTCATTGCTTGTTTCATCTGATCCAAAGTCTGCAGCTGCAGGTGCATCCTGCTTATTCAATTTATACACAGAGCACATAATGTGCTAACACTGAGGATGGAAGGTTGTAACGAGATGTAGATCTTTTTCTGTGGTGGCACCTATGTTCTGGAGCTTCATCAGGCCCCCTGTCTGAAGGAATTTAAGAAACATCTAAAAAACTAAACTGTTCAGAGAGGCATTCAAAAACCAACTTACTTACATACATACATACATACTTACTTGCTTGCTTGCTTGCTTACTTACTTACTTACTCGCCTCCTCTTCTACCTTACGGCGTAGAGGATTCTACAAGGGATCTCCATTGGGATCTCCTTAGTCAGCTCCATGGCTCACCTCAGGTCACTCCCGCGAACTTGGAGGACCTCCCTGTTGTTGTCAATCCACTTGGCGCAGGGCCTTGCCTGCTAGCCCTCTTACATTCCACATTCCATAAATTGTAATCCTTGTAGCTTGTCTGGCCGTCATCAGTGAAATCCATCCTGTTTTTCTTTGTGCGTTTCTTTTAATCAGTTAAATTCAGGTGTGCAAGTGATTGGCTCTCAGTACCCTAGCACAGTGAAGGGACTGCCTTCTTAGCGCCTCTGTGCAGGCACTGCTGCTGTTTCAGGTGTACTGATCTTCCTGTTCCTTACTTCCTGAGACAGACTATTGCTTCCTCAGGAACTGCAGCTGTTAGGGTTAACACTGCCCATGCTCAGTCCCCAGCAGAACTTAGCCACTGCTATAGTGACAGTGCCCACACCTCACCCCGGGACGAGGACCCACCTGTTCACCCCAGGCCAGGGGGCTTCAGCCAACTAATTTTGATTATTATTAGTTTTAGAGCACTATCTTCTCTGGGAAGGGATTTTATAAGTTGTTGTTGTTTTGCTTGCTGCTGCATTTGGGGGAATATTACATGTGTTTTAATGTTTGCTGGTTTTTTAAGTTGTAAACCACCCAGAATGGGAATTTCCTCCTAGACTATGTATACAAAAAATGAATGAAAGGGAAGAAGGAAGAAACAAATACAGGAGATGTGAGTTATTTTTAGCACAAGACCAGTAATCATAGTGGTGATATCAAGTTAGATAAAACCTAGTAGGTTAAGGGACTTGGTTGCTCACTTAAACAAAAATTTACTTAGACGTTGAGTGGGCAGAAGATTTAGGGGCTTTATATGAGCTGATGGTATCCTAGCTGAATTTTTCAAAGCCCTAAAGATGATGGAATCAAATTATTGCATTCTATATGCCAGCAGATCTGGAAAACACAACAATGGCCACAGGATTGGAAAAGATCAGTATACATTCTAATCCCAAAAAAGGGCAATGCCAAAGAATGTTCAAATTTATTTATTTATTTATTAGTTCAAATTTATATTGCCGCCCACTTGCTGTGGCGACTCAGGGCGGCTTACAGACAATACATTACATTACATTACAATATAATATGTTGGGGTGGGCACAGGGGGAGGGGCGGCAAGGTTTTATCGAACAATTGTGCTCATCCCACATGCTAACAAGGTGATGCTTAAGATAATACAGGATAGACTGCAACAGCACATGGAGAGAGAACTACCAGAGGTGCAGGCTGGTTTCAGAAGAGGCAGGCGTACTAGAGACCACATTGCCAACATACGTTAGATCATGGAGAAAACAAAGGAATATTAGAAACAAGTCTTCTGTTTCATTGACTACACCAAGGCCTTTGACTTTGTGGACCACAATAAAATGTGGCAAGTAATTAAAGAGATGGGAATACCAGAACAACTTATCAGCTTCATGAGAAATCTGTACTGTCAGGCGGTTCCGGGGGTCTTAAGTGGGTTTGATGGTGACAGAGTACTGTGCATTATGCAGTCCTCCTTTCAGCCTCTGCCAACCTTTCCCAAGGACCCCGACACTGATCTTACCTAGTCACAGAGAGTGTGGTTTTTCCATAGTACAGTTGTACCTCGTTTAAAGAGCATAATGTGTTCCACAGAACTGCTCTTTAAGCGAAACACCATTGTAGTGACCAATTGTTACTTCTGGTAGGGAGATTGCGAACCCCGATTTATTTGTTAAGTGAATTTTTGGTTAGTTTTATTTGTTAAGCGAAGCAAACATTCAGAGAAAATTCTGCTCTTTAAGCAAGTTACTCTTTAAGCGAGGCGCTCTTTATGCAAGATTTGTCTGTAGCATGGATGTAGCAGTAGCGGTGTGGTAGAAGCAGAGAGCTAGATGCCAGTGCTGTGCCCAAATAGAAGTCAACAAGGTAAAGCCCAAAACAGAAGTTTATTTTCTGTTCCATAAGATGAAGAAGCAAAGCTGTAAAGAATAAACAATCCATGTAACTAGAGAATAAAATCCCCAAATCCCAAAGTCCATCCGAATGTCCATAAACCTGTGGAGCAAAAGAACCCCTAAAGTACATGAAATGGCCAAATATCAGGAAAGTCCAATATCTATAGGATGGTAACCTCTTAGGTTAATCCAGTAAAGTCCAAGTCTCTCAGCCATCCATCAGATGTGTTGGGCAGGGTATACATCTCCCAAGATACAATCTAGTCCAGTCCAGTTCCATCCAATCTCGGATTAAATCCTGACTCCTTTCTTTGGGGTGTTCCCTACAGGGAATAGAGTTCAGCCAATAAGACAGCCCTTTCAGGAGTCCATTAGAGAACCAATTTGGGGTCTTAAAACCTCTGGTTTATATAGGCAAAATTAGTAGCTACCCTCCCTTAGGAATGCATTACATAATGGGATTACATGATGGGAAATTCCCACTCCACAAGTGTTCCCTCTTCCCTCTGGAATTCAATGACCTAATCCTGGTTATATCATGGGACATTCCTGACTCTGTAGGTGTCTAACCCTCCCTTTAAGAATTCATGACATCATGGGAAGGCACCTGACCACCCATGGAATGTGTTTACCTTATGGAAGAGCACCTGAGCTCCCATGGGAACGGAATGTGTTTACCTCATGGAAAAGAACCTGGGCTCCCAAGGTATGATGGGATTGACCTCTTCCCTCTGTCATCTGATGTCATGTCTGGCTTGACAGACACCTGGTGTTGACCTAATCTGTTGGAATCTGAGATATGTATAAACGAAAGAAAGAATGCAGACAGCTATGTCACAGTTTGACCAGCTCTAGCAAAGCAAGTATCTATGGTGACCTTAGGATCATGACATGAACATGAGTCAAGAAGCAACAGTTAGGACAGAATACAGAATGATGGAGTGGTTTGGAATAGGAAAAGGAGTAAGACAAGGCTGCATTTTATCACCCTGCTTATTCAATTTATACACAAAGCACATAATGTGCAATGCAGGGCTGGATGAATCAAAATTTGGTATCAGAATTGCTGGGAGAAAGATCAACAGTTTGAGATACGCAGGTGATACTACCCTAATGACAGAAAGTGAGGAAGACGTAAAGAAAATCCTTTATAGGTTGAAAGAGGAGAGTGCAAAAGCTGGCTTAAGACTCAACATCAAGAAAGCCAAGATAATGATAAAAAGCCCTATCAGTCCCTGGAAAATAGATGGGGAAGAGGTAGAAGCAGTGACAGACCTTACTTTTCTAGGATCAAAGATTACTGCAGATGGTGACTGCAGCCATGAAATAAAAAGTTGACTAATTCTTGGGAGAGAAGCTATGAGAAACCTAGGAAACATAGTCAAAAGTAGAGACATCCAGTGGTGGGCATCAGCAGGTTTGCACCAGTTCGCCAGAACTGGTAGCAGAAATTCTGGCTGGTCCCGCCCAAGTTTTGAAATAAAGTAGTCCCAATTCAACACAGGGCTTTGTCCCTGACCACACCCACCATACCACACCCATAGTGTGGTAGTAAAAAAAATTGGATTTCACCACTGGAGACATCACCTTGCCAACAAAAATTCGCATAGTCAAGGCAATGGTATTCCCGGTGGTAATGTATGGTTGTGAGAGCTGGACAATAAGGAAAGCTCAGCCCAGAAGAATAGATGCCTTTGAAATGTGGTGTTGGAGGAGAGTTTTGAGAGTCTCCTGGACAGCAAGGAGAACAAATAGGTCAATCTTAGAAGAAATCAACCCTGACTGCTCCTTAGAAGGTCAAATAATAAAGATGAAGCTAAAGTACTTTGGACATCAAATGAGAAGAGAGGACTCACTTGAGAAAGCCTTGATGCTGGATAAGGTTGAGGGCAAAAGAAGAAGTGGGCAATGGTTCATGGGGTCACAAAGGGTCGGAATCGACCGTGCAACTGAACAACAAAATGAGCTGCCAGTATCAGGTCAAACCTCTGGTGTACTTAACTTCTCCAGTTGACCAGCCAGATCAGGAGAATTATGAACAATGGCATGAATATTCCAGCTGGTACTGTATATAATGCTGTCTTCTGACCTGCAGTCCTAATAGTGTATGGAATTTGTATCTTACAGCACTTTTTAGCAGTTGCTGATGTGGTACACAGAAAGAGCCTCCTTGAAGTTTGTGGTATATTTGAACCACAATTGGGCATAACCTGGTAATTGCAAGCTTGTGTTACCAACTGATCTTTCTCACAGTAGGTCAGGCAAAAGGAACTGCAGAATGAACTCACCAAAAGGTACTTTCATTTCAGCAGTTTTGCATCTGGCCTAGACATGGAAGAAGAAGAAGCAGTTGCTGGTAACCTTTTAACTTTGGCACCCAGATACTTTCCACTGTATGATATGAGCTGTGCAACAGCATTGCTTAAATGCATTGTGCTCAAAGCAAGGCAAGACCAGGCAGCAGAGCACTTTCTTCTGGGCTGGAGTAGAGGAAATGTTTGAAAGAGATTTATCAGTACCCCCGATGTGACATACTTACTTTTGTTATCAGTACTGGTAAACATGTTTGTAAAACGGCTGCTCATTAGGATACTCCAAGAAGGGTTTAATATCTTAATTCTGTTGTATATTCTTTTGCAAGGATTATTTTATTACTCTCTTGTGCTGTCTAGATTCAGAAGAAGGTATGTGACAAGCATTCTTTCATGAAGTAAAGTATCTAGAAATTTAAATTCTGGCTTCTTCAGTATTCTACTGACTAGCAGCAGAATACAGGTGGGGTTTCCAACATCCAAGGAAGAAGTGCCTTATTTTCATGGCCCTGCAAAAAGAGTACTGTATGGATCAGACTTGTATTGTAACACTGAACCCTAGAGTCAGATATGACTGGCTTTTGAGCAAGGGAAAGCTTTACCTTTACCTTTTACTATTCCACAGCTTCTGCTGCTGCTGTCACATCCTGCTTGTGGGCTTCCTTAGACACCTGTGATAACAGAGTGCAGGACTAGACAGGGATCACCAGTATGCTCTAGCACAGTACAGTTTAAATACTATACGGCTATACCCATGTCATGTATTGAGACTTAGAGCTAGGACAAATTTATAAAAAGCTATTGGTAACAAACAGGAAGCTATTGGTAACAAACAGTATATTTTTAAAAATATTTTCAGAACAAGGCACTGAAGAAGTGAAAAAGCTGTTGCTTCTCTTACTTGGGTGTGCAGTTCAGGTAAGTCTACTCATTTACTTAATCGCTCATTATACAGTAAAACCTCAGATAACACTAAAACCTGGTTCCACAAGTCTTGGTGTTATACGATTTTTAGTGTTATCCGATGCATGTTAAAATCCTATGGGATCCATAGAGATAGATTGTAACCACACAGGCTTTAGCGGTTGTTATCTGATGCATCCCATAGGATCTTAATGTTATCCGATGCAATTCTTCCCCCCAGATTGCTTAATGTTATGCGATTTTAGTGTTATTCGATACTAATGTTATCTGAGGTATTACTGTACTCACTTGAATGAGTTTGTGGAACTTCTCTTGTTAGCCCCTCATATCCTAGTTCAATGCATAAAGTTGAGAACATTTTGTCAAGCGCCCCCCCCCCCCCCTCAAGCTCAGGACAGGAAAGATGCCCCTTCAAAAATGCACAGTAAACACTGTTCTCCACCCCTCATAAGCTAAGTTCTTTTTGACAATCCAAAATTCCCAAAGACAATCAAATTATGAGCATTAGGGTGCCCAGAATTTTTACAACAAACATTTATGGATAGGCACCCCCTTACAATTATTAAGAAACTATAAGCACTGCAAGAGAAAAATTCCTTGTTAACATTTATTTATCATGAATTTATGACATGGCTAATTCTTGCAAAAGTAAAGCTTTATATAAGTGACAAGCAACATTATCAAAAGTACTTATTGCCTATATTAGCACCGGAGAGAGAAATAACAATAAACACTTTAAGAAAAAAAAAATTAAAACATCAGTACACTGAATTTGTATTGAAGCAGTTTTAGTTACTTAGCCAAGAGAGAGAGAGAGAAGATAACAACTTTTAAGACACACCAAGGTAAGACAGCACACAAACCTTTTACTGAATGAATCAAATGGAGACAGTTAACAGTGAAAGTACAGTCAAACCTCGCATAAAGAGTGCCTCATTTAAAGAGTAACTCGTTTAAAGAGCAGAATTTTGTCTGAATGTTCGCTTCGCTTAACAAATAAAACCAATCAAAAACTCGCTTAACAAATAAATCGCAATCCCCCCCACAATTGGTCACTTTCAATGGTGTTTCGCTTAAAGAGCAAACTCGCTTAAAGAACAATTCTGTGGAACACATTATGTTCTTTAAGCGAGGTACAACTGTATTTTGTTTTTCACACTAAGACATAATAAATCTTTAGCAATTTGAGTAAACTATACAGATAACTCATTTTAACCAAAATGAAACACTTTAAGATTGTAAGTTATAAAAGATTGTAAGATACAAAAGAGAAATAAGCTATAAGACACTTAGAAAATTATACTTTTTCACTTGTTTTTGTTCTCAGCAGGGCATCTCTATTTCTTTGACAGGAACAAACTGAAATCAAAGCAGTTGCACAAAAGCATTAATGTACCCTCCATGACTTTGTTTATCTTTGTGGCACAGCTTCGTGATGGTCTGCTTTAACCCACAGGATAAAGTTTTCGTTATACTGTGGAATATTCACCATTTTAGCACACTAGCACTCAGCTCGCTTAGGGTCAGAAATTCTTGTGAGCTTATTGCTCTCTGGTAATAGTTATTTTGGCAGCCTCTCCTTCTCCAATCCCTCCCCCTCCCGCATTACTAAATAGAATTCTTCTAGCCTTAGATTACAAATGTAGCCATACAAACTATAAACAAACCTTCACAGGTTAAAGCATTTAAAGTTTAAATAATTTCACATCGCTTATAATGAATAAGATAAGTGGTACCTCACTTAAAGAGCATAATGTGTTCCACGGGATTGCTCTTTAAGCGAGTTTGCTCTTTATGTGAAACAGCATTGTAAGTGACCAATTGTGACTTCTGGAGGGGGGGATTGTGAACCCTGATTTAGTTGCTAAGTGAGTTTTTTGTAGGTTTTAGTTGTTAAGCAAGGTGACCATTCAGAGAAAATTCTGCTCTTTAAGTGAGTTAGTCTCTAAGCAAGGCACTCTTTATGTAAGGTTTTACTGAATAACTGAAATATGGTAAAGTGATTAAACATTTGATCTGAACACTGCTTACCTTTGTTAGAAGTTTGTTTTTTCTTGAATTTATTGTATAAAGCCTAAATAGCTTGCAGGTGTGGAGGGGCACCTCACCCCAAATTTTCATGCAATTGCCCAATTCCCTGGCCACAAGCTGACTGTGTTAAGTACTGCTTCCTTACAGACTGCCAGTTGGAAATGTACAGCCTCTGAATATAACTCATCAGAGTTGTATGAATTCAATGGAAAAAGCAGAAGGGATGAGTTTGAAATCGATAAGTAATAATAGAAATCTTATCCTATTGAACTGTATTAGAAGCAGTAAAAGTAGTCTTACAACACTGGCTGTCTTGCAAGGTGCCTAATTATGTTTATCATTTATGAATCTGATGGTTAAGTGTGGCTAAAACGACATGTTTTATATCTCTATAAATTCATTTGACTGAAACTACATTGTAAATAATTGACACCTGCCTATATGGAGACCTTGATCTGAGCCTCTGCTTGGTAAGGAAACTCACTGAATTTGTGAGAAATAATAAAACCACTCCTTAAATATCTCACCCTGAAAGTCCTATTAGGGTTGCTCTTACAACTTGAGAGCACATAAATAACTATACAACTGGCAGCTTCACTGTAATATGATGATGTGTTATTGAGTTAGTTTGTATAAATAAGTTATTTAGGGTGTTCTTAGATAGCAGAGAAGAAAGTTAATGAAAGTTAGAACTAATAATTTAAACTAACTGTAAATCTTTATTAATATGCTTGTTTTAGAGTCAGAGGAAAGAAGAGTTTATTGAAAGAATCCAGGGTTTAGATTTTGATGTGAGAGCAGCTGTTGCCGCACATATACAAGAGGTATTTATCTTATTTAAAATAATATGTTATTCTGTAAAGCAATTTATAAATGCAAAAGGATTTTGGCAGAAAGCAAATATCTTGATCATGTTTTGTTCATCAGAATATAAATCATAATTACAAAAGGTTATGCTGGCAGCATGTTCCAGAGAAAGCACTGTATATATCACTGCTTAGTTAGATGAGAAACCTGGGGAACATAGTGAAAAGTAGAGACATCAAATTGCAAACAAAAATTCGCATAGTCAAAGCAATGGTATTCCCTGTGGCAATGTATGGTTGTGAGAGCTGGACCATTAGGAAAGCTGAGCGTAGAAGAATAGATGCCTTTGAGATGTGGTATTGGAGGAGAGTTTTGAGAGTCCCCTGGACAGCGAGGAGAACACATAGGTCGATCTTAGAAGAAATTAACCCTGACTGCTCCTTAAAAGGTCAAATAGTAAAGATGAAGCTAAAGTACTTTGGACATCAAATGAGAAGAGAAGATTCACTTGAGAAAGCCTTGATGCTTGGAAAGGTTGAGGGCAAAAGAAGAAGGGGACGGCCAAAAATGAAATGGCTAGATTGTATTGTAGACACAATGGGCACAGAACTGAGCGAGTTGAGGAGAATGGTGGAGAACAGAAGTGCCTGGCGAACAGTGGTCCATGGGGTCACAAAGGGTCGGAATCGACTGTGCGACTGAACAACAACAACAAAAAAGTTAGATTTAATCTAAGAGCAGTTCCTACCTGCTGCAATTTGTAGACTTATCACTTATTGGCCTTTTCCTGGAATTTTTGTGCTGATATGGTCAGTGTTCCTATAAGCATCTCAGTTGAATTCTGAAATTCAAAGGTTACCTTGCCTATTGACACTATCTAAATAATGTCTCCTAATTCATGGAGCCAAGATGACTCCTTAGTTTTCTGAGGGCCATTAATTAAACAGCATGGTAGCTGAATAACTGCAAGTGAAAACATGCAATATTCCATTAAAAACAAGTGAGAATTCATGTTCTTCGTGTTGTTTGTGAATGCACACTAATGGATTCTGCGCCTGCACTGAGCCGTTACCGGAACTGTAAAGCTGATTGGATAAATAAACTTTGAGATTAGGACTGCCCACCATCCCCACCTGCCTTCGGTGCCATTTCACGCTCTTTCCCTCAGTTTTCTTTTTTCCGCTGCGATAGCAGGAGCCATTTGAGAGCTTGTCTTACTTCGTATGATTTTTTTTCTTAGAGTCACTTGTGGACTTATTCAATTTTTTGGGGACCAGGGGGCTTGCTACCCCTTGGTCTAACCCCCATCTCTTCCCTCCGACTCCCCGCCCTGGCCATCTTTCTCCTCCATCTCCAGCCTCAGCGGTCTTCATGGACACTATTTCTTCTCAGTCGTCCACACAGACTTCGCCAGTCATCTCTCCTGAGAAGGCTCTGAGCATTCCTCCATGTCAGGAGACTCCTCCGCCGCCTCCTCCTCCCAGAAGGGCCTCCTTGCTCCCAGACCCACAGTCAGTGACGTCTCCGTCAGTTCAGTTGAGCCTGCTAACTCCGCTGTTCCAGGTGATGGCAAAGAAGATCTCGGATCAGGTCTGTGCCGCCTTACCGCAGCCTGTTCTTCAACAGGATGTTCGCCCATTCCGTGATGAGGACCCGGTTCCGGCAAAGTGGGACCGAACAGAGTCCATTCGGTCGGAGGTTAGTCTTCCTCCACCACCCTTTCCGGGGACCAATCCAAGTTCAGCCAGGCCATACTGGTCTGACTCAGACCCCTGAGTCCTTCATCCCACCTCCCACTGTCTCGGAGAGGTCTGAAGTCTCCGACGAGTCATCGGATGAGGAGGAGTTGCCGGCCGACCAGATTGGGAATTCTCAGAGGTCCCAAACCAAGGACCAGAGGACATTCACGGCACTTCTCTCACACCTTGGCACCACTCCCAATCTCAAGGCAGAGGCTCCACCAGACCCGTGTGTCGATGACGTCTGTGGTATGGCTGACAAGAAAGAACTTATTCTGGTTCACCTTGGCCTCCTCCCCAAGATTGCTAATGCTGTGAAGCAGGTTTGGAAGAAGTCTGTGTCTGCCCATTCCGTCTACACTCGTGTCGACGGAATGTACAAACTGTTGAGGGAGGATGGCCAGTTTCTTCACACTCATCCGATACCGAACTCTCGGGTCGTCAAGACTTCACAGCATCGGACACCCGCCAGTAGTGTCCTGATCCCTTCCTCCAAAGAAGAAAAGAAATTGGACTTTTTGGGCAGAAAATTTTATGCTAATACCTCTCTTTCCTTCAGGGCTGCCAACTATGCTGCCGCAATGGGAGTGTACAATTGTAAGCTCTGGGGAAAGGCGGAGACTTTCATGTCCAAGCTCCCTGAGAATCTGTGTGATGAGTTCAACATCCTTTGCCAGGAGGGTAACCATCTTGCCCTCCAGCAGATCCAGACGGCTTGGCACATTACCGAATCGGAGGCAAAGAATATCACATCTGCCATTCAACTCCACTGCCATTCTTGACTGCGTTCAGCGGACCTCTAGGAGGAGGTTAAGAAACTAATCAAGGAACTTCCCTTCGACAGCCAGGGTCTGTTCACTGCGGAGACTGACTCCTCGCTAAGTGAGTTACAAAGGGACATCACTACGACTAACAAGCTGCGCTTGGGCGCCTCCAATGCCTACCAGCGCAGGAATTGTGTCCCGTATCAATCCTACCAGACCAAGTCTTACTACCAGGCCCAATCCTACCAGCCTTGCCAACAGCAACTGAGGCAACAGGATTACCCCAGGCAGACTTTTTGCAAGCCCCGCCGGCAGTTGTCACGGCCACGTTACCAACAGTAGATGCAAGCGGCTGGTAAGAGATCTGAGCGCCGGCACAAACAGCATATTTGACTCCGTGCGGACTGACGACTCTCCTGTTCCCCTACTGTACCATCCCCTTTGGAACTTTCTGACTGTGTGGTCCAACATCACCACAGACAAGTGGGTCTTAACTATCTTAGACTCTGGCTTCATGCTCAAATTCAATGAATGCCCTACTGTCGGCTGGATCCGTTCCACTGATCCATCTCCACAGCTTCAGGAGGAATTGTCATCACTCCTTGAGAAAGGGGCCATAGTACCGGTTGCACCCATCAACTCACGTGACGGTTTCTATTCCAAGTACTTCATCGTGGACAAGAAGTTTCAGCCCCATCTTGGACCTCCCCCTTCTCAACAAGCATATAGCCACACGGAAGTTCTGCATGCTCACCCTCCAGTCCATTCTTCCCCTCATCAACGGCGGGGATTGGTTTACGGTTATCGACCTGAAGGATGCGTATTTTCACATATCCATCAGGAAAGATCACCAACAGTTCCTCCGTTTCCAAGTGGGCAGCAGCATCTACCAGTACACATGCATCCCTTTCGGCCTCTCCACCATGCCGAGGGTATTCACGAAGAGCATGGCGCGAGTAGCCGCCCATCTACATCTGCAGGGGATCCAGGTGTTCCCCTACATCGACAACTGGCTGATCTGCTCCCCGACAAGGTAGAAGGCTTTGGACGATGTAGCTTACTGCCTCACCTTCATGGAGAGTCTCAGTCTGCGGATAAATTTCAAGAAGTCTCAACTGTCCCTGACTCAACGTATCACGTACATAGGGGCAATATTGGACTTGGTCGATCTCAGGGCTTACACTCCAACACAACATCTTCAAGACATCCGTTCCGTGGTGGCATGGGTTTGGGTCTCCCGTCGAATCAGGGTGCACAAAACTCTACGGCTTCTAGGACTCATTGCTGAAACTGAAGATGAGCTCTGTCCAGTCTTGGTTCCTCAGCTCCTTCAATCTGGTCACGGACCACCCCAAAAAGCTGCTCCGTACAACCCCTGAACTGCGCAACCAGCTAACGTGGTGGACATTGGAACAGAACGTGGCCATGGGAAAGCTTTTCAGCATTCCTCCTCCCATGGTCCAGATAACCACGGACGCGAGCATGTATGGTTGGGGCGCGTGCTGCGGTCGTCTACAGATCCACGGTATCTGGAGTCCTACGGAGGCGCGCCACCACATCAACTTCCTCGAACTATTAGCAATTTGGAAGGCGATGTGGACCTTCAGACCTTCCATTGCGGGGCGCGTGGTGCAGATAGCATCAGACAACTCGACAGCCCTGGCTTACTTGAACAAGCAGGGGGGAAAGAGATCCCTCTCTCTTCTCCATCTCACTGTGCAGGGCTGGGAATGGTGTTTGAAGGTGCACGTGTTTCCCATAGGGGTGCACATTCAAGGGACGCTGAATACATTGGTGGACGTCCTCAGCCGCAAGGGGACGACCTCACACGAATGGGAAATGGACAGAATGGTGTTTGCCAGGCTCTGTCACCATTGGGGCACGCCCGTACTAGACTTGTTTGCAACACAGGTGAATGTGAAGTGCCGCTGGTACTGCTCCCACGTGGGGATCGGCCACGGATTGGAGGGGGATGCCTTCATGGTTCCATGGCATCAGGACTTTCTATTCATGTTTCCTCCCATCTCGTTCATCCAGCGGGTTCTCATACGCATTCAAGAGGAGAATGCAAGGACCGTACTGATTGCACTGGCGTGGCCGCTTCAACCGTGGTTTCCCCTGCTCCAGGCACTCACATCCGACTCTATGAGGCTGCCCTCCATTCCGAACCTCCTCCAATGGAGAGCCGTCAGATTCTTCTCTTGGACTTGCCCAGCCTACACTTGACGGCATTGCTTATCCGCCTGAAGTAGCACGGATCCTTCAAATGTGTAGGAAGCCTTCCACATGGAAGTCGTATGCTTCGAAATTTCGGCAGTTTACAGGCTTTTTGGCATCCAGTGGCTGCATGCCTGATGGGGCTTCACTGCAGGATGTCATGTCTTATCTTCTACACCTCGCTGAGTCTGGATTGGCAATTCCTTCTCTTCGAGTTCATCTTGCTGTGGTGGTCGCTCATGCACCCCCTTCATCTGTATTATCTTCTGCTTTTAGAGACAGGACTATCAGGAGGTTCCTTCATGGTTTGAGGAACGCTTTTCCCCCGCTCAAAGTGCCGCCACCACAGTGGTCATTGACTACAGTTCTGAATGCACTCACGAAACCACCATTTGAGCCTATGGTTACAGTCAACATCAAACTTGTCTCTTGGAAGACGGCGTTTTTGGTGGCCATCACCTCTGCCAGAAGAGCGGGAGAGCTGGCGGCCTTGCGGTCTGATCCTCCATTCTTGAAGTTTTACCCTGATAGGGTTGTGCTCCATCCAGACCTCTCGTTTATTCCCAAGGTCGTCATGGAGTTTCATCTGGCCCAGTCCATCAAGTTACCTGCATTTTTCCCAGAGCCGTCTTCTCTACAGGAAAGAGCATGGCATTCCCTGGATGTCAGGAGGGCCCTCCGTTTCTATACCAAACGGACTGCGACCTTTAGGAAGTCACAGCGTCTTTTTATTGCTTATGGTGGAAGATCACGGGGACACCCCTTATCTACTCAGAGACTTTCTAAGTGGATTTCTGGCACCATTTACTTGGCTTACAAGTTTTTGTCGTTAGCCCCGCCTCCTCATGTCCGGGCTCATTCCCCCAAGGACACTTGCATCTTCTACAGCCTTCTTGGAAGGCATTCCCAAGGAGGACATTTGCAAGGCTGCAACATGGTCACGGTCCTCCACCTTCGTCAAGCATTACAGGATAGACACCAGAGCTGCCTCTGACACCAGGTTTGGCAGGGCCATCCTGACGGCGGGTCTCCGATCCTCTTCAGTGATGACCGCCCATCCCTGACTGACCTTCGCTCTTCCTTTACACATCTCGCTGGCTGCCCACCATCCAAGTAAGTGAGCTTGCTAATCTCCCATTAGTGTGCATTCACAAACAACATGAAGAAGAAAGACAGGTTGTACTTACCAGTAACTGTCGTTCTCCAAGTATGTTGTTTGTGAATTCACACAACTTACCCAGCCTTTCCCTCTATGCTGCCGGGCTGAGATGTCTTTTGGCATAGTATGCAGCTTTAGTATTTAACTGAGGGAAAGAGCACGAAATGGCGCCGAAGGCGGGTGGGGATGGTGGGCAGTCCCAATCTCAATCAGCTTTACAGCTGCGGTAACAGCTCAGCGGAGGTGCAGAACCCATTAGTGTGAATTCACAAACAACATACTCGAAGAATGACAGTTACTGGTAAGTACAACCTGTCTTTCAAGCTTATTTTGTGTTGCTGTGAAAACACAAAATGTAATTTGCTACCATCACTGCATTTGCTCAATATTTTCTACCATGGTTAACTTACCCACCTCAAGAGAAAAAAGGTAGAATAACCATGTTAATATCACTGTTATAACCAGTGATTATTACTAATCCCTGCCTGGTACCATATTCTCCCAGCATCCTAATCTTCCTTGGACTGGTAATGCACCAGAGAGTTCAAACTTAAAAAAGAAAAACCCCAAAAGACTAGGCACATGGAAGCAATCTAACCTACCTTGCAAGAGTATCTTTGCCACCATACATCCCAAGCAAATACCAAATCTGTAGTAGCCGGTTGAGACACGAATTAGATTTAGGTATCCTCTGAGCCGCAGCTCCATATAATTGCTTGGGCTTTTTTTTTATTAAAAGAAGGAGGGGGGGCAAGCCAAAAGTCAAGACCAAAAGTTTGACACAGCTGTAAAAGATTTCCCAAAATTATGTTGGAAAATACAGATGCATAATTATGAACATTCCAGGAGAACATGTGAGAAAACAAAATTAACCAGCTTTATTCTGTACTCAAAACTTGGTAGAGATAGAGGCTCATTCTGGAAAATGTACAGCATACATCTCTTCATAGCATCAAAAAATGGCAAGATGAACAGAAGGTTCCGTTGTTATTCCTTCTTAGAGGCAAACAAGGTTTGTGGACAATGTCCCTCCTCTGTTGAATGAGACAAAAGCAAACTTATTAACTTGCTAGTTCTGTTATATACTTTAATGAACCATTTAGTTTTAACAACTTTAATATAAATAAGATGTGTATGCAGTCAATATCTGTTTGGTTTCTTCTCTTCATAGAGCAGTAATCTATTGCCACAGTTTTCATGTCTCCAAACAAGGAAGCCAAATGGTTTTTGAAGTCACAAATTAATCCTGAGGTTGTAATCTCCTCTCAAATCTTTTTGAATTTCTCTTCCTTTATTGAAAACATTGATTGTTCCTTTTTTTCATGCCGCATGCTAGTTTTCAGCTGACACCAGGGCAAGCCAGCTGATTCCAGTTACATACACAGAAGTCTCTGTAGCTTCTAATAGAAGGTTTCTGTGTTTAGTCCCCACCACATTTTCTCAATTCCATCACAAATAATAAAACCTGAAGCATGTCTTCTGCCATTCTTTGTTAACCATGACAGTTTCTAAGTAGTAGTTAAGTAATATTTCATTTATGAAATTAAATAAATTAATTATGAGTAGGTTATATGTCAAAACAGATGCGAAACTGTTACCTATTTTAATAGCACATGTTCATTTGTTTTTAATATTGATTTAGCAGTGTGTGTTTTAATTTTAAAAATGGTATCATAGTGAAATAATAATTTCATGTCAGAAATTATTCTGGGTAGAAAGGGTTTTTGCAGAAGAAACTCCACTCAGGGAAGGTTAGAATAAGTTCAAAAATGAGGCCATCTGGTTATTGGTAGAGTTGTTAGTTCCAAGTAAAGCAGACTCAGGTAATCATTGGGAAGTTGATAAATCACTGCTTTTGGAAGTTCCATTGATTACTTGACTCAATTCAATTAATTCAAGACTAGCAATTTTATTTAGGTATGTAATTCTAACACAGGGACTGCAATGGCTCAAGTGGCTAAGACACTGACTGGAAGGTGAGAGGTTAGCAGCTTGATTCCCAAGTACTGCATGACAGAATGAGCTCCTGTCTTTGTCTCAGCTCCTGCCAACCTAGCAGTTTGAAAGCAAGAAATTGCAAGTTGATAAATAGGGACCACTTCAGTGGGAAGGTAAACAGTGTTCCATGCGCTCCAGTGTTGCCTGCCACATGACCAGAGAAACGTCTGCAGAAGCAGACAGCGCTGGCTCTTTGGCTTTGAAACAAAGATGAGCACTGAACGCTAGAGTCAGATACGATTGGTTTTTGAGCAAGGGAAACCTTTACTAATTCTAACACTAAGTACAGTGTCTGAATTTTTTTGCTTTGCTTTCCTTTATCATCTTTTTTTTGGGAAACTTTCTGATTCAAGTCCTACGGTGGACTTTTAAAAAATTTCCTATATTTTTGTAAAGTGCTTACTTGGTTTTTAAATATTCCTAAGAGTTAGATCAGGGTGGAAACTTTTTCCAGTGGATGTACTGGCTCACCTGAACCTGTCACAAGTCATTCCAATGAATATGGCAGTGTAGCAGAGGGAAGGGAACCATAGCTTTGTTTTCAGAGTCAGCGTAAGTTCTTTACTTTTTAAGCTGAATTGCAGTTTTCAAAACACTATCATGTTAACTGAAAAACCATATTTTCCTCTTCAAGTAGAACAGAAACATGGGCTATAAAACAGGCAAGGAGGTACATCTAGCTAATGAACTGTGTATTTTCCACACATTTAAAATGAACAATTTTCACTTCATTGTGATTTTATATTTTGTAGGTAACTCATAATCAGGAAAATGTGTTTGATCTCCAGTGGATGGATGACTGTGCTTTGTCCCAAGATTATATTGAATCTCTCCTTAAAAATATGGCATTGCATTTAAAAAGACTTATAGATGAACGAGATGAGCATTCTGAGGTATGTGTCGGATAGGTTTTCCATTTTGTGATGTCAGAATGTTTTTAGTTATTAAGAAAATGAGGTGATTGTATTTCTCACTCACTCACTCACTCACTCACTCACACACACACACACCTATAAGCAAATATTGAAAGTGATAGCTCTAATTTTTGTGGCTTTCTATTTCTTTAGTAGCTCTAAAACAAGAGACAGAGCAGGACTGCTCTCTTCAGCAGCTTTCTTTTCCCTCCTAGCACTTCAGTGTTTTCCCCCCAGCATTTTCTGCTTCATTCTTCCTTCCTTCTGCTTCATTCTTTTTTCCTTCTGTATTATTCTCCCAATCTCAGTCATGAAGAAGTCTGAACCTGCATGGAAACATTCTACTTCTGAGTATTCCAATTGTTTTTGTTGTTGTTCAGTTGCACAATCAATTCCGACCCTTTGCGACCCCATGGACCACTGTCCGCCAGGCTCTTCTGTCCACCATCCTCCTTAACTCGCTCAGCTTTGTGCCCATTGTGTCTACAATACCATCTAGCCATCTCATTTTTGGCCGTCCCCTTCTTTTGCCCTCCACCCTTCCCAGCATCAAGGCTTTCTCAAGTGAATCCTCTCTTCTCATTTGATGTCCAAAGTACTTTAGCTTCATCTTTACTATTTGACCTTCTAAGGAGCAGTCAGGGTTAATTTCTTCTAAGATTGACCTATTTGTTCTCCTTGCTGTCCAGGGGACTCTCAAAACTCTCCTCCAACACCACATCTCAAAGGCATCTATTCTACGCTCAGCTTTCCTAATGGTCCAGCTCTCACAACCATACATTGCCACCGGGAATACCATTGCTTTCACTATACGAATTTTGGTTTGCAATTTGATGTCTCTACTTTTCACTATGTTCCCCAGGTTTCTCATCACTTGCCTCCCAAGAATCAGTCACCTTTTTAGTTCATGGCTGCAATCACTATCTGCAGTGAGCTTTGATCCTAAGAAAGTAAAATCTGTCACTGCTTCTAATTTTTCCCCATCTATTTTCCAGGGATTGATAGGGCCTGTTGCCATTATCTTGGTTTTCTTTATATGAGTCTCAAGCCAGCTTTTGCACTTTCTTCTTTCAACTTAATCAGGAGCTTTTTAAAGTCTTCCTCACTTTCTGCCATTAGGGTGGTATCATCTGCATATTTCAAGTTGTTGATGTTTCTCCCAGCAATTTTGATCCCAAATTGTGATTCCTCCATCCCTGCATTGCGCATTATGCACTCTGTATATAAGTTGAATAAGCAGGGTGACAAAATGCAGCCTTGTCTTACTCCTTTTCCTATTCCAAACCACTCTGTCATTCCGTATTCTGTCCTAACTGTTGCTTCTTGATTAATGTACAGGTTTCTCATGAGGCATATAAGGTGTTCTGGTATTCCCATCTCTTTAGTTACTTGCCACATTTTGTTGTGGTCCACACAGTCAAAAGCCTTAGTGTAGTCAATGAAACAGAAGTAGACTTGTTTCTGATAGTCCTTTGTTTTTTCCATGATCCAACGTATGTTGGCAATGTGGTCTCTAGTCCCCCTGCCTCTTCTGAACCCCGCCTGCACTTCTGATAATTCTCTCTCCACATGCTGCTACAGTCTGTCCTGTATTATCTTGAGCATCACTTTGCTAGCGTGTGGGATGAGAGCAATTGTTCAATAATTTGAACATTCTTTGGCATTACCCTTTTTGGGGATTGGAACGTATACTGATCTTTTCCAATCTTGTGGCCATTGTTGTGTTTTCCAAATCTGCTGGCATATAGAATGCAATAATTTGATTCCATCATCTTTTAGGGCTTTGAAAAGTTCAACTTGGATACCATCATCTCCACTGGCTTTGTTTGCAGTGCTTTTTAGGGCCTTTCTGACTTCACTCTCTAGGATGTCTGGCTCAAATTCAACTTCCTCATTGTTATTATCAGGAGTGTTGAGGTCCTTTTTGTAGAGTTCCTCTGTGTACTCTTTCCATCTTTTCTTAATCTCTTCTTTATCAGCTATCTCCTTGCCATCTTTGTCCCTTATCATGGTCATTTTTGCTTTAAACATTCCCTTGATTTCCCCATTTTTTTTGAAAAAATCTCTAGTCCTGCCTCTTGTGTTGCTCTATTTCTTTGCGCTGTTCATTTAGGTAGATTTACTTATCTCTCCTTGCTTTTCTTTGATTTCTGTATTCAAGTGGTTGTATTTTTTCCATTCTCCATTGCCTTTTGCATCCCTTCTGCTCCTGGTCTTGTTTTTGCTGACTGTATGGAGGTTCTCCATCTTTGGCTGTAGAGTATGTAATCAATCTGGTTTCTATGTTGGCCATCTGGTGATGTCCATGTGTAAAGTCTCCTCTTGTGTTGCTGGAAGAGAGTGTTTGCTATGACCAGTGCGTTATCTTGGCAGAACTCTGTAAGTCTTTGGCCTGCTTCATTCCATGTTCCAAGACCAAACTTGCCTGTTATTCCATTTACTTTTTTATTTCCTACTTTGGCAATCCAGTCTCCTATGATAATGTGTACATCATTTCCAATTGTTATTCTTCACTATTTTCAAAAGCTCCACTATAGTCATCCCATTGTCAGAAATTTTTAATAATCTAGGAAAACATTTTGTTCCTTCAGTCAAGTGTTCTAAAAGATCAAAACACAGATTTTGACCAATATTAGACTAATGTCTTCATAGTGTCATTCTCTCTTAGCGAAGTCATTGTTATTTAAAAATTGCCAAATCGAGGCAGAATTATGAGCCAGAGGTAACAATTCCTATTTACTATTGTTAAGTTGTTGAGATAATACCTTGTATCTTATACAAAAACTATTATCTTTCTGCTGCACTCACCTGTATGAAAGCCATTTTCCTTTTTATTCTTTAGACTATTGTAGAACTTTCTGAAGAACGGGACTCTCTTCATTTTCTACCTCATACATCAGCAGCACAATCACCTTGTGGGTCTCCAGGCATGAAACGCACTGAAAGCAGACAACACTTGTCAGTGGAGCTAGCAGATGCCAAAGCAAAAATCAGGAGGCTTAGGCAAGAGCTGTAAGTACACAGTTGTTATAAAATACTGAGAAATTCTATTGGTCTTCTTATCATGAAATACTCTATTATTAGTAGATGTCCTGTATACAGTATTACAGCCTTGGATCAAACTTTTACAGCTCTATGAATTTTATCAGGTTGACTCCTGTTGTAATCAGTAGAAAATTATGCTTAATTTATATATATATTTAAATCAGAAAGCACATTTTTTTGGCCTACAATTCAGGGACTGCAGTGGTTTAAGTCACTAAGACGCTGATTGGGAGGCGGAAGGTCAGCAGTTCGATTCCCGAATACTGCAGGACGGAATGAACTCCTGTCTCTGTCCCAGTTCCTGCCAACCTAGCAGTTCGAAAGCAAGAAATTGCAAGTAGATAAATAGGGACCACTACGGTGGGAAGGTAACAGCGTTCCATGCGCTCCAGTGTCTAGTCATGCCTGCCACATGTCCATGGAAACGTCTGCAGAAGCAGACAGCGCTGGCTCTTCGGCTTAGAAACAGAGATGAGCACTGACCCCTAGAGTCGTATACGACTGGCTTTCGAGCAAGGGAAACCTTTACCTTTACAATTCAGTCATATTAGTAATCTTTTAATTTCAGTTAAACCTAAATTAAGCATACAGCCTATGACTAAGAGACTGAAATCTTGTTGTTTAGCATAAGCCAAATTGTGCCTTTTGATCCATTCCTCTGAGGTAAACAAAGCCTTGCCACCATGATTCACATGCCTCCAAGAATCACAATAGGAATGTTTTGTTTACTGGGGAGGAATGAACCAAAATCCCTATTTGGCTTCCATTGAGTAACAGGATTTTAGCCAAAGAGCCCTCATGCGACAGTGATTAAGATGCAGTACTGCAGCCAAAGCTCTGGTCTCAATCTGAATTATATCCCGATTGACTCTAGGTTTACTAATCTTTCTGTCCTTCTCAGGTTGGTAAAATGAGTACCCAGGATGTTGGAGGCAAAATGCTAATTATCTTATGTCCCACTTACAGAGTGCTTTTAAGGACACTGAGGTGGTATATAAGTGTAATAGCGCTTGCTCTTGCTAAGAATATTTAACATCTAGTAAATGTGTTCCGATTTCTGTAGGTTTAATTGTCCTTAGAGTTGAAGAATAATTGTTGCATGATTCTATTGTGCTTATCAGTTCTTTGCACATATTTTGTCTTGGTTCCTCTGTCCTTTTTCAAGTGGAGCTATTCATTGTTTACTGGAAAATGATCTCTGGTGTTTCTTATACATTATTAATAGTTTATGAGGTGACATGAGGAGCAGATTTGGTTCAAATGTAATAAGCTTTAGCCTTTGTCTCTAGATGGCTAACTATGCTTGGATTTTTGAGTGAGAAACCCCATGTTAAACCATGGTTTTCAGGTTTGGACAGGACTATCAACTGTGTCCTAAATGAGTTTGATCTCCATAGAAACATCAGGAAGAGGAGGATTTGTGCTGAGCATATGACTTTTTTTTTAGACTGTTCCTTCTCAACATTATAACTAGGAAAGCCCTAGGAAATCCTTCTAGTTTTGTGATATTTCCATATGCAGTTATTATAAGTTTGTGTCCTAAGCAAGATAACATTGTCATTGTAGTCTGTTGGCTTTGCCCTTCAACTGTGAATAATTTGTTAAAGCAGCAGAAGAGCTGTCCTTGTGTTTAAGAATATAAATACATACATTATATGTTGGGGTATTTTATTGTGAATCAAAACTTTGGTTATGAATGTGTTCCAAACATGTTGGTTCAAGAAACAGAGTTGAGATGTAAACCATTCTGGAACAGAGAAATTACAAAACTAGGATTGAAAGGGAGACAGCAGAAATCAAATACATCCATCTGTTAGATACCCATCACGGGGGGCTAAATATTAGTGAAGGGTTTCTGGGACATTATCAAATTTGATACACAGATTGTTATATGATTTTATATTACAACTTTCCTGCCAATTCTCTTTAGTAAAACAGAAAGAAACCGGGTACAGGTGTTCCCCCCCCCCCCCGACATGCAGGTCACAAGTTGATTAGAGACCATAATGGGCTTTCTCAGCAACCTTGAGATTGAAAGAGAGTCATTTAGAGTTTATCTGAATAGTCTATTGTTGCTAATGGCTGTGTGAAACTGCATTCTTGTGCTCACTTGTCTGTCATCTTGCTTGACCACACCCCTTCTCCCTTTGAGCCCCTGAATATAAAGAACATGCCTGTAAGTTTCACTCTTTGTCTGATGAAGTGGACTTGATCCACGAAAGCTAACAATAAAAATATAGCAGTTAGTCTTTAAAGTGCAACAGTGTTTTTTATTTTGCTTTGATTTGTTTTGTTTTCTGATATGCCTGAACCACAGACTAACACGGCTACTATTCAAAAAAATCCAAATTCTAGGCATACCATTTGTATTAATGATTGTTAAAATTCATAAATAAAATGAAAACTAAGCTTTAAATTTGTTTCTGAAAACAAATTAGTATCCTGATTTGTTTTACAAAATAGATTATTTGTTTGCACTGTATGTTGCAATCACATGATACAGTAATACCTCGGATAACGCTAAGACTTGGTTCCACAAGTCTTGGTGTTATCCGATTTTTAGTGTTATCCGATGCATGTTAAAATCCTGTGGGATGTATCGGATAACGTTAAAGCTCCATAGAGATATATTGTAACCGCACAGGCTTTAGCGGTTGTTATCCGATACATCACATAGGACCTTAACGTTATTCGATCCAATTCTCCTCCCCAGATTGCTTAACGTTATGCGATTTTAGCGTTATCCGAGGTAAACGTTATCCGAGGTATTACTGTACTTGGCAGGATCCTGTTGGGAATAGCTTTGACTAAATATGCCATTTTGCACTAGCTGTACAGTACGGCTCTATGTAGTTGCTATGACAAAAGTGTTAACAATTATTACACTATTGTGTTCGTTTACATATTGTGATAGATGTTTTAAAACAGGTTACAATTGTTTGAAGCACTGCCAATCCACCTTAAAGAAAAGGAATTAGCAAAGTTTCAAAATTTGTTAAATAATTTTTGTAATGAAGGAAAAAGGCCAAGAATTTTTTAAAAAAATTATGGTACTTACCGCAGAGTGAAGGTGGACTAGGAATACCAAATGTTAAAAATTATTATATAGCTTTTCAATTAAAAGACATGGTTAAGATATTTTTAAAAAGAGGAGGTAATTTGGGAAGAAAAAGAGATGAAAGAATTTAGTGGGGTAGGGAAAGCAATTTTTTAAGATAAAGACAAATTAAAGATTAGTATTAAGAATAAAATGTTAAAGGCAACAATTTTTGTTGTTGTTCAGTCGCAGTCGATTCCAACCCTCTGCGACCCTATGGACCACTGTCCGCCAGGCACTTCTGTCCTCCACCATCCTCCTCAACTCGCTCATTTCTGTGCCCATTGTCTCTACAATACCATCTAGCCATCTCATTTTTGGCCGCCCCCTTTTTCTTTTGCCCTCTACCTTTCCCAACATCAAGGCTTTCTTAAGTGAATCCTCTCTTCTCAGTTGATGTCCAAAGTACTTTAGCTTCATCTTTACTATTTGACCTTCAAGGGAGCAGTCAGGGTTGATTTCTTCTAAGATTGACCTATTTGTTCTCCTTGCTGTCCAGGGGATTCTCAAAACTCCTCCAACACCACATCTCAAAGGCATCTATTCTTCTGCGCTCAGCTTTCCTAATGGTCCAGCTCTCACAACCATACAGTCATACCTCGCAGAACAAATTTAATGCATTCTGAGAGGTTGCTCGCTATGCAAAAAATTCACTATGCGAGTCCGACTCACATAACGAATTTTTCGCTATGCGAGTTGGACTTTTCCCTATGGAAAAACTCACATAACGAGTGTTTCTATGGGGAAAACTCGCATAGCGAAAAAATTCGTTCTGCAAGTTTTCACCATAGAAACGCTCGTTATGCGAATTTTTCCATAGGGAAAAGTCCGACTCGCATAGCGAAAAATTCGTTATGTGATTTAGACCGCTTAGAGAAAAACTTGCTCATTATGTGAGTTTTTCGCTAAGCGAAACACTTGTTATCTGAGGTTTGACTGTACATTGCCACTGGGAATACCATTCCTTTGACTAGACAAATTTTTGTTTGCAATGTGATGTCTCTACTTTTAACTATGTTCCCCAGGTTTCTCATCACTTGCCTCCCAAGAATCAGTCACCTTTTTTTTCATGGCTGTAATCACCATCTGCAGTGAGCTTTGATCCTAGGAAAGTAAAATCTGTCACTGTTTCTACTTCTTCCCCATCTATTTTCCAGGCAACAATAGAAGTGTGGAAAAAATGAAAGGAAAATTGGGGCCAGGTATATTTCCAGTTGTAGAATTGGAAGATTTTAAAAATTTTCCAGTGAAGATAGATCAAAGACGGGAGGAAGTGTTGGTAAAAAATGATGTGTACCTGCTGAAAGATTGGATAGAGGCATGTAAAGATAAAGGGAAAAAATAGTTATATAGATAGATGAGTTTGAATTGATTCAAAATTGCATCAGTAAATAATTGGAATAAAAAATATATAGATGAACCTAGTTTAGAGCGAGAAAAGACAAAATTTGAGGAAATGGTTTATTGTATAAGAAAGGGGCAGATAGGTATTAAAGGGACGGTTAGTAAATTATGTAAGATTGTAAATCAAGAAGATAACGTACGGGAAGTGTTAAAAACAATATGGGAACAAGATTTGAATATAAAAATTACAGAATTAAGTTGGAAAAGTAAATGGAAAAGAAGGATTATGAGAAACTTGTCTGTTAGAGTCAAAGAACATAATTATAAAATGATTTGGAGGTGGTACCTGACCCCAATTAGGCTGCACCAGATGGATAATACAAATACAAAAATGTGTTGGAGATGTAAGATTACTCTGGGGACATACGAGCACATGTGTTGGAGCTGTAATGTGGTAAAGGGTATTTGGAAAAACATTGAATAAGAAACTAAAGAAATAATGGATATGGACCTGAAGTTGGGACCAGGTCAGTGATGGGATGACTCCGGTTCCTTGGAACCGGTAGGAAGAATCCCGGAGGGTTCTCCGCGAGGGGAGTCAACTTTTGAGGCGTCCGGTTCCGGATGCCTCACCGAAAGAATTTTTTTAAAAAATTGGAGCCAAAATGGCTCCGATTTACTGCGCATGCACAGAAACTCAATCTGACGCATTGCGCATGCATCAGATTGAGTTTCTGTACATACGCAATAAAATTGGCTTCATTTAAAAAAAAAATCGGCGGCGACCACAGCGATAGTGGTGGTGGCGGCGGCGGCGGCAATGACAGTGGCGGCAACAACGGCGGCGATGGCGGCAGCAGCGCCAATGGCGCCGCCGCTGCCAATGGCAGTTAAGGTGGCGGCGGAGATGGCGGCGGCGACGTGGCCAGGTGGCACCAGCCCTCAGAGGAGGGCACCTCCCCTGGGGCCTCCGAGCTCCCACAGGCAAGTTGAGGACTGGCCTGCCCTGGCCGTCCGCCCCTGCCGAGCCCTCCCAGGGGTGAGTGAGGGGTTTGTGTTTGGGGTTGAATTTTTATTTAATTTTTATTTTATTTATTTATTTTATTTATTTATTTTATTTATTTATTTTATTTATTTATTTACGGGTTTGTGTGGTGGGTGGGTGGGTTGAGGGTGTGTGTGTGTGTGTGTGTGTTTTATTTTATTTTATTTTTTATTTTAAGGCCCTGCCCATGATGTCATGACGTCAGCTCCGTCCATGACGTCATGATGTCATGACATTGGCCATGCCCATGACGTCGTGATGTCATGGAGTGGTGGTAACAAATTTGTCATCCCATCACTGGACTAGATGCTGCCTTATTGAATGAAGTGGATAATATTAATATAGATTTGAATAAAAAAGAATTCTTATATATTATGTTGACAATAGCAAGACAAGGTATTGCAAGGAATTGGAAGAAACTCATGTAAAAATGGAGGATTGGTATAGAGGAATGTGGGAAATTGCATTGAATGATAAATTAACTTGGGAAATCAATTTAAGAAAGGGTATCATTAAGGAAAATAAATTTTGGAATATATGGAAACCCTTCCTGGAATATACATTAAAAAAGGATAAGGGAGATAAACCAGTACCAGGACAACTTAGTTTTTGGGAAGATAAGTGTTAAAAGGGAAATCACAATCTCCAGGGCTTAGTAAATAGCTCAGGGATGTTTTAGTTTTTTAAAAAAATTATTATTATATAATAGGGTGGTATTTAAGTGGAAATTTTTATAGTATTAGAAGGTAAGGAATAAAAATATATAGTTGTGTTTTAGAAACAACAACAACATATAGTTAAATATATAAGTGGTTAAAGACTATAAGGATAAGGAATATATATGTAATAGTAAACAAGACATAAGAAAAAAGGTTACACATTATTATTATTCTATTTTTAATATGTCTAGTATTGTATTGTAATGTATTTTGTTTGTTAGAAGATATGTATTGTGATGATTTTTGTTTATGTTTTTCTATTTTTTTTGTTGTTAATTGTATTAAAATAAAAATATTTTTTTTAAAAAAACAGGTTACAATATAATAATTGGTAGCACATTCCCAAATCAGGGTAGCAGTTCAGAAGAAATTTGTGGTGATTTGATTTTGTTGTTTGTCACTTTTAGCCTTTCTGCAACAGCTGTGCCATAATTAATTAGCCTCCTTCATTTTTTCATGTGTTCCATATGCTTACTGTTAGTTTTTTTGCCACTTGAGTCATGAAAGAATATGCCTTTTTGCCAGTGCCTGAGGTCAACCTGATGGTACACCACTCAGTGGCTATTGATGTGTGAATGCTTGTGTCAGCATTATATGCCTCCCAAGGGTCCTGGAATCCAGCCATATCCATATGTGTTCACTGATTCTGTCTCAAACCCTACTTGCCATTTCACACAAATCTTCTAGTTCTCAAAAGTCCTGTGCTGGCCTTGAACTTATCATGTGTACTGAAGCTTCAGTATCTCTGCATACTGATCTGAGAAGAAGTGGATTGTTTGTGGGATGAACCCAGTGGTGGTCATCAGCAGGTTCACACCAGTTCACTAGAACCGGTAGCAGAAATTCTGGCTGGCCCGGCCCATCCAAGTTTTGAAATAAAGTAGTCCTAATTCGGGTGCAACACAGGGCTTTTCCCCTGGCCACTCCCACCATATCACGCCCACAGTGTGGTAGTAAAAGTTTTTGGAGCTCACCACTGGATGAACCCCAAAGCCAGCATTCAAATTTCAGCCCAACAGTGGTCTCTGATTTGTTTTAAAATTGTTTGCCACCTTTTTTCTGCCAGAAATCTCATCTAAATGTTTAGTGGTCCTTACATTCCTGCACATAAAGCACTTTTAACAATAGCTAGTATTCTAAAAATGTTAATATTTTCATGATTAATTCAGCCCTTTTCTACCCTGTTACTAGCAATTTACAGACAGATAGGTCCTAACATACATACATTGGGTTTCTAGCAGCATGCAGCAAACATAAAGGTAGTCTGGGTGAGCTTCATTGGGCCTTATCTTTCAGTAAGGAAATAAACTAATAAAGTAACATTTACTATATAACTTAGACTTACAAAAATACCAAGAAAATATACTTACAAATGAGTTTTGACTAGATCATCTAAAATTTATAGAGTTAATTGTTATCTCCAGTCAATTACCTTTCCACCCCAGCCCTGATTACAAAGTACAATAGAACCCCGAACAACGTGATGACATGGTTCCACAAGTCATGACGTTGTTCGGTTTTTCACGTTGTTCGATACATTGATCGAACAATGCTAAAAAACAGCCCTGACGTCAGGGACAAACCACGCCGAGGCAAGGCTCGGCATTCCCCCCCCCCCCGGGTAGGCACGCGATCGCGTGTCGTTCGGGGTTAGGGCAGGAGACGGGAAAGACCCCCGTCTCCTGCCCTAACCCCGAACGACATGCGCGCGCACGCTCGAAGTTCCGAAAGTGTAAGGATCTTTACCCTTTTGCAACCTCGGGCGGCTTGGAGGGTTGCGCGGCACGGCGGCAGTGACGGGAGGATGCGAGGGACCTTCCCGCATTCTCCCGTCACTGCCGCCGCGCCGCGCAACCCTCCAAGCCGCCCGAGGTTGCAAAAGGGTAAAGATCCTTACACTTTCGGAACTTCGAGCGTGCGCGCGCATGTCGTTCGGGGTTAGGGCAGGAGACGGGGGTCTTTCCCGTCTCCTGCCCTAACCCCAAACAACACGAGTTGTATAATTAGTTGTATAAATCACTGGCCTGACCTGTATTAAATCCTATTTCTGAAATCGCAATGGGGGTGCGAGGAGGGGGTGAAGAGAAAAATGTTGCGTGGCTGCTCTTGTTATTCACAACAGCAACGAGAATCGAAGCTGGGAGGTTTTGGATTTTTAGCTTTTAAAAAAGCATCTCCCCCTGTCAGGAAAAAGAAAAGAGGAGGGGGAGCCCGCAGGATGGGGGGGAAATCTCTTTTTTTTCCTCGCTTCTCTCTCTTTCTCGCTTCTCTCTCGCTTTTTTCTCGCTTCTCTCTCTCGCTTTTTTCTCGCTTCTCTCTCTCGCTTTTTTCTCGCTTCTCTCTCTCGCTTTTCTCGCTTCTCTCTCTCTCTCGCTTTTTTCAATGGGGAAGTCATTTGTTTTGCTAGCAAGACAGGCCCAGCTTGGGAGCCTCCAGTGTCCTCCTGCCTGCCTCTCTTTCTCTTCCTCCTACCGCCACCTGCAATGACTTCCCCATTGAAAAAAGCGGCTTGAACATGATCCTGCGCGGGCTTTTGTCCTCCGCCGATCCCCTCTGGGCAGAAGGCTGAGAGAGAATGAGAGAAAGAGAGAGAGAGAGAGAGAGAAGATTTTCCCCCATCCTGCAGGTTCCCCCTCCTCTTTTCTTTTTCCTGACAGGGGGAGATGCGTTTTTTAAAAGCTAAAAATACAAAACCTCCCATCTTCGTTTCTCGTTGCTGTTGTGAATAACAAGAGCAGCCGCGCAACATTTTTCTCTTCCCCCCTCCTCGCTCCCCCATTGCGATTTCAGGGGTGTGCGTGTAGGTGGGGGTTAGTGCAGGATACGGGGGTCTCCCCCGTATCCTGCACTTACTCCCACCGATGTGCGCTGCTTGCCCAATGTTTGGAAAGGGTAAGGATCCTGTACCCTTTCCAAACATCGTGGGGGCGGGCGCTGATGTTGGGTAGATGTTCTACCCAATCCAACCCCCCCCCCAGCATACGCTTGTACAGGATCGTGTTATTCGATACAAATCACGTTACTCGATACAAGATTTTTCCGAAAATCTGGTCACGTTGTGCGGTTATAACGCTATATGGTACTCGCGTTATACGGGGTATTACTGTACAGTAATACCTCGGATAACGCTAAAATCGCATAACGTTAAGTAATCTGGGGAGGAGAATTGGATCGAATAACGTTAAGGTCCTATGGGATGGCTCGGATAACAACCGCTAAAGCCTGTGCGGTTACAATGTATCTCTATGGAGCTTTAACGTTATCCGATGCATCCCATAGGATTTTAACATGCATCGGATAACACTAAAAATTGGATAACACCAAGACTTGTGGAACCAAGTCTTAGCGTTATCCGAGGTATTACTGTAATTCATTTTAGGCATTATGAGCATTAGAACACATCAGAAGAAACAGATCTCATTTTCTGATGACTAGATTATTAAATATCTGTTGAAATGAGCCTGCCTGAGATATTCTATAAACAGCTGGACTAAGAAAAATTAATGCAAATTGCTGCAATTAATTTGACTGACAATTAATAGCTTAAATACTGAGCACTGGTGTATTCTGTATAATTAAAAACAATTCCATTTACAATTCAGCTGAAGAATGCAACTGATTTGTAGACATCACTAAGACCACTTACATCAGAGAGTAAACAAAACAACAAAAAGAGACAAAAATGTTATGACAACTTAAAAACTAACTGTTGTATTTAAATGTGAACTTTTGTGGACCAAATCCACTCTTATGTCTCATGAAATGGATTGGGTCCACAAAAGCTCACATTTAAATACAGCAGTTAGTCTTTAAGGTGTCACAACATTTTTTGTCTTCTTTGCTGTTCTGTTTTGTTTACTCTCAGATATGCTTGTACAGACTCACATGGCTACCTACCACTTCAGACATAATCTAACTGTTTGTCAAAACTTTTCAGTTCACAAATAATAACTTAACAGTTATTTAACAGCCTATAGATACAGAATTTCTAAATTTTAAAAGAGGCTTTGCAAATTACTACATGATTCACAATTAGGAAAAGTAAATGTGTCTTGTCTTCACATCTAATAGCATTTATCATCAATTACAACTTAACCTTAAGTTTTAGAATAATACATTTATCAAAATTATTTCAAAGAAAAACAACACAGCAAGATAACATTCTGAAAATAAGACAGAAAATTGATAGCATTTAAAGAGAATGCATTAAGATTAATCCATTAGACTGTTTCAATATCAGGATCACCATTCTCTTTATTTATTAATCACATTTATATCCTGCCCTCATCCAAAGAATCTGGGCGGCTTACAAGATTAAAAAAGCACAATTAAAACACATTGAATACATTAAAAGGTTAAAAAATTTAAAAAGTTAAAAGGATTAAAAAGTCAAAAAGATAACAGCGAGACAGGTGGGGGTCAAAAGAGCCAATCAACCAGGCTGACCATCTGGCCTGCTCCCCACACAAGCCCTGCCAGCCACGTCTTTATACCCTTTCTAAAGGGCAGCAGCTCTGTCTGGAGACGCAACTCACTTAGCAGGAGGTTCCATAGGGCCATAGTGGACACAGAAAAGGCTCTCCTAGTGCAAGAGAGGTGAGCCTCTCTAGCTGATGCACAACCAGAGAGCCAGTCCGCTCTGGTGGGACAGACAGATGTTCTCGAGGTGACACGGTCTCTTAAGTATCCTGGCCCACTACCATGTAGGGCTTTAAAGGTAATAACCAGCACCTTGAATTGTATCTGGAGGCACCCTGGCAACCAGTGCAGCTCCCAAAGCAGTGGCAAGGTACGGGCATACTGCCCGCACCCCATCACCACCCAAGCAGCCACATTCTGGACCAGTTGCAGCCTCTGAATGGTCACTAAGGGCAGCCCCATGTAGAGCGCATTACAATAGTCAAGTCCGGAGGTGACCAAAGTTTGTGTGATCATGAGCAAGGAGTCCCAGTCCAGAAGCTAGCATAACTGGCATACAACATGAAGTTGTGCAAAAGCCCTCCTAGCCGCGACTGCCACCTGCTCTTCGAACAGGAGTCGTGAGTGCAGGAGGACCCCTAGGTCTGTTTAGGGCAAGACCGTCCCATCCAGAACCAAAGATTGTAGCTCCCGAGATAATGCAAGACCCCTGATCCACAGCCACTCAGTCTTGCCAGGATTCAGTTGTAGCCCGTTGTTCCCCATCCAGACCCTCACAGCCTCCAGGCGCCTGGAAAGGACTTCCACTGCATTGCTAGGGTCCCCACGGGCCGAGATATACAGCTGGGTATAATCTGCTTATTGATGATACCTCACCCCGTGGGAACGGATGATCTCACCCAGCAGTTTCATGTAGATGTTAAATAGGAGAGGTGAGAACACCAAGCACTGAGGCCCCCGTATTGGAGAAACCTAGGGCTGGATTTCTCACTCTCCAACCACACTGACTGGGTCCGGTCCATCAGAAATCAGGAAAACCAGACCACACAGTGCCTTGGATCCTCAGTCCTTAGAGCCTTTCCAGAAGGATACCATGGTCGACGGTATCGAACACCACTGAGAGGTCAAGAGGAGCCAGGACAGACGGATGTCCGCCATCCTGCTCTCTCCAGAGATCATCCACCAGCATGACCAATGCAGTTTCCGTACCATATCCGGGCCTTAATCCTGGCTGGAAGGGGTCTAAATAATCCGTTTCATCCAGGATCTCCTGTAACCACCATGCCACTGCCTTCTCCAAAACCTTACCCAGAAAGGGCAGGTTAGACACAGGCCGATAATTTGCCATTATTGTAGGGTCGAGGGATGGCTTCTTCAGGAGGGGCACGCCAGGGCATGTTTTAAATGTGCTGGAAAAGTTCCCACCCGCAGTGAAGAGTTGATGATTGCCTCGACCAAACCGCCTGTCACTGTCCTGGTAGATTTAATTAGCCAGGTGGGGCATGGATCTAATGCACAGGCAGTGGCATGGACAGCTACTAGGAGCCTGTTTACTTCCTCAGGGACAACTGGATCAAACCGATCCCACATAACACGGCCAGACAACACTTCAGTCAACCCCAGCTCTACATTTTCCACACCGGGATTCAACTTCAATCGAATCCAAGCGATTTTCTCTGCCAGATAATCAGCAAAAGCCTCAGCTGACCCTTGCCAACAGGTGCCTGGAGAGACCTGGTCACCCGGAACAGGGTTGCTGGGCAATTATCTGCAGAGTCAATGAGGGTGGTGAAATACTGGCATTTCACCACCTCCATCACCACAGGGTAGGCTTTAATAGCAGCTCTAACCAGTGTTTGATCGGACTCACTCTTGGCCTTCACCCAGCACCGCTCTCAGTGTCTCTTTGCTCATTTGAGCTCCCTCAGCTCTTCTGTAAACCATGGGAAAGCTCAATGCCCATGAGCACGGAGAGGCCGTAGTGGCACAATCACGTCTAAGGCCGCTGTCACCCTCTCATTCCAGAGGTTGACAAGAGCCTCAGGCGAATCGCATTGCTGGTCCAGAGGAATATTCCCCAGTTCCTTTTGGAATCCATCCGGATCCATCAGTTGCCGGGGGGAAGCCAATTTAATAGGTCCTACCTCCCTATGGTGAAGCTTTGCCCCCAGAAATTCCAGAGTCACCAGAAAGTGATCTGGCCATGGCACAGGAGTAATGTCTAATTTCTGTAATTTCAGATCACTCTGCCACTGCTCCGACAAGAAAACTAGATCCGGGGTGTAGCCACTACTTTATTCTTCTGTCACTTGCAAGTACTGTAATACACTTGGGGGTCTCATTGCCTCTAGTTACCATATATACTTGAGTATAAGCTGAGTTTTTTTAGCCCCCCCCCCATGAGCCCCCAAAAGGGGACATGGCTTATACTTGGATCAACAACCACGGGGGTCCCAAGATTGCACCGGATTGAAATGTGCCAACAATTTAATTAATTTTACCATATTTTCATGTGTTTTGATTATTTAAACTCACTAGCAGCTGCTGCAGTTCCCACCCTCAATTTATACTCTGGTCAATCTACTTTCCTGAGTTTTCAGGTCAAAATCAGATACCTTGGCTTATATTCGGATTGGCTTATATTCGAGTAAATACAGGATATAATGTTTAAAGATATTTGCATGATAAATTTTCGGCTTAATTTTACTTTCAAGTTTTTGTTTCAGACAAGTAACATGACTCATTCATTTTTGCATTTTATGAGCTTTCCCACATCATCTACTGTTTTTTTCTGATCTTGTCAGCCTTATGCTCTGTCCTGGTCTCCCCACACCAAGATAAGAAAAAAAATGTAGGTGGCTGTGAAACCTTGGAGGAGGGATTTGGGACCAGGGATATTGAGAGTGGGCATTTAATATAGGAATTGGGCCTCTTTTGTTGTTTGTGGAATGCCCCGCAATTAGAATTGCCATAATTCTCTATCACAAAACCAGGACAGAAATATACTTGATAAAAATGGGTGGGTTATCTACAAAATAGCCTTTTTAAAAACAAACATAATATAATGACAGTTATAAAACACTTTCACAATCAGTAAGTTTTAATAACCTGGGACTTTAACATGATTTTTTTAAACTAGCCGGGACAGTATTTCCAACCTTGAATCCGGGACAATCCTGGTTTTCTGGGACATATGGCAACCCTACCCGCAATGAGAGTTCTTCTTTGTGTTCTCTGTGAATCACATGCATGGGTTTTCACACATGTGCAAAACCTCCTCAGGAATTCTTCTAGAGCTGAAAAGATGTTGTTAGCATTAGTCTATTTTTAAAAAAAAGCATTTGAAGAGGGCCCTCCCCAGCAGAAAAGGTGGAAATTAGATGTTTTATTGTGTATGTTGAGGCCACTATTGTGTATTGTTTGTAAACCATCCAGAGTAGCAGATTCTGATAGATGGGCAGTATATAAATGTAATGCACATGTTGTTGTTGTTGTTGTTAAATCATACTTATATCGCGCTCTACTCGCCTCACTGAGGTGACTCAGATCGGCTCACATAACATAAGCAACATATACAGTATCACAATCTCAAATATAAATACAGCATAATATAAAAATATAACAACAGATGCAGCACAGATAATCCAATCAATAATTTTACATAAAAAGAAAAATACAATACAAAAATACATATAAATACATTTGTGTGGAACATTTCTCCCCATAATGCAGGGGTTTCCAACCTATGGCCCACGGGTTGGACCTGGCCCACAACACCATTCCATCCAGCCCATTGCCTCTGCCACACCCAGAAGTGGAAGTGTGTGTGTTTACATCAACTGTAAAGCATTCCCGTGCATGCGCATATGCACCCACGGTTGTCATAAACGTGGAAGTGGGCACATTTATGACAGCTGTAAATGTGCCCGCTTCCGGGGAGCATAGTCTGGCCTGCTCAGCTCTCCAGAGGCATGGTCAGGCCCACAGTGTAAAAAGGTTGGCCACCACTGCTATAATGATTGTTAACTGTAATTGCTGCAGATAAGCCCTCAATTTAAAGGCACTGCTGTAGAATATGGTTGAAAGGTCTGCATTTGATGGAGTTCAGGGAGCCCAAAGCAGAGAGCAGGTGTGGGCCTATAATTCAAATACTGCTCAGTTAGATAGAGTCTACATATTTGGTTGTACAATTGAAGGCATGGTTAACAAAAGGGCTAGAAAATACAAAGCCATACATCTAATGTTACAGCATGACTCTTGAAAACCCATTCAACCTGATGTCTTGGCTTCATGTGCAAATACAGACTTTTAAGTGAGCATAATTGTGGTAGTCTGTTGCATCTAAACTGGCAAATTCTTCATCATGGTCTCTGAATTCATACCTTAGATCTCTTCTGCACTTGTGTAGATGTCCTCAGATGATTCCAGAGCTCAGGGCCGTAGCCAGGATTCTAGATTTTTGGGGGCGGGGGGTCAGGAGGGGTGAACAAATTTTCAAGAGGGGCACCAATGTCATACTCACATATATAACATTGGCATTGCGGGGGTTGGGTTTGGGGGGGCTGTTAGCTCAGGAGGGTTTTTTTTTTTTGGGGGGGGGGGGGGCTGGCTACGACCCTGCCAGAGCTGAAGAAGATCGAGTGACATTAGGCCAACAAGGGACCTAGCCTCTATACATGTACATATACCTGATGGTCATCCCTTAATTCCCTTTTTACTGCTTTGAGTGTAATGATTACCTACTTTTCATCCCTCATGGTTTTTCATTGCTTTTCATTAATCTTGAAGATTTTCTCCATCCCTGCTATCAGTTATACATAAAAAAGGACTGACTTTTTTCTGCTTCCCTCTCCACTTTATTGCCCTGATAAGGACATCTGCCCTTGAAAAGTGAGCAAAGTTGCAATACTGAAGTCAGAACTTTTGTTTTTACAATTTTATTGGACACCGCTGCCACAAATGCTTAAGTCCATTCTGTTGGGGCAGTAGTGATTTCAACTTCCTTTCTCAAAGGTATATCATTACAGGATGTCTGCCAGGTTGCAACCTGGTCCCAGTCATGACCTTCATTCACCACTATTGCCTGGAAAGCCATACAGATTATTATGGGATGGACTATATTGTCTGCAATACTTCCATGATTTCCACCATCCAGTAAACAAGCTTGCTACTCAACCTACTGTGTAATTTTGCAGAGGCCATGGTGAAGAACAGGTTATTTACCATAACTGGTTCTTCAGTTGGTCATCCATGAATTCACACAATCCAACCATCTTCCCCACTGTCATGTTTTCAAAGTGCTTTTGCAGGGAACTAAGGGATGACTGTGGATGCATGCACAGTGGGGATGGGAGGGCCCTCTTGGCCTAATGCCTTGATCTCTTTCAGCTCTGGAACTTTCCAAGAACATCCTTGCAGTTGAGGAAGAGACCTAATGTGTGAATTAATATATGACAACTTGAAGAATCAAAGATACAATAAGTAACACATTCTTCTGTTTGATAGGTGTTTCCATGAATTTCTACTGGCAGTTAAATCTGATAAAGTGGATTTGCAGACCATTAACACTTAAGCCAAATAAATGTTTTTGTTATAAAGAGCCACAAGAGTTTTTGTTGCTTATTAGTGAGCTTCAGTGCCAGTTTAAGAGAAATAGAGAAATAGGTTTGGAAGTGGTTCATAATAGGGAACAAAGAGATGGAGAAACAACTGTTCTATAATTTTGCCTCCGGTTTTGTCTTTCCCTAAAATCCTTGATGCTGGGAAGGGTGGAGGGCAAAAGAAGAAGGGGGCGGCCCAAAATGAGATGGCTAGATGGTATTGTAGACACAATGGACACAAAGCTGAGCGAGTTGAGGAGGATGGTGGAGGACAGAAGTGCCTGGCGGACAGTGGTCCATGGGGTCACAAAGGGTCAGAATCGACTGTGCGACTGAACAACAACAACAAAAGTTTCAAAATGCTAAGGAATCTAAGGGAAAAGGTACAGAGGACACCAGAAGACAAGATTCACTTCAGGAAGAAAATTTAACAGTCTCTCATCTCTTCTTTAAAGTTTGCCACCACTAGAACTTAATGATGTGTAAAGAAAAAGAGAAAATAAAGGAAAAACTGTTGGGGCAGGAATATAAAATGTCGTTCATTTCTGTATCATGTATGAAGACAGCATTACTTGATTGAGTTCTGTCTTTGTTGCTCAGAATGTAAAGTTTGTTTGCTTGTTTTATTTAAGTGAAGAAAAGACTGAGCAGTTACTGGATTGTAAACAAGAACTGGAACAGACAGAAGCTGAATTCAAGAGACTGCAACAAGAGGTCAGGAAATGCAAAATTGCCTCATAGACTGTTCTGTACAGATCACGTATTAGTAATTTGTGGCTATTTATTTAATCAGTGATAATATGCTTGAAGCAAGTAGTCTTGATGGCAGAGGTTTATAGTTAAGCATTTGCCAGAGAATCTTGGCTCAGATCACATTATTGGGTTGTTTCTCATACTTGTTGTTTACACAAATTTGTGTCTAAAACTATTGCAATGATGATTTCACTTGGAGCTTTTCTCTGATAGATCTCATGCCCATTGACTTTCATTGCATATAAGTTTTTTAAAAACCTCCCCAGCCACCATGACCAGCAGAGCTACATAGCCATTTCCCACATCATTATGGACTTTCATTCTTCTGTCGTATCCAAATTTGAAAATTGGCAATCCTCATGGTATTCAGCCATGAAGATTGTCTGAGAATATAATGCAGTGGCCTTTCATCTGCCTTCTGCATCATAGCATGACACCTGTACCACTGATTCAGTTCTGCTAGTCACTTTCTGGTCCTGATCCTTTTTGGTACCCAAAGTCCTCGTCAGCTCTAGACCAGTGTTGATGAAGTTTCTGCCCTCCATCTAGATGGATTCAAGTGGGATTTAATCCCTTTGGGGATCAGCACCCTTCCTTGTGGACTTCGGGACCCAAGGTTATAGATTTTGGCACCCTCAGGGTTGTCAGGTTAGTTAACTACCGCCTGACACTGGCATTGAGTCACTGACAGTATGGTCTATATTACCATAGCAGGATAACCTGGCCAGACTGGCAGACTTTCATTCAGTTTCCATAATTGCATCAGTTCTTGTAAAGGTGTTGATCCTTTACCTTTTAATAGAAACATAATCTATAAATTCTCCCCAGATATCTTTGAAAATGTTGACTTTTTCAACTTTAATATTAAGCTAATTTATCATTAATAGTAATGCCCTAAATCTCTCTATACCATTCAATTAACTAAAAATCATACCATATTTTCCACTTCCTTGCTATCATTAGGTTTGTTGCTGTTAACAAAATTAAAATTAATTTTTTACTTGAATAATTACATTAAAACTTATTGTGTATTGATAAAAGAGCTATTTTAGGAAATACCAGTAACTATAAATTTAATTTGGTTATTTCATTTAGCTAATTGAAGACTCTTTATCAAAAGAAAATTTCCTAACGTCCTCTCCAACATAATGTTTAAAATTTCTTGTCTAATTGATTTAGTTTCACTCGCATTAACTGCTTTCCCCAAATCAACTTATAAAAATGTCCTTTATCTTTACTGACATAGATATTAACATTTGCATATCTCATATTTTCTTCCAAACTTGATAACTTTTTTCTTCACCCAAATCATGCTCTCATAATGAATTAATCTTTTTCATCTTCTGCCTTCAGTAATATTTTATTAATATTACTTATTATAATCTTTATGACTATATTTCCTTTTATAACTATATTCCCTTTGCACAATCATTTCTTCAAAAAAAAAAAAATTAAATCCCCTACATTGCCACTTTTTTTCTTATCCACTGTATAAAAGTAAACAATTTTTTTCTTTTCCTAGTACTTCACCTTTGTGTTCTTTACTCCATTTTTTAACCAACTTGACTTGGGGAAATTTTAATGAGTGGTTTTGGGGAGCTTAACTTAGCCCCTAAGTCACCTAGATATACCAGAATTGGAAAGTCTTTTGCTGATTTCCCCATCAACCGTCTCCTAAATTTGTGAAGTTTGCAGTTAGGGAATCTGAGTTAAGGCCCACTAAAACGTTCATTGAATTTTCCCCAAACCAGCTGGTTGTGGCCTAAGACTTTTGCACAATATTGTATATTGGAAACAATAATGACAAAACTAAGGCTGTCCTCCTTTGGACTATTCATGAGAAGGCAAGATCTTCTTTAAAAGATAATAGTGCTATGAAAACTAAGACAGCAGGAAAAGAAGAAGGCCAAATATGAGATGGAGGAAGAAGGAATTTACAAGAGTATAGCGAGGATGTTGAGAACAGGACATTATGGAAATTCAGAATCAATTTCACAAAACATAACAACATTCTAAATTATCTCAGTGTCTTTCAACTTTAGTCTTGATAACTTCTACAAAAACTAATGGTAGAATTACTTGATAGTAATTTGTAGTGTTAGTTTTCTCCTTTGCAAAATCAAAATTCTTTCCTAAATATTTTAAAATTTTAACTTTTCTCTGTTTGATAGAATATGAATTTGCTTTCCGATGCCCGTTCTGCCAGAGTGTACCGGGATGAACTTGATGCTCTTAGAGAGAAAGCAATTCGGGTTGACAAACTTGAAAGTGAAGTCATTAGATATAAAGAAAGACTACATGATATTGAATTTTTCAAAGCCAGAGTAGAGGTAACCTTAAATGTTAATTTTCTTGTTAAAACCGTTATCTATTTCTTATACATTGTCAGTTTTTCTGGTGAGTCCAGTATGCTTTGGTTGAGACAGAATTGTGTGCTTATGCATATTGGATTTATTTCTTAGATCAAAATAATAAATACAAAAGAAGGAATAAATGATGATAAATTATGTTATCTGTGGCTACTTTACTTTACTTTACTACTCGTATTTACTATCCCGCCCCAATCAGGTAAACCCGACTCTGGGTGGCTTACAGCATGGATTAAAAACATACTAATATTTAAAACTTTAAAATTCATAAAAAATTAAAACAGTATCAAGGGTATGGGACAGAAAGGGTGGATTATCTTTAGATTAGCCACCCCACATGGGATCCCACATTCCTAGATCCCCACACTTGTCCTGCCAGCCAGGTTTTTAAGCCCCACCGAAAGGGCAGAACTGTTGTCTGTTTGTGCCCCTTAACAGGAACCTTCAGTTAATTAAACTTTCAGTCTTGTTCCAGGCAACACTATTTTGCATTATCAAAACATCTACTTCTTATCTTTGCAATGGCCTAATTATCAAGAGAAGTCTTTTTGCTCTATATTACCCAAAGAGTTTGCAGCTGGTTATACCTTGGAGAAATTAGAATTTATCTAAAATCTATGAAATAGACCAGTGGTGGCAAACCTTTTAGAGGTTGAGTGCCATGGGGGCGGGGCAGATGGGGGACAGGGACCATGCGTACCAGTGCATGTGATGTTGATGTAAGCCCTGCCCCCTCCTCTTCCTGTGCCCTCACAGAAAAGCCACAACTCCACTATGTCCCACCATGAATGGGCACTGTCCTTTGCAGTCATGGGCAACCCTTCCGCCCCTTCCTGCGAGGCTGCAGGAGAGGTCCCTCTGCTTGTCAGGGATTGGCATCAGGCCAGGGAGGAAGAGAGAGAAAGAGCCTCCTTGCTCCCCACACCCACCCAAGGAGAGATGCGGAAGAGCAATCTTTGTCTAGGGTTCCCTTTTGAGGGTTCTCCCTTTGGTATGGGAGCCAGGGAGACCCTCTTCCCCTCAAGGAAGGCTGGCCATGGCATCCCTGCCCCTGATCCTCTATCGCACAGCAAGGTAAACATGGGTGGATCCTAGCCCTGCTGAACGGGGAAGAGGCATTTTAGCTTGGGAAGGCATGGTGCTGCCCCCAGCATGGGCAGTACTGAGTCCTCCAAACCCAACTCCATCTACCCTTAGTCAGCAAGGCAGGTGTAGGTGGAGCCTGGCCCTGCTGAGTGGAGAAGAGGCATCTTGGCTTGGGATGATGTTGCGCCACTTCCAGCAATCCTTCCACACCCTGCTAAGGGCAAGCGCCACCTAAGCACATGCACATGCATTCCTTAGTAGGGCTGCTTGCCTGCACCATTGCACATGCCAAGAGAGAGGCCTCTGCGTGCCATCTCTGGCACGTGTGTCATAGGTTTGCCATCACGGAAATAGACAAATAACACACAACAGATTATATGTTCCAATACTGCAACAACACACACTTTGCTCTGCTTGACATTGACTGGAGTTTGGTGTTTAGTTGTTTGGTTGCTTTTCACTATTGCAGAGGTTGGTGTTCAAATTTAGAATTTCCATCTGTGGGTTCTGAAGATAATTCTAAATATTACTGTCAGCTTTAGCTTATCACATACCTAGAATTATATTTGTTCAAAATCAGCTTCGTCCTGGCACAGATCTATTAAAAAGCTTTTATGTAAGCAGTGCCTTATTGTTTTAATTCAGAGTATAAGATTTTACATTTTAGAAAACATTTTCTGTTTTGCCAGTCATTTGTTTTTTTCATGTTTATCTCTGATTCTGGTAGGAGTTAAAAGAAGATAATCAGGTACTGCTGGAAACAAAGACGATGTTAGAAGATCAGTTGGAAGGAACCCGAGCCCGTTCTGATAAATTGCATGAATTAGAAAAAGAAAACCTACAGTTAAAGGCAAAATTACATGATATGGAAATGGTAAGCATACAGAATGAGATCTGAGATGTTTTTAAAAACAGAATTATTATGAATTGGTTTATTCTGGCTATTGCTGATAATGTTTGTTTGTTCTTACAGTTTAACTAGAAAGCTTTTATCATAGTTCACTACTTTCAAAATTTTAATAGGAGAATGACATATGATATGGAGTACTTCTGTTGTAGAGATTCACTGCTGTAGAGATTTAAATAGCTCAACTGTAGTACATCATCTCCACTAGATGTGTTGTTAGTAATTCTTCCTAAGGCCCCCTTGACTTTACACTCCAGAATGGCTGGCTCAAGATCAGCAGTCACACAATTCTGCTTGTTGGGGACATTAAAGTACAGTAATACCTCGGATAACTTTTACCTCGGATAACGCTAAAATCGCATAACGTTAAGTAATCTGGGGAGGAGAATTGGGATGGATCGGATAACAACCGCTAAAACCTGTGTGGTTACAATGTATCTCTATGGTTCCCATCCCATAGAATTTTAACATGGATTGGATAACACTAAAAATCGGATAACACCAAGACTTTTGGAACCAAGTCTTAGCGTTATCCGAGGTATTACTGTATAGTTCTTCTGTGTATTCTTGCCACTTTTCCCTAATGTCTTCTGGTTCTATTAGATGCCTACCGTTTTTGTCTTTTATCATGGCCATCTTTGTTCGAAACGTTCCCTTGATTTCTTCAATTTTCTTAAAGAGATCTCTAGTCCTTCCCATTCTGCTATTTTCCACTATTCACATTGTTTATTTAAGACAGGGATTCTCAAACTGCAGCCTGTGGGCTGGATGTGGCCCATGGCACCATTTCATATGCCCTCCCACTGCCTCCACCACACCAGGAAGTGCCATGTGGTGGGGAAGGGCAAAATGGCTGTCTGGTCCCCGAAGCTGTCTGAGGGAGCGTGACCCGGCCCCTGGCTTTAAAAGGTTGAGAACTGTTTCAAGACCTCCTTATCTTTCATTGCTGTTTTGTGGAAATCTACATTAAATTGAGTGAATCTTTCACCTTTCCCTTTTGCTTTCTTTTTTCAGATATTTGTAAAGCCTCATCAGACAACAACTTCACTTTACAGTAATACCTCAGATAACATTAGTATCGAATAACACTAAAATCGCATAACATTAAGCAATCTGGGGGGAAGAATTGCATTGGATAAGATTAAGATCCTATGGGATGCATCGGATAACAACCGCTAAAGCCTGTGTGGTTACAATGTATCTCTATGGATCCCATAGGATTTTAACATGCATTGGATAACACTAAAAATCGTATAACACCAAGACTTGTGGAACCAGGTTTTAGTGTTATCTGAGGTTTTACTGTATTTTTCTTTGGGTTGGTTCTAAATGCTGCTATGAACCTCCGTCCATAGTTCTTCAGGCACTCTGTCCATCAAGTCTAACCCCTTAAATCTATTCTTCATGTCCACTGTATATTCATAAGGAATGTCATCTAGGCTATACTTGAATACTCTTAATGATTTCCCCTACTTTCTTCATTCTAAGCCTGAATTTTGTAATAAATAGCTCAGTCACCTCTGAGTCTCATTTTTACTGACTGTATAGAGCAGGGGTGCTCAAACTACTGCTCATGGGCCGGATTTGGGCCCAGATGCCAATTCATCTGGTCCACGCCACGCTCATCACTTCCAGGAGCGACGAGGGTGGTCTGGTCTGGATAAATTGGCATCGGGAGCTGGATCTGGACCACAGGCTGTAATTTAGGCACCCTGGTTTAAACAGAGAAATTGGCAGCTTAAAATTATCTCATCCTGTTGCAAAACAGATTGCATGGTGCACTTCACTTCCGTTTCCGGTGGGAGGAACCATGTAACCACCCCACTGAACCACATGACCAGCCCACTGAACCACGTGACTGGCTCACAGTCCAAAAAATTTGACCACCCTGGTATAGAGCTTCTCCAGTAGTAGATATAACTGTCATCTGAATTAAATTTGCCCATTCCTGTCCATTTTAGTTTGTTGATTTCCAGGATGTCGATGTTCAGTCTTTTATCTCATGTTTGACCCCATTCAGCTTACCTTGATTCGTAGATCTTACATTCTAGATTCCTATGCATTATTGTTCTTTACGGCATCAGATTTTCCTTTCACCATCATAGACATCCACAGTTGAATGTCGTTTCTGCTTTGGCCTAGCTACCTAAGTCTTTCTGGGGCTACTTGTACTTGCCCTCCACTCTTCCCCAGTAGCATTTTGGACACCTTCCAGTCTGAGGGGGCTCACCTTCCAGTGTCATATCTTTTAGCCTTTTGATACTTTCCATGGGGTATTCTTGACTAAAATGCTGGAATGGCTTGCTGTGGATTTAATTTAGTCTGAGTTGTCCGCTGTGTCCTGTCCTTGGTTTCACTGCATGGCATAGCCCGTAGTCTCTTTGAACCACACAAGCCCTCTTGCCATGGTACACAATGATCTCTCGTGTGTGTGTGTGTTAAAAGATACAAGCAATATAATTTTGCTAAATGTAATTTACTAAATTATGTCTGCAAAATTTGAGTCTTAAATAGTTTCATTTAAATAATGTTTAAGGAACGTGATATGGATCGGAAGAAGATTGAAGAACTTATGGAGGAAAATATGACACTAGAGTTGGCTCAAAAGCAGAGTATGGATGAATCACTGCACCTGGGTTGGGAACTTGAACAGATAAATAGATCATCTGAACTTTCTGAAGGTAAACAAAAAATATTTTTCATTGAGCAGGAAAATGAAAACCGAGCCTTTCAGGTATTTCACAGACCGGTTGAGGTATCTTAGAGTGAGACATAGCCATTTGAAGGAAATAAAAGGGAAACATAGCTAGTTGTAAGAAGTGCCATCTATTCTTAATCATTCATGGGATATAATGTCTGCTAATTTATGCTGACAATTTTTTTAGCTTCTGAGCCATAGCCAGACTTACCAAATGTGGCTTTAGCTCTGACTGTGGTAAACCCAGTTCACTAATAGTTGTCTAAAACTGGGAAACCATTCCTCAAAGTAATTATATTTTTAGTGTTAATAGTATTTCATTTGTGAAAGTAATAAAAGCAATTGAGATCCTCTTGCTCAGTTTTTTGCTTTAATGTTTGATGAGAACATAAGGAGAGGGTAAGGTGACCCCAGGGGCACAAGCCTCAGATATAATGTTAATTCCAAATTAGAAATACCAGCTGGCAATAGATTGGAACTTTTTCTGTTTTGTTCTCAATCTCATAGTGCCGCGAAAGTCACTTGGGCATGAAGTGAATGAACTAACATCTAGTAGATTACTGAAATTGGAAATGGAAAACCAAAGTTTGTTGAAGACTGTGGAAGAACTACAGAATGCAGTAGGTTCTGTAGAAGGCAGTAATTCAAAAATACTAAAAATGGAAAAGGAAAACCAAAGACTAAACAAAAAGGTACCAGTTATTATAAATGTTTAAATAATATTTGGTAGATGTTAAGTCCTAGAATATTATTCATGCATATTTGAATGTAAAAAACATCAACAGTGCCAATAAAGTCGCTTTTAGTTTTCTGTCTTGAATATCGTTGTGCCTCCCTGTCCTGTTATCTCACTGCAGATAATCTTTATGTGTTTTAATACTTCATATATGGGGATTTGTTTGTCAAATGGTTTCTGAGATAAAGCAGATGTAACTGTCTTATCTCTTCATCATAGCCTTAGCCTTTCAGATGTGTTGGCTTATCCTTAGCCAGCATCCTCCTATCCTAAAGGGTTGTGAGTTAGCACATCTAGATGAAACACCAGCTTGGTGATTTAGTGTTTTGTACATTTTACTAAACTCATCTTGAAAGATTTGGTGCATTTATCAGAGCCTCTTCACTGTTTCATGCAAAGAAAATAGTGAAATATTAGATGGAAGCTGCTACACCAGCAAAAGAAATAAAGAAAAGTGCATTGTAATTGAGAAAATAACTGTAAATCAGTTTGTGTCTGGAAAGCAATTTGTGTATCCTCTTAATAAAATGCAGAAGGAAATATAAACGACTTTTAAACATTGAATATTATCGTGGGCACACATATTTAATTTTTTGCTAGGATAATATGCACCACAGATATTTCAGCCATGCATCCCAGGAATTTCTTGAAAGGGCCATATTTGGCAGAATTTGCTTCCCGACAGATATCAGGATCTTTAAAATCTCTGATCAATACTACATTGTATCTCTTTGAAATTCTTGCAATTTGTTTATCTAAGGTTTCATCTGCATCTTTTCGATAATCGGGCAGTCAGTAGTAGATTGTAGCTACCACATTGCTTTTATTTTATTTTTTTCATCCCATTACAATAATACCTCGGATAATGTTTGCATCAGAACGCTAAAACCGCATAACGTTAAGCAATCTGGAAAAAAATTGCATCACATAACGTTAAAATCCTATGGGATGCATCGGATAACGTTTGCTAAAGCCTGTGCCGATTACAATGCATCTCTATGGAGTTTTGAAGTTATCCGATGCATCCCATAGGATTTTAATGTTATACGAAGCATGCATCAGATAACATTAAAAATCAGATAACACTAAGACTTGTGGAACCAAGTTTTAGCGTTATTCAATGTTTTACTGTATATTAATCCTGATGGGACAACCAAGTTTATCCATCTGTATTTCTTTGTAGGAATACATAATTTTTTTGTTTCCTTTGAAATCAAGAATATAAGTAGAACACGGTTACTTTCCCCTTTCAACAAACACATTTTCCAAGTATTTGAATGGCTTCTGTATTAGTTTTTCTGCAGTGTAGTATTTTCATCACTGTCCATATAAATGTATTGAAATAAAATGTTTGACACTTTTTAAAGTAGGCTTCATTGACATGTCATTGTGTAGTCCTATAATTTCTCTTATTTATGTTAAAGTTTTATTTTGTTTATAAGTTGGTAAATCAACAGATATTAACCCTCTATTTTCAGGAGTTTATGTACATCCACACGTAAGATGTAATCCATTTTTAATTTTGTTTTACTGTCTAGTTGGAAGGGCTTGAAAATGAACTAGCTGAAGAAAAGCAAAATCTCCAAAATAGTCAGAATCTTAGCAAGGATCTAATGAAAGAGAAGGCACAGCTTGAGAAAACAGTTGAGACTCTGAGAGAAAACTCTGAGAGACAGGTAATCTAAAGTGCTGTATTTAAGGCCAAACTCCTGACATTGTACATTTGATCCTAACTGGGCTCCAAGTTGACTCAACCTTCCATCCTTTGGAAGTCAGTAAAATGAGTATCCACCATGTTGGGGGGGATGCTTATTGCTTTGTGAACCACCCAGAGAGTGAGTTAATTACTACAGATAAAGGTCATCTTTGCTCAAAAGCCAGTTGTATCCAACTCTAGGGTTCAGTGCTCATCTTCATTTATAGCCAAAGAACCAGCATTGTCTGCGTCTGCAGATCCTTCTGTGGTCATTTGACAGGCATGACTAGACAAAAGCACACAGAACACTGTTACCTTCCCACTGATGTGGCACCTATTTACTTGCAGTTTCTAGCTTTCAAACTGCTAGGTTGGCAGGAGCTGGGACAGAGATGGGAGCTCACTTCATCGTGCAGTACTCTGGTCTCGAACAGCTGACTTGCCAACTTTCCAGTCATCAAGTTCAGTGTCTTAACCTCTGAGCCACTTCAGTCCCTGAAACTAAGAACTATAGGACAGTATATAAGTGTAATTTTTGTGCAAGTAGGATTGCTCCATTTTGACTTGTTTTCAGTATGTGAGGTCACTGAGATCGAACCAAGAAAATGGCTTAAGCACTCTTCCCTTCAGGAGGAGAAAGGAGATGAAGTTTTCCATTTCTTTTTTAAATGGTTATTAGCACATCAATGGTGCATTGAAAGAGCTTTTAAAGAAGCCATTTCCAAGAATTGCTGATATATTCTGTCAACAACTAAAAAGAAAATGGAAAGCTTTGTCTTCCCCTCTGTGAAGGCTTGAGAAGGAAGTCTTCCATTTCTTAAGATCATTAAGCAGTTTAGGCAAGCATGGAGAAAGAGACAGGAAGGAGATTTTTATTTTTGTTTTTCTCTTTAAAGAGAAATAACTAGTCTAGATTTACTAAATAGGTTGCAGTGCAGTTGATCCTTACATGTGAATGAAAGTATTCCTCCAAATGACCACCTACATCTCAAAATTCTCAAAACAATCCTATTTAGGATGATATAGATCAGGGATGGCCAAACTTTTCATGCTGGAGGCCGGTTATGTGGTTCCTCCCACCGTAAAACATGTTTACGACAGTCATGGGTGCATTTATGGCAGCGCTATACGCATATACATGTTACGTCTGCTTCTGGTAGCGGCAGAGGCAGAGCGTTTGGCCATCCCTGATATAGATCTATCCAAGCCAGGATAATTGGGCCATCTAGTCATACTTGGAGTCAATAGAAAATATATCTCCCTCCATTCATAGAAATCTGAATCCAAAAGCTTTCTGCTAGTGTTTTGGCAGAATTGGATACATGCTGCTTCAGTTCCTTAGATGATACAAATACATTTGATCTTGGATACAAGAGGTTTTCTTGTTAACAGTTTAGGTCTCCAATGTGATCAGTGATGTGAAAGGAAGTTCTGCCTGGTGATATAATTCATTTCCTTGATTAAATTGTGATTCCATTGGGCTCTCTCCTAAAAATAAGCAGGAGTTTAGCTTCCTTGAGAATACCATCAGTCAGATCCTTGGTTAGTTTACAATGTATTGATGATTTAACAGTTAGGCTGAAATAATATTGCATCACCTGTAGTTAACATTTGGATGACTTTTGGTAAGCTAGTGTGTTCATAGAAAATATTTTGCTCCTGATACTTATTTAAATACTTTATCCTTTATTTAATTAGATTAAAATACTGGACCAGGAGAATGAGCATTTGAATCAAACAGTAGCTTCTCTTAGACAGCGGTCTCAAATCAGTGCTGAAGCAAGAGTAAAAGATATTGAAAAGGAAAATAAAATTCTCCATGAATCTATAAAAGAAACAAGTAATAAATTAAATAAGATAGAATTTGAAAAGAAACAAATGAAAAAAGAGTTGGAACATCATAAAGAGAAGGGGGAAAGAGCAGAAGAGCTGGAGAAAGAAATTTGTCATCTTGAAAAAGAAAATGAACTGTTACAAAAAAAGATTACCAATTTAAGGATTACGTGTGAAAAAGTAAATGCTTTAGAACAAGAGAACTCCAGTCTAGATACTGAAAACAGAAAGCTGAAAAAGACTTTAGACAGCTTGAAGAATCTCAGCTTTCAGTTAGAGTCCTTGGAGAAGGAAAATGCACAACTTGATGAAGAGAATTTAGACCTCAGAAGAACAGTTGAATCTTTGAAGAGTGCAAATATGAAGATGGCTCAGTTGGAGCTAGAGAACAAAGAACTTGAAAATGAGAAGGGGCAGCTTCAAAAAAGCCTTGATCTTATGAAAACATCCTTTAAGAAGACAGAACGTTTAGAAGTCAGCTATCAGGGTTTGGATACAGAAAACCAAAGGCTACAGAAAGCCTTGGAAAATAGCAACAAAAAGATCCAGCATTTGGAAACTGAACTACAGGATCTAGAAACAGAAAATCAGACTCTGCAAAAGAATCTGGAAGAACTTAAAATCTCTAGTAAACGCTTAGAAAAATTGGAAAAAGAAAACAAGCTTTTGGAGCAAGAGACTTCTCAATTGGAAAAAGATAAGAAACACCTGGAAAAAGAGAACAAGAGGCTACGACAACAAGCAGATATTAAAGACAATACGTTGGAAGAAAACAATGTGAAAATTGGTGATCTAGAAAAAGAGAACAAATCACTCATTAAGGAAATTGTCATATGTAAAGAAAATTCTGTTCGTTTAAAAGAAACAGAGAAGGAAAATAAAGAGCTTGTAAAAAGAGCCACCATTGACAAGAAAACACTTGTTACATTGCGGGAGGTAATTTTTTGAATAATAATGAAATAGTTCATGTAGTAATTTATTCAAGAGGTAGCTGTTTAGCAAAAAAAAAAAAAAAGGGCACCTGTAAGACAAAGATTTTTATTATATATATATATATATATATATATATATATATATATATATATATATATATATATATATATATATATATATATATATATATATATATATATATATATATATATATATATATATATATATATATATATATATATATATATATATATTGTGGACTGAAAACCATTCCTCAAGTATATCTAATGAAGTGACAGTTACAGTATTTGCTGGTGTATAAGACTACTTTTCCCCCCTGAAAAACATGCCTCCAAGGGGGGGGGGTTCTTATACGCCGGGTGCACTTCAGTTGGGATAGACACAGCTGCCCATAGTGGCCTCCCGATGCTCGCCCGGTGCCCAGAATGGCCTCCCGATGCCCACCCACCTCATTCTACATACCATCCAGTATCGCGCAGTATCCAGCATGGCTGCGGCAAGCATCAGCAGCAAGACGGGTGCCAGCCTTTTCGGAATGACCGGCCTGTTCTGCTTGGTGGGAAGCAGCGGCGCTCTGCCCACCTCTTGTCTACGCAGAGCTCACACATGCGCACTAGTGCCGGCCACAGGGAGATGTTGAAATCAAATCTGATGTTCTTTTATGTTTTATTTGGTGTGTGGAAGGTGTGCGGAAGAGTGGGTAGTCTTATACGGCGAGTATATAACAAACTATATTTTGAGTGGAAATGTTGGGGGGTCGTCTTATACGCCCAGTCGTCTTATACGCCGGCAAATACGGTATGTCAAATGAAACCTGTTAGCATTAAAAGTGCCCAGAGGACTTTTGCTGTCTTTGTAATAATGTAGTTAATTGTTTTTAGTTTCAGTTGTGCCTTTTTCTAGCATAAAAATTCAGATGTTTTAGGGTTGGTTCAGCTTTATGAAAGAAGTAATGTCAGAGTATCAGTTTAGCTTGTACCACCCTTTTGTGCTTCCTATTTAATGAGCAAGGCAAACAGTTTGGCTTCTTCTCTCCTGTTATTAGATGGGAGTTTCATAAGTTCATTCATCACGGTGAAAGCAACATTTGCAGTCATTTGTTACTTTCCCATAGGTCTTTTAATGTTTTGAAACATTGTTTGGATGTAGAATTTTTAAACTTTTGTGTGGCACATAGCAGACTCTTCCTGTATTATAGCAATAAGCTTGCTCTGTGTCTTCATCTGTTAATATTTATTCATACTTAAGTCTTTCTAAATAATTAGTAGGTTTTTCCTTCCACCCCCACCCACCCCCATCATTTCCTAACCAGCAAACTGGAAGAAATCAGTGGTTAATTGCCCATTATTTAGCTTCTGTTGCTGTACTGACAGTATTTGTTTCCTTTTCCTGTCTACTAAAAAAAAGGCAGGTCCAAAAAGATTTCCATTCTTTCCTTCTCATTTAAGTCTCTTTCTCATTTTCCTTCTAGTAAAAATTGTTCAGCAGAAATTATGGAGACAAGTAAAATGAATCCAAATGTGTTTTAGGCAGTAACTGTTGCACACAACATGTTAATGGTGCAAGGATAATGAAATGAAACAAAATAATTTCTCCCCTTGAGAGAGTTTAAAGTGTTTTGGAAGGGGGTCATTACATTTTTGAATGTACCACTTATTTCACTTGTTCAAAAACTGACAAAAGTACAGTGGAACCTCGGTTAACAAATGGCTCAGTTAACATAAAAATCACATAACAAAAATAAATCCATAGAAAATAGTGGCTTGGTGTACAGATTTTTTTTGGGAATGGATTAATTGGTTTTCAATGCATTTCTATGGGAAACTGCTTTTTGGTTAATGTATTTTAGTTTTCATTGCATTCCTATGGGAAATTGCATTCAATGCATTCCTATGGGAAATTCAGTTAAAGTAATTTTTGCTGTAAGAAACGTCCTGGAGGACGCATTAATTATGTTAACCAAGGTACCACTGTATGTGTGACAGTAGGCAGGTAAGCTGGAATAAAAGAAATATGTGTAAACCCTATGAAAGGAGAAGCATATTTCAAAACCACTTTTCTGCTTTTTAAAGAAACATCTCTCTTCTACAGTAATTTCTAGAAATACATTATTTTCATCCAGTTTATATGTGCTCTGCATTTTTTTCTTTTAGGATTTGGTGAATGAGAAACTAAAGACACAACAGATGAATAATGATTTAGAAAAACTTACACATGAACTTGAAAAAATAGGTTTAAATAAAGAACGCCTTTTGCATGATGAGCAAAGTACTGATGACAGGTATGAGTCTACAAAGCATCTTTGGGGTGGTTTGTAAGTTATTTCCTATTGTGTTTCTCTTCCTAGGAAATGCTGCAGTGCTTCTTTTACAGTAATACTTATTTTTTTGCTATATTAGATTTTTGGACTAGCATTAGTAAAGGGGAAACTATTTTCATCTCATAAGGCAGGCAAGAAACTGTGATTAGTCTCTCAGAAATCATTTTTAACTCCTTTCAGCTTGTTGTCTCTGCCTAACTAAACCTAATAGCAGATAAACATCTGTTTCCTTTATTTGATTGTATTTCATCCTGTTCCTGACTGTGTTGTGGTTTCATGTAAAATATGTATAAAGAAAAGCAGAGTAAAGTAGAACCCTATATAGAATACCTCTTACAGCGATTAAATCATACAACGACAATGATTTGAAAAAACATTGTGCCCCATATAACAACTAAAATCGTTATATGATGCAGTGCATCTCTTTGGAGAAAATCGTACAACAATTTGTTGTTGTTGTATGATTTTCTCCGTAGAGATATTCGCTGTACGATGCATACCATAGGAATAATCGCTATACGATGCATGCATCGTATAGCGATTAAATTGTACAACGACTAGCCCCACGGAATAAATTAAAGTCGTTATATCGGGTTTGACTGTATAGTAAAACCTCACATAAAGAGCGCCTCACTTAAAGAGTAACTCGCTTAAAGAGCAGAATTTTCTCTGTATGTTCACTTCGCTTAACAAATAAAACCAACCAAAAACTCGCTTAATAAATAAATCATGGTTCGTGATTTCCCCCACCAGATTTCGCAATTGGTCACTTACAATGGTGTTTCGCTTAAAGAGCAATCCTGTGGAACACATTATGCTCTTTAAGCAAGGTACAACTGTATTTCAGCTTCTGACCAGCCCTTCTGTCAGTTGCCACTCAGTTGAAAATAATGTCTAGTATCATAGTGTCTTATTAGCAGCAATTGACATAATGATAGTGGCAGATTCAGAATCTTCTGTTTCAAGAGATACTGAGCTTTGTGATTTTTATGTAAGTTAACGTACAAGATTTAGGAAAACACCAGGGAAAATAAGTTTCTTTTGACACAAATCAGACTGGTAAAAGCTCTCCAAGTTTAAAATATTCCAAATACAGCATTTTCTAAATCTGCTAGGTAGAAAAATGTTTATAAATTATTTGAATATTCTAACTTGTTATTTTGTAGTTGTAATTCCCAAGAACGTAAATATTGTTGCAATTCTTCCATTAAACAGCAAGTACAAACTTTTGGAATCACGGCTAGAATCCACCCTGAAGAAGTCTCTTGAAATCAAAGAAGAAAAAATTGCTGCTTTGGAAGCTCGATTAGAAGAATCATCAAATCTAAATCAACAGTTGCGCCAAGAACTTAAAACAGTAAGGAAAATAGCATTGTCCCTGTTATCTGGAGATATAAAATCCTCAACTTGATATTTCAAGAAACAGATCATGGAAATAAAATGCTTTAAATCAGGGGTTGCCAACCTTTTTAAGTTGGCAGCCAGGTCACACTCCCTCAGAAATTTGAGGGGGCCAGACTGGTCATCCTCCCGCCATTTACAACTGCTATAAACGTATTTACAACAGCTGTAAATGAGTTCGCAGCTGATTCCAGTGGCAGTGGCTGAAGTGAGGGCACAAGCCGGTTGAGTTGGCGCCTAACTATGCCTTAAATGGATTTTTTTTGTAAAACCTGTGAAAATATTTACCATACAATATGCCAGTATCTTATACAGTAAAACCTTGCATAAAGAGCGCCTCACTTAGAGACAAACTCGCTTAAAGAGCAATATTTTCTCCAAATGGTTGCCTTGTAGAACAACTAAAAACTTGCTCAATAACTACAGTAAATCAGGGTTTGCAGTCCCCCCCCCCCCCGCCAGAAGTCACGATCAGTCACTTACCATGGCGGTGGCAGTGCTTTTTCCAAGTGTTTCACTTAAAGAGCAACTCACTTAAAGTGTAACCCTGTGGAATACATTATGCTCTTTAAATGAGGTACCACTATTATAAAATGTTTATTTTATATCTCTGTGGGTCTAAAGTCAATGCTTTAGACCAGGGATTCTCAACCGGCTGCCCATGGCCAGATGCGGCCCATGACACCATTTAATGTGGCCCCCCACTGCCTCTTCCACATCAGGAAGTGCCATATGTGGTTCCTTTTAAATGTACAGGCTGTCCCCATCGTGCAGGCAGGGCAAAATGGCCATTCTGCTCCCAAAGCTGTCTGAAGAAGCGTGATCCGGCCCTTGGCTTGAAAAGGTTCAGAACCCCTGGCTTAGACTCAAGCAGATTACACTCATTAAATAAATTGGATTTACCTAAATATATTTCAGCAGTTAATTCAGGGGTCTACCCTTCCTGAGACTAGTATTTTGGTTTAGGTCTTTCACATCAATGGCTTCAAAGAACAAAATGTGTAAATGTTGTGTTTATTAGAAAATAGGAATGTATATTTTAACCATTATTTTCACATGAGTGTATGAAGATTATTGGTTTTAAAATAAGTCACTGTTGTATTTACTATACTATAACCCAAGCCTCCCACAGCTCGATTGCTACTTTTCACTAATACACAAGGACTCTTGTTTTTGGATCTGACCATGCTTATACCCAGTTAGACACCCAAAGTGCTCCTTCACACTTCTCTATACTTTGTCTCCCCACCCATCTCATTCTATTTCACCGCTTTTGTCTGCCTATAATACTTAACCTGCCTAGCCTTTCAAACATGCACTGATATAGATTCTACCCCACCCCACCCCATCTGGGGATAACAGCCAGTGAAAATAAGGGTCTTCATCATTATTTCTGTCCATATATCCTAATGAGTCTGTGCCTGCACAGAACCAATCCTTTTGGAATCTTCCAGAAAGCTTTTACTGTTGCACCTTCCAAAATAAGATGTTCCTCTGTACTTTTTCTCACACCACTCCTTCCTCCACCACAGCAACTGCATCCGACCTAAATAGATCTCTTCTGAGAGTTTCAATTTTGAACAATTTCTAGAAACCATTCTTTACCACCTTGGTTGCTGTTAATAGTTCATAATTATAATTTTTAAAGAAGTAGTTATTTGTTAAAGTGATTTTCTTTGGAACTTGCTTTAAATATGTTGAGGACTTGCTGGAGAAAATCCCTTTCCCAGAACTCCATGTAAATTGGAGTCCTGTATCTGAGGGAGGCACACAAAATATCTACTTGTAAGGCAGGCCTGGTTGGGATTTTTGGCCCACACTTAGAAGAACCACAGTGTAAGGCTGAATCATTTTTAAAAGGCACTCTTGACTATATCATTGGTATATATGTCCCAGGTGGGGTGGAGACCATATAGACATTTTCCAAGGTCCTATATTTCTCATGACTCCACTTTGTCTGTCACAGCTTTGGGCATCACCAAACCATAGTCAGTAATGCTGACTTAGGTTTTTTCTTCAGTTCCAAACCATTCTGCAACAGCACAGTACATAAGGAAGGTAGCACCAGATCCAAGAAACTAGTGGACTTTGTGCTGTGTCTGTGGCATTGGTGTAGCCATCACATCTCTCTTACTGAAGTGCACATCCCAGTGAAGATAAGTTATTTGGTTGACATGTTGAGCAGAGCATATAGAGAAGTCCACAAGTGGGAGTTCTATTCTATATTACTACAGTGAGTGTTTTGGGTCAAGAGTTAATGCAGAATTGACATGTTTGAGTAAGGGGGCCCCAGGGAAAGTCTGTTGTACTACAGCAGAGTTGGAACCAGCTGGAACAGTCCAGAAAATGCCCTATTGCAGTCTTCAAATGAGAAAAGACTTCGCTTGTTCCCTCTGTGAAGTCAGATAGTGAGATACTGTACCTGGATATCTTCGTAAGAGCCTTATAAGAAATCAATGAACCCTTAAGAAAAATTAGAAGCCTGTGCTCATCACAGCTGGCATTTACCCCATTATGGGTTAATTCCAGAATGAAATCAGATAATTTCTAATCATATAAAAATTCTTCTGCACATCAAGGGCTAAGTCTTTTCATGTTGCAGTGATTTAAGGTTACACCATCTTGTCTAACTTGACAAGTTTTATTTATCTACATTACTTTTGTGTTCCATGTGAACAAAATAAATCAAAGTTATTGAAAATATCAAAAAGTCTTACAGCTATGGATAACTAGGCCACAAGTACTTAAAATATATGAAGATGAAACTGTAGGATAATACTTAAGTTTCAGTTATGTCCAAAATACAGGACCATAAAAGGTACAATAAAGTACCAAAAAAATAAAAAAAGGACAGGAACTTGTTAGTCTTTAAGCATATTATAACAACACACAAAAAATCATTCTAACTACATACCCAGCCAAGCCATTTTAAATGTAAAGGAAAAGCTACGTTATCTTCAGTTGTTGCTGCCATTGCATATCAGTATTGTTGTTATCCAAAGGGTGTGGTGTGGAGTGTATTGTGTTGACCTGTAAGAGTCCCAAGTTTGAGGTTGTATTATTTCAACCTAGAATAATTCCTGACATGAAATTATTAGTTTTATGGAGCTGCAGTGGCTCAGTAGTTAAGAAGCTCGCCTTGTTAGCTGGAAAGCCTGCAAGCCAACAATTGGAGACCCAGGTAATACATGACAGATTGAGCACCCATCTCTGACCCAACTCCTTCCAACCTAGCAGTTTGAAAGCAAGAAATTGCAAGTATATACATAGGGACCACTTCAGTGGGGAAAAGACTTGAGGACATGAAAAGAGCCTCATTCAGGTGTCCCCTGAGCAGAGTTCCTCCAGCAAAACATCCTCTCAACCCACAATAATTTCTGTCATGAAATTATTATTTCACAACAATAATAGGGAACATATGACCTTCCCAGTGTTGTCAGACCATACTGCATATCAGTGTTCATTATTGATTACGCTGGTTAGACCTGATGGGAATTGTAGTCCAGTGTTATCAGGAAAAAACCTTATTCTGCTTTACCAACCCAGTTTCAGAATTTTATTTTACATATGTAGAATTGAATTAATTAATTGATTTTAGGTGAAAAAGAATTATGAAGCCTTGAAGCAAAGACAAGAAGAAGAAAAAATGGTACAGAATTGTTCTGCAAGAAGCAGTGAAGAAAGTCAGTCTGTCAATAAATGGGAAAGAGAAAGTCAAGAAGCTACTAGAGAACTACTGAAGGTTAAAGATAGACTAATTGAAGTTGAGAGAAATGTGAGTAATGCTTGGAATTCTTAAATGTTTGTCACTTAGACTGTCAAACTATGTACAGTAAAACCTCAGTTCATGATCACCTTGGTTAACGTTTGCCACAAGTTACAATGACAAGTTCTACAGAATTGACTTCCCGAGTTACGATTTTTTAAATGTATTTTTTTTTTTTTGGGGGGGGGGGGGGAGGGGTACGATTACTACATCCCTCAGAGTGCTTTGCATCTGGGGGTTATAAAAGACTACCCGCAGGCATTTTGGAGCCTGTGGGTGTTTTGTATTAGTCTGGAGAGGAGCTTGAGCTGATTTTTGCGAGGGAGTTATGGCACCAAATTTGAATTTCAGCTGGGTTTTTTTCTTGAATATTTTGCTATTTTTTGGATTCTTTAGATTTTTTCTGGCAATTTCTTTAAGATTTCAAAAGGTAGGGATCTTTTTTATTTACAATACGGTAGAACCCTGCATAATGAAAAAGCCCTATTCTCCTTTGGGTAGTCTGTGAATTCCCACTTATGGGATCTGCGCATGCGCAGAGCTGTTATCGGAGCGATAAAGCTGATTTGATCAAAAGATTTATAGTTAGGACCACCAGCCGTACCATTAGGTGCCATTTCACGCTCTTTCAGTTCTCTTCTTTCCACTGCTGAAGCAGGAGTTCATTAGAGAGTTCTCTGAAGGAGAAATTAATTTGTGCTGCTTTCTCGAGCATTCGATCATTAGGAGATCTTTCTTAGGCAGGATCTCTCCTTACTGAACTGCTTCCCATTGTGGGAGCAGCCCTCAGCCTAATTTTTGCCTGACCACTTCTTCTTCACGGGGGAAGCGGCCACACTCTTCAATTTTTCATGCCACCTTTCCTCACGGTTGGGCAGCCCCTCTACAATTTTTGCCATTAATACTCGCTGAGGAACAACAAACCCTTTCTGCCTGTCTCCTGGGATGGACAAGGCTCTCTTTCCTTTCCTCAGCCCTTCACAACATTTAATGGCCTTGGTTGCGGCCTTCAAATATTGTGCCGCCTGCAAGAAAAAGCTACCTTCGAATGACGGCCACAACGAGTGTCTTTTCTGTTTGGGTGAAAACCACCAGACACAATCCTGCATCCAATGGAAGAAATTCACTCGTGTGGTTATCTAAAACCGTCAAAACCAGCTGAAAGTGTAACTGATGACGCAGGCCCTACCTCCTTCAGCTACACAGCCCCCTCAAGTTTCCGCCAGCGTTCCCAAGATGGCATCAAAGAGTGGGGACAAGGCAAAAATGACGGACAAGGCCATGAAGAAGAAGGTGGAGGAGAAGAAGAAAAAGAAGGCACCGGAGGTAGGGAGAGATCACCATTCCCTACCTCCCACTCTGAGACCTCCCTGCCGCCAACGCAGCTGTGCCAGGGCCAGCCCAGGAAGGGAGAAAGGTGGCGAGACTTGCGGTGGGACCAAGACCTCCCTGCCGCCAACGCAGCTGTGCAGGGGCCAGCCCTTCCCAGCCTGGGAAGGGATAAATGCGGCGAGACCCGCGGCGGGACCAAGACCTCCCTGCTGCCAACGCAGCTGTGCCGGGGCCAGCCCTTCCCAGCCTGGGAAGGGATAAAGGCGGTGAGACTCATGGCAGGAACAAGACCTCCTCACAGCCAATGCAGATGTGCTGGGGCCAGCCCTTCCCAGCCCGGGAAGGGATAAAGTCGGTGAGACTCGCAGCGGGAACAAGACCTCCTCGCCGCCAACGCAGCTGTGCGGGGCCAACCCTTCCCAGCCTGGGAAGGGATAAATACGGCGACTGACAAGGCCTTGAATGAGCTCAAGCAAACGTGAACAACGGCGAAGTTCTTTGGCTTGGCTTCTCCATCACAATCTTTTAACCATCCGAGATACTGGCCCTTTTACCGCAAGCACTTATGCCAGTACTCCTCACAACTGCTTCAGAAACAATAATTCAAGGCCCAGGCACAACCCTACCGGCCTAAACGCCAATAAAACCGTCAGCCCTACCAGCCCCACCGTTCACATAGAGGCAAGAGCACTGACCACAAGTCAAAGCAGCACATTTGACTTTTCTCTGGCTGAGACTCTGACCAACTTGCTCCCGTATCGTCACCCTTGAAATTTCGTAGGACCATGGGTGTGCCTGACTAACAAACGCTGGGTCTTAAAAATCTTACAAATCCCGGCTGAGCACCCGCCTCTACCATTTGAGGACAAAGTGACGGCTAAGCTGGATAATGCCTCAAATGAACAAATGCCTCGAATTAGAAAACTCCGCCACACCGATCCTTCCAAACATCTACAGGAGGAGGTTTCAATGCTTCTTCTCAAAGGAGCAAAAGAAACTGTCCCACCACCCAAGTAGATTTATGATTTCTATTCGAGGTACTTCATAGTGCAAAAGAAAGAATGAGGCCAGCGACCAATCTTGGACCTCCGCAGTCTCAACAGACACATCCACACCAGGAAATTCCTCTCATCAACAAAGGGGACTAGTTTACTGTCATTGACCTGAAGGACGCTTACTTTCACATAAACATCCGCAAGGAGCACAGAAAGTTCTTACGCTTCCAGATCAGGAACCAAGCCTATCAGTACTGCTGTCTTCCATTTGGTCTCTCTACAGTGCCTCAGGTCTTCACAAAATGCATGGCACCTGTGGCAGCTTACCTCCGTCTGCGCGGTATAAGGGTCTTCCTTATATCACCAACTGGTTGATTGCATCATCAATGCAAACTGATGATAAGTCTCGGCCTCAGAATCAACTTCAAAAAGTCAAACTTCGTTCCGACTCAGTGAGTAGACTCAGCGAGTAGAATATTTATTTATTTATTTATTTACTTATTCAGATTTATATTGTCGCCCACTCTCTGAGGCAACTCAGGGCAGCTTACAGTCAAAACAGCAACAGTACAATAAAAATTATAAAATATAACCTCACAAAATACAACCAAACCAGAACACAGACTAACTCCCCTCAAGCCGTTGTTGACTGTATTTTTGTATTTTGTATTTAGTCTTATATGCCGCTCTACTTGCCGAAGCAACTCAAAGCAGCTAACATAACACTGGCAACATATATTACAATATCAAATATAAATGCAACATAAGCATATACAGTCAATAAATCTAACATAAAAATGAAAATGCAATACAATCAGGAGCCATTCTTGACTCCAACAATGTGCAAGCATATGCTCCACCAAAAAGTCTCAAAGACATCAAAAACAACTGTTTCTATCTTCAAGAGTTACCCACGAATCAGAGAAAAAGATGCCCAAAGACTTATGGGCAGAATTGGTGAGTCAAAAGCATTGGTGGACCATACCAATGAATGAGGCCACAGGAAAATACTGTTAACCCCCTCACTGAACATTACAAGTACTGACAGATGCCAGCAACCTTGGATAGGGAGCAGTTTGTGGCTCTCTGGTAGTGAACAGCTTGTGGTCAACCAAAGCCCAGTTCCACATCAACTACCTGGAATTACTTGCCATCTGGAAGGTGCTGAGGTCCTTCAAAATGGTGGTATCCAGGACCGTAGTCCAAGTCACGTTGGACAACACAACGGCAGTGGCACACTTGAACAAGCAAGGGGATATGAAATCGATGACCCTACTACTTCTTGTGATTCATCGCATTGTGATTCATACTTCTTGTGATTCAGCGCACGAGTGGGAGCAGGACCCAGAGGTGTTCCAATCCATCTGCGAACTGTGGGGAAACCCAGAACTCAACCTCTTCACATCAGAGTGAAACAGGAAATGCATCAGGTACTGCTCCAGAGAAGGCATTGGGTTTGGATCGGAAGGAGATGCCTTCATGGTACGGTGGGACAGGGACTATCTTTACATGTTCCCACTGTTCCCTCTCATTCAGAATGACATACTCAACCTACATCTTTACCAATCACAGGCAATACTAATAGCTCCAGCCTGGCCCATACAACCCTGGTTTCCACTTCTGCTATAGCTGTCATTGCTGTTCCTCACGCAGTCCCCATCTCTCCTCCAAATGGAGGGAAGACAACTGCTCCACTCCGACCTCCTGAGCTTTCATCTCACGGCATGGAGGATAATCCCAGGCTGTGAAGAATCTTGAATCTCAGCAGAAAGTCTTCTACTCGAAAGTCCTATGCTTCTAAGTACCGACGTTTCTGTCATTTTCTTCAGTCTAGACACTCAGCACAGAATGGTAGCAATCTCCAGGACATTCTGGAATATCTGCTACACTTGACAGAGACTGGCCTGACCCTTGCATCCATAGGGGTTTGTTTGGTGGCTATTGTCACACACTCCCCTGCAGGATCGTTCGTTTCAACGGCGTTCAGGACCAAACCGTGAAATTATTTATTTATTTATTTATTTATTTATTTATTTATTTATTTATTTATTTATTTATTTATTTATTTATTAGTTCAAATTTATATAGAAATGTTTCCTCAAAGGCCTCCACGATGCATTTCCTCTGATTCGGATGCCGACCCCACAGTGGTCTCTCTCTACCATAATGACCTCACTTTCTAAGCATCCATATGAACCTCTAGCAACTGCTGACATGCAATTCCTAACCTGGAAAACAGCGTTCCTACTCACAATTACTTCTGCCAGGAGGGCCAGTGAAATAAGAGCTCTCCACACTGATCCTCCTTTCATGAAGTCCTTCCATGATAGGTTGGTTCTCCATGCTGACGTCACATTACAGAATGGACACCAGAACCACAGCAGATGCCAGATTTGGTCGTGTCAACCTTGCTAGAGGGCTTCAGGCTTCTCGCCCATTATGTCCATTCCTGACCGTGACCGTGTATGTGCTGTGGGTTCATCTCATCTGGCTGCCCGCCTACTAAGTAAGTGTGAGCTTGTCAGTCTCCCATAAGTGGGAATTCACAGACTACCCAAAGGAGAAAGTTAAGTTGCACTTACCAGTGATAACTTTCATTCTTTGTGTATGTAGTCCATTAATTCACACTTTTCCCACCCTTCCTCCCCACTTGAGCTACAAGGATGAGATATTTTATTTTATCCTGTGTGCAGCTTAAGTATTAACTGAGGGAAGAGCGTGAAATGGCTCCTAAGGGTGGTCGATATGGTGGGCAGTTCTAACTACAATTTTTTGGATCCAATCAGCTTTATAGCTCTGATAATGGCTCCGCGCAGGTGCAGATCCCATAAGTGTGAATTCACACAGTACATACTTGAAGGACGAAAGTTATCACTGGTAAGTGCAACTTAACTTTCCATGGAGCTCTTCGCGATGCGGTTTTTGTTTTTTGTTTGTTGCAGATCAAATGGGCAATACCCCGCATAATGAAAAGAAAATGTTCGTTAACCACATATACCCCACTTAACCAAAACCCCATATAACAAAAAAAAAATTCATTATGTGGGATATCTCAATTGTCTAACGAATGCTTCATTGTATGAAATTTTCGTTGTACGATGCATTCATTATGTGGGGCTCCACTGTACTGTTATTGTACATTATTTAATGTTTATTTCATGTTTCACTGGCCGTTTGAGCATAAGAGCTGATGGAAGGAGAGTTAAGTATGTGGCCTGCATAGGGTAATCCTTCTATCAGCATTTACGCCTAAACGGCAGGCGAAGTTCAGGCAGCCGCTATTTAAAACGCACCGGAGCTGCCTTCCTTCTTTGCCGAATTTCAAGCAAAGCAGCTGCCAGATATAAAACACTAGGCTGTGCAGACTGAAGACCTTACACTTCTTCTGGCAGCTGCTTTTCTTGGACTTTGACGAGGAAGAAAGGTGGCTCCGGTGCATTTTGGATAGTGGCCACCTGGACTTCGCCTACCACTTGGGCGTAAATGCTGACGGAAGGATTACCCTGGGCAGGCCAGACACTTAACTCTCCTTCTGTCGGCATTTACGCCTGAGCGGCAGGCAAAGTCCAGGCGGCCACTACTCAAAACATACCAGAGCCACCTTCCTTCCTCACTGAAGTCTGAGCAAAGCAGCTGCCGGATGTAAAACGCTGAGCTGTGCAGACCGAAGACCTTACGTTCCTTCTGGCAGCTGCTTTGCTTGGGATTTGGCGGGGAAGGAAAGCAGCTCCGGTGCATTTTGAATAGTGGCTGCCTGAACGTTGCCTGCCACTTGGGAGTAAATGCTGACGGAAGGATTACTTACCTTGAGCAGGCCAAACACTTAACTCTTCCTGTAGTTGGAGCATGGTGGCTGAGGGGGTGGCCGACTGCTTGTTGTGGTGCAGCGCAAGCCATGTTGCACTGGAGTCTTCGAGCTGAATCCTGAAAAATGGGGCACTCCTCCCTTCCCATTGCCTGTGCACCCCAGTTAAGGGAGAAATAGAGAGGGAAAATCTTGGCTGAAACGCAGCCTGAGGGTATAAGAAGGAAAAACATGGTCTACACTAGTGGGTTGAGGAGGCGGAGGCACAGCCGGCTGGAAGCAGGCTGTGGGTCTGCGCACATGCCCCAGGTGTGCATCCCCTTCCACTGGGGAACATGACAGAAGGATTACCCTTGGCAGCCAAAGACGTAACTTCCCTTCCATCAGCTTTTATTCAAAATGCCCTGGAGCTGCCTTCCTGGACTTCACTGGCCGTTTGACTCCAAAGCTGCCGCCGCCACATTCCAACCAGCATGAGAAAGCATGAGGAGGCAAGGCCACACCAGGGCCTCATACACACACACCACAACCAGACAGTCACTGCATGCGGAAAGCGCAACTACTGGTATCTCCTACTGCCCAAGGGAGTGTGCTCTGCCCCCACTACACCAGGCACCATCCTGCCAAACCCATTCCTCATGGCTTCCCTTCGCCAAGAGGGGAACTTTAAAATGGCTACACTGCAGGAGACCTCCAGAAACCTGAGCAGAAGAGTAGGTAAAGGCCTCAGAGCACTCGCCCTGCAGGCTTCTCCTTCATTCCCAGCTTGCTTGCCTGTGGGAGCAGCATTGGGAGAAAGATGGTTTCCCAGAAGTGAACAGGCTGCCAGGACAATCAAGTGGGATGAGGAGAGGCAGGGCGAGAAGGAGCATGAAGTCTTCAGTCTGCCCAGGGTAGCGTTCTTCCAGGGGCTGCTTTGGTGGCTGGTGTTCGGCGAAGAAGGAAAGCACCTCCACAATAAGTAGACTAGTGGCCGCCTGGACATAAGAGTTGCCACAAGATGTGTGACGTCTTCGGCCTGCCCAGGCTAGCATTCTTCCAGAGGCTGAAGAGTTGAAACTCCTTGTGGCAACTCTTACGTTCAGGTGGCCACTAGTCTACTCGCTGCAGAGGCACTTGTGTTCAGCGACCAAGGAAAGCAGCTCCGCGGCGAATAGACTAGCAGCCGCCTAGACATAAGAGTTGTTGTGAGGAGCGTGAAGTCTTCAACTGGCCAAGGTAGCATTCTTCCAGAGGCTGAAGACTTGACGCTCCTTGTGGCAACTCTTATGTCCAGGCGGCCGCTAGTCTACTCACCATGGAGGTGCTTTCCTCCTTCAACAAACACCAACCAAAACAGCCTCTGGAAGAATGCTGCCCTGGGAAGGCTGAAGACTTCACCCTCCTTGCAGCAACTCTTACGTTGCAACTACCAAAGAAGCATAGGTGGCTGCTAGTCTACTCGCCCAAGCTAGCCGACATCAGCAAGGGAAGAATGCCCGACGACAACTGGCAGGAAAAAGCTCCAGAGCCCAAGAAAGTACAGTAAAGCGGTGGAAAGGGTAGGGAGCGTTGTGCCATCTTTAAATCAGTTTTTAATTTTTTTAAAATTCTTAGCTATTTTTGTGGTTGTTTTTGGTTGGGTCAGCATTTTTTTCCAATGCATCCCTATGGGAAATTGTGCTTTGGGTTACGACCTTTTCGGGTTATGATGGAGGCTGTTGGAATGGACCTCCGTCATACCCCGGGGTTTTACTGTATTATACTGTATTGCCAAATTGTGTATTTGGGATCTGATGTTGGAGCAGATCAAGTTGATGTTGCTTGTCACGTTAGTTTCATCTGGTAGATCTGAAGATGTAGATAATGTTGTTAGGAATGATGTCTATTTTCTGCTTACTCAATATTTGTCTTGCTTAGCTAATCATACAGTAATACCCCAGATAACGCTAGTACCGGATAACGCTAAAACCGCATAACGTTACAAGATTTTCGGAAAAATCTTGTATCGAATAACGCGATTTTTAGCGTTATCCGATACAGTCGTTCTTAGCAGCAGGGTGGCTGGAAAGCTGAACGGGGTTCTCCGTTCAGCTTCCCAGCCACCCTGCAGCTACGGAGGCAGGGGTGGGGAGGCTGGAAAGCTGACGGGGGGCTCCCCCGTCGGCTTCCCCAGCCACCCCACAGCTGCGGAGGCAAGTGCGGGTGGCTAGGGAAGCCGACAGGGAGTCCCTGTCAGCTTCCCCAGCCACCCTGCAGCTGTAGATTGGGTCCTCTGATCTCTCTGGAGCAGGCAGGGGACACGATCCAAGCTGTTTCTGGGCTTCCCCAACGTCCTCAGCCAGTGCAGCAAGCCAAAACGTCGGGGTTCAAATCCCGACATTCTGGCTTGCTGCAGCCTCCAAGGAAACAGGGCTTTTTTTAACGTCATGTGATCAATGCATCGCACAACATTAAAAACCGTATAATGACGAGACTTGTGGAACCAAGTATCAACGTTATCCGGGGTACTAGTGTACCTATCAATATGGGACTGCTGCAATCTTTAAGGCAGGTGATAAATGTCTTCTTATAGAAAGGGGATTTTTTTTCTGTATAAAGGAAGCTGTTACAAAGTCCCTCTTTCCTTGACCCAGAAATCCTGACAGTTTTTTCAGGCCAGTCTTAAATTTACTTTTTAAAGTTGTTGAGATGTTGGTAGCCCTTTAATTCTCAAACACTGCTGGATTACACTGATTATTTGGACTTTTTTAGTTGGGCTTTTTGTCTGGCATGTGAGGCTATGACTCTTTTGGACACCTGGTAGATAATTTAAATTTGGAATTCGATATGGGGATTAGTAGTTCAGCACCATTGACTATAGTATTCTATATGACTATTTGAGTAAGATGAATAAGAGAGGTACTGTAGTGTATTGCAATGGTACCTGTTCTTCCTGTCAGGACATAGCCCAAATATAGTGGTGAAGGAATGCTGTGAGAGGATGGTTTTGACAATATTCAAAATATTGTGTGGCAATATTCCACTGAGGGAGATTATTAGTAACTTTAGAGTAAAATACACTAGTACCTCGGATAATGTTAAGACTTGGTGCCATAAGTCTTAAAGTTATCCAGATTTTAGCCTTATCCGATGCATGCATCAGATAACGTTAAAATCCTATGCAGATGCATCAGATAACGTTAACTCCATAGAGATAAACAACACAGACTTCAAGGGAAAGTCAAGGAAACATGCTGGAACCTTTGTCTAAAGGGTAAACACATTACAAAAGTTTAGGTGAACAAAACCAGACATTTAACTTTGCTGTTTTAAAAGACCTGTTCCCTTTTCTTGCTGACATGTTTTTTTCAATGATGCCATGGCATACCAGGAAAACTAGGTGACCAGAATTTTAGCTTTAATACTATGCTATTGTTACCCAAAAATTTGGGGCCCAGGTACGTCCTCTGGCAGAGGTATGAAAACCCTAAGAACTTACAACGAGACAGATATTTCGATCAAAACAAAATGATTTATTGGGAGCAAAAGCAAAGGAAAGCTATCGAGACTCTAGTCTGGCCAGGCCTATAATCTAAACAGCTACCTTCCCTCAATCGTTTTGAAGAAAAACTGCTCGTGATCTTAGTTCACAAAATTTGGTGAACCAAAAGATGCCCACCTCCCACTCTAAAGGGCTTATATCTATTTTCCTGAACTAACTCTACGTGCCAGGGGGAGGGGACTGAAACTGGGAAGGAGGAAGGGCAATTAACATATTTTAATTACAAGTAAACAAAAATACAAAGCAGGTATGAGGTCAGAGATTTCATCTATACAGAAACAGCAGGTTACTTCAATTGCGGAGAAACTGGCTTTTTCAGCAGGGTTACATTGTTGCAAGTTTAAAGCAATAAAAATAGTTGCGGTTTCACAGGAATTTACAAGGGGAAACGATGTATCTCTTTGTTCTCTGCTGGCTGAATCAAAGGCACAGGAGGCGGGGCGGCCAGCGCGTCTTCTCCAATGGGAGACGATCTAGCAGGATTGACAGCCAATGGTGCTTTGAGGCGCGAAATTGCAGTTCCAACGTGGGTTAATGTTCCGGACATGAATGAATTACAGCGTTTGACTTATTCTTAAGTAGGAAAATAAAGAAAGGAGTTAGAATCATTATGTCTTGTTTGTATAATTAAATGGAGATCTCTGGAAGAGGGGAAACCAACAATTTAGCCTTTGTTTGCCCTTGTAATCTGTTTGCTACGTTCGTGAGAGACGGGACATCCGCTTGTCCCTTCCAGCCCTGTGCTGTCAGTTTATTGTTGCGCAAGGCTTTTCTTAGGTTCTTGCTTCCCCCCTTTCCCTGATCAATTTTGGGGTTCCATGGCTGTTCCCCACAGAATTTTGTTTATGTTGGTTTCTCTCTTCCGCTATGTCTTTGCTTGGGTCAGTGTTCTAGCAATGTTTAATTGAACTTTAATCAAACCAGAGGTATGAGTCATTCAGCTTCCTTTGTGAAGGAATGAAAAGGAATTTCTGCTTATCAGAAAAGTCAACAAACCGGTTTTCACACCCTTTGGCCCAGTACACTGAAACAATGGAGGCAATCAGGGACATGTCTAGTGGGTTTTAATCTTCCCCTTCCTCTGGCAAGGATTCCAATTGTATGATTTTAAACTTTTGGCTTCTTCCTTATTTTCCATGTGTGTGTGAGTGTTGTGATATGTGGCGTTTAATAAATGCTGTGATTAATTATGATGCTTTATTCAAAATTTTTGGTATCACTATAGTGCACTGACCTTCCAAGATCACCAAGACATTTGGGGGGGAGGGGATCTATCAATATGTCCTGACTCCATTTTAAAAGCTTAGAAGCAAGCCCCAAATGGATGACAACATTTACCATCTTGCAGTTTCCATATGGAGCCATGTGCACATGAATCAGTTTTAAAAGCTAACAGCAAAGGTGCCCAAACTTTTCGGGCCACTGGCCAGTCATGTGGTTCATGAGTGCCCAAACTACTCCCTTTGCACCAGATCCGACCCTGACACCAATTCAACTGGCCCGTCTCACCCTCGCCACTCCCAGAAGCGAGGTGTCATTGGCTGGATCCGGCCCATAGGCCATAGTTTGGGCACCCCTGGCCAACAGGGATAGAAGCAGGACCCAAAATGGATGCCAACATTTACCAACATGCAAGGTCGCCATCTGGAGCCATGTTCACAGGAATCCATTTGTGTCATGGGCCAGATGTGGCCCACAAGTCCTGTTAACAGCAGGGGTGCCCAAATGTTTCAGACCACTGACCAGTCACGTGGTTCATGGGTGCCCAAACTATTCCCTCTGGGCCAGATCCGGCCCTGACACCAATTCATCCAGCCTGCTCCACCATCGTTGCTCCCAGAAGCAGGAGAAAACTCACCCAACTTCCGCTTCTGGGATCGACGAGCATGACGTGGGCTGGATGAATTGGCATTAGAGGCCAGATCTGGCGCACAGAGAGTAGTTTGGGCACCCATGAACCATGTGACTGGCCCATGGTCTGAAAAGTTTAGGCATCCCTGCTGTTAGCAAGGCTGGTGGGCCGAATCTGGCCTATGACACCAATTCATCTGGCCCACACCACCCTCATCACTCCCAGAAATAGAAGTAAAACTAACCTGACTTCCGCTTCCGGGAGCAACGATGGTGGAATGGACTGGATAAATTGGTGTTGTGGGCTGGCCCCAACCCATGGCCCATAGTTTGGGCACCCATGAACCTATGGGCCAGATCCAGCCAATGACACCAAAAGCAGAAGTAAAACTTCCCCAGGTCCTGGGAGTGATGAGGGTGGAAGGGGCCAGACTACCCAAACTACAGCCTGTGCTCCAGATCCGGCCCTGACACCAATTCATCCAGCCCGCGCCACCCTCGTTGCTCACAGAAGTGAGAGTAAAACTCGCCCAACTTCCGCTTCTGGGAGTGAGGAGCATGGCATGGGCTGGATGAATTGGCATTGGAGGCTGGATATGGCCCACAGGGAGTAGTTTGGGCACTCATTAACCACGTGGCTGGACCATGGTCTGAAAAGTTTAGGCACCCCTGCTGTTAGCTAGGCTTGTGGGCTGGATATGGCCCATGACACCCAATTCATCTGGCCCACACCACCCTCATCACTCCCAGAAACAGAAGTAAAACTCACCTGACTTCCGCTTTCGGGAGCGACGATAGTGGAGTGGGCCGGATAAATTGTTGTTGTGGGCTGGCCCCAGCCCATAGTTTTGGAGCCCATGAACCATGTGACTGGCCCATGGCCTGAAATGTTTGGGCACCCCTGCTGTTAGCTTCCGCTTCTGGGAGTGATGAGGGTGGAGCGGGCTGGATGAATTGGTGTCAGGGCCAGATCTGGCCCATAGGGAGTAGTTTGGGCACCCATGAACCACGTGACTGGCCAGTGGCCTGAAAAGTTTGGGCACCCTTGCTGTTAGCTTTTAAAACTGATTCCTGTGCACATTGCTCCATATGGAAACTGCAAGATGGTAAATGTTGTCATCCATTTGGGGCTTGCTTCTTAACTTTTAAAATGGAGTCAGGACATATTGAAAGAGTCCCCCTCCCCCAATGTCTTGGTGATCTTGGAAGGTCAGTGCACTACAGCACAGTATTAAAGCTAAAATTCTGGTCACCTGGTTTTCCTAGTATGCCATGGCATCATTGAAAAAAACATGTCAGCAAAAAAAGGGAACAGGTCTTTTAAAACAGCAAAGTTAAATGTCTGGTTTTGCTCACCTAAACTAGTCAGACTGATCTGGAAAGCTTTTGTAATGTGTGATTGTTATTGAGATCTTACAACCTTGAGATAAGGAGAGCAGGCAGCCCCCTCCCTTTCTCCCAAGACAAATTGGTGAGTCACAGCCATGCTTCAGGGAATTTGAGGCAAACACTTGTATCAGAGATCGTTGTTATCTGATGCATCGGATAATTTTAACATAACGTTATTCGATGCAAATGTTTGCCTCAAATTCCCCAAGGTTATCCGATGCAAACGTTATCCGCAGTATCACTGTACTGTTAATATGCTGACAAGTGATGAAACCTAGATGTTAACACAGAGAGAGTAGTCAGAATCCTGGAACATTGCCTAAGCTTGACAAACTGTTAGTTTAGGATGAAGTGGTTGAAATTGAATTATGATCAAATGGAGGTGTTGTGGTTTGAAAATCAGACTGAAAGCCTGGGATTTAGCCTGTTCTAGAAAAGGTTGAGCTTCTTGCTGGCAGGTCAGGCTCATAATATTTGCATATACAACCTTATTGGTGATGAGAAATAACTTTTGCACAGCTCTGTTTAAATGCATCAGCAGTAGCCTTATCTGAATACCCTTGGCATAGCAGTTTTCATCTGTTTTAGTTGCATTATGTCTTGACTACTGCAGAATACTTTACACATGGCTGCCCTTGAAGAAGGTCTGAGATATTCAGTTGGGCTGCTTCCTGGTGTATGATAGTATAACCCCAATATTGAAAGACCATGGTGTTCAAAGTTTGTTTTTAGTTATACAGTGTTGCCAGTGATGGGCAGCAACAGGTTCGCACTCCCTTGGGGGGGGGGTGTAGCAAACTTGGGTGGCCTCTGGACAGGGGGATGGCGAAATTGGGTGGACTTCAGGCGGGGGGGAAGCGAAATTGGGTGGCCACCCCCATCTCCCTGTCCTGCCTCATCAGGTTTTGTCCCTGCAAGTGGTTGAAGGTCTCTCTTGCTCAAAAGCCAGTTATATCTGACTCTAGGGTGCAGTGCTCATCTCCATTTACAGCCAAAGAGACAGTGCTGCCTGTGTTTGTGGATGTATACATGGCCATATGGCAAGTATGACTAGATCGCTCACGACGTAGGCTCCATCTATAACATAGGCTCTGACAATGATGTAGGCTCCGCCCACAATGTAGGTTCCGCCCATAGTGTGGTAGCATTTTTTTTTTTTTTTTTTTTGCTGCCCACCACTGAGTTTAGCCCTAAATGTTGTGGGGCTTCAGAGCCAGAAGCACTATAGAAGGCCACTCAAAAACAAGGGCAAGGGGAGTTGTAATGTGGTAAAGATATTTTGGGGAAAAATAAAAGAGGAAATTGCAAAAATAATGAAGGTGGAGCTTGAGCTGGGACCAAGTATGGCCTTACTGACGGATGTTGATGGTATAAATGTGGATGAGGATAAAAGGGAATTGATATCTATAATGTTAACATCAGCAAGACAATGTATAGCAAGAAATTGGAAAAATGATGCGATTTTAAAGATTGAAGACTGGTGTAAAGAGATGTGGGGGCTTGCACTAAATGATAAGTTAACGTGGGAATTGAATGTGATAAAAGGAATAACCCAAGAAAATAGATTTTCAAAAATTTGGAATTTATTTGTGGAGACAACATTGAATGGGAACGAAGGAGGGAGGCCAGCACCAGAGCAAATGAGTTTTTGGAAATGAAAAAGGAAAAAAGTTGATTATCAATTACCTCCTGGGCAATGTAAATAGCACAATGGTGATTACAGTTGTAGTATTATTTTTTTGTTTTTTATAGTTTAGTTTCAATAGGTTGTTAGTCTTGTATTGTATTGTACGTGAACTTTTGTTATATTGATTATGTCATTTTATATGTTTCGTATAGACGAAAAAATGAGAAATTATGTGAATGCTTTGTAAGACATATTTGTACTCTTGTTTGAAAAAATCTAATAAAAATTTATTAATAAAAAAACAAGGGCATGGAATTTGTAAGAAAACAGGATGAAACAAATGGTTGAAGGAAAATAATGAGAAGATTGTGCATCTCTGTCATAATTTTAATTAAGTTTTTTAAAAAAAAAAAAACAACCCTCTGGTTTGTGAAAGTGGGATATTGTGCTTTTTTAAATTCCACAATTCAGAACACCAGGAAATGGCCAGTTGTTTCTCCATAGTATCATGCCTATATTGCCAGCAGGAAAAAGGATGGCATGTTGGCAGCAGTCAAGATGGTCAACAGCAGGGGTGGTCAACCTTGGTGCTCCGGGTGTTCTTGGACTTCAAATGCCAGAAGTCCAAGTTAGCACACCAATTTCTTCTGGGAATTGAAGTTCAAGAACACCCGGAGCACCAAGGTTGTCCACCCCCGGTTTACAGGATGCTCTCTTGTGCTCACTACTATTCATAGTTGTTAAAAAATAGCTGTGACAATTGTTTTGCTTTAGGGTGAGGAGTGGTTAGGTGATGAAAAAAGGAGGCAGCTTTTGCTTGGTCTCTCTGTCATTGGTACTTTTCTCTGTGAACGCGTAGAGACCATCTTTACTGCTGCATTCGGGCTGGCCTTTCCTTGGTAAAGCGTGGCATCTTTTTTTCCCCCTTCTGCCAACACAGGCACAATATTGTACAGCAAATTGGGCCCATTTGCTGCTTGCTTTACATTATGAACAAAAATCTTGGTAGCACTCAGGTTTCTTTTCATGACTACTTAATGAAGGTCCTGATAGTAAAAGTAAAGGTTGCTCTTACCTGAAAGTCAGTCGTATCCAACTCTAGGGTTCGGTGTAAATTCTCTTATTACAGACAGAATTATTGTATGCATTTGAATTGGCTTTCTAATGAACTGAGCACAGCTGGTCTCCAGATTTGATTAATTTTGTCATAAGAGTGTTTTGCATATCCTGAACACATTTTAGAGCTTTTTTTGATATGTATTCTCAAGTGTTCTTCCATAAATCCCTTTGCTTCATACTAAGCTTAACTACAGTACTTATGTTCTTACTGTGAAGTGTTAACTGGCTCTGCATAATTAAGTATTGCCATCAAAACTGTGTAACTTAGAACATATGCAGATTTGCTTATATTGTTTTATTTCTTCTGATTTATATTTGAATGCTTGCAGATTTTGGAATATTTTAGCATAGAATATAACCTGGAATACAGTATAATAAGTGTTTTGCTTACTTAAATGATGCATATATTTTTGTTTATTTTTGAAGAATGCAACTCTGCAGGCAGAGAAGCAAGCACTGAAAACACAGCTAAAGCAACTTGAGACGCAGAACGATAATTTGCAAACTCAAATTTTATCACTTCAACGACAGACTGTTTCATTACAAGAGCAAAATTCAACCCTGCAAACCCAGAATGCCAAGCTTCAGGTTCTGTTTTTATAAAATATCTGTTTTCCAATCATAAAGTGTAATTTGCAAGTTAACCACAGTGCAGTAGCAATTTTGTTGGTGCAATGCTTATGGGAATTAATGTTATGTATTAAACATGAACAGAGTGATAGGCTGTGTCCTTATTGAAATACAGTAGCTCCAAAATGTGTGAGGTACTATTCCCTTCCTCAAAACGATTCTACCCATCCTCAGACTGCTACATTTCCAAGAACAATGAAGTACCTTTTAGCTGTCCTTACTCCAATGAAACAGTGTAGGACCTAATTGTTCAATTCCTTGGCTAATTGCATGCCTTTGCTCCTTTCTATATTAATGTTTGCTCATCCTGGTGATTTGGCTTAGAATGCAAACAATTTCTTTCAGAAAAAGCCTTTTACTTCTACAGCCAGAAGCATGTAGCTGTTTACCATCCCTGATTAAATTTCTGGGTCAGAAGCCAAGTGTCTGTGCTCCCTGTCTCTTGTCACTTTCAGAAACTGGGGGTGGGGTGGGGTGGGGGGAATTTAGGTGTGTATTTTATTTGTGATAACGATAATTTTTATCAGGAGTTCTCAACCTTTTTAAGCCTGGGGCCGGGTCACACTCTCTCATGTAGTTTGGGGGCCGGAGAGCCATCTTGCCCTTCCTCCACCACATGGGACTTCACGGTCTGGTGAAGGTGGTGGTGGGTCACATGAAATGGTGTCACGGGCTGCAGATTGAGAATCCCTGATCTACATGAAGCAAGATGGATAAATTAATGGGGAGAAGGTAAAATGTCCTGCAAATTTATCAGTACTGTTCAGGGTACTTAACCCTGACAACTCTTTCTGTGTCAGTACTTACTTTATGACAGAGATAAACTATAGACAAAGAGTAGAATAGGAAAGTGCCTATATGAGTGTTTATCCATCTAGTCAGATCACCCAATAAAAATACTAGTTACTAAGAACAGAACCTGAGCCCTCTGCATGTATAAAATTTTAGCTTGATGTCCAACATTTCCATAAGAGGAGAGTTTACTAACTGAGAAAGAGGGATGTTAGATTTGAATCTGTTATCTGTGTTAGCCTAGATCAGACTTCCCCAAAACTGATTACCCATATATTTTTACTTTCTATCACTGACCATTTGTCATACTATCTGGGACTTAAAGAGACTACTAGCTAAAACATCTGGAAGAGTATAGTTTATAGGGAAAGATGTTTTGGACAAATCAATGACCTGAAGTTCATAAATATTTTGTTGCTCATGATTCAATGTCACTTGGCAATTTTAGGTGGACAATTCTACTATTAATTCACAAAGTACATCACTTATGAATCAGCATGCACAGCTGTTAATTCAGCAGTCTGTCTTGGAAAATGAGAACGAAACCATAATCAAAGAACGGGAAGAGCTGAGGTCATCATATGATTTGCTAGTCAAAGATAATGAAAAACTGGAACAACTTCATGAACGGCAAGCTGCTGATTATGAATCCTTAATTTCCAAACATGGAAACCTTAAATCAGCACACAAGAATCTTGAAGTGGAACATAAAGATTTAGAAGACAGGTGATTACAATATAATAAATCCATCTGATGATTAAATCTGAGAATATATATGTTATTTGCCATATTTTGATACTGATGGAAATAAAAGCAATTGGAAAGTGCTAGATTATAAATTCTTACAATTATATACTTGTTGAGAGGAAAATATATGTTTTAAATCATTTTATATAATCCATTTGGCAGATACAATCAGTTGCTGAAACAAAAAGTACAGTTAGAAGAATTGGAAAAAGCTCTTAAAGCAGAACAAGAGAAGATGCTGCAGCAAAACAAAAGGCATGAAACTGTAGCAGCAGATTATAAAAAGCTATGTGATGAAAATGATAGGTAAGAAAAAGAATCTACTTTTTGCTTCTTTATTTAATGGTGCAGTCCTAACTTCCGATGAAAACAAATTGGAGAGGGATTGGACTAGCCTGATCCTTGCAACTTCTGTTCCATGCAGAAAGCCTTTTAGCAGTTGTAGAAGGAATTGTAGGCAGAAAGGTGGCACAGGGCACAGCCCAAAAAAAAGTGCTCTTAAGAGACAGTGAACTATTTGTGCTCTCCAGCTTGTCAAGATAACAAACCCAGCATCAACTGCACTATGCACACAGCCCAAAGTAGCCATCTTAGTATCTGCACCCCCCCCCCCCCCCGGTTACCTTGTGTCTCCCATCAGAAAGAGGCTAAGCCTGTCTCTGTGAAGACTTAACCACTCTAATCACATGTGACCATTTATTTATTTTATTTATTTATTTATTTAGATTTATTACCCCGCCCTAATCAGGCGAACCTGACTCTAGGCGGCTTACAGAAATTCATAAATTAAAACCTTAAGGTTCATAAATTACTTAAAAGTCAATTAAAAAAGAATTAAACCATGAATTTACAAAAATCTAAAAGATTTAAAAAGGTTAAAAGGTTTAAAAAGATTTTAAAAGTTTAAAAGAGTGAGGGAGGGGTGGCTGTCCCATCATATCAGCCACCCAACATGGGACCCCATGTTCCTGGACCCCCACACCTGCCCTGCCAGCCAGGTTTTTAGGCCCTTCTGAAAGGGCAGGAGCTCTGTCTGGAGACGTAACTCAGTTGGCAGGAGGTTCCAAAGGGCCGGGGCGGCCACGGAGAAGGCCCTCCTCCTGGTGCTAGAGAGATGCGCCTCTCTAGCCGATGGAATGATAAGAGAGCCTCTCTGATCCGCCCTGGTGGGACGGACAGATGTCCTTGGGACGATGCGGTCTCTTAAGTATCCTGGCCCACTACCATGTAGGGCTTTAAAGGTAATAACCAGCACCTCGAATTGCACCCGGAGACATACTGGCAACCAGTGCAGCTCCCGAAGCAGTGGTGAGGCACGAGCATAACGCCCGCACCCCATCACTACCCGAGCAGCCGCATTCTGGACCAGCTGCAGCCTCCGAATGGTCACCAAGGGCAGCCCCATGTAGAGCGCATTACAGTAATCAAGTCTGGAGGTGACCAAAGCATGTGTGATCATGAGCAAGGAATCCCGGTCTAGGAGTGGGCGTAGCTGGCGTATTACACGAAGTTGTGCAAAAGCCCTCCTGGCCACGGCTGCCACCTGCTCCTCGAGCAGTAGTCGTGAGTCCAAGAGGACCCCCAGATTACGCACCAGGTCTGTTTGGGGCAAAATTGCCCCATCCAGAACCAAAGATGGTAACTCCCGAGATAGCGCAGGACCCCTTACCCATAGCCACTCAGTCTTGCCGGGATTCAGTTGTAGCCCGTTGTCCCCCATCCAGACCCTGACAGCCTCCAGGCACCTGGATAGGACTTCCACTGCATCAATTGGATCTCCACATGTGACCATTTCCTAGGATGTACAGATACCCACAGGACTGTGATGGTTTAGTGGTTAAGATGCTGAACTTGATGACTGGAAGGTTGCAAAGGCAGCAATTCAAGACCAAAGTGCTGCATAACAGAATGAGCTTCTGTCTCTGTCCCAGCTCCTGCAAACCTAGCAGTTCGAAAGCAAGAAATTGCAAGTAGATAAATAGGTATCACTTCAGGGGCAAGGTAAACAATGTTCTCCATCGTGTTGTTTGTGAATATACACTAATGGGTTCTGCGCTTGCGCTGAGCCGTTATCGGAGCTGAAAAGCTGATTGGATAAAAAGATTTGAAGTTAGGACCGCCCACCATTCCCACCTGCCTCAGGGGCCATTTCGTGCTTTTTCCCTCAGTTCTCTTTTTTCCGCTTTGCTAGCAGGAGCCATATTAGAGAGCTTGTAGTATTTTGCTTCTTTAAACCATTTTTCTAGTCGTTGACTACTTGTACAATTTTTCTGGGACCAGGAGGCTCGCAACCTCTTGGTCCACCCGCAGGTGAGGGGTTTTTCCCTCAGCCATGTACACACACACACACACACACACACACACACACACACACACACACACACCTCACGATCTCGAGCCGGGTCCTCCCAGCTGGGATAATTTTTTCTTGTCGTCGGCCATCTACTCCGGTGGATGGCCTCCGCGGCTTTCAAGCAGTGGTTCCATGCTAAATATCAAGGCAGAGGCTCCTCTGGATCAGTGTGACGATGTGGTGTGCGGGTTGGCGGACAAGAAGGACCTGGTCCCCGTCCATCTGGGCTTCCTCCCGAAGATCGTCAAAGAAGTCTGGCAGAAACCCGTCTCCGTCCACTCCATGTCCAATCGGGTGGACTGCATGTACAAACTGTTGGGGGATGATGCCAGCTTCCTTCATTTCCACCCGGCACCCAACTCCACAGTCGTCAAGGGCACTCAGCACTGGACACCAGCCAGAAGCGTCCCCATTCCTTCCTCCAAGGAGGGCAAGAAGTTCGACTCCCTTGGCAGGAAGGTTTACGCCAACGCCTCTCTGTTCTTCCGTGCCGCCAACTATGCTACGGCCATGGGCGGCTACAATTGCAAGTTGTGGGAGAAGGCAGAGTCATTCATGGGGAAGCTGCCGGAGGAGCTCCGTGCTGAGTTGGGTGCACTCTGCCAGGAGGGTAACCATCTCACCCTCCAGCAGATTCGTATGGGTCAGCACATCACCGAGTCGGAGGGCAAGAATTTGGCCCCGGCTATTCAGATTCGTCGCTACTCCTGGGTTGCGGTCAGCAGACCTCCAGGATGAGGTAAAGAAACTTATTGAGGAAATGCCCTTCGATGGCGAGGGCCTGTTTGCCAAAGAGACTGACTCTTCTCTGGGTGAGCTTCAAAAAGACATTGCCTCCATCAGCAAATTCCGTCTTCCTCGTAGGGGTTCTGGGCAGTACCAACTGTACCAGGCCTAGTCCTCTTACCAGGCTCAGTCCTTCCAGTCTAGGCAGCAAAAACAACAGAGGCAGCAGGACTATCCTCGGCAAACTTTTTACCGCCCTCGCCATCAGTCTGCCCGGCCACATTATCAGCAACAGACTCAACAGGCTGGTAAGCGTAGTGATCAGAGGGACAAGCAGTGTTTTTGACTCCTCTCTGACCGAGGACTCTCCCACTCCTGTCCCATACCGTGCCCTGTGGAACTTTCTAACTGTGTGGTCCACCATCACCACAGACAAGTGGGTTTTAGCTATCTTAGACTCTGGCTACGCGATAGAGTTCATGAGATGCCCTACTGTCGGAGGGATCCGTGTCACCGATCCGTCTTCACCACTCCAGGAGGAATTGTCAGCTCTCCTAGAGAAGGGCGTCTCACGACGGGTTCTTCTCCCGGTACTTCATCGTGGACAAGAAGGATGAAGGCTTCCGTTCCATCCTGGACCTCTGCCTTCTCAACAAGCACATAGACACAAGGAAGTTCCGGATGGTGATCCTCCAATCCATCCTCCCACTAATCAACCACGGGGACTGGTTCACAGTCATCGACCTGAAGGATGTGTATTTTCACATATCCATCAGGTGGGAACATCAACGATTCCTCTGCTTCCAAGTGGGCAGCACTTTTTACAAGTACAAGTGCCTACCGTTCAGCCTTTCCTCCGCGCTGAGGGTATTTACGAAGTGCATGGCACCGGTAGCCGCACATCTTCGGCTACAAGGAATCCAGGTGTCCCCGTACATCGACAACTGGTTGGTTTGCTGCCCGACCAAACAGAGGGCCATGGACGATGTCTCTTATTGCCTTGCCCTCATGGAGAGCCTCAGTCTGAGAGTCAACTTCAAAAAGTCGCAGTTGTCTCCGTGTCAGCACGTAACTTACATAGGAGCGGTACTGGACTCACTTGCTTTGAGATCCTACGCTCCTCCAAAACGTCTTCTAGACATCCGTTCAGTGGTGGAATGGATTCAAAACAGACGTTGCGTCAGGGCGAGGGAAGCCCTCCGCTTGCTGGGACTCATGGCGTCGACCGCTGCAGTGATCTCCCACGCCAAACTAAAGATGCGGTCCCTTCAGTCCTGGTTCCTCGCATCTTTCGATCTGGTCACAGACCACCTCAGAAAACCGAATTACGGGAGCAGCTGGAATGGTGGGTGCTGCATCAGAACGTTGCCGTGGGGAAGCTCTTCGTTCTTCCTCTGCCTGCGGTTCAGATCACCACCGATGCGAGCACTCACGGATGGGGAGCGTGCTGCAGCAGCCTGTGGATCCACGGGGTTTGGACTCCTGCGGAAGCCAGACATCACATAAACTTTTTAGAACTGTTAGCAGTGTGGAAGGCGATGCGGTTCTTCAGACTTTCGATTGCAGGCCGTATGGTGCAGGTGGCCTCCGACAATACCACGACCCTGGCCTACCTCAACAAGCAAGGGGGAACGAGGTCTCTCTCCCTTCTTCATCTCGCTGTGATGGTCTGGGAATGGTGCCTGAAGGTGCACGTTTTTCTGATCGGTGTCCACATCCAAGGGACTCTGAACACAACTGCAGACTTGCTCAGCCGGAAGGGGACGGTGATGCACGAATGAGAGCTGGACGAATTGGTGTTCGACAGACTTTGCCACAGCTGGGGGATGCCTGTCCTGGACTTGTTCGCGACGCGGACGAACGCCAAATGCCACCGTTACTGCTCCTGAGTGGGGATCAGCCACAGATCGGAAGGGGATGCCTTCATGGTTCCGTGGTATCAGGACTTCCTTTACATGTTTCCACCGATCCCTCTCATCCAATGGGTCCTCGTCCGGATCCGTGCGGATAATGCATGGACGATTTTGATTGCCCCGTCATGGCCAAGACAGCCATGGTTTCCCCTGCTGCAGACTCTGGCATCCGATTCGCTTCGACTGCCCACCAATCCGGACCTCCTCCGAATGGGGGACGGCCGGATTCTCCACTCGGACTTGCCCAGGCTCCACCTGACGGCCTGGCTTATCCGCCCGACCTAGCATGGATCCTACAAATGTCTCGGAAGCCCTCCACGCGGAGGTCTTATGCATCTAAGTACCATCGTTTTGCTGACTTTTTAACCTCCAGCGACCATACCGTTGCCTCCGCATCTCTGTAGGACGTCATGTCCTACCTCCTGCATCTGGCTGAGTTGGGATCCGCACATTCTTCTCTTAAAGTCCATCTTGCTGCGGTGGTTGCCCATGCTCCACCTTCCTCTGCGTTGTCCTCTGCCTTCAAGGACAGGACTGTCAAATGTCTTTCCACCTCTCAAGGTACCACCACCACAGTGGTCGTTGTCTACTGTCCTCAATGCGCTCACGAAGGCGCCCTTTGAGCCTTTGGCTACAGTTGACATCAAACTTGTCTCTTGGAAGACTGCATTCTTGGTAGCTATCACCTCTGCCAGAAGGTGAACTTGCAACCCTAAGGTCTGACCCACCATTTCTGAAATTCTACCCTGACAGGGTTGTGTTGCATCCGGACCTTTCCTCCCGAAGGTCCTCACTGAGTTTCACTTGGCCTAATCCATCATGCTGCCTGCGTTCTTCCCACATTCATCATCGTCACAAGAGAAAGCGTGGCACTCCCTGGATGTCCGGAGGGCCTTGTTCTACACCCAAAGAGCTGTGTCTTTTAGGAGAGCACAGCATCTTTTCATTGCCTATGGTGGCAAGTCACGGAGGCAGTCTTTGTCTGCGCAGAAACTTTCCAAGTGAATTTCAGGTACCATCTACCTGGCCTATGAGCTGTTATCACTGCCATTTCCGCCTCATGTCCGGGCTCATTCCACCAGGACTTTGGCCTCTTCCACTGCCTTCCTGGAAGGCATTCCCATGGAGGACATCTGCAAGGATGCCACCTGGTCCAGGTCCTCCACGTTTATCACTCACTACAGAGTGGATACTAGGTCTGCTGCTGACACCAGATGTGGCAGAGCCATCCTGACAGCGGGTCTCCGATCCTCTTCGGTGATGACCGCCCATCACTGACTTCACTCTCCTTCATCACATCTTGCCGGCTGCCCACCATCCAAGTAAGTGAGCTTGCTAGTCACCCATTAGTGTGCATTCACAAACAACACGATGGAGAAAGACAGGTTGTACTTACCAGTAACTGTTGTTCTCCGAGTATGTTGCTTGTGAATTCACACGACCCACCCTGCCTCTCCTCTAGGCTGCCTGGCTGAGATGTCTCTTGGCCTAGCAGGCAGCTTTAGTATTGAACTGAGGGAAAGAGCGTGAAATGAGGCGGGCGGGGATGGTGGGCGGTCCTAACTTCAAATCTTTTTATCCAGCTTTTCAGCTCCGATAACGGCTCAGCGATTGCGCAGAACCCATTAGTGTGAATTCACAAACAACATACTCAGAGAACGACAGTACCTGGTAAGTATAACCTGTCTTTCTGTGCACTCCAGTGTCTAATCATTCCTGCCACATGTCCATGGAAAGGTCTGTAGACGGTGCTGGGTCTTTGGCTATAAACAGAGATGAGCACTGAACCCTAGAGTCAGATACGACTGGCTTTCTAGCAAGAGCTACCTTTACCTTACCACACACCACAAGAGAACATGTTATTAATGCCAAAAGTATGGCATTCAAATAATATCCTTATAACACTATAAAATGTATAATTCTTCATGGTTTGAGTGGCTGTCCATCACACTTGACATTTAAAACTGGAAAGGTTAAATCCAGTGTGAAATCAGCAGTGGTGGACATCAACAGGTTCACACCAGGTCGTCAGAACCGGTAGCAGAAATTCTGGCTGGCCCGGCCCATCTAAATTTTGAAATAAAGTAGTCCTAATTTGGGTGCGACGCAGGGCTTTCCCCCTGACCATGCCCACCATACCATGCCCACAGTGTGATAGTAAAATTTTTTGGAGCCCACCAATGGAAATCAGGTAACTCTTCCAATTATGTCAGTGTTTATATAGGTATTAAAGTAGAAGTAAATTCATAGTTGAAATGATTCTGAGGAACATTAACTTGTCTGCTTCTTCAAGCTTTAGTCATTTACATTGCTTCTATGTGCCATATGCATAAAGATAAGTCAGTGTTGCTGAAAGCATGCCATTTTTTAAGTCACAGACATGTTACTTCAATAACCATTCTTACAGCAATGAACAAAGCTGTAGGTACAAATGCTTTAAAATACATGAAGACAGCTTAATTTGCAGACAAGTACTTAAGTCAGAAAAATGTAAATGACAGCTCCGCTTACATCTCTGATCCCAGAGAAACAGACATAAGGGAGATAATATTGTTGACAAGAAAATAATGCAAGAGCAGGAAGTCCACATTTTCTTGAATATTTGCTTTTTTTCTTAGTGGCGGCGGGGGGGGGGGGGTTAAAGCATTAAGATCTACCCTGTTTCCCCGAATATAGGACATCCTCATATAGTAAGCCCCCCCCCCCCCATTTCCCCCCACTTCGGAAATATAAGGGCCTCCCCGAAAATAAGGCACTCACCTAAATCTTGCCCTGGCAATCCACTGTATCAGCAATAAATGTGTACTGTATTCTTCTTTGTCATGGAAAAATAAGACATCCCCTGAAAATAAGACCTTGTGCCTATTTTGGAGTTTTTAAAAATATAAGACAGTGTCTTATATTCGGGGGGAAACAGTAGCTAAGGCTGTAGAACCTGTTCTTAATGTTGGATTGACATATTTTATGTTTATTCTAAGATGTCCTGGAGAAGGTGTCAGAAAGTAGGTATTGTACAGTACTTTTGTATGGGATGGGAATGTGAGAAGATATTGAAATTTTAGCAATTAGTTTTTAAGGAAATAAATGAAATAAACAAATTAAATTTAGCTGTATGTCATTAAATAACAGTTTTGGAAATATTTGAGAAGGAGGTATGTAATTGGATAACAAAAATTAGTTTCCAATTTGTTAAAACCAGCAAGTTGAATATTTTAAGGAATTGAAAAACTTATAATTTCCTGTAAAATAATTGGTATAGGGAAGTTTAGGATGTAGCTATCAATGATAAACTTAATATAAAAGTTAAGAGGAGGATGTCTGGTAGAGATGTATTTATAGATATTTGAGGTAAATGTATTAATTTTATATTAATAAATGAAAGGGACAAAGCCCAATGGACCCAATTTGATTTTGGAAGGGAGATGGAGTTCACAAAGGTAAATGGTAAATTGAGTTATTTCTTGAATGGTCCCGGTGGCATGGACCACTGTGTGTTTAGATGTTCATTTGTTATGTTTTTTCTTTTTGTTTGAAAATAAGATTTTAATTTAAAAATAATAATGTAAAATTCTCTTATCATTAATTTTATGGTAAAATATGATAATCCACACATTCCTTGTTAATAGTTATGATCTTACTTTTTGTTTATATTTAATTCTAGATTAAATCGTACATATACTCAGCTTTTGAAAGAGAATGAGGTTCTCCAGGTGGACCATAAGAATTTGAAAACACTGCTAAATAACTCTAAACTAGAACAGACACGGTTAGAAGCTGAATTTTCAAAGCTTAAAGAACAATACCAACAGCTGGACATCACATATACAAAACTGAATAATCAGTGTGAGGTGATCATTTTATTTTACTTAATTCTTGTGAAATAATGCTTGTGCAGTAATGTGCTTATTTCTATGGGTTTACTAGAATAGTTAAACTTCTGGTTTCTGTAAACATTTTTAACATTTTGAAAACGTTTTTCTCTAAGTAAGAAATATGCTAGTTGATAAGTCTACTGAGATTTCACTGAGACTTTGATGATGTGTCCTAAAAAGTAAGTGGTGGCTAGTTTTCAGTCCTATTAGTGGGTTAATCCCCCCCCCCACATTGTTCTGCTCAGATGCCTGAAGTGAAGGGACTGACTGCTGTTAGCCTTTTTCATGCAGACCCCCTAGCACTTCAGTAAAATGAGTACCTAGCATGTTGGGGCCAAAATGCTAATTAACTTGTGAACCACCCTAGAGTGCACTAAGTTCTATGGGGTGGTATATAAGTGTGATTGCTTTGCTTTACAGACAGCATATAATTCCTTAATTATGTCAATTTTGTTGGCTGTCAATATGTTTCTGGAATTGATTCAACTTATTGATTATGACCTGCAAGGTCCTATTACCTGTGTTTCATTATACAGTAATACACCGGATAACGTTATGACTTGGTTCCACAAGTCATGACGTTATCTGATTTTTAGCGTTGTCCGATGCATGCATCGAACAACGCTAAAAAACAAGTCCTGACTTCAGGAACAAACCGCTTTAAAGGCAGGCAGGGAAAGAAAGAGACCTCCTTGCCTTTAAAGCCACCCCCCACCCGCAGCGGTCTCTGCGACTGCAGTAGGGTTGGGAAAAGCACCCGCCTTTTCCCCGACCCTACTGCAGTCGCAGAGACTGCTTTTTTCTTTCTTTCCCTCCCTGTATTTAAACTACAGGGAAGGGGCGTGGGGGGTGGATTGGGTAGTTCTACCCAAACCACCCCACACCCGCAGACCATTGCATCGGATAACGCTAAGAATCATTATCCAGAATCGTTATCCAATGCAAGTTTTTTCCAAAAAACTTGCATCGTTATCCGATTCTAGCGTTATACGATGCAATCGTTATCCGGGATATTGGCTTTGAGATCTATGGGAATGGAGTAGGTCCCTCTTCCTTTTTCTTGATGATTTCACCCTCAGTGTTACATTTAGAAAGGGCATTCTTGGTGGTTACTACAAGAGAAACTTGGCCAACCATCTATCTGTTGTCCTTCTACACCAATGACAAACTTTTAGCAACTGAGTAACTGCTAAGGACCAAAAATAGTAGATGTTCTGTACTTTTTTGTTAGTATTGTTTTAATTTTTGTGGCTTTTCCAGCTTTTTCGATAGGGTTTTAATTGTGTTCAGCATTAAAAAATATTTTTATTTTCACTTTTATGTTGAGAGCTGCCATAGGTCCCAGCTATGGGAGAAAGATGTGATCTAAATGAAAGACTGTAAACTATCTTCAAGAGGCTTGGTATCTCCCCAGAATGGGAATGTCATAGGGAACTGCAGAAGAAGGATGTATTAGCAAAATCATCTTCTTTTATATTAAGCATGTCTTAAAAGAATTACTCTTCTGCTGGTGCAGATAACACTAGAGATATTAACAGCACCCGCCAAGTGCTCTCCTTGACTAAAAGAAAATACATTTTACAACCTTCTCCATTTTTTAGATGCAAGCTGCTTTTACGTAATTCATATTCTGACCATTTACTTATTTTGAGTTTTATAAAGTTGAGGACACTGCCTGTAGTAAAATACTGTATTTTGTATACTTTAACAGTTGCTTAGCCAGCTAAAAGGAAACCTGGAAGAAGAAAATAGACATCTACTCGATCAAATACAGACGTTAATGCTGCAAAACAGAACATTATTAGAACAGAATATGGAAAGTAAAGACCTTTTCCACGTTGAGCAAAGGCAGTATATGTGGGTATCAAAAAATATGAATCAACTGTATAGATTGCCCCGAAGTACAGATTGAATTTTCCTTTATTTACTTGAGGGTTATTCCCAGCTATTGCAAAATACAAACAAACCTGACAAGGCAGATATTTACTTACGACTACACCTTCTCTGTAGTGCCAATAGCAACATGTCATCTTGTGTTCATATAAATCAGAGGTATAGCTTTGCTTTTTCTTTAATCTAATCAAGGAGTAATATGCCTTTTGTATTGAACACCCTGAAAGACTAAATTAATAAATGAACAAAATAAAGGTTCCAAGATTGCCTTCAGAAAACATGATGCTGTAGTTTTAGTTTTCAGTATAAAGAGTAAACAAATAGTTCCATTTATCCAGCTGTCTTTCTATTAAATATAAAATAAATATATGCCTTCAACTCAGTTTCAGCTTATGGCAACCTTTTCTAGTTGTTGTTTTTTAGGTACAGAATACTAAGAAGAGGTTTATCATACCCTTCTTCTGGGTGCACTCTGTGACTGTGTAGTTTGTCCATGGCTACACAGTTTGGTTCTTCTCCTGGGAAGCACAGCAGGGAATTGAATTCCCAACCTCTGGCACCAATAGCTGGACATTTAAATCAGTGACCTATCCAGTCAGCTGAGCTGTTAGTTAAACTTACACTTTTTAAAAAAAGAGAAAAAAAGGAATACGGACACACTTAAATACAGGCATATCCTTTACCCTTTTCCTCAAACACCCAAAATAGTGCTAATTTGCTCAAATGATTTCCTTTGATTTACTTTCTGCTCCTGTTCTGTTGGGTTCATTTACTTGTCACATACTGAATCTTGATCAAGTTTAGGGGTCTTTCAAATACCACATGACCGTTTGGGGAGGGTCAACCAAAAGTCACCAGGGGGGGGTTTTCTTTCGGCATGAAGTCACATGACTCCAATTTTTAAAAATTATTTTTATTAATTTTAAAAAATAACAAAACAAACAAAAAATCAAACCACAAGACATTACAATACAAAAAATACTAAGTATATAATAATAATAATAATGATAAAAGTTAAACCTTTTTCATATCCATGTTTTTAAACTAATCTCATTTTTAGTGCTTTCTTTATTACATATCCTTATGTCATATAATTACTTATATATTTAACTATATATGTCAATAAATGTATGTTTTGTTCTCAACGTACTAATAAGTAGAAGCAGTGACAGATTTTACTTTCCTAGGATCAAAGCTCACTGCAGATGGTGACTGCAGCCATGAAATAAAAAGGCGACTGATTCTTGGGAGGCAAGCAATGAGAAACCTGGGGAACATAGTGAAAAGTAGAGACATCACATTGCAAACAAAAATTCGCATAGTCAAAGCAATGGTATTCCCTGTGGCAATGTATGGTTGTGAGAGCTGGACCATTAGGAAAGCTGAGCGCAGAAGAATAGACGCCTTTGAGATGTGGTGTTGGAGGAGAGTTTTGAGAGTCCCCTGGACAGCGAGGAGAACAAATAGGTCAATCTTAGAAGAAATCAACCCTGACTGCTCCTTAGAAGGTCAAATAATAAAGATGAAGCTAAAGTACTTTGGACATCAAATGAGAAGAGAGGATTCACTTGAGAAAGCCTTGATGCTTGGATGGTATTGTAGAAGCAATGGGCACAGAGCTGAGCGAGTTGAGGGGGATGGTGTAGGACAGGAGTGCCTGGCGGACGGTGGTCCATGGGGTCGCAGAGTGTCGGAATCGAGTGTGCGACTGAACAACAACAAAAATTTACAATGCCCTGGAGATTGCAATTTTTCTCTAACTTTTGCTGTTTCCAGAAACTCAGTTGACCTGGTGGTGGTCTGTCCCCTTAACCCTCGATCAATGTATGCTCCAAGAATGGTTTCCATGTATTACATAATTTATTTTCCTTAATTATACCCTTTTTCTGATTAAATTCCCAAATAAGCTTATCGTTCAATGCAATTTCTCACATCTCCTTATACCAATCTTCCATTTTCATAAGGGTATCATTCTTCCAATTTCTTGCAATAAATCGCCTTGCTGTTGATTGTATAATAGATAACAAGTCTTTTTTATTCACATCTACAGTAATACCTCGGATAACGTTTACCTCGGATAATGCTAAAATCTCATAACGTTAAGTAATCTGGGGAGGAGAATTGAATCGAATAATGTTAAGGTCCTATGGGATGTATCGGATAACAACCGCTAAAGCCTGTGCGGTTACAATGTATCTCTATGGAGCTTTAATGTTATCCGATCCATCCCATAGGATTTTAACATGCATCGGATAACACTAAAAATCGGATAACACCAAGACTTGTGGAACCGAGTCTTAGTGTTATCCGAGGTATTACTGTATACTGAAATTATCTACCTCAGTCAATAAGGCAGCACCTGATCCCAACTTTAGGTCCACACCCATTATTTCTTTAATTTCTTTCTCTATATCCAAAAATCTTTTAACACATTACAGCTCCACCACATATGTTCATATGTCCCCAGTGTATTCTTACATTTCCAACACATTTTTGTTTTTGTACTATCCATCTGGTGCAACCAAATTGAGGTCAGATACCACCTCCACAACATTTTATAATTATGCTCTTTAACTCTAACAGACAGGGTTCTCATAATCCTTTTTTTCCATTTATGTTTCCAACTCAATTCTACAATTTTAATATTCAAATCTTGTTCCCAAATTGTTTTTAAAACTTCTTGTGCATTTCCTTCTTGATTTAAAATCTTATACAGTATATCGTGCTAACCAAACCTTTAACACCAATCTTCTCCCTTCTTATACAATAAACCATTTCCTCAAATTTTGTCCTTTCCCTTTCTAAACTTGGTTCATCTAAATATTTTTTATTCCAATTATTTACTGATACAATTTGGAACCTATTCAAATTCATCTGTATATATAACTCTAATTTTTTCCTCTATCCTTACCTATCTGGACCCAGTCTTTCAGCAGGAACACATAATTTTTTAGGAACACTTCCTCTACTTTTCTATCAATCTTCACTGGAAAACTTTTAAAATATCCCATTTCCATAATTGGAGATACATCTGGGGCCAATTTTCCTTTCAATTTCTTCCAGACCTCCATTATTATCTTCATCATTTTATTCTTAACACTAATCTTTTATCTTTCTTTATCTAAAAAAATTGCTTTGCCTACCCCTCTTAATTCTTTCATCTCATTTTCTTCCCATATTACCTCCTCTTTCATTAAAATTTTTACCATACAGTATTTTTAATTGAAATGCTCTATAATAATTTTTCACATTTAGTAATCCTAGTCCACCTTCTTTCTGGGATAAGTACCATAATTTTTTGATATTCTTGGCCTTTCCCCTACATTACAAAAGTTGTTCAACAAATTCTGAAATACCATTATTTCCTTAAGTTGAATTGGCAGGGCATCAAACAAAAAATTTATTTTTTGTAATAATTTCATTTCACATAATGCAACCCTGCCAAACCAAGATAAATTCAACTTTTTATGTTGCTGTATTTTGTCTTTAATTTCCTTTCCTTGTCTTTCATAATTCAATTTCTTAAGTTCATCAAACTTATTTGAAATATTTATCCCCAGGTATCTCAAACTATCTTTAATTTGAATATTATATTTATCCTTTATCTCTTTCTGCTCATCTTTTGGCAGAACCCTGTTGATATAATTGTTCAATTATTTTTCTAAACTTTATTCCAAAACCATAGTTCTTAACTATCTCATTTATTGTAACCCATTGAGGCAAATTGAATGCTTTAAAAATATCTGAAGACAAAAGTCCAACCTTCTCTTTATTTTGTTCTCCTATATACATTAGGTCCACAACCCTCCTTGTTAAGTCTGCCACGTGTCTCCTTTTCAAAAAGCCTGCCTAGTCATAAAACCATACAGTCTATTTGCCATTATTTCTGTAAATATTTTGGCATCTTGATTATTAAAGAAATTGGTCTATACGCATCAACTTTCTCCATATCTTTCCCAAATTTAGGAATTAAAGCTATTACGGACCGATACCATGAAGTCAGCATTCGTCCCCCATCTAAAATATAATTAAACAACTTCAAGAGTTTTGGAACCACAATGACTCCAAAATTTTAACCCACCCCTCCACCACCCCCGGCCAGGTGGAAGTTCGGGGGTGGGGTGGCTGTCATCCTCAGGCTCTGGGTCGGTTTCTGCCGTTTCTCTTCAAATCAAGGAAAACTGAGAAACCACGTGATTTGGGGGGGGAGTAGGGGTCGGACAAAGATCACAGAAAGTCATAGGGTTTTTGAAAGGCCCCTTATGTGCTTCATTTCTCCTTGTCGTACCTCGGTAATGTCAAAATATAAAAATCATCCTTATCTTCAGTAGTAATCTGTAAGTGGGAAAAGATGGAGATTTGTTGTGGGAGAGAAAGCTTGAAACCATGGAGGTACTGTTCAGGCTACTTATAGAAACACATGTTGTAACAGCAGAGTTTAATTAAATTTAACAAGAATTATTGTGCCAGCAGAATTATGAAGAACATGAATTCAATATTCAAAGAAAATACATGTTAAAAATGTGTTTGAAGACATTTCCACAGAAACGTGTACCTCTGAAATACCCACTGATTTTCCTTTACAGTGACAAGCTAAATGAACTGAGAAGACAGAAGGAGAAATTAGAAGAAAAGATTATGGATCAGTATAAATTCTATGAACCATCTCCTCCAAGAAGGTAATATATGACTACACATTTTAAGAATGCTTTTCCCCTACCCTATTTGAGACAATTTCAGCTTCATCAGAGCCTAGAATAGACATACACTAGTACCTCGGAAAACGATGAGACTTGGTTCCACAAGTCTCGTCGTTATCCGGTTTTTAACGTTGTGCAATGCATTGATCGCACAACGTAAAAAAAAAGCCCTGTTGCCCTGGAGGTTGCAGCAAGCCAAAACGTCGGGATTTGAATCCTGACGTTTTGGCTTGCTGCAGCCTCCAGGGAGATGGGGGAACTTTGGAAACAGCTTGGATCAGGTCCCCCGACCTGCTCAGAGCCAGCAGGGGGGTCAGAGAGCCCAAAATGGGTTTTAAAAAACCGATGTTTTTTCCACCCATTTCAGGCTCTCTGACTCCCCTGCCTGCTCTGGGCAGGTCTGGGGACCTGATCCGGGCAGGTCTGGGGACCTGCTGCACTGGCCAGGGAGGTGGGGAAAGTCCAGAAACAGCAGGTCCCCGGTAGGGCCTGGAGCCGGCAGGAGGGTCAGAGAGCCCAAAAGGGGTGGAGAAAAGGACATTTATCACCCATTTCAGGCTTTCTGACCCCCCCCTTTGCCGGCTCCGTGGGGTCGGGGGACCCGATCCAAGCTGTTTCCAAAGTTCCCCACCTCCCTGGAGGCTGCAGCAAGCCAAAACGTCGGGATTCAAATCCTGATGTTTTGGCTTGCTGCACTGGCCGGGGAGGTGGGGAAAGTCCAGAAACAGCTTGGATCGGGTCCCCCGACCTGCCCGGAGCCGGCAAGGGGGTTCAGAGAGCCCGAAATAGGTAAAAAAAACAGATGGTCAGGGGACCCGATCCACAGCAGCCCATGCCTTCGCAGCTGTGGAGTACCTTGGGAAACTTGACGGGTGAGCCCCCGTCAGCTTTCCAGCCACCCCACCCTGCCTCCGCAGCTGCAGGGTGGCTAGGAAGCTGAACGGAGAACCCTGTTCAGCTTTCCAGCCACCCTCCTGCTACGAACGACTGCATCCGATAACGTTAACAGATCGTTATCCGATGCAAAATTTCTTTAGAAATTTTGCATCATTGTCCGATTTTAGCATTATCCGATGCAGTCATTATCCGAGGTATTACTGTACAGTAATACCTCGGATAACGCTAAGACTTGGTTCCACAAGTCTTGGTGTTATCCGATTTTTAGTGTTATCCGATGCATGTTAAAATCCTATGGGATGTATCGGATAACGTTAAAGCTCCATAGAGATACATTGTAACCGCACAGGCTTTAGCGGTTGTTATCCGATACATCCCATAGGACCTTAACGTTATTCGATCCAATTCTCCTCCCCAGATTACTTAACGTTATGCGATTTTAGCGTTATCCGAGGTAAACGTTATCTGAGGTATTACTGTAATTATGTTAGCTAGTTAAAGAAACAAATTGTTTTGAAACATCAGTGGTTTAATTCTGAATTTAATATTCCTCTTTTTTCAAAAGGAGAGGCAACTGGATTACTTTAAAAATGAGAAAGCTTATAAAATCTAAAAAGGAGGTTAATCGAGAACGACTCAAGTCTTTAACTCTGACACCAACCCGTTCGGAATCCACGGAAGGATTTCTTCAGCTGCCACATCAGGACAGTCAAGATAGTTCATCAGTGGGATCAAATTCGCTTGAAGATGGTCAGACTATGGGAACTAAAAAAAGCAGCAGTGAGTAAATTGTCTGATTTTAATAAGGACAAAAGTAGTGTAATATTTCCAGATGGAGCTAAAAGGTCCAGCATTGATTTAAACATTTTCTTTTAAAAAGTAATGTAATTATTCATCCCTCCATGGTCATGAATTAAACATTAAGCCCTATAGCAGAAAAATACTCTTAATATGTGTTTTAGGGCTTCAGTCTTAAATTGCACAGAAAAAATTGGTCCAAGCTGAATTTTGCAGGTAAAATTCCATACCTCCTTTACCCATAGCCTTTGCTTTTTTCTATACTGTTTCTTCATTCTTTCATAAAACTTCTGTTGAGTGTGGATGTGAGTGGATGTGGGTTAACATAGTTCCTTATTAGCATCTTTACACTGCTGCTGAGTTTATTCTATTTCTCTGCATGTTCATGCATGCCATTAGGACTTCTGATGGAATTGGTACACTACAACAGTGACTCTAGCATTGCATGGAAGAGACCCAGTGCTGTACCATCTGCGTCCCAAAATGGCATCGTGATGCACAAATCTAGATAGCTTGATGAGTTATTAGCACTACATGGGAATCTACCCTCTGTAGTCACAATGTATCTTCTGTGGATGTAAGTGGGTCCAACACTGTGGTATCTTTTCTTTTGGTTCTTACCCCATGCCTTTTTATCACACTCTGCCATTGCTGCACTAGACTGATACTATACATTCAGAGAGTGTGTGAAATTCAACCTTTAACCACATTTTGTACTAATATAGTTTTGAAAAAGAACATGTTTATTATATTTTACTATTATATCAGAATTTTATATACAGAATCTGAATAAAGGCTGCAGTACTAAGCATGCTTACTAAAGAATAAAACATTTTGGGTGTCCTACTAGTACAGTATTGTGCTGTCAGACATGCAGGATAAGAGAAATCTATTTAAGTAGCTTTTACTTCAGTATTGTATTGGTCTTGAATTTATGTTGAGGACAGAATAGCTGCTTTCTGCTAGTTATCTGACAGAAAGAACTATTACACAAGATGAATACTTAACATAAAAGGAGTCTGAATAAACCATATGTAACTATTTTTCTAATAAATTGCACATATATAATTGTTCATTAAGTGTACAATTAATTACATTGATAAGGTTTGTTACACTAGGAAAGTAAGGACAGATAGGTAAAGGTTTCCCTTGGTTGAAAGCCAGTTGTATCCAACTCTACGGTTCAGTGCTAATCTCTGTTTCAGAGCCAAAGAACCAGCGCTGTCTGCTTCTGCAGATGTTTCCATTGTCATGTGGCAGGCACGACTAGACACCGGAGCTCTGTTTACCTTCCCACCGATGTGATCCCTATTGATCTACTTGCAAGTTCTTGCTTTCTAACTGCTAAGTTGGCAGGAGCTGAGACAGAAACAGAAGCTCATTCCGTCCTGCCGTACTCGTGAATTGACCTCTGACCTCCCGCCTTCTAGTCAGTTTCTTAGTCACTTGAGCCACTGCAGATACATTGCATTTTTGTTAAATGTTAACTACCAGAAGGTGTATATTTAATTCATTTTTGTGCATTTATGGTAAAATTGTTCCTACTCTGATTTAGATGTTTAAACATTAAAACAGATTGTCTATTTTACAGTGACTTTAACTCTTTAGTTGAGTTGTTTTTACAGTATTGCTTCATTAGTGAAGACTTATAATCCACTGAAAAATGTTAATTGCTTTTATTCAGAAATCCCATCATTTTCTGCATGACCTTTAAAGCAGGAGGTAGACTAATGTTTCAAAATCTCCAGAAGAGAAGGTCTGAAGGTTATTTTATTAGCTAAAGAATTCCATGTCTCAGTTTAGATCTAATACTAGTTCAGTGCTTACCTCTCTTAAATCTAGTCCATAGTTGCTGTCTACCATTGACAAGATTCTTACTTTCCCAGCCTGAAATGGGCCTTGTTTGATCTAGATTCTAGAGTAATCATTCATTGTTTTCAGATTTCTGTACAAATGCTTGCAACGTTACTGAGATACTTCTAAAATAATGGAACAGCTTGTAAGGAGAACCGAGATAACAGGGATGTTAAAAATTTGTGTTGCTTAATATTACCAGGTAGAGAATGCTAGTCACACTGCTTCTTTTCCAAAATAATTCTACTTACAAGTAAAACATTTTTATGAAACTTGTGATAAGTGATATCTGTTTCTGTCAGGCTTACTTTGTAATATAATTGCTACAATTCTATTGTGTTTCATAAGATAAACTCCAATATTGTGTAGTGACACTGGTATGTTTGATTGTCCTGGCTAGCTGTCACATGCTTGGACATGCTTAAGTCATATGCTTGATTGAACTCTTGGTTGCTTGCCCAAGTGCACAAAAGTCTGTCAGATACTTGTGACAGTTAATTGTCAATTTTTTCTTATGCATTTGGTATTTTTCATTAGAGTTCCAGTGAAGGTATTCTTCTCAGATCTCACAGGTTTTAACAGAACTTAAATTCTCCTTCATGTAGTCTGTGAATGCACACTCTGGGTTCTACGCCTGCGCAGGAGCCATTTCGGAGCTTTAAAGCTAATTGGATAAAAACTTGAAATTAGGGGCCAACCACCATCTCCACCTGCCTTCGGTGCCATTTTGCTCTCTTTCCCTTAGTTCTGTTTTTTCCGCTGCTGTAGCAGGAGCCTTTTGAGAGAGCTTAACCATTTTTCTTGGCCTTCTTAGGATAGCCAAATTTCTACAATTTTTCTAGGCCCTGGGGGATCACATCCTCTTGGTCCACATATATTTCTCTTTCTTCAGTTTTTTCTCTGGAAGATCCTAACCTTCACGAGCTTCTACAAAAAATTTCACCCCCAGAGGAGAGTTGTTGTTGTTCTTGTTGTTGTTCTTGTTGTTGTTAATTCAGTTTATATGCGGCCCTACTCGGTGCAACCGACTCAGGGAGCCTCACAAAACTCACAAATATAACATTCAACATTATAATCAACAATATATTACATAATCACAATAAATTTGAAATTAAATATAATAGAAAATACAATATGATACAATACAACAAAACAGAAAAATAACAACAAATACATCAATATATCATAGAAACAATTACAATCACTTCCCTCCAGGCAGGTAATTATAATTACAAAGCAGCAGAATAGCAGCAAATACATTAATATCATCTGTACATATCATAAAACAAATTACAATGCAAAACAATCACTTCCCTTTGAGCAGACAGTTATAGTCACTTCTCTCCAAATAGACAGTTTTGGTCACTTCCATCCGAGTAGGCACTGGGCAAAGAGATCTTTCCCCAGCCCCAGGAGTTCACCTTCTCGTGCATTCTCCTTTTTCCTGTGCCATTACATAGCCTCTTCAGCAGCCTTCAAGTGGTGCCCTTCTTGCAATAACAAATTTCCAAGCACCACAGCCATGACAAGTGCCTTCTTTGTCTTGGCGAAAGTCATCCAGTACGCTTGTGCCAAGGCTTCATTAAGTTAGCACTCAAAATCGCTTGAGCCACCACAAAGTTCACCTAAAGGTGATGGCTCTGTCTCCCCACCCCGAGACTTCTCAAGAGACTCGTAGCGAGGAACCCTCTGCCTCACATCAAAAATCGACCACTGCAGAACTTTTTAGTAAAAAGAAAAAAGCCCAAAAAGGGGAAAAGAAAAAGACTAAGTCGTACCACTCTCTTCTCCTCTGTCACCTACCGCATCGGCTATTTTCATTCGGGCAACCTCCTCCAAGGGACCCTTTTCCTCACCGGCACCAACCCCGACAACATCTCTGGTAAAGCCTCCGTCTCTATGACTCTGAGAGTCACCTCCGATTCCTCTGCCTCATGGGGCCTCCCTCAGAGGGAGTCTACACCTTGAGGGAGTCCACACCGACAGGCAGCCCGCCTCAATTCTCAGCCACCACTACAACAGTTCCGCGTGGACCTTACCCCACTGTTTGAGAACCTGGCAAAACAGATTGGTGATTGCCTCTCAGGACTCACTCCAGCTCTGGCCCAAGCACCACCGGAACCTCTAGAACAACCCTCAAAAAAGCGCACAATCGGCCTTTTGTCCGAACTGCCCACTAAAAGATCCAGACATGAAAGGGATTGGGTTTCTGCTAGCCACAGGCCACTGCCACAATCTCCAGATACCACGTCGAGGACAGCCAGGCAGTACTGGTCTGACTCAGACACAGAGGCCTACATCCCACCCCCCACTGTCTCGGAGGGGTCAAACCGTTCTACTGACTTGTCTGATGGTGAGGAAGAGTCAGCCATCCAGCCTGAGAAGACTCCCAAGGATCAAATCAGGGACAAACAAGAGAAGCAGCCTGAGGATCAGAGGGCTTTTACTGCTCTCCTTACCAAGCTTGATTCGGCTCTTAACATCAAGGCAGAACACCAATCCCTACCTTTTGTGGACGAGGTTCCTGGTGTTGCAGAGGAACAACAAATCAGGCCAGTACACTTGGCCCTCTTTCCAACTTTTTCCCACTTTGACAAAGCTGTCTGGAAAAGCCTGTGTCAGCACACTCCATGTTGACACGAGTAGATGGACTTTATAAAATCTTGGGAGATGAGGCAGACTTCCTCCAATTCCACCCCATGCCGAATTCGAGGGTTGTGAAGGCATCACAAGATAAAACCCTGGCCAATAGGTTTCCTATTCCTGCTTCTCAAGAGGGAAAGAAGTTAGACTCCCTCGGAAGGAAAATTTATGCTAACGCCTCCCTATTACTCCGGGCGGCTAACTATCCTGCTGCGGTGGGTTCTTATACTTACAAACTTTGGTCTAAGACACAAGGTTTCTCTGCAAAACTTCCAGCTGACCTACGCTCAGAGTTTGACATACTCTGTAAAGAAGGAACCTAAGTTGGTCAGCAACAAATCAGGACGGCGAGACACATCTGTGACTCTACCACTAAGAACATAGCCTCAGCCATCCACCTCCGTAGGCACTCCTGGTTATGATCTGCCAATCTACAAGAAGAGTGAAAAAACTGGTGGAGGAAATGCTGTTCGACGGTCAGGGCCTATTCTCCTCCGAGACCGATATGGTCTTGAATGAGCTGCACCATGACAAGACCACGGCAAACAAGCTCCGGCTATAGCTTAATAATGCCTATCAACAGAAATCTAGATGCAGGCAAACCTATCAACCGTCATACCTGACCTATAAGACAATTTTTTCACAGCGTCCTTATGGAAAACATTACAACCAGCAAAACTATTATAAACCTCATCACCAGCAGGCCCGACTACCATATCCTCAAAATGTGCTGACAAAAAGGCTAGACAGCATGCTTAAATTTCTGTAGACCGAAGATCTTCCAATTCCTACCCCGTGCGGACTAGGGTGACCATAAAAAATCGATGTCAGAATTTTTCAACAGGAACCCCACAAAGTGATCAGCCTTTCCCAATTTTAAGGCAGTTAAAGTTTGAGCACAATTGGAGCGTGTTAACCCGTGCCACTGGGCGCTTAAAGTTACAAAAAATGCTTTTTTGGGGCTAACTAGCGACGTATTTTCTCATGATTTATGTCTCAAATTAAAGGCACTATTATTGTAACTAATTTATATTCTATATATATTTATTGCTACTTCTAGTCGAACCGAGCTATAATAGCTTCAGCATCATTCTATCATGATTTTCATGTAAATTTAGATTTAAGGAGACATTTTTTATTTCTTTTTCTTTCTTTCTTTTTGTTTTGTTATTTTTACATCTAATTTCCAAAACCAATATTCGTTGTAATGTATGTTATTAATTTTTTTCAGATTAAAATAAAAGAGTAAAACAATGGCTTCCACCTCTGCCATAAGAAGCAGAACCAAAGATAAAATTTTCATTGTAGGCTATCCGGCTCACCAGATAACCGGTTGTAAATTGCCCTCTAATCATCAAGTTTTGGCCACTTTGTTCTACAATTTGCATACTGTGAAATTGAATCTTAAGAGATTCAGCAAGAATTACCATACAAAAAGTTCTTGTTTTTTGGGGGAAAGCTCGGATTCCTATAAAACATGTGCAAGATGCTATTAGTAAATTAGAGAAACTTCACGCAGAGTGGAGAAATGTACAAAAGGACCTGAATAAAAATCAGAAGCTGCAAAGAACAAAATCAAAGAGTTCGCTTCAAAGGTAGATTATATCTTTGATATCGCCCATCAAGATGCCTTGGCTATGATGAAATCAGAAGAAGACAAGGAGTTTCTTTTGAAACAAAGGGATAAAGGTTGGCCAGGCTCTGTGCTTAGAGTTGATCTGAAGTTAGCTCGAGCTGAAGAAAGAAAACGACAAAAGGAACTTGCGAAAATGAATGAGCAAATACAAGTGAAATGTTTATTCAAAATAGGTAAGATTCTTTTATTTATGCTTGAATATTGATCATTTGCTAGGTACGTTTACGTCCCCTGGTTTTTATTGTTTAGTTTTTACCCAAGCACCAACAAAACAAGATAACCAACCTAACTATTTTCATAATTAATTTGGTCCTTTTCTTTCTCTTCTTTTTTTCATAGTAACTGATGATGAAGAAGATGAGGACAGTGATGAAGAGGAAAACACATGCGATGAATATATCGAGGATGTGCTGCTAATGGATGTTTGTACTTCTCAAGAAACCAAGGAACTTCCTGGACCATCTCATAGCAAAAAGGATGAAGCGTGGAGTTAGGGGAATTTTAACCATGAAACTATCTCTATTGTTGGATCGGTGTAAGGTATCTGACAGAAAGGCCACACGAATACTCATAGCTACCATAAAAGCACGGGGAGAATTCTGACGAGTTCCAAGTGTCAAAAACCTCCATCCATGAACAGCGAAAAGTATTCAGAGAAAAATACACTGAGAGCATCTTGGAATGAATTGATATCCCAGAGAAGGAAGCTGTTGTAGTTCATTGGGATGGGAAAATGTTACCAGACGTTCTAAAGACAGAGCAGAAAGAACGAATCGCTGTTTTAATTTCTTATGGTGAAAATGAACAACTGCTAGGAGTTCCTGTAGCAGACAGCAGCACTGGTGAAGAACAAGCCCTGGCGGTTTATGAGTGTCTCGAGGAATGGGGTGTCTCCCATACTATCAATGCAATGTGTTTCGACACCACTGCATCAAACACAGGAAGATTCAAAGGGGCCTGTACAATTTTGGGACACATGTTGGGTAGAGAGCTGCTTTACCTAGCTTGCTGCCACCATATTCTTGAAGTCATGTTGAGAGGTGTTTTCGAATGTAAGTTTGGATCAACAACTGGGCCTCAACCCGATATATTCAAGAGATTCCAAAATGCATGGGCAAAGCTCAACAAGAAACAATATGACACGGGTATAAGCAACAAGATTGTGAAAAACATCTATCTTCTGAAGCAATTGCCAACATAACTGCGGATGTCACGTACCAGCCGGCCCCCTCACTTCTGGGAAACCTCCTGAACCAAAACAAACATTCACAGGGCGAGCTGGACGGCAATAAGAACTTTTCAACTGCTTATCAGCTACAAGGAGGTTTAATTGGGTAGCGTGTTCAAAGTTGTGTGTGAAATGCAATGCTGCTCTTACCCTTTTAGTCCAATGAAGACACATTGTTCAGGATGAAGATTTATTGACCAGGTTCTTAAAGCATAAAAGTCAGTAGCATAAGTCAGTCCAATACACAGTCCAAGATCTTTTAGGTAATCTAGGTAACCATTTTTAAGGAGCAAAAATGCATAGCTCCTAGGCTAAGGATGATAGCCCATAGAGATCCAGAAACAAAAGCTCTCTAATCAAAAACAGGTCTTAACTCATGGAGAAGCAGAGACAAACTCTCCCTGTTCTCTCCAAAATGGAGAATTTGCAGTCAGGTGGGATAGCTTTAGCCAATCAGGTAACAGAGAAAACTTTCTCAAAACAACACATTGTTTACACACGTGCACACAGAGTGTACTGGCACTAGCCAAAACATGGCTCTCAGCTAACTTAGAAAAGATAAGAAACACTGGAAAACATGCTGTCTGTGACACAGCCTCTTTGAAACTACTGATTCACCAAGCTTTGGGAACATTAGGAAAAAGATGTTGTTTTCTGACACACCCTCCCTTTTGGAAAGGCAAATCGAGGTTTGACTTTACCAAAAGACATCGTTTACTAATGTGAGCAAAGCAATTGAGCAAACAAGCTATCCCTTATATATGTAGGATAGTCGAGCGTTAAAGCATCTTCCAGTTTTAGCTACTGGAGGTACACGTTATACAAGTTACATTCTGCATTGCAAGCAAACTCAGGTATAAAACCTAGCTGAAACAAAAGACTTGGGCATTTTTAGGTACCAAAGGTTTTCCCTTCCAAAACACATTTTGCCCAAACAGAACAACTTTTAAATCAGAAAACAGTTCAGTAACACCACACATGTCACAGAAGCTTCTTTTATGAGATTCTGGAAAAACAAACAGATGATTAGCAAGAAACAATGACATTTTCCCCCCTTCTTCTTTTCTTCTTCTTCTTTTGATGTTGCACCTGCAAACAGTTAAACAGCCAGTTGAACAAAGTTCACTCAGAGTTCCGTTATCAGCTCTTCTTTCAGATGACAGGAACATGTGCATTTCCTTCTCCTAGTGAAAACAAACTCAGGAGAACACACTTTTAAGGTATTAATCAGAACAAAGTCCAAAGGAATCAAACCACCCCACCCATGTGACTTTAAGTGAGGTCTGGCAACAAAACAGGCAACAGAAACTTGATAGCTTGACTAGCTTCCTCAGCTCCAGAACGGACCGGATCCAATCTCTCTCCACAGTAACGTCGGGACCTGGACATGGATTTCAACACTAAACTCACGGAATCACCACCCAGAGACGATTACAGGGAGCTCCTACAATTGGTATTGGTGTTTGTAGGAGCACTGAATGGAACAAGTGGGATTTAAATCTGCAGGTGCCATCAGCCATGCCAGGTGGATGGCCAAGGCCATCTATTGTCTGAAGATATTCCTATTCCACAGACAATTCAAACTGAGTGATGAAGAACACAGTGCCTTAGAAGCTGTCTGTATTTTTCTCATTAGAGTGTATTGCAAAGCTTGGTTCAATGCCCACAAAGCACACTCGGCTCCCAAGCAAGACTTTGATTTCTTGCGATGTTTGTTGGACTATCAGGAGATTGACAAGGATATCTCTGAGAGAGCTGTGGTGAAATTCTCAAACCATTTGTGGTATTTCAATGCAGAATTGGTAGCCCTCATGTTCTTTGATCCTTCAATTTCAGACGAAGAAAAATTGGAAATGGTGAACAAAGTCCTCCTAACTCAGACCAAGACCAAGACAGAAAATTCAAGAATTGTAAACCCCAAATTTCGAAGACACCAGTTGGAAGAAATGGTTAATGCAGGGTTATCTGGTTTAATTACCAAGGGTACCATGAATTTATTTGAGCATTTCCAGATTAACACAGATTTTCTCAGAGAACCCCCCAGTAGCGGGCCTGAAAATATACATTTTAAGGAAGGATTGGGGATTGTGAGGTCACTAAAGGTCATTAATGATGTGGTAGAACGAGGAGTGAAATTAATTACAGACTTTAATAACTTTCTCACCAAAGATGAGGAGCAGAAACAATGTTTTACAAGTAATACACAAATGCCGAAAGCTGTATCCTGATGTTTCAAAAAACACTTTGAGCAAACCTTTAGAATAGATTATTTGTTATTGTATCCTTCTTAAAGATGGTAAACAATGTAATGTCACTCTCTTTTCTCATTTAAATACATTGAAATATGTAAAAAACAAACCATTCTGTCATTTTATTCCATCATAATTAATTTCATACTTTGAAAAATATAAAATAATTCTCATATTATAAGTTCATTAATAGAGGTTCCAAGTCACATTTTTATGACAAAGGCCGTTATAGCTCAGTTTGACTAAAAGTAGCAACAAATATGTATATAATAGAAATTACTTACAACATTGCCTATGATTTGAGACATAAATCATGAGAAAATAATGAGAAGTTTAAGAGATAGGGAACAAAGACATCGCTAGCCAGCCCAAAAAAATTGAGGTTTTTGAAACTTTGAGTGCCCAGCAGCACAGGTTAACATGCTCCAATCGTGCTCAAACTTTGTGGAGTTTCCGTTGACAAAATTCGGGAAATAATTTTCTCCCATTATCACTGTGGTCACCCTAGTGCGGACCGATGCGGATTTTCCTTGGAACTTGGCAAACCATTACCACTGACAAGTGGGTTTTAATAATCTTAAACTGGCTACAGTATAGAATTCAAGAGACAACTCCCACTCAGGTACCTCCGGACAACCTCCCCCTCACACACTCTCTGGGAGGAGGTCACAACTCTTCTCGAGAAGGGAGCCATCAAACTTGTAGACTCTACCAACTCAACCGACGGTTTCTACTCAAGATACTTTGTGATCAACAAGAAAGATGGGGGACTCCAGCCGATCTTAGACCTTCATCGGCTAAACAAATGCATCCATCAGACAAAATTCCGGATGGTGACTCTTCAAACCATTCTTCCACTCATCAACAAGGGATATTGGCTTGTCATGATCAATCTGAAGGATGCTTACTTTCACATCTCTATTTACCCTTTGCTTTGAAAATTCCTGCGGCTTAAGATTCAAGACCCAATATACCAATATACTTGCCTACTGTTCAGACTGTCCACTGCACTGAGGGTTTTTACCAAGTGTATGGCACCAGTAGCAGCTTTCTTTCATCTCCATGGAATCAAAATCTTCCTATAAATAGACAATTGGCTGATAGACAATTGGCTGATCTGCTCACGCTCAGAACGAAAGGCAAGAGAAGTTATGGTCTTCACCCTACAGCTTATGGAGGATCTCGGTCTCAGAATCAACATAAAAAAGTCCCATCTCATACTAAATCGTACAATAGACTACATAGGAACTTGTCTGGACTCCATGAAAATGTGAGCATTCACTCGCAAGCAGCATCTAAAGGACATCTCAGAAATGGTCTGCCTTTTACAAGCTTGACCAACTGTGCGAGTCAAGAATGCCCAAAGACTGCTCGGGCTAATGGTGTCTACCATGATGGTCATACCGCATGCAAAACTCAAAATGAGGTCGCTTCAATTATGGCTAATGGCCCACTTCAACCCTCGGAAAGACCCATTTTGTCACCCTGCTTATTCAACTTATACACAGAACACATAATGCACAATGTAGGGATGGAGGAATCACAGTTTGGGATCAAAATTGCTGGAAGAAACATCAACAATTTGAGATATGCAGATGATACCACCCTAATGGCAGAAAGTGAGGAGGACCTAAAGAAGCTCCTGATTAGGTTGAAAGAAGAAAGTGCAAAAACTGGCTTGAGACTCAATATAAAGAAAACCAAGATCATGGCAACAGGCCCTATCAGTCCCTGGAAAATAGATGGGGAAGAAGTAGAAGCAGTGACAGATTTTACTTTCCTAGGATCATAGCTCACTGCAGATGATGATTGCAGCCATGAAATAAAAAGGCGACTGATTCTTGGGAGGCAAGCAATGAGAAACCTGGGGAGCATAGTGAAAAGTAGAGACATCACATTGCAAACAAAAATTCGCATAGTCAAAGCAATGGTATTCCCTGTGGCAATGTATGGTTGTGAGAGCTGGACCATTAGGAAAGCTGAGCGCAGAAGAATAGACGCCTTTGAGATCTGGTATTGGAGGAGAGTTTTGAGAGTCCCCTGGACAGCGAGGAGAACAAATAGGTCAATCTTAGAAGAAATCAACCCTGACTGCTCCTTAGAATGTCAAATAATAAAGATGAAGCTAAAGTACTTTGGACATCAAATGAGAAGAGAGGATTCACTTGAGAAAGCCTTGATGCTTGGAACGGTCGAGAGCAAAAGAAGAAGGGGACAGCCCAAGATGAGATGGCTAGATGGTATTGTAGAAGCAATGGGCACAGAGCTGAGTGAGTTGAGGGGGATGGTGGAGGACAGGAGTGCCTGGCGGACAGTGGTCCATGGGGTCGCAGAGGGTCGGAATCGACTGTGCGACTGAACAACAACAAAAAAACCAACCATGCAGATCATCACAGACGCAAGCACAAAAGGATGTGATGCTTGCTTCAAGGGACTCAGAATCAACAACATGTGGTCACCACGAGAGAAGCTGCACCACATAAATTACTTGGAACTACTGGCCATTTGGAAGGCCATGAAAACATTTCAACCATTGATAAATGGCCAGGTAATTCAGATCACATCGGACAATACCATGGTGATCAGCTACCTCAACAAACAGGGAGGAACCAGATCGCAACAAATATGGGAGTGGCACCTCCAGTCCCATATCTTCCCAATAGGGAATCACATCAAAGGAGAGTTGAACACGACAGCAGACTTCCTCAGCAGGAAAACCACTTCCACCCATGAATGGGAGCTAGACCAAGAGGTTTTTCTAACCATCTGCAGAAGGTGGGGAGTTCTGGACACAGACCTTTTCTCAATTCCAGACAACACAAAATGGGGGTATAGGACAACACTCAGAGGGGGATGCATTAATGGTCCCATGGAATTACGACCTAGTGTATGCCTTCCCACCATTCCCTCTGATCCAGAAGGTGCTCCTACGATTTCAAAATCAGGGAGCACGAGGGATCTTAATTGGCCCCGCCTGGCCGAGACAGCCTTTGTTCATGACACTCTGGGAGTTCTCAACAGACCTCCTGACTCTCTCTACCAAACTGTCCCTTCTCCACCTGGAGAAAGGCCTGCTCCTCCACGCTGATCTCCCCAGCCTTCATTTGACGGTGTGGTATATAATGACAGACTCTTAAGGATCATCAACAACAGCAAGAGGACTTCCACTACAAAATTGTATGCTTCCAAGTTTGCACAATTTCGTCAGTTCATTGTTGAAAAAAGACAAAACCTACCTGGGGCTTCAATGGAATTCCTCATGACTTACCTTCTACACCTTGCTGAATCTGGCTTGTCGAACTCATCCACCAGGGTCTATCTGGCAGCTGTGGTGGCACACTCCCCACCCACATCACCACTTGCACAAGCCTTCTGGGACAGGACTAACACAGGCTGGATTGAAAAGGAGCCCCGTGGGCCGGCGGGAGGCAGGACTTGGAGCCTCTGACCCAGCCCCTAACACCGGCTGGGTTGAAAAGTAGCCTCCGCGGCCCAACGGGAGGCAGGACTTGCAGCCTCTGACCCAGCCCCTAACACCAGCTGGGTTGAAAGGGAGCCTCCATGGCCTGGCTCGGCCTCAAGGGATATGGACATAGTGGGTGGGGTTGAGTTTGGGAGGTTTTTGTGTATTATTTAGCGTTATCCAATGCAGTCGTTATCTGAGGTATTACTGTATACCCTTTGACAAATGAGGATAGAGTTAAGCCAGATCTGGAAACATGTAAATTTTGGGGAAGTTAGAGGAAAGGTGGAGATTTTACAAATTCCAATGTACAGCACGGGTGAGCTTTCAAGTTAGTCGTAAATGTTTTGTGTCTCTGTGTTGTAATCTTTATAGTGGCATTGTAGTGTGTTATTCAGTTTTGTAACTTTATTCCTGTATGTTGAAAGTATAAATGTATGACAAATCTGTTCAAATAAAAATTTGTACATTAAAAACAAAAAAATGGCTGCCAAGGGTTTCTAAGATACTGAGCTTGATGACCGGAAGGTTGTCAGGTCAGCAGTTAGAGACATGAGTGCTGCACAACAGTGAGCTCCCATCAACTGACAGTGAGCTCCCTGTCAACCAACATGAGATGGATTGACTCAATACAAGAATCTATAACTTTACATTTGCAAGATCTGAACAACACCATTAATGGTTGTAGAAGTTATTAATTCACAGAGACACCATAAATTGACAGTGACTTGATGGCAAGTGGCAACAAAATGCATAAGTAGACTTCAGTTACTTACTCCTGTTCCAAATGTACTTATGAAGAAAGTTGTAAATCACTTAGTTCTCACAATGTGCTGATTTAGGCTTCTCGGAATTGATATCCACTAGTATTCTGCAGAACATAGTTTGGAAGATGCTGTAAAGTGTGGTCTATGACCAGGTTATGGTCCAAGACAATCACCTAGATAAGTATCAAGGATTTATGGATGAAGCAGGTTGTCCACATTTATTTCAGGCCTGGCTATGGAACAGAGACAGCTTTGATTAACTTGGTTGGTTCATTCCTGAGTCCAGATGCCTCAATTTTACCAGGGATTTGAAATGTATTTGCACAGTTAAAACTGGAGCACCAACTGTGCCCACTCCTTGAGATGTCTGATTTGGCTACAGTAAATCACACCTTACTTAGCAATAGCAATTACACGTATATACCACCCCTTAGCATTTAGTACTCTCTATGGGGGGTTTAGAGGTAATTAGCATCCCTCCCCCCAAAAAACAAAATGGGGTACTCATTTTGCTGACCTCGGAAGGCTAGAAGGCTGACTCAACCTTGAGCCCTGGTCAGGATTGAACTCACAACCTTTTGGTTGCAGGAAAGCAGTTTAACCACTGTGCCACCAGGGCTTCTATAACCAGAAACAGTTAATAGTCTTGATATAGCATTTTGGATGAGTAGAAGTTTCTAAATACTTGTCATGGTATTGTACTGTTTAAAATATATTTTGTGTTAAGTACATGTATCTACCTATGTGAGCTTCAACTCTGAAGCTCTTCTGAGGAGGATCTTCTCTTGGCTCCATTGCCACCACAGACGTATTTGATGGGGAACACAAGAGAGGTTGGAACCCTTTTCCACCAACAATTGAATACTCACTTCTTCAGGCAGTCTTAATTACTGGATGCTATGTCTTTTTTAAAGTTTATTTAAAGTTTTTAATGCTTTTTAATAAATTAATACATTTTAAATTGTTATTGCATGTTTAGTTGCTTTTTAATCTATAATTTGTTGTGCTTTTATTATTATTTGCTTTAACATTTTGAGCCACCTTAGATCCTCCTACTGGGAGAAAGGCAGCCTACAAATGATACAAAATAAATCTGTGGGCTGAACACAGCTCAGTAGATGTACAATGTTTGCAAAGGATTTATAACCACTCAGCTTTGTTTCTGCCTCTTAGTTCATCTTGTAGTTAGACTACAAGCAAGGAAGATAAGGAAATTTAAACTACTGTACTATATTCCTATTGATTTAGTTAAGATTCAGTTAAACTAAGTTTAAGAACTTCCAAACAGCTAAGTTTCAAGTCATTACAGTTTATTCCCACTATTCATGAAAAGCCATTTTAAAAAAACTTGGCAGATGAATAATCCAAAATACATTTATATCTTATTTTATGATGTTATAATAATGACCAGACATTATCTGATTAGAAAGACAGTCACAATGTACAGTAATACCTCATATAACATTAGTATCGAATAACACTAAAATCACATAACATTAAGGAATCTGGGGGGAAGAATTGCATCAGATAACATTAAGATCCTATGGGATGCTTCAGATAACAACCGCTAAAGCCTGTGTGGTTATAATGTATCTCTATGGATCCCATAGGATTTTAACATGCATCAGATAACACTAAAAATCATATAACACCAAGACTTGTGGAACCAGGTTTTAGTGTTATATGAGGTTTTACTGTATTTATAACATGCCAAAAATTTGTCCAGATGGGCATTTTTTCTCCTTTAGATACTTGCCTAAAACCCAATTTATAATTAAAAACACATCTCGTTTGCATGTTTTGCTATGTGTAATCAATGTACTTAGGCATGTTTGTATCTAATGAGTTGGATTCCAGAACTATTGCTTATAAATCTGTTTATAACATCATATCCTTGCCTTGATTAGATCATTTTTCTTTGCAGACAACTTTTAGAACTACTCAGTCAGTAGAGTTAGAATAATCCAGATGGTTATGGGTAATACCAAAATCTGGCTAACTGTGGAAGCATTTAACAGACTTGCAGTTACTTTGAAATTGGCCAATAGTTTTTAAAAATATACATTGTCTTTTAAATTTTGCAGATTTGTATTTTCTATCCTATTGCTACGGTACCAGGTACTTCTAGTAGTACCATTGAATTATTGTGATGTTAAGCATTCATTTTATAATGCAAAATTCATTCTTTCATATTTTACTTTTGTGAGCATATATTTATAATATATTTGGAGATATAACTTAATAACATAAAAATAAAAAAATTGGATGCTTTGGTAGAATTACATATCACAAAGGAAACATGGAATCTTCAGTATAGTCAAACCTCACATAAAGAGCACCTCGCTTAGAGAGTAACTCGCTTACAGAGCAGAATTTTCTCTGAATGGTCACCTGACATGAAATTATAGTGTAAACTCAGCAGGCAGGGATGCTTGACATTTGTCATGCAAAGCAGTTATTCCCTGCCACTGACTTCCCCAGGCCTAAAACTGAAAATCAACATAACTAGAGGCAAAATTGTTTCATAGACGGTGAGGGAGGCAGAGAGCAGAATCGCCAAGCAATTGTAGGTTTATGAGTACACATACACAGATTTCCTCTGCAAATACTGCCTTTTTAGTTTGCCTTCATGTTATTTCTGTGAAATGTTGGTTCTGGAAGGCATTTTCACTCTTAGTTGCTATATCAATTGTCACTGCAAGAAAATGACAAATGTACATTGTTAGACATTGTCTAACAATAGTACTGCTGTGGTACATAATATTGTGCATGGTGCAACCAGTATGATATAATAGACAGAGTGTCAGATTCAGGAGACCTAGGTTCAAATGTTCACTTGACTGTAAAGACCCCTGGGCAGATAACAGTGGTAAAACCATGCCTTAATATTCCATATGTCTTGGAAACTGTATTAGATAGTTCTTTGAGAGGCTCCATCTGTAGAGTCTGAAAGGCATGAGACTACCCATCCCAGGATCCCTTGAGGTACTATTAGGAGCAGTTCCCTTCTTGAAAGGCCACCATAATGATGATAAGCCTACATGGAAGTGGGGGAAAGCTCCTCTTTAAATTATTTTAGGGGCTGTGTCTCCCAAGATTCTAATTCCTGGTGGATCCTGGGAATTGCAGTCAAAAGAAACAAAAATCCTATTTATAGTTGCAAATCCACCTATAGTTCCTGGGAGAAAACACCAGGGAATATAGTCAAGGTTTACTGAAATGAAGTGTTTGCACAGCTTGTGCTTGAATGGTTGCTGATACCACTCTGAAATGTGAATGCATGTTAATTACATGGCTTGGACCTCTTGCATAAGACCTCAAGCCTGGCACAAGTAAAGTGAACCCTTCATACTTTAAGTTTTAAAATCCTTTTTGTAGATGCTTATTTTATTTATTTATTTATTTATTTCATACATTTTGTACTTTCTATCTGAGAAGAAATTCCCACTCTCATTCCCAGATACTACACACTTTATTTTGAGATATTAAAATGTGTGTAATATCTGGGAATGAGAGTGGGAATTTCCTCTCAGATGGGCAGTGCAAAATGTATTAAATAAATAAAATAAGCATCTACAAAAAGGATTTTAAAACTTAAAGTATATGAGGGGTTCACTGCTGTTCTTCTATTCAGACTTTGCTCATCATTGTTGTTTGACATCTCCCCCCCCCAAAAAAAAGAAACAATAATGATGTTTTACTTAATCAAAGTTTTTACTTAAAGTGGCAATCTGTCAGATTATGAGGTTTCTGTATTCTATTGACAGGTATCATATAACCAATTATTTAATCAAAAATAGGAAAAACATCACTGCTCCTGTTCTGGGCAGTTGAAAGACTTCAGATGGGTGAAACAAGATAATATTTAAAATAGGCAACTCATGTGGAAAAAATGAAGGCAGTATTGAAATATGTTTTATTAAACAAATGATCAGTTTTGCAGATTATTATTATTATTATTATTATTATTAATTCGTATTTGTCCACCGCCCTTCTTACCAAAGTGACTCAGGACGGTTTACAAGTAATAAAAAACAAACAAAACATGACAATAAAACACAAACACTACCTAAAAACCTTAAAACTGTTAAAATTAAATTTTAAAATTAAAATCTAAAAAGATTAAAATCACACCAAATGCTACATCTTACTAATTAAAAAAGTAGAGGGAGAAATGGGCTAGATACTTTTTGAACGTATAAAACCGTTTGAGAAGTCTCGTTTCCTACCTCAAAACCAACACTTTGTTTTGGACACATTTTTGGGATTTTGTTTTAGCTCCCACCCCCCAACTTTCTCTGGTACTTAGAAATGCTGAACTTCAAAAGTTGCTTGCAACCCTCAAATCTCCAGGGTTTATTATTATTATTATTATTAAAAGTTTCATAGCAGAGGCTTCATATTCCATTGTCATTCAGTAGGCTAGGGCTAATAGCTTTTAGCAAAGTACATCTAGTGGAAGCTCAAGCATTCATTTCTTTCCTTAGTTTCAACATTTAACTTCCATCTGTTCTTCTCCCCTTTTTCTTTCATCTTCCCTGTTTCCGTTTTTCCTTATGCTATGACATAAAAGTGGTTGCACTGAAAAGACTGCCCTTTTTGAGGAACAGACCGAAGGAAAAAGACAAAATGAAGGCCTTCTACCGTCGCTCCATGTGTAAGACTTTATGACAGTTCAGCTTCTTTTTAAATGGCTACTCTGGCTTCTAGTACTAATTTCACTAACCATTCCCTGGACTGCGCTGTTTTTTCTGTTTTGCAAAGTGCAAGTCCTCTTATAATACAAGGAGCTGAAGCAATGTTTCTAAACACCTTGACATTCACTACATTTCATTGTTGGGTCACAAAAATATTTGTGTATTCATATGCATATGTATGTTTACACATAGACAGTGAATGACTGTTTATAGGTTCAGGTTATGGATATCATGGGTATTTGAACATAATATATACATATTTATCTATATATAATGATACAAATGTTCAACTGCATTTTTAATAATCACTTTTAAAAACACAAATACATATCTTATTCTTTATTAAAATGCTCTTAAAGAGTGTGGGGAAGTGTTATGTAAAGATAGGTATCATAGGATGCTTTTATTTTGAATCCTTTTCTCTAGTGATATGCAAAAAACTCTATTTCTACAAAGGCCTAAATTGAGGAATCCCTTATTGTTGCCAACACTGACTTTTTGTATTAGCACTTTTGTTCATCTTATCCTATTCATTCCATTTTTTCACTGCAAAACATATCAGAGCTTCTAACATACGTTTATTTATATAGCACTTCAGCACAAGCATGGTGATTGTAGCTAATAAAAAGCGATTGCAGCCATCTCTAGAAGGTGGCTTTGGCTTTTTAACACTTTTCATTCATTTAGCCAATTGCATGCTGTAACTTGTATGGACGTGTGGACTGTAGTTTTCAGTATGTGTTGATGCTGAAATAAACATGACACATTTTGCAGTGCAAAATTAAAAAAAATAAAGAACTTTGAACCATGCTGATTCATTTGCTTTCATTTGCATCCCAGCCATGAATGACCTGATGCAGTCCATGGTCCTAGCAGGAGGGCAATGGACAGGTAGTTCTGATCATCTGGAGGGTCCTGATGATATATCTACGGGTAAAAGGAGAAAAGAATTGGGATCTATGGCCTTCTCTACTACATCCATCAACTTTACAACTGTCAACTCTGCTGCAGGCTTGAGATCCAAGCAGTTGCTTAATAATAAAGGTATAGGTAGATCCTTTTCACAGTGTGATGTGTTTGTGTTAGTAACAGTAGCATTGTTAGAATCTGTTTGTGTTTTCTGTTGCACATTCTGAATTGCTGACTTAACAAAATAGAATGGGGAAGAGCTGTTGTATTTCCATTCTCCTCTGAGAACACAGTTCTAGTTATTTTATACAGTGTAAATTCAGCATTACTATTTTTTGCCAAAAATTGTTTGTTTCTGGTCTAGATGCTGCATCTTTTGAAGATGTAAGTCCTCAAGGAATTAGTGATGATTCAAGTACAGGATCAAGAATTCATGGTAAGACTTTAAAAAAAAGGAGTACAGAACAGTAAACCCTGTGATGCAAGGGCTACTTAATTGTATCCGTAAATGGAGGATGCTAGGCATTGCAGGTGTGTGTGTGCTCTTTTTCTTCTCTCTCATCCTTTCTTTCTCCAATGCCATTTCTTTTGCATCTTATCTAAGTACAGTAAAACCTCAGGTTTTGACAGAGGTCTACTCCAACAGCCTCTGTTGTAATGTGAAAAAATTGTAAACCAAAGCACATTTTCCCATAGCAATGCATTGAAAATTTAAAAAGTTCCAACTAGACCAAAAATAATTTCTAATAAATAAATAAATACAAAAAACCACAAAAACATCCAAAAACTGCTAGACACTATCATCCCACACAGCCCCAAAAAGGAAACAGTCCCGACCAGACAAATGAAAATTTGCATCTCCCCCAGGCATTGGGACTTTGGGTGCTGGGGTTGGGTGCCATTTATTTCCAGAGCATTACTGGAACTTAACCCTTGCCTCACTACTTCTGGGAGAACCGAGGAGATTAAAAAGGAACTCTTACTATGCTCTGGAAATAGAGCAGAACAAAGGAGACTTCTTCAGGTAGCATAGCGTAGGTGTGTGTGTGCTAATCAAAGAACAACAATCTTCAAAGAGAAACAGCTGTTTTATTCTTCAGGTTCATTGATAGCAAAGTCCATGGAAAAATCATAGATTAAAAGGTCATAACAAAGAATCAGTCCAATAAGAACAGTCCAAGTATCTTTAGGTAATCATAGTGAAAAGGAGAGAAAATCCCATAAGCCAAACTGAGGTCTTAGTCCATTGAGAAACAGAGACGAACTGACTAACTTCTCTGCAAAATGGGGAAATTGCGGTCAGGTGATTTAGCTTTAGCCAATCAGGTAACAGAGACAAATATTCTCAAAACAATGGATTGTTTACATCCATGTGAAGACATAACACTCTAAAGAGATAACAGCAGGAACACTGGCTGAAAACAACGATCTCGTGACGGTCTTGTGAGACACACAGAGATGGGAAAGGATTTTTATTAGGCCTAGCTAAATGAATAGCAATTTCAAGTCTTGGGAAGCATTAGGAAATAGGTCTTTTCCTGACACGCCCCCCCCCCTTTGGAAAGGCAAACTATAGTTTGGGTTTACCAAAAGGCACTATTTTCTAATGTTGAGCAAGTGATTGAGCAAATAAGCTATCCTTTGTATATGTAGGATATCAAGCGTTAAAGCTTCTTCCAGTTTTATTTACTGGAGGTACACGTTAAATACAGTTACATTCTGCATTGCAAGCATACTAGCTCAGGTGTTTACGCACACACCTTTACACTCTTGGCTAAAAACAAATCATGTAACAGGTACATCAGTTTCAATTTCCCCATCATCAGTTTCAGGAAACATTCTGCTAAGGGAATCTGCATGAACATTCTGAGTCCCTTTGATGTGTTGTATGGAAAATTGGTAATCTTGTAACAACAAAGTAGGCCAGTCCTTGACACTTTGGACTTTAGCATGGACTGGAACCATTTGTGAAGAACCAACTTCATGTCCTAAATAAATCACTTTTCCCAAACACCATTGGCATTTGGATGCTTTAACAGTTAAACCAGCATCCTGAATACATTGCAGGACAGTTTCAAGGTGTTTAAGATGGTCAGAAAGTGAATCACTGAAAATTGCAACATCATCAATGTAAGCACTTGCAAATGACAAACCATTCAAAACCTTGTCAATCATTCTTTGAAATGTAGGTGAATTCCTTAACCCAAAAGGCATTCGGGTGAAGGCAAACTGTCTTCCATCTGCTAAGGAAAAAGCAGTTTTGTGTTTAGCACTTTCTGTTAAAGGTATCTGCCAGAATCCTTTAGTCAAATCTAGAACAGAAACATATTTAGAATTAGCAATCTTGTGAACCAAATCATCCATTCTACGCATTGGGTACAGATCAGGAACAGTTACAGAGTTTAGCTTCCTGTAATCAACACAAAATCTTATTTCAGGTAAGATGTTACCAAATACATCTTTCTTCTTAGCTAGAACAAAAGACTTGGGCATCTTTGGGTACCAAGGGGTTCCCCCCTCCCTTCCAAAACACATTTTGCCCAAACAGAACAACTTTCAATTCAGAAAACGGTTCAGTAACACCACACATATCACAGAAGCTTCTTTTACGAGCCTCTGGAAGAAAACAAACAGGTGTTTAACAATAAACAATGACAATTCCCCCCTTCTTCTTTCTTCGTTGTTGCACCTGGAAACAACTAAACAGCCAGTTGAACAAAAGTCCACACAGAGTCCCGTTATCAGCTCTTCTTTCAGATGACAGGAACATGTGCATCTCCTTCTCCTAGTGAAGACAAACTAAGCAAACAAACTTTAAGGTATTAATCAAAAGCAAAAGTCCAAGGTAAACAACCACATCACCCTCACCCCTGTGAGGTTTGGAAACAAAACAGGCAACAGAATTCTGATAGGTTCACCAGCTTTTCAGCGCAAGAAAGCACAGCAATGCAATCTCTGTCCTTGTACGTTAGGATCTGGATTGGCTTCTGTCTTCTGTTATTGCTGACACCACTGGTTGGGTCTTCCCCACAGCCATCACCATCACTCCCAACGACTCAGCACTGGCACTCCCGCCTTGGCCTTCGAAGGGCAGTAATTCTTCGGGAAACACTGCATCTGACATGCAGCTCCCACTTCTCACTAGCTGACCAAAACAGCTCAGTGTAACAGCCTGTAGATAACACGTTTCAGAGTTGCTGGTCTGACCCACACACTCTAGCAAAACTTTCTTCCTTGGACACGTGGAGGAGTCCGACGTTGGAGCTCTTCCACCCTTGAGCTGGTATTTCAAACAAAATGAGGCAATTTGCAACACCTCCAAGTCTTCAAAGACCAAAACAGCACATGTAGTCAGCAACTTGGACTTCACTGCAGGAAAACAAACTTTAGCTGAAGGGTTTCACTCCTTCCCTTCTGGCTTTGAGGGGAAAAACTTCACGGAACTGCTTCTGAGTAAAAATAGGCACTCTGCTGTGGAGTTTAACTCCAATTCAACACAAAAGAGTCTTATTTGGGGCTTGCTGGGCGTCTGGGGGAGTCTCAGAAGTCATCTGGACAAGCCTCACACCCCATGGGTCTTCCTGCTCTCGCCTTCATCTGGCTAAACATCATTTGGGCACCTTCCCCAAGATCCCGATCTGGATGCAATCTGTCTTGGGGTGCTAACTGTGGTGAGGGGGTGCTTACCTTCCATCCTGTAGGGCTAGAACAGGTCTCATTCCCTCTGGACTGGAAGCACTGGAAACGGCCCTCGGCCCACGGCCCTCAGTTTGGGAGTTTGAGAATCCAACTCAAAACTCAAAACAGCAATCTGAGAAGCAAACAGCTGCGATGTCCTCCATCTCAGGAGACACAGGTCGCTGTCCAGTTCAGCACTTTCCAAAACACAGGCAGCAATCCAAGGAAGCACTTTCAGTTTCTCAGCTGTTGTTGCAGACACACACACAGGCTTTTGACCAAAACAAACAAAGCTTCCTCCTCCTTGCAGGGCTCTTGCAGGGCAGAGGTTTAGCATGCACACACACACCAAAAAAAACTACTTCAGGAGGCGCAACGTGTCTGGCTTGCTTGGATCTTACCCAGTTATCCCAATAAAGAGACGTTGTAAAAGAAGTTGTTGTTTATTGAAAATAAAGCATGGTACATAAAAAGCAAAAGTTCTTCTTATAACAGGATACAGAAATCAGCATTCATAAAAGACTAATCAAAATAGCATACAGAGGAATAATTTAGTTAGGCCTCCTTCCCTAAATGAAAGAAACCTAACTCCTTCTCTAAGTGATCATTTTTTTCTCCTAAGCGAATGGGCCTGGAAGGCTAGCCCATCTCGCACTCCTCCTTCAAGCTTAAACAACTACTAATGCATAAGCAACTACTGATCCCATCTGTCTGGTTCGATAGACAGAAGTGGACTGGCTTATTTGCATATAGCCAATCAGAGCATTGCATAACTATAAGCAAAGCAAGGTTCCCATAATATTTGCTGGGCCTCTCTGCAGAAGGAAATTTACATTCCTTTTCTATGAGATGTACCATAATATAGGCCATTGTCTTGCATCTGCGAGATAAGAAAGGAAAAGATTTTTCCTTGTACTTTGCAAACTGCTCGGCATCTTCTCGGCCTTAGAAGAGCCAGGTTAACTCCATCTTGGATATGTTAAGAACTTGAGGGTCCAAATAGCATCTAGATTGTTCTTCCCACAAAACTCCATAAATCTTGAGTGTCTTAGAGCAGAGTCAGAGTTTTGCTCTAAGAAAGCTGAGCTGAATTCAGTACTAACCCTATTAAGAACACACCCATGGAATCATTGCAAATTGATATGCTATGCTAACAGTTTTCACTCATTTCAATTGGTTTACTATTGGTAAGACTAAAAATGAGTTTAGCACAGGTTTTTTAAAAACCAGGTTCTGTAAATTAATGTTTTTTTTTTAAACTGCATCACTTTTTTGCACAGTTGTAAAAATACTTAAAGTTAAAATACGAATTACACTAGTACCTCAGATAACGATGAGACTTGGTTCCACAAGTTGTTATCCGGTTTTTAACGTTGTGTGATGCATTGATCGCACAACGTTTTAAAAAATCCCTGTTTCCCTGGAGGCTGCAGCAAGCCAGAATGTTGGGATTTGAATCCTGACATTTTGGCTTGCTGCAGCCTCCAGGGAGGTGGGGGAACTTTGGAAACAGTTTGGATCGGGTCCCCCGACCTCCCTGGAGCTAGCAGGGAGCCCGAAATGGGTTTTTTTAAAAAAGGCAGATTTTTTTTACCCTGCCGGCTCTGGGTAGGTCAAGGGACCTGATCCAAGCTGTTTCCAAAGTTCCCCCACCTCCCGGAGCAGTGCAGCAAGCCAAAACATCAGGATTCGAATCCTGGTGTTTTGGCTTGTTGCAGCCTCCAGGGAGGTGGGGGAAGTCCAGAAACAGCTTGGATTGGGTCCCCCGACCTCCCTGGAGCCAGCAAGGGGGGGGGTCAGAGCCCGAAATGGGTTTTAAAAAGTCCTTTTTTTACCCACTTCGTGCTTCCTGACCCCTCTGCCAGTTCCAGGGAAGTCGGGAGATCCGATCCACAACTCCCTGTCAGCTTCCCTAGCCACCTGCCCATGCCTCCGCAGCTGTGGGGTGGCTGGGGAAGCCGATGGGGGAGAACCCCGTTCAGCTTTCCAACCACCCTGCTGCTAAGAACAACTGCATCGGATAACACTGACAGATCGTTATCCGATGTTAGCGTTATCTGATGCAGTCGTTATCCGAGGTATTACTGTACAATTAAATAACACTACTGTAAATGAGCAAAACCAAAACAAGTTAGATGCACATTGTGCAATGTTCCATAACACCTTAATATTGTGCTTACAACTGTATTGATAAGAATACAGATGCTCTTGCTCCTTCTTTTGTTTGCATTTCTGTAGAATGCAGAGTTCCATGTCAAATCTTTTATAGATGGTTTCATCACTATTATTATCATTATTTAAAAATTTTGCATGTTGGCATGCTGTTCCTTTTCCAGAATCCTGGTTCTTCATGTGAAAACCTGGTTTTCAATTGTAAACATTCTGTTCTTCTATTCCCTTCTTTTTGTATATAACTTGCTCCTTTAAATTCCTTTTCTAAATTATCCTGGGCTGCCTGGAAACATCTTTTTCTCACTTGTAAGAAACCATAATTTGACAGTGGCATGCTCAGTTTATGCAGGACCAGTATGCATGATTTCCTGCCTCAGAGCAGAATGTATCATGCACAGTGTCATTAGCAGTGATGTGCTTCATGCTATCTACTGATTTCTTTCATTCAGCTTCCAGACCAGCCAGCCTTGATAGTGGCAGAACGTCCACTAGCAATAGCAATAATAATGCTTCACTTCACGAAGTCAAAGGTATGCTTCTAGGCAAATTGACATGTGCTTCATTCTCCAGATTTTTTGGAGTGGGGAGGGAACACTCATGGCATGTTTTCTTTTCATCATTTCTTTTTATATATTTCATTTCTTTTTTAATAATGCTTTGCAATAAAGTGGACTACGTGTTTGAATAAATCAGTTAGGAAAAAAGTAAAAAAATAAATGCTGCAGGTCATATGTGCAAATTAATGTTTCTGCTGACCAATTCAATAACAAAATAATTAGTGTGTTCAGATACATTTCATTGTGCTATATTAATTAATAAAAATATTTCTACATAATTTTAAGCCTATACACCTTGCAGTTTCTTAGTGTGTACAGGCAGATGCAGGGGAGAAGGAGTTTGTTGGTCCTGATGGGGAAAGTATGTGGTCCCTCCACCCTTATCCATTGTCAGTTAGGCAGTCTTGATGCAGGTTTTATTCACTTCAGCATAGGTGTAACTTTAATTCATCTTTGCCCGGCAAGGGTGTGATTTGATTACATTACTATTTGGAAGCAGAGTGGTGGGGATTGACAGTTACCTCACTGCTCAAATTCCCCTAAAGTACTGGTCTTAAGAGTTCTTTAGGGCCACACCGCTTGTTAGTTGCATTGTGAATGGGCTTTGAGTGGTACAACTCCATGCTGCACCTCCTTCATCTAATCCTCCACCAGTTCATTCCAGTCTGCGAGTCCCTCACATTACCACCTGGTGTCATTCCTGCCATTCCTGTTTCCCCAGGATCCAGGTTATCTTGGCACATGCTTAGGATTCAGCCATCTCTAAGGGCATCTGCATCTGCACTAACTAGTGGCTAATAAGGGTGGTTAAAATGTAAGGTTTGTGTATGTTACTAAAAAGATAAAACAGTACTGTACATTAAACAGCCATAGCAGGTATAACAAGGGAATGCATCTATATTTTTCAAATGCCTTCCCAATAGGTATTTGAGCACCATACTTCTGTCGATTCTTTTGTATGTTGAGGTGTCCATCAGTGCAGTAGAATACACTAGATTAATTGTATATAATGTTTCTAGTATATTGAACTTGTCGATGCCATTTATTCCCAAAGCAGGTGCAGTTAATAACCAAAGTAGGCCTCAAAGCCACAGCAGTGGAGAGTTTAGTCTGCTTCATGATCACGAAGCATGGTCCAGCAGCAGCAGCAGTCCCATCCAATATCTGAAAAGCCACACCAGATCAAGCCCTGTGCTCCATCATAAAATATCAGAAGTCGTGGATAAACAAGGAACACGAAGAATTAAGACTGACTCCCCTGGAAGTGAAGTGGTTACTCTACAGCAGTTTTTGGACGAAAGTAGCAAAGTTACTTCAACTGAGGTACATTGAAACATAATATGAAACTGAACTAATTTAGATTTTAAAGTGCTGTAATTTTATGTCTAATGGATACGAATTTTGATATATATATTTTAATATTAAGATTGAGATTCAAAATTTATCAGGAAAATTGGAAGAAAAATAATCAATTTGATAGGAATTGAATCATATTCTGAAAGATAAAGCATCATGTTTTCAGGAAAAATTTCTTCAGCTACTCTGTAAAGGACGAACACGTTTGCATTGACTAATATATAAATTACCTTTTTAGTTTATGATTCACAATTCCTTGAAATACACTAGTACCCCGAATAACGTTATGACTTGGTTCCACAAGTCCCGTCGTTATCCGGTTTTTAACGTTGTGCGATACATTGAACACACAATGTTAAAAAAAGCCCTGTTTCCCTGGAGGCTGCAGGAAGCGAGAACGTCGGGATTTGAATCCTGACATTTTGGCTTGCTGCTGCCTCCAGGGAGGTGGGGGAACTTTGGAAACAGCTTGGAGCGGGTTTCCCCACCTCCCTGGACCCGGCGGGGGGGTCAGAGACCCCAAAATTGGTAAAAAAAAGTCCATTTTTTTTACCAATTTGGGGGTTTCTGACCCCCCCCCCCCGTCGGGTCCAGGGAGGTGGGCAGACCTGATCCAAGGTGTTTCTGGGCTTCCCCGAAGTCCTGAGCCAGTGCAGCAAGCCAGAATGTCAGAGTTCGAATCCCAACATTCTGGGTTGCTGCACTGGCTCAGGACGTCGGGGAAGCCCAGAAACACCTTGGATCGGGTCCCCACACCTCCCTGGACCCAGCCAGGGGGGGGGGGGTCAGACACCCCAAAATTGGTAAAAAAAACCGTCCTTTTTTTTACCAGTTTTGGGGTCTCTGACCCCCCCGCCGGGTCCAGGGAGGTGTGGGGACCCGCTCCAAGCTGTTTCCAAAGTTCTCCCACCTCCCTGGAGGCTGCAGCAAGGCAAAATGTCAGGATTCGAATCCCGACGTTCTCGCTTCCTGCAGCATAAAAGAGGGTGGGGGAAGTTCAAAATTAGCGCGCATCAGCTCTAGGGAGGTCGGGAGACCCGATGCGTGCTAATTTTGAACTTCCCCCACCCTCTTTTATGCTGCAGCAAGCCAGAATGTCGGGATTCGAATCCTGACATTTTGCCTTGCTGCAGCCTCCAGGGAGGTGGGAGAACTTTGGAAACAGCTTGGATCGGGTCCCCACACCTCCCTGGACCCGGCGGGGGGAGGGGGTCAGAGCCCCCAAAATTGGTAAAAAAAAGTCCATTTTTTTTACCAATTTTGGGGTTTCTGACCCCCCCCCCCCCCCCGCTGGGTCCTGGGAGGTGTGGGGACCCGATCCAAGGTGTTTCTGGGCTTCCCCGACGTCCTGAGCCAGTGCAGCAAGCCAGAATGTCGGGATTTGAACTCTGACATTCTGGCTTGCTGCACTGGCTCAGGACGTCGGGGAAGCCCAGAAACACCTCCAGAGAGATCAGAGGACCCGATCTACAGCTGCAGGGTGGCTGGGGAAGCTGACGGGGACTCCCTGTCGGCTTCCCTAGCCACCCGCCCATGCCTCCACAGCTGTGGGGTGGCTGGGTAAGCCAATGGGGGAGCCCCCCGTCAGCTTTCCAGCCTCCCCACCCCTGCCTCCGTAGCTGCAGGGTGGCTGGGAAGCTGAACGGAGAACCCCGTTCAGCTTTCCACCCACCCTGCTGCTAAGAACGACTGTATCGTATAACGTTAAAATCGTGTTATTCGATACAAGATTTTTCCGAAAATCTTGTAACGTTATGCGGTTTTCACGCTATATGATACTCATGTTATACGGGGTATTACTGTATTAGGATCAAATAGAGGCTTTTCAATCAGTTCTACTGCAGTGTTTATTTCAAAGAACAAGGTTGGCTAATCCAAAATCCTAAATATCCTTTTTCAACAACCTTCTAGATTTAAGTTAATTTTCAAATAGTGCTATAAACCAGAATCACCCATAGTTTTAATCTCTGGGCTTTTCTTTTTTAACTGTGAATGGCTTTGATGAACATTTTCACTACATGCTTTGCGTAGAGATCTTACTGATTTGGTCTTCCACCCAGCTAGAACTGGAACAGAATTGTGTCCCCATGTTCACTTAACTCACAGCAAAGTAATGTGTACCACTCTCAGAACTGTCTGTATAGTTTAATTTTCCCTATCCTTCCCAGCTCAATTTTCCCCACAAACTATGATCTCATTGAATAATTTGCGGTTGTTGTTTTTCCAGCTTTTTGTTTGTGTGTGTCAGGGAAATCAGTGGGTGTAGATGTATATCGGTACCAAGTTCTCAAGTATTAGAATATCCTACCTCAGAAATGTATGTGATTTAGCATTTTAATATATTTCTACAGTCTTGTAACAGACTTCCCCTTGTTTTTGGAAATATAGGACAGCTATTGTCCAACATTCTGCTTAAAATAAATGTTATCTTAACTTTTTTTTAAAGTGAAGACACATCATCCATATACTAGTTGGGTGTATAGAGTATTTTCTGCATACAGTTGTTTAGTTTTTGTTTGTCTATAAATAGAGTGCTTAATTCCTGTTTGCTTGCTCTCATATAAAATGGACTCATGAAATCAAATCATGGCAAATTAGAATTGATCATTTGCTATGTGTTTTTCTTGTTTTGTTAAACCAAAATGTTCCTGGGTTCACTATCAATAATAATACAACCTCCTGTCTAGTATCAATGTTGGAAGTTTTAGTAAATGCCTCAGTTCTTCTGAATTAAGATTTACAGCTATGCACATATTTAGGTTTGTAGCTCTTAACAAGGCGGTATTTTGTATGTGTTGGATTTTTTCCAGAGACTCCCAACTGAGATTCCAAATCCGGAAGCTCACACAATGATTTCAGGCTCATGTTTTCTTGTACATAATGTTCAGATTTCTCTAAGAATAGTGTTAATCAGTTAGCAGACAGATTTGAAAGTGGAGTGACCATCATTGGTTTAGCTTTACAACCTTGGAGGAAAGGCATTATTCACATTAATTTTAAAATAAGTGGAAATTGTCATTGAAATCAAAATACCAAGGTAGGAACATTTTTAGTCAATCTATATGACAGTAGAGTTTCATAAATATGTAAACCTGATCAAATCAAAATGCATCAGATACAGTGAACTGCTAGCTTTGGGTAGTAGCATAAATATAAACCATTTCTGTAACTTAGAACAAGTATAAATTTCCATAACTTTGCTGTAGAAATTATGAAAATGTTTTATCTTGCATTGTTTTGAATATATTTTGCAGAGTAAGTCCTCAAGCCAAGACAATCTTTTAGAGGAAGTAATGAAAATTTTCTCTGAAAATGCTGAATTAGTAGGAAGAGAGGAACTAAGGAAACGATCATCAAGGAACACTAATATTGCCAGATCACAGAGTGTGAAAGCTACAGTGGAGTTCTCTGATGGAAAGTTAACTAAACAAGACCACCTTGCTAGGCGTAGTTCACAAAGAGTGGAAGACTCCAACTTCTCAAACTCTTCAAAAACACTTACAGCAGGTGCTAAAGGAAGGGCCAAGTCTGTTAAAGAAAGTATGCAGTCCCAACGACAATCAAAAGATTGTAATCCTTATGCTACTTTACCTCGTGCAAGCAGCGTGATTTCAACAGCAGAAGGAACTACTCGGAGAACAAGCATCCATGATTTTTTATCTAAGGACCCTAGGCAGCCAGTGTCAATTGACCCAGCACCCTCGACAGTTGCGTCGGCTTCTAGTGAGTACAGTCCTCAACAACAGTACTCTGTTTCTAACTACACACCTTATGCCACAGTTACTTTCTCAGATAATGATTTAAATACTATGAATTCACTAGGTCAATATGTATATAGATCAGAGAAATCTAGGAATTCAAGGATAGGTGGGACAAATTTTGTTACTACAACATTTTATAATAATATGTACAATGATAAGGAAGACACATCAACAACTCCTATCAGGAAAGTATCTGATGTCCATTTATCCAGACCGTTTTTGGCACTTAATACTGAATTGGTCAGCAATGTTAGTGGGTTACCCAAAAACCATTCATTCAAAACAACTGATACGACATTTAGCAAGCTGTCTTCTGAAGATGAGAAATTCAATGACAGAAACATAGAGGTGGCTCAGAAAACTAGTGCATTTACTGGTTTTACTAGTCTTGTTCATGCAAAAACTAGTGACAGTGAATCCCCTCTCTATGTTTCTGAAGATACTCAAATGGTTTGGTATGAATATGGTTGTATATGATCAGTGCATATATTTATAACTAGCCTCTCCTAATTAATAAGGATGTTCTTATTAATGTTAACTGGTTAAGGCTAGTGCTGAGCAGGTTTATGTTTGGAAAACTCTGAAATTCCCAGGGCTTGTAGTCAAAAACCTCAGATCTGCATAGCTCTTTTTGAGGGCCTGTTTAAGCCATTTACTAGCTAGGATAGTACAGTTGTACCTCGCTTAAAGAGCATAATGTGTTCCACAGGATTGCTCTTTAAGCAAGTTTGCTCTTTAAGCGAAACACCATTGTAAGTGAACAATTGTGATTTCTGGTGGGGGGGAATCACGAACCCTGAGTTAGTTGTTAAGCGAGTTTTTGGTTGTTAAGCGAAGTGAACATTCAGAGAAAATTCTGCTCTTTAAGTGAGGCGCTCTTTAAGCGAGGTTTGACTATACAGTATGTTGATTATAAATGTGTAACCTTGCCAAAGCTTGCATGATACATTTACTGCACCATGTAATTTATGCATGCCTTTTTAAAACTTATTTCAAGCTAACCATCTGTATTTTTATTTTCTGTTTGTGACACATTTTATTTTATGTGCATTGCTGGATGCATGCTAACCAAGTTGCATGGTGTTGTGCAAGAAACAGCACAAAAAAAACAGGTAACTTTCAGTAGCAGTAACCTTTTCAGTTTTTCTTCCTTTCAGATATCCCAGCATCATTATTTGTTTTAGGCCTAATCCATCTAAAATCTTAACACAAATGATGCAACTAAGATGTAATTCATTGATAATTCTAGGGTAATACGAATGTTTTCTGGAAAACAATCCCCAGTTTGTTGCTTGGGATTTTTTTCCAAATAAATTTAGATTTTCTAACCATAATGAACTTTAGCTGGATTGAGGCCTTTGAGTAAAAATATATTTTATCCCTTTTTTCTTGTAAAATATTCAGAAAGCATTCTTCATTTTTTTCTTACTGTTTGTTTATGATGTGTATAAATTTTATTCCAGAAATATCATCACCAAAAATTTCAAAATATAGTTTGCACCCTAAATATGGACTACTGTTCATACAGAAAAGATGTTTGGTTCAGAAACCAAAATGGTAGTCCTATTATTGCTATAACAATATGGACCTAACTGTAATAGTTGCATTAGAATAACAATCCTTTTCATCTGTGTCCCCTTTTTGTGCTTTTCCGTCCCATGCCTACTAGACATAGCTTCATGGTCGTGTATTGTCTCATCTATAGATCATTATCCAAATTTTAATATATAGCTTTATCTGAATTTTTACAGTGCATTAAAATAAAAAATAAAACAATGTTGGTGTTCATTTTTTTTCCTGTTAGGAATGTGATAGTTGATGAAAGAACAATGCATAACACTTTTTTAAATTGACCCTAAATCTAAATAGGTAGTTTATACTCTAGAATGGATTATAACATTATGTCATTTTTATGAATATCATGCCATATCACAAACTGTTTTTGAAATTATCCTCAATGCAATAAGGAGTTAGAGGTGCTGGTGTCTCTGGGTACAGTTTAAAGTTGTTCCTGCCTGAAATCCTAGATCACTGTTGTGTGTCACTATAGAGCAGGGGTTCTCAACCTATGGCCCACAGGCCAGCCCTGACACACAGCACCATTCCATCCGGCCTGTTGCCACCTCCACTGCAACCTGAAGTGGAAGCAGGCATGTTTATGTCAGCCGTAAAACACGCCCATGCATGCGTAAATGTGCTTGTGCTTGTCGTAAACGCAGAAGTGGGTCCATTTACAACAGCCACAACTTGTCTGCTTCTGGGTGTGTAGTCTCACTTGCTCAGCTGACTGGGGGGCATGGTCAGGCCCACATCATAAAAAGGTTGGGAATCCCTGCTATAGAGTGTACCAAACTAGAATATCTTTCTGGTATTAAGATATATCCTATATGGACCTTTTAGTCAGAAAATACAATCTTAGAAGTGCACAACAATCAGAGCCTTAAGGAGCAGACTAAACGTCTTAGTTGACTGATTTTTTTAAAAAAAAATTAAGATAGTTTGTGTCAGATGTTTGTATGGTAATTAAAATTTTAGTTCAAACAGTCCAGTATATGCAAATGCAAAAGTAAAAATATCTCCAGAAGCTAGTAACCCTTGGGCATTCTTAGTTTGATTTTGTGTCTTTCAATATAAAATGCTTGTGCATATCATGCATTCACTTTTAAGAGTGCTTTCAGATGGTATTGGGCCTGCTGTTTAAGAAAAATATTCTCAGCTCCCATGATACATCAAGCCAGTTGCATAGCTATTTGAATCATAACTAGTACACATTTATTTTTCAATGGAACGTGAGCTACTATCAGTATTTAAATTAGTGAGATTTATTAAGTGCTTGAAGTTTTTACAAAAAAAATGTTATTTTTCATTTTAGATGGCATTCTTTCATACTGCACAAAATGTTCAGAGGGAAACTAGAGTTTGTTTCTAGGAATAGTGAAATCAGACTATTACAGGAAGAACTCACTTATTTTAAAACTGGATAAGCCATTTCAAAATTATTCCTATCTTCAGGTTAAATTTATAAGTGCAAATTACATACATACGTACAGATAATCTATTTTATATTGTGTAAGGTATTTTGAATAAGTATTTCCTATAAACCTGTTCAATCCCACATAATTCAGGGGCACCATATTGTATCTTAGTCATCTTTAAACAGGAGTTTTACTAGACTAAGTATAAACAATTCATAGGTGTTTGCAGGAGAGAGGGTTTGCTATGAAAAAATAGTCTTCGAAATATAAATCCACTTACTATATTCCCTGTTTTCAAAAAAACAGGATTATATATAAGTAATTGTTTTAGAGATATACACTGATTATTTTCATTGCTTCTTCATGGATTCTACATTTGCAGAAATGACTCTGGGAAAGTTATGAGACTTGTAAAATTAAGCAATAAATGATGGGAAGTCTACCATCAGCTTTACAATACATGGTCAAAGATTAAGGTTCTGTCCTTCCTTCTGTAGTTTTTCTTGTCTGTTTTCACCTACATCTTCTCCAGTCCTTTTCTCTCAATTTTTTGTTTGCTTTGCTTAGCTACACTGGGAAGTTGCTCTATTGCTCCCAGCTAGACACTTGTGTCATAAAAGATGTCTTACTTACATTGGCAAAGGGTGCAGATGGGATACTTGACTTCATTGACAATATTTCACAAGGTAAACGCACCAAAGCTTGTTTGGAGCAAGAATGCACTCACCTTTTTTATGGTGAACATCAAGGCCAAAGGACTGTCAGTTCTGTTCACATCAGCACTAATGGCTGGGCCATCCCTGCTGATCAAGGAAAAGTCTTAAATATTATGTTACTGGAAATCTTGGAAAAATTGAACCAGCTGTTTCCATTTCATCACCTGATCCAAAACAGCTTTCTTAGAATAAATGAAATCATTTCAAAAGTTAAGGTTGTTGATATCATATCCTCATTGTCCTAGAACAGGGGTGCCCAAACTACGGCCCATGGGCCGTATGCAGCCCACGACACCAATTCCTCCGGCCCTCGGCACCCTCCCAGCTCCCAGAAGTGGATGGGGAACGCACCCGTCAATGTGCAAAAGCGTCCATGCTTGCAAATGCACCCGAGCATTTGCGATCAGAAATGCGTCTGCAACCGCCCATTCCCTCCACTGCCTGGACTTGGGGGGGGGGGTATCTTTGCAACACTCACAGCAAGGCTGCAGGACAGGACAGGCTGGTGGCGCCAGGAACCCCCCTCCTCATCTAGCCTCCTTGGAACTTTCCTCCTCCATCCCCTTCTCTTTCTCCCTCTGCTTTCTTTTTCCCTTTCTGTTTTAAAGTTTGCTTTGTCTTTGGCAGTTTGTCTTTCAAAACAGACTTTTGTCCTAGGTTCACTCGCCAAGCTCACCTCCCTAGTTTGGCGGGGGCCACCTTTTCCCAAGCCAGCCTTCCTTTCCCCTTTAAGGTCGCCCTTGTTTGAAATGATTTGCAAAATCTGGCTTCCTTCTCCCCCCCCCCCTTTTTTTTTTTTTCCTTTCTCTTTTGGTTTGCTTTGTCACTTTGCTGTTTTAAAGCAGACTTTTCCTGGAGCTCTCCTCCCTAGCTCGGCCGTGAGGTGGGGAGGGGGAGCCTACTTTCCCAGTTGGTTTCCCTCTCTCCTTTAAGGTCGCCCCTGCTCGAAAGCCAGCGGTATATCCGACTCTAGGGTTCAGTGCTCATTTCAGTTTATAGCCGAAGAGCCAGCGCTGTCTGCGTTTGCAGACGTTTCCATGGACATGTGGCAGGCATGACTAGACACCAAAGTGCACAGAATGCGGTTTACCTTCCCACCAAAGCGGTACCTATTTATTTACAGTGCTATAGTTGCCATGTCTTGCTTTGGAAAGGTTAGGCTGGCAGGAGCTGGGGCAGAGACAGTCGCGAGTCATTTCTCCCCAGGTGGAAAAAGATCTAAAAATTTCTCAGTGGCTTCAGAATTTGGAACTTTGCCTTTTAACAGTAATTTTTTGGAGTTCCTTGTTGAAAGCAATTTTTTTGAAGATAAATCTCTTTGAAAAGCACTTTTTTTGCCATCACTGAGTAGGTGCAAAGAATTTTTGAAATGCAATGTGCTTTTTCTATTGTTTTTCATTACCTTTTTTAAAAATGTTTAAGATTGTTAACAGGGAATGACCTATAATTTGACTAAAATGCACGCAAATGCATGTAAAAGCAATCTTGATAAACATCAGGATGTCTGGATACTTTTCTTAGGAGAAATGTGGTTGAGCTTTTGGAATTCTACACAGGGTAGAGACAGTGGGGAAGACCAGCAATGAAATGGAGTCAGCAAAGTTTGGGGAATTGAAGAAAGAAATTTCTTTTCCACCCAAGGGTCAATGGGATTTTGGAACGCATGGCTCCAAGATACAATGACAACTTTGAGCTTGGGTGTTTTTAAAATGTGGGCTGGGCTAATGTATGATGCAGGAATGGTAGGGGGAGGTCTGGTAAAGGTAAAGGTCACCCTTGCTCAAAAGCCAGTCATAACCAACTCTAGGGTTCAGTGCTCATCTCTGTTTACAGACAAAGAGCTAGCACTGTCTGCATTTGGAGACATTTCTGTGGACATGTGGCAGGCATACCTAGACACTGGAGTGCATGGAACACTTTTTACCTTTACACCAAAGTGGTCCCTATTTATCTACTTGCAATTTCTTGCTTTCTAACTGCAGTGGCTCAAGCCACTAAGACGCTGACTGGGAGGCGGAAGGTCAGCAGTTCGATTCCCGAGTACTGCAGGACAGAATGAGACCCCGTCTCTGTCCCAGCTCCTGCCAACCTAGCAGTTTGAAAGCAAGAAATTGCAAGTAGATAAATAGGGACCACTTCGGTGGGAAGGTAATAGCATTCCGTGCGCTCCGGTGTCTAGTCATGCCTGCCATATGACTATGGAAATGTCTGCAGAAGCAGACAGCGGTGGCTTTTCGGCTTAGAAACAGAGATGAGCACTGACCCCAAGAGTCGGATACGACTGGCTTTCGAGCAAGGGAAACCTTTACCTTTAACTGTTAGGTTTGACAGGAGCTGAGGCAGAGACGGAAGCTCAGTCCATCATTCAGTACTTGGAAATCGAACTCTGACCTTCCACTTAATGCTTCCAAAGATAAACACAAAGGGCAAACCTTCCCTCCCTCCCTCTTCCTTCCTCTTCTGGTTTGGTTTGTCCTTTGCATTTGTCTTTGGAAGCAGAGGTGGCAGCGATGGTGGGGAGGGTTAGTTGCAGTGAGGCCGGGAGGGCAGGGCAGAGATCCCATTGAAAAAATAGCCCGGCCCTCAAGCAACCAGAGAGACTGTGAACCGGCCCTCGGCTTTAAAAGTTTGGGCACCCCTGTCCTAGAAAGACAGACTTCTTTTTGACTTTTTTTCACTCTAGCTTTGCACAGTCACTCTTCCATCTTTTTGTCATGCTTCCTGGGGCTGAAGAATTATCATTTTTTCCAGAGAAAAGTAGGATAGCCTCAGTTTTATTACCTTTGCCTCTGGATATAGTTCAGATTTGCTTTGCTTCAGGATCAATTAGAATAAAGTATCTTTTGGAGCAGGCTGGTAGGCTTGCTTGGGGTTGATCCAAATGGCATACTGAACCTCGTGCAACCACTGGAAATTTCGCATAATGTGAAATGGCTTAAGAGGACATCTACTTTATGCTTTTGGCAAATTAATCACTTACATTTAATATATACAATAATATATTAAATATACTACTCTATATTAGAGCAGCAAGATGTGCTGCATTGCTTATTTTTTTAAAAAAGAAGAGTTTTTCCTGGAAACAGGACAGTACGATGAGATAATTTCCCCACTTTTCTTTTTACTTGTCTTAGAATCTACCTGGAGTGGATTACTAGCAGCAGTGGATTTGTCTGCAAACAGATTCTTCACCTGAAGCTTAAGACAAGTCAAAAGAAAAGGGGAGAAATCCTCCTTTTTCCTTCTTCTGTCTCCTGCTGCTTTTATAAGTGTTCTCTCTTTCAATTGTATTTTTATAAATGATGCAGTGAATGAATGCTGCTTTAATACTTTTTAAAAGTATCTTCCTTTATCCCTCTATGGAGCAGAGGAGGTGTGTAATTTAACAATTGGTTGTCCTCCTAAGCCACTTCACATGGGAAATTCCCAGCAGAAGGAGACTTGACAGTCCCAAGCGCTCCTCCACCCCCTTTCATTTCCAGCAATTGCAGTGTTGGAAACAAACCAAAACAGAATGATCCTACTTATACCCAAAAAAGTAAAAGCCCCTGATAAGGGTCCAAAAATGTTGTGGGTAGGAATGCTCTTGTGATGGACTCGTATGTTATGATCACAGGATAAAAGAGTGAACCAGCTTGTCTCCATTGTGGAGCAAAAAGCGGGCTAAGAGTTTGTTGGATTACACCCACAGTCTCTGCCCATAGTAACAACTCTTCAATGCATGTCCACACTTTTTAAAATTCCATTATTTGTTTATAAATCACAGGCTTAAATACATGTCTGCTGTGCCAGGAGATGCATGAGGCACTTGATCAATTGTTTTGCTCTTACTATGGGCAGTTGTCTTGCTTGCAAGTAATAGCTTGTTTGAAGCTTTGCTTTTCTAAGTGAATAGCTTATTTCAGATTATTACATCCTGCATGTTCCATTTTATTGCATGCAAGGATAATCTTCTCCTTTACAGGCTGAATCAGTCACATGTACATTATCTGTTGATGCAGTTAAGCATAATTGCATAGATTTCCACAGTTTCGCTCTTAAATGTCTCCTAGTTAATATATACAGTAGTTACTAATGTTATTCTGAAAAGAAAAGAAGGAAGAAAACACAATATTAACAGAATACATTTTGAAGAACTGTCAGTCATGTTCTGCCTTCCCTTATACCTCTTAATTTTGGTTTACTTCATAATAGTGATACCTGAATTTTGCAATGCGAGGACATTTTTGTTTTACTGCTAAACAAGTAACATGAAATGCTTTTCTTCTACAGATTTGGAAGCAAAACCAGAAAACAGAAATTCAAAAAGCAGGTCTAGGGAGCAACAAAGCTCCTAATTCTATTACCCCCACTACATGAGATGTGGGCCAAGTGGTGAGTTTTCTGCCCAAAATGTAAATGAGATTGTTTTCATTTACAGAGGGGAAAAAGAAACTAACATTTACAAATGAGGAAAAGTACAGTGCATTAACAGCTTTCAGTATTGCTTGCATTGTGACTCATTGTCATGCTTATTACTTGGGCCAGACCAGAATATGAAACATAATATGTGAGCAAGGATTTTTTTTTTTTTTTTGAAAAAAGGAAAGCTGCTTATTCACTTCCTTTTTATTATACAGTAATACCTCGGATAACGACTGCATCGGATAACGCTAAAATCGGATAACGATGCAAAATTTCTAAATAAATTTTGCATCGGATAACAATCTGTTAGCGTTATCTGATACAGTCCTTCGTAGTAGCAGGGTGGCTGGAAAACTGAACGGGGTTCTCCGTTCAGCTTCCCAGCCACCCTACAGCTACGGAGGCAGGGGTGGGGTGGCTGGAAAGCTGATGGGGGGCTTCCCCAGCCACCCCACAGCTGCGGAGGCAAGGGCAGGTGGCTAGGGAAGCTGACAGGGAATCCCCGTCAGCTTCCCCAGCCACCCTGCAGCTGTAGATTGGGTCCTCTGATCTCGCTGGAGCAGTCAGGGAAGTCAAGAGAGCCCAAAATTGGTTTAAAAAAAAAAAACTTTTTTTACTCATTTCAGGCTCTCTCACCTCCCTGCTTGCTCCAGGGAAATCAGAGGACCCGATCTAAGCTGTTTCTGGGCTTCCCCGACATCCTCGGCAAGTGCAGCAAGCCAAAACGTCAGGGTTCAAACGCTGACATTTTGGCTTGCTCCACTGGCTGGGGACGTTGGGGAAGCCCAGAAACAGCTTAGATCAGGTCCTCTGATCTCCCTGGAGCAGGCAGGGAAGTCAGAGAGCCCAAAATGGGTAAAAAAAAAGTCCAGTTTTTTTTTTTACCAATTTTGGGCTCCCTGACCCCCCCTGCCGGGTCCAGGGAGGTGGGAAGATCTGATCCAAGCTGTTTCCAAAGTTCCCCCACCTCCCTGGAGGCTGTAGCAAGCCAAAACGTCAGGATTCAAATCCCGACGTTCTGGCTTGCTGCAGTCTCCAGGGAAACAGGGCTTTTTTTAACGTTGTGCGATCAATGCATCACACAATGTTAAAAACCGGATAACGACGAGACTTGTGGAACCAAGTCTCATCGTTATCCGAGGTACTACTGTACTTGTTGGAAATAATACCAAAGTAGATACATGAGCAAGTCAAAATTATTTTATTCTTGTTTGCTTTGTGTCTCCCCTGGGCCACAATAGCTGCTATGCAAAACAGTTCACATTTATCCTTCTGTCTAAAGAAACTGTGTTTTGGATGTTTCTGAGATTTCATTGTGTATACTGGGTTATTTCCTTGGGATTTGATTTAAATATTCTAATAAAAAGGAAACAGAGAAACAGGTGTGTGTTTAAAATGAGAAAGAAGTACATAATCAGGGCTACATGTAATCCACAGTTAAAAATTTCAGTATCCATGTCTTAGCAATGCAGATTCTATGCCAAAAAGACCCATTTGGAATTTCCAAATTGGATTCCTCAAACAAAATGACTCTTTGTTTTTTGTGGCTCACATTTTCATTATTTTGCACATTTCCCTGCTCTTACTAGCTATGGTGTGGCTCATAAAAGTAGGCAAGGCATTTTCTGATTGCTGAATATGTTCCGCTACTTTCCCACAGCTCCAGAGAATTTTTTTAAAAACCATTTGTGTTCTCTTTTCTAGGAACTAGAGACTTGAATGTCTAAAAAAATAAGGAAGCTAAATATTTTCCACAGTACCACCATCTGGGTTTGTTGCATATGCCCTTTTACAAAACTGTGGCATGTGCATAGCTCTGTGCATGACACACATTAGGCAAAGGAAATGAAAGATTTAAGCAGCAGAAATCACAGTGAACACAATGGGAGCTGCTTCTTAGTAACAGTTACTCAGGATTACTGTGGTATCTAGATGATGCCATTATATTTGGTCCTGCTGTTCTGTCCTCTCTTTTCTTACCATTGCTTAAACCATTTCTGCTATGTCCTGCTAGTTCTTGTAGTAACTTTGATTTATATATATATATATATATCTTCTGCACCTTTTATACTTTTCTTACATTTTCTTTCTTCTCTTTCTGCTTTTTAATTGAACACAGAGAGAAAAGTGTCCTTCAGTATTTCAGTATGAAGCCTTTATTTCTGAAGTAACCAGGCATCGGGCTATAGGAACCATGTGATTTTCTGTATTAAAAAAGTTCAAAGGTTTTACAGGCCTACATGAATAGAGCAGTCAAGAAATACACATCTTTCCTTGAATCAAGGAACTGTACTGGCGTCTCCTGCTGAATTTTTTAAAAAACAGACTATTATGCATATTGCACTGTTAAGATCTACTGAATAAAGGACAATTTTCATCTCTCCCAAGGACCAAGGTTGCTCAACCTCAAGAATTACTCCAGGAACTCAATTACTACTTCTTTATTTGTTCATGAACGTGGTCACTTATTGCCTACTGCTTCTGCTACTATTTAGTTCTGTAAATCCCAAATGGAAGAAGGCTCTATGGGATTTGTTGTAAATACAGGTACAAAATGAAAAAAGAGTCCTACAGATTTATTGGCCCTTCACAGCCTTATTTGAATGGTGGTGGTCTTTGAAAATGAGACTCTACTGATTATATTAAGAAGAAATAGTTTAGGTACCTGAAAATGTAACTGAACACTTTAATCCACACTCTGTGTAATTTATCTTTTTCACAAGTTATATCCACAAGAAATAATACATATTCCAAATTTTTTGACAAAATTATGGAAGAAACATTTCTAGAACTTTTTTTGCCCAGCACAGCCTGTTTGTGTTTTCAGTATTTCATGAATAAAAATGTCTTTCATAAAATATTTTGTATTTTAACTTTTTAAAATTTTATTGCAATTTTTGTCATTAGCTAATGGTGGCTTAGACGAAAGTTTAATGGGGAAGATGTGATAAAGGTCATAGTCAATATTCAATTGTTCCTTTTATTAAGAATCCCCTTTTTTTGTTCATTTATCATTTTATATGCATTATTGTTGTTTGGTACTTTTTAAGTATTTGTATGCATTTGTTGTCTCAATCTTTTGCAAAGAGCACAAGAAAATAGCTTTGGTTAATCCTTGGAAATGTACATATTTTCCTGGTGTATATTAAATTTTAAAGTTTATATTCTTGTAAGCTACCAGATGTTTAAATATTTCCACAACATGCATCAAATTCAGCCATTTAAGATAATAGGTTAAAAGTTAGTGTTCATCTGTGAACATCTAACACAAACATTTTTAACTTTATCACACTTTACTTTTCTCTCATTCAGTCTATTCACAAGTAATGCTGCAATATATCTAGTATATTGTTGAATTGGAGCCACTGTCTATGTCACATACTTTCTCCCTGAGGAATAATAGTTTTGGCAGAATAAAATTTAAACGGATATGAGGTTGCCATTTGATCTGGCAGCAAAAGGAGAAAATTAAAATCATAGAGTAACTCGAGTTACTTTAGCTATTAGACAACAAATTTATTGTGTAACTGACCTAGCACCACTTGTCATCCAGATTTAACTGTATTTGGATGGCACAGGATACACGAGGCTGCCTTGCAATGCTAGAAGAAGCTGCTGTTTGGAGTATTGTTTGGTCTCCCTGTATGCGGGCTGGGGAATCCTTGAAATTAGTCCAGAAAAGTAACTTTTCCAGGCTCTGTTCTTTAGTACAGTAATTATTTCAAGTGAATAAATTCACACCAAATCAATCCACAGCAGACAGCATGATTGCAGTGCTGTCAGGTTGGAGAGGATCTTCAGGAAGTATATAAAAGAGCAGGACACCTTTCCCTGGTTGTTTCTCTTCCAGCTAGGTTGGCCTACAGCTCTGATCATTCTCAGCATTTTGTCTGAAAGATGCAAAGTTGGGGGAAGCTGATATAAATTTCATATATATAGCCAAACCTGATCACAGCGAAGAAAAAAGAGAGTACCAGGTTTAGATACATGCAACTGGGCTGGCAGAAGGTGATTTCTTTGCCCCATTTCTCTCTAGACTAGAGCATGAATTCCTGGCTCCTCATTAAGCTCCACCCTGCTGAATGGAGTAACTGGGGAGAATGGGAGAGTTGGAAAATTAGATGGAGCCCTCCTATTCACAGAAGGCAGGTCCTAGGTCCCATAAGTAGAAGCACGAAAGGAGAAGAACACGATGGAGAAGAACCTGATGTAATTGAGACTGTCACATAAGGAGAAAGGCATTCTATAAATAATTACTCAAGCCCAGACTCTCCAGTTTTAAGAATACTAAAACTACAGTGACCAGCTAATAAATCAGAAGAACTTGCTAGAAGATCCCCATGCATCACTGTGTATATTTGTAAGCCTGTTTCAGCCAGAAGGTGTTTTTTTAAAAAAAAAGTTTTATGTTTTGAGAAATGGTGCAGCTCCAGTAATGGAAGTTGGTTTGCCATGGCAACAGTTGCAAACTGAGATTGGCTGAGGACTGAATCACGGTATTGTCAGGGGTGTTCAGTGTGGTGTTCTGCTTGTTCGCAGTCACTTGCCACATGAATTTTTAATTTTGTTTTGTAGAGAGAGATGTAGTAGATGTCAAAATGACAAAATAATATCACTTCTATAAACAAAATGGCCAAACCCATATTACAGTACCAAATAAATAGAAACCAGGAAAAAAATATGGTATGTACAATCAAAAGTCTTCACCTGGCTCTCAACAACCATCAAACTATGCCAAATGTCACCCTCACCCTTTAAAAGCGTTCATTTCCCACTTATATCATCTTGAGATAGTACTCTCTTTGCCTCCAAAGATTTGGAATGGCTTGGGGAGGGCTTGAGAAGAATAATCTTTACAGTCTTATTATTTCGTGAATGTGGGTGTAGATGACCCTATGGATTAGATTGTTTTGTGTGAACTGTTTCTGGTTTTGGTTCCACTGTTTGGTTTCTGGTTTCACTGTTTTGTTTAAAGCTTTCAGAAACAATGTGCTTGTTTTGTAGTCAGCAATCCTATGATTGACCATATCTATTTTCTTATAAGTTGCACCTTTTTGAGCTTTGCACTTGTTTATATTCCTGTGTCTTTTGATGTAAGAATTTGTTTCATAGGCTTAATATTTTACAGCTGTCAACCATGTGAGCATCATCTACCCAGGTGGGAGGAAAATTGTGCAAGAGCATCATGTTACTTCCATGAGCCTTGCCCAGGAGAAGTTGGTAGTGGATCATGCCTTTTGTAATGTACCTATTTTAGATATAGGTTGGTTTTAGCATTACAAGTAAGTTTTTTGTATGTCTGTTTTCTTTGTTGTTGTTTTTAAAATAGACTAGTTCAGTGTTAAATTCAATCTTCTTTTAACAAAACCTAACTCATTGACCTTTCTGGGATGACAAGGTATATAGGCTGTAAGTATTTATTTCTGTAGCTCCTCAGTAAACCTGAGTATTTCTTCTGTATAAATCCATAACTGCTTAATAGAAAACAGCACCTGGATTTTGTGCAGGAAAACCAAAGCCCAGCCTATTTTTACTTTCCCTTTCCAGAGTATACAGAAAAATATAACCTATTTTCTCCCCTGGCCTTTGTAGACTCCACCATTTTTTAATTGGTCAGAAAACCTGGAATTTAGACCATTCCCTTTTGTCTCAATTTTCATCACAGTCTACACAGTTTATTTAAATCAAGATACCTTTTTAAAAAGAACCATTTATACAATCTGTAACAGTGTTAAGAAAAGATGTGTCTTTGAAATCCCAGACTTTTAGAATGAAATGCAAGGGCTTTTTCACTGCACATGATAGTATTCAGCAGTTGTAAAGTGGAAGCTGCAGTTCTGTCTTTCCATTCTACTGTTGCTGTTGCTAAGGTAACAGTCTCCATTTCTATTTTATGCTTTGAGAAATGGTGCAGCTCCAATAATGGAGCCAATGTAAGTTATCTGGTGTAAACTCTTTTGTATTGTGTGTTGCTCGAACAATGTCAAGAATGGAACTGCCTTAAAGGGGGGGGGAGTACCTGGATGGGACACAAACACTGTTTTACAGACATTATTTAAAGCTGTAGGTTCTTTTTTCTTATGCCTGTTAAGGAATTTTGTAATGTTTGTCACTGTACACTACTTAATTATGTTATTAAATTTCCAAGCCAAATACTGTGTCTTATGCTCATTCTCCCCCACCCCACAGAAAAATAAGCTTTTTTATTGGTTCCCCATTTGAGAGGGGGAGCTTTTGTTGGTTTTATTGAGAGATCAGTGGCTTAGTGGTTAAGAAGCTCACCTTGCTAGCTGGAAGACCAGCAAGTTGGCAGTTCGAGTCCCAGGTACTGCATGACGGTTTGAGCACCCTTCTCTGTCCCAGCTCCTGCCAACCTAGCAGTTCAAAAATAAGAAATTGAATGTAGATATATAGGGAACACTTTGGTGGGAAAAGATCTTGGGGACATGAAAGAAGCCTCATTTGGGCAGCCCCTGAGTAGAGTAGTCGTCATCGTTGTTGTTATTGAGAGACCTGGCACCCCTTTTAAGCGCACAGTGTAAACTCAAGGAGATTGAAATTAAATTACTAGGACTTGCCTATCAGGAAGGTAAATAGCCTTTCTCCCTTTCTTAGTTCCCTTCATTTGAATTCTGAGTTAATATCTTTCATGCTTCCTTAGGAGAGGGTCTATTAGAAGCAGCTTTAAAACAAAATAAATATTTAGTCTGTGTTCTGGTTTGGTTGTATTGTGTGAGGTTATTTTTTATTGTACTGTTGCTGTTTTGACTGTAAGCTGCCCTGAGTCGCCTTGGCAAGTGGGCGGCAATATAAATCTGAATAAATAAATAAATAAATAGAGATGGGCAAAATGTACCAGTGGAGTATTTCTGGTGGGTCCCCTTCAAAAAGCATAATGTAGCACTGAAAGAAGATAAATGGTAACCAGGTATGATTGAGGATTAGAATATCATCCCTAGTAGAAAAGACTAATGTGTTAGGGAGATTTTTAAGGTTACTCAACTGATCTGTGATAGAGAACCTTGGCACTCCAGCTGTCCTTGGACTTCAGTTCCCAGAAGCCCAAGTCCCTGTGAATCCACACGTGCAGTAAATCCAAGTGGGTCATTCCATATCAATTCAACCAAAAAAAATTAACTTTCTCACCCAACATCTCAGATTTTGGTGAAACTTGGCTTATTTGTTCTACCCACAAAGATAAGTACCCATGCCAAATTTTAACACTCTAGCTCACTTCGTTTCCATTTTATAGGCTTTTGAAGTTTTGTATTTTTGGCAATTGTAACCAACGGATGTCGCGAATAGACTGTTTGGGGAACTTGGAAGCAAGAAGGATCAGTACTGACGAGAAACCCGCCCTCACGTTTGACTTAAAGAACAAATTAACATCATTTGCGAGAGAAGAAAATTTGAACCCATCAAAGAGCAATCCTGTGGAACACATTATGCTCTGTAAGTGAGGTCCAACTATAGTCTTCTTTAGGCATAAGCTACACAATTAACTGGATGAGGAAATTGTGGTTTGTGCTTTCCCTGAAAGTCAGTATCTGTTGCAAAGGGTGGACAGCAGGCAAGCCCAGAATCATAGCATGAGGACATCTCCCTATGTGTCCCTTCAGCATATTTGTGCCTAGTATAATAATTCATCCCACAGTTTTACTGTGCAGTATTTAAACAAGCAGTTCCTTCCATCTGTCCTGGATTTTTCATTCTGGGTGAATGGATGACCTCAAGAACTCCAATTTCTCTACACCATGTACAGTTTTTAACATCTCTATCTTGTCTCTACTCCCACTTTTCCTGAGGTAAACAACCTACAATATAACTTTTGAGTTGCTCTAGCTCTTTGATCATTTTGCTCACTTTACTCTCCCTTTTCTACTGCTGCAGTACTTTTTTCCAGTTGCTATTTGGACAGCCATTCAATGGATTGCTCCCACAGCCAACATCATGTCAAAGTCAGTTTGCACTTAAGCAGCAAGTAACTCAAGTAATAAAATAACGGAAAAGCCTTATCTTTATGTGGTTTCAAAGCATTCAGCAGATGCATGGCCAATATAAATTCCAATTTGGATACTTCTTAGCTAAGGAACATTTTGCTATTTTATTAATTTATTTAATGTATACTCCACCTGTCTCAACAGAGGAATCCAAGAAGGCTTACAAAAATCAGTGTGAGTCTTAGTTTCCAAGAACTGTGAAACTCACTGGGTGAGCCTGAGCCGATCACTTTCCTTCACATTGACCAAACTTACAGAGTTGCTAGCAGTATAAAGAATGGGGAGGGGAAGAGTTGTGTACACTGCCATGAACTAAGTAGGGAAAATGCAGTATTCAAATTAGTTAATAAAGTGTGCTTAATGTGCTGTCATAAGGGCCCCTGGGGTACACAGAAAGAGCCTCCTTAAAGATTGTAGTACAGTATTTTTGAACCACAATCGGGCATGCCCCGGGCAACTGCAACTTTGTTACACCAGCTAATCTTTCTCACACTAGGTCAGGTCAAAGGAACTACAGAATGAATTCACCAAAGGTGGCATCATTTTGGCAGTTTAACGTCCGACCTAGAAGATGTCAAGAGGCCCTACATTTGTTAGTGATAAAGTGCTCAAGAAAATACATTAATTTGGAATATAGGTCTAAAAGTAGTTTGTGCTATAAAGACCTATTGAATCAGTCGAAATTTTGTAAGTTAATACTAAAGTTCAATTGATTCAAAAGATATACTCAAAATTAACAATTAGATTTAGATCATGCTTATTAATATGGGCATTTCCTAAAAATGTAAATGGCTAAATTATTAAAAAGAGTTAACCTCACAATTTTCCTTTCCTCAGTAAAAAGTTAACTTGGAAGTATTTATGTATTGCTGGAGCTTAATAAAATTAGTTTTTGAACAAATTTTGCAAAACAAAGATTACAAATAATTCTGGTAAGTTATTTCTACACTTTGGAAAAGGGCATTTCTGACATTTCGATAGCTACTGAAAACTAACAAGTAAGATGCAAGGCCTTGCAACTATATGATGATGCCTAGGGGTGGAACCAAAAAATGAATTTTCTGTGAAAATAACCAAGTCAAAACCACACATCTCCCAGGTCCAGTTTACCCATTTGACTATAATCTACATAGATGAGCAGAAGACATAAGAGTACCCTTACCAAATGTACTATACGTGATTAAAGAGGGAAGCAATACATAGACAGCTGAACCCCACAGTTATGGTGAGATAATTGTATAGCTGCGTAGGAGTGTTTTACAGACTGGCTGAGGATTGGATAAATGAAATATAGATGTATATAGATGTAACAGCATCACTGGAAGATAATTGTGCATTATAAATATAGGTGTGACAGTTTTTCGTCAGAAGTGGGGAAAACATTTGTTGCTGAAATGCCTGTTTACTTAATTCATGAAATTATCCACAAAGCCTCCCAGATTATTTTCAGACCAATGCAAATGTGGAGTTCTAAGCAAGAGATAACATGTACAAATAGTATGGGATAGTAGAGCGAAATGAACGCAGTATACAGACATTAGGATGTGGTTGGTTTTATTAATGGCCCAAATCTTTATTTATTTATTTAAATGTTTGTATGGCTAATGATGTGATCATGAACACTGATAGCAGTGGTTAAGCTGCAGTACTGCAGCTAAATATCTGCTCACAATCTGTGTTCGATCCCAATGGCTCAGACTTCCATCCTTCTGAGGTCGGTAAAATGAGTACCAGCATGTTTAGGAGCAAAATGCTAGTTACTTTTGGAATCATCCAGAGCGTGGTCTGAGCACTGGGGTGCTATATAAATGATATTGCTATTGCAATTACTATGCAAGCTGCATAGTCCCATGACTCCTCCAGAAGAAAGGAGTGGTAAATTACTACTATAAACAGTGCTGGCTCTGGCTGTAAACAGATGAGCACTGTACCCTAGAGTCTGATACGATTGGATTTTGAGCAAGGGCGACCTCTACTTCTGTTCTTTATCTAGAAAATTTTCTATCTAGAAAGAGTGACCACGCGTCAAAATAGACTCGACGCCATACAGTTATTAATGATTGTAAAAGAATGAGGTTCTCAAGTCATTCACATATCTAAGATGGAGTTTATTTGGTTCTTAACTGCTTTCGAAAGAAGCCTTGCTCTGTGCCAAAGGCTAACATTTTCCCTGTAACTTCTTATCTTGCAGCTGTGCTAGCTAGGAGATACTCCAAGCTCCATGTTTTGATTCTTTACCAGGCTTGGTATGTAAACAGCCATTTCCTGGGAAGCCATGCTTTTGTTGGGAGAACCAGTGATTGTTTACATTTACACTAGGTTCTGATTGGTTATATGCTAATTAGGTAGGCCAAGGTCATCCTTTCCAATTAGGCACATGGATTTGGTAGTTAGTGAGTTGCTGGAAGCCCATCTCTGAACATCTGAGAGAGGATAGAGGCTAACACCTCAAGCCCTGATCCTAACAGGACTCATCATGATTTCTTAGAGTCAGGTGAGTTAGGCTTTTCTTTATTTTAGGGGACAAGGCCTAACTTTTTTATTTGCCTAAAAACCATTTTTGAGTAGTAATTTTGACTGCTGAGATCTGTATCCTGAAACAACAAGAAACTGCTTTTTATGAACCATGCTTCAAGAACAATAAAACAACTTTTCTTCATCAAATGTCTGTTTATTTGGGAGCAGGGGTAAGACAAAGAGTTAAGTCAGACACCACAAACTACCACAATATTTTTAACTCCATAAATCTGTCTGGGCCCTGTAACTCACAGATAAGCTCCAGGGTTTGCAGCCAGGTTTTGGCTGGACAGCTGGTAAGGCTTCCTGGATTCGGAGTCTGGGTAAGGTTTCATAGAGAGGCTGGTAAATAAGTCTCTTGGGACAAAGCCGAAGGAGAGGCCTGGGCAAGGGTCAGGACAAGCCTTATGATGACAAGCCTTATGATGACAATGATGTCATCAGCTTCCACTGCTAATTTTTTTTAATGTTTTAAATAATAAAAATAAAAAACAATACATAACTTATAAAGAACTTCACACTGGTTAGTATATATCAATCATAAACCTATTCTGCTGAATCTAAATATAGGTGATCATCATGGCGATCATCCATTAAAACTGTCTTGGGAGCAATATAATGCAGTGGCCTTTCATCTGCCTTCCGCATCACAGCATGACCCCATATCACTGATCCACTTCCGTCAGTCACTTTCTGGTTCTGAGCCCTTTTGGCACACAAAGTCCTCCTCAGCCTCAGGCCTGTATTGATGAAGCTGCTGCCCTCCATCAAGATGGATTCAAGTGGGATTTCATTCACTTGGGGACCATCACCCTTCCATGTGGACTTCACCATCCAAGGCAATTAGTCCTCAAAATTGTCAGATTAGTATGACACTCAGTGTTGAATTGCTGGCAGTATGGTCTACTCTAGGAGTTCTCAACCTTTTCAAGTTGGGGGCCAGGTCATGTTCCCTCAAACAGTTGAGGGGGCTGGATTGGTTGTCCAGCTACTATAAATGCATTTACAACAGCTGTAAATGAGACTCAGCCAGTTCTGGCAGTGGGGGCTAGAGTAAGGGCAGGGGGCGGATTATTTGGCACTATGGGCAAGATACAGGCCATAGGCTGAGAACCCCTGGTCTACTCTATTGCCATACAGAATACCCTGGCCAAACCTATTAATTAACCTTATTCAAGTTTGCATAAAACATATACTGTATAACATTTAACAAGTGCACCCTAATTAAATACTTCCTATTCCCAATTGTAGGTTCTGAGACTCTCAAGGGCTCCCTTTTGAAGGTTTGGGGATTGAGGCTCTTACCTCAAAAATCACCAAGGGAGATACTTAAGGTGTGGTTTTACCAGTACCACCACCACATCCCATGAGTTTCCATGGCCAAGCAGAGAGTCAAACTCTGGTCTCCTGAGTCCTAATCAGTCATTCTATTCACTCTGCCACACCGGATATAATTTTTTGGACTTTAATTTCTCAATACAGTAATACCTCGGATAACGCTAAGACTTGGTTCCACAAGTCTTGGTGTTATCCGATTTTTAGTGTTATCCGATGCATGTTAAAATGGGATGGATCGGATAACGTTAAAGCTCCACAGAGATACGTTGTAACCGCACAGGCTTTAGCGGTTGTTATCCAATCCACCCCATAACGGTATTTGATCCAATTCTCCTCCCCAGATTACTTAACGTTATGCGATTTTAGCGTTATCTGAAGTAAACGTTATCCGAGGTATTACTGTACCACAGTTACCATTGCCAAGTTAGCACAAGAGATTCTTGGGAACTGGTGCCAAAAAAAGGTAACTTTTCTAAACTAAGATTATCACTGACTAGTATAGAGTTTGGAAAACATGACAAATGTATCCAGAAGACCAATTATTTGGAGTTGCTGTCTACCAAGTCAGAATACAGTTCCATTTTCCTTCTGAGCAACAGTATTCCTGCATCTGAGGCCAAGAAAATTCCTTACATTTCCCAATATCCTTTTCCAGTGGAATGGTTGGGGCAGAACCTGGGGCCCTCCCAAATTTTAAAACACAGTGGTAAGGAATTACAGGTGCTGACCACAGAGGATGAAGTTGATAGGAATTGCAAACAAAAACTCTAGAAAACCAAAAGTTTCTCAGATTAGGAATTGACCGGAGGTTTCTCCATTTAAAGTTTGAGCTCAATGCTGAACTATGCCCTGTTCCTGCAGACCAGAATTTGGAAACAACTCAACACCTTACAACTAGTAGCAAACCATGCAGCTGAAGAGAAAAAAATGGGAATACTGTACTGCACAAATGGCAATTATCTTTATTAAGTATATTGGAGAGCAAACAAAACAAAACAAAAAAATAAATCTTGTGGCACTTTAAAGACTAACTGCTGTATTTTAATGTTAGCTTTTGTGGATAAAGTCCACTTTGTCAGACATAAGATAAGAATTCATGGCATCAATTTATACACATCAGGTACAGAGGTACAGAATGTTTAGTATAACAAATCTACAAGTCAATGTAGGTTTTTTACAACTGGCAATACCTGTTCTTCAGATTAGTTGTGAAGCTTCACCCTTTTTGAATTGCAAATGGTTAGTAGATGAATGCAAGACAGATACTGTGGCATTACACATTTGCTAATGAGCATATAAATCGAATCTAATAATAATAATACCCTTCAGGCCTAGCATCTATTGTGTGAGTGGTCCAGGCCAAGCACCAAGTTCTTCCTTTGTTCTGAGAGGTAGCCTGAAGCTGTGGATGAGAATTCTACTGAAGTAGTTTCTGTAAAGATGGTACAGTAGAACCCCGTATAACGAAAAAACTTCCACGGGGCTCTTTGCTATAGTTTTTTCGTTATATGAAGCGCTATTGGTGATACCCCGCATAATGAAAAAATGTTCATTGTACGGGGTTTCATTAAGCAAGATATATCTCGGTTAATGAAAAAAATGTATAACGGGGGGGGGGGATTCGTTATGCAGGGTATTGCCAATAGCACAAAAATGTTTTGTTGTATGAATTTTTCATTTTACAAAGCTTTTGTTATATGGGGCTCCACTGTATAATATAACTACTTTATTTCGTAGTATTTGAAAGCATTTCTTGACCACCAGGCCTCAACGCATAGAAACAGTGCTGTAAAGCTACTTGTCTGTTTCATCAAAGTGTACAATTATAGGCTCATGCCCCGTAGACTTCAGAAATTTTAGGAAATCATGTGGATGTAATCCCATAGTTGCTGCATTTGTCATTGGATGAAAATACAACCTCTCGTGACCTCCTTCCAAAAAGCTCGCATCTAACACAAATTTTACATCCCCCTGGTCACAGAAAAGTGCTAAGGGGGTCGCACAGCCTTGCCCTACTTTCAGCTTCTCCAACATTGCCGTTTCATCAGCAAAGCGAAGATTCCCACTCCCAATACCAAGTTTCTTCGCCAGGTCATTTAAATTGATTTGCTGGTTGTGCAGAGCTGTCACCAACCAATAACTTTTTTTCTTCTTATCTTTAAGGAAAAGATTTTTGCTATGGGCTCCTTCCAAATGCTGAACATATGGCATCATTTCTTCAACTGTGAACACCTAAAAAGCACAAAGGAAACAACATGATACTTCCCTTGAATTGTTTACTGGCCCAAATATGTACACTACAGTTCACAAAATGTCCACTTTCTAAAGCCCTCCGTGAAAAGACTAGGAACAATGGACTAATCTTGGTCATTTCACTAAACTGAGTACACAGGAGACAGAGATCATGTTGGTCACTCAGCAAATCCAGCTGTCAAGTCTGTAATGGTTTGTGGAGCAAAGATTCTTTGCCCATCAAGTAACGTGTTTTGATACCTTATTAGATCCAACGCTGCTCCTGCTCAAATCTGCATTTTACCATCTGTCCATATTTAAGATTATTTCTCCCTACCTGGAAAGGACAGATGCTTCTGTTAACTTGAGATTACAGTAGACCAGTGGTCAGCAAACTTGGCTCTCCAGCTGTTCTTGGACTTCAGTTCCCAGAAGCCTTGATCAGCAGGAGTGCTGACTTGGGCTTCTGGGAATTGAAGTCCAAGAACCCCTGGAGAGCCAAGTTTGCAGACCCCTGCAGTAGACCAATGTTTTCCAATCTTTGGTTTTGGGACTTCAATTCCCAGAAGCCTAAGTTAATTCCCCAAAGCACTGATCAGCCAATGTACTGACTTAGGCTCTGGTAATTGAAGTTTCCCAGTGGGGCATGGGCCCCACATTGGGAACCACTGGGTTAGATTATTGTTATTTGCTCCACATGGAGCTACCCTTGAATACAACTCAAAAGCATCAATTGATACTGCACACTGCAGGTAGGCCACTGACAGATGACTCTGGTGCCAATCCCACTGATTACCAATGGTTTTCCAGGTTCAATTCAAGGTGTTGGTTCCTACCTTTAAACCTTTACATAGCTTCTTAGGCCCCCATACCTATTGGAAGGGCTCTACCTTTAATCTAAGGTTGTCCAGGATTGCTCTTTCAAAGGTGCCAACTCTTAAATGTTGTCCTGCTCCAATACATTCAGAAAATATATTTTGGGGCTGTTACCTCAATGCTCTGGAACTCTTCCTGTATTACTCTAAAAGATTGTGTCGTTGCAGAGCGGGTTTTAATTTGGTTTGTTTGTTAAATGTGTTGCTGTTTTGTTTAATTTTGTATGCTGTTCTTTGTGTTATTGGACAGAACAGCCTAATTGGGTAGCCTTGGGCAAAACAGTCCCAGGGCACTTCCAAAAGAAGGGAATGAGGTAAACCACTTCTGAGTATTCTCTGCCCAGAAAAACCTGGAAAGGCGTCGCCATAAGTCAGAATTGACTTGGTGGCACTTTTTTATCATTTACATCAGATTCCGCTCCAAAACATCCCAGGCACTCTGGAAACTAAAAAGAGCCATATCCGAGAATAAACAAAACAAAAAGCACTGTGTAGCACTTTGAAGACCACAGAAGCTAACATTAAAAGACAGGAATGTTTTGAAGTGGTAGCCGTGTTCGTCTGTGCAAGCATATCAGAGAGTAAATAAAACAAGACAATGCTATTTCAGATGTATAAATGTATACCATGAAAATCCCTCCCCCTGTGCCCACACCAACAGCCAGGGAAGAAGCTGCCAGGGCAGGTGGAGGACTTCACCGCCCCTCCCCCTGTGCCCCCCCCCCGTTAACATATTATATTGTAATGCAATGTATTGTTTGTAAGCTGCCCTGAGTCGCTACAGTGAATGGGAGGCAATATAAATTTGAACTAATAATAATAAATAATGTTTGATGAAGTGGACTTGGTCCACGAAAGCTAACATTAAAATACAGGAGTTAGTCTTTAAGGGGCCACAGAGGGGGGGGGACGTTTTTTTTAAAAACTCATATATTAACATAAAGGAGTTAGTCTTTAAAGTGCTGCAACATTTGTCTTTCCTTTTTTTTTTATTGCTGCTCTTGTTTACTCTCAGATATGGTTGCGCAGACTAACACAGCTATCCGTTCAAACATTTAAAATATAACAGTGTTCAAAGTGCTGCAGTGTTTTTGTTTATTCTGATATGTTTGAGACACAGACTAGCACGGCTACTATTCCAATAAAAACAGCCAGCTGATGGAGCACAATTTGTGGCTCAAGCTAGGGCTGTGGTCACAATTGGGAAGTTTTTGGACTACACCTCCCAGAATCCCCCACGCAGGAAGGCCACGTTGGCCGAAGGCTTTCGGGAGCTGCCATTTGCAAAACGTCCTTTTTTCCTCCTCAGGAGCTGTTGTGCATCCTTTGCTCCTGCTGCAACCCTCACTTACTTCGGGGTGCTCCACGCTGAGACCCGCGATGCCCAGGTCCCGCAGGCGAGCCTCCAGCGCCCGCCGCAGTCCTCCTGGCTCGCCCTCGGCCATGGCTCCCTCTGCCCACGAGTGGAGGAAGAGGCTGTCTCTCTCTAGCCCGCCCAGCCGAAAGTGAGCGCGGGTGAATCGGATCGGGCGCTTCCGGGCTTCCTGCTGCGTCTCCTCGGAAACAAATCACACCCAATGATTTCGGAGAGAGGTGTCCATGCGTCTCATTTCTGGACGTCCCTGTGCATCCGCGGCCTCCAAAAGGTCATGGGACAGCCCTGCTCAGATCCTGCAAACGGACGGTCGCTGCGATTTCCTTGACTGAGCTCATCTATTTGCTCTTCCATTTTCCTGCTTCTGTTATAGCATTTAAAGATAGGACAAAACAGCATTCCTTTGGTCAAACAGAGAAGAGTTTATTATGCATAATAATGATTCTCATGAGTGTTGTCACTCCAAAAATGAGAATAACATCCATTGAAAGAGAGAGCATTTTTATACAGTTCTCCACGCATCTCTGTTTACTCAAAACGTCTTAACCTGATTGGCATGACATGTCATTGTCAAGTTATACAAATTATTATTTCATACTTTCATGATAACATTTGTTTACCCATTGCAGGGGTCTCAAAGGAAACTTAAGCAACATCTATTATTTGCAATCAGGGAACATATACTTCTTATGACCCAAGTCCAGGTCAGCCTCACCATTTCTGATCATGGGTTACTTAGCAAACATTACTCATTTAATCATCAATACCTCATTCTGGTCCACGTAAGCATTGCAGTTGTCCTTTGTAAGCAGAATTTCTAAATTGCCACGTCGCCTTAGTGCGGCCTTAGTTTCTTTAGCAGCAAGCAGCGTTTTGATTTCCATTTTATTCACATTTTATTTCTATTATTTATTATGCTATATCACTTCCTTCGCTTCTCCATAGTCTGACGCGTCCATTATTTTATGTATCAACCTGTTTTCTTTTTTAATTCTTGAAATACAACCCCCCACACACACACACAAATAAACAAAATCACAACAAAAACTATAGGAAAATCTTAACAAAATTTCATACAATACAATACAACTGTGTGCACCCACCATCAATGGGACTTCTAACCTTTTCGATTAAATGTTCAAAATGATTAACTTTTGATACATTTGTCCCCTCATTCCAAAAATATAATACACCTAGCTCTGGCTTTACTCCTTTCTTTAGTACATACAGTAATCTAAAATCTCTCCCCGTATTTCTCTAAAATCAGGTTTTTTTTATTAATTCCTTTTTTACTTTAAACTTGTTTATTTTTCATTTATAACTATAATTCATATCTCTACCAATTACCCAATTCAAATTCATAATCTACTTTCCATTTTTAATATTCAATCTCAAAAGTTGTAACAAATATAACAACGATCTTTTTCTTACTTGATCCTATCTACATGGTTCCAAAATCCATTAATAATGCTATTTTAGGACACCTCGCCAGTTTTATAGTTAATAGCTGATTAAAAAAAACATTTCCCATGTTTTCTTCACATTCTTGCACTCCCAGCTCCTATTTCCTCGTCTTGTCTCTTCATGGATACATCCAGTGTATTTGTTCCTTTTAGCTCAACAGGAATAAGCAGGTGGGCAGTATTCTAGGAGCAATTTTACAGCCCCATTTCAGTTAACTAATACATTCGTGCCTTGAGACAAATGATGAAAGATTTGGCCCTAGTTATCTATCTGTGTCTTTTGATCCTCTACATGTGTAAACCCTGTGTCTGTATTTGACATGCCAGGGCCTTCTCGGTTGTTCCCTAGGACCAGAAGAATCCCATTGCATGATTAAAGTTCTCTTTTGATCTACACACCAGATGAAAATTTACAGCTGAGTCTTATAGATTGCTTTAAAATCACATTGATTTTGGTTTCTCACTGATTTCCAGATAAGTGAATCTAGGAATGTAGTTACCATGACTTACCCGATTGCTTTTTCAACCAATTGCCCATGGCTACACAAGTGACATTTTCTAAGTATGAAGTACAGTACACAGAAGTAGCCTGCCATTCCCTTCTGAGAGTTGCCCTGAGACTGTACGGCTTGCCCATGGCTACAAAGGCTGACTTTTCTCCCTGGAGACATGTGGGACTCTATGGCCAACTTAGTCTAACTCACTGAACAACTGAATCAGTTTACATTAGAATAAATCCTCATTAGTATTCTGCCCCTTAAACGTAATCCCAGGCACCTGTATTTGTGACAGTGGACTATTGCTTAGATTTAAACTAAGCCAAAAGAGTGGCTAAAATACCAACCTAAAATACCTACCAGAGAGTAAGTTACACTGCACATAATAGAACCACCTTATAAGTAAACAGAGAAAAAAGCTGTTAATTTATGTGTTAATTACTTTAAAGTGCCTTATTGAAACCCAGTTTTAAAAAGATCTGATGCATGCCCTTTTATTTTCACAATTTGCCAATCTAAAATACGGGCACAATCCAGTCACAGTTTCCAGTTTAGCTGAATATGGCTTACAGGGGAACCTGGTGAATTGGGCCCAATATACTGCTGAAAGTCTCTTAGGAATGTTACATGCATATGCCAGAAGGGATTTGTTAAACTGTCAAGAGCAAGGAATTGGTCTAATGTGGGACATTAACTGCAGAATGAATAAATTAGCATCCATTCTAAGAGGAAAAAAAGGATATTAAGTTGAATGGTCTTAATTGTGCATTCATCCTGATTTGGCACTTCCTGTGAAATGCACTGCATTTCAACTAGTTAATGACACCAGCTGCTCTTAGTTTATTTTATTTAATAAACCAATTATCTAAACAATCGCATCAACAATTAAAGTGAGATGTAGCATTAATCCTGTTCATACACTTCTGCCTAGACATCAGTCATAAAAACAAAGAAAGGGGAAATAAAAGGTAATTTCTAAATAGGATTTTAAAATATTGATGATTTATAATTTTAGATCATGGATTTTTGTAGCCTAAAATATGCAGTCATAAAATTAGAAGGGAGTCATTCACATCATCTAGTCCTGCTGTTGATAGAAATACAAGAAATCCAGAAATATCCATGGCTATCCTCACTTAAATACCTCCACCCCAGTAAAGTTAAATCTATCATGACAAGTAACATGTTTTTAAAACACAAATAAAAGATTTTCCATTAGTTATTGATTTGTTTACTTAATCCGTTTAAGTAAGACCCCCCACTACCCTTTTGGTCATGTATTTACACTCTTGTGTACAAAGAAGTGAAAAACTGGCCACACACACTTTCACAAATCATTGCAAATGGAAAATTATTTACAGTCTTCCGTATCTATTAAAGGGAGCCTTTATCAAAAGAAGCTTTTGACAGAACTGCATGTCAGAAGTTCACACATGTTTTTTATGCTCACCAATTATCCTTATTTCTCTCCACTCCAAATACATGCACATTTAGAAGCTGCAGTCTTATTACAGATGGCTGAGTCTTTTCAATGAAATCCTTCCTGGCATACACATGACATATAGATTGGAAGAAATTCAAGACAGAAGCAGAGGTCTTTTAATAGCCTTTGAAAACCCATAATCTTTATTCATGCCCCCCCCCCCGCCCAATTCCTTACATTAAAGCAGTGCGGAAACCTCGAGGATAATCTCAAATGGCATAGGACAAGCAAAGTGCTCTTTTGCCTGAGGACAGGACAGCAGAATTATCTAGAGAGGACTTTAGGTGATGATGTACAAGAATAGAAGTTCTGTAGATTAATCTTTTTGGCAGAAGACTTTAAAACCCCCAAAATAGCACATAAATTGACTCTTTATGCAATGCTGTACAGCTTTACTAATAAATCCCATTTAAAGAGGGTCAGCCCTAGTATTGGTGAGAGTGAGCACAAGCAATAGAGCAGGAGACAAGAGTGGGTAGCTTCGCTTGTTAGTGCTTGAATAAAATAATAAAATAGTAAAAAAAATCTGAATGGGAATGTATTTGAAAGCCCTTTTCAAATGCCCTGAATAGAATAAGATTTGATTTAGCAAATTTATTTGATAATGTATCTCTAAAAGGTAATACAGTACTGAAATAAAAGCTTATTAGTATACTGCAGTTTTCTGTATTTATATGAAATACAATGCAGCCAGTTACTACCTCAGCCACTGAGACAGACAGCTAGCACCCTGATTACAATCCACTAATTAACAGCTTGATAATTCCACTCTTATGTTAATGAACCAAAGTTATTTTACCTGGTTAAACTGCTCTAAAGCAACCAAAAGGTTGTGAGTTCGATCCTGACCAGGACCCAAGGTTGACTCAGCCTTCCATCCTTCCAAGGTCTGTATCCAGTATGTTGGGCGCAAAATGCTAATTGCTCTGTGAGCCACCCAGAGAGTGGTTGGGTATATAAGTGTAATTGCTATCGCTTGCTATTGCTTGCTACTGTGTTAATGAACCATTGTAATTTTAATCTATTATTTGTATCATCACCTGGACATGAATCTCATGGGAATATATATAGACAACATGTATTTGCACTTCCTTGTCTAAAGAAGTGGCGTTTGACAAATAAGAATTTGAACAGAAATAAACTATTTGCTTTTACAGTGCTCTCGTATTTTGCTTTTCTCTCTCTTACTGAAGGTCTTAATCTTAACACAAGCCTATAAAAGGAGAAACCAACTGTGTCTTTCTGCTGGTAAAAATAATACCCTCCCCAAAACAACACTTTCCATAATTGCCTCTCCCTGCACTGTCCAGATATGCCCTGAGGAGTTGAAAGGCTCTTTGGAGTGCTTTTTGGGTGTGCAACGTAGAAAAAATGAAAGATTAATTTCATGAGCAGAAGCCTGCTTGTATAAAATAGATTTTTTTGCCACCCAGCAAACAAAGTAAAGCATGGTGCAGTGAGAGTTTTGAGAGTACCCTGGACAGTGAGGAGAACAAATGGGTCAATCTTAGAAGAAATCAACCCTGACTGCTCCTTAGAAGGTCAAATAGTAAAGATGAAGGGCAAAAGAAAAAGGGGGCGGCCAAAAATGAGATGGCTAGATGGTATCGTAGACAATGGACACAGAACTGAGCGAGTTGAGGAGGATGGTGGAGGACAGAAGTGCCTGGTGGACAGTGGTCCATGGGGTCACAAAGGTTCGGAATCGACTGTGCAACTGAACAACAAAAAATGATGGCCAAGTGACAGGAGGCAACAGCTGACAAAATCCATTACTCCCGACCAACGTCCTTTGGCAGGGAAGAGGAATTGGACTATAGCCGCAGGTGGACGTTTTTGCATTTTGTTTTCTACTATGATGTGTATTGTTCTACTGTATGACATTTAGTGAACCTTATTGCCCTGTTGCACTACAGGCCATGGTATTTTGATAGTACTGTAATGTGTATTAATGTGTAACGTGTATTGACCTACTGTATGATATTTACTGTACTTTACTGTTTTGTTATATTGTATGCTATTGTATTTTTGTTTGCACTTTAATAGTGATATTAGGGGACCCTGTGAGCTGCTCTGAGTCGGTTGAAACTAAGGAGAGCAGAATACAAATCTAAAAAATAAATAAATAAATAAATATCCTACAATTCCTCAATAGGCTAATGCCTAAACATTCAACAAAAAATACAAACAAGCCCAGGGAAAGACATTTAAATGCAGCTGTTATTATTTCCTAAAATAGATAAATTAACAGCAGCAACAGCAATAACTGATTTTCTGCCACTTTAAAATTCTAAGTAAAGTTCAAGATGCCTTGCTCTCGTTACACACAAGTTACAATAGATTCAAACAGAATAATTTAACAAAGCATTTTACAGTGTATTTAAACTACTTTGATTTTTAATTGTACATTAGTTGCATATATGTCTGGCCAGGCTATCCTGCTATGGTAACAGAATAGCCCATACTGCCAATGACTCAATGCCGAGTGTCAGGCGGTGGTTAACTAATCTGACAACCCTGAGGACTAACGGTCGTTGGCAGTGGTGGGTTGTCAAAAATTTTACTACCCCACCGTGATGTCATCACAGTGTGGGCGGAGCTAACATCATGACATCATGATGTCATGGGCAGGGCCAAAGAAAAAAATAACAAAATAAAAATAAGCACACACGCACACACCCCTCAACCACCCACAACACAAATCCGTAAATCAATCAATCAATTAAATAAATAAAATAAAAATTACATTAAAATACACCCACCCACCCAAACACCCACCAACCCCAAACACAAATCAACCCACCCACCGCAAACACAAACCCGTCACTTACCTGTTAGTATAAGTGCCTGGGCAGCACCATGTTGCAAGATGGATATGGTCATCGTACCGGTTCTCTAGGATAATGTGCCTTAATGTAAATGTAAAACAGCTGTACCTCCTTAAGGGTTCTCCAACTTGAACAGCAATTGGAACAGCACAGGTGTAGCTTATTGATGAGGTAACTCCAAGACTTTGCTTTAAAACCCCAAGCCAGGCCTGCCGGCCGCCAGGCCTTTTTAGGAACTGTGATAGTACGTCAATACTGTATAGGTAAAGGTATTAAATACACATTAAAACACACACAGACACACTACATCCAAAGGTGAGTCACTTACCCTGGGGAGCAGGCTACAGGGAGCTTCAGGCTAGCAGCTTCTCTTCCTCCTCCCCGCTTGGGAGGACAGGAAGGAGGCCGTGCATACACGCCAAGCACTGTAGGTGTGCATGCACACCAAGTGCTTGGCGCGCATGCGCAGTGGGGGAACCAGTGAAAAGGTAAGCCCTAAAGGGTGCTTTCCCCCAAAAGCTGCTACCGGTTCTCCGGGACACTGGGAAAAGCTACTACTGTTTCTGATCAACTGGTGCGAACCTGTTGCATCCCATCACTGGTCTTGGATGCCGAAGTCCACAGGGTGATGGTCCCCAAGTGGATTAAATCCCACTTGAATCCATCTTGATGGAGGGCAATGACTTTGTGTGCCAAAAGGGCTCAGGGCCAGAAAGTGACTCACGGAACTGGATCAGTTGCATGGGTGTCAAGCTGCGATGCAAAAGGCAGATGAAAAGCCACTGTATTATCTTCTCAAGACAGTCTTTATGACTGATCACCATGAGGATGAGCAATATTCGGATTCAGCAGAACAAGATTAGTCACATAATGACTTTCATTCTACTTTAATGTTTTTAAATTTATTGCTCCTGATCACCATGTATGGATGCAGAAGCTGGACAATAAAGAAATCTGACATGAGGAAAAAATGATTTATTTGAAATATGGTGCTGGAGCAGTGATGGGATGTAACAGGTTCTCACCAGTTCGCCGGAACCGGTAGTAACTTTTCCCAGTGTCCTGGAGAACCGGTAGCAGCTTTTGGAGGGAACCACCTTCGGGGCTTACCTTTTCACTGGTTCCCCCACTGCGCATGCGCACCAAGCACTTGGTGTGCACGTACACCTGCAGGTGTGGGGTGTGTGTGAGGGGGTATGTGTGTGTGCTTATTTTTATTTTATTATTTTATTACTATTTTATTTGGCCCCGTCCATGATGTCATGATGTTAGCTCCGCCCACACTGTGATGACATCACGGTGGGGCAGTAAAAAATTTGACATCCCACCACTGTGCTGGAGGATGTCCAGAAAGATGAGCAAGTGGGTTCTAGAGCAAATCAAGCCTGAACTGACTCTGGAGGGGAAAATGATGAAACTGAGGCTGTCCTACTTTTGGCACATCCTGAGAAAGCAAGACTCTCTGGGGAAGATAATAATGCTGGGAAAGATGGAAGGCAGCAGGAAAAGAGGAAACCCAACAGGAGTTGGATTAACGATGTGAGGGAAACCATAAGCTCGTGTTAGCAAGATGTGAGCTAGGGTTGAGGACAGGGCATTTTGGAAATCTGTCATTCATAGTATCGTCATGAGTCAAAGATGACTTGATAACACAAATTAACACCAGCTTTATTTCAATTTAATGTTCTTGCCTTTTAAAATTGTATTGTAAGCTGTCTTGGGCCCCGGTTCTAGCAGAAGGGCAGCATATAAATAAAAGAAACTGAACTAAATGTTATTAAAAACACAACCCTATTTAAAAAAATGGAAATCAATGCAGTCTATAGACAATTGAAATCATCACTACAAATGGAAAGATATAAGCTAGTTGTAGAAGATGCACATTTACATTCTTTCTTCAAAACAGAGAAAGTGAAAAGTGACTGCAGCTCAGCACTAAACAAATAAAGGCGCTTCCTTTAGGCTGAATTAGGCCATAATGCCAGGTTAGTTCATTACTGCTTCTTCCCCATCACTTCTCATGAAAAACCTTCTCTTTCTGCATCTTCCAAGTTAGAAAATCTAGAGCCGCAAAATTGCTGGGAGAAACATCAACAATTTGAGATATGCAGATGATACCACCCTAATGGCAGAAAGTGAGGAGGACCTAAAGAAGCTCCCGAATAGGTTGATAGAAGAGTGAAAAAGCTGGCTTGAGACTCAATATAAAGAAAACCAAGATAATGGCAACAGGCCCTATCAGTCCCTGGAAAATAGATGGGGAAGTAGAAGCAGTGACAGATTTTACTTTCTTAGGATCAAAGCTCACTGCAGATGGTGAGTGCAACCATGAAATAAAAAGGCAAATGATTCTTGGGAGGCAAGCAATGAGAAACGTGTGGAGCATTTTGAAAAGTAGAGACATCAAATTGCAAACAAAAATTTGCATAGTCAAAGTAATGGTATTCCCTGTGGCAATGTATGGTTGTGAGAGCTGGACCATTAGGAAAGCTGAGCACGGAATAATAGACGCCTTTGAGATGTGGTGTTGGAGGAGAGTTTTGAGAGTCCCCTGGACAGCGAGGAGAACAAATAGGTCAATCTTAGAAGAAATCAACCCTGACTGTTCCTTTGAAGGGCAAATAGTAAAGATGAAGCTAAAGTACTTTGGACAGCAAATGAGAAGAGAGGATTCACTTGAGAAAGCCTTGATGCTGGGAAAGGTGGAGGGCAAAAGAAGAAGGGGGCGGCCAAAAATGAGATGGCTAGATGGTATTGTAGACATAAATGGGCACAAAGCTGAGCGAGTTGAGGAGGATGGTGGAGGACAGAGGTGCCTGGCGGACAGTGGCCCATGGGGTCGCAAAGGGTCGGAATCGACTGTGCGACTGAACAACAAAAGCCACGCCCACCGTTGACAAGCAAGGGCAAGAAAAGGAAGCAGTCACTTCAGGCGCTTCACTGAGCATGTGCAAAAGCCAATGCGGATATGCTTAACAGGGACGAAGCTGGGGAATGCGGTGGTTTCCTTTTTAAGGACCGTACTGGCAACTTTTGACCTCCTACAGAAGTTCCTCCAGGGAAGCAGGTAAGGAAAGGAAAGGCAGCTGTGAGGCAACGCAGTGGCAGACGCTTAACAGCCCGCCTTAGCCACGCCATGCAGTAGAAAAAGGCATGAAGAAGCTGTTTGGTGGGAGGGGCTCAGGGTCGAGCGTTGCGCATGCGCCGGCCTGAAGGCGAAGTGCGCGCAGCCGCACAAGGAAAGGGGTGACGGAAGGGGTGCCCTTAACCTACAGCTGGGTGTCTCTCTCCCTGTCAGGTTGCTTCTGGCTGCCCTTTCTCTTAGGCGGCCTTTGAGCAGTTCATTGGAAGCTGAGCGAGGGGTGTTTAACATAGAGGATGCTGTACTTTCGTTTTCTGCCCTATGGTTTTATTTAAACTGTTATAATTCAGTTGGTGTTTTAATAAAACAAGGCGACCTAGTATGATGATATTGACCTAGTATGATGATAATGACAGGCTGGCTAGAATCCTGCTAGGGATAGAGGACTCCAGGTAATTTGCATAAACTAAAGTGGCAAATTGCTCCTGATTAACAAATTGGGGCACATGTGTTCCTCATTGTGTGCCAATCATGCAACTCAGTGGAAAAATGTGGACGGGCAATTGGTTAATTGGTGATTTGTTGTAATCTGTAACATGTTTACACTTTTGTGGGTGTCAATTTCCAATTTTTTTAAATCATTTCAGAAGAATACATAGATGCAGTGAAGGGATTAAAAAAAAATTACTACTTACTCTGTGGGCGTGGCCAGGGGGAAAGCACTGTGTTGCACCCGAATTAGGACTACAGTAAAGTAACTTCAAAACTTGGATGGGATGAGCCAGCCAGAATTTCTGCTGCTGGTTCTGGCAAACTGGGGCAAACCTGCTGAATCCCACCACTACATAGATGCTTTCTGGGTTTAAAGAATTTTTGCTGGGGGAACGCTGCTCAGGAGGCTCCCTTCATGTCCCCAAGATCTTTTCCCACCAAAGTGGTTCCTATTTATCTACTTGCAATTTATTGCTTTCATACTGCTAGGTTAGCAGGAGCTGGGCAGAGACAGACACTCATTCCATCATGCAGTGCTTGGGTTGTGTCTTGAACTGCCAACTTGCTGACCTTCCAGCTAACAGGGTGAGCTTCTTAACCACTGAGTCACCACAGTCCCTAGCTAAATTTCCAATAGGATTCTGAATTTGAAATATGTCAATGTTACCATAAATGATAACTCATTGTATTTTTTATCAGTCCTTTTGGGATTTGTTAACTCCCATAGGTTTCTTTCTTGGAGAATGATGTAATATCACTGTCTGATATTAAATCATTTCATTTATATAACACCCATTTTATCTTGCTTGTTTACAGAGGAATAGCCCTTTCGACTTGTTGCAGATATGAGGGGGCACATTTAAAGTTTGATGGCTTCCAAGTGTGAAGTAAATGGACATGTAGTGTGAGATCATGTTGTGACTCAAGTGTCACAAAATTCTAGGGTAAGCCACCCTGACTCACTTATCTTTTCTCTTCTGCATATAGCACTGTTTACAATGTTTTCAGAGTTTAGAGGGAAGTTGTTTGGGGATTTTGCTCTATCACAAATTTGTTATAGCATAAGATTTCATAAACTTTGATCCACTTCAAGTGCATGAAGGGTTCCCTTTCATTCCCTTCATGTGAATTAAATTTTAGAGGAAAGGTCAGACAAATTAGATCCATAGTGTGCAGTCTATAATAATTATTACTGATTTGATTTGCATACTTTTAAGCTTTAGTAAAACTGTCACAGGCAGTAGATTGGGTCCTGAGTAACATACATTCTGCAGCTGCTGCCATGGAGAAAGATTTTGCCATGTACATCAGAAGCTGCTTCTGTGCAGTGTATTTCTTAATTGTAGTGCTTAAATGCATAAGTCTGAAATTAGCAACCAATTTTTTTTATGACTACAGTGGCCAGGAACAAATGAAAATGAGGTTTGCATATTTTCATGTTTATGCAGGAAAGGGAGTCTTCAGTATAGCTTTATTCCATGCCTGATAAGCAAGCCCTGGTGCTGTTTTATGCCAAAAACGCTGTGCCTTCCACAGTCATGCACCTCATATCTTTCTTTGTGGATAGTCTGTGTATGTTGAAAGGTGCTTCATGCAGGCAGTGTTTGCCCTTGATTTGCAGAGAAGAAATGAACTCAAGGATGATGTTGCGATTGGAAAAGTTGGCCCAGTTGCATCGTGTTTTCAGACAGCTGCACTCTTTGGCCTATGGGAGAGTCCACCAAACACAGTGGAAGCCTGTCTTATCATGTGCCTACATCATGTGCCCTGTTCAGCTGCACCCTCTGTTCTGGCAGCCAGACATCAAATCACAATTCAGGCTTTTAAGCACCAAGGAGGTAACTAATAGGACTCTTTCTTCTTTTGTTTCTAAGAACTCCTCTTGTGTGGCTTTTTGCCTGTGAAATAAAAGCCAGTGTTGTTTGCAGAAGGATTTTCATTGAATTTTATAAAGCACAGATGAATGCAAAAGAGATGGGTATAAAAATTTGAACCTTTCTGAACAAATTCATGTGTTCTTTTGTCCAGACCATTTTAAAACAACAAATGTGAAAGAAGAGTACCAGAAATGAAATCTAAAAGGATAGCGCAGCTCAACAAATTGATTAATTCTTAATTTCCAAACTTTCTAAACTTTGATGTTGTAAAGTTTCCCTACATGGTGTTCAGCCCACCTTTGTCCATACCAGCTTACCAGAATTGTGGAGATATAGCTGCTGTATTAATATGTAGGGTTGTAAATACATTTAGGTTTTTATGTAGACATTTTTATTTTCTGGTTTTGCTTGTTATTCCACTGTCCACTCATCTTCCTAAATGAGACCATTCATCCTTAATTTCAGCTATAACTTTTGCTTTTCTGCATTATGATTTCTTGAAAGACAGTGTGGGACTTTCTTATTTAAATATGTCACCTTGAATCAAAAGAAACCTTCTGATTGACAGACAAACAAACAAACAAATTAGGTTATTGGGATATTTTTATTCCTGCTGTTTTCTGTTTGTTAAAAACATCTTTCTATGCCAGGTTTCTGAAATGTGGTGACACCATAGGATTTAGCAAGTGTCCCATGGGTTGGATACTGGATGTGTCTGTCTGGTCCAGGCTGGAAGTGAAACATGATGGTACTTCTGTCTCTGTCTCCCATTTCAAATGTGTCAAGAATAGTCACAAAATAGGGGGCAAAGAACTTGTATTTCCTGTTTGCATTAATGTCTCATCCCAAATAGTTCTGTCTTTGCATGTAGATATGTTTGTATGACAAGAGGATGTGGAGGCAAGGTATGTGTCAATACATCACATATTTTTATTTAAAGATCATTGTATAGTGGTCACTGCACTGTAAACAAAGTTAATGTACTAATGATTTCTGATGTATGAATCTTTTGGCTTTCCTGGAGGCTGCTTCCCCTTTGGTATCTACTATTAACACATCAACAGCTCTTGGCATTTTATTTTTAGGGAAATAAACGTGTCAAGGAGAAATTGAAACCAATAAAACCCAAAATAGAGAAAAAAGAAGTTGAGATAAAGTCCAGGATGACTATGGAAGAGCTTGCAAAAGCCATGTGTAAAGACATAGGTGAGCCTATTTCTTTGAGTGATGCATTGATTTTACAACTATCTCTCACTTGAGATCTCTAGGATGTAGCTTGATATTATTGTTGTTGTTTTGTTATTGTTATTTCAATTTATATACTGCCCTACTTGGCAAAACCGACTTAGGGCAGTTCACAAACACATCTAAAGTTGCAAGTTCCTAACACAACTTGTAAACATAAATCATTAGGATCAGTACCACAAAACATCAAGTACTGTATCACAATATCATTACATTATCAAAAAGATTCAGTAAGCATCAATATCAGGTAACAATCAAAAAGTTTCCATATCTCAGTCAAGTTTACAAAAAGAATTACAAAAAACAGAGAACTAAGCAAAAAACAAAAATCACAATTGCTAAATCCCATGCCCAAGAAAAGTCCGAGAGGAGACCGGTGCCGGTGGTAGCAGCGGCAGCCAGGCAGCGTTTTTACAGTCTTCCAGCCGCGCTGCTCAACTGTGACTCCTCCCGGGAGGAGTCTGAAAGGAAATCGTCCCTAGAGGAGATCAAGCTGTCCCCGTCCCTAGACCCCAAAGGAGGCCCCCCAGAAAGGGTAACAGAGCCACTCGGCTAGTTCGACTTCTTTCAGCTCGACCGGCCAAGGGCGAGAGCAGCAAGGAGGAGGCATCCGTGGCGGCACTTTTGTAGTTGGTCCACGGGGTCACTCAGGTGTTCCGACTTCTCTCAACTTGACCTCTGATGCAGATCCCATCAGAGGTTTCATATTAACAGTTTCAAATGCAGGTGCATCTGGTGTGGAATGGGTGAAAGGGGATAGTGTGTTTACTGGCTTCAATTTCAGGTGGGTTATAAATGTAACTATAGCAATTTAAATTCCAGTAAAAGCTTCTTACACATTAGCACGTCAAGTCATGGTTAATAATCAGTCATGGTTTCTGATCAATCTAGTGCAGGGGTTCTCAACCTAGGACCCGAGGGCCAGATGCGGCCTGTGACACCATTTCATGTGGCCCACCTCTGCCACACCCGGAAGTGCCATGTGAGGCAGACAGAGCAAAATGGCCATCCGCCTCCCAAAGCTGTCTGAGGGAGCGTGACCCGGCCCTTGGCTTGAAAAGGTTGAGATCCCCTGACCTAGTACATAAGAAGAAAATCCACAGGGAAACTTTAAAGGATAACAAGTTTCATTTGACATATGTTTTCATGGTTTGCAGTTTTCTCCTGTCCTGCATCAGATTTCCAGCTTTCTGCTTTTCTGCTCCAGCAATTGTTTTTGGGGACACTAGGACGTCAAACATTCGTTTCCAGTTTTTAATAATGTAACCCCACAGTCTTAGCAGCACTAATAAGGATGTCTCCTTTGGATGTCTTATGGCAGATTGTTCACTTCAATTTTGAAAGTTTCTTTCATATAGACATAGAAAACTACTGTGGCAAATTTATTTGATTGCTACTGTCCTATTCAGCTGTTTAGAAGCAGGAGAAAAGTTTATAACCCTATGCATGATGAGAAATACAGTACTGTATATCAAATGTTTATATAGCTATTACATAAATTTGAAATATTTCTCATCTGTTTACTCCTGTTCACACCTACAGGAGATGCAGGGTGTGGAACTGGGTCCAGCCCATGCCACATTGTCTATGTGACAGGAATAATGCTATTTGACTTCAATGAAAGAGACTCACTTTGTAGAAAAATGTGAAATAAGTAAGATAGGAGGCTGCTGTGCCCTATGGATAAGGTGTTGCTCAGTGGTTATTGTTATGTGTCATCAAGTCATATTTGACCTATAGCTGTGATGGTGAACCTTGGCACTCCAGGTATTTTTGGACTGCAATTCCCAGAACCCCTAGTCACCACTTCTGCTGATTAGGGCTTCTGAGAATTGAAGTCCAAGAACACTTGGAGTGCCAAGGTTCACCATCACAGACCAATACTGACCCTATGAATGAAGGATCTCTAAAATGTCCTGTCCTCAGTAGCCCTGCTCAGCATTTGCAGACTCAAGCATATTATGGGTTCCTTTAGGGCAGGGGTGGCCAACCTTAGTGACCCAGGTGTTCTTGGACTTCAATTTCCAGAAGCCCAAGTAAGCATACCTGGGAACTGAAGTCCAAGAACACCTGGGGCACCAAGGTTGGCTACCCCTGCTTTAGGCCGTCTGTCCATCTCACAGCTGATCTTCTTTTCTGGCTGCCTTCAGCCTTTTCCAGCATTATTGTCTTTCCCAGAGAATCCTGCCTTCTTATGATGAGCCCAAAACAGGTCCGTCTCAGTTTCATCATTTTTGTCTCCAGAGATAGTTTAGGATCCATTGGCTCCAGAGCCCTCTTGTTTGTCTTTCTGTCCAGGGTATCTGCAGAGCATTCCTCCAGCACCATATTTCAAACACATTTTTCCTGTCTGAATTTTTTTCTCTGTCCAGCTTTTACACCAGGCATCCTCAGCCTACGGCCTGTGGGCCAGATCCAGCCCACTGCACTGAATCATCCGTCCCAAACCTTCACTCCAGCTGCCACCGGAAGCGGCAGCAGACATGTCTATGACAGTGTTTACGGCAGAGGGACCACCAGTCCGGGCCCTCAACTGTCTGAACCAGTCCCTGACATTAAAAGGTTGAGGGCCCCTGTTTTACTCCAATACATGGCAATTAGGAATTGAAGAGTGAGATTGATCTTGGCCTTGGTTTCCAGTCTTCTTTGTGTCCTGATCAAACCCTTGTCGTTGACCAAACTTCATTCATCATCCGTGCATGTTTCTTGCAATAATTGGCAGACCAATAAGTGAGCCGAATTCACTATTATTATTATTATTATTATTATTATTATTATTATTATTATTATTATTATTATTATTATTATTATTATTATTATTATTATTATTATTATTATTATTATTATTATTATTATTATTATTATTATTATTTCGATTTATATGCCGCCCTACTATCTCTTCACATTCACACAGTGTTTTGTTGTCCAACAGAAGCCCCCAGTTGAGCATGTTCTTGCATTTAGGAACTCCAACCCTCAGCCTATTCAGGGTCCTCCAAGGGATGTAGGGGAGGTTGAGTTCCTCAGCCATATCCTCCTTTAATGGTCCTTGTCCAGTGAGCTCCTTCCTCCATTTTCTAATTTGGGTTTGATCTTATGTACCTTCAAGAGTATTTGTTCTTGCCATAAAGCTCTTCCTGGCCTGGCGGACCTGAGGCACATATCCATTCAGAGGATGTCGAGGGTCATTCTTTTGTTTAGTTCTCTCAGCATCCACTGCTACTTCTCTCCTTATCTTAGATGGAGTGATACCAACAAGAGAGTATATTTTCTCAAATGGTGTATGTTTGAGGAACAATACACATGGTTTCCTTAACAGCAATGTCAACTTCTTTTGCATGTGTGGATGTGCTCCATACAGGAGCAGGATACTGTACTGCAGAGGCACACAGGGCCAAAGCTGATTTACACAGCGTGGATGGTTCAGTTCCCCATTTATAGTTTGTGAGATTCCTGATTATGTTGTTCCTTTTACTAACCTTGCCTTTCATATTCAGTTCCTTTGGTTTGATCTGATGTTAGAAAGATTAGCCAGCAAGCTTGCCTGATTGTATTCACAACCTCCAAGGAGGCTATTTCTGTGTACCCCTCCAGTGACACAATCCTTACACTTGATTATCTTTTCTAATTTCTTCATTACTGCCCCTCTAAGTCTCAATCTTTTTTTTTAATTTCTTGGTTGCAATCTCCTTTTGAATTGATAATTGAAACAAAATATATAACCCTATTTTAGTTTTTTCATTGTTTATGTTAAAGTTGTGTACTTCTTCTGTAGTGCTAAATTTTGTTTCCTTAATGTTCTAGCTGCAATTCTACTTTGGCACTTTTTTTACTTTCATTATAAGTCTTTAAAAGTTATTTAGCCAGGAAGATGGTGTCATCTGCATATCTTAAACCATTGATGTTTCTTCTACCAGTTTACACTCCTCCATCTGAATATAGTTTGGCTTCAGTATGATTAATTTTGCATACAGATTGAACAGATAAGAGGGCAGAATGCATCCTTGTCTGACATCTTTTCCTTTATACAATTGTAGAATTTATTTAAATAAAAGAGTCCCCATCTTGAGTTTCTGGTGTCTCCAGTTAGGTGACATAAGCAGCTATGCTGTCTTGAAGTAGTCTAGGAGATGTAGTCCAAAAACACAGATCTGTATACTTCTCATTATGTTGTCTGGCCGGACATCCCGCTATGGTAATGGAGCAGACCATACAGTCAGCAACTCAGAGCTGAATGTTGAGCAGTGGTAAATAACCTGATTCATTAATGGGACCAGCTATAGGTGGATGAGCCCCTTTAGAGGGGGTGATGGTCCCCTCAGTGGAGGAAATGCCATTGAAAACCATCATATTGGGCCCAATAGCAAAATGAGCAGAGGAGAAACTCTGATTCCCAAGGGTCGTGGAGGCAGAAGAAGCCATGCCAGATGGGCTGGCTGTGAAGGTACACCTTGTCCATATCCTCAAGACTGCAGCAGTCTATTGCAGTCCCAATGTTGAATCCTGCATGCCTCATTTCATTCTTGGATACGAGTTGCAGACAATGACAATGACGACATTAAACTCCAAACTTCCCTTTTCATTCTTGCTCCACTGGTCAAGTTCCCTGTGACTTCCACAAGACTGGAGGAAGAAATGTGCCTGATGTTTGATGTTTCTGAAGTTCTGTGTTGATATTCACGTCTCTCATTTCCCCTCTTTTAATAATTTCATTATTTCCTGACTTGGCTTTGACACAAAAGCCTGTGAAGAAGATTTGTAGAAGATGTCTCTAAAGCATTCCTTAGCCATCTGATTCCAATGTGCTTGACGTACTTTGATCTATGACAAGTATAAATTAAAGGATTATGCTGTGGCATTAGTCCCAGAATGATTCTTTTTGTTTCGATTGCATTGGAGCAACAGACTTTTCCACAAAAGGACAATTTATGTTTCTGTTGCTTTTCTTGTAGAAGAAAATCATTTGTTACAATTATTTAGCTGACTTCATTTAGGTCAGTGGTTCCCAATGTGGGGCCCATGCCCCACAGGAGTACTTCAATTCCCAGAAGCCTAACTCAGTACATTGGCTGATCAGTACTTTGAGGAATTGACTTGGGCTTCTGGGAATTGAAGTCCCAAAACCAAAGGTTTGGAAACACTGGTTTAGCTCTTCTTCATTTCATGAAATATATTTAGCAAAGATATACTAATTTTAGCAACTGGAGTTGTTCCAGTATCTTTTACTACCAATTAAAAACTATTGCCAGTAGCTACTAGTTTGCTTCTTCAAATAAAAAAAATCAGTGATTTTGCAAATGTCATTTCATCCACATATTCTTAGGATTTGACTCCTAATTTTTAAACTTGATCCCTTGATCCACCCCATGCATCAGCAATTCCGAGTAATAAGACATGCCATGTAATAACAATAATAACACCTAAAAAAATCTTTGTGCTCTAGGTATAAATTGTGATAACAATACATAACTGCAAAATACTGTCTTACTTGGAACAACTCATATTTTAAGAAAATATATAAGAATAGCCTAAGGTTGTGATGGTGAATCTTGGCACTCCAGCTGTTCTTGAACATCAGTTCCCAGCCTTCAAAAGCAGGAATGCTGACTTGGGCTTCTGGTAATTGAAGTCCAAGAACACCTAGAGTGCCAAGGTTCACCATCACAGGCCTAAGGCCTTGGGAATGATCCAGTATTAAAGGATAAATCCAGACAGCATTCAGTGGGCTTTGTATAATGGAAATAATAAAAATATACAAAACTCGCAAAGTAGCAATATTTTAAATCACAAGACCACTGTGGGGACAAGTATTGATCCACATGGTGCAGCCAGCAAGGGAAAGTTAAAAAGGTCTCCCTTGCTCGAAATTCAGTCGTGTCCAACTCTAGGGGGTGGTGCTCATCTTTGTTTACACCCAAAGAGTGTTTGCAGACATTTCTGTGGAAATGAGGCAGGCATGATTAGATGCTGGAGAACATGGAAAGCTGTTACCTTTCCCGCCAACGCAGTACCTATTTACTTGCAATAGATTGGTAGGAGCTGGGACAGACGACAGGTGCTCACTCCATCATGCAGCACTCGAGTCTTGAACTTCTGACCTGCCAACCTTCCGGTCATCAAGATCAGCATCCTAACTACTAAGCCACTGGACTCTCCAATTAATGTCGCAGGGATCCTTCTGTAGTTGAAACACATTGCCCAATACAATTTTCTTATCCTGTACTCAGATCATGTCTATGAAGCCTTGCTAAACAAAGGCATTGATTTGGACTCACTGGAACCAGATTCAGTCTTAGATGAGTTGTGGATCAAGGAAATTATCAAGCTGTCTGGCATGAAGGCCAAATATGCGAAGATTAAAGAAGAAAAAGTTAAAGAAAATAAGGATGCTGTAAAAAGGTAATGTCTCTAGTTAATTGAGCTTTTGGTTTTGTGGGTTGTTGCATGTGTACATTTCCTGTTTTTTGTTTCTGTAATCGTTTCCCCCCCTTCACTCTTTATGTTCTGGGTCTTCAACTTGTATTTAATATATTTATTTATTACATTTATATATCACCCATCTGGGAAAAATCTTTACAATAAAAATTAAACAAATTGAATGCATTGTAAATATCAACAAGAATAAAAATTAGTCTTTATTTTTTTTAGCCACAAAGGGAGAGAACTCTCATTCACATAGAGAGAATGACGTTTGTGGAAAGGGTCTGGCTGTGGACAGAACCTGTTCATGGAGCATAAACTTCAGGGTCTGAAGCAGAGGCCAGAATCCTTTTGTGCTGTAATAACAACGTATCACTAATGACTTTTGTCAGCAAATTCCTCCAGTTAAGAAATAACTAATAATAATTTAGTGTCAGAAATTATTCTGGGTTGAAAGGATTTTTGCGGGAGAAATTCCGCTCAGGGAATGCCCAAATGAGGCTCCTTTCATGTCCCCAAAAGCTGGGACAGAGACAGGCACACAATCCATCATGCAGTACCCAGGTTTCGAACTCCGACTTGCCGGCCTTCCAGCTAACAAGGTGAGCTTCTTAACCACTGAGCCACTGCAGCTCCTATCACTATAGACATTATAGGCCCATGATGGTGAATTTTGGCACTCCGGATGTTCTTGGACTTCAATTCCCAGAAGCCCAAGCCCCCGTGAATCCATACAAAGGGTTTGCTACGATTCATCCAGCCCGTGCCGCCCTTGTGACTCCTGGAAGCAGAAGTAAAACGTGACTGACAAAAGTACGGGCGCATTTTGCTTACGGGAGCGACGAGGGCAGCGTGAGCCGGATGAATTGCAGTAAAGCCATTCATGTGGATTCACAGGGGGCTTGGGCTTTTGAGAATTGAAGTCCAAGAACATCTGGAGTGCTAAGGTTCTCCATCACAGATCTAGAGGAGGACTAGGCAATTGCAGCTTTCCAAATACTGAATTGGGTTTTCGGTTCCCAGAATGCCTCCAAAAGACTATTTTCTCTTGATGACATAGAGGCAGTCCACACTCCCCCCCCCCCCCCCCACTGACCTAAACCATTCATGGCTGTCATGAAGCCAGAACTGGTGAGCTCAATAGTTTCCATAGTTGCTGTTTTGTCCTGGTTGTTGAAAAACCTGATTAAAAACTTACAAAACTTCTGTTTGATTGGTAATCTGTATTTCTTGTGGCCAGTAGCTCAGAAATAGAGAACATGCTGAACCTTTCTCTTCTCCCTGGAAGAAGACATGCCATAGCAAAGCTAAATAGCTAAGAGTCTAACTTTATCTTGGGTAGATTCCTGTTTTACTCTTCATAACCTCAAATAAAATTTTGTATAATAATTCTGAAGCTTAGAACTGTAGACTTTGTAAGGAAATCCTTCCTGAATCTGTTACCTCTTTTTATCTAAGGAAATAGGAAGGAATGAGAAAAATCATCTCCTTCCCAATAAAGGACAGATTTTCTTTCTTTTGGACATAAAGTTGTGTGTCCCTCTTCTTTTTTGTGTTAATATCTCTGGATTGGAGTCTGGCTTTGGAAGTGACACATGGAGATCATTTCTGATCAGGAATGTTAATGGAATCTGTTAATAGGAAATTGTTAAGGAAGTCAGTGTTTAAGACTAACTCAAGTGGGTGTTTCTTTTGCCTATGAACCAAATATGTTGTGTGTTTCAGACCCCCTGCAGACCCAGCGCTATTAACCTTGAGGCCTCCTGTGGTTACCATCCTGGGCCATGTTGACCATGGGAAAACCACCTTGCTGGACAGCCTGCGAAAGACGCAAGTGGCAGCAATGGAAGCAGGAGGCATCACTCAGCACATTGGTGCCTTTCTCGGTATGATTTATGTGGAGAATTTAAAGTTCTCATTGCTTTATAGCAGGGGTTCCCAACCCTTTCAAGCCGTGGGCCAGGTCACACTCTCTCAGTCAGCTTCAAGGGCTGGATGGCCATTTTGCCCTGCCTGCACAATGGGAATGGTCATTTTGTCCTAGCAGCTTCAAAGGGACAGCCATTTTGTTTCTAGAATGCCCTTGGAGGGGTGGGGGCCCACATGAAGTGGCACCAGGGGCCAGATCTGGCCTGCGGGTCTTAGGTTGGGAACCACTGCTTTATAGATTGAGAAATGGGTAGGTACGAGCGGTGTCCTTCCTGGTAATGGGCTGCTTCTCTCATCATCCTTGATCTTTGTCTATCCAAAACTTTATTTGTGTTACTTACTTAGTTTGATTTTTTTATCCTGCCTTTCTCTCAATGCTAGGGCCCAACGAAGATCACAATAAAAATGATCAAATACAATTATAGTTCGAAAGCAAGAAATTGCAAGTACTGTAGATAAATAGGTACTGTTTTGGCAGAAGAGGTAACAGTGTTCAGTGCACTTTGGTGTCTAGTCATGCCAACCACATGACCACAGAAAGATCTGTAGACGTAGACAACACTGGCTCTTTGCTTTTAAACAAAAATGAGCACCGCCCCTTAGAGTCAGACATAAATGGCTCTTGAGCAAGCCGAGCAAGCCTTTTGCGCATTAAAACAGAATTGTGATTTTGTGGGTCTTGTTGATAAACCTGCTCTGAATTGCATAATATGTAAATGAGGACATATTCAAGGTATAAGGAACAAAGTTCCAGGCAAGTACAGTATATATAACCTCAATTAGTATTGCCATTGCATCATAGGATTTATAGCCCCTGTTTTTGGATTGGGCAAGACTGGTTTAGCTTGTATGGGGAACTTAACTGTTGCATCCATGAGGCAGGCAGTCACTGGTACTAAAATGTTGCAAATTCAAGAAGCATATTTTTTGTTCAGAAGAAATACATAACTTTCATTTCATTATATTTATGCAGTGCATTTGCCTTCTGGGGAGAAGATAACATTCCTGGATACTCCTGGTCATGCCGCTTTTTCAGCCATGAGGGCAAGAGGCACGAATGTCACCGACATTGTTGTATTGGTGGTAGCGGCAGAAGATGGTGTGATGAAGCAGACTGTGGAATCTATTCAGCATGCTAAAAATGCCAATGGTATAGATGGCTTGTTTGTTTGCTAGGGAAGATAGAAAGAGAATCTTGTCTTTTCATATACTGTATATAGCTACTAAATGGATTTTAGCCCTCAGGCATACATGTCAGATAGATATTTGTAAGTCTTTGAAATGATGAAAAGGAAGAGGCTTAGAAGGCCTGTTCCTCCATTGAACTGTAGATGCCTCTGGTCGTGTTTGGATTTCAATCCTCCTCCTTACTGCTATTTTTGTCTTTCTCAGTTCCAATTGTTGTTGCCATCAACAAATGCGACAAGCCTAAAGCTGATCCTGACCGAGTGAAAAAAGAACTGCTTGTTCATAATATTGTTTGTGAAGAATATGGAGGAGAAGTTCAGACAGTTTGTCTGTCTGCACTAAAGGTAATGCAAACCTACTTCAAAGCCATCACTGTCAATTTGAGACCCGGATTAGCTTTATGTTAATTTTTCCAAGCTATTAGAAGGTAAGAAATTGCAAGTAGATAAATAGGTACTGCTTGGGAGGGAAAGGTAACAGTGCTCTGTGCATTCTGGCATCTAATCACTCTTGCCACATGACCATGGAAACACCTGCAGTTGCAGATAGTGCTTGCTCTTTGGCTGTAAATGGAAATGAGCACCACCCCCTAGAGTCAGATATGACTTGCTTTTGAGTAAGGGGTCCCATGCTGGGTGGTTCATCTGCTGGGACAGCCACCCCTCTCTCGCTCTTTTAAACTTTTTAAACCTTTTAACCTTGTAAATCTTTTTTAGTATTTTGTAAATTTATAGTTTAATTTTTTAAAAATTAATTTTGAACCTTAAGGTTTTAATTTCTGAATTTGTAGGGGTATAGTGGGATTGTTTAGTTTGTTTTGCACTCATGTATAATCTTTTTCTTTTTTGTAAGCCTCCTAGAGTCAGGTTCGCCTGATTGGGGCGGGATAATAAATTTAAATAAATAAATAAATAAATAAATAAATACTTTTACCATTTTTACATGTATGCAAATGCAGTGACGTAGTGGTTAAGATGCTGAGCATTAAAACTGGAAGGTCGGAGCTTGATACCCAAGTACTGCATGACGGAGTGAGCGCCCGTCTCTGTCCCAACTCCTGCCAACCTAGCAGTTCAAAAGCAAGAAATTGCAAGTAGATAAATAGGGACCACTTCAGTGGGAAGGTAAACAGTGTTCTGTGCACTTCAGTGTCTAGGCATGGTTGCCACATGTCCATGGAAATGTCTGCAAACGCAAACAGTACTGGCTCTTTGGCTATAAACAGAGATGAGCACTGAACCCTAGCGTGAGATATGATTGGCTTTCGAGCAAGGGTGACCTTTACTCATTCCACTACAAACTGACAGCCTGGACTCAATCGTTTACAAGTCCTATCTAGAATAGACCCATTAAAAAGAATGGTTATTTACAATAAACCTAATCCTATTTTTTCAGTAGGTCTGAAAGGACTGATAGATTTAGCCTTCTGAAATCTCCAGCTGGTGGGATTCTATATTAAATGATATTATGCTGAGGAAATAACAAACATAAGAACAGAAAATATTTTCAGTCTTATGGAGGTCTTGGGTTCAAAGTTATATTATTCTCCCATAACATAGTTCTGTGTAAATTCCTACTGTGGTGCATATAGTTTCATTGGCGGTGTGGTGCAGTAGGGGCAGCAAAAAAAAAAAAAGACTTTTGAATGCATGCACTCATTGTATGTACTTTTTCAGAATTAAATCTATAAATTAATAGATTAATCAAGTAAATTTGTGTTTGATCTGTGAGAGGATTTGGATTGGCAGTTTTAATTGGAAATACCAATGGACTGTCACACAAACAAGGCCTGATACAGAATTATAGTGAACAAAGAGTGACCATTTAAAATGCTTTTTGTGACAACTGTCTGTATCAGTTGATACATCAAATTTCTCCCTTCATGCTGTTGCTAGTGGCCAAATAATACCCCCGTACCTAAAGCATAAAAACCCAATGAGAAACATTTGTGAATGTTGTTGTAATTTCTAGCACATGGGTTCTGTCCACATGATTTAAAGCAGCATGCATTTGTCACCCATAAGTGCACCCTATTTCTAAATTGCCTTCCATGCAAGGAGACCTGGAGAAAGAGAGAGAGTGTGTGTTCGAAGGTAGGAAGAAATAAATGTTTAAGGTCTGCAAATCTGCTGTATCCACAGAAGGGATGCATTGAAGTTTTGTTCCTCTGATCTCTGCTTTGACTCTGATCTTTATTATTTGATGTAGGGTGAAAATTTGGAGGCTTTAGCAGAAGCAATTGTCACTCTCGCTGAGATACTGGAAATTAAGGCAGACTACACTGGCCCGGTAGAAGGCACCATAATAGAATCTCACACAGATAAAGGAAAAGGGTAAGCAAGGGGTATGCATCTTTTTATTCCATATTAGAATCCATTTGCACTGGAATTGCCATCAAAACACCTTGGTTCTGTATGCAAAGTTCAAGAAGATCTCATTTAAAAAAAGAGAAGTAGGAAGAGTGGGGGGACCTTTCCAGTACCCTTCGCAAGTGCACCGCTGACGCGCATGTGCATGCAGGCTTTTTGGGAAGGGTACGGGTAAGGTCCCCCCGCCCTTCCCAAATGCCCTGCCAATTAGCGAAGCGAAGCACATTTCCCTATGGGAAATGTTTCGCTGAACGAGTAACTCGCATAACGAGTAACTGTGTGGAACGCATTTTGTTCGTTATGCGAGGTATTACTGTACTTGGAAAACAAACAGATCTCTCTTTAACCCACCGTCTCCAACCTGGTCCTCAGCAGCGCTTGCTGAGAGTGATGGGAACATGTCAGAGGGAAGCTGATTGGAGAAGCCTGACTTAAAAAAATAAAACCCTTCTTTGTTTATATCAGGCCTATTAACACAGCCAATGGAGAAAAATACTGGGGATTATCATCTAACATTATTTGGAAGGCTGTATATTGCCTGTCCTTACTTTATATTCAGTACTGTTGCCAGTCAATACTGGCCAGGTTATCCTGCTATGGTAATAGAGTAGACCATACTCACAGTGACTGAATGCCAATCATCAGGCGCAGTTAACTGTCTGACAACCCTGAGGATTAGCGGCCTTGACGAAGTCCAGAGGGAAGGGTGATGGTGCAACAGCTTCATCAATACTGACCTGGGGCTGATGAGGACTTTGCATGCCAAAAACGCTCACTACCAGAAAGTGACTCATGGAGTTGGTTCAGTGGTACAGGTGTCACGCTGCAATGTGAAAGGCAGATGAAAGACCACAGCATCATATTCACATGGTTGGTCGCCATGATGATGGCCAATATTTGGAATCAGATACAGCACAAGAAGAAGAGTGTTGTCACTGAGTCAGAATTCCTCCCCACAGATACAGAAGCGGCAAGGTTCATATTTTTGATTTTCAACTGTTTTATAGAAGAACCAGCTTGTCTACCCTTGGCAAAGGTATTCATTCCCAGAGTACCCAAAATTGGGAATGGTAAACTAACTCTGAGTATTCTGTATGTAGAAAACTCTGGAAAGGGCTGCCATAGTTCAGAATCTAGTTGATGTCACATAATAAAAATTATTATTATACTGTGCAGCATTTCTCCACCTTGGGTCCCCGGGTGTGCTTGGACTTCCATTACCAGAAGCCCAAATCAGCACACCTGCTGATAGAGACTTTTGGGAATTGAAGTCCAAGAACATCTGGAGTGCCAAGGTTGAGAACCTATGGATACTATTCAAGGTTGGAATAACAAAATCAATATGAGGTTTGCTGTAGTATTAGATATGGTTCATGGAACATATTGGAGAGGAGACCAATCATCTGCACAACTCCATGGACAATCTCAGGCTAGTCATAATCTCTAGCCCATTATATCCAACAAGAAATATTGTGATGACACCTCAGGCAGGGAAAAATATACATGTTACCCTGCTGAACTGTTTCGGAAGGAATTTGATAACCATACTGTATATTAAAGAATAGAGAGACATGCATTGTGGCTTTATGTATTAAAATAATTATATTCCCTGTGTTAGGATGTATTTATTTGGTTGGTTTATTTTTAATTTGTTGTGTGTTTTATTATGTTATTTTGGAATTTGTATGTACACTGCCCAGAGCGGGGAAATTTCCCAAAAGGGCGGTATAAAAATGTAATAAATAAATATACTGTACGAGGAACCATTCAAGGTAGTTCATACTACATCAAAGCACACATATACCTTATTAAAAGAGTAACCAGATGTAATTTCCCCTCCATTCTCCTCAGCCCAGTGACCACAGCCATCATCCAAAGAGGGATTCTGAAGAAAGGCTGTATTCTGGTTGCAGAAAAAACCTGGGCCAAAGTACGCCTGATGTTCGATGAAAATGGCAGGCCCATGGAAGCTGTCACACCAGGCTTGCCGGTGGAAATTATAGGGTGGAAGGGGATTCCTTCAGCAGGAAAGGAAATCCTTGAAGTAGAGTCTGAGGTAGAGTACAATTCCCGTTCCATGAATTTCAATCTCATGACCCCTGAGTTGGTTCATTCAATGGGTGATTGAGACATGTATCTCAGATTGTAGGCTCATAGGACATGTCAGAAGACTAGCTGTATGAAAGAGATCTTAAAGAAAGAGGAGTGGCCCAAATCTTCTTTCCTAGTGTGAGGCATATCACAAAAAACATAACTTTGGGAGGCAAATTTCTTAAATAAGATGAACTTATTGAAGAAACCATCATATGTATTATTAATTGTATACTGAGTTGTAGGACTCAAAATACAGTTGTTAATGTCTACAGCCATCTCTTCACTTGGGGCAGTTTGCCAACAAAAGTTATGTCACTTGTGCAGCTATGCAAAAGGATTTTGGCAAGTGAATTAAAATGTTTTAAAATGTTTATTTTTATGGATTGAATACTAATGGAAAAGCTTCACCCATTGTATTGCATATATACATTAACTCGTGAGAAACCAGGCTGTGGTATCTTAGGAGCCTTTGCTTAGTGGTAATCTTCCAACCTTGCATGATGGTGTGAGGGAGAAGGCTCTTCCATGTCTGCCCAACGCCTAGTTCTGAGCTCTTTCCACATGGTGAGGGGGAAGAAGCCCTAAAGACAGGGTAGAATCTGTGTTTTCAAGCATATTGAATATACTCTGCTTTCTCCCCCAGCCCCAGGCTAAAGAATGATAGCAATGGGAGTGTATATTTTATTTATTTATTTAAGCAAACTTTTATGCCGCCCTCCTCAAAAAGACCCAGGGCGGCTGATATATACAATAGAAGGAACCTTCATGTTTGGAGATAGTTGCTGCACCTGGTTTGCACAGGGACAGAACCTCTACCACACTTTGATTGTGGGAACTCTCCATACTTGTCTGATCACTGCTGGAGTCAGCTTGGCTGTTAATTTTGCTCCTAGTTTCTGTCTTATTCTTCTTGTGCTCTCCCAAATTGTGTTCTTGGGATATGAAGAGCAGGGGAAGGCGTCAGAAATCCCCTCTCTCTGGATTTTCCTAATTGGAGCAGCAATTTAGGATCCAAACAATACAATTACCTTGCCTTAGATCAGTGATGGTGAACCTTGGCAATCCAGCTGTTCTCGGACTTCAATTCCCAGAAGTCTAAGTCTCTGTGAATCCACACAAATGAGTAAACCCATTTGTGTGGATTCACAGAGACTTGGGCTTCTGGGAATTAAAGTCCGAGAACAGCTGGAGTGCCAAGGTTCACAATTACGGCCTTAGATGAACTTAATTGGTCCGATCTGGAAAATGCAACTCTTTTGTTGTTCTGCCAAGCAAAGGGCTCGTGAAGTTGTTCAGTGGAGAACCTACGTTGAGGAAGAGGAGAAAGCAAAGGAAGATCTAGTGATCATAGAGGAGAAAAAAAAGGAGCACAGAGAGGAATACAACAAGGAGCGAGAAGGGTTACTCAACATGACCTGGAGACAGAGGAAGAGAATATTCAAAGCTAGGCAGAAACTCATGGGTAACCGGCCCAAAGAAAAAACAGAGAGTGACAAGAACACACTTCCTATCATCATCAAAGGTAAAGTACTGGTTTGCTAATTATTTATCCTCATGCTCCAAGTGACATTATTAAATTTGAGCTTTTGAACCTAAAAGGACCCTTTACTCAAAATCTGTCCAGGAAAAACAGTGGAATCCATGCTTTGATTCTATCAGAAATACTTTTTGGGTTCTGAGACTATTTAAGAACTTTATGGAGTATGGAGGACCCTTGGGCCTTTGTCTGCAGTGTCTTTCAGAATAGTCACATACAGCTGTCCTCGTTAAGTAACAAACAAATAATTATTGCATAAATATGCAAACATACTAGCACTCGTACTTCACTATTTTGTATACATGGAATTTTAACTTTGTAGTTTTGTAACAGAGTTTAAGAAGGGGAAGTGCTACAATCTTTGACTTTTTTGCTATCACATAAAGTATATTTTGATTCTCTTGTGTAGCTGATTAGGAAGTTCTGTGTTTCTTTTTTTTTTTTTTTTTATTAAATTTTTATTAGGTATATAAAGTGATACAAAACAAGACACATACATAAAACAAAATGAATTACATATCTAAAGAATATAAACAGAGAATTCAAAAAGGAAAGTAAAATCTCTCATATATAAGAATACTACATTGTTAACATCCATCAAAAATTATTACCTCATTATAAAACACTATTTACTACATCGATCTCCAAACTATATTTCCATCTGTCACCTCATAACCAATATATGTTATTCTCTATCTCAATTTTTCTTCTTATCTTTAAAACCACCCTTGTGATATATACAATGTCCGGGGATTTATGTTTACTTATGTTTTCCAAAAGTCATTTTGCTCAGATACAGGGGGTATGCCCTGATTCTTAACTGTTACATAATCAATAAAAGGTTTCCAAATCCTCCAGAAGTTGTTACCAGTTACTTTGCCCTTTTTAAAATTTATCTCCCAAGTGAGCTTTTCGTTGAGTGCCAAATCCCACATTTCGTTATACCAATTCCTTCTTTGTAAGTTTTCATTATTTTTCCAATTTCTAGCTATACATTGTCTGGCCGCTGATAACATTATCGCCATCAATTCATTTTTATCCTCACTCATTTTATATTTATCCATCTCAGTTAACAAAATTGTATTTGGGCCCAGTTCAACCTGCAAATCCAATATATTTTTAATTTCAACCTCTATTTTTCCCCAAAAGTCCTTCAAAGCCTCACAAGACCACCACATGTGTTCATATGTGCCTCTATCTTTTTTACATCTCCAACATTTCTCACTCACATCTTTGTACATTAGATGCAATTTTACTGGGGTTCTATACCATCTCCAAATTAATTTATAATTATGTTCCTTCACTCTTACCGACATAGATCTCATAATACGTCTTCTCCACATTTTCCCCCAAGTCTTCTCGTTGATTGTTATGTTCAATTCTTGTTCCCAACTATCTTTCAATACTTGTTGAGCCTTCCCTCCTTTATTTAAAATTTTATATATTTGACTAACTATCCCTTTTAAACCTATGTCTCCTTTTCTCAATTTGACCAGCAATGTTTCAAATTCTGTAAGCTCCCTGTCAGATCCCATTTCAAAAAGAAATTTCTTGTTCCAATTATTTATCTGGAGGACTTTAAACCAATCCAACTCCAGTTGCAGATAGAGCTCCTTTCTCCTCTCCGAATCCCTACAAATTTTGATCCAATCCTTCAACAGAGAGACCCCATTTTTTAATAAGATATCCTTAATCCTACCTTCTATTTTTATCGGAAAGTTGTTAAAATCTTCTAATTCTGTAACCATTGAGATCCCTGGAATAAGTTCCTTTCTTACTTTGTTCCATTCTTCTATTGTTGCTCTTATCATCTTACCCTGAATCCTCATTTTTTTATCCTTATCGCCACATAAAAAGAATGCCTTCCCTTTCCTAGAAAACTCTTTTGATTCTAATTTTCCCCATATCGGCTCTTCTCTATTTAATAATTTAATAACACTTCGTAATTGAAAAGCTCTATAATACTTGCTAATATTCGGAATACCCAGTCCCCCATCTTTTTGTGGTATATACCATAAAATCTTAGGTATCCTTGCTTTTCTTTTCCCATTGCAGAATCTATTTATAATATTTTGATATTTTTCCAATTCTTTTTCTGTATGTTTTATTGGCAGAGCATCAAATAAGAAATTTAATTTAGGTAACAACATCATTTTACACATTGCTACCCTGCCAAACCACGATAGATTCAACTTATTGTACTGTAATATTTTTTTTCTATCTCTTTCATTTGTTTTCCATAATTCAATTCCTTAAGTTCCCCAGTTTTTCTAGCAAGTATTACCCCTAAATATCTCACTTTATCCGGAATTTGAATATTAAATTTTTGCTTTATTTCTTCTTCATCCTTCTTACTCCCATTGATTAGAATCATCTCGGACTTATCCCAGTTCACCCTTAAACCTGTGATTTCCTCAAAAGTTTTCAGGTGTTTATTAATCCTTAATATTCCTTGTATTGGTTGTTTAATTGTGATTAATGTATCATCGGCATACAAGCTTATTTTATTTCCTTCAATTCCAACTATTTCTTTATCTTGCCGTATTAAATTCGCCAATAGTTCCATAGCCAAAACAAATAATGTGGGCGACAATGGGCAGCCCTGCCTAGTTCCAGCCTCCAGTTTTATTTCTCCTGTATAGTTATCATTAAATTTCACTGTTGCTATTCCCTGTTTATATAAATTCTTAATAACTTTTTGAAATTTGTCCCCAAATCCATATTGTTTAATTACCTCATGTATTGTTGCCCATTGCAAAGAATCGAATGCTTTAAAAATGTCCAGGGCTAAAAAACCTACCCTATCCTTTTGCCTTTCAGCTATATCCAATAAATCCACTACCCTCCTCGTAAGGTCTGACATATACCTACCCTTTATAAACCCTGCTTGATCGTCTTTTATGTATTTGGCTATGAAGCTATTTAGCCTGGTCACCATTATTGTGGAAAAAATTTTGGCATCTTGGTTAATTAAGGATATCGGCCTATATGATTCTATTTTATATAAATCTTTCCCTGGCTTAGGAATCAATGCGATAATAGATCTATTCCAAGATTCTGGTGTTGATTCTCCCTCTAAAATCCCATTAAATAATTTGTGTAGTCTCGGAACAACCCAAAACTTAAACTCCTTATAAAATTCAGCGGGAAGCCCATCTTCTCCTGGAGCTTTATCCAATTTTAATTTGTTAATTACATTCTCAATTTCTTTTACGGATATTTGTTCCTCCATCATATTTCTATGTTCTTCTGTTATTAAAAAAGTGTTGTATTTTTTGAAGTGATCCTCCAATTTGTTCAAATTTACCTGCTTCTTTGAATATAATTCCTTATAAAAAGCCTCTATTATTTCCGCTTTCTCTTTCCTTTTATTACATCTCTTCCCCTTCTCATCAACCAATACTCCTACCTGGCCTTTGTTCTTTTTATCCCTCGCTGCTTTTGCTAATAATTTTGAGTTTCTATTACTGTGCTCATAGTATTCTCTTTTTAAAAATATCAAATCTCTTTTTACCCTTTCCATGTCCTGGGTTTCCAATTCTTTCTTTACTTTCTGTATCTGCTGTAACACCCTCTGATCTTTACCCTTTATATATTCCCGGTGAAGTTGTTTTAATTGTGTTTCCAATTCCTGAATTCTATTAATGTTCCATTTCTTTTTCCAACTACTCAATTTTATTGATTCTCCTCTAAAGATCGCTTTCATTGTGTCCCATACCCCTCCTAAGCTGACCTCGTTATTATCATTCCATGTCCAATATTCATTCCATTTCTCCATAATTTGTTTTTTCATGCTATCCTCTTTATATAATTTTGAGTCATATCTCCAAACATATCTTTTCCTATCGCCTTCATCCAATTTTATATCTATACTTATCTTGGCATGATCTGATTCTCTAAATGTCCCTATTTTAATATCTTCTATATTTTTCAATAACCCTTGCGTTACAAATATATAATCTATCCTTGAATACATATCATAAACTTGAGAATAGTAAGTATAGTCCCTTTCCTGTCCTTTGAGTTCCCTCCATACATCTTTTATATTCATTAATTTTATCCAATCACTTAGAATATATTTATTACTCCTCTTCTTAGTACTTGTGGTGTCAATCCCAGAACTTAACAAGTTGAAATCCCCCCCAATAATCATATTCCTCGTTCCTTCTTTCTGTAAAATTATTCTTAATTTTTCTAAAAATTCTGCCTGATTGGTGTTCGGGGCGTATACGTTTACAAGAGTTATCTCTTCATCTTCTATCCTCCCCTTAATTATTAGATATCTCCCCTCTGGGTCAGCTATGGATTTTATCACAGTAAAACCCAATTTTTCCGATATAAGGGTTGCAACACCTCTTGCTTTTGATGTCCCATAAGCCATTTCATAAATGTCAATTCCTCTCACAAATAATTTGTTAGTGTCTGCCGATTTTTGATGGGTCTCCTGTAGAAAGATGATATCAGATTTAGATTTGTTGAGCGCTATCTGCAACCTCCTCCTCTTCACGGCATTCCCTGTCCCTTTCACATTCCATGTTAACAACCTTAAATTCTTAACCATTTATGTTTACAAATCCCTCCCCTCCTTTACATTCCTCCCCGGACGTGTTATCCCCATCCCCTACTAAAAATCTAAAAAAAGAACTAAAAAAAAATACAAAAAAGTGAATACAATATAACGACAAAAAAGACAATTGTACATTCTCAGTACAAAATAACTCAGTAAAGTAAAATACTTGAAAAAAATTAATTACTACTACTACAAAAAAGAAAAGAAAAAAAAACTTACCTACTCTTCCATTTTCTGCTACCCTCCCCACACCTTGTTCCAAGATGTCGCCTCTATCCTTCAAAGAGGGGAGGGGGGGACCGGGGGAAAAAAGCATTGTGTTCTTCTAAAGCCCCCCTCCCTCCACCATTTTAATTTGTTCTACAAGTTATTTATTCAAAAAGCTCCGCACTCGATGTTCCTGATACTTCTGCTCCTCCCGCTGCGCCCTCCACCTCCCCCTCCTTATTCAGAACCGGGCCCATCACCCCAACTGCATACAAATCAGTTCTCATAGCAATCCATTCTGGACTAGCCACCTTCATAAACCCAAGTTGAGTCAAGTATTCCAAGACGTCTGTTCTATCATCCAAGATATGCCATCTTTTTTCATAAAAAAATCTCAGCTGTTGTGGAAATCTCCAATTATACTTAATGTCTTTTGAAGCCAAAAATTTCGTCACAGGTTTCATCATATATTTCCATTTTCTTTCCTCCGGCGCTATGTCATTGTAGATTTCCACATCAGCCCCCTCAATCTTTAGAACGCCAGACCCCGCTTGTTTGATGTAAGCCATCACTTTTAATTTGTCCGCCCAATTTGCAAACTTGACCAAAACATTCCTTGGTGATCTCCTATCTCGCCTTCCCCCCACTCTATATATGGCTCCAATGTCTTCTGCCACAAAATCTTTTCCCATTTTCAAAGAGTTCAACCAATCTACTATTCTATCTCTAAGCTTGTCTGGCGTTCGTTCGGCCATTTTGCGTATGACAATGTTTTGTTTCCTCTGCCCCTCCTCCACCATCATCATCCTTTTCTCTTGAACAGATACTCTTGAAACAATCACATGCTCTTGAATCAACATCTCATTCATAGAAATCTTTGCTTGCTCTAAATCCTTTTGCATTGTGTCAGTAATCATGTTAATTTTTTTTGTATTCTGGGTAACCTCCTTCTGCAAATCAGTCAGAGTCCTGGCCAGGCTCTCATGTTGTAGCCTGGCCAGTTCTCTGTCTTTTTTCATTTCTTCACAATTGTTCTCCACCATTTTATTCAATTTTTGCATTGCGACCTGATTATCATTTGCATTTTTAACCAATTGTTGTAAGATAGCACACATATTGTCCATTCTTTCCGTTAAATCCTCTGATCGTTGTCCAGTGCCTGCTTGAGAATCCGTTTTTACTGTTACTGCCTCCATCTTTGGTGATGGTGTACGTCTTTCCCTATCTTTCTGATCTTTTTCTGCTCTCTCTCTCTTCATCTTTGGCTTAACTGCTTCCTCCCCTCCCTGCATGGCCAATCTGTTTCTCAGAAAATAATCAGGTGAAAAAAAATACAATTCAATATGATTTCCCACCAAATTCAATTCAGTCTGTACCCCACAAAAGACCTATAACAATAAACAATAAATAGCCATCAAGAAGGGGACCAAGAGTGAGGGAGGGAGGAGGTGGAAAGGAGAGGGGTGGCAGACTGCAAAATTCAATATAAGAGCAACTGTAATGGTTTCACACAAAAAAAATACAAAATACAGAAACTGTTAACTAAACCAATTGGAGGCAGTAAACGTTTGATTAAAAGTAGTAATAATAATGATATTAATAATAAAAGAAGAAATTGCTATTAATCATAAAAAGAATTTCAAGTCAGTTGTTAAATGCCAGTAGCAGCTTCTCTTCCGCTCCAAGCCCTATAGCGATTGTATTAAGTTAAGTTTCGTTTCAGTCTTAAGTTTCGCTTTCCGTTGCCATCTTTGTTTCTGAATCCAGTCTATTACGTTTTATATAACTCTTTAAAAGTCGCTTTTTAAAAATCCAACACTTGCGCCTGAGAGTGCTACTGCAAACAATATAACGTGTTTCTGAAGCCTTGACACATCTAACTCTTCAAGGAGTTTTGTCATCATGAATGTGCCAACAAATATAGAAAACAAAATAATGCCCTATATAGATTGGCAACATTCAATATACAGTGGTACCTCGCTTAAAGAGCATAATGCGTTCCACGGGATTGCTCTTTAAGTGAGTTTGCTCTTTAAGCAAAACATCACTGTAAGTGACCAATTGTGACTTCTGGGGGGGGGGATTGTGAACCCCGATTTATTTGTTAAGCGAGTTTTTTGATTGGTTTTAGTTGTTAAGTGAGGGTGGCCAACCAGAGAAAATTCTGCTCTTTAAGCAAGTTGCTCTCTAAGCAAGGCACTCTTTATGTGAGGTTTTACTGGTTGCCAAAGAAAAGAGATGCCAGAGTGCAGTAACTATAGAACCTTCACTCTTATTTTCCATGTAAGCAAAATGGTGCTCAAGATGTATCACAACAGAGCAAGGAATAATGTTTTGATTTGAGCTCGCTTGCCATAAGATATTTTTATTTCTTAGTATGGTTGGTTGTTCATTTAATCATTTGCACACTACCCAGAGTGGGGAACATCCCAGATGGATGGTATAAAAATGGAATACGTAAATCAGGGATGCCCAAACTGTGGCCCATTGGCTGGATCAGCCCATGATGTCAATTAATCCAGCATGTGCTGCCCTTGATGCTCCTGGAAATAGAAGTAAAACATGCATGTCCAGAATGCTGCTGTAAATGACCCACGGCTGTCTTAAATGTATTTATGATAGCTGCAGGTCATTTGTGGCAGTATTATGCGTGGGCACATTCTTTGCCCACGCATGCACAATTTATTTCAACTTCCAGGTGGGAGGAACCATGTGACCAGCCCATGGCGTGAAATATTTGGGCATCCCTGATATAAATAAATAAGAAATGGTGTGAAATTCACATGGAACATATTAAACCTGTACTCATATTTCAGTTCCAACGTGTTCAAGACTTGTATCCTATCAGTTCCTTACAATTACTGGTAGCTAGTATGCCTTTCCTTGTATGCCTATGTGTGTCTTTGATTCTAGTCTTCCTACCCACAAACCATTTAGGATTCTTCTTCTTCCCAGGTGATGTTGATGGTTCAGTGGAAGCCATTCTGAACATCTTGGAAACCTACAATGCCAACGAGGAGTGTGAATTGGACGTCATCCACTGGGGGGTCGGGGACATTAGCGAAAATGACATAAATCTTGCAGAAACCTTTAAAGGTAAAGAGCAAGTCGTTTGAAATCAATAGTATGGGATTATGTCATAGTTAGATGAGCAGATGGAGCTTTCTGACTCTGTTTTCTGTGCGGCTGAGTAACTCAGCAGTTTGTCAAAATGTGTGCCAAGTAATCTTCAGTGATGGAGTGCATGCAGTGTTATTACAAGGCAGAATGAATGGGCATGTTCCCATTTAGAGTGTTAAGACAAGTGAAGAGGTTAATCCTATTTCCACTCATACTGCAATAGCATTATCAGTTATGACCATATCTTAGGCTGCATGTTAGGCCAGATTTAATTTTAATTTTTAATTTAATTGTTCGATTTTTATGCCGCCCCACTTGCGTAAGCAACTCTGGGCGGCTAACAGCAATACAAAAAAACCCCACAAAATATACAGCTACAATCAAACTAGCATAATGCACAAAACATTTCAGAACTTTTAAAAAAAATCCCACTTAAACCAGTACCCCACAATCTCAGAAACCACATCAACTTAAAAAAAATTAAACTATATATTTACAAAAAAAAAACCCTCAAAGATTTAAAAGTTTAAAAAAGTTTTTTAAAAGTTTAAAAGAGGGAGAGAGGGGTGGCTATCTCATCAGATCAGCCACCCAACGTGGGACCCTGTATTACTGGAGCCTCACACCTGCCCTGCCAGCCAGGTTTTTAGGCCTTTCCGAAAGGGCAGTAGCTCTATCTGTAGGCGTAACTCATTTGGCAGGAGGTTCCAAAGGGCCGGGGCGGATACGGAGAAGGCCCTCCTTCTGGTGCTAGAGAGATGTGCCTCTCTAGCTGATGGGATGATAAGAGAGCCTCTCCGATCTGCTCTGGTGGGACGGACAGATGTATGGAACATGCTCTGCATGCCTGATTGGGACATTCGTGTATAACTATACGTGCAAGATGCACATCACAGTAAACGGGAGCTTGGCTGAATAGAATTGCAGAGAGGGATACAAGTCGTTTCAGCCTGTATAGCAGAACAATTGCTGTGGCACCTTTTGGACCAATAGGCTTAGTTTAGTGTGAGCTTTCATAAATGGCAATCCATTTTATAGTCCTCATTGTGATTTTAAGATGAATTTATAAATTGTGCATGACAGTGTATCTGAATAAATGCTTGGTTCAGATTCAAATGTTAGCCTGAAAGGTGCGACAAGTCTGCCCCCCCTTTTTTTTTGTAGTTATTTTGTCATGATAAGCAGGCTAGTGATGGAAAATAACTGAGTATGTTTAGTGTCCCAGTTCTGTGTTTTGTGTGCCAGTATAGAATCTGGGGATTCAGGACATACATTTTGAAACTTTCCCCTTTCCTTTTTTAATTCAAGAAGGAAATCCTCGACTATCATGGCTATGAGGTCAGGCTTATGAGTTTAGCTCCTTAGCGTGTAACACCATGATTTAAGCACTATATGGGAAATGTGATTAAACTCAAGAACTGTCAGACTTGGATCTACTCTTTTGCTTCACAACCAGTAACTTATTATTATTATTATTATTTGGATTTCTATACCGCCCTACTTGGTGCAACCAACTCAGAGTTTATTTCTCTTCAGAAACTGGCTTGTGTTATACGTAAATAAGGTGTGAAACCCATTTGTAAACCTTAGCTTCAGTCCATGAGTGGTGAACCAGTTTGTTTGAAAGCCTAATTGCTAGTTCATGCATAATAAGCCAACTTTCATGGAAAGTGACATTAAATTTGCCAATTTGTTGGTATGGTGGAAGAAACAAGAAGTGTACAAATCTGATGTTCCATTTGGGACTTTTAGAAGACTGATATATACACGGGCTGGCTAGCTCAATGAGTTAGGCATCTAGCTATGGAGTTTGAGCTTGACAGTTCCCCACTGTGCATCCTGGAAGAGCAAGTCTATGTGGCCCCAGGTAAGCTGCACAATCCCAGGGTAACCCCAGAAGAAGGGAATAGGAAACCACTTCTTAATGCAGTCTGCTGAGAATACACTGAAAAGGGTCGGCATAAGTCAGCATGGACTTGACAGCACATCATAACAATACATTATAATTATATACCAGTTAGCTATGATTCAGTATTGCATGTAGTACTTCGAGAAATCTCACAACAGAGCAGAGTACAATGTGATTTTCAGCCATCAAGGGCCCCCCCCCCCGGTACCCAAGATTTTCAGGAGCAGAATACATTACAGACAAGCAAAAAGTACTGGTAAATGTACATATTTTGCTTGGATTGCAGAATTCACATCTCCTTGATGCATAGTGTAACATTTGACTTTATTTTCTTTAGAACACACTTGATGTACTTATTCCTAAGTACAAGTGGTACCTCGCTTAAAGAGCATAATGCGACCCATGGGATTGCTCTTTATGCGAGTTTGTTCTTTAAGTGAAACACCATTGTAAGTGACCAATTGTGACTTCTGGCGGGGGGGGGGGAATTGCACACTGTATTCCTAAATCAAAATAAAAATAATTTACATTTCTTTTTTTGTTCACTAACCAGGCATTATATATGGGTTCAATGTGAATGCAAATAAATCTATTCAAACGTTGGGTTCTAAGAAAGGAATAAAGATGAAATTGCACAACATCATTTACAGGCTAGTTGAAGACTTAAAAGAGGAACTGAGCTCCACTTTGCCGCCTGCTGTGGTGGAACATGTCTTAGGTATAATCTTGGGATTTCTGGTACTGGGGACATTCTTGGCCTTTGTTTCTGCTAGTGGGCTTCCCAGAGAGGAATTGGTTGATCATTGTGGGGAATAGGTTGGACTACACAGATTCTCAGTGTGATATATAGTATCTGGTACCTCACATTCAAGGCACTGAACTTGCAGAAGAATAGTATTAAAGTAATGATATTTATGAAACAGAAATTATTATGGCTCTCAAGTTGGCTGAGATTCTGCACAAATAAGCAGCTGCAGAGGAATATTGCCGGACTGCAGTGGTTAAGATGTTGAACTTGACAACTGAAGAGTTGGCAGGTCAGCAGTTTGAGACCCGAGTACTGCAAGATGGAGTGAACTCCTGTCTCTGTCCCAGAAACTGCCAACCTAGCAGTTCGAAAGGAAGAAATTGCAAGTAGATAAATTGGTATCACTTCGGTGGGAAGCGTTCCTTGCACTCTGATGTCTAGTCATGTCTGCCACATGTCCACGGAAATGTATGCAAAACAGCGCTGGCTCTTTGGTTGAACCCTAGAGTCAGATACGACTGGCTTTCAAGCAAGGGCAGCCTTTACTTTTACCTAGAAGAATATTGGCTGTTACATTTTGGGGAAGAAAATTCTGAAAATCTGAGTTGTGGGTTTTTCCCCCAACCAGGTTTCTAGGTTCCTTCCTACAAGGCGGGGGAGAGTGTTTGTGTGTCCTCCTTTATGAAGCCACTGGGAGAGATCGTTAGGAGATTCAGGGTTTGGTGTTTCCAATACGTGGATGACACCCAACTCGTATCTCCTTTTCATCGTCTTCAGTTGATACGGTCCAATGTCTTGACGAGTGTCTGAACTTGATAATTGAATGGACCAAAGCTAAAAAGCTGAAACTGAACCTTGAGAAGACAGAGGTTTTGGTGTTTGAGGGGCTTTCTGCCAGACTAGGAGGCCTGGTCCCTACCCTTGGTGGAACTACTCTTACCCCTAGGGACCAGGTTCACAACCTAGGAGTTATTATGGACCCATTACTCTCCTTTGAACAAATAATAACAGTGGTGTCTAAAGCTGCCTTTTCCCCAGCCGTCAGATTGCAGTTGCACTCCTACTTGTCAGACGCTCTCTCATAATCCTGACCTCAATCCTCACGGATTGACTACTGCAATGATCTCTTCATGGGGCTGCCCTTGTGTCTGATAGAGATTGCATCAAGTCCAGAACACAGCAGCCAGGCTGGTGACAGGTATAAAGAAATTCAATCATAATTCCCCAACCTTGGCAGGTCAGCACTAGCTTTTCCCTTCCATGTCAGATACAAGTTGTTAGTGTTATCATATAAGGCCCTATATGGTTTGGGACCTTGTTACCTGTCGGGAGTGTCGCTCCCTCAGAACAAATGCCTACATCACCTGTTTGTCAGTCTATGTAGCTCCAGGTGCCAACCCCGAGGATGGCTAAAGTTTCTGGCTAGAAATGGAACCTTCTTGGTGGTGACACTGTCGTTTTGGAACATACCATGGGTGGAGTTGCATCAGGCCCCATCCTTGAATAAACAGCTTAAAATGTTCCTCTTCCAAGGAATCCTTTCGGAATATCATACCTCTGCTAATAAAGTAGCTGGGCAGTTGGCCTTGCTTGCCCTCAGATGCCAGGCATTTTATTTTTTCAAGTATTTATTTTTTAAAATTTTGTTTTGTTTGTCTGTGCACCATCCAGAGTAGGAAATATCCCAGATAGGCAGTATAAAATGTAATAAATAATGTATCTATATTAGACTGGAACTGGAAGTTCTTATCTTTTTTAAGAATCAAAATGTCTACGTGGCCTTTAAATCTTTTATTCTATTTTCTTTAGGACATGCTACTGTTTTAGCAACTTTTGAAGTCACAGTAGGGAAAAGTGAAGTTCTAGTAGCTGGCTGTAGAGTACAGAAAGGACACCTGGAGCGAAAGATGAAGTTTAAATTAATCCGTAACGGTGAAACTGTTTGGAGTGGTAAGTAAAAGTGGTATATACTTAATAAACATTTGGTACCTGACTTTCATTATGTTGCTTTTGATCAAGGATATTCTGTGGTTCCAGGTAATGCTTTTTGTCTACAAGTCTCCCCCAATGAAACATGTTACTAGATTATTTAATTCACATCAGAAATTCAGATTTCTGCCACCGCGATATTTTGCCTGGAATATACTCTAGCACTGTTTCCCAACCTTTGGGTTTTCGACTTCAATTCTCAGAAGCCTAAGTTAATTTCCCCAAAGTACTGAACAGCCAATGTACTGACTTAGGCTTCTGGGAATTTAAGTCCAACAGTGTTCCATGGAACATAGTTTCTACCCGATTATTCACTTCAGCAAGATATAACCTGCACTGATTATCCAATAAGTGGGTTACCAATTGGCCATAAAGAGCTTTAATTTTAATAACTCTGCTCCCTGCAAAATTTTCTGGCTCAGTTAATTTTCACACAATGAAATTGTTGCTTATTGTCTTTTATGTAGGATCTGTGTCATCACTGAAACACCATAAAGATGATGTCCCTGTAGTAAAGACTGGCATGGAGTGCGGAATTAGTGTGGATGGTGACCTAGAGTTTAAAGTTGGAGATGAGATTGTTTGTTTTGCTGAAGAGAATGTCATTCAGAAGATTTCTTGGGACCCAGGATTTTAAATTGTGGATAAACTAAGATGCATTGGATTGAGAAACGAGTTGTGACTATTTTTCCTGTTGTCAAAGTGCACCCTCTTGCTAATCAGCTTGCAGTGTAAAAATACACAGGTGCTTCATTTTCTATGGACAGTCCCTATCTTTAATGGAAAAAAAGCTCCTGCTAACCTAGCATTTTGAAAGCCAGACATTGCAAGTAGACAAATAGGGACCACTTCAATGGAAAAAGCTCTCAGGGACCTGAAAGGAGCCTCATTCGGGCATCCTGAGCGTAGTTTCTCCAGCAAAAATCCTTTCAACCCAGAAAGCACCTTTGTGAAAGGCAAGATCTTTGAAGGAACTGCATAGTGAAATAACGTGTCAAATTGAAACTGTTTTGATATACAGATTGAGAACATAGATCAGGAGTTCCCAACCTTTTTAAGCCGAGGGTCGGGTCATGCCCCTTCAGACAGCTTCCGGGGGCTGGATGGCCATTTTGCCTTTCCTCCACATGACACTTCCTGGTGTGGTGGAGGTGGGCCACATGAAATGGTGCCACGGGCGGCAACCAAACCCATGGGCCGCAGGTTGAGAATCCATGGCATAGATGGACACTCAGGAAGGAAACAGGTTCTTGAGTGCAAATTTACCTCCTTTTTTCACAAAGTTTAATTTCCTAGTTATTTCTGAATAAACACAAACAGTACACATTCATATGGTAAACTATGTACATTTCTCAGGAATTCATGTATTTGGAATTGTCTTTTTGAAGGCTTCACTTTGAGCATTTTCTCTCATTTTTGTGTCTTGCTTCTCTTGTTTATGTAAGAATTGGGTGACAGACCACAATCATTTCTATAGTAGGGTATATCTAGAATGTATCCTTCTTTGGTATATCTCCAGTTTATTCTATTCCCAAGTACTAGCATAGAACCCTTATATGTAACAGTGCTACCACTTAAGAAATAAAGGAACATGACAAATTTGAGAGAACTTTGTTCAAAAGGTCAGATGAAGTTCACCTGGAGAATTACGCTCTTTTCTGAGAGCGCACCCTATTACCTTTGATGAGCAAGATGACGAACTTCAAAAATTGCATTGGTAGGCTCATTATTTCTAGTCTACCCAACCTGACATATGGCATGATGCGTAGCATTTCTGACAATCTCTGGCTATGTCTTCTCTGATTGGGACTAGCAATTTCTTCTTCCGTGTCTAGGCCAGAAGTGAAACTGCCAAATAGAGTAATAGTGATAGTTACTCCCAGCACAAAAGGATTCTGGCTGAACCACCTCAGTCACTTGACAGGCTTCAAAACAAAGAGGTTCAAAGACCAACTGCCAGGGGAAGAAGCCAGGGCAGGATGAGGACCTTGCCGCCCCTCCCCCTGTGCCTATACCAACTGCCAGGGGAAGAAGCAGCCAGGGCAGGATGAGGACCTTGCCCCTCCTCCCCCTGTGCCCACCCCAACATATTGTAATATAATGTAATGTATTGTCTGTAAGCCACCCTGAGTCGCCACGGCGAGTGGGCGGCAATATAAATTTGAACTAATAAATAATAATAAAAGAAAACAAGTCAAGTAAAATGGGGCTACACATGACAAATCAGTGAATGTGGAAAAATTAAATCAATGCAGCATTTATGCCCCTTCATGCGAGTATAAAAGATCTAATAAAACATAAGGTCAAAGTTGTCTTAACTGTGCAATACTCTTAATATGAAGATATAACCCAATGACTCTGCAGTGAGCGATTTTTTCATCTCTTTAAGTGTTTTATCAGCAGCGATTCATACTTGACAGTGAAGAGCGTCTCAATAAGCCACCCCTAGTCACACGCACAAATTAGTAGAGCTACATTTTAACACCCTTAAAACCACAATTATCCAAACACAGCAATGTGTAGATTCAAATATTTTTTATTACAACAGACATATTTACTTGTCTTCTGGCTTATTGAAGCAGTAGGTCAAGCAGCACTTGCCACAGTAATGCCTGTCAAAGTGGCTAGCCATGAACACTCCAGCCCCACATTCTTCTGAGGGGCACTCACGGCGCAGGCGACTGATCTTGCCATTCTCATCCACCTGAAAGAAGAAAAGCTCAGTAAAACTACAACGCTGCCTTCCCAATCCCACCCAACAGGCAGAATTCTCATTTATAAGCCCATAATGGTCACAGCCTGCAGTTTGTAAAGCAGCCCAACTTCCATTGAGACCAGGAAATAGATTTCAGACTTAGCAAGGGCAACAGTTGTTTAAAAGATTTATTACAGGAAATAACTCACCTGAGCAACCCATACCCCACTAGGATGATTAATTGGCTGCATCCATGCATTAATTTCCCTCCAATAGTTCTGTACAGTAGAACCCCATGTCTTACGTTATACAATTTTTTTCATTATATGAAGCATGCCTCATATAACGAAAATCCCTATGGGATGCATTGTACAACGAAAATCTCTGGGGGGGAAATCAGAGAATGAAAATTTTTCGTTGTATGATGTATCCCGCTGGGATTTTTGTTGTACCTTTTTCCTAAAGATGCATTGCTTCGTATAAAGAAAAATTCGTTATACTGGGTATAGCAGTTAATGCAAATCCTCTTCATTATACGAATTTTTCATTATATGAAGCATTCGTTATGCGGGGTTCCACGGTATTTCCATAGCAATGACAGACAAATCCAAACCTGAGAATCTACAGCTCTCTGAAGGCGGTATATTCTGTGCCTCATCCCTTAATTCAATGCCTAGAATACTTAGAGGACACATGGACTGTCCTGGCTCTGTGGCCAGCGTAAAGAGCACTTGCTCCACTCGATGTTCATCTTGCACTTATGGAAATCAGAAAATTGTCCAATTCAAAGAGAATTTCTTTTTTGCAAGCAGCAGTCATATCTGGGAAGAGTTTAGGTCAAACAGGATACTAGGACGTTTTCTTGTACTGAAGAGGCTCTTACCTTGTAGTATTTAAGGACAGCAAGCTCCACCTTCTTTCTCTTATGCTTGTTCTTCTTGGGTGTGGTGTAAGACTTCTTCTTTCTCTTTTTTGCACCACCACGAAGTCTCAGCACAAGGTGAAGGGTAGACTCCTGTTTTTAACAAGCATTAAAGAGAAGGATCTCTAAGCTTTGGTAACTGTTGTGTTGGATACATAAAAACACAATCTTATTTCTCTACTTGCCACCAAACCTCTTCTGGGTTCTTTAAATAACAAAGTCAAGATTAACTGGCACTTAAATACAAAGTGCCGGTAGAACATTACATATTGATGTTCTAATGTGGGGTGAATGGACAGCAGGCTCGTGGGATCTGCTTTGGGGTATTGATTTAGAACTCCAAACGTTTATTAATCACGCTATCCAGCTCAAAACCCTATAAAAGGCAACTGATTAATCGTCAATCTACACACGTCGAGCAAAAATACTAGGAAAGGAGTAACCAAACATAAACCATTTTGCTTTATTTGTCCAACTTTAAATTCAAGTCAGAAGCCTCTACTACAAATCAATCACAGTGGTCTATCAACAGATCAAAATCTACCCACAACACTGTACTTTAAATCAGGGGTGCCCAAACTACGGTCCATGGTGCCTAATAATCCAGCCCGTGGTGCCCTCGCCACTCCCGGGAAGTAAAACGCACCCATGCATGCGCATATCACTGTAAAGCACCTGTGGCTATCATAAATGCATTTATGACTGCCACGGATGCATTTACAGCACTGTTTTGTGCATGCGTGGATGCGTTTTACTTCTTCCGGTGGGAGGAACCACATGACCGGCCCTCCACCCAAAAAGTTTGGGCACCCATGCTTTAAACGAATTGGGGGAGAAATGCCAAGTGCTGCTAAATACAACTGCAATAATCCTGCTTCTCAAATTTGATGATTGCTAAACTCATCAGCATGACAGCCAATATTAGGGGCTTATAATGCTGTAATATGTTCTTTTTTTTTTTTTTTCTTTTTTTTTTTTAAAAATTTTTATTAGGTATTTAAGAAGAAGATACAAAAAAAAGAAAAGAAAAGAAGATACAAAGAATACAGAAGTAAAAAATACAGAAATACAAATAAAAACGTTATACAAATTATAAGACTCATGTAGCATGATTTTACTTATAGTTATCAACTTCTCCTCTTTTCTTAATGCTTAATCCTCTCATTCATCTTTATTACATCATTAGAAACACACCCTTGTGCTATATACAGAGTCCGGGGGGTTCAATACCGTTCACAATTTCCAAAAGTCATTGTAATCTTTTGCAGGGAGTGTGCCCCGTTTTTCTTTTAAAGTGTAATTTATAAAAGGTTCCCAGATCCTCCAGAATTTGTTGTTATTAACTTTTGCTTTTCTACAATTGATTTCCCAAGTAAGTTTTTCGTTCAAAGCTAAATCCCACATTTGTGTATACCAATCCTGTAAATTAGTTTGTTCAACACTTTTCCACTTTTTGGCAATTCCTAATCTTGCAACCATCAACATTATGGCTAATAACTCTTTATTATCTTCATTCATATCCTGATCTTCTATGTCTGTTAGCAAGATTGTTTTTGACCCCAGTCCAATCTGTATATCCATTATGTTCTCTATTTCCTTTTTTAATGCTTCCCAGAAATTTTTGAGTGCTTCACAGCTATACCACATGTGTTCATATGTTCCTTTTGTTTTCCTACACCTCCAACATGTATCACTCATATTGCTGTACATTTTATGCAGTCCTACTGGGGTCCTATACCATCTCCATATCAACTTATAATTATGCTCTTTGATTCTCACAGACATAGTTCTCATTATCTTTCTTTTCCACATCTTCTGCCATTTTGTCGCTGTTATCTTTATATCTAATTCATGTTCCCAGCTTTCTCTCAATACCTCTTGTATATCTTGACTTTTATTCAGAATTTTATAAATCTTACTGACTAACCCTTTAATTCCCATTTCTCTATTTCTAACTTTGGCCAAAAGTGTCTCGAACTCCGTACATTCTCTATCTAAATCATTTTCTCGTAAAAATTTCTTATTCCAATTATTTGTCTGGAGGATCCTGAACCAATCCAATTGAAGTTGCGAGTACAGCTTATGTCTTTTCTCCTGATCTTTGCAAGTATTAACCCAGTCCTTTAATAATAGTGCTTTATTTTCCACCAATATATCTCTGATTTTTGTATCTATTTTTATCGGAAAATCCTGAAAATCTTCCACTTCTAAAATAGGCGAGGTTCCCAAAGTAAGCTCTTTCCTCACTTTATTCCAAGTTTCAATTGTTGATTTTAACATCATAACTTGAGCCACTTTTTTTCCTTTTTCTTTTCCCTCACATAAAAATTGTGCCTTACCCACCTTCGATAAATCTTTCCTTTCATATTTTTCCCAGACTGTTTCATCCCTATTTAAAATTTTTATAACATTTCTTATTTGAAAGGCTCTATAATATTTTGTAACATTGGGTATTCCCAATCCACCCTCTTTTTGTGAAACATACCATAATGATTTGATTATTCTGGCTCCTTTATTCCCATTGCAGTACCGATTAATCATGTTTTGATATTCATTCAACTCCTTGTCAGTATGTTTTAGTGGCAGAGCATCAAATAGAAAGTTCAGTCTAGGCAGTAACATCATCTTACATATTGCTATTCTTCCAAACCATGACAAATTTAGTTTACTATATTTTGCTATTTTCTCCTTTATTTCCTTCTTTTGTCTGTCATAATTCAAGCCTTTAAGTTCCTTAATTTTGGATGAAAGCAATACCCCCAAATATCTCATTTTCTGTGTAATTTGTATATTATAGTTTCTCTTTATTAATTCTTCGTCTTCTTTCTTCCCATTGATTAAAATCATTTCTGTTTTGTCCCAGTTAACTTTCAATCCCGTGACTTCCTCAAAATCTTTTAAATGTTTGTTAACCTTAACTAAACTCTCTACTGGATGCTTCACCGTCAACAAGGTATCATCTGCGTAAAGACTTACTTTGGTACCTTCTATCCCTACTATTCCTTTATCTTGCCGAATTGCATTAGCTAGAAATTCCATAGCCAATATAAACAACGATGGTGACAAGGGGCAGCCCTGTCTCGTACCTGCCTCCAGCCTTATATCGCTTGTATAACTATCATTAAATTTGACTCTTGCCGTTCCTATTTTATAGAGTTCTGCAATAACCTTTTGGAACTTTTCCCCAAATCCATATAATTTGATCATCTCGTGAATTGTTACCCATTGCAGCGAGTCGAATGCCTTAAATATATCTAATGCTAGAAACCCTACCTTTTCCTTTCTTTTTTCCATTATATCTAGAATATCCACTGCTCTTCTTATAAGGTCTGCCATATGTCTATTTTTAAGAAACCCAGCTTGATCCTCGTTGATATAATTGGCTATGAAACCGTTCAATCTGTTTACTAAAATCGTAGTAAAGATTTTTGCATCCTGATTAATCAGAGATATAGGTCTATAAGACTCAATTTTTTCTAGATTTTTACCCGGCTTGGGAATCAATACAATTATCGACCTATTCCAGGAGTTTGGAGTCGCATCTCCCTCTAAAATCCCATTGTATAACTTATGTAGTCTCGGGACAATCCACGGCATAAAATCTTTGTAAAATTCCGCGGGTAACCCATCTTCCCCCGGTGCTTTCTCCTTTTTCAATTTTTTTATTACTTCTTCTATTTCCCCGGTCGAAATTGGTTCCTCCATTTTAATCCTATGTTCCTCTATAACCTTCTTAATTTGTTGCTGGTCAAAATATTCTCGCAATTTACTTAAATTTACCTCCTTTTTTGAATACAGGTTTTTGTAGAAGTTTTCAATCAATTCAGCCTTCTCTCTCTTTTTATTGCATCTTTTCCCGTTTTTGTCTACCAGCACACCTACTTGCCCTTTGTTTTTTTTATCTCTTGCAGCTTTTGCCAGTAGCTTAGAATTCTTATTGCCGTATTCAAAATATTCCCTTTTAAGAAAAATCAAGTCGTTCTTTACTTTTTCAATATCTTTCCCATCCAGTTCTTTCTTAATTTTTTTAATCTCTTGGAATATTTTCTGTTCCCTCTTTTTAGCATATTCGCTATGAAGAAATTTTAGCTGCCCTTCCAAATCCTGGTTCCTAATTCTAATTTGCCTATTCCTGATACTTTTTAATTTTATTGATTCCCCTCTAAAAATTGCTTTCATTGTGTCCCAAACTCCTCCCCCACTGATCTCATTATTTTCATTAAATTTCCAACTTTCCTCCCATTTCTCCATTATTTGTTTCCTTGTTGATTCCTGCCCATATAACTTCCCATCATATCTCCATGTGAATCCACCTTTTTCACCTTCTTCAAAACTTATATCTACTATCATTTTTGCATGGTCGGATTCTCTAAATGTTCCAATCTTAATTTCCTCAATTTTTTTAATTAGCTCTTCTGTTACAAAAACATAATCTATTCTCGAATACATATCATGCACGTGTGAATAATATGTATATTCTCTCTCTTGAGCTTTTAGCTCTCTCCACACATCCTTTAATCCTATCAATTTCCTCCATTCCTCTAATATGTATTTTTTACCTCTCTTTTTTACGCTTGTACTATCAATATCTGAACACATCATATTAAAATCTCCACCTACGACCATGTTCTTAGTCCCCTCGTTTTTCAAAATTTTCCCTACTTTATCTAGGAAGTCCTGCTGTTTATCATTTGGAGCATATATATTAGCCAATGTTATCTCCTCTTCCTCAATTTTCCCCGTAACTATTAAGTATCTTCCATCTGGATCAGCTATAGTCTTATTCACTATAAACCCCAATTTTTCCGAGATCAGAGTTGCGACTCCCCTGGCTTTAGATGTCCCATATGCCTTTTCGTATATATCGATTCCCCTCACCGCCAAATTATTAACATCTGCCGATTTCTGGTGGGTCTCTTGCAAAAAAATTACATCGGCCCTGTCTTTGTTAAGCGATATCCGCAACCTCTTCCTTTTCAGGGCGTTCCCTGCCCCCTTCACATTCCATGTTACAACCCTTAATGACTTAGCCATTTGTATTTAGGCCCACTTCCCATTTTACTTTCCTCCCCCCGGACGTGTTCCCTAACCAACCCTTAACTTCCCCACCCCTAAGAAAATTAGTCAAAACAGAGTACAATAAACCGAAAAAGCTATAGAAATTAAGAAAAAATTGAAAATAACAACATTGACAAAAGAAAAAAAGCTTACCTATCTTGTCTGCTTCTTCTACCCTCCCCGCATCTTTCCTTCTAATGCCGCCTTTGCTTTCCAAAGAGGGGAGGGGGGGACCGGAGAAAAAAGGCATGCCGATCTTCTATTCACCTTTTCCCTCTGACATTAGTTGAATTTATATTTATATTCACCCCACTTGTTCCCCGCTTGTACCTGGAAGGTCCGCTCCACCCACTGCTCCCTCCTCCTCCCGACCCACCAATGGACCCATCACTCCCACCCTGGCCAATTCTGTTCTCATTAGTATCCAATCTGAGTCAGCTTCTTTGATCAAACCAATTTGTGTCAAGTACCACAATGCATCTGTGTTTACATCCAAGACATGCCATTTTTTGTCATAAAAAAATCTCAGCTGCTGTGGAAATCGCCATACATACTTAACCCCTTTTGCAATCAATATCTTCGTGACAGGTTTCATAGTATACTTCCACTTCCTCTCTTGAGGCGCTATATCGTTGTAGACCTCCACATCCACCCCATCTATTTTTAGGACACCAGACCCAGCTTGTCTAATAAAAGACATCACCTTCAACTTATCTGCCCAGTTTGCAAATTTGACTAAAACATTCCTAGGTGTCTTCCTATCTCTCCTACCACCCACCCTATACACTGCGCCAATGTCGTCTGATCCAAATTCTTTACCCATTTTGAGTGAGTTTAACCATTCCACAATTCTCTCTTTCAGCTTGTCTGGTGTCCTCTCAATCACATGACGGATGACTATGTTAAATTTCCTCCATCCCTGTTCCATCATCATTAATCTTTGATCCTGGACTGTCATCCTATCTTCCAAAACATGCTCTTGAATATAAAGTTCATTCACAGATATAATGGCCTGTTTAACTTCCTTGTTCATTGTCTTTGTAATCTCTTCAATCTTTTGTGTATTTGCTGTCACATCCTTCTTCACGTCTGTAAGGGATTTTGCCAGACTTTCATATTGTAGTCTGGCTAGTTCCCTATCTTTCTTCATTTCCTCACTGTTAGCTTCCACAGTTTTATACAATTTGGTTTGATTCTCATCCAGTTTTTGCATTGTTGCTTGCATTTGTTGAAGCATCATGGTCATGTTGTCCATTCTGTGGGCCAGATCGAGAGAGTCCATCTGCTCCGTGGCTGTAGAGCTCATCACTGTTTCTGGAAGTTCCAAATTGGGAGAAGGAGTATGCCTCTCTTCCTCTTCCTGATCTTTAACCTTTTTGCCTTTTCGACCTTTTGGTTTAACAGCGGGTTCCTCCATTTCCCCCCCCGCTCTCCCCAACAGACACCCCAGCACCTCTACTCAACCGTCTCAGCCAAATGTCAATAAGGGGGAGGGAATGGGTAACAAGAAAAAATATTCAGTTCTCCAAGCTGAGGCTTCCTTATTCCCTTGTTTTACAAATATCCCAGGAATAACAACACTGCGGAGCGGCGAATCTGCTGTCTGCGTTTAAAAAGCCCTTTTCCTTTATATGTTTTGGGACACAGCTCTTGACTCAGTATCTAATATATTCAAATTGCAAGCTTGGTCGAGGACAGAGGCAAGACAGAGACGAGAATCTGCTGACCGTGTTCAAAGAGCTCTTTTACTCAGTAATTCTTCGTGCGTAGCTCGCCAGACGAGAAGAGGCTCCGCGTCTCCGCCCCTTAAAAATTTCTCTCGTCCGCCATTACAGCCTCGGCAAACAACTTAAAGAATTAACCTCAGTCTCAAAGTCACGATTTTTCCAACAAAGGCAGTCAAGTCTCAACCCACTCCAATTTAAACCAACTTCAATTTCTCCTCGCTTACTCAATTTCCCTCCGGACCACTTCTGAAACACAAACTTTGTTCCCTTCCTTTCATGTGTTCGTCGTCCTTCGACCTCCTCTTTCTCGCCCCGTGTCCCTCGTCCCGGCTCTCTGTCAGGCTCCCAACACACCGCAGCGGCTAACGAGGGCTCCCAGCACAGCGCAACAGCCGGTAAAACTCACAGCAATCGCCCCGCTGTCCGGAACGTGCGTGCGTGCGTCTCCGATCCCCGCTCACCCGTCCTCTCCAGCAGCTCTCCGACCTCCGTCCTGCGTCCTCTACTCTGCTTCGCTGGATCGCAAAAGCGCCGTCGCTTAATCTCCCCGACTCCTCGCCACGGACTGGACGAGCTCCGGCACCCGGGAACTTCTCCAAATACTTTAAATCGGGCTCCACGGACCAAGGCGGGGGTTAGATCTTCCGATCCCCCCCCCTTCTATCCGGAGCTCCGATCTCCAATGTTCGTCTTCCGTGCCCCGCTCAAATCCAGTCTCCAAACCTCCTTATCGGCTCTCAGTGTCCCGTCTCCAAACCGCGGACCGACCAGGTAGCCAACAATCGAATTTTTGTTGTCTATCGCATTGATTTCCTCATTTTTTTGTCAGAGCGAACAAGGGACAATGTTCACTCTACGCCATCTTAACTCCGCCCCCAATGCTGTAATATGTTCATTGCATCAAAATTAGCTATATATTGTTGAAACTGTACAAAGAAGCTTCCAGTCTCCCTCCTAGTTTTAAATAGACTCACAACCAAATCAACATCCTATTAGCAAGGCAAAGTGGGACTAATATTTCCTGTTATTTCCATCCTTTGCCTTGACTACTGGAAACAGCAAGAGTCAACCTCGTGGTTGAAGGTTACAGCACACATTAGTATATTATTAGTTTAGGAAATCACTGTGTAACACACTATTTAAATTAATGATACCTTTTGAATGTTATAATCAGACAATGTGCGTCCATCTTCCAGCTGCTTTCCAGCAAAAATCAGACGCTGCTGATCAGGAGGAATTCCTGTAGGAAAAAAAGAATACAATGTATTTAGTTATTTGATTTGTGTACCACACCATTAGTACAAGCTGTACTTTGGGTGGTTTACAAGCTAAAACATTAACAAATTCAAAACACAATTTACTAACTCAGCCCAAAATATCAGTTTACTCTTGGAACAGTTAAAAAATATCATAGTACACCAGAATCAATATAGAATTGCAAAAGATCTATTTTACAAACTGGATGTAGTAATGACAGTCAGCAACATCTAGAATCTAATAAAATGTTTTTGAAAATTAAGCACTTGCTTGCTACACTCATAGCTGACAATAGCCATATATTCATGCTAAGCTATTTATGACAGACTACAACATAGCATAATCTAGTCAGAAATTCCAGTTAATATACACTAATATATTATGTAGGCAATAAGCTCTATTCTAACTTCTCTGGCATAAGATTTGACACATTTCTACATCCTCCTATCCTCAGCCAAAAAGAAACTTGTGTTTCAATACTAGATAATTTGGCTAGGGACACAGAATGCTGAACACCTACAAACTTTCAACTCTTTTTGTGAAAGTTTAAATTTCTGGTAGGTTTGTTCAACTGTGCCTGTTCTTTGATGCAAGATCTCCAATTATATTGGTCAATGTCTTGGTAATCTTGAAACTGTTCACCTACAGTGCTTTCTATTGGAGGCATCCCTTGAAGACAGTACAGAAGCTTCAGAATGCAACAGCCAGTCTGGTAGCTTCCTGATCCTGGTTTGCCTACACTGGTTGCCTGGTGGCTTCCATGCTTGATTCGAGGTTCTGGTATTCACTTACAAAGCCCTACTGCGGGGTGGCTGGGGAAGCCAACAGTGACTCCCCATTGGCTTCCCTAGCCACCTGCCCCTGCCTCCACAGCTGCAGGGTGGCTGGGAAGCCAGAGAACCCCGTTTAGATTTCAAGCCACCCTGCTACTATGGACTGCATTGGATAACGCTAACAGATCGTTATCCAATTTTAGTGTTATACGATGCAGTCGTTATCCGAGGTATTACTGTATGGTTGTTTTAATCTGCTTGTTCTCTGCCCTTAGTGAAACAAAAATACGTTATCCATTTAAAAGCACAAGCAAACCAAAAACACATCAACACTATAAAGCAAATCAGATACAGGTACAGTAATACCACGGATAATGTTTACCTCAGATAATGCTAAAATCGCATAACGTTAAGTAATCTGGGGAGGAGAATTGGATCGAATAACATTAAGGTCCAATGGGATGTATCGGATAACAACCGCTAAAGCCTGTGCGGTTACAATGTATCTCTATGGAGCTTTAACGTTATCCGATCCATCCCATAGGATTTTAACATGCATCGGATAACACTAAAAATCGGATAACACCAAGACTTGTGGAACCAAGTCTTAGCGTTATCCGCGGTATTACCGTACTGTACTTCAGTTTCCCTCTCCTCTCCTCTGAACAACAGCAGAAAATTCAAAATACCTCAAGAAATGAAAATCCCAGTGGTTTGAATGGGAATGGACTGTTGCTAACTATGTAATACAGATACAATCCCAATATGTACACAATAATCCTCATGTATATCAACATCAAAGCAGACTCCTTTCTTAATTTCTACCATTGTATTTGACAGAACACAACCAAATTGTCCTTGTGAGCTAATTCCTACGATTTCCTTCAAAATGAAACCGGACAGAAAGATAAAAACTATTTGCAAGCAACAAATACAAGCACACTCTTTTCCATAGTTACAGCTAATTTAGAACACATACTACATACAGTTGTGCCTCGCTTAAAGAGCATAATGCGTTCCACAGGATTGCTCTTTAAGCGAGTTTGCTCTTTAAGCGAAACACCATTGGAAGTGACCAATTTGGGGGGGGGGGGGATTGCAAACCCTGATTTATTTGTTAAGGGAGTTTTTGGTTGGTTTTATTTGTTAAGCGAAGCGAACCTTCAGAGAAAATTCTGCTCTTTAAGCAAGTCGCTCTTTATGCGAGGTTTGACTGTATATGACAAATCTGCTGTTCTTAGTCTTATAAAGGACTGAGAAGACCTGGGTTTTTATATCCATCCAGAAACACTTACCTTCCTTATCCTGGATCTTGGCCTTGACATTTTCTATGGTATCTGATGGTTCAACCTGGTACAAAAATAATAATAATATAAATTGAAATGTTATGAATATACACTTCACCTATGCAAGCTTAATGGAATATCATGACAATTGTACCCTGTAGTATACCCCCTTCCTGGGGTTCTCTAGGTATGAAGTACTCAGAAATGGTCTGTTAGTCTCTCTTTCTTGTGGTATTGAGGGAGCATGAAGCTTCCCCATGACTGCACAGGGTGAAGGACACACAACCCCATCTGCCATAGATGTTTTGAATGGCCTCTGCTGATCCATTCGCAGGAAGAATTGCAGGGATTTGGAACTCCTGGTCCCTGCTACCAGAAGCTGGAATTGCACCATCTCATTACAACAGCCCCATATCTTTTTCAAGTAAATTATCTAGATTTGACCAGAAGAGGTCCATCCACTCGAGTTTTAATCCCACCACCTTTCTGACAAACCTAGCCTCCTCTTGCCTCCTCTTTGTTACCACCCTGCACATTCCGCATGGAAAACTCTTGAGGCGGAAGTTTCCTCTCCTTTCACTAATGTGGGTACTGCACTGGCTTAGCGGTTAAGATATTGAACCTGACGACTGGACGGCCAGCATTTCGAGCCCCGAGTGCTGCATGACAGAGTAAGCTTCCGTCTCTGTCCCAGTTCCTGCCAACCTAGGAGTTCGAAAGCAAGAAATTGTAAATACCAGTAATACCTCATATAACATTAGTATCGAATAACACTAAAATCGCATAACATTAAGCAATCTGGGGGGAAGAATTGCATCGGATAACATTAAGATCCTATGGGATGCTTCAGATAACAACCGCTAAAGCCTGTGTGGTTACAATGTATCTCTATGGCTCCCATAGGATTTTAACATGCATCGGATAACACTAAAAATCGTATAACACCAAGACTTGTGGAACCAGGTTTTAGTGTTATATGAGGTTTGACTTGTACTGTAGACAGTTACTGATTTGGTGGAAAGGTAACAGCGTTCCGTGTGCTCCGGCATCTAGGCATGCCTGCCACACGTCCACGGAAATGTCTGCAGATGCAGACAGTGCTGGCTCTATAGAGTGTGAGCACCGAGCCCTTGAGTCGGATACGACTGGCTTTCGAGCAAGGGCGACCTTTACTAAGGCCCATCCCCGGCAGAACACTATAGGAGAAAATGGCGTAGAAACGTAGGTGCGAAACCCGACTTGGCCTTTTGTTTTTTAAGAGAGAAACAGCCCCACAGCCTCCCACTCGACAGCCCTCATCATGGGGTCCCAAACCGGTCCTTCCTTCTTTCCTCACCTCGAGGGTGATGGTTTTCCCCGTCAGGGTTTTCACGAAGATCTGCATGATGGCGGAGGCGGCGGCAGCACCTGAAAGGGGGGGAAAAACAACGAGAGAATGAATATCTATGAGGCAAACGCCTTGCAAGCCAAGCTAGGCTTCAAGAAGAGACCTTGAGCGGGAAAAGGGGCCGCTCGGGACGGAGCGACACTCACCACGCACCACCTCGCGTAATGGCGGACGCCGGAAAGGGGAGCTGCCGAGCGTGGAGGGGAAAAGGCGGGGCCAGAAGAGCGCGCGGAGACTACAATTCCCGGCGGGCCCCGACGCCGAGACCGAATTACCAAGCATGACGGGAGTAGCGGATTTTAGTCCGGGCGTCTCCTGCGTCGACGGCCCCAGCCGAGAACGTAGGACGGGTTCGCGAAAGGGCCGTCGGGAGTTGTATGCCGGAGGTCCGGGAGAAGAGGGAAGGAAGCAACAGTTCCCATCATGCACCGTGCGGCAGCTCTATCCCCTGCTCTTCCCTCCTAGGTTTGACTTCCTTGGATACCAGGAACCGTTGGTTGCCAGGTGGGTTTGTTGAAGGGAAGGAAGGGGCCTCAAAACGTTCATCAGTTCCCTCAGTCAGTGACGAATGTTATAAATTATAAATTTTAATTTTTTGTTGTTCAGTCGCACAGTCGATTCTGACCCTTTGCGATGACCCCATGGACCACTGTACACCAGGCACTCCTGTCCTCCACCATCATCCTCAAGTCGCCCAGCTCTGTCCCCATTGTGTCTTCTACAACACCATCTATTCTAGCCATCTCATCTTGGGCCATCCCCTTCTTCTTTTGCCCTTCACCTTTCCCAGCATCAAGGCTTTCTCAAGTGAATCCTCTCTTCTCATTTGATGTCCAAAGTACTTTAGCTTCATCTTTACTATTTGACCTTCTAAGGAGCAGTCTGGGTTGATTTCTTCTAGGATTGACCTATTTGTTCTCCTTGCTGTCCAGGGTACTCTCAAAACTCTCCTCCAACACCACATCTCAGAGGCATCTATTCTTCTACACTCAGCTTTCCTAATGCTCCAGCTCTCACAACCGTACATTGCCACAGGGAATTTTTAATTATAAATTATGAAATTTTAATTATGAATTTTAATTACAAATGTTATTGCCCTGGGAGGGGGGGGGAAGAGAATGACTCCAGCTTCTCGAATCAGTCCCAGCTGTCATGATATAAAGGCCTTCTCGTTGCTTTCAGTTTTCCATCCATAAAGGAACTTGTAAGCTGTGTCTGGTTTAGAGGCAGTTCTGAATTTAGAGGATTAAAAAAAACACACAAATATTTTATTCTGGGTTTTCTTCCAGATAAAGCTTTGTCACTCTTAAAAACTCTCCAGAAAGAGTGCACCCCTCAGGATTTTTCAAAATAAGTAAATAGCCAATTGATTTGATTGAAGGGAAAGAAAAAAATTGCAACAGAAATTTAGCAGAAAAACACCCATGCCTGGGTTTCTAAGAAAAAACGGACCAATGTTGATCCTCTCAACTTCTTTATACAGAAAAATAGGAGGAGTTGACTCACTATTGACTCACTCATTGGGCCTACTCTGGTTTGATTTACTAAACTAAACAGTAGAAAGCAAGGAAGCTTAAGAGTCTTATGCTACCTCAACGGTTAACACATTTCAGTCTCGTATAAGCCTTTGAAGTGCATTCCACTTTGTTAGATGCAAGCTTATAAAATAATAAAATTCTCCCTTAATTGGCACAGAAAAGAAAGAATAATTATATTTTTAAGACTGAATATTGCTTTCCTCATTATGTATTGAATACAAAACTGTCCCTTTAGCCTCATTATAACAAATTTTGAAAATGCCTTAGGTCCATGATGGGTCCATGATGGCAAACCTTGGCCCATATGGGTGCATTTTGCTTCCACTTCCAGGAGCAACGAGGGCGGCGCAGGCCAGATGAATCCCATTTGTGTGGATTCACAGGGGCTTCTGGAAATTGAAGTCCAGGAACATCTGGAGTGCCAAGGTTCACCATCACAACCTTAGGTAAAGGTCAGGGTTGCCCTTGCTCAAAAGCCAGTCGTATCAGACTCTAGGGCTCGGTTCTCATCTCCGTTTACAGCCAAAGAGACACCCGTCTGTGTCTGCAGACGTTTCCCTGGACATGTGACAGGCATGACTAGACACTAGAGTGCACAGAACACTGTTTAACTTCCCACCAATGTGATCCTTATTTACTTGTAATTTCTTGCTTTTGAATTGTTAGATGGCAGGAGTTGGGACAGAGGTTGGAGCTCACTCCATCATTCAGCACTTGGGGATTGAACTGCTGACCTTCCTGTCATCTAGTTCAGCAACTTACCCACTAAGCCATATCCTTGGCTTATAACTCAGTCTCTTATGCTGTAGCCCTAAATGTGCCTTCTTTGCAGTGAGTCTCAATTCTCTGTTGGTATGAAAAGATCTCGCTGCACTTTGCTGCTTTACACTAGATCCCTTGCACCATTCTAAATACAGTGTAGGTAGTTTAGAATAAGGAACTTTAGATTGAAGTCCTTCACCAGCTTCATATTTATTAGTTGGAAATGAATTCCAATGGAGTTTCTAATTTTAAGACAGCAGGATTTATTTTTGTGTTTACAAGGGTTACTTTTGCATGGTCAGATAAGTTGCTAACAACTGCAATAGTGTCATATTTTCTTTCAGATTTATCTCAAAGCATGTCATTTAACCAGAAGAACTAACAAGTGCTTCAACTGTTGTCCATGATGGATGTTTAGCAGGATTCCTCAGCATGAAGGCAGCTAGTGTGTCAGCAAAAAGATGCTCAGTATTACCTCCAATCATCCCTGAGACTGATAAAGAATTTCTAGACAGCATCCAAAGTTACATCATTTCAGAAATTGAGAAAGTGGGCTGTACCGAGCAAGGACCAGCTGAGGAGTATTATACGATATACAGAAATGTGTTTGAAATGGTAATTGAGCAGTGCTAAATGGGTTTTATTTCCCAAGATCTAGGGGTGGGGGAATTGTTGTGTTCTGGATGTCTGAATCTGATTTTCTGTTTAAAATCAATGCTAGAATAGCAACGTGTAACACTTATGTTAACCAAGAAATGGTGCCTTTGGGGCTTTCATTTCCCCCTGCTCCCCACCAACCAAACCAGAAGGTCTCTTCGGAGCTTACTGTGGTTGTAGATTTTAACCAGCAAATAACCAACTTCTGTATTGTTGACACAGATAATTGAACACGTCAGTGCATACAAAAGCATCCTGACAACAATCAAACAGGAATATGATGCCTTCATAGAAGAATTAAAGAGGGGCCAATGGAATGCTTTTCATCTTCATGGGAAATTAAAAACGTTAGCGTGTGAACCATCCTCTCTAATATATTACAAGAAGAGAATTGTTCAACTGCAAGTAAAGTAAGCACTTCTTTGACTGCTTTAATTATTTTAAGTTGGTCAGGACTTGTCAAATCATATTTTTGGGAAATCTATTTTTTTTTTGTTGAATGACATCATTTTTACCTCATTTTACAGCGTTCTGTGCACTACAATGTCTAGTATTGTAATGGTGCAGTGCAGATACAGTAATACCCCAGATAACGTTATGACTTGGTTCCACAAGTCATGACATTATCCGATTTTTAGTGTTGTCCGATGCATGCATTGAACAACGTTTAAAAAAAAGCCCTGACTTCAGGGACAAACCACTGTAAAGGCAGGCTGGGAAAGAAAGAGACCTCCCTGCCTTTAAAGCCACCCCCCATGCGCAGCGATCTCTGCGACTGCAATAGGGTCGGGAAAAGCACCTTTCCCCCGACCCTACTGCAGTCGCAGAGACTCCTTGTCTCTTTCCCTCCCTGTATTTAAACTACAGGGAAGGGGGAAAGAGAGAGACGTGATTGGTTCTCTAGAGATCGTGATCGCGTCTTTTTTCCTCCCTGTATTTAAACTACAGGGAGAGAGAACTGCTTCTGTCTTTCTTTCCCTCCCTGTATTTAAACTCTAGAGAACCAATCACATCTCTCTCTTTCCCCCTTCCCTGTAGTTTAAATACAAGGAGGGAAAGAGACAAGGAGTCTCTGCGACTGCAGTAGGGTCGGGGGAAAGGCAGGTGCTTTCCCCCGACCCTACTGCAGTCGCAGAGACCGCTGCGCATGGGGGGTGGATTGGGTAGTTCTACCCAAACCACCCCACACCCGCAGACCATTGCATCAGATAACGCTAAGAATCATTATCCAGAATCGTTATCCGATGCAAGTTTTTTTCCAGAAAACTTGCATCGTTATCTGATTCTAGCATTATCCGATGCAATCGTTATCCGGGGTATTACTGTACCTAAGTTCAATTGGCTAGCCAAGGAATTTGTGACATACTAGGTGCAAGTTCATTATTTTCTTTTGTGTAATAACTATTCTTCGCATCCTGCCTTTTCCTCCTAACAGTTGTTTTTTTAAAAAAAGCAACCTAAATTAGTCTTCCTTTTGCCTCCTTCTCTTGGATATTGGGCAGGATTTCTGCAAAGTAAGTCTTAAATGGCTCTCTTTTTTTTAGAGTGAAAAGTGTTGAGAAAAGCTCTACAGAAATTGAGAATTTGATACGGAAAATAAGAACTTTAAGGACAACACTTTCTTCCAAAGAATCTCTTACTCCAATCATGAAAATCAATCCATCTCAGAGGCTTCCAGGTAAGGTTTATTCATCTTAACACAAAAATTAAGTTTCTCTTGAAACTGGAGCATCATACTTGCACATTTTTTATGTTCCATTGATTATTCAAACTGCTGTTAACAACACTATTAATGTTACTATCTAAAATTTTCATCTTATTTTTGAAGGGAAAAGGCAGTAATGAGAAAATGGTGGCCATAGACTGAGCAAAATTTCTACCTTTTGTTGACAATTTTTCATGTATAGAAATTTGGACAATTTTGTCATTACTGCATTCCAGATATCAATGGTTAAGCAAGCCAAAACAAACATAGAGAAACAGATTTGGCCTCTTTTTGCTTGTATATCTATATGTGAATTTGCATGGATATTTAATGTACTTTTTTCTACTTTTCTAGCTGGCTTTTTCTGGAAAGAGTTCAAGGCAGCATACTTGGTCCCCATTTTTTATCCCTGCAATAACCCTTTGACAGGCATCCGCAGGCTCTGGGTCGGCCATGCTTCTGCCGTTTCTCTTCAAATCAGGGGAAATTGAGAAACCACGTGATTTAGGGGGGTTGGTCAAAGGTCACAGAAAGTCACTGGGGGGAGGAGGTAAAAAGTGGCCTATTTTAGGTCATGTGGTATTTTAAAGGCCCCATACATGAGCCACTGGGCTATCCTTTGAATCAGCATTTCTCGTTCTACTGCTACAACACGCTGCCTCTTAGTGCAAGTGTGTTATCAAACGCACAATGTCTAAAGCCCTTTCAGGAATTGTTCTGTAGTTGGACACTTTATCTGGCACTGCTGCTTTCTGATCCAAATTCCTGGTCTGTCTAATCTAAAAGTGGGTGAAGTACAGCTTTCCAGAGGTGTTGGGACTCTAGCTCCAATAGGTTATTATGGCTGGAGCTGATGGGAGTTTCAGTCCAACAGTATCCAGAAAGGAACATTTTGCTCATTGTAGTCTTGCTTATCTATTATTCAACTGTGGAGAGTTCTTCAAAGTTCCAAGCAGAGCAAGAGAGCATAAGATCATTTCCAGATCTGCTGGCTCAGAGGCTCTTAAACTGGAGGTGTCAGAGACTGATCGTGGGACCTTATGAACCCCAAACTTGTATTCTACTACTGTACTGTGGCCTCTTCCTAATTTTTGCACTACAAAAGATCTGGCTTAAAGTATGGGTGGAGATTGTTTGACCTTCCAGATGTAGAATAGAACCTCCACAATCCCTTCTCATCAGTCATGCTGGACAAGGCTAATGGTTCCTTCATCTCTACTATTGTAATAATGATCAGGACCACTGCTTGGAAAAGTTATTTCAGACTATGAGACTATCATACCTTGGTTACCTTGCAGTCATTATTCAGCGAGGACTCTGGGCTTTGGTAGACATCTCTGTGATGACATTCTGCACGTGCAAATGGACTTGAGAAATCAAGTCTATTGCATGCATTTTTTTTTAGCCATTTGGGTATCATGTCACCCACTGGCTAGGCAGACCATGACGTGTGCCCTTGCCCAAGGGATCTGACGGAGGACATTTGGGTGAGTTTTAGTCCCGGCCTAACATCATTGATGGGGATTGCAGTGGCTCAAGTGGTTAAAACACTGACTGCAAGGTGGCAGGTCAGCAGTTCAGTACCCGAGTACTGCACGATGAAATGAGCTCCCATCTCTGTTCCAGCTCCTGCCAACCTAGCAGTTCAAAACTAAGAAATTGCAAGTAGATAAATAGGGACCACTTTGGTGGGAAGGTAAACAACATTCCATGCATTTTGGTGTCTAGGCATGTCTGCCATGTGTCCACAGAAATGTCTGCAGCGCTGGCTCTTTGGCTATGAAACAGAGATGAGGACTGAATCCTACAGTCTGATACAACTGGCTTTCAAGCAAGGGTGACCTTTACCATCATTGACAATAACGCCACTGCAGTTCCCCTGGTGGTTTAGTGTTTAAGGCGCTAAGCTGGAGACTGGAAGGTCAGGTTTCAATACCTGAAAGCTGCCCTTGAGGACATGAAAGGAGTCTCATTTGGGCGTCCCCTAAAAATCCTTTCAATCCAGAGTAATCTCTCACACAAAATTATTATTATATAATTGACAAGAGACAGGCAACTCTGCCTAGTTAGACTGCTCAAGCCCCTGTGCCCCAACAAGGCTCTCACCTAGACTATCATACTGTGGATATAGCATGAGACTCGCTGGAAAAGACAAAAGTTCTGATGAAAGTAGAAGGCAATGGCGTCAGGGGATCTCACACATACACCTAAACATATGTGAGAGTGTTTACCTGCCCTTCCCTGACTAGGCTGTAAGCCCCTGCCAAACAAGAGGGATATTTTGTTCCTTTAACCACCAATAAAATCTCTGTGCCTAAGGTGTCTCAAAATCTTCCTTTCTATTACCCCAGAGACAAGACTGTTACATCATCCCTGCCTCTGCCCTCTATACGTTAAACAGAGAACATAGTACTGTGACCTAAAGTTGACTCTCTAAGCACTTTCCAATTTTTAAACATGAAACCCTAATACACTAATACCCTGGATAACTCTAACACTTGGTTCCACAAGTCTTAGCGTTATCCATTTTTTTAACGTTGTGTGATGCATTGATTGCACAACGTTTAAAAAAAGCCCTGTTCCCTTTCCGAAGAGGAAAGGGAATGGGGTCGATCTGCCTGACTCTTTGGAAAGGGCAGCAGGGATTCCATGTGTGGAATCCCCACTGCCCTTTCCAAGAGACAGGTGGATTGAGCTAAGCACCGGTTTGGTTGGAGTGAGGGCGTGCACGCCCGGTTCCCCCCCCCCCAAACCAAACTGGCGCTGCAAGCATCGCAGCAACAGTTGGGTTAGGGGGAGAACAGGTGTGTGCGCTCCTTCCCAACCAAACCAGTGCTGCAAGCATCGCAGCAGTGGTCTGGTTAGAGGGAGAATGGGTGCTCCCAGTCTCCCCTCCAACCAAATCGGTGCTGCGACCTTCACAGCAGCGGTCTGGTTAGGGGGAGAACAGGCACTCCTGGTCTCCCCTCCAACCAAACTGGCGCTGCGAGTTTCACAGTGGCAGTCTGGTTAGGGGGAGAACCGGCCACCCGGTCTCTCCTCCAACTAAACCACCACTCTGAGTTTAGCAGCAGTGGTCTGATTAGGGGAAGAATGGGTTCTCCCAGTCTCCCCTCCAACCAAACCGCCGCTCTGAGTTTCACGGTGGCGGTCCAGTTGGGGGGAGAACAGGCGCTCGCCCAGAGGAAACCGGTGATCTGACGCTTGGGTCTATGGTGGCCCCCTTGCCCCCCAGCAAGAGGGCCTCTGTAGATCTCTGCTCCAAAGCCCACAGGGCTGGTCTACAGCCCTGCGGGCTTTGGGACAGAGATCAACATTGGGGAATTTGAGGCAAACCTTTGCCTCGCACAGCATTATCTTAATGTTGTGCAGTGCAAAAGCTTGCCTCAAATTTCCCAACATTATCCGATTTTAGCATTGTGCGGTGCAAATGCTAACCGGGCTATTACTGTAATATGGCATTCCAACCATTTAAAACCCTTTACCTAATGTTTAACTTATTGAAAATCTCTATTTTCAATAATGTATGCCCATGGGAATGACATGACTGTGGATATATCATGAAACTTGCTGGAAAAGACAAAAGTTCTAAGGAAAGTAGAAGGTAACGGGAAAAGAGGAAGACCTAACATGAGATGTCGTTGATTAGTTCCATTTTGTTTTAGCCTCATTTGTGTGAATAGTATGATTATCTGTGTGCATTGGCGTCACTTGCCCTGTGACAAAAGGTTTCCTCCTCCTCCTCCCCTTCTCAACAGGCCTCAGCCTAAAAGCTTCCCTTGACATTAATGCTCTTTCTAAACACCTTGCTCGTCTACAAAAGCGGGTGAAAGAGCTGTCAGACGACATACTAACGAAGTATATCCCAGTGGAGAACACGATCCATATTGAGGATGATTTCAAGCGAGCCCTCTCCCTGCGAAATGCTGCTGAGAAAGAGAACAAAAGCCTGAAGTTTTGGTATGTGTTTATCCTTTTTAAAGCCAGCCTCTTCAGAGTTTTCTTTCATTCACCCTCTGTTCCAGTGAGCTGTTGTAGCAAGGCAGTTCCCTCTTTTGTCATTGGACTGGGATTGTGACTTCATCCAGGCTTTCCCTGCCTAAACCCTCCAAATGATTTGGACATCAAATACCTTCAGACTCTACCAGTTTGGTTGGTGATAAAAATGCTAGAAATTGTTTTCTGAAACATTGAGACGGCTCCAAGTTGGAGGAAGTTTCATTTTACAGTGGATTCCAGGGGTGGGATATATGAACTTCTGTGTTCCACCCCTTGAACTGCCAGATTAGGACCAAATGGATGATTGATGGCTCTCTGTCAGAGCATAACCAGTTTCTGGACCCAGACCTCAGTTTTACACCTCAGAATTTTAGCACATAAGGCTTGATCATCAGCTCCTCCGTAAAGGACCTTGCTGTAGTGAAACAGGAGTTAATAGTCAGTAACCATGCAATTACTAAACTCTTGCCTATCAGCGTTGTGGAATAACCTTCCTTCAAACATTAAAAAGCTATTGCTAGTCAGAACAGGCAGCCAAGGCCTCGTTGTACCATGTACCTGTAAAGGTACTATACAGTTTTGAATTTGACTAACATCTTCAAAGTAGTGGTAGCTTCAGACATTACATCAGGAAACACATACACTGTGGTGTGTTCATTAAGACAACCTATTAAGAATTTGTTAAACCCTACAAAAAACAACGGGATTGTGGTGGCTTAGTGGTTAAGATGCTGAACTTGACAACTGAAAGGACGGCAGGTCAGCAGTTCGAGACCTGACTGCTGCATAATATAGTGAGCTCCCATCTCTGTCCCAGCTCCTGCCACCTAGCAGTTCGAAAGCAAGAAATTAAGATAAAAGTAAAGGTAAAGGTTTCCCTTGCTCAAAAGCCAGTCGTATCCGACTCTAGGGTTTAGTGCATCTCTGTTTCAAAGCCTAAGAGCCACCGCTATCTGCTTCTGCAGACATTTCTGTGGTCATGTGGCAGGCATGACTAGACACTGGAGCGCACGGGATGCTGTTTACCTTCCCACCAAAGTGGTCCCTATTTATCTACCGGTACTTGCAATTTCTTGCGTTCGAACCGCTAGGTTGGCAAGTAAATAAATAGGTACTGCTTTGGTGGGAAGGTAATAGTGTTCCTTGTGGTCTGGTGTCTAGTCATGCCTTCCACACGACCACAAAAATGTCTGCAGAAGCAGACAATGCTGGCTCTTTGGCTGAAAATGGAGATGAGCACCAAACCCTAAAGTCAGATACTACAGGCTTTTGAGCAAAGGCGACCTTTGTCTTTACCTTACCAAAAGCAACTACAGTACTGTACTTGGGTGTTTTTTTGTTTGAGATTTCTGCGATTTACTAAAAATGCCTGCGTGCAAAAATATAGTGGGACCTCTCTTTACAAAATTAATGTGTCCCCCGAGATGATTTGTACTATGAAAAATTAAAGCAAATTTCCCATCGGAATGTATTGAAAACCAATTAATCCGTTCCGAAAAAAATTCGTAAAGCAAGTCATTATTTTCAATGGATTTTCATTCATAAAGCGAAAATTACGTTAACCGAAGCATTCGCAAAGCAAGGTACCACTGTACTGTCTTTTCTCTTTACAAAATACTTTCACACAGTAAACACAGAAAGACTCCCTGATCAAGGAGATGCCATCAACTCATCACGTGTCTCTTGCAACAAGGAAGCAACTTGTAGACTCTACACAATTTGTGTGAGGACATACCCATTTCATTAACATGTAACTGAACACAGATCAGGAACAGCTTTCTTACAGTGTACCTTGACTGTGAAACTTGTCTTTCAATCATGTAAGTGCAAATATAGGAAGTGCTCTCAATGTAAACTGCTCCTGCCACCAAGAGTCTGTATACAGTACAGTACAACATGGCAGCTCACAAAATTGAATAAAGAGTTCCATGTTAATTTCTCTCACTGAAATAATGTGCCCTCCAACAAAAGCCATTAATTCAGATATTATACTTATCATTGCATGTGAACAGAAGAAAAATATGTAGATCTATTGCAATGTAATGTATAAACTGGTCCTTAGAAAATAAGTTGTGAGCCACTTGGTAACTGGGATGTATTGTTTATTGGGGAAAGTGCAATAAAGAAAACTCCTTTATTTGATGAAAACGGTCCCAGCTTCCAAAATTAAAGGGAACAGGATGATAATAATGGAGGGTTGAAGAGGTCAGATCTTGCAGGGAGTCATTAATGGGGAACAAAGCAGAGTCCAGTGATCAGCCAGCCATATTTACATAGCATTCTCCTCTTTGTAGCTATTATCGACTGTCACAGCTTGCAGATGTTGTATCTACATGGGAGAATTCAGACAGAAGCACTGAAACCCTGCATCAGCTTATCTATCAAATGGTAGAAAGTGAGAAACTTACACAAGGTAAAAGGTTCAAATTTCACCATTCTGCAGTGGTCATATAGTTTTGTGATGGATGCTGAAGTAAATGGATCTGTATGGCAAGCCAATGGGATGTAGTGGTTAGAGTGTTGAGTTCAAATGTAGGAATTCTAGGTCCTGTAGCTTATCGCCCTCTCTCGTTCCAACATACATCATACAGGGCTTTTAATGAGGAGAGAATTGGGAGAAGAAAGAAACTGAGATATACTGTACAAGAAATAAATAAAACAAAAAAAAGACAAAAGTTTGTCAGACTTGAGCCATGAAAGCTGGTATCAAAGTACAGCAGTTAGTCTGTAAGGTGCCACCATTTCCCTTTTTGTTTTCTTTACTCTCTGATATGCTTGCGCAGACTAACATGGCTACCATTTTAAAAATTCAAGAAATAAATACAGTCAAACCTTGCATAAAGAGTGTTTTGCTTAAAGAACAACTCGCTTAAAGAGCAGAATTTTCTCTGAATGTTCGCTTCCCTTAACAAATAAAACCAACCAAAAACTCGCTTAACAAATAAATCGGGGTTCGCAATCCCTCCCCCACAATTGGTCATTTACAATGGTGTTTCGCTTAAAGAGCAAACTCGCTTAAAGAGCAATCCTGTGGAACACATCATGCTCTTTAAGCGAGGTACAATTGTAGTAATACACAGGATTGCAGCTTAGTGTATGCTCTCAGAGCATATGTATGAACTCATGTTCTGCGACACAACTGTAAGGGATCTTTTAACTATCCTTAAACCATGGCTTTAGAGCATCTTGACATAGATTGTACTGAATATACCATGTTCATATAAATCTTTTCCCTACCTGCATTGTTAACCTGATGCCACCCTATCAAGACGTATTAACGTGTATTTTCTGAGCATATTTTTGTGAGTAAAAATGACTTTTATTTTTTTCCTTAAGTCTTTTTGTCTTAGCATTTTTATTAGCTGAGATAAAAAGGAGGAAACTGGGGAGACTTGCTTTAACAAAAAAGGCTAAAACCTGCCTCACTTTGCTGTGCAGCTGCTACAAAACTTAACAGAAAACCTTATGATGAAACACTCCGGATATACAGATAGCAAGATCTTTTCACATACCTAGGATACCTCAGCTTTATTAGGTGTTCTTTCTGGGGAATGTTGGAAGTTGTTCAGTGGTGTTGTTTGTGGTTCTGTAATAAAATTCTTGACACAATTGCCGAATTACTATTTTTGAGATTCTTAGAAAAGCTTCCTTGTCATTTATATTAATATGTGTAGTGTTAGAATGGCTCTAGTTGTGTATTCAATCCTTTCCCATATAGGTTCCATTTAAAAACAGCACTTTTCAGACTCTGCACTGGGAATAGAGAATGAGTTACAGCTTAATGAAATCGTAAAGCAGCCAGGTACATGGGCAACTGGATTTGGTGACTGTGTCAACAGCAAGATGTTTTAAATAAAAGATGACATACCAGCAGTTTTCCCTCAACCTCCTCATCTAGTTCATCTCTCTCTGCACCTTCCTACTTCAATTGTCTTAGCTCAGAGTGTCTCCTTAGTAACCCATCATACCTGCTCTGTTCTATTCCCTCCCTTCCCCGTTACTCCCACATCGGGTTCTCTATGCCTAAAACCCAGGTAATTTCTAACAAATATGCCTTTCTAAGGCTTCTGTCAGTTGTTGGTTCAGCTATTATGGCTGCTGGTTCTGTTCTCTAAGAGCATAAGGCACAGATGGGGAACTTTTGGCCTTCTAGATGTTTTGATCTACAAGTCTCATCTGTCCTGCCCAGCTTGGCCAATGGTAAGGGAACATGGGACTTATAGTTCAGGATATCTGAAGGGGCAAAGATGCCCAATCCATCTTCTAATACAAGCTTCCTCTGAATGGACAAACCTTTTCAGGTGCCGTTGCCTCCAGTGTCTCAAATGTATTTGACGGTGACCTTACCGAAGGCAACGAGGCTGAAGATCTCATTGAATACATTGAAAGGTAAGGTGATGGTAGGAGTCTTTTAATTTAAGAACAAGGAATTACTATCTCTCTTTGACACCGTTGCAGTGTAACACCATCAACCCTATTCATTGTACTCCGTGGTAAAGAATGGTGGGATTTGCAGTCCCACAACATTTTGAGTGCTGCATGTTTTCCTGTCTTGTGTTAGTTTGTTCTCTTCTCTTCCTAATTGCAACATTGTCAGTATAACTATCTGGAAAGGGATGGGGTGGAAGGACAGAAGAGATAGATAAAATCAAAATATGCAGACCCAGGAATGGGCAGTGAAAAGTGGATTCTGTCTCCTTAGTAAAGAAGCAAACAGAATAGGAACATCAAGGAGCATCCCTTGGATTGCACTAAGCAGAGGAGCTGCTTCTCTTGAATTTACAGAAATAATTTGAGAGTGTATGTTAGCACAGAAGAAGGCAGGACAAAGAAAGGCTGTGGGACTGAGTGCTGCCCCAAAAATCTTGTGTTTCTTGGGGGTGGGCAAGAAGTCAAAGAAGTAGGGTGCAGGCTAGCAGTTGCAGTACATATGAAAGTCCCAGGAAAAATTAGTGATGGTTCAGCTATCCTGCTGTACTTGAAACTAGAAAGGAACATCTCTATTCCGCTTGGAATCAGTTTGGAAAAGTTAGAAGGAAAAATTACATACAGCTCCCAGAAATCCACAGCATGCTATAAGGGCTGGGGATTCCACCTGCTGAACTCTTTAAAAAGGAACTTTTTAAAGCTCTGTGCCTATTTGAGTTAACTGGTCCTGGTTAGAGTTGTACTCCTTGCCAAGCATTGAATTGTTCTAGTGTCCACTATCTATCACTTAGATGTCTTATATTACTTTATCTACACTAGGTTCAATGAACTGTTTTCCCGTGGTCAGTATGAAGCTGCAGCAATGTATGCAGCAAGTTGTCCAAGAGGAATCCTCTGCAATGAAGAAACCATGGACAAATTTAGGGGTATGGAGATTGTCGGATATAGTCCTTCTTTAAACCTTGGCACATCAATTTTTCAGATGTATCCACAGTTTTTATGGGATTATATCTCCCTGTGATTATTGTATTTCATGCCTGGCTGGTCTAAACAATTTTAAATGATGACCAAATCATATTTTGGCCCCTCTCAAGCTTCTACCTCTCTTTCTGAGGGAAAGTTTTGATGTGTTGAGTTGCTGTTAATTAACTAATGTATTCATAAAATAGTTTGAAAGTACAGAGTGGCCTGTAAGTCCCTACCTGTCCTTTCCATGGGCATGCATGCCATCTTCCCAGGATTCGTTCTGTCCCTCTGCCTAGCATTCCAATGGAAGCACTTCCTCCCTCCTCCCAGCACAGAGGCTGCCCCACCCCTCTGCTCAGCAGCCCAATGGGAGTGCTTCTTCCCTCCTCCCAGCAGAGCCCCACTCTCTTTGTGTCCGAACAGTGTTAAAGGCAGCTGTTACCATAGCATTTGGAACAATAACTCCTACTATGTTGAGGGAAATGTCTCATAGAACATGGTACCGCATAATATTATGCAGTGAGAATGAGAGACAACACTCAGATACACTGGATACATAAGATATATGGATGGGTAGGGACTTATGGGCCAGGTAGGGATTTACAGGCCACCCTGTACATAATGGGATTTTTAGATCATGGTATGTGGGTTGCCAGTGTTGACCCCTAGTGGCAGAAGCTGGAAACTGTTGCTTTTAATTTATTGATCAGTATTTTGTTGGCTGTGGTGGCTTAGTGGCTAAGATGCTGAAGTTGATGACTGGAAGGTCGGCAGTTCAGCAGTTGGAGACCTGAGTACTGCATGATGGAGTGAGCTCCCGTCTCTGTCACAGCTCCTGCCAACCTAGCAGTTTGAAAGCAAGAAATTGCAAATAGATAAATAGGTAGGTACCACTTCGGTGGAAAGGTAAACAGCATTCTGTGTCTTGGCATGCCTGCCACATGTCCACGGAAATGTCTGCAAACACAGTCAGCGCTGGCTCTTTGGCTATAAACAGAGATGAGCACTGAACCCTAGAGTTGGATACGACTAGCTTTCAAACAAGGGTGATCTTTACCTAGGTTTAAACCTATATTAACATAAGCACCCATTTTGACTCTTTAGGACTACACTCTCCAATCTATTGACTTTTTTTGGCTATTATGAGAGTTGTAATTTATGAAAGTAATTTCCTTCATCCCTGTATGTGGAAGGCCACTTTTGTTTCCCCCTAATTTAGGCTAGGAATTATTTACATAGCATGAACAGGTCAGCAATACAGAAAACAAGCTTTTCTGATTTTCCCATTAGGTATTGGTCCAATCAAAGGGCAAATGCCTCCTTTACTTGTGTACTGTGAGTCTCTCATAAGCACAAGCATTGCTACTAAGCAGCCCCTTCCTGCAAATCTGACCACAGAAGCCATCAAATGTGCCTTGGCCGAGAAACGACTGGACCTGGTGATGCACTGGATCACCCTGCACAAGTAAGAGGTCACTTAGAGCAGCTGGGTAAGAATCATAGCTTATGGATAGAAAGCTTATGTTCTGAATAAGGATGTGATCTCTGGCAGCTCTAGTGAAGAAAGATCAGGTAGCCAGTGATGGGAAAGGCTGTGGGGAACTGTTGTGAATCAGAGTGAACTTTTACTGGGCTTCATGGACTGACTTGACTTCATATACCATACTGTACATTACATTCCTTTGCCTCAGTGCTTCAGGAAGCAGAAGTGAAACATGTTTTTCTTCCGCTTCCGGGAGCGATGAGGGTGTCGTGGACCAGATGAATTGGCGTCAGGGCCATAGTTGGGGCACTTCTGGTATAGAAACTTTTGAAACCATGGCTCATTATCTCTTGCTGCTTCCTTATTTTCTTTTCCATTGCAAATTCCTGTACTGTTTTTTAGTTTCTTCTCCCTCCTGGGGAGGGCTCAGTTTAAAGCTCTCCTGACCAGGTTTTCAGTATTCCTAACAAACACATTTATCCCAACCTCATCTCTTGCCAGGTATCCCTTCTTCATGATACCTGGTGCAGGTGATGGACCTGTCTAATATTGCAGAACTTTCCCAACCATCCCATATGTTCAGCCAGTGGTCCTCCCCAATGTCCATATTCTTGTCTTTCTCCCTGGACTGTGACCTTCACCAGGAAGGGATGATGAAAAAGTTGTCCACACCCCAAGATCCTTAAACAGGGTTTTAATGTACAGTATTTATCTTTTGGTAATATGCAGACCATTGTATCTGTTAACACCATTTGTTCCCATATGCTTCAGGAAGAAGAGATAAAGATCAGTGGGGTTGATCTGTCCTGTTGACCATCCTATCAGTCTTTGGTTCTCTGTATCAGAGGGACAGGAATGGGGAGGAAATTGCAAATGCTTAGAACTGAACTTTACATGGTCATATTCCCTAGATCCGTGATGGCGAACCTTGGCACTCCAGATGTTCTTGGACTTCAATTCCCAGAAGCCCCTGTGAATCCACATGAATGGGTTTACTGTGATTCATCTGGCCCACACCGTCTTCATCACTCCTGGAAGCGTACAGATGCGTTTTACTTCCCCTTCCAGGAGCAATGAGGGCGGTGGCGGATGAATCACAGTAAATCCATTTGTGTGGATTCATGGGGGCTTCTGGGAATTGTAGTCCAAGAACATCTGGAGTGCCAAGGTTTGCCATTTCGGCCCTAGACTCTAGAAGAGTAATTCAAGTACAGTCAAACCTCGCATAAAGAGTGCTTCGCTTAAAGAGTAACTCACTTAAAGAGCAGAATTTTCTCTGAATGTTCGCTTCACTTAAAAAATAAAACCAACCAAAAACTCGCTTAACAAATAAATCAGGGTTCACAATCCCCCCCCCCCCATTGATCACTTACAATGGTGTTTTGCTTAAAGAGCAAACTCACTTAAAGAGCAACCCTATGGAACGCATTATGCTCTTTAAGCGAAGTACAACTGTATAGAAAAAGGTTCTCTTGTAAACACCTCCCACTTCCTTGTTTTCCTCTTGTTGCTTCTTTTCCCTTTGTGTTCTATCTTCTAGATCAGTGACTACTAGTGGTCTACATCAGTAATGGTGAACCTTGGCACTCCAGGTGTTCTTGGACTTCAGTTCCCAGAAGCCCAAGTCAGTTCCCAGAAGCCCAATATACCTAGCTCAAGAACTGAGAACGTGAGAGCCCCCAGATCTTGCCAGACTGCGAGTTCCAGCAGGCCCAGTCAATGTAAAGATAGTGAGCAAAGTGTAATCCAGCAATATCTGAGGAGCCCAATATTCTGCATTCTTGGCTTAGACTGTAATTGACTCAAATGTCATTATTATTCTGTTAAGCTGAAAATTCTGCACCATTCTCTGAAGTCAGACCACTTGTTTGCTTTTCTTTTCCCCAGACTGGAGTTGTCAGAGGCAGCTGGTGATGCAATTTATGACTATGCCAAGGTGGATAGGCACAATAAATCCCAGTGCTTTGCTTTGGCTCAGATTGCCTACAGTCAGTGTGGGATTCACAAGAAAGCTGGTCTGTGCTTGTGCAAACAGGGTCAGCTATGTGGAGCCATGGAATACCTTCATCAACTTAAGCGTCTTCCAAGAGGTAGAGTTCAAAGTCCTATTTATTTATAAGTTTTGTAGTCTTGGGATGGCTTTCAGAATGATTACACATACAAAAGTAAAGCAGAGACAAGTTTTATTTACTGCAAAAAAGACTGGGAATATATTAGATTTTAACCACCTATCAAATGATCAACTTCCCATTTTCTGTTAGCATGCCACAGATGTTATTTTAATTAACTTGCCTGTTTCTGAAAGCCAAGCATTTGGAGAAGTACTTCCTTCCCCAGACTTAATGGTGTGTGGGGGAGAATTGGTGACAGGAGGGGATTGGCATCTCTTTAAGCCATAATGACTTACACATCAGAATACAAGTTGGAAGGTTAACTAGTGCCACGTAACCTTGGAGAGCTTGTGGAGGGAAGATAAATCTCATTGTCAAAGCATTTGGAAGTCTTCTCCATTCCAACATCTTCACCCTCTTACTATGCTTTTAAATGTTGGCCATGAGTTGCTGTTTTGCTGAACTGTAGAAAGTTGAAATAAAGACGGAGTTGTCATGCTGCAACAAATGTTTGTGATGCTGCACTTATGAATAGATCCAATGGCTTGGAAGTCCTTTCAACCGACCTTACATCTCTGTAGATGTCTGTTCAGACTCTGTAGGGAAATGAGAGGAAAGAGGAGCTGCCAGTTTGATGTAGACCAGTGATGGTGAACCTTGGAACTCCAGACATAACAGAGAATAAACAAAAGTGCTACAGCATATGCAGATCCCTAGCTTCCAGTTTTGGGGACTGCAAAAGAATACAGACTGCTGCTTATCTTCCCATGAAATTCTAAGAATGGAGCCTGGCTTGGAGACCACGCCATGAAGGTGCCTGAGTGCCTGATGAAATAACCATGAGTTCTGAAAGCTTACAATTTTTTGAAGTGACCTATAAGAGGTATTGGCTTTCCCCTGCTATTTTTTGTTTTGTTTTGTTTATACTATGATATGCCTGAAACACGGACTAACATGGCTACTCTTCCAAAAAAATCATCTTGGAACTCCAGATGTTCTTGAACTTCAATTCCCAGAAGCCCTGATCAGCAGGAGTGCTGACTTGGGCTTCTGGTAATTGAAGTCCAAGAACACCTGGAGAACCAAGGTTCACCATCACTGATGTAGACCACTAGTAGTCACTGATCATTCTTTTATGAAAGCGTGAACCAGGGAATTCTGTGATCACCTAAGCTAAAAACCATCACCTCCACCACAACAGATTCAATAGTTGCTGGGTAATGAAATACCAGCATACTGCATAAAGAAATATCACCACCACCCCCAGTAAATCTAAGTCTATTCTTTTATGGCACCATTGATGAAGAAGAAGAATTTTCTCCCTGTTTCCTCTGTTCCTCATGCACTACCTTTAGAAATCTCCATGGATATTTCTATGATTTTTCAGACTACCTTTCTAACATTCTTGCTGCTTGGTTTCAGAGGACTATGTATTCCTAGTAAAGAACTGCCCTGGGGTAGAACTCCTCCGTTGCATTAGCCAAGAATGGAATGGGAAGCCAGCTCTCATGACTCTTGGGGAAACTCTACTCTCCCTCATTTACACAGAGCACAAAATCTACTGCTTACGACTGTTGGAAGAGATTGCCAAAGAAGGCAAGAGTAAGTGCAGCCAATCTGGATCTGCTTGCATTTATCCTACAGGGCAAAGCATACTGCTACCTATATCCTTTCTCTAGAATTCGGAAGCTTAGTGTGTTACCGGTGCCATTAATTTTGTAAGAGAAATCTGTCACTTATTATTTCTTAGGGTTGTTCGTTCTTAGTAACATGTTACTAGCCTGTTACTTTTTAGTTTTTTTAACAAGCACGCCCCAGAAGCCATCCTAAAACATTTTGCAGTGCGTGTTTGCATTTATTTGTTGTGCTGATACAACTAATTGTAAGAGCTTTCATAGTTGTTGTTTTGGAACTGCTGCTGAATCTATTCATTGATGCCGTTATTCAAAGACCCTTTTCTGTCTTTGCATTTTGCATCTACCTGCTGAGAGTCAAGCCTACTAGTAAATAGATCAACCTTTTAAATTCTATGCTGTGAAGCAGGCCATGGTGGTTTAGTGGCTAAGATGCTGAGCTTAACTGAAGGTTGGCAGGCCAGCAGTTTAAAACCTGAGTGCTGCACAATTGAGTGAGTGTCCATTGTGTGCCCCAGCTCCTGCCAATCTAGCAGGTCTAGTCATGCATGTCATATGACCACGGAAACGTCTGCAGACACAGACATTGCTGGCTCTTTGGCTGTAAATGGAGATGAGCACTGCCCCCTAGAGTCGGACATGACTGGCTTTCAAGCAAGGGAGACCTTTAAATCTAACCAAGTATGATGATACTTACTCCTTAGGAAGAGTACACAGAATTTCAGTCCTACTGAAGAGTTTTTACAGTCCTAACAAATTCAGTGAGGTTCATTCTCTATTGACATCTAGAGTGCTGCTTTGAAATTGATTTTGACCCCTACAAAAATGAGTGCACATTTCCATTTTATAGCCTCTGCTGAAAGGAGATTTACTGAAATATTCTTTCATTTTTTTCCTTTCCAAAACACACTTACAGATGTGTTAGCACAAATGATTGGAAAAGACACTGTCTGTAGCGTGGAGGAATGGAACGAGATTGCTGAAATATGCCTACAGAGCAGGAGAGAGAAGTTATACAAGCTCCTCATCTCCATCCTTGCTGAACAGGAAGGAGTGGTTGAAATTCCTATTGATGATGGAGAAGACGCCAAATTAATGGATCACATTTTCTTGTAATGTTTCTGCCAAGCACATGGGGGTGCTCTTTGTCCTGCTTCAGTTGGCTGAAGGGACAATGAAGCAACCTGAACTTATGTCTAAACCCTTGACACATTCAATACATTTGTATTATCTCCATTTTAACTGAGAGAGATTTTCATTATTGCACGGTGTTACCTGAAGTTGGGACATGCTTTGGACACAATTCACTTTCTCAAATTTGGTTTTCTTTGTTCTATACTACCATTAGTTACCAAGCTACAAATCCTCTGCTTCCTCACCCCTTTTTGTGGTGTTATTTTCTCTCTTATCACATGCCAAAGGATGCAAAGTTACTTTTTTTGTACTGCAATTTTGTTAATCCCATGGTCGTCCTGCCTATAAGGTTCTGATGAAACCAGAAAAAGTAACTTTGCCCTGTCTCTATGCACAAACCTCCTTGGGACACCTTTGAATGTGAAACAGATCTAAGAGTTCTGTCTCTTCAAAGATACCTCTTGAAATAATTGTTTCATGGTGAATAATGACTTCTGTCTAGGTAGTACTTAAATCTCTACTGCAGATGGCCAAAGTGCTTTCCAAACCTTACGCACACCAATTAATAATTCACAAAATAAAATGTATGTTGATGGTGTACAAAATCAGTTGTTATAAATAGAACTTCTTGCACTGTGTTTACTTACACATCAAACTTAAAATCATTTTAAAATGAGCCCTGGTGGCACAGTCGGGTTCCCTATTGGGCGGGGTATAAATCTAAAAATTAAATTAAAGATGTGTGCGAGCACGTCTGTAAATGTGCTGTTTTTCTCTATTGATTTTTCAGGCCAGTCTCTGTCATTTGCCTTGGCTCAGCATATTTCTTATTAATAAATGATGTGTTCCTGCTTTGAATCTTGTCATTGAAACCTGCTGATAGGCATAGTGCTGTGTGAAAACAAAAAGAGCTTATTCCGAGTTTGCAGTGTTCGATTACTTTGAGCGAATCTATCCCTGTGGTTTTTTGCCTAATGTAATGACTAATGTGAGTCAGAGATTTTACAATAGAATCTTTATTTTCCTCCTTCCTTTTCTCCTAGTCATGGCTAGGTCACCGAGAGAACAAATAGATGAGGTTTAGGTCACCATCCCAAACTGATTTCTTTACTCTTGTATCTTTGTTTCCCACAGAGACAGAACCCTGCCCCAAGAAACGTAGTATAGCCATGATGGCAAACCTTGGCACTCCAGATGTTCTTGGACTTCAATTCCCAGAAGCCCAAGCACCCTGTGAATCCACACGAATGGATTTGTGTGAATTCATAGGGTGCTTGTGCTTCTGGGAATTGAACTCCAAGAATATCTGGAGTGCCAAGGTTTGCAATTATGGTACTATAGTATGGAAAAATCTGGAATGGAGGAAACAGTTGTGGAGTCGGGGGAGATTTACAGAGTTTCATTGAAATAGAATTAGATATGTTTCAAACATGAGGTAATTTTTCGTGAGGGGAGATCAGAGAGAAAGACATTTAGAAGGGATACGTTTTTGTTTTTGAAATAAAGCAATTTTTCTGAGATGTTCTTTGAATTTTGTTACAATTGAAATAGATGCTGTAGTTAGTACAGTAGTAGAAAATGGCTGCTTCCTTTGACATTCACTGAGGGATGCTATTAAATTAGACAGTAATTGAAGATCTATGCCATGATTTCTCAACCTTTTTAAACCGGGGCTGGATCACACTCCCTCAGACAGCTTTGGGGGCCGGATGGCCATTTTGCCCTTCCTCCACCACATGGCACTTCCGTGTGTGTGCGTGTGCGTGCGTGCATGCGCGTGTGCAGGGCCAGGAAGATCATTCCTCCAATAGATCATTTGATTTGGGAGAATTGCTCTATGCTACCCCAAATAAAGGGTGGTGACTGATGCGAGTAGCTAGCAAAATATACAGTTACTGTGTATCATTCCAGGCAATTATTTATTTTACAGTCAACTTTTAGGGAAGGTATGTTTTACATTTGGAAGACATGTCTTATAAAAATATGGCTTTATCTGAAACAGATTTTAAAATGTAAAAAGTGTCACACAACAGGGAAAGGAAGCCATATCAGAGATTAATCTGGGGCACAACAGGGTTCAGTGGGGCTTACTCATGAGTAAACATGCTGAAAATTAAGTGAAATTATTTGGAGAAATGAAGTTGGGCAAGACAGTTTCACAAAAGGGTTTTTTTTTTTAATTTCTGAGGGACTTTCACTCATTTTTCATCAAATCAGTTTCTTTTCAACTGTAATTGAGGCAGAACACAACCAGAGTCATTAGCCTCTAATCTGACATCGTACCTGAGTAGGCTATGATAACAGGTGCAAGTGAGACACAGACACAAACCATAATCTTTTAAATCCCTAGTTTAAGTAATTTTGAGAGGGGGCACTGCATCAGTCTTCTAGTCATGCCTAGTTGAACAAGAGTAAACCTTTTGTATGACTGGAATCCTGCTCTGCAAATAATTCTACTCAGTGTTGAGTTTACACACAACCTAAGTAAGCTCAGGATCTCATATTGTAAGTCTTATAATAATACTCTCTTTTTTTGGAAGTCTTACAGGGGCACTGCTGAAGACCCTTTGTTTCTTGATACTAACAATTCTCCTACTGTCATAGATTTGGAAACTTTGGCTATGAGAATAAGCTCACCAGAACATGTCACCATGATTCAGTTGAACACAGCAGCATTTTGTGTGGAGAAACGAAACTTCTCCATGCAACTTTGCATTGAGATTTCCCTGTGAGACATTACGTCACCGGGATGAGCACCCCTAGCGGCAGCATTAGTTATCAATGAAAAGGATTACCCATAAGACGCCACAGGGCAAGTTCATACACTGAACTTGAAGAAGACAATCACCCACAGAAGGGGGAGGGACTTTGGCACCTTGCCAGGATTCAGGTCTGATCCTGGTAATGAGACCTTGGGAGATCTTACAGAGATAACAAAAATCTTATCTTTTAATCTAGCTCAAGAACATCTGACATTCCTTAGGTGGGGGTGAGCCACTTTTGAGGATAAATGGACCAGTTTTTGCCCAGTTAGAGATATCTTCTGGGGGGGGGGGAGGATTCAGCAAGAGCCTTTGATCTATGGAACTACAATGGAATTCTGAAGAAGATGAGGCCAGGACCTGCTGACTCTTTGAAACTTATCAGAAGGGAGGCAGGCTAGTTGTCAGACTTAGTCTGGATTTGAAGGCTGAATACTTAGACATATTCAGGCTTTCATACTTTGCCAAATTTCTGGGTATCTTTGGACTTTGAAGATATTCTGATAGCTAGGAGAAGCTACTTTTAGAAACTATCACATGTCTTATTTTATTAGACAAAGTGTTGAGCAGGCTTTGCAGCTAAATTAGTTTGTTAGACACTAGAATAGGTTTTACCCTACCATGGGAAGCTTTCATTTCATTTCCATTTCATTTATTCGATTTATATAATGCCCTACTCAGTAAAAACCGACTCAGGGTGGTTCACAGAATCAATACATATAACATTCTTTAACAACAGCAGTATAATAAAAAATAATACAATATCAAACCAACAAAGTAGAATAAATACACGATAATGCAATATACATATCTCAATTACAAAGGCAGCATATTGTTATAATAATACAGTATAGCAACAACATGATACAACAGTCTCTCACCCTGGCCACAACAATTCCAAGGCTGGCAGTGATGGCACGCCACAGCGGCCTCTTGTAGCCCAGCATGGGGGTGGGGCCAGGGAATGCCAGCAGATGGGAAAAGTCCTGGCGCTCCCGGCCAGAGGTCCTCTTTGCCCCGCCGGGCCGAAATAAGAGGGCCAAAGTACGAGGGCCAAAGTCTGAGGGTGGCAGTTGCATGGCCCCAGGGCACGGCCCCGGAAAGGTTAGGTGGGGTAGAATTGCTGCCTCGCCTCCTTTTGAAGGTGGGGAAATGCCACCAGCTGAGTCCCGTTGCTTCCTCGGCTGGCAGTTTACCTGAAGAAAGGATTGGCTTTATGGACTCTATTTTATTCCTTGATCCAATAAAACAAGGAGTCTGCACAAGGTCTTTTCTGAAAAGACAATTGGAAGTGTTGAGTCCAAGTTTGGTGTGGGATCCTTACAACACCTGTTTTTGCTTACATCTGTTTTTCATGCTACTGCAAATTCTCCCATGGCTTGTCCTTGAATTAATGTTGGTGGGCCAGGAGGGAGATAAGAGGAGTGACTCAGGCAAAATGTACAAGATTCCTGAGCGGAATTGTAAGGAGTTGTGGGAGTCTATAATTGCCCTGAAGCCTGAGGAGAGAAACTGTTTAAGGGCATGGAGTCCAGAGCCCTCTCTCACGCTCTTCCTCCTTTGCAAGCCAAGATCGGGACCTGGCTCAGCCCAGAGTGCAACACCTACAACTTGTAAAGACAGTGTAGATGATATTTCCATGTCTCATTTCCTAGCTGTGAAGGATTTGTGTGTCTGACAGGGTAAGATCTGAAGAAGAGGAAATAAGCACTTGCTTTAACTTTTGACACAAACCTGTGGTTGTTGTCATGCTCCATTAAGTTGCTAGATAATAATAATTTCGTGTCAGAAATTATTCTGGGTTGAAAGGATTTTTGCAAAAGAAACTGCTCAGGAATGTCCAAATGAGGCTCCTTTCATGTCCTCAAGAGCTGGGACAGAGACGGGCTCTCAATCCGTCATGCAGTACCTGGGTCTTGAACTGCCAACTTGCCAGCCTTCCAGTTAACAAGGCGAACTTCTTAACCACTGAGTCACCACAGCCCCTAAGTTGCTAGTGACCTAATAGGGTTTTGAAAGTACAGTAATACCCCGGGTAACACGAGTACCGTATAGTGTGAAAACCACATAACGTGACAAGATTTTCGGAAAAATCTTGTATCGAATAACGCGATTTTCACGTTATTTTCACGTAGGCGAGCGAAACGGGGATTCCACGTCAAGGCAATTGCCTTGACGTGCGATCCGCGTTGCTATAGCGTGCCCGGGAAAGAGGCGGCTTGGTTGAAATCCTCACCCCTGCGCAGGGGGAGGGAATTTCGGCCAAGCCGCCTCTTTCCCAAGCCCACCTCCGTACCCTGCGCTAACCCCCACCAATGCGCGCGCGCCTGCAAGCCACCCAAGGTTCCGAAAAGATAAGGATCTTTACCCTTTCGGAACTTCGGGAGCGGAGAGGCGCCTTTCCGCGGGGTCTCCCTAGCTTGGGAAAGAGGCGGCTTGGCCAAAATTCCTTCGCCCGCACAGGGAAAGAAGGCTCTTTAATAATACCCAGGAAAGCCGGCCTGGAGAAACTGTGTATGGAACTCAGCACAGAGCTGAGCGAGCGAGCTTGCCGCTAGTTCAAGGCTGGAAGAGTGCCGGGGTTTGCAGCTCTTCAAGCTTCCAGGATCTTTAAGCCTTCGCCCGCGTTTATCTAGCTTTGTCCTCCTCTTTGCATCTTCAAGAGAGGGAAAGAACACGCGCGCACACACAGCGCGCACACAATCAAGATGGCTCTTTCCTGCCTGTTTTGGTCTTCTCCACCTGATTAGTAATGTGGTGTTGGGGGGGGGAGGTTTAGCGTTAAGACAAAGAGTGTGCGTGGGGCTCTGAGGAAGCTTTGTGTGTGGGGGGGACGCGCTCTGAGGGCCCTCTCTGTCTGTCTGTCTGTGTGAGAAACAGAGGCATCTCCCCATAGGCACCTTTGTGGTCGCATGGGTGACATTTCCGAGGCAAACGATGCCTCTCTCCCCCCTCTGAAGTCCCCTTCCGCCCTGCTTTCTGTAACATATGCTGGCTTTAGGACCCAGGTTTTTCTCTTCATTGACCCCACCCACCTCCCCAAATTTACGGAGGGAGAGTAATAGAATGAGGGGAACAGAGGATCTGTTGATGGTGGGGATCGACCCGGAGGTGCACAGCCGGGTGGGATCCTGGGGGGGGGGGGGCGGGGAATGAAATGTGATGCTGGGAGATCAGGTTGATCTAAGGAAGCCAAGGCTATGGCGAGGTGAGCGCATGGCGCACAGGAGGTGGGACCCATTTGCAGGCAGAAGGAAGGAGGAAAAACCCCAGGGAAGCAGGAAATCCGTGGCCGGTTTGCTCGCGAGGAGACCAGCCAGAGGCGCAGGTTTCCTCCTAAAGCCTTTCTTTGCCCCGATTTCTGGTCGTCCAACCTGGGTTGAATCTCCACACTTGCCAAAATCAGCCAAACTCCTGGTAAAGATAAAAGTAAAGGTCACCCTCTGTCTGTCTGTGTGAGAGACAGAGGCATCGTCCCCATAGGCACCTTTGTGGCTGCCTGGGTGACATTTCTGAGGCAAACGATGGCTCTGTCTCTCACACAGACAGACAGACAGACAGAGAGGGCCCTCAGAGTGCGTCCCCCCCCCCTCACAAACTCCCATCGCAAAGTGCCTAAACGTGGATCACAAGTCAAGGCAATTGCCTTGACTTGCGATCCGCGTTTTGCGCGCCTGAGCAAGTGTCAGCTTTTCCGGAGGAGTGGGGAATTTGGAAAAGCTGACACTTGCCCAGGTGCGCAAAACGGTGGCACCCCCTGCTTTGATACCTTGCCTTGACGTGCGATGCCCATTGCTATACCCATTTGGTAGAAGAGGCTCCCTCTGGCGCGCCTTTTCGCGTGCGTGCGAGCGCCTCTTCTCAGGTTTTTTTTAGCGTTGTTGGATCAATGTATCGAACAACGTTAAAAACTGGACAACGTCTTGACTCGTAGAACCATGTCATAATGTTGTCCGGGGTTCTATTGTATCTGAGATGTCCACTCTCAGTTAATTTCCATGGCTGAATAGAGATTTGAACTGAAGTCTCATGAGATTATTTCACATTTTATCCACTATGCCACAATCAGGTGCCATCTAATTTGATCAAAGGATCTAATCTTTAGGAAGCTTATATTTCTGTGACTCTTGGGAGGGATAAATATATTCCCGGCACAGAGTTACCTGTAATAAGGACCATCAGCCTGGCTTTCTGAGCCCACTAACTAAAATAGTAATAATTTAAGGAAGTTCAGGGACAGAATCTACCAAACCAGCACAGTGAATAACATGGTTATAAATAGATTCAGGCTGCAAAGATTTTTTTTTAAAAAAAAGCATAATGATAGAGATGGGGAACATCCTGAGTTATTACAAAATCAAGCAAAACATACAGTACAGTACTTCTCTTGCTGTTTCCATTTATAGCTGACACCACATGTTCTGCATATAAACAGACAATATACATCTGAATTTAAAACATTATAGTTTATTGGTTAAAACATTTTACCCAATTCCATTTGTTCTTATTGGGAATTTAGGTTAGACAGTTGATTAAATTCCTTGGAATTACCGTATATGCTGGTGTACAAGACGACCCCCCAACATTTCCACTCAAAATATAGTTTGTTATATACTCGCTGTATAAGACTACCCCCTCTTCTGCACACCTTCCACACACCAAATAAAATGTAAAAGAACATCAGATTTGATTTCAACATGTTAATTTACTGTATTTGCCGGCGTATAAGGCGACTGGGCGTATAAGACGACCCCCCAACATTTCCACTCAAAATATAGTTTGTTATATACTCGCCGTATAAGACTACCCCCTCTTCCGCACACCTTCCACACACCGAATAAAACATAAAAGAACATCAGATTTGATTTCAACATCTCCTTGTGGCCCGCACTAGTGCGCAAGTGCGCATGTGTGAGCTCTGTGTAGACAAGGGGCGGGGCAGAGTGCCACTGCTTCCTGCCGAGCAGAACGGGCCAGTCACACCAAAAAGGCTGGCATCCCTGTCTCACTGCTGATGCTCGGCACAGCCACGCTGGATACCGTGCACTACTAGATGGTATGTAGAATGAGGTGGGCGGGCATCAGGAGGCCACTATGGGTACCGGGCGGACATCGGGAGGCCACTATGGGCACCGGGCAAGCATCGGGAGGCCACTATGGGCAGCTATGTCTATCCCGACTGAAGTGCACCCGGCGTATAAGACGACCCCCCCCCCACACTTCGAGGCATGTTTTTCAGGGGAAAAAGTAATCTTATATGCCAGCAAATACAGTATTTTCTTCACAAAATCTGATGCTCCTCTCCTTTATGACTCTTTTAAATTACAGTACTTGTGTATTTAGCTTTGAATGAATGGCACTCAGCAGTTTCTAGCCTGATGAAAAGCTGCAAAAACTTTGGAGGAAATGAATGAGTTTGGAGTCCTAATCCTGCAAGTGTTTACTTGGCAATAAGTCCCACTGAACTCAATGGGCTACTTTTAAGTAAAGTACACAGGGGTTTTTTTTATCAATAGAACACACTAGGGAACTTTTTAATGTTTACAGCAAAATTAGTAAAGATCAAGGTTGCCCTTACTCGAAAGCCCATCCAATCCAACTCTAGGGTTCAGTGCTAATCTCTGTTTATAGCCAAAGAGCCAGCAGATATTTCTGTGGACATGTGGCAGGCATGACTAAACACTGGAGTGAACAGAACATTGTTAACCTTCTCACTGAAGTGGTAGCTATTTATCTACTTGCAATTTCTTGCTTTCGAACTGTTAGGTTGGCAGGAGCTGGGACAGAGACGGGAGCTCACTCTGCTGTGCAGTACTCAGGTCTCGAATTACTGACCTGCTGACCTTCCAGTCATCAAGTTCAGTGTCTTAACCACTAAAGCCACTGCAGTCCCCTGCAAAATTAGTATCTGATCTCAATTAGAAATGGAATTGGAAGCTGGAATGTCAAAACAGCAAGGATGACAAGTTTAGGAACTAAACAGCCAGTCTTTATTCAAAAGATATGGGTGCCTCCTACTTTCAAGGGAAGCAAGTGCATACAATGTCATACATGGATATCTTCTCTGCAGTAACAGCCATGACATAGCTCATAACTTGATAACTTGGAGGAGTTACTTTTTTGGGTTATAACGCTCAGCATCCCTTAGCCAGTGGTCAAGCTGGTGAGAGGTGGGATTTAATCCCCCCCTCCACACACACACACACTCCAAGTCCCAGAACTCTCCAAGAACTCCCATCAACAGACTCATCCCTACAGACTGCTACAGACACCTACATGTTATTCATCTGGTCCAGGGCATATCTCTGAGGCTTTGTGGCTTAATCCAGCTTGGCTTCCTGTTCTTAATTTACCAAAAAAAAAAAAATTGCCACAGTACTTCTTTGGAGTGGTAGTCTATCTGACCTTTTCTTTCTATAGAGGTTGTATTCCAAAGAACTATCACTCCCAAGAAGCACAGTAGCAGCTTCCATTTTGTTAGATGAAGAACAGGAAGCAAGGTCATAGGTAGGCCATGAAGTCTCAGACCCAGGCCCTGGAACAGACAAGCAAAATGTAGTTCTCTAGAGGAGTCTGTAGGTGTGGGTCCATAGGTTGGAACTCCGGGGATTCTATCTGTGAGTTGGAGTCTTAACCAAATAAAAGTTCCCTTCCTAACACTAATTTTGAGAACTTCAGTCCCCACAAATAATACTGCTGAGCTCTGAATAGCTGAGTGATACAAATGCACTTTCCATCACAATTGGTCCCAATATAATTAATTCTGCATCTCTTTTTCAGCAAGGATTGTAGGATAGAAAGAATCTGAGAGAAATCTCTGGCCTGAGATATTTGGAACCTGCCTTCACTCAGAAGCCCTGTTCATACATTATTCAACCGAGTAATGTGAACACATTTAGAAGGGAGCACTTAGCCTCACCCTAACCAACTCACCACCACCATCATATGCTTTACTGTTATAACAGAAGGTCTTAAGTAGTTTTGTTTGTTCATTTTTCAGGTGAGCAAGAACGCAGGTTTTCCAGAGTTGTTTCTTCTGTGTAGATCATGATTCTACACAAGCACAAATTCTCCTCCGTATATCCAGCACTGCGACTGTATAGAACAGTGATGGTGAACCTGTGGCACACATGCCAGAAGTGTCACTCAGAGACCTCTCTGTGGGCACTCGTGCAGTCACCCAAGCACAGTTTACCCCGCCCATCTGCCCAGTAGCCCAATGGGAGCACTTCCTCCCTCTCCCAGCTCAGAGTTCACCCCACCCCTCTATCCAGCAGCCCAATGGGAGTGCTTCCTCCCTCCCCCCAACACAGAGTTTGTTCCACTCCTCTGCCCAGCAGCTCAATGGGAGTGTTTACTTCCTCCCCTGTTGCTGTGTTGGCACTTTGCAACAAGTAAGTGTTTTTTGGGTTGCTGTTTAGGCACTCAGTCTCTAAAAGGTTCACCATCACTGATATAGAATCAGTGATGGGCACCCAAAAAAATTACTACCACACTGTGGGTGTGGCCAAATTGGTGGGCATGGCCAAATTGGTGGGCATGTGACTCGCTGGGGTGGCCATGTGACTGGGTGGCCAATCTAGTTGTCCCTGCCACATGTCCATGAAAACATCTGCAAACACAGACAGCACTAGCTCTTTGTCTGTAAATGGAGATAAACACTGCATCCTAGAGTCGGATATGACTGGCTTTTGAGCAAAGGCAACCTTTACCTTTACCTATTGTTAGAGCGAAAGCTGCCTGTTAGATCCGGAGATCAGGGCGCGGGAGTGAGGACACGGAAGCCATTAAGGGTGAACCAAACAACACGTCTGTTTATTGTGGTTAGCACAGACAACAACAACAACGGCTGGGTCAGCAGGGGATTAAATACCCTGCTTGACCCAGCCCACTGACCAATGGGTAGCGGCGATTTTCCCGCCGCTAGGACTTTCAAATATCTAACACCCCTTCCCCCCAGAATGCCTCAGTTCCCTATTTGCATACATAATCTTCCAGATGACGGGGGCGTGTTCTTACCCGCTCGGACCTGCGCAGTTCAGTCAGCGCTGGGGCATCGAGCAGAGTGGACCTGTCGCTCTCGCTCTGCCCTGGCTGGGCCGGGAGCTGCTCCGGAACACGAGCGTCAGGTTCCGCGGTGACCGGGGGTGAGCCTGCTCCACACGGTAAGGTGACTGGTGATGGCGCTATTCGAACGGGGCTGTCTTCTGGCCGACTCGGGTCGGTTACCGGTTCGTCCATCGGGTGCATGACTGGCTCAACGCCGGTCTGCACTCCCCGGGGGAGGTAGCTATCCGTGTCGGGACTCGTTCGCCTCCTGAGTTGGTCGACATGGCGTTTCCATGTTCGACCATCAGCGAGGCGAACCTTGTAAGTGTAGGGACCCAGCATTTCGCTGACGGTTCCCTCTTCCCACGGTGGGCCGGACGCGTAGTTTCTGGCGAAGATGGGTGAGTCGATGGCCAGCGTCCGGCCCTGTGGCTGGTTCCCCTTAAACTTGTCTGGGGAGTACCTGGGGTGTAACCGGTCCAGCTGACAGCGGAGTCTCCTGCCCATGAGCAACTCTGCGGGGGCCCTTCCCGTGGCAGCACAGGGCAGATTGTGTTGGGCTAACAGGAACGTGTCTATGCGCTCCTGCCAGTCCCCTGGTCCCAGCCTTTCCAGGGCCTCCTTAGCGCTTCGCACGAACCTCTCGGCCTGCCCATTCCCTTGTGCCCTGAATGGGGAGGTGAGAGCGTGCCTGGTACCTAAGGATGCCAGGTACTGTTCGAACTCAGTGGCTGTGAACTGGGGCCCGTTATCGGAAACTAGGGTGTCTGGAATGCCGTGCGTTGCAAAAAGTTGTCTGAGTTCCTTGATGATTGCTCTGGCTGTGGTGCTACTCAGGAGTCGGATCTCCAACCATTTCGAGTATGCATCCACTGCAATCAGGAATGTTTGGCCGTGGAAGGGGCCGGCGAGGTCAATGTGGATCCTCTGCCACGGGCCCGTGGGCTGTTCCCATTCTCTAACCGGGGCTGCTGGTGGATTGGGCCGTGATGATTGGCAGGGCGTGCATTGGGCCACCCACGACTCTATGTCTTTGTCAATACCCGGCCACCATACGTAACTTCGGGCTAGCCCCTTCATCTTTACTATTCCCGGGTGGCTGGCATGCAAAGTTTCTAGGACCTTGGGACGGAGTTTTCTGGGGACCACTACCCAGTCCCCCCACAGCAAACAACCCCCCACACAGCACATTTCGTCTTTTTTATCACAAAATACCTTAAGCTCCCCTTCCCCCTTGTCCGGCCAGCCCCGTTGCACCCAGCTGGCGACGGTTCGGAGCTCGGCGTCCCTCGCCGTCGCCCTGGCGACCTCGGCCGACGTGGTGGGGGCAGAGTCCAGGATGTCCAGGGCAAGAACTGATGCCTCCCCCTTTTCCGCGCCGTCCAGGGTCGGGAGGGGGCACCTGCTCAACGCGTCCGCGTTTCCCATGTGCTTTCCAGGCCGGTAGACCAAGGTATACGAATACCCGGAGAGGAAAATGGCCCACCTTTGCATCCGGGGAGACAAGGCAGAGGGTGTGGGCCGGTCGCCGGCCAAGAGTCCCAACAGGGGCTTATGATCAGTCACAAGTTCGAAGTCCCGGCCATACAAGTAGTCATGAAATTTTCTTACCCCTGCCACTGCCGCCAGCGCCTCCTTGTCGATCTGGCCGTAGTTTCGCTCCGTTGACGACATGGTCCTGGAATAGTAGGCGATGGGCGCCTCGAGACCGTTGGGGAGTCGGTGGGCCAGGACTGCGCCGACGCCGTAGGGAGACGCGTCGCAGGCGAGGACCAGTGGCAGGGTCGCGTTGTATTGTATCAGGAAACTGTCCTGCGAGAGGAGATTTTTTACAGCCGCGAAAGCCGACTTTTGCTCGGGCCCCCACACCCACTCTGCCTTGGCCGCTAACAGTCTGTGCAGGGGCTCGGCCGCCGTGGCCTTCCCTTTTAGGAAGGCTGCGTAAAAGTTCAGGAGCCCCAGGAACGCCTGTAGCTCCTGCTTGTTCTTGGGGGCCGGGGCGTTCTGGATCGCTTCCACCTTGCCCCTCGTGGGGTGGATGCCCTTGGCATCGATGCGGAACCCCAAAAACTCCACGGAGGGGACCCCCAACAGACACTTGTCCCGCTTCACCCTGAGCCCCGCGGCCCTGAATTTGGCCAGGACGGCGGCGACCCTGTCTTTGAGTTGGCCGGAATCCCCGGCGATTATCAGGACATCATCAAAATAGGGCACCACCCCCGGGAGTCCTTGGAGAAGCCTCTCCATTGTGCTCTGAAATAGCCCTGGGGCTATGCTGACCCCAAACTGCAGCCTTGTGCACTTGAATGCCCCCCGGTGCGTGACAATAGTCTGGGCTTCGGCCGTGGCATCATCCACCGGAAGCTGTTGGTAGGCTTGGGCCAGGTCGAGCTTGGCAAAGATTTTGCCGGGGCCCAGAGAATGGAGCAGGTGGTCTATGACCGGGACCGGGTACGCGCTCGGCTCTAAAGCCTTGTTGATTGTGCCTTTGTAATCCGCACAGATGCGCACTGACCCGTCCGGTTTGATGGGGGTCACTATGGGAGTCTCCCACTTGGCGTGGTCAACGGGAACAAGGATTCCCTGGGCGACCAGTTTATCGAGTTCCTTCTCGACCCTGGGCTTGAGCGCTAGTGGAACTCTCCGGGCTTTAAGGCGGATGGGAGCAACGCCCGGGTTGAGCGCAAATGATATAGGGGACCCCACATACCTGCCCAAGCCTTCCCCGAAAACGTCCTGGAATTCGGCCATCAGGTCGTCCCTCAGTGAGGCGTCCCCGGGTTGGTCAGTCGCGGTGGAGTGGATGCCCGTGATGGACAGCCCCAAGGCGGGAAACCAGTTGGTGCCCAGTAGCGTTGGGATGTCTCCGTGGACGATGGTCAGCGGTAGGCTTTCTTCCTTCGGGCCGTACGTGACTCGGACGCACTTCTGTCCCGCGACGGGGAGGAACTTGCCTTGGCAGTCCTTGACCTGGATCCGCTGGGCCTGGAGATCTTATTCCTTTAGAGACGGGAATGTCTTCTTCATCCACCTCCACGGGACGATGGAAATGGCGGCCCCAGAGTCGACCTCCATTGGACACTCAGCCCCGTCGATCGTGACTGTGGCGTAGTATTTCTCCCCCTTCTGTGTGGCGGTGTGGCTTATCGTGAGCGTGTGTGTCTCGGCATCTTCGAATTTGCCGCTGTTTCGCCCCTGGCGCCTTTGATTCGTCCTCTGGTTGGCGGCCATCTTGCCCGGCGGGAACTTTTGAATCTGCCGGTCAGCTTGGTTCTCCACTTGTCTGGCCCTGCAGACCTTCCTGATGTGCCCCCGCTTGTCGCAGTAGCGGCAGATGGCCTCCCTGAATCTGCAATGCGCCCGCTGGTGTGGCCCTCCACAGCTGGCGCAACGCTGGTTGCTCCTGCCCGAGTTTCCCCCGTCGGTCGCACACACCTCTGCTTCTTCTTCTTCGTCCTCGTCGGGAACGATGTCCTGATGGTGAGCGGAGGCTTGGCGATGCACCGACGGGGACCGGTTGATGGAGGTTGCGGCCGACGTCGAGAGCTCGAAGGCTCTGGCCTCTTCGATGGCCCCGACCAGGGTCAGGTCTCTCCGGGCCAATAGTCTCTTCCGGAGCTTATTGTCGCGGACTCCTCTGATGAGCTGCTCGGTCAGAGAGTCCTCTAGAAATGGCCCGAAGACGGCCGGGATGGCTGCTGCTCTCAGGGCGGCCACGTACTCGCCGATGGGTTCCCCCGGCATCTGATATCGGTCCCAGAATTGAATCCGGAACACGAACTTCGAGGGCTCTGGCGCGTAGTGGTTCTTGAGGGCCAACTGTAGGGCTTCCCATGAGACATCCAGAATTGGTATGGGGTCTACCAGGGACTGGGCCACTTCGTAGACCTTGGCCCCGCAGTGAGTAAGGAAGAACACCTTCTTCCACTCCGGTGCGATCTCCCCCAGCTCCGCAGCTAGCAGGGAGAATTCAAATCGGTCCATATAGCTCTTCCATCGTTCGTCTTTCGGCTGGAAGGGTGTCGGTGGGACGTAAGTAGCCATGGCGAGGTGCCTTCGGAAGTGGTGGCTCTGATGTGTGTTGGTTCTGGTCCGTTCCTCAAAATCCCACCTTCGTCGCCAGTGTTAGATCCGGAGATCAGGGCGCGGGAGTGAGGACACGGAAGCCATTAAGGGTGAACCAAACAACACGTCTGTTTATTGTGGTTAGCACAGACAACAACAACAACGGCTGGGTCAGCAGGGGATTAAATACCCTGCTTGACCCAGCCCACTGACCAATGGGTAGCGGCGATTTTCCCGCCGCTAGGACTTTCAAATATCTAACACTGCCAGTCGTATTTGACTCTAGGGTTCAGTGTTCATCTCTATTTATAGCAAAAGAGCCAGCACTGTCTGTTTGTATATGTTTCTGTGGACATGTGGCAGGCATGACTAGACACCAGAATGTTGTTACCTTTCCCACCTAAGTGGTCCCTATTTACCTACTTCAGTTGCCAAGAGCTGGGTCAGAGACGGGAGCTCAAACCGTCATGTCAGCCTTCCAGCTAACAAGGCAAGCTTCTTAACCACTGAGCTGCAGTGGCTCAAGTGGCTAAGGCACTGATTGGAAGGTGGCAGGTCAGCACTTCGATACCCAGATACTGCAGGATAGAGTGAGCTTCTGCCTCTGTCTCAGCTCCTGCCAACCTAGCAGTTCAAAAGCAAGAAATTGCAAGTAAATAAATAGGAACCACTTTGGTGGGAAGGTAAACATTGTTCTGTGCACTCCAGTGTCTAGTCATGCCTGCCACATGACCATAGAAACGTCTGCAGAAGCAGACAGCACTGGCTCTTCATCTTTGAAACCGAGATGAGCACTGAACCCTAGAGTGGGATACAACTGACTTTTGAGCAAGGTGAAGGTATCCCTTGCTTGAAAGCCAATCATATCTGACTCTAGGGTTCAGTGCTCATCTCTGTTTTACCATGGAGCTCCCTAGGCCAGCTGCAGTCTGCCCCAAAACCGAAGTTAGTGTTTAAGGTGCCACAACGTTTTTGTCTTTTTGTTTTGTTTACTCTCTGATATGCTTGCACAGAATAAAAAGGCTACCAATTCAGAAGTTTTATTCTGTGCAAGCAGATCAGGAAGTAAACAAACAAAACAAAAAGACAAAAATGTTGTGGCACCTTAAAGACTAACTGCTGCTCAGGGAGTTCCATGGCCCTTGTCCCCCCCCCCCCCCCGGGAAATCCCTGGTCCAGACACTGCCCCCCCCCCCCAGGATTATTATTGTTATTTATTCAATTTGTATACCCACCACAATCGACATGTGACTCTGGGTGGCGTACATAAAAATCTCCAACATTTAAAACTATAGAGACCCTTAAAATTCCAAAAACATGGGTGTGGGTGTGGGTTACCTCCCACCTGCACCAATTAAAAAACCTAGTTAAAAACTTTTAAAAGCATGTGTGATCCTTCACTAAATGAGCCAGTGGGGGAGGGGTGGTTGTGCCCTTTCCACCTCCCCACACCTGCCCCGCCAGCCAGGTTTTCAGCTCTTTCCTGAAGGGCAGCAACTCTGTCTGGAGATGCAGTTCAACTGGCAGGAGGTTCCATAGGGCCAGAGCAGATACCGAAAAGTCTCTTCTTCCAGTGCTAGAGAGGATGTAGATTAACATTGGAATGGTATTTTGTACTGTATTGTGATTGTATAGTATTGTCTATTCTGTACTGAGTATTGTTTATGGATTGTACATTGATAACACTGTGTTTATATTTATTTTGTTGTACTGTATTTTATGATATTGTGATATTGTATTGAACTGTTATATTGTATTCGATTGTATGTTGTGAGCCGCCCTGAGTTGGTTTCACCAATAGGGCAACATATAAATCAAATAAATCAAATCAAATCAAATCAAATCAAAGAGCCCCTCCAGTCCCCTCTAGTGGGATGGGCAGATGTCCTTGGGGTGAGGCAATCTCTTAAGTATCCTGAATTCTGCGCTGAGTTCTGTACTGTGAGCTCTCCACTGGACCTGAGAGACAAGCTGCTGGTTGATGACTCTCCAAAGGAACCTGGACATAAAGAAGAACCCAGTCACCAGGAAGAGGATTGACCCCAGAGGGAGGAAAAGACCCCTGAGAACTATTGAGGAGGAATTGGAAGCAGAGACAGGGACAAAGCTAGAAAGTAGTCAGCAGGCTGATAAAACCTGTGCTGCCTTCTTTACCAGACTTTTGTCCAACGTCCCCCGGATAGTTATGTTGTGTATTGATAGTTATGAGGTATTTTGATTTATTGTGCATTGATCTATTATGTATATCGATCTATTATATTGTAACTCCTGTACTTATTGTTCTTTTATATTGTATGCCACTATATTTTTCCTGTATTGTAACTTTGATATAGATGGAGTCTATGAGTCGCCCTGAGTCAGTTTTTACCGAGTAGGGCGGCATAGAAGTATGATAATGATAATGATAATATAGTCCCAGTATAATATACTAACACCTCAGGACACATTGGCTGTCTTCTGGAACAAACAGAATGGCATATTATTTTTTAATGCATGTGTTGACACACTTGAATGCATGGCCTGATTGGGTTAAGTTTTCTCAGTTCATACACAGATGAGGAAAGATGGAGGAAGGAGTGGAGGAAGGAGCTCTCTGAACAAAGAATAACATTAAAAGAGACTACAGCTGAGGAACTCAACCTCCCCTACTTCACTTGGAGGACCCTGAATAGGCTGAGGGTTGGAGTACCTAAATGTAAGGCCAACATGCTCAAGTGGGGACTGCTGGTGGAAAATTATACACTGGGTGAATGTGGAGAGATAAAGAATCCAGCTCATTTGTTGGTCTGCCAATTACTACCAGAATCATGTACCAATGACAATTTAAGCTTGGCCAATGACAAGACCAAGAAGGTGGCTTAATTTTGGCAGTTTAAAGTTTGACCTAGACATGAAAGACATGTCTGGAGATGCAACTCCATTGGCAGGAGGTTCCATAGGGCAGGAGCGGACACAGAAAAGGCCCTCCTTCTCGTGCTAGAGAGATGAGCCTCTCTAGCGGAAGGTACAACCAGAGAGCCTCTCCAGTCTGCTGTAGTGTGATGGACAGATGTTCTCAGGGTGACGCGGTCTCTTAAGTATCCTGGCCCACTACCATATAGGGCTTTAAAGGTAATAACCAGCACCTTGAATTGCAACCGGAGGCACACTCGGAGCCAAGGCATGTGTGATCATGTAGGCTTGCTCTGAAATAAATTAATGTAACTAGAAAACAGACACTGAGCTTTTGCTTGTTCCACTGATGCATCTGCTGAAATTGGGCCAATTTCAAGTGTAATGATCCACTGGTAATTTACCTCCTGCCACATCTGTGTTTCACAACTGAATGCATTCCCAGAGCCTTACAGCTTGACAACAGGGCTCCCCCCATGGAAATACATGCTCTAGCTGAGATTACTACAAACCATTTATTTTAAGAAACACCCTTTATTGTAAGTATGATGAACGTATATCTCTTTACACATAACTGGACTGTAATTTCCATCAGCCTTCGCGCGCGCGCTCGTGTGTGTGTGTGTGTGTGTGTGTGTGTGTGTGTGTGTGTGTGTGTGTGTGTGTGTGTGTGTGTATGTAGTCAACAGTTCAAGAGGACAGGAAATGGAATTTCAGGACACATTTCTCCATTCTATTTTATTGTAAGTTTATCCTTTGCTGGATGCGTGCGCAGAAAGAGCTTCCATGAAGATTGTGGTATTTTGAGAATTCTATGAATGTCTTATGTTTCGGTTGGGTGGTCTGGCAGCTTTTGCAGTGTAATGAAAATCATGTACATTTGAGAAGCTGCAACACCAAAACTAAGGCACCCATAAAAATAAGGGTTATGTCATTTGAAAGATCATCTCAGCAACTTTAAGAATTGGTAGAACACACAAGCCAAAAATCCAAAGTGATGACGTCATTGCTTTCGGAAGTAGCATCGGAAAAGTGACAGTTTTGCTGGGGGGGGTCAGTTGTCAGGGGGCCAGTGAAAAAACTACCCAACCAATTCAGATGATCTAAAGTGTGTTTGAAAGAGGAAAGATGAACCTTTGTTGGGACACTTTCAGATTTGGAATTGGACTTCGGAAAAATAATCTATGAATCGTTTTACAAAAAACTACTCAAATGAGGTCACAAAAACCCAATAAAAGGAGGGGAAACCAATTTTTAAAAAGATATTGAGGAAAAACATTACTTGTAAAAATGTCATTTCTGCAGGGGAGGGGGGTGTTTGGTGGTGATCCAGCCAAAAAATCTGATCGACCGATCGAAGTGATCCAAAGTGGTCTTGAAAGAGAACAGAATAACCTTTCTTTTGACACATACAACTTGGATCAGACTTCAGAAACATTTTCTATGAAGGTTTAAAACAAAACAAAAAATCACTTTCTTTCTAACCTTCTTTCCTTAAAAAAAAAGTATCTCTCCACACCAGAATATATAAATTGGTGTGAGAATGGATACTGTAGCAAGTTTGTCCTTTGAAGTAATAACCACTTTCCCTTTTGGCTTTCCCTCTTACTGAAGAACTGCTTTCCAGGAATCGTGAAGGAAAAACTCTTTTTCTTTACAGTTTGAATATTGAAATATTTATTAAAAATAGATCCTTTGCAGTTATTCACCTGTGGTGAATTATTGTGTGTACAGTGGTCTGCTTATGGACATGTGTGCTTAGTGGGTAGAGTTGGGGAGAATTAAAAAATAAAATATAAAAAAATAATAAATACAAATGAAATTGGGATTTATGGTTTGGGGTTAACACAATGTAGCAGTTCAAAAGCAATAAATTGCAAGAAAATAAATAGGGACCACTCTGGTGGGAAGGTAAACAGCGTTCCATGCCTGGCACATGTCCATGGAAATGTCTGCAGACACGAACAGCGCTGGCTCTTTGGCTATAAACAGAGATGAGCACTGAAACCCAGAGTCAGATATGACTGGCTTTCGATCAAGGGTGACCTTTACTTTAGCTCAGAAAACCTTAGATTTTATGAACATTTTATGAAAACCTTAATTTTATGAACATGTCTTTATTTTCCCCCATTTGAAACATCACCCTTAACTAATGAATGAAATAAAAGAAATAAATGAACTAATGAGCATAATTCAACACATCGAATTCACACACTAAATCCTTTAGACTCTACCTGCCCCCTTTTTTTTACTACATCTGGACATCTCCTGGTAACGGCAATCTTGTGTTGCCAGCTAACCTTTCTCACACTAAGACCTAGTGTGAGAAAGGTGAGCTGGCAACACAAGGTTGCCATTCCCAGGGGACGCCCATTGTGGTCCAAAAGAGAACTGCAGAATAAACTCACCAAAAGGTGGCTTTATTTTGGCAGTTTCGTGTCTGCCCTGGCACAAAAGAAGAAGAAGAATCCTTTGCTGCAGAACATCACAGTTGCTTTGTCATTTTCGTTGAAGGAGGTGCATAAACAGGATTTTTTCCCCCACACAACTCCAACTCCTAGATACACACATCTTGCCTTCCCACACAGCAAAGCCAGGATTGAAGTGCTGGCACTTTGTGATCAGCAGAAACAATGACATCATCTGCTATTCAGAGCATGGACATAGCTCAACTAATTTTGGAGTAATCTTGATAGAATTGATAGCTGCAAGTCTACTTTTCAGGGTTAACTTGTAAGCTCTACATCTAGTTACTTGCTAAAGTTACTTGTATGAGTATTTTATTTTCCAAATGGTATACTTTTTTCTTATCAATCCAAAGTGGCGAATGAAATACTCTTTGAATAATAGAATGATTAAGTTGGAAAGGGTCTATAACAGTGTTTATCAACTTTTGGTTTTTGGACTTCAATTCCCAGAAGCCTAAGTCAATCCCCCAAAGAACTGATCAGCCAATGTACTAACCTAGGCTTCTGGTAATTGTAGTCCCCCTGTGGGGCATGTGCCCCATGTTGGGAACCACTGGTCTATAAGGTCATTGGGTCCAAGCTCTTGCTTAATTCAGGAATCATAGCTAAACTAGACGAACGATATGTAACTTCTCTTGGATGCTTCTAGTGTTGGAGAGTAAACCACCTCCTGAGGAAATGGGTTCCATTGTCCTACTGTCAATTTCTTTCTTTCTTTTTGCAGGCGGCCTAAGTGGTTAAGACACTGAACTTGACAAGGAGAAGATCGGCAGATCGGCAGTTTGAGACCTGAGTACTGCAAGACGGAATGAGATCCCATCTCTGTCCTAGCTCCTGCCAACCTAGCAGTTTGAAAGCAAGAAATTGCAAGTAGATAAATATGTACCACTTCACTGGGGAGGTAACAGCATTCCATGCCCTCTGGTGTCTAGTTATGCTTGCCACATGTCCACGGAAACATCTGCAGACCAAGACAGTGCTGGCTCTTTGGCTATTATTAGAGATGAGCACTGAACCCTAGAGTTAGATACGACTGGCTTTCGAGCAAGGATGACCTTTATCTTTACCTATTTTTCCACATCTGAGCTGGAGTATCAGGATTAAACTCTAGATGGAACCAGAAAGTACTGATTTCTTGGTTTAAACCAAGTCAGCTGCCTGTATTTTTTTACAATTAGGTTAGTGTTGTAGCTACAGGAACTATCATGATAAATGCCTGCAAGTAAAAAAAAATCACCACTATATGTGCAAATACTGATATAAGGTAAACTCTTATTAATGCAGTTGCAACAATAGTAGATTAACTTTGGGTAATAATTTTCTCCTTAATTTTGATATAGATGGCTTTGGGCAGGGTATTTCCAGTTAGTCATACTGTACAAACATTGTTAAATGCAGTCCTGTTACCCTTTTTGAGCAATGTAAAAAATGAGGTTTTAAAAATACATAATTCTCCGCATTATAAACTGCTTCTTAGATCAGGTGTATTTAAAGATCAATAGGGCATTAATTGTTGATCCTTAAGGGTGGAGAATGCATATGGGAACTGCACCTCTGTAACTTGAGAAATGTGGAGCTGCTCTCATTTAAACCAGCAACTATGGATGAGAGTGAAACCACACTTGGACTGTGTGTGTTCACACTTTAAAAAAAAAACCAAATTGTTTCTCAGGAAAACAGATCCTGCCATATTAAAGGTAAAGGTCTCTCTTGCTCAAAAGCGAGTTGTGGCTGACTCTAGGTGGCGCTGCTCATCTTTGTTTATAGCTAAAGAGCCAGCACTGTCTGTGTTTGCAGACATTTCCATGGCCATGTGGCAGGCATAACTAGATGCCAAAGCACATGAAACACTGTTACCTTTCCTGCTGAAGCAGTACCTATTTATCTACTTGCAATTTCTTGCTTTCGAACTGCTAAGTTGGCAGGAACTGGGGGAAATGACAGGTGCTCACTCTGTCACACAGCACTCGGGTCTGGAACTGCTGACCTGCTGACATTCCAGTCATCAAGCTCTGGCATCCTAAACCACTAAGTCACCACAACCCAATCATGCCATACACACTGACCCTGAAAAAGATGCAAGAGAAGAGCTTACAGCATAATTCCCAGTGTGATCCTGCCTTACACAATGGGAATTATGTTGTGAGTCCTTCTATTGATTCTTTTGCAGGGGCAGTTGATTACACTGGACTGTTTCCTGGAGTCTACGACCTTGCAGACAAAGTCACAAGAGATGGAACCAGTGGTGGGTAGCAAAAATGTTCGCTACCACACTGTGGGTGGAGCATACATCATGGGCAGAGCCTAGTCATGGGTGGAGCTTACATCATGGGTGGAACCTATGTCATAGGTAGAGCCTATGTCGTGGGTGATCTAGGCATGCCTGCCATATGGCCATGTATACATCTGCAAACATAGGCAGCACTGGCTCTTTGGCTGTAAATGGAGATGAGCACTGCACCCTAGAGTCAGATATGACTGGCTTTTGAGAAAAGGAGACCTTGAACTACTTGCAGGGACAAAACCTGACATCAAATTTGAATACCAGTCAGGGATTTTCTGTTATTAGGTAAACTCTAGGGTTCAGTGCTCATCTCTGTTTATAGCCAAAGAGCCAGTGGACTTGATCTACATTAAAATACAGCAGTTAGTCTTTAATGTACCACAATGTTTTTGTCTTTTTGTTTTGTTTACTCTCTGATATGCTTGCACAGAATAAAACTTTTTAAATGGTAGCTGTGTTAGTCTGGGCAGGGCAGGTAGGTGGGGGTGGCCACCCAATTTTGCTACCACCCACCCACCCAAAGGCCACCCAATTTCACCACTCCCGTGCCCAAAGGCCACCCAATTTTGCTTCCTCCCTCCTGTTACTGCCCACCACTGGATGGAACCCCATGCTAAGGACTGACCTCTGTAACATAATCAGGGTCCAGTACCCATTTCTCCTTCTCCATCCATGAGAAGAGAAAGGTACAGTGTTCAAAGTCTCTCTAGGCATGGAGAATGCCCCTATTGCCTATGATTTCAGGTCATTCCCAAATCTGAGATTCCCCTTTGGCAAGAGGAATAGAGACAGAGGCAGAATCCTACTACAATCTGCTTTTGGGATATCAGTAAGATTCTCCTAGTTGGAATATGGAACAGTATACATGGGTCTCTCCCTAACTTTGAGACAGTGGAGGTACAGGAATGAACTTTGGACAAAGGAAAGGGTCATCACATGGTCTTTTCACAGTCTAAATTAGACTCAATTACCAGAAGTCCCCTTCCACAGATTTAATGGAATGATCTTGTTTGTCTCTGAGTTTGCTGTGTTTACCTGTCTGTGGTCGATTTGTATAGAGATCTGTGTGGTCTGTAACCTCAAGATATAAAATCCGCAGTTTGATTTTCTGGGGTAGAGGCTGGCCAGGTTATCCTGCTATGGTAATAGAGTAGACCATACTGCCAGCAACTCAACACCATGTGTCAGGTGGCGGTTTACTAACCTGACGGTCTTGGGTGTCAAAGTCCACAGGGAATGGTGATGGTCCCCAAGTGGACTAAATCCCACTTGAATACATCTTGATGGGGGCAGCAGCAACATCAATTCTGGCCTGGGGCGGATCAGGACTTTGCATGCCAAAATGACTCAGGACCAGAAAGTGACTTGCGGAACTGGATCAGGGGTACGGGGTGTCATGCCACAATGTGGAAGGCAGATGAAAAGCCAGTGCATTATATTCTCAGGACAGTCTTCACGGCTGATTGCCATGATGATTGCCTATACAGTATTTGGATTCGGATACAACAGAAGAAGAGATTTTTTTGGTCTGAGAGGCCTACATACCTCTATCTACACATATGAGACAACCCAACATAAAAGAACTGCATTCATTAGCTTTTGCTGTACTTAATCCCTGTCTATCAAGTGTCACATTTGCATAAGGCTTCAGCACACATTATAGAAGCCCAGGAAGCATGCAGGACGTGCAAATTAGCTATAATGACTGTGGGCACTTCTATATGGGTAAATTCCATTTCAGTATCAATTGGCACGATTTATAGGTTAACAGCTTTAACAGATGGGATCTATTTTAGAGATGCAGCTGCCTAGTTCCTTATTAACCCTTTGACAGAATGAAGCTATAAGAGAGGTGTGCATGTTTCCATTCTGTTCTTTTGTAACTCACATGGGGTTTTCCCTGGATTTCCCCAGCAACAAACCCTTGAGATAGTTTTAGCTGAGAGAAAGTGATTTGCCCATGAATACCATTGTCATGAGGTATGGATCTACATTAAGATCTGAATTCAGATCTCCTCAGACTCCCCAGTTGAAGTGTGGCATGCCAACAGTTCTAGTGTTTGAAAGAAAAATGGAGCAATCTCTAGTATTTTAATAATGCAGTGAAATAAATTGAAATGCTATGGCAACCTCTTTGTGTACACTATGTTTAAGCTAGATTGAGATCTGGTTAACCATTACGTGTCCCCACTGAGAGAGAGAAAATAGAAAACTGTCATTCTGTGAATAAATCCAAAACATAAATTTTGTATGTTAACCAACCACACATCTATAATTTAAGCACAGACTGGAATGAAGATTATATTGACAGGTTTCCGGGAAGTCTGATTGATACTCTTCAATCAGACTTTGTATTATAGCCCCTAACTGAATCTCACTAGTAGAGCATTTCTACTGAGCTTGTCATTTCCAGACCAGAACATGGGAAATCTCCTTTTCCATTCAGTTGGCTCAAGTACTGCAATGCTTAAACATTCTATTTCTTGCTTTGTGGTTTCAAATGAATTTTGATTCATTCTTTAAAGTTCCAATTATATATATTGTGCAGACTCTCCTTTTGCTTCTTTAACATCTTTCAATTTTAGTCCAGTTGCTTCTTTAACATCAATACTATTTGTGCCTATCCTTTGCTCTTCCCTAAAAACTGACTAAATATTTTCCAGCCTAGGAGTCTCATAATGCAGCACTAGCTCTTGTTTTATGTTGCATTGGCTTATTATAGATTTTTCAAACTCTGAAATACTCATAAAGATAAAGGTCTCCCATGTTTTAAAGCAAGTCATGTCCGACATTAGGATACAGTGCTAATCTCTGTTTATACCGAAAGAGCCAGCACTGTCTGAATCTGCAGATGTTTCAGTGGTCATGTGGCAGGCATGACTAGATGCCAGAGCACATGGAATGCTGTTACCTATCCTGCCAAAGCGGTACCTATTTATCTACTTGCAATTTCTTGCTTTTGAACTGCTAGGTTGGCAGTTGCTGTGGCAGACAACAGGCGCTCACTGCATCGTGTAGTTAGTACTTGGGTCTCAAGCTGCTGACCTGCCAACCTTCCAGTTGTCAAGCTCAGCATCTTAACCACTAAGCCACCATAGTCACTTGGTGAGCCAGCCAGGAGCCGACCTTGTAATCTTTTAATTCTATGAAATGCTCATATGTTCACCTAAAAAATCCAAAAGTTAGCCTTTTGAAATATCCTTTGCTGTAATTACTTTCCACATGTGCTACTCTGCAGTAGCTGACATTTAACACTTCCTTCACCCCAACCATCTTTGAAACCATCAGTTCTCTGGTTATGACTGTTAATTCCTTTAGGGTGAAAATTCATGTGGGTGAAGAATAAAAGTTGTACATCACTCATGGTGAAGTAGTTCTCTCTTCAGGCATTTAATCTTTTTAGTCTACTGTTTCTGAATAGAAAACTGAATCAGCTAAGCTGATGCTATTTTTATTTGATCTATATTTCCAGTACAAGAAAACTATCGCTCTAAAAAGGTAAAGGCTGGACTCATAAAGATACACTCAGAAGAAGATCTTTTTTAGCCAAATTCTAAATATAAAGAGTATAATTCATAGTCTTAAATAATTATAACTTTGACATCCATTTAAAAAAATCTAAAATGAAGTTTATTTATTTATTTTTATTTATCATTCAAATTTCTACACTGCCCTCCTCATCAAGGTGACTCAGGGCAGTTTGACATCACATAAAAAACAATTCAGGTTAAAAAATGTACAAGATTTTAAAAGATCAAAAAAATTAATACCAAATAAAAACTAAAAAGTTTCCAAATTAAAATATTAAAAGGGCTAGGGGGCTTAAATTAACCAGCAGGCTGGGGACATTGTGCACCCAGCGCCCCATACCTGCCCCGCCAACCAAGTTTTTACACTCTTCCTAAAGGACAGCAGCTCTGTCTGGAGACGTAGGTCAGTTGGCAGGAGGTTCCATAGGCCCGGAGCGAACACAGAGAAGGCCCTCCTTCTGGTGCCAGAGAGGTGGGCCTCTCTGGCAGATGGTACAACCAGAGAGCTTCTCCGGTCCACTCTGGTGGGACGGACAGATGTTCTTGGGGTGATGCGGTCTCTTAAGTATCCTGGCCCACTACCATGTAGGGCTTTAAAGGTAATAACCAGCACCTTGAATTGCACTCGGAGGCATACCGAGAGCCAGTGCAGCTCCCGGAGCAGTGGTGAGGTGTGAGCATAATGCCCACACTCCATCACGACCCAGGCAGCTACATTCTGTACCAGCTGCAGCCCCTGGATGGTCACCAAGGGCAGCTCCATGTAGAGTGCATGACAATAATCAACTCTGGAGGTGACCAAAGTGTGGGTGATCATGAGCAAGGAGTCCCAATCTAGGAGCGGACATAACTGGCGCACAACACAAAGTTATGCAAAGTCCCTCCTGGCTATGATTGCCACCTGCTCCTCGAGCAGTAGTCATGAGTCCAGGAGAACCCCCAGATTACGCACTGGGTCTGTTTAGGGCAAGACCGCCCCATCCAGGACCAAAGATGGTAGCTCTCGAGATAACACAGGATCCCTGACCCACAGCCACTCAGTCTTGCCAGGATTCAGTTGTAGCCTGTTGTTCCCCATCCAGACCCTAACAGCCTCCAGGCACCTGAAAAGGACTTCCACTGCATCGCTAGGGTCCCCACGGGCCGAGATATACAACTGGGTATCATCTGCATATTGATGATACCTCACGTGGGAACGGATGATCTCACCCAGCGGTTTCATGTAGATGTTGAACAGGAGAGGTGAAAGCACCGAGCCCTGAGGCACCCTGTATTGGAGAAGCCTAGGGCTGGATTTCTCACTCTCCAACCACATTGACTGGGTCCAGCGCCTCAGAAATGAGGAAAACCAGGACCACACAGTGCCCTGGATCTCCAATCCTCAGAGCCTTTCCAGAAGGATACCATCGTCGATGGTATCGAAAGCCGCTGAGAGGTCAAGAAGAGCCAGGACAGACAGATGTCCGCCATCCCGCTCTCTCCAGATATCATCCACCAGAGTGACCAATGCAGTTTCCATACCATATCCGAGCCTGAATCCTGACTGGAAGGGGTCCAGATAATCCATTTTATCCAGGATCTCCTGTAACCGCCATGCCACTGCCTTTTCCAAAACCTTACCCAAAAAGGGCAGGTTGGACACAGGCTGATAATTTGCCATTATGGTAGGGTCCAGGGACAGTTTCTTCAGGAGGGGTCTAGCTTAATTTTCTTTAGCTGTTGTTCATGTTATTTCTTTTCTGTACTAACTCTATTTGAAATAAGTTGTATTTTTATTATAGTCTTCTATTACCAAGCTGAGATTCATCTAGCTGGAATCCTGGCAGAAGGATACTTCCATAGCAGTAATTTTCTAAACAAATCTCTGAGCTGAGCGAGTTAAGGGGGATGGTGGAGGACAGGAGTGCCTGGCGGACAGTGGTCCATGGGGTCGCAGAGGGTCGGAATCGACTGTGCGACTGAACAACAACAAAATTGTACTTGCTGCTAATCAAAATATCTTGATTGTGTCTGAAAAACTCATTATTTTGATTTTTTTCAGGTACTGTATCTTGTTGTACTAGTATTATCAGAGATTATAATCAATGATTTTATCCATCCACCTCATCCTCTGCCAACCCCTTCTCCTTTTGCCTTTGATCTTTCCTAGCATCAAGTTCTTCTCAAGTGAGTCCTCTCTTTTCATTTGGTGGCCAAAGTACTTGAGCTTCGTTTTCAGTATTTTTTTCCTTCCAATAAGCAGTCAGGGTTGATATACTTCAGGACTGACTAATTTGATCTCCTTGCAGTCCAGGCGACTCTCAAGAGTCTCCTCCAGCATCACAGTTCAAAGGCATCTAATTCTTCTGCGCTCAGCCTTCCTTATGGTCCAGCTCTCACAGCCATACATTATACTGGGAAGACCACTGGTTTAACTATGAGGAGTTTTGTTGGCACGGTGATGTTTCTACTTTTTATTATGCTGCCTGGGTTTCAGGCAAACATACATAGTTTAAATAATTTTGTGATATCAAGTTTGTTCTGACTTATGGTGACTTTTTCCAGTTTGTGAATACTGGAAGTGTTTACCAATCCCTTCTTCTGGCAGTGACCTGAGATTGCATGTCTTGCCCAAAGCTACACTGCCTGGCTCTTCTGGGATTTTCAGTGGGAAATTGAACTTCCAACCTCTGGCTCTGTAGTCAGACACACTGATCTGTCCAGCCACCACTAAACATAGGTATAGACACCAAAAAATGCAAAATGAATACAAGAAAATACTGTAGAGGTGATTTTAATTGCCAGCTAGAATAATCAGAGCTGCTTCACTTCCCAAAAAGTCACTTTGACTTTTCTCCAAGTAGCTTCAGTATTAGAAACATGCATATAGTATTTATATTTGACATTTTCAAAAAAATATACAAGTGGATTATCTCACCAGGGTGTTTAGAAAAGAAAAGGGGGGAAGGGGGGAGTTTACATTTTTTGCCAATGAGCTAACAAGATAACAGAACTTCTACTGCCAGTGATGCAAAACATTATTTTTGATCATTCCAGACAAAACATAGCTCAACTCAGAGAATCCAGGTTAGAAAACCATTTGGTGTTCTGCTGTTGAAAATAAAACCACTTGTTAATTAGTAAGAGAAAACAATTTTCTCTTTGGGTCACTATTCTGTTCAAGCTGGCTTAATAGAAAGTTAACCTGGTTTAAATGTACTGAGTGTTACACCTGTTGAGTTTACAGCACATAATCCCATCATGCTTTCTGTTTGTTTTGCACACTAAGAAGGAGAAGGGAAGGGCCAGCACTTGACAAATATAGTCATTGGGTGTTTTTAATCTAAACAGCCAATGTTTCTTTCCTCCAAAAGTAACAGATTTTACATTTTGTATCTATGTGTGAAATAGTTTAGTTCAGTCTATTCTGTTGGAGTGGTTCAACCTTGTTCAATTTCTTTCTAACTCAAAATGTGTTAGTCTTGAAAGTTAGTAACTCAGTACCCTCTTGTAGCTATTACTTGCTTGAGAGATTTTTCTTCCTGTTTTTTGCAATTAAGATGAAGTGAACTCCTGTATTATATGTTTTGCCATCTATGTGAAAACTTTATTTGAACACAAACCTTGTAATGCATGCTTTTTCCTTCTGCTAAAGCTGTGCCTGTGTATTTATTCAATAGCTCAAGTAAGAGAAAAGAAAATGGGAATTGACTTCTTGTTGTTCAGTCGCTCAGTCGATTCCGACCCTCCGCGACCCCATGGACCACAGCCCTCCAGGCACCTCTGTCCTCCACCATCCTCCTCAGCCCACCCAACTCTGTTCCCACTGCATCCACAATACCATCTAACCATCTCATTTTTGGCCGCCCCCTTTTTCTTTTGCCCTCAACCTTTCCCAGCATCAAGGCCTTCTCAAGGGAATCCTCTCTTCTCATTTGATGTCCAAAGTACCTTAGCTTCATCTTTACTATTTGACCTTCTAAGGAGCAGTCAGGGTTGATTTCTTCTAAGATTGACCTATTTGTTCTCCTCGCTGTCCAGGGGACTCTCAACACTCTCCTCCAACACCACATTTTAAAGGCATCTATTCTTCTGCGCTCAGCTTTCCTAATGGTCCAGCTCTCACAACCATACATTGGCACAGGGAATACCATTGCTTTGACTATACAAATTTTTGTTTGCAATGTGATGTGTCTACTTTTCACTATGCTCCCCAGGTTATCCAGCAATACTCAACAACAAGGAATTGTGCTATACAACTGTCAACCCCTTTTTACTAAGTTTTCTATCTATGCATAATTAAAGATGAGAAGCATTTCAGAAAAAAACGTGGTCACCTGAATTTGATTCAATTATGGAGGAATACACATGGATTCAAATCCAGACTTTGAAGAGTTAAGTTGTCGAAGACTTTAGTGTTGAGTTTTGTCAATCCCAGATATGAACAGCTTTAGAAATCTGGGTAAATTCTTGCTGAGAAAGAACTGCAACAAATTTGCACCTTTCTCTAGTTTACACCAATTTGGTAGAGACCCTGCTATGACATGTGTTGCAGCCCCCATCACATCTAGTCTGGCTTCATGTAGTGGCATTTTAATTAATGGGAATTAATTAAATTGTTTTAAAAAAACAATTTCTGTCCAGCTTCAACCATCAAACCCATTTCCATCCGAGTGTGTCGAACAGTTGAGCCTGTTGCTGGCATAACATTTTGCTCTGATCTATCACATAGCAGCATAAGGTGAGTTGTGTTGTTTACGCTTACGTACACAGCACTGTTTCACAAACAGGGCAGCTTCTGTATTTGCCAATTAAAAGTTTGTTGTCGTTTTTCCAATCCTCTCCTGCCACTCATTTATTAAAGAAGGGGAAGGGAGCTATTTCAGTTGGCCAAAAAGCTGTTAATGAAGGCCTTATGAATGAATTGATTGTGTTACACTTTGCATAGGTTTCTCCCTCCCTTTTCATTTGCATGAGTACCAGGCACGGATCCCAAGAATATATCTCACCCCCACCCTGCCTTCATTGTCCTTTATTCTGGCTCCTTAGCTGACCTGTGTTTGCAGATTAATCACCAGCTTCCAGAATAAAAAAGACCAACATTTTCTGTTCTCTCCATGCAGAACAATGCACTTGTCAGTCAACTTCTTCTGACAGTAGTGGGCACTGAAGAGGAAAGAGGAAGGTTCAACTCACCTTTGGGCATTATTTATTATTATTATTATTTATTGAATTTATTACCCCGCTCCACTCGGGAAAACCTGACTCTGGGCGGCTTACATCATGATAAATAAAAGTAGAGGATAAAAACATATAAAATCGTAAAAGTTTAAAAGTTATCTGAAGCTAAAAACAGTGCAAACTGCACGCCAGTATTCCCATAGATCATGGATCAGCCCCCCAAAGCGGCACTCCTTAAATGAGCCACTTAGTATGGGAACCCATGTTCCCTAGTCCCCAGATATATCCTGCCAGCCAGGTTTTCAGGCCCTTCCGGAAGGGCAAGAGCTCCGTCTGCAGGCGTAGTTCGGTGGGCAGGAGGTTCCAAAGGGTCGGGGCGGACACGGAGAAGGCTCTCCTCCTCGTACAGGCAAGGTGCGCCTCTCTCGTCGAAGGAACAACAAGGGAGCCTCTCCGATCCGCCCTGGTGGGCCGGACAGATGTTCTTGGGGTGACGCGGTCTCTTAGGTATCCTGGCCCACTACCATATAGGGCTTTAAAGGTAATAACCAGCACCTTGAATTGCACCCGGAGACATACTGGCAACCAGTGCAGCTCCCGGAGTAGCGGCGAAGCACGAGCATAACGCCCACACCCCACCACTACCCGGGCCGCCGCATTTTGGACCAGCTGGAGTCTCCGGATGGTCATCAGGGGCAGCCCCATGTAGAGCGCATTACAGTAATCAAGTCTGGAGGTGACCAAGGCATGTGTGACCATGAGCAAGGAGTCCCGGTCTAGGAGGGGGCATAACTGGCGTATTACACGAAGTTGTGCAAAAGCCCTCCTGGCCACGGCTGCCACCTGCTCCTCGAACAGTAGCCGTGAGTCCAGGAGGACCCCCAGATTACGCACCGGGTCTGTTGAGCATTAAGTTGAGCAGACAAATTCATCTGCAAAATGGACATAATAGTGACCACACCCTCCATCTTTTAATCCAGCCAGACATAAGCATAAAACGCAATGGTTCCCGCTTTTTTTTTTTTTTGCCATGCCCCACCTAAGCATCTCTAAAATTCTGAGCATCTCTAAAATCCTGCCCCTGCCCCCCCGACATATAATTCTTATTCTTCAAAAAGTGAACTATTCATGTGGAAGCAGCCTAAAAGGGTTTGTCCCCCTTAAAAATTCAATTGCCTCCCTTTAGTCTGTGTGCCTCACATTGGGAACCACAGATCTAATGACACAATGCATCCTGATTTATGTTTTCAAACAATCTGAAAGAAAGTTATTAGGCAGGGTATTGATAAGTGGAGGGGGAAAAGACATAGAAATATTTTACTGCAGCCAAGAGGGCTAGAAACTTGATTTAAATCTCAGTAGAACAGAAAATCTCATGCAAGACTGGACTGAAGGATTGGCTTTAGTTGGCCATTTGTGGTATCACAGTAAAATAATATAAATAATTAAAAAAATAGAATAAATGTGTTGTAGATTATAATAAACTTGTGAATTATTAGTTCCCTTCCCCACAGAACCATTTTATTTTAAATAAATATTTATTGCTATCAGTGATATCATTCAAATAATGCCTTCTTTGTACCATTCTCTCTGCTCAGAAAACAAACCCCTCCTCCTGTGAATGGGAGTCTGAGGCTAAGGCAGAAGCCCTTTATGCTTGCTCGCCTCTTTCCCTCCCTCAAGTCAGCTGCTCCCAGATGGCTATTGAAAACTGTCAACATTGGCTGCAGTTATGCCAGCATATGACTTCATTTGTGTGACTCGGCATGTGAACAATATCTTTCTTCCCCTCTCATTAACAGGAGGCTGTTTCAAGACTTTTCCAGCTATATAGTGCAGGGGGAACAAAACTCCTTTGGCATAAATATTTGAGCTCTGCAGAGAAATACCAAAATCTGGATGTATCTCACTTTGGTTTTATGGCCTTTTAAGTTAAAAGTTTTAACCCTAATTATTTCCATAACCCCTATACTAGTAGTATAGCCTTGACTAAGTCCTTCTTTAGAGAGGATAGACTTCGAACATCTTCTGTTTGAAGATCTGCCCAATTCAAGGCAGGTCTAGAGACAAATACTGTATCTCTAAGAGGGGAATATCAAAGGCCTTGGAGTTTCCAACCAATGTAAGCAGCATCTAAGCTTGAAATCTATTCACTGAAAGGAATTTACTGCATTACTCATTTCCTCCTGGCAGAAGGGCTGTCCTTTTTATCGGTGCTCCATTTTCTCAAGAGATTAGTTGAGTTATATATTATTAACCCATTGCATTGGAGTTTTTAAAAAGTCGGGAGAATATCAGGAAATGTTCTCTGAATCTTCCTAGTGGCCAGTGTTGATACTGTACCTTTTTAAAAGTCACAAAAACAAAGACAAAGACCAATTATTTATTTGCAATCTGCTAGGATTCAAAAAAGTTGCTTAATACTTCATGCTCTGTTGATTCAGATGTATTGCTTATCAAGACTTCTTTTTAATTTAATGTACCTGGTGACTTTTTTTTTAATCAAGTAAGTGGGTGTTAAGTGCAGTTTGATCTGGAGCTGGCAACATAAAGTTCAAGCCATAGTGCTACTAATCAGATAAAACAGTGCCTTTAGAAATGTCAGAGATGTTGATGGACACCTGTTGGCCAACAATCATTTCTTGCAGCATTGAATCATCTGTGCAAAACTTTCTGCTTTTCCAAATCAAAGTGAGCCTGTTGGCTATTTATTGTCTTGGTATGCATATGAAACAGGTTTCCATGCCAAGCGATGCCATATCACATCTTTGAGGAACTGACACCATGCTTTGACAGCTGCTAAGACAGAGACTAGAATGCCAACCCCCCGCAGCCCTGACTATGATCATCATGCAATATTAAAAGAAGGTTCTGAAAATACACTTTCTTTTGTAGCTCAGTGAAATATATTGAAACCTGTTGTGGATTGTGATCCTACTCCCAATAGCTGTCTAGATCTCCAGCTACTGTACTTACCTCTGATACAAATATGCAGCAAGGCAGATGTCATGCCCAATGCATTGTGGAACAAAATGTCACAGTTTGGTACATTGCAATTTAGGGTATGCAATTCCATTCTAACTCATAGCCATTCTTTTTCATTTCTCCCACTGCAGTTAGCCGAAATTCCATGCTTACTGAGTGTGATGAATCTTTGTTGATTCTTTTTGGGGTCTCGACCCCCTGTAAGAGATTTTTCCAAATCTTCTTGTACTTTTGAAAGTGTTGGGGTTCTCCCAAGCCTCCCGGTACCTGCTTCTTGTGTAGATGATGGCATTTTGGTAGTCAGATAATGGAGTGGATTAGTTTCACTTATACTAGGCAGATCCTGTTCCTACAGGTAGCTCACAGCTTGGTGACTAGATCCAAACCTACACTGTATCCAAATACTGTACAGTGGTTTTATAGCATGGAAAATGTGGTATTCCAGATGTTATTAGAGTGCAACATCTTTTTGCTTGAGTCATCCTAGAAAACAGTGAGGAGCTTTCTCAGTCTTTTCCAGGCATTCATCATTATTGGGGAAATGCAACAACACTAAATGTAAGTAACAATCTTGCTGTGAGGAGCAACTGAAGGACAGACAAGCAGACAGGACTAGTCATTTTGGCCCTTCTTGGTTTTTCTAATCACTCATTCACGGCATAAGCTGATTACTTCTTCTAGAGGCCTATGGAAGTGAGTCAGCTCTTGGTCTGCCTTTAAGGCAGTGGTGCCCAAACTTTTTTTTTCTGTGGGCTGGTCCCGCCCCCTGACAGTTTTGATGTCAGCAGCAGTGGCGGTGGTGATCACGCTTTGTCCAGGCTGCTGCAAGCAGCCTCTGGGTCAGTCCCATCCCCTCTGTAGCCTTTGCCAAAGCTGACCACCACATTGGGGAAATCTTTGGAGCCTCCTCTGTTTCAAAATCCATGGTGCTGGAAGGGTAAACCTGGCGTGCTGCAGTGATGTCATCTCAGGTGCGCCAGGGGGCTCTCCTAGCACCACGGATTTTGAAACAGAGGAGGCTCCGAAGATTTCTCCAACACAGTGATCGGCTTTGGCAAAGGCTTCAGAGGGGATGGGACCAAGCAAGAGGTTGCTCGGAGCAGCCAGGACAAAGTGCGATCACTGCCACCGCTACTGCCACTGCTGACATCAGGTAGTGGGTGCAAGTGGTGGTGGTGGTGGTCCGCAGTGAGCTCGTGTGTTTACCGTAGGCTCCATTAATGATATGCAGGGGCCTAATTGGGCCTGTGGGCCATAGTTTGGGCGCCCCTGCTTTAAGGGGTTGTCTTGACTGTCAAAAGAATCAGGGTTCCAATTGTTGTTTTTTTAAAAAAACAGGTTAAGGTCATGTGCTGCTTGTAAAACTTTGTGTGTCCTTTGTAAAAAACCTTGCCCAATTTTTTCCTTAACCCTGCAGTTGCTGTTTCCATGCAGCCTCTCAGTTTCCCCTCATACAAAGCATACTCATTCCTACCTTATGTTACTGGTACCAAACATAGACACTTAACACAATGAAACATAAATGAAAGTTGGTCATCATGGAAATGAGATGTTTGAGGAAGGCTGCTGGAATGACTAGGAGAGATAAAATCAGGAATGAGATTATAGGGAAAGAATTGGAATAGAATAGAACCAGTGGTGGGCAGCAACGGGGGTGGGGGAAGCAAATTGGGTAGCCTCTGGGCAGGGAGGTGGCAAAATTGGGTGGCCTTTGGGCAGAGGGGGTAGCAAAATTGGGTGGTCACGTCCACCTCCCTGCCCTGCCCCATCAGGTTTTGTCCCTGCAAGTGGTTCAAGGTCTCCCTTGCTCGAAAGCCAGTCATATCTGACTCTAGGGTTCAGTGCTCATCTCCATTTACAGCCAAAGAGCCAGTGCTGCCTGTGTTTGCAGATGTATACATGGCCATATGGTAGGCATGACTAGACTGCCCACAACGTAGGTTCTACCCATGATGTAAGCTCCACCCGTGGCATAGGCTCCACCCATGGTGTGGTAACGAAATTTTTTGCTGCCCTCCACTGAATAGAACCAACCTTAAACTACGGTACATACAGAGACAACAAATAAAATTGTTTGTTCATTTGGGGAGAATGTCTTGGAATTCCTTATGTACAAGGCATATACAAAGAGAGGAGAAGAACAAAGAGCATGAAGCAGAACCAGAGGAAGATGGCAAAATAACATCATACTACATGAACAACAAATAATGCTGGTGGAGGCCATTAGAAGGGCCAAAACAAGAACCCTGTATCTCCCTCGACACCCAAAGGGGTAAAAGAGGAAGCAAAGAAGAAGAAAAGAAGTCCCCACAGGGTGTGTTTTTTTAACCTATCCGGACCACCATTACTAGTTAGCTGACAGGTGGCCGGCCTCCATTCTGAAGCAGGAGGGAAATTTGCTGGTGCTTCACTTCAGAAGGCTAATGCATGCCACAGCTATGTGTTGTATATGCCTAAGTCTTTTGAATAGATTTCCAACCTTGGAAATCGGACACAAATGTAGCACTTCTTGCTTATTGAGACACAGCCTTTGTTAGTGAAAAGTGATAGGGTGGGCAGGTCAGGATTTTCTCATTCCGAGAGATTTCAGGACCCAAAGCTGAGAAAGGACGAAACCTTCTGATGCTACAATGGGGTCCAGAGTGTGTGGGAGCAACCTGTTGGAAGTTTGCCCTCTCGTGAGCCTTTCTCAGGGATTTCTCATGACTCACACTCCAGTTTGGACAGGGAAGCAGCACACAGGCATGTCAGGGAGGCAGGAGAGCTGCCCTACCTCCTGCCGGTCTCTGGAAGTCCAGGAAATACAAAAGCCCCTTCTCTAGGCTATGTAGACTATTTCTTGGCTGTAGGCCTAGCTAATTAGGAGCCCCTTCTCTTCCAGCCTGCTGGAGGTACAGTTTACAGCCAGTTTACATTTTATGAAAAGGGACTTGGGGGGTGGGGGAACCCTGTTCAATGAACCACTAATGCTGTTTTGCACACAACAAGATAAAATAGATCATAAAATATTTATTGGTAAGAGAGCACAGCCTTAGTTGGGAATTTATACCTTAAGGGTTTAAAAGAAATTATTGGTGTTGGGTTGAATCCAGAGATTCACAATAGCAAAGTGTCTTGTGTTTAGGGGTGCATTTCTACTTCCCAGAAAAGAAACTCTGAGGGAAAGGACTTAACAAGTTTCTTTCTGCCTGAAATTTCACAAATAGTGGCCCAATTCCTAGACAAATTACTTAATAGAAATGGCAACTGTTGTGTGACGCATGGTCACTTCTGGTTTGAAATGGTTGGAATGACTGTGTACATGTTAATTCGTTTCTTTGCCACCTCTTATGCCAATAAAAGTTTAATAATAATAAAATATTTATTTCATCAGGGTTAAGGAGAGGCTCCACACCAGAGTAAAATCCATTACCATCATCCACTCTGACACACTAGGTCTTGTATTTATGGAAATCATAAACAAAACCTCAAGAATTCTAATAAAAAGTTAAACAGGGTCACAAGATATGTTACTGTTACACACAGAAACTGTATCCAGGAGCTGAAGTTTTCAGAGCTGGGGGCAAATTGCCCCTAGCCGCATTCCCCATAAGGCAGTCCTGTTGCCTTCGAAATCTTAAAAGTCCTAAGTTACTTTGCCTCTAGGTGGTGGTAGTAATCATCATCATCATCATCATCATCATCATCATCATCATCATCATCATCATCATCATCATCATCAATAATATCATCAAGTTGGAAAATGAAAAAGTAACATATGTACTTTAAAGCTTGTAGAAGGAAGATCATTTTTGCAGATACAGTAGTAGCAAAAATATTGTCAAGTTGTTGAGTAAGGATGAGGTTGGGAATGTTAGCAGTATTTCTTATATAAGTGCTGTATCCCATTCTGAATATTGGCCATGAAGCTTGTCCTGGAATCAATATGATACAGTAGTCTTCCATTTGCCTTCTGCATCACAGCATGATAGCTGCACCACTGATCCAATTTCCTGAGTCACTTTCTGGTCCTGAGCTCTTTTGGCACACAACATCTTCATCAGGCACAGGCCAGCATTGATGAAGCTGCTGCCCTCCATCAAGATGGATTCAAGTAGGATTTAATCCACTTGGGGTCCATCACCTTTCCTGTGAACTTCACCACCCAAGGCTGTTAGTCCTCAGGGTTGTCAGGTTAGTTAGCTACCGCCTAACAATCAGTGTTAAGTTACTGGCAGTATGGTCTACTCAATTACCATAGCAGGTACTTCTTCTTCTTCTTGTGCCATATCTGGTTCTGAATATTGGCGATGATCATGGCAATCAGCCATGAAGACTGTCCTGCAAATATAATGTGGTAGCCTTTCATCTGCCTTCTGCATTGCAGCGTGAGACCCGTACCACTGATCCAGCTCCATGAGTCACTTTCTGGTCCTGAACCCTTTTGACCCGCAAAGTCCTCCTCAGCCCTAGGCTACCTGACGCTCAGAGTTGAGTCGCTGGCACTATGGTCTACTCTATTACCATAGCAGAATAACCTAGCCAGACTTAAGCAGGTACTTGGCCCATGACTATTAATATTTCCTGGTAATTAGACAATAATCAAGCAAAGGTACCATCCCCTTTGTGTCTATTAACAGAGCTATATATCAGCTTGGAAAGGTTTTTTTAATGGGCAGTGGCAGATCATCAAGTCAGCCTCATGAAACAAAAATCCATTTCTGTCCTTGCATAAGAAGGGTACCTGAGAGAAGGACATGATATATTTCTGGGGCTCTCACCCCAGAGCCTGAAAATGTTAGTTCCCAGAATCCCCCATGCAACATGGTCATTGGTTGCGCTGACAGGAAAAATTGGGTAAAAAAAAAACACCAGTTGTTTCATGTTTTGCCAGTTGGCAATTAAGAAGAAAAATAAGTTATAAAAATGAAGAATTAGAGTAGGAAGAGAGTTTTAATTATACACCTTGGTTTTCACAGTGAGGCTGCTGAATCATTTGAATCTTATCCAGCCACATTTGGAAGCTGGCTTTCAAATTCTGACATCATCCAGGTCCCACTGGCCCCTTCATCAGGGCAGAAATGCCAGTGTCAAAAATGTTCTATAAATAACCGAACAAGAAAAGGGAAAGAGCGTTTCCAGCATATTTCAGGTCTCTCAGCTTCCATGCTGTGTTGTTGTTCAAATTCAGGACCTCATAATGCTACATGATAATTAACAACAGGCCACATATCTCCCTGGTCATCCTGATGAAAGGAAGCGGAAATATCTTCATTTCAGAGCTCGCTCGCTCTCTTTTTAGAACAACAATCTCACAAGCCTCCATGGCTGGAGAGACTTGTTACTCCATTCCCTTCAAGAAAGAAATGAAAAAGGAACTTTTCTAAGCACTTTTCCTAATGGTAATGATTCTCACTTGGCACAGTAAAGCTGACTGTTGTACATTTTATTTTATGGACTCAGTATGAGGTTTTACAGCTTAAGGATCTACCGGGTGGAGTCACTTAAGTGCCCCTCAGCTGGGACAGGATATGTAGGTTGGGGTATCTGAATAGCAATAACAACCACAATTACTCTACTCTTACATACTGCTCCGTAGCACTTAGTGCACTCTCTGGGCACTTCACAAGCTAAAGAAGTTCAATAGTCAGGGCACCCAAGATGTAAAACCAGGGATTTGTGTAGAACAGAGAAGCTCAAACTTTTCGGGCCATGGGCCAATCACATGGTTCAGCAGGTTGGTCATGTGGTTCCTCCCAATGGAAGCAGAAGTAAAACAAGCATGCGAGGGCACATTTTATTTCCACTTCCGGGAGTGCCGTGGGTGGCGTGGGCAGGATAAATTGGCTTCGGGGGCCAGATGCAGCCTATGGGCTGTAGTTTGGGCACTCCTGGTGTAGAAGAAGACAACAGGGTTCAAAGTCCTGCATTTCAGGAAAACAAAACTAAAAGAAAAGAAAAGAAAATGTATATTGTTTCTAAGATTATCTGGTTTCTGTGTAGTACATATTTCTTATACATTATTATAAAGGCTTGCATTACAAATGGTAGCATAATAGTCAAGAGCCTTGTGATAGCTGGAAGACTTGCTATTGTTGTTGTGCGCTGTCTCAATTTATGAGTGAATGAGCAATTTCCAAAATGACCTTAAAGACTATCACATTTTATTTGGCATATGCTTTGTGGACTTGAGCCCAATTTCTGCACATGTCTGGAACATAGGCTCAGGAGCAGCTTGTAGACCAGTGGTGCCCAAACTAAGGCCCGGGGGCCGGGTGCGGCCCCCGACGCCAATTCATCCAGCCCACAAAGCCCTTGTCGCTCCTCGAAGTGGAAGTAAAACGTGCCCATACAGGCTCATTTTATTTCCGCTTCCAGGAGCGACAAGGGCTTCGTGGGCCAGATGAATTGGCGTCAGGGGCTGCACCCAGCCTCCAGGCCTTAGTGACCGGCTCCCTGAACCACATGATTGGCCCACAGCCCAAAATGTTTGGGCACCCCTGTTGTAGACTAGAATAGGGAGCATCCTCGCCTCACAATTTAGGGAGGCAACTCCCTCCCTTGATTGTAAACCTTCCAGAGAGACTTTACTGCCACTGTTAATACCATTATTGTTATGTGATGTCACATCGGAATCCACTTATTGCAAGCCTAATAAAGTTTTCAAGATAAGTGAGATCAGTGATGGGATGTAACAGGTTCGCACCAGTTCGCCAGAACCAGTAGTAACCTTTTCCATTGTCCCAGAGAACCGGTAGCAGCTTTGGGGGGAAACGACCTTCGGGGCTTACCTTTTCACTGGTTCCTCCACTGCACATGCGCGCCAAGCACTTGGTGTGCATGCACACCTGCAGTGCTTGGCACGTATGCACGGCCTCCTTGCTTTCCTCCCAAGCGGGGAGGAGGAAGAGAAGCTGCTAGCCTGAAGCTCCCTATAGCCTGCTCCCCAGGGTAAGTGACTCACCTTTGGATGTGGTGTGTCTGTGTGTATTTTAATGTGTATTTAATATCTTTACCTATATTGACGTACTACCACAGTTTCTAAAAAGGCCCTGGTGGCCGGCAGGCCTAGCGGCCTGGCTTGGGGTTTTTAAGCAAAGTCTTGGAGTTACCTCATCAATTAGCTACACCTGTGCTGTTCCAATTGCTATAGTAAAAATTTTGACATCCCACCACTGAGTGAGATGTTTAAGGAGTGTTTTACCAGCTCCACACTCCCAGTAGGCTTCCATGAGTGAATGGGGATTCAAATTCAGGCTCCTACTTCACATACAATAGTTACTCTTTGAGGTGCTACAGCAATTTTTGTTTTATTTACTCTCTGGTAACTGGGGGAATGCCATTGATAAAACCACTCCTTAAATATCTCACATACCTTGGAAACCCATCTAAAGTATCCATAAGTTAGAACTATCTTGACAGCATGTAAGACATAGGCCTGTTTTATTTTTTCAATGTCATATGAGAAAATGCCTATTAAGAGATCTTAACAACCCTTTTATCAGCTAGCAGTGATGGTGAACCTTGGCACTCCAGCTGTTCTTGGACTTCAATTACCAGAAACCCGAGACAGCACTCCTGCTGATCAGGGCTTCTGGGAATTGAAGTTCAAGAACAGCTGGAGTGCCAAGGTTCACCATCACTGATAGAGCATAATTCATCTTATGTTTAGAAAGCTTCTTATTATGTACAGGCTGATGCTATTATTTTTCCGAATTTGGTACATTCTAAAACATTGGACATGTGAATGAGTTTGTACCAAATAGCTTGCAAGCAACAACCTTGCAGGGTTTTAAAATGGAAATTCTAGCTCAAGAGCTTATGGCAGTTGTGTATTGAGTAATATTTTGTAACTGTAGCCAGAACTGGGAACTAGTCTGCAGTTCTTTTTCATCTTTGCTGAGTCTCAGTTTGAACGCTTTCATATCTGACCGGTTTGAATATGTGACCTCATTCCTGAAAAAGAGGAGCAGTTCTTAAAATAAATATCCCACAGAGTTTCCCCCTGTAGTAAAAACTACTCCAATTCTCTGCTGCGAGCAAAATCAATCACATCCTACTGGCCATTTTGACAACCCTTAAAGTAATTGGTTGCATAGTATTTTTACGCAATGCAGTAGAGCAGTAAATTCACAGAGGCCTCATTTCTTGTGTTCCTTCTGAAATTAATTTCCTATTAATGCCAGTTTGTTGTGGTAACGAAAGGCTCTTCACGTAATGAGAAGGCATCTGAGAAGAGAAACTTGAATGGAACAGTCAGAGAACATGAACAGCTTTGTTAATAAAAGCTAATTGAATGTTACAGGCTACTGAATTGGTTGCTGGTTAGATAGAGCTGAATACTAGGACAGTCGAAATTTGACAGTTGAAACGAAAGAGACAAAGGGTGGGGAATAGAAATATTATCTTTCCCCACATTCAGGGCAAGCTTCTTTTTTTAAAAAGTACTGTACTAGGATTAATTGAACTTGGTATATCTGGGACAAGGGGCTAATGTAAAAAGAAGTTTGTTTTTAAAAAAATTAAAAAATACCTTTCGAAAAGTGGAAAACATTGAACAAAATTTTTATTATCCAGCTAAATAGATTTTCTTATTTTCTTATCTGCTTGCTTCTGGCACAGAGGGTAGAAATAGCTTGCTCAAAATAAGGTGAAAGTCAAAGGCCTTTTACTATTCTTGCTTAGTACAATTTTTACTACAGTTGGAGTGACTGGGAGGGACATTTCTGGGTTGGGGTGACTGTCTATCTACCAGGGGCGTAGCTACCGCCATATCTGCCGTATCAATTATACGGGGGGCCCAGGCCACGTAAGCAAAAATTAATAAAATATTTCTTTTAATTTTATGCAAAAAATTTTCTTTTGTGAGAAATCTTTACCCTTCCTAAGGGCCCCCAAACAAATTTTTATACAGGGCTCCGCCAAGGCACACTACGCTTCTGCTATCTACCCCACACTAACCGTTTGTTCCTCCCAGTCTCTGAATTCAAAGAGAGCCTTCCTTTCTCTGTTTTGTATTCTCTCTCTTTCTGTTGTCAGTTGATGTCAGTTGTATGTTTCTGTTATCTGTTCAATCGGTTGCTAGCAAGCATGCAGTAAAGAGAACAGCATGAGTATACTTGTGATTCCAAGTAAATAAATGTTTTTTTTCTCCTACAAATGACTCAGAATGAGTTATTGAGACTTTGAGTGCTAGTTAATGAGTAAGGGGTTGACTCTGGGAGACTTGTAGCTATTCTCTTCTGTAGGTCTCAGTACTGTATTTCTACTGCACACTAAAGGAAACTTCACCAAAAATTCAAAACTTTGCAACAAAAATCCTAGAGGTGGACTAAGGAATCTATTCACAGAGCAGAGAAAGAATGAATTATAATAACCCTCAAGCAAATTTCTTATCATTTTGTTTAGTGCTACATATGAACTCAGCAAATAAGAAAGGTAAAGAAATGGCTCTCCCCCATATACAGTAATATGTAGTGTCATGCTGGCAGTCCTCTGTAGATCTACAGAAGGCTGCTATCATGAGTTGACCATGTAACTAACATAGAAGTATTGCTCCAATACCTTGGCCATATCATGAGGAACAACATAAGGTATAGAATACTCCAACTTGCTCTGCAAGGAAAGATCCCTGGGAAGAGAGGCTCTGGACATAGACGGACTACATGGCTGAAGAAACTGAGAGATTGGTGTGGCATATCCTTGGAAGACCTGTTCAGAGGAGTTAAGAACAGGAAGACTATCGCCATGATGATGGCCAATATCCAGAATGGAAATGGCACCTGAAGAAGAAGCCATGCTAGCAACTGAAAACAAAGAAGAAAGGACAACTGCCCAGGTATAAAACTTGTCAAAACATCAAGATGTCAGGTTGATTGATGGCCTAGCTATCCATGCTCTAGCTATTTACTGAGGTTGGTTCATAAGCCAATATGTAGTAATGGGAGTACTTGTTCAATCATCGGGTCAATTCAAGATCTCACAGAGTTTAATGTGTTGTGAAGAGGCACCTTGACACCATGCAGGATTTATCTAGCAGCCTGGCCTGACTGAGCCTGGAAAGAAATTAGCTGTTCATAGTAGCTGGTTCCCATTGGGATCCTGGTAGTATTGATTTTTTGTAGAAACACGAGATTAAGCTTCAAAGTTCTCTTACAAAATGGCAGAATTGAAAAAGACAGGCAGGCTGATCTAAATGGAATAAAGCCTGGGCATGAAGAAAGGGCATGCTCTACTAATGAAAGGAGAAAGAGGAAGGAAATAAATCATTTGAGAGCAAAACTGTGGAACATATAAAATTAAACTCGGTTTTAAACTTTGGGACATATAGCACACAAAAAGCAAAGAAAATAATATAAAATGTCTGAAACAAACTAACAGAAGGTAGATTTCTTAGGAATTAACAATTAACATTTATCATCTGAGAGATTTTAACAAATTACAACTAGGTTCAGTGTCCAAGTACAGTCAAACCTCACATAAAGAGCGCTTTGCTTAAAGAGTAACTCGCTTAAAGAGCAGAATTTTCTCTGAATGTTTGCTTCGCTTAACAAATAAAACCAAACAAAAACTCACTTAACAAATAAATCAGGGTTCGAAATCCCCCCCCCCCACAATTGGTCATTTACAATGGTGTTTCGCTTAAAGAGCAAACTCGCTTAAAGAACAATCCTGTGGAACGCATTATGCTCTTTAAGTGAGGTACAACTGTATTATTTTCCACTCCATAAGTGGAAATGCTCATATATTTTCTGAACTGCAAGCCCTAGAAAAACCTGCCAGCACAGTGAGGTGGCATTTTGAAATTTTAGTCAGAATTGAACAAATAAACAAACAATCAAACATCTCCCATGTCTGGACATGAACCAATATTTCTATTGTCTGCTACTGCCTGTGAATTTCCCCTCACCAGGATAGCTGCAAAAGACGACTATAGCATGGTAATTATGAATGGTAAAAGGAAGAGGCTTAGAAGTATGGCATTATTGTGTTTTCCTTCCTCTTCTTGTCATGGGGGAGCTGTGGTAGACAAATGCACGGTTGTTTGACTAGAACAGTGAATTGCTGTTATGTGTCATCAAGTTGTTTTTTTACTTACAACAATCCTCCAGAAGGCCCTGTGGTTTACAGCCCTGTTCACATCCTGCACAATAAATATTGTGGCTTCAGTTCAGAGGTGCCCAAACTATAGCCCGGGGGCTGGACCCAGCCCCCCGATAACAATTCATGCAACCCGCAAAGGCCTCGTCGCTCCTGGAAGCGGAATAAAATGCACCCATACAGGAGCGTTTTACTTTCAGTTCCAGGAGCAACAAGGGCTTTGTAGGCCAGATGAATTGGTGTTGGGGGCCAGGGCAAGCCTCCAGGCCATAGTGACCAGCTCCCTGAACCACGTGACCAGCCCGTAGCCCAAAAAGTTTGGGCACCCCTGCTTTAATCCATCTCAAGTTAGGACTTCCTCTTTTCCTCCCACCTCCCACTTCCTCCTACAGCCATTATCTTTTGCAGTGGGTTTTATCTTCTCCTAATGTGCCCAGAATGGGATAACCTCAGTTTTAGTTGGCTTATGAGTCTAGACAGAGTTTGGCTTTGATTTTATTGTCAAAAATGGGCAAATCACAGAAAATGATTTTTCTTCAGCTACAATTTGATTAAGAACCTTTTAACTGTTTCCACTGTCACTCCTCTCACATACTCAATTTTGGAGAAGGGCCATGCTTAAATACCTTCCTTCTTTTCTCTACCACTTCCAAAACAGCTACACACACACTCTTTATATCCTTGCTCTAAGTCTGAAGTTACCATTTAAATTGGGGGTAGAAATTTTCAACCTTTCAGGTTCTTTATCACACAGTTTTTACATTTCTTCCTTCTGACATAAATATTTAGTGGTCTTTATACATGGATGGGGGCTGCAGTGGCTTAGTGGTTAAGATGCTGAGCTTGACAACTGGAAGGATGGCAGGTCGATAGGTCGAGACCCGAGTGCTGCATGATGGAGTGAGTTTTCCTTCTCTGTCCCAGTTCCTGCCATGCTAGCAGTTCGAAAGTGACCTTTACCTTTTATCTAATGTGTTTTACTGCCTTTAATGTTGTGTGTGGTGCCATTGGGTCCAGTAATACTGTTTCCAGAGTGAATGTGGGGGCACAGTTGACATCTGGATTTGCAGCAGGGTCTAGTTCTCCTATCTGCTCCACTTCTGTATAGTCTGTTGTGTGTCAATAGCTGTTTGAGATTGGAGGGTTGTCTATAAGCGAGTAGGGGTCTGTCACCAAGGGCTTTGGAAAGCAAAGCACTCTTGTCCAAGATGGCTTGGAAATCCCTCATTATGTGTGTGTTTAAGTTGAGGGCTGAAGGTGACAACCAGTGGTATGTGATTGCTTTCCCTTCTGTGCCTGTCTTGTAGTAGATCACTCCTGAGTATTTGTCTAGCCCGGTTGATTTGTTCTTTAACCATGTTGGATGGGTATTGTAGTTTTAGAAATGCATTTTGTAAGTAAACTTTCCCTACTTGGTTCAACACAAGGGACAACAGAAAGGTCAATATCTTGGAATCTGTCTGAAATCTTAGAGAATTACTAGGAGCATTACAATAAATGGAGCATAGTCTGACTCCATGTATGTCAACTACGGGCTGCGATGGCTCAGTGGTTAAAAAACTCACCTTGTTAGCTGGAAGGCTGGCAAGTTGTCATTTTGAGACCTAGGTACTGCATGATGGATTGAGTGCCTGTCTCTGTTCCAGCTCTTGGAGACATGAAAAGAGCCTCATTTGGGCATTCCCTGAGTGGAGTTTCTTCTGCAAAAATCCTTTCAACCCAGAAAAAATTCTGACACAAAATGATGATGATGATGATGATGATGATGATGATGATGATGATGATGATGATAACCAATTTATGGCATTTTTATTGGTGTGGCTTATGTATGAAAACATCTGGTAATTTTCCATTGATTCTGAACTGCTTCATCCACTGGTCTCAAAATGTGGAGCTCTGAGCTATATGCTGCTTTCTACCTGACATTTTTCTTCTCGTAATTTCTTGCTATAGTTTTTCCTTGGGCATAATTCTTCCTCTGATACATCCTGAAATTGGATTTTGGCTTTATTTAGGTTAGCAGATAATGCTGACTCATGCCGACTCTGCAAATCCTTGTAATGTCCTTATTTCCATTCTTTTTGGCAATGAAGCTACTGAGCCAGAAATTATGCACAAGAGTAATGTGTTTTAGAATTGTGGTGGCTTAGTGGTTAAGAGACTGAACCTGATGACTGGAAGGTCAGCAGGTCAGTAGTTCGAAATTTGAGTACTGCATGACGGAGTGAGCTCCTGTCTCTGTCCCAGCTCCTGCCAACTTAGCAGTTCGAAAGTGACCTTTACCTTTTACCTAATGTATTTTACTGCCACTTCCCACTTTAAATAATTAATTGTACTTTGCATCAGGAAAACTCACGTGATCAATTAGTTACCACACCTACTGTCTATAAACCTCCAGGCAAATGTGAAGTACAAATTGAGAGGATAGAATTGCAATGGTCAAGGGCAAGAAGGATGATCAGGGATGGGAAATCAAGCCATATAAGGAAAGACTGAAGGAACTGGGTATTTATTTATTTATTTATTTATTTATTTGAATTTATATTCCACCCTACTCACACAGGTGACTCAGGGCGGATTACAACCAATCAACAAACATATACAACACACAGTTAAAACTCTAAAAACAATTTAAAACCATTTAAAACAACATCTCATTCCTTTAAGTAAAAGAGTAAAAGAGTAAAAGAGATATGTTTAGCCTTGAGAAAAAGGCTGAGAGAGTATATGAAGATAGCACTCTTCAAACACCTGAAAGGTAATCATAAAGAGGAAGGGAAGGATCTGTTCTCAATCACCTCAGACGGCAGCAGGAAGTGTAATAACAGGCTGAAACTACAGAAAGCCAAATATAGGCTGAATATCAGAAAAAAACTTGTAACTGTTGGAGCAGTAAGACAGTGGAACCAACTGCCTTGAGAAATAGTGAGCGCTCCAATACTGGAAGCATTCAAAAGAGTATTGGTATTGGACAACCACCTGTCATATTTGCTTTGATTTGGATTCCTGCACTGAGGGGTTTGGATATGATGGCCTAGAAGGCCCCTTCCAACTCTTTGTTTGTTCATTTCAACTCAGTGATTCTATGATTCTATAACTCTGAATGGGTTGAAATCTCCAGAGCTGGATGAACTGCACTCAAGGATATTGAAAGATCTAGCTGAAGAACTCTCAGAAAAACTATCTATTATTTTCTTTAAAATATGGAGGATGAGTGAAGTGCTAGTAGATGATTGAAGGAAAGCTAACATTGACCTTGTATTCTAAAAGCACAAAAAAGAGGAACTACAGACCAGTCAACTTGACATCAGTCCGATGCGAAATTCTGGAGCAGATTATAAAGTGGTCACTCTGATAGCTCTTTGAGAACAATGCAGTAATAACCATGAGCCAAAACGAATTTGTCAAGAACAAATCTTGCCAGATTAATCTTATCTAACTTGTTGATCTGGTAACCTGTTGGGTAGATGGTGAGAATGTTGCAGTGCGATGCAACTGCAGAAAGATCATTGGTATTTTAAGCTGTATTAACAGAAATATAGTCTCTAAATCCCATGAAGTATGAGTTCCCTTCTCTTCAACACTGGTTAGACCACATTTAGAGTACTGTGTCCAGTTCTGGATATCTCACTTTAAGAAAGGTGCCAACAAAACTGTAACAAGTTCATATGAGGGCAACAAGGATGATCGGGGGACTGGAAACTAAGCCTGATGAAAATAGATTGAAAGAACTGGGCATGTTTAGCCTTTAGAAGAGAAGGCTGAGGAGGAATATTATAGTACTTTTCAAATACTTGAAAGAATGTCATACAAAGGAGGTTCTTGATCATCCCAGAGTGCAGGACACATAATAATGAGCTCAAATTACAGGAAGCCAAATTTCATTTGAATATCATGAAAAACTTCCTATTAGAGTGGTAGGACAATGGAACCAATTACCTCAGGAGGTGTTGAGCACTCCTACAGTGCTTGGTGCGCATGCGCGGCCTTCTTGATGTCCTCCCAAGCAGGGAGGAGGAAGAGAGGCTGCTAGCCTGAAGCTCCCTATACCCTGCTCCCCAGGGTAAGTGACTCGCCTTTGGATGTGGGGTGGGTGGGTGTATTTTAATGTGTATTTATTTTTAATGTGTATTTTTGTTTTATGTGTATTTAATTTGAATTTTTATGTCTATTTGATGTGTATTTAATGTGTATTTATATTTAATGTCCATTTTATGTGTATTTTTATATAATTTTATGTCTATTTAATTTGTATTTTTATGTGTACTTATTTATTTTTATTTATTTATTTAATTTATTTATTTGTTAGATTTGTATGCCGCTCTCCTTGCCGAAGCAACTCAGAGCAGCTAACAATGTTACAGCTATACTGCAAAGTCAAATATAAATACAGCTCAGTATAAATAGAAATACAATACGAAATGGAAGTACTGTACTGTACAATACAAAAAAATTCAGCAACTACTCCTCCCACGTCCGGGGAATGCAGAAAAAGAAAGCAGAATTAAAATTATGAATGTGTTAGGAGACTCATAAAAAGAAAGCAAATTAAATCCTGAGTAAAATGCTATGAGGAAAACTGGCATTGCTTTCTTGTGTAGGACAGAGCAAATTTAAAACTGCTGTTTCATAACGGGGATGAAGTGGGCTCTCGTCCACAAAAGCTCTCGGCATAATAAATCTGTGTTTTTAAGATGCCATAACCAGACTTTTATTATTTTAATCAATAATTTCCAGATATTATAGTAGCATCAGAGAATGGGTGGGAAGCTATTATAATAAATGTATTAAATAATTAAAGTCAAGCTGATGTCAGGGCCTAGTTCCAACTCTGCTCTAAACAAGGTTTCTTTGCTGTATCTATCTCTTTTTGTCCCATCTTTAAAGTCCCATCTGTGCAATTATAAGCATAGGCAATTTGAAACTTTGATGCATGATTTGCATTCATGATCTAGCCCTGTCATATATAGTATGCATGCATTATGGATCTTTTCACAGTTACTCTCATATTTGTTGAATGGGTATGCTTGGCATACATTTCAAACACAAACAAAGAGAGGATGAGGCAGTTCCTTTGGTGAACTACAAGTTCCAGACACTCATGTTCCAAATTAAACTTATTGTTATTTAAAGGTTTGAGATGTTAACATTTCCCTCCTCAAAAATCTGTGTTTATCTATTATTGTAGATAATCTAATAAAACCCTACAGAGGTATCTCTGAGATTGAAATGGTCCTCTTCCTTCCTTCCTTCCTTCCTCTCTCCCCCTTCCTTCCTAATTCTCACATACTTTTCAGGATTTTCCCTGTGCAGAGAAAAAAACGAGAACATGTTCAATACAATCCCTGTGGGATGGCCACATTAAGCTACATTTCATGGAGGATGACATAGATTGCATAAAACAACCCAAAAGAATTCAAAGGATGGATTTACAGGAAACATGCTGTGATCAAAATGCTGTAGCAGAAGCAAAGTTATACACTTTCCAAAAGAGGTGCCATTTTAAGTCTACCATGGCAAGAACAACAAGAGCCCCCTGGCACCTTAAAGATAGAGAAATTTATTATTGGATCAGCACCCTGCAGTTTCAGGCATATACAAATATTGGCAAAATTAAAAGTGAGTAAAAAAGGCAAAACATTGTGGCACTTTAAATGCTAGCAATTTTATTTCACTATGAGCTTTGTGGATCAAAAGCCTCTTCTTCAGACACAAGGAGTGCAAATATTCTTAATGAGTAATAATTATGTGTCATCAAAGGAGTTCAATATTATGACAACCATTTCCAGGGTTTTCTAAATACTGTAGTATAGAGTATTAAATATAAAAGTGATTTACCATTCTTTTATTTCTACACTGCCCTGGCACTGTGCAGGTTGCCCAAAGCTGAATCTTCTCAAAGGAAGCACAGAAGGGAATTGAGTTTCCAATGTCTGACTCTGTTACTCATGTATTTATTTATTTATTTAGATTTATTATCCCGCCCCAATCAGGTGGACCTGACCCTAGCCATCCTCCTAGGACATAGTATTTGTATTCCTTCTGTTTGAAGAAGTTGATTTTGCTCCATGAAAGTTCATACTGAAATAAATCTGCTAGGTTATGCTCAGATAACAATTTAGCTTACAGTACAGTCAAACCTCGCATAAAGAGCATCTCACTTAAAGAGTAACTCACTTAAAGAGCAGCATTTTCTCTAAATGTTCACTTCGCTTAACAAATAAAACCAACCAAAAACTCACTTAACAAATAAATCAGGGTTCACAATCCCCCCCCCCCAAAAAAACCTGGTAATTTACAATGGTGTTTTGCTTAAAGAGCAAACTCGCTTAAAGAGCAATCCTGTGGAACACATTATGCTCTTTATGCAAGGTACAACTGCATTTTGTTTGGAGAGTCTATCTGTTTTCTAGTGACCAGATGATGAAATAGGAGATCATAAATCTTTCTCCATGCCCAATCCATACCTTTTTGTTTCAGTGGTTTTTTACTTTTTATTTCCTTCTCTTCTCTTCTCACCTTCCTTCTGGAACTAAGCGGAAGAACTTGGGACAGGATTGTGTGAGCACAGAAGGGTCACTTTAAATGGTAGCTTTAATGATTGCTCCCCAGTGAAGTAACACTTTCTGAGATGGTCCAACACAATCTTTTGTCACAGTTTGATCACACTCTTAGTCTTAGAAATGTCACAACATTTTGCCTCCCCCACTTTTCTTCTTCTTTAAACTTTGCCAGCATGCGGAGACAGATTAAAACAGCCATTTCCTTGGTAACAAATGTATACCATATATACTCGACTATAAGTCATCCCAAATATAAGTCGAGGTACCTAATTTGGACCTCTAAGACTAAGAAAATAGATTGACCCGAGTATAAGTCAGGGGTGGAAAATACAGCAGCTGCTAGTGAGTTTTAATAATTAAAATACATGAAAATATTTCACCTCCCTTATTGCCTCTGAGGATAATCGCCCAGCGACCCTGTTTTGGGTGACTAGGTCCCTCTTTGGAAGGTCCGGGCCCCACATAGCGAGGGTCTGTTGAAACTTTTGTGGATTATCTGACAGAGAAAATCATCCGGATTTGCTCTGGGCTCAACCCTGGTGTGGAGAATGATGATCTGGGGTTGTCTGGAGTGCAGTCTTGCCGTGTTATCTGGGATCGCTTCGATCCAGTTGTCCCTGAGGAAGTGGACAGGCTCCTGGGATCTGTTCGCACCACTGCTTGTGCTTTACATCAGTATCTCGCTTGGCTAATAAAAACTGCCAGGACGGTTACAGGCGGCTGGGTCAGAGCAATTTTAAATGCATCTTTGCGGGAGGGGGTCTTTCTGGCTTTATTAAAACAAGCTTTGGTTCGCTCCCTCCTAAAAAAAACCTTTGCTCGATCCCACATTAGCAATCAATTACCGACCCGTATCCAACCTACCCTTTTTGGGTAAGGTTCTGGAGAAGGCGGTAGCACAGCAGTTACAGGAGATCCTGGATGAAGGAGATTGTCTGGACCCTTTTCAGTCAGGATTCAGGCCTGGATATGGTACCGAGACTGCATTGGCCATGCTGGTAGATGATCTCTGGCGTGAGTGGGACAGTACTTATCCGACTGTCCTGGCTCATCTTGATCTCTTGGCGGCCTTTGATACCTTCGACCACTGTATCCTTCTGAGGCAGCTCCAAGGATTGGGGATCCAGGGCACTGTGTCGTCCTGGTTTGCCTCTTTTCTGAGGGGCCAGACCCAGTTGGTGTGGTTGGAGGGTGAGAGGTCCAGCCCGAGACCCTCCAATATGGGGTGCCTCAGGACTCAGTACTCTCACCTCTCCTATTTAACATCTACATGAAGCCTCTGGGTGAGATCATCCGTTCCTACAGGGTGAGGTATCATCAATATACAGATGATACTCAACTGTACATCTCGGCCCATGGGAACACAAGCAATGCAGTCAAAGTCCTATCCAGGTGTCTGGAGGCTGTGAGGGTCTGGATGGGGGATAACAGGCTACAACTGAATCCTGGCAAGACTGAGTGGCTGTGGGTCGGGGGTCCCATGTTTACTAAGGAGTTACCATGTTTGGTTCTGGATGGGGCTACTTTGCCCCAAACAGACCCGGTGCGCAATTTGGGGGTCCTCCTGGGCACATGACTCCTGCTCGAAGAGCAGGTGGCAGTCGTGGCTAGGAGGGCTTTTGCACAGCTTCGTGTAATATGTCAATTGCACCCACTCATCGACAGAGACTCCTTGCTCATGATCACCCATGCTCTGGTCACCTCCAGATTGGATTATTGTAATGCGCTCTGCATGGGGCTGCCCTTGATGACCATTCGGAGGCTGCACCTACTCCAGAACATGGCTCCCGGGTGGTGTTGGGCTGTGGGTGTTATTTGCATGCATCCACACTGCTCCAGGAGCTGCACTGGTTACCAGTTTGCCTCCGGGTGCAGTTCGAAGTGCTGGTTATTACCTTTAAAGCCTTATATGGTAGTGGGCCAAGATACTTAAGAGACCGCCTCACCCCAATAACATCTGTCCATCCCACTAGTGCGGACCGGAGAGGCTCCCTAGTGGTGCCATCTGCCAGAGAGACACGCCTCTCTGGTACTAGAAGGAGAGCCTTCTCCATGTCTTCCTGAGTACTTTGGAACTGCCTGCCTCTAGAACTGCATCTCCAGACTGACCTGTTGGCCTTTAGGAAGGGTGTAAAGACTTGGCTGGCAGGACAGGTATGGGGCAGTAATGGTTCACTGACCCCAGCCCACTGGTTTATCTAACACCTCATACCACTCCCTCCTTTTTGATGTTAAGGAATTGTTTTTAGCTTGTTTAATTGATATTTTAAATGTTTTTTAGATTTTAATCTTGTTTTTATGAACTGTGATTTTTTTCATGTCTTTTCATGACTATTTGTAATCTGCCCTGAGTCGCCTATGTGAGTAGGGCAGAATAGAAATTTGAATGAATAAATAAATAAAATATGGTAAAATTAATTAATCTAGACATTTGTGTGGATATGTTTTTGAGTTTTATGGTAGTGGTAGTGCTGTTGTTGTTTTAATGTATGTTTGAATTTGAACCACCACAGTTTTGGGGTTGTTGACCCGAATATAAGTCAAGTCCACTTTTTGGACCTCATTTTGGAGGCTAAAAAACAAGACTTATACTTGAGTATATAAAGTATGTACACAGAGAGAGAGAGAGTATATACACATACAGAATATACACATACAGTATATACAGCATATGCATATACATATACATGTAGATATACATATACATACATACATAGAGTATATACATATATACAGCACGCACACATACACACACGCACACGCACACACACACGCACACACACACGCACACACACACGCACACACATACACACACACACACGCGCACACACACACACAACCCCCCCCCCCTGTACATGGGATTACAGGCATGATTGTAGACCACGTGATATGAAGGAAACGAAGCAAAGAGTATAATGACTGTGGAAATTCCATTATTAACTCTGGCCACCACGAGCACAAACAGTGCTATGCCAGTTAACGCATCTAAACTGATAAGAAACCATTTTCCCAATTCTAAACTCAGTTAATAGATTGGGAATGAAATCAACTTTAAGTTTTTAATGCCAGGGTTTAGCACCAGAATATCCCACCATCTGTCTATTGACATACTTATCTTTCTGTCTGAACTGAAATTTCAAGCAAAGCTGGAAACAAGTAAAATACAATTACTGTACTGTACCTGACGGCAGTAGTGTCTGCCTCACTCGTGTTTTCTGCAGAAATCACTGAAGTTGGTGTGCTGACCAAATGTTGCAAGCTCAGAGCAATGATCACCTATCTCTAAGAGCAGCTAATTACATTTTTTGTCTACACTGGGTGTAATTATCGCATTTAGTCACTCCCATAACAAAGATAATAGAATTAACGACAGTAGTAGAATTGCTCTGCGCTCATATATACAGAGAAATGATTCAAATAGATAAGAGTTCTTTCAGGCAGAAGATCCAGGAAATTGCCTTGGTGGAATATTTGGGTCCTGGGTTCTTTGTCATGCATCTACTGGAAAGCCAAAACAAGCATTTCATCTTCTATTGTAAAGTGGATGACACTGACCTGCAGATCTAGGAAACTGCATTCATGTTTCCTTTGTTTGCAGAGTCTGGAAGAGGTGACAGCAATTCACTAAAACTGGAACATCTAAAAAGATATTAGCCTGGAGTGGGTGGATAGGTTATACGATTTGGTCTTGATGGAGCATAGAGGACACCCTGCATTAGGCAGCAGATTTGGTGTGCCTTAAAAGGTTAGCCATTTTTGAGATGTAGCCATTTTAGGCTGTGACTACACAAGCAATGCACCACAAGTTGAGGCATTTTCTGACATCTACATCAGGGGTGCCTAAACTTTTCGGGCCACAGGCTGGTCACAAGGTTCAGTGGGCTGGTCACACGGTTCAGCGGACCGGTCACATGGTTCCTCCCACCTAAAGCAGAAGTAGAACACACCTTGCCATCTGTTTTGCAACAGGATGAGATAGATTTTAGGCTGCCATTTTCTCTGCTTAAACCAGGAGTGCCCAAACTACGGTTTACAGGACGGATCTGGCCCCCAACACCAATTCATCCAGCCTGCCCATCCTTGTATGGGCGCATTTTGCTTCCACTTCTGGGAGTGATGAGGGCAGCGCGAGCTGGATGAATTGGTGTCCAGGGCCGGATCCAGCCCACGGGCCATAGTTTGGGTACTCCTGATCTACATGATGTAAAATTAATCACACAGAAGACCAGTCTTTTTCAGCACTGTCTGTTTTGATTTGCCACTACCGGGGCCCCCAATAATCAGTGATGATAATGTTTGCATTGATTTGCTTTGGATTCAGCCATTTGATTGCTATGGAAAGGCTTTTTGCACCTACCCACCTCATTTTTTAAAACCTCATGGGAAGGACTACATTGGCAGAATATTGCTATTTTAGTTTAATGTTATATCACTTGTGAAACACCAGCAGCAACAACAAAAGGAGCAGATAGAAGTAAGGGAAGATGGATGAAAGAGAGGAATGAGGAGGTGGAAGGAAGCAGTGTTAATAGGGCAGGAGGCTTTGCTCAATGTGATAATTAATGGGAATTATAGATGCCCTGTGGCTACTTGCAATGTGATAATTAAACATTTTCCTCTATTTCCTGTTTGGGATGTTTTAATTGTGGAGGCTTGGACTTAGCAGAGAAGGGGGGCATGGCAACTGAATTTGAGTTCCACATTTAGATATTTGGATACAGGAGTCTGAGTATAAGTGGATGATGATGATGAGGCATTCTTGACAGTTCAAGAGATAAGCTTTTAATAGTCTGGGTGTTGGTGTACACAGCAACAGCGATTTCAACAGTGGAAACTGGTTTTGAAAATTTCTAATTAACCTGATATATCCCAGGTATACCTCGCTGTACAGGTAAAGCTAAAGGTCGCCCTTTACTTGAAAGCAAGTCATATCCGACTCTAGGGTTCAGTGCTCATCTCTGTTTATGGCCAAAGTGCCAGCACTGTCTACATTTGCAGATGTTTCCATGGACATGTGGCAGGCATGACTAGACACCAGAGTGCACAGAATGCTGTTTACTTTTCCAATGTCATTGTACCTATTTATCTACAGTATTTGCAATTTCTTGCTTTCCAACTGCTAGGTTGTCAGGAGCTGGGACAGATGGGAGCTCACTCCATCATGCAGTACTGTACCTTCATATTTATTTATTTACATTTTTATACCGCCCTTCTCGCCGGGGCGACCCAGGGTGGTTTGCAACATCATAAAAGCATAATAAAACCCAACCCAAACCCATTGTTAAAAACTTCAAAATTACAATTATAAAATTTAAAAAGTTTTTAAAATTTATAAAAATTCACAGGTCCCAATAATAATTTAAAAACTTAAAAACAAAAGATTAAAAGACCAGGGGGGAGAGGGAGCTCAAACAAGCCAGCGAGCTGGGGTCATGTGGTACCGCCAGGACCCCATACCTGTCCCACCAGCCATGTTTTTAGGTTCTTCCTAAAAGACAGCAAGTCCATCTGAAGACGTAGCTCAGTTGGTAGGAGGTTCCATAGGGCTGGAGCGGACACAGAGAAGGCCCTCCTTCTAGTGCCAGAGAGATGTGCCTCTCTGGCCGATGGAACAATTAGAGAGCCTCTCCGGTCTGCTCTGGTGGGACGGACAGATGTTCTTGGGGTGATGTGGTCTCTTAAATATCCTGGCCCACTACTATATAGGGCTTTAAAGGTGATAACCAGCACCTTGAATTGCACCTGGAGGCAAACTGGCAATCAGTGCAGCTCCCGAAGCAGAGGCGAGGCATGCGCATACCGCCCATACCCCATTACCACCCGGGCAGCCGCACTCTGGACCAGTTGAAGCCTCCAGATGGTCATCAAGGGCAGCCCCATGTAGAGCACATTACAATAATCTAGTCTGGAGGTGACCAGATCATGTGTGATCATGAGCAAGGAGTCCCGATCTAGGAGCGGGCATAACTGGCATATTACACGAAGTTGTGCAAAAGCCCTCCTGGCCACGACTGCCACCTGCTCTTCGAGCAGTAGTCATGAGTCCAAGAGGACCCCCAGATTATGCATATGTTTCAGTTATATTGGAACCAGTGGTGAGATTCAGCAGGTTTGCCCCAGTTCGTCAGAACCGGTAGCAGAAATTCTGGCTGGCCCCACCCATCCAAATTTTGAAATAAAGTAGTCCTAATTCGGGTGCGACGCAGGGCTTTCCCCCTGGCCATTCCCACCATACCACGCCAACAGAGTAGGTAGTAAAATTTTTTGAATCCCACCACTGATTGGAACTATTTGTTTGCTTAGAAAAATATTGGCTACTATGGCAATATGAATTTGGAGACATACAGTATAGTCTCACATGTTTCTTTGAGGAATACAGTGGAGACATGTCTAGTGAGGACCCCTTTTTGATTGGATATATTGCAGTGAATTAACTTTGCCTTTGAAAAATTCTACATATTTGTGTATGTGCACATGTTTCTAAAATATGTCCCTGAGGTACAGTCTGGCCCTGAAAGTCGCCGAGACGAGCTGTCAGTCAATGTAACCATTATTTTTGTGGGTGCTTTAGTTTTGTGGCAGCAGCTTGTCAAAAGTACATGATTTTCATTAAATCACAAAAGCTGCCAGACATCCAACCGAAATGTAAGGCGTTCATAGAATTCATGTCAAAAGCATCGTCCTTCCTTTTTAACTCTCACGAACTCCACCCTTTGGGCCTTCCTCTGAAGGAGTCCAGCCAATGACTACTCAGTACTCCTTATCCATCAAACTTTAAGTTTCATTTCTCCAAGAACACAAGGTTTAGAATGTTTAGTCTAGCAAACAGTTCCTGCCCAGTGACAACCCATAATGCCACACTGCCACCTCCCTCCAATGAACAGCACACAGAAAAAATCTACATCACTCTTCTAAAAAACCCACAGGCCCCATTTCTATCTCATGACAGACCCAAACATAACTAATAGTGCAGCAAAGCCATGAGCATTAAAGTTGTAGTTGTGGCTCTGTCACACAGTGGTCATCACTAGTTGATCAGCTAAAAATCCTGGCCATAACCTTGTGAATTCTTGTGCCATTTGCTTCTTCCAGAATGTTTCCCCTGCCAACTCATATATGTGACCACTGAATTAAAAGCTGCCAAGGCTTGGCTGAGTCCTAGGCAGGAAGAATTAGTCATAGGGCAGTAATGGCATGGCCTTTAAAAAACACTACAGCTGTTGAACCCATCTTCTTGGCTTGTGCCATTGCTACACCCTGGTCTAAAGGAAGGCTCATGTGATCCTAACAAGAATGTAATAATTACATGTAGTACTGGTTAACTTTTTTTAAAACTGCAAACACTATGCTATTGGAAGAAGAAAACAAAACACCGCACAAGGTCCATTGCACAGGGAGTAGGTGAGCAAACCAGTTGAGTTAGTCCACTTTAAGGAGGAGAAGTCAACACCAATCCCTTTTAGCAGAAAAACCTGGTCTTAGGCTGTATTTACGAGTATATTTACTTAGGAATTACCCCAACTGAACATTGGAAGACTTTCTTCCATGTAAACAAGCGTAAGATTGCACTGCACAGGTGGTGTTTTTAAGATGAGGTCCCCAGGAAGCTTTGAGGTCTGGAATGAGGAAAGATCAAATAAGAGGCCATGTGGTGCAGTGATTAAGCTGCTCACGATTTGAATTCAGTCCTGACATGTTCAAGGTTAGCCCAGCCTTCCATCCATTTGAGGTCAGTAAAACAAGTACCCAGTGTGTTGGGGGCAAAATGCTAATTGCCTTGTGAACCTCCCAGAGAGTGCTCTAAACACTACAGAACAGTATATAAGTCTTATTGCTATCGCTTGCTGTGAGTCTCATCATTCCATGTACAAAAATTAGACTAGGAATTGAATCTTTGTTCAGGCCTAAGCATGGGACAACATTTTCTATCACATTTGAAAGAAAAAGGCTATATTTAAAGGTAAGGGCTGCGGTAGCTTAGTGGTTAGGATGCTGAGCTTGATGACCGGAAGGTCAGCAGGTCAGTAGTTCGAGATCCAAGTGCTGTGTGGTGGAGTGAGCGCCCATCATCTGCCCCAGTTCCTGCCAACCTAGCAGTTTGAAAGCAAGAAATTGCAAGTAAATAAATAGGTGCAGCTTCAGCAGGAAAGGTAAAAGTGTTCTGTCTGCTTTGGCATCTAGTCATGCCTGCCACATGACCATTTAAATGTTTGCAGACACAGACAGCACTGTTTCCTTGGTTGTAAATTAAGAATTGTATCCTCACTTTGTTCTAAAAAAATAAATAAATAAGAAAGCTTCTGCTTATTTGCAAAATTTATTTCGGGTTAGGACAAGAGAGATGGGTGATACGAAAGGCACATCAGCAATCCTTAAAAAAGCAATCTGAGGTGGAAAGGAAGGGAAAATCAGCGCAGGTCTTCTTTTTTCATGTCCAAGCCAGACTTTAAACCGGGGTTCCCAGCCTATGGCCTGTGGGCTGGATCCTGCCTACAGCACCATTTCATGTGCCCCCAACTCTCCAAGAGCATTTGACAAAAAATGGACACCCCCTTGAAGCTGTTGGGACAAAATGGCCACCCCCATCATGCAGGCAGGGCAAAATGGCTGTCTGACCCACAAAGCTGACTGAGAGAGCATGACCTGGCCCCAAGCTTGAAAATGTTGGGAACCCCTGCTTTAAACTGTCAAAATGAAGCCATCTTCTTGGCTTTGTTGTTGGCCAGACTTAAATCCTCATTGATACATGTATCTGGTAGTAATCTACAGACCAACAAATCAGCTGGAGTCTGTATCCCTCCACAGTCACACAGCCTATTGTTGTTCACCAGCAGTCCCCACTTGAGCATGTTGGTCTTACAATTAGGGACTCCAACCCTCAGCCTATTCAGAGTTCTCCAAATGGTGTAGGGGAGGTTGTGTTCCTCAGCTATATCCTCCTTTAATGTTATTCCTTGTTCAGTGAGCTCCTTTCTCCACCTTCTAAATTTTTTTGCTCAAAATGTTCGCACAGGTGAGACCCACGTAAAGGAGAGTACAGTACAGTATAAGAAATGTGGAGAATTCTCTTTTTTTCTTCCCAATGAAAAAACATGGGCTCATCTCTCCAGTATGAGACAGAGGGCCTTTTCAGTATCTGCTCCGGCCCTTTGGATCCTCCTGCTGATGGACCTTCATCTTCAGGCAGAACTGTCAGTTTTTAGGAAAGAGCTGAAGACATGACTAGCCCAGTAGATGTGGGGAGCAGAGAGAGGGGAACATCCACTGCCCATTAGCTGATGTGAATGCTTCCAATCGCCATCCGGGTTTTTAGTCTATTTGTTTAGTTTGTTGCAAATATTTTAACAATGTGTTTCATGTGGAGTTTTTAATGATGTGTTGGGGTTTTTTTATACGGTGTTATGTGCAATTGGATTGTGAGCCACCCGGAGTTGTTTTGGTGATTGGGCGGCTATACAAATCTAAACAATAAATAAATAAATAAATATTATTGAGCGTAAACTGCCCCCCCCCCCCGCATTGTTTTCAGCATTGAAAAGGCAAGTCCTTAAGGCTTATGTGAATAGATGGAACAGTTTCTATTTGGAGCAGGAGCTAACAGGGACAGCTGGGGAACACGTTGCTTCCTCAAATCCCAGGATCATAGTGGGCTTGCTTGCTGTACTGGCAAGCAAGAAGAATTGTTCAGTTATGTTTTATGGGTCTTTAATGTTGAAAATTGCTCTGTGCTCCAGGAAACTTAAATAAAAATGGCATGCAATAATAGGGTTGCTTTGTCTTTATGTCTCAGGAATGAATTTGATGTGTGAGTAGATATGTGTGTATGTTTGCTAAAAAATTTTTTGTTCTTTTCTACTTTTGCTTTTCTTTTGTCCCCCTCTCCCCACTACATATCTCAAATGCATAACACTGGTCTCAGTTCTGCTTGATCAGGGCATTCAGATGTGTGGTTTGCTGTTTTCTACCTGTCTCCAGGTGTATCTGGACACTTTTCTTTCAGTTTTGATTCCATTTCAATAGTATCATTGGACCTGTAATTTGATGAACTGCCATTCTATACAGTACGCTACAGTTTACTTAATGAGTCCTGGTGACACAGTGGTTAAATTGCTGTACTGCAGCCAAAATGTTGTGAGTTTGATCCTGATGGAGACAAGGTTGAATCAGCCTTCCATCCTTCTAAGATCGGTAAAATGAGTACCCAAGGTGTTGGGGCATACAATGGTTACAAATAACAGTATAAAATTAAACATAATACAGTAAACAAAAACAACAAATGAAACAAAATGAATTATATACAATAAGCAATAAGCAATAAACAATAACAATACCACCCAAAAACAAAACACAAACAAAAGCGAGCAGAGAATCCTAAATTTTTCACTAAACTACAAACTCTAGGATTCCTTTGGATGGAGCAACAGCGAATGAAGTGTATCAAACTAATAAAATTATATCATGCAGCTGTACTCTTAATTGCCTGTCCCTTGATCAGTATTCACAGAAGATTAGCCCTTAAGGCTTATTATTAAGTTAACCAAATATAGCGTATTAATATGCTGCATTTCATCCTGTGTTTGTTGTGCATTGTGCACAAAACCTGTTTCAGACCCTTCTCACACACTTAATAGCCACAAAGGCCCAGGAGTGTTGACAAGTGGGTGTTGAATGCTTCAGATTCTCCTGAAATGTATCAGTGATGATTCTGCACTGTTACATGAAGATCTGGTTTCAGTGAGAACCTATTGCCAGTGCAAGAGAAATGACTACTGTATTAGCAACCGCAGAAACCTGATCTGAAAAAGTGGCAGGTTTGGATTACATGCTGCATATTCTGACAGCAGATCAGCCTATTATTATTATTTCTTCATTTTAGACAGGAGATATAAATCAGAAATAGCTCATCTGACCTCCACAAGAGCATCTGCATTCTTTCCAACACGTGCTTGTTTATTTTCAGGGCAAAGTTTCAAAAGGGTTCCATAAAGGCCCAACAGCATGGCTTGCCAAATTACAGTCCGACATTTAAATCAGGACACTCCAGTGGATTTAATCAAGAATAAGTTGCCTGGATAACTCAGTGGATTGGGAGACCTGGCTGCAGACCCAGAGGTCAATAATTTAATTCCCCATAGGGGAAGGTGCATTTTAGCAGAGCACTTCTAGGAGGAGGGGGACTAGCAAATCACCTCTGAGCTCTTTCTCCCTAGAGCAGTGATGGTGAATCTTGGCACTCCAGCTGTTCTTGGGCTTAAATTCCCAGAAGCCCAAGTCTCTGTGAATCCACATGAATGTGTTTACTGCATGTTTACTGTGGATTTACAGAGACTTGGGTTTCTGGGAATTGAGGTCCAAGAACAGCTGGAGTGCCAAGGTTCACCATCACTGCCCTACAAGATCCCAAGATAGGTTGCCATTAATCAGAATCAATATGATCATACAAAATTGTTGTTATTTAGTCTGTTGTACTGATCAGAGGGGACTGCAGTGGCTTAGTGGTTAAGAGGCTGAACTTAACCACTGGAAGGTCGGCAGGTCAGCAGTTTGAGACCCGAGTACTACACAATGGAGTGAGCTCCCAGCATTCACCGGTGATGTGCATTGGTATGAAATTTTGTCACTCCTATCTCTAAAAATACTAAACAAGATTTATAATTCCACATGACACACACAAAGAGAGAGAGAGAAGTAAGACATAAGAACAGTTCCCAACCTTTCATGTTCTTTATCACATAGCTTTTATATTTATTCCTTCTGACAAAAATATTTAGTGGTCTTTATACATGGACTGCAGTAGCCTAGTGGTTAAGACACTGGACTTGATGGGTGGAAGGTTTCCAGGTCAGCAGTTCAAGACCTGAGTACTGCACAACAGAGTAAGCTCCCGTCTCTGTCCCAGCTCCTGCCAACCTACCAGTTCGAAAGCAAGAAATTGCAAGTAGATAAATAGGTACTTCAGTGGGAAGGTAAACAGCATTCCGTGTCAAGTCCTGCCTGCCACATGTCCATGGAAATCTTTGGCTATAGACAGAGATGCGCACTGAACCCTAGAGTTGAATTAGAATGGCTTTCGAGGAAGGGTGACCTTTACCTTACTTATCAGTAAACTTCCTCTTCTGGGATTCAGCCTTCCACAACAGCAACAAGTTAAAACCTTCAGACACTACTACTCTAAAGTAGGTTGCTGGAAGGGAATGCTAGGGCAGAAGAGTCAGAGTTTAACTAGATCAACTTGCCACCTTGATTCTGGTACAGATCACAGATTCCTGGCCTTGGCCAGTCAATGGAAGCTCCCTGTTTGTTAATTTTTACTGTACTTCTGCATGAATGAGCCACCAGCAGACCTGCAAAACTATTAATATAAAGTACAGTAATTTAATTTAAACTTATTTAGGTGGCTGTAATTATTATGCATCTTTTCCTTTGCAATCAGCCAAGAATGTACTTTTGCATCCAGGGCTCGGAAATAACACATTACAAGTAATTACATTTCCTTCAACACACAACTTTCTGAGTGACAGGCTGTGGGAGCCTTACACTACTTTGTTATAAATTAAGCAGAAAGATGTATGTAACAAATATCAGTGTCCTAAAGCTTTCTGGCAAATGCTTTCTTCAGGATTTGCTTGTCCACCTCAGATCTGTAAATATAGAATTACTCAGCCCATTACCTTGACTCTTGTCATGCTTTATATTTTAGGTTTAAATAAGCCTAGATTTTCAATCCCTATCTTTAATTGAAATTGAAATTGACACATTTGAATGTGTCACAACACAAGTGCAAATGTGACCATGAACGTTACAACAGACTGAGAAATACCATTTAAAGTAATATAATTGTGACCTGTTTTATGTCAAATTCTTCACACAGTGTACCACAGCATGTCAGAGAAAGATTGTGAATCAATATCTTCAGCTAAAGAGAAGTGGAAGATTTTTTAAAAAAAAATGCATGAGGAATATTAGGAAAGAGATTCAGGTGAATGGAACAAAGCAGGCTAGCAGACTGTAGGGGCAGATGACAGATGAAACAGATGAAACTCTAGAGAAAGATTGGTCTATTAGACATTATAGCTTCACATCTGTAGATGATGATATCCATGATATAGTTCTCCTTCCACCAAATATGGACCTTTATTTGCATTTTATTTTTTGGCAGGAGACAAAAGCATGGAAAAGTTACTTACTGGACTGCAGTTCTCAGAATTGTACACTCAGTGCAGCCAATGAATGCTCTAGAACACACTTTTCAAGGACCTGTTGTACACAAGAGCCCTTCTCAGAGCCAATAGTGAACCTTTTTGAGGTAGAGTGTTCAGTCTAACACATACAAGTGGCAGTGTTTTGAAACAGCTTACTGAATTGTAGCCATTCTGCTCCACTCTTTGCATGCCTGCTCAGACAAAAAGTCTCAACAATCCAAGTATGATAATCTGTCAAATATTGGTGCTGAGGATTATAGCTGCCTAGTATATATGCCTAAATCATATATAAACCAGTAGCATAATTTACTCCCAAAAGTTCCTAAAATAGTTCACTCTTAGTTGATTAAAATAAATCTAAAAGCTACAGACTGTATTCAAATGTGATATATTCAAATGTTATATCATCTACTCAACACCTGAAATGGAGCATAAAGTGAGAAAGACCACAGAAAGCCACATACATTGGACTATGACCACCTTAACCTTGCACGACTGGCTTTGCTGGCAAGAGCTTGGACATTGGACTAAAAACATCTGGAGAATCATGGTTGCTAAAACTGAATTAAAACAATTATTGCTCATCAGCCTACAAATGTAATGAAGGTTCAAGAAGGAGAGAATTAAATATAGTGAACCCATTTTTTGTAACTTGTTATTTCCAAGATTTGTTTTGACTTGGTTGACCAACAAATTGGCATTTGAGTTTGAGAATGAAGCAATGACCAACTGTGTCTTTCTCTGCTATCACAAGGATGTTTATAAAGAGTGAAATGAGTCAAGGCCACAAATGACACAGCTAAAACAAATTAAATCAGGTCTTAGTTGAAGAAACATGGTTGTAATAAGATTAATTCTCATCATGATAATTCCATAATTAGGATATCTTGGCCACAAGGATGTTCAGTACATTCTGATGAAGCAGAAACTGAGCTCTGTGGTGAATTGTATTTTGCCTTCATTCCCATGTTTTCTTCTTCACCCAAAAGTCCACAAATCATACAAATAAGCAAAGGTGGGCAGTTTTGCTTGTTAGTGCTAGTAAAGGTAAAGGTTTCCCTTGCTCGAAAGCCAGTTGTATCTGACTCTAGGGTTCAGTGCTGATCTCTGTTTCAAAGCCGAAGAGCCAGCACTGTCTGCTTCTGCAGACGTTTCCGTGGTCATGTGGCAGGCATGACTAGATACTGGAGCGCATGGAACGCTGTTACCTTCCCACCAAAGTGATCCCTATTTATCTACTTGCAATTTCTTGCTTTCGAACTGCTAGGTTGGCATGAGCTGGGACAAAGACAGGAGCTTATTCTGTCCTGCAATACTTGGGAATTGAACTGCTGACCTTCCGCCTCCCAGTCAGCGTCTTAGCCACTACCCCACAGCCAACATGGGAAATGCTCTGGAAGTGATAATTTAAAGAAAGGAAAGTTCCCTATCTCTACAAAGAAGTCGTATAAAGAAGTAGGCTTATTCCTGACCAGTTAATTCTCCACCTAAAATGAGAAACGATGCAGAAAGTGTGGCAAATTCCACTATCCTCTCCTTCTTCAAATTAGGGTGTATAATCTGCTCTTTCTCTGTCATGGGAAGATAAAGCAGCTACAAGAATAACTTGCTCCTCCACCCTAAAGATAAAGAAATAGGAACATGAGTCATGTTCATTTGGATAGAACTGAAGATAAAGAGACAAAGATTTATCCTGGCATCTTAACCTGGATTGGTTTCTGGAACCTCGCACAGCACTCAGGTATCAAACTGCTGACATGCCAACATGCCAGTCATCAAGCTCAGCATCTTAACCACTAAGCCACCATGGCCCTTGCTTTATATATAGGCAGAAATTAATCCAACAAATATCCACTTTTCATGCATCTCTTTCACACAAACCTTTCCCATCCTAGCTCCCAGGGGTGGGGAACCTGCAGCCTTGAGAGGAACCTGGACTTCTGGGAATTGAAGTCCAAATACACCTGGAGTCCCAAGGTGGAGAGCCAGGTTTGCTGACCCCTGGCCTAGAGGAGATAGGCTAGTTCTCCAGGTGTTTTGGAATTTCGATTCCCAGATGCAAAGGTCCCCCCCTGCTTGAAATGTTTACTTCTATGTGAGGAGGAGGTGGGGGAAGGACCTGCCCCCATAATTGTATCAAGGGGAAATAATGAGGACAGGGTGTATATTGGGTTATAGGAGTGCCCAAACTAAGGCCTGGGGGCCGGATGCGGCCCCCAACACCAATTCATCTGGCCCACAAAGCCCTCATCGCTCCTGGAAGCAGAAGTAAAACATGCCCAGATGAATTGGCATTGGGGTTGCATCCAGCCCCCGGGCCTTAGTGACTGGCTCTCTGAACCATATGATCGGCCCATGGCCCAAAAAGTTTGGGCACCCCTGGGTTAAAGGTGCTATAGGTTAGAGCCATCCCAAAGACCAATTTTAAATGACAGAAGATCTCCAAAACCAATGATTTGCTTTTTAAATAGATTGCAGCTCTCCTCTACACTACTTTTCACTAACAAATACCATTCCCCCCCCCAAAAAAAAACAAAAAAAAAAACAAAAACCTATGGATTTCTAGTTGTTGCTTTTTGGTTCATATACCTAGCTAAGTCTTGTGGTGAGTATATGTCCCAATAACAGAAAAGTGGTACCCTGACCCTCTGTATGTGCTCATTCCTAATTTTGCCCATATTCTGTAGCAAATAGGAACGGTAGGATTTCCTTTCCTTTTGAAGGGTTAAATAACTGGCTTTTACTTTAGCTAAACAATACACACCTAGAAATTAAAAGACATTGTACACAAATACTGGGTGAAACCTGTTGCTTAGCCTAGTAAATTTTTAACATCTACATGAAGCCATTAGAGGAGGTAATCTGGAAGTTGGGGTATACTTTCATCACTATGTTGATCATACACAACTCTCTCTCCTTGTTATATCCTTAACAGAGAAAGCTGGCTGAAACTTAGACTGCTGTTTGGCTGCGATTATGCATTGGATGAGGCAGTAGTGGGCTCCAAAAATTTTTACTATCACACTGTGGGTGTAGTATGGTGGGCGCAGCCAGGGGAAAGCCCTGCGTTGCACCCAAATTAGGACTACTTTATTTCAAAACCTGGATAGGCGGGGCCAGCCAGAATTTCTGCTACTGGTTCTGGTGAACTGGTGCGAACCTGCTGGGGTGAGGGCTAAAGGACTGAAGCTTGAAAAGATTGAGATCTTCTTGCTGGGTGCCTTGTTGATAGGCTTAATGCAAATTGACTTAGTCTTGATGTGGTCACAATCCCTCTGAAGGATTGGGTTTGTGATCTGAGTGTCATCTTAGCCCTGGTTCTCTTGCTAGAAAAATAGATGTCTGCCATAGCCAAGTCTACCCTTTTCCATCTTAGGCAGACCATCTAGCTGCAACCATTCCTTGATTTGAGGTCTCTGATGACATAGATCTGTGCCTTGATAAACTCAATATGACTATGACAAGGACCCGGGCCTTCTGAATGGTGAACCCAAACAATCTGGAATGCCCCTCTTGCATATACAGTAATACCTCGGACAACAATTGCCTCGGATAATGTTAAAATTGGATAACGTTGGGGAATTTGAGGCAAACATTTGCATTGCACAACGTTAAGATAACGTTGTGTGATGCAATTGTTTGTCTCAAATTCCCCGACGTTGATCTCTGCCTCAAAGCCCACAGGGCTAGAGACCAGCCCTGCGGGTTTTGGGGCAGAGATCTACCAAGGCTTAGACCACCGGTTTGGTTGGGGGGGGAGGTCGGGCCTGTCTGCCCCCCCCATCAACTGGTGCTACGGGCTCTCTGCTTTGGGATTGGGGTGAGTGGGAGTGGAAGGCACCTACAGCCACCTAGGGGGTTGTTCCCTCCCCAAGCAAACCGGAAAGGGAACAGGGCTTTTTTTTTAACATTGTGCAATCAATGCATCACACAACATTAAAAACTGGATAATGTTATGACCAGTGATGGGATGACAAAAATTCTACTACCACGCCATGACGTCACGGACGTCATGGGCGTGGCCAATGGCATGACGTCATGACGTCACGGCCGACGTCATGACGTTGTGGGCGGGGCCAAAATAAAAATAAATAAAAAATAAAAATAAACATACACACACACCCCTCCCTCTCAGCCCACCCACCCAGACACAAATAAATAAATAAAATAAAAACAACCACCCACCCAAAACACAAATAAATTACCCACCCACCCCAAATAAAAACCCCTCGCTTACCTTTCTTGGGACCCGGCACCCCGATTGCTGTCCACAGCCGCCGCCGCCGCCGGAGCTGCCTGCACCCCTGTGGCGTCCTCCTTGGGCCGGTACCTTTTTAGCCCGGCTCCGGCCATGGCGAGGGGCGACGGGCAGCCGCGGCTGCCGCGCCTCCCTGGGCCGTCCCCATGCCGCACCGCCGCCGCCTACAGCTTCCTCCTCCGCAGCGCGCGGCAGCCGAGCTCAAAAGGGACCGACCCAAGAAGGAGTCCACAGGGATTCAGGCAGCGGCAGCTCCGGCGGCGGCGGGCGGCGGCTGTGGACGGCGGGTGCAGGCACCCGGCCCACAGGCGCCCGGCGGAGGCGGCGGCAGCGGTGTACCCCGCCGGGCGTCCCCAGGGCATGGGGCTTGTCAGCAGCGGACGGCCGAGGCAGCCCTCAACGTGCCGCGGGGAGGCGCCCCCCTCAGAGGGCTGCTGCCGCCGCCGCTGCCCTGAAAGTTCTAAATGTTTTGAAAATCGGAGCGAAAATGGCTCTAATTGACTGCGCATGCGCAGAAACTCAATCTGACGCATGTGCAATGCGTCAGATTGAGTTTCTGCGCATGCGCAGTCAATTAGAGCCATTTTCGCTCCGATTTTAATTTTTTTTTTTCTTTCGGTCAGGCGTCCGGAACCGGACGCCCCAAAAGTGGACTTCCCCTCACGGAGAACCCTCCGGGATTGGTCTTACCGGTTCCAGAGATCCGTCTGGAACCGGTGACATCCCATCACTGGTTATGACTTGTGGAACCAAGTCATAACATTATCTGAGGTACTAGTGTATCTACCTGGCTTCTTCCTTCCCAGAATTTCATAAACTTGTAAAGGCTAAATTTTTAGAGAAGCTTTCTGTGATATCCCACCTCCAGCAAGGCTTATGATTTTTTTCTTGGTTCTGCAGGGGTCAGGAACCTGCAACATTGAGGGGTTCCTGAGCTTCTGGGAATTGAAGTCCAAGTACACCTGGAGGCCCAAGGTTGAGAAACCCTGTCCTAGAGGAAACAGACTAGTCCTCCAGGTGTTTTGGAACTTCAGTTCCCAGAAGCCCAGGCTCCATTCAAAGTCACAGATTCCTCACCCCTGTATGGGCTATTGCAAGGGTTCCCAAGCTTTTCAAGCCTGAGGCCTGCTCATGCTCTTTCAGTCAGCTTCAAGGGCCAGATGGCCATTTCCCCCTGCTTACATGATGGAGGTGGCCATTTTGTCCCAACAGCTTCAAAGGGGTGGCCATTCTATTGTTCAAATACCCTTGTAGGGTGGGGGCACATGAAATGGTGCTGTGGGCTTGATCTGGCCTACGGACCTTAGTTTGGGAACCCCTGGCCTATTGTATCTGTTCACTTGTTTGTTTTAAGTTGCTTATTGTTATCAAGCCCCACTAATTCAGTATGATTTACCAGACTAAACAACAGAGTTTCAACCAATATCTGTGTATAATGCCTGCTTGTTACTATGTGTGTTACTGTTTTACTGTGCTTTGAAATCATTTAATTATAATATTGTAAGTTAATCTATTTTCCATGGTTGCTCACCATGACAAATGCTATAAATATTTTAAAGAAGTACTACAGTAGATAATTATGCAGTAAGCTCCTGCGATTAAGGACTGTCTCTGTTGCTAATGACTAATGCAAAGCTTAGGTGGCTGAAAAATTCAATACCCCGGATAATGCTATGACTTGTTTCCACAAGTCTTAGTGTTATCCGGTTTTTAATGTTGTATGATGCATTGATCGCACAATGTGAAAAAAAAAGCCTTGTTCCCCTTCCGAAGAGGAAAGGGAACAAGGGGGTGATCCGCCTGCCTCTTTGGAAAGGGCAGTGGGGATTCCATGCGTGGAATCCCCGCTGCCCTTTCCAAAGAGGCAGGCGGATTGAGCCAAGTGCTGGTTGGGTTGGGGATGCATGCGCGTGCACTGGTTCTCTCCTCAACCCCACCGGCGATCGCATGCTCAGACTGCTGGTTGGGTTGGAGAGAGAATGGATTTGTTTTTAAATATATAGTATATAATTTGACGTTATGAACTAACATCTCTCATAGTCCTTTCTGCTGCAAGGAAAAGGGAATGTTTGTATTATTTTCCCTACCTTAGTGTGCAATCATACCTAGGTCACTTCAAGAAGTGGTCACCAAGACCAACAAGGATGATCAGAGGACTGGAAACCAAGCCTTCTGTGACTTAGCTAGGTATATGAACCATATGACTGAAGGAACAGGCATGTTTAGCCTTGAGAAAAGGAGACCGAGATGGGCTATGATAGCACTCTTCAAATACCTGAATGATAATTATAAAGAGGAAGGGAAGGATCTGTTCTCCATAATCCTAGAGTGTAGGTCACGTAATAACGGGCTGAAACTAAAGAAAGTCAGATATAGGCTGAAAATTAGGAAAAAAAATTTACACTTACAGCAATACAACAGTGGAACCAACTGCCTCGAGAGGTAGTGAGCGCTCCAACGCCGGAAGCATTCAAGAGAGAATTGGTCTACCATCTATCATATCTGCTTAGATTCAGATTTCTGCATTGAGCAGCGGTTTGGACTCATGGCCTGAAAGGCCCCTTCTAACTCAGTTTTTCAATGATTCTAAGAAGGGGCTGACAGAAGGAACCACGGAGAAGACCAGAAGAAACATTGTCACTATTTTTAGTTTTTTGTAAGAAAGGGACAGATAAAACAGCAGTAGATGGTGCTACTTGAGGCAGGAAGAACAATGTGGTTTTGAGGGAAAATGCCTTTGTGGTGACAGCAGTAAACAGGCAGGTTGGAAGGCTACTCAGGAGGTTTCACGAGGCCCATGGACTGCAGGTTGGGGACTCCTGGACTAGACTGTTTTGAGAAGTATTTGAAAAGATCTGCCTCACTGGAAAGGAGGGAAATCACGAGTGTATTGCTTTGTTGGGGCCACTGCTCTCCATTATTGAAGTTTGTTTTGGCTCGTTTAATTTTGGTATTTTTAGCTCTGCACCATTTTGTACATTTTAATCCTGCTTTCGTTGGTAAACCGCTCAGAGGAGCATTTTCCGCTCGATGTAAGTAAATCTAATTAATTAGTTCATTAGTCTTTTTTACTTCCTCTTTTACCTCTTCGGGTGTTGAGGGAGATATAAGGTTCTTGCTCTGGTACTTCAAGCAGCATTATTTGGTGTTCTTGTAATATGTCTTTGAATTTGTCTCTCCACCTTTCTCTGGGTCTGCCTTATGCATTTTGTCCTTCTCCTCTTTACACATATGCCTTGTAAGGTACAGAATTCCAAGACATTCTCTTCCAAACCACTTTATTTGTTGTCTCTGTATGTAGTTTAAGATGAGTTCCAATTCTTTCCCTGATAATCTCATTTCTGATCTCATCCGCTTACAACCACTCCAGCAGCCTTCCTCAGACATCTCATTTTCATGGCTAACTTTCCTTTATGTTTTGCTGTGTAAGTCTCTATGTCCAGCACAGGTAATATAAGGTGGGAATGAATAGGTGCTGTATGACATACAATATTTCTTTTATTAATTGAATCAAATCAATGTCTCTCTTTTAGTTATTATAGTTAGTTTCATAATGGCTAGTCTTTAAAATCACTTTTGTTCAGTCGCACAGTCGATTCCGACCCTTTGCGACCCTATGGACCACTGTCCGCCAGGCACTTTTGTCCTTCACGATCCTCCTCAACTCGCTCAGCTCTGTGCCCACTGTGTCAGTACAATACCATCTAGCCATCTCATCTTGGGCCGCCCCCTTCTTCTTTTGCCCTCGACTCTTCCAAGTATCAAGGCTTTCTCAAGTGAATCCTCTCTTCTCATTTGATGTCCAAAGTACTTTAGCTTCATCTTTACTATTTGACCTTCTAAGGAATTTACTATTTGACCTTCACTATGCTTGTGTATATTTTGCATTTTTGTTTGAAATGTTTTAAAAATACAGAACAATGCAGCCTTAGAGCATGAGGGCAATAGTAAAGATTTTCTAAGGTGGAATCGAATATATAAATTGTTTAGATGTTTGTTTATAAATTAATGTTTAGTCTTGTATAGTTTATATTTTCTTTTTGTTATACGTTAACCCAATATGTACAAATGCTATATGCTAAAAAAAATTTTATTTGGAAAAAGGAATCTGATCAATCAATTAATAAAACCCAATTATTTAATTATAACCCATTAATAAGACTCAGTTAATTAGCATCCCAAACGTCACCACCAGCAACCCAACCCTCTGGCTTTGGGAACCAGACTTGAGGGAGAAAAGGGGGAGGGGTTAGGCTTCCTCCCCCCCCCTCTTTTTATTGGCTGCTCTCAACTTCCTTGGCGCTCTCTCATTGGCCCGCTTGGCTGTCGGGTCCTCCTTCTCCAGGGTGTGTCCGTGGAAGAAGCAGCCGGCGCCGCCGGCGGCGGCTCAGTGTTCTTCGCGTGGAACTCCTCAACCGTGCGCCCTCCCCCTCTCCTCCTCTGATTGGCCTCTCCCGCCTTCCTCGGCCCTCGCTCATTGGCCCGTTGGGCTGTCGCTCCTTCGCCTCCTCCAGGGTGTGGCCGCTGGAGAAGCGGCTCAAGTTCTTCGCGCGGAGCTCTCCAGCGGTGCGCCCCCCCTCCTCTTCCTCCTCCTCCTCCTCCTCCTGCTTGGCTCACGGGCCGGTGCCGCCTTCTGTGACTCAACAGGGCGTGGAGGCAGGGCTGCTGCTGCTGCTGCGGTTCAGGCTCTGCTTCCCTCGGGCGGCGTCCCAGCGAGGCTCTTCCTTCCACTCCTCCTTTCCGTTTATTTCCTCCCTCCTTTTCTTCTCCGCCCAGCCTTCCTCCTCCTTTCCTTCTCAGTCTCTCCCTCGCCTCCTTCCCCATCATAAGAGCCAACATGGACGACCCCGACCAGTCCCCCTTGGTCTCCTCCTCGTCGTCCCCCCCGCAGGGCTGGCAGCCCCAGAAGCCCCCTTTCCAGTTCCAGTTCGTGCAGGAGCCCGAGGAGGAGGAGGAGGAAGAGGAGGAGGAGGAGGAAGAAGTGGACGATGAGCGGTTGGAAGTGAGGGAGAGGAAGCCAGCCTTCGCCCCCCCCGCGGGGAACCCCTTCGCCACCCCGCCGCTGCCGGCCTCCGCCCCTCCCCTGATGGACCTGGGCGCCTCTGGAGAGGAGCCCCCCGCCCGGCCAGCCCCCAAAGCAGCAGCCTGGGCCGACCCGCCGGGCTTCTCCTCCTCTCCTTTCGGGGCTGACGCCGACATCTCCCCCTCCTCCCCGCCTGAGGAGAAAGAGGAGGCGCCCCCCCGCAGCGCCCCCCCGGCGCCCCCACCCCGGGACGAACCCAGGCCCCCCGCCGTCCCGCCCCGCAGCGCCCCGCCGGCGCCCCCTAAGCGAGAGGAGAAGACGACCCCCCTCGCCCCCAAGGGCGCCGCCTCAGCCTCTCCGGGTGAGTTGGCTTCTTGGGGTGGGGTGGGGGGCTTCAGGCTGCTAGGGAATTGTGGAAGGGGAGGGGGGGTCTTGGCCTGTTTTTTTTTTGAGGGGCGTGGCTGGCTTTGTAGGGAGATGTTTTGGGGTGGGGGCAGACTGGAGAAAAGATAAAGGGGGGATTGGTCTCGTGGGAATACAGTAGTCGTGTTTGCTGGGGTGGTGGTGTTTCATTTGGGGTGTGATAGTGGGAGGAGTGGGTTTAGGGGGGGTGCCTTCTTGGGAAGGGAGTAGGGACGGGGTTGAGTCTAAGGGGGGAGGTGGGAAGATGGGGGATGAGGAATTTGGGGGTGCGTGTGAAGTGGTTGGGAAGTGGGGGTTTATTTATTTATTTGTTCACGTGTTTCCCCCCACACTTTTGATGCAACCACCCCTCAGGGCGGCCTTCTTTGTGTTTTTGGGGCGATGGGGACGACGACGACAGGATTTGAAGATGGGAGAAAGTGATGGGATCAAAAGAACTAAGTCATAGGTTGGATGGGAATGGTGGAATCAGAGGCTTACCCTCATTGAAATGACCACCCTTAGTTTTGGTCTGCAAGCACATTTGCGGGTGTAGTGTGTGTGTTGCTGGGGAGGATGTTGGACCAGGACTGCGAATTGGTGTGTGTGTGTGTGTGTGTGTGTGAGAGAGAGAGATACATTTTGGAGACACTGAGCTGGGAGGCATTGCTGGGGAACAGGTGGGAGTGAATGTTTTAGAGTGGGTGTAGTGGAGAACTAAAAGACCTCAGGATTCAGGTGGGAATTGTGGAAGAGGATTTAACCCTTATAGAAGGAAGGTAGGAGGGCAAAGAGAGAGGATCCTAATCTAGCAAACTGCGATGTGGAGGGATTTTAGGGTTTTATGGCCAGGGGTAATTCCTATGAAGGGAGTGGCTGGGAGAAAGCTGCTATGGAGAATCGATTTTTGGGCAAAAAGGATTGAGAACTGTTAGAGTTAAAGTGGGTAGGTGGTAGACTGGTTTGCTGGCTGTGTACTGAGGAATGACTGGTAGCCCCCCCCCCCCCCCCCGGTAATGGAGACGATGGGAGTGGCAAAGGCTTTGTGGGGTACACATGTGCCACTCAGCAGAGCTGTCTGATGTGGGGAGGGCTTTACTGATACAAACCTCTATCAGGCTGTGTCACCCTCCTTTGCTAGAACAGTCACTAGGACCTATTGTAGTTCTTGTTCCTTGTCATGTGAAGATATAATGGGGCTCCTTTGTGTCTGGAACCTGTCTGTACACAGCTCTTTCAGAAGGCATTGGGTTATGTCCCGACTGCAGGATCCTAAGTGCAAGCACTCTGGGATTTTTTTTAAAAAAGGGTGTTAACAGGAGTAATTCCAGACAGACGCTGAGAAGTAGTGCAATACAGAGCATTGGGAAGAATTCATGTACGCACATAGTGGGTGGGGCAACAGCCATTTTCCCCTTTGACTTGTGGATTCTTGTCAATTTCAGTGCCGAATGCTAGAAGTGAGTGGTTTCCCCCCTATTTTATCATCCACTGGTTTTATGCCCTTTTTAAAACTTTCCATTTCCTCCCCTGCTGCCTTTTCTGTTACTTCTGCTTTACTCACTGTTTCCCAGAAGGATTTTTCTGCTGAATAAGAAAACTTTTTGTTTTCGTTCAGCATTGACAAGCAATTGTTTAAGTGGAAAAGGCATCCAGGATCTAGAATCTTGTCTTAATGTAGCCTTTGGAGTGCTGCGTATCTTTTTGTCTGCAGGCAGTCTGAAGCTTCACATCCCACCAGGCTATTGTCACTGAGAGCCCGCCTCCTTTTTGCACACAGTGGCTCAAAAATGGATGAGTGATGGCTTTGGTCCTCCTATAGTAAGCAGAATGTGGACTAAGCACCTCCTCTGCTGTGTGTAGAGTTGCTATACTAGCTCCGCCTTATGCCAGCGCCCCGGTTTTGGCACCAAACAGGGCATTATGCAGACTTTTCCCTTGCTTATTTCAAAGAGTTCTGTGATGTAACTGTGGATAGCTAGTAAAACCTAAAGAATATCAATACCAATTAAAAGTTAAGTATGTCACCATAATAATACATTATTTGAAAAGCATATGGTGTCATTAATTATATTTCTCAAGCATACAGTTGAAAGAAAACAAAGCTAACAGAAAGACGTTGGAAGTTGATTTGAGTAAGGAGTAGAAACTGTAGAATAGTGACAATATTACATTTCCAGAATGTCTCATGTTCTTTTAAGATACAGAAACAAAGTGAAAACAACTGGCTGCTTTTATTGGTGTTTTATCATCCAGTTCCTGTTTGTAGCATTTCCTATGTTTCTCAGTGGGGAGGTAAATATGTGTTCCTTTGAAAATAACTGTGGTTTTAAGGTACAGATGGGGAATGCATGATCCTCTAGATGTAGTTAATTACCTTTTCCTACTAGTCCTAGCTAGCATAGCCAGTTGTGAGGGATCATCGAAATTGCAGCTCAAAAATTTCTGGAGAGTTATAGCTCTTCATACCTTTAAAAAAAACAAAAAAACAAAACAGGGCCTTATAGTCAGTTGTCATTAAAGCCACTGATTGTTCTCTTAACTGATACTGTTGAGTGGGAAGTGAACTCAAAAGTAATTGTCACGATAGGAATGATGGCTTTGAAAGTTTAGAAATAGACAATATTTTGCTGTAACTCAGAAGTGCAGAGGAATATATGGCAGTAGTTTCCTTTGTATTTTTGCTTCATATATTAAAATATATAATTACTGTTTCAAAACAGAAAATTAGTGATGTATCAAAATATCTGAAGGTTAAGAAGATTTCACATGAAACTAGGGCAAAGGGTGTGTGAAAGAGAAGAAACAGTCAAAACAATATTGCATCATCCAGAGATCAAATGCAACTAGAAACAGACTTGCTTTCTCTTAATTACAAATGTAGATGTCCCTAAATGCTATACACACAGAGGACATAAAATAGATAAATATTGATTCTGAAACTGGTGACCCAAAGAGGGAGTGTTTTCTATTTTTTATTGTCATATTTTCTGCAGTTTATAACAGATTGAAGGAGATTGAAGGTGGGTGGGATAGGCATGCCTTCACTATCTGGTCAAAGTGGGAATTGTCACCAGAGTTCTTGAGCCTGCATGTGAAGGACAACAGCTCATTATGAATATCCTATAACAAAATGTGATTTTTGTTTGGACTGAATAGTTCATATGGAATTGAATTGATCCAGAAATATGATTAACTGTAGGATATCAATAGTATTTGTAGAACCACCATCGGAATTTTGTTATCTTGTTTTACTTCACAGCCGTAAATTATAATTACTAGCTGTCCACTACTTGTGTATGGATGATCTTGTCATGTAAATACTCAGCTGTGCTGTTAACCACATCTGTGGTTGCTATTGTGCTGTTTTTTTATTGTCTTCACTCCCACAACAGTTCCCTTCTGTCTATTAGACCCCAACCCCCCAATTTTTATTTCCTTTGGATCAACTTTTTATTTTTATTGTTATGTGCCATAAAATTTAAACCAACTTATAGTGATGCTAATAGGGGTTTTCAAAATAAATGTGGTATTTCAGGAGTGGTTTAACCACAGAGTTTTCCTGGCTAAGTGGGGAATTGAACCCAGATCTCCTGAGTTCTAGTCTATCACTCTATCCACTATACCGCTCTGGGTATATTATTTCTATTTCTGTAAAAATATTGGTCTTCTGTTGACTGCTAGATTTTCTTCATCTTTTTGTTTTGTTTTGCTAAGCCACTCATGGTTTGTAGGTATGCTGCAAAGAAGAGCCGTTTTCTGTGTTTGTTGAATTAAATGATAGACTCAGGTGACAGGAATTTGTATTGTCCCACTTTGAGTTGCTTGTTTGCATGTTGTATTTGTGTATCCTATTATGTGGAAAACTATTTTTATTTAGTAAGTGAACACATCAACAAGCAAATGTGTATCTTTAATATAGGTGTTTCCTGTGGAGAGAAACCTTTTTGTATGTTGAAAATTTGTGAAACAAATCTGACCCTCAGCCCATAATCTAAAATGGTATACAGTATTGTCAGTTTTTATTACATAATTTTTGAGGAACTCATATATGAAGTTGCTTAATGTAACAATATTAATAGTATAAGTCTAAGTTTATGTAGGTTTATTTTCAAGAATGCTGCCCAGGATAGTTTCTCAGAGAAAACAGCAAAACAAGTCAAAAAATGTTGTGGCACCTTAAAACAGGGATTCTCAGCCAGAGGCAGACCATAGTTTCATTTCATGTACCCCCCCACTGCTCCCACCACACCAGAGAGTGCCATGTGGTGGAGGAAGGGCAAAATGGCCCCCTGGCCCCCAAAGCTGTCTGAGGGAGCATGACCCTGGCTTGAAAAGGTTGCGAACTCCCGCCTTAAAGACTACTGTTCTTAAATGTGAGCTTTTGTGGACCAAATCCACTTAATCAGATAGAAGAGCCTTATTTCTGATGAAGTGGATTTGGTCCATGAAAGCTCACATTTAGATACAGGACTAAGTTTTTAAGGTGTCACAACATTTTTTGTCTTTTTTTTACTCTGATATGCTTGCACAGACTAACATGGCTACCACTTCAAACATTTCAACTGTCTAGGGTAGTTTCATGTGTGATAAGAGGATTAATGGGTATTGGAGGGATTAATGTGGGATGGGAAACATTATTAATAAATCTGCAAGAAAGCTGATTGAAATGGTGATATGTTCTACTCTAAAGTTTCTCAACCTTGGAGCCCCAGATGTTCTTGGACTTAAATTCCCAGACGCCCTGAGCAAAGTGTGCAGACTTGGATTTTTTGGTAATTGAAGTCCAAGAACACCTTGAGGCCCAAAATTGAGAAACCCTGTTCTAGAGCCATTTTGAATTGACAGGTGTCAGGAAAATATGTAGATACTGTATTTTAAAAACATCAATTCTGCACATAGACCTGACTGACATATCACAGTAAACTTATGTATCATTAAGCAGTTAAGTTTTTACTTCCTTTTTGAGATGGAAGAAGAATTTTTAAAAGTTTTGCTCTTTTTTAGTAGATGATTCTTTCATATGGTAAGGAAGGAAATGTGAGGAACAGATGCTTAAACTAGTACTTGCCTCACTGATTTCTCCTGAAAAGGCTTTGGTTGTATTAAATATTATTAAACTCTTTATTTGCTGTTCCAGTCATGTTGAGTAGCTGATGCTGGTATATTACTCCTACATACCACTGGACTAATTTGTAGAGGAGAGGAGCTTAGAGATTACTTTTAACTGCATAGGTTGGTTCGTCAACGTAGCTTATTTAAGCTGCCTTGGAGGCAACCACAGCACATGAGTAAATTTTAACCAGCCTAACTCATGCAGTAGACTCTAAAGCTGGCTTATTTGTATCTTGGTGCTTCTCAGTCACAAAGGACATTAATTTAGTTTTAGGACTTAGAAATAGACAACTTTGATTCCATGAATTTCATGACAGTTTTTCCTGTTAGGAATATTTTACATTATGGTAAATGAAAATTAGGGTTTTAGTTTCAGGATTGATGTCATTTTGTTTTCATAGAGTATATAGAGGTAGAAGATCTGTGTCTAGATCAGTGGTTCCCAATGTGAGGTACACATCTCACAGGGGGACTTCATTTCCCAGAAGCCAAAGTCAGTACATTGGCTGATCAGTGCTTTGGGGAATTGACTTAGGCTTCTGAGAATTGAAGTCCAAACACCAAAGGTTGGGAAACTGGTCTAGATCTAATAATGAGAAGCTTGGCGTGTGAATAAATGCTGAAGTGCGTGTTTGAGGTCTCTGTGTTTGACCTTGATGTAACATTTTGTTATGTGTAACATTTTGTTATGTGTAACTCAACTCTTTAAAGAAACACCAGCTAATTAAGACATTAGGTATGTCTTGATTCCTGATCTTGGTATGCAGATGTTGTAGGACCATCAGTTTTCAGAAGTCTTTGCCTGCATGTCCATTGATCAGGGATTATAGAAACTGTAATTCAAAATACCATGGTAGCCAACCTTGGGAAACAAACAGTATTAAATGCATGTTTTATAATTTGCATAAATCATGCAGTTTCAGCATATATATTATATGTTTATAATCATTTAAAAGATATGGCAATAAGCTGTAGAAAGAACAAGATGGAAAGTCTAGGTAGACAACAGAACTTTCAGGAACTAGTGCTTGAAGGAATTTCAGAGCGATAAAAGGCACTGTAGCTCTAACACCAGATGTCTGATCTTTGAAAATGTTGGAGATTTTATCAAAAGTTGATGGTTTTTATCAAGGATGGGGAACTATACCCAACATTGTTGAATTGTAGTTCCCATCAGCCATTGTTGTCTGGGAAATAGTAATTTATGATGATAGTTAAAATAAATTAACATCTGGTTTCCTTAACAATAATGCTAGTGTGCTGTCAAGTTGGTTCTGACTTAAAGCATCCTTTTGCAGAGTTTATATGTAGAGAATATCAAATGTGGTTTAGCATTTCCATCTGTAGACATCTATGGATTGTGCAGCTTGCCCAGGGCCACTTCTACAATGCACAGTGAAGAAGTGAACTCACAACCTTCAGTTTGACAGCCTGATACTTCACTGATGTATTCACCCAACCACTGGTTTCCTTATCTGGGTTGAAATGTTCTCAACTTTATTCCTGCATTCACGAGAGCTAGAAGCACAATACACTTTACACAATTTTTTTCCAAAATGAAACCTGAGATGTACAGAATTTGGTCTGTCAAATATCAGGTTCTGTAAAGTGGATTCCTTGCATATACATCAGCTTACACACAGGGGTTTTCAACATATAATTAATGCAACATATTATTATTTGCTTGGCCTGCATCATGCTTCTCATTTCAAAATCAAAGGTTGCAATTCTGATGCTACCAGTGGCAAGGTTATATCATGAAAATTGCACTGACGAGGATTTGAGTTTGGACAACTACAGGACCAAGATTTGGCATGGACACAAAAGAACATCATGAGAGACCCCATTTGAAGTAAAGTTATGATACAGTAACATTAGCTTTTTAACATCACATAGCACACAAATGGCAGCACATTGTTCCCAAATATTTGCTACAGAATGCACGCCATTGGTAATATTCCTGAAGGAGTTTCATCCACTCCACATTCTTTTGATTTTTGTCTGCGGAAACTTTATATGCTGCTGATTAAGGTTGCAAAAATGAGTGAAATTGTTAGGCGCCTACTTCAGCTTAGTAGTTATGCCAGTCTTGTTGATGCTTCATACAGTACTCTTTGTTACTTTTTTAATTTGAGTGAGCACTACATTCTAAGCATTTCAGACATATTTCACTTTCTTCCCTTCTTCCATTCAGATATTATGTGTGCATTCAGCTTCAGATAACACTTTGGTAAAATAAATGTACTGTATAGAGGGGAGTACAGAGATTAGAGGGAATGTTACAAGTAACACAATCCTCAGTTTACAATAACAGGTTCCCCTTATATTCATGCTCCTTCCAATATTTTTGCTAGAGTCAGTGCATCAAGAAAGCTTGGAGAACCATCTCTGGGAGGGATCTCATGAGGGGAGGAACCATTTTATCTCCATCTGGAATTATTCTGTGAAAATGTCCTCTTTTTTTAGCTACAAAAAGGGCGATACAGATTATCCCTTAACTATCTTCTCCATCTACCCATAGGATTCTCACACAACCATCTTGCTTCTTTCAGTCAGAGTTTTCCTACTTTGCACTGTCCTGCAGAGTTAATTAGCAGCAGCATAGAAGGCTTCCTATCACATAGGGCTTTCACTCACCTACTAGTTCATAAGTAAGACATGAACATTGGCTACTTGCTTCCAGTTGTTATTCAGTTGCACAGTCGAGTCCAACCCTTTGCAACCCCATGGACTACAGCATGGCAGGCTCCTCTGTCATCTGCAGTCCTCCATAGTCCACCCAGATCTATGCCTGCTGTGTCAGTGATGCTGTCCAGCCATCTCATCCTCTTTTCCTTTTGCCTTCAATTTTTCCTAGCATCAGGGCCTTCTCCAGTGAATCCTCTCTTCTCAGTTGGTGGCCAAAGTACAATGGAACCTCGGATAACAATTACATCAGATAATGCTAAAACTAAACAAAGTTGGGGAATTTGAGGCAAACATTTGCACTGTACAACATTAAGATAACATTGTGCGATGCAGATGTTTGCCTCAAATTCCCCAACATTGATCTCTGCCCCACAGCCTACAGGGCAAGACACCAGCCCTGCAGGCTTTGGGGCAGAGATCTACGGAGGCTCAAACCGCCAGTTTGGTTGGGGGGAGATTATGCGCGCGTGCCCTCACCCCAACCGAACAGGTGCTCTGAGTATTGGACAGCAGGCTTGGTTGGGAGGAGACCAGGTGCACCTGTTCTCCCAATCAAATCGGCACTACGAAGCTTGCAGCGGCGGCATGGCTGGGAAGCAGACTGGGGGCTCTTCTGCTTCCCAGCCATGTAGTGGCGGTGTGGCTGGGAAGCCGTCTGGGACTCCCTGTTTGGCTTACCAAACATGCCGTCAGTGCGTGTTTCGTAGTGGTGTTGTGTTTGGGAAGGAGATGGGGAGCCCCCGTCCTCCTTACCGAACACACCGCCAGTGCACACTTCGTAGTGGTGGTGTGTTTGGGAAGGAGACCGGGAGCCCCTGGTCTCCTTCCCAAACATGCTGCCGCTGTGCGCTTCGCAGCACCGGTTTGGTTGGGAGGAGAACGGGTGTACCCGGTCTCCCTCCAACCAAACCGGTGGTAATAATAATAATAATAATCTACAAGCTAATAAGTCAATTTGAGCCCTTTGAAGTATGCTTCTTTAATGGCGGACATTCTTGGCTCTGACATAAGCATTCAGTTACAGAAGGTTACAGTTCATCTTTCCTGAGTGCCAGGAAGTTTCCTACAATGATACCATCTGTGCAAGATCTTATACACTAACACTCAATTCAGACAGCATATTTTGAGTTGCAGACGCTGCAACTCAGTGATGAAGAAATGTGTGGCAGCTCCCAAAAGATACAAGATTGTGTGTCATTTGTGAGCTGCCACACAAATCTTCATCATTTTTAACAATACCTGTAGCCTGTGTTTGCTCTAGTGCAGTGATGGCGAACCTTGGCACTCCAGGTGTTCTTGAACTTCAGTTCCCATAAGCCCTGATCAGAAGGAGTGCTGACTCACGGCTCTCACGCAAAGAATCCGGCTGTCCCACGCAAAGGGCCCTCCCTGCCAGTTCCAGAGACCCAGTCTCTTTACGGGAACTTTAGCCCTTGTTCCCGTCTCTTTACGGGAACTCTTACTATGCTCAGGCAATGAAGCAAACAAGGGAGGTCTGGTAGCTTGGCCTTGTGTGTGTGGTGTCAGCATCTGTTAAGGAAAGAGACGAACTTCAAGCAAAAACAGTAGCTTTATTGTAGTAGTAGGTTTCTTAAAGGATAATCCAGAAAGTCCAGAAAAGCGTAAATAACAAATATTCAGTCCAAAAACAGTCCAATTACTCTAGGTCAGTGGTTCCCAACAAGGGGTACACAGCCCACAGGGGGACTTCAATTCCCAGAAGCCTAAGTCAGTACATTGGCTGATCAGTGCTTTGGGGAAATGACTTAGGCTTCTGGGAATTGAAGTCCAAAAACCAGCATTTGGGAAACATTGCTCTAGGTAATCATTTTGAAGAAGCAAAAAGGCATAGTCCCACAGGCAAAGATGTTAACCCATAGACATCCAAAAGTGAACTCCCCCTGCTCTTCCCAAGATGGGGATTCTGCAGTCAGGTGGGGTACCTTTTAACTAATCAGGGAACAGAGAAAACTTTCTCATAACAAGAGAAGATGTTTACACACGTGAAGGAAGAGTGCTCTCTAATAGTCAAAACATGTGAGAGCTCATCTAGCTACAGATAAGGAATACAGTAAAACCTCATATAACACTAAAACCTGGTTCCACAAGTCTTGGTGTTATATGATTTTTAGTGTTATCTGATGCATGTTAAAATCCTATGGGATCCATAGAGATACATTGTAACCACACAGGCTTTAGCGGTTGTTATCTGAAGCATCCCATAGGATCTTAATGTTATCTGATGCAATTCTTCCCCCCAGATTCCTTAATGTTATGCGATTTTAGTGTTATTCGATACTAATGTTATATGAGGTATTACTGTTATATGAGGTATTAATGTTATATGAGGTATTACAGCAGTACTAGGAAACAGGCAGTCTTGTGACACAGCTTTGTGACACAGAGAAGAAAGGATTTTTGAGGCCTAGTTTAAATCAGGTCCTCTCCAAGCTTTGAGAATGTTAGAAAAGATGTCGTTCATGACAAGTGGCATAGCAGTATGTATTTTATATTTCTTTTTAAAAGTTCGGTATCTTTTGTTCATGCAAATAGACAGTAATATGAATAAATAGATGCTGTAAGAAATAAAACCCCTGCAAAATTAGAGAATATATGTGGGCAAATATGTGTATTTTGTCTTTTTTTATCTCTATCTATCTGTCTTATCTATCTATCTCAATCGATTGATAGTGTTTATAAATATATATAATGGCATAAGTTTGCATTTAGTATACAGTAAAATCTCACATCGAAACCAGATTGATTACATACTCTGCAGTCAAAGATGGAGAATTTCCATACAGTCAGCAAAAACAAGACCAGGAGTAGATTGTGGCTCAGATCACAACCTACTGATCGCAAAATTCAGGCTTAGACTAAAGAAAATAGGAAAAACAATTAGGCCAGAAAGATATGACCTAGAAAACATTCCTTGGGAATACACAGTGGAGGTGTGGAACAGATTTAATGGCTTGGACCAGATAGACAGAGTGCCAGAAGAATTATGGACAGAGATGCGGGACATCATGCAGGAGGCAGCAAGAAAAACCATACCAAAATAAAAGAAGCGTAAGAAAGCTAAGTGGTTGTCCGAGGAGGCTCTTAAAATAGCAAAGGACAGAAGGAATGCAAAATGCCAAGGAGAAAGGGAAAAAATACAATCACTTGAATACAGAATTTCAAAGAAAAGCAAGGAGAGATAAGGAAACCTACCTGAACGAACAGTGCAAAGAAATAGAGGAAAACAATATCAGGGGTAGGAGTAGAGATCTTTTCAAAAAAATTGGGGAACTCAAGGGAACATTTAAAGCAAAAATGACCATGATAAAAGACAAAGATGGCAAGGAGTTAGCAGATGCAGAAGAGATTAAGAAAAGATGGAAAGAGTACACAGAGGAACTCTACAAAAAGGACCTCAACACCCCTGATAATCACAATGATGAGAACATTGAACATGAGCCAGACATTCTAGAGAATGAAGTCAGAAAGGCCTTAAAAAACACTGCAAACAACAAAGCCAGTGGAGTTGATGGTATCCAAGTTGAACTTTTCAAAGCTCTGCAAGATGATGGAATCAAATTATTGCATTCTATATGCCAGCAGATTTGGAAAACACAACAATGGCCAGAGGATTGGAAAAGATCAGTATACGTTCCACTCCCCAAAAAGGGTAACACCAAAGAATGTTCAAATTATTGAACAATTGCACTCATCCCTCACGCTAGCAAGGTGATGCTCAAGATAATACAGGATAGACTGCAACAGTATGTGGAGAGAGAATTACCAGAAGTGCAGGCGGGTTTCAGAAGAGGCAGGGGGACTAGAGACCACATCGCCAACATATGATAGATCATGGAAAAAACAAAGGAATATCAGAAACAAGTCTACTTCTGTTTCATTGATTACACTAAGGCTTTTGACTGTGTCGACCACAACAAAATGTGGCAAGTAATTAAAGAGATGGGAATACCGGAACACCTTATAGGCCTCATGAGAAATCTGTACATGAATCAAGAGGCAACAGTTAGGACAGAAAATGGAATGACGGAGTGGTTTGGAATAGGAAAAGGAGTAAGACAAGGCTGCATTTTGTCACCCTGCTTATTCAACTTATACACAGAACACATAATGCGCAATGCAGGGATGGAGGAATCACAATTTGGGATCAAAATTGCTGGAAGAAACATCAACAATTTGAGATATGCAGATGATACCACCCTAATGGCAGAAAGTGAGGAGGACCTAAAGAAGCTGCTGCTTAGGTTGAAAGAAGAAAGTGAAAAAGCTGGCTTGAGACTCAATATCAAGAAAACCAAGATAATGGCAACAGGCCCTATCAGTCCCTGGAAAATAGATGGGGAAGAAGTAGAAGCAGTGACAGATTTTACTTTCTTAGGATCTAAGCTCACTGCAGATGGTGATTGCAGCCATGAAATAAAAAGGTGACTGATTCTTGGGAGGGAAGTGATGAGAAACCTGGGGAACATAGTGAAAAGTAGAGACATCACATTGCAAACAAAAATTAGCATAGTCAAAGCAATGGTATTCCCAGTGGCAATGTATGGTTGTGAGATCTGGACCATTAGGAAAGCTGAGCGCAGAAGAATAGACACCTTTGAGATGTGGTGTTGGAGGAGAGTTTTGAGAGTCCCATGGACAGCGAGGAGAACAAATAGGTCAATCTTAGAAGAAATCACCCCTGACTGCTCCTTAGAAGGTCAAATAAAAAAGATGAAGCTGAAGTTCTTTGGACATCAGATGAGAAGAGAGGATTCACTTGAGAAAGCCTTGATGCTTGGAAGAGTCGAGGGCAAAAGAAGAAGGGGACGGCCCAAGATGAGATGGCTAGATGGTATTGTGGAGACAATGGGCACAGAGCTGAGCGAGTTGAGGGGGATGGTGGAGGACAGGAGTGCCTGGCGGACAGTGGTCCATGGGGTCGCGGAGGGTCAGAATCGACTGTGCGATTGAAGAACAAAAAAACTCACATAAAGAGTGCTTCGCTTAGAGACTAACTCGCTTAAAGAGCAGAATTTTCTCTGAATGGTTGCCTCGCTTAACAAGTAAAACCAACCAGAAACTTGCTTAACAACTAAATCGGGGTTCACAATGTCCCCCACTAGAAGTCACAATTGGTCACTTACAATGGTGTATCGCTTAAATAACAAATTCGCTTAAAGAGCAATCCCATGAAATGCATTAAGCAAGGTACCACTGAATTGATTGAATTGGTAGCCACCTTTAAAGCTCAAATCCTGTTGGCCAACTACACATGTGTAACATGAAGCTAAGGAAATGATAGAAAAAAATTGCAACAATACAGAAGTCATATCCACAGAACACTTCTTCAGGTGTTTTGTGCTGCAGTCCTGCTGTGAACTGGGTGATTGTAATCTGTTCAGTCATTTATACAGTCACAGTTTGGACTGCCCAAGAGCAATAGGGAGCGCACAGTCAGTTATGCAGTACTGGGTCCTGAGCATAAGGTACAGCACATTTCCACGGACATAACTTTATATGAACTTTATATCCTAGTATGAACAGGATTTCAGTCAGTATATTTTTGGAAGCTACCTTGTATAGGTCAATCTTAGAAGGTCAATCTTAGAAGAAATCAACCCTGACTGGTCCTTAGAAGGTCAAATAGTAAAGATGAAGCTTAAGTACTTTGGATGTCAAAATAAGAAGAGAGGACTCACTCGAGAAAGCCTTGATACCTGGAAAAGTGGAGGGCAAAAGAAGGAGATGGCTGGATGGTATTGTAGACATAGTGGGCACATAGCTGGGCAGGTTGAGGAGGATGGTGGAGGACAGAAGTTCCTGGAGGGCGGTGGTCCATGGGGTTGCAAAGGGTTGGAATTGACTGTGTGACTGAGCAACAACAAAACCTTGTAACTTAGCATCTTGGGAAATATATTTTAATTTAGTACAGAATCTATGATTATTTATTTTGGGGGAAAAATCAGTTTAAAAACCAGATAATTAGTTAGCTAAAGGATACCAAATAATTTAAATGGTTTGACAACTATAGCTACTATAGTAATACTTCGGATAACGTTTACCTCGGATAACGCTAAAATCGCATAACATTAAGTAATCTGGGAAGGAGAATTGGATCGAATAACGTTAAGGTCCTATGGGATGGATCGGATAACAACCGCTAAAGCCTGTGCGGTTACAATGTACTGTATCTCTATGGAGCTTTAACGTTATCCGATCCATCCCATAGGATTTTAACGTGCATCGGATAACACTAAAAATCGGATAGCACCAAGACTTGTGGAACCAAGTCGTAGCGTTATCCGAGGTATTACTGTATTATTGAATTATCCTCATGCCAGCCAAAATATTTTTAAAAGGTGATATTAATGGACAAATCCATTCTGTTCAGCTAAAAGTATTAACTCAGGTACAGTAAAACACCGGATAATGCTAAAACTTGGTTCCACAAGTCTTGGTGTTATCCGATTTTTAGTGTTATCCGATCAATGTTAAAATCCTATGGGATGGATCGGATAATGTTAAAGCTCCATAGAGATACATTGTAACCGCACAGGCTTTAGCGGTTGTTATCCGATCCATCCCATAGGACCTTAACGTTATTCGATCCAATTCTCCTCCCCAGATTACTTAATGTTATGCGATTTTAGCGTTATACGATCCAATCATTATCCAGTGTTTTACTGTATCTTGATGTCTCTGCATATATAAGTAAAAATTCCCAAATCACCACTATAATGCACACATTATAATGCATTTCCTTCTGCAATATTAATTTTGTAGCAGCAGTCTATAATGTAGATATTTCTGACCTTCAAATTGGTAGTTATGAAATTTGTTTCCTGCTCTAGGACATAAACATTTCTAACTCTTATCGTGATTTCCCTTTAAAATTATTTTAATAATTAAGGGTGCTTCATAGTTAACTTTCCTTGATGAGATCATGTAAGAATTATTGTCTGCTTTTGGGGCAAATGTACCATGACCTCTTAGCTTCTCAGTGCATATCTCTGTTTTCTCTCTGCTGGATCTTTGTTTTGTTGAGTAAGCATGCAGAGGAATCTTTAATTCTCAGATACTTAACTTGGGAACCTGAGCAGCTTTGTAATTTGACCATTTTGTGTAGCTTAGTACTTTCAGAAATCAAAGGCCAAATAAGCTTGGATCAAATACAGTACTTTTGACATTGAGTGACCATTCCTGCATAAAATAGCAGGCTGCTGGTAAAGCAAATATTACAGAGCATTCCTTCTGTATGTGGTCCTTGAGAATTCAAGGTCAGAATCTCTTGTACGGTGATGATGTGATAACTTTACGCATCTGTAAAAATACCCAAAGTGGCTTGCAAGGATGAAACAGTAACATGAAGATGAAGCAGAGAACAAGTAGCAGGATATCAGTAAATCAAGAATAAGCAGCAATAAGTATAGCTTCTCAAATTCTTAGATAAGAAAAAAGTAACATTATCATTGGAATTGTTGGGGTGCTCCTTGCTCTTCAAAGGATCTCCTAGAACAGTGATGATGAACCTTTTAGAGACCGAGTGCCCAAACTCAACAGGCTGCTATTTGCACTGCAGAGTGGCGGGGTGAACTCTGTGCTGGGGAGAGAGGAAGCACTCCCATTGGGCTGCTGGACAGAGGGGCAGGGTGATCTCTGCCGGGGGAGGAAGCACTCCAATTTGGTTGCTGGGCAGAAGGGCAGGGCAAACTCTGTGCTGGGGTGACAGTGTATGTGCCCACAGAGAGGGTTCTGAGTGCTCCCTCTGGCACTCATGCCATTGGTTTGCCACCACTGTCCTAGAAGGTGTCAATAAAATTACTGTATAATAATTAAGAGTTTGGGGCTAATTTTCCATAACTGGGAGCTGCATGAATCCTGGAAATGATCCTAAAAGTAAAAAAAAAAAATAACACAAAAAGTTGGTTGAGAATGAGGATAAGATGGTTAATTTCTTGTGGGACTTTCAGATCCAAATTAATAGGAAGCTTGAACAGCACACTCCAGACATAAGTGTGGATGAGAAAAAATTGGTTAAGCTGATTGATGTAACAATCCCAGTTAATGATTGGGTGGAAGAAAAAGAGATGGAAAAGATCATGAGAGATCAGGATTTGAGAACTGAAGTACAGCATATCTGGGAGAAAAGAACAACATCAATACCAATAGTGATAGGAGCACTGGGAGCAATCCCCAAAGGGTTGTGAAAACATCTGAGTGGGTTTGGCTTTGATCAGATCACAATAGAACCCTTACAGAGCGCAGCACTACTAGATACTAGTTACATTATCAGACGATAGCTCATTGACTCTTAGGTCCAGGGCTGAGGACTTGAGCAGTGGAGTTCCAAAACTACAGTCTGAGACATCTGATGGAAATCAAAGTCATATGTTTGTGGAAGTCCATGGCTAGTTTTATTCTATGTGGGTTGTAGGTGTTTTTGTAGGGCTGGGTGGCCCCTGTTGTGTTCTACTGCAAAATCATCATTCCTGGAAGAGCAAAATAACTCCTTTTAAAGATTGTGGGGACACGTGGCCATTGAGGATCTGCAAAATCAGTGTTGGGAGGGTTGTCTTGCAATTCCTGGGCTATAATTTGCCTCCCTCTCATCTACCACCTAATGCAAGATGTCAGATTGCGCCCTTCAAAAAGTGTGTAACATTGATTTTGAATTAACTGCAGCAGCTTTTAGTTTGTTTCTGACTTGAATTTAAGATGCTAGTTTCAAACTGTTGCTATCTGGATGTTTGTGAAAGGCCCTCTTGTTTACCCCACTGTCCGAAGAGGTGTGATTGGGAGGACAGAGGAAATAGAGCTTTCTCTGTAGCAGCCCTGGATTATAGAATCTATTTCCCAGGAAAATTAGCCTGGATTGATGTTTAGTAAATATACATGGGCTCTCTACCTCTTTAGCATGACACTTAAAACATAAAGATAGCAAGAATCTTTATATTTGCAACATGAAGAAGATAACACAAAGACTTAAAGTAGTGGATCTCTTTGCACTTTAAATTTTGTTCCTACTGTTGAGCTTCAGATGTAACACATTGATGTTCTCAAATCACATTAAACTTGCTTTGACTTGCTCTGACGTCTGAGTACTCTTGTCAAGTTCAAGTCTTGTTAAAGAAGGCTGTTATCTTGTGCAGCTGTCTTTTATGCAATTTTTTTATGATTAGCTGGGAAAGTAGGTTGATTATCCAAGTGATATTGGACTGTTGAAATAGTTGCTTGCCAGGTGTGAACTAGATAGTGCACAAAAATGAGTGGAGGTAATTGTTGAATTTAAATTGTTCTGCTTTCAAATTTTCAGCCTCAGTTGTTGCATTACCAACCAGCTCTGAGGTAAAGAGAGTTTAGTTTACATTAATCTCTAGATTTGTGAAAACTAGAAATTTCAAATCAGCATACTAAATTTTCTCCACCTTGATGAATTATTTTTTTATGTAGCACTTAAAACAATAGAGTTAAAATATGCATCAAAAGTTTTACTTAGTGCTGCAATTAGCTTAGCATTTTCAGATAAAAGTAGTACAGTGGTACCTCACTTAAAGAGAATAATGTGTTCTACGGGATTGCTCTTTAAGCGAGTTTGCTCTTTAAGTGAACCACCATTGTAAGCAATTGGTTTCAGTTGTTAAGCGAGGCGACCATTCAGAGAAAACCCTGCTCTTTAAGCAAGTTAGTTTCTAATTGAGGCACTCTTTATATGAGGTTTTACAGTACTTTAATGTGTGCACATTCAAGGGGTAATTGAAAGTGAGTGTGGTTAAAAATAGGGATTGTTGAATTTCATCCCAAGAGCAAGGATCTAGGTATCCTTTGTCAAAGGCTCAGAATAAATGTGTAACACATACCCTCCTCTTCACACTCTTATGACACAATCTTAAGAGTGAAAAAGACAATTCTTTTCTTACCACATTGTCTGTATTTCAGAGATTACATCATGGCTGCTTTTTGCTATTTTTGCTTAGCTTAAAAGAAGACCTAGAAAGCTGATTGATTATTTTTAGATTTTTGTTGCCTCCTAATGTACTTAGCTCAGTATCTTATTATGGTACTCTGTCACTTCTTTGTTCCTTTGTGCAAAGAGCTGTTGGATGTGTAGTTTCTGTGAGAGCATTACACATAAGAATGCACCATTTTCTTTGTCCCTCAAAACACAATTCCTAGTTTACTAGTAGAGGCATATTTAGGGTCAAGATCAGCAATTGAAAACTTTGACACTACTTCTGATTGTACAATCAGTAGAGCTGGATAATAACTACATAGATACAAGTAAATAAGGTTCTCCAACATGAGAAGATAATTTTTGCTTTGTTTCTTCCATCACAGAAATAGACTGCAGTCTGGCCTGGATTACGTTGCATTTCTGGGCCAGAATAGAATGCTTGGATCATGTGCTTGACCGTGTGAATCATAGCTGCTTATCTGGAATGCAGGATGAGAGCATTAGTGGCCTGCAAATGTCTTAGAAAAGATTGTAAATAAGAGATAATGAAAAACCTTGACAAGTTTTTAATTTGTCAGATTGTGTCAAGATGCCTGTGTATCAATCTCATATAAACAATACTGTTTAGACCCGTGTCTGAGATACGAAGTTTTTTTAAATAGAATCCTGGTAATAAGGTAACATCCTCTTGCATGCAAATCCTCTTGTTTTCTCTGCTTTAAAATCATTATATAAAATGGCTATTAAGACTGTCTCCTGGATACTTCTCATTTCCTCCTCTCCCTTTAAAAAAATCTTTTCTGTATTTATTTCTGCTGAGGTCATACTGTATTTGTTTTTCAGATGAGACCCTTTTTGCTCTTCCTGTTGCATCTGAACTTCTGATGCACTCTTCTGCAGGCAAGTTATTTCAGCTAGCTTTTTGCATTAGAGTACGCCCCGTGTTATGTGTGTATTCCCTCCTGCTAATAGTTTCTAGAGATATTTGCTAAAATACGGCATGGATCCAAGAATGCAACCTTCTATATTTATTATTAAAATTGTATCAAAATTCAGACTCAAGTAGCATCTTTTTAGTGATTAAAAAACAGCTGCCTATAAATTCTTGGACCCCTCTCTCTAGGAAATCTTACAGTTAATATTAACAGATTAATTATATGCAGCACAGTTGCTTTTACTGATTTACTGTAGAGTTGGCTTTAGTACTCCACAATTAACAAAATAATAATGTTGATGCATTTTATTGTAAATACAATTACTTTGTTTTCCATCTTGCTAGGTATGTTACGATGGGCCAGTACAGATGTAATACTCTCAGTCTTTTGATAGTCAGTTAACAGAGTAGTGGCAAGCTTCTTTCTTCTCTCCTTAGTATGAATTTCCCATTAATTAGAGCTTGTTTTTATAAGTGGACTGGAACTATTAGCACTAAACAAGGTATTTATTATAATCAGAGATTAATCCTGATTTGCAAATAATAGTTAAGAGGGAAGTTAATGTTAAAGATAGCTAGTGTGGGTGCATATATAACATCATCTAGAGCAGTGATAGCACACCTGGTGTTCAGTTCCTAGAATCCCAGATCAGCAGGAGTGCTGACTTGGGCTTCTGGTAATTGAAGTCCAAGAACGCCTGGAGTGCTAAGGTTCACCATTACTGATCTAGAGAGTTGGAGGGAGTACTCCAAACACACCCTTCTTCAAACTTAACCATGGAGAAGAAATCATCACTATTGTATCTTTACTGGGTCATTTTTTAAATGGGGGTGGGAAACACAGGAAAATGAGACTCACTGCTTAAGTGTCATTTATAAAAATTTGTGCTTTTTGCATTGATCTGTGGTCTTAACTTTTTCTTACTGAATACATGTTTGCCAAGTTATTAATATTTAGGCTCTTCTGCTTATTTACTATAGCATGCTTCCCCAACTGATCTTTCTAGCAGTTAAGAATTAAGTTGCTACAATGTTGAAACTTGTTGTTAATGTTTATCTTAACTTTCAGACCACTTGTATTCTCTCTAACTTTCCTTTCTGTCCACGGCCACAGACAAAGGTATGGACTTGCGAGAACCACTGGGTCGTGCATGCTCAGCTGGCCACGAAGATTTCACTGCTGTCCCGCTTGATGCTACTGCTTCTCTTCCTTCCCTCTCTCCTATCTCAGCCAACCCTTTTAAAGCCTATACAGCCCTTGATGCTGTTTCAGATGGACTACCTGCCAAAGGCAGTTATGATCAAATTGAAAATAAGGCATTTAAACCAACTACCCAGAATTCACAAAACCCATTCCTTGTAGGTAATGATGGTGGAGAGGCTCCTGAACAAAAGCATCCAGAAGTGGTGCCATCATACCCTGGGCCAGAATCGTTCTTTTTATCTCAAGCCAAGGAGCAAACAGGAAAGCCTGACATAGAAAAATTCCATACCTACCAGCATGACTCTTCCCCTGACTCACCTGTAGAATTATTTGTGAAGCATGATGATTATACATCTCTTGAGGAGAAGCTTGATTTTGATGACCATGCCCCAAAAGCAGCTTTTGTAGACCATTCTGTGAAGCATGAGTATGTGGATTTCAAACCTTTTGATTCATCATGGGCCAGTAATGAAAGCAGCATTTTGAAAGATGCTTCTAAAAATCAGGTGGATGGAAAATCAGAAAGTGAAATAAGTAAGGATAATGCTGAAAAGGTGAAGATTCTACCTGCTGAAAAATATTTTGAAAAAGAGAATGAAAGCAGTAATGAAGAGATTTCTTTCCCTAGCACTCCAGATGCCTCAAAAGAATCTTCACAAGCTTATATTGCTTGTGCCAAGTTTGAATCGGAGGTGACAAATGAGGGCATCACAGCCAAGTCTCTCCCTCTCGTACAAGAACAAGCTTCTGAAAATAAAACTGATGAGAAAAAGATAGCAGAAATGAAGGCTCATTTTGGCTCAGAACTGAGCAGTGCCCAGATTGAGTTGGCAAGCAGTCAAGGCCAGAAAGCTGAGTCTAGTAAAACAGAGAATCTTCTGAAGGAGCCTGCTGATGCAGTGGCTAATATGCCTGAAGGTCTGACTCCAGATATAGTGCAGGAAGCATATGAGAGTGAGCTTCATGATGCAGCTAGTCCCAAACTTGCTTATGATACCAAGATTGATTTAGTTCAGACATCTGAGTCATCACAAGAGCCTTTGAATGTTACTGCACAGCTCTGTCCCTCCTTCGAAGAAGGACCTGAAGCAGTCCCATCTCCAGTTTTGCCAGATATTGTCATGGAAGCACCTCTAAGTGCTAGCCCTACTGGGTTGGGTGGCCAAGCTGCGCAGCTTGACATTTCCCCATTGGAAGCTCTGACTGCTTCAGGTGACTATGAGAACGACTATGACAGTATGCTGCAGAAGTCTGAAAAGCCTCCATCCTATCAGGAGGCAATGAATGTGTCAACAAACCAGCCATCAGAAACAAAAGTTGATGTAGCTGCTAAGAAGCCTGACTCTACGAATGGTGCCCCTCTTGAAAACTTGGAGACATCTTATATATCCATTGCATGTGATTTAGTTAAAGGAACAAAGGTCTCCAATGAATCTGTTCCACTAACATTTCCAGATTACTCCAAGATGGTGATTCCAGAATTTGTTTCGCGCCCAGCGCCTGAGTATACTGAATGTTTTGAGAAAACAGCATTGCCCTCTGGAAATACTGACTTGGTAAGCAGCCGGCCAGAGCTGGCTCTTGGTCAGGAGGGGAAGGAAGCTTTGAAGGAGAAACCGCTTGAGACTACCACCAAGATTGTACCAAAAGATGTTCGGGAGGAGAAACATGTGGAGGAACCTCCTTCCCTTAGCAAGCCCTATTTAGAATCCTTCCAGCCTGAGCTGGAACCTTCCAAAAATGAACCCCCCTCCTGGTTTCTGGAAACAGAGACTGCAGATGTGCCTAAGAAGGGAAAGGCTTCTCAGCTATACATGGAAGAAATTGATTCCTACGCAGATGATTTCTCTGTTTCTAAAGAATGGGATAAAGTGATGCTGTCTGCAGAATCCTCTCCAGAAGCTGAAGATTTTCCAACAGTCCCTTGTCAAGCTGCTAAGGTGGTGACAGGAGCTACAGAAAAAGACACGTTGAAGAATAGTGAAATTAGAGAGCCTCATGACAGTGCTATCATGGCTGAAAGGAAACAGCCCTCTTACCAAGAAGTTGCCCAGGATCTGTCTTTGAAGAATGTTCATGTCAAAACTGAAGAACAAGATCTTGCTTCTGATACATTCTCTGAAGAACCTGACAAAGATGTGCCTGAAGCAAGAAAGGAGCCTTTGCCCTCAGCTGATGTTACTACTTTGCCCATGGAGCAAAAATTAGTCAGTGTAGGAAAAGAAGCTGAGGGAGGATTTACTTCTGTTAAAGAAAAGGAGAAACCCCCTCCTTTGTTGCCATCAAAGCTGAGTAAACCTTCAGGTAATCTGCTTTCACTTCCTTTTCATTTCACTAATCAATGCATTTCTTTTGCATGCTGTGGCTTGTATGTTTCTTCAACAATGTGTGTCTAAAAGTATGTGTGTGGTAACATCTGTTGGGAAAGGGACCACTTAATTTTCTTTTGATTGCCATCTAAACCCTGTTCCCAGCAGCCTGAGTGCAGAAAGATGTGGTATAACTTGGTTTCTATATTTTGTGTGGGTCTTTGCATAGAAAAGCTGATCTGTTTACTTTTTCTTTCTAATGGAACTGCTTATCTGGGTATAATGCACATAAATAGTGTACCATTGATTTCTTGCAGAATAGCAAATACCTCACTAGAAACACCATGGTATACAGTGATTGTGACAAAAGCAAGCTCCATGATTTGAATTAATAAGAATGTTGCAAAAATGTTGAGATGAGGGAGTAACCATGATAGTCTCTTGTAGCAAAGCCGACAAAGATTCTTTGAAAATGAGGAGGATCATAGTAAGGTCTCTATGTGAATTGGTAGCACAGTTTTATTTGAATAGTTTGGATTGTTGTGTTTCAAAAGGCGGGTGTGTCAATTATGCAAGAAGAAAAGGGCAAACAAAATAATCAAAATTTTGATTTTAGGAAAAGGGGTGACTAGGAGAATGCTAGATAGCATATTGAGAAGGAACAGATACTGTATTCCACTTTTCCATTAGATCAGTGGTTCCCAACATGAAGCACATACTACACATGGGTACTTCAATTTCCAGAAGCCTAAGTCAGTACATTGGCTGATCAGTGCTTTGACGAATTGACTTAGCCTTCTGGGAATTGGAAGTCCCAAAACCAAAGGTTTGGAAACACTCATCTAGAATGTAGTATAATGATGCTTAAATGCTACAGTTGGAAGCTGAGCATCTGCTGCCTCCAGATATGGTTGCTGTTGTTTTTAAAGGGGAAGGTCAAGACCAATTAATGAAATAAATCTTTTTCACTGGCTGTTGAAACATTGGTAATAATTTACCCATTTTGGTGGTAGTATATCCTCAGTATAACTTGCAGAGAAACAAATAGTGGTGAAGGAAAGCTGCCTTCAACATGGTTTATTTCAGGAGAGCTTCTGGGTTGGGTGGAGGCGGTGGGGCCATATGAAATGGCGCCACAGGCTGCATTCGGCCCTGGTTTTTTCCCTTCCCAGAACCTCCATTTGCCTTGGCTACAGACTCAGTGCTGTACTCAACGGACAATGTGGCCTTCTCCAGGGAGATTGTTCTTAGTTAAGCCCTGTTGTGTTGGATTATGATCTTTGTGCCAGACTCATTTCCTGATGCAGAATTGGATGATAATATGTAAACATGTTCATGGTAAGAGTCCTTTCCTGTTTCTAGAAGTACAGGTTGTACTGAAATGAGCTTTTTGATGAACCTTGGTGTTTTTGTCCACCCTCCCTCATTTTGGAGGTGGAGTAGGGAAGGAATCTTGGCTGTGTATAGCTACTCTGAAATTTAAACAAATATTCCTGATGAGTAGTTTCTCCTTGTAACTAAATATCACTGAGTTCTGATTGACCTTTTAACTTGTTTTGCATTATCTAGTGCCCTGGTTCTCCTAGTCTGGTTTTGATCCTTCGTCACAGATATCTTGTTTTCCTCCGCTGACATTTCAAGGATACACACCCACACAATCACAGAGGGAACACACTATCTTGGTTTGTGATGATCTGGGGAGTAGCTTCTTCATCAAAGAACCAGTAGTTTTTGTGAGACAGGGACTAGCTAATACAACAAATCTAGATGATGATGATGATGATAGGATTCAAAGTGTCTTAGTCATAAGCTAAGCAAACATAACTTTGATGTTTCTTCATGAGTGCATAGTATTGTTGGCTTTCTAGAATGTTGCTGTTAAAATCATTAGTCTAACTCATGGGGTTCCCAACCAAAGGCCTCTGGCCCCATTTCATGCAGCCCCTCACCCCTCTAAGGGCATTTGAGAAACAAAATGGCCATCCCTTTGAAGCTGTTGGGACAAAATGGCCACATACACACGCACTGTGCAGGCAGGGCAAAATGGTCATCCGCCCCTCGAAGCTGACAGAGAGCATGATCTGGCCCCCAGCTTGAAGAGGTTGGGAACCTCTTGCCTAACTTGTCGCTCATATTGTGTGATGCCTTATTTAAGTTCTTCTGCTATATTACTAATACTGTTTCTCACACAATTTTTCTTCACACATCATAATGCAAATTTAATGCCTTCCTTTACTTTTGCTTCAACATTCTTGAAGATCTTCTCTTTAGAAAGGGTTTTGGCCAATTCTAGCCCTTGTTCTTTGGGTGCTCTCTTGGAAATATCTACATGGCGCCTTCTCTCTCCATGTTATTTTTCTTCAAAGCACTTTTTACATGAAACAATATTAAAATACATTTACACGCACAAAAACATCAATATGTAACACATCAGGATATTTCCTACAGGGCAAATGCTTACACGTGGCCCCAGGGACACTGGTTTAGAGGAAATCCAGCTAGAGCAGTATCAGAGCGTTTCCTCTTATTTTTCTATCTTTTGCTCTGGTTCCTTAATTTGGCTCCTCCCTAGTTTTGGAGTTATCTTCTGCTCCGTTACTCAAATGTTTAATTTCAAGCTCATAAGAGCAACTGTAGAACTGTAGATGAGGGAGAAGGAGAAGCAAGGCAAATGACATTTTATAGTTTATTTAAAAATAATTACAACAGTTATATTTGATAGTCCCAATCTAAGTTTGACCAGGGACTACTGCCTTGGATAATTATTTATATATGTAAATAAATAATTCCAAAATGCACCATTGCTATGACATTTTAGAACTTGTCATATAAGCAATAGACACTTTTGTGGAGATTGGCTGGTGCTGACTGAACTCAGTTCAAACCTAAATTCAAACCATACTTCTTCTTTCTTCTTTTTTTTTTGCAGCCTTCAAATTTGAACAAATGGGTGGGGAAGGGGCAATGATTTGATTTGGAACTGACTTGTGGTTCTATTTCTATTCCTTTATTCACTGGTCAGTAACATTCACAAAAGTACATTCCCACAGATTGAACGCCTGTGTCTATCCCAGCTCTTGGGGACACGAAAGGAGCCTCATTTGGACGTTCCCTAAGCGGAGTTTCTTTTGCAAAAATCCTTTCAACCAACAATAATTTCTGACATGGAATAATTTTATTTTTGTACTTTTTATCTTCTGTTTCTGGCGATCAGATTGGTTAACTAGAAAAGTATGGTGTTTAAGTTCCTATTTAATAAAGTGACTGAAACTTAGTTGTAAGTCATAACTAGAGTAGATCAATTGAATCATGGAATTTATGAAGGAGTTCACTCACTAAATATAAACTGGTTTAGTGGCCCTACTATAGTTGTGATGTACTACTGGATTTCAGGGTGTGATGGAAAAATATGAAGCTAAATAATAATGTTGTTTTTCCTGATTGTCTTGAATAACATTGAGGGATCTTATAATAGCACTGGAACAGCAGGTTTCAGTTATGTTGAAATATTTGAATAATATTAAAATGAGATAAATTTTATTTGGATGTTACATAAAAAAAACAGCTGCCTGGCTTTATTTACAATATGGGCAAAAAAGACGTAAGCAGTAGACATTGTGATTTTAGAGTACTGTATATACTTAACTATAAATTGTCCTGAATATAAGTCAAGGTACCTAATTTGGACCTCTAAAACTAGGAAAATAGATTGACCCGAGTATAAGATGGGGGTGGAAAATGCAATAACTGCTAGTGAGTGTCAATAATTAAAATACATGAAAATATGGTAAAATTAATTAATTTAGACATTTGTGTGGGTATGTTTTTGAGTGTTTACAATGACCTGAGTATAAGTTGAGTCTCATTTTTGGACCCCATTTTGGGGGCTAAAAACTCGAGTATATACGGTACGAAAATTTGCCCCTCAAGCCTTTTCCACTGCTTCTTGCAGTGGAGTTCATTTTTCTTTGTTGTCCCAGTGAAGAAATAATTTCCTGTTCAAAGTAGGCCAGACATGTACCGGTAAATATTGACGGGCTGTGAAGAGTTGTGTCTCCTCTAAGGAAATGGGGACTATAAACAAGATCTCTGCATCATTCATCATATTGAAGGAGAGCGAGAACCAGGAGTCATCCAACCACAAACCTTTATTAGGAATGGTTTAAATAGGTTTCTTTGTTGTGATCATCATAAGGCAATTGTTGTTGTTCATTCGCACAGTCGAGTCCAACCCTTTGCAACCCAATGGACCACTGGATGCCAGGCCCTTTGTCAAGGGATAGGTCCTTTGTCAAGGGGTAGAAGAGAGTTACCTTCATCATACCTTGTTCCTGTAAAGTACATAAAACAGTTAAAGTTTGCAAGCTTTCAGCATCCGTTCTAAAATGTCCCTTGTTGTTGCAGATGTTTGAATTGCTGTTCACAGTGCTGAGTTGGGGTTAAGTCCTCTAGCTTAGCTTTAGGTATGACATTTGGTCTTAGCCTGCTCTTTAGGGTACTTTTTTGAAAGGCTCTTCAGCAAGGAGTAGACGAGGAAAGTTCCTAAAAGGGGACTATATATGGATGCTGTGAAAACAATATACACAGCAGGCTCCTGCTTTTCTACCCTCCACTCTGGAGGATCCACCCAATCTTCAGACTTGCTCTTCCTCTTTCCCACCAACTGTTCCCAGCTCTTCTTCTGTTTTACCTTTTATTCTCTTGGTGAGAGAGCTTCTTGGTGGTATTTCCTTCGCTATTCCAGCCCTCTGTCTCTACTCTTTGGGCTCCAGAATTCACTCCAGGGTGATATTGGGGAGAAAAGATCCATCCCATGCCTGCCAGATATCTTTGGCAGGGATGTGCAGAGGGCCAGTGGAACATGATGGTAGATATCCAAGACTGGAAGCATTCAAGAGACAATTGGACAACTATCTGTCATATCTGCTTTGATTTGGATTCCTGCATTGAGCAGGGGGTTGGACTCGTTGACCTAAAATCCCCTTTCCAACTCAGTGATTCTATGATCTTTCCTGACTGCTGAAGCTCACATAGAGTTACTATACAGTCCATGCTTTACATGCAGAAAGAGCTGGGATTCCTGGTCATTAAAAAAGATTCTGTAGCAAATTATGTATCATCTGCCTTCGATTCTGAAAAAACTGGTGCCACTTAGAGCATGTAGTATTGCTATACATGGAGTAGTGGTGTGATCTCTTATTTTGCATATTTTGCCTGAGAAAGAGCTTTCTACATCTGGTTTTAATTTTATTTTATGGAAAATCTGGGGATAATAGCAAAGAGTCGTCTTTTACTGTATCTGAATCCAAATATTTATTTATTTGTTCAGATTTCTATTGCCGCCCACTTACCATATCGACTGAGGGCGGCTTACAATCAAAACAACAACAGTACAATAACAATCATAAAATATAACCCCACAAAACAACAAACCCCCCCCCCCCCACAGACTATCCCACAGGCACGGCATCTTCTCCCTCTGGCCGTTGGTGGGACTTGGGGGTGGCGGCGAAGCCCTCAGTCACCTGCCAGGCCATGCCGTCTTCTCCCTCCAGTCATTGGTGGGGGCCCATTGGCAATCATCATGGTGATCAGCCATGAAGACTTTCCTGAGAATATAATGCAGTGGCCTTTCATCGGCCTTCCACATTGCAGCATGACACCCCGTGCCCCTGATCTAGTTCAGTGAGTCACTTTCTGATTCTGAGCCCTTTTGGCACACAAAGTCCTCTTCAGCCCCAGGCCAATATTGATGAAGTTGCTGCCCTCCATCAAGATGGATTCAAGTGGGATTTAATCCACTTGAGGACCACCACCCTTGTCTGTGGACTTTGGCACCCAAGCCATTAGTCCACAGGGGTGCCAGGTTAGTTAACCACCACCTGACACTCAGCGTTGAGTCACTGGCAGTATGGCCTACTCTATTACCATAGCAGGGTAACCTGGTCAGACTGATAAAGAGTCTTGTGGCACCTTTAAAACTAGTAAGTTGCACTTGCCATAAGCTTTCATAAACTGGATTCTGTGTGTGCAACTGAAGATGTTAGCCCCCATCCACGAAATGTTGTTCCAAACCAAATTTGTTCATCTTTAAGTGCCAAAAGATGTCTTGCTATTTCTCCTCTGGACATTTCCAGTCTTGGCCAGTTTGGACTGGCAGCAAGTCTCCGGAGTTACAGGCAAGCTTCTTTTTAAGTACTATTTGGAGTTCCTTGGTATTCCCCTAGTCACGTAGTGTTTTCCAAATGCTGGTTTTTGGACTTCAATTCCCAGAAGCCTAAGTCATTTCCCCAAAGCACTGATCAGCCAATGTACTGACTTAGGCTTCTGGGAATTGAAGTCCACTAGTGGGCTGTGTACCCCTTGTTGGGAACCACTGCTGGTTTACCAGCTAACCTAGTAATCAGACCAAATATGTGCAGCTTCCAAAATCTAGCCTGCCTTCAGGTTGGTATGATGATACCAACTATGATACAAATAATGTTTGACTACAACATGCATCAACCACAGCAAGCATAGCCATTGTCAATGGCAATGTCATTATCTGTTAACAGTGATGGAACTTGTAACATTGGAATGTTATCATAGTTTAGAGATTCCATTTGCTTTCCATAATTGATAGTTATTTGTAAGTCTATAAATTTGTCTAATATCATCTCTCCACTTCACCCTTAAAATAATTAAATGGGAGCCTATCAGCCAACTTGTGGTAGTAAATTTTCTCAAACCAATTAGTAATCCATCTCATTAATTGATAAAAATGCAGTTAAATGTTCTATCCAGCAGTTGATATCCTGCTTTCCTGCAGTGCTTAATTGGCTTCCTGACCTTTTCAAAAAGAAAAAATGAGAGACTGCTTGTCGACACGATAATTTCTTGTTTGGAATGGTAGCCAGTTGCATTTTACTTCCTCACTCAAAAAAATGTCTAATTCATTTTAATTTCAATGCATAATTTAGACCCTGCTTTAATATTTAAATGAGTGTCAAATAGGTTATTGGGTGAAAATAATATGTATTAGGTGGTATTGCACAACAGAATGAATTCACCAAAAGATGGCTTCATTTTAACAGTCTCGCATCTGGGCAAGACATAGAAAAAGAAGAAGGTGCTATTGCTTTTTAAAAGGTTGTTCATACAAAAGTAAAAACACCATGTGTTTGAATAAATCATCCATTTTTGTGTCCAGATTCAATTTGCATGCTTATTTTGAATTGGATAGCAGAGTTTTGCAGAATGATGTGCATAGGGGTGTGGTGACCACTGATGTAGTTGGAGAAGGTATGAGTAAAAGAGACATGGAAAATATGAGAGGGAATTTGGAGAGGGAGGCAGCTCTTGTAAGTAAATGGCCCATCTGCCTCTAAAATGGCTATGCTGCTTGTGTATGTTCAATTATGTCTCTAGCAATGTGCTGACTTCTAAGACTTGGGAATCAGGGCTGGAATCCTGTAAGTGGGCATATTTGATAATTTATCTGTAAACAAAAATAATATTTCATTTAAGGCTTTCCCCCCATTAATCCCAGAGTCTTCTCAGATTAATTCCAGAGACTTTCTCTGGTAAAAAGCGGTCCCTTGAGAGTCTCAAAAGCGAGGGAGGGGAAAAACCTTTAAATTAAGAATTAATAATGAGGAAGAGAAAATCACCATTTGCTGCCTCATAATAATTCAAGAGGATTTTAGCACAAATTGTTTGACAGATAGATCCTGTACACAGTTTGACATATGAAAATGCAGCAGTTCTTAAGCTGCAAATAAATTCTGTTTGATAAAATGATTTGCAGTCTGAACTGCAGCAGTCATAAACTCTGGACTCTAGATGTTTGAGGAATTGGGTGGCTCATAATACATGCCAAAAATTTAAAATGACATCAGTTCTAACTAATGTTGTTGCTTTATGCTACTCAAGAACGTCTTAAAACATTTCATATTTGCTACAGTACTTCAAGCCTGAAGTCTAATGAGTTTTGACGTTATTTGTGGATTGCATTATCCTAATCAGTTTACACATATACAGTGCTGTTCATGCACTTATGAAATCTTTCAAACAAAGAATTTCATAAATTATTGACCCACATAATAAGAGCCCTTTACATATAATCGTTCTAATGGAGCCTTCGGGGTACAAAGAAAGAGCCTCCTCAAAGATTGTGGTATTCTTGAACCATACTAGAGCATACCTTGGTAACGGCAACCTTGTGTTGCGAAGGGAACTGCAGAATGATCTCACCAATGGGTGCCTTCATTTTGACAGTTTCACATCTGGCTTAGACAAAGAAGGAGGAGGAGGAGGGATCCTTTTAAGTTGAGGTGGTCTCAGAGTAACAAGCTATAACATTATACAAATGTATCAGCATTTAGACCAAGGCCTAAATGATATACAGTAAAACTTCGAGTTACGAATAAACTCAGTTCCATGGCCTTGTTTGTAAATCAATTTTTTTCATAACTCGAGGCATCTCCATTCAGATAAAGAAAAGGCTACACCCCACCCTCCAACAATCAAAACGGGCCACCCCACCCTCCAGAAATCAACCAGACCACCCAAAAACAACAGCAGCATTGAAAGGAAAGCATGCATAAGAAAAAATGCTGTTCCTTACCTTAAAGAAGCTTTGAAAATGGACAGAAGACTCTAGCAAGAAACAGCAACCGGCAGCCATTTTGGTACTGAAAGTCCAGACAAAGAACTCCTCTCTAAGCATTCTACTGCCACATACAGGGCTCTGAAAGGCTGCACGTATATAAAATATAAATCCATAGGGGAAATTGTGTTTCTTGCTTCACTCAAGGCAACACAGAGGAAAAAGAATTCGTAAACCGGGGCATGTTCGTAACTCGAGGCATGGATTTCAGTGCAGAACCAATTTGTAAGTCAAATTATTCATAAGTAGGGGCATTTGTAAGTAGGAGTTTTACTGTACTGTACTTAAATGAAACAAATGGCCACTGTTCCTTGCTTCTTTTTTTTTCTTTTTTTTTGTTCTTACTTGTCCCTGCTGAAATTCAGAGCTTGGAAATACTAAAGGTTTTGGACTACATCTCCCAGATCACATGGGCAATGGCTGTTTTGGCTCAAAATACCTAGAAGACACTGGAAATATTGGAGAAGATTGCTGGGGTGGGGTGGGGTAGGGTTAGTGAGCAAACGGTGACTTATCTGTCAGACTTCTGGAAGAGACACAGGAAAGACTAGAAGTAATATTAAACCCTTTTGTCAGTCTTTTTCCAGTGCTGATGGTATCTGAGTCACTTGTCATTCTTTCATTGCAATTGCTTAGGGAAATGTCGACATGTTGTATTTTCCTCTGGAAGTGCCTGAGGTTTAATTTTTTTGGGTTTGCAATCCAGTGTAGTTTTTGCTGCAAACAAGCAGTCCAAAATCAATACTTATGATTGCTACAGCAGAGGCTGGCTGTCAGCCAGAAAGCTTTGCTTTGGAGTTTTGTTGATGGATCTGCAAACCTGAATATTGTAACTGTGATAATTAGTGGACTACTTTCCCTGGTTGTGCCGAGTCAGTCACTGACAGTTTTTAGTGGGGTGCTTTATTGCTTGTGCTGCATCTGACAAAATGCATTAAGAAATTAGTTTGAAGTCGGCATTCTGTCTCCATGAACTGTTCTCACTGCTCTTTTTCTGCTTATTGGTTGAAATATTTAATTATTTTAAATTATTAATCGATTATGTAGGCTGGAATCTAGTTGGCCAGATTCTGCCTGTACAGTGGGAATGAAGTCAGCAGTAGCAGTCAGTTCCTGCTGCTGAAAGGCTCAATTTTTTTTTCAGATTTGGATTGAACCCTACTTTGTCTCATTGTGTGAACAAAAATTGAAAAATTGAATCTTAGTATGCATCAGTCTGCTATTAATGTGTTTATTTGCAAGCAAGCAAGCAAGCAAGCAAGCAAGCTGGAATCCAAGGCAGCTCACAATTACAAGAGACGATAGTAAAAGCTAAAGCAACAAATTATTACAGTATTAAAAGAGAATAAAGTATAATATTAAAACAGTTAAATTAAAAATGTTAATAAAGACACATTAAAAGTGGCCACAACAATGAAAACACAACAGTCCCATTTCAAAATCCTTCTTAGACAACCAGCCACTAAGAATTGAGCCATGTAGATCCCTGTTCAAGGAGCTGCAGTGGCTCAGTGGTTAAGAAGCTTGAATTGTTAGCTGGAAGGCCAGCAAATCACCAGTTAGAAATCCAGGTACTGCATGACAGATTGAGCGCACACCTCTGTCCCAGTTCTTCAGGACATGAAAGGAACCTCAAGTGGGCATTCCCTGAGCGGAGTTTCTCCTGCAAAAATTTTCAACCCAGAATAATTTCTAACACAAAATTATTATTATTACTAAGAAAAAGACTGAAGGGTAAAGTCTTGTGCAGGCAGCGTTATACAATAGGATATTGGGCTCTATTGTGTTAAAACTGCTTTCGAAGTGAACAACTCAAGAGTTTATAAGGCAGTGAAGTAATATATAAAATGTTATTAATGCATATAAAGTAAGGTTTTCTGTACAGTAGTAAATTTTTCTCTTGTCAGGAGTGAAAATTCCTCTTTGCCAGAAATTCACTTGTTGGCATTACACATTTGTTTTTCTCTGTATGGCCTAGGCTACATTCTTAATCCTGTCTAGGAACTGGATCATGATCCAGAGTTTGAGCTTTAGTAAATTTGCTCTGTCACTTTTGTTTCAGCTTCTATATTTAAAACTGCCTAGATAGGTTTTTCAGCTGTGAATGGTGCATGGTATCTTCCTGCTAATTCTTAATTAACCCAGATTACTACAATCCTGTTTTAGTCCTGCAGTATCCTGTGGCCAATGTGACATATTATAAACTCTAGTTCTCTCAAGGGCTTACTTTTATTAAATGTCAAACTTGTACATCGCTTCCTTAATGCTTTTCCCTCTATCCTAAGAAACATTAACCAGAATTCTGATGGAGATCTATTGCCACCTAGTGTTTATAAACCAAAATATCCTCCTCCTGTGTCCATTTTATGTTTGCAAAATACGAAGCTGCGAAATACTGTACTGTCGTGTGAATTTTCTTGAATTTACCTAAAGATAATTAACACTCATTTTGGCTAACATACTTATTCAAAATTAGTTGACTCTGTCCATTTGTAATATTAGCAACTAAAGATATACTAAAATAGGAATCCAGTAGCAAAATTTGAAAAGCTGAAATAACTTGCTATTTTTAAAACTACAAATTGGAAATGGTAGATTTTGAATCAACTTGTATTTAAACGAATCTTCCAAATGCTCACTGCCATAAATTTAACACTAACAATAAATGTGCAATTGAACACTGAAAAAATTAAGTAAAGGAAAAGATAACTCATAAAAAATGGTTTTGTAGCTGCTTTTAAGCATTTGACAACACTTTTCCTCCGTGTGTGTGTTTTTTGTTGTTGTTGTTGTAATAAATGTATTACATATATGATTCATTTCCTAACAATAAAACAAAGTTCTTCCAAATTGAAAACGACATGCAAATATCTAGACAGTAAATAATTAACCTTCTTTCACAAAAAAGTTTTTAGACTACAATAAGACAAGCATTCTGTACCCAAATAGGTTTTGTTTCTAGTTCTCTATTTATCCAAGAGGACACTACAATTAATTTTACTCCTTTACTGAGCTGCTTATTTTCTTTCTCTTGATTTTAGTTGATTATTTAATGACATGTAACCATAGGATGTGGATGTGGGATAGGCAAAGGTAGTGTGTAGTGTAAGCAACTGAGAGAAAAGATGTTGAGGTTCCTTTTTGTTGATTTATCTTGGGTTGGATCTGACTCTTGGCAGATTTCATGAAATTCTTGATCTAACTGCAAAAGCCCTCAGCAGGTAAATGATCTAGGCCTGTGGTGGTGAACCTTGGCTCTCCAGGTATTCTGGAACTTCACTTCCCAGAAACCCTGATCAGCAGGAGTGCTGACTTTTGCTTCTGGTAATTGAAGTCCAAGAACACCTGGTGTCCCAAGTGGCAACCCATGGATCTAGACCAGGGATTCCCAACCTAAGGCCCATGGGTCGGATCCAACTCACGGTGCCATTTCATGTGCCCCCTTGGGCATTTGAGAAACAAAATGGCCACCCCTATGAACTTGTTGGGACAAAATGGACACCCTCATCGTGCAGACAGGGCAAAATAGCCATCCAACCCTCAAAGCTAACTGAGAGAGCGTGACCTGGCCCCTGGCTTGAAAAGGTTGGAAACCCCTGATGTAGACCTTGAGGGTGGCAGTGTGCCTCTTCTCCAGCAGTCCAGCAGTCTATTAGGTGAGGAGGCAGGAAGAGAAAAGGGGGTAGATAAGAGTATGAACAAGAGGGGGCTCATTTCTTCTTGTTTTGACCCTACCCTCTGTTGACTTCAATCCTCTCCTTTGCTGGCATATGTTCCTTAACAAATTAATCTTGAGGAAACAAGGCCCTCCACAGAAGATATTGTAAATTACACAGAGTGGAATCCAGCATGGTCATTCTATCGGTAACCTGTTTTTGTTAGCAGGACTTAGAAAGGGACATTTGCTTCCTTAGAATCTGTCCTGAAAGGCTAGGAAACCTTCCTCTATTGGATTTTGGGGAGTGAATGGCTGTTGAGAAGAGGTGAAGAAAATTTTAGATGTCTCCCAGACTCTAGTTTTAAGCCATAGACATTCTCTGTTTAATATACAGTAATACCCCGTATAACGCGAGTATCATATAGCGCTAAAACCGCATAACGTTACAAGATTTTCGGAAAAATCTTGCATCGAATAACGTGATTTTTAACGTTATCCGATACAGTTGTTCTTAGCAGCAGGGTGGCTGGAAAGCTGAACGGGGTTCTCCATTCAGCTTCCCAGCCACCCTGCAGCTACGGAGGCAGGGGTGGGGAAGCTGGAAAGCTGACGGGGGGCTCTCCTGTTTTCTTCCCCAGCCACCCCACAGCTGCGGAGGCAAGGGCGGGTGGCTAGGGAAGCCGACAGGGAGTCCCCGTCAGCTTCCCCAGCCACCCTGCAGCTGTAGATCGGGTCCTCTGATCTCTCTGGAGGTGTTTCTGGGCTTCCGCGACGTCCTGAGCCAGTGCAGCAAGCCAGAATGTCAGAGTTCGAATCCCGACATTCTGGCTTGCTGCAGCATAAAAGAGGGTGGGGGAAGTTCAAAATTAGCGCGCATCGGGTCTCCTGACCTCCCTAGAGCTGATGCGCGCTAATTTTGAACTTCCCCCACCCTCTCTTATGCTGCAGGAAGCGAGAACGTCGGGATTCGAATCCTGACATTTTGCCTTGCTGCAGCCTCCAGGGAGGTGGGAGAACTTTGGAAACAGCTTGGAGCGGGTCCCCACACCTCCCTGGACCCGGTGGGGGGGTCAGAGCCCCCAAAATTGGTTAAAAAGGGGTGTTTGACCCCCCCGCCGGGTCCAGGGAGGTGTGGGGACCCGATCCAAGGTGTTTCTGGGCTTCCCCGACGTCGTGAGCCAGTGCAGCAAGCCAGAATGTCGGGATTCGAACTCTGGACATTCTGGCTTGCTGCACTGGCTCAGGACGTCGGGGAAGCCCAGAAACACCTTGGATCAGGTCCCCACACCTCCCTGGACCCGGCGGGGGGGTCAGAGACCCCAAAATTGGTTAAAAAAAGGACGTTTTTTTTACCAATTTTGGGGTCTCTGACCCCCCCGCCGGGTCCAGGGAGGTGTGGGGACCCGCTCCAAGCTGTTTCCAAAGTTCCCCCACCTCCCTGGAGGCAGCAGCAAGCCAAAATGTCAGGATTCAAATCCCGACGTTCTGGCTTCCTGCAGCCTCCAGGGAAACAGGGCTTTTTTTAACATTGTGTGTTCAATGTATCGCACAACGTTAAAAACCGGATAACGACGGGACTTGTGGAACCAAGTCATAACGTTATTCGGGGTACTAGTGTACTGTCAGCTTTTGGCTTTGCAATTTTTTATGGATATAGGGATTCACATTTAAAAAGTTTTTTTATTAACCTTTGTCCTCATAGGAAACTGGCAAATAACCACATAACTAGCTTCATGAACCCCAAAGGTTTCCCGAATTTATATATAGATATAGATATAGCAATTTCCATATCATTTCACAGAGAAGATTACAAAACAAGATGTGCTATTGCAATTCAGAGGAAAGTTTTCGTTGAGATTTACTCTGCTAGCACAAGATTTCTTGTGTAAGAGTAAACAGCTAATAGGATATCAGCATGGAGACTCTGTTTGACAAATCTAGTTATCAAGCAATAGCAGGTTTCATCCTTTACTCTGAAATACATTCTTAAAGAAACATACATGAGTTACTTTTTGGCTAATAAAAGATGTGGTTTCACACGTCCTGCTAACTCCCTTTATGAAGTCCCAGTTACCATTTGTGTTCCTGTCATCTTTTCAAAAGCCTTTTTGAGAATCTGAGCTGTTAGGTTTATGTAATAACCAAGCTGCTTGATCAAGGGTTCAGTGCTGATTTTGCTTTTATTAAGTCATGCAGTCAAAAAAGTAGCTGCTAAGCTGCAGTTGCTCTACATTAGGGGTGCTCAAACTAAGGCCAATTGGCCGGATCAGGCCCTTGATGCCAATTCATCCGCCCCATGAGGACCTTGCTGCTCTTGGAAGCGAAAGTAAAAAGTGCCCGTATAGGAGTGATGAGGGTTTTGTGGGCCAGATGAATTGGCGTCTGGGGCTCAATCCGGCCCACGGGCTGTAGTGACCAGTCCCCTGAACCACATGACCGGCACGCAGACAGAAAACTTTGCGCACCCCTGTTCTACATGTTTGCCTTGTGGATGTTATACTGAACCTTCAACCACTTTTTTAATCATGTAGGCAGCTTTACAGTTTGTTGATGTTCTGTGCTGTCAACTTACTTCTGATTTATGGTAATTATCAGTGATATTTTTTTTAAAAAAATGTACTATTATTAATTGCCCCACTCAGATCTTCCAAACCTAAGGCCATGGTTGACCTTACTGCGTCAGTCCATCTTGTGTTTGGTCTTTCTCATTTTCTTTAATCTTAAACTTCCCTGCATTATTGTCTTTTTTTGGTGACTCTTGTTGTCTTGTGATGTACTGAGTACAAAAAGACACAGCTTAGTAGTTTTTAACATTGTATTTCAAACACTATGTTATGCTGAAAAACGAGTTTGTAAAACTGGAGTTTTTCTCCCCAGTACGCTCAAAATCAAGGCAAATTGATTTCACCTAGACATTTAGATTTATTGGGTATGACCATCATGTGATGAGTTCTGCTACAGTGGCCTTATGCTTTCCATCTCAGCTCCTGGATTTTTACCAGATAATTTCATCTCGTTTTCAAAATTTTCCTTTGTAAGATTCCAAGTTACATTTGTGCAAAAGAAGACTGAACATGTGACAGATTCCTAAAGATTCAGAAACTAGAGGAATCTGGGCCAGGATCTCAAAAATATACACAAGAACTATATACAGTACCACTGTTCTGTTTATAGTCCAATGCATGTTTCAACATTTTTGTCACTTATTTTTCATAACTATTCCTGTTCTTGTCAGATACTGAAAACAAACAACCAGAAGCTTTAATTTTGTCTGAGGGAGATGTTTGTGCAAAAGCATGAGGCTTGGCTAACTTGGTATTGCTTCTTAGCTCAGCACATGTGACCATATCTTCATGAGCAGCAAACACAACTTGTTTACATATTCATTTGATTTGTATCCTATCTTTCTCCCCAAACGGAGAAGTGGGATATTCTGTAGCAGCAATGTCTGTTAAAGCAGGGATCCCCAACATCTCCTGCATCATGGCCTGGCTTCATACCAAACAGCCTTTCCACGGACTGGCAAGTGGGGGCGGCGGGACTGGATGGTGCAAGTGCACAACAAAATACAACAAAGTGCACATTGCACACAAGCAGGGGAGGAGCCCCCGCTGAAACCCAAAAACAAGGAGGAGGAGCCAAGCCACCTGCACGCCACACTGCCTGACTTGGGCAGCGAGGCATCACACTGCACACAGGCAGGGGGTGGAGCCCTGCCACAGTTAAGCAACGTGGCGGAGGGGCCAGACCACCCACCCATCCGCTGTCTCTGAAGCCCACCCTTGCCCCACCCTCCAGGCAGACTGGGTAGATCAGGTAAAGCACAGGAGGCTGCCACTGGGGCTCTCATGCTGTGACCTTTTTGGCCCAGTTCGGGATAGCCCATGGCACGGCACCTATCCGTGGCCCGGTGGTTGTGGACTCCTGTGGTAAAGTACAAATAATGATGAACTCATACTAGCATGCAAAGTTTGGATTTTTAGGATGCTAAGATTCTGTGGAGAAGCAACATTTTCCTAACAGGCATGGCGTGTGTATAAGTGATGAAAATTGCTTTGTTGCACAGAATATTTATTTTCTGGGCCTTAACAGTCAAATCCCCACAAGGGTATCTGCACTGGTACTAATGCAATTTTAAAATAATGTGAATTTGCTTTCTATCTTGGACAAATGGTCCTTTATTTACTGCACTCCTTGGAATCTCCTTTTTTGGGGTTTGGAATGTATATTGGCCCTTACCAGTCGGTAGGCCATTGTTCTGTTTTCCATATTTGTTGGCATATTCTTGTTAAAATTTTACAGATTCAGTCTCTATGGCTTCAAATGGTTCCATTATCCCATCTACCTCTGGTGACTTATTTTTCCCCCAGTGCTTTCACAGCAGCCTTCACTTCATTTTCAAAAACTGCAATTCTTCAATATGATTCCCCTTTGAAGGAGTTTGTCACCCTTTTATCTCTTCTATATAGGTCTTCAATATATTGTTCCTACCGTGTCTTTATTTTCTCCTAGTCAGACAGTGGGCTTCCCTATTCATGCAGCATATAAAGTTCAATTTTCTTTTGATTTCTTGGAACTCAGTTGATTTTCCATTTTTGTTGCTATTATTTTCTACTGGTTATTGTAATAGTTCTCTTTGTTACTGTGTGGCAGTCACAGAAAAGCTGCATTCAAGTTTCTGGGCCTATTTCTGTCACCTTTTAACCTCTTCACAATTTTAAGGGTGTCTTCCGTTACCCATCTAGGTTTTTCTTTTTACTGTAGGAATTTTTTTTTTACTATTCTTCCCTAATAATATTTCTGGTTTCAAACCACAATTTTTCTGTTTTTTTTTTTAAACCAATTTTGGGGTCTCTGACCCCCCCACTGGGTCCAGGGAGGTGTGGAGACCCGATCCAAGCTGTTTCTGGGCTTCCTCGGCGTCCTCAGCCAGTGCAGCAAGCCAGAATGTCAGAGTTCGAATTCCGACATTCTGGCTTGCTGAACTGGCTGAGGACGTCAGGGAAGCCCAGAAACAGCTTGGATCGGGTCTCCACACCTCCCTGGACCCGGCGGCGGCGGCAAAGATCCCAAAATTGGTTTTAAAAAATGGTTTTTTAAAAAACCAATTTTGGGGTCTCTGACCCCCCCCCCCCCGGGCGGGTCCAGGGAGATGGGGAGACCCGATCCAAGCTGTTTCCAAAGTTCCCCCACCTCCCTGGAGGCTGCAGCAAGCCAAAATGTCAGGATTCAAATCCCGACGTTCTGGCTTGCTGCAGCCTCCAGGGAAACAGGGCTTTTTTTAACATTGTGTGATCAATGTATCGCACAACGTTAAAAACCGGATAACAACGGGACTTGTGGAACCAAGTCATAACGTTATCCGGGGTACTAATGTAATGGCAACATGCCCTATCATTTTCTGGAAAATAGATGGGGAAGAAGTAGAAGCAGTGACAGATTTTACTTTCTTAGGATCAAAGATCACTGCAGATGGTGATTGCAGCCATGAAATAAAAAGGCGAATGATTCTTGAGAGACAAGTTATGAGAGACCTAGGGAACATAGTTAAAAGTAGAGACATCACCTTGCAAAAAAAAATTCGCATAGTCAAAGCAATGGTATACCCGGTGGCAATGTATGATTGTGAGAGCTAGACCATTAGGAAAGCTGAACGCAGAAGAATAGATGCCTTTGAAATGTGGTGTTGGAGGAGAGTTTTGAGAGTCCCCTGGACAGCGAGGAGAACAAATAGGTCAATCTTAGAAGAAATCAACCCTGACTGCTCCTTAGAAGGTCAGATAGTAAAGATGAAGCTAAAGTACTTTGGACATCAAATGAGAAGAGAGGATTCGCTTGAGAAAGCCTTGATGCTGGGAAAGGTGGAGGGCAAAAGAAAAAGGGGGCGGACAAAAATGAGATGGCTAGATGGTATTGTAGATGCAATGGGCACAAAGTTTGGTGGGGTGAGGAAGATGGTGGAGGACAGAGGTGCCTGGCGGGCAGTGGTCCCTAGGGTCGCAAAGGGTCGGAAGTGACTGCGACTGAACAACAACAACAACAAATAAATGCAGAGTATTTTCAGTTATCATATTTCTAGGCTGCCCACCTTTCTGCCCCCCCCCCGCCCCCCCAGCAGCCAGGAGTAGTAGGTGGTTGTTCTCCAGTTTCAAATCATTGCATTCCACTTGGGCATCCAGCCCTGCAGTGTTGGTGCAGTACCCTGCATTAGAATACTGCACTGGCACAACTAGCTGTTCTATTTCTGGCATATTCCAGTTTACGTGTCTTAATGCTGAAGTAGAAATTGATGGAATTATTTCACAATTCTTCATAGAGCTGTTAGGCACTGTAGAAAGTATCATTGCAAACATAGATTCACTCCTGGCATGCAGCTACAGGTTTTTCTAAAGCAAGCTAATTGCTAACAGGCCTAATTGATGTTTGTGATTTTCAGTAACAGCAGCAACACAACCCTCTGTAGTTCTACCATCCCCTTTTAAAAAGAATGGCTGGATGGATAAGAACCAAAGTACTGTATAGAACTTTTGAAGAAATTTATACTATCAAGCTGTTTGATATTTTTTAAAAAAACCCTGAAGATATTAGCAAATAGTAAATAACCTACAGAGAATGAGAACTGGTGTATTACAAATGCTGGAAACAGCACTGAGTGCTTTGTAAAACCTGTTTCTCTTTCACCCCTAAACAGCCATGTTTTCTCTATCTTGAGACTCAGTCTCTTTCCTTGCCTCTGCCCCCATCTCCCAATCTATGATACCGGTCTGTCTTTCAAAGTACAGTAATAGCCAGGATTAATAGAAATAAAGCATGCAGGAAACAATTCATGTAGTATAAACCACTGTCCTTGTAATTTGTCATCAAGTTACTTCTGAGTTATGGTAACTTTAAATTAATTGCCTCCCAAAAATCCAATCATTAATAAAGCTGCTCAGGTCTGGCATGCTAACATGGTATCCCTCTACCGAGGCAATCTGTCTCATGTTAGGTCTTCTAGTTTTCTTAATGGCTTTCGTAACATTTTCCTAGAAATAGACTGCATTTCCTAGAAATAAAACTGTAGCCCTTAATATAAATACAGTAATACCTCAGATAACGCTAAGACTTGGTTCCACAAGTCTTGGTGTTATCCGATTTTTAGTGTTATCCGATACATGTTAAAATCCTATGGGATGTATCGGATAACGTTAAAGCTCCATAGAGATACATTGTAACCGCACAGGCTTTAGCGGTTGTTATCCAATACATCCCATAGGACCTTAACGTTATTCGATCCAATTCTCCTCCCCAGATTATTTAACGTTATGCGATTTTAGCGTTATCCAAGGTAAACTTTATCTGAGGTATTACTGTACTGGAATATACAAACTGCAATCCATGACTTTGGGTAGCCTGCATGTTCTGAGTTCAAAATTTCATCCAGAGTATAGATTTTGATTTTACTTAATTCTTGCCATTTACAAAGTCCTATATCTGAGTGCTCCTTAGAAGGTCAAATAGTAAAGATGAAGCTAAAGTACTTTGGACATCCAATGATAAAAGAGGATTGGCTTGAGAAAGCCTTGATGCTGGGAAGGGTGGAGGGCAAAAGAAGAAGGGGGCGGCCAAAAATGAGATGGCTAGATGGTATTGTAGACACAATGGTCACAGAGCTGAGCGAGTTGAGGAGGATGGTGGGGGACAGAAGTGCCTGGCGGACAGTGGTCCATGGGGTCGCAAAGGGTCGGAATCGACTATGCAACTGAACAACAACAAATCTCTGAATGAGCCTCCATATCATTCAGGCTCACTGTGTTTTTGTGTGTATTTATCTCTCTCTCTCTCTTTTGTGTTTGTGTGTGTGCGTGTGTGCGCATGCATGTGCGCACTGTATTGCAGTGTCAGTCCCTTTTGCCAATCCCTTTCCCTCCTCTCCATTGATTTTGGTACCAGTAGCAGCAGCAGCAGCAGCAGTAAATGGTTGCTACGGTAAGCAGATTGAATTGAGAAATGGTAGCCTAGTTACAGATTGCACTGCGTCAGTCTGCTCCACACCCAGAAGACAGTCAGGTGACTGGATTCCTGCAGCAGTTGTGCAGCAGCGGAGAGCCTGCAGACCTCTACTGGGGGAAGCCCGATGTTTCATCTCTGGGAAGCTTTAGTTCTCCAACTGCAGCCTTTCTCTTGGTATGCATAATTGATAATCCTAGCTGGAGGGGCAGAACCCATTGTGAAGAGAGATGGACAATCAGCCGCGCAATTGGAAGGATAAGGGTACTTTCAGTTTTACTGTCATTTTAGTAAAAAACCTTTTTAAGTATACTGTGTGTTGCCCTTTTGAGAAAAGAGGCTGTTAGTAATTGCATGTTTTTAGAGGACTAAGGTTTTAAAGGGCTTGAACAATGAATGGCAAATCTATATGCAGAGAAGAAAAATGTATTTTAGAAGATCAGCTCTGAGGAATATCTAAATATTAAGGGTGTGTGGGGTGGGGAAGGAAAGCCTTCCTAATGCTGCAAATGTTCAGTGGATTAAGCCCTGCCATCTGACAGTACAGAACAGCTTGTCTTTGCTATGCCGCGGCTGCACAAATGTCAGAGCTAGCTTCAATTTAGCTGATGTACTGGCACTGGAAGATGGTGGCTTGTTTTGGTTCCTCTTTTAAGAGCCGCTGGTAGTTATTGAAACCTGTTTTGTCACACTAATGGGCTTTAGTTTGCGGATGCAGCAGGGTCCTTTTTGCAAAGCACAGGTAAAGTCTAGAAAATACAGTTCTTTCTCTCATTTCTACATTCTTTCTCTTCTTTCACTCTTCCAGGCTATTTTTAGCAGGTCATCTTAACGTTTGGTATCTGCGGTCTCTTTGCTTTACAGAACTGTCTTGTCAGACTTTATTAGCAACCAGCATTACCTCTTTGAGCAGGGTTGGAGTAATAAACAACTCCAATCAGATCACTGACCTTTGTCTTGTTCTAGCCCTGTTGTTCTAAATCTCTGTGTTGTGCAAGTGTGAGAATTTGTAAGACTGACTCACATCCAGATTGTAGTGGGAGAAAGAAAAACAGTCTCTCTTTTCAAGTTTTAATCTGACAATCCAAAGCAGTAAAGGGCTTAAATGTACAATGGTGCAAAGTCCAAAGTTCACAACCATACATTTCAAAAAACCCATGAAATTTTCCTAGGTACATTGTTTTGGACTTCGCTTTAATCATAGCTTTCCCCTCCGCCTTTTGATGTTCACAAATATAGATATATGTGAAATTACTTTAATGAATCAAATTATCAACCTGGTAACTCACTATTGTCTGCTCTGCATGACAGCTGCCTTTTTTCCTATACATGACAGACTTTCAATAACCACCATATTACTTGAGTAATGCGTAAAGAAATACATTCTCATAGGAACAGTTTAAAATCCCAACATTGGTAAGAACATCTGCTTTAAGTAGTGAATTAAACTGCACTAGGCTAACCAGGTTAAATGTTTTTGTTTTCATCAGGAAGAGTGAATTAGTAGCTAAAGACCTCTCCAGATGGGAGAGAGACCCCTCCACACAAGACGCATGGGGATTGTGCTGATCACCACTCATCCAAATGGTAGTAGCAGGATTATTGAGTTCAACAGGATGGCACAACCCACTTAAAGAAGGGTTTGCCATGGTATTGTTCTACAAAATTCTCTGCGTGGTATGGGGTGGCAAAGGGGTACTTCCCACATTTCTGGCTTAGTGTTCAGTTGTGCAAGCTGCCATGTTGTCCTTAGCTGCCATTTTTGTGTTTGGAATAACTAAAGCCTTAGAAATTTTCTTGGTAGTTTGAAAATGGAAAATTGCAATTTCCTTGGTTATTTCTTTGAAAAATAAACCAGGACGGTCCTCAGCTGTGCTAGGGAAAGAAGGGGCAAAGTCCATAAAATGGATTAGTGTAGGCCTTAACACAAATACTGAAATGCACAAGCTGCAATCCTTCATGACATATTTCCTCCCAAGAAAGCCTCGTGAGGATTAATAGGATTTATTCACTACCTGTATATAGATGATGATAATGGGAATCAGCCTTCTAACTGCTCGGAGGTTCTTCCTCTGTTTTACCCTCTAAAAAAAGAGAGATGGACAGGTAGAAATGAAAACAGATTTTGACATGGAACCGTAAAAAGGCTGCTGTGTTAAACAGACCAGAGTACCTTCAATGCCAAACTAAAACTGTTGCATGGACAAGAAAGAAGTATTTCTGTTTTGTGGTACCGTCATAAGTGGTATAACACAAGCACACCAGTGTAGGCTAGAGATACCACATTTTGAAGCCTATGTACGTTTTAATGAGTTGGCACTGTGTAGGATTCCCCAGCTGTGTTTGGCTTTGTTTAGGTTTTAATGATAGGCATGTAAGATGTGGCCTAAGTGCCCTGCAAAGAGGGGTTTCATATTTTTTGCTTGTTTTTAGCTGCCACCAAATGTTGCATCCATGCATGGATGTTTCTTGTGTGTATGCAAAGAATTTCCCGTTTGTAGGAGAACGAGACATTTTGGAGCCTGTAGGTTGTAGGGACCAAACTAGAAGTGATGTCATTTGTGTGAATGCAAGGAACAGACATGCTCATAATGAGCAGTTGCAGGGATGCATGCAGAGAGGGGGGAGAGTTTAACTTCTGTCATTTTTCTGAAGAAGATTGGCCCCAAAGTTGCTGTTAGCATTTGGCTGGAGTCTTAATTTGTATGGAATAAGAAATGTGGTTCTCCAGATGTTACTGGTTCCCAGCATACCTAACCATAATAATAATAATACAGTGGAACCTCATATAATGAATGTATCATACAACAAAAAAATTGTACAGTGAAGAGAATTTGGAAAAAAGTTGCATCGTGCAGTGAAAATCTCCATGGAAAAATTGTACAATGGATATTTTCTTTGTACGGTTTTTCCCATAGAGATTTTCGTTGTACGATGCATCCCATAGGGATTTTGTACAATGAAAAAAAAAGTATAACAAAGTGCCTTGTGGAACCAATTATTTTTGTTATATGAGGTTCCACTGTAATGTTCTGTCTGTCATATTGGTGACCTCTTCCAGGTAGACAATACTCAGAAGACAATACTCTAGGTAGACAATACTCAGAAGAGGTTTACCAATTCCTGGGACTGTGCAACTTGCCCACAACTACACAGGCTGGCTCTTCTCTCAGGAGACACTGTGGGAAATCGAACTCCTAACCTCTGGCTGCACTGAGGTATCCAGCCAGCTAATGTAGGCTTACAAGTTTCCATATTTCCAAGTTTTGTTTTGTTTTGAAAGGTGAATCTCTTGCATTGGGGTGGATTTTTCTCTGAAATTTATTTTATTTATTTATTCCTAGAGAGTGACTTCCAGTCACAGTGCAATATAGACCAGTAGATTTTGAGTTGTAATATTTAATACTTAGCTTCATAGGATTCAGAAAGAGAGTAATCAATTATTAGTTCTTTTTAATCCTAGATATCACTGTAAGAGTTGTATTATTTGGGCAGTATATTTTACCTTATGAATGTCTGCTGTTGTATCATACTATCACTTTTTGAGTGCGTTTGAGACTAGTTTTTCATACCCCAGTTTTCCTGGTATGTGTTGGCAGGTGAGCTCTGTTATGTATTTTGAAGATTAGGCTAAAGCATTGTATAATTGTGCATATTTAGAAGCTCTGTTGGTACTTTATTTAATATGAGAACATGCATGTAGACACTGAAGTAATACAATAAACCTTGCATGAATGGCGCCGTGCAGGCATGTTTTACTTCCACTTCTGGGAGCGACGAGGGCAGCACAGGCCAGATGAATTGCAGTAAACCCATTCGTGTAGATTCATAGGGTGCTTGGGCTTCTGGGAATTGAAATCCAAGAACATCTGGAGTGCCAAGGTTCGCCATCACGGCTATAGATAATCTCAGCTGACCCCTACCAGAAGACACAATGGGGTTCAAATGCTGACAACAGTTACATGCTAGGTCGCTGAGGGTCATGAATGGTGTCCAAATAATGAGTGCTTTCAAGTTAATTCCGACAGGTTACCCTTTCCATGTTTCTCTAGGTAGAGAGTACCTAGAAAGTGGCTTACTGTTCCCTTCTTTTGGGGACATCATTGTGCCAATGACTACATAGGCTGGCTTTTCTCCCAGGAGGCAAAGTGGGGAATCAAACTCTCAGTCTTTGGCTCCACAGCCAGATACTTAAACTAATGAGCAATCCAGCTAGCTAAATGTCTCTACCCTATGTTATTTTTTCAGCATCTGGTGGATAGAATTTTATTGTTTTGCAATTAAGGAGGGCACAGTGGTGGTGAAGTCCTCTTGCATCTCTGAATTATGTGCTATATTGTCTGTTAACAATGGAGAAAGATCAGAACATAACCTGGCTCTAAAGGAGACATCTTTGTGTCTTGCACGCTATCAATGCCTTTATTTGAGCTGTTTTAGTAAGGTCAGATTGTGCTACTATTGATTTTGTGTGGCTTCACATGTGTCAACACATGTGAGAGGGGCAGCTGTAATTCAAGTAGTTTTGTACTGGTTTACCACCACTGAAGTTGCCCAGGTGGGGCTGGCAAAGATTCTAAGGTTAGGCTTAGTGCCCCCCCCCCCCCACAACTTTCTGGCCCTTGGGGACCCTCCCAATCCACCTGAATTGCTTCTTTGGCTGGGCAGTCCAGGGCTTCACAGGCCTCTGTAGCTTCTCAGCAGCAGAAGGAAATCAACATGAGGCAATCTTTGATAGTTCCAACATTTATTGGTGCAAAAAGGCATAGCAAAAAGGAAGTCACACAGTTTGGGAAGCATAATGAAATCAAAGAAAACTTTCTAGTTTTGGGGAGCCCTAAGGGCATCCTCTATGGTCTAAGAACTACATGATTGCAAATCCTACAGAACAGCAAGCCAAACATGTCTCAGCAATTTATCCCCTTTCCCATCACCTAATAACCCAGCATGTTTGGGGCATCATGCTGGACCATTAATCCATCACGAGCTAGAACCAATCAGGGACACAGTATGGAAATTAGGGAACCACCCTCTCAGATGTTGCACCAGCCCCTCCTGTGTTAATGCCCCGGGAGGAGTACACAGGCCTAAAACTGCTATAGAACATGGCAGCGGCTTGATAACTTCCTGGCCTGTTCTCACAGGAATGAACGCGGCCTTTCTCCCCCAACCTCCGTGAAACCCAGGTTGTTCTGGTGAAAGGCTCTGGCTGGGCCATGTTATGAGGAACTCGGCACAGAACTTGATAAGGGTCTGCAGGGCTGACATGGTCATTCTCCAGGGAAAATACTTTTTTTCTCTCTTGCAAAGGCTTGAAGAAACCCAGGGCCCCCTCATTCCTTGTCAGGGCCAGGGTGTCTCAATTGTTGAATTTACTCTGGCTCTTCCAAAGATTCTTGTCCAAAATGATAAAAAATACCACTGCTACTTAGAGGAAACAGCTATTCACCTAAATGGATCAAATGGTTTGGCTTTTCTTGTGTGTGAACTGCAGCTAGGAGGTAGTCCAATAAGGGCAAGTTAACATTGTAATACAGTCGAACCTCGCATAACGAGCGTTTTGCTTAGCGAAAAACTCACATAACGAGCAAGTTTTTGCTAAGCGGTCCGACTCGCATAACAAATTTTTCGCTATGCGAGTCGGACTTTTCCCTATGGAAACACTCTCATAACGAGCGTTTCTATGGGGATAACTCAGCGACGCTATGGAATGGGAGCTGCCTCAAGGGAAGGGAAGGGGTCAACATCCTCAGCCTCTGTGCTGATGGCTGACAGGATGCAAACAGAGCACACCCAGCAGTTTACCTTCTTTGACATAACTCGGTCCTCAACCATCAGGCACATCTTTGCACAGATCAGGTTCCACCTTAACTAGTGTCAAGGACTCTCCATCCCCCCCCCCCTTTGTCTGTTCTTTTGTACTGGTCTTCCTGGCCTTTCTCTGTTGCTTTTGATTAAGTGGCTTCAGCTAGGTTGGCCTGTTCTGAAAGGCTTGTGTCCTGGGGAACATCATCCTTCTCCAAGGCTTTCCTCCCCCTGGGAACAGTGCTCAAGCAGCCCACTCAACTCTTCCTTCTCAGGAGGACAGAAGCAACCTCAGCCAGCAAAGACTTGAAAAGCCTTGCCACTGGTCAGTTCTTCTGCAATGTGGCTCAAACTAGGCTCTTTATTTTTCTGTAGGACAGTGATGGTAAACATTGGCACTCCAGGTGTTCTTGAACTTCAATTCCCAGAAGCCCTGATCAGCAGGAGTGTTGACTTGGGCTTCTGGTAATTAAAGTCCAAGAGCACCTGGAGTGCCAAGGTTCGCCACCACTGCTATAGGACCATGTAGAAAGTCCTCCCAAGGTGTGTTGACAAGTATCAATTATGATGTATCCCAGTTTTTTGTTATTCTGTTTGATAACCTTGATTCTATGGGACTGCAGTGGCTCTGTGATTAAGAAGCTCGCCTTGTTAGTTGGAAGGTCAGCAAGTTGACAGTTCAAGACCTGAGAACTGCTTGATGGAATGAGCATCCGTCTCTGTCCCAGTTCCTGCCAACCTAGTACAGTAATACCTCATATAACATTAGTATCGAATAACACTAAAATCGCATAACATCAAGGAATCTGGGGGGAAGAATTGCATCAGATAACATTAAGATCCTATGGGATGCTTCAGATAACAACCGCGAAAGCCTGTGTGGTTACAATGTATCTCTATGGATCCCATAGAGGATCAGATAACACTAAAAATCATATAACACGAAGACTTGTGGAACCAGGTTTTAGTGTTATATGAGGTTTTACTGTAGTTTGAAAGCAAGAAATTGCAAGTAGATAAATAGGGACCACTTCGGTGTGAAAAGATCTTGGGGACATGAAAGGAGCCTCATTCGGGCGTCCCCTGAGTGGAGTTCCTCCAGCAAAAATCCTTTTAACAAGAAAGCACCTTTGTGTGCTTCTGATATGATTTTAAAAAACAAACAAACCCAACAACACCTTGATTCCAAACATTTTTGGAGGAGATAAGTAATTCTGGGTGCATTTTTTGTCATAACCAGATAGATACCTTCAGGTGTTTAAAAGTTATCTCAGAAATGCAGACTAAAATGTTGGTGCCAGTATCTAATTGGGTGTTCTTTGACTCCTCAAATTTACACTTCTCAAGTACAGCCTTTATGAGTGCCAAGAGATCCTTTTGTTTAGGCCACAAGAGAGCACATGCATGTCATCTGCAGGTGAGAGGTATTTTATACTTTTAAAGTTTCTTACTGCTTCTCAGTATTTTGGCTGCAGACAACAGCCTGTTTGCTTATTCCTTATTTCAACCCTGTGTTGTGCTGTTCAGATGCTGTGTAAACATGATGGAATTGGCCGCAAAATTTAATCTAGAATGAAATATACAGTACTGTACTTGATAAGGTCAGTGTGTTGTGGAACTGTTTCAGTTGCTTGCTCTGATAAGTGAGGAAAACAAGAAACTTGTATTTAAGGGGGTTGATGAAGACCACTCAGGGTTTAATGCCTCTCACAGAAACATTTGTTTTGGTTTTAAAGCCAAACTTGTATAATTGCCATCTTTTGGCTTGTGGACCAAGACCCTTCCTGAGGAAGGGAAGTTTTCTATGGCGTCCAAGCTACTTTTTAAATTTTGCTTTGAGTGAAGGGTGGAAGGGAATAATATCGGGTAGGTATATCGAGATTTCTAGTATCAGTGTTTTATTTCTCAATAATTTGCATTGACCATGGAAAATAAGGAAATATGAGCCAATTTCTGATTCCCTTTTATGACACCCCCACCCACCCACCCAACAAAATATTGCTGCTTAGAGTTGGACGCAGGATGCTGAAACCCCTACCTAATTTGACACGGTGGTTCTTAATTACTATATTTGAATTTTGGATTTTTGAATGAAACTTCAAAATGGGTAAATACTTGCCAAGTTCTGGTAATAAAATTTTGGTTTAAAATCTGTCTATAAAATCTATCTAAAATTTTTAATTTAAAAGTATTCAAATCAGATGAATAACATTTTAAAATTTCATTTAAAAAGCATTTAAAGCAGATACATTCTTTACAAGACAGCTTTAAAAAATTCTGAAGACCAAAGGCCTTTCGGGGGGGGGGGGGGGGAGAGAAAATTCTTAGTAAACTAACACAAAAGTCACGTGGAAATATATGAAAATGGGGGATTTTTTTTAAATTTTCAGATAGTAATATTCCAGGGGTGAAATTTCACAACTAATCCAAATAACAACTAGAGATCTTCTGTATTACCAGTTGGAAAAAGCCATAATGATTTGTATACTTATCTGTTATGCTAACCAACCACTCTGTAACCTGATGTGTGTAAATTGATGCCATGAAGTCTCACTCCTATGTCTGGCAAAATGGACTTGATCCACGAAAGCTCACATTAAAAATACAGCACTCAGTCTTTAAATTGCCACAACAGTTTTTGTCTTTTTGTTTTGTTTTATTTACTCTCTGATATGCTTGAAACACAGACTAACATTTCAAATATTCCAAGCAGGTGCTTGTTTAGAAAACATTAGATTGTGCAAATCACACAAGAAACAAAAAAAAAAAACACAAAAATTTTGTGGCACCTTAAAGACTTAACTACTATACAGTACTTTAATGTGACCTTTTGTGGATGAAGTCTACTTCCTTAGATGTAAAAGTGGCAATCTTATATGCAGTGAAGAATTCCAACACTGATGTGTGTCTGTAGTTATGGAACGAGTCTAGATACAATAACAAAATATTAGCTTCTTATTTCAAGAATATATCAGAATAAACAGAACAACACAAACGCTGTAGTACTTTAAAACCTAACTGTTTTATCTTAGTGTGAGCTTTCGTGGATCAAGTCCACTTCATCAGACATGGGAATGAGACTTCATGGCATCAATTTATATACATCAGATACGGAGGCACAAATATGTATATATTCAAGGAAGGACATAGAGACATTTACTTCCCCCTTTGAATATACCTTTCTATGTGAAACAAAAATGAAAGTTGCTGACTGAGAAGCATTTTAACCACTTTTTTTCCAATTCCCTCCTCCTGTTCCAACCCTTCCAATCAAATGCAAAATGTCTTGCGTAGAAACAAACATATGTTCTGTATTCCAAAGAATTACATGGGAAAACAGCCTTTTGGCAGTGGCTGAAAGCATTCTGTGTCAGTCTGGGAGTTTCTTAGCAGTGTGTCGGGGCACAAGGCATTGCCATATGTCAAATGACCTGAGAGTGCCCTCGCAGGAAGTAGAAAGGTTTGATCGTCAGCTGTCCAAAATCCAAGTGTCTGCAGGCAAGATGGATGCCAGAGGGGGTGAGTGTCTGTTTCAGTAGGGGTTAAGGCTGTGGGGGCACTGAGCTCAGGAGCTTTCAGGCATTTTCTTTTTCTCGGGGTTGCTCTCTCTGCAATCAGATAGGGTGGTTTGGAAGTCTCCCCCCCCCCCCTTTCCGATGGGGGAGAATGTCTGAGCTAGACGTAAAACCCTCCTTTTGGTGTAGCAGCTGCAGTTGAAACTAGATTCGTTTTTTTAAAAAAAACCAACAACCCACGGTGGTGATCCTAATAGGAAGATCTCAGAGGTCTGTCTTACAGACACAGTGGCTTTAAAAGCAAAGGAAAAACTGTAATTGGATGAGCCATGTATTTAAGACATGATGCTAGCTGGCAGTGCTATTTTTAGATGTACTAAATGACAGTTCTTTGCCTACCAAATGTAGTCAGCAGCATTTGCTTCGGAGTAGGCTTCTTTTGTTTTGTTTTGGTTTTGTTCTCATTTTATACCTAGAACACATTTTCCTCAAGGTGAATGCCGCTGAAAAATAAGCCCTCTTTCTCTACTTTTGCATTGTACAGTATAGTACACCAATCATTTCCTGTTGTGATATTTGTAAGTGGGTATTTTATTAATTTTTATATGACATAAAAATAATTAATTTTTATATGACATAAATTACAAAAGGAATTGTTTTCTATTTTTGGTTTAAGTAAAAGCAAGCAAGCAAATGTTCAGCTGTTTTATGCACTCTGTATGCATATGTGTACATGCACAAAGACATTGTATGGATTAATATATAGCTTATATTTTGTGATCTGTTTCTTTCAGTTATTGGGATAGGGCAGCGATGGCGAACCTTGGCATGCCATGTGTTCTTTGACTTCAATTCTCAGAAGCCCAAGTCTCTGTGACTTAATGCATACATGCAGTAAATCCATTTGTGTGGATTCACAGAGACCTGGGCTTCTGGGAATTGAAGTCCAAGAACACCTGGAGTGCCAAGGTTTTTTTTTAAAAAAAATTTATTTTAATTAAACAAAGTACATAATACAACTATACATACAAAAAAAGAGAAAATATAACAATTTTTGGCTTACATATCAATTCAGTATACATGCTTGGAAGAAAAAACAAAGTACATTAAAAAAAATACACACAAGACAACATAAAACAAAAACAATAAAGATATGCTTAAACCTTTCTGCTAATACTAAAATCTTTATAGTTGCTGCAAAATCATATCTATTCTTTCCTTCTTATTTAACTCTAGGCATAATCCACCCTTGTGTTATATACATTGTCCAGAAGGTACAACAATTCATTTTTCCCAGAAATTAATGTGTTCAGGTACAGGTTTAATACCTTTATTCTTTACCATTACATGTTCTACAAATCTTTTCCAGATTCTACAGAATTTTTCTCATATACTATACCTTTTTTAAGATTCAGCTCCCATGTCAGTTTGTCATTAAGTGGTAGCTGCCACATTTCCTTATACCAATCTTCAATTTTGATATTTAATTCATTTTTTCCATTTTTTTGCAATACATTGTCTAGCTGCTGACATCATTATACTCAATAATTCCTTGTCATCATTACACATTTTAAATTTATCCAAGTTTGTTAATAGTACCAGTTTCAGCCCCAGTTCAAGTCTCTGTCCAAACATGTTCTTTAATTCTATTTCTATTTCTCCCCAAAATTCCTTCAGTTTGTTACAATTCACCACATGTGTATATATGTCCCCGTTGACTGTTTACATCTCCAACAAACATTGCTTAACTTATTATCCATTTGATGCAGCTTGACCGGTGTCAGATACCAGCGCCATAGCAATTTATAATTACAATAGAACCCCGGACAACGTTATGACATGGTTCCACAAGTCATGACGTCCGGTTTTTAACGTTGTTCGATACATTGATCCAACAACGCTTAAAAAAAACTTGAGAAGAGGCGCTCACACGCGCGCAAAAAGGTGTGCCAGCGGGAGCCTCTTCTACGGGTATAGCAACAGGCATCGCATGTCAAGGCAAGGTATCAAAGCGGAGGGTGCCACCCCCCACTTTGATCCCTCACCTTAACATGGGATCCCCGTTTCGCGCACCTGGGCAAGTGTCGGCTTTTCCAAATTCCCCCCTCCCCCGGGGGAGGGGGGAATTCGGAAAAGCCAACACTTGTTTAGGCGAGCGAAACGCAGATCCCAAGTCAAGGCAATGGCCTTGACTTGCGATCTGCGTTTAGGCACTTTGCGATGGGAGTCTGGGCACCCAAATAGCTGTTCTTGCTAACTTTAATAACAGAGTTTAAAACTGAAAAGAACAGTGGCGGAGAAGTTTGGGTGCCCAAACTCCCATCGCAGAGTGCCTAAACGCGGATCGCAAGTCAAGGCAATTGCCTTGACTTGCGATCCGCGTTGCTATAGCGTGCCCGGGAAAGAGGCGGCTTGGTCGAAATCCTCATCCCCGTGCAGGGGGAGGGAATTTCGGCCAAGCCGCCTCTTTCCCAAGCCGGGGAGACCCCGCGGAAAGGCGCCTCTCCTCTCCCGAAGTTCCGAAAGGGTAAAGATCCTTATCTTTTCGGAACCTCGGGTGGCTTGCAGGCGCGCGTGCGTTGGTGGGGGTTAGTGCAGGGTACGGAGCCCCCCCCCCGTATTTTGGTGGAGCAAAAGCCCATTTTTCTTAGTATCACCCTGCTTCTACCAACTCTAACCCATAGCATATTAAGTGATTTTTCAAAAAGCCTAGATCACTGTGCAGTCAGGGGCCAGACTTTGCTGAGGTTCCATCCATTTTAAAAGGTGAGGAGCAATTTCTTTCCACGTTACTGCAAAATGCAAAGGAAACATTACTTTTCATCACAGAAACATAAACTTATGGATTCACGGAATAATTGAGTTGGAAGGGGTCTCTGAGACCATCAAGTCCAACCCCCTGCTTAATGCAAGAATCAAAATCACGGGGGGGGGACCTCTGTACCTTGCGCTAACCCCCACCAATGCGCGCGCGCCTGCAAGCCACCCGAGGTTCCAAAAAGATAAGGATCTTTACCCTTTTGGAACTTCGGGAGAGGAGAGGCGCCTTTCTGCGGGGTCTCCCTGGCTTGGGAAAGAGGCGGCTTGGCCGAAATTCCCTCCCCCTGCATGGGGGTGAGGATTTCGACCAAGCCGCCTCTTTCCCGGGCACACTATAGCATTGATCTTCACGGTGTTATCTTTTACTTCCTTTGATACATTAGTTAAGGCTGCTGCCAAGCTCTGGTAATTATGTTTCGCAGCTTCCCTGTCTTTCTTCATCGCCTCTACTCTTCCTCATCTCTTCACTACTAGCTTGAATGTCCTTTCTCATTTGTTCATTACTAATCTGTAGTTCCTTTTTCATTTCCTGCATGGTGTCTACCATTGTTCGCTCTAAAATAACCACTTTCTTAATAAATTTCCCAAATTCAACAAACATTTGTACATTTTCCATCGCTGAGATTTCAACAACTGGTGTTGGTGGTGTTGGTGTTTGTCTCTCTTTCTGTTCCTTCTGTTCTTTTTTTTCTTTCCTTGTCTTTGGCTTCGTCACTTCCTCATCTTCCTTACCCTTCCCTCCCTCCATTCTTGTTTATCCTCCTAAGGCCAGCTATACTGTGGAATCAGTCACTTATTGCAGTGTAGTAAGCTGTGAGCCAATAATTTTAATTTATTATAATTGTAATTTAATTGCAATAAGTTCGTTGCCACGATCCTCTATCAATTAATCTCCAACTAGTTTCAATTGATTCCAATATATAGCTGATCCAAGAAGAGCCAATATTCTCTTACAGCAAAACCCCACCAAAAAGGGATAAGGTAATTAAATCAGTAGTACCTTAATGATGACTAGGTTTGCCATCACTGGGATGGGGAAAGGAGGTCATGGTAGGAAACACACAAGATTTACTAGCATTTCTGAGCCAGAATGAAGCGATATACAGTATTTGTGAAAGGGCCATGAATGTATCATTTGTTTCTTCTGCGTGTGTGTTCAAGAACCTGTGAACCAGGTGGAACTGATTCTCTAACAGGCTCCTTCTTGTAGTCCAGTTATTCTTTGCACAAGAATGTTGAAGGTGTATACACAATGAAAAGGTCTGTTGTTCCATAGAATTATGGGTTCATCTCGTTCCCCCTATACCAAAACACCGGCCACAGTAGAGCCTTCTGTTGAGACAGTGCTGATTTTTGTAAAACTTTTGTAAGAAATTGATGCAAATAGAGGGGGGGAAACATACTGAAAGCTGATCACCAATTAGACAATTTCTGTGTTGTATTTTGTAAAAAAATTCATTGTTTTAAATTTCCTTACTAGGTTGGATAAGTCTTTTAGATGGACAGAATAATAAAACGAGGAAAGCAAACTATTTTAAATACAGTAATACCTCGGATAACACTAAAATCGGATAACGATGCAAAATTTCTAAAAAATATTTGCATCGGATAACGATCTTTTAGCGTTAACCGATGCAGTCGTTTCATAGCAGCAGGGTGGCTGGAAAGCTGAACGGGGTTCTCCGTTCAGCTTCCCAGCCACCCTGCATCTGCGGAGGCAGGCGTGGGGTGGCTGGAAAGCTGACGGGGGGGGGGGCTCCCCCGTCGACTTCCCCAGACACCGCACAGCTGCGGAGGCATGGGTGAGTGGCTAGGGAAGCTGACGGGGAGTCCCCGTCAGCTTCCCTAGTCACCCTGCAGCTGTAGATCAGGTCCTCTGATTTCCCTGGAGCAGGACGTCGGGGAAGCCCAGAAACAGTTTGGATTGGGTCCTCTAATCTCCCTGGAGCAGGCAGGAGGGTCAGAGAGCCCGAAATGGGTTTTTAAAAAGTCCATTTTTAACCCATTTCGGGCTCTTGACAGCCCCCCCCCCCCCCGCCTGCTCCAGGGAGATCAGAGGACCCGATCCAAGCTGTTTATGGGCTTTCCCCACCTCTCCGGCCTGTGCAACAAGCCAAAACGTCAGGGTTTGAACCCTGACTTTTTGGCTTGCTGCAACCTCCAGGGGAACGGCTTTTTTTAATGTGCGATCAATGCATCGCACAACATTAAAAACCAGATAACGATGAGACTTGTGGAACCAAGTCTCATCGTTATCTGAGGTACTAGTGTATAGATGTTTATACTCAGCAAGTCAGATTTATTTACTACATAAATTGTAACTCTTATTTAAATATTGAGGAATTTGGATTGTGCGATGGTTTGAAGATGTGACCTGTTCTTCATGTTCAATCAGATTTGATTAGAATACCACTGATAGTTTTATAGTATAGTCAAGGAATAAGGTTTCAACACATTGCTGATCCCCCTGTTTTATTACCTTTGACTGTTGTCTCTTTGACATATACTCCATATGTTATCAGCATTCCCTGGTTTGAGCTTGCTGAACTTTGCCATGTCTTCTTGCAGTCTAAACCAACAGTACAAGGATGGGCATAGTCCAGCCTTCCAGGAATTATTTGACTGCATCTTCCTATACTCCTGATTTACTATTGGCCTAAAACAGAGGGAGGTTTTAGATTAGAAATATCTGTGATGATGTACTTCAGCCATTCCTGCAATAATAAGTTAAAAACATAATATTAAATGGACCTAATGTGAACCAGCAAATGCTGTCATTAAAGTTGTCTTGTGTTATATTTCTCAAAACTTCAGCTTTGTTTATGCACCCTACAGATATATGGTTAATGAGGTGTGTTAGATAGAGAAGACACACTGCTAGCATCATTGTGATTAGATGGAAATAAACAGTGGTCTTCCCAGTCCAAATGTCCATTCATACCTTGATGTGAGCTTTGTAGCTTGAAGCTGTGGGCTGGAACCAGGGTTTCCCCATGTATTAATTCTGCATTCTGGTCCATAGGTCATGCTTTCTTTTGGAAGGGTATAATCACTAACAGTCTTATCTGCTTTGCTAAATAAGATCTATTGGGAACAGGGTTCATTATGTTTTGGCCTTGGTACAAACATGCTTTGCTAGTAAAAAAAAAAAAGTAATATCAATATTGGCAATTTATTTTGGAAATCCCACATGTTTCAGAGTGCTTATTCTGGTTGCCCAGAAGCTCCAGGCCCCGAAATCATTAGTCTTATCCCTTCACACCCATTACTTTCTCCAGACCATAAGAGCAGATAGCTTACGGTGCTATGAAAGCACCAAGACACATTTCCTCTGTTGCTCCCTAACAACAACTTTCCTCCTCCGAAATGGTATAGGCGAGTAAGCAGTTACCCTTCTAACAATTGCCAAACACTATCAAGGCTGCTGGGTTGATTTGTTATCACAGTAATATATAAGAAGATATGAGTGAGATGTCATGACACTTACCTCTTTTATAGCAAATTACCATTAACTAGACTCATCTAATCTCTCACATATGATAAACTGCACGTGTAAATTTCTTGTGAAAGATGCATGGGTGGGGCCCAAGCTTGCAGTGTTGTTGTTTCTTAATGTATATGTGCACAAAACTAGGTTATATTAGTCTGTATCAATATTGCAAATGATGCTTTCTAATTTCTTCTCGTTTAAATCTCTCTAGTTGTTGACCTCCTTTACTGGCGAGACGTTAAGAAGACGGGTGTGATATTTGGAGTCAGCTTGTTCCTGCTGCTTTCTTTAACAGTGTTCAGTATCGTGAGTGTCGTTGCTTATATTGCCTTGCTTCTCCTATCATTGGCCATCTGTTTTAGGATATACAAGGGAGTTATCCAAGCAATCCAAAAGTCTGATGAAGGTCACCCGTTCAGGTAAGCATGTATATTTACCCCCATCCCCCTCTCCATTACTATCTCTTGCTAAGGGGCAGGGAGCACGAGGTGATCTAATTTCTTATTGTTAAAACCTGAGAGTAAAGGCTCTGTTTCGTGCCCAGCCCTTATTTTCAAATGCTGGCACAGTTTTCTGTAATCAGATTAAATATAATGTGAAGGGCTTGGTAAGAGATTAGATGTGCCACCTTTTCAGCTTGGTTGGTAGTAGATCACATTGGAGGAAAGATTTAGGTGGACAGGGATTGTGCCGAATAGCAAAATGCAAGAACTGGATACCTCCAAGCAGATTTCATGCTGGTGATCTCTGTGACTTAGTAATTGTATGTCAGAAGGAAAAGAGCCACTGCAGTTGGCGTCCTTCAGCAGCTGTACATACGTGGTTACTCTGAAGCAGTGCCAGTTTTCATAAGGAGGCGCTCTAGTTGCCTGATGCCTGCAGCATGAGTACATACTGTGTACTGATGGTGGTTGCTGAAAGTGCAAGATTTCTGTTTCATTGCTGCACACATGGCAATTGCTCAAACATCCTTTTTGCAAAGCTTGATTAAATTTCTGTGTTGGTTATATCTGTTTCTCTCTACTCTTCCCTCACAGTTGTATTATATCTAATAGCTTGTCTCAAATCTACTTGCCATGGTGCCTTTGAATTTTTTTGTGGGGAAGTAGGAAGGTTAAAGGGAGGTTAAGGCAATTCAGTATTCTAATTCCTTAAATAAATTTTGTGTCAGAAATTACTCTGGGTTGAAAGGATATTTGCTGGAGAAACTCTGCTTAGGGGATGCCCGAATGAGGTTCCTTTCATGTCTCCAAAATCCATCATGCAGCACTTGCATATCAAAACCTGACCTTCCAGTCTCCAAGCTCTACATCTTGACCACTAAGCCACATCCCTTAATAGGTTTGGATGGGTATAGTAGAGAAATAGTGCTTGTGTAAACAAGCTAAACAAGAGTTTATGGTTGAGTTTACATTTGAGTGGGGATTTTTGCTTTAACTATTTTATGAGTGATAGGCGTTCCAGCTCAAACACCTCCAGCAGGTGTGTTGACTTGTGCTTCTGGCAGTTGAAGTCCAAGAACACTTGGAGTGCCAATGCTGACCATCACTGGTATAGGGTGTTTTCTGAAGAACTACAATGTCCACAAAGCTCTGCAGCAGATTCCATTTTTGTTTATTAACTACAGGATGAACACACATGAGATAGGCATGAAGGCCCGATGTCTGTAGATATGGGTCTTTGGGCCAGAACTCCTAGAATTCTGCTTGGGGTATTCTTGAAGAATCATGAAATTTGGAAGTCTGAATGACACATCCTTAGTTGTTGTATTCCATAGTTTTGTAGACACTGGCCATAGTTAACCCAAAGTGCTCAGCTGTGCATAATTTTTAGAGCATACCCCATGTTTAGGGCTTGCCCATTTGCCCGATTCTTGGGTATGGTGGTCTTTCCTATTGTGATTTAACTGAGAATTTGGAGAGGTTTAGTAGCTCCAGCTGCTAAGTGGTCTCATGAATACTTTTCTGTTCCAGGGCTTACTTGGATAAAGATGTTGCTGTTTCCGAGGAGCTTGTCCAAAAATACAGCAATGTTGTGCTTGGCCATTTCAACAGCATGGTTAAAGAGCTCAGGCGCCTTTTCCTAGTGGATGATCTGGTGGATTCTCTAAAGGTAGGAAACTTTCTTTCACCATTTCCAGAATGTATGAATGTTAGTGATAGAAGAGGGAATCGTATTGAGAGTAGTCTGTGGAGCTATCTAGTGACCGTGGACTGGAAGAAGAGTGCATACATTCACAGAGATATGACTACTAGATTAGAATGACTCTTGTGTATTGGGGCAATCTGGCCTTCAGCTGCCTTTCTAGCAAAACTAGTGGGTGAGTCATTCCTAGTAATTTTATCTGTTCTTGAAGCAGATATGTGTGAAAGTTGTAACATTGATATGGTGTGGTTTTAAGGCTGACTGTTGGCAATTGATTCAAGAGCAGAGACTGGTTCGTTTTACGCAATGTGTGCAATGCAAGCAATGCAACATTGCTGCTTATGGTCACACATCCGTTGGTCACCTCCAGACTTGATTATTGTAACGCGCTCTACATGGGGCTGCCCCTGATGACCATCCGGAGACTCCAGCTGGTCCAGAATGCGGCGGCCCGGATAGTGGTGGGGTGTGGGCGTTATGCTCGTGCTTCACCACTGCTCCGGGAGCTGCATTGGTTGCCAGTATGTCTCCGGGTGCAATTCAAGGTGCTGGTTATTACCTTTAAAGCCCTATATGGTAGTGGGCCAGGATACCTAAGAGACCGCGTCACCCCAAGAACATCTGTCCGTCCCACCAGGGCTCCCTTGTTATTCCTTCGGCGAGAGAGGCACACCTCGCCTGCACCAGGAGGAGAGCCTTCTCCGTGTCCGCCCCGACCCTCTGGAACCTCCTGCCCACTGAACTGCGCCTTCAGACAGAGCTCCTGCCCTTCCGGAAGGGCTTAAAAACCTGGCTGACAGGGCAAGTTTGGGGACCCGGGAACGTGGGTTCTCATACCAAGTGGCTTATTTAATGGGTTGCCACCTCTGGGTCCGATCCTGGGATTGTGTATTGCTTTTAACTTCTGATGTTTTTACTGATGTAGATTGTTTTATGCTTTTATTTTTTGTAAGCCGCTCAGAGTCGGGTTCTCCCGATTGGGGCGGGGTAACAAATGCAATTAAATAAAAAATAAATAAATAAATAAATAAATAAATAAATAAATAAATAGAGAAAGAAGACACAAAAGAATTCCCTTTTTTGGCTTTCAGTTCTATTGTTCTGCATTGTTCACATGTCTCACACACAGACTGCTATTAAGCTACATCACCCCGAACCCCTGTGCATGGAAGCAATAACCATGTAGCTTCGTTATAAGTATTGTGTCCCTGCATGTCTATCTGATACTAAGATGCCATTTCTCCTCGCAGTGAATTGTTTCTGTTTATTTAAATAAGGCTCTTTGCTATGCAGTATGTTTTCTCTTACAACAGGACATTGTGGTGGTGAAAATATGTGCTTACAAATACGTTTGGTTATACAGTAATACCTCATATAACATTAGTATCGAATAACACGAAAATCGCATAACATCAAGGAATCTGGGGGGAAGAATTGCATCAGATAACATTAAGATCCTATGGGATGCTTCAGATAACAACCGCGAAAGCCTGTGTGGTTACAATGTATCTCTATGGATCCCATAGAGGATCAGATAACACGAAAAATCATATAACACGAAGACTTGTGGAACCAGGTTTTAGCGTTATATGAGGTTTTACTGTAATTGCAGAAAGGTCACAGCAGGAGTAGGATGAATGGATATCTTCCTGGTGCATATATTTTCACTCATGTCTTGTTGACAGTTTAAATAAAGGTCTGCTGTATAGAATTAGAAGCTAATGGCACCCAGAAAAATTCTCTGCTTTGGAAAGCTTAATTTTGGCTGCCAGTAAACTTGTTTCCCCCAGACTTAGTCCCAAATACTTCTTTAAATTGTACAGCATCACTCTGGTGATCTTGAATGTTTCAAAGCTCTTACATAAGTATGCAGGTTAATATGCTGTGGAGCACGTAGAGTGTTCTTCTGAAGCAGAATCAGAAAGCTAGATGCTTTCATGCTCAACTCTAGAGCAATGTAGTTTGCACTAAAGGATTGTGGGTTTAAGCTTTTTATATATTTAATTTTTTTCATTCCATATACAGTCAAACCTCGCATAAAGAGCAACTCGCTTAAAGAGTAACTCGCTTAAAGAGCAGAATTTTCTCTGAATGTTCGCTTCGCTTAACAAATAAAACCAACCGAAAACTCGCTTAACAAATAAATCGAGGTTCACAACCCCCCCCACACACACACACACAATTGGTCACTTACAATGGTGTTTTGCTTATAGAGCAAACTCGCTTAAAGAGCAATCCTGTGGAACGCATTATGCTCTTTAAGCGAGGTACAACTGTACTTGATCTAGTGGTGAATTATTTTATAATGTTATTCAGTTTTTAATGTTCAGATGTTTAAAATTCTAAGGATTACATGCTGGGAAGCTGAAATTCTGGAAGCCTACAAGTGAAGCATGAAAGCGACCACTTGTCACTTAAATTAATGAGCTGAATTTATGATCCAGAAACTACTGGGGACTGTAATTGGAAATGTATAGAAGGCCCTTTGTGTTATTACTTTTCATCTGGCCTGGCTCTGTGGCTGTCTGATTTCTGATACCTTCCCCCCAGAATAGATCTGCCAGACTTGAAATCTGCTCACTTGTGTCCTTATCAATAGTGTGCCACTTGATAAGCCTTGTGAAATTATCCATATGATAGGGGCTCCCATCTTTTGTGTAATTATTCATTCTGCCAGAGTTGACATAGCAACTAGGCTTGGCTTCATTGCAGTTTGAAGAGCAGAGAGACTGACTGTGGAGACTGTTGGTTGATGAAGTGGATGAATTGGTCATATTAATAATTTTTATGATGTTCTCATATAGACAGACCACAATAAACTGATTGGATGTCTCTGGTTTCCATATATACTTATTAATTATGTGCTCCGAAAGTATATTCAGGTTAGAGTAAATATGTCCTGATGTGACACTTAAGCATCTTAACAGATGTAGACAGCGTTTGGATGGCCCTTTTGAATGTAAATAAATCATGCCAGGGAAATCAGTCATATTCTGTTTTTAGATAGGGTAGCCCTGTTGCCCTATTGCAACAACAAAATATAATTCCTTGCAATACTTCAAAGGCAAACAAAGCTATGGAGGACATAAACTCTCAAACTCTCTCTTGAACTTCAGTTAAATACAGTAATACCTCGGATAATGATTGCATCGGATAACGCTAGAATCGGATAACGATGCAAGTTTTTTGGAAAAAACTTGCATTGGATAATGATTCTTTAGCGTTGTCCAATGCAATCGTCTGTGGTGGTGGTGGTGGTGGTGGTGGTGGTGGTGGTGGTTTGGATAGAACATCTACCCAATCCACCCCCACCCACAGCAATAAATTGCTGCGGTTGGGGGTGGATTGGGTAGCCCAATCCAACCCCACCACCGCGATCTCCGAGATTGCAGTAGGGTTGAGGGAAAGGCGCGCGCCTTTCCCCTGACCCTACTGCAGTCACAGCGATGGATCGCTGTGGTTGGGGAGTGGATATCGCCAGCCCATGCTCGGCATAGCTTAGCCAACAAACCCCGTGCACGCGGGGCTTATCAGCCAGGCCAAGCCTTGCCCAGGTGGGCGATCGCCCCCCTGCTTGGCTTGGCTTGGCTGACAAGCTCCGCGTGCATGCGGGGCTTGTCGGCCAAGACAAGCTGAGCAGGGCGGGCGCGATTGCCCCCCCGTGCTCGGCTTGTGTTGGTTGACAAGCCCTGCATGCATGCGAGGCTTTTTGGCCAACACAAGCTGAGCACGGGCGGGCGCGATTGCCCCCCCGTGCTCGGCTTGTGTTGGTTGACAAGCCCTGCATGCATGCGAGGCTTTTTGGCCAACACAAGCTGAGCACGGGCGGGCGATCGCCCCCCCCCGGCTCGGCTAGTGTTGGCCGAAATGCCCCGCATGCAAGCGGGGCTTGTCGGCCAACACAAGCTGAGCACAGGGGAAGCAATCGCCCACCTGGGCAAGGCTTGTGTTGGCCGAAAAGCCCCACGTGCATGTGGGGCTTTTCTGCCAACACAAGCCGAGCAAGGGCGGGCGATCCCACCCCCCGCTCGGCTTGTGTTGGCCGAAATGTCCTGCATGCATGTGGGGCTTGTCGGCCAACACACGCTGAGCAGGGGGGGGGGTGATCGTCCACCTGGGCAAGGCTTGTGTTGACTGAAAAGCCCTGCGTGTATGCGGGGCTTTTCAGCCAACAAGCTGAGCATGCGGGAGGTGATCGCCCACCTGCACAAGGCTTGTGTTGACTGAGAAGCCCCGCGTGTATGCGGCGCTTTTCGGCCAACACAAGCCAAACTGAGCTGTGGTTGGCAATCGCTAGCTGCAACTCGGTTTTGCTTTGGCGACAATCCTCCCCCCCCACAGGGGGAGGATTGTCGCCAAAGCCGAGCCGAGCCTGGGTGGGCGATGGTGCGCCTGTGCTCAGCTCTGCTTGGCCGAAATCACACACAAACACACCCCTGCGTGGGGGTGGTGATTTCGGCCAAGGCACCCCTTGCCCAGGCACGCTATCGCTATGGGGGTCACACGCCAAGTCAAGGGATCAAAGCAGGGGTGGTGCTACTCCCACCCCCGCTTTGATTCCTTGCCTGGGCACGCAACCCCCATATTGATAGCGCGCCAGGTCAAGTGGTGCCTTGGCCGAAATCAACCCTCCCCCCCCCCCCCGCGTGCAGGTGTGTATGTGATTTCGGCCAAGGCAACCCTTGCCTGGGCGTGCTATTGCTATGGGTGTGGCGCGCCCAGGCAAGGGATCAGAGCGGGGGTGGTGGATTGGGTCCAACCCCCCCCCCCGTCAGTGCTTTTTCTCCCAGCGTTGTTTGATGCATTCATCGGACAATGCTAAAAATTGGATAACATCATGACTTGTGGAACCAAGTCATAACGTTATCCGAAGTACTAGTGTATAGTGAAATTGTCTACATTTGCTGGAAAATGATAAACAGTACCCTAAATACTTTTTCCCAGTTACATTGGTGTGAAATAAAGGGTGTAACATTTGAAGATTAATTGACTGAAGTTAAAAAATAATTGGAAATATTTTCTAATGCATCCTGAGCAGTTGATTTCTTCAGTTTGGGGCAGTTTGCCCCTAAAAAGTAATGCCATTGGTGTAGCTACACAGGAAGATTTTAGTCAGTCAGTTTTATAATCTAATGTGATTTCTGTTTCCCGTTGCTTTCAGAGTGTGCTAAGAAGTTGACTTCTCACTGTTTCTGTTTTGAAACTGTGGGTTTTGTTGCTAAAAATATGAGATGTAGCGGAGAGTGTGACCTACAGATCATATTAATTTGAAAACTTTGATTCCAATTTGATTAAAACTTGATTCACCCATTGCCACAGTGTAGGGTAGAACAAGTGATACGGTTTACTTCTCCATGTTGTCTTCATATGTTGTGAGGTGTTGCTGCGAATTGTGCAGCTGTATATGCCTCATGGTTGGGAGCACCATGGTCTTGGCAGATGCAGTAGATATCCCTTTTGGTGATGATGCCCTGGTCATGGAACACCGTTGAGCCCTAAGATTGTTTTCATCTGAGACTCAAGTTTTTAGGGTTTAGTGATCATAGCTTGGTTTTGATCTATTGTACTGCAGGTTTATTTTGATTGGTCTGTATTATTTTAAATTGTTTTAAAATTTTGTTTCTTGATTATACTTCCACTTGAGATATCTTCTGATACAGGACAGGCTAGAAATGATTTGACTTGCCAGGTATCCTCGTCATTGCCAGCTCCAACTCATATTTGAGAATGCATTTCCCCCCCTGAAGCAGGAAAAATGCCATTGCTGTGAATTTGTTTAAGGTGGATCCCAGCTTGCTGTGAAGTGACCCACACATTATGATCTCGGAGCCATCTCCTGCTGCACATATGAGGTGTGACATGCAGGATTTAACACCAGAGCTGCAATGGACTGCCACAGCCTTGAGAATATGGACAAGGTGCGCCTTCACAGCCAGTCCATCTGGCATGACCTCTTCCACCTCCATGACCATTGGGAATCAGAGTTCCTCCTCCGCAAATTTTGCCATTGGGGCCAATATGATGGTTTCCAGTAGCATATTCTCCACCGAAGGGGCGATCGCCCCACCTAAAGAGGCTCATTCACCCATAGTTGTTGGCACCCTTTTATTTATTTATTTATTTATTTGACTTGTATGCCACCCTACTCAGTAAAACTAACTCAGTGTGGCTCACAAAACCCACAAATATAATATTCCATGGAACAGAAATATTACAATATAAAGTATGAATATAACATCATAACACAATACAGTTTATCATAATACATTAAAAATGCAACATACAAAAATAAACAATAGTAGCAATATTCAAACATACAAAAGGCACCGCGGTAGCCCCATCGTCTTTTTTTTAACCCTCCAGCCAGGCGGGGCCAGAAGGGGTGGTGATGGCAGCCACAGCTGCCTCTCATCCTGGCCAGTGGTGTAGCTACAGGGGAAACTGACTCCTTTAGGGAGTCAGGTTATTTACTGCCACCCAACACTCAGCATTGAGTTGCTGGCTGTATGGTCTCCATTACCGTAGCAGGATGTCCGGCCAGACATGTACTTGCCAGGCAACTCAGTGGCTGCAGAGCCAGAGGTTAGGAGTTTGCTTCCCCACTGTGACTTCTGGAAGAAGAACCAACCTATGTGTCATTGGGCATACTGAACAGTTGGCTCAACTGCACATTATTAAGTTGTTGTTGTAAATATTTATTATTATTTGTCATAGTTCTTATTGTTTGCTTGATGCAAGATATTTTACTCTGAACCAGTGTTTCCCAACTTTTGGGTTTTGGTCTTCAATTTACAGAAGCCCAAGTCAATTCCCCAAAGCACTGGTTAGCCATTGTACTGACTTAGGCTTCTGGAAATTGAAGTCCCCCTGTGGGGCCTGGGCCTCACATTGGGAACTACTGCTCTGAACCCTCCTTCATAATGATGTACTCTGTTTATATAAATTTGTGTTCTAGATTATTGTGATCAATGAAAGCCCATGCTGAAGTAAATTGGCTAATAAATCTTAGACAGGCCACAATATTTTGTTTCTGTTGCACACGATGAAACAGATTAATATAGTTCACTAGAAGGAATTCTAAGACTTATCACTTTTGCCTGGAGCTCTTATATGCAGTATGTAAAGTTGGTTCTGAGACATTCCAGAGACCAGTTGGAATAGCATTGGCTAGTCCTATTTTTTCTTGGCTTGTGTTTGTAGTTTCCAAATGAACAGACAACCTGACAAGGTTTATGTGACTTTGAAAGCAAATAAATCAAGCAGTCATTAGCAGAGGAAAATGAAAAAAGTCCCAGAAAATGTTTGCATATTGTCACACTTTGAATATCCTGACAACATTCAAGCTGATATAATAAACCTTTGAGTCTTTCCAGAGGTGGTGTGTATGCATTGCATTGTGCATGAGAATGAAGTCATAGATTCTGCTTCAAGATAAGACTGTGTAATTCTGGTTTCCATATGTTTCTCTTTGTTCTGTTACATATCTTGAGCATAATTAGTTCATCCTTTGCTGTGATTTCTAAAAGTTTTGTTGTTGTTCAGTTGCACCGTTGAGTCAAAGCATATTTTTTCAGTTACTGAGAGGGGAAACTGAATATAAAGTTATGTCTTTAAAACAGCTTTGCCAACCAAACCAAATGCCCTATATTTGTTAGGGAATGGTGTTATGTCCACATGACATATGTGCATTACAGAGGTTGGTGTTTCATAGGGGAAATAATGATATTTAAAAGTGTTGAAAGGATGCAAAGTAAAAGCAGTCAAACATCTCTGAATCATAGCTTGCCCATTTTGTAGTAACTCAAATCATAGTCTGGTTTCTCCGCTATAGTTACTCTATAGCTGGTTTGATGTGAAGTTTGCTTTTGAGCTTTCCCTGTTCGAGATGCTCAAGGATCACTTCTTACTCTGTAACAGCCAACATACATTTCCAGCAGTATTTTTGTGACCTAAGATGTATTGCCCACATTGTCTCAAGCAGATCTTCCTAACCATAAAGAAGGTAAAGGTTGCCCTTGCTTGAAAGCCAGTCGTATATGACTCTAGGGTTCAGTGCTCATCTCTGTTTATAGCCATCGCTGTCTGTATCTTCAGATGTTTCTGTAGATATGTGGCAGGCATGCCTCAACACGGTGCACAGAATGCTGTTTACCTTCCCACCAAAGTGGCTCCTATTTATTTACTTGCAAATTCTTGCTTTTGAACTGCTAGGTTGGCAAAAACTGGGACAGAGACAGAAGCTCACTCTGTCATGCAGTACCCGGGAATTGAACTTCAACCTTCCAGTCAGTGAGTGCTGTCTGTAAAATGCCCAGGCAAATCTAACCAGTTGTGTAAATGTGCCATTGGACATTTTGATTAGAGAACCCTTCCCCTACTCAATGTTCAAAGGTTCATCAAACCTTTTTTTAACTTTAATCTCACTTTTCATTTTTATCATTAATTGATTTTCATCAATAATTGCTATATTTCAACATTCTTTATACCATTCTGTTATTTGACAATCATAATCAACTTTTTCAGAAAAATAATAGTTAATCTTGCTGCCATCACTAAATTACTAATTAGCTGTTGTTTTACCAAGACATCTGGCAGTCACCAAAACAGCACAACAAAGCAATCTTTAGACAAAAACAAGTTTTATAGATATTTCTCCAGTTTCCTAAAACATTATTTTCCAAGATTTTTGTGTAACTTCACATTCCCACCATAAGTGAAAGTATCTACCTTTGTCTTAATTACATCTCTGACAAGTTGCAGAATAATTTATTTTATATAAGGTCAGTTTAACAGGTATTAAATACCATCGCTTTATGGCAGGAGTTCTCAACCTTTTTAAGCCTGGGGCCGGGCCACGCTCCCTCAGACAACTTCAGGGGCCGGGCAGCCATTTTGCCCTTCCTCCACCATATGGCACTTCCAGGTGTAGTGGTGGGGGGACCACATGAAATGTTCCCATGGGTCACAGGTTGAGAATCCCTGCTTTATGGACTTTGACCTCTCATTCTTAGTCCTTCTTGTGTTAAGTTTAAGGGATTTCTGTTTACAGGAAGGATGGAGTTCCCTTTTAGGGTAGATTGTCCTTTTATCCAGGAGAGATGCATCTATAGTTAGCCCTGAACTGTCTTTTGCATCCTTAACTCAGCCTCTGCTACCAGCAGTTAATCTCAAAGAGCCAAAGACACCGATGTCTTAGCTGGGCTGCCCTCTGAGCAGTTCAGGTGTGTAAAGGCACTCATGCTGAAGCCTTCTGGTGTTAGGATTCAAATTATTTCAGTAGTAGAGCTAAGTTGAGCAAAACAGCTCTGTATGGTAGCGGGAAGTGATGTAGATTGGCCCAGGCTGGTGAGAGAGCAATGCTGCCAGAATGGATATTTATCCCAGTGCCGCCATTTTACACTTAGGGTGGCATTACTCTCTGCAATATAATCTACTTCTTTTTTGCTCAGAGGGCATCTGCTAATGAAATAATCCCTGTGTGATATCGATGTGCTAAAGAACACCACCTCTGGGTGACCTTATAGAATAGACTTTGGACTGAAATCTGTAGAAGGGAAGAGGTTGACCCTACTGCACTGCTGCTTCTGTTATTGCTGTAGCCCTTGAACCTGCTTTGTTGAAAATGAGCATCTGAACCACAGGCAGAGAAGGGGAAGATCTGAAAGGCTATATGAGCCTTTTGTCACTTTTCACTTGGCCTGACTCAGGACCTCGACATGAAATGCAGTGGATCTCATTACAAGTCCTTTTAGCTATATTTATCTTTGACTTACAGAGGTTAAAGTGTTTACAGCTTGATTTTTCTATGGTTGCTTCAGAGAAGTCATTCGTTTAAAAACCATTTAAGAATTAGTTAAAATGCAAATGTCATGAGGAGGCTACTGAGAACTTTAACACCAAAACCAGTTTTCCCATTTTCCATCTGTAATGCTTTAGAATAGTTTACTGGTGGTGGGGGAGAGGGTTCCTGTCACATGAGGCATCTCTAAGCTATTGCTGATAGCAGACATGCATGTGTCTAGTGTTTATATCAGGGGTGCACAAACTTTTCAGGCCACCGGCCAGTCGTGTAGTTGAGCGTGCCGGTCACATAGTTCCTCCCACTGGAAGTGGAAGTAAAACATGCGTGCATGTGTGCATAATGCTGCCATAAATGACCCTTGGCTGTTGTAAATGTGGGTCATTTATGGCCGTGTTATTCACATACACATGTGCGTTTTACTTGGCACTGTGCTGTAGTTTGGGCACCCCTGGTGTATATGGAGACTCTCTGGTCATTGTCAACCAGCCGTAATTGTAAGGCACACTTCAGTCTCTAACTTCCAGCAATCTCATTCAGCTCTTTTTTCTTTCAGTTTGCTGTTTTGATGTGGGTGTTCACCTACGTTGGTGCCTTGTTCAATGGACTGACATTGCTGATACTGGGTAAGTCGAGTCCCTTGTGTGTTGTTCTGAATACCTAAAAACATATTTGAGAAGTGGCTTTAAAACACTTTATAGCCTCTACCCAGCTATGAAATTGAACTAACCACGTTGTTGAGCAAGCAGTTACATGTGGACAGAGCTAGCACAAGGGTTGGATCCTGTACATTTTCTGCCATGCAAATGGTTGCATACAGTAAGTTCATCAGTATGTGAATGGAGGTTTATTGTTTTACAGGTCTTATACTGGGTTTAAGCCATGCTTTGTAACAGCAGTAGATTAAAAAGGTAGCAAATGGCTGATGGGCTTTGTAAAGATAGAAATGGGATGTGTTGATCGTAAGATGAAGGTGTGGGTGAGAAAGATGAAGAGACAGATAGGTACCTCCTTTGGGGTGCCAGTGTCAGGCTGTGCTCAGCCTTCTTTCAGGCTGCGTCTTATACCCCGATGTGTCTTATGTGCTGGCAACTCCAATGGGTCTCTTCTCTATGGGTCTCCTACTTGCATCTGAGACATACCATCTTTGCTGGTGTAGAAGATGCACTTTCCCCTCTTAAAATACACTTGAAAAATGAGATGGGTCTTATATGGTGGTAATGAAAATTATCATGTTGATCATTAGAGACTGGAGCTGGACGGGTGGCTTCAAAGGAGCCCTCTTCTCTTCCCCATTCCCCCCTCCCTAGCTCCTGGCGGTCAGCGGCTGTGGGATGGGCTTAAACTGATCCTTCTTCCTCCTATCCCACCCTCCTGGCTCCTGGCAGCCAGCGGCTGTGGGATGGGCTTAAAATGATCCCTTTTCCCACCCTTCCTGGCTCCTGGTGGCCAGCAGCTGTGGGATCAGGGGAAAGGGATCCTTTGAAGCCCCTTTCCCCCCACCCCACAGCCTCTGGCTGCCTGGAGTCAGGGAGGGTGGGATGGGGGAAAAGAGGGCTCCTTTGGAAACCAAAGGAGCCCTCGTCCTCCACCCTCCCTGGCTCCTGGAGTTAATTTTGGAAATTCATGGGGAAAATGTAGAACATTATTTTTCCCTTTAAAACATTTATTAAAACAGGGTGCGTCTTATGCCCCAATGTGTTTTATATGCCAGCAAATGCAGTACATCTCACATAGCAAAGTATATGCTGCAGCTCCAGAATGTGGAATGTCTTGGTTTTTTTTTTTTTTTTTTTTGTGACTTGGATGTTTCAGACATCTTTCCTCATACGCAGGATCAGGATTATGTTCTCCAACTTTGCTTATTTCAGATTTTAATCTGCTGTTCTTGTTATTTTCCTCCAGCTCTGATTTCACTCTTCAGTATCCCTATTATTTATGAGAAGCACCAGGTGAGTGTGTTGCATTGCATATTTTGAGAGTTTTTGCATAGACAAGACAATCAGTTGAGATATTAAGAATAAGTAGTGTACAAAAACTGAGATAGCCCTTTGGAGCATAGACTCAACCTCTGCTCTTGTTAATCTTCTTACCTCCTACTGCTGTGCTAGGACTCAGCAAGGGTTATGTAAGTCTTGAGGGCATCCCTCTTAAATTGACTTGGCAGATTCTTTTGCTTGGGAAATGACTTTGGAGCTGATCAGCTCCAAGCAACTTGCCTCAGAGCAAAGAGCGAGATTGAAATTGGGCAAGAGTAAAGCTTTGGGGGAAAATGAGCTAACAAAATGCAATATTTTGAGTACACAGAAACCAGCCTTTCCCCCACATATGTCAGAAAAGGCATCTACTAGATAGTCCTTAACAATGACCTCAAATACAGATTGGGAGATGCACAATATAGCTGAATTACAATTTAAAGCCTTATACCAAATGCTAATTATTATTTTTTAGCACTCATAGATTAAAATTAGTTTTACAGGATATTTCAGACACCCATTACTTTGCATAGACAAGACTTTTCCTGAAGGCCTGGAAATCACCTTTCTTATTAGAAATCCATATGTGGTGCAGTTCAGAACCCAGAAAGCTGGTTTATGCCAAGTTAGCTAATCTGTACCATACCATAAACTTTAAGAGGAGTGTCTATGCAACTTCAGTCGGATTCTATTGGCTTTGCTAGGAGATATTGCCGTAAGATGTTTCATTCAGGTATCAAACAAGTTGACCCTACTGATCCCAAAATCTGAGCTGAATGGTGTTTTTGGTGTGACCTGTTGTGTAGTCGATCATAATAGAGAGAGACAAAGCAATATCTGGCAGTTCAAAACCCATTGAAGTAATAAATCAATCTTTAACTTTCAGGCTCAGATTGACCATTATATTGGGCTTGTGAACAACAATGTAAAAGATGCAATGACAAAGTGAGTATGGATTTTGAAGCCAATTTGAAAGTTATCAGTAAGTGTAGTATCACAAAGAACACACCATGTTTCTTTTGATTCTATTCCATTTGGTGAAGTGGCTAAGTTTGTTCCAAAACAGTTTTTAAAATCAGATGATTACTTTGTAATTTTCTAATTAATGTATTTGATGGGCTTACCTTTTTATATTGAGAACCCCTTGAAGGGAGGAATGTGATTGTTGGCTGTTTGGCTTCCGTTCCCAGTTGCTGTAGCCTTGAAAAAGGATGATGTGTAAACTGTTGGCCTTTCTGTTCAGTTCAGTACTTGTAACTTGAAGTACCCACAATAGTGGTGAATCTTTGGCACTCCAGATGTTTTGGTCTAGAAATCACAGAGTCTTTTATCAAGGACTATACAGGCTGGGGAGTTAAACCCTGGTTTGCCACCCCTGCTATATGAGATGCCATAGCAAGGCATGTGAATGATTGGACTACTTAGGTCCGTGATGGTGAACCTTGACACTCCAGATGTTCTTGGACTTTAATTCCCAGAAGCCCAAGCACCCTGTGAATCCACATGAATGGGTCTACTGCAATTCATCTGGCCCGCACCCGTCCGGGCGCATTTTACTTCTGCTTCCGTGAGTGACGAGGGCAACATGGGCCGGATGAATCGTAGTAAACCCATTCATGTGGATTCACAGGGTGCTTGGGCTTCTGGGAATTGAAGTCCAATAACATCTGGAGTGCCAAGGTTTGCCATCACGGACTTAGGCTGATCTTTTGTGGGTTAGACAGCATATTAACTTTATCCTATGCAGAGTCGTCATGCAAAACAATATTTTTTCTTTTTTTTTTTTGACAGGATCCAAGCTAAAATCCCTGGACTGAAGCGCAAAGCGGAATGAAAACAAACAAACAAACAGAAGCAACATTTATTAAACTAGGAGTTCATCTTTTAAAGTGGGGAGGGGAAGCATATTCATTTGGATTGTGTGGGGAGGGTTATGGGCTAGCAAAACCTTGGCATTGCAGTGCAATTTCACAGATCTTTATCTTTTAGTAAACGCAGTGTTTTGAAGGGGGCAAAATAACCTGTTCTTGACTGCCATGTGTGTTCATCATAAAGTATTGTAAGCTGCTATGTATGGATTTAAACCTAATCCTCTTTGCTTCTCCCATGTGCAGCATTGGTTAACATAACAGATTGGAGAGCTGTACATTTCATGCTTTGGTCAAGGTTGACTTGCTGCGTTCCAATTGAGCCTAGTGCAGGGCGGAGTGCAGGGAGCGAAAACTTCAGTTTAGTACTGTTTCTGGTCTGTGTTGATTGATTGCAAATTTTCTATAATGAGACGTTTAGAAGAATATGCCATAAAAGGAAGCTTGACAAGCCTTGCCCTTTTGGTATCCAGTGTAGCTGTATTGTGCTTTATAATTTTCTTGTTTTATCAATTGCCAATATAAAAATTATATATATAAATATATATATACAGTGATTCACAGCAGCTTAGGATGTCCAGCTCTTCCACAGTGCTTGAAATGTCAGAGAAAGGCTGGACTCTTTTTTTAAGCACCATGATAACTTTGGCTTAAATCTTCAGAAAACACTAGCCTCTATTGAATAAACAAAACAAAAGTGTTCAGAACATTATACAGTTTTTGCCGTAACTTTTGCTGCACAGATCTCCTGTAGTCTATTTTGAATGAACAAGTTTACAGTCTCACAAAACTCTGAATCTGTGGAAGGAATTGCTAAAGGTGTGATCTTGAGATCATTGCAGGTAGAGCAAGGAGAATCCCCGGCATGCTTCTTCTCTATTGTGCTTGGGATCTTTGGCATCAGTGCGTGGGTCATTGGGTTGCGCCCTGAAGCTGCAAATGTCGTTTGGGAATTTCAAACATTGTTAATGCAAGAAATTACAAATGATATTGTATACTCTTGCAGTTTAAGCTGTATTGAACTAAGTCTGTGGAGTGCATTGTGAAATGTAAAAACAAAACTTGCGTTATCAATAAAGCGTATAGACTTAAATGGTTTTTAAGTGTGAAGTGTGGTGCCTGAATGAACACAAGGAACATGAATGCATTTCTTTATTTTATTAGTTTTGATTCATGGCTGCTATTAGCATGAACATCAACCTGAAAGTATCATGTGCAGTTTGACACCTGGTTCAATCTGGGATGGCTGTTTCATACATTTAGATTTCCACTTATGCTCTAGTTGTCGTTGTTGACTGCAACTCATAGCCGAGAATGCATTTTTTTTTCCTGAAGTAGGAAAAATGCCATTGGCATGGATTTGTTTAAGATGGATCCCAGCTTGCCATGAAGTGACCCACACACTGTGATCACAGAGCCATCTCCTGCAGCACACATAAAATTAGACATGCAGGATTCAACACTGGGACTGCAATGGACTGCCACAGTCTTGAGGATATTGACAAGGTGGGCCTTCACAGCCAGTCCATCTGGCATGGCCTCTTCCCCCTTCATGACTGTTGGGAATCAGAGTTCCTCTTCCGCTCATTTTACCATTGGGCCCAATGCGATGGATTCCAGTAGCAGTTCCATCACCCCACCTAAAGGTGCTTATCAGCCCGTAGATGTTGGCTACTTTAGGGAGTCAGGTTAGTTAACTGCCGCCTGACGCTTGGCTGTATGGTCTACTCCATTATGCTCTAGTAAGCAATGCGTATATGTTGCGCCAGGTGAATTTCAGATGAATTGTATATAATTTTATGCCAATTTACTGACTTATTTGTAACTGATGCTGCAGTTGTTAATAACCTTAATGCCAAATAGAAAGCTAGTGTTTCTGGAATGGGAGGGTCAGCCAACAGGATGCCATTATGGTCTGGAGACCACTTAAATGTGCCCATGGCCCGCCTCCTTTTTGTGGGGAAAGCTACGACTGTTGTCTTTGTTGACAATTGCTAAAGGTATTTAATAATCTGAATTATACACAGTAGCCATCAGTTAATCCTAAAATGCTTTGTTTTAGGCCAAATAGTTCCTTTTCTTTATGTATTTGATGTTAGCCTCTTAAGACTGAAAGCTGCTTGCTATAAAATGTGTGACATTAACTTCACATTTAATTGCCCATCTCCTGTGTGCAGCAGCCCATGATGCGGAGCAGAGGAATGCAAAACAGGTGATACCCCATCACAGATCAGGCATCTGATGAAAGGGAGAGAGAACAGAAGAGATGGAGCACTCCTGCTTTTGGCTGCAAATGTACTGTCCAACTTAATTTACACTACAGGTTGTCACAGAGCAGTGATGGCCAACCTTGGCACTCCAGGTGTTCTTGGACTTCAATTCCCAGAAGTCCAAGTCAGTACACCTGCTGATCAGGGCTTCTGGGAATTTGAAGTCCAAGAATACCTGGAGTGCCAAGGTTCGCCATCACCGTCATAGAGCGACAAGCTACCAGTGGTTCCCAACATGGAGTCCATGTCCCATAGTGGGACTTCAATTCCCAGAAGCCTAAGTCAGTACATTGGCTGATCAGTGCTTTGGGGAATTGACTTAGGCTTCTGGGATTTGAAGCCCCCCCAAAAAGATTGGGAAACACTAGGTTAGACTGAAGAAGTAGCCACAGTTGTGTCAAGGAGTGGTGTATCCCCCCCCCCAACCCGTGAGAAAACCTCCCACAGCAAAACCACTTCTTTTTCATGATGCAGTGGTGCCAGGCTTGGATCAATAATCCCACTGACATTCCCATTGACCATCTTGGCCCAAAGATTCCTGGGTATCTTTTAAAGAAAAAAAATATGGTTTCACTAACACTGTTTGCGAGAGGGCATGCATGCGTATCATTCTAAGGAGAGAGAAGGAGAAGAAAAACCATATACAATAACCACTGCACTTAGGAAAAAAGAAAGCACATATTAGTTTTTATAACGATTTTCTTTTGTCTTTATAGTTTTGATGCATGGAATATTCACCATCAACTCAGTACTTCAAGGGGGAGAAAATAAGAATACAGGCTGCTTGTTTTCGAGACTGCTATATGTAGCTAAGGGAAATGTGACACGTGGCTGTTTTGAAATCATCCGTCTTTTACTTGGTCATTTAAAAAATAAACTCATGCACTACTATTTTAATTTACATTATAATACATCATCAGGTCTGAGCATAATTTACCTAAAATCAAACCGTAAAAGTACAAATCTCTTCCTGGCACACACATTCACACATATCCACACACACTATTGCTCTTAAATATATTTGCACAATTTTACCATATAGCAAGTCATTACCACATACTTTTTAAAAGATACAATCAATATGAAAGGCCAACATTACAACATAGGCATACAAGGTGACCACCTGACATCAACAAATTGATATGGTTACATTGTCGAATATAGCAAACTTTTCTTACTAAGTGGATGGGGGGGAGGGACTGCATAGGGATTTCTGTGTCTGAAATAACTGAGGGATGTAAGGCATATATTCCATTGATAGAATAACTCAACAAATGATAATTCATTGAGTTTACTGAAGCACTTTGTGTTTTATACATTGACTTTCTTTTGTATTACACTAGGTCAGGGGTGCCCAAACTTTTCGGGCTGTGGGCCGGTCATCTGGTTCAGGGAGCCAGTCACTATGGCCCAGGGGCTGGATCAGGCCTTTGACACCAATTCATCCCACTCACAAAGTCCTCGACGTGGGCGTGTTTTATTTCCGCTTCCAGGAGCGACAAGGGCTTTGCGAGCTGGATGAATTGGTGTCGGGGGCTGGATCCGGCCCCTGGGCCGTAGATTGGGCACCCCTGCGCTAGGTTATCCTGGCTTTTTGACTTAGACTTGAACTTTGACTGAGCTTCTTAACCTTCTGGATCATCAAGCAGGTGCTTTCTGGAACAAATGTAATTTGCACTTTTAACCCTGCTCCCTCTCAGTCTTGTGTGGAGAGGTATCTGCTTGCAGGATATTGCTTGCAACAGAAAATGCTGTGATGCGATGTAGCAGCTGCTATTATTCCTACTTCACAAGTTACTAGACTTGGGGAACTGCTTTCCCTTCAATGATCAGGTAACAAAATCCACTTGGCTTTCACTTGAACACAGACATGCTAGTGGTTTGGGGAAAATTCTTCCCAGTCATTCATCACAGATCCCTAAGGTCTCTTCCACTGGAGTTAAAATGATCTCAACCAGGAAGATAAGACAAAGGTCTGTTGGATGAGGCAAAAGGCCTCTTTAGCCCAGGTTTGTTTTCACAGTAGCCAGCCAGATGCTGGTAATGAGAAGCATACTATGTCTGCTATTGGGGATAGGGATATATGGCCTTCATGGCTAACGGCCATTGGGAAACCGCATGCTAATCCATTGCTCCTATTTAGTTCCACTGGACCCAAACCCATATTCCTGAGTTATTTGGCCCCTTCCAACAGGGAGTTTGTGACTGACTGCCAAAGTATCTGCCCATGAACTCAATAAAAGGGACTTGAATGTCTTTGAAAGTGGAGGAAGGTTGAAATGCTGGATAGTTCAGTGCTTGAGATACAGTCATATCTTGCATAACGAATTTAATTCGTTCTGCGAGGCTCCTCGCTATGCAAAAAATTCGCTATGCGAGTCTGACTTTTCCCTATCGAGAAACTCACATAACGAGCGTTTCTATGGGGAAAACTTGCATAGCAATTTTTTTTCATTATGTGAGTTTTCCCCATAGAAACGCTCGTTATGCGAGTTTTTCTATAGGGAAAAGTCCGACTCACATAGCGAAAAACTTGTTATGCGAGTCAGACCGCTTAGTGAAAAACTTGCTCGTTATGCGAGTTTTTCGCTAAGCGAAACGCTCGTTATGCGAGGTTTGACTGTACCTGGCTGGGGAGCCAGAGGTTGGAAATGGATGAGGCTGGACTTGGTGATCCATAGGTCCCTTCCAGTTCTGCAGTTCTAGATTATTATTGGTCTTCGGTTCAAAGCACACCGTTTCCACTGCTATTGTCCCTGGCCATGAAATGCAAAGGTTCAAGAGGGAGAGGCAGAAAAGAGACAGGCTATTTTGTGTGCATGCTCTTCATCTGTCCTTTCTTCTAAGTTTTCCTGTCTTAAAGACTGAATTTAACGTGAGTTGGATTTACTGACAAGCTGATTAGTAGCTACTGGCAACACTTCCCTTGTACTGAACTGGCTTGTCCTTTCTGTTCAAAGACCTGGCTGATATTTTGTTAATCTTTTGTTAACGACATGAGGCAAGCCAGCTGTGACATCATATTTAAAATGGCTAAAGGAGCATCGGAGACATGGGCCTCAATCCCCCCGTGTCCCATCGGACCCTGGTAGGGTAGTGGTAGGACCTCCTGATGGTGAGAGGCTGCTAAAATCTCATGAGAGATGATGCTTCAATCCACCATGTCAAACTAGGCATGTAAAGTACGGATCGACCAAGTAAGTATGAGAAACAAAAAGCAGAAGATAAGTAAAAGTGTACAACAAGGGGAAGAAAATGACTTTTGTCAGCCCTCCTCAGTTGGGTTAGTTGTAGCACCATGAGTAGGAAGTAGATACTGGCAGGAAGTAAAAGTTATGTCCTGCCCTTCTGGAAAAGCTTTCAAAAGGCACTTCGTAGAAAACTGGCAAATGGATTTTTTTTAATAAAAAAAATCTTGGGAAAGAGGAATTAATATTTGGTCACTGTAGAAACAAAACCAGCCAAAGCATTCTCTACAAGACATTCCTCGCCAAATAATGTTTTGAACTGGCTGTTTTAAAAAGTGCTGAACTGTTCTCTTACAGCTACCTGGGAATAAGCTCCACCTAAGACGGAATACCTTTGAATAGACATTCACAGGAATGCCGGTGATCTCCAAACTGAAATATGCTTGTTTTTCTAACAAACTGGAGGAGCTTCTTTCCACACTAGATTAACCTCTACAGATGTATGTAACCAATTTGGCAAAATACATTTAATCTCACATGAACAATGTGTTTCTTATGCTAGGTGTGAGTGAGAACCTGTAGCCTTCCAACTCCTGGACTGCAACTGTGGGGCTGTCCCTGACAGTTGGTCATGCTGGCTGAGGGTTATAAGGATTTAGGTAAAGGTTGATCTTGCTTGAAAGCCTATTGTATTCAGCTCTAGGGTTCAGTGCTCATCTCTTTACAGCCAAAGAGCCAGCACTGTCTGCATCTGCAGACGTTTCTGTAGACATGTGGCAGGCATGCCTAGACACCAGAGTGCGTGGGAAACTGTTTATCTTCTCACCAAAGTGTTACCTATTTATCTACTTGCAATTTCTTGCATTTGAACTGCTAGGTTGGCAGGAGCTGGGACAGAGGCGGGAACTCATTCCGTCATGCAGTACACGGGTCTCGGAACTGCTGACCTGCTGCCTTCCAGTCAGTATCTTAACCACTTGAGCCACTGCAGTCCCTTTTGCATTTAGAAGTCCAAAGTTTAGACTACCACAGGTTCTGCACCTTTGGTTTAGTAAAACCCAACTTTAAGTCTTTTTGCTTTCTTGATGGCGGTACGGTTGCGACCCAGGGCGGAATCCATCAGGACTGCACCTGTAGTTCACAAATGTATAAACGAAGGTCGTGTTGAACACAGCCAGCTGCTGAGGTGTCTTGAAGGCATCCCTTATTAACCCACTGTTTGGCACTCGCATAGAGTTGGCAGCAAGAGTGACACCAGAGAGAACTAACTTCAAAGGCATCGCCACACAAATACGCTAGAAAGAAAAGAATGGTAAGAACTGGGCACACAACTGTAGCTGAAGTAAAAAAACGCAGATCTTGTAAACAGTAATGCAGGTTCTTCCTCATGTCTTCCCACCCCACATCCACTTTATTTAGTCAACACAAAAATTACACTTCCATTGAGCAATCATTTCCATACATTAAAACATGGGTCTAAAATCCTGAGAAGCTTCTTAATAGATATGATTTGTTTAATAGGGAAGATGTTACTGTCTGGCTCAGGCCACTATATGAAGAGTTTTTCTGTGCCCAATTTTTGCCATTACTGTAATGAACTAAATAGTTCTGAGTTTCTTCCCAGAACAGATAATGAACTAGGTTTAAGAAGTAGTACTTCTTCCATGCAGCTTTTCTACATGTTTAAGGTAAAGGTAAAGGTTTCCATTGCTTGAAATCAGACTCTAGGGTTCAGTGCTCATCTCTGTTTCAAAGCCGAAGAGCCAGCACTGTCTGCTTCTGCAGACGTTTCCATGGTCATGTGGCAGGCATGACTAGACACCAGAGTGCACGGAATGCTGTTGCCTTCTCACCAAAGTGGTCCCTATTTATCTACTTGCAATATCTTGCTTTCAAACGGCTAGGTTGGCAGGAGCTGGGATAAAGACGGGAGCTCATTCCGTCCTGCAGTACTCAGGAATCGAACTGCTGACCTTCCGCTTCCCAATCAGGGTCTTAGCCACTTGAGCCACTGCAGTCCCTTCTACATGCTTAGCATGGATTAATTATTTAATTATGGGAATATTATACAGTACAGTACTTCTAATGTGGAAAGTATCTTTGTAATCCCTGCTTCTCTCATTTTTGCAATGATCCAAAGAGATAAAATATTATACAGTAAAGAAAAGAACCCAGGAAGACAAATGGAATGTTCACTATGAACATGCATTGAACCCAAGTTGGGCCAACATCTAACCTTCCATCCTGACTTTAATTTTTGAAGCAAGCAAGCTAATATTTGATTAGTTTCTATGCTGTCATTCCCAGATAGTGATCCAGAAAGACAAAAGCTAATGGACATTAGGTAAAGGTTGCCCTTGGTGAAAGCCAGTCATATCTGACTATGGTATAGTGCTCATCTCCGTTTACAGCCAGCGCCAGTGCCATCTGCTTTTACAGATGTTTCCATGGTCATGTGGCAGACATGACTAGATGACCGAGTCGAAGGAATGCTGTTACCTTTCCTGTCAAAACAGTACCTGTTTGTCTACTTGCAATTTCTTGCTTTTCAACTGCTAGGTTGGCAGGAGCTGGGACAGAGACAAGAGTTCACTCAATCGTGCAGTGCTTGGGTCTCTTACTGTTGACCTTCCGACCTTCCAATTGCCAAGTTCACCGCCTTAACCACTGAGCCACCTCAGTCGCACTTAATGCACACTACCCAGTGATTAAGTCTCAAGAACCCATGGGGTTATTGGCTTACACTGAGGGGAAATGGCTGATGTCAGGAAACAGAGGCTGATTCTGAGACTGAAAGGGCACAAGTGTATCTCTGAGACAAGTGTGTCTCTTAGCAGCCTCATTCGAGGTGAGCTTCATGGGAATCTAAATTGGGTTGTTCTACTTGCTAGACATCACATCCAAGCAGTCTCAGAATTCACTCAATACAGCAACTTACCTACAATCATCCCCTCCAGTGCTGATAACATACTTGTCATCATGGGAAAAGCGTATATTGGTGACGTGTGCAGAGTGGCCAAAATAACGTTTATGTTTGGCCTGTAGGGAAAAGAGACAAGAGTTTTCAGGCAAGGAAACAACAGTGCTCCACTGAAAAAGCAGCCCTATTTCTTGCTATTCACATGCCATAAGTTTTAGCCATGTTAATTGCAGGCATCTTTGCACTTCCCACAACGTATAAGAGTGTTCCACCAACCCAGCTATGCTCAAAAGCTGACTTACAAATTTCTCAGTACACGGGAAGTCAAAGAGTTTGACAAGTCCAAAGTCATCTCCAGATACAATGTTTAAGCCTGCATGAGTCACACAGGCACAGTTGACATCCGCCTTATCTGCATTTCGGGGCCAAATGCCAATAACTTCATCTCCAAGAATGCTGGTCCATAAAAGAGAAAGAAAAGGAAAACTATATATATATATGACATATAGTGTGTTTTTAACAAATAATTTGAACACTGTAACAGTCTCCAGCCAACCGACTGTAGTGAGGGATTGAGAAGGTGTTTTTGGAGCCTAGGGCATCACCAACCTAAGCACTGAATCCCTCAGTCCACCCCTCACTATCTTGCATTGCTACCACCCTCTTCCTGCCTTGGGTGCTCTAGCGTTTGTATGGTGCAGTCACTTGTGATGCATCACCTTGTCCAGGAAGCCCAAGTGATCTTTCCAATCAGAGCCATGTCTATAACTTGCTTTCCTAGTGGTACCTCATGGACTTGGCGTTTGTAGGCACCTGTTGATACCTGAAGGAAGCAAAGAAATCATGGTCAACATCTAGTGTTGAAATAATTCACCTCCTATGATGATTTTAGTCCTCATCTATCAGTTGTGTTTTGCAAACAATGTCAATATAGGTAAGTTGACTGTTTACTCAAATAGAACAGAATGATAGAAAAGTGATTTTTTTAAATGTGAGCTTTTGTGGTTCAGGTCCACAAAAGTATGACTGCAAGTTGTTATACAACATAAAACCACTTGCAATTATATTGTATTATATATTCATATTATATATTTATGTTGACAAATCTTGCTCTTTCGTTCCCGCATCATGACACAGCATCTGTTCTGTCTTCTCAAATACACACACACATGACTGTGTAGCTCCTTGTGGAATCCAAATGTCAGGCCTAGCCAAAGCTTTGTGTCCTCAGAGATACATAGAGTGCCCTACTCAAGAAGTGGTGAGTTCTCCGAAGCTGAGAGCATTCAAGAGAAAATTAGACAACCATCCGTTGTATATCTTGGAATATTATTGACTGCCTTGAGCTTTATAGATGAGTATAACACGTAAATGAAGAAATACAAAAGCTGACCTGAATGTATTTGCTGTCTGCAGAAAAATCCATCTGAATCACAAAGCTTGGGATGTCTTTGCAATAGCCAATCCGGTTCAGGGTAGTGCCTTGTGTGAGGTCATAGAAGTCAACAGTGTGTTCTTGTGACCCCACGGCCAGAAATCGGTTGTCCGGGCTTATTCTAGATAGGAAAACACAAAAGAAGAGCTATCATTTTAAAAGGTGGTGTTGGGCTTTGAGCTATGATACACAAGGGATTGTTCTTTACTTGGGGAAGGCTCATCTCTGTTCCATAGCCGAAGAGCCAGCACTGACTGCTTCTGCAGACGTTTCTGTGGTCATGTAGAAGGCATAACTAGACACCGAAGCGCACAGAACTCTGTTTACCTTCCTACCAAAGTGGTCCCTATTTATCTACCTGCAATTTCTTGCTTTCAAACTGCTAGGTTGGCAGAGCTGGGACAAAGACGGAAGCTCATTCCATCCTGCAGTACGCAGGAATCGAACTGCTGACCTCCCACCTTCCAGTCAGCATCTTAGCCACTTGAGCCACTGCAATCCCTCATGTTCATCTTAAAGACTGTTTTATATAGAAATGTCCACACAGACTCATAACACGTTTCATTGGAGTCGGTTTAGCCATTCAACTAGAAGCCACGAAGAGTAAACAAGTTTAATGATGGGTGAGTCTATTGGTTGTACCCATGCCCCTCTCCCCCACCCTCTATATTATGTTGTCTCCCATCCTCCCACTCTAGTACCTGATGTCTTGGATAGCAGATTTCCGGTCCCTTTTTTTACCCCAAACTTTAAGACTGTTCACAAGTAAGATGATGAATTCTCCATTCTTCATACCAATGGCAACCATCTCACCATCAGGGCTATAGGCAGCACACTGGGCAGGATGGCCCAGATTCACTTTATTCAGAAGTTTCTGTAGAACAGAATGGATGACAAATAGTTACTGTGGCTTCCATGACATATGATTTATATACTAATTGCATTAGAATTAAATATATGTTGACTGCAAAATGAGATGAAGTGCTAGTCAGATAATCAACAGAATCCCCAACCAGTTGTTTGCCAGAAGGAATGCATATACACTGGTGAAATAAACCCAGCCTCTTGCCCATAGCTGGGTGATGGTAATACTAAGTTTTGGAGGGGCATTTTGAGTGGTCAGAACCCCACTGCTGGACCAGGTTAGAGAGTGTGTACACAGAGGAAACTTTTGAGCAGCTGGAAATTCATGCAGCCAGGAAAATGTTTTTGCAGGTGCCTTCTAGATTTGGGTGGCATCAACTAAGGTAGTATGGTACCACAGGGTAGGTTGAGGAAACTAACACATTTACAGAAAATAAAAATAAAAGATCTGGATACCTTGGTTCCCATCATTCTGAATTGGTTTAACTAGCAGCAGAATCATTCCTTTTAATTTTTAATGTATATTTTAAAAACATTGTTACTCTTAACAGTAGAGCAACCTTTTCATATATAAAGTACTTATAACTCTTACAATTTGCTTGGAATACCTCTAAAAATGAATGTGAAAGGAAATAATGCCCACAAGAACTGCAGTTTGACTAAAGAACCAGCCTAGCCAATGTTCAATACATTTAGTTAAACTGAATCCAGCAGAATTAACCTTTCAAGCTTGTGCCTGCACTCAGTTCCTTATCAGTGAAATCCATTAATTTAAAGGTTCTCTATTGGATTGTTGTCAGGGCAAACACAAGAAGTTCTGACACTATTTGGAACACAAGATTGCAGTACTGTGTAAATATACAGTAAACAGGAGCAAATTCCACTGGAGACATTTAAGTTTCAAATAACAGACATTGGATTTCCTTGAAAAAGCACTGCATTACAATTTTAGCTATAGCAACAGCTAGTAATTCCAATATACTGATGGAAGGCACTTTTATTCAAGTATTCCTTCTTTCAACATACTATTAGATGAGATTCAAGTCCTCCTTAGGTGACTTAGAACATAAACACCTCTTATCTTATAGGGAATATCTCTTACCTTATCACAAAGGTCCCATATTCTTGCAGTTCCATCATTACTAGCCGAGATAAAGATATCTTTGGAGGGATGAGTAGCCAAACCCCAAATCTCTCCTTCCATGTGACTGTCAATCAGCAGGTTAGAAGCACCATTTTTCTCTCCAACTTCAAGGATTTCCCCATCTTTGGTCCCCACTAAAATTTTGCCCTGTTGACATTTCAGACAGAATCATGGTACGCTGTGAAACTGAAGACTATTACATCCGAGTTCAATATCCCTTTCCCTTCATAATGTTAAAAAACAAAAGCAAAGAATCCATTTGAGAACTCTAATCTTTGGTACCATTTGATTGTCTGGTACAAGATCAATCTACACCACCAAAGGTGCCCAAACATTTTGGCCTGTGGGCCAGTCACAAGGTTCCTCCAACCGGAAGTGGAAGTAAAACGTGCCTTGCAATCTGTTTTGCAATCGATAAGTTTTGCAACAGGATGAGCTAGATTTTAGGCTGCCATTTTCTCTGCTTAAACCAGGGTGCCCAAACTATGGCCTGTGGGCTGGATCCAGCCCTCAACACCATTCGGCCCATGCTGCCCTTGTTGCTCCCGGCAGGCAGGCATAACTTAAGTACATCATATTCTGTATGAGTGCATTTTACTTCCACTTCTGAGAGCAACGAGGGTGGTGCAGGGGGCCACATCCGACCTATAGGCCATAGTTTGGGGACCCCTGATCTACACTAGGATCGTGGGGCTTATTTGCACAGAATATGATTTACTGTACTTAAGTTATGCCTGCCTTTCCTGATTTATTGCCTTTCTACCAAAGATGGGATTCAAGGAGGCTTTTTAAAAAGCTTGTCAAAAGTTCATTTTTTCTTGAAAACAAAACAGGATCACATAATTAAAGCATAGTTGAAAAAACAAATTGGTGAAATAAAACATAATCAATGCTATTCACCTGCAAGATAGCAACTGAACAATTGCCCAAAGCCCCTTTAATTGACAATTACCAGTTCAGTCTCTTCTGTTTTAATGTTCTGTGTTATGAATTAAAGCAGGGGTGGCCAAGCTTTTCATGCACGGGCCTGACCACACCCTCGGACAGCTGAGTGGGCTGGACAAGGACCTCTGGAAGCGGATGCATTTACAGGTGTCGTAAATGCACCCACTTCCATGTCTACATCAGCCGTGGGTGTGTTTGCACATGCATGTTTTATGGCTGATGTAAACGTGCCCGCTTCCACTTCCGGGTGTGGTGGCCAGATGGTCCGGCCCATGTGCAGTAGGTTGGGAACCCCTGAATTAAAGAGTCTTATGTGAAAAGCAATAGGTGACACATATATTTCAGCTGGATCCTGGGAGTTCTGCTGGCAGAAGGTCTGCATTCCCAATGGCGTCTCTTTCAGAAATTGAGATCTGTGTCTTGTCCAGCTTATGCCATTCAGCCGGGGCCCCAAACACCACATGAAGCATTTGGCTTGAGACTTTCAGATGTTTTGCCTGCCACTAGCCAGAGTTCTATTTGGGAGAACTCCTGGTGAATTCTGGAAATGTCAGTCAAAAAAATCTGAAAGCTCTTTGTCTACAAAGCACATCCTACAGGCTGGAGAGGCTAGTGTGGGGAGCAGGGCCGGATTTACATGAAAAGAAGCCCTAGGCTATTCCACTTATGTGGCCCTTTCACCTCCCATTTTTAAGTTTGTAAATTACATGAGAGATAATAAAATACATCATTACTGTGATATATATCAATATATAGGCCCCTCTTGATCTTGAGACCCTAGGCTGAAGCCTAGTTAGCCTATAGGAAAATCCGGCCCTGGTGGGGAGGATGGGGCAGAGAAGACTCCTTCTGCCCACCACATTTCATGGGACTATGTCTCAAACACTCTGCAGATCTCACGTACTTTCCCTCGGCACACGGAACGCACACACTCCACAATCTGTCCTGTCTCAAGCTGAAACGCTCTGCATCGCTTCATCTCTTGGTCCCACAGCTTCACAGCACCACCTTCTTTTGTTCTAAAAGAAGAGTATATAAGATGTCACTGAAGAAATTGAACTGCCTTCACTCAAGTGCCCATTAACCCATTATATTCTAATCACAGTCTTTGAGAAAGGTCTACAGAGCATCTGCATGTCTATAAGCCACCAGCTGCTAACTGGAACATGTTTAATGATGTGCCTCCAAGACAACTGGCAACAACACGAAGACAACTGCAAGTGACCTCTGCTGGACATGTCTTAGGCCAGGGTTCCTCAAACTTTGTTCTCCAGATGTTCTTGAACTTCAATTCCCAGAAGCCCTGATCAGCAGGAGTGCTGGCTTGGACTTCTGGTAATTGAAGTCCAAGAACACCTGGAGTGCCAAGGCTCACCATCACTGTCTTAGGCTATAACATTTGGTTTTTCATCATTTGAACATGTCAGATATATGGCTAACAGTAGCCTTTCAAGACATATCATTTAAAAGCAGTGGCGTAGCGTGGGGGGGGGCGGGGGGGGGCGGATGCCCCGGGCAGCGGCTTTCAGGGGGCGGCAAAATGTCCTCACCACTTTGGCCTCCTCCCTCTGCCTGGGCTTAGGAAGGAAGCAGGACTTCCCAGGCGGAGGGCGGCCCTTTTGCTGGTGAGCGCTGCTCGCCTCCGTCCCATTGGCTTGGGTACTCATTTAACCGGCCTCGGTCGCCAGCAACCGAGGCCGGTTAAAGGAGTACCCTAGCCAATGGGACGGAGGCGAGCAGCGCTCGCCAGCAAAAGGCTCGCCCTCCACACACCTGGGAAGTCCTGCACGCGCGCGCGCGCGCTGCCCACCTCCTCCCCCCCACCCCTAGCCACCCAGCCAGCTTGCCGTCAGACTGGGCGCTCGTCGGGGGGGGGTGGCGCCATAGCGGGGAGCCCCTGGCTGCTGGCTGGGTGGCTGGGGGGGAGGAGGTGGGCAGCGCGCGCGTGCAGGACTTCCCAGGTGTGTGGAGGGCGAGCCTTTTGCTGGCGAGCGCTGCTCGCCTCTGTCCCATTGGCTAGGGTACTCCTTTAACCGGCCTCGGTTGCTGGCGACCGAGGCCGGTTAAAGGAGTACCCAAGCCAATGGGACGGCCACGGAGGCGAGCAGCGATCACCAGCAAAAGGCTCGCCCTCCACCTGGGAAGTCCTGCACGCGCGCGCTGCCCACCTCCTCCCCCCCAGCCACCCAGCCAGCAGCCAGGGGCTCCCCGCTATGGCGCCACCCCCCCCCCCCGACGAGCGCCCAGTCTGACGGCAAGCTGGCTGGGTGGGTGGGTCGGCACCCCCCCCTGCCAGCCCGCCGCCAGAAGTTCGAAAAAGGTAAAGATCGCGGCTCGACTGCGGGGGTTAGCTGGGATCCCGAGGGTTTTCCCCATCGTCGCCTAACCCCCGCAGAGCTGCCCACGCGCACGCCCGAGGATTCGAAAGGGTATTCCTACCCTTTTGAATCCTCGGGCGTGCACGCGGACGGCTCTGCGGGGATTAGGCGAGGATGGGGGGAACCCTCGGGATCCCAGCTAACCCCCGCAGTCGAGCCGCGATCTTTACCTTTTTCGAACTTCTGGCGGCGGGCTGGCAGGGGGGGGGTGCCCACTATTCAGCAGGGGAGGGAGCGCCTTCTGCCTGGGGGGGGGCGAGCGGTGGGGGGGGCAGCGAGCGGGGGGGGGGGGCGGGCGGCGATTTTCTTCTTCGCCCCAGGCGGCTCAACGCTGCGCGACGCCACTGTTTAAAAGACAGGACTCACTGAAAAGACAATGACGCTTGAAAAAGTAGGAAGACCTAAAATGTGGTGGGCTGACTCTGTAAAGAAAGCCATATTATTGAGTTTCCAAATGAAAGGACCTTTTTGGCACCATTAATGTACAGGATCACCATCATATAGAAGAAATGTGATGGGACGTAGCAACCACAGCAGCTGGGCTATTAATTATTCTTGCAGCTTTGATCTGGCACACTTCTGAAGGGAGCAACATAGAGAACAGCTGGAAGAATTTAGCAATCTGAATTTGGCCAGAAAACTGTACATTAGCTGGATAGCTCTTGCTACTGGTGCAAGACTGCTTTCTACTTTGGGAATTTGTGTGTTCCCAGAATTCTTGGTTACATTTTTAGAAAGAGAATGTAATCTTGCAACAGTGTGGTTGCAATAAAATGTATTAGGTTTTTAAAAATTTGTATCAAGAGTGTTGCACAGCTTAAAATTATGGATGGAAAATGAAATAAAGTGGTACCTCTCTTAAAGAGCATAATGCATTCCACGGGATTGCTATTTAAGTGAGTTTGCTCTTTAAGCAAAACACCATTGTAAGTGACCAATTGTGACTTCTGGTGGCAGGGGTGGGTGGGTTTGAGAGCCCCGATTTAGTTGTTAAGCAAGTTTTTGGTTGGTTTTAGTTTTTAAGCGAGGTGACCATTCAGAGAAAATTCTGCTCTTTTTAAGTGAGTTAGTCTCTAAGCGAGGCGCTCTTTATGCGAGGTTTTACTGTATAGGGAATTAAGAATGTTTATGAAATACTTATAGATAAAATTCAAACCAAATTAAACTGTTAAAACACTTGTACAGTTTTTGGCCATATGGAGGCTACTTTAACCATATTACTGCAACCATTTATTAGATATTTTGTGCACATGATTGGACATAAATTATTAAAAGTCAAGGTCAAGTTCACCCTTGTTCAAAAACCAGTTGTATCTGATTCTAGGGTTTTGTGGTCATCTCCGTTTACAACCAAAGAGCCAGCACTGTCTGCGTTTACAGATGTTTCCATGGTCATGTGGCAGGCATGACTAGACACTGAGTGCACGGAACTCTGTTTACCTTCCCACCAAAGTGGTCCCTATTTATCAACATGCAAATTCTTGTTTTTGAACTGCTAGGATGGCAAGAGCTGGGATAGAGATGGGAGTTCACTCTGTTGTGCAGCACTCAGGCCTCAAACTGCTGACCTGCTACCTTTCCAGTTGTCAAGTTTAGCCTCTTAACTGCTAAGCCACTGCTCACCCTAAAATAAAATGCTAGGGTGAGGTGAGCTGCCCCCCTGCTGTCTCAATTTTTCTCTCCTTCCATCCAAATTGGCAGGAAATTTGTCCCCATTTGCAAAGAGAATATCTGGAAGACGGAGACAGAGAAAGAAAGGGAGTTTCAGCTAAACATGCGACTCATTTCTCTCCCTAATCCAGCCTGGATTAAGCACTGATTCTGCTACATCTTTTCTCTGAAGTAGAATGACTTTGCAGGTAATTCTAGGGGGGACAAGAAAAAGATGATAATTCCTTACGGTCTCTCCTTTCCTCCAGTAACAATGAGTCCATCCCGAAGAGTTGTGTACATTGTAAAGACAGGGCCAGTATGAGCTTTTGCCACTAGTCGAATTAGAAAATGATCCTTCCAAACATAAACATCTCCATTGATGGCACCAGTGAAAGTAAGATTATTCTGAAAGAAACAACAATAAACTCCTTTGTAAATGTCATTAACCATAAGACTTTATTAATTAATTGCTCTTTGTATCAGCATGAAATTCGTTGACTTGCAATAACTGGCTTCTCAAAGCCTCAAGTATTTTGCTATCCCAGCTGATGCCTCTTGAATGGCCAAGTTACGTGCAGAATTTCGAATGCCCTAGTTGAAAATCAAACTCCATTTCTTCGTCTTCATCTATGCCTGCAAGACATGGAAGGCATCAGGAAGTACAGTGGAACTTCAGTTAACAAACAGCTCTGTTAACCTAAAAATAGCATGACAAAAGGATATCCATAGAAAATAGTGTCTCGGTTTACAGAAATTTTTCAGAATGGATCAATTGGTTTTCAATGGATTCCTATGGGAAAATGCATTTTGGTTAATGTATTTTGGGTTTGAATGCATTCCTATGAGAAATTGTATTCAATGCATTCCTATGGGGAATTTGATTAAAATAATCTGTGCTGTAAGAAACAGCCCAGAGAATGCATTAATTACGTTAACCGAGGTTCCACTGTATTATTAAGATAAGTGACATCTCTCAACAGAGGTTCCTCTGTCAAATTTTAAATATTCAATATTTTGATCATATTATCAATGAGGAGGTGCTTTGACTGAGTGGCTCATGCAAATTACTTAACATTGTTGTACAGTAAAACCTTGCATAAGGAGCGCCTCACTTAGAGATAGATTGTTAAAACATAGATACTATCTCTACATCTTACAACCTGCAAGTGTTTTTCTTTTGCTCCTGACACTCTTTTGTTTAAAATGTCAATCAACATTTGGTAGGATATCCAGGTTTCCTATATTATCTCCTCTCTAATATCCCTTTTCTCATGCTCTAGCTAAAATGTTACACTAAAAAACACTCCATCTACTTATAATTCAGTAAAGCTGCTTCTCAGAAATGTAGCTGTGATACAACAAAAAGTTTAAGATTAAAATTAAGGTTAAAAAAATAAGCAGAGTAAGATCATATGAATTTTATTCATATAATTAGCACACATCAAAGCACTGGCTTCTATTGTGGGCTGGATCTATTTCCTTCCATGGCTCCTCATTCATAAATGTTGTGAAAGAAACTTGCACAAAGTTTATGCTTTGCTATACAGTATTAAATAACTTCTATATATGTTCTCATGCTTACACAAGAGGTTATGCAACTGGCTTTATATTTTTGGATTAACTGTCACTTCCTCAGCAGAGAACTTGATTGAAAAAGCTAAAACCACTTTCTAAGGGCCAGAAGGCACTTTCTCTATAAGGAATAGAACCTCTGGATCCAATCAAACTATTAAAAGTTCAGCCTTCTATACATCATCAAACAGCTGACTATTGCTAAAATGAACAGAGAAATAGATAACTAAGAGGCACATTGTACACATTAGGAAGTTGACTGGTGGCGCAAGACCTAAACAAAAACCTGGTGGCGCAAGACCTAAACAAAAACTAACCATGCTTGACACTGCTTAGTTCCTGAAATCAGACATTATTAGGTGTGTTCATGGCAATATATGGAAGAATTCAGCAAAAGCATACAACATGCCATTTCCCTTTGAGATGCATTCATGGATGTCTAAATGAGACCTGCTGTTGGAAGAAAAGTGGCATAGATGTACAATCAATCAGTCCAACAAGGCTAACTTTAAAAAGACTTGTTAAATGAATGAAGAAACATTAGATGCATTGTGGATGCAGACCCTAGGACAGTGACAGGCAACCTTGGCTTCTGGGAATTGAAGAACAAAAACATCTGGAGTGCCAAAGTTAGCCATCACTGCCGTAGGAATTCTTTTGTTATTGCAGGCTACAAGAAATTCATATGTAATTAATATAATCTACGCTGAAGTAAAAAGTTTTATAGTATACTAATTATTTGCTTCCTGGAAAACCCAGAAGAAGAAAAACTCACAGCTCCAAAGGCAACAGAAAGCATGGTCTGCATTTTGGCATCCTCCAAAGAACCAATGACTCCCTTTTTATACAGCAAAGCACTTCCAGCCAGAGTCCAGAATTTCATGTGCTTTACTCCAACAGATACAAACTGGGTGTCTGAATCTGGACGGAACTCTACAACAAAGATCCTTTCCAGGTGTCCTCCTCTGCTTGCAATTTTAGCTCCTGGAGAAATGAGAAAGAATCCTTTAATCTTTCATATCCTATGCAGCTGACCACCCAAAAGATACTTTATTCCAAACTATGGGATCATCCTCAGAGGATGTCCCCTGGGCACTGGGGAAGTGGTTTTTCCAGTGATGACATGAAGACAATGGAATGCTGTTCCAATACCCCTACTTGAGAGCCTACTTAATGATCTTTTGATGGCACCAGTGGAGGATCACTTCATTTTGCTATGCATTTTCAACATCTGATCCTTTGCTAACCTCTTAAAACATTTAAGGCATTACTCTTTTCACTTATACTTTGCCTAAAACCTCTCTTTATGCTGTCTTAGAGTGATGGTACATTGTTTTGATTCTCTGTTGTTCAAAAATTTATGCTGCATCATTTTTATTGTTTTTATAGTTATTATAAAAGGATGGGACACAAACATATTTAAGAACCAACCAACCAAACAAACAAACAAACAAACAAACACAAACATGTTTATCGGGTAGTTTTGTGAAAACTACCAAATAAATTTTAGAAACAAAGGCAAGAAAAAACAAACAAACAAACAAACAAACAAAATCACTCACCAGATGCTTCAAACCTGAAAAATGTCACTGGAGTACATATGTGTAGTCTAAATATTTAGTTTGGTGTGTATGCAAGGGAAAAGGAAAGTAAGGCTGAGTTCTGGACCAAAGCATTGCCAGATGCTTCAGCTAGGGATCTGATGGTGTAGGTCAAAACTAACTCCTCACTTTCCCCCTAAAGTCTCATGATTCTTCTAGACCAGTGTTTCCCAACCTTTGGTTTCTGGATTTCAAATCCCAGAAGCCTAAATCAGTACACTGGCAGATCAGTTTGTTTTGTTTTGTTTTGTTGGGGGGGGGGGGAGGAAATTGATGTAGGCTTCTGGGAACTGAAGTACAAAATCCAAAGGTTGGGAAACACTGGTCTAGACTGTAAGAATGCAGACTGAAACCCACCTTCCTGCCATCTCCAGACTGTGATTGAGTGTTCGGGATCAACTCCTACAGACACTAGGAGCTTGCCAGTAGCACTGAAGTTGACATAGTTCACACCTTTGGAATGGAAGCAACGCAACATAGACAGGGTCTGCTTAGTCATAGCGTCCCACACATGGATAGAAGGTGTTGTACCTAAATATGCATTTATTTTTTTAAAAAAAAGAAGAGGATAGAATTAAGCATCTTCAGAAGGAGGCACATCTTACCAAGAATAAAAACAAACAAACAAACAGAGACAACCCCCTATTTCCCCAAATTTAAAAATCACATAAAATTGTAGTAATAGCTCATGGAAGAAACATAGAGGGCTGGGTAGAAATACTGGACTGTATGTCATAAGACAAATTCTAAAATAAAGAAGAAATGTTATGAAAAAGTTAAATAAAGTCAAGGAAAACTGAGACAAAAATTCTTCTGTTAAATGCATGACTTGTCTCTGCAGTTGACATTGATACAACATAGGAGGTATGAAAAGGTGGTGATATGATTTTGCTGACTAAGAAGATGGGAGGGACGAACCTTACCTGGAAATTCTGTCATATCACCTGCAGGGTGAGGGCAATGGGAAATGAGAAAGCACCAAGGGAAAACAATAGCTGAAATAAGTCAATGCTTCTAATGTTGAAGCACGCAACATCAGCACTGGAGGAATTACCAAATTAAAAGGGCAAATTCAACATGAGTATGGAATAAAATAAATAAACAACAAAACAAAAGAAAGGCAGGAATATTGTTGAATATTATATCCAATACAGTACAATGCTTTTTCAATGACACCTAAAAAATTAACAATTGTCCTAATGAGGCCATCTCTTTTGAGAGCAAGGGCCAAGTACAGACATTATAAATAGCCTATGAGTACAGTCGAAACCATGATGGTGTTGGAAAGACAAGACTCAGGGAAACTTTTGTGTATGAAAAACCAGACTTCAAGGAACCCTGCCAATGAAATCCTGAAGACCAAGCACATAACAAAGTAAGATAATACAGTCTGTGAATTACGTGAGGTGGGAAAGCTTCAGCTATGGACTGACATTGTCAGCAATTAAGGAATTCCCTTTTCTAATTACAGATTTTTACATGAAATTCAAGGGAAGGATGATACAGATGTGACACTGACATGCCCAGTGGCAAGGAGATCAGGAGCCAATTTTTGCAATGTTCTCCTGTAAGTAACAAGTTTCTTTATTTTGTCTTAAACTTGATAATGGAAAAGCTTGACATTGACCTTAACTATTGTTAATACCAAACAAGATTCGTGTTTCATTAGGACTTCACCATAGCCCTATTTTACTGTACTTTTGGAACCAGGGTAAATGCTTGAAGTTATGAAATGCTACCACTATTTTGCCAAGTACTGTACTGCATTATATGACAGTCATCTGTCATATCTGTTTTTATTTGAAATCCTGCATTGAGCTGGAGGTTGGGCTCTATGGCCTAAAAGGCACCTTCCAACTCAGTGATTCAATTATTCTATGGCCACCAATTGTGGCAACATGGTGAGGAGGCCCTGCTTCACCACACATGGAGCATGGAATACTTTTATTTAGCTACTGGAAAATTCGGCTATCAACCAAGTCTATGAAATTAATGTTGTTTCTGTGCTTATTGTAAAAATGTTTTGTTAAACATTGTTACTGATCGTGAGTTGGATCCAGAGCTTTTATTACACCAGAAGGAACACAATTGAGCAAAATTCTGTCCAGAACAATCCCACTTATAGCAACACTGGGGGAACCCATTTTGCTAATTTCTACTCCTGCAGTCTTCAGCATCAGCAGCCCTGGTGTTCCAGAAACTCCCAAATTTCACAAAACAGGCTTTCATGGAGCTACAAAAGATGGCAGAAGGAGGCAGGGATTCCTCAGCTTGCCTCTTCTCTGATCCATCCAATAAAACAGGTCCATGGAATCAAACGACCTCTGCTCACAAGAGTCTACTACCAGCCACAGAAGGCTTTTGTTGGATCCTGTCATTTCTCCAGATGTTAATGCAGGGGTTCCCAAACTTTTTGCGCTATGAATTGGTCACGTGGTTCCTCCCACCAGAAGGAGAAGTAAAATGCGCCCATGCAAAACACTGCCATAAATGTACTTGCGGCTGTTGTAAACTCGTTTATGACAGCTGTGGGTGCACTTACTGCAGTGTTTTGAGCATGTGCCTGTGCACTTTACTTCTGCTTCTGGGAGTGGTGAGGGCCGGATGATTTGGTGCCATGGGCCAGATCTGGCCTGTAGGCCATAGTTTGGCCACTGCTATGCTAATGTGTGTGGATTTACATGCCCAAAGAACACTATTGTGGCCTGCTGTATAGGCTAGGTACAATGGCTTAGGTCTGTGATGGTGAACCTTGGCACTCCAGATGTTCTTGGACTGCAATTCCCAGAAGCCCAAGCCCCCATGAATCCTCACGAATGGGTTTACCGCAATTCATCCGGCCCACGCCACCCTCATTACTCCCAGAAGTGGAAGTAAAATGCGCCCATACAGGCGCATTTTACTTCCACTTCCAGGAAGGACAAGGGCAGTGGAGGCTGGATGAATTGCAGTAAGCCCATTTGTGAGGATTCATTGGGGCTTGGGCTTCTGGGAATTGCAGTCCAAGAACATCTGGAGTGCCAAGGTTCGCCATCACGGGCTTAGGTGTTCCATGGGGACAGAAGCAGCAGATTACATCCTTCTGTAAACAGGAAGTCTGAGCATTTATTCAACAGCAGTAACTAACTGTCATACTAAACATGATCATTATCTAAACAAATTGATTTCAACTGAAATGCTTACTGAGACAGAATACCGATTGCAGTTCCATGTGGCCATTAATGAGAAAGCATCACACTATGGGAGCTACAGAGATGTCATACCAATAGCTGATATCCAGAGCTTCATGTAGACAAAAAACTGTGTTTGCATTAAAGTTAATATCAAGGATGGAAGCTCCTGCTTTGCATGTAGCAGTGATCAAAACTAATGGCCAACACTGCATATTGTTTTTGTTGTTGCTGTTGTTAAAGTAACGGGTCTGTCAAGAGGTTTCCCTCAAATTCTAGAGAGCTGCTGCACGTCATGAAACGCAGTGCTGGAATAGAACTGTACCCGTAATACTGAATTCAGAATTATGAATTCACAGTCTACCAATACAAGTATTAGAAACTTATTTTAGCCTAAGTTGTTGATTGATCTTTAGAAAATATATCAGAGGTGGGAGAAGAGAGATTCCAGTAGTGGACAGGGCCAAAATAAATCAGCAGGACCAAAAAGGATGGCATATTTCAGCTTAAAGCTCTCAACAACAGTAAGGAAACGTCAGGCATTTCATCCTTCCAGAATGGGACCAAACTGGAGCAAAAATGTCATGGGAAAAGAGGCACAGAGCTTAATGATACCCATCTCTGATCCAGCTGAAAGGGATCATGTTGGAGAGTAATACTTCATATTCCATTATGAAAACAGAGAATAATCACAAGGACTTAAAACCTCGTTTTTTAAACTTGAGAATAAACCTACCAATCTGGCTGGTGGCCACAATGTTTTTATACTTTGGATGCTGGTTGACCGTTAGGCAGAGGATGTCATCTGTATGTTCCAGGTAGAAAGTCTGACTTCCTATGCAATTCCAAAGAGAAGGTCATTTTAGACTGGCTATCTAAACAGAAGCTGGCACAGCAATACATTTTTCCACTTATGATTAAATGGAATGGGATAACCTTTATCAGCATTCATACAAAACCTCAAAGATCTGCATTAAAACAGGTTTAGACTTCTTCATCTTCTTCTGCCATATCAAAATCTGAATATAGGCGATCATCATAGCGATCAGCCATGAAGACTGTCCTGAGAATAAAATGCCATGGCCTTTCCTCTGCCTTCCACATTGCAACATGACACCCGTACCACTGATCCAGTTCTGCAAGTCATTTTCTGGTCCTGAGCCCTTTTGGCATGCAAAGTCCTCATCAGCTGCAGACCAGTATTGATGAAGCTGCTGCCCTCCATCAAGATGGATTCAAGTGGGATTTATTCCACTTGGGGACCATCACCCTTCCCTGTGGACTTTGCCACCCAAGGCCATTAGTCCTCAGGGTGGTCAGGTTAGTTAACCGCCACCTGATACTCGGTGGTGAGTTGCTGGCAGTATGGTCTACTCCAGTGTTTCCCAAATGCTGGTGTTTGGACTTCAGTTCCCAGAAGCCTAAGCCAGTATATTGACTGATCAGTGCTTTGGGGAATTGACTTAAGCTTCTGGGAATTGAAGTCCAAACACCAGCATTTGGGAAACACTGGTCTACTCTATTACCATAGCAGGATAATCTGGCCACACTGGTTTATACTATTTGAAGGGGGGGGGACTCTTTCAGGATTAGTCCAGAATATTTATGATGATGTCCAGTCTCTGGTAGGAAAGGAGTGAGATGAAGGTGGAGAAGAAAAAAAAGGAGGAAGAGGGATAATAATGGTGATATTTTACTAAACAAATGTGTCATTCTCCTCCCAGCATTTACTCAAAACTTCAGGCTCCAAAGAATGACTTCGCTTAATATTAATAGGATGTTCAACTCTGAATGACTCTAGAACTTCTTAATCTCATGCCTCCCAGATGTGGAGCTTAAAACAGCTGGAAGACACTAAGCTCGGTGAAGACTGGGAACTCAGGTAGCTTAGCAGGAAAAGACCTTTACTTGAGAACCTGGATAGACTGGGTCATTTGGAGTAGACAATAAAGGGCTGCACAAGCCAGTGACCTGAACTATTATTATAAGGCATCTGATTCTGAATTTTCTTCTTGAAGAACAGATGTAATTCTCTCATATATTTCAGACAGACATCGGTGATCAACATGCAGCCCATGGACAGTTTTTGTCTGACCCTTAGATCACCACAGATCCACCATGAAAAATAGGTTTTTAAAAATTTGGCCAGCCTCCCATGTAATATTTATTTATTAAATGTGTATACAGTACTGCCCATCTAGCGGAATAAGCTACTCTGGGTAGTTTACAGTCAAACAAGGTTAAAATAAACAAAGAAATCATTAAAATAAAATAAAAAAGGTTCAAAATTATGTAACTTTCAAAAATGTTGTAACCAGCTCTAGTCAGGAGTTTAGCTACAGTGTCCTGGATCCACTGAAGTTTCAAAATACTTTCCAAAGACAGTCCCATTTAAACCTATTATAGCAATCCAAACTACTTTGACCAGGTTATCCTGCTATGGTAATAGAGTAGATCATACTGCCAGCAACTCAACCCTGATTGTCAGGTGATGCTTAACTAGTTGTTCCATCAGCGCATCTCTTTGGCACTAGGAGGAGGGCCTTCTCTGTGTCCGCTCCGGCCCTGTGGAACCTCCTGCCAACCGAGCTACAGCTCCAGATGGAGTTGCTGCCCTTTAGGAAGAATTTAAAAACATGGCTGGCAGGGTAGGTATGGGGTGCGGGAGGTATAGTGACCCCAGCCCGCTGGATGATTTAAGCCCCTCCCTCCCTCAAGCTGTAGTAATTTGGCATTTTAAAACTTTTTAGATTTTATATTTTAAATTTTAATCTTGCACAGTTTTATATCTGAGGGTTTTAGGAATGTTTGTGTTTTGTTGTGGTGCTTTGTGACTTGTGAGCCACCCTGGGTCACTTCAGTGAGGAGGGCGGTGGATAAATATGAATAATAAATAAATAAACTAACCAGACAACCCTGAGGACTAACAGCCTTGGGTGGCAAATTCCACAGGACTTACTATACCAAAAGGGCTCAGGACCAGAAAGTGACTCGCAGAACTGGATCAGCATCACTGTGATGCAGAAGTCAAATGGAAGGCCACTGCATTATATCTTCTAGACAATCTTTATGGCTGATTGTCATTATGATAGCCAACATTTGGAATTGGATATGGCACTTAAAGAAGAAGACAGTAAACCAAAGGGTACATAAAGAAGGCAACACTTTTATTCCTATTAGAATTACCTGTAGAAAGATTTTGAACTATGCATGCAGCAGCAGTGTGGAAAATAATATCAGCACCATCATTGAGGTAATGAAGATTGTTGCGACAATCAAATCCACGGTATCCAAAAACATGGTCTAAAACTAACTCCTGAAAGAAGAAGAAAAGTGTGATAAAATGAGGCCCCAAGTTCTTCACATATCCAAAATGGAGTTTATTAGGTTTTAGTCTATAGTAGAGATGTGGCTTCTTGTACTAGTAAAAGGCCACTTGTTGTTTTCACTCCCTGGGACCCAGATGGAGACAGATAGACTGGGAGGGGCCAGGCCTCATCAATAGGGCCAGAGTTGTTTACACCAATTCTGGGATCTGATTGGATGTATGCTAATTACCCAGGTTCTCCTCATACCTGGCGAGGGTCCAGCAAAGGGCCAGAAAAAAGTTCAAAAATGATCGACAAGGGAGAAAGGCCATCCAACCAGGCCTTATCTCTGGAAGTCTTAATTATGGTAACTTAGAACAGATAGATAGATTCTTTTTATTTAGGGGAGGACATGTCTTAAAGCATCCTTTCTCTAAAGCAAAATTTTGATTAGGTTATTTTTCTATGCTGAGATCTGTAACCTGATTCATCAAGAACCATGCTACAACTTCAATAAACATATTTTCTTCAATCAAATCGTGTTCATTGGAATTGGGATGCAGGGGTAACAGACAGTAAGTCCACTGGCCTCTTTTTTAACGCTACCTTACCTCTCATAAAAAGTAACTTGGCTGGGCTCTGTATACAGATAAGTCCCAGGTTTTGGTCAGCCGGGTGTGGCTGAGAACGAATGGTGAACATACTGGTACATTCCTTGCCGTGAGCTTTGGGTGAGTTCTAGAAGGGATTTTGGAATAATCCACCTTGGATTGAATGCCTGAGAGGTCCCAGAGCAAGTGAGGAAGAGTGTGCATTCATCATAAAAAGTTTTTTTAAAATTAAGTGTTATATACAATACAGTAAAACCTTGCATAAAGAGCGCCTCATTTAGAGACTAACTCACTTAAAGAGGATTTTCTCTGAATGGTCACCTCACTTAACAACTAAATCCAATCAAAAACTCGCTTAACAACTAAATCGGAGTTCGCAATCCCCCCCCCCCCGCCAGAAGTCACAATTGGTCAATTACAATGGTGTTTCACTTATCTATCTATCTATCTATCTATCTATCTATCTATCTATCTATCTATCTATCTATCTATCTATCTATCTATCTATCTATCTATCGCCACTTGAGACCCAGGAGCTTATGACCATCCAAATTCATAAATAGTCAGATTCAAAATGCTGCAGCTACAGCAAGTTATCAGCTTCTTAACCACTAAGCTGGGGTGCCCAAACTTTTTGGGCGTGGGCCGGTCTCATGGTTCAGCAGGCTGGTCGTGTGGTTCCTCCCACCAGAAGCAGAAGTAAAATGTGCCTTGCAATCTGTTTTGCAACAGGATGAGATAGATTTTAAGCTGCCATTTTCTCTGCTTAAACCAGGGGTGCCCAAACAACGGCCCATGGGCTGGATCTGGACCTCAAAACCAATTCATCTGGCCTGCACTGCCCTTGTCACTCCTGGAAGCGGGCAACATGGACCAGATGAATTGGCATTGGGGGCCAGATCCAGCCTGTGGGCTGCAGTTTGGACACCCCTCCACTAAGCCATTGTGGCCCCATAAGACCAATAAAGGAGGGTAAAAATTTCAGTTAAAAAATTCCAATTTTTGTAAGAAAAGACTTTTTGCTGGAGCAGTTATAGACCTCAATGATCCAGGAATGGCCATACTTGTTCCAGGGGCTATAGAGGCCACTCACTTTCTTTTATTTATGAACATTACCATTACATTGGTAAGAGGATAGGAAGGGAGAAATGGAGCAAAATCACACACATTAATAACTGCTCATTCTTAAGTGAAGTTGCACATGATCTTGTAAAACAGAGCAATCTTGTTTTAGTCATATTGAAATGGATATTAAACAATGGTGGACTGAAACTGACCTCAACCAGTTTTCTTTTTTTGTTGACATTGTTCTTTTGTAACTTCTCAGGTGGAGGAGCAGCTCTGCTGACTGGTGGCCTGAAAGAAGAAAAGTTATATATAAAGATCAGCACATGTGAAGAAAAAATGTCTTCTATGTATCAGTTAGACAATGAGGTTAGGGCTATGGAAACCATGAAGCTTTCATATTGGCCTGACATCTCATCAGTCTAGCACAGTGATGGTGAACCTTTTAGAGACCAAGTGTCCAAACTGCAACATCGAACCCACTTATTTATCACAAAGTGACAACACAGCAACAGGGGAGGAAGGAAACGCTCCCATTGGGCTGCTGGGCAGAGAAGTGGGGCAAATTCTGTGCTGGGGGAGGGAAGAAGCATCTCCATTGGGCTGCTGGGCAGAGAAGCGGGGCAAACTCTGTGCTGGTGTGACTGCATGGGTGCCCACAGAGAGGGCTCTGAGTGCCACACCTGGCATGCATGCATAGGTTTGCCACCACTGGCCTAGCATGTGGACTTCTTCAGGTGCTGTATCTGTTCCGAATATTGGCTATCATCATGGCAATAGTCTTCCTATTCTTAACTCCTTGGAACAGTTCTTCTGAGGACATGGCACACCAGTCTCTCAGGTTCTTCACCCATGAAGTCCATCTACATCCTGGGCCATCTCTCTTCCAGAAATCTTTCTTTGCAGAGTGAGTTGGAAGATTCTATACTTTATGTTGTTCCTCATGATATGGCCAAGGTATTTGGAGCTTTCTTTGCTTAATGCTCTTAAAGAGTTCTTGTTCTTTATCCATTTGACCCAATACTTCTACATTAGTCACATGGTCAACCCATGATCTCCTTAGCAGCATGTGGACTAAAGACACATTTTTTGGACCAAAGGTGCCTGGTCCCTTAACTAGAATGTTGATGATATGATTACATGTTATAAATGCCCTGGTGGCACAGTGGCAGCTAAAACATTGTGAGTTTGATCCTGACTGGGACCAAGGTTGACTCAGCCTTCCATCCTTCCGAGGTCAGTAAAATGAGTATCCAGCATGTTGTGGGCATGGGCAAAATGCTAATTAATTTGTGAACCACCCAGAGAGTGCAGTAAGCACTATGGGGGCAGTATATAAGTACAGTGGTACCTCACATAAAGAGTGTTTCGCTTAAAGAGTAACTCAAAGAGCAGAATTTTCTCTGAATATTTGCTTTGCTTAACAAATAAAACCAACCAAAAACTCACTTAACAAATAAATCGGGGTTCACAATCCCCCCCCCCCCCACAATTGGTCATTTACAATGGTGTTTCGCTTAAAGAGCAAACTCGCTTAAAGAGCAATCCTGTGGAACGCATTATGCTCTTTAAGCGAGGCACCACTGTATAATTGGAATTGCTATGTGTGTGTTGCTTCTCTTGTAAAGATTATATCTGGCAAGAAGATGAAAGAATTAGTTCTACTTATTACATTATTTTAAAGTCACCAGGCTAAATCTGAAGAAATGTTAGATAACTTCATAGAGACCTGCATGCATTTATGCTTGGAGGTCTTTGCTGGTTGTTTAAACCAGCTTGTCACTAAAACAAACAAAATGTGCCCCATTATCTAAAGCCTCAATAAATGTTCAAACACCTGCCATGCTGGAGAGTATCACTGTATTTTCCTGCCACAGAGAGGCCCCATGGCAATATTGAGAAGTCAGTTTTCTCTTTACTAATTTGATATTTATTTAGGGCTAACAAATCCTGTGTTTTCCTCCCTTTGCTTAGTTACATAAATGTCAGCTGCACTGAGTCATAATGCCTTGTCTCTTTTGTAGCAGCAATTAATGCCTACAAAGCAACTAACTCTAATTAGGGTCACAAAAACAGAACAGGAAAGAAAAATACGATACACAGCAGAAACCCAGTACTTATCAGACTTCTCTAGAGATGGTGAAACACTTAAAGGCTAAACAGAATAGAAGACTGCTGTAACATTAAGACATAGAGTTCTCCTTTCTCAAATCAAGCTGTCAAAGTTCAATGCATATAACTTTGAGCTGGCTGGGCATTTGTTAGTTTAACCTTTATGAGAATTAAGATTAGTTAGAATGCTCTACAGAAATAGTTTAAGATCAACTTTCATGAACATAAGCAAAAGAACTGGTTTCCTAAAGAGTCATAGAACCCATGTAGACTCCTACTTTGAATGAAAAAAAAATTTCAATTAAAATAAATGAGAAAACCATATATATTCTTTTAAAAACACTGTATCCAATTTGAATTTGGATTGCTGGACTTGATTATTCCAGTTTGCCAACCACAATTTTGGTTATATAGAAACATACATCCAAAAATTTTCCTGCTTGCAATAATCTCATGATAGTAAAATTTAACTTTAATAAAGGATACAACAAAGCAGTTGCAACTGGCTCTTCAGATTTGAAACAGAGATGAGCCAGTGGCGTCGCGCAGTCTTCAGCCGCCTGGGGCGAAGAACAAACTCGCCGCCGCCCCCCCCGGCTCGCCGCTGCCGCCGCCCCCTCCCCCTGACCCAGGTAGAAGCCGGCCCCCTGGTGACTAGCGGCGTGCGCGCGCACGCGCGCGCGCGCACGCGCGCCACACACCTCCGTCCGCTCGCCCGCCACACACCTCCGTCCGCTCACACCTCCGTCCGCTTGCCCGCCCGGCTGGCTGTCGGGGGCTCTCCGCCGCCTGTTGCCCCTGGCAGCGGCTTTCAGGGGGCGGCAAAATGTCCCCTCCCCACCCTTTTGCTGGCGAGGAGGAGAAAAAGTGTTTTTTTTTAGGCGGACAATTCAAGGAGGGGCCCGCCCGCCGGGCTGGCTGTCGGTCGGGGGCTCTCCTGCCCACCTCCAGCCCAGCCAGCCCCCAGGGGCTCCCCGCCACGGCGCCACCCACCCCCGACGAGCGCCCCGTCTCACGGCAAGTTGGGTGGGTGGCTGGGCGGGCGGAGGCGAGCAGCGTCCGCGCGCATGCGGGCCGCCCGCCAGGAGAGCCCCCGACGGCCAGCTGGGCGGGCGACTGGGCGTGCCCCTCCTTCCCTCCCCACCCTTTTGCTGGCGAGGAGGAGAAAAAGGGGTTTTTTTTAGGCGGACAATTCAAGGAGCCTCCTTGAATTGTCCGCCTAAAAAAAACCCCTTTTTCTCTTCCTCGCCAGCAAAAGGGTGGGGAGGGGACATTTTGCCTCCCCCTGAAAGCCGCTGCCAGGGGCAACAGGCGGCGGAGAGCCCCCGACGGCCAGCCGGGCGGGCGAGCGGACGGAGGTTTGAGCGGACGGAGGTGTGTGGCAAGCGGCGAAGCGCACGTGGGGCGCTCGCCAGCAAAAGGGTGGGGAGGGGACATTTTGCCGCCCCCTGAAAGGCGCTGCCCGGGGCATCCGCCCCCCCCCGCCCCCCCACGCTACGCCACTGAGATGAGCACTGAACCCTAGAGTCGGAAACGACTGGCTTTCGAGCAAGGGAAACCTTTACCTTTACCTTAACCCTATGTAACAGTAGACTTGGAAGTAAAACCAAGTTTTATAAATATAAATTGATCCAAAGTTGACAGCTATCTTTTCATTATGCAATTATTTGGCTGTAAAAAGTTACAGCAAACAGGAAAATAACAGCAAACATAATCAAGTGACCACAAATCAGGCAGATGAACAGGTTTGTTTTAAGCATTAATAAAATACTTTAGTATGAAAGACTTACCTTGATCCCCTTGTGAGCAGCACAGAAAACCAAGTAAGAAACTTAGTAGAGTTCAGAAAACAGAATTACACCATTATAACCATTCATGCACAAGCCTTTTTTTTTAACTAATTAATCATTCTTGTGTGGGACACGCCATGCTATTAAAGCATGCTAGCAAGAACTAAAACAGAAATTAAAAAGGTGCACCAATCCACAAACTCAAAAAGGTCATACCCTGACATCTCGGGGAAAACTCTGCACTAAAGTTCCTACAGGACAAGGAGGGAGAGGGGGCAAGGGAAAAAAGGAAGCTTCATCAGTGCTTCCCATAGACTTCACACACCATTTTGTAATAAGCTTTCAATGAACTACACACAGACAATGAAAAATCCAGAGTATACATGGAGTTTTGATGTGCAGACGAAGATAAATATGAAGGTTGCACAGAGGCAAATCTGAGTTGGCAACTGAGTGGACACCCTGAGGGTCAAACTGTACATTAGAGATAGCAAGTCATTAGGGATGGAAATCATGTTAGTTCCTTTGCCATTGGAAGCCCACGTTTTCTACACCCTATGGCGGAAAGAAAGTTACTTGGACCCATTCAATGGGGTCACTGCTCCTGCCACATTGCCCTCCAGACACAAACATTATACTTCTGCCCCTCCATACAACCAGCGAGAAGACAAAGATAGGACTTGAAGATTGAACTGAACACCTTTTTTTCTGCTGTAGAGATTCTCATTTGTACCTTAGGCCTAATTTAAATATGATGGTGCCAATTCCAGAAGAGGAGAGAGCAGAGATGATGCATAGAGGAATCTACGGCACCAGTGGATGGTTCCCCCACTTAAACACCTGACCCCAAGGAAGAGGAATAAGTGGAGGCAGCAGCAGAGGCCAACCAACGTCACATGTCCCCCCTTCCTTTATGTGTATTTGTGTCTGTGTGCATGTGCATGTCTTTTGTTATGCTGACAGTACAATTTTATGTCCAACAGACTCATATTAACAGTCCCCTTTCTCTCTACATTGGATTGCTTTCATTACTACATGCACCAACAAGGACTTAAGTTTGGCCAACAACAAAGCCAAGAAAGTGGCTTCTTTTTGGCAGTCCAGGGTTTGATCAGGACATGTAAAGAGAATTGCTACATTGCTTCCCTCTCACCCTTTGACTTAGGTGTTCAAGAAAATAACCCAGCTTCTTGTCCAGCCAACTTTGCTTCTCCCGCGGCTTTCTCCTTGTTGGTTGTCCTGGGGAAGGAGGGTACAGTGATTACAAGGAAATCTGTGGCCCATTCTGGTGAAAAATAGCCAGTTCCTGAGAGCTATCCATAACAACAGCTCTCTAGATCGCAAAATTCTGCTGAGGCAGTAGTAGTAAGGGGACAGCATTGCATATATGTCATCTCCAAGGCCCAAGACAACCACTTCAGTGTGCCTAAGCTGACCCTGACATTTGTATTTCAACAAATGAAAACCCCACATTTGTCTCCTCTTGACCATTCTCAAAATAAAGCAAACTACGGCACTAGAAAAAGCTTGTGTCATGACAGCTGGCATTTAATGAGTTCTCTCTTCTACTTGCACTCTTTCTGTAATGTACAATTTGACCCTGTGCAAGGAGCAGCAGCAAAATGCAACTGCCTGGCAAGTAACCTTTGGGACATAAGTCTTTACAAGCATATATTTATCACTTCTAGCCTTTTAAGTATGCATCTAAATATGTGTCTCTCCTAGGAAACACTGCCCTACTCCATCATTTGTACTAGAGCAGGATGGAAAATGCATCACCATTTTATTGCTCTAAGGGTGTCTGTAAGCTTTTTCAGGGAGAAGACTCAAAGGCAGATAGGAGCATTACAACATGTCTGCCAAGGGGGTGCCTTTATTTTGCGTTGCTATTCCTTCCTCAAATAAGTAGTGGAAGTTGTTCCCAGCCTTCACACATTCCCAGCAACTTTTCATTTACTAGAGCAATTTTGTAAGCCTTGTGTAGTTCCTTAATCAGTCTTCTGGCTGAAATTTCAGATGGACAACAGTAGATTTATTATTATACAATTTAAGTAGAATGGTACACCCAGTTGAACTGAATACCCTTTCTCTACCCCAAACTTTCTCACTTATCTAAGGCATTATTTACATATGATGATGCAGATTCCAAAGGAGTGAGGATTCCAATAATATTCTTCCTGTTTTAACTGGAAGCACAGGAAAAGATACTGGGTAGGTACTGATTACCCCTGAAATCCTATATCCACTTACTTTGAAACATGAACCCCAAAATTAAGTAGGATTAACTTCCAAAAAGACGTATAGGACTGTGCTGTAAAGCTGAAATACTATGCCTTTTTACATGGGTATGAATCTACTGGACTTATTGGGATGTCTAAGTAAATGAGTATAGGAGTCAGTTGTAAATTGTTTATAGAATGATCAAAGTAGGGAATGATTGGCTTTCCAGATTTTAGCATACAACTGCTATTAGTCCAATAGTAAAGGGTTGTGAGAATTATAGTTCAAAACATCCAGAGAACAAAGGAGTAGCACAATCATGAAACAAAATCCAAGATAGGACTATGAACACCGTTGGTATGTTAGAACTCGATTTCTCCCATTAAAGTCCATTGGGCAAAGTAAACAGAACAAAATTTGGGTGCAACTTAAAAAGAACAAAACTTGCTTTTCACTCTAACAGTAGGCACACTCAAGGGCAGATGTGTGTTCAAACATTTTCCTCATATAGTAAATGATGGGTGTTTATTTCTACAGGGGAAATTTGAAAATGAAAGAGAAAATACTAAAAGTGGCAGTGAAGGCAAAAATCTGTCTGCCACACCAACATTTACTCCAACAATTATCAACAGACATCCCCATTTGGTAAAGTAATGAAGCTCATCATCCTACATCAGTAATGGCCAAACTTGGCACTCTTGATGTTCTTGGACTTCAATTACCAGAAGTCCAAGTTAGCACTCCTGCTGATCAGGGTATCTGGGAATTTAAGTCCAAGAACACCTGGAGTGCCAAGGTTTGCCATCACTGTCCTACATAAACCTACACTTAGAAAGAACAGCATGTGTCAGATGTTCCCCCTCATAAAACTATTCTATTGATCTGAAAGGGAGTCTTGCTATGAAAGCTGACAAGAACTCTTCATTTCCAAGAGGCAGGAAATCTGTCTCATGTTTTAGTCTAAGCTTAACATGAGCAGCAGTTTGGAAATATATATATATATATCTTATGTTTTGCTTGTTACAGTCTATTCTCTCTGTGTTTTAGTGTAGTTTTGAAATGATCTAATTTCCACTGTTCTCCTGCTAAGAATTAAGGGATAAAGTTTACAGGGAAAGCAAGGCATGTGAAGATAGCAAAGGTGAAGACAGATATAACGAAAGTTGGGTGAAATAATTTTGGAACTGTTTCCTCAAATACACAACTTGCTTCTGTAGAACAAGCAAAGGAAGGATGATCAGTAAATTTCCAACATGCTGATATGTTTTTTTTTAAAAAAAAACAGAAGTAGGGGATGCCTGTGTTGTCTAGAACTTACTTCTCTAATTTTGCAAATATTTTGAAGTACTTTTTGTTATGTGAGAACTATGCATAAAAATGAATCAATGTAGATGTTTTGGTTCAAAACAGAAGTTGAGTAGCTCATCTAAAGTACATGGGAGGAGCAAACTATGAGCTCACCCTACCTTCAATATTTATACAAGATAGGTTGTAAAGCAAAGTTCATGCTATAAGAATCTGTGGTAATTTCTGAAAAGTATGTTATATCTGTCTTCATCCCAAGAACTCAATGCTCACAATGACAAGGCCATATAGGATAAAAAACATGAGGTATAATTTTAAAATATGTATGCATATATATGTCTTATTTTTCTGTACATGGCACATAAATACACAAATACACAAATACTCAACGTATTCATATATACACATATATATGTATATATACATATGTTTCCTGCAATTTATTAGGACCTTAAATGTTCATTTAAGAAATGTGAAAGAAACACAATATTTACAATTCGTATTATAAACTAGCTTGTTGCCCAAACAATTGTCTTTAAAAAAAACACCTATGAATACAAAATCTTCACGTTGTTAAAAGATATACTATCAAGAAATCTTAGTAATCTGAATGGGTAGAGTCACATAAATCTATGCTTTTTCCCCTTGTGGATGTGACTTATACTTACTTGACAATTCCCTGCCTCCAAAGGAAAGCAAGTTAAAACACAATACAGGTATTAACTCTTTCTTTCCAGTAACATAACAAAATTATGTTTATGCCATTAGTAGCATTCAATCATAAGTATAGCCACAATTAAGAATTACAAATGGAGTTTAATGTTCTGAAGAAGTAAGGCACTGGAAAATTCAGTCTGGCACATTGGCAACAGCAGAAAACCTTACAGCTCAAACAGACAAGACAGGTAGCTTTCCAATTAAGAAGTAACCAAATAGCATTCCTCCAGAAATCATCTTCAAAGGTGTCTTGTTTCCCCAACTGCCATGCAAAGAAGACCTGCTGCTTCCTTTTGATGACCAGACAAAAGTAAGTTTATTTGCAAATGGTGAAGCTGTGAAAAATATTTAGAGCAGGGGTGCCCAAACTATGACCCATGGGCCAGATCTGGCCCCTGACACCCAATTCATTTGGCCCATGCTGCATTTTACTTCCACTTTTGGGCACGATAAGGGCAGCGTGGGCTGGATGAATTGGCATTGGGGGTCAGATCTGGCCCACAGGTCATAGTTTGGACACTCCTGGTTTAAGCAGAGAAAATGGCAGCTTAAAATCTATCTCAACATGTTGCAAAACAGATTGCCAGGCATGTTTTACTTCTGCTTCCAGTGGGAGGAACCATGTGACTGGCCCGCTGAACCACGTGACCAGCCCAAAGCCCGAAAAGTTTGGGCACCCCTGATTTAGAGGATGATCACATGTACCTTATTACTTTTTAGCTCCACTTCTGTCTACAAAAGTTACTTGGTCTCATTTGTTTTGGCTGTCATTTGCTGTACCACCAAGAAAGCTCTGCGACAGAGTGAGCTGCTTGCCCGATCTTTGGATCAGACTACATTTTAAGACTAAAGCTTAGTTCCTCTTCCTACAACATTATTGCTCCAGGCAATACAAATCTTTCAGTATCGGAGACATTAGACATCAGAATCAAAGCCATGCTATCCCCCCCAAAGATCCATTATAAAACAAAAGCAAGCTAATTGGCCAATTCTGGACAGAAATCTCCCAACTTTAGTTGAGCTGTGCTGTTTTGGGTGGAGCATCTCCTACCTAGTATTTCCATTACACAAATTACAGTTGTACCTCGCTTAAAGAGAATAATGTGTTCCACAGGATTGCTCTTTAAGCGAGTTACTCTCTAAGCGAGGCACTCTTTATGCGAGGCACTCTTTATGCGAGGTTTGACTGTACAGTCATACCTCGCATAACGAATTTAATTCATTCTGCGAGGCTGGTCGCTATGCGAGTTTTTTGCTATACGAGTCAGACTCACATAGTGATTTTTTTGCTATACAAGTCGGACTTTCCCTATGGAAAAACTCGCATAATGAGCGTTTCAAGGGGGGAAACTCGAGTTTTCCCCATAGAAACGCTCGTTATGTGAGTTTTTCCACAGGGAAAAGTCCGACTCGCATAGCGAAAAATTCGTTATGTGAGTCGGACTGCTTAGCAAAAAACTTGCTCGTTATGCGAGTTTTTTGTTAAGCGAAACACTTGTTATGCGAGGTTTGACTGTATATTCAATTGCTGTTGTTCCAGCTCTATCGATTACTACTTGTGCTGATGTGTCCTTTGATACAATAACAGCAGCTCACCAGCAGATACCATCTTCTATATATTGAATATAAGATCATATCCAGGGTGTGCCTAGTCCCTTGATGGTGAACCTTGGCACTCCAGATGTTCTTGGACTTCAATTCCCAGAAGCCCCAGCCCCCGTGAATCCACACGAAGGGGTTTACTGCGATTCATCCAGCCTGTGCCGCCCTCATCACTCCTGGAAACGGAAGTAAAACGCGCCCGTACATTTTATTTTTCATGCTGGCCAGCCAGATGCCTACAGGACAGCCATAGGTAGGAAATGAAAGCATCATTGAGGACTTCACCACCCTTCCCCCTGATCCCACATCAACAGCCAGGGAAGAAGTCAGGGCAGGTTGAGGACTTCGCCGCCCCTCCCCCTGCTCCCCCATCAACATATTGCATTGTAATGTATTGTTTGTAAGCCACCCTGAGTCGCTATGGCGAGTAGGCGGCAATATAAATTTGAACCAATAAATAAATAAATAATAAATCGTCCATTCTGCATTCTTTAGCAATTGTACACTGCATAATACTAGAAGTTATATATATTTAACTAGTAGCTATGAAAAATCTTTTTCTTCCTATCTATCTCCTTTAAAGTCTCAAGTAGGTCATTGCTACATCTTATAGAACCAAATCCCAAGATAAATTATGATTGATAGATACTTCCTCTAACGACTGACTGACAGTAGGACTACTCATCCAATGTTTCATTGGGACTCCCATGCAGCCTTGCCAATTCCAATTTTCCCCTTTTTCCTGAAAGCCAAATACCAAAATGGATGGGAAACCCATTTCCACTACCTAAGACACTGCCAGCTCCTCGGGCCTTTGGTTCCTGTTGTAAAAATGTTTTTAGAAAGAAGCTACAATGCTTTTCCCTGGCAGCTTCAGTTCTTCTGAAGGAGCCCTCTACAGAGTCTACTGGATAGAAAAGTATTTATTTCTTTGAATAAAATAGCTGCAATTAGTGGAAACCCACTGCTCTTGAAGGTGTACATCAGAGGTTCTCAACCTTTTCAAGCCAAGGGCCAGGTCACACTCCCTCAGACAGCCTCAGGGGATGGATGGCCATTTTGCCCTGCCTGCCACACATGGCGCTTTTGGGTATGGCAGAAGTGGTGGTGGGTCACATGAAATGGTGTCATGGCTGCATCTGGGCCCAAAGGTTGAGAACCTCTGGTGTACATAATAAAATCACTAAGCCCTCTCATCCGAGCAAGAGACAAAAATATACAAATATAATCATATGGCAATTTCCAGAAATTCAAACACCTGACATTATAGGTTATTGGTTCACTACCACTGGAATCAGGGCCATAGTGGCTTAGTAGTTAAAATGCTGAACTTGATGAACTTTTGGGTATTCCTAAAAGTCACTGGAGGCTCCACAGCCGTGAGGTGTGGTTTGGCAGTGACAGCAGAGGCTTTAGGGGTGGCCTGAAGGTCGGCAAGTCAGTGGCTTGAGACCTGAGTGCTGCATGATGGAGTGCGTTTATGTCATCTGTCCCAGCTCCTCACAACCTAGCAGTTCAAAAGCAAAATATTGCAAGTAGATGAACAGGTACTACTGTTGTAGGAAAGGTAACAGCATTCAATGCACTCCAGTGTCTAGTCATGCCTGCCACATGATCATGGAAACATCTGCAGATGGAGACAGCGCTGGCTCTTTGGGTGTAAACAGAGATGAGCATTGACGCCTGGAATTAAATACAACTGGTTTTTAAGCAAGGGAAACCTTTACCTACCACTGGTATTGTGTTCTTAAAAGCTACTTTAAAAAACCCTCTGCCTTTATCAGTTTTAAATATTTGGAAGGATGGGTCTACCACAAAAAGGCCCCTTCCCTCAACGTCTTACTCACCTCTTTTGATGTAGGTACTCTCAGTAGCAAGGGAGAAATATGTGAAATGGGTAGTTGTTCTTTAGAGGAGGCATTCTGACAATTATTGAGTTGCAAACAGTTAAGGGCCATACAAGTTAAAACCAGCACCTACAATTGGGCTAACTAACTAACAGGGTGCCAATGCAGGTCAGCCAGATATGGGAAAATACCATTGAACTAACTTACTCTAGAAATCAACCTGGTCACCACATTTTGGGAATGCTAGAGCTTCTGTACCATTTTCAAGGAGCGCCCCATGTAGAAAGCATTACACTAATCTATTCTGGGGAATTTTTCAAGAATTCTGGAGACTAGAGTTCCAAAACTCAAATGAGCACTTCCCTAATTTGGACTTTGCTGAATTTAATATCTCACTGGTATCAGAGCTACAACTTGGGCAGTGCCTTAGCATGCAGCCAATATTCAAACCAGGACTTGCTAGTATAAACTTCACACTGAAGCAGAGGAGACATTTCTAGAGCAAGCCAAAATGGACAGCTGCTGTTTCTTCCTATAAATGTCAGATTTCTAGGGGCTTTTCACACTTGAATGCCACGTGCATGGCACTGTTAGCGCGACTACTTGCCTTGCCAAATAATTATATAAACTCAAAGACTGAAACCACCACCAAGCTACACCAGCTGGTTGGCCACCAGCAATATATCACCCAAGCAGAATTGTAAACCAGAATTATGGTATTATTAATGCAAGAGGAGGAAGGTTAATGATGTTTGATGCATGTGATAATTACTTGACAGGAAACTGATGTTTTGGAACACATTCCACCAATTTTCAATCAAGGTAGAAAAACAAAGCTACCTAGTTTGCTGTTTAGTTATCGCTTCTACTATTGCTAGCACATCTTTGTACATTCACCATTCCCCAGGATGTATTTTCCTCTTTAATTGTGTAGAGTTTAATAAATAACTGAAAGGCAAGCATACACAGGATAAAATATCTCTATGGGTCTTATGTTTGATAAAAAGAAAGCCAGTTGACCTGGATCATGAAATACAGTAGAGTAGTTTCCAAAATCTTAATAAAGAGGGTTTTAGCCCTTCAGATATTGAACTCTAATTCCCACTTGCAATGAACAGTCTGAGCAAGGGTGAGATATGATAGGAGTACCAGTAATACTTCACCAGCATCCCCAGGTCTGAAAATCACACATTTTAATAGAATATGAGGTTGAAACAATTCAAGCTCTAATTTTTAGCTCCTGGCAGAATCTGCTGGCATCTAGGATGTTCTGCAAGATACTCTTTGCTTGGTTTTTGGAATCTAAAACTGATAGAACATTCTTTTCCAATGTACAACACTGGCAACATTTTGTGATTTTTAAAAAGAAGATTAGATCACTAATACATGAATAGCCTTCAGCAGATATAATGCCATGGCTTTTCCTCTGCCTTCCACATCGCAACATGACCCCCATACCATTGATCCGGTTCCATGAGTCACTTTCTGGTCCTGAGCTCTTTTGGCATGCAAAGTCCTCATCAGCCCCAGGCCAGGATTGATGAAGCTGCTGACCTCCATCAAGATCAATTCAAGTGGGATTTAATCCACTTGGGGAACATTACCCTTCCCTGCAGACTTTGGCGAATGGCACCATTTCATGTGGGGCCCCACCGCCTCCACTACACCAGGAAATGCCATGTGGTGGAGGAAGGGCAAAATGGCCGTCTGACCCCTGAAGCTGTCTGAGGGAGTGTGACCTGGCCCCCGGCTTATAAATGTTGAGAACTCCTGGATTAGGCAGTCAAGTTCATATAAGCCTGGTACTATGTGGCTCACTTATTACCTTTTCCATCAAAGGAAGCCCTGAGAAAGCCAAGTCTTCAACGGAAATTAAGGGTATGTGAGCAGCTCATATTCTTGCAGATATGTATTACTAGTTTTGCCCCAAAAGAACATAGCCTTTAAGCCTCCTTCTAAAAGAACTACCACAACCACAAAACATTGCGGGATGGCATTGTAAAAAGAATGGAAACATTAACATATAAACATCCATAAGGCAAGCTGGCATGAAAGAAACATTTACAAACATTGATTTAAGAATCTCCCATGAAAGAACTCTCTCTGAACACAGAATTCAGACATAAATTCATAATTCAATTAGTCTCAGCATTTCAAGTTGTGACAAAAAAAAAGTATGAAAATCACTGGGAGCGGTCAGTCACGCCAATCAGTTATTTCTATCAGAAGCAGTGAAAACAAATTTTGAGAGATAGCACTTCCATTTTATTTTAATGTAGAACTTTGGTTTTTTAATGTTACAGATTGCATCATAAGGCATCTAAGAATCTTATCTGCCATCAAGTCGGAACTGATTCATAATGAACCTTATAGGGGCTTTCTAGGGAAGTGATATATTTAAGGAGTGATTTCACCACTTCCACATACAACCCCAGTGTGTCTCCAGTCAAGTGGGGTCTTGAACCCAGGTTTGCTGAGTTCTAATCTGTCACTATACCCACTACACCAGGTATCTATGAATATCTGGCAATATTGTCTAAAAAGGGAAATACTGGAACATATTTTGGCAACACAGACCTGGGCCTGGATAGCCCATGTGTAGCATGGATGCTACAAATTAAGTACAAAGATTCTGTGGCATTCTTGGAATGAAGCTTCAGCGTGTATCTATTTTATAATACTGTACTACTATAAGAGTTTCATTCCACTCTGTGTCATGGCTCCATCTTATGAAATTCTGGGATCTGTCATTTGATGAGGTACTTAAGAATTCTCTGCTGTGGTTCAGGGATTGGCACTAGCATCTTCTGGCAGAGAATTCTAATTGCCTCACAATTAAAATTCCTTGGAACCCATAGGTTGCAGCCATGACACAAAACTGGAATAAAACTGCTGTAACTGTGTAATGAAGACACACCTTCAGAATGATGCATCAGAAAATATAATGAACCCTTCACTTCTGTCTTTCCAACACATGGCTCTTTAGAACAGCAGTACTGAGGACAGGGGTGCATATATTTTATTGGATGTACTTTCTAATAATTTATTATTGACTTGTAAAAAACGGATGGCCATAATTCACTAGTTCTGTCAGATGGATAGGAAGCAGAGAGCTCTAACCTGCCTTTTGCATTTGACTACCGACACCAATTCATCCAGCCCGCAGTGCCCTCACTGGTCCTGGAAGTGGATGGGGGAGATGCCTGCCAATGCATATGTGCATCTGGAACCACTTCTGGGAGTGGCATGGATATGTTTGTGCATCCATGAGATGTCTGGAACCACTTATGGAAGTGGTGTGGGGCATCTGTGCCACTCCTCGAAGTGGTTCCGGATGTCCCACTCCCTAAAGTGGTTTCAGACATCCCCGTGAATGCACAAATATGTCCTTCCCACTCTCAGAAGTGATTCTGGATGAACCTGCACATGCGCAAACATGTCCACGCCACTCCCAGAAGTGGTTCCGGACATGTATGCGCAAACACACCCTGTTCCAGAGGTATGGTCAGGTCTGCTCAGCTGTTCTGGAGATGTGGTCAGGCCCCCAAGTGCAAAAAGTTTGGGCACGCCTGTTTTAGAGAGATGATTGGTTTCTCCATTCACACAAATAAAACAGAATACAATTAGGAGGTAGGAAAGTGTTCAATATAGCCCCATGAAGTGCATGAGAAGACATCAGAAGTGTCATTGACATTCCGGAATATTCAGTTAAAGCAATCTAGAAACAATGCAAAAATATAGTCCCTCACCCACCCACCCACCCCAATTCAAGATACAATTTGTTCACATTTCCCTGCGTATAAGATGCATATGGCTTACAATTGTCCTGGAATGCCTGGGACAGTCCCGCCACTGACCCCAGTGCCCTGTGGTGTGGGAGCACTTCTCTTAGGACTCCCACACCACGAGACTGTTGCTGTGGCTCCTTTGATGGGTGCCCCGCTCCTAAATTACACACAGAAAAAGCAAAGGGCGGGGAGCCAATCAGAGGAGCAAGAAATAAAAGGGGGAAAATAAGAAGACACAAGGAGGTAGACATAGGCAAGAGAAGAAGGGAAAGAAGACAAAGAAGAAGGATGGGGAGAGAGAAACATCCATTAATTACCTTAAAGAAAGGCATCGTCCTAAAAGAGCTGCAGGGCTTCCTTTGAATTTGTGGCCAATCCTAGCTTCCTAATAATCACTACAAAAATAGATTCCATGTCTCTTATAGACATTAAATATTTCTGCTGTAATTGGACATGTCTGATGTAAAGAGACACAATTGGCCACGCAGTGACAAAGAAAAATCCAAGCATTTGCCATATTTGGTGTGCCAAAACAAGATAATATTGAGTAGCTGTATTATAGAATACTGTACTCTCATCAGTTCTTTAAAAAGGAGAGTAGCATTGAACTCGACTGAATGCCCCTCTTGGGCCAGAACTCGTTGCTATTTATAATTTATTTAGTTGGTTTATTATTTATGTCTAACGACATGTTATGCAGAACGACATGTTGCAGATCCCACATTAAGCTTTTATCTCAGGTTATTTGCAGAGCAGAGCAAAACCACTTCTATTGCATGCATGTTTTAATGCAGTGAAGATGGAGTTGTTGACTACTATTGCTCTCCAGGCAAGAACAATGCTATCTGGTCAGTAGTGGCCACCGAGCAATGTTGTTTTTACTTTGGGAGTCAGCCTCATCAGCTTTGTCTTCAGCACATGTGGGGGGAGACTGCCATTTCTGGCTCTGCAAGGCTTTCTTTTCTGATGGGTGTTTGAATGGTAGTGGCCAGGGGGTGCATATGCTGGCAGCAGCGATGGTAGTGGAGAGCTCCCTGGCCCTTGAGATTTTGCTGATTTCTCCACACTCTCAAACCACCCTGGTCACCATCCAGCCACTGCCAGACCATAAGCTGTGAGGAAGAGGATGCCTGGCTGAAGGCTTACTTTTGGTTTAAAATGGCACACAATAGCAAAGCAAAGGAAGGCCTACTGTGGCATAGGATGCAAAGGACACAACTTTGCATTGACATTGGTTTGAGGCACATGTCTTGGCATGGTCTGCTTTGGAACTTGTACGGTTCAAACTTTGGGACAGCAATACATTCAGACAATCGTCTAAGGCAGTGATGGCGAACCTTGGTACAACAGCTCTTCTTGAACTTCATCTCCCAGAAGCCCTGATCAGCAGGAGTGCTGACTTTGGCTTCTGGTAATTGAATTCTGAGAACACCTGGAGTGTCAAGGTTCACCCTCACTGGTCTAAGGCATAGGTTCTCAACCTTGGGGGCCCAGATTTTCTTGGACTTCAATTCCCAAAAGCCCTGATTAGCAGGTGTGTTGACTTGGGCTCCTGGTAATTAAAGTCAAAAAAAAAACACCTGGGGACCCAACATTGAGAAACCCTGGTCTAAGTGCTATAAAACATAGTTAATGAAGCTGTAACTAAGTCCCATGGTTTGTTAGTCATATTGGGTTAACTGATGTTAAAACAGAGTGAGCCAGTTCCGACATGATGGAGAATACTGATTTAATGGAAACCAAAATCAGTCCCTAAAAATGAGAAAGGGAAGGATGAAAAGAACCATTGTCTTTGTCCATTGTTTCATAAACCAAGGTTTGTAAAGTGATGGATGCAGGTGGGATCTGCCCCAGCATTATTTCTGAGATGAAAGTGAACTTTTGCCAGAGCTACATGCATTTAATTATTCTGAAATCAAAATAATCAAAATTATTCAGCTATGTATGGTATTACTGCTTCTTCAGACCTCCTTTCCACACACATATGACTCACACAAAGCACTGATAGAACTGCATCCAAACAACTGTCCTGTCTTGTACTGTTGTGCTAGTGCTACATTTTACAGTCCTTGTACCCAGTGGTAGGCTCCAAACAAATTTACTACCACACTGTGGGCATGGTATGGTGGGTGTGGCCAGGGGAAAGCCCTGCATTGCTCCTGAATTAGGACTACTTTATTTCAAAACTTGGATGGGTAGGACCAGCCAGAATTTCTGGTACCGGTTCTAGCGAACTGGTGCGAATCTGCTGATGCCCACCACTGCTTGTACCTGATCCTTTCTTCTATAGTACTCTCAACATGGGTAAGGTTTTTTAAAAAAACACACCTCATGGTTTTCATGGATCAAGTCCACTTTGTCAGACATAAGAGTGAGGCTTCATGGCATTAATTTATACATATCAGGTACAGAGGTACACAATAGTTAGTATAATGGATAAGTTAACAAACCAATGTGGATTTTTACACACAGGCTTTTGAAGAGGGGGAGAAAGAATTCATATTGAATGTTTAAAGGAATGGGAATCTAAGGAGGCATGAAAGTTAGTCTAAACAGGATTATAGTAGATGGGTTGAGAGTGTGTTTTGAATGGATGAAGGCTGTAGCCATGGGAAATAGCAGCACAATGCTACATCACCATTACATTGTCTCTATTAGAGCCTCTTAAGATAACTGACAGTCACAGCATGCTTAATGTTGCTTTTCAGTCCTTCCTTGTGCTGCAGGAAAGATGCAAAAGTGGTGGGAAGTACTGTGAAACTGCATTCTGCCTATATTCAAGGTACAAGTGTGATCAATATAAAGCACAATAAAAATACAAAGTGCACTGTTAAACTGTTTTGAGAATCACTGAGAATACCTTCATGAATGTACTCTTTCAACTGCACTATTCTAGTGAATGTCCTGCTGAATCACATGAAACATTGATCTGAAGGCCCACTAGGGTTTATTACAGACCCTGCTCCCATCTGCCATCTAGAAACCAGTTTAGCCAAGAAGTTTGAATCTCAAAGGTTTTCAAGAAATCCAGAGATGCTGATTTGAATGAGACTCAGCCCATTTTGTAGATATACTTCTGTATATGTTCATCCTCAAAGAGGGACTATGATGCAACAGTTCACATGATAATGCCATCAGCCCAATATTATAACAATATGAAATGCTTACTAGAGGGCAGACTACTTTTCAAGCCTACCCTTCTAATATCTTTCCATACAAGACTACATTGTTTGTGGCAAAGGAGCTAAAGAATCATCCCATGGGCTTAAGTGGGCTCTCTGATGGCCAATCACTCCAGACCAGATAAGGCCTGCATTGAAACCACAGGCCCACATTGCCATCCCTGGCAGTGGTAGTAGCATCACAATCTCTCTGCCATTCTTGTTGTCCAGGTAGCATTGCTTCAGGTATCAGTCTCACTTATGAGCATATGGGATTGCCTGATGGCAACATTATAACTGGCTGGGTGGTTTTATTTTTTTTGTCTAAACCTATGATAATGTCACTATCTGACACCTTCACCCACAGGAAGGAGATTGTTTCCTTCAGTACCAACAGGGTTATCATCCAGGGTACCGAGAGAACCAGGTGGTACTGGGAGACAGAAGGAGCTCTGAGATTTGTGTGGCAGCAGTGGTGAAGGCAAGGCATCACCGCCTTTATGTCCACTAAGTAACATAAGGCAAATGCCAATGTCAATCTAGACTGTCTCATCCAATACAAACCAACGAGCAAGCTTACAGCATCAACCAAAGATCTGTTTTGTGTCCAAACACCCTACAAGAAGTGGTGGGCTCAAAAAAAAAATTACTACTACACTGTGGGCGTGGGATGGTGGGCATGGCCAGAGGAAAACCCAACATTGCACCCGAATTAGAACTACTTTATTTCAAAACTTGAATGGGTGGGGCCAGCCAGAATTTATGCTACTGCTTCTGGCGAACTGGTGCGAACCTGCTGATGCCCACCACTACCTGCAAGGTGATATGCGAGACTTCATGATGGTGGTGGCATCTAGAATTCTCTGCCTAGGGAGACCTCCATTTGCTTGCCTTCAGCTGCTAAATCAAGATATTGTTGTTTCATTTTGCTTCTGCCCAGCCTGTTAACTGAAGATTCACATTTCTTATGTGTTTTTGCTGGTTATCTTTTACTGCTAGCTAGGTTGGTTTCATATTCTGTTGAATTGCTGTATTTATTATAAATGTATTTAAATAAATACAATATTTTATTCTGGATAGTTTTGATTTTTTTTTATATAGCAAGGCATTTTATTATGTTCCTTTTTTCTTTTTTAAGCTCTGGAGCATTCAATGGCCAAGAAAGACAGGAAAAATATTTTAAATAAAGAAAAAAAATAAGGGAAATTCAACTGAAAGGAATACATATATCATTAGAAATGCCTGTTTTACTTGGCCTTAAAATTTATTCTCGGAAACTATAGAGAAAGTAGCGCAGGAGAACCAGCTGGTATAAAAATGAGATGGTAGCTGTGCGTACTGAATGACTTGATGAACCAAAGCTATTAAAATAATAGGCACCAGTGATGGGATGTCACCGGTTCTAGACGGATCTCTGGAACCGGTAAGACCAATCCCGGAGGGTTCTCCGTGAGGGGAGTCCACTTTTGGGGCGTCCGGTTCCGGACGCCTGACCGAAAGAAAAAAAAATTAAAATCGGAGCGAAAATGGCTCCAATTGACTGCGCATGCGCAGAAACTCAATCTGACGCATTGCACATGCGTCAGATTGAGTTTCTGCGCATGCGCAGTCAATTGGAGCCATTTTGCTCCGATTTTTAAAACATTTAGAACTTTCAGGGCAGCGGCGGCGGCAGCAGCCCTCTGAGGGGGGCGCCTCCCCGCGGCACGTTGAGGGCTGCCTCGGCCGTCCGCTGCTGACAAGCCCCATGCCCTGGGGACGCCCGGCGGGGTACACCGCTGCCGCCGCCTCCACCGGGCGCCTGTGGGCCGGGTGCCTGCACCCGGCGTCCACAGCCGCCGCCCGCCGCCGCCGGAGCTGCCGCTGCCTGAATCCCTGTGGACTCCTTCTTGGGTCAGTCCCTTTTGAGCTCGGCTGCCGCGCGCTGCGGAGGAGGAAGCTGTAGGCGGCGGCGGTGCGGCATGGGGACGGCCCAGGGAGGCGCGGCAGCCGCGGCTCCCCGTCGCCCCTCGCCATGGCCGGAGCCGGGCTAAAAAGGTACCGGCCCAAGGAGGACGCCACAGGGGTGCAGGCAGCTCCGGCGGCGGCGGCGGCTGTGGACAGCAATCGGGGTGCCGGGTCCCAAGAAAGGTAAGCGAGGGGTTTTTATTTGGGGTGGGTGGGTAATTTATTTGTGTTTTGGGTGGGTGGTTGTTTTTATTTTATTTATTTATTTGTGTCTGGGTGGGTGGGCTGAGAGGGAGGGGTGTGTGTGTATGTTTATTTTTATTTTTTATTTATTTTTATTTTGGCCCCGCCCACAACGTCATGACGTCATGACGTCGGCCGTGACGTCATGACGTCATGCCATTGGCCACGCCCATGACGTCCGTGACGTCATGGCGTGGTAGTAGATTTTTTGTCATCCCATCACTGATAGGCACTGACTCCAAGTCAAACTCTGACAGCCATTCTGAGGCTTCATTAGTTAAAAACCTACAATGTAATCTAAGGTTATGGTGAAAGAGAAACATGTATTAAAATTAACATTATCAATGTAAGACAAAACTGAGGGGAAACTTTTAAAAGGACGATCTGATAGCACTATAAGAGTGTCATTGCTAACAACATCTACAGTATTTAAATATTCCTAACACCACTCGACAATGTCTTGAATAGATTATTTTATCACAATATATGGAATGGAAAGTGAGTTGCAACCAGCAGGAAGTCACCCCCTGATAGTCTGGTCAATCAACGAATCACAAGATTTAAAAAGCATGGAATTAAAATTTGGTAGAAGTTATTATTCAAACAAACAAACAAATAACAGCTCTAGAATGAAAATGGCAAACATATATGATCAACATATTCCCACAGCAGCATCTACAGTTAAATTTTTAGGTTTCAAACTGATGGCTGCAAAAGGAAAACAACCAGTTTGCAGACAGAGTGGCTCATGCGACAGGTTGGAACTGGTCTCAACTCAACATTTCAGGGGGCAGATCCTGCCTTGGTCACAGCCATTCTGCTTGCAGAATAATGTGTTACTTCTGATGTGCCCTTCTGATAGGTGTAGGGTTTTGTATTTTTGCATGTGGTGACCTAGATCTAACATGACATTCGGGCAAGCATTCTGTAATTTCAACCTTTTGCTCTCTACACTCATCTTTGGGCCCTGAGATATTCCTTCAGAGACTTTTCTAGCCCCACCCCCAGAGAAGGTCTGTAGACTGTTTAAGACAGTGGATTCCCAAAATGGGGCACGCGCCCCACCCGTGGACTTCAATTCCCAGAAACCTAAGTTAGTACATTAGTTGATCAGTACTTTGGGGAACTGATGTAGGCTTCTGGGAATTGAAGTCCAAAAACCAAATGTTGGGAAACACTAGTTTAAGATGTACAGGACATGGCAGAACGAAAGGGAATTGTCTTCCAGTACAATGATTGTACTAGATACAGACCAAAGGAAGCTGGTAGTTTCAATGTCACAGGTGTGTGTATGTGTGTGTATGAATGAACGTGATATTTTAGTCTGAACTTTAAATGAACTTAATTTGAGAATAGGGTTCAGAATCTTGTATAACTTCTGTAAATTGTGGACCAAAACACAGAGTAGACCCACTGGAGCCACTAGCCTCCACTAGTACTGATCCACACATGTTTTGCAGTAGGGAAGGCAAAGAAATAAAGAGTTCCTCATCATGACATACCTTTCTTCCACTGAAACCTCCTTCATCTGCTGATGTGGCTTCGTTCCCTCCATCTCTCGGATGCTCACTGCATAGATCTTTGTGGTGTAGTCAATTGCTTTTTCTCGTGCTACATCACTGTCATAACCTTGTACAAACATTAATGTATATATGGTCAGTTAAGATTATTTTAAAAATGCCCTTCCCTTAGCATCTTTAAAAAGAAGGTACAGTATTTGTGGCCAATGCTGAGATAGATTTAAATATATATATATATCTGCATTTTAAGTTAGTAGTTTAATTTTTTTCCTCCCATTAACTGTGAAGCAAATTTAATAATTCTTCACTGCCTCCTTGTTCAGAGATTACTGACCCAAGGAGTGGGCAACATGAGGCCCCTGACCATTGATGAACCTCTTGCACCTTCCTTACACCCTGATTATTGGCTCAGAAAACCTCTTGTCCCCCTTGGAGGTATGGAGAGCAATTTTGACATGTTTTGAGGATCTCTAACTCTTTTGTCTTCCATTTTAAAATACAGTTTATCATTACTAAATGCACAAAATAGCATTTTTCCAGTAACTATTAGATTCATATAAGACTGTGATGGTGACCCTTGGCACTCCAGATGTTTTTAGAGTTCAGTTCCCAGAAGCCCAAGTTTCTGCGAATTCACACGAATGAGTTTACTGTGGTAAACCCATTTGTGTGGCTTCACAGTGACTTGGGCTTCTGGGAATTGAACTCCAAGAACACCTGGAGTGCCAAGGTTCGCCATGACTGGTATAGAAAAAACTGGGAGGATCACATCTTTCATGTGGCCATCCAACATCCAGAGGTGGATGGTGTGGTCCCTGGACCACTGTAGGTTTGCTCTCCCTAATCGGCACATTATATAGAATGAAGACTTGAGTGATACCATCAGGGGAGCACCACATCCCTGAATGTTGTTCTGTCCATTACAGTCATGAAAATCCATCAGTGCAATTGATAGAGACCATGAAGAAGAACATGAAAGAACAATGAACAAGACAGATGGGCCATGTAAACCTTTACCTCCATCCTCTTCTGCATCAGTATCTGACTCTTCACTGTCAACTAGCTTGCTTTCCTGGGTTCCTACAAATTCTCGAGTCCAGATCATTAGGGCAGTGTCAGCTCCACCGACCGTCAACAGCACAGAATCATTATGTAGCCACCGGACATTGGTGACGTGAGCACTGTGACCCACATACTTCTTAAACTTGGCATGTTGTCCCTGCAACATGAGAAATTCAGAGATGCCTTTTTAAAATTCATTTCCCACCTCCCCTTTCCACACATAATTCTTCTATTTGTTACTGGAAAACATGTCTAAATCAAAAAGATTTTACAAGCTGAGCTGTAGTGTTCATCACCTTTACTGGGTATCTGAAGAGCTTTACGAACCCAAAGTCATCCCCTGTAGCTAAGAGGGTATGATCTTTGGTAAGAGAAGCTGCATTGATAACCGTGACATCACTGTGCATTGGCCAAATTCCTTCACAGGTAGGACCAAGGACACATGTCCAGGTGTCCCATTCAATCTTCTCAATCTGGAAAGGAAAAAAAAATAGAATATGAAATAATAAACATGAGAGCAGTTCACAGTCTCAAGGGGACTGGTTCTATCAGAATCTGTGTTCATTAAAAAGTGTAATTATTTCCAGATAACACAAGAGTGGCGCTATATGATATTTGGGTTTCTCAGTGGCACTGTAAAGTTTCATACAATAAATCTATGGATTTCAGGGTTTTCCTGGTATGTACCAAGAATATTCATTCTATTGTCAGAGGTGGCAGGGGCATGAATTATACTTTGATTTGGATTCCTACATTGAGCAGGGGGTTGGACTTGGACTTTATAGGCTCCTTCTAATCCATTACTCTGTTTTTTTCCTCTTCCATGTCTAGGCCAGATGTGAAACTGCCAAAATGAAGTCAACTTTAGGCGAGCCCATTCTTCAGTTCCTTTGGCCTAGTGTGAGAAAGATAGTTGGCAACACAAGGTTACCATTAACAGGGTGTGCCCAATTGTGGTTCAAAAATACCACAATCTTTGAGGGAGCTCTTTCTTTGTACCCGTACCATGAAGACTGTCCTGTAAATATAATGCAGTGGTCTTTCATCTGCCTTCCACATTGCAGCATAACTCCTGTACCACTAATACAGTTCTGGCAACTCACTTTCTGGTCCTGAGCCCTTTAGGCACACAAAGTCCTCATCAGCTGTAGGCCAGTATTGATGAAGCTGATTTCCCCCATCAATATGGGTTCAAGTGGGATTTAATCCTTTTAGGGACATGACCATCACCCTTCCCTGTGGACTTTGGTGCCTAAGGCCGTTAGTCCTCAGGGTTGTCAGGTTAGTTAACCTCCACCTGCCACTCGGTGTTGAGTCACTGGTAGTAAATTCTGTGATTCTATGTGAGCAACATGAAGGATAATGGCCTCCATGTACATTTTTCTATTATTTTGGCCAGTTAAGTCAATCCAACCCTGATGCATCAGGCACATAGTAAGCATCTTTATCTCAGCCTGTCTGAGACGAACTGCTCCCTCCTTTCTGAATCATTAACCACACCACTTAATCATTACACAAGCATATGAAGGAGCTGGTGTCACAACTTATTTTATTCTTCTCACTCCCTTTTCCTTTCATCTAATATTTCTTTCAAGTAGTGATCCAAAGCATGTGTTCAGAGAAATCTATGTTGAGAGGGAATATTTACTCAAGTAGTGAAAATTATTTGAACAATGGATTCCTTTAAATACTGAATTCCAAAGTAATGCATAAAAAAGAAAAACATAATAAAGGAAAATATGTTGTGGGGAGGGGGGATAAGATGTAAGAGCAAGAAAACTGAATGTGTGTTTTGGCCCTTAGATTGTGTATCATTAAAAAAGCAGTGGTCAAACATATGGGCTCAACTATTTTTGCAATTGCTGGACCATCACCCAGATTTGTTTTGTTTATCTTGTTGGCTCAAGAAAGAAGGCTGCATCTAAAAGCAACCAGGGTTAGAAAATCTTATCTAAATCAAGAAATATACTTTACCACAAGGTGTTATTAGGTTTCTAGTTTGGCCAGGTTATCCTGCTATGGTGATAGAGTAGACCAGTGTTTCCTAAATGCTGGTTTTTGGACTTCAATTCCCAGAAGCCTAAGTCATTTCCCCAAAGCACTGATCAGCCAATGTACTGACTTAGGCTTCTGGGAATTGAAGTCCACTAGTGGGCTGTGTACCCCTTGTTGGGAACCACTGGAGTAGACCATACTGCCAGAAACTCAGCACTCATTGTCAGATGGCAGTTAATTAACCCGGCAACCCTGAGGACTAATGGCCTTGGGTGGCAAAGTCCACAGGGAAGGTGATGGTCCCCAAGTTGATTAAATCCCACTGAAATCAATTTTGATGGAAGGCAGCAGCTTCATCAATATTGGCCTGGAGCTGATGAGGACTTTGTGTGCCAAAAGGATTCAGGACTAGAAAGGGACTTGTGGAACTGTATCATTGATACAATGCAGAAGACAAATGGAAGACCACTGCATTATACTTTCAGGACGATCTTTATGGCTGATTGCCATGATGGTCGCCAATATTTGGAATCAGATATGACACAAGAAGAAGTTATTAGGTTGTAATTTTTTACAACCAGAAGAAAATTTCTAGTTTTAATTTTGTTGGGGTAAAGATCCATTTCCAGAAGGAGGTGTGGCCACTAGTGACTAGGGGGCAAAACTGCATATACAAATAGCACTATTCTGTAAACAGCCCTTGGTACTTTGGAACTAGGTTATATGAATTCAGAAATAAATAAATACACTGGGGAGTAGAAATGTTTGGAAAGTGATGGCATAAATATCCTGGCAAGAGACAACAAAATTACTACACAGCCTTTTTGTATAGAGCTGTAAATCCTAGTCATCCCTCCTTCCTGTCTCTTATCCAAATGGAAAATAGACACTGATTGCGCGTCTTTCCTGCATCTGTGCATGGAGCTACGCATAGACAAAACACATTAGTAACCACTTGTTCTGCTTATAAATTGTCACAATTTGCCATCCTTGTACAGAGTTACCCTTTTAAAACAGGCTGTTCAGGCTGCAATTCAATGAGTGTTTTATTGGGAGTAAGCATGACTTAGCCCAGGTGACTTAAAATTGGTTAGTCATACACAGGATTGCACTGTCGCACCATAACATCCCCAGCATACATTTTAACATAATGCAACACTGTTTATTATAATGTTTTAATTCATAAACACAGAACCTTTACTAATAATAATTTCATGTCAAAGATTTCTCTGGGTTGAAAGGATTTTTAGGGGACGCCTTTCATGTCCTCAAGTGCAGCTCTCAGGTATCGAAGCCCGACTTCCCAGTCCCTTAACCACTAAGCCACCAGAGGAGCTGCTAGAACATTTACTGAAAATCAGGAACAGGATATGTTTCCTATGATTCCCCAAGACAAAAATATAGGGAGGACAGAAAAGGCAGGTGGAACTGAACACTGATCTTCATGCTGACTTGAAAGATCCCATAGATCCAGTCGTGGGATGTCAATTTTTTTACTACCCCACTGTGATGTTGTCACAGTGTGGGTGGCGCTAATGTCATGATGTCATGGGTGGAGCCAATGTCATGACATCATGATGTTGTGGGCGGGGCCAAAGAAAAATAATAAAAATAATAAATAATAAATAAAATAAAAATAAGCACACGCACGCACACACACCCCTCAACCCATGCACACACCCACAACACAAACCTGTAAATAAAATAAATAAATAAAATAAAAAATACATTAAACTACACCCACCCACCCACCCCAAACACAAATCATACAGAGTTTTTAAACCAGGGCTTAAAGCTTATTCTGGCTAATCTTTCTCATACTAGGTCAGAGGGAAGGAAATACAGAATGAACTCACCACAAGATAGCTTCATTTTTGGCACTTTTCAACTTTTCAACAGTTAAAGAAGTTAGGTACTAAGTCTTTGCGTAACCAGTTCTCGAGGATAATATGCCTTAATGTAAATGTAAAACAGCTGTACCTCCTTAAGGGTTCTTTAATTGGAACAGCAATTGGAACAGCACAGGTGTAGCTTATTGACGAGGTAACTTCAAGACTTTGCTTAAAAACCCCAAGGCAGGCTGCCAGGCCTGCCGGTCGCCAGGTCTTTTTAAGAACTGTGATAGTACGTCAATATAGGTAAAGGTATTAAATACACATTAAAACACACACAGATACACCACATCCAAAGATGTGTCACTTACCTTGGGGAGCAGGCTATAGGGAGTTTCAGGCTAGCAGCTTCTCTTCCTCTTCCCCGCTTGGGAGGACAGCAAGGAGGCCATGCATACGCGCCAAGCACTGTCGACATGCATGCACACCAAAATGCATGCACAGTGGGGGAACCAGTGAAAAGGTAAGCCCCGAAGGTGGTTCCCCCCAAAAGCTGCTACCGGTTCTCCGGGACACTGGGAAAAGTTACTACCGGTTCTGGCGAACTGGTGTGAACCTGTTACATCCCATCACTGCATAGATCAAAGATGGCCAACCTTGGCACTCCAGGTGTTCTTGGACTTCAACTGCCAGAAGCCCAAGTCAACACTCCTGGTGATCAGGGCTTCTGGGAATTGAAGTTCTAGAACAACTGGAGTGTCAAGGTTCGCCATCACTGCCATGGAATACAGTTTCAACTGAGTACTTTTCCTGAGGGAACAAAAGTTCCACCCATTCAAGGCTGACCAGGAGTTGCATGCAGATTTCCCTTATTTAAAAACAACAACAACAACAACCAGTTACCTTCCCTTTAAGAAAACTATTTCTCTTTAGGAAATCTTTTTTAAAAGAGTTACAAAAAACTCAGTTTCCCTGCTTGAGCTTTTTTAAAATGGGGATTTCTTTCTTTTGGTGCTAATTGAATGTTTCTAGCAAGGAGGCTCTCACTGGACATCACCTTCAAATGGGAAGCACCATAAAACAGCTCCCGAGATAACGCAGGACCCCTGACCCACAGCCACTCAGTCTTGCCAGGATTCAGTTGTAGTCCGTTGTCCCACACCCAGATCCTAAGGTAAGTAAGGAAGCTAAGTAACTCAGTATACCAACCTGAACACTAAACACCACCTCTTCTACCAGAGAGCAAGGAAATAATATTATGTATACTTTTACAGGTTCTGTTGGTTTACTTCCTACCTCAGTGGGTCTTATTACATGCCTCTTTCCTCTTGGCGCTTCAAAAAAGAATTGTTCTTTGGCACCAGAATTGACTTGCAATAGCTTCCCTTGATCATAAAGAAAGAGTACTGTATATTACAATAAAGCTCAACAGTTTCTCTTGTCATTAAATCAAATAATGTAACAATGATCTATTTAGAAACAAGTCCTGTTGATGTCATTGGGATTCAGGTAAATAGATGGAAATGTACAGCCTAAGACCATATCACTGTAATAGATTGAAATTTATCTGTTTGTTCTCAAAACAACAAGCTCAACTGAGATAACATTGCCCAAGCCAAAAAAATTAGTTTACTGTATCCTGTAATGTAATGTAATGTAATGTAACAGATAAATCATATGGGGCTAAATCCAATTTTAATCTCAGCTAAAGTTTTTGTTGCTGTTGTTGCTCAGTTGCACAGTCAATTCCGACCCCCTGTGACCCCATGGACTATCGCACACCAGGCACTCGTACCCCCCCACCATCCTCCTCAGCCCGTCCAACTCTGTGCTCATTGCTTCCACAATACAATCTAACCATTGTTTACCAACATTAATGTTCATCCCATTGACTTCAACAGATGTATTCTAATTAAAACTAAAATTGGATTTGTTATGGTTATATACCAGTGATGGTGAACCTTTTAGAGACCGAGTGCCCAAAATGCAACACAAAAAACACTTATTTATTGCAAAGTGCCAACATAGCAACAGGGAAGTAAACACTCCCATTGGGCTGCTGGGCAGAGCGAACTCTGTGCTGGGGTGACTGTACGGGTGCCCACAGATAGGGCTCCAAGTGCCACCTCTGACATGCGTGCCATAGGTTCGCCACCACTGTTATATACCATTGAGTTGCCTCTGACTTATGGCAACACTCCTTCTGGAGCACATCAATTTAGCCCATTTGATTTTGGCTAGTTAAGCTACAAATTAACTGTGTATATTGATTTAAAAAGTATTTCTTTTAAAATCTATATTGTTCTTTTTTTTCTTTTAATATTTTATCATGGAAAATATGTGTCTCTGCAATTTGAAATCTTACCTCAGGTACAATAAAATTTACTATTCAGACAGTACACACTGATTTGTTTGCTCTGTACCTATGTTTTTAAGCTATTTTACAGATGATAACTTTTCAGAATTTTCTTTTCAGTATCAGACATAGATGATTGCCCAGAAGGTTGTCCCCCACCCCTCTGTTTCAACATTGTTTAAACAATATGCATGATTTTGTAGAGCTTAAAAAAACTGTACAACATGTGTGATGAGTGAGAAAGACAGACCTGGATGGGTTTGGTAGGCCAAACTTTTTACCTCTTGAATCCCAGTCAATATGAGTGATATAGCTTGATGCTCCTTTGCAAATGCCAACTCTTTTGCTGGTAAGTACATTGTAAATATCTACAAAATTGTCATGGGACGCCACTGCCAGGTATTTTCCTGAATCTACAGAAAAGAGACTCAAGTAAATATAGGACAGGTAAACATGACATGACATTTGCTATGACTTTCTTTCTTTCCTTCTTCCTTCCTTTCTGTTGAAGATATATGACAAACATTACGGCGATATTAAATTATGAGAATGTGAGGAATCAGCAAGTAAAAGGCCTTGGCTGCCACTTGCTGTAGTGAGACTAAGGGCCAGCCTCTGAGAGACAGAGAGTAGCTGGTGGTGGCAGAAATGCCAGTGAAACAAACAAAACTTTCCCGCTGGGGTCCAATCAATCCAGGCTATTTTATAGGTTCAGAATTCCTGTTGCCCCCTTGCAGATTCTGGTTGGCTGTTGACAATGCTATTTCATAGGCGTTCTCCCAGGTCATCTCTCAGATTAGTGGCACAAGAAAGGGTAAATGGAAGAGGGAAATATACAAAAAACCCATGAAACTTTCATGACTCTCTGTTCTGCTAACATAAAGCATTCCTATTTAAGAGAATCATAGAATCATTGAGTTGGAAGGGGCCTTTTAGGAAGTGGTGGGCGGCAAAAATTTTCGCTACCACACCGTGGATGGAGCCTACATTGAAGGTGCAGCCTATGCCATGGGCAGAGCCTATGTCATGGGCAATCTAATCATACCTGCCATATGGCCATTTATACATCTGCAAACACAGGCAGCACTGGCTCTTTGGTTGTAAATGGAGATGAGCACTGCACCCTAGAGGCAGATATTACTGGTTTTGAGCAAGTCCAAGTGGGACCTTGAACCACTTGCAGGGACAAATCCTGATGGGGCAGGGCAGGGAGGTTGGTGTGGCCACCCAATTTCACCACCACCCTGCCCAGAGGCTACCCAATTTTTGCAACTAGCCCCCCTCCTGGGGGGGTGCGAACCTGTTGCTGCCCACCACTGCTTTTAGGCCATCACATCTGAACCCCTGCTGAATGAAAGGGATCCAAATCAAAGCAGATCCTGCACTGAGCAGGGGGTTGGACCTGAAGGCCTCAAAGGCCCCTTTCCAACTCAGTGTTTCTACAGTTCTCTTTAAGAGAGGTGGGCTCCAAAAATTCTTACTACCACACTGTGGGTGTGGTATGATGGGAGTGGCCAGGGGGAAAGTCCTGCGTTGCACCTGAATGAAAGCAGGAACTTAGTTCGTTTTTCTCCATTCATGGTAACATGAAAATCTTGTCCCTACTCATTGATTTCCATTTTAGCATTTAGGCCAGGGGTGCCCAAACTATGGCCAAGGGGCTAGATCTGGCCCAAGGCCAATCCCTCCGGCCCACAAAGCCCTCATCGCTCCCGTATGGGTGTGTTTTACTTCCGCTTCCAGGACTTAGTGGGCCGGATGGATTGGCCTTGGGGGCCAGACCCGGCCTCCAGGCCTTAGTGACCAGCCCCCTGAACCACATGACTGGCTAGTGGCCAAGAAGGTTTGGACACCCCTGATTTAGGGTCTACATTTGGTGACTGCACTGGTGACTGAGTTAAAATAACTCCTCTCCCTGTGGCAGCCCAGGCTGTTTACGTTGCCCAACACAAGTACTTTAATAACAAAAATTCTGCACAGGTTTATGATGCTACTGCCTAAGATCAACCTATTCCTTGTCATTCAGTTGCCAAGTTTTTAAAAAGTAAAATGAGCTATTGTTTCTATACCTCTAGAAAATCTGATGTCAGAGATCATTTCCTTTCTGTGGTGGAAAGAAAGCATATCTTCTAACGTATCAGCATTGACTACCAGAAAACTCCCATCATTCAACCCTACTGCCAAGGCTTTTCCATCAGGAGAGAAGGTACAGCATCGCCCACCTAAAACAATATTCAGAGAAAGTTTGTTTAAGATCCCAAGGATGGCAACAGTAAATGCATTGTAACTGTTCTCCCAAAGAAATTTCTTACAATTAACTACTTACCTTGGATACCTTGGAGTCGTTATTCAGTGAGGAGTCCACACAATGGTAGACATCTCTGTGACAACATTCCACACATGCAAATGGACCAGGGAAATCACGTCCATCTGTGTACGGTTTTTTAGCCATTTGGATATCACGTCACCCGCTGGCTAGGCAGAGCATGATGTGTGCCCTCTGCTTTCACCTTGCCCAAGGGATCTGATGGAGGACGCTTTGGGGAGTCTTAGCCCTGGCCTAACATCATTGACAAGTGATGGCCAAAATTGCCTAGTAAGACCACCCAAGCCCCCGCACCTTGACAAGGCTCTCACCTACAATTAACCATCACAGAGGTTTGAATATTTGCCAAGAGTTTCTGGGACATTATCAAATTTGATACATAGATTGCTATATGCTGCTATATATTTTATACATTATATTTTGGTGTATTATACCACCTTCATTAACTTTCCTGTAATATTCTGTTTCACAACATACCCCACAGAACAGGATGTGCTCCCACAGTAAGATGTTAGATACATTGGCATATGCTCAGTACCAGGTGTTTGTTTTGCAACTCCCCACTTTTAAAATTGAAAAGGAGACATTTAAAGCTTACAAACCAGAGATCATCTGCTACTGCTAGCTGTGGGAAGCTGTATTAATATGCATGCTTGTTTGTCATTCTGATTGATTACTCTTTACCTCTGAATCTGGTGTATATAAACTCATACTTTGAGAATTCACTCCTATGTCTGATGAAGTGGACTTGATCCCCAAAAGCTCACATTAAAAATATAGCAGTTAGTCTTTAAAGTGCTGCAGTGTTTTTATTTTTGTTTTGTTTTCTGATATACCTACAATTAACTACTAATAAAAAGTACTATGTGTAGCTCAGAGCATGGTACAAAAGTTTTATTTATTTATTTATTTCTCATACTTGCTATCCCGCCCCAATCAGGCAAGCCCGACTCTGGGCGGCTAACAGCATAGATTTAAAAACATATCAGTATTAAAATTTAAAAATTCAAACTAAAACAGTATCTGGGTATTTCAGAAGGATGGTTATTCCTAGCCTAGACTAACCACCCCACATGGTTAACACAGATGCCTCCAGGTTTGATTAATCAAAACTTTGATGGTTTAACTTTTATGGCCAGGTACCTGATAATAAGGCATATACAGAATATTACACAAACAGGACAGTAAAAAAGAAACTATTAACAAGCATACAAGGAGTATAATAGAAAGTTACCTTTCTTAAGCTTTCTCACCGCCAGCATACGATGCTGGGGGGAAAGGTCCCAGATCCGTAAGGTTTTATCATCACTCACTGTTGCACAGATTGGCAAGAGAGGATGAGATGCCAGGCCCCAGACTTCACCTTCCATGTGCCCCTATTTATATGGCACAAGGGCAAGAAGACATTTGCAGAAAAAAATATTGCATAGGTGTGTTATAATTCCAAGCCAGGATTAATTTCTATTGAACATCTGACTGTGTTGCTTAGGTATAGGTAAAGGTCACCCTTGCTCAAAAGCCAGTCGTATCTGACTCTATGGTTCAGTGCTCATCTCTGTTTATAGCCAAAGAGCCAGCGATGTCTGCATTTACAAATATTTCTGTGGACATGTGGCAGGCATGACTAGACATTAGACATCAGAATGCACAGAATGCTGTTTACCTCCCCACAGAAGTGGGCCCTATTTATCTGCTTGCAGTTTCTTGCTTTCGAACTGCTAGGTTGGCAGGAGCTGGGACAGTAACGGGAGCTCACTCCATCGTGCAGCATTCAGGTCTCGACCTACCGACATTCTGGTCGTGAAGTTCAGCATCTTAACCACTAAGCCACTGCAGTCCTACTGTGTTGCTTACCCCTTTTTAAATGATCACTCAACAGGATCCTTGTTTGTACTACGTAAATAATCTTCTTGGGGGTTTCCCAGTTTCATAAACCATTCAGAACAATTCTGCCTAAGTCCTGACTTTAACTCAGCAGCCATAATAAACATCAGGGTTGGGAAGAGCACCCTATCTCTTTAAGTACATTTTGAGTGTTTGCTTGACTTGGAAAGCAAAACACAGCTTACCTGACCTGCTGAGAAACTTTACTATATAAACTTTTCAGCTAAATTGATCCCACTAAATCCAAAGCTTTAATTGCTCCTTCTGCTAAAGGGTTTCAATTATTAAAAAGCAGGGAGCCATAAATAAATGTCATTTAGCAAACAATAGCGAAGACAACAATAAGCAATCATATAAATGCCAGGGGTCTGAATTTCTCCATCCTTACAGCCTGACAAATCAAAGTACCTGCACAAGGAGAGTCATGGGTCCACTTTTGTCCATTTCAAGGATTTCTCCATTCTTTGTTCCCACCAGTATATGCCCATGTCCTAAAGTAATGGCACGGATGGATGGGTTATCTTCCAACAGCAACCCTGCAAAAATTTTGATTCATATTATTTATCATATGTGCAGCCATTTTACTTTTTATTAATTAAAAGTAAAATCAATATGATACAAAGGGTGTCATCATGTGGGGAAGAATGTGCTTTGTGGTTAGGCCATGTTGACTGGGCAGGAAAAAAAGAACCTCAGCAGGTGACTCAAGATCACCTGACAGGGTCAGTGCTAACCACTGTATATCACTTGATTGTTTGTGAGCCACCCTGAGTCAGGTTTCCTGAGTGGGCGGCATATATGTACGAAAATTAAATTAAATTAAACCACAACACGTGCCTCATGCTGACCACAAAATGTGAGTAATACTAACTGCAAAATGTGACATGACCTAATGTATTTTTACAAATACTGTTTCAGAAGGTATCTAAAGAAGGAGAAAAGAGAGACAAGTGGGCATTCCCACCCAGGATCCTTTTGGAACTTGTCTTTGCTTTGTCCCAATTTATATATTATCGACCAATCTTTATATTACTTCCATCTCTTTATTATTAAAGTATTGTACTTTATATAATGTGTTCTGATTTTATTTGATTTTTGCTTACAATAAGCTACTTAATAATATTTTAAGATATCATGCCTAGAGTCCTTTTGTATGTAGCAGCTAAGAATAATTGGAAATAAAATTTACTTGACAGTGGGAAGAAAACATTCACCTTCACTTGATGCAGTTAACTGTATTACTCAAGTTAAAACATTGCACTGCTTTCTATTATCTCCCGTGGTAACACACAAAGATAAATAATGTGGCGTGCCATTCTGAGCTTCCCCAATGTATGATGGGAGGTAGATGGGGAAATCCAAAGTAACAAAGACATCACATTGCATGTTTTGTATTGCTAGACCTTACTGCAGAAGAAAAAGGAGACAATATGGAGATGCTGGTTTTGGCCGCAGCCAAATTTATCTGCTGTAACACTTCATTTTGCCGTGAATGTCATGGAAATAATCTTTACTACACTACAGCAGATGGTGGCGATCCATCATATACACACTCCTTCAAATTGTTAATCAGACCAGCAGCATTCAACAGTGCTATAACAGCTAGCATAAAATGGCTGTATTAAACTCTTGGTTTACCAGAATTTTCTGCAAGAATTCACAGGGATTGAGCAGGGCTCAAAAGACCAAACACTGAAGTATGTATCTTTTCTCAAACACTGTATATGAGTGTTTGAAATTGATGTCTGAACACAGATTCAAAGCTGTTTACAGGCAAAGTAGCCCCAGGAGACATGCATAGACATGCATACCTAAGGTACTGGACAGATCTACAAGGCAAGCTTTTGTCTACAAAGAAAGGGCAGCCTGTGGATTGTTATATATGACACTCCTATTTCATGTGGAATCTGTAAACTCCGATAAGCCTTACTGGTAGTTTGGTTTCAAGAACAATGGCATAAAATCTAGTCCCATTTTGGACTATTTGCAGTGGTGGGCTGTCAAAAAATTTACTACCCCACTGTGGGTGGAGCCGATGTGATTCCCATGATGTCATGAGTGGAGCCAACATCATAACGTCAAGATGTTGTGGGCGGAGCCAAAGAAAATAATAATAAAAAATACACATTAAAATTAAAATATTCAACCAACCTACCCACCCACCCCAAACACAAACCCGTCACTTACCTGGCCTGGGGTCGGGGAGCAGGTACAAGGCAGGCAGGCAAGCACCACAGCAGTGCGGCAGCAAACCGCCAAAGCGGCAAACCGCCACAGTGGCATGGTGGCCTGGCGGTGCGGCCCGGCGAGGAAAGGCTGCTGCCACCGCTGCTGCTTCTCCAGGCACTGCCCGCGCCCTTTCCGAGCAGCCCAAATGGCTGCCAGGAAATACACATCCAGAGGGCGGCCGGAGAGGCGACCGAACCGGTCTCCCGGGAGTTTACCACCACCCCAGCGATCCCCTCCGGATTGCCGCTACCAGTTCGGGCGAACCAGTCCGAACCGGTAGCAGCCCATCACTGACTATTTGCCTGCCCTTAACCAACTTTTATACCCTTTTTTCCTAATAAAGAATTCTGGAGAAACTGAACCATTTAGGGCTAATCTGAATAATCTATTGTTGCTGATGGCTGTGGGAGGCTGTATTGTTGTGCTTGCTTGTCTGTCATTTTGTTTGAACACACCGTTCTTCCTTTGACCCCTGAATTTGGTGCATAGAAACCATGCCTGTAAGTTTCACTCCTTGTCTAAAGAAGTGGACTTGATCCATGAAAGCTAACAATAAAAATATAGCAGTTAGTCTTTAAAGTCCTACAGTGTTTTTAATTTTGTTTTGTTTATTTTATTTTGTTTTGTTTTCTGATATGCCTGAACCACAGACTAACATGGCTACTATTCCAAAGGAGAAACTGAAAGTTCAACTTCTTTGTAACTATTTTGTAAGCCTATTAAAGTAGAGTATGGGGTTGCAAGCATTTTCTGCAGGAATTCAGAGGGATATCGTCACTTTTTAACAGGTCTCAGAAGAGCAAGATCTGACAATGCTCAGGTTACACATGAATCAATTAATGTTCTATCATTTCTGCTCCAGAAGAATCTTCACAGCAACTTGTAAAAAAAAATTGCAGTTATAGCATTTGCTTTGGCCCTCTCCAGCAGATAATATCCTATAAGGGATCATATCCCCTCCATTCCAAACTCAGTTCTCACCAGGTTGTTTGGTCTGCTCCTACTGGCATCTTTATATCCTTTCATTTTATGTCCTTTCACTACTACATCTTTATGCTCTTTCACTACAGATTTCTGACCTTTTTACCAGGTGTACCAGCTATGCCTCGGGTGATCTGCTGAGCAACAGCTGTATTTTCGAAATGAATCTGCCCCATTTACATAGGAAGGAGTGAAAAAAGTGCTTTGTATCATGTTGAGAGAGAGAGAGAGAGAGAGAGAATACTTGTTTTGGTATGAATTTTCACAGTTTATAATCCAGGAAAGCCTGTGCTGAAACAAACCTGTTAGTCTTTAGATAGGGCCACACCATACAGTAAATACAGTACTGACAGTACTTCCTCCTCTTACAATGTTATCCCCCACCCACTCCAGACACACTAACCTTTCACACAGCCTATGAAATAAGTCATGCAAATAAATCCATGCTGTCTCTGTTACAAAACAAAGCAGGCTGAGATTTGCAAAATGTCCATTGAGGCAAGCCCTGGTCAGAATCACAGTCTTTTCCTCTTAGGTTATTCTGCTTCTAATGGTGTGTTAAGTATATCATCATGTCTGGTGTTTAAAGGTACCACATGACTTCCTCTGAGAGAGATTAAACATGATTATGTCTTTGGGAGTAGGAAGGAAGGATGAGGTATGTCCACTTTAATGAGCAAAAGTGCTACAGAGATTAAACAGGCAAGCCTTTCTCCTTCCCATAATTTGCCTACCCATATTCCCTCTCACTTATGGCTCATTCAACTAAGCTTCAATGTTGCAAACTATTGGAAAGTTGTACAGAGAGAAGAAGGGGTTCCAGAAAATACAGAGCGGGTGCAAAGAGAGAATTGCTCTCCTCACTCTGTTGCCAATTTCCCCTGATTTCATTTGTGTCTGTAAGCAGGTTCACCATTAGATGACATTTTGTTCTCATTAAGTAATAGAAACCTATCTCATTTGCATTATGGTCCTTTCTTTGCTTGGAAACAAGTGTTTAACAGTCATGCGATGTAATCAAGGATGTACTGATGGAAATCTTGTTGTTTAGCAAAAGTCACTGAATCAGTGTGCCTTTGATGAGTTAGCTTCTTTGTACGTTTAATTGATTCAGTGGACCCACTTTGGTTGTGATGTACTATTTCAGCTATTATCAATTTATTTTCAGGTATAGAGTCAAACTACATGATATGGTTGGCACACCATTAGAAGCAGTAGTACGTCCTGAAGTGATGAAAGGTATCAGACTGACAAAGCATAGGGTTTTGTGTAGCTCCTTATTCTGCATGGCTATGAACTGGTTATTAGAAAGGTAAACACAGGCTCTGTTTGCAAGTCTGCCTAGTGACTGAATCTGTGGGAATCACATTATTGGAGGAAGAACATGCTAATCACGGGGAATTCAAATTTCCCTTTCTGTCTACTTTGATCCATGTATCTCAAATACTTCAGTCTTCTCACAAACACAGCTGTGTGTAATGGCCATCTTTATTACCACCTTCTCACAAGAAGTCAACCACACTGCAATGCTGACAGTGGAATTGGAAGTAGCTATAGCATATTGGGGGTAAGGGCGTGGAGTTTTTGCCATGTTCCTAGAAGTTGAGGAGTAGTTCTGCTGAAAATGTGTTTTTAAAGAGAGAATTTATACCTTTAGAGCCAGGTGACAGTGATGCTCTTTTAATGGCATACGTCTTCAGGCACCTCTCAAATGTATCATCCCAAAGGGCCACCACGCCATCCTTGCCACCAGTCACAAAGCCCTGCACAGAACCAGATGTGGACAACCAGTTAATGTAGTGTCAGTTAAAGAGCGAAGAGGTAAAGAAAATAGTTTTAGATGCCACTGAGTTATGGAACAAGGTTTAGTTCACAGGTGTTAGATACTATCCATGCTGTTTCTCATAGTGCCACCATTGTTTCTGTTGAGCAAAGACCACCATGCGGACATCTGATTATGAAATGAGGTCAGTTAGATTTATGTTGATAAATGTGAAGCCATAGACTACTCAGTGACCCAGGATGTAAAGAAGCGTGACTAGGAAATGATTGTGGTGGAGCAGGGGAAGGTAGTTAAGGAGTAGGAACATGGCCTGGCCAGATTTTTTTTCCTGGGCAACATTACTACAATCAAATCACATTTGTTAATAAGGGCTTACTTTCAGGGTACATGAGTACGATGGGCAGAAGACGTGTGGACATAAGGAGTGGTCTGGGCTGCAGATGTGAGTCTATGGACTGGGTTGTGAACCTGAGAAATGGCCTGCCTATAATGGCATGGAAGAAATCTTTGGTTTGTTTCATAAACAGCATGAATGACTGTTTCCTGTTGGCAAATAAGGGCTGAGGATTTCTCCTAGCCTGGACTTTTGCACGATGGAATGAGCAGAAAGAGATACAGGATTGCATGGCAACAAGGCTCCTGTAGAGCTGAAGACAAAGGAACATTGTGGACAGGCTAAATGTTGGATACATTCAGTGGACTAAGGCCCAGAGTGTACCCTGATAAGATGTTATGATCACATCATATACTGGCAGCTTCCCCCAGTGGCTTAGTAGTTAAAATGCTGAGCTTGGAGACTGGAAGGTCAGGTTTCGATACCCGAAGGCTTCACTTGGGGACATGAAAGGAGCCTCGTTCAGGGATCTCCTGGGCATAGTTTCTCAAGCAACACTAGAGAGCTGGTGGAAGATTAGATACAAATATAGTGTTTTATAAAATGGCTGGTGGTGGTTAACTTTGCACAACTGTAATTTCATTGATACTTTTCTTATAATTGCATTGTAATTCATTGATTTATCTTATGATTTCTTTTATTCTGTGCCTTCATTTAATAGATTTTAATCCATATTTATATGCTGTAATTTAAATAAACTTTTCTATTAATTGTAACTGAAATAGCCTAGTTTATTTATTTATTTATTTATATTTGTTTATCGCCCTCCTCCCCGAAGGGACCCAGGGTGATTTCCAACAATTTTAAAAACACTTTAAAAGAATGAAAAACTTTAAAAAAGCTTAAAAACTTAATTAAAAGCTAGGTATTATAACTTGGACATACTGGGGGTCAAACCATCCAACTGGCTAGGGAAATTGAACCATCCACTCCCCAGACCAGACCTGCCAGCCAGTTTTTCATTCCTTTCCTGAAGGACATCTCTGGTTAAGCTCTCATTCACACTGGGGGCAAAAAGTACCCACATTTTCAACATTCATGTGGGATATGGATTCTATTTTCTTCTCCTTTTCTTCTTTACTTCCTCTTTTACTCCATCAGGTGTCAAGGGAGATACAAGGTTCTTGCTCCGGCACTTCTAGAAACTTCCACTGGCATTATTTGGTGTTTTTGTAATATTCCTTTGATGTTATCTCTCCACCTTCCTCTGGGTCTGCCTTGTGGTCTTTGTCCCTCTCCTCTTACCACATATGCCTTGTATGGCATGGAATTCCAAGCCATTCTCTCCAAATGTTGTCTCTGTATGTAGTTTAAGAATGGTTCTATTCCAATTCTTTCCCTGATAAACTAATTCCTGATTTTATCCCTTCTAGTTACTCTGCATCTTTAATGAATATTCAGAAGAAGGAACATGGCTATCTGTAAGTTTTGGTACAATACTATATTCTGCAGTGTACAGAGCTGTAATATGGTCCACTTGGCCTGCTGTATTGAACTGTAATATGGCTCCCAAATTTAAACAGGCAGGCTTCATAGCATAGCTTCCAATTCAAGCACTAAAGGTAAAGGTAATCATTACTCGAAAGCCAGTCGTATCTGATTATAGGGTTCAGTGCTCATCTCTGTTTCATAGCCTAAGAGCCAGTGCTGTCTGATTCTGCAGACTTTTCTGTGGTCATGTGGCAGGCATGATTAGACACCGGAGCACACAGAAAACTGCTTATCTTCCCACCAAAGTGGTCCCTATTTATCTACTTGCAATTTCTTGCTTTCGAACTGCTAGGTTGGCAGGAGCTGGGACAAAGTCGGGAGCTCATCCTGTCCTGCAGTATTTGGGTATCGAACTGCTGACCTGCCTTTCAATCAGCATCTTAGCCACTTTAGTCACTGGAGTCTCTCAGTTCAAGCACTGGTTGGTTCCTTTTTGAACAGGAAGCTAGGCAGAGCTATGTCACAAACCCTTCCAGCTTTCTCTCAGCTGAGTCAAATTCATTTATAGGAGCCTGTCTGTCAGGTGGGACCCTCAGAATGGAGAATACTGGAATTTGTAGCTATAAACAAACAAATCAAAAATCCATGTTTATATGATAGATGTTTAGGGAGAAACTGAGCCATGTGAAGAAAGCAAAGAGAATACAGTAAGATGGGATCATTGCATAAATATGAATTGGGGTAGATCATGAAAAACAAAAAATAATTTATTCAGGATATAACACCAGGTGTTGTAGTGAGTGGCACCAGGTTGGATGTTCAAAAGAACAAACATAACATGCAAAAAGATATTTCAGGATGGACTCCTTCTGCTTCATGATTCTAGCATTTCATTTCATTCATTCCAAATTTTCTTTTCCATTTTTCTTGAAGTCAGTCAGCTTTTTAATTATTATTTTTTTTTGGGGGGGGGGGCAAATCTGAGTTTCTCTCAGCCTAGTGCTACTTCCCTCTTGTGTATGGGTGGTATGCTTTTGGTTACAGGAAATGATTAGACAGATTTCATGATGGATAGTCTGCTTATGTCTACTAAACATGATAGGAAAGGTTGTAACTTCCATGTTTATAGGTATTATAACTGAGTTTTATCTGATGAGAATGAACACCCTGCTTTAAACCATTCTAAAGATATGGATTGGAAATAAGCCTGATGGGAGTTTCGGTCTGATCTACAAGAGGATAATTCCTTTATTCTTGCCAAAAGCAAGGGTTAACAATGTATCACCACATTTTATCTATGAACCTGCCTCAGTTCTTCCTCCCAATCCAAAGATGTTAAAATGAGGATACATGTAGTAGACTTTCAAAATAGCACATGTACTGATATGGTTTTGACGTTCCAAAGCCAAAGTTGCATTTTGTGATGAAAGAAGACATACATACCTTATCTAAGGCATGCATAGAAAATACTGGCCCATCATGAGCTTTCACAGTCTTGAGCAACAGAATATCCTTCCAGATGTAAATGTCTCCTGTTGCAGATCCAGAGAAAACCAAGTCCTCTATTCGCCCATAAGAAACACTCATCATGGTTTCCTGCTTCCCGATATTTCCAAAGATGCCACGTTTTGAGGTAAAACCACCACCTGATTTGTGATGGCAAAGCAAAAAGCATTATTATAAGCTGACAATATTTTCTCTCTGTTTTTACCACAATCTTCGTAATGAGTCTTATCCTGTTAAAGCCTGTGTTCATAACATAATTACACACACAGAGGTAAATAAGCAAAAAGAAAGCACAACAATAACCACATTGGTTGCTTCATCCAATAGTCATGGCTACTTCTTCTCATGAAAGAGAACATGCTGGCGATTTGCAGCTGAACATCATAATTGTTAACAGTCCCCTATCAACCAGTGGGGCTGCAGTGGCTTAGTGGTAAAGATGCTGGTGATCAGAAGTTCAGCATGTAAGCAATTTGAGACCCAAGTGCTGCACAAATGAAATGAGCTCATAGAATCTGTTTCAGTACCTGATGAACTACCTGACTCTCCCCAGTCAGTTGGGCTGGCGGAATGAGGGAACGAGGGGCAGTTGCGTCAACCGACCGGCCATAAAAGACCTTGCCGCTGCTGCCTCCACCGCAACCACCACCGGACTCTCCCCAGTCAGTCGGGCTGGCGGAATGGAGATGAGCACGAATGGCTTTCAAGCAAGGGAGATCTTTACTTTTAACTATCAACTAGTGATCATCTATTAACTCACCGTTTGATGTCTACTTCTGAGAGTTAGTCATCTACAACTTCAGCAGTACAGGTAGAAAACCAAAGTGTAACTGAAATTCAGTTTCTCACTCAGCAATGAAGCTCCCTAGATAACTAGAGAGCCATGTCAGAGCTTCACAGATTTGATTCCCCGCTGTGCTTCATTGACAGAGCCCAAACTTGTTGATTTTCCAGCTCTGCAGTTTTAAGGCTGCTGTCGTTAAAATAGTATATATGTGGTGGTGGTGGTGGTGGTGGTGGTGGTAGGCATGTTGCCTTGGGAAGGCATGCAAGATATTGTCTCTTAGAAAGTTGTTATCTTAGGGAAAGCCATTGTACTTTCACATCTAGAATGCTAGACATGGACTTCAGAAACTAACTTCATGAAAGTTACTAAGCTAACCTTGGAGCAGCTACTCTGTCTCAGTATGGCCTACCTCAAAGGATTGTTAAAGGGATCGAAATGGGAAAAGGGAGATGGCCGTTTATATCAGGGGTTTCCAAGCTAAAGTCTGTGAGCTGGATCTGGCCTGCAGTGTCATTTCATGTGGCCCCTATCCCTCCAAGGGCATTTGATAAACAAAATGACTGCCCCTTTGAAGCTGTTGGGACAAAATGGCCACCCCCCCATCATGTAGGCAGTGCAAAATGGCAATCTGGCCCTCAAAGGTGACTGAAAGAGCATGACTTGGACTCCAGCTTGAAAATGTTTATACTATTGGGATCATTAGAGAAAGGATGCATAAGGAATAATGTAGCTAGGCATTGACTTCACACCACCTCACACAATTTACATTCTTATCATTATGGTACAAGGACATCTCAGACTGCTAGGCACCAAAAAAGTGAGACACTGTTCCTCAGTAACTTAAATCTGGTTAAAGATGTGACTTAAGCTTCATTTGTAATATTATATAGTACCTGCTTGTTGCCAAAATTTGATGTGCTTAATTCCAACTGTCACCAGTTTATCGGCATGATGAGGATTACATTTCACTACAAATAGCTTGTCTTTGTGTCCCCTACAATACATTAAAAGGCAAAGGGTGCATCAGTTGAGTGTTCTTGCATTAATAGAGAGTTTAGAGCTGAGTGAGTTATGTGTAAAAGAACACCTTAAATACATAAATAAGTAAATAAATAAATAAATTGAAACACTAGTGCAGTAATTGATAATACAGTCAAACCTCGCATAAAGAGTGCCTCGCTTAAAGAGTAATTCGCTTAAAGAGCAGAATTGTCTCTGAATGTTCGCTTCGCTTAACAAATAAAACCAACCAAAAACTCACTTAACAAATAAATCGGGGTTCGCAATCCCCCTCACAACTGGTCACTTACAATGGTGTTTCGCTTAAAGAGCAAACTCGCTTAAAGAGCAATCCTGTGGAACGCAGTATGCTCTTTAAGCGAGGTACAACTGTATGGTAAAAAGATGGTCCAGGTGAATCCTGAGCTACAAGCAAATCTTATGATCTAACCAGATGTGGCAATAACTATTATGCCTTTTAAAATTATTTGCAATATCTAGATTTAAAACAGTGTGACTGAGTCTGCTAGAAGATTTGAGACATTCATCTTACAGACAGGCAAACAAAATCGGTTTGCTGGACTCTGCATCTTTGAAAGTTATGCCAGGCCCCCCTTCCCCAAATGTTCAGCTTTCATTTAAAATAAAATTCACACGTTTTTGTGCAAATGTTCTGACCAAAATACTGATGTTAAGTGTGCAAAATTAGTGGAGCCTGCCAACCATACCATAATAGTCTGTGCTTGACCTTTACAGTGAATATTTACTTGTGCTTCTCTGAAAGCAATGGAATTTTGGGCAGGATTGTTAGTTTTATGCAATGTGTAACTGAAGGGGGATTACATGTTTTCCCCATCCCTCTGTGCCCAAGTCCTTTGAGAGCAATGTGAGATAAGGTGCAGAGAGAGAAATGCAGATGGGAGTGGAGAGACTGTGGAAATCCCCCCCCCCCCAACAGAGGAGATATTTGAGATCTTTGTTGAACTAAGTCAAAGTATTTCCTTACATTCATCTGTATCTTGATTCTACAATGTCAAAGGCATTTGAAGTGGAACTATATACAGTAATACCTCGGATAACGTTTACCTTGGATAACGCTAAAATCGCATAACGTTAAGTAATCTGGGGAGGAGAATTGGATTGAATAATGTTAAGGTCCTATGGGATGTATCGGATAACAACCGCTAAAGCCTGTGCGGTTACAATGTATCTCTATGGAGCTTTAATGTTATCCGATCCATCCTATAGGATTTCAACATGCATCAGGTAACACTAAAAATTGGATAACACCAAGACTTGTGGAACCAAGTCTTAGCGTTATCCGAGGTATTACTGTATGTCTTCCTACCGTGTCCAATGGTTAGTTTGAGTAGAGATTCCCTTTCTCAGTATATTGGCCATCCAAGTTGTGGAATTCTGCTTGGTATAAATAGATTTGCAATCTCTCCTTTTTCTGCCACCCCACCTGTTCTAACCCCACTTCTTATCTTCCTTACCCTAAACACAAACGTACATATCCTGCCAAATGACCTCCGCCTACAATCAGATATCCCAGTATTTAGGAAGGGCCTGAAGACTTGGTTGGCCCAGCGAGTGTGGGGTGCCATGACGGGAGCTGCCCCCTTCCCCCCGGGGCTGGCTTATATAGGTTGCTTAAAGTTGTTTTTAATTGTGTTCTATTTTATATGACTGTGAGCCACCCTGAGTCGCCATGGTGAGTGGGTGGCGATATAAATCTAATAAAATAAGTAATAAATAAATCTAGAAATACTTTAATTTCATTTGCTTGTCTGGGTGCTTAGCTAGTAATCCAGAAATGCTAAAAAGTTCTTGTAATTCCTTAAGAATCATCGTATTGGAGAAGACCTTAGCCACGTATCAGATTGGTTTTCAAATGGATTGGTCTCAGTTTGGCATTTAAATAGCATTTCATTCATTTAAAACAGTAGTTCCCCATCTTGGGTCCCCAGATGTTCTTGGATTACAGCTTCACCATTGGTTTTGTTATCAAGATCACTGGTAGCTGTAATCTAAGCACATCTGGGGACTCAAGGCTGGGAACCACTACTTTAAAACAAAGAATGTACAGAATGTACCAAAAAGTACAAAATGTCTTCTGTAAAATGTCAGCTTTATTATATGAAGAAAAGAAGTTTAAAATTCAGGATCACAAAAAGTTATAAAAATAAAAAAGAAACAATTTACCTTTTCCCCTTTCCCCAGTTAAAAATAAAGGTCCGTCTGTCTGTCCTGGCCTAGCCAGCTAACACTATCAAGATTACATTTTCTACTGTTCTACTCACAAGCAAAGCATAAGTAGTCTTCTCTAATTCTGCTTTTTAAAATTCTGCAAAAAACATCCTAAAACTTTAACTTGACCACATTCAGAAACAAAATGTAGTATAAAATAAAGATGTTCTCACCTGCTAGTTGACATCTTTTCTCCTTTTCTCCAGTCCCACAGTACGATGGCATGATTATCATCTAATCCAATTGATGCCAAATATTTCCCATCAGCTGTACAAAAGCAATTCATAATATGGAAGCCAAGATATTTTGAATGCAAAATTTATTTCAACTGTTAAGTCGAGGTGGGAATAAGAATGAAACTTTATGGCTCATAAAGATTTACGCTAAGACATCATGCCATTTGATAAACACAGCAAGTGTTTCCAATCTTTGTTTGTTGTTGTTCAGTCGCACAGTCGATTCCGACCCTCTGCGACCCCATGGACCACTGCCCGCCAGACACTCCTGTCCTCCCCCATTCCCCTCAACTCGCTCAGCTCTGTGCCCATTGTCTCTACAATACCATCTAGCCATCTCATCTTGGGCCATCCCCTTCTTCTTTTGCCCTCGACCCTTCCAAGCATCAAGGCTTAATCTTTGTAGAAACCACTTATTAGTTGACTTTTCTACAAGATTTTCTTCAAGTCTAACTCTTTTCCCCTACAAGAGAGTAAGCAAAAAAAAAAAAAAAAAAATCCACACACACATCGTAGCATTTTAAAGACTAACTGCTGTATTTTAACGTCAGCTTTCATGGATGAAATCCACTTTGTCAGACATAGGAGTGAGACTTTTCCCCTGCGTCACAAACAGCAATGTTAGGAGAACAACATGAAGTGAATGAAAAAAGATCATTAAAATAGGACAAAACATAACTTCCTTTTTTATTGAGAAATCATAATCAAAGAACTGGGTATAAGTCACCCCCTGTATCAACAGGTTCCGGTCCCACAATTTCAGTTATCTGCAGGCCTAAAAATACTCCATAAAATCCACAGCATGCATAATATACATTTCTACAGCGTACTACCAGAGCAGGTCACTAGAGGCCATACATTACAACACAATGTTTTAAGAAACTGATTGTTTTGGTGGCCATTTCCATCACCCCTGAATTAAACAATGGATAAATTTGCACACATACCATTTCTATGACTGAGATATGTATGCTTAGATATGAGGTTTGCTGTTTCCTACTGTTTTAGGTATCCACAGAAGGTTTTGGAATATACTCCGGGAGTTGAAACTAACCTTCTCTCTCTCTCTCTCTCTCAACTGTCTTCAGGCCTTGAGATCAGAATACAATCAACCCCAGCCTATGTCCTACCTAAAATGATGAAAATGGTAATGTTACTATTCTGTTAGGCTGGCCAGTTATTGTGTGCCTGATGTGTGTATAAATTGATGCCATGAGGCCCCAATCTTATGTCTGAATAAGTGGACTTCGTCCATGAAAGCTCACATTTAAATACAGGAGTTAGTCTTTAAGATGCCACAACATTTTTTTGTCTTTTTTTTTTTTGCTGTTCTGTTTTGTTTAATCTCAGATATATATATATTGGATGATTTTCTTCATGGTCACAAGTAGAAGCAACTTTAATGTCTATTGTCTGAAATTTGCTGGATATAACCTTTTATGTCTTATGTTACAGCCTTTGTCCAATTAAAACAAACAAAGAACACATGTCTGATCCCCACTGAAATTCAGAAGCTAACAGCAATGATGGGTTATGATCTCAGAATCACTCACCATATCAACTGCTGCTCCCATACATATACCTGGCACACATTTAAAAAATCTAGCATGTTCTGAGCACTAAGACCTTTCCTCAAGAAACCTGGTGATTCCACCTCTTCTATAGCATGCTCCAAAGCTGGAACTGCAAGTATGAACCAGCTCAAATCGTCACTACTCCTTCTTCCTGCCTGGTTTGTATAAAGGAAGGCAGGTACAGTACGGCCCAAATCCTTGGTCTCCTTGCCATGTTTGGTGGTAAACAACATAATTGAGTCTGAACAGAATGGGGACGGAGCAGCTGCTGATGTATGTGACATATGATGCCACAGAAAAAAGCTAGTTTGTGGCAGTTCACCCTAAATCTTGAGTCAGGGCTCATTTCTGTTCTAGCAGGGCCAGTCTTATGGAGGTGGCTCCTCACCCTGGAAGAGAGTTGCACAACTGAAGCTTGATTGCTGTTTCAGTGGAAGGTGTTATCTCCTCAATTTCTGCTCTGGGAGCCAAAGGAGAAATAAGTGTAGTCTTTCGAAGACAAAATTATTGCAGGTAACATGAACACCAAGCAGTTTAGTTTAATTTTCCACTCTGGTAGCAATGTGCGGATGCTTACCTGAAAAATCAAGTGCACACACTCCACTTTGGTGTTGTCCTTTGAGCAGTGACATGCATTTAAGTGTCTGCGTATCCCAAATGTGAACAGCAGCATCCCTCCCAACCTAAATGAGATAATTGATCTTAGCAGCTGTGCATAAAATTGATATTGATGACAATTTCTTACAAGATAAACATCTCCAAGATTTCTCAACCTTTCACTGTAATTTCTTAAATGATAACTTAAGCCACCTGCCTACATTGGATGCTAGTTGAAACATCTTTCCCATATTCTTCTCTATTCTTGCCTTTCTTCACTTGTAAGATGAGTCCGAGTTTTATTTTACATTTCTATTCTTCACTTTGAAAGGACCCTGATTAGGCTGAAGGTCTGAGTGCCTAAATGTAAGACCAACATGCTCAAGTTGGGACTGTTGGTGGACAACACCACGTTGTGTGAATGTGGAGAGATACAGACTCCTGCTCAATTGCTGGTCAACCAATTACTACTGGAAACAATTACTGTACTACTGATGAGAATTTAAGTTTGCTCAACAACAAAGCCAAGAAGGTGGCTTTATTTCAGAAGTGATTTTTGGAAATCATGAGTTGTTACAATCCCCCGGACAATGTAAATAGCACAAGGGTGGTAATAAAAAGTGTGAATTTTTTTTCCAGAAGTTTAAAGTTTAACCTGGACACAAAAGAAGAAGAATCAGGAGAGTAAAAACCTGCTAGCACCAGTTTACTGTGTACTTATTTCCTATTCTGATATACGATTTATGTTCTGTATAGATGGGTATCTTTATGCTTGTTCCTACATTCTACTATGATGCCATTTTACAGTTTTATTGTACCGTACTGGTGGCCTATTTTTTCACACTTTGTATACCATCCTAATATCTATCTTTTAAAAAAGATGTTGTTGCCGAGTTGGGCAGCAATAGAAATTTGAAGAATAAATAAATAAATAAAAAGCTTAAAAGAACCGAATAGATAATTAACATTCAAGTCCTCCTTCTCAGAAGCCCTCAGCTGTAAGCTTTGGGACCAAGTGCTCTTCTTATGTACATAATATTAATCATCCTTCTACAGGGCCGGATTTTCCTATAGGCTAACTAGGGTTCAGCCTAGGGCCTCAAGATCAAGAGGGGCCTATATTCAAATTTATTTATTTATTTATTTATTAGTTCAAATTTATATTGCCGCCCACTCGCCGTGGCGACTCTGGGCGGCTTACAGACAATACATTACATTACATTACAAATAAGTGTTCTCGACTTTTTTTTATTATCCGTGCCACATTTTTTATAAAGGTTAGTACCAATCACAACATGTTTCATTTAACATATTGATATATATCACAGTAATGATGTATTTTATTATCTCTCATGTAATTTACAAACTTAAAAATGGGAGGTGAAAGGGCCACATAAGTGGAATAGCCTAGGGCCTCTTTTCATGTAAATCCGGCCCGGCCCTTCTAGTTCTGTATCTCTATCACAAAAGACCTGGTTTTGACAGACTATAACTTTTTTCTTGAAGTTTTAGTTCCTGCCACTCTTACAGCCAGCCTTTTATTATTCAGTTTATGGCAGTTGCTCCACTGAGCTTTTAAGGCTTCAGGCTTATCTTTTCCCTTTCCCGCATTCTATTTTGGTGTGACCCTTTAACCAGTACTATCATGCTAGTGATTCATAACTCATCTTCTTCATTCCTACTAGCTTCTCTCTTGTCAAATTAAATAAAGTTGTCTCTGTGATGTTTAGCAGTCAAGGGATTCTTATATTTCCTAAACCGAGCCTCCACATTTTTATTTTCTTCTAAATGTCACTTAGCCTTTTCTAGCCTTCTTACTACAGATGCTATAATTTTCCTCTTACATAGGTGTATGGCAGGGCTGCCCAAACTACAGCTTGTGGGCCAGATCTGGCCCATGGACCATAGTTTGGGCAGCCCTGGCTTAAGCAGAGAAAATGGCACCCTAAAATCTATCTCACCTTGTTGCAAAAAATATCTGTTGCAAAACAGATTGCAAGGCGCATTTTACTTTCGCTTTCAGTGGGAGGAACCACATGACTGCCCCACTGAATCACGTGACTGGCCCACAGCCTGAAAAGTTTGGGCACCCCTGGTGTATGTTATGCTCTTTGCTTATGACTCAAACTTCATTTTGGACTCATAAACCTTCATTTGCACTTGTCACCCAAATAACTAGTAGGGTGATCCGCTTAAGTATATATAGAGGAACCTTCCTTTGCTTCTGAAATTGCACCAAACCTTTACTGCACAGCAATAACACATACCACAAATCCACTCAATATTCTAAATATAAAACTGAAATTTATAAAATAAAGATATTCTTTTTCTTCATTTGTCTAATGTAATGTGTAATCACCAAGGGTCAGGAACAGCCCATATATACTGTACACCATAAAAGATCTACAGTATATATTATATCTGAGTATATATTTTTTTTCTTGGGACAAATGCCAATGCCATGAGAGGGTCAATTGCCTTGTTTGGTTCCTTTATGGTATACAGTATGCTAGAGGAAGGTCTCTAGCTATTTGTGGCGATAAAGATACACTGCAACATTTTGCCACAGAGGCAACCTGTCAAGCATTGGCTGAAATCCTACTGTGTACACTTACAAAAATGGCATAACGTCCAAAAGTGAATTACCTTAAGTTAAGAAACCTCCGCAGACATAAATAAATAAATAAATATTATCTGTTCCATGCTGAATAATGTGAGCTACATGCAACAATAAATGCCAATGGAGATTTCATAACTTACTTAGACCATCATTTGGTTAACTGTATAACAGGATTTCAGCCACTATACTACAGCATTACACTATCTCAAAAAGAGGCAGGTTTTTCTATTTGAATTTCTACAAAACAAACTTTCAAGAACTAAGAAGTAAATAGCAAGGCCCGCTTTTTCACATTGACTTAACAGCAACGTTTCTCTTAAATGCTCACCTGTCCAGTAGCAACATAATCTTTCACAGGATGGATGGCTAGACTAAGAATATCATCATCATGACCAAGATACAGTCTTTGGGTATGTTGTTGTCTACTGTATACAACAGCAACAGCAGCAATATGGTAAACTACCTCCCCAGTCTGTGTGTAGAACAAGTTGTTTCGACAGTCATAACCTCTGTAACTAATGAATTGAAAAATACACAGACAAGCCAGAAGGAAAACACATCAGTAAAGGACCTGAAAAGTATGCAAGAAAACAAAATTTACCTCTTGTCTCTCTGTGCTAAAGAACATTTTTCTGGAAACTGTTGAGCTTATTTGTAAATAATGTATTCTGAAAATTGTTTCCAAGAGAAACAGTACATTAACAACAACAACAACAACAACAACTGCTTCTCTTTAGGAACTCTTTAAAAAATCATTTTTAAAAACCATTTTAGAATTGCAGAGTTCTGCTAGATGCCTCTTCTAACACTCTGTTTATTTGAATGCTAATTAAAATCAGGAGGTGGTCATCAAATTTAACTTAAAACAGGAAGCACCACAGCCCTAAACTCTATCCCCCCAAAAAAAAGCAATCCTAAAAATAAAAAAATTAGAAAGAGACAGAAAAAGGCACTGTACTAAGCATGTTAAGAAGGATGTTATACTGATGATGGGAAAACAGCAGTAATACCAGTACAGAATTTGGTACATTAAGGATATCAAATGTACCATGTTGCAAAGCCTCTACCTATAGGTGCAATTTCTACTTTTCATAACAGCAGGTTACATTTTTCTATAAACTATAAAAGTGAAAACACAAGAGTAGTTGCAACTTTTTAAAAAAGCCATTATACCCATGTATAAATTGTAGTTTTAAACTGTCTTCAGGGGCTCGCTCTCTTTTAAGGAAGGGCACTGAATGGTTTTTCTCTTTACTTTGCTGTTTTAGCTGAGGTAGATCTTCTTTGTAAACCTAAAAGAATGATAGTTCAACTTAGTTACAATTTCCAAGTCCAGTAATTCACATAATTGTTGTTATCTGTAACAGCAACATGCCTGAAAATGTTCAAGATCGGTATCAATGTCTTTTACTGCATATAATAATAATAATTTTGTGTCATAAATTATTCTGGGTTGAAAGGATTTTTGTGGAAGAAACTCCGCTCGGGGAACACAAAGATGAGGCTCCTTTCATGTCCCCAAGAGGTGGGACAGAGACGGGCACTCAATCCATCACACAGTACCTGGGTCTTGAACTGCCAATTTCCCAGCCTCCCAGCTAACAAGGCAAGTTTCTTAACCACTGAGCCACCACAGCCCCTACTGCATTCGAGATGGCTGGATTCTTTGTTCTAGAAACATCATACAGCAATGGGAAACCAACCCAACATTTAGTACCCAAGCAGAATTTTAACACGTTCCCATTTTGTTTAGGTAACACGTTACAAAAAGTTAACAGTATGTAGATCAGTCATTCCAAAAATTGCTGCAAGGGGTTTTGATGTAAAATACATGCAGGAATTCATAAATGTCACAAGAATCAGGAGCCAGATTTACATTACTTACTTATCTCCAAATATTATACATGTAAATCTGCTGAAGTGAAGCTTTTGAAAGGCACAGCTGCCAAAGATGTATGAATGTAGACATGATGATATCAAGTTTAATCCAACAATACATCAAAAACAGATTTAAAGATGTGAGCTTATGTAACTTTGTTGGCTCCAAGATTCTAAAACCTTGGGGATATGTTGCAAAAACCAGATCTCTGTGTTTTTACCTAAAAAGCACTGCATGTTGATTCTATTCTTCAATAAGTGAGTTCTAAACCACAGTGGTCCTACGTATTTCCTTCCACTGTCTCTCAATGACAGTTTCTTTCATTGCTTCTGTGACGGAATGAATTATACCCTTTGCTAATTCAAGACGGGGAATTTCGTGTATAGGAGTCCCTTCACTTCACCCCAGGTTTGGTATGTAATTCTGATAGAATTATAGTAGCTGACATATTTTATTTTCATCTATCGTATGTCCTCTTTATAACAAACAAATGCATACATACATGTCCATAATATATGTGACATCTTAAAAAATCATTGGATTCTAACCTCCCCCCTCCCCACATATAAGCAATCATAAGACACTTCTGCATAGATATGAAGGAAACAGTAATTTGCCCTGTTGCAAAAGCATCTCTGAAGGATCCCTGAATCTTCATGAGGAGCTTTTCAGTGAGTGGGAGTAATGTAAGGTGGGGATGATACATGGGTAGGCGTGAAAAATCCCTCCTGTAGAAGAGGTGTGTGTTTTTGTGTCAGAGATTACTCTGGGTTGAAAGGATTTTTGCAGAGGATGCCCGAATGAGGCTCCTTTCATGCCCCCTAATGTGCAGCTCTCGGGGAATTGAACCCCACCCTTTTGGTCTCCAAGCACAGTGCTTTTGCCCACTGAGCCACTGGGGGGCTGCTTGTAGAAGAAGTCATGAGCATGCTTAGATCCAGGGTATTCCTGGACAGATGGTTCCTTGTGCTACCAATGAAGAAAATTGAAGCCATTCTGTATTTCTCTTGTTAAAAGATTAAATGATTCCAATAAGAGAAATGATAAAAGAAGGCACAGGAAAACCCTCAAGGTTTAAAAATTGAAGGTGACCATGTCTAAGACAGCCTGCAATATTCTATGAACAACAATTGCACAATAAAAGCCATGTCTGCCAGCCATGAAATTCACAGTGTCAGGGTCCTAGCATCCTCTGTAAACAATAATACTACAGGGTAAGTGAACCATGCAGATAATGGTTTAACACAAGTGATGCAAATTAAGCAAAACAACAGTAGCCACCCAGTTTGCTGCATGGAGTTTTAAGGCTCAGAAACATCAGACTGAGTGTCTGGACCTTTTAAAATCATTAGTTGTTCAGTCTGTGCTTGGTGTGTGTCCGTGTGTCCTATGCTTCTCAAAGGGAAAGGACGCTAATTTTATCAGACTCAGTGTGTGCAAATGATACAGATCCAGCCAAGAAGAAGAAGAAAAGCATCCACTGTCACTTGGAACGAAACATTATCAGGAGCCTAGAAAATTCCTTGTGAACCTTTTTCATTCTAAATGGATGACAGTTAAATACTTTTGTGAATAATCCAGTCTTCTGTACTAGGAATTCTTTACATCCTTACTGTACAACATCTTTCCACTTCTGTTTCCCATCAACCAAGATATACAGCCATACTGCCTCTAGCAGATTCTACTTATTCTTCTGCCGTATCTGAATATTGGTGAGCATCATGGCAATCAGCCATGAAGAGTGTCTTGAGAATATAATGCAGTGGCCTTTCATTTGCCTTCCACATCACAGCATGACACCTGTACCACTGATCCAGTTCCAGAAGTCACTTTCTGGTCCTGAGCCCTTTTGGCATGCAAAATCTTCATCCACCCCAGACCAGTATTGATGAAGCTGCTGTCCTCCATCAAGATCAATTCAAGTCCCCAATTCAAGTCCCTGTGGACTTTGCCACCCCAGGCCGTTAGTCCTCAGGGTGGTCAGGTTAGTTAACCGTTGCCTGACGATCGGTGCTGAGTCACTGGCAGTATGGTCTACTCTATTTACCATAGCAGGATAACCTGGCCAGACTGGTTCGCTCCTGTTTCCTCTCATGCAAACTTGGCAACCATTACTACATTCTTTGGTGAGAGGAAGTTTCCCAGGAGCTTTCCTATTCTTTGTTCTGTTGTTGGAAGCCATTCTGTCAATGGAAGAACTTAATCGGATCTTACTCTAAATATCTGAAAGGGTTTAACACTGCCTCAGCAAAAGGCAAACATTGCATGCAACAAATCCATGGTGATAGAATTTACATTGTACAGTTGACAAAGAATACTAATCTTGGGACCATACATTGCATTCCTGCCGATTACTTAACTGGAAATCTCTTTGCATAAAGCTTTTAATGTGTTATAACAGATTTTTAGCTTGTTGATTCTGGCTATTTTTTAAATGATTCTAGATATTTTTTAATGTTGCTTACCTGTCGAATGTAGTTGATTTGAGATTCTTGCTCAATATCTGAGTCTAATTCCGGCACATCAGATAAATCTGAATCTGATTCTTCGCTGTTAGAATCAATGCCACTTTCTGCAAAAGAATGTACTAGTTGACAGTAATTTTGCAACTAAAAATTAAAGTCACATTCCCAGGAATTATGAAAGCAAAACCTCCACGGACTTTAAAGTGCTGGGGGGGGGGGGATTCAAGGACACAGTGAACACTTGTGATTTGACAATATGAAGATACAAAATGGTCTTTGCAAGCCAAAGAACATCACTCATAGTTTTCTTTTATATTGCCCTTTCTTTTACATGACCTTTCTACCAAATTTTCCATTTATTTCTCTTTTTCACTTCAAGCAAGCTCCCTTTGTTTAGATTATGACTGACAACAGTACAGCATTCAAAGTCTACTCTAGCTTTGCACATTCTTCTCCTCAGTCTCTCTAGTATATATGTATATACTGTACAGTATATATATATAGTGGAACCTCATACAATAATCACCCCATATAGCAATGAAATCGCATAACAATTAGGCTTTGGGGGGAAATGGTGTCCTGCATAACAATTTTCCCTATGGAAAAAAGTGTACAACCAAGATATACAGCCATACTGTCTCTAGCAGATTCTACCGCCTGTGTCTTAATTGAGCATACTTTGCCTGAGAACCAGTGGTGGGCTCCAAAAATTTTTACTACCTACTCTGTGGATGTGGTATGGTGGGCATGGCCAGGGGAAAAGCCCTGTGTTGCACCTGAATCAGGACTACTTTATTTCAAAACTTGGGATGGGCAGAGGGGAGGGCCAGCCAGAATTTCTGCTCCCGATTCTGGCGAACTGGTGCGAACCTGCTGATAACCGCCACTGCTGAGAAAGCATGTATGTCTAGTAAGACAAAAGGGAATGCATATGCTATGTTCACAAATAATTGGCTGAGAAAAATTACAAGCATCTCTATGTGATGTCAAAGCCTTTTCAATTGCAACCGCCCTCGAAATCTGGTGAAAACAGGATTTTTAATTTTTATTACCTTGGGGTATGGTTTCAAGGATCCCATTCGTGATATCTTCTGGGATAAACCGCCATTGAAAAACAGAGTGATCTGCACCTCCTGTACTAACTACCCATTGAAAGTCATGGGACCAACGAACATTTGTAACGTGTGCAGAATGGCCAACATATTTTCTAAACTTCGCTCCTAGGATTTTTAAGAAAGATGATTAAAAATAAAATCATAAAATTTCAAACACAGCATATAAATATAGATGCATTTTGCTTTACTGATTTCTGAAGTACTTTTCCCTACTGCAGCTCACAGTCCCCAGAAGGTACTTCAAAGTGAGGTACCTTACTCTGCTTGAAACATGTACTGCCCTGCTTCTGTCCAACAACTGGTTTTCTTCTACAGAGACTTTTTAAACTGTAAGAAAGAATTGACTTATCACACTATATCTCACTTTCCTTCGATGAGTTCAAAATGGCTCACAAGATTCTAATCTTATTATTTATTTATTATATTTCCATACCACCCATTTGGGTGGGATCCCACTCTGGACAGTGAACAAACAGGTAACAAATAACAACAAAACACACTGCAGATTAAACAAACAAACAACAAATACATCACAAACTACGTCACAATCCTCTCCATTCTATCTCGCAACAAACACTATATTGTAGGCTAGAAGAGAGAGTGCACATAAAACAAAAATAGCAAGGGGGGCGGAGTTAAGATGGCGTAGAGTGAACATTGTCCCTCGTTCGCTCTGACAAAACAATGGGGAATCAATGTGATTAAGAACAAAAAACTGATCGTTAATCACCTGGTGGGTCCGCGGTTTGGAGACAGGACATTGTGGAGCCGATGAGGAGGTTTGGAGACTGGATCTGAGCGGGGCACGGATATCGGACATCGGAGATCGGAGCTCCGGATAGAGGGGGGGGGGATCGGAAGATCTAACCCTCGCCTTGGTCCGTGGAGCCCGATTTAAAGAATTTCCTGGGTGCCGGAGCTCGTTCAGTTCGCGGTGGGGAGTCGGGGAGATCAAGCGGTGGCGTTACCATGATCTAGCGAAACTGACCGAAGAACAGAGGACGCAAGACGGAGGTCGGTGAGCTGTTGGAGAGGACGGGTGAGCGGGGATCGGAGGCGCACGCACGCTCCAGACAGCAGGGCGAACGCTGTGAGCCTCGTTGGCCGTTGTGCCGTGCTGGGAGCCTGATAGAGAGCCGGGACGAGGGAAGCGGGACGGAGAAAGAGGAGGATGAAGATTGCATGAAAGAGGTTGGACGGAATTTGTGCTTTAGAAGTGGATTATATCGGAGGGGAATTGAGAAAGCGAGGAGCGGTCGAAGTTGGTCTAAATTGGAGTAGGCTGAGATTTGACTGCCTTTGCTGGAAAGACTGTGACTTTGAGACTGTGGTTATATCTTTGATGCTTGCCGAGGCCGTAATGGCGGACGAGAGAATTTTTTAAGGGGCGGAGACGTGGTGCTTCTCTTTGTTTGGCGAGCTACGCACGAAGAAATACTGAGTAAAAGAGCTCTTTGAATGCGATTAGCAGATTCGCGCCTCTGACTTGCCTCTGTCCTCGACTAAGCTCATAATTTGAATATATTAGACATCGAAACAGGTGATGGCGACTTAAATAAAAAGGGATTAGATGCAAGACATATAAAGGGACAAAGATTTAATTTGGTAAAGGCGGATAAAGGAACACCTTAAGAACTTTAAGGGGTGGAGCTAAAGCTGTTCTTCGTTCTAGGAGCTGCGTGTCAAAACACATAAAGGAAAAGAATTTTTTAAACGCAGCCAGCAGATTCGCCTCTCCGTCTTGTCGCTGTTTCTGGTTTGGTTTGTAATATAAGGAAGCCTTAGTCCGGAGAACAGAACATTTTTTCTTTACCCATTCCCTCCCCCCTACTGATACTTGACTGAGACGGTTTGAGCAGAGGTGCTGGGGTGTTTGTTGGAGAGAGTGGGGGAGGAAATGGAGGAACCTGCAGTTAAACCAAAAGGTCGAAAAGGCAAAAAGGCTAAAGATCAGGAAGAGGAAGAGAGGCATACTCCTTCACCCAATTTAGAGCCTCAAGAAACAGTGATGAGTTCCACAGCCACGGAGCAGGCGGACTCTCTCGATCTGGCCCACAGAATGGATAATATGACTATGATTCTTCAACAAATGCAGGCAACAATGCAAAAATTGGATGAGAATCAAACCAAATTGTATAAAACTGTGGAAGCTAACAGTGAGGAAATGAAGAAAGACAGGGAACTAGCCAGGCTACAATATGAAAGCCTGGCAAAATCCCTTACAGATGTGAAGAAGGATGTGACGGTGAATACACAAAAGATCGAAGAGATTACAAAGACAATGAACAAGGAAGTTAAACAGGCCATTATATCTGTGAATGAACTTTATATTCAAGAGCATGTTTTGGAAGACAGGATGACTGTGCAGGATCAAAGATTAATGATGATGGAAGAGGGGTGGAGAAAATCTAACATAGTCATCCGCCATGTGATTGAGAGGACACCAGACAAGCTGAAAGAGAGAATTGTGGATTGGTTGAACTCACTCAAAACGGGTAAAGAATTCGGATTAGATGACATTGGCGCAGTGTATAGGGTGGGTGGCAGGAGAGATAAGAAGACACCTAGGAATGTTTTAGTTAAATTTGCAAATTGGGCAGATAAGTTGAAGGTGATGTCTTCTATTAGACAAGCTGGGTCTGGTGTCCTAAAAATAGACGGGGCGGATGTGGAGGTCTATAATGATATAGCGCCTCAAGAGAGGAAGTGGAAGTATACTATGAAACCTGTCACGAAGATATTGATTGCAAAAGGTGTTAAGTATGTATGGCGATTTCCACAGCAGTTGAGATTTTTTTATGACAAAAAATGGCATGTCTTGGATGTAAATACAGATGCATTGTGGTACTTAACACAAATTGGTTTGATTAAAGAAGCTGATTCAGACTGGATAGTAATGAGAACAGAACTGGCCAGGGTGGGTGTGATGGGACCGTTGGTGGGTCGGGAGGAGGAGGGAGCAGTGGGTGGAGCGGACTTTCCAGGTACAAGCGGGGAACAAGTGGGGTGAATATAAATACAAATCTAATTAATGTCAGAGGGAAAAGGTTGATAGAAGATTGATATGCCTTTTTTCGCCGGTCCCCCCCTCCCCTCTTTGGAGATCAAAGGTGGCATTAGAAGGAAAGATGCGGGGAGGGTAGAAGAAGAGAATAAGATAGGTAAGTTTTTTTTCTTTTGTCAATGTTGTTATTTTCAATTTTTTCTTAGTTTGAATAGTATTTTTGGTTTATTGTACTTTGTTTTGTCTAATTTTCTTAGTTGTGGGGAAGTTAAGGGTCTGTTAGGGAACATGTCCGGGGGGAGGAAAGAAAGATGGGAAGCGGATTTAAATATAAATGGTTAAGTCATTAAAGGTTGTAACATGGAATGTGAAGGGGGCAGGGAATGCCCTGAAAAGAAAGAGGTTGCGGATATCGCTTAACAAAGATAGGGCTGATGTAATTTTTTTGCAAGAGACCCATCAGAAATCGGCAGAAGTTAATAATTTGGCGGTGAGGGGAATCGATATATATGAAAAGGCATATGGGACATCTAAAGCCAGGGGAGTCGCAACTCTGATTTCGGAAAAATTGGGGTTTATAGTGAATAAGATTATAGCTGATCCAGAAGGAAGATATTTAATAATTATGGGGAAAATTGAGGAAGAGGAGATAACGTTGGCTAACATATATGCTCCAAATGATAAACAGCAGGACTTTTTAGATAAAGTAGGGAAAATACTGAAAAAGGAGGGGACTAAGAACATGGTCGTAGGCGGAGATTTTAATATGATGTGTTCAGACATTGATAGTACAAGCGTAAAAAAGAGAGGCAGAAAGTACATATTAGAGGACTGGAGGAAATTAATGGGACTAAAGGATGTGTGGAGAGAGTTAAAAGCCCAAGAAAGAGAATATACATATTATTCACATGTGCATGATATGTACTCGAGAATAGATTACGTTTTTGTAACAGAAGAGCTAGTTAAAAAAATTGAGGAAATTAAGATTGGAACATTTAGAGAATCCGACCATGCAAAAATGATAGTAGATATAAGTTTTGAAGAAGGTGAAAAAAGTGGATATATTTGGAGATATGATGGGAAGCTATACGGGCAGGAATCAACAAGGAAACAAATAATGGAGAAATGGGAGGAAAGCTGGAAATTTAATGAAAACAATGAGATCAGCGGGGGAGGAGTTTGGGACACAATGAAGGCAATCTTTAGAGGGGAATCGATAAAATTAAAAAGTAACAGGAATAGGCAAATTAGAATCAGGAACCAGGATTTGGAAGGGCAGCTAAAATTTCTTCATAGCGAATATGCTAAAAAGAAGGATCAGAAAATACTTCAAGAGATCAAAAAAATTAAGAAAGAATTGGATGGAAAAGATATTGAAAAAGTAAAGAACGATTTGATTTTTCTTAAAAGGGAATATTTTGAATATGGCAATAAAAATTCTAAACTACTGGCAAAAGCTGCAAGAGATTAAAAAAACAAAGGGCAAGTAGGTGTGCTGGTAGATAAAAACGGGAAAAGATGTAATAAAAAGAGAGAGAAGGCAGAATTGATTGAAACCTTTTATAAAAAGCTGTATTCAAAAAAGGAGGTAAATTTAAGTAAATTGCGAGAATATTTTGACCAGCAACAAATTAAGAAGGTCATAGAGGAACATAGGAATAAAATGGAGGAAGTAATTTCGACTGGGGAAATAGAAGAAGTAATAAAAAAATTGAAAAAGGAGAAAGCACCGGGGGAAGATGGGTTACCTGCGGAATTTTACAAAGATTTTATGCCGTGGATTGTCCCGAGACTACACAAGTTATATAATGGGATTTTAGAGGGAGATGCGACTCCAAATTCCTGGAATAGATCGATAATTGTATTGATTCCCAAGCCGGGCAAAAATTTAGAAAAAATTGAGTCTTACAGACCTATATCTCTGATTAATCAGGATGCAAAAATCTTCACTACGATTTTAGTAAACAGATTGAATGGTTTCATAGCCAACTATATCAACGAGGATCAAGCTGGGTTTGTTAAAAATAGACATATGGCAGATCTTATAAGAAGAGCAGTGGATATTCTAGACATAATGGAAAAAAGAAAGGAAAAGGTAGGGTTCCTAGCATTAGATATATTTAAGGCATTTGACTCATTACAATGGGTAACAATCCACGAGATGATTAAATTATATGGATTTGGGGAAAAATTTCAAAAGGTTATTGGAGAATTGTATAAAATAGGTACGGCAAGAGTCAAATTTAATGATAGTTACACAAGTGATATAAGGCTAGAGGCAGGTACGAGGCAGGGTTGCCCCTTGTCGCCATCGTTGTTTATATTGGCTATGGAATTCTTAGCTAACGTAATTCGGCAAGATAAAGGAATAGTAGGGATAGAAGGTACCAAAGTAAGTCTCTATGCAGATGATACCCTGTTGACAGTGAAGCATCCAGTGGAAAGTCTAGTTAAGATTAATAAACATTTGAAAGATTTTGAGGAAGTTACGGGTTTGAAAGTTAATTGGGATAAAACAGAAATGATTTTAATCAATGGGAAGAAAGAAGATGAAGAATTAATACAGAGAAATTATAATATACAAATTACACAGAAAATGAGATATTTGGGGGTATTGCTTTCATGTAAAATTAGGGAACTTAAAAGTATGAACTATGACAGACAAAAGAAGGAAATAAAGGAGAAAATAGCAAAATATAGTAAATTAAATTTGTCATGGTTCGGAAGAATAGCAATATGTAAGATGATGTTATTACCTAAGCTGAACTTTCTATTCGATGCTTTACCACTAAAACATACTGATAAGGAGTTGAATGAGTATCAAAATATGATTAATCGGTATTGCAATGGGAATAAAGGAGCCAGAATAACTAAATCATTATGGTATGCTTCACAAAAAGAGGGTGGATTGGGAATTCCAAATGTTACAAAATATTATAGAGCCTTTCAAATAAGAAATGTTATAAAAATCTTAAATAGGGACGAAACAGTCTGGGAAAAATTTGAAAGGAAAGATTTATCGAAGGTAGGTAAGGCACAATTTTTATGTGAGGGAAAAGAAAAAGGAAAAAAAGTGGCTCAAGTTATGATGTTAAAATCAACAATGGAAACTTGGAACAAAGTGAGGAAAGAGCTTACTTTGGGAACCTCGCCTATTTTAGAAGTGGAAGACTTTCAGGATTTTCCGATAAAAATAGATACAAAAATCAGAGATATATTGGTGGAAAACAAAGCATTATTATTAAAAGATTGGGTTAATGCTTGCAAAGATCAAGAGAAAAGACATAAGCTGTACTCGCAACTTCAATTGGACTGGTTCAGGATCCTCCAGATAAATAATTGGAATAAGAAATTTTTACGGGAAAATGGTTTAGATAGAGAATGCACGGAGTTTGAGACGCTTTTGGCTAAAGTTAGAAACAGAGAAATGGGAATTAAAGGGCTAGTTAGTAAGATCTATAAAATCTTGAATAAAAGTCAAAATATACAAGAGGTGCTGAGAGAAAGTTGGGAACATGAATTAGATATAAGGATAACAGCGACAAATTGGCAGAAGATGTGGAAAAGAAAGATAATGAGAACTATGTCTGTGAGAATCAAAGAGCATAACTATAAGCTGATATGGAGATGGTATAGGACCCCAGTAGGTCTGCATAAAATGTACAGCAATATGAGTGATACATGCTGGAGGTGTAGGAAAACAAAAGGAACATATGAACATATGTGGTGTAGTTGTGAGGCACTTAAAAATTTCTGGGAAGAAATAAAAAAGGGAATAGAGAATATAATGGGTATACAGATCGGACTGGGGTCAAAAACAATCTTGCTAACAGACATAGAAGATCAGGATATGAATGAAGATAATAAAGAGTTACTAGCCATAATGTTGACGGTTGCAAGACTAGGTATTGCCAAAAAGTGGAAAAGTGTTGAACAAATTAGATTACAGGATTGGTATATACAAATGTGGGATTTAGCTCTAAATGAAAAACTCACTTGGGAAATTAATTGTAGAAAAGGAAAAGTTAATAATAATAAATTCTGGAGGATCTGGGAACCTTTTATAAATTATACTTTAAAAGAAAAACGGGGCATACTTCCTGCAAAAGATTACAATGACTTTTGGAAATTGTGAAAGGTATAGAACCCCCCGGACCCTGTATATAGCACAAGGGTGTGTTTCCAATGGTGTAATAGAGATGAATGAGAAGATTATGTATTTAGAAAAGAGAAGTTAATAATTATATGTATAAATTACGTTACATGATCTTTACAATTTGTATAACGCTTTTATTTGTATTTCTGTATTTTTTGTATCTTCTTTTTAAATACATAATAAAAAAATTAAAAAACAAAAAACAAAAATAGCAAAACCTGAGCAAAAGAATAGAGCTGAAAATTATATTTTCAGATAGGTTGTAGAATTTATTTTTAAACTTCTGCCAAGACACGAGGCTATGAGAAAGTAAGATTGATGCTCTCCGTATACTGTACAACCACTCTATGTAGAATTTGAGATATCAAGCCATCAGATCTTCACTTCTGGGTGTCTGCTGATAAATCTGAATTATGTCTCCTTGTTGATTCCTTGGGGCAAAGCTTGATGATTTTTACATATCAATTACCCTGTTTGCTGGTGTATAAGACCCATTTCCCCCACCCTTAAAATACACTGGAAAAAATGGAGTGTATCTTGTACTGTATATAGTGGCCTATAGTGGGCTATTTTGGTAATAGCGGGGTGTGTCTTATACTCCAATGTGTCTTACATGCCGGCAAATATGGTTTATTATATAGCGCTACATTGAGATATCAACTATAAATCAAAAGAAAAAAAATCTAACTAGGCTACAGTATCTTGCTGCCAGCAGACTTTTCTTATCATGCTATCAAAGTCTGGTGGGTTTTTTAAATGGTGAAAAGAGATTGATAGAAAAATGTTTTGAAAGGCAACAGACTTCAGAAGAAGCTCAACAGTTTTGAACTCAGCAATTTTTAACTTAACATCCTATCCTGTTCCCCAAATAATATTTTTGACAACCAATTGCTCTAATGTTTGTTCAACTGCAAATAGAAAAGTAGCCATGTGCTACAAAATTCTGGGGTGGATTGGATTGAAGGGTCAGGGTTCATAATAATTAAAATTAATAAGCTATAAAAGTGATGCCACCACTAAAGAAGGAAATGTCATTTATTCTAAGTGCTTGGATAGCTATAAGGAATAATATGGCAATTTAAGATGTCTAACCAACTAAAAGCAACTGGTTGTCACTATGTTTCATGATTACTCTTTGCGTTACCTCATCCACTACTGGATAAAGTAAATATACTATTGTCTAGGAAATGCTTAGAGTGGATATGAAATGAATTAAAGATGAAGTCATGGCTAATGTCAAGTAAATTATGAACATGTCATGAACGTGGTAAAGTTCATCTTTGATAAACAGTGGAAATACTATGATATAAAAGCATCCTATTGAATCACCTGTGTATTTGACCTGTACTGTAAAAGCTTCCTTGTTAACTAATTACTTAGTTTCTACTTCTGTAAATCACAGTTAAACAATGACCTAATCTGACTGTGTTCCAGAAAGTAAGGTATAAAAATGCCATGCAGAGCTGTGGTATTCATTCAGATTTTTGGAGCTTAATTCTATCTGAATCCTAATGACATTACAAAGCTTGTGATGTTATTAGTTAATAAAGGCCTTTTGCTGTTTCTTCACCGATAGTTGTGGTCTGCTTATTTTCTTCATTAAATGTAGCCGCTTCAGGATCACTTCTTGTTTTTGTGACTAGGACAGACTCTAAACTGACAAAATGAAGTCACCTTTTGGTGAATTCATTCTGTAGTTCTTTTCGCCTGACTTAGCAAACAATACCAGCTCACTATACTGTACTGCATTTACCAATATGGTTCCCACCTAATCTTGTTAGATATGTCTTTTTCATTCAAATAATGTATCTTAGAGTCAAACCAGATGCTAGTTAGTGGGTGTTCATAAGTGCTGAAAGGCATGAATTTTTCTCACTTCCTGTATCTTGCAAATTAGCTTCCTCTGTATTGCAACCAGGAGGAAAATATAAGATTTATTTGCAAGTCTAATTGCTCTGGCATGCAACTGTGAGGGAACCACTGAAGGACCAATGTGAAATGACAGCTAAGCATTTGATGTCATTGCTATGTGCCCAGTGGTGGGCTCAAAAAATGTTCAATACCACACTGTGGGCGTGGTATGGTGGGCGTGGCCAGGGGAAACCCCCTGTGTTGCACCTGAATTAGGACTACTTTATTTCAAAACTTGGATGGGCAGGGTCAGCCAGAATTTCTACTACTGGTGCGAACCTGCTGATGCCCACCACTGTATGTGCCATTAAACTAGAAAGGCATGAATTTTGTTTTGAATTTTGCATATACAGTACAGTGGAACCTCATACAACAATTGCCCAGTATAGCACTGAAATAACATAACAATTAGGTTTGGGGGTGGGTGGGTGGCGTCCCGCATAACAATTTTCCCTATGGAAAAAAACCATACAATGATTTTTCAAATGGAAAATCTACTTAGTGAAAAAACCATTGTACAATTGTCATCCAAAATCAGCTAGACATGATGAGCTATTCTTTGAGTTAATGCTAGCGTGATCAGGCAGAAAGAACAAGGTGTAAGGTGATTAATTATGCCATTGTATCAAAGCCATGCTGCATGTTTGTGTGGATCCGTTTAATAAAGCAGCTGCTGGGGAAAAGGAAGAGAGAGAGCAAGCAATGCGAAGGCCAGAGACTAACTTCTATGTACCCAGGAGCATCACCCCACAATCCCATGTCCTCTATCATTCTGGCTGGTCATGAATCCCAGAAAATAAAATGCAACACAAGGTAAGTGAGATACAGTGGTACCTCAGGTTACGAATGCCTCAAGTTACATAATATTTGCTATATGAAAGGAAAGCCATTGAAAATCATGTGTTGTGATATTCTCCCCCCCCCCCCGTGATATGAACAAATTTCTTGGATTTTCAGACAGCAGCCTCTAGTGGCCAGCTCTTGTAATGTGCAGGACCCATCATCCAGCTGTGTGGTTGCTCCCAGTGCTTCGTTTTTGGCATCAGCAGAAATTGCACCATTTTTTCGGCTACTTGGGCAGCTTCTATTGCTTCCCACAGCAGCGGGAGGGTATGCAGGGCATGTTAATGTAAGTGCCTGCTCAGCACTGAGCTACTATTGTTGCAAGGTGAGTATGGCCTTGTCACTTTAAGAATGTTTGCAGAGACTCACTGAGGATGGCCAGGTGCTGTGAGTCAGCACAAAACCAACGAGCCTCTGAACATATTAAGAGGCACATCTGAGTGCGGACTTTGGCTTGCATCTTTTGCCTGCCCTTGGCCTGACATGTTGTTGTTTGCATTCGCTATCGCCCGTCTGCCATGATTTATGCCTGAGCCAGTGTCTGGAGTGTGTTCAACTCAGGGATCTTTCTTGTGACAGCTGAAAAGCCACAGAGTTACCAGAAGGATTGCTTCACAGCTTTTTCTCAGCTACTCTCTACTGTGGACCTGAAGTCAAAGTGCTTTTGGATCAATGAAGCATGCTACCCACTTTGTGTGGTGATATGTGGGTAAGCAGAGACTAGAACTGTGTGCTCTATACTTGGCAGAGTAAAGACTGTGTGTGTTGGACTGTGGAACCTTGTATATACTGTTACTGCTGAAAGTCAAGCTAGTTAGTTTTTCTGCCTGCACTGTACATATATTGCACTCCTCAAGAGTAAAAAGCTTTTTGCTCTTTTGCTCAAGAGCCTGCCTGGCTTCATTTGTCTACATGCTACCAAAGATAGCACAACCAGCATGGGTGTTTGCCAGGGTTCTGGATGCAAATTCCGCCAAACACCAACAGAGCATTTCTGTTCCATTTTTGGAATTTTTCGCCGACCCAGAAGTGCCAAAAATGCATTGAAAACCAATTCATCCATTCCAGAGGTCAGAAAAAGTTTTTTTAAGTCTTTTATCGTTCAAAACTCTTTATAAAGTGGCAAAAATGTGGTGAAAAATTCCAAAGTCCACTTTATAAAGAGTTTTGAACTGATAAAATACTTTTTTTTACTTTTTCTGATCTCTGGAACTGATTAATTGGTGTTCAATGCATTCCTACGGGAAACTGCATTTTGAGTTACAAATTTTTTGTAGTACAAAAAAAAAAAAAACACCCGAGGAATGCATTCCTACGGGAAACTGCATTTTGAGTTACAAATTTTTTGTAGTACAAAAAAAAAAAAAACACCCGAGGAATGGATTAATTTTGTAACTCAAGGTACCAGTATATTTGAGGAGAGGTTTAAACAGTTCCACATTTCCAGTGAGTTTCCAATGCTGAATGAGATTTGAACCCAGGCCTCTTGAGATCTGGTCATTCTACATACTACATCACTGTGATCAGTTTGATCCTTAGCCATTGGCAAAACATTAATCAAACATCATCAACCATAAGGGGCAGTGATTTACCTTTCTTTAGACAAGGAAATCTGAACAATTTGACTAATCCAAAATCATCTCCAGTCACCAGAACTGCATTATTATAATTTCCATCCACAGAGTTGATGTCTATAATATTACTGTACTTGGGCCAGATTCCATTCACTTCTGGTCCTATCACACATGTCCATGAATCCCAGTGAATCCCTTTTATCTCATCTTTGCTTGTTAGGTGCTTTCCAGCTGGAAGAAAATCAGGTTAAAAAAACATTTAGCCATTTATTTCGAGAGCAATGATCACAAAATTCTCTCAGTGGCATTTCCTCTTCCTACGCTAAGGGATTCTTATCCTATGTGAACTAAATTTTGTCTGCTCAGGAACTTCTACATGGGGGAATAAAGGGTCATAGTTCAGGAGAGTTGCATATAAAAGGACAGGGATATAACCTACTGCACCTCCAAGCAGTAGGCTGATACATTTGAATAATATTTTTCATTCAGAAGAACAGTTTTGCAGGAAGCAGTTAGCTATGTGCTACAGCATAGAATCTAAAAAACAGTAGTTTAGTATTGAGTGGGAATGACTGTGTGAAATAGAGCAAGAGACTAATTTAAACTCTTTGATATTGATCAAACACAATGGAAATTGACTTTTCTATCTCTTTCTTATTTTCAAAAATATTTGTATTGACAATGAGAGCAATACAGTCTTGTAGATGTTCAACAAGACAGTCTAACACTTTAACACTAAAATTAATATTTTTAAGATAATATGAGGACTTCAAAGTTGTCCAGTGTTGCAATGAATAATACAGGAAATGCTTTATTTTTCTTCTAAAGTGCCAGATTAAAATGTCAAGATATTATCGCAGATCTCCCACATCTCAACTATTTAGATTTTGGAGAGTGGGTCAATATATTTAGTCATAAAGCTGTGGCTGCTGAAGAACCTTCTTAGCTTACATGGCATCCGGTAGAAGAAGCGTTCTCCTGCACCGTCATTAGTTTGCAAAAATTTACTGTCCAGAGACCAATCAATGTGAGTGATGAAACTAGAAGATTTGTTGCATTCTCCAGTTTTCTTGTACCGCTGAGCAACTGCATAAATATCAACTGGACCATCATTAGACCCCACTGCAAGATAGCAGCCGTCTGGAGAAAATTTCATTTCGTGAATCACTTCTTTCCGATCTTTGATATGAACTACCTCTGTCATATCTCTGCAAAACCAAGGAATAAAAATGTTAGCAGTAGACTTGTAAATATAAAATGGCTTTCTGACCTAAAACACTTTTAATAGCTTAAAATGTTAAGATTATCTGATAAATGCTGAGTGAGTGCAGTACCATAATGCTAGGTTCTAAAAGGGAGTAATAATCACTCTCAACAGCTGGCCTCGAAGGGAGAGAAACCTGGGGGTCTTGGGTGGCAATAGAGGACCTTGTATTGTGGGAGTCTCTTTGTGGGAGTTGGTAGTAATTTGTGATGTTGTTTTTGTATACTATGGAAGCCGCCTAGAGTCAGGTTTGCCTGAGCAAGGCAGGGTATAAATTTGAAGAATAAATAAATAAATAATAGTAGGATAAAGAGGTAAGGTAATAATTGAAAGTTACTGTTTTATAAACTTAGTAAATCAATATTAATGACAAAGGAGGAAAGAAACCTCTAAATTTGGTTAAAGAACTCTGCAGATCTGGTACAACTATAGGTGAGAGTAGAAAAACACGCTGTGGCATTTTATGTGATTATTGCCCCTTACTCATTCACATTGCCTGGGTACATGTTGTATTCCATCATTTGGAATACAAATGAAGGTTGGTTGTCTTTGTTTTTAAAGATGTAAACCGCTCAGAGTAGGATAAAACCCTAGATGAGTCGAACATAAATTCATTCATTCATTCATTCAACCAACCAACCAAGAAAATAAACATAAATAAATCTAAATCCTTACAAAATCTATCCTATGGTACCTGGGAAAGAATAATTGGGTACAATGAATGAAAGGACGTCCCTTTCCAAATCTGGTGGCCTAACTCCCCATCCTAGAACATTGTGGAATTTTCTGTAGTTGCTTCCTCTACAAGGCTAGAAATCCAGATCTTAAGTGCAGAAAATGAGGCAGATCACCACTATGCTATACTGAAACAGATTCATAGCTGGACATTTAGGAATACCCTAGAGCCTTTATGGCAAACCTATGGCATGCATGCCCAAGGTGCCATGCAAAGCCAATTCAGTGGGTATGCACTAATGTGCAGTAAGCCCCGTCCCCACACCACAACATCCCCGTGCTGCCAATGGCAGCGCAGCTTTCCCAGCCACCTGGCTCCCTCTGCCAATGGGGAGGGGAGGCTGAAATCCCACCCAGGAGGTGTGACCAGACATCCCCTTCCTACCTAGGAGACAGGGAGACAGTGTGTGCACACATGCTGCTCTTCTCCCTTGGAGAGATGTCTCATCACCTCACTTCACCTCCAGGTAGGGATTATAGCCACCACAGTGGCAGAGGGAGGCGGGCGGTGGGCAACGGCCTGTGGGCATCATGGTGGCACAGCCTTGTTGGAAGCCCCGGACAGCAGCAGCAAGGTGCTACCGCCGCCACCCAGGACTTCCAACATGGCCACACTGAGCTTTTTTTTGGGGGGGGGGCGCGGCGGCTTTGTGTCAGTTATACATAATCCTTTGAAATGGGGGGGGGGGGAATAGATTTATAATCCATGATCACATCTTCAAGATATTCTGTGACAAAATAGGTTTCTTTTCAAATTAATCTATGGCTGCATAATGTGGCAAAAATGTTTAGGTAAAGACCTCCCTTGCTCAAAAGTCAGTTGAGTCCAACTCTCATTTCTGTTTACAGCCAACGAATCAGCGCTATCTGCGTCTGCAGACATTTCTGTGGTCATGTGGCAGGCACGATAGACGATGGAGCACACCTTTCCTGCCGAAGTGGTACCTGTTTACAGTGGTGGGCCCCAAATTTTTTTTACTACCTACACTGCGGGCGTGGTATGGTGGGCGTGGCCAGGGGGAAAACCCTGCATTGCACCCAAATTAGGACTACTTTATTTCAAAACTTGGATGGGCGGGGCCAGACAGATTTTCTGCTACCGGTTCTGGCGAACTGGTGCGAACCTGCTGATGCCCACCACTTCCTGTTTATCTTCTTGCAAGGTTGGCAGGAACTGGGAGATATGACATGTGCTCACTCCATCATACAGCACTCAGGGCTCGGACTTTTACTTAGTTTTACCGGCTTGGTGTCTCCTGAAAGGTTTGTGAAAACTCAATCAAAAAAAGAAATTGATTTTATTTAACTTACATTGCCTTGCACTTACTCAGAGCAACTGTATTTCCAAATGACTTTAAGTTTGAACCTCAAATTACTGACTGTGCTTTGTTCAGGCACTTAACTACAGTTCACGCTCCATACAACTTTCCTTTGGCTGAAGTAACTCCACTTCAGATTGGTATGAAGAGTCCTACTAGGGAGTTGTTGATGTCCTCTGCAGATCCAGAAAGAGTTAAACACATGCTGCTGAAGTGTGTTGGCTTCCATAGAGAAGAGTGCTAATGGCTTTCAGGGCTCACTGAAATGGAACATTTGCAACTCTGCACTTTTTTGCCAGCTGGCTCTACTTAGAACTGCTAGAACTCAGATATTACCAGGACTTCCATCTGCACTTATTCTTCAAACCTGATTTCTATTCTCTCTTAAAAAACAGCATCTCCTTAAGAAATGGATCAAAAATGTTTCAAATTTTTTGAAAAAACCCATTTAATTTTTCAAAAACAATTTCATCTTCTCAATTCCCACCAATCTTTGCTTAAGTAGTGTTAACACTAATTAAATTTCCATTATTACTCTACCTTGTAAATCAGCTATCTTCAGGAACCACTCTTTCAAAAATCAGAGGAAAACCAAATTGTGAACTATTTCCACATGGTCATACCATAAATGTATTTTCTAAGGGCTGTATCCATTTGTTTGTTGTTGTTCAGTTGCACAGTCGATTCTGACTCTTTGCGACCCTATGAACCATTGCCCGCCAGGCACCTCTGTCTTCCAACATCCTCCTCAGCCTGCCCAGCTTTGTGCCCATTGCATCTACAATACCACCTTGCCATCTCATTTTTGGCCACCCCCTTCTTCTTTTGCCCTCCACCTTTTCCAGCATCATGGCTTTCTCAAGTGAATCCTCTCTTCTCATTTGATGTCCAAAATACTTTAGCTTCATCTTGACTATTTGACCTTCTAAGGAGCAGGCTTGATTTCATCTAATATTGACCTATTTGTTTTCCTGGCTGTCCAGGGGACTCTCAAAACTCTCATCCAACACCACATTTCAAAGGCGTCTATTCTTCTTCACTCAGCTTTCCTAATGGTCCCGTTCTCACAACCATACATTACCACCGGGAATACCATTACTTTGACTATGTGAATTTTTGTTGGCAAGGTAATATCTCTACTTTTAACTATGTTCCCAGGTTTCTCATAGCTTGTCTCCCAAGCATCAGTCACCTTTTTAATTTATGGCTGCAATCTCCATCTGCAGTGATCTTTGATCCTAAGAAAGTAAAGTCTGTAACTGCTACTACTTCTTCCCCATCTATTTTCCATCTATTTTTCTGTGCTCAGCTTTCCTTATGGTCCAGCTCTCACAACCATACATTACCACCAGGAATACCATTGCTTTGTGTCATGATTTTAGGTCGAACAGCCAGTAACTAAGGCCTCTGTAATAAGGCCTCTGTATTCTTAAAAACTGCTTTCTTAAAAAAATCCTTATCTCAGATTCCACTCAGATGAGATGGCTAGCTAGATGTCTTACAAATGAGATCATGCATTCCTTTGGTCAGGGAAGTTTCTACTGGCTTCCAAAATGTACTGGAACCTAGTGGAAAGTTCCAAATGAGGTAATTAAGATGAGATCATAACAATTCTTATGGGAAGAGGACTCCTCATTTTGCCTATATAAACTACAAGATTTTAGCTAGAAAGACGGTCCTGTGACTGAGGCAGAAATGCTTTGTTAGCACGGACCCCATGAGCCCCTTGGGGCTAGGATGGAAAAGGACTCAATGCCATGCCAATCTTATCTTGGAAATCTGAAACTCTGTTGGACTCTCATCTATTCTATATAAGTCGAACAATACAATCTCCATAGCTATGGCTAATTAGCACCTTCCTGATTTCCACCTTCCTCTCAACTCCTGCAGGTTTTTCCTCCTTTTCCCCCACTGCCACCAGCCTCCATTCCAAAAGGGGGAGGTGGTGTAATCTGCTACCATCCACTGCCATCACTACCTCTGCCTCAGACCCATTTGGATGCAGGTCTCGTAGCCACTGCTCTGTGCCCGACAAATGGTAATTTTAAAATATATATTTACATACACTACTGTTATAGGGTTACAACAGTTTTTTGCAATGACCACTGATCTGTTGTAGCACTATAACAGTAAGGAACAAGGAGGAAAAATATTTCCAGGCTGGAAACTTTATGGGGCAAGAGGCACAATACACAATATGTGCCAAAACTTACACACACACAGAAGAATACAACAGTTTAGGAATAGTTACAAAATAAACAGCCCTGGCTGGGTAGTTTAAAATTAACCACACTTTGGCAAGGTAATGTGTGCCCCAGTTGTGTAACACATATTCCTCAGTATTTGAATTGATTCTGATTCTACCAAATTGACACAAATATAAGACTTTTTGCAAATCAAGACATACTCTGAATTACACAAATGCAGCTGAAAGCAGCTAATGACAAATTCCAGAATTGATACAAGTTTTGTTCTGTTAAAGTTAACATGCATTTTCTTTTTTTCACTTACCTTACTCTCAGAACAATGAAAGAGCCATCTTTCATTCCCAGCGCCAGCTGAGACCCATCGGGGCTGAAAGAAACACTCCGCACAGCTTCCTCCATATTACAACGGGCAATCAAGGCATGATCGGCAAGGCTCCATAAACTATACAAGAAAGAAAAGACTAGATAAGATTGCCAACCATTATACAGTCAACCAATTATTTAATTTTTCTAGGCCATGGAAATTTATATTGACTCCTGAATGAAGCTTTCTTTTCCCTGCTATGCTGTATCTATTTCATTCTCTCAAACAGAGATCTATATTTCCCACTGTGTAATTAAGCACATTCAAAAATAGGGCTCATTTTAGTGTAAAGCATCTGTATTCATGTCATGATTGAAACTAAGATTGAATTATGATCTTTCAAAGTGATTTACCAATGTAAAAGGAAGTGAGATTTGGGGCTTTAAACCCCAAAAGCTGGAATTGAAGACAAGAATAGTGCTTATGGTCCACCACGTCCCAAATTGTACATTCTGGTGTGTGGGTTTTGGAATGAAAATGGCATTTTTCAAAATTGCCATGTTTGCGCAGCCAACATGAAAACAAAGCTAAATAAAAGTAAGCTAATGTGCAACCTGTGAAGCTGCAAAACAACATGAAATGATAATAAGACATCCTTTATTTCTTATGGCAGCTCCACTGCAATTAAAAGTAATTATTTTGTTCTTTTCTGTCCTCATGTTACCCAAACCACCAAGTGTGCAGTGTGAAAATATGGCTGAGCATGTTAGTATAATGTGGCAAAAATTTAGGGGTTACACATTTTAAAAGCTTCAATAATAAATGGGGTAAATGTTGTGATCCAGCCCTCCTCCAATGAGGACCTGGATCAGGAGGCACTCCCTATGCCCAGTTCAGTTCTGCTTGCACCCAAGCCCGAGGATGCCCTGAGCCAGGGATCTCAGCCTGCACCTGGCCCAAGTCTGTTTTCCCCAGCAGCTAACCTATCAAATTAGAAATTTGGCTCTGACAGTGATCAGCCCTTAGTCAGGGAGAGGTCCAGGAAACAGCTACACCTGAGATGGAGGCAGGCTAGAGCGAAGCACCAAAGAAGGCTTCCAGCTGATACTGATTAGCTGGGAGGCATATAAGCAAGCTTCTTCTCATGCAAAGACTCACATCCTGCTTGACTCCAGACTGCCTGCCTAGACCCTGATCTGCCTGCCATGACTTCTCTGCCAACCCTGATGATGCCCCTGGACACCCTTTGGATTAGACTACTGACTTGGACTACCTGTAAACAGACCTAAGCTTGTCTTTTGGACTTTGATATCTGGACTATCCTCGAACAAAACTCTCTGTGTATTGCTGCTGTGCAGTGACCATGCCTGTCCGGGTGGGCCAGCACAGTAAAAGAGATATAATTTAAAAATAAAGAAACATCCTTTGCTAAACAGATTAAGAGCTGGAAAACCTTAAAGAGAAATTGCAAAATACTGTAACATAAATCACCCATGATGTTCAGTAGATAACCAAGTTCATTAAGGAATCACTTCCATATTTAGGCCTCTTGATATAACAGAAGGGAGGAGATGGGTGAAGTGGATTGATCAATGAGGTATGATCACATTGGAAATGGACATTTTGCTGAGTGTATAGTTTATACACTTTGGGCATAGCATATCAGTGGCCTTTTGGGAGTGATTTCCAATTCACATGCAGTAGAAAGAAATAATGGAGAATGAAGGCTATCTGAAATGTGACAGATAATTAAATAAATTGCTAGACATTTAATTTTTAAACAGGCATGTGTTTTATTGTCATGCCACTCTCTACAATAGTATCCCTTTGTCTTCCAAGTCAGTAGCAACCCTACATTGCTAGATCTTCATAACTTAAGATACTATTCTATATAATACATTCAAAAGATTGATTCCAGAGCCATTATAACTGAATGTTCTAGGAGATTATTATATCTGAGCTATCTCTCCTCTTGTATTTTAAGAAATTCTTTCACATTTATACAATTTTAATAATATATATTTAAAAGAAATGATAGTGGGATCATGTTGTGTACTTCTAAAATATATACTGTCGTTCAGCAAGATTAAAATACAAGTGAAGAGAAGACATCTGTCTCCCAGGAAACAGACTCTTTTGTTATTCCCACAGAATTGAACAGAATTCTGCTGACACAAAGTTGATCTAATACACTGCTACACAAAGATTCTTTAGGCAGATCAAGTCTAAGGCAGGAGCTGAAGAACTTCAGTTTCATTTTAAAATGATTTAAGCATTTGATAAATGTAAAACCTGACTCTATCTCAGCCTGGCCAGATTATCCTCCTATGGTAATAGAGCAGACCTTACTGCCAGCAAATCAATATCAATCATCAGGCAGCAGTTTACTAATCTGACAACCTTGAGGACTAACAGCCTTGGGTGACAAAGTCCACGGGGAAGGGTGATGGTCCCCAAGTAGATATACAGTACCTGTTGCATCAGTAGGGATCGTGTGTTGGGGCCTCAGCTTCTGGGGAGAGTTTCTCCTGACTTAACCTCTACTTCTGCTCCCTTTATTAAGTGTCTGGCATATTGTGGCTTGGATTGTGGGATTGTTTGGTTTGCACTCATTTGTGTAACTTTTTCTTTTTTATGAGCCACCTAGGGTTGGGTTTGCCTGATTGGGGCAGGATAATAAATCTAAATAAATAAATAAATTGTCCAGGAGAGGCATCTGTTAGGATCTGACTGATGGCCACAGGGGAGGTCACTGTATGAAATTCCCATAAGTATCTTAGGGACATGGCTAACCATTCCCCAGCTGATTCCAACACCACCCTCCAAAGCCAGGAGTGAAAAAGCCGGCTGCAGTTCTGGGAGGAAGAAAACACCAGGCCCCAGCTGATTCCAACACCACCCTCCTTCGGCCAGTCTGTGTTTGCTAAACTTTTTCTAGGCTGGGGTTTTGTGGCAGCACCTACATGTTGGATGGACACATTGCCCTTCTCCTTTCCCTTGGACAGAAGGAAGGGGACTAGTCGGTTGGTGGCCACCACCTTAATGGGTAGGATCCGGGGTGGGTAGGGTGGGGATGCCTTTTTGTAACTTTTTTTTTTCTTTGTAAGATTGTGTAATGTTCCTATGTTTTTTGTAATATTTTTGTAACTTTATGACGTATATTGGGGTTTTATCTTACTGTATTGTATTTTATGATATTCTATTGTTTGAATTATTGATGTATATTTCACTATATTGTGACATTGTGTTGTTCTATTGAATTGTTACATTGTATTTGATTGTATGTTGTGAGCCGCCCTGAGTCGGTTTTCACCGAGTAGGGCGGCATATAAATTTAAATTTAATAATAATTAATTAATAATAATGGCTGAGGTGTGCAGACTTTCCAAACTGTTCAAGCATCTCCCTTCTGCCTTCTAGGGCTGCTGTGCTCCCTGGGCCCTGTATCCATTCTCTCAGGTACCAGGAAGTAATGTAATGGCCCACTGACCAGGACACCCTGGTCCCCACTTCACATGGCTCCCCTGAGTGGAATGTGGCCTCCTCTAGAGCACAAGGTTCTTGGTGGGAAAAGGACAGGAGGCTGCTCTGGCACTTGATGGAGAAGGCAAATGGTTACAGTAGTAAATGCCACTGGGCTAGCCTAGGGTTTGAATTGTTCATTTGCTCTGACCATTGTGTATGTACAGTAAACAAGGTAAAGAAGAATCATAACAGTTTACCTAACCTTTACCTTTACCTTACAGTTAGTACCAAAGGAGATTAAAGTCCACTTGAAAGCAAGAGCCTCTTTCTCAATTGCAGCATACTTTTGCTCTCCTGGTAGCAACTTGTGAATTTTGTCTAGGACTGTGTGCTCATATTCAGGTCTCCGGTGCCAACAAAGCACACAGACCTGGTCAAATTGCCCAACTGCAAAATGAAGATTTTTGAGAAGTCTAGATAGTGTAGGATTGGTGCTGAGCACAGCCTTTCCTTCATTTGGTCAAAGGTGGCCTGCTCAAGGTCACCCCATCAAACAAGTTTGGGGCTCTGTTTTCTGGGTAAGGCTCCTTAAAGGGGCTGTGCTAGTAGTGAAATTCAGGATGAGTTGCCAATAATAACCAGCAAGACCAAGAAATTGCAGCACTTCTCTCTTCATGTATATCTCATAAGCATAAAATGGAGGTTTTTGATTAATTGAGTCAATCTCTATATCTAGGAAACCCTGGAAAGAGTTGTCATAAGTTTGAATTGACCTGAGAGGATGTTGCTTTTGCTATAAATATATTAATACATTTAACTGAATAGTTTCTTTTTCTTTTTTGTTTAAACCTGCAATGAATTGACCACTGTGGTTTGATTTTTAAAACATGACAGATTTTTGGAGAGCAAGAGTACAACAACAAAATTTCATAAATATTCTTCTTATGCTCTTGTCTTACCGCACAGAATGATCGTCACTGCCAGTCACAATTAAAGGTTTCTTGGGATGCACGGCCAGCGCCCAGAGTTCTCCTTCACAGTGACCCTGCATGATCAGCATGGGTTTGTCTCTTTCTCTCACAATCACCTCAAAAATTTCACTGTCTTGAGTCCCTGCTAAAAGTCGATCTGCTTTCCAGCATACACTTCGAATGGACAAACCTGAGAAAGAATAGAATGTACTTCAGCTACACACTTTTCTTGTGAGAGCTGATCTAGCCATCATCCTGCATGACCTAATACTATTGAGTTGGAGATTTAGCTCTTATAGAGTGCTATAAAGTTTCAATTTATAGAAAATGTAATTAAAAGGATATTCACTGGAGTCCATCAGAGGAAGGACATCCAATCAATATTGCATCAACATCGTTGCCTTTTTATTTGCATCTAGAACAGGGGTCCTCAACGTTTTAAAGCTGGGGGCCAGTTCATGCCCCCTCAGACTGTTGAGGTGCTGCACTGGTGGTCCCATCACTGCCACTATCACCAGGGGGAAGTGGTGGGGGCTCAGGGTAGTCCTGCTGCCACCCTGAGCCCCACCACTCCTCCCCGCTGCCACTGGTGGGACCACCCCGAGCTACCACTGTCCCCACTGCATCACCACTGGTGGGACCACCCTGAGCCGCCGCTGCTGCCGGCAACCATTCCCCCCCTACTGCTTCCCTTCTTATTGGCCTGGAGGAGCTGCATGGGATGGGTGAAGGAGGGGTCTAGGCTGTCCTTCTCATCTGTGCTCAGCCAGAGCGGCCCCTGGGAAAGATACATGCAGTCGTGTGCATCTGCTGGGAAAGATGCACTCAGCCAGAGCGGCCCCCAGAAAAGATGCAGGCATCTGAGTGTGCCTGCCACTTCTGCTTCCACTTTTGCTGCCACCACCTCAATCCTTGTACCCTCCGCTTGGCTTGGGATGTCCCTGCCAGCAATCCATAGCAGGGGGGATGTTGTAAGCCTTACAACATCCACCCTGCTACAGAGTGCTGGCAGAGACATGCCAAGCCAAGCCAAGCGGAGGGGACAAGGGTTGAGGCGACAGCGGCGGCAGGCTGGATGATTTGGTGCCATGGGCCGAAACCAGCCCACAGGCCATAGGTTGAGGATCCCTGATCTAGAACAATGGAGTGAACATGGCACAAATTGGAGTCTATGTGCACATATATTTGTGTATCCATTCTAACCAATATGTAGAAACTGGCAATGTGTGCAAGATTTAAAGCTTTAACAATGACGTATAAAGCCCTACACAACTTTGGACCTTGACACCTGTCGGGTTGAGCATGGCTTGGCCTACTTGGTCGTCCCAAACTTTAGAGCTATGTGTGCCCATGTTGAGAGGCTTGGAAGGCTTTGATGAGGAGTTGGCTCTTGTCAGTTGTGGCCCGTCATTTTGGAACAGTTTACTATCCCCTGTGTGTCAAGCCCCCTTCCTTCAAGTGTTCAACAAGCTGGCAAAACCCTGAGCCATATGAGGAAGTATAACCTTTCGCTGCTATCTTAATTCAGACATGCATCGTTATTTGACTGCTGATGTTTATGTATTTGTTTTAATTGTGTTGTATTTTGTATGTGGTTTTAATTATGTCTATTCGTTTGTTGGGTATGTTACTGTTTTGATTTGTATGTGATCTGCTCAGAGTGACTTTTGCCATATGGATGATACACAACAACAATTAGAGAGAGGGAGAGACTGACTGTTCTCATGTTAGCTCTACTAATAGAATTCAGTCCCAATTGTTGGGCATGAAGAATAAAACAACAAGTTTGTACAAAGAACTAAGAGGAATACATGCAGTAGAAGTAGAGACATATACTTAAGTCTAGTTGTATGTTTCACTTCTTCTCTGTCTGATCTGTCCCCTTCTTGAATGTACACTGATATTCTCAAGGATGACTTCATTTTTAATTTCCTCAATTCTCACTCAAATATGTAGTAAGCACAGTGTGACATTCTAAGCTGATTTTCTATCTCTGGTGGAGTTCCTATAATAGAGCCTAACTCCTTTGCTTCTTCAAGAGAGTCTTTGCTCCATAATTACTCTTCATGCACTGTACTCTCTCATTTTCTAATTAGCCACTGGAGGCTTATAACTGTACATCCCTGCGGTTTCTTTGAACTTGTGTTTCCTTCCAAGTCTTCTTTACATAGAGTCAGTGGCTTATCAATGACATTAATTTAAAGAACCCCTAATGGGCGGTTTCTTCCTTAAGTGAATGACTTATCTTCCTTCATTACTGATCTGCATTTTAGATACCCTGCAGGAAGATAACTGATGAACTTTTTCCAATACCCCATTAGAGACAACTGGCATTTATAAATAAATAATGTAACCTATTGCCATTTCTTCTGAAGAAAAGATTTTGCCACACTGCTCAATGTGCAATGTTCTCTTGCTGTCCTGTCAGTTACAAGACTGGGAATACCACAGCACAATTAGAGGACAGTTCACTGCTTTATGCGGGTATTTCTGCTCTAGAAATATGTTCTGTCACTCATAAGAGAAACCAGAAGGTAAAGAAATGAATGGACAGATCAAAGTGTCCTGCAGCCCACAAAAGTTTATACCAGGAGTGCCCAAACTATGGCCCAGGGCCCGGATGTGGCCCCTGATGCTAATTCATCAGGCCCATGAATCCCCCGTTGCTCCTGGAAGCGGAAGTAAAACATGCCCGTAAGTGCTGTTACCAGGGTACACCCGATTGTGGTTCAAAAATACCACAATCTTTGAAGGGGCTCTTTCTGTGTACCCCTACTACTGGTGTCTACCCTGTACTACTCTTTATATGTTTTGGATTTTGAGATGTTTGGTTTTTTGTTCTCATGGCAACATTGGGCAGCTGGGCCTAAGATCTGGACCTCATAAATCTACAAAAACATGCTGCTAGGCAATGCATAGATCCAGTGGTGGGCAGCAAAAAAATTCACTACCATACCATGGGCGGAGTCTATGTAATGGGTGGAGCCTACATCATGGGCGGAGCCTATGTCATGGGCGATCTAGTCATATGGCTATGTATACATCTGCAAACACAGGCAGCACTGGCTCTTGGGCTGTAAATGGAGAGAGTCAGATATGACTGGCTTTTGAGCAAGGGAGACCTTGAACCACTTGCAGGGACAAAATCTGATGTCAAATTTGAATACTAATCAGGGAACTTCTGTTATTAGGTAAAGGTTGCCCTTGCTCAAAATCCAGTCGTAACCAACTCTAGGGTTCAGTGCTCATCTCTGTTTATAGCCAAAGAGCCAGTGGACTTGATCCACAAAAGCTCACATTAAAATACAGCAGTTAGTCTTTAAGGTGCCACAATGTTTTTGTCTTTTTGTTTTGTTTTACTCTCTGATATGCTTGCACAGAACAAAACTTTTAAAATGGTAGCTGTGTTAGTCTGGGCAGGACAGGGAAGTGGGTGTGGCCACCCAATTTCGCTAACCCCTGCCCGAAGGCCACCCAATTTTGCCACCCTCCTGCCCAAAGGCCACCCAATTTTGCTATCCCCCCTGCTGGCTGTGTGTGTGTGAACCTGTTGCTGCCCACCACTGCATATATCCAGTAAAACCCTGGTTTACGAATGCCTTGGTTAACGTTTGCTGTGATTTACGATGGCAAATCGTACTAAATTTATGTCCCGATTTAGGGGTTTTTTTGTTTACAACTGTGAATTGAGACGACCAGCGCCATTTTAGAGTCAAAATGGTGCCTGCACTGCACCCACCACTGGAAGTAATAATTCTTCACTTACTGCTGTGTTGTAGGCATCGTAGCGTTTTTGCCACTATTTCCACACTGTCTGCTACTTCTACCAGCAGCGGGAGAGTGTGGGGACCTTATCTGCTTGGTTCCAATCATTGTCTAAGCCCCTGTGCAGCACTACAGCCAGGCGCGCATTCCCGGCCATAGCGCTGTGCAGGGAGCTCAGACGAAGGCCAGAACCAAGTGGATAAGATCCCCGTCCTCTCCCACTGCTGATAGCGGTGGAGACTGGGCTCCCCCAGCGGCCAGACAAACTGTTCAGGAAGAAGCAAGAGTGTGGAAAAGGTAGGGAGATTGCTTCGTCCCTTTTGTGGGGGTGGGAGAAGGTCCTGTCTGGCATTTTTTGTATTTTTTTGGCAGTTTTTTGTATTTTTAAAACATTATTTTTTGTCTGGTCAGGACCTTTTCCCTTTTGTGGGAGTGGGGGATGATCATGTCTGGGTGTTTTTTTTTTTTTTTTGGGGGGGTGGCTTTTTTTAAAAAATTATTTTTGGTCCAGTTGAGACTTTTTTTAAAATTTTCAGTGCATTCCTATGGGGAAATGTGCTTTGGTTTCCATTTTTTTTTTGTTTATGACGAAGACCATTGGAATGGACCAATGTTGTTTTTTTTTTTAATTTTTATTTATAATTTTCAGACAAAAAAAACAATACTACAACACTACAAATACAAAAAAATCGCATCTTAAATAACATTTCAGTTCTTGTTACAATCTTACTGGTATTACATTAACTAAGACAAAATAAGCAAAAATAAAAAGAACATACAATAAATAAATATAATCATCCACATCCAACCCGCCACCTCCCATGATCCCATATTAACATAACATAAATCCCTATCACCCACCCTAAGCCTTTCACCGTTCTGTCGTCTTCTCTCCCCCATCCTTCCTTTGAAGGACCGCCTCCGAGTGTCGAAGAGGGGGAGGGGAGACCGGGACTAAAGCGGGTTCATTCTCATGTTTGAGAGTATCAAATAAATCCGCTTGCTCAAACTGTACAGCTGTTCCTTATTCTTCTTTCCTTCTACTAATGGCTATCTTACCCCTGTTCTTTTTATTGCTTTTATGTTATGTTATTTCTGTTCTAAATTTTCAACCCTTATCCACCTTTAGCCTTCTTTGACAAAAATTGTTTACATTTCCGTAATATTTTTATAAATATACCATAACACATTTTTCTCCTTCAACTTTTAAGTCAATGAAAAAACAACTGGGCTCCCCCAGCGGCCAGACAAACTGTTCAGGAAGAAGCAAGAGTGTGGAAAAGGTAGGGAGATTGCTTCGTCCCTTTTGTGGGGGTGGGAGAAGGTCCTGTCTGGCATTTTTTGTATTTTTTTGGCAGTTTTTTGTATTTTTAAAACATTATTTTTTGTCTGGTCAGGACCTTTTCCCTTTTGTGGGAGTGGGGGATGATCATGTCTGGGTGTTTTTTTTTTTTTTGGGGGGGTGGCTTTTTTTAAAAAATTATTTTTGGTCCAGTTGAGACTTTTTTTAAAATTTTCAGTGCATTCCTATGGGGAAATGTGCTTTGGTTTCCATTTTTTTTTTGTTTATGACGAAGACCATTGGAATGGACCAATGTTGTAAACTGTGGTTTTATTGTATTCGTTTAGCGTTTCTAGTTTTGTGGATAAGAAATACAATTTTAGATTAACAAACTTTTATGCATGAGGGAAAGCTGGGGAAAATCCCAGAAGATTTATTGGATGTTCTAATAATACAATGGCAAAATATGAAACATATGTATGCTAACTCTTGCATCTATTCTACTGACTCCTTAGGATCACAGCCATGAGAATTAAATTTAAACAAAGAATGTATAAGTTTAAGGTGCATATAAAAGTAAAACACACACATTAGGAATGTATATTTTGTTACCTTTGTATCCTTGCTCGGTATCCCTGAGATCAATTTTAGTTATTGGTTTAAAATCAGTATCCCATAGTCGAATACAGCCGTCTCTTCCCCCAGTCGCGAAGCCTTCCTCACAAGCGTACATGCTAAAAATTCCAGCCTGTAAATTAACAGCACAACAGATTTGAAATTTTAGGTACAAGTCTGTTTACAACATGTCACAAATTTATACTACTGGGTGGAGATATACTAGCATTTCCCACCCCCACCCACCCTTGTGAGATTTTCCAGCCTTTGCAGAACCTCTTGATTTGACTACTCCATCATAGATCTGTTGCCAGGGGCAAAACCTTTCCAACAGGGGCTGTTTTGAGGGCTTTCTTTCTGGCAGAAAATTAGCTTATGACTATTTAAGCACATGATTCAGCACAATCAAATATGTCTCACCAGTAGCACATTGGGTGGTCTGCCAAAGGACAGCAGGCAGTTTAGAAATCAGGCATATTAGAAACTGGTCTGCTGTTTTCAGGTCTTGGATAACAATTTGTTAATCTGATTTGCAGTTAACTGCATGTAATGTTTTCTGCTTGATTTTAAAGTTTCTGTTCAAAGTAAAAATATATAGACAGATAAATTTTTCATTGTCAGACAAGCTTTTAAGGGACAGGTGTCACAGGAATGCTACTGTTTTGTAAACTTAAAAATTTTAAATGTTTTTTAATGTTTTAAAATTATTTTTAACCGTGGTTTCAATCTTGGTATATATTTAATTGTTTTTAATATGGTGTATGTGGAGGGGGCACAAAGTATTTTTTTATTTCTTTGAATATACATTGCCCCATGTCCAGAGGGGCATACTAAAAATAGACAAAGTGACAATGTTTAGTAATGAACAGGCTACCAAGCTGTACAAAATTTAATTACATAAAAACCCCAATTGTGCCAATGCACTCAACATTTATCTAGTTTGCCATGCAACTGTATGAACAACACATATTGTTATTCATAAAAGAGAAAGAAGACTCAAAGGGGCTTATTAATAAAATTATTGCAGTCCTCATATTTCTCCCCACTCTCCATTTTAAAGGAAATTATGCTCCAGAAATCTGTTTCTGAACAAAAGGTTAAATTTTTAATCCCTTGGAATTTGACTTCCTGGTAGGAAATCCTCTTAAACAATATGGGATTTACCAGAATCTGGAAGACACTTTCTTATCCAGAAGCTTTTATTATATGTCAAGATGCTTTTCAGAACAGCAGTAATGTATATGTGTCATAGCTATAAGGAGCAACAACACAAGATGCAGTTATAACATTGATTATCTATAAAAATTGCCATGTATTGCACGAATCAATATACAGTAACTGTCATGTCTGAAGAGTTCCGTAATTGCTCATTAGGCATGACAGAGAGTAACATTTCTGAAATTATGTCAGTAGCATAACAGACACAGATGGGGAGCCATGCCTTATTTCCAGAAATTAGCACTGAGAAGGCAACTTACACCATGAGCTCCTTGAACCGTGCGGACTAAAGTGAGCCCTTTCCAGACATATATGTCTCCATTTAAAGCACCAGAGTACGTAGTATCATCTTTTGCACAAGATAAACAGAGGATAGTTTGCAGGTCTCCTGCTTTGCCAAAGATTCCTCTTTTGGCTGTCAAGGCATTTCCACATAATGTCCAAAACTAAAGAATGAAAATGACAAAATACATACACACACACATACATATATGTGACATTTATATTTTAGGCAGAAGTAGAGTACAGCCCCATTTTGTTTGAAAAGCTATCAAGGGAACCCAAGTTATTTGATTTACTCTCCATTAGAAACAAATGCTGAACATTCATTCTTTTATTTAAGACATTTATATAACCCACCCTCCACTGAATTCTTACAACAATTAATCCAATTCACATTGTCAAAGCATACAAAAACAGGAGAGAATGTTTCTAATGCCACACTAAACTTAAACTTTTATGCAGCCCATTTTATTAGATCCACGAAGGTTTATACCAGAAGTTCTCAACCTTTTTAAGCCGGGGCCAGGTCACACTCCCCCAGCTTTGGGGGTCAGATGGCTATTTTGCCCTTTTCCAACCACATGGCACTTCTGGGTGTGGTGGAGGTGATGGGGGCCACATGAAATTGCATCATGGGCCACTTAATGGCAAGCTAGGATCCATCCACCTTAAACAAATTCATGCCAATGGCATTTTTCCTGCTTCAGGAAAAAAAATGCATTCTCGGATATGAGTTGCAGCCGATGACGATGTTTTCTAATTTCTTCCTTTGAAAGATTTATTTCTAAATTGTTCAACATATCATTCTTCAGCTGTCCGTTCTCTTTCTTGATTGTCTTAACAGAATTTCAATGTGGGTGGAAACTGTGTCTTAATCAAAGGCTCATCAATGCAAAGACAAGCACAAGATCGTGGAGGAACCTGTAGTAACCAGCCTGCCATTTCAAACACTGCAGATGGTAAGATTCATTTTGAACTGCTGGTAACATATTTTAGGTCAATGATAGCTTTCTAGAATGAATTTTAACAAAGAGGAAACTTGGAGGAGGGGGACTTTTAATTCAATGAAAAACAAGTTTAAAAAATGTATAAACTAGGCACAGAAGTGTTTGTCTCTAACGTTTGAATACATGTCCCACTACTCATGTTTTTTGTCATGGTGGATGAGAGCTAATAGGGTTTATATTCTTTTTTGTATCTATGTTTAATTTGATCAGTAGTTAGACATATTTTTAAAAATTGTACTACAGTTCCGAGAATTGCTCAGCCAGAAAAGTCATGTTGACTACTGGATCCTGGAGGCAGTAGCCAAAAAGTAGTAGCGGTTCCAAGTAATGTCCAAGATCAGGATCTTACCAGTGTTGAGCATGAAGTACCATTTTAGCAGTAAGTGCCATTTTAGCAGTAAGATGGGGTATATATTTAATAAAGAAAAAGATTAATAAATTGATGAGCTTGGTGGGTTCAGACTCTTAACCAAATTCGTATAAGGCAGTGTTTCCCAACCTTTGGTTTTTGGACTTCAGTTCCCAGAAGCCTAAGTCAATTCCCAAAGCACTGATCAGCCAATGTACTGACTTAGGCTTCTGAAAATTGAAGTCCAAAAACCAAAGGCTGGGAAAGTCAAACCAAGCCACTTTGTTATGTCAAAATAGGGCCAATGAATAAAATATGTATACTATTTAGCTCTTGTAGACAAATATTTATCTGGATTTCAGTACTAGAAAACCTGAAACAGTTTCCCATTTTAAAATTTCTCTTTCATGAAAATGAAGATATAACAACAGTTATAAAATAGAGAGCTTCAAAAGTCATTTATGAATATCATCACCAGATTGGATCATTCATTGCCTTTTAGTAGTACTTTATTATTACTTACTGCAGAATATTATTTTTGGCTTGCCTTTGTTTACAGGTATGCATTTTGCTTTAATGACAATTACTTGGCTGAATTGGAACAAACGTTCAGATTGTAGGTGCCAAAAAAGCAGGTGCTTTTCTTCTTGCAGGACACACAACAAACAATACTTTCTTTTGCCAAGACCTCATTCCGATCTGAACACAGTATCACAGTAGGGGTGTTAAGACTCTTAGAATTAAAAATGAACCAGGTACTCTTTCCCACTTAATTAAGGAGAAAAAATTGCAATCTGTTGGCAATTTAACTCACAGCTAGGACCAAAATAATCTCCATGAAGCTTAATAAACCTAAGGAGTTTCTAAAATCTGATATTTACACATTTTCTTTCAAAGCTTTTAGAATAACTATTTTCTTTAATGTCATACTGAATATTTTATTTGAAAATAGCAATAGAAAACAAAATTAACCTGTAGCAAATTACATACAAATGGGTTCTTGGATTGGATTTAGATTAAGATTTGTACAATGGAAGGGGTAGAAGTAAACTCGTGTTCCTGCTCAACGCCATGAGCAGCCATTCCAGTTCCTGTAAAATGCTGCAAAATAGATTGTAGCTAAACTGCTAAGTGGAACACTAAAAGGGGAATAAAGGCTCTTTCCAAGACATGGGCAGAGGTGTTGGCCATAAATGGACCCCCAAACTTGTGAAGAGAATGTTAGTGGAATAGCTGTAGAAGAAGAAGGTGATACCTATTTTGGCTCACTAAAATAAATAAGAAATAATTGCAAGCTTTCGTGATTCAAGATCACTTCTTTGGGCAAAGGTAGAGAAAGTCCAAATTTTCATGGCATGTTGGTGTTTGCCAGGCTCTGTTCTTAAAAATAATTGCAAAGTAGCAATCCACAAACACCAACATGCCATGAAAATTTGGACTTTCTTTGTCCGAAGATGTGATCTTGAATCATGAAAGTTTGCAAAAAAAAATTTTTTCCCCAAAATAGGTATCACCTTCTTAGTCTACATTTGTTTTGTATATAGATCACAAGGCTGATTTGTTTGTTTAGTGGAATAGGCACTCATGATCCAAAGTGGGATTCTGGAATGTCTCCCCCTTCAGACACAAACTGTCTATGTTTAGCAGAATATGGAAAGGGGGAAGAAGGAATAACTTTAATATTTTCAATTTGTTACATTACCAGTCATACTACTACTACTAATAACTGCATGCCATTAAGTCAATTCTGACTTCTGCTGACCCTTTCCAAGATCTTCTAGGTAGAGAATACACAGAAGTGGTTTACCACTACTTCTTCTAGGGGCCCCAGAAGTGGACTCTTCTCTTGGGAGATACAGTGGGGGAACTGAGCTCCCAGCCTTTGGCTCTGCAGCCTCATACCTAAACCCCTCTGAGTCTATCTAGCTATTTAACCTAATAGTAACATTAAAACCAACTTTTTGGACTATGACAGATTTTTAATTTTTAAATACAGTATCTGTGTTTAAAACGTGGGGGGAACAATCTAGTCAAAGCTAAGAATTGTACATGCTAGAACCTTCAGAATAAAGTTCAAGCATGTGTTTCCCTCTTACTTATTTAGGACAATTAAGCATTGGGTTTGTGCACTCCCTCTTTTTTCTGTTGTGTAGATTCAAAAGAGACTGGAAGATTTTATTTATCCTTTAGATTAATCGCAGTTAAGTATTATGTACAAAGCCAGTGGTTTCTGGGTCAGAAAAAAATATTTTACATGCATTTGTCATATTAATCTTTCTCAGTAGATTAGGCTTAATTTGTACAGATGAAAAAAGTTATGTTACGTATTTGGTTGAGCATCTGCATTTGTGTGCATTTGCATATGTATCAGAGATATCCAAGAAACATTCTACATATCCAAATGAGATCTTAAGAAACACACATAAATGCAGACTAAGGTGCAATTTGGTTGTTTATCAGTTGAACTGAGTATAGCATACTGATGAAAATGGGAAAAAACAGAAAAAACTGAAACATTGATTAAAATGGAAGACAACTATTAGATTTCTTTATTTTGTGATTATTTATATGGCTACTTTAGGCAATTATTATAAATCAATCTAGGTTGAATAAAGTAGAGACAAAAAAAATGGAAATACTGTAAAATAAACATTCACTCCCTGTCCCTTTATTATCTCAACTTGGTAAATGGTCCCTGCCTGCAATCCCATGATACTGAAAATACCAGAAATCTGCTATATTATCCTGAGTTAGCTGCAAAACATGCCAAACAATTACAAAGAGTTTCTTCTATTGCTAATGCAAAGCATAAAAATGTTACCTTGATATGTTTCACGCCACAGCTAGCCACTCTGTTGGGTTGATATGGGTCCCAGGAAATATCAAAAATCTGACAAAAAAATAATCAAAACTGCTACACTAAATTAGAAGCCAATCGCATAACAATTCAGAAGTGTCATATATTCAATATGTATTTTCATAATTTAGAACAAAGTTCTGTTGTTCCATTACTAATATATAAGAGGTACATAAAGTTAGACAAATTTTCATAAGGATATAAAATCATAATTAAATTATAATTTTGCTGGGAAGCATAATGAAGACTGTAAAAGTCTCTTTTTAAGTGACTATCTTTGTTTCATTCCCATCTCTGTTCTTCAGTATAAAAAGTATCTATACATAGGATGGCAAGATTCATACTCACTGTGAAATGATTGGGAAAAGGTGAGTAAATGCAAAGCTTTACAAACAGAGCACAAGAAACTGAGTGAAGTTTAAAACAAACAATGCTAGTACAAGAGCAAAATCTGCTTGGATGTACTCGATATATCCTACCTACAATGCTAACTGTCCAGAACACTGCATTTATATGTCTTCTATGATCTAGTTCCTGCCCTGTCAATGTCCCCTTCCTCTGATGTTTTCATATTATAAAACCTTTTCAAATATTCCATATTACACTAAAACGTCTACTACGACAGTGGTGGTGGCGGCGGCGATGACGACTACTACGCCGATGACGACGGCTACTACTACGACAACTACAACTACTACTACTGTTTTCTTTGAAGCAGGGGACCCCAACCACTGTGCTGTAGACTGTTACTGGGCCACGGGCCGTCCTGAACCGGACCATGGTAGTGGGTGGTGCTGGGAGCCCCAATGGCAGCCTTCTGCCCTGTGAATGGAGCAAGAGCACAGGCTTCAGACAGCAGATAGGCAGGTGACCATGCCCCTCCTCCATGTTGCTTAACTACGGCGGAACTCGCCTGTGTGCAGTGTGATACCTCAGTGTCCAAGTTGAATGGGCACTGAGGACTGTTCTTCCTCCTTGTTTTTTACTACAATGGGGCTCCTTCCCCCGCCCATGCACAATGAGGTATCAATCATACTGCCCAAATTCAAGCTGTGGATGGCAGAGATGACCTCCTCTTACCAGTCCGTGGAAAAATTGCATAAAACCAGTCCGTGGTGCAAAAAAGGTTGGGGACCCCTGCTTTAAAGAACATAACCTCCCAATAGATGCAAGACCTGGCATCATCATTCAGTATCTTTGAGACCTCCAGGGTCCACCATGGCACTAAGGACTGTTCTTCCATCATACTAGGAAGCTTGATGGTGATATTTTACTTTCCTATGATGTCCAAAATGTAGCTCCTACCAAGAGGTACATCAACAGGTCCCAGCAGTATAGAGAAGGCTCATCAGAGGGATCTCTCACATATGCCTCTATCCTTCATTCCCTCGATTAGCAGTGATGCACAAAAACAGTGTCTTCCTGAAAGATATATCAGGAAAAAACAACAAACACTGCAGCACTTTAAAGACTAGCTGTTATATTTTTAATGTGATCTTTTGTGGATCAAGTCCACTGCATCAGTCTGTGTGCTATTTTAGGCTGATGAAGTGGACTTGATCCATGAAAGCTCACATTAACAATATAGCAGTTAGTCTTTAAAGTGCTGCAGTGTTTTTGTTTTCTGATATGCCTAAACCACAGACCAACGTGGCTACTATTCCAAAAAATCCCTGAAAGATTTTTCCTGATCTTCTTAGTGGGAGACCCTGATAACTTGCAAATAACACAAATGTTCTCCAAAACACATCGTTCCAACACCACTGCTCCAGATAAATAATTTAGACAAAATAATTCTGATTGCTAAAGATAACACCCATATAAATCGCCATTACTTGTTTTGATTACCACCTATGAGGACTATCATAAATATGCATTTGATGACTCTCGGAGACCAACAACATGTGAAATGAGAAAATCCTGACCAGATATTCCTGTCTTTTCCTTTAATTCAGACTAAAGGCAAATACTTGTATCAGGGAACACTTGTTGGGAGTGGAAATTTATTCTGTCCCCACAGCCTAAAATAGCACATATAACTCAAACCTTCTTTAGGACCCATGAGGCAGGAGACACAGGAATAAGATATAACACATGTACTCTACCATCATTTTCCCCCAGCAAGCTGAATAGAAACATGGAGGTGGGGCAAGATGCAGAGATTTGATCAGGGAAATGAAACACGGGATGGAATGTTATCTCTCTTTGCCAAAATCCCCTCTGCTCACTTTAAGTTAAAAAAAATATATATTGGAAAGTCCGAGCATAGCTCTTTCACATTCATATCGTTCAGCCTTGACAAAATGCAAACACAGTCCTATTCTTCTTCCACAGTATCAAACAATATCAACTTCCCATAATTATTTTACAGACTAATTACAATTACTCTATTTCTAAGAGCATTAGTTTAATAGAAAAATAGATGGATAGCTAATGCCAGGCAGAGAAAACACTACAGGAAATATCTGATATTATAAGAAAAACGTATATCAAACCCATTAGCTGATTACCCTGTCTGAATGGCCAGTAGCTGACGCCAGTAGTTTTCCTTTCTTCCAGTCCCAAATGCAGACGGTGTTTTTAGCATCCAGTCCCGCTGAAGCCAAACGCTTGGAGGGGGAAAAAGAATATTTTTTTTAAAGTAACTTTGCAGCAACATATATTGACTGCACCAAACTAGCATCCAAACAATGTGAAAAATACAAGAAAACAGTCAAAGCTTGGTATAGCTGTTCAACGTGGTCAAAAATATATAATTTCCACAAGACATTTTCTTTTTAAAAGATACATTTTACTGTACCCTAGAACCAACTGCTAGAGTTGAGGCTAACCTGTTTGACATTCAGAAATGCCGCAGAGCTTGTTCACACAGTACACCAAAGGATGCAGTAATTAGTGAAGTTCAGTGTTATTTCAATAGGTAAAGGTAAAGGTTTCCCTTGCTAGAAAGCCAGTCGTATCCGACTCTAGGGTTCAGTGCTCATTTCTGTTTCAAAGCTGAAGATCCAGCGCTGTCTGGTTCTGCAGACGTTTCCGTGGTCATGTGGCAGGCATGACTGTACACTGGAGTGCATGGAATGCTGATCCCTATTTATCTGCTTGGAATTTCTTGCGTTCAAACTGCTAGGTTGGCAGGAGGTGGGACAAAGGAACTCATTCCGTCCTGCAGTACTCAGGAATCAAACTGCTGACCTCCCACCTTCCAGTCAGCATCTTACCCATTTGAGCCACTGCAGTCCTATCTCAATATTAAACGAAACCAATTAAAATAGTAGAAGGATCTCAACAACTCTCCATACTTTTTCTAAAAGATTTACATAGAATGTTTATTTAAAACATATGAATAAGTAGAAGCTTTAGAAATACTAAAACAACTGCCCTGAGTTGCCTTGGTAAGGAGGGTGGTATAAAAATTTGATAAATAAATAAATAAAAACAAAAGATAGAAATGGAAAAGGTGATGCAAGCAGTTTTGTTTAAAAAATACCGGAACAAGATGGAGGGGAGTTAACATCCAAACGAACAAGCTCCGTGACTGATGCATTAAAAAAGGTGAAATACGGAGGTTGTCAAAGATAAAATTGAAGAAAACGATAGATGAGAGTTGTGGGGTGAAGAATTCAACATGTGAGAGAATTTATTACAATGAGGATTTATGGAAAACTTGAAAAACGCTAAAGAGATACTGAGAGACGCTGAGCAAGCATGACACGGAGTGAATGGAATGCTTAAGCTCTTGTAAGTCCCCCTCCTGAACTGTTTAATTTTTTTCCTTTGTTTACTCAAAGTTCAGTGATGAGGATATGGAGTGAAGAAGGTCTAAGTTTGTAAGCCTTGTAAGTCCCCCACTCTTAAATTGTTTGTGAAACTTCTAAATGTTTCTCTTCCTTTGGACTATAACAGATTGCTTAATTAAAGGCTCAGCAAAGAAAAGGGAGGTGTGACTGATAAGACTGTGAATCTCCCAGTACAGTAAAACCTCATATAACACTAAAACCTGGTTCCACAAGTCTTCGTGTTATATGATTTTTAGTGTTATCTGATCCTCTATGGGATCCATAGAGATACATTGTAACCACACAGGCTTTCGCGGTTGTTATCTGAAGCATCCCATAGGATCTTAATGTTATCTGATGCAATTCTTCCCCCCAGATTCCTTGATGTTATGTGATTTTCGTGTTATTCGATACTAATGTTATATGAGGTATTACTGTATAGTGTATGAAAAGCTGAATTTAAAGAGGCAAGGTTGCAAAAGTGAGAAGCATTGGAAACCCTGAAAGACTCTAACCTACTATGAAGCCTTGATAAAGGGAGAGAAAATAAGTGGTGAATTATTGGTATGAGAGACTGATTACTAAAGTGATCGAGAAGCCACTAGAAAGACTTCTACTGTAAATAAAAGAAAAGTTATATGTGGAGGAGATAACAGATATAAAAGACTGGTATAAAATATAAACCTCCAGCACGACTTTTAAATGCTGCTAGCGGCGTTGTGAATGGTGCAAACCACGAGACGAAAGGTGATAGTCGTGGAGAGGTGTCGGAACTTAAGAAAAAGGTGCCCCAGATACAACGGTTTTGAAACTATAAAGAGAGGACCAGTAAAGAGGTCTTGGGTTGCACCAGATTGACATAAAAAGAGTGGGACTAAGTCAACTGTGAAGTTGGAGCAGTCGGAGTGAAAAAAAGAGGAACAAGAAAGAGGCATATACTTTAAGCACAGAAGTACGTGTAAGCAGCTGAAAGTTGAAAGTAATGTGTTAGAAACAACCAGTATACAGACGAGTCAGCGACGTGGAGTGGTGTGGTGTAGGCTGGACGGAGAGAATTAACACCAGAGGATCAAAGACACGACGACAGTAAGAAGAGAGAACTGATCAACTGGGGGGAGAAAAGAGAAAGAGGAAAAGATTTAAGGATTGCTAGGAGATTTTTAATGATTTGGAAAAGAACTCCTATGAGATAGTTGCTATGTATACATAAAAATTTGTACCAGTTGAAACAACTTGTAAGAAAAGTGCCTTGGTCACATTGTATAATTGGTGTATTACTAGAGGTATTTAGAAAGATATAAAGGAAGATTTGTGAATGAGTCGCAGACCCCCTAAAAATTCAAGAGCCTTGTGGGCAAGGGAACCACGGGAGAGGTCATCCGATAGAAACTTCAGAAGATTGACTAGATTAGAGGCAGAAATGCAGGATTTTGATAAACAAGAGAGTAATGGAAAAACTCAAACAGAAGCTCTCTCAATTAAGGAAATGGGTGAGGCTCTTAAGAAAATAGAAACAAGAATTGATAAGTTGGAGGTATCGCCAAAACAGGTAGAATGTAATAGGAAAAAAGATAAGGAAGACATAATAAAGGGCCAGCAAGATATCAGAGAGCTAATAGCTAATTTTACCAAGGCAATGGATATGAAGATGTCAGTAATAGAAGAGAAATTGAAAATAAATGAGGAGGGAATAAGAGATATAAAGCAACAGGAGGTTATAACTAACTCTAAATTAGAAAGACATGAAGAGAGGATATCAAAATTGGAAAATCAGAATAGACAGAAGAATATAGTAATAAAGAATTTAACGGAGAAGGATCCACGCCAATTGAAGAATAGAATAGTGAATTGGATTCAAGTAAATGAGATACATAAAGAAATAATATCAGAGGAGATTTTAGGAGTATATCGTATCGGGCAAAAAAAGGGACCCCAGGTTAAAAGACCGGTATTGGTGAAGTTTATGAACTTAGAAACCAAAATACGTATAATGTCACACTTGAGAGTTTTGGGAAATACGGCTTTGTGTTTTGAGGGAGACCAATTAGAGGTCTACCACGACATTTCAAGGCAGGAAAGACTTTGGCACCGTAAGATAAGACCTATTACTACTTTTCTAAGGGATAAAAAGGTTAAATATAACTGGAAGTACCCATTGAAGCTGAGATTTTTTCATGAAGGGAAAGCCTCAATTTTGTCTAATCAAATAGATTGTCTAGATGTATTAGAATCTATGAATATAGTCAAGGAAGGTACACATGAATGGAAAAAATTAAAAGAGGAATTAATAGCTTCTGGCTACTGGAGTCCAAAATGACATTTTACTCAAATTCAAGTTAATTTAATGTTTAAATTGCTAAGAAGAGTCCATTGTTCTTTCGTCGATTTAAAAGTTGAAGAAAAAATATAGTTTATAGTATAGAATATAAAAAAGACAGAAAATTTTAGGAAAAAGGATAAGGGTAAAAGGGAATATCTATAAAAATGATATGAAAATGTAAAGAATTGTTGATAAGGAAGGTTAAAGTGGATAAGGATTGAAAGTTTGAATAGAAATGATTTAAAGGAAAAGTAATAAAAAGAAAAGTGGTAAGACAGCCACAAGTAGATGGAAAGGAGAAAAAGAAACAGTTGTATTGCATTGAGCAATTAGACTTACCTAAGTGAAGAAAGGAGCCTTTTAAAAGGCAGGTTTGGTAATGTTTGTGAAACAAAGTTTGGGGTAATACAGGGAAAATTGATAACTTAATTGAAGAATGTGTTGACAAAAATGACATCAGAGGGAAGTTCAGAATGATTGAGGGAAAAAATCATTAAATGGTTGAATGAATTGAAGATGGGGAGGAATTCTTATACAGGAGGACATATTATCAACTTACAGAATGGGGAAGTGAAGAAAGGAGCCTTTTAGAGGATATGCTTGGTAATATCTGAAAACGAAGTTTGGGGTAACACAGTTGATAGGAAAATCTGATAACTTAATTATTTGGTGGCGTGCATTAAGATAATTCAATGTTTAAACTGCCAAAAAGAACTCATTGCTCTTCAGTTGATCTAAATGTTGAAGGAAAAATACATTTTATAGTATAGCTATAAAAATGTTATGAAAATGTATACAACTCTTGCCAAAGAAGGTTAAAGGTGGATAAAGATTGAAAGTTTGAATAGAAATAATTTAAAGGAAAAGTAATGAAAATAATAATGGTAAGACAGCCACCAGTAGAAGGAAAGGAGAAAAAGAAATAGCTGTATTGTTTGGAACAATTAGATTTGCTTGACGTCCATAAACATCAGTACGAACCTGCTCTAGTTCCGGTCTCCCTCCCCTTCTTCGACACTCGGAGGCGGTCCTTCAACGGAAGGATAGGGGAGTGAAGACGATAGGAAGGTGAAGGGTTTTGGGTGGGTGACTGGGGAATGTTTATGTTGTGTTGTTATGGGCTTTCAGGAGGTGAAGGGTTGGGTGAGGGTGAATGTATTTCTTTATATTTTGTGTTGTATTGCATTGTAATGTTACATGTTCTCTGTTGTCCTTTTCTATTTATGTATTTATGTTGTAATCTTTTGTATTGTTATGTTTGCATTTTTATTTGAAAAATAAAAAATTAAGTAAAAAAAAATACAACAAATTCATCTAATGCTTTCAGACTTCAAGTTAGATTGTTATAATTCACTGCATTAATCTCAAGAAAGGTTTTCATGGCAAATCATACATCTCTACCTTGTCAAAAGCCAGTTAGAGAATAATAGTCTGCTTTCAAATCAATTGCAACTTATGGCGACCCTTTCCAGGGTTTTCTAGGTAGAGAATACACAGAAGTGGTTTACTTTTTCTTTCTTCTGGGGGACATACATTTATTTATTTATTTATTTAAATTTGTTTATTGCTCTCCTCCCCGAAGGGACCCAGGACGATTCACAACACGTCAGCATCAACAACAATTTAAAACCAGTTCAAAAATTAAAAGCTTTAAAAGAAGCTTAAAAACTTAACATTAAAAACTAGGCGTTGTAGCTAGGAGTTACTGGAGGTCAAATCATACAGCCGGCTGGGGAAATTGATCCATCCATTCCCCAGACCTGACCTGCCAGCCAGGTTTCCACTCCTTTCCTGAAGGACAGCAGCTTCGTCTGCAGGCATAGTCCTATTGGGAGGAGGTTCCATAGGGCCGGAGTGGACACCGAGAAGGCCCTCCTTCTAGTGCCAGAGAGGCGCGCCTCTCTGGCCAATGGCACAACCAGAGAGCCTCTCTGGTCCGCTCTGGTGGGACGGACAGATGTCCTTGGGATGATGCGGTCTCATAAGTATCCTGGTCCACTACCACGTAGGGCTTTAAAGGTAATAACCAGCACCTTGAATTGCACCCAGAGGCAAACTGGAAGCCAGTGCAGCTGCCTCAGCAGTGATGAGGCACAAGCATAACACCCGCATCCCAACACTACTCTGCAGCCGCATTCTGGACCAGCTGTAGCCTCCGAATGGTTACCAAGGGCATCCCCATGTAGAGTGCATTGCAATAATCAAGTCTGGAGGTGACTAAGGCATGTGTGACCATGAGCAAGGAGTCCTGGTCTAGGAACGGCCGTAACTGGCGAATCACACAAAGTTGTGCAAAGGCCCTCCTGGCCACGATTGCCACCTGATCATTGAGCAGTAGTCGCAAGCCCAGGGAGGACCCCCAGATTACATACCGGGTCTGTTTGGGGCAGAGCTGCCCAATCCAGAACCAAAGATGGTAGTTCCTGAGATAACACAGGACCCCCTATCCACAGCCACTCAGTCTTGCCAGGATTCAGCTGAAGCCCATTGTCCCCCATCCAGACCCTGACAGCCTCCAGGCACCTGGAAAGGACTTCCACTGCATCGCTAGTATTCCCATGGGCCGAGATATACAATTGGGTATCCCAGCCAGCTCAAAAATCAGTTGCCAGATAAGTAATGTTGCTGGGCTGATAAAAAGGATATGATAATTAGTGTAGTGTGGCTTTTAAAATTGACATGGGAACTGGAAGATTCAAGTTTTAGTCCTCAGTGAGCTGTGAAACACAATTATTATTATTATTGGGGGGGGGGGGAGGAGAGTCAGTGTGTACCACCATGAATCAGTCCATGAAAGTTAGTATAAAACAAACAAACAGCATAATGGCTAAATGTTCTAAAGAAACAGAACTATAAAGATGGACACGAACACAAGGACAACCTCTGCCAATGCAGCAGATCTGCAGCTACACTAGCTACACTTCTTCCATTACAACATGCCATGTATAGGATTTCCTCTTTTCCATGGCATTCTGAGAAGTGGAGCTGGTGAGGAAAGACAAAGAGAGATTAATGTGTATGTGAATGTTGTGGGGATATTTCAAAGAGTCAAGTATTAGGCAAAGCAAGATAAAGGTAGAGATCGCCCTTGTTTGAAAGCCAGTCATATTCGACTCTAGGGTTTAGTGCTCATCTCTGTTTATAGCCAAAGAGCCAGCGCTGTCTGTGTCTGCAGACATTTCCATGGTCATGTGGCAGACATAACTAGACATAGAATACTGTTACATTTCCCACCAAAGTAGTACCTATTTATCTACTTGCAATTTCTTGCTTTCGAACTGCTAGGTTGGCAGGAGCTAGGACAAAGATGGGCGCTTTGCAGCATTCGGGTCTTGAACTGCGGACCAGCCAACCTTCCAGTCATCAATTTCAGCCTCTTAACTGCTAAGCAATTGTTTACCCTAAAATAAAATGCTAGAGGAAGGTGAGCTGCACCCCTGCTGTTGCAAACTTACTATCCTTCCCTCCAAATTGGCAGGATATTTTTCCACATTTGCGAAGAGAATATTTGGGACGAGAGACAGAAAGGAAGGAAGGGAGAAAGGGAGTTTCAGCTAAGCTTTAATTCCAGTTGAACTCTTCCTATGTGGAAAAAACAGGCACTCTAGCAACAATCTGGCAGTTAACTATAAAGCTCAGTGCAGATAACATTGGGATTATCTAACTCTGCTGGCTGCCTAATATCTCTCATTTCCCGTTCTGTATGGAACAATGCATTTACAAGAAAATAAATCAGATTAGCCTCTAATTTTTCTCTTACAGGCCTGTGTATGGCAAGTGAACAGAATGGAACAACAAAACTGAGAAGCCTGCTCCGATGATTTACTGGTACAGTATTATTGAATGTGTTCACAGTCATTTAAAAAGGGACATCTGGGCTATGCTAGTGAAGATAACAAGGCTAGATAAAAGGCATAAAAGTTCATTTCAGTGCAGAATCAAAAAGCAAAGAGGAAACAAGTATAGGGCATAGAAAAATATGCAAGCATAGACTGGCTTGTATATAGACTGATGAATACCAATGAAAGGAAATTTAGAATCTCAACAAAGAATCCTCTGTCGGATCCCTTGGGCAAGGTGAAAGCGGTGGACACACATCATGGTCCGCCTAGCCAGCGGGTGATGTGATATCCAAATGGTTAAAAAAACTGAGTGTAGATGGACTTGATTTCTCAAGTCCATTTGCATGTATGGAATGTTGTCATGGAGATGTCTACCAGTGTGCGGACTCCTCTCTGAATATCGACTCCAAGGTTTCCAAGGTATATATGGAGAGTTGAAAAGATGCCTGTCACTGAGTGCTGGTAGAACAGTGGGTCCAGTGTATCCATGTCCTCTTCATTCCTACCCTCTCCCAATTTCTTCTTCCCTCCTTTGTACATGTTAAGAGTTTTAATCTGACAGAGGAAGTCACTATGAAAATCTCCAGAATGGCTGACACATCTGGAAAGAGACCATAACATCTGAAACTGGAATTCTCTGAAACAGGAATTTCATCCAAGGGTTCAGATTGGGATATCTGCACCTTCCTATAGCCTTGGAATAAGCCCTAGGATTATTCTCTAGAGATGCCACTGGTTGTAGATTTATCAAATCTTCCAAAATTTATGAAGAACAACAGATTCTACTCATGTAAGTAAGGAAATTAAATACTGTATATACATACCTGGCCATCTGAATCAAAAGCCAAGCAAGCAACTCCATGGGTATGAGCATCCTTCAGAATAGACACTGTCTGTACATTGTACGAATCCCAGATGCAAATGTAAGGATCCTTTCCAACCTGCCCTGTAGCAACTAGGGTTTTATCCGGATGCAAAGCTAGGCTGGAAAACAGGTTAAAGTAAAAGTTCATAATCTAAATCAGAAGTACACTGCTATCACATTTGTGGGTAGTATTGAACATAAAATGTGTATTTGCACATTTTCAGTACTGCGGTTGCTATTATTTTAACCAATACATTAATATGTTTATATTTCTTTGCCTGTTCACATAAACACACAAAATGACCTAGAGCAGTGACGGTCATCCTTAGTTCTTCAAATGTTTTTGGACTTCAATTCCCAGAAGCCCTTATCAGCAGGAGTGCTGACTTGGCTTCTGGTAATTGAAGTCCAAGAACACCTGGAGTGTCAAGGATGGCCATCACTGAACTAGAGTCTTACCTCTCAACAGTGTTTCAACCACTCTTTCTCCCAGCCCCATCTCATTCTTTTTTCTTTTGCAGTTGACACCAGGGAAGGCTTTGGAATAAAGCAGGGAGTGGATGACTCATCTCAGAAGTTCAAGAGTGAGACACCCTTTCCCCAACTTAATTATCTTTGGCCTATAACTGGCATTCAATGTTCCATGGCTTCTAGAAGCTGATCCCAAGTAGGCTATTGGAGGGGGGACAATTGCCCCCTTTTTGAAGTTTTGTAGTTCTACCTCCCTAAGATTTTATCCAAGCATGCTGATGACTCCCTTTGTTTGTCTCTGGCTCATTTTGGTTACAGATATTTAGCAAACAAGGAAGATTAGCTGTGTGATCCATATTCAAATTGTAAAGATGCAAAAAGTGCAAGAAAGAGGCAATACCTTTATTCGATCACTAAGAAAAACAAAACATTGCATGAGCTTTCGTGGTTCAAGACCACTTCTTCAGGGATGTATTAAAGTTTTCATGGCTTAGGGGTCTGCGAAGTTCATGGTGGTCTGCCAGGCTCTCTTCTTAAGGACAGCAAAATATTTCATGGAGTTAGGATGCTTAACCGCCAGGAACACCTGGCAGCAGGGTGGGAGCTTTAAAACTCGGACAGCTTCATCGCCCTCGCCACTGCTGCCAACAGAGACTCCTGGAGCCGGCCCAAACAGATAGATATTGTCAAATCGATTACTGTGTAATTTTTGTATTGGGTAGTGATTGTATTGTGATTATATTGTTTATTGTCTATTCTGTACTCAGTATTGTTTATGGATGGTATTCTGATTATATTATGTTTATATTTATTTTATTGTACTATATTTTATGATACTGTGATATTGCATTATTGAACTGTTACATTGTATTTTATTGTATGTTGTGAGTTGCCCTGAGTTGGTTTTCACCAAGTAGGGCGGCATATAAATCGAAATGAATGAATGAACATGGACTTTTTTGACACTGGGTCAGCACCACAAATCGAAGGGACACTACATCACCAGGTAATAATTTTGATTGACTTTAATTTGACTGCTTTGGCTTGCCTAGTATGTATACCAAATTGAAGCCTTGCCCCCTGCTGGGAAGCACATGGCATCTGTATTCCTTTGCCGGGCCACTAAAGGAAGCTACCTATGCTTCGTTGTTGTTGTTCAGTCGCACAGTCGATTCCGACCCTCTGCGACCCCATGGACCACTGTCCGCCAGGCACTCCTGTCCTCCACCATCCCCCTCAACTCGCTCAGCTCTGTGCCCATTGTCTCTACAATCCCATCTAGCCATCTCATCTTGGGCCGTCCCCTTCTTCTTTTGCCCTCGACCCTTCCAAGCATCAAAGCTTTCTCAAGTGAATCCTCTCTTCTCATTTGATGTCCAAAGTACTTTAGCCTCATCTTTATTATTTGACCTTCTAAGGAACAGTCAGGGATAATTTCTTCTAAGATTGACCTATTTGTTCTCCTCGCTGTCCATGGGACTCTCAAAACTCTCCTCCAACACCACATCTCAAAGGCGTCTATTCTTCTGCGTTCAGCTTTCCTAATGGTCCAACTCTCACAACCATACATTGCCACAGGGAATACCATTGCTTTGACTATGCGAATTTTTGTTTTCAATGTGATGTCTCTACTTTTCACTATGCTCCCCAGGTTTCTCATCGCTTGCCTCCCAAGAATCAGTCGCCTTTTTATTTCATGGCTGCAATCACCATCTGCAGTGAGCTTTGATCCGAAGAAAGTAAAATCTGTCACTGCTTCTACTTCTTCCCCATCTATTTTCCAGGGACTGACAGGGCCTGTTGCCATTATCTTGGTTTTCTTGATATTGAGTCTCAAGCCAGCTTTTTCACTTTCTTCTTTCAACCTAATCAGGAGCTTCTTTAGGTCCTCCTCACTTTCTGCCTATGCTTCAGAGAGGGTCAAATGGGCTGGAAGCAAATGCACAGCTTCCTGTGAGAGTGGCACCCTAACTGAATGAAATATTTTGCTTTCTTTAAGAAGAGAGCCTGGTAGACCACCTGCAGACCACCACACCATGAACACTTTAATACATGCCTGAAGAAGTGGTCTTGAACCATGAAAGCTTGCGCAATGTTTTGTTTTTCTTAGTGATTCAATAAAGGTATTGCCTGTTTCTTGCATGTTTTGCATCTTTAGATATTCCTAGATAAAGTGACAGACCAATGTGATAAATGGAAAGCATACAGACAGAACTTCAAGATTCTCATTTCATTAATTTTTTTTAGCGACCTTGATCACTATTTTCCCATAACATAGATGAGAAACTGAGTTTGATTTGTACCTGATGACTCTTTTAATCCAAGATTCTGTTGAGATTTGACCTTAATATTTTAATTGAAGACAGTTGCCCACATCTATCAACTTGGCAGCCATTCCATTTCAAAAATACTGGAACCCATATATTTAATATTCAGTGTACTGTACTCTTCTCAACTAACGTAATAAAGCATGTGTGTGGAATTCATTATATGTGTAAGTCAGATTTGTCTGGACACTGATAAGGGTGGTCACATGTCCTCTTTTACACTGTCTAGTAGTCTACTTGAAGGGCTGCCAGAGAACAATCCTACTCTTAAGGTTGTGATCCACTTGAAAGTCCATCCAGACCAAGTCTAATTTAAAGTTAAAGATATGTCCAATTGAGCTTAAAGGCTCATGACCCATAAGAAGGGACTTTGAAGCTGTGTATCTGCAGATGTCTTTACACAGACAGCAGTGAATAGAAGCACCAGTTACATTAGTATTGAAATTCTTTCTAAAATATAAAAATCATTCCTAATTTTGCCTATATACAAATAAATTAGCATTTGAACTGTTACTTAATTTATTTAAAACATTCATACCCTGTCTATCTTTAAGAGAACCACAAGTATTTATTTATTTATTTAGACTTGTATGCCACTCTTCTCAGTAAAAAGCTTTGTTATGCAAACCAGTGTCCCCCTATTGTGGTGGTGGTGTTTGAATAGTAGCCTTGTTAGTCTGTGGTTCAGGTATCTCAGAAAACAAAACAAAACAAAATAAACCAAATAAAATAAAATAAAAAACACAGTAGCACTTTAAAGACTAACTGCTATATTTTCACTGTTAGCTTTCGTGGATCAAGTCCACTTCATCAGACAAGGAATGAAACTTACAGGCATGTTCTTATAAGTTTGGTATATAAGAACATGCCTGTAAGTTTCATTCCTTGTCTGATGAAGTGGACTTGATCCACGAAAGCTAACAGTGAACCTATTGTGGTTGTGAGTATTCTCCCTTTTGGCAATGTGTAAGTGGCCTCTCCTGCCATGAAGGTCACAGCCCACACCCAAGCAGGAGTGACCCACTTCTAGTTTACCATCTCCAAGTGCTCCTAATCCTTCTTAAATACTCACCAGTTTTTCTACATTACAATGCCAAAGACACAAACAGAGCAGAAGCTAAAGTGTATGGAGTTTTAAGTGACAAGGGGATCTCAAATCTTAAAAAGCCAGTTTTAGGAACAGACTTCGATGTGTTGTTGGTTTTGTAGATTGAGAGGTCCTGCTTCCTAGCTTGCTTTCTGTTGCAGTCAGATAAATTAAATGTCACACTAGGCATGAAGGGAAATATGTACTCCCTGTGATTACACTTTCCCCTTCAATTATGAGATATTCTCTAAGATGCCTGTCTAACGAACTGGACTGGCAAAGTAAGCCTGTGTTTATTTGCTCTGTCCAATGACAAAATAAAACACATTGAAATGCAAGATACAGAGCTGAAGAAAACCATTCTTCACCATTTGAGGAAGTACCACTTCTAAATACAAGTTTAGCCTTGTCTATTCTGAACAGAAAAGGTGAGCAAATAATTTTTATAACACCTATGAAAATGTCAGTAATGTCTGAACTTTGAACAAACTACACATCCACAAAAAGTGTATTTACAAAACTATGTAATAAAAGTATTAGTTGGGTGCACAAACAATTGTGGTAGTTAGCACAAACATTCATCTTGGCTAACACCATATCATGTTATTTTATCCCTATGGACCAAAACAAAAGGCAAAACAAAAGGGCAATTTAGATGAAACAGGATGATCAGCACATCACATCAGAAGAAGGGGAGGAACAGGAAAGGGGGAGGAGAAATACAGTGTTGTAAGGAACAATACTGAATAGGGACATGGAATGTAAGATCTATGAATCAAGGAAAACTGGAAGTGGTAAAAAAGGAAATGGAAAGAATAAGCATTGACATCTTGGGAATCAGCGAGTTAAAATGGAGAGGGATGGGCGAATTCAGCTCTGGAAACCATCATATCTACTACTGTGGACAAGAAAACCACAGAAAAAACAGAGTAGCCATAATTGTTAATAAAAGAGTGAAAAAAGCAGTTTGTTGTTGTTCAGTCGCACAGTCGATTCCGACCCTCCGTGACCCCATAGACCAAAGCCAGTGGAGATGATGGTATCCAAGCTGAACTTTTCAAAGCCCTAAAAGATGATGGAACCAAATTATTGCATTCTATATGCCATCAGATTTGGAAAACACAACAATGGCCACAGGATTGGAAAAGATCAGTATACGTTCCAATCCCAAAAAAGGGAAATGCCAAAGAATGTTCAAATTATCGAACAATTGCGCTCATCCCACACGCTAGCAAGGTGATGTTCAAGATAATACAGGACAGACTGCAGCAGCACGTGGAGAGAGAATTACCAGAAGTGCAGGTGGGGTTCAGAAGAGGCAGGGGGACTAGAGACCACAATGCCAACATAAAATGGATCATGGGAAAAACAAAGGAATATCAGAAACAAGTCTACTTCAGTTTCATTTACTACACTAAGGCCTTTGACTGTGTGGACCACAACAAAATGTGGCAAGTAATTAAAGAGATGGGAATACCAGAACACCTTATATGCCTCATGAGAAACCGGTACATGAATCAAGAAGCAACAGTTGGGACAGAATACGGAAGGACAGAGTAGTTTGGAATAGGAAAAGGAGTAAGACAAGGCTGCATTTTGTCACCCTGCTTATTCAACTTATACACAGAGCACATAATGCGCAGTGTGGGGATGGAGGAATCACAATTTGGGATCAAAATTGCTGGGAGAAACATCAACAATTTGATATATGCAGATGATACCACTCTAATGGCAGAAAGTGAGGAGGACTTTAAAAAGCTCCTGTTTAGGTTGAAAGAAGAAAGTGCAAAAGCTAGCTTGAGACTCAATATAAAGAAAACAAAGATCATTGCAACAGGCCCTATCAGTCCCTGGAAAATAGATGGGGAAGAAGTAGAAGCAGTGACAGATTTTACTTTCTTCGGATCAAAGCTCACTGCAGATGGTGATTGCAGCCATGAAATAAAAAGGCAACTGATTCTTGGGAGGCAAGCGATGAGAAACCTGGGAAACATAGTGAAAAGTAGAGACATCAAATTGCAAACAAAAGTTTGTATAGTCAAAGTAATGGTATTTCCAGTGGCAATGTATGGTTGTGAGAGCTGGACCATTAGGAAAGCTGAGCGCCGAAGAATAGATGCCTTTGAGATGTGGTGCTGGAGGAGAGTTTTGAGAGTCCCCTGGACAGCAAGGAGAACAAATAGGTCAATCTTAAAAGAAATTAACCCTGACTGCTCCATAGAAGGCCAAATAGTAAAGATAAAGATAAAGTACTTTGGACATCAAATGAGAAGAGAGGATTCACTTGAGAAAGCCTTGATGCTTGGAAGGGTCGAGGGCAAAAGAAGAAGGGGACGGCCCAAGATGAGATGGTTAAATGGTATTGTAGACACAATGGGCACAGAGCTGAGCGAGTTGAGGAGGATCGTGAAGGACAAAAGTGCCTGGCGGACAGTGGTCCATGGGGTCGCAAAGGGTCGGAATCGACTGTGCGACTGAACAAAAAAGAGAAAAGAAAATCTCATGAATTCCACACCCAAAGCTGTGTCTGGCACACTCATAGTTAATTTATGATTATTAAATATGCCAGCAGAGTCTGACTGAATACTATATAAGAGTTATTAGTGAATCCATCTGGCTGAGAGTATTTGCCAGATGGCAAATTTTTACTACCTCCACAGTTTCTGTTGTAGTACCATGCCCAATGCCCCAAATCTCTTATCTTATTGAGCATTCTAATTATAACAAAAGAATACAAGGTTATGTTTGCAGGTGCTTTTTTCTGTGAGTTGTAATTCCACCATGTTTTTAAATTCTAGGCAACATCAAAGGCTGGAAGAAAAACTCTGAGCAATCAATCGCATAATCAATCAAGTGAATTCATTTAATTAATGTCTTCTCCAAGGAACAGTTTGAGTTCAGATACCCCTTCCCCATTTTATCCATTATTTTTCTAAGTTCTCCTTATTTTCGTAAATGTTTTATACAGGCCTAAACAACAAAAATCCAGGGGCAGTATTCAGCCCGCTGAAGACTTTTATCTTATCGGGTACAGCTGCCATTTAAACAAATAATGAGTGTTTAAAAGGCTGTCTGTAATTTAGTATGTTTAGCCAAACTATGCCTGTATTAATAATACATTACAGTCAAACCTCACATAAAGAGCGCCTCGTTTAAAGAGTAACTCGCTTAAAGAGAATTTTCTCTGAACGTTCGCTTTGCTTAACAAATAAAACCAACCAAAAACTCGCTTAACAAATAAATCGGGGTTCGCAATCCCCCCCCACCAGAAGTCACAATTAGTCACTTACAATGGTGTTTCGCTTACAGAGCAAGCTCGCTTAAAGAGCAATCCTGTGGAACACATTATGCTCTTTAAGCGAGGTACAACTGTACCACTAAATACTGTAACCCAATTTAGCCAAAACAGTGCAAAGATTAGTTGTCAAATTAGGACTGGGTATACTGTCTCTTGTGACCGTACGTAGTTATGCAAAGAGTTGTTGTGAAGATTAAGGTGGTAATGAGAACTTTTAAAACCCACATCCTGATCTCTTTGAAAGAATGGGATAAAAATGTAGTAAGTAATTATATACAGTATTTGTTTCTCTTCTTGTTGTTGTTGTTCAGTCGCACAGTCAATTCCGACCCTTTATGACTCCATGGACCACTGTCCGCCAGGCACTTCTGTCCTCCACCATCCTCCTCAACTCACTCAGCTCTGTGCCCATTTTGTGTCCACAATACCATCTAGCCATCTCATTTTTGGCTGCCCCCTTTTTCTTTTGTCCTCCACCTTTCTCAGCATCAAGGCTTTCTCAAATGAATCCTCTCTTCTCATTTGATGTCCAAAGTAGCTTCATCTTTACTATTTGACCTTCTAAGGAGCAGTCAGGGTTGATTTCTTCTAAGATTGACCTATTTGTTCTCCTTGCTGTCCAGGGGACTCTCAAAACTCTCCTCCAGCACCACATCTCAAAGGCGTCTATTCTTCGGCGCTCAGCTTTTCTAATGGTCCAGCTCTCACAACCATACATTGCCACCAGGAATACCATTGCTTTGACTAGATGAATTTTTGTTTGCAATGTAATGTCTCTACTTTTCACTATGTTCCCCAGGTTTCTCATCGCTTGTCTCCCAAGAATCAGTCACCTTTTTATTTCATGGCTTCAATCACCATCTGCAGTGAGCTTTGATCCTAGGAAAGTAAAATCTGTCACTGCTTCTACTTCTTCCCCATCTATTTTCCAGGGACTGATAGGACCTGTTGCCATTATCTTGGTTTTCTTGATATTAAGTCTCAAGGTAGCTTTTGCACTTTCTTCTTTCAACATAATCAGGAGCTTCTTTAAGTCCTCCTCACTTTCTGCCATTAGGGTGGTATCATCTGCATATCTCAAATTGTTGGATTCATTCAAATATAACCAAGAAAATAACATATTTATTGTGAGAAACAGGTTTTTTTGCTTATTTATTTATGGAGTTATTTCCATTCTGGTTATTCCATTCTTTGTTTCCATTCCATTTTGAGGCAAAGCCTCTCCCAGGTAATTTAGAGACCTGGTGGCGCAGTGGTTAAATTGCTGTACTGCAGCCCAAACTACTTACATTGTGAGTTTGATCCTGGCTTGGAATCAAGGTTGACTCAGCCTTCCATCCTTCCAAGGTTGGTAAAATGAGTACCTAGCATGTTGAGGAGAAATGCCAAATACCTTGTGAACTGCCCAGACAGTGCAGTAAGTTCTATGGGGAAGTATCTAAGTGTAATTGCTATTGCTAATTCAGATTGTAAAATGGTGAAACAATAAAAGAATGTCATAATAAATGGTTCCACTCTTCTCTCATCCTTTTATTACATAGGTGTCCTGTACATGTGGCTCATAATCTTATTTAACCTACGAAGCATTCCTCTCTGTTTCCAAAGTTTTTCCAACTTGGTCCCTAAAAGCCTAACTCATATGATGCTAGGAAGCTTCACCAGTAAAGGTAAAGGTCACCCTTGCTCGAAAACCAGTCCTATCTGACCACAAGGTTCAGTGCTCATTATTGATTAAAGCCAAAGAGCCACCGCTGTCTGTATCTACAGATGTTTCCATGGACATGTGACAAGCATGACTAGACACTGGAGTGCACGGAGCACTGTTTACCTTCCCACCAAAGTGGTACTATTTATCTACTTGCAATTTCTTAGCTTTTGAACTGCTAGGCTGCCAGGAACTGTGACAGAGATGGAATCTCACTCCGTTGTGCTGCACTCGGGAATTGAACTCTGACCTTCCAGTCTTTAAGTTCAGCATCTTAACCCTTCACCAGCACCACAACCCAAAAGAGAAAGTTATAATCTAGGACCAGAAGGTAAAAGCAATTGGAGAGATCAGGACATATTAATTATTCTTTTGCTGACAAGTCATACTCCCACATATTTGATTTGTCTGTTTTTTCATCCAGTTTTCCCAGAAGAAAAGGGCTAAAACCCATACGATAAGCTGCCAACAAGATTCTATTTAATGAAACATATGAGTGAAGGGAAGAAATGTCAAAGCACAAGTACTTATCTTTCTCCCTGTAAACAAAAAAGACAAATATGCTTTTCTGTTTCCTTTCCATACTATGATTATATTTTGCTTTTTCTGACTCGTTTATTATGTTATCTTAACTGGTGACCCATGGTTCTGTAATAAAGACTGTCGTCATTGATTGTGTTGACATCCAGATAGAAAGCTGTTGCAGCGAAGTATGTAGTCCTTTACTTAATTTTTCCACACCATAGGCTTTTGAAAATGACATCAGGGTTTTGTTCTTCTGGATACACAGATGGCTAAAGTTCAGTGCATATTCAGGGCATGGAATATACATTCAAAATCAAAGTCAGCATTTCTACAGAAAATTGGTTGTATCTGATCTTTCAACATGGACACTGCTTTGGATATGAAAAAACACTGTTCTGTTCTTAGGAAAAGTGAAATAAGGCTGATCTCCCTGAGGGCATATAACTAGGTTGGCTCTTGCTTTTGAATTAATTACTTCCAAGAAGGCCAGTTTCATGGAGAGAAGCCAACAGTGTGTAGTGGCAAGCATTTCAACAGGCTTGGCAGTGAGATGGCTCAAAATTAATGTAAGACTGCATGCTGAAGACACGAGTTGTTAAAGCCATTCATGAGTTTTTTGATCAGCAAAACAAGATATGCCCTGGTGTGTCCAGACAGGCTGAGAGCATAAGCCAACATATGAAAGCCAGCTAGACTCACTCACACTTTTGTTCCCACAAGTTCCCATCTTCACTTCAGGTGTATCATCACCCTAGGTACGTGATGGCTAACCTTAGCACTCCAGGTGTTCTTGAACTTCAATTCCCAGAAGCCCTGACCAGCTGGAATGCTGACTTGGGCTTCTGTCAATTGGAGTCCAAGAACACCTGGAATGCCAAGGTTAGCCATAATGGACCTAAGTCCATGATGGCTAACCTTGACACTCCAGGTGTTTTTGAACTTCAGTTCCTAGAAGCTTGATCTGGTAATTGGGCTTCTGGTAAATGAAGTTCAAGAACACCTGGAGTGCCAAGGTTAGCCATCATTGCCCTATTCAGTGATGGCTAACCTTAGCACTTCAGCGGTTTTTGGACTTCAATTCCCAGAAGCCCTGATCAGCAGGAGTGCTGACTTGGGCTTCTGGTAACTGAAGTTCTAGAACAGCTGGAGTGCCAAGGTTAGCCATAAATAATAATCTAGTTACCATGTCGAACAGGGATTCCCAACCTAAGACCCGTGGGCTGGATCCAGCCCATAGCACCATTTCATGTGCCCCCCACCAATCCAAGGGCATTCAAAAAACAAAATGGCCAGCCCATTGAGGCTGTTGGGACATAATGGCCATCCCCATCGTGCAGGAAGGGCAAAATGGCTGTCTGGCCCTCGAAGCTGACTGAGAGAGCATGACCCGGCTCCCGAATTGAAAAGGTTGGGAATCCCTGATGTAGAATAATGATGGTGAATGGTAAGTATAGTTATGATGGGAAATAATAGTACCAGTGGGATCAAGTGGACTTGCCTTTAGGAAGGCAATAGTGGTGCGATGAAACACATATTCTCAGTTAGGGCAATTCTAAGATTCTGGTGCACTATTAGATGTAGTGCCTAATAGCTCCTCCTAACAGCTGATGTATCTAAACAAAAAGAATCCAAGAACCAACACCAGAAAATTTGTGACTTACTGAGTCTAATTTTTTTAACACTGGCTAAATTCTGTGTTAGAATTCTTCTGAAAGAAATGGGTGCATCTCAGCACTTGGTTGTCCTGGTGTGTAACCCGTGTTTTGAACAAGAAGCTAACATTTTGGACAGAATACTGAAAGAAAATGGTTTTCTATAGGCAAGAGTGTCACATAAGGACTCATTTTGCCCTTTATCTGTTCAGTCTGTACACAGAATACAGCATACAGAAAACCAGATTAGATTAGGATGAGGGGATGAATATTGTTGGAAGATAAACATAAAATAGGATAAGATAAGCAGTTGATACCATCTTACTGGCACGAAGCAGCAATAAGGGAGAAGACTCCATGGCCTAGCAGTGGCTGAGAACATTGCCCCCTCCTCTGGGCCCACAACAACGGCCTGAGGAGAAGACTCCATGGCCTGGCAGGTGGCTGAGGACCTTGCCCACTCCTCTGGGCCAACAACAACAGCCTGAGGGGAGTTAGTCTGTGTTCTGGTTTGGTTGTACTGTATTTTGTATTTTATGAGGTTATATTTTATAATTTTATTGTACTGTTGCTGTTTTGACTATAAGCCGCCCTGAGTCGCCTCGGCGAGTGTGCTCCAATATAAATCTGAATAAATCTATTATTTATTTATTTCATTTGTACCCCGCCCTCCTCTGAAGACTCAGGGCGGCTTTACAACTAAAAACAATTAAAACACATACATAAAAATTAAAATTCAAGTTAAAACACCGAGGAGAGAGGTGGGATATTTAAACGAGCCAGGCGACCGAGTCGGCCGTCTGGCCAACTCCTCACACATGCCCCACCAGCCAGGTCTTCACTCCTTTCCTAAAGGGCAGCAACTCCGTCTGGAGGCATAACTCTGTTGGCAGGAGGTTCCATAGGGCCAGAGCGGACACAGAAAATGCCCTCCTTCTCGTGCTAGAGAGATGAGCCTCTCTAGCTGAAGGTACGACCAAAGAGCCTCTCTGGTCCACTCTAGTGGGACGGACAGATGTTCTCAAGGTGACATGGTCTCTTAAGTATCCTGGCCCACTACCATGTAGGGCTTTAGAGGTAATAACCAGCACCTGAATTGCACCTGAAGGCACACTGGGAGCCAGTGCAGCTCCCGGAGAAGTGGTGAGGCATGAGCATACCGTCCGCACCACATCACAACTCGAGCAGTCGCATTTTGGACCAGCTGAAGCCTCCGAATGGTCACCAAGGGCAGCCCCATGTAGAGCGCATTACAATAATTGAGTCTGGAGGTGACCAAGGCATGTGTGATCATGAGCAAGGAGTCCCGATCCAGAAGCGGGCGTAACTGGCACACAACACGAAGTTGTGCAAAAGCCCTCCTAGCCACGACTGCCACCTACTCATTGAGCAATAGTCGTGAGTCCAGGAGGACCCCCAGATTATGCACCAGGTCTGTTTTTGTGGCAAAACTGCCCCATCCAAAACCAAAGATGGTAGCTCCTGGGTTAGCACGGGATCCCTGACCCACAACCACTCAGTCTTGCCAGGATTCAGTTGTAGCCCGTTCTCCTCCATCCAGACCCTAACAGCCTCCAGGCACCTGGAAAGGACTTCCACTGCATCGCTAGGGTCTCCACAGGCTGAGATATACAGTTGGGTATCATCTGCATACTGATGATACCTTACCCCGTGGGAATGGATGATCTCACCCAGCAGTTTCATGTAGATGTTAAATAGGAGAGGTGAAAGCACTGAGCACTGAGTCACCCCATATTGGAGCAGCCTAGGGCTGGATTTCTCACCCTCCAACCACACCGACTGGGTCCGACCCTTCAGAAATGAGGAAAACCAGGACCACACAGTGCCCTGGATCCCCAATCTTCGGAGCCTTTCCAGAAGGATACCGTGGTCGATAAATAAATAAATAAATGACTTGAATTGACTTTCTGTGAAAGTGAAAGGTGAAAGTCCCATAACAAGACTACAGTTGAAAATTAAGAAGACAAAAATCATGACTACAGAAGGACAGAAGAACTACACAACTTTAATGTTGACCATGAAGAAATTGAAATACTGTAGTGATCCCCCCTTCATACCTTGGTTCACCTATAAGTCCAAATGAAGGTCGCAGCCAAGAAATCAAATGACTAATACTCAGAAGGGCAGGAGCAAAAAGGATCATCAATGTAAGGATGTATCAATGAAGAACAAGAACAAGATCATCCACACTCTTATATTCTGCTCAGGTGTAAAAACTGGATTGTAAAGAAACTGGCAGTAAAAATATTAATTTGTTTGAAATGTGGTGCTGGAAGAGAGATTTGCAGATACCTTGGACAGCCAGAAAGAAAAATAAGTGGGATCTAATTCAACTAAAGCCTGAATTTTTGGGAGGCAAAAATGATGAAACTGAGGGTGTCTTATTTGAGCACATCATGAGAAAGCGAGATTCTCTGGGAAAGAGAAGGAGGCTTAGAAAGTGTGAAGGCAGCAGTAAAAGAGGAAGACCAAATATGAGATGGATTGACTCCCTAAAGGACCACAGGCACAACTTCTAACTAACCTGGGCTGTTGAGAACAGAACATTTTGGAAATTGCTCATTCACAGGTCATCATAAGTTGGGGACTACTTTAAGACATGTAACTACCGTATATGCCGACGTATAAGACGACTGGGCGTATAAGACGACCCCACAACATTTCCACTCAAAATATAGTTTGTTATATACTCGCCGTATAAGACTACCCCCTCTTCCGCACACCTTCCACACACCAAATAAAACATAAAAGAACATCAGATTTGATTTCAACATCTCCCTGTGGCCGGCACTAGTGCACAAGTGTGCATGTGCGAGCTCTGCGTAGACAAGGGGCTGGGCGGAGCACTGCTGCTTCCCACCGATCAGAACGGGCCGGTCACGCCGAAAAGGCTGGCACCCCGTCTCGCTGCTGATGCTTGCCGCAGCCACACTGGATACCGCACGATACTGGATGGTATGTAGAATGAGGTGGATGGGCATCGGGAGGTCACTATGGGCACCAGACGGGCATCGGGAGGCCACGATGAGCACCGGGTGAGCATCAGGAGGCCACTATGGGCAGCTATGTCTATCCCAACTGAAGTGCACCTGGCGTATAAAACGAAACACCCCCCCCCTCCACTTGGAGGCAAGTTTTTCAGGGGGGAAAAGACAAGTAGACTTATACGCCAGCATATACAGTACAACAAATCCTGTGGTGTAACTCCTGGACCTATTGTGACCTATGGCATAGTGCTGCCCCAAAGAATAAAAAAAAAGAAAGGCAATGTTATATGAATTTCAGTTTTACAGTGCTTTTCATTTTTCCTACTGCAAGCTTTTTTTGGCCCATATTTGCATCTGACTGTCCATGTGTCTATATATATATATAAACAACTTTTGCAAGCTCCAGAAATGTAAAATGCAACAGTAAATGCTCTATCACCTAACAAAATGAAATAAAATAATTACATATACATGAATCCCAGCAGCACAACTTTAACTCTTGGAACCACACCCCAACATAAACCTGATCATTGACTTCCACAGATTTCTGTAAAAGGAAAATGCTTTCCTCCAAACTACCGTTCTACACTTTCAGACAATAAAGGGCATAGTGAGAAGCACATGTACCATAGTGAAAAGAAATCAAATAAACCTCCTGTTGGTGGTAAACACAACGTGTTCTTCTTGCTGAAGTTCCTACTGGTGAGCTGTCAGACCCAACTCAAGGGTGCAGGTTCTGTGAAGCCTGCCGCAGCCTTAGTCCATTTTTCCTTTATGCTCATATTATTCCTATACAATTGTCCCAACTATGTCAACCACAAAGCCCTGTGCCTGGTCTGTGGAAGGGACTTTCAGCAGTGGTGATAGCCCTAATGTGGTAACTCATGCTGACAGAGATGGCCTTAGATTAACTAATACCCCAGGCAAATGGTATTTTCAGCACATAACCAGTTGTTCAGCTTTTGAAACTCTTATCTTTAATAGCATTCACAGCCCATTTTGTAACAGTGCTATTCAATCTGCATACATGCTTTATCTTTGTCATTTAAAATTATAAATTTACCATGTGACTCTTTCCCTGCATCACACGCACTATTTGTTGAATACATACTGTTGTAAACTTTCCAGGAAAGTAGAAACACACACTATTAAATAATGCAACACTAGCTATGCAAGACAATGTTATCAATTTCACAAGTGAAGATTTTAATTTAATTAATTTAATTTTTGCATTTATATGCTGCCCACTCAGGTTTTTAACCCGACTCAGGGCGGCTCACATCACAGTTGGACAATCACAGCCATATAAGTAATGCAATATAAAAAATTTAAACATTATAATAATAATTATAAAAAGCCTATAAAAACTAACAAACATTAAAATTTAAAATATTACAAACCAAGAAATGAAAAATTAAAAGATTAGAAGGGGGAAATAATATTTACTAAATTAACCAGCAGGCTGGGGTCCCTATACCACTGGTGCCCCACACCTGCCCTGCCAGCCATGTCTTTAACCCTTTCCTGAAGGGCAGCAAGTCTGTCTGGAGGCATAATTCAATTGGCAGGAGGCAGTGATGGGATATAACATGTTCACACCAGTTTGCCAGAACCGGTAGTAACTTTTCCCAGTGTCCCAGAGAACTGGCAGCAGCTTTTGGGGAGAACCACCTTCGGGGCGTACCTTTTCACTGTTTCCCCCACTGTGCATGCGTGCCAAGCACTTGGGGTGCATGCACGCCTACAGTGTTTGGCGCGTATGCACGGCCTCTTTGCTGTCCTCCCAAGCGGGGAGGAGGAACAGAAGCTGCTAGCCTGAAGCTCCCTATAGCCTGCTCCCCAGGGTAAGTGACTCACCTTTGGATGTGGTGTGTCTGTGTGTATTTTAATGTGTATTTAATACCTTTACCTATATTGACGAACTACCACAGTGCCTAAAAAGGCCTGGTGGCCTGGCTTGGGGTTTTTAAGCAAAGTCTTGGAGTTACCTCATCAATAAGCTACACCTGTGCTGTTCCAATTGCTGTTCCAATTGGAGAACCCTTAAGGAGGTACAACTGTTTTACATTTACATTAAAGTATATTATTCTAGAGAACTGGTACGATGACCATATCCATCTTGCAACATGGTGCTACCCAGGCACTTATACTAACAGGTAAGTGATTTAATTTATTTATTTATAGGTTTGTGTTGTGGGTGGGTGGGTGAGTTGAGGTCTGTGTGTGTGTGTGTGTGCGCGCACTTATTTTTATTTTATTTTATTATTTTATTTTTTATTTTCTCTGGCCCCACCCATGATGTCATGACATCAGCTCCACCCACACTGTGATGATGTCACGGTGGGGTAGTAAAAAGGTTGACATCCCATCACTGGCAGGAGATTCCATAGGGACGGAGCGGACACTGAGAAGGCCCTCTTCCTTGTGCTTGAGAGACATGCCCCTCTGGCAGATGGAACCACAAGAGAGCCTCTCTGGTCCGCTCTGGTGGGATGGACAGATGTTCTTGAGGCAACACGGTCTCTTAAGTAACCTGGCCCACTACCATGCAGGGCTTTAAAGGTGATAACCAGCACCTTGAATTGCACCCGGAGGCAAACTCGTAACTAGTGCAGCTCCTGGAACAATGGTGAAGCACAAGCATAATGCCCGCACCCCATCACCACCTGAGCACCTGCATTCTGGACCAGTTGCAGCCTCCGAATGGTCACCAAGGGCAGCACCATGTAGAGCACATTACAATAGTCAAGTCTGGAGGTGACCAAAGTGTGTGTGATCATGAGCAAAGAGTCCCGATCTAGGAGCGGGCATAACTGGCATATAACACGAAGTTGTGCAAAAGCCCTCCTGGCTACAACTGCCATTGCTCTTCGAGCAGGAGTCGTGAGTCCAGGAGGACCCCCCAGATTACACACTGGGTCTGTTTGGGGCAAAACTGCCCCACCCAGAACCAAAGATGGTAGCTTCTGAGATAACACAGGACCCCTGACCCACAGCCACTCAGTCTTTCCTGGATTCAGTTGTAGCCTGTTGTCCCCCATCCAGACCCTAACAGCCTCTAGGCACCTGGCTAGGACTTCTACTGCATCGCTTGGATCTCCACGGGCCGAGATATACAGCTGGGCGTCATCTGCATATTGATGATACCACACACCCATAGGAATGGATGGACGAATGGTATGCAATATTTGTTTTAGCTGTTAAGTCAACAGTTGAACAAACACCTATGAAAGGACTGTTTTGAAACTCCTGAAACCAAGCAGGCAATGTCTGGATCACTGCTTTTAGGCCAACCTTACCAAGGAGGTTTATCTATCCCAGGGGTGCCCGAACTTTTTGGGCCATGGGCTGGTCACGTGGTTCCTCCCACCTGGAAGCAGAAGTAAAATGTGCATGCACATGCGCAGAACGTAGCCATGCATGCACAGAACACTGCTGTAAATGACCCATGGCTGTCGTAATTGTGTTTATGACAGCTGTGGGTCATTTACAGTAGCGTTCTGCACATACACGTTTTACTTCTGCTTCCGGGAGTGGCAAGGGCCAGATTAATTGACATTGTGGGCTGGATCCAGCCCATGGGCCATAGTTTGGGCACCCCTGATCTATCCCAAGCTTGCAATTATGCAGAAAGCAGTGATCACCTTCCTTTAAGGAAGAACTGTAGCCCAGTGCCAGAACACGTGCTATACATTCAAGAAGTCTTCTCTAGATAAGCAGTGCTGGGACAATGCAGTGCTTGACTAAAACCCTAGAGAGGTGCTGCCATTGATTTATACCAAAATTGGGCAACTCTTGGCCTTCTACAATTCTGTTCTCAGAAGCCCCAGGCAGGGGAATAGCAGCCTAAGAACATCTGAATTTTCAAAGGTTCTCCATTCCTGTTATACACATGTGCTAGAAGGGCAAATTTTGCAAGACAGTCTTTTTAAAAAGCTGTGATTTGGAATTTCTTACATTATGCTACATCTTTCAAAAAGCCTGTGGCAAGAGGGCTTTCCCACTAAATAGTACTACAAGCTAGATGACGATTCCCTTACATAAGTGAGACAACCCTTTGGCAATGCAGAAGCATTGTGCAATGAGAAAAACAGAACAATAATCTTAGAAATACAGAGCTAGAAGGGACCCTTTGAAACATCAGGTCCAGCCTCTGTCAAGGAAACACAGTGGAGAATTGTACTCTCAATATCTGACTCCGATGCCAGCTATCTAAACCACTGATCTCTGTCATCATGTGTGAAAAACCTTGCCTATTTCACACAAGACAGACTTGGCCTGCTTTGTCAATGTTCAGATTTAACTAATTATGTTTCTCTCTAGTAATATTTAGAAGTTGGAATGTAGACTGATTCCTACTGGATTGAAGACAGTTACTTGCTGTTGTTTCTTTAAAATAGATGAAAGATCCACTCATCTTTCTAATAGTACAACTAGATTTCACTGACAAAGCTGAGAAGAGTATTTGCTCCTAGGAAAATTCTTCAGATAGTTTTAGTTGCTCTACTGAGCACTGCATTGTTGTTGCTCAGTCGTGTAGTGGAGTCTGACCCTTTGCAACCCCATGGACCGCTACACACCAGCCTCCTCTGACATGTGCTATCCTCCATAGTCCGCCCAGATCTACGCCCCCTAAGTCAAGGATGCCATCTAGCCATCTCATCCTCTGCCTCCCCCTTCATTGCTTATGGCTGGATAATAAGAATAAGACAGCGGCAGCAAGTAAAGCAAAACAGTATAGCAGGAAGAGGAACAATAATTCAGGAGAGATGCCGTTTCAAGTCTCTATTTAACAATAGAGCTCCCTGAACAACCCTGAGAGTCACTATCTGACAGTACAAATCAAGACACAGGATTGTGACTGTGAAAAGTGGGGCGGACCAGCACATGTGCTGCCATAGGCTCCCTCAAGGGACATAAATCAACTCAAGAACTAAACAAAAGGAAAAGGCTGTGATTTGGTGAGAGGGATAAAATTAACATATTAAGTCAGTGAACAGCTCTTCTATGTTTAAAGAATTATATGAACTGAGATTTCTGCTAGAGCAAGAGTGAGCAAGAAGTGCCTGGCGGACAGTGGTCCATAGGGTCGCAAAGGGTCGGAATTGACTGTGCGACTGAACAACAAAAGAGTGAGCAAGATGGATTGGATGCTAAATATCTGATATTCGTTAGCCTTGTCTGCCTTTTAAGTTGCATGTTCTTTTACTGCAAAAATGTTCATTTCTTCAGCAGTCATATCCCATCTTAACACTAGGTTACATGAAGGGAACTGCAGAATGAACTCATCAAAAGGTGCCATCATTTTGGCAGTTTAACATCTGCCTTAGACACGGAAGAAAAACTGCTACTTTCAAAAATCGTCTTATCGTTGTATCAAGAAGCAGCACTAAAACAGCTAGTTTGTACACTTACTGAGCTGACTAGTTTCTAAGGCACTCTGGTGGATTTTCAACATGCTTGTTTTGCTTGATGGAGTATTTAAATCACTGTGAAAGTATCAGATGCCAAAAGGAGATCACAATATACATCATGCAGATTCTTGTGTAGGCTTTCTAAATGATAAATTCCCCTACATTCAATGAGTTTTATTCTGAGATAAAGTGTTTTTTAACATTCTGATTTGTTGAATCAGTAAGATTGAGTTATCAACCGATTAAAATATATACCCCAACAATGTTTTGCTTTAAAAGGTTTCATATTAAAGAGGTAGCCTTTTCTTTTTTTAAAAAAATTAAGTAAATGGAAATTTTAAAAGCATAGCTTTTTTCCTGCTCAAGGATTCTTCTGGTGTGATGCCTTTTGAGAATATAATTGTTCCTAATCTAAAAACCAAGGGAAGAATTCCAATTTATTTTATTGCATGCAACAGGAATCACAAACATTACTATGGCTAATTGTACTTAATTGATAAGGAGATTGGCATGCAAGCACATGTGTGATGGAAAATATATCTGACCAAGCACTGTAATTGTTAGAATTGACTTGGTGCATTTCAGCTTTCACTCAAGATGCATGTATTTGCAAGGGGAAAAGTAGTGGAAGTACTCCTGATTTCCTAGAGCAGTGATGGTGAACCTTGGCACTCCAGCTGTTCTTGAACTTCAATTCCCAGAAGCCCTGATCAGCAGAAGTGTTGACTTGGGCTACTGGTAATTGAAGTCCAAGAACAGCTGAAGTGCCAAGGTTCACCATCACTGTCCTAGAGACTGTCCCTTACCAGTTCTGAACTGTGCTGCTCTTCCTTCAGCCTTAGATAGCTATTCTTAGGGTTGCTGATGTCATTCTTATCTTGTCCCTTCATTTAAGATATATCTTGCCTTTGATCTCTAGAGATGAATGATGCACCCTTGGCTCTTGAAATCACCAACTTTGGCTGTGGCTAGACTAAAAATCTGAGTTCAAAATCTGTATTTTTTCAAACTGATTTATGGTCATAAGGAATATGAACCAATATTCATGTCCATTGATGAAGTCTTTATTTTCATAGCTGTATGCATATCACATGTGTCCCTTGGTGTTGAACACAAACATGTTCCTTGGTAAATTAATTTCTAAATATAATGATGAAAAAACAAACTGATACTCTGGACACACACACAAAACTGGTAAAATTTAAAATAGAAAAACTCCTAAAGATTGTTTCAGATAACCTGTGCTAGGAGCCTATAATGTGAGATTACACGTATGTCATATAAATGAGTAAGTTTGAAATGATATCACCAGTGTCAACTCCAAGGCAAATGTTAATTTTTAAGTATGTAAAACCTCACCCCTGATTAGCTAGAACCACGACTTCTATTACCTTTCCTATCCCTGGAGTATTTCTCTAATTAATCCAAGCTTTCTTATTTTCTTAGAAAGAACTATGTTATGTGAGTGTTGGATTTTTGTTCTTCTTCTTCTTCATCATCATCATCATCATCATCATCATCATCATCATCATCATCATTATTTTTATTATTATTATTATTATTATTATTATTATTATTATTATTATTATTATTATTTCAAATTTATATTGCTGCTCACTCGCCGTGGCAACTCAATCAAATTCATTGATTGATTGGTTGATTTGACTGCAGTTTTGCAAGCCTTACATCTCTGTATTTATGTGGGTAGCATACTTCAGGCCAAATAAGCAATATCACACACATAACTAAACGAGAGAGAGAGAGAGAATCACCATGGGGCTGCCCTTGGTGACCATTCGGAGGCTGCAGCTAGTCCAGAATATGGCTGCCCGGGTCATGAAGGGGTGTGGGCGTTATGCTCATGCCTCACCATTGCTGCAGGAGCTGCACTGGTTGCCAGTGTGCCTCTGGGTGCAATTCAAGGTGATGGTTATTACCTTTAAAGCCCTATATGGTAGTGGGCCAGGATACCTAAGAGACCGCATCGCCTTAAGGACATCTGTCCATCCCACCAGAGCAGCCCAGAGAGGCGCTCAGCTAGAGGCGCACACCTCTCTAGCACAAGGAGGAGGGCCTTCTCTGTGTCTTCTCCGGCCCTATGGAACCTTTGCCAAGTGAGCTCTGTCTCCAGATGGAGCTGCTGCCCTTTAGGAAGGGGGTTAAGACCTGGCTGGCAGAGCATGTGTGAGGTATGGGCCAGACAGTTGTTCCAGTCTGTTGGCTCATTTGATCCCCCTCTCTCTGTCTTGTTTTAGCTTTTTTATTTTTTTTTAGTCTTTAAATCTTGATTTTATATTATGTTTTTATTGTGTTTTAGGTGTTGAGAGGAGGGCAGCATAAACGTTTGCTTAAATAAATAATAATAATAATAATAATAATAATAATAAAGGTAATGGTGGTTCCCTGGTCTTCATCTTTAATGCTTTGTCACACCATCTTTCAGGGGGACACTTGAGGTACTATGTTGACAAAACATCAGTCATGGCACCTAATCTTCTAAAAATAAAACAACCCTCAAAATCTGGAATGAGAGATGTGATTATTTTCTGTTATTTTTAAACTACAACATCTATCTTTCCCTACCACTCACAACGCAGGTTAGAGCTTAAAGGAGTAGCAGGCCATTAATATTCCCCACAAGAGATTTTGGTGGAGCTATCTCATAAATGAATAGTAGGAAAAGTGATTTGAAACACAGTCAAAAGTATGTGTAGCCATTTCAAGACACTCACTCATCCTCCAATTACTGTGATTACCTCCTCATGTCTTTTCCCCAATAAGCACTGTAGTTGCAAACAAGTCATTGCAATGCCGTAGAGAGCTATGGGAAATTTTACACAGCATTAGACTACAAAAACAGATGTTGACACTCCTGTTTGCAAATGATTTACAGTTACTCAAAGCACACGGATAGAGCAATGGCAAGAAATAAATAGAATGGAGGAAGAGCTACAGCTAGATAATACATGACAGTGTTCTCATGGAAGCGTTAAAGATAGATTTGCTGGGAAATGAGCCAGAGTGCTCTGAAGTTACAAAGAATTAAGCTTGAAGTAGAACTTTACAAGGAGATGGAAAATTACTCTTTCTCACCTTCCTGACAGTTGTACAAGCCCTGTAGATCTTGCTGAAAAAGCTGATCCCTTATGAGCATAGAAATGCAGAATGATCTTCTCCACATTTTTAATTAAGCACAATTATGTATATGGGCAGCTAAAAAGAATGGGCAAGATGTACTAAAATTAAGTTCCTCCAAGTTTCACTGCTAATAATAATAATTTCATGTCAGAAATTAGTCTGAGTTGAAAGGATTTTTGCTGAAGAAACTCCACTCAGGGGACGCCTGAATGAGGCTCCTTTCATGTTCCCAAGATCTTTTTCCTACTGAAGTGGTCCCTATTTATCCACTTGCAATTTTTTGTTTTCAAACTGCTAGGTTGGCAGGAGCTGGGACAGAGACGGGTGGGAACCCCGGTGCAGAGGGACATTGGTGGCAACATTTGGTATAGTAAGTCATAGTAAAACTGATGGCATTGCATGAACCAGTCCTTCTTTTTTCTTTGATACACATCATTGATACATATTTGTTTATAAATCAGCAGTAGAAACAACTTATCTAGACAATCCCCAATTGCCTATTTCTTTGCTCTCCCTGGTTTCAGCAAAAGTTGGGGGCTGCAGCAGTTAAAGCATAGCGAATTTTGAAATTAGAAAGTGCTCCCAAATGTGCACACTGGTGTATAATTTCAAGCCAAAGAAAGATTAAAAAACAAATAATCACTCAGCTGTAAAACTGGTGGTGAACTGCAAATGCATATGCAGTAATTAAATGCCTATAGCATGACTGTGTCAATCAAATCTCATTGCAGTTTATTCTAGGCTTGGAACTGTAACATAATGTAATCCACCCTCCCCCTTAAACTCAGTGAATAATTAACTGTTTTGGGATTCCCTGTGCCTAGTGCACTCTTTGTAAAATTAACACATAATTGAATACAGCCTGTACCTAAGAAAGGCCAATGAACACTAAACAAAAAGCACTGGAGATTTAGTGAGTTAACTACATCATAAATTCCATTGATTTAAACAGACCTACTCTAGTTCTGACTTATTTTAATATTATAAGCCACAGCTAGAGTGGGACCATTTAAATCAATGGAACCTATAGAGGACCTACTCTAGCGTGACATAGTATGCTAAGCAACAGGATCTCAGCCATTTAAGTTGTGTCCGCTTCTCTGTGTCCGCTCCAGCCCTATGGAACCTCCTACCAACTGAGCTACGTCTTCAGATGGACTTGCTGTCTTTTAGGAAGAACTTAAAAACATGGCTGGAGGGACAGGTATGGGGTCCTGGTGATACCATGACCCCCGCTCGCTGGCTTGTTTGAGCTTCCTCTCCCCCCTGGTCTTTTAATCTTTTGTTTTTAAGTTTTTAAGTTTTTAATTATTATTGGGACCTGTGGATTTTTATAAATTTTAAAAACTTTTAAAATTTTATCATTGTAATTTTGAAGTTTTAACAATGGGTTTGGGTTGGGTTGTATTATGCTTTTATGATGTTGTAAACCGCCCTGGGTCGCCCCGGCGAGAAGGGCGGTATAAATATGTAAATAAATAAATAAATACAAGTAAGTGGGACCACACCTGAATTGACACGCTCCAGCTAAGCAATTCAGGATTTTAGCTTGCCTTCTCACATGTCCTGACTGAGGTCAGTCTGTTAGTGGACAGAAAAAAATAAACAACTCCAGTCATCTTCATGTCTCTTAAAGATATATTGTAGCAAAACCAGTTAAAAATGTCTTAGTTTCAGGAACCAAAACAATTCTAGCCAATGAAGCATTTCCAGTTCAGATAGCACAGTGATGGCAAACCTTGGAAGTTCTTGGACTTCAATTCCCAAAAGCCCAAATCAGCACTCTTGCTGATCAGGGCTTCTGGGAATTGAAGTTCAAGAACATCTGAAGTGCCAAGGTTTGCCATCACTGAGATAGCACAATGAAAACAATGAAAACCTGACTAAGTGTGGAAGCCCAGAGGGGGCCCCTTTTCTTAATAGATGACATGATTGCTTGAGTTCAAAGCACCCACAAATAACTACTTACAGTAATCATTCTGGGTTGAAATGATTTTTGCTGGAGAAACTCCACTCAGGGGATGCCTGAATGTGGCTCCTTTCATGTTCCCAAGATCTTTTTCCCACTGAAGTGGTCCCTATTTATCCACTTGCAATTTTTTGTTTTCGAACTGCTAGTTGGCAGGAGCTGGGACAGAAATGGGTGCTCAAACCGTCATGCAGTACCCGGATCTTGAACTGCTGACTTGCTGGCCTTCCAGCTAAGACAAGATTCTTAATCACTGAGCCACCACAGCCCCTGCTAATAATAAATATATGAAAACATTTATTTATTTAATAATGTTTTATGCCACCATCTGGGAGGAAATTCCCATTATGGGATATTTACAATATAGGAGAAAAAAAGCACAAATATGTAAAACACAAAGAGAGAGAGAGAGAATCGCTCCATGGCAGCAGCAAGAAAAAAAATAACACTATTTTTCAAAAGTTTCCTCCAATAGAAATAGGGTCATAAACCAATACCAATCAAAGTTAAGTGACCGTGAGGAGGTGTTTTAATGCTTCTCTGTACAGTTCAATCTTTTATTCTTTCTTAAATACATTTTTCTTAAATACATTCAGAGAGGAGGCCTGACAGACATTGTCTGTCATTCTACTTGAGCAAACCCTTCTCCTTTTAACCCCTGCATTTGGTGTATATAAACTACACCTGTAAGTCTTACTCCTTGTCTGAAGAAGTGGACTTGATCCACAATAAAATATAGCAGTTAGTCTTTAAAGTGCTACAGTATTTTGTTTTATTACTTTTTTGTTTTTGTTTTCTGATATGTTGGAAGGGTAATTCTACAAAGGCATTAGAGCAGAGGTTTCCAAATGTTGGGTTTCAGAGCTTCATATATTCTTGCAGTTCAAACCCAGAAATGTAAGCCAACACAGCAAAAAGTCAGGATTTCTGGGAACTGTAATTTTAGATGCTTTGGACTCCAAATTTGTGAAACATGGGATTAAGGACTGCTAAAAAGAGTGTGCTCAGCACCCAGCAAACTATATTTAATATGATACTTTAGGCAGTATTGAGATGACAAAAATTTTACTACCCCACTCTGATGTCATCACAGTGGGGGCGGAGCTAACATCATGATGTCATGACATTGTAGGTGGGGTCAAAAATAATAAAATAAAATAAAATAAATAAATAAAATTAAAATAAAATTAATTAAATTAAATTAAAATAAAAAACACACACACACACACCTCAACCAACCCACTCACCCAAACAGCCACAATACAAAACTGTAAATAAATAAATTAAATAAAAAAATTAAATAAAATATACCCACCCACCCACCCCACCCCAAACACAAATAAACCCACCCACCCACCCCAAACACAAACCCCTCACTTACAAGTTGAACAATACAACAATACAATACTTACCCTTGGAAGTGGTGGTGCAGTGGCTCAGAGGACCGCCTGCCGCCGCTGCCGCCAAGCTCCCCTGTGGCTGACGAGCCCGCATAGGCACTTTGAGGCCCACCCGGGCCGCCCGCTACCGATGAGCCCCCATGGGGACTGTTGGGGCCGACGAGCCCCTCCGACTGTGGCCTCCTCTTCCTCTGGGCAGCTAAAGGTTGCTGCCACCGAGGCCTGGGGCCGCCCGGCTAGGCGCTACCACCACCGCCTGCAGCCTCCTCCTCTGTCGGGCGCCGAGGCCCAGGGCTGCCCGCTGAGGGTTGCAGCCGCTGAGGCACGGGGCCGCCCGGCTAAGCGCACCACTGCCTGCGGCCTCCTCCTCCACCGGGCGCCGAGGCTGCCTGGCTAGGCATGCCGCAGCCGTCTGCGGCCTCCTCCTCTACTGGGCGCACTGAGGGTTGCGACCGCCGACGCCCAAGGCTGCTGCCGACGCAGCCACCACTCCAAAAAGGTCCGGCTCCGGCAAAAAACTAGCACGCATGCGCAGAAACTCAATCTGGCGCATGTGCAATTCACAACTGCAGCACGCATGCGTCAGATTGACTTCTGCGCATGCGCACTAAATTGGAGCCATTTTGGCTCCAATTTTTTTTTTAAAAAAAATTATTTCGGTGAGGCGTCGGAACCAGACGCCTCAAAAAAAGGACTACCCTCCTGGAGAACCCTCCGGAATTGTTCCTACTGGTTCTGGGGAACCGGCTGGAACCAGCAACATCGCATCACTGACTTTAGGATAAGGCTATGACAGATATTACAGGTGTATTTTACTTAGAACAGCACCATAGCTACAAAAGAGGCTGAAAGGATTTTCTGAGATCAATTCTCAAGAGCGCTCAGTCATACATCAGTCTTCTTTATCCTTTTGAATGGTTTATTTTTAGTCTACATTTTTATCTTTTTGGAACACCTGGCAAAAGATAGGGATAAGTGCAAAAGATCCCCCCCCCCAAAGGGCTTTCAAATATTTTAATTGTAAAGGATGGATAAATGTATTGCAACATTTTCTGTCAAGCAAAAAACTGTATGTCTAACTATGCAGTGCTCAGTTGTTTTCCAACAGCACAAAAAGTCTATTATGCATTGTCAAGTACAAACACTTCAGTAACCTCTACTGTACTTTTCCCTCCCCCAAAACTATTTTTGAGGTTTGCTGTTTTTATTTGTCTTTACTGTCAAAGACTGGAGGATACACAAGACGCTTAGAGCTTTACTGCATCACTGACAGCATACATCCTCCCATCAGGATTTAGTCTAGATTTACATATATTTACATATGTTCAACATGTCTGGCCAGGCATCCTGCTACAGTAATGGTGTGCACCATACAGCCAGCAACTCAACATTGAGTGTTGGGCAGCAGTAAATAACCTAACTCCCTAAAGGGGCCGGCTGCTATGGGCCGATGAGCCTCTTTAGGTGGGGTGATGGTCCCTCAGTGGAGGAAATGACACTGGAAAACTTCATATTGGGGCCAACAGCGAAATGAGCAGAGGAGGAACCACTTTCTGATTCCCAACACTCATGGGGGTGGAAGAGCCCATGCCAAATGGACTGGCTCTAAAGGTGCATCTGGTCCATATCCTCAAAGCTGTGGCAGGCAATACCGGTGTTAAATCCTTGCACGTCTCATTTCTTACAAGCTGCAGGAGATAGCTCTGTGATCACAGTGTGTGGGTCACTTCATGGCAAGCTGGGATCCACCTTAAAGAAATTCATGCCAATGGCATTTTTCCTGCTTCAGGAAAAATGCATTCTCAGATACAAGTTGCAGCTGATCTTAAACTTAAAATGACTATATTATCTTTTTGCCAATTCATTTAATATAAGAACACCAGTTCTTTTAAATTCTGTGACATTCTTGTTTGGGAGCTTAATCCATAACAAGTCAAACCTGGCATTTATTACACCAGAATTTTCCTAGCTATGTTCTGCAGAACACTTTTGTTGTTCAGTCGCACAGTCGATTCCGACCCTCTGCGACCCCATGGACCACCGTCCGCCAGGCACTCCTGTCCTCCACCATCCCCCTCAACTCGCTCAGCTCTGCGCCCACAGTCTCCACAACACCATCTAGCCATCTCATCCTGGGCCTTCCCCTTCCTCTTTTGCCCTCGACCCTTCCAAGCATCAAAGCTTTCTCAAGTGAATCCTCTCTTCTCATTTGATGTCCAAAGTACTTTAGCTTCATCTTTATTATTTGACCTTCTAATGAGCAGTCAGGGATGATTTCTTCTAAGATTGACCTATTTGTTCTCCTCGCTGTCCATGGGACTCTCAAAACTCTCCTCCAACACCACATCTCAAAGGCGTCTATTCTTCTGCGTTCAGCTTTCCTAATAGTCCAGCTCTCACAACCATACATTGCCACAGGGAATACCATTGCTTTGACTATGCGAATTTTTGTTTTCAATGTGATGTCTCTACTTTTCACTATGCTCCCCAGGTTTCTCATTGCTTGCCTCCCAAGAATCAGTCGCCTTTTTATTTCATGGCTGCAATCACCATCTGCAGTGAGCTTTGATCCTAAGAAAGTAAAGTCTGTCACTGCTTCTACTTCTTTCCCATCTATTTTCCAGGGACTGATAGGGCCTGTTGCCATTATCTTGGTTTTTTTGATATTGAGTCTCAAGCCAGCTTTTTCACTTTCTTCTTTCAACCTAATCAGGAGCTTCTTTAGGTCCTCCTCACTTTCTGCCATTAGGGTGGTATCATCTGCATATCTCAAATTGTTGATATTTCTTCCAGCAATTTTGATCCCAAATTGTGATTCCTCCATCCCTGCATTGCGCATTATGTGTTCTGTGTATAAATTGAATAAGCATGGTGACAAAATGCAGCCTTGTCTTACTCCTTTTCCTATTCCAAACCACTCCGTCATTCCATTTTCTGTAGAACCATTTTCTGCAGAACACTGGTAGACTTCAATTCCCAGAAGCCTAAGTCAGTTCATTGGCTGATCAGTGCTTTGAGGAATTGACTTAGGCTTCTGGGAATTGAAGTCCAAAACCCCAAAGATTGGGAAACACTGCATTACATAATCACATGATGAAATAAAACAACTCATTTTAAACATTGAGCAATTATATTTAGAGCTATTAAAATGTTTGGTGCAGCATTTTAGAAAAACATTATTTCAAATCAAGATCAGGTTCATTACAACACTCTGTTCCTTAGCAAATGTTGCACCACAGGGTTGCCAGGCTACTTCTGCCATAGAAGCAGCAGAAACCACAACTGGTACATTTCACCATCCATTTAGACTGGGTTGGGCAACTCTGGCCCATCAGATGTTGGAGAGGGACAGGGTTAGGTAAAGAAAAAAAGCAATGAAAAATATGCACCAAGAAATCAATATGACATCAAAATATATCCAAACTAATAATTTAACACATTGTTAAATATTTCCACCCCATCTCCACCAAATGAATGTTGTATTAGACAAGAAATAAAACAAAACAACAGTTAAGATAGCACCTAAAGACTAACTGCTATATCTTAACATGAGCTTTTGTGGATCAGGTTTACTTGTTCAGATAACAGTGAACTATGTAATGGTCATTTATACATGTCCTCAAGATGAAGAGACAGTGATTGTTTGAGTCAGTGTGGAATTACCAATATATGCTTGAACTATATATAAATGGACTATTAGTTAAGGGTTCTTCATCCATTACAAAATGTAAAATGCTACAGATGATTGTTTTCTGCTGTTATTTTTCATAAACCATGTTCTCCCCCAACTTACTACTGCCTCTTTTATGAACAAGCTTCCAAGTCATTAGATAGATACTGTACTGGATATCATACTAGAGTCTTGAGATACCACTGGTGGGAATTCTCACACTGACTCACACAATTTGCATCTATGATATTATTTTTATTCTGTCTGGCCCGATATCCCATTACAGTAATGGAGTAGACCATAGAGCCAGCAGCTCAACGTCAAGTGTTGGGTGGTGGTAAATAACCTGACTCTCTAAAGAGGCCAACGGCTACGGGCAGATGAGCCCCATGAGGTGGGGTAATGGTTCTCCTCAGTGGAGAAAATGCTACTGGAAACCATCATATTGGGCTCAACTGTGAAAGTAGTGGAGGAGGAACCACGTTACTATGCTGGCATATCAGAAAACAAAACAAAACAAACAAAATAAAATATTCCAAAAAATATTCCAACAAAGTCACTATTCTGATTCCCAATGGTCATGGAGGCAGAAGAGGCCATGCCAGATGGACTGACTGTGAAGGCATACCTTGTCAATATCCTCAAGGCTGTGGCAGTCCATTGCAGTCCCGGTGTCAAATCCTGCATGTCTCATTTAATACGTGCCACAGGAGACAGCTTCATTATCATAGTGTGTGGATCACTTCTTAGCCAGCTGGAATCCATTTTAAACAAATTCATGCCAATGACATTTTTCCTAAAAACATTCTCAAGAAAAAATGTGTACTCGGACACGAATTGCAGCCGACAACAATTATCTTTAGCCTGATTTCTGCACTCACCTACTATTGTTACTTAACTAAGCACCAATAGAAAATGACTGAATACCGAACGTGGGTCTTATGTCATCACAATAAGTTTTTTTCTTTTTATTACCCTGTTGCTTAGAGGCTAGCAAGAGAGGAAGTTCCACAATGATGAAGGCATTTTCTTCTTGTTTTGTTTTTTACTTAAGATATAAGGTCTAAGCAAGAAATGTTTATTTTAATATGTACTTTGCTTTTCATAGATGGTATAGTGATTTGGCTGGGAATTCAATTTTCCACTGTGCCTCTAGAGAGAAAATCCAATCTGTATCATCATGGGCAAGCTGCACAGTCTCTGAGTGCCCACAGGAAAAAAGAATGATAAACCACTTTTATGTATTCTCTCCCTAGAAAACCTTGGAAAGAATTGCCATAAGTCAGAATTGACCTGGCCATATGCAAATACTATTATTATATTATGATAATATCAATATTGGTGTACAGGTATACACTGTTCTTATTTAACTTTGATTAGTGAACTGTGAATTGACTAGTGAATTGTGGAAAATGTGGAACTGTCCCACATTGACACTGCCTTTCCTCTGCCTAATATTTGCACTGGCCTTGTACACTTTTCATTCCATCTCTACATTATAAATACAGAAATATTTATTGAGGACTTCTAAAACTAAAAGCATGTTTCTCTTTTTCAAAATGCAGGAAACAATTGTTTGATTGAAGCTCTATTTCCAACATGAAAGAGGCTCTGTGGTTTGGTGGGTCCAAAGTCTGGGAGCTGGGCAAGGGACCTTATCCTGGATGGAGTTAAATTCCTCCAGAAGGAGCAGGTGCATAGTTTGTGGGTAATCCTAGTTTCATTTTTGTCACTGGAGAATCATATGAGCTCAGTGTCTAGAGTGTCTGCAGAGGCCAGTTTCAACTATGTCATTCCTGGACAAAGATAGTTTGGGCACAGTAGTCCATGCCCCTGTAATTCTATGGTTAGGCTACTGTAATGGACTCAATGTGGGGCTACCCTTGATGATAACACAGATGCTGCACCAAATACAATAAATAAATACAGTACTGTAATTTTGAACTGCACTGAAAGAAACTTCTATATTGTGGAAAAATGATCGAATACATTGCCAAATCTTTTGAACAAACTGGCTGGTAAAAGCCTTTGAACATTGGGGTAAAGAGATGTATTGCTACAACCTTCTAAATAAACCCATAGAAATGTTCACTAGTCTCCTGAGGCTAAGGAAGAGGAATTGAATATACACAAAATGCTAACACTGTGGCTACTCAAAATCTTAAATAAATGAGCATCTAACACTAGCCCAAAGGGCTGTGTTACCCAAGTCAAAATATATGGCAAAATTCTTCCCACTTACAATTTTCTTAGTTTTAACTTTATCAATCCGTTAAAAACAGAATATGGAAAGTAAGTGCATAAAAGAAGAAATCATTGCTCCATTGCTCTGAACTGTCATGATGTATAAATAAATCATGCCAAGCTAACTGACAGGGTGAGAGAGCAGTTACCTTAAGGCAGTCAGGAGCCCCATGGTTTGTTTCAAAGAGAAAGCTGGAGGACACAGGGAGGGGGAAGAATATTCAGGCCACACAGCAAATTCAAAATAATCATAAATGATACACATGTATAATTTCTGGCTGCAATTTCCCATCAAATTATAGTTCTAATTTTAATATGCCAGAATGATGCAATTTCTCAAATAAAAATAGTTTCACTACCTGATGCTTTCCAGACAACACCAAAATGAAGTTTGAAGCTCTGAGCATATACAAACTCAAACTCACAGATTCCTTCATTTTCCTTCCAGAAGCAGATACAGTGGTACCTCGCTTAATGCGTTCCATGGGATTGCTCTTTAAGTGAGTTTGCTCTTTAAGCGAAACACCATTGTAAGTGACCAATTGTGATTTCTGGCGGGGGGGGGGGGGATTGTGAAACCTGATGTATTTGTTAAGCGAGTTTTTGGTTGGTTTTATCTGTTAAGCGAGGCGACCATTCAGAGAAAATTCTGCTCTTTACGCACGTTACTCTCTAAGCAAGGCAAGGTTTTACTGTACAAGAAAATCCAGATTATAGTTTGGGGAGGCTGTAGGTTCCTATTTGATCTGAAAATGCCGAGGCATGATTTACACAGACTATCATTTGGCAGATTTTGGACACTAGGGCAAAATATTACTTTATGTAATCCAGAATTGCAAGAATTTCATTTTTTACACATGTGGAGAACACACAAACCTGTGTTATATTCTTGTTACACCAAGTCATGATTGGTGCAAGTCTGAATAGTCTCAATGGACCACCATGAAAGATTATCCCATCAAATATGGGTTATGGTGGTAAGAATATGTGGGCAGGTCTCCAATACACAATGTGTCATGACAGCAGAGGGATCAAAAGAGAAAATCACAAGGCACCCTTCATAAATATATTCAGTTTTAAATTGACCCCAGGTCTAGTGTTGCTGAACCAATGTTTCACAGCCCAGCTATGAGGCGGGGAAGTATAATGGCTAAGATAATTTACGTATTTATTGCATTTTTATACTGCCCATTTGGGAAATTTCCAACTCTGGGCAGTGCATACAAATATCAAAATAACATTATAGAACACACAACAAATTAAAAATAAATCAACCAAATAAAGTTTTAATTATCTGGTGTGACCCATTACATTTTAACTAACCATGAGGACAGGTGTGGGGCAGTAATGGCTCATTGACCCCACCCCACAGGCTTATTTAACATCTTATATCCACCCTCTCCCTCTTCAATGTTAAGGAATTTTTAGCTTGTTTAAATGCTATTTTAACTGCTTTTTAGATTTTAATCTTGTTTTTATGATCTGTGATTTTCCATGTTTCTTCATGACCCATTGTAATCCACCCTGAGTCACCTATGCGAGTAGGGCGGAATAGAAATTTGAATAAATAAATTACAAGCCAGACTCAGAAATACTGTTCCACCTGCCAGACATTATGCTGTTTATTCTATGGCTTCTGATTTTTATATCTGGTATTACTTCCTCAGATATAATCAGTGGTGGAATTCAGCAGGTTCATTCCAATTCACCAGAACCAGTAGCAAAAATTCTGGCTGCCCCTACCCATCCAAGTTTTGAAATAATGCAGGGCTTTCCCCCTTGCCACACCCACCATACCATGCCCACAGAGTAGGTCGTAAAAAAATTTTTTGAATCCGACCACTGGATATAATATCTGTGTGGTGACAGGGACTAGAAACATTGTTCTCTTTTCTAATTTTGAAAGCAAAGTAAAGGTTCTCAGAAAGATGGGTCCAACTCCTGCCTCTAGGGCAGGGATCCTTAACCTGCGGCCCATGCAGTGATGGGCTGCTACCGGTTCGGACTGGTTCGCCCGAACCGGTAGCAGCTTTCCAGAAGGGATCACTGGGGGGGGGGGAGAACTCCTGGGCAACTGGTTCGGTTGCCTCTCTGGCAGCCCTCCGGAAGTGTCTCTCCGTGCAGCAAAAATGGCTGCCCAGAACTGCACATGCGTCAAACTTCCATTTGATGCATGCACACTAAAAAATAGAACTGTGCATGCATCAAACCTCCATTTGATGCATGCACACTAAAAAATAGAAGTGTGCATACATCAAATGGAGGTTTGATGCATGCGCGGTTCTGGGCAGCCATTTGGGCTGCCCGAAAAGGGTGCAGGCAGTGCCTGAAGCAGCAGCAGCAGCAGCGGCCTTTCCTCTCCATGCCACGGCGGTTTGCCACTGCGCCTCCTGCCTGCCTGCCTAGTGCCTGCTCCCTGACCCCAAGCCAAGTGACGGGTTTGTGTTTGGGGTGGATGGGTGGGTTGATTTGTTTGGGGTGGGTGGGTGGGTTAGTTGATTATTTTAATTTTAATGTGTTTATTTAATGTTTATTTTATTATTTTATTTTTCCATTGGCTCTGAGTACATCATGATGTCATGACATTGACTCCGCCCATGATATCATGACATCATGACATCGGCTCCGCCCATGATGTCAGCTCCGCCCATGGTGGAGTAGTAAAATTTTTGACAGCCCAACACTAGGCCCACGGCTCCATTTCATGTGCCCCCACACTGCCTCCACCACATCAGGAAGTGCCATGTGGTGGAAGGGCAAAATGGCCATCCAGCCCCGAGGCTGTCTGAGGGAGTGTGCCCCGGCCCCTGGCTTAAAAAGGTTGAGAACTCCTGTTCTAGAGTTTTGAGTACATGCAAAATTTGCTTACAGAAGAGTGTTTATGGTATTAATAATGGATGTGGAGTGACATGTGACCTTTCACTGACAAGATCAGCTCTATCATTAGACAGCGTCTGCAAGAGAAATATGTAAGAGTGGACATCAGCAGCTCTGCCCGTTTCTTCTGGTTGGAGGATATGCAGTTGTCATGTAGCCTACCCTCTGCTCCCTAAGCTAGCTTGCTGTCCATGGGTGTGGAAGTATCAATTGTTCAACCGCTAGCATTCAACTTCTCCACATGAGACAATGGAGGGGCATCATGTTCTTTGCCAGAGTCACCATACCTTTGGCGCTGACTCTAGACTGTGTCCATAGCTGAGAGATACCCAGAAAGAGATATGCAGTTTTCCCAATTAGAATCAGAGTAGACCTAGAACATGTTCAAACAAGGGTAAAAGCTGAGATCCACCACAGAATGAACTGTGAAGCATGGAAAGATGGGATGAGTTGGTTGATGGAAGCTTCCTTAATACCACAGATAAGATCTGAGGAGAGTTCAACCAAACCTGATTGAGACACTGTACCCGCAGGGCGTGTTTTACTTCCACTTCCAGGAGCAATGAAGCAGTGCGGGCCGGATGAATTGCAATAAACCCATTCGTATGGATTCACAGGGTGCTTGGGCTTCTGGGAATTGAAGTCCAATAACATCTGGAGTACCAAGGTTCGCCATCACGGGCCTAGATCCAAGCCATATGATAGCTCCTGTTGTGTTAATTTGGTTGGCATTTCATTTATTGTACCAAGATTTAGAAAGTATTTTCTGTGATATAATAAAAGACAGCAATCTCTCTGAAAGCCATGCTGAAGCTATATATAGACGTTAAAGCTTTAAATTTTAAAGCTACAGATACAGAGCACATGCTGTCTGCTAGTACATGTAATGGCTATGGTACTTTATAAGATGAACATTACCTGAAATATGCTACCATTCTATTGCTTTCCTATTGAAAGAACAGAAAATGTCCTCAAAATGTCACAGTATTCTACAATCTTACCTTTGTTTCCTGCACTATAGGAGCTGGGAAAAAATTAATGGCTTCAGTCTCAAATTGAGACTTGAGTGCATACCAGCACCTATCTGGACATGGATCATACCCACTGGAGCTGCATTTATATTGCCCAATAATAATTTCCTTTATGGCCCCATTTGTCATAAATCATAATAGGTAGTTGTCCTGAATACAATAGGTATTGTTCTGTCAGTGGCTATTCACAGAAACATATTATTTCCTTGAGTATGGTTTTAGCTCTATACAACAATGAGACAGTGGTTCAAATTAGAAATAACCATCTATCACTGCTCTGTAGACATTTTGATTTGTATTGTAGAACTAGCGCCCCTGCCCTAATATTTTTTATTCATATCAGAGCACTGCACAATTTAAAAGTCATGGATATACATGAATTTAGATAAAATTCAAAACCAACTAAAATATTAAACTAGACTACAGTATTTTATTTTACCAAAAGAGGCTACAGTAAATTTGTTTATTTATTTATTTAAACAATCTTTTATGCCGCCCTCCTCAAAAAGACCCAGGGCGGCTGACACAACTCCTAACAACCTAAAACACAATAAAAACATAATATAAACATAATAAAGAACATAAAACCTCTACATACAGCCCCCCCCCTTCCATGAGGTTATTTGTATGTCAAAACATTTGTACAGGACAGTATGTTGAAAACACATTGCTTTACCAAAAGAGGCTACTAGATGTCACCATATATTTTTGTATGTCAGATTTTTCATACTAAAAACTTGTATGTTGAATTTTTTTAGCCAGGATTTCTATTTGTATGTCGATTTTTTGTAAGTCAAACCCTTTGTATGTTAATATTATCTTGACCATTTATTAGATCTTCTTTTGTACAAAAAGTGGGCCATTAATTGCATGCCCCAAGGGAAATCCACACCTGTATAACATCAACAAATCTATTTCACTGTTTCTTTTGTAGACTATGCCTTCAGTTTAATCCTGTGGTAGTCCAGAAACAATTGGAATCATATGACAAACAGCAATTTTGCTAGAGTGAATGTAGGGACAAAAGAAAGGTTTAGCATTTTAGAAAGAACATGAAATCTTTTATTCGGGCTTCTGAGTAGAAGAGTTCCACACAAAAGCCACAGACAACCAATTTTTGAGAATGGCCATAATCTTGCCACAATGGCAAGAGTTCCACACAGTCATTTCCCATCCTTTTGTCCAGCAAATGTTCTCTGACCTCAAAATTTTACATTGCTATTGTGACTTAAAGAAATTGATTGAGTTTTCCTTCACTTATTTGTCTAACTCTCTTTAAAAGAAGTGCCTAGTCACATGGAAGGCAAAATCACATGGAAGGCAAAAAGATGCTGCATTAAAAAGAAGGAACAGATATAAAAGCAAATAGACAGGAAACACTCTATAACCCTGTGGCGAATCTATGGCACGCAGCGGCCTTTCTTCTGGCACATGGGCAATCGAGGGGAAGCTCTGACCCGCCCCACCGACCCCCACCAGTACCACTTCCCCACTGTCTCTGGGGAGGGGAGAGGGGAGGTTGGAATTTTTGCTGGGAGGCTGTGGCTAGGAGAGGTAAGGTGGGGAGCACTCTTGGGGGTGGCGATGCAACACGGGATGGGTGGGTTGCACTCATGGGGGTGGAGCACTTGTAACAGGTGGGGAGGCCCTATGGGGGTGGGGAGCACTTACAGTGGGTGGGGAGTACCCGGAGGGGGCAGGCCCACACATGGTGTCACCAATGCACCTCAAGTGGCATGTGTGCACACGCACCCACATGACTTCACCAGGGGCACACCAGTAAACCCATTTGTGTGGATTCACAGAGACTTGAGCTTCTGGGAATTGAAGTTCAAGAACAGCTGGAGTGCCAAGGTTCACCATCATGGCTTTAAGGGATATTGCTGCTGTTAAAGTAACTCTTTCCAGTGCAGTCAGGAGTGTTCCTTTGCAGCTGTCTGACCACAGTTTCAAATGTCTCATGGGAACCTGTTCTTGTTTAGATAAAGTTTCATTCCAACAAGTTTTTCAACTGGGCTAACAACAAGGCTGCTTAAACAACAAGCATCTAGTAGTACATGTGCTTTTCTCCTTGTTATGAGATGTTTTGTTATCTCCATTGGTTCACAAAATCTTGGCATAATTACTGACATGGTGAATTAATGGCAGGCACTAACAGTGTTTTCAATAGCAAACAAACATAGCTGTGTGATCCATACACAAAACATAAGAGGAAGGTGATACCTTCAAGAAAATCCCTGTTTTCCTACAATTTAAATATTTTTGTTGTCTATGTTCCCTGTGCTTCCCCAATCTCAGACCAGAGAGTTTTAGGTACAGTAAATATATCTGTATTTAAGGCAGGAGTTCTCAACCTTTTAAAGCCAGGGGCTGGGTCATGCTCCCTCAGACAGCTTTGGGGGCCAGACAGCCATTTTGTCTTTCCTACACCACATGGAACTTCCTGGTGTGGTGGAGGCGGTGGGGGGGGGGACATGAAAGGGTGCTGCAGGCCGAAATCCGGCCCGTGGGCCACAGGTTGAGATTCCCTGATTTAAAGCATGATAATACTCTGTTACTGATTGTAGCTCTCCTACAATCACTAATGCGCCAATAGGAACAGAAAAAGGAAGGGAAACTAATTTTATGTAGTCTTTCCATCTTTGGTTGTCATTGTCTGACTAAGTTCATTGGCAACACTGAATTATCTGACTCTGAAGCTTTTCCAGTGATATTATATGTATGAACCCATCAAATAATGACATTGCTTCAAGCACAGAGTTTCTTTCCCATAACAGTGTCAAGAGAGCAAAATGCAGACATCATCCAATATGGTTCCTGCCTGTTGAAATAACCAGTTCAACTATTGAAATGAGCCTTTGCTGCGTGCCTAAAATTTTACATTTTTCAACATTCTTTGTATATTAGTATGTACGGCATAAATAAGCAAGCAAAGAATTAAAAAAAATCAGTACAGAACATAGCCAGTCTGACAATGATTACAAAGTTTTTTACATGATTATACATGAGGTATTAGTAAGCTTGCTATGTAGTTTTGAAAAGAATTCCATAATGAAACCACAGGAAAGATGGTGTTGGAGTTAAAATCATGTTAAAGTCAATAAGATATGCATCAACCAAAATAAAGATCTGCACTTGTACTTGATATAATCTACTACTAATAAACTTTATAAAACAGACTATCACAGTTGAACGTTTAAAAACCAAAACAGGGTTTCTGGAATGGAATAGAAAAGTATGCTTTCCAAAATGATGAAATAGTATATTTAGATAGTTATTTTGCAATCTTTAAAATAAAAAAAAAGATTGTTATGATATGATTTGTAAAATACTTGAAAAATAAAAAAGGCAGTTTCTGTGCTGACCCAGTTAATGGATCTTGCTGTCTTAGCTCTTGTTTACATGCAGATTTTTGGTTTTCTTTCCTTTTATTTGTATTGCAGCATGGCACAGCTTAAATTATGGTCATATATGAAATATAGATAATTATTATTGATGCATATGAAATATTGGTGAAATTCAAAACAAATTAAAATGTTAAAGCTTTTGACCAAAAATTGGCTACTCTAACATAGTTATCTTGGCCATTTACCGGATCTTCTTTTTATACTTTAGTGAAGCATAAATTGCATGTTATTAACTGCTGCATTAATTGAATTTCTCCACATTCACGGAAATGTTTTCCTGTATATAATTTTTCCCCCTCTGAGCTTCTCAGAATTGCCACCACACTAACATCTGTTATTTTGCCCCTCACTTTAGCCTAACACAAGTACCTGTATATTTATTTATGTTTGTTTGTTTGTTCAGATTTATATTGCTGCCCATTCGCTGAGGCAACTCAGGGCAGCTTATAGTCAAAACAGCAACAGTACAGTAACAATCATAAAATAAAAAAAGAAAGGGGAAATAATGAGAGAAATGAAGAGGGATCTCCAAATGTATGAGGAAGTGGTTACTGAAATAAATTGTAAGCCAGTGTTTTCAACATGCATAATAGTGCCTGCTTTATCAAAGTACTGAACAAGGAGAGCTGTCCTTGATTTGGAATTCAGTAAGTCAGTTCAATAAATTATTCTAAGAGCATCTTGAACACTGTTAAAGCTAGCTAAATTCCTGGATCAAGGCTGCACTCATCTGCATTCTTACATATGAGTAAATCCCACTGATTCAATGGAATTCCTAAATAACATAGGATTTACTGCTCCTTTTATTCCTCAGTATGGTACTGAGATTTATGAATAAGTGAAACCTGTAATTAAATCTCACACTATGGTGGTCCTCTTCAGCATTCCAGATACCCAAGATCTTTTCCCTATACATTCCATTCCATCTTTGTTCCCACCTGCTCACCTCCATTTTCCATTTCATGCTCACTATAGAAGCACAAACCAATCCTAGAAAGTTTGGAGGTAGGTGAAGGTTTATATAGATAATAGTCCTTTACTGTAGCAATCACTAGCAAGAATAATAAAAATTCATATGACAGCCTTGTTCAGTCATTAGAAAAGGAGACTTTCAAATGTCAGAATACTGGATTAATAAAAGCTGGTCTATACAGCAAGACCTTTCATTAACTTTTATCACAGTTATCATCTGTGACACTAAGAATGCATCCAAGCTTCTCTCATGCTTTTTGTACCATTTATAAATGTGGGAGAATATCTGAAAAATAACGATGTACTAGTCTGTAGAGATTTTAAACTTAAATTAGGACCTCATGTAAGCCCAGTTCAGTATCAGTCTCCACATGATACTCACATGCTCAACTCATCAGACCTTGTGAGGCAGAAGGTTAAAGGGGTGATTTGCCAAAGCACTACTTTGTGTGTGAATGTTCAGTTAAATTTTCATTTTTCCATCAGAGAAAGCAAAAGGATTTGAGTTTTTAAAGGTAGAAGGATATCTGGTGAGGAAAACCCCCAGAAATTGGATGTGTGGGGCTTTGAGCTGATTATTATCATTTATATACCAAAGTGATCTAGTGCTAAATGTAATGGCTCAGTGCTAAACTCATTTATTCAAAAAATAAAAAATATTCTAGGACACTCAGAGGACAGGTCTCAGGGGCAGGTATTCCTGAAGTCCTAAGCCTATGTCACTACAACACCACCCCAAAGGAATCATATTCATTTTCAGTCTAGTGTAGATCCAAGTCACATATATTGCATGTAAATTTATATAAATTAGTATAATTCTATTGAAGAACTATAACTATACCAAACTAATACAAATAACCATAATAGGGAAACTAAACCAAAAACATTAAATATAACATCTAATGTACAGGAACTCGCATAAATAACAAGGTGTAGAAGTCTGGCCAAAACAGTTGATAATACCAAATAGAATTCAGAAGTCAGATTTCAGTTTAGTTACTATGTTATACCTTCCAAATATTGGAATCCACATTTTTGGTGTTCTAATATAACGAATAAAAATAGAAACAGAAATTTTAAAATCCTATAATTAAACAACTAAACTTACTAGATGTACAGTATAGGTAAATTTGAATAAATATAGAACAATTAAGATATAATATCCAATTCTTAATATTGTTGTTTTGTTGTGAAGCATTTAGAGAAAAGTCAGAGAATAGCAGAATCAACCTCATATATGACATTTATTGCAGTACACCTGCAAATGGGGTGTGGGTGGGATACAGACTTTTAAAAGATAGAATTAGTACTGTACTTTTAAAAGACAGAATAACCCACCCAAAAATCACATGTTTCAAAATAAAAGGCATTACCATAAGAGTAGGTCAGATTTGCTTGTTTCAGAAAAAAAGGCATATAACCTTAAACACCTTGAGAAAATTCAACATTGTACACATCTTTTCTCTAATATTTATCTATTTTACCAAATAAGGATAAAATCACACATATGTTTACATGAGAGTAAGCACTATTGAAATCAATTGGACTTTCATTTGAGAAGACATGTCTAAGACACACACACAGTAACTATATATTACAGTATATATATGACCTCCCTTGCCCTTAAAATTAAACAATACTTTAAAATTCTACTCTTTCACTTAAAAATAAAATTAAACACAATCCTGGGTACACACATCTGAAAACAAGTGGTACTTGGTAATAAACATGTTTAGGGATGAGGACATAAGCTCTATCCAGATGTTATAATGTTGGGATCATGGTAAAAAGGAAAGGAGTGGAGTAACAGATGTATTACAGCTGTATGTATAAGAGTCCAGATGTTATTATTGAAACATCACCACCTACACCTAAATAATGTTTAGATAAAACAACAAGAGGGTCAATGAGAAAGATGCATGAGCTTCTAAATCTGGGTGCAATTTTTAAACTTAAAATCTAACAGAGGCTGGGGTTCATAGCACACATGCAGAAACAAGAAACAGAGGGTATCCAGGTGCATCCATACACATACTGTATCTGGATATATTTGCTTCCCTAAAACACAAGAGGCATGTTAAATCATAAGAAGTTCAGGAGGGTTGTTTTGCCAAATCTCTCCACCCCACACCCTTTCTTACCTGATAATGTCATCATTGTGCCCCAGGAAAAATTTCTGGCTATGCTCTCTGGTGTTATAAACCACCCCGACTCCAGCCACGAAGTAAACCACTTCCTTGCCTGCTGTGTAGTACAGGTTGTTGCGGCACTGGTGACCCCTATACCCATACACCCACTCCAGACGAAGCTGGCTTCTAGGAGCTGTCCGATCCGCCATGATAATCATCCCCCCCCTCCCCAGAAGCACACGGGGGGGAAACTGGTGCTACCCTTCCACCCCCACGTTCCTTGCCTTTCCCAGTTTTCGATCTTGCAAACGCCGTCAAATTCCTGCCTGGCTGTCAAGTCTTCCAGCTGCACTTTCCGATGCTGATGATATTCAGTAAAAAATGCATCCAGGCAGAGTCCTGCTCTGTTGCTGCTGCTTCAGCTACTGCTACCGCTGCTGCTGCTTTTGCTGAACCGCCACCATAATCTTCTCTTGCCAAAGATGAGCAGCTGCTGCTCTCCTACTGTTTTCAATCCAGATGACTTGGGGAGGGGGAGGGCTGTATATACAGAGGCAAATCAGTGCAGTATAAAACTATATAAGCCGGTCTGTTCTGAGGAAAAAACTCTGTGTTCAGTCACCAGGCGCAGACGGATGGTGCCGTGCGTATCCTTATTACATCTTCTGAGTGTCTTCGAAGAAGAAAGTCACCGCATTTCAAATATGCTTATAGATTTTAACAGTGTAAAAAGTGCAGACATTAGCCTGTTTTTTCTAGCAATAAGTGGAACTTCATTCTGTGACTGGGCAATAAAGCAATCTTCTATGGATTATCGTCATAATAAGTGGCAACTTACTGCAAAGACAGGAAGTTTTGGGGTGGGGGAAGAAGGACACATTATTATTTAAAAACACTCTCAAGGAATGTATTTTTAGTAATTACAAAATCAGCAACATGCCTACCTACGTCAAAAAGGGAACAAAAACAAAAAATGAAAATCATTAAACAGTGCTAAAACCATTTCTGTATGTAACAGAGTAATGAAATATTGTTTATTTGTCAAATAAATGTAGTAAATGTTTGCTGGGATACACACTATTATCCAAAAAACAGTAATACCCTTTTTTCTTCTCTCCTCCCCTGTAGCTCTAGGTAGGAGGCCATATTAAGAATCTATATGCTGAGAAAAATATAAGGTAACAGGAAAAAAGCAAACCCAAATATGAGATTGACTCTATAAAGGAAGCCACAGCTTTGAGTTTGCAACAGCTGAGAAGGCCTGTTGACAATAGGATTTTTGGGAGGTCATTCATTCATAGTCAAAAGTCAGAAGCAATGTGTTGCCATATAACACCACCAACAAGATATATTTATAAGAAACTGAAAATCTGAGTGCAAGATCCATAGACTTCTCTGTCCTCACCCAAAAAACCAAAAAGCTATGCTCTAAGAATTTTCAGATTACCTTCAGAACTGCAGTTCCTTAAAGTACTTCATTTATCCTATTCTAGGTAGGAATGTAAACTGCCTTGGATATCAATACAGTATTTTATGACAGAAAGCCAGTAGAATTTATTTAAAGCAACAAATAAACAGCACAGTTAAGACTAACCAAATGCATTCATTAAGAAAACTAAAACAGAAATCAGATGTCTGAGAAATGTTGGGTCTGTTAACATAGTATGTACTAACACTGCAGCAGAGTGAAAAGACAGAGTGCCTCAGTTGCATAGGAAAAAATAAACTATCAGCCCTTCCTGAACATGTCCACCCTAGAGGCAAAAAAAGGTAACCTGATCAAACTTTACAGCCAAACTAACAGTCCCTTTGGGAGTGTCTGATGATGTTATACTTTGGCAACACAGATAGTGCATTTTGTCCCAGTGTAAGGACAACCCTGTGTGATTATGCAGTATGGACTGTGACCTAACACAGTGAAAGCTGTGCTTTTTTTAAAAAATGCCTCAGAGTCTCCCATCTGAGAATAAGAAAATACAGCTGTCTTCTAAGTAAAAATTGTTCAGGAATTCCATCAGTAGTAAAAAAAAAAAAAGATTATTAGTAGCCGTTTTAGTCTGTGGTTCAGGCATATCATAATTTTTTTTTTAAATTTAGCACTTACTAACTGCTATATTTTTATTGTTAGCTTTCTTGGATCAAATCCACTTCTTCAGACAAGGAGTGAAACTTCCACGCATGGTTTGTATACCAAATGTAAGGGTCTACATGTTAAAGGGGATGTGTTCAAACAGAATGACAGAGAATCAGGCATAACAATACAGCTATCAGTAACAATAGATTATTCATATTAGTTTTAAATGTCTCCCTTTCAATCTCAAAGGGAGACATTTAAAACTAATATGAATAATCTGTTGTTACTGATAGCTGTAGGAAGCTGTATTGTTGTGCCTGCTTCTCTGTCATTCTGCTTGAACACATCCCCTTTAACATGTAGACCCTTACATTTGGTATATAAACCATGCCTGGAGGTTTCACTCTTTGTCTGAAGAAGTGGATTTCATCCAAGAAAGCTAACAATAAAAATATAGCAGTTAGTAAGTGCTACAGTGTTTTTTATTTTGTTTTCTGATACATCTGTAGTAAGTATCTCAATATACTGCACATATTTCAGGTGTCTTATAGCAAGGGCAAACTGACTTCATGCTTGTGGGATCAATCTTACTTTGCACTAGATGTCTTAGATAGAAGAAGCTAATGGGACAATTATCATTTGGTATTTGCATATACAAATACACCTTTCCTTGGAGGGTAAGAACATCAACTAAAGAACAAGGTGAGAATGAGTTATTCAGACTTTATGTATGTCATAACAACACAACTATTAATAAATAGCTAGTGGAGTATTTTCATCACATGAAGAAAATACCATTACAGTATCTACTATCTCTTAGAGCTGTTGTTAAAAACACAAAAACAAAGAAGCCAGTAAGGAAGTAAGGGCTTGAATTGGGAGAAACTAGAGTGAGAAGACACTTTATTATCCATCAGTTCAGTTACCACCAGTAACATCTCCCTCTCTCTTGCTTCCTTCAAATGGCTACGGTGACTCAGTGGTTAAGAAGCTTGCCTTGTTTGCTGGAAGGCTGGCAAGTTGCAGTTCAAAACCTAGGTACTGCATGACAAATTGAGTATCCATCTCTGTCCCAGCTCTTGGGGACATAAAAGGAGCCTCATTTGGGCGTTCCCTGAGCAGAGTTTCTTCGACAAAAATCCTTTTAACCCAGAATAATTTCTGGCACTAAATTATTATATACTTCCTGCAAATCATTCTTTTTACAAAAAACTTTTTATAAATACTTTGTATGACCCTTCCCACCTACAACAAAGTAAGGCTTATAGAAATCAGAGTACATAACTATGAAAAAAATCTATTAAAAGACTGTACAATTAGTCTCCCATGTCCTATTGTAACTAAAGCCAAGACTTTTCCTCCTCAGATTTTACCCTTGACTCTATTTCCCTTTCCTATTAAATTCTGGATTGAAAGCTTCAGGCTACTTTAAGGTGAGGACCTGTTACAAAGATAGCACAAGAAACATCCAGCTGGATTAGGTCAAATGTCCATTTAATAAATAGATTCTCATTCAGTATCAAGTTTCTCAGTGTACTATGCATCTTCAGCCATTGGTCTCTGAAACTGGAGGTTACATGTTTTCATCATTACTACTATTATCACCCATGGATTTTGTATAACCCTCCTTTCAAATTTAGCTGAAATCTGCAAAATAGGCACACATTCTATGAAGGACTTTAATTGCCCTACCAACCCATTTCACTGGATGACTCAACTACTCATCACTGGAGAGAAATGTCCATCCACTTTCTCTGTGGTGGTTTTATGTGCTTTGCTTTTACAGACTTACACACCACCATGAACTCACTGGAGGAAAAGCAAGATACAGTATGAGGTCTAAGTAACAAATAAATAAAAAGAAATTTTGCTGACCAAGGTACAGAAATGACCCCTCCCATTCCATTTTTTGTTGTTGTTCAGTCGCACAGTCGATTCTGACCCTTTGCGACCCCAAGGACCACTGTCCGCCAAACACTTCTGTCCTCCACCATCCTCCTCAACTCGCTCACTTCTGTGCCCATTGTCCCTACAATACCATCTAGCCATCTCATCTTTGGCCTCCCCATTCTTCATTTGCCCTCCACCTTTCCCAGCATCAAGGCTTTCTCAAGCGAACCCCCTCTTCTCATTTGATGTCCAAAGTACTTTAGCTTCATCTTTACTATTTGGCCTTCTAAAGAGCAGTCAGGGTTGATTTCTTCTAAGATTGACCTATTTGCTGTCCAGGGGATTCTCAAAACTCTCCTCCAACACCACATCTCAAAGGCATCTATTCTTCTGTGCTCAGTTTTCCTAATGGTCCAACTCTCACAACCATACATTGGCACCGGGAATACCATTGCTTTGACTAGACAAATTTTTGTTTGCAATGTGATGTCTCTACTTTTCACTATGCTCCCCAGGTTACTCATCGCTTGCCTCCCAAGAATCAGTCGCCTTTTTATTTCATGGCTGCAGTCACCATCTGCAGTGAGCTTTGATCCTAGGAAAGTAAAATATGTCACTGCTTCTACTTCTTCCCATTAATTAATTAATTAATTATACCATCCCATGAATTAATTACCATCCCATTAAGGGCAGTTATTCAAGTTCCTCTGCAGTTGCTGCAGAAAATCCCAGAAATGTCTCCTTTCCTTTCGAGCAACAACAACAACTGTTGCAGAAAAGAAGACATGGTTTATTGACATTGCTATACCAGGTGATGCACTAACTGAAGACAAATTGAAGTTGAAGCTGAGTGTTTCAAATTGAAGTTGAGTGTTTCTGAAGGAAGAAATCTGTTGTCATATCCACAGTGATTTGAGGCTTTGGCAATACCTAATGGAGTCCCTAGATCTGTGATGGCAAACCTTGGCACTCCAGCAGTGGTGGGCTCCCAAAAAAAAATTACTACCACACTGTGGGCATGGTATGGTGGGTGTGGCCAGGGGGAAAGTCCTGCGTTGCACCTGAATTAGGACTACTTTATTTCAAAACTTGAATGGATGGGGCTAGCCAGAATTTCTGCTATCGGTTCTGATGAACTGGTGTGAACCTGCTGATGCCCACCACTGCACTCCAGGTGTTCTTGGACTTCAATTCCCAGAAGCCCAAGTCTCTGTGAATCCACACAAATGAGTTTACTGAGTCACAGAAATTTGGGCTTCTGGGAAGTGAAGTTCAAGAACACCTGGAGTGTCAAGGTTTGCCATCATGGCCCTAGATAGAATTTGGAAATTTTGGATCTATTGGACTTAAACATTCTAACTCGCTCAAAAAAAAACACACCACTCTACTAGGTACTTACATACAGTATATACTTAGACATTACCTTAATATTTTTGTATAATAACAGATTTGTATAATGATCATCATTATCTACCACTGAGCTGTTAATTTTATACCAGTCTTCGGCTGTGAATCTAATCGTAGAATATACTACTACTGCTACTAAACATAATAAATTACAACTCTAGATAACTAGGGAAGGAGAGTGAGACCTAGCCTAGCCTGAATCTTACTTCCGAGTAGACATACAGCAAGGACTACAACATTGCCAAAAGCCTGAGGCTCAAAGGATCCGCCTTTCCCTGTGAGGCTTGACATCCCCTCAGCATTCATTTGGTGCCGCTCTGTAATGTGCCCTAGATATGGCTTATGCTCCATTATTTTACCGGCAATAACAATTTTGCAATAATAATAATAATACCAAAACACAGACAGGTCCCCCCCCCCCCCCGCGCACAAACCACCCCATCCAAGACAGTAACCGGGCTGTCACCTGTCAAGCAGCAGCAGCAACGCTGGGAGTCCTGAAGGAGGAGGAGGAGGAGGGGAGCCCCGCCCTCCGCGCGTCGCCTAGGCAACCCTGGTAAGAAACCGCCCCATCTTTCGACCAGGGGGTTGGGGCGGGAAAGCGACGCTGCGTCACCCGCGCGGGCCCAAGCCAGCCTGGTGAATTCCCTCGGAAACCCCGCAGCTTGAGGCGCTCGCGCAGTTCCCCCCCCAACGGTTCTTCTCGGAGGCTGACGGGAGTTGTAGTTCAACGTCCTCTCGGCGCCCCGAGAAAGAGGGCGCTGCGGGACTGCAAGCCCCAGAGTGCCATGCGCGTCGCGGCCGTTGCAACCCCCACGATAATAATTTCGTGTCAGAGATTACTCTGGGTTTTGAAAGGATTTTTGTTAGAGAAACTCTGCTCAGGGGACGCCCGAATGGGGCTCTTTTCGTCTCCCCAAGTGCAACTCTCGGGTATCGAAACCCGACCTTTCAGTCTCCAGCTCAGCGTCTTAACTACTAAGCCACCGGAGGAGCTACAACCCCACTATTCCCAGCTCTCTAACAACTAACCTTTCTTCCACCTTCGAAACTCAGAGGCAAGGCTGAACAATGCTGTGCAATCGAGTTCCCTTGCCAGGTAACATCCAACTCAACCCTTGCCGCAAGGGTTAAGTTGGATGTTACCTGGTGGCAAGGGAACTCGATTGCACAGCGTTGTTCAGCACCAAAATACCTCGGCCTGACGCTTGACAGGAGCAGGACTCTCTCTTTTAAGCAGCGCTGCTTGAATACCAAAGCCAAAGTTAGCACAAGGAACAACATCACCAGGAAACTCACACACTATAGACGGGGAAATGCAAGCATCCATGTTGTGTACATCAGCTTTGGCCCTGAGCGTCTCTCTGTGGTAGAATATGCTGCACTAGTATGGAGTGCATCCACATCCACACACACAAAACAAGTTGACATTGCTGTAAATGAAGCCATGCGGATAGTGACAGGATGCCTTAAACTTACACCAATTGAGAAGCTATACTCCCTTGTTGATATCGCTCCACCTCAGATCAGGAGAGAAGGAGCAGTAGATGAGATAATTAAGCAAGAGAATGACCATCAATGCCCTCTGAATGGATATGAGCCTCAGGTCTACTGCCTCAGATCCAGGAAGAGCTTTATGGCAAGAACAAACATTCTTGAGGGTACACACAGGGCTGTAACGTGTAGCCAAGATTCTAGATATTGGGGGTGAAATTTTTTTCTGGGGAGGGGGGCCAACAATGCCACACATATATAACATTGGCACCATTGGGTGGGTTGTGGGGCTGTTAGCTCAGGAGGGTTTTCGCCCCCGCCGCCCCCGGGTGCACTAGAGCAAAAGCAAATTAGAAAATGAAGGAAGGAGCCCATTGGACAAAGAATAGCCTCAATGGAGGGTATCGCCGAGGAACTCAAACTCCCTTGTGTCATTTGGAGGACCCTGAATAGGCTGAGGGTTGCAATCCCTAAATGCAAGACCTGGGATTCTCAACCTGTGGCCCATAGCACCATTTCATGGGGCTCCCCAACGCCACCACTATGCCAAGAAGTTCCATGTGGCGGAACGGCAAAATGGCTGTCCGGGCCCTGAAGCTGCCTGAGGGAGCATGACCTGGGCCCCAGCTTTAAAAGGTTGAGAACTCCTGTGCAAGACCAACATGCTCAAGTGGGGACTGCTGGCAGATAACAACATGCATTGGTCTGTCAATTACTGCCAGAAACATGCACCAATGAGGAATTTTAAGTTTGGCCAACAACAAAACCAAGAAGATGGCTTCATTTAGGCAGTCCAAGGTTTGATTGTTATACGAAAGAAGAAGAAATGTTTGAAGTGGTAGCTGTGTTAGTCTGTGCAAGCATATCAAAGAGTAACAAAGACTAACTTCTAACTTACCCAACACACACACACACATCACACACCACTTCTCTCCTTGCTATTGCTTATGGATTGTTGAAGGAGTGGGAGAGTGTTGTTAATCAAGTGTAGGGTGGCAAAACTGTTCATGAGAGCTCCAAATTCAAACCACTTGCTACTCCTCTTATGGGGAAAATGCCCCTCCTTATGAAATAAAATGTGAAAAAGGAATGTAGAGAGAAACAGTATTGGAAAAAACTTGCAGAGGGTACTAAAAACGGAAAAGTGGCCGAATTAGTTCTTTGGGCCAAAAGAGGAGAAAAAATATTCCAAAGCACATAACCTGCAAATAGGTTGCTTTGTGCTTGTTAACAGGACAGAAATGTAAAACACAAAAAATAATCATAAGAGGTAAATTCTCCCAAATACAATAGGACTTCCACATAGACATGTATAGGACTGTCCTTTGAATAGGAGTAGTTGTTATACACCATTAAGTCTGATTTATGGTAGCAAATGAACCAGTGGTCTGCAAAATGTCCTGTCTAACTCTGCTCTTGCAAACTTAAGCCTGTGGCTTCCCTCACAGTCAATCCATCTTGTGTCTGGTCTTCCCCTTTTCTGCCTGCTTTCCACCTTTTCCAGCATTATTGTCCTTTCATAATGTGCCCAAAGTAGGACAGCCATAAGACCGTCATTTTTGCCTCCAGAGACAGTTCAGACTTGATCTGGTCTAGGACTCATTTGTTTCTCTTTCTGGGAATCCAGGGTATCTTTAAAGCTCCCCTCCAGCACCACATTCCAAACGAATAAGTATTATCTCACCATTAACTCAGTGGGATTCAATCCTATTACATGCTATGTTCCATCACTTCAATGCTATGGCGATCCTGGCAATGTGTTCAAGTTGTATGTGAAGTGTTGAAGGAATGACTTAAGCATTGCCCCAACTCCGGTGAATTTCTGTGATTCCATTGAAATTTGAAAAAAGATCTCCTGGTCCTGACATTACAGCCTACATATCGCCACCGGCTGCAACTTGTATCCAAGAATGCATTTTTTCCTGAAGCAAGAAAATGCCAGTGGTGTGAATTTGTGAATATATGAATCTATATATACCTCTATGTATTAGTTGTTTATTTAAAGCCCTTTTGAGCAAATTGATCAGCACAAAAACCAAAAACAAACCTGGATGATCTTGAAACTTGATGGCTCCTGGAACAGTCTATAAAGGACAGCCACTTTTCCACAGACTTAGTGTATAAAAAATAGAATACAAAAAGTTGAAGAAGGCAGAGAGCAAATATAAGGTGTGTTTCAAAATGGCTGCTAAAAAGGATGTACTGTAGCTGTTTGCTTCCTCATTTCTCTTTGCTGCCGCAGCTTCTGATTGTGACATTTTCTTAGAAATGTAAAGAATGGTTGATAAATTCTTCATTCACACTTATTTAGGCTATCACAACTGGAAGAGACATCTTAATCTAGATTTTTTTTTGGCTCCTGCAATATTCTTCACCACCAAGTGAGAATGATAGGTAAATTCTGTAACCTGGTTTCTGGACACAAGTGTTGATTTCGCATGCGTGTGCATGCACACACAGGCACACACACAAACAAACTTGGAAAGCATTTATCTCTGAAGTCCTCATTTCCTTTAGCATCTAGTTTGACCTCAGATGAATCTATTGTTATACATTTTTGTTGTTCAGTTGCACAGTCGATTCTGACCCTTTGTGACCCTATGGACCATTGCCAACCAGGCACCTCTGTCCTCCTCCATCTTCCTCAGCCCGCCCAGCTCTGTGCCCATTGCATCTACAATACCATTTAGCCATCTCATTTTTGGCTGCTCCCTTCTTCTTTTGCCCTCCACCTTTCCCAGCATCAAGGCTTTCTCAAGTAAATCCTCTCTTCTCATTTGATGTCCAAAGTACTTTAGCTTCATCTTTACTATTTGACCTTCTAAGAAGCAGTCAGGATTTCTTTTAGGATCGATGTATTTGTTCTCTTCGCTGTCCAGGGGCCTCTCAAAACTCTCCTCCAACACCACATTTCAAAGGCATCTATTCTTTTGAGCTCAGCTTTCCTAATTGCCCAGCTCTCACAACCATACATTACCACCGGGAATACCATTGCTTTGACAATGTGAATTTTTGTTTGCAAGGTGATGTCTCTACTTTTAACTATGTTCCCCAGGTTTCTCATTGCTTGTCTCCCAGTCACCTTTTTATTTCATGGCTACAATCACCATCTGCAATGAGATTGGATCCTAAGAAAGTAAAATCTGTCACTGCTTCTACTTCTTCCCCATTTATTTTCCAGGGACTGATAGGGCCTGTTGCCATTATCTTGGTTTTCTTGATGTTGAGTCTCAAGCCAGCTTTTGCACTCTCTTCTTTCAACTGAAGCAGCAGCTTTTTTAGGTCTTCCTCACTTTCTGTCATTATCTGTGTATCTCAAGTTGTTGATGTTTCACCCAGCAATTTTGATCCCAACATGTGATTCGTCCAACCCTGCATTGCACGTTATGTGCTCTGTGTATAAGTTGAATAAGCAGGGTGGCAAAATGCAGTCTTGTCTTACTCCTTTTTCTATTCCAAATCACTCTGTCATTCCGTATTCTGTCCTAACTGTTGCTTCTTGATTCATGTACAGATTTCTCATGAGGCATATAAGGTGTTCTGGTATTCCCATCTCTTTAATTACTTGCCACATTTTGTTGTGGTCCACACAGTCAAAGGCCTTGGTGTAGTCAATGAAACAGAAGTAGACTTGTTTCTGATATGCATTTGTTTTCTCCATGATCCAGTGTATGTTGGCAATGCGGTCTCTAGTCCCCCTGCCTAGTACAGTACTCTTAGGGACTCTGTTAATTGTGCAAACTACTTTGTAATTAATATTTATATTGTATTTATGGTATACTTGTGGTTAATGTGAATTTTTACTTTATCTCTCCCAAAGAATGAACTGTGGAATCTGCTTATTTCTTTGGGTAACCTTTTTATTACAGCTATTATGCATTAGTCCTTCAGTTTTACCTCTGTCTTACAGGATACAAAAGGATGCAACAATATACCCATGCTTTCAGTTAGGAAAGTTTGAAATTATTTGCTTTCAAGGAAATAGCTTTTAGCTTAAAACAAAAAATAATAATCCCCTTTTGGGAATTGTTATAGTTTCTGCAAGATGATTTTGTTAATTATTTGAAAAATATGATCTAAATAATAAATAAGTATTCTTTAAGCTTAATCACTATCCATATTAGACATTAATACAGTATTTCAAAATACCCAACTTTTGTTGAATTGTGCTTTAACTTTCATGACATTTTTTCTTGTTTATATATTGACCTTTTTTTAAAAAAAACATTGTAATCTCAAGAAGATGGAAAATATGTTCATTTGGACATGGATATTTCAAGGTTTTTGACAGATTCTGGTTGATTACAAATGTTTATAACCAAATAACTATGCCATGTGTGTATCAAAGACTAGCAGTAACCTAACATGAGCAGTAACAGGAGGAGCACAGAAAGTGCATCCTCAAAGATTGTGGAAACACTCTTGTAAGGACAACCTTGTGTTGCTAGTTAATCTTTCTCACACTAAATCAGGCAAAAGGAACTTCAGAATTAACTCACTAAGAGAGTTGGACTGCTTTTGGCAGTTTCACGTTTGGACTAGACAAGGAGTATGAAGCAGTAATAGGGCAAAACACAAAAAGTCCTGTTCAATTTAGAAAATAAATTGGTAGTATAAATGCAAACCCAGAGGTAGCTGTAGCAGTGTAAAGAGATCCAGTCATTTGTCTGATTGCATGGCAACTCATGTGCCTGGTCATCTGCCCTTTCATGTGATCAGGCAGATGCTTAGACCTCACTCTACATTGCTGCAGCCACTTCCATGTTTGTATCAGAATGCATGGGAAATGGAACAGGATACTGGAGAAAATAGGTGATTAATATGCAGTGGAATCTAGCAGTAGTTTTTCTTAATTTATATGGTTTTCTTTTATTTATTTGGCTGTGTTATGCTATTGCTGCCAGGATTACGAAATTTTGTTCTTTAGTTGTCCTTGTTTTTTAAAGATGTAAATCTGTCAGAGTAGGATAAATTAATAGGTGGGAAGTATATAAATTCAATAAATAAATAAAATAAATAGATGCTAAGAGCAATTATGAAAGGCAAAACTGAATCGTAACAGCCAATATACAGAAAGAATAGGATAAACAAAAGTTTACATTGTTTGGCCCTTATGCTTTTATCAGTAGTCTTAATGTTAACCAAGTCTTAACATTGTCCGAGGTATTACTGCATTGAAATTGTAGTACTGTTAGCCGCTCTGAGTCGCTTCGGCGAAGAGAGCGGCATACAAATCTAATGAAATGAAATAAGTAGAAACAATGCAGTTCAGAGCAAACAACTTGGGTTTTTTTAGGACTTCTCCTTGTAGCTTTGGTTACATGGAGACATGAAACTTACAAAAGGTGTTGCCGTTTACAAATTTACTTTGGCTCTTCCCAGCAGTTGTTTCTAAGAATGTGAAAGTGGCCCTGGTTGCACAGCAGTTAAACTGCTATCCTGCAACCAAAAGGTTGTGAGTTTGATCCTGGCCAGGGAGCAAGGTTAACAGCCTTCTATCCTTCCTAGGTAAGTAAAATGAGTACCCAGCATGTTTGGGGCAAAATGCTAATTAACTTGTGAGCTGCCCAGAGTGCACTAAGTATTATGGGGCAGTATATAAGTGTGATTGTTTTTGCTTTACTCCTTTCACTGGGCTTGTACTACAGTTAGTCTTAAAGGTACCATAGTATTTTTCTTTTGTTTTATTTTTGTTGAAACTGATGAACATTGCCTATCTCTTGGAAACTGATACAAATGAAGTTATGAAAAAAGAGCATGATAAAAAGGGCCTGGGACCGAGCATGAATTAAGAGCAAGACTGCAACAGATGCAAAGACTTTGCCTAGTTCTACTTGGCTTGAGAAAACATGCTTGAGGTTCCAGGAATGTTATTTCAATCAGCAGAAAGTAGGAATGTTACTCATAATCACAGAATTTTTTATTCTTTGTAATCTTCCAAGGCTTCTCTTGCATCATCAAGATTTCAGTTACCCATAAAAATGAATCCTGGTCTTATTTTACTTTTGTGTTGTTGTCTGTCATTTGTTGTACTGCACAGGAAACTGTCAATTCCTGAATAACTTAATTGCCTTTAATGAAGAATCTTGTTCAGGAAGCATACTGTACTATGCATGGATTGTAAGCAGTGGTGGGCATAGGCTGGTTCCCGGATGGTCTCCTGGGGGTTACTAATCTCCCCGGGAGACCACCCGGGGTGGTTGGCCTTTTTCTGAGGTGACCAGTTCGTTCGCCTCACCAGCTGCCCCACTCTCCAGGCCAAAATGGCATCTGGTGAGTGGAGATGCGTGAAAATAGCAATTGATGCATGCACACCTTTAATACTGAGCATCAATTGCTTTTTTCATCCATGCACAAGAGTGAAAATGAACAAGTGATAAACAACACACAGTAAGCTCAACAATGCAACAAGCCAGACACATAAATTCCTTTGTGTTTATATTGGACATATCAAAGAAGCTAGACATCAAGATGTCATTTCCTTTTTCTTTTTACGTGAATTCTATGAACGTCTTATGTTTCAGTTGGGTGGTCTGGCGGCTTTTGCGATGTAATGAAAATCATGTGTTTTTGATGAGCTGCCACCACAAAACTAAAGCACCCATGAAAGTATTGGTTACATCGACTGAAAGTTCGTCTCGGTGACTTTCAAAAATGTAAAGAACCATTGGCCAAAAATACAAAGCGATGATGTCATTGCTTCCAAAAGTTGCCTTGAAAAAATGCAATCTTTGCTGGGGTGGTGGTGTCGGTTTCCAGAGGGCCAGCGACCAAAACACACAAGCAATTCAGGTGACCCAAAGTGCATTTGAAAGAAGAAAGAATAATCTTTGTGGTGCCACTATTACATTTGAAATTGGACTTTGGGGAGGGGGGGGGAACTATGAAGTGTTTTACAAAAAACCACTCAAACGAGGTCACAAAAATGTAAAAATAAAAGGAAAAACTGTGTTAGAAATTGAATATGACAATTTCCCAAGGTGGATACAGTTCGAACACAACATGTAGAGAAGAATGACGCTGAAGCAGTAATCAACAACAAAGATATTAAGGGAAAACATGACTCATAAAAATGACATTTTTGAGGGGGGGTCGGTTGGCAGTGATCCTGGAATCAAACCGATCAACTGAACCAAGTGATTCAAAGTGTGATTGATAGAGGACATAATAACCTTTCTTGTGACACTTATACAATTTGGATCAGACTTCAGAAACATTTTCTATGAAGGTTTTAAAAAAAACACTTTCTAACCTTTCCTTAAAAAAAAGTATCCACTTTTCCTTTTGGCTTTCCCTCTTATTGAAGAACTGCTTTCAAGGAATCATGAAGGGAAAAACTCTTTTTCTTTGCAGTTTGACTATTGAAATATTTATTAAAAATAGATCTTTTGCAGTTATTCACCTATGGTGAATTGTTGTGTGTACAGTGGGCTGCTTATGGACACGTGTGCATAGTGGGTAGAGTCAGGGAGAATGGAAAATAAAGGTTAAAAGCATCTTTATTGAGAAATAAAATATAAGAAATAATAAACACAAATGAAATTGGGATTTCTGGTTTTAGGTTAACACAACGTAGCAGTTCAAAAGCAAGAAATTGCAATAACATAAATAGGGACCACTTTGGTGGAAAGGTAAACAGCATTCCATGCCTGCCACATGTTCACGGAAATGTCTGCAGATACAGACAGTGCTGGCTCTTTGGCTATAAACAGAGATGAGCACTGAAACCTAGAGTCTGATATGACTGGGTTTCGATAAAGGGTGATCCTTACCTTAGCTCAGAAAATCTTAGATTTATGAACATAATGTCTTTATTTTCCCCCCCCCCCATTTGAAACATCACTCTTAACTAATGAAATAAAAGAAATAAATGAACTAATGAGCATAATTCAACACATTGAATTCATGCACTAAATCCCTGACGGTAGTGTCCTTAGACTCTACCTGCCACATTTTTTCTTCCTAATGATGGTTTGAAATCCCCTCTCCCCTACAGGAAGCGCAGGAAGAAGAAATCATAATATATCAGAGGTAGTTTTAAAAGCATTTAATGACATAGCATATATTTAACAGACAAGGTAAAATTCTAGAGGTACAGTTCCATACAACCGAAAGCCAGTTTCCAGTACTATCCTGATTACAGGCCCAGTCATTGAGAATTCATTCCTATTAAATGTATTTTGTTTGATTGTGCAGTAAGATGAAAATTGTTCATTACAATAGTTACAGTGACAGAGAAATGCACACTATGTATCAAAGAGCAAAGGTAATGTAGCAAAATTATAACACAGTGCAGCAGCTGACAAGCAAGTTAACCATTAGAGTAACATTACTTTTTTTTCCAGTAAATGCTTCAGTTCCACTTTTACACTTAATTGATGGTTTTAAAGGGTTTTTATTATACATCTAGTCTTATTATACTTTTTACTAGAATTATCTGAAACATACAATATAATGTATTTCAGCAAAATAAAAAAATTGAAATTACAGATTATTTAAAACCGTTATCAGTATGCTAAGTCCTTCTTGTCCAAACCAACATTCTTAACTGTCGTTGCTGGATGCAGGATGGGGGGGAAGGGAAGCGTCACAATTGTGTTAATAATAATAATAATAAAATGCCTGGATACAAATGGATTTGGTCTTAAGTTAATGCCGAGCTGCACTTTATTACGGTAAAGAGAATACGCTACCATTTCATTACAGGTTAGATTCGCAGTAGGGGAAAATCCAAGTTGTCAAGACTCAGCACAACCACTCCATATGGAAGTGAAAAAAATAAAGGCATGTATATTTGTCTCCGATGGGCATGTTAACTTTGTAAGCACCGCTGCCTTGCACACCAATAACACTAAATAGGGGGGTTGTTTTCCAAGACAGCCTCAAAAAATTGAGGAACAGTTTAAATAGTATGATCTAAACTACATTAACTTTGTGTTTTTTTAAAAAAAAAGAGTAAAGGAAAAGAAAAGGGGAATAAAGAAACCTGGTGTTCTCTCTTACTCAGAAGCTGCCCAATGCACCTCAGACATTTGTAACTGTAGAATCTTTTGTGTATTTTATTTTTTTAAAAATGCTCTATAAATAAAAAAAATTTAAATCACACTGAGGAACATTAGGCACGGAGAGTAATGTATTGGTTCTGAGCTTGCATGCTGGAATTCCACTGGAAAGGTTGGAGAAGTGCAGCGTGTACAGGTAAGCAGGGAGTTCACTTCTTTTTCCCAAAAAGGCTGAATCTCTTCTCCTTGTCTTTCTCTTTGTCTTTCTCCCGCTTGCCAGGACTGGACTCGCTGGTTATTGTCACACTGGCAGGCAGGGTCTGGGCACGGCTCGTGGCTGGAGTACTCTGTGTGCTTGTGGACAACTCAATTTTGTCCGAGGAGATGGCAGACGTGATGGCCTGGATCCATGTGTTCATTTCCTCCTTAAATGAAACATTAGCAACAAGCAATTTCTAGTTCAATTGCGCTTTTTAAATGTAATGATACATTTGTCAATGCTAATTGACTTTTGAGATGAGAAAACGCAGAGAAAGGAGCTGATGAGCTGAAGAAAGTAAGATGGGATGTTCACTTAAAATGGCTGGGAGACAGTTTGCTATTCCACTCTCAAAGACAACTATAGAAAATGTGGCTCAATGAACCAGGAGGTTACATATCCTTCCAGCCCAGTTTCAGTAACCGGAAACCTTGGGCTATGGAGCTGAATCTGTCCGTTCATATGTGTCAGATATTTGGAGATTCTCTAGAGTAGGGGTCTTCAAACGTGGTTTTCCAGTTGTTACTGGACTTCAATTCCAAGAAACCCTGATCAACAGGTGTGCAGATTTGAGCTTCTGGTAACTGAAGTCCAAAAACAGCTGGTGTGCCAAGATTCACCATCACTGGTCTAATCCATGTGTCCTATACTATACTTTGGGGAGTTGATGTCCAAGAACTCCTGGAGAGCCAAGTTTGACGACCCCTGGTTTAAATGGGCAAAGTCTGAGATCTAGATCAAGGTCCTCAAACTTGGCTCTCCAAATGTTCTCAGACTTCAGTTCCCAGAAGACCTGATCAACAGGTGTGCTGACTTGGGCTTCTGGGAATTAAAGTTCAAGAACACCTGGAGAGCCAAGTTTGAGGACCCCTGCTCTAGAGGGCCAAACATAGGTTTTCCTATGAAATAATTCTCCTATGGCTTAGTTATTTGCACAGCTAAGAGATTTGAGCTAAAATGTTGTGGTACTTTTGCCCTTAACCCAATAACCTCCCTGAAACAAAATTAACATATTAGATTGAAAAAAGTCTGTTCATTTATTTTATCTATATCTTGTCTTTCTCTCACTTACAGGATCCATGATACCTTGTCCTCGATATACTGTCCACTCTGAGTGGCAGCATTTCTCTGGGGTTCTAAAGCAAGAAGTATTTCACATCACATAAAGCCTGGTTCTTTTTTACTTTAGGTGCCAGGGAATGAGTCTGTGTGCAGTCTGCCATCTCAACAAACCTTCTACCTTGCTTGCATCTTGAATCTTGGTAGAAGGATCTTCTCAGCTCCAGATTGGGAATAAGGGCTTTTTCAAATTTCATATCCTTAATCATGATGTGAAATTTGCTTTGGTTCCCAGAAAAAGAAGCTTTCTACTCATCAGGGAAGGGCCAGGAGACTGGATTGAGGAATGAAACTTGGGATAGCCAATTGATTAATTATAATGGTGATTACAAATTTAGGGGGCAATTGGCTCATAAATTATGTGTACAGCCATCCATCTGACAGCCATCCATCTGACAACTTCTGATAATGAAGGTCAAGAAACTGCTTGCAAGATTATGTAATAACACATGTGTTGAATCCTTCGATACCCAAAGGGATAAAAGAGGAAACAAAGAAGAAGACATGTATTGAAGGCAAAGATGTCTGCTTTTAAAAAATTAGATATTGGAAATCTATTCCTTAACATAGAATGCAGTTTAAACATAACATGGCAAGAGAAAAAAATTGGTAACAGCTGCATTATTTTAGAGAAATTAAAAGAGCAGAAGAGACAGAAACTTACGTCATCTTTGGCTTGGAAGAGGTACTCATTGCCATCAGTTAACCTGTAATTCACAGGGACAAATTCATATTAAAATCAAGTATAGATGCTGCTTTTTTCATACAGGCAAGAGCAACAGGAACTCTAGTCCTAATTCTTGTACAGTAATACCCTGGATAATGATTGCATCGGATAACGCTAAAACCACATAACGACGACAAATTTGGGGGGAAGATTTGCACCAGATAACGTTCTTTTTAGCGTTATCCGATACAGTCGTTCTTAGCAGCAGGGTGGCAGGAAAGCTGAACGGGGTTCTCTGTTCAGCTTCCCAGCCACCCTGCAGCTATGGAGGCAGGGGTGGGGTGGCTGGAAAGCTGACGGGGGGCTCCCCCGCCAGCTTCCCCAGCCACCCCACAGCTGCGGAGGCAAGGGCGGGTGGCTAGGGAAGCCGACAGGGAGTCCCTGTCAGCTTCCCCAGCCACCCTGCAGCTGTAGATCAGGTCCTCTGATCTCTCTGGAGCAGGTGCGGGGCCCGATCTACAGCTGTTACTGGGCTTCCCCGACGTCCTCAGCCAGTGGAGCAAGCCAAAACATCAGGGTTTGAACCCTGACATTTTGGTTTGCTGCACTTGCTGAGCACGTCGGGGAAGCCCAGAAACAGCTTGGATCGGGTCTTCCCACCTCCCTGGACCCGGCAGGGGGGGTCAGGGACCCCAAATTTGGTAAAAAAATGGACTTTTTTTACCAATTTTGGGGTCCTTGACCCCCCTGCCGGGTCCAGGGAGGTGGGAAGACCCGATCCAAGCTGTTTCCAAAGTTCCCCCACCCTCCTTGAGGCTGTAACAAGCCAAAACGTCAGGATTCGAATCCTGACGTTTTGGTTTGTTGCAGCCTCAAGGAGGGTGGGGGAACTTCAAAATTAGCACACATCGGTTCTCCCGACCTCCCTAGAGTCGATGCGTGCTATTTTTGCGCGCTATTCAAATCCCGACGTTCTGGCTTGCTGCAGCCTCCAGGGAAACAGGGCTTTTTTTAATGTTGTGTGATCAATGCATCGCACAACGTTAAAAACCGGATAACGACGAGACTTGTGGAACCAAGTCTCATCGTTATCCGGGTTACTAGTGTATTAATAATCTCACTTAAGAATCACTATGGCAATAGGTACCACCTACCCTACACCTGTTTCCTTAGGTTAAAAGATACCACCTATATGTATGTATGTATGTATGTATGTATGTATGTATATTTTGACTCATATGCCGCCCCATTCGCACAGTGACTCTGGGTGGCTCACAGAGGAAACAGTTACAATTACGTAGCAAATTCCATAGCATAAAAAACAATTACATATATCACATAGCAAATTACAAAAATCACATAGCAAGAATAGCATCACAAAACATATCCAAATACATCCCAAAAATCTCCAGTAACAATTACAAATTACAAAACATCAGGACATCCTAAAAAATACATCAGAGATACTATAGCCCAATTCTCCTCACGTAGGATATACCCGTGACATGCATCTGTCCTAAAATGGAGACTATGTTGACCAGCCATGACTCCAGCAAGTTAAACGTGCCTGGGTCACATCCAATGCAAGGCTGGGTTTCTGAGGCAGCAGTGTTTGTCTTTGGGATTCAAATGTCTACTTTTGTATTATAATTTCAAGGCAGAAGAGAGAGATTACAAGTTACTGCCACCTATACTGATAGCTGAAGTGCCTATTTACCCCCGAAGAGGCACCTGAGAGCTCGTTTGGATCAGATCTGGGGTTTATCTTATCCATTGTTTTGTTTACTAATGCTTAACCAGATGTCTTTGGAACCCCACAAGAAGGACTGGAAGAGATCTGGGGATATAGGATGGATAACCATTTTGACAGTCTTGATTTTCATGGATGCACCTGATCCCATCTTAAATCAATGGCACTGAGAGACCTCCGTAGGTTTCCAGAATAGGAGTATCATTTTGGCAATGAAATAAGTGTATCAACTAGATCAGGCATGCCCAAACTACGGCCCGCGGGCCGCATCCGGCCCGCCAGGCCATTTCATCCGGCCCCCGACATGGTATAAGAACTCTTATAATTTTATTTTATTTTTAAAAAAAATTTTTTGGGCGAACTTTTTTTTTGGGCGGAGGGATCACAAGTCAGTGAAAGAGTGATTTGCCTAGTTCCTTCCTCCTCCTGCTTAGTACTAGGAGTTCAGCCGGATCTACTTTAGAATGGCTGAATCAATACGCCAGAGTGGAGAGAGGGACTTCAGTCGGAGCTAAAAGTAAGTAGTTTGGGCATGCCTGATTTAAAGCAATTAAAAAAGAAAGCCAGGAGCAGGGGGGAGGGGGAGGGAAGCGAGGTTTAGAGTTCTTCACATCTCTTTGTCAGGCTGCTTATATTGCCAACTTAAGATATCAGAAGAGAAGCAAAAAAAGTTCACAACTTATCAGGTGCCACAATGCATAATAATGCATCCACCCATCCATTGGCTGGGCAAAAGAAGTTTGTTTTGCAGCCCTTTGTAGGAGGTTTGAATAAGACCCCCGGGATCTTCCCTTACTGTCAGAAGCAACAAATGTTGCTTTTCAGCTCGCTTGTGCAAAGAAGTTTGCTCTGCAATCTTTTGCAATTGCAAAGGTTTAAATAACCCGGGATTTTTCGTCAGTTGCAAAAAGAGACGTTACTTTATCTTTAGGCTTGCCCCGTCATTGTGTGCCTGTGGAGTTGGTGTGCTCTTACAAATTCAACCCACGAAGCTTTGCTCTTCTGCCTGATGTGTTGGATTTGATCTCAAATCCACCTCAAATTTAAATACAGCTCAAATTTAAATACAGGAGTTAGTCTACAAAAGGCCCTGGAGAATGCATTAAATTTGGTAAAGGTTTCTCTTGCTCGAAAGCCAGTCATATCTGACTCTAGGGGTCAGTGCTCATCTCTGTTTCAAATCCAAAGAGCTAGTGCTGTCTGCTTCTGCAGGCATTTCTGTGGTCATGTGGCAGGCATGACTAGACACTGCAGCCCACAGAACACTTGTTACCTTCCCACCGAACTGGTCCCTATTTATCTACTTGCAATCGTAAAGGTAAAGGTTTCCCTTGCTCGAAAGCCAGTCGTATCCGACTCTAGGGGTCAGTGCTCATCTTTGTTTCAAATCCAAAGAGCTAGCACTGTCCGGTTCTGCAGGCATTTCTGTGGTCTTATGGCAGGCATGACTAGACACTGCAGCCCACAGAACACTTCTTACCTTCCCACCGAACTGGTCCCTATTTATCTACTTGCAATCATAAAGGTAAAGGTTTCCCTTGCTCGAAAGCCAGTCGTATCCGACTCTAGGGGTCAGTGCTCATCTCTGTTTCAAATCCAAAGAGCTAGCGCTGTCTGCTTCTGCAGGCATTTCTGTGGTCTTATGGCAGGCATGACTAGACTGCAGCCCACAGAACACTTGTTACCTTCCCACCGAACTGGTCCCTATTTATCTACTTGCAATCGTAAAGGTAAAGGTTTCCCTTGCTCGAAAGCCAGTCGTATCCGACTCTAGGGGTCAGCGCTCATCTTTGTTTCAAATCCAAAGAGCTAGCACTGTCCGGTTCTGCAGGCATTTCTGTGGTCTTATGGCAGGCATGACTAGACACTGCAGCCCACAGAACACTTGTTACCTTCCCACCGAACTGGTCCCTATTTATCTACTTGCAATCATAAAGGTAAAGGTTTCCCTTGCTCGAAAGCCAGTCGTATCCGACTCTAGGGGTCAGTGCTCATCTCTGTTTCAAATCCAAAGAGCTAGCGCTGTCTGCTTCTGCAGGCATTTCTGTGGTCTTATGGCAGGCATGACTAGACTGCAGCCCACAGAACACTTGTTACCTTCCCACCGAACTGGTCCCTATTTATCTACTTGCAATCGTAAAGATAAAGATTTCCCTTGCTCGAAAGCCCGTCGTATCCGACTCTAGGGGTCAGCGCTCATCTCTGTTTCAAATCCAAAGAGCTAGCGCTGTCTGCTTCTGCAGACATTTCCATGGTCATGTGGCAGGCATGACTAGACACTGCAGCCCACAGAACACTTGTTACCTTCCCACCGAACTGGTCCCTATTTATCTACTTGCAATTTCTTGGTTTTGAACTGCTAGGTTGGCAGGAGCTGGGACAGAGATGAGAGCTCATTCCGTCCTGCAGTACTCGGGAATCGAACTGCTGACCTTCCGCCTCCCAGTCAGCGTCTTAGTGACTTGAGCCACTGCAGTCTCATATGTATATATGCAGTACTGTAAAGCTATTTAGATACACTGTATGTCTATAGTGGCTGCACTCTACTCTGGCAGCAGAGGTAGCTCCAGTTGATGGGGCAAACTGTCCCCAGCTAATCAGTGGCATCTCCGCTGCCGCCATGAGATTTCCCATTGATCAGCTGACTGGCGGTATAGAGATGTCCCAGGTAAGCCGATTGGCAGTCACGATGGCATCAGAGATGCTGTGGACCAAATGGTTATGTTCTCCTTCATCAGCTGGAAATCTGTCTGCACTACCAGGGCAGATCAAACCCACTGATCAGGGAAAACAGACTCCAGCTGATCAAGGGAGACCATTCCTAGCTATCTCAGAAAACAAAACAAATAAAATAAAATACACAGTAGCACTTTAAAGACTAACTGCTATTCCCACCAGTAATCCTTTTTTAAAAAAAATGTTTATTTGAAGAGTCCTAGTGCTATGACACTTTGAATAAATATTTTTTAAAAAAACAATGCACCATAGCAGCAGAGGGGCTCCCACTGATTGGTAGTAACTGGTGTCAGCTGATCTGCAGCTGCAGAGAGATGCAGCAGATCTGTTAATGCTGCCTCTGCCAATCAGCTGTAATCTATGTCACCTCCTGCTGCAAGTTTATCTGGGCTTTCCCAGGTAAACATTAACAGGAGTGGGCACAAAGTCTAAACAAGTGATGGCAAACCTTGGTAGTTCAGGTGTTATGGAACTTCAATTCTCAGATGTCCTGATCACCAGAAGTGCTGATTTAGGCTTCTGGTAATTGAAGTCCAAGAACACCTGGAGTGCCAAGGTTCACCATCACTGGTCTGAAGTGATTTATTTTACACTGATTCAAGTATTAGTATAAGTTGGAAGTCGAAACTGATTTACAGTATTATGGCTGTGCATTGTGTAATTCCTGATTTTAAATTGATTGGCAGACCCAATGTGCGCTAATTTTGAAGTTCCCCCACCCTCTGAGGCTGCAGCAAGCCAGGCAGGACATGATGTCAGGAAGCAGATCTTTTCATTGCTAATTAAAATCCAAAGTTCCAGGTACGTGGGGTTTTAATTGGCAATGAAAAGTCATTAGCCTTATAAAAGATCTGCTTCCTGACATCATGTCAGGAAGCGGATCTTTTCTAAGGCTAATGACTTTTCATTGCTAATTAAAATCCAAAGTTCCAGGTAGGTGGGGTTTTAATTAGCAATGAAAAGTCACTAGCCTTATAAAAGATCTGCTTCCTGACATCATGTCAGGAAGCGGATCTTTTCTAAGGCTAATGACTTTTCATTGCTAATTAAAATCCAAAGTTCCAGGTAGGTGGGGTTTTAATTAGCAATGAAAAGTCACTAGCCTTATAAAAGATCTGCTTCCTGACACCATGTCAGGAAGCAGATCTTTTCTAAGGCTAATGACTTTTCATTGCTAATTAAAATCCAAAGTTTCAGGTAGGTGGGGTTTTAATTAGCAATGAAAAGTCACTAGCCTTAGAAAAGATCTGCTTCCTGACATCATGTCAGGAAGCAGATCTTTTCTAAGGCTAATGACTTTTCATTGCTAATTAAAATCCAAAGTTTTAGGTAGGTGGGGTTTTAATTAGCAATGAAAAGTCACTAGCCTTAGAAAAGATCTGCTTCCTGACATGATGTCAGGAAGCAGATCTTTTCTAAGGCTAATGACTTTTCATTGCTAATTAAAATCCCACCTACCTGAAGCTTTGGAACACAACAACAGCTCCTTGGATGCCACAATGACCAAGCTGGATGTGAGTTTCTAGGATCTGTCATATTTTTTTAAAAGGACACTTTTAAAGGACAACGCGAAGGCGGCGAAGGAGGAGCCGGCGAAAGAGGAGCCGGCGGCAAAGGCGTTAGTGGGGGCGGGGGCGGGGGCGGGGGCAAGGCTGGGTGGATGTATGTACCATGGAGAAATAGTTCGGCCCTCGGAGCATCTGATAAAATGTTATCCGGCCCCCGGGCCGAAAAGTTTGGGCACCCTTGAACTAGATTTTCTCCAATATGGCACCTTCTAGATGGGCTGTCCTACAGCACTCATCATCACCAACTATCATGACTAACGGGTATGCAGGTTATGGATGATGAGAGTTCCAATTCAATCTGTCAGAAGAACAAAATATCAGAAAGCTGGTAGTAACATTTGAAGGATCATCTCCTCATCAGAAGCCTGGCAGGTGGTGATGTGAAAGTAAGGCTCCTCCACAAAAGTGTATATTTGTCCTAAGAGATCCATTCAACTCCTCCAGTAGTGACATGTTGTGTCACTGCTTGAAAAGAAGTCTGCTTCAGAGAATATGAGGCCAAGATGGCAAAGCTTGGCACTCCAGCTATTCTTGGACTTCAGTTTCCAGAAACCCAAGTCCCTGAGAATCCACACGAATGGGTTTACTATGCAGCAAACCCATTCGTGTGGACTCACAGGGACTTGGGCTTCTGGGAACTGAAGTCCAAAAACAGCTGGAGTGCCAAGGTCTGCCATCACTAATATGGGTCCTATACGGTTTTTTGAACTGCTGTTCACTCCTTGATGGGACTGCGGTGGCTTAGTGGTTAAGATGCTGAACTTGACAATTGGAAGGACAGTTCAAGACCCGAGTGCTGCATGATGGAGTGAGCTCCTGTCTCCGTTCCAGCTCCTGCCAACCTAGCAGTTCGAAAGCAAGAAATTGCAAGTAGAGAAATAGGTACCACTTTGGTGGAAAGGTAAACAGTTCTCTGTGCTTGTAACAGTTCACAGGAGTGGGAAAAGAAGGGGGCATACACACACAAAATAATAAAAAGGAGTAAAATAAATCCCAACTGCCTGATCTATTCTGAATTTCCTGATTCCATGTCAACACTAAAAGAAAAGAACACAAGGTGGCACTCTGTTTCTGAACTAGTTTCTTCAGATACAACTTTATTTATTTATTTCCTGATTTGATTATTACAAAGACACACCAATGTATGAAGGTGATACTTCAGAATTTTGGAAGCTTCTTAGTACCTCCTTCTGACAACTAAGAACAAAATGGATGCAAAGCACACAAAGTAATAACATTTGCAGGATCAACTGGGCAAAATAAAAGAAGATCATGCTTTTTTTGTTGTTGTTTAGTCGCACAGTCGATTCCGACCCTTTGCAACCCCATGGACCACTGTCCGCCAGGCACTCCTGTCCTCCACCATCCCCCTCAACTCGCTCAGCTCTGTGCCCATTGTGTCCACAATACCATCTAGCCATCTCATTTTTGGCCACCCCATTCTTCTTTTGCCCTCAACCTTTCCAAGCATCAAGACTTTCTCAAGTGAGTCTTCTCTTCTCATTTGATGTCCAAAGTACCTTAGCTTCATCTTTACTATTTGACCTTCTAAGGAGCAGTCAGGGTTGATTTTTTCTAAGATTGACCTATTTGTTCTCCTTGCTGTCCAGGGGACTCTCAAAACTCTCCTCCAACACCACATCTCAAAGGCGTCTATTTTTCTGTGCTCCGCTTTCCTAATGGTCCAGCTCTCACAACCATACATTGCCACAGGGAATACCATTGCTTTGACTATACGAATTTTTGTTTGCAACTTGATGTCTCTGCTTTTCACTATGCTCCCCAGGTTTCAAATCGCTTGTCTCCCAAGAATCAGTCGCCTTTTTATTTCATGGCTGCAATCACCATCTGCAGCGAGCTTTGATCCTAAGAAAGTAAAATCTCACTGCTTCTACTTCTTCCCCATCTATTTTCGAGGGACTGATAGGGCCTGTTGCCATGATCTTGGTTTTCTTTATATTGAGTCTCAAACCAGCTTTTGCACTTTCTTCTTTCAACCTAATCAGGAGCTTCTTTAAGTCCTCCTCACTTTCTGCTATCAGGGTCGTATCATCTGCTTTTTTCTCTCCTTCCTTCGCTGTTCCCTTTCCCTCCGGCCAGAGAGGAATGGCCAAAGGGGCGCTGGGTCGGAGGCGCAAAGATCATGCTAAAGCTGCTCAAAACGAACAATCAACACAGGTCAAGGAATAGAGAATGCTTGGGAGAAGGAAGAGTTTGAAAACAACAGTTTTACAAATCCCATATTGCATTGCTACTTGAAGACATGTGGTTGCTAGCTATAGTTGGAATGAGAGGTTCAAATGTACCAATTGTGAATATTGAAAGAACATATTGAATAATATTGTCTGTTACTTTGTCTAATCCATGGGTCCTATACTAAACCAAGTGCACTGAATCCAAATCTGAAGTCCGATTCTGCCCAGGATGTCAGGATCTTCAGTTAGCAAATCTCACCTCTTGGTTAGGTTCTTGCACTGATCGTGCGGGCATATTTGCCACAAATGTAGCAAAAATTGTCCCATTTATTAATACAGCTGCTCCTAACTCCTGCGGGGAGTTAGTCTGTGTTCTGGTTTGGTTGTATTTTGTGAGGTTATATTTTATAATTTTTATTGTACTGTTGTTGTTTTGACTGTAAGCCGTCCTGAGTCGCCTTGGCGAGTGGGCGGCAATATAAATCTGAATAAATAAATAAATAAACAAACAAATAAATGTTCATCTTTAGCTCCAAACAGACTCACTCTGGCCTAGCTGTACTATCCAATAAGATGGTTTTGCACTAGAGACAAGCTCTTGGTCCATCTCACCTTATATTACCTATTTCTGCTCAGACATGCCCAGCCACTGTTAGAAAATGCATGCCACCAGAGGATGTGATTCAGCTGAGGTGACATCAGGTATAGTGGTAGCTGCAATTGTTATAATGTTCCCATGTAAAAATACATTACCCAATACCATGTGTTATCAACCTCTCTGTCTTGATGCTTTCCTTCTTTAACTATCTGGTGTTTTTTGTCTGTCTGCATGGAAACGCTGCACATATGGAAATATAGTTTTTGACTGGGAAACACAGGTGTTGCCTACTCACTTAGTAACCCAAGGTCCTGTGTATAAGTAAGGGATCTGTTCACACACTTCAGCCGATGCATTCACCAGAGCCTGTGTGCTCATGCTGCAGCTGTGTTCATCAGAGCCTGCACACTCGTCGACTGTGTCCCTGCTGAGGGCTATGCTCTGAATGCTATCTTGATGCCCTCTGGGACTTCTCCACAAGAAACTGCTTGTGTGGTAAGAACTTCAGCTGGAAGAAGGAACAACAAATTCCTCTTGCCAAAGGACAGAGCAAAGCTATCTGCCTTATCTGCCAAGACTTTGAAGTTGTTTTGCAACCGTGTATGCTGACTCATTACTTGACCAGCATACCAACAGACTTGGCAACTGCTCAGCCAAAGACTGCTGCCTTTTAGGTGAGCAACATAACTTGAGAGTTACACCTTGTGTTTGTTTTGCTGAGTGCCACAGTGAACTGAACTGCATGCTATATAGAGAAGTTATCTTGTTTCTGTTACTGTTATCTTGTACATATTTGAAGCCTTCCATCTGCACCTTAAGTAAAGTAACCTTTTGGACAAAGCTTCTGTTTGCTGCGTTGACTGGGAAAACTCACACCTTCTGCTGCATGCCCTCCTGACCACTCTGCTACACACTAACACCACCCAATGAACTGTATTCTAGGATCCTGTGTCCTCTACAACACGGAAGTATTCTGCTTCAAATGTGCTGGAATTTCTTGACAAATAATGGAGACCTGGTGGCGCAGTGGTTAAACTGCTGTACTGCAACCAAAATTTTTTGAGTTCAATCCTTAGCAGGAATCAAGGGTGACTTAGCTTTCCATCCTTCTGACGTTGGTAAATTGAGTACCCAGCATATTGGGAACAAATTGCTAATTAACTTGTGAACTGCCCAGAGAGTGCACTAAGCATTATGGGGTGGTATATAAGTCTGATTGCTTTGCTTTCTTGAATACAGAAGGTTTTAAAACAAATTGGGATAGTGCTGGTATAATTACTGTGTCCCAACACAGTTTTGGTCTTCAGCTCCAGAAGCTATGAGCACCATAGTTCAATAATAAGGGACTACTGGAACTGAATTCCAAAACCTCTGGACTTCACTTGTAAGAAACAAAGAAGAACATCTTGTATATCCTTTTCTTCCAGGAAGAGATGACAACATCTTACCTTAGTTTAAACACATGCTTTTTCTTCTTGTAGTCAACTGCCACTTCACACACCGCTTCTTTTAGACTCACAGGGATCTCACTGTGGTAAGGAATGCCCGAGGAAGCAGCCTTTGCATCTTTGTAAAAGCCCATCTCTTGGTTGTTGATAACACAGTAGACATTATGCCAAGATCTTGGGAGTAAAAAGAGAGAATATAGAAAAACGTGAGCCCTCTGCAACAGAGAAGCAGATCTTCCCCCATTTAGCTTTCAGCGCAGCATTACATAAGCAAACCAAAGGTCTTTGTTGATGTAAGAGAAATTCATGGGGAGGACATATGGATGGCAACACTTGAGAAGGAAGATCCTGGGATAAAATAATTCTAAATACTCCTCATTATTAAAGCATGGCTGAGAGTATAAGCAGGAACCAAGTTTTACCTTTGGTATTTTCAGAAGATAAATGTCATGTGCCTCAGATGGAAGCATAATTTATTTAGTCACTGGAAGATTGATCCATCCATCATCTAGGCCAGTGATGGTGAACCTTGGCATTCCAGATGTTCTTGAACTTCAATTTCCAGAAGCCCTGATTAGCAGGAGTGCTGACTTGGGCTTCTGGTAATTGAAGTCCAAGAACACTTTCAGTGCCAAGGTTCGCTATCACAGATCTAGGCCTTGCTGGATGGGAGACCAAGAGAAATACCAGGGATCTCCAGACAAAGCCAAGAAAGACCCTTGCCTGAATCTTTACAGACTGCCAACACAGTTAGCAATATTATGGACTAACAGTCAAATTCACTACAAGGCAATGGCTTATCTGAGGTTCAACCTATCTCTATAGCAGGGGTTCCGAACCTTTTCAAGCCAGGGGCTGGGTCACGCTCTCTCGGTCAGCTTTGAGGGCCAGATGGCCATTTTGCCCTGCCTGCATGATGGGGGTGGACATTTTGTTCCAATAGCTTTAAAGGGACAGTAATTTTATTTATTTACCGTATTTATTTGTTCATATTTCTCCACCGCCCTTCTCACCAAAGTGACTCAGGGCAGTTTACAAGTAATAAAAAAACACACGCAAATACGCATGACAATAAAACACAAACGCTACCTAAAAACTACCTACCCCCCCCCCCCAAAAAAAAATAAATTTCTCGAATGCCCTTGGGGTGGGTGGTTGGCCACATGAAATAGCACCATGGGCTGGATTCGGCCCACAAGCCTTTTGTTGGGAACCCCTGCTCTATAGGAACCAAACCAAATTCATCAATCCATTGTTATGTTTGCTCTCTTGGAGCTGAAATACAATACCTGTTTGAAGCTTTCTTACTGTGTGACTCCCATTCATGCTTACGATGCAAGAAGCCCTCCATCTGAGCGGGAGCTGTCTCTAGTGTTTTGGCTGGGAGGGTGGCAGCTGTCTGAGCCTGGAGGCCTGTCTTAGCTTTGCGATCTGCTGTTGGTGAAGGGACTGGACTTGTCTCTTTAGAACTTGTCCGCTGGTCTGCTGCTCCATTGACCATTTCACCAGCATCTCTTGCATCTCCCATCTAAGAAACAAGAATGGACACATGTAATTTCTGTCTGTTAACATGCTGCAAAACATTTTTAATTGATAGAAATGTTTGCAGAATCTTGCACACACTTACAAGCCTAGGTTGCCCAGTAAAACTGTCCTCACACCCCAAGGGAGAACCAAAGGGCCAAAGGAATTAGATTATCAATAGATTAGTACCCAAATTGAATAAGTGAAATAACAGATGGAGAAGAGGGGATGATCTATTTGTGAGAGTTTTACCACACCTGGCTCTGCAAATCCAATCCATTATATGCCATTATCCAGCAAATACAAACTGTTCATGCAAGTAAGTGTTTCTCTCCATTAATGGCTATGGAGAATAGAAATCTTTGCCACTCCAATGTTATGGAACCCAATTATAGTGATCCTAATAGGGATTTCAAGGTAAGTGAGATATTTTAAAAATGGTTTTACTAGTTCCATAGCCCCAGTGAGCTTTGGTGGCTGAACGGGGATTTGAACCCAGGCTCCAAAGGCCTAGTCCGTCACACTATCCACTACACCACATTGGGTAGACAGTGAAAAACTGCTACATGTGCGAATCTCAGGACTGCAGCACATTTTCAAAACCATGATGGTTTCTGACTATTCAATTATTGCAACAGTAAAAAAATCTTATTTGTATAAATTTAGAAAGAAAAGGAAAAAATACTTTTGATCCAACCAGACTTTTCATGCATCTATAAAATTACCACATTTGAGTCTGTGCAGTGACCAGTGGTGGGCTCCAAAAACTTTTACTACCACACTGTGGGTGTGGTATGGTGGCCGTGGCCAGGGGGGGGGGAAGCCCTGTGTTGCACCTGAATTAGGACTATTTTATTTCAAAACTTGGATGGGTGGGGCCAGCCAGAATTTCTGCTACTGGTTCTGGCAAACTGGGGCGAACCTCCTAATGCCCACCACTGGCAGTGACCCTAAAGATGCATTAAGCCGGGGTGGGAGTAGGGAGTGTCAACATCATTTACAATAACATTATGAATCAGGATGGATTTCCCCATTGGCTTCTGCACATGGTGCGTCTACCTCTCCACCCTCTCCCATTCCCAACACAATCGGAAGGCAGCATGCAAAAATAAGACAAGAAAACAAACATGCAATATTCATTACGTCCACCACTTAGTGAAAGGACTTGGTTTTTCAAAATCAGGTAGGGCGAAAGGGAGTGAGGTGGAATGAGACAGGTCAGGAGTTAAAATGTTATTTTATTTCAAAGTCTCTTATCATTGGACTTTGGAATTGGGTGGATTGGAATGGACATGAAAGGAATGAGGAAAACACTACAGCCACTCAACATCACACAGCTATTTACCCCTAAACAAACACAGAACCAAGGCCTTGGCCATCGCTCGCTCTGTCGTTCACGTTGCCCGCTGTACCGTAACTGAGATGCCTAGTTGAGCCAGCTCTGACTGGTCATAGTCTCGATGTCTTCCAGCAGCCAAGGTCATCCCCCAAATGATTTACAACCGGAATCCTGAAAGCTTTAAACTTTGGCAGCCATGGCTTGGCCCCAATGGGGGATTGGTCATGTTTATCAAGGGTTTAGGATATTCAGTTCTGTGCCACAGAAAAGCCATTGGAGCAGCTTGCAAAGGGTTATGTAACTAGAGTATAGGGATTATTATTAGCAAGTTACTAAAGCCTGGTGCTGCTCAGTGCTCAAGTAGTAGATTACAAACACTCTGTGCCGTTTACATTGAAGACAAACAAAGATTCAAAAAAGGCATAATTGCAAAACATGTAGCTGCTCCAGCTAGGCTTGAGACAAAATTGAGAAGCAGCGGAATTATTATGTACCAAGCTGTACCTTTGCCAATAATATGCAAAGGGTTCAGTCTGACTGTTGTGAATGATACCCTTTCCAGAAATTCCATTATGGCAAATTGACCAGCTGTTAAAGACCTCTAGTTTCTTAGAACACAGTCTTCTAGCTAGTGGCATCTGAGTACTAAAGCACCTCCCCTGGGGAGATTTCATCCAGTTTCCTCTCAGCCTTTGAGAAGGATATTTAAACTGTTTTGTTTATGGAAAGATTTTATGATCCAAGAACCCCAGAGTTTTATTAACAATGATACTGATTTTAGTACGTTTGCAGGGTTTTTTTTAAAAAATGTTCTTATTCTCTTATTTGCTAAGCATCTTAGGGTCCCACATGAAATATTATCATGTAATTACATAAATATGTAACCTTTCACCTCCATCCTGGTACTAACATGGCCCTTGAAAAACATAACCCACCTAAAAAGGGCTGAGTTCTTGCAACCAGAACTAGATATACCAACTCCATAGCTGTATGCAAATTATAAGATTTGAAACAATCTGTTCCAATGGTGGCCTGAACATGTGTATGCATCTTTTTTGAGAAGTGGCTTAAATGTCTGCAAGTAATTTAATTTAATATTTCTGCATGAGAAGCAAGTCAAACTGCTCAGCTGGACAGGCTGAGTCTTATCCACAGTTACCTATCAGTATTCACCAATGGGTAAAATGGGGGTCACTTAAAAAAAAACACAGGGCTAAGTGATGTATTTACTAAGGCTAAATCTTATATATTTCTTCCTGAGAGTAAGTCATTTAAAGCTGTGTAGCCTTACATATTATGGGTTTTACTGGTACAGTGGAACTTTGGATAATTCAAGGTCCACATAATGAAAAACTCACATAACAAAATAAAATGTGGATGGCACCCTCGGATAATGAAACTTTTTGTAGTGTTTTTTTTTCCTGCTTTCAATGCATTCCTATGGGAAATTACATTTTGCATAACGATTTTTCTCTAAACCCGCATTGTATAGCAATGTGTTTCTATGGGAAATTCACATAATGAAATTTTTTGCTATATGAAAAAACTCAGAGAATGCATTATTTTTGTTATCCAAGGTTCCACTGTATTGTTATTTTATATGTTACTTAGAAGTGTATTAAATAAAATAAATAAATAAGCTTACAATAAGAACATGAAGGAAACTTATTTTAAATGAGATTTTTCTGTTTAGGAGCTCAACAAAATATCAATCATTATGTTTTGAACTCATTCTTCACCCCCAGCCCCCACAAAAAAAGCTCAATGGCCCAATCAGAGCTTATAAAAAGTTTTTTTAAGGGGGACTGTAATTTCCAGAATCCTTCAACAGCAGAGCAGCTGAAGGATTCTGGGAGCTGTAAACTAACAAAAGTAACTTCTCTAAGTATGGAGCCCAATTGGTAACCCAAATACTTAGGCTAGCTAAAAAGGGGATAAGTGTGAGCATTTTTCACCAGTTAATCTCCTCAGGAATATTATACAGCAAGTGATGTTTAAAAAGTAACCTTTGCTTTTAAAAAAAGTGTTCATGGAAGTAGAAAGGAGCACCCAATGTGCTTTCTTGATGATTTTGACTGAAAAACTTGTCAGATTTTAAAGTAGAGATACTTCAGGTGTAGTGCAATTTCCTTGAGTCCTCAGATTTTATTGGACAACAGCTTCCCAAATCACTAGCCATACTGGCCAGTATCAAAAGGGCTGATGTCCAACTATATCTGGCATATCCAAAAATAAACAAAACAAAAATGCTGTAGCACTTTGAAGACTAACTGTTATATTTTAAGGTTAGCTTTTGTGGATAAAGTCCATTTTGTCTGACCTTGGTCGTGGATTTGATCCATGAAAGCTAACTTTAGACTTCAAAGTGCTACAGTGTTTTTATTTTGTTTACTCTCTGATATGCTTGAAACACATGGCTACTATTAAAAAAAAATTCAACTATTTCTGGGTGTTCAGGTTTGGACATTACTGGTAGAATCACTCAAAGGATAAATGTATACAGGGCCATGCAAGGAACTCTTTTTAAAATAAGTTTGTATAATAGGAGACATCTTAGGGGCCAATCTAAGATGTAATATTGCAGTTCAATGGAGTGACACTCTATTCTCAACCCATCCTCTTTGTTGTTCTAAAGGGTCAGAGCCAATTAAATGTTCATGACTGTGGATTTGAGCCTTGGTTGCCTGTGCTGACTTGGTGGTGAGGGGCAATAGAGATTTCCCCACTAGATCTCAAGTCCACTCTGGATCAGGCCTCAATTCAATGTGGCACTACCAATCTTCCTTAGACACAGAAATAATGCTCTTGATGCTTTTCAGCGACAAATTATTTTGGCCCATTTAAAAAAAACACAGAACAGAAAAAACAAAAGACACAAAACATATATGCAAACAATGCATCATGACACAGGAGGGAAAAGAACACAGCTAAATCAACTTTTAATGGAAAACATGCTTTAAGCATGCAGAGACAATGTCATGGAGGACGGGGATTAGCAACAACAGCAGCAAAACAGATAAACACAAGCAAGTTATGTGCATAAATGTTCACCTCTGGAATATTAATTTAGTGGCTAGCTTATACCTGAGGTATGCAAATTCTGCTCATAAGGCATGGCAGTAAGGGAGTAAGTGACCTGAAATAATTCCACCACTACTACTTATCAAAGTGCATGAATAAAGACTACATTCAATTTATTCCCTCCTTAAACTTCTGCACAAATAGGGTGAGGAATCAAAAACTTGTCTGAAAAAAAATTGCCACAGATTTTTCTCTGGGGAAAAAAACCACATACAATTTTGAGGTTCATTCTTGTGGGCACCAAAATAAATGCTGTGATTCACAAGAGAGGAAAATCACAGATTCCCTCTCTATATAGGATTCAGATCTGGTATGTTTTAGAGAACAGAATAGATTGCTCATTCCCTCTTTCAGTTCAAGTGTCAAAAAGACACTTCTGTTGTGCTTTAATGCGATTTGAAGGGGGAAGATCTAACGCTGGCATAATAGTATTGAAAAATATAAATCCATCGATAGGAAATCTAAAAAGCATTAATGACCTAAATGCAGATGTCCTGACAAGAAAGAGAAAAGAGAGATGTGCATGATAATGAAGAAAACAAAGTCACATGAAAATATAAATTCTTAAGACTTCCTATTCCTTGCAAATTGTGTGTGAAAACTGAACCAGATATACTTTACATAAACTTCACATAAACTCTAACACACGAAAGAGATTCAGTTTATCAAACGTGACTTGACAGAGATAAAAGTTAGAACCCAGGCCTCAAACTGGTGGTGAAAATCATAAGACAAATACCTTCTGAAATAACAGGGTTGTTAGAGAAAATGCAAAAACAATAAATAAACTTGCAGAAATCTCAGGAGCATAATTTGTTCTTAACATTCCTATGATTATATCTCTAAGATATAGAAATGACCCATCAACCATGCCGTAATCTCGGACAAAATTGTTTAATATATAGTATCCCCTTAGCATTTGAAAAGAAAATCTTCATTCACTATTCATTATCAAAGGAGGTTAAAATATTTTTAATCAGAGAATAAAATATGCTTGTTTTTTATAAGATCTCCTCTCCTCCTTTGAGGGTAGCTGGGTGGCTGTTATTCAAAAGTGGGTGCTAAAATCACTGTGTCACACTACTCTGCATTTCACTGGCGACACCATGCTAACTGAAATGCAGTGACTGTCACGATATCTACATTATTTTTAAAATTTCCATACTGCTTCCTCATCACCAAGGCAGTGTACATCAAATGATAAAAACAATGTAACATTTAAAAAAAATTGAAATTGGTCTAACTAATGACCTAGACCAGTTTCACTTTTCTAACTTCTCTCAAACGAGTCTAGGGGAGTGCTAAGAATTCTCCACTTGAGTTTCTTTTTCTCCTCTTCACAAAACTACACTTCCCAGGATATTCTGAGCAGTACTGAGAAGTCTGCAATATAAATGTGACCAAGAAGTCTTTTTCTTAGGTTTATTGGCCACAGAGATCATTGTGTTTTGGGCAACTAGCATAATTTCCCTCCATAGGCTCTTATTTGGATAAAATGAGGTAACCCCACCTGGACCACTTGCTCTATGGAGTATGGGGTATCTCAACAGTTCCCCAAAAAATTATTCGGTAAGCTTAGCCAGGGGTTGTCTTAGGCTGGGATCATCTTAGATTTAAAATCTGCAAGAAGCAGCTTTCATATCTCTGGAGGTACAAAGAACTGCCAACCATTAGCTTCATTTGGAGAGCGCCTTTTGCTGCTTTGTTCCTCTCTTCCCAAATCTGCACTTCTCTTTTTGGGAAAGAAGGACTAGTAATAATAATGGCGAACCTTGGCACTTCAGCTGTTCCTGAACTTCAATTTCCAGAAGCCCTGATCAGCAGGAGTGCTGACTTGGGATTCTGGTAATTGAAGTCCAAGAACATCTGGAGTGCCAAGGATCCCCATCACTGAACTAGAAGATCTATGAACAGATGTTACATGATGTCAAATCAGTTCCCAACTATGAATCAGATCAAAAGACTGATTAATAAAGAAAGAAAGATACAGTATAACACATCTACTTCATGAAGCAACCTGGTGCTGCTGATGTTCAATTAAATGGACCAGGAAAAAAAGGGAGGGGGTGTCCAGAAGACAGCTGTTGTATTTCTCTGTTTCTTCTAGGTAAAGGTAAAAGGTCTCCCTTGCTTGAAAGCCAACCATATCTGACTCAAAGGGGAGGTGCTCATGTGTTTACAACCCAAGAGCCAGCACTGTCCGCATCTGCAGACATTGCCATGGTCATGTGGCAGGCATAAGTAGACATAAAAACACACTGAACACTGTTACCTTTCCTGCCGAAGCAGTACCTATTCGTCTACTTGCAATATCTTGCTTTCAAGCTGCTAGGTTGGCAGGAGCTGGGGCAGATGACAATAACTCACTCTGTCACACTGCACTCAGGTCTCATCTAAAGTGGTGGGATTTTGGGGTCCCCTACCCCAATATGGGATAACACCCAGAGGGGCGGTATAAAAATCCAATAAATAAATAAAATCCCAGAGCCCTGTTTTCCCACTGCCATTGGCTTAGGTCCATATTTCCTCCACAATTCTCCACCTAGTTTTAGCAGAAGATCCTCACTTGCTAAAAACAGGAGTTTGGGTGGTACTTCACATATTCCTCAACAAGATGCCCCCAGCAGCTCATTTTCAGCCAATGTGTGGGGAACATGGATGTCCTGTTCTCTGTGCATGACATATTAGCCTAGGCCAAGGATCAGCAAACTTGGCTCTCCAGGTGTTCTTGAACTTCAATTCCCAGAAGCCCTGATCAGCAGGTGTACTGACTTGGGCTTCTGGGAATTGAAGTCTAAGAACACCTGGAGAGCCAAGTTTGAGGAACCCTGGCCTAGGCCAATGATGGCAAACCTTGGTCCTCCAGATGTTCTTGAATTTCAATTCCCAGAAGCCCTGAACAGCAGGACTGCTGACTTGGGCTTCTGGGAATTGAAGTCCAAGAGCACCTAGAGTGCCAAGGTTCACCACCACTGACCTAGGCAAATGCAAGTGGCACTCACTATGCCAACACAAACAAGCATATAATATGGAGGAAAAGACATGTTTGAGATTAAGGTGCGAAGGAGGAACCGGAGTGGTTGTTGATGATCCCAGTAATATGAACATGTGATTATCTTCTGGGATATTTGCTATACTAAAAAAAACCTGCCTGCCATTTGAAGCATATTATTTTTAAATCTGCGTAGAGCACCAGTCTCATTTGATATGTAATCCTAAACAAATTATTCTCAGAGGTAAATTACACTATCAGTGAGCTTTGCTCTCTTTTGCTTCTCATTTGACTTGGGAATATTTAACCATAATTTCAGGTTTCTGATGTTATATGAAGCTGAGCTTTGCAAGCTTTCTAGGACTTCTTTTCAGGATTGTAGCCCAAAAGACCTTAGGGAAGAAAGGTTGGTTCCAGAGGAATAGGGGAAGACATTTTATGCTTAAATATTCAACTTAACTATTTGACTTAACTGTTTGTTTAGAAATTCTGATTATGGTACACTCAACCGTAAACTGTGCACTAAAATTATATATTAATTGCTTCTCTGCCCATTGGGAAACCCCAAAACATGATACAATAAAATGTACATTTCCCCCCCAAAACAAATGTTAACCGAGGGAATGATCAAATTTTGATCACTAAATGCAAGTTCAACAAAATGGAACTAGCTTTGGGAGGAACGCCTGCAGTCAGGTTGCTATTACAGCAAAACCTAACCTTCCTTGTTTGTTTATCCACGTTCAAAGCAGAAGGCATGAATGGACTATATGTACCAGAATGCAGAGGTAGGCAGTGCCTTTATTAGAAACAACCATAAATATGAATTACTGAGGTCCCTAGAAGTCTCCATTAGGTTAGATAGGTTTTTTAAAAAGGAGGACAGGGGAGAAATAAACACAGAAGTGGATTAGATATCTTAAGCCAATGAGGTCAGCAGTTAAATTCAGTCTAAGATGTAGTAGGTGGGCTTGATGAGTCACCAGAGTTGCAGGCTTCCAAGGTTATCTAGCAAAGGTCATGAGAAGACAATAATGAGGCCATTCTCTGGAATTGCAAGAATAGCATGACTCAAAACCTCAGTGTCATAGAATATACAGTATATATTCAAGTATAAGCCGATTTTTCCAGCACCAAAAATGTGCTGAAAATAGCAGATTCAGCTTAAACTCAAGTCATCTGCTTCTACAACGGGTGAAGCACCCTCCCCCCTTCCACATGCCTGTGGCTCCATTTCTCATGCTAGGCTTATACTCAAATCAATCAGGTTTCCTGGTTTCTTAGGTAAAATAAGGTACCTTGGTTTATATTTGGATCGGCTTATACTCAAGTACGTACGGTACCTTACTGTTCACAATGAGGTTTACGAAGTTAGATTTTTGGCTTTAGGTGATGTGTGGACATAGCCTATGACTGCCTAGCCTCACACTATCTGCACAGAGAGCTCCTCATTCCCAGATCACATGCCCTTCCTTCAAAGGCTATGGCCAAACACTTTGGGTAATGCTCACAGATTTTCCAGGATGGAAAGACCTGTGCTTCCAATGACACGAGCAAATCTGACACCTGCTCACTGTATCAAAAATGGTATCTTCCCCCAAATGCCTAGAGAGTTAGGATAATTAATTTTGGGAACAACTAGTTAGGCCCTTCAGAAAACAAAACAAAATAAACAAAACAAAATAAAAAACACTGTAGCACTTTAAAGACTAACCGCTATATTTTTGTTAGTTTTTGTGGATCAAGTCCACTTCTTCAGACAAAGAGTTTCACTCCTTGTCTGAAGAAGTTAGGCCCTTGTCAAGTTAGGCCCTGGGTTCTCAACCTTTTCAAGCAATGGGTCGGACCACGGCCTCTCAGACAGCTAAGTGGGCTGGACTGGTGGTTCCCCCCGCTATAAACACTGCTGTAAAATGGGTCCGTGGCTGTCATAAATGTGTCCACTTCCGCTTCCACTGGCAGGCCACATGAAATAGTGGCCCATGGGCTATAGGTTGAGAACCCCTGAGTTAGGCCAAAGGAACACTGCAGAGTCCTGCAAAGATAGTGAGGAACTAAAGAATCAGATAGCTGCTAATTTTGTCTCGATTCATGGGCTATCTTGCTTGAACGCCAGACAAACTGTTAAACTCTAGGCTTTTAGCGTTTGTACATTTGTTTCTCCCCTCTCTCCCTGATTCCCCTTCTAGACTTCTTCTGCAAAGTGTTTCCTCTTGGTAAAGCATAGATTGCATACATAATAGATCTGCTGAAAATAGATCTGGTTTGCTAGCACTGCAGGACTCAAACCAGTTAGTATAAGCTGAAGCATCGTACCTGTCCGATTCTACTTCTCTTCTTCCATTAGGATGGAAATCTCATTACATTTTCAATTACTCACAAAAAGAGGTGGCTTTAGCTGCAAAAATCTCAAGGCCATTAACTAACAACATGTAATATTCACAAGAAAAGATTGTGAAACAAAAGCATGGTTGTAATGAAGTTGAGAGCCTCAAGGCTTTTGAGTCAAGGGGACATACATACAATCAAACAGTGAGGTTGTTGGGTGTGTGCAGTGGCTACTCATTAAATAAAAGCTGGATGAACTGCAAGGATAAAGGGGAAGAAACTGAAAGCAATCTTATTGATGGGAAAGAGAAAGAAAAACAGCCAAGAGGCTTCTGCAAATTGCACGGTATCTCAAAGTCCAGATCGAGGCCGTTCATTAGCCGTCCATTTGCTATTAAAGTTTTTGTAGTTTTGGTAGGTTTGGGAGCGGTAACTAACCCGGGGAGATTCTTGGTCTGGTGGCAAACCATTCTGGGAGACCTGTTCTCCTTTTGTGCCATCCCTGTTGGGACAGAAAGAGAGAGAGAGAGAGAGAGAGAGAACACAACATTACTTTAGACCAGGGTTTCCCTCCCTATCAATTCATTTGCCAAGACATCAGCACACTTCAAGACACTCTGAGATGTGTTTTCAGGCAAACTTTTTTTCCATGTTTGCATGTGCACAGCTAAGGAAAACTAATTTTGAGGGGGGACTGTAGATTTCAAAATATAAACTGCAGGAAAGGCAAAAAGCAAAGCACTTCTATACTGCCCTCATAGCACTTAGTGCACTCTATGGGCAGTTCACAAGTTAATTAGCATTTTGCTCTCAACATGCTGGGTCCTCATTTTACAGACCTCAGAAGGACGGAAGGCTGAGTCAACCTTCATCCACATCAGGAACAAACTCACAACGTTCTGGCTTCAGTACAGCAAATTTTTCCACTGCACCACCATGGCTCTATAATGACAGATGGTTTACCTGTAACTCTTGTTCTTCTTCATGGTCACCCGTGAATCCATACAAATGGGTTTGCTGTGCGTACGCACAGTACAGCTATCAGTGTGGATTTACAGAGACCACGAAGAATAACTTGATAGAGTGAAGGGGCAGAAACAGACATTGTAGATAGCCCATAATTAGAACATTGTTATATTTAACAAGGATATAGCTATAGCAGGAGTTCCCAACCTTTTTAAGCTGGGGTCACGCTCTCTCAGACAGCTTTGGAGGCCAGACAGCCATTTTGCCATTCCTCCATCACATGGCACTTCCTGGTATGGTGGAGGCGGTGGGTGGGCACATGAAATGGTGCTGTGGGCCGCATTTGGTCCATGGGCCACAGGTTGAGAATCTCTGAGCTATAGCAATCACACTTATCCACTGTAATTAGCATTCACACTCCACATGCTAGGTACTTATTTTACTAACCTCAGAGGGATGGAAGGCTGAATCAACCTTGATGCCTGATCAGGATCAAACTCACAACCTTTTGGTTGCAGGACAGCAGATTGATCACTGATCCCCCAAGCCAAATTCTGAAAACAACTGAGTGCAGAAGAGCAACTCTTCATATATTCTGGCCATCCTGCTAGGCATTTGCATGTCACTGATGCAAGTGCTGCCCAGAACAGACCCTCCAAAGTCCAGGATAGCAGTTAAATTGTGGGTTTTTAAAAAGAAAACCTATGCATAGTTACTGATCCTCTCATATAAACCAGAATATCTGATTAGCTTCTGGAGACCCTCATGGTTTCAAGGAAGAGAGTTCTGAAAACCAGTTCATGTGACTCTCCAAGAAAATGACCCAGCTTGACCTCTTCGACTGTTAAGCTACTTTAAAGGGTTGCTCCAGGGTGGCACAGTGATTAAACTGATGTTCTGCAACCAAATGGTTGTGAGTTCAATCTTGACCAGGGATCAAGGTTGACTCAGCCTTCCATGGTCAGTAAAATGACTATCCAGCATGTCGGGGCAAAATGCTAATTATCTTGTGAACCGCCCAGAAAGTGCACTAAGCGCTCTAGGGTGGTATATAAGTGTGATTGCTTTGCTTTAGACCAAGGGTGCCCAAACTTTTCGGCCCGGGGGCCGGATAACATTTTATCAGATGCTCCGAGGGCCGAACTATCTCTCCATGGTACATCAATCCACCCAGCCTTGCCGCCGCCGCCACCACCACTAACGCTTTTGCCGCCGGCTCCTCTTTCGCCGGCTCCTCCTTTGCCGCCTTCGCGGTGTCCTTTAAAAGTGTCCTTTTAAAAAAATATGACAGATCCTAGAAACTCACATCCAGCTTGGTCATTGTGGCATCCAAGGAGCTGTTGTTGTGTTCCAAAGCTTCAGGTAGGTGGGATTTTAATTAGCAATGAAAAGTCATTAGCCTTAGAAAAGATCTGCTTCCTGACATCATGTCAGGAAGCAGATCTTTTCTAAAGCTAATGACTTTTCATTGCCAATTAAAACCCCACCTACCTGAAACTTTGGAATTTAATTAGCAATGAAAAGTCATTAGCCTTAGAAAAGACCTGCTTCCTGACATGATGTCAGGAAGCAGATCTTTTATAAGGCTAATGACTTTTCATTGCCAATTAAAACCCCACGTACCTGAAACTTTGGAATTTAATTAGCAATGAAAAGTCATTAGCCTTAGAAAAGATCTGCTTCCTGACATCATGTCCTGCCTGGCTTGCTGCAGCCTCAGAGGGTGGGGGAACTTCAAAATTAGCGCGCATTGGGTCTCCCAATCAATTTAAAATCAGGAATTACACAATGCACAGCCATAATACTGTAAATCAATTTTGACTTCCAACTTATACCAATACTTGAATCAGTGTAAAATAAATCACTTCAGACCAGTGATGGTGAACCTTGGCACTCCAGGTGTTCTTGGACTTCAATTACCAGAAGCCTAAATCAGCACTTCTGGTTATCAGGACATCTGAGAATTGAAGTTCCATAACACCTGAACTACCAAGGTTTGCCATCACTGGTTTAGACTTTGTGCCCACTCCTGTTAATGTTTACCTGGGAAAGCCCAGATAAACTTGCAGCAGGAGGTGACATAGATTACAGCTGATTGGCAGAGGCAGCATTAACAGATCTGCTGCATCTCTCTACAGCTGCAGATCAGCTGACACCAGTTACTACCAATCAGTGGGAGCCCCTCTACTGCTATAGTGCATTGTTTTTTCAAAAAATATTTATTCAAAGTGTCATAGCACTAGGACTCTTCAAATAAACATTTTTTAAAAAAGAATTACTGGTGGGTGATTAGCTAGGAATAGCAGTTAGTCTTTAAAGTGCTATTGTGTATTTTATTTGTTTTTTTTTTTTGTTTTCTGAGATAGCTAGGAATGGTCTCCCTTGATCAGCTGGAGTCTGTTTTCACTGATCAGTGGCTTTGATCTGCCCTGGTAGTGCAGACAGATTTCCAGCTGATGAAGGAGAACATAACCATTTGGTCCACAGCATCTCTGATGCCATCGTGACTGCCAATCGGCTTACCTGGGACATCTCTATACCGCCAGTCAGCTGATCAATGGGAAATCTCATGCCGGCAGTGGAGATGCCACTGATTAGCTGGGGACAGTTTGCCCCATCAACTGGAGCTACCTCTGCTGCCAGAGTAGAGTGCAGCCACTATAGACATACAGTGTATCTAAATAGCTTTACAGTACTGCATATATACATATGGGACTGCAGTGGCTCAAGTCACTAAGACGCTGACTGGGAGGCGGAAGGTCAGCAGTTCGATTCCCGAGTACTGCAGGACGGAATGAGCTCCCGTCTCTGTCCCAGCTCCTGCCAACCTAGCAGTTCAAAACCAAGAAATTGCAAGTAGATAAATAGGGACCAGTTCAGTGGGAAAGTAACAAGTGTTCTGTGGGCTGCAGTGTCTAGTCATGCTTGCCATAAGACCACAGAAATGCCTGCAGAAGCAGACAGCACTAGCTCTTTGGATTTGAAACAGATGAGCACTGACCCCTAGAGTCGGATACGACTGGCTTTCGAGGAAGAGAAACCTTTACCTTTATATATACATATAACCTAGCAGTTCAAAAGCAAGACATTGCAAGTAGATAAATAGGGACCAGTTCGGTGGGAAGGTAACAAGTGTTCTGTGGGCTGCAGTGTCTAGTCATGCCTGCCACATGACCATGGAAAAGTCTGCAGAAGCAGACAGCGTTAGCTCTTTGGATTTGAAACAGAGATAAGCATTGACCCCTAGAGTCGGATACGACTGGCTTTCGAGCAAGGGAAACCTTTACCTTTACTATTGCAAGTAGATAAATAGGGACCAGTTCGGTGGGAAGGTAACAAGTGTTCTGTGGGCTGCAGTGTCTAGTCATGCCTGCCACATGACCATGGAAACGTCTGCAGAAGCAGACAGCGCTAGCTCTTTGGATTTGAAACAGAGATAAGCATTGACCCCTAGAGTCGGATACGACTGGCTTTCGAGCAAGGGAAACCTTTACCTTTACGATTGCAAGTAGATAAATAGGGACCAGTTCGGTGGGAAGGTAACAAGTGTTCTGTGGGCTGCAGTGTCTAGTCATGCCTGCCACATGACCACAGAAATGCCTGCAGAAGCAGACAGCACTAGCTCTTTGGATTTGAAACAGATGAGCACTGACCCCTAGAGTCGGATACGACTGGCTTTCGAGGAAGAGAAACCTTTACCTTTATATATACTTATAACCTAGCAGTTCAAAAGCAAGAGATTGCAAGTAGATAAATAGGGACCAGTTCGGTGGGAAGGTAACAAGTGTTCTGTGGGCTGCAGTGTCTAGTCATGCCTGCCACATGACCATGGAAACGTCTGCAGAAGCAGACAGCGCTAGCTCTTTGGATTTGAAACAGAGATGAGCACTGACCCCTAGAGTCGGATACGACTGGCTTTCGAGCAAGGGAAACCTTTACATTTACGATTGCAAGTAGATAAATAGGGACCAGTTCGGTGGGAAGGTAACAAGTGTTCTCTGGGCTGCAGTGTCTAGTCATGCCTGCCACATGACCATGGAAACGTCTGCAGAAGCAGACAGCGCTAGCTCTTTGGATTTGAAACAGAGATGAGCACTGACCCCTAGAGTCGGATACGACTGGCTTTCGAGCAAGGGAAACCTTTACTTTTACGATTGCAAGTAGATAAATAGGGACCAGTTCAGTGGGAAGGTAACAAGTGTTCTGTGGGCTGCAGTGTCTAGTCATGCCTGCCACATGACCATGGAAACGTCTGCAGAAGCAGACAGCACTAGCTCTTTGGATTTGAAACAGATGAGCACTGACCCCTAGAGTCAGATACGACTGGCTTTCGAGCAAGAGAAACCTTTACCAAATTTAATGCATTCTCCAGGGCCTTTTGTAGACTAACTCCTGTATTTAAATTTGAGCTTTTGTAGACTAACTCCTGTATTTAAATTTGAGCTGTACAGTATTTAAATTTGAGGTGGATTTGAGATCAAATCCACCACATCAGGCAGAAGAGCAAAGCTTCGTGGGTTGAATTTGTAAGAGCACATCAACTCCACAGGCACACAATGACAGGGCAAGCCTAAAGGTAAAGTAACGTCTCTTTTTGCAACTGATGAAAAATCCCGGGTTATTTAAACCTTTGCAATTGCAAAAGGTTGCAGAGCAAACTTCTTTGCACAAGCGAGCTGAAAAGCAACATTTGTTGCTTCTGACAGTAAGGGAACATCCCGGGGGTCTTATTCAAACCTCCTACAAAGGGCTGCAAAACAAACTTCTTTTGCCCAGCCAATGGATGGGTGGATGCATTATGCATTGTGGCACCTGATAAGTTGTGAACTTTTTTTGCTTCTCTTCTGATATCTTAAGTTTGCAATACACGGAGCCTGACAAAGAGATTTGAAGAACTCTAAACCTCGCTTCCCTCCCCCTCCCCCCTGCTCCTGGCTTTCTTTTTTAATTGCTTTAAATCAGGCATGCCCAAACTACTTACTTTTAGCTCCGACTGAAGTCCCTCTCTCCACTCTGGCGTATTGATTCAGCCATTCTAAAGTAGATCCGGCTGAACTCCTAGTACTAAGCAGGAGGAGGAAGGAACTAGGCAAATCACTCTTTCACTGACTTGTGATCCCTCCGCCCAAAAAAAAAGTTCGCCCAAAATTTTTTTTTAAAAAAATAAAATAAAATTATAAGAGTTCTTATACCATGTCGGGGGGCGGATGAAATGGCCTGGCGGGCCGGATCCGGCCCGCGGGCCGTAGTTTGGGCATGCCTGCTTTAGACACTATATTTATTCACCACTTAAGACTGACTGGAAAATCCTCCCCAGGAATTCTCAGAGTTGTTTTACCAAAACATTAAGTTTTGTAAGCTTTGGATGGGGCTCAAGAGAACAAATTTCCCCTTGCCATGCCTGTGTTCTATAATGTCTTTCTAAGATAGGCCTATCTTGTCTCAATTTCTCACTGGGCACAAGATTCAAAAATATATGTGTTTGAAATGATAGCTGTGTTAGTCTGTACAAAACATATCAGAGAGTAAACAAAACCAAAAATCTGGATCTGAAGCACATTAAAGGTGAAAATTGGCTTCTTGAAGTTATCTAGGAGGAAAACAAAATCCACCGAGGGAGATGCTATAAAATCAAAGTTACTGGAGATATCAGAAGATCATTTTATCCATAGCTATAGGCAAAGGCACTTACATATTACTCCCTCACCCTCTTTCCTTGGTTTGTCTGGATGTTTAGATTGCAAGTTGACCTGACAAATGGGGGTGGGTGGGGGGAGGAACACTTCTAGTTCCTACATCAGCCTGCAAAATACCATGTGCTCTGATGGTAAGATACACTGAAGATTCAAACTCTTATCTTTTGTGACTATAGCTTCTGGCTGAAAGATACTGGGGAACAACAGTCCACAAAAATGAAAGCCAAAATAGCTTTGATATGGACCCCCCCCCAAATTCACGCTTTCTCCCAGAGGCATAAAACCAGATGTAAACTTAAACAAACTTCCCTGAGAAGCTTCTAGGATTCTCATACATGTCAGTATGAGATAAGATCTTCAATTGTCTGTTTCCTCGATCTCATGCACTTACCATTGCTGAGACTCCTCTCCAGTCTTGGGGCTTGGCTCCGGGGAAGGAGGCTGTCTCTTCCGCTCTTCCTCCTCTTGCTGTTGACGTACTTCTAACAATTCCAACTGAAGGTTGAAGGAAAACACAACTTTTTAGGGTTGCCTCATTCCCAACTATGTTCCGAGATGCTTCCCAGCCTCCCCAATATTTTGCCACCACAAGGAACTGTAAAGGTAAAGGTTGCCCTTGCTCGAAAGCATGTCATATCTGACTCTAGGGTTCAGTGCTCATCTCCCTTTACAGTCAAAGAGCCAGTGTTGCCTGTGTCTGCACACGTTTCCATGGTCATGTGGCAGGCATGACTAGACACTGGAGTGCACAGATCACTATTTACCTTCCCACCGAAGTGGTCCCTATTTATTTACTATGGCCCTTGGAAGAATTGCATTTCCAAAAGTCTTTTGGAGGCCCTTCATCTTGGGAGTGTCAACAGGTCCAAGAGGGTGGGTTGTTCCCTTCATCTTTCACTTGCATTGGAGTGTTGCTGTCAGGTTAGCTTTAGACAGGTAAATGTTGTTCAAAGAAGAAGGAAGGGGGTAGGAGATCAGATGGGGAAGATGTGAGATTGAGGGCCGGCTGTGGTGAAACGTGCTATTAAGTAATGCTTTTGGCTATTTTAAAATTTATATTTAAGTTTCTAATAATTAAATGTAAATACAAGGATTTTTAAAATCCATGAATGCACTGTGACAGATTTCTCTCCTGCAAGAGGGAATGCCTCCTTCAAGGTGTGCGTATGGTGGAAGTGTGCATGATCTCAATATGAAGTATGCCATTTGCTATAGCATTACTGTTTCATTAAATTGATCTCCTAATCCAACAATCTATTAAAAACCATACGATGAAAAGACTTTTAATCAGATGACATGTTTTGAAAGAACATGAAATGGCTCTTGCTCCTTACCGTAGTAAGTCTTTCAAGTGCTGAAAATCTTTCATCCCAAGTTGCTGCAGATTTTTCAAAGGCTTCATGCCTCTTAATCAGCTTTTCTACTTCATCCACACTTTGCCCAATCTCACGACTTGACAAATAAGGCTCTTGACCCAACAGCCAGGCCTCTGCAACGCTGGCATCTCTTGAGAACTGGTGCACTTCTAAAACTAAAACAAGACCAAGAACAGGTGGTGCTCAGTGCTGGAAAATGCTACGCAATGTGCCCATGTGTCTTATGATGGCCAGGGTCTTCTTAAGGGCCTGCCTATTACATCTTTCCCACAGTTCAAAAATTTATTGTTTTGGATTACAACTCCCACAATGCCCTAGTTATCTGTGCTGAGAGTTGCACTTCATAATGCTAAATTTCCTACACACTGATTGGGTACACAGAAAGAGCCTCCTCAAAAATTGTGGCATTTTTACACCACTATCGGGCGTACCTTAGTAACAACAGCCTTGTGTTTCTGGCTAATCTTTCTCACACTAGGTCAGGTGAAAGGAACTGCAGAATGAACTCACCAAAAGGTGCCTTCATTTCACGTCTGGCCTAGACATGGAAGAAGACACACTAATCTTTTCCCAAGCACTGATCTTTCTCCAGGATGACTTCTTTAGTTCCTGAGTTATCAAGGTGGTGCACAACCTGTCATTTGGGGGCATCCCAAAAGGCTTTTACAAACTGCACCATGTCTTCATCATAGAAGACAATTTACTTAATACATTATAGAATTTTCCTCTTACATTTCAAGTGGTGGTCATGTAGGCATTCTTCTATGTACTAATACAGGGTAGGCCAACCTTTTTCTGTTGCGGGCCTGACCATGCCCCTGTACAGCTGAGCGGACTGGACCATGCCCCCTGGAAGCGGGCACATTTACGGCTATCATAAATGCACCCACTTCCGTGTTTACAACGCGGGTATGTTTTACAGCTGACGTAAATGTGCCTGCTTACGCTTCTGGGTGCAGCAGAGGCAGCGATGGGTGGGATGGAATGGTGTTAGGGCCCCAGTCTGTCCCACGAGCCGAAGGTTGAGAACCCCTGTTCTAAAACAATATATTGCAGACAATGAATAGGGTACTTGAGTAAAGGAGAGCCTAAAGGCATTTGGTCATCCTTAACAGCAACTAATACTTTGGTTGCAAATGTCCCACCTGACCATGGAGATGAGGCTCTAGACCAGGGATTCTCAACCTGCAGCCCATGGGCCGGATAAGGCCCATGGCACCATTTCATGTGGTCCCTCACTGCCTCCACTGCACTTGGAAGTGCCATATGGTGGAGGAAGGGCAAAATGGCCATCCAGCCACCAAAGCTGTCTAAGGGAGCGTTACCTGGACCCTGGCTTAAAATGGTTGAGAACTCTGGCTCTAAACATCGACACCACCCAACAAATATGGCATTTTTTATAAAATGAGCCACTTCGCATTTCAAGTCCCATTCATTCATTTATCCATTCATCATTCCAAGAAAAGGCAAACAGTGAGTTCTTACTCAGTCTCAGCCATTCCCATCTGTCTTCCCATTTGTCAATCATTTCTTTTCTTTTCTCTGTTAATTGCAATAGCTTTTCTTTGATCTGAAAAGAATATAAAAATTAGTGATAGGATTGTGCTGTCTGCTTCTCTCCCATTTCTTCTTCCATCAACATCTGTGTCATCTTTTAAAAATAATAATATAAAAATTATACTCTAAGCATGGAGCAAAAGTCTGCCATTTATATTAAAATTAAATGCTTCTTGACTGCAGATCTTCAAACAGCTTGCTCCTAAGCGAATAAAGTAAATATTAAAGGAAACCAAGCATAATGGCCAGTATTCAATGGATAGATGAGCTCAGTGGGTTGAATCTCCTGGTTGTGGAATCAGGGTTCAGAGGTTCAAATGCTCATTGTGCTTTTGTAAGCTATGTGATCACATAAGATTATGCTGGTGGGACCACCCATTTCTTGGAAATTTGACAGGAGGCTACATCAGAATAACTGAAGATGTCAACTTCACCGAAACACCCATGGTTACGTTTTAGCCACTATGGCCAAGAATGCAAAGAACTCTTTAGAAAGAGCCTTCCCCTTTTGGGGATCTCACTTCTGAGTTTAAAAAAGAAACTTGGAACCTGACAGAGTTATTCAGAAAGACATTTTAAACTGATGCAATGTATTTTACTGCTGTTCTTCTGAAGTCTTATTTTAGTCAACATTTTGAATTCACATATCAGTTTTAATGAGAACATATTTCTGATCTTTGCTAGATTTGTTGAAGCTAATTAACATTAGACATCTTAACTATGAGGCATGGCCTTCCCAGCTGTGGTTCCCTCATCTTTCAAATGTTCTACCTGGGGAGATTGCTTACACCTGAGCCGTAGTTTGGAAAAGTTACTTTTGGAGCTGTCATTTCTAGAATCCCCTAGCCAGCACACCAGCGCCTACTGGGGCATTCTGGGAGACGTAGTGTATGCAAGATATTTTCTAAGCCCTGGTTGATAGCAATATCATTTCAGCACCAGATAAGGATTTCACTACATGTAACTTAGGTTTTAATTGCTGCCACTGCTTCCTGTTACTTTAGATGTTATTTCTAGCTTAATTTTAACTTCAATATTAGTTGTTCTGGAAATATGTGCCCTGATGGACAGAGTAAAATACATAAATGAAATAAGATGGATGTATAATAAAATAAGTTTGCATTCATGGTGAAATAAGGCAGGAATAAAGGAATGACCCTAAATTCTTTTCACACAGCAAAGCCTGGTGTTTGGCCCTGCAAACTTCATACTTTGCAGTTACAGGAAGTACATGATACCTCTTCCGATGCATAATGTTTTCTTGCCAGGAGTGATTTGCCCAACTCAATGCAGGCTGTGAAGCTGTCATTCCGAGCATCTATTTCTGCTTTGATTCCCTGGTGATTGTTCATCAGCAGTTCTACAGAGGAAACGTCCCTAGAGCAAAATATCAGTGGCTTAGAAAGGCAAACACCAAATATATAACCACAACATGGGGATACATAGTGCAAATGCAGCCAAGATAGGGCAGCATGTGAAAGCCTAACCAGTTTTATGTGACATAAGCTTTTGTGGGAGGTAGCCCATGGCATTAGATGCATGTAAAGAGGCGAAATGAAGTTCATGGAAGTTTATGCCACATACACTTGTTAGAAAAGCTCTGGTGATGCAGTGGTGAAGCTGCTATACTGCAGCCAAAATGTTGTGAGTTCAATCCTCATAAGGTAGACTCAGTCTTCCTTCCTTCTGAGGTTATTAAAATGAGTACCCAGCATGTTGGGGGCAAATGCTAAGTAACTTGTGAACTGTCCAGAGCAGGGGTGCCCAAATGTTTTTGGCCGTGGGCTGATCAGGTGGTTGAGCGTGCTGGTCATGTAGTCCTCCCACTGGAAGCTGAAGTAAAACTTGCATGTGTGTGCGCATAACATGCATGTATGATAGCCACGAGTCAGTTACAGCAGCATTATGCACATGCACGTGTGTGCGCATGCACATTTTACTTCCACTTCTGGGAGCAGCACGGGCAGGATTAATTGGCACCACAGGCTGGATCTGGCCCATGGGCCGTAGTTTGGGCGCCCCTGATCCAGAGAGTGTACTAAGCTCTATGAAGTGGTATGTATGTGCAAATGCTACTGCTATAGTCTTTAAGGTGCTGCAAGAATCTTTATTGGCTCTTCTACAACAGACTAGAATAATATGTCAGCTCCTTTTTGGAAGTGGCAACACATACTTTTAGTACTTCAATGCTAACTCCACGGTTGACTTTCAGCTTTCAATGGAAGCCAGAAGCTATTGTTTTGTTGTTGTGCAAAATATTTGCTTTATACAATTGCTTATGAATTCTGGCAGATCTGACATGTCACAAGAGATGCAAGTGGCATTTCTCTCAACTAGCAACCATTTGCCCCTGTGCCTTACACCATTGCATTTATGCTGGCACACAGAAGCAATAGGATCCTGGCCAGTGTACAGCAACTCAAGTATTTTGGGAGTTGTTTTTCAATCTCTCCATACCAGCAATGGAGAAGGGCAGTGATTCAAGACTACACAATGGGCATGAACAAGTGGATTTAACTCTTTCCAATTGCCATTAACAGAAACAAAGGCAAAGTCCTCACTGAGTAGTAGTAAGTCTCTATTACCCCTGTTCCATTTGCAAGCAAGGGCAGAAAGACATGGAAAACCAAGCCACATAATCAGCTGTGTGATTGGCTTATAATTATCAAGCACATTGCTAGCTACATACTGTCAGGATAATTTCATATCTTGAAGTTAACCTGACAAAGCCTATTTCTGAAAAAGCAAGAAATTAAGATTTAAGGTGAGCTTTGAAATTAAGGTTTTTGCCTGTAAAATGCTTTCAAGTCGGCTTCTCAAGGCTTTACTATTGAAGCTTCTCATCCCTCCTTGTTTTGAAAAGAGAGAAAGAGAGAAAAGCAGTTTGCAGCCCAGTTCTCTGCAAAATGCACAGGAGTGCACTCTGTTGATCATAACACAGGTGTTAATCCAATGATGTACTTAGAAACTATTTAAGGCCAAGTCATTGCACCACAATTTTGAGCATTGCCGGCAATACCAATTTGTATTAATGGGTAACATATCCAGTTAATTCTTAATATGTACACATTTAAACCTCTAATTCTTCAGCTTGCAAGCTAGATCTATCTACTGAAGCAGAGCACAGAAAAGTTACTTTTTGGAACTATAACTTTCATAATTCTGAATCAGCATGGCCAACAACTATGTTAAGTGTAGGACTCTGGAATCTATAATCCCAGAAAGTAACTTTCCAAATCTGTACAGAAGAGCACTTCACCACTATTGAAATCCTAATAGACCAAGATTGTTGTTGTTTGTCTCCTGGTTACCTTGGTTTCTCTTGGGCTTCAATCTGGCGAATGACGTCTTCCATCCAAAGCATGAGATCGCGCACCATGCTGAAGAAACGGAATTTGTCCCCTGTGTCTACCAGTTTGACCCTGCGTCCTTCACAGGCATCAAGCAAGGTCTTCCAGGCATCCAAAACCTCGTTTTCGCGCCTCTGGATGTCATCAGCTTTGTCTCCTGCATAGGCAGACTGAAGGCGGGCTGCATCTTCTTGAAGCTGTCTCACCTGGTCCAGGCAAAATTTTAAAAAAGGGAAATACTTTAGTCAAGAACTGTCTATTGTTTGAGATTATGCACATATCACATGTGAACAGTTTGCTGCTACAGAAAAATTGGATGTATGCACAGATCACGTCATGTAGAATAGATTAGCAGTCACAGAATTTGGCTACCTGCAAATCAGAGCTTTTACTTAAACATCAACTGCCAAGTTTCTCTCTCTTTCAAATGTGTACTTCAGAAGGTTGATTTAACGTGCACACCTGTGTTCCTAAGGCCTGAATGTCATGTTCAAAAGTTGTGTGCATCCTCTGTAATGTCTCCACCGTATTTTGATCCCTCCCAAGCTCCTCGGGCAGTTTCTTGTGTTTGTCCTGTATTCGTCCAAAGATCTCCTTGGCATCGTGGTAAAACTTATGCAGTTCATAAGAAGCTGCAAGGATCTGTGTTCTTGTGTCAATTAGTTCCAGGAGGTCAGCCCAAGCCTCGTTGAGACCATCCTTCCATTCAGCGATGGTGGCTGCGTCTGAATGTCCAGAATTGATGAGCTCATCAGCCATGTGATTGACAGCATCAACACGCTCCTGTCCAATGTTCCCGGTGTCCCGGGCAAATTCACGGAACCTCTCTTGTAGCATCTGGAAAGAGAACGATTCTGAAGTAAATGGGACTAGAGTCTATTTATTTACCAAAGCATAGCCTTTGCTGTACCTAGGGATTCAATTAAGTACAATAATTTAAAAGAATTCAACAAAATGGTGAACCATAAGTAGATAAAACACGGAGACTCAACCGTAGGCTAGTAGTAGATTTCTTAATAACAAGGCTTTAGAGCAGTGGTTCCCAACATGATGTCCACACTCCACAAAGGTACTTCAATTTCCAGAAGCCTAAGTCAGTTCATTGGCTGATCAGTGCTTTGGGGAACTGACTAAGGCTTCTAGGAATTGAAGTCCAAAAACCAAAGGTTGGGAAACACTGGTTTAGAAAAACCTGATTAATTGCTGTGTCTCAAATGACATATTTATCCCATAACAAGTTAAGTGGCTTCCAGTCCTTGTCCAGTTGAGAAGAAATACGTAGAGGTACCTTCCAATCCAAACCTTAATGTAAAGCCAAGTTAGAAAAGAAGGTTTTGCAAGAAATGCTCAGACTTTAACAGCCACCAAGCATGCTTTCCCATCTCCTCTAAACATTTAAATATTGTAATGCACACTTTATTTTTCACAAATGTAATAGATGGACACTGGCTTACTATACAGGACTAAGGCTGCCTAGAGAACTACAGGACTCTAAATTCTCCCAAGAACAGTGGTTCTCATCCATTGATACACATACCTGTGAGTGCCGGTTAGGGCTTCCTTAACAGTTGCTAAGAACACACTTTCTCTTGATCCCCCATGTCTTCCTAAAGATGTACCTTGCTACCTATTATTGCCCTACCTGCCATGGATTATCTATCTGTGACCTTCTGGCATGCAAGTAGTAGCTCTTGACACTCAAGTGTTTTTTGTTCCCTATCCCAACAATGCATGATGAAATGTAATAAAGGCTTTTTGCGATGGTTATGGTGGGGCCTTTGTTCAGCAGAATAATAAAATGTAAGATACGAAAGCATTAATCTGCCTCGGAAGACTTTCTCTCAAAAGTCTGGTAAGAGTCTCAGAGATTTATCTTGGAATTCATCCACAGCAATTTAATACAACAGTTATAAAAAAAAGCACAGTCAAAGCTCGCATAAAGAGTGCCTCGCTTAAAGAGTAACTTGCTTAAAGAGCAGAATTTTCTCTGAATGTTCGCTTTGCTTAACAAATAAAACCAACCAAAAACTCACTTAACAAATAAATTGGGGTTTGCAATCCCCCCCCCCAGAAGTCACAATTGGTCACTTTCAATGGTGTTTCACTTAAAAGAGCAAACTCGCTTAAAGAGCAATCCTGTGGAACACATTATGCTCTTTAAGAGAGGTACAACTATATTACAAGGCTTGTTGGATATTCAGTGATATGGGTACAGAGTCAGAGGTTATGAATTTAATTTCCCTCTATGCTTATAGAGAGGGAGAAGAGTCAGCCTGCATAGTCTTGAGTTTGCATATGACAGAACTGACTTGACATCACACCACCAGCATGAAGAATAACCAGAGTTGCAGATTTTTTTTGATGTGGTTAAAACCACTCCAAACTAATGCATTTGGCATGACAAGCTCTTCAGTGGGAGCCAAAGATCATCTTCTTGGTTGTTTCACATGTAGACATGGAGCAATATGCCCAACAATCTTTGCTATCTGAAAAGAATATACTATATTAAAACTATCAATGTCTAAGCATTTTGCCTGGTTTAAAGGTAGATTGTCAAATAACCTTAAAGGTAAAGGTCACTCTTGATGGTTAATTAGCGCCAACCACCTGGAACTGGATACAACTTCAAGACTGAAGACAATTACCATGAGAATAGAATAACATTTTATGCTTGTCAGAGAATAAACAAAACAATAACACTGTAGCATTTTAAAGACTAACTACTGCATTTTAATGTCCGCTTTCATGGATCAAGTCCACTTCATCAGACACTGGAGTGAGACTTCAATGTCTGATGAAGTGGACCTGATCCACGAAAGTTAATACAGCAGTTAGTCTTTGAAGTGCTACAACATTTTGTTTTGTTTATTCTCTGATATGCTTGAAACACAGACTAACACGGCTATGATTCCCAAAAATTTTATGTTCGGTTTGCTATGTTTTGTCCCATCACAGAATGTCAGTTCCCTTTTCATTTTAAGGGGCAAATCAATTATTTAATCCCTGGATTTTTTAAATAGGTTATTTGTTTCACCTTATTTGGTTTAACTTCATTATTTACACAAAGGCAGTCAGTGATGTTTACTTCTGAGGAAACATTCCTGGAACCACTCTGCATGTAGGATCTGCAATGCTTGAGACTCAAAGGTCAACCCAAGGTATGCCCAATGGCAGTATTGGCTGTGGGTATTATATAGAGGGTGTGTGACACACCTGCCTGGCCTATTAATATCAGAAAGCCAAAGGGGTACAAGAAATCAAGAAGCTAGGCATCTTACGGTCACGTGTTCATAATCCTGTCCCAGCTCATGGGAGCCAGCCACCACTTCCCTTTCCGCTATCCACTGTTCCAAGTCATCCACTTCACGATTCAACTGGAACAAGCGGTGCCTCTCATCCAGCTTGCCCCGTCTTTCCTCGGAAAGATCCTTTAGGCCAGCATACAGCTTGTCCACCTTAGACTGCCGCATGCTGATTCGCTCACTAGGAAGGACACAAAGAGGGAAAGAGAGAAAGTCAAGCCGATATTGTTCACCGTTTATTTCTGATTATACCATTTAAAAAAATAAGAAGAAATATGTGGGCTTAGAATGCTGACATGTGCAGTAGGATAGGGCATTATTGTTGCTAATCACTTCTTTTTCGAGCTCTGGAGTCTTTGAGCATGCATGAAAATGAAGCCATTTGGTACATGATTATGTGCAATAGGGTAGGCCAATCGTTATCAGCTTTCCTAGCTTTGGAAGATTCTGAGATACAATTTGCGCATGTGCGAAAACCCATCTGTGTGATTCACAGAGACCATAAAGAAGAACAAAGGCACACTTTGTTCACACTTATATATTGCCCCATAGCACTTAGTGCACTCTCTGGGCGGTTCACAAGATAATTAGCATTTTGCCCCCAACATGTTGGGTACTCATTTTACCAACCTCAAAAGGAAGGAAGACTGAGTCAATCTTGATCCCTTGTCATGATTGAACTCACAATGTTTTGGTTGCAGTGCAGCAGTTTAACCACTGCGCCATCAGGGCTCCTCAACGTTAATGCCTGATTAACATTTTCTTTTTGTATAGCCTTATTGCATTGCTTTACTGAGTCTCATAAACCACCTTTGCAGGATTCTGTATCCTGAAAATTGGTATAAAATCTATTATAATTACTATTTCTACTGCCCTTGGTGTATATTTACAGACTGTTTCTTTTAAACTGGATTTACTGGGGCTGTCTTTTGCTTTAATTTCCTTTATATATCACAGGAGATATTAATAACAATTACACATTTGGCAGCCCAACTAGCTAGTAAATTTGCCTTGGATAGCCAATTTTTAATTGTCTCATTTAATTCATTGTTTAGAACAATGGCAATTTATATTTCCATCTACACTTAACACAACCACTGGTTACAGAGAAAAAAATATGTACAAGGTTCAGAAAATTTTTATAACTCCATATTTTGATTTTTCAAACTGACAAGCATGGAAGAGGCATGAGACACCTTCTAGACCGGAGTGCCCAAACTACAGCCCGTGGGCTGCATCCAGCCCGTGGCACCATTTAATCCAGCCTGCGCCACCCTAGCCGCTCCCGGCAGCGGAAGTAAAACACACATGCGCATGCATGTTTTACTTTCACTTCAGGTGAGAAGAACCATGTGACCGGCATGCTCAACCAACTGACTGGCCCATGGTCCAAAAGTTTGGGCACCTCTGTTCTAGACCTCCCAGTCTGACTCAGTGACTGTTCTCATGACCTGCCCTAGAGGAAGGATGTGGGACTTGGCTTAGTCTTCCAGGATTTCTATCATTGCTGAATACTACTGATAAATAGATAATCCACATCACCAAAAGACTCTTTCCAGTGTGTGTGTCTAACATTTCTAAAGGAAAACAAAGCACATTCAATTGAGGCAACTCTTCCTTCCTGTCAACTGAATAACAATTTATGAGCACAGGAAGTAGGGCGATCTTGCCAGAATCCATACAGCACAAAAACAAGACAATAGTAACTTAAAGCCTTCATCCCATTTCTGTTTCTCTACTCTGTTTATACTTCACAGTTTCTGGAATCATCTGTCAAATATATGAGCACATGAATAATTTAAAGTTCCTCTGTCTTGCTGTATCAGTAAGTTTTTTTAAAAAAAGTTCTTCCCTTCCATTTCCTTTCTTTTTCAGAGGGCATACATTTTGAAATGCTGAATAATACAGACCACCTTGAACTTCTGATTAGTCAAACCTCACATAAAGAGTGCCTTGCTTAAAGAGTAACTCATTTAAAGAGCAGAATTTTCTCTGTTTGTTTCACTTAACAAATAAAACCAACCAAAAACTCACTTAACAAATAAATTGGGGTTTGCAATACCACCCACCCACCCACCAGAAGTCACAACTGGTCATTTACAATGGTGTTTCGCTTAAAGAGCAAACTTGCTTAAAGAGCAATCCTGTGGAACACATTATGTTCTTTAAGCGAGGTACAACTGTACTAGATTTTCACCTTCTAGTATGCCATAGATTTTCCCCCTCACACTGTGCTTGGAACCTCTCTCAAACATCCATCTGACCCAATCAGTGAAACATGGTGTAGATATTCTGAATTCTACTGTGCTATTTTCTTCACATTACTCTCTGCATGTGCACTGCATGCATTTATATCCCACCTGAGAGAATTTATTTGATGCCAGGATGGCAATTCATGAGTACAACGAAAAAGAAATATTTAGATTATCAAAACACTATTTTGGATCCTTTAAACAGCTTTTGCATCTGCAGAGTGGCAGGATAAAACGCCATAGAAGTGTGAAATGTTTAGACTTAGATACAATCAAAATTTCTCTAGATTGTTCTGATATTTAAATTAAAAATTATTTCCTTCTGGTATCTGACAGAAGGCCTGATATGGACATTCTTAGAGAACTGGCCTGTAGCTGATCCAGACTGCAAATATGGGCAACTTACTGTGACTTGCTGCTATTGTTCAGTCACTGTAAAAAACCTGTTTACCATTATTTGAACAAATCTGTCAGTGTCTCCTTGTCTTGCTCCCATATTTCCTGCCCTTTATTTCAAATTTGCAGGAAAGTACCTCAAAACCAATAACTTTTAATTTTAACTGTATCCACAGTTCCCACAAACAATAAAGAATCTGTTACTTTTGACCAACAAATTTCTTAAATCATCAAGTTCTCTGTTATACCCAAATGGTGCCTTAGGCCAAGCTTGTTGGTGGTCTGAACAGGAGTCACTGGGTTTCAGTTGGGGGTCCAGAGATGGTAACCTTGAAAACCTTGCGGTCATTATTCAGCAAAGAGTCCACACACTGGTAAATGTCTCCACAAAGACATTCCACACATGTAAATGGACTTGAAAAATCAAGTCCATCTTCATGCAGTTTTTTTAGCCATATGAATATCATGTCACCTGCTGGCTTGGCGGACCATGATGTGTGCCCTCCGCTTTCACCTTGCCCAAGGGATCAGATGGAGGATGCTGTGGTGAGTTTTAATAAACAGAAAAGAACCGGAACATGATGGCCTAGTGCCCTGGTGGCTAGCCTTGGCACTCCAGCTGTTCTTGGACTTCAATTAACAGAAGCCCAAGTCAGCACTTCTGCTGATCAGGGCTTCTGGGAATCAAGGTTCGAGAACATCTGGAGTGCCAAGGTTAGCCATCACTGGCCTAGTGTCTAGATCTACCACGGCAGATCTCATAAAACCCAGCCAGGATGGAGGGGAAACAAACTACAAATATCAAACTGCAACCGCCACCTTTCTGGATGATTGTCTGCCACCAAAGTTCTGCTGGTCTTGGAGAGCTGGTGGACAGTTTCAGCATAGTCTTCTACAGCCTGCTCCAAAATCTGGTGCTTCTTCAGCATGGAAACAGCACTTTGTTCATCCTGAAGGGATGTGAGAGAACATAATTTTCTTTAAAGGGCACAACAATGAAGAACATCATTGCAATATGTAAACAGCTCGAGCTAAAGGCATGACTAGACACTAGAACACATGGAATGCTGTTACCTTTCCAGCCAAAGCAGTATCTATTTATCTACTTGCAATTTCTTGCCTTTGACTGCTAGTTTGGCAAAAGTTGAGAGGAACAATGGGAGCTCACTCCTTCTTGCAGCACTTGGGTCACGAACTGCTGACCTTCCGATCGTCAAGTTCAGCATCTTAGCCATTAACCCACTACTTAGTGACTGTCAATAAAACCTCGTAAGTTGAAGTAGGTTGGCATTTTGGTCCTCCCACCCAAATGTTTCTCCTGACCACCAAACACACAAATTGCCAGGAACTGAATTTGGTTGTTGGTCAGAAATGGGGTTGCTGCCTTCACTACCAAGGCAATCTTCATATAATGTGGACTATTTGTACATGGAGAGTTTCATCATAGCTGGATTCCCACAGGCCCTACCCACCTGAAACATTGCTCACCTTGGCCTTCTCTTCGGACATCATGTAGAGCTCTTGTTCACTCATCCAGGCTTCGGCTTCTGCAGCGTCAAAGTAGTACTGCTGGGCTTTGTGGGCCTCTTCAAGGCGCTTGTGGCGTTTCCCTGTCTCCTCTATCAGGAGGTCCCACAGCTGCCGCAGGTCTGCGAGCCGCTGCTGAATCGCTTCAGCGTTAAGGCTGCTGTCTGTGACGATGTTTTGGCTCCTCTCGAAAATGTCATCAATGCGTGGCTGGTGTCCCTGGATTTCTTTTTGAAGTGTCTAAATGTGGGGAAATTCAACACACACACACTAGAAAGAGCTTACAGAATAAAATCTTTAAAAAGAAAGGAAAAGGAAGTCACCCAAGAGGGCGGAGCCCCAGAATGCTCTGTGACAAAATGAGAGAAAAGTATTATTATTATTATTATTATTATTATTATTATTATTATTATTATTATTATTATTATTATTATTATTATTATTATTATTATAAGGAACAGCATTTCTCTAGGTCATTTCAAGAGATTTGCCTCAGAGCTGATCTGTACATTATGCTTGCCACAGCAAGCATGTGATTGGGTTGGCCTATCACATGAATGGGCTGTTGTTTGGACACTCCTTAGCAGTATTCTACATGGTTTTAGGTTCAACTTCAGATTTCCCCCTTGGGTTCAGTCCCACATTCTTTAAAATGGGTGTAGCAGTTCTGATGCATTTAATCAACAACACAAAATAGGCATAGCATGAATAAAGAGTAGTGAGAATAAACTTTGACATATGACCAATGTGTCTTCTAGGCTAGAGCTGAGGGGCTGCAGGTTGATGTGCTGCAGGTAGAGTTCCTTAAGGGCACAGTCCGAACCTCTCTTGATGTTTTATCTTCCTGTGGACTACTGGTTATTTAGGATCCAGCCAGTTGTAGCCACTTACCTGGTTCTTCTTAATTAGCAGCTGGACAGTCTGAAGGTTGTGACCATGGTCTGTAGATGTGGCCAGGGGCATTCTCTCTCCAACCCATAACTAGAGGAGGGGTGAAAAATCAAAGAAACAACATTTTCTATTAAGGGGATATGAAGCATAACAAAATGAAAAAAGGCAATGAGGACGCTACGTTTCTAGAAAAAATATGTCTAGAAAACAAGAACCAGCATGAGTTTCCAGCAACATGAATATTTATACTCACAATTTCGTCTTCCACATCTCTGTTGAACTGATGGACCTCTTTGGAGGCCAATAAGTAAGCCTTCCTCTCAGTCAATGGTTCCAGCAGCTCTACGAACTTGCTCTCCACAATTAAGCGTTTGCTATCGACTTCGTCAGTGCTCTTGCCTTCCTGGCTCAGTGCCTGGGCCTGGCTCTTCAATTCATCAATCTCCTTCTTACGAACATCAATTTGTTTTTCAAGCATCTAAACCAGGGTGGAGGAGGGAAGAAATGTGTCCATTTACAAACTAGTGTCTTCCAGACTCAGGGGAGGATGGAGGCCCAAAAGCCACAGGGTAGCAAAATCTGCTCTGTGATCAGGCTAGGGAGGTGAAATGCCTTCAGCCTCCTTGTTCCGAAAAGGGTGGAAGAGGAGGAAACCTATTCCCACCACCATCATCACCACTCTCCAGCAGCCTGATCCCAAGGGCAAGAGCCTGCACAGTTTGGCCAATCACAAAGCCTTTCCCCCAGTTGCTCTGAAAGCCATCTGGTTGCTTACTGATCAAATCAGCTGGGGGCAGGGGTGGAGGAATTCCTTTAGGTCAAAGCAGCTAAAGGAATCTCTCCCCCCCCCCCAGCTGCTTTGAACCAAAAACCTCCCAGGCACAATGCATCTGGGGTGGGGGGTGGGTGGGAGAAGCATTGCATCGTACAATGAAAATGTTGATGCACCATTTTTTCCAAAGTCCTCTTTGTTGTACAATTTTTTTGTTATACGAAGCATTTGTTAGACAGGGTTCCACCATAAATCAAAGTAGCAATAGCACTCAGTGCACTCTCTGGGTGTTTCGCAAGGTAATTAGCATTTTGCCCCAAACATGCTGGGTACTCTATTTACAAAACTCGGAAAGATGGAAGGCTGAGTCAATCTTGATCCCCATCAGAACTGAATTCACAATTTCAGCAGTTTTGGCTGCAGTACAGCAGTTTGGCCACTGCACCACCATGACTTATAAGATCGTCTTCCCCTGTCCATGAAAGAAGTGACATCCTTTGCTCCACCCATCCCTTTACCTGTTGTTTCTTTAGCAGAATGTTGACACTGGTGAGGTCCTTGCCGTAGTCATCGGACTGAATCTGGCTCTCTAAGCCATTCAGCCATTTATCCAAGTCTGCGCAACTCTGAGTGAAGAGCTCAGCCTTGTTGGCATCGAAAAGCCGCTGAGCTTTGGTCTGGGTGGTGCTTTCAAGCTCTTCCCACATCTGGTGCAGTCTTGTCATTTTCTCTTTCACGATTGCTTCCGTTTCGGGTTTCTCAGCAATAAGCTGTGTCCCTTCCTGTAGTCAAAGAGAAGAAGACAACCAGGGAATAGTGAGGTTTGCTGGCCTACAGAGCCTGGACAACAGAAGGGAGGGTTCCTGAATATGGTAGAGAGCTCAGCAAAAAAACAGAATCTCTTTCATTCCTTCCCTAGCAAGTGGGACCAGCTAGGGTAAAAGTTAAAGATATCTCTTGCTTGAAAGCCAGTTGTGTCTGACTCTAGGGGTTGGTGCTCATCTACATTTACAGCCAAAGAGCCAGCACTGTTATGTCTGCAGGTGTTTCTGTAGTCATGTACATGAGTGCATGGAATACCATTACCTTTCCCACCGAAGTGGTACCTATTTATCTACTTGGAATTTCTTGTTTGGTTGGCAGGAGCTGGGGCACACGACAGGAGCTCACTCTGTCATGCAGCATTTGGGTCTTGAACTGCTGATCTTTCAGTTGCCAGGCTCAGCATTTTAAGCAATAAGACACCATGGCCTTTTGACATTGAACACAGTAAATAGCAATTAAAGTAGGCCCATTTGAATCAATGGAATTTAAAGTGGAGAGGACTCAGTAAATCCCCACTAAGCCAATGAGCCATCTCTAGTACAATTTACTATACTAAGCAACAGGATGTTGGGCACTGTTATCTTATTGTTATTTGATATGTTGTGAGCTGTTTTGAGCAAGATAATGAAGAAGCAGGATACAACTAAAGAGTGAATAGAGGGTATGCTACAAGCTGCTTTACCAGTACTCTAGCTGAGACCACCCACTGCATCCATGCCTTAGCGCTCAACCTGAACCCTATTCAAGCTTACTGTGGAGCTATGGCTATTTGATAAGAGTCATCTTAAATCACTGAACTTGCAAGATTATTGGAGATAATTTTTTTAACATATAAAACTACTATCAATTTGTCAAGGGTGGTAACCAATATGAGACCATGTATTTTCCAGGCGAAATGGTCTGGAATCCTCCTCCCCTCTCAAAAGATGGCACCTTGGTTCCACAGACCTTGCACATGAACAAATTCATGCGGGTCCCCTACCTTTTCAATTTTGTCCAGCCATTCCTTGTTTGAACCAAGCTCTGCCATGAAGGCTTGGTGTTTCAACCACTTGCTGTGCAGGTTCCTTGCTTCATCATAAGACATATCCTGGGCTGTAAGCATCTTCTCATTAATCCAGAGAGACAGCTGAAAAACAAGCAGGAAAGTGACACTTTGTATAGTTGCTGTGGATTCTTCAATGGATGCCTTGAGATCATGAGATACATCCTGACTGTTGAAGCCCTATTGACAGATCCACATGATGGCAATGGAACTCCAGAACTAGGGAATCCCTTAGGATGCTCACTTCAATTATGTTCATTCTATTTGTATCTTGTCTTTCTCTCTTTCAGGGACTAACAGAGTTTACAACCTGAAATTAAAAAACAACAGAATTGGTCTGGAATTCTATTGATGTCCATATACGGTTTGCATAACTCACTCTAGCTAATTACAGCCAACTAACAAAGAGCTAGAGCACATTTCAGTTGTGGATTTGGTCACATGACTAGGCACCTTGTCAATTATCCAGAATTAGCAACAGCCGGTTATGCAAAACTTACCTGATTCCCAATAGGATTTTGGCCACTGCTTTAAAAACACTATAAATTGCAATATTAAAGTACTACTAATTACTGGACTGGAACAAATACAGAATTGTTATAATTTTTAAAAACCCTTTAATGATGCAAGAAAAACTATCCAAGCTCAGTATGCATACACCATTAAAAGGCTGTTCCTTGTGAATCTAGCAGGTTTGTCTAACTAAGTACAGTATGTATTTGTCGGCTTGCAGAAGTATGGTAGAACAGGACTAGCCCAGCCTTTTTTGGAAGGGAGTTCAGCACCTTGACACAGCTACCACTTGATTGTTTTTCTCTCCATCTCTGTTTCATAACCATTCAAAAGTAGTTGGGTTTCTTTTCTGCTACACCTTTGGGGACCAACCTTATTTGTTGTACACTTCCGCTTCTATTTTTTGTTGTATTGTTTTAAAACTGCCTTTTTAATTGTTCCATGATTCTCCCCTCAAAAAAATGTAAAACAGTGATTATGAAAATATATTTATATTTTTATATATTTAAAACAGATTTTTCTAAAAAAAATCATTTGGCTATGATCCCTTTGATTTTGGTTTGACAAATAGGGGAAAAGACAGGGCTACGCTTGCTGAAATGTTCCTCTGCACAGCTATCAACGGTACAAGAGCTTTGTTCTCTTTTGCTCTTTCGCCACAATCAGAGCAGACAGAATGAGACTAATCAATGGTTTGACTCATTAAGGACAAAGCACAGAAGGGCTACTTTTGATGAGGGAGTGGACTGTGGGAATTACAGAAAGAGGAGTATTTGCAAGCCCTGAATCTAAAGTGTCAGCTTCTGTTTTGATAAGAGTGGCCCAAAAAGCAATGAATTAGCAGTTAATCATCTCTTAAAAGAGGCTTGACTGCAGGGGAAAAAATGTTAAAAGGTGCCAGAAAGGAAGCCAGTTCCATTTGAAGGAAATATTCCATATAAGGAAGCCTTCTGTCCCATGCTTCTGGTTTTGTGAGATGAAAGTCTACATATAGGTTTTCCAAAATAATGGGCAGGGGAAATTTACAAACACACACAGAGAGAGAGAGAGAGAGAGAGAGAGAGAGAGAGAGAGAGAGAGAGAGGTGACCACCATCTTGGCTATAAATCAGGCTTTCATCAGCAGGGCCATCAGCCATAGTAGGCCTTTGGGCCATCTCATGTGCTCCAATGAGAGAGCTGCTGATCATGTCATTACCTGAGGAGGAGGATATATTTTGCTGTTTGAAATTTGATACTGGGCTACACAGAAAGATCCTCCCCGAAGATTGCGATATTTTTAAAACTACAATCATTTGTACCTGGGCCAATGGCAACCTTGTTGTGACATCTAATCTTTCTCACACTAGGTCAGGCAAGAGAGACTACAGAATGAATTCACCAAAAGGTGGCTTCATTTTGGCAGTTCAGAGTCTGACCCAAACATGAAAGAACAATTTGATACTGTATTAGCTATGAAAGCAGTTTTGTATTCTACAATATTTTTGTGTATTCATACCTTTGAATTGGCCTGCTGTTTTGCTTTAAAGTTTAAGCATTTAACTGCTAGCCTATATTCAAAACTCCTGTGCTCGGTGTGTTACACAAACAGCTCAAGGTTTCTCAGCTTTGGCTTTGGCTCAAAGCATCCATAATACAAGGCTTCTATCCAACACCATCCACACAGGCCATATCATGCAATGGGATGATTTCTCCTTGCTCTCCTTCCCCCGCATAGATCTCAAAATCTGCTCTAAAATGTCACAGAGCCCTTAGGGGGAAATGTAGCATGTGCACAAGAGACGACAGGCAGACAGGATGGTTGGGGAGGGCATCTCTTCTGTCTATGTGTTTCCATTCCTCTGGCAGAAAGACAAGATTGTGTGAATTTCCATCTCCTCCTACTGCCAAAAGAGCCTTTCCTAAATGCCTAGGTTGCAATTCCATTTGCTATACATTGTAAGCTGCCCAGAGTAATATTCTACCAGATCAGGGGTGCCCAAACTATGGCCTGTGGGCTGTATCAGGTCCCCAACACCCTTGCCACTCCCAGAAGTGGGTGGGGAATGCACCCAACAATGCACATTGATGTCCTCAGTCACTTCCGTAAGTAGCGGGGGTGCATTTGCGCATGCACAGAGATATCCAGAACCACTTCCAGGAGTGGCAAAACCACTTCCGGGAGTGGCGGGGATGCATTGGCGCATGCACAGAGACATCCAGAACCACTTCCGGGAGTGGCGGGGATGCATTGGCGCATGCACAGAGACATCCAGAACCACTTCTGGGAGTGGTTCCTGACACAAATGAGCAAATGTGCCCACTTCTTGGGGCATGGTCAGGCCTGCTCAGCTGTTTCGGGGGTGTGGTCAGCCCCTGTACCAGATGAGCGGGGTAAAAATTCACTAAATAAATAAATCCAATATTCTTTCCTTTCCTTTGTCAAATACCTAATGAAAACAACACTGTGCATTTAGGAAAGGTTTCCAGAAGCTTCACATTGTGCCTCTTTTTAGCCAATAGACCTAAGATGAAAACAAGTACATAGATCACAGCTTTGCAAAACCCTCCCACAGATCCAATTCATGCCAGCAAGAAGACTGGATTGGAGCTAGCTGTTTGGCTGGCTGGCTGGCATAGATACCCTGATTTTTGGCCAAAAAGGGCTATTTTTCATCTGTTCATGAACACTTCCAAAGGTCACTTCATAAAGGGCTCATTAATGGTGGCACTAAAAGGAAAATGTATAATTGCAGGAATTAGAAGAATCTGCCTTTCAGACGAGCGAACAAAGATGCTGTTCATTAGTGAGGAGAGGTTCTCACTGGGGTTTCTTTCAAGCAAGAGCTGATTCAATCCTCTTGAAGACATTGCCATGTTCTCTTCGTTATCATATTTTCCTGACCTATGAAAGAGGGAGCTTTCAACCTCCAGTCCAGAAGACCAAGAGATGAGACCATGGGCAGAGGAAAAGCTTAATCCTGCCATTTGAGAAAGCCCGCTTAGCTTCCATCTATCGTGTCTGTGAGATGCTGGAAAGTACCAAAGGTAAAGGTTTTCCTTGCTTGAAAACCAGCTGTATCCAACTCTAGGGTTCAGTGCTCATCTCTGTTTCAAAGCCAAAGAGTCAGTGCTGTCTGCTTCTGCAGACGTTTCCGTGGTCATGTGGCAGGAATGACTAGACACCGGAGCACATGGAATGCTGTTTACCTTCCCACATAAGTGATCCCTATTTATCTACTAGCAATTTCTTGCTTTTGAACTGCTAGGTTGGCAGGAGCTGGGACAAAGATGGGAGCTCATTCTGTCCTGCAGTAATCAGGAATCGAACTGCTGACCCCCTGCCTTCCAGTCAGCGTCTTAGTCACTTGGACCACTGCTATTATATACTAGTCAATTGTACAGTGGGTGGGGCAGATAGGCTTAAATTGAAAGATTTTGCTGTTTGTTCCCCTTCCTCTAAAGTCACCAGTCCAAATTGAGATATTGGGCCATGCCAGGTATTTCTTCTGTAAGATAAGGTTCTACCTCCTGTCACTACCAACTTCTACCCTTATTCCCAAAAGACTCAATTCATCAATCTGTCGGGTTTGACCTCTTGGCTTCCCCAACCCTCTGCCTAGGGGTTGATTCCTCTACAAAGATTGGGAACGTTGCTTTTTTGCACTATAGCCATAAAAGATTTCCAGCCATGGCATGACCAGCTAAAGTGAAAATATCATTTTGAGAAGCTAAATATCACAACAAGTTGCCTTATGCCAGGTCAGACCTCTGGTCTGTGGAGCCCAGTCCCATCTACTGGAAAGAGGGAGCCACCGCCTTGTAAGCTATGTTAATGATTTTCTTGACCCAGCTTGGACTGTATTTTTAAAGTATTTTTCTCTATAAAGCAATGATCAATGATGTAGCTATATCTGGATACAAAAGGTATGTTGACTTGAAATAATTCAGCATAGCAAGTACAGGTATCTCATTTTCAGCAGAATTAGCATTTGGACACAAATCATTTTCTATATTTTGATAAGGAGAAAAGGTAAAGGTAAAGGTCATCCTTGCTTGAAAGCCAGTCATATCCAATTCTAAGGTTCAGTGCTCATCTGTTTCACAGCTGAAGAGCCAGCACTGTCTGCTTCTGCAGGCATTTATGGACATGTGGCAGGCATGCCTAGACACTGAAGTACATGGAATGTTGTTGACCTTCCCACCGAAGTGGTCCCTATTTATCTACTTGCAATTTCTTGCTTTCGAACTGCTAGGTTGGCAGGAGCTGGGACAGAGATGGGTGCTCTTTCCATCATGCAGTACTGGGGTGTTGAACTGCTGACCTGCCACCTTCCGGTCAGTGTCTTGATCACTTGAGCCACTGCAGTCCCTAAGGAGAAAAACTGCAATACAAACGTTCTACTTGAAATTCTTCTTTGTGGCATTATCTTGAGGATCAAGTCAAGAGAGATCTTCTAAAAATCTCTCTTTTATTTTTAAATAAAACACTGCAATGTTTATCAATCTTTCAACAAAAAAGACCGGGCTATCAAAGTCCTTAGCCATTGGCTGCCATTAGTGACCAATTTGGTTCTTGAGGGTTGATGGTTATCATCTGTCACAAATAAATAGATTAGAGAAGAGAGGCAAATGTAAAAGGGAACCACCAGATACAAATACACACACGGGGAGGTGTTCCAAGTACATTATGTTCTTCAGGAAGGGAGTGATTTTCTCAATGGATCTTAACAAAATTAATACCTCTTGGCAGTCCTGAAGAAACTTCTGAAGATCTCTGTTGTCCTTTAATCTCATCAGAAGCTCACTGGCCACCTCACGATTCTTCTTATGTCTGTTTAGAGCAAAAATGAGGAAGGAACTTTTCAGTGTGGGAACTAAAAGGACATTGTGGTTTTGATTTTCACATGCTTGAATGGAAGCTCTGATACAGCTCTGTGTGTAGTACCCTATCTTTGGACTTCAAACAGTCCCCTAATTGGCAAGAATACTCCTCAAAACATTCCCACACACAATAAAATGGAACAAAGTGTCACAGTGTGTGCCATGTGGCAAGGGTTTCGACAGAGAATAGAATTTGAAATAGGGTCTATTCCAGGGGTGGCCAACCTACGGCCAGCAGGCTGGCCCTGACCCACGGCACCATTTCATGTGGCCCATGACGATGACAATGCACCGGAAGTGGAAATGTCCATAACAGCCATAAAACATGTCTGCGCCTGCACAAATGCACCCGTGGCTGTCACAAACACATTTACGACAGCCGCAGATGCATTTTATGGCAGCGTTTATGGAGGGGGAACTACATGATTGGCCCTCTCAACTGTCCAGGGGCGTAGTCAGGCCCGTGGCATAAAAAGGTTGAGAACCCCTGGTCTATTCCATGGTGCATCATCATCATCATCATCATTATTATTATTATTATTATGGGGGTATATTTCCTATAAACTTTCCACAGCTTACTGGTAGGTAAGACAATTGTTTGAAATATGCAATGTTCATGTCACCCAGAAATTAAGGTTTAAAAAGTAATATTCCTACTGCTTATTATAGAATTTGGCAATTAATTTGCTATTACTTGTTTTAATGTTAGAAAAGTAACTAAGTACTGTACTTCCAAAGCTCCTTACTTATTGTTATTCCTTTTCGAAAACTTAGGGTTGATGATGGAATGAAAATAATACTTGAAAAATTGCAGTAAAATGTTTACAAATGAAAAATAGCTTTTTAAAACCCCTAGAACAATGATGGTGAATCTATGGCACGCGTGCCGGGGTGGCCCTCGGAGACCTCTCTGTGGGCACTCATAAAGTCACCCCAGCACAGAGTTTGCTCCATCCCTCTGCCCAGCAGCCCAATGGGAGTGCTTCCTCCCTCCCCCCAGCACAGAGTTCATCTCCCCTTCTGCCCAGCAACCCAATGGGAGAGCTTTCTCCCTCCCCCAACACACAGTTCACCCCGCCCCTCTGCCCAGCAGCCCAATTCCTTCCTCCCCTGTTGCTGTGTTGGCACTATGCGATAAATAAGTGAGTTTTGGGTTGCAGTTTGGGCACTCGGTGTCTAAAAGGTCCATCATCACTGCCCTAGAAAAATAAGTACTGGCAATGTAACTTCATTTCCCTATGTAACTTTTGAAATGTAACTTCTCTGGGCCCTCATTTTAAAGGGAGAGGAATTCATTTATTACAGTAATTTTCAAGATCTGCTGGCTTTCCAAAGGATTATGCTATTTTACCCTTGAACTACACGAGTAAGCAGATATCAAAGAAAGCCAGTAACTTGTTAAAGCACTCAAGAATCTGAAACCCTGTTTCTGTGCTCTAAGCTGCAAACTTACCTATTTTTTGTAGATTTATATATTCATTTTTTAAAAAATGTATATAATCCTTCTGGTAATGAATGCAGGGATGACTGAATAATCTTCTAAATAAATTAGGAGCCTCAGCCAAAGACTCTTCCCTGCCTGTGCGGATGTCTCTGTCCTCCCCCAGACTCGCAACACCTGTGTGTGTGGGGGTGTGGTTTGAAAAGGGCAGCCAGCAGGACCCTCGGCTGAAGACTCTTCCCTGGCTGCGCGGACGTCTCTGTCCTCTCCCGGACTTGCAACACCTGTCCAAGGGGTGGTGGTGGAAAGGGCCACTAGCAGGAGCCTCGGCCGAAGACACTGCTCCGGCTGCACGGGTGGCCGCCGCGAAGTAACATCTGCAGCCAGGATGAGAGGCCGCCACGGCGTCCAGCCCTGGGACTCGTTCCACCTGTCCCCGGGACCCTACCCTAGCTGGGGCTCTAAGAGACGCTGTGTGGTGGGACTTTTTTGCACTGCCACCACTCCTGCCAGTAACATCTACGGCCGAGATGAGAGGCTGCGGCGGTGTCCAGCCCTGGGACTCGTTCCACCTGTTATCGTTATGCGATTTTAGCGTTATCTGAGGTAAATGTTATCCGAGGTATTACTGTACTTGATATTGATGTTTACGGAATTTTTTTGTTACTGTAATGATATTGATATTTTGATGTTCTGTGATATTGATTATTTATAATTTATTGACATGTTGTGTTTATGAACTTGTAACTTTACATGTGTTGTGAACCGCCCTGAGTTGGTCCTACCAAGTAGGGTGGTATAGACATCGAAATATAATAATAATAATAATAATAATAATAATAATAATAATAATAATAATAATAATAATAATAATAATAATAATAATAATAATAATAATAATAATAATAATAATAATAATAATAATAATAATGCACCATGGAATAAGTTTACTACACTTAAACTGGCCTTTCAGGTCTATAAATAAAGTAACAGCTGTGTGTTGTGGCAGCTTCCTCCAATTTTGCAGTTGAAATTGGAAGAAAATATTAAGCTTTTAAAACCATGTTGGTTACACACAGTGTAACTATATTTCCTGTGCATCATTTGAACTGTATTGGATTTAACCACAAAAACTGGGCCAGGTTCTCCCTTTAGAGCCAATGAAAAATCTTCTGACATTATACCAGGGGAAGATTGGGTCCAAGATGTTTTAACCACATGAAGATTTAAAGGCTTTGACACAACTTTCTCTCAATGGATTCCATTACATATTACTAGGCTTTCTCACATAAGCCGTGTTTCCTCAAAGGCTCTTTAATATGTTTTTCCTATGACTCAGCAACCCATAAAGTTGTTTTTACTATGATAAGCCCCAGTGGTTTCTATAATCCCTAAACAGAGTAACAGCCTTGAGATAATTTTCTAGGTGGCTACACCTAAATATGCACAAAAAAGACAATACATGTGTAAACTATGCCCAACTTTAAGTATTCTTTTTAAAAAACCCAAACAGCAAAAACTGACGATGGCTACTTTTAACTGGCACTAGTTTTGTGAGGCAGAAATCATTCCCAGATCTTGTAACTGTAGATGACATAGATGGAATCTGGAACCTTCTGCAATCAAGTGATGTGCCCTTCACACTCAGCTAAAAATCTTGGCAACTAACTCCAACCTAGAAAGCCACCCGCTCCAACTTCAAGGGCTGATGTAAATTCTACCTCATGCCGTGCCTCTTACACATGTCTTTGGCAATTTAACCATCAATGAGGTGGCTGAATGGGTGTGTTCAGTGCTGCTTATTGCTAACTGCTTATGCCTAAAAAGGCTTGGGAGGAAAGTCAGTGCAGGAAGTACATCGAGTGCTCCACTTGTAAAGTGTTGATAGCTACTCTCATTGCTTCCTGGTTACTATAAACAATCCTGAAGCTGCCCATGAGTTGGTTAAGCCTCCAGAAACTGATGTGATCCAAGAGAGCTGAAGTCATGATGGAGCTTCCTGGAACAATCCAGGATATCCCTGGAACAACCCAAGAGGAAGAACTGAGAAAAAGTTGACACCAAAACGAGACAGCACTCTGGACTGTACACTGCTGATGTTTTGATGATGCCTGTCCAAGACATTACAGCAGGGGTGCCCAAACTACAGCCCGGGGGCCAGATATGGCCCCCAATACCAAATAATCCACCCATGAAGCCCTCGTCACTCCCGGAAGCAGAAGTAAAACACGTATGGGCGCCTTTTACTTCTGCTTCCAGGAGCGACAAGGGCTTTGTGAGCTGGATGAATTGGCATCAGGGGCTGGATCTAGCCCCCAGGCCATAGTGACCAGCCCCCTGAACCACATGACCCCCCATGGCCCAAAAACTTTGGGCACCCCCTATATTACAGAATAGTAAATTAGGATGGGAGTGCCTAGATCAGTGATGGTGAACCTTTTAGAGACCAAGTGCCCAAACTCAACAGGCTGCTATCAGCACCGCAGAAGGGCAGGGTGAACTCTGTGCTAGGAGGAGGGAGGAAGCATTCCCATTGGGCTGATGGGCAGAGGGGCGGGGTGAACTCTCCTGGGGGGGATGGAGGAAGCACTCCCATTGTGCTGCTAGGCAGAGGGGCGGGGTGACCTCAGTGCTGGGGGAGGGAGAAAGCACTCCCATTGGGCTGCTGGGCAGAGGGGCGGGGCGAACTCTGTGCAGGGGCAATGGCATGCAGGCCACAGAAAGGGTTCTGAGTGCCCCCTCTGACACGTGTGCCATAGGTTCTCCACCACTGCCCTAGACACTTGGCATTGCTTGGAGTGCTGATGCCATATAAGCCCACCACAGTTTACCATACCCACCCAAACCAGCCACTTTGTCAAAGATCCTGAAATCAGAGCTGTTCCTTATTGAGATGGGTTAAATATGAAATACTGTATATGCTCAAGTATAAGTGGTCCCGGATATAAGTCGAGGTACCTAATTTGGACCTCTAAAACTAAGAAAATAGATTGACCCAAGTATAAGTTGGGGATGGAAAATGCAGCAGCTGCTAGTAAGTTTCAGTAATTAAAATACATGAAAATACAGTAAAATTAATTAATTTAGACATTTGTTTATTTTTTGAATGTTTACGTTGGCCAGAGTATAAGTCGAGTTCAATTTTTGGACCTCATTTGGGGGGCTAAAAAACTAGACTTAAACTCGAGTGTATATATACACTGTAGTATGTGAATTCCATTTACTTGAGCAAGTCTACTCTAGTTCAAACTACTTTTTGCATTTAGATGAGATTTATATCAACTGATTTACTGATCATAACAATTGAGGCTGAAAGATAGGCAGTCAGAAAAAGGCCATAGGAGTAGAGATTTGCTGTTGTACTAACTGACCGCCAGTGTTTACTGCTCTTGTAAAATTAAGGAACCTGTCAAAAAATTACTGCACACCCAGAAATTTACAGAAAGATTCCATCTGTGACTTGGTTCCTGTTCTGAAATGTGGACTTAAAACTGAAGACTTTGGCTGAAGTGCTTCTGGTTGCTACTAGTAAGTTAAAGGTTTCCCTTGCTCGAAAGCCAGTTGTATCTGACTCTAGGGATCAGTGCTCATCTCTGGCAACTGATAACTGACTGAGGTAAATATATTTGCTGACCTGGTTTTTTACCTTGCCACTTTCAACTGCTTTGTTTTGATTTTACTGCAGATTATTTGAAAAATCAATTGATGTAAAATGATGAATAAACATGGCAAGCAAGTAAGCAGATAGACAGACCAAGGAAAAGGACTCCCTCAACACTTCCTAAATACTGTTTCAAAATTATACCTGTCATCAATGGAATCCACTCTCTCTTGGATTTTGTCTGAGTTGATATTGTCATCGCTGACTAATCTCCTTCCAGTTTCTACACAAGCATTGATCTTCTCCTCGTTGGCATCCATTGTGGTCATGAAATCCTCCTGCTTTTTGATAGCAGCTTCTGCTCCTTCCAAAGTTGTGGGCATTTCAGTATGTGCCAAAACATACTCCTATAATGTGAATAAGGAGGAGGAGGGGAGAAATAGATCTCTGATAACTTATTGATCAAACAATTTATGTTGCATGATCTGATTTCATATTCTCTGTCATCACAGTGGACTGATTTCCCTAACCTTCCTTATGGGTTCAAATTTGACTCTGTTGGCATAGAGAACATGCTAGAAATGCTTTGGGTCAAAATAGATTCTAGTGTTAACATGCCATTAGCAAAAGTAAACAAGTTAGTGTATCAGACAAGCAATTCCTTTGATGCATCACAAGGCAATCTACAGCAGACCAGAAAGCTCCTGTGATTACAGTTGGGCAGCTTTAACACAGGAGGAATTGTTCCTTCTGATGAGAAGCTCTCAAGTTTCATCTTTAGAACTCCTTCCAACTCAACTTGGCTTGCTACACAATTCAACATCCTTCCAACTTGCCATAGTAGCAGCTAACCAGCTCCTGCATTTTTTTTCAAACATGCACTGAGACATAAATGAGGAAGTTATAATCTCTAAATATTTATGAGATATGTCAAAGCATTCGTAAGACAACTCTAAACATTGACGATCTCATTTGTATGTCATATTCGCAGTCTTCCAAACTTTCACTTAGAGTATTGGGAATTAATGACAAACATTCATGCTACATCATCTTCATTCTCTCTTCACCCTTTCTCATTTTCCTGTCCATCATCATTGATTAGAAGACTTTATGATTATGTCATAAAATTCAAACTGTCAAACTATGTTTTGAGCAGTAACTCCCAAAGTGGGACTAGAAACCAGAATCAATCTTCTGTTTGTGATCCTGGTTTGGAGGACTCACTTGAATCACAGCTAAACAGTTGAGACCACATGGCAAGCTGTGATTTGAGAAAATATAGGGGAAAACATGAGTTTGTCAGTCATTTCTGATTCTGCACACTGAGGTATGGAGGACTAGGAACATGTTTTCTGAACGTGAACAATATGACATTTCCAGTCATGTAAGAAGAACACAGTTCTATGAAACAACTCTTGAAGATCAAGACACTGCAACCTGTTACTTTTTATTGCTTTACAAAGTAGAAGAGAACCCTGTATTTTTAATATGACACCTGCTTACCTGGTTGTTAAGGAAGGCTTCTGCTTGTTTTGTGTCTCTAAGAAACAGCTGGTAAGCATGCGATTGGGAGAGAAGGTTCTGCCTATTTTCCCACATTTTGTGTAGCTCATTCCATCCAGTGTCTAAGGCCTGCAAGCGCTGGTGCAAGAACATGTACTGAGCATCTGTCTGCCCTTGTGTGACCATCTCACCCATATCCCTCATCTTCTGATAGTCTTCCTCGTAATTGTTGATTTCATTCTTAATATTCTCATGCTGTGTGAGCAGCTTCTCAGCCTCTGTCAGTGTGTTCGGCATGTCTTCTGAAGCAATGGCAGTCTGGGTCCGAGAAAGCCAAGACTGGAAATCATCCAAGTCACGCAAGAACTGCTGAAGCTTGCTTGCCTCTCCAAGGGACTCTTCACGGTTTTTCAAGGTTGTTTTCATCTCTTCCCAAACGTCACTGATTTCAGCAAGCCTGGAGAGTATAGCCTGAGCTTGATCCGGATGTTCCGATTCTAACTTCTCAGCTTCTTTTTGAAGGTCACTCAACTTGGCTTCAATAGCAACCAAATCTCGTTCCATTCCGGTCAGCTTCCTCTGAAGAGCAATAACGCCAGCCAGATCATTGCCAAGCTCTTGAGTAGATTCAATAACTTTAGTCTTCTCCCTGATCCAAGATTTGGTTTCATTACATTCAAGGTGGTAGTTCTGGATACTAAGAGCTGAGATGAGAGCATCCTTCTTTATGTCCACTAGTTCTCTGAACTGACTCCACCTAGAACCAAAGAAGAAAAAAAATGGAGAAAGACAATAGATTTATCATTACTCCTCCTCCTCTTTTGTGTGTGTGTGTGTGTGTGTGTGTGTGTGTGTGTGTGTGTGTGTATGTGTATGTGTGTGTGTGATACAATTCACTCTCCTTGTCATATATACTGCTACTCCTTCCTCTTTTATTTATAAATGCAATATTGGCTACGATTGCATTATTCTGATTAAAGCAGGGGTTCCCAACCTTTTCGTGCTGCAGGCCAGACCACGTCCTCCAGGCGGACCAGTCACGTGGTTCCTCCTGCCATAAATGTTGCCATAAAATGCATCCGCAGCGGTCGTAAACACATTCACGAGAGCAGCAGGTGCATTTACAGCAGCGTTTACGGCAGGCTCAGGTGCGTTTTATGGCTGTTGTGAATGCATCCACTTCCACTTCTGGTAGTGACGAGGGTGGTGGTGGGCCACATGAAATGGTGCTGCGGGGCAGGTCTAGCCTGCGGGCTGTAGGTTGGCCACTCCTGGATTAAAGGATAGGAGAGCTTTTGGCCTTTCACATTCACCACAGCATTCACCCATTCACCACAGCAAGGAATGATTATGCTTGTAATCCAATTTTTTTGAAAAGTAGCCCCGTTAGTCTGTATTTCAGGCACATCAGAGAATAAACAAAACATAACAAAAATGTTGTAGCACTTTAAATACTACTGTAACACTTTAAAGACTAAATTATAACAAATAGTCTTTAAAGTGCTACAGCATTTTTGTTTTTGTTTTGTTTATTCTCTAGTACATTTGTAATCCAAAACTCCTAGAATCTAAAATGCTATTTCATTCATTCATTCATTCAAAATTTATATTCTGCCTGTCTTCTTAAAAGGATGTAAGGCAATTTACTGTATCATGTGAAATGCATAATAATAATAATAATAATAATAATAATAATAATAATAATAATAATAATAATAATAATAATAATAATAATAATAATAATAATAATAATAATAATAATAATAATAATAATAATAATAATAAGAAGAAGAAGAAGAAGAAGAAGAAGAAGAAGAAGAAGAAGAAGAAGAAGAAGAAGAAGAAGAACGACGACAACGATGTGTGAATTAGTGAATGAGTGAATGAATGGTTGGAATTAACAAGAAAAATAATTTGGTCTTATAATAAATGTAATTTTTAGAATCTTTGAGTAAGGAAAATGGTAGCATCCTACGGTTTGCCTTCAACCTTAACAGCCTTAATTTGACTCAGTGTCAAACTGCTAATCTTATCTTACAAGAACAAAGCTGTATATTCAGTAAAATTAGCTGATCACATACACAAAAGATGCGGGTACAGTCTAAGGACACTACCGTCAGGGACAGAAGTGTAGCGTGCCTTGACGGGACCCCGTATAAAAATTTGTTTGGGGGCTCTTAGGAAGGATAAAGATTTCTCACAAAAGAAAAAAAATTGCATAAAATTAAAAGAAATATTTATTCATCATAATTATCTATCTGTCACTTTTTCCAATTTTTTTTACAAACAATTCAAATTAAATATACACTCTCCTTGCCTTTTGCTTATGCACGTTGGGGGCCCCCGTGGCCCGGGGCCCCCGTATAATTGATACGGCAGATACGACGGTAGCTACGCCCCTGGTCAGGGATTTAGTGCGTGAATTCGATGTGTTGAACTATGCTCATTAGTTCATTTATTTATTTTATTTCATTCATTAATTAAGGGTGATGTTTCAAATGGGGGAAAATAAAGACATTATGTTCATAAAATTAAGGTTTTCATAAAATGTTCATAAAATCTAAGGGTTTCTGAGCTAAGGTAAAGGTCACCCTTGATCGAAAGCCAGTCATATTCGACTCTAGGTTTCAGTGTTCATCTATTTATAGCCAAAGAGCCAGTGCTGTCTGTGTCTGCAGACATTTCCATGGACATGTGGCAGGCATGGAACGCTGTTTACCTTCCCACCAAAGTGGTCCCTATTTATCTTCTTGCAATTTCTTGCTTTTGAACTGCTACGTTGTGTTAACCCAAAACCATAAATCCCAATTTGTGCTTATTTTTTTAATATTTTATTTTTTCAATAAAGATGCTTTTAACTTTTATTTTCCATTCTCCCAGACTCTACTCACTATGCACTTGTATCCATAATCAGCCCACTGTACACACAACAATTCACCACAGGTGAATAACTGTAAAGGATCTATTTTTAATAAATATTTCAATAGTCAAACTGCAAAGAAAAAGATTTTCTCCTTCACAATTCCTTGAAAGCAGTTTTTCAATAAGAGGGAAAGCCAAAAGGGAAAGTGGTTATGACTTCAAATGAGAAACTTGCTACAGTGTATCCATTCTCACACCAATTTATCTATTCTGGTATGGATACTTTTTTGAAGAAAAGGTTAGAAAGAGTGTTCTTTTGTTTTAAACCTTCATAGAAAATGTTTCTGACGTTTAAAATTGTGTAAGTTTAAAAAGAAAGGTTATTCTGTCCTCTTTCAGGCGCACTTTGGATCACTTCGATCAGTTGATCTGTTTTTTTGCTGGATCACCGCCAAACACCCTCCCCCACGGAAATGTCATTTTTACAAGTCACGTTTTCCCTCAATATCTTTTTTGTGGATTCCTGCTACGGCATCATTGTTCTCCACATGTTGTATGTGAACTGTATCCACCTCAGGAAGTTGTCATATTCAATTTCTCAATTGGTTCTCCCTCCATTTATTGGGTTTTTGTAACCTCGTTTGAGTGTTTTTTTGTAAAATGCTTCATTTTTCCGACGTCCAATTCCAAATCTGAAAGTGTCCCCACAAAGGTTAATATTTCCTCTTTCAAATGCACTTTGGATCATCTGAATTGGTTGGGTAGTTTTTTCGCTGATCCCCCGACAACTGAAACCACCCCCCAGCAAAACTGTCACTTCTCCGATGCTACTTCTAAAAGCGATGACATCATCGCTCTGCATTTTCGGCTTTTGTGTTCTACCAATTCTTAAAGTCACTGAGACAATCTTTCAAATGACATAACCCTTATTTTCGTGGGTGCCTTAGTTTTGGTGTTGCAGCTTCTCAAATGTACATGATTTTCGTTACACTGCAAAAGCTGCCAGACCACCCAACTGAAACTTAAGATGTTCATAGAATTCATGTCAAAAGGTATGTCTTGGTAAGGACACAAGATCTTAGGAAGAGTGTTAAGACCTGGCTGGCTGGGCAGATATGGGGTCTGGGCCAGACGGTCACTCAGGCCGGTTGGCTCATTTGACTTCCTATTAAACCCCCCTCTGTGTTCTTAGCTGTGTTTTTAGCCTCATTTTAATTTTTTATTTTAATTTTTAATTTTTACTCTTTTTAAATTTTAACTTTTTATTATCTTTTGTGATGGGTGGGTTTATATTGTGGGATTGTATAATTGGTATGTCTTATTTGTTGTCAGCTGCCCTGAGTCATTCATGAGGAGGGCGGCATAGAAGTATGATGATAAATAAAAAATAAATAAACAAAATCTTAGATAATTAGGTCCTAATGGCAGAAAATAAAGACATATTCGGAGGAAAAAGTTCAAGCAAAAGTAAACATTTCTCACCTTGTATTGAGCTTATCTTGCTGAGCCTTGATGTCTTTTTCATTTGGATGACCGTTGTGTATCAGTTGCCTAGCAATCTGGTTAACCACAGCAACCCGTGATGCCTGGTTATTCATTTCTGGCTCTAAACTTTCAAATCTAGAGAGGGCAGAAAAAGAAGACAACCATGGAAATGTTACCAGAGCTCTAAAACCAAAAGCCCGAAGTCGAAAAAGCCAGCAAAAGCCGTTGTGACACTTGGTCGCACCTGTGTTGGATCACTTCCAGATCTTCCAGTTTCTCTGGGATTTCCATGTTGTTCAGCCACTGTTCCTTCTCATCAATCCAAAGCTCACAAGCATCTGCTTCACTAAGCATCTTGTACAGAGCCAAAGTGTCCTGCAGGGCCTGTTTACGAAGCCGTGAGAGTTCAGCTACCTCCTTGTACCTCTCTTCTATTCCCAGCAATCTGCTCTGAACATCTGTCGACTCTGCATGTTCCTTTGGCAAGGCTCTGGCTTGTTCATGGAGAGAATCAATGACTGACCTGTAACTTGCAATCTCTTCAGCGACATCTTTGTGTTTCTTAACCAAGGACTGAGTGGAATATTCATCATGGCCAACATCACTGCTGGAGACAATCTTGAGGATATCCAACATCCACGTGTCAATATCATCTGCATCAGCTTGGAAATGGTGAAGAAGAGAGGCTTCTTCTAGTCGCTTCTTTCGGATGGCAGAGAGCTGTTCCAGGTTAGCCCACTGATCCTGGATGTCCTTAATTCTCTCCCTGATCTTCTCAGATCCAAAGTGGTCCTCAGCAATCATATCTTCCCCTTCCTTGATGGCCTGCTGGAAGTGACTGCTCCGACCACTCATCTCATCTTCAAATGCCTTATGCTTGCTAAAAAGCCGGACAACACTGGTTAGGTCTTTTCCATAATCATCCGATGACAAGATCTGCTCCTTTTCCCTTATCCATCCTTCCTCTTCAGCCATTTCCCAGAAGAACTTCCATAAACGGCGTGATTCTTCCAAACGAGCTCGGCGTTCTGCCGATAACTGGCACAGCTCCTTGTAACAGAACTCCATGTGAGCCACTCGGTCTCTGATCACTTGTGGGTCACAGGGCTTGTAACCTGTTGATAGGTAGAGAGAAGCACATGGAAAAATTATTAATGGCCAAGAATACCAAATTGCACCCAGCAGATGAAGTGAAGAGAATGCTGATTCCTTAACAACTGCAGATTATCCCAACCAAATACTTTCAACATAGTACACAGGAGGAGGATGTAGCTGAGGAACACAACCTGTGTCATTTGGAGGACCCTGAATAAGCTGGTGGTTGGCGTGCCTAAATGTTAAGATCAAAATGTTCAAGAGGGGGCTGCTGATGGACAACAACACGCTGTGTGAATGTGGAGAGATACAGAATCTGGATCATCTACTGGTCTACTGGTTACTATCAAAAACATGCACCAATGAGGACTTATGTTTGGCCAACAACAAAGCTAAGAAGGTGGCTTTATTTTGGCAGTTTAAAGTCTGACTTGGACATGAAAGAAGAAGGGTGGAGAGAGCTTGATAAGACATCCTGCTAAAGCATGTCAAGTAGCCCTCTGTGTTGGAGCATGTTCTGAAAGTTATCCCTTTGCCAGCACTGCTGCAAAAGCACACAAACAGATACTGACCCATCCTCAACATTTGTATCAGAAATCAGTTGCTGAACACAGTAGAAGTCATTCTGACCCCCAGGCAAGAATGTTACTCTCCTCATGCCTGCTGCTCTCCTTTTCAATGTGATCTATGAAAGGTTATGAGCAACAATGATTTCCCAAAGAACCACACACAGGCTATATTATTATTATTTATTATTTTATTATTATTTATTAGAGTTGTATGCCGCTCTCCTTGCTGAAGCAACTCAGAGCGGCTAACACAACATGAGCAACATATATTACAATAAATCAACTATAAATCACTTCTATTTTTCAGTGCACATGCGTCAAATGGTGTTTTGACGCATGCGCACTTCCAAGCTGCCATTTTGGGCTGCCCGGAAGAGCCATTCAGAGGGCGGCTGGAGAGGCGACCGAACTGGTTGCCCAGGGGTTTACTCCCCCCCCCCCCCGGCGATCTCCGGATTTCTGCTACCGGTTCAGCCGAACCAGTCCGAACTGGTAGCAGCCCACCACTGCATATACGCAATCCATATATAGGGCATATGTGGAGGCAAAATCTCACCAATCTTACCTTCTCCATCTGTGGCAAATTTCTGAGCTGATGCATTGACCCCTCTCACTCTCTCAGCCTGAATAGCGATGTCTGCCTCCACAAGGGCATGCTTTTGCAACAGGTCTTCCACACCCAGGAGATGTTTGCCATAGTCTTGAGACAGCAGCAGCACCTGTGCATACAAAGTTAGCCAGTCAAGCCACAAAATATCACTTCCCAATAGGTACAGGAATTTCTTAATATTTTGTATTCACCGCTGTTCTTTCATCAACAGTACCAAGAAAACTGATCTAGGTCTTATGGCCAGGATCTGCCCATGTCTGGCGATGTACCGTCAAGTATAAAATACAAGTGCATCCAACCAACAATGAAGCCATACAAACATAGAATTCAATGTGTTTCTTACAGTAACTTGATTCTACACACATGTGACTTTTTCACTTGATTGAGTGCACATGTTATTTTGTACATTGGTTTTAAAAAAAACCCAAAGGTGGGAATTAGCTTTTAGGAAGAGGTTTCAACTACCACCATTTAGTTGATCATACGCTGAAGGTGAAGCAACCCCCCCACCAAAAAAAAAACAAATCACAAAATTTGTTGTTGATTGTTGATACTGGGAGTCTGGGACAGTAAGAATCAACAGCTTTGTGTCTTGAAGTCAGTTCTAACCACCACCATTGAATGTTAGCTATTCTCTTAACTGCTAAGCAGAAGAAAAAGAGATGCAGGGAGAGAATTTCAGATACAGTATAGCAGTTAGACAAACTGACTGTTTTTATTTGGAGGGGGAGATAGGTGGGCCCTGACTACCAACCTCCATTTTGTTTCTCAACATGTAAAGGTAAATGTAAAGGTCTCCCTTGCTCAAAAGCTAGTCCTATCCGACTCTAGAGGGTAATGTTCATCTCCATTTACAACCAAAGAGACAGTGCTCTCTGTGTCTGTGTCTGCAGAAATTTCCATAGTCATGTGGCAGGCATGACTAGATGCCAAAGCATACAGAACACCATTACCTTTCCCACAGATGTGGTACCTATTTACCTACTTGCAATTTCTTGCAAGTGTAAATGGAGATGAACATTGGAGAGGTGATAGGAGCTCACTCCATCATGCAGCACTTGAGTCTTGAACTTCTGATTTGCTGACCTTCCAGTGGTCAAGCTCAGCATCTTAACCTCTAAGTCACTGCATCCCTGCTGGTTCCTCCTTAAAACTACTTGCTGCTTAATTTACTACTTATTACTATTAGAATAAGTTGTCCTCTCTCCCTTCCCCATCTCTACCTTCCAGGCATTTCAATGAATTACAAAAATTAAGCGTCCTATCAGAATAAGGCAAACCAAAAATATTTTGTTGTTTGCATATAATCTAGCAATTACTCTTATATGCTACCCAAGAGTGCTTAAAGCACTTTCTAGGTGCTTCACAAGGTATTTAGGATTTTGCCCCAACATGCGGGGTACTCATTTTACTGACCTCTGAAGGCTGGAAGGCTGAGTCAACCTTGAAGTCCCATCAGGATTGAACTCACAATGTCAGCAGTTTAACTGCAGCGACACACAGGTTCCTCACAATATGTTATGAATGCAATGAATTCAGATACTCTGTGCAGTCTGTATTCCAAACAACTGCCCAATAACTGCACCATAAAGTTTCATGGCATTAACCTCTCCTAAACATTACTGGCTGATTTACCTTCATCTCATCCATCCAGTCCATAATGTATAGCATTTCCTGGAATATTTTCTGCAGACCAAGATTCATCTCCAGCCTTTGCCTGCGGGCCCTCAGCAGTTCCAGGAGATACTCCCAGAGGCGGATCACGTTGTCCTTCCTGGCAGTGATGCGTTTGATGTCATGGTAGTTCTCAGCCTCAAGCTCCTTGGCCACAGCAACCACAGCCTGAACTCTTTCCTCGTAGGCTGCAATATCTGTCTCAATGGCTTCATGCTTCTTTGTGGCGGCTTCCACAGCCGGGAGGTCAAAGCCAAAGTTGTCCTATGAATGCAAAGAGTTCTACTTAGCACAGAGGAAAACGGCACGTGTCCACAGAGAAGGCTCTGAATGCCCCCTCTGGCACAGGTGCCATCGGTTCACCATCACTGTCCTAGAGGCTTTCTACTGCAACTTCTTTTCTGCTGATATTTCTGCGTTCTGCAGAATATACAGTATTGCAAACAAGCAGCTTTTTAAGGCTGCAATCTTTGACTTGCTTATTGGGGAGTTACTCTTACTAAACTCAACACGATCTAAATCACAGCAGACATATACCAAGTTAGTGTGTTGAAGAAAAGGACCCAAATGATATAATGAAATTGCTCAGCTAGAATTTATAAGCAAATTGGATGTTTTTTTATCTGGACTAACCGAACTTAGATTTCTTCCTAATGGCAGGTTTTAAAGCAATATAGGGTAGCTAGAGAGATATTATCAGCCATGAGTGCTATTTGGAATGAATCACTCTATTCTTATTTTGTACATGTTTGAACTCTGTCAGATCCACTTTGTTTCTTAAGTTTTGTAATGAACTAGATCCTAGCCCATGCAAGCTGATGCCACAAAAAATCTATTAATCTTTAGAACTCCCCACTGCTTCTGTCTGTATGGGCATTTTACCTTAGCCTGTGGGGAAAGACACACAAAAGTAATGTAACATCTTATTATCATCAATGCGTCTATTCAATCCACAGGGCACTTTTATAGTTCTTATACCATGCACAAAATTGCATCAACTAACAATACAAATGGACCGCTTACCAACTTAGCAGTTCTAAACTGTCATCTATTGACAAAGGTCTGCATCCAACTGAAGGTCCAAAACAGAGCAGATGCACTGAGTCAATGAGATTTATGTAAATGTCAAGTCAATGTCCAGCAATTGCTTCAATACATCTACTCTACCTGGTACTACCAACTGGATTTTGGCCAAAAAGTTTGCATCTCCATGCTCCTGCAGAAGACAAGGCAAAATATAATAACATGTGGCCTATGACTGTTGAAAAGGAAGTGTTAATATGTTTCCTTTTCACTGGAAGAATAAAACTGGCAGTTCTGAAATGATTCTGCTGCCTCCAGGTTTACACAACATTAATACAACTCAGCCCAACATAAGGATACAGGGTGGGGATGAGGGAAGTGGTAGTCCTAAGCATATGGAAAGGAGCAGGTTGCCTACCCATAGACTTCATGTTCAAGAGAGAGGGCAGAACTTGGCTTGTGGCTGCCATTTTTCATAATAGCCATAATAATAGCCCTGTGCCAAAAAAGGTTCATCTAATTCAGGGTTTTTGCACCTGTCGGATGAGCACATTACACAATCCCAGTTCTCTTTCATGTTCAGCTTTTTTCAGTAAGCAAAGAAAGAAAAAAAAATAGAAGTGTTTTTGGACTTCAATTACCAGAAGCCCAAGTCAGCACACCTGCTGACTAGGGCTTCTGTGAATTGAAGTCCAAGAACATCTGGGGGGCCAAGGTTGGGAAATCCTGATCTAGTTTTCCAGAAAAACTTCTGGGAGGCTGAAGTATACCAAAGTGTGTTCATGTTATTTTGGACTGCAATTCCCAGAGTTCCTCTAACCAGCATGGCTGTTCGAGACTCAAGACACTGCAGTCCAAAAAAGTAACTTTTCCAACATCTAAGAGCAACTTCATTTTTCCTGGATCCTGCCAATATCTCAGTGCCAGCAAGTTACAAGCTTTCAGAAGCTCTGTGTAGAATGGTTTATAGTGCAATAAATTTCATGTCTACTCAGAAACAAGCCCTGTTGAGATCAGGATGAAGTATGAGATTACAGCCTTAGCCACATATACCATACTCCTAAAAACAAAAGTTTCACCTGAGAAACCAGACGCTGGTTTTCACTCAGCCATGTTTCCCTCATAGCTGCCTTGCGGTCGAATCTCCGGGCGAGTTGTTCCAGTTTCTCCTGTCGGATGAGCTCATTACGCAATGCCAGTTCTCTTTCATGTTCAGCTTTTTCCAGTCTTTCCCAGGCCTGGGTAAGCAAAGGGGGAAAAATAGTAAAACTAATTAAACACATCATTTACATAAAGAAAAAGCCCATGAGAAATTCTGAAGTCAACTTGAGCATCAAGCAAATATTGCAAAATATTATAAACAGGAGCCCATTTGGGTAACTGGTGTTAATTAATTAAGAAATGCAAGACTGTAATGCCTGAGTTCAATGCCTGGGAACAGTCAAAGCATCCTGGTGCTTACATTTGTCTTTGACAGTTTACCCTGCTGTAAAATAAACAGAGCCTGGCTCTTTTATCTGGGCCACTTTTATTGTAGTTCCTTTGAAGCATTTTAGCAACCTGCAAAGATGCTAAGCATGGGCTGAATCAAAGGATCTGGTAACAGACAAACCATCCTACGAACAACTTCATTTTTCCAAAGAAGATGCTTCAGGATTCCATAGCTGCAATGAAAATACTAACACATTCCTAAAAAGATGGTATCAAAGGGGAAGACAATAAAGGAGATAGGCAGAAGAGACTCTTTCTGTGGTTCAAATGGTACTTTTCTGCACTTACTGTGAAACCTCAAACCAGAGGCAAACCAGTCTTCAGATCGTAAAAACTCAACAAATGACAAACCAATATCAGTAAATTAACACGTCTAATCCACTATAGAGGGCAGAAACATACGCAAGTATGACTGATCTTCAAAATAGCAGCTGTGACAGTTGCTTTCAGCATGTAAGCAAAAGCAAACAAAGGAAGAAAACTTTGTGGCACCTTTAACACTTAATAGGTTTATTTTTTCACAATTTTTTGTGGAATGGAAGTCAAATGTAATCCCCCTCCTCCTCCCAAAAAAGTTAGACTTTAGTCTAGTGTGTCCAGTTGAATCTGCAGAGGTCCCATATGAAAACCAGGACACTGATTCTCCCAAAATCTGGCTCATGTGGAGACCCTCCATGGTTACATCAGGGGCCTGTATCCAACTGGTAATCTCCTAAAAGGTGGAGCCACTAATCAACAGGTCTCCCACAAACATTGACTTTGGCTCTGTGTGTGTGGTTTTTTTTAAATCTGGTTTGGAGTTGGTGTGGATTTTACCTAAATCTGTTCAGTTTTGTGTGGGATGTTATGCATGTAGGGTGTATTATGCGTGTTTCTCTGCCAATTTGCCTTCTTCTGCAAAATGAGCATGGGGGAAAATACTGTACATTAAGATTCAGCATTTAGAGACTCAAACTGTTCTTCTAACATATCCACAGTTTTGTGGACAAGTGCCTTGTGTATGAGTGTTAATAATTTGCCTTTTGCAAAATCGGATGTCTAAGCAGAAAACTATGTTCCAAAGTACTTTTGGAGCTTAGATTTATTTATTTATTTATTCAGTTTTATATTGCCGTCCACTCACCGAGGCAACTCAGGGCGGCTTACAGTCAAAACAGCAACAGTACAATACTACTAGTGAGGTCCTCGGGCATGTTAGGTTCTTGGGCATGTTATGTTTGATTTAGCTGTATTGATTTTCCTTCTGGGAAAGTGGTGTTTAATGGCTGGCCGTAAACACTGTGGCAGCCATTTTGTGAACAGGTAAAGCCCTCCACCTGTGGCAGCCATTTTGTGAGTGCCCACTCCTTTGACTGGCACAACCCACTGCGCCTCTTCTCTTTAAGTGGGGAGCTTTTTTTGTCCTGTAAAGGTTTACATAAAAACCAGTTATTTCCCATCCTCCTGAGTCAAAAATAGAAGAATTTTTACCCGTGATCTTTCCATGGGAGGATTGGAGCCTTTTGAGTATTTGCAAGGACATGCATTGTTATACATTTAAAAATAGACACATCCCAGTAGGCAACAACAAAGGAGGGGGCCAAATATTTCTTGTCACCCATGTTTATGAGTGAGAGGCAGCAAGAAACAGTAGGAATGGGACCAGTGAAAGTTGTGGCTTGTAAACACCAAGCTTCGCAAGAAAGCCTAGAGGTCCACATTTGATTTACAAGCAGCCTAATCCTCTCTAACCTTTTCTAAGAGCATATAAAAGTTACTTTTTCAATGACAACATCCAGAAAACCTCAGTAGTGTCCATGAGTATTGTTGACTAAAGAATTATGGGTGCTATAGTTCCCTCCATCCCACATTAAACTATTTCCAAGCTCTTCTTATACTTTATTGACTGTGAATTCTTCTGGTCTTATTTTGGCTCATATAAAATCTACAGCAAACTCAGCTTGTCTTTAGGCTGCTCTTCCAAACTGGTTTTTGCAGCCTGATTCTTGAACTCCACCATTACTCTTCCACCTCTGGACTTGTGTTTCTAATATCCTGTTATTTACATTTGTTATGAACTCTATCACTGACTCAGTTATTTATTTATTTATTATTTATTTATATTTGTTTATCGCCCTCCTCCCCAAAGGGACCCAGGGCGATTTCCAACAATTTTAAAAACACTTTAAAAATTAAAAACTTTAAAAAACCTTTAAAAACTTAATTAAAAGCTAGGTATTATAACTTGGACATACTGGGGGTCCAACCATCCAACTGGCTGGGGAAATTGAACCATCCATTCCCCAGACCAGACCTGCCCGCCAGGTTTTCACTCCTTTCCTGAAGGACAGCAACTCCATCTGTAGGCGTAGCTCTGTCGGGAGGAGGTTCCACAGGGCCAGAGCGGACACCGAGAAGGCCCTCCTTCTAGTGCCAGAGAGATGTGCCTCTCTGGCTGATGGCACGACCAAAGAGCCAGGTTCGCTCTGGTGGGCCGGGTAGATGTCCTTGGGACAATGCGGTCTCTCAAGTAACCTGGACCACTACCATAAAGGGCTTAAAAGGTAATAACCAGCACCTTGAATTGCACCTGGAGGCAAACTGGGAGCCAGTGCAGCTCCCTCAGCAGCGGTGAGGCACGGGCATAACGCCCGCATCCCAACACTACTCGTGCAGCTGCAGTCTGGACCAGCTGAAGCCTCCGAATGGTCACCAAGGGCAGCCCCATGTAGAGCGCATTACAATAATCAAGTCTGGAGGTGACCAAGGCATGTGTGACCATGAGCAAGGAGTTCTGGTCTAGGAACGGCCGTAACTGGCGAATCACACGAAGTTGTGCAAAGGCCCTTCTGGCCACGACTGCCACCTGCTCTTTGAGCAGTAGTCGCGAGTCCAGGAGGACCCCCAAGTTACGTACCGGGTCTGTTTGGGGCAGGACTGCCCCGTCCAGAACCAAAGGTGGTAGTTCCCGAGATAACACAGGCCCCCCAACCCACAGCCACTCAGTCTTGCCAGGATTCAGTTGTAGCCCGTTGTCCCCCATCCAGACCTTGACAGCCTCCAGGCACCTGGAAAGGACTTCCACTGCATCGCTAGGGTCCCCACGGGCTGAGATATGGCTCTCAGCCTCCAGATCCACATCTGGCTGGCAGTGTACAGTCTTGCTTGCTGAAACTGAGTGAGGAAGGGAAGAAAATACATCAGGAAGATATTTACCTTGTTAATATCTGAGATGAGTTTCCCTTCCCTGGGCATGTACACCTTCTGATTGTTAGCCCTCATTTTGCTTTGGATGGTGAAGAGCAGCACTTCCAAGTTTCCTTTCTCTGTGAATCTGAAAGTCAGGAAGGGGAACAGAGGGAAAATCTCTTAAAAGATGCAACCAAAAATCTGCATGCATTACATAGCCAATGTTTTTCTCCCCTACATCCTAATGAACTCAGCTAAAAACTAGTGAGCTGACATGCCGAAGTCCTAAAAGAGACAGTTAAATAGCCATTTGTATTTAATTCCTAGCTGATCTCTTTTTTGAAATATTTTTGATGCTGTCTACTTTGCTGTCACTTGCAGATTTGAAACCTCAACACATGATCATTGCAACTGACAGGAAAGTCCTGGATAGCTTTCCATGGGAGGTTTGGAGCCTTTTGAGTATTTGCAAGGACATGCATTGTTATACATTTAAAAATAGACACATCCCCGTTGATTTAATAAAGCTTTTGGCTACTGCTCTGAATTTTGTTGATTTAAGCTCACTCTGCTCAGTTGCTACTATGAGGCAAAGGTCATGGCCCAATAACCAAATGGTACACAATGGCAGTTGGCGTACATGTGGTCTTTTTTATAATTTGATTTCATTTCAGCAAAAGCTTAGAATAGTAACATTTTTTCCGACTGTAACTCCCAGAATCCCAGCAACCATGTTGCTGGAGGAAGTCTCAGAAATGCACTCCAAAGAATGCACTAAGCATTCACTGACTCTGCAGAGAGAAAGCAGTTGCTCCAAATATACTGGAGAGTTTGTAATCACGCTGAAGCTAATAGTGAGGGAACACACAACACCACCTACACATAGGTCATAATTGTCAAACAGCACCTGTGCCTCTCACTGGAAACCATGAGATTTTTGAAACTGGCAAGTTGATATATGAAAGTGAAGAGCTAAATAAAAAGTGTGTGTGTGTGAGAGAGAGAGAGTGAGAGAGTGAGAGAGAGAGAATCATTCATTGCAATTTCTTTTACATTAATACAAAAATCTTCAAGCATTTCAGAGAATAAACAAAACAAAAACCCTGTAGCACTTTAAAGACTAACTGTTATATTTCAATGTGAACTTCATCAGTCTGATAAAGTGGACTTGATCCATGAAAGCTAACACTGAAATATAACAGTTAATCTTTAAAGTGCTACAGGATTTTTGTTTTGTTTATTCTCTGAGATGCCTGAAACACAGACTAACATGGCTACTATGCCAAAAAAGCTTCAAGTTCATCTTTAGCTAGCACAAGGGTTCCTATATTTTTGCTCTCCATCACTTTCAGACTTCAACCTCTTGAAGTTCCAGCCAGCATGGTTAATTATAACGGATTCTGGGAGTTGAAGTCCCAAATAGCTGGAGGACCAAAGGTTAATAACAACTATGCTAGAAAGATTATTATATGATTGTCAAGAACTTGACTATTCTGAGAAAGAACTACTGGGCTCAAGGGAATCCTATGGGAGTGGCTTCGCTTCTAAAGACAGGGCAAGATGAATAATTCAGCCCAGTCAAAGCTAAGAGTATCCTTTGTGTGTGTCATGAATGATTACTGGGCTGGTCCCAAAGAAAGCCAAACAGACCCCAAATGGTTCAGAATATAACATGTGATTTGGGGACACAGGTACAAAATCTGTAGCCTTCAATTCAACCATTGGCCATGACTTTGGGAGCTGTAGGGTACTTTCAACAGCAATTCGGATTCAAAGAGTGGGTAGAAGAGCAAAAATCTAAGACACACAGAGCTTTTCCTAATGTAACAACAAGTAAAGAGTAATAATAATGATTACCAGTAGCTGTTCCTTAAGGCATGATATATATTTATCCAATAAAGGTTTTATATGAACTAACTATTTTTCCTCTTGGAGAAATTTTATTGGTCCAAGTGAATGGTTAATTGCTACAGTTGGGACTCCTTGTCTCTTGTATGGATGAACACATTTGTTACCACCCCAGGGCCAAATTTATGGCTTACTCACACATTATTACCAAAATGTTCCTAACTATGTAATACTGTGCGTGGCTCAAACCATTTACAGTCCTGTGGTGTTGTGTGTGGTGAAACCAATCTGATGAAGAGAGACCACAAGGTTAAGACATGGTAGCAACAGACACTGCTCTGAAAACAATGGAAGGCACCTAACCATGAGTACCAATGCACAACATAATGAGTTTCTTACTATCTATGATTAATGCACAGAGATGGCCTGCAAGATCCCCAAATCTTTTAATGAACTGGAATTACTGACAAAAAATGGGAACATAGTAGATGAATCCTACTTGGGTGGTTTCTCCACTGTGCGGTAAGTGTTGAATGCCTGTAGCTGTTGCTGAACACCAATCAGTGAATTGGCAAATTTGCGATTGTTCAAGATGATAATGGTTTGCTCAATCCACTCAAGGAGGTCAGAAGCCAATGACTCATATTTCTCGATCATCTTCTCTGTTTCAATCGCATTGTCAAGCACCTAAGGAGAAGTAATTTAGAAAGACAGAGCTAAGTGGCAAGGCAAGGCTTCTGGAGAGAAGCAATGAATTTGGAACAGGAAAGATGGCAATGGGAAAGAATTTTAGAAAGAAAGGGCCTGATTTTCAAGACAACAAAGCACTAAAGCACTCAGAGAAACAGAATGTGCTGATGGAGAATGCATAATGACCCGACGACCTTAGGTTGATCATAAGGCACATGCTGGATTCTTTGGGGGAATGTTTTTCTCTTGATCATATGATTGCAGCTGATTCACCAAACACATCATACAGATAAATAAAGTAATGACTATGTGCACTGATGAAAAGATATTTTGTCTACACTTCCAAATCTTTATTAAAATACAGTACTTGTGTTTCAAGAAATCTCAGAATTGCTAAAACCAGGGTTTAGTGAACAACTTCTAATACCATTTGCAGCTTGTTCTCAGCTAAAGTTCTCATCAAACCCTATTAACAACAGCCATGAGGTGAGATGATACTACAATATCCTGCAGAAAGTTCTGCTTTAAGGATGTAAGTTTTATTTCATTTTTTCAAGCAAGGAATAATAATCATAATTTTACAATTTGGCTGGGCTGCATTACAAGGGTTTGGCGATTTTGTCACATTTTGGGATTTATTTATTTTTTGAAAAATCTGAGAAAAAGTATAAAGGTAAAGGTCACCCTTGCTTGAAAGCCAGTCATATCCGACTCTAGGGTTCAGTGCTCATCTCTGTTTATAACCAAAGAGCCAGCACTGCCTGCATCTGCAGGCATTTCTGTGGTCATGAGGCAGGCATGACTAGACATCAGAGTGCATAGAACGCTGTTACCTTCCCACCAAAGTTGTACCTATTGATCTACTTGCAATTTCTTGCTTTCGAACTGCTAGGTTGATAGGAACTGGGACAGAGACAGAAGCTCACTCTGTCGTGTAGCACTCAGGTCTCAACCTTCCAACCTTCCTGTCATGAAGTTCAACATCTTAACCACTAAGCCACTGCAGTCCCTTGAGAAAAAGTATATCTTTGTGCAAAAAAAATCTAATGTGCAGAAAATTCAATATTTTATGCCATTTGCAACATTTTAAAGCAAATTACTACATTTTGTTAATAATGCTACTAATGAAAAAAGTACTGATCTTTTTGCCTTTGAGCAGGATTGAAAAATCTTGGAGACATTAACAACATGATGCAAGGGGTACCTCACCTTGTTCTGCCCCTCTTTTATTTGCTGCAGGTAAGTAAATTTGCAAATATTCATAAATATTTGACTTCTGTAACAAATTTTTGTTAAAACCATGTCCCGATTTACGTAAATGTCCCACTTTACGTAACACAATTTCCTATGGGTTTGCTTCAAGTTACATAAAAAATTCATTTTTCCTATGAGTTTGCTTCGATTTACGTAAAAGCCTATGGGACGGGCTTTTTATGTAAGTCGGGATTTTACTATAATTATCCTTGGTTTGTGTGTGTCACATACAACCAAGGGCCCATATCTTGTCACATAATTAGCTCTCCAGATGACTTGCTGGTTGGATTTTCCCCAGATGCTTCTTCAGTCATGAAATCCTATATTTTGTAGTCCTTCAAATTACCCTCAAGGGGAGAACATGTGGGCTTAGCTGGTGTTTTGAGTCCTGAGACTTTTGTAGTTGTAAGTATATGGCAAGCAAAGTGGGAATGAAACTAGTTCCTTGGGCCTGGATATCTCTAGTTCTGGGCCCATCTTTTGGAAAGAGGTGTTAAGGGTAGGCAACTGGGAGTTGAAATTTTCATGGGTTTCTCAACCTAGCCTCCCCAAATTTCCTTGGACTTCAATTCCCAGAAGCCTTGATCAGCAGGTGTGTCGCCTTGGGCTTCTGGTAATTGAAGTCAAAAAAACCTGTGGGCCCAAGGTTGAGGAACACTAAGTGGTTTCAGTAGGACAAGTTAGGATGTTAGGTGTTCTTCAGCCTGTGCTAACTCCTACAGTCATTAAGAGTCTTCTCACAACTTAGGTTTGGTGTGCAAAATACTTAATTCTAACTATGTTACACTTAACTTAGTTGTGTAAGATCAATAATTTCTACTTCAGTTTACCATAAAATGGCAGTGTGATTAAAAAAAATTAATAAAGCCATCAGCTTGTGAACTAAAGATATAGACTAGGTTACTTCTAAAGTATATTTTTGTTTTTTCATACAGTGTTACCTTGCTTAAAGAGCATAATGTGTTCCACAGGATTGCTCTTTAAGCAAGTTTGCTCTTTAAGCAAAACACCATTGTAAGTGACCAATTATGACTTCTGGCTGGGGGGAGGGGATTGCGAACCCTGATTTAGTTGTTAAGCGAGTTTTTGTTTGGTTTTAGTTATTAAGCGAAGCGGCCCATTCAGAGAAAATTCTGCTCTTTAAGCAAGTTAGTCTCTAAGCGAGGCACTCTTTATGTGAGGTATTACTGTATTTTAGAAATAAATCTACCATTCACATGCTTATTTGTCATCACTGGCCCAAACAGACTATATATGAATTAGCAATCTCATTTATAAATAAATGGGCCAGATTTTGCATTATCAAATGGGCCAGTTTATATATTCAAATGCTGCATTTCAATTTAGCTCCAACTGTATAGGTCAGTGGAAAGCAAACTTGGCTCTCCAGGTGTTCTTGGACTTCAACTCCCAGAAGCCCCCAATCAGCAGGTGTACAGACTTGGGCTTCTGGGAATTGAAGTATAAGAACATCTGGAGAGCCAAGTTAGCTAACCCCTGGTCTGGATGATAAAGAGGAATGATGTCAGGCAGGTTAAAATGGGAGCTATCATGATATAACATTGACAAAGAAAGAGAGAGTGAGTCCCTACTCAATTTTGGATATTTAATAGGATGAATACCACTTGTGACAATTCACAATTAGTAGCGCTTATAAAATTGACAGTGAAAAGCAAGAGAGAGAGAAAGAAGTTATTAAAATAGCATTAAAAAGACTGGATACAATGGGGCTGTGAAAGTCAGCAGGAAATACAATTTAAGCAAGCAAAGTGACTTATAAAACCACAGCTTACAAACCTTTCCAATACGCTTTCCTTCAACAGCTAATGCTTTCATCTTAGAAAAGTAGTGATAATATGTCACCACATAGGTGATAATGGACTTTTCATCAGGATGGTCAACACTTATATCTGAAAAACAAACAGAGTTGGGTTGCATGTGATTTGGAAAACAGTCCAGGTCATCATGTTGAAAATCTGCTTACTCCGGCCTTAGGAATTTAGCAAAATTTAAATGCTAAATTCAGCAAGAACATTTACAAATTTCACTCCTCACACCCCATAACTCTTTATATAATTTAGTTAATCTTATAGTGTTGCAACATTCTGATTATACTGATGTCCTTTGCTTCAAAGAACCCAAAGTGTTCCATTTAACACATTACAGAATATGTTGTTAAAAATGAACTAAATCCAAGGTTGCTTTCTTCATAACAGCTACACATTTAATAATATAATATCATACCTCTGACTTTTGTGGGGGCTTTACACTAGTGTCAGTAGAATAAGAATCATGGATTCAACCACAGCCCTCTGTATGGAATTATTGAGAGGTTGGCAGCTAAGTAAAAGTAAAGTAAGGTAAAAAGGTAAAGTAAAAGGAGCCCGTGCAGTGGTTGAACTGTAGTATTGCAGCAAAAACTGCTGATGTTGTGAGTTCGATCCTGATGGGGGGGAAATCCTTCTAAAATGACTCTCCATTCTGACTCCTTTATATCCTGATGGTATCTCAGTTTATAAAAAGAACAAGCAGCGAAAAGGGGCTCTAGTAGAGGAGTAGGTAGGAACATATAAAAGAAGAGACATCACTATGAATGCCAGCAGTATTTACCTTCTGGGTCCAGCAGTTTTGTAAGGCCAAGGTGTTGCTCTGCCAGATTAAAAGCATTCTGCAGGTTGTAGTGTGCATTTGATTTCTTCAGTTTATCAAAATCAATTAGATCAGGCCTATGTAAGAAAGAGGGTAAAAAAAGAGAAAATAAATTGGGGGGGGGGGGGAGAGAGAGATCCTCTTGGATTTTCTTCAGTGCACAATCTTCCCACAGATTATGAATGAATTAACACAAAGTCAGGAATATTACCAACAGAATGAGAAAGGAAAAGAGTCAATGTTGGCAGTAACAAATGCCTAAGTTGGATGCAGCCACACATGGCTATGACATGTAGTTTTCAATCTCTCAGGAACAGATGTCCATTTAAGTAGTGTCATCTTTGAGTGTAGTATTTAAGCGCATGCAGGTGGACTGTCAAATGAGCTGCCTGCAGGTGGATGTATGCATTTGGGGGAAGCAGAATTCCAAGAACAAGAGGGAATCAGCAGTGTAGGAGTCAATGGTGGGTGAGAGAGGGAATCACATGCATACGTGACAACAAAACAGGCAAGACAGAACATCAAGAGGGCAGAGATGAGGGAAAGACAACAATGGAGAGAAAGTCTTTTAAGACAGGGATTCATAACCTGTGGTCTGCAGCACCATTTCATGTGGCTCCCCACTGCCTCCATCACATCCAGAAGTGTCATGTGGTGGAGGAAGGGCAAAATGGCTATCTGATCCTCAAAGCTGTCTGAGGGAGCATGACCAGCTTAAAAAGGTTGAGAACTCTTATCTTATGACCAATCATTCCTTTGGTAGCCAAGATGTAAAGGATTATATATCCTAGAATTTTCCAGCCAATTATTAGCTCAAAATTTCTGATTACAGGAAAACCTCACATAAAGAATGTCTTCCTTAGAGACTAACTCGCTTAAAGAGCAGAATTTTCTCTGAATGGTTGCCTCACTTAACAACTAAAACCAAACAAAAACTCGCTTAACAACTAAATTAGGGTTCACAACCCCCTCCCCGGGCCAGAAGTCTCAATTGGTCACTTACAATGGTGTTTCGCTTAGAAAGCAATCCTGTGGAATGCATTATGCTCTTTAAGCGAGGTACAACTGTTCTTTACAATTAGGAAATAATCATAATAATAAACATAACAATAATAAATGTTGTGCTTGCTATTCCTACAACCACTTCTACTGCTACAGCTTGGAAAATTTACCATATTTGCCCGGGTATAAGGCACGTTGGAGTATAAGATGCACTCAATTTTTCTGGTGAATTTTAAGGGGGGAAATGCATCTTATACACAGGCAAATACTGTAATACCTCGGATAACCTTTACCTCAGATAACGCTAAAATCGCATAACATTAAGCAATCGGGGGGGGGGGAATTGGATCGAATAATGTTAAGGTCCTATGGGATGGATCGGATAACAACCGCTAAAGCCTGTGCGGTTAAAATGTATCTCTATGGAGCTTTAACGTTATCCGATCCATCCCATAGGATTTTAACATGGATAGGATAACATTAAAAATCAGATAACACCAAGACTTGTGGAACCAAGTCTTAGCATTATCCAAGGTATTACTGTACAGTATTTACCGGTGTATAAGATGCATCAGAGTATAAGATGCAATCAATTTTTCCAGTGTATTTTAAGGGGAAAGCGCAGCCATATCTTGTAACTGTGATATACTGTATTGCTTTTTGTTATTGTATACTTTGTAACTTTGTTAGCTGCCCAGAGTCGCTTGGCGAGTGGGGCGGCATACAAGTCTAACAACAACAACAACAACAACAATAATCTTATACGCCGGCAAATATGGTACTTTTTGTGGCTATCATCTCAGAATTTTCCAACTCTCATGGCTACTGACATGTTGGTTTTGGAATATTGGAAACTGTTGTTCCCTCACCCTCAAAAAGGTTAGCCTCCAGATTCCTTTAAAATACAGCCATCAGCATAACTCCAGCGGCATAACTCTAAGCGGCAAACTTCCCTCAGTTGAGAAGTTTGTGCTTCTTTTTGTTATCATACAGCAGTTATGTCACGTAGTGAGGGGCAAGAAAAACAATCACCAGTTTCTTAAGTGCTGGCAATATGCCACTGAAACGTGTGCCACTGGAGCTACACTGGTGTATGTACACAACAAGATTCTGGCCAACTAAGGCTATCATTACTACTTTCACCCCTGGTGCTAGATTATTATTTATTAGATAAAAATAAAAATAGTGGAGGGGGCCTGCATGAAGCAAGAGTTTTCACCACCTGCTGTTCCTATTGCTGAAGAGACAAATGATCCCATAAATGGAATAGCAATTTTTAAAGAAAATAAATGTCATGGGGAATTATAAATGAAATCCCTGTGACATATGCACTTACTTTTAAGCAGTTTCAGACTACTTTTTAAATTATAATTATTAATGCTGCATCGTAAAAATATGGTATTTTGTACAGATTAACATGAGAAAAATATGTATGCCCTGAGGAACATATATTCTATGTTTATCAAGGATAGTAGAGGGAAAGATGAAGATAAATGGGACAGATTTGATCAAACATAGTTCTTATTCAGAATGTAACCCTATGCATACTTCCCTGAAACTAAACCATTGCAAACAAAGGTTGTAACTTTAAGTTCACATGCATAGGATTGGGCTGTTTTTACTTCATGGATATGGCCATAGAGCAAAGCCAAAAACCTTAATAGAAAAGATGAGGACTGCTTATGTATCTGTCAGGCCAGAAAGGTGGAGACATCTGAACACGTACTTCTAGAATGCCAGTTTTATGATAACCTTAGATGTGACCTTATTGGTGCCTTCCCTCAAATCAAGCTGAATAATATGTTTAAAACCATGCTCTCAGATAAAATCAGTGATCTGACTGCCGATGTTGCCAAGTTTGCTTAGAAGGCAACCAGGGTACGGAGCATTAGAGAGAACCAGCTACATCGGGGACAGGTTAAACACTAGCCATAATGATTTTTATTTTATACCCTACTGATATATACTGCATCTATTATGTGCATCTGTATACAGACACGTTTATTCCCATGTTTAGAACTATAACTTTTACATTTTTGAGTTTATGTCAAATTCTAGAAATATCAGCTATTCGTATAAATGTGTTGTTTTATTCTTTTTAATTCAGATTCAAAGAGGTGCCTTTCTATTATCTAGCCCAAATGTAGCACCAATTTTAAGAACTGATTTTTATTCTATTTTATTTCAACTCAAGAATATACATTTGTGGTGGTACATTTTGATTGTATCTCATGTAATTAAACCCTTTTTACCGTGCTGGTCAATGACCATAATAAAGTGATTTTGGTTTGAAGAGATGATTTTTGAGTTGGCAGATTGACAAGGCAGACACAAATAGTCCATGTAGGTGTTCAGGAAGGGAGATCCCAGATCGTTACTATAACAAGAGAGGTAATTTTGCACCCATTGGTTCAGTACAACTTTTAAAAACCTCATCGACTTTTTGACAAATGCCCACCTGTGTTTATGGATTAGTGCGTTGAAAGCCATGCCGTCCCTCCAGCTGGTGGTGAAGTTGTGAATGTTGACGTTGGGATAGCTGACCAAAAAAAAGGGGAAGCCAAAACAGAAGGGGGGAAGAAAGAAAAGACAACTCAATCAATTACAGGATCAATGCTCAGAGACATGAAATGAATCAATCAGCTGCTTGCTTGCCTTAACAAAAATCTATGCTCAAGCACCTTTCAAAAGAAATCTGTAGCAAAACAGGATACAAACTGCCTCATTGGGCGAAAGGTGGCCTATGAAAATAAAATAAGCTTAGAACTCAACGTAGAGCTGCCAGTTGCAACACAGTGTCCTCCCAAAGTGCTGGACTACAAATACCGTACTTCCATTATGGAAGGTGTAGGTCACCATATCTAGAAGGTCCTATTCTGAGAGAAGGATGACTAGAGAATATGTAATAATAAACCATGGAAGACTGAGCTGTGATTGGTAATGATCTTGTTGATCGCTGGAGAGATGGAATTACTCTTCACATGGAAATCTTCCAAAGCCTTAACTGTGCATAGCTGTACTGTAAGAAGGAAGAAGCATGGGAGGTCACTGTGGATAGCAGAACGGAAGGAGGAAAGGAAGATGACAATCAGAAAACTATTTACGGGCAACATGGTGGAAGTAGTTGGTGGGGCTAAGACTCAATGTCCCAGATTAAGCTACCCCCGTTTCATGACCCAGCTAATGGCCAACCCAACCCAACCCAACCCAAAGAAGCAAAGGAATGGGTAAAGTTTCTAGAAGAGGTTTCAGCTACCTCAGGGCCTGTGACTGCATCTTGCCCTTCCAGTGACCCAACACAGCTAAAAAAATTTTAATGCGATGACTTCCCAGCTTTCATACAGGCATTTCTCTTCCTTTCTACAAGCATGAAATGCATCTCTTAAAGTTGGGTTACTAGCAGTAAGAGGTTTAATTTCAAATACACTAGGATTTCTGTCTCATTATTCTGCTGGGCCATGCCCCCTAGAAATGGAGTGAGTTCATCTGAAAGTTAATTTGAATGTATGTATTTATTTAAAACTTTTATACTTTGCCTTTCTCCTCAAGACAACCCAAGGTGCCTTATGATATTGTAACAGACAATACTAAAAGTTGCAATGCAATAAAATATTATTATATGAGAAACAGAATCAAAAAGATATAAAAGAACTACTGGATAAAAGTTTAAAACTGATTGAAAATTGACTTAAAATAATGAAAACACAGCAGCCCTGTTTTAAGAGCCCCCTCTTAGTTAACTAGGTACTGAGGGGGGGAACTGATTGCAGAAGGTTAGTGAAGAAGGGGACACTCTGACCTTCTGTAGGAGGGACTTCCACAGGTTGGGAGCATCAACAGATGATGCCTTTTCTGATATTGGTAGCAGGAAAATGAGAAAAACCTTCCTTGATTATTGTCAAACTAATGCAGGCTCTGAAAGGATGATGCAGTCTTTCTGGTAGTTTGGACCCAGTTATTATTAATTTATGTCCCACCTGTTCTCCAATAAAAGAAAACAAGGTGGTATACTATAATTGAAGAGCCATGGTGGCTTAGTGGTTAAGATGCTGAGCTTGACAACCAGAAGGTTGGCAAGGTCAACAGTTTGAGACCCAAGAGCTGCATGATGACCGAAGCACCTGTTGTCTGTCCCAGCTCCTATCAACCTAGCAGCTTGAAAGCAAGAAATTGCAAATACAGTAGATAAATATTGCTTTGGTGGGAAAGGCATCAGCATTCTGTGTGCTCTGGCGTCTAGTCATGCCACATGACGACAGAAACAGACACAGACAGTGCTGGCTCTTTGGCTGTAAACAGAAATGAGGAACATCCCCTAGAGCTGGACACTACTGACATTCAAGCAAGGGAGATATTTTCTTTCTACAATAATTAAAAATACAACTTTAAAGCCCCAAGTTGTTTAGGGCTTTATAGATCAAAACCAGTGCTTTGAATTGTGTCCAGAATCACACCAGCAGCCAATGGAGATGCTTTAACAGAACCAGCCAATCTCAAGAGGTTCTCCAACTTTTCAGACCTTATGGGCTGCAACAGGTTTTTCTACCTCCAACAAGGTGAATAAACCCTTAATGGAGACTTTAATGTGAAGAATGGCTGAAGGTGTAAGTCATAAAGTAAGGGTGACTGGTTTACCCTTAGCATTACTAGGGCTAGGACTGGACACATCCAAACCGCACAGAAGGGAGTCTCTTAGGTAAAGAATCTGGGCTAGGGCTGGAAATAAATAAAACTATAGGTGGGTCTCAAATGTGTCCCATCTCAAAGTAGACATCACTACATCAAAATATGTAAAACGGTGCCCCCTAGACCAATGAAGTTGATATGTGCCACCATGTTCACCAAATACCAAGGGTCTGATCTGCCTTTCTCAGCCTGGGTGTTCTTTTGATGTCTTTGCCTATGACACATTGGCTGTGCAGGTAGCTGACAGATGTTTAGTGTGGAACATTTGTAATACATCAATTTGGGCAAGATTGGCTGAGATGACCATTTAATTCAAGCTCACCCTGCTGTTTTCATCTGGCACCACAGCAGGAGTGCATCTTTTGCAGATTTCTTTTCCTTGTTATCTTCCGTTTCAACACTGATATCTTGAATCTGCAACACCAAACATTGATGTGATCAGTATTTTATTTGTCAAACCCTTGACCCAATTTATTTCATAGCAGACTGCATCTCTCAGAAAGAATATCAGCAGACCAATACAATGTTTTCTGTGGGGAAACATAACATATTTATAAATCCAGATATTTATGGCATCTCCCAGCATTCCTCATCTGGCATCTAGGAGATATACAAGAGTTGTCTAGTGAACCCATGGTTTAAAGCTAACATGCATAAAACTTCAAAATGACAAATACATTTCCTTACTTAGGAAGAAATAACAAAATTCATAAAATAATTTATTAAACATTATGAGACACAGGAAAGTTTCCAGCATATCTGTTGTGATCTAGCCCTCATCAGACTCTGGAGACGACCTGGATCAGGAGATACTTCCTATGACCAGCCCAGCTCTGCCATCCTAGCCTGCATCCAACCCTGAGCTTGTATCTCGACCAGAGGATAACTCGAATCAGGAACCTCAGCCTGCTTCTGGTCTAACTCTGACTCCCCAGACAGAGGTCAGACTCCGACAGTACTCAGTACTCAGCCAGAGACTGGTGCTGGAAGGTTCTGCAGCTGAGATGCAAGAAAGCCAGAGCTGGTAATAAGAAGAGGCTCCCACCTGATACCAATTAGCTGGGAGACTTCTTAAGCAAGCTTATTTCACAAAGCAAGCATTGGTACAATTTCTCAGTGCGATGACTGACACTTTGCCAGATCTTCCATGTACTTTGTGACTGACTGCTGTGACCCTGACTTCTACCTACCTTGATGTCACCCCTGAATATCCTTTGAACTTGATGCTCGCTCTGATCCTTACCAGTACCCTGATCTTGGCTTGCTCTTTGGACTTGACTATTGGAATCTCCTTGGACATACTTTTGCCAGGACTCTCCTGTATAGCGCCACTGTGTGGTGATCCTGCCTGCTGGGTAAGTCAGCACAATATCAGAGAGTAAACAAGACAAAAAGGCAAAAATGTTGTGGCACTTTAAAGACTAACATTTGTCTGATGAAGTGGACTTGAGCCTTGAAAGCTAACATTAAAATACAGCAGTTAGTCTTTAAAGTGTCACAATGTTTTTTGTCTTTTTGTTTTCTCTCTGATATGCTTAAAATACAGTTATTGTTATTAATATTTATACAGTAATACCTCATATAACATTAGTATCGAATAACATGAAAACCGCATAACATCAAGGAATCTGGGGGGAAGAATTGCATCAGATAACATTAAGATCCTATGGGATGCTTCAGATAACAACCGCGAAAGCCTGTGTGGTTACAATGTATCTCTATGGATCCCATAGAGGATCAGATAACACTAAAAATCATATAACACGAAGACTTGTGGAACCAGGTTTTAGTGTTATATGAGGTTTTACTGTATATATATTCTGATACTGTGATGACTGTGATTGTGATAATGTGGAATTTGTGATTGTATTGCTGTTACTTTTATAATATGTAAGCCGCCTAGAGTCAGGTTTACCTGAATAGGGCAGGGTATAAATTTGAAATGAAAATGAAATGAAATACAAACTAACACTACTATGATTACAGAAGTTTCCTTTTCTCTTAGGCACAACTGCAAAGAAAATGGGGTTTTAAGAATAACAGTATCATAGAATAATGGAATTGGAAGAAACCTATAAGGACATCAAGCCCAAGCCCCTGCTCAATGCAGGAATCCAAAACAAAGTACTATATACCTGACCAATGGCTGACAAATTTTCTCTTGAATGCCTTGAGTTAGAGGGATCATTGACTCCCAATGTAATTAGCTTGTCATCTGAACCCTAAACCATGGTTACTATTAACTATGGTCTAGTGAAGGACTCTTCAAACTTGGCTATCCAGAGGTTCTTGATCAGCAGGTGTGCTGACTTGGGCTTCTGGTAATTGAAGTCCAAGAACACCTGGAGAGCCAAGTTTGAGGAACCCTGGACTAGTGCTTTATTTCAAACAAACCACAGTTACTATGTTTGGTTGTGAGCTATCAACAAACAGTACTACTGCTTAAACAGCAAATAATCTCATGGCACTTAGAGGCTATTGCCAAGTACCAGATAAAACTACTTAAATCTTTAAAGTGGCACAAGATTCTTTATTATTTTTGCTGCAAGAGATTAACACAACTACTCCCAAACTATCCCCTGGAGATATGTCAGACAGGGAGTCTTTAAGTCTGGGAGCAGTTTAGACACTTCACAGTTAATCAATATTTACTATGACAAGTGAATGAAGTCAATACTTCACAGAAACAATCCAGCCAAAGTTAAACACACAAATCCCACTGATTTCAATTACCCAATTCACATGATGTGTTGGGGGGGGGGGTGTCTCTGAATTTACTGTGAATGAACCAGCACAATGATATATGCTGTTCATTTGCTCCCATACGGCTTCTCCTTCATCTGTCTCCTTCTGTCAATTATTTGTTTGGGGAAATTTTTGTGTGACATGAGAACCAGGAATTCAGACCAGACAACATAATAAGCCAACAATTGTTTTTGGCTTACAACTTTGGTTATCACAAGGGGAAAGACAAACCAGAGTTCCTAGTTGTTCATTCATTCATTCATTTCTTAGATTTATAACCAACCAGTCAATCTGGGCAGTTAACAACAATTAAAGTACATAAACCATAAAGACAACTCCATAAAGAATACAAGGATCAGAAATAAATATAAACTGATAAACAAAGCATAAAACAGTGAACAAATCTCAAAGAATTTGCTTGTCTTTATACAATGCAAGTGCGGCCACTGTGAATTCAATGTGACTTCAAAGTCCTTACATTTGTTTTCATTTTGCCTAGAAACCTAGTGAGAATTGAAGTTTCAGTTTCAAGGTCCTTGTAGTCTTACATTTTAAGGCCTTAGTTCCAGATGCTCTACCTCAATTTACAAAATTCTGAAATAAGTACCAAGAATAAACGCTGAATCAATAAAAAGTGAATGAGAGAATAAGATGAGTGGAAACAGCTCTTTAAAAAGGAATAAATAATATACTACAAACACTTTCATAAGATGCCTCTGGAAAGGGGGTTAAGAAGCAGTTTGACAATGACCAACATTAGTTGAAGACAAATAACAGCAAAACAAAGCTGAAAAATGATCCGGTGTTTACCTGGAATCTCAAAATAATTGTCCAAATAAGGCCAAGAGTTAGTCTGTGATTTCCATCCACGATATCATGAGATCCCATATTTTCAAGATGTACTCGCTGTTCTTTCAGAAACTGGAGGGCTTTGTCAACGTTCTCCAAGCAGTGGATGCGCATTCTTCCCTTCGTTGGTTTGGGCTATATATAAAAAAAATTAAGTAGGGAGAATAAAACATCAATGGAATGGTCATAGTTCAAAGTTCTAAGTAACCAATCTCAGTATTGAAACTGATATCCACGTCATACTGCAAATGTATGTTGTAAGAAGGCATGCAGAGACCTGACACAGGTTCAACCCCTATCATTCACTCCCAAAGACAGCTTGGTTCACATGAAATAAGTCATGTTAAGCATTCTCCACTAGGAGAAGCTTAGAATTATAAGAATCACATAAATATCTCAGACCTATTATTCCCACCAGTTACAGACTGGGTGGTAGCAGTCATTTATAAATTGGGTGGTGGCAGTGGACGCTCTAGACAAGTGTTTCTCAACCTTTGTTGTTTGGACTTCAATTCCCAGAAGCCTAAGTCAATTTCCCAAAGCACTAACCAGCCAATGCAATGAATTAGGCTTCTGGGAACTACTGCTGTAGACAATTTATTTCATGTATTACTGGTTAAATGAGGATTTTAAAAAGGGTAGAAGTTAGATTTAAAAGGGTAAATATCCTCCAAGCACAATCCTTTGAGTTCTTGTTCCATCACTGGTCATTGTTCAACAATGAAGCAGACAACTAGCAAAAAAATAATAATGTAACAATGTAAGTATAAATTTCTTTATTTTATCCAAAATGTTCAAATAAATTGTCTTCATTTACTTGGACAATAAATACTGCCTTTGCTTTCTGGAATTAAGTGGTGGATTTTTTTGGGCTGATTTATTTCTTATTGTCAATATTTATTAAAGAGCTAGCGAAAAGGATGACCAACCAAACTGACATACATTCTGCACTCAGATCTTGTGGACTTATAAAGAACACACCCTAACCTAGCTCATGGAGGATTCAAAAATGTCAAAAGTCTCAGACATGCAGTAGACAGGAAACTGGATTAATATACACCAAACTTCTCTGTCCTTCCTTTATTTATACTTTTCCTCCCTGCCTCTGAACTTGGATTACTACGATAAAATCCCTTCCTTTAATTTCCACCTTTTCTAGCATCTATTTTAAAAAAAATTAAGGTCTTCCTATTGGAGCAGGTCAGTAAGATTGGAGCAGGTCAGTAAGATGGTTCAATTTCCCCAGCCAGTTGGATGGTTTGACCCCCAGTACGTCCAAGTTATAATGCTTAGCTTTTAATTAAGTTTTTAAGCTTTTTAAAGTTTTTAATTTTTTAAGTGTTTTTAAAATTGTTGGAAATTGCCCTGGGTCCCTTCGGGGAGGAGGGCGATAAACAAATATAAATAAATAAATAAATAAAATAAACAGATGTATTTAGAAGTTTGTTTCATTTGGGATATATGATGCAAACTTGCATGTGTAGTTGAAACAGAAATCTAGACTCAATCAAAAAACATTTGTAACAAATTAATGCATTGAGATAGAATATGTGGTGTTTGGAGCTAACCCAGAATTTGCCCAAATTAATATTTTGGAGTATAAATTCTGGAAGCATCAGACCCAAAAGACCCACAAACCTCTGGAAGCTCCAGGTTTCTTCCAGTACTATAATTCTTAGTATTGTACCACCCACTCCAACACACGCTGCTGAGCCAAAGGTTTTCTTCTTCAGCTTGTGTTAAAATATGGCATTACATGAGACTTGTTAAGTTTAACAGAGAACCTCATTTTTGTCTTTCTGTAGTCGCATTCCTTACAGTGGTGGGAAAATGCGTAATAAGCAAATAAAAGCTTTGCATGCCTGCAATAATGAGAACTGGTAAGAATCCAGGGAACTTTGGCTGCCAATATGTAAACTCTTTCCCAAAAGACCAGTCAGATTTGCCACCATGCGTGATTGAGGAGGCCACTGGAGAACACTGCTTTAGAACTACTTTTGGGTTCTTTTAAAATGAGATAAATGTTAGGAAGCAAAAAAAAAATCTGTTTCAACTCATTTCCATAAAGCAACAGGAAAGAAGGAAGTAATCCAACAGTGTTAGAGCAAAACATTTAAGACAAATGTGAATTGTATAAAATTATACTAAGAGCATTTGTAGAGTTGCAGTATTAGATGTCATTTGTAATTCGTAAAATGAAAAAATTGCGGATGGGACTGGAGGTGTCACTGTCTGAAGTACTACCACAATTTATAACACTGTAGTTTACTGAAATTCATGGAATTACTTAACAGAAAACTGAGAATGTTTCCTAGAGCTCATGTATTTCAATTCATGGAATGTGGCAAGATTATTCAGCAACAGTTTATTGACAAGAGACATCCAATGTACCAACTTTCCATGGCATGTTGGATCAGTTTCAGATTGTGGCATCAGAAACCATAGTCTGGATGCTTGCTGTTTTGAAAAGCAACCAATTCTACTCTACTCCTTGCCCCTCCTAGCTGATTAAAGAAGCCAGCGAGGTAATGGTGGAATAAATAAATAAATAAATGGACATCACAGATTGTTAATGCCTCTCTTCAGGAAGACTATCTAACCTTCTGGTTGAAGGAGATGATCATTCAGCCCATTGAGAAGGGAAATATGTTTAGTGGCTGATGATCTAAACAACTGCAAGCCGATCGCCAACATTATGTGGTGGTGGACCTGCTGCAAGTACTCCTGAATGAGACTGAACCCTTCCAATCTGTTCCGTCTAGATTTGGGCAGTGCCATGGTATTGAAACAGCATCAGTTGCACTGCTTGATTACTTCCTAAGAGAATCTGATGGGGTAATGCCATCCTGTTTGTACTCCTCAGTTTCTCAGTGGCCTTTAATACCACTGACCATAATATCCTCCTGGACAGACCACCAAAGCTTGACTTTGCCTCAGGCAGCATAATGTCTAGAGCTGGCCCTGGTTCTACAAGTTGCAGCAAGAAATCAGGAAGATACAGTAAAACCCCTACTTACACAAAAAGTCTGTTCCGTAGGCTTTTGCTTAAATTGTTTTTTTATGTAACTTGAAGCAAACCCATAAAAAATGAAATTTTTATGTAAATTGAAACAAGCCCATAGAGAAATGAATTTTTACATAACTGAAAGCAAACCCATAAGAAAAATGAAATGCTTGTATAACTGAAAGCAAACCCATAAGAAATTGTGTTACGTAAATTTATGTAAATCGGGATATTTATGTAAATCGGGACAAGGTTTTAGCACAAAATCATTATGTAAGTCGAATTTCATGTAACTTGGGGCATTTATAAGTCGGTGTTTTACTGTATTTCGATTCTTCTCATCCTTCCAAACAAAATGTGAGGTCACCACTTGTAAATTTACATTTTAAGATACTATGGAATTGGCATTTGCAGGACAATTGTGTGTTCCCTGTGTGTGTGGTTTGACAAGTGGATGGTTAAGAGAGTGGCAGACAACAGTTCCTTTTGCATGCCTAGATGTGAACACATGCATGTGGCTGTGCGTGTGCGTACTTCACCTACAACACTACACAGTAACCTCATTGGAGCAATCAAATTGCAACAACTCTTAATTCTTGATTTCCTGAAATCTTTCCAAAAGAGGTAGGCCTTCTGAGCTATAATTTGCTCAAACCTGGTTTGTTCTGATGCCTTGACAGAAGCTATATTTAGGTCGGGAGAATTCCTGCTGGAGCCAAAACCCTTACAAGAAGCATTCTGAGGAAATGAAGTCTGATACAAAGCAAAGAAATCATGACATAGGTTACCTATTTTTTTAATAGCATAGGAATCAACCTGTCTGCCTAGTCAACAAAGGCTTAATTATCACTGTCGGAGTACAGTCAGTGATAATTACGACCTATGAGCTGGAGAAATTTTCAGCTTATCTGTATTATGGGGAGAAGAAAGTAAAGCTAGAGGATGTGTTTTGTTTTCCAGCCTAGACATGCACCACTATATTTATTGTTATAACTTATAAGTATTCTACAACACTCCTCCGTCCTCTGATTTCAATGTTGGTATTTACAAAAGTAAACTAAAAGGATAGGAAACAAGAGGAAAATACAGTACTCATTTTCATCTTGATCACCAGTAATTATCTTCTCTGTACTGGAAAGACATAGCAAAGGGTTAGGTAAAACTTAAGGTAGTCCCTTAGTTCAAGGTAGTATGCACATCAGCAAGACTGGTCAACATTTTGCTTAGGTATACTGCAAAAGACACTGGGATCCAAAAGAATAAGGACAAGCTGGAATATGTCCAGAAAAGAGTGACTGGGACAGTAAAAGGTGTAGAAATCAAGCTTAATGATGAATAACTGGGTATGTTGAGGCTGGAGAAGAGAAGACTAACCGGCAATATGATAACCCTAATCAGATATTTGAAGAGCTGTTTTCTGTTTTGCAGAAGGTTGGGCTCTATGACCATTAAGGTCCCTTCCATCTCTACAGCTCTATAACATTATTTATATTCTCCAAGGAAAGGAGGAACTCTGCCATTGCCGGTCCCAAGTCCGGATGAGAAAGGAGGAGGGTTGGGCGTCGGATTAGCACCCTGACCCCATAAAACCTTATTGCTGAAAAAACAAGGCACCCCGTTGCTTGATATGCTGCAGTGGCGGGACAGGCACCACACAGCATGAGAAGGAATTATTACAATTGCCACCACTACTACTACAGAAAGGAGGGAGGGAGACCTTTTCACTATGTCACTTACCAAGTTAGCAGGGAGACTGGGTTTTATTTTTTATTCTCACCTAACTAATTTGTACTACAGGTACAGGTAAAGGTCTCCATTGCTTGAAAGCCAGATCTGTCTGATTCTAAGGGGTGATACTCATCTCCATTTACAGCCAAAGAGCCAGTGCTGTCTACATTTGCAAACTTTTCCATGGTCATGTGGCAGGCATGACTAGATGCCGGAGCAAATGGAACACTGTTACCTTTCCTGCCAAGGTGGTACCTGTTTATCTATTTTCAGTTTCTTGCTTTCGAGGTGCTAGGTCCAGTCTATCCAAGGGATGTGAAGTTTCACTTTCCCCCAAAATAATCCATGCACCAATGGGTGAGAACTATTGCTATACCACATCTGAGCACCAATACCTATTCTCATTGGAAACCCCAGTCACTAGCCCCTAGGAATAAGTTGCTCATTATGGGGCCTAGATCTCGAAAAGTAATGTGCATTGATGCAAAAGTGAACTGATTGCTCTTCAATTTAGAGACCTAGAGTGGTGAATGATACAGAAAAGCACACTGTACCTCAACTTGGAAAGCTGAATTTTAACGGCACTACTGGTTTAATTTTGCTCAGCTCCACAGTTTTACAGGAAGATACTCAATGAAACAAATAACAAGCACACTTCTTTCTCTTTCAGTGCTTTATATCAGATTGCTAAACCACACAAGATGGAAAGAGGCGATTGGCCTGTGAAGAATCCAAAACTGTCTTCCTTGCTTACTTTGTTGATGTTTGTTTAAGAATTTCAATTATGTGTATAGCGAACATTAGTGACACAACCTTAATTCCGTCTAATCTCCTTTCCCATCCAGCTGCTTACTGCAGTAAAAACAAAAAAAAATTCAATAGAAAAGATTGGCTTATTTGAGCTGACTTTTAAGCTTTTCAGAAACTCTTTTTTAAAAATCATAGTGCCCAAAAGCATTTTTATATAATTGTCATGTGTGTACACTTTCCATTCAGGAGCCCTGGTGGTGCAATGGTTAAACTGCTGTACTGCAACCAAAAGGTTGTGAGTTCAATCCTGATCAGATATCAAGGTTGACTCAGCCTTCCATCCTTCCGAGAACGGTAAAATGAGTACCCAGCATGTTAGGGGCAAAATGCTAATTAACTTGTGAACTGCCCAGAGAGTACACTAACCGCTATGGCATGGTGTATAAGTGTGATTGAGTTTTTGCTTTAGGTATGAATGGAAATTGGAATGCTGTTTCATTAGTGCAAGGGTGCCCAAACTTTTTGGGCCGTGGGCCGATCATATGGTTCAGGGAACCGGTCACTAAGGCCTGGGGGCTGGATGCAGCCTCGACGCCAAATCATCCGGCCCACGAAGCCCTCATCGCTCCTGGAAGCGGAAGTAAAACACGCCCGTACGGGCGCGTTTTACTTCCGCTTCCAGGAGCGATGAGGGCTTCGTGGGCTGGATGAATTGGCATTGGGGGCCTCACCCGGCCCCCAGGCCTTAGTTTGGGCACTACTGCATTAGTGCATTGACACTAATTGGAATGGAATACTAATTCAGTGAGTGCATGTTGGGGAGGGTTGGGGAGTCTCAGTCCCAACAATATGTGGGACACCACACATCCTCTATTCATGTTAACAACAATAATTGCTTGTTACCAGGTTGATTATGATTTATGACACTTTTCAGGGTTTTCTAGGCAGGGAATATCTTTGTAGGTAGGGAATACATCAAAGTGATTTACCAATCTCTTCTTCTGGGGACACTCTGGGACTGTGCAGCTCGTTCAAGGCTATTGGGCTGGTTCACCTGGGATACACAGTGGGGAACTGAACTCCCAGCCTCCAGCTTTGCAGCTACATACCTAAACCACGGAGTTATCTAGTCAGACCCAAGTACTGCACGATGGAGTGAGCTCCCATTTCTGTCCCAGCTCCTGCCGACCTAGCAGTTTGAAAGCAAAAAATTGCAAGTAAATTGATAGATATCACTTCAGTGGGAAGGTAAACACCATCCCGTGCATGCCGGTGTCTAGTCATAACTGCTACATGTCCCCCGAAAGGTCTGCAGACATAGACAGTGCAGGCTCTTTCGCTATAAAAAGGGGTGAGCACTGAACCATAGAGTCAGATACGACTGGCGTTTGAGCAAGGGCGACCTTTACCTTTATTATTCATGTTAGAGGCTAGCAAATGAAAAATTACCATAAACACAACTGGAATCTATGAACAATTAAAATCATCACTGCAAATTAAATGTCCTTGCAAGCCAGTTTGAAAACACGTTTCTTCACATTCTTCCTGAAAGAAGTTGAAGCTAATTGCAGCTCTGATTGAATCAGTTAATCAGTTAGACAGACAAATGGTTCCTTTGGTAATGTCTTCAAATAGCAACATTTATTTTAAGGCATCTGGAATATGTTACAGAAATGGGAGTTGTCTACAAAAACTCACCCCACAGCATATTTGCTAGTGTTTAAATTGTGAGTTCTCAACCTTTTTAAGCCGTGGGCCGGATCACACTCCCTCAGACAGCTTTGGGGGCTGGACAGCCATTTTGCCATTCCTCCACCACATGGCACTTCCTGGTGTGGTGTAGACAGTGTGGGGGCCACATGAAATGGCACTGTGGGCCACATTTGGCCAATAGGCCACAGGTTGAGAATTCCTGCTTTAAATGCTACAAGATTCTTTGTTATTTTTCCTGTAACAAGTCACAATTGCATTTTGGGCACATGTGTTGATGAATAGCCAGAAAATAGCCAAAGGGAAACTTTTTTTAAATAATGGATCAATTATTAAGTAGAAATACTAGAGTTGTAAAGCAAAAGTGGCTCTAGAACCATGATGGTGAACCTTGGCACTCCAGCTGTTCTTGGACTTCAATTCACAGAAGTTCAAGTTTCTGTGAATCCACACAAACGGGTTAACTGTACGTATGCATAGTAAACTCATTCATGTGGATCCACAGAGATTTGGGCTTCTGGGAATTGAAGTTCAAGAACACCCAAAGTGCCAAGGTTCACCATCACTGCCCTAGAACCATTTCCAAACCACAAAAAGTGATCTGTAAGCTCTGTCATGGTAGGTGTCACTTCCAATGAGGATTTGCCTAAATTTTGGACTATAAAATCGTGGAGAACACGCTCAACACCAGTCATTGTCAAACTATAAAGTGTGGCTCTCCAGGGCTTAAGTAAAATAAATATTAGCATATGCAGTGAACAAATATAAGTAGAAGGGCCTCAGTAAATGAGATTTGAAAGCTAATCTTTTTAACACTTTGGAATGCATGTAATTGTAATTATCTCAAGGTTTTCACAAACCTTATCTTTAAGATTGTTTCTAAAAGGCATGATAGAATGTGCTCTTTCAATATAAACAGCAAACATCACATTCACTCTAAACAAGAGGCAATTGTTAAGAAATATCTGCTATATAAATTAAGTCATAATTTTGCAACTGTTTTGCAGGTATAAACTGTTTAGGACAACCAGACAGAACTCAAATACGAAGTAGTTTGCCTTATAATTGTTAAGTGACATAAAATGTAGTAAAATTATGTTTCTTTCTTGAAGCTTAAAGTAAGACTAAGCAGATAATCCACTGTAATTTTTTGAAATCAGATGTAGTGAAAGGAACTGGGGTGGACAACTTTGCACACATGAAACTGAACTCTGAAGATTTGATCATTCTTAATTAGGTTTGATCGGGCAAAGCAAAATCATGCATAACCCCTAAGTATGGGAAATGGTGTTTTCAGAAACATATGGAAGGCTACTCAAAGGTTGCTACCTTCAAAATTTGCACGAGTGCAATACTACAGCCCCATGGTATTAAGAATTACAAATTGTGTCAACCCCCCGCCCCCAAACAATGGCTGAAATCCTATTGTATAATTTACCAGTACATCTGTTGATAGGTAATGACAATACTGTACAAGCAAAAGATAATTTTCCATAATTAAAAACTTCCTACTTCTGTCCCACAGCTTTTCTAACTTCCTTATAAACTCTTTCATCTTGTGGTAACATCATCCAGCAGCAATTTTCAGTGATTAAAGACTTTGTCCTTTTATCCCATAGCTGCCATGGCTTCCACAGGACGAAAGAAATTACACAGGATTTAGAAAAGCAAAGTACTGTATCAAGTTTTAAATTATGGAAAGCTATCCCCCTGATTTCATCACCCTCCTTCCACAGGCCCAAGTTATGCCACAGGAGTTCAACCAATCATTTCCAACTTTTGGTCTTTCAGCTGTTTGGACTTCAGCTCCCCAAATCCCTTGCAATTGGACATGCTGATTGGGGCTTCCGGGAACTGAAGTCCAAAACACCTGAAAGACAAATAGCTCAACACCATCATGTTATAGCAATAAATTCTTAGAAAGAAAAGGTATGTTTTTCCATGTATAATTTAAAAGACATGGTTGGCCCAGCAGGTGTGGGGTGCGGCTACTGGACCTACTCCCCCTGCCCCCAGCTGGCTCATATGATTATCGGACAATTCTGCCATCTGGATTTTAACTTTTTAGATTTGAGATTTTAAGATTTTAGAGTTGTATGATGTTTTATTCACCTATATCGTGTGTTGGTGTGTTTTATGTTAGTGTGTTGGTGTGTTTTATGTTGGTGTGTTTTATGTTAAGCTGCCTGGAGTCACCTTGGAGAGGGGGCGGCTAAACAAGTTGAATTAAATAAATAAATAAAAGTAACAGATTGACTATCCCCCCCAATAAATTATAAAGCAAGCTAATAAATTTCTGACAAGAAACAAGATTAAGCAACACTGCAATTTTATCCACCTCTCTAAATATTGCATGACAAAAACCAGCAGTGAAGTAATTTAAGATTCCACTCAGATAATGCTACCTTCATTTTTCAATTACTGTATCCACATTTCTAAGTCTTTACTTATTGCATCATATGCAATTGTTATATAAATAGGATAATAACCTTGCCGTAATTGTTACTTTAACATTTTAACAACACTTTAATTTTAGAGTTGTTGATTGGCCAATGAATCACTGACATTACTTTTTTCTTTTATAAAAATCCTTGAAGAAAAATGTTCCTAAGTGATACTTATAAAAACATGCTTCAAAAATAATGAGTAAACATTACTAATTGCCCTTAAAATATAACATATAAGTGTTAATGTTACAAATGGTGAAAAGTGAATGTTGTTTTTTTTCCTCTTAATATCTGATTAAAGCAAAACTATAACACTTATATACCGCCCCACAGTGCTTAGTGCACTCTCTGGGTGATTCACAAGTGAATTAGTATTTTGCCCCCAACATTCTGGGTACTCATTTTACTGACCTTGGAAGGATGGAAGACTGAGTGAACCTTGACCTCCAATCAGGATCAAACTCACAACCTTTTGGTTGCAGGACAGCAGTTTAACCACTGCGCCACCAGGAACTTTAGTTGTAACATGTTACTTTAAAGCTCTGACCCCTTAGCTACTCAAAGCCATAAGCTTTGCCACTGAATCTCTTACTGAACATATTGTTAAAATGACAGCAAAAAAAATCCATGTGTAATTTATGTTCATACTGATTTGTTAAAAATTTCTTACAAATAGGACAACCATAGAAATATTGAGAACAAGGACTTACAAGTCTCTCTCCTGAAAGAACTTCCAGCAGTTTGATAAGCATCCGTCCATCACGAAGATCAGTGTACAAGTCCGTAATTCTACAGGATACACGTGCCAGGTGAGAATTAACCCACTTGGTGAATGTCTTTTTTTGGACTGCCTCTCGTTCATCTGGTGGAGAAAAAGGTAATGCAGCATTATTTATTTGGAAGAATTCTCAACTGGGACAAAGTAAACAATATCCTGTTGTGACATTTTTTGGGAAGATATTGTATGCCCTTAGGGCTGGGAAACCTATGTTCTACCAGCTGTTGAAAGGATTTCCATTCCTCAAAGCATAGAAAACATTCTTCAGAAAGATATTATAACTCACAAGTCAGACTACAAACTTTGCCAACATCGCTGTCAAAGAGAAGAGAAATATGTTGTCCCTTTTTTCCTTTGCAGTACAAGATCTTGTAATTGATATGTTAAGGACAAATCAAATAGGTATGAAGCAAAAGCAGGGAGGTCATCTTATTCTAATGCCACAACACAATTAACGATAGTCTGGGTTTCCAGAAAGCCATAGGTAAATAGAGTCCCTCTTTGCCTTAATCCAGAGATATACTTTCACAACTATCTGCACAATCATGTTTGGATTGACCATGAGACACCAGTCTAGATTACCAGCTGATCACTCAGTGGCTTTTAATTTTTAACACACCTCCGTTAAACCTTTAGTCATATGTTAGAAGATTCTCAATGGTTCAATTGCAGAACACATATCTGCATGCAGGTGATCTCACACAGTTTGCACCCTGTGGTTCAAGTAAAGGCTTGAGCAGGATTCGTGCCTGAGCTCACTCATAAAGAAAAAATGGTCTAACATATTATAAAGGAAAGGATGAAATGATGGATTCAATTTATATCATGACTTCTTTATCTGATTTATACACTGCCCTATTAGTGTAAGCTGTTGTGGGCAGCACTACTTTAATTTAAATTGTTAACCAGAAAGACTCAAATTAATCATATGATTTCTCCTCCCAAAAGTGCATTCTTGGTTGCTATTACTTTAATATTTCTTCTTATTCTTATTCTCCTCCTCCAATCCTTACTCATTTGTATACATTCATACAAATGAGTAAAGGGTTGGAAGAAGGAAGAGGAGGAGGAAGAATAAGAAGAATGAATGCAGTCATACAAATGAGGGTCTTTTAAAAAGGAAGGGCAAATCTTCCAGAAGTGTGCAAAAAATAATGATATGTTCATATAAGGAAATTGCCAACCATGCTTCAATAAAGTAAAATACAACAATATATTTCTAGGAACAGGGTACTTTAACAACACATAGAGAATGCAAATATTACCAGTGTCACAAAATGTAAAAGCAAATGGTGAGGGATTTAAATTATTCCCCACCTTTGCCGAGCCCTCTCTCTCCAATATATTACATCTCCAAACTTTGGTCAGAATTATGGTAGGCATACGTCAAAACCTCCAAGCAAAACATGAATTATAATAAGATTTTAGAATCTGCTATTGTCTGATCAAGTTATTACGTATCTGTGACATTTACAGTGTTAAATGTATTATCATTGCTTTAAAATGCACCATTTATTCTGTTCCTTTACCTTTGGGTATTGGATTTTGTGGATATGCAGTCTTAGATTTCCCTATGTGTAATGCCCACTGAACTCAGTTGGCCTTACTTCTGAGTAAAGACAGGCAGAATTGTATTGTGGCTGATTGTTTCAACTTTTCATATGCATTTCAATGTTCATGTTCATTTTACATGTGTTTTGAGGTTTTCCAGGACCCTAACATTGCTCACAATTTCAATACTTTCTTTCCAAAACCAGTTTGAGGCTTTGTTCATCTTTCTTTTCTTCCTTACGTATATCTCTCCCTCTGGCTTAAGAAGAACAGGTCTAGGGTGTGACAAGACTATTTTGAACCCTTGTTAGACCAACCTCAGCCTGCCAAAGACCTTTGCTCAGTGATATCATTCTCTGTTCTTGTACCTGTTGTAACTTTGCCCCATGACTGACATAGTACAGCCAACTCCTATTGCAACATCAGCACATTAAAAATCCACGGTGAGCCTGCACAGGTTCAACCTCTTTTGAGCAAGGGGAGGTCTAAATCTTTCTTCAGCCATGTTACATTGCAACAGTGAATGCATACAAATGAGTAGAGACTTGGAATTTGAGTTATTCTTGTATGCATATGCAATAAGCTGAGTTGGGACGGGAGGGTATGAGATGGGAATATTGTATTCAACTGAGCAATAAACTGAAAGCAATCTTAGGATTTATACTCAAGAGTACATTCTTGCAAGTACTGTGGAACCTCATACAACAATTGAAATCGCATAACAATTAGGTTTTGGGGGGAAATGGCGTCCCGCATAACAATTTTCCCCATGGAAAAATCATACAACAATTTTTCAATGAAAAAACCACTTAGCAAAAAAATTGTTGTACGATGCATCCCATAGGGAAAATCGCTATACGATGCATGTATTATATAGCAGTTGTTTCGTGAAACAACGAGCCCAGTGGAACGGATTAAAATCATTGTATGAGGTACCACTGTATGTACTTTAGGATTGCTAGCTGAAATCAAATTGTTCATTCATTCCTATACTATATTTCTATACTGCCCATCTATTTCTGTATTGCCCATCTGACTTAAAGGCTACTCTTGGCAATGAATATATTGAATAAAACAGATATATATATAGAGAGAGATGAGCTCCGGTAGTGCAATGGTCAAACTGCTGTATTGCAGCTAAAACTGCTGACATTGTAGTTCGATCCTGATGGGACCCAATGTTGTCTCAGTCTTCTAACAGTTGGTGAAATGAGTATCCAGCACATTGGGGACAAAATGCTAACTACCTTGTGAGCCACCCAGAGAGTGCACTAAGCGCTGTGTGGCAGTATATTAGTGTATAGTCAAACCTCGCATAAAGAGCGCCTCGCTTAAAGAGTGCCTCGCTTAAAGAGCAGAATTTTCTCTGAATGTTTGCTTCGCTTAACAAATAAAACCAACTTTCTGCTCCAACCTTAGAATTCCAAGAATATAGGTTTAAGAATAGAGATTTGTCTTCACTGTATCATTAAGATGAATCTTTAAAATATGCTCCATTCTGCCTGTTACAGGATCAGGGTCATCCAGGTGTTGAGTGGCTCTCAAACATAGGGAGCACTTTCCACACCTTGCCATGTGTCAGTTATAAAACCTCAAAAAATCTGCAAAAATGAAGCCTCATAAGAACATGCTACGTGGGTTCTCCGATCTCTTTTGTTAAGCATTCTGCATTTACACATCTGAGCCAGTGCAGTTTAAGAAACAGGATGTCAAATAAAAATGGCAAGTCTTTTAGGCGACACAAGCATATTTGGCTTTATTGCTCTCTAATTGTGACCACGCAAATTGACTTTATGGAGATTCACAAGCAAGGTGTGATGTAAGGAGTCATGCTAGATCAGATAAAAATGCTTTCTGGTCCAATACTGTATTCTGTTCTTAATATGGTCAATCAGTAGCAGCCATTTTGAGAGCCACTTGAGGGCATGTTGAGGGCAGAAGGCTGCAATAAGCACTCCCAGCACTACCCACCCCTGCAGCCGGGTTTGGGACACGCCCTGGCCCAGTACTGGGCCACGGCCCAGTGGTTGGGGACCCCTATTCTAGATACCTTACCACCTCACTGCAGGAAAAGATAGGAGAGCAGTCTTAACTCACTGATTTTTCCCAAGAAATCTTCAAAGTTTCTCTTCAAACTGGTCAATGCCTTTGTAACTTAAGGCCTACCTCCTGTGTTTGCTACACAGAAACCTCCTCCTTTTGGTGCCATATATACACAGTATATATTAGAACCCTGGGCGACCCGGTTTGGGGAAAAATTTTCCAGGCACTGCACATGCTGGTATGGGCAGCCATTTTGGCTGCCCGGGGGAAAATTTTTTTAAAGCGGCAGTGGCAGCCTTTCCTTGGCACGGACCCAGGCCACTGCGCTGGTTTGCCGCTGTGCCGGCCATGCCGCTGCTCCGCCACCTCTTCTGCTCCCGGATGAGAGTAAGTGACCCAGGGTTTGTGTTTGGGGTGGGTGTATTTTTATTTATTTTTTTATTTTATTTATTTATTTATTTTATTTCTTTAATTTATTTACAGGTTTGTGTTGTGGTTTTTGGGTGGGCGGGCTGAGGTGTGTGTGTTTATTTTTACAAATTTTAATGACGTCATGACGTTGGCCACACCCACGACGTCCTTGACATCAGTGTGGTAGTAAAAATTTTGTCATCCCATCACTGTAATTAGTTTACTAATCTGTAAACATGGGCAGTCTTTTGATTTTATGTATGCAGCCGCCATTCTGAAGGTCCTTTTGACCAGAGAGTTTTATTTTAAATGCTTCTCTTTATTAGATAATTACAACTTGTTCTTGATCATTAAACTTCCAAACATTACATCTGAGGCTACAAAAATCTAACATGGTTGAACTGATGGATAATAGCTTACTAAGTGCAGGAGGCTGGGGAGGGGAGACCAGGGTTTGAGAACTTCTGAAGATATTCTATTTAAAGCCAGAGGATATAGGTGGAGCAGCAAAGATCTGATAATTTGCAATAACATTTGTTTCCCGGGGGTGTATGCCCGTTGGAGGAGGAGAAGGAAGAAGGGAGGACAATATGAACATCTTGAAAAGTATGAGCAGCAGGAAAAGGGAAGTAACTCTTCTGAGAGTTTGCATTCATAATACAGAGAAACAGATTTATCTCTAGGCAACACCAAGGACAGGCATTTCCGCTGGAAGGAAACCCCAAAGGACAACATGATCTCCAGATATATGGCTGGTAACTTGGAGTCACTGGTCAAAGCCCTTATGGATGTTTGGTATGTCTCATCTAAACCACCAGAATGAGTGTTGCACAGACTAGGAACTGGAAGAAAGAAGATCAGCTAGTATTTGTATTTGATTTATTTGCAGTATTCACAAAAATGTATTAATTCCCAGTTGATTCTCAACAGCAATTAAAACTGATGGTAAAAATGCGTGGTGAAGCGCCACTCTTCCGCCAAAGCCAAAATGCACCCTCCCAGCGCTTTCATGTATACTGGATAGCTGTTGTTGTTCATAAAGTCCTTTAAAAGAAGAAGAAAATGGGGTACAGAGACAAGGCCATTTACAAGGCTTAGGGGGGTATGTTTAAGCACCCAGACCTCTAGAAGTTGCCTACAGGTGGGTTAAAACCCCAAGAACGCCTCTGCCACCTTTTGCTGGTGCCCCCTATTCAAAAATGACTGTCTCCATGTGGTCAAAACGTGCCCACCTCTTTCCTATATTAGTAGCAGGGAGCACCAAGGACACAACCCTGAGTTTACTATTGAAAATCCTGTATATTCAGTTCTTTTAAGCACAGTCCTTCAGCCTCATTGTGAGTCTGGTTTCCCAAAGGAAAAAATACTTAAGGAGCCTACTTTGCTTATTGTAAAAACAAAGACAATACAGTGTTTAAAAAAGGTCAAAGCAGAACAATGATTTGAGTGACTGTGAACAACATGTCCCTGTGTGTTTTATGAGAGCAAAATACTTCTTGTTGAAACTGAAAACATAAACTTCAAAATGTCATAAATGCCACTTTGGATTTAGGGACATTGAATGGTCATTTTGAGCATAAGCATTTTTATTTTTACTTGCTATCAAGTCAGATCCCACCTACAGCAACCCTATTAATGAATTATCTCCAAAAGGTAATATCATTGGAATTCTGCTCAGATGCTGCAAACTAAAGACCATGGCCTGCTTGGTTGAGTCAAATCATCTCCTTTTCTACTGCTTCTGTTTCTCCTAGCATAGTTGGCTTTTCGGGAACTATATCCTATAGTGCAGCTGCTAATTAAAGAGTTCCTTCTTCAATTTTGGGGCATGCACAACTTGAGAGCAATCAAAGTTGGGCACACTAAAAATGAAGACTTCTTTAATTAGCAGCAATGTGCTGCCAAAAGGATGTCATTTCTGTTGCACAGATGAACAGAAGGATACTTGCCAATGAATCCTTTCTTTTTAAGATACTGTATACCCAAAATATAGCCTCACTTAAGTCATTAGAGCTTTTCGTGAGAGTTTCAGGCACAATCTGATCGAAAATGGCTCCTCCAACACATTTCAAGCATTTTTTTTTCTTGTTCAGTTTCCTTATTGTCCAGCTTTCAAATCCATACAAGCTTACAGAGAATACCATAGAATCAACAATTTGGGCCTTGGTTTCGAGTGACATATCTTCTAATTTAATCATAGCTGCCCTTCCAAATATCAGTCTTCTTTTGATTTAGTGACCACAGTCCCCATCTGGACTAGTCTCTGCACTGAGCTACAGGAAAAATTTGACAATTCTGATTTCTTAATCATTGACATCCAAGTTATGTTTTTTAACATTATTATTGTTGTTGTTGTTCTGCCATATTTGAATCCAAATATTGGTGATCATCATGGCGATCAGCCATTAAGATTGTCTTGATAATATAATGCAGTGGCCTTTCATATGCCTTCCACATCAAAGCATAACACCCGTACCACTGATCCAGTTCCACCATTCAGATTCAGATGACTGTATCTCAGCTAAATAAGCCAGAATACACGTGGGAAATTGTTCCTGAACACAGGCTCCTGCTGGCCACGTGATAGTCCAACAGGACTTTCTTTCCCCTTCCTCTATGTAGTCCTCAATCCACATTACCCCAAACTCAGCTGTGGAGAGTTTCCTATCCCTTTAGAGCAGGCTTTGAAAGAACTCGAGGGGAAGGGATCATTCACAGCTAATTTTGTTGAAAGAAAAAATTTCAATCAGCTGAACCTTTCTGTTAAATCCAGGTCTACTGTTACCACAATTGGAACAAGTGAGGATCTTAAACCAAGATTCTTCGACCTTCGGTCCCCCGATTGATGGATTGCATTTTTATACACCCCATTTGGTAAATTTCCTGCTCAGAGCTGTGTACGTACAAATGTTCTTGGACTTCAATTCCCAGAAACCCTGATCAGCAGGTGTGCTGACTTAGGCTTCTTGTAATTGAAGCTCAAGAACACCTGGGGACCTGAGATTGAGAAATCATTGGTTGAAGTTGGTTTAAGATCCTGGCTTGTTGCAATATCAAAACCATATTTTCATATTCAGAAATAAATGGGAGATTATAGTCAGTGGAAGATTTCTAAATTGAGCTTACAATCATTAAGAGAGGACAGAGAGGGTTTGTATTTATGGGTAAAAGGATCACAGGTACGTTGCTTTGTTAAGTGAAAGTACAATTGTCTTAACTAGGCTTCTGCTTCCCATTTTGTGTTGACTCTTGCTGGCAAAGCAAAAAAGCCATTTCTAAAATCTGCCTAAACCAACTATTGCCCAAGGCTATCAAAGTCAGTAGGACTACACCCCTGCTACATAGACACTGATTCATTTTAAAATCATGATGAGGTCAACAGCTGAGAGAGAAACACATGTCAAGAGACACATTGCTCTGTCAAGCTTTCAGGATGCAGGATATGGGTAGGACCCTTTTATCTCTCAAGAAAGGCATGGAAGTACATCTTTGATTACTATACAGTACTCCAAACATTCCTGCAATTCTTAGAGTCTTTCCTTTCAAGGAAGATACCTTAGGGACACACAGCCTCACATAGAATAACAGCTTTTCTTGCTCCCCTTCAAACAGCTGAAAAATAGTAAGAATAATCTTTATATCAACAGAAGTTTAATTTGGCGGATGGAGAATTTGATAGGAACTGGGTCTGGATTTCCTGGATAGGAAAGGACCCACATTCCATTCTGTGGCCTGAACTGGTGGAAGGAGCATCACTGATATCTATGCCATCAAATTCATACTGGTCTCCTTTTTCCTCTTCCCTCTCTGTCTGAGCTTATGGTCTCACTAGGTCCTTTTGTGGAGGATATTCTAGAAACCTCCTCCACGACAGAGATATGCAGTAACTGCAGTCAAATTTTGGTGGCAAATTCAACTACTGCTGTCAGCTGTTTGTGTCTATGCCAATAGGAAATCCAGCAGCTGTATGACCACCAACAGAGTAAGGTGTCCAATGTAAAGCTTTCCACACATTTGGATTCCACTTTTTATTTTTATTTTTGATTACAAGTCTCAGAATCTCCCAGCCAACAGAGTCAGTAGCCATGGTAGGGATTCTCAAAGACACAGTTGGGAAAGAAATCAAGATTTCTGAATTCTACCTCACTTCTGGACTCTTGGAAGTTGGCCACCTCCAGTCAACAGTGATGGCAGTACATCTCTAGGGTTTCATTAAGAGTCTTTCCTAGATATACCAAATAGTTACTAGGTCTGAACCCAAAAACAACATTGCTAAGTGAATGAGTTATAGCTCCCACTTTTAAAATTATTTTTAACAATCTGGTGACACAGTATTTTCCTTTCTGAAGGGATATTAAGGATCTAGCATTCAAATATGACATCACCCCTCCCCATAAGTAGTTTGTAATTGGAAAAGCTTTGCTTTTGGTTTTAAATAAAATAGCTCCCAGCAGCCAATTTTAGAAGAGGAGGAGAAAACACAATTCAAAGCTCAAACAAATATTTCACAACCAACCAAATAACTAAGCAATCTGAGTATTTATAGTAAGATGTACTTCCCACTCTTCCTGAGGCTGGTAATAATTCTATATAAAATACATAGACTAAAGCCCACTCTGTATATGAATTAAATGGGTGTGCCTCAGCACTTGATAGGCCATGACTAATAAACTATGTTGTGAATAAGAAGCTACAATTAAGACAAAATATGGTTTCCTATAGGGATAGTTGTCAGACAAGGGTGCATTTTATCTCCCTATCTGTTCAATTTGTACACCGAACATATCATATGGAAAGCCAGACTAGTTTCTGGCCAGACTAGCCAGACGAAAGAGGAGTACAAATTGGGGGAAGAAACATCAAAGGATTTGCAGATGATACTATTTTACTAGCAGAAAACACCAATAATTTGAAATGACTTCTGATGAATATGAAAGAAGAAAGTGCTAAAGCAAAGCTTCAGTTAATATCAACAAGAGGAAAAACCATGACTACAAAAGAAGTACTCAACTTTAGCAGTGACACTGAATAACTGAATAGTGAAAGCATTTGTATACCTTGGTTCAATCCAAATTAAGTCTGCAGCCAAGAAATCAGAAGAAAATTGAGACTTGGGAGGGCAGCAATGAGGGAATTAGAAAAGGATCATCAAGTGTAACAATGTATCCTTGGGAACCAAGTCCAAGATCATTCACACTCTTGTATTCCTAACCACTATACAGTAATACCTCGGATTAAGACTTGGTTCCACAAGTCTTGGTGTTATCCGATTTTTAGTGTTATCCGATACATGTTAAAACCCTATGGGATATATTGGATAACGTTAAAGCTCCATAGAGATACATTGTAACCGCACAGGCTTTAGCGGTTGTTATCCGATACATCCCATAGGACCTTAACGTTATTCGATCCAATTCTCCTCCCCAGATTATTTAACGTTATGCGATTTTAGCGTTATCCGAGGTAAACGTTATCCGAGGTACAGTATTACTGTATATAAGTGTGAATGCTGGGAAGGAAGATTGATTTGGAATATGGTGTTGGAAGAGAGCTTTATGAATAACCTGGACTACCAGAAAGACAATGCAGTTCCAGAGTAAGTCAAGCCTGAACTATTGGGGGGGAGGAGGTTGGGGGGGGGGAGAGAATGATGCTCTCACATCTTGGGCATATCATCAGCAGGCAAGATTTGCTAGAAAATAATGCTGGTAAAAATTGAAGGCAGCAAAAACAGAGGAAGACAAACAATGACATGAATTGTCTCCCTATAAGAACTCTGCTCAGCTCTTGAGTTTTCAAGAGATGAGCAGCAGGGCTGTTGAAGACAGAACATTTTTGAGATTTCTCATTCATACGGTCACTTTAACTCAGAGGCAATTTTGGTGACAGCCACCAGATTGTGGTGGCTTAGTGGTTAAGACCCTGAGCTTGATGGCTGGAAGGTCAGCAGTTTGAGATCCAAGAGCTGCACGATGGAGTGAGATCCCGTCTCTGTCCCAGCTCCTGCCAACCTATTAGTTCGAAAGCAAGAAATTGCAAGTAGATACAGTCAAACCTCGCATAAAGAGCGTTTCGCTTAAAGAGTAACTTGCTTAAAGAGCAGAATTTTCTCTAAATGTTCGCTTCGCTTAACAAATAAAACCAACCAAAAACTCGCTTAACAAATAAATTGGGGTTCCCAATCCCCCCACCAGAAGTCACAATTGGTCATTTACAATGGTGTTTCGCTTAAAGAGCAATCCTGTGGAACGCATTATGCTCTTTAAGCGAGGTACAACTGTATATAGGCACTACTTTGGTGGGAAGGTAAACAGCATTCCATGCACTCCAGTGTCTAGTCATATCAGCTATGCATCCATGGAAATGTCTGCATATGCAGAGAGCACTGTCTCCTTGGCTATTGTTGTTGTTGTTGTTCACATTTAATACCCCGCCCCACTCGGGAAGACCTGACTATGCACTGAACCCTAGAGTTGGATATGATTGGCTTTCAAGCAAGGGCAACCTAGTAACAACAGCAACAATCTCTGTAGGATTGGAAATTGGGAACATTTTCCTGATTTGTTTCTTTAAAAAACTTAAAATGACAACTTCAGCCTATGAAACATATGGGGTGAATCATATTTGCACAAGTAACATAGATTTTGGGAACTTTGCATAACAGGGCAAAGTTTCAAAAGGATAAATGCTACTTAGATAAATCCATGTGTTAGCCAGGATCAGATGGAAAGTAGGATTTATTCTCCCCCCCCCCCAAAAAAAAAGCGCCTTGATTTGAATACAGATTTGAGTGTCATTGAAATAAGTTCTGCTTTCAAATTGTTATCCAACCCTAAGCTCTCTATGTAGACTAAAGAAATTTACATAAATTCACAGTATGCCTGCATGTGAAGTTATGAAAATTTAAATATTAAATAGTCCAACAATATTTAAATATGTAGTATTTTAGGCAATTATACTTACAGACCCCTTATGCATGATGTTTCCCCCAAGAATACAAGGCTGAGGTTAACTTGGTGGATATTTCAGCCTGAAATGTTCCTCTAGTGTAGTGGTTTCCAACATGGGGCACAGGGCTAGAAAAGAATAGTACTGCCCAAGCTAAATTTTGAATATAGTTAAATCCTACATTACTGTAGCCCAATTTTTCTCCTTTCAAAATGAAAACATATTATAATTTCATCATGTACAACACAACATGTGCTACAGCAGAGGTTTGCAACATACACCCCGCAGGCCAGACTTAGCCCATGACAGCAAATCATCTGGTCTGCAGCAATGACCCTGGAAGCAGATGCATTTATGACAGCCATAAACGAGTCTGTGCATGTGCAAACATGCCTGCCATGGTTTGCAGCAGCATTTACAATGAGGGAATCATGTGTCCAGCCTGCTCAGCTGTCTGAGGGGGAGTGGTCTGGCCCGTGGCATGAAAACCTTGAGAACCCCTGCTCTAGTGAGTGAGATTTCCTTATCTTGTTTTGAGGGCTAGCAACTTACATCTCATTAACAAAAAAAGCAAGACAGCAAATTTTGTTGCTAGTTCCTCACATTACTAAATGATCCAAACTGCATACATCAGCTTTGACAGGATGCCTCAAACCTACAACAGTTAAGAAAATATATCCTCTTGTTGGTATTACTCCACCAAAGATAAGTAGAGAAGTAGCAGCAGACTGAGAGAACCAAGCAAGAGAATGACCTCCAGCATCCTCTGATCAGATATGAGCCTCAAGTCCACCAACTCATATCCAGAAAGAGCTTTATGGCAAGAGCAAACATTCTTGAGGGTACAGAAGAGCAAAACCAAATTAGAAGATGGAGGAAGGAGCTCACTGGACAAGGAATAACATTAAAGAAAGATGCGACTGAGGAACTAGACCTCCTCTACATCATTTGGAGGACCCTGAATAGACTGAGGGTTGGAGTCCCTAAATGCTAGACAAATACAGTAAAACCTTGAGTTATTAATAAACTCAGTCCCAGGGCCTTGTTTGTAAATCGAATCTGTTCGTAACTCGAGGCATCTCCATTCAGATAAAGTAAAAGTCCCACCCCACCCTCCAACAATCAAAACGGGCCACCGCCACCCTCCAAAAATCAACCAAACCACCCAAAAACAACAGCATGAAAGGAAAGCATACATAAGCAAAAACACTGTTCCCTTACCTTAAAGAAGCTTTGAAAATGGACAGAAAACTCAGAAAAATACAGCTAGAAACTGCAAACGAAAGCCATTTTGGCGCCGAAACTCCAGACAAAGAACTCCTCTCTAAGCACTCTACTGCCGAGGCATGGATTTCAGTGCAGAACCAATTTGTAAGTCGAATTATTCATAAGTAGGGGCATTCGTAAGTAGGGGTTTTACTGAATACTCAAATGGGGGCTGCTGGCAGACAACAATTTGCTGTGTGATTGGTCTGCTGATTACTATCAGAAACAGGCACCAATAAGGACTTAGGGTTGGCCAATGACAAAGCCAAGAAGGTGGCTTCATTTTGGCAGTCCAAAGTTTTATTTGGACACAAAAGAAGGACTAAATGATCCAAGAACAAAAGAATATACACTGTGGAGATAAATCACTGTTGCTTCTGTTTACAAATAGAGAAAGGAGATTGAAAGAAATCCTCACCCCCACCCCAAATGCCTGTTTAGTGAGATGATAGCAGAGCCAGGATTAATATACAAGTCTCCAAGCTTTGGCCAGGCTGAGTTTTTGAATTAAAAGGAAAAAAGAGAAGCTTTAGAATGTAATCAGTGGACACAACCATTCCTCTTTGATTCGTCTTAAGCCTCAAACAGATGACGATGAGTTATGTAAAAACAACATGAAAATAGTCCACTAAATTAGCAATAGTAGCTGGTTTTTCTCTCTTCTGCTCAGGCTTGCTGGTTCTTTGATGCCCCCGATATAGCAAGAGGGCATGAGAAAATCAGCCACCTGGGAAGGCCCTGCATACCAACATATGCAGCATAAAAGTCATCTAAGGTTATTGCTTTAATGCGAGAAATTAATACACTGCAAGTATTTTTATACAGAACAGTGGGATAAATCACATTTTGAGCAGTTTTATGGTGGGACACGTTGTGGAAAGTTCATTCCTAGATTAAATTCTTTAATCAGTTCACTAGGACATTCAGTTGTATCAATGCACCATGCAACACCTACGGTGGGATGCAAATTAAGCACCCTTTGCTAGCAGATCACAAATTGCTAATGTTAATTATACACTGTCTTCTTGTTCAAGAACAGCCAGAAGCACCACTGTTGAGATATGATCTGAACCCTAGTTATCTCTAATTGGTTACTTCCATCATTTCCAGCGTGAAACTTAGAAATGAACCATAGTGTGCACTATCTGAAATAAATAGGTAAAACTTTCCTTTAATCAGCACTCTCATGCTAATTGCAGGATGAGGCCACCCAGGCTAGATCCTGGCTGCAGTGTCAGCATGACCTCATAACACTGGAAACCAAGTTCATCCACAAGACTAGTGGAAAATCCACGGCAGATAAAGGGAACGGATTACTTACACAGTATGCTAAAGGGACCGCTACAGTATGACAATACAGCTATTGTCAAGATAAAAATCTTTTTATATAGAATAACTTTTAGTGACATTACCAGCTGCACACTGACTCACACTGATCAGTATGTTTGATGTTTACAGTGATCTCTTAAAATAATTCAACTCCAAAAATTAAGCTGTTTGCATTAATGCCAGTGTAATTTGGTAACTGGATTAGGTGCATATTTTGGTGAAGCATCTGCAATATTTTGCTAGACAGCTCTAATGCAAATCTCCCAAAGTACAGAGCTAAGAGCTCGATAGCAAAGATTTTAATCACCTCAGCTTTTGGAGATTGTTTGTTTGTTTAAAATATTTATAGCCTACACTATATCACAGGGTCCAGTGGTGAGATTAAAAAAAAGTGACAGGTAGAGTCTAAGAACACTACCGTCAGTGATTTAGTGTGTGAATTCCATGTATTGAATTATGCTCCTTAGTCCATTTATTTCTTTTATATCATTCACCACAGAAGACATCTGTAGAAGCAGATAATGCAGGCTCTTCGGCTTTGAAACAGAGATGAGCAGCGAACCCTAGAGAGAGAAAAGGAGGGAGGGAGAAAAAGAGAGAGAAGGAGGAAAGACAGAAAGAGAGAGAGAGCGCGCACTGCCTGTCATTCTACTTCCCAAGAAAGATGTCACACAGGATAAAAGGAAGGGGGGACGGAGAACTGAGCGGATCCCTATATGTCTCGCATATCGGTGTGGTATTCAGTTAAATACCCCACCTGCACCCCACTTCCACTCACAAGAGTGAGTCTAACCTGCACCCCAGCTGCCTGTAAAGGCAATGCCGGGGACGCTGGCTATCTAACGCGGTAAGAAAGATCAAACCTCCTTTCCCCTTCTCTTCCTAAAGATAAAGATTAGGTTAGACTCAGTCTTCTGAGTGTGTGTGCGTGCGCAGTGGGGTGTTTAACGGAGTACCTCACCGATTTGCGAGAGGTATAGGGATCCGCTCAGATCTCCCCCCTTCCTTTAATCCGGTGCAAAGTGAGCCCCACTGCATTCAAAGTGATGCTTCTCTCTCTCTCTCTCTCTCTTTCTCTCTCTCCCTCGCTGCTGTTGCTTTTCCTCCCCTCATCACCAATCGGGCTTCCCAAACCATTTACAAAGCGGGAAAAGAGCTCCTGTTTTGCCTTGGGTTTTAATTCTCTCTCTTTCTGTCTTCCCTCCTTCCCTCTCTCCCCCCTCCTTTTTTCTCTCTAGGGTTCACTCCTCACTTGTTTAAAAGCCGAAGAGCCAGCGTTGTCTGCTTCTACAGACGTTTTCCATGGTCATGTGGCAGGTATGGCTAGACATCGGAACGCACGGAACAAGATGGGAAGTCAGTCATGCACCCATTCCTTCCCACATCCCAAGCACCAATTGATACCAGCACACGATCGGCACTTGGGGGGACGGGTGCACACACCCATTCCCCCAAGCGCCGATTGTGTGCTGGGGTCAATCAGCGCTTGGAATGTGGTAAGGAATGGGCACCCATTCCTCCCTACATCCCAAGTATTGATTGATCCCAGCACACGATTGGCAATTGGTGGGGGGGGCAGATGTATGCACCCATTCACACACACACACACACACACCCCAAGTGCTGAACACGCACTGGGATCAATCGGCGCTTGGGTTGTGAGCCGGGATGGGCACCCATCCCTGTCCACAACCCAAGCGCCGATTGATCCCTGCACACGATCGCCTGCCACATGACCATGGAAATGTCTGCAGAAGCAGACAGTGCTGGCTCTTCAAATTTGAAACAGATGAGCACTGAACCCTACAGTCAGATATGACTGGCTTTTGAGCAAGGGAAACCTTTACCTTTACCCAGTGGTACCCAAACTAGAAAAGTGCTTGAGCCTCTAAGTCTTTCCTCATTTGTTAATGGAAGTGATGATGGCTCTTAACACCAATGTTGAGTTTACGGTGTTAAATGTTACCATATTTTGCTTTATTTTCATAAATATTTTAGTATACCGGTACTATTTGGCTCAGAATATTTTTTTCTTGTTTTCCTGCTCTAAAAACTGGGTATGCCTTATAGTCTGAAAAATATGGTATATGCATAATCACTCTGGAGTTTAGGTATGAATATTTTTTATGTTCCCAAAGGGTGGATTTACAACAGTGATCCTCCTAGCTTGGCAATGCGATGTGCCCCAAGAAGCCAGGTTCATCCTCAGACAAAGACGTTCCTTTTCAGGCAGGCTTCTAAACCATAAGCAGGGGGTCTAGGGAAGGCTGTAGTTTATGACATTTAGATATTTTAAATTTTTAACAATTTATTTTTAATTGATCAATGTTTAAGTGTTTTAATACGCACTTTTGTATACCATTTTAAGTTGTGATTATTGTACAGTTTTAATTGTTGTGATTTGCCTTGGATCCATATGGGAAAACAGGCAGCATATTAAACAAGTAAATGGATGAATTTGTTCCTATGAAAACAGAATGGAAGAACAGTAATTTGTACACTAGTACCTTGGATAACGTTATGACTTGGTTCCACAAGTCATAATGTTATCCGGTTTATAACGTTGCAAATGTTTGCCTTAAATTCCCAGACATTGTCTGATTTTAGCGTTATCCGAGGCAAACATTATCCGAGGTATTACTGTATTTGTCAATTGGAGAGCTGAGCTAGACTCCAAGCTACACAATGTGACACATTCAATGCTCTGCAGATTTTCAACAGCAGATATAAACTCACTATGAAATTTCCATTTCAAAAGCTTAACCAAATTATTCAATGAGTAGCAGCAAAAACTGCTTTTTACTGACTCAAGCAATTTGAGTGTGGTGTTTTGTGTGGGTTTTTTTTTTTTTTTGGCATTTAGCTTCTGTAAAAGAAAAGTAAAAGTCTAAGAAACTAATGAGATATGCATTGAGTAGCACGTTAAAAAGGAATCCACTGAGTTCTTTCATCTTTCACGATATATACTAGGACTTTAATCTTCGCTTCCCACAAATCACAAGCAGTGGTCTGGCTCTTGTCTGTTCAAATTATAGAAAATCTCTAAATTCTGTATGCTAAAAAAATGCTTAAAGGGGATTTTGATGTACTGTGTATGTCAACAATCATTGATTACTCTTATAAGAGTCTAGGACAGTACAATGCATGCCTATTGTGGCACATACTTGAACTTCTTATAAACTAACCCCAGTTATTGCTGGTGTAGGGGAAATATATGAACTAGCCACTCTGAGTTCATGGCTATACATACTGTATCTTTACAAAATCTGGGTCCTACAGAAAGTAACATAATTGGTGACCCCACTACCACAGAATTTACCAAGAATCATAATACATCAACTGTAACAATTATACTGTCATAATTAATAATGATCACACAATGAGATTTCAGACTATCTTACATGGTAGACATAGACAGTAAAAAGTAGGTCAATGTTTTTATTCTTATATCACAGACCAGTGGGTGGTCTGAGAAAATGCTCAAGGCTGTCAAGTGAGTCCATGTCTAAAGCTGAGATTTGAAACAGAGGGTTCTTAATTCACAGCTCAAATGTCTCACCATTATAGCACATTGGCTTTCAAAAATATGAGAAATGAATTTATGCTACCTATAACATGAATTCAGATTCTTTTCTTTGGCAGCACAATTACTCAACTGAAAGGCCAAAAGTTCAACGTGCAGGTAGAACCTGGAATTTCTGGGCTGTGGCCTCCATTTAGATTTGTGTACTCAAATGAGTTGTTCATAAAGATTAACTGAAACCAAAGGGCAGTTGGATCTTTCGCTAATAAAGTAATAATATGAGGTATACTAGCAGCTATTTGGACTGACACACCCTTATGCAACGATCCTATTTCCATTAATGGACTCTCTCTGGTTTCTGTGGGTGATCTAATTCCCTGTTATCAAAAACACTTTGTCTTGCAACTACCAAAGCAGGTGTAGCTGAAATCTGCTTAGAGCACAGTAATATCACCAACACAGCACATTCCATGCATGCAATAAAAGGATTCAACTGCACAAGTTACCCCTTGCTATGAGCAGCAGTGCCTAGCATTAGCCTGTGGACTGCCCCAGTTGATCACTCCAAGTGCAAAGAAGTGGGTAAAATTCCTGCTCAGACATGAAGGCTTGTCTAGCAGCCTGATGTCATGTATCTGCAAATACCACACATGGTGGCTTTGAGTAAAAAACCCGTGGGAATACTAACACATCAGAGAGAAGCACAAGGATGTTACGTACTCTGACACCCAAAATCTTCTACACTTGCTAAAGTGGTGGTGGGAACTGAAATCCACTATGTACAGAGGGGATCAGATTAAAAAAATGTTTGGGTCAGTAATTGTGAATACATTGGTACCTTGCTTAAAGAGCATAATATTTATTTTATTTATTTATTCTTCAAATTTATACCCCGCCTTGCTCAGGCGAACCTGACTCTAGGCAGCTTCCATAGTATACAGAAACAACATCACAAATTACTACCAACTCCCACAAAGAGACTCCCACAATACAAGGTTCCACAGGATTGCTCTTTAAGCAAGTTTGCTCTTTAAGCGAAACACCATTGTAAGTGACCAATTGTGACCTCTGGTGGGTGTGATTGTGAACCCCAATTTAGTTGTTAAGTGAGGCGACCACTCAGAGAAAATTCTGCTCTTTAAGCAAGTTAGTCTCTAAGCGAGACGTTCTTTATGCAAGGTTTTACTGTAATGCATTCCATGGGATTGTTCTTTGAAAGAGTTGCTCTTTTTAAGTGAAACACTTGGGAAAACTGCTATCGTTACCATGACAAGTGATCAATTGTGACTTCTGGGGGTGGGGGGGATTGTGAACCCTGACTTAGTTGTTAAGTGAGTTTTTAGTTGTTCTACGAGGCAACCATTTGGATAAAATTCTGCTCGTTAAGCGAGTTAGTCTCTAAGTGAGGTGCTCTTTATGCAAGGTTTTACTGTACTATGAAATGGGATAGCTATTAATTCCCTACATGAAACAATGTTCGTGGTACATACTGTACATCTGAAAATGTGCATCTGACAATGTTTTCAAAGTAGCTGTGTTAATGTGTAAGTACAAAAAATCAACAACATTGTAGCATGTGAAAATCTGTTATATTTCAATGTGAGCTTTTCTGGATCAAACTATTTTGTCAGACAGGTTCCGCTAGGTTTTTTGCTTTATTTTGGTCTGGAAACACCTTTGACAAAATGAGTCTGGCAAAGTTCTCATTACAATTTATGGAGCTTTTTGGTCACCACAAGATTCTTCATTATTTCTGCTGCAAGAGATCAATATGAACTGCCTTTTGGAAACTGTACTCAGAGAACATCAACCTTAGTTCTCTCCTCTTCCTCCTCCTCTTCCATGTCTAGGCCAGATGTGAAACTGCCAAAACAAAGGCACCTTTTGGTGAGTTCATTCTGCAGTTCCTTTCGCCTGACCCAGTGTGAGAAAGATTAGCTGGCAACACAAGGTTTGCAATTACCAGAGTATTTATTTATTTATTTACTTGAATTTTTAGACCACCCTCCTTACCAGGGCAACTCAGGGTGGTTTAATATCATATAAAAACATCAACAACAAATTCGGATCAAAAATTCTAAAAGATTTAAAAATAGACAGATTAATAACAGATTAAAAAGTTAAAAACCAACTCTTAAAATTAAAAAGAAGTTGAGGGGGAGAGAGGGAGCTCACACCAACCAGCAGGCTGGGATCGTTGTGCAACCCCTACCCAATACCTGGCCCACCAGCCATGTTTTTAAGTTCTTCCTAAAGGGCAGCAACCTCATCTGGCGGCACAGCTCCATTGGGAGGAGGTTCCATAGGGCCGGAGTGGACACTGAGAAGACCCTCCTTCTGGTGCCAGAGAGATGCACCTCTCTGGCCAATGGAACAACTAGAGAGCCTCTCTAGTCCGCTCTGGGGTGATACAGTCTCTTAAGTATTCTGGCCCACTACCATGTAGGGCTTTAAAGGTGATAACCAGCACCTTGAATTGAACCCGGAGACATACTGGCAACCAGTGCAGCTCCTGAAGCAATGGTGAGCCACGTGCATAACGCCCGCACCCCATCACTACCCGGGCAGCCGCATTCTGGACCAGTTGCAGCCTCCGAATAGTCACCAAAGGCAGCCCCAGATAGAGCACATTACAATAATCAGGTCTGGAGGTGACAAGAGTGTGTGTGATCATAAGCAAGGAGTCCCAATCTAGGAGCGGGTGTAACTGGCGAATGACACGAAGTTGTGCAAAGGCCCTCCCGGCCATGACTGCCACCTGCTCTTCGAGCAGGAGTTGTGAGTTCAGGAGAACCCCCAGATTACACACCGGGTCTGTATGGGACTGCCCCATCCAGGACCAAAGATGGTAGCTCTCGAGATAACGCAGGACCCCTGACCCACAGCCACTCAGTCTTGCCAGGATTCAGCTGTAGCCCATCCAGATCCTGACAGACTCCAGGCTGTCAAAAATACCACTATCTTTGAGGAAGCTCTTTCTCTGTACACACACCACCACCCCTCTTTCTCCGCTGAAATGGCTTCCAAGCAGAAGGCAGTGCTGACATTAACATGAATGGCAGTTAAGTCTGGATTATGATTGTGGAGATAGTCTCTATTTGTTTTTTTAATGAATTAAAAACAGTTTGTCACAGAACCCTGTTATTTCCTCAAAACAACATTTTAGGAAAGATCTTTTTGTTTTGGGTTGGATTTTTTTTAAAAAAATAGCAAAAGCATTACGAAAAACACAGGATCTTTCACCTATGCCATAATTATTATTATATGCCAACTTGGGAAGGGCCATTCCACTTGGAGACTGAGAGATCTTTTAATTCAGCTTTCTTTCTTTTTTCCTGAAGGGGGAAGAACAGTGGGGCATTCAGACTCTCCAGGGAGACTGGTTAATATTAGTTTGGCTACAGCAGTTTTTGTTCACAAAGGAAGCTCTCAGTTTGGGATTGCCAAGTCCCAGCAAGGACATGTACAAGGTCCTTTGTGCCGGAATGGATTTCCCCCCACATTGTGACCTTAGCCTCTACATCAAAAGTCACAAGTATGAGTAGTACTCATCCAGCTAGCATGTTTCTGGCAGGCAGAAACAAGAGGCCCTTTACATCCTTATTTCGGCAGCAGCAAAATAATTTTAAAACTGTATTCAGCAGCCTTCCCCCCGCAAGTTGATCTTGTAATGGAGAAATAATGGCAACCATTTATATATAATAATTCACAGGGAGGGTGTGAATTGATCACAAGACTCAGCTCAGCTCAGCCTTGATCCATAAATAGTTCTATCTGAATTTTACTAATTCAGCAGCTATCGAATTCAACTCAGTCTTGAATGAGAGAAGGAAAGAGAAAGTGAAGATCTCTAGGCCATAATCTTATCTATCCAGCACTGGATTGTGTTTACTCCAGTGTGGTTTAATGGATGGAATAATAAAGTAAGATTTGGGAGACAAGTTTGAATCCCTGCTTGATCATGAAAACTTACTGAAGTTATAAAGATAAAGTAAAGGTTAAGGTCTCCCATGCTCAAAGGCCAGTCATGTCTGATTCTAGGAGGCAGTGTAGATCTCCATTTAAAGCCAAACAGCCAGTGCGGTCAATGTCCATGGTCATATGGCAGGCATGACTAGATTGCGGAGTGCACAGAATGCTGTTACCTTTCCCACTGAAGTGGCACCTATTTATCTACTTGTAATTTCTTGCTTTCGAACTGCTAGGTTGGCAGTAGTGGGATAGAGACAGGCACTCACTCTGTCATGCAGTACTTGGGTCTCAAACAGCTGACCTTCTAGTCGTCAAGCTCAATGTCTTAACCACTAAGCCACCATATGGCCCTAAGAGGTATAAAACCAAGTCTCTCACCTACCTTTAAAGACCTAGCAGAGTGCAATAAGTTAGTTTTTACCTGAAAGCACGTAATAATATGCTTTCCTCAACCTCTAGAATAAACATGAACAAGGTGTGAGCCAGACCTTGAAAGTCTTCCCTAATTATAATTTTGTGCTCCTGTCCTGCTCCTCACAGTCTCCAGAAATCCCACTGCCAAAATAAACACATAAATCAATAAATAATTCTCCAACCAAAAAATGACTTGCTACTCCTTCATGAGGTGAACCCAATAACCTGCAGGGTCACTGTGTACTATTTAAACTTATTGTTCCTTCCAATTTGGTTTTGTTCTTATCCTTGTTGGTAGTCTGTAGGCTCTTTAAGAGAGCTCCCTGGGGGCAAAAAGTGACTTCTCATCTTGCCTTCCCAGTAAATACGGTACGTTAGACTCCTGACAGTGTGAATTTTCATTTTTGTTCTCAGCTGACATTAAGGGAGGGATGAAGAATGAAGCCTAATTCCAAGACAAAGAGCAGGCTGGATGGACCTCATACTTTAGCCAAGAATTCAACAATGTCAGAGCATATAATTCAATCTGTAGATCTCACTCTTGGCCCCAAATCATTTCCCCAGAGCTTATAAAGGTTCCTTTTTGAATTTTCTTTTCTTTTTGTAAATTTGGCCATGCCAGCTTAGGTATCTCAGGGCTGTAGTAAAAGGAAAAGTAACTTTCCTAAATTCTGCTTTTCCCACTCCACTTTATATCCCAGAAGTTGAATTCTAGCAATAGAACAAGAGCACCATCAAAACCGTTGAAATCTTTCTGCTGACCAGTTAATGCCTCTTAGAATAAAGAGGCCTTTCCCTGTTTTAGGCAGAATAAAAGAGTGAGGATCCATCTGGCTTCTGTTGGAAGAGAGTTCCACAGTGACTGTTGCCACCGCTAAAAGGCTGTACAGCACATGACCAGATGCATCTTTTAGCAAGCAAGCCAGTTGGTGTTTTAAGCACTTTCCCTCCATTTGCAACCTATCAGGAGTTGCAGGAAGGCAGGGTAGAAATGTTTGGAATAAATGAACACTTAATAGTCACTAATGACCTGGCATTCCAGCTATGGTAATCAAGGTAGAGGCAGACTCCTTTGCTATCTAAGATGCCTGGCAAATGTGAGGAAAATCAAGGACAAATGGAAAATTGAAAGAATGATGTAACTCTCTATCCACCTGTGCTTTCCAATCATTGATTTCTTCAACACACATTTCTCTCAAATCATCATTTTCAAGATGCCATGCTCTCTATAACATTTACAAGCCCACATCACTCCCAGCAGGGTCCTGATAAGATCAGAGACTCCAGTTTCTATTTTCCACAAACCACAGTTTAAAGCAGTTCTTAACCTTTTTAAGCTAGGGGTCAGGTCACACTCCCTTAGACAGCTTCGAGGGCCGGACAGCCATTTTGCTCTTCCTCCACCACATGGCACTTCCTGGTGTGGTGGACACGCGGGGGCACATAAAATGGTGTTGTGAGCTGCATCCAGCTCATGGGCCACAGGTTGAGAATCCCAGGTTTAAAGCACAAGCAAAGTAATCACACTTATATTCCACCCCATAGCACTTAGTGCACTCTCTGAGCAGTTCACGAGTTAATTAGCATTTTGCCCTCAACATGGTGGGTGCTTATTTTACCAACCTCGGCAGGATGGAAAGCTGAATCAATCTTGATTTCTGGTCAGGCTCTAACTTACAACCTCTTGGTTGCAGTACAGCAGTTTAACATGTTATCTAACCTTAGATGAAATAAGCCATTTTTGTAGACTATGGTTTCAACTTACCCTTCTTCCACTAACCTTGGTTAAGACTAACCCCAATTTATCCAGGTTCAAATGGCACTGAACACTGTGATTAATCAGAAGTAGGAGCAAAAGTTTTTGAAAGGTGCCATAGTGATGTAAGTGTGAAGAGAGTTTATTCCCACGGTGGTGATAATAAACTATGGTTTAGCATTCACATGAAAATAACCCATTGTAAAAAGCAATCTGGAGTAGAAAAGATGAAAGACTCAACTTACATGTCTTTACCATTTCCTTTGTGAACTTTTTGCTTCATTGACTTTCAGACTCATTAACAATGATGGATTAGCTCTGTAATGCAGTGTAATACACAAGCTTTGAATTCTGCTTGCTAATTGTTTTTAATCCTGACCTTGGAATGCCTTCTCACATTCAGGGACATGAGGGCAGGTTTTGCAGGCTCCAGGCCCTCTTAAGAACTCAACAATAGCAATTCTGTGGTGCATATTTTTGAGTCTACCCCCATCATGTTGCTTCCACCTGCTACAAACATACCTCACCATGATTTCACTTACAGCTTCATCTTCATTATCAGGCCTAGTTTCCACCTTTGACTGAACCATATAACAGTTTGTACAGTTTACAGGAAATGATTAAGAGGTGCATCAACCTCTTATCAAACAGGGGTTGGAATTTATTTGCAGGTTTCAATCTCAGACAGAGATTGGGTGCGGTCTGCTAGTGTTTACGATAAGATTTAACAACTGGGACATAAAAATAATAATGTTCCAATTTAGTTTTTTTGTTGATATACCTGTCTTTTCCACAGCTCAGCCTTCTGGCCTCCCTATGTCCACCTACTCTATCTTCTGCCCTATGGTCCTTCATAGGCAGATAGAAAGATAAACACCTGTCAGGTAAGGATTACAGTTAATATCCATATATTTGATGAAAAGATTAGGCCACAATAAATTGGTTAGTCTTCATGTTGCCACTAAAATCTTTTGCATTCAGTGCAGCCACTGATCAACCAATACCAGACATGATCCCTAGGAAGCTAGGTGTGCCAAAGTCTTATTGAAATCATCAGCATTTGGGTGAATGGTTAAGCTTTAAAGCTCCACTTACTGATTAACATTATCTGAAATGAGCCATTGTTTTACCATTTGCAAAGATGAGAAAAACTCATGTCTTTAATCTGAGCTTTTAGTTTTTTACATGAGAAAATTGTATGCTTAGAAACATCACATCTGGGATTACAGCTTCCAGAACCACACAGCTAGCATGGGAACTTCTTACTGCAGGACTCTGGAACTTGACTACAAACAGCAACTTCTTCCAAGGTCTCTCTGACATTTCCCCTCAAACTGCAGGTTCCTCTCCACAGGGTAGATTTCACAACCAATTCAGAACGGAAGAAACCAACTGATTATTCCAAAGAGTTTTGGTACACCTTTTTCAAAACATGCTCACTTGAATTTTAAAAAGTCTTTCCTCCCTTTTTGGTTCTGTAAGTTCCCTATCTTTTTTCTTTTTTCTCTTCTACTAGCTCCACATCCTAGCTCTGTGATGGCAAACCTTGACACTCCAGGTATTCTTGGACTTCAATTACCAGAAGCCCAAGTCAGCACTCCTGCTGATCAGGGCTTCTAGAAATTGAGGTTCAAGATCAGCTGGAGTGCCAAGGTTCACCATCACTGTCCTAACCAATACCCTTTGTACCTGCTATCACCAGTACTATACCCTTTGTACCTGCTATCACCAGTACTATAGATGGCTACATCTCAAAAGCTAGATTTTCTGTAGCCATCTATAGAAGAACCTCCTTGATTAGAATGGAAGTGTGATAAATTTGGTGCAGGAGTTCACAACCTATGGGTCAGATCTGGCCCATGACACCAAATAATCCAGCCCTTGACATCATTCCAGCTGCCGCCGCCACCAGAATAGGCTGCGGACTCATTTGCAGCCACATAAATGCATTTACATGGCTGTAAATGATTCCGCAGCCATCGTAAATGCATTTACAACAGTCACAGATACATTTTACTGCACCAATCTGGCCCACGGCTGGAAAATGTTGAGAATCCAATTTAGTAACTCGTTATGTGCTACAGAGCTCAGTGAGCTGGTTGAGGAACCAGAGGTTGTGAGTTTGATATCTCACTGTGTCTTACAGGAGAGGAGCTAGTTTGTGTAGCTGCATGGTCTCAAGGCATGTTCAGAAGAATGGAAGGCTAGGACACTTCTGAGGCCTCTGTTCCTATAATGGCCAGTGTTTTTAAAAAGAGGCTATTAGCAAGGCCAGATGGAGATAAGAGACTCAGGGTAAGACAAAGATGTCAAAGTACTGGTCTACAGCAGGGAGGCCCAAACTACAGCCCATAGGCTTGGCGCGCATGCGCAGTGGGGGAACCAGTGAAAAGGTAAGCCCCGAAGGTGGTTCCCCCCCTCAAAAAAAAAAAGCTGCTACCGGTTCTCCAGGACACTGGGAAAAGTTACTACCAGTTCTAGCGAACTGGTGAGAACCTGTTACATCCCATCACTGGTTCCATGTATATCCCACCTCAGAGATGGCAGTGAGGTACACAAAGGTCTCATCTTCTCTGACATTATCCTCAAAACAATCCTGTTAAGTAGCTCAAGCTGAGCAATTATGATTGGTCCATAGGGGAGGGTCTCCCATATCCTGGTCAAACTCTCTTAATGCTAGGCCAGACTGTCTCTATCTGAGCTGAACTGACATATGGAACCTTAATAAATAAGGCAGATTGGTTCTTATTTATCCTTTAGAAATAAATCTGACTATCTCCTTCTTCAGCATCTAGACCTCTATAAGTATAACCTTTGTTCTAACTCTCAATGTTAATAAGGATCACGTAAGTCAACAGTAAAACCTCTACATACGATTTTTCCCGTTCCACAAGGTAATTTGTATGTCGGGGGGAAATGTATGTCGAAAACACATTTGGATCGCCAGAAGAGGCCACTAGATCTCACCATATATTTTTCTATGTTGAATTTTTCCTATTAAAAATTTGTATATCAATTTTTTAAAGCCAGGATTTCTATTTGTATGTCAAATTTTTTGCACGTCAAACTGTTTGTATGTCGCAGTTCCACTGTACTCCATAGTAAATACTTCATTAAGCCAAAAGTTAGCTTTCCAGCTGCCTTCTGCGTAAAATTATGAATGAACTATGCACCCCTTAATCAAGCAATTCAGTTGTCCAGATTAATATGAAAGCTTAGCGTTTGCTGGAGCACTCAAAAGTGAAACTGATTTTTTTTCATACAAAAGATATTACCTTGACCATGAAAAAGTTACTTTTTGAGATCACAATTCTTCAAAGTCTCCCAGGCAGCATGAACTTATATTTTGAATGTGTAGGTTAAAAAGCCCAAACAATTTCACCCCATGTTCAAAAATTCCAACCCCAAAAGCTTTCTCAAGCTTTTCCTTTAATGTGTTCAAAGCAACATCTAAAAAGCCATGTGGAACCACTCTCCTCCTCCTAAAACAGCCAGAGGACACTGTGTATAGCTGATAGTTCATAATCTCAAAATCCACAAATCCACAGTAGAAGAAGACTTTGAGATACAAACTATACCTCTGTTGTGACATGAAGCATAAGCTCTGCACAACTACATTGGCCAGAACAGGCAACGGGAAACAGTGGAAGTGCAAGCAAGCATTCAAAAGTCATGACCTGGTTACAAAAACACAGCTGTACAATTTAACTCTTTTTACGATGCCAAAATTAAAAACTACTTCTGAGCTGTATGCCAGACATCTCTAAAGATTCTCCTTAACCTACAAAACTACTGCACAATTAAGATGCTTACTGGTGAAGTTATAAGTGGAAGATGACTACATACACACAAAACGAGAGGTGTGCAGCTGTGCTGGTCCAGATGTTTTCAACTGCAGTTCTCACAAATCCCACACCACCAAGCAGATCAGTAAGTGGTCTGCCTAGAGCTGGTGGGAATTTTAAGGAAGGCCATGGTTGCCCCACCCTTACCTAAACCAACTCTATTCTAAGCAGCATGAACATTATGGAATCACAGCATTACTTGTATCTGTGCCATTATTCTGTAAAAGCACAAAATAATCTGAAAAAAAGCTCTTGGATAGAAGTTTCCCAAAAATTTTAGCCTCAAAATTTAGCCTCAAACACATTGCATTCCAAAGCTAAGGAGATCTCAAGTTTAGGATGGAACTTATTGCTTTGCATACCTTCTTCTGCTTGTTTGCAGCTGCCTAACAAGAGAAATCATCCCAAAAAATTGCATAATCTCCATGATTTATTCAATTTCAGAATTCAGGTTACTTTGGTAGAAAATCATTTTTCTTTTTGACCAAGAGCCACAAACCGACCCTTGGAACAATAATTCAAAAGGAAAATATGAGTGAACCAATGGCCAAAATCCAACTGGAGAAAAGCCACATCCAAAACAAGAATTGCTTAAGCATCTCCCCCCCCCCCACTCAACTTCAAGAAATTGGGAATTGCACCAAATGAAAAATGGGCCAAGCAGTTGGTTGTGGGACTGATGATGCAAAGAGGGGGCCTGCAGAAGAAGAGCAAATATTTATGCAATCATCCTTATGTAATTATGTGAGCAAACACAATTTCAGACAGTGAGCAACTTTTGAAAGTTGAGCACTGAAAACAGATTCTTTCCTCCATGTCTTCTGGCGTTTTGCAAGTTTTCTCAATCGAAAGAGAAGATAAATAGATAGGATGTGCAGCTTACATTTGGATTACAATTGCTGTCAGAGGTTGTGTAAAGATGAAATTCATTTTTGTTTATTGGCTACATCTAAATTGATCTTACAATGTTTAGACTTGTTTAAGACAATAGAGAGCAAGCAGATCTTCAAGAAAAGGCAGATTTTAAGCAGATACTGTGAATTTTTTTAAATCTATGGTCTTTTAACTCTGCTACTAATGTGATAAAGCTTTTCCCCAGCAACTTTTATTTTTTTACTGCCAACCTTACTTCTGAAATACTGTACTGGCAAAGTCCATTTGATACTGCCAAATGAAAATTACATGACAAAAATCCAGGAAGTAAATATGAGAGGAAGAGAAAAGCCATTTCATAGCATTAGAGCATGACTGCTGTACTGAAGGTCCCAAGTTCACCTTCTGGAATTTCAAGTTTTAAACATTTAGGTGAGAGGGGCATGACAGAAATTACTTTTGACACCACAGCTCTACTGAACTCTTATTGGAGTAGCCAAAACTGGGCCAAACAATCTGGCCCAACAGAATCCAGCTCCCTTGTGGTTTTCCTTTATTATTCTTGCAATTCTTTTTATTTTAAGGAAGTGAATGGACAACTATTTCGAATTAGACATTGCTTTATTTTTAACTGAAGCGCATCAAGTAAAGTGGGCAACTTGTGGCTGAATCTGGCCCTCTGAGCCATCCCAGAGTACCGTAATCAAATCTCACTCTGCTTGATTCCGTCATTTAATAGTTTCTGGACTTTTAGACAGATATTCCTCATAGTCTAAAAGTCAAAATGCCTCTCCTAAAACTGAATACAGTACCTGGTAATAAAAAAAATTGAGCTGAACTAGCCTGGTATTTTTTAGTCCCATGCTATCTTCCACTCCTAGGAACTTCTCCAAAACTGAATTTGTTTCTCAGTCTGGAAAAGATTTCCCAAGTTTGGTTTAATCGGCGGTGGCTGCTACTCATATCTGAGTATACATTTTCCCCCCTATAAATCATTTTCAGGAAAAATGCCACTGGTGTGAATTTGTTTAAGATGGATCGTAGCTTGCCATGAAGTGACCCACACACTATGATCATGGAGCTATCTCCTGCAGCACGTATGAAATGAGTCATGCAGCATTTAACACCGGGACTACAATGGACTGCCACAGCCTTGAGGATATTAACAAGGTGCGCCTTCACAGCCAGTCCATCTGGCATGGCCTCTTCCATCTCCATGACTGTTGGGAATCAGAATAGTGAAGTGGTTTCTGCTTTGCTCATTTTGCCATTGGGACCAATATAATGGTTTCCAGTGGCATTTCCTCCACTAGAACCATCACTCCACCTAAAGGGGCTCATCTGCCCATAGCTGTTAGCCGCATTAAGGAGTCACGTTATTTACCATTGACCAACACTCACCATTGAGTCTCTGGCTGTACGGTCTACTCCATTACTGTAGTGGGATGTCTGGCTAGACATAAATATAAACACTCTTGCTCATCAATGCCAGATTAGTTTTCCCCACTGCTGGGGTGCCAAAAAAGACAACTTAGAAAGTGGGTGCAGGATACAATGTGATGATGTAAGCCACCCTGAGTCGGGTTCTCCTGAGTGGGCGGGATATAAATTTGAAAATTAGATTAAATTAAATTTTTAAAAAGATAAAAGGAACAAACCTGATTAGCTTCGCCTATTCCAGGAAAATGTCTGGGCAATTGGAAAGGTGACAATAGCCATCAAAATTCATACTACCTGGTTATATCTACCCAGGTTGGAATTTATTTAAGTCAGATGTACCACCACTCCGCCCATCTGTACGAATTGGGCTTGTTTGCCCAATAAGAGACTGATTGGACCTTTGTAAAATTTTGACAGCACTCACTCACATGTCGCTGCTCATGCACATGCATAATTCTTTATCTTCATCTCCCTTTCAAACCTAGTAATTTTTTTAATTTCCTGAAACTTTTAAAGGAGATTCGGAGATCCAGCAACTAAAGGACTTTATCTTTATCTAAATAGTTATCTGCTCAACAAAACCAAACAGACACACCCTAATTAGTCAAAGACAGAATGAAGACAATTCTACAACCATTGTGCAAGATAGCATTTTGAAAAGAAGAGTACAATATAATTACATGTTGTGCAAACTGGCAATAATTCTATTCTATATCTGAAAACTAACACTACTGGATACTAATGTTATAATATCACCATTTTATCACCCAGTATACAACACCAGTATGCAAAAATACGTCTTCAAAATATTTCTCAGCATTTTGCCAGCATTTCATATCAGCAGCAGTATTTCTTTCAGCAGGCTTTAAAGTAGGGGTGCCCAAACTACAGCCCGAGGGGCCAAATTTGGCCCCCAATGCCAATTCATCCTGCCCGTGGTGCCCTCGTTGCTCCCAGAAGCAGAAGTAAAACGCACCCGTATGGGTGCATTTTGCTTCTGCTTCTGGGAGCGATGAGGGCGATGTGGGCTGAATGAATTGGCATCGAGGGCTGCCATAGTTTGGGCACTCTTGGTTTATGCAGAGAAAATGGCAGCTTAAAATCTATCTCATCCTGTTGCAAAACAGATGGCAAGGTGTGTTTTACTTCCACTTCTGGTGGAACCACGACTGGCCCACTGAACCACGTGACTGGCCTGCCGCCCAAAAAGCTTGGGCACCCCTGCTTTAAAGCCTTGATAAACAAAAAGAAAGTTTGTGTTTTATCTGTAACATATTCATTCCCATTTTAGTCTAAATAATAACCCAGCTGTGCTTGAATTTTCATGGAATTCCTAACGATTCATGAAATTGACATCAATACATACTCCAAATGCTTTTTTCCAGGACCCCCAGAGAACAATATTTTATTTATTTACATACCAGAGTATTCCCTAAAGAGAATAGGGAGAAACACAGGATAAAACCAAGACTTTTGCAAGCATCTAAACAAAGCGTGCAAGGCCAATGAAAAATACAAACTACATTGGAATGGGACTGCATTCCATAACAAGGGTGGTATTTTGTGGGCATACTGGATGCATTCCTTTATTACTTGTCTTGGAAGACAGCATGTGACTATGTTTTGTAGGGAAAGGGCAAGTCAACTACGAGCTTCCAGTTTGCCAAACAACACTGTAAAGTATTATTGCTATGGGAAATTGTATCTTTCAAAAGTGGGAGGCTGCCAGCATGACTAAAGGAAAAACAATGTCTAAAAGTGAAAAGAAGGCACCACAAAACATTACTTGCAGCAGCTTAATACATAAAATATATCAGATGTTACTTAATTACAGAAGTCTTCAGGGGTAAAGTGTTAGGGATTGCCAGGTGTTAATTTGTTGCAGCAAAACCTCCAGTCTAGGTTGCTTTACATGTGCATAAGTGAAAGCATTTGAGTTGCAATAGTGGGGTACACAGAAAGAGCCTCCTCAAAGACTGTGGTATTTTTGAACTACAATTTGGCGAACCCTGGTAATGGCAACCTTGTCTTGCCAGCTAATCTTTCTCACACCAGGTCAGGTGAAAGAAACTGCAGAATGAATTCACCGAAAGGTGCCTTTATTTTGGCAGATTCACATCTTGCCTAGACACAGAAGAAGTTGCAATAGTTAATTGCTGGTAAATTGATGTAGCACTGGTGGCATTTCTCATCATGTCATCAGCACCATGTTAGCTAGCAACAATTTTCTACAACAAATTACTTGATTTCACTTATGCGCAGGGAAACTACCAGTATGAATCTTAAGGATAAAGCCCTTTGGTGGACTGCAGCCAACATCATCAGAAGTTTTAACTGTTGATGATGCACTGATAAGTCCTTCTGTGTATGACAGCTTGGGAGCTGCTGTTGGCCAAAAAATGTTCTAATAAACAAATAAATACAAAATATAAATAAACAAATAAAGTAAAAATGCAAATTATCATGTACCAAGTCTTTCTCTCCCCTCCCAATTATAAATTACATTCTCTCACTTCACAAAGTAGGCTTGCAAGTACAGTATGCTTGTTTTAATTGAGCTTCTCATGCTTTCAGAACTGCAGTTGCTAAGGAAACGGCAAGTAGCACCAGACTTGTATTACAATTACTTGATATGGTTCCCTTCCTCTCTTCAGTGCCACCAAACCTCAAATTAACTGAATGGGCCAGCATTCCTGTAATTTCAGAAAGCTGCACTCTGCAGAAGCTGTGATGCTAAGAGAAGAGAAAAAGAGATTTGGAAAAGAGGATTCTCTTAAAGTAGCCCTGTGGTAGTGCCTCCCTGGCCTTTGGCCACAGACACCTGGTTGAAATGTTTCTGTATCTTTCTGCTGTCAGCCCTTGTTCTTAACTCAGAGCAGTCATGATGCTTCTGATGTATGACAATTCCTTAATTCAGTGACCTCCCAAAGGTCAGTTATGACAGACAACTTCACCTTCTAAACCTACCCTGGATATCCACTGAGAAGATATGATCAGGGATTTACTCAGGCCAACTAGACACAAGGACATCCTGCTGGATCAACCAGAAAGCCTGTAAGGTCCAGCATTCTACTGACAGGATGGATTAAAAACTGGCTGGTGCAAGCCCACTAATGTTTATACATTCACCATCAATTCCAATCATCCTTGTGGCAATAGGTTCCACTACTCAATTACCTGTATGTGCTTTGTGAAGAAGTGGTTTCTTTTAACTGTCCTGAAATTCTCCCTTTCTCTCCCATAACTGGATTGCCCCAAAATTCTATGGTTATGAAATTTAGTATCTCCATAGTAAAGGTAAAGGTCCCCCTTGCTTGAAAGCCAGTCATATCCAACTATAGGGTTCAGTGCTCATCTCTACTTATAGCCCAAGAGCCAGTGCTGTCTGCATCTGTAGATGTTTTCATGGTCATGTGGCAGGCATGACTAGACAAAGGAGTACATGGAATGCTATTACCTTTCCTGCTGAAGTGGTACCTATTTATCTACTTGCAACTTCTTACTTTCGAACTGGTAGGTTGGCAGGAGCTGCAAGTAGTGTTCAACTAGTTTGGGGAAAATTCAGTGAGTGATTTGGAGGGCCATAACTTGGATACCATACCAAACTCCACCAAACTTGGGGATGTTTAAGAAGAGAGTCAGCAAAAGATGTCCTCCATTTAAGGTGTGCCTAGGTTGCTTGGGGGGCTGAGTTATCCCTCCCGAAATCACTCATTGAAAATTCCTCCAAACCAGCTGGTAGTAGCCTAAGACTTTTGCACTGGACTGTATGTCATGTTGAGATTTTTGGAGGAATATAAATGGATTGTCACTTCTGAGTTATGATAACCCTAGTACAGTAATATGGTTCAGGTACATGAGATAATCAAATAATGTTGACCACCCGCACCCCCCAATTAGTTTCCATGGCTAAACTGGAATCCAACTCTGATGCTCTATCCACTGCCACACTGGCTTTTAGTAAATATGAACAGTGAACACAAACAATGTGGTCTCGCAGGACAATAACTGAATGTGGAATTGTGGTGTATGTACAAACGTTATTTGAGGGTGCACAGCCTTGTGGTTCATGCTGTAATGCTGATAGCTTTTCTCTTTCTCATAGGTCAAAGAATGAATGAGATAAGGAAGCATTCCTCATCTTGAGCAATACTCTAATTAAGTAAATAGCAAACAAAGGGGCATTTAGCAAGTTAAGAAGGCTCTCTGGTTGCCAGGAGACTGATTTTACAAGTTCCACCTGAGTTTTGTTTGTGCACTTTCAAAAAACATTTCCTGAACCTAATAATAATTGCATGCCATGAAACCAATCTTGATTTACGGTGACATTTTTAGCATTTTCTAGGTAGAGAACACTCAGAAATGGTTTACCATTCCCTTTCTCTGGGGAGTGCCCTGAGGTTGTGCACCTGTCCCGTAGTTACATAGGCTGGCTCTTCTTCCAGAAGACAGTGGGGAATCAAACCTTCAACCTCTGTCTCTGTGATCAGAAAACATCCCAAAGGATATATTTCAGCATCATTTTCCAGAAGTCTCACATCTTCCATTGGGTTAAGACTTTTGTGGCAAATGAGTTTGTCTGGAACATCCTGCTCCCCAACTTCCTCCAAATCCCCCCCTTTCCCATTTTTCTCAGGTGAAACTCTACTTAAAAGTTAAAGATCACCCTTGCTCGAAAGCCAGTCGTATCTAACTCTAGGATTCAGTGCTCATCTCTGTTTACAGCTGAAGAGCCAACACTGTCTGTGTCTGCAGACGTTTCCGTGGACATGTGGCAGGCATGCCTAGACACTGAAGTGCACAGAACACTGTTTATCTTCCCACTAATGTGGTCCCTATTTATCTAGTGGTACTTGCAGTTTCTTGCTTTTGAAATGCTAGGTTGGCAGCTTCTTTAAGTCCTCTTCACTTTTTGCCATTAGGGTGGTATCATCTGCATATCTCAAGTTGTTGATGTTTCTTCCAGCAATTTTGACCCCAAATTCTGATTCCTCCATCCCTGCATTGCACGTTATGTGCTCTGTGTAGAAGTTGAATAAGCAGGGTGACAAAATGCAGTCTTGTCTTACTCCTTTTCCTATTCCAAACCACTCTGTTATTCCGTATTCTGTCCTAACTGTTGCCTCTTGACTCTTGTACAGATTTCTCATGAGGCATATAAGGTGTTCTGGTATTCCCATCTCTTTAATTACTTGCCACATTAGTGTTTTTATCATTGTTGTTATGCCGCCCAGAGTCACTCATTCGATTTGGGGGGCAATATATAAATTTGAATAAGTAAATAAATAGTACAGTACTCAGGTATTGAACTGCTGACCTGCCGCCTTCCAGTCAGCATCTTAACCACTCGAGCCACTGCAGTCCCACTTAGAAATCTTCACAAAACTAGTAGTATTAGGATCCGATTTTTATTTGTTTTCTTTAAGTCATGAAAATGCTCACTTCAATCTTCCTGCATGGTCAACACAGAATAGGCTACAAATGAATTCTCAAAGCAATGGATTTGTAGAAAAATTAAATCTGGTCTTTCAGGGTAATGTTTAGAACTGGGGGAGGGACCTGATTTTTGTGGAAGCCAAAAACTTTTGGCAGCAAACTATGGTAGAAGCCACAGTACCAACAGAAAGAATTTTACACCTACTTCAGTATGCTCAAGAGATCAGGGCCCTATGCTTCCTTGAGTGGTTTATTTTCTGTTCAGAAAAAGAGGTATATATTTATTCATCTTAGGTATATATTTATTCATCTTAGGTCTTAGCTATATATTTATTCATCTGTTTAAGGGGTGCTTAACCTACGGCCTGTGGGCCAGATCCAGCCTCCATGCCAATTCATCTGGCCCACACTGCCCTTGTTGCTCCCGAAAGCGGAAGTAAAACACGCCCGTTTTACTTCCGCTTTCAGGAGTGACAAGGGCAGTGCAGGTTGGATGAACTGGCATGGGGGGAGGCAGATCTGGCCTGCAGGCCTTAACTTTGACACCACCACCACCACCACCACCACCACCACCACCACCGGTTTAAGCAAAGAAAGTGGCAGCCTAAAATCTATCTCATCCTGTTGCAAAACAGATTGCAAGGCGTTTTACTTCCATTCCCAGTGAGAGGAACCACATGACTGGCCTGCTGATCCACTTGACCGATCCACAACCCAAAATGTTTGGGCATTCCTGATGTATTTATTTCATCATTATGCCACCATACTTTTGGTGAAGGCAGCTCTTGGCCATGCTGCACAAGTGTTTTCAATTCTGGTCCATATTCTGACCCCCCCCCCAAAAAAAAAAAAAAAAAAACCACTCCTAACAGCCTGTATACTTATAAATGAAAGAATTCCCCAGGAAGCCAACATGATAGAGTACAAAGACTGTAAATTGACCAATGGTTGGGAGATTCTGAGATCTGATAGTCCAAAAAGGCAACATTTTCAAGCTATGAGAAAGATCAAGAGCCTTGCAAAGCTCTAAGATTTGTGGCATAACTTTCCTTAGAGGAAAGAAAACCAGGGGAATGTCAGATCTGTGTTAATCTGTAATAGCAAATTCTGAATAACTTTTAAAGGCTAACAAGTTTTATGTGACATAAGCTTTAATGGATGGCACCCTCCTTTCATCAGATGTGAAGTAGGAGAACCCAAAACAACCAAATGAACATTCCCCCCTCCCAGGATTCAGAATACAGTAATTTGGGGGGGGGGGGTTGGGGGGACACCAACAGTAAGGGGAAATGAGATTGGAGAATTATGGGAAAGGCATAGCTGGCTGGAACCCTGAACCAGACGGGAACATTTTACCTCTGCCGCTCATTTTTCAGACCATCATCTGTTTCTTAATGTGCAGATTTTGGTAACCACGTTTTCTAAAGCAATATGGCCCAAATCAACACCCAGTTTATTTAACAGCTGTTAAAAGTTTGCACAATTTTATCTGCTTCTGCCCAAGCGAAGGATCACTCTTGTGTGCCTTTCTGCAAAGATCAATAAAGTGCAAAGAAGATGGGGGAGGGGGCAATGAAACACAAGCCAATGTAAAATAAAGTAAAAATTTAAAACACACACACACAATGACATTCTTTAGGCTCCAGTTTTTACTACTGACCCAAACCACAATACTCAATCTGTGGGACAGCAGCTATTAAAAATAAAGATATATTCAGTGTGGTTTGAACTTCTGCCTTGGTGTGGAGATTCATTTCCAGAAAAATGTAGGTATACAATTGGGTTTGGTTTTATTTGCAACTAAGTTTTACCATTAGCTGAAGATTTCAATTAAGAGTGTTTGTTTCATTCAGATCTAAAGTGGATCTGAGGCACTCACATTTCCTTCTTCCTTTACGACTATAATCTGGTCCCCAACACACACACACACACACACAGTCATGTTTTGACACCGACCATTTTTCTTGGCACCCTTTTCCAAGTAAATGGGGTGGGGGAGAGAGATCTTCATAGCCTGTAACCATCCCTGGGAAAGACCCTTCCCCACCCTTGACTTAAAAAAAAAACCCCATAACCAGTGGAATGCCAAGAATTGCATTTACACCCCCAAGGAGGGGGACGATACTGGTAGATAAAACCCTGGAGATTCATAGGATGGGGAAGGGGAAATCCTGCTTTATGAAGAATATCCCTCTTTATACCTACGTGTGTGGGCACACCTTCAGGGTGTGCAAAGATCCAGAAAAGGGGGGGGGGGTGCATTTCCTGTTTGGCACCTGGAGAGTGTAAATGACCAGAGGGGGGATTTCAGACAAAAAGACCACGCCCCTCCCCCACCGCCTCTCGCCCTATTGTTCTCAATGGCAGGGTCTGAGTCGAGCCTCTTCTCACACCTGGTCAATGTAAGCGGAAGGCTTTACACTGAGGAAACCAGAAAAACCAGCCTCAAGCGCGGGAGAAAATATACATATACAGTACTGTATCTATTTTAAAAGCCCGATCCTTTGCGGGGGGGGGGGGCACACACCAATGGCCTTTTCACACCAGCCAGCAATCGCCTCATCGGTTTATTTAATTTCTTCTCGTAACGCCTCACCCCCAAAAAACACCAGGAGAAAATTAAAAAAGAAAGGAGGAAAAGAGACATGATTCTCTCTTACCTTGCAACTGCTTGAATCGTCCTTCTAATTGATTGTAATTATACGGCACGGAGGCCGTGTAGCCAGGCGACAAGTGCCCGGGCATGGGAGCTGAGTTCTGTAATTCCATTTAGGATGATGAGGATGATGACGATCAAAATCCAGGCATACAAACCCTACAGCGCTGCGATCACTATTCCCCCCCCCCTTTTTTTTTTCCTTTTTTTAATGACAGCAACCCCGCCGGTTGCTCCAACATCAACACAAAATGATACGGATCAAGCCAGTCTTCCGAAATGATGCACGAACACACCTCACACCATTCCCCAGGGTTATTGTGTGTCTTGTTGTTGTTGTTTTAAAAAAAGATCTATTTTATCTGATCCAAAGTGATTACCAAGGTTCGTCTGGAGGGAAACCTCAAAACACCACAATCCAGCTGTTGCAGATGGCTCAGCAACGGATGCAAACTTAAATCGGCAGCATGGTGTGTGTGTGTGTGCGTGTGTGCCAATGTGTGTGTGTGTGTGTGTGTGTGTGTGTGTGTGCCAATGTGAGTGTGTGTGTTTTCTTCCCTCCCCTTCGCTGCGGTTCCAAGGCGATCGTCGATGCTTCCAGCCTCAGCCCCTTCGGCAATTCAACCGGATTCCCCTTTACTTGCAATCCGGAGTCGAGCCCAAACCAGAGACAGCGTGGTTGGCTGCCCGTCTTCCTCCTCCTCCTCCTCCCCCTTCCCTTCCCCTAACCTTCCAGTAGTTCTCTCGCACACCTCAGCCCGGGTATGTAACGGCATCAAGAGAGCCACTCACTACGTCTTTAGTGGTGATGTCACTCATTAGCATTGTAGAGGCAACCCGGACTGTACCAAAGATTGGGCGGGGGGGGGGGAGACGGAGACACCCCTCCCCTCCAACCAGTTTCCAAACGGGACAGGCAGACACACCTACGAGCCCCCCCCTCCCACGGGATGGTATCTTCCGAGACAAAGCTTGTGATGGAATTACAATCGTGCGTTCTTTGGGTTGCAAGCAGCCTCAAGTAACGGAAAAGTCTCAGATTACTATCGGACGGAAAAGAAGGCACCCGTTTCTTCCTTTATCTGCATCACTGCACGCTTGAAAAGGGGTGGGGGGAGACAGAAAGAATGCAACCGACTCTCAGGAGGGGGGGTAGACACGCTCATTCAGTATTTAGCATCGAGCAAAATAAGAAAAAACCGAAAGAGATACTTAGAAATGTATATTTTGAAAGAATAAATGAGACCCATGGGGGTGAAGAGAAAACCCTCTTCGCTTAGCATTTTCGCTCGATTTGTTTTAATTGGAGATACTAAATATTTTGACATTTGAAAAGATATCCAATTACATCTCTGCCTTCTGGGTATTTTAGAAATAGCGTTCCAGGATTTAGCTCAAGTCACTAAGATGCTGACTGGGAGGCGGAAGGTCAGCAGTTTGATTCCCGAGTACTGCAGGACGGCATGAGCTCCCGTCTCTGTCCTAGCTCCTGCCAACCTAGCAGTTCAAAAGCAAGAAATTGCAAGTAGATAAATAGGGACCACTTCGGTGGGAAGGTAACAGCGTTCCATGCGCTCCGGTGTCTAGTCATGCCTGCCACATGACCATGGAAACGTCTGCAGAAGCAGACAGCGCTGGGTCTTCGGCTTAGAAACAGAGATGAGCACTGACCCCTAGAGTCGGATACGACTGGCTTTCGAGCAAGGGAAACCTTTACCTTTACCTTTACAATAGTAAGAGGTAATTTTGTTATGTGTTTTCCAATTAAAAAAATAAGGATGTTTACTCCATATAGCATACTTCCATGAAGGAAGGTTTCTGGTTCATGCAAACCAGCCTTCCTAGTCTAAAAGGGGCATGGAACAGGGACAGTTTGTAAATTATAGATACAATTAATGCATTAAGCGCGTAGATTTTGGGATGGTGTTGTTTATGGGAAACCAGCCAACAACTTCCTTTTACTCTCCAGACATTTGAACAGTAGCATACCTGCATGTCTAGAATGTCAAGAGTATTTGGGGAAGGAGGGGCAGAATCTCATAGTAAAGCTGTATGAGGTTCAGGGCAGCAACAAGTGAAACTTTATATTTCTTAATTACTCATCATTCAGTGACTGAAAGTGAAAAAAAGGGCTCCATGAAAAACAGTGGGGTGTGTTGTGACAGCTCATCTGTGTATGAACCTAAGTTTCTGTCTAATTCTTTTAATGTGATGGATGGCCCATGGTGATCACATGGGCTATGTGACTCGTCTCCATGCCACTCCAAACAAGCCACTGCCAGCCTTGTTGGGGAGTGACACGGAAACAAACACAGGGAACACTACCTGGAAAGCAGCCTTAAGAGATTTCGTGCACACATGAAGGACTGCAACACCAGGAGAGAGCTTGTAAGACAGGGGTGTCCAAACTTTTCGGCACTGGCAGGCCACATGGTTCCTCCCACCAGAAGCAGAAGTAAAATGTGCCTTGCAATGTTTTGCAACAGGATGAGATAGATTTTAAGCTGCCATTTTCTCTGCTTAAACCATGGGTGCCCAAACTATGGCCCATGGACCAGATCAGGCCCCCAACACCAATTCATCCGACCCATGCTGCCCTTGTCATTCCTAGAAGCAGAAGTAAAATGCACCTTTATGGGGGCTTCCAATAGCGACAAGGCCCGCTCAGGCTGGTTGAATTGGTGTTGGGGGCTGGATCTGGCCCATGGGCCATATTCTGGCCACCCCTGTTGTAAGATGTAGCTTTCACAGCAGCTGCAGCAGGCCAGATACTCTTAGACTGCTGTTTCCATATGCCCCAGCTGGCAAAGCAAATATTAACGGATAATGGGTATTGCAGAGCCATAACATCTGGGGTGTAGCTGCATTTCTCCCATTTAACTTCTTTTTGTCATCTTTGATGCTGTAGATGCCATTCACAGCATAATTTTCTTTTGTTTACCAAAATTCCTTTTATTTGAATCAGAGCCTCTACTGCCCCCATCTCCTCCCTCCTCCCATTTAGCAGGGCAAAATGTTGCCTTTGTTTTGTTTCTGCAGTTCTGCCATTTTTTAGCTGTACAGTAAATATGGAACTAATTTCTGAAAAGAAGGATGTCATGCTACTTTGTGAATTCAAAAATTATGCATGCTCCATCACTTGAAAAGAGGATCCTCCCCTCCCCCCAAAAAATGCTGCCCTAAGGCATGATATTTGGGATGTGTGACTCTTTAACCGCCTGGGCACTGTTACATTTCATTTATGCTACCTTGAAACAACACCGCTATGTGAACACTGCAATACATGACACCTGTAGGTATATCCATTCAACTCCTAGTGCCCTACCCTTGGTAAACAGGTGTTGCTATGCAGGTGTTGACTCTGCTTAATATCAAAGTACAGGTGAAAAGGTACAGAATGGCGTTTAGAATTCAAATAAGGGCTCCAAGCAGCATAATAAAAAGTAGAAATATCACCCTGCCAACAAAAGTCTGCATAGTTAAAGCAATGGTATTCCCAGTAGTAATGTATGGCTGTGAGAGCTGAACAATAAGGAAGGCTGGGCGCAAAAGAATAGACACCTTTGAACTGTGGTGCTGGGGGAGACTCTTGAGAGTCCCCTGGACTGCAAGGAGATCAAATCAGTCGATCCTGAAAGAAATCAATCCTGACTGCTCCTTGGAAGAACAAATACTGAAGCTGAAGCTCAGGTACTTTGGACACCAAATGTGAATAGAGGACTCACTGGAGAAGGCTCTGATGCTGGTAAAGACTGAAGGCAAAAGGAAAAGAGAGTGGCAGAGGATGGTATCGCTCAATGGCATTGTTGAATCAGTGGGTGTACGTCTGGGCAGACTGTGGAGCCTGGCATATAGTGGTCCATGGTGTCACAAAGAGTTGGACTTGACTGTGAGACTGAACAACAACAAAATATTTTCAAGACGGGTCACTTGGAGAACCCTTAATAGGCTGCGGTTTGGAGTCCTTAGATGCAAGACCAACATACTCAAGTGGGGGCTGCTGGCGGACAACAACATGTGAATGTGGAGAGATACAGAATCCGGCTCATTTACTGGTCTGCCAATTACTGCCAGAAACATGCACTGATGAGGACTTATGTTTGGCCAACAACAAAGCCAAGAAATTGGCTTCATTTTGGCAGTCCAGGGTTTGATCAGAACACAAAAGAAGATCGCTCTATGAAAAGCATGGGTTTCTCAATAGGTTGCAATAGAAAACAGTCAAAGAGGAAAAGAGAAAAACTGGAGGGAATTTCACCCACCTGATGGCTCTCCAAAGTCAAACAACATGCATAAAAGTTGGAGAGCAGGGACAGTGGGAAAAGACATACAGTGGAACCTCAATTAACATAGTTAATGCATTCTCCAGGACATTTCTTATAGCAAAAATTACTTTAACCCAATTTCCCATAGGAATGCATTGAATGCAGTTTCCCATAGGAATGCACTGAAAACCAAAACACTTTAACCGAAATGCAGTTTCCCATAAGAATGCATTGAAAACCAATTAATCCATGGGGGGGGGGGGAATTCCGTAAACTGAGCCACTATTTTCTATGGATTTCCTTTTGTTATATGATTTTTATGTTAACCAAGTCATTTGTTAACTGAGGTTCCACTGTACTTTGAGCCAGCTATGTGGAAACTGAAAGGTGAAAAATAGGCCATTACATTGATGGCAGGTGGAAACAGTATATGTGAAACCAGATAGCATGGCATGATAATGCCATGCCATAGAGCAGAAACTCCAAAGGCTGTGACCTAAAGAACTTTTATGATGATATAAAAGAACTATATGGACCATCTTGCTCTTCACCAGGCACCCCGAAAGCAACCGAAAATGGTACAATCCTTACAGATGGCCAGAAAATTCTGACGCACTGGAAGAAACACTTTTGCACACTTTATAACTGAAATTCTACAGCTACTGAGGATTTTCTTTGAGAAGTGCCACAACATCCCCACCAGCTACAGAAGGCAACTCCACCTGGAATTCTGTGAGGGTATGAATATGCTGAAACCCAGAAAGACTCCAGGGCCAGATAACATCTCTCTGGAGTTAATCCACAAGGGAGGAGTGCCTCTAAAGACAAGGCTCTTCACACTCATTCTCTTGATTTGGGAAACTGGTAAAGTGCCTGATGCCACCATTATCACCATCTTTAAGAAAGGTGATCATAGTGCTTGTGGCAACGGACATGATTTTCTGTGCAAGACAACTTCAGGAAACTGCAGGGCTCAACAGAATCTACTCTTCTTAGTATTTTGTGACCTGGAAAAGGCTTTTGATTCTGTCTCAAGACCTGCTCTGTGGGCTGCGCTGAGAAGCTTTGGTTGCTCTGAGTGCTTTGTAGATATGGTCCAGACACTTCACGATGGCATGTCTAGGAGGGTTCTCCATCAAAACAGCAGATCAGATGCCTTCCCAATCACCCATGGATTGAAGCAGGGTTGTGTGCTCACTCCAACCCTTTTTGCCCTTTACTTGGCTGCCCTGCAATATGAAACTCCTAATAACAACACAGGCGTAGAGATTAAATACTGCTTTAATGAAGGACTTTTCAATTTGGCTAGACTAAGGTCCATCTTGAACATCAAGTAGGATGGCTACATCATCAACATCACAGTCCTCGAGAAGGCAAATGTAAATAGCACTGAAGCGTCCATCATAGGCCATCATCTTAGATGGATAGGGAAGGTCCATTGTATGGATGGTTCCAGGCTTCCTTGTCAAATTCTTTATGAGGAACTTAGCTCCCGTACAAGACCTCATGGAACTCCTTTGAAGTGTTATAAGGACCAGCTGAAACAAACCATGAAGGTATAAACTCACAAACTTGGGAAGCAGCGGCCGTATATCGCCCACTCTGGCGCCAAACCATATCTGCTGCTACCAATCACTTTGAAGGAGAACGCTGAAGACATGAAGAGATTAAATGACTAACACGAAAGCTTCATCAAACTCAACTATGCCCTCTACCATCTATTCAGTGTAATGTGTGTGGTCGCATGTTTCATGACAGAATCGGTTTATTGAGTCACCAGAGACACATCTATCAATTGAGAAAGTGACTTCCAGGGAAAAGGCGTGCTTGGATATGAGTAGCAGACGACAAGAAGAGCAGAAATCTATGAGTTGGTAACTGTGTTTGCTTGTTCCACCAAAATTAAGGAGCCCTGAAACATTGTATGGACCAACAAGTTGCATTTACATCAGCTCTTGGTGCAGATGAATCTGCTTAAGTGTGCTATAGTCCACAAAAGCCTATGTCAAATAAAGCATACCAGTCCAAAAGGTGCCACAAACATACTAGCGGTCTTTCCGTACCCCAGTAGCTACAGTTTCAATTTATTTTCATGAATTTAAGAGAAGTCTAAACCAATATCTGTAGGTAGGTATCTTATAATAAATGTAAAAGTGCAGAGATGAAAGGGAACCTATGGATCATTGAGTCCAGACCCTGTCAATGAGGCAAAATGGGAAATCCAACTCCCAACCTACTTCACAGAGCTATCCAGTAGCTCTTTTATGGTGTACATAATACAATTAGATGTGAGGAAAAATCAAGCTTTCATGATCTTGCAATCTGTCTTGGAAGAGTGATGTCAGTCTCAATGCTTTTCAGATCCAAAAAATACAACCATTCAAATATAGCTTGCTGACTTTACACAGTTTTAAAAGGAAGCAGTCAAGGAAGTAAAAGGAAGAAAGGGATTTATTTTTTAAAAAGGCTGAGAGTCCTTCTGCAGGCTTGAGTGGGTGGTTGCATTCCTGACAGTTATGAGCACAACCACACCTGGCTTCAGGTGTGCAAGAGTATTTCCAGTGTCCACACACAAAAAAAGTGGTTATATTAACACAGCAGCAGCTGATAAATGCAGAATTGGAGCAGAAGAATATTTGCTAAAGCGACTACAAAAAGAATAAGGCCACAAAATACTCTACTTGAATTCCCACATTACTAATGGTGCACCATCTTCCCAAAGACAAACATATTATGACAGAATAAAACTGCATCTTCATAGTGCCAAATTTGGTTTCTCCATGTTTCCCTTTAAAAAAAACTAAAATGTCACAGATTACATCTTAAGATCTATGATAAAACAATTTAAACCATGTTAAGTGCCCTCTGTGAAATGCATAGTAAGTCTACAAGAGGCTTTGGGTCAAAACCGTTAAGGCCTAGGCACTTGGGTTCTCCTTAGAAATCCAAGAAGCCGCTGATGATAGTGTTGGCAGTGAACCTCTGACTGGACATTACATCATGAGTCTGCAGCATCATGACATTTTAATGCTGGTTGAAGGATTGGAGGAAAGGGACCAATTAAGCAAGAATAAACTAATTTGTTTGAATGCTTTTAATCCCAAATGAAAAACCCTTCTTTTTAAACTTCCTTCTAATGCCAAAAGAAATGAAATATATGTGTCCTAAACACTCCAATCCACCCACATATTTTCTTACATCTGCGGCTTGGGAATGCCTCTAAGTACAATATTATGGGATCTCTCTCTCTCTCTCTCTCTCTCTCTCTCTCTCTCTCTCTCACACACACACACACACACACACACACACACACACACACACACACACATACGCTAGCCAAATTGGAGGAAGGTTCTCCCCCCCCCCCCGTGAAGTAATGCCTGACAGCAGTTCCACAGAGTGGCGGGGCGTAATGGGAGATGGTTTTAGTGGGTAAAAATATCACACACTGTGAAGCAAGGGCTCCACAGTGTCTTTTGAAGATTTCCACCTGCCCTAATTTAAAAACAAAACAAAACATGCACACACACATTCTGTAGATTGAAGGGCTGGATATATTCCTGGCAGTTCGCTGGCCAGTCATCTAAATATTTCAACATTCCTCCCACCCCTTCCTCATTCTCAGATATCAGGGCACAGAAGAATACAATTCCAATTTTTAAATTTACAATAGTTCTACTCAGGCATTATACCATAGGGCTAAAAGGGTAGTGGGGATTAGGCTGTGTGTGTAAGTTCTATCTCCTACCCACTCACCTGGAAATCAGTAAACTAAGTGTAACATGAAAGTCTTGTGTTGGGGACATGGAGATGGGATTCATGTGTGCCCTTCAGAAGTAAAATTTAAAAATAATTAGAACTCATTCCAATTACTTTAGATAACTCTAGCCCTATTTATTATGTTATTTTTGAAACATAGGTTGTTTGTGCCCTTCCTTGTTACTGAGAAAGGTAACTCATTACTGGCAACTACATTACTTGGAATGTCTCTAATTGCTACTACAGGTGTTGTAGGACTGAGAGTCCTAGCCAGTACATGATGATGGCTTATGTATTGTCCAGGGGATCATGGGCTTTGTGGAAAACAATTGTAAATCTGAGGAGCAGTGGTGGGATTTGATTTTTTTACTACCTACTCTGTGTGTGTGGTATTGTGGGCATGGCCAGGGGGAAAGCCCTGTGTTGTACCCGAATTAGGACTACTTTATTTCAAAACTTGGATGGGCGGGGCCAGTCAGAATTTCTGCTACCGGTTCTGATGAACTGGGGTGAACCTGCTGAATCCAACCACTGCTGAGGAGTGTTAGTGACATTCCAATTTGCCCCCAAGATCTGAAATGGTTAAAATCATATAAACATGTATTGAAGAAGTAGAATTTGCTTCCTGAGCAATTAATTCATTTAGAAGATCCTGCTGACCGGGAAAGGGATATTTTCCCATTAAACATATAAATGAGTAAGACTGAGTAGGGCCATAAGGATGGGGATTTTTTGGCAGGAGAAGACAGAGGAGAAAGGATGACTATGAGTACATCCGTGTCCTTGGCTTGATAAAGTAGACAGACACATGGGAAGTTTCATGATGGGCGGAAAGTCGCTGATTAAATAAGGAAGGGATAAGGCAGGTCACAGTGACCCTTTCCTGTGTTGTCAGCTGATAATGACCTATGATGACCTGATGCAAGGCAGTTGCACCAATTAATTGATTCCAGATGGCCATTGTTGAATTTTGATTTCCCCCTAATGAGGGGCATAGAGCCCAAGAAAATAAGACGTTTTAGCCCCAGACTTTGCAGCTCTCTTAACATCAGAAGTGCCACAAACATCTCTGCCATCTAACTGGGCTCCCAGGTGACTAGAGGGAGGACAGGGGGAATTCATGATGATGGGTAAATGTAGCTTGCTTGTGCAGTATTTGATTTCTTTTCCTCTTGCTCTGTCTTTGATCTCCCTTGCTTAGAAAACTGCTGGAAGCTTTATTTCTTCACCCACTGAATGCTTATTGTCCCTGAGATTGTAAAAGAATCACAGGTCCAGCCAGCTTGAGTTGGCAGTTCAGATGATGGCAATGCAACAAAATCCATCATTTTCTTGCACTGGTTTAAAACCTTGGGATATGGATGCCTATAGCAACTGGAGTCTACAGAGATGTGTATTTGGCTACAGCATCTTTTACTTTAGGCCAGTAATGGAAAACCTTTTAGAGACCGAGTGCTCAAACCGAAAGGCAGGGCAAACTCTGTGCTGTGGGGAGAGTAGAAGTGATGGTGTACATGCCAACAAAGAAGACTTGGAGTGCCCTCTCTGGCATGTATACCATAGGTTCACCAGCACTGCTCTAGGCCAACTTTCTACAAACACCTACCTTAAAGGAAGAACCCAAATTTTTTCAACAGTAGCATGGTATCACAAAATATTGGATGCTAGAACTGTAAGGTTACCTAGTAGGTTCATAAAACCCTTGAGTTACAGCTGGAGTTGTTGTTGTTGTTGTTCAGTCACACAGTCAATTCCAACCTTTGCGACCCTATGGACCACTGCCCGCCAGGCACCTCTGTCTTCCACCATCCTCCTCAGCCCACCCAGCTATTGATACATTATCTAATTTAAACCTTTGGGATTTGGGTGCTTAAAAATGGTTCCTAACGAAAGACGATATCTTTTCATTTTATGAGCTAGCAATTATACAGTAACCAAGCAACAAGCAGGAGGGGGTGTAATTGAAAGAACAATTTTTGCTCAATAACAAAAGAGTCTTGCCAGGTGAACATTCAGAAGCTAAGCTAGGTGGACACTTCCTTCTCAAAATACACTCCTTTTTTATTATAAGAAGCTCTTATAAAATGTTCTCAGAGATAGGAGAACAACAAAGGCAATTCAGTGGCTCAAGGTCAGTTGGTTGGTTTTTTATCAGAAGAGAAGGCCATTTTAATATAATTGTCTCTTTGAGAAATGTATTCATTTTACAATGGGCAAGAAGTTTTTGTGGAGGAGGGGCACATGCAGTATCCATGTAATAGTCACTATTAAATAGTGTATGGTGAACCCCAATAGGCAAGTTTCAATACTCTATTTGGAAAAGCAAATACAGTACATGTCTTATAATCTTGCAACTGGAAAAGCAGCTTTAGGTAAAAGCAGTCCCTGGACTTTCATTACACAGATATAATATGCCTTACTTATAGATTTCCTATAGGAATTCCACTGTCCACTATGGGAACAGACAGATATCATCAAACATCACACCTCATTAATATAAAATAATGGTCCAGTTCTCCATAAATGCATTGACTCTCCGATCGATGAACCCATTGCTGCTGGCATTAATGGCAGTCCTGAATTGAACACCTGTCTCATTCATGCAGTTCAATGCCCTGACATTGTTTTGCTTTATGTGTTTAATGCCCTCTCAAAGTGGCCAGGATGTGAAGTAAAGAGCAGGAATGACAGTAACATATATGTTCACTTGTATTTTATGAAAGATGGTGAATTTAGAGCTATCTCAAGCAATGCCTCTATATTCCTTGCAAAGTGCAACTGAACATAATCCTGGTCTTTCTCAACCGTGGGCCTCCAGGTGTTCTTTAAATTCAATTCCCAAAAGCCCAAGTCAGCACACCTGCTGATCAGGGCTTCTGCGAATTGAAGTTCAAGAACATCAAGGGGCCCAAGACTGAGAAACGACGTCCTTTCCAAGTCTTTAATCTGTATACAGTTTCTATTTATGCAATGGTTCCCATGACATAAAGACTTCTGATGTACAAAAAGTCAATTTCTTGCTCATTAGACTTAACAGTAATTCACTAAAATCAAGTAACTCGTGAGTGTTTACACCACCCTGCGTAATGTGTCTGTGTTTGGCTTGGCTTTTCTTCTTCAGCTGCCGTATCCATTCTGGATATTGGCTATCATCATGGTGATAGTCTTCCTGTTCTTAACTCCTCAGAACAGTTCTTCCGAGGGCTTTCCACATCAGTCTCTCAGGTTCTTCAGCCATGAAGTCAGTCTACATCCAGGGCCTCTCTTCCCAGGAATCTTTCCTTCCAGACATTTACCCCCTTTTCTGCAAGGGGGTAAATATCTAAAAATACATAATACAGTAAAACCCTGGGTTAGGATGGAGGCCCATTCCAACTGCCTCCGTCGTAACCTGGAATGGTCATAAACCTGAACACAATTTTATACCCCCTAGAGTAGACACAAAACACTCTGTGGATTGTAGTCATCGTAACATAAAATAGTATTTTAAAAATTGTAACTCGGAACAACATTTCTATAGAAATGACTGTCATAAACCAGGGCAAACGTTACTGGATCAGTCCTAACCCAGGGTTTTACTGTAATTGTAAATCTTGCTTTCCCATTGGCAGAGGGAAAGGAGTGGGTGGGAAAGCAGCGATGCCATTGGTGCTGGTGACACATGGCAGGGTTTGCCCACAGCAGCATGTGTGCCAACAGAAAGGGCCATGTGTGCCACCCCTGGCACGCATGCCATAGGTTCGCCAACACTGTTCTAGGGTTTTATTTAATTTTGTTTTTAAGTATTCTTACAGATTATAAATATTCTCAGCATAGGACTCAGTGAAGGCAAGCCTTGGCATTCCAGCTGTTCTTGAAATTCAATTCCCAGAAGCCCCAATCAGCAGGAGTGCTGACTTGGGCTTCTGGGAATTGAAGTCAAAGAACACCTGGAGTGCCAAGGTTTGCCATCACAGGCACAGGTTATGGAGAGATAACATCAAAGACATATTACAAGAACACCAAATAATGTCGGCGGAGGTCACTAGAAGTGCCAGAGTAAGAACCTTGTATCTCCCTCAACACCCGAAGAGATAAAATATGAAGTAAGGAAGAATGAGAATAAGATAAATTATGGGAAGAATGAGAATAAGATAAATTATGGGAAGAATCTCATTCAAGGCAGAGAAGTTCACAAAAAGCTTTTTTCTGCTTCTGCCTCTTCTACATCTAACCACCACTGACATTTCACTGTGTCCCTTTCTGAAAATCACAGAAGCGTCCAAATTAATTTCTTTGCATGCTTAGAGGCTCTGCAGGAAGCCTTGGTCACAATGCCAGAATAACCAAAGAATGCAATGTTCAGTAAGGAAACAGAACACTACAAATACAAAAGATTTATGCATTTTTGTTTTAGTGTTGGTGATAAATGTTATTAAGCTCTGCTGGATCTATGCTTATGATATATTGCCCACATGGTTACTCATCCACCCATTGGGTCAATCAGTTCCTTTGGTTAACCTCACTGTATAGACATTTTCTCTATGCAAAAATCACATTATGTAAACTGTATTATAGTAAACTGTACTATATATACACACATACACAAACACAAACACTAGAACACATGTAATGTCTCCTTTTGTTTTTCTTATATACTGTTATTGTTTAAGTTTATATAAACAGAAGTTTATATAAACAAAATTTTCATTGTATGATTTTCCCCATAGAGATTTTCATTGTACGATTTTCCCCATAGAGATGCATTGCATTGTATAACGAAAATTTTCATTATACAGGGCACAATGGTTTTTTCAAATCCTCTTTGTTGTATGATATTTTTTGCTGTACGAGGCATTTGTTATATGGGGTTCTACTTGTAAATCTCTTTTTAAATCTACCAGATAATAGCAGCAAAGGCACGATTGAAGGGGGGGGGAATGCAAATTTCCCCTCCCTTAGACAAAATCTTGATGGAAATTTCTACAGTGATTCAACACTGATATGAGCCAAAATTGTGTCAGATATCTCTGAGGCTTTTACAGCAGGTCTGATCAAAACAGCTGCAAGTACAGACAGACTCACCTTGGGAATAAAGATGTCCATTACTGTTGGAGCAGTTCACAGGATTTCAGCTGACTAAATACACAAGGAACAAGAGGTATTGAAAACCAGATGCTCTCGGTTTTATGTTTCCACCTGGTACTCAGCAAATCTTTCAAATGCCCTTCGTACATTCAATTTCCAGGTGCCTTCACTGAACAAGTCTGATCTTTTCCAATCCTGTGGCCATTGCTGTGTTTTCCAAATCTGCTGGCATATAAAATGCAATAACTTGATTCCATCATCTTTTAGGGCTTTGAAAAATTGAACTGGAATACCATCATCTCCACTGGCTTTGTTGTTTGCAGTGCTTTTTAGGGCCTTTCTGACTTCACTCTCTAGGATGTCTGGCTCAAATTCAATTTCCTCATCATTATTATCGGGAGTGTTGAGGTCCTTTTTGTAGAGTTCCTCTGTGTACTCTTTCCATCTTTTCTTAATCTCTTCTGCATCAGCTATCTCCTTGCCATCTTTGTCCCTTATCATGGTCATTTTTGCTTTAAACGTTCCCTTGATTTCCCCAATTTTTTTTTGGAAAAGATCTCTAGTCCTGCCTCTTGTGTAGTTTTCTTCCATTTCTTTGCACTGTTCATTCAGGTAGGTTTCCTTATCTCTCCTTGCTTTTCTTTGAAAGTCTGTATTCAAGTGATTGTATTTTTTCCTTTCTCCTTTGCCTTTTGCGTCCCTTCTTTCCTCTGCTATTTTAAGAGCCTCATCGGACAACCACTTAGCTTTCTTACACTTCTTTTCTTTTGGTATGGTTTTCTTTGCTGCCTCCTGCATGATGTCCCGCATCTCTGTCCATAATTCTTCCAGCACTCTGTCTATCTGGTCCAAGCCATTGAATCTGTTCCACACCACATTCCTTAGGGATGTTGTCTAGGTCATATCTGTCTGGCCTACAACCAAAAGGTTGTAAGTTTGATCCTGACCAGGGATCAAGGTTGACTCAGCCTTCCATCCTTCCATGGACGGTAAAATGATTACCAAGCATGTTGGGGGCAAAATGCTAATTAACTTGTGAACTGCCCAGAGACTGCACTAAGCACAATGGGGTGGTATATAAATGTGGTTGCTTTGCTTTGTTTTGCTTTGCTTTGCTTTAGCAGTGATTGTCACACCAAGTTAAAGGGGCGGAGTGGGACTTGATTTTAGAAACAACCCGGCTTTTCAGCTCCAAAAGGACATGCAATATGGTGGACACATATTCTCAATCACCAAGCTGGATTCAGTACCGGTAATTCTGCACATTGGAATGAATTTGAACTTCCGACAGAGTTAAGTTTCCTTTCAAGCCTCTACCAAAAGGCAGCTATTTATACCCTAACATCCTGCTTCTATGGTGGCTCACCATGATAACAATACAGTCCCTCCCATCCTTGCCTGCAGGCAAACATCTAAAGCTCAATTAGACAAAACACCATTCATGCAGTTAGTAATTGCATGAGTGGCTTTTTAGAAAATAAATTGCAGGATCCAAATTGGGAACCTGGCATTAGGAGGCTTCTGACTGCATTCCCAATCAGCAGTGCTATCTGCATGGAATAAATTATTTTATTCACTTCAATGGAAATAACAGATGCAGCATATGGGGGACTAAGATCATAACAGAAGACAAAGGGTTAAAGCCCCATCACAGCCCCAAACCAGATGCAAAAAGTAGGGGAAACCCTTGTGATTTATTTTTTAAATGTCATTCATATTTCTCATTGTTTTGCGATAATACATTCTCTAAAGTAGGAAAAGAGTTCCAACAAGTGGAATGCAGAGAAAAGAAGAATGTATTTATTTCCTCATAGAGACTAACAACAATCACCCACTTAGTCTTTATTGCTTGTGCTATAATCCTCCAAACTGTATTAGTCTAGTAGTGAAAGTGGTTTAACTGCTGCACTGCAACCAAAAGGTTGTGAGTTCGATCCTGATCAAGGTTGACTTAGCCTTCCATCCTTCAAAGGTCGGTAAAATGAGTACCCAACATGTTGTATGGCAAATTGCTCGTTACCATATTTACTGGTGTACAAGACCCACTTTTCTCCCCTTAAAATGCACTGGGAAAATGGAGTGCATTTTGTATTGTATATAGTGGCCTATAGTGGGCTATTTTGGGAATAACGGGGTGTATCTTATTCTCCGGTGCATCTTATACGTTGGCAAATATGGTAACTTGTGAACTGCCCAGAGAGTGCATTAAGTGCTACGGAGCAGTATATAAGTGTGACTGCTTTGCTTTTCTTCTGCTCCAGGCGAAAGTGGAAGCAGGAAGGACTTGCACTTCCTTTCCTCTTGACTTCAGGTCTCATCAAATGTAAGGAAAGCCATACAGACAACATGCCAGGGGAAAAATGGGTGTATGCTTTGACACATCACACACACTGCCACTGCAATGAAAAGGGGCACGTTTAATGGAGGAAGTCAGATGCCTATCTAAATTTAGCACTACGTCAAATCTACACTGCTCTCCTCAAAGCACTTGAAATGGGTACTTCTTTTAGACCAACTGAATAATTGACTTGCCCACATTGTATTGAATGTTTCTTAAGTGATTGTTCTGCATGTATTATTTAATGCTTGCCCAGGCTGTGAAGCAAGCACCCACAGTCAAAGCAGACATCCACTTCACCTTGTTGGAAGTACCTGTACTGCTATTTTCAGTGTGTGTGTGTGGGGGGGGGGGGGCAACCATTCTCTTTCTCAGAAATAAATCTTCAGCTCCAGTGACTCCAACACCAATAAACATTCCTTTGATATCTGTGTCCAATGTTCAGGTTGCAAGTGTGTTTGCTTAGTCTGAAAAGTAACACCACACATGGGTAGAAGTCAGCTTATCAATATGCTTGTGGTAACCGAAGGGTGTGTGTGTGCTTGTGTGTGCGTGCATGTGTGCATGTGTGTGTGTGCATGCACGCGCACACACGCGCTGCGCGCGCGCGCACACACACACATCAGGATTCACAGAAAGAGCCTCCCTGAAGATTGTGGCATTTCTGAACCACAATCAGGCGTACCCCAGGCAACAGAAACCTTGTTGTGTCTGCTAATCTTTCTCACACTAGGTTGGGTGAAAGCAACTGTAGAATGAATTCACCAAAAGGTGCTTCGTTTTAGCAGTTTAAAGTCCAACCTAGACACATAATAAGTACAAAAATCAATCCAATTCTTCTTTTTTCATGTCCCGATCAAATCCTGGACCGCCAAAATGAAGCTACTTTTTTGGCTTTGTTGTTAGCCAAACTTAAGTCCTCATTGGTGCAATCCAATGAAGAAGGAGTATACTCAGTAGCCACAGAATGACAACTGGATGCCAGAACGTAAAATTGGATTGGGGGTGGGGGGATGAAAGTGCCCTGGAAAAGCTCACAGTTAGCTGACTGGCTATTCGCAGTCAAGACTTTATTGCTGATTAGGCACACAGTCACAAAAAAACCCCACCATGGTCACTTTACAAGCAAAGGATGCCAAGGAGTTATACAGGGTGCGGCAGCATAACTTCCTGTTTTCAAAACTTAATAAAACCCATTGTATGAATCAGAAAATTTTTATTTGTTTTTTAGAATGTAGGTGCATACCTAAAGTTTTGTTTTACACAGTTTTGAAGATCAAATCAGGTAGGTGACGTCCCCCATTCTCCATACACTGAGTAAACCGATTTCTGGCGTTTGCCATGACTCTTTCCAGCATACCAGGCTTTATGCTGGGTTGCAATCACTGAACAACCGCTCGAAAAGTAGGCCTCAATGGCAAATGCATGCTCCACACTATTCCAACGCATGATGGAGACTGAACTGTGTCGGGACAAAACTTTGTAGTCCCACCTCTCGAACGAGACCACTAGCGCTCTGCTACGGCATCAACCGACTGAATTGTGCACATTTTAAAAAAGGAATTTATGCTGCCGCACTCTGTAATAATTAATAACCGTGTGCTGTCAAGTCAATTCTGACTTACTGTGATCCTTTCCAGGGTTTTCTAAGGCAGAGGATAGACCAGGGGTGACTAAACTTTTTGGCCCGTGGGCTGATCATGTGGTTCAGGAAGCCAGTCACTAAGGCCCGGGGGCCGGGTGCGGCCCCCAACACCAATTCATCCGGCCCGCGAAGCCCTCATCGCTCCTGGAAGTGGAAGTAAAACACTTAACTTCCGCTTCCAGAAGCGACTAGGGCTTCGCGGGCTGGATGAATTGCCATTGGGGGCTGCCCCCGGCCCTTAGTTTGGGCACCACTTACAGAAGTGGATTACTACTCCTTTCTTCTAAGGGTGTTTGTTTTTAGGCAGAGAATACGGATATGTGGTTTCCATTCCCTTCTTCTGGTGCATTGTGGGACTGTGCAGCTTGCTCAAGGCTACACAGGCCAGCTCTTCTCCCAGGTGGCAAAAATTAATTGGCAGGTTTCTTTACTAGACTTACGACAATTACAACTGGCCCAGGACAAACTGATATTCCAGTTACGTCTGGTAGTTTGTTAGCTTATATGGCATTGCTGTTTATGCTGAAATGAGACTCAAGGTCCTCTCCAGGTTTACTTAAGTTGTTTGTGTCTGGGATGAAATCTGCTTCCCCCAACTCCAATCCTGAACAAGTTGCCAGAGGAAAAGATCTGCTTCCACACTAATGGCCTTTTGGAAACAGTTAAAAACATTCCATATACCATTTCTCTCGTTAGCAAATAGATTATACATCTGCAGTATCCCCCTGTAGTTTTTTGAGCTGCATATAAAGGAATTAAGGTTATGAAGTTTAAATTTACTTATGGATGCCATCTAGATATGTATTTTACTGTTGTTATATGGTTTTATTCTTGAGTGCGGTCGATGTTATTTGTCTTTCATGTGTTTTCTGTTTATTTATTTTGTGAGCTGCCCAGAATGGTGTTTGCACCAATGGGATGGGATATTTATTACAATTTTATACTGCCCATCTGGGATATTTTCCACTCGGGGAAGCGAACAGACAAATAAACATAATCTACATAATAAAGCATACAACAAAATAAAATAACAAAATAAATAACTGATGGCTTCTGAGGGCAAGCAAGCTCAAAACTGACCAGCTAACTTATTGCCATCAGCAAGATAACCTTATATAAGTCAAATAAATACATTCCATATATTGTAAGCTATTTTGCATGCAAGCATTAGTTGTGTATTTTTTCTTACTTTGCACAAAAAACAACCTCTTTTGCCTTTCTTCCCAAGAAAAATAACTTGTCCTCCCACAGGTAGAGAATAAATTTGCAGCTTCTCATCTTTGCATGCAAAAATCAGATAAAGTAAGGATTTGCAGCCAGAAACAGAGCTTAGTGATAGCCCATAATTAGAGCTGAAAGTCTGTTTATTTCACAAAGATGTGGCACAAGCAGTCTTTCCATTGAAATCAGACTTCAGAAGAACTCTATGCTTCTGAAGACACATCACCAAATAAAGCAAGCTAATTTGATACTCTGGCAAGTGAGGTGAGAGAAACTCCTGTTCAAGACAGTTTCATTAGTTACAGATTTTCCTTCATATCAGAGAATAAATAAAAAACAAAACAAAAACATCTTGACACTTTAAAGACTAAATGTTCAATTTTAATGTTAGCTTTCGTTGTTATATTATACCATCTTCACAGAAACTACTTGAGTAGAATTCTCATCCACAGCATAAGCTACCTCACAGAAGAAAAGGATGAACTCACACATTGTCAATAGATGCTGAAAGTTAAACTAATTAGCAAATGTTTAATACCAGGTGTTTGTCTTGAATCTCCCTACTAGCCATTTGCAATTCAACAGGGTGAAACTTCACAACTAATCCAAATAACAACCAGAGATCTTCTGCTATTATCAGTTGTAAAAAGCGATATTGATTTGTATACTTCTCTGTTACCTCTGAACCTGATGTGTATAAATTGATGCCATGAAGTCTCACTCCTGTTGGATGAAGTGGACTTGATCCATGAAAGCTAACATTAAAATTTAAAGTCCCACAATGTGTTGGTGTTTCTCTCTCTCGTTTACTCTCTGGTATGCTTGACTCACAGACTAACACAACTACTATTCCAAAAGATTGTCCTTCATTACAGAGCAAACAAGCCCTGTATGGACTTCTCTGAGCTCCTAGGTACAAAATTAAATGGGTAGATGGAAGCATGACCTGACCAATACAATACATGATGTCATGCTGACTTAACTTTAAACAGACTGTGCCAGTGGTAATGAACCTCTGGCATGCATCTGCTTCCGCTTCTGGTAGTGGCAGCAGTGGCGGTGGCTTTATGAAATGGTGGCACAGGCTGGGTTCAGCCCATGGCCCATAGGTTGCAAACCCCTGGCCTAAACTAACAACCTCAGATGGCAACTCCATCCCATTCCCATGTTGGTAGTTTAATCCTTAGTTATCTCCACAGGGTAATTTCTCATTCTTTCTCTAGAGTTGCTTATATCTCTTTGCAATTTGGGTTTTCACATGCATGATTATTGTCCATATAGTTTTGTTGATTTTGGCTGGCAACTCTGTCCCATCTTATCTACAATCTACAATCCACAGTCCTCTCTCTTATACAAGGAAGCTGGGGACATTCCAGTGTCTTCTGGTCTGGCGTGGGGCCACCATGCGGCATGTCTCATCCTGGTGAGGTATTTTGTTCAGGGGTCAGGAATGTGGGTGCACTATCAAAGGGTTTGGGAAATCATCTACAGAGTACATATGGCAAGACATTGAGCCTAAGACACAAAGAATAACTTCACTTAACATATTTAAAAGATTTGGAAATTCTTGGGTGGGGGCAGGACCACAATTTCCTGAATTCTCCAGTCATGGTAACTGGATGATTCTGGGAGATGTAGTCCTTTTTTAAAAAAAATTATTTATAATTTTTCAACACAAGAATAGTGTTTTTGTATGTATTTGAAGTTGATTTTTATGTAGATTTGTTATATCCTTTTTTGCTTCGTTGGGAGATGTAGCCCTGAAACCATTTTCTCAAGCTATCACACACACACATACACCTACTACAGGGTGGTCCATAAATCCCTATCTGGGACAAAGAGAGTAGGGCTCTGCTGCGAAGAGGGAGGAAGTGTTCCCCATTGGGCTGCCGGGCAGAGAGACAGGGCAAATCTGGGGAGACGGTGTACATGCCCACAGAAAGGATGGGTAGGAACTTATGGGCTACCCTGTCTATACAAACATCTGCATCACTTGGAACCATCTACAGCCAGGGAAAGAAGTGACTTAATAAATCAATGCAGACAGGATAAGAGTCAGATAACTGTGAAAAAGAGAACCAACTGATTGCTTAGTGAACACTAACAGAACAAGTTTCAGTGCTTCTCCATCCATTCTACCTGAAAACTTGGAAACAGCTGCCAAAATAAAGGATTACATAGCTTTCTAGTTCCAAAATGCAGCTGAAATAAATGCTGCTGGCACTGTAAGCAGAGAATGGTATCCAAATTATAAAAAATAGCAGGACCTTGTGAGAGGGGTTTATAAACTCTAATGAGCCACAGATGATTTATGGATTTGAAGAAACTTCCTAGATGTACATCAGTTGACAGATGGTCAAAACCTTACTCCAACACAAGTTCAGGAGTTGAGTTTGAACGAGGTGGGGGTGGGAGTGGGGCTTGCATCAATGCAAGATGGGCAAAGACCATGTGATAAATCTAAACTTGAAAAGTTAAAAGTGCCTATGATCCTTGCAAGTATGTACCCAGAAATGTTCCCTGTACTGTAGTTTGGCAACTGTTTTGGAATGTTGGTACATGCTGACCCCTACAGGACTAGAAATAGTTTTCAATCCAATGGCTAACATTAACCCTCCCCCATTGTTAGTTCTCAGCCCTTGGTCCTCCAGATACTTTGGAAGCTAACTCCCCAAAATCACAGTTAATACATCCAGTGGTCAGAGATAGTGTAAGCCAAAAGATCTGGATAGCCAAAAATTAAGGGTCATTAGCTGGTATAATAATAATTTCGTGTCAGAAATTATTCTGGGTTGAAAGGATTTTTGCTGGAGAAACTCCACTCGGGGGATGCCCAAATGAAGTTCTTCTCATGTCCCCAAGATCTTTTCCCACCATAGTGGTCCCTATTTAGCTACTTGTAATGTCTTGCTTTCAATCTGCTAGGTTGGCAGGAGCTGGGACAGAAATGGGTGTTCAAACCATCATATAGTACCCGGGCCTCGAACTGCCAACTTGCTGGCCTTCCAGCTAACAAGGTGAGCTTCTTAACCTCTGTGCCACCACAGCCCCTGCAGTGGCTGATTCTGAATACACATCTGACTGTGAGTTCCACCATCCCTCATTATTAGCTGTGCTAAAGGGAGTTGCATTGCAGCAAGGTCTAGAGACCCATATGCTTCCTTCTCCCCTCTTAAGCCCTGACCAGCTCCTGGGTGGACTTTAGAATGATTTGATTAAATCCTTTTAAACCAAGGCTTTCCTACTCCCGTTTGGAGAAATATATTTCCAAATGCAAGCTCTCACCCAATAAAGCCCATATTAACCAAATGCATCTTTGAAATTTGATCCCAATTTAGGCTTACATGTTTTATGTCAGAATTCAGACAGGATTTTACTCTTCCCAATTAGGTAGCTGATTTTCTCAAGTTCAACTTGTTTATGTTTCTTTAATTAAGCATCACAAAACTATCAGACACACCCATTTTGATGAAACTTTAAAATCTCTAATTGATTGTAACTCTTAACATGCCTGTATCAGTGGTGGCATCAGCAGGTTCGCACCAGTCCACCAGAACGGGTAGCAGAAATTCTGACTAGCCCCGCCCATCCAAGCTTTTTGGGGGAAAGTAGTCCTAATTCGGGTGCAACCCAGGGCTTTCCCCCTGGGCACGCCTACCATACCACGCACACAGTGTGGTAGTAAATTTTTTTGGAGTCCACCACTGCGCTGTATCCACCAGTAGTTCTCAAAGCTATGTAGACACATTTATTTCAGCCAGTTTCTTTGCTTGTATTTTGCTAAATGTCAATTTTATGTGATACTCAACTCTGTAAACTGACATGGAAAAATCACTGTGGTAGCAATATCACCACAATCAAAGGGTAACAAACAACAATACATGTACAAGGACATACATAAACCCTGACAACATATTATTTCACAGACATTGTCTCATATTCTGCAAGATTTTTCCTGAATGAAAATGTGTTTCATCCATTACCAGGCAAGTGAAGTAACATTTCATAGTTAAAAAGTACAACTCTAGCCAATTGATGTCACATTTACCAAACATATGAAGGAAGAAGGGGACTATTCCTGCCCATCTTTGTTCCCCTTGTCTTTAACAAAATGTATAAAAAGAACTGTATGCAATTAAAACATTCATAAATGTGTCACTTGTACACACAGTTTCTTGTACAAGCCATAGTCTGTTTTAGTCCTTCACCAAAATTATCGGAGGTCAGAGTAATAGGACTTAGGAGGATTGATTACATTTCTCTTCCACACATTTAGTGAACATCCAATATGGTGAGAAGACGTTTCTTTGCTTGAGATGTATTTCTTCAACTGATTCTTGTTTAGAAGCTGGGGCATCTCACAGGCTGATGAACCATTACATAGAGCAGGGGTTCTCAACCTTTTCGTGCCATGGGCTGGACCATGCCCTTTCAGACAGCTGGGTGGGCCAGACACATGGTTCCCTCCACCGTAAACACTGTGGCAGCCACAAGCACAGGTGTGTTTGCGCGGGCACATTTATGCCTGTCATAAGTGCATTTGCTTCTGCTTCCAGGGTTGTTGCTGTGGGGCAGATGATTTGCCACCACAGGCAAGGTCCAACCCATGGGCCATAGGTTAAGAACCCCTGATATAGAGCTTCGAAAACTACTGTTCAGCGATAAGTTACATTAAAGGCCATTCATTACTAGCCTGCTTCTAAAATGGATATAAATAAGCAGTGTATTCATCATTTTTCTGAATATCTTTTCTCATCATTCATAAATCAATATACATATCCTGAGAAATGCCATTCTTGATACAGAATAAATGAGTGAATGACAACAATAATGTCATTTTTAAGTTAATGATCTGATGTATGAATGTTTTCAATATGTGAATATAGAGATGAGTGAAAATTTTTTTTACACCTTGCTAGTCTGGAACTTGGTGGACATAGACCTAAATAATGGAAAGAATTTAAAGTACAACTGAGCTTCCCCCGGGCAATGGCATAGAGCTGGCCAATCAAGAAATAAATCTGATGTGTCTGATAAGAGTTCCAAAGCCATCCATGTCACGGTTTAAGGTTTTGACTCAGCACTCAATCTCAAACCATGGTTTAGTGTTATGGCTGAACCAACCTCCCCCACCCCACCCCAACAGTTGTTGTCACTGTTGTACTGGTCTCTTTCTTAAGAGAAAAATCCTGTTAAAAGCATATCATCTGCACTTGCTAAAAGATATACGTACTCAGGTTTTGAGTGAAGAGTACTAAAAAGCCCTATCCTTTCTAGTATTGAATGAAGCACAGCTAGACCTGCACAAGACAACTAAGCAATTCCAGCATTGATAAAGATAGCAAAATTCCTACCTGCTAAAGCTTTAATGCGAGACCTCTCAAACAGACGTGCAGAACTGTTCTCATTGTCCCACTCGTCAACATCCCATCGGTTGTTAACATCACTGTATTGCTGTTGGATTTCAATATTGTCATAGTCTGTTGCTACAGTTGTCGTCATCTTGGCTCTCTTTAAACTAGCCTCGACATCAGCTACTTCTTAGAAAGTTCTTCTATAGAAAAAGAAAAAGGAAGAAAGAAGCATTACAATTATAATTATAAGCATTACAATACAAGATTCTGAATTTTGGAAGTGGAGATAACACTTGAAAGGATCTAGAAGGAAATACAGTAAGAAAAATAAATTGTCAAAATACTGTACCTACAGGACATCAGGTCAATTCTGACTTATAGTGACTCTTTCCAGGGTTTTTTTAGGTAATAAATACTGAAAAGTGTTTTCCCATTACTTTCTAGGTGGGGTTCTGGCACTGTGCAGCTTGTCCATGATTACACGGGTTGGCTCTTCTCCTAGGAGGCACACTGGGGACTCAAACTCCCAACCAAATACCTAAATCACAGACCTATCCAGCCAACTTAACAAAATATATAATGTGCTAATGGACTGATTTTAAAAAGTCTTTAGCATCCATAACTCCCCTCCCCACATACTTACAGTGCTTTACATATACTAGTCGGAGATGGGAAAAGTTACTACAGTTGTACCTTGCTTAAAGAGCATAATGCATTCCACAGGATTGCTCTTTAAGCGAGTTCGCTCTTTAAGTGAAACACCATTGTAAGTGACCAATTGTGGGGGGGATTGCGAACCCCAATTTATTTGTTAAGCGAGTTTTTGGTTGGTTTTATTTGTTAAGTGAAGCGAACATTCAGAGAAAATTCTGCTCTTTAAGCGAGTCGCTCTTTATGCGAGGTTTGACTGTATATGAAAAGTGACTTGAGGAATTCTGAGGGTTATATTCCAAACAAATAAAGTTTTTTCATTTTTCTCATTCATATTTAATATCTCCAGATCTGAGACTCTTACTGAAATTCCATATTCTCTCTCTCTCTCTCTCTCTCTCACACACACACACACACACATACACACACACACAATCTGTCTATCACTATCCCTCCTCTGGTCCCCTTCTCTTTTCTTTCTTGTTTCATTCCAATCTTCTCTTTCTCCTATTCTTCTTTTTTTTTAAAAAAAGGCATAATACACCAGTGACTCAAGCAAACTGACAGCAAACAACAGCTGTGCTGCGTCCCACTTCAAAACAGGATGTATAAATCACAGAAGGATACAGGTCACTCTGAGTCAGAAGCTGCTGGGGTTAAAGCCAGGAAGTTATAATTCTGTCCACAACTGCCACGTGGCGTATCCACCCACCCACCCACCCCGGGACCCACTTGAGAGCATCTCCCTGGGTATTCAAGTGGTCCAGGATTCAGAAATGACTGAGGAGTTAGTTATCACCCAGATGGCCTATGACTAGAAACAGAGATGGATGGCTGGATGGCTGGATGGCTGGATGGATCTATCTATCTATCTATCTATCTATCTATCTATCTATCTATCTATCTATCTATCTATCTATCTATCTCTTTACTGCCCATCTAGAATGATAGCTACTATGGATGATTTACATGGATGAAAACAATGAACATGCACCAAGAATAACCCAAAACAAATAGTTTGGCAGGTTGTGATATTTTCCCTTGAAAAATGGGTTCTCACCCAAAGTGTCTTGGAATAGCTATGCTTTAAGTTGCTTTCCGAAGAGCAGGAGAGATGAAGCTTCACGGACTGCCCCTTAGGAAGTTTGTTCCATAATGAAGGTGCCACTGCCCAAACAGCCCAATGTCTTGTTACAGATTTATGGGCCTCTCTCAGGGTACTTTTTTGAATCATAACTGCCAGTATCCTACATTTTAGAACTTTGAGTTTCACAAAGGTAACTTTCACATCACTGGGAGAAACACTTTTGGTTTCAACATTATTTGCCATCCTCCTTCTAGGCCTCTATCCCTCAGATAAATTGCTTCCAGAGAGATAAACCCATGCTTTTCCACTACAAAGAAAAAAGAGCAAGGATTTTTGTCTCTCTGGAATCAATGTAGTGGGATTACCATACAATTGATTTTTCTCCTTTCCTGTATGTAATCCCATAGTTTCATCAAGATCACCTCCATTATCACTACTGGGCTCTCTTCTAAAGAGATATGACTTTGAGATACATTACTGCTTACTGACACATCTTAGAAAAACTACTCTTTTTGGATAATGCCTTCTAGAATCCCCCAGATGGCACCATCAGGGGCCAAACTAATTGGAAGATTATGTGAACTGTAGTCCCCACCCCGGCTCAAAAACTCCACAATATTTTCAGCTCCTCTAATGAACTTTACAGAGCTCATCAGCATATATGTATGCACTGTAATCTGTAGCACTAAATGTCTTGAAACACATTTTTAGCTTTATTTTTAACACGAACAATAACATGGTGGCAAAATACTCCTTAAATAATGTGAAATTCATTGGATGTTATAGATAGACCAACATATAGATAGATGTGGTAGGATTGCTTATACAGTCTCCACCATTTTAGCAGTTAATGCCTTTGAAGATAAGTTTATAAAAATATAATGAATCAAATCTGATTTCAACAAAAACTTCTGGTCACTGTCATTAAAGGTAAAGGTCTCTCTTGCTTGACAGCCCATTGTGTCTGACTCTAGGGGTAGTGCTCATCTCTGTTTATAGCCAAAGAGCCAGCATTGTCTGTTTCTACAGATGTTTCTGTAGTCACGTGGCAGGCATGACTAGATGCCGAAGCAAACAAAATGCTGTTACCTTTTCTGCCGATGTGGTGCCTATTTATCTATTTAGAATTTCTTGTTTTTATTTATTTATTTACATTTATATACTGCCCTATTTGCAAAGTGACTCAGGGGTGATTAACAAGAATGACAACACATTAAAAGAATAATCCCACAGTAAACATTCATCAGTGGCCATAAACCCCATAAAATTTCGGTTAAAAGAATTTAAAATATCAACATGTTAAAAGATCAAGATTAGAAGATTAAGACTGAGATTAAGGGAGGATCAGATCAACCAACAGGCTGGGGTCATCATGTGACCATTGTATGACCAGGGCCTCATACCTTTTGAATTGCTAGGTTGGCAGGCACTGGGACAGATGACGGAAATTCAACCTGTTGCGCAGCACTCGGGTCTCAAACTGCTGACCTGTTGGCCTTCTGGTTGTCAACCACTGCCTTAACCATCTAGTTAAAACTGCAATGCGTAAAAAAGCTTTCCAACACTTTTCCTAAGCCTCTTAAATTTTAGAAGCTTTATCTTCTTTGTCTGCTTTGTCTGCCTTTATCTGTTTGTCTGCATGTAAACCCAACAGAATGCAGTGAGGCTTATTTGTGAGTACTCAAGAGTAAGGATAGGTTGCACTGTGCTATCAGAACAGATACGGGCCGGGACCCAGTTACAGTACCTTCAGTGGTGGAACTGTTTCTTGATAGTGGGATTTTGAGGGACAGCCTTCTTTCCCTGCTATTGGCTTCCTGACCAAAAGGTTAAGAATCCTTCTGAAACTATTTTGATGATATTTTTGCAATCGTTGTGTGTGTAACAGTTTATTATTCTGCTGGGTTTTTTTTCTCTCTCTCTCTCCAATTTGCCTTACAAGAAAAGTGTGTTTCTTTATCTACCAAAGCAACTGTTTACTCTTCTATCTAAAGAAATGCAACTGTAAGTAAAGAACTGGTTTTTTTCTTATACTACAAGACATGTGGAGAGTTTGATTTGCTGGGCTAGAATTGGAGTCTAATATTTGGAGAACTTGCTTGCTGTAATTGTTGGTTAAAGCTGCCCTGCCTACTGCTGTGCATGCTGCATATATATAAAAAACTTAACAGAACCAAAGGTACAATAGGAAGAGACAGAAAGTTACTCATCTCTGGCAGAGTATTGTTAGTATAATTTGGCTTTAGGTCAAGTGTTCCCAACCTAAGGCCCATGGGCCAGATTCAGCCCATGGTGCCATTTCATGTGCCCACCACCCCTCCAAGGACATTTGAGAAACAAAATGGACACCCCTTTGAAGCTGTTGGGACAAAATGGCCATCCCCATAATGCAGGTAGTGCAAAATGGCAGTCCAGCCCTCCAACGTGACTGAAAGGGCGTGACCCAGCCCCCAGCTTGAAAAGGTTGGGAACCCCTGCTTTAGGCTGTGACATTATGCTTCAGTTCTTTTTTTAAAAAAATATTTTATACTGCCCTCTTGTCATTTGCGATTTTATTGTTTTTACGGTTATCCTATCAGACACTCTGAACATCTGAGCAAGGAGAAATAAACTTAAACTTTCAATACATCAAGAACTCTTTGTATTTTCTTCTTGTGTCTCCCTTTTTTCGCAGCCTGAATGTCTGAATGATTATCCCAGTGGTTTGGAATTTTTCACAGATTTGTCCTGAGTGCTGGTATCTGCAAGCTGGCAAACCATCACACACAAAGACTCTTGCATTTAACTCTAGCTGACAAAGGAAACTGGGTGACCCCTTTCAACACCAACCACAGCAAAGTATGGTTGGTTTTCCTGTGACAATGGAACAAAACTTACCAAACATATTGTCATGTTTTCAGAAGGGTGGATGGCTATCCCTAGAGCAGCTATTTTTTTAAAAGTTGATCTTTGCAAAATATTTTAAACTTTTCTGGTTTGCTTTGCTATCTAAACCATTTCCCTCCATAATAAGAGTCCTCAGTTCATCTGATCCCACTAGACCAGAGGTCAGCAGCAAGCTTGGCTCTCCAGGTGTTCTTGGACTTCATTTACCAAAAGCCCAAGTCAAGCACTCCTGCTGATCAGGGCTTCTGGGATATGAAGGCCAAGAACAACTGGAGAGCCTAGTTTGCTGCTGACCCCTGCACTAGACTGTCACCTATATTTACGTGAGAAGGAAATCTTTCAATTCAGCACATACAGTTGGATCTGTTTCACTAGGCTAACTGATACTACTTGTTAATATGTTGCATAGAAGGTCAGGGAATACGGCCGATTGATGCCAAATTGGGTGGTATGGTGGGGATTCCCCAACACTAGTAAATGTAAAGGTCAACTTTGTTCAACAGCTTGCATCTGACTCTAGGGTTCAGTGCTCATCTTATTGTTATTATTATCATTATTTTTCTCTGTTTATGGCCAAAGAGCCAGCCCTATCTGTGTCTGCAGATATTTCCATGGACATGTGGCACGCATAACTAAACACCAAAATGCACAGAACGCTGTTTACCTTCCCACTGAAGTGGTACCTATTTATCTACTTGCAATTTCTTGCTTTTGAACTGCTAGGTTGGCAGGAGCTGGGACAGAGACAGGAGCTCATGCTCCTCGGGTCTCGAACTGCTGTCCTGCCAACCTTCCAGTCATCAAGTTCAGTGTCCTAACCACTAAGTCCTATTCCCCAAAACTAGCAAGAAGTAATGGGGGAGAGGGCTCTTTTTCCTGCAAAAAGCAGATCCTGGATCCAATGCTGAGCCAGAAAGGCGAATAATTGCTTTAAATCAATAATCAATATCGTCTTGGAAGTCACAGAGTATAAATCTCCCTATGATTTCCAATATGCTGTTACACAGGCTGGAGAGCAACTCATTTGAAATGAATGGGACTTTATGCACTCCTTACACCCTCCAATTATCCACGCTACTGCTTGTTGCACTAGTGAAAAGGACAAGCAGGAGTTTCGTGCTGGATTTTCAACCAGTCGGGTCATCGTCCTCCAACAGAAGCATATCAAGATTTCAGAGGAAGGTGAGTGCAGTTTAAAAAAAAACCCTTCATATTATTATTACTTTAACTGATGTTTTAAAAAAGACTGAAATATTTTTAAACTCCTCTCCCTCAACATTTTCTAAATATTTTGATTATATTTCGTGTTTCAAACAAAATAATTGGGGCATGTCTTTTTGAACAGGGGAGTTAAGGGTTTGTTTGTTTTTTAATTTATCAAGCAATCACATACTTTAAAAGGCTGCGAAATACAGTACTGTTTTAAGATATCCTTTGGCCTTCATTCTCTTCATTCTCCTTTCTCTTATTTGTTTGAAACAATGGGAGAGGATTACACAACTGGGGTTAAGCTACCTGATAAGAACTGTTGCTGGAGCAACTGCCAGTGATTTCAAGAGCATTGTGCCAAGCACCGCAAAGGAGGTTGATCCAGAAGGGCTCCCTTTCCCCAGGCTCACAGACAGGGCATTTCTTTATTGGTTAGAAACCAAACTCAAATCCACTGGACTCAATATACACAAGGGCAGCATTAATTGTGCTATTTAAGTATAAAGGATAGATCTTTGTTCAATTCACAGAAACCACTATTCAGTTACGGCAAATGGCAATTTACGTGACATCACACACTGTCCTCGGTCTACATCCCACCCAATACTAAATAAAGGACAGCCAGTAAAAACAAATCTATTCTTAAAATCAAAGAGTGCATTTTAATACAGCCCAAATTTATTCCTCTAAAGAAATATTACAAGAACACCAAATAACATTGGTGGAGGCCGCTAGAAGTGCCAGAAAAAGAACCTTGCATCTCCTCTGACACCCAATGTGGTAAAAGAGGATGCAAATAAGAAGAAAAGAAGAAGATGGTTTGGTCCCACATGGCTACTGAAAACATACTGGCAGTAGTTATGCAAAAAGGCATGTCTTTAAAAAAAATCACAGTTTAAGAAATCTCTGTGCACATTATCAGTTGCATACATTATTGAGGGTACAACAAGAGCAAAACCAAATTAGAAGATGAAGGAAGGAACTCACTCAACAAGGAATAACATTTTTAAAAAGTGGCAGGTGGAGTCTAAGGACACTACTGTCAGGGATTTAGTGCATGAATTTGATATGTTGAATTATGGTCATTAGTTCACTTATTTCTTTTATTTCATTCATTAGTTAAGGGTGATGTTTCAAATGGGGGAAATAAAGACATTATGTTCATAAAATCTAAGGTTTTCTGAGCTAAGGTAAAGGTCACCCTTGATCGAAAGCCAGTCATATCCGACTCTAGGTTTCTTTTTTTTTTAAATATATTTTTTTTATTAACACATGTATATTGCGACAAACATATAAGGCAATATTATAACAAAAAATAAATGAATAAACAATAAACAAAAACCAAAATTGTACATCTGATGACAACTGCGAATACACCCACCCATTCCCATACTAACTTGTAAACAAAGCACATAAATCATGCCAGCTCATATTGTACATATAATCCCAGATAAGTTGAGTATCTTGTAGATATTGAAATCTCAATTCTGCCAAAACTTCAACATTTCTTGGCTTGGTTTAATGCCTTCATTACTAGTCATACCAAATATAACGAATGGTTCCCAAATTTCCCAAAATACATTCTTAATGTTTAAACCTCTTCTAATCTTTATTTCATTTGTTAATTTGTCATTGAGAGCTAAACGCCATGCCATATTATACCATTTCCCTTTTTCAATTATAAACTTATTTTTCCATTCAGCAGCAATTAATTGTCTCGCCACAGATAGTAAGGTGATCATTAACTCTTTCTTATTCTCACTTATCTTCACTTCATCTGTTTCCCCCAGTAACACAGCTTTCCGACTCTAGGTTTCAATGGTCATCTTTGTTTCTGTGGACATGTGGCAGGCGTGGAACACTGTTTACCTTCCCACCAAAGTGGTCCCTATTTATCTTCTTGCAATTTCTTGCTTTTGAACTGCTACTTTGTGTTAACCCAAAACCAGAAATCCCAATTTCATTTGTGTTTATTATTTTTTTATTTTATATTTCAATAAATATGCTTTTAACCTTTATTTTCCATTCTCCCCACCTCTACCCACTATGCACATGTATCCATAAGCAGTCCACTGGACACACAACAATGTATCTATTCTGATGTGGATTCTTTTTTTGATCGGTTTGGTTGCAGGCTCACCGCCAACCGACACCCCCTCCCCTCGAAAATGTAATTTTTACGAGTCACGTTTTTCTTTAATATCTTTGTTGTTGATTCCTTCTTCGGCATCATTCTTCTCCACATGTTGTATTCAAACTGTATCCACCTCGGGAAGTTCTCATATTCAGTTTCTAACATGTGTTTCCCTTTTATTTTTGCATTTTTGTGACCTCATTTGAGTGGTTTTTTGTAAAACACTTCATAGTTTTTTTCACCAAAGTCCAATTTCAAATGTAATAGTGTCACCACAAAGGTTATTCTTTCCTCTTTCAAATGCACTTTGGGTCACCTGAATAGGTTGTGTAGTTTGCTTGCTGGGCCCCTGGAAACTGACCCCCAAAGTGAAGATTGCATTTTTTCAAGGCAACTTTCAGAAGCAATGATGTCATCGCTTTGTATTTTTGGCCAATGGTGCTTTACATTTCTGAAAGCCGCTGAAACGAGCTTTCAGTCAATGTAACTATTATTTTCGTGGGTGCTTTAGTTTTCTGGTGGCAGCTCATCAAGAGTACATGATTTTTGTTATATCGCAAAAGCTGCCAGACCACCTAACTGAAATGTAGGACATTCGTAGAATTTACGTCAAAAGGAGGATATGGCTGACAAATCTGACCTCCGCTATATCATTTAGAGGACCCGAAAAAGGCTGAGGGTCGGAGTCCCTAAATGTAAGACCAACATGTTCAAGTGGGGCCTGCTGGCAGACAACAACACACTGTGTAAATGTAGAGAGTTACAGAATCCGGCTCATTTACTGGTTTGCAGATTATTGCCAGAAACATGTATGCATGAGGATTTAATTTTGGCCAACAACAAAGCCAAAAAGGTGGCTTCATTTTGGCAGTTTAAAGTTTGATCTGAACACAAAAGAAGAAGAATTTGTTGCATATCAAGTCACCTGACTCAGCATACAACAGATAATAGCTATGGATTATTATTATACTTCTGTGTCTTCTGTTTCGAAACACTTTAAGTAAAATTGGAGGCCTTTGTGTCTCATCCGTTCCAATGGACTGTTTGGCTGAAGATCATAATCCTTTATTAGATAATCTGGACTTTCTCTGCCATCCCCTTAAAGGCTGCTGTACAAAGCCAGCCCTTCTCAAACTACTCTTGTGGCTGCAACTGGCATAATAAAAGCATTATTGTGGAAGGGTAAAGTCAGTACCATGGAATCAGGCAAATTGTTGAAAGTTGAAGCAACGCCATGAAGCAAGTGGGAAAGAATGTGCTGTCGATGCTGATGCCATCAAGAAAACCTGAATGGAATCTTTCTAAAACATTTATATCACACTGATTTCAGTTCTACTTGGCTAAAATTAAGTGAACTTTGTCATTCATGGGCAAGCAGAACTTGAAAGCATTTTTTTGGGATCACATTAAAATGACTTTTAATGCTAACGTGGCAGGGAGGGTCACAGGTTATACCTGGCTATTATAAAATGGGAGTCATGACTCAAAAAAGGTTGGGAAACATTGATCTAGGAAAACAAAGCTCATTGGCATTCTGTTGCCCTGAATGAAGGTCTTAGGCTCAGTGGCATTCTCATTTATTCACTGAACAACCTGATGATTTCAGCAATTACTTTGTTGGAGCTGAGCTGCTTTAGTCAACCAGAGTCAGCATTAAGCGGGGAAACAGTTGCATTGTCTGTCATCTGCTTATAGTTGCATTTTCCAGCCGTGTGGAGAGAATCTATTTTTGAAAGACACACAATAAATATTCCTCCAATGGCAAAAGATTTTTAATCATAGGTAGCCCATACAGTTTTGGTAGGGAGTTCACAGTTATTCTCATTTTGCAGCTCAAGGACTGACTAGGAGCAGTAATGGTGAACATTGGCACTCCAGGTATTCTTAGACTTCAATTACCAGAAGCCCAAGTCAATGCTCACAAACCATTGTATTACAGCAAAAAGTTAACACAATCCTTCCACTTTCTCCACTCTTATTAAGACACTTCAGGTGGACGTGGTTCTCAACGCTGAAGTCACTGTGCAGCTATTCTGTCTTTCCTTCCTTAACAGATTTGTGTGTGTGTGTGTGTGTGTAAGGAAACACATGAGGGTTAAGAGTGGAAGACAACATTGCAATCCCATCCCCCAAATTCTGTAGATACGGTGGTACATCACTTAAAGAGCATAATGCGTTCCATGGGATTGCTCTTTAAGCGAAGTTTGTTCTTTAAGCAAAACACCATTGTAAGCAACCAATTGTGACTTCTGGTACGGGGGATTGTGAGCCCCGATTTAGTTGTTAAGTGAGTTTTTGGTTGGTTTTAGTTGTTAAGTGAGGCAACCATTCAGAGAAAATTCTGCTCTTTAAGCAAGTTACTCTTTAAGCGAGGCACTCTTTATACGAGGTTTTATTGTATTTTACTCTAGAATCTTCCCTTGGAAGGACCCTTCATTATCAAAAGTATAGTTTTTATTCAGTTCTTTTAAAATTTGCTAGTTCCTCCCCACCCACTTATTTAAATGTGTTTTCTTTGTCAATTTTAGGAAATATTAGGGCAAAAGCTTGGAGGAAGAGCAGAAGTACATGGAGAGTGAGGACGGTTGAGAAAGAAGAGAAGCAGGAATAAGAATGAGAAGAAGAGGGCCAGAAGAAATTTCACCACCATCTTCAAAATCATGGTACAACTCAAACTTAAAGTCGAACAAGTTCAAATCAGTATGCCTTGTGACCTACCCCAAATAAATCAAATTTTTACTCTGTGTGATATTTAGTAACCTTAACCAGACAAAGTTCATGAGAAATCCATTTCTAAAACCCTGTACTTCAAAGCACATTTCATATATAAAAAGGGTCTGCTTTTTCTTGGCTTCCTCTTCAAAACAAAAAGAAATAGAGGGAGGGCAGACAGTTTATAAGGACCATCGGGAAAAGCATTTGTTTCAAATGGGCTTTCAAAGGCAATTTCCAAAGGGCAGGACATGTGTATTTACTTCCATAAATAAACCGGATTTTAGTGCATTTATCTGATAAGAACAAAATAAGCAACTTGATCTAAGCCATCTGAGAAAGAATTTTAAATATAAAGAAGTTAGAAACAAAAGGAGCCTCACTAGTTAACTCGGTTGAATCAAGAAGCTGGGTGTTTAAATATGAACAAGGTTATAGTTGATGTAATCCTGTCTCAGTCACATCTGGATTTACTTCACAATGCTCATACTATCTTGACAGAATAATATTTGCTTTAAGGAGTTATTATTCCTTTGTAAAATATCGCCTCTTCAGTTTCAGGTTACTGGTAAAACCAGAGGATTATCAAGGGATTGCAGGAGTCTGTGTGGCAGCCAAGACTGGGCGCTGAGTAGGCCTCCTTTCCATGCAAACAATCTTCTACTCAAAGATTAATCTGCTGCTCAGCCAATTGTACTCTCTTGACAGTTTTACAAACAAATACTTTGGCTGGATTGAAATGGCATGACTACACTTAATAATTAAAGGACTAGGGAAGAAGTTGTCTCCTCGCTTGATAGTTGTGAAACTTCCAATCTTGACGTATGGCAATCATTTCTCAGGGCTTTCTATGTAAACAGTACTTGGAACAATACTTGGAAGTGGTTTACCACTCGCTTCTTCTGGGGACAACTCTGGGACTATGCAGCTTGGCATAATGGAGGAGGCATAGTGGAGAATCGAAAGCCAACCTCTGGCTCCAGAGGCAGATACTTAAAATAGTGAGCTAGCTAAACCCCTACTCAAATTTGCAATGGGAATGACTGAATTACTGCCAATTTGTGAAAGAGCAATTGTCTGGTTAGCTGATGCAGAAGAGATTAAGAAAAGATGGGAAGAGTACACAGAGGAACTCTACAAAAAGGACCTCAACACCCATGATAATTTAAATGATGAGGAAATTGAACTTGAGCCAGACATCCTAGAGAGTGAAGTCAGAAAGGCCCTAAAAAGCACTGCAAACAACAAAGCCAGTGGTGATGATGGTATCCAAGTTGGACTTTTCAAAGCCCTAAAAGATGATCAAATTATTACATTCTATATGCCAGCAGATTTGGAAAACACAACAATGGCCACAGGATTGGAAAAGATCAGTATACGTTCCAATCCCCAAAAAGGGTAATGCCAAAAAATGTTCAAATTATCGAACAATTGCGCTCATCCCACACGCTAGCAAGGTGATGCTCAAGATAATACAGGATAGACTGCAGCAGCACGTGGAGAGAGAATTACCAGAAGTGCAGGCGGGGTTCAGAAGAGGCAGGGGGACTAGAGACCACATTGCCAACATATGTTGGATCATGGAAAAAACAAAGGAATATCAGAAATGAGTCTACTTCTGTTTCATTGATTACACTAAGGCCTTTGACTGTGTAGACCACAACAAAATGTGGCAAGTAATTAAAGAGATGGGAATACCAAATCACCTTATATGCCTCATGAGAAATCTGTACATGAATTAAGAAGCAACAGTTAGGACAGAATAAGGAAGGACAGAGTGGTTTGGAATAGGAAAAGGAGTAAGACAAGGCTGCATTTTGTCACCCTGCTTATTCAACTTATACACAGAACACATAATGCGCAATGCAGGGATGGAGGAATCACAATTGGGATCAAAATTGCTGGGAGAAACATCAACAATTTGAGATATGCAGATGATACCACCCTAATGGCAGAAAGTGAGGAGGACGTAAAGAAGCTCCTGATTAGGTTGAAAGAAGAAAGTGAAAAAGCTGGCTTGAGACTCAATATCAAGAAAACCAAGATAATGGCAATAGGCCCTATCAGTCCCTGGAAAATAGATGGGGAAGAAGTAGAAACAGTGACAGATTTTACTTTCTTGGGATCAAAGCTCATTGCAGATGGTGATTGCAGCCATGAAATAAAAAGGCGACTGATTCTTGGGAGGCAAGTGATGAGAAACCAGGGGAACATAGTGAAAAGTAGAGAAATCACATTGCAAACAAAAATTTACCTAGTCAAAGCAATGGTATTCCCTGTGGCAATGTATGGTTGTGAGAGCTGGACCATTAGGAAAGCTGAGCTGAGCGCCGAAGAATAGATGCCTTTGAGATGTGGTATTGGAGGAGAGTTTTGAGAATCCCCTGGACAGCAAGGAGAACAAATAGGTCAATCTTAGAAGAAATCAAACCTGACTGCTCCTTAGAAGGTCAAATAGTAAAGATGAAGCTAAAGTACTTTGGACATAAAATGAGAAGAGAGGATTCGCTTGGAAAGCCTTGATGCTTGGAAAAGTTGAGGGCAAATGAAGAATGGGGAGGCCAAAAATGAGATGGCTAGATTGTATTGTGGAGACAATGGGCACAGAGCTGAGCGAGTTGAGGGGGATGGTGGAGGACAGGAGTGCCTGGAGGACAGTGGTCCATGGGGTCGCAAAGGGTCGAAATCGACTGTGCGACTGAACAACAACAACAATTGTCTGGTGCTAGGTATTACGTTTAGGTACAGTAGTACATTTAGCAGTGACTTAGTGCTTAAAGTGCTGAACTTTTTGGCTGGAAGGTCAGTAGGTCAGCAGTTCCAGACCTGAGTGCTGCACAATGGAGTGAGCTCGCATCTCTGTCCCAGCTCCTGTCAACCTAGTAGTTCAAAAGCAAGAAATAGCAAGTAGATAAATAGGTACTGCTTCAGTGAGAAAGGTAACAGCATTGCATCCACTCTGGTGCCTAGTTCTGCCTGACACATGACCGTGTAAAGCTCTACAGATGCAGATAAAGCTGGCTCTTTTATTTATTTATTTATTTATTTGAATTTATATTCCGCCCTACTCACACGAGCAACTCAGGGCAGATTACAATCAATCAATCTTTCAATAAAGGAATATAAGACTGAGCACAACAATTAATAAATACATTCACAACATCATAATAAATTAAGACATTATCATTTAATATGATTTACACAGTAATATTAAAAATTGAAACAAAATTAAAATACTGGATTTTTAAAAAATACCAAAAAAATGCTCCATTTCCTTCAAAAAAATCCTGCAAAGGCTGCATAAGAACTTTGTTCTTGAACTACACACCTCCCTGATTCCAACTTTGAAATGCATGTTTTCCCCAACTGCTAGAAGTACTGGGAGAAAACACATCAAAAAAACCCATAATTTCTGCATTCCTCATAAATCCTACTCTACCCCTTGAATTCTCACCCTCTTTCTTCTCTAATCTTATTGAGACTTTCTTCTAATTTTGTATTTGATTGTCAGCAAAACAGACAGCCAGCTGTATAGCTAAATTAATCATGAGAGGTGAGCTTAGGCAGCAAGCAGGCTATCTTTACTGCAGTCAAGAGTCAGGTCAAGGCAGAGCAGGAGGGCCACCACACATACGGAGCACATGGTCTGCATGGGAAGTCTGAGAAACCAGTAGATATTTTCCAGAATGATGTGATTTGTCAGGTTTGTTGTACTTGCACTAGTTTCTGCCAAAGGCATAGAGTTGCTAGAACCATTCCATGTCAAAATAATTATTTGGGAGTGACAACAGATGGAAGAATTTGGAGTGTGGTGACTATGTTTTTCATAGTACCACAGCAAAGAAATCTAGGGGGTGAGCTTTAACTAGCATCCATAGAGTTCTGAACTTCATTATTTTAAGAAGTAAGATTTAATATAAGAACTCAGTTCTTTCTGTGTTCTGTTTTCTGTCAGCACAGCAAACCAGTTTTACTTCTCCTATTAGTATATTTGGGCTTGATCAGAGCTGGATATTAAATGAGGTTTGGTTTTTTGTTTTGTTTTTTGCTTTAAAAAAACTGCTGTAGATATGATACAACTATTGGCCTTAAACAGGGTTTTGTTTCCTTTTAAAGTTTACACTGCCATACTGCAGTCAAAACTCTTCCCACTATCTGAGTTTTATCTGAAGGGCCCAAGGATGATTTAGCTTTCCATTCTTCCCAGGTTGATAAAATGAGTTTTCAGCTTATTAGGGGCAAACTGTATGTATGTATGCATATATGCATGCATTGCATGTCTCTATAAATACATGGTAGATTAACACTATGAGAGTTGGACCATTAGGAAAGCTGAACACAGAAGAATAGATGCCTTTGAGATGTGGTGTTGGAGGAGAGTTTTGAGAGTCCCATGGACAGCGAGGAGAACAAATAGGTCAATCTTAGAAGAAATCAACCCTGACTGCTCCTTAGAAGGTCAAATAATAAAGATGAAGCTAAAGTGCTTTGGACATCAAATGAGAAGAGAAGATTCACTTGAGAAAGCCTTGATGCTTGGAAGGCTCGAGGGCAAAAGAAGAAGGGGGCGGCCCAAGATGAGATGGCTAGATGGTATTGTGGAGACAATGGGCACAGAGCTGAGCGAGTTGAGGGGGATGGTGGAGGACAGGAGTGCCTGGAGGACAGTGGTCCATGGGGTCGCGGAGGGTCGGAATCGACTGTGGGACTGAACAACAACAAAAATTTACCACGTATAGGCAGTGGTGGGATGTCAAAAAATTTACTACCCCACCGTGACATCATCACAGTGTGAGCAGAGCTAACATGATGTCATGCTGTCATGGGCGGGGCCAAAGAAAAATAAAATAAATAGTAATAATAAAATTAAAAAAATAAGCACAGACACACACACACACACACACACCCCTCAACCCACCCACCCAAAACACAAACCTGTAAATAAATAAATAAATAAATAAATATACATTAAAATATACCCACCCACCCACAAACTCACCCACCCACCCCAAACACAAATCAATCAGAGCTGTTAAACCAGAGCTTAAAGCTTATTCTGGCTAATCTTTCTCACACTAGGTCAGATGGAAGGAACTACAGAATGAACTCACTACAAGATGGCTTCATTTTGGCACTTTTCAACTTTTCAACAGTTAAAGAAGTTAGGTACTAAGTCTTTGCCTAACCACTTCTCTAGGATAATATGCCTTAATGTAAATCAGCTGTACCTCCTTATGGGTTCTCCAATTGGAACAGCACAGGTATAGCTTATTGATGATGTAACTCCAAGACTTTGCTTAAAAACCGCAAGCCAGGCCGCCAGGCCGTTTTAGGAACTTTGGTAGTACATCAATATAGGTTAAGGTATTAAATACACATTAAAATACACACAGACACACCACATCCAAAGCTGAATCACTTGCCCTGGGGAGCAGGCTATAGGGAGCTTCAGGCTAGCAGCTTCTCTTCTTCCTCCCTGCTTGGGAGGACAGCAAGGAGGCCGTGCATACACGCCAAGTACTGTAGGTGTGCATGCACACCAAGTGCTTGGCGCGCATGCGCAGTGGGGGAACCAGTGAAAAGGTAAGCCCCAAAGGGTGCTTTCCCCCAAAAGCTGCTACTGGTTCTCTGGGACACTGGGGAAAGTTACTACTAGTTCTGGGAACTGGTGAGAACCTGTTACATCCCATCACTGCGTATAGGTCAAGAATATATATGGATAAAATATGATAAAAGATACATGTGTACACGTTACAGTGCTATGTCCAGGTTTTTGATCCAGTCAGTTTTGGGAGGAGGTAAAGTAAGAAAGATTGTCATATCTCCTGTAAATGCAGTTCATGTATTCATGGACTGTATGAGAAACCAGTTTAGCGTAGATTCCCACAGTCAAATCGGACTGTAGGCAGTTTCCCCCATTTGTAGAATATATCTGCACACCTGTCATTTCTAGTTCTTATCTTGTTAGCAGTCTTTCAGATATGTTGCAGTAGATCAAAATCACTGGGCTGCTGATTGGTCAGCATATTCATATGAACATCAGATGGCATAGATTACATACAGCCATACCTCCATCTTTGTTGCATTCGAACTGTAGGTTGTCAAAGGCATAGGGTTGCTAGAACCAAAATTTGCAGATAGACGCACCGGCAGCATCTTCATCAGTGGTGGGCATCAGCAGGTTCGCACCAGTTCGCCAGAACTGGTAGCAGAAATCCTGCCTGGCCCCACCCATCCAAGTTTTGAAATAAAGTAGTCCTGATTTGGGTGCAATGCAGGGCTTTCTCCTGGCCACGCCCACCATACCACGCCCACAGTGTGGTGGTAATTTTTTTTAGCCTACCGGTATCACTGTTAGAAATTCAAGTTAGAAATTCAACTGTTTTTTTATATTGCCGCACTAGTGCCTTCTGTCTTCTAAGATATGGTAGGGGTGATGTGGCTCACTATTGGGAGCCAATGGAGTGGTGTAGTCTTAATATATCCCATTGTGATGCACGCTGCATTGTTCGGTTGATTGTCCATTTAATTTGCATGTGCTTTAAGCCCTATGGGCATTGTAAAAGTGGAGACAACAGCAGCAATAACAATATGCTTTTAATTCTATACGTTCCACTTCAGTTAATTACGTACTCACTTCATTTCATTTGTTTGCTTGTTTTACATATCTCTGTGAATTTACATCCTGCTCTTCAACACCAAGGAAGGATAAATAAATAAGTGAAACAAAATGTACAGCATAAACATTTCCAAAAAAACCATGACGAAACTTGGCAGTATCAGCAAAAGGAGAATAGTCCTGCAACACAGCTTTCCCAAAACCAAAGTCTGAAAAGACTATTTATTTTTTAACTGGTTCCCATAGTCCTCCATCCAGGATGGCTAATTTTTCCAAGCTCTGGCCATATGAAGCTTTCCCTCAGGCTTGGAAGAAAAAATGAGGGTCTTCTTAGTATTGTTGGACTATTTTCAATCAGTCCTTGTCCCACAGCCAGTGGATTGTGGAAGTACCTGGTCAAGAAGGTTCTCTCTTGCACTTTGACAGATCATTGGCAGTTCTTTCTGCCCACTCCATCCTGCTCAGGTAGTGGCTCTTGAGCAGAACTTCAAAAGTTAGGACTGAACAATAATTTATTCATGTTAATGTGGAGATTTATATGCTGTTGAAGACATTTACCGGTAATTTGCTGAGGTAGTGTTGATTAATCTTCCGTTGTAGAATTCAAAGCATGTATAGTCAGGGATCCTAAAGGAAATCAACCCTGACTGCTCCTTGGAAGGACAAATACTGAAGCAGAAGCTCAAGTACTTTGGCCACCAAATGAGAAGAGAGGACTCACTGGAGAAGGCCCTGATGCTTGGAAAGATCGAAGGCAAAAGGAGAAGTGGGTGTCAAGAGGATGAAACGGCTAAGATGGCATTGTTGATGCAGTGGGCGTAGATCTAGGCAGACTACGGAGGATGGCAGATGACAGAGGAGCCTGGCATGTTGTGGTCCATGGAGTCACAAAAGGTTAGATTCGACTGTGTGACTGAACAAATATTGTCAGGGGTGCCCTCTAGTGTCACATTTGTTACTGAGGCCTCCAAAAGTGCTTCTGTCGTTTGAAAGCTGCCTTCCCCAGTCTGGTACTTTCTTCCAGACCGACTACAAAATCCATAATACACTTGTAGCTTCAAATCAAATCTTTATTATGATCCAAGACCAGCATAGAACAGTTGTAGCTTGGAGATGATGGGATCCTATAGAGGTGGGGAATGATGTCTGTGCTAATATATGAGATCTTTTAAAATCTAATAAATCTAAATAAATAAATAAATAATGCAGCTTGTTCAATTATGTTGAATTATTAACCTGCCAGACATACATACATACATGTCTGGCCGGACATCCCGCTACGGTAATGGAGTAGACCGTACAGCCAGCAACTCAATACCGAGTGTCAAGCGGCAGTTAACTAACCTGACTTCCTAAAGGGGCCAACAGCTACAGGTGGATGAGCACCTTTAGGTGGGGCGATAGTCACCTCAGTGGAAGAAATGCCACTGGAAACCATCACATTGGGCCCAATGGTAAAATGAGCAGAGGAGGAACTCTGATTCCCAATGGTCATGTAGGTAGAAGAGGCCATGCCAGATGGACTGGTTGTGAAGATGCACCTTGTCCATATCCTCAAGGCTGTCACAGTCCATTGCAGTCCCGGTGTTAAATCCTTATGTCTCATTCCATCTGTGCTGCTCCGTGATCACAGTGTGTGGGTCACTTCATGGCAAGCTGGGATCCACCTTAAACAAATTCACACCAACGACATTTTTCCTGCTTCAGGAAAAAATGCATCGAGTTGCCGTTGACAAAAAAAAATTAACCTGCAACCTCATGAATGCACATCTAGACAACCTTCCCTGCCCACCCTGCCCCCGTCCTGTTCCAGTTTTTTAAGCAAACCAACATAATGATATAGCTGGAAAATTCTGGGAGCAGTAGTCTAAAAGAGGTAATTCCCCCTCCTTTCCCCCGCTGCATCTCTATTTATTGACTTTGCAAATAAATAAACGTGTACTGCCAATGAGCAGAGTGTTCTTTGCTTGAAAAAAACAGTGGTTTCCTGGTATGTAAGGTTAAGTAGGGAAGATGTTTCAAGCTGTAGCCTTTTATGTTCCAACACAAAAAGCAAAAATCGTTCTCAAGGAGGTGGCAGAGGTTAGGTGAAAACAGAACTTGATGGCTCAGTTTGCCTGTCCTGCTGATCTTAATGGATACCAGCTGCTTTCCATTCCACACTACATGCCTCACATTGCTTTCCAGCCAACTCCCCAAAAAGCTATCAGAAAACCACTGTCCATCATCCAATGTCTCTTGCAGACGCAATCAGAACTAAAGAACTAAAACAGGTGTTATCATTTAAAGAAATAGACAATATATGGAACTGTGCCACTTTTCTCATGAGATGGACATCTAGTGGTAGAACAATGTCTTTTTGCACCCCTCATGGACAGTTTTAGTGCTTTGCTGACCCCAGATCATAAAATAACTGCAAGATACTTTTTCTTCCTTCTGTACTACTCACTCCCTCTGAACACATATGAGCCTCAAGTTCACTAGCTCAGATCCAGGAAGAGCTTTATGGCAAGAACAAACATTCTTGAGGGTACATAAGAGCAAAACCAAATTAGAAGATGGTGGAAGGAGCTCACTGGACAAGGAACAACATTAAAGGAGGATGTAGCTGAGGATCTCAACCTCCCCTACACCACTTGGAGGACCCTGAATTCAAGACCAACATGCTCAAGTGGGGGGCTGGTGACGGACGACGACACGCTGTGTGAATGTGGAGAGATACAGAATCTGACTCATTTACTGGTCTGCTGATTGCTGCCAGAGGCATGCACTGACGAGGATTTCGGTTTAGGCAATGACAAAGCCAAGAAAGTGGCTTCATTTTGGCAGTCCAAGGTTTGATCAGGACACGAAAGAAAGAAGGGATGACCTGCGAGGCGGAATGCCTGAGTGGGGAGCTTTGCATGCCATCCCCTGGTCGAGTCAAGATTGGTGCACGTTCACGCTGGTAGGGAGGGGAGGAGCTGGGTGAGTCTTCATCCTTCTTAAAGGCCGGCTCCTCCCTTCCCAGCCCTTTCAAACTTTCTGCAGCAGTCTGAGTGGTGCCCCACCCTCCCACCCTGGAGTCAGTGTGAGATTAGCTGGTCACTACGGAGCCGGATGGGAATTTTTGCACCCACCCCTGTTTGGCCCTTGGGGATGGGTAGTGTTTTTGCACATCCCACACTGATTCATGGGGGTTGGGCTTCATGTGACAATGGGGTGGAGGTCACCTAGGATGGGCAATGGCAGGTAGAGCAGGAAAAGGTACAGGTGAATACCCAATCGCTGTCGGGTAAGGGCCAGTGGGTATTCAACAGTTGCATTTGTGAACCTTAGGATTTGCCTTGTGGTTGGGGAATGCCACAGCAGCTAAGGCAGGGTACCGCTTGCTCTGGCCTGAAAGATGGATAGCGGTGCTGTTTTATTGCCTGAAGGAATGTCAGGTAGGGGGACTTAATTAAGACCCCTAACGACTAGGGTCGTGATGATGAACCTTGGCACCCCAGATGTTCTTGGACTTCAATTCCCAGAAGCCCAAGCACCCTGTGAATCCACATGAATGGGTTTACTGCAATTTATCCAGCCCACACTGCCCTCATCACTCCCGGAAGCGGAGGTAAAATGCGCCCATATGGGTGCATTTTACTTCCACTTCTAGAAGCGCTGAGGGCAGTGTGGGCCGGATGAATCACAGTAAACCTATTCATGTGGATTCACAGGGTGCTTGGCCTTAGGGAGCTGGACTTCCCAGGCAGAAGGTGGGCATTTTGCTGTGCCAGCAGCTGGCCTGGCTCCTCTTTGCCTCCCGCCAGCCGCGGCTGCCCCTGCTCCGCGGAAGCTGGCAGAGCAAACCAGGTAATCGGGTCCTCCCGATTGGGGCGGGGTATTAAATTTAATTAATTAATTAATTAATTAATTAATTAATTAATTAAATAATAATAATAATAATAATAATAATAATAATAATAATAATAATAATAATAATAATAATAATAATAATAATAATAAGAGCAGTTTTGCCTGAGTCTTGCCTGGGAAGGCAGGCAGGCAGGCAGACCCAGCTTGGGGGCTATCACGTTGAGGGTCACCCCGGGCATGGTTCCAGGGCAGGAAGGGCGGAGGCAGGAGCAGCGCTCTGGTTGTCTACCGTGTCCTCCTCCACCTCTTCTTCTGCCGCCGCCTCGTCTTCCTCCTCCCACTGTTGCCGCTGCCGCCTCTGGAGCCAGTATGCTGCTCCCTGCCACGTTTGGCACAGGCAGTCCAGAGTTGGACGTGCCCTCGCCACCACTGCTGTGCCCCGCGGCATGCCCTGCCCTGGCCATGTCCCTGGTGCCAGAGATGTAGCGGGTGCCCAGGCTTGACCTTGCCTCGCCTGCTCGCCCCTGCCCGCCTGCCCAGCTGGCCGTCAGAGGATCTTCCCTGGGGGCCTTGGCACAAGCAGGAAGGGGTTAACTGGGTCCTGTGGAGGGGGCAAGCCTAGATGGAGGGGGCAGGATGTTTGGCCTTTGCCCTGCACAACCTCACTGGTCTTGAGGAACTTGTCTTGCAATCTTATTCATCCACTGAATCCCCTACTCTCTTGAACAAAAGAGACAAGCAAATAAAGGAGGGGGGAAATAATTCCTTTAAAAATGTCCATTACTTATTTGGTTGGTAATTTTTTTGGTACTTGAGTAAAGACTGTACATTAATAAATGTGATCGCCATTTTTTAAAAAGATGACCTCCCTTTGCTTAACAAAAAGATTAAATCAGGGGTGGGCAGCTACAGCCCATGGGGCGGACCCAGCTCATGCTGCGAAATCATCCGGCCCATGGATGACAGCCATAAATGCGCCCACGGCTGTTGTAAACACGTTTACAACAGCCCCATTTTATGGCAACATTTATGGCGGGGGGAACCAACAGTCTGGCCCACGCAACTGTCTGAGGAAGCCCGGCTTGGCCCATTGCTTGAAAAGATTGAGAACCCCTGGAATAAGTCAAGGCTCAAGCTTATTGGAGGAGAACTGGGTAAGAAAGGAAAATGTGATGCCTTCATGTACTGTGCTCTTTTTAATTACTCTATAAGATTTAAGCCCTAAAAGAACAAACAAACCCACATTTCAACTAGTAATGGGTTGTACAGAAAAACTATAAGCCTGGAAAGATAAAAGAAATGTCTGATGTTGATTTATTTAGGCCAGAAGAAGAAGCAGCAGCAAAAGACAGTGGAGGTAAACTTAATTAAGTCTACGGTTACTCCTTTATATTCTCCCTGTCAAATTTGGTTTTAAAAGGATGTAGCAAAAATCACTGTGAAACCTGTGCTCTAAATCATATCATATCAAGCCATGAACAACAAACTTAACATGAAATGATACCTCACATATCTTTCAGAGTTGCCAAATATTGGGATATAAATTCTGATTTGAAGGGGTTGGAAGGAGAGCACTGGTTTCATCAAGAATATATTCTTACTTATAGTCTGACAGCTGCATTGCTTTTTTGTTCTCCACCAGAACCCCTGGAGTTAGCCAAAACCTCTTTTTGTGCTGGCTAACATCCAAAGTTTTATTATTATGTACTATTAGTTTGCAGTGAGAAATATGACCTAAGAAGGAAAAAATAATACCCATCTGTAATCAGAGACATATGTTTCAGTTTTTGAAGATTTATTCACCAAACAGAATACCATATATTGTTTCAATCACCTGTTTGCATTTAGCGTTTAAAAAAAGTTAGTTATGCTTGCTATGCTTAGATAATATTCTAGACTGTCTCCTTCAACAAATAAAGAAATCACATTTGCTCTCCAATTCTGGTTTTTCTTCTAAGGCCTGATTTCTACATTGAAATGTTAGGATTCGAAACTCTGACACAAGTTTCTCTCAAGAGATATGGAAATGACAAATGTTCCAGAAAAATTGAAACACCAAATGTTATTTCCCCCCCCCCCTTTAACTTGATTATTGTAATGCGCTCTACATGGGGCTGCCCTTGGCAACCATTCAGAGGCTTCAACGGGTCCAGAATGCAGCTGTTCGGGTTGTGATGGAGTGCAGGCGTTATGCTCGTGCCTCACCACTTCTCCGAGAGGTGCAATGGCTCCCGGTATGCCTCTGGGTGCAATTCAGGGTGCTGGTTATCACCTTTAAACCCCTACATGGTATCTGGCCAGGATACTTAAGAGACCACGTCACCCCAAGAACATCATTCCGTCCCACCAGAGCGGATCGGAGAGGCTCTCTGGTTGTAATATCAGTTAGAAAGGCTCATCTCTCTAGCATGAAGAGGGCCTTTTCTGTGTCCGCTCCAGCCCTATGGAACCTCCTGTCAAGTGAGTGGTGTCTCCAGACAGAGCTGTTGCCCTTTAGGAAGGGGGTGAAGACCTGGCTGGCGGGGCATGTGTGTGGGCCAGTCAGTCAGTTCGGCTGGCTGGCTCCTTTGAATACCCCACCTCTCTCCCTGTTGTTTTTAACTTTTTCAGCTTTTTAATCTTTTAACTTTAATTCTAATTTTATTGTAATTAATGTGTTTTTGATTGTAAGCCACCCTGAGTCCTTGGATAAGGGTGGGGCATAAATGTAATAAAATAAATAAATTGATTAATTAATTAACACCTTGTTTTTCAGCAAATATCCTTCCTACCAGATCAATATAGCTGACCTAGACAGATGTAACAGATAATGCTAGTGACAGTAAGTTATAAATTAAGGTTACTACTGTATCTTGTTTATGAAGGCTTAGAGGGAAAATATCCAGCAGCAATAATTTCATTCTCTCACAAGACATTTTGCTTGCAAGGAGAAGAACTTGAAAATAGTTATATTTTTAATTCCGTTATTAATTTATATTTTAATTCCATGTGGTACATGGCTTAGGACATTATCCTTCTTGAGGCAAAAGATAAGACAGTGATGAACAGAGTGGATCCCAATCTTGAGAACTGGGTGTGTATACTAAGCAGTTTATCAAGGCCTAGGTTCCTGCTCTTGGGTGATGAAGTGAAAAATTCAGCAAATGCTTTGAGATGTAGAGTAGATATTGACAACATCTGCTTGATCCCCGGAGAACTATTAGCTATCTTGGATAGAACAGGTTGTCCCATGCATCCATGAGGAATAAGTTCAGGAACCTTCTGAGGACACTTGAAACTTCAGATAACAGCAAGCCCTAGATTTAATGCATATACACTAGTACCCCGAATAACGTTATGACTTGGTTCCACAAGTCCCGTCGTTATCCGGTTTTTAACGTTGTGCGATACATTGATCACACAATGTTTAAAAAAGCCCTGTTTCCCTGGAGGCTGCAGGAAGCCAGAACGTCGGGATTTGAATCCTGACATTTTGGCTTGCTGCTGCCTCCAGGGAGGTGGGGGAACTTTGGAAACAGCTTGGAGCAGGTTTCCCCATCTCCCTGGACCCGGCGGGGGGGTCAGAGACCCCAAAATTGGTTTTAAAAAAAAGTCTGTTTTTTTTTACCAATTTTGGGGTTTCTGACCACCCCCTCGCCGGGTCCAGGGAGGTGGGCAGACCTGATCCAAGCTGTTTCTGGGCTTCCCTGACATCCTGAGCCAGTGCAGCAAGCCAGAATGTCAGAGTTCGAATCCCGACATTCTGGCTTGCTGCACTGGCTCAGGACGTTGGGGAAGCCCAGAAACACCTTGGATCGGGTCCCCACACCTCCCTGGACCCAGCGGGGGGGGGGGGGGGTCAGAAACCCCAAAATTGGTTTTAAAAAAAAGGACTTTTTTTTTAACCAATTTTGGGGTCTCTGACCCCCCCGCCGGGTCCAGGGAGGTGTGGGGACCCGCTCCAAGCTGTTTCCAAAGTTCTCCCACCTCCCTGGAGGCTGCAGCAAGGCAAAATATCAGGATTCGAATCCCAACATTCTGGCTTGCTGCAGCCTAAAAGAGGGTGGGGGAAGTTCAAAATTAGCGCGCATCGGGTCTCCCGACCTCCCTAGAGTTGATGCGTGCTAATTTTGAACTTCCCCCACCCTCTTTTAGGCTGCAGCAAGCCAGAATGTCGGGATTCGAATCCTGATATTTTGCCTTGCTGCAGCCTCCAGGGAGGTGGGAGAACTTTGGAAACAGCTTGGATCGGGTCCCCACACCTTCCTGGACCCGGCGGGGGGGTCAGAGACCCCAAAATTGGTAAAAAAAAAAAAACGGCCAGGTCCAGGGAGGTCGGCAGACACGATCCAAGCTGTTTCTGGGCTTCCCCGATGTCCTCAACCAGTGCAGCAAGCCAGAAAGTCGGGATTTGAACCCTGAGATTCTGGCTTGCTGCACTGGCTCAGGACGTCGGGGAAGCCCAGAAACACCTTGGATCGTGTCCCCTGCCTGCTCCAGAGAGATCAGAGGACCCGATCTACAGCTGCAGGGTGGCTGGGGAAGCTGACGGGGACTCCTTGTCGGCTTCCCTAGCCACCCGCCCGTGCCTCCACAGCTGTGGGGTGGCTGGGGACGCCGACGGGGGAGCCCCCCATCAGCTTTCCAGCCTCCCCACCCCTGCCTCCGTAGCTGCAGGGTGGCTGGGAAGCTGAACGGAGAACCCCGTTCAGCTTTCCACCCACCCTGCTGCTAAGAACGACTGTATCGTATAACGTTAAATCGCGTTATTTGAAACAAGATTTTCCCAAAAATCTTGTCACGTTATACGGTTTTAGCGCTATATGATACTCACGTTATACGGGGTATTACTGTACAGTAAAACCTCAGATAATGATAAAACTAAGTTCCAAAAGTCTTAGGTTATCCGATTTTTGATGTTATCCAATGCATGCATCAGATAACGTTAAAATCCTATGGGATGCATTGGATAACGTTAAAACTCCATACAGATACACTGTAACCGGCACAGGCTTTAGTGAACGTTATCTGATGCATCCCATAGGATTTAACATTATGCGATGCAAATTTTTTTTACAGATTGCTTAACGTTATGTGGTTTTAGCATTATCTGATGCAAACATTATCCGAGGTATTACTGTACCTGAATCACAGAAGCAGAGAAGATTTTGAAATGCTTCCATTGTTCTACCTGAGAGCTACCAAAATGTCTACCTGATTCTTGTAAACATTACACTGCAGACAGTGGCCTCTAGTTGCCACCTCTGGTAATACACAGGGATTTTTAATTGAATATTTTTAGACCCATGGCTATCTGAAACTGCAGAAACAGAACCTGCTGATATGGGTGGTGGTGGTGGTGGCTGTACCATATATCAATTGCTTAATTTAATTTTCATATTCACTCACACTTTTATGTCTTTAGTAGGGCGGCAATATGGCTTTTAGCACAAAGGACAGCTCCTGCTTGAAGAGCCTTTGTACTTCAGCTGTTCTTGGGTTCCAATTACCAGAAGCCCAAGTCAGCACACCTGCTGATCAGAGCTTCTGGTAAATGACGTCCAAGAACAGCTGGAGCACCAAGGTTGGCCCCCTCTGATTCTAGTCCATGTCTATTTTCATGATAAAGAACTACAGTAAAACATCACTTTATGGAAATAATTCATTCCACAGGATTTTCCTCATCGCAAAAATTCCTTATCGTGAAGCGCCCATATGAATGCATTGCAGTTTCCTATAGGAATGCATTAAAAACAAAAATTCCTTATCGCGAAGCACGGTTTACCATAGGAATGTATTGAGAGAGAGAAACGACCTGAAAAAAATCCATGAAGAGGGCCATCATTTTCAATGGATTTCTTTCCATGTGGCAAGTTTTCCATAGCGCAAGGGATCCGTAAAGCGGGGTTTCACTGTATATGGAAGAATACATGGTATCTGTGGGTATACACACTACTAGTACACACCAATAAGCTAGTATACAGTTGCGTATCTGTATGTACACCCACAATTTACAACCAAAACAGAAATGTGTGTGTATGGTTATGTATGTTTACATATACACATCCTTGTATCTGGTTTAACAGCAGGTGAATTCATCACTTGCCGCAGGAGGTTTGCTTAGTGACTAGTGCAGTAATGGCAAACCTTGGCACTCCAGGTGTTCTTGGACTTCAATTCCCAGAAGCCCAAGCCAGCACTCCCACTGATCAGGGCTTCTGGGAATTGAAATTCCAGAATACCTGGAGTGCCAAGGTTTGCCATCACTGGGCTAGTGAGAAAGCAGCTGCATAGCAGTTGCAGAGAAAGTGATTATGGGCTAGATGGGAAGGAAATCCCATCTGCAGACCTCTTGCCTCAGTCCAGAAGATGTTCCGATGGAAAAAACAAATTGATCTGAGATTTCTAGACCGTCACTTCCACCACTGGCTCAGAGATAATGTACCTTGCAACCAGAGACATGGTAACAATACCATCAACATTAAGAGCAAGAGTGTGGAAGCTTCAGCCTTTCAAATACCGTATTTTTGCAACAACATCCATCAATCCTACTCATCAAGGGCAATGGCAAGAGATTTTGAGAAGATGTTCAAAATGTCTGAAGGTCAAAAGCTTCCCATCTCTAATTTAGAATCCTGAATGCCCTTCCCATAGTCATGCTTCATTCTCCTTATGATAACCCAAGGTGTAACAGCATTATAATATTGCAGATGTGAACCTAAAGCCATGGCAGCTTAGCCCAACAAAGCAGCTATGCTGGTTGTACAAGGGTCTGTGCCATTCACGTGTCAAGTGTGCGTGAAGAGTGGAAGCAAAGTTCTTTGAAATGCTTACATTGCTCTACATGAGAGCTACCAAAAGGTCTGCCTCTCTTCCTTGTAAACGTTACACAGCAGACATGGAGATATATCTTCTATTGCTAGATCAGCTGTGGAGGTTTTCGGACACATATCTGGGAACAGAAAGTTCTGTCCCCACTCCATGATAGGTTTTTTCTTCTCTTGTGGTAGGACTCCAGTTGCTTGACAAAAGTGGACGGATGTAATACACAAAAGCCTGAGAAACAGTGCCTTAAGCTTCAGTTTGTATTTCAAGTCTTTCTCTTCTAGGCATGGAGCTATTGAAGAATGCGGCTACAATTTCCTGAATTGTCAACCCAAACTTCCCTCTTCTGCTGTGATCACACACAGGAACATTATTAGCAGAAATAGGCTCATTGTGCTACAGCAAAGTTAGTGTGCGGACATTCAAACCAGGATTTCTCCCTTTGCCAGAACAGGAAGGATGGAGTTTGGAATGCCTGACAGCCAGCATCCATTTCAGGATTATCTCATGACATCTTGGAAGGGACAAGAATTATTGCACTGCCACTGCCAATCATCATGACCGTCCTTTAACATTTCCAGCACCCCCTGAACTCCTCCCTTCCTTCCCCACACACCCTTCCCAGAAAGCTTCCTTGAAGGAGGAGAAACATCCCCAGGGGAAGGATGTACTCTTGGCAGCTTCTTCAGGATTTCAATTTTTTATATCTTTGTTTCTGTGCTTCCTGAAATGGGGTGGGGTGGGGGAGCACTTTCCATCTTTTTGTAAGAGGGATGGAAATATTGAGTTGTACAAGCCACTGATGCTGCATAAGAACTTTGTTCTTCAACTCCACGTCTCCCTGATCTAAAGAATCTCAACATATCAATTTCCTTGCTCTGCTATCAATCATAGAAGCCTGCGGAAGCAGACATGCTGATAACAAGCAAATATCAAGAGACCTTTGACCTTCTAAGATGCTAAGACTCAGTCTTGGAAAATGTGACCTCATAATACAGACAGAGGGCAGCTGTGACTCACCTATCCATCCTCTATCTTTATAGTACAGCCAGCCTGTGGGCCGTATCTGTGATACAAATCATCTGGCCCACTGCCCTCGCGCCCACCAGGAGAGGCAGGAGTAGTGGAAACAGCCGTAAACTTGTCCACGACTGTTGTAAACGCATTTTTACACGCTATCGTGGACATGTTTTATATCAGTGTTTACAGCGGGGGGACTACCAGTCCCTCAACTGTCTGAGTGAGCGTGACCTGGCCCCCGACTTATAAAGGTTGGCAACCCCTGGTTTACGCAGCAGGAACTTTCCAGTTTTGACCAGCAATTCAGCAATATAATCAAACACCAAATGATGAAACTAGTCCGTACTAAACTGAATCATGGAAGAATCAAATTTTTCAGCCCACCTGGGACCGTACCTTTGAACAACACAAATCAGGCCATCACATGATTTAATGTTTCCATTGGTAAAAACATTCCTTTCTATGCATTGCTTTAGAGCAGTGGTTCCCAATGTGGGGCCCATGCCCCACAGAGGAACTTCAATTTCCAAAAGCCTAAGTCAGCACATTGGCTGATCAGTGCTTTGGGGAACTGACTGAAACTTCTGGGAATTGAAGTCCAAAAAACCAAAGGTTAGAGTATAACCCTCTCTAGCTCAAATTTTATTTACCGTATTTATTTGTTCATATTTATCCACCACCCTTCTCACCAAAGTGACTCAGGGCAGTTTACAAGTAATAAAAGACATCACAATAAAAACACAAACGCTACCTAAAAACCTCGAATATAAAACTGGTAAAATTAAATTTTAAAAATTAAAATCTAAAAAGATTAAAAGCACACCAAATTGCTACATTTTACTAATCTTACTGATTAAAAAGTAGATGGAGAGAGGGGCTTAAATCATCCAGCGAGCTGGGGTCATTGGGCATCCCATACCTCATACTTACCCCGCTAGCTACGTTTTTAGATTCTTCCTGAAGGGTAGCAGCTCCATCTGGAGATGTAGCTCTGTTGCCAGTAGGTTCCATAGGGCCGGAGCGGACACAGAGAAGCCCCTCCTCCTAGTGCCAGAGAGAGGTACCTCTCTGGCTGATGGGATAGCTAGAGAGCCTCTCCGGTCTGATCTGGTGGGACGGACAGATGTTCTTGGGGTGAGGCAGTCTCTTAAGTATCCTGGCCCACTACCACTGAGTTGTATATCCAGCAATAGCAATTACTCTTATATACAATGCCTTATATTGCTTATTGCAGTCTCTGGTTGGTTCACAAGATAATTAGCCTTTTTGCCCCCAACATGCTGGGTGCTCATTTTACTGACCTTGGAAGGATGGAACGCTTACAACAGAGGTTCCCAATCTTCTTCGGCTGTCAGCCCCTCAGACAGCTGAGCAGTCACGTGGTTCCTCCTGCTTTGTGAAACCACCTGCCTTTGGAGTTGCTCCTCCAGACGGAGCTATTGGCTTTCAGGAAAGGTGTGAAAACTTGGCTGGCGGGAATGGTGTGGGGCCTTGGTCTGCAAATAGTGGCTCTCCAGGTGTTTTGGACTTCAATTCCCAGAAGCCTCGATCAACAGTAGTGCTGACTTGGGCTTCTGGGAATTGAAGTCCAAAACACCTGGAGAGCCACTATTTGCAGACCACTGGTGTGGGGTAATGATGGCTTATTGACCCCCTCCCCACTGGCTTATTTAACATCTTATACTTACCCTCCCTCTTTTTTACTCTTTTACTCCCTTACTTAAAGGAATGAGATGTTTGTTTTAAATGGTTTTAAATTGTTTTTACAGTTTTAACTGTGTGTTGTATGTTTGTTGATTGGTTGTAATCCGGCCTGAGTTGTCTGTGCAAATAGGGCAGAATATAAATTCAATCAATCAATCAATCAAATAAATAAATAAATAAATAAATAAATACCATTTTTATTTTTGTTCCCTAAAGTTTCCCCAAAGCCAAGGAAAGAATTTTACAATTGAAAGAGGCTACCATAAGCCAAAGACAAAATATCCTTTTTATTTCCATTTCTAAAGGTTTCCACAATTGATACAAATCCCAGCCAGAGAAGAAAGGATTTGCTGGTTAGGGAAAGAACAACAGGGAAAAAAAGCCTCAGGCTATAATGTGATCCATGCAATTGGTTTCGCAACTTATTCTTTCACAGTTACTGGAGATTCATCCCTCTATTTGCTTGGCTCCTTTCACATATGTAATGTTAAAACTTCAGCAGCTGTTCCAAAGGGACAATTGGTGAAAATTGCCAAACTGTGTTAAACAGAATACTTGCAGTGCCCATCTTTGGCTTGAGTCAATGGGTTCTTACAAAAAATAGGATAGATGTGCTAGTCAAGCTTTTGACAACAAAGTGGGTGAAATGGGAGAAACTAAACCCTATGAAACCAACCAGCTTGAACCACCCAAAGGTATGAGCCAAGATGGAGTAATGATAGAAAATAAACAATATTTGAAAAATGATCTATGGGTGTTACACAGATGTTTTGCAGGAACAAAGCTCTTACAGCTGCTTTATGTAAGAAGATGCAAAACAGATCATGCTAGTAAACTGCAGCAAAACCTCCCCAAGTGGTCTTGGAGGCACTGAAATGAACAAGTAATCCAGAAAACTCAGACTGGCTTTCACCTGCATAAAGATGTTCGGATACAAAGCTAAACAGTAGTTCCAGAACTGAAAGAGGTTGATGCCATGAGCACATCTTTTTTTAAAAAATGTTTTGATGGTGATAACTCAGTGGTTTAGGTATCTGGCTATGGTGCCCTATGGTGGGAGTTCAACCCCTCCCCTGTGCCTCCAGGGGAAAGAGGCGGTCTGTGTGGTCATGAGCAAGTGGCACAGTCTCAGAATGCCCCCAGAAGAATGGAGTGGGAAACCACTTCTCAGTATTATTTATCTAGAAAGCCCTGGAAAGGATCACTACAAGTCAGAACTGATGGTACACAATTGTTAGTTTTGAGAAGCAGGAATTGGATTTCCTAAGGAAATAGAGCAACATAAATAATGAAGGATGGATTAGTGGTTAAGACACCGAGCTTGATGACTGGAAGGTTGGCAGCTCAGAGACCTGAGTGCTGTGTGATAGTGAGCTCACGTGGTCATGTGGCAGTTATGACTAGACACTAAAACACACAGAACACTGTTACCTTTCATGCCGAAGACCTATTTATCTACTTTCCATTTCTTGCTTTCAAACTGCTAGGCTGGGTAGGAGCTGGGACAGAGACAAGAGCTCACCCTGTCACACAGCACTCGGGTCTCAAACTGCTGACCTGCCAACCTTCCAGTCGTCAAATTCAGTGTCTTAACCACTAAGCCATCACAGTCCCATATGATCTATTTTAGTCAGGACTAAAATGGCAACTCAGGCATCAGGAAGGGTCATTTTAGCATTCCAGAGTCAGGTTTTGTGACAGAATCCGCACAAAGCTGGACCTACTCTGTGCCATTGTCACTTGAAAGATTGTAAACAAAAGTTAGCCATTTGTCATTTAGAGATTTTGTGCTGACTGTATTTCAAACATACATACACACTGAGGACAAAGTGTTCCAACAAATCTACTATTTTTTGCCACAAGACACCTTTTTTACAGCATACCAAGGAACAGGGGAGTCACATACCACTTTTGGGGTGGGGGCAAGACATGGTACTAAGAAGCAAAAGAGATATACAGTATTCTGGTTGTGAGTAAGGTTTTCAGTAGGGTTGTCTGCCTTCCGGCAAGGCACTGAAATTCACTCTGAGATCAGAAAATCCAAAAAAGAGTATATTTAACCCTGTGTATATTTAATCTACACCTGATGGCTAACAGACCAGATCGCAAGAGACCCCTAAGCAGACCCCAAAGAATGTTGGGATGAGCTGATGGTAAAGCTCTTTGTTTGGCCCAAGACAGAAACAGGAGGCAAAGGATAGAACATTTTGGAGTGCAGTTGATTTGCATTTAAATAGATAAGCGATGACAAATCAATATTGGATTATTGGATATTTAATCTTTAAACAGGGTTAACCACTCTATCAGCAATTGTGATAACAACTACTACAAAGAGAGCTGTTAATGATTAATATGAGATTTGTTTTAAGCAATGCACAAAATAACGACAAAACAATAATTAACAAAGTCACAAACAAAACAAAATGCAGAACAAATACAAGACAGGAATAAAATATAATAGTTGGAGGAAGTTGCGCTCCGGAAAGAAGAGGCAAATTTGATCCCACAATCTATTCCTGCTTAACTGTGATGAACTCAGATGGCCAAATAAGGGTGGATAAAGTGGGTGGGTTGAGTCCTACTACCTTGGGCTCCAAAACCAGAATGGAAATCTGCTGTCACCACGCAGGAAGGAAAAAGAAAGGTGAGCTGCCACCCTGCTAAATATATATTGCAATAAAAGGCCTTACTTTATTGAGGACTGCTGAGAAACTTGAAACAAATGACAAAAGAAACCGGTCACAAAATATCTGTGGGGTCATGTTTGTTTGTGTCCTTTCTTCTGATAAAAAATAGGCATAATGTTTCAAAATACTGTACTGGGGATTTATGAGGTTATAGCAGGGATTCTCAACCTGAAGCCCATGGGCCAGATGCAGCCCACGGTACCATTTCATGTGGTCCCCCACCACTTCCACCACACCAGGAAGTGCCATGTGATGGAGGAAGGGCAAAATGGCCATCTGGCCCCCGAAGCCATCTGAGGGAGTGTGAGCTGGGCTTTAAAAGGTTGAGAACTCATGGGTTATAGGAATGGCACACAATATCTATCCTTCATATCTTTTTTTGATGCAGGGTTTCTTTCCTTAATAACACATAAACACAAAAATGTCTTTTCCACCTGTAATCTAAAGTTATGCATTCTATTGTACTATTTTGGGAAATATCCTAGATGGGCAGAATAAAAATGCAATAAGTAAATAATTTTTCTTTTTGGATCGACAAGTCTGGAAAAGATTTCTAGGAGACCTGAGTTCTGCTTTCTATCTGACATTGTGTGATCTGCTGGAATATCAGCATTCATTCAGTCCCATCTATAAATTCTATACTATCCAACAGTAATAAGGCATATAAAATGTGGTAGATTTCCTGTATTGGTGGTGGTTGAACTAGATGTCACCCCCCCCCTCTAATTCTGGTGTCATCTAGTCCAACCACCACCAATTACCCCAGCCCCCATAGCCTCCTCTAATTATCCAGTTCTATTGTTCTACTGCAAAATGGTTCCAAAAGAAGCACTAGATCAAGACAATCATGACCATGGAACAGATCCAACCTTAGATCATTTCTGGGAACCAATACAAATACAAATTCTTGGCTTTCCACCACCACTGAATACAATATTAATTGAAATCAGGCCTTTGCAGCAAATGTATGCTGTTTTATTTATTTATTTGAATTACATCCCCAAGGTGAAACTAGAGGTAACTTACAAGAATATTAAAAAGACAAAAAACTTACACCAAAACTCCCTACAAAAATTCATAATGTTAACACACAATCAAATCACAATATTAAAACATACTTACAGTAAAACCTTAGTTAACATAATTAATGCATTCTCCGGGACGTTTCTTAAAGTGAAAATTACTTATACTGTACCGAATTTCCCATATGAATGCAATGCATGCAATTTCCCATAGGAATGCATTGAAAACCAAAATGCGGTTTCCCATAGGATTGCATTGAAAACCAATTAATCCGTTAAAAAAATCTGTAAACTGAGCCACTATTTTCTATGGATTTCCTTTTGTTGTGCGATTTTTATGTTAACTGAGCCATTTGTTAGCTGAGGTTCCACTGTACTTATTTTCATACAATGACCATTAAAAAGTACTTTTATCATAGCCACAAGCTATGAAGATAATAATAATTTCAAGTCAGAGATTATTCTAGGTTGAAAGGATTTTTAGGGGACACTCAAATGAGGCTCCTTCCATGTCCCCAAGTGCAGCTCTCGGGTCTCGAAACCCGGCCTTCCAGTCTCCAACTCAGTGCCTTAACCCTAAGCCAAAAAAGCCTTAGATCAGCATCTTAACCACTGTCACCACTAAGTTAAGACATCTATGAAGATGTATTGACCTATTCTCTTTTTTCCAGGCACTCAAAAGAAAAGGCTAATTTACAGAAAACAGTCTCTCTCCCAGTAGCTTTGCCACTAAAACTCTCTGTCATCTCCAGTTGCTTTTATGCACCCTTTCCATGTTCTAAACCAGGGGTCTGCAAACTTGGCTCTCCAGGTGTTTTTGGGCTTCTGGGAATTGAAGTTTGCAGACCCCTGTTCTAGATCCATGCATGAGAACTAAACCCCAAAGACCCAAACAATGAATAGCCTAAAACAGCTTACAGACGGGAGGGACAGGTTTCATAGGAAAAATAAGAGGCAGCAGTAGAGTTAAGACAGATGTCCTTCTCAACCAGAGGTCAATATACAGTATACCCTTCATTATGCATGAAAGCGTGCCCAACAGCAAAATGAGCAGAGGAGGAACCACTTTACTACTCTGATTCCCAATGATCATGGAGGCTGAAGACTAAGAGGCCATGCCAGATGGAATGGGTGTGAAGGCACACCTTGATAATATCCTCAAGGCTGCGGCAGTCCACTGCAGTGTTAAATCCTGCAAGTCTCATTTCATATGTGCCGCAGGAGATGGCTCCATGATCATAGCGTGTGGGTCACTTCATGGTAAGCTGGGATCCACCTTAAACAAATTCACGCCAGTGGCATTTTTCCTGCTTGTTTTGGAGGGTGAAGGCAGCCCGGAACCAGCTGGCCTCCAAGACCAGGCCTCCGGGCAACCTGCGGCATGAAAAAATATATGCTCAGATTGAGTTGCAGCAGACAACAACGACTCATGTCAGCAGCATAATGCAATTTGTCCCAAAACTTAGGGTGAATCTGGCTAATCAGATACGCCACCTGTTTTCATATTCTACTGTGGTTGAAGGAAGTCTTTTTACACTGGCTGGCCAAACCCAAAACAGACAAGTGGAATAAGAGTATGGGTTACTACAAGCCAAAGAGTTCCAGGAACTGGAGGAAATTACTGAGCAGTTGAAATATGTGCAAGAATTCCTTCTCAAAGGAAAAGCTTCCAAACAAAGCTGTTAACACACACACATATGAGCCCAAGAAGACAGATAACAGGAGAGGGGAGGCTGAGATTATGGAAGTGGGGAGAAGAAACACAGCCACACAATTTAATTCACTTCCACTTTGCCCAAACAGGTCCTCCTCATTCTCGGGAAATTCATGATCAGCCTTTAAGCCCCAACAAGATAACCCTTGGGTTACTCAAAACAAAATAAGAGCACAATCTGACTTCTTCACCAGAATTTGAAAGGCTGTTTTTCTCTCTAGCCTGATTAGTTGGGAACTGTCTAAATAACCATTTCATTTTCTTTCTCTTCTAATATGGTGGCTCATAAAAAAAACCCTCTTATTTATTTATTAAAAAATTGTGATTTTGCCAATGCTACAGCCCTATATATGACAACAGCAGGGCCTGGGAACAGCCTCAATAAGTCTAAAGGGGGCAATGTGGAAATCCATGTTTAATATTATGTGGTAAAGAAAGGGGCTTACTCTGGTATAGCTCATAGATACCCTGCAGGCATAAAAAGGAAAGTCCATGGGGCAAATGCCTAATACCCTTCCCAACAGAGTTTACACCACACAGATGCCCGCAAAAGGAAACGGTAGCAAATCATTGGCTGTCCATGGGCTTCTATACTCTCTGAAATTCAACACAAAAATTCAAGATGTTTTCCTGTTAAACAAGCTGGTTTTTAAAAAAATTCCAAACAAGCCGCATTTACGTACTTTGTTTGCAAGCAACTTGGCTGCTGTGGAAATCCAGTCTGCAAATAATAAAAACCAAATGTTGACCTGGTGACTAGAAAGTAAGAAATATACTTAGTAACCAACGAGGTTGGCAAAACTGTAGGGATTTCCACCTGTCTGCCTGGCCAGCTCAGCCCATTCTCTGATGAGAGATGCTACTCTTTTATATCCTTGGCAGGGGTGGGGAAAGGGTATGACTTTTGTTCTAGAAAAAACAAAGCTGTGTTCCAGAACGCAGATGTTCCATGGCATTGACTGTTGCTTTTGAACGAGGATGATGTGAACAGATTGGCTGTGAAAATGCTTTTGGCTGGCATCTCTACTAGTCATCTACCTTACAGGTTCTAATGAGGATGAATGAGCTGGTATATATAAAGCACTTTGAACACTTGAAATACTTAGGTAAATTCTCATTATTCTTATTGTCTTGCAGGACAGCTTTTCAACACTCAGACACATCATACCATTTCATACCATTAAGTCCTCTCAGATTTCTACACAGCTGCTTTAGACTAAATAGTGTGGCGACTGCAAGAGAAAGATGCACACAAAGTTAAACTAGGCTTTCCCTGTTACAGCCATGTATTTTCAAATCTAGCTGATTCTCATTAAAGATACTATACTTCATTGACTGCAGGTCCTACGCACAGCCAAAGCAAACTTCTAGTCAAATTCTGTAACACATCACAGTTCTGTTATATTTGTGAAAGTGTTTTACAGCAATGCTTGTTGCGGCTGTACCTCAGATGCCCTTCAACCAGAGCACAAATGATCAATGATGAACCAACGATGAATGGTGGTGCTTGAGCTGGAGGGATCTTTGAAATTCCCAGCTCAGCTACTAATACTACTGTTGAAGAGGCAAGCTATTTGTCTAATTAAAAATATGCCTGTCTCTTCTGAGATGTGACTGCTTGCTACTCCAAACAGCTCTAGCAAATGACAGCCAGTATCAATCCATTGGGTGTTACCACAGATATTCCCTATACACTGTATTCTTCCATAACTTTATCCTGGGCAATTGAATACATTCTGCATCCACATAATAAAAAAAAAACCACACACACACATACACGCCAAACATTTATCACTTGCTACTCTGTTAGCTAAGACTAAGTTGCTTCTCAAATTCCATTGCTGGATTCCTGGCCTACAGCCACCCTTCATGATATCCAGAAGTTTTTCAAAATGAAAACAGCTGTTCTATCTTAACTCCCATGGAAGAAACAAAAAAATACAGTTGCATTTCTTTCTCTTTTTATTTTATTTTGAAAAGCCAATAGGGTGGCATGGAATTTGAGAACATATGTATTCAATTACACCATTTTAATAAAAGCATATGTTCCTCTAACAACTCATATTCTGCTCCCACAGGTGCCGATTCTTGTATAGCACCCCAGCACCAGGACCTCAGTGAAATAATTTCTGCGGAGCAATACTGTAATTTTATGTTCCTTGCCACACAGATTGGCCTGGGAATGTCAGGAATCTTTGCAAAAGTACCACTTACAAACACTTCTTACTGGGGTGTACAAACTGCTCAAAGCACAGGAAAAGTGTGGAAGAAGCATCTTTTATCTGGAGAGTAGGTTTTAAAACAAAAAGTGAGGCAGGTTTCAGAGAGGATGATTCGTGACTCCATGAATACAGATGCCAGGATTTTACAAAATGTCATCTTTCATTAAAAAAATAAGATTCAAGATCCTTAGATCTGAAATCTGAGTGTGGCCAGGTTATCCTGCTATGGTAATAGAGTAGACCATACTGACAGCGACTCAATGCTGATCATCAGGTGGTGGTCAACTAACCTGACAAACCTGAGGACTAATAGCCTTGAGTGGCAAAGTCCACAGGGAAAGGTGATTAAATCACACATGAATCCATCTTGATGGAAGGCAGCAGCTTCGGAAGACTTTGCATGCCAAAAGGGCTCATGATCACAAAGTGACTCATGGAACTGGATTGGTGGTAGGGCTGTCATGCTGTGATGCAGAAAGCAAATGGATGGCCACTACATTATGTTCACAGGACAATCTTCATGGCTGATAGGATACAGAGAAGAAGGCCTGGAATAATAATAATTGTGTGCCATCAAGTCAGTTCTGACTTATGATTACCCTTTCAAGGGTTTTTAGGTAGAAAACAATAGAAGTGGTTTACCATTCCTTTCTTCTGGTTGGTGGTGCCCTGGGACTGTGCAGCTTGCCCATGGCCGCTTAGGCTGGCTCTTCTCCTGACAGGCATGATGGGGAATCAAACTCTGCAGCTAGATACCTAAAACACTGAGCTAGCCAGCCAACTAAGGTCTAATAGAAATGAATGCTTCAAAACATGCAATGTGAATCTGTGAAAAGTAAGTCTTCCCTCACACCGGGGTCATTTTGAAAATGAATACAGTAAAACCTCATATAACACTAAAACCTGGTTCCACAAGTCTTGGTGTTATATGATTTTTAGTGTTATCTGATGCATGTTAAAATCCTATGGGATCCATAGAGATACATTGTAACCACACAGGCTTTCGCGGTTGTTATCTGAAGCATCCCATAGGATCTTAATGTTATCTGATGCAATTCTTCCCCCCAGATTCCTTAATGTTATGCGATTTTAGTGTTATTCGATACTAATGTTATATGAGGTATTACTGTACAGTATTAAGGATTACAAATATATTAATATTAATGATATATTAATATATTTATACTTATATTTATACTATATATTAATACTGTATTAATATATCCCTGGGGTCCAAAGGAAAAGCCTCCTCAAAGATTGTGGTATTTTAGAACCACAATCGTGCACACCCCGGGCAACAGAAATCTTACGTTGCCGGCTAATCTTTCTCACACTAGGTCATGCAAAGGTACTGCAGAATGGACACACTAAACCAGGGATTCTCAACCGGCAGCCCTCGGCACCATTTCATGCGGTGCCCCACTGCGTCCGTCCACCATTCCTGGAAATGCCATGTGGTAGAGGAAGGGCAAAGTGGCTGCCCGGTCCCTGAAGCTGTCTGAGGGCGCATGACCTGGCCCCTGACTTTAAAAGGTTGAGAACTCCTGCAATAAACAGTGGCTTCATTTTGGCAGTTTCACGTCTGGCCTAGACATGGAATAATAATAATAATAATAATATATTCCTTAGGCATCGTGTATCTTGAAACAGTTCTAGGTCTTTTCCACCCTTGCAAGTGAAGCTCAAGCCACCTAAATGCGAGGCATACATTCAGACATTGAGTTACTTGGTATATACCAGTGATGGTGAACCTTGGCACTCCAGCTGTTCTTGAACTTCAGTTTCCAGAATCTCTGAGCAGCACTCCTGCTGATCAGGGCTTCTGGGAATTGAACTTCAAGAATAGCTGGAGTGCCAAGGTTTGCCATCACTAATATATACAGATTGCCAAAACCAGGTCTATTTTTACAAAGATCCAAACAAGCTGCTGAAACATAATGGCCAACATACTTTTCAAGCAAAGGCTGTGGGGAGGCTGAGGGACAGGGATGGTATTTAACAAGAATCTGTTGTCATTTATTCCATGGAAAGAGAAGTTAAAAGGAGCTCTTTTGCTTCACTTGGGGGGGGGGGGAGCCCTAACAGGCACCTACAACCTAAAAGAGGTGGAGGAAAAAATAGCCTCAAGTCGTCTAATCCATTGTCAAGAAAGAATTTGTGTTAGAATGAGGTAAGTGACAACTCTCTAGTTTTCCTCTCAACCAGGCTTGGACCTATTTTAAGGTGTATATATAGCACAGACTCCATTAGAGTTTGTACAACAGCCTCCTCTCAATCTCCTGGCTACAGTCCAACACATTCCAGTTAGCATTTAATGCACAACTCTACTGGGGATTTGATTGCACAGATCTCTGAGATGTACCGCCTGTGAGTTTCCCACATTAAAAAGCTACCCCACCCTTTCCTAGCATGAAGTCACAATGTACAAACAATTGCTTTGAAAATGAGAAAATTTGGAACCAGCTTCACTGAACATCGCAGGTCACAACAAAGAGGGATCAAAACAACTTCCATGTAAAACACACACAACATATACATAACTAGCTCCAAGGAGAAAGTTTGAAGCTGTTTTTTTTTAATCCTAGAATAGATCACTCTTGCTTCTAGCAAAATTAATGAACAGTTTATGCCAAAAGATGTATCGTATAGTCAGCAGAGCAGAGAGATATTTCAATGTGTTACTAAGATTATGAGAATTTAATGGAAAGAAAAGAACTGAAATGGGTTGTTAGTGGATTACAGCTCCCAGAATGCTTCAACTAGCACAGCCACTGATGGGGGGAATGGATGGATGGATGGATGGATGGATCTGTCTGTCTGTCTGTCTGTCTGTCTGTCTGTCTGTCTGTCCATCCAATGTGGCTCTAGGGGACAAGTTTTGTAATGGATGGAATGGAAGAGTTCAATTCCCCACAAAAACATACACTGAAAAAGAGTTGAACAGTGTTAAGCTTGGCCACCTAGAGGGTGGCCCTAGAAGAAATTCCATTCATACCCCCTAGCACAGGGGTGGCCAACCTACGGCCCACGGCACCATTTCATGCAGCCCACATCACCACTGCTACCTGGAAATGGAAGTGGACACGTTTAAGACAGCCATAAACACGCCCACACCTGTGCAAACTTGCCTGCGCCCATGGCTCACGGCAGCATTTATGGCAGGGGGAACCACGTGACAGGCCCGCTCAGGTTTCCGGGGGGCATGGTCTGGCCCATGTGATAAAAAGTTGGGATCCCCTGCCCTAGTGACTTCACCAAAAACTTTAGTCAAGGCAAAACTTGTAAAGCATTTCGCCTGCAAAGGAAATAAGTCACAATTTGTTACCATTGTCACATATACGCCACAGCTATCAATAAGCCCTGATGATAGGTAATGTCAACTTAACTGTACTATAGAACACAGTATAGAAAGCCTGGACTGTTCAGGTGGTTAGGAAACTTGGTGTTTTCCAAATACTTTTGCACTACCCTAGCTTCAGACAGCCTGCCTAATACAGTATTCTGATAGGGTGTAATTCATTCCCCTCCCTGCCTTTACTCAACAATTAGTCTGCACTTTGTATCCACTGATCATGCCATACCACCACATTCAGTGGGGCAGGTTGGTCCTTGGCTTACTGAAATATAAATGAGAGTGCCACAAACAGACACCAAGCACAGAAGCTGGCCCACTAATTCAACGATCATCGGTTCAATGAAGCCAGAATAAAGGACCAACTGTGTTAAATGTGATAATGAGGGGTCAAATTTCAACTCTTTGCAGTGCCAACTGATAAGTACTATGCCTTCCAGTAAGTTAAATGTATTGCTCTATTAATAGACTGTGTACAATGTTTTGCTTGTTTCTGTGTCTCAAGCATGAGTCTGTGTCAAATTCTTCCTTTCTCTTTTTCCACATTAACATAGTTATTAGCATTCTCTATTATATTCTGCAGTTTTCTCAGTCTGGAACTCTCCAAATTTCTTCCAAGTGAGCATGTCTGCATCTCACATTTGTGACCATATAAGGGAATCTTTATGGAATGTGAAACAACACTTTGCACCTGTTCGTATTTTATTTTTCAGTACCTGGCAAACATTTAAATAATGCTGTCAAAGAGAACATAGATATTTGTTACTAGCAGATGTACAAAGCATGTACCAAAATATTTTACATGGCTAAGAGCGAATTGCTAGAATACTATTAGTTATGCCAATGACATAAATATCAGCAGCAAATTGCTACAGGTAAGTAAGTTAATGCACGCATTTGCTGCTTTACCTGAATTGCACAACTCAGCATACAGTAGCAAATGTCTATGACAGGGGTTCTCAACTTTACCACACCACCACACCATGGGCCAGATGACTCCCCCTCAGAACGCACTGAAGGCTGAACAAAATGGCAGTGGGCGCATCCACTTCCAGGATCATTGCCAGGGCCGGAGGCTGTGGCTGCGTCCGGCCCATGGGCCATAGGTTGTGAATGTCTGGTCTATGACAATACAAAATAGTTCATCTATGCAGATAACACAGCAATGGCCATTCAAGGATCAAGCTTTGATGAGGTAGCTAGAAAACTTACAGTTTATGTGACAATGATAACAAATTGTGACTTACAGCATTGTTCAGCAACAAAATACTTCGGTGTGATGCTTGACAGGACACTCTCTTTTAAGTAGCACTGCCTGAATACCAAAGCCAAATACCATGCCTCCTATAAAAAGACAGCACCTCTTCTACACCTTCTTACCTTACACTTCAATGTTTGTGCTCCTGGTAAAAACAGTTTTAGAAACGGTCCATATTAATAACACACTTGTTACAGTCATTATTCCCTGCCTAAAATTCCAGACAACATTTCATGCATCTGTGAAGTAGGGAATAGCAAGTGAAAACTCACATTTTCAATAACACGTTTTAGCACAATTAGTGCTGAAATCTGACGATGTGTCTTCACAGGCTGAAAAAGAGATACCCTTAACTTGAGAAATGTACTGTACAGTAAAACCTCATATAACACTAAAACCTGGTTCCACAAGTCTTGGTGTTATATGATTTTTAGTGTTATCTGATCCTCTATGGGATCCATAGAGATACATTGTAACCACACAGGCTTTAGCGGTTGTTATCTGAAGCATCCCATAGGATCTTAATGTTATCTGATGCAATTCTTCCCCCCAGATTCCTTAATGTTATGCGATTTTCGTGTTATTCGATACTAATGTTATATGAGGTATTACTGTATTTTCATTTCCTGAATTTTTATTCCACATTTTTCTCCATGGAGCTCAAGGCAGCTTGAATGGTTCTTTGTCTTCATTTTGACAATATGAAAAAACAAACAAATCAAGAAGTAGGTCAGACTAACAGAGTATGACTGGCCCAAACTGAACCAGTGAGCCTTTGGCTGAGCAAGAATTTGAATGCAAGTCTTATTAGTTTGCGCCAATTGTTCTCCTGGCATTTGAGAAGGGGTTTCAGCTGCAAGAAAGACTACAGCCTCAGAAATGCAAAATCCCCTTTGATTTCCCCACCTTAGATTAATACTAGACAAAAACATAGTTAAGAAAGCTCTGTAGATATTTGGGCTCCAGTACAGTACAATAGTTTAACCACTGCACTAAGCAAAGCAATCACACTTATATACAGCCCCATAGACTTAGTGCACTCTCTGGGCAGTTCACAAGTTAATTGGCATTTTGCCCCCACCATACTGGGTACTCATTTTACTGACCTCAAAAGGATGGAAGGCTGAGTCAACTTTGATTCCTGGTAAGGATTGAACTCACAACCTTTTGGTTGGAGTACAGCAGTATAACCACTGCGCTTGCCAGGACTGCTAAAACTCTGCAGTGAGATGGTCAGGGAGTGGTTTGTTCAGTGTCACACCCCAGTGAATTTGGGCTAAGTGTGGATTTGAACCCTGGTCTCCTAAATCCTCGTCTGATACTCTGCCCATTGCATTCTGCCGACTTGAGTCATGGCAGTTTGTATTGTGTCTGGTTTTGAAAGTCAGTATGTCTTTGGAATTATCTCATAAGCAAGGTTGGGCAAATGTGAGTAAGGGGTACTTATAACACTTATGCCTGTATGAATACTATTGTATTTGTAGGATTGCAATCCCAATGAAGCAATTAGTCAATCAATCCTCAGTTAAACGGCAGAAAATTAACCTACTTAAAAACTTTACTCTTTAATAAATTTAATAAGTTGACACCTCTTCAATTTCCCTATTATATTTTTGAGCTGGTTTAGCATCCATATGAATGAATATGAATGTGACACATTGACAGATTAATCATCCAAAATTATAGCTCACTTTTGTGGATGCTCTTGCACCACAATTGTATCCAAGCAGTTTTTCACATGCTTCACTGGTGTATAGTATGCACACTTCAAATCTACACAGAACATTCCATTGTACTGTATTCTGTTCTGTTTCCTGGTTCTTTCCCATAATATCTAGTTTAAACCCATGCTGCTTCAATTCAGATGCATTACTGCCTTAATTTCTGCAATAAATCATTATGATAAAAGCCTTTTTAGAGTATCTTAAATAACAGAAAGTTCTTCAGCTGCACAATAATAATCCCAAAGTATTAATAGCACTGTGAAGCTTCAGCAAGAATAGTCTGCAGGCATTTAACTTCAGATCCTGCTGGCTTTTGCCCCAAAGTAAATTGAGATTTAATTCATTGGAATTTGGGCAGGTGCATTCATTAAGAACCAGCCCAAGTTTAAAAGCCATGCTGTTTCAATTATATGTATGTTTATTCCGGCTGCATCATTTTGTCTTCAATAAACTGAGTTTTTCTCCCATGAATATCTGGAAGAAATACCAGTGAAAACAATGCCTGGATTTTAAATCCAGATGTTATTTAAAAAGCAAGCAGGGGATCATAAAGCACGCTTAATGGCTGTGTGAACAGAGATGCCTAGCTCTAATTAACCTGCTAAACTGACCTCTGGGCTGTACTGCTTTAAGCTGAAAGTTCTCTGATCAAATCCTCCTCCATTTGCAAGGACTTTCTCCAAGCGGGAAACTGTTCACCAAAGAGAGCAGCAAAGCTTGTAAAAAAATTACTCCATTAAGCATGGTTGGAAGATGGTGGGCAAGGTAATTTTCCCACTCTCTGGAAAACTGCTTTAAAGAGGTTTTTAAAAGATTCTCAAAACTTGTATGGCTTCATAGAAGAATCAAGGACTACTTCTCAATTGTTTCACCTACCCAAAATTGACAGGTTTTTTTATTTCTAGCTGTATTTGGAAGGACATAAAGTGGTTGTTTCTTTTTCAGTCCCACCTCCGCACCTGACCCAGAAATTGAGAAACCAGCTGAATATTTTTGTGGTGGCCATTTTGACAGAGTGAGGAACAGTAGCTTCCAGAGATGGAATAAAGTTACTCTTTTTGGACACAATTCCTAAATATATCTGCCACTATGCTGCCTAGGTAACTCCACATTTAACATTCTTCTCCAAATGAAGCAGACACATTAAAAATTAAAAAGAGAGAGAGAGTTTTATAAGCCATTTTAAAAAACCTGAGCCTCTTTCTTAGAAGTAACCTTAAAAGAAAACCTTTTTCTTTATAGTAACAATATCTTGTAAACCCACATCTCAATGATTTATTTGAAAGCTGTCTTAGAATGTATTCCCCCATGCTTTTTTATTTTAAAAATTATCTATAAAACTTATATCAAAATTTAAAAAATAACAAATTACAGTAATACCCCGTATAACGCGAGTACCGTATATCGTTAAAACCGCATAACGTTACAAGATTTTCGGAAACATCTTGTATCGAGTAACGCGATTTTAACGTTACACGATACAGTCGTTCTTAGCAGCAGGGTGGGTGGAAAGCTGAACGGGGTTCTCCGTTCAGCTTCCCAGCCACCCTGCAGCTACGGAGGCAGGGGTGGGGAGGCTGGAAAGCTGACGGGGGGCTCCCCCATCGGCTTACCCAGCCACCCCACAGCTGCGGAGGCATGGGCGGGTGGCTAGGGAAACCGACAGGGAGTCCCCGTCAGCTTCCCCAGCCACCCTGCAGCTGTAGATCGGGTCCTCTGATCTCTCTGGAGGTGTTTCTGGGCTTCCCCGACGTCCAGAGCCGGTGCAGCAAGCCAGAATGTCAGAGTTCGAATCCCGACGTTCTGGCTTCCTGCACTGGCTCAGGACGTCGGGGAAGCCCAGAAACACCTTGGATCAGGTCCCCACACCTCCCTGGACCCGGCCGGGGGGGGGGTCAGACCCCCCAAAATTGGTTAAAAAAAAGGACATTTTTTTTACCAATTTGGGGGTTTCTGACCCCCCCCCCGGCCGGGTCCAGGGAGGTGGGCAGACACGATCCAAGCTTTTTCTGAGCTTCCCCGACGTCCTGAGCCAGTGTAGCAAGCCAGGATGTCAGAGTTCGAATCCCGACGTTCTGGGTTGCTGCACTGGCTCAGGACGTCGGGGAAGCCCAGAAACACCTTGGATCGGGTCCCCACACCTCCCAGGACCCAGCGGGGGGGTCAGAAACCCCAAAATTGGTAAAAAAAACCGGACGTTTTTTTTACCAATTTTGGGGTCTCTGACCCCCCCCCCCCCCGCCGGGTCCAGGGAGGTGGGCAGACACGATCCAAGCTTTTTCTGGGCTTCCCCGATGTCCTGAGCCAGTGCAGCGACCCAGAATGTCAGGATTCGAATCCCGACATTCTGGCTTCCTGCAGCATAAAAGAGGGTGGGGGAAGTTCAAAATTAGCGCGCATCGGGTCTCCCGACCTCCCTAGAGCTGATGTGCGCTAATTTTGAACTTCCCCCACCCTCTTTTATGCTGCAGGAAGCGAGAACGTCGGGATTCGAACTCTGACATTCTGGCTTGCTACACTGGCTCAGGACGTCGGGGAAGCCCAGAAACACCTTGGATCGGGTCTGCCCACCTCCCTGGAACCGGCGGGGGAGTCAGAAACCCTAAAATTGGTAAAAAAAATGGACTTTTTTTTACCAATTTTGGGGTCTCTGACCCCCCCGCCGGGTCCAGGGAGGTGGGGAAACCCGCTCCAAGCTGTTTCCAAAGTTCTCCCACCTCCCTGGAGGCAGCAGCAAGCCAAAATGTCAGGATTCAAATCCCGATGTTCTCGCTTCCTGCAGCCTCCAGGGAAACAGGGCTTTTTTTAACATTGTGTGTTCAATGTATCGCACAACGTTAAAAACCGAATAACGACGGGACTTGTGGAACCAAGTCATAACGTTATTCGGGGTACTAGTGTATAATACAAACTATTGTGAATACAATAGTTTAGGAATATCTTTAGAAATGTCTTTAGAAATATCTTTTTTTTCTTTCCCTTCAATACTTTGAGTTACCAAATCCTACTTCTCTTTAAAAATACACTGTTTAATTGCCTGGCATCTGATTCTCAAGATATGCAGCTGCTGCTCTAAGTCGTGCAGGGCTAGAACCTTCAGCCTGGAAGCAGATGCTCTAAATCCTGCAGGATTGGACCCTCACCTTGATGCACCTGCTAAACCCCATCTTGAGAGCCCTGGGCAATGCTCTAGACCAGTGAAGGCTAACATTGGCACTCCAGGTATTCTTGGACTTCCAGTTCCCAGAAGCCCTGATCAGACCTGGGCTTCTGGGGCAGGACCCAGACGGTATGGTTGGAGAATGAGAGGTCCAGCCCTAGGCTCCTCCAATACGGGGTGCCTCAGGGCTCGATACTCTCACCTCTCCTGTTTAACATCTATATGAAGCCACTGGGTACCATCAATATGCAGGTGATACCCAGCTGTACATCTCAGCCCATGGGGACCCAAGCGGTGCAGTAGAAGTCCTAACCAGGTGCCTGGAGGCTGTTAGGGTCTGGATGGGGGAAAACGGGCTACAACTGAATCCCAGCAAGACTGAGTAGCTATGGGTAAGGGGCCCTGTGTTATCCCGGGAGCTTCCAGCTTTGGTTCTGGATGGGGCAGTCTTGCCCCAAACAGATCCGGTGCGTAATCTGGGGGTCCTCTTGGACTCACGACTACTGTTCAAAGAACAGGTGGGAGGTGTGGCCAGGAGGGATTTTGCACAACTTTGTGTAATATACCAGTTACGCCCACTCCTAGACCGGGACTCCTTGCTCAAGGTCACACATGCACTGGTCACCTCCAGACTTGATTACTGTAATGCGCTCTACATGGGGCTGCCCTTGATGACCATTTGGAGACTCCAGCTGGCCCAGAATGTGGCTGCTAGGGTAGTGATGGGGTGCGGGCGCTATGCTCGTGCCTCACCACTGCTTCGGCGGCTGCACTGGTTGCCAGTATGTCTCCGGGTGCAATTCAAGGTGCTGGTCATTACCTTTAAAGCCCTATATGGTAGTGGACCAGGATACCTCAGAGACCGTGTCACCCCAAGAACATCTGTCCGTCCCACCAGGGCGGATCGGAGAGGCTCTCTTGTAATTCCATCAGCTAGAGAGGCTCACCTCTCTAGCACTAGGAGGAGGGCCTTCTCCGTGACCGCCCCAGCCTTGTGGAACCTCCTGCCAATCGAGCTACGACAACAGACAGAGCTCCTGTCCTTCCGGAAAGGCCTTAAAACCTGGCTGGCAGGACAAGTTTGGGGATCAAAGAGTGCTGGATCTCATGTTGGGTGGCTGAGCAGATGAGACAGCCACCCTCTGCTCTTACTTCCTTACTCCTGCCCTTGTTCTTTTAACAATTTTTGTAATTTTGTAACTCGAAAATGTTTAATTTCTTTTTAGTCTAACTTTTAATATTGTATTATTGTGGTCTTCAACTATGTACTGCGCTATGGGGCGGTATAGAATTGTAATTGTTATGTATTTTTAACCTGTTTTGTAAGCCGCCCAGAGTTGGGTTTTACCTGATTGGGGCGGGATAACGAGTTAGAACAAACAAACAAATAAATAAATAAATAATAAGAACACCTGGAGTACCAAGGCTAGCCATCACTAGTCTAGACCTTCATAATCCCCACCTGGAGACCATGGGTATCTTAACTCTATAAAAACCAGCCCTTCTTCCCAGAAGCTGCTTCAGCAATGAAGATTAGCAGATTTGAAGTTGCTTGACTCCTAGATTACTTGCATTGTTCTTGATTCCTGCTCCAGAAAATACTGCCTTGTTCCTGTGGACTGTGGACTGTTGACTGTGGACTGTTCCTGTGGACTTGTCTGGCTCTAGTCTCTGAAGATATGCTGCCTTGTCTGTTCTCCCAGCAATCTGGTTCCTGGATCAATTGGACAATGCTTTTATCATCTGGACTAATCCTGCTTCCCTGGCTTGGTTTTGGACTCTGGGCTGGGATATGGTGTCTGTTCTGCCTGCCACCTGGTTGTTATTTGTGTCCTGGTGTTCATGTTATCTGCCAGCTGCCCACACTCTGGACCCTGACACTGAACGTCCCCATTCAATAGGACAAATTCTGTAAAATCTTCCCCTATATCTTTAAATCTATTTACTTTTGATAGTCCTTTTATTACCTTAATGTTAATGTATCATTAATGGCTATATTCCAAACTTTTTTATACCATTCAGTAAACTGAAACTCATATTTTACTTTCCTATTCTGATTTTTTCCCCTATAACCTCACAGCATTTCCCAACACCAGTAATTCTTCTTCAGGTGCTGTATCCATTCCGGATACTGGCTATCATCATGGTGATAATCTTCCTGTTCTTAACTCCTGGGAACAGTTCTTCCAAGGACATGCCACACCAGTCTCTCAGGTTCTTCAACCATGAAGTCTGTAATTAGTTCTCTCTCTCTCTCTTTTTTACATTCCAACTGAACATCTGCAAGGTTGGATAACAATTCTATTTTTGAACATAGATCAACCTTTACACCTAGAATCTGTCTTTCTGACTATGGGAGAAATCAGAGAGTAGCAGGGCAATCCTATGCTCATCTAATCACAAGGACATCCCATTGACTTCAATAGGACTGACTCCCATGAAACATGTTAAAGGATCTCTGAAAGGATCAGAGAAAGAAGTGGTGGTGGAAAGTCATTGTCTTTCCACTGATTAGGTTAACTTCATAGGAATCTATATTCAATCATTATTTTTTTTTCCATTCCTTGTTATGAGTATTGAAAATGGTTATACGCTACCCCAAGAATCAGAAATGGCACAACTCTGAGTACTGGTATTGTAGGTGAGCAAAACCTAGAGATTCAAAGCTTCAGGACTTTCAGAGTGGCTCAGCTTCCTGTTATGCTTCCAAAACTTCCCTGTTACCTCTGAGTTTTAACTACAATGTTCACAATAGCTCGGAGAAAAATTGATCTTCTTAGGAGCACTATATGCCATCCCAGTTGCAATGCAAAATGTTTGATGACAACCTAGTCTTAAATGGAGACATTAGCCTCTCAAAACACTTGGTGTTCCTTTGTTAATATAAATCAAGTACCCTACCATATGTTTTATGGATCAGAGTAAATAAGGCAGGGGGGTGGGGTGGTGTCCCTCACTCTCCTTCCACACAACACACACACCTGTCTTGTGGCATCTTAGAAGCATCTGATCAGCTTCTACAAGACACAGAAAGCCCAACTAAATGTACCTTTCAGCAATAGTTTTTCTTATGTACTTAATTTTCACAGGTCTCGACTTGTTATTCCTAAACCAAGAAGGTTTTCCTATGATTTAGACTCAATGTATCAAAGTACTCCCCAACCTCTATTTGCCCTTGGGAGGAAGAACACCAGCATTGCCAATTATATTCCATGTTTACAGGTACACGCCAAGTTATTTTCCATTCTCATCACTAAAACCCTCTATATAAATCAATTACTCTCTCACACACACAGCAACTGCCTTGCTTTAGCAAGGGAGGGAACAGAAGCAACAATTTAAGTCTTTCTTCAATTATTTAAAGTATTTGCATCCAGACTCTCCAGATCTGGAGGAGAGGCTTCTGACAAGGCATCCAACAATCCAGTCTAAAAGCCATCAGCAGCCACTAAGACAAATAGTCTACTAAGAGGGCAGAAGCCCTTTCAAGAGAATGCTCTTTGAGACTGGCAGCCTGTACACATATTGTTAAAAATGGACATTATGCATCCACTTTAGAAAGCCAACAATCACATCATCCCGTAATCTTCTGCTGCTGTTAATTATTGTCAATTTCCCCCCTAAATTATGGCATCCCTGTGGATCCTTAAAGACCTATCACTAAAAACCTAGGTCAGATCTTACAAGTTAAATGCTGTAGCCCCCTGTGTTGAACCAACCTATCTCATGTTCAGTCTTGCATTTTTCCTACTGCCTTCAACTTCCCCTGGCTTTATTAGCCTTTCCAGCAAATGTCTACAAGAGTGTTTTTAAACATTCTGGGGCTACCACCATAAAAGCTCTGCATCTCATCAAGGCCAAGCTACTTTAATAGCCATATGAACAGGTAAAGGTCTCCCTTGCTCAAAAGCCAGTCGTGTCCGACTCTAAGGTTTGGTCCTCATCTCCATTTACAGCAAAAGAACCAGCACTGTCTTCATCTGCAGATGTTTCCATGGTCATGTGGCAAGCATCACTAGATGCCAGAGCACATAGAATGCTGTGACCTTTCCTGACAAAGCAGTACCTATTTAACTATTTGCAATTTCTTGCTTTTGAATGGTTAAGTTGGCAGGAGCATGGGCAGATGATGGGCACTCACTCCATCATGCAGCACTCAGGTCTTGAACTGCTGACTTGCCAAACCTCTGGTCATCAGGCTCAGTATCTTAACCACTAAGCCACACAACACCCCTAAATTATACAACATGCTTGGGAGGGGGAAACCGGGCTCATAAATATCGTAAATATCGAGAGGGTTGGGTGCATAAGAGTATTCCTGTACCTAGCATTAGTTGTCAGCCAATGAGACCACAAGCCCTCATCCTTTATTACTCTATGGCAGTGATGGGCAGAGGTTTAAGTGACTTTGAGGGCTACAACTATTCCCGTAAAAACACCCAAACATTTTTCTTTATAAAAAGTCTACTTAGGATACAAAAAATAAGTAGATGCACTAGGTCAATGGTTGTGAACCCTTTAGAGAATGAGTGCACAAAAATAGGGGGGGGGGATGAATTCTGTGCTGGAGGAGGGAAGAAGTGCTCACATTGGGCTGCTGGGCAAAGGGGCAGGGTGAACTATGTGCTGTGGCAACAGCACACATGCCCACAGATAGGGCTCTGAGTGCCCCCAGCGATATGTTCACCACCACTGCGCTAGGTAAAGGTTGCCCTTGCTTAAAAGCCAGTCGTATCTGACTCTAGGGTTCAGTGCTCATCTCTGTTTATAGCCAAAGAGCCAGCACTGCCTGCATCTGCAGATGTTTCCATAGACATGTGGCAGGCATGACTAGACACTGGAGTGCACGGAATGCTGTTACCCTCCCACCGAAGTGGTACCTATTTATATACTTGCAATTTCTTGCTTTCAAACTTCAAGGTTGGCAGGAGATGGGACAGAGACAGGTGCTCACTCCATCATGCAGCACTCATGTCTCGAACTGCTGACCTTCCAAACTTCCAGTCATCAAGTTCAGCATCTTAACCGCTAAGCCACCACAGTCCCCTAGAAGGCACTAAGAGGCTCCCAAACATGATAAAATCACCTCCCACGCCTGTTAGAGGGTAGAAGGAGTCTCTGAGTAAAAAAATAATAATTAATGAGGTGATGTATGATGGTGTGGAAGGACCAGCAGTGGAATGACATTTCATTTGACCACATTTCATTATGGCCTTAGCCCTCATTCTGATTTTGGATTCTGTCAATAGTCCAGTTCACCAAGTGCTTCTCTTTGTTGTCTTATAGAGGGTCCTGTTTGTGTAGATAGTATAGTATAGTGCTGTGATGGTGAACCTTGGCACTCCATAAGTTCTTGGACTTCAATTCCCAGAAGCCCCCTTGAATCCACACAAATGGGTTTACTGTGATTCATCTGGCCCGCGCTGCCCTCGTCGCTACTGGAAGCAGAAGTAAAACGCGCCAGTCCGGCCGTGTTTTACTTCCGCTTCCAGGAGCGAGGAGAGCAGCCTGGACTGGATAAACTGCAGTAAACACATTTGTGTGGATTCACAGGGTGCTTGGGCTTCTGGGAATTGAAGTCCAAGAACATCTAGAGTGCCAAGGTTTGTCATCACAGGTATAGCGGTTAGAGCACTGAACATGGAACTTTTAGGGATATCCACTAGTGGCGTTTCCCAACCTCTGGTTTTGGGACTTCAATTCCTAGAAGCCTAAGTCAGTCCATTGGCTGATCAGTGCTTTTGGGAATTGACTTAGGCTTCTGGGAATTGAAGTCAAAAAAATCAAAGGTTGAGAAACACTGCACTAGTTACTGTGTAACTGTGGGCCAGCCTCTCTCTTTCTCTCTGATCCCTCACGAAGCTGTTTTGAGAGAGAAAAATGGTAAAAAATGGTAGTCATGAGCAGCTCACGAATGAATTCAGAGCAATGGTGTTGCTTTAATACCAACTCTTGATTCCCTCTAGAATACTCTTCATTTTTAGGAAAGCAACATTCACCAGCGCTCAAACCAAAAGGGAAGGATAAAACAAAACAAATAAATTCCACATGTTTAATAACAGCTAGAGGGGAAATGGTTGCCGTGGTATGGTATGTGTAGGATGTTGAGTGAAATGAACACCACCTGATTTTTCCAGACAAACTGCCATGAGCCCTCAGCAACAGCAAGAGAGCTAAACCAACTGACCATATCAAATGGCACAGTCCTCTGAACAGCATGGGGTAAATTTCCTCCTGCACTGTAGTCTAATGTGCCCATTTTCTTAGATCTGTGATACAATCAATTTATTTTGGATTACACCCTTTAACTTTAAAAACACTGCATATTTTCAAGACATTTATCTTAGGCAACTACACAGAAATAGGCACAGAGTGCAAACCTGAAAATGCTGTGTGACCTTAAGTCCCACTGAAATCAAGAGGACAACTAAAGTGTGTTGACCTCACTGATTCCAGTGCTTCCAATTTTCTCTGGCGCCATTGCTTTTTGTTCTTTTTCAATCTTTTGTTTTGTTTTTGTTTGTTTAAATAACTACTGCCTTCATCTGAGAGAACTGGCATGCACAAAGTACTTCTGTGCAGGGACTGGGTGCAATTTGCTAAGTAAGAACCTACTTGAAAGAATCCAATGTGGCTGGACAATATAGGAAACTAGGGAAAACCTGGTTTTTAAAAGGCTGAAGTGGGAGAAAAGGGCTTGTCTCCTTACTGGGTATGAACAAACTAGCTTTGTGTCTGTCTGTCTAAGGGGGTGAATGTGTGGCCTTGAGGGGAGCCTGTGCTTCTGAGAATTGGAAGTCCAAATACACCTGGAGGCGCAAAGTTGAGAAACCCTTCTTCTTCTTGTGCTATATCCAATTCCGAATATTGGCGATCATCATGGCAATCAGCCATGAAGACTATCCTAATAATCTAATGCAGTAGCATTTCACCTGCTTTCTGCATCGCAGCAGCATGACACCCATGCCACTGATCCAGTTCCATGAGTCACTTTCTGGTCCTGAGCCCTTTTGGCATGCAAAGTCCTCATCAGCTCCAGGCTGCTGCCCTCCAACAAGATGGAATCAAGTGGTATTTAATCCACTTGGGCACCATCACCCTTCCCTGCAGACTTTGGCACCCAAAGTCGTTAGTCCTCAAGGTTGTCAGGTTAGTTAAGCACTGCCTGATGATTGGCATTGAGTCACTGGTAGTATAATCTACTCTATTACCATAGCAGGATAACCTGGCCATACTATCTGAGAAACCCTGCCCTAGAGGAAACAGGCTAGTACTCGGGGTGTTCTGAAACTTCAATTCCCAGAGGTCCAGGATCCCCTCAAGGCCGCAGGTTCCCCACCCCTGGAGGCTGTAAAATCCAGCACAATCTGTTTCAACACAGATGGCAATGGGGTAAAAGTTTAGGCTATGGGCACCGATGCTTCCATAATAATAATTTGTCGTAGCCTTTCCAGGGAAGGGTAAATTAACAACATGAGTGACCAGACCCACTTCCACACCATCCAGTCAATCCCTACTTTAAAAAAAAACACATGGCCCTGATTGAGAAGATCCCACGCTCTTTTTATTCCTCAGACACTAAGGGGTCATTTCCTTTGGATATTTTCCCGGAAAAGTGGGGAGGAGACCTGAGGATTGGGACCTTTGTCCACGGAACATTCCCAGAAGAAGAGAGAGCAACTGGGGAATGTTTTGTGAAGACACATTGGTCCTCTTGCTGGATGCTTTCAATTTTTGTCCAGCATGTTGAATTGTTTTGTGTGTTAAGCTAAAGGACGCGTTGTAAAACTGCAGAGAAAAGAGCACTCAGAAATACTTAGTTACAGCTGAGCTGCTATACTACATCGTAACTTCACTGTACAAAACAAAGCATTATGTAAGAAATGCATTTACCATTGAATTACAGTTTTGAATGCATCTATTTATTTTCAAATAGACATGCTTCAAATTATAGCTGTCTAAACTTTAAAAGAAACCAGACACAAAAATTTTTTAAGCGGTAGCTATGTTGGTCTGTGGAAGCATATCAGAGAAAAAATACGTAAAACAAAAAATGTTGTGACACCTTTGTTGTGACGAAGTGGACTTGATTCACAAAAGCTAACATTAAAATACATGTTTTTGTTTTGTCCTATTTAGTTTCTGATATACAGACACAAGTCTTATGTTTTTAAATATCAGAAAACAAAACAAAATAAACAAAACAAAATAAAAATACTGTAGCACTTTAAAGACTAACTGCTATATTTTTATAGTTAGCTTTCGTGGATCAAGTCCACTTCTTCAGAGAAGGGGTGACACTTACAGGCATGGTTTTTATACACCAGATTCAGGGGTCAAAGGGAGCAGGGTGTGTTTTTACAACAGTGTAATGCAGTCAGCATAAATGTCAGCAGCAAATTCCCACAGATCAAAGTGTCAGTGTTGGCGTTTGCTATTGTCCAATGTGGCACTCAATAGCAAACGCTTGCCTTTATTTCTTAATTAATAATAATTGTATGCCATCAAGTCAATTCCAATTTATGGAAACCCTTTCTCGGATATTCTGGACATACAGTTCAGTAGTGGTTTACCATTTCCTTGTGCAGATTTCCCAAAGCCACATAGGCAGTCCAAGGAATTCACAGCAGAGAATCACATTCCCAACTTCTGGTTTCACAGCCAGATACCAAAGCCAGATGTCCAGCCAGCTACCCTTATTTCTTAACTTGAGACTTAACCATTAAAAGACTTACATTAGGAGTTCTCAACCTTTTAAAGCCGGGGACTGGGTCACGCTCCCTCAGACAGCTTTAGGGGCTGGATGGCCATTTTGTCCTTCTTCCACCACAAGGCACTTCCTGGTGTTGTGGAGGCAGTGTGGGGGGCACATGAAATGGTGCCACAGGCTGCATTCAGCCTGTGAGCCACAGGTTGAGAATCCCTGATTTACATTGACTGTGCTACTCCTGAAGGCATAACTACCATGACTTTGGCCAAAAAGCAAGATCCCCCCTCCCCCAAAAAAAGTCCATTTCCAATGCAGTGGTTGTTTTTTGTTTGGGGCTGGGACACAGACTCTTGGTTTTCATTTGTTTTATTCTTTGTTCCTAAATGTAGGACTTCAGTAGCTTAGTGGTGGGGTCTGTGGTTTGTGGACTTGAGGGTTCAGTTCAAAGGAACCTCTGCTTTGAGACACAATCTTACAAGTGATGGGAAAGACCATAAGAGCCTTAGAAGTCAACATTACTCAGAATAAATATTCCCATATTTAACCTAATGTCATATGAATATGATGGACCAGAACACCTACCCTCCTCACTCATGTCAGAGAAGACCAGTTTGTGGAAATACAGTGGAACCTCATACAACAACCGCCCCATATAGCAACGAAAGCGCATAACAATTAGGGGTGGTGGGGAGAGAATGGTGTCCTGCATAACAATTTTCCAATGGGAAAAACCACTTAGCAAAACAAATCATTGTATGATGCATCCCATAGGGAAAATCACTATACGATGCATGCATTGTATCGCAACTGTTTCATACAACAATGAGCCCTGTGGAACAGATTAAAACTGTTGTATGAGGTACCACTGTAACTGTAACTGTCTTTCAGTGCTATTGGAATAAGGTTTTCAAGGTACAGGTGCACCTTGCTTAAAGAGCATAATGCGTTCCACAGGATTGCTCTATAAGTGAGTTTGCTCTTTAAATGAAATACTATTGTAAGTGACAAATTATGACTTCTGGGGGGGGGGGATCGTGAACCTCAATTTATTTGTTAAGCGAGTTTTTGGTTGGTTTTATTTGTTAAGTGAAGCAAACATTCAGAGAAAATTCTGCTCTTTAAGTGAGGCACTCTTTATGCAAGGTTTGTCTGAGTTAAACCTCGGATAACGTTATGACTTGGTTCCACAAGTCATGACGTTATCCAATTTTTTAGCGTTGTCCGATGCATGCATCAAACGCAAAAAAAAAAGCCCTAGGCTAGCAATCGCTAGCCTAGGGTCAGTTTGACTTCAGGGACAAACCGCGCGGTTTGTCCCTGAAGTCATTGTTGCAGTTGGGGGGTGGATAGGGCATCCCAATCCAACCCCCAACCGTAGCCATTTCTCCCGACCCTACTGGACTCTTAGTGCTTGCTAAGTAGAGTCGGCAGAAGAGGCACTCACTTGAGCGCCTTCCCGCATCCAAGCGGGCGCCTCTTTACCCGACCCTACGGGACCCTTAGTAAGCACTAAGAGTCCAGTAGGGTTGGGAGAAAAGATGCCCACTCAGGGCCACCTTTACCTTTAGAAGCAGACTCAAATTGATGGACACAAACTCATTAGCAAATATGCAATGCCACAGTGTTTGTTTTGCCTCCATCTTCTAGCCATTTGCAACTCAACAGGACTAAACTTCACAGGAAATTCGAATACCAATCAGGGATCTTCTGTTATTACCAGTTGTAAAAAACCACGCAGATTTGTAAACATATCTCCTATGCTAGCCAACCACTGTGTGCCTCTGTACCTGATGTGTATAAATTGATGCCATGAAGTGTCACTCTTATGTTGAACAAAGTGGATTTAATCCACGAAAGCTAACATTAAAATACTGCAGTTAGTCTTTAAAGTGCCATAACAATTCTGTTGTTTTGTTTTGTCTCTGATATCCTTGCACAAACACGGCTACCACTTTGAAATTTGATGGATATAATGGTAGTGTGATTGGTCCATAGTGTTTGATGCAACATCTAAATCAGACTTGGTGCTTTCTTGGTTTACTAAACTACAATTCCCATAATCTGGATGGCCATACAGGTTAAAGGTAATTGAATTTGCAGCCCTGAATATCTATCTGAGGACACAAAATTACACACAGAGAGGTTGTTCTAAATGTTTTCACATATTGACTACATCTCTACATCCCTGTCCTTCCAGCTGAAAATATCTGTCCTTAAATGATCAAAATGTAGAAATAAAGCACAAAAGTAATAGAAAGTCCACACCACACATACAAAATTGCAAGATTTGGTCCCAGGAAAACATAGATTATAAAATTAAAGTATTTATTTCAAATACTGACATATTCTCATTTTCTCGCTCTCTGAAGGAGACATAAAAAGAAAAAAAGACAGAAAGTGTATGTGCGCGCGCACACACTTTTGTCATGCTTGCAAGGTCACTCATGGGACTCCTGCTGGATTTTCCATAACCTCACTGAGCCATTTTTCCAAACTTATCAGCAGGGGAAAGTGACTCCGTCAAACAGTTCCCAGAAATGAACAGCCAAAGATAATCTCATATGGAAATTGTTCCACTCCTGAAAAGCCAGTGTACAATATGTGCATCACAGAATATTCTTGTTTAATGGCATTGGATTTTATAATGAAGGAGAGACATGTTTGTAAAGACTATGAAGCTAGCACAGCAGAGACCTTCACCCTTCCACAATCAGCCTTTTGCCAACCTGGCTCCTTCCAAATAAACTGGCAAACATCTCCCATCCTGTTACTCCTTAGCTTTCATTTTTTTTAATAATGGGAAAGAGGGATGCACAAAGAAAATACAAAATCCTTGGTCAACACTTGTCAGAGTCCCTAGCTTAGCAGACGATGTGGGGCACGTTTGGAAGGATCACTGGGAGAACCAAAGATACCAGTGTCTGCCTCAGTCTTCTCAGGCATCTATCTCCCCAGCTGTGGGTTCATGCTGTGGTATGAACTCCCTCTGGAAAACCATTTCTCCTTTTAAAATATTTCACAGTGCCCCAGAGTGGTGTGGGGTTTTTTTAGGATGCTATGAACAAATAAGATCTCAGGTGGCTTGTATCTGCTAATGCCTTAGCCATCTGTTTCGCACCAGAAAGGCCAATAATGGGGGAACCAAAAGACATCAGAGCAGCAATATTGGGAAGACTATCAGAAGCTGAGGCCTTAGGAGGAATTCAGATCTGGATTTGCAGCTGACTTTGTGACCACCAGCACCCTGGGCCTAATACTTCATTGTTGCCTACTGTCAAAGCCTCTTCCTAACAAGGTTTTCCAGGTATGTGTTAAGTTCATGAAGCATCACCTCTCTCTGTGGTCAAGAAACATTTGAACCCAGGTCTCACACCAGTCCTTGCCTTGCTGACACTCCATCCACCATACCACACTGACTCCCAAGGAACAACAGTACATATGATCTTGTATCATAAGAATGTGAAAATATTTCCAAAGAAGTACAGTAAAACCTCATATAACACTAAAACCTGGTTCCACAAGTCTTCGTGTTATATGATTTTTAGTGTTATCTGATCCTCTATGGGATCCATAGAGATACATTGTAACCACACAGGCTTTCGCGGTTGTTATCTGAAGCATCCCATAGGATCTTAATGTTATCTGATGCAATTCTTCCCCCCAGATTCCTTGATGTTATGCGATTTTCGTGTTATTCGATACTAATGTTATATGAGGTATTACTGTAGATGTATTAGCCCACTGCAGTATGCTGGCAAAATTAAAGGAGGAAAAAAAGGGGGGATGTTGTAACACTTTAAAGACTATCAGTGTGAGCTTTCATGGACCAAAATCAAGGTCTTCGAACAAAAGGAGTGCAACTACTATAATATAAATGAAACATTATTACTTATGTCTGAAGAAGGGATTTTGATTCACAGATGTGCACTCTGAAATAAATCTGTCAGTCAGTAAAGTGCCATATTCTGTCTTATTTTCCTTTAATTTTTTTTCAACAGCAAAAAATTCCTATTTCATGCACAAATGTGTTTTGTTTTAAATTGGATATGTGTCTATTCACTGAGCAACATGCTCACCTCATCAGGACTGAACTACTTCTGCAACCTAGATAAACATGAGTCTCCTTGCCACATGACTGTTCAGTTTTTGTAACTCTCAGTTAACAAGTTCAGATGAGTCAGGTAAAGCATTTGTCTGGAACACCTCACAGCAAGCAATTGTACATTTAAATCTGGTAGCTGAACATATAGACATTTATTCTGTTCATTTTGAAAACTAAAGTCTTATGGAAACCTCTAGTCCAGGGTTCTCAACTTTTTAAATCTGTGGGCCAGATCACGCCCCCTCAGACAGTTGAGTGGGCCAGACTGGTGGTTCCCCTCACTGTAAACGGTGCCATAAAATGTGTCCATGGCTGTCATAAATGTGTTTACAACAGCCACAGGCACATTTATGGCTGTTGTAAACACGTCTGCTTCCGGTGGTGGTGGTGGTGGTGGTGGCGGTGACAATGTGGACTACATGAAATGGTGTCGTGGGCCAGGGCCGGCCTGTGGGCCATAGGTTGAGAACCCATACACTAGTCCAACTTTCTCTCCTGGCTAACTTTCTTAACACAAAGATAACTTTTCATAGTTGCAAACCTGCATCTGACATGGTACAGTCTAGAAAAAGCTTTACAGTGATTCTGTTCCATGTAAAAATGATGATTTGTGTTGTTGTTCAAAAAGCCACCTGCAATACTCCCTTCCTTGCTTGTGTCTACTGCCTCTGCAGGCTTGTTTCTCTCTCTCGAAAAGCAGTACAGTGCATGTATGGTAAGTCTTTTTCTCAGCTAGAATTTGCACCTGGTTTCTTAATCAAAACACTGAAATCCCCAGTAACACTAGCATACTGATGATGTTGTTTCTTAAAATAAAACCACAAACACTCTATTACTTAAGCTACCTTTAAAACTATACACTCATCCTTTCTCACAAAACACAGTTCACAATTATACGGACATGTTAGATCTAATTAAGACGTATGATCTGGCCTGACTGAACAAACAAACAGTTAAATCTACTTGTTAGTCCTAATTAAAGTAGGCCTAATTATGAAAAGGATTTTTATACATCTTTACTTAACAAGTACTATCTGTTCACTAGGATTATCCTAGTTCAAACTAACAAGTGGATTTAACTCCTTGTTTTCTATCAGACTTTCCCATTCCAGGATCGTCTAGATCAGGGGTCAGCAAACTTGGCTCTCCAGATGTTCTTGGACTTCATTTCCCAAAAGCCCTGATCAGCAGGTGTACTGACTTGGGTATCTGGAAACTGAAGTCCAAAGAGCCAAGTTTGCTGATCACAGGTATAAATGAAAATTCAACATGTGAAATATTACCAGTTTGGGCAAAACATATTTTATAATTTTATTCTAAATCAAATGTTAATAGTCCATCTGCCAAAAAGTTCAATTCCTATTAACTATTCCTTTGTATTTCTGCACATGGTAGCACTAGAAGGTTATCCCCAACTGAGATTAACAACCTCAAAGGAAGACCAATGCTTTTATACAAATCGGTTCCAATTGAGAAACTGTAACAACTGTAACAACAACTGCACTTAAAAACAAAATTGCCAAGTTGAATCAGGTATTCTGCTAACATAATTTTTTTGTCTCTGATCTCAATCAACCAAACAAGGGTGTCAAGGTAGGATCCTGCTATGTGACCTTAACATTTGAGAGACTACCTTGGTCCAAGGGATATATTATGAGAGAGAGAGAGAATATGTTAACCTGCCAGAATAACTGATTGGTTAAATAAGTGACCAAGCAAGCTCACGTGAAAAACAGCTAGAAATTTGTCAACACCATCCTTCCCTTCATATGTCTCTATATATAAATACACACACATAAATGTATAAACACACACACACGGAGATATATCTACCTTGCTGATACAAATTAACAGTAGGCAAGAGTGACTTAGATTGGATCTCACCTCTGCTATAAACTCACTACGTGGCCTTATGCAAGATACTCTATTTCTCAGACTCCATACCCACATCTGCGGTACAGAATCTAATGTAAATCTAAACAAATAAATAAATAATAAGGGATTAGCTTCAGATTGCTCTAAAAATGCTACAATGAGATAATGCAGGAGGAATACTTTGAACACAGTAAAAAATGAGACACAATGTGAAGTATTATTACCAAGTATAAACCTTTTAAGAACACCTTTTAAATTCATCTGAATAGCACAGAATAGGTTTATCCAAAGATCCAAACCTTTTTAATACCTTAAGGGGACTGTTTTTCTGAGTATTATCCATTCCACTCTATCACACAACTAGTGGATTTTGTTATGTTTAATTAGCAAAGTAATCTCTTTAGTAATGTAACACTCTACCATCACCACCAGTTCATAAAATGAGGGTCAAAAACAAAAAGGGGGGAAATTTAATGTTTTCAATGGTAACTGAATTCACCCACTTAAAAGCAAAGAAACACAATTTAAGCACATATAAAACATATGTCTCTATGTATAAATACACACAAATTTATACATACACAAGGAGATATATCTACCCTGCTGATACAAATTAACAGTAGGCAAGAGTGACTTAGATTGAATCTCACCTCTGCTATAAGCAGATCTTCCTTTGCATATAATATGCAATAATCAAGCAGAAACCCATAATCAACTTATAAAGCAAATATAATGGGCTGTAGGTTTAGAAAACAACTGTGGGCATTATATATTTCAGTCAGAAAAGGGATGGCTATGTCAGCCTCTAACAAGCTACACATAACGTTATTTAAAACCACAACCGGACTGTAAAGTCATTCCTTAAAATCCATCATTTTTGAAGAACACTAGTGAAAGGACTTGTTTTCTTTTTAAGCAGAAAGCAAATAACTGGAGGGTTAAATGAATCTGCAGTCTCTCTCCATCCCAATGTGTTAGGGCACTTGTCACCGAAAACAAATTTTGCTCTGATCCTCTCCAAGTCCCACCAGCGGCCTGGAGAACTGTCCAATACCAAAAGGAGTGCATTGCAGGAACCTCTCGCCATCTCTAGCTACATTCGCCCTAATGCAACCCCTCCCTAATGCCTCTACTTTTGTAGTATCAGATTAATGTTTCACACAGCTGCAGGCTGGACTCCCATCTGACCGCATTAGAGCTGCAGGATTGCAATCGCATTATTCCCTCCTCTCTCCCCACCCCTCCCACATACCCTTCATTATAGAAACACAAGGAGGAAGGTAGGAGAGGCAGGGGAGGCATAAATGTTTTTTTTTTAAATTCCAACAGTCCCTATAGAGATCTCAGTGTGTTGAAGACAAGCAGTGGGAGGGGAAGCAAGCAAGGATTTTTATTATAAAGCAAGGATATGGTTGTGTTCCTTATCTGTAAGAGAAAGGGAGAGGAAATTTTGGATCAGTTTTTTTATAGGGTGGGGCTTGTGCTAATGCACAAAGAGATGCATGCAAAATAAGTGCCAAGAAGGGAACACTGCATTACGCTGCATCATTTCTCCCTAGGCAAGGATTGAAAGACAGGCAAATGAAAGACAGGAGAAACATAACATGGAGAGAGGGGAAAAGTGAAACCAGTAAGAGATGGTTTCCTCAGGCATCTTCCCCCTCCTGTTTCTTGATGCACACTCATGCTTCCCAGCATAACAAGCAGATTCCAAAAGGGAGAGAAATAAAACATAAAGGAGAGCGAGCAGGAAATTATATTCCCAAATCAAACTGATTAGAAATCAGATTAGAAATAGGAAAAGGGGGTAATGAAGGACTGAGGCTTTAAATAAACCTTATTGTTATCACCAGGCTTGGGTGATGGAGGCGGGAGCGGCAAAATCAGACAGACAACCCTAATCTCACCCCCTCCCTCTCTTCCCCAAGTGTGTCCCTTTACACAAACCTGTTGATTTACGAAAGGAAAAGAGAAGGGGAGAGCCAGGCTTACCAGCCTCTCCCTCCCAACAGCTCAGTGCAAAGTGAAGGCAGGCAGCAAAAGGTGGGGTTTGGGGAAGGGTGGGATGGGGTGGGGTATGATGATGGAGGCAGTGATAGCGGAGAGCACAGCCGACCACGCCTGTTCTGCAACGCACAAGGACCGTTACACCGAGCTGGACGTGAAATCGACCAGGTTGTTTGTGTGGACGGAGGTCTCTTTGCCTTCTTTGTGTTACCATCTCCCCCCCCCCAATCCCAATATTTCTCCACCCCTCCTGTCCTCCCCCCCCCCACCGCCCAGGTTTCTTTGGGTGTCCCAGGACTCGGATCAGCATCTCCATTTCAATTACCATGGGATGGGATGGGGGGGAATGGTAGGCGCTTTAATCCTCCCACCCTGCAGCAACCTTATGATGGGACCGATTTAGCTGCAGGATCCTCTCCCCCGCCCCCAGAGATTGGGACAATGACATGGGGAGGGGTGTCCCGATTCAGCCCTTCCTTTGCCACGGGGAGGGTGGGAGAGGTTCGTGGACCACACGCTGCAGTGCCGCCACCCGGATCCCGGTCGGCTCAGGCATCGTCCCCAGCCAAAAGGGCGTTCATCTCCGCCCCGTAAACACACCACACCACAACTCGGGAAAGCCTAGCCACAGAATAAATAACCAGCCGTCGTTTTATCTCAAACTCCACCCCAAAAGCCATCCACCGGCGATCACACCCCCCCCCCCAAAAAAAAGACAACCTCATCTCCCCTCGATTCCCAACATCTGCAACTTACCCCACCCTCTGAATCCAGACCTTCTCTGCCACCCTCTCTCCTCACCGTCCTGGCATGTCCTTTGCAAGGAGCACCACGGGCGACTGGGGAAGGGGGACCGGGGAGGGGGGCAATTGCCTACCTCGCCTAGCAGGGAGCCGCGTTGGGCGGAAAGGGGGATGTTGTTGGGGATCCGGTCGGCCCTTCTGTGCAGTGCGGTGCGCTCCTCTCCTCAGCAGCGACGAGGATTGGCGAGGAGGGGGACTGGCAGTGGTGATGATGATGATGATGCAGCAAGACTAGAGCCACCTCGGTGGCTGGAGCGGGCAAGGAGAAACGGGGAGGCGGGGGGGGGGGAGGCGTCAGGACTAGAGAGAGAGAATGGCAGCCGGAGCAGCCCTGGCTAGCAATGGATGTGGAGAGAGAGAGAGGAAGGAGGGACGCTAGGAATCCGCAGCCAGAACCGCCTGCCCCCTTTTTACTGCCCCGCCAGCACAGCAACAGCTGCACGGATTGAGAGACGAGGAGCAAAAAAAGGAGGGGGGGGGGAGAAAGAAAAAGGGGGCGGGGGGAGAGGCAGGCGCGCGCGCACTCCCGGGTGCCCAGACTGGCGCGCGCTTACGCACGGGCGAGGAGAGGCAGGGCGGAGGAGAGAGCAGCAAATCCCGGGCCTTTTCTCTCTCTATTGAGGGGGGGGGGGAAGAGACGCCCTTCTCCGTTCACTGCATTGTTTGCATTTTGTTTGTGTGGGAACCTCCCCACCTTAAAAAAAAACCCCCACCATGCAAACCACCCCCGTGTGACGGTCCAGGGACAGGGCCTGCGAGGAGGAGCGCGCCACCGTGCCGAGCCAAGCGCGCGCGCTCTTAGACACACACACAATGACACACACACGTACGCTCACAGAGACACTTACTCTCACGTACGCCTCTCCCAACACAGATTCACCTTTCTGCCTTTCACGTGTATAACAGACTTCTCGTGTATACAGTCCTCTCCGCTCACACGCTCTGCCTCTGGCATGCGTGCGCGCATAACACAAATATACATCGGGATATACAGTACGGCCCTTGCGTTGTTGACCCTCGAAATTTTGGCGAGGGGCCGCCGCATCCTCTCGCGCGCGGAAATTTAATCCTCCCTATATACTCACGCTGACTGAGGCAGGTGTGCCCAAACTATGGCTCCTCATGGGTCAGATCTGGAACCAGTTCATCTGGCCCATGGCACCCTTGTCACTCCTGGAAGTGGAAATAAAAAGCACCTGTACGCACGTTTTACATCCGCTTCCGGGAGCAACGAGATGAATTGTAATGGGGGCTGTGCATCTGGCCCATGGGCTGTAGTTTGGGCACCCCTGGTTTAAGCAGAGAAAGTGGTGGCCTAAAATCTATCTCATTTTGTTACAAAACAGGTTGCAAGGTGCATTTTATTTTCTCTTCCAAGTTTGGGCACCCCTGACTCCTTACTCATGAGTTGACTGTGTGCTGCAGTGGCAACTGTTTGTGGGGTGGTTGGGTAGAACCAAAACCAAAAGTGGGTTTCCACACAACACACTCAGGTTAAAAAAATGTTTTCACATTAAAAAAAGCTGAGGCCCAGTCCCTTGCCTGCCAGTAAGGTCTTCTTCTTTCATGTCCCAATCAAATCCTGCACTGCCAAAATGAAGCCACTTTCTTGGCTTTGTCATTGGCCAAATTTAAGTCATCAGTGCATGTTTCTGGTAGTAATTGGCAGACCAATAAATGAGCAGGATTCTGTATCTCTTCACATTCACAGCACCACCAGGAGCCCCCAATTCAGCATATTGGTCTTATATTTAGGGACTCCGACCATCAGCCAGTAAGGTGACAGTGAGATATAGACCATTTCAGGATTAGCCAGAGATTGAAGGGAATCAAAGCCCCACTTGCCCAGGTGGACCCACTCCTCCTGGAAGGATGGTTGTCCCAAGTACAAGGTAGTACACAACAAAGTGGACAGAGTGTGAAGTCCTTATTTTTATTTATTTAATTGCCTTGCTTTCCCCCAAAATTTATTTTAGTTGAAGATCTTGCCTTTCTCAGGAATTCACAATGGCTAAAAAAAGAAACCTCTTATTAGATGTGGCTAACATAACAAGCAGGTCTTTTGCTAACCAGTCTGACTCGCACAACGAAAATTTTCGCTATGCAAGTCCAACTTTCCCTATGGAAACACTCACATAGCGAGCGTTTCTATGGGGAAAACTCGCATAATGAAAACTTTCGCTATGCGAGTTTTCCCCCTAAAAAAGATCATTATGCGAGTTTTTCCATAGGAATTTTCGCTATGCGAGTTTGTTTCACAGAGTGAAAAACTCGCATAGCGAACAGCCTCGCAGAATGAATTAAATTCGTTATGCGACGTATGACTGTACTAATTCAGGTGCAACACAGGGCTTTCCCCCTGGCTGTGCCCACCATACCAAACCCAGTGTGGTAGTAAAATGTTTGAGTCCACCACTCATCAGTATGGATGAAAGGATTATTCAACTGAGAAACAAAATCATAGAATCAGAAGGGGCCTTGGAAGCCCTTGAGTCCAAAACCCAGCTCAATGCAGGAAACCTACGCCAAGCAATTTTGACAAGTTTTTCCTATTGTTTTCTTGAATGCCTCCGCCTTTGGAGTGCTCACCACCTCCCAAGGTAATTGGTTCCATTATTGCACTACTCTAACAGTTAGCTTTTTCTTGATATCCAGACTATATCTGGCTCCCTGTAAGTTGAGCCCATTATTAGATGTCCTGCACTCTGGAATGACGAAGAACAGATCTTACCCTTCCTTTTTATGACTAATTTTCAGGTATTTTAAAAGTGCTCACCCCTCCTCAGTCTCCTTTTCTCACTGCTAAACATGACCAGTTCCTTCCAGTGCTTCTCAGGGGGCTTGATTTCCAATTTCCTGATCATCAAAATAGATCACACAGAGAGTCACATTAAAGAGTGACATTTAAGTCAGCTGGGCAATGTAGAAAGTGAACAAATAAATAAAGTTTAGAATTTTAGGGGGAAACCAAACTACTACAAATTCCCTCATCCAGACAGGCCTTAAGATGCATCCAACCTCATCAGCAGTAAAGGACACATTAGGAGAAGAGAATGGATAGTTCCACTGGTGGTGAGAAATTTATGGAGGATAGTTACTGAGCAGCAGCTATAACTGAAAGTGATGCTGGAGTAGGATTTTTTTTTAAAAAAATAAACAATAACAGTGGCACTCAAACTAACTTTTATTAGTACAGTACTGAACAAAAGGAGGCAATGAAAACTACAGTACTGCTAAACCCGTCTTACCTTGAAAACTCTATGAAGACACAGTCCAAAATGAAATCTAATACTGAGGCAAGATGTAGCACAAACAGTTAGGGGCTATAATGCAAACAGTGACCAAATAATATCAGTCAGGCATCAGGGAAAAACCATTAACATGACCACAATTCAAGTCTATGCTCCAGCAACATAGGCTAAAGAAGAGGAAATAGAGAGTGTATGCAAGCATTCAAGAGGAAATCTGCACAGATTGACCTGATTAAGATTGACTAGATTAAGATAAAGGAATGAAATTGCCAGTAATTTAAAATATGCAGATGATACCATATTACTGTCAGAAAGCAGCAATGATTTGTAATGACCTATAATGAAAGTGGGGAGAAAATGCCAAAGCAGGGCTTTAGTTGAACATAAAGACTACAGAAGAACTACGCAACTTTAACAGTTCAGTGATCAATCCAAAGGTGACTGCAGGGAGAGAGAGAGACCGAGACTTGGAAAAACAGCAATGAAGGAATTAAGAAAGATCATCAAGTGTAAGGATTGTGTTGAGATCAAGGCCAAGATAATCCACACTGTGATCACTATGTGCAGGCATGAAAGCTGGATAGGAAAAAAATCTGAAAGGAAAAAAGTTGATTTGTTTGTGATGGAAGATTGCTTTGCAGATACCCTGGACTGCGAGGAAAACACGTAATGGAAAGGCAGGATACTTTGGAAAAGACAATATTACTAGGAAAACATGAAGATAGCAAGAAAAGAGAAAGACAAAATATAAGATGAGTCAATTCCATAAAGGAAGCCATAATATGAGGACAGGAAATCCTGGAGGTCACTCTTTCGTAAAGTCATCCCAAGTTAGAGGCAACTTGACAACACATAACAACAACAAACAAAACAAATACAAAAGAGACAGAAGAGAAGAATACTGTATCATCAGGATGTAATACTGTGGTTCTCAACATGGGGCACATGCCCCACAGGGGGACAATTTGATTTTTAAGGGGTGCAATTCAAGAATGAGTTAGACCAAGTTAATGGCCTTTTAGGCTTCCTCCACGTGAATAGGAGTTCACTTTTTGAATACTGTGATAAGAATTATATGTCACAAGGGGAGGGATCATGATTTTAGAGATGCCTAGGTGGGGCATGGTCAAATAACGGTCGGGAACCACTGTAATATAATATGAAAACACCTATAGGTAAAGGTCACCCTTGCTAGAAAACCAGTCATATCTGACTCTAGGATTTGGTGCTCATCTCTTTATAGCCAAAGAGCCAGTGATAGCTGCATCTGCAGACATTTCTGTAGCTCATTTGGCAGGTATGACTAGACATGGAGCACACGGAAGATTGTTATCTTTCCCACCAAAGCAGGTCCCATTTATCTACTTTCAATTTCTTGCTTTTGAACTGCTAGTTTGGCAGGAGCTGGGACACAGATGGGAGCTCACTCCGTTGTGCAGTACTCTGGTATCAAACTCTGACTTTCCAGTCTTCAAGTTCAGAATCTTAACCACTTGAGGCACTGCAGTCCCACCAAAGCAGTACCTATTTATCTACTTGCAATTTCTTGCTTTCAAACTGCTAGGTTGGCTGGAGCTGTCATACGTCGCATAACGAATTTAATTTATTCTGCTAGGCTGTTCGCTATGTGAGTTTTTCGCTCTGTGAAACAAACTCGCATGTTAAAATCCTTCGGAAGAAGGTTTAAAATGTTTAGATCCCATTAGAATGGATTCTGACTCAAAACAACAGATTTCTCATACTTTTCCTCTAACATAGGAATAGAGTTCATTTGACAAATATTTTGAGCAATTTACAGGATTAAAGCAGAAGAAGCAATGCTATAGTTCCTGTATTGCCGAAATTCCTCTGCACCTTTTCTCCTCTGCCCACATCAACCCATCTCACTCCCATGGTCTCCAGTACTGCCTTCTGTCTCCTTGGTAACCAGCCACACTCAGTCGTCGCACACCCACTCCCACCTGGGCACTCCCACGTAAGGTTCACTTGTGCGTCATTAAACGGGGGAAGGAGAGAGAGAGAACTGACAAAAAAGGGAGGATCTTTTAAAAACAATGCAGCGAGCAAAGTTCATTAAAATGACAAACCAAAGGCCTTCCTAAATTGTAGTATCCTCATACCATGGCAGATTAGGTAAAAGTAAAGGACTCCCTTGTTCAAAAGCCAGTCATGTCCGACTCTAGGGTGTGGTGCTGATATCTGTTTATGGCCAAAAAGTCAGCGCTGTCTGCTTCTGCAGATGTTTCGATGGTCATGTAGCAGGCATGAGTAGATGCCGGAGAACATGGAACACTATTAACTTTCCCATTTATCTACTTGCAATTTCTTGCTTTTGAACTGCTAGGTTGGTAAGAACTGGGACAGACGACAGGAGCTCACTCCATCGTGCAGCACTTGGGTCTCAAACTGCTGACCTGTCAACCTTCCAGTTGTCAAGCTCAGAGTCTTCACCACTAAACCACACAGATGAACATCCACCGTATATACTTGACTATAAGTCGTCCCGAATATAAGTCGAGGTACCTAATTTGGACCTCTAAAACTAGAAAAGCAGATTGACCCGAGTATAAGTTGGGGGTGGAAAATGCAGCTGCTGCTAGTGAGTTTCAATATTTAAAATACATGAAAATACAGTAAAATTAATTAATTTAGACATTTGTGTGGGTATGTTTTTGAGTGTTTACATTGACCCGAGTATAAGTCGAGTTCCATTTTTGGACCTCATTTTGGGGGTTAAAAAACCCGACTGATACTTGAGTATATATAGTATGTGAAAACTTCCCAAGATGTCAATGAAAGCCTTAGGCTTAAGAATCCCTTTTCTGTACAGGACAGGTTTCTAGATGCCACATTATTTCTAGATTTATTTTAATGTAGAGGAGTATTCATTTTGGGTTAAACCTGACAGAATAGTTTGAAGTGGTCCAGCCTAGCCACAAGCTTATCCCCCTTTCACCCTCTATATAAGGGATCCTCCATTTCATATGGGGAAACCCTCCATTAGGCAATTTAAAAAACTACTTGCATCTCTGAATTCTAGGGGAATTATTGTTTCTGAATTCCTAAAGACATATTTCATCAAAATACAACTTCCCCCCAGGCTGTGCAAAGGGTCCTGGCTCTAAATTGCAATGGTTATCTGCCTTTCCGGCAACAGCTTCTTGGACAATTCACCAGAATCATGTTCGACACAAAACAAAAATGGAAAAAGGACACTAACTTTAGTCCTATTAGTACTGCTGCACAAGCAAAACTTGTGCTGTCAGAGCAAATCAACATTATAGAAGGCAATTTAAAAAAAAGGAAGAGGACAGACCAGAAAAAACAACAACTTTTAAATGGGGCTTCAGATCAGATTTGTCACAGTTGTACCAGACAATCTGCTTTTTGCTCTACAACATTTGGGGAAGTTTGGGCAAAAATGTTTTTGAGTTGTAATTTTAAAATTAAAATTGTTCAGAAATAGGTGGTTCCAAATATCCCCGGATTTAAAATAGCTCATATAAATTGAAAAGATCTATTGTGCTTCACTTGGAACAGGATAGTTGACTCCATTTGCTTTTTAAAAAATTGAACAGATCCAGACTGTAGGAGCTGAAATATTGCTCCTCAAAAATGTACTGTCTTCCAAATGCAAGAAACAATGGTTTTGTTATAAAACTGACCATGCATAGAACAGGCTTGCCAGCAAGAACTTTGCAAAGTAGATGTATTGTTCCAACTTCAGCCCCATTTGTGGACACATCTGAATTTTAAAACCTGACAATCATAACTCAGTCGATTTTTAACCCCCTCCTGGCCAAAAAAATATATGGAACAACTCATGTTCTGGGATTTCCCCCTGCTTGGTTCTCTTTGTGAACGGGGGCAACTCAACAGGGAATCCTATAGAACATCTTAACTGCTGACATTGTTGTCCTCAACTTTCAGGTTGATCTTTGCTTAGTAAAACGTGACATTCTTTTCCTGATTGCAATGATAGCATTATATTGTGGGCCATCTCCTGGCAATTTGAATTGTGATAACAGAAACACAATACAGTATTCCACTTTGATAAACCATAGGCTTTTTGAAGAAATGAATGTTACTATTACTATTACTATTACTATTACTATTACTATTACTATTACTATTACTATTATTATTATTATTATTATTATTATTATTATTATTATTATTATTATTATTATTATTATTATTATTATATTCAATTTATATGCCGCTCTTCTTGCCGAAGCAACTCAGAGCAGCTTACAATGTTACAATATCAAATATTTAAAAACAGCATAATATAAATATAACAAATATGATACAGTCAATATAGTCAACAAATCTTTCATAAAAAATAAGAATATAATACAATCAGAAAAATGCAATACAATAAAAATACGCTACGGTCAAAAAATATATGCTACAATCAAGAAAATACAGTACAAAACAATCAAAAAAGTCTTTGTCTCTTATTCATCTTTCATCGTCTTTGGTCAGTCAGCTACATAACCAGCCGGGGAGAGCGTCCAGGGATGGTCTTGCGGCAGCAGCGGTTGCTGCAGTCTTTTGTAGCTGCCCGCCAGTCTACCCAGCTGTTCCTCATTCCCTCAAGGCCGGGGGCTGGCTGAGGGAAAGTCTGGTGGCGGAGGCAGCGTTCTTGTAGCCTCCTGGTCCCCCGGCAACAGCTGTTACTCATTCCCTCCAGGCCAGGGGCTGGCTGAGGGAAAGTACGGAAGAATCCAAAGTCAGTAAACATGATAGAGTGTTTAAATAATGGGTCAGTAACCTTTTAAAGTCAGGGGCCAGGTCACGCTCCCTCAGACCATTGAGTGGTAGTCCCACCACTGTAAATGCTGTCGTAAACATGTCCATGGGTGTAGTAAATGTGTTTACGGCAGCCATAAACACGTCCGCCGCCACCACAAAGCATCCGTGGCTGCTTCTGCCATCAGTGGCAGCTGTTGGAGCAAGGGCAGGGACCTGATGATTTGACGCCATGGGCTGCGTTCAGCCTGTGAGCTGCAGGTTGCCGGCCCCTGGGTTAAATAGATCAATTGGGACCTGAGAGATCTAAGTTTTAATTCTTGTGCACCATAAAGTTTGCCTGGTGGGTTGTTACAAGAATAAAGTTGAGGAAGAGAGATCCCCATGTAAATTTCTGGACAAGCATAAAAGAAATTTTAGAATCTCTTATTTTTTACAGAAAAGAAATATTTACATTTAATAGTAAAACTGTCATATGAAACATGTTTCCTCTTAAATAAACCACAGTGATTAATTTAGGTAATATTCCTTTTTATTTATAGCATATATTAAACAATTCAAAACATAGGAAGGGAAATAGTTTTCAAACAAGTGAGAATCACTGCCTAAACATTTCCATGGCATACGCATTAGACATAACATAGTTTAGAATAGTTGTTGAAACAGTGCAGATGGAACTCTGCAACCTTAAGGAAAGCAAGAGAAAACTGTTTTTGTGGTAGGATGGTGGAGGATAGGAGTGCCTGGCGTGCAGGGGCCCATGGGGTCACAAAGGGTTGGATTCGACTGTATGAGTGAACAGCAATAAAACATACTGCTACAGGGTTACCAGAAGTAGTGGGTTACTACAACTTCAGCTATTGTTCTGCCACAACATCAGCTATTAGCTAAAAGTTGAGGTGCTATGACAGCTGCAGTATAGAAACCTCTGCAAGTCAGCAACCAAGGATGGGGAAAGTTACCTTTTTGAATTTCAACTAACTCGCCATGCTACTCATGCAGCATGCTTCTAGATGTTGCAGCCCCCCCCCCCCCCCGCAAATGACATTCTTTATCTCTGGTTTCAACAGTTTCCTTGCATTAGTACAATTCAGATATAATCATCAAGCTACTTGATGTGGATACTTGATGGAGCTTCTTTGATCTGGGAGAAGATGCTTTAGGAAGACTTTCCCCTCTCCAGAGCTTGGAAAAGTAATTCTGGAAGTTCTCGTTGAAATGTAACTTTTCCAAGCTCTGCCTTCTTCAGTCTCACTCTATATGCTTATGTTTTATACTGTTTTCTTCAAGCCCATCCACACATCATTCTTTTCAGCTTTACTTGTTCCTTAAATATTGGCATTGCATCCTGGTGTCCACTCAGTGCCGGGCTGAAACTAAACTAAAAATAGGACAAAAGGCTTTGTTTTTCATGTTTTTAATACCACTGCCAAATAGTGGTTTATTTTTGTTCTTTTTTTAAATTGAGTTTTCAAATAATAATACATTTTTAAAGAAAACATACAATACATAAATCATGAAATAAAAAGAAAATAAAAGATAAAACTTAATACAATAAATTTTGCATTAGTATTACATTATCTATTTTTTATACTACTTTTACCACCTCTTTCTAATTTCATCCATATCTTTTTAACAACATTCTCTATATCATCCCTGTGCTATATACAATGTCCAGGAGGTTACAGTAGACCAGAACCAATTTTCATACCTTCCAAAAACTCATTTGAGTAGGTGCCAGCTTAATACCTTTATCTCTAATCATCGAATATTCCACAAACTGTTGCCAAATTTTCCAAAATCTGTTTTCATGAACTATGCCTTTTCTGATATTCAAATCCCATGTTAATTTGTCATTTAATGCCAATTACCACATTTCTTTATACCAACCCTCCATTTTTGGAACCACATCATTTTTCCAGTTTCTCACTATACAATGCCTGGCTGATGTTTTGTTGTTGTTGTTGTTCAGTCGCACAGTCGATTCCGACCCTCTGCGACCCCATAGACCACTGTCCGCCAGGCACTTCTGTCCTCCACCATCCTCCTCAACTCGCTCAGCTCTGTGTCCATTGCGTCCACAATACAGTACCATCTAGCCATCTCATTTTTGGCTGCCCTCTTCTTTTACCCTCCACCCTTCCCAGCATCAAGGCCTTCTCAAGTGAATCTTCTCTTCTCATTTGATGTCCAAAGTACTTTAGCTTCATCTTTACAATTTGTTAACATTACAGCTATTAACTCTTTTTTATCATTATCCACGTTAAACTTGTCAACATCAGTCAGTAATACCGTACTTGACCCCAGCTCTAGCTGCATTCCCAAAATGCCTGAAATTTCATTTTCTACTTTTTTCCAAAAATCTTTTACCACATTACAACTCCAGCACATATGTACGTATGTTCCCGCTAATTGTTTACATCTCCAACATATCTTGCTTATTTTCTTATCAATCTGATGCAACCTAACTGGGGTCAGGTACCATCGCCATAACAGCTTGTAATTATGTTCTTTAACCCTTACAGACATAGTTCTCATAATTCTTCTTTTCCATTTTTTCATCCACACTGTTTCAGCAATTGTAACATTCAAATCTTCTTCCCAAATATTTTTCAAAATTTCTTGTGCTTTACCTATCCCCTTAATACCCATTTCCCCTTTTCTTAATTTCAGTAAAATTTCTTCAAATGTTTGCTCCCTTACTAAACTCCTTTCATCTAAATATTTGTTATTCCATTTATTTACAGCTATAATTTGAAACCAATTCAATTCCATCTGAGTAAACAATTCCATTTTTTACACTATCTTTACAAACCTTTATCCAATCCTTCAACATTAACACTCCATTTTTAATAAGAACACTCTTCAACTTTCTGTCAATTCTTATTGGAAAAGTATTACTATCTTCCAATTCAATAATCAGGGATATATCTGGTGCAAACTCCTTCTTCACTTTCATCCATTCTTCCAAAGTTGTCATTATCATTTTGTTTTTAATACCCTTTTTCTTAACCTCTTTTATCTAAGAAGATTGATTTACCTTCTCGTGTAAATTCCCTCATCTCAATTTTTCCCCAAATTGCTTCCTCTTTCATTAAAATCTTAGCTACACTCTTTATTTGAAGAGCTCTATAGTAATTCACAACATTTGGTATCCCTAAAACACCTTCTTGTTGAGATAAATACCATACATTTCTTGATATTCTTGCTCTACTCTTTCCATTACAAAAATTGTTTATCATATTTTGATATTCTTTCAACTCTTAATCTTTGAGTCTAATCAGAATTGCATCGAATAAAAAAATTAATTTTGGCAGCAACATCATCTTACATAGGAAAACCCTGCCAAACTAGGATAAGTTCAATTTTTTATATTGTGCTATTTTATCCTCAATTTCCTTCTTTTGCTTATCATAATTTAACCTCTTGAGATCTTCTATTTTACTTGAAATCATTTCCCCCAAATATTTCAAATTATTTTTAACCTGTATTTTATATTTCTCTTTTATTTTTTCCTGTTCCTCTTTTTCCACATTCCACATTATCATTTCCAATTTATCCCAGTTCACTCTCAATCCTGTAGTTTCCTCAAATATCTTTAAGTGTACAATAAAACAACGGATAACGCTAAAACTTGGTTCCACAAGTCTTGGTGATATCCGATTTTTAGTGTTATCCAATCCATGTTAAAATCCTATGGGATGGATCAGATAATGTTAAAGCTCCATAGAGATACATTGTAACTGCACAGGCTTTAGCTGTTATTCGATCATCCCATAGGACCTTAACATTATTCGATCCAATTCTCCTCCCCAGTTTACGTAACGTTATGCGATTTTAGCGTTATCCGATCCAATCGTTATCCAGTGTTTTACTGCATTTGTATCCTTTCCAATGTCTTTATGGGTTGTTTCATAATTACTAATGTATCATCCACATACAAGTTTATTTTGTTATTTTCTATTCCTACTATCCTCTTATCCTTTCTTATGGCATTCGCTAAAAGTTCCATAGGCATTATAAATAAAATTGGTGATAATGGGCAACCCTGTCTTGTTCCTGCCTCTAACTTTATATCTTCTGTGTAATTCTCATTGACCTTCACTCTAGCTACTCCTTGCTGATATAATTTTACAATTATTCCTTCAAATTTATTTCCAAACCCATACAATTTTATCATCACGTGTATTGTTTCCCATTGCAGAGAGTCAAAGGCCTTAAAAAAAATCTAATGATAGGAATCTAACTCTTTCTTTATTTTGTTCAGTTATATCCATCAAATCCAACACTCTTCTCTTTTGTTTTGATTGTCCAGTGTAGGGTCTTCCCAGTAGTAACGTATGGCTGTGAGAGCTGGACCATAAGGAAGGCTGAGGACAGAAGAATAGATACCTTTGGACTGTAGTCTGGGGAAGACTCTTGAGAGTCCCCTGGTCTGCAAGGAGGTCAAATCAGTCTATTCTGAAGGAAATCAACCCTGACTTCTCCTTGGAAGGACAAATATTAAAGCTGAAGCTTAAGTACTTTGGCCACCAAATGAGAAGAGAGGACTCACTTGAAAAGGCCTTGATGTTGGGAAAGATCGAAGGCGAAAGGAGAAGAGGGTAGCAGAGGATGAGATGGCTAGATGGCATAGTTGAAGCACTGGGCGTAGATCTAGGTGGGCTACAGAGGATGGCAGATGACAGAGGAGCCTGGCATGCGGTGGTCCATGGGGTCACAAAGGGTCAGATTCAACTGTGCGACTGAACAGAAACAAGGGTCTGCTCATGCGGACCTAAGTTCTGTATTGCTCTGAACTGATTCACATACTTTGTAGGTGGATGTCACTTGATGATGTTTCCTTATGGGCATTTTTTTTTTTTTGTGGTCATTCTCCACCCTTCCTATGTGGACAGGTAGACAAGAGACATGTGAACAAGAGGTTTTAAGCTTGCTTACTGAGAATTCAAGGTTTAAAAGAAAGATTTCTGGGTGTTATATCTGAAGTATGCAACTCCTGACTAGGTGAGCTTTCTGCCATTCTGCGAAGGCAAAATGTCAACATTCACAACACAGCTGCTTCTGATGCCAGTTTTCCTATGTCACCCCAGAATGGATGCAAGTGTGGTGATGGGGAAAGTTAAACTCATCTCTCAAACGAAAGGGAAAGCTTAATGAAATGTCATGGCAGAAGGAGGGCTGTCCAGTTCAGGGTACCATATGAGGAAAGAGGGACTTCTATGGATCTCCAACCAAAGAAATAAATCTTAAGACAAGCAATGCTGGGAAAGGAGTACGTCTGATTTTCCAGTGTTTAGTGGCTTAGTGCTGATTGGATAGCTCAGTGGTTTAGGTATCTGGTTTCAGAGTTGGAAGTTGGAAGTTTGATTCCCCAATGTGCCTCCTGGGACAAGAACCAGACTTTGTAGCCTTGGGTAAGCTGCACAGTCCTAGAACTACACAGAAGGAAGGAATGGCAAACCACATTTTTGTATTATTTTCCTAGAAAACTCTGGAAAGGTCAACTTAAATCAGAACTTACTTGATGGCACACAATTTTTATTATTATTATTATTATTAGTGACTTTCTTACTCCCAACTGGCTCCAGAGGTCACCAGCTCAGCATGAAAGTGTTTGCATGAGTGTTGCTCACATAATAGCTAGTTAGAAAACAGTATAGGAAATCCATCTGTCTGTCTGTTTTTCACTATTATATGGATGTATACATTTTCTACTAAAACTGTTACAGAAGCAACCCACTCTCAGTCTTAGATTTTTAGCACTGAAATGTCAGAGAACAGAAAGCCGCTGACTTGACAATTGGAGTCCCTGAGATTTCAGAGCCAAAACATGACATCAGAGGTTGAAGTTTGTGATGGCATAGAGATAGAACAGGAGAAATGGCCTTTCCCCTAAGGCTTTCTACTGCTTCTGTCACATCTTGTATAACACGAAGCCTCATGAGTCACAACCCCAGTGTTTCACCTCCTGCTGTGCTCCAATTTGAAAGATGTCCACAAATCAACAGACCAAAAAGCCAAAAGTGAAGGAAAGGGACTGGAGATAGATCCAGTAGATACATGCACTTAGCCCTGTTGTGTTACTCGGACCAAAACACACATACACATCTTTATGTGATGATGCCAGTAAGTTTTGGCACCATTTGAGAATGGTTGGATGTGTGTGCCCTGGCTATCTTGTGTACAAATGTAAATCTTCTATTTCCTTTAGAAAAAACATAGTGAAACTTCTGCTCATACCTAAGGATTTACATCCCTAATTGGAACAAGCCATTGTATGCCGTGGCCTCACAGTTCCCAGATAATAACATATAACTTTCTGCAAAAAATTACAAGTAGATAAATTGGTATCACTTCAGCAGGAAAGGTAATAGTGCTCTGTGTACTCTGGCATGTAGTCATTCATGCCACATGACCACAGAAACTTCTGCAGCTATAGACAGTGCAGACTCTTGACTAAAAAATGAAAATAAGCACTGTTCACTAGGGTCGGGCATCACTGGCTTTCAAGCAAGGGAGACCTTTACCTTTCATTGTTCACTGCCCTTAAGATTTTGTGGAGAAATTCTCCATTGTGTGTCTGTCATTTGAATAGTATTGAGAGCAGAACACAAAAGAGAAATGCCCAGGAAAGTAATCAGCATCTTGTTGATGAACTGTTAACGCGCCACCAAAATTATAAATGTTTTCATTTATGCAAGTGTGAGTCAGCAATAGACTTTTGACTAGTTTCCACTATTAAGCTTTAGAAGATTTTATCTAATAATTCATCTCTTCTTAACTTCAGGTCTACATGATATGCCATAAGGAACAACTCCAAACATCACTGTTTTCAGACTGAGTCTACTGAATATTTAATGCCAGAAATATAATCTTTAAAAGCTTTGTAGTCTGCATGCCAGCCCTGACATATACTAGCTGCATACTAGGATCATATAGGCTGGTACCATGCCAAGAACAAAAAAAAATCCATAAACCCAAGACTGTCAGGTCTTGATAAGGATCTTATAGTGAAGCATCTACTAGGTGGATTGGGAGTTATGCTATATCTCAGGGCATAAAGATAAAATTAATTGTATAATAAAGTTATTCTGTCTGCTGCTCGGGTATCTTCTGTGGCATAATGCACATACAGTCAAACTTCGCATAAAGAGTGCCTCGCTTAAAGAGTAACTCGCTTAAAGAGCAGAATTTTCTCTGAACGTTCGCTTTGCTTAACAAATAAAACCAACCAAAAACTTGCTTATCAAATAAATCGGGGTTCTCAATCCCCCCCGCCCCGCCAGAAGTCACAATTGGTCACTTACAATGGTGCTTCGCTTAAAGAGCAAACTCACTTAAAGAGCAATCCTGTGGAACGCATTATGTTCTTTAAGCAAGGTACAACTGTATTCCTGTTTTACTTGGATGTTAACTGTTACATTTCCTTTTGAAATTTCTCTGAGCAGCCACTGTTCCTAGAGCAAACCAACAGAATGTGTCTCCTCCTTTATCCAGATAACTGTGCAATACTATAGTTCTGTGCAATTATAAGTTCCAAATCTATCCCAAATCCTTTGTGGGAAGCAAAAAGATGCTGAACTTTTAGTTTCATGATTAAAAAAAGAGAAGGCTTCACAGTTTTTGCAAACAGTAGGCTTTTTACAGTTTGGGATTATCAGAATGAAGGGTTAGGGTAAATGTTATTGGTACTCATAAAAACTTAAAGTTAATACAGTATTAGGAAATTTGCAGGGAGGGGGAAGAGATTCTGTCAAGAGTTTTTCACTTTACTAAATGATGTTATTTTTGTCCCAGGACATTTTAAAAAGCTTTTCAGAAGCAATATCAGATTTAAACATTGACATTAAAATTAATGGGGAATGCCTAAATAACATCCGATATGCTGATGACAGTGTTGTTGACCACAAACCTTGCAGATCTTCAGCTGATGCTGGAATGAGTTAGAGCTCCAAGCACAGAATATGGTTTGGATCTCAACACCAAGCAGACTAAATATCTGGTTATAGGCTGAACACCAATTCACAGCAGGAACACAAGAAATCAAAAAAGTGGATAAAATTGTCTATTTGGGGAGTATGTTAAATGAAAATTGGGGTCCCGAGGTAGAGATTAAAATACAAATAGAAAAAGCAAGATCCACCTTCATAAAATTGCAACATTCATTATGCAATAGAAGTCTAACTCTTGCTACAAAGATCCAAATAGTGAGATGTTACTTATTCCCAGTGTTGCTATATGGAGTTGAAACTTGGACATTGACTACTAAAGCATCTGAAAAGGGAACTGAATCTATTGAAATGTGGCTCTACAGACGGCTGCTAAGGATATCATAGGTTGACCATGTGACTAATGTAGAAGTTTTGCAGTAGATGGATAAAGAACAAGAACTGTTGAAAAACATCAAGCAAAGAAAGCTCCAATAACTTGGCCATATGATGAAGAACAACATAAAGCATAGAACACTCCAACTCATTATGTAAGGGAAGATCCTTGGGAAGAGAGGCCCTCTACATAGACAGACCTTGTGACTGAAGAACCTGAGAGACTGGTGTTGAAGGTCCTCAGAAGAACTGTTCCAAGGAGTTAAGAACAGGAAGACTATTGTCATGATTACAGCCAATATCAGGAATGGATATGGCACCTGAAGAAGAAGATATTACCTTCCAGTGCTGCAAATATTTCCTAAACAGAGTGTACCCACAAGTAATTCTACCATTTTCTGAATGTGTAGTTCCTAATTTTACAACTGTATATAGACCTCAGTCTGTCTTGGTGAACAAATACAATACATGCTAGTATTGTGTGTGTAAAATACTCCTGCTAGTTCAGAAGACAAACTGCCTGTTCGAACCTGGAGAGTTTGGCCTAATAAATGCTTCAGTGATTTCAGTTCCCAGAGCCTTTCTGGCACCTGAGGCAACATGTGTGGAAATGTATCCTCATATCAACCTTGCAAGTGAGCAAACAGAAAAAGCTCCCTTAGTTATGCATTTACATCTCACTTTGAAGAACATGCATCAGGTCCTATTGGTGTGGCTGCTAGATAAATGCTTCTGTGCATGAGTCTGCCTGAAAATCCTGAGCAGCACAAGATAATTTGTAAACATGTGGTTAGGAGTCTCCCTAAACCCTTTCCTCTTAAACTCCCAATGTCAATAACCCTTGTTCTTCTCTTTCTCTTCCTCCTCTTCTTCTCTCTGTCCTTTTCCTGAGACTTCAGTAGTTTTCATCTTCCAGTGGCCATGAGTCCTTCAGACATAAGCTGATTATAGCATACTCCCTACAGAAGACTTCGCATTTCTGCACCCAGACCAGCTTCTTCTAGATCAGTGGTTCCCATCCTTTTTTGTTCATGCCATACCCAAGCATCTCTAAAATCCTGATCCCTCCACCCACCCCTTAACATATAATTCTTATTATTCAAAAGGTGAACTATTCACATGGAGGAAGCCTAAAAGGCCATTAACTTGGTCTAACGCATTCTCAAACTGCCTCCCCCTTTAAAAATCAAATTGCACCTCTGGCTGTGGGGCATGTTCCCCACATTGGAAATCACAGTTCTAGATCCATTTTGCTTTTCTTCTCTTCCTCATGTCTTGCATTAACATCTAGTTGGATATGACTTCTCGTACTGCGGTGACAAACCTTGGTATCCAGCTGTTCTTGGACTTCAATTCCCAGAAGCCCTGATCAGCAGGTGTACTGATTTGGGCTTCTGGTAACTGAAGTCCAAGAACAGCTGGAGTGCCGAGTTTCGCCAACCCTGGAGGAGATCAAGCTAGCTCTTCAGTGGCACTGCTGTTCTTGCAGTCAGCCTTTACTCTTTTTTTTTTTTAGATTTTTAAATTTTTATTGAATTTTTCAAACAAAACCACACTACAATATAGCTTTAAAGCAATAACTGTTTGAGTTTACATTGTCTCATCTATAGTTGTGGTAACAAAATAAAAAAAGACAAAAAATCACATACATTACATTACATAACTAACAGCCTATTATGACATAGTACAATAAGTCTTATAAAAACACAGTTATTATTTAAATTGTAACTACCACCCTTGTGCTATTTACATTGCTAAGGAGATGATGGGGAATCAACTTCTTTTAGTTCCAAAAACTCATTTGTTCCGGTATCGGCCTCCCTTCCTCCCCATTCAATGTTGCATTCACGAATAAATTCCAAATTTTTGAAAATTTGTTTTCTTGAACTAATCCTTTTGCCACATTCAACTCCCATGTTAATTTGTCATTTAGAGCAAGCCCCCACATCTCTTTATACCAATCCTCAATCTTTAATATTACATCATTTTTCCAGTTCCTTGCTATACATTGTCTTGCTGATGTTAACATTATAGATAACAATTCTCTTTTATCATCATCCACATTTATACTGTCCACATCTGTCAATAAGGCCGTACCTGAACCCAGCTCAAGCCTCATCTTCATTATTTTTGACATTTCCTCTTCTATTTTTCTCCAAAATATTTTTACCACATTTGCAACTCCACCACATGTGAGCCTTTACTCTTTTCAAAGCCACTGCTACTTGCCTCTTCTTCCTCTTTTTGAACATTTGATTTTGGCTACGACACTCAGCCCCTTATTGTTGTTGGCTATAACTCGTATCCAAGAATACATTTCCCCCCTGAATCAGGAAAAATGCCATTGGCGTGAATTTGTTTAAGGTGGATCCCAGCTTGCCATAAAGTGGCCCACACACTGTGATCACAGAGCCATCTCCTGCAGGACATATGAAATACGACATGCAGTATTTAACACTGGGACTGAAATCGATTGCCTCAGCCTTGAGGACATTAACAAGGTTCGCCTTCACTGCCAGTGCATCTGGCATGGCCTCTTCCACTTCCATGACCACTGGGAATCAGAGTTGCTCCTCCACTCATTTTGCCGTTGGGCCCAATATGATGGTTTCCAATGGCATTTCCTCCACTGAGGGGACCATCACCCCACTTAAATGGGCTCATCCACCCATAGCCATTGACTCCTTTAGGGAGTCAGGTATTTACTGCCACCCAACACTGGGCATTGAGTTGCTGGCTTCATTACTGTAGAGGGATGTCCTGTCAGATAAGTCAGCCTCTTATACATTCCACAGGATGGCATAGGTATATGAGGGCATCAACTGTCTCATTACATTTGCCACCCAAGGGCAAAGGCCTAGTTGTCCTGTTCTAATCATAGCCCTGTCAGTTCTCTCCTTTTTCTGTCATTTGCTTTATGGAGCAAAACTAGTCTTAACATTTCTGCAGGTGAAGGAACAACTTGAGCAAAAGCTGAGATCTAGGAAAGAATAATATGTGCAAAATGCCCTATCACGTTGATACTATTAAAATCTGTAGGTGTATGTCCTTTTAAAATGCATATCAGAGAGTAAACAAAACAAAACAACAAGAAAGTTGTAGCACCTTAAAGATTAACTGTGTGTCTGGCCAGGTTATCATGCTATGGTAATAGAGTAGACCATACTGCCAGTGACTCAATCCCAAATGTCAAGTGTTGGTTAACTAACCTGGCAACCCCGAGAACTAATGTCTTGGGTGGAGAAGTCCACAGGGAAGGGTAATGGTCCCCAAGTGGATTAAATCCCACTTGAATTCATCTTTATGGAGGGCAGCAGATTCATCAATACTGGCCTGTGGCCAATGAGGACTTTGCATGCCAAAAGGGCTCAGGACCAGACAGTGACTCACATAAACTGAATCAGTGGTATGAGTGGCATGTTGTGATGCAGAAGGCAGATGAAAGGCCACTGCATTATATTATTCTCTTCATGGCTGATTGCCATGAAGATCACCAATATTCGGATTCGGATATGACAGAACAAGAAAGACTAACTCCTATATTTAAGTGTGAGTAAATTATTATAAGGCGCTTCAACTAAAGCGAGGTAGTTCAGGAAAATAAAGAAAGTGAAGAGTTTGATTGGACAGAATATAAAAAATTCAAAGGAGGTTTATTTTTAAATAATCAAAAATAAGTTTAAAATTAAAAATAAATCTTTGAAATACCTATATCGGTTTTGGAAAGGGTTAAAAAGTGAACTAGTTCCAGGCTTATCACCACTTTTGGAAGTATTGTACATTGTGGATTTCACTTTAAAGTTAACTAAAGTTATTACAGAATAACAAAACAAAAGTTATTACAGAATAACCTTTTGTTATTAAAACAATGGATAGAACAATGTAGTGATCAACAGAAAAGAAAAGAGACATACTGTATATGAAATTAGGGTTGAATTGAATTCAAAGTATGCAACTGGGAAAATGGAATAAGAAGATAAGAGGTAAAAGATATTTGGATGGATCATTAACCCCATTTGAGGATTTGATATACAAAATAAGGAGGGGCATTATTACAAGTAAAGGATTAGCAGGTAGATTATACCAGATTATAAACAAAAATGAAGAGCCACAAAGATTACTAAAGAAAGTATGGAAAAAGGAATTGGGTATTTCAATTGATGAAAAGGTATGGAAGCGAAAGTGGAATCAACAATTAATGAAGTCACTTTCAATTAAAGAAAAAGAACATAACTGTAAAATCATGTGGAAATGGTACATGACTCTGATACACCAACATCAAATGAGTAGAAAAGAGACGAATTTATGCTGGAGATGTCATAAGGAAGTCGGTACATACCTACATATGTGGTCGGGATGTGAATATGTGAATAAATTTTGGAAATTAGTAGAAAGGGAATTGGGAAAAATTATAGAGGTCACAGTTAGATTAAGCCCAAAAATTGTATTGTTAAGGGAGGTTGATGATATTAAGACTGACAATTGTTGTCTGTGATAAGGCAATTGATTGCTACCGAATAGAAGGAAAAGTTAGTGATAAGCAAGGATAGATGGTATAGAAGTATTTGGAGTTTGGCATTAAATGATAAATTAATGACAGAATTGAAGATCAAGAAAGGAATGATTATAAATAATAAAAAGTATTTTATTTTTTAAAAAAGTTTGAGCTGTCATGGATTAAGACAATGAACACAACACAGTTCCTTTTTTCCATTTATTTTTCCACAGGCATGAATATGAGTAAATGCAGGCATATATATACAGTATAGTGTATCAATACAAGATATAGCTCTTGGGGGAATAATAAAACAACATCAGGGAATAATCAGATGTAACTGTGAGCCACTATGAATAATGAATTATTTCAGAGTTAAACTATGACATCACAGGCAGAAATACTCAAAAGAGTTTATTGCATATTAATGAGCAATGCAAACTTAAACTTACATATTTTAGCAAGAAAATATAACCTTATGGAGTAATTACTAACTTTTGAGAGTCAACGATGCCCAGTGGAATATAGATTGGCTTACCATCAACAAAATTATAAACAGTTCTAAGAGAATACTGAACCATGCAATGGGCAGGCCCTTCAAGGAAATTGTACTTCATCAGGATGGAGTTTGAATAAATAATCTTTTACTGTATTTAAAAATCAGGGTACAAACGGAATGTCCTTTAGAACAGGAAAAATAACAGAATGGGCTGTTTGGTTTCTTCATCAAATGTTAAGTGGCCCTGCATAATTTGTTGTTTTGTTAAGTAGATTAGAAATGAGTTTGCCACAGAGCAGGAAAAAATTCAACATGATGGGGTCCTTCCATAGCATTGCTGCCTAGCTCTGTTACCAACATGCATTACAAACAATTGTTATGGATTTGAAGTTAAGCACAGATAAAAAACAATTGTTTTGGATTTGAAGTTGATCTGAATGACTCTTCTGTCATCTGCTGCATGGCACTGAACTGGTCCTATATTTTTGGCAGGAAAAGGAAGAAGGTGAGCAACATCCCAGATCTAGAAAAGAATAATATGCGCAGCCACAGTTAAACTGCTGTTTAGCTTGCAAAACTAAGCTCAGTTTAGAGGCTGAGTGAAACCTGCATGTTATCTTGCAAACAGACATTGTGATGGCAGGGAAAGTATCTTTGTCTGAGTTTGTTTGGTGCAAGCATAATGTTTAATCATTGTTAATGCAAACCAGTTTAGTTAGTTCAAGATGTATATATAGTAAAACCTGGCATAAAGAGCACCTCACTTAGAGAATAACTCGCTTAAGGAGCAGAATTTTCTCTGACTGGTTGCCTCACTTAACAAATAAAACCAACCAACAACTCACTTAACAACTGTTACCTAAAAATTGCTATCCCTTTTTTAATGTGGAGATGCGTTTTAAAATTAAAAAGTTCGTCTACTGGCAGAAACCCCACAAGAACTACAGAGATTTTAATTTCAGACAAAATAACTTTGGTTTATTGATAAAAACAGTATTTAAACAACAGAGGGCCCACTGCTGATCAAAGACATATATATCTCACCCATTTTGTCTGCTAGAAAAACCTAAGTAATGAGCTTCCCTAAGAATTTATTAAGAGAGAGCTAAACTTCCCAAAGACGCAAGTGCCTTTATTGTTGTTCAGTCGCACAGATTCCGACCCTTTGTGACCCTATGGACCACTGTCCGCCAGGCACTTCTGTCCTCTACCATCCTCCTCAACTTGCTCAGTTCTGTGCCCATTGTCTCTACAATACCATCTAGCCATCTCATTTTTGTCCGGCCCCTTTTTCTTTTGCCCTCCACCTTTTCCAGCACCAAGGCTTTCCAAGCGAATCCTCTCTTCTCATTTGATGTCCAAAGAATTTTAGCTTCATCTTTACTATTTGACCTTCAAGGGAGCAGTCAGGGTTGATTTCTCCTAAGACTGACCTATTTGTTCTCCTCGCTGTCCAGGGAACTCTCAAAACTCTCCTCCAACACCACATCTCAAAGGCATCTATTCTTCTGTGCTCAGCTTTCCTAATGGTCCAGCTCTCACAACGATACATTGCCACCGGGAATACCATTGCTTTGACTAGACAAATTTTTGTTTGCAATGTGATGTCTCTACTTTTCACCATGTTCCCCAGGTTTCTCATCGCTTGCCTCCCAAGAATTAGTCGCCTTTTTATTTCATGGCTGCAATCACCGTCTGCAGTGAGTTTTGATCCCAAGAAAGTAAAATCTGTCACTGCTTCTACTTCTTCCCCATCTATTTTCCAGGGACTGATAGGGCCTGTTGCCATGATTTTGGTTTTCTTTATATTGAGTCTCAAGCCAGCTTTTTCACTCTCTTCTTTCAACCTAATCAGGAGCTTCTTTAGGTCCTCCTCACTTTCTGCCATTAGGGTGGTATCATCTGCATATCTCAAGTTGTTGATGTTTCTCCCAGCAATTTTGATCCCAAATTGTGATTCCTCTATCCCTGCATTATGCATTATGTGCTCTGTGTATAAGTTGAATAAGCAGGGTGACAAAATGCAGTCTTGTCTTACTCCTTTTCCTATTCCAAACCACTCTGTCCTTCCGTATTCTGTCCTAACTGTTGCTTCTTGATTCATGTACAGATTTCTCATGAGGTATATAAGGTGCTCTGGTATTCCCATCTCTTTAATTACTTGCCACATTTTGTTGTGGTCCACACAGTCAAAGACGTTAGCGTAATCAATGAAACAGAAGTAGACTTGTTTCTGATATTCCTTTGTTTTTTTCCATGATCCAACATATGTTGGCAATGTGGTCTCTAGTCCCCCTGCCTCTTCTGAACCCCACCTGCACTTCTGGTAATTCTCTCTCCATGTGCTGCTGCAGTCTATCCTGTATTATCTTGAGCATCACCTTGCTAGCATGTGGGATGAGCGCAATTGTTCGATAATTTGAACATTCTTTGGCATTACCCTTTTTGGGGAGTGGAATGTATACTGATCTTTTCCAATCCTGTGGCCATTGTTGTGTTTTCCAAATCTGCTGGCATATAGAATGCAAGAATTTGATTCCATCATCTTGTAGTGCTTTGAAAAGTTCAACTTGGATACCATCATCTCCACTGGCTTTGTTGTTTGCAGTGCTTTTTAGGGCCTTTCTGACTTCACTCTCTAGGATGTCTGGCTCATGTTCAATGTTCTCATCATTGTGATTATCAGGGGTGTTGAGGTCCTTTTTGTAGAGTTCCTCTGTGTACTCTTTCCATCTTTTCTTAATCTCTTCTGCATCAGCTAACTCTTTGCCTTCTTTGTCCCTTATCATGGTCATTTTTGCTTTAAACGTTCCCTTGTTTTCACCAATTTTTTTTAAAAAGATCTCTAGTCCTGCCTTTTGTGTTGTTTTCTTCTATTTCTTTGCACTGTTCATTCAGGTAGGTTTCCTTATCTCTCCTTGCTTTTCTTTGAAATTCTGTATTCAAGTGTTTGTATTTTTTCCTTTCTCCTTTGCCTTTTGCATCACTTCTTTCCTCTGCTATTTTAAGAGCCTCATCAGACAACCACTTAGCTTTCTTACGCTTCTTTTCTTTTGGTATGGTTTTCCTTGCTGCCTCCTGCATGATGTCCTGCATCATGTGCCTTTATACATTCCTATTAATCTTTAACATCTACCCTATTATCTATTGCTACAATAAAATTTATATAATAAAACAAAAGACCATCAGTGGGGGTTTCTTTCATAAGTAAATAATTCAACATTTAGTTATAATGGTTTGTTAGCACATCAAATTCAAGATACAATGTCAAGTTTTTATGCAAATAATGACACTAGGAAAATATTACAAAATCTAGGAAGAAGTTGGGTGACATTTCAGTACAGTTATTAATGGCAGTGATGTGGTTTTTCGGGCTTCTCCGATGAGCACGTTGGGGTAGATGCTATGACTTTGGCTTTTTACTCTGCATTTCCCACCCACTTAAATTCATCCTGCCTGGCAGGCACAGCTATTATCCAGGTGTGACCTCCTTGTTGTTGACTCAGGAAGTCTGGCTTTAGGTCACCTTCAGATTGTTGTTAATTGTTTCAGGGTGGGAACAAGATAATCCCTTCTGGGAGTGTAGAGGCAGAGTTGAGATTTGAAGAAAAAATACTTAAAGTTTTTCTGCTTTAGAAATGCAAACAGAACATGTTATAATAATAAGGAAGAATCACGTAAGGAAGAATCAATGCTTACCAAAATTTTACAGAGCAAGGGAAATATTAAAAAGGACCTTCATTATCCTTTATTAATGTATGTAAAAAGGATGTTTAATAGCCTCATTCAGCATTGCAAGAAAGCAGGAGTTTTAGTAAATTTGCCCCACCCAACTCCATGTAATCTCTCACTGACTCCTAAGACAAAGGAGCATAGGCCTCAAGGTAAACAGGATTCCAGGACATCTGAGAGTGATGAATAGAGCTTCCTGCTTGCCCAAATATGGTATCTCCTACCAATGCAGCATTACAGCAACCACATAGGAGGAAACAAAGTAATTACACTTTCCAGTGGAACCTCATACAACAATGGCCCCACATAGCAAGAAATCGCATAACAATTAGGTGGGGGGGGGGGAGAATGGTGCCCCACATAACAATTTTCCCTATGGAAAAATTCGTACAACAAATTTTCAATGGGAAAAACCACTTAGCAAAATTTTTTTTGGAATAGTAGCCATGTTAGTCTGTGGTTCAGGCATATCAGAAAACAAAACAAAATAAATAAAATAAAATAAAAAACACTGTAGCACTTTAAAGACTAACTGCTATATTTTTATTTTTAGCTTTCGTGGATCAAGTCCACTTCATCAGACAAAGAGCAAAAAAAATTATTGTACAATGCATCCCATAGGGAAAATCGCTATACGATGCATGCATCATATAGCAACTGTTTCGTACAACAATGAGCCTCATGGAACGGATTAAAATTGTTGTATGACCACTATACTGGATATTGACACCAGAAGCATCCTTTGATAGATGCAATGATACCATATAGGTCACTCCCAGTGTCCATAGGCACCACCACCACCACCACCACCACCACAACAACAACAACAACAATAAAGCTGAGCACAGAAGAACAGATGCCTTTGAGATGTGGTGCTGGAGGAGAGTTTTGGAGTGCCCTGGACAGCAAGGAGAACAAATAGGTCAATCTTAGAAGAAATCAACCCTGACTGCTCCTTAGAAGGTCAAATAGTAAAGATGAAGCTAAAGTACTTTGGATATCAAATGAGAAGGGAGGATTTACTTGAGAAAGCCTTGATGCTGGGAAAGGTGGAGGGCAAAAGAAAAAGGGCGGCCAAAAATGAGATGGCTAGATGGTATTGTAGAGACAATAGGCACAGAACTGAGCAAGTTGAGGAGGATGGTGGAGGACAGAAGTGTCTGGCGGACAGTGGTCCATGGGGTCACAAAGGGGCAGAATCAACTATGCGATTGAACAACAAAAATCATTATCATTATTTATTTATTTATTTATTATTTCAAATTTATATTGCCACCCACTCGCCATAGCAACTCAGGGTGGCTTGCAAACAATACATTACATTATAATACAATATGTTGAGGGGGAGGGGCGGCGAAATCCTTAACCTGCCCTGGCTTCATCATTATCATTACCATTATCATTATCATACAAATCAATCATTTGGTTCACAGGCAAAGACTGGAATAAAATTAACAGTTCAAGCCCTAACCAAGGACCTAACAGCTGTTAAGGTAACATCTGAGTATACATGCAGTCCCCAGGAGAGTTGTTTTTTTGGAGAGTTAGGATGTTGAAATCAGATAAATCCAAAATTTTTAAATATTTAGAGACTCCTTTAGGTACTGCTCCAAGGGCTCCGATCACTATGGGAACAACAACAGATTTCTTCTGCCATAGACGCTCAACTTTAATTTGCAAATCATGATATTTTGTGATTTTCGCCAGTTGCTTGTCTTCAATTAGTGCATCTCCTGGTATAGCAATGTCTATAAACCAGACTTTCTTCTTCTCCACCACAGTTTTGTCAGGTGCATTGTGAGGCAGATGTCTAACTTAATTTAAATTTTAAATTTAATTTTAAATTTGAATTTTAAATCATCATCAGCATCAAACCTTGGCACCGTGGCGGAGTGGGCAGCAGCGGAATGGGTGGCTCGGCCACACAGGGTCTGGTGACAGGGGCCCTGGTATGGTGGAGTTTCTTGTCCCTTATGTTGGCTGGTGCCATGGACTTGACCATAGACTTGGTCATGGGGGTAGAGGGGGTGGATATCGCCCCCTGGCCAGCCTTGGCCTTGGCCTTTTAGGACTTTTAGGACCTTTAGGCCTTGGACTCTTTTGCAGTCGCCTTCTTGAACTTTTTAAATGACTGACTTTTTAAATGTTTTATGATGGTAGTTGATTTGTGAAATTTTGTCTTATGTGATGTTTTTGATACTGTGGTTTATTTCTATTATTGTGTGCTAATTGTTTCTTATTTTATTGTATTGCGATATATGTATGATGTATTAGATATAGTATTGATGTGAGTTGCCCTCAGTCACATTGTCGAGTGGGCGGCATACAAGTCCAAATATAATAATAATAATAATAATAATAATAATAATAATAATAATAATAATAATAATAATAATAATAATAATAATAATAATAATAATAATAATAATGGCAAAAAGTTGAACCTTATGATGGGGGTTCAAAAAGCACAACTTGGAGATACTTTGGACTGCTCTAGTGTCCAATGTGTTTGGATCCTCGGGGGGAAAGTGGAGCAGCCAACCTCAAAACACTGCAGAACACACACTTTATGGCTGTCTCAACAGGATTACTATTACATGTTATCTCTATACAGGCGGGCTATGTGTTTTGACAGTGATGGACATGATATTGTGGTCTCAGGATATAATAACAATAAAATAATGTTATCGGTGACTAAGCTAACATTCAAAATATTGTCTGATTTGGCAGCACAGAATTTTATATTAAGATATTTATCTTTTTCTGTAAGACAAATAGTGTTTAGTTCTTGCTTTGCAGTCTGTTGTTTATTGACTCACCATCTGAGCCAAGTTAGCTTTGGAAACTCATTACATATTTCCCAACTTGTAGCTCTCTCCTTACCAGAATCAAAAACGGCAAAGATTTGTAGAAAAGTCTTAGAACGAATAACTTAAACATAAATTAAATTATGTTTCAGTAGTGACTTAAGTCTGACCAGGTTATCCTGATATGGTAATAGAGTAGACCATACTGCCTGTGACTCAATGCTGATGGTCAGGCAGCGGTGAACTAACCTGACAACCCCGAGGACTAACAGCCTTGGGTGGCAAAGTTTACAGGGAAGGGTGATGGTTCCCAAAGTGGATTAAAGCCAACTTGAATCCATCTTGATGTAGGGCAGCAGCTTCATCAATACTGGCCTGGGGCTGATGAGGACTTTTTGTGCCAAAAGGGCACAGGACCAGAAAGTGACTTGTGGAACTGGATCAGTGGTATGGGTGTCACACTGTGATGCAGAAAGCAAATGGAAGGCCACTACATGATATTCTCAGAACAACCTTCATGGCTGATTGCCATGATGATAGCCAATATTTGGAACTGGATCTGGCACTTGAAGAAGAAGTTATGTCCTCTAAGGGAACGGCATCTATCAGGAGAATAGATCTCCCATTGCCCCAGCAGTTTCCATTCCAGATATGAGAGAAACTAAGGGGCAGAAATGAAACAGAGTAAAAGAAAAGAAGAATCTGAAGTTCTGTCATGTGAGCGGTACTGTTTTTGCATTATGCTGGCAGTACATCTATGGGCAAATAAATTTGCTACGAGTCACCCTGCATTTTATGTTGGACATGTAAGTAAGCTTAGGGTTGATGGGTCTTAAACAAATTCACTCCCATGACATTTTTCCTTCTTCAGGAAAAAATGCATTCTCAGATACGAGTTGCAGTTGACAATGATGGCTGGGTCATAACAGACCAGCTGATGTTTTAGACAATTGTTATACTTCCCAAGGTCTCCAAACAGGAAGACAAATCCCAGAGAGGGGGGAATGGATGATGAGAAAGTCTGAATTTATTACGTGTGTTAGATTTAATGCAGGGGCTCACAATCTGCAGTCAATCGGCTGGACACATCCCACGGCGTCAATGGGCTGGATACATCCCATGCTGCCATCACTGGAAGCGTCAGAAGGAGTGAAAACAGTAGAAAATGTGCCGGTAAATGCACCCGTGGCAGTTGTAAACACATTTACGACAGCCACAGATGTATTTTATGGCAGTGTTTACAGCGGGGGGGGACACCATGTGTCTGGCCCACTCAGCTGTCTGAGGGGGTGTAGTCTGGCCCATGGCTGGAAAAGTTTGAGAACCCCTGAATTAATGGCTAGGCATCCATTGTCTCTTCAATCAATACTTGTACCAGATCTTACTGTATTGGCATGTGGGAGTGTATGCTTTCTTTTGCTCATAATATTTTATTTAGGAGGTAGTACAGAAAGTCCATATTCTTTGTGTTAGTTACAGTGCCTGGGCATGGCACATATTGCACCATGGACAAATGGTGGGCTATACCTTTAAGGACTATTCTAGAACAGTGGCCAGCTGCACAGGTTCAGCTGCTAACGAGGAAGCCTTCTTGTGTATAAGAAGAGGCAAATCCAAAAGCCAAGTTGATTCTTTTCCTCCTTTTTGCTTTTTGCCTTGCCTCATCTTACTGGAGTGGTCGTTGTGCTGGAGGTAACCCTATGGGCCAGTGACTTTTGGGAGCCTTCCCACATCATGGTAGTACCTGCTTGTGTCAGTGGATACAAGTAACTTGGATTGTTGGTGTGTTTTCCTGGAGCATTGCTTCTACCAAGAACTTGCCTAACAGCTGTTCATGCCAAGGTTTGGAAGCATCTGCCAGAAACCAGCAAGGACTCTATGGTAAAGCTTACTAGGTGAGCGAGAGAGAGAGAGCTGGAAACTCTCTAAGAACTGTGACCTTCTTGTATACTGTATATGTTTTCCTTGTATGCTGAAGATAAGCTTGTTATTTTGTCACCAATGTAAATAGTTTTGCCTGCACCTCACCTCATGAGTAAAAGTTATTTCAGTTGCCTCACAAGAACTGTTGGCCTGTGTTTTTCTTTGGGCACCTAGGCTGCTAAACCAACACAGAAGAGAAGGGTGTGGCAGGGGCAAACCCGCTGTTAAACGCTCTGTCACTTTGTTTCATTCTTGTGCACACATATGCACATGCATTATTTTGCAATTGTTACACTAGGTTCCACCTTCTCTGACATAATAAGAATCCATCCCTTCGCTTCAGATTTTTGGCCCTGAATTCAGAAAGAATGAGAAACTGTTGACCTGTTAACCCTAGAGGTTATACAGTAGAGACAAAGTTTTTCAACATTGTATTAAATATAGTGGCTGAAATCTTGCTGCTCTTTGGTATAGCATAAAGTTTATACCTACTGAGGTTTTTAGGGAATCACACACAGGCATACATTGGAATACATTGTGTGCCTGATTGCGTGATTGGTTGTGCAACCAGCTACACAACTGTACCTGAGGAACTCCTTGCTGGATATGCCCTCTGCATTTGTGGGCAAATTTTGCAACCACTTGTACAACTTGAAGTTATCCAGAATTAGCTTTGTAGCAGGATTTTGGCCAGTACATTTTATTTTCAACATTACTTTGTTGTCATACAAATTCATCAAAATAAAATGCATACTAATATAAAGTGCTTAATCAAATATAAAGTTAGGTATAGGCATAGGTAATCCTTGCTCAAAAGCCAGTCGTATCCAACTCAAAGGTTCAGTGCTCATCTCTGTTGATAGACAAAGAGCCAGTGCTGTCTGCATTTGCAGACATTTCCGTGGACATGTATGTGGCAGGCATGACTAGACACCAGAGTATGCGGAATGCTGTTTACCTTCCCTCTGAAGGGGTCCCTGTTTATTTACTTGCAATTTCTTGCTTTCAAACTGCTAGGTTGGCAGGAAATATAACATTAAGAATATATAAATAATAGATTGGTCATTAAATATACATCAGCTTCAATTTGTATGTTCAGACATGCATTCCTCTCATACTTAAAGCAGACCTATAAAAGTCAAAGGGGATCGAGTTTTGATTAACTTGAATCTCCTTCAAGCTTGATGTGAATCTGGGTTCAGTCCAATGAATATAAGCAAATAAAAACTAATAATTAGCACTGTGCCAATTTTCAAAACATCAAGTCATTCCAAACAAAACACATAATTGGACGGATACTTTTGTTGGACTTTTTTCCATAATAACCTAGAGGTGACATTTGAAGTGGCCAGAAAACTTCCACAGGAAAACATATATCCATCTACAATACATAGGCCATAGAAAAGAAGTTGAGTTTCGTGATATTTGCTTTGTAAACATAAAGCTGTGTTTGTTTTGGCTTACGTTTCACTACAACAGAATCCTTATTACAGAGACCTCTGCTTGGATGTTATTTTAATTTGAACTCTTGAAATCATACAGCTAAAAGGGACCTGACTATTATTATCCAGTCATGAATCTCCCTGTTATGCACAATAATTAATTGGTGTCTTCCATGTTTTGTTGATTCTATGGTTTTGTCAGCAGAATTCAGAGATCACATCTCTCAGAATCTCATTGCCAGTATGGCCAATGCTGATAAAATAAATTTCATGCCAGAAATTACTCTGGTTTGAAAAGATTTTTTTGCTGGAGAAACTCCACTCAGGGGATGCCCGAATGAGGCTCCTTTCATGTCCCCAAGATCCATCGGGTATTGGACTCCAACCTTCTGGTCTTCACACTCAGTGTCTTAACCACTAAGCCACCACTGCTGGTGGAGAGATTATAGAAATTGTAATTTTAAAAATCCATAACAATATTTTAGGTTGAGCCTCTGGCTTAAGCATCTACTGCTTCATACTTTTCCTCTGCTGAGAAATTGGCAATCCAATTAACTGTTCCACTGCTGTCACTGCGGCTGCTTTTCTTGACTGCATTAAATAGCAGGGAGAATTTTTAGATTATGTAAGTGAAAAGAAAAGGAGTAAAGCCAGGGCAAGATGGATTATCTTTTTGGATCGAGGGGTCGAACGTATAAAAATTTAATGACATTGAGAACGTTTAATCAGGAAGGTTTATAAGTCTCATTGGTGGTGGGTACGCATAGTAGTTGCAGCTCATGGTGTGAATGTGGCGACACACAGAGTCCACTTACTGGTCTGCTAATTGTTGCCAGAGACATGGGTTTGGACAAGGACAAAGCGAAGAAACTGGCTTCATTTTGGCAGTCCAGGGTTTGATCGGGACACAAAAGATGAAGATATGTAATTTTGTTAATATTTTTAAAATGTTTTTGTTATTGTGATTTTGTTTGTTTGTTTGTTTTGTATTTTAATGAAAATATGTATTTAAAATAACAAATTATTTGTTTACCTTTGGGAATAAGGGAAAATACTGCATGAGGCAGTATGAGGAAAGTTGCAGGAAAATTGCATATACTAATTTAAATGTATAGATTTGAACGTGGAAATGAGGACAAAAATTTGCAAAGAAAAATAATGCATATTATTACCATAGTGGGTAGGTGGGGAAGACTCATGACCAGGTGGCAGATGTGGCTGGTCAGTTGATAGTCCAGGAGGTAATGGTTGATGGGCAACTTCAAGACTATTTTCTTATGATTCTTCTCCAAGGATTAAGAGAACCCTGTTTTGTCATCTGTGAGATAAAAACAACAAACCATGGCTAACAGAAGCTGTGGTTTATGATGACATGCGAATGCAGCCAAAAGTTTGGATGATGCCACCTCTTATACTGGCAGAAAAAGTAAGAGATGCAGTACTATGTCAGGTGTCCCCATTCTGATGTTCAGGAATCCATGGGTTATATCCTAAATATCTCATGCTACCCTTCTTCCATTTAAATTTCTAATCCTACTTCAGGGGTAGAAAAATTGCCATGAAAACAAACTCTAATTAGTGGATGTGGTTGCCCTGTTGTCTTCAGATCACACTAGTATGAAATTAATGAGCCAGGTTGTTCTTTGGGATAATACTGTGCCTGTACTGCTCATTATATTTTCCCATGACTGGCCTGGAACACAACAGGTATAACCTTTGTTTTGACCAAGTTATTAACAAGCTTCTTCATATCTTCTAGCAACAATATATGCTTTTTTAAAAAAAAATTGTAATGGAGATTCTTTGATAATGGGAAAGCAGGAAATAGTCTTACAAATAAAAGATACAACAAAGGGAGTGTCTCTAGTTCGTTGCAATGAAAACTTTCCTTTTGGAAAGAATCAGAGTTATATTTAAATTCTTCTCTTCTCCCAAGAGAGAGAAGAGGTGTGTCAATATTTGCCGCATTTCTAAATTCCATTCAGACCAAGAATTCAGCCTTGGCCAGACGAAAGAATCATGCCCTGCACTTCAACTCCCTCCGCTCCAGGGAGAAAACAACTTCTCTTTCTTTTGAAAAGGGTAAGATAGAATATAGAGAAAGATAAAATGTTTATAAAGATAGATAGATGCCGCTCCCTCACTTGCCTTCTATGCATGCATCAGTGACACAAATCAGACAAACATCTAGGTCAGGTGCATTGCAAATATTATTTTATGACGCTTAAGGGCTTTTACTTTTTTTAAAAAAGAGGGAATCTGAATTTTGAAGAATTCTTTTTTTTTCTTGTTATTGACCAGGTAGACTGATAAGAAGTACAACTTGGCAGTGATTGGGGCAAAGGAGCTGACACTCCCCACCTTTTTCTGACAACTTCAGTGTCTACAACTGGGAATAGTAGAATCTAAAGTAAAGGTCTCCCTTGCTCAAAAACCAGTTGTGTCTGACTCTAGAGGGTGGTGTTCATCTCTGTTTACAGCCAAAGAGCCAGCACTGTCTGTGTCTGCAGATGTTTCTGTGTTCATGTGGTAGGCATAGAATGCTGTTACATTTCCTGCCGAAACGGTACCTATTTATCTACTTGCAATTTCTTGTTTTTCAAACTGCTAGGTTGGCAGGAACTGGGACAGACAACTGGACTCACTCAAGCTTACTATTTAAGAGCAATTCATTCCCATTATTCATCAAAGTGTTGGGAAAACAGTTTGTGATGTTACTCTTTGTCAGCTGAAATCCTGTTGCTTTGTGTAAACCAAATTATAATCTTTCAGTGCGTTCCTCCCTGCTAAGAATAGTGATGTGGGTAGTCTGTTTGCCAAGCAAGAAAAGATCAAAAAATGCTATTTGGCTTTTTGAGACTGAAAAGCGAACATCATAAAACTTTTTTTTTTAATCCCATCAAAATTCCCCTGAAAATGTGTTATAAACTTTTTTCTACTTTTGAAAATTTCTGTCACTTATAAAAATAACTGAGAAAATCTTACTATATGAATTTATTTATTTATTGCATTTATATCCCACCCATCTGGGATATTTTCCCACTCTGTTCCTTCTTATAATAGTATTGTTGAAAGTGTATTTTGTTATACAGGTACTGTACTCTTATTGTCTTCTCACCTAACTAGTTACAAGAAACTGCATTAATTGTAACACATTACTTCAAAGCTCTGTTCATATGTCAATATATTTGGGTGGCTTGGAGTTAAACCAAAGAAAAACTATACCATGGAGAGTAGCTGACTTTATAGCCACCAATCCGAACTACTCCTACATTGGTTCCTTCCATTCCATCACCATTCTTGTAAAGAACGAGAAGCACTTCTTATTTCTAACACAGGAGCGTGCAACTTTTCTTTTGTAAGAGGCTGTGTTTCATAGGTGGCAATCTCTTTACTTTTATCCATTTAGTAATTGGCATGGCTAAAGCTTATGACAGTTTGGACCAAAACCATAAGCGGACTGGGCTGCTCTTTATACTTCTAGCTCTGTTTTGTCATTCTGAGACTGATGTCCTTCACACACGTTAAAGATATTTGTACCAGCATTACGCCTTTCATTGTCACATTCTTATTGGTCAAAAGTGAGTGTCATAAGAGAGTGAGGCAGCTGTATTTATTTTATAAATTTTTATACTGCCTAGCTAGTAAATACTGTACACCACTCTGTGTGGTTTGCAACCAAGGAAAATGCAGATAAACAAAGAAACAGACAATTTAAGATTAATGAAAAAAGAATAATATTAATATAGTAAACAATATACCAACAGCAAAATAACAGCATGGCAACAACTGATAATCCACAGTGGCAGAAAAACAAAGGGTTTTATTGGTGGAGCAGATCTCCATAAAGGTAAATGTAGAGGCAAAGCAACAGTAAAGGTAAAGGTCTCCCTTGCTTGAAAGCCAGTTGTGTCCAATTCTAGCGGGTGGTGCTCATCTCCATTTACAGCCAAAGAGCCAGCACTGTCTGCATCTGCTGATATTTCCATGATCATGCGGCAGGCATGGCTAGGCACCGGAGTGCACAGAACACTGTTACTTTGCCCACTGAGGCGGTAACTATTTATCTCCTTCCAATTTCTCACTTTTGAGCTGCTAGGTTGTCAGGAACTGGGACAGACAACAGGAGCTCACTCCATTGCACAGCTCTTCAGTCTCAAACTGCTTACCTGCTGACCTTCTTGTCATCAAGCACAGCATCTTAACCACTAAGCCACCGCTGCATAGACCTCTTTAAATAGCTCAGTTTTTAAAAACTTCTTGAATGTCTGGAGGGAGGGAGCTTTCTAGCTTAGCCAACAATCTGGGATTTTGCGGGGTGGAGAGGTCCTAGTTCACCCAAGGAGCCTACTTGGACACAACTTGCCTCTCCTCTTCCAATTGCTGCTTTCACGTAAAGAATGTGATGATGCCAGAGCAGGGCGAGCATGTTCTCCCCATTGTATGTAATGGGTATATACTTTTCCAGAACACCCTCTTCTTTCTTCTCTTCTCTTCTTATCCTCATTCTCTTTTCCTCCTCTACTTTTGATTCAATTCATTTGCCTTTATAATATAACAAATCTTGTGACAAGGTTTAACTTTTAATTATTCTTGTTCGGCATGATCTAGTGCAGGGATTCTCAACCTGTGGCCCATGGGCTGGATGCAGCCCATGGCATCATTTCATGTGGCCCCCCTACTGCCTCCACCACACCAGGAACTGCCATGTGGTAGAGGAAGGGCAAAATAGCCGTCTGCCCCCCGAAGCTGTCTGAGGGAGTGTAACCTGGCCCCCAGCTTTAAAAGATTGAGAACTCCTGATGTAGTGACTGGCCAGGATAGGGTGCCAGTCTGTGGGAAGGTCCTGGACCAATCTCTTATTGGCTTGTGTGTTCATGTGTAGGTGTGGAAAGCATGCACACATATGTTTCTGTCTGAGGGAGTGTGTGTAAAATGGAGCAGAGTGGGGTGCATTAAGAACAGGAGCGGATTGACAGGAGGAAGAGAAAGAAGGAATGTGAAACATTGGTATAAAGGGGGGGCTTCCATTTATTTAGGGGGGGCAGAAGGAGAGAAGAGGGGGCAATTTCCCCCAAGCAAGGAACAACTGACTATGAATTGTTGGTGTGGAAGATGAACTCCCTAATAAATCTGCAAACCCAACATGAGCACTGATTACAATTTCAGAGATATAAAGGCTTTTCAATTTAGCCACACCTTACATTTGAACAGGTGACATGATCAAAGAAGTGCTTCATACACAGTAAGCTTGAAAAATTCATTCCTTTGGATGGCAGTGCCTTGAATCCATCAGTCTCTTGGCTATTGTCATGTGGGCAGGGGGATTTTTGGTTTGAGGTCCAAAAAAACCCAACAAAAAACAAACAAACAAATTTCCTAAACTATTACTGTAACCACTAATGAATTTCCTCAGCTCTGACTTGTAACCTCCAATGATGGCTACCAATTCTTCTTCAGAGGACATCTCTTTTTAACTATGGTCTTATGTTATAATAATAGATGAGATTTCTAATTGCTGAGAGCTCGTCCAGTTGAAATTTCTAAGAAATCAGTCCTTACATTCCAGCTTCTTCTTGCATGTCTAAGACAGACATGAAACTGCCAAAATGAAGCCACAATTTGGTGGGTTCATTCTGTAGTTCCTTTCACCTGACCTAGTGTGAGAAAGATTAGCTGGCACAAGGTGGCCGTTGCCTGGTTTATGCCCGATTAGTTAAAAAATACCACAATCTTCGAGGAAGCTCTTTCTGTGTACTCCTACATTCCAGCTTAATAACAGTAAGTTCCCAGGAAAATAGAAACAAATATATTATAATTTTTTAGTATAGTAGCCGTGTTAGTCTGTGGTTCAGGCATATCAGAAAATAAAATAAAAAACACTGTAGCACTTAAAAGACTAACTGCTATATTTTTATTGTTAGCTTTCATGGATCAGGTCCACTTCTTCAGACAAGGAGTAAAACTTACAGGCATGGTTTATATACACCAGATTCAGGGGTTAAAGGGAGAAGGGTTTGCTCAAGCAGAATGAAAGACAAGCCAGCATAACAATACTGCCTGGCGGACAGTGGTCCATGGGGCCGCAAAGGGTCGGAATCAACTGCGACTGAACAACAACAAAACAGCTATCAGTAACAATAGATTATTCATATTAGTTTTAAATGTCTCCCTTTAATCTCAAAGGTGTGGAGAAACCCCATTCTGGTTTCTGATTAACCTCTTACTTGCATATCAGAAAACAAACAAAAACACTGTACAGTCAAACCTCGCATAAAGAACACCTTGCTTAAAGAGTAAATTGCTTAAAGAGCAGAATTTTCTCTGAATGTTCGCTTCACTTAACAAATAAAACAAACCAAAAACTCGCTTAACAAATAAATCGGGGTTCACAATCCCCCCCCCCCGTCACAATTGGTCACTTTCAATTGTGTTTCGCTTAAAGAGCAAATTTGCTTACAGAGCAATCCTGTGGAACACATTATGCTCTTTAAGTGAGGTACAACTGTACTTGGTTACTTCCTGTTTTGCTAAAGAGAATTGGCAGCAAAGTTGTAATACACCAAAATATAATATATAAAATATCTAGCAGCATATAGCAATCTGTGTATCAAATTTGATAATGTCCCAGAAGATATGCCTAAAGATATTATAGTAATTAAAGTCAAGAACTCTTCTGAAAAGTGAATTTGAAACACTCCTTGATCAACTGCTCAGAAGAAATAGCAAGAAATGCAGTTCCTGAAGTAGAGAGATCAATATAGTATGAGATTGCAAATGAAGAGCAGTCTGGCTTGATAGCTGTATGAGTTAGAAAGCCTGGCAGCACTATGCCTCCTTAATCAATCTATACAGTATTGCCTATATCTAGCAGCATATACCTAACAGATCAACCTGAAGAAGGAACTGGTGAATACTTCTAAGTATTGTACTTTATACATAGGAAATCTTGGAAAGAGTCACCATTATTCGGAATCAACTTGAAGGTTGCAGATCCCACCTCACACCTCAGTGTGGTGCAGCAGTGACCCTGGCCGTCTGACCACTATGGTGGCAGGGGTGTATTCCCCTAGTAGGTTCAACCATATCAGCTAGTGGTCCAGAATGGGGAGTTCGCCATTCTGGAATCGCAGGTCAACTAAGTGGGGTCAGGTATCCAGGCAATGCACCTGGCCAGTGCATTGCTCTAATATGGCCAACTTCAATATGATCCCAGCAATTCCCACTGGGAAGAATGTAGTTGTAATCTGTGGTCTGGATTTGTTTTGCTTTGGTCTCCACTTGCTGAAATTCAATAGGACTTGGCCGGCTTGATCAAAACAGAAGCTTCCCTACACTTTGGAGGTCATAAATGCTTCTAGGACCATGATGGTGAACCTTGGCACTCCAGATGTTCTTGGACTTCAATTCCCAGAAGCCCAAGCCCCCATGAATCCACACAAAGGGGTTTACTGCGATTAATCCGGCCTGTGCTACCCTCGTCGCTCCCGGAAGTGGAAGTAAAACGCACCCATACGCAGTAAACCCCTTTGTGTGGATTCATGGAGGCTTGGGCTTCTGGAAATTGAAATCTAACATCTGGAATGCCAAGGTTCACCATCACAGCTCTAGGATCTCACCCAAGCAGTAGCATGGGGTGGGTTTCAGTTGCCTGGGGCCGGCTTGCGTGCCCCCCAGGTAGGAAAGTCCTACCTTCACACTTCGCTGGGCTAGGAGGCGGGGCAGCCGTGCGCCTGGGAATCCGACAGCATGGGTGAGGGTGAATATCTTCTTTAGGACCAGTAAAAAGGCCACATAATTAACTGGCCCAAGGGTAGACAGTAATCTTCATGGGATTCAAACCTGTGTCCCCCTTGTTCTAGACAGACATTCTAACTAATACACCATACTGTCTAGTGGCCTTCTTATTCCTGCCTTGCTCAGCTCCATTCATCCATGCGTTACAAGCAGACGGCAGTCAGTCACGTGTTCTGACACGTGCCTTGTTCATAGAGAGATGCTGGAGAACTTGGCTTGAGATTTATTGACAACATTGCATTACATTGACTGATTGTCTAATTTGGCATCGGGGCACCTCGGGAGAATTTTAATGTGAGTCATAACTGGAGAGAAGCAGTTCTACTGGATGTGTTTCAGGAGGACTTAATGAGATGAATCCTGCTGAATTCTTAGGGGGAGTCAGGAAAACGTCGGTGATCTTAGCAGAAGTAGAAGCAAAGTTACTGGTGTTCTGAAAAACAGAGATTTTTACAGGGTACATTGATGAGTTGTAGCAAGTGCAGCTTTCTAATTAAGAGGTGGCCAGGATGTTGAGTGTGTTCTCAGCATCCAAGAATGAGGGCTGATTTTGTTTTCATTTTGTTTTCTGGTCATGCAGAGGTTTGGCCATAAGGCTGGAAAAACACCAGATCCCAACGCCCCCGTCTTCTGGCTAACTCCCTTCAACGTCTCTCTGTTTCCAGATTCCCCACCCAGGATGGAATCAGGCTGGCCAGCACACAAAATAGCTTATATTCCCCCCACCCCAGAAGAAAACAATCTCCTGTTTTAATGAGCCAAAAGTCCCCAGAAGGAGACAAGCACAAGAGGAAGCCACACCTCACCTCCTCTCCTCTTCATTCTCTACACCTGTTGCCAAGCTCTAGACAAAAAGAAAAGGGCAAAGGGGCTGAGGAGGAATTTGTCGGCCTGCTGGCGCCAGGCTGCCTCTGTGCTCCTCTCAGTATTTGTGCACTGTCTCCGGCTGCTAGTTCACAGAACAGCCAGTGCATGTCATTCAAGGAGCAGCTGCTGCCCTGGGCAAGGAAGGAAACTTCTCTTTCGATTCTTCAAGCAATTTCGTTTTTCTCTAAAACCTGAAAGGAGAAGCCATACCTCATTTGATCTGAAAAACCATGTGATCTTTCTTAGATAAAAGGTAAAGGTTACCCTTGCTCGAAAGCCAGTAGTATCCATCTCTAGGATTCAGTGCTCATCTCTGTTTATATCCAGCGCTATCTGTGTCTGCAGATTTTTCCATGGACATGTGGCTGACATGCCTAGACACTGGAGTGCACAGAATGCTGATCTTTCTTACAGAGATATAAAACAAAAAATTGGGAATGCTAATCACTGCTCATCTTGTCCTCCCTTTTGTCAAAGGTGCCCCACCCACCCCAAAATCATTGCCTGACAGATACTGAGATTTTTAGAGAGTAAATAAAACAAAGGTCAAAGGTAAATGTCACCCTTGCTTGCAAGCTGGTTGTGTCCGACTCTAGGGTTCAGTGCTCATCTCTGTTTATAGCCAAAGAGCCAACACTGTCTGCATCTGCAGACATTTCTATGGACATGTGGTGGGCATAACTAGACACCGGATTGCTGTTTACCTTCCCACCAAAGTGGTACCTATTAATCTACTTGCAATTTCTTGCTTTCAAACTGCTAGGTTGGTAGGAGCTGGGACAGAGACTGGAGCTCATTCCATTGTGCAGTACTCGGGTCTCGAACAGCTGACCTGCCGACCTTCCAGTCATCACGTTCAGCATCTTAACCACTCGAGCCCAAAAATGTTGTGGCACCTTAAAGAGTAACTGCTGCATTTTAAGGTCAACAAGTGGTTCCCAACCTTTTTTTGGCCATGCCCCACCAAAGCATCTCTAAATTCCTGATGCCCATTCCCACGGTGACATATAATTGTTATTTTTCAAAAAGTGAACTCCTGTTCACACGGAGGAAGCCTAAAAGGCCATTAACTTGTTCTCTAACCATTAATCAATTGCCCGCCTTAAAAATCAAACTGCCCCCCTGTGGTGTGTGTGGCCCACATTGGGAACCACGGACCTAAACAGCAACCTAGCTGGTTGGATAGCTGTGTGGTTTAGGCATTGATGTCAGGAGTTCAATTCCCCACTGTGCCTCCCATGAGAAGAGCCAGCCTGTGTAGTTATGGGCCAGCTGCACATTCCCAAGGTACTCCCAGAAGAAGGGAATGGTAACCACCGCTGTGTATTCTCTGTCTAGAAAATCCTGGAGAGGATTGCCAGAAGTCAGAATTGACTTCACAGCACACAGTTAATATTATTAAACAGTGGCCTAGGAATAACTGGACAGCATGAAATAGCCTACCTGGCTAGGTATCTGTCTATCCCTGGTTCAGGTTACTTGTTACATGTACTGATGTTGTTGTTGTTGTTTTTAAATTTCTAGCACTTCCATGTCTCTGGTTTTATGACCAGCTAGACCAGTAATGGCAAACCTTTTAGAGAGTGAGTGCCCAAACTACAACCCAAAATCTACTTATTTATCACAAAGTGCCAACACAGCAACAGGGGAGAAAGGAAATGTTCCCATTGGGCTGCTGGGCAGAGGGGCAGGGTGAACTCTGTGGTGGAAGGAGGGAGGAAGCGCTCCCATTGGGCTGCTGGGCAGAAGGGCGAGGCAAACTCTGTGTGGTGGTGACTGCATGGGTGCCCACAGTGCCACCTCTGGCACACATGCCATAGGTTCGCCACCACTGAGCTAGACTCTGCCCTCATGCAAATATATCCCCTAAACCCCTGATGGTGAACTTGGCACTCCAGCTGCTCTTGAACTTCAATTCCCAGAAGCCCTGATCAGCAGGAGTGCTGACCTGGGCTCCTGTTAATTGAAGTCCAAAAACACCTGGAGTGCCAAGGTTCACCATGATATCCTAAACCAGAGGTGCCCAAACTATGGCCCAGGGGCCAACTCATCTAGCTCACGCTGCCCTTGCCGCTCCTGGAAGCGGAAGTAAAACACACTTGTATGGGCATGTTTTACTTCCATGAGTGGCAAGGGTGGCATGGGCCAGCTGAATTGGTATCAGGGGCCAGATCTGGCCTCCAGGCCATAGTTTGGGCACTCCTGGTTTAAGCAGAGATCATGGCATCCTAATAATCTATCTCATCCTGTTGCAAAACAGATTGCAAGGCATGTTTTACTTCCACTTTCGGTGGGAGGAACCGTGTGACTAGCCTGCTGAACCACGTGACTGGAACACGGCCCGAAAAGTTTGGGCACCCTTGGCCTAAACCCTCTTGGCATAAAGCCTAATGTAGGGAAAACAGGGTCCAAACAACAATTTACAACAGGGGTGACCAAACTACAGCCCGCAGCACCCTTGTCGCTACCGGAAGCGGAAGTAAAATGTGCCCGCACATTCGTATAATATGCACGTGCACGTGCATAACGCTGCCACAAATGCACCTGTGGCTGTCATAAATGTATTTATGACACCTGCAGAAACATTTTAGAGAGGGAGGAACCATGTGACCAGCCTGCAGCACAAAATGTTTGGCCACTTCTAATTCACAATGTGTTGATCACAGATGTTATTGTGGAAACCCCTGAGCTGCAGCATTTCCCATATGGGACTCTGGAATATGTCTACCTTTCTTAGCAACAGTGAGCCTTTCTACACCTGAAAGTCAGAAAAGACTACCTTAATTTTTCACATGGCATCCCTGAGGTCACATTTCACCTTCTTTAATTGCTTATTTTTCAGAACCCTTCATGACCTTTTCTCTTGCCACAGGTTGATTGTCAATAAGTTCCTCCACAGCTGCTTGGTAACCTAGGAGACCTGAAAATCATGTTTCTAGGAAAGGGGGTTACTAAAATAGTTTCTCTCCTACATTGAGAAAGCAGTCATACTGAGATGAAAGTTTACATAATACTTTATTATAACTGAGGTAGGGAATGCTACTGTGCATCAGTTGGCTTGGATTTGGGCAGAAAAGAACGCTAGAATAATCAAGGAAAATGAAAGAAAGGAATACGGGAGAATGTATGTCTTATGCATTCAACAATGCCATGAGATTGCTTAAAGAAACTTTGTACAGCAGAACATGGAAGTGGGTTTTATGAACTACAGTGGCCAGAATATTCCAACCAACATGGTCAATCATTATTTGTTGGAAACTAATTAAGCAGGTCATCCTGCTATGGTAATAGAGTAGACCAGGGATAGCGAACCTTTTAGAGATTTGAGTGCCCAAAGTGCAACCCCAAACCTACTTATTTATCAAAAAGTGCCAACAAGTCAACAGGGGAGGAAGGAAATGCTCCCATTAGGTTGCTGGGCAGAGGGACGGGTGAACTCTGTGCTGGGATGACTGCATGGGTGCCCGCAGAGAGGGCTCCAAGTGCCACCTCTGGCACATGTGCCATAGGTTCGCCACCAGGGGCATAGACCATACTGCCAGCAACTCAACACTGAGCATCAGGTTAACTAACCTGACAACCTGAGGACTAGCAGCCTTGGTGAAGTCCACAGAGAAGGGTGATGGTCCCCAAGTGGATAAAATCCCACTTGAATCCATCTTGATGAAGGACAGCAGTTTCATAAGTCCTGGCTTGGGGCTGATGAGGACTTTGCATGCCAAAAGAGCTCAGGACCAGAAAGTGACTTGTGGAGCTGGTCCTTCTGCAAACAGTGTGGCCCCCTGTACTACTGATCCAGCTCCACATGCTGTTTGCAGATAAGGACAGTCTTCACGGCTGATTGTCCTGATGATCGCCAATATTAGGAATTGGATATGACACAAGAGTTAAGCAGCAAGGCATGGAGAAATAGGTAGATGCCTTGTCTTTATTCTTATTCTTATTCTTATTCTTATTCTTATTCTTATTCTTATTCTTATTCTTATTCTTATTCTTATTCTTATTCTTATTCTTATTCTTATTCTTTTGACATAAGGTTTTCTACTCTCAGAATCACTTTGCTTTTCTCTCAAAATCCAAGTTGTTTCTCTCCATTGTTATATGTAGGCTCTCTGCAGTGTTTTGTCAACCAACCTATTATGCTCATCTTGCTGAGTCAGGATCAGAAAGAAAATCTCATGCAACCAGGGTACAGAAGGGGAATTCAATTCTCCTGGTTGCTTAGTTAGTTATACTGTTCCTGGATCGAAATGTGTACAATCCACCACTGGAGACGAGAACCCTGTTGTCTATCTTGCATAAAAGGGGCATGAATCAATAATGTGCCCTCTTGCTCAGGGAATTACCATGTTGGTTACTACCCTTGATTGGATTCCTATTAATCGAGGACATCAATTGAAAAAAGTTTTCCTGCTTCTGGCATTAGCGATAGCAATTAGCAATTTTATATACTGCCCCAGAGCACTTAGAGCACTCTCTGGACAGTTCACAAGGTAATCAGCATTTTGCCCCCAACAAGCTGGATATTCATTTTACTAGATTTGGAAAGATGGAAGGCTGAGTCAACCTTTGGTTTATCATGACTGAACTCAGATTGTGAGTAGAGTTTTGGCTTACCCTTCCAGGTCACATGGAACTAGCTGAAGCCTCAGAGAATGTCTATGCTTCTTCAAGTATCCAGGCAGTGAGACATACCTCATAGTGAGATACTGGAAGAAGAGAAAGCTTACTTTTTTTTTGCATAAGCTGTTTATAAACCCACAGTACCCTTTTTCCTCTATTTCTAGCTGATGTTAGAGATCACTGCCTCAGCACAAAGGGTGTTTGTATGTTTGTTTGTTTCTCTCACTTTCTTCCCAGCCCTGCCAGCCCTTGCCAGCTGTCATGACATCACAAGAACCAATTCCATAAGGATATTTCCCTATAACAGTGATAGTGAACCTGAGCACTCCAGCTGTTCTTGAACTTCAATTCACAAGAATGCGGACTTGAGCTTCTAGTAAGTAAGTAAGTAAGTAAGTAAGTAAGTAAGTAAGTAAGTAAGTAAGTAAGTAAGTAAGTAAGTAAGTAAGTAAGTAAGTAAGTAAGTAAGTAAGTAAGTAAGTAAGTAAGTAAGTAAGTTTGATTGATTGATTGATTGTCTGGTTCATTAAAACTAAAATTTGCTTTTAGCAGCTTATAGACAGAGCTAATAGAGAATTGTGGGCTTTGGATGGTGAGAATTTCAATGTTGTTAGTTTCCATCAACACAGCTGATGTTATGCTCAGGCCAGGTCTAACAAAAATTACACTCCTATATTGATCATGCCGTCTCTCAATCACTAGTTCCATTCCAGCCACTTTGGGTCTGTATCTTGCTGTCCCCTCATGTGTTTCCTGGAGCAGAAATATGTCACATTTGTATTTCCTGTACAAGTCCGCTAGGAAAACACTCTTATTACTCGAAAGTCCCTCAATACAGTATTTATTGAGATCATTGTTACAGTTGGTCTTGACAAAGACCTTTCTGGTGGATTCATTCTTCAGTTCCTATGGTTTGATCCGGTGTTAGAAAGATTAGCCAGGAAAGTTGCCATCCAGGGTACACCCCATTGTATTCACAATCTTTGTGGAGGCTCTTTCTAAGTGCCAAGGTTTGCCATCACAGCCCTATAACATCATAAGCACCCATGCCCTGGCATCAGGATTTGACATGGAATCCAATGAAATGATACGTTTGTAACCTGGCAACCCATAATAAATGGGGTTCCTTGTCAAACAGGATTTCATGTCTGGCACAGGACGGCTGGGAAAATTAATGAGGGTCTAGTATGGTGGTGGATTAGAGGAGGAAATATAAATCGTCACTCGGTGTTCTCTATTTCTCAGTTATGGGCAAGAGATCAGGTAACTTCTTACTGTAAAAATAAGAGGAGGGTGAAGGGTAGTAGTAAGATTCTATACATTTAGATCACCAGACTAGTGAAGTATTTTCACCTTCTTTATTGGGTTACACAGAAAGAGCCTCCTTGAAGATTGTGGTATATTTTTTAACCACAATTGGACATACTCGGGCAATGGCAACCTTAAGCCAGCTAATCTTTCTCACACTAGGTCAGGTGAAAGGAACTACAGAATGAATTAACCAATAGGTGGCTTCATTTGGGCAGCTTCACATCTGGCCTAGACATGGAAGAAGAACCTTATTTATTCAGAAAACAAATTAACTGCAAGGAACTCATTATATCCAAACTCCACACCACCTTTGGGAGTGAATTTTAGAATCGTCTGAATTTGGACCATGATGGTTAAAAATAGTTTCTGCCTGGATTTCTCATTAATCATGGTGTTCCTTGACAAAAGCATGAGCCCTCGACACACTTGTGATAACAGTCCTACTACTGATCACAAATGGAAGAGAAGTGTACCAAGAATGTGTCTTATTGACTCCCCCTGCCTTCTTGAAAACTCTAGTCTGCTTTAGGACATAGAAATGAATCACAGGTTGTAGGCTGAAGTGTACTGTTTCCTCAGAATTAAGCTTACTGTGAGCTTACTATCTCAAGGAAATCAGACTTCAGGCCTACCACTTAACACAGTTGTTAATTCTGAGGACACACCATCGGGATTTACTGGGGGTGAACAATGTTTTGACTCCGGCAGGGTGGATGTTCTCAGGATGTAGCTTGCCTAATTGCATAAGAACACATGTCACTGTCTGAATAAGGCTATAGAATGAGAAGCAGGTCATCAAAGCCTCTCCCACTGACCTGTGAAGACATAATGTCCCCTTTTATCTCCTCTGAAGAGCTTTTAGTTCACACAGATCAGAGTCCCAGCTGGATAGTTTACTCAGCTGTTTCTGAGGTAATGCCTCTTGCTTTTGGGTTCCTTGCAATGCTTTTAAAAGTTAGGGAAAAGTCACTGCACATCTTAGACAGAAACATGCTGATTTCGGGCATTTGGTGTTGGGCAGACCTTCAGGTTAGGTTTTGGTCCAACGTAAATAAGCCAACAAATGCCAGGGTATGATTTAAGAGGAATGTTGCCATGGTTCACCATCTGCCACCGATACCATGCTCTCTAGAGGAGTAAAGATATTCAGCGTAGTGCAATGGATAGAGCCACAGACTACCACTTGTTCCTCTCCCTGTTGTGCTGATTGGTGTCACTTGGTGCCAAATGAATGTGATTTTATTGGGGTTTCTGTGTACCTTTATTCCTTTAAAAAAATCTTTTTCAGAAATCGCTATTGTTTAAGCCAGTGGTGCCCAAACTAAGGCCCGGGGCCCGGGTGCAGCCCCCGATGCAAATTCATGTGGCCCATGAAGCCCTCATCACTCCATACAGGTGCATTTTACTTCCGCTTCCAGGAGTGACGAGGGCTTTGCAGGCCGGATGAATTGGCGTTGGGGGCCACACAAGGCCCCCTGGCCTTAGTGACCAGCTTTCTGAACCACATGATCGGCCCATGGCCCAAAAAGTTTGGGCACCCCTGGTTTAAGCCAAAGGTTGAAAAATATTTTTTAAAACTTGAATAAATTATTTAAGAATTATCTTATCTCCTGGAATTGTTTTATATTTTTAAAAAAGTAGATCAAATCTATCATTTGAAAGCTTTGGATCTGAGACCTTTTCAGTGGAGCCTCATGTAGTTTTACCCAGGTGTCATTTCTGGAACTGCAAGCATGGTGTGGCTAAAGAAAGTGCCTTAAGCCAACAGGGCCTGTCGCTACATTATACTTGTAAATTTGGATTAAGTACTACTTGGTCTGGCTGTTGTGCAATACCAACCAGGAAAGGAATTTCCCTCTGGCTGCAAGAGACAGGAAAATCTAAGGAAGCTTTCCCAGGCCCCACATTTCTACGCCTCTTGAAGCAGGAAGGGCTTTAGGCCAGGCGTCAGGAGAAAGGTGGTGGGGGAAATAGCTGAAAGTGAGGGGAGCAGAAGGGACCTTTCCTAGTCACACTCAGAAGATTAATAATTTCACATCAGAAATTATTCTGGGTTGAAAGGATTTTTGTGGAAGAAACTCCGCTCAGGGAACATCCAGATGAGGCTCCTTTCATGTCCCCAAGAGCTGGAACAGAGACAGGTGCTCAATCCGTCATGCAGTACGTGGGTTTTGAACTGCCAATTTGCCAGCCTTCCAGCTAACAAGGTGACTTTCTTAACCACTGAGCCACCTGTTAGTAGCAGTGCTTGAGCGTGGCACATATTGCATCATGGATAAATGGTTGTGTATCCTTAAGGACTATTCTAGAGAACGGCCAGCTGCTCAGGATCAGCAGCTAATGAAGAAGCCTCTTGTGCATAAGAAGAGGCACGCCCAAAGCCAAGTTGCCTCGCCTTAATGGAGTGGTCACCTTGCTGGAACTGCTCATTGTGAAGGTAACCTTATGGGGCAGTCACTTTGTGACTTTGCCACTTCGTGGTAGTGACTTTTGTGTCAGTGGATACAAAACAGCTTGGATAGTTGGTGTTTTGTCTTGGAGCTTGCTTTTACCAAGAATTTTCCAAAGACGTGCTGCAGAGGAGAAATTAGCATAACAGCTGTTCAACTCAAGGTCTGCAAGCGTCTGCAAAGAACCAACAAAAACTCTGTGATAAGCTTACTGGGTAAGCAGAGAGTGAGAGCAGAAACTCTCTAAAGACTTTGAACTTCTTGTATATATGTTGTTCCTGAATGCTGAAGCTAAGCTTATTATTTTTGTCATCACTGTAAATATTTTTCCTGCACCTCACCTCGTGAGTAAAAGTTTTTCTGTTGCCTCGCAAGAACTGTCTGCCTGTGTTTTCTGGGCTCCCAAGCCACAAATCACCAACACTGAAGGCAAGGGTGTGGCAGGGGCAAATCCGCTCTGGAAATACTCTGTCACCACCACAGCCTCTCACTCCGAGGATTGACTCCTGGATTTGTTATGCCTCACCCTCTGCTTATCTACTTTGGAAATCATAAGGAAACAATTTCAACCATTCAAATAGTGATGTTTGGTACTGATTTGTTTTAGCTTGTACAGGTTGCTATAAAAATGATTCTTGACTGCACTGAGCAATACAACACAAGCCTCATTCTTACAGATAGTACTAAATATTTTCCTTTAACTGTCACCATTTCCTAGAGAAATAACACTGCCTTTTGTTCAAGTGCACAATTCTTTTCAGATAGTATATTTTTTAAAATGTCAGAATCTTAATTGCTTTCAAAACAAACACAATTCAAGAAACAAGTGCAGATCATTTAAAATGTAGAAAATATCAGAAGTACTCCTCCTCCCCCCTTGTCATTACCAATTGCTAATTATTATTCGTTCCAGACATCCTCAGTCCATCTGGATATCAAACATTTCTTCTCTGCAAATGAACAGTCTATACTTTTGCTTGAGCACATGAGTTTGGGGTGGGGATGGGATAGATCTAATAGCTCCATTGGGCGGTGGGAGGAGGAACAGGGAGGATGAAAGATTCATAGTCCCTTTTTAGCAGTATTCCAATTCTTTGCAAGAGCCATCCAAACACTTTGCAGCTGTTGCTATGTAAAAAGCTTGAGTTGGTTGCCTTGAACAATTTGCTGGTGTCACTGTATGGTTGGTGTTTACTGAATTTCACACCAGACCTGCTCCTCCTCCTTGGATGGCCCTTTCTCAGTTTCCCTGAGTTTCCCCTGATAACTATGTGCCTTGAAGAGGAGGCCACGGGGCCTGCAGTTTGCTAAGCTGGACGGTCTCTCCCTGGAAGCAGAGATAACGTCCACTTTCTCCGTCTGCTAAACCTCTGAACTCTCCTGTCCTTTCCCCGAGGTTGTGAGGCCTGCTTCAGCTCCCACGATGACGTCTGGTTTTGATAAGACCATCTTGGAGTCTGGCAGAGTCTCCTGGGATGCTGGCAGAGAAACGCAGGCTGAGGTCATGCCGGTTTGCGCCGCGCTTCCTTTCTCTGTTTTAAGCGGTTCCAATGAGGCTGAACCTCGGTCAAGGCACAGCTGGGTTTTGGTTCCCTCAGGAACTGCTGCCGCCCCTTTCTCTGGGTTTATCTCCTTCCACACTAAAGTGCCTAGTTTCTGGAAGAGAAGGAACAAAGCGGATGTTAGCCAAGGGGATGTATCGGTGGTGAGAAGATGCAGCTGTGAGCTGAGTTCATTTATTAGTTCAAGAATTGGCAAAGCATCTTTCTTCTCCCCTGACCTCCCCTCTATGATAGCTGGGAGGAACACAAGAACCCAGTCCAGCTTTTCTGACTAGTGAACTGAGGAGGGCCAGGAAAAAAATGACAGAAAAGAGGCAACAAGTGAAAAAGGAAGAATAAAACACAACTTCTGTCCCATTGTTCTTCTCTGCTATCCTATCCAAGTTTTGAAGGTTCCCCTTTTGCCTACCACGTGTGTCCTATATCTCTGTTGGGCAAAGTTTGTTTCCCCACCTCAGATTTCATTTCTTGTGACTGAGGTTGCTATGGAGACAATTCTAAACCGTTTGCTTTTCCAGGCCAAAAAGATTTATGGTAGGCTCTCCAAAACGACTTTGGCCATGAGGGTTGAACAGGAGGGACAGGGTTTATTATTCAAAAAGTGAGCTCCTATTCACATGGAGGAAGCCTAAAAGGCCATTCACTGTTAATAACTCATTCTCAAATCCCCCCCCCCTTAAAAATCAAATTACCTCCTGTTGGGAACCATGGAGCTATAGCAGGGGTGGCCAATCTTTTTATGCCACAGGGCTGATCACGGAAGCGGAAGCATTTATGATACTGCTGACACATTTACTCATGCGTAGGCATGTTTTATGGCTGACGTAAAATGTGTCTGCTTCGTGTGGCAGTGGGCCATAAGAAATGGTGCTATGGGCCAGGGCTGTCCCACAGGCCATAGTTTGGGAACCCATGGGCTATAGCCTCGTTTTTTTCTTGGGGTTTTGCTGATATTCTCGCTACCTCAGTGACAAGCTTGCCACCTGGTTCATCCATCCATCCATTTATTGCAGCTGCTGCAAGTCCTTTCATTGTAAAAACAATTGGGTTACCTATACCAAATATACATAATTCAAAGAGAAAATTCCTTAAATGTTTAACACAAAATGTCTCATTAGCGCAAGCAGGTGCTTTTTACACCTTCTCCAGTTTGCATGTAAACTTGCTTTGTCTTGTGATTAGTGTTTGTTTGTAAGTATGATTACCCAGTGACGAAGGTCTGCATGAATCATGAGTCTGGAGCGCTAATGGATTTCAGCTTGTAATGACAGGATTATCTGTAATATATACTTTGGCCCGGAATAGCTCCTATCACTTGGTTGGTGATGAATGGCCATGATAATTGAGAGATTTTGTGCTTTCTTTGTGCAGCAAACGAGCGTAGTCCTACCATATGAACCACACATGTGTTGTCAATAGATATTATCATCATCATCTTGTGCCAGATCCAATTCCAAATATTGGTGATCCTCATGGCAATCAGCCATGAAGACTGTCCTGCGAATATAATGCAGTGGCCTTTCATCTGCCTTCCGCAATGCAGCATGCTATCTGTACCACTGATCCAGTTCTGCGAGTCACTTTCTGGTCCTGAGCCCTTTTGGCACACAAAGTCCTCATCGGCCCCAGACCAGGATAGATGAAGCTGCTGCTCTCCATCAAGATGGATTCAAGTGGGATTTAATCCACTTGGGAACCATCACCCTTCCCTGTGTACTTTGCCAAGGCTGCTAGTCCTCAATGTGGTCAGGTTAGTTAACCACTGTCTGACGCTCAGCATTGAGTCGTTGGCAGTATGGTCTACTCTATTACCATAGCAGGGTAACCTAGCCATACATGCCATCTACTCCTGTGAGATGTATTAAAAATGTTTATAGATACTGTATTGTGAAGTGAAATCAAAACTAGCATTCTCTCCATAATATTGGATGGTCCAGTTTTGCAAGGGTCACTCATGATTTCAACAGGATATGATAAACTGCTGAAAATGTCTGAAATTAAAACACACTAGGGGCTTTTTAAAATCTCACATAATTTGCAGGTCAATTTGATTTGTGTTCAGTCTTCAGAAAATAAGTACAGGACCTTGTGCTCCGGTGTCTAGTCATGCCTGCCACTTGACCACGGAAACATCTGCAGAAGCAGACGGCGCTGGCTCTTTGGCCTTGAAACAGAGATAAGACTGAACCCTAGAGTTGGATACAACTGGCTTTCGAGCAAGGGAAACCTTTACCTTTACCTAGTATTCAAACAGGAATAACTGCCTCAATCAGGTCTCTCTCTCTCTCTCTCTCTCTCTCTCTCTCTCTCTCTCTCTCTCTCTCTCTCTCTCTCTCTCTCTCTCTCTCTCTCTCTCTCTCTCTCTCACTCACTCACTCACGCACACACACACGCACGCACGCACGCACGCGCGCGCGCACGCACGCACGCACGCACACACACACGCACACACACACGCACACACACACACACAAAATTGTTTGCTACTTTGTCTAATCCATGTATCCTATACTAAGTCAAGTGTGCTGAATATAAATCTGAAGTCTGATTCTGCCAAGGATGTCAGGATCTTAAGTAAGCAAATCTCACTCTCTTGGTTAGGTTCTTGCTTTGATCATGAGGGGTATATTTTCCACAAATGTAGCAAAAAAATTCCAGTTTATTAACACAGCTGCACCTACTCATCTTTAGCTCAGAATAGACTCACTAAGGCCTAGCTGTACTATCCAATAAGATGGTTTCACACTAGAGACAAGCTCTTGGACTTGGTCCATCTTGCTTTATATACCGATTTCTCATGTCAGCTCACTGACTTGCCCAGACATGTCCAGCTGCTGCTGGAACATGCAGGCCACCAAGGGATGTGATTCAGCTGAGGCGGCAGCAGGCATAACGGTAGTTGCAACTGTTATAATGTTCCCATGTAAAAATACTCCAATTACTGACCATTATGGCATGCCTTAAAATCTGTATGTGATAGGCAAATTCTGAGTTCAGATTTGGAATCAGCACACTCGCAATTATGTACATCACATGTGTTAGCAAAATCGTTGTTGTGTACTGGGCTATTTGTAATGTTTCTACACTGGTAAGCTTGAGGGGTGGGTGATGCTCTCCTTCTTTTGTCATGTTTTCTTCAGTGGTGGGCATCAGCAGGTTTGCACCAGTGCGCCAGAACCCGTAGCAGAAATACTGGGTGGCCACACCCATCTGAGTTTTTAAATAAAGTAGTCCTAATTCGGGTGCAATGCAGGGCTTTCCCCCTGGCCACGTTCACTATACCACGCCCACAGTGTGGTAGTAATTTTTTTTAAAGTCTACCACTGGTTTTCTTGCAATATCCAAGCTGTCAGCAAGAACACATCACATTTCTTCTGATGACAACTACATCTCATTTCAGATTAAAAGTATTTTGGTACTTCTGTCTCTGGGTTATCTGAACTTGCTATTCCCCATCGAGAAGTCAAGGTTGGCCAACGGCTGTATACATAGCAACCTCACTGTTCCAGAACAAATTTTCGCATAAATAGTATTTAAGAAAACCAAAGGCAGGTCTGATATGTCTTTTTATCCTTATGTCATTACTTGTGAGATAAAGAATGATTTCTCTGTGGAGGGTTAGACTAGCTTTTAGAAAACTGAAGGACCTTTGGGTAGTATAAAAGACAAAAATCAAACCACCGTTATCCAATATTTCCAGATTAGATGGCTGATACATAAAAGAAACTTGCACGCTACCAATAATTGACTACAATTGTAAGGGCAGTAACTTCTTTAAAACTAAATAGCTAAGTAATAAACAGGATTCTAGGTGGGGGGGGGGTTCAGGAGGGGCAACAATGTCACCAGGGGCGTAGCTACCGCCGTATCTGCCGTATCAATTATACGGGGCCCCCGGGCGACGGGGGCCCCCTACAGCAAAAATTAATAAAAACTTCCCAATTTTTTTTATTTCACAAGGGCCCCCCAAACAAATTTTTATACGGGGCCCCGTTAAGGCATGCTACGCTTCTGAATGTCACACACGCACACATATAACATTGGCATCCCGGGGTGGGTTAGGGGGGTGGGGAGTTAGCTCAGGAGGGTTTGGAGGGGGCCCCTCCCCCTCTGAATTTAATTAACTGTATGTCCCAGCGGAGTTCAGAAGATGCTTCCTAAAATGGGAAGAAATTGCTGTTGTTTGATAAACAAAAGATTTATTTACATTTTCTGGATTAACCTCTTTTGGAAATTAAAAAAGCATTTTAAAAATGATGTAGACTAAAAGCTAAAGCCAAACACTCATATCTTATGGTTAAAAGTACAATTGTACAACACGTCCACTCAGATTTTATGATTCTCCTCTTCACCCTTTGAGTTTCAGTGTGATTTATTTTCTAGGTAATTATACCATTTAAATTATTTACAATTTAGATAATTATTTTAGGGGGAAATGCATTGACTTCACAGATATCATTAAATATTGGAGGCATATAGAGAACTCCTCTGAGGAATGTACTGAGAAAACCTGGTATGGTAATTGCCAATCGAATACATTTAGACCCTTTTAAAGAATGCCCGATGAAGGACTGGGGTAGATTATTAACCATCAGAAACCGAAACCTTTTTATGAACTTCCAGAATCATTTTGAATACTAAAGAATGCAGATGCTTCTTCACAAAAACAGCTTTGCAGTTGGAAGCTGAGCTTCCTAGAGTTCTTTCTCTGGCCCGGAGTGAAACTGTGGGCAGTCTTTATTTTTATTTTTTAGTACAGCTTGATTAAAAATTATGAATGCCACACCAGCTGAATTATAAAACTGCTGACTGTTCTCCTCTCCCCTTCATGTCCAAAACAAGTCGCTGTTGTTGTGGCTACAGAAGCAGGAAGCAAGATTTGTACTGTACAGTACTCTGATTTCCATGTTGCCTTTCTTCATTCCACGGGTAAAAGCTGATGGTCTGTTTATTCTGCTACCTTTCACTTAGGACATGATGGTGAACCTTGGCACTGCAGCTATTCGTGGACTTCAATTCCCAGAAGCCCAAGTCTCTGTGAATCCACATGAGTAGGTTTACTGCAATGAACCCATTTGTGTGGATTCACAGGGACTTGGGCTTCTGGGAATTGAAGTCCTAGAATAGCTGCAGTGCCAAGGTTCACCATCATGGCCTTAGGAGCTCTGGGAAGGCAATTCAGTCTTACAATACCCCAAACGTGACATTTCATTTTCTAACTTTCTAAAACAGTGAAGCCAGGAAGACATCAGGTGTTCCATTGCTGGCAATTCCGGCACATTCAATAACATTCTCTAATGCTAGAACAATGTACTGGAGACTTTGAGGTAAACACATGCTCCTGGTTTCCTGCTCAATGCTAAAGGCACAGGATGCACATGGTCTTACCTTCCCTTGATAGGGGATGTGGGGAGTTGTTCTGGCATCGTAATTTTGGTTGAACGTGAGCTGCTCTTGGAAAAGTCTCGGGAGACTGCCTGGTGGCCGAGGAGATGTAAGAGGAACTGTGATCATAAACATATTGAGTCAGAATTAAAAAAACTGCTGAGCATATTGTGGGGATTGCATACACTATATAGTGGAGGTGCACAACCCTTTCAGACCTTAAGTCTGCTTCTTGTGGCATTCTGGAACAACAGACCTTTTTACATGCCCACAATCCCACTTTCCCCATCTCACTTCTCATTTTTCTGTCTTCCCCTTCCTCTCACTCCAAGAGCATGAAATACACCAAGGAATGGTAATGTCATAAGCCAAGCAACAGTGCCCCTTGCAGGTGAGATGATCAGCTGCACAAAAAGGATGAGGAAGGTAGGATCTCTAGCCAATTTCAGGGGTTGCATGGAGAACATATTTCTGTGACACATTACCAACGTTGGCCACTAGAGGCCACTGTCTGCAATGCAAAATATAGGATTTGATGTTATCTGTGGTTTCAGGTATCCACAGTAGGTTTCAGAATGTATTCCCTGCCAATACCGGGCAACTTGTATACACCTGTTGGTTACTATTAGCTTAGATGGTAGACAGAAAGGTATTCCTATGATATCTGCAGCAGCTTTGTTGAGGGGTATTTCAGATCAGGAAGATGCAGGGGTGAAAGGGTTAGTATCCGCTTCCTCAGTGGTACTTAAATTCCCTGCAACTGTTAATTAACAATAACATTTCAATTATAGTACAGCTTATCACTACATATCTTTTGTGTTATATGGGCTAGCTGCAAAAGATAAACCAATGGATTCTGGAAGGAGAATGTTTAGCTTCTTAGATTTCTGTTTCCATGAGCATTTGTAGCTCTGCCACTATAGGTTCCAAAAGAGAAATGAGTTTGTTCTTGGATTCTTTCCAGGGCAAGCCTATTTCCCTTAGAAAATCTAGATTGTTTCCCAGAACATCTCTTTTGCATCTCCAAAAAAAGAGAGAGAGAGAGAGAGAGAAAGAAAGAAAGAGCCAAAAACTCTGAGATGTTAAGAACTCATTCAATCTTGTGCTGTTTTACCATTGATCCATTTATTCACCCTGAATTAGGCCTGGCACATGAGATGGTTTAAAAGACAGATCACCCCTCACTCCCACCATATCTCAAGTTCAACTAGTTGACTGCACTCCAACATGACTTTACACAAGAATTAAGCTGGTCTTGCTTCCCAGTCTTATGGCCAGTGAGTACCAAAGTATGCTGTCAAAATGGGTCCTCGTGCTTAAACTCATTGTCATTTAAACAGTATTATATTTAATGCAATCAAAATGCATTATTCAGGTCAACATACTGGTATGTGCATTCTGAGGGAAAAACACAGCAAGTGGTAGGACATAGAATACCGGTAGTTACTTTTTGTACTACAACTCTTGGCATTCCAGTTCTGAGGGCTGTTGCCTCAAAGAGTTTTCTTCAGCGACATCTGAATGCGAGTATAAGCGATCATCATGGCAATGAGTCATGAAGACCGTCCTGAAAATATAATGCACTGGCCTCTCATCTGCCTTCCGCATGACAGCAAAAGAGTAACATTCCTAAATTCCAGTGAGTAAAATGAAGAGAACTATAAGTCACCCCCTCAAAAAAAAAACAAAGGGATTTTAAAAAGTGTTGATTTTGAACAGTGAGCATGCAGAAGCTTCTAGGCCCTGTCCTTCACTGTCCCCATGGGCTGGGGGAGGTGGAGAAGTGACTTCTAACCTCATTTATTTATTTATTTGTAGTTCAGCATGTTACCTAATTCCCAGTACTGTGCTGACAATTCTTTTTGAGACAAATAGCAGTTGTAGGCTGCAAACATCTGAAGGAGCACAGCTACCCATTCTTTTAAGTTGCCAGCTGTTTTATTTTTTTGTCCAAGCTTTTGGCAGCAAAAGGTTTTTTAGTCATGATTTATTTTCTAGTCCATGTGGTTTTTACTGGCTTTTGCCTTTTTATCTTTTTGTGACACTTATCCCTCTGAAGTGGATACCCATTTTGGCTACTTGTAAACCATGGGGAACAAGGTTAAAGAGGTTCAGATGTTAAGTGTTTTAAATTATTTGTTCTAATCCCAGAGTCTGGAGGAGTTATAGTTTGGACAACAAGGAACAATAGCAATTACTCTTATATCCTGCCTGATAGTGTTTACTACACTCTCTTGGTGGTTTACAAGTTAATTAGTATTTTGTTGCTAACATGCTGGGTGCTCATTTTACCAACCTCAGAAGGATGAAAGGCTGAGCCAGCCTGGATCCCCATCAGGATCAAACTCACAATGTCAGCAGTTTAGAGGCAAATTGGACCACTCTGAAGTGCAAGAGAAGAGAAATCTCCAATGTGATTGGAAGCCACTCATTCGAGAGATAAATTAGATTACAATGAACATAGGAAACTTTTCAAGAAGACTAAGACCACTCTCAATTCACCAATAAACTAGACAGTCAGTTGATCCTCTGTGCCCACATATGCCAGTTATTTTATTTTAGGGCAGGGGTTCACAACCTTTTTGCACTGCGGGCCAGTCACAAATCCTTCTCACAGGTGACTGGGTTGGAGGCCTGGTTCCTCACGCCACTTCCTGTTGTGGCATCATCAGCAGTGACAGCGGCAGGTGCAGTTACAGCATGATCCTGGCTGTTTTCACCGCTTACGCGGCTTCCCATGACAGCAGGAGTGAGGGTGGTGCGTTTTCTGCTTTTTTCACAGCATTTTCAGCGCTTTTGGGGCATTTTCAGTGGTTGCTGTGGCAGCAGCTCCAGGATCCTCACTGTGGGGATAACACCCAGATGGGCAGTATAGAAATTCAATAAATAAATTGGCGCCACGGGCCGGATTAGGCCTGTGGGCTGTAGGTTGCGAATCCCTGTTTTAGGATATACTTATTCAGTTGTTTTAGTTTTATTTTGTTGGGGTTTTTATTATGTTATTTTGTTATTTGTATGTTATTTTGTTATTCCCACCCAAAGTGGGAAATATCTCAAATGGGCGGTATAAAAATTCAATAAATAAATAAGTTTCCCTTATTACAACAACAACAACAACAACAACAATAAAAATAATAAAAATATCCACACAAAACTGGCAAGAGCAATTTATTTTGTGAGTCAGTAGATAAAGTGAGGCTTGATTAATCAACTTCCAGGAATGGCTTAAGACAGTGATGGCCAACCTTGGCACTCCATATGTTCTTGGACTTCAATTCCCAGAAGCCCAAGTCAGCACTCCTGCTGATCAGGGCTCCTGGGAATTGAAGTCCAAGAACACCTGGAGTGACAAGGTTGGCCATCATAGGCTTAAGAATTAGGCGGGGGATGTGTCAATGCATTGACAAGAGGCTTCATGATGACCCGGGATCCCTCTGAGAAGCCATTTGACTGTCCGAAGGAAGAGGTTACCTGGAGGTCTGAGAGGGAGGGGTCTGGGGTGGTACTCTTCATTTTTTAAATTAAGCAATTAAACAAATGATCTCCACCTGCCAAATGCCACTTCCAGCTTCTGGAAAAGTCCAACTTGCTGAAACAGGTAAAGGTTTCCCTTGCTCGAAAGCCAGTCGTATCCGACTCTAGGGGTCAGTGTTCATCTGTTTCTAAGCCGAAGAGCCAGCGCTGTCTGCTTCTGCAGACGTTTCCATGGTCATTTGGCAGGCATAACTAGACACCGGAGTGCATGGAACGCTGTTACCTTCCCACTGAAGTGGTCCCTATTTATCTACTTGCAATTTCTTGCTTTCGAACTGCTAGGTTGGCAGGAGCTGGGACAGAGACGGGAGTTTATTCCGTCCTGCAGTACTCGGGAATCGAACTCCTGACCTTCCGCCTCCCAGTCAGCGTCTTAGTGACTTGAGCCACTGCAGTCCAACATCTAGTTATAAAAAATCTCACTCAGAGCTTAGAAAAGTTGCTGTTTGGGATAACATTTCCTAGAATTGTCCAAGCAAGCCTGGTGTTTCACTCAGTCGGTCTGCGTGATGCTTCACTATCTTTACATCAAAACAAATCTGTATTGCATCCTCAGAGTTTGACTGAAGAGAAGTGGCGGGCAGGATCCCCTCAATAGTCTTACCTATTCCATGAGAAGGGTGAAAATTGTACTTCGCAGGCCGAGACAGCATGCAGTTTGGTTTCTGGAAGTCATTTCTCTGGGTGCTCTGTTTGTCATAGGGTGGCTTTGGACGCTGCACAAAAAGTTCGCCACTTGGCCACCAATCATCCTTCACAGACAATGGGAAGGGATTTATTAACATAGATTGTCCATGCCTTTACTGTGGCTATAAGACTTACATTACAACATCGGAAAGATATATGCCCACTTCCTTTATTCATTTGATTGAAACTCTATCAATATATGAATGTGTATAGCCAACTTTGTATGGATGTTTTTAGACATTTTGAAGCCTTTTCTATGGACCAGGATACAGTAAAACCTCGGATAATGGTAAAACTTGGTTCCACAAGTCTTGGCGTTATCCGATTTTTAGTGTTATCCGATGCATGTTAAAATCCTATGAGATGCATCGGATAATGTTAAAGCTCCATAGTGATACATTATAATCACACAGGCTTTAGCGGTTGTTATCTGATGCATCCCATAGGATCTTAACGTTATTCGATCCAATTCTCCCCCCCCCCCGATTGCTTAACGTTATGTGATTTTAGCGTTATCTGAGGCAAACATTATCCGAGGTATTACTGTACTTAAGAGACCGCCTCACCCCAAGAACATCTGTCCGTCTCACCAGAGCGGACCGGAGAGGCTCTCTGGTTGTGCCATCAGTCAAAGAGGTACACCTCTCTGGCACTAGAAGGAGTGCCTTCTCTATGTCCGCCCCGGCCCTATGGAACCTCCTCCCAATGGAACTACGCATTCAGACAGAGCTGCTGTCCTTTAGGAAAGGAGTAAAAACCTGGCTGGCAGGTCAGGTCTGGGGAATAGATGGATCAATATCCCCAGCCGGCTGTATAATTTGACCCCCAGTGCCTTTTAGCTGCAACACCTAGTTTTTTAGTTTTTTAATTTTTAAAGCTTTTTTTTTTGTCTTTTAATCGATTTTAAATTGTTGTGGTTGGTATGATATGCTGTAAATTGCCCTGGGTCCCTTCGGGGAGGAGGGCGATGAACAAATACAACTAAATAAATAAATATAAGCTTACATATAAATGTTGATATTATTGTTATATTACTATCTCCTAAACAGCATTTATAAAGCAGGAAACCATAGTTAATGCCAACGAAAACTTGCCTCAGTTGTGATATACTGTACAAATATTTCCATGCCTATAAGGAACAGGTGCAGTCAGAAAGCTTTATTAGTGGAATACAGAAAGTTTGTTGTCAAAAGTTTTTTGTGTGCGTGAGACAGGAAAAAGCTGGGAATTGATACACCATGAGAAAAGTTGCTCCATGTACTTTTAAACTTTTGGTTGTTTTGGAATATTCACAATCTGCTGCTTTAATGACAGGACCACCACTGTCATATGTTTGTTTGTGCTCTACCTATTTCTTAGCAAATCTTCTAGCTGAAAAGTGAATGAGAGAGAAAATGGAATAATCTGCCCCTCTGGGGTACACAGAAAGAGCTTCCTCAAAGACTGTGGTATTTTGAACCACAATCAGGTGTACCCTGGTAACCGCAAGCTTATTTTTTTGTTTTTGTTCAGTCGCACAGTCGATTCCGACCACAGTCCTCTACCATCCTCCTCAACTCACTCAGTTCTGTACCCATTGTCTCTACAATACCATTTAGCCATCTCATTTTTGGCCACCCCCTTCTTCTTTTGCCCTGCCCCTTTTCCAGCATTAAGGCTTTCTCAAGTGAATCCTCTCTTCCCATTTGATGTCCAAAGTACTTTAGCTTCATCTTTACTATTTGACCTTCAAGGGAGCAGTCAGGGTTGATTTCTCCTAAGATTGACCTATTTGTTCTCCTTGCTGTCCAGGGGACTCTCAAAACTCTCCTCCAACACCACATCTCAAAGGCATCTATTCTTCTGCGCTCAGCTTTCCTAATGGTCCAGCTCTCACAACCAGACATTGCCACTGGGAACACCATTGCTTTGACTACGAATTTTTGTTTGCAATGTGATGTCTCTACTTTTAACTATGTTCCCCAGGTTTCTCATTGCTTGTCTCCCAAGAATCAGTCGCCTTTTTATTTCATGACTGCAATCTGCAGTCTTATTTATTATTTATTTATTAGTTCAAATTTATATTGCCGCCCACTTGCCGTAGCAACTCAGGATGGCTTACAAACAATACATTACAATATGTTGATGGGGGTCAGGGGGAGGGACAGCGAAGTCCTCAACTTGCCCTGGCTGCTTCTTCCCTGGCCGTTGTGTTGTTGGCTAATCTTTATCATACTAGGTCAGGCAAAAGGAACTACAGAATGCACTCACCAAAAGATGGCTGCATTTTAGCAGTTTCACATCTGGTCTAGATACAGAAGATGAATCTGCCTCTCCAAAAAACTGCAATTTACACTTGTATGAACTGAAGATAGTGGGGATATGCCATATAAACAAATTCCCCAGTAGGTCATTTTTTTTCTTCCTGAAAATAAAGGTTTTAAGGGCCTAGAACAGGTTAAGAAGATCTGTGTTGTCAAGGCAAATTGCAGATCCCCCCCCCCCCCCCGTGTTAAAAGGGAATGCAGCTTGTCAAGATCAAGGTGAGGGTGAAAATGGCTCTGGGATGCTTGACAGCAGCTCACACCTGCACTATATGAACAAAACAATCTGGAATAAGCCTCTGCCTGATTTGCACAAGTGGAACTTGATTAAATTTCTTCAGTGAACCTAACCACAAATCGTCAACATATCCAAACTGTGATTCAACAAACAAGCCAGGACCACAAACTGCAGTTTTATTTTGGCTTGTTTCAATAAATCCCAGTTTGAACCAGGGTGGGGAAAATAATGGGAAAGGAAGAGTTGGATTCCCCCTGTCCACACCCCTTCATGGGCTGCATTACATCAAGACCAAGCATCAAGTTTCACCTGGAGCTTCGGCCACATACCAGGTTTGCTCTTCATTCCTGGGGGTGTGAAGAATGTAGAAAAGCTCTTAACTGCCACCTCCAGGAGCTCTGCTGGATCAATCCCTCTTCTCCTCTCCCATATTGGAAGAGTGGAAGAGAGCACTATCCAATGCCAGATCTTTGGCAGGCCGTCTTAGTCCAGAGCAAAGGCAGTTCAGACACCACATCATCATCATCATCATCATCATCATCATCATCATGATGTTCCACTTATATGCCACCCCATTCGCAAAATGCGACTCTGGGCGGCTCACAACATGTCCTCACATAAAATACGTCAACAAAATACAATAAAATACAATATACACAATAAACACAATTTGACATTTAAATAGCATATCACAATTAAGTAACAAAGATATACAATATTCAATCCGACAATATACAAAAATGCAAAATAAACGGTATTACCATACTACAACACTGTTCAACAGCCTCTCCACCCCAGACGCAAGTAAGACCAGGGGCAGCTGCGGCAAAAGTCCCCACTACCCATAGCCATAGCGGCATTTTAAACCACAGGTAGTTCCCAGGTGGCAGTGAAAGTCTTGCCCCCCCCCCCGACAGCATTTTAAAGCTCCCGGCAGGGGTGGGGTCCTGGGCGCTGAAGATGGGGACGGTCCTGGTGCCGGTTGCCTCTCCATCCCTGCCTCAGGTGATTCCCGAATCCCGGGGGCAGTGAAAGTCCTGCCGTCCCCCAATAGTGTTTACCTATAGCCACTATGATGCCTGGCACAGAAGATGAAACTGCTCTATGGGTATGGGATGGAGACATCCATGCAAATACTGCACCCTGAAATAGAGATACAGTACAGGCAATTTCTCTGGACATCCACTCCCATCTGCCTTGGCTCCAAGATGAGTCCTAGGAGTTGAAATGGAGGGCAATAACAATAATGAAAGCTAGCTGATATGTCACCATCTGTCTCCTAACCATTTTGTAGGAAGCATATGAGACACTGGGGAGGAATCTGCACATCTGTCATCTTCCATACTCTACCACCAGTCTGGCTAACAACAGGGTTGGCCTTGTTATTAAAAGAGCAATTAGCAATGACACTTATATGGCGTCCCATAGTGCTTAGTGCACTCTCTGAGTGGTATACAGGTACAATAATTAGCATTTTGCACCCAGCATGCTAGGTATTCAGTTTACTAACCTCAGAAGGGTGGAAGGCTGAGTCAACCTTGATCCCTGTCAGGATCAAAATCACAATGTTTTGGCTGCAGTACAGTTTAACCACTGAACCACCAGGGCTCTTAATTAGTTAATTCAAACTAACCACAATTTGAACTCTTTGGGAAGTAATGGCAAACCATGGTTAGTTTAAACCAGTGGTTCCCAATATGGGGCTCAGGCCCCACAGGTGGACTCCAATTTCCAGAAGCCTAAGTCAGTACATTGGGTGATCAGCGCTTTGGGGAATTGACTTAGGCTTCTGAGAATTAAAGTCCAAAAACCAAAGGTTGGGAAACACTGGTTTAGACTCAGAGTTAGCTGCTCCTGATCGTTGCACTCCTGCAGAAAAGGAACAAAGGAGTTCATGAGCCTAAATCGTACCAAGATATACATGTCTGTAGAGCTAAACCCAGAGGTTGGGAATGTTATTTTATTGGTCTACTACATCTCCCAGAACCTCCTAGGCAGCATGGAGGAAAGCAATGCTCACCTGCTTTGTTTTTGTCTCCTCTGTATCCATATATATCACTGGTTCGTTAATATATTTAGTGTTTGTCTTAATCCATTTAACATGGGTTGGGTGAGGGTTATTACGCCACTCTATTGTATACCGTTGTTGCTGCTTCTTTGAAGTATTTATGTTTTCGATTTTCTCTAACATTTTGTTCCTTTCAGGGAGTTCAATGTTAAATACTCTGAAGGTATCTGGGCTGAAAAACGGAAACAAGTTGGAAGACTATAAATATCCTTACATTTACATGCACGCACACATGCACGTGCACGTGTGTGTGCGCGCGCGCGCACACACACACACACACACACACACTAAAGCACACTAAAGCTCACACGCACGCACGCACGCACGCACGCACGCACGCACACACACACACACACACACTAAAGCCAACGTCTTTTCTAAAATATCTATTATTTTAAATCCAATTTCCTTTTAAAGATAACTACCAAAGGCTTTAAAGCAAGGGTTCCCAAGGGTGACCCAGGCCCCGGGTCACACTTTCTCAGTCAGCTTCAAGGGCCAGACGGCCATTTTGCCCTGCCTGCACAATGGGGGTGCCCATTTTTGTCCCAACACCTTCAAATGGATGGCCATTTTGTTTCTTGAATGCCCTTGGAGGGGGGGCACATGAAATGGCGCTGCAGGCTGGATCTGGCTCACGGGACTTAGGTTGGGAACCCTTGCTTTAAAATACATGTTTGCTTCCAGCAAGTTAGAATTACAGTACTGGTAATCTTAAAAGGAGCAAGAATACCATCCTAGTAATGGAATTTACAACATCCAATCCAAAATGCATTAACAGTTTGACAAATAGAGGTAAATCTATAAGACAAAAAAAAACATGTGACCAGTATGATAGCAAAGGGTGAGGAGAATAAAGCAGGCAAGGTACTAAAAGGAACTAAAATTTGTGGGGGACTTCAATTCCCAGAAGCCTAAGTCAGTACACTGGCTGATCGGTGTTTTGGAGAATTGACTTAGGCTTCTGGGACTTGAAGTCCAAAAACCAAAGGTTAATAAACACTGATCTTGGGGCCTCTTATGTTATTCAGTTGCACAGTCGATTCCGACCCTTTGCGACCCAATGGACCATTGCCCACCAGGCACCCCTGTCCTCCACCATCCTCCTCAGCCCGTCCAGCTCTGTGCCCATTGTGTCTACAATACCATTTAACCATCTCATTTTTGGCTGCTCCCTTCTTCTTTTGCCCTCCACCTTTCCCAGCAACAAGACATTCTCAAGTGAATCCTCTCTTCTCATTTGATGTCCAAAGTACTTTAGCTTCATCTTTCCTATTTTGCTTTCTAAGGAGCAGTCAGGGTTGATTTCTTCTAAGATTGACCTATTTGTTCTCCTCGCTGTCCAGGGGACTCTCAAAACTCTCCTCCAACAATACATTTCAAATGTGTTTATTCTTCTGCGCTCAGCTTTCCTAATGGTCCAGCTCTCACAACCATACCTTGCCACCGGGAATATCATTGCTTTGACTATGTGAATTTTTGTTTGCAAGGTGATGTCTCTACTTTTCACTATGTTCCCCAGGTTTCTCATTGCTTGTCTCCCAAGAATCAGTCGCCTTTTTATTTCATGGCTGCAATCACCATCTGCAGTGATCTTGGACCCTAAGAAAGTAAAATCTGTCACTGCTCCTACTTCTTCCCCATCTATTTTCCAGGGACTGATAGGGCTTGTTGCCATTATCTTGGTTTTCTTGATGTTGAGTCTCAAGCCAGCTTTTGCACTCTCTTTTTTCAACTTAAGCAGGAGCTGCTTTAGGTCTTCTTTACTTTCTGCCATTAGGGTAGTATCATCTGTGTATCTCAAATTGTTGAGATATGCTTATTCTTGATAAGCAGCTATTTGAGATGCTCTACTTCTCTGATTCATGAGCCACTTGTCCCAACCCAACAATCCTCCTTGCCATGCTTAGCATTCCTATATTTCCCTTGCCCAGTGTTCTTCCTTCTAGCAGCCGCAGACTCTTTCCCTCCAGATTGCTTAATGTCTTGCTGGAAATACATTCTGAGCAGACAACTCTCTTACTTCTATTCTTAGCCTTTGGTCTATATCAGCAGCTTCTCTAATACAGAGGGTCAAACTGATGACTTAATCACAACGGGATATACAACTTGTCTCTCATCTAAGAGTTTTTGTCCTTGGCCATGCTTCTCCTCAACCTACCGGCTCCAATGTATATGACATTGTTGCCCATCCTAAAAAAATATTCGCCCACCCACGTCTAGAATCCTGGCTACAGCCATGTAAGCACCTCCTAAAAGTGCCTTCTTGTTTAATAATCCAGATATTGATTCTCTCTCTATGTGGTCTGCCTTTTTTATAAAGTCTTGACTAGCCTTTCCTGGCACCCTTCAGATTCATGCTCATCACCTGCACCAGTTGAGAAAATATATCCTCTTGTTGGTATTTCTCCACCTAAGAATAGAAGTAGAAATGGACACAGAGAGAACCAACCAAGAGAATGACCTTCAACATCTTCTTAACAGATATGAGCCTCAAGTCCACAAACTCAGATCCAGGAAGAACTTTATGGCAAGAACAAACATTCTTGAGTGTACACAAGATCAAAATCAATTAGAAGATGAAGGAAGGAGCTTACTGGACAAGACATAACATTAAATTAGGATATGACTGAGAAACTCAACTCCCATACATCACTCGGAGGACTCTGAATAGGCTGAGGGTCGGAGACCCTAAATGTAAGACCAACATGCTCAAGTGGGAGCTGCTGGTGGACTACAACACACGTGTGAATGTGGATACAGAATCCAGATCATTTGCTGGCCTGCTGGTTACTACTAGAAACATGTAATGATGAGGATTTAAGTTTGGTCAATGACAAAGCTAAGAAAGTACTGTACTGTAGTTTCATTTTGGCAGTTTAAAGTCACGCCTAGAAACAAAAAAAGAATCGCTTAGCCAGCAATCACTACAACTTCCAGAATTCTCCCACTAGCTTAGCACGTACTTGATGAACCAGTGTTTTGGGGGAGTCTGCACAGACTAGAACCACTCATTTGCCAGATATAAGTGCGGGTACCATGGCTTATATTCTTTCCCCCCCCAAAATGGCCAAAAATGGCCTGATGGCTTATTTTCGGGGGGTGGCTTATATTTTTAGAGCCCCCCGAAAATCGGCACATGGCTTATTTTCCAATAAACTGTGCATGCGCAGAAACTCAATCTGATGCATGCGCAATGCATCAGATTGAGTTTCTGCGCATGCACAGTTTATTGGAGCCATTTTTTGCTCCTTTATTTTTTGGCCCCGCCCATGACGTCGTGACGTTGGCCCCGCCCATGACGTCATGATGTTGGCCCCGCCCCACTATCCCGGATTCAGTTTTGCAAGGTGTTGGACGCCTTAGTCTTGTGTCCTTGTTTGGAGGGGGGGGGCCTGGGGTGGCAAGGGTACCTTCGAGGCAGTGGCTACTGTTCGAGAAGGGTCTTTGCCGCCCCGCCCCTCCCTGGTGGTCAGGTCGGAAGACAACAGTGTGGAAGATGGGGATTGGTGATTCTGTATTTGGGGGGAGGAGTTTGAATGGAAGAGAGGGTGTGGTGTTCTGGAGAATTCTTGTGGGTTGGGATTTGGTCGCCCGCCCACCTGCCCTGAAATCGAGATGGCAGTAGTGGTCGCAATATTTTGGGCCGGGCAGGAATTTTTGGGTCTCAGCAAATTGGCTGGGCTGGGTCCTTTTTCGCCTGCCTCATCTCGAAGAGTAGGGGTTTTTGGGGCGACAGTTTTGTACGGGTTTGGGCGGAAAGCACGGGGGGGGGAGGTGTGGGGGGTACACCTTGTGGGAGGGGGGAGGATTTTGGGTTTGGGTGGGGTTATGCTAATTTGGCCCAACCCAAATCTCCCCCCGGAGATTGACCCCCCCCCGTGCTTTGCTGACCCCGGCGTTAGGGTTTGTTATATTTTATGTCACTTAATAAAGTGGCCATGTTTTTTCCATATGGTTGTCTTGTGTCCTTGTTTGGAGGGGGGGGACCCTGGGGTGGCAAAGTGCTATTCTCTGCCAAACAACAAACTTTCCTCCCGACTCTGAACCTTCCAAAATGTTCAAAGATTGTCTCAGTCATTGCCTACCGAACTCCACTATCTCACCTGCCCAAAAATTAAAGGGAAGGCTCAAAGGAGGAGGTGCTTGGCAAGTATGCATTCAAGCTGGTTAGACTACTTTGGCCAGAACAAATACACAAACACTCACAGACTAAAGTTTTTCCTCAGCCTTAGTCAATCAATATCTTTCTTTAGTGGCTTCTCCCTTGAGGAAGAAATGCTTTGGTCATTACATGTTTTTAAACTTAAAGGATTCTGCAGCTGCAAGGGCATAAAAAGTATTTTTATACCAAAGACTATTTGCCTTGTGTAATACAGTATCTACAGGATGTCTGGGGTTGTATCTCCCTTTATCCCATCCCCATGCCATTTTGGAATTGCTCTAATTCCAGCCATCAAACCTCAGGGGTTTTCAAAGCCATATATATTATAGGAAGGACACACCAATATAGCTTCAGAGTTAAAACTCCCAAACCCTACTGTGGAGACAGTGCAATGCAGTGAATAGGTCAAGAAGATGTGCAAATATTCCTTTTTGGTGTGAAGTGGGATGGGGGGGCTACAACTTACAAGTAATTGAGGACTGCAGTGGAGTGGTTAAGATGCTGAACTTGATGACTAGAAGGCCGCCAGGTCAGCAGTTTGAGACATGAGTGCCGCAAGATGGAGTGAGCTCCCATCTCTGTCCCAGCTCCTGCCAACCCAGCAACTCGAAAGCAAGAAACTGCAAGTAGATAAATAGGTACCGCTTCAGCAGGAAAGGTAACAGCATTCAATGCACTTCGGTATCTAGTCAAGCCTGTAAAATGACCATGTAAACGTCTGCAGACGCAGACAGCACTGGCTACTTGGCTGTAAACGAAGGTGAGCACCAACCCCTAGAGTCAGATACAACTGGTTTTCAAGCAAGGCGATCTTTACCTTTACAAGTTGTGGACTACAACTCCCAGCATTCCCCAGGCATGAAAGGTGGGAGGGGGAGTTGCAGTCCTACAGCACAAACCGTCATACCTCTAGTCTAGTGACAGCCTTAGGGGTTTCCAATAAACCTTGGGACCCCAAGATATTCTTGGACTTCAATTCCCAGAAGCCCAAGTGTGGACTTTTGCCAATCGGGGCTTCTGGGAATTGAAGTCCAAAGAACACCAGGGGTTGAGAAAACGTCTCCCCAGTGTTGGTTGGAGCGGAGGAGGGGATCGTCGATGGCGCCTCCGTTGCATGGGGGGGGTGAGAGAGATGGGGGCGCCTTTTTGAGACCCCCGCCCCGCCCAGCAACCTCACGATGATGCGGGAGACGGAGACCGAGCACTTACACCGGTCGCGAGAGGACCCTCTTCCGCCGTCCCAAGTCTGAGATATTCGGGAAGTTGATGCCGCGGCACAGAGGGGAGGGGTGGGGCTGGACGGGGGAGACGGGGACGTGGGGTCGCCCCAGTTCGAGCGACACCTCAACCCCCCTGGGGGATTTCCGCGGCCTGCTCGGGTTTGGGTGTTGCATGGTTGCTAAGCGACGGCGGAACGCAGGGAGGCGAAGAGTCGGGGGTGGAACGCCCCCCGGGGCCTGGCAGCGCGCCCTGCCACACCTGCCGCCAGGTTGCCTTCCAATTAAAGGCACGTCATAAAAAGGGACTTCAGTGGCTCAAGTGGTTAAGACGCGGGACTTGACGAGTGGACGGTCTGGAGGTCGAGACCCGAGTACTGAGTGATGCAGTGAGCCCCCGTCTCTGCCAACCTAACAGTTCGAAAGCAAGAAATTGCAAATAGATAAATAGGGGACCACTTCGGTGGGAAGGTAAACGGCGTTCCGTGCACTCCGGTGTCTACTCTAGGCATGCCTACCACAGACCACGGAATGGCTGTAAACAGATGAGCACTGAACCCTAGAGTCGGATACGACTGGCTTTCGAGCCAGGGCGAACTTTACATAAAAGGGGTGACGGAAGGCAATCACAGCCACGTTCATAGCCAGGTTGAAAGGCATGCTCTGATAGCATCATCTGGTGCTTTTGTAACCCAGGAGTAAATCCTGTTGTGTTCAATGGTGTAATGTAATGGGATTTATTCATAGCTGAAAGGTCCATATTCTTCTTGTGCCATATCCGTTTCCAAATATTGGCTATCCTCATGGCGATGAGCCATGAAGATTGTGCGAAGAATATCATGCAGTGGCCTTTCTTTTGCCTTCTGCATCACAGCATGACACTGTACCACTGATTCAGTTCTGCAAGTCACCTTTTGATCCTGAGCCCTTTTGGCATGGAAAGTCCTCATCTTCCCCAGGCCAGTACTCACAAAGCTGCTGCCCTTATAAAGATGGATTCAAGTGGGATTTAACCCACTTGGGGATCATCACCCTTTCCTATGGACTTCACCAGCCATGGCCGTTGGTTCTCAGGGTTGTCAGGTTAGTTAACTGCTGCCTGATCATTGGCGTTGAGTCGCTGGCAGAGTGGTCTACTCTATTACCATATCAGGAAAACCTGGCCAGACTGACTTAAATAAAACTTTATTTTCATTGGCACTTTCATATTTAAAGCTTGTGCATACCAGCGATTTGATTTCCTGCATTGTTTTTCTCCATACACCTTTTATATTTTATTGAAAAGAATTTACAAAAGAAAAAATTATGCAAAACAACAAAGGAAAACATAAGCAAGCATACATAATCTATGTGTGCTGCCACTCCAGCTGTAATTGGATTGTATTAAAAAAAATCATCATTTCTGTTAAGGGTCTCCTGCTGTATATGGATGAGGATGATAGCATGAGTTTTCAGATATTCAGTTGATCACTTTGGATCAACTTTTTAAAAAATTGCTTCTGGATAATATCCTTTTAAAATGAGAATTCTAAGTATCCTTTTAAATTATTTATGGTGGACCAGCCTATTGTAGAGTTTTCATGACAGCTTGCAGAAAATCAATGAGCCAGAGAGTGAGAATCTGCCTTAAATCACATTGGAAGATTTCCCCCCAAAGCTGCACAGGCTGGCTCATCTCCTGTGCCTGCACCAACTGCCGGGGGAAGAAGAAGCCAGGCCAGGTTGAGGACTTCACCGCCCTTCCCCCTGTGTCCACACCAACTGCGGGGTGGGGGGTGGGGAGATGAAGCCAGGGCAGGTTGAGGATTTTGATGCCCCTCCCCCTGAACCCCCATCAACATATTGTAATTTATTATTTGTAAACTGCCCTGAGTTGCTATGGTGAGTGGGCGGCAATATAAATTTGAACTACCAGTAATACATCTCCTGCAGGACATAGTGGGGAATCAAACTCCCAGCCCCTGACTCTACAGCCAGGGTCTAACACATTAAGCCAATAGAATAGATGCACAGCTGTCCTTAAAGATATGGAGATAAATCCATATTAGTTCCATCTAGATCAGACTGAGAGCCTTACCCATCCTTTGCCTGCCTTGCCTCTGTGTTATCACTGTTGAAATATAAAGCAACCCAGCATGTAATGTATGGACTAACACAGTTGATCACATGACCCTCTTAGAAGAAGGAAAATAACCTCTAGGAAATTTAATTTGCTTCCTGGTGGTCCTGAGTTTTGGAGGAATTGAGGGTGGGGGATATTTGAGCTGGCAATCCTAGATAGGGCCTTCTATATTACAGGGATCCCTTTTAGTGTAAATCACATTATGCAGTTTTTGAGTGGAGGCTTGATTTTTAAAAAATGCATCAAATACATAAACTATTCCCACTAGTGTGGAATTTGGGATGCTATTAATGGTGGTGGCTTAGTGGTTAAGACACTGAGCTTGATGACTGGAAGGTTGGCAGGTAATCAGTTTGAGATCTGAGTGCTGTGCCACAGAGTGAGCTCCCGTCCTCTATCCCACCTCCTGCCAACCTAGCAGTTTGAAAGCAAGAAATTACAAGAAGATAAATAAGTACAACTTCAGTAGTAAGGTAACATCTTTTTGCGTGCTATAGCATCTAATAGTGCCTGCAACATGACCAGTGGTGGTGGGCATCAGCAGGTTTGCACCAGTTCGCCAGAACCGGCAGCAGAAATTCTGGTTGGTCCTGCCCATCCCAAGTTTTGAAATAAAGTAATTATAATTTGGGTGCAATGCAGGGCTTTCTCCCTGGCCACGCCTACCACACCACACCCACAGAGTAGGTAGTAAAAGTTTTTGGAGCCCACCACTGCACATGACCATGGAAACATCTGCAGATGCAGATAACACTGGCTCTGAGATGAGCACCATGCTCTTGAGTCAAATATGACTGGCTTTTTGAGCAAGGGTGACCTTTACCTAGTGTAAAACAGACAAATCAGACCCATCTTCATATAAAACCCTGTTGAACTTCCAGATAGAATGTGCTTAATATTAATTAGCAGGAAATCGTTCTGGACATTTTGAATTCACCTTTTGTGCCTCAGTCTTTTGGGGTTGGCTTTGCTTACCTCTTGCCTTAAACTGACTAAAAAAACTACCATTTATTTATTTTCATCTCCACTCCACCCCGATTAATATTCTATGTTGATTCACTTGAAATAATTTACAAAAGATAATCAATCCATGACAGAGCCAAATTGCTCCAATTCAGCTTTCCAATGTAATCATACCCTCAGAATATAAGATCAGCATGTGAATATTAATATCAATGAAAAGTATTGGGATGTATAGTTTTCTAAAAGTTGGAGCTGGGACATCAGTGTAGTGGCCCTGGAAATTACATATCCTAGGAGCTTCCAACACGGATGATCATTATGAGTATGTTGCCCATTATTATGTGAACGTTGTCTGATAAATTAATTGTGCTGTGGTGCTTCTGACACAAAGAATTATGAGTACAGTATATCCAGGAGCATCGCACTGAGGCAAAGGTGACTAAAGCATGGTTCTCCAAGAGTTCTTAGGTGACTGTTCCCAGCATTCCTTGCACTAACTATGCTGACAAGGGCTGATGGGAATTGAAGTACAGCAGCAGCTAGACTGCAACACCTTATTAGACACTCAGCACCTTCTAGCATGGAAAGCTATAAGAGTCATGGAAATAACATGGGATAAATTCTTCTGCTGAATTTCTGTGAATAGTTAGGTTTCTGGCTGCAGAAGTTAAGAAATCAGTTTCCCATTGGGCATCGTGGAAAAGCCAGCTTGTGTGACCTTAGGCAAGCAGCTGCACATTCCCCAGAACACCCCCAGAAGAAGGGAATGGTAAATCCTTCTGAGTACTCTCTACCTAGAAAACCCTGGGAAGGCTTGCCATAAATCAGAACTAACCAGATAGGGCACGTTTATTTATTTATTCATTTATTACACTTTAATATATTCATTAGGTAAAGGTCTCCCTTGCTTGAAAGCCAGTCATATCAGACTCTATGAGGTAATGCTCATCTCCGTTTACAGCCATAGAGCCAGCGTTGTCTGCATCTGCAGACATTTCCATGATCATGTGGCAGGCATGACGATGCTGGAGTGCACCAAACATTGTTACCTTTGTGCCAAAGTGGTACCTATTTGCAACTTGTTACTTTCGAATTGCTAGGTTGGCAGGAGTTGGGATGGACGACGGGAGGTCACTCTGTTGTTCAGCACTTGGGTCTCAAACTGCTGACCTGCCAACCTTCCAGTTATCAAGTTCAGCATTTTAACCACTAAGTCACCTGTAAAGATGCAGGAGAAGACATGGGAGGAGCCTAACTGAGAGGTTAAAGATGTGGATCCCAGCCTTGTTTTTGGCCATGTCCCACCTAAGCATCTCTAAAATCCTGATGCTGCCCCTGTGACATATAATTGATATTATTTTTAAAATACTCCTATTCATGTGGAGGAAGCTTAAAAGGCCGTTAACTGTTAATAACTCCTTCCTGAATTGTCCCCCTTAAAAATCAACACACACCCCACACCCCTGTGGGGCGTGTGCCCAGTGGTGAGATTCAGCAAGTTTGTCCCAATTTGCCAGAACCGGTAGCAGAAATTCTGGCTGGCCCCACCCATCCAAGTTTTGAAATAAAATACACCAGTACCCTGGATAATGCTAAGACTTAGTTCCATAAGTCTTAGCCTTATCCGGTTTTTAATGTTGTGTGATGCATATATTGCACAATGATTTTTTTAAAAAACCAGTTCCCTTTCCAAAGTGGAAAGGGAACGGGGTTGGTCCGCCTGCCTCTTTAGAAAGGGCAGTAGGATTCCATGTGTGGAATCCCAGCTGCCCTTTCCAAAGAGGCAGGTGGATTGAGCCAAGCACTGGTTTGGTTGGGGGGGAGACGGGGTGTGACCAGTCTACCACCCAACCAAGCTGGCGCTGTGAGCTTCGTGGTGGCGGTGCAGTTGGGGAAGAGACCAGGTGCTCCCGGTTCCTTTCCCCAACCACACCGGTGGTGCAATTGCACCTCGGTGGGGAGGTAACCCTGGGTACCTGGGTCTCCTCTGCACCCAAGCCGGCGCTGTGCTCATCGCAGCAGTGGCTTCGGTGGGGAGGAGACCTGGCTGCCCAGGGTCTCCTCACCAAAGCCGGCGCTGCGACGAGCGCAGCGCCGACTTAGGTGTGGAAGAGACTCAGGTACCCAGGGTTACTTCCCCACCAAAGCCGCTGCTGCAACAAGCGCAGCGCTGGTTTGGTGGTGGTGGGTGAACAGGTGCACGTGTTCTCCCCCCAACCAAGCCGGCAGGCCGACGCTCAGAGCGCTGGTTTGGTTGGGATGAGGGCATGTGTGCCCAGTCTCCCCCCCCCCCAACCAAAACGGCAGTCTGAGCATCTGTAGATCTCTGCCCCAAAGCCCACAGGGCTGGTCTCCAGCCCTGTGGGCTTTGGGGCAGAGATCACTGTTGGGGAATTATCCGGTTTTAGCGTTGTCTGGGACAAATGCTAACTGGGGTATTACTGAAGTCCTAATTCAGGTGCAACGCAGGGCTTTCCCCCTGGCCACACCCTCCATGCCATGCCCACAGTGTAGGTAGTAAAAAAAATTGAATCCCACCACTGCGTGTGCCCCACGTTGCGAAACCACAGGGTTAAAGAATGATAAAGCAAGTTGTGACGAAAGGCTAATTGGTATTAATGGGTGGCTGGTTGCCGTGCCATTTTGCTTAAGCAACCCCACTCTTACAGTGCCTGTCTAAAATGCCTGCTCAAAAGTGAGCTTGCTTCCAGTAAGAACGTATAGGATTGCAACCCTTAAATGCCTTGGTATGTTTGGTCTCTAATGTGTAGTAATTATTTCCTAAAAATAAAGTTTCTTTTTAATAACCTGTTTATTTAAGTTCTTTAAAAAAAAAGATCAGGAGTGCCTCATGTTGAACAAGATAACATCATAGCCAATGGGCTTAACCCCACTTCCTCCTCCAGCCTGTTCTTTTTCCTGCTATGTGCCTGCTTATTTTTCTTGGCTGCCAACCTTTCTCTCTTTTTCTGCATGCCTGGTTACAGGGATTCCCTGTGGCATTATGCTGTCAGGGAACATCTTCATCATATACCCAGTGGAGTGTGCTCTCACAAATGCAGGAAATCCACAGAGAAGCTGATGAGACCAAGGTGTGGAAGTTGTTAGCTAGATTTCTTATAACACCATCTAATAATAAGCTCATGATTACAAGAAAGGACAGAGAGAGAGAGAGAAGGTATAGCAGCCTTAAAATGAAAGAATGTGAAGGTCTGTTCAGCCTATGAAAACCTGATACAAAATTCAGGCAGTTCCCTGGGGGCAATCAAAGTGCAGCAAAGGTTTCTGGGAGTTTTCTAGCTAGAAAAAGTTCACTGACTTCATAATCAAGCAAAAACCACTTGGGAACTTTGAATTAAGAGGAACCAGCATTTTAAGATCTCTTGATTCACATTGTTTAGCCAAGGGTATCGCATCAATTAATAAGATTGATTGCAACCCTCATTATGCATTCTGAATGAAATATCGTATATTTTGTGTTATGAGGCGGCTGCAGCTGCTACTTGTATCAGAGCTCAAATTTTTCCTGGAGGTTAGTTTCTCAGCTGGTGGGTGTGTCTGGTGACTCCACAAACTGACTCCTGACATGAAACATGTTGGTGACATAGTCATCCCACTTGATGTTCAAGGTAGACCTTAGCTTCTGTTGGTGAAAACACTCAAGCTTTTGATGTCTTGGCGATAGAGCGCCATATAATAACATTGAGATAACAACAGCTTGATAGACTACGAGCTTTGTTAAATCTTTGTTCATGAGTAGTTTGTTTTATTCCAGGGGTTCCCAAGGCTATTAAAATTAGTTTTCCAGATGTTAGGAACAATGCCCTGCAGTATCCCTAACTATTGATGATCATGCCTGGGGCTTCTGGGAACTGAAGTCCAAACTATCAGATAGGGCAGCGGTTCTCTTGGCTACATAGCAGCAATGAGCAGGTGTAACTCTCCAGATGTTTTTACCTTCAAATTCTAGCATCTCTAGGCAGCCTAGCCAGTAGTGATGGATTATGGGAAGGCCATACATACTTACCACTGCTGTTTATCAATTACAATAGATAGTGGATATGGAGCTTTATATAGTCAAATTGCACCATTTATGCCCCCCCAAAAAACAAGGAAGTACTAGCAAACATTGGTGACACCATTGGGAATACACTTTGCTTAATTTTATTGCTGCAGTGGCTTAATGGTTAAGATGCTGATCTTGACGACCAGAAGGTCGGCAGGTCAGCAGTTCAAAACCATGCATGACAGAGTGAGTACCCGTCGTCTGTCCCAGCTCCTGCCAGTCTAGCAGTTTGAAAGAAATAAGTTGCAAATAGATAAATAGGTACTCCTTCACCTGGAAAGGCAACAGTGTTCCGTGCGCTCTGGCGCTTAGTCGTGCCTGCCACATGACCATGAAAACATCTGCAGACACAGGCAGCACTGGCTCTTTGGCTGTAAATGCAGATGAGTAACCCACCTAGAGTCAGACACAACTGGCTTTCACGCAAGGTAGACTTTTACATTTACTATTGAATGTAGTTGCTATATAATGCAGTAGTACATGTGATCTGAACCTCACTTATTTGAGTGTCAAAATGTTTTGCGTTCCCTGGCCTGTAAGATGCTCCGGCATCTAGTCATGCTCACCACATAACCACGGAAATGTCCGCAGACACAGACAGCATTGGCTCTTTGGCTGTAAACGGAGATGAGCACCGTCTCCAAGTGTTGGACAGGACTAGCTTTTGAACAAGGGAGACCTTTACCTTACCTTTGCTTAATTTAAGTACGGTACAGAACATCTTGGGAGAGACAAACCCCTCAGCACACAGGAGCCCTGGAAAAGTAGCTCTGAGATGCTGTCACATTGTTAAAGAGGTGGAAAACTAAGGTTTTGGACGAGAAAGAATGGAGTTCAGAGTATCCAAGCAAAAGGTTATGGCTAGCAAATGCTAGGCATCTTGGTCAGAAGCATATCACACTGAAAATTTGTGTTGTAGGGTCTTACATCTGCCTTTTCCTAATGACTCTGTAAGAAAGAGATTTCATTATTTCTCAGGGAATGCCAGTGGTGGCTGGTAACTCCATTTTTGGAAACGCAATGAATCCACTCCTGGTTTTTTGTCTGCACTTTAAAGAAAGTTATCCAAGGCACTCAGTCTATTCCAGGATAGAGTTCAGCACCTTAGATAGTATGTGTAAAGTGCAGCTTAAACGGCAGACTCCTGTCGCAAAGAGACTCTTTTTACCCTGTCTGTTCTTTCACGCCTCCTACCCCAATTTAACTGGATTTCTCAAGGGACAAACAGCTAAAAACCGCATTGTTAATGGAACACAGCACAGGGCCCCTTTGTTCCATTAATGGATGAAAGTTTCAAGATAGTGACTTCAAACTCAATAACAAATCCTTTGGAGCTATAATCCTATATGTTTACATCTGAGAGGAAGAGGAAGTGCCAGGGAGACTGGGGAGGGTTATGTTACTCCCAAATGAGTGTGCATAAATATTTTAGTGTATTCATTATTCACTTACAACACTGCTGTCATTCCTTTTTGTAAAACAACTTTCAACTACAAAGATCAAAACAAATTTAAGGGGAGGGGCGGAAATCAAGTAATTAAAACCAATGTGAACAGTAATAAATGGAGAGCCAGCAACAGAAGTCATCAGCAGCAAGGCTGCAATAAAATGATAAAAAGAGAAATTATCCACTAAAAACTCAAAATGGCAAAACAGTCTTCATTGTTTTAATTGGGATCGTAATAGCTCAGTGGTTTGGATATTTGACCAATTCTCCACCGTGTTGCCTAGGAGAAGAGCCAGCCCGTGTAGCCATCAGCAAGCTGAATAGTCCCAAGGTGGCCCCAGAAGGAAGGAGATGTCTGCAGAATGCTGCTGGAGTGACTAGAAGGGATAAAATCAGGAATGAGATCATAAGAGAAAGAATAGGGATAGTTGTTGTTCAGCCAATATTATATTACAAGAACACTAAATAATGATGGTGGAGGCTGCTAGAAGTGTCAGAACAAGAACCTTGTATCTCCCTTGACACCCCAAGGGGTGAAAGGAAGCAAAGAAGAAGCCCCAGAGAGGCTTAATAGCGGCTTATTTGGGAAAATTCAGTGACTTGCCCCAGATCTTATTGTCATTTGGACTACAATTTACAGAATCTCCTAACCAGCATGGTCACAAGCCATGCTACTTGCAAGCTTCTGGGACCTCTGGTCATTCATGAGAAGCCACAACTACAGGCAACTATCTGGCTTTTTATCCACTTGCACTTGCTTTCTAGGGAGAATAAATGTTAGAGGCCTAAAAGGAATACTTTCCCTACAGGGCATTTGTGGAGGAGGGAGGCTGTGATGGTGCCTGTTCTAAAAATTTAAACCAGAAAGGTGTCCACTTAATTCACTTCACCACTGATAGCAATTTACCATCATATGCATATTTCTTTACATTTGAAACTATTTCACTGTCAGACTTTAAATGATTTCTCCCCATAGGCATGCATATTGTTCATCATGTTGTAATAAATAAATAAATAAATAAATAAATAAATAAATAAATTGATGGTGATGATGATGATGATGATGACAATATGCCAGTTTTGACTTAAGGCAATGCTTTCAAAGGTGTTCTAGATAATGAGTAGTCAAAATGTTTTACCATTCACTTGGGACTGTGCAATTTCCCCAAGGCTTAAATACGCTGCCTCATTTTCTGGAAAGCACTGTGCAGACGTTTTTCAGTCTATATCTGGCTTATTTATTTTGAGCCCTTTATTAAGCATCCTACCCTCTGGATGATTGAGAACAGATCCTTCCCTTTCTCTTCATGATTGCATTTTAGATATTTGAAAAGTGTTATCATATCCCCTCTTAGTTTCCTTTTCTCAAGGTTAAACATGCCAAGTTCCTTCAGTCTTTCCTCATATGGCTTGGTTTCCAGTCCTCTGATCATCCATTAGCCCTTCTCTGTACCTGCTCTAGTTTGTTGGCATTTTTCTTAAAGTGCCATGCCCAGAGATGGACACAGTACTCTAGTTAGTGGTCTAGCAAGTGCTGGATACATACACAGTGGTGGGATGTCAAAAAAATTTACTACCCCACCGTGATGTCATCACAGTGTGGGTGGAGCTAACATCATGATGTCATGATGTCATGGGCGGAGCTAACATGATATGACATCATGATGTTGTGGGTGGGGCCAAATAAAAATAAAATAAAAATAAGCACACACCCACACACCTCAACACACCCACACACCCACACCACAAACCCATAAATAAATATAAAATAAAAATGCATTAAAATCCACCCACCCACCCACCCCAAACACAAATCAACCAGAGCTTTTAAACCAGAACTTAAAGCTTATTCTGGCTAATCTTTCTCACACTTGGTCAGATGGAAGGAACTACAGAATGAACTCACCACAAGATGGCTTCATTTTGGAACTTTTCAACTTTTCAACAGTTAAAGAAGTTAGGTACTAAGTCTTTGCCTAACCAGTTCTCTAGGATAATATGCCTTAATGTAAATGTAAAATAGCTGTACCTCCTTAAGGGTTCTCCAATTGGAACAGCAATTGGAACATCACAGGTGTAGCTTATTGATGAGATAACTCCAAGACTTTGCTTAAAAACCGCAAGCCAGGCCACCAGGCCGTTTTAGGAACTTTGGTAGTACATCAATATAGGTTAAGGTATTAAATACACATTAAAATACACACAGACACACCACATCCAAAGGTGAGTCACTTACCCTGGGCAGTAGGCTATAGGGAGCTTCAGGCTAGCAGCTTCTCTTCCGCCTCCCTGCTTGGGAGAACAGCAAGGAGGCTGTGCATATGCGCCAAGCACTGTATGTGTGCATGCACACCAAGTGCTTGGCGTGCATGCGCAGTGGGGGAACCAGTGAAAAGGTAATCCCTGAAGGTGGTTCCCCCCAAAAGCTGCTGCCGGTTCTCCGGGACACTGGGGAAAGTTACTACCGGTTCTGGCGAACTGGTGCAAACCTGTTACATCCCATCACTGTACGTACATTTTCAAACTCCAATTTCTCCCATTCCTAAGTGTATAGCTCTTAGATGCACACTTGAAAAACATGACTGCATGAAAAGGCTCAGTGCTAAGAATCAATTTGCATGTAGCAATTACAAATCCCTCACGAGTAATCCAAAAACAACAGAAGGAGGTTGGAAAGGGCAGAATTCCAGCATGGTTATCTAAGTTTGCTGACACTGGGAAAGCAAAATGATGACGGGGGTGTAGTGTGCTTCCAACAATGGGTGGCATAGCAAGAATAATAGGCCATTAGATGCTAGGTATTTGTTAGAGTTAAGCTGTAGTCTCAATAAAGCATTGCTGATGACCTAAAATCATTATCTGGACAGCCTAATCTAGTGTTCCCCTAGCTGGCTGATGAAAAGGAATGCACTTTTCCTAGCAATCCACAACAGACCACAGAGGGTGAGAATGCTATTAACTCATCAATCCTGTGTTGGTTCCTTAGAAGCTACAATGAAAAAAGCCTAGTAGATGAGAAAGATACAGTACATACAGTTGTACCTTGCTTAAAGAGCATAATGTGTTCCACATGATTGCTCTTTAAGCAAGTTTGCTCTTTAAGCAAAACACCATTGTAAGTGACCAATTGTGACTTCTGGTGGGGTGGGTGGATTTGCGAACCCCAATTTATTTGTTAAGCGAGTTTTTGGGTGCTTTTTACTTCCGCTTCTGGGAGTAACAAGGGCAGGGCAGGCCAGATGAATCGCAGTAAACCCATTCGTGTGGATTCACAGGGTGCTTGAACCTCTGGGAATTGAAGTCCAAGAACATCTGGAGTGCCAAGGTTCGCCATCACAGATCTATAAGAATCCTGCAATACAAATAGTGACATTCCTATATTACAGATGGAGGTACTGGGAATTCTCAAAGAGATTGGATAGCTTAAAGCTAATTAAGTGAATTTATAGTGGTGGCAGGATTCAAAGCAGGGACTTCCTGGTTCATAACTGGGTCTGTAAGACATAGCACTTTTTAACATTATTATCCTCTTATTAAACTTGTTTAGAAAGAAACATTCAGCGCTGAGTATACCACTAAATGTTAGGAAGAGAGTAAAACACATTCAACAGTAAAACAGACCAATTTGGAAGGTTATGGCCTCTCTTTCAAAGGCCCTTCCAAGATCTTTAAGCAGAAATTAGACAGCCATCTGTCAAAGATACTTTAGCTGTGGATCTCTTGCACCGATAAAGGCTGGAACTAATTACTTCCAACTCTACAATAGGTTTATAAGTTTATAATACTAAAACCGACCTGGATAGATGTTTTTAAACCAATGTCCTCATTTTTTAAAGGCAGCTGAGAACACAGACATCATATCAGCCTGAAACACATGTTTTGAATAGCAGATCTTGAAATTCCCAACTATAGGTGAATGTGGTTTACTGGAGCTGCAGTCCACCATATCTGTAGGGGGCCAGGATGGTGAATACTGGTGTAATGTCTGAAATAAAAAAAGCAAATACCGTACCTGAGATCTCACCTTATGAAATATTTCTCCCCGTATCCCAGCATGCAACAGAACCACCTGCAACATTTATGACTCAAAATCAACAGATACCCTCTTGGGAATGATGCCAATGAAAAAATAATGAAAGATTTTAAAATATACTCATCTGTTGCCAAGAGGACACCAATAAACTCTTCAACTGCTCTAACTTTGTTGAAACAGTTTATATGCCTAGGCATGTAAGAACTTATCTGAATACAGTAATACCTCGGATAACGATTGCCTCGGATAACTCTAAAATCGGATGAGGTCAGGGAATTTGAGGCAAACATTTGCATCGCATGTTAAGATAATGTTGTGCAATGCAATTCTTTGCCTCAAATTCCCCGACATTGATCTCTGCCCCAAAGCCTGCAGGGCTAGAGACCAGCTCTGCAGGCTTTGGGGCAGAAATCTACCAAGGCTTAGCCCCACCGGTTTGGTTGGGGGGAGATCAGGCATGCCTGTCCTCCCCCTTGCCAAACCAGTGCTATGGGCTCTCTGCTTTGGGCTCGGGGTGGCTTGGGGGGGGGGAAGCAAACCGGATTGCCCCCATGTTCCCTTTCCTCTTCGGAAACGTTAAAAATTGGATAATGTTATGACTTGTGGAACCAAGTCATAACGTTATCCGAGGTACTAGTGTACATTATCAATGGTGATCTTCTTTCTCAAAGTATATACAGTGGTACCTCGCTTAAAGAGCATGTATTTCACGGGATTGCTCTTTAAGCAAGTTTGCTCTTTAAACGAAACACCATTGTAGGTGACCAATTTTGACTTCTGGCGAGGGGGATTGTGAACCCCAATTTAGTTGTTAAGTGAGTTTTTGGTTGGTTTTAGTTGTTAAGAGAGGCAATCATTCAGAGAAATTTCTGCTCTTTAAGTGAGTTAGTCTCTAACTGAGGCATTCTTTATGCAACATTTTAGTGTACTGTATATGGATTTAGATTAGGATGTACAAGTTGTGATGTCAGAGAGGTAAGCCCCAAAGGTGGTTCCCCCCAAAAGCTGCTGTTCTCCGGGACACTGGGAAAAGTTCCTACTGGTTCTGGCGAACTGGTGTGAATCTGTTGCATCCCATCACTGGTTGTAACTGTGCCTCCTGCAAATCTGGATAGCTAAACCAGAAGCTGCCTTAACAAGCTGCAAACAAATACTGATTGACAAATTCTTCCTCTCTCTTTGCTGACTCCTGTCTGGCAGCTAAAACAAATTCATTCAGCAAAACCCAATTCCTTGGGTATGACTTCACAGTGGATCAGTGCAAATTTTACCTGCTGTGTTGTTGCACCCTCAGTTTGCTTTTTGAATAAGTTTCCATAAAAACATCCATATCAGGTTCCCCTTGAATACACAGTTTTTCCTTGTTTATGATGACCTTATGGACTCAGTGATCCATAAGGTCCTGTCCATGTCTGCAATTATAAGATTATACTGTAATATGTATTTGTGTATTTACTCTTCTTGCTAGATAACTAAATGGAAAAATTAAGAGACAGGCTGATTCCTGACTATTACATTTTATTGTTTAATGCTGGGGTGACCATCCTTGGTGCTCCTGCTGTTCTTGGACTTCAATTCCCAGAAGCTCCAAGTCAGCACACCAACTGATTAGGGCTTCTGGGAATTGAAGTCCAAGAACAGCACCAAAGTTGGCTACCCCGGTTTAGTCCAAGGAAGACCAGCTTCAGAGGGCCAAAGAGCCATTTCCTACGACTATCCTTGCCAAAACAGCCCTTGCCAGTACAATTGCAAGTAATCAAAATGTTACTTTCCATTTTTCAGAAACTGTTTTCAGAGGAGAATTATGGCCTTTGGAGTTGTTGAATGATAAGCCCAAACATACATAAATCCTGTTGATTCAATGGGTCTAACCCTGTTGAGATTTCCAGTGGGATCCAGGCCTCAGATGAAAATTCCTAGAATCTCTCTGTTCATTCCAATGATGTTCCAATCCTAATATTTTTTTCCTATGCTTTTCAATCTGTAGCTACATACTGATCAGTAAGCTCTCCTGCCTAATCCTTCTTTATATCTTTCTCTCCTGGTATAAGAGGATTCTGCTTGTGAACATGCGCACTGATTTCTAAGAAGAAAAGGACAGCAAGGAAGGCAGCTCCATGGGATGTCAGAGAAATGAAACCCGACAGATTGGTGTCATATAAGAGAAAGTATGGCAGCCAATCCTTTCAAGCCTCACTGGGGAACATGCTTGGCAGACTCCATTGCAGTGTTAAGACACATCAAGTATAACTAAACACCAGAAGAAAGGTGACCAATTAAGGATCTTGAATAAACAAGCAAGCAAACAAACAAAAGGGAAAAGGGAGTCCGATTAGTGTAAAATCTGCCTAAACTAATTTAAAGGCTCATATGCAAACTTAAGGATAGACTGTAATTTATATGGACAGTCAATATATGTCATCTGGAGAAGTTTTTAAGACCACCATTCCTAGGCTGTTGCAGCTGGGAGATTTTGCAGGTTATTGTTATGCATCTCCATGTTGTTTTAGATGTATGGTGACCCTATGAATTAATGGCTCAGATCCTATTGCCTACAGTAACATTCACTCCAGCCCTAGCCAACTAAGCAGAAAGCCACTCCTGGTTAAGATGCTGAACTTGATGACTGGAAGGTCAGCAGTTTGAGGCCTGAGTGCTACACGACGGAGTGAGCTCCTATCTCTTTCCCAGCTCCTGACAACCTAGCTGTTCAAAATCAAGAAATTTCAAGTAGATAAATAGGTACCACTTTGGTGGGAAGGTAAACAGCGTTCTGTGCACTCTGGCATTTAGTCATGCCTGCCACATGTTCACAGAAACACCTGCAGACACAGAAATAACTGTCTCTTTGGCTAGAAACAGAGATAAGCGCTGAACCCGAGAGTCGGTGATGGCTGGTTTTCGAGCAAGGGCAACCTTTACCTTTAAAGCTGAATCCAAAAGTTTGTGTTTATTATCTGTTTAATCTACATTCATGCAAGACTTAGTTTAGATATGTTGTTACATCATTGTTTTATTCTCTACAGCAGAGCGATAGAGAACAATTTAAAGAACATGTTGAGAGCAGCTTTTGCATCTCCTAAAGCAGCATAGTTCGAAAAATTACATGGTTAATTTTGGCCTATGAGGAAAGAAAGACTCATAGTCTCCAACAGGATATTCCAGCTATTGAACAAGACCTATACTTGATCTTTGCCATTTTGCATCTTGGCTTAACACAGCTCAACCTCAAGAAATTGAACAAAGGATGCTTGTGGTTCATCACAAAAGCTGTGTGTATTTGGAATTACAGCAATTTGTTAGCAACCCAGGCAAGAACTTCAGCGAAAGCGTATATGAAGTGTATTTATATTGTATGTTCTTTTAGGTTATTGTCTTATTATAGTTTATGTCTGTGTGCCTATTTTATGCACTGCCATGAGTAGTGTCTAACACTAAATCCAGTGGAGCATGAATACAGTATATTAAACAAACAAATGCCCATTGAGGAGTTTGTGAGGTTGTCCCATTTCCTCCTCAGATCCAACTTCAAGGCCTTCATAATCCATAGGCTGCAGTGGCTCAGTTGTTAAGAAGCTTGCCTTGTTAGCTGGAAGGCCAGCAAGTTGACAGTTCAAAACCTGGGTACGGCATGACAGTTTGAGTGCCCATCTCTGTCTCAGCTCCTGCCAACCTAGCAGTTCAAAAGCAAGACATTGCAAGTAGATAAAGAGGGACCACTTCAGTGGGGAAAGAGCTTTGGGACTTGAAAGGTGCCTCATTTGGGCATCCCCTCAGTAGAGCTTCTCTAGCAAAAATCCTTTCAACCCAGAATAATTTCTGACAGAAAATTATTATTATTATTATTATCCATAGGCTTAGGCCCCTGAATCTCTAAGGGTTATGGGATCTGCATGTTCAGGCTTCTGAGTGTCCAGGCTCTCCAGGGCAAGCAGGTCCTCCACCTCATCAAACTTTGGAGTTCCTCAAAGTCATCCTCATTAGAGAATGAGGTCATGATATCCAACGCTATTAAGCAGCTAATTTATTCTTCTGTTTCTTCAAATGCCATATCTGTTCTTAACTTCTTCAGAACAGTTATTCCAAGGACATACCACACCAGTATCTCAGGTTCTTTAGCCATGAAGTCTGTCTATGTCCAGGGCCTCTCTTCCCAAGGATCTTCCTTTGCATAACAAGTTGGAGTATTCTATACTTCATGCCAATCCTCATGATATACCCAAGCTAGTGGAGCTTCCTTTGTTTAATGGTCTTAAACAGTTCTTGTTCTTTATCCATCTAGAGCGCAGTACTTCTACATTAGTCACACAGTCAACCCATGAGATCCACATTTAAAAAGCTTTGATTTTCTTTTCAGAAGCTAATTTATGCACCCTCTAAATTTGAGCACTCTAGGTTTAAGTCTCAGTTGATCCATACTTCCTGTGGGTCAGCACAACATTATAGCTGTGCTGCTGTCTCCTTTGACCCGCACATCATTAAGGCTGCTGGGTCAGGGGCATCCCATCATCTGAAATTTCTGAGGCTGTCTCTCCTTGATGGCATTTTACATGTGCCCTGGAGACACAATGATTAATTAAAAGGCCAATCAAATGGGACTACTAAGGATCTGCCTCCCAAAGTCTGTTGGGAGAGATTTGCAAGTTAAAAGCTACAATGTATTATGGAAAGGGGTGCATTACTGAAGGGGGAAGGAAAACAAAAGACAGGAGTAAAATTCCAGATTGACCTTTGGGTGATTTCATTTGCAGCATGCCACAATGAATCTCAGGACCTGATCAGGGTAGTTAAGTTTACAGAGCCTCATTATCTGAGATTTCCAGGCCAACGTATGAAATTTCCAAAACTTAAGTCTCAGGAGCAAAACAGAGTCCTGACAACTAATTGTGGGCATTGTTAGCAACTTTTGCTGTTCTCTCAGGATCCAACTCTTGCTTTATCCCATCTTGCAGTGGGACTGCGGTGGCTTAGAGTTTAAGATACTAAACTTGATGACTGGAAGGTCAGCAGTTTGAGACCCAGCTGCTGCACAATGGAGAGAGCTCCTGTCTCTGTCCCAGCTCCTGACAACATAGCAGTTCAAAAGCAAGAAATTGCAAGTAGATAAATAGGTATCACTTCAGTGGGGAGGTAAACAGTGTTCCATGCACTCCAGTGTTTAGTCCTGCCTGCCACATGTCCACAGAAATGTCTGCAGACACAGACAGCGTTGGCTCTTTGGATATAAATAGAGATGAGAACTGAACCCTAGAGTCAGATACGACTGGCTTTCGAGCAAGGGCGACCTTTACCTTAGCCTGTCCTAGGTCCCCATCTACTAGGACCAAATAACCACACTGCCACTGAAGTACTCCTTTGTACAAACAACTTCCATGCAGATAAAGAAAAATGACTTGTTGTGGAGAGCTTAAACCAGGTGTACAGAAGATCGTTGAGACATTGGGTATCTTTGCACACAAAGAGGCATTGCCATGAAAGTCAATGTAGCCCATTATCTTATTGCTTTGTGCTTTGAAGAGCTAGTTGGGAAACATTTTTCAGTCAAAGGAGATCAGACATTTTCTATGACGATCAATATTTATTTTAGCACACATGCACTAATAGGTACAAGGGGAACATCAAAAAGTATCTTCATCATTTTAATATCGCACAGTTAGTAAGGAAAGATATTAATGGAAACAGTGGATTGCCTAAAGGAAGGCCTAGCAGAATTACTGTAAGGTCTTCTTGCTTTGAGCTGATTTGGGGGTTTCCAAGATTAAGTGTTTAAGAGCTCAGCAAAAAATACCTGAGTGTTAAGATGAAACTTATGCCAAGTTTTATTTCTAGAATTGAATAAATAAGAATACAATGCTGCACAAAATCATGTGGGAGTAATTCCCATTTTACTTTGGAGTAAATGTGCACGTAATTGTTTTGAAAATAATGAAATAAGGATGCTAGCTAATGTGAGAATTCCCTGATGGCACAACCTAACACACTTATGTGCATGGAAATAATAATGAACTTCATCATGTATGTGCTGGGTATGGACCAAACTGGATGGGGCATTGAAAGCATGACTATATTTAACATGCCTGAGACTTCTTTACAACATGTGGTTGAATTATTGGGTTTGTTACCTTCTGTTGAATTGGGATGGATTTCCAGCAACACTAGCAGGACTTTCAAGGTAAGTGAGTGGCTTTATCAGTGTCCTACCCTCACCCTCCAAGTGAATTTCCATGCCCGAGTGGGCAATCTCTTGAGTCCTACTACTTCACCCAATCTACTGTGCCAATGAGGATTTAAGTTTAGCCAATGACAAGGCCATGAAGGTGGCTTTACTTTGGAAGTTTGAAGCTTGACCTGGACATGAAAAAAGAAGCAAACTGTATTTACTACATCACACTGGGTATCCCAATTTAATCCATATTGGGACCCTATGAATGGGGTGGTGAATAACTTTTCTCTTACTGCTATGTTCCCAGTGACTACTGCACCCACCATGACAACATTATTAACTTTGGGAGATAGCCATCTACAAGCTGATTCCCTCAAAGGTTTTTATTTGGGAGAAAACTAGATGTGTTGTGTAGGGCCATGGTGGCTTAGTGGTTAAGTCGCTGGACTTGATGTCTGGAACGTCAGCAGATCAGCATTTTGAGACCCAAGTGCTGCATGATGGAGTGAATTCCCATCATCTGTCCCAGATCCTGCCAACGTAGCAGTTTGAAAGCAAGAAATTGCAAGTAGATAAATGGGTACCACTTGGTGTGAAGGTAATTGTATTCTGTGCACTCCAGTGTCTACTCATACCTGCCACATGACCAGGTAAACACAGATGTAGACACCACTACTCTTTGGCTGTATACATAGATGAGCACCACCCCTAGAGTCAGACACGACTGACTTTCAAGCAAGGGAGACCTTGACCTTTACCTAGATGTGTTTACATATAGTTTAAAGTCACACAATTTTTAAAAATGCTCTATGGTCGATTACTGTTTGCCTTTCAGTCTATAGAGAGTGTCTATAGATTGAAAAGCAAACAGTTGTCATGAAAGTCATGAGAATCACACAAAGGATGAATCTCATATTTCAATTTTCATTATATTCATATTTTAGTTTTCTTTACATTTACATAGTCATTAAGTGTTAGGGTTTATAGATCATATTCTCTGTAAGTTTGAGAATAGCTAAACTCAAAATGGAAGCACTCTTGTGTCAGCCACATTCCATTACACCTGTTAGACATTTTAGGTAACATTAAGTCACCACATGCCAAGAAGGGCCAAGTGGGCACGTGAGATACCCTGACATCTGTGAGGTCACACTTAGATAACAAAGGGAATTTCCCAAGGTTGCATCACTTAGTTCCCAACATTCCTGAGAAAGGGAGATGACTGACTTTCACATGAAAAAGTCACCAAATGATATCAGCAAACACAATACAATACAATACAATACAATACCTGAAGAATGTCAAATTGCATCACTGCATGTCTAAGAATGCAGCACATCAAAGGAAACATCTGTTAAACTATGTCAACCCAAGGGAACGTAGTACATCAAAAGAATAGTTAAGATAGTCTCACAAACCTAGCATTCAATAAGTGGGTGTTAGAGCACCTAAAATCATATAGAAGAAGAGCCAGTTTTGAGGTCCGTTAGCCATCTTTTGAAGAGGCTCAACATCATGTCGCTTTAATCCATGAAGGACTACCTGGATGGGGGCTCCTAATAGAAATGCTGATCAGAAATGCTTTCTTAGGTGACGGAAGTTATTCTCTTGCTTTATTATTTTATTTAGCTTGTTATGTAGTGTACAGTAGTTTAGTTTATTTCTACATTATGTATCCTACTTATATATGTACTTTAATCATCTTTCAATAAAAAGCCAGAAAGAATCCAGAAGTGTGGTTTTTGGCTACTAAGGGAGCAGATTAATTCTACAGAGCAGGGTAGGCCTGTAAATAAAGGCCTCACTCAGAAATAAGATTTTGCAAATGTCCAGCCATGGGAAGAAGGGGACTTTCCTTCTCAAGTTCTGATAAGGTTGCCAGGGTGAAGCCGGAGATCAGAAGAAGGGAGGATACCTGTGTTCCTTACCAGTGGCCTGGGAAGGAACCCTTGATGGGCTATTCCAGCTTTGAAAGTAACCGCAAAGTGTCAGCCCAGAGATATCTTCCCAGGGACAGTTCTGCAGCTCTGCTCTGTGGTGTGAGACTGTGTTAGTGTGGGGAGTTGGCAAAATAAAATAAAATAAAATAAAATAAAATAAAATAAACAGAGACTGTTTTTCGGCTGTATTGCCTACTTATAAGCTACCAGCTTTCCTGCAAGGAAAAGGAGTGCCACTTCTCTCCCCAGAAGCGTGGACAGAGGTGTTGGGAGTCCAGGGGGTCACTTTCCCAACAGATTGGCAGTAGAGGGACTCCAGGGGCCATCAAAACCCCTATCACGACGACAATAACCTATCTCAGGGGATAACTTTTGAGAAATCCTCTGTAAAACAAAAAACTTTTTGCAGAGCAAAAAGTACTATTCCCCCACATCCAATATTGTTTTGCTTGCATTTGTTCTACTGACAACATGCACTAAAATACAAAGGCAAGAATTATTAATGTTTTCCAAACGTGCAAAAATGATAAAACCCTACTTTCCTTCAGTGTTATCATGACACCTCAAGAAAAACAACAGAGGCTACAGGATCATAATTTCAATGCTCAATGTTGTTCTTTTCAGTTCAGTATCGTGTGGTGAAATGAGTGAAGTCAAGTTTCGAAATTTCTCTTTCATTTGAAAAATCTGTCCGGTCAATGCGTGAGCTGGGACTTCCAACACTGGTCAGCCAAGCCTTCCTGTAAGGAAAAAGTAAATGCAGGTGGGTTAAGCAGCTCCAATATTGCAGACATAATGTTCATTCTATATCTATGCTTGGTATGTTTAAAGATCTCCCTTCCTCTCCAGGCAAAGCAAAGTTCTTCACTTAGAAGTGAAAACCTTCATGCATATATTACGCAGCTATTCTATATTTCCCTTATTAACTAAAAAATGGGAATGAATAACTCCTATAAAGGTCACCCTTGCTCGAAAGCCAGTCATATCCGACTCTAGGATTCAGTGCTCATCTCTGTTTCATAGCCGAAAAGGCAGGGCTGTCTGTTTCTACAGACGTTTCCGTGGTCATGTGGCAGCCATGACTAGACACCGGAGCACACGGAACACTGTTTACCTTCTTACTGAAGTGATCCCTATTTATTTAGTTGCAATTTCTTGCTTCTGAACTGCTAGGTTGGCAGGAGTTGGGGCAAAGACGGGAGCTCTTTCCATCCTACAGTATTCGGGTATCAAACTGCTGACCTGCTCCTTCCAGTCAGTGTTTTAGCCACTTGAGCCACTGCAGTCCCAACTCCTATTCCACCTGAAAATATCCCATTAAAACATCCTAAGTGTAACAAATCTTCTAGTTTCTTCCAGGAATGAAACCATAAGTAAGCTCCTATTATTATTTTTTTCAGTTGCCACAAGCATTCAGAGTTGGACCATTTAATGTATGGTAAAGGTCGCCCTTGCTCGAAAACCAGTTGTATCTGACCCTAGGGTTCACTGTTCATCTCTGTTTATAACCAAAGAGCAGCACTGTCTGTGTCTGCAGACATTTCTGTGGACATGGGGCAGGCATGCCTAGACACCAGAGTGCACGGAATGATGTTTACCTTCCCACCAAAATGGTACCTATTTATTTACTTGCAATTTCTTGCTTTCAAACTGCCAGGTTGGCAGGAGCTGGGACTGAGATGGGAGCTCATTCCATCGTGCAGTTCTCTGGTCTCAAACTGCTTACCTGCCAACCTTCCATTCATCAAGTACAGTGTCTTAACCACTTGAGCTGTGGATTGCATTCAGTGGGAGGCCTTAAGCTCCATGGTATAAGAAATTTTTGTTTTCCAGGAATCGGCTTTCAAGTTCAACTTGCATTTGGAAGGTTTAAGACTGAAAGGATGCAGTGATTTTCTGTCGCTAGTTAGAACAGCTAACATGGCTAATGTCATAATAATGTAGCTTCATAATGGGGTGCAATCTATATCTTATTAAAATCAATGTCAAAAAAAGCCCACTTATTTTTATGGAGCTGGATTGTAACCGGTGTGTATTTCATAGAGTAAATTGTTATGAATTTAATAAAATACAAAAAATAGGAACTAAAATAAATTATGATGCTGATCTGTAATGCTTGGAAGGCTCATAAACTCTCAAGAAACATAAAGCCAACATGATTAAAAAGCATGTTATTAAGTTCAGCATCAGGCACTAAACCATTAGGGAATGCCAGAATTCTGCAAAAAGGAATCACAGTAAAACCTTGCCTAAAGAGCGCCTCGCTAGGAGACTAACTCGTTTAAAGAGCAGAATTTTCTCTTAACAATTAAAACCAACCAAAAAAAACCACTTAACTAAATTGGGGTTCGCAATCCCCCCTGCCAGAAATCACAATTGGTCACTTACAATGGTGTTTCACTTAAAGAGCAAATTAGCTTAAAGAGCAATCCCGTGGAACACATTATGCTCTTTAAGCAAGGTACCACTGTATAATTTAATGCCTTTGGGGTATATATGGCAATGCTGTATCACATGCAATAATAGCGCATTCCCCCGCCTTTGCTTTCACTTCTTAGATGCCTAGCAACAGTCAGAATGCAATATGCATCATTTACTCAAGAGTAGTGCTGACTGGGACGTGGAATGTCAGCAGTTCGAAACCCGAGTACTGCATGACGGAATGAGCGCCCATCTCTGTCCCAGCTCCTGCTAACCTAGCAGTTTGAAAGCAAGAAATTGCAAATAGATAGATCGGTACCATTTTGGTATGAAGGTAAACACCATTCCATGCACTTCAATGTCTAGGCATGCCTGCCACATGTCCATGGAAACATCTGCAAACGCAGACAGTGCTGGCTCTTCGGCTATAAACAGAGATGAGCACTGAACCCTAGAGTCGGATATGGCTGGCTTTCGAGCAAGGGTGACCTTTACCGTTAGTCCTATTAACATTTATCATCCTGGAGATTGGTGATTTATGCTCTGATCATCCATACACTGAATGCAATCTAGGAAACAAAATCAGATTCACAGCTTGGATGTAACATTTTTATTAATGTCATTACATGTAAGAGATTTCTTTTTTTTGGGGGGGGGGGGTAATAAGGACATAACAATGTGTCCCCCACCATGAAATAGGATAATATTTTCTAGATCCTGGGGTGGCCTTCATGACCACCCCAGGAACATCACAGAACTCTCTCTGCCTGTTGGAGAGGGGGAATGAGGGCCAGCTGTGTGGACCAGCTAGCCCAGCCATAAAGACCTTGCTGTCTCTCTTGACTGTACTGTATTTTTTACACTGTATTTTATTGTATTGTTTTATTGTTTTTTCTTTTTATGTAAAATTTATTGATTGTATTATCTGTGCTGCATCTGTTATATTTTTATATTATGCTGTATTTATATTTGATATTGTGATACTGTATATGTTTTTATGTTATGTGAGCCCATCTGAGTTGCCTCAGGGAGGTGAGTAGAGGGGCATATAAGTCTAATTTAATAATAATAATAATAATAATAATAATAATAATAATAATAATAATAATAATAATAATAATAATAATAATAATAATAATAATAATAATAATAATAATAATAATAATAATAATAATAATAATAGAAGGGTATTTTATGTTGTGAGATCTAAAATGTCTTTTTTTTTTCATTTGGGGGTAATCTTTTGCCTTCTTGCAATTTTTGTAATTTTAAATACATTTTCAAAGTACTGATGTCCTAACAGCATGCTGTGTGTAAAATAATGCGTAACGTTGGGATTTTTAAAAGTACAGTATTTTTTTTAAACCGCTACTAATAGAAATGCATCACTTTTTAAAAATAACATGCCATGTTCAGGGGAAATCACTGGCAAACTATTTCTTTGGGCAGGGAGAAGAGGCTGATGCCTGGTTTTTGACATGGTATTACCAAACCGTAGCATAAAGACCCAAACCAAAGGAGTGTACACCATCCAGGTAAGCAGCTTTATTGGTCACCTTGATGGTAAAAAATGGTGACTCCAACAAGACTTTATTCATGCAGATGCAACTGTCTGAAGAGGGAGAAGCTGGTCCATCTAGGTAGGGTCTCCGTGTGATCCAGAATGCACACCAAAATGGGGTTCTGATTGATGTGGAAAGCCTACCTAGATAGAACAGCCTCCTTCATGCAACACCCATGACAAATGTCTTTAGGGTTGTTCTTCCAGAAGTATAAGGGTGGTGAAGACAACTGTGAATGTTATAAAGCTTTTACAGCAGGGGTCCGCAACCACCAGGCTGTGGACCAGGGCTGGGCTGTCCTGAACTGTGCCGTGGGTGGGTGTGGGTGTGGTGGCGCTGAGAGCTCTGGTGGCAGCCTTCTACCCTTAGCGTGCTCCGCTGGGAGTGCAGGCTTCAGGCACAGAGGATGGGTGGGTGGCCAGGACCCACCTCCATGTTGCTTAAATGTGACAGGGCTCTGCCACACCATGGGCGGGGCCTATGCCATGGGTGGAGCCTACATCATGGGCAGAGCCTACATCATGGGCGATCTAGTCATGCCTGCCATATGGCCATGTACACATCTGCAAACACAGGCAGCACTGGCTCTTGGGCTGTAAATGGAGATGAGCACTGCATCCTAGAGTCAGATATGACTGGCTTTTGAGCAAGGGAGACCTTGAGCCACTTGCAAGGACAAAACCTGATGTCAAATTTGAATACCAGTCAGGGATCTTCTGTTATAAGGGAAAGGTTGTCTTTGCTCGAAAGCTAGTTGTTACCAACTCTTGGGTTCAGGGCTGATTTCTGTTTATAGCCAAAGAGCCAGAGGACTTGATCCACAAAAGCTCACATTAAAATACAGCAGTTAGTCTTTAAGGTGCCACAATGTTTTTGTCTTTCTGGGTTTTTTTACTCTCTGATATGCTTGCACAAAACAAAACTTTTAAAATGGTAGCTGTGTTAGTCTGGGCACGGCAGGGAGGTGGGCCACCCAATTTCACCACCACCCTACCTGAAGGCCACCCAATTTTGCTATCCCCCCCCCCGGCCGGGGGTTGCGAACCTGTTGCTGCCCACCACTGAATGTGATGCCTCACTGCCCAAGTTGGGCGTTGTGGCTGGGAAGCAGATGGGCCCCTCCTTGTTTTGGGGCGGCAGCAGGACCACCCACCTGTGCACAGTGTGTACGTTGTTGTAGCTTGTTGTGTGCTTGCGTGTCCGGTCCCACTGCCCCCACCTGCCAATCTGTGGAAAGGTTGTAATGAAGCTCGCCTGTGGTGCGGGAAAGGTTGGGGACCCCTGTTTTACAGCATCATTACAGCCAAGAATGCATAGGTTGGCTGCTTTTGTGGTCATTTTTACTATTCATCCTTCACTTTGTGAAGCTGCTTGGGACCCTGAAACTGAAGACAAAGGCTGAAGCCTTCCCTAGATATCCTCTTCTCCAGGAAACTGTTATTGCATTAAGAGAACCATGGCAATCTCTCTCTCTTTCTCTCTCTCTCTCTGGACTGAGGGAGCCTTGCTTGCTGAAGCAGAATGCCTCCATCTGCCAAGGCTCTTAAAGTCAAATTCTGCCTGTCTCTGCTGCCATGGAAACCTCATTTTCCCATTTGGCTAAAAAAACAACAACCCCAGGTTGGCTGGTATGGATGTTGCCATGTCTCCTGGTTGTAGAAGATCAAGAAAATCCATGATGCAATGTTGGCTGAAATTCAGAGGCTGTTAATCAGAGGAAACAGGACATTATCCCAAAGGCAATGACCAGAAGGTATAAAGAGACCAACAGCCACCTTGCTGGTTGATTTGCAGTAAATCAGCAAGAGTTTCTGACTCCGCCATCATGCTAAAGTACAAGAAAGTGAAACCTCTAACCCAGTGTTTCCCACTGATCAGTCCCCCTGTGGGGCGAGGGCCCCATGTTGAGAACCACTGCTTTAACTCCAGAACTAATCTAACCCATTAAACTTCCCATCTGCTTCACAGAGAATCTAGGAAAGTTTCCCCCTCAAATCCAAGCCCTCTTTCTTCATGTAAAGAATCTCTCCACATACCACCTGTTGACTGAGTGGATGTGAAACATCTGGAGGAAATGTGCCCTGATCTCAGACCACTGTATTCAGTGGGGAATTCAGTATGTCCAGGTCACAAGTCCAGCATGAAACAATGCTGATGAAGGAATGATGCTCTGCCGATACAAGCATGTCTACTTCTCAGCTGCTCTCAGCAAGCAATTTAGGATGCAGGAAACAGGAATGGAAGAGCTGGCCAAACCTCCCCTTTGAAAAACTAGGGGTACAAGAAAGGCTCAAAGAAACTGTACAACCCTCTATTGGCATGGAAAATGTAAAGATCTGTACTTGGGAACATCAATATATTGAACCTAAAATTCCCCACACCATTGTGGCTGGAAGATTCTGAAAGTTGCAATTGCTAAAAAGTAACTGTTCCAAACTCAAACTTCCAACCTGCCCATCCCACAATTTAGCTTCATATAAAAGCCCTCATGGTTCCCTCAGTACTAAACCCAAAACTCTGCTCATAATCTGATATCAATCCTGATGGACCAAGGTTGATTCAGCCTTCCATGGTAAAATGAATACCTTGTATGTTGGGGCAAAATACCAATTAGTTTGAGAACCTCCCAAATAGTGCTCTAAGTGGAATGCGACCGTACAGTATATAAGTGTACAGTAATTGCTATTAGGTCTTCCTTGCTCGAAAGCCAATTGTGTCTAACTCTAGGGGTTGGTGCTCATCTCCATTTACAGCCAAATGTCTGCAGACATTTCTGTGGCCAAGTGGCAGGCATGACTAGATGCTGAAGTGCATGGAATGCTGTTCCCTTCCCACCAAAGTGGTACCTATTTATCTACTTGTAATTTCTTGCTTTTGAAATGTTAAGTTGGCAGAAGCTGGGACAGACAATGGCTGTACACCCTATTGCACAGCACTCAGGTCTTGAACGGCTGACTCTCTGACCTTCCAGTTGTTAAGCTCAGTGTCATAATCACTAAGCCACCGCGGCCCTGTTATGGCTGTTGCTAAAAAGCTTAGAGTTTGGTGCTGTAGCGTGGCAAAGAGATGGAAACAAAAGGGTTTGTATTTAACTGTAGAGCGCAGCCATTTGCAACCTAAGGCCCGTGGGCCAAACCTGGCCCTGACACCATTCCATCCCCCCCTCCATGTCATTTGCCACGTTTTCAGCAGCTTAAAAGCAGCCTATTTCTGAGTGGGGTAGAACAGTTGCTCGTCATTACCAGAAATGGCCACTAGGGGTGCAAAGTACAGTTTCCCATAGGAATGCACTGAAAACCAATTTCAAGTTGAGGCAAGCTCAGGAAGTCAGCCAAGCAGAAAGACTCCATTGGTTTACCTCTGTGTGATGGGTTGGGGGAGAAGGAGAGCGTATTTTTTAAAATAAGGGTTTCCCTGTCAGCCCTCTCTGTCTTATTCTCCATACTAGCATGCTACTGGCCTTTAAGGTGAGCCATTACAAAATCTGGAGTACAGTATGTGCTTATTGAGCCTCCTGGGAAGTATTGCCTTCTGCATAGTCCTGAGGGATTTCTGGAATTTTGCAAAAGTACTTTCTTAAAAGCCTCCCTTTTTCTTCTTCCACAAGGGATGCACAGTATTTGTTTAGTTGTTCTGTTTTTTATTTGTTGTGTTTTTTTAAAAAATTATCTGATATTGTGTGTACACCACCCAGAGTGGGGAATTTATAACAAATAAATAAAAATCATATTCCCTCCCCCCAAACAGTCTATGAGAGCTTGACACGGCCCCCGGCTTTAAAAGGTTGAGAACCCCAGGTATAGCGAGTTGGATTTTGATCTCTAAGACTGTTAAGGTTTCGTCCAGTGATTCTACAGTTATAGATTCTGGAGAAAAGAACCTTTAAAATTATGGAAACAGGTAAACCAGGACTCTCTTGGTGTTTTTGCTCGTTTGTGAAAAAACCAGACAATCTGTTGCCATAAGAAGTAAACATCTGACTTAGGGTTTCTCCAGACTTGAAAGAAAACTCCGAATAGGTTGTGGTTGCTACTTATTGTGAACACAATCCGTGCTTACAGAGGTAAGCCTACAAACTGGACTTCAAAACTCCACCATCACTTCTCTCCAGGGACACTGAAATCCTTGTGAGCAATTCTGGCTCCTAGACTTTAAAACCAAACCCGCAGAGACAAGTAAAACTTTCTCCTCTTGCAGCAACCACCTGCCTTCCCAGCCAAACAGCCAGAGAAACACAGTAATTGTCTGAGACATCAGTCAATGTCCTGGCTATTCTGACAGAAACATAAGTTAGACACAAGAAATATCTGTTTAATTTCACCCCCCCCCCCATGTGGGGGAATTTTTATGTCAGTGTTTTTTCCATCAGAAATGTGAAGAAATTTGCTCATTTGGGCAAACAGCTCAAAACCAAGCAGCCACAAAATTATTCCCTCTTATACACCTGAAAAATTCAAGAGGTACAGCCATTCCCAACAGGGTCACTAGGAGATTTCTGAACTAAACCCCCAAAAGAAGGGAATCAGTCCTTGTGGTGTCATAGGGTCTTTGACTTTTATAATACAGTAAAACCTCGCATAAAGAGTGCCTCACTTAGAGACTAACTTGCTTAAAGAGCAGGTTTTTCTCTGAATGGTTGCCTCGTTTAACAATTAAAACCAACCAAAAACTCACTTAACAACTAAATCGGGGTTCACAATCCCCTCCTCCAAAAGTTCCATTTGGTCACTTACAATGATGTTTTGCTTAAAGAGCAAACTCGCTTAAAGGGCAATCCTGTGGAACGCATTATGCTCTTTAAGCGAGGTACCACTGTAACTGCAAAATAATGCATATACAGTATGTTCATGTTTGTGTGAGTGAGGCAGAAGGAGAATTGCTCTAATGGGAGAACCAAGCTCATCCTTCTGTAAATTGGCGCAAGATTATGTATTTTTGACATGTAGTATAATTTCCGTTCTATTCCTTCCTTTCTATTTGAACAATCAGATCCTTCAATTGCTGTATTCCAATCATGGGATTCATTCCACCAATCTTTAGTTACCTGTAACAAGTCATATTTGCCCTCCTAGGATTTCTAATTCTTCTTGTTTTGTTTCTCAAACTTCTTGCATTTGTACATAGATACCAGATATTGTGTGATTTGTTTGCCTGCTTTCCTTACTACCTTTTTATGAGGATTATGATTATTGGTCTCCATTAGAGGTACTCGCTCTGTTCTTCTTATTGTACATAAGCTTTCATCTTTCTTTACTGCTGAGTTTGTCTTCCTCCTTCTTCCAATTAATTCAGTTTAAAGCCCTCCTGATGAAGTTCTTCATACTATGTCCAAATACATTCTTCCCTGTTCTTGCGAGGTGCAACCATTCCCTTGCCAGTAGTTCAACTTCCAGGAAGTTGTCCCAAAATCAAAATCCCTCACGTTGACACGGCTTCCAAAACCAGTCATTCACTAAGCCTGTTTTCCCTACTTTCTATTCCTCTTTTGAGCACTTGTATGATAGATGAGAAGACTATCTGAGCACCAAAGTTCTTGAGTTCCCTTTCCAGAGCTTGTAAATCTAATGTGATCTCTTCAAAGTTGCCTTTAGCTGTGTCATCTGTTCCCACATGGATGAGAAGAAAGGGATATGCATCTGTGGGTTTTATGTGTGATGGCAGTGCTTTTGTCACATCCTTAATCTGTCTTCTAGGGAGACAGCATACCAGGTGGGTTCATGGATCTTTACCAGCATATTTCAGTTTCACTCCCATGCATTATGGAATCAAAACTCTGGGCACGATCTAAGTTCAGTCCTGACAGGCTCATGTTTGACTCATCCTTCCATCCTTCTAAAGCAGGGTTGACCAAACATTTTGGGCCACAGGTCATTCACATGGTTGAGCAGGTCAGTCATATGGTTCCTCCCACCGGAAGTGGAAGTAAAACGTGCCCACGCATGCACATAACACTACTGTAAATGCACCTGTGGCTGTCATAAGTGCGTTTAAGACAGCCACGGATCATTTACGGCAGTGTTTTGCACATGCACGGACAAGTTTTACTTCCGGTTTTGGGAGTGGCAAGGGCGGTGCAGGCTGGATGGAATGGCACTGTGGGCTGGATCTGGCCTGTGTGCCGTAGTTTGGGTACCCCCGTTCTAAAGATTGTTAAAATGAGTACCAAACTTGTTGAGGCAAACTATAGTGCTAATTACCTTGTAAACTGCCCAGAAAGTGCTTTAGCACTATGGATGGTCTATAAGCAGTTGCATTTATGTTTGCATTTGCTCATGCATTTAAATCAGAAGGGTGAGCTGAGTATTTTATTCAATTACTTCTTTTGGATTTCAGTGAGTTTACTCTAAGTGTGGCTAAACCTGGATTCAGCTGATTGTTCTTGTTTTGCTTTGAGGAGAAACATACTGGCGATATCTTCTCCTTTTTTTCCTCCTGGTCTAGTTGTTGCTTCTCATGCATTAAAATGCACACAAAAAATGCATACACGGAGGGGGGGTGGAATACAGAAAATCTTATACAGTGGACCCTCACTTAACAAATATAATGCATTCTCTGGGACCTTTTGTACTACGAAAAATTTGTAAAGTGAATTTCCCATAGGAATGCACTAAAAACCAATTAATCCATTCCAGAAAAAACCTGTTAACCGAGCCACTATTTTCTATGGATTTCCTTTTGATATGGGAATTTTGTGATAAGCAAACCGCTTGTTAAACGAGGGTCCGCTGTATATGTATTGGAATGTGCAACATCATTTAAAAACAAGCCTGCCAAATTGGACCATTGATCCACATTTACCTCAATGTCCATCCTGATCAAAAGTGTCCCTTCCAGGCAATGGTAATTTCAGGCAATGGTAATTTCTAGCCCAGCCTGGATGTGCCAGAGATTAAACATGCAGCCTTCTGCATAAGAAGCTTTATTGTTGGGCTATAACACTTTCTTAACAAAATTAAAATGCCCTGTTTATGTGTAGCTAGTATGGAGAAGTTTGGGGCTTTTAGATATTTGGATTGCTTCTCCCATTTCTTGGAGTCTAAACAAAACTGGAAGAACAAAGGTTCCTTATTCAGATTTTCTGTGCATGTACATTTGATGAATTGACATTTGATTGAAGAGCTACACATTTGGACACTCACAGGCCAGAAACACAAAATTTACCACAGGAAAGGAGAATATTTCACATTTGCTCTTATTATTTTTCTATACTGTATCCTAGTCTTCTTTGCACCATTTTCAGTTGAAGGCTGTACTGTCTGATTTACCATTTAATTTAAATCAAATAAATCAAATAAATTTCTTGAGCAATGACCAAAGTTGCAATCATGCCTATGGTTATATAAGAAGCCAAGTCCTTCTATACATTTCACAGAAAATAATGTGCCTATAACTTTGTAAGCACATAGGCCTAAGAGAGAAATAATTCCACAGAGAATCTCATTATAGCTTCTAGCAACTATGGGTTTAGCGAAGTCAACAGAAAAATACAGTTCCCCTCATCCAACTTCATGTAAATGAAAATAAACACTTTTGATTAATTAATACTCCTTTAAAAATATAGCTTTCCAAAACTCAGTGATAATTAAAATTAGGGCAGAACAGATAACAGCTGGAGGGGAAACCCTTCATTAATTTTACATGATTATATTAAAAGCACAAATAAAATACTGCCCTCAGCTCTAGAATTAGTATCTGCAAAATAGAGTACAAGTAATACCTCATATAACATTAGTATCGAATAACACTAAAATCGCATAACATCAAGGAATCTGGGGGGAAGAATTGCATCAGATAACATTAAGATCCTATGGGATGCTTCAGATAACAACCGCGAAAGCCTGTGTGGTTACAATGTATCTCTATGGATCCCATAGAGGATCAGATAACACGAAAAATCATATAACACGAAGACTTGTGGAACCAGGTTTTAGTGTTATATGAGGTTTTACTGTATTTCTTTCCTGTGTGTTAATTTAGATGTGGAATGAGAGTGCTAAAGGTTCATCATAATGTAAGCCCTGTTTTAGTCTTTTCTGAGTATACTTATCACAGGTAGGTGCGGGTATTCTAGCCCAATTCCTTCATCAGTTTCATCACTTTTCTATACACTAGGAGATAGAAATCTGCGGTTTTGGCTCTCTGTTATCCATCGGTGTTCTCTATGTGAGATCCTGGACAAACAAGACCCTAAATCACATTGGGACCCATTTCTTCTTCTTCTTTACTTTCTCTTTTACCCCTTCAGGTGTCAAGGGAAATACAAGGTTCTTGCTCTGACATTTCTAGCAACCTCCACCAGCATTATTAGGCGTTTTTGCAATACGTCTTTGATGTTGTCTCTTCACCTTCCTCTGGGTCTGTCTCGTGGTCTTTGTCCTTCTCCTCTTTTCACATAGGCCTTGTATGTTATGGAATTCCAAGACATTATCTCCAAATGGGCAAACCACTATATTTGTCTCTGTATGTTCTTTAAGATTGGGTCTATTCCATTTCTTTCTCTTATCTCATTCTTGATTCCTCAGACATCTCATTTCTATGGTGCTGAATTTCATTTATATTTTGTTGTAAGTGTCCATGTTTAGCATTGGTAACATAAGGTGGGAATGAATAGGCTTTGTATGAAGTGTTTCTTTGTGCTGGTCAGTACTGTCTTGTAAGAGTGGAGCTAACTGACCCAATATTTGGTTTGCCTTACTGCACCATATGTTGATCTCTTTGTTCATCTGTAGGAGACACACTACAGATAGTGGAAATTCTCTCCTGGATCTTACTACCTACCATGCGTGTAGGAAGGTGATGACAATAGGAAATAAGTTACTGACTAGGACATCTGCCTCTTTCTGTGACATGTATCATCGACTGCAACTCATATCTGAGAATGCATTTTTTCTTGAAGCAGTAAAAATGTCATGGGGATGAATTTGTTTAAGGTGGATCCCAGCTTGCCATGAACTGACCCACACACTATGATCTCAGAGCCATTCCCTGCAGCAAACACGAAATGAGATGTGCAGGATTCAACACCAGGACTGCAATGGACTGCCACAGCCTTGAGGATATTGACAAGGTGTGCCTTCACAGCCAATCTACCTGTATCTGCCATGGCCTCTTTCACCTCCATGACCATTGGGAATCAGTTTCCCTCCTCTGCTCATTTTGCCATTGGGCTCATATGATGGTTTCCAGAGGCATTTCCTCCACTGAGAGGGAGGAAATTTGAATATCAATCAGGGATCTTCTGTTATTAGATAAAGGTTGCCCTTTACCTATTGAGTTTTATTAAACATACTGGTCCAGATAAAATTAGTCACAGCTAAACCTCACTGAAACCAGCAGCAGAAGTTAACTCCCTCTAATTCCTACTGCTTTAATTTGCCATTAGTGGTAACTGAAATTAGCCAGATTAGGGCAACATATTTAAAAATCTTCAAAATTCACATACTGCTTATGCCACATCAAGATAACTGTAAGTTTCTACAACCTCAGGGCACAACTAGATGAATAAATTGGAAGAGCATCTCAGATAAGCCCCTTTTAAATCTGTACAGTATCTGATAAGCCAAACTGATGTATTAACACATATCAACTAGAAGTCCCATTGATTTCACAATTTTTAGGTAAGCAGCTATAAGATTGCTGCGTTAAATATTTGCAAGTAATACATAACGGCCCAGGTTTATTTATTTATTTAATTTATATCCACTCCTCTAGGAAAAACTTTCCTACTAAGGGCAGCTAACAGCATAAAACTCAACAGATACAAACAAATACAAATATTAAAATTTCCATATAAAAGCATTGAAACCCAAGACACCCTAGAAAGAAAGTCTATTGGTGTGTGGGTGTGTGCTTGCATGCTTGCGTGCTTGCATGCACTAGGAAGACACCTCTATGTACATTAACCCCCTGAAATATTATGACACTATTTTGATTCCTGTTTGGACATTGACCCTAGAAACCTTGCATAGAGCAGATGTGTTACCACGTTCAGGAAAAAGAAAAGCAAGCAAGGACAATATTACAGTATTTATATAATAGTAACATCTTTTCATGATTTATTTGGTATATAAATAATTGAGGTTCCAGGAAGATAAAATTTTAAAAACCAGTATGAATCTGGTGGATTAAACATAGGCTACCAGGCAGTGTCTTGTATTTTTAATGGCCCAGTTTGTTATGGCCCTTAACAGATATAATAAGTATCTACTAGAGCAGTGTTTTCCAACCTTTGGTTTTTGGACTTCAATTCCCAGAAGCCTAAGTCAATTTCCCAAAGCACTGATCAGCCAATGCAATTGCTAGCCTAGGATCAGTTTGACTTCAGGAACAAATCGCGCAGTTTGTCCCTGACGTCAGGGTTTTTTTTTTTTTTAGCATTGTTCGATACATGAATCGGACAACGCTAAAAACTGGATAACGACATGACTTGTGGAACCAAGTCATAACGTTATCCGGTGTATTACTGTATCTCTATGGAGTTTTAATGTTATCTGATGCATCCCATAGGATTTTAACGTTATCCGATGCATGGATCAGATAACATTAAAAATCACATAACACTAAGGCTTCTGGAACCAAGTTTTAGCGTTATCCGAGGTTTTACTGTATTAGGCAAAGGTAATGGTAATGGTTGCCCTTGCTCAAAAGCCAGTCATATCCCACTCTAGGGTTTAGTGCTCATCTCTATTTATAGCCAGGCATCTGCAGGCATCTCCATGGTCATGTGGGAGGCATGACTAGACACCAGAGTGCACAGAACACTGTTACCTTCCCACCAAAGTGGTACTCATTAATCTACTTGCAATTTCTTGCTTTCCAATTGCCAAATTGGCAGGAGCTGAGACAGAGATGGGAACTCATTCCATCGTGCAGCACTCAGATCTCAAACTGCTGACCTGCCAACCTCCCAGTCATGAAGTTCAGCATCTTAACCACTAAACCACCATAGTCCCCGACTTAATATTAGCATGTACTGTATATTGTTTTCGCCTAATGCATTTGCACTTAAATGAGAACTTGAGATCCAAAGACTTAATTTTACCTGTATTGCAGAGAAGGTTCATTCCCCTCTATATGGACACTGTTTGTTTGTTTTCTTTCTTTCTTAATTTCTTTCTATTGCTTGACCGACCAACCAACCAACCTACCACTCTACCTCCCTCCAGTTTGTTGTTCTGTGTATTAAGGGCTATGAGACACTAAAAAAAAAACAGAGAGAAGAGAATCTGACTTAATTTTAAAAATAAATCTTTTCTGGCTACAGTCTCAGCACAGGAAGTTACAATCCAGCCCAAATATTTTGGAGCTTAGCTGTAAACCCCTGAAAAGTAAGAGTTTACAGACGTGAGCGCTGACAGATCTTGTGCTATTGTGGTACAAATGGTTCTGCTCTGATTACATCATTTTCCTTTGTCCTCATGTGGGAGGCAGGGCCATTTATTTATGCAATATTGCTTCTTCAAGCTGATAGAAAATTAGTCTCCCTCCTTCCTGAATGCAATATAAATTACTGCTCTTGTAAGACTGAGAGAGAATGGATTTTATTCCAAGGCTGACGGGTTTGTTACCCAGTAGCATAGAATGGGGATGGGCAGGGGGTGTGGCCCGCCCCAGGCAGCACTTTGTTGGGGGCAGCAAATGGAGGGTGCCAGGAGGGTGTGGGCCTGATGGCGTGCTGGGGACCAGGGGGCACTTTTTCCTTCTCCACCGCATTTGTCCTCCATTTCCTCAGGCGCCTTCCTCTTCCTCACTGCCAGCTCATGGTGCCGGTCGGTGATGCGAGGGGCCCAGGGCCACCCTTGGTCCCGGGTTGAGACCCAGAGGCTGAGGCAGCGCAAGTCCAGCAAAGAGTCCGCAGTCAGCATCCCAGGCATGTAGAGCCGCCACCTCCGAGCCCAGCAGCGGCAGCTTGTGCACCTTCAGCAGCAGCGGCGGCCAGGAGGGCAGGAAGCGAGGCCGGTGGTCGTTGCGATCCAGCACACACAGCACACTCATTATGCTCTTTAAATGAGGTATCACTATATAAGTTATAATGGGACTGTAAAATGATATAAGTTGTACTTTGAAAATAAATGGATGGTACATAAACACTACAAAAAGTGGGAGCGGATGAGGAAACCCTGCCTGGTTGCATAAAATATTAAAAAGTAGAAGCCATGGATGGTCGTTTCCATCTTTATGTGGAATCTACTTAACTATTTGGAGCCTGTCAGATGTGTGCGCATAATTTCACAAATGGAATATCCAGAGACAATTCATGCAAACTGCACAATGCACAATAAAAAACACACAACAATGTTTGATGTCTTGCTCATGCTATGGAGGCAAGAACTGTTGCGGGGAAGAATCAAGAGGTTAGCTCACCATGTCAAGTGCAAATGCCTCTGCTGAGAAATGACAGTGACAAGATTTGTTCACACGCCCAAACCTTACTCTCTGTTAGGAGCCTAGGAAGCTCTCGTTAGCATGGAGTTGCCCAATCATTACAATGGACGGACCTTATCCTACTTATTCAGAAGACCACATGTGCTGTTCTCTGGTGGGATTCATAGAAGACATAGAAATATTATTTTCTTTCTATTGAAGTATCAGAAGCCAGGACATCTGGATGAAGCTGAGAATTGGTAGAGATTTTGAAAGGATAATAGGGAAGTGGAATGGGCTGCCTCAGAAGACGCCTCCTCTTGCTTCAATGTTTCTAAATTGCAGATGTTTATAAATTGTGGTTGAATGGTGCTCAGAAGCTTTAGCTCTGGATTTCCTGTTTTGTCAGGGAATTTGATTCAGTTTCCCTTTCAGCAATACAGTTCTGTGGTTCAAAATACGATTCCATATAATACATAGTAAAAACAGGGAGGTTCCTACTGCAGGACTTAAGATCTGCAATCCAAAGAAAAGGCTTTAAATTGAGATTAAAACCATTCATGAAGGAGAAGGCTGTCAGCTGCCAAATATTTCTGAACACCTATCACCAGGCATCAATTGTGGAAAAGTGCTATTACACTCTTGCTCTGTTTTGGCTGGTTTTCATAAGCATCTGGTTTGGGTTGGGGATATAAATCCTTATTTATTTCATTCCTGTAAATGAGAAAACATGTGTTTTATTATTGTTACTGTACTGTTACTGTTTTGACTGTAAGCCGCCCTGAGTCGCCTCGGCAAGTGGGCAGCAATATAAAACTGAAAAAACAAACAAACAAACACATTTTTGTTCTCTCTACCTATGAAAGGGAAATGTTTCTTTAATATTTTATTGGTCAATTTTGGAGATAAGGTGTATATTCACAAATTTATCAGTGTGCAAATTAATCTGTTTCCTTGTTGCATGGACTTTATATAGAAGCAATGAATGGGTTTGTTGTATCATCATGAGCAACCAGCCTATCCTTTTGTGCTTGCTGTGTATTTGCATGTGTTTAGCGTCTTTAAAAAGATGTCGCAGGGACTGTATGAAACTGGATAAAGCAACAGAACCAAACTTTGGAGTCTTGTGTGTGGGTGGGTGGAGGATTGTTGTTGGGTTTTTTTTTTTGGAGGGGAGGGGTGTTTTGTATAATGTTGGTTTCTTTTGTTGTTGTTGTTTCCTTGTTGTATTTTTGTGCTAAGTGTTTTTTATATGTTTTATTGTCTGATTTATTGTTTAATAACTTTTTAAAAAATTATTTGGTGTTGCAGTGTTGCTATGGAGGTGACAACATTCTCACAAGAGCTGAACTGTCCTTGACAGGCAGTTTCTCTGTATTATTTAGTCTGTCTCCGGTGAAAAATGATTCACTGGCAAGATTTCTGGACATTTCTAATTTGGTTGGCACAGAAGGACAAAAAAATGTTTGTCTAGGTAAGCTTTAGGTCTGTTCTAGCAGGGCTGCTGGCATATTTTATTGAATGTAGGGGGACTTAATTAGCATCAAAGTTCTTGGCGACTATAAGGAAATAATAAATCAAAGATGCAAGTATGTCATTTTTATTTTTATTTTTTACATTCATAATCCACAGAATTGTATTGGAACAGAACCAATCTTGCACTACATACAGAGACAACAAGTCTAAATACAAATACAAAAAATACAAAAATAAAGTAGTTTGCCCATTTAAAGAGAATGTCTTGGAATTCCATGCCTTACAAGGCATATGTGGAAAGAGGAGAAGGACAGACCACAAGGCAGACCCAGAGGAAGATGGAGAAATAACATCAAAGAAATATTACAAGAACACCAAATAACACCGGTGGAAGCTGCTACAAGTGCCAGAAGAAGAACCTTGCATCTCCCTTGACACCCAATGGTGTAAAAGAGGAAGCAGAGAAGAAGAGAATATAATCCTGATTAATGCATGCTTACATTTTCTTCCAGCAAATCAAAATGTATATGTAATATATGGCTACTCGAGCTTCTCCAGTTGACGGAACATTCCATTAAGATGCATAAAGGATTAGACTAGTGTTTCCAACCTTTGGTTTTGGGACTTCAATTCCCAGAAGCCTAAGTCAATTCCCCAAAGCACTGATCAGCCAATGTACTGACTTTGGCTTCTGGGAATTGAAGTCTCCCTGCGGGGCGTGTGCCCCACGTTGGGAACCACTGGATTAGACTAACAAGAAAGAATCTGCTAAAGCCATTTTTGGGAGCAGTTATTGATAGATATTTCTCATCCTGGGAATTGAATTCCTGGCATTCATAAACCATTCCAAGACAAGGGTGTCTAAGGTTCTCTCTTTAAACCACCTAAAGCTTAAGTGAGGCAGCCTCACAAGTCTTAGCTCTCCATCTACAAAGAAATCAAATATGTATATAGCCACAAAGAGGAAATACTCTTCTGCAGTCAGACAAAGGCGTATCACGTGGTTGCAGCAGTGCGCTGGCAAGACGTGATTCAATTAAATATTAATAGTTACTACTTTCCTGCTTTTTCTTAGAACCGTTGTAAAAAAAAAGCACCAGGAAAAGAAGCAAGATATAAAGCAGTGGGAAAGTCTTTTCTTCTTCAAATCACATGTATATGCATATTTTACTTGACTCAAGGTAAGTATGGTTTACGTATTTCAAAGAATCACTGTGCAAAGCTTTGGATATTTTAATACAATAAGGACATTAGGGAATAAATAGGCACATTTAGGATGGCAACAGGCCCAATCACTACCTGGAAAATAGATGGGGAAGAAGTAGAAGCAGTGACAGACTTTACATTCTTAGGATCCAAAATCACTGCAGATGGTGATTGCAGCCATGAAATAAAAAGGCAACTAATTCTTGGGAGACAAGCGATGAGAAACCTGGGGAACATAGTTAAAAGTAGAGATATCACATTGCAAACAAAAATCCGCATAGTCAAAGCAATGGTATTTCCGGTAGTAATGTATGGTTGTGAGAGCTGGACCATAAGGAAAGCTGAGCACAGACAAATAGACGCCTTTGAAATGTGGTGTTGATAAACTTACATGGGAAATAAACGTCAGGAAAGGCATAGTTCAAGTAAATAGATTCTGGGGAATCTGGAGAAAATTTGTGGAATATGTGATTGTTAAAAAGAAAGGCATTAAACCTGTACCGGAACAAATTAACTTTTGGAAAGTATAAAATGTTATAACCTCCTGGACATTGTATATAGCACAGAGGTGATTGAAGCAAAGAGAAATATATGTAGAAGAGGCAATAGTTGTATTAGAAGCAAAGTGTGAAGGGTTTTGGTATAAAATATGTATATTGTATTACTGTAGTTTTTATATATTAATTGTACTTTCCTGTGGAGTTCTTGTATGGTATGTTTTCTTCTTTTTTCTTCTTCTTTTGAAAAATTCATAAATAAAAAATTAAAAAAAAGAAAAGAAATGTGGTGTTGGAAGAGAATTTTGAGAGTCCCCTGGACAGCAAGGAGAACAAACAGGTCAATCTTAAAAGAAAACCCCAACTGCTCCTTGGAAGACCAAATATTGAAGATGAAGCTAAAGTACTTTGGTCATCAAATGAGAAGAGAGGATTATCTTAAGAAAGCCTTGATGCTGGGAAAGGTGGAGGACAAAAGAAAAAGGGGGCGGCCAAAAATGAGATGGCTAGATGGTATTGTTGATGCAATGGGCACAGAGTTGAGTGGATTGAGGAGGATGGTGGAGGATAGGGGTACCTGTTGTGCGATGCTCTATGGCAGTGGTGCCCAAACTAAGGCCTGGGGGCTCGGTGCGGCCCCTGACGCCAATTCATCTGGCCTGCAAAGCCCTCGTTGCTCCAGGAAGTGGAAGTAAAATGCGCCCGTACAGGCAGGTTTTTCTTCCGCTTCCAGGAGCGACGAGGGCTTCACGGGCTGGATGAATTGGCATCAAGGGCCGTACCCAGTCCCCAGGCCTTAGTGACCGGCTTCCTGAACCGTACGGGCGCATTTTGCTTCCGCTTCCAGGAGCGACGAGGGCTTCGCAGGCTGGATGAATTGGCGTTGGGGGCTGCACTCGGCCCCCGGGCCTTAGTGACCAGCTTCCTGAACCACATGATTGGCCCACGGCCCAAAAAGTTTGGGCACCCCTGGTCTATGGGATTACAAAGGGCCAGACTCGACTATGCTACTGAACAACAAAAGATCGCAATGTAGGAAAAGGACAAGAAGTCTCCTAAATTCTAAGCATGGTTCTTGGGTCAAATTGCACTAGAAAGGAAATGCAGATTTTGGGTTCATGCAACATTTTCTCTCCCTGCATGCAGTCTCCTCAAAGTACAGACTTGCAAATAAAGCCCTTTCTTCCCCATGACCAATCACAAAACACAAGCAAGTTTATCTGCAAACCACAGAGGAAAGTGAGCCATGGTCCATAAGTATTTGATCACTTCCAGGAGCTTGACTAGATAACGGTGAGCTTGACTAGATAACGAAATTGGGTCAGACTGGATCAAGATAAATAGAGTTGTTTAAGGTCAGATAGAGATTCATGGTGCGAACCCTTGTGTTCACATGCAAGGATTGGGTGGTTTCAGGTCAGGAAACCACACTGTATCTCAATCAATCATGTTTAGCCCAATCAAGGCCTTCTGTTTCTTTGTAATGATTGTTAACTGACAAATGCTTGGACAGGGCTCTTAAAAGTACCATTTTAAAGCATCACTGATACAATATAAAGAAATGCAGAACTTCCTCTCCTCTGCCCTCTGAAAGAGAGCTGAGGGGAAGTTTTCTATTTTTCAATCATTAAGAGGCAAGATTGTTAAGAGGCTCCAAAGGGCCAGCCAGCCATTTTCATTTGATTCCTGTGATCACACTTGCTGGAACTGAACAAAAATAAAGTGATTCTACCTACCCATGCTTTTAAGTAACCCTTGACAGGGAGCCAGACAGGAAAGCTGTGGAAATAGACTACTGTACAGTAATTTGTTCTGGCATTTGCCTGGGCACCAGCAAAAAGAACAAAAACAGCCTCTTCCCAGAGCAGACCAAACAGCATGCTAAATGCCTGTATAGTAAGACAGTGTATCATTTAGTTTAGGGCCAGGAATAAATCTGTCTTTGCTTCTCATTGCGGTTGCTTTGGGGAACTCTAGAGCAGGGATCTCCCCCCACCTGCCCATGGACTGGTACTGGCCCACAGGCGATCCTGAACCAGGCCATGAGGGGTGGGTGGCACTGGGAGCCCCGCTGGGTCTGACCGGTGGGCAGGGCGGGGGTTTCAGACACAGCAGGTGGCCAGGTGGCTAGGCCCTCCTCATTGCTTAACTGTGGTGGGGCTTGGGTCCCGCCTGTGTGCAGTGTGATTCCTCACTTCCCAAATTGGGCAGTGTGGCTGGCGGGCAGCTGGGCCCCTCCTCCTTGTTTTTGGGCTGCAGCGGGGCTCCTCCCTTTGTTGTATTTTGTTGTGCACTTGCACCATCCAGTCCCGCTGCCCCCACTTGCTGGTCCATGATAAAGTTGTTTGGTATGAAGCCAGTCTGTGCTGTGTGAAAGGTTGGGGACTCCTGGTCTAGAGGAAGAAGAGGCTAAAAACTGTCCTATACTCAGAGCTTGAAAATAGCTAGTCACCAATATTTAGCTACTTCGCATTAATTCCCTTCCCCAGTAACTAAGATATAATGAATATATGTTATGACTGTAATTTAGAAGGGTTAGCACTACTCCTTTTGTAGTATTACTGTAAATTATAAGCAACTCTTACAGTTTATGTGGCCCCAACTATGGAGTGGAAGAGGTAGATCACAAGGTGCAAGTGGTATCTTGTGCTGTGTCTCATGATCTGTTGTGGGTACTGATGCAACACAATTCAGTTTGCATCACATGCCATTGGCTTGAAGCATTTAAATTTTGGAAAAAAAACTTTAAAGAAATTGAAAAGTAAAAAAATGGTTATTAAAAACCACAACTATAATGGTGGCAAACTATTTTAGGGATCTTGGGGTGCCTATCTTCTTCTTATTCTGTCATGTCTAGGTTGGACGTGAAACTACCAAAATGAAGGCACCTTTTGGTGAGTCCACTCTCCAGTTCCTTTCGCCTGACCTAATATGAGAAAGATTAGCCAGCAACACAAGGTTGCCATTATAACTGTCTGTCTGTCTGTCTCTCTAAAATTCACAGTAACACAACTCCTATTAATAAAAACAACTGCTTAAGTACAACCCCTTTAGACATAAAACAAGCACAGTAATGGTGGCACAGTAATTGTAGTCAATTCTCTCTCTCTATTGGTCAACTTGTGAGCAGCATTCCCTATGTGGTTGAAATGGCACCATCCATACACAAGAGAAAAGGCTCAGCAGCTTCAAATATTCCTACAGCTTGTAGAAGTACCTTTTTCCTCAGGATAAGACCCCCAACCCCCCCCCCCAAAAAAAAACAGCCCAATGAGGACTTAGTATCAGCTCAGTCAATGGGGACCATTGTGTTTAACTGGGGAGGAAGAGATGGGAAACTGGGGGGAAGAAGGAACAGAGGGCAGTGACTGGAATCCTGAAAGTCTACACTACAACATTTCCTTTCAGCTAACATTTGCAAATTAATTACCGTGTTTTGCAAAGAATGACTTTTTTCATTTAGCAGTTTTATTGGTGATACAGTACAGTAAAACCTCACATAAAGAGTGCCTCACTTAGAGATTAACTCGCTTAAAGAGCAGAATTTTCTCTGAATGGTTGCCTCGCTTAACAACTAAAACCAACCAAAAACCCACTTAACAATTAAATCGGGGTTCGCAATCCCTCCTGCCAGAAGTCACAATTGGTCACTTAAAATGGTGTTTCATTTAAAGAGCAAATTCGCTTAAAGAGCAATCCCATGGAATTCATTATGTTCTTTAAGCGAGGTACCACTGTACTAACTTCACCTATTAGAGAAAAGGGCACATATGATCCCAACATGAATTTCCAGATCTGACTCAACACAGTCAGCAGCCGGGTTTTGGATTCTGGGACCCCTAATGAAAGAAAATCATTTTCCAAAGCTTTGATCCTAGGTGTTCTTTCACTCCTGTCCCCTACTCACTTATCTGTCTTTTTCCTAATCTGAAGGACTCACATGCTTTTCCTTATAGGGTAGAAGCTTCAACCTCTTTATCATGTGGGCAGACCTATTTCCAGCTCTTCACTTTGTATGACAGACTTGGTGCTGTTAAGCCCACATCAGACCTGGGTGGTGGAATGAAAAGTTACTTGGGCTCTCACAGGATTTTGAAAGAGTAGACTTTAGGTCCAGCAAAGAAATGGACTGTACACTTCTACTAATGACTGGGTCAAAATCACAGGTGACAGAACAACTGTACTCAAGTACCAGATAGAAAGGGAACACACAAAGACAGGTAGCAGCAGGCACACAAGGCAGAATGCAGCCAACCGCCTCTCTAAAAATAACAATAAGTCCAATGCATGGAATGAGACTCAGTACAGTGCATTATTTCAAAAGGATGAGCCTTCTTCCCACCTGTGGAGTGAAAATAAAAGCCAAGAATCTATGGAATTTAACAGCTTTGGAGTAGCAGCTCTCTTTGTTTTGAGCAAGGAAGTCTCTAGTCCTGAAAGCTACAAAGGAAAGATTGGATCCTACAAAGGGGGATGGGTGGTGTGACAGAATTTTCACTGCATTCCCATAAAGCATTGGTTCCATGGCCTTCTTCTTCTGCCATATCTGAATATGAATATTGGCGATCATCATGGCAATTAGCCATGAAGACTCTCCTGAGAATATAATGCAGTATCCTTTCACAGCATAATCACCATACCACTGATCCAAGTCCATGTGCCACTTTCTGGTCCTCAGCCCTTTTGGCACGCAATGTCCTCCTCAGCCCCAGGCCAGGGTTGATGAAGCTGCTGCCCTCCATCAAGATGGATTTAAGTGGGATTTAATCCACTTGGGCACCATCACCCTTCTCTGTGGACTTCAGCACCCAAGGCTGTGAGTCCTCAGGGTTGTTGGATTAGTTAACTGCAACCTGACGCTCAGTGTTGAGTCGCTGGCAGGATGGTCTACTACAGGGGTGGCCAAACGTTTCATGATGTGGGCCAGTCACATGGTTGAGCGGGCCAGTTACATGGTTCCTCCCACCATAAAGTTTGATGTTGTAATATTTTGATATATGTTGCTTTATAGTTGATATTGTAAAACTGTGATATATGTTGTCCTATAGTATGTTCTGTACTGTATTGTGATTATATAGTATTGTCTATTCTGTACTGAGTATTGTTTATGGATTGTACATTGATTACACTGTGTTTATATTTATTTTGTTGTATTGTATTTTATGATATTGTATTGAACTGTTGTATTGTATTCTATTGTATGTTGTGAGCTGCCCTGAGTTGGTTTCACCAAGTAGGGTGGCATATAAATCGAATAAATCAAATTAAATCAAATCAAATAAGGTGCATCTGCAGCTGATGTAAACATATTTATGACAGCTGCAGGTGTGTTTATGGCAACATTATACACACGCGCAGGCACATTATACACATGCATGGGTATGTTTTACTTCTGTTTGCAGGAGCGGTGAGGGCCAGATGATTTGCCGCCGTGGGCCATAGTTTGGCTACCCTTGGTCTACTCTATTACCAAAGCAGGAAAACCTGGCCAGACTGGAGGTTCCAAGGCCACTGACTGCATATACTTCATATTCACATGAGTGGTTGTGAAAAAAATGGGATTTTTATTCCCTCCTCCATTTTAGACAAAGTTGCGAGAGGATTCTCTAGACTAGAGACTCTCCTACTGTGCTATCTCCATTTTGATATAACTTGGAAGAGTACTCAGCATTGTTGGATACTGTTGGAAGGAGGCATTAGTATTCCTCAAAAGGAATGTCTTCTTCAGCCTAAAACAATTGAGCTAAAGCAATTTCCATCCTGAACCTTTTAACATGCAACATGCTTTACTTTATGACTTTCAAGGGTTAGTTCAGGGCACCTACCAGACTGTCAAGAGCGATGTCTCCAGGGCAATTTTTAAGAGTTCTAATTCATAGATTTAAACTTGTTAAGTACTCAGAAGACATTACTTTGTCAAAAATTATTGGTCCTTGGACTGGAAGTGCTAATCATTTTCTATTAAAAGATATTCCTGGAAAAGAGAAAGAAGAAAACATCCTGCAGAGAAAAGACAGACATGTCCACCCCATATAATGCTTTTCATGGAAGCAGCGTCCCCGGCGTTGTTTTATCAGCTGCTGGGGTGCCCAGGTGTTCTTGCTTTACTCTCCAAAGAACCAGCGCTGTCTGTGTTTGCACACATTTTCGTGGACACGTGGCAGGCATGGAACACTGTTTACCTTCCCACCATAGTGGTCCCTATTTATCTTCTTGCAATGTCTTGCTTTTGAACTGCTACGTTGTGTTAACCCAAAACCATAAATCCCAATTTCATTTGTTTTTATTATTTTTTATATTTTATTTTTCAATAAAGATGCTTTTAACCTTTATTTTCCATTCTCCCCGACTCTACCCACTATGCACACGTATCCATAAGCAACCCACTGTACACACAACAATTCACCACAGGTGAATAATTGCAAAGGATCTACTTTTAATAAATATTTAATAAATAAAGGGAAAGTGGTCATGACTTCAAAGGAGAAACTTGCGACAGTATATCCATTTTCACAACAATGTATCTATTCTGGTGTGGACCAATACGTTTTTTGAAGGAAAGAAGGTTACAAAGAAAGTCTGTTTTTTTGTTTTAAACATTCATAGAAAATGTTTCTGAAGTCCATTTTTTTTGTGGATTCCTGCTGTGGCATCATTTTTCTTCACAATGTTCTATGCAAACTGTATCCACCTCAGGTTTTCCATCATTTTATTGGGTTTTTATGACCTCATTTGAGTGGTTTTTTGTAAAACGCATCATAGATTATTTTTCTGAAGTCCAATTCCAAATCTGAAAGTGTCCCTCTTTCAAACGCATTTTGGATCATATGAATTGGTTGGGTAGTTTTTTCGCTCCCCCCCCCCAACAACTGACCCCCCCCCAGCAAAACTGTCACTTTTTCGATGCTACTTCCGAAAGTGATGACATCATCACTTTACATTTTTGGCTTTCGGGTTCTACCAATTCTTAAAGTTACTGAGACGATCTTTCAAATTACATAACCCTTATTTTCGTGGGTGCCTTAGTTTTGGTGTTGCAGCTTCTCAAAAGTACAGTACATGATTTTCGTTACATTGCAAAAGCTGCCAGATCACCTAACCGAAACATAAGACGTTCATAGAATTCATGTCAAAAATGGTTATACAGTAAATCTACCTGTAGGGAATCCACTAGCAGGACATGAGAACACGCTGGTCATTCTTGTTTAGAAAGAACACATCTCTAGGACAACAACAGCAACCAAAAGAGTGGAAGTCAGTTATATTTAAGAAGCAAGTAAGACCAAAAACAACAGTGATATGCTTATGCAGCAATAGGTTGCTGGCATTCCAAGTCTTACAGATAATGGAAAACCTAGATAAGGTGATAGCTATGGATTGCTAATGTTTTGGAATTTAAAAAACCAAAACAAACCCTAGGGAAAGTAGGAGGAGAAACCTGGCAGATGCCTGGTTGCTAAGTCCTTGGAAAAGTTCAACCGACTGCCTGGAAACTATCACATCTCTCTTATCCTGTCATCTATACAACAAAAATAAAACATCCAGAGTTAATCCAATAGTTCTGCTAAATGAGTTGAAAAGTCCTTCACCAAAGCACAGGAAAACTGTATGGAGAATCTGGCCAATTCCCTTCTTTCCCTCTTAATGGCTACAGATATATGCCAGAAAGTAGTAGAAAGGAGGCAAATACTATAGCACGGGATTGTAACGACTCACTTTCAGATAGTTGCCAGAATCCTCTTGGCAATGTGTGGAATAAAGAACCCAAAACTGCAGAAGCTGTGTGCACAAACCTGCTGGCTAACTGTTGTGCACTCTGGCACACTAGAGTTCTGAAAGTGGCTGTGTCCTCAATTGTGCAGCCAGGCATGAGACAAATGGTTAACAAAATGCAAAAAACAGTTTGTGCGATTGATGGTATGGGCACAGCATTTCACATATATGCATAAAGACTGTATAAAATTGGGGAATGATGATTTTTTTATTATTTATTTATTTATTCAGATTTATATTGCCGCCCACTCACCGAGGCGACTCAGGGCGGCTTACAGTCAAAACAGCAACAGTACAGTAACAATTATAAAATACAACCTCACAAAACAACCAAAGCACAACACAGACTAACTCCCCTTTGGCCGTTGATGGGGGCCCAGAGGAGGGGGCAATGTATTTCATATTATGATATGAAAGTTGCTGACTCAGATCACAAGTTGGAGAGGTTGCTTTCTCTTTAAGGTGCCAGTGAGGAACTAAGGGAAGGTTTGAATGGGTTGGGGCAGGGGTTGCCAACCTTTTTAAATTGGGAGCTGGGTCACGCTGCCTCAGACAGTTGAGGGGGCCGGACTGGTGGTCCCCCTACTTTTTATGGCTGCTATAAACGTGGCCGCTGCTGCTGTAAATGCATCCATGGCGGCTGAAATGAGGGCAGGGGCCAGATCATTTGGCACTGCAGGCCGAATCTGACCCATGGGCCATAGGTTGCCTACCCCTGGGTTAGGGCATGGGTCAAGCAAATAATTAGCAATAATAGCTTCTGATTCATAGAATGTCATGTCAACCATAAGACAGTGAAACCAATGACAAAAAAGCTGGTAACCATAGAAAGCAAGAGATTACAAGTAGATAAGCAAGTACTGCACTTGTAGGAAAGGTAACAGTGTCTAGTCATGCCTGCCACATGACCACAGAAACGTCTGTAAATTGAGATGAGCACTTCCCCCTAGAGTTGGACACAAGTGGCTTTCGAACAAGGAACCTAACTATCTAGGAAACAATGCTCATCTAGATTATTATTAATAATAATTGCCCACTCCCCACGCGACTCCTGGCTGCTCACAGAAACAACAAAACATAACAGCAAATAAATCACAATATAAATCACAGTATCATAAAACATTACAAAAAAAATTCATTTAAAAGTCCCATAGCAGCAAAAATAACAGTCCCAAGAATCCCAACACAAACCGCAACAATGGCACCACAAACAAAACCATTGATAGGGCCCGGAGGTCGGTGTCGGCTCCCCTACATCAACTTGAGCATGGCAAATATGTTCTACCATATATAATTCATGTAAATCACACACACACACATATATAATAGCAGTCTGGAAAAAGGAACTTTCCAACCATGCTGGCCAGAAGTTTTTGGGAGCTGTAGTCCAAAAAGTATTTTTTCCCTGTGTGTGATTTACATGAATTATTGCAACTGTGCGTGCATGAATTCAGCACAGGGATCATGTTTTATTTTAGTCCATAGTAGTGCATTCCCAAAGATAGCTGAAGAATGAAGCTACCAAAGGTAGCTAAAGAATGAAAAGGTTTGTTCCAGGTGGTCCTGAAAAAAAGTCTTTAGGAAATGACCCACCCTGTTTTCTCACTTTCTTTCTACCCCATTAAATGTATGACAACGAGAGATCATATTTCACTGTGTGACAAATGGGAGACATTATGTTGTCTGGCTGATCCTTCTGTCCTATTATTTACACACTTTCATGGAAAATGACCAACATGTTTCCAGGTGAGACCTTGAATGAAAACCCCTTCTAAATGGACCTCACTTTTTACATCGACCATTCAATTTAGGCAGCAGCTATTTCCTTATTTCAGGGTCAGCTTTTTAAGTTGGAAAGGGAAGAATGCATGTTCAGGGTAGAAACTCAAATGTAATAAAAATTGAATGAAACACTTTACATTATTAATGTGGCAGCTTCATTGTGTCCATTTTCATGAACGATAAAAAAAATCTTTGTAAATATATTTGTTTGGTTTTACAGTGATGCCACTCTTCTTAGATTTTCTTCTCCACTCTCACTGCCCTTGGCTTCAGTGGCCTTCAACATTCTGCTATAAAACATTTGATTTTATCCAAGATATCCAATGTGTCTAATTCTACTTAATGTTAGGTTTGCTAGAAACAGAGATTTGTTTATTTTATGATATCTGTGCCTACTGTATATGTATTTATTTAATGTAATCTAGTTTGTTGTAAAAAGGGCTGCAGTGACTTAGTGATTAAACGCTGAGTTTGATGACCAGAAGGTCAACAGTCTGAGAATCGAGTGGTGTGTGATGGAGTGAGTTCTATCATCTGCCCCAGCTCCTGCCAACCTAGTGGTTCGGAAGCAAGAAATTGCAAGTATACAAATAGGTACCGCTTCTGTGGGGAAAGTAACAGAGTTTCTTGCGCTCTGGCATCCAGTCATATCTGCTACATGACCACAGAAATGTCTGCAGATGCAGACAGTGTTGGCTCTTTGCCTTGTAAACAGAGATGAGCACCGTCCTCTAGAGTCAGACATGACTGGCTTTCAAGCAAGGGAGACCTTTACCTTACTTTGAGTGCTGAAAACTGCCCATAAAATGCTCTAAGCCAGGGATGGCCAACCTTGGTGCCCCAGGTGTTCTTGGACTTCAATTCCCATAAGTCAGCACACCTGCTGATCAAGACTTCTTGGAATTGAAGTTGAGGGACATCTGGGGCACCAGGGTTGGCCATCCCTGCTCTAAGTGCTATGGGGTGGTATATACATGCAATTGCTTTTGCTATAAGTCACTTTCCCTCAGCTTTCACTGCAAATGTGGCTGCTGTAAGGGACAGGGATCAGATGCCCTTGTCAGAGAGCAATGTGAAAGGGCTGCTATAGCGTTGTCATATGGGCTCTTGAATGTGAGGTTGGCTCTACCCTTAGGCAGAGTGAGTCAGTTATCTTTAGGTGGCAGATGCTGTAGAATTGCAGCAATGTATTTATGGGGAGAACTGAGTGTGGTGTGTCTCCTGCACATGTTGTCTCCTTGCCAGAAAATACAACAGCCTGTCTAGTCAGCTTCTGCACATGGAATGAGGAAAGGATGCCATCTAGTCCTTTGTCATAGTACAATGAAATGTCTTGGGATGACCTTGTCTAAATGGATAGCTGCCATATTTTAATTGCACCTCAAATTCTAATTCTAATTAAAATCTACTTGAAATTGGACTTCAGAATATGAGAAGTGGCCCGTGCCAGAAGACAGTAATCAACTATCCATACTCAACTCAAAAAATCACAACACTCTAGCCTTGTGTTTTCTTTAATGTGTTTGTTTCGTCTTTCCCCCCAAATGCTGATCACAGAGGTCAGTTTATTTCATTTCCACAATCTACAACAATCTGATGAGGAAGATCAGACTGATAGTGACACATCCAAAGCTAACCCAAGCCTTTCCAACTGAAGTACAGTATTCCAGCTATTAAAATAAAACATAATAAGAATGATGGATAATAACAGGTTTCACACACCCTCCAAAATCAAGAGCCAAGAAGATATTGCAGTAAAGCTACTGTGCTTATAGTTCCACTAAAGATTATTTTATTTCTATACCACTAAAGATAATTCAGGGCAGTGCATGCAAAACTATAAATACAAAACATAACGTAACTAAAGTCCCTCAAGGTCAAGCAAACTCCAATTATAAAACATATTTCAAAACCCAATAAAGCACAGCAGTACAGGACCAATAAAACAGATGCAGCCTCAATAAAACCAAACTAAATTGAATACAATCAACTAGAATGAAATGAAATCCACTAGAAGGCAGAATATCAACAACGGCCATTCTAAACAGTTCTGGCTTAGTTAGCCTGCAAAATGTGGTAAGGAAGAAGTCCTGGCGGATCATCATTGTCAGTCATACAAGGTACAGCTAATGTTGCCCAAAAACTTGTTGCTTCTGATATGCGGCAACCCTAATAGGGGTTTAAAGGTACAGTATGTGAGATTGCTAAAACGTGGTTTATCATGGATGTCCACCCATGAGTTTCTATGGCCAAACAAAAAATTGAACCGCATCTCCTCAGTCCTAATCTAACTATTTCACTACACTAAAATGCCTCTTGCCTGTGGAAAATGCTTCTCTTCATTATGTTAACTTAATTTACCCTTTTGGTCCCAAAACACTACTTCCTTGTGTCCAAGGGTTTTGATCCACGATATGATAGCTCACACTGAAACAGATATGTTGATCTGATTTTCCCCTCTTCTTTTTTCTCTTTAACTTTGTCAACATGCTGAAATGGACCGACACAAATCACTTTTTCTTGGGAAAGCAAACAGAAGCTAATAATAATATTCAGCTGAAAAGAAAAATCTTGATGAGTCTTTAATTAAAAACACAGTTTAACGAGTACCAGCCCCAAACTACAAGCTAGCCTATGTGCCAAAGATCTGTTTGAACAAAAAGATCTTTGTGCAGCAGAAGGACACCAGAGAGAGAACAAACCTAGTTTCCCTTGGCAAGAAGTTCCAGACTCTGTGGATGGTCATCAAGAAGGCCTTCGATGTTCTATTCAGTCAGTTGTAACTAGGGCAGGAAACATGGAACTTTAGACTCGGGGTGCCAAAATTTAGAAGACACAAAACTGTTTGTTGTTGTAGCAAATCCATTTGCACAGCTAGGTTAGACAAAGCTGCCATTAAAAAAAATCAGATTCTTGCCTCCATCTCTGAAACCCTATCCAGCTTCCAGCTAAACCAGCAATCTTTGGGTACCTGTCATTTGTGGGGAGGAGAATTGTCAAGTCTGAGTCTTTTCCTTCTGCTTTCCTGAAAATGTGGCAGAACAAGGGAAATTTCCAAAATAGCTGAGAATCTCTTGCAGAAATGTAAGACATCTAAGTTCTCCTCCTGCTGCTGCTCCTCTGATGGCATGTCAGGTTTACCTAAACGTCCTATATCTGTGTCAATTTTGCCAGATTTAGAATTGATTCAAATACCAAGGAATACCTTGGTTGGGGCACGCATTATCTTGCAGAAACATGGTTTATTTTAAACTACCTGGCAGGGGTCCTATACTGATTCCAAAACTGCTGTGTTCTTCTCTGTGCATGCATATACAGTAATACCTCATATAACATTAGTATCGAATAACACGAAAATCGCATAACATCAAGGAATCTGGGGGGAAGAATTGCATCAGATAACATTAAGATCCTATGGGATGCTTCAGATAACAACCGCGAAAGCCTGTGTGGTTACAATGTATCTCTATGGATCCCATAGAGGATCAGATAACACGAAAAATCATATAACACGAAGACTTGTGGAACCAGGTTTTAGTGTTATATGAGGTTTTACTGTACTGTATCAGCACATATTGTGTATTGCCCTCTTACCTGTAAAGTTTGCAGGATTCTCCACAGCCTAAAAATGTTTCCCCTCTGATCCTTACTGTTATAGTGCTATATAGTTCAGCAGTCAAGCTGCCATTTCATAGTCCAGGGGTTCTCAACCTTTTCAAGCCATGGGCCAGACCATGCCTCCTCAGACATCTGAGCGGACCAGACTGGTGCCCCCACCCCCCGCTGTAAACGCTGTTGTAAAATGCGTCTACGGCTGTTGTAAATTCATTTACAACAACCACAGGCTCATTTATGGCTGTTGTAAACGTGCCCACTTCTGGTGGCGGCAGCGATGTGGGCCACATGAAATGGTGCTGTGGGCTGGGTTCGGCCCATAGGTTGAGAACCCCTGACATAGAAGAATTGTAGAACCCTGGTGGTGCAGTGGTTAAACTGCTGTACTGCAACCAAAGGGTTGTGAGATCAATGCAGGGATCAAGATTGACTCAGCAGTCCATCCTTCCAAGGTCGGTAAAATGAGTACCTAACAGATTTTTTTCTTTAAATGCTATTATTGCTTCTGTTACTATACTCGACATCTTCTGAATAGATATGTATGTCAAGTCTCAGATGTAGGAAGAGTTTTATGGCAAGAACAAACATTCTTGTGAGTATACAAGAGCAAAACCAAATTAGAAGATGGAGGAAGGACCTCACTGGACAAGAAGCAACATTAAAGGAGGATATAGCTGAGGAACTCAACCTCTCCTATGTCACTTGGAGAACTCTGACTAGGATGAAGGTTGGAGTCTCTAAATGCAAGACCAACATGCTCAAGTGGGGGCTGCTGGCAGACAATGACACGCTTTATGAATATGAATACAGAATCCAGCTCATTTACTGGTCTACTGATTACTTCCAGAAGCATGCACTGATCAGGACTTAAGTTTGGCCAATGACAAAGCCAAGAAAGTGTCTTCATTTTGGCAGCCTAAGGTTTGATTGGGACACGAAAGAAGAAGAAATGGGTCACTCACAAAAGGAGACAGAGGTTTTTTTTTTTTTAAAGAAACAACTTATTAAATGTTCATCCAACCAACATCTCTAACTCTCCTAAAGAATAAACCACAATGTGAAGTATTTTGCTTGAGGCGGGCCAAGCAACAAATGTACAGACAGATGTCTGACATCAGTTACTGATGAAATTCAAATTAAAGACTCCTGTTTGACCTTCGGTCTTCAGATTGCTCCAATATTAGAGAGAAAATGAAAGTCAATTGACAGCCAGGACGAAGAATCTAGAATGTGAGGCAAATTAGATGGTGCATAGCGGTGTATGCTGGTAGATTGACATCTAGTGTGGAGATACAGAACTACATGTTATGGTAAACCAAATTACAAAACCTACCTTTTTCATATTAAAAATGATAACCTTAGAATCATGTACTGTTCACTGGAAATATTTTGATCACAAATGACAACAAAAAGGCATTTGCAGGAGAATGTATAATGAAGACCTTGAACTTTCTCAGTCATGTCCTCTTCCTGAATTAGCCCTTTGGGCCTGCAAAGCTCCAGGTGTATGAAATATATCCCAGTTACTTTATGTATATCCAATTCCATAGCCAGCTCAACCCTTGCAACTTGAAAATCTCAGAGATTACTTGTACTCGGAAAGGACATTGAGAACCCTTCAAAACAGAAGTTTCTTTCTAGGGAATCACATGCAGCATAGCAGCTGGTTGCTGATAATAACTGTGGCTTCTAAAAAGGCTTCTTACAGCATTCAATCAACCTTCATCGCTAGCAATGCGTACTTCCTTACTCATGGCATCTGAAGCCTGATCAAGAACAATGGAGGACTGGTAGGCATTTATGGTTTTGTAAAGCTAATTTTTACAGGCACAACCCATTTCTTCAGTCTTTTTTTAAAAAAACTTGCCTTCACTAATACTTGAGATGGTGGCATAAATGATCACCGGCATGTTCTTTTACCAGCTGAAATTAGGAAAGAGACAAAAAGCAGCATGTTCTTAAAAGATCTGTCCACTCTGACTTTTGAGCAAAGGTGTACAGTTCCAGTTATGGTGGGATAATGTGCTGACTTATTTTGTATGCTTAGGAAGGGGTTCACAAGTTGAATCTATTTGGGGGCAGTGCATGTATAGACATGTATTATTGTAAATGCAATCATGACATGTGTGTTTCATGCCATCAAACTGATTCCAAGTTAGATAGACCCTACAAGGACTTCCAAGGTAAATTATATACATTTATAGGGTAGTATCTTTCCATGGCCAGGAGGGAAATCATGATAGCAAGCCACAAAACAGTATCAAACTAGATAACTATAGGGCAATGGTGGTGAACCTAAGGCTTGCGTGCCAGAGATGGCACAAAGAGGCATCTCTGTTGGCACACTGCCATGGAGGTGAAGCCCAGCCTGAGTCATTTCCCCACCACCCCTCTCCCTCCGCCAATGGGAAGGCAAGAGGGGAGGCTGAAATCCCACCCAGGAGGTACCGGCAGGGCAAGATGAGTTGACCAGACATCCCCCCCCATCCCTCCTACGAGACGGGTGCACCCGCCTGGGGGAGGGGTCACGAGCCCCATGGGGGGTCAGGAGCACCCACAAGATTTTTCAGAGCACCCACGGTGTGTGTGTATCCAGAAGCACCCACATGACTTCACCGGAGGTAACATCACATCAGTGTGTGGGCACGCACAGTTCCTGCCTGCTCGTCTCCTCCTCCTCGGGCACACAATCTCTAAAAGGTTCGCCATCATTGCTATAAAGGGTTAGGTATCTGGCTGTCCAGGCAGAGATTGAGATTTTGACTCCCCACTGTGCTTCTTGGGAGAAAACTATCCCAAGTAACTTTGGGCAAGCTGCATAGTATCAGGGCCCTCTCAGAAGAATTGAATGGTAAACCATCTTGGAGTACTGTACTTGGTATACCTTTAAAAGCCCTGAAAACGTTACCATAAATTAGAAGTAACTTGACAGCATATTAATTTATTATTTAATGTTGCACAGCACCTGTCTGAAGCCATTTCCTGTTACTGAATGACTTTCCCTTCCTTCCTTTTCTGATTAAGAAATGCATACACTTTAATGGTTGTTAGGACCCTGCAAGTTGGTAATTAGCTTTAAATCAGTTAAGGACAAATCCTGGACTTCATCAGGATGGAAGCCATTTCCACCTGGTGTGACTGCAAATCACAAGGGCATACGCTGCAAGAATATACTGTACTGTGTGTGGCCAAGGTTGAATAGATGCACCTCAAAATTAACTTACATAATTATTCTTAAGTTTCTGTGTGTCCTTCCATGTACTTCAGATTGGAAAGAATACTTTCTTCTAGGGAGAGACCATGAGTGAATGTCACACAATTCTGTAACTATCTTCAGATCTTCACTTCACCACCACCTTTCATCCACCTTCTCCTCTCTGTGTCTCTTTTCCACCATGGTACCAGTAAATGATTTTCCATTAAAGCAATTTCAGTTTCAAAAGGAGATTTTTGTTCAGAACTGCAGAAAAGGTTGCATTCCCTTCCTCTTTGGTCCTGTTAATTATCACCCTCCTCCAGCAAATGCAGTTTTTATTACTTAAAAAACTGTACATTAAAACTATAAAAATTGAGTAAAGATCCCATGTGGCAGGGCCAAAAGGAGGGACTGTGGTGGTTTAGTGGTTAAGATGCTGAACTTGATGACTGGAAGGTCGGCAAGTCAGCAGTTCAAGACTTGAGTGCTGCATGATGGAGTGAGCTTCTGTCTCTGTCCCAGATCCTGCCAACCTAGCAGTTGGAAAGCAAGAAATTGCAAGTAGATAAATAGGTACCACTTTGGTAGGAAAGTAAACAGCATCGTGTTTAGTTATGCCTGCCAATGTCCATGTAAACATCTGTAGACGCAGACAGCACTATAAACGGAGATGAGCACCAAACCCTAGAGTCAGATACAACTGGCTTTCAAGCAAGGGTGACTTTTACCTTTATCTAGCAGGGCCAACACTCCATGTGGCTATTTGCGCTGTCTTGAAGTAGTCATGCTTTTAATAGTTAGAGGTGTTTGTTTTCTTTAATATTACACTTCTCCTTTCAAGAATACTAGACCTCCCTGTAGTTCAAAATCCATGAATAATTTATGATCCTTAAAATGATTATAATCCTGTTCACATTGTACCACCATAGGACAAATGAAGAGAAGTCAACAGAGAACAGAGAAGCAAAGAAGTGCAATGAACCACCATGTTAGAAGAGGGGCCTGGCCTGGCTATTATCATCAGATCAAGTTCTGCCACACCACAAGTAACAGGGGGTGTGGCAAGCCCACGATTCACCTTTCTCAAGACACTCCCTAAAGATAAACAACAATACAGTATTTATTTCTTTGTTTATTGGGGGAGTGGGATCTGTGTACAGCCAAAACTGTGTTACTTGGACCCATGCAATTCAAGAAAGGAATGTACAGTACTTCAGAAGAAAGGTGATTGAGTTCTCCAAAAATCCCACCCAGGAGAAACCTTGAGTGAGCAGAGCTATGTAGGTCAGGTGTCAACTCTGACTTGCAGCAATCTTTTTGAAGATTTCTAGGAAGATAATAGGCCCATGTTGGCGAACCTTGGCACTCCAGATGTTCTTGAACTTCAATTCCCAGAAGCCCAAGCCCCATGAATCCACACAAATGGGTTTATTGCTATTTATCCAGCCCGTGCCATCCTCATCGCTCCTGGAAGCAGAAGTAAAATGTGCCAGTACACGCATTAATGTTGGTCCTGTACGTAGCTCTGGGAGCAACAAGGGTGGCGCGGGCTGGATGAATCACAGTAAACCCATTCATGTGGATTCACGGGGGCATGGGCTTCTGGAAACTGAAGTCCAAGAACATCTGGAGCGCCAAGGTTCGCCATCATGGGAATAGGCAGAAGCAGTTTGCTGTTACCTTCTTCTGGGGGGCGCCCTGGGACTGTTGCATTTAAACTCAGACTATATCTGTCCTCAAATTAAGCTCTCATTCTTTAAATATAGCCTGTGATTCAGAGTTCAGAGAAGTGACTTTAGGCAGCTACCATGCCGGGAATTTCCAAGTCAACACAGCCGATGGTGACACTGGCTCTGGATTCTGGGAACTGAAGCTCTGCCAAAAAAAAAATCACTTTGCCAACACTACAAATTAAAAACCCCAATAAATAAGTAAAGAAATATATGAACAAAAAACTATAAATAAATGAAAGAGCACTCCATGGGATGAAGGAAGCACCCTTCTCTCATCCTGTCTACCTCTCTGCAAATGTTGCCAGTGCTAAATTTGTGCTATCTCGACAAACCCCCAAAACCAATGCTTGATCTCCACTTACAACTGAGTCATAATAAATGAATAATAAACACTCTTCCCTCGCCTCACCAACTGCATTGGCCAGGCAGCATCTATTTATTAAGTCACCCCTGCTTTTGCCTATCCCTTTTCTTGTGCCAAGTTGGCACTTAAGTGTAATCAATAATGATTAATAATTTGGCACTGCCACTTTGTGTGTGTGTGTGTGTGTGTTGTGTATGTTTGGGTCTCTTATTCTCTCTCCTGCCATTAAGCCCACATCCTGCCCAAGAATCCTCTCTCTGAACACAGTGTCCCTTTTCTCTGTAATGAGGCTTTGGGTCATTTATTATCTGTACAAGTCCCAAACACCCTTGAGTGCCTTTGTGTATTGGGGCTGGAGGAGGGAGGGGGGAAATAGCTGGCTTTAAGTGAAGCTCTTTGTTCACTATTCCCAAACTGTTAAACTGCTGGGAGTAAGATTTAAGCCAGACTGAACAGACTGACTATGTGAAAAAGTACTGAAACCTGAGCCCATAAATCTGCATTAGCTGTGCTGGTGCAGCGTAAATGACATTTTAATGGTGATATCTCTTACCACCATTAAACTACAGGGTGTGCCCATGCCATCACTTGTAGTTTTCCCTATTAAGGATGGATGGAAGAGTCCAGGCTAGTTTTGAAAGTTGTAATATTATATTTAGCTCTTTGGGACTGATAGGGTGGCAGAGCTATGGGGCTGTATGTTACCTACCCTTTATTTAAACTTTTATTCCTATAGTTTATCTGCATCTTTTTCTGCTTTGATCTTTTTCCACTGGCAATTTTAATTATTGTAGACTAGACTTCACATTTGCTCAGTCCCAGGGATACAATCAAGAAGTATAGATTTGCTACTTCTATGTACTCATTGATCCTACAATGAATGCCAAAGCCAAAGATAGTACAAGGAACAACATCATCAGGAAATTCACAAACTATAAATGGGGAACTCAACCATCCACACTGCGCTGCGTAATCAGTTTGGGCCCTGAGCGCAGGGATGTGCTGGGCACCATGGGAGGGCGATGGGACAGGGCCGAGGGGTGACAACCAAGGGACAGGAGAGAAGACTGCTTGGTCACTGCCCCTCACTTGCTCTGCCCCACGCTTGCTTCACCCGGCGCTAGGCACTTTAGAATAAACCATTGCTCCAAGTTGAAAGAAGGAGCTTGGAGCAATGGCTTAATCTAAAGTGCTGCGTGCCAGGTGGATAAAATAATAATAAAATTATTTTTTGCACCCCAGGGCACCAGAGGCAAGAGTGCCCTGGGATGAACCCCCCCTGTCCTGGTGGCACAGCCCATGCCTGCCTGAGCATCTCCGCAGTGGAGTACGCTGTTCTAGTATGGGATGCATCCACAAAGGAAAAACAGGTTGACATCGTTGATAATGAAGCCATGAGTATAGTGACAGGATGCCTCAAACCTCCACCAGTTGAGAAAATATACCCTCTTGTTGGGATTGCTCAACCTAAGATAAGGAGAGAAATAGCAGTGGATGCTGAGAGAAGTAAGAGAATGACCTCCAACATCCGGACCTCAAGTCCACCAGCTCAGATCCAGGAAGAGCTTTATGGTGAGAACAAACATTCTTGAGGCTATGCAAGAGCAAAACCAAATTAAAAGATGGAGGAAGGAGCTCAATGGACAAGGAACAACATTAAAGGAGGATATAGCTGAGGAACTCAACCTCTCCTACGTCACTTGAAGAACTCTGAATAGGCTAGGGGTTAGAGTCCCTAAATGCAAGACCAACATCCTCAAGAGAGGGCTGCTGGTGGACAACAACACACAGTGTGAATGTGGAGAGATACAAAAATCCAGCTAATTTACTCATCTGCTGATTAATGCGAGAGGCAAGCACCAATGAGGACTTGGGTTTGGGAAATGACAAAGCAAAGAAAGTGGCTTCATTTTGGCAGTCCAGAGTTTGATCAGGATACAAAAGAAGAATTGATTCTACAGCTGACTAAACCACCCATACTTAAATATACAAGAAATTGCTTTATATTGAGTCAGATCATCAGACAGTGTCCTGGGGTTGTGATGGGCAGCAGTAGTTCTCCAAAACTGTTTACCTGGAGATATCTAAAATTCCTAGGTGGTCTCCCTCCAAATACAACAATATCAGCAGAATTATGTATGGTGGTGTGACAGAACTACACCCCATATCTATAGAGCAAATAAAAGCTGATATATGCTGATCTCTTAAGTGAATAGTCTAAATCAGTGATCCCCAGCCTTTGGGTTTTGGACTTCAATTCCCAGACTTCATTTCTCAGGGCCTTCATTCCTCAGGGCCCAAACTGAAGCATAAGTCAGTACATTGGCTAATCAGTGCTTTGGGGAATTGACTTAGGCTTCTGAGAATTGAAGTCCAAAATCCAAAGGTTGGGGACCACTGGTCTAGATGCCCCACAGGTCTACATTTGTGGATACAGTATTATCATATTCAAGATGCAGAATGTGTACCTAATGCTATAGTCTTCTGGAATTCATATAAAAAATAACTTAGAAAGGAAAAGTACTAATCATCATTTCAGCTTAAGCTGTCAGACTGTGTAAAAAGCAATCTTGAGACTAATTTATTTAACATCTCATACCTACTTTCTCCCTCTTTAATATTAAGGAATTGTTTTTAGCTTGTTTAATTGCTTTTTAACTGCTTTCTAGATTTTAATTTTGTTTTTATGAATTGTGATTTTTATGTCTCTTCATGACCCTTTGTAATCCGCCCTGAGTCGCCTATGTGAGTAGGGCGGAATAGAAATTCGAAGAAATAAAGAAATAACTTGATCTGCACAAACCACTAATGAGGTTTTATTTATCCTTGCCTTTTTGAAGCAATTATATGTTATGGATTAGCAACATATCAAACAAATAAAAATGACCAGAAATCAATAACTTGTTACCCTAATTGTCCTGGTGACACACCTATTATGGCGTAAATCTCTAGACCTGTAGCAAAGTCAGTCTCTGGGAGAAAATTCTGCAGAGTCCTCATTTTAACAATGAGCTGGTTCTTAAGAGTAGGAATGGAAGAATCGTGGCAAATGCTTTGCCTGGACTTTGCCACTTAAGGCTATAGGATGGTGATGGCATATGGGTTACATCGGAGATTGATAGTCAGTGGACTCCCAGATGTAGACTTGCAACTCTTAGTCTTTGACTACAGAAGTTGCAATGCAGCATCTGGTGGGATCACAGTTTCTCCTCCCTGAGCTAAGAGTTTCTGTGTTTCCTTTTCTAAAAACAAAAAAACAAACAAAAACAGGAAAAAATTATACAAGAAGTTCCCTACTTTTAAAATTAAGAGGTGTAGCTTAAAAATTGTTGCTGTGCAGCCTGAAGTCATTTATATTTTGAGCTGAAAGAGGACCCACCCTTGAAAAACACAGTAAAACCCCAACTTACACAAAAAATCTGTTCCATAGGTTTTTACGTAAATCAGGTTTTTACGTAACTCAAAGCAAACCCATAGGAAAAATGCATTTTTACGTAACCTGAAGCAAACCCATAGGAAAAATGATTTTTTCACGTAAATTGAAGCAAACCCATAGGAAATTGTGTTACGTAAATTGGGACATTTACATAAATCGGGACATGGTTTTAGCACAAAATCATTATGTAACTCAAATTTTATGTAACTTGAGACATACATAAGTTGGGGTTTTACTGCATATCCGTACCACCTGGCCCACCAAATACTTTGGCCCTACTACTCTCCTGTTGCTTATCCCCAGTAGCCAGTATTCCAGGGTTTACCCCACCTGTACACGGTTGTTTCATGTGCTAGTTGTGTCCAAACACCTTTGTGAGACCCCATACCTTTGCATGAACCTCCTTTTTAATTATAAAAAGCAAAAATAAGCAAAACATCTCTACTTGCAGTCTTCAGCCTTAAGAGCCTTGACATTTACAGGAACTGGCTGTGAAATTTTAAAAGGATGTTTACTACTTCTACCTTCTACTCCCACAATTAAATGTGAAATTGACAATAGTAATGGGAAACAGGAGGCCTGTGGGTGGATTGAGATGGAAGTCTGTGAGAGTAATTTTTTATTGCTGTTTCCAAACTATTTTTTGTCTGGCTCCGTCTATAAACCCTGGTGTACAACTCTGTTCTTTCCTATGATTTAATGTTTTCCTGAAAAACATTTCTTTCAGTTTTGCCATCAGTATTGGGTTAATATACATTGCCAGAGATTCCAGTATAAACGTCTCTCTCTGCTTATACTTTGATAATGAAAGCTGAATTATATAAATTTGAATTACAGTAATACCTCGGATAACGCTAAGACTTGGTTCCACAAGTCTTGGTGTTATCCGATTTTTAGTGTTATCCGATGCATATTAAAATCCTATGAGATGGATCGGATAACATTAAAGCTCCATAGAGATACATTGTAACCGCACAGGCTTTAGCAGTTGTTATCCGATACATCTCATAGGACCTTAACATTATTCGATCCAATTCTCCTCCCCAGATTACTTAACGTTATGCGATTTTAGCGTTATCCGAGGTAAATGTTATCTGAGGTATTACTGTATATAAATAACTAGCACACTAAGAATTGTGAGCCAAAAAATAATAACAATGAAAACTTCAAATCACAAAGGTTATGTGTTTTAAGTAAGCAAACTAATATACATTCTACTGATGAGGGAAATATGCAGTTTTTTAATTTCAGGAAAATGTGAGAAATGAAAGGAACATACAGTAAAACCTCATATAACACTAAAACCTGGTTCCACAAGTCTTGGTGTTATATGATTTTTAGTGTTATCTGATCCTCTATGGGATCCATAGAGATACATTGTAACCACACAGGCTTTAGCGGTTGTTATCTGAAGCATCCCATAGGATCGTAATGTTATCTGATGCAATTCTTTCCCCTAGATTCCTTAATGTTATGCGATTTTAGTGTTATTCGATACTAATGTTATATGAGGTATTACTGTATTTATAGTTGAAGACAGAACATTTAATGGATGGGTTTAGGAATTCCTTTATAGAAATGAATAAAATGGATGCCTGTTATGGACTGAAATGCTTTATTTATAGTTATCCTTCAAATGCTAACTCAGAGTAGTAGAAAACTAATGCAGTGGAAGTGCAAGGAAAAGTTTGCACAATTGTTAGCATCAAATTAATTTTTCAAGCCAAGAGATTTATGTTGTAATCTTCTATATGCCCACTCAGTTATCAGTAAGGGGCAACTATAGTGGCCGTTTACCTCATAATATAGGGACTATGGTGGCTCAGTGGTTAAGAAGCTCACCTTGTTAGCTGGAAAGTCCGCAGTTCAAGAGCAGAGTACTGCATGACAGAATGAGCGTCCATCTCTATCCTAGCTCCTGCCAACCTGGCAGTTCAAAAGCAAAAAACTGCAAGTAGATAAATAGGGACCACTTTGGTGGGAAAAGATCTTGGGGACATGAAAAGAACCTCATTAGGACATCCCCTGAGAAGTTCCTCTAGCAAAAATCCTTTCAATCCAGAAAGCACCTTCGTGTGCTTCTGACATGATTTTTAAAAACCTCATAATATATGTTATATTGAACACTGATGAATTATAGGAAGCTGCCTTATAATGAGCTGGCCTTTCCTCCATCCAACCCAGCACTGGCCAGTAACTTTCATTTTCTGTGGATGGCTGTCGGCTTTATCAGAAGTCCTACTGTTAATACATTACAGTAAAACCTCAGATAACACTAAAACCTGGTTCCACAAGTCTTGGTGTTATACGATTTTTAGTGTTATCTGATGCATGTTAAAATCCTATGGGATCCATAGAGATACATTGTAACCACACAGGCTTTAGCGGTTGTTATCTGAAGCATCCCATAGGATCTTAATGTTATCCGATGCAATTCTTCCCCCCAGATTCCTTAATGTTATGCGATTTTCGTGTTATTCGATACTAATGTTATATGAGGTATTACTGTATCTGGTATTTCTGGTTAGGCGTCGTTGTAGTCTGCTGTGTTTTTGAACAGTTCACTGCAAGTCTCTTAACCGAGAAAAAGGTGTCATTAAAATGAAAATATAGAAGAAAACAAACTAACTATATTTTTTGTTTTTTGCAACACTAATTTAGTTAGGAAGGTGGGATGTACATGGGGTAGGAAATATGATGAATGAAATCAGGATAATGAAATCTGTCCATTCCAATTGGCCTTCACAAACCTACTACTTAGGCAGGGAAAGCCTCTCACAGATGTTTCACCGAAGATCCTGCTTCAACTGAAGAGGCAAAGAACTGAACTGTTGTGTTTTCTGTATTCAAAACAAGCACCAAGGAGCTATAGGCTTCTTCCTCTTTCATGTTGTTTCATTTAAAGGGCAACCTCTCCGACTCCGTAAAAGGACACAGCAACACTTTAAATCAGGGGAAAGTGTTGACATCATGGGGAGGGGGCCTGCAAAGAGACTAATGTTCAAACGCATTGTATGAGCCTTCAACTTCAAGAGACCTTGCCACTCACACCCTCACAGTGCTTGTGTGCTTGGCATACCAAGTATTTTGGCTCTCAGCTCAACACGCTTTCCTCTTGCCTCCTTTGTGCTACCACTATCAGTCTCTCTTTCTGTCATCTTCTCCTTTTCGCTCCCTGAAAAGATCGGGAGAAAAAGCAACTGATAGAATAATAGCAAGAAAGGAAAGCAGAGTTAATTATAGGGACAGCTTCTACTTGATCTTCCAACAGCATGTAGGGAGAAAGGATGATGGAAGCCTTTGCAGGGCAGGGAAATAAAATTAATATGTATTTATTTAATTAATTTTTATCCCTCCCCACTTAATATAAAACACAACTCTGGGCAGCTCACAACACGCAAAATGCCAAACTATGTTCTACAGCAGGGGGTCCCAACCTTTTCAAGCCAAGGGCTGGATCACGCTCCCTCAGTGAGCTTTGAGAGCCGGACAGCCATTTTGCCCTGCCTGCATGATGGGGGTGGCCATTTTATCCCAACAGCTTCAAAAGGGTCAGTCATTTTGTTTCTTGAATGCCCTTGGAGGGGTGAGAGGCCACAGTAGGTCGTGTGGATTTCAGCCACCCGGGGCTTAAACCAAATTTGCTGCCCCCTGGTGGATGCTGGTGCCCACTCCTGCTAGGGCTTCTGGGAATTGTAGTCCAAGAACACCCATAGCCAAAAAGTGCCGCTTGGGACGAGTTACCCCCCGGTCCCCCCATGTGATGCTACTGCAGGGCCACATGCAGTGGTGGGCTCCCAAAAACAATTACTACCCCACTGTGGGCATGGTATGGTGGGCATGGCCATGGGAAAGCCCTGTGTTGCACCCGAATCAGGACTACTTTACTTCAAAACCTGGATGGATGGGAACAGCCAGAATTTCTGCTACTGGTTCTGGTGAACAGGTGTGAACCTGCTGATGCCCACCACTGGCCACATAAAATGGCACTGTGGGCTGAATCCGGCCCACAGGCTTTAGGTTGGGAACCTTTGTTGTACAGTAATGGAAATTGGGAAGAAGAAGGTATAAGTATCATTCCCCATCTATAGCACAAGGTCTACAGGGAATCCTGGGGTATTAGGATTTTTGCATTTTACTTAAATAACAGGTTTTTGAGAAAACTACCTGTCTTTGGGGCCATTATTACAACTGAAAACATGTTGACATTTCTAAGAGGGAACTGTGGCAGCCTTTTGGGCTTGTGAAATCAAAATGCACTCCATCCCAAAGACTCATCACTCAATATAGTAAGTTGACATACAAGCTTCTAAAGGTGACAGAAGCTTGTGTTATGATACTTAGATGCTTTTATTAGATGAGAACTTTCATCTTCTAATCATGTGCAATCTCTAATTTCTTCTTCTGTCTTGAGATACAAAGTTTGGGATTTTTTTTGTTTTGGACTACAGAACTCAGACTCCCCCAGTTAATTATTTCAAAGAAATCAATAAGGCACCTCATTTTGTATGGATTGTATCATCAATTTGTAGTATTAATAGGAAATGTGATATGAAAAAATACATTTTTAAATAAAAACCTGTTGCAAAATGTGCAATTATTAAGAATTGATTTGGGGAGCCTACAGTTCTACAAAACCCCTATGAATGCATTAGGAAAGGGGAAAGTCTAATGTACAATTAGTAGCTGGCTTAGATTGTGCATTTCCATGCAAAATGAGCTTTAAGAGCCAAGAAAATGTCATGATTCAGCTTCTGCAAGACAGCACTCTGCAAATCCTAATTAAAACGTTGTATTAAGCCTTCAGCTGGCATAAAGAATTTGTCATGTTCATACAAGTGGTGAAGAGCAGGTCTGTGGAAATTGGTATCCATGAACCAGAGAAAATCAAGAGATGTGTTAATTACTTTCACTTCCAGTGTTTAAAATAAGTGTACTGGCCCTTGAACTTTGTGAAAACAGCATTAAATGAGGTTTCAGAAATTAAGAACATCAGAAATTTGTGTTATACCAGGTCAGATTGATTATTTGTTCAGGTGTAACTTCACACTTGTCTATTTCCTTGCACGCACGCACCCAAGGTCTAACTCAACAAAGAGCTTTCACATCACCTGCTACCAGTTACATTTCTGCAAAGTTCCAGGCATTGAATCTGTGACATTATGAACATAAAGCACACACTTTGTGCTTTACAAATAATAAAATAAATTAAAACACTCCAAAGATCAATGTATACATGAGTCCAACTTTAACGATATCTAATAATTATAGAACTGCAGAGCTGGCAGGGATCCCAAAGAGTTACCAAGTCTAAATTTTACTATTTAAGCTAGCTGTAATAAAGGTAAACGTTGCCCTTGCTCAAATGCCAAGCACATCTGACTCTAGGGTTCAGTGCTTATCTTAGCACTGTCTGCGTCTGCAGACGTTCCCATGGACATGTGGCAGGCATGACTAAACACTGGAGTGGACAGAATGCTGTTTACCTTCCCACAAAAGTGGTACCTATTTATCTACTTGCAATTTCTTGCTTTCGAACAGCTAGGTTGGCAGGAGCTGGGACAGAGATGGAAGCTTACTCCGTTATGCAGCACTCTGGTCTTGAACTGCTGACCTGCTGACCTTCCAGTTGTCAAGTTCACCGTCTTAACCACTAAGCCACTGCAGTCCTTTAAGCTAGCTGTATAGTTCAATGATATGGGTATTTGGCTGCGGAGCGAAAGGTTGAGTTAAATCCCCCATTCTGCATTCCAGAAAAATCAGCCTGTGTGGCCCAGGGCAAGCTGCATGGTCCCTGAATGCCTCCCTTAAGAAGGGAATGGTAAACTGCTTCTGAGTACGATCTAGAAAACCCTGGAAAATTTACATTATAAGTCTGAATTGACTTGCCAAATGATTATTATCTAAACTCATGACAAAGTGGAGGACACTAGTAAGGTGCAGTGATCTCTCCCTCTCAATAATATCCCTATTAGAAAAAGTATTTTTCAGAATAATTCTTTAGCCCTATGTGGTTCTGTTTGGCTTTAAATTCCTTGTCTCTAGACAGTTCAATGATAATGTTAAAGGCTGAAAGCCGTATCAGAGGAATTGCCTTGATGCTTCATGCGTATGGACAATATTGTGGTTTGCAGACTTTCATGATACACTGAATAGTCTCTTAAACATTTCTGAATCTTACAATACAGATATCAAACCAACTTTTGCATTCATAGATGTACTATTACCTGCATTAAAAGATGTAAAATCTCAGAGGGCAGTTAACTACGAGCTCATAAATGGACAGTTACTCAATGCTTACAGAAGCAGTAAACTTTCAAATATTGAGGCATCCACAAATATTTCAATATCTATCAAGTTTTTTGATAGAATGAAAGTGATATTCAGAATAGTACTTGATGCAAAGGGAAAAGTTATTACTATTAGTAGCTGGACAATCACAGTATTCATAGATTCATTTGGAATTAATTGCAGACTTGAAGAGTAATATGAAAACCCAAGTCCTTGTGTCAAAATACTGATGCCATCATTCAAAGGCATATAAATCCTCTTGTCAAAACTATCATCAAAAAATGTGTACATGTCAATAAATGAAAGTTAGACAGCTTACATCAGCTTTTTAAAATCATGTTATATTAGTTGCCTAAATAAAACATAAGGTAACAAAGTAGGCAAGATTATTTATCAAAATTGTTAAATTATCAAAACTGAGAAACAATTTTGAATTGTTTATCGAAACCACTTCTTTTTATAATCATTTACCTACTTTTAAAAATAATGAAGTGTCTGTTATGCTTTCTATCAAACGAGTATTATCTCTTTTTCATTTATGCTTATGAAGTAATTAAGTGATATATTTTGTTTGACCTTTGTTTTCATATAATGAAAGAAACTAAAAGTTAACAGTAATGAATTAAACCTGGTATCCTTTCAAAGTTCTAGTCATAATTAGCTTCAAGGGAACCAACTGAGACAGGAAAGACAAAAGTTCAAATAATGAAATGTTCTCCACTTATGAATGGCTACTAGCCAAAAATGAAAAAGAAAGTTCTGTTATACAACAGGAAATGTTAAATGATGGAGTTGTTACATGTTTTGAAGAGATAAGATCATCTCTAATTAATGGGAAATGTCTGTGGTTGATACTAGGAAAAAAATGAAAACCTGTGAAAGTAATCCTATTGTTAGAAAATGATAAAAAGGATACAGAAAGTGATGTGGCTGTAATCTGTATATGTTAGAAAATATATGCATGTCTTTCAGCCAAAATGGTAAATTTAAACCTTCACTAGTCGTTGTAGAACAGTTGGTTTGACATAAAAGAAACTGACAAGCATTATGCCAGTACAGTACCTAGATTATTTTTTGACACACAGAAACCACAAATCAAAACTAATTGATGTTGACCTTTTTACAACACTGATTCAAAGTTCATGAACTTGGCTTGCTTTTATGTACAGTATATCTAAAATAGCATCTTTGCTTAGAAACCATCAGAAGATAAACTCAGATGGTAATATTCACTTACAGATATATAAGAGGTCAACAGAATACAAAGCACAAAACACAAAAGAATCAACAACTAGATTTGAGAAATCAAATGCTGGTTTAAAAGGGTAAAAAAGATGGTAAGAAGAAATAATAATCTTATTAATAATACAGTACTGTATTTCACTGTGTGTTTTCCTATCACTTGACTAACAGCAGAAATGATTTCATCAATGTATCAGAGATTTTCCTTTACATTTCTCAAACAACATGATTAATTTCATTTTTATCAATAATATTCAACACAGTTATAAAAATCATTTTATTAATTGATTTTGGCAAAGAAAGATTATTTTTGCTCATATGGTACCTTTCATATCATTTCTTGGTTCATTTTTAATAACATTTTATATGTTTGCTTAAATAAAAGAAAGCAGAAAAGTCAGCATTTGAAATGTTGTAAAAACATATTTTTCTATCACAAAAGGCAAAAAATACATAAACTAAAATATTCATATGACACATCTTTTAAAAAGCTGTGAATTATTTCTTGGTTTCACATGACCTTTCATAGGAAGGAAAAAGTTAATATGAGAAATCTAATTCACAAAGGGTGCCAATTTATTTACTAATTGGCCAAATCATAATAATAATAATTTCGTGTCAGAAATTATTCTGGATAGAAAGGATTTTTGCGGAAGAAACTCCGCTCAGGGAACGCCCAAATGAGGCTCCTTTCATGTCCCCAAGAGCTGGGACAGAGACAATTGCTCAATCTGTCATGCAGTACTTGGGTCTCAAACTACAGACTTGCCAGCCTTCCAGCTAATAGAGCAGGCTTCTTACCCACTGAGCCACTGCAGCCAAATCATAGAAGAGGGGGCTTAGTGACTATTGACATATGGCACACCTTTATTTGTGAAAGAGCAAGAGAAGGCATGGGTTTGTCCACCTCTAGAACCAGTGGCTGAAGTGGCTAAGCCTCTGACTGGAAGGCGGGAGGTCAGCAGTTCAATTCCCGAGTACTGCAGGATGGAATGAGCTCCCATCTTTGTCCCAGCTCCTGCCAACCTAGCAGTTCGAAAGCAAGAAACTGCAAGTAGATAAATAGGGACCACTTAGGTGGGAAGGTAAACACTGTTCCATGCACTCCCATGTCTAGTCATGCCTGCCACTTGACCATGGAAATGTCTGCAAAAACAGACAGCGCTGGCTCTTCGGCTTTGAAACAGAGATGAGCACTGAAACTTAGAGTTGGATATGACTGGCTTTCAAGCAAAGGAAACCTTTAACTTTAACTTTAGAACCTTTATGTGGGTCAATTAGTCAAACTTTAAATCCACTTTGACAGAAGCCTGGTTCCACTTCATCAGATGATAACAGAAAAAAGGACTAATAGCATTACAACTTGCAAATGAGAACCAAATTACATTAATATAAGTACCACAAGGTAGGAATGCAAGTACTGAGAAACAAAAAAAGTTACATCCTGGATGATAGTGTTAGTAATTGCACCTGATGCTTAAATTAGGCTGTCTTTAAGCTGACAGTGAAGGATTCATATACACAAACCAAGACTACCGTATTTGCTGGCGTATAAGACGACTGGACATATAAGACGACCCCCCAACATTTCCACTCAAAATATAGAGTTTGTTATATACTCACTGTATAAGACTACCCCCTCTTCCGCACACCTTCCACACACCAAATAAAACATAAAAGAACATCAGATTTGATTTCAACATCTCCCTGTGGCTGGCACTAGTGTGCAAGTGCGCATGTGCGAGCTCTGTGTAGACAAGGGGCGGGGCAGAGCGCTGCTGCTTCCTGCCGAGCAGAACGGGCTGGTCATGCCGAAAAGGCTGGCACTCCTGTCTCGCTGCTGCTGCTCGCCGCAGACACGCTGGATACCGCGCGATACTGGATGGTATGTAGAATGAGGTGGGTGGGCATCGGGAGGCCACTATGGGCACCAGGCGGGCATCGGGAGGCCACTATGGGCACCGGGCGAGCATCGGGAGGCCACTATGGGCAGCTATGTCTATCCCAACTGAAGTGCACCCGACGTATAAGACGACCCCCCCCCCACTTGGAGGCATGTTTTTCAGAGGAAAAAAGTAGTCTTATACATCAGCAAATACAGTAAGTTATTTGCACTAGATACTGTCAGAAACTAATTATGAAGTGAGGTGTTAGTGGTATATATAAGATAAAGGTCACTCTTGCTTGAAAGCCAGTTGTACCTGACTCTAGGGTTCAGTGCTCAGCTCTGTTTATAGCCAAAGAGCCAGCGCTGTCTGCGTTTGCAAATGTTTCCGTGGACCCATGGCAGGTATGTCTCAACACCTGAGTGTATAGAATGCTGTTTACCTTCCCACTGAAGTGGTCCCTATTTATATACTTGCCATTTCTTGCTTTCAAACTGCTAGGTTGGTAAGAGTTGGGGGAGACGGGAGCTCACTCTCTCGTGCAGTACTCGGGAATCAAACTCCAACCTTCCAGTAATTGAGCTCAGCATCGTAACCACATGAGCCACCACAGTACTGTATATATAAGGCCTATCACAAAGCTAAAGAAATAATTCATCATCTTAGCTGGATGCCCCAAGCTAGCATCAGCCATGGAAAATAATTGTAGTCATTCGCAAATCCCAAATATCATTCTTCAACAGCTGCCATCTGTCCCAGCTCCTACCAGTGTAGCAGTCTCAAAGCAAGAAATTACAAGTAGATAAATAGGTACCACTTTGATGGGAAAGGTAATAGCATTCTGTGCACTTCAGTGCCTACCAGGGAAACGTCTTTATACTCTGCCCAATCGCTTTATGCAGGCTAACTGGAAATTTTAGCAAGTATTTTAATTTGCACAAGTGAAAAGCTTCACTTGATTTGTATACAGATCAAGCTGCTGCTAAAGCTGATACAGTATGGCAGGCTAACCCCACCCCACCCTGGTTTCTTGGTCATGTCACTGAAATCATTGATAAATATTCCAACGACTTCAATTCAGTGAACATGCCAAATTCATCAACTGCCAGCTTTGTCCAGTTTTCCAACAGATCAAGTTATGTTCTTTAGGAATACAACTACAGTGGAAACTTGGTTAATGTAATTAATGCATTCTCCAGGACGTTTCTTACAGTGAAAATTACTTTAACTGAATTTCCCATAGGAATGTATTGAATGCAATTTCTCATAGGAATGCATAGAAAAATCAAAAACACATTAACTGAAATGCAGTTTCCCATAGGAATGCATTGAAAACCAATTAATCCGTTCTGGAAAAAAAATCCATAAACTGAGCCGCTATTTTCTATCGATTTCCTTTTGTTATGCGATTTTTATGTTAACCAACCAAGGTTTCACTGTACTGTACTTCATTTCACCTTGTACAGCAAAGAACCATCTTCTGAAAGTGTCTACATTTACAGTTTTGTTGCTATGCTAGGAGATAAATTTACCTCCGCCTCCACCAACATCCCTGCCTATACACTGTGCAAATGAGAATTATGCTGCAATGTAAACGTGAACAAAATTCAGACCAAAAAAGGAATGCCTGTCATAGCTCTGCAGGTTTCTATAGCAACAAGTGCTACAGCTTCATTTTTTTAAAAAACAAAAGATCAAGAAGCAAAGTTAACAAGCAAGATATCCCCACTTGATTTGTGCCCTTTTTAAAACGGAGGGGGAGAAACATTGGTTTTTTTTTAAACTCTGCCCTTACATAAAAAATATAATGAAGCATCTAAAAGAGAACATGATATGCATTGCTTTCACGAATGCAGATGCTATCTTATTTACCAACCATATCTAATTGCTAAACAGATTTTTCTACAGTAATTTTTGCTGTAAGAAACGTCCCGGAGAATGCATTAATGGCAGGACAATTGTCCTGATGGTTTTCAATAGCTAATAGCTACTGGCTACTATGGATATGGATATCTAAGAGACTGCCGTGGCTTAGTGGTTAAGATGCTGAACTTCACGACTGGAAGGTTGGTGGGTCAGCAATTCAAGACCAGAGTACTGCACGACGGAGTGAGCTCCCATGTCTGTCCCAGCTCCTGCCAATTTAGCAGACTGAAAGCAAAAAATTGCAAGTAGATAAACAGGTACCACTTTGGCAGGAAAGGTAACAGCATTCAGTCCACTTCGATGTCTAGTCACGCTTGTCACATAATCACAGAAATGTCTACAAGTGCTTGCTCTTTGGTTGTAAACAGGGATTAGTGAGGTCCCCTAGAGTCAGACACAACTGGGTTTCATGCAAGGGAGACCTTTACCTTTACCGTACTTTACTTATGGGTTGCTACGTAACAGCATGCATGTGATCTGAAACAAAAGTGACAGGAAGTATGTATATGTTGAATGAAATGGAACCATGTGGGAAATCAGCTAGCAAATGACCACAGAGGCTGGTGCTATCCCAAAGGCAGGGAGATGGCTGTTCACACCACTGCTGTCAGAGGCCATAAAAGGAGAGCACATGGCATTTTGTTTTCAGTAACCAAAGAAGGTTGGCTTGCCTGTCAACCTGTTAGCGGTCCTACACCCTGACATGGAAGAAGTGGGCTCACCTGAGACATAAAATAATAATAAAAGTATTAAATTGCTCTTAAAGAAAACACATCCAAATTGGATGGGGAATGGAAAATATATGGATGGTGGCTTAGTGGTTGAGACGCTGAACTTGACAACTGGAAAGTCAGCAGGTTGAGACTCAAGTGCTGCACAATGGAGTGAGCTCCCATCTCTGTCCCAGCTCCTGCCAATCTAGCAGTTCAAAAGTAAGAAATTGCAAGTAGATAACTAGGTACCACTTTGGTGGGAAAGTAAACAACGATCCATGCGCTCAGGTGTCTAGGCATGCTTGCCACATGTTCACAGAAACGTCTGCAGGCGCACACAGCACTGGCTCTGGCTATAAACAAAGATGATCACCAAACCCTAGAGTCAGATACGACTAGCTTTCGTGCAAGGGTGACCTACAGATACCTGTGCTGTGGTGGCTTAGTGGTTAAGATGCTGAGCTTGACGACCATAAGGTCAGATGGTCAGCAATCTAAGACTGGAGTGCTGCATGACAGAGTGAGCTCCTGTTGTCTGTCCCAGCTCCTGCCAACCTAGCAGCTTGAAAGCAAGAAATTGCAAGTAGATAAATAGGTACTGTTTTGGCAGGAAAGGTAACAGCATTCCTTCAGCTTCGGCATCTAGTTATGCCTGCAACATGACCATGGAAATGTCTGCAGACACTGATAGCGCTGGTTCTTTGACTGCAAACGGAGATGAGGACCTTTCTCTAGAATCTGAAATGACTGACTTTTGAGAAAAGGAGACTTTATCTTTACTATCCACAAGAACGAAGCCTATAACACATAGAGATATGAACAGGCTACACAATTATCCATTGTGTATTTCAGTTGTCATTGAAGGGAGGTACTGTATTGACTATAAGAAAGAGTAGGGGGAAATACCCCCATCTTGGGGACAAAGAAAAGGATTGCTTCAGAATAAAGCAAAAAATAAATCAGGATGCAGTGAAATGTATACAGTACTGTACAGTACTTCAAAAGTAATTATTTTCCATCAAACAGCTCCACCTACAGTTCATTACGAAGGTTTTTTTTAAAAAAAATTAAATTTTATTTATTTATTTATTTGTTCAGAATTATATTGCCGCCCACTCGCAGAGGCGACTCAGGGCAGCTTACAGTCAAAACATCAACAGTACAATAACAATCATAAAATACAACCTCACAAAACAACCAAAGCAGAACACAGACTAACTCCCCTCTGGCCATTGATTGGGGCCTGGAGGTGGGGACGAGGTCCTCAGCTGCCTGTTAGGCCATGGTGTCTTTTCCCTCAGGCCGTTGGTATGGGCCCAGAGGAGGGGGCAAGGTCCTCAGTCACCTGCCAGGCCATGGCGTCTTTTACCTTAGGCCAGTGTTTCCCAAATGTTGGGTTTGGGACTTCAATTCCCAGAAGCCAAAGTCAGTACACTGGCTGGTCAGTGCTTTGGGGAATTGACTTAGGCTTCTGGGAATTGAAGTCCCAAACCCAACATTTGGGAAACACTGCCTTAGGCCGTTGGTGTGGGCCCAGAGGAGGGGGCAAGGTCCTCAGTCACCTGCCAGGCCATGGAGTCTTTTACCTTAGGCCGTTGGTGTGGGCCCAGAGGAGGGGGCAAGGTCCTCGGTCACCTGCTAGGCCATGGTGTCTTTTCCCTCAGGCCATTCTAATAAATCTAATACAGTTGAATCATAGTATGAAATAAGGTGACTTATTAAAGAAAATCACAGCTTTTGTTTGCAAAATGCAAGTAGGATCTGGAGATTATTGTCATAATATCATAAATTGGAAATAACTCAATGGCATAGTCATAGAACAACAAATAGGTGAATCAATTTTATGTAAACAATAGTTTACACAATTAAACTGTGTATGTTTTAAGGATTTTCACCAAAACTGATGAACTGGAAATAAGCATCGGGCCCAAATTGGGCTGAATTGTACTAAATTCAAGAATCATGTGGTTATCTGAAGGCCAGGATGTGCTGCAATGAGCTTGCAAGAGTACTCTGTGCATAGGTTATATGGCATATATTTTGATGAGTAGGACAATTCTTTCTGTGCCAAAGAGCATATGTGTGGGACTTCCTGATTTGCTGAAATGGAAAGTGCTTGCAGTGAAAGACATGAGGTATATTTACCCCTTTCACCTGAATTCAAGGCCAGGATTGTTGCTCTATACTGGTAGAGCCCTTGCAACACAATGTTCCTCTACTCCAGATTGTCAGCCCTTTCCCAGGACACTTCATTCAATTGACATTCCCTTCTTCTTTCGTGTCCTGATCAAACCCTGGACTGCCAAAATGAAGCCACTTTCTTCGCTTTGTCATTACCCAAGTCCTCATTGGTGCATGTCTCTGGAAACAATTGGCAGACTAGTAAATGAGCCAGTCTCTGTGTCTCTCCACATTTACACTGTGTGACGCCATCACTGTGTGGGCAGAGCTAATGTCATGATGTCATGGGCGGGGTCAAGGAAAAATACATAAAATAAAAAAATAAAAATAAGCACACAAAAAAAACCCTCAACCCACCCACCCACAACACAAACCTGTAAATAAATAAAATAAATAAATAAAAAATAAATTAAAATACACCCACCCACCCCAAACACAAATCAACCAGAGCTTTTAAACCAGAGCTTAAAGCTTATTCTGGCTAATCTTTCTCACACTAGGTCAGATGGAATGAACTACAGAATAAACTCACCACAAGATGGCTTCATTTTGCCACTTTTCAACTTTTCAACAGTTAAAGAAGTTAGGTACTAAGTCTTTGCCTAACCAGTTCTCTAGGATAATATGCCTTAATGTAAATGTAAAACAGCTGTACCTCCTTAAGGATTCTCCAATTGAAACAGCACAGGTGTAACTTATTGATGAGGTAACTCCAAGACTTTGCTTCAAACCCCCAAGCCAGGCTGCCAGGCCAGCTGGCCGGCCACCAGGCCTTTTTAGGAACTGTGGTAGTACATCAATATAGGGGAAGGTATTAAATACACATTAGAATACACAGAGACACATCACATCCAAAGGTGAGTCACTTACCCTGGGGAGCAGGCTATAGGGAGCTTCAGGCTAGCAGCTTCTCTTCCTCCTCCCTGCTTGAGAGGACAGCAAGGAGGCTGTGCATACACGCCAAGCACTGTAGGCATGCATTCACACCAAGTGGGTGAACCAGTGAAAAGGTAAGCCCCGAAGGTGGTTCCTCCCAAAAGCTGCTACCAGTTCTCCAGGACACTGGGAAAAGTTACTACCGGTTCTGGAGAACTGGTGAGAACCTGTTACATCCCATCGCTGGCTGGAAATATATGAACGTGGCAGTCCTTTGAGGAGAACGCCAGACCTCTGACCCTATAAAGATTGTGGTGGAAATTTTCACTAACCAGCTTAGATTTCTTGTTGTATCTGTGCATTCCATGCCAACAAAAATCCCCCACTTGAAACTAGAAAGCCAAATAAATATACACCTGCATAACATTATGTGAAATTATTAGCTATCTTGGCAAAGCTTTTCTACCAAAATAATTGTCTCTAATCCCCTTTGCACAACAGAAATTACAGTTCCCTTGATTAATTGTATTGTTTCCCCTGCATTTCTCAGCACTCTGTTTCCTTCCTTCACAACATTAGATTAACAAACCTCCACCCTCTGTCATCATTCATTTGAGCTTGGCATGTAGCTATATCTGAATTTCTGGATCTTAGCCTTATAATTTATTGTTATTAGTTAATATGGCAATGTGTCGTATTCCTCCCCACTAAGTAAACTCTTACTGTCATGTGAAGCGGGTATGTGCTGGAAGGAACAAGTTCCAGTAAAATGGGAAACTCTTACAACACTGCAAATAGGCTATAGTGAAATTTGAAGGGTTCTTCTTTCAGACCTAGTGCCTTGGTGATAAGGATATGGATAACTGAGCAACAACATCTAGCGTAGCCTCCAACCAATGCAGGAAATCCAATACAAGTGGCATTTCTTGTTCATTACTTGCTCCTGAAGATCTTGGCTATCCGTTTTGCATAGAGAAAATAAACACAAAGAAACTATATAGCCAGGACTTCACAAATAAAGGAATCCCCAGAACAGCACCAAATCTTAGTACCCAACTAGACTGCCTTTGTACAGAGTATGTGTGTGCATGTACACACTCAATGCTAGCCATTGCTTGAGATCATTTGCAGCAGGAATACTGTAGTTTGTACCATCATCTATACCAGGATTTTGCAACCCCTGGGCCTTATCCAGCCCAAGCATATCATTAATCTGGCCTACAGTAGAACCCAGGAACCTCTAGACCAGGCATGCCCAAACCACGGCCCGCGGGCCGGACCCGGCCCGCCAGGCCATTTCATCCGGCCCCCGACATGGAATAGGAACTCTTTATTATTTTATTTTATTTTTTTAAATTTTTTTTGCGGACTTTTTTTTTTTGCGGAGGGATCACAAATCAGTGCCTAGTTCCTTCCTTCTGCTGCTTAGTACTAGGACTTCTGCCGAATCTAATTTAGAATTGCTGAATCCCTCCGCCTAGCTGATTTGGCTGTTAAGAGTGGAGAGAGAGACTGAGCCTGAGGCCATCCGGGAGCTAAAAGTAAGCGTCCACCATTTTGTCTTAGCCTTCCGCTTATTCAGGGCTGAGGGGGGGGAGAATGGTTTCTTCTGGGAGAGGGAGAAAGAGGTGTGTGTGTGAGAGAGAGAGAGATGTGTGTGTGTGTGTGTCCAGGATTACAAGCAGTTTCTTCTGGGAGAGGGAGAAAGAGGCGTGGGGGGGGAGAGAAAGAGGTGGGGGGGAGAGAAAGAGGTGTGTGTGTGTGTGTGTGTCTCCCGACCTCCCTAGAGCTGATGCGCGCTAATTTTGAACTTCCCCCACCCTCTTTTATGCTGCAGCAAGCCAGAATGTCGGGATTCGAATCCTGACATTTTGCCTTGCTGCAGCCTCCAGGGAGGTGGGAGAACTTTGGAAACAGCTTGGATCGGGTCCCCACACCTCCCTGGACCCGGCGGAAGGGTCAGAGACCCCAAAATTGGTAAAAAAAAGCTCGTTTTTTTTACCAATTTTGGGGTTTCTGAGCCCCCCGCCGGGTCCAGGGAGGTGTGGGGACCCGATCCAAGCTGTTTCTGGGCTTCCCCGACGTCCTGAGCCAGAGCAGCAAGCCAGAATGTTGGGATTCGAACTCTGACATTCTGGCTCAGGACATCGGGGAAGCCCAGAAACAGCTTGGATCGTGTCTGCCCATCTCCCTGGACCCGCGGGGGGGGGGGGGTCAGAAACCCCAAAATTGGTAAAAAAAAAAAAGTCCGTTTTTTTACCAATTTTGGGGTTTCTGACCCCCCCCCCCGGCTGGGTCCAGGGAGGTGTGGGGACCCGATACAAGCTGTTTGTGGGCATCCCCAACGTCCTCAACCAGTGCAGCAAGCCAGAATGTCGGGATTCGAACCCTGACATTCTGGCTTGCTGCACTGGCTCAGGACGTCGGGGAATCCCAGAAACAGCTTGGATCGTGTCCCCTGCCTGCTCCAGAGAGATCAGAGGACCCGATCTACAGCTGCAGGGTGGCTGGGAAAGCTGACGGGGACTCCCTGTCGGCTTCCCTAGCCACCCGCCCTTGCCTCCGTAGCTGCAGGGTGGCTGGGAAGCTGAACGGAGAACCCCGTTCAGCTTTCCACCCACCCTGCTGCTAAGAATGACTGTATCGGATAACGTTAAAATCGTGTTATTCGATACAAGATTTTTTCGAAAATCTTGTAACGTTATACGGTTTTAGCGCTATATGATACTCACGTTATACGGGGTATTACTGTATTGGTATAAGTTGGAAGTCAAAATTGATTTACAGTATTATGGCTGTGCATTGTGTAATTCCTGATTTTAAATTGATTGGGAGACCCAATGCGCGCTAATTTTGAAGTTCCCCCACCCTCTGAAGCTGCAGGAAGCCAGGCAGGACATGATGTCAGGAAGCAGATCTTTTCTAAGGCTAATGACTTTTAATTGCTAATTAAAATCCAAAGTTTCAGGTAGGTGGGGTTTTAATTGGTAATGAAAAGTCATTAGCCTTAAAAAAGATCCGCTTCCTGACATCATGTCAGGAAGCGGATCTTTTATAAGGCTAATGACTTTTCATTGCTAATTAAAATCCAAAGTTCCAGGTATGTGGGGTTTTAATTGGCAATGAAAAGTCATTAGCCTTATGAAAGATCTGCTTCCTGACTGTCAGAAGCAGATCTTTTCTAAGGCTAATGACTTTTCATTGCTAACTAAAATCCAAAGTTTCAGGTAGGTGGGGTTTTAATTGGCAATGAAAAGTCATTAGCCTTAGAAAAGATCTGCTTCCTGACATGATGTCAGGAAGCGGATCTTTTATAAGGCTAATGACTTTTCATTGCTAATTAAAATCCAAAGTTCCAGGTATGTGGGGTTTTAATTGGCAATGAAAAGTCATTAGCCTTAGAAAAGATCTGCTTCCTGACATGATGTCAGAAGCGGATCTTTTCTAAGGCTAATGACTTTTCATTGCTAATTAAAATCCCACCTACCTGAAGCTTTGGAACACAACAACAGCTCCTTGGATGCCACAATGACCAAGCTGGATGTGAGTTTCTAGGATCTGTCATATTTTTTTAAAAGGACATTTTTAAAGGACACCGCGAAGGCGGCGAAGGAGGAGCCGGTGAAAGAGGAGCCGGCGGCAAAGGCGTTAGTGGTGGCGGCGGAGGCGGCGGCGGCAAGGCTGGGTGGATGTATGTACCATGGAGAGATAGTTCGGCCCTCGGAGCCTCTGATAAAACGTTATCCGGCCCCCGGGCCGAAAAGTTTGGGCACCCTTGCTCTAGACACTCCCACCCACCAACCACCGGAAGTCACGATACATCACTTACTGTGGTAGGGTGGCAGCGATTGTGCAGTTTCCACGGGATTTTGGACAGCCTCTGCTGCTTCCCAGTGCAGCTTGTAGGACAATTGCTCTGTTTTTAAAATTTCCCACCGATTCCCCGCTTTGTCCCAGCAGCTAATCTGCAGCACTTGGAGACATCAGTTGGCACAATGCGCTGATGCCAGCACCTGGTTTCCTGGTGCTGAAACAGGAAGTATCCAAGTGCCACCTATTAGCTGCTGGGACAAAGCAGGGAAGCATCAGGGAATTTTAAAAATGGAGCAATTGTGGTCCTACAAGCCTGCTGTCACCCTGGAAAGCAGCAGAGACTGTCCAAAAAGCCACAAAAACTGCAAGATCATCTCTATTGCTGCTGTGTGCTGCCGATGACAACGAAAATGTAAGACCAGGGAGCCTTCATGCTTCTCGCCCCTGGCAGAGAGTGTCAGGGGTGGGTCCGACCCCTAGCAGGAAAGCATTGCAAAGGCCTGATCTATTCAGACATGCACAATGGGCAGGAGGAAGAGCCCCTCAATAATACTTCCACCAGTGTGATTTAACATTAAATTCTAATAATTACTTTAAAAAGGATAAACAGAGGTGAATCTATAAACATTTCCATATGCAGAAAAAAGGATGGAAATCCTTGCGGATTTAGACCACAGCTGGATTTAAAACCAAATCTATTTCCATAAGCAGCTCTTCAGCTCCTTCCATGGGCCAAACAGTCAGTGTGTAAGTGAAAAATCCAGCTTCAAATCCCACCTAAGCCATGAAACTCACTGGATGCCTATTCTTTAACCTAACCCATTACAAAGGGTAAAAAAGAAAAATCCATCCTGAGTTCCTTAGATCAGGAGTCCCCAACCACCAGTCTGTGGCCGTGAGCTGTCCCAAACTGGGCCTCAGGGATGGGTGGCACTGGGAGCCCTGATGGCAGCCTTCTGCCCTCAACATGCTCTGCCGGGTCTGTCCAGTGAACAGAGACAGCACGGGCCTAAGACACAGCAGAAAGGCATGTGGCCAGTTCTCTCCTCCATGTTGCTTAGCTACAGCAGGGCTCCACTCCCGCCTGTGCGCAATGACTATGCTCTTCCCCCGCTTGCCAGTCCACAGAAAAAGTGTTTAGCATGAAACCAGTCCATGGTGCAAAAAAGGTTGGAGACCCCTGCCTTAGAAGAAATGATCAACTATCTTGGCATAGCTTTTCTAACAAAGTTAGATTGTTTAAACAGGTTTGGGGAGGGGAAGGGCAAAACCAAAAGGTTCAGTCTTCACCAAACATGCTGAGGGCAAGCTCAAATTTCACATATCATTGGTAAAGTGAAGCCAAGGCCTCAGGGTGGGATACTATTTTGTGGGATCAATTTCTGCTTCATTTTTTAAAAAGAGTATGGGTCATACATTTAGTGAGCATGCTGTTACATTTCAGCCTTGAAGAAAGTCAAACCCAAATATGACTTCAGCATCTTCTATCCTACTCAATCTGGCAAGGTTGCTATCTATTAATTTGCAGCAGTGTTGGAACCAATTGTGGCAGGTTAGTGAAGCTAGCCAGCACATACTGAGGAAAAAAGGGTACTTACATCTCATTTACTTTATCTTCTGATCCCTGCATTTGGCCAGTAACCGTCCCTTGTCTGGTATTTTTAACCCAGCCAACTACTCCTGCTTTCCTAGCTTTCTCCTCTGTGTACTGGTTTAGGAAACAAACAAGAGACACACAGAGTTTATTCAGTACCGCAGAACCATATTAATCCAGGTCAGCTTCAAGACCATGATTTCATTCTGTAAGATTTACTTCCTAAAGATTTGTTTTTCCTGAAAAGAATCAGTAACTGTCCATTTGTCTCAGATTCTTCTGCCACTTCTGGACTTGACTGAAAATAATCACCTTCTCAGTGGCAAACAGAGAAGAATGATTTCTTTCCTCTTTGAATTTTTTGTATAGTAGCCATGTTAGCCTGTGTTTCAAGCCTATCAGAGATTAGACAAAACAAAACAAAAACGCTGTAACACTCTGAAGACTAACTGTTATAATGTTATTTTAATGTTAGCTTTCGTTAATTAAGTCCACTTCGTCAGACTTAAATTTGACAGAGTATTTCCAGAGCGGATTTGCCCCTGCCACACCCTTGCCTGCAGTGTTAATGATTTGTGGCTTGGGAGCCCAGAAAACACAGGCAAACAGTTCTTGTGAGGCAACAGAAAAACTTTTACTCACAAGGTGAGGTGCAGGAAAAATATTTACAGTGATGACAAAATAACAAGCTTAGCTTAAGCATTCAGGAACGACAGATATACAAGAAGTTCACAGTCCTTAGAGAGTTTCAGCTCTCACTCTCTTTGCTTACTCAGTAAGCTTTATCACAGAGTCCTTACAGACCTTGAGTTGAACAGCTGTTATGCAAATTCCTCCTCTGCAGCACGGCTTTGCAAAGTTCTTGGTAGAAGCAAGCTCCAAGACAAAACACCAACTATCCAAGCTATTTTGTATCCACTGACAAAAAAGTCACTACCACAAAGTGGCAAAATCACAAAGTGACTGGCCCATAAAGATGAACACTTCCAGCAAGGTGACCACTCCATTAAGGCAAGGCAACTTGGCTTTGGGCATGCCTCTTCTTATGCACAAGAGGCTTCTTCATTAGCTGCTGATCCTGAGCAGCTGGCCATTCTCTAGAATAGTCCTTAAAGATATACACAACCATTTATCCATGATGCAATATGTGCCATGCCCAGGCACTGCTACTAACAACATTAAAATATAACAATTAGTATTTGAAGTGCTACAGTGTTTTTGTTTATTCTCTGATATTTATTTCCTCTGTACCAGCTTTTTAATTTTTTATTTATTATGTATAACAACAGTAGACAGCCCACTTTTCTATTCAAAGTTATATTCAAATGGGCTTTAAACCAAGTGGGAACAATGAATATGTAACACCTGTAAAAAATTGAAACACAGAGAAATACTGTAAAACATAAGTACAGTAAAACACCAGATAACGCTAAAACTTGGTTCCACAAGTCTTGGTGTTATCCAAATTTTAGTGTTATCCGATCCATGTTAAAATCCTATGGGATGGATCAGATAACATTAAAGCTCCATAGAGATACATTGTAACTGCACAGGCTTTAGCGGTTGTTATCTGATCCATCCCATAGGACCTTAACGTTATTCGATCCAATTCTCCTCCCCAGATTACTTAACGTTATACGATTTTAGCGTTATCCGATCCAATCGTTCTCCGGTGTTTTACTGTATGACAGATGTAATAGCAATAAAATCAACAAAAACATAATGTAGTTTGTATGGAATGTTGTCCCTTTCCAAGAAAACAAAATAATTGGTAGTCATATAAGGAGTTTAGTCATATAAGGGGAATTACAGTAAAACCTCACATTAAGAGCTCCTCGCTTAAGAGAGTAACTCGCTTAAACAGCAGAATTTTCTCTGAATGGTCTCTTCGCTAAAAGAGGGGCACTTTCCAGCACCGCTTAAACACGCTTTGGTGCTCCCCCTCTTGAAGAAGCCGTCCCTTGATCCCATGGTAATTTCCAACTACCGTCCAGTGTCCAACCTACCTTTCTTGGGTAAGGTTTTGGAGAAGGCTGTGGTGCAGCAGTTGCAGGAGGTCCTGGATGAAGCGGATTATCTGGACCCGTTTCAGTCAGGATTCAGGCCCGGATATGGTACTGAGACCGCACTAGTCGCTTTGGTGGATGATCTCTGGAGAGAGCGGGACGGAGGGGAGCCGTCTGTCCTTGCTCTTCTCGATCTCTCAGCGGCTTTTGATACGGTCGATCACGGCATCCTTCTGGGAAGGCTCCAGGGTCTGGGGATCCAGGGCACGGTGTTGTCCTGGTTTTCCTCATTCCTGAGGGGCAGGACCCAGTCGGTGTGCCTGGAGAAGGAGAAGTCCAGCCCTAGGCCCCTGCAATACGGGGTGCCTCAGGGTTCGGTACTCTCTCCTCTCCTGTTCAACATCTATATGAAGCCGCTGGGTGAGATCATCCGTTCCCACGGGGTAAGGTATCATCAATATGCTGATGATACCCAGCTATACATCTCTGCCCGTGGGGACCCAAGCGGTGCGGTGGAAGTCCTCTCCAGGTGCCTGAAGGCTGTAATGGTCTGGATGGGGGACAACGGGCTACAGCTGAACCCCGGCAAGACTGAGTGGCTGTGGGTAAGGGGTCCTGTGTTATCAAAGGAGCTTCCACCTTTGGTTCTGGATGGGGCAGTCTTGCCCCAAACAGACCCGGTGCGTAATCTGGGGGTCCTCCTGGACTCACGGCTACTGTTCGAAGAGCAGGTGGCAGCCGTGGCCAGGAGGGCTTTTGCACAACTTCGTGTAATTCGCCAGTTACGCCCCCTCCTAGACCGGGATGCCCTGCTCATGGTCACACATGCGTTGGTCACCTCCAGACTTGATTATTGTAACGCGCTCTACATGGGGCTGCCCCTGATGACCATCCGGAGACTCCAGCTGGTCCAGAATGCGGCGGCCCGGGTAGTGGTGGGGTGTGGGCGCTATGCTCATGCCTCGCCGCTGCTCCGGGAGCTGCATTGGCTGCCAGTATGTCTCCGGGTGCAATTCAAGGTGCTGGTTATTACCTTTAAAGCCCTATATGGTAGTGGGCCAGGATACCTAAGAGACCGCGTCACCCCAAGATCATCTGCCCGGCCCACCAGGGCGGATCGGAGAGGCTCCCTTGTTATTCCCTCGGCGAGGAAGGCGCACCTCGCCTGTACTAGGAGGAGAGCCTTCTCCGTGTTCGCCCCGACCCTCTGGAACCTCCTGCCCACCGAATTGCGCCTTCAAACGGAGCTCCTCCCCTTCCGAAAGGGCTTGAAAACCTGGCTGGCGGGACAGATTTGGGGACCCGGGACCATGGGCTCCCATACCAAGTGGCTCATTTAAGGACTGCCCCCCTGGGTTGGATCATGGGATTTACTGTTATCTATCCCTGTGTTGTTTTTAATCTTTCGATTGTTTTAACTTTGACGTTTTAGTGATAGTTTTATTCTTGTTTTATTCTTTTTATTCTGATTGTGGGCCGCCCAGAGTCGGGTCCTCCCGATTGGGGCGGGGTATTAAATTTAATAAATAATAATAATAATAATAACTAAAACCAACAAAAAACTTGCTTAACAAATAAATTGGGGTTCACAATCCCCCCCCCCCCCGGCAGAAGTCACAATTGGTCACTTGCAATGGTGTTTCGCTTAAAGATCAAACTCGCTTAAAGAGCAATCCTGTGGAACGCATTATGCTCTTTAAGCGAGGTACAACTGTACTGTATGTTTCTCTAGCATTGGAGCCATGTCAGGATTCAGGCCCGGATATGGTACGGAAACTGCACTAATCGCATTGGTGGATGATCTCTGGAGAGAGCGGGACGGAGGCCATCCGTCCGTTCTAGCTCTTCTCGATCTCTCAGCGGCCTTCGATACCATCGATCATGGTATCCTTCTGGGAAGGCTCCAAGGATTGGGGATCCGGGGCACTGTGTTGTCCTGGTTTTCCTCGTTTCTGAGGGGCAGGACCCAGTCGGTGTGGCTGGAGAAGGTGGAGTCCAGCCCTAGGCCCCTGCAATACGGGGTGCCTCAGGGCTCGGTGCTCTCTCCTCTCCTATTCAACATCTACATGAAGCCGCTGGGTGAGATCATCCGTTCCCACGGGGTGAGGTATCATCAATATGCAGATGATACTCAGTTGTACATCTCGGCCCGTGGAGACCCAAGCGGTGCAGTGGAAGTCCTCTCCAGGTGCCTGGAGGCTGTGAGGGTTTGGATGGGGGACAGCGGGCTACAACTGAATCCCGGCAAGACTGAGTGGCTATGGGTGAGGGGTCCTGTGCTATCACAGGAGTTGCCAACTTTGGTTCTGGATGGGGCGGTTCTGCCCCAGAAGGACCCGGTGCGTAATCTGGGGGTCCTCCTGGACTCACGACTACTGTTCGAAGAACAGGTGGCAGCCATGGCCAGGAGGGCTTTTGCACAACTTCGTGTAATACGCCAGTTACGCCCCCTCCTAGATCGGGACGCCTTGCTCATGGTCACACACGCTTTGGTCACCTCCAGACTTGATTATTGTAATGCGCTCTACATGGGCTGCCCTTGGTGACCATTCAGAGGCTGCAGCTGGTCCAGAATGTGGCGGCTCGGGTGGTGATGGGGTGCGGGCGCTATGCTTGGGCCTCACCACTGCTCCGGGAGCTGCACTGGCTACCAGTATGCCTCCGGGTGCAATTCAAGGTGCTGGTTATTACCTTTAAAGCCCTATATGGTAGTGGGCCAGGATACCTAAGAGACCGCGTCACCCTAAGAACGTCTGCCCGTCCCACCAGGGCGGATCGGAGGAGCTCTCTTGTTACTCCATCAGCTAGGGATGCTCGCCTCACGAGCACTAGGAAGAGAGCCTTCTCTGTGTTCGCCCCGGCCCTTTGGAACCTCCTTCCGACAGAGCTGCGCCTGCAGACGGAGATCCTGCCCTTCCGAAAGGGCACAAAGACCTGGCTGGCGGGTCAAGTGTGGGGACACAGTAATGCAGGTTCTCACCTAGGATGGCTGATTTAAGGGCAGCCATCCTTCCCCCCACTTGGCATCTGTATCTGTATTTGCATCGGTTTTTATCTGTTTTATCTGTTTTAGTGTTTTAAATTTTTATGAATTATTATGACCATTACCTATGACGGTAATGTATGTTGTAAGCCGCCCAGAGTCGGGTCTTCCCGATTGGGGCGGGATATTAAATGCGAATAATAAATAAATTAATTAATTAAGAATGCAGTCCTTTGCATACCAAATCAGGAAAAAACCTTGTTAAGATCAATGTAGTTTGATATGTAAAATTGCAGAATAAGGAAACTATTTGTGTTTTTTATCTCTTCATGTGCTTTAAAAGTGTTAAAATTACTTCATTTCAGCATTTGTCACCCTGTTTTAATTTGATGCTTACCTTTTAATATTAATTAACTATATTTGTATATAATACATTATGATGGTTTTAATTGTATTATTTTGATGTACATTTTGTGAGTGACCTTGAGTCCTGCACTAGGAAACATTTAGGGCAGCGGTTCCCAAACCTACAGCCCATGGGCCAGATCTGGCCCCTGGGCCAAATTGCCACCAATGCTGGAAATGCCCCAATGTCAGTGGAAGTGACAAAATCGCCGCATTTTCACACTGAAACACTGCAAAAACATGGCAAAAAAAAAATCAAAAAAGGTGCAAAAATGTTCCTCCCTGGCTCTCGCCTCCAAGGGAAGCGGCAGAGATGGAGAAAACGCCTGGAAATGTGGCACAAATGTATGCGCCACTGCCTCCGCTACCGCTGGGAAGAACCATGTGACTGGCCCATCAGCTAACTGAGGGAGCATAGTCAGGCCTCTGGCAGGAAAAGGTTGGGTTTGTTGTTGTTGTTCAGTCACACAGTCGATTCTGACCCTCTCCGACCCCATGGACCACTGTCCGCCAGGCACCTCTGTCCTCCACCATCCTTCTCAGCCCACCCAGCTCTGTGCCCACTGCATCCACAATACCATCTAGCCATCTCATTTTTTACCGCCCCCTTTTTCTTTTGCCCTCCACTTTTCCCAGCATCAAGGCCTTCTCAAGTGAATCCTCTCTTCTCATTTGATGTCCAAAGTACCTTAGCTTCATCCCTGATCTAAGCTGTAAATGAATGAGTGAGTGAGTGAGTGAGTATCACCAAAAATCTCAAACAAATCTCTCAAATAATTGTTAGTGTTTCATATATTAGTTGGAGAAGGGCACTGGGAAAACCTTTCCCTCCATTTTCAGTTGTCTAACTTTATTCTTTGAGGGCACTTAAAGAAAAGCCTTTGAAATAATTCTTAAATTCTGAAGAGTTTTGTGGCTTCACTGTTCCAATTAATCTGAATTCAATAAATGACAAGGGTATTCTGCAAAAAATAAATCTTTTTTGTCCAATTATTTGTCTGGTATGTGCCTTCCACCCAAACTTGTAAACACTTCAGATTCCAAGGGAAAACGTCTGGATTTATTTTGACCTTCAGTACAGATACTTCATGGAAACTTCTAAAAAACTATGGCTGCAATAAAAGGGCTACTTTAGACAGACTGAAGAACTTCTTCTACACATAGAGACTTTTAACCTTTTTTTTTCTATAGTAAATCACCATAATCTATCTGTAGATAGCTTAAAACTTATCTGGTGTTTTTTTTTAAGTTTACTTGATAGGTTGGAAGAATGCTATACTGTATAGAGTATGCATGCAACCCCTTCAAACTATCATAAATTGATAAACCAATGGTCAGTCTCACAGATACCACTACAAATTAGCCTCATCCAAAGAGAAAACAGCCACATACTCAGAAAACAAGCAATTTAAATACAGTAATACTAACAGTTTGCATTGTTCTCGAGGAGACTATATTTTACGAAGACTAGAACTTCCTATTCTTATTTATAGTAGAATCTCATTTTATGAACTAATTAAGGAAAAGGGAGTTCATATAATAAAATTTAAAAAATTATATGATTAAAATTACAATAGGCACAGTGCTTTAAATGGAGAAAGCAATACATGGAAATGTTTGTATCAATTTATTTTTCAGTGATAAAAACACATAACCAAGAAGTCTTATCCTTGTTTCAACTGACTGGATCACATCAGAGTTAAGTTGTTCAGTCTTTCACTGTTGCTAAAAATTCAAGACTTATTCTTTTCCTTGAGAGAACTTGTTATCTTCCTTATAGCCAAATCCTATATAGCAGTGATGGTAAACCTCGGCACTCCAGCTATTCTTGGACTTCAATTGCGTATGCGCAGTAAACCCATTTGTGTGGATTCACAGGAACCTGGGCTTCTGGAAACTGAAGTCCAAGAACAGCTGCCAAGGTTTGCCATCACTGCTATACTGTATAGGCTTTTCAAAAGCAGGAGCTGCACTACATTGCTTTCTTCTTGATTTTTCAGCCACTGGAGCACAATTTCTAATGCACTGTAGGCTTCAGAATAAGACAGTCCAGGAACAACTGCAGTATCGGAAATAGTCTCTGTCACAGCCCTTCTCTGTTGTAAAATCTGCAAGTTCCTGTTTGAGATACAGTACTGGATAACTGTCTGGTCAGCAGATTGTTTCTCAAGATGAACACCAAGGTGAAGAATCCCATGGTGGAACTTAAACCATGCCAACCACCCTGAAGTAGCTTTAAAGTCAGGATTACCATTCAATTTCCTGTTCATTTCCAAGGCCTTCTCAGAGGAAGTGGACCTTAGACTGGCTTTGCCAAGTCCTTCAAGTATACAGAGCATCTTCTGATGTTGAATTAGAGCATCTTCTAATGCACATCCCATTGCTTTCCGTTTCTTTTTGCTATTTTTACTGTACATTGTTGAGACAAAATGTAACACATTGGCCGTGTTCTTCTTCAGCTGTGAAATTGTTGATTTCCCAATTCAAAAATCCTCTGCCAACACTACTGCTGTTTCACCTTTCCCTAATATTTCAACAATCTCTATTTTGCTTTGGAAGGCAAGTACAATTCTTTGTCATTGTGAAAATTGGTGTGTTGCTCATACACAATCTTTCCATGCTGTTATGTCCTTGAGTAATGACTACAGAGTATCCAAATGTTTATGGAGAAGGTTTTTGCACAATGAAAAGTGTGTACTGTACATATATCCTTAAGTAGTGGCCTCAGAAAGATCACACTGCCAAATATGTAAGGGCATGTGATTTTTGCACATTACAAAAATTCATACATATGTAACTCAGTACTTTTTACTCACTGATTTAGTAATTCATATAAATAACATTAATAAAATCAGGATTCTATTGCATTAAAAAAATTAAAACTATGTTACACAGACACACAATACTTAACTATCCAAAATCAGTACTGAAAATTTAGCAAGAACACTACACAGACCTACTTTTTCTTAGAATATTAAACAGAAGTGATACAAAACTGATGAATTTCATATTGCCTTACCATTCGGAAACAAACACCTAGAAGAGAACAAAAATATAAATGAATCAATATTGTTTTGTAGAAATGGTAGAGGAGCAATTCATTCATGTTCAAAAACATTTATTACTTTATTCATTATTTACCAGAACATTCAGAAATCACTCACCATCTGTATAATGTTAGGGAAGTGTATGAATACAATTAAAGCAAAAATATACAGTGGTACCTTGGTTTTTGAATTTAATATGTTCTCCAGGACGTTTTGTATTGTGAAAAATTCATAAACTGTCTTCCCATAGGAATGCACTGAAAACCAATTAATCTGTTACCGGGGGGGGGGGGGGATTCGTAAACCCAGGCATTATTTTCAAAGGATTTTCATTCGTAAACCAAACATTACATTAACTGAGGCGTTCGTAAACCGAGGTACCACTGTAATTAAAACAATAAAACCTCTAAAACAAGTAATTAAGTATAAAAAGCAACAACACTGAAAGAATTCAAACCTGCTAATTATAACTAATTGGAAAAGTAGACGTTTTCCATCTAGCACAGAAACATGATGCTAGAGGCAGTATAATAAGTGGCATAAATTGCTATACAAGGTTTATAATTATAGATGAAACATCTTGACAGGTGATTATGAATGACTGCTTTTCAGAAATGAAGACAATTTCTCAGATGTGCAACAGAAGGGAGTGGCTATTCACATCATGATGCTCAATAGACCGCCACTGACCTGACCACTGGACACATCTGCCATACTATAGCCATTTGTAATAGTGGGAGGTAATAATAATTGATTTTGGTGCAGTATTGGTTTTAGTTAGATGCATCTTTTTCTTACTGGTTACGTTTCTGGTCACCTCAAGAGGAAATCCTGTTGAATCTGTTGACTTCTGCTCTGGGAAAAATGACAGGACTGTGGATACTAAGCTTCCCCTCTCATGTGGTGGAACCAAATTAGCCCCTGGTTTACTTGAGAAGTAGTGGTGACAAAATGAGTGATGATGGTAGAAAACTTGGAGCAAGTCCAACCAAGCATGGGCTAGGGTGCACTTGAAGGCTTTCTCTATGATTGGAGCTACAGCGAAGAAACAATACTACTCTGTGGCCATTGCATCGATGCAAAGTAGATAAGTTGGTGTCTGGCCAGGTTATCTTGCTATGGTAATAGAGTAGACCATACTGCCAGCGACTCAACACCGAGTGTCAAGTGGCGGTTAACTAACCTGATAACCCTGAGGACTAACAGCCTTGAGTGCCAAAGTCCACAGGGAAGGGTGATGGTCCCCAAGTCGATTAAATCCCACTTGAATCCATCTTAATGTAGGGCAATAGCTTCATCAATACTGGTCTGGGGGTGATGAGGACTTTGTGTACCAAAAGGGCTCAGGACCAGAAAGTGACTTGTGGAACTGGATCAGTGATATGGGTGTAGCACTGTGATGCAGAAAGGAAATGAAAGGCCACTGAAATATATTCTCAGGACGGTCTTCATGGCTGATCACCATGAGGATCGCCAATATTCATCTTCAGATATGGCAGAAGAAGAAAGTAAATCAGAGGAACTTTTTCAGGACTGGTGACTTGTTTGCTCACAAGGACAAGATGGAGACCACTCAGTGGCCTGCATTTTGCAGATAAAGTTGCTCAAATTTGTTCTGACTTCAATACTTCAGTTTACACAAGTCATGTCAATGTAACTTTGGCTCCTGCTTGTCTCATTATAATACAGTACGGACATTTCATTCTGTTCGGTCTGAGGATTTTAACAGCACTTTTGTTGAGATGAAGGCCACCACATGTGTTGGAATCTTGACTTTCTGGGTTTATAAAAGCATCCAGGGAGGACTAGCTGAGTGGGGAAGAGAAATGTTAAAACACCTTGCAGCAAAATAGCCAGTGTGTTGAGAGAACGCAGTTGTAAAACATTTGTTTTACAAGCCTTCATTGAATCCTACAGTGTTAGACAACTACATCCCCTTCGTTCAAAATTTTGCAATTTCCAATTTACCTATGCTAGTTGTGCATGGCATCAAAATTAAAGAGAGTTGTGATACTTGGAAGAGCAACAAATTTTCACTGGCATAAACTTTCAGAGGACTGCATCTGAGAAACAGCGCTTCAGTCCAGAACCATTTATCCCCTCTCCCATCTCGATCCTCTTTAAACAACAATTTTTCCTCTTTATATACAAAATGTAACCTTGCGAAATCCTTGGGTCAGGGAGCGCACATCTTCCGAATGACGACTTTTTAAACTATGCTGGAGGGGAGTTTTGAGAGTCCCCTGGACAGTGAGGAGAACAAATTGGTCAATCTTAGAAGAAATCAACCCTGACTGATCCTTAGAAGGTCAAATAGTAAAGATGAAGCTGAAGTACTTTGGACATCAAATGAGAAGAGAGGATTCACTTGAGAAAGCCTTGATGCTGGGAAAGGTGGAGGGCAAAAGAAGGGGGTGGCCAAAAATGAGACGGCTGGATGGTATTCTGGATGCAGTGGGCACAGAACTGAGCGAGTTGAGGATAGTGGAGGACAGAAGTGCCTGGCGGACAGTGGTCCATGGGGCAGGTCGCAAAGGGTCTGAATCGACTGTGCAACTGAACAACAAAATGTTTTGCATTATCATATTCCCTACTACTGATGGCATGGGGCATCGCGCATGCGTCCTTTGCACAACTGAGGCACCCCTTGCCTTTTTGAGGCCGCAGGGTTGAGTGACAGGGGGGCTATTGGAGCACAGGCACGCTGACGCATGCGCGGTAACATTGCCGGGCACCGGCTTTTCATGGTGGGCGTGGAGGCCTAGCGCATGCGCCCTGAGGGTATGTCCTCGCATGCCCTCCCCCAACGGCTTCTTCCCCTCATAATTCCCATTATTTCCCCCGACCGCGTTGCTCACCTTGTACTCTGCCGAACACTTCGTAATCGACAGACTTGAGGACTCGTGACATAATGCTTGCAAGGGGGGGGGTCACTTTCATGTGGGAAAAGGGCACAGAGTGAGAGCGGCGCTTCACTGCCCCAAGCTAGCGAAGAAGGCCGCGACGGCAACTCGCGAGTGTCAAACTTCACGGGATGGCGCCCGCCCACCAGCTTAACCCTGAGTGTGCCAGAAAGGCTGCATTGCTATGTAAAGGAAAGAGAGCCAATGGAGGGAAGCCCCCAATAGCTTATTCCGCTTCTTATTTAAGTTGTGAAAGACTTTACCTTTTTTGGGATCCAAGATCACTGCAGATGATGACTGCAGCCAGGAAACAAAAAGACGCTTACATCTTGGGAGACAAGCTATGGCAAACCTAGGCAGCATAATAAAAAGGGGAGACATCACCCTACCAACAAAAGTCCCCAAAGTTAAATGGTCTTCCCAGTAGTAATGTATGGCTGTGAGAGCTGGACCATAAGGAAGGCTGAGCGCAGAAGAAAAGATGCTGTGGTGCTGGAGGAGACTCTTGAGAGTCCCCTGGACTGCAAAGAGATCCAATCAGTCCATCCTGAAGGAAATCAACCCCGATTGCTCCCTTGGAAGGACAAATACTGAAGCTCAAGTACTTAGGGCAACTAATGAAACGAGAGGACTCACTTGAGAAGGCCCTGATGCTGGGAAAGAACGAAGGCAAAAATAGAAGAGGGCAGCAGAAGATGAGATGGCATCGTTGATGCAGTGGGTGTAGACCTCGGCGGGCTACGGAGGACGGCAGATGACAGAGGAGCCTGGTGTACATTGGTCCATGGGGTCGCAAAGGGTCAGACTTGACTGCGACGGAACAACAACAACAAATTTAAGCTGTATAAAAGGGCAGGATCTTGAGCTTGACTCTTATCTGTCAGAAGATGAAGAACCAGATGCTCCAGCGCTTATTTTCTTGTTCCTTCCTCATTGCATCTTCCTTTCATGTTGTGTCTCCCATTCTGGTACAGATTGCCTTTTAATAGCTATGCAAGTTTTGGGAAGATGCTATAGCAATAGCAATTACACATAGTGTTCTGTAGTTCCTTTCTGCACTCTCTGGGCAGTTCACGGTGTAATTAGCATTTTGCCCCAAACATGCTGTGTATTCGTTTTACCAACCTCAAAAGGATGGAGGGCTTAGTTAAACTTGTGTTCGATCAAGATCCCGAACTCTGAGTTAACTTTGATCCCCACCAGGATTGAACTCAATGTTTTGGCTGCAGCACAGGAGTTTAACCACCAGGGCTCCTTATGTGATTTAGGGCCCCTAAAGTTATAAGACTAATAGAGGAATGCTGGCTCAGTGGATTAGGTATCTAACAGCAGAACTAGAGGTTGGGAGTTCAATTCCCCATTGTGTCTCCAGGGAGAAGAGCCAGCCTGTGTAGCCTTTGGCAAGTTGCATAGTCCCAGAAGAAGGAAATGGTAAACTACTTCTGTGTGTTTTCTACCTAGAAAAACTCTGAAAAGAGTTGCTGTAAGTAAGAATTGATTTGATGGCACACTAGTATTATAAAAACCTGCCACTATATTCATAGTCAAAGACTGGTGTAAAATTAACAGTTCAAGACCTAATCCAGGACCTAATAACTGTTAAGGTAGTGACTGAGTACATAGGCAGCTCCTAATAAACTTGCTTTTTTAAAAGTTAGGGTATTTAAGTCCAATAAATCTAACATTTCCAGATATCTTCTAGATAGTCTTTTAAGTACAGGTATTGCTTTGGGAACTCAAATTACTATGGGTACAATAAGAGATTTCTTTTTCTGTAAACACTCAAGTTTGATTTGCAAATCATGATATTTTGTGATTTTTCTCCAGGTGTTTGTCCTCATTTTGCATCTTCCTGGTATAGCAATGTCAATAAATGAGGTTTCCTTCTTTCCCACAACAGTGTTACAACAGGTGTGTTGTGAATCAGATGTCTATCTGTTTGAATCATCATCATAGACGAGTAGGCAAACTACAGCCTTTAGATATCTTTTATTTTGTTTTCTAGCAGTCTCAAGTTCCACCAGCCAGAGCCAGGTGCAAAGTTTTCGTGGATCAACAGATGTCAAGAATTAATAATTTGGGTGCAGTCAGTACCAGATACAAGTCCTCAATAGTTCTAACAGTACATTGCAAACAAAAACAACAGCTGTGTTTTAACAACTATTACTAGGCAGCCCATCACTAAAAAACAATCTGCTTAGCATAGTATTTTGTGCTAGAGTAAGCTCATTGAATCAGTGGTGATTTAGTGAGTCAACTCTTACATAAGTTCCAATGATTGAGAATCTCTGATCTATATGAAGGAACTGAGGTGACTCAAGTGGTTAAGATGCTGACTGGAAGGTGACAGATCAGCAGTTTGATACCCCAGTATTGCATGACGGAATGAGCTCCTGTCTCTGTCCCAGTTCCTGCCAACCTAGCAGTTTGAAAGCAAGAAATTGCAAGTAGATAAATGGGGACCACTTTAGTGGGAAGGTAAACAGTGTTCCATGCCCTCCAGTGACTAGGCATGCCTGTCACATGTTCATGGAAATGTCTGCAGACGCAGACAGCACTGACTCTTCGGCTATAAACAGAAGTGAGCACTGAACCCTGCCTAGAGTCGGATATGACTGGCTTTCGAGCAAGGGTGACCTTTATATTTACCTAGTAACTATATGTACCTTATCTCAGTGGTTTCTCTTTCAAGTCTAATTGTGTAGGCTTTTTTTAACCTAAAATGCCCGCTCACAGGTTACTCAGTGTTAAGGTAGATTGATTCCCACAGAAAGTACTGACTGTGATAATTATATCCTTTAACATTGGCTGTTCACCTCAGCCTTTCAGATAAATCCCATATCTCAGAGGATCTAAATATTAGTGTTGAAGTTGGGAAGATAAATCTTGGGAAGGAATAATGCTTTCCTTTAAGCTTGTGGAAACAGGAAAGAACAGAATTTAACACAGATATTCTGGGATTTGAATTCCCAAAATTTCCCAATGGCCATGCTGAAAAAATAGTCCAAACAAACAATGCTTTTCCAAGCTCGTCTGAGTTTTAACTGTTGTGTATATGAGGCCCTGGGTACTAGGCATGGAGGTAGTTAAAATCAGGGCTGTTGTTTAAATTATTTTATTTATAAAATGGTCAATCAATTAAAAATGTGGCCAATTATTGGGGAAGATTTTTTAAATTATAAAATGAACATAGAAATATGGGTGGTTTGTGAATGTTCCCTTTATCTTATACAGTACAAGAATGCTTTTTCCAAATTGGTGTATGGCATGATACGTATATGCATCGTGTACACAGAGCACATAATGCGCAATGCAGGGATGGAGGAATCACAATTTGGGATCAAAATTGCTGGGAGAAACATCAACAATTTGAGATATGCAGATGATACCACCCTAATGGCTGAAAGTGAGGAGGACCTAAAGAAGCTCCTGATTAGGTTGAAAGAAGAAAGTGAAAAAGCTGGCTTGAGACTCAATATCAAGAAAACCAAAATCATGGCAACAGGCCCTATCAGTCCCTGGCAAATAGATGGGGAAGAAGTAGAAGCAGTGACAGATTTTACTTTCTTGGGATCAAAACTCACTGCAGATGAGGATTGCAACCATGAAATAAAAAGGCGACTGATTCTTGGGAGGCAAGCAATGAGAAACCTGGGGAGCATAATGAAAAGTAGAGACATCATAACAAAAATTCGTATTGTCAAAGCAATGGTATTCCCTGTGGCAATGTATGGTTGTGAGAGCTGGACCATTAGGAAAGCTGAGCGCAGAAGAATAGATGCCTTTGAGATGTGGTGTTGGAGGAGAGTTTTGAGAGTCCCCTGGACAGCAAGGAGAACAAATAGGTCAATCTTAGAAAAAATAAACCCAGAATGCTCCTTAGAAAGTCAAATTGTAAAGATGAAGCTAAGGTACTTTGGGCATCAAATGAGAAGAGAGGATTCACGTGAGAAAGCCTTGATGCTGGGAAAGGTGGAGGGCAAAAGAAAAAGGGGGCGGCCAAAAATGAGATGGTTGTGGAGATAATGGGCACATAGCTCAGCGAGTTGAGGGGGATGGTGGAGAACAGGAGTGCCTGGCGGGCAATGGTCCATGAGGTCGCAGAGGATCGGAATCGACTGTGCGACTGAACAAGAAAGAGGGCCTTCCCCGGCCCTTTGGAACCTCCTGCCAACTGAGTTACGTCTACAGACAGAGCTCCTGTCCTTTCGGAAGGGCCTAAAAACCTGGCTGGCAGGGCAGGTGTGGGGCTCCAGGAATTTGGGGTCCCATGTTGGGTGGCTGATATGATGGGACAGCCACCCCTCCCTCACTCTTTTAAACTTTTAAAATCTTTTTAAACCTTTTAACCTTTTTAAATCTTTTAGATTTTTGGAAATTCAGCGTTTAATTCTTTTTTAATTGACTTTTAAGTAATTTATGAACCTTAAGGTTTTAATTTATGAATTTCTGTAAGCCGCCTAGAGTCAGGTTCGCCTGATTGGGGCGGGATAATAAATCTAAATAAATAAATAAATAAATAATAAATAACAAAAAAAAAGGGTATGCATTTTCCTTAATTTTAAAAATAATGTGTGCAAATATGTAAATGTAACTGTAAAATAAAACCGGCATATAATTATTTTACAGGATTTTATTTCATTCAGTGGCTAAAAGCAAAAACGGAAAAATGTTCCAGGAAACACTGAGCAATTTAAGGGAGAAGCAGAGAGCCTTAGATAAAATTAGAAGCAATGCAATAACCCTAACTAACACACAATGAGAGTTCCAGACATCCTTGTAGCTCATCTGCACTTGGAAGGCTGCATTTTGCATACTATACTAAATTCCTGTCCAGGGTCAGGTTTCTTTTCAAACCTCACACAGACCAAACTCCATTTTGTTTTCTACAGCAGAAGATCATATTTTGCAGGGAGCCTTTGTCTACAATGGCTGATACAGAAGTTTTTGGGAATGCTTTGTTGTCATTTGCTGCCCCCTATCAGAAATACGTTGCAAATCAAAGCAGTGGGAATTTTCAGAGCAACAACTGGCAGCTTTCAAAACAACCCAAAGCCATGTCTTCTATGAGCTGCATGGTTTCTCAAATATGATTTCATTTGACAGTTTATGTGTTTCGGAGCCTGCAGGTTTCTGGGATCATAGAAGATGCAGTTTCATTTCCAAGATTGAAATGCAATTCTGCTGCTCTAATTTATAATTTCCTTCCATACCTGGCCAGTTTACCCTGCTATGGTAATAGAGTATACCATATTGCCAGCAATTCAACCATATTGCCAGCAACTCAGGTGGACGTTAACTAACCTGGCAACTCTAAGGACTAACAGCCTTGGGTGCCAAAGTCCACAGGGAAGGGTGAGGGTCCCCAAGTGGATTAAATTCAATTGAATCCATCTTGATGGGTGGCAGCAGTTTCATCTATCCTGGCCTGGGGCCAATGAGGACTTTGTCTGCCCAAAGGGCTCAGGACCAGAAAGTGATTCACGGAACTGGATCAGTGGTATGGGTGTCATGCTGCAATGTGGAAGACAGGTGAAAAGCCACTGCATTATATTCTCAGGACAGTCTTCATGGCTGATCACCATGAGGATAGCCAATATTCAGATATCATGACAGAACAACAAGAAGAACATCTGGAAGAGTGGGCACTATCTTGTTTTCTCATGGGGATACAATATCTTAGGTGACCTGGCTATTTATGTTACTGGCACAGAGAGAAAAGGAAGAAGTTTGCACATCACTCCTGTGCATGTCAGTGTCTACATAGCCATTCGGCTGCAACTTAATTGCCTTGTTAGTGGCAGAGATACTGTATTTGTGATCGTCCTTTGCTATTCCTCAGTATTTGATTGAGTGCTTTCTTGCCTGAGAATTTCAACCTCCAACATTATCTCTTGTCTCATTTTGGTTCAACTCTGCATCGGTGCCTTTGTGGCCTCTGGACTCTTTCTGTGAGTCTAAGTGTGTCTCTGGCAGGGCTCTTCTGTTTAAGCACAGTAGTTCTTTTTTGTGTGTCTAGATCAGACTTTAAACTGCCAAAATGAAACCATCCTCTTGGCTTTGTCATTGGCTAAACTTAAATCCTCATCAATATATGATCTGGATTCTATACCTCTCCACATTCACACAGTGTGTTGCTGTTCTTGCATTTAGGGACTCCAACCCTCAAGCTGTTTAGGGTCCTCCAGGTGATGTAGGGGTGGTTGAGCTCCTTAGCCATATCCTTCTTTAATGTTACTTGTTCAGTGAGCTCCTTTCTGTTTAAGTAGTTACCTGCTAGGAGATGAGCCAGGAAACTAAGTCAGCAACCATGTGCTTCTGATCCCTCCTTCTTCTTCCTTTAACTTTCTTTCCCAGCTGCTTCAGAATTTCAAAAGTTCAGCCTGTTTTATATATTTGGTTGCCCTTGCTAAAAAGCCAGCCATATCTGACTCAAGGGTTCGGTGCTCATCTCCATTTATAGCCAAAGAGCCAGGGTTATCTGCATCTCTAGACATTTCTGTGGACATGTGGCAGGCATGACTAAACACTGGAGTGCATGGAACACTGTTTACCTTCACACCAAAGTGGTACCTATTTATCTACTTGCAATGTCTTGCTTTTGAACTGCTAGGCTGGCAGGAGCTGGGACAGAGATGGGAGTTCACTCCATCTTGCAGCACTCAGGTCTCAAACTGCTAACCTGCTGACCTTCTAGTCATCAAATTCAGCATCTTAACAACTAAGTAAGCCACCACAGTCTCAGTTTACAGATTACAGTAAAGCATTTGACTATGTGGATCATGAGAAACTATAGGTGGCTCTAAAATACCCTAGGGCAGGGGTTCCCAACCTAAGGCCTATGGGCCGAATCTAGCCCACAGCACCATTTCATGCCCCCCCCCAACAATTGCATTCAAGAAACAAAATAACCATCCTTTGACATTGTTGAGACAAAATCCCCCCCCCCCCCAATTGTGCAGGCAGGGCAAAATGGCCATTGAGCCCTTGAAGCTGACTGAGAGAGCATAACCCAGCCCCCAGGTTGAAAAGGTTGGGAACCCCTACCCTAAGGCAGTGACGGCAAACTTTGGCACCCCATGTGTTCTTGGACGTCAATTACCAGAAGGCCAAGTCAGCATTCCTCCTGATCAGGGCTTCTGGGAATTGAAGTTCCAGAACACCTGGAGTGCCAAGGTTCCCCATCACTGCCCTAGGGGCTCATCTTCCAACATCATATCGTTTAGCTTTTTGATACTATCCATGGGGTTTTCTTAGTAAGGACACTAGAGTGGGTTGCCAGTTCCTTCACCAGTGGATCATGTTTACACTGAGTTCCCTGCTATGGCCTGTCTGTCTTCGGGGGCATAGCCCATAACCTCATAGAATCATGCAAGCCCCCTCACCATGGCAAGGCAATGATCCTTGAGGGGGACAAAAGAACTACCTTAAAGTTGGCAATTAAGAAATTGAGATAGTGAAAAGATTTTGTATATTTTGGTTCAATCGTCAGTCCGAACAGGGACAGAATCCTTTCCAAGACCAACTAAAGTTCCTGTTCCTGCTTTAATCCACAGCTTTTTGCTGTGGATGTTCAGCTACTGATTCTGTCCCCACATACTCAGCATCTCAGGTTATTTAAAGAAATTCACACTGGGGTTTTGTAGAACTGTTGTTTCCTAGGAATTAGAAGAATTAGCTGTTGTCATGCAGTGATGGTAAGCCACGTGAGAACTATGGACCTACTTGAAAGAACACAAGTTAACAGGAGAGTGTGTGGGCTTTCATAGATCTGGTTTTCAGTGGAAGTGAGTTGCAAGCAATTATGTTTTGAGGAGGTGGAAGAATATTTAACGCACTTCCATTAACTATACAATCCCACTGTTTCTTGCCTGGAGGCAACAAAAGAAGCTAATTAACTATTCAAGATTTTGAGACAGGAGGGCATTTTTTAGCTGAAGTTTCAGTCAATCAAATTGCTGAATGGATTCTGTGTGTCACAGAACCTTTCTCTATTTCCACTGCATGCACCACATTTACTTCTATAAGGCAGTAGTTCTGAAGTTTCAGATATTGCTAGTCTGGCACCAACAATAGAAATCAAATCCTTTCCTAGGCTGGGAAGTCAGCTGTTACATTTCTGGTGTTGTGAAAGGGTGCAAAATATTAATAATTAATTTATTATTACTGTTTTTTTGTGTGGGTTGGATCCCAACTTTAGTGCCTAAATAATATCAGAATAAAACAAAAATGCTGTAGTACTTTGAAGACTAACTGTTATAATTTAATGTTAGCTTTCTGACATGCTAAAACACAGAGAAAAATGACTACTATTTTAAAAAATCAACTATGAAGTGCCTAAATAATGAAACTTTAGCATTCTAACAAGTTCCAAATGCTAATTCTTCATTGGAAGAAGTAATATGTCCTCAAGGTTAGTGTTCAGACTCATCAGATCTTATCCTCAGGGTCAAAATCTGAATAAAAGAAAAGTGGCATTGACCGGGCTGGTGTTAATTGATGTAAAGCAGCAGGCTGTCCAGCTTGAAAAAGTGTGAGGAGTTTTGCAGTGCTGATAAGCAGGAGTGTTGAGTGACAGGGCTGCATTCCTTCCACCCTTTCCAAACTTGAATTTCTCTAACTGCTTTCTCAACTGAATGCTGAAAAATGGCAGGGGCCTATGCTATTTCAAATACTATCACTCTGATATTCCTCCCACATAAGAAGAAGGGAAGAGTTCATGTTATAAGCTGTGCAAATGAAATACATTATTCAACTCAGGAGCCTGTATGTGAATCAGGAACTAACTGTGCTTTTTTCAATGCAACAGCAACCAAAATGATATAGGCTTGGGAGTGTGTCTGTGTGAAAGTGGTAAATAATAATAATTGTGTACTGTCATGTCACTTGTGATGTATGGCAACTCATGTCACAGATTTCTGGGCAGAGAGTACAGGTATTCAGAAATGGTTTAAATACTCCTTCAATATTTTAAGATAAAGGTAAAAGTTTCCCTTGCTTGAAAGCCAGTCATGTCTGACTCTAGGGATCAGTGCTCATCTTCATTTACAGCCAAGGAGCCAGCAGTGTCTGCATCTGCAGCCATTTCCGTGGTCATGTGGCAGGCATGACTAGACACCAGAGCACATGGAACCCTCCTGCCAAAGCATTACCTATTTATCTACAGTAAAACTTGGGGTCACAAAGAGTCAGACTTGACTGTGCAACTGAACAACAAGACACTCAGCATTGAGTCATTGGTAGTATGGTCTACTCTATTATCATAGCAGGATAACCTGGACAGACAGGTATGCATTCCTTATTATATACGAGTCCGTGTAATAATGGTTGACATTTTGTTGAACAGCATAGTAAATTGCACTGGAATAGGCCATTGTAATGGGGATTTAATGAATTAATTCCTCTATAAATACAGTACAGTATTATTGATTCAATGGGCCTACACCAGTAAAACTTACTATGCTAAACAACAGAAGTTCAGCCAGCCTTTACTTGACCCTATTCTAGTGAGGTTTCATTCGGTAGCTAAATGAATACACATTGTACACCCAGTCTACTAGAATCTTTCTGCAACATAAGTTCTTTCTGTAAATAATGGAATATTCTGTCTTCTGGTTGCAGAATGAAATATGAGATAACATTTGCTAGTACAGTTGTACCTTGCTTAAAGAGCATAATGCGTTCCACAGGATTGCTCTTTAAGTGAGTTTGCTCTTTAAGCGAAACACCATTGTAAGTGACCAATTGTGGGGGGGATTGCGAACCCTGATTTATTTGTTGAGCGAGTTTTTGGTTGGTTTTATTTGTTAAGCGAAGCGAACATTCAGAGAAAATGCTGCTCTTTAAGCGAGTTACTCTTTAAGCAAGGCGCTCTTTATGCGAGGTTTGACTGTACAGTACTTGTGAATGGGGGATTTAATGGCACAGAAAACCTATATCTTTTGAACCACAGCTAAAAAGCTAACTAAATAGTAAAGGATTGCCATCTGTGACAACTGAATATAGCAAATTAATTAGAACAGTACTGTACTTTTCATTAAAAGAGGGCAGAAATACATTATATGTCTATATAAAAATGGGAAATATGTCAGATTTCAACAGTGGAAGTCCAGCATGAACTCGTAGGTGAGAAAAGAGAGGAATTTCTGTCTCTTTGAGTAAGCCTCTTGTTTGTTCTTCTCTACAGACATCTGCGGAACACCTAGGAGGTAGATTCTTTTTTCTAAAAGGGTACATGGCAAACATTAGACGTGCATATGGAAAACATTTTAAAATAAAGTTTCTAAAATGTTCTGAGTACTGGAGGTGGGTGGTGGAAGTGTGTTATTAATCATCAGTGATTATGGGAATGTTTCCCTCGTGTAGAAGTTCAGCACAATAACAGATATTTATCACAGATAGGAAACAAATCATTTAGAGTCTTTTTAAAGGTTGTGCTGTGCAGGATTGTTGTTGTTCTGTCACAAAGTCAGCTCTGACCCTTTGCAATCCCATGGACCACCACCCTCCAGGCACTTCTGTTCTCCACCATCCTCCTCAACCCGACCAGCTCTGTGCCCACTGCATCTACAGTACCATCCAGTCATCTCATTTTTGGCCGCCCCCTTCTTCTTTTTGCCCTCCACTTTCCCCAGCATCAAGACTTTCTCAAGTGAATTTATTTATTTATTATTTATTTATTTAGATTTATATCGCCGCCCACTCGCCATGGCGACTCAAGGCAGCTTACAATCAGAAAAAACAACACAGCACAAACAGCTGAAGTCCATTCCTCCTCCCAGCCAGAGGACGTTAGTCTTATCCTTCTCTGGCCAGATAGAGCCCAGAATTAGGAAGTGGAAGCTTCCATCTAAAAACCTTAAGACTGTTAAAATTTAAAATTAAAATCTAAAAAAGAGCAAAAACACACCAAATGCTACAACTACTAATTTAAAAAGTAGAGAAAGAGAGGGGCTCAGATCATCCAGTGTGCTGGGGTTATTATACCTCCTGTATCTCATATCTGCCCTCCAGCCATGTTTTTAGATTCTTCCTAAAGGGCAGCAGCTCCGTCTGGAGACGTAGCTCCGTTGGCAGGAAGTTCCATAGGGCAGGAGCAGACACAGAGAAGGCCCTCCTTCTAGTGCCAGAGAGATGTGCCTCTCTGGCTGATAGGACAACAAGAGAGCCTCTCTGGTCCGCTCTGGTGGGACAGGCAGATGTTCTTGGGGTGAGATGGTCTCTTAGGTATCCTGGCCCACTACCATGTAGGGCTTTAAAGGTAATTGCCAGCACCTTGAATTGCACCTGGAGACATACTGGCAACCAGTGCAGTTCCTGAAGCAGCAGTGAGGCATGTGCATACCGCCCACACCCCATTACAACCCGGGCAGCTGCATTCTGGACCAGTTGAAGCCTCTGAATGGTCGTCAAGGGCAGCCCCATGTAGAGCATATTACAGTAATCAAGTCTGGAGGTGACCAGAGCGTGTGTGATCATGAGCAAGGAGTCCCGATCTAGGAGCAGGCGTAACTGGCGAATCACACGAAGTTGTGCAAAAGCCCTCCTAGCCATGACTGCCACCTGCTCTTCGAGCAGTAGTCGCGAGTCCCGGAGGACCCCCAAGTTACGCACCGGGTCTGTTTGGGGCAAAACTGCCCCAGCCAGGACCAAAGATGGTGGCTCCCAAGATAACGCAGGACCCCCGACCCATAGCCACTCAGCTGTAGCCCGTTGTCCCCCATCCAGACCCTCACAGCCTCCAGGCACCTGGAAAGGATTTCCACTGCATCGCTAGGGTCCCCATGGGCCAAGATATATAACTGGGTATCATCTGCATATTTATGATATCTCACCCGTGGGAACGGATGATCTCACCCAGCGGTTTCATGTAGATGTTAAATAGGAGAGGTGAAAGCACTGAGCCATGAGGCACCCCATATCGGAGCAGCCTAGGGCTGGATTTCTCACCCTCCAACCACACTGACTGGGTCCGGCCCCTCAGAAATGAGGAAAACCAGGACAACACAGTGTCCTGGATTCCCAGTCCTCGGAGCCTTTCCAGAAGGATACTGTGGTCGACAGTATTGAATGCCACTGAGAGGTTAAGAAGAGCCAGAACAGTCAGATGACCTCCATCCCGCTCTCGCCAGAGATCATCCACCAGAGCAACCAATGCTGTTTCAGTATCATATCCGGGCGTGAATCCTGACTGAAAAGGGTCTAGATAATCCACTTCATCCAGGACACCCTGTAATTGTTGCACCACTGCCTTTTCCAAAACCTTGCTCCAAAAAGGCAGGTTGGACACAGGCTGGTAGTTGGTAAGCACTGCAGGGTTGTGCGATTTTTTTTCAGGAGGGAGCGCACCAGAGCATGTTTTAAATTTGCTGGAAAGACCCCCTCCCATAATGATGAATTTATAATAGCTTCGACCCAACCGCCTGTCACTGCCCTGGAAGTTTTAACCAACCAGGCGGGGCATGGATCTAATGCACAGGCAGTGGCACGAACAAATCCAAGGAGCCTGTCCACTTCCTCAGGGACAACTGGATCAAACCGATCCCAGATAACCTGGCCAGACTGCGCTCCGGGCAACCCCAGCTCTACATTATCCATGCCAGGATTAAACTTCAAGTGAATTTGAGTGATTTTCTCTGTCAGATAATCAGCATACGCCTCAGCAGATCCCTGCCAACCGGGGCCCAACCCCCCTCTACCAAGGAGGGACCTGGTCACCCGAAACAAGGTCCCTGGGCAATTATCCGCAGAGGCAATAAGGGTGGTGAAATATTGATGTTTCACCATCTCTGTCACTACAAGATAGGCTTTAATAGCAGCTCTAACCAGTGTTCGATCAGACTCACTCTGAGTCTTCACCCAGCGGCGCTCTTGGCATCTCTTCTCATTTGATGTCTAAAGTACTTAAGCTTCATCTTTACTATTTGACTTTCTAAGGAGCACTCAGGGTTGATTTTGTCTAAGATTGACCTATTTGTTCTCCTCGCTGTCCAGGGGACTCTAAAAACTCCAACACCACATTTCAAAGACATCTATTCTTCTGCGCTCAGCTTTCCTAATGGTCCAGCTCTCACAACCATACATTGCCACAGGGAATACTATTGCTTTGACTATGCGAATTTTTGTTTGCAATTTGATGTCTCTACTTTTCACTATGCTCCCCAGGTTTCTCATTGCTTGCCTCCCAAGAATCAGTCGCCTTTTTATTTCATGGCTGCAATCCCCATCTGCAGTGAGCTTTGATCCTAGGAAATTAAAATCTGTCACTGCTTCTACTTCCCCATCTATTCTCCAGGGACTGATAGGGCTGTTGCCATTATCTTGGTTTTCTTGATATTGAGTCTCAAGCCAGCTTTTTCACTCTCTTCTTTCAACCTAAGCAGCAGCTTCTTTAGGTCTTCCTCACTTTCTGCCATTAGGGTAGTGTTGTACCTCGCTTAAAGAGCATAATGTGTTCCACGGGATTGCTCTTTAAGTGAGTTTGCTCTTTAAGTGAAACACCATTGTAGTGACTAACTGTGACTTCTGGTGGTGGTGGTGGGGATTGCGAACCTTGATTTATTTGTTGAGCAAGTTTTTGTGGGTTTTCTTTGTTAAGCGAAGCAAACATTCAGAGAAAATTCTGCTCTTTAAGCGAGTTACTCTTTAAGTGAGGCGCTCTTTATGTGAGGTTTGACTATTATATTTACTGTGGGATGTTATTATTGTTGCAAAGTATTTTCTGTACACAGATTCTAAAATATTATTGCTTTCATTTTTGTTTAGCCTTGAGAAAAGGAGACTGAAGGGAGATATATCCCAGATGGGCAGAGTATAAATGAAATAAATAAACAAATAAATAAATTATATTATTTATTATTACATTTATATATGATAGCACTCTTCAACTGGCTATGGTCTCAAATGATCAGGTGGAACCTGTCTATGCTGCCAGAGCACATCACAGTTGCTGATCAGCAGAGATGGGTTGTAGCTGATTGGGGGAGACCTTCCTCAGTGAATCTGTAGCAACTCTGCTATCTCCACGATCCATGCAGTGATTACCTGCCAATCAGTTGACTGGTGTCAGGGAGATGACTCAGTTCATCTGATTGGTAGGGGGATTTCATGGCAGCAAGGGAGATGCTGTGGATCAACAGGCTACAGCAGAGGTGCCCAAACTATGGCCCAGGGGCCAGATCTGGCCCCCAGGCCATAGTGACCGGTCCCCTGAACCATATGACTGGCCCACAGCCCAAAAAGTTTGGGCATCCCTGCGCTACAGTCTCCCCATATCATCTGAAGCTACTCTCACCTTCCCTGGTGGTGCAGTGGTTAAACTGCTGTACTGCAGCCAAAAGCTTGTGAGTTCAACCCTGATGGGACTCAAACTTGACTGATCCTTCCATCCTTCCAAGATCGGTAAAATGAGCACCCAGCATGTTGGGGGGCAAAATGCTAATTACCTTGTGAACCACCCAGAGAGTGTACTAAGCGCTATGGGGCAGTATAGAAGTGTAATTGCTATTGATATCATTTTTAAAAATATTTCAAATGTCATTGTGGTATGAGACTTTGAATAAATATTTTGGTTTTTGTTGTTGTTTTTTAAGCAATCCACCACAGCAGCTGAGAAAGGCTCCAGCTGCTTTTTTGTGCCAACTGATCTGCAGCTTCAGGCAGATGCCATAGATCAGGAGTTCTCAACCTTTTCAAGTCGGGGCCCAGGTCACATTCCCTCAGACAGCTTTGGGGGCTGGATGGCCATTTTGCCCTTCCTCCATCACATGGCAATTTCTGGTGTGGTGGAGGCGGTGGAGGGCCACATCCAGGCCATGGGCCGCAGGTTGAGAATCCCTTCCATAGATCCTGCCACTACTGTATATCTGGTAGGAGTGGGAGCAAAGCCCAAATGTATTTATTTTGCACTGATTGAGTATCAGTGTAAAAATATTATGATTTCCAACCAGGCAGAAACTGCTTGGCAGCCAAAAAAATAAAATAAAAATAAAATATTTTGGGTTATGGGTCATGTAATTCTCAATCTTTAAATCAATTGGGAACCAACACAGGTGGGTTTTTATTATGGAAATCAAGACATACCCTAAGTAAAGTAGCCCTTCTTTTCATCGGTGATTACTGTGAGGTTTCTTTCCTTCAACTCTGCAGTTACAAGACAAATCCCTCATGTAACTTCAAACATTTCTGTCAATGTGCTGCAGATCAAATCTTTACATTTCTGGCAGGAGTTTGCCTTTAGTCTACTGAATTGGAATGGAAAGAATACAAGAAATACAGTCTGACTTAACTCCAAGTCAATCCAGACAGCTCCTCACTTCCTGTCCAGATGTTTCATGTAGTCTTACTGGCTGGAACACTTGTGGCATTACAGCAGCATGCTACAGAAAGAGCCTCCTTGAAGATTGTGGTATTTAATTTATATTCTGCCCATCTTGTGCCAGCTAATCTTTCTCACATTAGGTCAGGAGAAAGAAACTGCAGAATGAAATCACCAAAAAGTAGCTTCATTTTGGCAGTTTCATGTCTGGCCTAGACACAAAAGAAGCATGTTTGCTACTGAGGAATGAATTGGTGTTTACTGTGGTTCTACATTAAAGCTGTGCTTTCACTTAGTTCTTCTAGCAATAAAAGCTAAATGCCAGTGAACAATGCAATGGGACCTATTTCTAACAGTAGACTTTCAGCAGGTAGCACAAAAAATATCAGTGAAAGATGCTGTGCATGACCTTATAGCAATCTTCTGCTGACTAGAAACTAGTTGGTAACGGATTGATGCCAGGTGATTACCAAATTGGTAAATACAGCTAGTTAAAGATGAAGTCTTTTATTCAGCCAGCTGGATGTATGGAATCAAAGTGAGAAATATGAGCTGTTTCATGTCATCCTAACCTGGCCACCAATCTTTAGATTTAACCTTCAGGAGAATTTATACGTATAAACAGATCATACACACCTGGCTCTCAGTTATGGTGTACTCTTATTTAGTCAAAGCTTTGTTGGAATCAAGTACTCCACAGGCTTGAAAAATACTGTGAAAAGAGTGTGAACATATGAGTCACATACACTATTGAATGAATTAACTGTCTCTGTGACATACTAGGAACAGCACATTTAGAGTCAATTGCAACAAAATCAAGTCTTGTGGCATTTTAAAGAGAATAGCAATAGCTGTTTTAGAAGCACCAAAAATTATTCCTTTAATGCAGGTTCCATTAAGATGTGTAGAGAATTGTCCTTAGCTATTGCAATCTCCTGATCAAATTGGGTTCCATATACTGTACTATACTTTTATTTCCCTTGATAGGCCTCCCTCCTTCTTTGCATATGTCTCCATCTCTTACTTTAACATCTAATACCACCCTGTTTAGTTTCTCTGTGCTTTCTGTACAATCATTACGCTCATCATCCTTACAAAATAACTGTGATTTCTTCTTTTCCACTCAGAGGTAACTCCACTCTCTCAATTTTTTCCATCCCACTGAGCATTAGGTAAAGGTACAGGTCGCCCTTGCTCAAAAGCAAGTTGTATCCAATTCTAGGGTTCAGTGCTCATCTCTGTTTGTAGCCAAAGAGCCAGCACTGTCTTCATTGACAGATGTTTCCATGGTCGTGTGGCAGGCATGACTAGACACTGGCGCACACAGAGCACTGTTAGCTTCCCACCAAAGTGGTACCTATTTACAGTGATGGGATGTCCCCGGTTCCAGACGGTTCCCTGGAACCGGTAAGAACAATTTCGGAGGGTTCTCCGAGAGGGTAGTCTATTTTTAAGGCGTCCGGTTCCGGACGCCTGAAAAAAAGAAAATTTTTTTTTAAATTGGAGCCAAAATGGCTCCAATTCAGTGCGCATGCGCAGAAGTCAATCTGACGCATGCGTGCTGCAATTTTAAATTGCGCATGCGTCAGATTCTGTTTCTGCGCATGCGCACTTGTTTTTGCCGGAGCCGGACCATTTTGAAGTGGCTCTGGCAGTGGCGGAGGGCTTAGGAGGAGGAGCCGTGCCTAGCCGGGCGGCCCAGCGCTCCCAGCCGCAACTCTCCACGGGCGCCCCAAGCCTCGCCGCCCGGCGGTGTGCCTAGCCGGGCGGCCCAGCGCTCCCGGCCGCAACTCTCCATGGGCAGCTCGGGGCCGCCCGGCTAGGTGCGCCGCGGAGCGCCGAGGCTCGGGGCCGCCCGTGGAGAGTTGCGGCCGGGAGCGCTGGGCCGCCCGGCTAGCTAGGCGCGCCGCCGGGCGCCGAGGCTCGGGGCCGCCCGTGGAGAGTTGCGGCCGGGAGCGCTGGGCCGCCCGGCTAGGCGCGGCGCCGGGCACCAAGGCTCGGGGCCAGCCCCAACGGTCCCCATTGTAAGTGGGGTTTGTGTTTGGGGTGGGTGGGTGTTTGGGTGTATTTTTATTTAATTATTATTTTATTTATTTATTTTATTAACGGTTTTGGGGGGGGTTTGAGGGGTGTGTGTGTGTGTTTTATTTTTTATTTTATTTATTTTATTTTTGGCCCCGCCTACAACGTCATGATGTCATGACGTTGGCTCCACCCATGACGTCATGACGCTAGCTCCGCCCCCACTGTGATGACGTCAGGGTGGGGTACTAAATTTTTTATCATCCCATCACTGCCTATTTATCTACTTGCAATTTCTTGCTTTAGAACTGCTAGGTTAACAGAGAAGGGAGCTCACTCTGTTGCACAATACTCAAATTGCTGATGTGTAGACCTTTCAGTTGTCAAGTTCAGCAACTTAACCACTAAGCCACTGCAGTCCTTCCCATTGAGCATTAGGATGTGTCAAATCTTACATCTAAGCTCCCTAACATTAACATTCACCACTTTCTCTTGTTATCCTTTGTTCCTTCCCTAGGCATCAGAGTGTGACAAGGGCCGTGCACAAAAATCTAGAGGTGAATATGCTGGTGAGTGTTTTGAAAATTAAAAAGTGTAAACTTTAAAGCTAAGTCTGGCCAGTTTATCCTGCTATGATAATAGAGCAGACCATACTGCCAGCAACTCAATGCTGATTGTCAGGCAGCAGTTGACTAACCTGACAACTTTGAGGAATAATGGCCTTGGGTGCTGAAGTCCAGAGGAAAGGCTGATGGTCCCCAAGTGGGCAGCCAAAAATTTTACAGCCACACTGTGGGCGGGGCCAACATCATGGGTGGAGCCAGTGATGGGATGTAACAGGTTTGCACCAGTTCACCAGAACTGGTAGTAACTTTCCTCAGTGTCCCGAAGAACCGGTAACTTTTGGGGGGAACCACCTTCAGGGCTTACCTTTTCACTGGTTCACCCACTGTGCATGCACGCCAAGCACTTGGTGTGCATGCACACCTACAGTGCTTGGTGCGTATGGACAGCCTCCTTGCTGTCCTCTCAAGCAGGGAAGAGGAAGAGAAGCTGCTAGCCTGAAGCTCCCTATAGCCTGCTCTCCAGGGTAAGTGACTTACCTTTGGATGTGGTTTGTCTATGTGTATTTTAATGTGTATTTAATACCTTCACCTATATTGACGTACTACTTGAGTTCCTAAAAATGCCTGGCAGTGGGCAGGCCTGGCGGCGTGGCTTGGGGTTTTTAAGCAAAGTCTTGGAGTTACCTCATCAATAAGCTACACCTGTGCTGTTCCAATTGCTGTTCCAATTGGAGAACCCTTAAGGAGGTACAGCTGTTTTACATTTACATTAAGGCATATTATCCTAGAGAACTGGTACGATAACCATATCCATCTTGCAACATGGTGCTGCCCAGGCACTTATACTAACAGGTAAGTGACGGGTTTGTGTTTGGGTGGGTGGGTTGATTTGTGTTTGGGATGGGCGGGTGGGTGTTTGGGTGGGTGCGTATATTTTAATGTATTTTTTATTTATTTATTTATTTATTTATTTATTTATTTACGGGTTTGTGTTGTGGGTGGGTGGGTGGGTTGATGTCATGGGTGGAGCCAATGTCATGATGTCATGATGTTGTGGGCAGAGCCAAAGTAAAAGTAATAATAAAGTAAAATAAAATAAAATAAAAATAAAATATATAAAGAATCAGTATATATACATAAAAATAAAATAAAAACACACTACATAAAATACCCCCACCCAGAACACAAAGAAAACAAACCCTAGTTCCTTACTTTTGCTGGGGTCGGGGACTTGGGGAGCAGCAGGTAGGTGGCGCCACGGCAGCACCATGGCTTAGCCTGCCTTGGCCTACCCAGGGCCGGCGTTGCCACCGTGGGAGCAGCGTTGGCAGTCAACGGTGAAGGAAAGGCCACCACTGCTGCCACTGCTCCAAGGACGCCACTGCGCCCTTTCCTGGCAGCCGAAAATGGCTGCTCGGAAGTGGGCATGCGTCAAATTACCATTTGATGCATGCACACTTCTATTTTTCAGTGCACATGCGTCAAATGGTGTTTTGACACATGCACACTTCTGAGCAGCCATTTTGGGCTGCTCGGAAAAGGAATCTGGAAGGCGGCCAGAGAGGCGACCTAACCGGTCGCCTGGGGGTTTACTACCCCCCGGCGAACCCGCCTGGATTTCCGCTACCAGTTCGGCCGAACCAGTAGCAGCCCACCACTGATTAAATCCCACTTGAGTCCATCTTGCTGGAGGGTAGCAGCTTCATCAATACTGGCCTGGAGCTAATGAGAACTTTGTGTGCCAAAAGGGTACAAATGTCATGCTGAGATGCGGGATGCAAATGGAAGACTATTGCATTATATTGTTCCTAGGACACTCTTCATGGCTAATCGCCAATATTCAGAATTGGATATGGCACTTGGAGAAGAAACTTTAAAGCATAGTTTCATTTGGGAGAGAAGGAACACATAACCCTCAAGTTTTCCCCAAAACTCTATATCTCATTCCACCAAATGTGCTTTGTCTTTTTATTTTATTAGTTCTTTATTTTTCATTACAAGATACTCCCCTCCTCAACCTAAAGCTCTCCAGCTCCATCCATTTTTGCATCCTTCTACCTCAAGCCTTTGTTTCCCCGTTGCCTCCTTCCAGTCTCTTTGTTTTTAATTTTTCACCTCAGATTCCCTCTTCTTGCAGTATCCTAGTTTCTTTCTCTTTATGAGCTATTTTGGCACAGGCATTTGAATATTTGATGCTTGATGTGGAAAAAAAATAAAGTAAAATAAACATAAATAATTTATGCTGCCTGTTAGGCTTGGCCAACGTACCTCCAGGGTAGTTTGGAGAATTTGGGGAAAGTAGCTCCCATTACAGATCTTTCCTGTGTGTATTGTGTATAACCAAATGAGGAAATAAGTTAGAATGAGAAAGATTGTGTGAGTGCATCTCTGTGTTTTTTAATTCCCTAATTCAGTGTACTAGCATCAACATTTGGATTTGGAATACAGCTGTTTGGACTTTAAATCTCAGAAATCTGAAACTCCAGAGTACACACCAACAGTGCCTAGATATTAGGAAATGACGATAATTGGCATACTAATTGAACCCAGCACAATAGGCATGCCAGCTGGAAATGCCAGCAGCATTGGAGAAAGATGGGAGAGGTCACATTGGGGAGTGGGCAAACACCCTGGGCAGCATTGGCTGGCAGACTTGAGCAACAGATAGCCTGTACTGCATGCATATCAGAGAGCAAGCAAAACAATGAAAAAGACAAAAATGTTGTGGCACCTTAAAGACTAACTGCTGTATTTTAATGTGAGATTTCGTGGATCATGTCCACTTCATCAGACATAAGAGACTGTGCCAACAGCACGGGGCATAGCACAGTTAAATGAGTGGGCACAATTTTGAAATACCAATTGGAAAAATGATCCTCATGGTGATCAGCCATGAAGACTAGCCTGAGAATATAATGCAGCGGCCTTTCATCTGACTTCCGCATTGTAGCATGACACCCATACCACTGATCTAGTTCCACCAGTCACTTTCTGGTCCTGAGCCTTTTTGGCACACAAAGTCCTCATCGGTCCCAGGCCAGGATTGATGTTGCTGCTGCCCTCCATCAAGATGGATTTAAGTGGAATTTAATCCACTTGGGGACTATCACCCTTCCTTGTGGACTTCGGCACCAAGGCCATGAGTCTGACACTCAGTGTTAAGTTGCTAGCAGTATGTCACATTAGTGTCACACGAATATTGTGAGAAGAGTGTGCCATTGTCTCTTATTTAAAGGGGACTTCAGGGAAGCCGAAGGTTGATGCGGTGGCTTAGTGCTTAAGTTGCTGAGCTTGACAACTGGAAGGTTGGCAGGTCAGCAGTTTGAGACCCAAGCGTTGCACAACGGAATAAGCACCCTTCATCTGTCCCAGCTCCTGCCAACCTAGCAGTTTGAAAGTAAGAAATTACAAGTAGACAAATAGATACCCCAAAAGACCGCATAGTTAAAGTGATGGGTTTCCCCAATAGTAATGTAGTAGGTCTGATGGAGATTCCTGAACGTTTATGATGAATAAGTTCAGGTGCAACCTTTAATTATTTGATAGGCTCAGCTTTTAGAGCTCATAGCAGGCCAGCCGCTTATATCCAATTACGGTTGACCCTTTCTGCTTTATGAACCTGTTACCTTAAAATTAATACTCGGTTCGTGTCCTGGCGGAGAATTATTAAAACCTAGTGTCAGGAAAAAGACCTATTTCCTAATGTCTCCCAAGGCTTGAAATCAGGGGCGTAGCTACCGCCGTATCTGCCGTATCAATTATACGGGGGCCCCCAACGTGCGTAAGCAAAACAAGTCTTTACCCTTCCTAAGGGCCCCCAAACAAATTTTTATACGGGGCCCCGCCAAGGCACGCTACGCTTCTGCTTGAAATTGCTATTTTTTAGCTAGGCCTCATTATTGGCCTCATAGAAATCCTTTGTCTTTTCTCTGCCTCATGAACTCATGTCACGAGATGGTTGTTTTCAGCGTCAGTGTACCCGTGTTATCTCTCTAAGCTAGCTGAGATCCAATGTTTTGTCTAAATGCCAGAACACTCTCTGTGCACGTGTGTAAACAATGTGTTGTTTTGAGAAAGTTATTCTCTGTTGTTCTCTGTTACCTGATTGGCTAAGAGTAACCCACCTGACCGCAAATTCTCCATTTTACAGAGAAGTGAGTTAGTTCATTTCTGTTTCCCAATGGCTTAAGATCTGGTCTGGCTTATGGATCTGCTATTTGTCTTTTTCTCACTATGATTACCTAACAAACTTGGACTGTTTTTATTGGACTGAACTCATGGTTATGACCCTCTAATCTGCGTTTTTCTATGGACTTTGTTATCAATGAACCTGGAGAATAAAACAGCTGTTTCTCTTTGAAGATTGTTGTTTTTCTTATTACACACACACAAGGCAATTTGGCTGCATGCTACCAGAAGAAGAAGCCTCCCTAAGTTCCTTTGTAAACGCGGCCCAGGTCTCTCAGAGTTGGAAGGTAAGGGTTAAATATGTTCCAGAAATGAGCACATGCTCAGGAGCATGAGTGGGGGGGGGGGCTTACAGAGACGCCTGGAGTCCAACACCTAGGAACTAATAACGAGGCACGATTTTAATCAAAACAAAATTGGTTTATTGGTATACATCAAGGGTTCACCCTATAGTGGCCAGCTATATCACGAAGCCTAATACCTCACCATTCTGATAAAAACGCCCTCGTGAAATCAATCCTGCTATTTTAGGAATGAGCTAACCCCCTCCCACTCCCAAACACTTTTATACATATCTACTGGTTGACAATTAATCCTAGGCTAGCATTGGCTAAATCTAAAAACATTCACTTAGATGGGGCAATTAACTGGGGCTTCACAATTAAACAAGTAATACAAGGCAACTTCAGAAGTTTACAGATGGGCATAATCACAAATACAATCGGACAGTGGTATAGTCTTCAACAAGTCATTGTCTCTGAGAAAGCAATCTCCCCCAGGCAAGCCCAGTATTGTTACAGTGTATCTCCTTGAGTCAATATTGTGGTCAGGAAGTATTTGAAATTGCAACTTTGTATCTTCTGGATTTGTGAATTAATGAAAGGCTGGGTGTAGAGTGGCAAGCCAGGCGCGTCTTAGCCAATTGGGAGCTGGGCTTCTGCATTCTCCTCCAATGGCAGGGCTTGGTTGTAGGAGGCGGGAGGCTCGGGAGTCAATCTGAGGTTAGGGTTTCAGCGGGGTCTCGTTAAGCTGTCAGATAACAGCGCTCAGGCGCGGTTCTGTTAAACCGGTTTTTCTGGGTCCCTGGCAGACTCGCGGAGCTTGGAGAGTGGAGATAAAGAAAAGTGATTAGTTTCAATTGTTCAAGCTCATTTTCTGACAGATGTCTTGGGGGAAAAACCAGCTCTTAATTAACAGCTTCAATTCAATTTAAAATGTTTGCATGCCTTGCGTACGTGACCTGTGTGGTGTCTTCTAAATCAAGCCTCTTTTGCAAATGCTGTATCATGGGCTTTTAGGCATACTTGATATCAAGCCTTAATATATTTTAATTTAGGTTTATTCCCTCTTGTGTTTGCGATGCTTTCCCTTATACCCTGTACATTTGGTCGTGTGTAGAATGAATCTTTGGTTGTAAACTTTATTTGATTAAAGGAAATAAAACAAAATAAGGTGTTTGATCTAAAATTTCAGGTAACAAACCCTTATACCCAATTGAGTTCACAAAATAAATGCAAGAGTTCATTTCAAACCAAGATACTGTACTGTAGTTTATTATCAATCCATACTAAAGAACATCTTGGGACACAATCTTACAAGTCTGGACACTTGTCAAGAATGTTGCCCTGAAGCAAAAGCAAGGTACATTTTTATACACTTCTTCTCTTAGTCCCCCCTCCCTCCTTCCCTTTTCAACATTAAAAGCATCAATCCAGTACCATATAGAGTTAATATTAATGTACTTTTTGACCCATCAGGTTATCCTATGTCCTCATAACCACCTTCTCTTCTGATTGGTTTCCTGAATTTTTAATTGTCCCAAGAGTGTCGCTAGATTCTGTCCCAAGATTCTGAGATTTAGGGTTGACTGGGTCACCCCAAGTGGAGAGCGATATGTTCCAGCCTTGGACAAACTCCACGGCTGGTTCCTTCTTCTGTTGCCTCCTCTACAATTCCTATCATAACACTGTAGGGGAGGGTACCAGTAATAGATCTGTGAGTTTATGCTGAGATAGTGAGTAGCTTTTTCTTAAGAAAACATTCTGGCCTTCTGGCAGAATGGGCCTGGTTGGTTTGGGTTTATTTAATCTATTTCTGTCAAGGCTGGGTAACACCATGAAGAGAATATTGAGTATAGCAGTTGTCCTACAGCCGTGATGGCAAACCTTGGCACTCCAGAAGCTCTTGGACTTCAACTCCCAGAAGCCCAAGTCAGCACTCCTGCTGATCAGGGATCAGGAGTGCCAAGGTTCACCATCACTGTCCTACCATAAGACTAAGTCATGCATAAGATTATATATACTGTAACTAATATAGCAATTGTTGTGTGACTATGCTAAGTTATACAAATACAGTAGTGTTAAACTAAGTATATTATCTATAAAGACAATATAAGTGGAATATGTGCAGTGATGGGATGTAACAGGTTCTCACCAGTTCTCCAGAACCGGTAGTAACTTTTCCCAGTGTCCCAGAGAACCTGTAGCAGCTTTTGGGGAGAACCACCTTCGGGGCTTACCTTTTCACTGGTGTGCATGAATGCCTAGTGCTTGGCACATATCCCCGGCCTCCTTGCTGTCCTCCCAAACGGGGAGGAGGAAGAGAAGCTGCTAGCCTGAAGCTTCCTATAGCCTGAAGCTCCCTATTTTTATTATTTTGTATTTTTTTCTTTGGTCCCGCCCATGACACGACATCATGATGTTAGTTCCACCCACACTGTGATGACATCACGGTGGGGTAGTAAAATTTTTGACATCCCACCACTGAATATGTGTCAAGGATAAATAGTCTAATAATAATAGCGCTAATGAATATGTAACAGTTTCCATCAGTAATGAATGTCTGTGAGAGCTGGACCATAAGGAAGGCTGAGCACAGAATAGATGCCTTTGAACTGTGGTGCTGGAGAAGACTCTTGAGTCTCCTGGACTGCAAGGAGACCAAATCAGTCATTTCTCAAAGGAACTTGGTGTCCTGTGGTCCACATGGGTTGCAAAGTGTCAGACTTGACTCGTCTGCTGATGCAGATAGCTTTTGCTTGTTGGCTGTAAATGGAGGGAGATCTTTACCCTATATTAGATGATATATACAAGTAATACCTCATATAACATTAGTATCGAATAACACGAAAATCGTATAACATTAAGGAATCTAGGGGGAAGAATTGCATCGGATAACATTAAGATCCTATGGGATGCTTCAGATAACAACCGCTAAAGCCTGTGTGGTTACAATGTATCTCTATGGCTCCCATAGGATTTTAACATGCATCAGATAACACTAAAAATCATATAACATCAAGACTTGTGGAACCAGGTTTTAGTGTTATATGAGGTTTGACTGTATACCGGTACTGTAGATAATATGCAAGTGTTTAAGGTGCCACGTTTTTGTCTTTTTGTCGTTTACTCTCTTTAGATATAGACAGACAGATTACTGAATCTTAAGTTTTCATGGCACGTCAGGCACCCAAGAATTTGGGATCAGCAGCAGCCCCCACCCCATTGCTCATTCAACTTGGGGGGGCGACGGGAAATCTCTTAGTGGGGAACATGGGACAGTCAAGAGAAGGCCAAGTGAACGTGTGAGTGCGACACTGTGAGCGTGAACCACACGCTTCAGGCGCAGGGCGGGGCGGTTTAACTCTTCTTTCTGAGGTAAAAAAAAAACCGCGTCCCTTTCGCCTCCTTGCCGCGAGCATTGAGACGCCTGGGGAGGGGGGGTCGAGGCGAAGACCGCGTGCCATTTTCGTTGGGGGCGGGGGGGGGCGGGGCGGAGACGAGCGCGGGGGAAGGGGCGGGGCTGGCGGCGGGAGCGCGCACCCTTTCTCTCTCTCCCCCCCCCCCCGGTGCTCGTCTCCGCCCCCCTCAACGGAAGTGACCTCCGCGTTGCCTCAGTAAGGAGAGCCTGGCGGCGGAGGCGTCGCCGCCCGCCCGTTGGCCGCTTCGCCTCCATTCTCTCCGCCGCCTCGTCACCAGGCGCCGCTGTGTGACAGACGGAAGCCCCGCTCAGGGGAGACGGGAGGGCAACGGAAGGGAGCCTTTCGCCGCCGCCGCCTCCCCCTCCGTGTCGGGCAGCCGGTCCTCGTCGTCGACCAGGACAAGGAGGATACGGCGGCGGGGGCCGTGTAGTAGCCGCCGCTATGGCTATGGCCGGGCCTCCGCCGGCCGCTCTTCCCCCTCTGTCCCCGGCCTGGCAGAAGGAGCTGGTGTACAATAAGCTCCTGCCTTACGGCGACCGGCTGGAGGCCGAGGCGGGCGGCCTCCTGGCCCAGATCAAGAGCCACCTCGGCCGGGCGGTTCAGCTTCAGGAACTCTGGCCCGGAGGCCTCTTCTGGACCAGAAAGCTCTCCACGTGAGTGGGGCGTGCGTGCGTGCGTGCGTTTAAGGGCTGGTTTTTGAGGTGCGGGTGGATCAGGCCCTTGGGATAAAATGACACCCACCCCAATACACCACACCTTTAAAGTGTGGGTTTAAAAGGGCTGGTTTGGGAAGTGCGGTGGATCAGGCCCTTGGGATAAAAGGACACCTACCCACCCCTCTTTTAATGGGTGGGTTTAAGGGTTGGTTTGGATGTGGGTCAGTTTTTTGGATAAGACAAAACAAAAATACACAAAAGTCTGACGAAGTGGACTTGATCCACAAAAGCTAACATTAAAATGCAACTCTTAATCTTTAAAATGCTGCAACAGTTTTTGCCTTGTTTTATTTACTCTCTGATATTATTATTTATTTATTTATTATTTATTAGTTCAAATTTATATTGCCGCCCACTCGCCGTGGCGACTCAGGGCGGCTTACAGACAATACATTATATTACATTACAATATGTTGGGGTGGGCACAGGGGTAGGGGCGGCAAGATCCTCATCCTGCCCTGGCTTCTTCCTCCCCTGGCAGTTGGTATATAGGCACAGGGGGAGGGGCGGCAAGGTCCTCATCCTGCCCTGGCTGCTTCTTCCCCTGGCAATTGGTATAGGCACAGGGGGAGGGGCGGCAAGGTCCTCATCCTGCCCTGGCTTCTTCCCCTGGCAGTTGGTATAGGCACAGGGGGAGGGGCAGCAAGGTTCTCATCCTGCCCTGGCTTCTTCTTCCCCTGGCAGTTGGTATAGGCACAGGGGGAGGGGAGGTATAGGCACAGGGGGAGGATATGTTTGGATAAAAGGACACCCACTCACCCCCACTGTTAAAGTGTGGGTTTAAGGGGTGGTTTGGGAGGCAGGGGTGGATTCTGGCAAAGGTGACCTTTACATTACCTAATTATCAATGAATGGATGGGGATGTGAGCTTCCAGTGTACAGGTGAAGGTTGCAGGTAAAGAGGGCTTGCTCCAAGAAAGATTTGTTTGTGGGTAAGAGGGAAGTTTTTTTGGCTACCAGCTGAAACAAAAAACAAAACAACCTTTGAGTATAAGGGTAGTAGGGTTTGGTGTAACATATAATGGTTTGATTGTACAGATGTTACATTCCCATTACAATATAGTGGAACAGTTTGTATTAAGATGTTTGTCTAGTAATGCCTAAAGACTTTGGGCAGGTAAGAAGACCTTAAAATAACAAATCAATCAAACCCTAGGTCAGGGGTTCTCAACTTTTTCCAGCCATAGGCTGGACCATGACCCCTCAGACAGCTGAGCCGGCCGGACTCATGATTCCCCCCCCCCTGCCGTAAATGCTGCTATAAACCATGTCTGTGGTTGTCGTAAATGACTGCCATCATAGATTTTAGATTTTCAGATTTTAGCATTACGGATGTTTTGATAATGGATAGCATGTTTTCGGCTGTTTTCCCTGCTTCTGGCGGTGGTGGGAGCAAGGGTGGTGAGCCGCACGAAATGGCACTGTTGCCCGGGGCTCACCCATGGGCTGTAGGTTGTGAACCCCTGTCCTAGGTGTATCTAAAAGGACATAATGAGAACTTCTGGATAAATTTCTTTAGCAGCTGAAGGTGATAGTTTGAACAAATGAAGAGGAAGAGAGTCACATAGTTGGCTTAACCTAGAAAATGCAGGTACTGTAATTTCCTTTGCCAGTAATGGCTAAAAAGATGCTTTCATCTTCTCTTTCATAGTTCCACTCAGCTGTGTTTGATGGGATTACTCAAGGCAGCTTGTTTTTCAAAGCAATACTCACCTGATTCATTCTACAAGCAGAGAATATCAATATTCTTAATATGAGAGATGAATAAAAACCACATCAGGTTCTTTCCCCATCTGTAGTTCCTGGTAGAGAATATAATTCCAGCTGTCAAAGAGATTCTGTGTACTTAGCCAATATATGGCTCATGCATTTCAGAGAAAGCAGTTTGTTCCCAATTTGGCACATAAGGTGCAGGGCATTTGGAATCTAATTAGGGAAGGGTCTAGTACAATGTTTCCCAATGTGGGGCCCACAATCCACTGGATAATTTCAATTCTCAGAAGCCTATATCAGTAGAATGACTAATCAGTGCTTTGGGAAATTGACTTAAGGCTTCTGGGAAGTGATGTCCAAAACCCAAAAGTTGGGAAACATTGGTCTAGTGCAGCGATGGTGAACCTTTTAGAGACCGAGTGCCCAAACTGCAACCCAAAATCCACTTATTTCTCACAAAGTGCCAACACAACAACAGTAGAAGAAGGAAATGCTCCCACTGAGCTGCTGGGCAGAGGGGCAAACTGTGGGGGCAAACTGTGCTGGGGTGACTGCACAAGTGTCCACAGAGAGGGCTCGGAGTGCCACCTCTGGCACACATGCAATAGGTTTGCCACCCCTGGACTAGTGCTATCAAGATTCTTGGCTTCTCCCTACCAAGGGAATAGCTGGTGCTACTCCTTTGACATGCAACAACTTTGTTCCATGTCACTTGTCTGCTGCTGTCTGTATTACTCCAGCTTCCTCAGGGCTTTGTCACTATTTATGTAAATGACCTGTTTAACAGTGGGCTGGAACCAGGCCTCAGGTAGTTGTGAGTGCAGCTTTGCTTTGGAAGGAGATTGTAGGGCGATGAGAACATCTGGAGACTTTTTCTTGGAATCTCTTGTTCTGAAGTTGGTTTTAGGTGGTATCAACTTTCAAGGCTTCTAAGTCTTATCTGGACTTTGGGAAGAGGAGGATTTACTGAAGGAGGTCATTCCATGAACTTTCTAACTATGTAGCTGGTAAACCATACCCAACACATTACTCCTAAAAATAGTTAATCAGTCTTTGCTACCAAGACTAGTCTACAGGTTTTGTTCCTTGACTTCAGAAACTTTGTGCATCTGCCCATGCCTTTTGAAAGATGATTATGAAATGGTAGTGTGTCTGGCTACAAAAGTGCTGTACAGTATTTCAGTTACATCTGGTAAAGCCTAATCAAGCACATGTAGTGTTTAATCTTGTGCTGCTCATTCCCACAAAGAGCTTTTAGTTGCTGCTCTCAGCAAATTCTTAAGCAAACTATTGTCTGATTTTTGGTTCTCTTTTTCAGCTGTTTTCTTTTCTCAGTTTCTTCTTTGTTATACTGTGACTACTTCCTTTTAGAAAGTTCAGAGCAGCTTAGAGAGATCTGTCAGTGTTCTCCCATATAGGATCTGCCTGGGACCATACTTAGCAACATGATGATGTTTTAAATATACTTTTAATAGAATTATAGATACACAATAACCCCTCCATAATATTTAACTGTTTCTCTGAAAGGTGTGTGTTGGTAGCTACTAGGTGAGGAAGGATAAGAATAAGATTTGTGAGTTGTTGCCGTTTTTATCACTTGGTTATAGTTAGAACGTTAAACTGAAATGATAATATACATTATAAAGAATATTAGAGCAGTTTCTCTGTAAAGCTTGGCAGCAGCATGAATAAGTCAATCATTCCTCCTCCTTTACTAATTTCAACTAGTGATATAGTTAGTTAGATTTATTTTTTTAAGAGAAAAAGGAATAAAATATGGTTGCACATGATGTAATGATAACAAGTTGTCATTTTCAATTTCACATGTCCCAGTTGCAGTTGTGTAACTGTAGACATAATTGCTGAAAATGTCTCTTTAGAAAGTTCTCTGGTTTGTAAAAAGAGCTGTGTGTTTCTTTTAGCCTAATCTTCCTATGTAAACTAATAGTGAACATTTTGTCTTTTTAAAAAGCAGCATGTAATTTATCTTCCAAGGATCCTTGCTGCATTCCCAAGCATGTCTTATGTGAGGTTGTATTGCACAGTGACAAGAAAGGATGGATGGCAGGTTGCCTGAAGAATAGCAGTTTTTGAAGTGGTGATTGTGTTAGTCTATGAAGGCAGATCAGACAAGAAACAAAATAAAACAAAAGTTGAAAAAAAGACAATGTTGTGGCATCTTAAAGATTAACTGTTATATTTTATTGTCAATCTTTGTAGTTCAAGTTAGACAGTGAGGAAGTGGACTTGATTCATGAAAGCTCACATTACACTATAGTAGTTATTCTTTAAGGTGCCACATAATCATTATCTTTATTTTTGTTTTGTTTCTTCCCTAGAGAGTAGTAAATTCCCATTAATTTGCATAAGACTTGGGAATAAACAAAAGAAGTGTGTTGGGGGATACAGTTTGGTGAGGTTTTTCCGTTTTAATTTAGGTTACTAGCAATCAACTGCTTCTGCCTACATAAATATCTTACCTGCTGATACAGTTGTTGGGGATCGCAAAGTGGGAGATGCTGTTGCACTTATGTCCTGGTTTTAGGTGTCCTTTAGATATATGGCTGGCCAGTCTAAGCAGAATACTGGATTGATATTTCTTTACTTTGATCCAGTGTGGTTCATGTGGTGTATCCTAGTTTCAATTTAGTTAGAAGAGTTACATTGCACTTTTCTGATAAAGTCAAAGTGGCTTGCAAAATGTGTGAAAAGATTTTTTTGATATTAATGGATTCATAGAAATGCTTAACAAATTTCTGTTCAAACTTCCTTTAGTGTCTCCCCACCTTAACTGTACTGGTGTTTCCTTTTCTTTATAATAGTCTAATCTTAACAGGTTTTGTGAATGTCACATCATTTATAAAGAATCAGAGAACAATGATAATTCCATGGCTGTCATAGATGAAGAAGCAAAACTGAATAATATGAATAAACTATAACTTTTTTCAAATAGCTAGAGATTGCCATTAACAAGTTGTTCTTTTGTGATGGAATTCTGATTTCAGTTTCAGAAGTTGATTGGAGTAGAGAGTAGTGCAGGCATTGAAACCCTTAACTAATATGGTTCTGTCTGTCTGTGAGCCTCATGTTTGGGACTGAAATGGAGACTGTTCCAAATTCAGTTTTTCCTAGTGAAGGTAAAAGGATGTGCTGGGAGTACAGTAATGTTCCATACCTTCTTGTGTTCCAACTTTGCTTTTTGTTCACACTTATCTGTGGACGATTTTTAAAATGACATATTAAAATATGTGTCAAATGTGTATAATGTAATTCAAAATAAGAAGTCTGGCCGTTTAAAACTTGGAGTGGGATTTAATATTCTTTAAATCTTAATGTTATCATAAGTTACTCTGTTTACCAAGAAAGATTCTGAGGTAGAATTACATTGATCAATGTAACATGTCTCACATGGTTGCCTTACAGGACGTTTTGAACTTGAGTAGAGGTAGTGTGACACTGGTTTTCTTCCAACCATCTGCTGTTACTTCACTGTTTACTAGGAGATCTATTTTTCATTCTAGCAGAAGTTATGTTGTAATGCTATCAGAACATGTAGCTTTAGAAGATAGCAGTATTAACTTTTTTTAATGCATTCTATTTGTACTTTAACTGTCATGCATTCCCTAAGTGTGAAGTTATGGGTAGTCAAACAGTATGGCCTGATAATTTTTTTGCCTTGTATCCATCTTAGTTTCCTTTGTAACATAATAGCTAAGAATGGATGGTCTATGAATCCCTTCCTTTACTTGCTTTATCTACCTATTTATTAATTAATTGTTCAGTCTTTACTATTCAAGCTATCATTGTGCCATGATTATGGGAATTGTAATAGAAGTTAGGCTATAAAATACCCACAAAGAACCATGTTTTAGTTAACACATATTTTTCTATCTTATTATAAGTTGTTTTTAATAAGGAGAGAGGCTGCTTTAGAATTAAAAAGGAGAAGAAAGTATATGGTAAGGAAATTAGATTGAAGTAGAACACAGTACAGTACTTCACAAATGTTTAAATTTTATATTTGGAAACTACTTAAATTTCCCCCTCCAGTTCAACCTTTGGTGTAGCATGATGAAGAACAAGTAATAATATAAGTGTGATTACTTTGCTTTATTAGTCTGGCCAGACATCCCGCTACGGTAATAGAGTAGACCAGTGGTGGCGAACCTATGGCACGTATGCCAGAGGTGGCACTTGGAGCCCTCTCTGTGGGCACCGGTGTAGTCGCCCCAGCACAGAGTTTGTCTCACCCTTCTGCCCAGCAGCCCAAAGGGAACGCTACCTCCCTCCCCCCTGCAGAGAGTTCACCCTGCCTATCTGCCCAGCAGCCCAATGGGAGCATTCTTGATACGAGTTGCAGTTCACGACTTTGCTTTAATAACTGCCTTGAGGTAACAGCAATTCAGCAACATACTTTGACACTCTTATTCTACACCCTAGAGCAGTGTTTTCCGATCTTTGGTTTTGGGCTTCAATTCCCAGAAGCCTAAGTCAGTTCCCCAAAGCACTGATGATCAGCCAATGTACTGACTTTGGCTTCTCGGAATTGAAGTCCAGCAGTGTTCTATGGAACATAGTTTGGGAAATGCTGCCTAGAGAAGGGTTGCCCAAACTTTTTGGGCCACAAGCCAGTCATGTGGTTCCTCCCACCTGGAAGCGGAAGTAAAACACACATGCACATAACGTGCACTCGCATAACGCTGCTGTAAATGACCCACAGCTGTCTTAAACATGTTTTACTGATGCTTCTGGGAGCAGCATGGGCTGGGTTAATTGGCGGATCCAGCCCACGGGCTGTAGTTTGGCCACCCCTGCTCTAGAGGGTGGGCACACAGCTTTTTCATTGCAAAGGTCTTGAAGTGAAAGAGTAGCTGGAGGGTTGATCCTGATTTGTGTATGATAACACTATTTCAACTTGGCAAATGCTGAGGAACCATCAGCTGCATGGAAAATCTTGTTTTGAAGGTGTTTCCTTGGCATTCTTGGAGGTTGAAGAATTGGAATCAAGGAGGGATGAAAAGGGAAAGTATATTTCAAATAGTAATTACCACCCAATGTGTCCAGCAGTTTTGAAAATAATTCTTTTAATCTTCCTACATATTTGAGAGATCCTGAAGGTATCAAAATGTGTAAAGCTTTCTCAGTAATTTTTTGGGAGAGTAAATGGCAAAGTAATGGTTTAGTCTTTTCTTGTTACTTATATTTCATTCTACATAACCTTTCATGAATGAAGATTATAGAGCATGAATGAAGTAAACTTTGTTAGAATCTTGTGAAGTCTGTTCAGTGCTAGTGATGCTGTGACCAATCTATGTGCATTTGTCAGATTCTCTGAATTAAATCTGCTGATGTCTAAAATTGCAGCTGAAGAATGTCAGTTGTTTGGGAAAACAGCAGGGTCAGCTTCTGTTCTCTTCCCAATCACTGTTACAATGTGCAGACCTAAGAGGTTTAAAGATCATTTGCTGCTTCACAGGATTTTTATTTTAAAAAAGAGAGGCATTTTATTCTCTATATTTTAGAGATCTCAGGTTAAATAATGAAATAATCATCTTTGCTGTGATAAAATATTATCATTAGCATACAAAATGTATAAAATCAGAGCTAAACATCCTGCTCATTAGAATGTAATGAGTGTGAGATGAGTCTATTGGATTGTACCAAAATAAAGCATTCTGTTCACACAATGTTGACCTGACAAGCAGAACATAAGGGCAGGAGTACCGAATGTGATTCTGTTCCCCAGTCAGTGATGTTCAAAGGCATGATAGCTCTTGATATTCAAGGTACACTAGAACTCTGGACAACGTTATGACATGGTTCCACAAGTCATGACGTTGTCTGATTTTTAACGTCGTTCGATACATTGATCCAACAATGCTAAAAAAACCCTGAGAAGAGGCGCTCGCATGCATGCGAAAAGGCGCGCCAGCGGGAGCCTCTTCTACCAAACGGGTATAGCAATGGGCATCGCACGTCAAGGCACGTCAAGGCCACCCCCCACTTTGATCCCTTACCTTAACGTGGGATCCCCGTTTCGCGTGCCTGGGCAAGGGTCGGCTTTTCCGAATTCCCCCCTCTGGCGCGCGAAATGGGGATCCCACGTTAAGGTAAGGGATCAAAGTGGGGGGTGGCACCCCCCACTTTGATACCTTGCCTTGACGTGCGATGCCTGTTTAGGCGCTTTGCGAGACTTTTTGCTGCCCTGCGGTGGGGGGGGCGGAGTTTGAAAGCCCCCATGTCGGCTTCTTGCACGGGCGTGCGGGTCAGATGGGGGCTGCAGAGGCTACGGGGAAGAGGTCCCGCCTGTGCGAGAAGCCGACATGGGGGCTTTCGAACTCCGCCCCCCCACCGCAGGGCAGCAAAAAGTCTCGCCGCCATAGCGGCACTGGCCAGATGGCCGGATACCTGGTGGCGGGAGGGGGGAGGAAGGCTGAAGTGTCCCGGCAACTGGTTCTCTTTTTAAAAAGCCCCCGTGTCGGCTTCTCGCATGGGAGCTCTTCCCCGTAGCCTCTGCAGCCCCCATCTGACAGGCGCGCCTGTGTCCGTGCGAGAAGCTGACACGGGGGCTTTTTAAAAAGAGAACCAGTTGCCGGGACACTTCACCCTTCCTCCCGCCACCAGGTATCCGGCCATCTGGCCAGTGCTGCTTTGGCGGCGAGACTTTTTGCTGCCCTGCGGTGGGGGGGCGGAGTTTGAAAGCCCCCATGTCGGCTTCTCGCACCGGCGGGACCTCTTCCTCGTAGCCTCTGCAGCCCCCATCTGACGCACGCCTGTGCGAGAAGCCGACATGGGGGCTTTTGAACTCCGCCACCCCCACCGCAGGGCAGCAAAAAGTCTCGCCGCCAAAGCGGCACTGGCCAGATGGCCGGATACCTGGTGGCGGGAGGGGGGAGGAAGGGTGATATGTCCCCGAAACTGGTTATCTTTTTTAAAAGCCCCCGTGTCGGCTTCTCTCACGGGAGCTCTTCCCCGTAGCCTCTGCAACCCCATCTGACAGGCGCGCCCGTGCCCGTGCGAGAAGCTGACACGGGGGCTTTTTAAAAAGCTGACCCTTGTTTAGGCAAGCAAAACTGGGATCCCACATCAAGGCAATTGCCTTGACGTGCGATCCGCTTTGCTATAGCGTGCCCGGGAAAGAGGCGGCTTGGTCGAAATCCTCACCCCCGCGCAAGGGGAGGGAATTTCGGCTAAGCCGCCTCTTTCCCAAGCCGGGGAGACGATGTTCTCCTCTCCCGAAGTTCCGAAAGGGTAAAGATCCTTATCTTTTCGGAACCTCGGGTGGCTTGCAGGCGGGCGCGCATCGGTGGGGGTTAGCTCAGGACACGGAGGTCCCCCCCGTATCCTGCGCTAACCTCCACCGATGCGCGCCGCGCGCTCGAAGTTTCAAAAGGGTAAGGATCCCTGTACCCTTTTCAAACATCGTGGGGGCGGGCGCTGGGGGGGGTTGGATTGGGTAGATGTTCTACCCAATCCAACTCCCCCCCACACATACGCTTGTTCCGAATAACGTGAAAATCGTGTTATTCGATACAAGATTTTTCCGAAAATCTTGTCACGTTATGCGGTTATCACGCTATACGGTACTCGCGTTACCCGGGGTATTACTGTAATACATATATAGACTTCAAAATTAGGAGCCATTGGCAGCCTTATCCTTTGTGACTCTGCCCAGCCCCGCTTTTAAAGCTAGCCATAGCATGTATCTTATTGAAGTGATTCCTGTCACTGTGTAAAGAGCAACATATCTATCTAAGATCTCTTATCAGTTCATCCTCTAACTTGGGTTAGTATGAGAGGAGAAAAAGTCTCTTCTCTTGTGCCTCAATTTTATGGCTCTGTTGTGTCTCTTTGTTACTTGCCTTTCATGCAAGCTGGAAAGCAATTAATGTATCATTTACTCATAACAAATGGAGGATGAGGAATAATTTTGGTTATTTTTTCTGCACTTCTCTACATTACCCCCTTTTAAGTATTGTAGTGTAGTTACATGAACAGTATATAGTATTTCAGGTGTCTTCTAACAGATTTAAGAGTTCAGTGCAAAAAGACTAGGACATAGGCTACCACCCACTGGCTGGTTTGGGGAAAATTCACTGAGTGATTTGAGGGGCCATAACTTGGACACTCTAACTCCAACCAAACTTGGAGAGGGTTGAGAGGAAGAGTCCACATAGGAATCTCTCTAATTTTGGTGTGTCTACATGGCTAGAGGGCCGAGTTATTCCCCCCTCCATCACTCATTGACTTTTCCTTAAACCAGCTGATGGTGGCCTAAGACATTAGCTCTGTATTATATAGTACAGTAATACCTCGGATAACGTTTACCTTGGATAATGCTAAAATCACATAACATTAAGTAATCTGGGCAGGAGAATTGGATCGAATAACGTTAAGGTCCTATGGGATGGATCGGATAACAACCGCTAAAGCCTGTGCGGTTACAATGTATCTCTATGGAGCATTAACGTTATCCGATCCATCCCATAGGATTTTAACATGCATCGGATAACACTAAAAATCGGATAACACCAAGACTTTTGGAACCAAGTCTTAGCGTTATCCGAGGTATTACTGTACCTAACAAAATTGCCTTTCATGTGTAGTGTAATCCCATACCTTTTCATCTTTCCTTATTAATACATTTCTCCATGGACTAATATCTTGCTGTAGAAATTACTTTGCAGAATGGTTTCTGAAATGTACATTCTTGGATCAGTGCCACACACTTTCTTCAAAATAGTCCGTTTTGGAATTGTTTCTGTGCTTGCTTGCCTGAGAGAGGTTGCATGATAAGAATGCTGTGACATTTTTCATCTGCATTTCCTCCTTTGTGAAGCCTGTTAGCAGATCTAGCACTAAATTATTTTGCTACCAATACAATACCTGTACCCTACAATCTGATGATGGGGCAGACATTACCAGGGGAAAGAACCAGTCTGTGCGCATTGACTGTTATTTCTTTTTCAGCTTGCATATGATATGAAAGTAACAGGAGAACCAAACTATCATTTTTTAAAAATATGGAAACTCCCCTCAATTTGAATTTTCTTTCAGTTGAGGGTTGATCCTAAAGTCAAGCTTTCAGATAAATATAGTGGCACCCAGTTTCCTTATTATTTCCTGCTGAACAAATGGAGAATGAGGAAGAACATTCAGGCACCTGTAGTTTGACATTTATTTCTGATTAGTAGTATCTGATCAGGGCCTATTTGTTAAGATTTGTTTTGTTAAGATACTAATTCACTTTCAGTCTTACCAAAGGTGGATAAATTGTATCTTCAGCTATATACAGTGGTACCTCATACAATGATTTTAATCCATTCTATGGGACTCATTGTTATACGAAACAATTGCTATACAATGCATGCATCATATAGCGATTTTCCCCTATGGGATGCATCATACAACGATTTTTTTTTGCTAAGTGATTTTTCCCATTGAAAAATTTATGATTTTTTTCCATAGGGAAAATTGTTATGTGGGACGCCATTTCCCCCAAAACCTAATTGTTATGAAATGTTGCTATATGGGGTGATTGTTGTATGAGGTTCCACTGTATGTATATTTAGGTAGATGTTAGACAAGTTGAGAGGACTATTTATATCATGGGTTCCCAACCTTTTTACACAGCAGGCCTGACCATGTCCCCCAGACATGGAAGTAAATGCACCCGTTTCTGCATTTACAGTAGCCACAGGCACATTTATGACTGACATAACTGCATTTACATATGTGTGGACGCATTTTATGGATGTAGTAAATGTGTTCGCTTCCACTTCCTGGTGCAGTGGTGGTGGGCCACATGAAATAGTGCTGCGGGCTGTAGGTTGGGAAACCATGATTTATATTGTTAAAATAAGTAACATTTCATACTATCCATCATGGTTTATCTTTTTATTTGTGCTCATTAAGTATAAGGCTTTTCTGTATGAGCCTGTTGGAGCACACTGTTAATCACTTGAGGCATTTCTCTTCCCACTTCGCTTTCTTAGTTTGATAGATGGTGTCTGGAGAAAGAGTCTTTGCAATAATGACACCTAAGGAGGTCCATTTGGTACAAAATCTGATACCTTTCCAGCATGTTTTTAAAAACCTTTATGCTTCCCATGACATTTGGCATGGCTAAAATTCAATGGTTTTGTTGTTTTGAACTGCTTTGTGTTTCTGTTCTGCTGTGTGTGTGTGTGTGTGTTTGTCTTGAATGATGCTCATATTCTGTATTCTTTGGGATTGCACTGAAAACTTACTACTGAACAACATTTTCAAAAATTTGGCTTAAATGTGTGTGTCTCTCTTTTTTACAGATACCTTCGACTCTATGGGAGAAAGTTTAGTAAAGAAGATCATGTCCTTTTTATTAAGCTCTTGTATGAGCTTGTAACTATTCCGAAATTGGAGATCAGTATGATGCAAGGTTTTGCTCGACTTTTGATAAACCTGTTGAAGTAAGTTACTATTTTTACTGCTGTGATGTAGTGGATATAGTTTATATTCTGTGGCAAAGGAATTGGAGGGGGGGGGGAGTCACTGTAATGTTAGAGATATACCTTATTACCACTCAAAGTTTGCTGGAACTGCACATTTAATTTTGATAGGGATCTTGTTTCTGACATTGGGCTGGACTTTGAAGTTGTAAAGAAGCAGTAACAGTTTAAGCCCCTATAGCAATGATGGCTACCCTTTTAGAAAATGAGTGCCCAAGACAGTGGAGGAGGTATGCAGGCAGGCACTGTGCGTGTCCATGCACCTGTGTGACATCACCTGTGCACTTCTGGTGATGTCACATGAGAACGTGTACCTGACCCCCGACCCCCCCCCCCCCCCGTAGGTGCATCACCTCCTGGGCAGGATTTCAGCCTCCCCTTTCGCCTCCACATTGGCAGAGGAGAGGGATGGGTGTGGAAGCAGCTCATTGGTGCCGGCGAGGCGGGGCTTGCTCACAACAGCGCGTGTGGCAACAGAGAAGGCTCTGTATGCCACATGTTCGCCTACACTGCCCTATAGTATCCTATCCCTTTTCCTAAGCTTATCCAGAGGCTGGAGTTTCATTTCTCCAGTTACAATCTTGCTTCTGTAAAACTTGTTTTAAACCAGGGGTTTTCAACCTGTGGCCTGTGGGTTGGATCCAGCCCATGACACCATTCCACACCTTCATTCCTGCTGCTGTTGCCCTTTCCCCCTCTACTTGGCTTGGTGTGTCCCTAACACTGCTCCATAGCAGAGTGGCTGTTGTAAGAAGGCAGAGTGGAAGACACGCATAGCCACCTGCGTCTTTCCCAGGTGTCACTCTGGCCGAGCATGGGCCTACATAGATACCTACAGCAGGCCAGTAAGCAGGGAAACATGGCGTGGGGTGAGTGTTTGCAGGACAGACTGGTGGTGTGTGTGGGTAGGAGTATTGGTGGTTGCAGTGATGGTGGCATGGGACACACCAGTCCAGCCCACCAACAGTCTGAGGGGCGTGATCCAGCCCCCAGATTAAAAAGGTTGAGAACCCCTGTTTTAAAATGAGGCTAGCTTCTGCCAGAGCTTGGAAAGTTGTGTTTTTGGAGGAGGAAGACACAACTCACAGAATCCCCTGCCTAGCATGGTTGCCACAGATTCACTTGCAAAGTTAAAGATGAGTACATTGGCAAGTACATTTATGCACCCTTGAGGTCTATATTTATGAGAGCAGTGTGAGAGTACTTGCCAATGATAATGTAAGGGCCAGTTCTGGTGTTGTATCAGGCCTTCAGAGTTGTAATCGGGTCTCCCTTGTGCTGGTTTTTAGGAAAGTTATAAAATTTTGTCTTCAAAATTCCTACATTACAGTCATGCATTTTAAATTGATTTCATGTTTATTGATTAGTTACTGTTTTGTTTTGTTTAATTGTTTTATTGTGAATTATAATTGTCATATTATTTGGTTTGGTTTTTATTATGTTATCCATAAAAACTCAATAGAGTGCTTTTTTAAAGTAGAAAGTTATGATATAAATGAAATTATAGTGGCTTATATGGAGCAGGAATAGGATGAGAAATTGTTCCTCTCCCTCCCTTTCAGCACAGGAAAATTGCCGGCCCAACAAGCTTCCTTCCTACTTCAGGACAGTAGTATTGCTATCACGGGCAAAGTGGCGGGTTTTTGTGCACAGGCTCGTAGGATACGTCGATTGCTGACTAGGAAGTCTAGTGTGGCTCTATAGTTTATTGAGATTGCTCCTGCACTGAGCAGCTGACCTACACTACTTATTATGTTACCGTATATGCCGGCATACAGGGTGACTTTTTCACCCCCCAAAAAATGCCTCCAAGTGGGGGGTCGTCTTGTCTACCGGGTGCATGTCATTTGGGTTCCCAAATACTTACCGGGGCTTGGGCAGTAGCTCTGGGGAGACCGTTGAATCCTTCCCCGCCACCTTCTTGGAAGATCCCGCCCTAAGCTCCCCTTCGCCCAATCAGGGGAAAGGACAGGTCTTCCTGCGTGGTTCCTGTCCTTTCCCCTATCGCGGTTCTTGTGCAGCGGTGGAGCAACCGCCCACACGGCTGGGGCTGCTTCTCGTGCCCGCGGCAACCATCCGCACGACCACATTGAAACTCGCCCGCATTCAAACTCGCCCACGTTCAAACTCACTCACATTCAAACTCACTCGCATTCAAACTCGCTCGCATTAAACTCGCGCCCGCGGCAACCTGATTGGCTCCTCCGTCTCTTCGGGAAGATCCCGCCCCAAGCTCCCCTTCGCCCAATCAGGGGAAAGGACAGGTCTTTCTGCGCAAAAATATACCGTAATATTTTCTGACCAAAGCATATCAGAGACTAAACAAAACAACATCAAAAAACTTGTGGCACCTTAAAGACTACGGTAACTCTTGTATTTGCTCTTTTGCATGTGTGGAAGGTGTGCGGAAGAGGAGGTGGTCTTATATAGCGAGTATATAACAAACTCTATATTTTGAGTGGAAATGTTGGGGGGTCGTCTTATCTACCCAGTCGCCTTGTGCACCGGCATATACGGTATCTCTTCACCCTTGTCATTATCGGTCTGGCCATAAATTACTGAGTTTTAGTAAACTACAACTCTAGTAGAGAGTATTTTATATCCTTGTAATGAGGCTATCCCTCTTTTTCTTGTAAATATTAGTATTGCATTTTATTTTCATGACACTAGGTTTTAGTAATTATTGAGGGATTTTAGTAATATTGTTTTTTAGATAGGCACCCTGCTGTTTTATGTTGATTCCCAGTAGGTTTTTAGTATTATAGTATCATAGTTTCCTGTTATTACCCGTGTCCAGACTAGTTAGGATGTGGTATTATGTTTTTGTGTGTTATGCTGGTCATGGACTGTAAATAAATTGAATTGAGTTCTCTTTCCCTGCTAGCTGTGGTTAAACATTCTCTCAGCATAGACATAGTGATAACAATGGATGTAATGATACCACGTTTACTTTTAACTAGAATTTGCTAGTTAGTGGTATGTGGCTCCTGCCACCGGCAGTGGGAGGAGTGGTGGCAGGACTACCCTGAGCCCCCTACTTCCCCCCATCAGTGGCAGTGGTGTGACCACCAGTCCGGCCCCTCAACAGTCTGAGGGGGTGTGAGCCGGCCACCAGCTTAAAAAGGTTGAGGACCCCGGTGTAGACTTACATTTAACATCTGGCCACTATTTGGAAAAGCTGCTTTAATTTGTGTTGGCAGAATCCTAAAAAATGTTTACCTGTAAAGTTAATGGCTGTTAGTAATCTGTCATGCTGTTTGTGTTTGAATGATCTATCAAATTTTGAGCAGTAAATAATCTTATACTTTTTTTAATTTAGGAAAAAAGAGCTTCTTTCAAGGGAAGACTTAGAATTACCATGGAGGCCAATTTATAAAATGCTGGAGCGGATATTGTACTCTAAAACAGAACACCTTGGATTAAACTGGTTTCCGAAGTAAGATAATTTTTATTAGGATTGTAATGTTAACTGTAACCTGCTAATCTTTTTGATTTGTGAGATAATAATAGAAGAGTTACTTTGGTCTCCAAATTAAATGAGACAATTTAAGTTGAAATGTGAAAATGAGTGTGTACTGATGGAAATCAAAAATGTGAAAATCAGTGTGTACATTTTACAGAAATGTAGCTGTGTTATTATTTAAAATGTACTTTATTTAATTGAGAAAATATTGCCTTATTTTCAAATTGCTAATATTTGTTGTGGTAACTGTATTGCTTATCAAATAATTTAATTTCTCTGGTTATCTGAATTGAATAGAAATTAGAATCTTTGATTTTTTCCCTTCATAGTGGGAATTCTATTATTCAGCTGTTTTCCCTGTTTCACAAATAAGATAATGTTTAATTAGATTAATAATTAATAATCTAATTTAATAATTAATTTGCATTGAGCTTTTGTAAAGTGTTATTTGATACTTCTACGGTGTGGGTTAAAATGGCGATTTGCAAGTGAGAAAAGAAAGATGCTCTAGGCTGGCACATTGGCTTTTTCTTTCAAAGGGGCTAAAAGTGGGAAGGACAGAGACTTGCTCATGTAAAATCTCTCTCAAACATCCCCATGCCCTTAATTCTTATTTTTTTTTCATATTGAATGAGAGTTTGAATGTATGAATGTGTCAAATTTGTATACACTTGAACATGGAGAGACATTACTTCATGTCATGTTTTGCCTGTGTTGTGAAGTTTTAGTTCATTGTATTTACAGTGGAAAGTGTCATGGGTTGGAAAGACCTTGGCTTCAGGTCTTGGAGAGCTGCCAGTAGTCAGGATAGAATGTATTATACAGTAATACCTCGGATAACGCTAAGACTTGGTTCCACAAGTCTTGGTGTTATCCGATTTTTAGTGTTATCCGATGCATGTTAAAATCCTATGGGATGGATTGAATAATGTTAAAGCTCCATAGAGATACATTGTAACCGCACAGGCTTTAGCGGTTGTTATCCAATCCATCCCATAGGACCTTAACGTTATTCGATCCAATTCTCCTCCCTACATTACTTAACATTATGCGATTTTAGCGTTATCCGAGGTAAACTTTATCCGAGGTATTACTGTAATAGAAAGTATATCAGAGAAAGAGCTGGATTAGGAATAGGGAACCTTTAGTCCATTATTCTGTTGTAGCTTGTGGGAGACAACATTTGGACTGCTAATTTCTCTTCAGGACTGCAACCTTCTTTGCAAAAAAAGATATATCTCATCTCTGATCAGCGAGAGATGATTTTACCATATCTCCTGCTTCTAAAAGAGACTTTTAAAAAAACCAACCCTAAAATCATTTGAGCAGTTATGAAGCCCTTCTCTCTTAATCCTGCATTGCTTCTTCAAATCATTCCTAAATTCACTGCAGTTTAGATTCTAAAAGAGTTTGTTAAAGAGTGCCATGTGGGAAGAATTTTCAAAACTTATAAGTGTGATGGCTCTGAGCTACTGTATTTTGGGAATGACATTCTTAAAGTGGAATGACACTGTTCACTTTTAGATGTATCTGCCATGTGGCCCTCAACATATTTCCCTGCAGTTGATTTGGCCCGAAGGCTAGGAAATCTTCACTATTAATCTGAAATTTTGTTGAAGATAAGTTGCATCTAAAAATGATGATGATGATGATTGTTTTCTGTCAAGTCAATTCTGACTTATGGTGAACCTTTCCAGAGATTTCTAGGTAATAAATACAGAAGTGGTTTACCATTTCTTCCTTCTGGGACTACAAAGGTTCCCCATGAGTGTTTTTTTCTCCTGGGAGGCACAGTGAGAAGTCAAACTTCCAGTCTCTGGCTCCTCAGCCAGATACCTAAACCCCTGAGCTACCTAGCTGGCTTTAATTGCACAAAGAAAATTCCTCTTCAGTTTAAATGATAGCAGATAGGGCAGTAGCTCAGTTGTACATGGTTCATTGTCTAGTACCGTAATGACGAACTTTGGCACTCCAGGTGTTCTTAGACTTCAATTACCAGAAGCCCTGATCAGCACTCCTATCAGGGCTTCTGGGAATTGAAGTTCAAGAAGAGCTGGAGTGCCAAGATTCACCATCACTAGTAGTATCTCTAGTTAAGTAGTTACCGTGTTTGTGCAGGACAGAATAATTTACCTATCTTGCTGTCTGTGTTCTTTTAAAGAGAGTTGTTGAATCTTGGGACTTTTTATAGATAAATACAGTATATCTACTTCTAAATTACAACATTTATCTCTAACTCTTTTATATTTCAGTAAGTTAAGATACACTTATGGTTTTTTTATGCACACAGTGAGTCTTCTAGGTGCTGAAGCACAGGTTCTCATGCAGTTTTGCACACTGTTAAGAGTTATTTTTTCCTGCATTGTGTGGGCAGCATATCTGGCTTTTATCAATCTTGTGTTCAAGACCATATTGAGTATATGAGGCTGAGTCAGGTTCTGTGAGTTTTGGCCAAATATTTCTTCATGCAGAGGCATAGGATAGGCTGTTTTCAAAACACTATAGAATCTCAAGTATGTAGACTGAAATAAAGCCTGAAAGGAAGTAAGTCCTAAAACAAAGTTTAAGGTTGTCTAGATAAGGGTAAAGATCACCCTTGCTCGAAAGCCAGTCATATTTGACTCTAAGGTTTGGTGTCCATCTCTGTTTATAGCCAAAGAGCCAGTGCTATCTGCGTCTGCTGACATTTCCATGGTCATGTGGCAGGCATGACTAGACACTGGAGTGCATAGAACGCTGTTACCTTTCCCACCAAAGTGTTACCTTTTTTATCTTACTTGCACGTTCTTGCTTTTCAAACTGCTAATTTGGCAGGAGCTTGGACAGAGACCGGAGCTCACGCTGTAGTGCAGTACTTAGGTCTTGAACTGCTGACCTGCAGACCTTCCAGTCATCAAATTCAGTGTTAATCACTAAGCTACCGCAGTCCCAAGGTTGTCTAGATTAGACCTTAAAATAGTGCAGTGCGACTTTTTCTCTCATGGTGTTATGGCAACATTGTTAATGTTATCTGTTTCACTGTGGTCCTCTTTGATGGATGGAAAAGGGTAGACTAAAAAGACAATAACACAAATAAAATCGTTTTTTTTTTATTAATTCTGTTTACAGTTTTGTTATTTCCTTTGACTTGTGTTCTCTTTTAAAATCTCTCTTCTTTATGTTCAGTTCATGTCGACCTGGCTTGTCTTCACCTAAAACATTTGTGCTTAATGTTTTACATAGGTGGTAAGGATGAATTTTTTGTTTTTGTCTAGCTCTGGCCGATGTGTTATCTTCTTGCATGGTCTGTTTAGCTGTAACATTCATCAAAAACATGTAACTTTTCTGCATATAAAACTGAAAAAGAAACCAACCAACCAACCAATGTTAACATTACACCACTGTTTATGGGAATGTCGCACTGTATTTAAAACCTACTTGTGAGAAAATATATTATGTGTGAAGTGGCTGAAAAATATATCTGTTAACCAATAAATATATGATTTGAAAGTGATGCTTTAGTTATTAGACATAATTTGCACAAAGCTTTATAAATGCATGAATTTAACTTTCCACCAAAAGTGATTTGGAGTGGCTGAGAAGAATGCTAAGGAAGAGAGTTCAATATTTAAAATAATCCTCAATTTGAGATCTACTGTATAGTGATATTGTGTGTGCCACTGAGGTCAGTAGAGTTTATGCCCAAGAATTTGCCTTTAGAATTCCAGATACTAAAATAGATGCGTTTGCCATTGCTAAAGAAAATTCTGTGGTTTGGGACGGCCGGAAGAAAGACTATATATTAGTATCCAAAACACATTCAGGACTTTTCAGAACTGTCATTTTTTGCTTTAAAATAGCCAAGACTGAATTCTTTAACTGAACATCAAATCTTTCTACATTTGTTTGTTTGCATGAGACTAGTGATTTCCAAAGATGTCTGACCAGCTGCAGGAAATTGATCCTGTTAATTCAAAATGCTTGTACAGCTTGACATTTATTCCCCTTACTTTAGGAGCGTCCATTACTTCCTTTCCAAATATAAGTTATATTTTCTCAGTGGGAAGTGTAATCTGTGCATTGGCAATGCATATGCAAGTGGCATGGTCCTATGTTAATGTCCTGGTGGAGCTTTTAACTTAGTAGAGCTGTACAACATCACAAGAATAATAATTCTTCTGGAGTAGGTCGATATTCAGGTCCAGCCTCCCAGATTTGTTTAGTGAGTTCTACACATGATGTTTGGGAGAGTAATTGTCACCGTTCGTTCGTCGATTTTTATCCTGCCCCACTTAGTGTAAAACACTACTCTAGGTCCCGGCTGTTTTTGCCGCTTCTGTGGCTTCCCATGGCTTCTGTGATGGCGGGAGCAAGGGCGGCACATTTTCAGCTTTTTTTGCAGCGCTTTCAGCTCTTCTGGTGGGTGGTTCTGGTGGTTCCAGAAGCTTCACTGTGGGCCGGATTAATTGGCACTGTGGGCTGTAGGTTGCGAATCCCTGGCTTAGAGCACTCGGTTTACATGGTAATTAGCATTTTGCCCCCAATGTGCCAGGTATTCATTTTACTGACCTTGAAAGGATGCAAGGCTGAGTCCACCTCATGTCCATTGGGACCAAACTCAGATCATGAGCAGACTTTTGCCTTTAGTATGGCAGTTTAACCTCTGCACTATGGGGTGTGTAGCAGAAGAGTGATTTTCTAGAATAGATCTCTTAACTGCTTAGGTCATATTGGAATTTGTTAGCCTTACATTCTGTTGTGCATAATATTTGAATTTTCTTGTTGACATGGTATGTTATTTTCAGTGATAAATTGTTATCATGTGAAATTTGTAGACCAAAGGAAGCATGCCCTTTCACTGAACCCCCTGACTCAACCAAGATGTTTTTCTCAGGTTCATAATCAATGTTTTTTTGGTCCAACAATTGTTCTCATATATAATTTCTAATTTTTTTATCCAAATAATTTGTTTCAGTTCATGTAAATGTATACTAAATAACACTTGTTAAGGCGCCATAAGATACTTCTTTGTGCATAGTTGCATTAACATGGTTACCTACAGAAATAATGGCGTAGTTCTTTAGTCGTGAACAGTATGGATAAATGTACTTTCAAAAAACGACTGTGAATAATGCATTCGTGCATCAAGGAGTCTCAGAGACTGATAGTTTGCTTTTTGGAAGCTTGATATGATTGGTTACAGAATAGTAATTCAGAAATATTAACTAATTATACTTATACAATAATACCCCGGATAACGATTGCATCGGATAATGCTAGAATCGGATAACGATGCAAATTTTTTGGAAAAAACTTGCATCGGATAACAATTCTGGATAACAATCCTTTAGTGTTATCTGATTCAATCTTTGGGGGGTGGGGGTGGATTGGGGAGAACATCTACCCAATCCACCCCCTCACCCGTTGGGGGGTGGATTTGGTAGCCCAATTCACCCCCCAACCGCAGCAATCTCTCTGAGCGCAGTAGGGTCGGGGGAAATGTGCGCTCACGAGCGCCTTTCCCCCCGACACTACTGCAGTCGCAGGAATTGTTGCGAGTGCAGTAGGGTCAGGGGAAATGTGCGCTCACGAGTGCATTTCCCCCAACAGGCTCGGCTACAATCCTCCCCCATGCTACAATCCTCCCCCCGCAATTGCACGCCCGGGCAAGGCGAGCCTTGCCTGGGCATGCAATTGTGCCCAGGTAGGGTCCGGAGAAGAGGCGCCAGCTGGTGCGCGACAAGGTGTGCCAGTGGGTGCCTCTTCTCCCCACCCGACCGGATCCTTAGCGCTTGCTAAGGGTCTGGTAGGGTCCAGAGAAGAGGCGCCTGCTGGCGCACCTTGTCGTACACCAGCGGGCACCTCTTCTCTGGACCCTTCTTCTGAACCTCATCCGGGCTGTGTTTGAAGCCTCTAGGCTTTGAACACAGCCCAGATGGGGTTCGGAAGAAGCCTAGCGCAGCCGCGATGGGCTGCGCTAGGCTTCTTCCGAACCCCGTGCGGGCTGTGGATGAAGCCTAGCGGCGCCCAGGCTACTTAGCCTGGGCACCGCTAGGCTTTGAACACAGCCCGGATGGGGTTTGAAAGAAGCCTAGTGCAGCCCCGCTGGGTTGCGCTAGGCTTCTTTCGAACCCCATCCAGGCTGTGTCCGAAGCCTAGTGGCTTTGAACACAGCCTGCCCAGGCTTTGAACATAGCCTGGACGGGCTGCGTTCGATCCAGCATAGCAATGAATTCAGGGACAAATCCCGCGGTTTGTCCCTGAAGTCAAGCTGACCCTAGGCTAGCAATCGCTAGCCTACGGTCAGTTGGACTTCAGGGACAAACCACACGGTTTGTCCCTGACGTCAGGGCTTTTTTTTTAGCGTTGTTCGATGCATGCATTGGACAACGCTAAAAATCGGATAACGTCATGACTTGTGGAACCAAGTCATAACATTATCCAATGTTCTAGTGTATTGGCAAATGCTCCCTTCACTTTCTGGTCTTCCTTTAAAATGCAAATAGTCAATTTGAATTCCCAGAAATAATTTGCTCCAACTGACCTATCATTTTTCAGCATATTCTTATCTGATGCTATGCCTCCTTGATATATTGCAGCTCTGCTTGCAGTACTACCAGTACTGTGCAACATTTTAGTTTGTATTAGCCTATAAAGATGGCCATAGGAGCACATGCTTCAAACAAGATTATCTGAGTAATGGTGAAACCTTTTGGATTAATTGTGTTTGATGCACTCTGATTGAAGATAATAGTAATTATGATTTAAGGCTTGCAGAAGTCCATTGACCATGTTTTAATGAAACAATGTGAGCAACACTTCTAGAACTTGATTTTCACAAAGTTATCCCCACTGGTATGTTTAATTATGGAAGGGTGAGAGGAGGAAGGATTCCTCCCCTTCAGTGCTGTGGTGACAAATGAGGCATGAGCAGCTGTTGTATGTGGTCCAAGCTCTCTCTGTTTTGTTCTTAGATCACTGTGTATATAACCATATGGATGAAGTGGAATGAAATACTGTACACAAGAGTAGGTGATGTGAGAATTTTTGTTGTGCCAACTACTTGTTTAAAATACCACTTGCTGTGGCACATTCTTGAGACCTTGGTATTCAGAGCGAAAAACAAACAAACTCAAAAATGTGTAGAGTTAATTGAGTAAATGTTCTTTGCTCTAGAATGCAGTACATGTACTTGTTTCTCAAATTTTGTTTGGTAGACCTTTTCTTGACAAATATGTCCAGGTTTGAAACCGTGAATCATTCATGTAACTTAGTGATGCCCTACTCCAGCGTTTCCCAATCTCTGGGATTTTTTGGACTTCAATTCACAGACGTCTAAGTCAATTTCCTAAAGCACTGATCAGCCAATGTACTGACCTAGACTTCTGGGAATTGAATTGAAGTTCACCAGTGTTCCTGGAACATAGTTTGGGAAACACTGCCCTAGTCTAGTGGTGGCGAACCTTTTAGAGACTGTGCCCAAAATCAACAGGCTGCTGTCCACACCACAGAGGGATGGGTGAACTCTGTGCTGTGGGAGGGAGGAAGCACTCCCATTCGGCTGCTGGGCAGAGTGTCGGAGCAAACTCTGTGCTGGGGTGATGGCATTCGTGCCCCACAGAGAGGGCTTTGAGTGCCACCTCTGCCCTAGTCAGTGAATGTCCTCTTCTCTTTTTTCATTCTGGGTATGGTCCTCTTGCCAACTGTATTTTTTCATTATCCACCATTCTGCCCTTTTGGTTACATTATTGGAACAAAGAGTTCTATAACTAGGTGTGTTTGGTGGGACTAGTGAAAATTTATGAGGTGAAATATCCCGTGCCTTCATATACCAGACAGAGTTAACACTAAAAATGAACAATAAAGAGTAAACTTGTTCAGTGTAAGTTGATATTATTTTCTCACATTATTTATGTCTCTGTAGCAAGAGAAAGTAGAGCTTGAAGAACTGAGTACGTTTCAAAAACATTTCAGCAACACTGATTTAGAGCTTAGTAATATTTTGCCCTCTTAGCTTTCTGACTCACTCTGAGTCACAGCCCATAGCTCTCAACCTTCCCTTGCTCATCTGCCATAGTGAACATCTATTTTTCTTTCCTGGCTTTATTTTTAGTTTTGTATCAGTTGCACGTCTTTTGCTTTTTTTGCCTTCAACTTTAATCTCTTCCTTCCTTGCTCATTCCGGTTCCCTACTTTCTCTCTGTGCATTATAACTCCTGTTTTCATTAGGTAGTCTTCACAGGTCATCTCTTAGTCTCTCTCCCTCTTTTCTGTGTTTGTCATAAGACTGTTTTATAGTACAGTACTGTCAGGCTGCTGCTTTGCTATAGACATCATTCGTTCCTCAACAACACAGAATTGCTTTGTGATGTTTCGTCATCATCTTCTCTTAAATTTCCTTTCTCTCCATCCTCCCCCCCCCCCCGGCAAACCCTTGTGGGGATTCTGCTTATTCATTCAGTACATATGAGGAAGGTTTGATAATGTTATTTTCTTCCTCACCCAGGTGACATGAAAACTTGGCTCTGATTCCCCTTTGACTTTGCTTCTCTGGCTCCTGATTTAGAACTGTAGAAGGGAAGCTAGCAGTGTGTGAGCACGCCTCTTAGGCTGCTAGTCCCCGTTCATCATGTCACCATGGCCAAACTCTGTTCTCTTCCCTCTGTCCAGCTCGTAAGGATAATGGATTTGCTTTCTGTTCCATCAGCTCTAACTTCCAGGAGTATAGGAGATGAACTAGAGATTTTTCCACTACTCTTTTGCTGCATTTTAGAGATGTAGCATGATATCATGGAGAAGATGTGTGGTTCTTGTTGTTAGAAGCTTTTTATTGGCCAGTAAAGCCAGTTTAAATTTTTAAACCCTTGCCAAAGACTTTAGCTGTACAGTAATACCTCGGATAACGTTTACCTCGGATAACGCTAAAATCGCATAACGTTAAGTTATCTGGGGAGGAGAACTGGATCAAATAACGTTAAGTTCCTATGGGATGGATCGGATAACAACCGCTAAAGCCTGTGCGGTTATAAATTATCTCTATGGAGCTTTAACGTTATCCGATCCATCCCATAGGATTTTAACATGCATCGGATAACACTAAAAATCGGATAACACCAAGACTTGTGGAACCAAGTCTTAGCGTTATCCGAGGTATTACTGTATATTCCTCCCTGAGCTTTCTTACTTTATCCCTTAATTTCCGTAACTTAGAGTCTTTTCTCTTTATAAGATGTCACTTAAGTGAAGTTTTACTTGCGCTGAAATAATGATTTTTGACCTTGCTCAGACAAGCTGGAATAAAAATGGCTTGATATTCTGAACAGCTGCACAGTTCACATCTTTCATTGCTAGAGGCTTTACCAAAGCACTGTAATATAATTCTGAATATTACATTAATGGTAATCATAATAAAGATTATATAGCTTATGCTTAATTTTCATTTTTTGTATAGCATATTACAGCTATTCAGGGCTAAAATAGTTTTTTAAATAGGAAATAATGTTTTTATTATTATTTTAATATGATTATTGAATGAAAGGTGAAATCAATCTACTGAGAATATTGGAAAATTTGGTTAGCAGATTTGTTTTTATTGTTTGTTTATTCTTCAGTATTGCTATACTGCCTTTAATAGTTAAACCGTGGCTATTTACATACAAGTCACTAAAAATCAATTAAACATCATTATGTAGCCATGTAAAAAGAAAAAGAAAATAAAGCCTCACCTTAATTGTTAAGCATAATGCAATTAAAGCAGAACAGCAGCAGCTAGTAGACATTAACCATATGTAGCGAAGAAAATAAAATTGTAGTTACAGTACTTCTAAATTAAGGTAGCAACCATTTCTCCTTATTTTAGGGAGTACATTTCATTTATTAACAACACAATGGAGGACCTCAACTCATTATCCTGTATCTAATTTTTGAAAGCAGAAGCACATTGGCCAAGGAAGGGTAGCTTCATATGGGTAGAGGCAGTGCTTAAAACATTTTAACCCTAAACCTTATGGAATGTGATGAGTAGTGTATGGGCATTGGCAGCTTATATCTCTAGGAATGCATTCCACCAATATTTAAAATTTGGAGAGCTGAAAAATCCTTGTGTTCTTTATGAGGCATTATAGACAGTTTGCCATGTTTTGAAGTTCCGTGACATCTTTGGAGTCCCCATAGTCCCCAAAACTTGTTTAAAAATTTGGGAACATTGTTTTTTGTCCCTGGAAAATGTTAGGGGACTTTTTTGTTAAAACATTTAGACTGAGGAGTCAAGAAAGCAAGTACAGTCAAACCTCACATAACGAGCATTTTGCTTAGCGAAAAACTTGCATAACAAGCAAGTTTTTTGCTAAGCAGTCTGACTTACATAACGAATTTTTCGCTATGCGAGTCGGACTTTTCCCTATGGAAAAACTTGCATAACGAGTGTTTCTATGGGGAAAACTCACATAGCGAATGAGAGCTGGACCATTAGGAAAGCTGAGCGCAGAAGAATAGACGCCTTTGAGATGTGGTGTTGGAGGAGAGTTTTGAGAGTCCCCTGGACAGCGAGGAGAACAAATAGGTCAATCTTAGAAGAAATCACCCCTGACTGCTCCTTAGAAGGTCAAATAATAAAGATGAAGCTAAAGTACTTTGGACATCAAATGAGAAGAGAGGATTCACTTGAGAGAGCCTTGATGCTTGGAAGGGTCGAGGGCAAAAGAAAAAGGGGACGGCCCAAGATGAGATGGCTAGATGGTATTGTGGAGACAGTGGGCGCAGGGCTCAGCGAGTTGAGGGGGATGGTGGAGGAGAGGAGTGCCTGGAGGACAGTGGTCCATGGGGTCGCAGAGGGTTGGAATCGACTGTGCGACTGAACAACAACAACAACAAGTTTTCCCCATAGAAACGCTCGTTGTGTGAGTTTTTCCATAGGGAAAAGTCCGACTTGCATAGTGAAAAATTCATTATGCGAGTCAGACTCACATAGTGAATTTTTCGCATAGTGAGGAACCTCGTAGAACGGATTAAATTTGTGATGCGAGGTATGACTGCATGGCCACTTTAGCTCTAGAAATGGGTTCGGTGGCCTTTGGACATTGCTCCTACTTTAAAAGTTGAAAACAACTTTTCAAGATTGAATGGAAACATGGCAAAAAAATGTGATTTTTCTAATATTGAAGTACAGTGGTGCCTCGCTTAAAGAGCATAATGCATTCCATGGGATTGCTCTTTAAATGAGTTTGCTCTTTAAGCGAAACACCATTGTAAATGACCAATGGGTGTGTGTGTTGCAAACCCCGTTTTATTTGTTAAGCGAGTTTTTGGTTTGTTTTATTTGTTAAGCGAAGCGAACATTCAGAGAAAATGCTGCTCTTTAAGCGAGTTACTCTTTAAGCGAAACGCTCTTTAAGCGAGGTTTGACTATTGTCACCATTGGAACAGGTCCCATTTATGTATGAAATTAGAAACATATTTTGTATCAGTTGGAATTTCCAGGCAAACTTTGAAAAGTAGACCTATGTTTAATGTATTGAAAGGGTCTAAACTTGAATCACTATGGCAAAGCCTTACCCAGCAGATTGCATAGCTGGCACACTAAGAAACATTGCTAGAAGATAGTTTTGGGTCACAGACACAATTTCAGTGTCCATTGATTAAGTTTGAAAAGCTTTTCCAACTTAAAAATTTGGTTTCCATACCTTATAGACTTATTTCAATCTTTGGTTTATTAGACTCATTAGCCCTACAACTGATTACATGTGTTTGTTCACAATGTTCATGCCTTGTCTGCAAAAATAAAAAGAATAATGCTGACTATCATCCATATGTTCATCATCACAACATCCTGCAGTCTCCAGGTGATTTGTGTCAGTGTTTTTGCAGAAAGTTAGGAAGTTTAAGGAACAAAATAGAGCTTAGTGGAATTACACAGTAAAACTACTATGAGAAAGAGATCATCACCTTGCCATAGCACTTGTGATTTATCCATTAGGCAGGAACAGAAATCAAGGAAAGGTCAAAAGGAAAGGTCAAAACTGCTGAAATTTTACATTGTAAAATTGGACTAAAACAGAGTAGTCTGGTATTCGCTTGAGAGTGTTTGAAGTGAAGCTGTTGCCACTGCTTGGGCACCTAGCTGATGAAAGAAGTATTCTGACAAGTCAATAGGTGTTACAGTAAAGGAACAGCTTTTTTTTTTTACACACAGTTGTCGTATCTGTTAGGTTTACCTGTTAATGCAGGTAAGATACATTTTAGTCAGTTTACTTTATCTCAAAGTTTTATTGACTATTTTGTGACTCTAGTCCAGTGATGGCCAACCTTTTGGAGACAGAATGCCCAAACAGAGGGGAGGAGCGAACTCTGTGCTGGGGGTGGGAGAGGAAGCGTCCCATTGGGCTGCTGGACAGAGGGGCGGGCGAACTCTGTACTGGGAGAGGGAGGAAGCACTCCCATTGGGCTGCTGGGCAGAGGGGAGAGGTGAACTTTGTGTTGGGGTGATGGCACGTGTGCTCCCAGAGACGGCTCTGAGTGCCCCCTCTGGCACCCATGCCATAGGTTCATCACCACTGCTCTAGTCTTTCTTTCAAAAACTGATGAACTGATTATAGCCCAATTACTTAATAAAAGACATAATCTAAGAATAGGTGATGTTTAGCAGCTGCTCAAGTAGAAGTAAAGAGCAAATTCCAAATCAGGAATTATGGGAATCAGATGTAATCCTTTTTAAGGAGAGTTGTATCACAAGGGGAGATTAACAGCTGCATGTACACAATTGGTATCTAATTGCATCAATATCATCTTAGATTTTTGCACAGTTGTCTACTTGTCCTGACATCCTTTGTTTGAAACAGGATCGTGTAGTTTATCTAACCTTTCTTCTTCCTTCCTTTTAGCTCTGTAGAAAGTGTTTTGAAAACTCTTGTGAAAAACTGTCGACCGTAAGTATTTTGAACAGTTATTAAAATTCGGTTAAGCATGTGTTCTTTTGAAAGTTCAGATAGCAAGATTGCCCTGCCCTGGGGAAGAAAGGGTTCCCCTTGGGTTTTGTGGAAGTAGAGATATCCTGTGTGTTCATGTGTTTTTATTGTGGTAACCAGCAGTAGGAGTTGTCTGTGTTTACGTGCCCTTCGGCTGTAATTTTTCAATTCTTGGATGGCTTGAAGGAACACAGTCCTGAGCATGTTTTTTTCTACCCCTTAAATTGAAGTCTGTGTATGCAGAGTTGTGTGCATGCTTTCTTCACTTGCCAAATGAGAGGCTGGTGGGCATGATGAAGAAATCAGGTGGAATTAACCATACAATCCCTTATTTGTTCCTCTAATGCACATGAGGGAAATCTACTTTCTAACAGGAATATCACACTCTGCTATGTCTGGCTTTGCTAACAGCATCAGAATAGATGTACAGTGGTGCCTCACTTAAAGAGCATAATGCGTTCCACGAGATTGCTCTTTAAGCGAGTTTGCTCTTTAAGCGAAACACCATTGAAAGTGACCAATTGTGGGGGGAATTGCAAACCCCGATTTATTTGTTAAGTGAGTTTTTGGTTGGTTTTATTTGTTAAGCAAAGCGAACGTTCAGAGAAAATGCTGCTCTTTAAGCGAGTTACTCTTTAAGCGAAACGCTCTTTATGCGAGGTTTGACTGTAGTTCTAACATACATTCTCTAACATGATGGCAAAGGCCACAATCAGGGCTTGTAAATGATGTCTACTGTTTGCTCTTAATTTTTGATATTTGAACAATGTTGTTTCTGTATATTGAAGAACCTTTTTGCTATTTCAGCTTCTGTTTCAAGCTATACTGTATTGTAAACCTTCCATTATTCTGTCTTACACATTTTACAAATATCTGAACTCACAATAATCATGTTTTTGGGCAGTGAATTCCATACATTTAACACGGTGTGATGTAATACTGCTTGCGTATGTTGTAATGCAACCTTTCCCTCTCCAGGTATTTTCCAGAAACTGCTACAGCAGAAATGTTAGTTGAATGGCGGCCATTAATGTGTCCTTTTGATGTTACCATGCAGAAGGCCATTACTTACTTTGAACTATTTCTGCCTACCACACTTCCTCCAGAACTCCATCACAAAGGTTTTAAGTAAGCTGGATTTAGAACTTTGCTGATTTTACCAAATGATCTATGACAGTGGTTCCCAACTTTTTTTTGGTCATGCCCCACTTAAGTATCTCTAAAATCCTGACAGCCCCCTGGTGACATAAAATTCTTATTATTTAAAAAGTAAACTATTCACGTGGAGGAAACCTAAAAGGCCATTCACTGTTAATAACTCATTCTTGAATTGTCCCCCTTAAAAATCAAATTGTCCTATGGGGCATGCGCCCCACATTGGGAACCACAGATCTATTATATGGAAAACAGTTGTTTATTTGCTGATCACTAGAATCTCACATGTAATGAAAGTTAATATAGTTACATTCTCTTAACAATTGTGTGTTTAATGGCAATTTGCTGAATAATTTCCACCAGAATTTACTCTTATAGAAGCGATAATGTTGTGATGTTATTTAAGATTATAATTGTTGGAGTGAAAAGCAGATGAGTTTCTAATACAGTTGTACCTCGCTTAAAGAACATAATGCGTTCCACAGGATTGCTCTTTAAGTGAGTTTGCTCGTTAAGCGAAACCATTGTAAATGACCAATTGTGTGTGTGGGGGATTGCGAACCCCAATTTATTTGTTAAGCAAGTTTTTGGTTGGTTTTATTTGTTAAGCAAAGCGAACATTCAGAGAAAATCCTGCTCTTTAAGCGAGTTACTCTTTAAGCGAAGCGCTCTTTATGTGAGGTTTGACTGTACTGAATGAGGCTACTTGACTCAGTTTGATACTGGACATTCACTGACAAACATCTGGTTCTTAACATAATCTTACTAGAATTATGAGCCATAAACAACCAAAGCTGCTAGTGTTGTTCAGGCTCTGGGTCCTTTCCCTGGAAGGGTGTGATATGGAGTACAGTAATACCTCATATAACATTAGTATCGAATAACACGAAAATCGCATAACATCAAGGAATCTGGGGGGAAGAATTGCATCAGATAACATTAAGATCCTATGGGATGCTTCAGATAACAACCACGAAAGCCTGTGTGGTTACAATGTATCTCTATGGATCCCATAGAGGATCAGATAACACGAAAAATCATATAACACGAAGACTTGTGGAACCAGGTTTTAGTGTTATATGAGGTTTTACTGTATTTTCTGAAACCTTTAAAATGTCGCAACATTGTTTCTTTAGATTTTCAGTCTGAATCACAGAAGACAGAAGAAAATATTCACATGTCTTTATCTCTTCTAGCTTCTTCTTCTTCCTTGTCTAGGCCAGACATGAAACTGCCAAAATGAAGGTAAAATTTTGCTGAGTTCGTTCTGCAGTTCCTTTTGCCTGACCTAGTGTGAGAAAGGTTAATCGGCACAAAGAGTTGCCCGTTACCAGGGTACGCCCGATTGAGGTTCAAATATATTTTTACCATCATAGATTGAATGATTGACTTTCCAATAAGATTGTAGTTTGTTCGAATAGCTTAGGAAGGAATTTTGACTGGGTTGTAACAATAATCTGTTAACAAAATGTCTTTAAAACTGTTTGATAAGATATAGGGAGAAATTTTTTTTTGATACATAGATTAATTTCTTGATGCAGATACAGAATATAGTCAGTTGATTGTGTTAGTTGCACAGCTATGCATAACAAATGTTCTAATGTGAAACTTCTTCATATTTACTGTCCTCATAAATTGAGACAGCTGCTGTTTCAGGTTGACCTTGAGTGTTCTCATTGAGGTGCTTCATATCTCAGTTCATAGAATCATAGGGTAGTTATGTTTTTCTTTTGGCTTGTTGCTTCAAGGTCATGCTAAGCTACACTTACTCAAGTGCTTGTCCACAGAACACCTCTCTTCTGGACTCTGTTTCATCCAGTAAATTCTTCCACAGCTTTATGAATAATTGCTTTGACTTCCTTGTTGGTTGCAATTGATACAATGGCACATTAATCAAAACAAACGTCATACAGTTGGGTTTTCTTGATTGGAGAGGTTATTTTCCCCATCTGGATTAGATTTATGTTGTTGATCTCTTCAACAAGACTGATGTGTTATTCTTTATTTACTTTTCTTTATTCGAATCTCAGGCAGTTACCCTGTTTATATTACCTATAATGTACTTTGACATTTCTTCCTTTAAAAAGTGCTTCCTTCCAGTCCACTAGACTTAATTCCAAGTATAGGGCATAAGAACAGTTGTGTGGAAAAGTCTACTACTTTCTTTTAGAGAGGTAGTTGTGTTAGTTTATTTATCAACAACAAAAACAAATAAAGGCAGAAGTTGTCATTGTTGGCTGCAACTCTTATCCAAGTATACATTTTTCCTGGTTTAACAAGGTGCATCTTCACAGCGAGTCCATCTGGTACCCTCTTCTGCCTTCATGACCGTTGGGAATCAGAATAATGAAATGATTCCTCTTCCACTCATTTTGCCATTGGGCCCAATATGATGGTTTCCAGTGGCATTTCTTCCACTGGAGGGGGCATCACCCCACCTTAAGGGGCTCCTCTGCCCATAGCCTTTGGCCCCTTTGGGGAGTCAAGTTATTTACTGCCGCCCAACACTGGACATTGAGTCGCTGGCTGTATGGTGGGAAGAAGAGGCGCCCACTCGCGCGCCTTGTCGTGCGCCAGTGGGCGCCTCTTTTCCTGTGTTTGAAGCCTCTTGGCTTCGAACACAGCCGGGATGGGGGTCAGAAGAAGCCTAGCGCAGCCATGCTGGGCTGCGCTAGGCTCCTTCCGAACCCTGTGCAGGCTGTGTTCGAAGCCAAGAGGCTTTGAACACAGGAGAAGAGGCGCCCACTGGCGAAAAGCCTCAGCCAACCCCTGCCACCCGGGGCCTGCCCCCCCCTTTCCAAGGAGGGACCTTGTCACCCGGAACAGTGTAGCTGGGCGGTTATCTGCGGAGGCAATGAGGGAGGTGAAATACTGGCGTTTCATCACCTCCATCACCACTAAGTAGGCTTTAATAGTGGTTCTAACTAGTGTTCGGTCATACTCACTTCACTTTTTCACCCAGCGGCGGTCTTGGCGTCTCTTAGCCCGTTTGAACACCCTAAGCTCCTCTGTGAACCACGGAGACGAATGGTGCCCATGAGCACGGAGAGGCCATAGTGGAGTGATTACATCCAAGGCCGCCACTGCCCTCTCGTTCCAGAGGTCAACCAGCACCTCAGGTGAATCGCTATGCCAGTCCAGAGGAATATCCCCCAGTTCCCTTTGGAATCCATCAGGATCCAGCAGTCGCCGGGTGGGCCAATCTAATAGGCCCCACCTCCCCGTCGAGAAGCCTTGCCCCCAGGAAGTCCAAAGTCACCAGAAAGTGATCTGACCATGGCACAAGTGTAATGTCTAATTTCTGTAATTTCAGATCACTCTGCCACCGCTCTGACAAGAGAACTAAGTCCGGGGTGTGGCCACTGCTCCTGGTTGGTCCCTGAATTACCTGAGTCAGGCCCACAGCTGCCATGGAAGCTATGAGCTCCCGAGCCACCTCGGAGCCAATCCCCAATGATGGCAAGTTGAAGTCCCCCAAGGCCATTAGTCTGGGGAACTCCAACGGCAGCATGGTGATGGCCTCAAGGAGCTCAGATAGGGAACCCGCTACCGTGCAGGGAGGCAGGTACAGGAGCAGGATTCCCTGCCGACTTTTAGAGCCCATGCGCAGGAACAGGGCCTCACAACCCGGAACTTGCAGAGCAGTGGCTCTGGTGACTCCCAAGGCCTACCTTTAACTATGATTTATTCCAGTTTAACAAATTGCAGCTAGAGTAGTAATTTGAATTAATTGACTCACTGAATCAGTAGGACTACTGTAGTGTTATTTATTACTTTAAGCAACAGGAGTTTAGCAATTATAGCAAAACAAAAGGAAACACCAGGGATTGAATGTCTGCTGGAAGCAGAAGATCTTAACTTTATACAATAATACCTCGGATAACGATTGCATTGAATAATGCTGAAATCGGATAACAATGCAATTTTTTTTAAAAAAATTTGCATCGTTTAACGATCTGTTAGCATTATCCGACGCAATTGTTTGTGGCAGTGGGATGGCTGGAAAGCTGAATGGTGGCAGGGGCGTGGTGGCTGGGAAGCCGACAGAGGACTTCCCCGTCAACTTCTCCAGCCACCCCACAGCTGTGGATTGGGTCCCCCAACCTCCCCATTGCGGCAGGGGTGCCGGAGAGACCGAAATGGGTGATTTTTTTTTACCCCTTTTGGGCTCTCAGGCACCCCTGCTACCTCCAGGGATGTCAGGGGACCCAATCCATGCTGTTCCATACCTCCCCAGCCGCTGTGATGGCAGCGTGGGATCGGTGCTTGGGGGGGGGGGGGTTGAACGGGCACATGCCTGGTTCAACCCCCAACCCAAGCCGCCCACAGCCTGCAGGTTGAAAATCCCTGGTGAAAATTATGTCATCATCACTTTGATCGAGTTTCATCTTTAATTTGTGATCTCTGCAGGGATGGAGGTGATGATCTGAGTATAAAAAATGAGAAATCCAGAGTTTTCTGAAGTTTCTTGCAATTTTTCCTGCAGGTTTAATGATGCATGTTCCAGGGCCTTGGCCCGTGGTTGAAATAAAAGTTGTTTAGGATAACTATTCATAAATGATTTTAATGCAGTCATAGAACTGTGGGAGTTTGTTGGTGCTTTGAGGACTTGAGGACAATGACCGGTGTCATAAATTAGAATGTAGATATGGGACATTTGAAAGTACTTCTTCCTAAAGCTCGGCTTTGCCTTTTATAACTGCACCTACTGGAAACTTCCAGGAAAGCTTAGTTCTCTCTGCTTTGAATAATAACAATATTTTCCTCCTTTTCAGTGGGCAGTTCTGAGTATGCTTCAGATCTTTATTATCTGTCATAAATTATCTGTCATAAATATTAACGTTGCACTATTTTTGAACCACAGTCGGGCGATCCCTGGTAACAGCAGCCTTGTGTTGCCATCTAATCTTTCTCACACTGGGTCAGGGGAAAGGAACTGCAGAATGAATTCAGCAAAAGGTGCCTTCATTTTGGCAGTTTCATGTCTGGCCTAGACACAGAAGAAGAAGAAAAACCAGTATTAGCACTACATTAGCTTAGACATTTGTGCAGGAAGAAAAGGAAAGTGTCAGATGGGATCAGACATAAGAGGCTATAATAATCTAGATAAATGTGCTCCAGTGCCACAGCTTTCTGGACATAGTTTAATCTGCCGTAGAGCTTTGGAGTATAAGCTATGAACCTAGTAGTCCCAATTTAAGTATTTCTATAGTTGCAAATTCCAGTTTCATCAATGGAACTAGTTCATAGAAGGTGAATTTAATATTTATGGTTATAGATTAGGAATATTGTATTTAATAATTAACCAGTGATTTGTCACAGAAATAAGCATGTTGGCTTGTTTTCATTTTCTTGCAGGCTTTGGTTTGATGAGTTTATGGGTCTTTGGGTTGCTGTTCAGAATCTTCCACAGTGGGAAGGGGTAAGTATTTCTGTTTCTCTTCTCCCACCCCCACCCCCTTAAGTTACTATGGAATTGTTATGTGGGCAACTAAATTAAAAACTGGTGTGAGCAAAGGTTATGGTAAATAAAGATGTCTCAACAGTTGAATAAATAGTCTTACATTTTGTATTTTAGACATTGTTTAAATGTTTCCTTCTGCAATTTTGCTTTTGTAACCTGGGAATGATGCCATTTCCTCTTGCATCTAAATCTGAGTTGCAGTAATTACTGTATCATTGTCTTAGATCAGTGGTGGCGAACCTGTGGCACATGTGCCAGAGGGGACACTCAAAGCTCTCTTTGTGGGCATGTGCGCCATTCACCCCAGCACAGAGTTTGCCCCACCCCTCTGCCCAGCAGCCCAATGGGAGTACTCCCTCCCTTCCTCAGCACAGAGTTTGCCCCACCCCTCTGCCCAGCAGCCCAATGTGAGCACTTCCTTCCCCAGCACAGATTTCACCCCACCACTCTGCAGCGTGGACAGCAGCCTGTTGAATTTGGGCACTCAGTCTCTAAAAGGTGCACCATCACTGTCTTAGATTATACAAGTGCTTGAGGATCCGCTTGGAATTTTTTAATAGGCAGGAGAATAATACAGGAATGAGATGGGGGTTTATTGACTTGTTGAATCGGGGCTCTCTTTAAGAAAGGTATGACCATGGGACTTGAATTTGGGAATTCTCATTTATCTGGCCTAGTATGCATCGGAGCTGTGGGAAAAGTTATCACCATCTTCTTAGATTGTGTGACTCACACGCAAAGGGATTGTGTCTGCATACCTGGGACATTCTGGAGATGAATACTGGGTAGTATGCCCCTCTACTCCTCTGTGTATGTCTAAGCACAAAAGTTCTGTCTTCCTCTTTCAACTTGTTATGGTCAGTGGCCCTTTGGGCTACGAAGTTCTAGGAACTGTGGTCTAAAAATAAAACTTTTATAAGCTCTGAATCAAATGCGCTCCAATCAGCCTGGCTGAAGATGGGAGGAGGAACACCTGGTGGACCGGCGGGCTTTAAAAGCTGCACCGACATTGCTGCTACTGCTGCCATTGCCGGACGTGCCCATGTGCTCAGTTTACTGGCAGATAACAGTGTTGAGCCCTGGGGTCCATCGAGGTTGCTGAGCCCCGGGCTCCATCAAAGATATTGAGCCTGGGCTCTGTCGTGGACGTTGAGCCCTTGGCTCTGTCAAGGATGTTCAGCCACATGCTCCGTTGGGGACATTGTAGTTTTTGTTGCTTGGGTTTTGTTGTTTAAATTTGGGCTTTGTTATCCTTTTTTTTTACTCTGTTAGCCACCCTGCGTTGCTTCAGCAAGTAGGGTGGCATATAAATATGAAAATTAGATTAAATATGGAAAATTAAATGTAATGTTTTTCAGTCTTTTTATAGGCATAGTTTGGGTATTAGGAGTGTTAAGCTCCTCCTTAGCTATAGCCTCAGTATAGTGTTAACTGGTCTAAATCTTGCACTAAAGATGTGTTCTAAAATGAAAATGTGGTCTATTTTTTCTTTCTAGCATCTTGTCAATCTCTTTGCACGCTTGGCCAGTGACAACATAGGTTACATCAACTGGGATCCCTATATTCCAAAGGTAATGTTTAAGAAATAGACAGGCAGAGAATGTTCAGAATAAACAACAAGATGTGAATTGTTAAAGATAGTTCTGCATTTCTCTGCTGATACTACCTGTAGTATTTATCCCTTGAGAGGGTCATAGGGTGCATTTGAATACTGGGATAATACTTGGTCACAAATATTTGTAGCACATTCTGGTTCTCTAACTGGGATTCCTCTTTTATGCAGATATTCACCAGAATACTGCGAAGTTTGAACCTTCCAGTGGGAAGCAATCAGGTGTTGGTACCACGATTCCTGACAAATGCTTATGACATTGGACATGCAGTTATGTGGATCACAGCTATGATGGTAATGTCCTCTTGTTTTTATTTTAATAGTGTCTGTCCCCCCCCCCCAAAAAAGGCCCCAAGATAGCTTTTCAATGAGGTAAAAAGCTAAAAACAATAAACCATTGCAATATTTAAAAAGAATTAACTAAATAATAAAACAGTAGATAAAAGCAGTATTAAAGCACATTAAAAGCAAAGAAAGCACAAACAGTTCAATTTAAACACATCTTAGGCAGCCAGTCACTAAAGGAAGGCCTGCCTGATCTCAGACCACAGGAAGAAATAAGAATTACAGTAAAACCCTGGTTTATGAACATCTCAGTTAACATTTGCTGCAGTTTACGATGACAAATCCTATGAAAATGCCATCCTGGTTTACGACATTTGTTCACCTTACGACTGGGAATTAGACCACTAACGGCATTTTAGACTCTATAATGGCACCCGTCCCCACAGCCAGAAGTCCTGGTTTCATGCCGGGCGCCCAGGCACACATTCCTGGATGTAGTGCCATTGTTTGGGCTCCCCCAGTGGTTGAACAAACCATTCAGGAACAAGCAACACATGGAAAAGTTAGGGAGATCCCTTTCTCCTTTATTGTATCCCCCCTTTTTAATTCCGCATCGATTGATCGATCTCCACCATTGGGGGTCAGCTGGAGGGAAAGGAGGGGTTCTTAGGTGCTTCCCCTTTATCTCCTGCACCTCAATAACTCCTCCTCTTCTCCAACCCAGCTGCTAATCAGCTAGGGAGTTTGATAGATCAAGTTGCAGAAGTGCAGGATAAAAAAAGGTGTACATCCTTTAAGAACACCCCCTTTTCTCCACTCTAGCCCTTCACCAGCTGGTGGGATCGATCAAGGGGTGGGGGACAATCATGTCTGGCATTTTTTTTATTGGGGTGGGGTGGGGTGGTTGTATTTTTTAATTGTTTTTGATCCGGTTGGGACCACTTTTTAAATTTTTCAATGCATTCCTGTGGGGAAACGTGCTTTGGTTTACGATTGATCCAGTTTCCAATGAAAGCAGTCGGAATGGACCACAGTCATAAACCGGGGTTTTACTATACTTCTTCAGACTCTTGCTACATGATACCAGCATCCCCACTCCCCATTTTTATTGAGCAAAAATCATACAAAGCAAGAAGAGGATAAAAAATAGCTTAAATCCCAGTACAAATTAAAGAAGAAAGAAGTTTGAGGGGTGAAGATTTACATAAAGTTCTATGGAGTGCTTCCAGATATCCAAAAGAGAGTCCTTTCATTGGTGTCATCTATATGCTACACATTAAATTGTTGAAATAATTGTTAAGGTCCTCAATCTATTGAATAATAAGAAGTGAGCATTTATTTATCTGATATTATAGTGTTAATCTATTAGCCACTATGATGCATGTCGGCATTATTTCTTCTGACCAGTTATTTCAGGAAGCTTGTTTTTACTGAATGTTTTATGAACATTATAAGCTGAATAGAACACTTAGTAACAGTTTTGATGAAAATTGACATCTGGTGAAATATTTGTTTTGCAATGAATCTATAAATTCCAACATTGCATTTTTGGAAGTGGTACTTCACTTGACTTCAGTTATTTATAAATCGTTTGTGGTCACAGTTTTGATAAATGAAAAAAAGTGGTGCCATTGGCACAGTGCTGGAGAATGTATTAAGACTAATTTGTAACCTTGTTCTTTGATTTTGTATCATTTATTTTTTTATTATCTGTCTTTCTTGACAGGGAGGACCAAGCAAACTTGTGCAAAAGCACTTGTCTGGCTTATTCAAAAGCATTGCGTCTTTTTACCACCCTTCAAACAATGGTCGCTGGTTGGTAAGGAAATCCCCCCCCCCCCCCGATTTTGTAATCTTGACATTAAGAATTCAAATGCAATGTTAGTACTTTTCATTTTCTTCAGCTGTTTCTCAGAATGACAAATACGGCTTGACCCTTGAACAACCCGGGGGTTGGGCACTCTTAACACCCTGTATAGTTGAAAACCTGTGTTGTCCCATGGCAACTGGAACTCAGGTACCGGCCATCAATCTTGGCCACCAATTTTACCCATCAGATGGCCCAATCAGGAAATCGGCTCCATACTTCCCAACTGTCATCATAATGTGGGCGTGTGTGAAATGTTCCAATAAGATCCATCCTGCGTAGGGTGGGGAAAGAGGGTGTCAGGTGTGAGAACAGAAAGAGCAAGGTGGTGCTGGTGAAGTGAGTGACTCATGGATTGAGACCAGGGTTGGCTCTGGTTCCCCCGCCTGCCCAGTTCTGTCTCCTCCAAATGGGCTCTCTCTTGAGCTTTGCTCTCCGTCCATTTCACTAATCCTGTTGCTGCTCTTGTGGGCAAGCTGTCTATGGAGGATGGAGGAAAAGAAGCAGGAGAAGTGGCTATCTCAGCAGCTGCTTCCTCCATTTAGCTCAGTAGTGGTGAACCTGTGGCACATATTCCTGAGGTGGCACACAGAGGCCTTTCTGTGGGCACGCCAGGCTGGCCGGTACTAATGGCAGCGCTACTTTCCAACTCAGCCCTCTCCCTCCACCAATGGGGAGGCCAGACGGGAGGCTAAAATCCTGCCTGGGAGGCAGCAGTAGAGAAGATGTGAGGCGACCAGACACCACACACCCATCCCTCCTAGGAGGTGGTGGCAGTGCATGCTTGGGGGGGGGGGCTTTCCCATTCACAGGGGCCACACGCAATTACCACAATGCCCTTCTTGAATTTTTTAAGCCAAAGAAATCAACCCTGACTGCTCCTTAGAAAGTCAAACAGTAAAGATGAAGCTAAAGTACTTTGGACATCAAATGAGAAGAGAGGATTCACTTGAGAAGGCCTTGATGCTGGGAAAGGTGGAGGGCAAAAGAAGAAGGGGCGGCCACAAATGAGATGGCTAGATGGTATCGTAGATGCAATGGGCACAGAGCTCGGCAGGTTGTGGAGGATGGTGGAGGACAGGGGTACCTAGAGGGCAATGGTCCATGGGGTCGCAAAGGGTCGGAATCGACTATGCGACTGAACAACAACAAAGTTCTGCACAACGGAGTGAGCTCCTGTCTCTGTCCCAGCCCCTGCCAACCTAGCAGTTTGAAAACAAATTGCAAGTAAAAAAAATAGGTACTGCTTTGGCAGGAAAGGTATCAGTGCTCCATGTGTTCTGGTGTCTAGTCATGTCTGCAGACACAGACAGTGCTGCCTCTTTGGCTATAAATGGAAAATAGCACCTTCACTCACTAGGGCAGCATTTCCCAAACTATGTTCCACAGAACACTGGTGAACTTCAATTCCCAGAAGCCTAAGTCAGTACATTGGCTGATCAGTGCTTTGACAAATTGACTTAGACTTATGGGAATTGAAGTCCAAAAATCAAAGATTGAAAAACACTGGCCTAGAGTTAGACATGACTGGTTTTTGAGCAAGGGAGACCTTTACCTAGTCATAGTGTATTACATGGGGAAGAATCTGAATATTTCCTGCATTTGCTGGTCTTTTTAATGCAGGAAGAAATACTAGGCTGCTTGACAAATTGTCTACAGTGACTTACTTTTAATACAACAAATGTAGAGAGGGTAAAAATAGTTTTTGCTGAACTCGTTGCTTCTAATTAATGTGTCTTTCTCTAACACACTGGCAGAATAAGCTAATGAAGCTTCTTCAACGGCTGCCGAGCAATGTGGTCAGAAGATTGCATCGTGAACGTTACAAGAAGATCACTTGGTTGACTCCTGTGCCTGAGAGCCATAAACTGACAGACCAAGACATAACAGACTTTGTAGAATGCATTATTCAGCCAGTCCTCTTGGCCATGTTCAGCAAAACTGGAAGCCTGGAAGCTGCGCAGGCTCTGCAGAACCTTGCACTCATGTGCCCTGAGTTAGTAATTCCACCAGTACTTGAAAAGTAAGTACTCAATAATACTCTGGAGAAGCCACTTAAAATCTGATATTTAAAATGGCTGAGAAAAGGCATCCCATAATTTTGTCTTCTCTGGAACTGAAAAGGAAAGCTGAGGAACAACTGGATTTCTTAAACTTATTTGTTCACGCACATGTTTTGTTATAATCTGTTCATTTACTCGTTTTGATTTACGTAGCAGTTTCCTGTTTTATCCATTCCTGTTTGAATCTTGCTTGCTATCATTCTGGTTAAAATGTTTCCCTTGTGGTGACTTGTAATAATTATAAGATACAGTTTGTACATCTCAGTTCAATAACTCATGTCAAGAAAAATAGATAATCACATTCTAGGTTAGGCAGCAGATCTTCTGAACTACAGTGAAGTTTTTTCTTCAGGATTTTAACGAAGTTCCGGATAGAAACAAATGCAGCGTCTCTTTCTGGCTGTATTTCACATCTCGCTCTGAAGCTAGTAGGATGTTTGCTTGAAACCCAACTTTCATTTTTTTAAAAGTTTTTATTAAATTTTCAAATAAAAATACAAATACTGCACTACAAAAAATAACAACATAATTTTCCACATTATAAAACAAAAAATTCAGTACATAAAAATACATAAAAGTACATAAATCATCATATAAACAATAAAAAACATATAATACTATACCTAACTTACAATAGACACCACAGTGATATATTCAATGCCTAGAGGGTCGTGGTATATCACATTAATCTTCATTGTTTCCAAAACAATGGTACTGGCTTTATTCCTCCGCTCCTACTCAATGTAGCTCCCACAAATATTCACCAAATTTTCCAAAATCTATTTTCTTGAACCTTTTTTAACATTCAATTTCCACGTTAACTTGTAATTTAAAGCAAGTTCCCGCATTTCTTTATACCAATCTTCAATCTTTAAAACCACATCATTTTTCTAATTTCTTGCAATACATTGCCTGGCTGATATTAACATTACAGATATTAGCTCTTTTTTATCCTCATCCACTTTAATGGTGTCAACATCAGTCAGTAAAACTGTACCTGACCCCAGTCTAAGCTGCATCTTCATAATTCTTGCAATTTCTTCTATTTCCCCCCAAAAAAGTTTTACCACATTACAGCTCCACCACATGTGCTCATATGTCCCCATTGTTTGTGTACATCTCCAACAGATATCACTTATATTTTTATCTATCTGATGAAGCTTAACTGGGGTCAGATACCATCTCCATAACATTTTATAGTTATGTTCTTTCACTCTTACAGACATAGTTCTCATAATTCTTCTCCACTTTATTTTCCATGATAATTTGTTAATTGTAACATTCAAATCCTGTTCCCAAATGCTTTTTACAGTTTCTTGTGGTCTGCCTTCTTTATTTAGCATCTTATAAATCTTTTTTACCAAGCTCTTAATTCCCATTACTCCCTTTCTTATTTTTGATATCAATTCTTCAAATTCTGTTTTACCGCTTTCCAAACTAATTTCATTCAAATATTTGCCATTTCATTTATTTACCGATATATTTTGAAACCAATTCAAATTCATCTGTGTAAATATCTCCACCTTTTTCTCTCTATTTTTTACAGACCTGAATCCAGTCTTTCAGCATGGACACACCATTTCTAGTAAAAACTTCCTTCAACCTAGTATCTAATTTTATGGGAAATTATTTAATATTATCTATTTCTGTTATCGGAAATGTATCCAGAGATAAAACCTTCTTCACTTTCTTCCAAACGTCTAGTAATCCTTTTATCAATTTAATTTTAATATCCTTTTTCATTATATCTCTGTCCAAAAAAATTGCTTTACCAACTTGAAACATCTTTCTCATGTCTATTTTTTCCCAGATTACTTCCTCTCTCATTAAAATCTTCACAACACTTTTTATTTGAAAAGCTCTATAATAGTTCTTGACGTCTGGTATTCCTAAACCACCTTTCTTCTGGGGTAAATACCACAGGTTTCTCGGTAATCTCGTTCTACGTCCACCATTACAATAATTGTTCAACAATATTTGATACTCTTTAATTTCTTTGTCTTTCAATTAGATTGGCAGAGCATCAAACAAAACATTCAGTCTTGATAGTAACATCATTTTACATAATGCAACTCTGCCAAACCAGGACAAATTCAACTTTTTATATTGTTGTATTTTATCTTTACTCTCCTTTTTTTTTTTGTTTATCATAGTTTAATTTCTTAAGATCATCCCAATCACCTGAAATATTTATCCCCAAGTATTTCAGACTAGCTTTAATCTGTATTTTGTATTTCTCTTTTATTTTTGTCTGTTCTTTATCTACATTACATAACATCATCTCCGATTTATCCCAATTAACTCTTAGAGCTGTAATTTCCTCAAATTCTTTTATATGTACAGTAAAACCTCATATAACACTAAAACCTGGTTCCACAAGTCTTGGTGTTATATGATTTTTAGTGTTATCTGATCCTCTATGGGATCCATAGAGATACATTGTAACCACACAGGCTTTAGCGGTTGTTATCTGAAGCATCCCATAGGATCTTAATGTTATCTGATGCAATTCTTCCCCCCAGATTCCTTAATGTTATGCGATTTTCGTGTTATTCGATACTAATGTTATATGAGGTATTACTGTACTTGTATTCTTTCTAAACCCTTCATAGGGTCTTTCATAATTACCAATGTATCATCTGCATACAAACTTATCTTATTCTTTTCTATTTCCACTATACAGTCAAACCTTGCATAACGAGTGTTTTGCTTAGTGAAAAACTCGCATAACGAGCAAGTTTTTTTGCTAAGTGGTCCGACTCGCATAACCAATTTTTCGCTATGCGAGTTAGACTTTTCCCAATGGAAAAACTCGCATAACGAGCATTTCTATGGGGAAAACTCGCATAGTGAAAATTTGTCCACCGTCGCCGCCTTGCCCAAAAACGTGACGTTCTTGTGCCTTTCCAATTCTCTTTTTATTTTTCTTCACTCTCTAAGGTCCTGACCGCCTGCAGCGCAGCTAGCTCGGCTGCGGCTTTTGCCGCTTACCTCGCCAGCCGCAGCTGCTTTTTGGGCCCCAATTCCGGAGTTATTCATAGCACTGCAAGAACTTTGTTATCACTTTCAAACCCATGGTAGGGCGCCGGACACAATCGCTTTCGGCTGGTTTCTTTTCTTGGCGCTCTATAATCTTTATTTTTCGTTATTTTCTCATTTTAAAGACTCATGCGCAAGCTGGGCAATATGTGTGTTAATCCTGTGCCATCTTGGCCACGCCCCCAATGTCATTTTATTTCTGTAGATTTCTTAGATTTAAACCATAAAAATATTCATCTTCTTAGAACTCCTGCAGGTTAGCTTATGTACTGTTAGTCATTTGCTTTTTCAGTGTGGGGAGCCAAGATACTGAACAGAGGTAGAGTGGACTTGCATTGGCCTCTTGATCTTGTACTGTGTCTACTTTCCTGTTCCTCAGTCCCCCAGTAGGAGTATTTAAGCTGCCCTTTAAAATGTTAACTATTGGTGTATCCTGCGCCATACTACTTTGAGAGACTTTCTTTAAAAACGCCCTATTCAAAGTGTATATAAATAGCATAATATAAAAGATCTCAGTTACAAAAATCACTTGGTGGGGCATTCAGTACTGATGGTAGCAGAGGAGCAGTGCATTATTGGGGACATACATAGGCTGGGGTTTCTAGACCTACTTCCATTTTACTCTTGGTTTGTGGTTTCCCACCTCCGTTCTGTTTTCTGCTTATGGGAACAGGCTTTCTCCCTTGAACCTAGGCTACTGGAGAAGCGGAAGACTGTCAGGGAGAAGTTGCACTCTCCTTCCTATGTACAGTTTTGCCTTGTGTTCTGTATAAGACCTTGTCTTCCACCACCTGTTCTGTGCTTTGGTAGGGTTGTGAAAAAAGGGCAACCGAGACTTTGGGGACAAGCAGGATGTGGACTTTCACTGTCTTTGGCTTTAGTAGCACATTTTGTGTGAGTTTTTAAAAAGCTGTAGTAGAAAACTGCTGGAGAAACAGGCAATTGGGGAAGGAGAAAGTGGTTATGTTCTTTAGGAGAAATGAATGGGGAATGAGTCTTACTGGATCAGACCAAAAGTCTGCTTGGTCCAATGTCTCATTTCTTATAATAGATCAGCAGATACCTTATGGGAAGCCACCTTGTTGTTCCCCTGTCAACTCATATTCAGAGGCATGATTACTCTGATCCGATCAATAGCCTTTTCTTCCAATAATGTGTGGAATCTACTTTCAAAGTAGTCCAAGTTGGTTGCCATCGCTATATTGTGACTTTTATATGCTACAAGCCAGTGGCGTCGCGCAGAGTTCAGCCGCCGGGGGCAAAGAACAAACTCGCTCCCCCCCGCTCACCGTCCCCGCCCCACAGGACCCAGGCAGAAGGCGCCCCCCCACGCGCCCCACATCTCCGCCCGCCAGCCCACCCAGCTAGCCGCGAGGGGCTCTCCGCCACCCACCCACGACGAGCGCCCCGTCGTGGATATAGGCGTTAAGATGCTGTTGACACGGACTAGATCCAGTGTGTATTTGAGTTCTCTCTCTCTTACACACAAACATCCCAGCCAGTGCCCATGTTTGACATATGGGAGGGAATACAGACAGAACAAGTCCCAATCCCTTCTACCTGTTCACTTTTTCTCTTCTACGGTCTTAATGTGATCCATCTGTTAATTCAATTTTTCAATTCCCTCTTTCTATCCACCGCCAGACCATTCACCGCTACCTATTCAGAGAGTCCAGATTCTCCTCCTCCTCCTCCTCTTCCTCTTCTCCTTCTTCTCCTCCTCCTCCTCCTCCTCCTCCTCCTCCTTCTCCTTCTTCTTCTTCTTCTATCCAGGTATTTATTCTGCTTCTATTCTATCTAATGTATTTTACTCATCTTTCCCCACCACTTCACTGCAGAGCGGTCCTTTCTTCTGTTCCCCTTTGATCCACCTCCCAGTTTCCCTGCGGGACAGAACGACTGGGTGAAATTCTCAAGAAGGGGTTCTCAGTTTGACACACCCAGGGTCCTTAAAGTGGGACGATGCACGAGGGTGCTGGGAAACAGGGGGCCCGGGGCCCACTTCCTTCTATCCACTGGGTGACCTTAGCCATTCTATGTAGCCTACCTCACAAGGCTGTTGTGAACAGAAAAAAAAATAGACTCCCCCAGGTACTTATTCCTTACATAAATGATGAGATGGAAATTTTAAACTTTTTTTTAAAACTGTGCTAATTACACACAGCGAATGCTCAGAGTTTAGTTGCTTGAAACAAAAATAAACAATACAACACAGAAACAGACAGACACACAGACACAGACAGACACCCCTTCGTTGCCCATAAGCAATAATATATTAAATAAGTATAAGTGATCACCCAGTGTCTTTTAATTCAAACGATCACTCCACATATCCTGCTCAGCATTAATCAACAGAGAAGAGAGAAAGCCAGTGGGTGAATTGACCTATTCTCTCCCCACATTGTGAAATCTAGCTTCTAAAAACATGTGGGCAGTGTGGGTGTATGGAAGTAGAGAGGTTGTGGATAAAGGGGGGAGGGGGTAAATTCTACCATGCAATAGGACTTGGATCTTTTGAATGACTCTTAAAAGAGGTAGAGAGAGAATCATTTGAGATACAGTGATGTAAATTTCACCTGGCTGTTAAGGAAGAGATGGAGACAGGATTGAACGTGGTTTACACACACACACACACACACACACACACACACACACACACACACACACACACACACACACACACACACACACACACACACACACACACACACACACACACACACACACACACACACACACACACACACACACACACACACACACACACACACACACACACACACACACACGTTGGACCCATCGGAAGAGTTAAAGGAGCGACATCTGTGCCTGCGAATCGCGAGGAGTCACTGGCCCTGCCAATGAGGGCTGGCAGAAAAACCCTGTAACAAATGCTCGCTACTTCGGAATGCCGAGCTGCTTGGCAGGTTTTGGCATTTTCACGCGCGGCGCCCACACGCAGGTCCAACCAGGGGACGTTTGCCCAGGTCGATGCCTCCGGGAAAGAGGCCTCTTCCCTCCCCAGTGTAGACGCACCGGAAGGCTCTTAAAGTGTGCTTCAAAAAGGGAACCGGGACAAACCCCTCCACAGAGCTGTAGCCAGGGGGTGGGGTGGGGGTCACGCGCGTGCTACCCACCTCCTCCCGCCCAGCCACCCACCCAGCTGCCAGGGGCTCCCCGCCACGGCGCCACCCACCCCCGACAAGCGCCCCGTCTGACGGCAAGCTGGATGGGTAGCTGGGCGGGCGGAGGCGAACAGCGTGTGCGTGCATGCGGGGCGCCCGCCAGGGGCAGGCAGCGGAGAGTCCCCGACGGCCAGCCGGGCGGGCGGAGGCGAGCAGCGCGCGGGGCGCTCGCCAGCAAAAGGGCCGCCCTCCGCCTGGGAAGTCCTGCTTCCTAAGCCCAGGCAGAGGGAGGCCAAAGTGGTGGGGAAATTTTGCCGACCCCTGAAAGCCGCTGCCCGGGGCATCCGCCCCCCCGGCCCCCCCATGCTATGCCACTGCTACAAGCATATGTGATAAAGTTGCTCCTGTTAACTATCCTGTATTTCATACAGTTTAGCTTCATTGAATAAAGCTCTTTTCACACGGGAGGGTGAATGTATGCTTTATGTCTGGTACAAAATTCTTCCACAAGACAGTATAATTAAAAACAGATTTTGATCATACTGCATGCAGAGCAACATGAGGCACACGAGTCATTTTGGCAGAAATGCTGGAATTTGACTTAAATGTCTTTTGAAGCATATATTTTTTATTTCCTTATAAGAGAGATTGTGTAAATATCTGCAGTAAGAAAGATATTATCAAAGACTTTTAAAGTTCCTCTGTTTAATTTTTCTCCCCTACAAAAATTGCATAGAACATACCCTGCCCTGGAGACATTAACAGAACCTCATCAACTCACAGCCACTTTAAGCTGTGTAATTGGAGTAGCTCGTAGCCTGGTATCTGGGGGCAAGTCATTTCCTGAAGGTCCAACACACATGTTGCCTTTACTGATGAGAGCATTGCCTGGCGTGGATCCAAATGACTTTAGCAAATGCATGGTGAGTATATTGATTCCCATGTGGTGTTAGGTCCCAACTTCAGTTTCTTTTGGGCAACTTCAGGAGATGACTTCCAGAGTTCATCACTTCATCCTCGTGTGACTTTTCATATGTCATTCCCTCCCACTCTCTAGGGCAATAGTGGCGAACCAATGGGCACTCGAGCAGTAACCCCAGCACAGAGTTTGCCCCACTCCTCTGCCCAGCAGCCCAATGGGAGCACTTCTTCCCTCCCCCAGCATAGAGTTCACCCCACCCCTCTGCCCAGCAGCCCAATGAGAGGGCTTCCTCCCTCCCTCCAGCACAGAGTTCACCCCACATCTCTACTCAGTAGCCCAGTGGGAGCTACTTCCTCCCCTGTTGCTATTTTGGCACTTTGTGATAAATAAGTGGGTTTTGGGTTGCAGTTTGGGCACTCGGTCTCAAAAAGGTTTGCCATCACTGCTCTAGGGTGCTGCATGCTAACTTTTCATTACCTAGCTGCCATTCCCTCCTCCCTGCTTTAATGTGCATAATTAGGCAGCCAGTAATGCACCATGACATAATTGTAACCCTGTTCAGGCATGCTACCTAAAAATATGGAAGAAGGTTAAATGATTAGTGAGGAGACAGGATGCATGTGCAAATAAGTCTCTTTATGTGTAGAAATATCTGAAAATTAGCCTGTGAACACATTTGGCTGAATGCAGTTCCAAAGTTCCAATGTTTGAGAGCCCTGTCTCATTAGAGTTTGCAATAATGGGACCTTTGTAAGCACATTTGCAAACATAATCAGCTGAATGCGCTTACGAGCTCTTCAGGCCTTTGTACTGATTGAAGAGCTGGATAGCATAGTGGTTTAGAGCTTGAGAGGTTGATTTCCCCACTGCCTCCTTGGTAGGGAGCATGTGTTTTGAGGTTTATTTTCAGATATTTATATGCTTAAAGATAGGTAGAATAGTGCGATGTGGGCTGGGCTTGATGATCCTTAGTGTCTCTTTCAGCTCTGCAGTTCTATGATGATGATGACAACGACTTTTCAAAAGTTTGACTACCAGATGGCATGGGGGATGTCTGGGCAGGGCTCCTATGTAAAATATTCTACTTACTGCTTATTTAGGCAAAATACCTGAACAGAGCTGAACAGTGAACAAAAAGTAGAAGACAGAACTTCCAGACTCACTTTTTATCCACACAAGTGGCAGGGGAAGTTTGTTCATAAGTCCAAGACTTGCTATGCTCCCTTTTTATGCAGGTATCAAACTGTGGCTTTTCAGAAGTTGTTGGATTGCAGCTCCCAGCATTCTTCATCATTGTCTATTTGGAGCCTGGCATCGGGAATGCTTCATTTTTCTTTGCTCCTCTGATAATAGTTTAACATGATACACAAATGCAGCTAGTAGGAACTGCATATAAGTAAATGCTACATATTTCACTGTACACATGTGGGTTGAATGAATAGACTTCTTGGCTCACCAATTTTTTTCTGTCTTTCAAGCATGTTACATTTTACCGCTCAAATTTCAGTTGTATTTTAAAAGGTAGTGCTGATTTTCAGTGTCACTTGATATACACATAAACTTTCTTTGCATTTCCCATTAGATCACATTCCAGTTTATAGCAACATTTTCTACTCTTGTGCCTTTAGTAGATTGTTCATCTGTTCTGCAAGAGAGTAATACTCTCACAGAGGTAAGATGTTAATGATTTTGCTGTGATACAGTTGGATAACAGTTCATCTTTTTAAAATGATTTAAAGATACTATTGAATGGTGAACGGCTTAAAAATGATTTCAAGCATAGATACGGGAGAGCAGGTGCCTTCTGTGTAATTATTTTACAGTAAAACCTCAGATAACGCTAAAACTTGGTTCCACAAGTCTTAGTGTTATCTGATTTTTAATGTTATCTGATGCATGCATCAGATAACGTTGAAATCCTATGGGATGCATCAGATAACGTTAAAACTCCATAGATATACATTGTAACCGGCACAGGCTTTAGCGAACGTTATCCGATGCATCCCATAGGATTTTAACGTTATGCAATGCAATTTTTCTCCTCAGATTGCTTAACGTTATGCAGTTTTAGCGTCATCTGATGCAAACATTATCTGAGGTATTACTGTACTTACAGTGCTTACACAAGATTGGTCATTTAAATGTCCCAAAGCAGTTCATAATAAATCAAGTGAACATTTACTTTATGTTGTACAGATAAAAATTTGACCAAAAAGGGTAGTAAAGGTAAAGATCTTTCCTGGCAGTTTGAAAGCAAGAAATTGCAAATAGATAAATAGGTACTGCTTTGGTGGAAAAGGTAAGCGCGTTCCATGTGCTCCATTGTCTAGTAATGCCTGCCACATGATCATGGTGCAGATGCAGGTAGCGCTTGGTTCTTTGACTGTACATGGAGATGAGCACCGTCCCCTAACCAATATGACTTAATGGTTCTCATAGCAGATACTGCAGTTGGGAAAGTGTAACATAGGCTAGGATTCAATGGGATCTCTATAGTCACATAATTTCTTCTGTCAGCAGGCTGAGAATGGGAGGGATGTCTCTAATCCCCACTTTTGAGAGCTAGTTTTGTGGGTCTTACTCTGGAGCCAATTTTTGGTGTTGTAGTGGGAAGTGGGGTAGGGTTGAGAATTCTAATAAGCATTCACTGGTGGCGTGTTGGTTGTAGATCATAGTTTAGAAGTAAAAAAGAAGGAAGCTTTTACTTTTCTCTCGTAATTTTAAATTGTAGGTGGAAAAAGAACTCTGTTCTGCTAGTGCTGAATTTGAAGATTTTGTGCTGCAGTTCATGGACAGGTAAATTATAATGGGAGAGTGAGTGACTGATAGTGCTGGTTATACGTTCCCTCATATATCTCAGTTTGGTCTGTCACGCTGCAAAGACTTCCAGTTCTCTGAGTCACAGACCAATTTAGTACGTTGGTCCTTTTAATAGTTCCGCTGTGACCACATGAAGTGTTTTACCCTACCTTTTAATAATGGGGGAAATGTCTGAAGACTTTATTATGAGGTTAAGGCACAAGGTTGAAATAATTTTGAATTATGAAACAGAAAACTGTGGATGGCATTGCATATGAGCGGAAGGTAAAATAAGCCCTTCAAGTAATCTAGGAGGAGAAATCAAGATCATGGACATCAGTTTGTCAGAATATGACTTCTCAATACCTGTCACCTGTCTTTTGGCTTGTCTCAAAAAGAATGGCAAAACAACTCCCAACTTTTCTGATTTTGAAAACAGCACAGATGGCAGATTTGGGAGTTTTAAAGAAAAAAGATTTAATTTAAGTGTTGAAACAAATATGACAGTGGATCCAAAGGGGGATCATTCTCTTTCCTGCTTTTCAATGCTGTCTCATGCTCCCTTGATATCCTTATGTAAGACAAGGCAATCCTCCAGAACAGAGTTTTAACTGGCTCAGAAAATTGGGCTGGAATGCGGCAAGGGGAAAGCATCTTTTGTAGAAAGGCTGGAGATATATGGGATGGGAAATTGTCTCCTGGATCCACTGGAAGAATCTCTTCCCTCTCCAGATACATACAGTTGAATCCTAGTGCGATTCACCTTAAGCATGGAGACATTTCTCTCCTCTAGTTGCTTCCAGTGTGTACATTCTATTTTGGTTGGGTGGTTCATTTCTTGATTCCTTTGAAAATCCCTTTGAACCACTAAATTTTAGCATCCTAATAAAAAGAATAGCCCATGGATATTTTTGTCATCCTGCTTTTGCACATGTAGCTTATCTTAATAATGTATACTTCATGGGAGATAAAATAAAATGTACAGCGTCTAGCCTGGTCATCACATGGCAAATCTCTGCTTGCCTTAAGTTATAAGCCATCTTGCTGGTGTATGAGACCTAGTGTGGATTTTTTTTTCTTTAAATGCTGGTATTGCTGTTGTTGTTGTTAATATTAATATTAGCGTTAATGTTATTAATATTAATATTAATCAAATTTATATTCTGCCCTACTCGCACAATCGTCTTAGGGCGGAGCACAACAGGCATATGGTATACCACAAAAACACTAAAATAGCAATAAAAATTAAAACCCATTAAAAACAACCTCCCATTCCCTAGCCTAAAATGAACCGGATAAAAGGAATGGGAGTCGGGATAGGAGGATAGATGTAGGAAGTTAAATAAGCCAGCGTGCGTGTGTGCGTGCATGTCAGTAAACATCACTACCCTACACCATTCCCACCAGCCAGGTTTTCAGGCCCTTCCTAAAAGCCAGTAACTCCGTCTGGAGGCGCAGCTCCAGAGGCAGATGGTTCCACAGAGTTCGAGCGAACAGGGAGAGGGCCCTCTTTCTAGTACAACTAAGGCACCTCTCCGGTCCACTCTGGTGGGACGGGCAGATACCCTTGGGGAGATGCCATCTCTCAAGTAACCTGGTCCACTACCATATAGGGCTTTAAAAATAATGACCAGCACCTTGAATTGCACCCAGAGGCAAACTGGTAACCAGTGCAGCTCCCAAAGCAGTGGGAATGCATGAGAATAACGCCCATATCCCAACACCACCCGGGTTGCCGCATTCTGGACCAGCTGCAGCCTCCAGATGGTCATCAAGGACAGCCCCATGTAGAGCGCATTGCAATAGTCTAATTTGGAGGTGACCAGGGCGTGGGTGATCATGAGCAACATCCTCTGAATGGATAAGAACTCAAGTTCACTGGCTCACACCCAAGAAGAGCTTTATGGCAAGAGCATACATTCTTGTGGGTACGCAAGAGCAAAACCAGATTAGAAGGTGGAGGAAGGTGCTCACTGGGCAAGGAACAGCATTAAAGGAGGATATAGTGGAGGAACTCAATTTCCCCAATGTGACTTGAAGGACCCTGAATAAGCTGAGGGTTGGTGACCCTAAATGTAAGACCAAACATGCTCAAGTGGAGGCTATTGGCGGACAACAATATATGGTGTGAATGTGGAGAAATACAGAATCTGGCTCATTTATTGGTCTGCTAATTGCTGCAAGAAACATGCACTGATGAGGACTTAGATTTTACCAATAACAAAGCCAAGAAAGTGGCTTCATTTTGGCAGTCCAAGGTTTGATCGGGACATGAAAGAAGAACTACTCATTTCATTTTCCCTCTTCTGCAGATGTTTTGGGCTCATAGAAAGCAGCACCTTAGAGCAAACAAGAGAAGAGACTGAAACAGAAAAGATGACTCATCTGGAGAGTTTAGTTGAATTAGGCTTGTCTTCTACTTTCAGCACAATCCTTACTCAGTGTTCAAAAGAAATATTCAAGGTATGACACTTGCAGTGTGCAAATCGTAGCATTGCTTAGATTACTTGCTTCATTCTTAATTGTTATAAGAGCAGGAGTCTGTAAAAGTGTGTAAAATGTTTACATCTGGGTTCATCCTATTTGTTTAAAATGTTTAATAATAAAATACTGTGAGAATGATGGCACTGTTATGTGCTGTCAGGATTTAACAACAACCCTATAATATAACTTAATATTATCCAATAGGTCCTGTCATTAAAAACCCTACTCAGATATTTCAGACTGAAAGACATGTCTCCCTTTATTGAAGCAATCCATCTTCTAGTCTGACTTCCATTTCCTCTGCTGCTTACCACTTTTCCTGATTTTATTGTCTTTTTTCAGTGCTCATGAAGTGTTCAAACTACAGTTTAGTCATTTAATCATTCAGTGTCCTGTTTCCAACTTCTCTTTATTTTTTCCTAATCAGATAATATATTTCACAGTTGATTTTATAAAAGCATTCTTAATTATGGTTTACATTTCCCTTTTATTACTTAAATCTTACAGAAAGTATCTCTTCATTTCCCATGCTTGTACTTTTTTGTTTCTTTGCAATAGTTCTCTCTTTTTCTACACAGAAGTTTCTGAAAGATTGCGCTTAAGATTCTGAGCCTTTATTTTATAAGTGTTCTCAGCCATCTGTTGAGACTTTTCTTTTGACCATAGGAATAGTTTTCTTGAATTCTGCTCTGATTGTATTTCTGGTTTCAATCCATAGTGAATTCAGGAATGTAACTCTATTCTTCATGCTGTCTTGTAATTTAAAGGCATTTTATTTAATTTATTTGGTAGCACCAGAGCTGTTTTAACGTTCTTCAGTTTTCATTCTTATTTTTGACATCTGGAGTTTGTGGACTATACTTGTGTCTGCTCTTGGCCTTATTTTGGTCACTTCTAGTTTTGAAAAAGTAGCCTGGGCCTAAGCCAAGCTGGGGAGTGGAAGACCATAACAAAATCGTTCTTCATGTATGTGAAGATTGTTTTTTAAATTTGGAAAGTTGAAAAGGTAGGGTGGGATACTTGTAGATACTAGGTTGCTTTGTGACTTTTGGGTTTGTCTGCAGTATGAGAGCCACACTGTGGTTTAATGCAGGGCTTCTCAGCATTGCCCCGCCAGATGTTCTTGGACTTCAATTCCCAGAAGCCTTGATCCGCAGGTGTGCTGACTTGGGCTTCTGATAATTGAAGTCCAAGAACACCTAGAGGCCCAAGGTTGAGAAATCCTGGTTTAAGGAAATGTTGGAATGGTTTGCCTTAATGATTCTTGGTTTGTGACAACGTAGCTTAGATCTCTAAGTCAGAATACATCCATTACTCATGATATTTGGTGCTGGGTTGTGTTGCAGGGACTGCAGTGGCTCAAATGGTTAAGATGCTGAACTTGATGACTGGAAGGTCGGCAGGTCAGCAGTTCATGAGTACTACATGACAGAATGAGCTCCCATCTCTGTTCCAACTCCTGCCAAACTAGCAGTTCAAAAGCAAGCCAACCTAACAGTTCAGAAGCAAAAAATGCCAAATAGATAAATAGATACCACTTTGGTGGGCAGGTAAACAGCGTTCCATGCACTCCGGTGTCAAGGCATGCCTGCCACATGTCCACCGAAACGTCTACAGAGGGAGAGGAGAACTGGTTCTTTGGCTGTAAAAAAATGAGCACTGAACCCTAGAGTCGGATATGACTGGCTTTCGAGCAAGGGTGACTTTTATATGTGTTGCACTTTATCTCTCTTTTTCCCCTCTTAGGTTGCCTTGGACAAGGTTTTCAATTTTGCTGTTTCAAATATCTTTGAGACAAGAGTAGCGGGTCGGATGGTAGCTGACATGTGCCGAGCTGCCGTGAAAGTGAGCTCTTACTCTTCTTCCCCCCTCAGATATTCTCTGCCTAGATGAAGTCCCAAGGGGTAACCACGATTGCTGTGCTCTGCTGGCTCTTGGTATCTTTGCCAATTCCTCTGCTCCCATTTATAAGCTTGGAATAGCAGGGGGGTTTGGCCAGCCTTTAGTACTTGATCCCCTTCAGGACACACAGCTCAAAGGCACGCCCCTAATGATTGCTGTCGGATGCTCATTATCTTGCATAATGTAGAATTTGATTCTTTGTGACATTTCAGTGCTGTCCTGAGGAGTCTTTGAAGCTCTTTGTACCCCATTGCTGCAGTGTCATTCAGCATCTCACCCTCAGTAAGTTTCAGTAATTTGTTGTTCAATTGTGTGTTTTCTCAGTTGAAATATCAAGTGCATTTATTTAGAAACAAGCTACAATTCTTGAAAGGTACTTTTGTTGGTTGATTATTCACAACCGATCCTTTTCCAGCTACCCTTTTCACAGCACACATCTAAATCCTACTCTGTTTTTTGATATCTGCCACATTCACATGCAATATTTTGGATGTGGCCCTAAATACAGATTGGTCCCAATACAATTTTTCTTCTCCTTGTAAAAAACAAAGCTAAATACATCATCCTTCTCCATAGAGCTTGTCTGGGTTGAAGGAGAACAAAATATTTTATGTGTATGGTGTGAAAGGGGATCTTCATAATAAATTAGAAAGGAAGATATTTACACAGAATAAGTATCTTGAAACAGATGAGTAAGGGCCAGAGTTGTGGACATCCATCTAAAGAATGTTGGGTATGAGTGCAATAAATGTGCATCCACAAACAAATGTTGTCAATTATTCGCAACAGTGTTTCTCACCTTTTATTAACCCGTGCTCACTTTTAAAAAGCCTAAACATCTGTTAGATTTGCATCAAAAGGAGTCCCTCTACAACAATTGTTCCCAATGTGGGGCCCAGGCCCCAAAGGGAGACTTCAATTCCTAGAAGCCTAAGTCAGTACATTGGTTGATTGGTACTTTGGAGAATTGACTTAGAATTCTGGGAATTGAAGTTCAAAAACTAATGATTGGGAAACACTGGTCTACAGAAAGGAAGGTGAAGTGGAAAGTAGATAGGTGATATTAATCAATCCCATACCACTTGCAAGCAGTCAAAATGCAGTAATTTCTTTGAAATCAAAATGTCACTACTAAAGTGACCAAAGTTATTTGTAAACCCAATGACATATTATTTTGGTTTATTGCAACTGCTGCAAGTCACAGGATGATGCAGTAAGCTGGATAAGAGGGAAACAATTTGTCTGTTTGTCCATCTGTTTCCCATTTTTAAATTAAGAAAACAACTATATTGAGGGTCCCCCCCCCAAAAAAAAAACCACTGCACACTTACAATGAAATCTTTGCCCCCATCCCCTGGGGCTGTGATGGCGAACCTTGGAACTCCAGCTATTTTTGAATTTCAATTCTCAGAAGCCCAAGTCCCTGTGACTCCATACAAAGGGGTTTACTGTGCAGTAAAGTTCAAGAACAGCTGGAGTGCCAAGATTTGCTATCAAAGCCCTAGGGTGAGGCATGCCTAGCTGTTGGAGAATCTCTGGCCTATAGCAACTTTTTTCTGAAATGCCATTGTGCTCTGTACAGTGGTACATCGCTTTACAAAATTAATGTGTTTCCCAGGATGTTTTGTATTATGAAAAATTCGTAAAGTGAATTTCCCATAACAATGCATTGAAACCCAAAGTTCATAAAGTGAAATACATTTTCCCAGATGAATTCATTGAAACCCAATTAATTTGTTCTGAAAATTCTTGTAAAGTGAGTCATTAGTTTCAATGGATTTTCATTTGTGAAGCTAAAATTATGTTAGCTGGAGCATTTGTAAAGCAAGGTACTACTATATTTTGTTTATAGTAGAACCCTGCATAACGAAAAAACTGTGTTCCGTTGGGCTCTTCGTTATATGAGTGTTTCATTATATGAAGCGCTATTGGTAATACCCCGCATAACGAAAATAAAATGTTCGTTATATGGCGTTTTGTTATGCAAGGTATACTTCGCTTAACAAAAACCCTCTATAACGAACAGTTATGCAAGGTATACCTCGCTTAACAAAAACCCTGTATAACAAACATTTTATTTTTGTTATGCGGGATATATCTCGCTTAACGAAAACCCTATATAACAAAAAAAATTGTAATGTGGGGTATCACAATTAACGCAAAAATGCTTCGTTATACGAATTTTTCATTATATAAAGTGTTTGTTATATGGGGTTCCACTGTATTTTTATGAATGCAGTTCTTTGGCTGAGCATCAAGGTACCAAGACAAATTAGGTGGGAACAGAAAATATAGCTCAACTACCCAGGAGTATTTTAGGGGTTCATCAACAATAGCTTAAAATCAGACATTTTTTATCAGATTTTTATAAATGTTTATTCACCTGCTGTGGTGTAATAACAGACTTCATATTTTTCTTATCTAGACGATGATGTCTTGCATGATGAAGAATTAGATAAGGAGCTCCTCTGGAACCTTCAACTTTTGTCAGAGGTATTTTTAAACGAATGTTAGTTGTAATTCTGCACATTCTGCACTACATATTTGCTTCATATTTTGTTTCAGTAAAAATTTTTACAACACATCAGGTCAAGTTTTTGTGCAGGAACTGCTCTGTGGTGTATACATCTAAATCACATCAGTACTGTGACTAAAAATAAATTTGGTGAGCTAAATACAAGGTGCTATGGCAGACTGGCCCAGTCTAGTACCAATTGTCCCTTTATAGACCATCCCAAGTATGGATGGAAAGAAGAGAGACAGAAGCTTGTTCCTGAGATCATGTTTGTAAAGCTTTAGACAAGGTAATACTCACCATTGCTCCATAGCTTTCCCAGTGCAGTTTTAAGCAATGCACAAACTCCTGCTGATTGACAAAGTGTGCATTTCAATTTCTAGCTGTTTGTAACTTTGTCTCATTGTGAGTTGTGCAGAAGCAAGTTCAAGATTCTTCTTTCCCACAATATCCTCCTTTGTAATTTGTTACAAAGCCAATAAAAGAGAGGAACAGCAATGGAAACGAGAAAAGTGACATAAGATCACACAGTGCCTTTTTAGTTTTTGTCTGTGTGAACCCAACAATTTGATCACCCCTGCAAAAAAAATTATTTGAAACAACATAATTTTATAAATACAGTGGTACCTTGGGTTTACAAATTTAATGCGTTCACCAGGATGTTTTGTATTATGAAAAAATTGTAACTTCAAACATGGTTTCCCATAGGAATGCATTGAAAACCTTTTCTCTGACCTCCATAATGGATTAATTGTTTTTCACTGCATTCCCATGGGAAACTGTGTTTTGAGTTACAAATTTAAATTTGTAACTCAAGGCATTATTTTCAATGGATTTTCATTTGCATTGTGAAAATTTCATAGCACAAGGTGTTCGTAATTCGAAGTACCACTCTGTATGAATGCTAGATCCACAGTGGAAGGACCAATACTGGCTTACTAATTGCACATATTTACAAATTTATGTTCTGTTTTACATATATTCAGGGAAAAAAATCACAATCAGTTACATAACTATTATGGTAAAAAACCATAGATTCACCCCATCCTTTCTTCCCTACACTACACAAACCAACTTTTTGCTATTACACACTGATTTTCTCCTCTTTATCTCATGTATTACTATTACAGTAACAATACAATAGAACCCCGATTTACATAATGCCTCTACTTACGTAAAATTTGACTTGTGTAAGAGCTTAAAAGGTGTGGGAGGAAAAATGTCTGTCATTACCATCTCGGCCACTGGGGGCACAAATCACAATTTTCCATAGGGATGCATTGAAAACCAATTTCAAGCCTTTTTTAGAAAAATTTCAGTGCATCCATATGGAGATGCATCGATTTACGTAAAACCCCTATTTGTAAAGAAGCTACGGAATGGTCTTTTTAAGTAAATAAATAAATAAATAAATAATAGAGTCTTCAGCTGCTAGTTGTGAAAAAGGAGTTTACCTTGCAAATGCAATGATTATGTTGCTTTCTAGTTTTTTTTACTTTGTTATAAAGCCCTCTGATTTTTTTGTTATATTCTTTCAGCCAGTTACAAGCCATTCACTTTGAAAATGTGTGTGTCTTGTGTAGTTACAGAGATAACATTTGTTTCAATAACTGGTCTCACAGTTTACACCTTTGTCAATTTTACTTAGTTATCCTGGAGGTGCCTATTGGCCCTTATTTAAGGAGAGGGTATCATGCCTTCAGTACATGATTACCTAAAGTAAATTCATAATCCCCCAACAGTGTGGCTAATGGTGTTGCTGTGTGGGCTGGTGGAAGTCAGTCCAGCCCATCTGGAGGGCACCAGCTTTGGGAAGACTGACTCTTAAGAAAATGGTGGGAGAAATGAAAGTGCAAATACAAAATTTGAAATAGCTCTGTCATTAAGAAAAAGTAGGCTTTGTATCTGACTTCTTTTTGTTCTGCTGTATCTGAATCCAAATATTGGTGATCCTCATGGTGATCAACTATGAAGATTGTCCTGCGAATATAATGCAGTGGCCTTTCATCCGCCTTCTGCCTTCCAGCATGACACGCATACCACTAATCCAGTTCTACGAGTCACTTTCGGGTCCTGGGCCCTTTTGGCACCCAAATTCCTCGTCAGACCCAGGCCATTATGGATAAAACTGTTGCCTTCCATCAAGATGGATTCAAGTGGGACTGTCACCCTTCACTGTGGCCTTTGGCAACCAAGCCATTAGTCCTCAGGGTAGTCAGGTTAGTTTACTGCCTCCTGATGATCAGCGCTGAGTCACTGGTGGTATGGTCTATTCCAGGTGTTCTGGAATTTTAATTCCCAGAAGCCCCGATCAGCAGGTGTGCTAACTCGGGCTTCTGGTAACTGAAGTCCAAGAAGACCTAGAGCTATGATGGCGAACCTTGGCACTCCAGATGTTCTTAGACTTCAATTCCCAGAAGCCCAAGTTCCTGTGAATCCACACAAATGGGTTTGCTGCAATTCATCCAGCCCACGCCATGCCGCCCTTGTCGCTCCTGGAAGCAGAAGTAAATTACACCTGTATGGTTAAGACTCTTCCGGGTTAACCCTTCCTCCATACGGGCATGTTTTACTTCCGCTTCCAGGAGTGACAAGTGGCGTGGGCCGGATGAATCATAGCAAACCTATTTGTGTGGATTCACAGAGGGTTGGGCTTCTGGGAATTGAAGTCCAAGAACATCTGGAGTTCCAAGGTTTGCCATCACGGACCTAGTGTACCAAGGTTCGCCTCCACGGGCTACTCTATTACCATAGCAGGATAACCTGGCCAGGCAATCCGTATCTGACTAGCCAGGATGAGTAATCAAATGTGTGAGTTTCTCTTCTTTTGTTTAATGTTGGGTGTTTTCTGCTTTTGGTTAGATCACCCGTGTGGATGGGAAGAAGTTGCTGCCATACAGGGAGCAGCTTTTGAAGATTCTGCAGCGAACCCTCCATTTCACCTGTAAGCAGGGTTACATTCTGTCTTGTAACCTACTGCACCATCTTCTTCGTTCTACTACACTTATCTACCCCACAGAATACTGCAGTGTGCCAGGTGGCTTTGACAAGCCTCTTTCTGAATACTTTCCTATCAAGGCAAGGATTTTAACTTATTTAGGATTAGAGAATTTGACTGCCTTTTTTGTTTTGTTTTTATAAAAAGTACTAAACTATCTTTTTCTTATTTGCTTTTATTGGAAGATTTTCCTGAGCCACTGGCTTTGGAAAGTGTAATTGAAAAATACTGTAAGAATAGAAATCTTCAGGGTCAGTTTGCACCACTAACACTTGATTTTCTGTTTTAAATCATTTTCCAGCACACTTCATTTTGTCTGAATAGGCAACTTAATATATGAAAAATCAGTAATAGACATGAAAGCTTCTGTTAAATACACTCTGAAATGGCTCAAAAACTAATGGTTTCCTTCAGTGATTGGAAATTAAAACATTCTTTATAAATCTGTAATAACCTGAGTCGGTTTTACTGAGAAGGGCGGCATAGAAGTCTAATAATAATAATAATAATAATAATAATAATAATAATAATAATAATAATAATAATAATAACAACAACAACAACAACAACAACAACAACAACAACAACAACAACAACAACAACAACAACAACAACAACAACAACAACAACAACAACAACAACAACAACAACAACAACAACAACAACAACAACAACAACAACAACAACAACAACAACAACAACAACAACAACAACAACAACAACAACAACAACAATAATAATAACCCCCATTATATTTACAAGAAATGTTTCCTTCATTGACTGCATGTATGCTATATTTGCCTAGCAGATCTACAGGTATTATAAAATAGTCAAAAAAATCACATGCACTCTTACATCTTAAAGAATAATTTGCAGTATACCGATTGCCCTACTAACCATGAAATATCTTGTCAAGAGACTGTTTTTAACATTACAACATAGCTACATTTGACAAATGCAAAATAAAGGCTAGGGATTTAAATAATTCCTTTTGTGCACAAGACCTGCCCAGATTGTTGTCAGGTTCATTCAGATTCTTATATGCTGTCAGTCCCCCCCCCCCTTTTGAATTAGTGACCACCAAAAGTTTCTGTTGTCAACAAACCTGTTCAGCCCTTGAAAACTAATTGCCATTATTTTCTTTATTGTGTCAGTCATCCATATCATGTTAGATCTCCCTTTTTCCTGATTGTCTTCAAATTTTGTGGCATTTTTGTCTTTTCCAGTGAGTCTTATTTGGGTAAACATAGCCACTGTAGAGAGTAGCTGATTCCACCAGCATGGTAACATGTTTTCCAGCTTTGACGGTCTTACTCACACATTGCCATTTGGATTGTTTGGTGAATACAAAACTTATAGAGTATACATGTTCTTTCACTTGGACCAGGGTAGTTTTATATCAGTTTATTGTGAAACTGAATCCCAAAGTCCCTCTGGTGATGCTATGTGTGAGTGATATCAACTAATTATTTTAAATTTTAATATAGTTAATACATCTCATAGTTCTGATTTCCCTGTGATCTGCTTTATCTAACACTTGTAACTGTGTGAACTATTTTAAAATGGGAAGAAAGGGAAATTAAGGGTGTGATCAGATGAGCATTTAACCCATTCTGTGGTCTACTGTGAAGAAAAGTTGGTTCGCTCCTTTTTTCTGTGATCACACAGTTTTCCCCGGAGTTCCTATTCTCACCTTTCTGAGCTCCTATCAGGAGCTTCTATTTTTCTGGTGTGGGTAGGATTGCTTTGCTTCATTTTCAGCATGTGTGATCACTGGGAAAGGACAAGAGGTGAATCTGAATCAAAAAGAAATGTTTTTGCCTTTTTTTTTTTTTAGCAATTGCTAATTGTAAATATCCCCAAAATTTGTTCTAATAGTGAGTTACTAGTTGTTGACAGCTGGTAACATCTAAAATAATTGTTACTACACTTCACCCTTGCCTCAGATGAATAGGACAAGCCCCCTTTATGCCTTTTATCTATAATTGTCTTCTAGATAAATATGTAACAGCTGGCTAGATAGTTCAGTGGTTTAGGTAACTGGATGTGGGAATGCAATTCCCCATTGTGCTTTCTGGGAACCCCAGAATGTTCCCAGAAGAAAGTACTGGTAAACCTCTTCTTTATATTCTCTGCCTAGAAAACTCTGGAAAGGATTGTCAGAAGTCAGAATTGCCTTGACAGCACACAGTTATTATTTATTATATGTGTAATACAGGGGATCATTTACAATTCTTGCTAAATGCGAAATGCATACTCTGGTTTGGTCTTTATAGGACTGGGGTAAACCTGGAGATCTACGGAACCTTGACATCAAGTGGCATGTTCCGTCAGCTGGAGAGATGGCTTTTTCTTATGAATTGCTGGATTCTTTTCTCCATCCAGAGCTTGACAAGTTATCACACTATGCAGATGGAAATCTTGAAATGTCTAGGTTGGTAGAAGTACAGTTGGGGATTGGGGTTCTCTTAATTGTGTAACTGGCTAGCATGTTTCGGTTGGTAAGATATCTTCATGTCAGCTCTAGAACTTAAAGGAGGATGAAAATTTCCTAATTGATCACAGGGTTCAGGACTCAGTGATTCTTACAGGAGACTTGGGATGAGAACCAACATTGTTATTTATTATTACTGTTATTTTATTTATTTTATTTTATTTATTGCATGTATATCCTGCCTTTTTGGGATATTTTTCCACTCTGGACAGCTTACAACACATTTAAAAAGAATATATATATATATATCTGCCACTGAGTTGGTGCCGCCATCTTGTGCGTGCGTGTGCGAGAGAGAGAGAGAGAGAGAGAGAGAGAGACATCAAGTACACATTCAGTAAAGATTTAAGCTAGTCTGAGTTTCTGGTGTGTGTTTCTTGGTATCAATCAGAAACAACAACAGCAGCAGCAGCAACAACAACAGTCTCTATCATTAGTTTCTATGAGGAAAGTAACATGGAATTTTTTCATCAACCAGAGCTGAAAGTGGGTACAGCAACTGTGTACTTAAAGATCTATAGATCTTGAGCAGAGAAATATTTTGTACTCTATTATAGAAGATTGACCTTGGTCTTCAAATCCTGAAATCCTGAAGAGATACCCCTAGTGTTGGTAGGCTTATGATAATATCAGAATAGAAGTATAAATGCCTGTGCAATTGAAATATATTTGCATATATTAAACACTGAAATATGTTCAACATTTAATTCCAGAGATGATGTACAGCAGTGTCTTACCATAGTACACAATTGTCTAATTGGTTCAGGGAACATTCTGCCTGCCCTGAAAGGAGAAAGAGTAGCTCACCTGTAAGTATGTTTTTTCCTATGCATGTTGCAAATGGAATTGCTTCATAGCAAAATTGGCAATTGCCAGGATTTTTTGTGCGTTCACTAATCATTTTGTTAATGACCAGTTCATGCTGTATCTTGTTTGGTTAATAGCTAGTTTGTAATATAGTAATATATGTGGGTCACTTCATAGCAAGCTGGGATCCACTTTAAACAAATTCACACCAGTGACATTTTTCCTGCTTCAGGAAAAAATACATTCTCAGATATGAGTTCCAGCTGACCAGTAATATATGTGTCATTTTCTGTGTCTGTTTCTGCTTTGCATTTGTAGGTAACATATCATCCTTAGCAATATAGAATGTCTACATTCTTAAATCTTTAAGATAATGCATTTTGGGAAGTTGATTCTAGTACACTAACTTAGTCCATTTAGTACTTCTGTTAGTTTTAAAAAGTGCTGCATGACACTTTCTGTTCTATGACAAAATGGTGGTCCCACCTAATGTCTGTGTTTTGTTTTGGTTGTTTTGTGAGGTTGTATTTTATTATTTTTACTGTACTGTTGCTGTTTTGACTGTAAGCTGCCCTGAGTTGCCTCGGGATAGCAACTCATTTTTTTGTCCAGATAATAATGAAAGATTGTTCTTCCTAAAAAGAGGCATGTTCCTTCAGGACAGAGGGAATGAATGATTCTTACTATGGCAGTACCCACAGTACCTCTGTCTATGTTAGCTTTGGAATGTCTCTTCTTTGTGTTAAAGGCTTTCAGATGAAGTCTGGAACATTTTACCAAAAACCAGCTAAATCTTCTGAAATTAATAAATAATGGTATTTTCTGCAGTCTTCTGCTGTGTTTTCCCCAACAATGCATTTTCTATAGACATCACCTTATTCAAATTCTCATTTTATTCTGAACACTGTTCACCTTAACTTCTATGATCTAAAAAAAAGATGCTGTTAAAACTTCAAAGGTCAAAAAAAGTCTAAAACACCCGCTGCTCTAATAAATAATAGTCAAAACGTTCAAGATTTCTGAAATGCTATTGCAGAGGTATGGTAACATGTTTTCAGATTCTCTATTATTCTCAGCAATGGTATGATACTGGCCTCAGTTAAGTTTTGTCTTTAAAAACATATTGAAGGACAGAAAATATTATTATTATTTATTGGACTTATACCCCACCCATCTGAGATGGACCCCCACTCTGGGTGGCTTACAAACACAATTAAGTGAAACAAACACAATTAAGACAATAAAACAATCCCCACTCGCCTAATCAAAATCTTCTGCTATGTGTTGAAAAAGTTACACCCCCAGCTTTAGGTGTCTTGTTTAAGCAGCGTTTATCTGTTGTATCTTCTGCAGGGTGCCAAGTCTAGTGTCCTTAAAGGAGATCAGACTTTATACTGGTATTGATTATGGTAAGTAAGCCCTAATTCTTTGTTTGATGAGTCAAGCTGCTTCTCAGTGCAACAGTCAACTAGTGTCTTGTTAGAAGGCATTACCTATTATCCTTGGCACTCCAGGTGTTCTTGGACTTCAATTCCTAGAAGCCTAGGTCTGATAATCCACACAAGTGGGTTTACTGCTTGGCAATCCAGGTGTTCTTGGACTTCAATTCCCAGAAGTCCAAGTCTCTGTGAATCACTGCCCTAAGAAAAAAACAATTCATCACTTTCCCAGCATAATTTAAAAAATCATATCCTTGCTTCTACATTCTGGATATGTTGTATCATCTTCCTTTCAGCTCTACAGTTTCTTGCTTCCACCAGCTAGATAAGCTCAAAGGAAGACATAAGTGCTGAATAAGAAAATGAATGAAGATTTCCCTAAGCATTGTATGTGTCTGTATGCCTGACTACACCTACGCCTATATCTGAATATTTTTGTATCTTCTGTGTAGTTCTTTTGGAGGCTTTCTTTTCCTTGTACCCCTGCCTTTTATAGCACTGTGTAATTTAAAACATATGCTTTGTAGTTAAGGACAGGTCTTGCATTTTCTAGATTTGTCACGGGAGAATTACAGAGAAACAATCAACAAGGTCACAAGAAAACTCCTGCGTAAGTGTGGCCTGCAGTAATTTTCTTCTTTTTCCATTTCTCCTGGTTTTGCGTAGATGCTTTAAAAGATACGTAATTCACTGAATTTTAAAAATCTAATTTAATGAACTAAATAAGAAGGAAATAAAACCATGCTTGGTTCTTTGTAGGGCATAGATCAGGGGTGGCCAAACTATGGTCAGGGTGCCAAATCATCTGGCCCACCCCCGCTACCCAAAAGTGTACGTGCAGTGCACATATGCAAATGTGCCCACGTATGTGCAAATGCTGCCATAAATGTACCTGCAGATGTCATAAATGCATTTATAACAGCTGTGGACATGTTTACAACAGCCACAGATGTGTTTTACAGCAGCGTTTGCATGCACAGGCGTGTTTTACTTCTGCTTCTGGCGGGAGGAACCATGTGACCTGCCTGATCAGCTGTCCGGGGTGTGTGTGGTCACGACCACAGCTTGAAGTTTGGGCACCCCTGGCATAGACAATGTCAGTTTAAATAAAGTACTGTATTTGCAGACGTATAAGATGCAGTTTCCCCCATTAAAATACACCGGAAAAATTGAGTGTGTCTTATGTGCTGACAAATACGGTATTCACTGTATATAGTGGCCTCTATTGGGGAATTTTGGTAATACAGTGGAACCTTGGATAACGATTACATCGGATAATGCTGAAATCAGATAAAGATGCAAAATTTTGACAAAATAACGATATTTTAATGTTATCTGAAGTAATCGTTTGTAGCAGCAGCGTGTCTGGGAAGCTGACTGCCCCCCCCCCCTGGTTTGGCTTCCCAGCCACGCCACTGCTGCACCCTTCGTAGCGGGGGCTTGTTTGGAAAGCCGACCGGGGGCTCCCTTTTCGGCTTCCCAAACGCCCCTGTTGCGTGCTTCGCAAAGCACTTCTCTGGCCAAAGGGAAGCCAGCGCTGTTAGCGAGGTGGATTCGCCTGCCCACTGGGGGGGGGGGGGAAGAGGCGAATCGGGGGGGGGGGGGGAGAGGCGAATCTGTCTCACTTTCTGCTTCCCAGCCACGCCGCCGCTGCAAAGCGCGCAGTGGTGGCATGTTTGGGAAGGAGAACAGGGAGCTCCTGTTCTGCTTCCCAGCCACGCCACTGCTGCGTGCTTTGCAGCGGCAGCATTTTTGGGAAGCAGAACAGGGGCTCCCCGTCTTCTTCCCAGCCACACCACCTCTGCGAAGTGCGTAGCGCTGGCATGTTTGGGGAGGAGAATGGGGAGACCCTGGTCTCCTTCCCAACCAAGCTGGTAGTTCGGCGCTTGGCTCAATCCACCTGCCTCTTTGGAAAGGGCAGCAGGGATTCCATGTATTAAATCCTTGCTGCCCTTTCCAAAGAGGCAGGTGGATCGACCCCCTGTTCCCTTTCTTCTTCAGAAAGGGAACCGGGGGGGAGGGGTAACGTGCAATGTATGCATCACACAACATTAAAAACCAGATAACACTGAGACTTGTGGAACCAAGTCTTAGCGTTATTCGAGGTATTAATGTATGTAGTTCTGTGGGCTTGTGAGAAAGGGAGGAGGAAGGGGCATTTTGGGTGCACCTTTAAGAGGCTTTCTAGCCTCAAAGGAGAAATTCAGGAACAATTTGGGTGAGCTCTTCAAAGGGATAGGGGAATGGATTATCAAGAAAAGGCTCAGTTGACACTGAGTGAAGGGAGCCATTAAGGTGGGTGACGGCAATGCTTTTCCCAGTGAATACAGTAAGTTAAAATGTCACTCAGCCTTACTCCAGCAGGGAGTCTGGAAAGGGGGGGTTGTTTCCCCATGCACACCAACATAATGATGGAGCTGCTGAGTGACAGTAGGGCAAGGAATGTGGGTCCTTTATACCAGAATACTGTAAATCATTTCTAAATTCATGAAAAATGTCGAAAATTATTTTTTCTTTGTATAAAAAAACAAGGCATGTCCTATACACTGATGCATCTAATACGCTGAGAAATACAGTATTTAGTATTATGCGAGAAATTGCATTGAGCTGAACTGGAGTTTTCTCTACCATGATAGATTATTTGCTTGACAACTCGGAGGATGATACCAAGTCTTTATTCCTCATAATAAAGGTATGGTTGTCATTCCTGATATGCTTTCCTGACATTTTGAGGTGGGCAACAGAATTACTTTCTGTATAACCATTACTCTTGTTTTACAGATCATAGGGGACCTCTTACATTTTCAAGGCTCACACAAGCATGAATTTGATTCACGGTGGAAAAGCTTTAACTTGGTGAAGAAATCAATGGAGAACAAGGTTGGCATTTGTCATGAGTAGCTCATCTAAATACAAATGGCACTTCAGAAATAGTTTTTCTCAAGGAATAAATATTGAGGAAGTTATTAACGAAGAATCTATAAAGCAGAGGCATGTGGTCTTGTAACTTGTTTTTTTTTAAAGTAAGGATGACTATACTATTGATTTTCTCTATTATTAATGGATATGAGATATCCAGCAGAAAAAGCCTGAAACCTGAAATAAGGACAAAAGTAGATTCCCAGTATGCATAAGGTTGTTTCCCTATCTACATAATTGATTTGGTTTTTTTTACTTGCAGCTTGAAGGCAAGAAGCAGCATATTAGAGCACTGTTAATTGATAGAGTCATGTTGCAGCATGAGGTAATGAATGCTTTTTCATAGCTAATTGTAAATTGATCATCCTGTTCCCACATGTAGTGTGCTTAGTTAAAGTTGGATATGCAGGAAAAAGCCCTAATTTGATTTTTTTTTTGTTTAGCTCCGAACTCTGACTGTTGAAGGCTGTGAATATAAAAATGTCCACCAAGACTTGATTAGGGACCTTCTGCGATTATCCACAAGTTCATATGGCCAGGTAAGCATAGGTTGGTTATTTGTGTAAACAGGACATTAATGATGCTGATTTTCAAACAGATGCTTGCAGGGAAATTCAGTGCTCTTCTTGGAGCTGGAAAACATGTTTTTTGGGATCCTACTCTGAGATTCCCATCGTAAACGTGATCATTGGCTGTGCTGACTATCAAAATCAGCCTGGAGGGAAGGGCTTTTTCTGCCGTTGCAACCCAGTTGTAGCAGGGCATTCCCTTGGAGGAGTGGTGCCCAAACTAAGGCCCGGGGGCCAGGTGCGGCCCCTGATGCCAATTCATCCAGCCCACGAAGCCCTCGTCGCTCCTTCCACTTCCAGGAGCAACGAGGGCTTCGTGGGCCGGATGAATTGGCGTCGGGGGCAGCACCTGGCCCCCTGGCCTTCGTGACCGGCTCCCTGAACCACATGATCAGCCCACGGCCAAAAAGTTTGGGCACCCCGCCTTGGAAGCTTGATTGGTGTCAGCATTGGCCTTGTTTCAGCACTAAGGCAAGTCATATTTATTAAAATAAATCCTTCCTTTTCTATGTGTCATCAATTCTGTGTTCTCTATTCCTTGATTCTAAATTGTTTTAATTTATGTTTTATATAGCTCACCAGCCAATATTTTTTTCTAACCTGTGCTGAGATCCTGTGATATAGGATGGACTTAAAACAAACTTTAAAAGTAGCAATAGGAGTAACTAGTTTGAAGATGAAAGTCTGCTGTGTTTCTTTCCTTAGGTTAGAAACAAAGCTCAGCAAGCATTTTTCACTGCCCTAGGAACTTACAACTTCTGCTGCAGGGACATAATTCCTTTGGTTCTGGAGTTTTTGCGGCCCGGAGGACACGGTGTCACCCAACAGCAGTTTAAAGTAAGGCTTCTGTTAAGTTTCTTTGGGGGCTGTGGTTTTGCTACCATTAGACAAGTGTGTTTAATGCCATTGCTTAGTGGTTAAGATGCTGAACTTGACGATTTGAAGGTCGGCAGGTCAGTAGTTCAAGACCTGAGTGCTGCATGACAGAGTGAGTTTCTGCATCTGTCTGAGCTCCTACCAACCTAGCAGTTCGAAAGCAAGAAATTCCAAGTAGATAAGTAGGTGCCACTTCATTAGGAAGGTAAACAGAATTCTGTGCACTCTGGTGACTAGTTATACTTGCCACACATCGACAGAAATGTCTGCAAACTTAGACAGCACTGGCTTTTTGGCTATAAATTATTTATATAATTTATAATTCACATTTATATAGCTACCCACTCCCCACAACGTGGCGACTCAGGGTGGCTTACAAAGTTAATATAGTACAGTATCACAAAATAACGAAACAAAAAAAAGCGGGAGGGAAAAGCTTACAAAAGTTCGAATGTTCAGGTAAGTGTCCTTAGTCGCCCGCACAGCTGGGGCAATGGCAACAGCCACCCACACAGCTGGGGCAGTGTCTTTGGCTGTAGCTCCAGCCAGCGACCCTTTTATCCCTCCCGGCCAGGTGGAAAGAGTCGGGGGGGGGGGGAGGGTGGAGGCATCCTCAGCTGCCCGCACAGCCAGGGCGGAGGCAAAAGCCACCCACATAGCTGGGGCAGCGATGAACACAAAAGCCTAGAGTTGGATACCACTGGCTTTCAAGCAAGGGTGACCTTTACCTATGTTACTTATAAGTAGTGTACTGTATAATAAATTATGGTAATAATGAGAAACAAAATGTCATTAATGTCAGTGCACCTAATTCTTCTTTCCCTAGAGCCTCATGTATTTTCTGAGTCAGAGTACAGTTTTCATAGACATGAGGTTGTGTTTTTCATTGTCTTTCATACAAATGCAGCATTATTTCTCTTTGGAGAATCTAAGACCCTGAGCTACAACACCTTTTTTAAAACAATTTAAATTGGTTTCCTGAATGGGGTGAGGTTAAGTCTGTAGACCAGAGGTTCCCAACCTTTTCAAGCTATGGGCCGGGTCACAATCTGTCAGTTTCGAGGGCCAGATGGCCATTTTGCCTGCAGAGTAGGGGTGCCCTTTTTGTCCCAACAGCTTCAAAGGAGTGGTCATTTTGTTTCTCGAATGCCCTTGGAGGGGTGGGTGGCCACATGAAATGGTGCTGCAGGCCTTAGGTTGGGAACCCCTGCTGTAGACTGTAGGGAAGCATATGTTTTCTTCTTAACTTGTGTTACATGTGAACAGCTTAAATCTTTAGCATTTTTCTTTCCATGCATGTTATTTATCATGAAATATATTGTCCATAATTTTAAACAACCTGCGCCAACCTTTCTAGTTGGAGTGGTTTTTTTTGCAGATATTTCCTGGATTTACATTTTGTTCCCTCTGAAGAAAACTATAGATGTCAAATAAAGCGATGAAGCTTACTGTCATTGTCTTCATCAGCACATTTGCAGTCTTGATTGCACGAGGGAGGTGCCAAACAGATACTAAGATGTAATGTCAGAAACTGGCTAAGCTTCTTGTTTGTACTTTCTGTAACTCACACGGCTGGGTTAATTTGCTTGCATAGAGCCTCCTTCGGTACATTCTAGAAGGGAGCATTTTTGACAAGGGAGCATTTTTTCCTGTCCTCCTCCAGAGCCCCATAGTCTTGGCCTATCTGCTATGTTGAATTATGTTCCAGGTTTTTTGGTTTAATGTTTGTTACTGCTTTCATTTGTTTTCTGTCTTTGCTTTTCTATTGTGGTAGATTTTGTTCTGTGTGTGTGGCTTTGCGCACTCTTATAGTCTTGAAAACTGCTTCCAGAAAGTATTCTGTTTATGGGGTTATAATATGGATCAGTGGTTCCCAATGTGGGGCCCACACACCACAGGGAGACTTCAATTCACAGAACCCTAAGTAGTACATTGGCTGATTAGTATTTAGGGGAATTAACTTAGGCTTCTGGGAATTGAAGTCCAAAAACCAAAGTTTGGGAAACACTGATATGGATGATTATTTCTTTTTGCCTTTTTGCTTGATGAAACTCTCCCCTCCTAGTCCTGTTCAGTTTGTAAGCATTTTGCTAAGCTTAGGCAGTTAAAGCTAAATCTGTATCTTCATGGTCCCTGTGAATGCACACTAATGATTTAATTTTGTACATGTGCAAAACAGTCAGAATCTTCTAGAAAAATATTTACTGCACAAAGGAGGCTCTGAGAAACATGACTGTCTCCAGTGGCAGCAAAAAAGAAACTGAAGGAGAATTAATGTGGAACTGCAGATGCAAGGTGTGAATGGCAGAGTTTTCAAACTAAAGAGCTCTAGAAGATTCTGACTTTCACACATGCGCAAAATTAACCCCTTAGTACAGGGGTTCTTAACCTACCGCCCAGGGGCCAGATTTGGCATATGGTGGCAAATAACCTGGCCCCTGCTGCCAGAATCGACCATGGATTCATTTACGGCCTTTGCAGACGGGTTTATGACAGCTGTAAATGAGTTTGTGGCCTCTGTAAATGCATTTATGACAGCCATAAATGAGCCCGCAGCCTTTGTAAATGTGCTTATGACAGCTGTAAACCGGTATGTGTGTGCATGCCCCCTCAACTGTTTGAGGGAGTGTGACCAGGCTCCTGACTTGAAAAGGTTGAGAACCCCTGCCTTAGTGTGAATTCACAGATGATTAGTTGAAGAACTACAGTTTCAGGTAAGCAACCTATCCTTTTCATTGCAGGACACACTTTAGGATCAGAAGGTTCAGGATCATTTTGCCATTCTTTGAATAGTAATCATTTTAAGTTAGCATTTCTCATAGTATAATTATAGACTACTTTGTGTACAGTTAACAGCTGACAAGCTTTATTGAATCTCTTCAAAGCTGTAACTTTCATTTTAAAATAATAATTCATCTTAAACCTTGCTTTCCATAGGGTGCCTTGTATTGCCTTCTTGGAAACCACAGTGGAGTGTGTCTGGCAAATCTCCATGACTGGGACTGCATTGTTCAAACTTGGCCTGCAATTGTCTCTTCTGGACTTAGCAAAGCAATGTCTTTGGAAAAACCATCCATAGTTAGACTGTTTGATGATCTTGCAGAGAAGATCCATCGGCAGTATGAAACTATAGGGCTGGATTTCACAGTAAGCATGAAATTATTATTTCACTTAGCAGCTCTTATGGGAATGACTACAAGAAGATATTAAGAGAAGATGGTCCCAATACCCAACAGTGCAGTGCACAGATCATAATATTTTGGGGTGGCTATACTGAATTAATTTTTCTTCAGGTATTATGCTGACAGTATGGCTGCTGTCAAGGACACAACTCAACATAGTAACTTTGGCACATTCATTCTTGCATATTTTAGAAGTAGTATGGGTTAAGAATGGGTTGCCATTAGAGTCTGCTGAATGTGCATTCTTAAGAGGCATGATGAAACACAATTAAACTAGGGCTTGGAGCCAAAATCAGACTACTTGTTAGCTGACTGTTTTCATAGTTTGTCCATATTAAATTTAGGAAGGTTTTTATTGCAGATTACTGTATTTTGATTATTTAACTTCAGCAGTTATGGAGGTACACTTTTAAAAAGTCTTTAATTTTTAATTGTGCCCTTTTTACTTAGGTCAGGTAGAACAATAGTGCATGTTCTCTTGGAAAGCAGTTTTTATAATAAGTTGAGGACTTGTCTTACGAATCCACTTCTTAAACACATTGCTGAAAACTAAACAGATCCAATTCATTTCTTAAGACCCATGGTGGTTTAGTTACTGCATTTGACAACTGGAAGGTTGGCAGTTTGTGATCTGAGTACTGTGCGCAATACAGGGAGTTCCCATTGTCTCTCCCAGCTCCTGCCAACCCAGCTGTTTGAATGCAAGATATTTCAGTAGGATAAATAGGTACCACTTCAGCAGGAAAGGTAACAGCATTCCATGTGCTCTGGTGTCTAGTCATGCCTGCCACATTACCACAGAAATGTCTGTAGACTACAGGCAACACTGGCTCTTTGACTGCCTTTCCTAGAGACGGACACGACTGGCTTTCAAGCAAGGGAGACCTTTACTTTATTCATTTGGAGGATTAGATATGTTATTTTACAACAGGCACTTTTTTGAAACACTACCTGTTCTTAGGACAAATTCCTTATTTCCCCAGGGACTCCATTTGTGTTTTTACCCCTCTAGGTTCCAGAGAAGTGTGTTGAAGTTGCTGTCCTCATGCAGAAATCGGGGGATCTTCTCAGTGGAAGGGCCAGCCTGAGTTCAGAGGAGATTCAGTCCGGAATTCAGCGGCAGAAAGAAAGGAATGCAGAATCTGCTCAGTAAGTTAAAGGGGCTGAAGTTAGAAGATTTCACTACAGAGTTAGCTTCTTGCTTCACTGAAAACTTTATGTCCAGTTCAACAATTTTTGCCCCCTTCCCCCTTTTATTTTTGAAGCTGTGAGGAAATCTGAGAGCTACTGAGTCTGTCTCATACAAGCTACAGCATGCCTGCCTTCAGAGTTGGGAAGTAATGTTTGAGAAGTAACAACAGTACCTGTAGCATTTTTACATTTGGGGGTAATGGTGTTCTTTTTTTCAGGTTTCAATACTAATGCAGTTTTGAGTTGCTTTTTACTCCAAAAAATTTGCTTCTTACCTTGTCATTTGGGGGCAGAGATGCCCATTTTGGTCATTTCTCTACTTCTAACCTGTTAAAGATACTAACTTGTTCTTCATAAATTAGTGGACAAGCTCTCTCTCTCCACTCTTTCCAGTTCTTTGGGGTACCACAATGTCAAGCAACACCTTGCATATTTGAATTTTTTGGAACAGTAGCCATGTTAGTCTGTGTCTCAAGCATATCAAGGAATAAACGAAACAAAAAATGTTGTAGCACTTTTGTTAGGGACTGTAAGTCTTCGCCACACGTCCAAACTGGTTGCAAGGCATATTGTGTCTGTGATGCCTTTAAGAACCCACTGCAGGGACACACAAGTGTTGGGACTTTTCTGTTGTGTTCTGTGGACCACTGTATTTAGGTCAAAGCAGAATTGCAGGTAGCCAGCTCTGTTCTGCTAGCTGGCGGCTGCTGCCTGTTTCTACAGAACTCAAAGGCTGCTTGCCTGCTGTTGCTGCTACCAAGCTCCGCTGGGGCTACAGTGCCTACAGCTACAATGCTGAGCTTGCTTGAGCTACAATGCTGAACTAGACCGAATTTCCACTGCTAACAGTCTGGACAAAGATTTATGCACGTTCCAGAACTTGCTACGAGGACTGAACCTTATTATAGCTTTTGCCTGCTATGCCATCAGTGCCTGCTGAGCAAAGAAGGACTACTTGGGGTAAGCCTCCACCAGGAGGACACAAGCTGTTGAACTCTTGGCTTTGTCTATAATTACAGCTTGCATTTACACTACTGGACTGAACTGTATTCAATCGTATATAGCACAACTGACTTGTCTCAGTGAAGTCAACTGAGCAGCCCAAGAGGACATTTCTGCTTTGTGTTTCAGTTGTTGCACAGTATATACTTGCACCTTTTACTTCCTGAGTAAACCTCTGTTGAGTTCCTTTTGCACCAAGACCTGTCTGCCTGTTTTTTCCACAAGGGGCCAACCTTGCCAGGTGCACACCTCTAGCTGGCCGCTGCATACCACTCTGCTAACAGTTTACACCAACAACTTTGAGGACTGTTATATTTTAATGTGAGAGTCCAAAAAAATCTTTTTTAATTTTTTTTTAGCTTTTGTGGATCAAGTCCACTTGGTCAGACAAGGTGGACTTGACCCATGAAAACTAACAGTTTTCAAAGTGCTACAACATTTTTGTTCTATTTATTCTCTAATATCTTGCATATTGTTACTGTGAAAGACTGTAATACCTGAATGTTTTTTTCCCCAGGAACTATGAAAATTTGATTAACAAGCTGTTAGACTGTGTGGATCAAAGAAATCTGTAAGTGTTTACCCACCCATCCCAATTTAAATCCTGCTCTCATCATTAATCAGCTTTTACATGGGACTGTTTGTCCACCTTACTCTGAATTTTTGTGTCAGATATTTTTTTCATGGTAGGTTTCAGCTCATACGAAAATAAATAAAAAACATAGTCACCCCAGACTTTTCACTCAAGGCAACACCTCTCAGTTACTCACTGTTACTAACCAGAACTGAACAGTTGGATGGTAGATTGTGATTTACTGTATATAAGTGAACAGACGCTTGGTGGAAACTTGCTGGAAATTCATCACACACCATCTCTTGGCTTTTAAAACATGTCTTCTTAAAAATTGTCTTTATTTTGAAGTAAAAGCACAAAATAATTTCTATTTATGGTGAGAGCCTTGTCGAGGCACAGGGAGCTTGAGTGGTTTAACTAGGCAGTGTTGCCCATCTCTTGTCAATAATGTTAGGCCAGGACTAAGATTAACCAAAGTGTTTTCTGTCGGATTACTTGGGCAAGGTAAAAGCAGAGGGTACATGGTCTGCCTTGTTAGTGAGTGATGTGATATCCAAATGGCTAAAGAACCGCATGCAGATGGACATGATTTCTCAGGTCCATTTGCATGTGCGGAATGTCGTCGTAGAGATGTCTACCATTGTGCAGACTCCTTGCTGAATAACGACTCCAAGGTATCCAAGGTACATTCTGTAAAAATGATATTAACTCTGTCACACAAGACTGATTGTTTCTCTCTCTCTCTCTCTCTCTCTCTCTCTCTCACACACACACACACACACACACACACACACACACACACACACACACACACACACACACACACACACACACACACACACACACAACTTTGTTTTAGGCCTTGGAAGTTTGAGCACATCGGCATCGGTTTTCTGTCCCTTTTATTAAGAGATGACAGGGTGTTACCTGTGAGAGCCATACATTTTTTTGTGAAATGTCTCAACCATGATGCACTTGTTGTTCGCAAGGTAAATATGACAAATGTTTTGCAATAAAGTGTATAAGAAAAGAATGAAAGAACAGTCATGTTGGATCAGACCAGAGGTCTGTTGAATCTAGCATTTTGCTCATAGTAGTTGACCAGATGGAGGAAATGAATAAAGTCACATCCTTGCAGTGATGATTCCTAGCAACTAGTACACAGTGACATACTGCCTTTGATACTGATGGTAATATAGAACAGGAGTTCTCAACCTTTTAAAGCTGGTGGCTGGGTTACGCTCCCTCAGACAGCTTCGGGGGCTGGACAGTGATTTTGCCCTTCCTTCATCACATGGTGCTTCCTGGAGGTGGTGGTAGGCCACATGAAATGGTGCCGTGGGCCACATCTGGCCCATGGACCACAGGTTGAGAATCCCTGATATATAATATATTCCACTACTTCTGTGCTGCTATTGACTCCATTATTGTTAACCCAGCATTCATATACAATAGTACAGTCAAACCTCGCATAACGAGCATTTCGCTTAGCAAAAAACTTGCATAACGAGCAAGTTTTTCGCTAAGCAGTCTGACTCGCATACCAATTTTTCACTATGCGAGTCGGACTTTTCCCTATGGAAAAACTTGCATTATGAGCGTTTCTATGCGGAAAACTCGCATAGCAAATTTTTTTCAGTATGCTACTTTTCCCCCTTGAAACGCTCATTATGCGAGTTTTTCCATGGGGAAAGTCCGACTCGCATAGCGACAAATTCGTTATGCGAGTCTGACTCACTTAGCAAAAAACTTGCACAGCGAGCAGCCTAGCAAAACTAATTAAATTCGTTATGCAAGGTATGACTGTACCTCAGATAACGTTATGACTTGGTTCTACAAGACATAACGTTATCCGGTTTTTAATGTTGTGTGATGCATTGATTGCACAACGTTAAAAAAAGCCCTGTTCCCTTTCTGAAGAGGAAAGGGAACAGGGGAGCAATCCAATCTGGTTGGGGAGGGAACGCGCATTCCCTTCCCAAGTAAACCAGCGGTCCCAGCATGGGATCGCCCTTTGCTTCTGAAGGGAATGCATGTTCCCTTCACAAGCAAAGGGCAAACTCCACCCCAAGTGCTGAACCCACGCTGGCATCAGCACTGGAGTTGGGGAAAAGAACAGGCTTAGCCATCCAGATGGTGGGAGCATTCTGAAGAGAGGCTTGGGACCCTTTTCCCAGCCTCTCTTCAGAAGCCCCCCCCCCCCGGCCTGGATGGCTAAGCCCCTTAACAAGCTAGGCCTGGGGGGTTTGTGTGTTTCTGAAAGGAACCTCCATCTGGATTGCAAGGGGCTTAGTGATCGGGGGGTGTTGTGTTCTGAAGAGAGGCTTGGGACCCTTTCCCCAGCCTCTCTTCAGAAGCCCCCCCCCTCCATGGCTAAGCCCTTTAGCAAGCCAGGCAGGGGGGAGGGGTGTTTCTGAAAAGAAGCTGGGAAAACTTTTCCCCAGCTTTTTTTCAAAAACCTCAGTCTGGATCGCTAAGAGGTTTAGCAATCCAGGCTGGGGGTGTGTGTGCCCGGGTAGGTCAGGGGACATCAGAAACAGTTGGGATCGGGTCCTCCGTCCTACCCAGAGGTGGCAGGGGTGGCGGAGAGCCCAAAATGGGTGAAAAAAACTCCATCCAATGCAGTTTTTTTCACCCATTTCAGGCTCTCCCCCATCCCTGCCGCCTCTGGGTAGTTCAGGGGACCCAATCCCTGCAGTTTCTGGCAGCTGGGGTCTTGGGGAAGAATTTGCATGTACACACAGTTTCTCCCCCAACACATCAGCAGTCCCAGCGATTGTCTGGGACAGCTGGGGTGTTTGGGGAGAGATCGTGTGCGCATGCGCACAGTTTCTCCCCCAATACCTGGGCAGTCCCAGTGATCGCCTGCGACAGCTGCGGTATTGGGGGAGAGTTCACACGTGCACGGTTTGTCCCCCAACACCCTGGCAGTCCTAGCGTGCGATTGGATTGCCAGTTTGCTTGGGGGGAGAATGGGCGCGCATGCCCTCCCCCCCAACCACCGATATGAGCAGAGATCTTTGCCTCAAAGCCCGCAGGGCTGGTCTCCAGCCCTGTGGGCTTTGGGGCAGAGATAAACATAATGGAATTTGAGACAAAAGTGTGCATCACACAACGTTATGTTAATGTTGTGTAATGCAAATGTTTGCCTCAATTTCTCCGACATCCCATTTTAGCATTATGCGATGCAAACACTAACAGAGGGATCAATGTAATTGCTTTTTTTGAAATGTCAAAGTAATATTTCATCCAACAATTTTATCAGAGAGCAGCAGGTTCATCAATTCTGGTCTGGGGGCTGATGAGGACTTTGTGTGTCAGAAGGGCTCAGGACTAGAAAATGACTTGTGGATCAGGATCAGTGGTATGAGTGTCATGCTGCGATGCGGAAGGCAAATGGAAAGGCACTGCATTCCATTGTTCTCAAACCAATCTTCATGGCTGATTGCTAATATTCAGAATCAGATTTATTTATTTATTTATTCAGATTTATATTCCTGCCCACTCGCCAAGGCGACTCTGGGCGGCTTACAGTCAAAATAGCAACAGTACAATAAAAATTATAAAATATAACATTACAAAATACAGTAATATCTCGGATAATGTTTACCTCGGATAATGCTAAAATCGCATAACGTTAAGTAATCTGGGGAGGAGAATTGGATCGAATAACGTTAAGGTCCTATGGGATGTATCGGATAATAACTGCTAAAGCCTGTGTGGTTACAATGTATCTCTATGGAGCTTTAACGTTATCTGATCCAGCCCATAGGATTTTAACATGCATCAGATAACACTAAAAATTGGATAACACCAAGACTTGTGGAACCAAGTCTTAGCGTTATCTGAGGTATTACTGTACAACCAAACCAGAACACGGACTAACTCCCCTCAGGCTGTTGTTGTTGACCCAGAGGAGTGGGCAAGGTCCTCAGCTGCCTGCCAGGTCATGGAGTCTTCTCCCTCTGGCTGTTGTTGTGGGCCCAGAGGAGGGGCTGGTGTTCTCAGCCACTGCTAGGCCATGGAGTCTTCTCCCTGGCACAAAAACAAGAACCATGTCAAATACATGAGTTAATCCTTACTTTTCCTTTTTAGATGGCAATCTCTGCTGTGGCTGGCATCCTCAAGCAGTTGAAGAGGCCTCACAAAAAGATTCCCATCTGCCCTTTCCAAATCAGTAAGTGTGCTTAGCAATAATAACCTCAGATGTAGAGCTGTTCTTGAAAACTAAAACCTTTTAATTAGCATCTGTCTTGCAAATATGAGCTTTGTGTCTACATTCATTGTTGAGGTGATATTAAAAAACACAGATTCTTAATTCCCTTCTATCCTGACATTTTGGTCCGGGTGCTTTTAAGCTTCTTCATGTGATTTTTTTAAATAATCCTGCCATTTTAACCTCTCCAATTTTAAAGTAAAAACATAAAAAAGTAGCATATTGAAGACTAAAAGATGATATGTAACAACTGCACCTTCTATTTTGATTAAATAAATTGAACAGAACAAAAAACAAATAAGGTACTCCGGTGCATAATTGATATATTGATGCAATTTTTCTCTATCTTTTCAGTCTTTTGAGAAGATTTTTAAAAGCCTTGTAATGTAGTTACAAGGTGGCTTAGTGGTTAAGATGCTGACCGTGACGAATGGAAGGTTGGCAGGTCAGCAGTTTGAGACCCGGGTACTGCATGAAGGTGTGCGCTCCCTTCTCCTGCCAACCTAGCAGTTTGAAAGCAAGAAATTGCAAGTAGATAAATAGGTACCAATATAAATATATAAACGGTGTTCCGTGCAGTCATGTCCACATGTCCATGGGAACATCTACAGAAAGCTCTGGCTCTTTGTCTATAAACAGAGATGAGCACTGAACACTAAAGTTGGATACAACTGGCTTTTGAGCAAGGGCGACCTTTACCTAATGCAGTTGCTTTTCACTCATCTTTTAAAGCAGAGGATAAACATCAACAAAAAATTGTTGGTGTCCATAACTAGTTAAAGCTTGTTGGACCAAAGCTATCTTCTAAAATTTGTACAGTTTTGAAAACACTAACTAGTGGTCTGTTCCACTTTTCTGGAAGTATAAAGTACATTCATAGTATAAAACTGCTCCTTCCATGTCCAGGCCAGACGTGAAACTGCCAAAATGAAGCCACCTTTTTGTGAGTTCATTCTGCAGTTCCTTTTTCCTGACCTAATGTGAGAAAGATAGTTGGCAACACAAGGTTTCCCTTACTAGCATGTGCCTGATTGTGGCTCAAGAATACCACAATATTCCAGGATACTTTTTCTGTGTTTGCATTGCTTATTATTTTAGCTGCCCTCCTCTTCTTCCTTGTTTGATTTGTTTCAGTGATCCAGTAAAGGGATTGCCTTCCTCCTGCATTTGTATTATTTGAACTACTAAGGTCAATTTTTAATTTATTTTTTATTTTTCCTTCTCACATTACAGTGGTAATTTGATTTTACATTTTCCATCTAGGTAGGTATTAGTAACTAATGCCTGTCTAGCTCACTTGAATTTTATTTTATTTCTGTGAGTTGAGTTTTTATGGTATGGTTTCTTTGTATATTTTTTGTGGTTTCATTAAATGCTGTGAGCTGTCCAGAGTAGTGTATGAGCTAATGGGTTGGGATAGAAATAAAATAAAATAAAATAAATAAATAGTACCCCCAAGTGCTACAACTACCTGCTGAGTGTAAAAATGCAAACTGATGGGAATATTGAATAGAAAATGATTCTCTGTCTTCTTGTTGTTTTTAACGAACAGGTGGAACCCCTCAGCCTTCTAATATCCAGGCCGGTGACAGACTTGACAACCAGTGGCTGCATTATGAAAGTGCTAGTTTACCAAAGACAAAACAAGCTTGGGAGGCCTCTCATTTTGTGGAAAAGACTCATTGGGGATACTATACCTGGCCTCAGTAAGTAGTAGCTTGTCTTTCCTGTCCAAGTCATGTAAACGCTTCTCCAGTTGTCTTTTCACAGATTATCATTGTAACTTGCTCTGATCTAATTAGATAACCCCTAGTATCATCTTCAGTCAGTACCTTATAGTCTTCCCTAAGCTCTGTCCAACAAAGCTGGAAAAGATTACATTAGCGCCCCCCCCCCCTGGAAGTGGTAGCCTTGTTCACCTGTGGAGACATGTCAGATAAGAAACAAAACAAAAATTAAAAAAAGACAAAAACATGGGACTTTAGACACTAATACTATATTTTAATGTGAGTTTTCATGGACCAAGTTCACTTCAGACAAGAGGAAGAGACTACTTCTCCTTTAATCACTCTTGTTATGAGTAATGACAGATTGATACAACCAACCATGAATGGGCATGAGTACAGTTGTCAGTGTTGTAAAGTATCAATTTCCCCCCTTGCAATTTCTAGAAATATGGAAATCTATGCTTCAGCGAAAGAGCAACCAAGGCTTGGAAGGAATAGAGATGAACTTTCAGAGGTGAGTATATTTTACATTTCTGCTGAAAGTCTGTCTTGATCTGATTCAGATTTGGCCACATATATGTATCAGTGGGGGGAGAAAACACCCCCCCCCAGCTCATTTAGAGGAGGATCACTCATGCTTTTAATAGTTTTTAACTAGATTTTTAATTGGTGTGGGTGGGAGGTAATTTTTCAGTGTTTTTAGGAATTTTAAGGGTTTTTATAGTTTAAATGTTGGGGATTTTATGTACGCCGCCCAGAGTCACAGGTCGATTGGGGTGGCTATACAAATTGAATGAATTAATGAATGAATAAACAAATAAATATGTTTTGTGATTGTGGGTAAGGTGAATGATTCAAGATCTGCTTGAGATAATTGGGTTCCATGTTGATCCCACTTTGAAAAGGAATGGGGATAAGGACTCATCTATACATCATGTTGCTAAGCTTCATGGCTGCCCTGAGTAACATGATTTATATGTTACCAATTCTAAGGTTAACATTCAGTGATTGAATTATATTATTTTAGTTACTTTATCTCACTTGAAGCAACTACATATGGTAAGCAGCAATTAGAGTAGGCCCATTTGAATGAGTAGAACTTAGAGAGCTAATTCATAAAATCCCCATTAACTCAGTAGGCTTACTCTAGTGTGATTTACTAAGCAATAGGATTCAGTGATCTCATGAGGGAAAGGTAAAAGAGCAAAAGTAATAATAAATTCCTGTAGAAAACAACTGCGTGAGAAGTTTCAGCACTTAGGGTTTAAGCACACTTTCCTTGGCAAGAATATGATTAACTAATCATTTCAATTTTTCATATGAGCATATAAGAAAAATAAAGTTGATTTTGAATGCTTAAGTGCCACTTGATTGAGACTATGTATTGTGTAGAACAGTATTTCCCAACCTTTGGTTTTTGGACTTCAATTCCCAAACGCCTAAATTAATCCCCCAAAGCACTGATCATCCAGTGTACTGACCTAGGCTTCTGGGAATTACAGTCCCTCTGTGGAGCGTGTGCCCCACGTTGGGAACCACTGGTCTAGAATGTTCCCCCATGCAAGATAGTTTATGCCTTGAACTGATTAAGCAGTGTCTTTTAAGTTATGCTACATCATTATTTCTTTTTTCTTTAAACAGGCAGAGCAAGTAATTTATGATCATTTTTCTGATCCAAAATTTGTCGAGCAGTTAATCAAGTTTCTTTCCTTAGAAGACAGAAAAGGGAAAGATAAATTTAATCCTCGCAGATTTTGCCTCTTCAAGGTGACTAGTTGCTTTGATTATTTCTCTTTTCTGGGGGGAGCAAACCTGTAAAAATGTAAATCTCACAAAGAGGATTTTTACCCATAAATCCATAGACTACTGCCAATGTGTTATGTGTTTGTATGTTTTTTTAAATGTATGGCTCAAGAGGAGCATTTCTGTTGTCTCCTCCTGTCTCATACCATAAACTGCACTTGGGGTGATGGGAATCAAACTTGAAATCTAAGAAACTTCTTCCATTTGATGTCAATTAAGAGGTTGTAATTCAGAAAATGCATAATTTGAAAATATAGATTTCCATTGTTCTTCTTCTGAACATGACTTGATTGTTGTTTTAAGCTAAAATCTGTATCCTAATTTACATATGTAGATTCTATGTTATTGTTTTAAAAACTGCTAACTAAAATGTTTGCATGGCATAATTGGGTGAAAGGCTCTGTCTCTTTTTGAGTATTGTTAATGTATTCTAAAGGATCAATATCGACTGCAACTCGTATCTGAGAATGCATCCCCCCCCCCCCCGAAGCAGGAAAAATGTCATTAATATGGTGGTACAGTTAAATGAAAAGGGTACAAGACTTTTATTGTTGTAAACATAACCCTTTTAATGCAATTTAAGCACTGAATATAATTTTTTAACAGGGTCTGTTCAGAAACTTTGATGATGCCTTCTTGCCTGTATTAAAACCTCATTTGGAACGTCTTGCTGTAGATTCCCATGAAAGTCCGCAGCGATGTGTAGCTGAAATAATAGCTGGGTTGATAAGAGGGTCTAAACACTGGACATTTGAAAAGGTAATCTTTTAACTTCACCAAAATGCACATGAAATGGTAGTCATTTTTAGTTGCAGAAACTCCTGTGAATTCCTAAAGAAGACAAAATACAAATTAAAAAAATATAAGTTTACAATTTCCCAAATCATAGCTGCTTTTGAAAGTGTTTCTTATGCCAAATAGTTTCCCTCTTCATCTAAAATTAAGGATGTTTAGAAGCAGTACAAATGACACATTCTTGTTTATATTTTGCTCTCTGGATTTTTGAGACAGAATCTTTCACCCCAAAGTCTAAAGGTTCAGAGCTGCTATTCTTTTGGCTCTTGTTTAATTAAAGCTGCAGAACCCCTCATAACAAGCTTGGATTATGCTAATTGGTTTTTATATTGTCTTACCCTGGAAAGTAATAGCTGAACGAATAAAAGATGACTAGTAATGCCTTACATAACATTATAATTTTTTACTGTATAGGTAGAGAACCTATGGAAAGTTTTGTCTCCACTTTTAAGAACAGCTTTATCCAACATTACAGTGGAAACCTATAATGACTGGGGGACATGTATAGTAACATCATGTGTAAGTCTTGTATATTCCTTTTTAATTCCCCATATTTAGAAACCATGCTCCTCTTATTACTCAGTACTTAGATTTGGATGAATTCGAGCACATTCCAGTTACCTTGTAGGCAACAGTTCTGTAGTTAGGCAGCCTATTACGCTGCATCACAAAAAAAATTGACTGCTAGTTAGTCTAATCCATGTGTCCTACACTAAATCAAGTGCGCTGAATCCAAATCTGAAGTCTGAATCTGCCTAGAATGTCAGGATCATAAGTACTGTAAGCAAATCTCACCCTCTTAGTTAAATTCTTGCACTGATTACGTTATTATTATTTCAAATTTATGGGGTATATTTGCTACAAATGTAGCAAAAGTTGTCCGGTTTATTAACACAGCTGTAACTACTCATCTTTAGGTCAAAACAGACTCAATATGGCCTAGTTTTACTATACAATAAGATGGTTTCGCTCTAAAGGAAAGCCCTTGGTCCATCTCGCCTTATATACCTATTTCTGACATCAGCTCACTGACTTGCCCAGACATGCCCAGCTGCTGCTGGAACATACATGCCACCAGGGGATGTGATTCAGCTGAGGCGGCAGCAGGCATAGTGGGAGCCGCAACTGTTATAATGGTCCCATGTAAAAATATATTGTTCAATACCATTTGAACAGCTATAGCACACCTATAACTTAAAATATGTACATGATAGGCAAATTCTGAGTTCAGATTTGGAATCGGCACACTCGATAGCATGTAATTCACATGTGTTATTCCCAGTAGCAAAATCTTTGCTGTACTGTTATAAACAATTTTTCCTTTTCTATGCCTTTCGCCTTTGTTGTTATCATTTTGCCTTTTCTTGTTTTGAAGTTTTCATTGTGGTTTGTCTGGCGTATAGCAGATTGTGGGAGGATTTGGGAAGACCCATGATGGTGAACCTTGGCACTCCAGATGTTCTTGGACTTCAGTTCCCAGAATCCCAAACACCTTGTGAATCCACACAAATGGATTTACTGTGGGCACGTTTTACTTCTGCTTCCGGGAACGATGAGGGCAGCGGGGCCAGATGACTCACAGTAAACCCATTCGTGTGGATTCTCAGGGTGCTTGGGCTTCTGGGAATTGAAGTTTAAGAACATCTGGAGTGCCAAGGTTCACCATCACAGGTATATAGGATTGCAACCTGGGTTTGTAACTACTATTTGGATGTAAGTCCTTTTGAACTTTGAGCTTTTCTTCTGAATTACCATGTGTAAGATTGTTCTGTTACTCTTCTCTCTAAAATCAAAACATGTTCAGAGAGATTTGATTTCTCTAATTAAGGTAGAATCTAGTATAAGATGGATAATACCTATATGGATTTTTTTGTTAAATGCGAACTTTTTCCTTCTATAAAGAAAACACTCTTATGCTGCTTGATAATGAATTGTCTTTCAGATAACTTTCCTAGGATTTCTGTTGCTAGAAATAATTATGTCTCTTTTTCAAATTGTTCATACAGGAGAGTAGGGATCCCCGGAAGTTGCACTGGTTGTTTGAATTGCTACTGGAGTCTCCTTTGAATGGTGAAGGAGGGTCATTCGTTGATGCATGGTAAAAACGCCTATTTATTTGTTTGTGGCCCAAGGCATGAATGACAATGAAAGTCATGTGTACAGAGAACTGAATTTTCATGTTTTAGTCTATGGTAGAAGGTATTTACCATGAGGGATCATGTCACAAATCTCTTGTCTGGCTCTCTTTGTAAAATCCAGCTGGCTTACCTAACACAACAGGCTGACGTAATATAAGGTTACTTGGTTGATCTGTACTTCACATGTCTAGTTTGACGTGGCAGATTGAAGCATTGTCTTCCATGAGTTTTTAGCCAGCTCTTGCCATCAGGAGGTCCTACTGCTACCATAGCAGGGTCTGATGGCACTTTGGGGACTGAGGACCGTGTTTTTGATGTCCCTTTAGCCATTTTAAATATGATGACACAGCTGGTTGGGTTCATGTCTAAGTTGGCCATTTTAGAGCAATCCACTGGCCAGGTGCATTGGCTAAGTTCCAGCCCCACTTAGCTGACTTGCAGTTCCAGAATGGAGAAACATTCTGGACTGCTAGCCAACACCTTTGTGGCATGATTGAACCTGCCAGGGGAATACACTCCTGCCACTATACCTGTTGCAGCGGGCTTAGTATAAGACTGTAGAAAATATGAATTTGGCAATATAGCAGCATGGAAACAACAAACTTTTGTAATATTATCTTCTACAAATAGGTTAAAACCTCGAGGTAAGAAATTAATCCATTCCTCCAGGTTCTTCATATCTCAAAGTTTTTGTATCTCGAACCACGGTTTTCCATAGGAATGGATGGGAAACCAATTACTTCGTTCCGGAGGTCTGGAAAGAAAAACACAACACCCCATGTCTTTTATCTTTTATCCCCTGACCACCTCCTCACCACCCAAGCCCCAGCTGGGGAGATCAGGATGAGGGAAGAAGGGTAGGATACTTCCAGAATCCTACACTTCTTCCCTCACCCCGATGTGGTCCCTCTAAGCAGCTATGGCTGTGCTGCTTGGGTGCATGGGGAGAAGGGTAGGATTCGAATCCTACCTTTCTCCCCACATACCTGAATCCTACCCTTCTGACCACCAGCTGACCACCAGCTGAGGAGACCAATCAGGCTGAGGGAGAGAAGGGCTGATTCTTGGAATCCCTTTTTCCCACCACCCAATCACCAGTTGGGAATTTGGGGTGGGGGAAAAATAGAGCAGCTGACAGTGTTTGGTGGAGCAGTCTCCCCCATTACCACCCTGCTGCTTTTAAGTTGCTGAAACCCTGGGGAAACTTTTTTCATATTTCAAAAAAAATTAAGAATTTGTATCTTGAAGCTGATTTTTTCCAATATTTCCATTCATATCACAAGTTTTTCGTATGTCGAACTGTTCGTATCACAAGGTTTCACTGTATTAAAAAATTGCCAATGACATATACAGTACAGTATTATGATAAAAAGTTGAGATACGCTGTAGGTCCATCTATGTCCTGTAAACCTAATGGAAATAAAAAATCTGCTAAACTGAAAATGATGCATCTGGTCTTCCATTTATAAGACAGAGGCTGGGACCCTGTTTCTTAACGTTGTATGTTACAACTAGAGTAACTCCAGTGAAACTGGGAATTTGGTCAATCTACTTCATAAATTCCACTGATTCAATAGGTCCATTCTAGTTTGGTTTGCTAGGCTAAGCAACAGGATTTCAGCCAATGTATTGTATAGGATTGATTTTTTATCATGCACAGTGTCTTTTAGAAAAGATAACGGTGTACCATAACCATAAGCACTTGACATGTTCTTTTGCTTTCTTCTTTATTTTCCTTTCCTGCTCGGACAGTCGTCTGCATGTACTACAAGGAGGCCTTGCGCAGCAAGAATGGAGAGTGCCAGAGCTGCTGCACAGATTGCTGCAATACCTGGAGCCTAAGCTCACCCAAGTTTACAAAAATGTCAGAGAGAGGATAGGAAGGTTCGTAATGTTCCTTTCTTAAATCTTTGTGTTAGTTTTAGGGCTGCAGCTTAAAGAATCACACTTGCTGAAGTGAAATATACTTTTAATTAATGGAAGGCAGGCAAAGAAGCGTTATTCCTTCTCTGACATGCAAAAGGGAATATACAGTGGAACCTCAGTTAATTAATGTGTTCTCCAGGACATTTCTTAAAGCAAAAATTACTTTAACCAAACATTTTCCCATAGGAATGCATTGAATGCAGTTTCCCAGAGGAATGAATTGAAAACCAAAATACATTAACCAAAACACGGTTTCCCAGAGGAATGCATTGAAAACCAATTAAACTGTCCCTATAAAAATTCCATAAACCAAGCCACTACTTTATGGATTTCCTTTTGTTATGTGATATTTATGTTAACTGAGCTGTTTGTTAACCGCGGTTCCACTATATTCTAAGAGGAGACATGCATGTGTATCATCAAAAACAATGAATTCATTCATTCATTCATTTATTATTTAGACTTATATCTCCACCCACTCACCATGGCAACTCAGGGTAGTTTACTGTCAACATTTTTTGAGGTTTTGTCCCTTCAAAACATGATTATGTATAAGCAAAATTTATATTTGAGGTCAGTTTTGTCTGGAAGAGGCCAGAGAAGATTTCACTCCTGTGTTCATTGATTACCTGTATTCATGTTCAGTTCAGGGTGTTCGTTTTCACTTTCAGAAAACAAGACCACTTGGGATTTGTATCTTCAGTGGTGTTTTCTCTTATGTGCCCTCATATAAATCCCATTCAGTGTTGAGGTTTTGCTCCATGCAGATTGGCATAAGCAGGGTCTCTCTGGTTGTAGTAACTATATGATAGTTTGTTTCCACAGGTGCCCATAAAGTCCAGTCACTGTTTGCTTTTCCTTTTGGGAAGACTGAAGTGTTGGAAATTTTGAACCTCCAATAAGCGGGTTTTTTCTTTACTTCTGTTAGCTCTTCTGTTTTGTTTCTTGAAGAGGTCAGTTGCTGTGGAATATATTTGGCAGATTATACTTCTGAATGTGTACAGCTCTGATGTTTTTAAAAATAGTAGCATTCCACCACCACCCTTGAAAGTCAAGGAATGGAGAGAAGAGAGTTTACCATGATAGGGAACTGTATTTTAAATGGAGTGACAAATGCAGTCAGATGGATGGGATACAAATAAAGATAATAAAATAAATATTAGATATTAATATTAAAAATATGATTTTTTTTTTACATAGCGTTTTGACATATATTTTTATGATCGACGTTTCCTTACCAAATACTGCTCCAACAAAATCTCCCCATGTCCATGAGTTCACTTCCCGAATACTTGAAAAACTCAAACCTCTTATGGAAGTGGATGAAGAAATTCAGAATCATGTGATGGAAGAGAATGGAGTTGGAGATGAAGATGAGCGAACACAAGGCATTAAGCTCTTGAAAACCAGTAAGTGTGCTAAATCTACAAAGGCTTTGTTCAGCTATATGTAGCAAATTGCTGTATAGGTCATCCCCTATATCCATGGGTTCAATATCCATGGTTGCAGTTATCTGTGGATCTAAAAAGATCCAATAAAAATCCTGAAATACCAAATACAGTAACACCTCAGATAACGTTTACCTCGGATAACGCTAAAACCGCATAACGTTAAGTAATCTGGGGAGGAGAATTGGATCAAATAACGTTAAGGTCCTATGGGATGTATCGGATAACAACCGCTAAAGCCTGTGCGGTTACAATGTATCTCTATGGAGCTTTAACGTTATCCGATCCATCCCATAGGATTTTAACATGCATCGGATAACACTGAAAATCGGATAACACCAAGACTTATGGAACCAAGTCTTAGCGTTATCCGAGGTATTATTGTATATGTATTTCTATGGAAACTGCAAGTAGATAAATAGGTACTACTTCAGTGCAGGCTGGGTTCCGTAGAGGCTGGGAGACTAGAGACCACATTGCCAACATTGTCAGGCAGTTGAGGACCACGCTCCCACCTCCAGGCCCCCATCAATGGCCAGAGGGGAGTTAGTCTGTTTTCTGCTTTTTTTGTTTTGTGTGGTTGTATTTTATGATTGTTACTGTACTGTTTTGACTGTAAGCCGCCCTGAGTCGCCTCAGTGAGTGGGCAGCAATATAAATCTGAAGAAACAAATAAATAAATACATTGGATCATGGAAAAAACAAAGGAATATCAGAAACAAGTCTACTTCTGTTTCATTGACTACACCAAGGCCTTTGACTGTGTGGACCACAACAAAATGTGACAAGTAATTAAAGAGATGGGAATACCAGAACACCTTATATGCCTCATGAGAAATCTGTACAAGACTCAAGAAGCAACAGTTAGGACAGAATACGGAATGACAGAGTAGTTTGGTATAGGAAACGGAGTAAGACAAGGCTGCATTTTGTCACCCTGCTTATTCAACTTCTACACAGAGCACAAAATGCACAATGCAGGGTTGGACGAATCACAAGTTGGGATCAAAATTGCTGGGAGAAACATCAACAACTTGAGATACGCAGATGATACCACCCTAATGGCAGAAAGTGAGGAAGACCTAAAGAAGCTGCTGCTTAGGTTGAAAGAAGAGAGTGCAAAAGCAGGTTTGAGACTCAACATCAAGAAAACCAAGATAATGACAACAGGCCCTATCAGTCCCTGGAAAATAGATGGGGAAGAAGTAGAAGCAGTGACAGATTTTACTTTCTTAGGATCAAAGATCACTGCAGATGGAGATTGCAGCCATGAAATAAAAAGGCGACTGATGCTTGGGAGACAAGCAATGAGAAACCTGAGGAACATAGTTAAAAGTAGAGACATCACCTTGCAAACAAAAATTCGCATAGTCAAAGCAGTGGTATTCCCGGTGGTAATGTATGGTTGTGAGAGCTGGACCATTAGGAAATCTGAATGCAGAAGAATAGAAATGTGGTGTTGGAGGAGAGTTTTGAGAGTACCCTGGACAGCAAGGAGAACAAATAAGTCGATCCTAAAAGAAATCAACCCTGACTGCATCTTAGAAGGTCAAATAGTAAAGATGAAGCTAAAGTACTTTGGACACCAAATGAGAAGAGAGGATTCACTTGAGAAAGCCTTGATGCTGGGAAAGGTGGAGAGCAAAAGAAGAAGGGGGTGGCAATGAATGAGATAGCTAGATGGCATTGTAGATACAATGGGCACAGAGCTGGGTGGGTTGAGGAGGATGGTGGAGGACAGGGGTACCTGGTGGGCAATGGTCCATTGGGTTGCAAAGGGTCAGAATCGACTGTGCGACTGAACAACAACAAAATGGCACACTAAGCGGTGGCTTAGTGGTTAAGCCACTGAACTTGATGACTAGATGGTTGGGAGGTCACCAGTTCAAGACCAGAGTGCTGCATGGTGGAGGAGCTCCTGTCTCTGTCCCCTTGCTCCTGCCATCCTAGCAGTTTGAAAGCAAGCAGTTGCAAGTAGATAAATAGGTACCACTTTGGTTGGAAAGTAAACAGCATTCCATGTCTAGTCATGCCTGCCACATGTCCACAGAAACATCTGCAGATGCAGACAGCGCTGGCTCTTTGGCTATAAACAGAGATGAGCATTGAACCCTAGAGTCGAATACAACTGGCTTTCAAGCATGGGTGACCTTTACCTATGGCACATTACCAGAGCTGGCCACTAGAGGCCACTGTCTGCAACAAGTATAACGGTCACTGCTGTAGATCTCAAAACATATAACCTGCAAATATGGGGTTCCCCCTGTATTTGTCTTTTGAGGTTATGGTAGTTTGAATGATTGTGAGCTGTGCATTTTTTCCTGTTGTACTCTGTTTCATTTTGTATTTAATTATTACATTATTTCTTTATTTTACGTTCTGACAGTTCTTAAGTGGTTGATGGCAAGTGCAGGGAGAGCCTTCTCCACAGCTGTTGCAGAGCAGCTCCAGCTTTTGCCATTGTTTTTCAAGGTATGGTGTTTATTGCTTCAACTGCATTTATATTGCAAGTTGCTTTCTGAAAACATTAAACCTGTGCTGTTTGACAATATAAAACCATCTATCAAACCCTCTTTTCCATCAGGAATAGTTCTTGTTTGAAGGACTTAAGCACACCGAATGCATCTCCAGTCATGCTGGTCTATCATGTTGGGTTGTGTAATTTAGGAAGAATTTCAGAGAGAAAACAAAACGGAGACAAAAAATGCTGTGGCACCTTAAAGACTAACTCCTATATTTTAATTTTGGCTTTCGTGGATAGAACCACTTCGTCAGACATAAGAGTGCATTTTCATGGTATCAGTTTATACATATCAGGTACAGAGCCGCACAATGGTTGGATGGCATAACAGGTTTGCAAAACAGTGTGTTATTTGTGATCAATACATGATCAATGTCGCTATTTACAACAGTAATAACAGAAGATCCCTGATTAGGGTTAGTTTGATTATCATGAAGTCTGGTTCTGTTGTAAATGTTTAGTCGGTTCAAAGTAAACATTCTTACATTACACATCTGCTAATGAGTTAATTGATGATGCTGTGTGTGAGACCCAGCTAGAGGTCAAACATCCACCCTTTTGTACCAACTGTCGTGATGGAAACAACCTCCCTCCCATTTTGTATCCACTAAACATTTACAACGTAACAGAACCAAACTTCACGATACTCAAACTAACTCTAATATGTACCTGATATGTATAAATTGATACAATGAAAACTGTTACATCTGACAAAGTGGACCAACATTAAAATACTGTACAGGAGTTAGTCTTTAAGATGTCACAACATTTTTTGTTTTGTTTACTCTCTGATATGCTTACACAGACTAACACGGCTACCACTTAACCTTCTACTAGGAAGAATTGTCTTTCAGTATGAAAATAGAGTGTTCTTCTGTAGTCCTATCTGCTTTCAATTGTCAGTTCCTCTCACCTTGCATCAGTTGGTTTTCTTCACATGTTGGAGTGTACAAGATGCTGATGCTGATGGAGGAGGAGATATAATAATCATTATATTTAAAACATTATGACCTTCCCTCCTAACTGGTTATTACACCCCCCAGTATATTTGAGAAGGTTGATGGGGAAAGATCCATAAACATTCATCTCTGAATAAAAGCTCTTCTAATTATTTTTTAATATAGCATTTTGACATACATATATGGTTTGATTAAATGATTAAACTTCCTATTATTTAGAGACTTGTTTTTTGAATCACCCAATATTCTGAGCCCTGGCATCCAAAGAACAGCAGCCAAAGAGGCCAGATCACCACGAATTTCAGATCCAAGGAAGCAAAAGAAGTGGAAATTGTGTCAGGAAAGTGAGGATTGAATATGTTTAGATGGGAGTGCAAAGATTTTTCTGCTTTTCCCCCTTGACACAATTAAGCTTTTCTTTGCCTTAAACTTGTAATGCTGATGGACAGCAGAAAATAAAGAAAAGAGAGAAAAACATTTAAGATGCGAAAACAATGCATTGCCTTGCAAGGAGACCAAGAAGACTGTGCCTGTTGCTCTTTTCTTGTGCCTGCTTACGAAATCATGTCTTTCTCCTCGTGGCTGGAAAGAAGAAGGGAACAAAATAAACAGCAGCCATATCTTCAGACTGATCTGTGGCCAAAGACACTTCTGTTATATCTGTACCTTGGATTCTGTCAAAACTCTTGTGCCTAGTGCACTTGGGCCATTCAGTCTATTTGGCCTTGCAGTGTTTGTTTCCCCTTGGCATTTCCCCCAGGTATGTAGAAATCCCAAGATGAACAAGAACCAGGTTGGTGTGTCCCCAGAAGGGCACAGGGCAGTTTGTGCACCAATCTGTAATGCTTTTATGATTGTTGTTGTTGTTGTCGTCATCATCATCATCATCATCATCATCATCATCATTATTGTTATGCACAAACAACATTGAGTGTCTCAAATAAGCTAAATCCACCCCCACCACCTCCAGCTGTTTATATACCACTTGTCAGTAACGTGGCTTCTGATCACCGGGAAATCTGAATGGAAATACTGTACCATATTTGGATTCCTGCATTAAGCAGGAATTTGGGCACAGACAAGGTGAAAGAGGCCGTGCACATCCCTCAGAGAGGCTAATAGGGTGTGATTTTTTTTTTAGTCTGCTATGTATTCATTCAGTAAAATGAAGACTTTTCTGTTGACTTATATAAACTCATATTTGGTAACTTCCTGTTCTCCTTCCCACAGATTGCGCCTGTAGAAAATGATAATAGTTATGATGAACTGAAGAGAGATGCGAAGTTGTGCTTGTCCTTAATGTCTCAGGGATTACTGTATCCCGAACAAGTGCCTTTGGTTCTTCAGGTGTTAAAACAAGTGCGTGATGCTCTTTAAATAGTACAATTTTTTTAAAAAAAACTTGGTGGCATGCTGAATTTGTGTTCAAATTTGCTTGAGGACAAAATGTATCAGCAAGTACATTCTGACTGAACACTTGGGAATCTGCTGTAAAGTCTGAAATGATTGACTGCTTAAGCAAAATGTTTGTTGTTGTCTGTGGAAGGAGCATGTAAGTATTGAAGTGGAGTGTGTCTTATAAAGACCACTGCAACTCACCCTACCCATTAAGAAAAGCAATTCCACTTATACACCACCCCATAGCACTTAGTGCACTCTCTGGGTGGTTTACAAGTTAATTAGCATTTTGCCCAAACATTCTGGGTCCTCATTTTACCAACCTCTGAAGGATGGAAGGCTGAGTCAACCTTGAGCCCTGGTCACGATTGAACTCACAACCATTTGGTTGCAGTACAGCAGTTTAACCACTGTGCCAGGATCTCAAGAGCTGAGGACAAGCTCTTGTCCTTCTTCTTTCAGAATCACAAAGAAGCCATTTGTTAGGTATAGAATATTTATAATTCCAGGACTCCCAGCCCCAAATGTCACCTGCAAACTTCCAAGCAGACCACAAGAGGACCACAAGAGGAGGAGGAGGAAGAAGAAAAGAGAACTTCCTACCATAAATCTGCTTCACTATTGATGGTGCAGTGGTTAAACTCCTGTATTGCAGTCAAAACTGCTGACATTGTAAGTTTGATACTGTTGGAGCTCAAAATGGATTTAGCCTTCCATTTATTTATTTATTTATTTATTGCATTTCTATACCACCCATTCGGGTGGTATCCCACTCTGGGTGGTATAAAAACAGATAATAAATAGCAACAGAACACACAGCAAATCAAAACAAACAAACAACAAATACATCACAAACTAAATAAAGTAACTGGTGTCTGAGGGCATAGGAACTCAACCTGACTGACTAATTTATCACTAAAGAGTTTTTGAACAAGAGAGTTTTTAATTGCTTTTTAAAGATAGCTAGTGATGGGGCCTGGTGCAGCTCCACTGGTAGAGTGTTCCACAGTGTTGGTGCCGCCACCGAGAAGGCTCTATTTCAGTGTTTCCCAAATGCTGGTTTTTGGACTTCAATTCCCAGAAGCCTAAGTCATTTCCCCAAAGCACTGATCAGCCAATGTACTGACTTAGGCTTCTGGGAATTGAAGTCCACTGGGGGGCTGTGTACCCCTTGTTGGGAACCACTGCTCCGTTTCTACTTTCGAGCCATCCTCGGGGTCGGCACCTGGAGCTGCTGCAACTGTGATGAACAGGTGATACATGGAGTTGTTCTGAGAGACTCTCCAACAGATAACAAGGTCCTTCCATCCTTTTGAGGTCAGTAAAATGGGTATCCATTGTGTTGGAGGCAAAGTGCTAATTACCTTGGGAACTAGGTACTGTGTGGCAGTATATAAGTGTCATTGCTATTGCTACGTGTGCATTGGCTGGAAAGTAGAAGGAAATGCATCTCTCTCCCCCCCCCCTCCACCCCAGTTCCACTGCTGGCTGGGAGATCTCTCACTGCCTATGGCCGTGATGGCGGTACGGGTGTGTTTTATTTCTGCTTCTGGGGGTGACGAGGGTGGTGCAGGCCAGATGAATTGCAGTAAACCCTTTTGTTAAACCCTTATCTGGAACTTGTTTAGGACTTGATATGTCATAGAGTGGGGCGGTCATAAAGTCTCAAAATCTCAAATTAGGTTACACTATGATCTCTCTGACTTACTGCCTTCCTAGTCCTATGATTACTGTGCCAAACAGAAGGAAACACATATGAACTCTGTTTGCATGCAAGAGGAAACCATAGCTGGAGTTAGGATCACAGTGCCTTAGACTTTTATATTTCTTTTAGCTCCTTCTGCTTGTGTTCACTGACATTCTCCTTGGTTCAGCAAAACCTTTGTTTGTGACAGTAGTTTCTGATCCTCAGTTGGAACCAAGCTTTGATTCTGTAAAATGGCTGATTATGGTTAGCTATATTTTCTCTGAGCTGGGGAGAGAACTGAAATGCCCAAGGGAAGTGGAACAACCATGGTAGACAGAGGCACAGTCTTAGAAGTCATAGCATCTTGCAGACTAGCAAGTTTTGTTTGGCACAAGCTTTTGTAGACTGCAGTCCACTTAGCTGGGTTCATTTGAATACATTTGAAGAAGTGGGCTGCAATACTTAAAAGCTTATGCCAAATAAGACTTGTTAGTCTTCTAGGTGCCAGAACACCAGCTCTAAATTTAATATGAAATCCTCATTCTGGGTTTTTGAGGTGTCAGTGGTGGAGAAAGTGAGTTAAGCATGTGGGCTGGAGCCGTGATGGCGAACCTTAGCACTCCAAGGTTCTTGGATTTAAATTACCAGATGCCCAAGTCAAGACTCCTACTGATCAGGGCTTCTGGGAATTGATGTTCAAGAACAGCTGGAGTGCCTAGATTTGCCATCACTGGGCTGGAGTTTATAAGGGTTTTACTGTCAAACTTTTGTGATTAGTTAAGAAAGCTTTAGTGAGAAACTTTGCAGTTCGGACATTGGTAAAAATGAGACCATAAAGTTTTGAGGTTTATTTTCTCCTTGTCTATTTTCCTAGTTGCTGCTATTGTATAATTCCCTTTGTTTTGTTTTTGCAGACAGCAAAGAGTAGTTCCTGGCATGCTAGGTACTCAGTGCTAACCTACCTCCAGACTATGGTTTTTTATAATCTTTTTATCTTCCAAAACAATGAAGAAACAGTAGATGACATTAGATGGCTGGTTATAAAACTTCTGGAAGATGAACAGCTTGAGGTAAAAAATTATTTGAGCTTGCATTTGTTACCAACCTTTGGATATTCTTCCAAAATAAAAACTGGACTCTAGTTTTGGCACAGCTTGCCGCAGATCTAAACCCTGAATAAAATCCTGTTGATCTTGATAAGAAAGTTAAGAAAATATTTCTCAATATAATCAGATACTACTAAAGCTCATCCATCCATCTTCCTGGTTGCTCTGTTTATATGACTAGTGACATGTCTGAAGAGTCCTACTTTTGTGTGGATTTTATATGAGAGCAAAAACTGAAATGTCCCAGGGTATGAGTAGGAAACGTTCTTGTTCAAATTCACTGATCCTTCTATGAGCAGTGTAACAGTGGGGCGAGCTATCTTCTCCCCCGTTACAGTAGTGATGTCCAAATTCAAGAAAGATTGATACCTTGGACACCTTGAAGTCATTATTTAGTGAGGAGTCTGCACATTGGTAGACATCTCCACAAGCACATTCCACACATACAAATGGACTTGGGAAATCATGTCCATTTGAATGCGGTTTTTTAGCCATTAGGATATCACATCACCTGCTGGCTAGGCAGACCATGATGTGTGCCACCCGCTTTCACCTGGCCCAAGGGATCCGACAAAGGATGCTTTGGTGAGTTTTAGTCCCGGCCCAACATCATTGACAAGAGATGGGCACACTGTCTATTTAGACCGCTCAAGCCCCCGCACCTTGGCAAGACTCTCATCGGGGGGGGGGGGGGGAGATTGAACCAGATTTAAAATGCTGCAACATGGGTGGGCAGCTTGAAGGATCAGGACTGCCAAACACTCTGTTTTCTACCTGTCCCAGACCCAATCCTTTTGATGATGTCATTTGAAATTAAAATGTGTGAAGTGGTTGTAGGATTTTAATCAAAGAGTTGCACTTTTTGAAGGAGTTTTGAAGTGTAGTTCTTTGTCTTCATTAAAGAAAATAGTTTTGGGATTCTTGGGTCTACAATCAGTGTTTCTCAACTTTTGGTTTTGGGACTTCAGTTCCCAGAAGCCTAAGCCAATTCCCCAAAGCACTGATCAGCCAATGTACTGACTTAGGCTTCTGGGAATTGAAGTCCCCCTGTGGGGCCTGGGCCCCACATTGAAAACCACTGTCTAAACACATGGAGATATTTGTTAATGAGAACAGATGAGTTGAGAGATAAATTAGGAGAAGCTCTTTACTTTGGGCTGTAAAGGCCTTCTGAAACATTCCTTTTCCATCCCCAAATTCATTGCTGACTTGGAAAACTTCAATTATGTATGGAGCTTAACTCACCAGGAAAATTACAAAAGCATTTAAAAAAACCAGATGTAATAGTTTTAGATGCTGCAAGACCTTAAGAAATATCTTACAATGGCTTTCTTTGGGGAAAGCTCTTGTTAGATTAATTTATTTTCTTTCAGGGCCCTGATTTGTTTTAAAACTTTTGTTATTTTATGTGATATTTTTCTCTTGTAAACCTAATTGCCATCATGTGGGATTTATTTTTACATGGTTGTTTTTATTAAGCTGTTTTTATTATATCTTGTTCACTGCCCAGAGTAGGTTGCTTGTATGTGGTATACAAATGTAAGATACTGTACTAACTAACTAACTAACTAACTAAGTAACTAGCCTAGTATTCAGAGATAATCCAAGATAGTCCAAGAGATGTGGCTGCCTGAGACAAAGGAATAATTGTTACCTCTCTCAGTTCCATGTGCCGGTGTGGATCAGGCTAGCAGTTGAATGACTTTTCAACACTGGTGACAAGGATGTGTTTATCATATCTGAGGACTGGACAAGGGGTATGCTTCAGAGCTTAGGGCAGACAGCGTGGCACAGAGAAGCCCACATCTGCCACCCTCCCTCTGGCCCTGCTCGCATTACTTCACCATCGTTGGCTACAGCCTTTGCCCAGTAATGTAAAGCAAGCCAATCAACCATCCCTGATTTGCACTTCCCTCTTTTAAAAGCAGTGCAAATTTGCAGGACTAATTTGTAGAACAAATTTGCAAATGACCAGAAGAATAGTTTGTTCTCGCAGAACAGCAGTACAAATTGTCAGGATGCTTGCTTGTATGCAGTCTCTAGTGGCCATGTTACCATGGAAACCTTTGCAGTGGCTGTAGTCTTGATTTTCTTTTCTCTGAGCTGGCAGACCCTAATCCTGTGCTTGTTTGCTTCATCTGTGCTTGAGCAGGTTTTGGTATGAGGTGGGAAGTCCAGTTGTCCCTGGCGTAGCAGCACAGGGAAGGGAATGGAAGTAATTGATCTCCTGTCTACTCTTTCCCCAGTATTTTGTCCTCCAGATTTGATTTTATTATGCTCCAATATAATATGGAGACACCTTTAGAGGTCTCTCCTTTCCTGGCTACTTCACCCTATTGCAGTGATGGCCAACCTTGGCACTCCAGGTGTTCTTGAACTTCAATTCACAGAAGCCCTGATCAGCAGGAGTGTTGTCTTGGGCTTCTGGGAATTGAAGTCCAAGAACACCTGGAGTGCCAATATTAGCCATCACTGCCCGAGTGGTTTTGTTGTTTTCCTCCTTTTTTCCAAACCCTGAGCATTTCACCCATTGCTATCCCTCCTCTGTCTTGGCCCATGATGCTAAACTTTGGCACTCCAGCTGTGCAGTACGTGCAGTAAACCCATTTGTGTGGATTCACAGGGGCTTGGGCTTCTGGGAATTGAAGTCCAAGAGCAGCTGGAGTGCCAAGTTTTGCCATCACTGCCATAGAAGATCCTGATCAAAAGCTTATATTCTAGCTTTCCACTAAAACTAGGACTCATGTTGATGTTCCTTCTTAGTGACAGGAAACAAAATGTTGTAAAGTGGTAGAGAAAAGTAATAACCTAAATTTTGATGTCACAAATGCAGCATAAATAAAAATATAAAATAAATAATTCAAATTCCAGTACTTCTTAAAATCACATTCCTTTTCTGGATATTCTCAGTGGTCCCTCTGAGTCCTTAATGATGGTTTCAGAAGCACATGTCATGTAGTACATAGCTGGTCTCTTGTGCATAGTGCAGAGAACAGAATACAGTACCTTGCTTCTAATCCACAAATTGGCCATTCCCCAGTCAGAAGGGCCAACACGATGTGTCTCAGAGGCAGATACATGTCATTTGCTTCCAATCTGGGTCTAATTATGTTGCCTTTTCAATGTTCCAGGTGCAAAGTGGCTTTTATAATTAGTATTTTCAAGTGTTTTCTTCCTTGTGAACATGTTGTAGTAGCCTATCTTCATGCCTGCAAACTTGGAAAACAAATGTGTCCAATCAATCTTTTGAAAATATAGTCAGTCTTAATTGGTAAAAGATGGCCCGAGCAATGCTTTTGTCACTTTAAAAGCTCTTAAGTGAGTTTTTGAAGCTAAATAACCAAGACAAGACAATTTACTTACTTATTTACCTACTTACCTAACTACCTATCTTGTTTATATGCCACCTTATCCCCATAGGGGACCCAAGGTAGTTCACAGCAATTAAAACTGTAAAACAATCAGTAGTTTTTTTAAAATCTGTAAGTTAATGAACAAAATGTATTGAGACCCTTAGTACTTAAACGCTTCCCTGAGAAAGAAGGTCTTTGCTGGATAACAAAATAATAAGAGGGAAGGAGTAAATGGAAATACTTTAGTATTCCGCTAATGTGGACTGGAAATACATCTGTCCGGAGGCTACAACTGGTGCAAAAATGTGGCTGGCCACGTAGTGATGGGGTGTGGGTGTTAAGACCATGCCTCACCCCTACTGCGGGAGCTGGATTGGCTGCTGGTGTGCCTCTGGGTGCAATTCAAGCTGCTGGTAATGACTTTTAAAGCCTTTCATGGTAGTGTATACTTAAGAGACCACGTCACCCCAAGATCATCTGCCTGTCCTACCAGAGCAGAGCAGAGGGGCTCCCTAGTGGTTCTATCTGCCAGAGAGGCTCATCTCTGGCACTAGCAGGGGGGCCTTCTCCGTATCTGCTCCAGCCCTGTTGAATCTCTTGCCGACTGAGCTGCGTCTCTAGGCAGAGCTGCCAGTCTTCAGAAAGGGCCTAAAAACCTGGTTAGCGCAGTGGGTGTGGGGTGCTGCCGCTGTGGCAGCCTCCCCCCCCCCCCGGACCTGGCTGATATAAAGGCCATCCATGTTTTAATTTTATAGGGAGGGTATTTTAGATGATTTTAATAGTTTTTAAAGTTTTAAGTGTTTGACTTAGTATGATGGGGATGTTTTATACTTTGAACCTTTTGATACCATTAGCTGCCTGGAGTTGCTTTGGCGAGGGAGGTGGCAATATAAATATAGTAAGTAAGTAAATAAATAAATAAATAAAATATATATTTATTCAAAATGATTACCATACATATTTATTTTTCAATAAATATCTTGTATATATTAGGTATTTTTCATGGATTTTTTTTGAATAAATATTAATAAATATTCATGAATAAGTGAAACTGTGGATACTAAGCCCATAGATATGGGGAGGGAGGGATGACATGTACTGCATTACTAAGATGAAGATGGAAGTGCTAAGGCCGTGATGGCAAACCTTGGCATTCCAGATGTTTTTGGACTTCAGTTTCCAGAAGCCCAAGCCCCCGTGAATCCAAACGGATGGGTTTATGGCAATTCATCCGGCCCAGGCTGCCCTCATCGCTCCGAGAAGCGGAAGTAAAATGCACCCGTATGGGTGCATTTTACTTCCGCTTCCAGGAGTGATGAGGGTGGTGTGTCACAGGCCAGATGAATCGCAGTAAACCCATTCGTGTGGGGCTTGGGCTTTTGGAAATTGAAGTCCAAGAACATCTGGAGTGCCAAGGTTCTCCATCACGGTGCTATGGACTCTGATCGCAACTGGGCTATGTAGAAGAGTGAATAAATTCACCAGGGAATGGTTTTCATTGAGATCCTGTCATATTTGTTATTATCCATGTCAGAAATGAACAGTGACCACCGCGACACCCAATTGTTGAGCTCCAGCTTTGCTTTTTTGGACCATGTGGAAAAGTATCATAGTGATAGACTTATTGGCCTGCATGTTGGGCATACCTTTTGGGGTCACTAATGGCCTTTTTTGAATTTAGGTAAGAGAGATGGCTGCTACCACCCTGAGTGGTCTTCTCCAGTGCCACTTCCTGGTGATTGATGACCCTATGCAGACTCATTTTGAAGAGCTGTGCAAGAGGAAGCTTCCAAAGAAGAGAAAACGAGACCTCAGCACAGTAGTGGATACCATCCCCTCTGCAGGTAAGAGGGCAGTTGCTTAAGTAAGACTGGGGAATGTGGAAGTCTCTACATCAGGGCTGCCCAAAGTGTCCGGGTCATGGGCCGGTCACATGGTCGAGATTCCTCATGTCACATGATTCCTCCCACCCATAAGCAGAAGTAAAACATGCATGTGCAGAACATGCCCACACATGCACAGAATGCATTTATGACAGCTGCAGGTCAGTTACAACACCGTTCTGTGTGTGCATGGGCACATTCTGCACTCGTGCATGTGCATTTTACTTCCGCTTCTGGAAGTGATGAGGGCCAGATTAATTGGCACTGTGGGCCATAGTTTGGGCACCCCTGCTGTAATACTCTGTACCTGAATAATAGGCATTCAGAGGGGGATTGACCTGTCCTTATTCTTTTAGAAGACATGACAATCTGTCTTGTCTATAACATGAACTCTACTTTTTCTGAATCACTGTTGAAACAATGACATGCAAGTTTTTCCATGAATGTGTGTGGATAAAATGGCTGGGATATTTGAGCAATGGATTTTCCTTATTTTGTGGTCTATCCACTGCAAAGGCATGTAGCAATCATCTTTCCACATCATAACACTGGATCCTAGTAGTGTTATACTGACAAAAATCCTGTGAAAATGCACTTGTGAAAATGTCTTTGCAAAACTTATATGTATCAGGCTCCCAAATTGTACAGATTAAGCCTTGAAGATTATTGGGCTTGCTAAAATATATTGTTTTTTGAGTGATGGGATGTTTTGAGTTGTGGATTCTTTGAATCCCTACCTTTGAAGAAAAGGTGGTATATAAAGTCTTTTTAAAAATAAAACATCCCTGTAACTTAAAAAAGTTATACTGTACATGGACAAAGAAGCATTATTTCTCCATCATGTTGTTTGTGAATGCACACTGATGGGTCTGCGCGTGCATGGAGCCAGTTTCGGAGCTTTCAAGCTGATTGGATAAAGATTTGTAATTAGGACTGCCCACCCGCCTTCAGGCGCCATTTCTCGCCTCTTTCCCTCAGTTCTCCATTTTCCGCTATTGCAGCAGGACCCTAGAGAGAGCTTTCGTCCAAAACCCTTTTCCTGGCCTTGTTCCAACTGAATTTTGCCTTTCTGGGATCAGAAGGGTCCCTTTTGGTCCACCCCCATTCGCAAGGGGCTTTGCCTCTTGCGAGCGGCCTCTAACAATTTTTCCAGTTTGCCTGGTTGATGGCCTCTGCCGTGGCATTTAAACAGTGTTCTGTCTCCCCCCCAAAAAATTTCCAAGCTCTGACGGACACGAGAAGTGCCTTCTTTGTTTGGGGGAGAACCACCCAGTTTATTCCTGTGCAGTCTGTAAGAAGTTTTCTAAAGTTGCTCTAAAAAATTGCCGCAACAGGTTGTAGGCCCACCTCATGGCTACCGCACTTGCCCCCCCAGCGTCCGATCGCCCGGCCCGTAATCCACCTCAGGCCTGTGATCCTCTGGTCACCTCGTCATCATCTTCCACCTTGACCAGGCAGTTAACTACGGCAGAGCTTTTTGCCAAAAAGAAAAGGAAGGAGGAGAAGAAGAAGCACAAGAAACATCATTCACCTACTCTGAGGGTCATCAGACCATCGCCTCCACCGTCTCCGGCCTCGGCGGTCTTTGTCACGGCTGTGTCCTCTCAGTCTTCTGCTTCGCCTCGCCATACAGTCGTGTGTCTGGATGAGTCCCCTGTCCTTCCGCCGACTCAACAGACTCCTCCGCTTCTTTCACCACGTGGTGCCTCTTGGCTGCCGGATTGTCGACCTGCGCCAGTTCCATCCTCGGTTCTGTCTACCGTTCTGACTCTGGTCTCTCTGCAGATTGATCTCCTTGCAACTTTGTTCCAAGCCATGGCCAAGGAGATCACCGACCAGGTGCGGGCTATTGTTCCACAGCCCACCGATCTGTCTCCCACCGCTCCGGTTGAGGACACAGGCCTTTCTGGTCTGACTCGGACCCCGAGGCCTTCATCCCACCTCCCACTGTCTCGGAGAGGTCTGAAGGCTCCGACGATTCATTGGATGATGAGGTGCTACCGCTGGTGGATGCAGAGAAGTCACCTGATGATCAGATCGGGAGTGCCCATCGGGTTCCGCCGGAGGACCAACTTACTTTTACTGCGTTGCTCAAACGTCTTGGGACAACGCTTAACCTGAAGGCCAAAAAACCGTATGGCACATAAGAAGGAGATTATTCCGGTACACCTTCCCCTTCTTTTTTCCATTGGCAACTCAGCTAAATTGGTATGGAAGAAGCCGGTCTCTTCCCATTCCGTCTCCATGCACGTGGACGGACTGTACAAGCTACTCGGTGACGACATCTAATTTCTGCACACGCACCCTGTCCCGAACTCTAGGGTGGTGAAGGCTTCTCAACACCGTACACCTGCCAGCAGTGTCCTGGTGCCATCTTCTAAAGAAGGGAAGAAACTGGACTCCTTGGGGAAGAAAGTTTATGCGAACGCTTCCCTGACATTCCATGCGGTGAATTACGGTGCAGCCATGGGTGCCTACAATTGCAAGTTGTGGGGTAAAGCAGAGACTCCCGGAAGATCTCCATGCGGAGTTTGGCACCCTTTGTCAGGAGGGCAATCATCTGGCCCTTCAGCAAATTCGGACTGCCCGTCATGTGTGCAAATCCAAAGCAAAGAACCTTGCCTCTGCCATCCAGATCAGACGCAACTCATGGTTACGCTCTGCAGATCTCCAGGATGAGGTGAAGAAGCTAATTGAGGAGCTTCCATTTGACGGTCAGAGTTTGTTCGCTGCGGAAACGGATAACACCCTGAACGAACTTCACCGTGATATCACAACCACCAATAAGCTGCGCTTGGGGGCCTCTACTTCCTATAACTGGCATTGTATATGCCATACCAAACTTTCCAGCCTCCTCCTCCTTACCAGAGGCAGAAACAACAGCAGCCCTACTTCCAGCCGGACTTTAGGCAACCTTCTTATAGGCACCACCGCCATCAGTCTTGTTCTCGGTACCAACAGCAACCGGGCAGTGGTGGGATGTCAAAAATTTTACTACCCCACCGTGACATCATCACAGTGTGGATGGAGCTAACATCATGACATCATGGGCGGAGCGAACGCCATGATGTTGTGGGCGGGGCCAAAGGAAAAAATAAAATAAAAATAAGCACACACACATACCCCTCAACCCACCCACCCACCCACAACACAAACCCATAAATAAAGAAATGAAATAAAAATACATTATGTCACGCTCCAGCCGGCCCCCACACTTCTGGAAAATCCCTGGAAACCAAAACAAACCTACCGAGGCGGGCTGGATGGCTAATTAGAACAGAGATACAACTCTCAGCTGCTTATCAGCTCTTAAGGGGTTTTTATTTGGTAGCGTGTTCAAAGATTTGTGTGTGTGAAAGGCAATGCTGCTCTTACCCTTTTGAGTCCAATGAAGACACGTTGTTCAGAAAAATGATGAAGATTTATTGATCAGGTTCATAAAGCATAAAAGTCAGTAGCACAGGTCAGTCCCATAAAGTCCACAGGCAAATCTAGGTAACCATTTTTAAGGAGCAAAAATGCATAGCTCCTAGGCTAAAGATTGCTAGCCCATAGAGAACCAGAAACAAAAGCTCTCTAATCAAAAACAGGTCTTAATCCATGAAGAATCAGAGACGAACTCTTTCTTCTCTCCAAAATGGAGAATTTGCAGTCAGGTGGGACAGCTTTAGCCAATCACGTAACAAAGAGAACTTTCTCAAAACAACAGCACATTGTTTATACACGTGCACACAGAATGCACTGGGGCTAGCCATAACATGGCTCTCGGCTAGCTTACAAAAGATAAGAAATACTGAAAAACATGCTGTCTGTAACACAGCCTTGAGGCTCAGAGAAGACAAAGGATTTTTTCTGAGGCCTATCTGAAAATTGGCAATTTCAAGCCTTGGGAGACATTAGGAAATAGGTCCATTTCCTGACACATTAAAATACACCCACCCACCCTACCCCAAACACAAATCAACCAGAGTTTTTAAACCAGAGCTTAAAGCTTATTCTGGCTAATCTTTCTCACACTAGGTCAGATGGAAAGAACTACAGAATGAACTCACCACAAGATGGCTTCATTTTGGCACTTTTCAACAGTTAAAGAAGTTAGGTACTAAGTCTTTGTCTAACTAGTTCTCTAGGATAATATGCCTTAATATAAATGTAAAACAGCTGTACCTCCTTAAGGATTCTCCAATTGGAACAGCACAGGTGTAGCTTATTGATGAGGTAGCTCCAAGACTTTGCTTAAAAACCCCAAGCCAGGCCACCAGGCCGTTTTAGGAACTGTGGTATTATGTCAATATAGATAAATGTATTTAATACTCATTAAAATACACACAGACACAACACATCCAAAGGTGAGACACTTACCCTGGGGAGCAGGCTATAAGGAGCTTCAGGCTAGCAGCTTCTCTTCCTCCTCCCTGCTTGGGAGGACAGCAAGGAGGCCGTGCATACGCGCCAAGCACTGTAGACGTGCATCTACCCCAAGTGAGCCCTCAATGTCCATTTGGACAAGTTGAGCAGACAGACAGTGACCACCCACAAGTGGGAGTTCGACGACCAGGTTTTCTCCACACTTTGCCTCCGGTGGGGATTCCCGACTCTGGACTTCTTTGCCTCTCAGGCCAATGCGAAGCTACCCAGGTACTGCTCACAGGCAGGGATTGGCCAGGGATCGTGTGGTAATGTCTTTCTGGTGCCGTGGGACGAGGACTTTCTTTATGCGTTCCCACCTATCCCTCTCATACAACGAGTTCTGGTGTGTCTCAGGAAACAATGGTCCACTGCAATTCTGATAGCCCTGGTGTGCCCCCGTCAAACCTGGTTTCCCCTGCTACGTCGGATCCCACGCTTCTCCACATGGAACGGAGGAGGCTGTCTCATGCGGATCTTCCCAGCCTGCACCTCACGGCTTGGTTGATCAAGCCAGACTGAACCGTATATTGGACATGAGTAAGAGACCATCTACGACCAGGTCCTATCTCTCTAAGTACCAGAAGTTTGTTGTCCATCTTCAGTCTTCGGATCGGTCCCCCAATACGGTTACCTTACCGGACGTCATGGACTACCTACTCACCTTAGCTGAGTCCGGTCTTTCTCACTCTTCTCTTCGAGTCTACCTTGCAGCCATTGTGGCTCATGCACCCCGTGGCTCTGTCCTGCAGACAGCCTTCTGGGATGACACAGTGAAACAGTTCTTGAAGTTCTTGAACGCCTTTCCGCCAGTGAAGAGACCTTCCCCTCAATGGTCCCTCACTGTTGTTCTCAATGCTTCGATGAAACCCCCCTCCTTTGAACCCATGGTGACCACAGACGCCAAACTTCTCTCATGGAAAACGGTGTACCTGGTGGCCATTACGTCTGCTCGTTGGGCAGGAGAGTTGGCAGCCCTCCGCTCCGACCTACCATTCTTGAAATTCTATACCAATCGGGTAGTTCTCTACCAGGACATGGAGTTTCTTCCCAAGGTAGTCACAGACTTTCACCTGGCACAAGCCATCACTCTTCCGACTTTCCTCACGGAACCGACTACACCTACAGAAAGGACCTGGCACTCTTTAGATGTTAAGCGCGCTTTATTGTTTTACACCAAATGAACTGCTAAGTTCCGGAAATCTTCCAGACTCTTTGTCGCTTATGGAGACAAGTCGAAGGGCGAGGCTATTTCAGCTCAGCGTCTGTCAAAATGGATTGCCAACACCATCTATTTGGCATATCAGTTGGCCTCCCTTCCGCCTCCTCCGCATGTCAGGTCCCACTTGACTCAGTCCTTTGTGGTATCCTCAGCATTCTTGGAGGGCATCCCACTGGATGACATCTGCAGAGCTGCTACCTGGTCCAGGTCTTCTACTTTCACCAGGCACTATCAGCTAGACATCCAGGTGGTTCTTGATGCCAGACTGGGACGGTCCATCCTTACGGCGGGTCTCCAACCTTCTTCGGGACTGGCCGACCATCGTTGATCCATCTCTACTGCAGTCGCGCTTCATCTCACCCTGGACAGCCCGTCATCCAAGTAAGTGAGCTTTTTGGTCTCCCATCAGTGTTCATTCACAAACAACATGATGGAGAAAAACAGGTTGTACTTACCAGTAACTGTCGTTCTCTGAGTATGTTGTTTGTGAATCCACACGACCCACCGTCCTTCCCCTCATGGTTTGCTGGGGTGAGATTTCTCTTTCTCATCATGTGCCTAGCTTATTATTGAACTGAGGGAAAGATGCGCGAAATGGCCCCTGAAGGCAGGTGGAGATGGTGGGTGGTCCTAATTACGAATGTTTATCCAATCAGCTTCAAAGCTCCGAAACTGGCTCTGTGCACGCGCAGACCCATCAGTGTGGATTCACAAACAACATACTTGGAGAACGACAGTTACTGGTAAGTACAACCTGTCTTTATTTTTTCTTTATTTTTATTTATTTATTCAGATTTATATTGCTGCCCACTCGCCGAGGCGACTCAGGGCGGCTTACAGTCAAAACAGTAACAGTACAATAAAAATTATAAAATATAACCTTACAAAATACAGCCAAACCAGAACACAGTCTAACTCCCCTCAGGCCGTTGTTGTTGGCCCAGAGGAGTGGGCAAGGTCCTTTTGTTGGGTGTTAACTAATGGTAATTGGTGGTAAGGAATTTTCATTAAACCTTCATCTCTATTGTATCCCTTGAGACCTGCTTCCCAGATATGGGTGACCTTCTGGAATATTTGTGGGTTTTGGAGCAAGAAGTCAAGAAAATATTTGTGAAGATTGCCTCCCCACTTCTTCTAGCAGAAGACTGCCATGTCACCCTGAACATAGTGAATCTAATCTCATTACAGCAGCTCAGCGGAGTCTGTCTGACACTTTCCCAGCTTGGCATGACCAGTGAGGAACTCTGGGAGTTGCTCACAAAAGAGTAACTATTTCAAGTTCAGAAAAAATAACCAATTTGTTATATTGCAGATTTGGTTAAGCGTCATGCTGGTGTGCTGGGACTCAGTGCATGCATTTTGTCTAGTCCCTATGATGTACCCACCTGGATGCCTCAGCTTTTGATGGATCTTAGCGCACATCTGAATGATCCTCAACCCATTGAGGTAAGCATAATTTCTTGTTTTACGACAGGGAAAGTGTTATTTGATCCCAGTTCCATCACCTCTGAGCTATATGGACTGTTGTTGGGGATGATAGGAGCAATGTCTAGCAATAGTCATGGGTTTCTCATTCCCAATATAAAATGTTCTTGGCAGAAAGAATCATAAGCACATGCTGTCTGTACCTCTTTGATTCTTTTGTGTAAGTGAAAGCTTTTTTTGTTTTGCTTCATGACCAGTTAAAAAGCAAGTAATTCATAGATTGGTGGGCTGACTTTTCATATTCATCTTCTTATCAAGCTTAGCATAATAGCATTAAAAGCAGTATTGGGGGGGGGGCTCTCATATGTAGACATAGATGTTTATTTTCTATATGGGATACTGTTTATAAGGAGAGTAATATCAGACAAAAAAGAGAGACAAAAATGCTGTGGGGAAAAAAGAAAGGAAAAAAGACATAAAATGTGGCACCTTAAAGACTGACTCCTGTATTTAAATGAGAGCTTCCGTGGACCACATCCACTTCATCAGATGGAGTGGGCTTGGTTCACAAAAGCTCACATTTAAATACAGGATTTAGTCTTTAAAGTGCCACAACATTCTATGTTTGTTTGTGGGTTGTTGTTGGCTGTTCTGTTTTGTTTACTTTCTGATATGATTGCACAGACTAACATGGTTACCACTTTAAACATTGCATTAGTCATGAAAGTGTTTGTTTCTGCCAGCACATTTTGATATCTGCTTTGTGGACCCTGTCTCTAGACCCTGAATCTTTGCTTCTTGCCACACAGATGACGGTAAAGAAAACCTTGTCCAATTTCCGGAGGACCCACCATGATAACTGGCAGGAGCACAAGCAACAATTCACTGATGACCAGCTGCTTGTCCTTACTGATCTTTTGGTGTCGCCATGCTACTATGCGTAAAGTGGTGAGGTTATCTTGTGAAATTATAGTCTTTAGCAAATGAAACGTCTTTGCTAGGCTTTTCTAAATATCTCTTTAGTCATAGCAGGAATGCAGCTCTGTAACAGTGACCTTGAGTTTCCCACAGGCGAAAATTAAATAATAAAGGTTTGATCTTTTTTCTCCATGCTACTGGGATTTCTTTAAAATACTAGACATTTCTACAGGTTATGTTACTTTGGCTTATTGCAGCAAACCAAGAAGCAGTCTCGTGGCTTCTTAAAGACTAACATAGCTTGTAGCTGACTGCAATCTTTAAAGTGTTACAAGACTTTATAAAAAAATCTGGGTATATTAGAATGTATTACATGTTGGTTCCACAGTAATAAGAATGATAAAATATGATTTGCAGACTTACTACTTCATGCTACAAAATGGAAACCAAGACATCTTTAATGCCTTATCCTGAAAATAAATTGTAATATGCAGCACATGGACTGTGTTGCCCTCTACTTTTGCATCCGCACCCCTTGATGCTGTGGGGTGGAGATGGAAGATCTCATATTTTGCTTTGTTGTAATAGAAAATCATATTCTTGAAGCCTGCCAAAAATGAATTTTCCTTTTAAACAAGGTCTAGGTAAAGCCATTCTAGGGTTCAGTGCTCATCTCTGTTGATAGCCAAAGCGCCAGCGCTGTCTTTGTCCGCAGACGTTTCCCTGGACATGTGGCAGGCATGACTGAACACCAGAGAGCACAGAACAAGGTCTAGAGACATTTTAATCTTAAGATCTTGTTCAAAATATACAATCATATTAAAGCACTGTGCAGCATTGTTTAAAACAAAACAAAATAATGTGGGGGTTTTTCAGTCTGGAAATTAACTTCCACTGCAAAAGTTTGGCAGTAAAAAGTTGTAGCAATGCATGGCTCCCTTGCTAGTGTCCAAGAACAGTTAAACTCTGGCTGCACCAAAAGATAGACATGCACATGGACCCTTAGTGAATGTGCCACAGGTAAGACAAGACTACTTTCCTTGTTGAGAAAGAGGAGAAAAAAAGAGAAAGAGAGAGCAAACTGCTTTCTGCTTATGGTTCCTGATTTACCAACAGTTGGAAGAGGCTTGAATTATTGGCTTTCTCTTGGGTTCCCCTGAGGCATACAGTGGGTGGAGTACTCATGCTTACCATCACACAGTCTTCCTCCACCTATGGGTCTTGTCAAAAACAGCAAATGAAGAGTTGGATGCACTTCCATTCCTTTTCACCCATGAGATGCCAAGTTTAACCATCCTTCGTAGTATGATCTTGGAGGCACGAAAGTCTCATTACCTCCTTACGACAGACAAAAATACCCATGCTGTTATGAATATACATTTAAGGTTGCTTCTGCCATGTTGATTTTTTTTCCCCTTCCTCTCTTGCAGGTTCTAAGAAAAGCACACCCTGCTATCATTTCTGCAAAAATAAAGGAAACTCAAAATCAATTTATTGTGTATAGAACCCTTTTAGATTGGATGATTCTGAGGGTTAAGGCTGGAATGCTTTTCAAAAGTACATATATTAAACATTTATGGGGATGTTCTCGGAGGATTCCTACTCTTGCTGGAGAGATTGACTGTAGAAGTGCAGAAAGTCTCTGGCTATAAAGGGCATTCTTGTGTTTTGTGTTCACATTGAAGCCCTCCATTGTTTTCCTTCTCTTCTACGTCGGTGTCTAATGCAGTGAGTTTTCTCTCCTTCATTTCTCTTCCATCATCATTTCACTTGGTCATTCATTACATAAAATGCCTTTCAAACATATAAACCAGGGGCACCCAAAACTACGGCCCATGGGCCGGATCCAGCCCCCAGCACCAATTCATCCGACCAACGCCATCCTCGTTGCTCCCTGAAGCAGAAGTAAAATGCGCCCATGGCTGCTTAAAATCTCTCTCATCCTGTTGTAGAACAGATTGCAAGACACATTTTACTTCTGTGACCAGCCTGCTGAACCATATGACCCCCCTGTGGCCCAAAACATTTGGGCGCCCCTGTTATAAATTAGAATTCTTCATCTGACCTATCTAAAGGTGTGGACATGCTTCAGTTAGATCTATGTTGATAAATCCATTTCTGGCTTTTAAAAATAGGCCTGAAAGATCCTCCATCTTTTGTTACTTTTAAAAATCCAACAACAAAGATTTATCCAACTCTCATTTCCAACTCTTGTGTCGGCTATGCAAAAGTTAAGAGATGTTTCAAAAAGTCTTTCTGAGCAAGTTTCTTTATTCTCTGTTGTCCAGGTCTTTGCAAAAGATAGATGTACATTCTGTGGCCAGATTTTTCTGTACATCCTTCATGTTCCTCTCTGTGAAAATAGCAATCTCATTTGTTCCACAATTCAGTAGAGCCTGTTGGATATAGTGTTTCTTGTTGCTTTATTTCGGAGAATGAAGAGCATGTATATATGTGGATAACGAGTAGCTGAAGTATTTTAAAACAAAATATTCCCTGTTTGTTAGCCCCCGGTCTTGCCATTTACTCGACCTATCCATGCTGGAAGAAATATTTAACTTATGTTTAAAAACAGAAGTACTGTATCTCCCCACCCCCACCTATACCTTTTTTAAAATTGCAACTCTGATGGTTGTCAGCTGGCTACTTCACAACATGTTCAATATATGTTACATAGATGTAAAAGACTTGTATAAATTTGTAGAGGTCTTGCACTGGCAAAGCATTGTACAGTTTGCAAAAAACAACAACCACCACCCCAACCCATACATCCCAACAATCCTGCATAATCCATTTGTGAGATTAATTTGTAAAGAATCACATGTTTAGGTGTTAATATATTGCTTTCAGCTTTTTTTATCTGATTCAGATGCCAATTTCTTTTAATTTTAACATGCTTCATTCCCATGAATGAGGTAACTTACCTTATGAGATAACTTTAATTTTGAGCTTTTGATTTTTGTTTATCTTTTTAGCATGTCTGTGTTATTCTTTCACCTCTCTCTTGAAATATGAGAAGTTCTGGTGTGTGATAAATTACAGAGTGCAAGAATGTCTCCCATGCTAGGGAAGAAACATGAGAATTTTGTTTTTCATCGTCTTCTAAATCTTGTACTTTTTTTTTTTTTGTAAAAAGATGAATATAATACATTTTTCAGTCATTCATCAAGTTTTTGAAGCACAGCAGTGTAACCAGTAGAGCATCTCCTGAGCTGACACACAGGAATCCCTAATGTATAGCGTAGTGCCAAAGCACTGCCACTTCTTATTTTTAGTTGTCTACTTAGTTTAAAGCTGAATAAACAAATGATTTTTAAATCTATGTTTGATGCCTTGTGTGTGTGATGGATGATATTAAATCTTTGGTTCCCAGTGTGGGGGCAATTTGATTCTTAAGGAGGGCAATTTGAGAATGGTTAGACCAAGTTAATGGCCTTTTAGGCTTCTTCCATGTGAACAGGAGTTCACTTTTTGAATAATAAGAATTATATGTCACGGTGGAGGATCAAGATTTTAGAGATGCTTAGGTGGGGCGTGGCCAAAAAAAAGGTTAGGGACCATTGAATTAGACCAGGCATTCTCAACTTATTCAAAGAATTTATTCAAAGAATAAATAAATAAAATACGGCCTGCAGGCCAAACTTGGCCCCCAAAGCCTTTTCATCTGGCCCCCAGTGTCCTCATTCCCACCACCACCACCACCTGGAAGCACCAAAAACCAGCAAAACTGCACATTTTTTGGCAACTTCTCATGTGAAATCTTGCCAGATCTCACCGAAATTTCACAAAATCTCTGTGAAAATGCGCATTTTCACATGAGAACTTGTACAGAAATACATGAGCAGCCCACACAGCCATTCTGAGGGGAGTAATTTGGCCCCTGCCCTGAAAAGGTTGAGAAAGCCTGAATTAGATGATCAGTAGGACTAGCATGGATATAAATAGTGCAGAAGAGAAATTTGTGGAAGCAAAAAAGAGGCCTATATCCAACACTGGATGTTTCAGTAGTCTAATAAACGAGGAGGAGGATTTTCCAATGAGAAGAGTGATATGGGACGGACTATTTCCAAAATGGAAAAATTTTCCATTTCACAAATGCATGAATATCAATTACAAATAGACTCTCGAGCAATCCTAGCAGGTTCAAAGCTGGAGCCAATATTTTTATGTGAGTGTGCCTGTTAAGCATACAGTAGGTCAGTGATTGAGGCTCATATCCATTCAGATGGTCATTATCTTGCTTGGATGCTGAGAAAACTAAGCAAGAGAATGACTCTCAACACCCTCTGAATGGATATGAGCTGCTCAGATCCAGGAAGAGCTTTATGGCAAGAACAAACATTCTTGAGGGTACACAAAAGCAAAACCAAATTAGAAGATGGAGGAAGGAGCTCACCTGGAAAGAAACCTCATTAAAGTTGGATATAGCTGAAGATCTCAGCCACACCTATGTCACCTGGAGGACTCAGAATAGGCTGAGAGTTGGAGTCCCTAAATGCAAGATCAACATGCTCAAGTGGAGAATGCTGGTGGAGAACAACACACAATGTGAATGTGGAGAGGCACAGTTTGGCCCATATGCTGGTCTGCTGATTGCTGGCAGAGACATGCACCGTTGTGGACTTAGGTTTGGGCAATGACAAAGCCAAGAAAGTGGCTTCATTTTGGCAGTCCAGCGTCTGATCAGGACATGAAAAAGAAAGGTCAGTGATAGTGAATCTTTTAGAGACCGAGTGCCTAAACAGGCAAGGCAAACTCTGAGCTGGGGGAAGAGGAAGCATTCCCATTGGGCTGCTGGACAAAGGAGCGGGGTGAACTCTGTGCTGGGAGGAGGAAGGAAGCACTGCCATTGGGCTGCTGGACAGAGGCAGGGCAAACTCTGTTGGGGTGATTGCGTGTGTGCCAACAGAGAGCTGGGAATGCCATGTCTTGCATATATGCCATAGGTTCACCACCATGGCAATAGGTAATAAAATTGATTTCTAAGTGGAGGGAGAATAAAAACAATATACTGTGTAATGTCAGAACCATTTATTGGGCATTATTTTGTGTTTTTTTAACCAATGGTACAAATTTTAATATTTCCAATTTTGTAAAAATTGGGGGATTAATTTGTATAGAGGTAGCGTAGGACTGAGGTACAAAGAACTTCCTCAAAAACTGGCATTTAAACTACAGATGGGTGTATCCTGGTAACAGCAAAACTTGTGTTGCTGGCTAATCTTTCTCCTTTCTAAGGCGAAAGGAACTGCAGAATGAACTCACCAAAAGATGGGTTCATTTTGGCAGTTTCATGTCTTGCCTAGACGCAAGAGGAGGAAGTGCAGGAATGATACTCTATTTGCAAATGTGGGCTTCTGATTATTTATACTACTGCCCAAGTATGTCCCCCAGCAACTCTACACCAACCTTTTTTTTAAAAATCACATCCAAAAATTTTCATAAAACACTTTATTTGTACCTGAGCATTGCATAATTTATAGATGCATATGAAATAAAAAATTCAAACAAATTACATTGTTAAACTGATAAAGAGTTTCTCAATCTTGGATCCCCAAGTGTTCTTGGACTTCAATTCCCAGAGGCCCAAGTCAACACCTGCTGATCAGGGCTGGGAATTGAAGTCCAAGAACATTTGGGGACTCAAGGTTGAGAAGCACCTTTGGCCAGAAGTGGGCTACTTTAATAGTGTTATCTTAGCTGTTTACAAGAAATTTTGTACACACAGTAGGACATAAATTGAATGCACATAAAGATATGCCAAGAAATCTGAAAAACAAAATGGCCCCAAGAGTGGTAATGCTCAATATACATTCCATTCCCTAAGAAAGGAAATGTCAAAGAGTGCAATAACTATAGAACAATTGCCTCAATTGGTGATGGTAATGGTGCTGCAACAAAGGCTTTTTCTTATGTGGAGTGAGAAATGCCTGAGGATCAAGCTTGAGTGTGAAAAGGAAAAGGCACTAGAGATCACATTGCAAACATTCAATAGATAATTAAAGAATTTCAGAAGATCAGCCTGTGCAAAACATTTGACTGTGGATCAAGAAATGAAGAGGTCTCAATGCTTGATTGTCCTGATGTGTAACCTATACTGTGGACAAGAAGCTACCATTAGGGCAGAATATGGAAAGAGACTGGTTTCCTGTAGGGAAAGGTGTCAGTTTATTACTTTATCTGTTCAATCTATATGTGGAACATATCGTATGAAAAGTCGTGTTGGAAGACGCATCAATAATTTAAGATGACATCGTGCTGGGAGAAAAGAGCAACAACTTGAAATAATGTTTAATGAAAGTGATAGAATAAAATGCTAAAGCAGGGCTGCCATAGAACATTAACAGGACAAAACTCATGTCTACAGAAGAGAGGCACAACTTTAAGGTTGACAATGAAGAAATCGAGATAGTGAAAGATTCTGTATACTTAAGCTCAATCATCAATCTAAATGGTGACTGCAGCCAAGGAATCAAAAGATGACTTAGAAGGGCATCATTGAAGGAATTGGAAGAGATCATCAAGTGTAAAACTGTATCAGACACCAAAACTGTTGCATTTACCTGGAATTCTTGAACCAGCAAGAATGAGGGACACAAGATGGAGGGCGGCCTAGCTGGGTACTTCAGAGTATTCTCTCCCCTCTATCTTCTCTCCTTATGTTCTCTCCTCCCAGCAGCTGTTTTTATTAACAGTTTCACACAAGCATGCAGCATATAGCACACAATGACATGATCCATCATCCTTCACCATGCTCTCTATGCCTGACTATGCTAGCCTTAATCTAAACAATACTTGGTTATGCCTAGCTGACTCTGGTGGACATTTACACAACTGATAGATGAGTGCAACCTATTTCTGTATCCCTACAATAGTAGAATGCATATAGCTAAGAGGAAGGAATGTTCTGTGGTTCATCTGATCAAGAACAGACATTTCCAGCATCATAGGGAATGAATAACCTGTTATTGGCCAGCCTATTGGATAATTTGATATCACGATAAACTGATCAATTAACAAGGATGCAACACAAGACCATTCATGCTATTGTATTCCCAATCACCACGTAAAGGTGTGAAAGCTGAACAGCAAAGAAAGCTGATAGGAGAAAATTTGATTTGTTTAAATTATGGTGCTGGAGGATAGCTTTGTGGATATCCTGGACTACCAAAAAGAAAGTGGCCCTAAAGCAAATAAAGTCTGAGCTGTATTTGGAGGCAAAAATGTTGAACTTGAAACTGTCCTGCTTTTGGCACACCACGAGACGGCAAGATTCCCTAGAAAAGACAATAATGGTGGGAAAGGTGGAAGGCAGCAGGAAAAGAGGATAATCAGATATGAGATGGATTGACTTTGTGAGGGAAACCATGGGCTTGTGTTTGCAACAGCTAATCAAGGCTTTTGAGGACAGGACAGTTGGGAGGTCTTTCATTCATAAGCTCACCATGACTTATAGAGGGCACATAATGTAACTGATATTTAGGGTTTGAGTTAAAACTTGTATCTGTTATCTAATACCAGTCAATGTTTTTGTAATATTTATAATAGTGTTTTGTGTGTTTGAATAACAAAGGAACTAAAAACAAGGGCTTTATTGTCTTAAGCTGCAGAGCTGAAGGGGCACATTCCTCAGGGTTGTAGAGCTCATGGATCCACTGGGTCCTTCCCCGGGGCACTAAAATCCAAAAGTAATTCTACCTGGCGCCAGGAAGATAAATGACAATATCCCTCAGCCTTATTTTCCCTTTGGAAAAAAAATCCTCTTGGGGGGAGGGGAAAAACCCCTTTCCCCATCTCTCTCTGGAAGGCAGGGAGTGGTTAAAACTGCTGTACTGCAGCCAAAACGTTACGAGTTCAGTCCTGACAAGGGGGAAAGGTTTGACTCAGCCTTCCATCCTTCTGAAATCAGCAAAATGAATACCCAGCATGTTGAGAGTAAGATGCCAATTACCTGGTGAACTGCCCAGGGAGCGCACTAGGTGCTATGGGGAAGTATGTAAGTGTAAAGTAACTGATATTGCTACCAAGTTCGAACTGACTTTCAATGACTTTAATAGGTGCCCCTGGCCTCAACATTTATATGAGCCCCCGTGGCGCAGTTCTTAAACTGCTGTACTGCAGCCAAAATTGATGATGAGTTCGATCTTGATGGAAATCCAGGTTGACTCAGCCGTCCATCCATCCGAGGTCAGGAAAATGAGTACCCAGCAAGTTGGGGGCCAAATGCTAATGACCTTGTGAACTGTTACGGGGCGGTATATAAATGTGATTGTGAGACTGCGGTGCTTCAGTGGTTAAGAAGCTCGCCTTATCAGCTAGGAGGTCTGGCAAGTCTGCAGTTCGAGACCCGGGTACTGCATGACGGATTGAGCGCGCGTCTCTGTCCCAGCTCCTGCCAACCTGACAGAGCGAAGTATTTGTATTTGTGACTTGTATTTGTGACTTGATATTTGTATTTATGACACTGAATCATATTTGTAATGCTGATTGGAATATTATCTTGCTATTATACTGTTACATTTTTTATATATTGTATGTTTCTGCCTTTATTGTTGGACTCTATTGATCGACTGTATATTAATTATGTTGTACACCGCCCCGAGTTGGTCACACCAAGTAGGGCGGTATAGAAATCCAAAAAATAAATAATAAATAAATAAAATAAATAAAGTAGGGATCACTTCGGTGGGAAAAGATCTTGGGGCATGAAAGGAACCTCGTTCGAGCGTCCCCCTGAAGGGAGTTTCTCCAGCAAAAATGTTTTCAACCCAGAATAATTTCTGACACTAAATTATTATTGATTCTATCGTTATTGCTTCTGCCCCGGGGGGTGCCCGAAGGACTGGTTTACTACGAGGCTCTCCCGGCCGCTGCCTTCTTTCACCCGCTGCTGCGTCTTTTCGCCGGCCGCCCCACTGCGGTGCGTTCCGCGCGGTCCCCTCCGGCCACGGGGCAAGGCGGCGGGCCCGCTTGGTCCGTAGCTCACGAGGCCGAAGGCGGGAAGAAGAGGGTGAGAGACAGGGGGTAGGGGTGTGTGTGTGTATGTGTAATGGCAACAACGGAGAGGTCAGCCTAACTGCGTGGCTGGAGCACCGAGCGGCTCCTTCGCCCTCCCAAAGCGCACGACGCCCGCCCGCCCGCGGAGGGGTTTTGGCGCGCCAGACAGACCCTCCGCCTTCCTTGGCTTCCCTCCGTCCTCCCTCCGCCCCGTTTTCTATCGCTTCCCCCTCCCTCCTCGAATCTCCTTCTCTTCCTTCGGTCCCGGCGCGGGAGCCACGGCCGAGATGACTCCAGCCCTTGCCGGAAAAACCTCCCCCACAGCTGCCCCCGGCGGAGACTCCGGGGCGTCCTGCGCGCAAAGGCGGCGCGCTGCGAGCAGCTGCGCTTGTGGTGAGAAGAGGCGGGAGCGGGGCGGGTGGACGGGGTGGCTCAGGGTTGCGCGGCCTGAGTGAGGCGGGAAAGGGGGACGCGGCCAGCGCTGGCCTGGACGGAGGCGGCCTCCGAGTGTCTCCCGTCGGCCTAAGACCCGAGTGTCTCCCGTCTACTGGAGCCCCGCCGACTGACTAGGCCCCGGGGTCTCCAGTGCCTTCCGGGCACTATATAGCCTGGTGGAAAGTAGGGACGGCCAACCAGGTGCCTTCCCATCTATCCCGGTGGTCGGGGATTATGGGAGCTGTAGTCCAAAACACGTGGGGGTGGGGGAGCCCTCGTGAAAGTCCCAACCTGTTTTGCTCGTAGCAAGAGCAAAACCAAATTAGAAGATGGAGGAAGGAGCTCACTTGGCAAGGAACAACATAGGAAGATATGGTTGAGGAACTCAACCTCCCCTAAGTCACTTGGAGGACCCTGAATAGGCTGAGGGTCAGCGTGCCTAAGCACACACTCAGATGGGGGCTGCAGCTGGCATGCAACAACAGGCTGTGAATGTGGAGAGATCCAGCTCATTTACTGGCCTGCCAATTACAGTACTGCCAGAAACATGCACCGGGGAGGACTTAAGTCTGGCCAATGACAAAGTGGAGAAAGTGGCTTCATTTTGGCAGTCTAGGGTATATAATCTGGACAGGAAAGAAGAAGAAGAACCAGGTGGAAAGCAGGGATGGCCAACCAAGGGTGTCTTCCAATGCCTTCCCATCCATCCCTGGGGCCAATGCTTGGAGGTTATGGGATCTGTAGTCCAAAACATGTGGGTGGGGGTAGAAGAACAGTGCCAAATTGTCTATCCCATTGTGGAAGTCCCAACCTGTTTTAGTTTTAATTCCTTGAATATGCTTGAAAGTACACAAGAGCAAAACCAAATTAGAAGGTGGAGGAAGTTGCTCACTGGACAATAAATAGCGTTAAAGGAAAATACAACTGAGAAACTCAACCTCCCTTGTATGTCACTTAGAGGACTCTGAATAGGCTGAGGGTTGGAGTGCCTAAATGTAAAACCGACATGCTCAAGTGGGGGCTGCTGGGGGACAACAACACATTGTGTAAATGTGGAGAGATACATAATCCAAGTCATTTATTGGTCTGCTGGTTACTACCAGAAACATGGACTGATGAAGATTTAAGTTTGACCAGTGACAAAGCCAAGAAAGTGGTTTCATTTTGGCAGTCCAGAGTTTGATCTGGACATGAAAGGAGGAGGAGGGCAGAAGTGTTTACTCCCCCATAAAAAATTTAACCCTAATAACATCCTGGTTTTTCTACTCAACCCAGTACAGAAGGAGTTCAACTCATTGATTAATGAGTTGGGTGATAATGACTTTGAGGGTTTTCATACCTCTCCCTAACTCTTCTAGATGCCTTCCTTTTGTCTGAAAATACTGTACAGTATTATACAAGTGCTTAGTTCCTCTTAAGTAATAATTAGAAGATGCCAACCTGCTTTATTGCTATTTATTTAGAGGTTCTGGGAATTGGACTCAAGGCCTACTACAGAAAAAGTGTATGCCGATGTTGGCTGATGGTTCCCCAATTAATTCCAGAAGAATTAAAGTCATTGTTACCACAGGAAAGTCAATGAAATATAGCTCACTGTTTTGAGTCAATAAATTATATTCCCCCTTCCCTTATAGGCTCAATCTTTAACTGAAAATGTTCTCAACATTTCTCCCTAAGAGTTCTACTATAAGTTTAAAGTTTTTTGTTTGTTTGCTGTTAAGAAAGTTGCAGTTTCTACTTCACAGGACAACACAGAGTTGAGGAAGGGCAGAATTTAGATTCCCTATTTCCTAATAACATATTTTGGGGATTTGGGGTTGGGTTTTACACACAGGCTTCATCCACCATGGAACTCAAGCTTCTAAAGTGATGTCTTGAATTCTGAGGGAAAGCAGAACCTTTCTCCCTGTGAAGATGAACCTGACAGACTGGGCTGAGCAGAAATGGATGGATTCTTCTAATTCCTCAGTGCAATGGTCTCCACGCTCTTGGGGTCGCAATGACACCTTTTCCTTGCAAGGAGACCTCCAGGAGATCATCCACACAGCCACTCTGGTTACCTGCACCCTCCTGTTGGCCATTATTTTCTGCTTGGGTTCCTACGGCAACCTCGTTGTCTTCTTGTCCTTTTTTGACCCAGCTTTCCGCAAGTTGAGGACCAACTTTGACTTCATGATCCTCAACCTGTCCTTCTGTGACCTCTTTATTTGTGGGGTGACTGCTCCCATGTTCACTTTTGCTCTCTTCTTGGATTCGGCTGCTGGCATTCCTGATGCCTTTTGCTTCACCTTCCACCTCACCAGCTCTGGCTTCATCATCATGTCCCTCAAGACGGTGGCTGTGATTGCTCTCCATCGACTATGCATGGTGTTAGGGAAGCAGCCCAATCGGACGGCCTCTTTTCCTTGTACCCTCTTGCTTACTCTTCTGCTGTGGACCACCAGCTTCACTCTTGCCACGCTTGCCACCATGAGGACCCATAAATCTCGTCTCTGCCTGCCCATCTCCAGCCTAGTAAATGGAGAAGGGAAGATCGTCCCTTATCTGTATGTGATTGACTTCATTTGTTGTGTGGCAGTGGTTTCGGTCTCTTACATCATGATAGCGCAAGCCTTGCGGAAAAACGCTCAAGTGCGGAAATGCCCTCCTGTCATCACTGTGGATGCTTCCAGGCCTCAGCCTTTTATTGGCCCACTGGCTAATGGATGTACTGATGGGATACAGTGCTCGGTGCCACCTCTGTACCGAAACCAAAATTACAACAAGCTACATCACATCCAAACCCATGCATACACCAAGAACCTCAGCCAACTGCAGCCTGCACCAGCAGTCAGCAGATTCCAGCTGGTGTCCACAGTCAACCTGTCCACGGCCAAGGACTCCAAAGCGGTGGTGACCTGTGTTGTCATTGTCCTTTCTGTTTTAGTTTGCTGTCTCCCACTGAGCATCTCCTTGGTGCAAGTAGTTTTGTCCAGAAACAGTGGCTTTATCCTTTACCAGTTTGAACTCTGTGGATTTACGCTCATCTTTTTCAAGTCCGGGTTAAACCCTTTCATCTACTCTCGAAACAGCGCTGGGTTAAGGAGGAGGGTCCTTTGGTGTTTCCAGTATTTAGCTCTTGCCTTTTTCTGCTGCAAGCAGAAAACCAGGCTTCGAGCTATAGGGAAAGGCAACCTGGAGGCCAACAGGAACAAGTCGTCCCATCATGAGACCAACTCAGCTTACATGCTGTCTCCAAAGCCCCAGAAAAAATTTGTGGACCAAGCTTGTGGGCCAAGTCACTCGAAAGAAAGCGTGCTGAGCCCCAAAGGGTCTGCTGGCCACCAACAGTACGGAGGCCAGAGTAGTTCTACACCCATGAATACCCGTATTGAGCCTTACTATAGCATCTACAACAGCTGTCCTTCCCAGGAAGTGAGCACTCCCAACAGCTTGCAGCCAACAAACTCTCCATTTAACTTTGCCAAATCTTACGTTGCCACGCATTATCACACAACTAATGACTTAGTGCGGCATTATGACAGCACCTCGGCTAAGCAGATACCAGTTCCCTCCGTGTAGTTGGCAGGAGCGGAGGGTAGCCTACTGTTTTGCCACAGAGGGGTCCAATCTTTCTGTATTCGTTTTTGCAATCTTGCCATGAGTAAAAGTATAGAGTAGTGCCACTCTTGAATCCACAGCAGTATTCAGACGCCTCCATCCTTTGAGGTAGTTTAGCATTTAGCATTCCTGAGCAAACAACAGTCAAAAAGAGAAACCCGTAGGATTCCATGCCTTAATTCTGTGCCAGGCTTCCAAATCTTTCTGTTGCCTTCGAGGTCAGTATCAATTGTGGTACTGGAGCTTGCATGCTGGCAGGCTAATATTCTGCTAATTCGCTGTTTGCTTGTTCTCCCCTCCCCCCCCCCCCTTTTAAAGTTTTCTGGTAACTGTGCTGAGTGTTATACTCGGAAATAATTTTTGTCCTTGAGTGCCAATGGAAAAGATTACATCTGCCTTTTGGTTGAAGCAGTTGCTAAACGACACATCACAAGTTAGTATGGACTTATTTTAGAACTCAAACAGATATTATTTTAGCAATAGCAATTACACACACATATATATCTCCCCATAGTGCCTAGAGCACTCTCTGGGCAGTTCACAAAATAGTTAGCATTTTGTCCCCAACATGCTGGGAACTCATTTTACCCAGCTCAGAAGGATGGAAGGCTGAATCAACCTTGACCCTGGTCAGGATCAAACTCGCATTGTTTTGGCTGCAGTACAGCAGTTTTAACCACTGCACCAGCAGGGCTTCTGGTTTTACTGATTTATGCAGTTCTTTCTTAAAAGTGCACAGTTCTAGCATTAACATAAGGAATTGCTGTTCAATCTTGTTTTATTCTGAATAATATGTTACTGATTTAATGCAGAGCATATTCGAGTGGTTGGCAATGAGTGTTTGAGTAACAAAAACAAATGGCGGTAATTTGAGGGCACTTCATGTGTACTGCAAGTTTGGATTTTGCCAGTGGTTGTAGGAGTGACTATTAGAATCCCTTCTATTCACTCCAAGTTCCACAGTGGGAGAAAGATACATGTATCGAGAAAGACTAACAAGCAGAAACAATCACTTTCGTGCAGACTTTCATGAGTCCTTGCCAAAGTAAAGTTGTATGGGCCCACATTATTTATTTTTAATGGTAGTCAGAAGCACACAAAGGTCCTTTCTGGGTTGAAAGGATTTTTGCTGGAGGATGTCCACTCAGGGGACGACCCAATGAGGCTCCTTTCATGTCCCCCAAGTCTTTTCCCACTGAAGTGGTCCCGATTTATCTATTTGCAATTTCTTGCTTTCGAGCTGTTAGGCTGGCAGGAGCTGGGATAGAGACAGATGCTCATTCTGTCAGGCGTACTTGAACTGCTGACTTGCTGATCTTCCAGCTGATGAGGCGAGCCTCTTAACCACTGAGCCACTGCAGCCCTGTTATGGCTGGCAAATATCTTTAGCTAAAGGTAAAAGTCACCCTTGCTCGAAAGCCAGTCGTATCTAACTCTAGGGTTCAGTGCTCATCTCTTTACAGCCAAAGTGCCTGCGCTGTCTGCATCTGCAGATGTTTCCAGGCATGCCTCAACACTGGAGTGCACAGAACACTGTTTACCTTCCCACTAAAGTGGTCCTTATTTATCTACTTGCAATTTCTTGCTTTCAAACTGCTTGGTTGGCAGGAGCTGGGGGCCAGAGATGGGAGCTCACTCAGTCATGCAGTACCTGGGAACCGAGCTCTGACCTTCCAGTCAGCAAATTCAGCATCTTAACCACTTGAGCCACCACAGTCCCACAAATATATTTAATCCCCATCTAAATTAAAGTAGCCAAATAGATTACCAGACTCTTTTATTCACCATGGAAATGCAATGTTTTCACAGAACTGCAGAAATGTAAGGAAGTAAAACTGAGTTTACGTAATACTTCGTACATGAACAGGTATGAATCCAGTTTGGTCAATAGATCCTTCAAAGTCGATAGTCTGCAATATTTTTTAATAATTAGACAGAATTATAAATTGTAATTGTATGACGACACTATAAGATATGAATGACATGAATGACAAATAAGAAGTCCAGTTCAAAAGATTTAGCTGTCCTTTTTCTGGAAGTGATTGTATGCATGTATGTATGTGAATTTGCCACAGTTATGCAAGCAAATGGGTCACAGAGATGTTTTATACTCTTCTCTCTTCAACTTCACCTGTTGATTCAAAGATCAGTACTGTATATAGAAAAGCTAGTGGGGAACAAAGTTTATTGCAGCCCACATAGTTGTGGACTCAAATAAAAGGACACCGGATTTTTCTTGGATATCAGATAAATTTATTAACTGTTAGAGCAGTTCAACAATGGAAACCAATTACCGTATTTGTTGGCATATAAGACCCACTCTCGCCCTTTAAAATACCCTGGGAAAATTGAGTGCATCTTGTACTGTATATAGTGGGCCATTTTGATAATAACAGGGTGCATCTTATACTCTAATGTGTCTTTGTTGGTGTTTAGCAAAGTGACCAGAGGGTGCACAGCAGAAGTTGAGGGCACTGAGATTAACACATTGTTTTGTACAAAAGGGTTCTTTTGCTTGAGGCAAAAACAGACAGTCCAAATATTTACATCAGCATAGATAACTGTAACACAAATAGGATAACTTTTCCTTGGTCCCACACAGTTCAGTTCACTGTGGCAAATTTTCTTGTAAGTTTGTGCAGCAAGCACAACTAACACAGTTCTTTACTTACAAGTCTTGCAGCTCAGCAAAAGTAGCAGTCCTTTCTGGCTGAGCAAATAGTTCTACTCACAGTGCAAATTGCACAGTCTCTTTGGTATATAAAGCAGTCAGGACAAAGGTACTTGTAGAATATCAAGTCTTACTCTTTTCTCTAGCAAGATGACCATTAGTGAGTAATCAGTTTCTTTGTAAAGTTTGTTTCAGCATGAAACCTTTCTCCTTCAGAAAATAACAACCAGTAGAAGTCTTGACCACACAGACAGTATTGGGTGTATAGGATCTCTTGAGCACCCTAGGCTAAAGAAGTGCAAACTGAGACCGTGCTTTATACAAAATCTTGGAGTTACATAATCAATAAGCTACACCTGTGGTTTTACAATTGCAGAGCCCTTAAAGTGGTACAGCAGTTTTACATTAGGGTGTAATATCCTAGACAACCAGTTAGGCAAACACTTAGTACCTAACAGTCTTACACACCAGCAAATACGGTACCTGCACAGGTGGTAAGTGCTCCAGCACTAGGTGCATTTAAGAGAAAGTTAGACAGCTGTCTCTCCAATATACCTTAACTTGAATTCCTGTGTTGAGGAGGTAGGTAGTTGGACTCAATGGCCATTTATGCCCTTTCCAACTCCATCATCCCATTTCTGTTCTCCCACTGCTAAGTGTTAAGAGTTCTCTTAAAACTGATCCAATTCAGCCAGTGTATATGATGAGGGAAGGGTGTGATTGTGTTTCTTTCTGACACTTATGTGGGGCTCAGCCTTTGCATCACCTAGACCAGGGGTCAGCAAACTTGACTCTCCAGATGTTCTTGGACTTCTGATTCCCAGAAGCCCTAATCAGCAGTTGTACTGACTTGGGTTTCTGGTAATTGAAATCTAAGAACACCTGGAGAGCCAGGTTTCCTGACCTAGACACACCAAAATTGGAGATAATCTTCTGCTGACTCTCCTTTCAACCCTCTCCAAGTTTGGTGGATTTTGGAAGTAGCGTATCCAAGTTATGGCCCACCAATCACTCGTTGAATTTCTCCTGAACCAGCTGGTGGTGGCCTAGGACTTTTACACAGTACTTTATGAACAACAAAAGATACTGTCTCACAGTGGCATTGTTGGAACACTAATTAATTGACTACCTTGTCTTAAGTCTTTCACTTCCCAGATGGTTAATAACTTGAGCTCCCTGAAGCCCCAATGATAGCCAGTGGTTAGGAATTATGGGAATTGACATCCAGAATATCTGGCACACCAAAGTTTGAGGACCGTTGGTTTTTTTCCTTCTTCAAATAAAGCATTTACTGGAACTAGCAAATTTCTCTATCTGTTGTTACAATTCTAATAAATGAAAAGTCTTAATTACACGCCTAGTGTTTGAAAGTATTGTTAAGTTGTTTTAAACCAGGGGTTCTCAAGCTAAGGCCCGTGGACCAGATCCAGCCCCCGGTGCCATTTCATGTGCCCCCACCCACCCCTCCAAGGGCATTTGGATGGGGCTAGTTTGCCCCAAACAGACCTGGTGCGCAACCTGGGAGTCCTCCTGGACACACGACTCCTGCTTGATAAGCAGGTGGCAGTTGTGGCTAGGAGGGCTTTTGCACAGTTGCGTGTAATTTGCCAGTTGCGCCCACTCCTTGACGGGGACTCCTTGCTCATGATCACCCACGCTCTGGTCATCTCCAGATTAGATTATTGCAGTGTACGCTACATGGGGCTGCCCTTGATGACCATTCGGAGGCTGCAGCTGGTCCAGAATGCAGCAGCCCGGGTGGTTTGGGATGTGGGTTATTCCCGTGCATCCCCACTGCTCCAGGAACTGCACTGGTTACCAGTTTCCCTCCAGGTGCAATTCAAGGTGGTGGTCATTACCTTTAAAGCCCTACATGGTAGTGGGCCAGGATACTTGAGAGACCGCATCTCCCCGAGGTTATCTGAGTCGCCACAGTGAGTGGGCGGCAATATAAATTTGAACTAATAAATAAATAAATCTGTCCATCCCACCAGAGTGGACCAGAGTGGCACCTTAGTTGTGCCATCTGCCAGAGAGGCTCGACTCTCTGGCACTAGAAAGAGGGTCTTCTCCATGTTCGCTCTAGCTTTGTGGAACCGCCTGCCTTTGGAGTTGCACCTTCAGACGGAGCTGTTGGCTTTTAGGAAAGGTATGAAAACTTGGCTGATGGGAATGTTGTGGGGTAATGATGGCTTATTGACCCCTCTCCACTGGCTTATTTGACATCCTATACTTACCCTCCCTCTCCTTTACTTAAAGGAACAAGACGTTTTAAATGGTTTTAAACTGTTTTTTAGTTTTTAACTGTGTTTTGTAGGCTTGTTGATTGGTTGTAATCTGCCCTGAGTCGCTTGTGCGAATAGGGCGGAATATAAATTCAATTAAATAAATAAATAAAATAAATTTGAGAAACAAAATGGCCATCCATTTCAAGCTATTAGGACAAAATGGCCACCACCACCCCTCGTGCAGGCAGGGCAAAATGGCTGTCTGGCCCTCGAAGCTGACTGAATGTGACCCATTGGCCCCCGCCTTGAAAAGGTTGGGAACCCCAGTTTTAAACAGTCAAACTCAAGTTCCCTGACAGGAGCATCAATTCCACGTGCTCTTTCTCTGTCTCCTGGGAGCAACTTGTTTTCTTTCATCAACATCATTGGCTTGTTCCTAGTTCTCCACACAACAGTCATTTGGTGCCAAAATAGCCTTTGTTTGTTTTCCCCTGGGCTCCATTTCAAATAGATTTTCCTCTTTAACAGCTTTCTAGGATTTTTGAATTTCTGAGGGATGTTGTTTGGTGGGAGAGCTTCCAGCACTACCATAACGAGACAGTCTTGGTTTTCCCCAAGGACCTGATGCTTGGCAAAGAACAGCTCAAACACGGCACCATCAGCTGTTGACAGAGCTGGGCGATAAAACAAAAAGAGCTTTGGGGCTGATCTCAGTGCAGTGGAAAATGTTCCTAAGAACTGGGTGCCCTGGTACCTTTCATGAGTGAGACCAGGGGTGCCTAAACGTTTCGGGGCGTGGGCCGGTCACATGGTTGAGTGAGTCGGTCCCTATGGCCTGGGTGCCAGATCTGGCCTCCAACACAAATTCATCTGGCTTGCAAAGCCCTCGTTGCTCCTGGAAGTGGAAGTAAAACGTGCCTGTACGGGTGCGTTTTACTTCTTCCAGGAGCGACAAGGGCTTCAAGGGCCAGATGAATTAGGGTCAGGGGCTAGATCTGGCCCCTGGGCCGTAGTTTTGGCACCCTTGACTTAGACCATTCTGATTTAACAATGGATTGAGTTGTAAAAGATCTCCCTGGAGCTTCCATGTTAACAAATAAAGTTCTTAGGCTTGCAGTTCTTGGTTGGTTACTGGATTACTAGAAGCCCAAGTCAGCACGCCCACTGATCAGGGCTTCTGGGAATTGAAGTTCAAGAACAGCTGGAGTGCCAAGGTTCGCCAACACTTGTTTCATCGATCTGTGAGAATTTCTGAGGTTACCTTTTATGTGTTGTTAGGTTGCTAGATAAATGCATTGTTAACTCAGGCTTGAAACTGTGTCGCAGGCTCAGTAGTTCAAGAATGTTGGGCCTTTCCATATTAATAGCATCATGGAAGGTCCTGAAACTTGTTCTTAGAATTTGTGTTTTCAGTAATGAAGAGTCATTCAATACATAATTATCCAGTAGTTTGAACCCATCTGACCAGGTTGTCCTGCTATGGTAATAGAGTAGGCCATACTGCCAGCGAATTAACACCAAGTGTCAAGTGGCGGTTAACTAACCTGACAAATCTGAAGACTAACGGCCAAAGTCCACAGGGAAGGGTGATTCATCTGGCCCGTGCTGCCCTCGTCGCTCCCGGAAGCGGAAAACGTGCCTGTACGGGAACTGAAGTCCAAGAACATCTGGAGTGCCATGGTTCACCATCACTGCTCAATGTGCTTAACTACATAAAATCCTAGTCACTTACTTTTGTTGCCTAACAATTTAGGGTAGAAGACATTCTGAGTTTCATCCTCTTCCCCTCGAAGGAAAAGAAGCAACCCTTGTTCTTTAGAAGTAGGAAGGGAATTACACAAATGAAGCCAAGATCATAACTCCACTTTACATTATGGACTCCAGTGCATGAATTCAAGGTAAGATTTTTAATTTTTAAAAGTTTATCAACAGGCTCTTATATACATATAATATTCACAGAGTGGTTCATGACAGCTGGTTGCTTTTTTTATAGATCTGCTGGGTGAGGTCTTTCTGGCTCAGCATTTCTCCTCAAGTGTTGGTTCATGTGGAGAAGACCAAAGGTACTGTCTTCCGTTAGCTTTCATGACTCAAAATGAACTCCACGTGCCATTAACTGGGCACTGAGAGCAGTCCGTATTCATCTGCCGTATCCAAAATTTTACAGATAACTGGTGATTCCACCTGAATGGGAAAGCAATGGAGATTAGAAGTATAAGTATGGTGAAGGGACTGCGGTGGCTTAGTGGTTAAGATTCTGAACTTGATGACTGGTAGGTCGGCAGGTCTGCAGTTTGAGACCAGAGTGCTCCATGTCAGAGTGAGCTCCTGTCTTTGTCCCAGCTCCTGCCAACCTAGCAGTTCAAAAGCAAGAAATTGCAAGTAGATAAATAAGGACCATTTTGGTGGGAAGGTAAACAGCATTCTGTGCACTCTGGCGTCGTCATGCCTGTCACATTTCCATGGAAACATCTACAGATGCAGACAGCGCTGGCTCTTTGACTATAAACAGATGAGCACTGAACCCTAGAGTTGGATATGACTGGCTTTCGAGCAAGGTTTACCTTTACCTAGAGCAGGGCTGGCCAAACTTTTTGGGCCACAGGCAGGTCACGTGGCTTCTCCCACTGGAACCAGAAGTAAAATGTGCCCACGCATGCATAAAACACTGTCATGAATCCACCCGTGGCTGTCATAAACATGTTTTGTGCATACAGACGCATTTTATTTCCACTTCCAGGAGCGCCGTGAGCCAGATGATTTGGCGATGTGGGCCAAATCTGGCCAATGGGCCATAGTTTGGTCACCCCTGACATAGAGAGTATAGCAGGCAGGAGAATATTTCAGTGCACATCAAAATGCAGACTAATATTGTCAGGATCAGAGAAAGATGAATATATCAGAAAACAAAAACGCTGCAGCACTTTAAAGACTAACTGCTATATTTTTAATGTGAACTTTTGCGGATCAAGTCCATTTCATGAGACATAGGACTGATGAAGTGGACTTGATCCACGAAAGCTCACATTAAAAATATAGCAGTTAGTCTTTAAAGTGCTGCAGCGTTTGTTTTCTGATATGATCGAAACACAGACTAACACGGCTACTATTCAAAAAAAAAATCCAGCTAAGAAAGATAAGTAGATATTCTGTTTATCAGATCCATTAGTCTTGTCATGGTTTAGAATGACTTCGGCCAGGCTTATGTCCAGCCGTCTGCTTTATTAATAATAATCACATACTCTCCAATAGATGTTGATTTACGCCAAGCCTTTCCAGGGTCTTAAAAATAGAGAAGACTCGGAAATGTTTCAGCATTTCTTTACTTCTCTGGGTCTGCATAATGTGCTCTGCTTTTTTTTTGGGGGGGGGGGGGAGGAAGAGTTTGCATCTTAAAAGCTAGTTACCATCGGATTGTATCGTAACATTGACAAACAACATTGATTTATCTTTACTACTAAAGTTACAATGAGCCTTAATGTGACATCTTAATACCATACTTAGTGGTTAAGACACTGAGCTTAAAGATTGGAAGGTCAGGGTTCGATACCCGAGTGCTGCACGATGACGGATCTTGGGGACATGAAAGGAGCCTCATTCCGGCATCCCCCGACTGGAGTTTCTCCAGTAAAAATTCTTTCAACCCAGAGTAATTTCTGACACCAAATTTATTTATTTATGTAAAAGAAACTAGCAGCCTCTTAGCTGGCTTCTGTTGATTTTAAAATGCAATAGGACTTGGAAGGCTGCTTCACTGTAGCTTCTGAACACTTCCCATGAAGAAATGCTCTTCAGATGATTAAATGAGCTCTTAATCAATCTTGAGCTATTATTGTATTGCCAGTAACTCTAAAAATAAAAGCTCTTGGAAAATAGTTATCGTTCAGATCTAATTATCACTCTCCCATGTAGTGCTAGTCACTAGATTGGACAATATAAAAGTATAATCAACAAACATATTCTTCACACTTCCGTGTCCTGTGTCTAGAAAGCTTCTGTGTAGGCCACTGACTGCTGAAGAAAACCTTTTGTATTCAATAAAATGTCAGTGATAGAAAATGGAATATTCTGTATTTTAGCTTGCATCTTTGCTGTGATTTTTAAAGGAAACTTTACCTCTAGAAGTTTGCATGGTTCAGACCAAGTTCACAAGTACTTACCCCAAGAATATACTGGCATGAATGAGGCTCCAGCATATAAACTGTTACTGCGTGAGGTGAATCAGATTCTTTGCACCTTAAAATAAAAAGAATGTTACTGGGTGTCCCACACTAAAAATAATACTTCTTGTTTAGCAGGGTGACTTTCAGCTGCAATAGTTTCTGCTGATACCCTTCTCCAAGGAAGTTACTCTTACACTATTGTGATCTGCACTGCTAGCATCCGTGTTATTTTCTATAACATTTCTTGGACAGTTCTTTGTACAGTATATTGCATGTTAATTCCCCAGAAACTCTTAAGTACTGACACTGTTCCACCACAGAACAGTGATGGTGAACCTTTGATAGACCGAGTGTCCAAACAGAGGGGCGGGGTGAACTCTTTGCTGGGGGGGAGGGAGGAAGTGCTCCTGCTGGGCAGAGCACTCTGTTTTGGGGAAGGAGGGAGTGACAGTGTGTGTGCCAACAGATTGGGCTGAAAGTGCCCTCTGTAGTACATGTGCCATAGGTTCACCAACACTACCATAGAAGGAGAAGAGATATAAACTTAACTTTGTTTCTTCAGGAATGACAAAGTACAGTAATACCTCGGTTAATGTTTGCATTGCATAATACTAAAAACATAACGTTGGGGAATTTGATGCAAACTTTTGCATGGCACAATATTATCTTAATGTTGTGCGATGCAAAGGTTTGTCTCAAATTTGGGGCAGAGATCTTTGCTCAGAGCGGTGGTTTGGTTGGGGGGAGAATGGGTGTGCATGCCTCCCCCCCACCGAACTGCCGTTTTCAATGTCTGATCGCCAGCTGGGTTGGGGAGAGAACTGGTATGCGCGCACTTTCTCTCCCCAACCCAACTAGCGGTTCCAGTGTGCGATCGCTGCTTTACTTGGGAAGGGAAGGTGCCTTTCGCAGAAGGCAGGGAGACCTCCGAGGCTGCCTTCTGTGAAAGGAAGGGGGGATCGGACGCTCTGATCCTCCTTTCCTTTTGCAGAAGGCAGCCTTGGGAGTCTCCATGCCTTCTGCAAAAGGAAGGCTGGGATTGGACGCTCTGAGCGCTGGTTTGGTTGGGGGGAGAATGGGCACGGTCCCCTCACCCAACCAAATCGGCGCTTGGCTCGATCCACCAGCCTCTTTGGGAAGGGCAGTGGGGGTTCCAAAGAGGCTGGCAGATAAACCCCGTTCCCTTTCCTCTTCGGAAAGGGAAGCGGTTTTTTTTAATGTTATACAATCAATGCATCGCACAATGTTAAAAACCGGATAACGTTATGACTTGTGGAACCAAGTCATAATGTTATCCAAGGTACTAGTGTAAAGGTAAGTACTGAAGTAATCATATAGAACTGTGACGGTGAACCTTGTCACTCCAGATGTTCTTGGACTTCAATTCCCAGAAGCCCCAGCCCGTGAATCCACATGAATGGGTTTACTGCGATTCATCCGGCCCGCATCACCCTCGTCGCTCCTGGAAGCAGAAGTAAAATTCACCTGCCCCAGCACATTTTACTTCCACTTCCGGGAGCAACGAGGGCAGTGCGGGCCAGATGAATTGCAGTAAACTCATTCATGTGGATTCACAGGGGCTGGGGCTTCTGGGGATTGAAGTCCAAGAACATCTGGAGTGCCAAGGTTTGCCATCACAGATATAGAATAAAGTAGAAAAATTGGAACAGTGCTCTTGTACAGCACACATAAGTGTTTGGATGTACCTAAAGTGAGCTACAGGAAAATTCTTACTTCTTAATTTTCAGCTATTCATCAATGGTATTTACATCAACTGCGTTTTAGTCAATGTCATGTTGTTCTTTACAGGCAAATCTAGGATGCAATTTCAACTGTCTTTTTATTGAGACAGAAAATCTAAGTCGATATGGAACTAAATTACTTTGAAAGGTATGACTTACTTCAATTTCACTGTCACCTGACGAGGTTTATCAGTTAAATCGCAAACATCTCCATTTCCATAGTAGTGGGACACCATTCTGCCAAGGAAATTATGCAAAGACTTGGAACAATGTTCTGCACTTGAATTTGTCTTGGTTTTGGATTTAAACGTGCCTCCTACAGTTTTCAGGATTTTGGTGGAATGGAAAATAACTTAACATAATTACAGTCAAACCTCGCATAAAGAGCACCTCACTTAAAGAGTAACTCGCTTAAAGAGTAGAATTTTCTCTGAATGTTCGCTTCGCTTAACAAATAAAACCAACCAAAAACTCACTTAACAACTAAATCAGGGTTTGCAATCCCTCCCCCCCACCAGAAGTCACAATTGGTCACTTGCAATGGTGTTTCGCTTAAAGAGCAAACTTGCTTAAAGAGCAATCCTGTGGAACGCATTATGCTCTTTAAGTAAGGTACCACTGTATTATGTATATGCTTGAGCAAATTTGGTTTATTTCTCCACCCATCCCTACATTTATGTATAAATACATGGCTGTCCTTACAATTCATAGGGCCCAGAATGCCAGTGGTCGTAAAATTTATTAATTGACCATAACCACAAAATCTGTGTTTCTGAAAGCTGCAGATAATGCAGGCTAGCTAGATGAACAGAAAAATAAGATTACAAAACAAGGCACAATAAATATGATAACTAAGTGCAACAAATCTATCAGTTGCCTCTATTTATGTAAGCTCTAGCCTATCCTTACATAGTAGAGGAGAAAAAAGCATGATGGATGTACTGTAACTTTTTCTGTATCATTTGTAGCGGGACCTCTGGGTCTCACCTCTGGTGAGATACGCAAGTCCTAGATGAAGCTAAGCAATTACACTTATATACCGCCACCACTGTCTTGGTGCACTCTCAAGGCCAGGGGTTCCCAAACATTTTGCAATGTGGGCCGGTCATGTTGTTGAGAAGGCCGGTCACATGATTCCTCCCACCGTAAACGCTGCTGTAAGACGCATCTGTGGCTGCGTTTACAACAGTTTGCAGGTGCATTTATGGCAGCATTTACGGCAGGCCTGGGTCTTTTTATGCATGCACGGGTGCGTTTTACAGCTGTTGTGAATGCGCCCACTTCCAGGAGTGGCGAGGGTGGCGGCAGGCAAAATGAAATGGTGCTGCGGGCCATAGTTTTGCCATCCCTGCTCTGGGCAGTTCACAGAGTAATTAGCATTTTGCCCCTGACATGCTGTGTCCTCATTTTGCCAAACTTGGAAGGATGGAAGGCTGAGTCAATCTTGAGCCCTGGTCAGGATCGAACACACAACATTCTGGTTGCAGTACAGCAGTTTAACCACTGCACCACAAGGGCTCATCAGGTCTTTTGCCAGTTCTCTGGGACATATGGTATATACATAAGCTGTTGCTGATCAAGCACGAATTCACCATGGTGACATCCATGTGTAACTGTGTGGAAAAACACACTGCCCGGTGGCTCAAGGGACAGATTTTCATTACAATTCTGCACTAATCATAAACCCAGAAAAGGGCATGTTTGCAGCCATCCATTAATCCATTTGGCAGGGCCAAAGATTTGTGCACCGTGACATGTATTAACTCTTGGTAACCAGGAGAACAAGGCTACCTTTTTCATTGTTTCATTTGATATTGAAAATACATTCCTGAGAAGAAGAAGTCTTTCTACGACTGACTGCATGTCAGTGAGCTTTACCTCTGTTTCTGACTGCTAAGTATGAGTGCCAATTTGGCTTCAATTTCCTTCCCCTACCTATTATAACATCAACATTGATTTATAGTTCTGCCGACTAACATTGCTACGTCAGGTTTGCATTCCTACTCTCAGCCACTTCAGAAGCCGATGTAGTTTTCTGGAAGAAATGGGGACTACAGACTTACAACCAGGCTTTGGCTAATGCAGAGAGGAGACAGAATGATGTCTTTAGTAACTCTTACATACTTGACTGATTGTAGGCTGTCTTCCTTGATGTGGTAAGCTCTCGCCACGTTCTTTTGAGCCCACTCGAGATGTTCCTCCTTATTCCATGTACCGACAACTATTGTTGTTTTGCCATTTTCCTTATCCTAAAAATATAACAAAAATTCCTTTAATTTAACTAAAATGCCTCACATAGTTCCATCATGTTACCATTATTATTTCCTTAAATAAAATCCCCAATACATCCACAACATTCAACCATCTCAGGAAAGGGCCCTTTGTAAATTACTCAATGCCATAGTTTGTAAAACACTAAAAAAAATTCTCCACATTGTTGACACATTATCTGTCCATCTGGAATGTGCTCATGAGACCAAGGAGAGCACATGACAAATGGAGAAATTATCTTAGGGTCATTCTTCATGCCCCAAATGACTCAGTGTCTGCTGTATAAAGGAGCTGGTGATCCTACACACACTTCCTTGCAGGCATAGAGACACAACCCAGCAGAAGATCCCTTACTGAAGTTTCAGTGGATGAAACATGAGAAGTGCAAGTCCTATACACTTAGCCAGCTGCTGTTCACTCCAAAATTACCATTTGGATTGTGCCCAATGCATTCCACTCACCATTGAAGCAGAGTTAGAACAGGAGGTTTAGCAAGCCAAGAGCTACTAGAGCCTGGCTTGCTCCCTTTGTAGGGTGTCCAAAAGAACATAGAATGCTGTTTTGCTCTTTTGGAGGTCAGGATGCATCTGCATGTTTCATGGGAAATGGTTTTTACTCAAATCACTGAAAATAGGGACAACATGACCACACCAAGAAGATTGTTTGGAATTGTAGCTTAAATTTACTCATTAGAGAACAATCCTTAGGAAATAAAGGTTAGGCCGGGGGAAGGAGCCTAGGGTCAAGGGGGAAATCAGAAGAAGTGTGTCTGAAGTCTGGAGTTAAGCCTAATGTCGTGTAGAAGGGGGAATTCAGAGGGAAAGAAAGAGAAACATAGTGTGATAGGAGCCAGAATGGGCACTTGGGTGGAAGGGAGAGGGGAAGATATCCCTGGTAAGTGGAAAGGAAAAAGAAAGTATGGAGGGTGGGTAGAAGAATAAGGGATAGAAAAGGAGGTGGGAGAAAGGGTGGTAAAAGAAATACTCTTTCTCTCTTTTGGCTCTCTCTCTCACACACACAAACACGCATGATATGCAGTTCTCAATAGATTAGTTGTGGGAACTTTTTATTGACAGGAAGCATCCCAGCCCCTGCTAGAAAAAATCCTAAACTTGTGATGGCGAACCTTGGCACTCCATGCACAGTAAACCCATTCACAGGGACTTGGGCTTCTGGGAATTGAAGTCTAAGAACATCTGGGATGCCAAGGTTCGCCACCATGGTCCTAAACTAACCACAGCAGACAATGCAACATTTCTTTAGCTCAAATGTGGAGTGCCAGTAAGGCCAACAGCGCAAGGGATCCAGTAAACTTTTCAATTATTTTTTCAAAAGCTTCCTAGCACTCAATTTGGGTGGGGGTGGCAGAAACTTCCCACTGTTGTTTCTACCTACCTTGTGATACTGATGCACGTACTTGCCATAGCAGAATTCATACCTCCACCACCCAACACCCTAGAAAAGAAGGAAATGCTTAGCACAGAATCGAATGCACCTGTCTTACAGTATTGCAAGGAAGCAGAGTGCACAATTACACACTCACAACTCTGGTGTCAGCAGAAGAAACAGACCATCCCCTGAAACATCGGTCTGTGTTAAGGGGTATGAGATTAAAAGGGGAGACGAAAGGAGGCATTTGTGGGGTTGTGCAAACCCACTGTAGCTTTCTGTGTTTATCTTGAGAGATCTTTATGGTCTTGCTCTCATAAGAGGTGGCAAATTTCTCTGCTTTTGTGGTTTGCACCATTGAACAGTTAAAGCAGAAACTCATACTAACCAATGCTCTTTTGTATGACTGAAATGAAAACAATACTGATAGAAAGTAAACATTAAGAAAGTGAGCACGGAATTGAACTCTCAACCTCAGGCTCTGTAGCTAGATATCTAACCGTTGAGTTATCCAGCCACCTGCTCAGTCTTCTCCCTGGTATAGAACATTTCTATTTGGAAAGAAGTGTGTTAAACCCCTTCGTCCAGACTCTGGCCTGGCCTCGCACTGTTGACACAGTTAATCTAGAAACACAAAGAGCCCCCCCCCCAAAAAAAAACAAAAAACAAAACAAAAATCTATGTTGTCTCAGAACTCAAAAGCATATTGAGGGGTTATCTATGAGCACAGGTGGTAAGCATCTATAAAGAAAAGCAGAAAGCACCATCCATCATTTGAAACGTATTTCTCACCCCATGGAAGCAATAAGACCCACTAAGAAACTCTTTGATGAGCTGGTCATCTGTCAGTTTGGAGATGTGTGTCGTTCCAACTGTTAAGAGCTGGGGATTGCCAACAGCAACTGGCTTGTGGAAGGAAGAAAATTTGTCTTCTTTTGCTGAATTAATTTCTTCCTGAAATTTAAAATGCTTTGTTTAGATGTGGCTGAACTGTATTAACCACAAACAATCAATTAAAGTCCATTAAAAACCGAGTTTGGAAAATAACTTTTTCAAACAAATACATTCCTTTCACAGGCAAGTGGCTGCAAATTAACCCATTAAAAGATTTTAAAAGATAACATTGTGTTACTTGCAGCTCTAAATGCTTTTTCATTGATTTCCTGTACAGTACTTTTTTGGGGGAGGGGGTTGGATTGATAAGAGAATGGTGAAAGCTTTAAACAGCGTCCCTCAAAATGCCACTGAAATACATTTTGAAAATAATTAGAACTATTATTCATCAAGTTTCATTATTAAAAAACCCTAAGTATTTAGAGGTAACCAAGTTTTTCCAAACTCCAATTAAAAGAAAGTCCAGAGAGAAACCCCGGTTAAATATATCTACATTTTAAAAAATTACTGCTCAAAGATTCATTTATCAGAGCCCACTTTGTCAGATCCATGAGGTGGGATTCTCCATTAGTAAATTATAATACAAACAGGGCTACAGAGGGATTTTGGTGGTAGGGAAAGGCTGCAAAATTAAGGAGATGAAAGTTTTATACCAGGCGTTTCTAGCCTTTTTAAACTGGGGTCTGGGTCACGCTCTCTCTGTTAGCTTTGAGGGCCAGATGGCCATTTGGCCCTGAGTGCACAATGAGGGTGGCCATTTTGTCCCAACATCTTCAAAGGGACGGCCATTTTGTTTATTGAATCCCCTTGGAGGGGTGGTGGTGGTGGGGCACATGAAATGGAACCCCTGTTCTATATGTGCTGATGAACAAAAGCAACAATGCACAAAGGCAAAAATTTGGCCATCAGACACTTTTCTTAGCTCGAATACTATAATGCAACATCTTGATTGATATGGAAGTGATGAGAGATAAATTTCTTTAGGGAGCCGGGCCATTTGTTCATCAGTCATTGAGGTCTCGTGATTTCTGATCACTACCGTACAAGCCCACCATAGGCCACTATATACAGTACAACACACACTCCATTTTCCAGTGTATTTTAAGAATGGGAAAGTGAGTCTTATATGCCAGCAAGAAAGTGAAGCTTCACTTCTCTCTAGCACGGGCTCATGAAGAGTGCTGCTGAAGTGGATCTAATACCAGGCTTCCTGCAAGCAAAGAGACTGCAGAAATAGGCACCAGTCAGGGATACATTTTATGTTGTAGATGTTAAGCATTCTTGATCTCCCAGCATCAAGACTGGGAAGAAATCTTGAAACTGAGGATAAGTGACTTTGAACTAAGTGGACTACAGTCTGACTTGGTAGAAGGCAGTTTCTGATATTCTAGTGCCATGATGGCGAACCTTGGCACTCCAGGTGTTTTTGGACTTCAACTCCCAGAAGCCCAAGCACTCTGTGAATTCACACGAATGGGATTACTGCAATTCATCCAGCCCGCGCTGCCGTCGTCGCTCCCGGAAGCGGAAGTAAAATGTATGGGCGTGTTTTACTTCCGCTTCTGGGAGTGATGAGGGCAGCGCAGGCCGGATTAGTTGCAGTAAACCCATTAGTGTGGATTCACAGGATGCTTGGGCTTCTGGGAATTGAAGTCCAAGAACATCTGGAGTGCCAAGGTTCGCCATCATGGTCCTAGTGATCTTGAATTGCAAATGGTACCACAACAGCCTCATTATAAGCAATGGGGAAATATCATAACCATAGCGGTGTTGACTGTGTATTCCAGATGTATGTCATTAGCATGACATAAATGGGTTCCTACCTCCTTGGCTCTCCTGAAAGGCATCTTCAGCATTTCCTGTTGTTGTTCCAGCTGTACTAGGTTACGGGGCTTAAGCGGGGATCCTGGCAGTGACTGGCAGAATATGTCATTCACAGGGGAAGCTCTGAACCTTTGAAAACAAAAACAAACACTGATATAGCACTGTCACTATTGAGTTAAGAGTTTTAAGAATAAATGATTTTTTAAAAAATTACGATTTCTAGAATCCTACTCATAGTATCGTAATGGTGACCCATGGCACTCCAGGTGTTCTTGGACTTCAATTCCCAGAAGCCCAAGTCCCTGTGAATCCACACAAATGGACTTACTGGCACTCCAGGTGTTCTTGGACTTCAATTCCCAGAAGCCCATGTCCCTGTGAATCCACGTGAATGGGTTAATTGCACAGTAAACCCATTTGTGTGGATTCACAGGGACTTGGGCTTTTGGGAATTGAAGTCAAAGAACACCTGGAGTGCCAAGGTTCACCATCGCTGTCATAGTATGACCACCTTTCCAGTCTTTGATCATGGTACACAACATTTATTTATTTATTAGTTAAATTTATATTCCACCCTACTTGCACAACAGACATAAAATAAACCCCTAAAAACACAAAAACAACAAAGTAAAATTAAAACCCATTTAAAAGACAACTTCTCATTCCCTACACTAACCCACCGAATATAGGAATGAGGGTAGGAATGGGGGGAAAGGTACAGGATGTTAAATAAGCCAGCGGGGGGTGTCAGTAAACCCTCATTACCCCACATCATTCCTGCCAGCCAGGTTTTCAGGCCCTTTCTAAAAGCCAATAACCCCATCTGAAGGCGCAGCTCCAGAGGCAGGTGGTTCCAGAGAATCGGAGCGAACAGGGAAAAGGCCCTCTTTCTCGTGCCAGAGTCGAGCCTCTCTGGCGGATGGAACCACTAAAGCACCTCTCCGGTCCGCTCTGGTGGGACGGACCGATACCCTTGATCAGAGTAGTAGTATTTCACCGGCAGCCCGGGCAGGCCTCCCACTTATTCTACACCTCTCATGTCTCACAGCAATGTCAACATCTCAGCTAAAACTGGGAGATAGTAGTTCGACTACCTCATCAGTGATGAGCAGCAGAGGCAGGAGACAGATCAGACGACTATACAGTAAAAACCCGGGTTACAGAAACAGTCAATTCTGGAAAGTTTTCCATTAAGCGGTTTTTCCGTAACCCAAAGCACAATTTCCCATAGGAATCCACTGAAAATTTAAAAAACGTTCTGGAAGTTAGAAAAGAGCAAAAAAAAAAAAAACCCATAATTTTTCTGCTGAAAACTCTAAAGTGGCAAAAACACAGTAAAAAATTCCAAAGTGCCCTTTAGAAAAAGTTTAGAACAGGAAAAAAATGTTTTTAGTGAGGTCTGGAGCTGGTATTTTTTATTTTCAATGAATATTTGTCACATTTTTGACATCACCATCTAGTGGCCAGCCCTGGTAATTGCAGAAAAAGTGCAGCCAAACGGCCGGGCGGAAGGGGACGGGCATTTCCCGTACTTCCTGGTTGCATTGAGAGCTTCTGCCGGAGGCAAAAATTCCAAAACCTGAGTGGAAATACTCCAACCTTCCAACGCTGTGCAAAGCGTCAGAACACCCAAAAAACCCTGTGCGTAACATGATTTTTTTTACATAACTCGGGATGTGATTTTCTCAGAATTTCCTTCTGTAAGTCGAGTTTTCCATTACCAGAGGTGTCTGTAACCCGGGGTTTTACTGTATGTAAACATCACAAGACACATGTGATTTTAGGTATTATAGGCAGAGGGACTGACACAGGAATGATACAATTTGGTAGCAACCCTGTGAAGGATGGAATGTACAGTTCACTCTTGAACTTTCCCTGAAGAAGTATCAGCTGCAATGTGGAAGTTTTACAGCAAAACCTGGTGAGAGGGTGTCTTTTGAAAGACAGAATGTGTATGGAACAAGTAGAAGGCAATGCCCAGAATGTGGCCTTTGATTAGAGCCAGGAAACTGTTCATTTTTAAATTACATCTACCAGATCACAAGGTCTTCTTGTGAAGCTAGTTGATAATAGAATTTCTTACCTGTATTTAGGATGGCTGCATAATAGAGGAGTCAAAATGACCACTTCATATTCACACGTTGTGACTTCAGCCACTGAAAGGATTTCATGTTTTGCTTCGGGATGGCAGACATACATCACTGAACTTGACCTGGGCAGGCTTTGCCTCAAGCTACATGGGGTACCGTTTCCCATTTCTATAGGATAATATGGGGTCATCTGCCCCTCTATGTTTTTTGTAGGAATCTAGATGAGTAAAATAAAAGTAGAAAAATTGTATTAGTTTGGAAACTATGTACAGTATTTGCTTCTGGACTATCAGTAGGCTTACTTAAATACCCCCGTTTCTTTGTATATAGTAATTACATTCTATTTAATAGGGTTGTTTCTACAGTAACTGCAGAGGAAAAATGTTGCAAAAAAGCTAATTGATCAGAAACATAGTCTATCTTTATGCAAGTTATCAGTTTATTTCTTAATATTCAATTGCATCAATAAATGATTTTTATGCATATCAGAGAATAAACAAAACAAAAATGCTGTAGCACTTTGAAGACTGTTATATTTTAATGTTAGCTTTTGTAGATCAAGTCCACTTCATCAGATGACGTGGACTTGATCCATGAAAGCTAGCAGTAAAATATAAGTTAGTCTTCAAAGTGCTATAGTGTTTTTGATTTGTTTATTCTCTGATATGCTTGAAACACAGACTAACATGGCTACTATAAAAAAAAATTCAATTATTATTTTCATTTAACTCTTCAGGAAAAGCAAGCTAGCACCAGAGTTTCAGTAACTTAGAGATAAATATGAACTAACTGGTGTACCTTCCCCCACTTACCTCTTTTCCACTATCTTTTTCGCTTTCTTTCTCTTCATTCTCTGGAAAATATTATAAAGAAGAAAGATTAACTGTGGGCTATCAACATTTCTATACTGCTTCTGTAAAAGAAAAAAGATAAAATTCTTAGAAATAAAGATTCTCTATCTGCATTTCACTCCTGATATAAGATCAGCATGGAATGAAAACCTTGACAGAACAGTCAGAATCCAGCTGCACTACTCAGGTCTTGTACCGCCATCTTGCTGATCTTCCAGCTAACATGGCGAGCTTCATGAAAACTAGGAATTTGGTTAGGGATTCATTATGTAGCATCTATTTATTATTTCATGTTATATCCCAGCACTCAAGTGTAAACATTCAACTGGATTTTGGCCAACCAGAGCTAAATATCATACCAGTTTATTTATTTGTTCAGATTTATATTGCCGCCCACTGGCTGAGGCCACTTAGGGTGGCTTACAGTCAAAATAGCAACAGTACAGTAAAAATCATAAAATACAACCTGTAGTTAACTTATTATTTCAAGAAGGTTTGATGGCAAAATTGATGGCGAAGAATGTGCAAATGCCAGAGCCAGAGGCATCGTCTTTTTTTAGTTTTATTCTCCCTCCTAGGCTTCTTTCAAGTGGTTTTGCTGGTGGACAAAACACACCACGGATCCCATGTTTCATAAACCAATAGTGATTGAAGAACTAAGCACTGCAGAAATATACAGATATCCCATCCTGCTTTTTCAGTGAATGTTTTGCAAAGCTGATTTTCTATTTTTTTTAACGTAGCTGTTTTAAATATATTTTATCCTATTTGTGTATATCTAACATCAGTGCAACTTATCACAGCTAACTGCAGTTAATTTACAAAACACCAGGTCAGATCTCTGTTGCATGCCTGGTTACGCTGCTCTTTCTGCGATAGATGTGAAATCCAACACCAGGTCAATTAGCCACAAGTAGCTGCACCAAGCTCTGCAGACCTTAAGTGAACAACAATAAGACTCCAGCCATTGTTCTAAAGCAGTGGTGTCCAAACTACGGCCTACAGGCCCAATTAGGCCCGTATGTCTCATTTATCCGGCCCACGCTTAGAAACTGGGCCCTCTCTGGACTGCCCACCCCCTTGATGTCAGTGGCAGCAGCAGTGATTGCCCTTTGTCCCCGCTGTGCCGAGCACCCTCTGGCTTGGTCCCATCCCTGCACCTTCCTTTGGCAACGTGGATCACTGCCTTGGGGAAATTTTCGGAGCCTTCCCCATTTCAAAATACTTAGCGCTAGGAGAGCCCCTTTGCACGCCTGGGATGACATCATCCTGGGTGCGCCGAGGAGCTCTCCTAGCGCTGAGTACTGTATTTTGAAATGTGAGAAGGCTCCGAAAATTTCCCCAAGGCAGCGATCCACATTGCCAAAGGCTGCCAGAGGCTGCTCGGATCAGCAGGGATGAAGCATGATCACCACCGCTGCCAAAATAGTCAGCAGCGGGAGCAGCCTGCCTCCAGCCCCGAAGCTGAGTGTCGGGGGCGGGACCGCACCGTAGCAAAAACAGTTTGGGCACCACTGTTCTAAAGGTTTACCTGTTCCAAGGGTGGCTAACCTTGGTGCCCCAGGTGTTCTTGTAGTTCAATTACCAGAAGCCCAAGTAAGCACAACTGCTGATCAGGGCTTCTGAGAATTGAAGTCAAAGAACACGTGGGGCTCCAAGGTTTGCCACCTTGGACCTATTCACACCAAACAAAGACCTGATTTATTATCAGGTAGTAGGGGACATGGGGGAGATGCATACACAAAATGCCACTGCAACACAACCCTATTCACATTTTCAGGAAGGTAACTGAATAAGTTATCTGTGAGGTGTCTTAAGAAACTCAGTAAATAAAAATTCAGTTGGCAAGGGTATAATGACCAGATGCATGTAAGGATTCAAGGTAGGATCATGTCTGGTGGGACACATACATAAAACCTTCTCTGCTCCAGCTGTTTAAGAGCTCTATACACATTTGGTGCATGCACAAAGAGCCTCTATGACAATTTGTTAAAGATGCACACTGAAAGAACTTGCAAAGTTAGTAAAATCATTTTTGAAGATACATTTTGCTTTTGTACAAGGATACTGTCCTTCAAGCTCTTATTAAGAAATTGGCTTTCTGTATGTGAGGAAACAGAGGCAAGTGGTGGCAACGTGTGACAAAATGAAAGTCCTCAACACAGTTCCAAATGTTCTTGCAAAGAAAATGTTTTGACAATCATGGCAGGAATGTTTTCATGCCTGCTATGACATTCCCTTTTACATGACAAACAGTGGCTGTTCCTTTTCATCATTGAATCTTAGAAGACAACATGACAAACCTGGATCTAACAATGGGCTCCTTCGCAGGATATTTCCAAGAAAGTATTCTTGAATATTTATTTTCTACAAACAACAAGAAAGAAATCTTCATTAACTTTCATAACCACAGTTTCTCCTGAAATATGTCAATTTTCATTTTGTCTCAACAACAACTCCCAGAAGGAATCAAAAGCAATCAACTTGAACTCCAGGTCAAACGCACCAATATTACTATGATATTTCTACTGCATATTTTTTAACCACAAGAGAGTGGTAAAGCTGGTTTATGGTCTATATCATAAAAACATGAAAGAAACAGATGAGAACAAATTCAATGATATAATCATTAAGATGAAGTGGACTTGATCCATGAAAGCTAACGTTAAAATATAACAGTCTCAAAGTGCTACAATGTTTTTGTTTATTCTCTGATAATCATTAAGATTAAATAAAATGAAATTTTGAAAATTAAAACTATTAAAAGCAATTAAGTATACAAATAGCTATAATCATCACAATTCCAAGGGTGAGGGCTCTGCAGGATTCTTACACAGTAAGACCTCACATAAAGAGCACGTCGCTTAGAGACTAACCTGCTTAAAGAGCAGAATTTTCTCTGAATTGTCGCCTCGCTTAACAAAAACCAACCAAAAACTCACTTAACAACTAAATTGTGGGCCGCAACCCCCCCCCCCACCAGAAGTCACAATTGGTCACTTACAATGGTGTTTCACTTAAAGAGCAAACTTGCTTAAAGAGCAATCCCGTGGAATGCATTATGCTCTTTAAGCGAGGTACCACTTTAGTATGTTTCATAGCTCTTTACTCTTGAGGGCAAATGCTTTACCAATACACACCTGTCCAGTCTCCTTCTCCTCATGATATTGGCGAATGTGCTTGCCATGGCAGACTTCGTAAGTCCAGTACGACTCAATCTAAAAATACATTGTGTTAACCAATACAATACAGCATGGTCAAGATCTATTTTTTTAAGCAGCAAAGGTGCAACCAAAGTTATATTACAATCTTGGGAATCTATTATTCATTACATATTACAGTGCTTAAATTGTTGTTTATATTTGGGATCCCAAAACCTGTACATAAAACATAACATCACAATTCTCTTATTTTAATATAGTGACTGGGGCGGCTACAGGCCAAATTCTACTGAAGAAAACTGAACATAAGGCCAAATGGACAAACAGTTTTGGACTCTTGTTTGTCATCTACTGCACATTTTTTCCCTCCTGGGCAGAAAAGTGGGGAAGCATGACAGGTGGCTAGTTTGCACTACTGTATGTTTATACAGGATTCTGGCTTCTGTTATCTGTAATGGATTGCTGTCAAAGTGACCTATTGAAAAACAGCTTTAGTATAACAACCAAATCCCTGCATGCCAATCTACTGGATGTACGTGTGGTGTGTATGTTTTCCAGGGATCTATTTGTCTGCTTCCACAGCATGGTGACTTCTCCACCTGCTAGAGATAATGCCTTGCTTTGGAGGTCTGCAAGGCCAAAGCATTGTGGGAATGTCAGCCAAAAAAAATTGCTTTATCTTCCTTACCACAACCTCTCTGACCCAAGGATCACATTTTGGTCCTGAGGGTCCTGGAAGTCAGACATTATCCTAATGGTTGGGTGAGAAACAATTGTGCTATGGAGGCAGGAGGTGACAAAAAAGTGGAACCCCTGTCCTCTTTTCCATCATCTTCTATCTTGTGAATGTTGATGTGATGCACAAGAGGAGAATTTCAGATGGCATGACTGCTAGGTGCGGAGTGTTGTGATCCATGACTGAACAGGATACAGTAATACCTTGCATAACAAGCATCTTGCTTAGTGTGTAACTCACTTAACAAGCAGGATTTCCCCCAAAAGGTCTGCCTTGTTGAATGAGCAAAAACTCACTTAACAAGAACAGGTGAGAGAACTGTTTGAGAAAGAGAAGGGGGTAAAAAGCGATCGCCTGCTTTGGTGGATAAAGGCAGGAAAGAGCTTGCGTTCCAGTCTCATTGAAGAGAAACCACAAGTTCTTTCCTGCTTTTATCCACCAGAGCCCCCGTTCTCCTTCCCAAACACGCCACCACTTTGTGGCGGCAGCGTGACTGGGAAGCAGACCAGGGTCTCCCTGTTCTGCTTCCCAAACCAGTGCTGTTAGCAAGACTGATTCACCTGCCCACCCTGCTCAAGCAACACGGTGGACAGGTGAATCTGTCTTGGTGGTGGAGGACAGAGGTGCCTGGCGGACAGTGGTCCATGAGGTCGCAAAGGGTTGGAGTCGACTGTGCAACTGAATAACAAAAACAGCACTGGTTTGCCTTTGGCCAGAGAAGCGCTTTTCCAAGGGGAAAGGGCTTCTCCGGCCAAAGGCAAACCTAACAGTGAGGGATTTGCCCTGCCCACCCTGTTGTTTCAGCGGGGGGTGGGGGTGGGGCGAATCTCTCTCGCTAACAGTGTTGGTTTGCCTTTGGCTGGAGAAACCCTTTCCCAAGGCAAACCTAACAGCGAGGGATTCACCCTGCCTAACAACGAAGGCAAACCTAACAGTGAGGCAAAGGCAAACCTAACAACAAGGGATTCACCCTGTCTAACAGCAAAGGCAAACCTAACAGCTAGCCCTGTGGCGTGGCTGGGAACCAAACCAGTGCTGTTAGCAAGACACCCTGTTCTGCTTTGTAGGCAAGCCAGAGAGACGGATTCGCCTACCCACCCTGTTGCTTGAGCATCTTACCAACAGTGCTGGTTTTCCATGGGAAAAGTGCTTTTCTGGTCAAAGGCAAGCCAGCACTGTCTGTGAGACAGATTCCCCTGCCCACCCTGTTGCTTGAGCAGGGTGGGCAGGCAAATCCATCTTGCTAACAGCGGTGTTTCGCTTAATGAGGAACTTGGTTAACGAGCAACCTCCATTGAACGCATTTTGCTCGTGAAGTGAGGTATTACTGTACTGTCTGTTCAGTAATGTCGTGTGGATTTCAGCCACCCGGGGGTAAAGCCAATTTTTTCGCCCCCTGGTGGATGCTGGAGCCCGCTCCCACTAGGGCTTCTGAGAATTGTACTCCAACAACACACATAGCCCAAAAAGCGCCGCCCGGGTCCCTCACCCCCCGGACGCGACGCCACTGTGTCTGTTGTCTTTACCATTCCCAAAGAGAAATGCTAACAACACTTCCACTCTTCTTATATGCCACCAGGCCACTTTGTTTGTGTAACTCTGGGCCTTAACACGGACTGTGTTTGTAGCAAAGATCTTTCTATTTCAGATCCTGATAAAGAGGACAAACATGAAAAGAAATCTGTGAGGCTTTATGATTTCTGAAAGCCCTTGATGATAAATTGTGCACAAAGTGAATCTAATGAGAACAACTGAAGAACAATGACACATAGGAAAGATTCACAATACATACACACTTCTACATTGTTTATCCACTATACACCTTTTGGTTCAGTTAGTGATGTAGAAATTGTCTTAAAATCAAAGTGGACATACTCTATAAGAACAGCTGCTTTGCTTAAACAGTGGTTCCAGCAATTCAGCAGGGTTGGGTCCTTTGTAATCCTTTTCTTCCTCCTAAAACAAGAAGAATTCAATGTCAACATTGCTCTGAAGAAACACAGTATACTTTGTGAACAGGGTTAGGTTTTCCTTTAAACAGAATAAGGTGTTTATTGCAGGCAAGATATTTTCACTGTGTCATAAAAGAGCAAGTTATCAGTTATTTGTTTTGGCGTCACCAGATCTTTACTGCCAGGAACATGGACAGATGCTTATGAGATTTATTTATTGCCATGTGTGCCAAATACTTTGGCTTTCAGTGTTACAGATTTTCACAGGGGTAAAGTGGAGATGTTATTGGTTGTATTACCCCAAGCAGCAAAATGACTCAGGCCAGCCCTATTCACAATGGTTCATTTTCATTGTAATAGGTGCCAATAAATCTCATTATTAGAAAACAAATTAAGATGAACTGAGAGAGCAGATTCCCCAATGAATTTCATTACAACCCTCATGCTATCTTGCTGGCTTTTATGGGGAGGGGGAAATTAGCCACAGTTAAAATAGGACAAACCTAGTTCTATGAAGAATTTACACATTGCATAGGTAAAGGTTTCTCTCAGTGGCCAACCAATAGGAAGTTCACAGGTAGTATATAAGGCAAAAGGCTTCCCCCAGGCCATGGTCTCCAGCAACTGGTATCAAGAGTCATACTATACAGCAGGAGTTCTCAACCTTTTAAAGCCGGGTCATGCTCCCTCAGGCAGCTTTGGGGGCCAGATGGCCATTTTGCCATTCCTACACCACATGGTACTTCCTGGTGTGGTGGAGGCGGCGGCGGCGGGGGGCACATGAGATGGTGCTGCAGGCCACATCCGGCCCATGGGCCACAGGTTGAGAACCCCTGCTATACAATATTTGAGTGATGGTGAACCTTGGAACTCTAGGTGTTCTTGAACTTCAATTCCCAGAAGCCTTGATCAACAGGAGTGCTGACTTGGGCTTCTGTTAATTGAAGTCCAAGAACACCTAGAGTGCCAAGGTTCACCACCACTGCATTCCTTGCCATGTAAGTCTCTTCCTTTTTCTGTAACAAAATTCTTCTGAAGCTGTGAGGATTTTCTACTCTAAAAAATTTCTTGGAGCAGCAAAAGTTCCTTTTGTAGATTTAGGGAGTTCTTTCAAGTCCTACATTTGAAAAAAATAAAGATAAAAATATTAAAAATAAGTACAGCAAAATCTCGCATAAAGAGTAATTCACTTAAAAAGCAGAATTTTCTCTGAATGGTTGCCTTGCTTAACAAATAAAACCAACCAAAAACTCACTTAACAACTAAATCGGGGTTTGCAATTCCCCCCTCCCAGAAGTCACAATTGGTCACTTATAATGGTGTTTCGCTTAAAGAGCAAACTCACTTAAAGAGCAGTCCTGTGGAACGCATTATGCTCTTTAAGCGAGGTACTACTGTACTAAAATTATACTATTGAAAAAATACCAGGAAAAGATCCAGCCTAAATCCAACATATTGCTAGCAGAATGAGAATTAAGGCTAGTGGAGGTATGTTGGGTCACACAGTTGTTGAATGGTTCATTTTCTTGTATGTCTGCAAGTTCTTTAAAACAAAAAACTGCAGTAAGACAAGTCTAACAATGGATAATTAATAGCATAATGGATTTTGTGCTAGTACACAGGATCATCCATGTTTCTCATAATTACATTGCAACAACTTTCCAATATGTATTTGGCTTAGTATTACACCTAAACTCCAAAGGGTTTATTTGCTCTGGTCTTACTTCCAAATGGATATGTTAAAATTCAGAATGGCAAATTGTCCCAAGGGACACTAAAAGTGGTGCCTGTTCATCTTATGTCACAAACTGGAGCTACTTTTTTAAAAATGTATTGTTATGACATTGTTCTAATATTTTTATTGCCTTCAATTTATTTTCTGAATGATAAACAATTATGGCTAGGTCATTCACACAAGCTACATGCATACAGTTGCTACAAATCTATTATTCCCAAACACTCAACTCGCCTCATCTCCGCCGGCTAAGGATGGAAGAACACATTTGTACTTTTCTTTATCAGTTGTTGTCATGATGATGTAATGATCTTCTTTATACAAAACCCCAGCAGTCGGCTTAAAAAAGAAATAAAAACCAAATAAGCAAACAATGGAAACACCTCAAATGTAAATGTACACTGAAAACTAAAGAAGCCACAAAAAAGGTCTGGTACCTGCAGGTGCCTGAGTGGTGTGGCATTAGATTTAACAGGCTGTGTGCTAGGGGCAATTTTTTGTTCTTCCTAAATGGCTAGTTAAATTCTGACCCTCAACATCCTTAAAATGGATATGAGCCTCAAGTTTGTTGGCTCAGATCCAGAAAGAGCTTTATGGCAAGAACATTCTTGAGGGTACACAAGAGCAAAACCAAATTAGAAGATGGAGAAAGGAGCTCACTGGACAAGGAACAAAATTAAATGAGGATATAACTGAGGAACTCAACCTCCCCTACATCACTTGGGAGGACCCTGGACAGGATGAGGGTTGAAGTTCCTAAATACAAGACCAACATGCTCAAGTGGGAGCTGCTGTAGATAACAACTTGAGATGTCAATGTGGAGAGACAGAGTCCAGCTCATTTAACGGTCTATAAATATACTGGTATATTAATTAAGATTTAATTTTGGAAACTGGCTTCATTTTGGCAGTCCAAAGCTTCATCTGGACATCAAATGATAATAAATTACGGTCAACAGTAATAGATACAGCTATTCTTACTGCAAATACACAGAGCAGTATGGGCATAATTGGGTAGAAGGCTAAGGACATTGTTATCCAGAATATCTAAAAGGGCTCTACAATGACCAAGGCCGTGTTATCTTGTAACAAAGAAACAGAGGAAGCCAGTAGCTTTTTTTTTTCTTTAAAAATGTGGAGGCTGTTCCATTTTGCCTGTTTTTCTGCCCATTGTAATCCATTCTCGGCTCTTTAAACAAAGATTTAATTTTGGCCAACTCCTAAGCCAAGAAAGTGGCCTCATTTGGGCTGTCCTGGGTTTCATCGGGTCATGAAAGCAGCAGCAGCAGAAGCTGAGTTGTGGTCCTTCCTGCTGTTGAGTGAAATGGGTAAAATCATTTGAGCCGTCATTATTACCCACCTCACAAGATTTGCTTTTGTAGACTTTTAACTATGGAGGATGGAACTTGCAAAAGGTCAGTCTTCTTGTGTAATTCGCCACCTAATGACTAATACGACAATGTGGTGAGGATAATCAAGAATAAAGAAATGTGATCTTGGGGGAGTGGAGGGTGCAATTTGATATACAGTAAAACCTCATATAACACTAAAACCTGGTTCCACAAGTCTTGGTGTTATATGATTTTTAGTGTTATCTGATCCTCTATGGGATCCATAGAGATACATTGCAACCACACAGGCTTTAGCGGTTGTTATCTGAAACATCCCATAGGATCTTAATGTTATCCGATGCAATTCTTCCCCCCAGATTCCTTAATGTTATGCGATTTTAGTGTTATTCGATACTAATGTTATATGAGGTATTACTGTATATATTAACAAGATATATTGTAAGATGCCTAACGTGTGTTTTGTAATGAGACTTGAGTCCTGTTGTCATGTAATTTCCTTTAATAGTGGGGCTGCGGTGGCGAAGAAGCTCGCCTTGTTAGCGGGAAGGTCGGCGAGTCGGGAGTTCGAGACCCGGGTACTGCATGACGGATTGAGCGCCAGTCTCCGCCCCAGCTCCTGACAAATTGAAAGCAAGAAAATGCAAATAGATAAATAGGAACCACTTGTGTGGGTAAAGATCTTGGGGGCATGACAGGAGCCTCATTCAGGCGTCCCCTGAGTGGAGTTTCTCCAGCAAAAATCCTTTCAACCCAGAATAATTTCTGACACGAAACTACTACTATTATTAGTTATTTCCTTTAATAAATAAATTAAGGGGGGGGGGAAATAAGCAGAAGGTCCTCTTGTGCCCTTGGCCACCTACCAGGCTGAATTCGCTGCCGGGCCAGTTGATCCGGAACGGGAGGTCGTCGCTGAACTGAGGCAGAGACCGGCCCCCGCCGCCGCCCGCCGCCGCCCCGGCTTCCAAGAAGAGGCCCCATAGGAGCAGCGGTAAGGCCGCCGCCGTCCTGCCCGGGCGCTGGTGGGGCTGCCGCGTCTTGCGGCGCTTCATGCTGAGTCGGGAGGCCGGCCGGGGCGGCAAAGGCCCCCGGAACTACCGACCCGCTCACGCCCCCCCCCCAAAAAAGCCGGCCACGTCTACTTCCGGAGGGGGGAAACGTCATTTCCGGCTCACTTCAGAACTACACATTTGGACTTCAACTCCCAGAATCCCTCAGGGAGCCCGACTCATGATGGAGGCCCATCATGGGCATTGTAGGCAGGAAGAACCCCTCCCTTTAGAGCACATCAAAGAGTAAACAACACAACACAACACAAACAAAAATACAAAAAGCGTTGTGGCATCTTAAAGACTAACTGTTAGCTTTCATGTATCAAGTCCAACTCATCAGACATAAGAGTGGATTTTCATGGTAAAGATTGCCCCTTGCTTGAAAACCAGTCTTCTTATCCGACTCTAGGGTTCAGTGCTCATCTCTGTTTTATAGCCAAAGAGCCAGTATTGTCTGCGTCTGCAGATGTTTCATGGACATGTGGCAGGCATGACTAGAGACGCTGGAGTGCATGGAACGTGGTTTACCTCCCACCGAAGTGGTACCTATTTATCTGCTTGCAATTATTTGCTTTTGAACTGTTAGGTTTGCAGGAGTTGGGACAAAGACGGAACCTCACTCCATCATGCAGTACCCGGGCCTCGAATTGCTGACCTGCTGACCTTCCACTTGTCAAGGTCAGCATCTTAACCACTTGAGCCACTGCTCGATAAAATGGTATACATTTATACACACAGTATCTGGTATTAGGGCCCAGAGAACTTTGGGTTTTTTGGACTTCAGTTCCCAGAAGCCTAAGTCAATTCAAAGGACTGATCTAGATTTCTGGGAACTGAAGTCTCCTTGTGGGGACCCCTACTTTAGAGGGAGGGGTCAAAGTTTTTTCAAATCTGATAAAAATGTAGCTATTAACTCTTCAAGCTCTTTTCTCAGACATGCCAATGGGGTTCCCCCCCTCTTTGGAGGCCAAGTGAGAGTTGGACTCGAACCATCTTCCCACAGAATCCTCTGCCTGTAAAGGGTTGTGGGATTTGTAGTTTTCTTTTTTAAAATAATTTTAAATTGGTTTTCATAAACATAATACAAAAACAAAACAATACATAATACAAAATATTTTTGTTATTCGGTCACACAGTTGATTCTGACCCTTTGCGATCCTATGGACCATTGCCCTCCAGGGCCAGGCACCTCTGTCCTCCACTATTGTCAGACTTCAGGCGTCTTTAAGGGACCTCCCACTCATGCTCCTGAGCATATGCTCATTTCTGGAACATATTTAACCCTTACCTTTCAACTTTGAGAGACCTGAGCTGCTTTTAAAAAGAACGTACTGAGCTCTGGCAGTAGAGCAGAACAAGGGAGGCTTCTTCAGGTAGCATAGCGTAGGTGTGTGTGTGCTAATCAAAGAACAACAATCTTCAAAGAGAAACAGCTGTTTTATTCTTCAGGTTCATTGATAACAAAGTCCATGGAAAAACCGTAGATTAAAAGGTCATAACAAAGAATCAGTCCAATAAGAACAGTCCAAGTATCTTTAGGTAATCATAGTGAAAAGGAGAGAAAATCCCATAAGCCAAACTGAGGTCTTAGTCCATTGAGAAACAGAGACGAACTAACTAACTGTTCTCCAAAATGGAGAATTTGCGGTCAGGTGATTTAGCTTTAGCCAATCAGGTAACAGAGACAAATATTCTCAAAACAATGGATTGTTTACATCCATGTGAAGACATAACACTCTAAAGAGATAACAGCAGGAACACTGGCTGAAACACGGTTGAAAAACAAGCTGTCCATGAGACAGAGAGGGACACAGGATTTCTATGAGACCTATTTAAGGCCTAGCTGGAAACTGGGATTTGCAAGCCTTGGGAAACATGAGAAAATGTGTCATTTCCTGACAACTATCCTCCTCAACCCGCCCAGCTCTGTGCCCATTGCATCTACTATACCATCTATCCATCTCATTTTTGGTTGTCACCTTCTTCTTTTGCCCTCCACCTTTCACAGCATTAAGGCTTTCTCAAGTGAATTATCTCTTCTCATTTGATGTCCAAAGTATTTTAGCTTCATTTTTACTATTTGACCTTCTAATGAGCAGTCAAGGTTGGTTTCTTTTAGGATCAACTGATCAAATCTCATAAGCATCTGTCCATGTTCCTTGCTTTCACATACCCCCCGGGCGCCCACCTGTACTCGCGTATCCAGGTGGGTGATCGCCCGCCCGTGCTTGGCTTGTGTTGGCCGACAAGCCCTGCGTGTACGCGAGGTTTTCCTAACATGGCTTGACTAGGCACCGATTGAAGGGAGGATTTCAGATCTCTGGCCCAGGATGTGGGAAAAGCCTTCTTGTCCTCGAACTACTATGCCCAGTGGCCTTTGCTAGCCTTACTAATGCAGGGAATGATGGGAGTAGTAGTTCATCGAAAGAAAGAGCCTCCCATAATTCTTCGCGACGTTTGTCCCGTAAACCTAGGAAAGGATAGAGTCATATAGACCACGTACTCGCATTTTAGCCGTTTGTTTCCCTCTCATGTGTAAAAGCCGCGACTTGAAGGGGGCTCTTCATTAGAGAACCTCCTGCCCGCCATTATTTCCTATTGTTACTGAGAAACGACGAATGACAACAAGTACCACTTTTACCACAGACGCGACAAGTGCTAGAGCGGCTCTGTTTAGTTTCTTGGAGATTGACCAACTGTTTTCTCCCTTAAAAACGGAAGTGAGTTGAATGGGCCGCTCTATACTTTGTGTGTCTCACTCATCTCCACTTCCTCAGGCCCGAGAAGAAACGGTTTCCGTTCGACCCTTTCTTCAGATCAACATCCGGGTCAAGCACCAGCTGGTTGCCCGGGGAGACCAAGGAAGGTAAGAACTCGGTAATGGAACTCGGACCGTGCCCTCTAGAAAAGGCTCTGTGAGGACTCGCCCCCATATAGCGGAGGCTTCAGGAAATTCAGGGCCTGTGTTGGGCGTATGCCACTAGTACGCATGCGCCTGCTTGCTGGGAGCATGCGCAGTAGCTTGGAGCAGGATTCGTCTGGGTGGGACGACGCGTGGTGTGTGTGTGTGGTGCAGGATGGGGGGGGGGTCATGATTCGTTTTTTGAGGGAGGTTTGGGCACAAGAGTGAGGGGGCGACCCTAAGGAATTCGGGGCGGCTGAATTGTGTTAGTCGTGGCCTGTTCAGACGTCATTTGCATCTTGTTCCAAAGCAACAATAAGAATACCAGTACATGGTTATTAATGCACAATAATTTTGCTATAGTTGAATGCCATTACAAGGAAAATATGTGCATTTTAATTTTTATTGAATTATGAAGGAAAGGTTTTAAAATGGACAAGAGGAAAAATAAGTAATTTTCCTTTCTTGCCACTGACTGGAGGATTGCAAGTGGGACTACTTCATCCTGGGCCCATAGCCAGGTCATAAAATTGCAATCTAGTAGGCCTTATTGATTGCTCAGGGTCTGTGGTGGTTTAGTGGTTAAGTCAGTGAACTTGACGACTGGGAGTTTGGCAGGTCGAGACCAGAGTTCTGCACAATGGAGTGACCTTTCATCTCTGTCACAGCTCCTGCCAACCAAGCAGTTTGAAAGCAAGAAATTGCAAGTCGATAAATAGGAGCATTTTGGTGGGAAGGTAGACTGTGTTCCGTGCATTCCGGTGTCTAGTCATGCCTGCCATGTGTCCATGGAAACCTCTGCATACACAGACATCGCTGGCTCCTTGGCTATATACAGAGATGAGCACTGAACCCTAGAGTTGGATACGACTGGCTTTCCAGCAAGGGTGACCTAATCCCCATTGATTGCTCCCAATGAGGACTTAAGTGGCCAACGACAAAACCAAGAAAGAGGCTTCATTTTGGCACTCTAGGGTTTGATCGGGACAGGAAAGAAGCAGCAGCTCCCGGTGAGGCAGGCTTTTGTACTGCAGATTGTTTTCCTTCTTCCGTGTTTAGGGCAACTTTGTATTGATGGAAATCTTTCTCACACTAGGACAGGCAAAAGAAACTGCAGAATGAACTCACCAAAAGGTGCCTTCATTTTGGCAGTTACACATCTGGCCTAGACATGGAAGAAGAGGGAGGAAGAAAAGCAGATTCTTAAATTGCCAAAATGAAGCCACCTGGCACCCTTGGTTATTTCATTCTGTAGTTCCTTTTGCCTGATGTAGTATGAGAAAAACTGGCCTGTACAACAAGGTCGTCGTTGCCTGGAGTACCCCTGATTGTGGTTCAAAAATACAGTACCACAATCTTCGAGGAGGCTATTTCTGTGTACCCCTGCTGCAGATTAATACCTAGCCAAAGTCATTGTTTCCTGAATGGATTTCAAGGAACCGTTGCCTTCTAGTCCTGTTCTGCACCTCTGCCTTTTCCTATGTACTGTAGTATCACAGCCATTAAGATCTATTGTCTTATTCTAGAAAGGGAAAGAAATCACACTTCTATATTGCTCTATAGCTTTTAGTGCACTCTCTGGGCATGCGAGAAGGTCAGTTTCCAAACTAAGAACTAGGTGAGGGTTTGTTTGCATCAGTGGTGGGATGTCAAAAATTTTACTACCCCACCGTGACATCATCACAGTGTGGGTGGAGCTAACATCATGATGTCATGATGTGGGTGGGGCCAAGGAAAATAATAAAAATAAAATAAAAATAAGCGCACACACATGGGCAGAGCAAAATAAAAATAAAAAATAAAATTAAAATAAGCGCGCGCACACACACACCTCAAACCACCCACCCACAACACAAACCAGTAAATAAATAAATAAATAAATAATACATTAAAAAACAGCTACCCAACCAAACACCCCCCCACCCCACCCCACACACAAATCAACCAGAGGTTGTAAACCAGAGCTTAAAGCTTATTCTGGCTAATCTTTCTCACACTAGGTCAGATGAAATGAACTACAGAATGAACTCACCACAAGATGGCTTCATTTTGGCACTTTTCAACTTTTCAACAGTTAAAGAAGTTAGGTACTAAGTCTTTGCCTAACCAGTTCTCTAGAATAATATGCCTTAATCTAAATGTAAAGCAGCTGTACCTCCTTAAGGGTTCTCCAACTGGAACAGCAATTGGAACAGCACAGGTGTAGGTTATTGATGAGGTAACTCCAAGACTTTGCTTAAAAACCCCAAGCCAGGCCACCAGACCTGCCAGTCGCCAGGCCTTTTTAGGAACTGTGGTAGTACGTCAATATAGGTAAAGGTATTAAATACACATTAAAATACACACAGACACACCACATCCAAAGGTGAGTCACTTACCCTGGGGAACAGGCTATAGGGAGCTTCAGGCTAGCAGCTTCTCTTCCTCCTTCCCGCTTGGGAGGACAGCAAGGAGGCCGTGCATACGCGCCAAGCACTAGGCGTACATGCACACCAAGTGCTTGGCGGCATGCACCAGTGAAAAGGTAAGCCCCGAAGATGGTTCCCCACAAAAGCTGCTACCGGTTCTAAGGGACACTGGGGAAAGTTACTACCGGTTCTGGAGAACTGGTGAGAACCTGTTACATCCCATCACTGGTTTGCATACAGCTCAAACATCCTGGTACTTTCATGTAAATTTTAATGTGTCAATTCTATAAAATCCCTGTCTGGCCTGTGATCAGTGGCCCCCACCTGCTTTTATGGAAGAGGGGGGTGTTCCATTTAGTCACAGAGTCATTTAGTGACTATTCTTTCAATAAAATGGATTTCTGTTTTCAGACTGAATTATGCTTCTATCTTCTCAATTTGCTTCCAGTGGAACTGGGGAAATGCCAATTTTGCTTTGGGTTTATTTAGCCTAAATAACTCTGGTTTTAAGGTACTGTATCACCATCAAGTTAATTCTGTCTTATGGCAGCCTTTTTCAAGGTTCTGTAGGTAAAGAGTATTCAGAAGTGATTTACCATTCCCTTCTTCTGGGCCCAAGGCTACATAGGTTGGATCATCTGGGATGCCCAGTGGAGAATTGAACTCCTCACTTTGGAGGCTGCAGTCAAAATACCTACCTCACTGTGCTATCCAGCCAGTCAAAGGGTTATAGTGGAGTTCAGTGTCCCATTGTGCATGCCAGAAGAGCCAGCCTGTGTAGCTGTGCGCAAGCTGCACAGTCATAGGATGGTCCTGGAAGAAGGGAATGGTAAATAACTTTTGAGTATTTTGTACCTAGAAAAACCCTGGAAAGGGATGTCGTAGGTCAGAACTGATTTGACAGTGTTGCCAAGCAATGGAAAAGTATTATTTCGAGCGGTTGGTATTTAAAAAAAAATGCTTGCATCAAAAGTAGGAAAGGATTTATTAAAGATATAAACAGACAAAGGCCTATGTTGTTGTTCAATCACACAGTCGAGTCTGACCCTTTCCGGCCCCATGGATCATCGTTCACCAGGCTCCTATCTTCCACCATCCTCCTCAGCCCAATCAGATCTACGCCCATTGTATCGACAATGTCATCTATCCACCTCATCCTCTAGCAACCCTTCTCCTTTTTCCTTCTATCTTTCCCAGCATCAAGGCCTTCTCTAGTGAGTCCTCTCTTCTCATTTGGTGGCCAAAATACTTGAGCTTCATCTTCAGTATTTGTCCCTCTAATGAGCAGTCAGGGTTGATTTCCTTCAGGATTGACTGATTTGTTCTCCTCCCAGTCCAGGGGACTCTCAAGAGTCTCCTCCAGCACCACAATTCAAAGATGTCTGTTCTTCTGTGCCCAGTCTTCCTTATGGTCCAGCCTTCACAGCCTTCTATAGACCAGGGATAAGACAGATAGACGAATACACAAAATTCGCAATAGTGCAAACCTGGTCTCATCTTGTCTGTTGCATACCAACTCAGTTATTTTACTTGCTTCCTGGCACGTTCACAAAGACATGGGGAGGTTTTATTTTTTTACCCTTTAGTTCACTTAAAGTTCAAAATTACTTTTATTTGGCTATAACTTCACACAATACAATTGCTTTGTTACTTCAGTAATCTCATTAGTTGTAACTAGGGTTGGCCCAAGACATTTTGCAGCTTGAGGCAGAGGAGGAAATATGTCTTGGCAATGTAAAGCCTAAAAGTCATTGTACTCTAGAATATTCAGGTGGTTTAGGAGTCAGAAAAGCATCTGTGATATCCTTAGCATAGAAGATAATTATAATACATTTTAACAATATTAATGTAATGGACTTTCGTGACATTCCAAATCATCTTCCTTAACTTGCCTTTTGGTAAGACTAGCTCTGTAAATTCTTTTGTGTCCTGATCAAACCCTTGACTGCCATAGGGTTTGCCTGCCAAAATGAAGCCACTTAATTTGCTTTGTCCTCATCAGTGAATGTCTGGCAGCAATCTGCAGACCTGTAAATGAGCCAGACTCTCTGTCTCTCCAACTTCACACCATGTGTTGTCCACCAGTAGTCCCCTCTTGGGCAAGAAAGAAAAGGTAGAGGAGGGGTACTACAACAAATAGCAAAATATTTTTGTCAGAAGCACCATAGCACAATTAATAAATGTCAGATAATTTTCACCCATTAATGGGCGTTTGGGGCAGTCAAAATCTAATCTTCCATGGTGAGCTTTGAGAAGCATGAAGTATGCTGATTTAACTGTGCAGCTACAGTATTTGTTCTTGGTGTGAAACGAGACAGCTTTTCTTTGCCATCCCTTGAATGTCAGAGTACTGTATATGTGAGTCATGTGTCACCAGAACTGTCTTTCAGTAATACCTGTACTAATAGGATTTTCCATATACTGTAAGTGAAATATTTAAGGAGTGGTTTTACCAATTCCAACCCACATCAGTTTCCAGGCTTCCTGGTGGCTCAGTGGATAAAAGCACTGTTCTTGGAGACTGAAAGAATGGGGTTCAATTCTCCAAGAACTGCACAATAAGGGACATGAAAGGAGCCTCATTCAGGCGTCTCCTGCAAAAATCCTTTCAACCCAGCATAATCTGTCACGAAAACACAGTTTCCAGGGGGAAGTGCTGATTTGAATGCTTGGTGAAGGCCTTCCAGCAATCTACAACAGAAGGATGGTTGGGAAGGAGGGCTATTCCATTTGTGTTGCTGAGAGATCATTGGCATTTGATATGGGCTGCTTTATTTCCAGCAGATTGCTAGAGAAAATGCTCTGTAATTTTAAAAAATTGATATTTCACTTTTCTTGTTTTTTTTCTTCCCTGTCCCGTCTTTTTCATCATGTGCTTTTTAAAAAATACAGTATAAGCCTGATGGCATGGACTTTCTTCTTTTTTACTTCCTCTTCAGCTACTTTGGTGGAGGTACAAAGTACCTTTTCTTGCACTTCTAGTAGCCTCCACCAGCCTTATTTGGTGTTGTTGTAATGGATTTTGTTAGATACTAAAAGTAAAATATTAGCCATGCCAAGGGAGATTATAAACATACCTTATTCTGCAGTGTATTTCTTATAGTGGCCAACCAGCTGCTAATGGGAAGCCCCTATGCAAGAAATAAAAGAAAAAGTCTTCTTTCATTTGCAACAGCTGATATTCAGGGGCATACACCTGTTCTGAGAGCCCTGTCAGCTGGAATTAAGCAAAATTGCTTTAAATAGGTTTATTTACTAATCTGTTTGTTGCTTCCATTATAATCTAGAGATTATAGTTGGGATCCAAAGGCATATTTTTAAAATGTGGATTTTGGATGGGAAACCGTGTTTTGACAAATTACTCTTTAAACTCCTTTCAGCCTCACTATCAAGTGGCTTGTAATGCAGTAGGAGTGTAATTTGAGAAAGCACCCTTGTATAATCAGTGTTAGTTTAATAGCTTTCTGGATCCCTGATGTTAGAATATGTTATGGAAAAATCCAATTTAAATAAAAATCCATTGTAAAAGTCTGGTTTTCATTGTGGAGGATTATGTCCTTAGTAAGGTTTAATCTAAACTATCTGTTGCATCTTTTTTTTTATTGTGAGTGAAGCAGATTTCCAACATTCTCCTTACCTGACCTGCAAATGATTTTTTATAAAATGAAATGCCAAGAGTGTCCTATCATGGAATGTTTTTGTGAAAAATTGGTATCTTGAGTAACTTCTAATTAAGGCCTCTTCTTTCCCCCTCACACAAAACATTTTGTTGATCTGTTAAAAACAAGACCTTCTACACCTGAGAGGGTACAATATAGAAAACAAAAATAACTAAGAAGAGATGATTTGTAGATACAAACAAATAAACAATTGTCCTTTTACCCACTCAAAGACATGAAGATTGCGGTGTCAACATTGGACACAATTCAAGATCTATTTTTGCTGTTTGAGAATGGGATATAACTTTGTATATAACCAGAGTTGCTTTGGTAATTGGGCGGCCGTACAAATCTAAATACATAAATAAATAATTTTATAATTTAAATTCTGAGAAGGATATATTTAGGATGGAAATTCCTTTTGTTTATTCTGTTGCAATAATTAGACAATTCATTTACACCCTTGAAAAGTAAGCTTAGTGGTGATAGCTGTGGAAACAAAGAATGATAAATGAGAATTGAAATGCTTACATAATTACTGACATGGCCCGAAATCTAGTAAGTCATAACTAGAATAGGCTTACTGAATCAGTCAGGATTTGGTGAAATATCAATGATACAGGTCTTTGCATTGTCCTGTGTGAATTCCATTAATTTTAGTGTGCCGACTCAAAAACGAGTGAATTGTGGTGACTGTATTTCTTTCCTTCCTTCACCTGGTAACTTAACTGTATTACATCAAAAGATATTGCTCAGAGTTCCATAAGAACAAATCTTTGTAAAAAAAAAGTAGTCACATGTTAATTGATAAAAGGAGCCAACATTGGAGGGTTTGAGTATGAATAACTGCCATTAAAAAAAAAGCTTTACACCAATGTTTCCCAAGCTTTGGTTTCTGGACTTCAATTCCCAGAAGCCTAAGTCAATTCCCCAAGCACTGATCAGCCAATGTATTGATTTAGGCTTCTGGGAATTGAAGTCCTTCTGTGAGGTGTGCACCCCATGTTGGGAACCACTGTTTTGCACCATTCAAGTGAGGCTAAGGCATTTCTAAGGTTCAGATGTAGCTGACAATAGGATTTGCTCCATTCCCAGCAGCTCTCTGGCCTCCAGGAAGCATAGGATGTATTTCCTCCTCCCTACTCCCCCAAACAATTCCTTTTGGGAGATAGGAAAGCCACAAACTATCTTCCATGCCAAGATAGTTCATTTATCCGAGCTTTTCCTGTGAAAGAGAAATTGTAGATTTCATGAGAAAAACAAATTCTGGTGACTCAAGAGCAGGTTGAATATTCTTGCCACCACAGACCTAAGTCATATCCTCATTGTTTTAAAATGTAGCTTGATAATATGTGTAAGGCATGAGCCATTCTTTGCTTCTGAAGAATTTAAACATAAAATGCCATTTCCTTCAAAAGAATTTGCTCATCTTACAGGAGGGCACAGTTATTAGATAACATTACTGGTCAGATCCTAGTGGTGATCTCAGAAGAGTAGCGTGCCTTGGCGGGGCCCCGTATAAAAATCTTTTGGGGGCCCTTAGGAAGGGTAAAGATTTGTTTTGTTTACGCACGTTGGGGGCCCCCGTGACCCGGGCCCCCCGTATAATTGATACGGCAGATACGGCGGTAGCTACGCCTCTGGGTGATCTATGCTTGTGTGAGAAAGTCACAGTCATTAATTGTGTACTTGAGCACGTGTCTAAAGGAAACCTATGAATGAGTGGCAATTTACTGCCACAACTTAATTAATTTCCCTTATACATTAGGATTCTGGCCACTTTTTCCATGGTGTTGAACTAAGTGATACACGTCCTAAAAGAAGCAGCTTCTGAAAACATTTGGAATGTAACTTTATAACAGACTGATTCCTTGTGTAAGGATGGCTGACATGTACAGTGATGTTTTCTCTAAATTAAGTTAATCTTACTTCAATGGAACTTTACTCTTCAGTAAATATGTAACAGAATTTTCCCAATAGGGCTATAATGCTCAAGTTCCATCCGGGTTTTTTTTTAATAGTGTGATTCAGGTCTAAGTTGACATAAACATTCAGTCCTGTACATCTCTGTCACAGAATGCTAGATCCACCTTGATTAGGGATACTTGTTTCGGAGTAAAAATGCATGCAATTTCATCCATGGCCTGTCTGAGTGCAGGATCTAGCCCAAAATTACAGTTTTCCCCAAAAGGAAAATAAAAACCCTAAATAACTTAAAACCAATGTTTTCTTTCAAGCTTAAAATGGAGTCTAAATTATTTCTTCATACTTGAGAAACAAAAGCATGCTTTAAATTTTTAAAGCTCTCTTTAAACTCCTGAAATTATAGCTGTAAACATTATTTTTTATGGATTGCTAACAATAGTACCATTAATGAAACATGACAATTGATATCTGAAACCCAGATATAACTTCTCTAAATTATACTTTTGTCATCAGTGAAAGCTGCTCTGTAAAGGAAGAGCATCTGGAACCATAAGATTATCTTTTACAGTAATACCTCGGATAACGCTAAGACTTGGTTCCACAAGTCTTGGTTTTATCCGATTTTGTGTTATCCGATGCATGTTAAAATCCTATGGGATGGATCGGATAATGTTAAAGCTCCACAGAGATACATTGTAACCACACAGGCTTTAGCGGTTGTTATCCGATCCATCCCATAGGACCTTAACGTTATTCGATGCAATTCTCCTCCCCAGATTACTTAATGTTATGCGATTTTAGCGTTATCCGAGGTAAACGTTATCCGAGGTATTACTGTATATGGAATTAAGATGTTTTTTGTTCCTTTTCCAAGAGTTTCTTTACTAGTTTCTCCAAAGTAAAAACATGTTCATCTACATCTTCGGGTGCAAGATCCCTGAGAGAGTTGCAGAGTTCAAATAGGTATTCTGTATTTCTTCCGCTGGGACCAACTGCTTTAACAATCTGCTCAGCGATGTCTTCTAGAGGTGCTGTTCCAAGATAGTTGGGGTTTTCACAGGTTCCGATATATAACAGCACATCAAATGGTTCCACTGAGGGGTTTTTGGGGTAGAATATAACAGTTGTAGTCCTGTAGCCACCTTTCTCTCGGAAATCAAGATATGCTTTGACTTCACCTTCTTGTCCTATTGGCAGCTTGTATGCCACGCCCCATACACAGCCCTGTAAGGAAAAACACAACCAACATGATAAACCATATTTTGCTTCAGTGATGTGTTTGGACTGCAAAAAGGCTTGTTCTAAATTTAGCCTGCCTCTGTTCCTTTACAATCAACAATACATATGCAACACATTGGAGGTTCACAGTTCTTCTGTACCTTTACTATTAACAATGCATATGCAGCACACTTGAGGCTCACAGTTTTTCACACGCATTCTCAAGAATTTTACAACTCTCCAGCAAAGCTAGACAGCATTTACTTGCACAGTGGGCCTGAAGAGGCAAATGGAGACCAAGACTATAAATAAACTCTGTGAGATCATAAATGATTTTGAGATTTAAACAAGGATAATAATTCCGTGTCAAATTATTCTGGGTTAAAAGGATTTTTGCTGAAGAAACTTTGCTCACAGGATGCCAAAATGAGGCTCCTTTCATGTCCCTAAGGTCTTTTCCCACTGAAGTGATCCCTATTTATATCTGCTTGCAATTTCTTGCTTTCAAACTGCTAGGTTGGCAGGAGCTGGGACAGAGATGGGTGCTCAAACCGTCATACAGTACCCGGGTCTTGAACTGCTAACTTGACAGCCTTTCAGCTAACAAGGTGAGCTTCTTAACCACTGAGCCACTGCAGCCCCTTGAATTGGGATATTCATGGCTCATATTCTTACAATGTGCTGTTTCTTCCTTCTTCCATGTCTAGGCCAGACATGAAACTGCCAAAATGAAAGCACCCTTTGGTGAGCTCATTCTGAAGTTCCCAGTGTGAGAGAGATTAGCCGGAAACACAAGGTTGCCATTAGCATAGTACACCCGATTGTGGTTCAATAATACCCCCGGACTCCGGCCTCAGCTGGGGCGAAGAGGCCCTCCAGCCATGGGCGCCAGGACCCCTCCGCATGCCGGCGCTCCTGGACCCCACCCCTGGCCAGGCTTGTAAAGGCTGCTACGGCAGCGGGCAGCAGGACTTGCCGCCCCCACCCTTGGCTGGGGCGAAGAGGCCCTCCAGTCATGGGTGCCAGGACCCCTCCACCTGCCGGCGCCCCTGGGCCCCAATCCTGGCTGGGCATGAAAAGGCCACTACAGTGGTGGGTGGCAGGACTTGCTGCCACCTCCCCCTGTACTCTGGCCTCAGCTGGGGTGAAGAGGCCCTCCAGTCATGGGAACCAGGACCTCCTCCACCTGCTGGTGCTCCAGGGCCTCGCTCCTCTCCTGGCTTGAAAAGGCCATTATGGTGGCAGGACCTGTGGCCAGGGTGGAGAGGCTGTTATAGTATTGTATTGTTGTATATTATTATATGCTGTTTTTTGTAGATTGAATTTTGTATATTGTATTACTGTGTATTTACTGTGTATATTGTTTAATTATCATGTGAGCTGCTGTGAGCCGGATTCACTGATTGGGCAGCATACAGGTGCGAAAATTAAATTAACTTAATCTTTGAGGAGGCTCTTTCTGTGTACCCCAACGTGCTGTTTACTAATAGCTAGAGGTACACAGAAAGAGCCTCCTCGAAGATTGTGGTATTTTTGAATTACAATCGGTTGTACCATGGTAACTGCAACCTTGTATTGCTAGCTATTTTTTTCATGTTAGGTCAGGCAAAAGGAACTGCAGAATGAACTCACCAAAAGGTGGCTTCATTTTGGAGACATGGAAGAAGACGTCGACGACTAATAGCTAAATCCTATGTACATTTCCTGAGAAGTGGGCATTAGGATTTACTGCCAGTTACATGTGCAAAGGATTTAACTTCTTGGTTTTTTCCGTATTTCAAAATCAAGACAATAAAGTTTCGTACTATAATGAAAATATACTTTTAGTTCACTAGGTCATTGTGTACTATAATTAATGTATCAAAACACAATTACTGTACCTGAGGATCTTCAGTAAGTGTTACAACTCTTCCAGGCTAAAATTAAAACAAATATCAATATTTCAGTAAGTAATTTTACCACTCAATCAGTATCAAAAATACTTTAGCTTCCAAAGAAAAAGAAGACCACAAAGGCAACAGATTTACAATCCATTGGGAAGAGAGTGACCTTTATTTTCATCTATGATTCAGCTGTTTGCTTTGCGTGAGAAAATGAAATTGGATAAGAAACCATGCATAAGAACATTTCACAGTTGGACTTTCAACCTGGCTGGGTTGAAAGCCAATCCCTTCTAGAGCAAAAATTATTGGTGAAATATCTGTATCTGGAAGCAAAATGCTAACTCTATACCAGTGATGGTGAATCTATGGCATGCATGCCAGAGGTGGCACTCGGAGCCCTCTCTGTTGGCACCCATGCAGTCATCCTAGCACAGAGTTTGCTCTGCTTCTCTGCCCAGCAGCCCAATGGGAGCGTTTCCTCCCTCCCCCAGCACAGAGTCTGCCCCTTCCCTGTGCCCAACAACCCAATGGGAGAATTTACTTCCTCCCCTGTTGCTGTGTTGGCACTTTGCGATAAGTAAGTGTTGTTTCAGGTTGCAATTTGGGCACTCAGTCTTTAAAAGGTTCACCATCACTGCTCTATACTAATGATCAGGAGAGACTCCATGCTTCCAGTACACTAGTACCCCGGATAATGTTATGACTTGGTTCCACAAGTCCCGTCGTTATCCGGTTTTTAACATTGTGTGATACATTGATCACACAATGTTAAAAAAAGCCCTGTTTCCCTGGAGGCTGCAGCAAGCCAGAACGTCGGGATTTGAATCCTGACATTTTGGCTTGCTGCAGCCTCCAGAGAGGTGGGGGAACTTTGGAAACAGCTTGGATCGGGTCTCCCCACCTCCCTGGACCCGGCCGGGGGGGGGGGGGGTCAAAGACCCCAAAATTGGTAAAAAAAAGTCCGTTTAAAAAAAAACCAATTTTGGGGTCTCTGACCCCCCTGCCGGGTCCAGGGAGGTGGGGAGACCCAATCCAAGCTGTTTCTGGGCTTCCCCGACGTCCTCAGCCAGTGCAGCAAGCCAGAATGTCAGGATTCGAATCCCAACATTCTGGCTTGCTGCAGCCTCAAAGAGGGTGGGGGAACTTCAAAATTAGCACGCATCGGCTCTAGGGAGGTCGGGAAACCCGATGCGCGCTAATTTTGAAGTTCCCCCACCCTCTTTGAGGCTGCAGCAAGCCAGAATGTTGGGATTCGAATCCTGACATTTTTTTTTACCAATTGTGGCGTCTCTGACCCCCCCCCCCCCGCTGGGTCTAGGGAGCTGGGGAGACCCGATCCAAGCTGTTTCTGGGCTTCCCCGACGTCCTCAGCCAGTGCAGCAAGCCAGAATGTCAGGGTTCGAATCCCGACATTCTGGCTTGCTGCACTGGCTGAGGACGTCGGGGAAGCCCAGAAACAGCTTGGATCGGGTCCCCTGCCTGCTCCAGAGAGATCAGAGGACCCGATGTACAGCTGCAGGATGGTTGCGGAAGCTGACTGGGACTCCCTGTCGGCTTCCCTAGCCACCCGCCCTTGCCTCCGCAGCTGTGGGGTGGCTGGGTAAGCCGAAGGGGGAGCCCCCCCGTCAGCTTTCCAGCCTCCCCACCCCTGCCTCCGTAGCTGCAGGGTGGCTGGAAAGCTGAACGGAGAACCCCGTTCAGCTTTCCAGCCACCCTGCTGCTAAGAACGACTGTATCGGATAACGTTAAAAATCGCGTTATTCGATACAAGATTTTTCCGAAAAACTTGTAACGTTATGCGGTTTTCACGCTATACGGTACTCACGTTATCCGGGGTATTACTGTATAGTATAAGGCAGGGGTACCCAAACTATGGTCTGTGGGCTGGACCCGGCCCATGTCGCCTAATAATTTGGCCCTTGTCATGTCCAGAAGTGGAAGTTAAATGTGCCTGTGCATGCACAAAATGCTGCCATAAAGTACCTGCAGCTGTTGTAAACCTGTTTACGTCAGCTGCAGGTACTTTTATGGCAGTGTTTTGCGCATGCACATTTCTGCTTCTTGTGGGAGGAACCACATGACTGGCCCGTTCAACTACATGATCAGCCCATGGCCAGAAAGGTTAGACACCCTTGGTGTAAGGGTTAGAGAACTTGAGGGAGATCACATTTGTGAAATCTACAGAACAGTCTTAGGCCAAGCATTCTTACATCATCTACCATGTAATTGTTATCTGGAACAGTTGTGAAAGGGAGAACTGTCTACTACCTTGAGCTGCTTTGAGGTACATTAAAATGTCACATACTAAGCATATAGATTTCCAAAATGAAATGATGTCTCCTGGATAAGTGGTGGCTTAATGGTTAAGATGCTGAACAAGACGACTAGAAGGTTGGCAGGTCAGCAATTAGAGACCTGACTGCTGCATGACAGCGTGAGCTTCCATCTCTATCTCAGCTCCAATTATGTAGTTTGAAAGCAAGAAATTGCAAGTAGATAAATCGGTGGCATTTTGGTGGGAAAGGTAACAGTGTTCCATACACTCTGGTGTCTAGGCATGCCTGCCAAATGTCTACAGAAATGTCTGTAGACACAGACAGCGCTGGCTCTGGTTATAAACAGAAATGAGCACTTAATCCCAGAGTCGGATATGACTGGCTTTTAAGCAAGGGTGACCTTTACCTATCTTGGATAAGAATGATTATGGTGGGAATAAGTTGTACCTAACCCTACAGCAATTGATTTTGTTCACATAGCAATACTTTGTGGCACAAACTGTTTTGATGATTCTTTAATATGAATGTATTTTTATGTTTGTCTTGCCTTGTAGTGAGGGGATATATTGTTTTATGGCGAAAAAAGTATATTTGGCTTGGCATTGGGAAGGGCTGGGGAAAGATGAACTGACAAGATCTGCCTCGGGGCTATGTGTTTACTGCATAACCTATACTTATGAGGGCTGTTTCCATCACTTGCATTTTAAAGGAGTATTAGAAAAGCAGCAAAAAGTGGCTACACTATTTTGTCTCCTGTCTTGGCAAAATCAGTAGCATGTGTGGCTGAAGGTAGGACATTATAGATATGCGGGCTATCTGCATATTCTTTAATCATTTTAGACACAACCTATATCATTATTTTGATCCGTTTGCCTTTAGAATGCTCGGTTGGCAGGAGCTGGGACAGATGACGGGCGCTCACACCATCATGCAGCACTTGGGTCTCAAACTGCTGACTGCCAACCTTCCTGTTGTCAAGCTTAGCATCTTAACCACTAAGCCACCAAGGGCTTCTTCTCTTACTTTATACTAAACCATGCAGATTCCCCCTGGTGGCTTAGTGGTTAAGACACTGAGCTGGAGACTGGAAGGTTGGGTTTCGATATCCGAGGGCTGCACTCGGGGATATGAACGGAGCCTCATTTGGGCATCCCCTGAGCAGAGTTTCTCCAGCAAAAACCATTTCAACCCAGAGTAAATAATATACTAAACTATGGTAGTCACCATTTCACCAGTATAGGGTCAACTGGTTGACTCAGACAGAGGTGGGTTATTTGTATGCATTATTTTTGCCATGGTAAGTGCGTGAGCGAGTCTTGTGAAACCTGTTTGTTGCGGACAAGGAAATGAATGGTTACCACATATACTTGAGTATAAGCCAAGTTTTTTAGCCCCAAAAAGGGGACTCGGCTTATATTCAGGTCAATGACCATGAGTGTCTGAAGACTGTGCCGGATTGAGATGTGCCAACAATTTAATTAATTTTACCATATTTTCATGTATTTTGATTATTGAAACTCACTAGCAGCTACTGCATTCCCCACCTTCGGCTTATACTTAGGTCAATCTATTTTCCTGGGTTTTCAGGTCAAAATTAGGTACCGCAACTTATATTCGGGTCGGCTTATACTCGAGTATATATAGTATATACTTAATATGGGCCAGAACAAAGCAGAGGGCTGGGCAGGTGGAAATACAACCTGTCTTCCAGAGACACCCTTTGCTTGTTCTGCAGGAATGCCACATGCGGACAGTGGTTGTGGGTACAAACAGGAGGGGGGGGGGTTGTCCAGGAGCATCACTATAGGCTGGGCGAGGCAAATCCTAGGATCAAGGCAAGGGATCGATCTCTCTCCCTGATCCTTCGCCCAGCAGAGCAAACATCAGAAATAGAAAAACATTGCACATGTTCTATTTAATTGTCAATTATATGCCACACTAAGAGCCCAGTATTTAGACATTACCAGACAGAAAGAAATACTGGGACCCTAATATGAGAACTGTCAAGTTTATAGTTGGGCCCATTAAAAAGAGGGTTTAATGCATAGACGATGAATTTTATTGAGTAAATCTTATGTCTTGTTTTATTGTTGTCTCATTCTACTTTTAATCTGTTTGAAGTGGTAGCTTTGTCAGTCTGTGCAAGCATATCAGAGAGTAAACAAAACAGAACAAACAAGATGAAAAATGTTGTGGCACTTTCTCCTGTACAGTATTTAAATGTGAGCTTTTGTGGACCATGTTCACTTCATCAGACTTGGTCCGCAAAACTCACATTTAAATACAGGAGTTAGTCTTTAAGGTGCCACAATATATTTTGTCTTTTTATTTTTAATGTTCTGTTTTGTTTACTATTAATCTGTTTTTATAATAATCTTTTACCTAATGTATTTTATCACCTTTTGACCTGATATGGCCAGATGACTAATTAGTTCATAAACCAGGGGTGCCCAAACATTTTGGACCATGGGCCGGTCACATGGTTCCTCCCACCAGAGGTGGAAGTAAAACATGCCTTGCCATCTGCTTTGCAACAGGATGAGATACATTTTAGGCTGATTAAACCAGGGGTGCCCAAACTATGGCCCATGGCCTGATCCGGCCCCTCACCAATTCATCTAGCCCACGCCACCCTTGTCGCTGCTCCTGGGAAGTGGAAGTAAAACGCACCCGTATGGTTCCAGGAGTGATGGGGGCGGTGTGTGGGCCGGATGAATGGGTGTCAGGGGCCAGATCTGGCCCACGGGCGGATCTGTCATAAGAAGGATCCTGGAGACTGGCACCCTATCCCCTCTTGGGGTGGATCCAGGTCCGAAAGGGACAGGATCTCCGAGTCAACCACGACGAGGAAGGGCTTCTCCTCCCTTGCCCCCCTCCCTGCTCGTCCGCCGCCCACCTTGCCCGGGACGCCGCGGTGGTCGGTGCTGCCCTGCCAGAACCTGCGGCTGTAGCCTGGGATGTAGCCGACCATCTTGTCCTCGTAAGGGAAATCCACTTTCCAGATGAGCGAGCCGTAGCCGAACACCCACAGGTTCCCAGCCCCGGCGCTCTCCGGGGGCTTCTCCCGGGGGGAGGAAGGCCGGGGCCGCCTCGGCGGGCTGCCGCCGTCGGAGGCCTCCATCGCTCCCCCTCGGGAATCTCACAGACACCGCTCCTGCCGGTCTCTCGCCCCCAGTAGCCGGCGCGAACTACAGCTCCCAGCATCCCTTTCGCGCGGCGGGGGCAGGCGAGGGAGTCGGGCTTGGGTGGGCGGGGCCTGCTGGGAGCTTTGGCAAAGGTTCGAGCTCAGGCCCTCGGAGGCGAAGGGGTGGATCAGGAGCTCCAGCGATCCTCCCATCCCCTTCCTTTGCCTTGCTGGAGAGAGCCTGGGAAGGAGCGAAAGACCAAGAAAGTGTGTGTGCCCGTGTGAATGAGAGAATTGTGAGAGAGATAATTGTTTGAGAGTGCTAGGGAGAATTGTGCGTGCGTGCGTGCGTGTGAAGAAGAGTGAGAGAGAATTGTCTGTGTAAGAGAATTATGTGTGTAAGAATTGTGTGTGTGCATGCATGTGAGTTTGGGAGATTGTGTGTATGTAAGTGAAGTGTGTGTTGAAAGTGAGTAGGAAAATGTGTATGAGAATGTGTGTGTAAGTGAGTAGGAAAATGTGTATGAGAATGTGTGTGTAAGTGAGTAGGAAAATGTGTATGAGAATGTGTGTGTAAGTAAGAGATAGCTCGTCTTTGAGATAGAACATGTGTGAATGTAAGAGAATTTGTGTGTGAGATAATTGTGTGTGTGTGTGTGAGAGAGAGAGAGAGGGTGGTGGTGGTACTACTAATAATTTTGTGTCAGAAATTATTCTGGGTTGAAAGGTTTTTTTGCTGGAGAAACTCCGCTCGGGGGACACATGAATGAGGCTCCTTTCATGTCTCCCAAGTTCTTTTCCCACTGAAGTGGTCTGTTGCAATGTCTTGCTTTCAATCTGCTAGGTTGGCAGGAGCTAGGATAGGGACGGGTGCTCAATCCGTCATGCAGTACCCGGATTTTGAAATGCCAACTTGCTAGCCTTCCAACTAAAGAGGTGAGCTTCTTAACTGATCCACCACAGCCCCCTAGAGAGGTACAGTACTGCTCACCTGGTAGTACTCTTGGCAAGTTCGGTGGTGCTGTCTCTTGCAAACCTGGGATAGGATAAGGAGGGATTTTTTGTTGTTGTTCGGTGATCGCACAGTTGATTACGACCCTTTGCGACCCCATGGACCACTGTCCGCCAGGCACTTCTGTCCTCCACCATCCTCCTCAACTCGCTCAGTTCTGTACCCATTGTCTCTACAATACCATCTAGCTATCTCATTTTTGGCAGCCCCCTTTTTCTTTTGCCCTCCACCTTTCCCAGCATTAAGGCTTTCTCAAGTGAATCCTCTCTCATTTGATGTCCAAAGTACTTTAGCTTCATCTTTACTATTTGACCTTCAAGGGAGCAGTCAGGGTTGATTTCTTCTAAGATTGACCTATTTGTTCTCCTCGCTGTCCAGGGGACTCTCAAAACTCTCCTCCAGCACCACATCTCAAAGGCATCTATTCTTCTGCACTCAACTTTCCTAATGGTCCAGCTCTCACAACCATACATTGCCACCGGAAATACCATTGCTTTAGGAAAATTTACTTTTGGGAGACTGGCATCCCCCAGAATCTGCCATCCAACATGATCCTTCTGGCTGGGGAGTTCTGGGAATTGGTAGTAGGGAAAAATTTAACTTTGCCAGACTCTTTAGGAAAAAGCAGTGTTGGTATTTTGGCACATTTGCTTGGAGCGCCATTTCCCAAGACTGGGGTGGGTGGGGCTGAAGGCTATATGATAAATGGGCATGGCAAGCACAATGACCTTTTTTTAATTCTGAAATTTTAAAGCAAATAACAGCAACTGTAGTAATATAAACTAAGTATAAATTGGAGGCTACAGGGTTTTTTTTTTAAAAAAAACCCAATTGACCACAAATTTTGTACACAGACCGCGCTGGCTTTTCAGCTATAAACAGATGAACACTGATCCCTAGACTCAGATACGACTGGCTTTTGAGCAAGGGTGACCTTTACCTTTACGTTTGTGCACAAGAAAAGTACCAGGACAGGAATCACCCACAGAAAAGTGCAAGTCATGACCTGTAAAGCCCTATATGGCTTGGGCCCAGGCTATCTGGAAGAATGTGTTTTCCCATATGAGCCTAGTCAGATCTTAAGATCTTTAGAGGAGGCTCTCCTCTCCATCCCATTGCCACCAGAGGTGGGATGGGGACCTTTTCTGTGACAGCTCCCAGGTTGTGGAAGGCTCTCCCTCATGAGGTTAGGTTGGCTTCATGACATCTGAAGACTCATCTCTTTGGGCAGCCTTTTAATAATTCTAACCCTGTCCCAGGATCCTGGTTAAGTTATTTACTGTCTTAACGTTTTCTCTGTTTTTAAAGGTTTTTATGTTTTAATCCTGTCTTAATTATTTAATATACTTTAACACTCAAGTGTGATTTTTTTAAATTGTACAAATAATCTTTTAATGTGATCTTTTTATTGTGAATTACCTTGAGTCACCCATGGGGAGAAAGGTGGCCAATAGATAGATAGAATCTCAAAACATCTGTCTAATTTATTGTTTCCCAACCTTTTGGTTTTTGGACTTCAACACCTAGATCCTAGCCAGCATGGTTACAGGATTGTAATTCCACAAAAGGTTAGAACAATGTTTTCCAACCTTTGGTTCTTGGACTTCAGTTCCCAGAAGCCTAAGCCAATTCTACAAAACACTGATCAGCAAGGTACTGATTTAGGTTTCTGGGAATTTAAGTCGCCTTGTGGAGCATGGCCCCCACATTGGGAACCACTGGTCTAATTCAGATTTGGTACTATATCTCATGACAGCTTTATCTTTCAAAATCTGTCTTGTACAAGAATTTATGGGTCAGAGAAGCTAACTCTAGAAACAAAGTCTTCAAAATAAAAGATCAGTACAAATGCAGACTCTGCAGAATTTGTCTTTCAGTTATCCCTTCTGGGTCAACATAGTTTTACCTAAATCAAGTTGAAAAGCTAGCATGATGTGGATCAAGTATAGACTCAGGAAGGCTTGGTTTGAATCACTGCTCAGCTGTGGAAACCCAGTTGAGGGTGGCTAGTAAAACTTCCTCTTAAATATCTCACATATCTTGAAAAACTATTAGAGCTAACTTACCGTAAGTCAGATGCAACCTGACAGTACGTAATTTAAACTCAAGGTGAAACAGGTCTGACTCCTACATTGTGGAAACAGACTTTTACTTCTTGTGTACCTCTTTCTAAATTTACAGTTTACATTTATAATCATAATTCTTCCCAAGGCTTTCCCCATGAATCTGAATTCCCCTGCTGAAATCCTGTAATCGCAGTAGTCACTCAATATTGTGCATATACACATCTGAAATTCTGTAGGAGTTACTTGCAGCCTTGATATACTTAACGGGAAATAGATCCAACTAAAATCAAAGGCACTTGCCTTTGAGTGAGTAAATGTGACTGTACCAGGCTGTTACTTTGTAAGACTTTTAAAGACCTGAATTAGTTGAAGATAACTTTAGAATTTCTCCATCTTTTTCCATCTGGGCTAGGGCATAGCTTATCATTGACATCAAAGCAGTTTGCAGTTATGATTTTAGATGTCAGTGAGATGCAAAGTAGTTTCTTCATTACACATATTTGTGAATGTTTCTTTTGAATTATTTTATAATAGAGTTCCTCATCAGATAAGCTGGACTGCATGGATTTATAATTCAGTGTAATATAATGGCTGTTGAGATAATGTACGTTGTTGACTTCTGCAATGACTTCTAAGGTTTGTTTCCCCCCCTCTTCTTTTGCTTGGGCTGTTAGCATGGATTTTACAGAAGCCTATTCTGACAGATGTTCTGCTGTTGGGCTTGCTGCTAGAGAAGGCAATGTCAAACGTTTGAGGAGGCTAATCAGAAAAGGATACAGTGTTGATGTCCCTGATAACCGAGGTTGGATGCCAATCCATGAAGCAGCATCTCACAATACAAGTGAATGTCTGAAGCTCTTAATTCATGCAGGTAGGGGAAAATTAGGATCCTGTATAGAAATAGCAAAACTTAGAAAAGTTGCTTGTTTTAACTACAACTACCATCTTACATCCATCTTTGACAGTAAAACAATATCTGACAATGAAGATTATCTACTCTTTATTTGTACTGGTGTTTAGAATAATTCAGGAAAACAGGATCTATCACAAACAGACTTGTGCCAACCTTACAGACTAGCAGTAGCAGGTTTGCCCTGATGTAAACTTTCAGGAATATCTGCCCACTTTTTCAAATGCCACTAGTTGAGATTAAACTAAAATGCAGGTATAATTAGGCTGGGCAGGCAACTCAGTTAATTAGTTGACATTTTTGAAATGGTAGCTGTGTTAGCCTGTGTTCAAGCATATCAGAGAGTAAACAAAACAGGCAAAAAACATTGTGGCACTTTAAAGACTAACTGCTGTATTTTTATGTTAGCTTTCATGGATCAAGTCTACTCTCTTGTGTTTATTCTCTGATTAGTTAATTAAGTATCTGGTTTTAGAGCTAGAGATTAGTTCAATTCTCCACTGTGCCTGCTAAAAGAACCAGCCTTGTGTGGCTTTGGGCAAGTTACGCAGAGGAATAATAGTATCATAAAATTGTAGAATAATGGAGTTGGAAGCGGCCTATAGAGCTACCATGTCCAAAACCCTGCTCAGTTTTTGTAATTTAGCACCCCAGCTGGTCTACAGGTATCAATTTTTGTTGGTTGAGAAAAGTATAGTATTAGTATGGAGTAACCTGTTGTATTACAATTTTTTTAAAAAGAAGATTCTTTTGAGACTGTATCCAGTCTTCTTGTGATCATGAAGTTATTGCTTAATAATGTAGCTGCATTTTTAATGATGACCTGACTGTATTATCTGCTTTGAGTCTGAACCTGCTGCAAAGCAAGTCATTAATTTTTAAAAAAATATTTCACACCCAGCACCCTCTGATAGCTACATAAGAACAAAGACATTTGAGGGCACTTGTCCTTTGCATCTTTCTGCCAGTCGCGGAAGTTTGAAGAGTGCTGCTGTTCTCCTGGCATCTGGTGCTGATCCTAATGAGCTTACTGACGATAAGACATTACCCCTATTTTTAGGTAAGTATAACCTGTGCTGAAAAATCCAGAAATTACCCAGCCTATTAAGAAAATAACCCCAGTATTTCCAAGCTTTTCTCCTTTCATAAATTATGATCATCATCTTAATGGCAGCAGTCAAGGGGCTGGGAGGTGAAAGAACACAAAAGTGAGCACTATCATAAATTTTACTGTAATCTCAAATTTCAGCTGAAAGGAAACTTTATTGGTTAAATGGATTGAGAAGGAGTTGTCAGTGCAGTAGCTACACAAAATGTGACCTACAGTACAGGCATTTTGTGGCACTGTCACCTGAAGAGTAGTAAACAATGTCTACAAATTTCAGGCATTTGCCATATAATTAATTTTGCTTTTAGCAAACAAAATATTGTCAAGACACAATATGTCTCCCAAAATCTATTGCCTTTCCCCCCCATTAGGATGCTCTTTCATTTTGTCCAAACTCTTACTGAACTCTTGCTGTGCAACCTTGACTGCAGAAGAGAGATTATATCAGCAGAAGCAAATTGTTGCCAATTAAAGCAAATTGCCACCAATTAGAAGTAATTTTGGGGTACATGCAGCTTGAATAGTTAAAGGTTGTTCTTGCTCGAAAGCGAATCGGATACAGCCAAAAAGCCAGCACTGCCTGCATCTGCAGACTTTTCCATGGACATTTGGCAGGCATGACTAGACACCTGAGTGCATGGAATGCTGTTTGCCTTCCCTCTGAAGTGGTACCTATTTATCTACTTGAAATTTCCTGCTTTTGAACTGTTAGGTTGGCAGGAGTTGGGATAGATAATGGGAGAACACTCCACTGTGCAGCACTGGGGTCTTGAACTCCTGACCCACTGGCCTTCCAGTTGTCAAGTTCAACATCTTAACCACTAAGCCACCACAGTCCAGTATGCAACTTGTATACAACGTAACAAAGTCATGTGCACCTGAAATTGCCACAGGTAGTCTTTCGTCAGCACTGATTCACTGCTGTTTCATTGTTATTCTGCACATAGCAGGTTATAGGAAGACTTCAGCCAACATGAATTTTGGGGAAGGAAGATTTCTCATTGTTTTTCAGCAAACCAAGATGCTAAGTAGCAGGAGCGAGATACTCTGGTAGTCGTTCGGTTAATCTCATACAGAGTAGGTAGCATCACTGTGGTGGCTTAGTGGTTAAGACCCTGAGCTTGGAGACTGGAAAGTTGGGGTTCAATACCTGCATGCTGCACGACGGATCTTTGGGACATGAAAGGAGCCTCATTTGGGCATCCCCTGAATGGAGTTTCTCCAGCAAAAATCCTTTCAACCCAGAGTAATTTCTAACATGAAATTTATTTATTTATTCAGAGTAGCCATTCAAATTCAGGAAGTGCATGAAACAAAAATTAAAACCTGAAGCCGAATTGTGATTATGTTGCTAACCCTAACACATGGGATTCTCATTAAAGTTTTAAAAGTCATATCCTCCTGCCTTTTTCATATCTTTTATCACTATTTTCCTAGGTTTTTTTAATTCATGCCCTAGCAGACATGCATAGTCTGCTTGATGTTTTTTGCATTACTCACATGAGTCTGTTTCATTTTAAATTCTTTTTTAATTTTTATAAGTGTAGCGCTCTCGATGTAAAATTTATAAAGTAAATATTCATCTGTCTGGGAAGAGAAAGGGAGACAGACAAGAGTGAGTGACTGAGTGTATTAATGGCCAGTTTAATATATTTCATATATAATGCATGCTAAAGCATATTCCCATATTGCCTGCTGTTTGAAGATAAGATCTTGAGCTGTTGATGGAATAACAGAAAATGACTCGAGAGACACCGAGGTTTCCAGTGGTGCTTTAGCATGAAAGAAATATTATGCTACAATTACTGTGTTTGTTGCTAGATATGAAAAAGGCGAGGTGATGTAAAGAGAAAGATAAACAGATGGTAGAATAATAGAACAACTGAGTTGGAAGCAGCCTTTTCGGCCATCTAGTCCAACTCCCCTTGTTTAATGCAGGAATCCAAATCAAAGTAAATTTGACAGATGGCGGTCCAACTCTCTTGAATGCTTCCAGTCCTTTATTTATTTATTTTTTATTTATCATCATACTTCTATTTCGCCCTCTTCACGAATGACTAAGGGCGGCTGACAACAAATAAAACATACCAATTATACAATCCCACAATATAAACCCACCCATCACAAAAATAATAATAAAAAGTTAAAATTTAAAAACAGTAAAAATTAAAAAGCAAGAATTAAAATACAGCTAAAATCACAGCTAAGAACACAGAGGGGTAAGGGGACAGTGGTGGTGGTGGTAAGGGAGGCTGTTCTATACTTATTTTGATCCAGATATTATTTTTATGGGACTTCCCCATATGATATAACAAATAACAGTTTTTATACCATGTTCATTTGTGACAATGTTATTTAATGTGAAATCCCTGTTAAGTTCCTTAGAACACATTTAAACGTATCTGTTATTTTAGATAACTTCAAGCCAACGTCAGACAGATTTTAAATAAATATGTAACATAAATCTCATATCTAACCAAAATCTTTTTAAAAAATGCAAAAAACGGGAGTTCAGAAATATTGGAGAACTGTAGAAAAGAAGCAGATGGAAATGTGTTTGACGATTCTGCATTTAATAAGAAGGTGTGGATATCTGTTATGTGTGGACTGATCCAGCACATAGCTCCATATTTAATAGTAAATGTAAAGATGAGTTCCCGACTTTGTCCCAGCTCCTTCCAACCTAGCAGTTTGAAAGCAAGAATTGCAAGTAGATAAATAGAGACCACTTTGGTGGGAAGGTAACAGCATTCCGTGCGTTCTGGTGTCTAGTCATGCCTGCCACATGACAACGAAAACATCTGCAGAAGCAGACAGTGCTGGCTCTTCGGCTTTGAAACAGAGATGAGCACTGAACCCTAGAGTCGGATACGACTGACTTTCAAGCAAGGGTGACCTTTACCTTTAAAGGTCTCCCTTGCTTGAAAGCCAGTCGTATCTGACTCTAGGTTTCAGTGCTCATCTGTTTATAGCCAAAGAGCTGTGTCTGCAGATGTTTCCTTGGACATGTGGCAGGCATGACTAAACATGGGAGTGCAAAGAACACTGTTTACCTTCCCACCAAAGTGGTACCTATTTACCTACTTGCAATTTCTTGCTTTTGAACTGCTAGGTTGGCAGGAGCTGGGACAGATGAGAGCTCACTCCACCATGCAGTACCCGGATCTCGAACTGCTGATCTTCCAGTCATCAAGTTGAGCTTCTTAACCACTAAGCCACCACAGTCCTTCCATATTTAATAAGCAGCTTCTATTTTCCCCACATTTGGTGGGGAAAAGGTATCTCTGATTTTATCACTCTTACATGTTTCTCTCTGATAAACTACCTTCTGTGGCAGGAAGTGTTTGCTATACCTGCTTTTTTATGTTCTTAAAATATAAGTATCAGTGGTTATGGTGGGATGTCGATGAGTCAAAGTTGCACAGTTAGGTATTATACTACACGACAATTTGGAGAATTCTGATTTTGTTAATAGAAGAAAAACTTTACAGTCAATCCTCGCATAAAGAGTGCCTCATTTAAAGAGTAACTTGCTTAAAGAGCTGAATTTTCTCTGAATGGTCGCTTCGCTTAACAAATTAAACCAACCAAAAACTGGCTTAACAAATAAATTGGGGTTTGCAATCCCTCTGCCAGAAGTCACAATCGGTCACTTACAATGGTGTTTCACTGAAAGAGCAAACTTGCTTAAAGGGCAATCCCGTGGAACACATTATGCTCTTTAAGCAAGGTACAACTGTATTTTGATCATGCTGGTGATTAAAATGAATGCAGTTTGATGACAGTTTTTAACCTTCTATTTGAAGCTGTGGGAAATGGAAATATCGACATGGTGAAACTTCTCCTTCAACACGGAGCAAATATAAATGGGTCGCATTGTTGGTCTGAATGGAATTCTTTGCACGAGGCAGCTTTTCAGGTAATCTATAAATCTCTAATTTCATTTCCATATAAATAAAGTATTTTCTCTCTCTCTCTCTCTCTCTCTCTCTCTCTCACACACACACACACAAGCTTTGTATAAGCTTTGAACACTTATTTTTCCCTGATTTATGACAGCCTGTTGCTAAAAAGGCAGTCTAAATGCAAATGTACGTTCTGAATGAGTTGCCATGGGTGTTAAACAGTGGACATTTTAAACAGGAAAAGGATTATACCCATTTAGGAAATGATCAGACATAACACGGTAGATAAATCTGTTACTGGGCATAAATTTATTTGAAGTAATTGTTTTGCTCAGGGTTCTGGCACCTTAAAACAATTTTGAAATTTATAAGATAAACACTAGATGAGGAGTTTTAATGCCTGTTATTTCCTGTGTGAATTGAGTTTATCAGTTCCACAAGTCTTTGCAAGGCTACCTGCTGGATCATTAGACTAATAGAGGTTCTCAGATGGGCTTTCCTACAGGTAGAATCTTACACAATTCTGGTTAGGATTATGGGATTAATCAACTATAGACAATAGAGTCATAAAGCAGAGAACATCTATTACTTGTTTATTTATTTAAAATAACTGCTTTTTACTTGAAGGGAGACCCAAGGTTGTTTTTAGTATTAAAATACGCAGTATTAAAAGCTTAAAAAACAATAAATTGTTGCAGGATTTAAAAAGAATTAAATATAAAATTAAAGACAGAGTGGGTAAAAACAGTTTAAAATTGTTCTAAAAACATGGTAAAAACAACACAGAGAACAGCCTATTGTATTAGTTAATGGAAACTATATTCTCTTCTACTAACATTGGTTTTCAATGTTAGAAGTCTTCGTTGAGATGATCCACTCTTTTCCCATCTTTGAGGGGAAATTTTCTGAACAACATTTGTGCAGTGCTTATTTTCAGACTGCAACTACGTAAAGTAAATTCTGGTCTCTCAAAGCTTATGTTATGCTATATCTAATAGTTTTTAAGATAACTTAACGTTAGGTTTAAAACTGGGGATCGTATGTCTGGCCAGACATCCTGCTACGGTAATGGAGTAGACCGTACAGCCAGCGACTCAATGCCCAGTGTTGGGCGGTGGTAAATAACCTGACTCCCTAAAGGGGCCAACGGCTATGGGTGGATGAGCCCCTTTAGTAAATGCCACTGGAAACCATCATATTGGGCCCAATGGCAAAATGAGTGGAGGAGGAACTCTGATTCCCAACAGTCATGGAGGCAGAAGAGGCCATGCCAGATGGACTGGCTGTGAAGGAGCACCTTGATAATATTCACAAGGCTGTGGCAGTCCATTGCAGTCTTGGTGTTAAATCCTGCATGTCTCATTTCATATGTACCGCAGGAGATGACTGTGATCATAGTGTGTGGATCACTTCATGGCAAGTTGGGATCCACCTTAAACAAATTCACACCAGTAGCATTTTTCCTGCTTCAGGAAAAAAAGTGCATTCTCAGATACGATTTGCAGCCGATGACAAAAACTGCATGACAAGTTGGACATTTTTGATTTTGATAAAAGAATACAAACTTTATTTTATTTTATTTTTGGTTCATCTGTGGAATGTAAGTGCCACTGAAATCTGTAAGCTGTTTTGTGGAAACAAAAGGATTTCTGGATATGGTTGTCTATAAATTCCTTCAAGATGCAATCTCACCCACTGTATCTCCTCTCCGTTGTATCAACCCTTGGGTGCAACGGAGGCTATGTTTGGGAAAGGGGGGGGGGAGCTAAGAAACAACATGACTATCTGCTCATTATTCTCTTGATTCAAATTATTCACCCAGTAAGAATTCTAACAAATCCCTTTTTTATTGCAAGAGGCATTTTGGTGTTAGTGAAACTTTCTTCCAGATGATACTTTTAAAGATTAGAGCATGTTGGATTTAGAGCCTGCTGTATCCCTTTAAATTCCCAACGTGGGGCTCACAGGGGGACTTTAATTCCCAGAAACCTAAGTCAGTACATTGGCATTCTTTTTCTTTATTGATGTCAGATGCACAACCAGCATATAATGACATACAATGCTAAAATTAATACATCTAAAAACAAAATAGAATTAAAAAGGGCTAGATCCGTGATGGTGAACCGTGACACTCCAGATGTTCTTGGACTTCAATTCCCAAACCACATGTGAATCCACACAGATGGGTTTACTGCGATTCATCCATGGGAGATGTGACAGTTTTGGGAGGTGTTGCTTCAGCTTGATTGTGAAAACATTTGAAAGATTAGTTCAGAAGTCCATAAATCCTTTTGTGGCTCATAGATGCTCCTCTTAGCATGAGTTCTCTGACAGGTGTGGAAAAATCAAAGAAGAGAAAAACATTTATTGCCTTTGCATTTTTTTTTACAAAAAACTGAAACAGCTTTGCCAGAAATTAAACATACAGTAAAACCTCGCATAATGAGTGCCTCGCTTAGAGACTAATTCACTTAAACAGCGGAATTTTCTCTGAATGGTCGGTCGCCCTTGTTTAACAACTAAAAATAACCAAAAACTCGCTTAACAACTAAATAGGGGTTCACAATCCCACCGCTAGAAGTCACAATCAGTCACTTACAATGGCATCAGCTGTGTTTCTTCCAAGTGTTTCACTTAAAGAACAATCCTGTGGAACGCATTATACTCTTTAAGCAAGATACCACCGTACTCATCACATTCATCTTTCATTTTTTGGTGTTTACCAAGCAGCTAAGAGCAGGAAGGGGGATAGATTCAACCTAGAGGAATATCTAGAGAAGTTGTATGGTAGTTCTTTTACTTTGTTCAGTACCACGTTTTTGCGCTTCCCTACAGAGTCACCCTGAGATACTGAAATTACTCCTTGACCAAGAAGCAAACACAGAATTGGTGGATGACTTCGGGATCACACCTTTATTCATAGCTGCACAGTATGGAAGATTGGAATGTTTAAGGATACTCATATCATACGGTAATTCTTAATTTTTTTGTGTGTGAAATTACAAGCTCTAGGTGAATATATTTGGCAAATGAATGTTGTCTTGATGCCCTCGCTTCCCCTTGAAAACGCACTGATCAAGCATCTTACTAAGTTTGTAGTGAAACAAAGAGGCTTCCAAGGGCAAAAGCATTAGGACCTCTTGATAAACGTGGCTGATTATCTCATCTGCCATTAGTCCTTCAAGTATCATTCAAACATAGCTGCAATCCAGGGAGGGAGAACATGGATTTTCCCCAGTAAAAGCAATGGCACTTATATACTGCCCCATAGTGCTTAGTGCACTCTCAGGGTGGTTCACAAGAAATTAGCATTTTGCCCCCAACATGCTAGGTACTCATTTTACCAACTTTGGAAGGCTGAGTCAGACTTGCGCCCTGGACAGGATCAGACTTGCAACCTTTTTGGTTGCAGTACAGCAGTTTAACCAGGGTGCCTTCTGTGTATAGTTACGCACAGATACATACAGAGCAGGGTTTCTCAACCTTGGGCCCCCAGGTGTTCTTGGACTTCAGTTCCCAAAAGGCCAAGTCAATACACCTGCAGGCCAGGGCTTCTGGGAACTGAAATCAAAGAACATCTGGGAGCCCAAGGTTGAGAAACATTGATACAGTACAGAGTAACACATCTCTGTGATTTTGGACTCTCTTTGGAAGTACAGTTACTGGAATTGCTCCTCTTACAAAATTTTCAGGGGAATGCTTTAAATGGAGGGAAGGGCTTGAACTTTTGCTTAGGGTTTAGATTTGCTGATCACTCAGTTCTTGCTGCCTGATAGAGCCAAACTGTAGGGCTAAGTTAATTTTACCTAGCCATGATCATTTCTTCTTGTTGGGGAGAAGACTGCAGCCTTCCACTGTATGGACAGTGCTTATATGTATTGTAATGCCAGTGGCCTTGGCATGAAATAACTTCCCTATTCCAAACAGCAGAACTTCAGTAGGATCCTTGGCCTTCACAAGCAGTTAAATTCCTCAGAACTTTGGAAGGAGCAAAACAGATCTGGGTGGGACACAGGTTGCCACTCCCATAGTTAAATTTTTTTAACAATGCTTAAATTTAACAATTAAATTTGATTAATAAATAAATAAATAAATAATAAATAAATAAATAAATAAAATGCTGCCTAAAGCTTTGAGTTGCTCTCAGTGGGCTGTGCTGTCAAGAAAAAAGGTTTAAGCTGAGCCCACCTTTCTTTCCTGAGCAGATGTGAATCTGAAGGTTGGTTTAAGGAGAGGGTTCCTTTGTAATGAAAGAATAAGAGCTTTCCTGGAGGCTTTCATCACCCTTCTCAAGAGCACAAACTCACACTGGCAAATGAACAAGCAAGACACAGAGGATGCAATTGCGGATAATATGATCTTTGATCTTAATCACAATGATTCACACTCTGGTAACCTCTAAGGTTAGATTGCTGCAGTGTTTAATGGGCTGGACTGCTCTTGAAAATGATTGAGAAGCTTTTTCCTTCCTGAGAATTCAGCTGGTGGTCTTCTGCGCCGTTTACCTAGTTAATCCAAATGCAGGGAATTGCCTTTGTTCCTTGCTGGTTTCCAAGCCCAGTCTGAAATACTGCTGATCGTCTTAAAGTCCTAAACAGTTTGGCCTCTCAAATAAATGAAGCTTCTGTCCATAATTTTCTACCGGTGGGGTAATAATAATTTCATCTTGAAAGGATTTTTGAGGAAGAGACTCTGGTCAGGGAACACCCAGATGAGGCTCCTTTCACATCCCCAAGAGCTGGGACAGAGACGAGCTCTCAGTCCTTCATGCAGTACCTGGGTCTCGAACTGCCGACTTGCCAGCCTTCCAGCTAACAAGGCAAGCTTCTTAATCACTGAGCCACCGCAGCCCTTACCAGCAGAGCGAGATCTTTAGAGAACTCCTGTTTGTATATGCTATTCTGGAAGAGATGTATAGTGGAACCTTGTATAACAAATGCCTCTTTTAGTGAAGAACTCGTATAATGAAAAGAAATCAGAAAAAAATGGTACCTTGCATAATGAAAATTTTCGCTGTGCAAAATAGCGTCCCTGTAGGGCCCAGATGGCAAACCTTGGCACTCCATATGTTCTTGGACGTCAATTCCCAGAAGCCCAAGCACCCTGTGAATCCACACAAATGGGTTTACTGCAATTCATCCGGCCCGCGCTGCCCTCGTTGCTCCCGGAAGCGGAAGTTAAACACACCTGCATTTTACTTCCGCTTCGAGGAGCGGCGAGGACAGTGCAGGCCAGATGAATCGCAGTAAACCCATTCGTGTGGATTCACAGGGTGCTTGAGCTTCTGGGAATTGAAGTCCAAGAACATATGGAGTGCCAAGGTTCATCATCATGGCTATAGGGAAAACTCATAATAAAAATTCCTATGGGAAAATTCGCATAGCGAACAGCCTTGTGGAACAGATTATTTTTGTTATACGAGGTTCCACTGTTTTATACGTCTAGTGCCCAAAATTTGGAATGACACCCCCCTCCCCAAATATGATTGGCACTAATCTTTATACTTCGCTCAAAACCAAATTAAAATGCCCTTTAAATTTTTTTTATGTATTTAAATTTTTATAATATCTCTATATACACTTGAGATATTAACATTATACTTCAAATTTAAGTTCAAGTTGATTTAGATTTAGACTTAGGACTTTTATGCCTATTAAAATCCTGTTATGTAGTACTGTATTTACAATATAGAAGGTGACACCTTGCATTAATTTCATAGTGTAGTGGGAGAAAAGTACTTTAGATTTTCATGACTCTCATAATCGCAAAGCTTTTGTTCTTATCCATCAAGCAACACATTCAGACTGCAATTCAAAAGGATGCAGGAATGTAAATAGTCTTGAACTTTAAAAACTTACTCATGCTTATCAAGCTTCTGGTCTTTTTGCCTTCCCCTTTAGCAAACAGCACTGTTCATCATGAATAAGCATTTTCTCCTGAAATGTATCTGTTATTTCCAAATGAAAGGTCCATTTGAAAGACTGTTCATCATGCTCTCTCATAAGTCTGCAGTTGTTGTTCAGTATGACGGATAAACCTGGATGACTAAATATATGTCCATGACTAAGCATATGGTATATTTTGTTGTTATGGTTGATATACCTTTGTGTGGAAAGGAAGATATATATAAGCTGTCTGTTTAGCATTATGATGCACTGGAACAAATTCACCTTCTGTATTTATTTCTTGCAAGGAGAAAAAAATCTCATTCCAGAGATAGTGTTCAGGAGAGCATCTGTATACTTTTCCTTAAAGCAAAACCAACAGAATATTTCGGCATCTTAAGAATAGTAAAGGTTTCCCTTGCTCGAAAGCAAGTCATATCCAACTCTAGAGTTCAGTGCTCATCTTTGTTTCAAAGCCGAAAAGCCAGCGCTGTCTGCTTCTGCAGGTGTTTCGGTGGTCATGTGGCAGACATGACCAGACACCGGAGTGCACGGAATGCTGTTACCTTCCCACTGAAGTGGTCCCTATTTATCTACTTGCAATTTCTTGCTTTCAAACTGCTAGGTTGGCAGGAGCTGGGACAGAGACGGGAGCTCATTCCGTCCTGCAGTACTCAGGAATCAAATTGCTGACCTTCCACCTCCCAGTCAGCGTCTTAGCCACTTGAGCCACTGCAGTCTCTCATCTTAAGAATAAACAAGTTTGATTGGACAGAAGCTTGCAAAGACTTCAGCCTGTTTCTTAAGATATATTTAAAAAAAATTATGACCTAATGGCCTAAATCCTGTTCTCAGCATAATAGATCACACTGAAGTAGATCCGCTGAATTAATAGGGATTTAGTGAGTCAACTCCTAGTCCTCCACAAAATGCTCTGCTGAGTTCCCTTCCCTTAATCGAATATGGGAGGAAAACCCACTGAATTCAGTGGGACATAGTTAAATATGAATGGAATTGTTCTCTGTACCTAAAATTGCAATCAGATTTTGTCTTAGCATGGTAGCTAATCTTCATAATGTCAGAAGTGTGTGCACGTATGAATGCATGGTATGCTGGCAGTGGGATCAAAACAAATGGATGGAGCTGCACACTTAACTCACATAATGTGTTGCCAGATGTTGTAGATACATGATGGCGAACCTTGGCACTCCAGGTGTTCTTGGACTTCAATTACCAGAAGCCCAAGTCAGCTGATCAGGGCTTCTGGGAATTGAAGTTCAAGAACACCTGGAGTGCCAAGGTTTGCTGTCAGGTTGTAGATGTTAACTAGCACAGGTGGATAGTAGTTTATATATTTGAGAATGCAATTCTAATTTGGTCAACACAATCCCACCCCAATCCCCTTCTAGCCTAGGGGTGTTTGAAATTACTTACGGCTACTTTCAGCTTGTCCTCATTTTATGTCTCCACTCCTTGGGTGGAGGACATTTGGATTTGACAGTAGTTTTCCTCTCTTGCTCTATGCCTTCTTTGTCTCCTTTTTGGCTGTTTTGCTGGCAGATCACAGCAGGGTTCTTTTGCTGGCAGATCTCTGGGATCACCCAGCAATTGAGGTTACTTCTATCAGATGGACATTCTGACAGTAGAGGTTTGTGTCTAGTCCTTATCCCTTGTTAGAAAACCCTAAACAGGATTAGCTGGATCTGTCGAGGGATGACTGAATGTCACCTGCATGTTCAGTAGCAGTGTATGATGATCAGCTTTGTGTGGAAAAACTCCATGGGCATTCAAGGTCATCTGGATAGACTTGAGTTGAATCCTATAAAATGAGTGCCCAAATTGTGAGCCGTATCTGACCATCAACGCAAATTCATCTGGGCACTCCAGGGTTTGGCAGAGAAAATGGCAGCTTAAAATCTACCTCATCCTGTTGCAAAACAGATTGCATGGCACGTTTTACTTCCACTTCTGGTGGGAGGACTCATGTGACCAGCCCACTGAACCACGTGACCGGCTTGTGGCCCAAAAAGTTTGGGCACCCCCGCTATAAAACAATTCCTGTAGCCTTAAAGGTACAGTAAAACCTCGAGTTACGAATAAAATCAGTTCCATGGCCTTGTTTGTAACTTGAATTTGTTTGTAACTCGAGGCATCCCCATAGGGATAAAGAAAAAGTTCCCCCCCTCCAAAAATCAATCAAACCACCCAAAAATAGCATTGAAAGGAAAGCATGCATAAGCAAAATCGCTGTTCCTTACCTTAAAGAAGCTTTGAAAATGGACAGAAAATCCAGCAACAAACAGCCATTTTGGCACCAAAAATCCAGACAGAGAACTCCTCTCTAAGCACTACTGCTACCTACAGGGCTCAGAAAGGCTGCATGTGTTTTTCTACATATCTCCCAGGGCGCAATGCACTCTGAGGAATCAGATTATGTAACCTGAAGCAAACCCATAGGTGAAATGGTGGTTTTGCTTCACTGGAGGCAACACAGAGGGAAAAGAATTAATTCGTAAATCGGGGTATGTTCGTAACTCGAGGCATGGATTTCAGTGCAGAACCAATTGGTAAGTCGAATTATTCGTTAGGAGGGGCATTCGTAAATAGGGTTTTTACTGTATATGCAGTGAACATGCAGCAGACTGTTCTAGGGAAGGAATTTATGAGATACAGAGTTTGTTTTGCTGTAGTCACTGATGCTTTCCTGACAAGTTTATTAAAATTCTTTTAACAGGAGCAAACGTCAATTGCCAGGCCAAAGACCAAGCCACACCACTGTTCATTGCTGCACAGGAGGGAAATGATGAATGTGTGGAGTTGTTGTTATCCAAAGGAGCAGATCCAAACCTCTTCTGCAATGAAGAGGAGTGGCAGTTACCTATCCATGCAGCTGCACAAATGGGACACGTGAAGTAGGTTTATGTAACAAGTTGCTTCTGTTCACCCCACACCAACCCAATGTTGAGTTTCTAGATCAGTGATGGCGAACCTTTTCGAGACCAAGTGCCCAAACAGAGGGGCGGGGTGAACTCTGTGTTGGGTGGAAGAAGTGCTCCCATTGGGCTGCTAGGCAAAGGGGCATGGCGAACTGTGCTGGGGTGATGGTGCACGTGCCAACAGAGAGGGCTCTGAAATTATGGCACGTGTGCCATAATTTCGCCACCACTGACCTAGATGAAAGAAAGGTAAGACAAACTTTGAATAACTTGGAAGATGCCTGGTATCATCAAAACAAGTAGTCTGTCTGCCAAAGTTTATATCACAGCTGCTTCGCACTGCTGTGTTTATAGTTGGTGTGGCCCTTTCGTCCCTTGGTGGCCAACCTTTTGGCGGTACATTTTTCAGTACTTACTTAAGCTAGTCCTTGACGTGGGCCATATTCAATGCACTATGAGCTTGGTTGAACCTTCAGAGCTTAAGTTCTGAGGGCCCAGCTTTGAAATCTCAGGGTCATGTCCATGACATGATGAGATAAGTGGCAGTCTAAGACCTAGTGCAGGAAATGTAGAGAGACATAGAATTCGGCTTATTTACTGGTCTGCCGATTACTCCCAGAAACATGCACCAATAAGGACTTAAGTTTGGCCAACAACAAAACCAAGTAAGTGACTTTATTTTGGCAGTCAAAGGATTGATCAGGACACAAAAGAAGAAGTGCAGAAAAGTGGAGTACAGTAAAACCCCAACTTACAAATGCCCCAAGTTGCATAAAATTTGACTTACATAATGATTTTGTGCTAAAACCATGTCTCGATTTACATAACTGTCCCAATTTACATTAATTTACATAACACGATTTCCAATGGGTCTGTTTCGAGTTATGTAAAAAGTCATTTCCCTATGGGTTTGCTTTGATTTACATAAACGTTTCATTTTTCCTATGGGTTTGCTTCGAGTTACATAAAAAATTAATTTTTCCTATGGGTTTGTTTTGAATTACACTAGTACCCCGAATAACGTTATGACTTGGTTCCACAAGTCCCGTCGTTATACGGTTTTTAACGTTGTGCGATACATTGAACACACAATGTTAAAAAAAGCCCTGTTTCCCTGGAGGCTGCAGGAAGCCAGAACGTCGGGATTTGAATCCTGACATTTTGGCTTGCTGCAGCCTCCAGGGAGGTGGGGGAACTTTGGAAACAGCTTGGAGCGGGTTTCCCCACCTCCCTGGACCCGGCTGGGGGGGGGGGGGTCAGAGACCCCAAAATTGGTAAAAAAAAAAATGTCCGTTTTTTTTTTTACCAATTTTGGGGTTTCTGATCCTCCCGCCGGGTCCAGGGAGGTGGGCAGACCTGATCCAAGGTGTTTCTGGGCTTCCCCGACGTCCTGAGCCAGTGCAGCAAGCCAGAATGTCAGAGTTCGAATCCCGACATTCTGGTTCGCTGCACTGGCTCAGGACGTCGGGGAAGCCCAGAAACACCTTGGATCGGGTCCCCACACCTCCCTGGACCCGGCGGGGGGGTCAGACACCCCAAAATTGGTAAAAAAAACGGATGTTTTTTTTTTACCAATTTTGGGGTCTCTGACCCCCCCGCCGGGTCCAGGGAGGTGTGGGGACCCTCTCCAAGGTGTTTCCAAAGTTCTCCCACCTCCCTGGAGGCTGCAGCAAGGCAAAATGTCAGGATTCGAATCCCGACGTTCTGGCTTGCTGCAGCATAAAAGAGGGTGGGGGAAGTTCAAAATTAGCGCGCATCAGCTCTAGGGAGGTCGGGAGACCCGATGCGCGCTAATTTTGAACTTCCCCCACCCTCTTTTATGCTGCAGGAAGCGAGAACGTCGGGATTCGAATCCTGACATTTTGCCTTGCTGCAGCCTCCAGGGAGGTGGGAGAACTTTGGAAACACCTTGGATCGGGTCCCCACACCTCCCTGGACCCGGCGGGGGGGTCAGAGCCCCCAAAATTGGTAAAAAAAATGTCCTTTTTTTTTTTTTACCAATTTTGGGGTGTCTGACCCCCCCGCCGGGTCCAGGGAGGTGTGGGGACCCGATCCAAGGTGTTTCTGGGCTTCCCCGACGTCCTGAGCCAGTGCAGCAAGCCAGAATGTCGGGATTCGAACTCTGACATTCTGGCTTGCTACACTGGCTCAGGACGTCGGGGAAGCTCAGAAAAAGCTTGGATCGTGTCTGCCCACCTCCCTGGACCCGGCGGGGGGGTCAGAGCCCCCAAAATTGGTAAAAAAAAGTCCGGTTTTTTTTACCAATTTTGGGGTGTCTGACCCCCCCCCCCCGCTGGGTCCAGGGAGGTGTGGGGACCCGATCCAAGGTGTTTCTGGGCTTCCCCGACGTCCTGAGCCAGTGCAGCAAGCCAGAATGTCGGGATTCGAACTCTGACATTCTGGCTTGCTGCACTGGCTCAGGACGTCGGGGAAGCCCAGAAACACCTTGGACCGTGTCCCCTGCCGGCTCCAGAGAGATCAGAGGACCCGATCTACAGCTGCAGGGTGGCTGGGGAATCTGATGGGGACTCCCTGTCGGCTTCCCTAGCCACCTGCCCATGCCTCCGCAGCTGTGGGGTGGCTGGGTAAGCCGATGGGGGAGCCCCCCGTCAGCTTTCCAGCCTCTCCACCCCTGCCTCCGTAGCTGCAGGGTGGCTGGGAAGCTGAACGGAGAACCCCGTTCAGCTTTCCAGCCCCCCTGCTGCTAAGAACGACTGTATCGGATAACGTTAAAAATCACCTTATTCGATACAAGATTTTTCCGAAAATCTTGTAACGTTATACGGTTTTCACGCTATTCGGTACTCGTGTTATATGGGGTATTACTGTACATAAAAAGCCGATTAAAGCAAAAGCCTATGGAATTAACTTTTTGCGTAAGTAGGGGTTTTACTGTACAATACAATTAAGTTATAGGAAAAATAATCTATAGAGGCAAGGTTCACGCTAGTATTTCCTACGTTGCATTGAACTTATTTGAAAAGGGGTTGCAGGATCATGCTGTATAGCCCTTCTCTCATTGTGGCATGCAGCAGCCCCCCTTTTCCACCTGCTGTGCATTCAGTAGCTATGCGAAGGATCCTTAGTTGCACACAAATGTCCATAAGTAGAGCAACTCTATTAGAGGATTGGGGCATGGACCTTATGTGGAAAAGCAAGACTAACATAGAACCTTGCATATGGTCACCAACCATGTAATGGGTCTGACAGGCACGAACCTTCTATCCCCTACAATTAACATAATTTAACATCCCTATATATCTACCACATGGGGCTGTGGTGGCTTTGTGGTTAAGACACTGAGCTTGATAACTGGAAGATCCAAATACCACACAACAGAGTGAGCTCCCATCAGCTGTCCCAGCTTCTGCCAACCTAGGAGTTCGAAAGGAAGAAATTGCAAGTAGATAAATAGATACCGCTTTGGAGGGAAAGGTAACAGTGTTCCATGTGTTTCGGCATCAAGTCATGCCTGCGACGTGACCATGGAAATATCTGGAGACGCATACAGAGATGAGCACCACCACCAGAGTTGGATACAACTAGCAAGGGAGACTTTTACTTTATATGACTACTACAGCTAGACCACTTGCCTTTTGTGGCCTTGAATGCCATGGTTTTTGGTTTTCTCAGCATACACCTATCTGGGCTATAAGTACCTTTGGAACGCATGCTAGGATTTACAAACAAATAAAATAATAAGGGATGGAAGTGGGGGTCATTGAGTCTGCACTGCTTAGCCAGGAGAATGCTTGCCTTTTCCATACTATTACTGTAGTTCCTCAAAAATGCCTCCCCCACTTCTGTGACTTCTGTTATCCCTGGAACTGAAGCTACAGTAGATCCCCACTTTACAGAGGGCTTGTTTAATGGAAAACTCACTATATGGAAGGAAATTCTGAGAAAATGGTGTCCCACTTAGCAGAAAAAAAATCACTATATGGAAAGGTTTTTTGTATGTTTCCACATTTCCCATGGTAGTGGGAGGATGTTTGGAGCATTTCCGCTCCATTTTTGAATTGGCGCTTTTTGGCACCTGCAGAAGCTTTCCCCTCATCAGCTGTTCAGCGGGTACTTTTCCTGCAATTATGTAAACGTGCAAATGTTCCTGTCGCGGTTTACGGCAGCATTTGTGGCATGGGGAAAGTACATGGGCTGAGGGAGTTGGCCAGCTCATGGCATGGTAAGGTTGAGAAAACCCGCTCTATATACTTATTATTGCAGGAGAGTGCTTTGTTTACCTCGCTAAGTGGGCAGTACCCGTTTTATGTATGCCACAGTAATTTTCCACTTGTGCAGAACTACAGCTCCTAGAATACCCCAGCCAGATTATTGAAGTTAAAATCCAAAACTCAACATTTCTATGCTCTAGTTGCTTTTCAGATTGTCTGGGTTTAGGAAATATTAATGTTTGCTCATCTTTTCAGCCATGTGTGGGTGTCTTTCTGAGTTTTAGGCTGGTGCAGGAAATGAGTTTTTCAAGTGAAGAGGATTTGACAATTCCATTGTGGACACACTGGCTTCACACAACTGTCAGTCTCAGAGCCATTTAACTGTATTGCATTTACAGAAGCTCCATTGAAATCAATGGGATTTAAGGGAGCCATAAATTATTAGCCGTTCTTTTAACATTGCCTGTTTTTTTACCTGCAGACTCCTGTTTGGCTCATTTAAATAAATTACACCCCTAAATGCTTGGGTATGTCAAAGCTGGTTTGGGGGCAAATGTGTAATATATATTCTAAATAAGAATATAAATTGCATAATCCAGGCTTCGGTTGTCTCCCATTTTAAGAAGATATTTAGATTTAGATTTAAAGTAGGTTTTAAAATAATTCATTTTCACTTCTTCAAGTTAAGATCAAAATATTTATAATCTAAAATGCTGTTTAATTTTTACATAATGAGTATTAAAAGGCAAACATATTTTTTGAAAAAGAAGTAGAGAATAATTTGCTTTAATCTATTAGATTCATAAGGAAGATTTTGCATTTGCCCAGAAATGTAAAGTAGTAACATCCATTTTCTAAATCCCCAAAGCATATTGCGAATGCTCATACCGGTTACTGATCGATTATGTGGCAGTGCTGAAGGCAAAGTGAGTCCTTTGTACTCTGCGATCTATGGAGAGCACGAAGATTGCTTGGAACTCTTGCTTAAGGAAGGTTACAGTCCGGATGCCCAGGCTTGTTCCATCTTTGACTGCAGATCACCTATGGCTCTTGCGATCCAGAAGGGGTATGTATGATGCTTGAAGTTATTATGGGCCCAGGACACTCTGGGTAATAACATATGAGGCGGAATGGTCAAATAGTGTGATGGTTTCTCTATAGTAGGGGTTCCTAATCTTTTCAAACCGGTCATGTTCTCTCAGTCAGCTTTGAGGACCCTGCCTTCACGATGGGGGTCGCCATTTTGGCTCAACAACTTCAAAGGGATGGCCATTTTGTTTCTCAGATGCCCTTGGAAGGGTAGGGGCACATGAAATGGTGCCATGGGTCAGATCCAGCCCACTGTCCTTAGGTTGGGAACCCCTTCTTTATAGCCAGCACTTTCCATATTTTCTATTTACAGGGAATTCTTTTCTATTTTGGACTACCTGCTGCGGAACCCCAATCTGTTGTAATAGAGGGATGTTCCATGATGCATGTCCCGTGAATGTTAGTAAAGCCCATTTAGCTTCCTTGTTGTCTCACATTATCTGAGGCCATTCTCTGGAACAGATATGACACTTCATTGAAGTTCACCATTCCAGGGACCAATTGATAGTGTTAGATATGCTGTCTCCAGTAAATCACTTGAGCTATTATCCATCCTCTCATGTGACAAACTCTTGATAAGCTCCAGTTGTATCCTGACAGTTTTATTCCCAGTGCTGCTATATGAAGTCAAAGATTGGACATTGACTAAAGTGTCTGGAAAGAGAATCAAAGCTTTTGAAATGTGAATCTACAGATGGCTGCTAAGGATATCATGGGTTGACCATGTGACTAATGCAGAAGTATTGCACAGAATGGCTAAAGAACAAGAACTCTTTAATACCATTAAGCAAAGAAAGCTCCAGTACCTTGGCCATATCATGAGGAACAACACAAAGTATAGAATACTTCAACTCACTCTGTAAGGAAAGATCTCTGGACGTAGAAGGACTTCATGGCTGAGGAACTTGAGAGACTGGTGTGGCATGTCCTCAGAAGAACTGTTCTGAGGTGTTAAGAATAGGAAGACTATTGCCATGATGATAGGCAATATCTGGAATGGATATGGCACCTGAAGAAGAAGTATCCTGACATTTTCTGGATCATGGTTCAAGTCAAGTATAACTCACAACTAGCCTTTCCTTCTAAATATGCATTTTATTCCTGTTTTTTGGGTCTGGAACTCTAAAATTTAGAGATGGACAAATTCAGGATCTGTGTTCTAAATTATATAGTACTCTGAGAAATGTGTATTGAGATGGTTATCTCAAAAATGCACATTGAATGAAATTTTTGAGTATTGAATGATTTATTTTAATGCTTCTCCGGTGAAGCATCAGTCTCTATGGCTCCTCTTGGTAAAAGCAAAAGAGTCCACTACATCCATAGTTCTATGGTAATTTGGCCCCATAAATTGCTTTTAATTTGACTTGGGGCCAAACAGTATCTTATAGGTAGCCTAACATTAGAAGCTGAAGTAAGTTATTGTTCCCAAAACATGACACTGTCAGACCTTTGTGTTGGCAAACAAATTCCATGCTTGCCTCTCAGTAGCCAAACGCAAAAGGAAACAAAGTAAAGACAGTAGGTATGAAAAATTCCTGCTCTGTCAATTCGATATTTGCAGCATTTAAAGAACTCCTTTGTTAATCATGGGCCTTTTGGGGGGTGGGGTAGTTTGGTCTTCAGTGATGGTAATGATTCATTGGTAAAAAAAATATGCATGGAGCATTCCTGCTCTCACATTGCCTTGGGTAGAAGAAAAAATAGCCAAATGACAACAATCAATAAATTGGGGGGAATATTTTTCCTTCATGTTATTTTTAGTCTGTAATGGGGAATGAAAACCATTTGGCAGCTGGGTGAAACTTTGGTTCATTATGACTTTGGCTTCCTGGATATCTTAGGAGTCGGACATTATTTCTCCACTGTGCCGTCTGGGACAAGACTCAACCTGTGTAAGCTTGAGGAACCTGCACAATCCCAGAGTGCCCCTAGATTGGTAAACTGTGGTTGAGTATTACATAGCTAGAAAACCATGAAAAGGGTCACTAAGCTAGAACCATGTTCAGGCATGTATTTACCAATGATTGTTATTAATGACTGTGCAGGTGACATTGTCAAATAATGTTGACATTGTAAGTCTAGTTCTGTGTAGATCAGGGGTTCTCCTTCATGTAGTCTGTGAATCCCCACTTTTGGGTTCTGTGCCTGCACAGAGCTGTGACTGGAGCTTTCAAGCTGATTTGATAAAAGTTTGAATGTTAGGGCCGCCCACCCTTAGGTGCCATTTTGTGCTTTTTCCTCAGTTCTCTTCTTTCCACCGTAGCAGCAGGAGACTGTTGAGAGCTTTCTTGCAATTTTTGCCATTTTTTCCTCAGAAATGGCCTTTTTTCAAGATAATTTTTCTGGTGATCTTGTTTTCTGGGCAGGATCACCCCAACCATGACTGTTCCCCTCGTGGGGAGCAGTTTTCGTCATTTTTTTAACCTCATGATTGTTTCCTCGTCGCAGGGGAAGCAGCCATCTCAATTTTTCAGGTGCTCGTCCCTTGCGGGTCGGACACCAATTCTCAAATTTTTCTGCCTGTGGCGGCTCCTTTTTTGGGAGGGAGCTTGCACCATAGCCAGTTGTTCGTCCGCAGAATGTTTAGTTCTAGCCATAAAGCTCTTCCTGGATCTGTGCCAGTGGAATTGAAGCTCATATCCGCTCAGAGGATGTCAGGACCAACGGGACAAACAACATCTGTGCCCCAGACGCCTACAAAAGCTGCGCTGGGAGCACCTCCGTCTCCTGGGACTCTGCCCCTGGCCAACGTATGAAAAGGCAGTCCAGGATTGCAGGACTTGCCCCGCTGCCGCATAGAGACCACCAGGGGGTAGGATTTCGCCGCAGCCACATCAGGACTTAATTGCGGTTTTGGTAGAGAGGATATAGATTAACATTAGAATGGTATTTTGTACTGTATTGTGATTATCTAGTATTGTCTAGTCTGTACTGAGTATTTTTTATGGATTGTACACTGATTACACTGTGTTTATATTTATTTTGTTGTACTGTATTTTATGATATTATGATATTGTATTGAACTGTTATACAGTATTGTATTCGATTGTATGTTGTGAGCCGCCCTGAGTTGGTTTCAACAAGTAGGGCGGCATATAAATTGAATAAATAAAATCAAATCATATCTTCTTCTCTGCCACCGCGTCCACTTCGGCACTCGTCATAGCCTCCTCCGCCTCGTGGACGATCTCTGCTTCGTTGAGTTTTCATCTCTCCACCACCTTGACGGGCTCCGGCTACCGTTTCACGGTCCATTTTGCCAACGTGTGCAAGTGCCTCCACAGTGCCATTTCCTCTACAGCCTCTCCAACTGGACTTTCTCAAGCTGCTGCTAGAGACTGTGGTGCAGTCGCTTGGAGACCAACTGGCGGCTGCTGCTGCATGACTACCTGGGGCTTCCGTCCCCTTCCACCGCTCTCAAGAGTAGGACGACATGGTGCCCTCTGGCCAAGACTTGGCCGTTGCTCCGCCACCTTCCAGGGCGTCAAGCATTCGTTCCGTTGACCCGCCCGGGCTGGACTGGAGCAGCTATGACGTCAAAGTGAGGATCCCTCCTCCGTCTTTGGATGAGTCTGACTCCTCTTCGGAGGATGAGGATATGACGGTTGAGGCGGAGATGACACCCGATAGCCATATTGATCTCTTCGCCTCGGGGTCCAACCACAAGTGCCCGAGCGGGGATCAGACTAGCCTCAGAGGGCGATGCCTTCATGAAACAGTGGGACTTGGACTATCTCTATCCATTTCCACTCATCCAGAAGGTCCTGATCTGGATGCTTCAGCATTGAGCTCGAGCGATCCTCATTGCACCAGCGTGGCCGAGACAGCTATGGTACCCCCTTCTGCTGCGGCTGTCCTCGCATTCCCTCATGCTGCTGAACACTCCATCGCTTCTCCAAATGGAGGACGGTCAAATTATCCACTCTGATCTGTCCAGTCTGCATCTCATGGTGTGGAGGATAATCCCAGACTGGCAAGGATACTCGGCATGAGCAGAAGGTCTTCCAATAGGAAATCCTATGCCTCAAAGTACAAACGGTTCCGCTCTTTTCTTGTCAAACATGACAGTCTCCCGGACATTAAGGAGTACCTACTCCATTTGGCAGAGACTGTCCATTGGGTGGCCATTGTAGTGCACTCTCCTACAGGTTATGCTGCCTCCACAGTGTTCAAGGACCAAACCGTGAAACGGTTTCTGAAGGGTCTCTGTAATGCTTTTCGTCAAAAGACTCCAGCAGCACAGTGGTCCTTATCCACCATCCTGACTGCAGACATCATCTCCTGATGTGGAATGTAGCTTTTCTCACGGCTATCACATCTGTCAGAAGGGCCAGCGAACTCACAGCTCTTTAGGCAGATGCACCTTTTACCAAGTTCTTCAATGATCAGGTGGACCTTCACCTAGACATCACCTTCCTCCCTAAGCTTGTCTCTCCTTTTCATCTGAGACAATCAATATCCTTGCCTACTTTCTTTCCCAACCATACCTCTGCTGAAGAAAGGGCATGGCACATGCTGGATGTGAAACGGATTTTATTGTTTTACATCAACAGAACAAGGGAGTTCAGAAAGTCTCAACGCCTCTTTGTTGCTTATGAAGGAAAGTCCCAAGGGTGAGCCCATCACATCATAGAGGTTCTCCAAGTGGGTCTGATCCGTCATCTGCCTTGCCTATGAGTCTGCATCTCTGCCTCCTCCGCTTCACGTCAGGGCACGTTCTACAAGGGCTGTTCCCACATCTACTGCCTTTTTGGAAGACACTTCAATCGAAGACATATGTAAGGCAACCACATGGTCCAGACCTTCTACATTTGTCAAGCACTACTGGATGGACATCAGAGCCACTGTGGATGCCAGACTTGGTTGAGTCATCCTTGCCAGAGGGCTCCAGGCTCCAGGCCCGTGAGGGTCCATCTTACCTACCTGACGTGTTCATCTGTGGATTCATCTCATCTGGCTGCCCGCCTTTGTGTGAGCTTGCTAATCTCCCCAAAGTGGGGATTCACAGACTACATGAAGGAGAAAGTTAAGTTGTACTTATCAGTAATAACTTTCGTTCTTCGAGTATGTAGTCTGTGAATTCACACTTTCCCACCCTTCCTCCCCACTTGAGCTGAATAGATGAGATAGTTTATTTTATCCTGTGTACAGCTTAAGTATTAACTGAGGAAAGAGCGCGAAATGGCGCCTAAGGGTGGGTGGTACAGTGGGCGGCCTTAACATTCAAACTTTTGTCAAATCGGTTTGAAAGCTCCGGTCACAGCTTTGTGCAGGCACAGAACCCAAAAGTGTGAATTCGCAGACTACATACTCGAAGAACGAAAGTTATTACTGGTAAGTACAATTTAACTTTCCCAACTTTTTCAAGTTGGGGGCTGGGTCGTGCTCTCTCAGTCATCTTCGAGGGCTGGACAGCCATTTTGCCCTGCTTGCATGATGGGAGTGGCCATTTTGTCCTAACAGCTTCAAAGTGGTGGCCCTTTTGTTTCTCGATTGCCCTTGGAGAGGTGGGGGTTGCCTGAAATGGTGCCATGGGCTGGATCTGGCCCACAGGCCTTAGGTTGGGAATTCCTGGTGTAGATTCTACTCTAAAGCAAGACAACAATGCCACATAAGTTCATGGGGTTGAACGAGCAATTGATTCTCACTAAGGTTCCATCCTGTACCCATTCATCTGGAATAAGCTATGTTAAACTCACTTTTGAATAAATGGGTGTTGGGTCCTAGAATCTCCTTGGGGGACATCTCCCATTTGGAACAAACCTTGTCAAACAAGCAGCCAGTATGTTTTTCTTGCTTTCAAAGGGTTTTTATCAGCAATCTCTGTCTTCTGGGAACTTGATATGGTTTTGTAATTGAGCCAAGTCTATCCTTAATTAGCATGGATTCCCCCCCCCCCCCAAGTTTCTTTTTGCCTGAAATGGCTGTTGGTATCCTCTCATCATATCAATCCCTCACTTCCTTGCTTCCCAAAATAAGAGTGTGATAGTAACATAACGTTTATGAATTCTCTTCCTACTACCTTTTCATTTAACTCTTAGAGGTGCAGCAAGTGCATTCATGTTTCAGCTTACAGTGTGAAACACAATAAACATTTGCTTATTTTGCATTTCTTCTTAAAGAAACAGATTGGGATTTACTCATCGTCTTCTGAAGTATGGAATCACCCCTCTTGAAACAGATTTAGGCCTTTGCCTGCATCACAGAGCATTCTCTTTGTTTCAGTATCTCTTGAAGCGGGGTTGCAATCTTTCATCTTTGGAGTACATTAACATTTTTTCAAAATATGCAATGGATGCAGAAAGCGAATATCAAGAGTGGCTGCCTTCTCTCTTGCTGTCTGGATTTAATCCAGTGAATCTTCTCCGTACGACATGGTAAGCAAGAAAAAATATGTACAGTCAACCCCCCCCCCCTTAAAGAGAGCCTCAGTTAAAGAGTAACTCGCTTAAAGAGCAGAATTTTCTCTGAATGTTCGATTTGCTTAACAAATAAAACCAATCAAAAACTCACTTAACAACTAAATTTGGGTTCGCAATTCCACCCACCAGAAGTCACAATTGGTCACTTACAATGTTGTTTCGCTTAAAGAGCAAACTTGCTTAAAGAGCAGTCCTGTGGAACACATTATGCTCTTTAAGCGAGGTACAACTATACATGTATGTATATAATTTATCTCTCTGTGTGCATCTCCTAGCACTTATATGCCATTGCTCAAAGGATCAGATTGATTCTATAATGGGGTTTTCACCCCTAAGCAGAGAGCCTGGTCCGCTATATCGGCATTTCCCAACTTTTGGGATTTGGACCTCAATTCAATTCTCCAAAGCACTGATCAGCCAATGTACTGACTTAGGCGCTCTGGGGATTGAAGTTCACCAGTGTTCCGCAGAACATTTTTATGGGAAACGCCGTGCTACAAAATGGCATGTTATTAGTGTCGATCCAAAGGAGATCATATGAAGATGTAGACATCTGCAGCTTCCTTTCCTGGGACGTTATGAATTTTGAGTGTCTCTAGTTGGATCCTCCATATGTATATTCTGTGTTTGCCAACAGCCTCCTTCATGCTACACCAATCCAATCTCATGCTAGCTAGAACAGCCTCTACTCTGTTGGTCTTCCTTAAAATGTTAAAAACTATTTTTATATGAGGAAGCATTCCTGAAATTAAACTTTATAATGAATAATAATCTGGTGAGCTCCATTAATTAATTGATTTTGAATTAACTTTCGTGATTTATTGTCAAGTTACTGGTGCCATTAAGGTTGGTATTCATTTATTGGGTTGGCTGGGTTGCAGCTCTCGAGAAAGCAAATGTAAATAGCATTGAAGCTTCCTTCATAGGCCATCGTCTTAGTTGGACAGGGCATGTCCGTTGTATGGTTGGTTCTAGACTTCCTCGTCAAATTCTCTATGGGGAAATTTAGCTCCAATACAAGACCTCGCGGGAGCTCCTTTGAAGTGTTACAAGGACTAGCTGAAACAGACTATAAAGGTGTCAGGTATAAACCCACAAACTTGGGAGGCAGATCACACACTTTGTCACCAAACCATTTCTGCTGCTACTGATCACTTCAAAGGGGAACGCTGCAGACATGAAGAGCCTAAGCAACAAACACGAAAGCTTCGACAAACTCAACTACACCCTCCATCATCTATTCAGTGTAATGTGTGTGGTCAAATGTTTCATGCCAGGATCGGTTTATGGAGTTACCAGGGACACATCCATTAACTGAGAAAATGACTTCCAGGGAAAATGTATGCTCGGATACAAGTAGCATGACGCTTCCTGTGGTGGAAATTCCCCAAAGCACTGATTCCCCAAATTACTCATCAGCCAATCTACAGTAAAACCCTGTTTTACGTTTGCCTCTACTTATGTAAAAATCGACTTATGTAAGTTTTTTTTGCGTAAATCGTCCTGATTTGTGCAAACAATTTTGACTTACGTAAGCGGTAATTACTGTCTTGTAATTCTAAGATGGCGGTGCCACCATCTTAGAATTACAAATTACACCCCGTGCCACCCGTCCCTGCTGCCGGAAGTCGCAAGAAATCACCTTGGCGGCGGTGGTGGTGGTGGTGGAAGCAGTGGCAATGGTGGCACTTTTGCTGTGTTTTCCAGAGTCCCTGCTGCTTCTGTGGTGAATGTTCAGCTGTTTGTTGGGAGTCTTCTCTGGGCCGGGGCTTCCCTCCGAAGCTCATTCCAAGCTAAATTGCTGCCTCCCACTGTTTGTCCTAGCCTTCTCTGGATTGCAGTTTGATTGCAATGCACTTTGGAGGGAAACTGGAATCCGGAGAAGGCTTGGACAAACAGTGGGAGGCAGCGATTTGACTTGCAACGTGCTTCAGTGAAAGCTCCCTGCCTCGGAGAAGAGCTAAAAAAGTTTGTGTGTGATTTCATGTCATTACAGAGATGGCCACTAGGGGTGCAAAGCGTGATTCTCCATAGGGATTCATTGAAAACCAATTCCAAGCCTGTTTTTTTAAAAATTTTCAGTGCATCCCTATGAAGATGCATCGATTTACGTAAAACCTCTATTTACATAAGGAGCTACAGAATAGACTTTTGACATGAATTCTATGAACGTCTTACGTTTCGGTTGGGTGGTCTGGCAGCTTTTGCAATGTAACGAAAATCATGTATTTTTGACAAGCCGCAACACCAAAATGAAGGCACCCATGAAAATAAGGGTTATGTCATTTGAAAGATCATCTCGGCAACTTTAAGAATTGGTAGAACCCAAAAGCCAAAAATGCAAAGTGATGATGTCATCGCTTTCAGAAGTATCATTGGAAAAGTGACAGTTTTGCTGGGGGGGGTTGGTTGTTGGGCCCCCCAGCAATAACAAACAAACAACCCAAACAATTCAGATGATCCAAAGTGAGTCTGAAAGAGGAAAGATTAACCTTTGTGGGGACACTTTAAGATTTGGAATTGGACTTTGTAAAAATAATCTATGAAGTGTTTTACAAAAAACCACTCAAACAAGGTCACAAAAATTCAAAAAAGGAGGGAAAACCAATTTAGAAACTAAATATGACAACTTTCTGAGGTGGATACAGTTTGTATACAACATGTGGAGAGAAATGACGGCGAAGCAGGAATCCACAAAAAAGATATTGAGGAAAACGTGACTCGTTAAAATGACATTTCTGCGCCAGGGTATGTGTTTGGCGGTGATCCAGCAAAAAACAAAAACAAAACCTGATTGACCAATCAAACTGTTACAAAGTGTGCTTGAAAGAGGACAGAATAACCTTTCTTTTGATACTTACACAATTTGGATTGGACATCAGAAACGTTTTATATGAAGGTTTAAAAACAAAAATTGGCAAGTGCTTGTCAATGTAAATCCTCTTCCTCTCTCTTTCCCCCCCTCTTTTATTTTCTGATTGCCCTGCATGGGCTGTCCCCACCTCCTTCCATCATCCCGTCACCAAGTTTGTAAGATATGTTCCGAGTGCTTGTCTGATGGGTGAGGAGCCCCGAGTGTGTGTGTGCAAATAAGTGCTAGTGGAGTGAGTCAAAATGGGGGGGGGGGGGAGAGAAAGAGAAGCAACCGCTGGAAGTTGGAGAAGAGTGGCAAGGCTGGGGTGGGGGTGGGCTCAAAAGCAGGCCGATGCATTTAAAGGGGGAAACCCACCCATTTTCACCTCTGATCTTCTCTTCCTCCACATCTACCCTCGCGGAACCACTTCAGTGGGATGGTAAACAGCATTCAGTGTTGAGGCATGCCTGCCACATGTCCATTTTAACATCTGCAGACGCAGACAGCGCTGGCTCTTTGGCTAATACACATAGATGAGCACTAAACCATAGAGTTGGATACTACTGGCTTTTAAGTAGGGTCAACCTTTACCTTTATTTCAATGTTAGTTGCCTCACCCCCCCCCCCCCCCAAATGTTGCAGGTAGAGTCTAAGGATTTATTTCGTTAATTTGATTTGCAACATGGGTGAAAATAACATGATTGTTGGTCTTCATTTGCGAAATTGACTCGTTTTGTCAATTTCAATGTCCTTCGCCCGTTTACCACATCAAATTCACGAATTAAATCCCTGAAGCTAGTGTCCTTAGACTCTACCTGCCACACTTTTTTAAACGTAAATTGGAGTTTTGCTGTACTGAGTTAGGCTTTTGGGAACTGAAGTGCAAAACCAAAGGTTAGGAAACACTGTTCTAGAGGATTACATGACAGAGAATCACTGTCCTAAAGTCACCTAGTGAGCTTCATGGTTAAATGGGGAGTTTGAACTGTCTTCTTTGGCCAGTGGTCTGGATGGCATGATAACTGAATTTTGTTCAATCCTAGGGCTTACTGTGGAAGGAATAAAGCCCTTAACCTCCTCCTGGAGTTTACTAACTGGAAGAGGATTCCTTGGGATGTGGAACAACTCCTTTCCCCTATCAAAGGAACCTCCATGTTGGTGCTTCGTAGTCACTTTGGTAAGTGAGCAACCAGCTAATTCCTTTATATAGTTAATACCATTGATTACACTAAGGCCTTTGACTGTGTGGACCACAACAAAATGTGGCAAGTAATTAAAGAGATGGGAATACCACAGCACCTTATATACCTCATGAAAAATCTGTACATGAATCAAGAAGCAACAGTTAGGACAGAATAAGGAATGACTGAGTGGTTTGGAATAGGAAAAGGAGTAAGACAGGTTGCATTTTGTCACCTTGCTTATTCAACTTATACACAGAGCACACAATGCGCAATGCAGGGATGGAGGAATCACAATTTGGAATCAAAATTGCTGGGAGAAACATCAACAACTTGAGATATGCAGATGATACTGAAATGGTAAAATATAGCAGAGTGCAGGAAGGTGGCTGGCTTTTGCCACACCCTGAGGTTTGAGAGTGTTTGTTGAGATACAGGAGACAGAAACAAACTCCGGCTTGGGTTGCAGGAAATATGTATTTACACTATTTACAAAGGTTGTGCACAAAGTGCAAGTTAACACTTGTCTTGAAGTTAGACCAAGTGGTGCAGCAAGTCCTTATAGTCTATGTGAGCTAATTAAGCTCTTATCTTCGATAAAGCAATGCAAGCAGTCCAAACCTTTATCTGTTGCTTTAAGGTCGGCTTCGAAGATATTCACCAGTTCATTCTAGCTACGGAGTAGCTCGGTTCCAAAACAGTCCTTGGTTAGGTCACCACAATGTGGCTGAGGTATGTGTTCCAATATCTTGCAATAAACGGCAAGTAGACATACCAGACAATCCTCAAGAACGACGAAGGTCCGATGGACGTGAGCACAGCAACAAAGCAGTCAGAGAACAACAGGCTGGCTGGCTGGCAAAGACTGTTGCCTCAATTTATGCTAGACACAAACACTCAATGCTTGCACCTGGCTGTGGTAGCTGCACAGTCTTAAAGATACAGTCATTGGTTTGCTCTCGTTGCAAACCTACTCATATATCCTAACAGATACCACCCTAATGGCAGAAAGTGAGGAGGACCTAAAGAAGCTCCTGATTATGTTGAAAGAAGAAAGTGCAAAAGCTGGCTTGAGACTTAATATCAAGAAAACCAAGATAATGGCAACAGGCCCTATCAGTCCCTGGAAAATAGATGGGGAAGAAGTAGAAGCAGTGACAGATTTTACTTTCCTAGGATCAAAGCTCACTGTAGATGGTGATTGCAGCCATGAAATAAAAAGGCGACTGATTCTTGGGAGGCAAGCGATAAGAAACCTGGGGAACATAGTGAAAAGCAGAGACATCACATTGCAAACAAAAATTTGTATAGTCAAAGCAATGGTATTCCCTGTGGCAATGTATGGTTGTGAGAGCTGGACCATTAGGAAAGCTGAGCGCAGAAGAATAGATACCTTTGAGATGTGGTGCTGGAGGAGACTTTTGAGAGTCCCCTGGACAGCGAGGAGAACAAATCGGTCAATCTTAGAAGAAATCAACCCTGACTGCTCCCTTGAAGGTCAAATAGTAAAGATGAATCTAAAGTACAGTCAAACCTCGCATAAAGAGTGCCTTGCTTAAAGAGTAACTCGCTTAAAGAGCAGAATTTTCTCTGAATGTTCGTTTCGCTTAACAAATAAATCAGGGTTCGCAATCCCCCCCACAATTGGTCACTTACAATGGTGTTTCGCTTAGAGAGCAAACTCGCTTAAAGAGCAATCCTGTGGAACACATTATGCTCTTTAAGCGTGGTACAACTGTACTTTGGACATCAAATGAGAAGAGAGGATTCACTTGAGAAAGCCTTGATGCTGGGAAAGGTGGAGGGCAAAAGAAAAAGGGAGTGGCCAAAAATGAGATGGCTAGATGGTATTGTAGAGACAATGGGTACAGAACTGAGCGAGTTGAGGATGATGGTGGAGGACAGAAGTGCCTGGCAGACAGTGGTCCATAGGGTCACAGAGGGTCAGAATCGACTTTGCGACTGAACAACAACAAAAAACCCTTTACTTTGCAGCAAATAAGCTCTTGGGCCAATTGACAAAGATCACGTTGATGTGCCCACAGAAGATAAGAAATAAAAAAACATAAATGTGTAATCCGGATGTAATAAAATGTAGTTTCTTTTTGAAAACAATCCAGATTGCCTTACTTTTCTGCTTGGTTCATGTACTGGAGAGATCCCCAATTAAAAAAGGACAAAGCAGCGACTAGGCTTGGAGTCCATGTAAAGTTTTCTTCTCTCTGTTGTATTTCTCAGTGGCAGGAAAGGGGACACACCCCAAAACAGAGTTCCTCTTTATATATTGGGTACATCTTGGACAGATGAAGGAGGGAGAAGTAGTGGCAGCAGCTGCTAATTTTAGGTGATATACCTACCATATGTACTCGAGTATAAAATGACCCGAATATAAGCCAAGGTATCTAATTTTGACCTGAAAACCCAGGAAAACAGATTGATTTGAGTATAAGCTGAGGGCGGGAAATGCAGCAGCTTCTAGTGAGTTTTAATAATCAAAATACATGAAAATATGGTAAAATTAATTAAATTGTTGGCACATCTTAATCTGGTGCGGTCTTGGGGCCCTCGTGGTCATTGACCTGAGTATAAGCCGAGTCCCCTTTTTGAGGCTCATTTTTGGGGCTAAAAAACTTGGGTATATACATTACCAGTAAAGAGGACTGCAGTGGCTTAGTAGTTAAGATGCTGAACTTGATTACTGGTAGGTCGGTAGGTCAGCTGTTCAAGACCGGAGTGAGTGTCTGTAGTCTGTCCTAGCTCCTGCCAACTTAGTAGTTCAAAAACAAAAAATTGCAAGTAGATAAATAGGTATTGCTAGGTATTGCTTTGGCAGGAAAGGTAGCAGTGTTCCAAGTGCTCCAGTGTCTAGTCATGCCTGCCACATGACCTCAGAAACATCTGCAGATGCAGACAGCACTGATTCCTTGCTTGTAAAAGAGGATGAACAGCACCCCCTAGAGTTGGACATGACTGTCTTTTGAGCAAGGGTGACCTTTAGTGAACCCCATCCCCGGCTCCCCCTTGGCTTTTTATAGAGGTAGCTAAGGATTAAGCTGTGTAGTTTCAAAAAAAATTTCATTTACAGTAATGGTCTTTAATATTTAAAGCAACAGAAGGTCTTGTCTTATTGTCTTTAAGGGTTCATTTCTTCCTTTGTGGTTTAAAAGAGTTGGTATTTCCAATCAAATTACCTTCCACATTTGCTGAATTGCCACATCTTATTTAATTGGCCGGATTCATTTTTGATACATTATAGGATCACTATAATCCTGCTGGGGTTATCGTCTCTTAGCAATACTCTTCCATATGCTTCAATATAGAAACAGCAATGAACAAGAGGGCAATTTTCAACATTTAAATGTGTCTGTTCTGTTGTGGTTGAGCTTGTATCATGAATACCTCTCTCATGTGATGGCAACATGGAAGACTTACAGAGCTGTCTTGCCTTGTGATGAGATTTCCTTGTCCTGTTTTGTTTTTGTAAACTTTCCAGAAAAGTCATAATTTAAAAAATTAACTTTCTCCCACCGTTCCTCATGGAATCTCCCCGGCAGCCTAGCCATGGCTGACGGATTCAGCAGTTTTTAATCCAAATAAATAACTTTTCTGAGCTGCCCAGTAGGTTAGATAAATTTACATGTAGGATGTCACTGTAAATTTGACGTTGGAACATCTTTAGCTAAACTTAAATTAATAATTTGTAAGTGCTGCACAGCAGAGTAAGCTCCTCTCATCTGTCCCAGCTCCCACCCAACTAGCAGTTCAAAAGCAAGAAATTGCAAGTAGATAAATAGGTACTGCTTTGGTAGAAAAGGTAACAGCATTCCATGTGCTCCGAAGTCTCCAGACTGTAAATGGAGATGAGCACCGCCCTGTAGAGTTGGACATGAGTGGCTTTTGAGCAAGGGAGATCTTTACTTTTACTAATAGATCAGTCCCTTGCTAATAAAATGGAACCTCAGTTAACCTTAATGTGTTCTCCGGGACATTTCTTACAGCAAAAATTACTTTAACCGAATCTCCCATAGGAATGCATCGAAAGCAGTTTCCCACAGGAATGTATTGAAAATCAAAATACTTCAACCAAAACATGGTTTCCCATAGAAATGCATTGAAAACCAATTAATCCATTCTGAAAAAATTCTGTAAACCGAGCCACTATTTTTAATGGATTTCCTATGTGATTGTTATGTTAACTGAGCTGTTTTTTGAGTGAGGTTCCACTGTACTGTTGACTATTATCTTAACTCTCTTCTGAACCTTAAGCATCACAGTCTAGGATTTGTTCTTAGATCTACCCTCCGGCAGAAATTTGGGTTTCTGCTGTATGTTAGTGTAGAAGTAGTATCATGTCAAAAGAGGTCTTCAGTTTTGCAAATGCAAATCCAACACAGGATAGGCTTAATGGAAGGTCTCTATTCCAAAACAGGCTCTGGTGTATTGTGGTCTCAGAGAAGAAGCATTTATACAACTTGGCTTTCCCAGCTGAGCTTCTAAAATCAGTGGGCTGATGTGTGTGTGTTTTTTTAAAATAAATGAACGGATGGCTCTGCTTGATTCTGCTGTGGAGATAAAGGTCATCCAATTATTCTGGCAATAGTGAGACTGCTAACCACCCACCAGCCTGAGCAGATATACTGTGCAATCAACGGTTGCTAACTAGAGATTCAGGAGAATGAAATACCATCTTTATGAAAAACAGTGGCAGGCTAGACTCTGATCAGAAAATATATCTTCTCCCTTATGCTCAAGGCGAGCAAACAATACTGTTAACTGGACCTGAAATATTTGTGCAAATAATCCTTCTTCGTGGTCTTTATTAGTTCACTGATTAGGTTTTAAAAAATGATTACTGATAGCTTTCCTGGTTAAAGCAGGGGTTCCCAACTTTTTCAAGCCTGAGGTCAGGTCACACTCTCTCAGTCAGCTTTGAGGACCGGATGCCCTGCCTGCACGATGGGGGTGGCCATTTTGTCCCAACAGCTTCAAAGGGGTGGCCATTTTGTTTCTTAAATGCCCTTGGAGGGGTGGAGGGCCACATGAAATGGTTCCATGGGCTAGATCTGGCCCATGGGCCTTAGGTTGGGAACCCCTGGGTTAACGTCAGGTAGGTGTGTGGAGGGATTACATTTATGACTTCATAAAATCATTGAATAACTGTCTTCGGAGGGACACACGAGATGGTCTAGTGAAGTGTTTCCCATCCTTTGGCTTTTGGACTTCCAACTCCCAGAAGCCAAAGTCAATTATCTAAAGCACTGATCAGTCAATGTACTGACTTAGGCTTCTGGGAATTGAAGTTGCCCTGGGGGTGTGGGCCCCACGGTAGGATCCACAGGTCTAAAGCTAGATGGGTCCACTTTGCATCTTGTGTTATGGGCTGCCAAGTCCAAACTGACTTAGGTAAAGTAAAGGTAAAGGTCGCCCTTGATTGAAAGCCAGTCATAGGGTTCAGGACTCATCTGTTTACAGCCAAAGAACCAGCACTGTCTGTGTCTGCAAACGTTTCCGTGGACATGTGGCAGGCATGCTTCAACACAGAGCGCTGTTTATCTTCCCACCAAAGTTGTACTTATTCATCTACAGTACTTGCAATTTCTTGCTTTCAAACTGCTAGGTTGGCAGGAGCTGGGACAAAGACGGAAGCTCACTCTGTCATGCAGCACTCTGGAATCAAACTCTGACCTTCCAGTCATTGAGTTCAGTGTCTTAACCACTTGAGCTACCACAGTCCTCCAAACTGACTCATAGTGACCCTAATACAGTTTTCAAGACAAGTGTGATATTTAAGGAGTGATGTTATCAGTTTCATACACCACATGAGTTTTCATAGCTGAGTGGGGATTTGAACTCAAGTCTCTTCAGTCCTGTAAAAGGCATAAATCAGAAAACGTTTTGGGTGCTTTTCCTCTTGCCATCCCCCAGCCAGTATGGTGTTGGATCTGTGATGGTTACTGGATTCAGCAAGTAACTTTCTCAGACTGTGTTAGGTAAATGTACATACTTATAAGGTCACAGTTTTTAGCCCTGGTGACATAATGGTTAAACTGCTGTCCTGCAGCCCAAACTGCTGCTGATGTTGTGAGTTCAATCCTGACAGGAATCCAGGTTGACTCAGCATTCCATCCTTCCAAAGTCAGTAAAATGAGTACTCAGCATGTTGGGGGTAAAGTGCTATTTCCCTTGTGAACTGCCCAGAGAGTGCACTAAGTGCTATGGGGCAGTATATACCGGTAAATGTAATTGCTATTACTACATATTGAACACCTCTGAAGGACACTCCATCAGTCTACCCTGCCTTAGCAAAGCCTCCTACTTTCTTTTAAATTGACATGATCATGTGCTTACTTGTGTTGGTAGAAAAATGCCACTTCCTGTATCTCTAAAGTTGGCCATTCCTTTCCTAAATGTTCTTTAGTGCATTCTTTTGTTGACGAGCACAGGAACACCTTTAAATCTATAAACATAAAGAATAAAAACTGCTTCCCACTAGAGGAAATTTTGTGAGTGTGTAATCATCTACTTAAGATAAGAGGAGGAAAAACTGCTAGTCTGTAATTGCAGGAGATTATGGGTTGTAGGATAGGAGTGGCAGGAAGATGAGACCTGGGAGAGTCTGATTTGTTTCCTGACTTCTTAAAACATAATTTCAGCTAAAGGCTTGGAGACTGCAACCTTTTAGGGAGAGAGAGAGTGAAAAAAACTTAGCCCAGTGATAGCAAGCCTCTTAGAGACTGAGTGTCCAAACTCAATAGGCTGTCCTCCATGCTGCAGAGAGATGAGGTGAACTCTGTGCTGGTGGGAGGGAGGAAGCATTCCCATTGGGTTGCTGGGCAGAGGGGTGGGGCAAACTGTGTTGATGGAGGGAGGAAGTGTTCTCATTGGGCTACTGGGTAGAGGGGCAGGCAAACTATGCTGGGGGAGGGAGGAAGCACTCCCATTTGGTTGCTGGGCAGAGGGGCAGGATGAACTCTGTGCTGGGGGGAGGGAGAACGTGCTCCCATTGGGCTGCAGGGCAGAGGGGCAGGGCGAACTCTGCTGGGGCGACGGCATGCATGACCACAGAGATGGCTCTGAGTGCCCCCTTAGCACTTGTGCCATAGGTTTGCCATCACTGACCTAGGCTATTGTTTATTGAGGTTATTCATTCTGTTGGTCTGTGATGACAGGGTGAAGGGAGTTTGCAACCTTCATAACTAGTTGTGTTCCTTATTAATTTTATTTTCTTTTTGTTGTTGTTGACAGAATGCATTCCTTCCTTGTCTCATCTTTGCCGCCTGGAGATCCGGTCACTTTTAACAAGCAATCGTTCACAACTGGACCACTTAATCCGTCAGTTGCCACTGCCTACCTGCCTCCAGGACTTTTTACTTTACTCAGATGTCTTAAGGACATACGCCATTCCAGAAGGTTCCCTTAGATTATGGGAAGAGTATGAAGGAAATGCTGTCCTGTCTGTTTCTGCCTCTGAAAACATTGAGAGTAGAGAAACGTAGAACTGTTACAAAATTGGAAATTTGACTGTAAGCCGCCCTGAGTCGCCTCGGCGAGTGGGTGGCAACATAAATCTGAATGAATGAATGAATAAATGAATGAATAAATAAATAAATAATAAGATGGTTGGTGCCTCAGTGTCAGAAATTTTTGATCCTGCATTGGAGGAGCTGCAATTGTGTGTACAGTAATACCTCGGATAACGTTTACCTCGGATAACGCTAAAATCACATAACGTTAAGTAATCTGGGGAGGAGAATTGGATCGAATAACGTTAAGGTCCTATGGGATGTATCGGATAACAACCGCTAAAGCCTGTGCGGTTACAATGTATCTCTATGGAGCTTTAACGTTATCCGATACATCCCATAGGATTTTAACATGCATCGGATAACACTAAAAATCGGATAACACCAAGACTTGTGGAACCAAGTCGTAGCGTTATCTGAGGTATTACTGTACAGTAATACCTCATATAACATTAGTATCGAATAACACGAAAATCACATAACATTAAGGAATCTGGAGGGAAGAATTGCATCGGATAACATTAAGATCCTATGGGATGCTTCAGATAACAACCGCTAAAGCCTGTGTGGTTACAATGTATCTCTATGGCTCCCATAGGATTTTAACATGCATCGGATAACACTAAAAATCATATAACATCAAGACTTGTGGAACCAGGTTTTAGTGTTATATGAGGTTTGACTGTATCTGCATTGCTCCTCCTTATAGGATGTCCCCTTTTCAGAGACATTGTTTGGATGCCTGTAGATGAGCTTGTAAATATTTCTCACTCAAATCAGTCCAGTATTGAAACGAATGAAGTCTAAGAATCAGTATTGTGGATTACTTCAGAATAAAGTCCAATTGTGTGGCATGTTGTTACCTCTCTCCACCATCACAGATGGGATTGATAAAGGCATTATTACAATGGCTTCCTTTCTATAGTCTCAAGTGCTATGTGTCATCTCCAGGTAAAATATCTTAGGTAACAGCAGTAAGACAAGACTTGACTGGACTCTGGACAGCTCTGTCAGTCAGAATGCTAGGCTTGATGGTCATGTTTGGAAGTGTCAGAAATGACCAGGAATTGTTCCCACCAGTAAATCTGGTAAAGCCATCTCTGTGACTAAAGAAAGTATTGATTTATTAGCATAATATGTGGTTTATTTGTCCCATCTGCAATAGTTTCTCTGTTTATATTAGATTATTTTATCCCACTATGGTAATGGAGTAGACCATACAGCCAGCTACTCAACACCAAGTGTCAGGTGGCGGTTAACTAACCTGACTTCCTAAAAGGGCCAACCCTTAGGTGGGGTGATGGTCCCCTTCAGTGGAGGAAATGCCACTAGAAACCATCATATTGGGCCCAATGGCAAAATGAGTGGAGGAGGAACTCTGATTCCAAACGGTCATGGAGGTGGAAGAGGCCATGCCAGATGGACTGGGTGTGAAGGTGCATTTTGTCCATCTTCAAGGCTGCAGCAGTTCATTCCAGTCCCAGTGTTAAATCCTGCATGTCTCATTTCATATGTGCCACAGGAGATGGCTCCAAGATCATAGTGTGTGGGTTGCTTCATGGCAAGCTGGGATCCACCTTAAACAAATTCACACCAATGACATTTTCCCTGCTTCAGGAAAAAATGCATTCTCAAATATGAGTTGCAGTTGATGATGACAACAATATTAATCACCCAGAGTTGCTTTGTTCAGAAGGGCAATATATAAGTGCAATAAATAAATACATAATATAATTGACAAGGTGCCAGACCACATCTTGCTTGTATAATCAGATGTGTGACCAAGTACAGAACTGAGACATGCTCGGTCACCTTGTCAGTTAACAACAATAGCATTTACACTTCTATACCGCCCCATAGCATTTAGTGCACTCTTTAGGTGGTTCACAAAGTAATTAGCATTTTGCCCCTAACATGCTGGGTACTCATTTTACTGACCTCAGTAGGATGGAAGGCTGAGTCAACTACTGGCTAGGATGGCCAACATGTGTCAATTACCCATCAGTTATGGTGTAATCATATATAACCAGATTCCATTTGACAGTGAAACATTACCAGAAACTCGTATGAGAAATACTAAAATTGTCAAAATGTTTTTATTATAGTTAGGCTTTTAGCAAGACAAACAGAAAGAAAGAAAGCACTAGCTTTAACAGATTTCCCCACCATTTTACAATTGGAGGTGATCATGAAATATATTTTTAAAGAAGCATATCTTGTGAAATATACTTTAAAGGTGGGTCATTTTGCATGGAAGATAGGATTACTACTAGCCATTGGCCAGGCTGAGTATTAGATACACAGGAGAGAAGGTCTGTGTATTCTTACAATATATCTTGAAGGAAGACTCATTTTTTTTTTGTGTTTTACTAAGATGTTAAACATGGATATAATGGCTGGAATCTTGCTGGATAGCAGCAGAATGATACAGTAGCACAGGATGCAAGTACAGTACTGGTTTTCTACATCCCAAGGTCCTCTTTAGGAAAATGAGACTTAGCCTTGGGCGAGGAGTTCCTAAATGTACAAAAGAAATACCACATCCTCTGCCGTATTATATTTGTTGTGTGTTTTTGATCAAGAAATGAACAAACAAATTTACACATTGTTTCAGTTGTCAACACGTTCAAAAACATTCAACCAGAAATACATATACTGTACAGTAGTTCCAATGTGCACTACTGGAGATGACAACTAGAGGCCACGATCTACAATGTAATATTGAGAAGGGGCTGATTGTCTTTCCCGGACATTGTGCAGGTAAAATACTGTGTGGGGAACACTGAATATGGACATGAGCTTCTTGGAGGACAGGTGGGATTAAAAAAAGAAAGAAACTTTGAAAACAAGGATATAAGTTGCTAGATCACAAGTTTATTCTTTACTTAGTACCACTTAAATCAGTGTGGCAGGTTAGTAGTAATTACTTTAAGAAACAGCAGATTTCCATTGGACAAAAGCATGACTTAACATCTGGATCTGCACCCAGAGAGATTCTGTATGCCAAAAATAATGTATATTATTACAGTTAATTGTATAAACTCCAGACTTGGATCATGGTCATGGAACCTCTAGTCCTGGGATCCTCAACCTGCGGCCTGCAGGCTGGACGTGGCCTGCGACACCATGTAGTGGGGGGCACTGCCTCCACCACACCAAGAAGTGCCATGTGGTGGAGGAAGGGCAAAATGGCCATCTGGTTCCCAAAGCTGTCTGAAGGAGCATGGCCCGGTCCCTGGTTTAAAAAGGTTGAGAACTCCTGCTCTAGCTTAACTACTGTCTTCAAGACTGGCTCATTAGGCAGACAGAGGCATCAGCTTCAAATGGCAGAGCAGGAGCAGTGACGGACGGTGCCCAACTGTCCTGCCAGCATGGGTTTTAGTCTTCCTGACTAAAATGGGTCAGTGCATACCTCTTGAGAAGCTAGCCAGCCCCTAAATGCTCAATTTCAAGTGCTCTTTCCTCAAAGATGAACCTAGCTGGCTCTAAAGAACAACAATGGATATTTTTTGCAAGTGTGACTTCTCTCCCCAGAAGGAAGGTCTTAGCAGGAATTTTGGTGCAGTGATAATAAGAGGAATGTATCGATTTATTAGCACAATATGTGGTTTATTTGGCCCATCTGGAATAGTTTCTCTGTTAATATTAGATTATTTTTATCCCGCTATGGTAATGGAGTAGACTGTACAGCCAGCAACTCAATACTGTGTCAGGTGGTGGCGAACTAACCTGACTTCCTAAAGGGGCCAACCTTTAGGTGGGGTGATGGTCCCCTTCAGTGGAGGAAATGCCACTAGAAACCATCATATTGGGCCCAACGGCAAACTGAGTGGAGGAGGAACTTTGATTCCCAATGGTCATGGAGGCGGAAGAGGCTATGCCAGATGGACTGGCTGTGAAAGAGCACCTTGTCCAAATCCTCAAGGCTGCGGCAGTCCATTGCAGACCCAGTGTTAAATCCTGCTTTATGGAGAGATGAAACTGTTGAGTCTTTGCTTCCTCTTCTATCTCATGTTACCTGATCTTATCCATAATATGAAGATAGTAATATCAACCTATGCTTCTGTATTTTTTGTAAAGACTGCTAGGATCATGCATTTACTGTTCTGCACAACATCTTACATGCTTACAAACGAGCTTACATCTTTTTACAATTTAGAAGCAGGAAACCAGATGTAAGCTCCTGTTTATTCCTGCTGTTCTCTCATTTTGCATCTAAGAATAAGCCTGGCTAGACTACATACTCCATGCGACGTTAGCCTGAAGAAGTAGTCATGAACTATGAAAGCTTGTTAAGTTTTTAATTTTTAAAGTGTCCTGAAAAAGGTATCGTCTCTTTCCTGCATTTGTTTGGATTTCTGATAAGTCACATGGCTGGATTTTGTTTATTGAACTTGCTGATTACGTTTAAGATTAATAATGGAAAACACCATTGTTATGTTTAGTAACACACTATTCTGAGTTAAGTTATTCTATTACAGAGGTTGGTCAAAGTGTAGCTCTCCACATCTTATGAGACTAGCAACCCTACTCATTGGTGAGGAATTCTGAAAGGTATACATCACAAATATCCAGAAGGCTAAATCTTGTCTATCTGTGTTCTTAGATATAACCAGTTTCTTCCCTCTTTGAGATTGGGTGAAGCTTGTTGATAAGAACTCTCTTGTTATTGTTTTAAGTCTTTGGGTCTAACTCTAGCTTCCTCGGCTAAGGCATCTACTGGGACTCCCAAAACAGACAGACATGACAGACGAACAAAAAGCATTTCCAATAATTTCTCTCGCATCCTTTCTCCAATTGATTTCCCCTGATTGTTCTCTCTCCTTGTTTCTTTACATCCTCCAGGTCTTCAGTGCTGAAGGATGGATTTGAATCACAAGTGGCTCCTCAGTTTCTGAATGTAGAGTAGAACTCTTCTTTTACAATGCAATTTCACTCTAGGGAGAAATTGTGATGAGAGCAGTTTTATGCTAACAGGAGTGAGCATAAATATTTGATATGCCATTCAGGTTAAAAGCGTGAGAAGGTGGGAGTCTAGACAGTATTTTTCCGTCTTAGCATCATTGTTCTGTAGATGTTATAACCTTTCTTTTCTTTCCCCCAAATTCTATAGATCGATCAGTAGACTTGATTTTAACTGCTGGAAGCAGGGAAAGTGTCAATGTCTTCCTGGAAGATGTTATTTTGCATTTTATAACCCACATGTCTCACTGTGAAACCTTACCATGTGAGAGTCAATGTGGTTCAGAAGATAGTATTTGATTAGAATTCAGGAGGCCTTCAAATTTCTGTTCAGCCATGGAAACTCATGGAGGGAGGTGGAATAGATAAAACCACTCCTTAGATCTCTTTCCTGCATCAAAAATTCTACTAGGGTTGCCATAAATCAGAAGCAACTTGATGAGATGTAACAGCAGCAACATCAATAGCATGCTGTAATAAAAGAGTGGGGGAGCCTCTCTCACTTTAAGGGTCAAGTTCATTTTCATATATATGTTTTGGGGAATTTTACTGACATCCCAGTAGTGGGTGGGACCAAAATATTACCATCATTTAGCTTAAAGCTCTTGCTGTTGGTAATTAAGCCTTAAGAGAGGCACTACAACTTTGTAGAATGTAACGACCCACATTAAGATCTGGGGAATCACTGCATAATGTAATGTGGAAGTTGTCCTTGAGGTCCAGGTTGGATTCACTCTTGGGGTCTGAAGTTCTGAACCCCTGGTGTGTAATGGTTGAGAAATACTTGGATTTCAGTCCTTTCTCAACTAGTTCACTCATGGAAGTCTGGATAAACGTGAACCAGTGATTCTCAGCCTAAACTAATTGGTAGGATTGTTGGAAAGATTAGCATGACTGATATGAGCACTTTCCACTCAACTCTGAGGTGCATGGAGGATGAGTGAGACATAACTGCTTTTTTCAATCAGCAGTCTCAAATCCAACGTACTTTGGAGGTGTCAGACTACAACTCCCATCATCTCTAGCCAACACAGCCAATGGAAGTTGTAGTCCATAACATCTGAACAGCACTAGGATTGCCATGAGCCAAAACATGTCAATCCAAGTTCTTATCCAAGCTATTTTACTCAAAAAGAAGCTCCCATGGAACTCAGTAAGATTCCCACTCAATGTATACTGAACTTTTGGCCCTTCATATGTTCTGTGTTGTAACTGTGCAGTCTCTTATCAATAATCATTGTGAGATGATGGAAATTGTAGTCCAAAGCATCTGGAATCTCACACATTCCACACCCATTGGGTGTAGGACTGCAGCTGAGAAGTTGGTTTCATACAATCCTGAGCATGCTGAGTTGGATATACCACTCAGACAGAGCATACCATGTTCATAGTACATTTAAATAGGATGGATCCCTCCCTCTATAGTACCCTGCACCAGTTGGTTTCTTGCTTGTTCATGTCAGAGATTACTCTGGGTTGAAAGGATTTTTAGGGGATGCCTGATTGAGGCTCCTTTCACGTCCTGAAATGCAGCTCTTGGGTATCAAAACCCGACCTTCCAGTCTCCAGTTCAGCGTCTTACTACTAAGCCACTAGGGGAGCTGCACCAGTTGGTTAAGGAAAAGCCAATACTGTACTGTAAGTCTTTTTTTGGCTTTCCTCTGACATGACTCAAAAGTTTGCTTCCTTCTATGTTCTTACAGGACAAATTCTTTAAGGACAAATTTTAAAGGCTACCTTGTGGTAAGCAGTGGCTGATAGAGTTGCCATTTGAAGTGAAGGAATTATAGCTTCCTTGAGCCTCTGAGTGAGGAAATTAATCTCCAGGGGGATAAACCACTGAAGGAGAAGAAAGTATGTCATTCAGAGCAAGGCAAAGACTAGAGTTAGCATCATGTCTTGTGAGTCTTCTTGTTAACACAAACCCTTTGGGGAGCAGAACGGGTCATACAAAATATTCCCCACAGAGTGCTGATGAAACTTCCACACTCTTTGACAGCAGTGTTATTACCTGCTATCAAGTTGGTTCTGATTTATAACGACTCAATGAACTAATCCGAGCAGCGGTTCCCAACAAGGGGTACACAGCCCACTAGGGGACTTCAATTCCCAGAAGCCTCAGTCAGTACATTGGCTGATCAGTGCTTTGGGGAAATGACTTAGGCTTCTGGGAATTGAAGTCCAAAAACCAGCATTTGGGAAACACTGAACTAATGGCATCTGAATGGTCCAATTGTTAACTGTCCTGTTCACACCTTCCAAACCAGAGGCTGTCTTTCTCTATTAAGTCAATCTGTTTATTGTCTTCCTGTTTTCCTACTGCCTTCTGTTTTCCTAATGTCCTTTTTGTCCTAATGAGTCTTGCACAATTTTGATGTATAGTGTTGGGCCTGGAGAAACTCTTGCTGTGGCACTTCTAGCCACTTCCACCGGCCTTATTTTTTTATTCTTGTAATGTTTCTTTGATGTTGTCTCTGGGTCTGTCATATGGTCTTTGTCCTTCTCCTCTTTCCACACATGCTTTGAATGGTATGGAATTCCAAAACATTCTCTCCAAATGGGCAAACTACTTTATTTGTTGTATGTTAATATCTTCATCCATTTTGCCATATTCAGTAAATGTTGTTCCTAGGTATTAATTCTGCCACTGTTTTATACTTGTTCCCTCTATTTCGATATTTAAAGAATGCCGTTTCCTTCCAACTGCAATTACCTCAGTCTTTTCTTTATTGGTTCTCATATTAGTTATCTTGCATTCTTGGTTCATGGACGTAAGGTGTTGCTGTAATTCCTTAGCTGTACTTGCTATCAATGCAAAAAGTAATTTGTTGATATTGTTTCCATTTATGAAGAAACTGTTCATGTATAATAGGTGTAAAGGAAATAAAACTGTATAAATGTGAGCTCTAATAAGAGTTGAAGCAGTTGCAGAATGTACTGTATACTGCCAGTTGTCCGGCTACCAAAACAATCTTATTTCAGCTCCGAGTTGCCAGATAAAATTCAGGTTTTACCATAATTCTGAGTGTAGGTGGAAGGGACTATGATGGCTCAAGTGGTTAAGACATTGACTGAAAGGTCGTCAGGTCAGCAGTTTGAGATCTGAGTACTGTACGATGGAGTGAGCTCCCGTCTCTGTCCCGTCTCTTGCCAACCTACTAGTTTAAAAGCAAGAAATTGCAAGTACTGTACAGTAGATAACTAGGGGCCACTTCAGTGGGAAGATAAACAGTGTTCCGTGCACTCTGGTGTCTAGGCATGCCTGCCATGCGTCCACAGAAATGTCTGCAGACACAGACAGCGCTGGCTGTTTGGCTGTAAACAGAGATGAGCACTGAACCCTAGAGTCGGATATGACTGGCTTTTGATCAAGGATGACATTTACCTTTACCTGAGTGTAGGTACATGGATTTTGTTTGTGTCCATTTCCACCACCAGCCAGCCCAGAACAGTCTTGGTTTCTTTCTCAACCTTCGCCTGCTCTGTTTTGTCACAGTGGCTTGTACAAAAGTTCACAAGGCCTTCACCACTACCACACACTTTTTTTGTTCTTAATGTGCAAGGAAATGGAAGTTGCTGAAGACTGTTTTCCCCTGTCACTATCCCTCCCACCCCCACAAAAGCTCAACCTTTTGCATGCTGAGAAATTATTTATGGGCATGGTGAATTTTTGTCGCTAAAGCTTAGGCTGGAAACCAAGCCCTTTATTGGCTGATGAGAAATCCACTTCAGATGCCAGAGCACAAGATGGTGAAAGTCGTGTTCTTACAGCTGAGGAATGCTGAACATTTGGCCCAGGAATAAACTTTGCAATCTATTTATTTTGAGTCAATAAAGGTCCCCAGTTGTCTTGGCTTCTCCTGTATTAAATACTGCGTCCTACCAGAAAACAAATACAGCACAGTATTGGTTCCTTTGTGGGAAGAAGGACAGGTTGCAATGGGCTGATTTGAGAAACAGTTATTGATGTGGTAATATAATTGAGAGCTTGTTGGAAAAGAAATAATGGGAAATTAATGACATAATTAGTCCAGAAGAAATCGCTGTTGCTTACAAAATGGCGCTGTAATTGTTTGAAATTGCTGGTGTCACAAGCATTCACTTTGTGTGTGTGTGTTATGGCAGCACAAGTGAATGTAAAGTAAGACTAAGCATTCATAACATGTCTCGGAGTTTGGAAAAATTATGTTTTTTGGACCATAACTCCTGGGATTATCCAGGGGAACTCAAGATGTTGCAGTCCAAACCAATAATTAATTCTCAAAAAGTAAGTGGATACATTTCATGAAACTGCATAGTGCCAGAAATGGTTTTTCAAAAAGGTCTTTCCCTGAAGAGTCGTCTCTATCGCCCCTTGCTTATCCTCACAGCCATCCCGAGTCTTGTAGTGGGCTTCATGTTCAAGCAGAAACTTGAACTGGGGTGGCAATGACATCTCTCCTTCACTCCAACCTGCCACATTATTTCCAGCGACACTCTTGGAGGTATAATGGGGATAGATGGACTCTTTATGGCAGGAGTGCCCAAACCTTTTGGGCTGTGGGCCGGTCACGTGGTTCAGCTGGTCAGTCATGTGGTTCCTCTGGCCAGAAGTGGAAGTAAAACATGCCTTGCAATCTGTTTTGCAACAGGATGAGATAGATATTAAGCTGCCATTTTCTCTGCTTAAACCAGGGGTGCCCAAACTATGGCCCATGGGCCAGATCCAGCCCCTGGTGCCAATTCATCTGGCCCACACTGCCCTCACCGCTCCCGGGAGAGGAAGTAATGGGTGATGAGGGTGGCGTGGGCTGGATGAATTGGTGTTGGGGGCAAATCTGGCCCATGGGCCATAGTTTGGGCACCCCTACTTTATAGGCTAGTCTTGCAATGATTCAGACAAAATGGGTTGATTCACTTGGACTCTTGGAGGGGGGAACTTCTAGGGAAACAGGTTTAGCCACAGAGTACAGGGTGTCTATGCTAACAGAACTGCATTGGCCAGTGGAACCAGGAGAGGGGCAGTTCTGATCAATCCCACAGCCGATTTTTCTCTTTCAAAACCTGCCCCCAAAGTCTGGAAAACTACCAGGCATAGGATGTTTGCTACTTAGCAAAGGTAAAGGTCTCCTTTGCTTGAAATCCACTCATGTCTGACTCTAGGGGGCAGTGCTCATCTCTATTTACAGCTAAAGAGCCAATGCTGCCTGTGTTCTGCAGATGTTTCCATGGTCATTTGGGAAGCATGACTATATGTTGGAGTACATGGAATGCTGTTACCTTTCCTCCCAAAGTGGTACCTATTTATTTACTTGCAATTTCTTGCTTTCAGACTGCTAGATTGGCAGGATCTAGGACAGATGATGTGAGTTCACCCTCTTGTGAAGCACTTGGGTCTTGGGCCACTTACCTGCTGACCTTCTGGTCATCAACCTCAGTGTCTTAACCACTAAGCCACCACAGCATCCTTTTGCCTACTTACATAGTATCAAAAAAGTTAGACAAAAGAGGATATTGATTTGCATAAAATGCCAGATGCTTCTTTATATGGAAAGATGCAACATTAGAAATGATTTTTACAATCTGAAGAAAATGCATCTCATTTGAGCAGGTAAGCCTATCACCACCACCACCACCCTCATCCTCATCATCAAACTGCATAGCTAGAAGGGACCCTAAGGATCATTGAGTTCAGTCCCTGTCAAGGAGGCACAGTGGGGAATTGAACCCCTAGCCTCTGGCTCTGCACCCGGAAATGTAAATCACTGATCTATATGTCTACTGAATATGCTGTCATCAAAGATTTTTTGACACCTCTCCCATGAATTAATAACAAAGACTGATAACAAAATATTGAATGTTACACAGAAAAAAATGACGATAATTGTTGTGGTTATACTTACTTGGTTACTTGGTTGATCCATACTTCACATGTCTAGTTTGATAAGGTGGATTGAAGCATCATCTTTAATGAGATTTTAGTGGGCTCTCGCCATCGGGAGGTCCTACTGCTACCATGGCAGGGTCCGATGGCGCATGAGAGACTGAATTTTTGATGCTCCTTTAGCCATTTTAAATATAGCGACACACCTGGCTGGTCTCATATCGAAGTTGGCTGTGTTAGAGCAATGCACCCAATCCCACTTAGCTGACCTGTGGATCCAGAATGGATTACTGTTCCGGACCACTAGCTGACACCTTTGTGGCAGGATTGAACCTGCCAGGGGAATACACCCCTGCCACCATAGCTGTTGGATGGCCATGGTCACCACAGCACCACGTTGAGATTTGCAGCAGAGTTGTGGTTATATTATTTGGAAATAGGGATTCTGCTCTGATCTTATCCCTCTCCCACCCCTACGAAGTAATGCACTTGAGGCAATATCATTACTTGTAGTGTTCTATTTCCAACCTTTGCAAGTATGCAGCCCTGGATTATATGAAGGCCTGCACTCATATAACTATTGCATGCAAAGCATTATAGGTAAAGGTTTCCCTTGCTCAAAAGCCAATTGTGTCTGACTCTACGGGGTGGTGCTCATCTCCATTTGCAGCCAAAGAACCAGTGCTCTCTGCATACACAGACTTTTCCATGGTCAAGTGGCAGGCATGACTAGATGCCATAGTTCGCAGAATGCTGTTACATTTCCCATCAAAGCAGTACCTATGTATCTGTTGGTGTGTAGCAGAGTGACTGGGAGGCTGCGCAGCTGAAGGTGAGGCCACAGTGACCAAGGCTTATTGTTTGTCCAAAAGAGTTTTACTTATGGTGAAAAACAGAAGGGTTCAAATATTTACATCAACAAAGATAACAGCAACACAAATAAAATAACTTCTCTTTTGGTGCCACCCAGTTCAGGTTACTGTGGTGAATAGTCTTGTAAGTTTGTGTGGCAAACACAAGTAACTCAGTCTTTAACTTACAAGTCACGTAGCTCAGCAAAATGGCAGTCCTTGGCTGAGCAAATGGTTCTGCTTACAATGCAAGTTGCAAAGTCCCTTTGGTATGACGACAAAGGAATGAGTCAGCATACACAAGCAAAAACAGTTCCAAAGTCTTTAAGCAAATAAAGCAGTCAGTCCTACTCTTTCTTTTGGCAAGATGATCATCAGTGAATCTGCAGCTTCTCAGAAAGTTTGTTCTAGCGTGACATTTTCTTCTTCTGGAGCAGGAGTTCCCAATCTAAGACCTGAAGGCCAGATCTGGCCCATGGCCCCATTTCATGTGCCCCCACCCCTCCAAGGGTAGTTGAGAAATAAATGGCTACCCCATTGAAGCTGTTGGGACAAAATGGCCACCCGCATCATGCAGACAGGGCAAAATGGCCATGTGGCCCTCGAAGCTGACTAAGAGCATGATCCGGCCCCCTGCTTGAAAAAGTTGAGAACCCCTGCACTAAGCCAACATGGCCTCTAAAAGATTATAACAGGACACAAAAATTCTGACTCTCCAGCGTCCTTCACATGGCTAAGGCACTGTCTGCAACCAAGGGCTGAGCTCCTGTGTGGGAATCAGCTACTTGAGGGCTCTCTTGTTCTCCTGAGTTCAACATCTTTTACTCAGCCTGAAACCTTTTGATTAGCTCCTAAATTACAGCAGGGTGTAGCTGTCAGACTATAATGTAAATATATTACCACCTGGTGATAAACTTGAGTTTGCTTTTAAACATACTGGAGTGGGAATTATAAATGAGAGCCTTCCAGCCTTCCCTCCAGTTATAATAATAATTTTGTGTCAGAAATTATTCCGGGTTGAAAGGATTTTTGTGGAAGAAACTCTGCTCAGGGGATGCCCAAATGAGGCTCCTTTCATGTCCCCAAGAGCTGGGACAGAGATGGGTGCTCAATCCATCATGCAGTACCTGGGTCTCAAACTGCCGACTTGCCAGCCTTTCAGCTAACAAGGCGAGCTTCTTAACCACTGAGCCACCAAAGCCCCTCTTCCTTCCAGTTAATAAATACAGTACATAGAACAGGCCATTCCAGAATGTAGTTACAGCTTTACAGATCAGTGAAATGAAAATAGAGGTGGAGAGAAATGCAGAATCTGACCAGGCGAGGGAGCTAGTTGACATTCTATTAATGAAAAATCTCTTATTAATGAAAAATCTCGGTTGGCTTCATGTGTTGTAGGAGACCATCTTTAAACCAAGTAAACAGAATGCAGCTTATTGATTATTCTTCAAATGAGAAAGAAGCTTCTAATTAAGTGTATCGAATGAGCAATAGGTCTGCCTGCATACAAGTAAGTCTAGATGCTTTCTAGATGTCGATGCAAAAAGAAACATATACAATATGGTATTGTGTTTTTTATATTGTGCTGCATTTAAAATGAGATGTTCACGAATACAAGCTGTCCATACTAAAACCACATCTTAAGCACAGAGGATGACTCTGTATAAAAAGTTATTATAAATGTAATCAAAACCATTAATAGAATGAGGAATTCAGGATGTTTTTATAAGAATAAGCAGTGCTGGGCATGGGCTGGTTCGGACTGGTTCTCCCAAACCGGTAGCAACAATTCTGGGTGGTCTCCCAGGGGGAGGTTAGTAACTTTCCCAGGAGACCACCCAAGACTGCTACTTTTTTTTTGAGGCGACCGGTTTGGTTGCCTCCCCATCCAGGCACTTGCTTTGTGGAAGGGGAGGGAGAAAAGCCCTCCTTCCCTCCGGAAAGCAAGCACCTGGATCCCAGCGCTCCAGGCGTTTGCCTTGCGGAGGGGGGGAGGAAGCCATTCTCCCTTCGCAAGGCAAGCGCCTGAAGTGCTGGGATTTAGGAGCTTGCCTTGTGGAGGGAGGGAGAGAAGCCCTCCTTCCCCCCACAAAGCAAGCATCTAGATCCCAGCACTCCCGGCGTTTGCCTTGTGGAGGGGGGAAAGGAAGCCCTCACCCCTCTGCAAGGCAAGCACCTGGAGCACTGGGATCCAGGCACTTACTTTGCAGAGTGGGGGAGGGCTTCTCTCCTACCCTCCACAAGGCAAGCGCCTGGAACACTGGGCTGCCTCCCTCCTTTAAGATGGGGCTGGCTGGGGGTGTCAGGCACCTCCAGCCACCCTGTACTGTATTTTTTTAACATTGCCTCTGCAGATAATCACCCAGTGACCCTGTTCTGGGTGACCAGGTCCCTCCTTGGTAGAGTGGGTCAGGCCCCGATTGGCAGGGGTCTGCTGAGGCTTTTGCTGATTATCTGACAGAGAAAGTTGCTTGGATTCGTTCAAAGTTTAAACCCGGCATGGAAAATGCAGAGTTGGGGTTGACCAAAGTGCATTTTGGCCATGTTATCTGGGATCTGTTCGAGCCACTGCCTGTGCATTAGATCCATGCCCCACCTGGTTAGTTAAAACTACCAGGGTGGTGACAGGCGGTTGGGTTGGAGCTATTATAAATTCCTCATTGTGGGAGGGGGTCTTTCCAGCATCATTAAAACATGCTTTGATGCACCCCCTCCTGAAAAAGTCATCGCTTGACCCCACAGTGCTTGACAACTACCGGCCTGTATCCAACCTGCCCTTTTTGAGTAAGGTTTTGGAGAAGGCAGTGCCACGGCAGTTACAAGAGATCCTGGATGAAGCGGATTATCTGGAGCCTTTCCAGTCAGGAGTCAGGCCTGGATATGGTACCAAGACTGCATTGGTCATGCTGGTGGATGATCTCTGGCAAAAGCAGGATGGTGGTCATCCATCCATCCTGGCTCTTCTTGACCTCTCAGTGGCTTTTGATACTTCCGGCCACGGTTTCCTTCTGGAGTGACTCCAAGAAATGGAGATACAGGGCACTGTTTGGTCCTGGTTCTCCTCTTTTCTGAAGGGGTGGACCCAGTCAGTGTGGTTGGTGAGTGAGAGGTCCAGCCCTAGGCCCCTCCAAAACTTGGCTACCTGGCCTATCCCATCAATGCACCTACTGCTGCCACCACCAGAAGTGGTGGGAAGAACCACGCCTCCAGCCCACACATCTGTCTGAGGGGTTTTCGTCCTGTCTACATTGAGAAAAGGTTGCAAACCCCTGATCTATAGTGAAAAACTTTGAGCCTTAGCTCCACTAAGCTTCCTGTTCAGAAAGAAAGCTCCCAGCTAAGACTGGAGCAGGAACAGGTACCCTAAGTTTCATTTCAAAGCATTTTTAAGCAAAGGGGCTGGTTGCCAAGGTATCTGCATGTTTTTAATTATGTCCCTTTGTTTAACCAATGAACCAACACTTATTTGCTACTCTGGCATGAGTGCATATGGATGTTTAAAAGTCCCCTGCATGCTGTTGCTTAAAATGATCACATTAGACCGATTAGTATTTTTGGACTGTTTTTAATTCTATAGGAGTTGTCCTTTTGGAATGTAATTAAATTTGATCTCTCTCTCTCTTTCTCCCCTCTTGCTTGCTCACTAAGCCCAATGAATAATTCATCAGCTATAGTCGTCATCATCAGGTTTGTGCTTTGTGAAATTTTCAGATGATGCACAAAGGTTACATATTCCCCCCTCTCAAAAAGGAGAGGAAAAGGATGATGAAGGAAACATTTTTTAAAAGAACTATTTCATATCTAATACATAAGCTAGAGTACATATTTATATCTTAGATGCATTTCAAACCAAGTTGCCTATAAATTTTGGAAACATGGTTTGATGTGGAGAGAAGAGGAGAGAATGGGGGGGGGAGGTGTAGAGTGGTTAGAATAGGACCTGAGTTCAATCTAGATCTAGTTTTCAGACTTGAAGTGGGGAAGAAAGCCTTGTTGTGTTGACCCACCCTAGAGGACACAGTTTCTACATGGCGGCACTACACAGAGAGTCTATTCAAGGAGATTCCAAATAGCAAAGTCCAAAAGGCAAGCCGAGGTCTGTTTACTGGTAGTCCAAGCAAGCACCTAATACAAAGGGTGTCCAGGGGCACCATCAGGGTTGGCAGAGAAGTCAGGGTCATGGCAGGCAGGTCAGGGTCTAGGCAGGCAGTCTGGAGTCAAGCAGGGTTTAGGGCTTCATGCGAGTTGTACCGACGCTGGCAGAATGCAACAAGCTTGCTTATAAGCCTCCCAGCTAATTGGTGTCAGTTTGGAGCCTTCTTTGGTACTTCGCTCTAGCCTGCCTGTGTCCCACTCAGGTGTACCTCCTTTCTGGACCTCTCCCTGACTGAGGGCTGTCACAGCCAGACCCCTGATCGGACAGGTCAGCTGCCAGAGGAAACAGATTTGGGCCAAGCACTGGTTGAGATCCCTGGCTCAGTACATCCTCAGGCTCGGGTGCAGGCAAAACTGGGCTGGGCATAAGGAGTGCCCCCTGACCCAGGCCATCCTCAGAGTCTGACGAGGACTGGATCATAACACTTGTGCACTATTTTTAAGCTCACTGGAAGGATGGAAAGGAACAGAAAACAAAGAAATAAGTACTGGTTTTGCAGCAGACTTAAGTGTGTGTAATTGGGCTGTCTGAATTAGACCTCCCTGCCCTGTTCCTTTCATTCTAGTTTAGGGGACTCCATTAAATAAGGTTAGCTAGGATGAGAAGCAAACCATGGAAACTGACTGAAGAGGATTGGTCTAGACATGATAAAAGCAAACTAGAACCTGTTTTGGTGTGGGTGGGAGGTAGGAAGGTATTCCTGCCTCCAGCTTCTGCTACTGGTTCCTTGATGGATTATTATGTAAATGCCTTCTAGTCCAAAGTCAACTTAGTCTGAAAACTAGATCTAAATTTATCCACCCAGATACATTTTTGGATTATAATTCCCTTTTTAAATTGGAGGTTTCTGGGAGTTGTAATAGAAATTTTCTAAATGTAGTCAACATGTTGCTTCCTTCCTTCCTTATAAAATGTGTATTGTATGGGAATGATTGTTTGTGAGCTGTTGACTTCTAAGGTCTCAGTTAACATTTCAATATGAAATAACCGCAAGCAAACAGACAGAAGAATATGATCAGGGAAGTAAAAGATGAGACTTATGATTTTAAAAAGTGGATCACATCAGAAGATAAAATGAAGTGAATGGTAAACTACATCTAGGTCAGTGTTTCCCAACCTTTGGTTTTTTGACTTCAGTTCTCAGAAGCCTAAGTCAATTCCTCAAAGCACCAATCAGTCAATATACTTTGTACCTAGGAAACTGTGGAAGGGGTTGCCATAAGTCAGAATCAGCTTGGTGATGGGTGCTGTTGTTCTTGTTGTTGATGATAGGAGACGAAACCTGAAAAAGGAACTGTCCATGAGAGGCAATGCAAGATTTGGACTCAGATCAGCAACCAGTTGGCAGCTGTCCAGCATGAGCACTGCTGAATTTTAAGAAACTCAACGGTATTAGGGAGAACTGGGTAATTATGGCACTTGAGTCCTTTGGGGTTGCATTTCTTATAATCCTTCCCTCTTGGCTTTGCTGGTTAAACTTCATGGAAATTATAAGGGGAAAAGGAATAATATATCTGAAAGGCCAAGATTATTCATCACCGTGTAGACAACACAGTCTGTTTTAATGTAAGGAGGTCTACCGTATTTCTAAAGGTGGTTCAGGCTTTTCTCTGATGCTGTTTATATCTGAACTTGACAGAGGGTAAATTGGAATCTACTGATTGATCTTTGGCTCATTTGCAGTTAGACTAGTAAGGATTTCAGACTCCCAATTCTCTTAACTATAGCAATGACTAAGAAGCTCCCCAGCTCTTGTGTGCTAAACTGGGCCACTAAAAAGATTATTTGGGGTGAAACAAGGGGTGGATATTAATATAGAAGGATTTTGTGAACTTGGTCTCAGTACTGATCATAAATTATTGAGCACATGGCTTAATTCTTAATGCATGTCTGCTTTTCCAATTGGATCCCTTGGGTGGACCTCAGATGTCTAGGCAAAAAAGGAGACCCTGCATCTTGAAGTCTATCCAGTTGCAATGTATATAATCTAAACCACTCATATGTATTGTCTTAATGTAATTAATGCCATGTCCAGTTTGATCATCAGGTTTGAAGAGATGACAAAATACAGAGAAATTGCGTTCATACACCTAATTTTAGATATGCAGTCGTGGGGAATCTTTCCCTGTAGCTATCCCTTGAGCATGACCAAATACGGGTCATGTAGATTCACTGCAATACACATCTTTCAGTGTCAACTAGTACCAATCAGAGTTGAGAGCAGTTATCTTTTTTGGGTTACAGCATAACATTTCTCTGTCATGGAAATGAAAGGGCAAAGATCTCTGAGAAGCACAGATGGGGCTTTACGACTGAAGCACAATGAAAACTCAAGGAGCAAATTAGACAGCTGCAGTCATTCACCTTCTGTCAAAAGGTGTAGAAAGTGCTTAGCCAGGAACGTTACTGTGGGGAGTAAAGCTCCAGATCTTCTTAAGACTAATAAGCTATATGTTATTTAAATCAAAGACCACTACTTTCTCCAAACATGTGTACAAGATTGTAACTTAACCCATAATAAAATAAAGTAAACTTGACTGGAAAAAAACAAGACCAGGATCCTGCGTGATAGTGATTATGTGAATTTAGGGTAGTAAATTACAATGAGAGTAGGCCTATTTTAATAAATGGAACTTTAAGAGAAGTTGACTCACTAAGACCCACTGATACAGTGAGCTTACTCTAGTGCAATGTACTACACTAAGAAACAAAACAAAACAGTGACATATAATACAGTGGTACCTCACTTAAAGAGCATCAGGGCCGTAGCCAAGGGGCAGCCAGGGCGGGCATTGCCCACCCTGAATTATTATTATTATTATTATTATTATTATTATTATTATTATTATTATTATTATTATTATTATTATTATTATTATTATTATTATTATTATTATTATTATTATTATACCCTGCCCTTATCTGAGGACTCAGGATGGCTTACAATTTAAAACAAATAAACAGTTAAATACAATAATTACAATAAAATTAAGATTAAAATTAAAAGTTTAAAAAGTTAAAAACAACAGGGAGAGAGGTTGGGTATTCAAAGGAGCCAGCCAGCCGAACTGACCGTCTGGTCTGCACCCCACACATGCCCCACCAGTCAGGTCTTCACCCCCTTCCTAAAGGGTAGCAGCTCTGTCTGGAGACGCAACTCGCTTGGCAGGAGGTTCCATAGTTAGCAGTTTGCTCATCTTTAAACTCCCAGCTGCTTATATTTATATATCAGATATATATGACATTGTTGCCTATCCTGAATAAATATTTGCCCACCCACATCTAGAATCCTGGCTATGGCCCTGAAGAGCATAATGCGTTCCACGGGATTGCTCTTTAAGCGAAACACTTGGAAAAAGTGCTTCCGCTGCCATTGTAAGTGACTAATTGTGATTTTTTTTTGGGGGGGGAGGGGTGCGATTGCGAACCCTGATTTAGTTGTTAAGTGAGTTTTTGGTTGTTTTTAGTTGTTAAGTGAGGGTGACCATTCGGAGAATATTCTACTCTTTAAGCGATTTAGTCTCTCAGTGAGGCACTCTTTATGTGAGGTTTTACTGTACATCCTCTTCATTGTGGTTAATATTTCTATTCCAATATGACTAATAATTGCAAGCTGTCAAGTTGGAGGTGTCCCATGGAGCCAAGCTTGAAAAATGTTGTTACTTATTACAATATTATTTATTACAATGTCTGAAATCTAGTAGTATGTTGCAATACAGGTCCATTAAATCCGTGGATATTTGGTGAGTCAACTCCTCTGTAAATTTCACTGATTAAGTGGGCCTACTCTGCTTGTAACTTACATGTTTAAAAGTAACAAATTATCATTATCCATTGCAGTACTGGAAAAGTAACTTCTTTACTTGCTGCTTGTTCATTTTTCTTTCAACTTTTACAATTAAGATTCAGAAGAGACTGGAATAAAACTTGGAAAATCCCTGTTAAAATGTCCCTAAAGTGTCTTGAAATGCTTAACGTTAGGGAGTAACTAGAAAGTTACTTGTTATAACAATAAAGTAGGTTTATTCCTGCTCATTACAGTTTAAATGTAATTTTGTTTTGTCCTTATAACCTCAGAAAATAATTAGATACTATACAGAACCATGTCTTTTGGGTGTGTGTGAATACTTAATATGGTGTAGAGCAGGGGTCAGCAAACTTTCCAGATGTTCTTAGATTTCAATTCCCAGAAGCCCTGCTCAACAGGTGTATTGATTTGGGCTTCTACTAATTGAAGTCCAAGAACACCTGGACAGCCAAGTTTGCTGACCCCTGGTGTAGTGGATAGTGACAGAATAGGAGGCTTGGGTTTGAATCCCTACTTAGCCATGGAAACTCACTGGGGGTGGTAAAACTGGTAAAATTCAAGGTGCTGGTTATGACCTTTAAAGCACTACATGGTAGTGGGCCAGGATCCTTAAGATACCACATCACCCCAAGAACATCTGTCTGTCCCACCAGAGCAGACCAGAGAGGCTCTCTGAAGATACCATCAGCTAGAGAGGTCCGACTCTCTAGCACTAGAAGGAGGGCCTTTTCTGTGTCTGCTCTGGCCTTATGGAACCTCTTACCAACTGAGTTGTGCTTCCAGATGGAGTTGTTGACCTTCAGGAAAGAACTAAAACCCTGGCTGGCAAAGCAGGTGTGGGGCACTGGTGACATGGTGACTCCACCCTGCTGGCTTATATAGTGTAGGTCTCTCCATTCCTTTAGTCGGTCTAACCATAATTTTTAAATAACTGATGGGGTGGCTAATCTTTAAGGTCTATTAAGGGTTTTTAAGGGTTTTAAATGTTTTATGATTGTAATGATTTTATCACTGTTGTTATGCCATCCAGAGTTGCTCGTTCGATTTGGGTAGCAATATATAAATTTGAATGGATAAATAAATAAATAAATAAATAAACTGTCTTAAATATCTCACCACAGAAGGCCTATCAGAGGCATTCAATGTTGGATGTGACTTGACAGCACACAACAGCAATAAACTATAGTACTTAGAAGTAACAATGCTACTTCTAGCTCACTACCGGTACTTCCAAACTTTACCACAGATTGGACTGGGCCGCAGAACATCTGGAGTTTCTGGGACAGGAAGATATCCACTCTGTTGGAGTTGAGTTACCTGTTATTAATTGTTGTTTGTCTGTGAAATGAAAGACAGGGGAATCCCTCAGACCACAACTATAATGAAGGTGATAATGAAACGGGATGTCAGAATGTCTCCTTCTCTGGATTCCTCAAGAAATGTTTGTGACTCATAGTTGTGTTGTTTGTAGATGGTGGGACTCATTTGGCAAGTGTCAGGGTGCAGGAAGCTGGTTTTGGGTGAAAGCTTTTGAACTTTTCATTACTGTAGGATTGCCCAGTCTTCTTACAAACTAAATAAAAGTGGTAACTGAGTGTGATGGAATCAACCTCTTTATACCCCTTCATTCTCTTCTTCATATATAGATAAAAGCATCATTACCTTTTTTAAAAAACTACTTTCATTTTGCTTTGAGGATGAGTGCATTATAAATGAAATAAACATTTATGTGTGGAAATATATTCAGTTCCCCAGTATCCTGCATGCCAAGGAAGCCAAGAAAGACGATTCTTCAAGGGAGACTGAGCTAGAAACTTTGGTAACATTGCCGTGAACACAAACACAAAATGTAAACATATGTTAGATCTCAGAGGCCTTTGAAGTGCATGTAACATCCTTTCTTCATCTACCATCAGGGATTTTCCACTCTCTTGTTCCTCTATTACCTCGTACTCTAGTATGTATTGATGGCTTGTGAAAAATATTTTTCAGCCTGCCATCCCAGTTTGGATGTGGTTTTTTCACCCAATTACTCTGCGCTGCTGTTTTAATAATCCTCTGATGCTTTGTGCTAATATAGGATGCACACAAGTTTCCTGTTCTGAAAGAAAGCTTCCAAACAGCAGTAACAGGAAGCTTGGGCAAAGCTAGGTCTAACTCAGCATCTAAACCAGAGTTTCCCAACTTTTGATTTTTGGTCTTCAATTCCCAGAAGTCAATTTCCCAAAGCACTGATCAGCCAATGTACTGACTTAGGCTTCTGGGAATTGAAGTCCCCCACTGGGGGTGTGGGTCCCACATTGGGAACCATTGAGTCGAAACCTTCCAGGTGAGACCTCCTTCTCCCAGGTGAGCTACATTTAAATGTCTGTAAGGACCCACAGTGGTTTACTGATTAAGACCCTGAGCTTGATGAGGTCAGCAGGTCAGCAGCTTGAGACCTGAGTGCAGTGCAATGGAGTGAGCGCCCATCATCTGTCCCAGCTCCTACCAACCTAGCAGTTCAAAAGCAAGAAATTGCAAGTAGATAACTAGGTACTGCTTCAGCAAGAAAGGTAACAGTGTTCCATGCACTTAGTCATCTAGTCATGCCTGACAAATGACCACGGAAACGTCTGCAGACGTAGAAAGCATTGGCTCTTGTGCTGTAAACAGCAATAAGCACCACACCCTAGAATCAGGCATGACTGGCTTTTGAGCAGTTAGCTATTCTAGAATGGAGAAATATGAAACTTGTAGCACAACAAATAAAAAAAATCTTTATCTCTATTGAATGCAATATGTTAGCTTCCACCTCTTGTAGTCTCCTGGTAGAGGAGATACCCTACTGTATTTTGAAAACCCTGATGGATGGTTGGCAAATTTCCACTCATGGGTGTTTTCTTTTTTTAAAAGCTATTTCTCACCTTACATACGTAACATGCTAAATCAAGGAAAGAACTTGCAAAATCCTGAATTAATAGGCCTTGACTGCCCTCTTGAACCTATGAATGGCAGGCCTTGCTTGGCTGTTGCAAACACATTTACTATGTTATAATTCAGCAGCAATCACTGGTGTTTTGCTTCCAGCGATGGTCCTTCCACCTCATTTATTTGGTATTACATTTGAAGCCTAAGTGTTGAAGCCTCTAGCAATTTTCTTTCATCGTTCTTGTCTAACTGCTGCAGCTAACAATACTCTTGAAACATGACACTTCATTTCTCAACAAACAGCATGCTTCTTCAAATATTGTGCTCCCATCATCCTTGCTGGCATCTTTATCAACTTGGTTAACTCATGGTTGGTCCCAGTACATGGGTTGTGATTCATATGCTGACCAAAATAGGGGGTACCATTGGCTAAATTCAAAATTCCTTTTTTTAATCCTTTAAATGCATCTACAGTGCTAACATGGCATATATTTTAACCATCATAATCAGATGCCATGATCAATATCTAATTGGCATATCCAGGTAGAGCAACATATTAACTCAACTGAATCTATGTAAGTGTTGACAAAGGGGCTGTGTGGCTTAGTGGTTAAGATGCTGAGCTTGATGATGGATGGTTGGCTGGTCAGCAGATGAAGTGCTGCACAATGGAGTAAGTCTCGTTTGTTCTAACTCCTGCCAACCTAGCAGTAAAAAAACCCCCCAAAATTGCAAATAGATAAATAGGTCCCATTTTGGCAGTAAAGATAATAGCATTCCATGCACTCCTGCATCTAGTCATGCCTGCCACGTGACTGGGCAAATGACTATAGCAGGGGTACCCAAACATTTTAAGCCGGGGGCTGGTTCACGGTCCCTCAGACTGTTGAGAGGCCGGACTATTTTTTGAGTGGAATGTATTTTTTAATTAAATTTTTATTATTAAAACAAGATAGCAATCAAACAAACACACAAAATCACACTATCACATTAATTGTTATTACAATAAGAAATGTATTTAATGGGAACTGTGAGCCTGCTTTTGGCTGATGAGATACACACACTCTCTCTCTCTCTGATGGCAGAGGAACGGGCAGAGATTTACCGGCAAAGGCGAGAAAATCAGATGACGGAATGATGCACAATTGCCACGGAAGCCAGGCCAGAGAACACAGTGTGAGGGCAGCAGATCTGGGATACATCAACTAAGGGACGGTGGAGTCATCGTCTCATCCCAAACATTAACGCGTTGTCAACAAGACAGCATGGAGAGGTGAACTACTACCTCATGCAGCTATTGTTGGGGCATGGCTGCTTCCGAGCCTACCAACACTGATTTAGGCTGGATGACGATGCTTCGTGCCCCATGTACCAGCCTGTGCAGGAAGATATGGAGCACATGTTTTTTCACTGTCCACGTTTTGATGGAGAACGGGAAATTCTACAGAGGCATTTTCGACAACAGCTGTCTCCAGAAGACATCATCAGCAAGATATTGAGCAGGGAGACTACCTGGGTCATGATGTCTAATTATGCGGCTGGGGTCATATTGGAACTTAGATGTGTGGAGAAATTGAGAAGAGAGCAGCCAGAGGCATAGAGGAGGAGGGCGAGTAGCCAAATTGGAGGAGGGTTTTTAACAGCCAGCCAGTCTGCCAACCCCCCCCCCCCAAGTAATGCCTGATGGCAGTTCTGTGGGGTGGCGGGGCGTAATGGGAGGTGATTTTGGTGGGTAAAAATCCCACACACTGTGAAGCAAGGACTCCACAGCACCTTTTGAAGATTTCCACCTGTCTTAATTAAAACAACAACACACACACTCTCACACATACACACAAATACACATATACACACAGACACATACTCTCACACACAAATAATCTCTTTCTCTCACACATACACACCCACTCTCGCAAACCCCTCATTTGGCAACGGATGCTAAGGGGGGAAAAGGCGTGTGTGGGGGATGGAGGGAACGAGAGTTTTATCCTCCTGAAGGAAAGGGCAACCCGATCAAGAACAGGGTGGTCATCCCAAGCCCACAGGCACAGCACAGCAGATGCTCCCCAGGATCCTCTCCCCACAAGGGGACTTCAAAGAGCCTTGGCTACCCTTCACAGAGTCCTTGCCAGGATGCTGAAGACTGGCCACATCCTGGCTTGCCTGGGCCCAAGCCTTGGCCTATGGGCTGGGGGAGAGGCAGGGGAAGGGGACAGACAGCCATGCCTGCAGTGCCATATCCAGGGCCCCCTGGGGGGGGGGGCAAACACCCTCCTGAGCTAACAGCCCACCTCCCAACCCATCCCACGATGCCAACGTTATATATGTGAGTGTGACATTGTTGTTCCTCCTGAATTTTTTTTGTCCCTCCTGAAAAAAAATTCAACCTGCCCTCCCCCCCAAACACCCCCCCCCCGAAATCCTGGCTATGCCCCTGCCTGCCTGAGGAAACTCTGAAATGCAAGGCCTTCCTTCTTTCCTTCCTTCAAATGCCCTCACAATCCCAAATGGGTCTGATGCCTCCGCTGCTCACCTCCTCACTGCTTGCCACCTTGCCACTCTCTGCCTCACTGCCTTGCTTCTTGCCACCTTGCCGCCTCACTGCTTGCTGCCTTGCTGCTTGCCACCTTGCCACTTGCTGCCTTGCTCAGGGACAAAGTAGGGAGGGGACAAGGATTGAGACAGTGCCCAGGGAGAAGGGAGAGAGGAGACAAGTTTTGAGGTGCTGTCCGCAGCACCCCCCACAGCTACAGCGAGGGTATGGGTTGGATGACTTGATGCCGTGGGCCAGCTTTGGCCTGCAGGCCATAGTTTGGGGACCCCTGCTCTATAGACTCAGGCTGTATGGTTCTATATAAAGTGCTGCTCCATTGGTAGAACTCAGAGGAAAGTACATTATGTTACTTTGATAACTATATCACAGTTTTCCAAATTGATGTTGACCATGCTACTTAGAGATGATGTGAGTTGTAGTTCTATACATCCAGGGGGCCTTTGAGTAGGCAAAGACTGACTGCTGTGCCAACTTCACTGGTCCCTGTTCCAGATCGATCAATGCTGTTGAGCTGTTCATTTACCTCATAAGAGAGTGTGTGGTCCATACAAAATAGGTCAAATACTTTGCTGTGTATTGGCAAGACCCCATTCAATTCAACTCTTTCCTGTATTTGGTTACAGTTCACTCACATGCAGTCTACCATTGATCACTGAAGTTTATTAGTGGCTCTCCAATTCTCAGAGAAATGGAAAGATAGAGCTGAGTTCCAGTTTTATGCTGATGGTCCCATTTTGCTCTACTTCCCTCAAGAATCTGGGAAATCAGATTCAAGTCAAGAGCCAATGTAGTACAGTAGCTAGGACACATTCTCTGTATACTTTCTTTGTAGGATTTCCCACTGACTTGTATTTTTGGTGAGGACTGCAGTGGCTTAGTGGTTAAGATGCTGAACTTGATGTCTGGAAGGTTGCCAGGTCAGCAGTTTGAGACCAGAGTGTTGTGCGATGAAATGAGCTCCCATCTCTGTCCTGCCTCCTGTCAACCTAGCAATTCGAAAGCAAGAAATTGCAAGTAGATAAATAGGTATGACTTCGGTGGGAAAGTAAACAGTGTTCCTTGCACTCTTGTGTTTAGTCATGCCTGCCACATGACCACAGAAACATCTGCAGACACAGTGCTGGCTCTTTGGCTATAAATGGAGATGAGCACCAAACCCTAGAGTCGGATATGACCAGCTTTTGAACAAGGATGACTTTTACCAAACTGGATATTAAATGGATTGTGTATCCCTGATGATTAATCCATTCACAGTTTCCAGTGTTTCGTTGGAAAATGGGTGCTTCAGTAATCTGACACTGAACCCAATCTTGCTTTCCATCAACCAATCACAAAACAAAGTACAGGTATACTAAATACAAGATAAGGAAAATCGTCTGTTGTGACCAATGGATATTGTTTGTCACTTGAGGAAGTACTAACCCAAAAATATGTTCAGTGTATCATCTAATATTCTTGGAATCAATTAATAGAAGAATGCCCCCCCCCTTTTGTTTTTACCTTGACAGGGAAGAATATGTACCAGCCTATTGGTGCTTGAAACTTAACTGAATAATTGTAAGTTTTTACTATCTAGTTGGGAGAGCTGTCTTTGCTTCTTTGTGTCTATAGGGTTTGATTCCACACTGAGATATTTCTTAGCGGGACCTAATGTCATTAAATTTGCATCAGGCTTCCTCCATTACCTTTTACATAGTGTGGCTTGGGGCTTTTTCATTATGTGATTTTCTCCAGTATCTTTTAAAAGTGTAATATCCAGCCTGAGGAAGAAAATGTCATACATTTGAAAGCTTGCTCACTCATTCTAGTACAGTAGTTCTATCATTCATAGAGGTCCTACCCTGCCTTGCGGTAAATGAGGAAGGCTTCCTAAAAGGATGGCTGTTTAATTATAGTCACATTGTTATGACTGAAAACCTTGGGAAAGTTACTTTTTGAATCTTTAATTCTGAGAATTTTCCAGAGACCATGATCAACAAATGCTTTGTGTTATAGTCTAAAAAGCAAATTTTCCAAGCCTTGCAAAAGATCAGTCATTCATCAGTATCTTTTTTTAAGCTGCCAGGTAGTGTGAGAAAGACTCAAGGCTGCTTTTATGTGAAAAGTAAACAGATGCAAATTTCTTTCAGCAGGCATAGAAAACTGAATAAGGGAGAAAACCAGACCATTTTATTGTGGAAAATGCCCCGTTTAGGACTGATTATCACAATTTTACCAGTCCATTTAAAAATATAGAGGCAAATTTCACACAGGATATTCAAATTTCACATCGGATATTATTTTTTATTATAGCTTTGAGCCCTACCAGAGATTTCAAATACTGTACACATGAATGTTATGGCATACCTTCAACTCAGAAATCGCTTCCCACTTCCCTGAACAGTAAAATTATTGTGAGACTTGCTCTACAGTTGGTCCCCAGGGGATGAGAGAAAATGGGTGGTTCTATGATACTGGCTCATAGCTTGTCTCCCAAGAATCAGTCGCCTTTTAATTTCATGGCTTTAATCACTATCTGCAGTGATCTTGGATCCTAAAAATGTAAAATCTGTCACTGCTTCTACAACTTGCAAACAAAAGTCTGCATAGTCAAAGCAATGGTATTCCCGGTGGTAATGTATGGTTGTGAGAGCTGGACCATAAGGAAAACAGAGCACAGAAGAATAGATGCCTTTGAGATGTGGTGTTGGAGGTGAGTTTTGAGAGTCCCCTGGACAGCGAGGAGAAAAAATAGATCAAGCTTAGAAGAAATCAACCCTGACTGCTCCTTAGAAGGTCAAATAGTAAAGATGAAGCTAAAGTACTTTGGACATCAAATGAGAAGAGAAGATTCACTTGAGAAAGCCTTGATGCTGGGAAAGGTGGAGGGCAAAAGAAGAAGGGGGCGGCAGAAAATGAGATGGCTAGATGGTATTGTTGACGCAATGGGCAAAGAGTTGGGTGGGTTGAGGAGCATGGTGGAGGATAGGGGTGCCTGGTATGCAATGGTTCATAGGGTCACAAAGGGTTGGAATTGACTGTGCAACTGAGCAACAACAAAATGATACTGGCTTGTTTACAAATGAACCTGGAGCTTCTTTTGGACAAATATTTTCCCTCTTCTTTTCTACCACCTGGTACCAAACAAGTGCACAGAAGCTGTAACTTTTCTTTTTAAAATCCAATCTTCTCTTTGTAGTAGGTTGTGCCCCTTTAAAGCAAAGCAATTACTCTTATATATCATCCCATAGCACTCTCTGGGTGGTTCACAAGTTAATTAGAATTTTTGCTCCCAACATGCTGGGTACTCATTTTATTGACCTCAGAAGGATAGAAGGCTGAGTCAACCTTTCAAGCTGCTAGTTGGCAAGAACTGGGACAGACAACAGGCCCTCATTCTGTCATGCAGCACTTGGGGCTCGAACTGTTGATCTGCCGACCTTCTGGTCTTCAAGCTCAAGGTCTTTACCACTAAGCCACTGCAGCCCCTTCTGCTCCATAAGGGGCAGAATAGTAAGAATAGGCTGTAATGATTCTTTTCATTTCGCCCACTGACCTGTTGCCCCTCTGAAAGAATTAAAGATATTTTTCTTCCTGTCTCCTCCTCTCAGTCTTTTCTAACCCTCAAGCTGTTAATATCTCTTTCTTGAGAGTGATCTAAATCCCTTCTCTCTGGGCGCTGTGCTGAGGCCTGGAGACATGGCCTTCTATCTAGTTTAAGATAAGATTTTTTTTAACCAAATCTTATTCTAAATAAACCCAGTAACCTTTCGTGGTGTACTGTTCCAGAGAGCAGAACAATAAGATGTGTTTAAAAGCACACAAGAATAGGGTTGCTGTTTTCTTTGTGAAAAGATCTCATGACAAAGGTTGCTACAGACTTAAAGGACTGAATCAAAATTTACAACTGTTTTTAGCAATCGCTGAAATCTTCCATTAACATCCATGGGAAACACCATAGCACTAAACTCCATTTCCCCTTACAAAGCAGGATTTTTAAAAACACACCATGATTTGGACAGAAATTAAATGGAACAGAAAGGCATGCCTGCACACGCACAATGCACTGCACTAAGCAAGACAAGAAGAAGATTATGTGGGTGGCAGCAGGAGTGGCATCTGGACCAGGGTGAGGAAGAACATGTCACTCAACCATTTTAAGAGAAGAAGGTTTTCACTGTCCTGGTCATGGAACTTCCCTGAGATGGCATGATAACTATCAGTATCAACATTGCAGAACCAGGTCATTTTAAGGCAACAAAGGCTCCCTCTGAAAGGGCCCTGCAAGGTTAGCAGATAGCCAGACATGATCTATAGTTTCTTCTTCTGCCGTATCTGATTCCAAATATTGGCAATCATCATGGCGATTAGCCATGAAGACTGTCCTGAGAATATAATGCAGTGGCTTCCATCTGGCTTCCACATCTCAGCATGACCTCCGTATCACTGATCCAGTTCGGCCAGTCACTTTCTGGTCCTGAGCCCCTTTGGCACACAAAGTCTTTCTCAGCCCTAGGCCAGGATGGATGAAGCTGCTGTCAAGATGGATTCAAGTAGGATTTAATCCATTTGGGGACCATCACCTTTCCCTGTGGACTTTGGCATCCAAGGCCTTTGGTCCTCAGTTTTGTCAGGTTAGTTAATAGCGCCTGATGCTTGGCGTTGATTTGCTGGCAGTATGGTCTACTCTATTACCATAGCAGGACAACCTGGAGAGACTTGAGTTCGCACTAGTTCGCCAGAACCGGTAGTAACTTTTCCCAGTGTCCCGGAGAACTGGTAGCAGCTTTTGGAGGGAATCATCTTCAGGGTTTACCTTTTCACTGGTTCCCCCACTGTGCATGTGCACCAAGCACTTGGTATGCATGGACGCCTACAGTGCGTATGCACAGCCTCCTTGCTGTCTTCCCAATTGGGGAGGAGGAAGAGAAGCTGCTAGCCTGAAGCTCCCTATAGCCTGCTCCCCAGGGTAAGTGACTCACCTTTGGATGTGGTGTGTCTGTGTGTATTTTAATGTGTATTTAATACCTTTACCTATATTGATGTACTACCACAGTTCCTAAAAAGGCCTGGCGGCCTGGCCTGGCTTGGAGTTTTTAAGCAAAGTCTTAGAGTTACCTCATCAATAAGTTACACCTGTGCTGTTCCAATTGGTGTTCCAATTGGAGAACCCTTAAGGAGGTACAGCTGTTTTACATTTACATTAAAGCATATTATTCTAGAGAACTGGTACAATGACCATATCCATCTTGCAACATGGTGCTACCCAGGCACTTATACTAACAGGTAAATGACGGGTTTGGGGTGGGTGGGTGGGTGGGTGGGTTGATTTATGTTTAGGGTGGGTGGGTGTTTGGGTGGGTGCATTTTAATGTAATTTTTATTTTATTTATTTAATTTACTTAATTTATTTATGGGTTTGTGTTGTGGGTGGGTGGGTGGGTGGGTTGAGGGGTGTGTGTGCTTATTTTTATTTTATCATTATTATTTCTTTGGCCCTGCCCACACTGTTATGACGTCACTGTCGGGTAGTAAAATTTTTGACATCCCACCACCGTGTGTGTGTGTGAATAATTTCCTTATATTGTATGTGTATCACAGGCATTCCCTCATATACAGTATTGTGCAAAGTCTTAGGGCACCACCAACTGGTTTTGGAAAAATTCAATGAGTGATTCTGGAGCGGGGGCGGGGGCACAGCTCACCTCAGAGTCACCTAGACCAGAGGTCAGCAAACTTGGCTCTCCAGATGTTCTTGGACTTCAATTTTCAGAAGCCCTATTCAGTAGTTGTACTGGCTTGGGCTTCTGGTAATTGAAGTCCAAAAACACCTGGAAAGCTAACTCCTGACCTAGACACACCCAAATTGGAGAGAGTCTTCTGTTGACTCTCCTCTCACCCATTTCCATGTTTGTTGTAGTTTGGAGTTAAAGCAGGGGGTCCAAACCTTTGTGGGTTGTGGGCTGGTCACATAGTTGAGTGGTCCAGTCATGTGGTTCCTCCCACCCAGAAGCAGAAGTAAAACACACCCCTGCATGTGCATAACACTACTGTAAATACATCCCCGGCGTCATAAAAGCATTTACAATAGCCACGGGTCATTTATGGCAGCATTTTGCTCATGGACGGGTGTGTTTTACTTCCACTTCCAGGAGTGGTGAGGGTGCCAGGGGCCGGAATGGGCCTGTGGGCTGTAGGTTGGAAACCCCTGAGTTCCAGTGTCAGAGTTATGGCCCTCCCAAATTGCTTGTTGAATTTTCCCCAAACCACCTGGTGTTGGTCTAAGTCTTTTCAACAGTATTGCATGTTAATGCCTCCCTAATGGGAAAAGGAGAATTGAAGCCCATATTTTGTGCATGAATGATGTCAAATTCAGCTTCATGATGTTTTCAGTAAACAAATTATCAGGAGGCAGGATGTATGAAAGCTTGAGACCAGGGCAGCTGCTGATGGTCCCAGTAGACAACTTAGAGGTGGATAGGCAGATGACCTGACATAGCAGAAAGAATCTACTTGGAAAAGTTACTTTTTTGGACTACAAGTCTTAGAAACCCCCCAGTCAGCATAGCCTTTCAACTTGTTCTTGCCTTGAAACATAAGCTCCGAGGCCTTATATGGAAACATGTAAGAATGATGTCATTTTCAATGTTGCTGAAGTTCTGAAGCTAAGCAGCCATTGCTGCACCTTTAACTGCACTAATTATTTCTCGTTTAACCTTTAAATGAAAGTTCCAAATAAATGCCAAACAAAAAAAAACTAAGAATGATTTGCATTCATGATTAGATAGCAATCAAGACTAATTGTAAAAAGGCAGGCTTTATATAAACACAGGGGGGAAAATAACCACACATGAAATTCAAATACTGTACACTCTAATTGATTCCCTCACTTTCCCACAACATTCAGATTTGAGTGTTGCTTCTTTCCCTCATCGTCTCTGCTTAAGATGCTTTCCAAATAAGATTATTAGAAGTCAGAGAAAGGAGATTAGGTTGAGGGGAATACCCTGCCATGCCAATTTGGCATCATTTGCTGAGAATCTTGAACTAAAGTTCTTTTTTGGAAGACATTGTGTTATTTCATGGTGTTTATTTTTATTATTATTAGTTCAAATTTATAGTGTTGTTTCATTGTGCATTGGTGTCTGGCCAGGTTATCCTGTTATGGTAATAGAGTAGACTGTACTGCCAGAGACTCAATGCTGAGTGTCAGGCGGCGGTTAACTAACCGGACAACCCTGAGGACTAACGGCTTGGGTGCCAAAGTCCACAGGGAAGGGTGATGGTCCCCAAGTGGATTAAATCCCATTTGAATCCATCTTGATGGGGGGCAGCAGCTTCATCAACCCTGGCCTGGTGCCGAAGAGGACTTTGTGTTCCAAAAGGGCTCAGGACCAGAAAGTGACCTGTGGAACTGGATCAATGGTACGTGTGTCATGCTGCGATGCGGAAGGCAGATGAAAGGCCACTGCATTATATTCTCAAGACAGTCTTCATGGCTGATCGCCATGATGATCGTCAATATTTGGATTCAGAAATGGCAAGAAAAGGAGAAGTGTATTTATGACGGCTGGTTCATTTTAATAAGCAGCCAAATGTGTCCCCTGAAATTAAAATACAGCAGAATTGCCTGGTCACAAAAGACATCAGGAGACATGACAAACATTTCTCTTGTTAACTAGCGATATTAATTGAAGAAATGTTTATAAATGGAGCAATACTTTCATCGTGGCTTCTGGTGAGGTTCCTGGAAGGGAGGAAAGAAGCTTAACTATAGTAAAGAGAAAGAGGACTTTATTATCGGCTACCAAAGAGTGGCTTGTCACCATCTGCTTGCCATATTAATGAGAGAACAGCTTGTATTTGCCAGGAGCTGGGAAAGATCTCGGTGACTCGAATCTTTAGGGAAAGGAAGCAAACATTTGACATTGACAGAGTTTGTTTCTTTTCAGGTTTTGCACAGATGCCAGGTTTTCCTGTGTTTTCATGAATTTAAAACTGAAATGCACTTATGGAATATGGGGAAATGGAGATGTGAGTAATGTAACCCTAAGGTATGACCCTTCATATGCAGGACAGGAATTCCCTTTTGAGCAGTGAGTGTTTTGGGAAGGTCAGGAAGGAGTTTTATCTTTTTGGCCCCTGTTTGGATTGTGGTGGCTCAAGTGGTTAAGATGCTGACTGGAAGGCTGGGGGGTCAGCAGTTCGAGACCCAAGTACTCAGCGGTGGGCATCAGCAGGTTCGCACCAGTTCGCAAGAACTGGTAGCAGAAATTCTGGCTGGCCCTGCCCACCCAAGGTTTGAAATAAAGTAGTCCTAATTTGGGTGCAACGCAGGGCTTTCCCCCTGGGCATGTCCACCATACCACGCCCACAGTGTGGTAGTAATTTTTTTTGAGCCCACCACTGCGAGTACTGCATGACAGAATGAGCTCCCATCTCTGTCCCAGCTCCTGCCAAACTAGCAGTTGAAAAGCAAGAAATTGCAAGTAGATAAATAGATACCAAGGGAGTGTAGTGGCTGAAGTGGCTAAGATGCTGACTGGAAGGCAGGAAGACAGCAGTTCGATTCCCAAGTACTGCAGGACAGAATGAGCTTCCATCTTTGACTCTGCTTCTGCCAGCATAGCAGTTTGAAAGCAAGAAATTGCAAATAGATAAATTGGGACTACTTCAGTGGGAAGGTAAACAGCATTCCATGCGCTTTGGTGTCTAGTCAGACCACGGAAATGTCTGCAGAAGCAGATTGCACTGGCTTTTTGGCTTTGAAACAGAGATGAGCACTGAACCCTAGAGTCAGATACAACTGGCTTTTGAGCAAGGGAAACCTTTACCTTTAATTAAATAGGTACCACTTTGGTGGTGGGAAGATAAACAACGTTCCGTCAAAAATTTACAACTGGCTTTTGAGTAAGGGTGACCTTTAAAACAAACCAAGATGATTTCCACTTCTTGGGTAAACATGCAGACCAGAAAAAATGATTGTCTTTCTGACTGTGAACATCTCCACATTTTGTGATGCAATTCTTGGCTCAAAATCGTGTATGTTTGTGAGCTCCACAGGTCCCCTCCCTATAAGGTTGTCCGGTTGTTGCTTCTCCAGTCCATGCTCCAAGGAGTTGACCCCCAGCAGGTTCAAACAAAGAGGGGTTTATTGGAAATGCTCCCAGGCTATTTGGACTTGTGAACTCTGGCCCAAAGAAGCTCTTCCATTGATATTTTTGGCCACTTGAATGTACAAGAGGGCTTTTTCATTAAAAATATATCTTTTGCAAGCCTTTTTTAAAGGTCTCTCTTCCTCTCTCTCAATCTCTGTGATTTCTTGAGTAATTCTCCATAGTTCAGAAAAAACAACAACAGAAGCTTGCCCTAGGTCTAGTTTTACTGCTAATCACCCCCTCCCCTCAATATAGTTCAAAAAACTCTCAATTGGCAAGATGGTCAAAGATTATCTGATACTAAAATTCTTCTATGCCCTTCTCCTAACAAATTCTTGGGGTGGTGGTGGTTAAAATATATTAACAAAATCTTCATGGAAAACTTTCTCTGAGCGACACCTCTCCAGAACTCAATCCACATGTAAATGTTGCCATGCTAATGTTCCCCAGGTTTTGTGATATGGGATTTTATTTTCACTGCTGAATCTTAATTGACTTTCACTCAACTATGGGGGCTGAGGGTTTATTTTGCCTGTCTCTGTGCCTTCTTCTAGCTGGGAGGTTTCCTTTGTTTGAGACTAGGAAGAGAAACTTAAACAATATTTATGAACGTGAGTTACATTTGCGGCAATCAAATTATTCTGTCTCTTAAAATGTATTTATACCTTTGTTCAGTCTGCCTCTCAAGCTATTATGGTACCATGTCATCAAATTTTCATGCACTATGAATATTTATTGTTTTTTATATTTAAAAAGTTGGTTTTTACCTTTTTTTCTTTTTAAAGATAGATTAAATTTTCATGAGATTTCTTTCTTAGGGATTTTTGCACCATCCCGGATGAAGTTTGTAAAATGCAAATGGGCTGCTAAACGTCGTTCTTAACCCTCCACATTTTTTGGAGGCTTTAATTTGTGAGCAATTAGGTGGGGCCTGGTTTGTATGCAAGTATTCAAAATTAATAAAGGCATTCATGTTTATGAATGATTGAAGGGCTAGAATGATAACTTTAAAATGTTGCCGCTATATGTGAAATTCAGAGGTTTAGCTGTTCCAAACATGAGAAATTAATTTATTACCATTATAAGATGTTTAACTGGGCTTTCTGTTCATGTTTTGTAAACTATAAGATGTCAGAAAAGGACTGGTGGACTAACTAAGGAACCATATAGTCCAACATTCTTCACTATGAAGTATTATGAAGCCATGCAAAGAATACGAAATAAGAATTTTAATAAGCAGAGGTTTTGAAAGAAGAAGCTGCACAGCCAGTTATTCCTTAGAAACTGGAATAGAAGGGGAAATCAGTGTGTGATTGGGCAACGGAAGGTTAGTAACCAAGGATAGTTTTTCTTTTTTACTTGCAGCCAATCAGTAGTCAATCAAGGAACATCAAATCAATACCAACCATCTATAATAAAAATCGTATCTAGTCAGGTTATCCTACTATGGCAATAGAGAAGAGTAGACCATACTGCCAGCGACTCAACACTGAGCATCAAGCAGCGGTTAACTAACCCGACAACCCTGAGGACTAGTGGCCTTGAGTGTCAACTTCCACAGAGAAGGGTGATGGTCCCCAAGTGGATTAAATTCCACTTGAATCCATCTTGATGGAGCTCGGGCTGAGGAGGACTTTGTATGCCAAAAGGGCCCAGGATCAGAAAGTGACCGGTGGAACTGCATCAATGGTACAGGTATCATGCTGTGATGCAGAAGGCAGATGAAAGGACACTGATTTATATTCTCAGGATAGTCTTCATGGCTGATCGCCATGATGATGGCCAATATTCAGAATTGGATATGGAACAACACCACCACCACCACCACCACCACCACCACCACCACCACCACCACCAGAGTTGGGAGGGGCCTATGAAACCATCAAGTCCCACTGTACCTCAAGGCAAGAATCCAAATCAAACCAGATCTGATAGATGATAGTCCAATTCTCTTTTGAATGCTCCCAATGTTGGAGTGCTCACCACCTCCCAAGGTCATTGATTCCACTGTCGTGCTGCTCTAACAGTTAAGATGTTTTTTTCCAGATATTCAGTCTATGTCTGGCTTTCTGTAGTTTCAGCCCATTATTACGTGTCCTGAACTCTGGCATGATTCAGAACAGATGATTGAGAACTCTGGGATGATTGAGAATGGCAACCTTGTGAAGGGGCTAGGAAGACCCCCACCTGTTCTGCAAGCCAGCTGCCTGGATTGTTACCGATCCAGATGGCTGCCTTGTGAGGAGACCCAGACTCTTTCTCAGACCTCTGCAAACCAGCTGCTTGGGTACCGATCCAGGCGGCTGCCTTGCAGAATAGGCAAGGGTCTTCCCAGCCTCTTTGCAAGGCAGGGACCTGGATCCAGGGCCATAGCCAGAGAGGGCCCATGGTGGGCTTGGCCCGCCCTGAGTTAGCAATTTGCCCACCCTGCTAGGGTGTGATTTCCTATAGGAATGCATTGAAAAGAGGCTTTGTTGCCCACTCTGAAAAAAATATTTGCCACCCACATCTAGAATCCTGGCTAGGGCCCTGCCTGGATTGGGACTGCTGGTCTGTGTAGCCAAATGAGGCTTCCTTTCCCTGCACTGACCGGCACAGCAATGCTGCCTTTGGGGTGAAAGTTGGGAGGAAACCCCCCCTCCCCAACTCTGACCCCAATGGCAGCATTGTGTGTCTGCAGGCACCACCAGTCAGTGCAGTGAAACGAGGCTTCACTTCACTTCATTGACAGGTGGCTGGCTTGTGGAAGAGTCGGGGGCTCTCCCCAGCTGCTCCGGTGGCCCCTGCACATTACATGCATGCACGTCCCATACAATGATTTTATCGTACAACAACTTGCATGGAGGTATGAAATAAAATTGTTGTATGGGGTACCACTGTATTTGAAAAGTGATGTCACATCCCCCCTCAGACTCCTTTTCTCAAAGCTAAACATGCCCAATTCTTTTAGTCTTGCTGTCTTCTTCTGAGCATCTTCCAGTTTGTTCATGTCCTTTTAAAAGTGTGGTATCCAGAATTGGATACAATACTCAGGATGAGGCTTGCTTGACCAGCGCTGTATAGAGGGGAGACTATAGTTGTGTTAATGCAGCCTGGGGCTTTAGTGGCTCAGTGGTTAAGAAGCTCACCTTGTTAGCTGGAAGGCTGGCAAGTCAGCAGTTTGAGACCCGGTTACTGCATGACAGATTAAATGCCTGTCTCTCTTCCAGCTCTTGGGGACATGAAAGGAGCCTCATTTGGATGTTCCCTGAGCGGAGTTTCTTCCACAAAAATCCTTTCAATCAAGAATAATTTCTGACATGAAATTATTATAATGCAGCCTAAAACAGAATTGGCCTTTTTTGCAGCCACAATCACATTGTACAGAGCAATTGGTTAGCATAACCGATAAGTATACAAATCAATAAGCCTTTTTACAACTTGTAATAGTAGATGATCTCTGGTTGTTATTTGAATTAGTTGTAAATTCTCACCCTGTTGAATTGCAAATAGTAGGAGGATACAAGACAAACACCTGACATCAAACATTTGCTAATGAGTTTAACCTTCAGCATCTATTGACAATTGTGTGATTTCATCCTTTGTTCTCGGAGACAGAGTATGTTGTGAATGAGATGTAAGTCTTTCTGCAGCACTCCTAAGCATCAGCAGAAAAATTGCTAGTCTTGGAAGGGAATTTTAGGGCTACTCCCACATAATAATAATAATAATAATAATAATAATAATAATAATAATAATAATAATAATAATAATAATAATAATAATAATAATAATAATAATAATAATAATAATAAAAAGGACCACTATCCCATGAGCTCATGGACTGAAAAATCTTTTAAAATATTCCAAAAAAGCCCAGAAAATAATGAATATTATTTGGAATAAGAGAGTAGAAAATCCATTTCTTTTGTACTGCCTTTCTGAACTTTTGACTCAAATGCTTTATCTTTTCAAAGAGTAGCTTTATCAAAACCCCAACATTTTCAATGCTACCTACTTTGCTCTATGATGTGAAAGCTTCTGAACTGTCACTCTTTAAAGTTATTTTAAAATATTATTATTATTGCAAGAGGAAAAGCCTGTGTGAAGAGGTTACCTCTAATTTTAGAGTTCAATGTCCTGATTTCTGTTATGAAGCCCATTGTACCTCTTAACTCCAGCACATGGTTTGTCAATCAGATTTATGAAGACGTACCTTCTTTTCATAGCTGCCCGGACATTTTTGAAATTGCTGGCTGTGAAAATACCTTGCCCAAGGTAATAATCTAAGTAATAGACCAAAATCTGGAATTCTTCTTTTAACACCTTGAGTCATCTTCTCGGGCTTCTGGGAAAATGACCCATATTCTTAGCTGTTAAATGAAGAGATCTTTTACAATTTTGACAAATAGTAACATCAAAAGTTTCTCATTGTTGCTGGCAGCGCTGAGTTACTTTCAAAAGCGGGTCTTATTCTTGTTTGAAATTTCTGTTGTTTTCTGTAATTGAATGCAGTTACTATTTTAAAACATGGGACTGTGGTGGCTTAGTGGTTAACATGCTCAACTTGACTACTAGAATGTTGGCAGGCCAGCAGTTCAAGACCCGAGTGCTGCATGATGGAGTGAGCTCCCATCTCTGTCCCAGCTCCTGCCAAACTAGCAGTTCGAAAGCAAGAAATTGCAAGTAGATAAATAGGTACCACTTTGGTGCGAAAGCAAAGAGCGTTCCATCATCATCATCAAAGAGGCAGACAAGGGTGGTGCTGTAGTTGTCATGGACAAATCAAGCTACACACAGGAAGCTGACAGACAACTTTCCAATTCTACATTTTACCAGGCTCTAACTATGGAACCAACCACCAAATATAAAAAAGAATTACAGAACCTTCTAAAAACTGTTCCTGGAAATGTACATGATCAAATCTTGACTGAGAAACCACAAGAACCTCAACCAGCTAACTTTTATCTACTACCTAAAATTCACAAACCTGGAAACCCTGGGAGACCCACTGTTTCAAGCATCAACACTGTCACCGTTGGAGCATCTGGATATGTGGACTCCATTCTCAAACCATATACCACCAGTGTACCCAGCTATGTAATAGATACCACAATCTTTCTAAGAAAACGTTAGCAAACACATTAAGATAACACCATTGAGATTGAAAGGGAGACATTTAAAACTAATCTGAATAATCTATTGTTACTGATAGCTGTAGGAAGCTGTATTGTTATGCTTGCTTGTCTGTCATTCTGCTGGAGCAAACCCTTCTCCCTTTAACCCCTGAATTTGGTGTATATAAAACATTCCTGTAAGTTTTACTCCTTGTCTGAAGAAGTGGACTTCATCCACAAAAGCTAACAATAAAAATATAGCAATTAGTCCTTAAAGAGCTACAGTGTTTTTTATTTTGTTTTTTGATATGCCTGAACCACAGACTAACACGGCTACTATTCCAAAAAATTCAAGCATTCCATGCACTCCAGTATCTAGTCATGCCTGCCACATGTCCACAGAAATGTCTGCTGATGCAGATAGCGCTGGCTCTTTGGTTACAAATGGAGATGAGCACCAAACCCTAGAGCCAGATACGACTGGCTTTCGAGCAAGGGTGACCTTTACCTTTCCTATTTTTAAGTTGATAACATGGGCTGTTCCAGGTTGGGACTTGTGCATGCACTATGGAGTCATTGTGGGACAATATTTCCACCTTAGCAACAAACTTGAAGAAAGGAGAAATATCAAGTTAGATTGTGCTAGAAAATATTACCTAGCTTTCCTAGAAGAACTATCAAGAGCCATAAGAGCCATGGAAGGATCAATGCTAAAGATAATAATAATAATACTTTTGTGTCAGAGATTATTTTGGGTTGATTTTTGTTGGAGAAACTCTGCTCAGGGGGCGCCTGAGCGAGGCTCCTCTCATGTGCAGCCCTTGGGTATCAAAACTTGACCTTCTGGTCTCTAAGCTCAGGGTCTTAACCACTAAACCACTGGGGATGATACAATGCTAAAGACATCCCTTTGCAACCACAAGCCCAACACTGAGATAAGAGAACAAAGCGGAATCAATGAAGCTGTTGCTGAATATCACAAATGGAAATTGCGCTGGGCTGGACATGTCTGTTGAATGACAGACAGGCACTGGACAGCAGCAGTCACCAAGTGGTATCCCAGAGGAGTAAAAAGACCCCTTGGCAGGTCTCCCAAAAGATGGGAAGCCCCAATAATGAAACGTTTTGTTCGAACCTGGAGAAGAAGTGCATGGCAGCGAAGCGAGTTGTGACAGCAGCACCTTATTCCTTGATAGTCTGGTCAATCAAGGGATCAAGGAAAAGCTAGGGGGGGAAGGTAAATGAGTTGGCATTTTTGAGTTTAAAGAGAAAAGATGAGCGAAGGGGGACAAGATAGGATTTTATACAATTATTCATGATGAGGAGAAAGTAGAGAGATATCCTCCCCATCTTTAGTACTAGAACATGGGTTCCACAAATGAAGATGCTCATATAGATAGTTTAAAAATGGAGACTTTGATGTACAGGTATTTTGGTCTACAAATATTAAAAGCCTCATCCAGCATATCTCATAGTTTGTGGGAATTATAATCCAAAACATATGGAGGGCCAAATTTATTTATAAATTTATCTCATATTTAATTTCTACACAGTCCAACTAACTACTGTCACAATGGGTGGAGAATAAAGGCATATAGAAAGAAGTAATAATTGTAGTAACCCACCTGTATCCTAAAGGAATGGGGCTGGTAATGGCTTAGTAGTTAAGACACTGAGCTTGATGACTGGAAGGTCAGTATTTGAGACCTGAATGCTGCATGATGGAGTGAGATCCCATCATCTGTCTCAGCTCCTGCCAACCTAGTACAGTGGAACCCCTCTTTACGTATGGCTCACGTAATGAAAAACTTGCCACACTGAAAGAAATCCATAGGAAATGATGATCCATTTCACTGAATTTTTTCAGAACATTTTTTTTGTTTTCAATGCATTCTTATGGGAAACCATGCTTTGCTTTATGGAATTTTTGTTTTCAATGCATTCCTATGGGAAACTGTGCAATGCATTCCTATGTGTGGTTCACTTTAAGGAAAAATTGCTATAAGGAAAATCCCACTGTTTTCTATAAAGCAGGGTTTTACTGTAGTTCAAAAGCAAGAAGTTGCAAATAGATAGATAGGTACCACTTTGGTGGAAAAAGTAACAGCATTCCATGCACATCAACATCTAATCATTCCTGTCACATGACTACATAAATGTCTGCAGATGCAGACAGTGCTCTTTGACTGAAAACAGAGATGAGCACCCCCCTAGAGTCAGATACTACTAACTTTCAAGCAAGGGAGGCCTTTAACTAACCTAAAGGATCATAGCTTCAAACATAAAATCCCCTATATAAAAAAAGAGAACCCAATGTTAGGTTGGACACCACCATATCTATCATATGACCCATTCGTCCAACAGTGGGATCTTTGTCTTGTATGGATTCAAGCTCAACCTTCTAGCCCTCATTAAATCCATGATTGCAGCCAGGCAATGATCCAGGACTTCAACATTGCTGTTGACCACAAAAAGGAGAGACAGAATTGCTCCTTATTGGCGGATTGTGGATATTGCACTCTAAAACTTTGTACGAAACCAACCAGTGGCTTCATTATAGATGTTAAACAGCAGGGGGGAGGGAGTCCTCACTGCATAAATTCCTCACTTCTAGATTGGATGGATTTGCAGAGGATAGGCCTGTCAACAGCTATTTGTGGTGTCAGTGAGGACATGCACCGCTTCGCACGCACAGATAAAAATGCAAGACACACTGACATCAAACCCTTAAATGCTTGGAAAGCAGGTAGAAAAACCTGGGCTTTTAAGAATGTGATTTTCAGGATAATGAGTCTGCAGAGTTTTGCACTGGAAAATTCCGTAGCAGAAATAAGTGCTTTTGCCTGGGACACAGTATTGATTTCCCAACAGCAGCAAAGCAAATGCAGCTACAGAGCCTGCTCAGTCTTTCAGAACGTGCCAAACTTTTAGCTTGAGCAAATTCTGTGTAAGGAAATGGCTTAAAGACAGCTTAAAATGAGCCGGGACTTCCAGAACGGATCTCTGCATGAATGTTGCATTCAGTGGAAGGGGTGGGGGGAGATGTTTGTAGCTGAGATTGCAGCAGTACAAGTGGGACCTTCAACAAAACATCATTATAGCATGGTTTTCATTAAATGTATATTTATTTATTTATTCCATCTGTACCCCGCCCATCTAGGAGGCTTTCCTACTCTGGGCAGCTGACAAGATGAAACTCGTATATTAAAAACATATTAAAAACACATTTTAAAAATACAAAAGCCCTATTGACAGTGGGGATAGACGAAATAGAAAACCCAGCGATGAGCCAGTGTAGAAACTGTCAGGGATTCCCCTAGCAATATATATGTCTCGATAGCAGAGTAGCACTTTTAAACTGTTACACAGCGAAAGCCTTTAGTGCAATGACACACACACATATGCCTTCAGTGGAAAGGTGCGCTTTACTTACACTGAGGGGAAGACAGACATACACAGGACTATATACAACAGTCTCTCTCTCTCCAAGCCCCACAGTAGGTAGACAGCTTGGATTCCTCTTTTGGCTCCAATCCCAGGAGCATGCAAAGAGTCCTGGTATTCTTGAGCAGTTCTTCTCAGTTGAAGAAGCTCTCAACAACAGCAGACCCTCGTTCAGCAGTCACTGTCTGTAGACTCTCTCTCAGTAGCTCAGTCCTAGTCTTCAGTACGACAGACTCCTCAGTATGACAGCCTCCTTCAGAATGATAACCTCCTCCAAATAATCACCTCCTCCATAGACCCTTCCCAGAGAGCCACAGTTATACCCTGGTGTTGCTGGGCAGATTCTCTAATCAGCCACAGCTGGGCTGTTACAGAGCACGTGGACCAGGCATGCACAGCCTGGCAATCAGTTTGGGGCTCTATTATGTACACCTGTGTTCAGAACACATGGAGGGCCTTAAAGTTGTACTATTCCACTGGGCAGCAATCTTTGTACAATACCCCCAAATGAAAAAAGTCGTAACAGAAACAATCTCAAAGGTGTCTTTAAAAAGAAATGATTTAAGCTGCTTTTAAAATATAGACAGGGATGGGATCTGGCACAATTCAACTAGGAGGGAGTTCCATAAAGTTGGTGCCGCCATTGAAAAGGCTCTTCTCCGAGTCATGGCCTTCCTTGCCAATCTTGGGGTTGGCACTTGGAGATGCGCTGTCCAGGAGGATCAAGTGACGTGGGCTGATGTCTTGAGGGGAAGACACTCAGGTAGGAATAATAACAATGCACAGTAGTCGTCTTCAGCATTCCACCTGGCTAGTGAAACCCTTTCTATGACAATATGTTCCATCTCTACTAGAGTTTGGTGTCACTCTCTGTCAACAATTATTCACCTTCTGATTGTTCTCTGCCCTTTTTAAAAATTTCTTCTGCTAAATATACTTTTTTTGGTAAATATATTTTGTATTTCTCTAAATTTGGGAGTTTCTCAAGCCTACTGATGTCCTTTCTTCAGAGCACACGGTGCTTTTTTTGTCCACCTAAAAATGGGTATTCTTAGGCAGTCCCCATCAGTCTGTATTAAGAATGTCAGCACTACTAGTAAGTTTTTTTTATTGTCAGTAGCAAATGGTGCTTTGGCACAATGTGACGTCCTGCTGAGCTGCTGAATGGGGAAAAAAAGACCAGCATTTTTGCAGGGCTAGCACTGGTATTTGTGTATGAATCAAGAGGGAATGAAACAAAATGGAACAAATTTGTTGTTGAGTATTCTAGTGCTACCCCAGCATGCAGTGAATACTAACATACTAACCAGAGAGACAGGGAAAACTAGACTGACTTAAAAGAAGTTGCTTGCATTGTTTGTCTCTAAGTAGCCAATTAGGAAAGTTCCTGTCTTCCCACTTCAGGGATCACCTGACCCTATTTGCATGTCTTAAGGCCTCTGTTTGTTAGGTTCTTTCCCACTTACTTTCTACCTTTGGAAGAGGAGGGAGTGCCTGTAAAAATGTGCAGAAACTCTTGCAGCCATTCCAAGCATGGGCAGGAAACATTCAAATGCTTTAATTGCCTCCAGCAAGAATAAAATAAGCAAATATTTACATTCCCAAACTCTGTGTTAGAAGGTTAGTAAAGGGTGATGAAAAATGAGTCTCCTATGTGAGGCTGAAAAAAAAGTCCTTTGCTTTTATTTGGTGAGACAAACCCGCATTTCAACCCTCTTAGGAACAGATGTGTGAAATCTGTGAAACCCAGTGCTTAGGATCAAGTGGTTACAAATAAATCCCAAATGGTAAATAATTCCTTTACCAAAGTTACTATGCAGAGCATATACACAGAAAGCCAAATTAGAATCAGTTGAAGGAGGAATGGAAATCTGTGAAAGAAACAAAAGGTCTGAGATGTGCAGATGGCCCCATCTTACTGGCAAAAACCTTGAAATGATTTCTGAGGAAAGTGAAAGATGAAAGAGCTGAAGCAGGGCTGCAGTTGAACACTAAGAAGACAAAAATCATGACTATAGAAGATCCACACAACTTAAATGTTGGTGATGAAGACATGAAATTGTAAAAGAAATTCTATACATTGGTTTAATCATCAATTGACATGGAGAATGTGGTTAAGAAACCAGAAGAAGAATGAAACTCAGAAGAGCATTTTATTGAAGAAGTTAGAAAAGTATAAGGATATCCTTGGAATGCAAAGCCAAGATTATTGATGCAATGGTGTTCCTAGTAGTATCAGATATGGAAAGAAGGATGGTAAAAAATTCTGACAGGGAGAAAAAGGGATTCATTTGAGAGATGGAGCTGGGGGAAAGCTTTATGAGTACTGGGTAAGACATGTAAGTGGGTGCTGGATCAAATCAAACCTGAACTAAATCAAGAAACAAGTACTGTATGACTTTTCCGAGACTATCATACTTTGAGCACATGAGCAGAAGACAAGATTCACTGGAAAAGACACTCATGGTAAAAAAAAAATTGAAAGGAGCAGTAAAGAGGAATGTGAAGTTTAATAATAAAATTTGCATTATATTTCCTATTGTATTGTTGCATTTTAATTGCTTTATTTAATATATGCACATGCTTTTTTATTTTGTGTGTCTATCACCCTGAATAGCCAGAATAACAGTATATAAATATAACAATAATAAATAACTGGTTAAAAGTAATGTACAAATAGCATTATACTTAGTTACTTTTGATGACAAGTAATGTAACATAATGTTACTTCCAGTGGTGGGGAATTTCTGGAAATGGTGGAAATCCGGCCCATGGGCTGTAGTTTGGGCACTCCTGTTTTAAAGCATCATAAAAGTGTTTTGGCAATTATATTTCAGATTTTCTGGTGCTATCTTCTCATGGTCAAGGGAAGTATTCTTTAGTTTTGTCTTTCATATTGTTATGTGATGTCTCATTGTCTTTGACCCTCTACCCTAGGCATGAGAGAGCTCCAGAATGATCTCTCCTCAGCAATCCTGCTCAGCTCTTGGAAACACAAGCTGATGGTTTACCTCCTGAAATTAAGCCATCTTATGTTTTGTTTTCCTCTTTTTCTGTTACCTTCCACCTTTCCCAGTATTAGTTATTTATTTTATTTCATTTGCACCCCACCCTCCTCCGAAGACTCAGGACAGCTTTACAACTAAAAGCGATTAAAACACATACATAAAAATTAAAATTCAAGTTAGAAACACTGAGGAGAGAGGTGGAATATTTAAAAGAGCCAGGAGACTGAGTTGGCCGTCTGGCCCACTCCCCACACATGCCCCGCCAGTCAGGTCTTCACTCCATTCCTAAAGGGCAGCAACTCCGTCTGGAGAAGTAACTCTGTTGGCAGGAGGTTCCATAGGGCCGGAGCGGACACAGAAAAGGCCCTCCTTCTCGTCTTATCATCTTTTCCAGAGAACCTTGACTACTCATGATGTATGCAGAGTAGGACAGCCTCAGCTGAACTTCTCAGAGAGTAAACAAAACAAAACAAAAACGACTAACTACTGCATTTTAATGTTAGCTTTCATGGATCAGGGACTGTGGTGGCTGAGTAACTTGAAGACTAGAAGGTCAAAGTTTGATACCCGAATACTGCACGATGGAGTGAGCTCCTGTCTCTGTCCCAGCTCCTGTCAACTTAGCAGTTCTAAAGCAAGAAATTGCAAGTAGATAAATAGGTATCATTTTGGTGGGAAGGTAAACAGCGTTCCATGCACCCTGGTGTCTAGTCATGCCTGCCCCATGTCCACGGAAACATCAGCAGACACTGACAGCACTGGCTCTTTGGCTATAAACAGAGATGAGCACTGAACCCTAGAGTCAGATATGACTGGCTTTTGAGCAAGGGTGACCTTTACCTTTACCTTCATGGATCAAGTCCACTTGTTGTTCATGGCAATGTAAATATTTCCAAGGTGTGATACCAGAAGTGGTCACTAGAGCGAAGAGATACTTTTCTGTTTCTCGCCTACTGGTGATAGAATTGCAAAGTCTTTAACAATGCAGGGTATGCTCATAAGAACCACTTGTTGCCAAGAAATAATGCAGTGAGTTCTTTTTTCAATGCAATGGCCTGATCTGTGTAAAGGACACGAGTGTGTTGACACTGCACAGCTATAGCAGTCTGATATACAGTAAAACACCAGATAACGATTGGATCGGATAATGCTAAAATCGCAATTCATCCAGCCTGCTTCACCCTCAGTTCCAGGAGTGATGAGGGTGGTGTGGGCCAGATGGATTGGTGTCATGGGCCAGATCTGGCCCAGAAGCCTTGCAGGGGTGCCTAAACTTTTCAGACCATTGGCCAATCATGTGGTTCATGGGTGCCCAAACTACTCCCTGTGGGCCAGATCTGGCCTCCAATGGCAATTCATCCAGCCCACCCCATGCTCATCGATCCCAGAAGCGGAGATCGGGTGAGTTTTACTCCCGCTTCTGGGAGCAACGAGGTTGGAACAGGCTGGATGAATTGGTGTCAGGGCCAGATCTGGCCCATAGGGAGTAGTTGGGGCACCCAGGAACCACATGACTGGCCAGCGGCCTGAAATGCTTGGGCACCCCTGCTGGCATCCATTTTGGGTCCTGCTTCTATCCATTAGCCAGGGGAGCTCAAACTATGCCCTATGGGCCGGATCCAGCCAGTGACACCAGAAGCGGAAGTAAAACTCACCCAGCTTCTGGGAGTGGCAACAGTGGAACAGGCCAGATGAATTGGTGTCAGGGCCAGATCTGGCACACAGGCTGTAGTTTGGGCACCCATGAACCACGTGACTGGCCCGTGGCCTGAAAAGTTTGGGCACCCTTGCTGTTAGCTTTTAAAACTGATTCCTGTGCACAAGGCTTTGCTTTGCTTTGCTAAACTAGTCAGACTGGTTTGGCAAGCTTTTGTAATGTGTTTACCCTTTAGACAAAGGTTCCAGCAGGTTTCCTTGACTTTCCCTTAAAGCCTCTGTTGCTTATCTCTATGGAGTTAACGTTATCTGAGCCATCTGAATAGGATTTTAACGTTATCTGGCGCATGCATCGGATAAGGCTAAAAATCGGATAACGTTAAGACTTGTGGAACCAAGTCTTAACGTTATCCGAGGTATTACTGTATATTTTTATTGACATCATGAAGTAATTGTAGAATTTGTAATTTGGCGAGATACTCAGAATTTTCTGCTGCAATTCAGATTTTCAGGTTGGTTTGACATCATTATGGAAAAACATTATGGAAAAACATTATGGAAAAACAGTGGTGGTGAGCCTATGGCATGTGTGCCAGAGGTGACACCTACAGCCCTCTTTCTTGGCATGCACACCATTCCCCCAGCATAGAGTTCACCCCGCCCCTCTGCCCAGCAGTCCAGTGGGAGCGCTTCCTCCCTCCCCCCAGCACAGAGTTCACCCCACCCCTCTGTTTGGACACTCAGTCTCTAAAAGGTTCACTATCACTGCTCTATGATAATGAATACTCAAAGAAAAGCATATATGCAAAATTAAATCTACAATGCACAAATAATGCAGGATCATTCTGAGTGCTTGATAGGTAGAATGTAAGTTGATATATGGTGTGTCTTCCTTGGAAGGAAAATTTAACAATTCAAAACTAGTTTCCTGTTCTAACTCACCTGCCTTCCTCCATTTCCACACAGAATACATGACAGAGATCCAGTGCAACCAAAGTTTTATACTTAACAATAATTATAAACTGTGGTGATATATAACTTCAGTTTCACTAAAGCCTTCTGTCTCTTTTGGGATAGCAAATAACTTCACTGCTACCTCTACGAGATGGTACTATCCTGCCATATACAACAAGTAACTTTTAACTCAACTCAGAACCGCTTAACATATCTCTTACAATGTGGGCATGAGGCTGGACAACGTGGTTCATCTTTGCCCTGCTGGGTTTGGACTCATTGACCCAGATCCAGAGAACAATGGGTCTGTTCCCTTCTTTGGTGTTCCTACCTGTCTTGACCTCCCTCCCCCCCAGGTAGGACGACTTACAAGGAACTTGCTATTTCACTTGTTCTACCTTTCCAGGCCTATCACAATGAATCAGAATGATGATGATAATGATGATGATGATCCCCTGGACTGCAAGGAGATCAAATCAGTCAGTGGTGGGATTCAATTTTTTTACTACCTACTCTGTGAGCGTGGTGTGGTGGGCGTGGCCAGGGGGAAAGCCCTGCGTTGCACCCAAATTAGGACAATGTTATTTCAAAACTTGGATGGGCAGGGGGGTGGCAGAATTTCTGCTACTGGTTCTGGCGAACTGGGGTGAACCTGCTGAATTCCACCACTGAAATCAGTCAACCCTAAAGGAAATCGACTCTGACTACTCCTTGGAAGGCCAGGTACTTTGGCCACCAAATAAGAAAAGAGGATTCACTGGAGAAGGCCCTGATGCTAGGAAAGATTGAAAGCAAAAGAAGGTGGTAACAGAAGATGAGATGGTTAGACAGCATTGTTGACACAATGGGTGTGTATCTGGTTGGATACCAGAGGATAGCCGATGACAGAGAAGCCTGGTATGCTGAGGTCCATGGGGATGCAAAGGGTTGGACTCGACTGTGTGACTGAACAACAACAAGCTGGGTGGTGCAATCCATTTCCTTCTCCATGCTACCACTCTCCTAGTTAAGCACATAAAGGCACTCATGTAGGGTAAAAGTAAAGGTCGCCCTTGCTTGAAAGCCAGTCATATCTGACTCTAGGGTTCCGTGCTCATCTCTGTTTACAGCCAAAGAGCCAGCACTGTCTGTGTCCGAAGACATTTCTGTGGACATGTGGAAGGCATGACTAAACATCAGAGTACATGGAACCAAGGATGTGCAGGGCACCATTGGAAGGTGCTGGATAGGGAGTGGTGGTGGGTGCCTATTTGGGGGTTGGGGTTGGGGAGGGAATTGGCACCCTGGGGTCCCAGAGGTGAGGACGGGGTGGGACAAAATCTGATTGCCCGATATACCAGCACACGCCTGTATGGAATGCTGTTTACCTTCCCACCAAAGCGGTACCTATTTATCTACTTGCAATATCTTGCTTTTGAACTGCTAGGTTGGCAGGAGCTGGGACAGGGATGGGAGCTTACTCCATTGTGCAGCACTCTGGTCTTAAACTGCTGACCTGCCGACCTTCCAGTCATCAAGTTCAGCATCTTAACCACTAAGCCACTGCAGCCCTCCACGTAAACAGCCCTGCAATTTCCATCAGTGGGGCAAAAAAAAAAAGAAAAAAGAAAAAAAAAAGAACTGACTCGACAGAAATGTCAAGTGAACTATTTGAAGAAGGAAAACTCCCAATTCCAGCTTTTCGAAGTTCTCCCCAATGCACTTTCTGCTTTTGGGAGCATTAAAAAAACCCTCCCTCCCAGCTGTACTTTCAAATGTAACAGCCTGCAATTAAAAATGGCTCTTCCCACTTGCCGTTTCAAATGTTACAGTTCACAATTACACCACTTCTGCCTACTGGCTCATTCTGAGTAATACATCAATTGGGAGAAGGAATAAATTAGAAGTCTGGAAAGCTGGGTGAATCTCTAGCATCTAATTAGCCCACTAAAATGAACCTTGAATTGAAGCTAAACTGGAAAGCTGAGTCTTTTTGTCCATCTTCACCAAAAGTCTGGGAGAACCGCACATAGTACTGTATCTGTAAATAGTATTTAATGATTTAATAACTTGGTGTGGTGGCAAGACGGTGTTGCATGGACGAAAACAGAAACAGCATCAATTCACAGACAGCCATAAGGTGTGATGAAATTCTTGAAAACCAACACCTACATCATATTCACCTATGTTGTCATGTGAGGGGAACTGGAAGGGACTGTGGTAGCTTAGTGGTTAAGACGCTGAACTTGACAACTGGAAGGTTGGGAGGTCAGCAGTTCAAGACCCGAATGCTGCACAACGGAGTGAGCTCCTGTCTCTGTCCCAGTTCCTGCCAACCTAGCAGTTCAAAAGCAAGAAATTGCAAGTAGATAAATAGATACCACTTAGATGGGAAGGTAAACAGTTATCCATGCACTCTGGTGTTTAGTCATGCTGCCACATGTCCACAGAAACATCTGCAGACGCAGACAGCCCTGGCTGTTTGGTTGTAAATGGAGATGAGCACTGAACCATAGAGTTGGATAAGTCTGGCTTTCAAACAAGGGAGACCTTTACCTTTACTATTAAACATGGAGCTATGTGCTGGATTTGACCACATGTAACAGATATTCACAGTTTCTTATTAAATGCAGAATGACTGGTTTTCAAGCAAGGGTCACCTTTACCTTTACCCTAAGGGGAACTGGAGATGTATTTCCTCCTCTCTGGCAGGATCATCTTCACAATTGGATGTGAGATCAGGGATCTTCTGGAGTGGTAAAACTGCTGAATGGATAGCTTTATAGACACAGCAGACACTAATGTGATTTTGGTCCATGAGAAAATAATGTGAAAAGATGCTATTAAACATCTATTTAATGGAGAAGGGGCTTGTGTCTTTAGATGTTTTGGATTTTAGCTCCCAGATGCCTCAAGTAGCAAACGTGATGATAAATAATTCAAAACAACACACCTGGAGATGGATGGAACACATCTCACAGTCTCTGGTTTAGTTCTTCTTCTCTGTCTAGACCAGTTGTGAAACTGCCAACTCCATCTTCTAATTTGGTTTTGCTCTTGTGTACCCTCAAGAATGTTTGCTCTTGCCATCAAGCTCTTCCTGGATCTGAGCTGAAGGACTTGAGGCTCACGTCCATTTAGAGGATGTCAAGAGTAATTTGCTTGTTTAGTTCTCTTGGCATTCATCATCCAATTTAGAAGTATTCTACTCTTAACATGCTAACTGCTTGTGACCAGAAGATCTCCTTGAGGGCCCTATTGGCTGTGGATACTGTGAGCTATTAAAAAAAATTCCCAGCTCTGTTATTCACAAAGCTGGTGAGCCAATTAACCATCCATTCATCTTTTGCTGGATTCAAGTGGGCTATTCAACTCCCTTCCCTCATTATATTCCATTTTCCCAACACACAATGTGTTGGAGATCCTGTGGGCCACTCAGCATGGCCAGTCATTGTCTGGCTGATTTCTAGTGGAAGCAGTAGTTGCTCCCTGTAAAAAGTTTTATTCTTCTGCACACCTTGAGCTTTGATGATACCCTTCACTTGTTACTCAGTGGCCCTGTTGTGGCTCCATTGTTGTGGTCTCTCATCAGAGGTGCTGATCCTGTAAAGCAGGGATTCTCAACCTGCAGCCTGCAGGGCCATTTCATGTGGCCCCCACTGCCTCCACCACACCAGGAAGTGCCATGTGGTGGAGAAAGGGCAAAATGGCTGTCCGGCCCCCGAAGCTATCTGAGGAAGCGTGACCTGACCCCTGGCTTAAAAAGGTTGAGGACTCCTCCTGTAAAGAATCCTTGGGACAAATGGGTGCACTCCTCCTCCTTAGAGCTGTCCTTGCTCCCCCAGACTCTTTTTTCGGAGGGGTGGGAAGTGTCTTTTAAATTGCAAAGTATTGATGCTAGATTTCTTTAAAGAATAACAGCTTGTTTTAAGGGCAGGGGCAACATTAAGGACACCTGCTGAAAATGTTGGTGAATTGATTCTTGAGTAGGAAGGAAAGAGATGAATAAGGCAGGTTGAATGTTCCACCATAGCCTCTTCAGGGTCTGCTCACTCAAGATTTTTTCCTTTGTGTTGATTTTTGATGATAGCAATTACCCTAATTAGTTACGTGGCTCTGAAAAAAGCCAACCAGCAGTCTATATAGTAAACATGACACTTCGAAATTACCCTTATTGGCTTATTACCTTATTTTCACCTGCACTTTCCTTTCACAATATGACCTCTTCTAATCTCATGAATTCTCTACATTCACCATATCTTTTTACCCAATAGGATGTTTATCAATATTTGAAAAGAAATGTAGCCAGACTACTAAAGAATTGATTTCTAATTTGCTAACAGCAGTGAGGTTGGTTGCAACTAGAACCTGGAAAATAAGACATAATTTCCAATTAAATGCTTGGTATAGGGAAGTTAGCTATTAATGATTAGCTAATATGGAATATAAAAGTTAAGATGGGGGTACAAAGTAAGGATGTATTTACATCAGGGGTGCCCAAATTTTTTGGGCCATGGGCTGGTCACATGGTTCTGGGGCTGTTCACTATGGCCTGGGAGCCAGATCCAGCGCCAACACCAATTCATCCGGCCCACTAAGCCCTCATCACTCCCGGAAGTGAAAGTAAAACATGCTCATATGGGTACATTTTACTTCTGCTTATGGGAGCGACGAGGGCTTTGTGGGCTGGATGAATTGGTCTTTGGGGCCGGATTCAGCCCCCAGCCATAGTTTGGGCACCCCGATTTATATATACTTGGGGAGAATTTATTATTTTTGTATTAATAAAGGGGAACAAGGCTCCATGGAGGTAAATGGTTGGGGGGCAGCAGCACTATGTTTAGCAGATGTTCATTAATTGTTTGTTAGATGTTTATGTGATTTTGTTTATGTGTGTTTATTTGTGTGTGTGTTTTTTAAAAGTGTTATGAAGAAAGTTCTTGAGAACCTGTAGAGAAGGTCTTGCAAGCCCTAGAAACAGGACTGAAGGACTCCATGGAGCCAATATCAATTCAGCAGTGCAAATAATTAAACAAGTTCAAAACACTAGAGCTTTCCTTGATGTCCTTCAAGAAGTTAAAGTTGCAAATAATCAACACTGAAGAACTCAAAAATGTTAAGAAAGAAAGTTGACTTAAAAAACATGCTTTAAAAGAAAAGCTTGGTGAAAAACAATGAGAAGTAGGAAGATCCAGTTGTGTTGGACCAACACAAAGGGGTCAGGCCAGCCTGGGGGCAGTTCTACTGCTGCAAGAGGTTTCTGGGGTTTTACATATTGTAAGCCACCCTGAGTGGTGCTTGCACCAAAAAGGCGGAGTATAAATGTAAATAATGTACAAATGTAAATAAATAAATAAATAAATAAATAAATAAATACACCCACTACAGCCTGTCCATCTTTGCATTTGGGTTGTATTGTCTGCCTCTTAGGTTGTTTGGACTGCCTTGTCTTCAGCAAGACGGTTGTGCTGCTTCTTCCTGCTCCTCCTTGACAAGGATTGCATTATAATTGGCTCCTACTCTTTGTCCAAACCTAGTGTTTTTGTATTGGAACTGTTATGACACAAGAATAGAGTTACATCTATAAGCAAACAAGCTCCACAACGGTCTCCCTTTCCATCAAGTGGCTAAGACACTGACTGGAAGGTTGGCAGATCAGCAGTTTGAGACCTGAATACTGCATGACAGAATGAGCTCCTGTCTCTGTCCTAGCTCCTGCCAACCTAGCAGTTGGAAAGCAAGAAATTGCAAGTAGATAAATAGGGACCACTTCGGTGGGAAGGTAAACAGCATTCCATGCGCTCCAGTGTCTAGTCATGCCTGCCACATGACCATGGAAATGTCTGCATGGAAATGTCATCTAGGAAACAGAGATGAGGACTGAACCCTACAGTCGGATATGACTGGCTTTTGAGCAAGGGTGACCTTTACCTAGTGGTGGCCATCCAAAAATTTTCCTACCACACTGTGGGCGTGGCCATGTGACTGGGTAGGCATTGCCTGTTGGCCATGTGACTGCTCTTCACTATAGAGCTATGAAAATAGAAGTCTCTTCTATTTTCATCACTCTATAGTGAACCTCTGAAGCCATTTCCCCCTTCTCCAAGGCTTTCCCAGGTCTCTGTTTCACCCCGAAGCGCATCCCCAGACACTCTGGAGGCCAGCCATTTTTACAACTGGTACACGTGTACTGGTCCGATCTGGCTCATGCCTATCACTGCCTTTACCTGTCCTCTATACCTGTCCTCTATATTCTTAATCTCCTTTTTCTTATGAAATGGAATATACACCAGTTATTCAATTCTTGATTGTGTTCACTAGACTCATGTAATGCTAAACGGGCTGGCCAGGCCTGATTGGCTCAGGTTCTTTTAGGCTAGGGGTTCTCAAACTATGGCCCATGGGCTGGATGTGGCCCATGGCACATTTCCTGTGGCTTGCAACCCTCACTCTCACCACCACTGCCAGAAGCGAGGGCAGTGGGCCGCATCAAATGGCACTGTGGGGAGAACCATTGGGCTCCTGGCCTTGTCCCACCCAATCTCTCTCTAGGACCTCAGGCCCACGGATAATCTCCAGCCCCACAAGGAAGGACTAGCCTCATTAAAAAACCCACTCACCCTTTCTCCAAGCAGGCAATTAATTTCATTAGTGTCAGTTGGGGAGGGGAGGGGTTAGGTGCAGGTCCAAAGCCTCCATGGATCATTGGCGTCTCCCTCCCTCCTTCCAGGGAGAAACAAAATAGCCACTTCTTTGAAGCTGTTGGGACAAAAAGGCTGCCTCAAAATGGCCACCCCCATTGTGCAGGCAAGACAAAATGGCCGTTTGGTCCGATCAGCTGTCTCAGGGAGTGTGATCTGGCCCACAGCTTGAAAAGATTGAGAACCCCTGTTTTAGGCTATCAGAGACAATAAGCACTCAGTGGGTGAAGAAACAAAGTTTTATTAGACAGTTCTCTAAGCAAAACATAACAGAGACAGAGCAAGAAACAAGAACAAGAATACAAAGAAGCTATATTTACCTAGCATGGATTCCCTCTGTCCCTTTTCTAGCCACCTGAGAGCCTGACTTCTTTATACTCCAGCAGCTAAAATTCCACCTCATCTTCTTTGGGTCTAAGGTAAGCCCCTCACTCAGAGGATGTCCAAACCCAACAATGGCCATTTGGGCTGGGATAATTGGTGTTTCACCCTTACAGGTGGGTTATTATCAGCCAAGAACACAGGAAAGGGTCACTGTGACCTGCTTCATGCCCTTCCTTATATAGTCAGGGATTTTCTGCCTATCAGATTTCCCAAGTGTTTTGCCAGCCATGGATGTATTCAGTGGCCTTTCCTCTGCCTTCCACATCACAGTAATGTTCCATGAGTAACTTTCTGGTCCTCAGCCCTTTTGGCATAGAAAGTCCTCTTCAGCCCCAGGCCAGGATTGATGAAGCTGCTCCCCTCCACCAAGATGGATTCAAGTGGGATTTAATCCATTTGGGGACCATTACCCTTCCCTGTGGATTTTGGTCCTTAGGGTTGTCAGGTTAGTTAACCGCCACCTAACACTCGGTGTTGAGTTGCTGGCAGTATAGTCTACTCTATTACCATAGCAGGACAACCTTGCCAGACTGGGATTATGTACCCTAGCAAACTTTTTCATCTGACCGTGGGGAGAGAGAAGATCATTATCTTTAATATCCCTTTGCATAGCCCTCACGTCCTCCCCACCAAGCTATGCATTTCTTGCTCCAGTGCCCTACCTAAAAAACGAGACTACTCCACTTAATAAGGAGAAAAGGCCACAGTACTGCTTCTTAACACAGCAAGCAACTCTGACCCCCAAGACCCCTGTTTCCAACGTTGATATCATGTAACTCCCTCTCCAAACTCTCTGAGCTTCAAGATCCCAGCCAGGAAGCATTATTTATTTATTTTATTTTTTGACATATGAAGTAAGGCTATGCTTGAGGGGAGAATAAAATCAAGCCTGTGACCCTGAAGCAATGGAACCAAATAACTGTTCCCCCCACCCCCCGACAACTCTTTCTTGCTCTCAAGAAAACAAAACCGCTGCCGACATATATAGCTGTCAAGAGCAGCACTAAAGAGATACCAAAAATAATTCTGCAATATTTTGCACCTCACTGGTGGGGGATTGGGGTGGGGTGCAGCACGTCATGGTGGATTGCAGAAGCCATTAGAAAGCACTGAACCATGAAGTGAATGGGTGGTGTTTCAGTCTTCGTTTTTTAAAATCTGTTCTGCCACCCGAGTCTGAATCTGAGGAAACAAACGGCAGAGGCAGCGTTATTAATGGATACTTTCCCTTCATTGTATACAGGAAGTTATGTATTTATTATGCTTCAGGTATGCTGGCAGCACACAGGTGGTGTTTTCGGCTCAAGGGATGGCATCGCTTGTGTGAAAATTAGGTGTGAAGGACAGGAAGCTTTGTGGGAGAATGTCATATCACCTTTAGAGCTTGCTCTGCTATCAAGACCTATGTTCGCTGGAAATAATTAGGTGTCTCAGTGTGTGTGTATATATAGGTGCCTCTACATAGTTCCAACTGAAAAAAGATATATGAGTCATTAGATCTCCAAGGGATATTTCCATTGTAGTGGAATCAATTATGTGAGGTGCTCAGGCTCAGTGCCTGGAAAAAACTACATATACCTATACCACACATGACCTTTAATGACAGTGGTGGTGAACCTATGGCATGTGTGCCAGAGGTGGCACTTAGCACCCTCCTGGTGGGCACCCATGTGGTTGCCCCAGCACAGAGTTTGCTCAGCTTCTCTGCCCAACAGCCCAATGGGAGTGCTTCCTCCCTCCTCTAACACAGAGTTTGCCCTACCCCTTTGCCCAGCAGCCAAATGGGAGAGTTTCGTCCCTCCTCTATTGGTGTGTTGGCACTTTACAATAAAAAAGTGGGTTTGTGGTTGCAGTTTGGGTTGGGTCTGGTTATTCCTGGGAAACCCCCAGGGAACACTGGATGCTGTATCAGAGAGCTCAGGGGCAGATCACCTATTAAGGATGCAGAAGGTGTCAGTTCAATCCTATGCATCTCTAGGGTAGACTAGGAAAGAATCCTTCATGAAACCCCAGAAAGCTGCTGTCCATCATAAATGAGTGCTGACAGAACAGGCTGGCTATAGGAAAGGGCTGACTTTTAAAAGGCATGTTCCTATTTGTATTTACATTGCAATTTGAAGAAATATCACAGATGTTTCTTCAAGAATTAGAAAAGTTCTCATATGAGTGAGGAGGTCTGTGACAAATTGGGCTTGGTTCTTTGTCTACTGTCAAAATCAGGCTTTGTACTTGTTAAACCTTCAAACAAAGGACACATTCAAGGAGAGGACTGTCTTCTTGGGAAAGAGGCTACGTTGGTCATTCCATCCTGTGCTCAGTATCTGCTCCATTATACTTGGTTTGCCACTGGGACTGAAGAGATCTGGGTTCTTGTTAAGCCATGAAACTCACTGCATGACTTTGAGCCTCTCCTTTTCTCTTTCTCTATCTCACAGGGTTGATCTGATGATAAAGAAGAGGAAGGAGAGATTATGTACACACACACCCCTTGAGCTCATGGCAGGAAAACTGGAATATAAACAAATAGTGAATTAAGCAAGCAAGGTGACAAACAAACAAATAATCCCCTAACCTGCCTATCAGTCTGCAACCAATCTCATAAATAAACAAAAAGCTCTACATCAGTAAAAAAAAAAGAAAGAAAGAGAGAGAGGAAAGTTATCTTTGTTAGAAGTATTCTACTGTACAACCAAGCAAACAAACTCTGATGCTCTTAAAAGAGAGTGCAGACATGCTTGAAGCCTGAACTGTGTTGAACCTTAGAGGAAGGAAAAACAACTCACAGTCCTGAACTGTGTCTGGCTGCTCTGGCTCACTTCTGTAGCTAGACAGTGAGATAGACCATTAGTCATGACCATGGCCACCTCCAAAGGCAAAGTACCAGAGGCTAGGGAAGAATTTAGTAAATGTTTTATTGCTGGAGACACTGAAAATTGAGGCCATAAATTATCCACTTCATTCACAGCAGCAAACAGTACCAAGCCTTGTGTTTATAAGGCTGCACAAGGATTGTGTCTGTAAGGCTGCACAATCGTTTGTCATGCTCGGTGATGGGTCAGCTTTGAAAGGTCCTGCGATTCTGTTCTGTTTTGATAAGTGCTTAAAACTGTGGATGTTTCTCAGGATGAAGAGAAGAAACAGTCTGGTTTGATGTGCTTCTTCTTTTGTGTCTAAGCCAAACGTGAATCTTCCTGAATGAAACCATCTTTTGGTGAGTTTCCTTTTGCCTGACGAAGGCCTCAACTGCCAGTCGTCATCAGAGACCCAGGGGGAGGTGAGTGGCCAATATTGCTCCCTCCCCCCACCCCATCAAAAAAAAAAAACACCTGAGGCCAGAGAGGAAAGGAGGCAGAGACCAAGACCTCAACTACCAGTCACCATCGGAAATGCCCAGTTGGAGTCACTGCAGGAGGGTGAGTGACAGAGGACACCAATGCAGGCCTCCAGGCCTAACCAGAGGCCAGAGCCAGGAGGAGCGAAGGAGTCACTACAATGGATGTTCTCACCAAAGACTCATAGCTGCATGCATTTGATAAGTAATTGAATTACCGTAGTTGACTTGATATAGCAAACTTTCCTTTTCATACCAAGGGTTTCCTTTTCATACCAAGGATGATTACTAACAACATACTTTTGACTACATATACAACTTCATGTTTCATATATACAGCATTAATCAACTTAATTTTAGTCTGTTACTTTGTGTTAAATTGTGATAATATGTATGACAGTAAAATACTGGCATAGAAACCAGCAAACCATGTCAGGAAGTCTGCCAAGAGAACTCTACGGACTAGAACAAAAGGCAAAGAAAAGAGGCAAAATAGATGAAATATGATGCTTAGGCTAGGTCAGAAGAGGGGGGTGGATAGGGCAGTGGGAGGAAAAATACAGTGTTGTAAGGAACAATACTGTATAGGAACATGGAATGTGAGATCTATGAACTAAGGAAAGCTGGAAGTGGCAAAAAAGGAAATCGAAAGAATATGCATTGATATCTTGGGAATCAGTGAGTTAAAATGGAGAGGGATGGGCGAATTCAGCTCTGGAAACCATCATATTTACTACTGTGTACAAGAAAGCCTCAGAAGAAATGGAGTAGCCATAATTTTCAATAAAAGAGTGAGAAAAGCAGTAATGGGATATAATCTTAAAAATGACAGAATGGTTTCAGTCAGAATCCAAGGCAAACCTTTCAATATCACTGCAATCTAAATATACTGGTGCAGATGAAGCCATAGTCCACTGGTGCAGATGAAGCCACAGTTGATCAGTTCTATGAGGACCTACAACACCTCATAGAACAGAAACCAAGAAATGATGTCCACATTATCATAGGAGATTGGCATGCCAAAACAGGAAACCAAAAAGTACCGGTAAATGGAATAACAGGCAAGTTTGGTCTAGGAACACAGAATGAAGCAGAGCAAAGGCTAATATAGTTCTGCCAACAGAATGCACTGGTCATAGCAAACACCCTCTTCCAGCAACACAAGAGGAGACTTTACACATGGACATCTCCAGATGGCCAACATCGAAACCAGATTGATTACATACTCTGCAGCCAAAGATGGAGAACCTCCATACAATCAGGAAAAATGAGACCTGGAGCAGACTGTGGCTCAGATCATAATCTACTGATTGCAAAATTCAGGCTTAGACTAAAGAAAACAGGGAAAACAATTAGGTCAGACAGGTATGACCTAGAAAACATCCCTAAAGAATACACAGTGGAGGTATGGAACAGTTTTTATGGCTTAGACTTGATAGAGTGCCAGAAGAATTATGGACAGAAGTACAGGACATCATACAAGAGGCAGCAGGGAAAACCATACCAAAAGAAAAGAAGCATAAGAAATCAAAGTGGTTGTCTGATGAGGCTCTTAAAATAGCAGAGGAAAGAAGGAATGCAAAAGGCAAAGGAGAAAGGAAATAATTCAACCAATTGAATACAGAATTTCAATGAAAAGCAAGGAGAGATAAGGAAACCTACCTAAATGAACAATGCAAAGAAATAGAGGAAAACAAAATAAGGGGTAGGACTAGAGATCTTTTTTAAAAAAAATTGGGAAAAACAGCAAGGATTTAGCTGATGCAGAAGAGATTTAGAAAAGATGGCAAGAGTACACAGAGGAACTTTACAAAAGGGACCTCAACACCCCTGATAATCACAATGAGAACATTGAACTTGAACCATACATCCTAGAGAGTGAAGTCAGAAAGGCTCTAAAAAGCACTGCAAACAACAAAGCTAGGGGAGATGATGGTATCCCATCGGAATTTTTTCAAAGCCCTAAAAGATGATGGAATCAAATTATTGCATTCTATATGCCAGCAGATTTGGAAAACACAACAATGGCCACAAGATTGGAAAAAATCAGTATATGTTCCAATCCTAAAAAAGGGTAATGCCAAAGAATGTTCAAATTATCGAACAGTTGCACTCATCCCACATGCAAGCAAGGTTATGCTCAAGATAATACAGGATAGACTGCAACAGCACATGGAGAGAGAATTACCAGAAGTGCAGGCTGGGTTCTGAAGAGGCAGGGGAACTGGAGACCACATTGCCAACATACATTGGATCATGGAGAAAACAAAGGAATATCAGAAACAAGTCTACTTCTGTTTCATTGACTACACCAAGGCCTTTGACTGTGTGGACCACAACAAAATATGGCAAGTAATTAAAGAGATGGGAATATCAGAACACCGTATATGCCTCATGAGAAATCTGTACAAGAGTCAAGAAGCAACAGTTAGGGCAGAATACGGAATGACAGAGTGGTTTGGAATAGGAAAGGGAGTCAGACAAGGCTGTATTTTATCACCCTGCTTATTCAACTTATACACAGAGCACATAATGCACAATGCAGAGTTGGACGAATCACAAACTGGGATCAAAATTGCTGGGAGAAACATCAACAACTTGAGATATGCAGATGATACCACCTTAATGGCAGAAAGTGAGGAAGACCTAAAGAAGCTGCTGCTTAGGTTGAGAGAAGAGAGTGCAAAAGCTGGCTTAAAACTCAACATCAAGAAAACCAAGATAATGGCAACAGGCCCCATCAGTCCCTGGAGAAATGATGGGGAAGAAGTAGAAGCAGTGACAGATTTTACTTTCCTAGGATCAAAGCTCACTGCAGATGGAGATTGCAGCCATGAAATAAAAAGGCGACTGATTCTTGGGAGACAAGCTATGAGAAACCTGAGGAACATAGTTAAAAGTAGAGACATCGTCTTGCAAACAGTCAAAACAGTGGTATTCCTGGTGGCAACGTATGGTTGTGAGAGCTGGACCATTAGGAAAGCTGAGTGCAGAAGAATAGATGCCTTTGAAATGTGGTGTTGAGGAGAGTTTTGAGAGTCCCCTGGACAGTGAGGAGAACAAATAAGTCAATCCTAAAAGAAATCAACCCTGACAGCTCCTTAGAAGGTCAAATAGTAAAGATGAAGTTAAAGTACTTTGGACCCCAAATGAGAAGAGAAGATTCATTTGAGAGGGCCTTGATGCTGGGAAAGGTGGAGGGCAAAAGAAGAAGGGGTGGCCAAAAATGCGATGGGTAGATGGTATTGTATATGCAATGGGCACAGAGCTGGGTGGGCTGAGAAAGATGGTGGAGGACAGGGGTGCCTGGTGGGCAACGGTCCATGGGGTCACAAACGGTCGGAATCGACTGTGTGACTGAATAACAACAACAAGAGTGTGAGAAAGATTAGCTGGCACAAGGTTGCGCTTGTCCACAGTATGCCTGACTGTGGTTCAAAAATACCACAATTTTCTAGGAGGTTTTTTCTGTGTATCCACTTTGGTGTGCTGAGTATGGCCAATTTAATAAGGTTTTAGGATCTTAACTACTTGGTTAAGGTATCGTGTCACTTCATCACTCAGGAGTGCTGTTAATAATGTATGCTTAATCAGCCAACTACATCCCCTGTCAACTTCAATTGACTTTCCTCTGCCCCCTTTTCACAGAATTTGAAAAGGCAGGGTAGTAATGTGGGTAAAGCGACTGAGATTTTAACTGAGGTTATCAGATTTTAGAAAGCACCAACATCTAGAGATCAATCTACTGATAAATGTTAAGAAAATAAATGACAACATTTTCTGGTCCTATTTATCCTCTCCCGCAAATTGTCTTTTCTTATTCTTCAGGTGCTATATCCATTCCAGATACAGTATTGGCTATCATCATGGTCAGTGATGGGATGTAACAGGTTCTCACCAGTTCGCCAGAACCGGTAGTAACGTTTCCCAGTGTCCCGGAGAACTGGTAGCAGCTTTTGGGGGGAACCACCTTCAGGGCTTACCTTTTCACTGGTTCCCCCACTGCGTATGCGCACCAACCACTTGGTGTGCATGCACACCTACAGTGCTTGGGGTGTATGCACTGCCTCCTTGCTGTCCTCCCAACCGGGGAGGAGGAAGAGAAGCTGCTAGCCTGAAGCTCCCTATAGCCTGCTCCCCAAGGTAAGTAACTCACCTTTGGATGTGGTATGTCTGTGTGTATTTTAATGTGTATTTAATACCTTTACTTATGTTGACGTACTACCACAGTTCCTAAAAAGGCCTGGTGGCCTGGCTTGGGGTTTTTAAGCAAAGTCTTGGAGTTACCTCATCAATAAAGTACACCTGTGCTGTTCCAATTGCTGTTCCAATTGGAGAACCCTTAAGGAAGTACAGCTGTTTTACATTTACATTAAGGCATATTATCCTAGAGAACTGGTTAGGCAAAGACTTAGTACCTAACTTCTTTAACTGTTGAAAAGTGCCAAAATGAAGCCATCTTGTGTGTGAGTTAATTCTGTAGTTCCTTCCATCTGACCTAGTGTGAGAAAGATTAGCCAGAATAAGCTTTAAGCGCTGTTTTAAAAGCTCTGGTTGATTTGTGTTTGGGATGGGTGGGTGTATTTTTGTTTTATTTATTTATTTTATTTATTTATGGGTTTGTGTTGTGGGTGGGTGGGTGGGTTGAGGTGTGTGTGTGTGCTTATTTTTATTTTATTTATTTTATTATTTTGTATTTTATTATTATTTTTCTTTGCCCCACCCATGACATCATGACATCATGATGTTAGCTCTGCCCACACAGTGATGACATCATGGTGGGGTAGTAAAAAAATTGACATCCCACCACTGATCATGGTGATTGTCTTCCTGTTCTTAACTTCTCAGAACAGTTCTTCCAAGGACATGCCACACCAGTCTCTTTGGTTCTTTGGCCATGAAGTACTTCTATATCCAAGGCCATCTCTCTTCCAAAGGATCTTTCTTTGTAGAGCAAGTTGGAGTATTCTATACTTTATGTTGTTCCTCATGATATGGCCAAGATATTGGAACTTTCTTTGCTTAATAGTCTTAAAGAACACTTCTACATTAGTTACCTGGTCAACCCATGATATCCTTAGCAGCTGTTTGTAGATTCACATTTCAAAAGCTTCAATTCTCTTTTTAGATGCTTTAGTCCAGGAATTCTCAACCTTTTAAAGCCGGAAGGTGGGTCACACTTCCTCAGACAGCTTCAGGGGCTAGACAGCCATTTTGCCCTTCCTCCACCACATGGCACTTCTGGGTGTGGTAGAGGCGGGGGGGGGGCACATGAAATGGTGCTGTGGGCTGCATCTAACCCATGGGCTGCAGGTTGAGAATCCCTGTTTTAGTCAATGTCCAAGTTTCAACTGCATATAGCAACACTGGGAATACGTAACATCTCGCTATTCAGATCTTTGTAGTGAGTGTTAGATCTGAAAAATGTAAACATTCTTTTTGGGAAGTTACCAAATTATCTTGGGGTTTTTTTTTTTGCCCTTTATTAAGAGATATTGTAAAGTGTCCCCAGGCAGCCTAAACTGCTAGTTTTAGCTCAGTAGAAAAATTATTTTTTGACCACAACTCTCAAAATCCCTCAAACATGGCCCATAGTTCTGATGGCTAGGAGCTTCCTGGACTCCAGGGGGGGGGGGGGAAGCAACTTTTCTGACCTCTGCTCTTTCCACACACTGAGAATGAACCAATTTGATGAAACCAACCTGCTTTTGTTAATCACATCTTTGTCCCGTTCATAGTAATTGCAGTAATTACATTAGCAAGCTGGTATGGAGAACTTACAGTTGTGATTTGGGGGTAGTCACTCACAATGCTGATGGTTGGGAAAACTGAAAACTTATATTTACTCTTCCAAGAAACCCATTTTGTATGGGCTGAAACAAATCCAACCAAGATCTGAGCACAGAAATTCATAGAGTTGGCTTTCAAATGTGCAGGTTTGCGGTTAGCTGTCATGGAGACAAATTCTTCCAGAGCTTTGGAGCTCTAATGCAGCATTTGCCATGAAATGTTACCAGAGGAAAGCTCAGCATTTGCTACCAACTTCTGGAACTGGTGCAAACTCTCTGAGCTGTGATGGATCCAAGTACATGCCTATGCCCACTTACACTGGAAAACTACTCATTCCTACCTCAACAGATACATATCTGCAGGTGGAGTGACATTTGTGAACACCTGTGCATGCAAATATGTGGTTGTCACTTATCATGGACCTAGTAGGTCAAAGTGAGATACAGTCAAACCTCCCATAAAGAGCGTTTCGCTTAAAGAGTAACTCGCCTAAAGAGCAGAATTTTCTCTGAATGTTCACTTCGCTTAACAAATAAAACCAACCCAAAACTCACTTAACAAATACATTGGGGTTCACACTCCCCCCCCACACACACAATTGGTCATTTACAATGGTGTTTCGCTTAAAGAGCAAGCTCACTTAAAGAGCAATCCTGTGGAACGCATTATGCTCTTTAAGCGAGGTACAACTGTATATGGTATCTTTCCCACACTTAATGGTGGGGAACTTACAAAACATGTATGAAATTCTTGATTTCTTATTTTTATTTCATGGAAGGTCCAGCTGATTGAATGCAAAGGGTTTTATATGTGGAACTCTAGGTGGGTAGAAACTTCAACTCAGATTCTGAAAAAATGTCTGTCTGTCTCCTTCCTTCACTCCCTCTTCTGGTTATATTAAGTTCTGAGCTTTTGCTAATTAGTAATGTCTGTTTAAGAGCTGAACTCTTTTGATGTTCTCTCAGCCTTCTCTCTATTCACTAGAGATTTTTTTTTTAAAAAAGAGAAATACCCCTTAAATATACATTTCAGAGACCTCTCCAATCAGCTCTCCCTATTCAGAAGTTCTTTATTTTCCTCCTTGAAGCAGATTGTTCCCTCTTGGTGCTGAAAAATGGCAGGGTGATTAGGCGAGCTGGTTGGATAAAAACATATTATCTTTGCCATAATAGAATAAATGAAGAAAGTCGGTCAGATCTAAAAATATACAGCTACTTACATGCAAGTGTTTCTCAGCACTGTTTAGCATCATGCGCTGTTGGAAGCCTTGATCTAAAGTGCCCCACATTTGCATTTTCTGCTTAGGCTTCACCAAGCTTTTAGGCTCTTTTTAACTATTGCCACTTTTACTGGCCAGAAGAAGGAGATGGATGTTGGTGGGCAGGAGGGATAAGAATGAAATGCATAGTTAATGGCTGCTTTTATCAACTCATTGGTTGATAAAGAAATTCTTGGAATCATACATTCTGGAAACTGAAAGCACCGGCTGTAACCCAACAGTGGACATCCGCTGGATCTTCCTACATTTACCAGAATTGGCAACTCTTCCACAATTTCTCTCCCTAACCTGCGCTGGGGTCTTTGGAACAGGGCTTAGAAATAATGAGTAAATGTAATGTGTTGGCAGCAAAATCAGCCAATTAATGTGTCTAAAGAGCAATGCTTGAAAGAAGCATTTTAAAAATTTTAAAGGTACTTTTAAAATGCAAGTGTCTTAAGACTAAATGCATTCCTCAAGTTGAATGCAAAAGTGTCTATATTAATGTTGTTACATTAAATTTAATGTGTTCTTTCCAAGCTCTGTAACAGCTACAATAGGTGTGGGAGAGGAAGAAAATCCTGGTTCTGGTGAAACTGTGTGCCAGAGTACAATGCCTGATCTTGCCTAGAACTTGGAAGTAACACTCCTCTATAAGATCTGCTGATTCAAACAGACCAGCTCTAATTATGATTTCCTTTGCTAAACTAAGTCACAATTGTCATTACATGCAGTCATGTCAAGTGTGCAAAATAGCTGGACAAGATGGTGCTTTAGAATCTCTTCTTGATTAATTGCACTAATATTGAAGTCCCGGTCTCCACAAATGGCTTCAACCTTTGCTTGGAAGTGAGGCATGAAATGATTACAAGCATCAATATTGGAGAGAAGCCTATTCTCTTGTCTAGCCAAGATGAGGCCTTGAAATACTGAGAAAAGCTTCACGCAATAATTAGAGGCTTCATTAACATGATTAATGTTATAGTTTTTCTTCACTAGCAGGTTCATATCAGAGGGGGCTTTCCTCCATTTGCCCTCTTGCCTTCTTTTTTGCTTCATTGGTTGCAACTCGTCAGAAAACCACAGTGAGGGGTGAACTCTGCATCTCTAAGGCATTCCACCGGGAGACCTAAATTTCTGCCAGTCAGTTCAGGTGGAAAACTCATGACTTATTGAAGTCCAATAAGATGTAGGAGTCTATCTTTATTTCTGTCAGATGCACCACCAGCATATACTAACATACAAAGCTAAAATTAACACATCTAAAACAAAATGGAATTAAAAGGACTAGATGACATCTGCCCAATATCAGGCTAGATCAACAGCATTTTATCTTGCCAACATAAGGTCCTCCTCAGTGCACATTGAGTGGCATCATGTGCACTGTATCATATGGGAGATAGTTTGTACTTTTCCACATTCACACAGGCTGTCATCTACAGGGAAACCCCACTTTCTCAGATTAGCCCTTGATCTTCCTACCCTTGCATGCAGTCTATTTAAAGCTTTCCACACAGGTCATGGTTGTTCTTGGCCAGGCGGTAGAGAGTCATGTGGATCTGCCCAGTTATCTGGTAACTCCTTGTTTGCCTTCCATAGTTCTTAGGCGGTCTGAAGTAGGAGTCTATGAGGGCAGACTATCCTAACAGATTCAGTTTCCTGCACTCAGGTGTCAACACTGCAAAATCAATTCTAAGCAGGTAATGATCTGACCATGATTTATTTATTTATTTATTTATTTATTTATTTACTTAGATTTGTATCCTGCTCTCCTCCGCAGCAACCAACTCAGAGCAGCTCACAAAATCCCCTAATATCATTACTAAAGTGCAAACAAAAATACAATAGCATACAATATAACAGAACAGTAAAGTACAGTAAATATCATAAGTAGGTCAGTACACATTACACATCAATACACATTGTAGTACAATCAAAATATCATGGCATGTAGTCAGTGGTGGGATGTCAAATTTTTTACTGCCCCATCGTGATGTCATCACAGTGTGGGCAGAGCTAACATCATGACATCATGGACGGGGCCAAATAAAATAGTAATAAAATAATGAAATAAAAATAAGCACACACACACACCTGCTGGTGTGCGTACACACCAAGTGCTTGGCGTGCATGTGCAGTGGGGGAACCAGTGAAAAGGCAAGCCCTGAAGGTGGTTCCCTCCAAAAGCTGCTACCGGTTCTCCGGGACACTGGGAAAAGTTACTACCGGTTCTGGCAAACTGGTGAGAACCTGTTACATCCCATCACTACATGTAGTGCAAAGAGCAATAAGGTTCAATACATATCATACAATAGAACAACACAGATCACAGTAGAAAACATTATAAAGCAAAAACATCCACCTGCGACTATAGTCCAATTCCTCTTCCCGGCCAGAGGACGTTGGTCGGAAGTCCCAGCTGTGTCTCTTCTCCCCAGGCTACTGGGCGAGAGAAGGAGTCCGTGGGGGGGGGGGGGGAGGTCTCATAGCCCTCAGCCCCCAGCTCAGCTGTGTCTACTCTCCCTGGGCAAGAAATGGAGTCTGTTAAGGTAGTAGGGCCAGGAGAGCGCAGGTGCGTCGGCGTCCTCGAGCCTCCCGTGGCCGTGGGAGGCTCCTTTATCTTCCCAGTCGATGGCGGGAAGATAAAAGTGTGGGAATACTACTATCCCCAGATCATCAATCTTCTACCCATATGTAAATGCCAGGTCAAGAGTATGGCCACAGCATGGGTAGAGCCTACCCAAGGAAGTAATGGTTTTTAGGAACTCCAGGATCAGCCCATAGACCTGTGATGGTGAACCTTGGCACTCCAGGTGTTCTTGGTCTTCAATTACCAGAAGCCCAAGTCAGCACTCCTGCTGATCAGGGTTGCAGGGAATTGAAGTTCAAGAACACCTGGAGTGCTAAGGTTCGCCATCACTGCCATAAACCATAGTCTTGGTGTGGATGCCAAAGTCCCACAAAATAACAAGCTTAGGGGGCTTCAACAGAATCACTGAGGTGAAGTCCACCGGCCCTTAGGTCATGGGGAGAAAGTCTATTGGTCCCATCCTTAAACTATCCTGGCTGCCCAAACTCACGTACAGGGCCATCACATCTGGGTACACCTGCTAATCGTTATGGATTGTTCGTGCTTTGCTATTATAAAATGATTTTAATGTATTTTTATGTATTGAGATCATGGCAACAGGCCCTATCAGTCCCTAGAAATTATATGGGGAAGAAGTAGAAGCAGTGACAGATTTTACTTTCTTAGGATCAAAGCTCACTGCAGATGGTGATTGCAGCCATGAAATAAAAAGGCAACTGATTCTTGGGAGGCAAGCGATGAGAAACCTGGGGAACATAGCGAAAAGTAGAGACATCACCTTGCAAAAAAAAATTTGTCTAGTCAAAGCAATGGTATTCCCGGTGGCAATGTATGGTTGCTCTTTTTAAAATATTGTAAGACCATAAAGAAAGCTGAGCGCAGAAGAATAGATGCCTTTGAAATGTGGTGTTGAAGGAGAGTTTTGAGAGTCCCCTAGACAGCAAGAAGAACAAATAGGTCAATCTTAGGAGAAATCAACTCTGACTAGTCCTTAGAAGGTCAAATAGTAAATTTGAAGCTAAAGTAATTTGGACATCAAATGAGAAGAGAGGATTCACTTGAAAAAGCCTTGATGCTGGGAAAAGTGGGGGGCAAAAGAAGAAGGGGGCGGCCAAAAATGAGATGGCTAGATGGTATTGTAGATGCAATGAGCACAGAGCTGGGTGGGTTGAGGAGGATGGTGGAGTACAAAGGTGCCTGGTGGGCAATGGTCCATGGGGTCACAAAGGGTTGGAATCGGCTGTGCGACTGAACAATAACAACAGCAACAACAACAACAACAACAAACTTTTATATTGTCTCTTTAAATTGATGTAAGCCACCTTTCATCTTTTTTATAAGAAAAAGGCTAGGTATATACTCACTCTCTCATTCACCTCTCCCAGGACCTGAATTGTATATGGCAATTTCAGAAGTCCTATTGATGATTTAGAGCAAGGATTCTCAAGGCCGTATGCGTCCCGCTGCACCATTTCATGTGTCCCTCCACCACCTCCATCACACTAGGAAGTGCCATGTGGTGGAGGAAGGGCAAAATGGCCATCCGGCCCGTGAAGCTGTCTGAGGGAGTGTGACCCGGCCCCTGGTTTAAAAAGGTTGAGAACTCATGCTTTAGAGTATTCCAGTTAATTATTATTGTCTTCTTCCACCACATCTGGTTTGCTCACACTCTTTGGTACAGCTTCCATAGTTTGCTCTGAAGTTGGGAAAATATTTTCTGGAGACTAAAGTGCTCACATGGCCAGAAATCGGTCAAGTACTTTCCCAAAATCCTGCTTCTTTGTTTCCTCTGTCTCCAGACAACGAAGTAATTGGTGGCTTGTGACATGCAGGTGGAAAGCAGTAGAGGAGAAAATAAGACCCAGCAATGCCAGTTGCTGTCATTTGTATACGTTTGGCTTTTTATGCAGGACAGCCTGCCTCAAGATATTGGTTGATGGGAATGAAGGATCAGGGCTTTAATAGGCTGTGAAGGCTTCTTTATTGCTGCTGGTTTAATCTATTATGAGGTTTGTAATGTTTTAAAGGCTTTTAAATGGTTTTAAACCACTTAATTGTTTTATATTGTTTTTATTTTTGTACTCTGCTCTGAGATTTTAGGGAATAAGGCAGAATATAAGTGTCTTAAACCAATTATCAAGCAAAAGTAAAGGACACTTCAGAACACCCAATCTGACCTGGTTTGGTTTTTAAGGGTGGCAGGTTGGCTGAATCTCCAGGCAAAGATTATGGATAGGATTTTCAGGCTAAGATGCTAAACGTGATGACTGGAAAGTCGGCAGGTCAGCAGTTTGAGACCTGAGTGTTGCATGACGGAGTGAGTACCCATCCTATCCCAGCTCCTGCCAACCTAGCAGTTTGAAAGCAAGAAATTGCAAGTAGATAAATAGGTAGTGCTTTGGCAGGAAAGGTAACAGCATTCGGTACACTCTGGAGTCTAGTCATGCCTGCCAAATGACCACATGACCAAAGTGAGCTTCTTAACCACTGAGCCACCACAGCCCCTTAGGTATGGCGTGATGTGTTGGGAGTTCAATTCCCCACTGTTTCCTAGGAAAAGAGCCAGCCTTTGTGGCATGGACCAAACTGCACAGTTCCAGGATTCTCCTAGAAGAAGGGAATGGTTAATAACTTCTGAGTATTTTCAGAAGTATTTTCTACCTAGCAATCACACTAAGATACCTAGAAAATTCCACTAAGTTGAAATTGACTTGAGCGTGCAGAATTTTTATTATCATTTCTTACCAGAAAATCAACTGGGAAGCCCTTAACTGGTTTAACAGGACTTAAAGCATCCTGAATTTCACAATACCAGTTAGTGGGCTATAAACATGGCTGGGTATTAGTCAGATAAAACTTCCAGAATGGGGAATTATAACACCTGGAGTCAAAGATAAAATAAAATAAAAAAATTCCATCTCTATCAAAGATTTCTTTTGTGACTTTCAGTTCCCCATATTAAATGTTCATGAATAGTTGATAGCCCAAGGCAGAAGCAGTTCGTTGGAACATTTCCTGAGAAACAGGCAGAGGTTCCCTTGTGTTCTTCTTCCATTTAGATGCAAAACCTCTGAAGCTACTTTATTACATCTGAACTTGGAAGAGATTTTTACTGAAGAATGTACCTAATCCATACAATGCATTCCACCCCATCCCTAAAGCTCACCTGCACATATTAGGAGGCATAGGAGCCAGCCAGATAATCCCCCTTTCCAAAGGCACACAGATGAGTTTAATCAAGTTACATACTGTACCCTTCACAACTAACCCCTTAACATCCCTTCTGCAATCCATTCTTTTAATTTCCCCAGAGTTCAATGGCACAAAAGATTTTTTCCAGAGCGATCAGCTTATCTGATTTCATTGGGATGTATGTCTGGGGAGGAGAAATGTCATGGTTCTGATGCAAGCCTCAATATCACTGTTTACTTTTGCAGTGTCTGATCAGGATAGGGGGCTAAGAGGTGTACAGGTCAGAAGAACACAAACACACACTCACAGGTACAAAAGGGAATGAGTTAGATTTGATAAATTAGGGATTTGTGTTTATACTGGCATAGTGCAGAAGCCTAGTGCTAAATTTAGGACTACTGGAACTGTGGTGGCTTAGTGGTTAAGACGGTGAACTTGATGACTGGAAGGTTGATAGGTTAGGTCAGCAGTTTGAGACGTGAGTGCTGCATGACAGATTGAGCTCCCGTCTCTGTCCCAGCTCCTGCCAGCCTAGCAGTTTGAAATTGCAAGTAGGTACCACTTTGGTGGGAAGGTATGCGAGTGGGGCGGGGTATAAGTCTAATTAATAAATAAATTAATTAATTAATTAATAAATTAATTAATAATAATAATAATAATAATAATAATAATAATAATAATAATAATAATAATAATAATAATAATAATAATAATGTAAACAGCATTCTGTGCACTCTGGTGTCGAAGCATGTCTGCCACATGTCTACGGAAAATGTCTGTGGATGCAGACAGCGCTGGCTCTTTGGCTATAAACAGAGATGAGCACTGAACTCAGATATCACTGGCTTTCAAGCAAGGGTGACCTTTACCTTTATGGTAGTTTTCTTACTAAACAAAGGTTATCAGGGTGGGGGATAAAAGAAGCTTGTATTATTTGAATACTGATTGTTGTACACTAAAGTAAATGCATGAAAGCTAAAACTGGAATAACTGTTACAGCCTTATCTGGACAAATAATAGCAGAAGCATTGGAGAGGTCATTTGAATCTTTGTGGTCAACCAACCTGTCATTACATGCTTGCACTTTCTCTCTCTCTCCTATTCTGTCCCTCTCAATAGTAATAGCCACTAATTTTGCTTGTGGAAAAAAGCAGGAAAAAGTGATATGTATGTTTCACACTGTTTTACAGGGGATGATGAATTTTGAGACAGGACGTCTCAATATCTTCAATCAGCTGTAAGTCAACAACATATTTCCTCATGTCTATATGTCAAGATATTAAAATGGAATTTGGAAGGAAGCTGCAGACATTCAAATTAAGATCTGTCAGATGCTTCTGGGATGAAGGAATTAAAATTAAAAGCACTGAATTGTTTTCCTCCAGACATGTTCAAGTGCTCTGATATCCTTCTCACAAAAGAAATATGAAGCATGTATAGTGTTCTGAATGTAGTTTTACCATTATTTTATACCACGGCATAAAACTGCTTTGTATTTTGATTCAATGTCTCATAAAATTTTAATCCATTTAATTTTAATCCCTTCCCTATTAATTCTAAGCAATAATTTTTCCATTTTCCACATCAACAGGACACGTTTCAGTTCCAGTATATGTCACTGGGCACTTAATTCATAATAAATCTTATTGGCTGTTTTGCTGTTGCTGAGATAATTAAAGCTGGTGACTTTCTAGGTTTTAGAACATACTTGGCAGGACCTATCCAAATTGCTGAACCTTTAAGCCAGGAGTTCTCAACAGCTTTGGGGGCTAGATGGCCATTTGCCCTTCCTCCACCACATGGCACTTCCTGGTATGGTGGAGGCAGTGAGGGACCATATGAAATGGCACCACGGGCTGCATCCGGCCTGTGGGCTTCAGGTTGAGAATCCTGCTTTAAGCCCTAAATATGTTCAGCTCCTTGAATATCTCCTTTAAAGTTTGGATTGAAACTTGGAATGGGTTCATAGAACCTGAGAAATTAGAACCACCACCCTCTACTGCCCCTTGATGGACCAAGGTCACGATATGAGGTCTTTCTGGACTACTTGATACTGTCTGTGGAGGCAGAGGAGCAAGAAGGAGTTTTTATCGTCTTATAGTGTGCTAACCAGGCCCGTAGCCAGGGGGTGGCCAGGGTGGGCTTGGCTTACCCTGAGTTAGCAGTTTGCCCACCCTGGCCAAGTGCAGTTTCCCATAGGAATGCACTGAAAAGAGAGTTTGTTGCCCATCCTGAAAAAATATTTGCCCACCCACTGTGGAAGTCCACTGGGGTGTGTGGAACTATTAAAAACACTCCTTAAGTATCTCACCTTGAAAGCCTTATTGGGGTTGCTATAAATCGATTCCGACTTGATGGCACATCATGACAACAAATCTATTAGAAGCAGTAATTAGGCTGACAAGGCTGTAGTTTCCCAGATACCTTTGGTTTTGGCCTTTACATTCTTCCTAAAAACGTATTACATTGGATATCTTCCAATCTCCTGGTAGTTAGGGTGATTTTATTGAAAAGTGGCATATTTTGTAAAACAAACAAACAAACAAAAAAACAACCCAGCATTCGTTCACACATGAATTCTTTTAAGTACTTGGAGGAGGGATGCCTCTGGTCTTGACTTGTTAATGTCAAATGTGTCAATCAGCTCTGAATCTTCATCCAGTGCCACCTCCGTCTGACAGAGCTGTTGAAAACATGGCTTCTGATATGAAAATCTCTCCAATCTCTTCCACTGCGGAGACTGACATAAATGATTCATTGACTCCTTTGCTCTGTTAGCTAAGGCACAACCCGAGATGCTGTTCTAAGGAGAAGCTACTTCTGCCTGAAATAGAAAATAGATGCAGGTAACCTCTGCCAATTGTATACTGGTTTTCTCCCGACAAAGACTCATACCCACCTGCTCCCGGAGCCTCCGCCCGGCCGGGGCTTAAAACCCGCAGCAACGGCAGAACTTTTGAGCTGCCACTAAGAACACTTGCGGCTCTGGGAGGAGGCCACCACCGCATCCAGCCCCAGGACTCTCCCACCTGCTCCCGGAGGCTCCGCCCGCCGAGGCTTAAAAACCGCAGCGGCAGCAGGTCTTTTGGTACTGTTCGTAATTTTCCTGTGTATTTGATGAGTGTTGTAATTTTGGACTGTTGTTTAAAACTGATGCCTATTGAATTTTTTGATGCTGTAGTGATGCTGTAATGATGTTGAGATGTTTTTTGGTATTGACACTGATTACTTTTGATATTTATATGTTGTTTTTATGAATTCGCTGTTTTTCTGTGTCTGTGAACCGCTCTGAGTCGGCCCAACCGAGTAGGGCGGTATAAAAATTGAAAAAATAAATAAATAAATACCACCCCTTGTCTTCTCCATTCCTGAATTTGGGGTACTTGTTGCTGACTGAAATCCTTAGTTGCCTCCGCTTGGCCTTTCATGGCTGTCAAGGGTTACTCCTACCATTTAGTGCTCCAGGATCACTCTAAATACACTTAGTCTGATATCAGTTTGGAAGTGAAGCAGGGTCGGGACTGATTTGTGCCTTTATGGGAGGCCACCAGGGAAATAAGAAATAGTTCTGCCAGTCACAGTTGGCAATACTGAACTAGATGGACCATTTGTTTGACTTACTATAAAAGCCTTTCTCTATATTGAAAACACTTTTGGAAATGCTTTTTCTTGCGTTGCAACATTAACCTTTAATTTTTACAAAATGTGCACTCTTGAAAAATATTAAGTATTTACAAAGAACAGTTGCTGATTTCCCCATTTACTTGAGGCAGTTACAATTGCTAGAACATGTCTGTGCTCAGCCCTGGATATTCACCCAACATTGGCCTCAGTGGAATTAGGGTTCCCTCTCCTAGCACTGACAAACTGGGGGGAAAGCCAATGCATTAAAAAGAAACCTCAATTACTAGGAGGTTGCAATGTTAATAGCTCAACAGCAGTATTCCAATTAAAATCTCAAGATCTTAAATGCTAGGAGGAGTTAACACTACCGATGCTTATCTCATGGATGTCACAGGCAAATTATCTCCCATGGAAGGCCTGCTCAAAATGTGACACCTTGGAATATGTTTTCAGGCTCATTTAATCTCTGTCTGAAAGAAGGTGACAAGAAAATTCACACATATTAGAAATAAAAGTAATAAAACAAAAATACTGTAGCACTTTAAAGACTAACTGCTATATTTTTATTGTTAGCTTTTGTGAATCAAGTCCACTTCTTCAGACAAAGAGTAAAACTTACAGGCATGGTTTATATACACCAAATACAGGGGTTAAAGGGAGAAGGGTTTGCTCAAGCAGAATGACAGACAAGCAAGCATAACAATATAGCTTCCTAAAGCTATCAGTAACAATAGATTATTCAGATTAGTTTTAAATGTCTTTCTTTCAATCTCAAAGGTATGAAGTAAAGCTCTGTCTGGTTTCTGATTTAACCTCTCACTTGTTTACTGCCACCTGGCCATTTCCTGTTCTGCTCAAGTTGTAAAAGAGAATTGGCAGGAAGGTTGTATATAGCATATAGCAATCTGTGTATCAAATTTGATAATGTCTCAGAAATCCTTGGCTAATATTTAAGCCTCTGTGATTGGTGTCCAAAATACAGTTGTACCTCGCTTAAAGAGCATAATGCGTTCCACAGGATTGCTCTTTAAGCGAGTTTGCTCTTTAAGCGAAACACCATTGTAAATGACCAATTGGGGGATACTGCAAACCCCAATTTATTTGTTAAGTGAGTTTTTGATTGGTTTTATTTGTTAAGCGAAGCAAAAATTCAGAGAAAATTCTGCTCTTTAAGCGAGTTACTCTTTAAGTGAAATGCTCTTTATGCGAGGTTTGACTGTACATCCATCTGTTGGACACCCATCACAGAGGAGTACCCTGGACAGCAAAGAAAACAAATAGGTCAATCAAAAGAAATCAACCCTGACTACTCCTTGGAAGGACAAATATTGAAGATGAAGTTAAAGTACTTTGGACATCAAATGAGAAGAGAGGATTCGCTTGAGAAAGCCTTGATGCTGGGAAAGGTTGAGAAGAAGGGGGCTGCAGAGAATGAGATGGCTAGATGGCATTGTTCATGCAATGGGCACAAAGCTGGGTGGGCTGAAGAGGATGGTGGAGGATAGTGGTGCCTGGCGTGTGGTGGTCCATGGGGTCGTAAAGGTTCAAAATCAACTGTGCGACTGAACAACAAGATTTGAATGTGGATTTCAGAATCTCCCCAAGCAAGCCAGTTTAGACTGTTGTAGTGAAGCAACCTAGTTTGTTTATGAAATTTCTGATATTTATGCCCTTGTCTGTGGGGACATCAGTGGCTTAGTCATTAAGACGCTGAACTTGATGACCAGAAGGTCAGCAATTCAAGACCAGGCCTGAAGAAGTGGACTTGATCCACGAAAGCTAACAATAAAAATATAGCAGTTAGTCTTTAAAGTGCTACAGTGTTTTTTTATTTTAGTTTTATTTTGTTTTGTTTTCTGATATGCCTGAACCACAGACTAACACGGCTACTATTCCAAAAAATCCAAGTAAAGATTGTTTCACTCTTATGGTAGTGTAACTGTAACTTTTAGTTACATTGTGAGGTGCATGCAGGTCCTCTGATTTGGAAGCCATTTTAAATGTTTTGTAATGTATCTTGATTTGGTTTGGAGGGATCTGTATCCCATCAGATTTTATAGGTGCCTTATATCTGACTTGATTTGTAAACCTTCTGTTGATGTGCACAGAGAAACCAAAATGGCTATAAAATTTCGGCCCATACAGATGTACGTGAAATCTGGAGATGTGATGTACTACAACAACAACAACAACAACAACAACAACAACAACAACAACAACAACAACAACAACAACAACAACAACAACAACAACAGGATGCTGTCAAGTCAACAGACCTGCCATATTTTGGACACCTTAGTTTGGGGATTTGCACACCAGACAACTTTAAAATTTGCTTATTCTAGGCGTTTTTAAACATCATGTCAGAAGCACACAAAATTGCTTTATGGGCTGAAAGGATTTTTGCTGGAGGAACTCCTCTCAGGGGATGCCTGAATCAGGCTTCTTTCATATCCCCAAGACCTTTTCTTGCTTTCAAACTGCTAGGTTAGCAGGAACTGGGACAAAGACGGGTGCTCATTCCGTCATGCAGTACTCGGGTCTTGAACTGCCGACTTGCTGACCTTCCAGCTAACAAGACAAGCTTCTTAACCACTGAGCCACCACAGGCCCTTTCTAGACTGTTTATTCTATTTAATAAGCATAGACTCAAATTAAAATACAAAATAATTGTAACCTTTTATGTAACTGGATTTACAGTGGTACCTCGAATTACAAATGGTTCAAGATACAAAATTTTCACAATACTAATGAAATCAATTGAAAATAATGGTTTGAGTTACAATTTTTTCTGGAACAGATTAATTGGTTTTCAATGCATTCCTATGGGAAATTCGAGTTACTTTTTTTTCATAACATGAAAATGCCTTGGAATGCATTAAATGTGTAACTTGAGGTGCAATAGGGAAAGGATTACTAAATATATTGAAAATATACCCCTCAAATAATCTTCCATGTGTTTAGTTCTAACTTTCTGTATGGTTGACATAAAGAAATAATCAGACCTGAGGTCACCTCAGAGAAAGAACCAAGTGACCCCAGGAATATCAATCTACATGTAGATCTAGAAGTGAAAAGAAAAATAGAGCAAGATACCAGGAGACATATGTATTTTTTGCTCTTCTGCTGGTTCAACTAACTGGCCAAGTGCATTGCTGTTCTCTTCTAACAGAAGAGACTGAAGGACTTTCTCACAGGAATTCTTTAAGCTGTCTTTTGGGGATGTTTTACCTTTGGACTTCCTGCATTAAATGGTGCCTACACTAGATGTCCAATAAGACCCCATCCAAGTTTACAGATTTCCTGCAATTGTTCCCTTTTCATGGGCTCTGTTCTATAAAGAGCTTTGCTATAAATTGTGATGCTTCTTTCTTTTCATTTACCTCTGCCCTTCAACAGTTGGTATTATGTATAAATGCTAATAAAACATTTCAGTCACAAAAACTAATATATTCCACTTGATCTGCTGCACTCCAGTAGATCTTCTCTGATGTGTAAAGGGCAAGATAACTCATTGGTTAAAAAGTTGGCTCGGCAAATAATGTCATTCATAGCACAAAAATTTGCCTGCTGAGTAGAAGGCTGTGTTACTGCCGCTTCCAATGCATTTCCAACTAGGTTTCCAACTGACCAGACAGGAGGCCCTGTGCATTTTACAGCAGCTTAATCTGCACAGAATTACAGCAGAGCCTTTTTGCAGCACTGAGTGAGTAGAGTTTAGGAAGACCTTTCCTCCCTAGCATAGCCACTGGATATCCCCACCCCCCAGGGGAATCTGGGAGATATAGTCTGAAAATAGAAATGTTTGACTTACTGAAGGCACAGATAGAAACAGAATCCAGCAAATTTGGCAACCTACCATGAAGGGCAGCAGTTGCCGGCAGCAAGTGCCATTGCGAGGCACTCCCTGTTGGCACCAATGGCAGCACTGCTACCCCACCCACCCCTCTCCCTCCACCAATGGGGAGGGGAGAGGGGAGGCTGAAATCTGCCCCAGAGGTGGAGGCAGGGGTGGGTACATGGTGAAGCAACCAGACCCCCCCCCCCCAGGAAGCATAGGCAGCAGCGATGGTGTGAGGCAGGGCTTGCCTGTAATGACATGTCTGCCCACAGAGAGGCCTCTGCATGCCACCTCTGGTACATGTGCCATATGTTTGCCTACACCAGTGATGGTGAACCTTGGGACTCCAGGTGTTCTTGGACTTTAATTACCAGAAGCCCAAGTCAGCACTCCTGCTGACCAGGGCTTCTGGGAATTGAAGTTCTAGAACACGTGGAGTGCCAAGGTTCACCATCACGGGCTGACACTGTCTTAAGCTGACAGCTACCACTATCACGTGGGGTGGGAAATTCCACATTTAACTATCTGTTGGATAAAAATGTAGTTTGAGTTATCTGTCTTGTGTCTCTGACCATTAGCTTCTGGTATGACCATATAGTCTCCTGCTAGGACAGAAGGAGAATCTATTTTCTCATATTTTCTCCGCTTGGGAGGACAGCAAGGAGGCAGTGCATACGCGCCAAGCACTGTAGGCATGCATGCACCCTAAGTGCTTGGCGTGCATGCACAGTGGGGGAACCAGTGAAAAGGTAAGCCCCGAAGGTGGTTCCCCCCCAAAGCTGCTACTGGTTCTCCGGGACACTGGGGAAAGTTACTACCGGTTCCGGCGAACTGGTGAGAACCTGTTACATCCCATCACTGATTATTAGTGTGAGCTAAGCAGAATGGAGGCTTTGGTATGGTTCAAGATCATAGACATTCCTGAATGCTGGGAGGACAAACAGAGGCTAAACTTATCCTTGCGCACTGATTGGATTTTTGGTAACCTTTCCCATCAACCTGAAGGGCTTTGTGAGTAAGCAAAATACTCTCTTGTGTATTCTTGTCACTGCAAATGCTATTGTATATTGTTGAGGAAGCAAATTTCCTTATGTTTTTTGGAATGGCTCTTGCAACTGGATTAATCTCTTCGCTTGGTAACGTAAAAATAACAACAGAACAGGTATGCAAAATGCCCTGGCAGGCATAAGCTGTTCTTCATGGAGGCCAGTCCAGGTCAAGACGAACTCTGGAATTCTGTTGGGAAAAACTATGCCTGCAATTGCAATCATGCAAGTGGTTTTCCACCAGTGCTGGGGTTTTTGTCAGTCTGTGCACTGGTTGTGAAATCATGGAATCATACAACAAAAAAATCACACTGAAAGAATGAAAACAGGGGATTCCTTTCAACACATCAACAACAATCAAAGATGTACTTAACACTGGTTTAAATTTAGCACTTAGGGAAAAGCAAGAGATGGCTTTGTCAACACATGGAAGTGTTGAGTTGTGGTTCCATGAATTTCCAGAGGAAAAGACAAAGCAAGACAAAAACCACATAATTCCAGCCGAATACCAGTTTTTGTGAACTTTGGTAACAAAGTATGGATTTGAGAGGAATGCCATCCCCCCCCCCCCCATCACTGCAAGGTTAAGAACTGCCACTCTATCTGTCACTTGTTAACTGTTACATTCAGAGACAGAAAAAGTTACTTTATGGGACTATAACTGCCAATATATCCCTGTTAACATGGCCATAGATGTGTTGTCTGGATTCTTCTGAGAGTTGTACTAAAGATGAACCCTCCCCACACAAAAAAACTGCTTACACAAAACTATCTATATTCTTAAAATGTTTCTTTATTTCAAATATTTTAGCCGACATTTCTCTTGTAAAAGACCCGCAGTGACTTACATAAAAAAAAAGACAACGTAAAAGTTAAAAAACAATTATTGCAATATTATACTTACTTGGTGACTTGGTTGATCCATACTTCACATGTCTAGTTTGACATGGTGGATTGAAGCATCATCTCCCATGAGATTTTAGCGGGGTCTCAGCATTGGGAGGTCCAACCGCTATCATAGCAGGGTCCGATGGCACACGGGAGACTGAGGCCCATATTTTCAATACTCCTTTAACTATTTTAAATGCAACCACACAGCTGGCTGGGCTCATGTTGAAGTTGGCCGTGTTAGAGCAATACACTGGCCAGGTGCATTGCCTGACTATCCAACCCCACTTAGCTGGTCTGTGGTTCCAAAATGGAGAACCGTTCTGGACCACTAGCCGACACCTTTGTGGCATGGTTGAACCTGCCAGAGGAATACACCCCCGCCACCATAACTGTCGGACGGCCAGGGTTACCGCTGCACCACGTTGAGGCATGAGGTGGGATTTGCAGCGGATTGCAATATTATAAGAGAAATAAATGAACATCATATTAAAATTGCATAAAACAATACTGAAAACACATGCAAAAGCAGCAAGGCACAAGCAAACCATTAAAAAAAAACCTCCTAGCATTTTAATCTTCCAATAGTCTTGCTTATATCATCTCTTTTTAATCTAAAATACATGGAACCCTGTATAACGAACACTTCATATAATGAAAAATTCATACAACGAAGCATTCATGCACTATTGGTGATTTTTTCGTTATACAGTACAGTAAAACCCTGACTCACAAATGCCCCGAGTTACATAAAATTTGACTTACATAATGATTTTGTGCTAAAACCATGTCCTGATTTACATAAATGTCCTGATTTAAATAAATTTACGTAACATGCTTTCCTATGGGTTTGCTTTGAGTTACATAAAATTCCATTTTTCCTATGGATTTGCTTCGAGTTACATAAAAAACCAATTTAAGCAAAAGCCTATGGAATGGACTTTTTGCGTAAGTAGGGTTTATACTGTATGGGGTTTTCATTAAGCAAGGTATATCTTGCTTAACAAAACCCTGTATAACAAACTTTTTTTCTCATTATGTGGGGTATTGCTAATGCGCTTCACATAACAAAAAAACGTATAGCGAAGAGCCCCGCCGAATGGAGTTTTTTCATTATACAGGGTTCTACTGTACTTCAAACATTTGGGAGTAAGCTTTCCCCCTCCAATCACCTGAGGAGTGTCCCTGATCTAAGAAATCACTGCATGTTTTCTCAGTATTAAATTAAGTACTTTAAAAAGTGGGGAAACAAGCCAATCAATAAATGTTCTGAGGTATGAGGTTTAGGCCACACTTAGTCCCACTCATAGTTGTTGATCGACTTCTAAGTGGCTGCCACACCACTAAGAACTCAACATTTATTATTAGGCACTAATTCAGTCTAATTAGTTGGGTAATCCAGACAAGAGGCAAGTGATCCACCAACTGGCTTTAGATGTGTTTGCAAATCTATGATGCATTACAAGGCTGTGAGAGAAATTGTGAAAAGAAATACATTCAGTAAAGTGAAGAGGGGAATGGAACAGCAAGAAGAGCATTTAAAATACACTAGACCAGGAGTCAGGAAGCTTGGCTCTCCAGATGTTCTTGGACTTCAATTCCCAAAGGTCCTGATCAGCAGGTGTACTCACTTGGGCTTCTGGTAACTGAAGTCCAAGAACACCTGGAGAGACAAGTTTGCTGACCTCTGCTCTAGAAGAGAAATTTGTTTTCAGTAAACTGTTACTCAGAAGTGTAGCAATGAAGGCATTAGAAAAGATCATCAAGTGTAAGAACGGTGTCACTGAAGGCCAAAATCAGGATAACTGAAACTCTAGTACTGTACTGTATTCCCAATTGCCATGTATGGATGTGAAAGCTGGACAGAAAAGAAAGCTAAGTCAAAGAAAAATGATTCCTTTGAAATATGGTGCTAGACAACAGCTTTGTGGATTACATGGTCTGCCAGAAAGAGAACAAGTGGATCCTATAGCAAACCAAGGCTGAACTACATATGGAGCAAAAATGAGGAAGCTGAAGCTTTCCTACTTTGGAGATACCATTAGAAGGCCAGACTGGGAAAGGCAGAAGACAACAAAAGAGAAGAAGGCCAAAAACGAGATGGATTGACTCTATGAGGTAAAGTCTTTCTCAACCTTGGGTCCCCAGATGTTCTTGGACTTCCGTTTTCTGATTAGGGGATCAACGGGTGTACTGACTTGGGCTTCTGGGAATTAAAGTTCAAGAACACCTGGGGATCAAAGGTCAAGAAACACTGATCAGAACTGAGTTTGCAAGAGCTGTGCAGGTTTGTTAAGAACAAGACATTTTGGAGACCTCTCATTCATAGGGTCACCCACCCAGCCGAGGAAGAGGAAACAGTTGTGGAGGGCCAGAGGCTGATAAAAACTGCATTGCCTCTGAACCCTCGCACCTCTCCCACCTAGCCAAGGAAGAGGAAACAGCTGTGGAGGGCCGGCTGCTGATAAAAACTGCATTGCCGCCACTGCTGGACCCTTCCCTCTCACCGACCCAGCTGAGGAAGAGGAAACAGCTGCGGAGGGGCGGTGGCTGATAAAAACTGTGTTGCTGCCGCTGCCGGAGCCTCGCTCCTCACCTGTCTGGCCAAGGAAGAGGAAACAGTTGTGGAGGGCTGGCGGCTGCTTCAGGGGATGATGGTCCCTTGGCCACAGTTGTTGATGTATGTGTTGGTCTTTTACAGTTTATTGCATTGTTACATTTTATTATATTGTTATATTTTATTGTACTGTAATATTTGATATGTTGTGATTTCTGTGAGCCGCCCTGAGCCGCATATGCTGAGTGGGCGGCATACAAATCCAACCAACCAACCAAAAGTTGAAAGTGACTTGATAGCACATAACAACAGCAGACGTGGGCTGCTATTTTTGACCCTTGAAGCTAAAAACAGTTTATAAATTGTTTTTTGAAGTGTTAGTCTGTGCAAACATATCAGATATTAAATAAAACAAAACGAAATGAAACAAAAAGACAAAAACATGTTTTTTAATGTCAGCATTTGTGGATGAAGTCCACTTTACCAGACGTAGGAATGAGACTTCATGACATTCGTCTTTGTCTGAGCATGCTTTTTTCCTGAAAGTCATTATTTCCTCCATTGATGGACGTGTCTCTGGTGACTCAATAAGCTGATCTTGGCATGAAACATTACACTGTACATTACACTGAATAGATGGTAGAGGGTGTGGTCGAGTTTGATGACGCTTCCATACTTGTCACTTAGCCTCTTCATGTCTGTCCATTCCCCTTCTAAGTGATGGGTAGCAGAGATGGATGACACCTAAGTGGGTGAACTTCAGCCACCAAGTTTGTGGGTTTATACCTGACACCTTCATGGTTTGTTTCAGCTGGTTCTTATAGCACTTCAAAGGAGCTCCACGAGGTTTTGTACCAGAGCTAAGTTCCCCATAAAGAATTTGGCAAGAAAGCCTAGAACCATCCATACGGCAGACATGTCCTATCCATCTAAGATGATAGAAGCTTCAATGCTGTTTAGATTTGTCTTCTTTGTCTGCAATATTGGTGACATAGTAATCCCACTTGATATTCAAGATGGATCTTAGCTTCTATTGGTGAAAGTGCTCAAGCTTTTTGTTGTCTTGGCGATTAATGGCATTAATTTATCCATATTATTTATGATACACAACATTTTATGGATTTATACATAATTCTTTATTTGTCTCACACCTTTCCCTATAAATGATCTTATACTTTTGTACAAACTGGAACTGTTTGCAGTGGCCCAGGATTTCCTTAGTTTATACAGATCCTCAGATCCTTTACAAACCTTGGAATCAGCTGCCTTGTTTTGTCTGCACTTCTCAAAATTTCCTTGCACTGAGTAAACCCCCCAATTTGCTGTGCTAAAAGAAAGCTCTTTTTTTTTTCAAATGCTGGTCCTTAAGTATTTTTTCTCATAGGGTTGACATAAGCCAGAGGTAAAAGAGTGGCATGTAACAGCAACAAATAAGCTGAAACAGAAAATCCATCTGTCCCAATTTCCTTAAATGCAAGAGACAACTTTTAGAGTGAATAGCATTTCTTCAAATGTTTTTATAGTGTTAGATTAACAAAGGAAGATGAAGTGAGCTATACCTGCTGAAAAGAAAAGAACAGCAAAGGTTTGGTTCACTGACACCAAAGCAATACTTCTGAGTATCTTTTCTGAAGTTCTTTGTTTCCTCCTCACTATTATTTTATTCTGATGCCAGCAGATTATCTCCTTTAGGTTTTTCTTCTTCTTTTCTTCTCACATTCTAGTCTTAAAAGTTGATCAAAGTGAAGGGGAAAAGCCCCCCCCCATGACACTACTCATTTGAGCATAGAGGGGGGGGGGAAGGCATTATAAGTGTGGTGGACAGCAGCCAACACTTGTTTAGAATTAAAATTTTGATAAAATCAGGAGTGCTTAGCCAGAATTGTTCCTCTAAAATAGATGCTATTTTGGATTTCATGGTGATGTACTCTATTTTTGATGTGGATCAAAGACTACAAAAACCATGTCTATGTGTGAATATCCTGAAACCTCTGGAGTTTGTATTTTAAGAATGGAAGCAATGCTACTGGAACCAGGTGAAACAAAAAAGGGAAATAGAATTTCATTAGTTTGGACCCAGAACGTGAACTAGATGAAACAATCACTAATGGAGGATTCTTGTATCTTTAATGTAGCACAGTAAAGTTTTCTTTAGACCAGATGTTCCCAACCTTTTTATGCCACGGGCCTGACCACACACCCAGGACAGCTGAGCAGGCCTGACCATGCTCCCCTCCCCGCGAAGCAGGCACATTTATGACAGCCATAAATGCACTCACTTCCGCATTTATGATAGCTGCAGGTGCGTTGACGCATACGCCAGTGCGTTTTATGGCTGATGTAAATGTATCTGCTTCCACTTCCAGGTGTGGTGGCGGTGGGCCACATGAAATGGTGCCACAGCCTAGTCTGACCCATGGGCTATAGGTTGGGAACTCTGATTTAGACAGAGACATGTTTATGTGCAGTATTTGTTTGTTTGTTTGTTCAGATTTATATTGTCACCCACTCACCGAGGTGACTAACTAACTAACTAACTAACTAACTAACTAACTAACTAACTAACTAACTAACTAACTAACTAACTAACTCTACTATAGCAATGACAATTTTGCTGCCATCTCAAGTCACAGAAGAAGATATCAGACATATCAAAAATCTAATTAGTCAATACACAGCAATGGAAATATACATGTGTGTTCCTTCCCCCCCCCCCCCCACTATTTTCCAAAACTGTGGTTAACATTTTAGAAACAATAAGATCTTTGGATAAGCTTAGAGGTCACTACTTCATGCTAGGGATGGACATACACAGATACTTGAATCAAGAGTCTATCTCTGGTTGTGGAACATATAAATCTGGGAAATGTCAAGAGCCCTGTTGCTCCCCAGGCGTACTGTACTGATGTCACTAGTGATGTCTAATAGTCTAGAACAGTGTTTCCCAATCTTTCATTTTTGGACGTCAAATCCCAGAAGCCTAAATCAATTTCCCAAAGCTGTGATCAGCCAATATACTGACTTAGGCATGTGCCCCACATTGGGAACCATTGTTCTAGAACAGTGATTTTCAATGTTTTCAGACCACAGGCCTGACCACGCCTCCTGGGCAGCTGATCAGGCCGATCACGTGGTTCCTCCTACCCGGAAGCGGAAGTAAAACACGTGCCACACATACACAGAACACATTAAGCACCATTATGTGCATGCATGACACACAGTTTTCCCCACTTTCTGGTTTGGTGAGGGTGTTGCAGGCCTGATGAAATAGCTTCGGAAGCTGGGTCTGGCCCACAGGACATAGGTTGAGAATGCCTGGTCTAGAACTACCTGTGTTTGCTATGTCCCTCCCTGTGAGGTGTTTGCCCAGTTTGATGACCTGTGGGGCTCCAGCGTACAGTAATACCTCATATAACATTAGTATCGAATAACACTAAAATCGCATAACATTAAGGAATCTGGGGGGAAGAATTGCATCAGATAACATTAAGATCCTATGGGATGCTTCAGATAACAACCGCTAAAGCCTGTGTGGTTACAATGTATCTCTATGGATCCCATAGGATTTTAACATGCATCAGATAACACTAAAAATCATATAACACCAAGACTTGTGGAACCAGGTTTTAGTGTTATATGAGGTTTTACTGTATTCCCAATGATGTTGCTAGTCTGTGATGGGGTCTACAGGACTTTTTGCCCTGTGAGGGAACAGGAGGTAGAGAGAATGACAAAATGGCTCCATCGATACAAGAGACAGAGAACTGAAACCCACACAGTGGATGCCTCTTGCAATTGTAAATCAAAGTTCGAATGCAAGAAATTGCTTCAGCAGGAAAGGTAACAGCATTCTGTGCACTTAAGCATTTAGTCGTGCCTGCCACATGACCCCAGAGACATCTGAAGGTACAGACAGTGCTGGCTCTTTGGTTGTAAATGGAGACGAACACCACCCTGTAGAGTCAGATACCACTGGTTTTCAAGCAAGGGAGACCTTTACCTTTACTACAGAAGCAAAGTACCGTATGTATTTACTCAATTTTTCTCCTTGTTGCCACCCATTTTTCAATTGTCCTCGCGATTATATCTTAGAATCTTCCAGAAATCCCACATATCATACTTTGCTTCTTTACCTCCACCCTCATACATTATTCATTATCATCATCATCATTAGTCCTTCTTGTCACTTTTGCAATCCAAATATGACTCCTAGTCTCGGTTAGCTTGCTGTTCTCAACCATCCATCCTGCCCCTCTTCATCTGCTACTTAACATTCTTCCCTTCCTTGTAATGCTTTCATGTCATGGGTCCCCATTTCCACGTTGCAAAGTTGGAGCTCTTCCCTACCTTTGCAGAGTTCTCTCATAGTAAATGTAAAGGTTTCCCTTTCTCGAAAGCCAGTCGTATCTGACTCTAGGGTTCAGTGCTGATCTCTCTTTGAAAGCTGAAGAGCCAGCACTATCTTCTTCTGCAGACATTTCCATGGTCATGTGGCAGGCATGACTAGACAGTGGAGTGCATGGAACGCTGTTCAGCTTTCCCCTGAAGTGGTCCCTATTTATCTACTTGCAATTTCTTGCTTTCGAATTCCTAGGTTGGCAGGAGCTGGGACAAAGATGGGAGCTCATTCTGTCCTGCAGTACTCAGGAATCGAACCGCTGACCTCCCGCCTTCCAGTCAGCATCTTAGCTACTTGAGCCACTGCAGTCCCTTGCTCCTTCTCTCATAGTAGTCATCTGATTAAAGTGCTAACCAATGAATATGGAAACCACCAGAAGACTGAATTCTGTCCTCTAGAACAAAGCATTATTAGAACAGAACAAAACAAACAAACAAAACCTGACACAACCAACCAACGAACCAACCAAACAATTTTTTGGGGAACTTGTAAAAAAAAAATCCCCACCAATGAATACAAATTGAGATAGGAAGAACATAACCAGGAGATCAGTGGAATTTTTGCACCAATTCCTGGACACGGGGTTCCTTACAATGCTGTTTTTTGTATTGATATTCTCAAAACCTGACTACTGTAATGCTTTCTCTGTGGGGCTACCCCTGAGGTTGGTATGGAAATTGCAAAAGGGTTTAGAAGGGAGTGGCCAAACTGACTATCTGACATGTCTACACTAGTTGCCTGTTGTTTACCATGTGCCAGACTGAGCTACCTTTGGAGCTTCTCTCATTAACTGCTTCTACTGACATACCTGGTCTTCACAGGATTTGATGTTGAGAATTGCCACCACAAAAGAGGTGGAAAGAGTCAACTAGGAATAGGGCTTTTTCAACAGTGGTTCCTCTGTTCTGAAATGATCTATCTCCAGAAACATATCAAGCTTCCACACTTTAAGAAAGCAGCAAAAAATTGCTTTTAAAAGAAGTTATTTGAGGACATTCTCCCCACTGATAGAAATTCCTAATTTGAGTTTAATCATGACATTATAGAATCATAGAATTATTGAGATGGAAGGGCCTTTTAGGGCATTGAGTCCAACCCCCTGCTCAATGCCAGAATTCAAATCAAAGTATATCTGACAGATGGTTGTCTAGTTTTCTCTTGAATGCCTCCAGCAGAGGAAGGTTCACCACCTCCTGAAGTAATTGGTTCAGTAATTGATATTCAGCCTATATCTGGCTTCTTTTAACTTAAGCCCAGTATTACATGTCCTGCATTCTGGGAAGACTGAGGACAAATCCTGCTCTTCCTCTTGAAGACTATCTTTCAGTTATTTGAAAAATGATACCATCTCTCCCCCAAGTCTCCTTTTCTCAAGGCTCAACATGCCCAGTTCTTTCAGTCTTTCCTCAGAGGGTTTGGTTTTTAGTAATTGAAATCATCCTTCTTGTCCTCCTCTGAGATTGTTCAGGTTTATTAGCATCCTTCTTAAAGTGTGGTGTCCAGAACCTGTACACAGTAACTCTAGATGAGGACCAACTAGTGCTGAACAGAGGGGGATTAATACCTCACAGGATTTGGAGACTATACTTCTGTTAATGCACCCTAAACTAATATTTGCATTTTTGTTGCCACATCACAGTGTTGAATCATCTTCAGCTTGTGATCTACAATAATTACAAGATCTTTCTCACTTTGAGCCTAGTATTCTACATCTTGTAACCGTGCATTTGGGTCCCCCACCCCCCATGTGTAGAACTTTACACGTATCCCTGTTGAAATTCATTCTGTTGGTTTCAGCCCAGTGGCAGTTTCACATCTGGCCTAGACACATAAGAAGAAGAAGCCCAGTGTTGAAGCCTATCAAGATCTTTTTCTGCTTTCCCCAAAATGGGGATTCTGCAGTCAGATGGGGTACCTTTTAACCAATCAGGGAACAGAGAAAATTTTCTCATAACAAGAGAAGATGTTTACACACATGAAGGAAGAGTGCTCTCTAATAGTCGAAACATGCGAGAGCTCATCTAGCTACAGATAAGGAATACTAAGAAACAGGCAGTCTTGTGACACAGCTTTGTGGCACAGAGAAGAAAGGATTTTTGAGGCCTAGTTTGAGGCCAGGTCCTCTCCAAGCTTTGAGAACGTTAGAAAAGATGTTGTTTCATGACAGCAGCTCATTATTTCTTTTCTTTTGTTATTACATCACACTGTTGATTCGTGTTAAGCTTATAGTCTACTAAGACTCCTAGACCCTTTTCACATGTACTTCTGTCAAGTCATCTTATATTTGTACCATTGAGTTTTCCTGCATAAATATAGAACATGTTTCCCTGTTGAGACTCATTTTGCTTCTTTTCCTTCCTGTGTCAACTTTTTCTAATGTAACATGCACACAAATATCATGGCATAGGTCAGAACAATAACACTTGCCATAAGGTCAGAAATTAAGAACTTTCTTGTCACCTCAAGGCTGCAGACAGATTGAGTGTTTAAGCCAAATGTATCATGGGAAAGGAAGAACAGAAAGTTTCCCATTAAGCTATCATTGGCTCTAAGACAGTTGTTTTGCCAGAGAACACAATGCTCAAGGTTAATGCTTCAGCAAAAGACAGAAGAGAATAAAGCGGATGTTTGACTAGCAAAATGGTAATACATCATTGGGGAAGAAAGAAGCTGATAACTGGGGACAGAGTGACAATCTTGACAAACGAAGATGAAAAAAAAATCCCGATGGCTTTCATTCCTACAAAGAGACAAATCTCTTTAAAAGGTAATAAATACACGACAAGGATAGCTCTCCTGGCATTGATATATGGCAGCACCTCTGTCTGGCTACAAGAGAGATCTGTCCAGCATATAGAACTAAGAGTTGTGATTTTCAGGTGTGTATAGAGTTGACATTGAACAATAAAGAGGAAAAACAAGCTTAAGGAAGAAGGCCTTTGCAACTAATTAACAAGGTCTTTACAACCCTTGGCTATATTTCCCAAAAGTCATTAATTTGTTAGAGAGAAAGAAAGTCTAGTTTAGCCAAGCATTAAAAAAAAAAAACCAAATGAGGGGGCTCGTTTAAAAACCTCCTCCTCTCCTTTTTCTTCTTCCTCCTCCTCCACCTTTGGGTGTTAAGGGAAATACAAAGTTCTTGCTCTGGCACTTCTAGTGGACTTGTCTATTTTAATTCATTACAGATATATTCAAAGGCAAGTTTCATCTGATTTCCAGTCGACATTCATTCAATGACAAATTCAACCAGTCTGTCAATTTTTTATCTTTGAAAATGCAAGGAAAACCATATTTTATACTTACTCTTGTGGAGAACTTTCCTTTTCTCTAATATACATTTTTCAGCATGCATCTTTTCCTAATGCACAGGCTTCTTGCTGCTTTCCATAATGTATGCTAATTTGTTCCAGTTTTTGAGCCATACGGTAACCTTGTCTAGTCCAAAGGCCAGCTTCTTTCATCTCCATAGAAGTCCAAGACAAATCAAACTAGGTCAGAGAGAGAACTAAACAGAATTTTCTCCACCTTTACCCCAAAGCTGCTCTTCCCAACCTTTACCTTCCCTTTATGTGAAATCGTCAGCAAAGCGCATGCCAGGAAGGCACAAAAGGGATTCATCAAAGGCGTGATTGCTTTACATTTATCCGTATCAAACTGTCCTTCTCATCTATTGTGCTTTAAACGATCTAAGACTCTCTGCCTATCTCACTGAACTATACCTCATTTCCCCCCTCCCTCATTATATGCTGCCAAACTCCTGACTGGTGTTCTCTTTTGTTCTCCAACTCTCATGCTTCCAGCCTCAGTGAGGCTTACAAGGACCTAGATGCTCATGAAACAAAGAGTTTTTAACAATTTCTCCCCCAAACATGGGTTTTAAATGAATCAAGAATGCAAAAATAAATAATTTGAGAATCAATAAAGAGAAGACTGAGGTAATGTCAATTGGAAGGAAACAGCATGTAAGCAAATAGTTTGGGAGGGACCTTGCATTTATAGAGTAAAATAGGTTTTTGATTTCTTGATTCCAGTGGAAGAGAAGGAATTTGATGTTCAAGGCAGATGCTGGATGGTTTATTGTACTTGTAGTCATAACAGGCTGAAGACTGTGGGAACTGAACTAATTTGATGGGAATTGTATGCTGGGCTGTAATTGGTTGAAACTCTGGAGAAGGAGGGATGAGTGGGAACTTTTTTTGATATGGGAAGAAGAATGAGGGGGAAAAGAGTTTCACCATGCTTTTGAATCACTTGCATCGATGTGAACTTCTGAGTAAAAGCTAGCAAAATGTAGTCATGATGTTAATAGGCCAGGCAAGCAGCTAGCAATGCTTTTACTGTTTTACTATTGGAATGGTATTAGCAACCATGTTCCTTTGTTTTAATCTTCTGAAACTTAATAAATGTGCACTAAATAAAATATGATTGTATCCAGAACCATTGTCTCTGGTTCTTTTAGAGCTAAACTGGCTGGAGGAGGTCTGGTGTCTTGGCAATACTACTTTAAGTCAATTCAGACTGCATGTCCTACCTGATCTGGCTGGTTTGCAAGGACAAACAGTCGGTGGGTGAAACGTATCACAGTTTCTCTAGCCTAAAGCGGGGCCATAGATACCCAAAAGCTGCACCAAGGTGTTGTGGGCTTCACTGACGGGCAAAAGCCACTGAAGGTGAACTGAGTTATGAGATAGGGAGGGGTAAAGGCAAGGCGCCTGAGACTGTTCACTCTTACATGGCATACTTTAAATATCGAAATTGAGGGATCAGATATAAAACAAGTGGCAGGGTTCAAATACCTAGGAACAACGTTCACTGAAGATGGCAAAATGGATGAAGAGATTAACATATGGTGAAGTAAGACAAACCAAATATTGAAACAATTAGCTCTTACAGCATGAGGCAATACCGACCAGCACAAAGAAACACCTCATACAAAGCATATCAGGGCCATAGCCAGAGGGGGGGGGGAACCCTCCTGAGCTAACAGTCCCCCCAATCCACCCCATTATGCCAATGTTATATATGTGAATGTGACATTGTTGTCGCTCCATATTTTTTTTTGCCCCTCCTGAAAATTTTTCGCCCTGCACCAAAATCTAGAATCCTGGCTATGGCCCTGAAGCATATTCCCACCTTAAGTTATCTGTGCCAAACATGGGCACTTACAACAAAACACAAATGAAAGTTGGTCACCATGTAAATGAGATGTCCAAGGAAAACTGCAGGAGCAACTAGAAAGGATAAAATTGGGAATTAGATTATAAGGGGAAGAACTGGAATAGAACCAATCTTAATCTACCTACAAAGACAACAAATAAAGTGGTTTGCCCATTTGGAGAGAATGACTTGGAATTCCATACCTTACAATGCCTATGTGGAAAAAGGAGAAGAACAAAGAACATGAGGCAGACTCAGAGGAAGGTGGAGGGATATAATCAAAGACATATTACAAGAACACCGGTGTTGACAAATGGCAAACCTCCAATTGTTTCTGACCAGTGGCCATGTTGTGGGTGTTATAGAAATTGAAGTCAAGAAACATCTGGAAGGTCAAGAATATATTGTCCAAAATAGTAGAAAACAAAGAAACGGGGATGTGTAATACCTTTATAAAGCGATGGATAGGTATTGTCCATCTGTGTGTTTGATTTCTGCACATGGACGATATAGCCATGTCTCTTTTCTGATATAGGATAGTTTCATGTCATTTCACAAATTCTGCCTAAATGCAAATATAGATTAAGGATGTGAATCTCCCAGACTCTCATTATTAGCCAGAAACAAAAAGAGATGCATCTCTCTTTTCTTTTTGCAGGGAGATATTTCTGTGTGCCTCCAACCCTCCAGAAATATTGTGGTAAATCTTGCAAAGTACTTTAGATGTTTCATGGCCATTTCCTCCCCTGGAAGAAATACCAGTTATTAAATTCTTGTGTAAAATGTGGTAGGGTTGTGCTTCTTTTCTGATACCAGTGTCAGCCCTGGTGGTGCAGTGGTTAAACTGCTGTACTGCAACCAAAAGGTTGTGAGTTCAATTCTGACCAGGGATCAAGGTTGACTCAGCCTTCCATCCTTCCAAGGTCAGTATAACGAGTACCCAACATGCTGGGGGCAAAATGTTAATTAACTTGTGAACTGCCCAGAGAGTGCACTAAACGCTATGGGGTGGTATATAAGTGTGATTGTTTTGCTTTGCTTATTTATTTATTTATTTATTTATTTATTCATACTTCTATGCTGCCCTTCTCACGAATGACTCAGGGTAGCAAACAACAGTTAAAAACACAATCAACAATAAAACCCATTATAAAATACCCACCCATCTTAGAAAGTTAAACTTTAAAGGTTAAAAAAATAAAAAGAGATTAAAAGTTAAAATTCACCAATTAAAATTACGAGGGAGAGGGGGGAACAGTCAGATTAGCCAGCCAGCCGGGGTAGCCAACTGGCCCGAACCCCACACCTGCCCTGCCAGCCAGGTGTTCACACCCTTTCTAAAGGCCAGCAACTCTGTCTGGAGACGCAACTCGGTTGGCAGGAGGTTCCATAGGGCCAGAGCGGACACAGAGAAGGCCCTCTTTCTGGTGCCAGAGAGATGCACCTCTCTGGCTGATGGAACACTCTGGTGGGATGGACAGATGTTCTTGGGGTGATGCGGTCTCAGGTTTTGATGCATGATGAAGTCTTAGCAAGAAGTTTTGGCATTACAAGATTGAGAAAACTGATCCATGTCAGACAAAATTTGAGCATCTAAAGTCACAATCACTTTGATGATGTCCAACCTTCTAAAGACCTACTGTTGACCTTGGCTTCCCTTCCATTACTTATCCTGCCTTGTCAGTCCTGACAAGCATCTGTTGCTACTCCCGCTGCTCCATGCTACAGCATTGCGCTCCTAAACTCTGATGGTTTAGTAATCAATGTAATCCAAACACTGCACTTTGTTTTTTGTCTCCGAGGCCACCCTGTCCTTACAGCACTGTAAAATCAGACTGTGAGCAGGAGATTAACCTTGTCGACTAATTAGCCATCACAAAAATCAGTCGTCAAAAGACTTGAAAACACTAGTTAAGGGCTATTAAGTGTTCACTGCAAACGAATTTAATTAGGTGCTCCCAGGTGTGCGAGGTCTTTATGCATGCATTTAAAATAAATTATGCATGGACACCACTTGGAGAACTCGGATAAACTCTATAAATACCTAAACCATCTGAGGATGCCTGTTTTCACTAATATTTACTGGCCATTTTAGCCAGCACTCTCTTCTTTCACCCCCCCCCCATTCCCTGGTGTTCAGTGGTCATCCAAGGGAAGAGGTGAGGAAGGGTGACCCCCAATGCTCAAGGCAGTTATGTTTTCAAGAAATACTAATATTCTGACAGGTAACCAAAACTATACTGTCAACATCCAGTAAACTCTGCATTCCACCTGTGCCTGCCCTATGAAATGCCAAATTATGACTTGATTCTTTCCTAATTCCATCAGTTTCCATCTGGCATCGCACTTGGCTCACCAGAATCCACAGCAGCAGGTTTATTCCTAACCTGCCAGACTTAACCCTGACCCCATTTATGACATGATAGTTTCTTCTTTCATTTCTTCTTTTGTAGTTCTATTTCCAGGTTCATCTTGGAGGCACGTTACCTGGGAATAAGGTAAATGAGTACAGGTAAGTCAATTTGTCTGGTGCTGATGTATTTTGTGTGACCCTTATGTTCTCTGCTAAACAGAAGACAACAAATCTTGAAGGAAGAAGAAATCACAAGATCATCAACAGGAAGGGGGAAAAAAAGATCCTTCCTTCATTTTTGCACCTTAGAAACCTGCTCTAATTAGAATAATAATGTTAACAACAGCAACAACATGAAAATAGTAATAAATATTTCTTAATATATTCACTTTTTAAAAGCACTTAAGACAGGTCTTAGAGATTACTTCAGTGAACCTGCCAACAAGTGATTAGATAAAGTAAGTTAAGCACACATTTTTACTCTTTTATTGTACTATTTTCATGTATCTGCAGAATTGTGCAAAAATCTTAGGCCACCACCAGCTCTTTTGGGAAAAATTCAACAAATGATCTGGGGGAGCATAACTCAGCCCTTGATCTACCTGGACACACCAAATTTGGAGAGTCTTCTGCTAGCTCTCCAAGTTTGGTGAAGTTTGGAATTAAGGTGTTTTCGGGTGAAATTTCCTCTCTCTCTTTGTTCAGTTGTCAGGGGTCATTTAAATTTGTTGAGACTGGGCTTCATTTGTTTTTTATCTGCCTTCTACTTAATTTGATCACCTGCTCTGATGCAAAGGAGCATTCACAAAGGTGTCAGTTTTCTTCAACCAAGGACATCTTGGTACAGGGGCATTGTAGTGCACGCTGTAATATGTTGCATGCAAGAAGCTTCACACTGTATGTTTTGCCATTTCCTTATGTTTTGCCATTTCCTCTACCATTACAGCATCTGCCTTTGCCTCACTAGTTTTATAATCTGCAGATAATGCAGTACCTGTATCTTTGTTCCTTTTGCTTCACCCTGGAATAGAATCTACTTTGATCCCGACAGTGTGTCAGTGGTACAGACTATCACTAGATCTCTTAAGAAATATGGTTTATTAAAAGACAGAGGCATAAATTGCCAATTAACACCTTGTTAGCACCTTAACAAAGCTTCTGCTGTTGATGCACCATGCAAACTGATCTCTCTGTCTTGGCTCCTGCTGATTCCTGCAAATTATCATTTGGACAGCTACAGTTTTTTCATCTGGGAAACCAAATTCACAATGAATTAAGCTGTATTTTCCCTGCTGTGTAGTTGCACCCTGAGTGAGAGTGAATGCAGATGGTCTCCTAAAGTCATGAAGGACTCAGGTAAAAACTTGAAAAAACTTGAAAAAGCAATTTCTAGTGATTGGATAAAAGAACATGACTAGCAGTAGCTCATGAGTAATAGCATGGGAAGTTAAAATATTTTAATGGTGCCTTTGCTAAAAAGAATTTAGGTGTCCTTTGTGGAAACCTGTATGTGGTCTGGCCAGACCTTTTGCCGTTATGATTATTTATTGTATGGCATGTTCACATCGCAATTCAACAAAAGTTTTTTTTAAAAAAACCCACACAAGGGAGAAAATGCAAAATATAAAATGTCAAGTATAAAATTACAAATACTGTACATATCTAGATTGCAAATTTAAACTTTTGCTTTATTTGTCACAGTCAAGAAATCAGTGAAATCTCCACAATAGGCTCAGTTTTGGCACTCTGTCATTCTGTATTGGATAGTTTGTTTCTCTGCTCCACAGTCAGAAAATTGATGTTATTTTGCCCCACTTATAAAGGGCATCTGCACATGAACCATGGCCCATGGGGATTCTATTCAATTTTGTCCATATTGCACAGGGCTGGCGAAACAGACCTTTTGCTAAGATTCAAAGAAGCTGTCAGATAAATTTTAGAGAAGCCTTGGCAGTGGTATGGCTGATTTCTCACCCATTGTGAAGAAATAAACAGTTTAAAGCAGATATAGGCAAACCCTGAGGATCTGGGGTCAATTTCTTGCCCTGGAGACCTGCTGGAGGTTGTTGCCAACCTCTACAAACAGAGAAGCTGAGAGAGAGAGAAAAAGAATGAAACTAGAAATGGATGGTGTAGTTACCTGAAAGTAGGCCTCCATTTTAGAGATTTAGAAAATGGTTTCTCATCCAAGTACTAACCAGGCCTGACCCTGCTTAGCTTCCGAGATCAGACGAGATCGGGCGTGTTCAGGGTGGTATGGCCGTAGGCCATTTTTCCCCTTTCAGCTTTCTTTACTGTCCAACTTTCATACCTATACTTGGTGATCAGAAATACAAGAGTGTGGACAATTTTGGTCTTAGTCTCCAGTGACACTTCCTTTAACTTGGTGATCTTTTCTAATTCTTTCATTGCTGCTCTTCTGAATTTCAGTCTTCTTCTGCTTTCTTGGCTGCAGTCTTCGTTTACATTGCTGATTGAACCAAGGTGTACAAAATCGTCCAGTAATTCAATTTCTTCATTGTCAACATTATTGCTGTGTAATTCTTCTGTAGTCATGACTTTTCTCTTCTTAATGCTCAATTGCAGTCTTGTTCTTGTACATTCTTCTCTCACTTTCAGTAGAAGTCATTTCAGGTCATTGCTGCTTTCTACAAGTAAAATGTATATCTTAAATTATTGATGTTTCTTTCACCAATTTTCACTACTCCTTCATCTTAATCTTGTCTAACTTTCTGTATGATATGTTCTGAATACAGGTTGAACAGATAATGGAATGCACCCTTGCCTAACACCTTTGCTTATATGAAACCATTCTGCCTCTCCATTTTCTGTGCTAATGGTAGCTTCTTGTTTACAATACAAGTTATACTTTGGGACAATCAAGTGCTGTGGCATACCTCAGGCAAGGATATGATTCTAATTGTTGCTTCAAAATGAAAGCTGAGCTAAAGCTACATCTTTCTCCCCTCTACTCTGTCAAGAGCAGCCTAGCAAAATGTGGAAAAAAGGGAGGTCTCAAACTTCAAACCACTTCAATTGGTCTGTAGGATTGCTGTCTTATTCTTAAGAATCAGCTGGATAGCTGAGCTGAGATTATTGGAATTGGGCCTAGCACAAACAAGGCTTGGGGACTTCACCTCTCATTAAATTGAAAGGAATTTCAAAAGAATCTCTTGTGGATGTGTTGGACTTCTGCTTGCCTCTCCATCTGTTTCCTAATGGTTGTAATCTTATCTTCATTTCATTCAGTGAAACCACTGAATGTAATAGGACCCACTTCAGAAGGGAAAAAAGGTATAAAATACTACCTCTTTTTAAAAATATGGATCACATCACCTTCCTATAAGTGTGTGTGTGTGTGTGTGTGTAAATTTGTTGGAGTCTACATTGCTCAAATAAATTTGTGTGTGTGTGTGGGAAGGCAGGGCATGGAACTAGAGTTGAGTTTGCCCTCCCTGGGAAAATAATTCCAATGCTTCTAATTTTTTCTGGGCTTCCTCTCTTGGGGAAGAAACTGGCCTGGGAGATAAAACTTTAACAGAATTGAAAGCATGTTAACTTTGCAAAGAGGTGACTGAGAAAGCATTTTTGGGTTTGTGAAATCAAGCTTCAAAGAATCCACTACTTAAGACCTGAAGTAGAATTTTCAAAATGGACAAACCAATTTCCAAATGCTTGAAGATGAAAGAAACTCTTACAGTGACAGTAAAGATTCCTTCATTAGCTAAGGATATTCTTTTTCTTCTATTATGTGCTATCTCTAAATCTCTTTCATGCACACTAGGAAACAAAACTGAAAATCTTTCCATGATGAATGTCATTTCCTAATCCTAGTGGTGGCAAACCTATGGCACAGGTGCCAGAGGGTGCACTTAGAGCTCTTTCTGTGGGCATGTGCACCATCACCCCAGCACAGAATTTGCCCCGCCCCTCTGCCCAGCAGCCCAGTGGGAATGCTTCCTCCCTCCCCTGTCTGGGGTAAGGCAGGTAGCTCATGTGGATGGCAATTTGGGCACTTGGTCTCTAAAAGGTTCGCCATCACTATTCTAGTACATTACCAAATATGTGGCGCTATAATGTTTCTCTCACAGTTGCCATCAGTGGATTTTGTCAAATTATTTTTAAATTGGGGATTTTTAATTGAGAAGTAATTTTGTGAATTTCTTCTAGAAACATAGCCCTCATTTTATTCCGTTTTGTTGTAATTACGGTACACAGTAGTCTGAGAAATAAATAATAAAATCCCAGATTTGGAAGATGCTTCAAGAGCCATCTCGTCCAGTCCCTGTCCTGAAATCTGACCACCCACCTCCTCTTTAAATCCCAAATGAAAGTTAGTACAGTAGCTTTCAAGATAGTCTGTTCCAGTGAAGAACAGTTTATATTATTAGGAAACATCTCCTAAAATTTCAGTTGAATTCACTTTTCTAAAATAATCTTTTTATAAATACTCATGGAACAACATAAAAATATGGAAACAAGTGTTGTTCCCATATTTGCAATTTCTTTGGTTAATTATGTTCCTTTTCCATATTTATTTAGCAAAGATGTTAAGGACAGAACTTTTTGGAGATCGCACATTCATAAGACTGAGGCTATTTGATGGCATGTAGCACTGACAATGTTTACTTTAAAAAGTACGTTTTCTCTCTGATATGCTTGAAACACGGACTAACATGGCTACCATTTCAAAAAAATTAAAAATATAAAGTAATACAACACCAAACCCATTCATTTAGTGGACAACAACTGACTAGACCAGGGGTCAGAAAACTTGGCTCTCCAGGTGTTCTTGGACTTCAATTCCCAGAAGTCCAAGTCAGTACACCTGCTGATCAAGGGAACTGAAGTCCAAGAACATCTGAAGAGCTAAATTTGCTGACCCTTGCCATAGACAAATCACGAAAAATTTTCTAAACCCATGGAGAGCAAAAATAATATGTCTTGCCAAATAGATAAGTGCAAAAATATGTCTCCCACCAGGACTAGGGCCATTTAATAGACTTAATAACTCCACAAAATGAAGGAGATAGATCAAAGAATAATAAAGTAAAATGGGGTTACAGGTACTTGGATACAGGACAAATTTTCTGACCATTTGCATGCAATTTATTCCTCATCATGTGTACAAAAGAAGATTTAGTAAATTTCCAAGATAACACTATTGAAGTAGCCCACTTCTGGTCTCAACTAGTCTAATTATTTTTAACATTTTTATTTATTTTGATTTTCCTCTATATTTCATATACTATTTTGTTCTTCAGTCGCACAGTCGATTCCGACCCTTTGTGACCCCAAGGACCATTGTCTGCTAGGCACCTCTGTCTTCCACCATCCTCTTCACCTCTCTCAGCTCTGTGCCCATTGTGTCTACAATACCATCTAGCCATCTCATTTTTGGCTGCCCCCTTCTTCTTTTGCCCTCCACCTTTCCAAGCACCAAGGCTTTCTCAAGTAAATCCTCTCTTCTCATTTGATGTCCAAAGTAATTTAGCTTCATCTTTACTATTTGACCTTCTAAGGAGCAGTCAGGGTTGATTTCTTCTAAGATTGACCTATTTGTTCTCCTCGCTGTCCAGGATACTTTCAAAATTCTCCTCCAACACCACATTTCAAAGGCATCTATTCTTCTGCGTTCAGCTTTCCTAATGGTCCAGCTCTCACAACCATACATTACCACTGGGAATACCATTGCTTTGACTATACAAATTTTTGTTTGCAATGTGATGTCTCTCTTTTCACTATGTTCCCCAGGTTTCTCATCGCTTGCCTCCCAAGAATCAGTTGCCTTTTTATTTCATGGCTGCAATCTGCAGTGATCTTGGATCCTAAGAAAGTAAAATCTGTCACTGCTTCTACTTCTTCCCCATCTATTTTCCAGAGATTGATATGGCCTGTTGCCATTAACTTGGTTTTCTTTATATTGAGTCTCAAGCCAGCTTTTTCACTCTCTTCTTTCAACCTAAGCAGCAGCTTCTTTAAGTCCTCCTCACTTTTTGCCATTAGCGTGGTATCATCTGCACATCTCAAATTGTTGATGTTTCTCCCAGCAATTTTGATTCCATATTGTGATTCCTCCATCCTTGCATTGGACATTATGTGCTCTGTGTATAAGTTGAATAAGCAGGGTGACAAAATACAGCCTTGTCTTAATTTTAAATTGTGCAATGCTTTGATATGAATAAATAAAGCAAAAAATCATGTTCTTTTGTTCTTTTTTAAATCTACCCTTTAAAATGTTCTGTCATATCTAAGTTCCCCTGTTTCCTGCAGTAAAAGGATATTTATTAAAGTTCATCCCTAGAACCAGTGTGCTGTAGTGGATAGACTGGTGGACTAGGAATCAGGAGATCTGGGTTCAAATTCTCAATGGGTCATGGAAACTCACTGGTGTGTATGTGTGGCACTGATAAAATCAATCCTTAAAAGACTTGCATATGTTGAAAACCCTATTAGGTAACAAAATACAATCCTGGTTACTACCATATTGCCTAGAAAACATTGGTATTTCCTTATTCTGGTCTACATTGATGACTCCTTGGTTTAAGAAACTTATCTAAAAGCCATTAAAACCTTTAAAATACCAATAACATACCAACCCCACAACCACTGCTACAACCTGTGATGGCCCTTATATAAGCCAACAGGGTTTTTTTTCTGCACCAGCAGCACCACACATCAATTGTGCCAGCCAGGTTTTAAGGGTTTTTCTGAAGGGGAAGAGTTCCACCTGGAGATGGAGCTCGGTCGGCAGGAGGTTTCACAGGGCCAGAGCAAAGACCAAAAAGGCCCTCCTTCTGGTGCTAGAGAGGCTGGTGGTACTTTTAAGGAGCCTCTCCGGTCTGCTCTGGTGGGGTGGGCAGATGTCCTTGGGGTGACATGGTCTCTTAAGTACCCTGGTCCACTACCATGTAGGGCTTTAAAGATCATCACCAACACCTTGAATCGCACCCTGAGGCACACCGGCAGCCAATGCAGCTACCGCAACAGAGGTGAAGCATGGGCATAATGTCCACACCTCATCATCATTGTATTGTATTGTATTGTATTGTATTGTATTGTATTGTATTGTATTGTATTGTATTGTATTGTATTGTATTGTATTGTTCGACTTTTATGCCGCCCCACTCACCTATAGCGACTCTGGGCGGCTCACAGCAAAACAATGTTTCATAACTACAAGTATTACATCACAAAAATCACATATGAAAAGTACATCAAAAACATTACAAGAAATCCCCCGTCCCGATTACAAAATTAAAAATTCATAAACATTTCATTTCATTTCAAAAGCACATCAAAAACACTTTAAACAGTCCACATGCGGGCAACTGCATTTTGAACCAGCTGCAGACTCCGAATGGTTATCAAGGGTAGCCCCATGTAGAGTGCATTACAATAATTCAGTCTAGAGCAGTGGTGTGCTGCCTCACAGGGATACAGGGACTCATCCCGGTGCGTCCCAGCAAGGGGCAGGCAGAGGTAATGGGGATGTATTGGATTTCTCCCCAACTCACCCAATAGGCGCCCCCATCACTTCCTATCCACTGCCCTCCTAAGGTGCCCAGCACACCCCCGGTCTGGAGGTGACCAAAGCGTGAGTGATATGGTTGGGAACATATCAGAAAATACAAAGGATTTTTAGGTAGTGGTATGAAAACATCCCACTCCAACCCTGTGAGCCATTGCTGTCAACCAGAGCTGACAATATTCATACACCAATGGTCTGATTCACTGTAAGGGAGCTTCTTCTGTTTCTAGATGTTGTCCATACAGCAGCTTTCACACTCATTTCTTTCCTCCAACATCTTAATGCCACTTCCCAAGAGATGCTGCCCAAAGCAATCTTCTCATTCTGTTTGATAGTAAGGGCAACCCCACAGAACATGTCCCAGGTTCTACGACAGATATTCAGGGATTTGCCAAGCAAACAAATTAGTACGACAAAGATTTCATGAAAGGAGAAAGTAAAATCACTAGCCTAAGAAAATCCTTTGCTATTTTCAGTTGGACTTTTCTTTTCATTTCTTTTTTCAGAACTTCTAAGCTTCCCTTACATTTTTAACATCTCAAACACAATTTAACCATCCTCCAAGACAGAATGACTAACTTTATGTGAGAACTTTGAAGTATTCAATGCGATCACAACACAAAAGGTGTGCAATTAACTTAAAGGCATTCCCTGTACTTCTTGCACTGTGCGCTTATTTTCAGAAGAGTTTAATTAAAGCCTCTGACATGAAGACAGCTATTTCTGGTCATTTCTTCGGAGCCTTTTCACTTGAGAATAAAGTGGGGTGGGGAGATTAGAGGAAAGAAAGTTAACAGTAGCCTGACTGCCTGCTTCAGTTTGCAACAATATAGATGTGCAATTATGGTTGAGATAATTTTAAAAAAAGAGAAGAGTTGCTTTCATGTAATTTCCCCATCTTAACAAAGTTATTACAGTACCAGGGCAAGTACTTATACAAAGTGGCATTTGGGAGACTATTTAAGCATACAAAAAAGCTGTGTCACTGTGAAATAATGGCTGTTCTATTAGATAAAATTAAAAATCCAAAAAAGTGCCAGTTACATCTTTTTTATGCTACCAAAGAAATCTAAGGTATTCTTTGATGATCATGTAAAATCACACCCAGTACATGGAATAGGGTAGCTGGCATAGAAGGGGAACTTGGTGCCCTAATAGCTAATGTTTTCCCAAAGGTTTTGTGAAACAAGATAGACTACAGGGAAACAGGATAAAGAGGGTATAGAACAGGGGTGCCCAAACTATTAGGGCCATGGCTGGTCACATGGTTGAGCGGGTCAGTCACATGGTTCCTCCCACTGGAAGCAGAAGTAAAACACATATGCGTATGCACATAACACTGCCGTAAATGACCCACGGCTGTCATAAACATGCTTATGACAGCTGTGGGTCATCTATGGCAACATTATGCATGTGCACGTTTTACTTCCACTTCTAGGAGCAGCGTGGGCAGCATGGGCTGGATGGAATGGCGACATGGGCCAGACACAGCCTGCGCACCGTAGGTTGGGCACCCCTGGCATAGAAGATATGAGGCACGGGGGGGGGGGGAGAGGTACAAGTGGAAACAATTAGAGAAAAGCACAGCCTGTTGGATAATCTTTGCAGACTGGTGCAGCTAGTATGTCCCAAAGGGTTAAGATCGAATACTTTCAAATGCAAGCCCTCCTCAATTCCCCTTTTCTTTTTTCTACTATTGAACAAATACTCAGGTATAGCCTTAGCAGAAAGAAAAAGAATATTTATTTGCAAGGTTTGTGTTCAAAGTTGTCAGATGGCAAAAATAAAATATAGCAGTTCACTTCACCTTAGGTGCAAAAAAAAGGAAATTCTATGATTCTATCTTTTTGATTAGAAATGGAAGATTACAGTAGAATGCACTAGAGACCCCTAGAATCATAGAATAACTGAGTTGAAAGGGGCCTTTATGGGCGATCGAGTCCCACCCCCTGTTCAAAATAGACATCCAAGTAAAGCAGATGTGACAGATGGATGTATAATTTTCTCTTAAGTGTCTTGGATTTGGTTTGTAGGACAATAACAAGTATATTGCCTATTCCATCCAGATCCCTAGCAATTTTCAAGTGGGTTTTAAACGGACGGACAGATGGATAGACGGACGGACGATTCATATAATGAAAAACATAATTAAGTCAATTGGGAAATGCATAAACTAGGTAGAAACGCATAACTGAATGTGGACAGTAGAAAAATCTAAACATCTGTGTAAGATTTTTATTAATTAAATTATCTCATTTACATAGTTTAAAAATCAGAACACAGTGTGAATGTTTCATTGTATTCTGGTGACTGTTTTCATTCACTGCTATATACTTTACATTTTCAGACATTCTCAATGTTTATGTCAATTCTCACAGGGGGGCTGGAGGTCAGATGTACCAGATTTTCAGGAATATATTTCTTAACACACATAAAACAATGCTCCCGATAGCAAAGGTCATCCTTGCTCAAAAGCCAGTCATATCCAACTCTATGGTTCAGTGCTCATCTCTGTTTATAGCCGAAGAGCCAGCGCTGTCTGCATCTGCAGACATTTCCGAGGATATGTGGCAGGCATGCCTCAAAACCAGAGTGCATGGAACGCTGTTTACCAAACATATTGTTACTTTATAAAATGCTCCAGTTACTATTCTATAAAACAGCAATATGTTTGGTAACAAACTCTGTCTTTTTAATTCTTTTTTTTAGCATTACCAGAAAGGTAATTCCATCAATTTTCATGATTTATCCTACTTTTAATTTGCAGATTTTGTTTTTTAATTAGGAGAGAATGCTTGTCAAGGTGGGATTTCAAATTGAGCAGTGTTGAGATCATTATTGAACGGCATAGATGGTGCGGCTTCTGGAATAGGTGTTAAGTTGTTATGAAAGGAGCAGAGGGATGTGTTGTCTTCATAAAGCTTCATTAAATAATCAGAAGTTGGGTATTTTTTCATGTTTCAGATGATCTCTCACACATTCCCCAGCCAGCTTACTACTGCAGCATTTTACAAATCAGGAGCACACAAGGCAACTGGGTTAATCCGTGACGGAGGAAATAACTGAATATTTCAGTTCCTCAAACAGAGGGACAGAATGTATATTTTATAGGAAGTGGAAGTTAGCTATGTGTAGACAGCAATGTGTAGGTATAGCAATCTGAAAACAGGAGGCAATAGAGATCAAGCCTTGAAGGGGGAAAAAAATTCACCACCATCTTCTGTGCTCTGCCACCATAAATAATTCAGTGGTTTAAATTTGATGGATCATACGTGACTTTCACCCTTAAAAAGCTGCACTGCTATTCAAGCTGAGAATCAACCCACACATTTTGGATAAGTTCAGGAAAGGTCACTGTTCTTTTTTGGCAGGGGGTATAGCTTCCAGCAATAACCACTGGCCTATATAATATACATCTGTAATTTTCCTTTTTAAAAATATATGTGATACAAGAAAACCTCCCATAAAGAGCGCCTCACTTAGAGACTAACTCGCTTAAAGAGCAGAATTTTCTCTGAATTGTCACCTCACTTAACAACTAAAACCAACCAAAAACTTGCTTAACAACTAAATTGGGGTTCACAATCCCCACCACCACCAGAAGTCACAATTGGTCACTTACAATGGCGTTTCACTTAAAGAGCAATCTTGTGGAACGCATTATGCTCTTTAAGCGAGGTAACACTGTAGAGGTATATGGTTTTTTATATACGTTTGGACTGGAAAACTCCCTTGCAGAATTTGCAGAAATGTGAATCAAGATGAGTATCAAAGTGGAAGTGCTATCCATGATGGGAACTGTGAGACCAATTGCACAACTGAATTGCACAAAAGGTGTACTGCCTGGGCATTACTCTTGGCAAAGTTATTCCAGGAGTGAGGAACTGGAGTCTAGCCATTGGTTCAAAAATGCAAGAGTCTCTTTACACAGAGTAAATCTCTTCCCCAGTCCTTCTCTCAGTTAGAGAAACATCTTGGACCAGTACTTTGTGATTGGTCCAGACATAAATTTATCCACCAGCCATGAATGGTGGTGTACAGGGTATTTATTATACTACTTGTGTTTGCTTCTTGCCTGTATGTTTGTAATTTCAAACGAACATCAGTGGTGACTTGGTGGGTGGTCAGCACTGTTTTGTCACACACTGATCTCATCAGCAAGTTTTCAGTGCAACACATCTGGATGTGAAAGTTAGCCAGTTGCATGTCTAAGTGTACTCGCATTCCTTTCCATTCTTCACAGAGGCTCCTTTTATGTTGCCCCATTCAATATGCCTTATATTAACAACAGCAACAGCAACAGCAACAAAAAAAACAACAACAGAGTGCCATCAATTCAATTCTGACTTGTGTCAATCCCTTCCAGAGTTTTCTAGACAGATACTTGGAAGCAGTTTACCATTATCTTCTTCTAGGGGTGTCCTCAGTGGTGGGCTCCAAAAGTTTTTACTACCACACTGTGGGTGTGGTATGGTGGGCGTGGCCAGGGGAAAGCCCTGTGTTGCACCTGAATTAGAACTACAGTACTTTATTTCAAAACTTGGATGGGCAGAGGGGCCAGCCAGCATTTCTGCTACCGGTTCTGGCGAACTGGTGCGAACCTGCTGATGCCCACCACTGGGTATCCTGGGACCCTGTAGCTTGCCCATAGTTACACAGGCTGGCTTTTCTCCTATGAAGCACAGTGTTGGAGAGTTTTTGTGTTTGTGTTCTTGCTTTTTGATAAGTATGGAATGAAATTCTCAATCTCTGTTCTGCAGCCAGGTACCTATACCTCTGAGCTGTCCAACCTTGTACGTAACCCTAGACTCCCCATTTCATTTAACAATAGCAAGTGGCAGAGTGACTACAAGCCAGATCCAAATTTTAAGGTAAGTTTATAGCTCAACAACACATTAAGAGCATAGTTGATCCAATCCCAAATACTCAGCATAGAGATCCATTCTATCTTAGATTTACTCAGCATCTGATATGGTTTCCTATTTAGGTCTACACAACCTCCCTGTTGCTGGACAATATTTGCAGACTAGTGCAGCTAGTGTGTTCCCTAGGATTAAGGCTTAATACTTTGAAATGCAAGCCCTCCTGAATTCCACTTTTCTTTCTTCTTAGTTCAGATATGGCAAACCAAGACAGCTTAATAAAAAGCAGTGACATCATGCTGCTGACAAAAGTCTGCGTAGTTAAAGCGATGGACTTCCCAGTAGTAATGTATGGCTGTGAGAGCTGAACCATAAGGAAGGCTGAGTGCAGAAGCATTAATAATGGAACTAGAAGAAGTAAAAATGTAATATGATAAAAAAGGAATAGTTAATAAATGAGGTATTATGGTGCAGAATATTTATGGACTCAAATATCTATATAACTATATGTTTTCCTTTTTTAAAATTACAATAAAAATTATATATAAAAGCAACATATAAAACAATAGTCAGGCAAAAAAGAAAAAGGAAACCAACCCTGACTGTTCCTTGGAAGGACAGCTGCTGAAGGTGAAGCTCAAATATGTTGGCCAACAAATAAAAAGAGAGGACTCATTGGAGAAGGTCCTGATGTTAGGGAAGACTGAAGGCAAAAGGAGAAGGGAACGGTAGATGATGAGATCATTAGACAGTATCATTGACATGATAGATATGGAGCCTGGTGTCCTGTGGTCCATGGGATCACGGAGGGTCAGATCTGATTGCATGACTCAACAACAAGAACAATACTTCAGCTATTGAACAAATGGTCAGGCACAGCTTTAACAGAAGAGAAAAGAATTTTTACTTACAACTGTTGTGTTCAATTAAAGTTGTCAGTTAGATTGCAAAAGTATAATACAGCAGTTCACTTCACCTGAGTTGCAAAAGCAGGAAAACATGTCTCAAACAAATGATGATTACAAGAGGGTATTGAATTGATGACTTTCTGAAACATACATTTTGAGTCAGAAAGGGACTGAACTAGGTTGAACAACTGAACACTCAGACAGACAGGAAGGAGGAGAACCAGGACAGCACAGTGCCCCAGATCCACAACTCCTGGAGCCGGTCCAGCAGGATACCATGATAGACAGTATTGAAAGCTGCTGAGAGGTCAAGAAGAGCAAGAATGGAGGAGTATCCTCCATCTCACTCTTGCCAAAAATCATCAAACAGTGCGACCAATGCAGTCTCCATACCATGACCCAGCCTAAACCCTGACTGGAAAGGGTCCAGATAATCCGCTTCCTCCAGGACCCTCTTGCTGATTGGCTGTTTAGATTCAAAACAAGCAATGACTATTTTTGTTAACTGCTGGCCCTTCCCATCTCTATGTTAGGATCCAAAACAGACACAATGCATTATGAGATTATCTACTATAAGGTTAATACCTATGGTACACCAAACTGGGAGATAACAGTTGGACAGAGGTTTTCCAATGAACTCTTGAAGTCTACTGAGGCTTGATCATAGATTTTTTTTCAACCCAAGTCTAAGATTTGGACTGCTTCTGTGGTCAGTCCACCTGCAATTCCCTATTTGGTAAAAGGATTTCAAAAATCAAGAGTCTTTGTGTTTTTAAAATTTTCATTTGCAAAGAAAGTAATTATAAAAGAAGAAAAAACCATAATTTTGATCTTTGTCTCTGTGATCAGAATGAATTATTTTGGGATTTTGTCTTCCAGTTGTCAAAAAAATTAGGAGAATGAATCTTCTCTTTCAGGAGAGGGTTTTCAATACTTAAGGAGTCCTTTCATGAGTTAATATGGCATTTCAGACTATTTAATAAAACAACAAACCTTTCAGGCTGCTTTTAATGCATTATGAATTCAGCATTAGGGATTGTGGTGGCTCAGTGGTTAAGAAGCTCACCTTGTTAGCTGGAAGGCTGGCAACTTGGCAGTTCAAGACCCGAGTACTGCATGATGGAATGAGCACCAGTTACTCCCAACCTAGCAGATCAAAAGCAAGAAATTGCAAGTACAGTAGATAATTAGGGACCACTTCAGTGGTAAAAGATCTTGTGGACATGAAAGGAGCATCATTTGGGCACCCCCTGGGTGGAATTTCTCCAGTAGAAATCCTTTCAACCCCGAATAATTTCTGACATGGAATTATTTTTACAGTTCAGCATTAACAAATTAAAGAGAATTCATTTTTCCATCCTCTTTAGAAGTTTTTTGAGATCTATTTCTCTTTTTCTTGAGCAAACTCTCTTTGTTTGATTGGTTATGCCAAATTATAAAAGTATAAGGAACATGAATAGCCTCTGTGGTCTGTCTCAGCACTGGTTCATTTTTTTCCTTCCTGGATACAGGACAAGCTGGTTGTTCTCCTCTTCTTGACTGACTACTTTCTGGGCTGCAAAACAAAGTTCTTTGGTTGAAAAGTAGAACTCACTTCCATGTAATGGAACATCATCAAGAGCAAGAGCAAGAACCCCCCACCCACCCCACCCCCACTTTATTTTCCCTTTCTCCTCCATCTTCTCCTAATGATGGAGAAGAAAAGGCCATTTTGTATGGCAGGATAATCTACCATAACTAGAGAGATGGGTGCTTTTTATGAGTTACTCTGACAAAGTATGGCTCTTGATTTCCTGAACGATATACAGGACTTCGGCTTGTTACAAATATAAAACTCTTGTCTGTGTTCTCTCTCACCGGGCAGTTTTAAGTATGTCTAACATTTCATCCCCAGAGTTAATAACCCAGAGCAAAATGCATAAATGGCTTGAAAGGGCTCATAAAATTCTTAGACAATTTATCAGGCTGGTCCATCCTTCGCTCTTATTAACAGGGAACTATTTTAAAGCATACCTCGCAAAAATAGTGGCATGGGTCAAACAATTTAAAAGGGAATGGCACCTCTTCAAAACGGGAGCAGAACTCCCATTCCTGATGTTGGTATTTGCTTTTTTAAAAAAAAGGCCCATTAAAAAGATATACTGTACTACACATGTGAATCTGGGTAGCATATTCAAGGAAGGAGGAGATAAAACCCTCCTTCAAGACCTGTGACTTCAAGATCTGTAAATTCATCAGCACGGGAAGTATCCTCAGGGAAGCACATAGAAATGCCTTCACAACAACAACAACAACAACAACAACAACAACAACAACAACAACAACAACAACAACAACAACAACAACAACAACAACAACAACAACAGCAGCAGCAGCAGCAGCAGCAGCAGCAATTTCATGTCAGAAATTATTCTGGGTTGAAAGGATTTTTGCGGAAGAAACTCTGCTCAGGAAATGTCCAAAATGAGGTTCCTTTCATGTTCCCAAGAGCTGGGACAGAGATGGGTGCTCACTCCATCATGCAGCACTCAGGTCTCAAACTGCTGACTTGCCAGCCTTCCAGCTAACAAGGCAAGCTTCTTAACCACTGATCCACCGTAGCCCCAATGCCTTCACAGATGGAGGCTGGCCACTAGGAAACAAAATTGACTACACCAACCATGAACATAATGGCTGTGTGTTTTATAACCATCATACCCCTTCACTGTTCACGGTTGGTGTAGTAGTCAATTTTGTTTCCTAGTGGCCAGCCTTCAGATGATGGGCCTCTTTCACTCTTTAGAGTGGAAGTTTGGTAGAATATGCTGGAGTTTGTTCTCATCCAATGTAGCCTTCGAGAAGCCACAGTCTCCTCTAAGCTACCACGAGCTGAAGAACTGTATTACACAATCTTTCTTCCCATATATTTGAGATTTCTAAGAGAAATGAAATTCAGACACAGGAGAAAGAAACTTCTGAGAGGCCCTGGTGAACCTTCACAAGCCTAAAAAATTTCCAGTATGACAATGTGTGCACACAGAAACATCTGAAGCAAGCAGCTTGCTCTCTGCCTGTAATTTTGCCCTTATTACAGCCTTTTCAAATACCAAAATACTCCTCGTTGCTAAGCAAATACTTTTTTCCCTGACTCCGAAAAGGTTTGTATCCAAAGGCAGCAGGCTAGTTGAAGAGGACCATGCAACACTGCTAGGCCATATACAGCTCTGTCCTCCACCAGAAGAGTATATTTTGTGAGATTAGGTGGAACAGATTAAGAGAATCGAGCTCCTTCTCCACCCTATAGCCTGCTTCATGTTTTGGCTGGGAAGCAGAAGCGGGCATCCCCTTGTTGCTCCATGGAAAGGTAGCCAACTGAGTCTTTCGACTACCTAATGGGTAGTGAGACTATCCTTCCCATAGAGCAGTGTGGGGATGTCTAGAAAGGAGCATATCACAGGGTGTTCCATTTTGCATCTTAGCTAAAGCACATGTAGTAATAATAATTTAATGCCAGAAATTATTTCGGGTTGAAAGGATTTTTGCAGAAGAAACTCTGCTCAGGGAATGCCCAAATGAGGCTCCTTTCATATCCCTGAGAGCTGGGACAGAGACTGGTGCTCAATCCATTGTGCAGTATTCAGGTCTTGAACTGCTGTGACGTAGATGATAAGAAGCTTCCTTTTGTTGTTCGTCGCACATTGGATTCCAACCCTTTGCGACCCTATGGACCATTGCCCTCCAGGCACCTCTGTCTTCCACCATCCTTCTCAACCCGCCCAACTCTGTGCTCATTGCATCTACAATACCATCTAGCCATCACATTTTTGGCCTCCCCCTTCTTCTTTTGCCCTCCACCTTTCCCAGCTTCAAGGGTTTGTCAAGTGAATTCTCTCTTCTCATTTGATGTCCAAAGTACTTCATCTTCATCTTTACTATTTGACCTTCTAAGGAGCAGTCAGGGTTGATTTCTTCTAAGACTGACCCATTTGTTCTCCTTGCTGTCCAAGGGACTCTCAAAACTCTCCTCCAACACCACATCTCAAAGGCATCTATTCTTCTGCGCTCAGCTTTCCTAATTGTCTAGCTCTCACAACTATACATTGCCACTGGAATACCACTGCTTTGACTATGCAAATTTTTGTTTGCAAGGTGATGTCTCTACTTTTCACTATGTTCCCAGATCCTAGGATTATGGAAATCTTGTCTCTACTGAGTGGTCTTCTGCTCTTCCATTTCACAATGATAATACTAATTAGTGGTTAAGACACTAAACTTGACAACCAGAGCATCAGCAGTTGAGCAGTTTGAGATCCGAGTGTTGCATGATGGAGTGAGCTCCTGTTTCTGTCTCATTTCCTGCCAACCCTGCAGTCTGCAAGCAAGAAATTTCAAGCACATAAATAGGTGCGACTTTGGTGGGAAGGTAACAGCATTCTGTGCACTCCAGTGTCTAGTCACTCCTGCTACATGTTCATGGAAATGTCTGCAACAAAGCTCTTTGGCTATAAATGGAGATGAGCACCAAACCCTAGAGTTGAATACGGCTGGCTTTAGAGCAAGGGTGATCTTTACATTTACCAAAGTTGATTCTGAATCATGAAGATTGTTTGTTATCTCACAAAGTTGAAGGTGGTCCTGGAGCTAGTGGTGGTTCTGAAGGTGAAGTGGTCATATTTGAAGAGTATTGATTATTTGGGCCTAAAACATCCTTGATTGCTCAGGTGCATTGATTTATATAGGTAAAGGTATCTCTTTCTTGAAAGCCAGTCATGTACAATTCTAGGGAGTGGTGCTTATCTCCAATTACAGCCAAGGAGCCATGCTATCTGTGTCTGTAGAAATTTACATGGCCATGTGGCAGGCATGACTAGACACTGGAGCACACAGAACACTGTTACCTTTCCTGCTGAAGCAGTATCTATTTACCTACTTGCAATTTCTTGCTTTCGAGCTGCCATGTAGGAGCTGGGACAGACAATGGGAGCTCAGGCTGTCATGCAGCACTTGGGTCTCAAACTGCTAACCTGCTGACTTTCTGATTCTCAAGTTCAACGTCTTAACCACTAAGCCACTGTGGGCCCTGGCATTGACTCATACTGGAGTATAAATCATGCAAAGGGCTGAATGGACAAGGGGAATGCTATTTATTTAGTTCTTCTGGACCTATCTGCTATGCATCTCTAGGGCTCTGGCATGGTGAACATGACATGAAAGGGAGACATTTAGAGGTAATCTGAATAATCTATTGTTGCTGATGGCTGTGGGAAGCTGTATTGTTGTGCTTAATTGTCTGTCATTTTGGTTGAACACACCCTTCTCCCTTTGACCCCTGAATTTGGTGCATAAAAACCATGCCTGTAAGTTTCACTCCTTATCTGAAGAAGTGGACCTGATCCACAAAAGCTAACAATAAAAATATAGCAGTTAGTCTTTAAAGTGCTACACTGTTTTTTGTTTATTTTATTTTATTTTGTTTTCTGATATGACTTGACTGCATCATTATTCCCACCTGGCTTTAGAGAACAATGCAGAGCTTAGAACATATGTGTCTTTTGCTGTCTCTTTGTCTTGTGAGAGGCTCCAAGATTTGATTTTGCCCCTTATGGTATGTAAAACATCTGGGGAACAGCTGGGGGATGTTATCCAAAGATTTGGGATGCAGCATTTTAAGAGGATTTACAACAAAAGAAAAGGCAAAAATAAATTTAAAAATTCAACTCAGGTGTCAGAGGCATTAACCCATGACCATGTAGGTGGCTTCTGATTTTTAATGCAAAGTAGCTGTTGAATAATTAAAAACAAGGGATGCCTGTAATGCATTTTGATTTTAAATCAGCTGGATCCAGCTTGGCTTCCCCCCTTCCTCCCGGCTAGCAACCAATGTAACAATGTATTAATTTGCAAGTCTTAGATGTGATCAATTGCACATTCCTTGCGGGAATTCCTTTATTACACAACCCAAGCTGTCATTGTGCATAGGAATTACCCTGAATGTCTGTTGGTAAGGAAGAAGGCAAACACACACGGATGTTTCAATTCAAAGCTGTACAACACCGTATAGAGAATGCTGGCATGTTTATGCTTAGCCTTCTTTCTTTTTCTGACTCCGCATCAAACTTGTTCTCAGTGGGGAGTTTTTGATCCCTCATCTCCTTTTTTCTACTCAAGGATAATATTATTTCACTAGTTGCTTCTTTATAATTCCTGCTCAATGGGAAATGTTGGCAGGGATCACACTTTCCAAAACCAATAGAGCAACAACAATAACATCTTCTAAACAATTGTTGAGGCAATTGCCTGGAGCAATTTTACATTTGAGTGCAGTGTTTAGGATGTGTACAAAAGTATCAGGCAGCTTCGTGTTAAAAATAAGAAGTGAGAATAAGTAACTGGCAGAAGAACACATCAACTTTGTGGGAGTCATGTTGCCATTCCCTGTTTTGCTTCGGGCTTAGAAAACCAACTTTCAACATGTCATGAATTTGAGGCTATATTGTTGACATCTATTTTGGGGTATCAATGCATGTGAGAACTGCATGTGGAGTAGCTGCAGAGACAGCATTTGAAAACCTAACCAAGGTGGGTAGACTGGTGGGCAGGAAGAAGCTGAGTTGTGATTGCCTGGTGGCACAGTGGTTAAGCTGCTATACTGTAGCCAAAACTGCTTAAATTGGGGATCAAGGTTGACTCAGACTTCCATCCTTCAGAGGCTGGTAAAATGAGTACCCAGAATGTTGCCTATCAGTGTGATTGCTATTGCCAGTTGTGGAGTTGCTTAATCTGTTGCTATGTAGCAGGCTGCTCTGTGGAATTAGGGCAAGTTGCTTTAAGTTTGCTGTAATCGTCTCTACGTGGGTCTCCCCATGTGCCTGATATGGAAACTTCAAAGGGTACAGAATGCGACTGCCAGGTTGGTTACTGGGGCAAGAAAGTTTGCACATATCTTCCCAGTCCTCGCAGAATTGCACTGGCTCCCCATTGGATTCTGTGTCAGGTTCAAGGTGGCTGTGCTAACCTTCAAAGCCCTAAACAGTTTGGGACCTTTCTACTTGGTGGAGTGTCCACCCCTCAGAAATCAGGCCCACTTCACCCACTGTTCTCTTACACCTCAACTCCAAGTACTGACTCCCAGGCTTGCTAGAAAGTCCGTTACCTGTTGGAGCGCTTTCTCAGTGGTGGCTCCGGCTAACTGGAACACTCTGTCTGGGAAGCTGCATTTGATCAACTCTTTAGGGTCTTTTAAGAAGCAACTGAAAACTTTCCTTTTCCAGGAGGCCTTTGACAGCTTGTTGAAGTTTAAATAGGAGACCCTCCCCTCATGGTCACTTGGGCTAGTGATCCTCAATGCTTTGGAGTAGGTGGGTGGGTATTTTTCTATGATTTTAAGGTGTTTGTTCTGCTTTTTTAACATCATGAGCCACCCAGAGTGGAAGGGCATCCCAGATGGGCGGAGTATAAGTTGAATGAATGAATGAATAGTTTAACCGAAGACTTAGGACAGAATTAGTAGCCTTGTTAAAAATTAGAGGGGGCTGTGGTCGCTTAGTGATTGAGATGCTGAGCTTGATGACTGGAAAGTTGGCAGGTCAGCAGTTTGAGACCTGAGTGCTGTGTGATGGAGTGAGCTCCTATTGTTTGTCCCAACTCCTGCCAACCTAGCGGTTTGAAAGCAAGAAATTGCAGGTCAATAAATAGGTACCACTATGGTTGGAAAGGTAACAGTGTTCCATGTGCTACGGTATCTAGTCATGCCTGCCACATGAACATGGAAACATCTCCAGATGCATACACCGCTGGCTCTTTTGCTGTGAATGGAACCCTAGAGTCAGATATGACCGGCTTTTGAGCAAGAAATACATTTACCTTTACCTAAGAGTAAGAGGAGGTCCTACTTTCTGTTCATGTGACTTGCTCACTGATGAACTTGTCAGAACTCTTATGAGAGATACTGTGTAAGTTACTCACTTGGAGACCTAAATGTTTTAGACCACCTGGAGGAACTCAGAAGCCTACTTTCTTTCCCAGCTGATAAAGTTATTTTATCAATAGGTTGCACACTGTGAGTTTCTGTACCTTTGCAGTTCAGTAGCAGTTTAATTCATCTAGATATCACTGTTGCACACATTCAAAGCAAAAGCAGTTTGACTATTCTATGAGCTTTTATTTTTCTACAGTGCATCTAAAGTACTTCAAAGTTGCTGAAAACATATAACAGGCATGTGGCTCAAAACACTTTAACATCTTCTTACAGTTATGAGGAACTGTAGGCATGTGCTTAAAATATGGACATTGAATACAGGAATACAACATTGAGAATAACATCCTGACATATAAGATACTTCAAAATCATTGCAGATGTGTAACAGGCACAAATTGAACCCACATTACAGAAAAATGCTTAAAAATATGAAGGCAAAGGTAAACGTTGCCCTTGCTCGAAAGCCAGTTGTATCTGACTCTAGGGTTCAGTGCTCATATCTGTTTATAGCCAAAGAACCAGCACTGTCTGCATCTGCAGATGTTCCCATGGACACGTGGCAGGCATGCTTCAACACAGGCGTGCACGGAATGCTAATTACATTCCCACCAAAATAATACCTATTTATCTACTTGAAATTTTTTGCTTTTGAACTGTTAGGTTGGCAGGAGTTGGGACAGAGATGGGAGCTCACTCTGTCATGCAGTACTTGGGAATCGAACTCCGACCTTCCAGTCATAGAGTTCAGCATCTTAACCACTTGAGCCACCGCAGTCCCAGGCTGGATAAAGGAGTACAAACATCCCTAAAAAAACTTTTAAAAAGTTTTAGAATAAAAGTTTAGAATAAAAAGCATTTTTGGCCTTTATGCATTTAAAAAAGAACTCAGACAGAAAAGTTATATGGTATTAAAATCTTACTCAAGCCATGCATATTTTAACCTGTACAAAGCATGTGTTGTTTCATTAAACTTCTGCTTCTCACTTGAGGAGCTCGCCGATTGAACTACACATCCTCAGTTTCTTGAAAGACCCCTGAGCTTATAAAAAATGCCTGCCTGCATCCTCTTTATGTGCTGTGGTATTGCAACCAAATTGTGTGGTATGTCTTTGTCACCCCATCTCCCCAAGGTATCTTTCTGGTAATTTGTCCTAGTTCTAAATTTATCTTTAATACTGAAACAGTATTTCCTAAAACAGAAAAAAAAAGCTACTTTTTCGGGCTATATTTCTGAAAACATCCCAGTCACTGGTAATCCTGGCTCATGGGCTTCTGGGAGCTGAGTTCAAAAAAGAAGAGACATTTAAATGTTCTAATTTTCATTCACCGCATATACCCTCTTCAGTGGACTTTATTTTCTCCGGTGACAAGAGTTTCTCCTAGAGAGTAATACATTTGACATGGCTGTCTACTGAAGAGTTATTATTGCTGAGGTCTTTCTCTAGTGCAATTTCTGCCCAGAATCTAGCAATACCACTGCAAAATGGTATTTTGCAAAAGATCAGGATTGCATTTTTTCTCACTGCTGCACCAAAAGAGCCATCTTCAGGCTGAATATACAGCACTGGGTAAAATCTCTATACAGGGAGCATTTTTAGGTTAAATGTGCAAATTTGTGGTGTGTGTATGTGTTAAGACGGTGATAAAAAAATTTGAGCTATATCTTAAATATTGGCTGCTGCCTCAAGCATGATGCTTCAAAAAGTGAAAGTACAGCTGAGCAAATTGAGTTCACTCTGTGTATATATTGGCACACAGAAATGCAATTTGGGGGTCACTTTCCTCTCTTGGCATTATAACGCATCCCTGATTTTTATTGGGGAAGCCATGCATGACAGCAAGATCCCAAGACAGCAATTTTGAGCCAGTGACATTTTCAATAGTCCAGATGCTCTTAGTTTTTGTCTTTTTCTTCTTCAAAAAAATTCTCAACTGAACACTGTAAGTGTAGACCAGGAGTTATCAACCTTTAAAAGTTGTGGGCCAGGTCATGCTCCTTCAGACAGTTGTACACGTTTACAACAGCTGTGGATCCATTTACGGTTGTTTCCGCTGCTTCCGGCGGTGGGAGGAAGGGCAGCGGGCCACATGTGGCACATTTACACTGATTGATTACTTTCCTTTAGTATAGTATTCAAATATGACATAGCAATATGAGAAACAGCATATGCCAACTCACAAGATAACTTTACTACTGAAGGAAGTCATCCTTTGTATCTATAAAAGTTCTAAATTTATATCACAAAAGTAAGGAAGATATTCTTAATTAAATTGTATTCATAATGTAATATACTATTCCCTTATCATTTGAAAAAACTTAATCGAAAATAAGTAGTTATTTGAAATTTGTTTCATAGCTTTAGCATATAACTACTTTGGAAAACATGGTTGCACATTTTCCCACTTTCTACAAATGTCTGATCCAGTAAATCTCTTCTTGAGGAGGATATTGACACACTTAAGACTGAGCCACTAATGGATGCAACAAGGCATCACTGAATGATTTGCAAACATTGTCCTTAAAATGAGTTTGAACTGTGAATTTGTTTTTTAAAGTGTGTGCATTTCATGATCTGGAATGATCTCAGTATCTCTAGAGTCTGCACAAAAAGTGGTGTAAGCAGATGCCTCAGGTTTCAAGAACTAGCATAAATATAAAGATTCTAAAGGGGAAAGAATTTCATGATCATAGTTTTAGAAAGTTCAGGTTTATTTATTTCAAATGGCATAGCATAATTGAAGTTGGACCAGGTTTTGCTGCTATGGTAATAGAGTAGACCAGGAATTCTCAGTGGCTGTTGCAAACTGATTCATTTATGGCTGTTGTAAACGTGTTTTTGACAGCCACGGACTCATTTATGGCTATTGTAAATGCATTTACAACAGCCAAAAACTCCTTTACAGCTGTTGTAAATGCATTTACAACAGCTGCAAATGAGTCCACGGCCAATTCCGGAGGTGGTGGGACCATCAGTCCAGCTCACCAATTGTTTGAGGGAGTGTGACCCGGTCCCCAACTTGAAGAGGCTGAGAATCCCTGGTGTAGACCATACTGCCAGCGACCCAACTCTGAGTGTCAGACGGTGGTCAATTAACTGACAAGCCTGAGGACTAATGGCCTTGGGTGCCAAAGTCTACAGGGAAGGGTGATGCCCCCCCAAGTGGATCCAATTCAGAATATTGGCTAATATCATGGTGATCAGCTATGAAGATTGTCCTGGGAAGCTTGTTTGACTCACTGGTAACCAGACCTTGGCTTGCTCTTTGGACTATGTCCTTTGGACTCTCCTTGAATAGACTCTCTGTGCTGTGCCGCTGTGTGGGCGACCATGCCCGCTGGGGTAGGTCAGCACAGTTTGGGTAAGAAACTCATGCACTCACTTGTATATCTCCTATTTTCATGCATGTTGCTGACTGGATATCTCAATAGTACTGTATAGGTATCTGGCTGCAGAGTCAGGAGTTGGGGGTTTGATTCTCCATTATGCTTTTAGGAACAAGACCCATCCTTGGGGTCTTGGGTGAGCTACATACCGTAGTCCTATTATTCTCCTAAAAGGAGGGAATGGTAAGCTATTTCTATGTATTCTCTACCTAGCAAACCCTAGAAAGGTCTCTGCAAGTAAAAATTGACTTGATGGCATTTAATTATTATTGCAGGGAAATATATTCAGCCTTCACTGATGAGTGACCCCCATCTGCTTTGGTTGGGGTCATAGTTCTTCTTGCACTGCTAGAACTGTAAAAATAATTTTTGTCGTAGCTTATTAAAGCAATCACTCAGTCTGGAAGAACAGATGTTCTGGAGAGAAGGAAGGCCTTTCTTGGATAATGGTCACAAGGACAGAAGATTGAAGTTAATTAACATTTATTGGGAACCTGACGTTTCTGTTGCAAAATCTCATTAAATCTTTTCCATGCAGGACTTGGGAGAATAATCTAAATGGATTTATATATTAGACTTTGTTTTTAATTTAATGCCTTTCTAACATTAATATAATCTTGTTTTTGGGAGTATATTGATCATCATCACATTATTAATATGTTTCTATTCTTGATGTTGTGAGGGGCTGCAGTGGCTTAGTGGTTAAGAAGCTCATCTTGTAAGCTGGAAGGTCGGCAAGTCTGTAGTTCGAGACCCGGGGCCTGCATGACAGTTTGAGCACCCATCTCTGTCCCAGCTCCTGCCAATCTAGCAGTTCAAAAGCAAGAAATTGCAAGTACATAAATAGGGACCATTTCAGTGGGAAAAGATCTTGGGGACATAAAAGGAGCCTCATTCGGGCATTCCCTAAGTGGAGTTGCTCCAGCAAGAATCCTTTCAATTCAGAATAATTTCTGACATGAAATTTCTGACATGAAGCTGTTGTTAATGTTGATCCTGCTGATATTACAATTTGGAGATCTTAAAAAGACAGGAAATGGACCCAAATTTTCCAGATCACAAAAATTGATGTCCATCTTTCATAGTGGAACATGCTAGCATTAATGTTAAATAGTGAAATGGGACATCGTTACCCACCCATCACTCTCAAAGTGAATCCATTACCAGTGTTAGCAGTAATTTTTTTTAATTTGGTACTTTTTAACTATGGTCAGGAAAAATTTCTATGATAGCAGGACTATATTCTGCATAAATACAGAATTTCATGGATAACAGTAAGGAGGTTTGGTCAGTACATATATAAAAATGAAATTATTTTTAAGACAACTCCCCATGGAAAAATATTTATTTCTTTCCTTTTTGTTTAGACTTGTATGCTGCTCTACTCAGTAAAAACTGATTCAGAGCAGCTCACAGCATTAACAAATAACAATATTACAGTGCAAACCAAAATACACTAGCAAATAATATAACAAAAAAAAATTAAATACAGTAAATACTATATACAGATCAATACACATACAATATACAATAAACAATTCAACAGTGTACAACATGCAATACAGGAAAGAGCAAACAACAAGTAAATCCTTAATCAATTCCAAGTGGAGCTGTAGTGAAGTCCTACTGCCCAGGCAATATCTACAGTTTTTCCACACCAACCACGGGAGGACCCCTGCCACCTAAGGCCCCTGCCACCTAAGTCCATTCCTCCCAGGGAGGAGTCCAGCCCCGGTAAGAGCGACGGCAGCAGAGGCAGCATTTGTAACCTGCCAGCCCCGTTGCTCAGCTGTAGTCCATTCCTCCTTGGAAATTGAAAATAAACACTTGGAGGAAATTCCAGCTCCTCTCTCTGCTGATTTCACTTTCTACTTGCAAGAATTCTTTTTTTGAGCACATGTACACATGCAACACAAGTTGACATTGCTGTTAATGGCACCATGCATACAATGACAGGATGCTTCACTCCACCCAAGATCAGGAGAGAAGTAGCAGCAGATGCTGAGAGAACTAAGCGAGAGAATGACCCTCCACAACCTATGAACAGACATGACCCTCAAATCAACAGGGTCAGATCCACGAAGATCTTAATGGCAAGAACAAACATTCTTGATGGTACGCAAGAGCAAAATCAAATTAGAAGATGGAGGAACTCACTGGACAATGAACAACATTAAAGGGGGATATAGTTGAGGAACTATATCCCCCTTTAAGAGTTTAAGAGTTAAAGCTGAAAGTTTATGTAGAAAAAAAGAGAATGTGTTGCATAGTGGTCTAATCTGTGTAACAGTTTTGTCTCTCCAGACAATTCCTTTGTTTATAGTCTTTTTCATTTAGCACCAGAAGTCTTGTAAATACTAAAACAGCACTGAAAATATTATAATAGCATCTGAGGACCCAAACAAAAGAAATTGTATTCCGACATTACTTAAGAAAATGAACAGTCTTTATCATTAAAATAAAAATTGTGTGGGAAATATCCCAGAAGGGCAGTATAAAAATGTAACAAACAAACAAACAAACAAACAAACAAACAAACAAACAAACAAACAAACAAACAAACAAACAAACAAACAAACAAACAAACAAACAAACAAACAAACATTTCAAGAAAGCAACTTCCTTCAGAAATGTGAATGCAGCTGGTAATGACTGGTTCATATCTAGCCTTTTACTACGGTATATATGTGATTGTTGGGACAGTACAGGACATGCTGAGAAGAGGTGTTCACTTGAACACAGTGGTGGGATTCAGCAGGTTTGCCCCAGTTTGCCAGAACCGTTAGCAAAGTTCTGGCTGGCACTGCCTGTCCAAATTTTGAAATAAAGTAGTCCTAATTTGGGTGAAACACAGGGCTTTTCCCCTGGCCACACCCACCATACCACGCCCACAGAGTAGGAAGTAATTTTTTTAAAATCCCACCACTGCTTGAACAAGATTTGAAGAAGTCTTATGTATTGTTCTTAACATACAGTACCACTGATGAATGAATTTGTTTTATTCATTTAAAAATGAAAAACTGGATATAGGATTGATTGTTAACATGATATGATGAGATGAAATAAGTATTTAAATATATATTTAACATATTGCACCATTTCAATAGCTGGCATTCAAATGCTGAATTGGCATTTTAGAGGCGTGATTTGATCCTAAAACTTGAGACTGGAGTGTTCTAGGCTGGTTGGTTTCTTTTGGTTGATTTGATTTTGGCTGGAGTCAATCAGACAAGCTGTCAGTTATCTGCTAGCTATCATATACTACATCACTTGGGTTGGCAGCTATCAAATACTGCTGAATGTCCAAAATCATTGTATGTCAGTTGTCAAATGGAACCAAATACAAAATGCCATTCTATCCCAGTGCAAGCTATTAAATGTGAAATATTGTAGATGGTAGCTTTCCAAGGTTCTTAAATTAGCAATTAGTGTCGGATGGCTGGTTCTTTGGTAGCAATATGGCTTCTTCAGAAGTAGTTCTAGTCAGTATTAGTAGAGTCTAGTCTTGTCAGTAGAGCTCTAACTCTCACTACAAAGATCTGAATAGTGAGATGTTATGTATTCCCAATGTTGCTATATGGCAGGGATTCTCAACCTGTGGGCTGGATGTGGCCATGGCTCCATTTCATGTGCCCCCCGCCTCCACCACACCTGGAAGTGCCATGCAGTGGAGGAAGGGCAAAATGGCCATCCACCACCTGAAGCTGTCTGAGGGAGCATGACCTGGCCCACAGCTTTAAAAGGTTGAGAACTCCTGCTACATGGAATTGAATCTTGGACATTGACTAAAGCATCTAAAAAGAGGATCGAAGCTTTTGAAATGTGGATCTACAGACGACTGCTAAGGATATCATGGGTTGACCATGTGACTAACTTAGAAGTATTGCAACAAATGGATAAAGAACAAGAACTCTTTATGACCATTAAGCAAAGAAAGCTCCAATTCCTTATCCATATCATGAGGAACAACTTAAAATACAGAATACCCCAACTCTCTCTGCAAGGAAAGATCCCTGGGAAGAGAGGCCCCAGACATAGATGGACTTCATGGCTGAAGAACCTGAGAGGCTAGTGTGGCATGTCCTAGGAAGAACTGTTCTGAGGAGTTAAGAACAGGAAGACTATCACTATGATGATACGATACAGTACCTGAAGATGAAGAAGTCTTGTCAGCATGTTTAGAAGAGAGTACTGAGTTCTTCATATCTCTATCATTCCTTTCTACATGTTAGTGACAATGGATCTGACATGGAGAGGTTCCTATTTTCAGAGGGTTAAGTAGACAGATGATGGGAGTGCAGCGGTCGGGGTTCAAATTGCTGACCTGCCAACCTTCTGATTGTCAAGCTCAGTGTCTTAACCACTAAGCCACCATGGCCCTTACATATTAATGAGAATACAATACTGTTGATTATCTCAGCCCTGGTCTTCAAGAACACATCCTTACACCTGATGATTCCTCCTAGTCCCTTCATTGTGGCCCTTCCAAGTTGCATTCTTCTGATTTCTTGGCTGCAGTCTCCATGCAGATATAAAACATATAAGTACATTAATACACAACATATGGAAGTCCTTATATATAAGGCCATAACTTAGTGATAGAACACATGTGTTCCAAACAAATGTGTCTCATTTCAATTCCGGGCATCACTGAGTGGCGCTAAGGAAGAGTTCTGACTGAAACCTGCTTGAGTTTCTACCAGTCAAAGTCCTTTGGCAGACCATTATTAGCAATTTCTAATCTTTTAAAAATTTTCATTAAAAATCACTCAATCATTGCTCAATATGGCATATATTAGCATTCAAATGTCGTCAATATCAAATAGAGCCAAGAGAGAGATAGCAATAAAAATGAACACATTTTCTCTACTGTGGTCATTGAAATTGCTTTGATTATCCACTTGTTTTTTTATCCCCTCCCTGATTAAGAAAATTGGGTGGTTTCATCCAAGAAGGTTGGTTTTGGATGGAATATTAGATGCAGAATGAGTAAATGGGGAGGGGCAGCATAATCAAGCCTCACTGGCCCAGTGGAATAACTGTTTATGCAGCACTTCAGATGATTATTTTGCTTCCCTGCTCTCTTCTCTCCCGTTATTGCTGTTGACAGTTTGACTTTTTATCACAATTTTAGTATCTAAATGGGTTGCTAGCAAAGATTCATTAATTCAAGGAGGCATATGTCAAAATTCTGCTGTCGGCATGGCAGCCGTCAGCCTCTCCATCCATCCTGTACGTTTTTTTTAGAAAACAAAACTAATATTGGACAGATGTCAAATGAATTTAATTAAGGATTTTACCTCTCTTCAAATTCCACCTTCCAGAATTTAAGGGCACGAGTTTATTGGTGTGTGACGTGTGCTCCGAATCTAACGCAGGGAAGAAACCAACTGATTGAGAAGTTAATTTCCACTTGGCTTCTATCTTGTATTTGATACTATTTGGCTGGAAAAGCCTCAGACTGTCCCAAAGAATTTGTTTTAACAGAGCAAATTTAATTTAGGAAGACATTTAAACTGTATTCTTACGCAAAATGAATAAAATAATAATCTAGGGAAGCTTGGGGTTTTTTTTGGGGAGGGGGGAATTCCCCCCCCCCCCATTTTTAATACTGCATACAATTTTTCTGTATTTTCTGGTTGTAGTCTAATGAATAGAATGAAGAGGAGTCTGGCCAGGTTATCCTGCTATGGTAATAGATAGACCATACTGCCATGACTCAACACTGAGTATCATGTAGTGGTTAACTAACCTGACCACACTGAGGACTAACAGCCTTGGGTACTGAAGTCCACAGGGAAAGATGATGATCACCAAGTGGATTAAATCCCACTTGAATTCACTTTACGGAGGGCAGCAGCTTTATGAATACTGGACTGGGGCAGTTGACGACTTAGTGTGCCAAAAGGGCTCAGGACCAGAAAGTGACTCAATGAACTGGATCAGTGGTACAGGTGTCATGCTGCAATGCGGAAGGCAGATGAAAGGCCACAGCATTATATTCTCAGGACAGTCTTCATGGCTGATTACCATGAGGATCACCTATATTTGGATTCTGACACGGCCGAAGAAGAAGATTCTAATGAAGAGACTAAAAAGTAATTATATATGATGATTATACTATTGCTTGAATAACAAATCTAATGATGGCCTGAGACTTTTACACAGTATTGTGTGTGCCTTTTTTTGGTTGTGTAAGTAGCTCCCAGTTAACTCCCCAATAAATTTATATATGCAATTGTATGCTAATCTATATCCTGTGGGTTCCTCCTTTGTAGTAATGCATGTCCTCCTGGGGGCTTTTCTCAAAGTTGTGCTGCAAAAGTTAGATCAGTCATTCAGTTTTTGGCAGCTGGAGTTTGATGCTAGTGGGCCTTCCTATAATAGCTGTGATGCCAAGCTTGCATAACACAGAGGACTTTCAAGGAAGCAAAGCAAAGCAAAGCAAAGCAAAGCAAAGCAAAGCAAAGCAAAGCAAAGCAAAGCAAAGCAAAGCAATCACACTTATATACCATACCATAGCACTTAGTGCACTCTTGAGCAAGTGTCATTTGCATTCTTTTGTGCCATTAGCAATTTAAAAAATGCTTCGGATAATTATCTAAACATGACCTGGAAAAATTCTTTTTTCATAAACTTTCTATACACATATCCGAAATAAACCATGAAGGCTTAAAAGATGACGACAACTACCACCACCACCACCAACAACAATACCACCAGCAGCAGCAGCAGCAGCCTCCCCGCCCCCTAGTTCTTAGTGCACTCTCTGGGTGGTTCACAAGTTAATTAGCATTTGGCCCCCAACATGCTGGGTACTCATTTTACCAACCTTGGAAGGATGGAAGGCTGAGTCAACCTTGAGCCCTGGTCAGGATCAAACTCAAAACCTTTTGGTTGCAGGACAGCAGTTTAACCATGGCTCCTACAGAGAAATCTATTTAAAAGGTTGTTGTACAGAGCATATGACATACAGATTCTGTGCAGAGTCTAATGTTTACAACATAGGAGATAGAAATTAAACAATGGGGGATAACCATTTTGGACATGTTGTTGTTCAGGAGTGAGCAGCTTTGTGTTTCTGTGGACTAGTTTTGGCTCACAGCAATTCTGGTGGGCTGCAACAGATCCAAAGTTATCATTTTTAAAAATGTAAAAAACAAAACAAAGATAGAATGTGCCAAAAAAAATCGCTCTGGCTTGGGTCTGGGGTCATGGAGGAGTGTTGTTTCCCTTTATCTTTTTGGTTTCGGGGACCCCCATCCCCCAATAATTTGGTTTATGTAAAATATGAGAAACTTGGGGAACATAGTTAAAAGTAGAGACATTACCTTGCAAACAAAAATCTGCACAGTCAAAGCAATGGTATTCCCAGTGGCAATGTATGGTTTTGAGAGCTGGACCATTAGGAAAGTTGAGAGCAGAAGAATAGATGCCTTTGAGATGTGGTGTTGGAGGAGAGTTTTGAGAGTACCCTGGACAGTGAGGAGAACAAATAAGTCAATCCTAGAAGAAATCAACCTTAGAAGGTCAAATATAAAGATGTAGCTAAAGTACTTTGGACATCAAATAAGAAGAGAGGATGCAATTGAGAAAGCCTTGATGCTGGGAAAGGTGGAGGGCAAAAGAAGAAGGGGACGTCAGAAAATGAGATGGCTAGATGGTATTGTAGACACAATGGGCACAGAGCTGAGCGAGTTGAGGAGGATGGTGGAGGACAGGGGTGCCTGGAAGGCAATGGTCCATGGGGGACGCAAAGTGTCGGAATCTACTGTGCGACTGAACAACAACAAAAATCTGGATTCCTCAGTAGAGGAAATGCCACTGGAAACCATCATATTGGGCCCAATGGCAAAATGAGCAGAGGAGGAACTCTGATTCCCAACAGTCATGGAGGTGGAAGAGGCCATTCCAGATCGACTGGCTGTGAAGGTGCACCTTGTCAATATCCTCAAGGCTGTGGCAGTCCATTGCAGTCCTAGTGTTGAATCCTGCACATCTCATTTCGTGTGTGCCAAAGGGGATGGCTCCGAGATCATAATGTATGGGTCACTTCATGGTAAGCTGGGATCCAACTTAAACAAATTCACGGCAATGGCATTTTTCCTGTGTCAGGAAAAAAATGAATTCTTGGATACGAGTTGCAGTTGGTGGAAGTGACGGTGATGACAATGACGATGCTATGACGACTATGATGATGGAGTCCTAAAAGAAGCCTGCAGTTTAACAGAGAATTGTGTCAATTTATTGCAGTAAAACAAGGAAAAATCTGGTGGCAACTTAAAGAGGAACATGTATTTGAAAAACATTAAAAATAGCCATTTGTATTTTGTAAATTCATTAGCAAATGTGTAATGCCACAATGATTGTTTTGCATCCATTTACTCACCATTTGCAATTCAAAAGGGTGAAGCTTCACCACTAATCTGAAAAACAGGTATTACAAGTTGTAAAAAAAAAAACCACATTGATTTGCATGCTTCTCTGTTATGTTAACATTCTGTACCTCTGTACCTGCTATATATAAATCGATGCCACGAAGTCTCACTCTTATGTCTGACAAAGTGGATGTGACCCATGAAAGCTGACATTAAAATACAGCAGTTTGGTCTTTAAAACGCCACAATGTTTTTTGTCTTTTTATTTTGTTTACTCTCTGATACACTTCTTTTTTGTTAGCATGACTATTTTTAATGACTTGTGTTGGTTTCAGTGCTTTCTTACTTTTGCTTGTCTTTTGTTATTTTTACAAGACGAGTGGCAGAGAAATGTAAATAAATAACAACCAGTATCATCTTTGAGAGCTCTGGCAGAGCAGCCCAAACGATAGCACAGGGAGTCGCAAATTGCTGTTAATTAAATAGCTCTTCTTTTGCCATCAAGTATCCCAGCATTTAAATAGGAGCTCTTCAGTTAGCAGTAATCTGCAGCCGTGATCTCACTTCCACTGTACGGTTGCGGCTATGCAAGAGGATACTGGCCAAGGAATTCATCTCCTTCTTTCGTGTCCAGGTCAGACTTTAAACCAGGGGTTATCAACCTTTTAAAGCCGGGGGCTGGATCACGCCTCCTCAGACTGTTGGTGGGGTGGACTGGTGTCCCCCCACTGCCACCAGAGGGGGAAAGTGATCCTGCCACCAGCGCCGGTGCCAGGACCACCATTCCCTTCCCCTGCCGCCATCACCAACTTGGGTGGTGACAGCAGGGGACACCAGTCCAGTCCACCAACACTCCCTCATGCTGTCGCCAACACTTCCCTCCACATGCTGCCAATCTGGACCACCAACACTCCTCCCCACGCTGCTGCTACCGCTGCTTCTCTGCTTAGAGGCCTGAGTGGGTGAAGGAGGGGTCCCATCTGTCCTTCCCTGTGCGCGGCCAGAACAGCACCCAGGAAAGATGTGGGCAGCTGCATGCATCTGCTGCTTCCACTTCCACTGCTGGCACTGCTACCCTTGTCCCATCTGCCTGTCTTGGTGTGTCCCTAATGCCACTCCATAGCAGTGTGGATATTGTAAGCCTTTTCACAACATCCACCCTGCTATGGAGCACAGTTAGGGACATGCCAAGCCAGGTGGAGGGGGAAAGGACTACACCAATGGCAGCAGCAAGAGTGAGGGTGCAAGCCAGATGGAATGGCACCACAGGCTAGATCTGGCCTACAGGATGTAAGTTGAGAACTGTCAAAATGAAGCCACCTTCTTGGCTTTGTCATTGGCCAAACTTAAATCCACATCGGTGCATGTTTCTGGTAGTAATCGGAAGACCAGTAAATGAGCCGGATCTCTCCACATTCACACTGTCTGTTGTCCACCAGCAGTCCCCACTTGAGCATAATGGTCCCACGTTTAGGGACTCCAACCCTCAACCTATTCATGGTTCTCCAAGTGACATAGGAAAGGTTGAGTTCCTTAGCTATATTCTCCTTTAATTTTATTCCCTGTTCAGTGAGCTCCTTCCTGGATCTGAGTCAGGAGACTTGAGGCACATGTCCATCCAGAGGATGTTGAGGGTAATTCTTTGCTTAGTTCTCTTAGCATCCACTGCTACTTCTCTCCTTATTTTAGGTGGAGTGATACTAACGAGAGGATATATTTTCTCAACTATAATGATTTTTGTCTGAAATTATTCTGGGTTGAAAGGATTTTTGCTGGAGAAACTCCACTCAGGGGACAGCACAATTCCATCTGGCCCATGCCCTCCCATCACTCCCAGAAGTGGATGGGGGATGCACCCACCAATGCGCATACATGTGCATATCCGGAACCACTTCTGGGAGTGGCGCGGACATGTTTGCCCATGTTTGGGCACCCCTGTATTATAGCATAGCTTTTGGGGGCCCGGCCTAATTTTCAAGGAGCACCATGTGCTACCTCCATAACATTGTAAGACCATCTTTGTGCACACAGCCAGTCATAATGCAGAGAATTCATCATCTGCTTTTCCACTCAGCAGAATGCAAAAACCATTAAAGGGTTCCCATAAGCCTTTCAAGTGTTATAGCAGATGACATTCTCCCAGGCCTTTGAATAGCTTTGATGTTTATACGTTAATAAATCTGCAAATTAACGAAGTAAACAGTTTTGTGGGTGTCAGTTTAACAAACAACCCATTAAAGCAATTTACAGCTGATGACATGTCAAAGCATAATTTCCACACATTCATTTTTCAAGAGAGAGAAATGCCAGTGGCGTTGTTTCATTGCAAGGGTTGTATTTTAGGTGGTGGTGGGGGTTGTGTTAGCTGCAGTTGTGGGTTATAAAACATAATGCAATTACACAATTATGCTGAAATCCACTTGCATGTATTGCAGTAGAACTATAGGCTATAAATGCAGAATAATATTCTTTTGGGGTAGAGTCGGGGTGGTTGAAAAATGTAAAGTGTCGCCTTTAGAGAAACCCATGTTTGAGCCCAAATTTATCTTTCAGGTTTTGACACTGAAATATATCTATTTGGAAGCTTTGATGTTTATACGTTAATAAATCTGCAAATTAATGAAGTAAACAGTTTTGTGGGTGTCAACCTTATTGAAGGAATGTTTAACAATGGTTTAAATATACAGTTGTACCTCGCTTAAAGAGCATAATGCGTTCCACAGGATTGCTCTTTAAGCGAGTTTGCTCTTTAAGTGAAACACCATTGTTAAGTGACCAATTGTGTGTGTGTGTGTGTGGGGGGGGGGGATCGGGAACCCAGATTTATTTGTTAAGCGAGTTTATGGTTGGTTTTATTTGTTAAGCGAAGCAAACATTCAGAGAAAATTCTGCTCTTTAAGCGAGTTACTCTTTAAGTGAGGCGCTCTTTATGCGAGGTTTGACTGTATAGACTAGTATCCTATTGCTTAAATGTGGAGCAGAAATATCCCTTCCCCACACTCCAGCAAAATTTCTTAGCAGTTGCAAGCTGGGTTCCACGATTGATCATATGATGGGAAATACACTTATATATTGGCTCTGAAATGCTCCATGTTTAATCAATGGGATACTTTATATGAAATCAGCATAAACTCTACTACTAATTAGTATTGGCTGAAATCCAGCAGTAACTTGCAACTATAAATAAATAAATAAATAATAAACTACAGTATAGTAGGCCCATTGAGACAGTGGGAATTTGATGAGCCCGGTCCTCTGTAGGTTCTATTAATTCAATGAGCTATGGTAGCTGTGATTCCAGCCACTCTTAGTTATCTTATGTGTTACTTACACATATTGACAATTAAGCATTTTTGGAATCCTATTGGTATGTGCATAGGATTTCTATAACCTGCTGCCCCTAATTACAGCTAATTGAGGAAGCCCCAGGACATATTTCAGTTGTGGAGTGAGGTGTATGATATGGTGTAGAACCATGGTTTCTAATGTGAGGCACACACCCCATAGGGGGGCAATTTGATTTTTAAGAGAGGAAATTTAAGAATGAGTTAGTTAGACCAAGTTAATGGCCTTTTAGGGTTCCTCCATATGAATAGGAGTTCACTTTTTGAATAATAATAATTATATGTCATGTGAGAGGGTTCAGGAATTTAGAGATGCTTAGGTGGAGCATGGCCAAAAAAAAAAAAAAGGTCGGGAACCACTGGTGTAGAACCAGGATGCTCTCTGGTACCTCTTCAATTAGCTGCCATTAGTCATGACAGAATATGGAATGACGGAGTGGTTTGGAATAGGAAAAGGAGTAAGACAAGGCTACATTTTATTACCCTGCATATTCAACTTATACACAGAGCACATAATGTGCAATGCAGGGATGGACGAATCACAATATGGGATCAAAATTGCTGGGAGAAACATCAACAATTTGAGATATGCAGATGATACCACCGTAATGGCAGAATGTGAGGAAGACCTAAAGAAGCTGCTGATTAGGTTGAAAGAAGAGAATGCAAAAGCTGGGTTGAGACTCAACATCAAGAAAACCAAGATAATGGTAACAGGCTCTATCAGTCCCTGGAAAATAGATTGGGAAGAAGTAGAAGCAGTGACAGATTTTACTTTCCTAGGATCATAGCTCACTGCAGATGGTGATTTCAGCCATGAAATAAAAAGGCGACTGATTCTTGGGAGACAAGCTATGAGAAACCTGGGGAACATAGTGAAAAGTAGAGACATCACATTGCAAACAAAAATTCGCATAGTCAAAGCAATGGTATTCCCGGTGATAATGTATGGTTGTGAGAGCTGGACCATAAGGAAAGCTGAGCGCAGAAGAATAGATGCCTTTGAAATTTGGTGTTGGAGGAGAGTTTTGAGAGTCCCCTGGACAGAGAGGAGAACAAATAGGTCAATATTAGAAGAAATTAACCCTGACTGCTCCTTAGAAGGTCAAATAGTAAAGTTGAAACTAAAGTATTTTGGACATCAAATGAGAAGAGAGGAGTCACTTGAGAAAGTCTTGATGCTGGGAAAGGTGGAGGGCAAAAGAAGAAGGGGGCGGCCAAAATGAGATGGCTAGATGGTATTGTAGACACAATGGGCACAGAACTGAGTGAGTTGAGGAGGATGGTGAAGGACAGAGGTGCCTGGCAGATAATGGTCCTGGAGTCGCAAAGCATTTGAATTGACTGTGCGACTGAACAAGAACAAGAACAACAACAACAAAAAAAGCCATGGCAACTTACCTAAATTTTTCATGGACACCAGTGAGATTCTGGATGCTGACTGGTACATTTCATGCACATTTCAAATACAGAAAAATATTAATTTTTATTGCTTGGTAGCTATTCAATATAGCTTGAGATAAACCCTGATGGATGATAACGAATCCCTTTCTAGCCCAACATTGTGTTCCTGCAATGGGGAAGCCAAAAAGCAAGGTATGAATATAACAGTACCTTAGCATTCAGTGTTCCAGCTACTTGTAGAAGAGGCATAATTCTCTCAATTGTAGATCATACCTAGCTATCCTGAATGGTAGCCTTATTCTCTATGAATTTCTGTAACTCTTTCCTGTGCAAGTTTTCTATCAGCCAAACTAACCAGTCTCTTCTCTCAAAGCATAAATTTATGATGCTGTGATAGCTCCTTCATCATTGATTACAAAGGCCCTCAACATTTAGTGAGTCTGGACAACAGGCATTAAAAGAGCTGACTGATAGGCAAAGCACATTTGCTTCATAATAATCTCTAAGCATAATCCTATACAAGCAAGGCTTTCCCCCTTCCTTCTGTAGTAGGAAAAAGAATTGCCACATTATTGCGGCTAGCTTCGGGCTAGAAGAAAGATAATGAGGGTCGGCTATCTGCAAATACTAAGATCATGACCTGATGTTCTGCAGATTGGAATGGAGCAGCCATTAAAAGTTCAGCACAGGCATATCTCAACATGAGAAAGTTGGTAGTGGTTTCATGAGATGTTTAGAGAAGATTTTCAAAAGGTGAGGAAAAAAGGCAAAACTCTTTTCCACATCTTCATGAGTATCACAACAACTCACTAATTCAACAAATGCAGTAATTGTACCAACACGAAACCATTATTTCTGTGGAGAAACTGTTTGAAAAGTCCACATGCTGCAGGCAATCAGAGGCAAAAAGGATATAGGAAAACAAATAAATAATAGAACTAATGAGGAGATAGTGTTATGTGAATGTACAGTGAAGAAGTGTCCATCCCCAAACAAGTTGCTCTTATTTAAATCAATAAAGTAAAAAGTTGCTCTTCATATTTGCAGAATGAAACAGAAATGTTAGGGCAAATTTTTAAAAGGATTGTTTGCTTGGATTTGAAGGGATGTTTTCTAAATTCAGTGGGAGGTTTTCATTTTTAATGTCTCATGAAAACAGCAGCAAAATCGATAATAAGAGCAGGAACCAGGCACAGGCAGGTAAACTTTCTTTGATTAAAAAAAAGTAACTGCAGGAACTTTCTCCTATTGGATGAGGGAAATTGTACAGATTTGTCAGGTTGTGCAGTTTTAGGGTGCAGTCTGATTGCTGGTGTTGACTTTTGAAGTATTTCTTTTTATGGTTTGGGGCCAGGCTGTCTAATGGATTGCCTTCCTTTATGCTAGAGTGTAAAAAAAGGAGGAGGAGGGGGAGGAAATAACACCCCTTTCCTTCTTTCTGAGAATAGTGTTGCATCTGAACATCCCTGCTTGTACCATGTTCCAGACTGACCAAATCTACCACAAATCACTTATATAACCAGGTCAACCAAACATATACATATTGGTTGATCAGTCTGAATTTAGACACAGGACAGATTTTCTGTGAATGTGGAAAAATTCAATCAATGCAGAATTTATGTGCATGCAATTTGATTAAGATGCTGAACTTGACCATTGGGAGGTCACCAGGTCAGCAGTTTGAGACCTGAGTGCTGCAAAATGGAGTGAACTCCCGTCGTCTGTCCCAGCTCCCTGCTTATCCAGCAGTTTGAAAGCAAGAAATTGCAAGTAGATAAACAGGTACCACTTGGGTGGAAAAGGTAACACTGTTCAGTGTGCTCCATCGTCTAGTCATGCCTGCCACCTGACCACGGAAATGTTTGCAGACACAGTGACAGCACTGACTCTTGGTCTGTAAATGGAGATGACCACTGCACCCTAGAGGCGAACATGACTGTCTTTCTATCAAGGGAGACCTCCACCTTTACCTCACAATAAACCAAGCTGGAGATGAAGTAAAAGTTTTCACTATGCACGCTTAAAGAGCAGGATTTTCTCTGAATGGTCGCCTCGCTTAACAACTAAAACCAACCAAAAACTCACTTAACAACTAAATCGGGGTTCACAATCCCCACCACCAGAAGTCCCAATTGGTCACTGAGTTGCCTCAGCAAGTGGGCAGCAATATAAATCTGAACAAATGAACAAACAAATAAATAAATAAAGCCCCAATTGGTCACTTACAATGGTTTCGCTTAAAGAGCAAACTCGCTTAAAGAGCAATCCCGTGGAATGCATTATGCTCTTTAAGCGAGGTACCATTGTACTTTGAATTCACCTGCTGTAAAAGAGAAGAAAATCCCAGGGTGTTTGGGTGGTCTACTCACATGCAATCTTTTTCCCATCAGCTATGACCATTGGCCATGTTGGCAGAGGCTAATGGGTATCCTAGCCCAAAATATTTGGATGGCACCAGGCTGTCTATTCAAGTGTATATATTTTCCTGATAGAAAATTTATTTCACTGGGGCTTAGGACTAAAAAAACATGCCTGGGATTTGGGTCATTAGATTCTAATAGTATTGCTGCTTATACAGTAATATGAAAATATGACAGTAAAGGTAAAGATCACTTTTACACGAAAGCCAATCTTATCTAACTCTAGGTTTCGGTGCTCATCTCCATTTATGGTCACAAAGCCCACATTGTCTGTGTCTGCAGACTTTTCCATGGACAGGTGGCAGGCATGACTAAGCACTGGAATGCATGGAATGCTTCCCACCAAAGTGGTACCTATTTATCTACCTGCAATTTTTTCCTTTCAAACTGCTAGGTTGGCAGGAAGTGGGACAGAGATAGGAGTTTATTTATTTATTTATTTATTTATTTATTCTTCAAATTTATACCACGCCTCGCTCAGGCTAACCTGACTCTAGGCGGCTTCCATACAAACAAAACAATATCCCACCAACCCCCCCCCCCATGTTGAGTCCTCTATAGCCGCCCAAAACCCCCAAGTTCTCTCCCTTCGAGGCCGGGTGGCCGAGGGAGCCCCCTTTTATCTTCCTCCCGGCCGGTGACGGGGGCCGGGAGGGTGCAGCGGTGGCGGCGTCTGGCGCGGCATCGTCGTCTGCGTTTCTTCGGGCCTCCCCTGGCCGAGGGAGGCCCCTTTTATCTTCCTCCCGGCCGGTGACGGGGGGCGGGAGGGTGCAACGGCGGCGGCGTCATCTGGCGCGTCGTCGTCTGCGTTTACTCTGTCATGCAGCACTCAAGTCTCAAATTGCTGACCTGCTGACCTTCCAGTCATCTAGTTCAGCATTTTAACTATTAAACTACCACAGTCCATGAAAAAATATATGAATATATATTCTTTTATTATTTAATAATAAAATTCATCTGAAAAAAATTAACAATGCATCTCAACTGTGTGGCATCTGTGCAAAAATATATACATCTAGTGATTTACATGTGGGAGAAAGAGGACTCTCAGCATCAAAGCATACAACATCACATTAGTAGGTTTTCCATGTTGCAAAATACATTTCATCCATGTTACTTTAGAAAGCCCTAACATTTTTAGAAAAATGCTGGAATGGCCAAATCCCTTGAAAACACCCCCCAGTAGTATTTTACAATGCCACATAAATGTTATTCAGTAATTAAAGGGAAAAAAAACCCTGACAATGATCTAGGTCAGTGATGGCGAACCTTTTTAGAGACTGAGTGCCCAAACTGCAACCCAAAACCCAGTTATTTATCGCAAATGCCAACACAGCAACAGGGGAGGAAGGGCAGAGGGTTGGGGCAAACTCTGTGCTGGGGTGACTGCATGGGTGCCCACAGAGAGGGCTCCGAGTCCCACCTCTGGCACGCATGCCATAGGTTCGCCACCACTGATCTAGGTCAGCATTTCCCAAATGATGTTCCATGGAACACTGGTTCCATGGAACACTTCTTGTAAAAATCATTGGCAAATGTGTGATGCCACGAAGTTTGATTTGCATCCATCCCTTTGATGTGATGCATCAGCTTGCATGGTAAGTTTGTTTGGCAACCATTTGCAAATCAGCAGGGGCTGGCTTCATAAATCCAAACCTATCTTTCTATTACAAAAACCAAAGTGTTTCATTAAAATTTTATGCTTTCCATGGTAGAATAAGTTTGGGAAACGCTGATCTAGGTAGTGATTGCATGTGTGTGTTTTTAATTTAAATAACATTGTTACCCCCTCATCAGAAAAACATTCTATTTCATTGATGTTGAAAAACATTACTTCCAAATGCTCAACAGAATGTGTAGGATTCTGAACAAAGAAACCATGTTGCTAATGGCAGCTCTGAGGTGCAAAAATTAGGAACTTTTCACTGCTGCTGCAAATCAAGTTGATCTTAATCTTTTTCCTGAAAAACTACATGTTTAATTTTGAGAATTTTACAGAACATCTCCCAGAAGAGGTAAGCTTTTTGGTGGATCCCATCCCGTATCTTCCAGAGGTTGAACTCCCTGGTTGACTGGGGAGCAGATGATTCTGAGGGCACTGAGTGTTTTGTGATCAAGGAGGAAGAGTTGGGAGACCATGAAGCTCCAAAAGTAGAGGTGAAAGAGCAGGAAAAGAGTTAAAAAGAAGCAGAAAGGGGAGTGAAAAAATGGGATTGGAAGAAAAATAGTGCGAAAAGGAGGAGGAGGATAAAAGGAAGATAAATGGAATCCGGAGAAGGAGGTGGAAGCTTTACTTCCAGGATAGACTTATTTCTTCAAGCTGGTTTCTTGGACAGGAGCCTAGGTATGAATGAAGGTACTATTATGAGAGGCAGAAAGACAAGCCGTGTGTTAGGATTTGCAGCTGCTTCTCTAAATCCTGCAGGATTGGACCCCCACCCTGCTGCAGCTGCTAAGTCCCCACCTGAGAGCTCTGGGAAAGCTTCTGGACCTTCATAGACTCTACCTGGAGACCCTTGCGGCTTAGCTATATAAGAACTGGTGCTTCCTCCCACAAGCTGCTTCACCAATGAAGGTCAGTAGCCTTGCAGTTGCATGGCTCACTTGACTTGTTTCTGCTTTCAAAGATTTCTACCTTGCTCCTGATTCCTGCTCCAAAATATTTCCTGCTAAATTCCTTTGCATGCCTTAAGCGCAACTGCCCAGAGATGAGATGGAATTTCATCTGAGAGGAGGCCATAAAGCGAAGCCTCTCAGGGTTCTAGTTCAGCTCCTGAGCCAGTCTGTTAGGAAGGTACCGAACAGGAAAAACACACTCCAGTCACTTCATGTCTTTTAAAAATGCGTTTTAGAAATGGTTACAATTCAAAGTTACAGAGAGCAAAAAGATTTCTTAGGCAAATAAAACATCTTCAGGTCAAAAGGCACATTAAAAGCAATAAAACCTTTCTAAGTCTGGAAACCATAGAGGGCTTCCCCTAGGTTAAAGGACTACATGATTACAGATCCTGCAGCGGACTCCAGAACTAATCTACTAAGCATTTCTCAGCAATACATCTTCTTCTTCCCCTAGCTCAGAACCCACGATGCTGGACCATCCATCATGAATTGAAACCAATCAGGTCCACAGTGTGGAAATTAGGGAGTGTCCCTCTAAGATGTTTCTCCTCACTTTCTGTTCTCATGCTCCAAGAATGCACCTCCTCCCTTGGAATAGCAGTGGGAGGGCAGAGGCCCAGCTTGTTACAGAGAATGGCACCAGCCTGATAACAACTGGGGACTATTCTCAGGGGGAAAAGATGCTATCTCCCTTTGCAAAGGCTCATTGCTAACCTCGGCCTTGCTTCACAGATATGCCAAATTCCCTCAGGAATGACCCAGCGAGGGCCTCATGGAATTCCCTCTTCCCTTGCCCTCAGAAGACCAGGGTGACCCAATTTTGAAATCAACTCTGAACCTTACTATAGCATGCACAGTTGTACCTCACTTAAAGAGCATAATGTGTTCCACAGGATTGCTCTTTAAGCAAGTTTTCTCTTTAAGTGAAACCCCATTGTAAGTGACCATTTGTGACTTCTGGTGTGTGTGTGTGTGTGGGGGATTGCGAACCCCGATTTATTTGTTAAGCGAGTTTTTGATTGGTTTTATTTGTTAAGTGAAGCAAACATTCAGAGAAAATTCTGCTCTTTAAGCGAGTTACTCTTTAAGCGAGGCACTCTTTATGCAAGGTTTGACTGTATTAAAAAATCCAAAACAAAGCTAAGAGTGTTCAGGCATCTTAAAGGTGAATAGGTTTATTTTAATGTGAACATCAATAGGTTACATCAGTGGTGGGCATCAGCAGGTTTGCACCAGTTTGTCAGAACTGGTAGCAGAAATTCTTGCTGGCCCTGCCCATCCGAGTTTTGAAATAAACAAGTCCTAATTCAGGTGCAATGCAGGGCTTTCCCACAGCCACGCCCACCATACCACGAACCAATTTTTGGAGCCCGCCACTGGGTTACATTTAAACATGTGTGCATCTGATGGGGCAGACAGACAGGCTGAAGTATGGTATCAGTATTGAGATACAGTATTGAAATGGAAGATGTAGGCAGAGTTCTATATCCTGAGTTCAAAAAACCAAACTGTGCTTAAGAAAGTTAAAACACACAATGGCCAAAATCCTGTTGCTTACTTAATAAGTCACACTACAGTAGTCCCATTGAATCAATGGGGCTTTAGAAAGCCGGTACTACGGCCCCTGCCGCCATCCACCTCTGGCTCTACTAGGGACTCCCCCGGCCATTTCAGCCTGGGAACGAAACCGACCTCACATGGGCGGACCCACGCGGCTTGAAAGCTGGCATTACGGCCACTGCTGTCATCCTCCTCTGGTTTCATTAGGGACCCACTGGGCTATCTCTCTGGGGATGATGTTGGATGTGATGTTGAGGGGAGGGATACCAGGCTCATTTATCCCTGGAGCATGGCAGCTTGCCCCCCCCCCCAGTTGTATGGTGGCAGAACGTTGCTCGAGGATGTTGGCCAATCCCAGATATATTTGGTTGGTTCGGACTTTGAGGGGGCGGTTATATTAGTTGGGGAGAGAGGGAGAAGATCCTTCCAGCCAGGGACAGTTCACAGTGTTCCCTCTGGAGTGGGCGGGGTGGTTTCTGTGGCCTGGATTGGTGTTGTGACAGGCATGAGACGTTATAGTAGGGGTGGGCTGTTCTTGTGGGTCAGATGTTTAGTTGCTGTCCCACATTCTGGCCTTCCAGCTACATCTCTGGGTCTTGAGCAGCTGATTCAAAATGCCCCCTCCCTTAGGATGCTGATGATGAATGCCTGGTCGGTTTGCAATAAGGCTCCCTTACTTCTTGATACTATTGTGGAGGAGCAGGTCGACTTGGCATACATCACTGAAACCTGGCTGACACTGGAGGATGGTCTTCCCCTATTGGAATTGTGTCCAGTCGGGTTTGGTATTTGGCACCAGCCTAGGGACTAGGGGCGGTGGCATCACTACCATAGCCAGGGAGTCATTGGGAGTTGCCAGAGCCAGGCCCCCACAAGTTCCGGGATGTGAGGCCCTGCTCCTGTGCTTGGGTCCTAGCGGTCAGTTGGAAATTCTGCTCCTGTACCTTCCTCCCTGCAGTGTAGCAGCTTCCCTGCCTGAGCTCCTTGAGGCTGTCACGACGTGGCATTGGAGCTCCCTGGACTTATGGTCCTGGGAGACTTCAATTTGCTTTCACTGGGGATGGGCTCCGAGGTGGCGCAGGAGTTCATGGCTTCCATGGCAGCTGTGGGCCTGACTCAGGTAATTCAGGACCCTACCAGGAATAGTGGCCACACCCCGGATTTAGTTTTCTTTTCAGAGCGGTGGCAGAGTCATCTGAAATTACAGCATCTAGACATAACACCTGTGCCATGATCAGATCACTGTCTGGTGACTCTGGACTTTCTGGGGATGCGCTGTCACTGCAGGGAGGTCAGGCTGGTTAAAATGCCCCACCCCCAGTGACTGATGGATCTGGACGGATTCCAGAGGGAACTGGGGGATATTCCTCTGAATCAACCACACGACTCACCTGAGGCTCTTGTTGACCTCTGGAATGAGAGGGCAACGGCCTTGGATGTTATTGCACCACTACGGCCTTTCTGTGCCCATAGACAGCAACCTGCCCCTTGGTTCACAGAAGAACTGAGAGACCTCAAACGGGCTAAGAGACACCGAGAGTGCCACTGGGTGAAGACCCAGAGTGAGTCCGACCGAACACTTGTTAGAGCCGCTATTAAAGCCTATCTAGTGGCAATGGGGGTGGTGAAACATCAATGCTTCACCACCCTCATTGCCTCTGCAGATAGTCACTCAGTGACCCTGTTCTGGGTGACCAGGTCCCTCCTTGGTAGAGCGGGTTGGCAGGGGTTTGCTGAGGTTTTTGCTGATTATCTGAGAAAATCGCTTGGATTCGTTCAAAGTTTAATCCCAGCATGGAAAACGCAGAGCTGGGGTTGACCAAAGTGCATTTTGGCCATGTTATCTGGGATTGGTTCGATCCAGTTGTCCATGAGGAAGTGGACAGGCTCCTGGGATTTGTTCGCGCCACTGCCTGTGAATTAGATCCATGCCCTGGTTTGGCTAATAAAAACTGCCAGGACCGTTACAGGCGGCTGGGTCAGAGTGATTTTAAATGCATCTTTGTGGGAGGGGGTCTTTCCGGCCTCATTAAAACAAGCTTTAGTTCACCCCCTCCTAAAAAAACCTTCGCTCAACCCCATAGTAGCAATCAATTACTGACCCGTATCCAACCTACCCTTTTTGGGTAAGGTTCTGGAGAAGGTGGTGGTGCGGCAGTTACAGGAGATCCTGGATGAAACGGATTATCAGGACCATTTTCAGTCAGGACTCAGGCCCGGATATGGTACCGAGACTGCATTGGTCATGCTGGTAGATGATCTCTGGCATGAACGGGACAGTGGTTATCTGACTGTCCTGGCTCTTCTTGATCTCTTGGTTGGAGAGTGAGAGGTCTAGCCTAAGGCCCCTTCAACATGGGGTGCCTCAGGGCTCAGTACTCTCGCCTCTCCTATTTAACATCTACATGAAGCCTCTGGGTGAGATCATACATTCCTACAGGGTGAGGTATCATCAATATGCAGATAATACTCAACTGTACATTTCGGCCCATGGGAACACAAGCAATGCAGTCAAAGTCCTATCCAGGTGTCTGGAGACTGTGAGGGCCTGGATGGGGGACAACGGGCTACAACTGAATCCTGGCAAGACTGAGTGGCTGTGCGTCAGGGGTCCTGTGTTAACTAAGGAGTTACCATCTTTGGTTCTGGATGGGACTAGTTTGCCCCAAACAGACCTGGTGCACAATTTAGGGGTCCTCCTGGACTCACGACTCCTGCTCAAAGAGCAGGTGGCAGTCGCGGCTAGGAGGGCTTTTGCACAGCTTTGTGTAATATTCCAATTGCGCCCACGCCTCCACAGGGACTCCTTGCTCATGATCACCCACACTCTGGTCACCTCTAGATTAGAATATTGTAATGGGCTCTACATGGGGCTGCCCTTGATGGCCATTCGGAGGCTGCAGCTGGTCCAGAATGCGGCTGCCCAGGTGTTGTTGTGCTGTGGGAGTTATTTGCAAGCATCCCCACTGCTCCGAGAGCTGCACTGGTTACCAGTTTTATTTATTTTATTTATTATTCGTATTTGATACCCCGCTCCAATCGGGCAAGCCCGACTCTGAGCGGCTTACAGACTAAATATCAACATCCTAAGACTTGATGTTAAAAACTTTAAAAAATTCATAAAAACATTAAAATCACATCAAATGAACCGAAGGGTGGCTGTCACTAGATCAGCCACCCTATATGGGACCCCACGATCCTCTGTCCCCACACTTGCTTAGCCAGCCAGGTTTTTAAACCTTTCCGGAAGGGTAGGAGCTCTGTCTGTAGGCGCAACTCGATTGGCAGGAGGTTCCAAAGGGCTGGGGCAGACACGGAGAAGGCCCTCCTCCTAGTACTAGAGAGGTGTGCCTCTCTAGCTGATGGAACAACAAGGGAGCCCCTCCGATCCGCCCTGGTGGGGCGGACAGATGTTCTCAGGGTGACGCGGTCTCTTAGGTATCCTGGCCCACTACCATATAGGGCTTTAAAGGTAATAACCAGCACCTTGAATTGCACCTGGAGACATACTGGCAACCAATGCAGCTCCCGAAGCAGTGGCGTAGCATGAGCATAATGCCCACGGCCCGTCACTACTCGGGCCGCCGCATTTTGGACCAGCTGAAGTCTCCGAATGGTCACCAGGGGCAGCCCCATGTAGAGCGCGTTACAGTAATCAAGCCTGGAGGTGACCAAAACATGTGTGACCATGAGCAAGGCGTCCCGGTCTAGGAGCGGGCGTAACTGGCGTATTACACGAAGTTGTGCAAAAGCCCTCCTAGTTTGCCTCCGGGTGCAAAGGTGATGGTTATTTAAAGCCCTATATGGTAGTGGGTCAGGATACCTAAGAGACCACATCTCCCCAAAGTTATCTGTCCATCCCACCAGAGTGGACTGGAGAGGCTTCCTAGTGGTGCCATCTGCCAGAGAGGCACACCTCTCTGGTACTAGAAGGAGGGCCTTTTCCGTGTCCACCCCAGCACTTTGGAACCGCCTGCCTTTAGAACTGTGTCTCCAGATGGACCTGTTGGCCTTTAGAAAGGGCGTGAAGACTTGGCTGGTGGGACAGGTGTGGGGCAGTGATTTATTTATTTATTTATTTATTTATTTCCAACTTGTTATCCCGCCCCAATCGGGTCGAAACCCAACTCTGGGCGGCTTACATAAACAAATTTAAGAAATACATAGTTAAAGAATACAACTCAGTATACAGTATCCTCTTAATAGATTAAAAAAATATAAATTAATACAATGTTCACAGATTAAGCTAAAAAGATTAAACAATTCCCAGTTATTTCCAAGATATAAAATTACCAAGGTTATTAAAATGACAAAGGTTATTAAAAACAAGGACCGGGTGAGGAGGTAAGAACAAGGGTGGCTGAGTCATCTGATAAGCCACCCAACATGAGATCCGGTGTTTTTGGATCCCCAAACTTGTCCTGCCAGCCAGGTTTTAAGGCCTTTCCGGAAGGGCAGGAGCTCTGTCTGTTGACGTAAATCAATAGGCAGGAGGTTCCACAGGGCCGGGGCGGTCACGGAGAAGGCCCTCCTTCTGGTGCTAGAGAGGCGAGCCTCTCTAGCTGATGGCGTTACAAGAGAGCCTCTCCAATCTGCCCTGGTGGGACGGACAGACGTTCTTGGGGTGACACGGTCTCTGAGGTATCCTGGCCCACTACCATATAGGGCTTTAAAGGTAATGACCAGCACCTTGAATTGCACCCGGAGACATACTGGCAGCCAATGCAGCTGCCGAAGCAGTGGCGAGGCACGAGCGTAACGCCCGCACCCCATCACTACCCTAGCAGCCGCATTCTGGGCCAGCTGGAGTTTCCGAATGGTCACCAAGGGCAGCCCCATGTAGAGCGCATTACAGTAATCAAGTCTGGAGGTGACCAGTGCATGTGTGACCCTGAGCAAGTTCATTGACCCCACACTGCTGGTTTATCTAACATCTCATATCCTCTCTCTCCTTTTAATGTCAAGGAATTGTTTTTAGCTTGTTTAATTGCTTTTTAGATTTTAATCTTGTTTTATGACTCTTTGTAATCCACCCTGAGTCACCATGCGAGTAGGGCGGAATAGAAATTTGAATGAATGAATGAATGAATAAATAAATAAAGTCAGCTTCTAAGTTCCATTGATTCAAATGGGTCTATTTTAGCATGGAAATTGCTAATTACTGTCTTGCTTAACTCTCCCTGCATTTAATTTAATTATGTAGTCAGGAACTTCCTTGATGTTTCCTACTTTTCTCCAGAGCTAAAATACTTGAACCCTTTCTTCTGTCTACTCTCCCATGACTGGCCAAAATTTGATCCTCCTCAAATCCTGCAACTTTTCTTGAGTTACATTTGGTTGTTTTAGTATTCTGAAATAGCAAACCAGGTTGGGAGTCTTGCCATATGTGTGGAGCTAGTAGAGTCATTATCTTGACCATGGGCTGGGTTATTATTTTAGCAGGTTGTCCAAGTTTATTTTCATCCCTTACCACTTTAGATATCTCATTCAGGGTAATTATTTATTTATTACCCTCTATTTTGTATGCTGCCTCAAAGCTGTAGTTTTATTTAAAAATTGAAGGACACCTTCTTTCAATTTCGCAGCTTTTAATGGGTCTACAAAATGATTCATACTATATATTAAAAGTGTTGGGTATATAAAGACACCTCAAGCTATAGTTATTTCTACTTTTGAAGTCCAAGAGCATCAGAGAAAATGACTCGCATGCATTGACTGAAATCTTTATATAAGGCAGCATATTGGAAATGTTTAAATAACATTTCTTTCAATGGAACACATATAGCATTAGCAATTATACTTATGTATAATCTTACGTATAATAAAGTGTCTCCTAGTGCTTAAAGCACTCTCTAAGACGTTCACAGGTAATTACCATTTTTCTCCCAACTTGCTAGAAACTTATTTTACCCACCTCAGAAAGATGGAAGGCTGAGTCAACCTTAAGTCTGTTAGGATTAACCTTAAATCAAGAACAGATTTTTGGCTGTAGTACCACAAATTAATCACTGCCCTATCATGGCTCTGATATAGTGCCAGAGAGAAACATACCTCCAGTTGCTGTGTAAATCTTAGCCTTGATGAACATAACAGATACCAGAAATGCCATTGAATTTTTGTTGTTATGTGCTGCCAAGTCACTTAAGAGTTAACATTACCTTATGAATCAACAACCTCCAGAAGTTCTTATTTCATCAGCCCTTCTCAGTCTTGAAAACTCAAAGTTTTGGCTTCCTTTATTAAGGCACTCCATCTCTTGTTTGGTCTCCCCAGTGGGGTAGGACGGGTTTCAGCCACCCGGGGCACAGGCCAAACTCACCCCCCACACCTAGGCTCCCCTCCTCTTAGACACTCAAATCAAGACAAACGCCCTATCTCGGTGGGAATCAGGGGGCACTTTTTTCCTCCTCCAATGCCTTGGTCCTCCTCTTCCTCAGGTGCCCTCTTCCTCATGGCCAGCTCATGGCCCCGGGCAATGCTGCCCAGGGCTGCCCTTGGTCCTGCGTCGAGACCCAGAGGCTGAGGTGGCGTGGTGCAAGCCCAGCAAAGAGCCTGCCATCTGTGTCCCAGGCATACAGCTGCTCCACCTCTGAGCCCGGCAGTGGCACCGAGGAGGGCGGGAAGCAAGGCTGGTGGTCGTTGTGGCCGAGCACCCACAGCAGGAGCAGTGCCGGCCAGGCCGAGGACGCCCCGCACCTTATTGCTCCTCAAATGTGTTGGCCTGTAAATCCCAGGATTGTTCTGATTAGGAGGGAATTCTGAGGTTGCAGACAAACAAATTCAGAAAGCACCACATGAAGGATTTTCAGATCTCATGGGAAGACTTTGATAATCAAAATTCCTGTTTTTTGGGCAATTTAAAAATCACATGCATGCCAGAAACATTCTAGGACTAGACCTAAGAAAATGGATGGCGATTACCATCTGTTGAATTTTTTTAAAAATGATCTTGCAACTCGGAGAGAAAGAACCATGAATATTAAAACAGTGCTATCAGTCTAGACCTCCTGATATCCAGATGGAACTATACATTCATTTGCTTTCTCTTTGTAATTCTTCACTACCTTGAAAAAAGCTTGCTTGTACTCTTTGGGAGCAGAGGGGGACTTTAACTTTTGAATCATGGTGGTAAAGATTTCTACTCAGATGAAAACAGAACCTGCGAGCATAGGATGCTCTTTTCTACCCTGCCAGATTCACAGGAATCTCCCAGTTTAAAAAACCCTCCTGCTTCTTATGTTTGAGCAAGTGTCATTTGCATTCTTGTGTGCCATTAGCAATTTTAAAAATGCTTCGGATAATTATCTAAACATGACCTGGAAAAATTCTTTTTTCATCAGCTTTCTATACACATATCCAAAATAAACCATGAATGCTTAAAACACTACCACAACCACGAGCACCACCACCAACAACAACAAAGGATGCAGCAGTTTTAGAGGAAATGAAACATTAAATTGTAGATGATTTACAATTAAAAACTGTATTTTTATTTGACATTTGCTTTTACACCGTCCAGAGTGAGATGCTACCCAAATGGTACAGAAATGTAATAATAATAATTTTAATTTTGTATTTACTTATTTTATTTTCAATGCAGTTTGTTCCCTATCACTTAATGTACTGGGATATTCCATAAAAAAACCCAGTGTGTTAGAATGGAAATTGAAACCAGCTCCTGCCCCTGCCAAGTTATTATACTAAGTTCTTACAGAATGTTGATGAAAAGGAAATTTATATATGAGTTTGAAAAAGATTCAAACAATTTAAAGGGAATATGAAGAGCTTTCTAGTCTGGCCAGGTTATCCTGCTAATGTAATTGAAGAGTAGACCGTACTGCCAGTGACTCAACACCAACCGTCAAGCAGCAGTTAACTAACCTGACAACCCTGAGGACTAATGGCCTTGGGTGATGAAGTCCACAGGGAGGGGTGATGGTCCCTGAGTGGATTAAATCCCACTTGAATCCATCTTGATGGAGGGCAGAAGCTTTATCAATACTGGCCTGGGGCCAATGAGGTCTTTGTGTGCCAAAAGGGCTCAGGACCAGAAAGTGACTCACATAACTGGATCAGTGGTACAAGTGTCACTCTGCGATACGGAAGGCAGATGCAAAGCCACGGCAAGCATTATATTGTTCCTAACATACTCTTCATGGCTGATCACCATGATGATAGCCAATATTCAGAATCAGATACGGCACCTGAAGAAGAGCTTTAATAAGTTCAGAGAATCTTCTCAACAGAGTTCTGCAGAGGACTTCAGAGAAACCTGTTAATGCAAGTTGTTAGCCAAATTGTGCATTGGTTGCTACTTTGTGTCACACATACACTGGATATTTTTTTCATGAAGACAAATGCCTACAAGATCAGGGATTTATTTTATTCTCTTTATTTGTTCAATGTCTACACTTTCCATCTAGCATAATAGCTACAACCACTGGTAGTTTTTAGCTGAATGCAGAGGTTTCAATTTGGGAGACACCACTGATACTCCTAACTACATTTCACTTTAAATTTCTGGTGTTCCTTCTTTTTTCTAAAGTTTAGTGTGTGCCATTTTGAAGGATTGTAATGATACTGCAATACAGCCAGATCTGCTATAGGGCCAATCAAAGGGGATCTTCCATTTGTGGAAGTGATCAATATGTTGTTGAATTTCTTTGCTGGAGAAGGATGCTTTTTGTCAATTTCCCTTTATTGCAAACTGTGTAGAACCTTCCAAAACATCTTTCACATGATTCCTTTCTATCTTCCAGCAACTTCTTTTCAGTTTTAGTCATCAGTAGGATTACAATACTATTACCTTAGTCATCAGGAAAGTTACATGAGACAAGCCTTTGGGGCTCCTGCACACAACCTGAAGAGATTAAACATGCTGGGTAATAGATGGGGTTACTTGAAGTGCTTTCTCTGTGTGATGCATAATCTGTCTTTCCCTTATCTAGACTGAAGCTCTCAGGAAGACTTAATTTCATCCCTTCGGTCTCTTTCTCCATTTTTAAATCTCTTCCTCTCTGCTCAAACTCTCCCTCTTACTGTCCTACCCATATATTTAGTCATAGTATCCAAACCTTATGTCTGTAAGTGGTCTTCACCATTTATGGCAATCTCTGGTTTCTGCACATGTCCAGCAAAACATAGCATGCCCCATAGTGCTTAGTGCGCTCTCTGGGTGGTTCATAAGTTAATTAGCATTTTGCTCCCCACCATGCTGGGTACTCATTTTACCGACCTTGGAAGGATGGAGGACTGAGTCAACCTTGAGTCCTGGTCAGGATTGAACTCATAACCTTCTGGTTGCAGTACAGCAGTTTAACCACTGCACCACCAGTAGTTGAATTCCTCTGAGCACAGCTCTGCTTAGGAGATACTTTCATGTTAGGAAGGAGAGGCATTTCCCCTAACTTCTCCTTCCTTTGAAACCTCCTGTGCAATCCTAAAAACCTGGTCTGATGAGTTGTGAGGAGAGTAGCTTGTTGAGATTGCCGTACACATTCACCCATATGGCTCTGCAAAAAATAAAATAAAAGTAGCGATGTAAATAAATACATAGGCCAGTATCTTGTTCAGTATCTATGTACTGTATATGTTAAGCTTCAACTGTAAAAAGTACCACAGCAATATGTTGAGGCACCAGTCATGTGCAACCAGGCACATTAGAATCTCATTAGCCCACTATTTCTGTTCTTGCAGCTGGAGTTCCATTTACACAAATACTGTATTAAACTGGATACTAGCCTTAATGAGCTGCTTCAGAGTGGTAGGAAACAAAAACAGTGGAAATGAAATCAAATGTTTGCTGGGGAAGAAGCTCCATAGCTACAATATGGTTTATTGGCGGGTTGCTAAATAATTCTCTGTAGATCTCTGTTTAGGACAGTGATGGTGAACCTTGGCACTCCAGCTATTCTTGGACTTCAGTTCCCAAAAGCCCTGATCAGCAGGAGTGGTGACTTGGGCTTCTGGTAATTGAAGTCCAAGAACACCAGGAGTGCAAAGGTTCTCCATCACAGGTCTAGGAGATATGCCAAAATAAAAATAAAAATGGGACAGTCTCCCCATAGGTGAAAATGGCATTCATAACCAGGTCAATACACAAGAGGGATACTGACCAGTGCCTATTAAACAGGTAGCAAAAGGGTCAAGATTCCAGTCAAGGCAAAGTCTTCTTCTTGGAGTCTCCTTCCCTATCTGAAGGGGTTGAGCTCTCTCTGGGAGAACCAGAGTCTGGGGCTCTGAGCAGGGACTATTAGCAGACGCCTCAAGCAAATTCTTTGTACCCAATCACTGTTGCATATCATCCTCTGAAGAAGAGTCTTTCAGGCAGGGTTTAACAATGTACTCCTTTTTTCAGGTCTAAATTGGCTTCACAGTAGTTCTTTGCTAGTTTTATGAAGATCAAAAAAAAAAAAAGCCTAAAAATATATGCATAAAATGATCCATGCTTCTATTGTGTAAAATGTGTTGCTGCACATTGAGAAGTCTATGCAGTGGTGTTTTCCCCCCTTTGGTCATTTTGCAAATGTGTGCATTTTGTCAACTGTTTTATTTTTCTCTTACAGAATGCTTTGCAAGCCCAGATTTCAGACTGCAAATTATTTTCTATCCTGTTTCTTTGGGGAGTTGCAGAATTACACGGATCCGCAAAAAACAAAGAAACTACATTTCTTTGGAATAAAATTCTGATCCATCTCTGCTTCTTGGATTTACCCTTAAAAATCAAACTGCAGCCTTATAATGATTCTTCATAAATAAAAAGGAGGATAGAAAGCTTGAATGACCTCTTTGTTTTTTTTCAAGCTATGACCAATGTAGCCTAAGGTGCTACTTGGTCATTAATAATTATTGTCACATTGCCTTTTGCCAAATGGTGATAAGCATCCAAGCAACTGCTTGAAGGGATAGGAAGGAGAAGGATTATTGCAAAATATCAGAGAATTATATTGAGTTTGAAGGGGCTAAACGTTACTAAGTATTTATTCCAAGGAATTTTATAAAGGACAACAAATAGGCAGTCAAATCAACTATAATAAAGGCAAAGGTCGCCCTTGCTCGAAAGCCAGTCATAGCCAACTCTAGGGTTCAGTGCTCTTCTCTGTTTATAGCCAAAGAGCCAGCACTGTCTGCATCTGCAGATGTTTCCGTTGACACATGGGAGGCATGCCTCAACACTATTTATCTACTTGCAATTTCTTGCTTTTGAACTGTTAGATTGGCAGGAGCAAATATTGTTCAAGGAATCCCATGGAACTCTTGTATGAGATCCTCTTGTGGTTTCAGCCACTGAAAACCAAGATTTCTGAAAAGCTGGAGTATTTGCCCTACACCTATGACATTTTGATTTTAATTTTTTAAGAGGTAGGTAAAAGGAAATTTCGGGGATGCAGTGTGTCAAGTGGCTAAGATGCTGACTGGAAGGCAGGAGGTCATCACTTCGATACCCAAATAGTGCAGGACAGAATTAGCTCCCATCTTTGTCTCAGCTCCTGCTAACCTAGCAGTTTGAAAGCACAAAATTGCAAGTAGATAAATAGGGACCACATCAGTGGGAAGTCATGCCTGCCACATGACCACAGAAACATCTGCAGCAGCAGACAGCACTGGCTCTTTGGTTATGAAACAAAGACGAGTATTGAACCCTGGAGTCGGATATGACTGGCTTTTGAGCAAGGGTGACCTTTACCTTTACTAAGAGGAAATTTCAGGTGGAAAAACCATTTCAACATCATAGTAATTTAAGTCTATGCCCAAAACACTGATGCAGTAAACTGTTTCTATGCAGTGGCTCAGTGGTTAAGAAGGTTAGCTGGAAGGCTGGCAAATCAGCAGTTCTAGACCCAGTTACTGTATGATGGATTGAGTGCCCATCTATGTCCCAGCTCTTGGGGACATGAAAGGAGCCTCATTTGGGCATTCCCTGAGCAGAGGTTCTTCCACAAAAATCCTTTCAACCCAGAATAATTTCTGACACAAAATGACAACAATGATGACAATGATCTACAACACCTTCTAGAACTACCACCTAGAAAAGATGTCCTTATCATTATAGGAGATTGCAATACCGAAGTAGGTATCCAAAAGGTAACTGGAATAATGAGCAAGTTTGGCCTTAGAGTACAAAATGAAGCAGAACAAAGGCTAAATAGAGTTTTGCCAAGAGAATGCATGGGACATAGCAAACACCATCTTCCAATAACCTAAGAGGTGACTCTACACATGGACATCACCAGACATCACCAAAATCAGATTGATTATGTACTTCATAGCCAAAGCTGGAGAAACTCTATACCAGTGGTGGTGTACCTATGGCATGTGTGCCAGAGGGAGCACCCACAACCCTCTCTGTGGGCATGTGTGGCATTGCCCCAGTGAGGTGAGGCAATCAGACACCAACCCACACACCCCTCCTATACTAACAATTGTGTGTGTGTGTGTGTGTGTGTGTGTGTGTGTGTGTGTGTGTGTGTGTACCCACATAACATCGCCAATGCTCCTCGAACAATGCACACATCCATGTGACACACTGGCGTTCCTTGAGTGGCACAACCACCCACGTGATGTCGCTAGCGTGCCTCAAACACCTTCTCCTCAGGCACTTGGTCTCTAAAATGTTCTCCATCACTGTTCTATACAGTCAGCAAAAATGAGACTTGGAACTGACTGTGGCTCAGATGGTCAACTATTTATTGCAAAATTCAGGCTTAGAATGAAGGAAGTAGGGAAAACCATTAGGCCATTGAAGAAGAAAGGCATATGTATTTACATTTCCTGCCTGAGCCAGCTAACAAAATCAAGATTACATTTTCTACTGTTCTACTCACAAGCAAGCTTAGGCAAACTCCTATTTGGAACACATACAATATAACAATAGCATTCCTTCTTCTACATTCTAAGATAACAAAAACCATCTTTCATCCTTTATCTCTCCTTCATATTCAATGTTCATCATTCCTACTTCCATTCTCACAGTCCCAGGTTGTTATGACTATCTTCAAGGGAGAGGAATCCACACCTGGGTCCAAAGTTAAATTCCAAGCTTCCCTTCACCACCCCTTAGGAAGGAAACAACCACATCCACTTTAAACTCCCAAAAGCAAAACTTCAATTTAAATTTATTACACTGCAAGATTCAACAACAAGAGGAGAATGTGATCAAAATTCACAAAATAATGCATGGAGTAGAGAAACTCAATAGAGAAGAGCTTTATGCATGCTCTCTCTCATAAGTATATGAGAATCTGAAGTAAATAAATTAAGATCAGATTTAGTTGAGAGAGATGAAAGGAAGTACATCTTCCCACAATGATAGCTGTAGGATGGAATTCCTTGCTGTAATATACAATGATCAGTAAAACCTTCAATGGCTTTGAAAGGAGATAAGAAAAATTAAGGTAGGAAGTCTACCATTGAGCAAAAGTCACTGGCATGTTAGCTCTAGGTTCAAGGGGCATTCTAAATAATTACATCAAGCTGATTCTGATTTATGAAGACCCACTTGAGGGTTTTTGAAAGGTGTACTATACTCAGAAGTGGTTTACCATTCCCTTCTTCTGGAAACTGTCTGGGATTGTGCAGTTTGCCCGTGGCTACACAAGTGGGCTCTTCTGGGATTATCAATCGGGAATTGAACTCTCATCCTTTGCCCCTGAAGCCAGAAGCCAATCTCATTGTTTCCCCTTTGGTCGAAACAACAATTTGGAGAAGTCTGTTATTTCCCATCCATCTGAGAAATGTCCTTCTATTGGAGTTACTAGGGCATTCTGTATGCTCTTGGGACAGGCATCAAGAATAGTGATTGAAAAAGCTTTGTCAGTTATTTTGCCTGTATTGCCCCATCTTTGTGTTGAGAAACTAAATATATTTAACATGTCCAGACATATTTAACATGTCCTCTATCATGCATCGGTCGTCCCAATTCACAAGGGCACCTCCTTATCAGTTCCTGAGCCTCATGCTCATTACTGGAACTTAACCCTTGCCTCACTACGTCTGGGAGAACCGAGGAGATTAAAAAAGAACTCTTACTATGCTTAGGCAGTAAGGCCTTTGAGCTTAGAATAACACAAAGGAGGTTTCATAGTAGCGTGTCATCGGTGTGTGTGTGCTAATCAAAGAACAACAATAATCTTCAAAGAGAAACAGCTGCTTTATTATTCAGGTTCATTACTAGCAAAGTCCATGGAAAAACCGTAGATTAAAAGGTCATAACAAAGAATCAGTCCAATAAAAACAGTCCAAGTTTGTTAGGTAATCATAGTGAAAAGAAGAGAAAATCCCACGCAATAGCCAGGGTCTTAAGCCATTGAGAAACAAAGATGAACTGACTAACTTCTCTGCAAAATGGGGAATCTGCAATCAGGTGGGTTAGCTTTAGCCAATCAGGTAACAGAGAAAGATATTCTCAAAACAATGGATTGTTTACATCCATGTGAAGACATAACACTCTGAAGAGAGGGGAACACAGAAACACTATAATGTCAACAAGCCATCTCGTCCTGTGAGGCATACAGAGAGGGACAAAAGATTTCTGAGGCCTATTTGGAAACTGTGATTTGCAAGCCTTGGGAAACATGAGAAAATGTGTCATTTCCTGACATCCTCAGAGAGAAAAAGAGAGCCTCTTTAAAGGAAGGCAACCAGTAGGTTTAATTTTGTCAGTTTTTCTGTTATTTCAGATTCAGCATTGGGTTTGAGGGAAAGGTTAAGCAGAATTAGCTCTCTTGGGGAAAAGCAGCTGTTCTGGTGCTTTCAGGAGCTTTTCATTAAAAAGGTAAAGGGTTTGAACAAACACCTGAAGGCATGCTTGGATTTTTTTTTTGTTACACAGAACTATTGACTTTTTGCCCCTCGTGTTTAAGGATGAAAACTTTGAGAGCAGTTGTAGTTAAGATCCTGTTTTCTCAACTTGAAGGAAGTCAGGGAAAGTTTTTGAAAATTGTCCCAAAGGTAGCATAGTGGGAAATACAGAGAGACCTCTGGATTTAGAATTGTTTAAAGTTCTCTCCCATACCGTTTTTTAAAAAAAGATTGTGGGAAAGGGACTATATTTGAAGATGTATTTCAAAAATTAAAAAAGGACTTTCATGGAAAGAAGATATTAAAGAGGATGAGGCAATTTCACATTCTGTTTAGAATGAGTGCTGCTCTCCAAGGTACAAAGATGAGACTTCTGAAAATTTCCCACTGCTGTAGTAGAAGATGAAACACATGGGTTACTGCAGTGAGTAGGGCCTATTGTTGCATTAATACATAAGACAGGCAAGCTATAGTTCAGCCTCACATTATGGAGGGCCTCTAATTGCAAAGTAACTAAATTATTATGAAAGTTCAAGTTTTACATAATTCATTTCCTTTTTTTTGTATGAAGCTATGGAAGCCTTAAAATATAACAACCCAAGGCTTCAATGTATCTTAAACTTGGCCTGGTAGAACTCAAATGTTCAAATTACTGAAAATAATTTAACAAAGGACTAAATGGTAAAAAGACCTTTCTGATGGTACAAGCTGCTTGATGGGGGTAGGGGGGAACGACCAAACATTTCAGAAGATGGTGAAGTCACGAGAGGTTAATGGAAAGCATTAGAGGCTTTTAAAGGATTGATAGTCATTTGTCAGAAATGGTGTAGTAGTAGATTTCTATTGATTGGTAGGAGGTTTATCTGTAAAAAGATGTCTTCCAACTTTCCAACTAAATGTATTGGCTAGATCAGGGGCACCCAAACTACGGTCCATGGGCCCAATTAGGCCCCTGCATATCATTAATGCGGTCTGCGGTGAGTACCTGGGCTCACCATGGACCGCCCCTTCACCTGCCCCCACTGCCTGACGTCAGCAGTGGTGGTGGTGGTGACTGTGCTTTGTCCTGGCTGCTCCGAGCAGCCTCTTGCTTAGTCTCATCCCCTCTGGAGCCTTTGCCACAGCCGATTGCCGTGTTAGGAAAATCTTTGGAGCCTTCTTTGTTTCAAAATCCATGGTGCTAGGAGAGCCCCTTGGCATGGCCGGGATAACATCACCGCAGCGCATGAGGTTTACCCTTCCAGCACCACAGATTTGTTTATTGAGTTGTTTATTTCCAGAGTAAAATAGTTTGTACCTTTCTGACTTTAGTACACTGATAACAACTACTGCAATATTTCAACATTCCATTTTTTGCTTTACGATTACTATTTTACCTTGATTCGCAGTTCTTATATTTCATGCTACAATTGTGTATCTTGTATTGCAATGGACTTTCTTTGCTCCTTTATGCATTTCAACCACAAGATGTCCTTTCGACTTCAATCTAGTTGTGTCATAAGCACCAGTAGTTAACTGATTGTCTTCTGATCTTAGAGTCTCATGCTCCAGTACTTTCTCATGTTTCACTTTGAATTTTCTCATCAGAGGGTAAGACATATTCAGCAGTGCTTTCTTCTCCACAACACTAACAAAAACTAACTTGAGTGTGGCTGCTCTTGTCTGTGAAAGATCTTCCACTAGCTTCACCACAAGCCACTACTGTTGCCCTGTGACTGCCCTTCAAGAGTTTCTATGTCAGCATCACTGTTGGAACCAACCTTTCCCTTCTGCTGATGAAACCATTACAGTGGTACCTCGCTTAAAGAGCATAATGCGTTCCACAGGATTGCTCTTTAAGCAAGTTTGCTCTTTAAGCCAGTAGTGTAGGGTAGGAGGGTCTGGGGGGGGGGTGACCCGCCCCGGGCGTCACTTTTTGGGCTATGGGTGTTCTTGGACTACATTTCCCAGAAGCCCTAGCGGGAGTGGATGCCGGCATCCACCGGGGGGGGGGGGGGCGGCGGCAAATTTGGCTAAAGCCAAATGGTTTGTAATGGCATCTAGCCTCCTGATAGCATTGCTCTTGGCTCCTCTGACACACTCTAATCCCCTCACCATATTTAGATGCACATCTACAACTTTACAAAATCTGAAGCTACCCTCTGAAGACAGATCTGGCAAGATGATGGTTATGACTGAGTAATAAAAATGTATTATGCCTTGATTTTTCTGCTTTAAAAAAGCATTGGAGTGGGGGTGGGGAGTCTGCATGGTAGAAATTGATGAAAACCCGTGGTGGTGTTTTCACCTTAGATGCCAGGAAACTGTAGAACAATAATTTGAGTAGGATTATCCAGCAGGACTACAAGGAATAAGATCAAATTAAAATTGATCTTTTGAGTTGCACAACCCTCTCCAGCAGAATAATTTCAGGTAATGCGCTTATGCTTTCACAGTTGCATGATAGCAAAAGAATATCTCCAGTTTTGGGATAGTTCTTTGATCTGTTGTTTGGCAGTATATAAGCATCAGCACAACCAGAAGTTGGTCCCTGTCTTTCTGATGAAATTTTCATGTGAAACTTTTTTATTTCTGTTCTGTTGGCAAAACAATTTCCATTGGTGCCAATCACTTTGAAGTGTGGTTGGCCTACTCTAGTCTGTGCAGGTCCTCTGGCATGCCACATATCATGTCTCATTTGACCTTGGAGATGGATCCAGTCTTTCACCTATGCATGGATCTTCATACTTATCTTGGAGGTTCCTTTCTTGTAGCCTCAGTGATCTAGTGGTGAACTTGGGTGCAACCTTTATTTATTGGTTTTATTCTGTTCTAGTGTCTGGCTGGACATCCCGCTATGGTAATGGAGTAGGTCATTGTGTGTGTGTGTGTGTGTGTGTGTGTGTGTGTGTGTGTGTGTGTGTGTGTGACTTCATGGTAAGTTGGGATCCACCTTAAAAAATTCACACCAATGGCATTTTTCCTGCTTCAGGAAAAAAAAATGCATTTTTGGATATGAGTTGTAGCCAGCGACAATTCTTGTTCATTCTATTTTTGGAGAACCAAGTGCCCAGGATCTTGTTACTTATACAGTAATACCCCGGATAACGATTGTACAGAATAGCGTTAAAACCACATAACGTTGCAAGATTTTTGGAAAAATCTTGTATCGAATAACGCGATTTTTAGCGTTATCCGGAACAATCATGTGTTGGGGGGAGGGTTGGATTGGGTAGAACATCTACCCAATCCAACCCCCCCCCCCCCGCGCCTGCCTGCACGGTGTTTGGAAAGGGTACGGGGAAGTCCCCCCGTACCCTTTCCAAACACCATGCAGGCGCTCGCGTGTCAGACGGGGGCTGGGGAGGCTACGGAGATCTTCCCCGTAGCCTCCCCAGCTCCAGTCTGACATGCACGCGCCTGCCCGCACGATGTTTGGAAAGGGCACGCAAAGCATGATTGCCGGGTTGAATGAGCGCCCGCCCGTTCAACCCGGCACCCAAATTCCCATCGCAAAGCGCCTAAACAAAGGTCGGCTTTTCCAAATTTCCCCCTCCCTGGGGGAGGGGGGAATTCGGAAAAGCCGACCCTTGTTTAGGCGAGTGAAACGGGGATCGCATGTCAGACTCAAGGCAATGTGTGTGCGACGTGTGTGTGCGTGTTCTTTCCCTCTCTTGAAGATATAAAGAGGAGGACAAAGCTAGATAAACGCGGGTGAGGGCTTAAAGATCCTGGAAGCTTGAAGAGCTGCAAACCCCGGCACTCTTCCAGCCTCGAACTAGCGGCAATTTCGGCCAAGCCGCCACTTTCCCAGGCTTGCTATAGCAACGAGGATCGCACGTCAAGGCAATGGATCAAAGCGGAGGGTGGCACCCCCCCCCCGCTTTGATCCCTTGCCTTGACGTGCGATCCCCGTTGCTATACCCGTTTGGTAGAAGAGACTCCCGCTGGCGCGCCTTTTTGCACGCGTGCGAACGCCTCTTCTCAGGGTTTTTTTTAGTATTGTTCGATGTATACCCTGGACAACGCTAAAAACCGGATAACGTCATGACTTGTGGAACCATGTCATAACGTTATCCGGGGTATTAGTGTACTCACCAATGTGAGATCTACTAGCATAAATTTCCATGTTGAATCGCTTTTGATTAAGAAGTCAATGTAAGCATTTGTCATCGTACGCCATAAATTGCTTGCTCCAACATCCAACATTTGCTGCTAAAATATATGCTGATGGATTTATGCCAGAATAATGCTTAAACTGGATTCAAACCAAAGCATATGTACTACGCAAGAGTGTGTCATAGAAACATACCATAAATCATGGGGTTGAAACATCAGCTTCTTTGCTTGCAATGCCTTATTTGTACTAATAATCTAAATATATTTTTGTTCCTTTTTGCAAGTGTGATCCAATTCCATTTTAGTGTAGATGATCAGAAAATCATTTGGAGTTTTTGTTTTTAAGAGGAAGGTGGAAACACCTCAGGTTTGGTTTGCCTTCCTTCTTTCAATGGCTTTTGTGTAGCTCTAGACATAAAATGTACCATCATTTATTTAGCTGCTTACGGAGCCCGGGGCTCAGCATCTTCGACGGAGTACGGGGCTCAGCGTCTTTGACGGAGCCGGGGGCTCAATGTCCTCGACGGAGCCGGGGGCCCAACATCTACAATGGAGTCCGGGCTCAACGTCCTCCTTAGCCGAGCTTGCTAGGAGAATTATCTAGTGGCAATGGCAGCAGCGGCAACAGCTGTACAGTTTTAGAGTTGTGGATAGTAGTGAGCACAAGAAAGTACCCTGTAGACCATCTTGATTGCTGCCACTGATATTTCTAACATTCACACTGCTCTTTGCTGTGTAAAGTTTGACATTCTTTTTCTTTCTGGCAGCACAATATCCCACATTCATAAACTGCAGGTTGTTCTTTTCAAGAATTGATATGCTTTCTTTCCTGTGGGGTTTGCTGAAAATGATACCCTGTCAGAGGCACTCCTACAAAGCTAAGTAGATATAATAAATTGCATGAACACCACCTTGTTTAAGAAGGCTGCAGCTGGGACTTAAAGGGAAGGAGAGGGGAAAAACCTGTTCCCAATGGGAGCTACTGAATGGGCTTTGTAACATGAAAATCCTATTATGGCAATTCCCATATACATCTGGTTCCAAATTCCCCTCAACATCTATTTATACTCTTGAGGAGTGTATCCAACTTGGTCAATTTAGATTTAGAAGAGTTTAATGTTTAAAATGTTCTGAAGAAATAGGACATACAGGATCAGGGTATATCAGAGAATGAACAAATCAAAAACACTGCAGCACTTTGAAGATCAGGAGAATACAATATCAATGTGCAATGCTTAGAAGGCTTTACGTTAGCAAGCTGGCAGACTTCCCATTCTGATCCATTGTGGCATTTCCCTTGAATGAAGCAAAAGGCAGTGCCAACATAGGCACACATTATCTTTGGTTACAGTGCAGGTATATTTCACCTTGCATTCTTTGAAATGGGAGGCAACTGAAAGGAACACTGAGTATGTGCCAAAAGTCATTAAGTGATAGCTTTGCCAAAGCTTCCTGTTCTCTTATAGGAATGCGGGATTGTGCTTATTTTATGCTGTTCCCTCTTGAATCCTTTACAAAGTGCAGAGGTCTACAAAGTAACAGAAGGCTGCAGGTGGCCCACGAGTTCCATTTGTTTTTAAAACCCTTGGTCTTTCCTGTGTGTGTTTTTTTTTAATTCAGAAAATTGCTCTCCATGAAGATGACTACTCTTGGCCACACCACCCATCCCAGACAGAGAATTTATTTCTTCCATACTGGGAGTGACCTTCTGAATCACTTTAAACAGTGGAGCATCAAGCCCCATGGAAGATCCTGGGGCTGAAAACCTCATTTTCAGACTACTGGAATTTGCATATTCTTAAACCAGGATGTAATCTAGATGTGAAGAACATGTTTAAGCCTAGGAGAACAATTTCCAACATGGAAAGCTCCCATGGCACAGTGGTTCACTGCAGCCAAAACTCTGCTCACAATCTGAGTTTTATCCCAACAGGCTCAAAGTTGACCCTGTCTTTCAGCCTCCCATCTTTCTGAGGTTGGTAAAAAAAAAGTGCCCTGTGTTGTTGAGAGACATCTCTCAAATAACCTGCTAGGGAGCAGCTGTTTCTGTGGATATTCCCTCAGTGCACCCATATTTGAGCTATGGAGTCTTTCCAAATCAAATCAAAAGAATACCTCTGCTGCTTTTCTCCGTGGGAAGAAGGCTCATTTGATACCAACTGACTCCAGAAGATGGCGATGTGGACCTCTGAGTGAGTACCTTACTGGGGTCTCCTTGTCCCACACATTTGATAGCCGCAGCCACATCTCTAAACATCTTGGGAAACGACAGCTGTGAATGACAATGCTTTCTGCATTGCCAGTTTTTGCTCACGACTGAGCCGTAAGGGGACACGTACCTGCCAGTTCCTTTTAAAACCCTGACAAAGCATTCAAAAAGCAGGACACGTCTTGGCAATGGCCAGGAAGGGAATAAGTAAAAGGATTGCTTTCCCGATAACAGAGTGGCTGAGAATAAATTCTCCCTGCCACTAAAGAAGATTATTTGGTTTTATTTATTGTAGGCGGTGCTTGGACTAACATTAAGCAGGCTCATTCGATTATTTCAGCTAGCAGTTATTGCAAGGTAATGGAGGCAGCTTCTTGGCTGTTTCTCCTAGATACCCCAGCTGTTCCAGCTTTATTAGAGGGTAGAACTGTGTTTGTTAGCCTACAAATATAAGGTGTCAGGTGTGATGGAGGATACTGTTCCACCACCACAGGGGAATGAAAGCTCATCTTTTCCAGCTGTCTTCTGTAGATGTAATGGAGAGTGGCGAACATAATGTTGGGGACAAAATGTTTATCATCTGTGAACCGTCCAGAGAGTGCACTAAGTGCTATGGGAAGGTATATAAGTGCAACTGCTTTGCTTTTTGCTTTCTCTTGAAGAGGCAAAATGCAATGCAAAGCATTGGGCCCCATCACTACCTGGCAAATAGAAGGGGAAGAAATGGAAGCAGTGACAGACTTCACCTTCTTGGGATCTAAGATCACTGCAAATGGTGACTGCAGTCATGAAATAAAAAGAAGCTTACTTTTTGGGAGGCAAACTATGGCAAACCTGGGCACCATAATAAAAAGTAGAGACAATGTTTTGTACAATTTGTACAATTTTTTCGCTGTAAGAGGCATTCGTTATACGGGGTTCTACTGTATTCTGTATTTCAGGAATTTGTTACTGAATATTTTTTAGACCTGGAGACAACTGAAACTGTGGATACAAGACCTGGAGATATGAGGATGACCTGTATAAGAAAAAATATCCAGCTACTGATTGCAAATGAATGAGTGAAAAAGTTAATATGTATGCAAAAAATCGACTGCTTGTCCCTCCCAGAATATTTTTTAGAAGTGCAGAATTGGGACTTTTAGGCATGTTTCAGCTACTTGAAATAATGCTCAGTTGTGTGTTATTCCACATTTCAACATATCCACATAAAGCACACACCATATTACACAAGGCTGCCTATTTTCATAATGCATTTGATGGAAAATCATTATACCAAAAAGTATGCATTGAAATAATTTAGCTGTGGCTTGTAGCTATAGCTCATTCCTCCCTCAGGGAATTACTTTCTATGTATTTCAGATATACAGAAGTTTATCCCATTATCTAACAAAGTGTTCATTCTAGTGTCCTGTAGCTTTCATTTCAGGTTAGCTACCAGATGAATTGGATGGCCTGGAATAAGCAAACATTATGGAAAGTAAAGAGTAAGAATGATTTAAAAGCCACTGAGATGTTTCTGATATTTAACGCTACAGTGATTTCTGCTCTGCATTCACAAAACACTTGTTTTTATCTACCGTATATACGCGAATATAGGCCGACCTGAACATAAGCCGAGGTACCTAATTTTAACCTTGAAATCCAGGAAAATAGATTGACCCAGGTATAAGCTCAGAGTGGGAAATGCAGCTGCTGCTAGTGAGTTTCAGTAATTAAAATACATTAAAATACAGTAATATTAATTATTTTAGGCATATCAGAAAACAAAACAAAATAAATAAAATAAAAATAAAATAAAAAACACTGTAGCACTTTAAAGATTAACTGCTTTATTTTTATTGTTAGCTTTCGTGGATCAAGTCCACTTCTTCAGACAAAGAGTGAAACTTACAGGCATGGTTTTTATACACCAAATTCAGGGGGTCAAAGGCAGATGGGTGTGGTCAAGCAAGATGAGAGACAAGCAAGCACAACAATACAGCTTCACACAGCCATTAGCAACAATAGATTGTTCAGATTAGCTCTAAATGACTTCCTTTCAATCTCAAGGTTGCTCAAGGTTGCTGAGAAAGCCCATGCCTGTAAGTTTCACTCTTTGTCTGAAGAAGTGAACTTGATCCACGAAAGCTAACAATAAAAAATAGCAGTTAGTCTTCAAAGTGCTACAGTGTTTTTTATTTTGTTTTTATTTTATTTTTTTTAGTTTGTTTTGTTTTCTGATAGGCCTGAACCACAGACTAACATGGATACTATTCCAAAAAAAATAATTATTTTAGTGATTGTTTAAAACTGTACTTGCACCACCCACCAATGGTGGTGCTGCAGGTAAAGTGGGTGGGCAGGTCAATTGCACTGAGGTAGGAATTGTTGCTCTAGTCTAGCCTCTTGCTCCCCTTGTGTAATAGAATGGACTCACAAGTCCTTAACATATTCAAGATGGAGTTAACCTGGCTCTTCTAAGGCCTAGAAGCAGCCAAGCAGTTTGCAAGGTGCAAGGAAAAATCTTTTCCTGTCTTATCTTGCAGGTGCCAGGCATTGGTCGATGTTATGGTACATCTCACAGAAAAGGAATGTAAACTTTCTTTTGGTCGATGTTATGGTACATCTCACAGAAAAGGAATGTAAACTTTCTTTCTGCAGAGAGGCGCAGCTAATGTTATGGGAACCTCTCTTTGCTTATAGATATGCAATGCTCTGATTGGCCATATGCACATAAGCCAGTCCACTCCTTTCTACCGAATTACATAGATAGGGAGTTAGGTTTCTTTTATTTAGGGAAAGAGGCCTGAATGATTTATTCCTCTGAAAGCCATTTTGAGTAGTATTTTTGAATGCTGATATTTGTATCCTGTTGCAAGAACGTTTGCTTTTTATGAACCATGCTCTATTCTTCAATAAACAACAATTACTTATACAATGTGTCTTTATCGGGATAACTGGGTAAGAACAAGCAAACCAGACATCACCCCTGACGCTACCACAATTTCTTTAACTCTTCCTAATTTGGTTTCTCTGGGCTCTGCAAGCAGATAAGCCCCAGAGGTTCACTGCAACCAAGGTTTTTTGGCTGGAAGGTGCTAAGGCTCCTTTGCCCCACAGTCAAGGTAAGTCTCTAGGAAGATCCTAAACAAGAATCTCCTGGAAAGGGGCTGATTTGGGAGAGGCCTAGGCAAGGGCAGGGAGGCTTTATGCTGACACCCTGCAAGGAAGGAGAATGGCTTCCTCCCTCCATCTTGGATACACGGAGCAGGGACAGTAAGTAAAATCCTTTCTTTTTCCACACCAGTTTGGAAGGGGGACACGATTGCATTGTAGAGCTTCTTTCTTCATTTGCGTTTTTCCATAGAAATTAATTGAAAACAAACCAGAATAGGAGAACTTGATTTTCAATGTATTCTAATGGAAAATCGTGATTTGTGCCCTCTTGTGGCCAGTTGTGTAATTTTGCCTCAGATTTCTTTGCTGTGGAAGTCCCAAAACTGACTTTTAAAGTGCCAAATATCTTTTTTAACCCACCTATATTTTTAGACCTTGTGGTTGTTGATCCATCTATAGGCCAAGTCACCTTTTTAGACCTCATTTTTGGAGTTAAAAAACTCGGTTTATGTTTGAGTATATATGGTAATAGTTGTTTAAAAAATGGGTACAGACACTGAATTTTAAGTGATTTTATCCACCTTTTTTGTAGATGCAAACTGGACTGCAGATCCTAACTTGCATGCAAGAAGAGAAGTCCTATTCCCTTCCTGCAAAAGCAGAAATGTTATTTTAGCTCATACTGATAATAAGATGCACTTGCCGAAAAACTGAAAGGGTATCCATTCCACATGTTTATGTTAGTTTGATACTACCATAGATGTCAGATTTACTCATAAGAAATCTGGGATTTGTAATTTGTCAGCATATTTAGAACTGAGGCTTTGCGCCAGGATCAAAAAAAAAAATCCAAATCCTGAACTGAATTGTGTTGATATGGATGAATGTTGTGTATTGTATGGATTGAAGAGGTATCAGCAGATGTGATTCTGGTGAACTGTGAACCACAAATACAAATCAGTTTGGATCTGGGGCATAAATTTATTTTCATATGGCATGATGCATCAGCCTATTTTTTTTTTTAAAGCCAACCTTAAGGTCAAACTCCTCAACTAGCTGAAAGTTCATAGGCTTACTCCCTTCTTTAGGCATTACCATATCTCCAAATATCATATATGTCACTAAAAAAATAAAAAAGTTATAGCTATATTAATTTTCCAGCGCATTACTTTACATGCAGTTTAGCTGGGCTGGAAAAGGAATTGGTTTTCTTGAAGACCTGACCAAGAGTTTATGCCTCTGTTTAAGCTTAATGGAGTTTAGGACCCCTTGGGGCATTAATATCTTTTCTTCTTGATGTAGCTACATTTTGCCAAATCACAGTATCTTTTTCTCATCCTTATTTCACATTGGATTTTTCATTTTCTTCTCATAGTAAAATTCATTTCCCCATATTTTCTCTTCTGTGTGCATCTACTTATGCACCTAGTCCAGTGATGGTGAATCTTGGTACTCCAGCTGTTCTTGAACTTCAGTTCCCAGAAACCCTGATCACCAGGAGTGCTGACTTGGGCTTCTGGTAACTGAAGTCCAAGAATACCTAGAGTACCAAGGTTCGTCATCATGGATCTAGTCCAGGGGTGCCCAAACTTTTTGGGCCGTGGGCTGATCACGTGGTTCAGTGAGCCGGTCACTAAGGCCCGGGGGGCCGGTGTGGCCCCCAATGCCAATTCATCCAGCCCACAAAGCCCTCATCGCTCCTGGAAGCGGAAGTAAAACACACCCATATGGGTGCGTTTTACTTCCATTTCCAGTAGCGACGAGGGCTTCGTGGGCCGGATGAATAGGTGTCAGGGGCCGCACCCGGCCCCCGGGCCTTAGTTTGGGCACCACTGATCTAGTCTAACACACACAAATGTCTCTATCATGTGTTTCCCCTACTGATTTAAACTGCTTTGAGTGTAGTCTTTCACCTGCACACAGCCAGGCCTTTTAAAATGAGGCTCTAACTTGGTGTATATATTTATTTCTCTGAAACACCATGTAAACATCACTAATATGCAAATTTTTGCAGCAAATAAATTTGTTTCTTTCATAGCAAGGCTTGGGAGATACAAAAACATTACTTTTATCGAGATGGCTGATTCAACAAAATTATCTGGAATTTGTTTTCTGTTCTTGGTGATAAGTCACAGAATGAGTGAGTTGGAAGGGGGGCTTTTAGGCCACCGAGTACAACCCCCTGATCAATGCTGGAATCCAAATCAAAGCAGATATGACAGATGGTTCTCCAATTCTCTCTTGAATGCTTCCAGTGTTGGAGTGCTTACCACTACATTTGGCTTTTAACAACTAATATTCCTTTGATATAAGTGTTAAATCTTACAGTATGTGTTTTGGACAGCTACATGCATACATGTTCTATGAGTGACTTATGTATGGGGTGAGGGGATGACATGCAATAAAATTTTTGACCAAATATCTCTGAAATCTCCTATCAATTTATTACCCTTGTTTACCAACGACTAAAGGACACCTGCCCATCCCACTAGAACGGGCCAGAGGGATTCTTTAAAAATATCAACTGCTAGAGATGCTCTCCTCTCTAGCACCAGAAGAAGAGCCTTTTCGGTGTCTGCTCCGGCCTTATGGAACCTCCTGCCAGTTGAACTGCATCTCCAGACAGAACTGCTGACCTTCAGGAAAGAGCTGAAAACCTGGCTGGCAGGGCAGGTGTGGGGAGGTGGAGAGGGAGCAACCCTCCCCCACTGGCTCATTTAGAGGAGGGTCACTCATGCTTTTAAAAGTTTTTAACTAGATTTTTAATTGGTTTGGGTGGGAGGTAGTTTTTCAGTGTTTTTAAGAATTTTTAAGGGTTTCTACAGTTTAAAAGTTTGGGATTTTATGTATGCTGCCCAGAGTTGCACGTAGATTGGGACGGCTATGCAAATTGAATAAATAAATAATAATAAAGATGGATGTTGCCTTTAAAGTGTTTCTTCTCTCCCAACCTGCCCATTAAGCTTTCTGTATTTTTGTGTGTTAAGAACCAAGATGTTTTTACAAGAAATCATAGGTAGTGGAGCTAGTGTGAAAAGGCCTTTTAATCTGTATTGGTTTCACTTTTCAATGAAAATAGGACACCATTTTTCTCACAATGTTATTTTGGTAGAGATGGATTTGTCTGGCATGGTGTAGACTAGTTCATTAACTTATCACAGTGGGTTGCCTTGACTGAACCTACACAGCCAGTAAATAATCTCATATAGGAAATCATTTTCTTGGGCCTTTATGTAATATTCCCTGCATTCTAGTTGGATCATATGCCTGCAGGTGGATTTTTTTAACCTCATGTTTATTCTATACTACAATGGCTGATTGACGCCCCTTGAAATAGAATGGCTTTTGAACAATGGAGACTACTAAAAAGACTTGAACAATGATCCAAACAAAAGGATACTATATGAAAATATAACTCCAAATCAAATAGCATACCAACTGCTCCTGGCAGGGAGCTCAATAAACTCTCTACTGCCTTCTTATTGGCAGAACTAGTAAAGGTATAGGTTACCCTTGCTTGAAAGCCAGTCATATCTGAATCTAGGGTTCAGTGCTCATCTCTGTTAATAGCCAAAGAGCCAGCACTGTCTGCATCTGCAGACATTTCCATGGACATGTGGCAGGCAGGACTTGACACCGAAGTGTACGGAATGCTGTTTATGTTCCCTATTTATCTATTTGCAATTTCTTGCAAATAGCTGTGTAGCTGGGTGGGCTGAGGAGGATGGTGGAAGACAGAGGAGCCTGGCGGGCAATGGTCCATAGGTCACAAAGGGTCGGAATTGACTGTGCGACTGAACAAAAAAGAATTCTTGCTTTCGAACTTCTAGGTTGGCAGGAGCTGGAACAGTGATGGGAGCTCATTCCATCATGCAGTATTCAGGTCTTGAACTAATGACCTGCCAACCTTCCAGTTGTCAAATTCAGCATCTTAACCACTTGAGCCACCACAGTCCCTTTTTAAGCATAGAAGACAATTTAACTGTCTCCTTTATATACTCCTACACTCCTTCTAATCGCTCCATTGTGTAGTACTCGGGTCTCGAACTGCTGACCTAAACACTCTTTCAATCAGCATCTTAACCACTTAAGTTACCACAGCCCCTTGGCAGAACTAAAGGAAGTCATAAGAAGATGTAGGAATGACAGAATGGTGGGATTTGATATTTGGATAGAGCAAATTAAACATTTTGGGCAGAACACAGAGATGACTCCTTCAGCTCTGTAATAACTGATGGATGAGCAAACAAATCTCAAAAATATAGTGGAAGATGAGAATAATCGCTATATTAAGACGAAGCAAAGAACCATTAGATCCCCAAAACTACATGCCAATTTCCCTACTATGCCACTTATGTAGTGTGTCTGAATGAGTGTTCCTAAATTGTCTAGCCCTAAAATTGAATCTCTTCTACTTGCAGAACAGGCAGTTTTTAGACCTGGCAAAAGCCTTGACTATCCAGAAAGAACCTTTTGAGTTCACTAAGTAATAGTAACATCTGCTTTAGAAGATCTTTCTTCATATTATAAAAATAACCACCTGAAACCAGACCCCTTAAAAACACAGGTCTGTGCATTCCACTTAAAGTAGAGAGAAGCAGAGAAGAAGTTCCAAGTTAGCTGGGAAGGCAAGATTTTGGAAGATTACCTTAACCCACACTATTTGGGCATCACTCTGGATTGAATCATGATCTACAAAAATATTGTGTGAAACCAAATAAAATTGCTGCCACACATAAATATCTAGGAAACTGGTTGGTTCAGACTGGGATGCAGACCTATTCCGCAGCAAAATATGCTACTGCAGTATGTACCTCGCTTAAAGAGTAACTTGCTTAAAGAGCAGAATTTTCTCTGAATCTTAACAAATTTGCTTAACAAATAAAACCAACCAAAATCTCGCTTAACAAATAAATCGGGGTTTGCAGTCCCCTCCACAGTTGGTCACTTGCAATGGTGTTTCGCTTAAAGAGCAAACTTGCTTAAAGAGCAATCCTGTGGAACGCATTATGCTCTTTAAGCGAGGTACAACTGTATTTCATATATGCTTGTAATTTTAAATTACTGTATTTAAACACAATGCTCAGACATGAAAAAAGAGAGAAAAATATGGAGAAACGTCTTCTTTGTTTGCATGCAGAATGGTTTTTACTTTTTGTTTAGTTCTTTATAATCCTTCATAAACATTGGTCAAAATCCTGTTGGTTAGTGTAGTAAATTGCACTAGAGTAGGCCCACTAAATCAACAGACGGTGAATTAACTCCTCCACATGTTCCATTAATTGAAAGGTCAAGCAAATCTTGATTACAGTGATGGAAGATAATGGAAGATGGAGGAGAGTGGCTTGACACAGAGTGTCTAAAATGTTAATGGCAGAGAAAATATTTGACCTAGGAAACTGGTGGTTTATAATTCAGCCTTTTCAGCAGATTGCTGCATTGTCTCTCTTAACTTTGGTTAAAAAACTAGGTCAATCAGTACACTCTATCAGAAAGCTCTCTGAAATTATTTATTTTAAAAATATACTCTGATATAAAGCTAAATTAGACCATGTTAAAAGGGACTTCAGTGGATTAGTTGTTAAGATGCTTAACTTGATGGCTGGAAGGTCAACAGTTCAGCAGTTTGAGACCTGAGTGCTACATGATGGAGTGAGCTCCCATCTCTGTCCCAGCTCCTGCCACCTATTTATTTATTATATTTATACCCCACCCATCTAGGGGATTTTCCTAACTAGAAGTTCAAAAACAAGAAATTGCAAGTAGATAAATAGGAACCACTTTGGTGGGAAAGGCAACAGTATTCCATGTGCTTTGGTGTCTAGTCATGCCTATGACATGACTTCGGAAACATCTGCAGATGCAGACAGTGCTGGCTCTTTGGCTGTAAATAGAAATGAGCACCGCTCCCTAGAGTTGGACACAACTGGCTTTTGAGCAAGGGAGACCTTTACCTTTACCTTTAAAATATCTTGATATTAACAGTTAATTTCTGGTCATGCAAACTCAAGACCATGTCTTTGTTTATTGAGTCCATTTATCTCACATTAGGCCTTCCTCTTCTACTGACATTCACTTTTCTTATGTCTACAAGCAAGTTTTTTTTTGGCTTTTTCCAATCAAGTAAAAGATGGTACATTCAGAAGTTGCAGAATTCCAGTGTCTCGTTGCTTATTTTGCACAGTAGTATGCTGAAATTGAAAAGTTGTACAGATTCTGTTTTAGGACAGATCTCGTCTTAGTTTGCTAGTGTATCTTATCACACCTTTTCTCAACTTGTGAACTTGTAAAAGGACTCAATGATGCTTCCTTCCTATTCCTTGCAAAGAAATCAGTTAGATGGGCAGTAGAATGAAGAACCAGACTTTCAGGAAGGTACAGCTAAGGACTGATGCCGCCAGGTATTTTTGCTGCCTGAAGTGATTGTCTCACTCAGCTTAATGGTATGGCCATTCATCATCATCATCATCATCATCATCATCATCATCATCATCATCATCTTATTCTTATTCTTATTCTTATTCTTATTCTTATTCTTATTCTTATTCTTATTCTTATTCTTATTCTTATTCTTATTCTTATTCTTATTCTTATTATTATTATTATTATTATTATTATTATTATTATTATTATTATTATTATTATTATTATTATTATTATTATTATTATTATTGGTTGAAAGGATTTTTGAAGGAGAAACTGCTCAGGGGACATCTGAGTGAGACTCCTTTCATGTCCCCAAGATCTTTTCTCATCAAAGTGGTCCCTATTTATCTACATGCAATTTCTTGCTTTTGACCTGCTAGGTTGGCTGGAGCTGGGACAGAGATGGGCACTCAATCTATCATGCAGTATCCAGGTCTCGAACTGCCAACTTGCTGGCCTTCCAGCTAATAAGGTGAACTTTTAAACTGCTGAGCCACTGCAGCTCCCTCTCTATATAGTTTGAATAAAGCCTCTCTCTTCACTCAGGATGGAATAGGCTGTGAACCACTTCCATCTCTTGTCTGTTCACACAAAAGGATTTTGGCATTTGATTCATGCTTTGAAACTTGTCTGTCTTTGTATGAAACTGGGTATTGATTTCACTTCACAAACTGTAGCCCTGAACAAAGTCTCTTAACAAATGTCTTTGACCCAAATTAATGTGGAGAAAGTGAGTGTATGGTAAAAATCCATTCAGAGCATGCAATCTTTTTGGGCTTCATTATACATAGGCCAAAGATATACAGAGTGTTTCAGAAGAAGGCAAATCGAGCGGTTGAAAACATGAATGGATGGAGAATTAGATAGAACTATTATAACCCCCTTTCATAATTTGATGGTCTGCATTATGGTCTACACTCAGCATTATGATCATTTCTAGGTAGGAAAAAAATCAGCCATCGAAGAATTCCAAGGACAAGAGAAGGGGATTAGTGAATTGGGCTGAAATAAATTACTAAATAACAGAAGACCATTAGTGTTTTTTGTTTGTTTTTAATCACATGTAGCTCTACAAACACAGATACTTTAAAAGGGATTTGCTCATCAAAAGAACATAGCTTCAAAAAATTAGCATTTTCAAAATTATGATTTAAAAATTTCTTTTGATTGTTTAAAAAGCAAACTACTGAAAATCCAAACTTTTCAAAAGGGTATTTAATAAGAAAATTGAATTTAATCCAAAAATGTGTTGAAAAGTAATTCTACTGGTTTAGGATCATCTATATTTCTTTTAAGGAAAGTTGGTGGGGACTGGAATATGATTCCTGAAATTAAGCATTGGAAAAACTACATAGTATCAGTGCAATCCAAGTTTGTAGGCTACCTTTAGATGAAATTGTCCTAGAAGGTGCTTGAAATCTGCTTATAAGCCAGTTTCCTTGTATTCAACAGGTAAATTATTCACAATCACATACTTTTTATGTTATATATTTATTTAGGAACTTTACATCGTTTTATTTCCCATGTGATAGCCAAAAAATTATGGCTTGCAACATAATAAAGCATTTCACAATTAAGAATATTGTTCCAATTTACCACATAACCAATGTCTAGTCAATGTCTAGGCACTCTTTTCTAGGGTGGCCTCACATTAGTTCTGCCCATTCATTCCTAGAATTTTGAAAAGTTATCCTTTGAAGACAACAGCTTCCAAAACTGACTAGCCAGCATTAGGGATGGGATTTTTGATCATCCACAATGTCTCCCATAATTCCCCGTTCTGGGACTTCTACCTGATGTACAAACACCTTACAGATATTTAAATGTATGTCACCTGGGAGAAAAACTGAAAGACACTAGCTCTGACTACTTCTAGTTCACAAAGAAAAATTCCAGCTAACTCCAGAGTAGGAAGAATATGCTTGGATTTTTTAAAATCATGACTGCACACAAAGATGCTTTCTAGGTTGAAAGGATTTTTGCTGGAGGAACTCTGCTCAGGGGACGCCCGAGCGAGGCTCCTTTCATGTCCCCAAGGTCTTTTCCCAATGAAGTGGCCTCTATTTATGTACAGTACTTGCCATTTCTTGCTTTTGACCTGCTAGGTTGGCAGGAGCTGGGATGGAGACAGTTGCTTATTCTGCCATGCAGTACTCAGGTCTTGCACTGCTGGCTTGTTGACTTTCCAGCTAACAAGGTAAACTTCTTAACCACTGAGCCATTGTAGTCCCCTGATACTTGGGTGGTCCTAGGTCAGTGATGGCCAACCTTGACACTCCAGATCTTCCTGAACTTTAAATCCCAAAAGCCATGATCAGCAGGTGTGTTGACTTGGGCTTCTGGGAACTGAAGTCCAAGAACACCTGGAGAGCCAAGGTTGGCCATCACTGTCCTAGGTCTTGCTCATCCTCAAAGCTTTCTGGTGTAGGTGTTTTTCTGTAGGTGAGCAACCTTTAGCTTCCATAAATCAGGTGGAAAATCCAGAATAAGGGGTTATAGAATTGTAGTTCAAGAAATCCAAAATCCCACGCCTAGACAGCATGGTCCATGGGGTTGCAAAGGGTTGGAATCGACTGTGTGACTGAACAACAACAAGACAGCATGGTGGTGGCTATTGTTCTAAAAGATAACTTTCCTTACTTCTGCAGAATATTTGTAAGCTGTTCTCCCTGTGGGCTACCAGTTTATTGCCAGTAATTGCAATATCCTCAAGTGGGATTTTTAACCTCTTGGTTTTCTCTCAGATAGAGATGTTTCATTTCTTCTTGGAAGTCCAAGAAAACAATTTTAGCATCGCTAAGTGATGTGTCCTGCACAGATACAACAGCTGAGAGTTGTGGTCTACCATATGGTAATCAAGCATAAAAGCATCATGCAGACATAACCATGTCTAATAGAATGTTGTTGAAATTTATTATTCGAGGAATATAGCCAGAATAATGTCTGTTCATTTACTTCGATCTTTTCTTTTGATGGGCTTCAGAAATCCCTTCTGCTCCATTTTTTGATTAATGCTCTTCTTTTTCTCCCTCTTCAAAACTCATTTTCTTGGGCCAAGTGGGATCTTTGAAATATTCTTCCAAAATAAAGTTTACAGAAAAGTGACCTTACTGTCCTTGTAAAATTAGATTTAGCTTCTTAATTTTTTCTCCCAAAGGAAAAGAAATATTTCCCTTCTATTCAAAAAGATATGCTGAAGTCTACAAAAATTTGGTGCAAGCATTTCTACACAATTATCATTCTTTCTCAGCATTATTCCATTGTTTAAAGAAGATACAGTAAAACCCCGCATAAAGAGCACCTTGCTTAGAGACTAACTCGTTTAAAGAACAGAATTTTCTCTGAATGGTCGCCTTGCTTAACAACTAAAACCAACCAAAACTTCGCTTAACAACTAAATCGGGGTTTGCAATCCCCCCCCCAAAAAAAATCACAATTGGTAACTTACAATGGTGTTTCAGTTAAAGAGCAAACTCACTTAAAGAGCAATCCCGTGGAATGCATTATGCTCTATGCGAGGTACCACTGTAATATATGCTTCCTCTCCCCTAACATAATGTGATAAACAGAGCAGCATGTCAATGTGGACATTGACTATATTCCATACTAGTATGCCTAGGTAAAGGTAAAAGTCACCCTTGCTCAAAAGCCAGTCGTATCCAACTCTAGATTTCAGTGGTCATCTCTGTTTATAGTCAAAGAGCTAGCGCTGTCTGCATTTGCAGATGTTTCTGTGGATATGTGGCAGGCATCCCTAGACACTGGAGTGTATGTAACCCTGTTTATCTTCCCACCCAAGTGGTTCCTGTTTATCTTCTTGCAATTTCTTGCTTTCGAACTGCTAGGTTGTCAGGAGCTGGGACAGAGACGGGAACTCACTCTCTTATGCAGCACTTGGGTCTCAAACTGTTGACCTTCCCACCTTCCAGTCACCAAGTGCAGAATCCTTTTCTTAATATAATTTTTTTATTACATTTTTCAAAAACAACATACAATTTTAGCTTTACAAAATTATTCTCATGGTTCTCCTAATTTGTATAAAACATTCAAAATAACATCACCAACATCACCAAATAAAAATCACATACAGTATAATACTAATCCTAACAAAATACAATATAAAAAAAGAAATTATAAACCCCCCATGTGCTATTTACACTGCCCTGGAGGTTAGCAGTAAACCACTTACATTCTTTTTTATTTCCAAAAATTCATTTGTTCACATACTGGCTTCAATCCTCTACTATCACTCAACGAGGCCTCAACAAATATACTCCAGATTTTTGAGAATCTATTTTCTTGGACTATACCCTTTAATACATTCAGTTCCCATGTTAACTTATCATTTAAGGCAATTCCCCACATCTCTTTATACCAATCTTCAATCTTTAAGATCACATAATTTTTCCATTGTCTTGCAGTACATTGCCTTGCTGATGTTAACATTATAGATATCAACTCTTTTTTATCCTCATCCACGTTTATACCATCAACATCTGTTAATAAGGCCATACAAGTGCAGAATCCTAACCACTAATCCACTGCAGTGTCTTACTACTATGCCTACCCTTCAATATATGTTATCTGGATAGCTTGCAGATCAAAGAAGAAAACACCAAAATAAGCCTGCTATGATATACTTTTAACTGTAAGAAAGTTCCAATGAACTCAATTGAGTTTACTTTATATAAAATGAACTCACTTGGGTTTACATATAAAAAATACATGTCATCAAAAAAGAGGGGGAAAGAGCTCACCAATGTGCATAATGTTGTGCATAGAGATGCAAAATTAGAACTTGTTTCTGAACATATATCATACAAGTGCCATTTTCATAAGTACATTTACTTGGACATCCAGAAGACCTAACTTGGCCTATGTGCTTAACTTGAGTTGTGTATGTACAGCAAATTTACATTACTGGTGTATAGTGAACACTGTTTTTTTTTTTTTTGTATTTATTGTTAAGATTATTTGTTCTGTGCTTTGTTTTATTTCCCTCTTTTTAGTCCAATTTATTTTTGTTACACTGTATAAACAAATAAAGACAGCCATGTGATCCTTATACAATACAAATGCAGGAGAAAGGCAATACATTGATTGGCTCACTAAGAAAAAAACGAACATTATTTGCACTTTTGTGATTCAAGATTACTTCTTCAGGCACACATCAATTTCTTGTGGCTAGTGCAGGAAAATTATCTAAGAATTCATGGCAAGATGTTATGCCAGGTTTTGTTCCTTAGAGGTGAGTTGGAAGAAAACAGCAGGTTGGATCTGATATCATCTCCCATTCTATTTCACAAACACAGGAAACCTGGTATCTACATAATGCCCACCTGCAACTTTAAACCTGCAAAAATAAAAAAGTGTTAACATTCTAAAAAAAAATTTTTTTGTAAGCTAAACAGAATTACAATACTTCTCTACTGAGAGGAGAAAATGGAGATTAAATGCCTCATGGACCTGCTACCTGGCTGCTCGATTTGATTATCCCTCTTTTTTAGCTCCTCAAACAGAGACTGTTGTCTGGCAGCCCTTTATATCAGGGGTGCCCAAATTTTGGGGCCGGGGACCAGACCACGCACCCGGAACAGGACGTGTTTGTGCATGCATGGCTGCGTGAAAGCAGCCATTTTAATTTCTGGTTTGGCATGGATGCTTCTGTGCATGCATGAAAGCAACCATTTTATTTCCTGGTTTGGTGCGGATGCTTCTGCACATGCGCAAAAGTGGCCATTTTACTTTGCAGAAACATCTGCGCCAAACCAGGAAATAAAATGACAGCTTTTCACACATGCACAGAAGTGTCCGTATTTACTTCCTGGTTTGGTGAGGGTATTGTGGGCCTGGTGGAATGCCTTCAGGGCCATATCCGGCCCATGAGCCATAGTTTGGGCATGCCTGCCCCACCCTCCCGGGACCGGGATAAAGCTGTGGACTGCGCCTGGAGGCCCCGACACCGCCGCCCAGCTGACTTCGGGACCCACCCTCCCGGGCCCGGGATAAAGCCACGGACAGCGCCGGGTGGCCCAACATCGCTGCTCAGATGGCCTTGTGGGTCCCTCCCATGTCGGGCTGGTGAAGGGGAGGCAGTTGCGTGGACTGGCCACTGCTATAACATCTCTGTCACAGGCTGCTTCCATCAACAGACTCCCCCCAGCTTGTCAAGCTCGGGAATGAAAGGCAGCTGCGTTGACTGGCCGGCTGGCTGAAGATCGTCACAGCTGTTCCATAGCCAGCCCCCTCCCTGCTCGGAAGAGATAAGGGAGAAGCACAGACTTTGCTGGGCAAGCAGAACACCATTGCCCAGCTGGCCTTGAGCCCCACCCTCCCAGGGCCGGGGAAGGATCTCCTCCCAGTACCTGTTCGGAGGGAAGTGACCATAAGAATCCCTTGGAAGGGAGGTGTATAATGGACTGCTCATAGGGAAGTGACTGTTTGTTATTGTAATTGTTTTATGATGTTGTAACTGTAATTGGCCGCTAGGAGGGAAGGGATTGTAATTGTCTGTTGGCGGGAAGTAACTGTAATTGTTTCTATGATATACACTGACAATGTTGATGTATTTGTCATTATTTTGCTGTTTTATTGCATTGTATTATATTGTATTTTCTATTGCATTTAATTTTAAACATTGTGATATATTGGGACTGTATAACATATTGTTGATTATACTGTTGATGTTTATGAAATGTTATATGTGTGGGTTTTGTGAGCCACCCTGAGTCAGTTGCACCAAGTAGGGCGGCATATAAATTGAAATAATAATAATAATATAGAGGACTGTCCTCTGTGGAAGAGGAGGCAGGACAACTCTAAGAAAAGAACCCACATCTTACCTCAAGAAGAAAATGAAAGGGCAACAGGATTGTATCTGGTTTGTTACTACACATCATATCTGGAAGTCATGTTTCAGTTGTCTGCAGTTTTAGCACCCATGAAAAGAAGCTTCATGCCTATGGAGTGCTTTTCTTGTGCACAGTATGTAAATATAGGAACATGCATGGTCTCTAGATGTGAAAAGGATAAGGCAGGCCTTCTGGTTCTGAGTTCTCCCTAAAGGTTGCTGAACCTCTAGCTTTGGACCTGAGATTTAGATTTTTGGGACTTCCTTCTCTGGTTCTGAAATCTCAAAAACTGGGATGCTGCTAACCTGGCAATCTTGATCTGCTTGGGATAAGTGTGTTCACCCTGACATACTGCAAATCAACAGCCAGAGATCTTTAAATAGATATAAATCTACACTTGACTCAGCATTGGTTGAGAATGCAGCCTGTTCTTTTTCTCTTTTACTAACACAAATGCATCTCTCTATTGCAGTGTTTCCCAAACTTGGCCCCCCAGATGTTCTTGGACTTCAATTCCCAGTAGCCCTGAGTAGCAGGTGTTCTGAACTGGGCTTTTGGAAATTGAAGTCCAAGAATACCTGGGGGTTCAAGGTTGGGAAACCCTGCTCTATGGGTTGTAGCCTTCTAATTGCATGCCTCTTTTCACAGACTTTGAAAGGCAGAGACCCTTGGTAGCACTACTTTATTCACTGTAACATTAATTGTTACAATTATACATTGTCTGGTCCCCTATTTAACATATAACATAGAATAATGGAGTGGGAAAGGGGCCTCTAAGGCCACTTGAGTCCCAAGGACATCTGTCCGTCCCACCAGGGCGGATCGGAGAGGCTCTCTTATCATTCCATCGGCTAGAGAGGCGCATCTCTCTAGCACCAGAAAGAGGGCCTTCTCCGTGGCCGCCCCGGCCCTTTGGAACCTCCTGCCAACTGAGTTACGTCTACAGACAGAGCTCCTGTCCTTTCGGAAGGGCCTAAAAACCTGGCTGGCAGGGCAGGTGTGGGGCTCCAGGAATTTGGGGTCCCATGTTGGATGGCTGATATGATGGGACAGCCACCCCTCCCTCACTCTTTTAAACTTTTAAAATCTTTTTAAACCTTTTAACCTTTTTAAATCTTTTAGATTTTTGTAAATTCAGGGTTTAATTCTTTTTTAATTGACTTTTAAGTAATTTATGAACCTTAAGGTTTTAATTTATGAATTTCTGTAAGCCGCCTAGAGTCAGGTTCGCCTGATTAGGGCGGGATAATAAATCTAAATAAATAAAATAAATAAATAAATAAATAAACACCCTGCTCAAATCAAAGGAGATCTGACAGGTGATTGTCCAGTTTTCTTTTGGATGTCTCCAACATTGTCCCATATCCCAGGTTAGTGATCCCCAGTGGAAGATCATGTGTTAGGAAGTAACTGTTGCTGTGCTTAACTTGGATCTTTACTGCAAAGAGCAGAGGGTCCGCTGAGTAGTCTTGCACCCAGTGGTGTCCATTTATTTGCTTATTCCTTTAGCTCAGGGGTTCTCAACCTTTTAAAACCAGGGGCCGTGTCATGCTCTCTCAGACAGTTTCAGGGGCTGGATGGCTATTTTGCCCTTCCTCCATCACATAGTACTTCCTGGTGTGATAGAGGTAGTGGTGGGCCACATAAAATGGCACTGAGGGCCACATTTGGCCCATGGGCTGCAGGTTGAGAATCCCTGCTTTAGCTTCTCAGTACAAGGCTATAAGCATATAAATCACCAGATAGGCTCTCCAGTGATTAGCTCCAGCAACCAGTGTGTGCCAAAACTACTTCTGTTGTGAGTCTCAGCAATGTGGCCATTCCTTTTACCCATATTTTCAAAGAAACCTTATGTGTTGTGTTGTTCATTCAGAAATTGAAGGGCTGTCTGGCCAGGTTATCCTGCTATGGTAATAAAATAGACTGGGGTTCTCAAACTACGGCCCGGGGACCGGATGTGGACTGTGACACCATTTCATGTGCCCCCTCCACCGCCTCTGTCACACCCAGAAGTGCCATGTGTGGCAGGCAGGGAAAAATGGCTGTCTGAAGGAGTGTGACCTGGCCATTGGCTTGAAAAGGTTAAGAACCCCTGAAGTAGACCAGTAGGCTGAGGAGGACTTTGTGTGCCAAAAGTTCTCATGACCAGAAAGTTACTCATGGAACTGGACCAGTGGTATGGGTGCCACGCTGCGCTGTGGAAGGCAGCTGAAAGGCCACTGAATTTTATACTCAGGACAGTTTTCATGGCTGATTGCCATGATGATCACCAATATTTAGATTTGGATACAGCAGAAGAAGAAGAAGAGTGTGTGAATATGCTATGTGCTTTTGTTTAATAATTTGTTTCTAATTCTTGAAGCTTTAAACCTTTCAGATCAATGTGCCTCTGCCCTGCAGTGTATTTCGCTGAAGTGATCTGAGTAATGTTTTTTACAAATCCCAGGATAAAATACAGAGGGTTCAAGTAGTTATGCTTTCAGAACCTCAAGCCACTAACATGCTGTGTTTGGATGAAGAGGTCACCATTCCTTATTCCTTGTAGATAGTGTGTGTGTGTGTGTTTGGAGGGTGATGCCGCTGTCTGTAAGATGCAGGACAATATATAATAAGGCAAACGAGAAAAGAATATTGGATGTATGGGATTCCTTTGCATGATAACAAATTGCAAAATGTCCCCTTCAGTGAAATGAAACCAAGCAAAATATATGCCTGGAGGGAGAGGAGAATGGAAGGAACTGTTGGAAGCATGCTTCCTTTTTAGAGATGTCTTGGTTGTTTATGAGTATACACCATTCCAGCCAAGACGCCATCCATCTCCTCCAGCCACAAAGATGCATTGGCAATAAGTACTGCCAGGCTCACACAAAAGAATTACTGTAGAGCTAATAAAGGCAATGTTTCACAGTTATATATGTTCTTTTATTCAAGAGGTAATGATACATTGCAGTCTTGGTGCAATCTGGTCAGCCATTCTTTCAGGATGTATGTGACGAATATCTTTTGAGAAGCAAATGCAGGATGTAGAAAGGTACCTAGGTAAGATCAGGATACTGGGAGAGGTGTATGACTTAGATAATGAGGAGATGGATTCTAGCCCAATGTTCAATTGATTGTGCTTTGTGGGTTTCTGTAGGCCAGACAGAGTTTGAACCCTGCAACCCTCTCCATTCACCCAAAAGTGAACATATTTGAGCAGCGTGTATCTCCGTCATCCTAGGAGGACTGTTTCATCCTGTACCAGGAGAAGTGATAAGCATGGGGTATCTTTTCATTTCCATAGCAACCATGAGACAGTCGGCCACATCTGCTCTCGCACCTGCCCATTAAACTGACAGATAATGGGTAGCTGACTTACTACATTAATTACTGGTTGTGTTCTGATTAGAGTTATTCAGTTTCATGATGCCTTAATGGGCTCAAAGGGAGGAGTGGGGAGGGGAAAGGGAATCTCTCCAAGCCTAAGCATTTGCCTTCAGGATGTCAGATATCGTTTGAGATCTCTGCAAGGCATTTCATCCTTGTCTGCTATTCTAAGCAAACTGACACCAACAATAGAAGTATGTGGGAGGCTCACTGCCAAGGTCTTGTTCAATGTGAAGAGTGGGAGGAGATAATTGGTGAGGGTGAGACCAAACAGCAAAGGAAGGGGTTAACTATTTTCAATAAAGAAACAAAATGAACAAAGGTCTCCTCCTTCTCCTCTGAATACTGTATAGGCGATCCTCATGGCTATCATCCATGAAGATTTTTTTGAGAATATAATGGAGTGGCCTTCCCTCTACCTTCTGCATTACAGCATGACACCCATGCCACTGAGCCCTTTTGGCATGCAAAGTCCTCATCAGCCCCAGGCCAATATTGATGAAGCTGCTGCCCTCCATCAAGATGGATTGAAGTGGGATTCAATACACTTGAGGGCCATCACCTTTACCTGTGGACTTTGGCACCCAAGGCCATTAGTCCTCAAGGTTGTCAGGTTAGTTAATCGCTGCCTACTTGGCATTGAGACGCTGGCAGTATAGTGCACTCTTACCATAACAGGATAACCCGGCCAGACTGGCACACTTTATTCTAAGAAAGAAAATGGAAACTTGTGCTTTATAAAAGTGAGATGACCAGGATGGGAAAGGTGATAAAAGTTCTAGTTCTGTCTCAGACATAGGAGGTGACAGGAGCCTTGGCTGACCTCCTCCTCCTCCTCCTCCTCTTCTGTATCTATTCTGGATATTGGTTATCATCAAGGCAAAAGTCTTTCTGTTCTTAACATTTCAGAACAGTTCTTCTGAAGACAATGATATGCCTAAGGTATTCGAGCTTTCTTTGTTTAATGGTCATAAACACTTCTTGTTTTGCATCCATCCGGTGGCTCTATGTTAATCACATAGTCAACCCTTAGCAGGCTCTGTAGATCCACATTTCAAAAGCTTTGATTTCCTACATCCAGGCTAGAGAATAAAAAAAATTAATGGCCTGTCCTGGAAAATGGTCAATCCTGAAGACCTCTTCCTGCTCCTAAGACTGCCTAGCCCACCCACCCAAAACACACACCAATGTGGATCCTGAGCCACTTCCAGGGTTGTTTGCATTCTTCAGGAGTCCTTTAGATTTCAGGAAAGTCTCAGTGGCTAACCATTGGCTTCCGGGTTTGTTGAAGGTTCTCACTCCTATATGTAAAAATATGCATCTAACTCATATTTATCTGCAGCTTTACACATGTCATCATTACACAATATTAATGTAACATTTTGTGTCTGCATTTCATCATCTGGAAGCATTATTCTCAGTGGTGTGATGTCAATTTTTTTACTACCCCACTGTGATGTCATCACAGTGTGGGTGGAGCTAACATCATGACATCATGACATCATGGGCAGAGCCAACATCATAATGTTGTGGGCAGGGCCAAAGAAAAAAAAATAAAAAATAAAAAATATAAAAATAAGCACGCGCACACCCCTCAACCCACCCACCTACAACACAAACCTGTAAATAAAATAAATCATTCAATAAATAATACATTAAAATACACCCACCCCAAACACAAATCAACCAGAGCTTAAAGCTTATTCTGGCTAATCTTTCTCACACTAGGTCAGATGGAAGGAACTACAGAATGAACTCACCACAAGATGGTTTCATTTTGGCACTTTACAACTTTTCAACAGTTAAAGAAGTTAAGTACTAAGTCTTTGCCTAACCAGTTCTCTAGGATAATATGCCTTAATGTAAATGTAAAACAGCTGTACCTCCTTAAAGGTTCTGCCATTGGAACAGCAATTGGAACAGCACAGGTGTAGCTTATTGATGAGGTAACTCCAAGACTTTGCTTAAAAATCCCAAGCCAGGCCGCCAGGCCTGCCGGCTGCAAGGCCTTTTTAGGAACTGTGGTAGTATGTCAATACAGTATAGGTAATGGTATTAAATACACATTAAAATACACAGAGACACACCACATCCAAAGGTGAGTCACTTACCCTGGGGAGCAGGCTATAGGGAGCTTCAGGCTAGCAGCTTCTCTTCCTCCTCCTCGCTTGGGAGGACAGCAAGGAGGCAGTGCATATGCGTCAAGCACTGTAGGCGTGCATGCACACCAAATGCTTGGCGCACATGTGCAGTGGGGGAACCAGTGAAAAGGTAAGCCCCAAAGGTGGTTCCCCCCAAAAGCTGCTACCGGTTCTCCGGCCACTGGGAAAAGTTACTGCCGGTTCTGGCGAACTGGTGCGAACCTGTTACATTCCATCATTGATTATTCTCTGACAGCCAAAGGGTTGGACTAAGATTGAAACGGATGATTTTAGGCTGATTGGTGTCTCTCAGCATAAGCTACCTAAAAGGGTTCTTGTGAGGATGAAAAAGCAAAGAGGAAGATAATGGACATTAGATCATGATTCTTGGAGGGATGGCAGAAAGTGAAAATCAATGATGGTGATCATCAAGTATCGAAATCCAATTTGTGCTAGCTGTTAACCTACTGTAGTTTATCCTGTTTTTCTCACTAATGCAATGAGGAGTATATGATTAATATGACTAAAATGATTTTAATCCTGATCCACTCTAAGCCTTACTCATAATGTGGGAATTTTAAGTCTCAAGAGTTAGCACTCAAGAGACATAAGAATGCAGCTGTGAAGCTTCATACACAAAAGAGTTACTTCTCTCAGAACCAGGTTGATACATAAATGTCACCTGTCTGTGTGGATGGCAGGATTCATGGAGAGGAATTTAAGACTTTTCTTATTTCGGTATCAGAAGTAGGAATGAACAGTTTTGAAACATTCCTTAGTCCAAATTATGAAAGTTTTTGTAACCAATCACCACTGATTAAACATGGTTGGTTGAAGGATGCAGACGAGTCATATACAATGCAATAAAGTACCTATTCAGTATAGAAAGGCTGAGTCTGATTTTTGACTTAGGACTGTGGTGGCTTACTGGTTAAGATGCTGATGTTAATGACTGGATGGTCAGTAAAGTCAGCAGTTTGAGACCAGAGTGCTGCACAATGGAGTAAGCTCCCATCTCTGTCCCAGCTCCTGCCAACCTAGCAGTTTGAAAACAAGAAATTGCAAGTAGATAAGGGGTCTTTCAAATACCACATGACCATTTTAGGTGGGGAGGGGGTTAACCAAAAGTCACGGAAACTCACAGGGGGGAGGGGGATTCATCATGACATCATGTGACTCCAAATTTTTTAAAATGATATATATATATATATTTAAAATAACAAAACAAACAAAAAAACAAACCACAAGACATTTCAATACAATACAAAATTCAATACAATACATATATAAAAAATAAAAACACTAAGTATATAATAATAATGAGAAAAATTAAACCTCTTCATATCCATGTTTTTAAAATAATCTCATTGTTAGCGCTTTATTTACTACATATATACCACTTATCTCTTGTGTTGTATAATCACTTATATATTTAACTATATATTTCAAGAAATGTATGTTTTGTTCTCATCGTACTAATAATATGAAAACATTCACATTAAGTGCTACATTAGTAATTAATAACAAAAAAAAATAAAGACAAAAAAAGACATATAAAATCATCAGTGATATTTACAATGCCCTGGAGATTGTAATTTTCCTCTAACTCTTACTGTTTCCAGAAACTCAGTTGACCCGGTGCTGGTCTGCCCCTTTTACCCTCAATCAATGTATGCTCCAAGAATGGTTTCCATATACAGTATTCCTTAATTATACCCTTTTTCTGATTAAATTCCCAAGTAAGCTTATCATTCAATGCAATTTCCCACATCTCCTTATAACAATCTTCCATTTTTACCGGGGTATCATTCTTCCAATTCCTTGTAAAACATTGCCTTGCTGTTGATAGTATAATAGATAACACGTCTTTTTTATTCACATCTATGTTGAAATTATCTACTTCAGTCAATAACATAGCACCTGACCCCAACTTTAGCTCCACACCCATTATTTCTTTAATTTCTTTCTCTATATTTATCCAAAAGCCCTATAACTCATTACAGCTCCACCACATATATTCATATGTCCCCAGTGTATTCTTACATCTCCAACACATTTTTGTTTATGTATTTTTGTTTATGTATTTTTGTTTATGTACTGTGCGACTGAACTACAACAAACTATACATCTGGTGCAACCGAATTGGGGTCAGATACCACCTCCACAACATTTTATAATTATGTTCTTTAACTCTAACAGACAGGGTTCTCATAATCCTTTTCTTCCATTTACCTTTCCAAATCAATTCTGCAATTTTAATATTCAAATCTTGTTCCCAAATTGTTTTTAGAACTTCTTGTGCACATTCTTCTTGATTTAGAATCTTATATATTTTGCTAACCAAACCTTTAACACCAGTCTGCCCCCTTCTTATACAATAAACCACTTCCTCAAATTTTGTCCTTTCCCTTTCTAAATTTGGTTCATCTATATATTTTTATTCCAATTATTTACTGATGCAATTTGGAACCAATTCAAATTCATCTGTCTATATATCTCTAATTTTTTTCCTCTATCCTTACATATCTAGACCTAATCTTTCAGCAGGAACACATCATTTTTAAAAAACACTTCCTCCACTTTTCTATCAATCTTCACTGGAAAGTTTTTAAAATCTGCCATTTCCATAATTGGAGATACATCTGAGGCCAATTTTCCTTTCAATTTCTTCCAGACCTCCACTATTGTCTTCATCATTTTATTCTTAACACTAATCTTTAATCTTTCTTTGTCTAAAAAAAATTGCTTTACCTACCCCTCTTAATTCTTTCATCTCATTTTCTTCCCTCCTCTTTCATTAAAATTTTAACCATATTTTAAAACTGAAATGCTCTATAATAATTTTTAACATTTGGTAATCCTAGTCCACCTTTTTTCTGGGATAAGTACCATAATTTTTCTGATATTCTTGGTCTTTTCCCTCCGTTACAAAAGTTGTTCAACACATTCTGAAATACCATTACAGTATTTCCTTTTCCTTAAATTGAATCGGCAGGGCATCAAACAAAAAATTAACTTTTGGTAATAATTTCATTTTACATAATGCAACATTGCCACACCAAGATAAATTCAACTTTTTATATTGTTGTATTTTGTCTTTAATTTCCTTCCCTTGTCTTTCATAATTCAATTTCTTAAGTTCATCAAACTTATTTGAAATATTTATCCCCAGGTATCTCAAACTATCTTTAATTTGAATATTATATTTATCTTTTATCTCTTTTTGCTCATCTTTTTCTATATTACAAAATATTATTTCAGATTTATCCCAATTTATTTTTAATCTTGTCACTTCCTCAAACTCATTAAGATGTGTTTGTACCCTTTCTAATAATTTCTTAGGATTTTTCAATATTACCAATGTGTCATCTGCATACAAACTAATTTTATTGCCTTCTATTCCCTCAATGCTTCTATCATCCCTTATGGCATTCACCAAAAATTCCGTAGCCATAATAAACAATATTGGTGATAATTGATCTTCTTGTCTTGTGCCTGCTTTAAGATGAATATCTTCTTCACTCTCAGTTTGGCAGAGCCCTGTTGATATAATTGTTCAATTATTTTTCTAAACTTTATTCCGAAACCATAGTTCTCAACTATCTCATTTATTGTAACCCATTGAAGCAAATCAAATGCTTTAAAAATATCTAAAGACAAAAGTCCAAACTTCTCTTTATTTTGTTCTGCCATATACATTAGGTCCACAACCCTCCTTGTTAAGTCTGCCATGTGTCTCCCCTTCAAAAAGCCTGCCTGATCTTTATTTATATAGCTAGTGATACCAAAAATTTTGAATAAAGCATCATAATTAATCACAGCATTTATTAAATCACCACATGTCACAGCATTCACACACACAGACTCCATAAGGTAGGGTGAAGGGAGGGAGAGAAATCAACAGAAACAGTGTTTTGTGCAGAATACAGGGGCCATGAAAATCATTATTGGAAAAGGGAGGGGGAAAAGAGGACGTGACAAACCACACACACCCCTGGCAAGTTACAAAGGGTTAATTAAAAGTTCACCCTAAGGGGGCCTTTGAGTTAATTGTTAACTTAACTACTCTCTTTACTCTGTACTTAAAGAAGCAGCCAGGTACTTAATCCTTCCTGCCCGGAAAGGCAGCTTAAGTCTACATTGAGTTCACAACCTCCTGCTGCAAACGCCATTGGCTGATGATCCTGCTAGCCTGCCTTTCATTGGAGAAGACACAACAGCCGGTCCCGCCTTCCTTCGGCCTCTGTTTCAACAAAGATACAATGCTTCTTTTGTAAATTCCTATCTATACAATGTAAAAAACCTGTTTTGCAGAAGCCAATGTAATTTCTTTTCCTATGTAACCAAACCCATTACCTCATACCCTGCTTTGTGTTTTATATTTGCTTGTAATTAAATGTGTTAATTGCCCCTCCTCCTTCCCAGTTTCAGTCCCCTCTCCCTTGTCACATAGAAGTTAGTTTAGGAAAGCAGATATAAGGCTCTAGAGGTGGGTGGGGGTCATCTTTGGTTCACCAAATTTTGTGAAGTGAGATCACGAGCAGTTTTTCTTCAAAACGATTGAGGGAAGGTAGCTGTTTAGATTATAGGCCTGGCCAGACTATAAACCTGAATAGCTTTCCTTTGCTTTTGCTCCCAATAAATCACCTTTGTTTTGATCGATTTACCTGTCTCGTTGTAAGTTCTTGGAATTTTCTACACCTCTGCCAGAGAAACGTACCTGGGCCCTAAATTTTTGGGTAACACTAGTCATAAAACCATTCAGTCTATTTGCCATTATTGCTGTAAATATTTTGGTGTCTTGATTTATTAAAGAAATTGGTCTATACGCATAAACTTCCTCCATATCTTTCCCAGGTTTAGGAATTAAAGCTATTACGGACCTATACCATGAAGTCGGCATTTGTCCACCATCTAAAATATAATTAAACAACTTCAAGAGTTTTGAAACCACAATGACTCCAAAATTTTAACACCCTCCCCCCAGCCAGGTGGAAGTCCAGGGGTGGGGCTGCAGGAGTCCTTAAGCTCTGGGTCGGCCATGCTTCTTCCGTTTCTCTTCAAATCAGGGAAAACGGAGAAACCACGTGATTTAGATGGGGGGAGGGGGTTGGTCAAAGGTCATGGAAAGTCACAGGGGGGGGGGAGAGGGGGTCAAAAAGTGGCCTATTTTAGGTCACATGGTTTTTGAAAAGGCCCCTAAATAGGGACCACTTCAGTTTGAAGGTAAATAGCATTCCGTGTTTAGTCATGCCTGCCACATGTTGTTATTATTATTATTATTATTATTATTATTATTATTTAGACTTGTATGCCGCTCTACTCAGTAAAGACTGACTCAGAGCGGCTCACAGCATTCACAAATAACAATATTACAGTGCAAACCAAAATACACTAGCATATAACAAAACAATTAAATACAGTAAATACTATACATGTTCACAGAAACATCTGCAGACACAGACAGTGCTGGCTCTTTGGCTGCAAACAGAGATGATCACTGAACCCTAGAGTCAGTTATGACTGGTTTTCGAGAAAGGGCGACCTTTACCTTTACCTATACAAAACTTATAAGCATAGCCAGAATACAAGAACAACCTATGCCGAATCACAAACCAATGCAGAGGTTTAAAAAGTTAATTTTGTTGGAGCAGATCTGCTAGAATCCCCATGCTATCCTAATTACTAACCTCATGGACCTGCTGGCTGGCAGCTGTAGTCCAAAAAACAACAACACTTGAGCTACTGCAATAGCAATAACACTTATATACCGCCTCATAGTGCTTAGTGCACTCTTTAGGTGGTTCACAATGTAATTAGAATTTTGCTCCTAACATGTTGGGTACTCATTTTACCAACCTCAGAAAGATGGACTCTTCAGTCAGCCTTGATCCCTATCAGGTCTGAATTCACAATGTTAGCAGTTTGGGCTGCAATACAGCAGTTTAACCACTGCACCACCAAGGCTCTTTTCTCAAATTTTGACCTCATCTAGTAACCTTGTCTCAAACACTAGCCAGCCAGAGGGTCCTCAGAGCTCATAAAGCAAATATGCTAGAGCAGGGGTTCCCAAACTATGGCCCACAGTGCCTAATAATCCTGCCCATGCTGCCCACGCTGCTTCTGGAAGCGGATATTAAACACACCTGCACATGCACAAAACACTGCCGCAAAGCACCCGTGGCTGTCGTAAACATGTTTATGACACGTGCTGGTGCTTTACGGTAGTGTTTTGTACATGCGTGGGTGTGTTTTCCTTCCGCTTCCAGTGGGAGGAACCACATGACCAGCCCACAGCCTGAAAAGTTTGGCCACCCCTGTGCTAGAGAGCCAGTTGCTTGATCTGTGCCTGCCGGTGTTGGCTAAAGTGTGAGACAAGGTTGTTGGTTCCCAGCACCTGCAGGTACAGGTGGGGCCCAAAAGAAAATGTTGCAGTGAGCAGGTGTTTAGCTATGGCCATACATGCCATTTTTTTTTCATGGTTTTCCATCTTCTTTACAAGTCTATCAGAATGTTGTGCTCATGGCAGCCACTAAATTTTCAGTGGGTTTCTTCTGGCTTCCTCTCCTGTGGGTTCTCTCCTCCCATGATTATTTTCCTGCAGTTCAGAAGTTTGAGATTTCCCTGTTGTGTATGGAAGCTGCCACTTTGGATACATAACAAACAACACCCAGAGTCTGAACATAAGGTACAGAGGGAACAAGCAAAATCCCATAGCAAAACATTGACATTTTATCCCTGATGTCCATGTGAGTGTGGGTCTGAGGGGACTGCAGAAACAAACATTAGCATCCAAGAGAGATGTTGCTTCTCTGATTTGAGTCTTATTTCCTGTGCATTTAAAAAAAGTTTTCTAATGTTTAAAAGTGAAACCACTCTGCATGGAAATCAAGGGAACATGAAGGTTCTGCATGCCACTAAGGTCTTGATTTAGCCTGAGAGGAGATTTGAAGGGGAAATTTAAGTAGATTGACCTTTGTTATAACTAAAAGTTATATGAGGGATATTTAAGTGAGGATTCAAAACAGCCACATCATCACCACTGAGGTTGCCATAAGTCAGAACTAACTTTATGGCCTGTCATATAATTATTGGAGAAGGGACATTTCAAAAAGCCCAAGCTGTGTCTCCTACAAATGACTGAAGTTTGCTCTATTATTTTTAAAGTTAAACATGCAAATATTTGAAGAAAAATACTTGATGCTTGAATAATCTATTAAATACCATCTCAGTATTTTAATTGTTCAACTCAGGGGTGCCCAAACTATGGCCTAAGGGCTGGATCCACCCCAATGCCAATTCATCCGGCCCAAACTGCCCTTGTCGTTCTCAGAAGCGGAAGTAAATGCGCTCGGGCACATTTTACTTCCGCTTCCAGGAGCGACAAAGACATCAGGAGCCAGATCTGGCACACAGGCCATAGTTTGGTCACCCCTGGTTTAAGAAGAGAAAATGGCATCTTAAAATCTATCTCATCCTGTTGCGAAACAGATTGCAAAGGTGTGTTTTACTTCTGCTTTCATTGGGAGAAACTACATGACTGGCCTGCTGAACCACATGACTGGCCTCCTGAACCACATGACCAGCTGGTGGCCCAAAAAGTTTGAGCACCCCGGTCTAACTCAGTGTTTCTCAACCATGGGCTTCAATTACCAGAAGCCCAAGTTAGCACACCTGTTGATCAGGGCTTCTGGGAATTGAAGTCCAAGAACATTGGGGGGGGGGGGAGAAGAAGGCTAAGAACCCATTGACTAATTGCATTCTTTTAGTTCAACTGTAAGCTGCTTTAGGTCCTGGAAGGGAAAAATCCCCCATCCATCTGACTCAGAAGCCATTTTATATCCAGACTTGGCAAGAAGAAGTTTGTATATAGCTTACTACATTTCAGTGTAGGGTTGCCATATGTCCTGGTTTTCCAGGATTTTACCAGGTTCAAGCTGTCCTGGCCGGTTCAAGGAAAAACATGTAAAAGTCCTGGATTTTTAAATTTGAACAAAGAAAGCAAGATCACCTCTCACCAAGGGTTTTTTTTTTGAGAGAGTTAATTCACTGCCTCCCTGTCTATCTTTAAATTATCCTGCTTGAAAGCGGCGAAGGCAAAACAGCACCCTGAGAAACCCGCCGGGGAGAAGAGACACTTGCAAGCGAGATAACTGAAAGAAAGGCACAGAGGCAGGGAAATAACTCTTTGCAAAAATCCCTTGGCTCACCTTGACGTTTGGGGGACAAGGAGTCATCCTCGGCCCTTTTCCTCAAAAGCTTGTTGGGAATATAATTCACGTGGCTTTTGTTCCCGGAAACCTTGCAAATACTGGCATGGATGCTTGGAGTGTGTGGGTATGCATCCCATCATGTCTTGCCCCAGAGGGCCCAGGGGTGGCAGAAAGGATGGTAATGGGCAGAGGAAACAGGGAGGAGGTCAATACAATGACAACAAAGTACCCCAGTCCAATTAAGGTACAGGCAGTGGAGAAGTGGCTGAGGGGGTACCCCAATCAGGAGGTGGTGTCTTTGCTTTTCAGTAGGTTCAAGTTTGATTTTTGTATTCCAGTTGAAGGCAAGTTATGGGTTTTGGAGGAGAAGAATCTTAGCTTGGTCAGGGGAAATGAGGATAAAGTTAAGGAGAAAATTGTCAAAGAAATGAAATTGGGCAGGATAATAGGGCCTTTTAAGGACAAGCTGATGGCTGATTTGCATATTTCTCCATATGGTTTTGTTCTGAAGAAAGTCGCAGGTGAATACTGTGTTATTGACCATTTGTCTCATCCGGATGGGTGTGTGTGTCAGTAAACAATGCCATCCCGGAGGAGCTCTGTTCAGTCAAGTATGCGTCCCTGGAGTTGGTGGTGGCTATGCTCAGAAGGTGTGGAAGGGGAGCATTCATACCCAAGTGTGATGTGAAAGCAGCCTTTTGTTTGCTGCCAATACATCCAGCTGATTTTCATTTGTTGCATTTTAAATTTGAGGGTGAGTATTATGTTGATAGGGTCCTACCCATGGGTTGTTCGATTTCTTGTTCACTGTTTGAGAGCTTCAGTACCTTCATTCAATGGGTTTTTGTTAAGTGTTCAGGAGTAAGCAGTGTCACACATTATTCGGATGATTTCTTGATTTGTGGGAAGAAGGAGTTTGAGGAGCGTGGGAAGTTGTTAAAGATTTTTCAAGAGATGTGCATGGAACTGAGAGTTCCGTTGGCACAAGAAAAGATGGAAGGTCCAGCGCAATGTTTGACTTTTCTAGGAATAGTGTTGGATGCGGAATGACAGATTTCTAGGTTACCAGAGGGTAAGCTTTTGGACTTGAAAGATAGGGTTAAGGCTATGCTGGGGAGGAATAAAATGTCTCTCAAGGAGCTGCAAGTATTAGCAGGTCATTTGAATTTTGTTTGCAGAGTAGTGGCGCCGGGGAGGGTGTTTTTACGTTGGCAATGTGATGCGATGAAGGGTTTGAGAAAGCATTTTTTTGTAAATATATTATTATTATTATTATTATTATTATTATTATTATTATTATTATTATTATTATTATTATTATTATTATTATTATTATTATTATTATTATTATTATTATTATTATTATTATTATTATTATAAGTTGATTTGGTTTCTGGGTTTGTGGGGGTATGGTGGGATTGTTGGTTTGTACTTATTTGTGTAACTTTTTCTTTTTTGTGAGCTGCCTAGGGTTGGGTTCGCCTGATTGGGGTGGGATAATATAAATAAATAAATAAATAAATAAATAAATTTTCACTGCAGGAGAGTGATAGTGGAGATGCAGGCACACCTAGTGGTATGGGAGGAGTTTCTTAAAAATTTACAATGGGATATCCTTTTGGAGTGGGAAATAGTTACTTTGGAGTGAGTTGCAAGTACACACTGATGCAGCAGGGGCTTGTGGTTTTGGTATCTTTTACAATGGGGAATGGTGCTATGGTCAATGGCCTTGGCACTGGGAGGAGTTAGGGACATTGGTGGGCTGTTCCCGGTTTGGACCGGTTCGCCTGAACTGGTAGCAGCCATCTGGAGGGGATTGCTGGGGGGGCGGTAGTAAACCCTCAGGCGACCGGTTCGGTCGCCTCTCCAGCTGCCCACCGGATGACATTTCCAGGAAGCCCAAAATGGCTGCTCAGAAGTGCACATGCATCAAAACTCCATTTGATGCACATACACTGAAAAATAGAAGTGCGCATGTGTCAAATTGAGTTTTGATGCATGCACACTTCCTAACACCCATTTTGGGCTGCCCAGAAAGGGCGCAGTGCCTGGAGGAACAGCAGCGGTGCTGGCAGCCTTTTCTCATTTTGTGGGTGGCTAAGCACATTCCGGGGGTGGAGAATAACACTGTGGATGCTTTGTCCCGACAGCAATTGGAGCGCTTCAAGCTGTTGGCCCCAACAGTGAGAAGAGAGCCAGTCAGTTTGCCGCAAGAAGTGTGGGAGCTTGGAGAGTTCAAGTAGCACAGGTTATCCGGAACTCGGTGGCTCAAAGAATCCAGAGGAGCTGTGGAGCGGCTTGCCAAGAATTTATGCAGGTCAGGAGAAAGGAGGCTTTGGAAACAGCCTGGCCCATCCCAGTGGAGCATATTTTACAGTTTTGTGTGGGTCTTCATGGTAAAGGGTTGACCGTGCGCAAAGAGACATTGTGTGTTTTGGCATATACTCTCTCATGTAAAATGCAAGGACAAACTACAGCTTATCTCTTGGCTCATGTGTAAAATCATGGAGTTTATAGCAACAACATTAGTACATGAGATAGCATTTCTTCCATTCTCATTCTCATTACAGCAGAAGCCAGAGTTTAGGATTGACTTTAACAAGTAATTCATTACCATTAGAGTTCCATCACTAAAGAGGTAAATTAAACACTTATATAATTGCAGTTTTTAAAAGAACAAAGTCTTGATTTTCCCATTTCTGAAAAGCAGTGAAAATGTGCATTTTAGGTATCTTAAGAAAAACACCTGAATGCCACAAGTTGTTAGCATGTAGCACACAACACACTGTCTACATCAGGGGTGCCACAACTTTTTGGGCCATGGGCTGGTCACATGGTTTAGAGGTGCCCAAACTATGGCCTGGGGCCTGGATCTGGCCCCCGACACCAATTCATCTGGCCCATGCCACTCTCGTTGCTCCCAGAAGCGGAAGTAAAACGCCCCTCTATGGGTGCATTTCACTTCAGCTTCTGGGAGTAACGAGGGTGGTGTGGGCCGGATGAATTGGCATTGGGGGCTACATCAGGCCCCGGGCCACAGTTTGGGCACCCTTGATCTACATGCACGTCATTGCTGTCTCAGCATCCACGGCTGATCATGAGACACCAGCATGAAGTCAGCCATGAGTCAGGACATGAATCAGGACATGAATCATATGATATTTCTGTCTGAGATCCCATCTCAGTAGCTACAAATATATACAGAAATCAGATGTTTGACATTTTCTCACTGAAGATGGGGTGATGACATAATTTGGATTGGAATGATTGCTTGAATTTTAGGGGATTGTTTTTATTAGTTGGGACTGCAGTGACTGAAGTGGTTAAGATGCTGAACTTGGTGACTGGAAGGTTCGATTCACAGGTACTGCATGACAGAGTGAGCTCCCATCTCTGTCACAGCTCCTGCCAACCAAGCAGTTCGAAAGCAAGAAATTGCAAGTAGATAAATAGGGACCACTTTGGTGGGAAGGTAAACAAAGTTCTGTGCACTCCGGTGTTGAGGCATGCCTGCCGTATGTCCATGGAAACGTCTGCAGATGCAGACAGTGCTGGCTCTTTGGCTATAAACAGAGATGAACACTGAACCCTAGAGTTGGATATGACTAGCTTTTGAGCAAGGGCGACCTTAATCTTTACCTTAGTGACACTGATAAAATATAATACATATACTAGTGTTCTTCTTCCATGTCAAGGCCGGACATGAAACTGCTGAAATGAAGCCCCTTTGGGGAGTTTATTCTGTAGTTCCGTTCACCTGACCTAGTGTGGGAAAGATTAGCCAGCATAACAAGGTTGCCACTGCCTGGGGTATGTCTGATTGTGGATGAAAAATACCACAATCTTTGAGGAAGCTCTTTCTGTGTGCCCCATATATTAGCATTGATATCTGTGGTTGGCAAAATGGGTCTGGGGGCTGGGATTGTCAACAAGCTCCCCTTTCTGGCTCATCTGAGGCTCCCCCCTCTTGTAATTAATTTTTAATGTTAAGGAATGCAGATTTTATATTTGTTTTTAGATAGTAAATGGCACAGCGGTGGGTAAAGAGTTTTAACAAGTTTTTTCATTGTTTTATATTGGTTTTAACTTGTGTACACCATCCAGAGTCCATTGGATAGGGCGGTATATAAATCTATTAAATTAAATTAAATTAAATCCTTAAAATGTTTTTTAAAGGTACTATGTCTTGCCTTGGGTAGAAATGCAAAATGAGGCAATATCTGTAATTTGAACAAAAGCATTATCGTTAAATGAGAGGGCGGGAGAATCTTTGCTATTGAGAATGATGAAGTAAAGTCCTTTGCCTTTAACTGTGCTGGTTGGGACTTCCAGGGAGCTGAAGATCGGAATATTAAGCCTACCAGAATTTCCCCACTCTTAAGGAATTGTCTTTAGAGAACGTATTACCAGAAAGAGGTGGGAATGAGACCTGCTGCCTTTTCATCTTAGGAGAGGATGAGGGAAACAACCAGAGACAACAGCAGTGGAGGGGGGGATGCAAGAGCAGGAAACATTCAATTTTTGTCCCATTATCAGTAATTCCCTCCCCCCATTGAAATCCTGAGTTTATCAGAAAAGGGTCTTGTTAAATTGTTCTGATTTTGAGAGCACTCCCTAATGAATTGATACATGTTTTCCCTCAGTATATTTAGAAATTAATTAACCGATGTGCTTGTTCCAACACCAGGGGGTCGATGTGAACATCTCCATATACCTTTAAAACTGCTTCTCAGTGCAAGAGACAGAAAAGAACCAAGAATAGAATGCATTCAGAATCAGTTTAAAAAGAAATGATTTGCAAAGCATCATAATTGTAAGGATTGGTATACAGCTACAAAAATAAAACAATTTACAAGACTTCATTGTGGATGCAAACATCGATTCATATTCCACATGACCATAAATCAATTTGAAAAAATGCAGGTTGTGAAATTGGGTTTTTAAAGTTGTCTAATTGCAGCCTGAGGTAACAAGGTTTTGATCCTAGCCAAATCAATTACTGGATTTGTTCTGTCCCCATCATAAAAATAAATCGTTAGCTAGACAAAGCAATATTTTCTAATTTTCAATAATTAATCGACTAGAATATTGCCAATATTTTGTTCTGCATTTTATATCACTCTGGCTAGTGGCTAACATAGAACTGCCTAAACGAAGAGAAAATTGGTTAATCATAGGGTCCATGTGTCAATTGTTTAGACTGATGAAGAAACCATAATTTTTAACAAGTAACAATGAGTGAAAATCATTACCTTGATAGCTTTTAGTGTGTGTTTTCTTCCTCTTTGTTTTGATAAATGCCTATTTATTCAACCCAACTCAACATCTTGAACAAGGGGGAAGAGAGTAAAGCAGGAATGATGCTGTTTTTCATGCTGTTTTTAAAAGCCAAACATCTTAAGGCTTGACCAAGCATTGACATTCCAATAAAGCAGAAACCTTGATGTGAAAAAGAAACACTGGATAAAATAAACAAACCTTTCAAGTTCCTTTCTTGAAGGAAATATATCAGTAATTTCTGCCCAGGAAATGGAAGGAAATTGTCTCCAGAAAAACGATCATTTTGGTAACCTTTTCTAAGTATAGTGGTTACTGTCTTTAACCCAGATTTGACTGAGACTTGTGGCATCTGTGTCACCTGGGCCAGTTGTTGTTAGCACAGGAGGACAATCATCAATGGATTGGATGAAAGGTTGGATACCAGCATGGATGATAAATAAGAATAATTGGAATAAACAAATATGATAAAAGATGTAGTTTTGTAGCAATGGGTTATAGTTGATGGCTTGCTGAGCCTGTCACAGATTCACCAGAGCCCCCTTGGCCAGGTCTTTTCAGGGTAATCATGGCTAATGTGGGTTGGGTCATCCATCTCCTCTTGTCTTTCTCCAGCTTCCCAAAATAAGTTTCAAGGCAAACTGCAATTGAGTTGAAGATTAGATGGCCATTCTCAAGATAAAGGTGCAGAGAGCGCTTTTGTCCATGCATGGAAGTGGGGGATAGCAGGGTAGTGGAAGAAGCTGGAGTACTGTGTACAGCAGCAGTCATGTGAACAGGATGATGATAGCAGAGGTAGAAGGGAAGATAATGGACACAGCCAGTGGAAGGAGAAGAAACAGAAGCTGCAGATGAAGGAGAGAAGTAGAGATCAGTATAGAATGATTGGAAATGATGGAAAGATAGTACTTGCTTACCATTTCTGTGTTTGCCTCTAATCTGACTAGGAAATTGCAAAGCAACTCTATGACAGAAGCCAGCCAGGAATATGAATATATCAGAGCTTGGAGAAGTCATTTTTTTTTACTGTGATTCCCAGCTAAAATAGCCAGAGAGCACAGACATTGGTGACTGAGGAGGATAATTTGAGAAGTCATGGTTCATGAAGTAACCCTTCCAAGCTCTAGGTCTAGAACCTATGAAGTTACCTTGTTTGGAATCAGACGATCAATCCATTGTGTGACGTGCCTATTGAGAAACAGAGGTGGCCCTGCCACCTATGTGTTGGCATTACATAGAACCTTTTTTGATCTACATTTTCACACCTGCCATACTATCCTTCTAGTTACCCTTTGACATTTCCCCTTCTGAAACCTTTGTGATGTGGACCTCAGCCTAAGGAGCAGGCAAGTAAATTGTACAATTCATGTATAATCTGTATATTAATGCACGTGTTAGTGGCCTTAGTTTCACTAAAACCCTACATGTATTATGTGAAAATGTCCACCAAAGTATGTATTTTGGTGGGAAAATGTATGAAACTATTACAGAAAAGTGGCTTGCAAATGTGGAGACAGTAGGGAAAATTGCATACAAAAATGCATGTGTATGAAATAAATAAAAAAAATAAAATGTATTTTCCCAACTATATTATTATATAAAAACCCAATGATGTGGAACTGACATGTGCTAGATTTAAAAGAAACAGAAAAAAAATGAGATACTAAAATGGGCAGATCTTTGCATATTAGGGCTGTGGTTTAATTCCAAACTAGACCGGTCAATTTGGACAGATTTATAAGGGTCTGGGCTCAAAACAGAATGGCCAGATATAGTTCTAGTGCAAAGTAGAAGGAATCTATAGCATTTTGGATTGATCTGGAGAGTCAGGTATCTAAAATGAGTGAGGAAATGTTTTCCCACCAAGAGAGAATAATTGAAAGGGGAGCTGATTTTGTCCATTGACAGCTCTAACATAAGGTCTGAACTAAGAATATGACCATTACTCTCTGCTTGTATTGTGTGAGGGTCTTTTTATTCTCCTTTGCTTCCTCTTTGATCCCATCAGGTGTCAAGGGAAATGTAAGGTTCTTGTTCTGGGACTTCTAGCGGCCTCCATCGGTGTTATTTGGTGTTCTTGTACTATTTCTCTGATGTTATCTCTCTACCTTCCTCTTGGTCTTTGTCCTTTTCCTCTTTCCACATGCCTTGTAAGGTATGGAATTCCAAGACATTCTCTCCAAATGGGTAAACCACTTTACCTGTTGTCTCTGTGTATGTAGTGCAAGATTGGTTCTGTTCCAATTATTTCCCTTCTTTTTCTTCCATGTCTAGGCCAAAAATGAAGGGACCTTTTGGTGAGTTCATTCTGCAGTGCCTTTTGCCTGACTTAGTGTGAGAAAGATTAGCCAGCAACACAAGGTTGCTGTTACAAGGGTAACCGACTGTGGTTAAAAAATCCCACAATCTTCGAGGAGGCTCTTTCTGTGTACCCCAATTATTTCCCTTATAAGATAAGTAACTTATAACCTGTGTGGGGTTATGACAGTTAATATGTTTATCTGTCTCATGGAGCTCTTAATTCCTTTGACAGGTTTTAGCAGTGTTATTAACACTCAAATTTAAAGGCTTCTGAGAATATACTTGTGCTCAGCTTAATCTGATAATCTTCCTAACGTTTTTTCTTGTTAATATGACTCCAATGCCTAATCTTTCCTTTGCCTTTATAATTTGTTCATCTGAGCAGTAAAATTAGTTTATGCTGTTTATTTTGTGTGAGCCGTTCTGTGATTTAGGGGGTGAAAAGTTCATCTCCCTCCCTCTCTTGCCTGTTGAAGGCCTTCCAACTGGCCTGCCCAGGTTTTTGTCTTCCAGTACAGTTTTCTAAGACACCTTCCTTGTTCCCATTTCTCAAAAATTGGGAGTTTTGGTGCAGGTCTTCAGCTGTAAATGTCAGGATTTTCTCCATGCTTTAGAAGGATTTGCCAATACAGTCAAACCTCGCATAAAGAGCGACTCGCTTAAAGAGCACCTCGCTTAAAGAGCAGAATTTTCTCTGAATATTCGCTTCGCTTAACAAATAAAACCAACCAAAAACTTGCTTAACAAATAAATCAGGGTTCACAGTCCCCCCCACCAGAAGCCACAATTGGTCACTTACAATGGTGTTTTGCTTAAAGAGCAAACTCGCTTAAAGTTCAGTCCTGTGAAACACATTATGCTCTTTAAGCGAGGTACCACTGTATCTGGGGGAGAGTGCAAAGACAAAAGCTATGTGAAATTGACAAAGATGGAGCTCTCAAATGAGTGTATGTATTTTAAAGAATCATTTTCTTCTTTTAAAAAAATCCAGAAGCATTTAAAGATGCTTAGTGTCACACCCCAGAAGTCACCTGTCTGAAATTTGCCAGGTTTACACCCCTCTTTACATTCTACAGGGTGGGACAGCATAACTTGCTGTTTTCAAAACTTAAAAAAATCAGAAAATTTTTATTTGTTTTTTAGAATGTAGGTGCATACCTAAAGTTTGTTTTACACAGTTTTGAAGATCAAATCAGGTAGGTGACGTCCCCCATTCTCCATACACTGAGTAAACCGATTTCTGGCGTTTGTCATGACTCCAGCATAGCAGGCTGTATGCTGGGTTGCGATCACTGAACAACCGCTCGAAAAGTAGGCCTCAATGGCAAACGCACACTTCACACTATTCCAACACATGATGGTGACTGAACTGTGTCAGGACAAAACTTTATAGTCCCACCTCTCGAACGAGACCACTAGCGCTCCGCTATGACATCAACCGACTGAATTGCGCACATTTAAAAAAAGGAAGTTATGCTGCCGCACCCTGTATAATGTCTTCAGATTCCATGTTCATCCCATTCCTGGAGTTTTAATTTCTTCTTTCATGTCCAAGGTCAACCTTTAAACTGCCAAAATGAAGACACTTTCTTGGCTTTGTTGTTGGCCAAACATAAGTCCTCACTGGTACATGTTCCTCTGTAGTAATCAGCAGACCAACAAATTAGCCAGATTCTGTATCTTTCCACATTAACACCACATGTTATTGTTGGCCAGAAGCCCCCACTTGAGCATGTTGATCTTACTATTCAGGCTCCTCCAAGTGATGTAGGGGTGGTTGTGTTCCTCAGCCATAGCCTCCTTTAATGATATTCCTTGTTCAGTGAGCTCCTTCCTCCATCTCCTAATTGGATTACCCTTAAGAATGTTTGTTCTTGCCATAAAGGTCTTCCTGGATCTGAGTTGGTGGACTTGAGGCACATATTTGTTCAGAGGATGTCGAGGGTCATTCTCTTACTTAATTCTCTCAGCATCTACTGCTACTTCTCTCCTTATCTTAGGTGGAGTGTTACCAACAAGAGGATAAATGTTCTCAAGTGGTGTAAGTTTGAGGAGATTTAACTGATTTACAGACACATAAATGTGGCTCACATTGGGAACATTTTAAACTGAAAAGCTTTGAGGTTGAGCAAGGCCTAATCCACCCAACCTTCCTCTTCCTACCACAGTGCTATCTGGAAACTTTTTCTGAACAGGAACTGATGCAAAGCTAGGCCTAGTTAAGTCTCAAAACCTTCTAGCTTAGGTCCTTTTTCTCAGGTGAGCCACATTTAGGTGTCTGCAACTCATCACTGAGAATGCACAATTATGGGATTGTAGTCCAAGAAATCTGAAAATCCCATTCGTAAACAACATGGGTTGTAGTTATAGTTCAAAAACAGTATTTCCCACCTCACATTGTATTGCAAACAACCAATTGAAGCTGTGTGCAGGCTGAGAAAGAAGTTAAGAATGGTACTGTATGCTCTGAAGGAAGGACAAAAGTATTGACGGGCTTTTTTAAAAAAATCCTCCAAATAAAGTGTTTCCTTTGTTTACATCATGAGATTACAGTTTCCTTTCAATCAGGAATGTGAGTTTAGGGGTTTAGTGCAACAAGTACCACAATGTAAGATGCATACCATTGAGTGGATATTCAGTGGATATGCCAGTTCCTATGATTTTTTGAGTCACATTAGCTGTCTGTAAGGTGTCTGTAAATCAAGTGGAAATCCTATAATGAGGAATTATGGGATTTATAATTTCTTAGTTATAGCCATTCTGTTTTCCACTGCAAGTCAATCGGTGGGTTGGCAATAAAAATCTCTGAAATTGATCCAAATTCAGAGCCACATCAATGTGGATGGGGTTCTGGTTCATTCTGTATTAACTCCAGGACCAGTCCGATACGCCATATCAGCTGTCAGACTAAATCAGGGAAGTCTAACCCAGTCCTCATTCCTACCTACAGTATTTTTATGTAGTTTATTTATTTATTAGTCAAATTTGTATTGTCGCCCACTTGGCAAGCGACACTGGGTGGCATACAACAATTACATTGTGAAGTACATAAATCCTACTAGAGAACTATTAAAAAATGTGGCAAATCATTGGTTCAAACACAGATACATGAGAAGTTTCCGATGACTTATTATATTGCTTATAAAGCTCTTCCCATTATTTTACTCCTAGCGTGGGACAGGTTAAATTTATTAAACAAATACCAGTCTGATTCTCTCTGCAGGAAACAAGCTCCTTGTTAGAAGATATTTAAAATAAAGACACACTTGCAATATTTGGCCAATATTAGCTCAACACCGCTAATGAGATCTTTCTAACAGCCTGATTAAAAATGCAATAGGAAAACCTAAGAAATACCCCCTTACTTTTTATTCCAATGTTCTATGGCATCAGTTCACTATCATTTCTCATGGAATGGGGCACATGGTATGTGAAAAATAGGAAAATAATTTGACAATAGTTGCAGACTTTAAAATAAGTGAAATTGTTGAAGTCATCATCCAGCATACACTCACATGTGTTTTGGGCTACAACTCCATTCTCTTTACTAAATTCAGTTGACTAATTTGAAGGAGAAAAGCATATATGCACCAGAATCCTATTGCTGATTTAATTTTCTTTGAGGCAAGTGGTGTATGTCTTGGCAACAAACTGCTCTCATACAAGTCCCTAGTTCTTCTATAATGACCAGCACACCTATCTACAACTGAAATACATAAAAGAAAAGAAGACTCATATAAGACTAACTTAGGTATCAGGACCCCATCTAAAAAAAAAGTCACTAACTACAATGTGCAAGTAACTGGCCTCTGGACCAAATCAGAGACCCCACACAGAGCTATAATATGTACCACTTGTCTTCTTGACAGCTCTAGGTCATCTGTCTTCATGACAAGCTTGTTTTCTCCTTTCCAATATTTTTATTTTGCTGGGTGTTTTCAAATTTGCCACATTCCAGAAGACCTATAAGACATACAGTCAAACCTCGCATAAAGAGCACCTTGCTTAAAGAGTAACTCACTTAAAGAGCAGAATTTTCTCTGAATGTTCGCTTCGCTTAACAACTAAAACCAACCAAAAACTCACTTAACAAATAAATCGGGGTTCACAATCCCCCCTCCCAGAAGTCACAATTGATCATTTACAATGGTGTTTCGCTTAAAGAGCAAACTTGCTTAAAGAACAGTCCTGTGGAACACATTATGCTCTTTAAGCGAGGTACAACTGTACAGTACTGGTATTCCTCCAAAATATTTTATTGTAGTAGAAAATAGAAACAAAATAGAAGAAATAAAATCTTCTACTTAGAAAGACAACATTCCTAAGTTAGACACTGTTTAGCATTAAATCAAGAGAAACCTTTTCTATTGTAAGCTGCCTAACAAACTACTTTAAGGCACAACCACTTAACTGCACCTAGAAATTTATCTCTTTGTCATGACCAGAATTTAGATTGAGTTAGTCTGTTCCAGGATTGCAGAAAACACCAGTTACTATTAAAGGATTTGTTTTTGATGCCATTTCTTGAATTTCATTATCACAAATCTAGTATGGTGGTCAATATTCTTCCTCTAATTGCATGTCCATTTGTGGTTTGAATTCTTTACGAATTAATTAGTCCTGAATTTCAAGGACTCTTTGTTGCTGCAGGCAGTCAAATAAGTTCCAGCTTCTGGATACTGCATTAATTAAAATGTGTTTATACAAATTCATGGACAATACTGATTGTTTAGTGCACATAATAACTGTTTATTCTTTTAATGCATTTTACTTAATGTACAGATTCTGGTATCCATTTTTGAGTCCAGTTATTTTATATAAAAAAGATACAATTTTGAAGTGTGTGCATTTGCTCGAAGAGGAGTGGAAAACAGAAGAAGGAAGCTGAAAGATATGTGCCAAATTTCTTTGTAAGTCTAGGAAACCACTAATTGGATAAATTTATAAAAGTAGTTGGTGGTGGCATATCTGTTTTCTGTCCAGGATCTGAGTGCTATCTTGAATTTACTTCTTAATGAACTGTGTGATTGCCATGAGCATTGCCCATGGTGTTCTAGTCTTTAAAAATAATGGGTGGGGGAAGAATGAGGAGAAAGAGAGATAAGGAGAGTTGATGCACAGTGGAAGGGAATTTTAGGGAAGTAGTACTCAATATTCAGCTATCAAAAGGCTTGTTTAGAAAGTGATAGATATAAACAACTCAAAATAACTAATTAAGAGAGAACCTTATTGCACTGTAGATCCACAATGAACTCTGAGAAAGCTGTTTTCTAGTTCGCCATGTTTACAACTTGCAGATGGTTAGCTAAGGTGGTTGACTAAGGGTGGTGAGTAGGAAAGCATTTTCTGTTGCTGGAAAATGTGAATAAGTCTGTTGGCAGATGGCTTACAGATACCATTCCAAAATATCTTATCCTGGCAAATAATAACAATATGTATAATTAGCAGCAGCCAGATGGCATGTGGAAGGATTGCCTTAGCCCTGTTCTTGTCTTTAAGGTAAAAAAGGGGGCATGTTTAAGGAACAAGTTTAAAAATGCTAAGAGCAGAAACCTAAAGCAACCAAGGTCTGCTTTACATCTTCATCTTTTCATTTGATATGGCATTGGTATGCAGATTAGCAAAGGCTCCACAGGGTTCAGTAAGTTGGAGGACATGCCACTGAGAAGATGGAACTGCCTAGAAAGATAAATAAATAATTTCAAGTCAGAAATTATTCTGGGTTGAAAGGATTTTTGGGGAAGAAACTTCACTCAGGGAATGCCCAAATGAGTCTCCTTTCATGTCCCCAAGAGCTTGGACAGAGACAGGCACTCAATCTGTCATGCAATACCTCAAACTGCTGACTTGCTAGCCTTCCAGCTAACAAGATGAACTTCTCAACCACTGAGCCACCGAGCCACAGAATGGCAAAAGGAGAAGAGAAGTGAAAGTTAAGAAAAAGAGTAAGATGAACTAGTCAATTTTGTAAATGAGTAAGTAAGGTACTAAAGTAAATGTGTAGCTGTTGTGTGTTAATTTCATTTCATACATGTGGGGACCGTGAGAACATTTGGGAATTCCCTGGACATGGTTGGCTGATACTGCCACTCTGGAAACACCACTGGATTGTTTCTGACATGAATAAGAAGCAAACATGGATCCATGTGGACTTCATGGTTTTGTCCATTTTGTCCAACAAAGCCTTCTTTTGTTGAGTGGTGTAAGGGAATTAACAGTAAAGGCAAACAAGAAAAAGAAAAAAGTTATTTGTTTGGTCTATAACTCACAGAGAACCAAACAGAACTTTGCTGGCTGTGGAATTTTAGAATAGGGAAGGAAAATCTTGATTGTCTTATTGTTCTACATGAAGACAAGGAATTGTGATTTATTATCTTCACTGAATTTTTTTCTATTCCTCCCAACAGAGTCCCTGAATTAATGAGAACAATGTTTTGCTCAAAATTTGTTCATTTTTCCACAGATTTGCTCATTTTGCACAAAAAGACGTATTTTTCTACAAAACTGCATAATTCAATTTGTAAAATCCCGTATTTCAGTGAACTGACCAAAATGAGAATAATTGTTGCTTTGTTCAAGAAATCAAAGCACTTTAGATGTGTTGTTTGCATTCTTTACCATGGGCATCATGTGAGTGAATGCTAGATGAAATGAAGCATGAACATTCCTGGGAAACAAAATGATTAAACTGAAGGGTATTGGATTTTAGACACATAAGAAGATAGTGCTCTCTGAAAAAGATAACGAAAGAAGAAATAGTTGAAGGAAGCAGGAAAACAGAAAGACCAAATACTCAATGAAGGAAACATGACCTTGAGTTTGCAAGACCTGAGCAAAGCTGTTAAACATAGGAACTTTTGTAGTTCAGTAGTTAGCAGGGAGACCATAAGACAGAAGTGACTTGATGATGTGCAAGAACCAGTTGTTAAAACAGCAATGTTTACAAAATGTTTGTGTAACTTGCCACTGCTACTTACAGCCAATTGAGGAAGCACCAGAATGTGTCTTAGACTCATGGCTAATGCCATGCCCAGCTAGACAACTGAGATTTTCTTGCTGCCAAACGATTTCTTCAACCTTGAACCTCAGTTTTGTGCTTCAAGATAAGCTAGTAAGTATATGAGATTGTTGCTTTCTTTATTAGCAGCCCAGCTGCAGTTTGAATTCAGAGTCCTTGCAGGTACCACCTCAATAATTTGTGGTTCAGAGATTGGCACATGGGGCCTTTTTATGGCTGATGGTGTTGTATAACAATCATGAAATAAAAAAAATGCATGGCCTGAGCTCTCTCTTTTGCTTGCCAGAGTCAGTTTCTTCATCAAGGCAAGAATGAAGTAGACTTCAAGCAGCTGAGCAGAGTCATCTGCAGTGTGCTAATAACAGGCTAACACAATTTCAGGCCAAGGAACAGAAAGTCCTGGAAATCTCACAAGCCTTTCCAGGACTCCCTTCTGTCTTAGTCAGTGCAGTATCAGCCCACTGGCTGTTTTCTGTGTTGATAGAGAAACTCAGAAAGCAGTGAAGGGCAAAACAAAAATGGTTGCATTTTATAAAATATAGATACAGATGCACACTGGGTGGACTGGAAGAGAACAGGACCCAAGCTGAGAAGCTCATTTCATTTTATGGAGACTCTTTCTGAAAGATTCTAAATGTAACAATTAAAATGACACTAGGGAAGAAGGTAATGTTCCATTTTGGGGTATTAAACCTGTTCTTTATGTTTACTTACTGGCTTTTCTGTGATTTTAGCACTCACAGCTTGGAAATGAAAAGCTTCCTATTTTGCTGGGTGAGCAAATGAATTTGGTAGTCAAAAAATCCCCGAAAACTTCCACCAAAGGGATACTGAAGTCCAAAAAGTCATTTGAAATGAATTCAACAACAATCAATCAACAGTCTGTTGGAAATGGAACAAAGGAAAAACCAGCCCCAAGTTTACTTAGCAGACCTTTATATGGAAAGCCTTACTCACAAACCAATGTATTTTCATGGATATACCTGTTTGAATAAGGATTCATTTGAAGGTTGCTTTCATATGTCTTTTCCCCCTTATATGTTTTGTATAACATAGCACTGTGGGGTTTATAGCCAGAGAGGATCTTGAAGATCATGTAGTCCACACCTCTGATCAATGGAAACAGTTTGCAGTCACAACAGTCTTGACAGAATTCATCCAGAATGTAGTTGTATAAAAACAATTACAACTTAGAAAAGTTCCTTTTCTAGACCTCAACTCACCAAATGTCCCAAACAGAAGTAAGTAATGTTGGCCATGATACACAAATGATCTGCCACATTGAAGATGACCAGGGAAGTTTTGTTATTCTATTAAACTATTTTTTTAAAAAATCATACATTATATGAACTATACTAGACAATGAGTTCTCAACCTTTTTAAACCAGGAGCCGGATCACGCTCCCTCATATAGCTTTGGGCGCCAGATGGCCATTATGCCCTTACTCCACTGCATAGCACGTCCTGGTGTAGTGGAGGTGGAGGAGGGTCAACTTATTATAAATCTTACATATGACAGTCTCTTCTTTGGACCCCTCAATCCTTCCAGCCCTTGTTGTAGGTCAGTGATGGTGAACATTTTAGAGACCGAGGGCCCAAACTGAAATCCAAAACTCACTTATTTATCTCAAAGTGCCAACACAGCAACATGGGAGAAAGGAAACATTCCCATTGGACTGCTGGACAGAGAAGTAGGGCGAACTCTGTGTTGGGAGGAGGGAGGAAGTGCTCCCAATTGGGCTGCTGGGCAGAGAGGTGGGGTGAACTCTGTGCTGTGGAAGGGAGAAAGTACTCCTATTGGGCTACTGGGCAAAGGGGCATGGCAAACTCTGTGCTGGGGTGACTCTATGGGTGCTCACAGAGAGGGCTCCGAGTGCCACCTCTGGCATGCGTGCCATAGGTTCACCACCACTGTTGTAGGCAATAGCAAACAGAAGCTATTTGCTATTGCCTACAACAAACTCCGTGTGCCCAGTGTGTAGTGGGTTAAATGATGGACAGGGACTTTTGGTGACGAGAGACCAAGAGTTCAAATTCCCAATTGACTATGAAAACTCACTGGTGAACTGGTGCTGGGAGAAATACCGTACTAAAATTCACATTGATTTCCAAGACACTTGAGGAGCTGCAAAAATGGAGAGCTAAAGGAATATGTTGCTTCCGTTTGGAAATTGCAGAGGCTGGAAAATGAGGGCTTTGCAGGTTTTTGGTTGTGGAAACATTACCTGGGGAAACCTCATAGATGCACTTTAGAGATGGGTGATTTCTCCCTCACCATCTGCCATGAAAGAGGCTTGAGGATTTTTTTGAGTGTTTCCTTCAAGCATTCAGAATGCCTTGATGGGATCTCTCCCCCCAACACTTTGTTTGAAATGTTTGACTATAAAAAGGGTCATTTCCACAGAAGAACACAAAGCTGTGGGAGCCTAATTAGCAGAATGAGGAAAGGTACTCCCAAATATTTTCCAGAAATGGAGGTAACCAATGATTAATATTTTTGTAAGACAGAATTCACTTTGGTGCCACTCTTTTAATTTCATTTGAAAACCTGTAGTGCGTATTTTCTGCAGTATGGCATAGGTTCAGAACTACAGGACAATATCCCCTTGACTCATACTGAGGGCTGTACGTTACCTGTTCAGGTTGGGTGAGGAATGTGTTTCTGTTGGACTGCAATACTCAGTGATCTTCAATGTGAGCTATTTTGGATATGACTAAATAAAATTGCGGTCCAACAATGCCAGGAGAACAAAACGTTCCCTAACCCAGATGCAGAGTAGGAAAAAGCAGACTTAAAGGGCTATCTGGAGAAACTAATCCTTTTAAATGAGGCCCTAGCAAAAGCACTACTTTAAGGAAGTCATGTAATGCTCATTGCCACCTGAACGACTAGTAGTAGTTGTTGCGTCGCCATTAGCTGCTACTTATATTCTAGTATACATTTTTCTCCCCTAGAAATAATTTTCACTGCTGCCAACGTGCAAGTCCAGGCTAAAGGCTTCAGTTTCACCCGAAACCTGCCTCCATTGTCCTTATCCCATCGCCGTTGGACTTTGAAAGAAGAATGACAAACAGGAATAATGTGATTAGTCCAGTGATGGGATGTCAAAAATTCTACTACCACACCATGACGTCATGGACGTCATGGGCGTGGCCAATGTCATGACGTCACGACGTCATGGGCGGAGCCAACGTCATGACATCATGACGTTGTGGGCAAGGCCAAAAATAAAATAAAAATAAAAAAAATAAACACGCACACAGACCCGTAAATAACTTAAAGAAATAAAATAAAGAAATAAATAAAATAAAAATTAAATAAAAGTACAACCACCCACCCAAAACACAAATAAATCACCCACCCACCCTAAATATAAAAGCCTCACTTACCTTCCTTGGCGCCGACGAACCTCCATGTGGCCCGGGGCCACCCGGCAAGACACGCTGCCCCCGACTGCGGCTGTTTCCTCCTACGAAGGCCGCGGCCGGCCCTGCAGCCGCCGGCCATGGCCACCACAGCCGCCTGCAGCCTCTGGCCAGCCACCGAGCTCCCACGGGCACGTTGGTGTCTGCGTGGGCCATCCGCTGCCGCTGCACCCTCCTGGGGACTGGGGCCCGACAAACCCCCATGCCCTGGGTAAGCCCGGCGGGGCTCGCCACCGCCGCATCCTCCTCCGCCGGGCGCCTGCATCTTCCTCGGGGTGGAGCCTTTTCGGCCCGGCTCTGGCGGCGGCCACGGGCGGCCAGGGCCTGCGGGCAGCAGTGGGTATGGTGGCGGCTGCCGTCCCCATGCCGCACCGCCTCCAGCTTCCTCCTCCGCCATGCGCCGCAGCCGGGCTAAAAAGGGACCGGCCCAAGGAGGAGGCCACAGGGATGCAGGCAGGTCCGGCGGCGGTGGCGGTGTGGAGCGGCAGCTGCAGGCACCCAGTCCACAGGCACCCGGCAGAGGAGGCGGCAGCAGCGGTGCGCCGCACGTCCCCAGGGCATGGGGCTTGTCGGCAGCGGACGGCCCAGGCAGCCCTCAACGTGCCGCGGGGGAGGTGCCCTCCTCAGAGGGCTGGTGCCGTCCTGAAAGCAATAAAACAATTTTTTTTAAATTGGAGCTAAAATGGCTCCAATTGACTGTGCATGCGCAGAAACTCAATCTGACACATGCGCAATGCGTCAGATTGAGTTTCTACACATGCGCAGTCAATTGGAGCCATTTTAGCTCCGATTTAAAAAAAAAATTTCTTTCGGTGAGGCGTCCGGAACCGGACGCCTCAAAAGTGGACTCCCCTCACGGAGAACCCTCCGGAATTGGTCCTACCGGTTCCAGGGAACCGTCTGGAACCGGGGACATCCCATCACTGGATTAGTCTGAATTTGTTTAAGGTGGATCCCAGCTTGCCATGAAGTGACCCACACACTGTGATTACGGAGCCATCTTCTGCGGCACGTATGAGACATGCAGACTTTGACACCGGGACTACAATAGACTGCCACAGCATTGAGGATAGTAACAAGGTGCGCCTTCACAGCCAGTCCAAACTGACTAGTAGTAAAGTAAAAGTAAAGATCTTCATGGCTCAAAAGCCAGTTGTGTCCGAGACTAGGGGTCAGTGCTCATCTCCGTTTATTGCTAAAGAGTCAGAAATGTCTGCATTTGCAGACATCTCCATGGTCATGTAGCAGGCATGAATGGATGCCAGAGTGGATGGAACACTGTTACCTTTCCTGCTAAAGTGTTACCTAATTATCTACTTACAATTTCTTGCTTTCAAATTGCTAGATTGGCAGGAGCTGGGGAAGACACCAGGAGCTCACTCCATTGAGCAGCACTCAGATTTCGTAACTGCTGACCTGCCAGTCCTCCAGTTATCAAGCTCAGTGTCTTAACCTCTAAGCCACCCTGATGACTAGTAGTACAACAGACTAAAATTTCATAACTAAACCACTGCATAAAAATGCTATTCCACCACTTGCTCCCATATCACAACTATTCCTGTGGTGTGGGGTGTTGCTGTTGGATCTGCTCCACCCCTCTGGCTTATTTGACCATCTGACAATTTTGTTATGGGGATTTTAGATTTTTAGATTTGAGATTTTGTGATTTTTAGATTTTTAGATTTCAGACATTTTAGAGTTTTTATGTTTTATCTATATGTATGGGTTGTCAGAGTGTGTTATGTTGGGGGTGTTTCTTGCATTGTAAGCTGCCTGGAGTCGCCTCAGCAAGGGGGTGGCTAAAGAAGCCAAAATAAATAAATAAATAAGAAACCCTTACCTTTCTTCAGGTGGGTGGCAGAGGTGGTGGAGGTGGGTTGAGAAATATTATTGGAATCTTGATGGCATTCATGAGAAAACTCAAAGGGGCATAGGAAGACCATTTCAGTAAGGCAATGTTCAACATGATAGGTCTCAGAATTCTCTTGTCTATAATATTGTCATGGGTCACTCCAAAGAAGATGTCTTGTTGTATACAGTGGGTTCAGCTACTTCACAAAGCATAGTGGGTTATCATTACTGGTCCCAAATAATTAGTCCCATATTCCTCACATGTGGCAGGCAGGACTAGACACTGGAGCACATGGAACACTGTTTACCTTCCCACTGAAGTGGTCCCTATTTATCTACTTGCAATTTCTTGTTTTTGAACTGCTAGGTTGGCAGTTCCTGGGACAAAGATGGGAGTTCATTCTGTCCTGCAGTACTCGGGAATCGAACTGCTGACCCCTGCTTTCCAGTCAGCATCTTAGCCACTTGAGCCACTACAGTAAGGCAAACCAAATATTGGGACAGTTACAACACAAGGTAATACTGTACTGACGAACACAAATCATATTCATTCCCACCTTATGTTATCAGTGCCAAATATGGGCACTAACAACAAAATATAAACAAAAGTTGATCATAATGGAAATGAGATTTCTGAGGAAGGCTGCTGGTGTAACTAGAAGGGATAAAATCAGGAATAATTATAAGGGATAGAATTGGAATAGAACAATTTTAAAACTATATACAGAGACAACAAATAAAGTGGTTTATCCATTTGGAGAGAATGTCTTGGAATTCCATACCATACAAGGCATATGTAGAAAGAGGAGAAGGACAAAAGAGCACAAAGCAGACCCAGAGGAAGGTGGAGAGATAACATCAGAGAAATAGTACAAGAACACTAAATAATGCCATGGAGTTTGCTAGAAGTGCCAGAGCAAGAACCTTGTCTCTCCCTCAACACCCAAAGGGATAAAAGAGGAAGTAAAGAAGCAGAAGATTACACCCTAAGGCTGCAGGCTTGAGTGGATAACATACAGAATAATACTGTAACTAAACTCCTGGCCAGAGCTGGTTACACAGAGAATAGAGAGAAATCACACTCTTCCTACCACTGCAACTCCCACTGAAATTTGGTGACAATTTGTAATGGTTGTAAAATGCAGAAAGATCCTGGATAGTCCTCCTGAACTTTTTCCTTATTTATGTCAGATGCACCATCAGCATATAACAACATACAAAGCTAAAATTAACACATCTAAAAACAAAATAGAATTAAAAAGGGCTAGTTGAGATCCACCACATCAACAGCATTTCCTCTTGCCAACATAAGGTCTTCCTCAGTGCACATTGAGGGGCATCATGTGCATTGTTTGTTCTTCTCTCCATTCACACAGGCTGTTATCTACAGGGAAACCCCACTTTCTCAGATTAGCCCTTGATCTTCCTACCTCTGCATGCAATCTATTTAAATCTTGAACTGTACAGCCTTGTGAGACAGGCCAGGTTCTTCTTCATTTCTGTTGCTGAAGGGAGTGAACATTGCTATAATTTTGCATCAGAACAAGAACTTGCTATAATTTTGATTGTGATTTTAACAGTCTGAATTATAGCAGCCTATTTGATGGCAAAATAACTACCGGTACTACAAGGTCCACAAAAGAAGGTTCAGGGTACCTTGAATTCCCCGCCTCTCCTTTAGTTCTAATTGTTGTTGTTCAGTTGCATAGTCAAGTATGACCCTTTGTGACCCAATGGACCATTGCACACCAGGCACCCCTATCTTCCACCATCCTCCTCAACCCACCCAGTTCTGTGCCCATTGCGTCAACAATACAATCTAGCCATTTCATTCTCTGCTGCCCCCTTCTTCTTTTGCCCTCAACCTTTCCCAGTATCAAGGCTTTCTCAAGTGAATCCTCTCTTCTCGTTTGATGTCCAAATATCTTCATTATTTGACCTTCCAAGGAGTAGTCGGGTTGATTTAAGATCAACCTATTTGTTCATCTTGCTGTCCAGGGTACCCTCAAAATCCTCAAAGTTCTAATAATAAATACCCCTTTTGTTTGTTTATTTTTAAGTGCATAGCGTCATGCCTTGAGGAGTTCAAATCCAATAGAGTTAAACTATAAATATTTACAAATAAACCATAAACTCTTTCTCACTGAAGATGGCTAGTAAATATAGCTTTACTCAGCATTGCCATTTGTTCTGCTTAGTAAATCACTAGTATAAAACATTAATCTTTTTAACATGTTGGCTAACCCAGCATGTGCTGTAGACTGTGACTAAAGCTAAGATACTTAAAAGCCTTTCCCTTTGCTCCCGGCAAGATAAATTAAACAAATATAATAAATCTTATATTTGACTTGCATGAAACTGTGCTAGCATAGTAGTAGATAGGAATGTACATTTTGTTTTCTGCTTATAACCTTAAAAAGGTGATGAGAAAAAAGGAGACTAAAGAAACCCTATGTCATATGGTAAACTTTCCCTGGTATTCTAGGTAGAGAATACAAAGAAGTACTGTAGTTTACCTCATTCCCTTCTTCTGGAGACACCCTGGGACTGTGAAATTTACCCCAGGGTATACAGGTTGGTTCTTTTCCCAGGAGGCATAGTGGGGATACTTGGCTCAGTAATGCTACAACTGAGAAGGATCTCAGAATTGTTCTAGATCATAGGCTAAATATGAGTCAACAGTGTGATGTGTTTGCACAAAAAGGACAACACTGTTTTAGGCCCACTGTATTCAGAAGTAGTTAGACCACATCTAGAGTACTGTGTCCAATTCTGGGCACCACACTTTAAGAAAGATTCAAACAAATTAGAACAGGTACAGATAAATAAATAAATTTCATGTCAGAAATTACTCTGGGCTGAAATAATTTTTGCTGGAGAAACTCTGCTCAGGGGGTGCCCAAATGAGGCTCCTTTCATCTCCCCATGATCCATTGTGTAGAACTCGGGTATCAAACCTTTCAGTCTTCAAGCTCAGTGTCTTAACTACTAAGCCACTGCAGTGCTGCAGGTACAACTAAGGGTAACAAAGATGATCAGAAGACTGGAAACCAAGCCATGTAAAGAAAGACAGAAAGAAACTGGGTATGTTTAGCCTTGAGAAAAGAATGACAGAGAGGGGATATGATAGCACTCTTCAAATACCTGAAGAATAACCATAAAAAGGAGGGGCAGGATCTGTTCTTGATCATCCCAGAGTGCAGTACTCAAACTAAAGGAAGCCAGAGATAGTCTGAATATCAGGTAAAATGTCTTAACGGTTAGAGCAGTATGACAGTGGAATCAACAGCCTCGAGAGGTAGTGAAGCATTCAAAAGATAATTAGACAGCCAATTCTTCTTTGATTTGGATTCCTGCGTTGAGCAGGGAGTCGGACTCAATGGCCTAAAAGGCCCCTTCCAACTCAGTGATTCTATGGATCACACTGCCAACCTTTGGCTCCACTGCCTGGTAACCAATTCACTGAGCTATCCAACCAGTTTTATGTATACTGTATAATGAAAAACTGAACTAACTGAATTGTTTAATTAAGCTGCCACATGAGGAAGCGCAGAGAAACCAAGAACAACACAACTCTAATTCTGACTTAGTACTAGATTTCAACCAGTAAGATATGATCCCCACCACTCTCCCAATTTTATCTGCAGATAGAGCAGATTGTGATAGGTCTCTGGATCTACTGTACTTAAGCAATTCTAAAGTTTTTATCTTCCATTCTGAAAGAAACAAAACACACACACTTTCTGACAAGTACCTTGTGAGATGGGTTAGGTAGAAGGTAAGGATACAGCAGATGACTGATTTTTATTTAAAAATGAAAACAACCCATTTGATGTTTTGGAGTTCATTATTATTATCTGGGTGGATGAAACAAGCATTTTTTTCTGACAACTACCAGAACTTCATTGGCTGAACCATCACCATCCTGTGGGCTTAGTATCTGAGTTATGTTTTGAACACAGCTCTTCTTTATCCTGGCTATGCAGTGGCCTCATTACATTCCTCCCCCTTCATTAGGTTGCTGACATTTTAAAACAGAATGAGGGGTTAGGAAAACCTAACAGTGCTAGTGTCTGTGGGATCCATCTGCATGCTTCCTTTAAGCCTGCTGGGTTTTTTTAAATGGCAAAGCTGTATGTTCTGTCTGAATTGAAAACCTAAACCATTTTTTCCATGCAGTGACCTTTTGAGTCATTATCCTTTGGGCAAACTAGTAATGAAAAGCAGGGAGGGGTGGATGGGAAAGCAGAGGAAAGCTACGCTTGTTATTCTTAGTGTAGCCATTTGCATTTCCACTAGTAACTCAAGGCTGAGTTAATTGATCATTGCTTCCCTCTCTTTTCAGTGCTTTGGAGAATCACGGGTGATTCCAATGCGATCTCAGAGATAAAATACACCAAGCAATAATTGTTTTCTTGCTTAAGGTGAATAGAGGCAAGACTAACATAGCATGTGTCAGTGTCTGTGACTGAAAAGAGAAAGCTTTATTGGGTTAAGGAGGACACTGTCCAATCCCAAGCTTAGACCTACTTTTTCAGCACCTCAGGACCCGAGTGCTGCACAACAGACTGTGCACCTGTCATATTTCCCAGCTCCTGCCAACCTAGCATTTGAAAGCAAGACATTGCAAGTAGATAAATAGGTACTGCAAGTAGATAAGTAGTAGTTCAATTGGTTAAGATGCTGAACTCATTGGCTGGAAGGTCGGAGTTTGATTCTTGGGTACTGCATGATGGAGTGAGCTCTCATCTCTGTCCCAGCTCCTGCCACCCTAGCAGTTTGAAAGCAAGAGATGAGCACTGCACCCTAGAGTCGGACAAGATTGGCTATCAAGCAAAGGAGTCCTTTACCTTTACTTCACCTAAGACAAGCCTACCTGTGTTTCCCCATCCTGAACTTCTAAACCCATCACACTCTGTGTACATGTGTATGTGTGAATGTCTGTGTGTGTATGAGAGAGAGAGGAGTCAAGATAATGGGCAGGTGGGGGGGGAGAAGAAGGGGAGAGAATGAATGCAAGGGGAAAGTAAACTGCCCGGTTTTGGAAATAGGCCAAGAGGGAAGCTGTAGAAGGCCGAAACATGTCTAAGTTAGAGGAAAGCTGCACTGGCTCCCAGTTTGCCTCCGAGTGCAATTCAAGGTGCTGGTTATTACCTTTAAAGCCCTACATGGTAGTGGGCCAGGATACCCAAGAGACTGCATCATCCCAAGGACATCTGTCCGTCCCACCAGAGCGGACTGGAGAGGCTCTCTGGTTGTGCCATCATCTAGAGAGGCTCACCTTTCTAGCACTAGAAGGAGGGCCTTTTCTGTGTCCGCTCTGGCCCTATGGAACTTCCTGCCAAGTGAGTTGTGTCTCCAGACAGAGCTGCTGCCCTTCAGAAAGGGGGTAAACACCTGGCTGGCGGGGTATGTGTGGGGTGCTGGCCAGACGGTCACTTAGGCTGTCTGGTTCTTTTGACCCCCACCTCTCTCCCTGTTATCTTTTTAATATTTTTAACTTTTAATTGTTTTAACCTTTTAATGTGTTTAAATGTGTTTTAATTTTGCTTTGGATGAGGGTGGTATGGGTCATTCCATATCAATTCAACCAAAAAAAATTTAACTTTCTCACCCAACATCTCAGATTTTGGTGAAACTTGGCTTATTTGTTCTACCCACAAAGATAAGTACCCATGCCAAATTTTAACACTCTAGCTCACTTCGTTTCCATTTTATAGGCTTTTGAAGTTTTGTATTTTTGGCAATTGTAACCAACGGATGTCGCGAAATGAAGGTCGCTGACATTTTGAAAATAATTTATAACTTTTTTATTTACCATCCAATCTTGATGAAAGTTTGTAGTCTTTTTCTTCAGAAAATGAGGATTCTAGAAAAAAATACATAATACTGTACCTCTAAGAAAACCTACTAAGTCTGAAAAAATATTTTCGTTTACATCTTTGTATTTTTTAAAAACCAAAACATAGGTCAGCGTAAAATTCCATATCACAGAAAGGGTATGTGATAATCACAAAATCTTTTTTTTCAAAATGATCCTTACTAAATGGGCTATCAAATGCAGAAAAAAAATTGATGGGGTTTTGATACCTTTGTTGTGTTTCATTATGTTATATATTAGTTTTTCAAATTGTTTTATTCACCGATTTTACTGAGTAATAAGGATTTTAAGGGATTAAAATTCTCTAGGTTTAGACTATTATGAAGATTGGACAACTACCTATTTTATCATCAGTTGATAACATAATATTTTAACCAGAATTGTTTTCTTCAATAACTTAATTTTAGACTAACTCAACAACATAAAGAAACGATAAGGTCTGGAAACTTACCAATGTATTTGATATTTCCAATATTTACAATCTTCAACTTCTACAGTAACAAATTTAATGGAGGTTTGACATTTTCTCTTCAATTGTCCTCATACATTTTTCAGAAAACCTGTAGGTCCTTCCAGTTGAAGTGTCAGGAGGATCAACAATTGAGAGTACATGAGGTATAGGCACAGCGCAAATGTCCTCTCGCTTAGGCCAATAAAATGATGGGGATGGCCCTGCAGGATGTAAAAACTGAACTGTCACATCACCTTCTTCTTTGTTCACTTCAGTTATGATTCCAAAGTACCATAGATTGTCATATTTACAAGCCACATAGCACGATGGGTTCAAATTTTCTTCTCTCACAAATGATGTTAATTTGTTTTTTAAGTCAAACGTGAGGGCGGATTTCTCGTCAGTACTGATCCTTCTTGCTTCCAAGTTCCCCAAACAGTCTATTGGCTTAAAGTTATGGAAACTTCTGGTTCCTGGAACTGTTTGTATGTCTACAAAGCGTTTCTCCAAGTCAGAGCGTATCTTCGACATGTCATCTTTAGAAATAAAATAAAAATTAACTTTCGTAATGTTTGATTTACAAAACTCGAACAAATGTAATGGAGACAGTATTTGATTTTCAAGAGGTCGCTGTAGACTTTCCTTTCTTGCTAATCTTTTCACAGTACCCCCAATCCCATCACATTCAGTTTTCCCGTGACTAGTCGCAAAAAACGACCACTGGGCCTTGAATTTAAAATCTTTTTCATGCAGGCAAAGATTAATAAAATTAAATTTATTTTTATATTGGCCTGCACAGCCATCACTGAAGTAGTGGATCTCTGTTACATGTGAATACTGTTCTTTAATGAATTCTGTTACTATTTCTTGGATTTTGTAGACCATAGAAACATCATGTTTCATGTCATCAGATATAACACAGAGAGACGAGACTAATCTTTCACCTGTTACACTGCTTAGGTTAATTAGGATGCACAGTGCAAGAGTCTGATGTCCAGTGGTATCCCTGGGCTTCATCCTGGATAGTGAAAGAGTAATTTTCACTAAAATCCATTGATACTGCAGCAATGTTTGTATCAGATGATTCCTTCAGTGTTTTAAAAAACTGTGATTGTGACTTTGCTATGAAAGAGTGGGGAACAAGTTTTTCCAATTTAGATGACAGGTCTTCTATGTAGTCTTCATTTTTTGCTGTTTGTCTTATCATTTGCGTTCTATCAGTTGAAATCCACTGATTAAATTCAATTGTGTCATCTTCGTCAAAATCTTCAAATTTTGCTAGTAAAAAACTTGTCAGATTTCCTTTTGGTGGGCAAAGGTTACAATGTCTTAACATACACTCACGACTTGGGTTTTCACATACCAACATTTTTGTTAGGTCTTTGTAGCTTTCTTCCAAATGTGCAGCATGAATTAATAAAATGACATTCTGAACAGGCCAATAGACTGTTTGGGGAACTTGGAAGCAAGAAGGATCAGTACTGACGAGAAACCCGCCCTCACGTTTGACTTAAAGAACAAATTAACATCATTTGTGAGAGAAGAAAATTTGAACCCATCGTGCTATGTGGCTTGTAAATATGACAATCTATGGTACTTTGGAATCATAACTGAAGTGAACAAAGAAGAAGGTGATGTGACAGTTCAGTTTTTACATCCTACAGGGCCATCCCCATCATTTTATTAGCCTAAGCGAGAGGACATTTGCGCTGTGCCTATACCTCATGTACTCTCAATTGTTGATCCTCCTGACACTTCAACTGGAAGGACCTACAGGTTTTCTGAAAAATGTATGAGGACAATTGAAGAGAAAATGTCAAACCTCCATTAAATTTGTTACTGTAGAAGTTGAAGATTGTAAATATTGGAAATATCAAATACATTGGTAAGTTTCCAGACCTTATCGTTTCTTTATGTTGTTGAGTTAGTCTAAAATTAAGTTATTGAAGAAGACAATTCTGGTTAAAATATTATGTTATCAACTGATGATAAAATAGGTAGTTGTCCAATCTTCATAATAGTCTAAACCTAGAGAATTTTAATCCCTTAAAATCCTTATTACTCAGTAAAATCGGTGAATAAAACAGTTTGAAAAACTAATATATAACATAATGAAACACAACAAAGGTATCAAAACCCCATCAATTTTTTTTCTGCATTTGATAGCCCATTTAGTAAGGATCATTTTGAAAAAAAAAAGATTTTGTGATTATCACATACCCTTTCTGTGATATGGAATTTTACGCTGACCTATGTTTTGGTTTTTAAAAAATACAAAGATGTAAACGAAAATATTTTTTCAGACTTAGTAGGTTTTCTTAGAGGTACAGTATTATGTATTTTTTTCTAGAATCCTCATTTTCTGAAGAAAAAGACTACAAACTTTCATCAAGATTGGATGGTAAATAAAAAAGTTATAAATTATTTTCAAAATGTCAGCGACCTTCATTTCGCGACATCCGTTGGTTACAATTGCCAAAAATACAAAACTTCAAAAGCCTATAAAATGGAAACGAAGTGAGCTAGAGTGTTAAAATTTGGCATGGGTACTTATCTTTGTGGGTAGAACAAATAAGCCAAGTTTCACCAAAATCTGAGATGTTGGGTGAGATAGCCTGGTTGAACTGACACAGAATTACCCGTATATAAATGTGATTAATAAATAATAAATACATTTTTCTGCTTGTTGGCTGACCTGAAGGATGATTGAATGGATGAGGCTGAAGATAACCCTTGAATTGATGTTGGCCCTTTTATATTCTGTGCATGAAGAATATAACAAATACAATTTTTCTCGCCCTGTTGGAAAATTTGAAAACATTGTGATTTATTTTTACTCCTACCATTCAGCAAGAAGTACTATTCTTGTCAGTAAAAGGATTCACACAAAACAATGTTTTTGCACAAAAGTTGTATTTTTGCATTTAAAAAATACAATTTTTCCTTAAGTATAATGCAGGGAGTGTCCCCCCCCCCCCCAAAAAAAAACCCCCCAATAACAACTAATTCTGGAACTTTTCTCTATAAAGGACTAAAAAGCAAAAGAATAAAGAAAACCTCTTGTAATCCCATTGAGTAGCCAGAAAACCTTTGAAACATTTTGTTCTCATGTGCAAGAATGAAATAACTGAAGATTAACATCCTAAGAATGTAATAATGCCTGCTTCCTTACACAACTCTGTGTGTGTGTGTGTGTGTGTGTGTGTGTGTGTGTGTGTGTGTGTGTGTGTGTGTGTGTGTGTGTGTGTGTGTGTGTGTGTGTGTGTGTGTGTGTCAAACTATGTGTATTATGTGATGGGTTATCATTAAAAGCTGAAGTTGAACAGTATTCTAGAAACAAGATTCAGGCTAATCTTTGCCAGGCAAGGCTGTATTTATCTCCAGTTAAGTCAGGGGTGCCCCAACTTTTCAGGCCATGGGCCAGTCATGTGGTTCCTCCCACCAGAAGCAGAAGTAAAATGTGCTTTGCAATCTGTTTTGCAACAGGATGAGATAGATTATTAGGCTGCCATTTTCTCTGCATAAACCAGGGGTGCCCAAACTATGGCCCATGGGCCAGATCTGGTCACAATACCAATTCATCCATCCTGTGCTGCCCTCATCGCTCCTGAAAACAGAAGTGAAATGTGCCCATCTGGGCACGTTTTACTTCCACTTCCAGGAGCGACAAGGACAGTATGGGCTGGATGAATTGGTGTTGGGGCCAGATCTGGCCCACAGGCCATAGTTTGGGCACCCCTGAGTTAACTGATGGTAAAACAATTGCTAAGTACAGAACACAAGAAAGCCTAATTTCAGAAAGTTAATTTCAGGAGATAAGGAATATCCTCTTCTAATCTTGACCTGAACCACTCAATGGCCATGAGGTATAATAAAATCTCCTTTCTTCCTTCAAAGAAACATGGAAAATGTAATTCTGGGATGAAGTGAAGTACAATAGCTTCACATGTAATTGCTGAGCATTGTGAGGAGGCCCCCCCCCCTGCAAAATATCTTCCTGAATCTCTTTGTTCATTGCTCGGTATTTGATCCTAGCAATAGCACACTCCATTCATTGCTGACATAGTTGGAAGTTGCCATTTTAACTTCTCACTGTGATCCAGACAAGTAATCTAATATGTTACACTGGAAGAACAGAAATAGCAATAACTCCACTACAGTAACTATCAGATAGTAATAATGTGAATAGCATGAAAGTCAGTCTATCTATCTATCTATCTATCTATCTATCTATCTATCTATCTATCTATCTATCTATCTATCTATCTATCTATCTATCTATCTATCTATCTATCTCTACAGAAAAACTACAAAGAAGAAAAATAAAGACTAAGGATTATAGTAGAAAGTGACAGCTTGAAGCATGGTTTGCTTTTTCACCTGTTCACTGAACCTTTTTATTTCTGTGTGATTTTAGAAAATAAAACACCTTTTGGTTTACAAACCCTGTTTATTATTTAATAGATAGCACTCATAAGATATTATAACCCCATATACTGCTGCTCAGTACTATAACAGATATTTTATGTAGTGTAACGAAAATAAACAAAGTTGGGTTTCACACACAGAAAAAGTATTTTCAAAGAGGGCAGTGCTAGACAGCCTTTTTTTGTGACAGATTTAGAACAGTTAGATGAAAGGAAAGTCTCTTTTGAGTCTCTTTTGATAAGGACAGAGGTTTCAATGTATGTAAAATGTTCAAGCAGTGGTTTAGCATTATGACCTCTTATTCAGTGTTATTGGCTGAGTCAGATTTCAAGCCCATTTCTCTAAGGTCCAACATATTGTCTAGATCACACTGATTCTCATAAACTTTCCAAAGGCCATAGGATTCTAACATTTTAATTGTCTTCAGTTAATCATGCAGAATCCCACCCTGTGGCAATTCTGCAAAAGTTTGCCAACTCAAAGGTTTTCAAGAGGAATACACATACACATAATTTCATTAGATAGCATATGAATATTGCAGTGACTGATTGTGTGAAGATAGCAGAGGAAATATTAAGATCTATTAGTTACACATTGATACAAACAGTTTAAAATAATTGATTCTCTCTACTCTCCTTCATTGATTATTTATACTGGACACTACTGTATTGCAAAGTAATTCAAATACAATTTTCTAATACCACGTAATGCAAATGTGCAAACAGAATTCCTTATTAATTCCAGCTGAAAGGAGTATTCTACCTTTCAACAGAGCCAGGGCCACCTCTGTAGTTTTTAATTAAATCTGTTCACTTGCCAAACAGCACAGCCAACCAATCCAATGTGATATTTGTGAGAAGAATATTGTAGCTTAAAAAGTACTCAAGACTGGGTCAGCCTTACGATGTTCACAGTATCCAGGAGGAGAACAAATTCAACTCTCCTCTGTTCCAGAAATCTATTATTTTCTATAGTTCTTGTTTCCCAGTACAGTGGTTCTTAAAAAAAAAAAAACCCAATAGGTCCATAATTGCATGCATTACATGATAGGGTTGTTTTCATGCAAATCTAATTTAGGCTGGGTTTTAGTTTTCCAGAAGCCCGGACTCTTACTGATGGATTCACCATTTATTCAATCCTATGGGGTTGGAGAATGATCAACTGATGGTTGGCTAAAATTTAATCCAACTTTCATCAAAAGGTACAGGCTGGGTTTATGGGAGATGTGATGCTGGTGATACGTGGTCCTTGTGCAAACTGATTTGAAATCTGTGGTTGTGTGTGTGTGCATTTTATGTGAAGTGTAGGGAAGGATAGTGGTTGGTGCAGCGGTCCTTTATTTTCAGTTATCACAAACACTCATGTTGCTGTAGATATAGACCCTTTCCAAAGAGGTCTCCAAGTTTGCTTCATTGCTGTGGGCCTTCTGGCATGATGTGACTAACATATGGCTTTTCAGAAAAGCCTCAGGCTAGTTAAGATCACCAGGGACTGCAGTGGCTCAAGTTGTTAAGAACTTGCTGACTGGAAGTTTGGAGTTTGATTCTCGGGTACTGCATGATGGAGTGAGCTCCCATTTCTGTCCCAGTTTCAGCCAACCTAGCAGTCTGAAAGCACGAAATTGCAAGTAGATAAATAGGGACCAGTTCAGTAGGAAGGTAAACAGCATTCTGTGCACTCCAGTGTTGAGGCATGTCTGCCACCTGTCTACGGGAATGTCTGCAGATGCTGGTGCTTTGTCTATAAACAGAGATGAGCACTGAACCCTAGAGGCAGATACGACTGGCTTTTGAGCAAGGGTGACCTTTACCTTTACCTAGTTTAGACCACACTAAGAGATGTACCATTTGATTGGAGCATAAGGCTGTGGCCCAGAATGCTAACAAAACCAGACAAATATTATTAACCTCCATGTGCCTGGAAAAGACAATTTGTTTCCTTGTAGAGCAGCTCCCCTTAGAATAATTCTGACATCTCCAACTTCCTCTAAAAATAAAAAGCCATGCCACCAGAAACTTGCTTGGGGGGCATAGTTTGCCATATAAGTATACTTTTGCTTCTCCAAAGATTGTTTTAGCCCTTAAAATACCTTTCTTAGAAAGAAGAAATTACCTTACCTTGGATACCTTGGAGTCATTATTCAGTTAGGAGTCTTAAACTGTAATTCAGGAATAAGCAAAGCATTTTTCAATCTGTTTTTTTTAAACACCCTACTCACACCACACTCCAAGTTCATCAGGTTTCCTCATCCAAATCCAAATATGATTTTTCCAATAGATTTTCCCCACAGCAGAAAACAGTGAATTGTGACTTGCAGGAGCAGCAGGTGACATTTTAAATAAGCCACAGTCCACTGTTGAAATATTTGACAATAATAAAATAAAATAAAATAAAATAAACCCATTTTTAAAAAATAAGGAGTAGACATCTGACCATTTCCAGTTTCTTTCCCCCCCTCTCCATGTTTTCCTAGTCTATGCAGCCAATGGAAGATTTCAGAAAGGGGGGGGAGGCTCCTTGACCATATTAAGTTACCTACCCTGATCTGATGTGATGATTATGACATTGTAATAATTTAATAAAGGAAAACCTTATCCCTACCCTCTATTTCACAGTGACAATGGAAATGGGAGGAGGAGAATGTTTTATATGTTCTGCTCACCTTGTCTAAGTTTCTTAATATCACCTGTGCTTTTCTAGCTCCATTTCAATCGGTTTCTGAACCATCTCAGCCTCTTAAAAGATTCTTATCCTCATGTGGGGGTAATTTTTGAGGCTGTATCTTTAAGCTTCACTGTGATTGCAGGCCTCCTAAAGCTTAAAAGGACACTGAGGCACACAGAAACCTGCCACAATTTCTTTGAAGCACCAAAACTTCTTTTGTGATACTTTGTACTGAGCCAGGGGGAGAAATGCATCTGCATGTTTTCCTTTGCAATTCACAGATGCAATGTTTGGAATAAGGTGCAGTATGAAATTCTCACTTATCCCTACATCTGAATATACTGTAGCTAAAGATTGATGGAAATACTTAAGAGACTGCATCATCCGAACCTCTGTCCATCCCACCAGAGTGGATTGGAGAGGCTCTCAAATTGTTCCATCTGCTAGAGAGGTGCGTCTCTCTAGCACTAGAAGGAGGGCCTTCTCAGTGTCCGCTCCGGCCCTATGGAACCTCTTGCCAACCAAGTTGCGTCTTCAGATGGAGTTGCTGCCCTTCAGGAAAGGCTTGAAAATCTGGCTGGCAGAGCAGGTGTGGGGCACTGACAGTGCTATGGCCCCAGCCTGCTGGCTGATTTAAGAACACTCTCTCCCTCTTTTTAAACTGATGGGAGGGTAGGGAATGTTTTGTAGTAGTTTTTAATGGGGCATTTATTGTGTTAACTGTAGGATGGAATGAGCTCCCATCTTTGTCCTAGTTCCTGCCAACCTAGCAGTTCGAAAGCAAGAAATTGCAAGTAGATAACTAGGGACCAGTTCGGTGGGAAGGTAACAGCATTCCGTGCACTCTGGTGTCTAGTCATGCCTGCCACATGACCATGGGAACATCTGCAGAAGCAGACAGCGCTGGCTCTTCAGCTTTGAAACAGAGATGAGCATTGAACCCTCGAGTCGCATACAACTTGCTTTCCAGCAAAGGGAAACCTTTACCTTTACTAATTGTGATTTTAAAATTGTGATGGTTTTAATATCTGTTTGCCACCTAGAATCTTTGGAATTGGGCAATACAAATCCTAAAAGTAAAAATAAATAAATAAAATAAATTGTTCATGAGTTTACTGACATTTCAAATATTTTACAGCAGAGATTCTCAACCTGTGGCCGGTGGGCTGGATGCAACCTGTGGCACCATTTCATGTGGCCCCCCACTGCCTTCACCACACCAGGAAGTACCATGTGGTGGAGGAAGGGCAAAATGGCAGTCTGCCCCCCGAAGCACCCGGCCTCTAGCTTAAAAAGGTTGAGGCCTGTTCTATACCTTCAACATGCCTGAGATACAATATGATACAATACAATAACCATCAAATGTTAAGGTAAAGGACTTCCTTGCTCAAAAGCTAGTCATGTCTAACTCTACAAGGTGGTGCTCATCTCTATTTACAAAGAGTCAGTGCTGTCTGAATCTGCAGATATTTCCAATGTCATCTGGCAGGCATGACTAGTCACTGGAGTGCACAGAATGCTGTTACCTTTCTCGCCGAATCAGTACCTATTTACCTACTTGCAATTTCTTGCTTTCAATTGCTAGGTTGGCAGGAGTTAGGACAGACGATGGATGTTTACTCTATTACATAGCACCCGGGTCTTGAACTTCTGGGAGTTTGAAAGTTCATTAATTTAGCCAAACTGTTGAAGTGGACTCATCATCTCCAGCTATGAGGCTGTTTTTCTCTACACCAGGGGTGCCCAAAATATGGCCTTGGAGCCGAATCCAGCCCCTGACACCAATTCATCCAGCCTGTGCCACCCTTGCTGCTCCTCGAAGCGGAAGTAAAACGCATCTACCAGGAGCAGCAAGGGTGGTGTGGACCAGATGAAATGGGGTTGGGGCAGGATCTGGCCCCTGGGGCCATAGTTTGGGCACCCCGATGTAGAGAAAAACAGCTCTACACATTGGTCCTCTCAACACACTGACTTTGGCCACTGTACATAGTTGAGTTTCTTTTCCAGTTTGTTTGAATAACAACTTCCCCAAAATCACAAACTTCCAAGTGAACTTGAGGAAAAGAATATATTTTTTTAAAAAAGTAAGTTTGATTGTCAATTAGGCTTCTTCCCTTCCCTTCCCTTTATCTAGTTCCTGTCCCAATTATATTATATTTACAGAAACTTGCTAAGAGTGAGAGTCAGTCATCCAAATTAATTTTCCTGGAGAATAGTTATGGTACGGCTGCATTGCAGACAAAAGAGAGAGAGAGAGAGGAAAATGAAGGCGATTCTATTACTTTGTTTATAGTTACCTGTCACAATTGATCATTAACTACTCTCAGCAGAACTATTCCTTCCATTTTCCTTTTCCCACCCTAAATTAAGTAATGTTGCCAACATACATTTTTCTCTGTCAAAACATTTGAAGTTGCACAGGTGGAGTGATCAGAGTTTGAAAGCAGTCTTTCTTGTGGAAGTAGCAATAGTATTTTAGAATATCGCACCATATATCACTGAATTGGATGTATGAAAGTCCACCTGAAAAATTCTGCCTGTCTTATTGAAAAGCAAGCCAACACATATCATAGTTTATTGTAGTCATATGATTCAACCAGATCAAAACAACAAGACCTGAAGAACAAGAAGAGAGAAAGCAAAGTTATAACTTATTCAATATGTCAGAATTTTGCTTCCCTGACAAATAACATAACATAAAGAACCTATCTGATGAACAGTTCATTGCCATCTCGTCTGAATACAATAGCAAACTGACCAGAATAGAGGACTAAAGCAATGCTTCAGGTTTTAATACAAATTACAGTTCTGAAATCAGAATTTTAGAGTCTTCTAAGATTCTTTGGTTTGGTGGTTAAGCTGCGATACTACCGTCAAAACTCTACTCACAATCTAGGTTTGATCCCAATGGGCGCAAGGCTAACTCATCCTTCCAAGGTCAGTAAAATGAGTAGCTAGCTTTTTGGGAGCAAATTGTAGTTTGCATAATTACCTTGGGAACCACCCACACAATGTTTCCTTCCTTATATAAACTTAATGACATGCATCAAAGCATCTAGATACAAAAAGAGAGAAAGCAGGAAATTGCCACTTGGCTTTTATTTATAGCTTATTAAGATAGTTCTCCTGTAGATGTGCCTCCTATAGGAAAGCTATAGGAGAGCAACATTAACAAGCTGCAAACAAGGCTGTTTGGCAGTTTCCTCTTCTCTCTGTGTGGCAGTAATTAACATGAATTTACCTGAATAAACCTGGCTTCACAGGTGCGACTTCACAGCAGGCCAATTCATCTTTTTCTCACTTTATTGATGCACTTCTGTGTTTAGGACAGTAAATATAAATTGATGCTCAGTTCAGCTAATTTATACTTTCCCCCTGTTTTAGGGCTCTGGTGACACAACTGGCTTTTGAGGAATTGAGACTCTTTACCTTTACTGAGTGGCATGAAATGTCTCAATCATTTAATAGCATACAGTACTTATGTTTATCTCAATTTTCTGTCTCCTCACTCTCTTCTTCTTCTGAAATATCTGGATCCAAATATTGGTGATTATTGCGGTGATCAACCATGAAGACTGTCCTCAGAATATAATGCAGTGACCTTTCACCTGCCTTCTGCATCACATGCCACCCTCACCACTGATCCAGCTCTGCAAATCTCTTTCTGGTCCTGAGCTCTTTTGGCTTGCAAAGTCCTCCTCAGCCCCAGGCCAGGATTGATGAAGCTGATGCTTCATCAATCCATCAAGATGGATTCAAGTGGGATTTAATCCACTTGGGGACCACCAACCTTCCCTATGGTTCAGCACCCAAAGCCGTGAATCCTCAGGGTTATCAGGTTAGTTAACTGCCACTTGACACTCCGTGTTGAGTCACTGGCAGTATGGGCTATTCTATTTTGTATTTTTATTTGTATTTCGACTTCTATGCTGCCCCACTCGCACAGCGACTCTGGGCGGCTTACAGAAGAAACAGTTACAATTCCATAACACATTCCATAGCATAAAAGCAATTACAAATATCACATAGTAAATTACAAATATCACATAACAGGAAAAACATCACAAAATATATCAAAATACATCCCTAGCTCTCTCTCTCTCTCTCTCTCTCCAGTAACAATTGCAATTACAAAATATCAGGACATCCTAAAAAATAAATCAGAGATACTGTACTATAATATAAATCATTACAGCATCAGAATTCAATAGGCAACAATATCAAGCAACAATCAAAAATTCCAAATATCAATTTAGTTTACACAAAAATTACAAAAGCAGAAAACTAAGCAAAAAAAAAAAACCAGTTGTAAATCCTGCAACAAGTGACAAACTGCTGACAAACTGCTCTGCCCAGCCACTGGTGTTTCTGGTGGCAGCGGCTGCTTGAAAAAGTCCTGCCGCCATAGCAGCTTTTAAGCCCTGGCCAGGGAGGAGCCCCCAGGGACAGGTGGAAAGATTCCTGTAGTTGGACGCGGCGGTGGCCTCTCCGCCTGGCCGCAGGTGTTTCTGGTGGCGGTGGCTGCTACAATGAAATGTGCCAAATAATGGCAGTCTTCTCCTTTGGGTGAGATGACAGGGCCTGCAGGGAGGGTGGGGGCGTTGCCTCACCGCCCGCAGCTGGACATCTTCTCCTCTGGGCGAGATGGCGGGCCCGGAGCGAGTGTTGAAAAACATGAATGCTCGGCATCTTCTTTCATGTTATCACCTTCTATGCCAGTAAACACACCTCCCCCAACACCAAAAGCTTTCATGCCTGGTTCAGATGTCATGGAATAGAACTCATCCTCACCATCAGATGATTTTAGAGCTTATACAGACCTTACACGAGGCATGGCGAAATCTCTTGATGTGCAAACACAGTTAGTTCCCCTTAGTTCAGTAAGCAAGGATGGAATATTCAGCAAAAAAAGGTTCAGTACATACGGCAGGTTTCACAAGATACAGGAATCTTCATCCAGTGTACCAGCCTGTTGGCATAGCAAGGTGAGTCTTGTATCTCACCTCACCATAGCAGACCAGAGTATATCTCCTGTTAATTACTCTGCTGTGTACCTTTTGGCAATATACAACAGTGCAGTTCTACATGTGCAATAAGGGACTACAGTGGTTTAGTTGTTAAGACACTGTACTTGATTACTAGAAGGTCAGCAGTTTGAGACAATGGAGTGAGCTTCCATCTCTATCCCAGCTCCTGCCAACCTAGTAGTTTGAAAGCAAGAAATTGCAAGTAGATAAATAGGTACTACTTTAATGGGAAGGTAAACAGCATTCCATGCACTCTGGTGTCTAATCATGTCTGCCACATAACCATGGAATCATCTGCAGATGCAGACAGTACTGGGTCTTTGGCTGTAAATGGAGCCCTGAACCCTAGAGTTGGGTCTGACTGGCTTTCAAGCAAGGATGACCTTTCCCTTACATGTGCAATTGGAAAGCTGTTGCTGACTGTGGCAGATTGCTGTTAATCAAAGTATCACCTTTTTTGGGGTGGGGGGTGGAGTGGAGTATGTGGAATGGTCACATGAAGTGTTGCTATCTCAGAAAAAAAATCCTACTTATTTTACCTGCTTTAATGTCATTATATTTTCCTCAAAAGACATTCCTCTGCAGTTCGTACATAACTTTTTGATACATACAATTTCTCTGCTGAGGCTGGTGACCACATCTCTCCACAAACCATTGCCTGGACCATTCTTCTTCCATGTCTAGGCCACTGGGCCATAGCCAGGATTCTAGATGTGGATGGGCGAATATTTTTTCAGAGTGGGCAACAAAGCCTCTTTTCAATGCATTCCTATGGGAAAATGTGCATTGCCAGGGTGGGCAAACTGCTAACTCTGGGTTGGCCAATCCCACCCTGGCCATCCCCTAGCTATGGCCCTGCTAGGCCAGACATGAAACTGTCAAAATGAAGGCACCTTTTGTTGAATTCATTCTGCAGTTCCTTTTGCCTGACCTACTGTGAGAAAGATTAGCCAACAATTTGCTGTTACCAGGGTACGTCAGTTGTGGTTAAAACAACAACAACACAATCTTCATGGAGGCTATTTCTGGACCATAAGAACAAACAAACTAGAAAGATGGACAGGAGTGTCTGGTAGACTGCATGTGCTCACCTGGAAGCATGAAGCCACCTTCTCTTGGCTTAGTTTCTGAGGATGATCATGTATTTGGTTTTGTTAAAAAGATAGTAGCCATGTTAGTCTGTATTTCAAGCATATCAGAGAGTAAACAAAGCAAAAAGACAAAAATGTTGTGGAACTTTAAAGACTACTTTATTTTAATATTAGATTTCATGGATCAAGTCCACTTCATCATACATTGGAGTGAGATTTCATGGCATAAATTTATACACATCAGGTACAGGAGTTCAGAATGGTTAGCATAACAGTCTCCCCCCCCCCCCAAACTGGTAATACCTCTTATTCAGACTAATAGTGAAGCTTCCTTCTGTTGAATTGCAAAGGGATGCAAGACAACCTTTACACATTTGCTAGTGAGTTTACCCTTCAGGTTTTAATATCAGTCAAGGGTTTATAAGACATTATCAAATGTAGCAAGTAATTAAAGATATGGGAATACCAAAACACCTTATATGCCTCATGAGAAATCTGTACATGAATCAAGAAGCAACAGTTAGGACTGAATATGGAATGACTGAGTGGTTTGGAATAGGAAAAGGAGTAAGACAAGGCTGCATTTTGTCACCCTGCTTATTCAACTTATACACAGAGCACATAATGCGCAATGCAGGGATGGAGGAATCACAAATTGGGATCAAAATTGCTGGGAGAAACATTAACAATTTGAGATATGCAGATGATACCACCCTAATGGCAGAAAGTGTATAGGACCTAAAGAAGCTCCTGATTAGGTTGAAAGAAGAGAGTGAAAAAGCTGGCTTGAGACTCAATATAAAGAAAACCAAGATAATGGCAACAGACCCTATCAGTCCCTGGAAAATAGATGGGGAAGAAGTAGAAGCAGTGACAGATTTTACTTTCTTAGGATCAAAGCTCACTGCAGATGGTGACTGCAGCCACAAAATAAAAAGGCGACTGATTCTTGGGAGGCAAGCGATGAGAAACCTGGGGAACATAGTGAAAAGTAGAGACATCACATTACAAACAAAAATGTGCATAGTCAAAGCAATGGTATTCCCTGTGGCAATGTATGGTTGTGAGAGCTGGAGCATTAGGAAAGCTGAGCACAGAAGAATAGACGCCTTTGAGATGTGGTGTTGGAGGAGAGTTTTGAGAGTCCCCTGGACAGCGACGAGAACAAATAGGTCAATCTTAGAAGAAATCAACCCTGACTGCTCCCTAGAAGGTCAAATAGTAAAGATGAAGCTGAAGTACTTTGGACATCAAATGAGAAGAGAGGATTCGCTTGAGAAAGCCTTGATGCTGGGAAGGGTGGAGGGCAAAAGAAGAAGGGGGCGGCCAAAAATGAGATGGCTAGATGGTATTGAAGACACAATGGGCACAAAGCTGAGCGAGTTGAGGAGGATGGTGGAGGACAGAAGTGGCTGGCGGACAGTGGTCCATGGGGTCGCAGAGGGTCGGAATCAACTGTGCGACTGAACAACAACAAATCAAATTTGACACACCACAACTAGCAGAGAACTTGGTTAATTAGTGGAGATGAGTGTTTGAACTGGCAATGTCAGAATATTCTACATCAGTGATGGTGAACCTTGCACTCCAGGTGTTCTTGGACTTCAATTACCAGAAGCCCAAGTCAGCACTCCTGCTGATCAGGGCTTTTGGGAATTGACGTTCAAGAACTTGTGGAGTGCCAAGGTTCACCATCATTGTTCTACATCATGGTGACTAGTGGATTCTGAAAGTAGCAGTATGGAATCTTTGGAAGCCCTGTAACTTTGCTGTTTTTAGTATTACATGGTTTAGGAATTTCTTTTGAAAAAGAGACTAAAATAAAGATGTCATCAGATGCTTTGTCACAATATCAAATGGCACCCTGTACAGTGGAGACCAGGTGGTCCGTGCTGGGATAATAAAAATCTAGTATGAATTAACAGCCCCTTCCAACCTAGACTGACCCATTGAGTCAGACATGACTGGCTTTTAAGCAAGGGAGAACTTTACCTTTTATTGGTGGGAGGGGACTACTTTTACAGCACAATGTGATTATACTTTACATTTGACACAAGCCCCGTCCCTCTTCCTGTTTGTTCCCATTGTTCTTTTTTCCTTATTCTCCTGACCCTGTAAAAGGCATGGTAGGTGTCTCTTCTACATGGTAGCAGATTCCCTGCCTGAGCTACTGGAGGCGGTCTCGATGCTGGCGCTGGGGTCCCCCAGGCTTATGGTGCTGGGGGACTTCAATTTGCCATCGTTGGGGCCTGGCTCGGAGGTGGCTCGGGAGTTCATGGCTTCCATGGCAGCCATGGGCCTGACCCAAGTAATCCAGGGCCCTACCAGGAGCAGTGGTCATACCCCGGACCTAATTTTCATATTGGAGCCATGGCAGAGTGATCTGAAATTGCAGAATTTAGTCGTCTCTCCTGTGTCATGGTCAGATCACTATCTGGTGACCCTAGACTTCCTGGGGGCGAATCTTCACCGCAGGGAGGCAGGGCCAGTTAAATGGGCCCGCCCCCGGCGACTAATGGATCCAGAAGGATTCCAAAGGGAACTGGGGTGTTTTCCTCTTCACCTGCAATGCGATTCGACAGAGGCTCTCGTCAACTCATGGAACGAGAGAGTGACGGCAGCCTTGGACAGGATCGCTCCACTACGGCCTCTCCGCCCCCGTTTGCACCAATCTGCCCCTTGGTACACTGAAGAGCTGAGGGAGCTTAAACGGGCAAAGAGACGCCGAGAGCGCCGCTGGGTGAAGACCCGGAGTGAGTCTGACCGAACACTAGTTAGAGCAGCCATTAAAGACTACCTAGTGGCGATAAGGGCGGTGAAAAGTCAATACTTCACCGCCCTTATTGCCTCTGCGGATAATCGTCCAGCTGCCTTGTTCCGGGTGACCAGATCCCTCCTTGCAAGAGGGGGGTCAGGCCCTGGTTGGCAGGGTTCGGCTGAGACATTTGCTGATTATCTAGCGGAGAAAATCGCTCAGATTCGCTCGAAGTTTAATCCCGGCGTGGAACGTATGGAACTGGGGTTGACCGGTGCGCAGTCTGGCCATGTTATCTGGGATCGGTTTGAGCCAGTGGACCCTGAGGAAGTGGACAGACTTCTTGGATCTGTTCGTGCCACAGCCTGTGATTTGGACCCATGCCCTGCCTGGCTAGTTAAAGCATCAAAGGCGGTGGCAGGTGGTTGGGTTGAGAAAATTATAAATTCATCATTGGAAGAGGGGTCTTGCCCAGCACCATTAAAACATGCTTTGGTGCGCCCCCTCCTAAAAAAACCATCTCTCGACCCCAAGGTAATTTCGAACTACCGCCCAGTATCTAATCTACCCTTTCTGGGTAAGGTGCTGGAAAAGGCTGTGGCACAGCAGTTAAAGGAAGTTCTGGATGAAGCGGATTATCTGGACCCTTTTCAGTCAGGATTCAGGCCCGGATATGGTACGGAAACTGCACTGGTCGCTTTGGTGGATGATCTCTGGAGAGAGCGGGATGGAGGCCATCCGACCATCCTTGCTCTTCTCGATCTCTCAGCGGCCTTTGATACCGTGGATCACAACATTCTCTTGGGAAGGCTCCAAGGATTGGGGATCCAGGGCACTGTGTTGGCCTGGTTTTCCTCATTTCTGAGGGGCAGGACCCAGACGGTATGTCTGGAGAATGAGAGGTCCAGCCCTAGGCTCCTCCAATATGGGGTGCCTCAGGGCTCGGTACTCTCACCTCTCCTGTTTAACATCTATATGAAGCCGCTGGGTGAGATCATCCGTTCCCACGGGGTAAGGTACCATCAATATGCTGATGATACCCAACTGTACATCTCAGCCCGTGGGGACCCAAGCGGTGCAGTAGAAGTCCTCTCCAGGTGCCTGGAGGCTGTCAGGGTCTGGATAGGGGAAAACGGGCTTCAGCTGAATCCCGGCAAGACTGAGTGGCTATGGGTGAGGGGCCCTGTGTTATCCCAGGAGCTTCCAGCTTTGGTTCTGGATGGGGCAGTTTTGCCCCAGACAGATCCGGTGCGTTATCTGGGGGTCCTCCTCGACTCACGACTACTGTTCGAAGAACAGGTGGCAGGTGTGGCCAGGAGGGTTTTTGCACAACTTCGTGTAATATACCAGTTACGCCCACTCCTGGATCGGGACTCCTTGCTCAGGGTCACACATGCACTGGTCACCTCCAGACTTGATTATTGTAATGCGCTCTACATGGGGCTGCCCTTGGTGACCATTCGGAAACTCCAGCTGGCCCAGAATGCGGCTGCTCGGGTGGTGATGGGGTGCGGGCGTTACGCTCGTGCCTCACCACTGCTTCGGCAGTTGCACTGGTTGCCAGTATGTCTCCGGGTGCAATTCAAGGTGCTGGTCATTACCTTTAAAGCCCTATATGGTAGTGGGCCAGGATACCTCAGAGACCGCGTCACCCCAAGAACGTCTGTCCGTCCCACCAGGGCGGATCGGAGAGGCTCCCTTGCAATTCCATCAGCTAGAGAGGCTCGCCTCTCTAGCACCAGAAGGAGGGCCTTCTCCGTGACCGCCCCAGCCCTGTGGAACCTCCTGCCTATCGATCTACGTCAACAAACAGAGCTCCTGCCCTTCCGGAAAGGTCTTAAAACCTGGCTGGCAGGACAAGTTTGGGGATCCGGAAATACCGGATCTCATGTTGGGTGGCTTATCAGATGAGACAGCCACCCGTTGTTCTTACCTTCCTACCCTGGTTCTGTTTTTTAATAATTGCATAATTTTATAACTTGGAAATGTTTAATTTCTTTTAGCTTAACTTTTAATTATTGTATTAATTTATATTTTAACTGTGAATAGGCTATCGTATATTGATTTGTGGTTTTATATTGAGTTGTGGTTTAGCTATGTATTTTTAAATTGTGTATGTAAGCCGCCCAGAGTTGGGTTTTTGACCCGATTGGGTGGGATAATAAGTCAAAGGAAATAAATAAATAAAATAAATGGTGGAGGTTGCCATTTTCTTTTAAAAATTATTTTATTCTTCTGGTTGTAATTGCAGATCACAACTGTAGGTTCTCCTTTAAATGCTTCTAGAATATTTTATTATAGAAAGCACTAGCATTGAGGGATAGTGGCGAGCATCAGGCTAAAGTCTCACATTTCTCTGTGTTGCCCTCACTGCTGTTGTGTTTTTATCTCATACTCTGCTAACTAGAAAGGAATAGTCAAAATTCCTTGACAGTCTGAACCATTAATGGAATGTTGCAAGGTCAGTATTTATTGACAGAATAAAGAGATACCTTTTTGGATGGATTTGTGTATGCAGAGCTAAGCACTTGGCTGACAGAGCTTCCTTATATATGCACACACATCTCAACAGCAAGTAGCTAATGTGGCAAGAGTGTTTGGAAATAGTCAAAATAAAAAAAGTAGATAGAAGAAAAAAGGTGCCATAGAAACCCTCTGGGACTTTATCTGGATGATGGAGGGGAGAAAGAATGGAAACTCAAAAATAACACTGAAATATATTCCTATAAACTTACGTACACAGTGAAGAAAAGATCAATCATGCACATATTAAAGTATGGGTGGTGACCTGACATGCAGTATGAATGGAGGAATTGCATAGTATAGCATAGTTAATGGCAGACTGTTGAATTTTATAGTAAAACAGATATTATAGGAATGGTGTTTATTGAGGAAGAAAAGCATAAATTTTAAGAGAGGCACTTTGGGCTTCCACAGGGACTGTGAGATTTAGGATTAAAGTCAAGACAGAAGATCTGTGAGAAGAATGGAGCAAGGAGAAGAAGCTGATGTTGGAATTTAAGATTCCAGCTTCAGTCACTGCCTCACACATAGACGTCTGCAACATCATCCATATCAAAATGATCTAGAGCCATGATGGTGAACCTTGCCACTCCAGGTGTTCTTGGACTGCAATTATCAGAAGCCCAAGCCAGCACTCCTGCTGATCAAGGTTTCTGGGAATTGAAGTTCCAGAACAACTGGCATGTCAAGGTTCACCATCATTGATCTAGAACAAGACTGTGTGTGGCCCACAAATAGTATTACAGCACCTGATGGAGAAATCTGTTTTTTGTTTCCGTTTTGGTTTCTTTGAATGGCATACACATTCCGAGTATAGCATAGAGCAGTGGTTTCCAATCTTGGGCCCTCAGATATTCTTGGACTAAAACTCCCCAAAGCCTTCACCATGGGCTGTGCCAGTCAAGATTTCTGGGAGCTGTGCTCCATAAACATCTGGAGACCCAAGGATGGAAACTGTTGGGGTAAAGGACAGTGGACAAAGCTTACTCTTTTGGATTCTAACTGCTGCATATCCCCTACAACGTCACTTTATTAAGCAACTCCTGAACAAGGAAGAAAAGTTATTATTTTATTTCCACTTATTTATTTAACTTAATTGATTTTAGGATCCAATGTGATACATTTTGAAATGTTTGAGGAACTCTTCAGAAAGCTAAAAACTCTCTAAAGAGGCACCAGCTTTCTTGGCAAAAATGGAATCCTAGTTAAAAAGGCCATCTGTGGAACTGCAGATTGCTGCTTCCATTGTCTGTATCTCAGAACTACAGTAATACCCCGGATAACGTTATGACTTGGTTCCACAAGTCATGACGTTATCCGATTTTTAGCGTTGTCGAACATGCATCGTTGTTGAGCATGCATCGAACAACGCATGCATCGAACAACGCTAAGAAAAAAAGCCCTGACTTCAGGGACAAACCCCTTTAAAGGCAGGCAGGGAAAGAAAGAGACTTCCCTGCCTTTAAAGCCACCCCCAATGCACAGCTCGGCCATGAGAGAATCCAGCCTGGCCCTGCTTACCTTGCTGCACACTCCGACAGCCAGTCAAGCAGATCGCTCGAGGCTTCTGTTTTTCTCTTTCACTTTCTGTATTGAAACGACAGGGAAGGGGGAAATAGAGAGATGTGATTATTATTTCTTAAAGTTCTTTAAGTTTCCAGCATGTTTCCTTGACTTTTCCTTGAAACCTCTGTTGCTTATCTCTATGGAGTTAACGTTATCTGATCCACCTGAATAGGATTTTAATGTTATCTGGTGCATGCATCGGATAAGGCTAAAAATTGGATAACGTTAAGACTTGTGGAACTTTGGTTAACAAATGGCCTAGACATGGAGGAGGAAGAGGAAGAGGAAGAAGAAGAAGAAGAAGAAGAAGAAGAAGAAGAAGAAGAAGAAGAAGAAGAAGAAGAAGAAGAAGAAGAAGAAGAAGAAGAAGAAGAAGAAGAAGAAGAAGAATCCACTAAAGGTGTCACCCAGCTTTAAACTTTGCTAATATAGTAATAATTTCATGTCAGAAATTATTCTGGGTTGAAAGGATTTTTGCTGGAGAAACTCCACTCAGGGGACACCTAAATGAGGCTCCTTTCATGTCTCCAAGATCTTTTCCCACTTAAGTGGTCCCTATTTAACTACTTGTAATTTCTTGCTTTTGGACTGCCAAGTTGGCAAGAGCTGTGACAGAGAAGGGCACTCAAACCATCATGCAGTACCTGGGTCTTAAACTGCTGACTTGCTGGCCTTCCAGCTAACAAGGGGAGTTTAACCACTGAGCCACCCACAGCCCCATTTAGACTTTGCTATGAATGGATCATGTGGCTATTTGCTGTGGAAAAATACTATACTCTGGGAAGAATTCTACTGTTATAAAATGATTTTTTTAAAAATGAGAATGGACCTCCGTGATGATTATATCCCATTTTAGGTATAATGTCCTATTTGGCTATAATTGATTTTTAAGGTTAGAGATGAAAATGCATTCTCATATTTTGCAGGCAAGCAGCACCAGGAGGGGAGAAAATCTGATATTTTGGGTATGGTGGTTTTAGAGCCTAAGGAAGTTGATTTCCACCATGTCCTGTTTTGCACAAGGCACATTTTGTTGTGTGCTAGTTATTCAAAAAAGGTTTCTCTTCCCTTCACCCTGGGTTGCCACATTATCTGATCACCCAGATTGTAACTGTTTTAGAGTTGCTGTAGAATAAGAAGTGAAAATTTAAAAAGGAAAGTGGGGAGGGGTTACCTGGAAAATATACAAAACAATCCAAAGACAGAAAATCAAAGCAAAGCTAGCAACAAGGTTACATGAGGTTTGCTTGAGGATTTGCAGACACATTATGATGTCTGGGAAAGCCAAGTTGGCTTGGATTTGACAAATGCAGACATCTCCAGATGTTGGAACTGATGGCTAAGTGCTACCTCTAGAAATATAGAAATTATCATAGGAATAAATGACAGTGAATATTGACCTCTGGGGATGAATGAAAGAAAAGGCACATCTGCCAAGACATTTGGCGATTCATCCAGGAAGAGGCAAATATTCCCCTTAGCCAGCTGCTTTGCCACAACAACAGCAGAATATCTGCTCCATTCTGTTTGGCAGAGGAATGAGAAAGTTTGAACAACAGAAGTATATTTTGCTGTCTGTAGAAGTAGATTCCAGTCCAACCATGTTATCCTGCTATGGTAATAGACTCCAGCATTTCCCAAACTATGATCCACAGAACACTGGTGGACTTCAATTTCCTGAAGCCTAAGTCAGTACATTGGCTGATCAGTGCTTTGGGGAATTGACTTAGACTTCTAGAAATTGAAGTCCAAAAACCATAGGCTGGGAAACACTGGAGTAGACCATACTGCCAGCAACTCTATACTGAACCTCACGTGGTGGTTAACTAACCTGACAACTCTGAGGGCTATCATCTTACGTGGAAAATTCACAAGGAAGGGTGATGGTCCCCAAGTGGATTAAATGCCAATTGAATTCATCTTGACAGAGGGTAGCAGCTTCATCAATATTGGCTTAGGGCTGATGAGGACTTTGTGTGCCTAAAGGACTCAGGGCCAAAAAGTGACTCACAGAACTGGTCAGTGGTAGGGTGTCATGCTGCGATGCAGAAGGATGGCAGGCCACTGCATTATATTCTCAGGATAATTTTCATGGCTGATTGCCATGATGATCGCCAATATTTGGAATTGGATACAGCACAAGATGATGATGAAGAAGAAGTAGATGTGAAGCTAAGTAACTAAATTGACCATCGGAAATACCAAATATTGACCTATACAGTATATGAAGACCAGGGATTAATCTGAAAGAGTAGAGCTAATGAACAAAACTTGGAGGTCAAATTTTATTATTTCCACATCTTCCTTATCATGAGATAGGATGAGCCAATCTCCCTCAGCTGCAGTGGTGGGCAGCAACAGGTTTGCAACCCTCCCCCCCCCCCGGGCAGAGGGGTAGTAAAATTGAGTGGCCTCTGGCCATATGGCAGGCATGACTAGTTCACCTATGACGTAGGCTCTGCCTATGATGTAGGCTCCGCCCACAGGGTGCCAGCGATTTTTTTTTTTGCTGCCCACCACCGCTCAGCTCTTCTGACATCAGAGCTAGTAGCCAATGGCAGGGCAAGCAGAGAGGCCCTGACTACATTGCATTAAGTTTGATAATCAGAGAATGACAGGATCTCAGAATGGAGGATTCATGGTGTGCATACTTGTCTGCAGACAGACCCTTTATAAATATTATACATGTGAGCCCTGATATTTACAGTACTGCGAGGAATAAAAAGAAAAGATAATCCTGTAGAAGGATCATAATGAATCTTTAACAGCTGAGCATTACTCTGAGACTACCAAGTAAAAGGTTATTCTTACTTCCTTATTCACTGTAGGTCACATTCTCTAGGTCTTCTGTAATTTACATTCACAAATGTCACAAAGAGAAAACCTTCTTGTGCTAAATCAGAATTATGGATTCAAGCAGCTTGATACAATGGGACAATCAAACAATATCACCACTAATTTTCTTAATTTTTTTAGTGGCAATCTGTAGAATCCCCTGTGTTTTTCTTTTTTGAAAAACAAATCTTTCATGAGTTGATCAGAAAAGAAGTTAAAATAGGGTTTTACATCTATATCGAGGCAGACAACAACACACAATATGTTGTTTGCCAGTAGCTCCCACTTGAGCATGTTGGTTTTGAATTTAGGGAATCCAACCCTCAGCCTATTCAAGGTTCTCCAAGTGATGTAGCGGAGGTTCTTTTTTTCTTTTTTGGATGTGAAAATTATTTCTAAGCAAGATGCCAAGCAGGACTTTTCAAACTGTTTTACAAAAATTTGCATGATATGTCTCTAGTTGTATCTTTTTTGCTTTATGTAGCTCAGCACATAAACACAATGACCACAAAAGGACAGAATGACTGCTCACAAAGATGCGAACAACCCATCCAAGGCTTATCCTTTGCTAAAAATACATGTGACAAAGCAACAGTTAAATTTTGTGCCTTTACAAATATGCAAATTTTGGACTTGTAAGTGCAAAATATTTCTCCAGCACTGATAAAAAATATTGCTTTTTAAAAAAATTATAAACATGGTAAAGAATAAACTGATGGCAATATACCATGAAGATTTAATGATTTTCCTTAACGCGAAAGTAAATAGGCAAGAGAATTCTGTCCAAAATGTATTTCAAAAGTTTCAATGATTTTTTTGAGAACCACAAAGAAGTGGAAATAAATGAAGAGTAAAATATCCCAAAATGAAATAACCTTAACCTTTCCCCCACTCCTGATTTTCTTGTACTGACTTACATCGCAAATGCACTGTAAGCATCTGCAATGTCATCAAATGCATGTTCTCATCTTATCTTATTTTAGCAAACCTCACCTCATCGCCTACTGGCTTTAATAAAGTGCAGCTCTCCTTTTGCAGCTGTTGTTGATGAATCTAACTCGACACACCACACCATGCAAGGTTGATGGCTCTGCTTTTGTCATGCAGCTAGCTGATTTGGTTGTCACATCACAAAACTCCTTCCATCGCTGCTCGCATAGATTGGAGTCACCCTGAGCCGTTGAATAAGAAATTGCCCACATAATGCTTCAGAAACATTAAGAGCCTCCAAGTCTGCACAGGGAAATTAAACAGCCTTTTAAGACTAGGCTATGAAATTAGGTTTGTGGGGAGGGGAAAGGAATCAATTTGTCTTAGGAAAAAAATCCATTTGTTGTTCAGTCGCACAGTCGATTCCGACCCTCTGCGACCCCATGGACCGCCGTCCGCCAGGCACTCCTGTCCTCCACCATCCCCCTCAACTCGCCCAGCTCCGCGCCCATTGCCTCTACAACACCATCCAGCCATCTCATCTTGGGCCGTCCCCTTCTTCTTCTGCCCTCGACCCTTCCAAGCATCAAGGCTTTCTCAAGTGAATCCTCTCTTCTCATTTGATGTCCAAAGTACCTTAGCTTCATCTTTACTATTTGACCCTCCAATGAGCCGTCAGGTTTGATTTCCTCTAAGATTGACCTATTTGTTCTCCTTGCTGTCCAGGGGACTCTCAAAACTCTCCTCCAACACCACATCTCAAAGGCGTCTATTCTTCTGCGATCAGCTTTCCTAATGGTCCAGCTCTCACAACCATACATTGCCACAGGGAATACCATTGCTTTGACCACGCGAATTTTTGTTTTCAATGTGATGTCTCTACTTTTCACTATGTTCCCCAGGTTTCTCATTGCTTGCCTCCCAAGAATCAGTCGCCTTTTTATTTCATGGCTGCAATCCCCATCTGCAGTGAGCTTAGATCCTAAGAAAGTAAAATCTGTCACTGCTTCTACTTCTTCCCCATCTATTTTCCACGGACTGATAGGGCCTGTTGCCATTATCTTGGTTTTCTTGATATTGAGTCTCAAGCCAGATTTTTCACTTTCTTCTTTCAACCTAATCAGGAGCTTCTTTAGGTCCTCCTCACTTTCAGCCATTAGGGTGGTATCATCTGCATATCTCAAATTGTTGATGTTTCTTCCAGCAATTTTGATCCCAAATTGTGATTCCTCCATCCCTGCATTGCGCATTATGTGTTCTGTGTATAAGTTGAATAAGCAGGGTGACAAAATGCAGCCTTGTCTTACTCCTTTTCCTATTCCAAACCACTCCGTCATTCCATTTTCTGTCCTAACTGTTGCCTCTTGATTCATGTACAGATTTCTCATGAGGCCTATAAGGTGTTCCGGTATTCCCATCTCTTTAATTACTTGCCACATTTTGTTATGGTCGACACAGTCAAAAGCCTTAGTGTAATCAATGAAACAGAAGTAGACTTGTTTCTGATATTCCTTTGTTTTTTCCATGATCCATCTGATGTTGGCGATGTGGTCTCTAGTCCCCCTGCCTCTTCTGAAACCCGCCTGCACTTCTGGTAATTCTCTCTCCACATACTGTTGCAGTCTATCCTGTATTATCTTGAGCATCACCTTGCTAGCGTGAGGGATGAGCGCAATTGTTCGATAATTTGAACATTCTTTGGCATTACCCTTTTTGGGGAGTGGAACGTATACAGATCTTTTCCAATCCTGTGGCCATTGTTTTGTTTTCCAAATCAGCTGGCATATAGAATGCAATAATTTGATTCCATCATCTTGTAGTGCTTTGAAAAGTTCAACTTGGATACCATCAACTCCACTGGCTTTGTTGTTTGCAGTGTTTTTTAAGGCCTTTCTGACTTCACTCTCTAGAATGTCTGGCTCATGTTCAATGTTCTCATCATTGTGATTATCAGGGGTGTTGAGGTCCTTTTTGTAGAGTTCCTCTGTGTACTCTTTCCATCTTTTTTTAATCTCTTCTGCATCTGCTAACTCCTTGCCGTCTTTGTCTTTTATCATGGTCATTTTTGCTTTAAATGTTCCCTTGAGTTCCCCAATTTTTTTGAAAAGATCTCTAGTCCTACCCCTGATATTGTTTTCCTCTATTTCTTTGCACTGTTCGTTCAGGTAGGTTTCCATACAGTTTCCAAAATCTGATATGTTTCCTACCCAAAGGAAATGGTATGTAAAGCTGATGTGGTGTGATGCTACTCTAAGCGGCACTTTGCATTGTCTGCATCAACACAAACAGGGAAGAGTAACAAAGCATCTAGACCAGTTCCACCACTTTCTGGCTTTGGGCTGGGAGGTTGCCATCTCACCTTACCTTACTTACTTAATCGCCTCCTCTTCTACCTTGCAGGTTGCCACCTTACCACTCCCAAAATTTTTGGATCCAAACCTTCAGATCTAGCAATGTGTCATTCTGATGTTGGGGTGGAACTGGTCATCTCTACAAAGAATGTGAAATGTTGTGCTTGTATGACAGAGAGACAAAACAAACATTCCACAATGAATTTGAAGGACAGCATCTAAATTCCAGCAGCAGCAGCAGTAGCAGCAACACAGAAAATAATGAAAAAGACAAAGGTGCTCATAAATGTGTCTTTTAAAAATTAAAATACAACCCCCCTAACAAAAAAAAAAACACACAACTACAGAATAAAAAAGCAAAACGCTTAACAAAACTACATATAACTACCACATGCACGCAGTACCAGTGGGACATTATAAACCAGGCATTGCCAATCTTTTCAAGTCAGGGGTCGGATTTCACTCTATCAGACTGTTGGTGAGCCAGACTGGTGTCCCCACCTCCGCTACCAAAACTTCCTGCCACCACCACTGCCAACACTCCCCCCACACTGCCACCACCAACACTCTTCACCACCACCATGATGCCAACAGTCCCCCATGCCTCCGCCGCCACCACCAACACTCCTGTTATGCCACTAGTCCAGACCGCTAATGCTCATCCCCACACTGTTGCCACTGCCAACACTCACCCATGTCACTGCCGCTGCTGCCAACACTCACCCCACTGAAGGGGAATGTTGACTTGGCATGTCCCTAACACCACTCCGTAGAAGGGCAGATGTTGTAAGCCTTCTACACAGTGATGGGATGTCAAAAATTCTAATACCACGCCATGACGTCACGGACGTCATGGGCGTGGCCAATGTCATGACGTCATGACGTCATGGGCGGAGCCAACGTCATGACGTCATGACGTTGTGGGCAAGGCCAAAAATAAAAAATAAATAAATAAACATGCACACAGACCCGTATATAACTTAAAGAAATAAAATAAAGAAATAAATAAAATAAAATTTAAATTAAAGTACAACCACCCACCGAAAACACAAATAAATCACCCACCCACCCTAAATATAAAAGCCTCACTTACCTTCCTTGGCACTGACGAACCTTCATGTGGCCCGGGGCCACCCGGCAAGGCACGCTGCCCCTGACTGCCACGGCCGCCACAGCCGCCTGCAGCCCCTGCCTGGCCACCGAACTCCCACGGGCACGTTGGTGCCTGCCCGCGCCGTCCGCCCACGCTGCGCCGTCCTAGGGACTTGGGCCGGACAAACCCCCATGCCCTGGGTAAGCGCGGCGGGGCTCGCCACCGCCGCATCATCTTCCGCCGGCCGCCGGCAGCTTCCTCGGGCATGGGGGTTTCTCGGGCCCAAGTCCCTAGGACGGCACGGGCGGCGCAGCGCAGGCGGACGGCACGGGCGGCGCGGCGCAGGCGGACGGCATGGGCGGCGCGGCGCAGGCGGACGGCGCGGGCGGCGCGGCGCAGGCGGACGGCGCGGCCAGGCACCAACGTCCCCGTGGGAGCTCGGTGGCCGGCTAGGGGAGGTGCCCTTCTCTTAGGGCTGCCGCCGCTGCTGCCGGAGCCACTCTAAAAAGAGGCGGCTCCAGCTTCGGAAGATTTTTTTTTTTTTAAATTGGATCCATTTGGCTCCAATTGACTGCGCATGTCCAGAAACTCAATTTGACGCATGCGCAATGCGTCAGATTGAGTTTCTGCGCATGCACAGTCAATTGGAGCCATTTTATCTCTGATTTTAATTTTTTTTTTCCTTTCGGTCAGGCGTCCGGAACCGGACGCCCCAAAAGTGGACTTCCCCTCACGGAGAACCCTCCGGGATTCATCTTACCGGTTCCAGAGATCCGTCTAGAACCGGTGACATCCCATCACTGCTTCTACAACATCTACCCTGCTATGGAGCGATGACAGTGGTGGCGGTAGTGAGGGCGCTGGTCAGATGGAATGGTGCCATGGGCTGGATCCAGCCCACAGGCTGTAGATTGCTTACCCTTGTTGTAAACCTTCTCAATTAACTAATCTCAGTATCATTACATTTTTAATATATTCACCCACTCATTCCAAAAAGATAACACATCTTTCTATGGCTTTATTCCTGTATCTCTCACTAGTACATAATCTAAACATTATTGCCATATTTCTCTAAAATCAGTTTGTTATTAATCCCCTTTTTACCTTTAATTGTTAATTTATCATTTACAGCTATATTCCATATCTCTCTATAGCAGTGTTTCCCAATCTTTGATTTTTGGACTTCAATTCCCAGAAGCCTATGTCAATTCCCTAAAACACTGATCAGCCAATATACTGACTTAGGCTTCTGAAAATTGGAGTCCTCTTGTGGGGTGTGGGCCCCACGTTGGGAACCACTGTCTTATACCAATCATCCAATTCAAATTCCTAATCTACTTTCCAATATTCAACCTCAAAACTGTTACAAACATAACAATCACCTTTTTCTTATCCCATTTTATTTGCATGTTTCCAAAATCCATTAATAATGTTATTTTAGGACACAAGTCCAATTTTATAGACAATATTTCATTAATTATAAAAAGCATTTACATATGTTTTGAAGTTATGACCTTTGATGTCAACATCTAGGGTTGCCAACTCTGAAGTACCCTATTCCCTCAGATTTCAGATTTTGAAAACCTCAGAACAGAACCCCAAATTTGAATCTCAGGGTCAAAGCCTTATACCTGACAATCATTCTTTTCCCACTAACTTTAATTGTCTCTGAAATGACTTACATCCAAATTGTCTCACTATCATTGTTAAAGTCAAATCCTTCTTGTTGTCCTTCTTGTTGTTCTTTTTCTAGGCCAGATGTGGAAATACCAAAATGAAGGCACCTTTTGGCGAGTTCATTCTGCAGTTCCTTTTGCTTGACCTAGTGTGAGAAAGATTAGCCAGCAACACAAGGTTGCCATTACCAGGGTACATCAGATCACTGGTCAACACAATTTTTCTGGCATGAGGTACTCTCACGATTCTAAGGTAATTTTGAGGTGTTGATTCCGAATCTGGCATCTGTTTTTTTTCTAGCACATCAGATTTTTGAGATCTCAAATATTGCATTATACCTACGAACAGCAAATTTATCATCATATTCGTCGAGCTAAACAGACATACGGACCTAATAAAATAACATCCAATATGCAATACTTTATTGAACAAACATATATAATTATGAACTGAAGCACAAAGTTGAGAGTGAAAGCATATTAACATGTAAGAATTGAAACATTAAGATATGAAAATATGTACAAAAAGGTAAATTGACAATATTGACCTTACATCGCCATGAATGACCTTTTCTTGGACGCTCTGCGACGTTCAACGTGTGTAATGTCTCTCATCAAGGATCAACAGTAATCTGCCATCATGTTGGTGTTCCGTTGGCCTTGGTAACATTTTTCCATTACTTTAATGTCTTGATGAAAACGTTCACCTTGCTCTTCGCTCATGTCACCCAAGTTCTCTGGAAAGTTGGCCAAGTGACTATGTAAATAGTGAATCTTGATGCTCATTCTACATCCAAGTGCTTGGAAACTCAAGAGCAGTTCCTCCACAATCTCTCAATAGCTGTCCGCTTTCTTGTTGCCAAGAAAATTCCGAACAACACCAGTGAATGCATTCCAAGCTCTAGCCTCTGCCGCCGTCATTGTTGGAAGAAAGTGTGGATCCCTGATGAGAGTTCTAATTTCAGGGCCATCAAATATTCCTGCCTTTTTCTTCTCCATGTGGAGGTAATAAAATTTTATTCCTATGAACCAGAGGCTCATTCGTAATGTTCTTGTCACCAGACGTCAAACTGATTCTTGGTGGCCAGGTCTTTTCCACCCGTTGTTTTACTGTAGCCAGCAAAGGTATTTGGTGTAACCTCCTTGCTGGCCCAGCAAAACATTTACCATTTTCAAATTAACACAGATCACCCATCCATGATGTGTGTAATCCAATCTATCCAGAATTGTCTTTATATTGCCATACTCTTCTTTCATTTGTACGGAGTGTCCTATTGGGATTGAACCAAATATATTTCTGTTGTTCAATAACACACATTTTAAACTCCTTTTACCACTGTTGATAAAAAGTCTCCATTCACTGGAATCATATGTGGGCAGTCCTATATGGAGAAGAAGCCCTTTAGCATCATTACTGTTAGATCCGGAGATCCTTGCGCGGGAGTGAGGACACGGACGCCATTGAAGGTGAACCAAACAACACGTATGTTTATTGTGACCGCTGGTAACAACAACAACAACGGCTGGGTCAGCAAGGGTTTAAATACCCTGCTTGACCCAGCCCACTGACCAATTGGAAGCAGCGATTTTCCCGCCGCTTAGACTTTTAAATATCCAACACCCCTTTCCCCCAGAATGCCTTAGTCCGCTATTTACATATATAATCGTTCAGGTGACGGGGGCGTGTCCGTACACGATCGGACCTGCGCAGTTCAGTCGGCGCTGGGGCATCGAGCAGAGCGGACCTGTCGCTCTCGCTCTGCCCCGGCTGGGCCGCTGGCGGTTCCGGGACACGACCGTCGGGCTCCGCGGTGACCGGGGGTGAGCCTGCTCCACACGGTAAGTTGACTGGTGGTGGTGCTGCGTAACTGGGGGTGTCTTCTGGCCGAACCGGGTCGGTGACCGGTTCGTCCATCGGGTGCATGTCTGGCTCAGCGCCGGTCTGCACTCCCTGGGGAAGGTTGCTATCCGTGTCGGGACTTGTTCGCCTCCTGAGTTGGTCGACATGGCGTTTCCATGTCCGACCATCAGCGAGGCGAACCGTGTAGGTGTAGGGACCCAGCATCTCGCTGACGGTTCCCTCTTCCCACGGTGGGCCGGGCGCATAGTTCCTGGCAAAGATTGGCGAGTCAATGGCTAGTGTCCTGCCCTGTGGTTGATCTCCCTTGAATTTGTCTGGGGAGTACCTGGGAGGTAACCGATCGAGATGACAGCGGAGTCTCCTACCCATGAGCAACTCCGCGGGGGCCCTTCCTGTGGCAGCGCAGGGAAGGTTGTGTTGGGCCAACAAGAACGTGTCCACGCGTTCCTGCCAGTCCCCCGGACCTAGCCTTCCCAGGGCTTCCTTTGCGCTTCGTACGAACCTCTCTGCCTGCCCGTTCCCTTGTGCCCTGAACGGGGATGTGAGAGCGTGTCTGGTTCCCAGGGATGCCAGGTACTGCTCGAACTCCGTGGCCGTGAACTGAGGCCCGTTATCGGAGACGAGTGTGTCGGGGATGCCGTGCGTGGCAAAGATTTGTCTGAGTTGCCTGATTATTGTTCTAGCTGTGGTGCTACTCAAGAGTCGGACTTCCAACCATTTTGAGTATGCATCCACGACAATCAGGAACGTTTGGCCATGGAATGGGCCGGCGAGGTCAATGTGAATCCTCTGCCATGGGCCCGAGGGTTGTTCCCATTCCCTGATCGGGGCTGCCGGGGGATTGGGCCGTGATGATTGGCAAGGTGTACATTTGGCCACCCATGACTCTATGTCTTTGTCAATGCCAGGCCACCACACGTAACTTCGGGCCAATCCTTTCATTTTTACTATTCCCGGGTGGCTGGCGTGCAGAGTGTCTAAGACCTTGGGACGGAGTTTCCTGGGAATCACTACCCGGTCCCCCCACAGCAAGCAACCCCCCACGTAACACATCTCGTTCCTTTTGTCGTGAAATACCTTGAATTCCCCTTCCCCCTTGTCCGGCCAACCCCGGTGAACCCAGCTGGACACAGTCCGGAGGTCGGCGTCTCTCGCCGTTTCCCTGGCAACCTCGGCCGATGTAGTGGGGGAAGAATCCAGGACGTCTAGGGCAAGAACCGATGCCTCCCCCTTTTCCGCGCCTTCCTGGGTCGGAAGGGGGCATCTGCTTAAGGCGTCAGCGTTGCCCATGTGTTTCCCGGGGCGGTAGACCAAGGTGTATGAGTACCCCGACAGGAAAAGGGCCCAACGTTGCATCCGGGGAGACAAGGCAGAGGGTGTAGGCCGGTCACCAGCCAGAAGTCCCAACAAGGGTTTATGATCAGTCACGAATTCAAAGTCCCAGCCATATAAGTAATCATGGAATTTCCTTACCCCTGCCACTGCCGCCAGCGCCTCCTTATCGATCTGGCCGTAGTTTCTCTCGGTCAGCGACATGGTCCTGGAATAATAGGCGATGGGCGCCTCGAGGCCGTTGGGTAGACGGTGGGCCAGGACCGCGCCGACGCCGTAGGGAGACGCGTCGCAGGCGAGGACCAGTGGCAGGGTCGCGTTGTACTGTATCAGGAAACTGTCCTGGGAGAGGAGATTTTTTACAGTGGCGAAGGCCGACTTTTGTTCGGGACCCCACACCCACTCTGCCCTTGCCGCTAACAGTCTGTGTAGGGGTTCAGCCGCCGTGGCCTTCCCTTTCAGGAAGGCCGCGTAGAAATTCAGGAGACCCAGGAACGCCTGCAGCTCCTGCTTGTTTTTTGGGGCCGGGGCGTTCCGGATTGCCTCTACCTTCCCCTTTGTCGGGTGGATGCCCTTGGCGTCAATGCGGAATCCCAAGAAATCCACGGAGGGGACCCCCAGCAGGCACTTGTCCTTTTTTACCTTGAGCCCAGCGGCTCTGAATTTAGCCAGGACAGCGGCGACCCTGTCCTTTAGCTGTCCGGGATCCCCTGCAATTATCAGTACGTCGTCAAAATATGGGACCACCCCCGGGAGTCCTTGGAGGAGCCGTTCCATCGTGCTCTGAAACAGTCCCGGAGCTATGCTGACCCCAAACTGCAGCCTCGTGCACTTGAATGCCCCCCGGTGTGTGACAATGGTTTGGGCTTCGGCCGTGGCGTCGTCCACCGGGAGTTGTTGGTAGGCTTGGGCCAGGTCTAGCTTGGCAAAGATCTTGCCAGGGCCCAGCGAATGGAGTAAGTGGTCTATGACGGGAACCGGGTACACGCTCGGCTCTAGTGCCTTGTTGATCGTGCATTTGTAGTCTGCACAGATGCGCACTGACCCGTCCGGCTTGATGGGGGTCACTATGGGGGTCTCCCACCTAGCATGGTCCACGGGAACGAGGATTCCTTGGGCCACCAGTTTGTCGAGTTCCTTCTCGACCCTGGGTTTGAGTGCCAGCGGAACTCTCCGAGCCTTGAGTCTAATGGGGGCGACGCTTGGGTTGAGCGCAAAAGAAATAGGGGACCCCACATACCTGCCTAAGCCTTCCCCGAAAACGTCCTGGAATTCGGTCATCAGGTCGTTTCTCAGCGAGGCGTCTCCGGGCTGGTCAGTCGCGGTGTTGTGGATGCCGGCGATGGACAGTCCCAGGGCGGGGAACCAGTTTGTGCCTAGCAGCGTTGGAATGTTGCCGTGGACGATGGTCAGTGGGAGGCGTTCTTCCCTTGGTCCGTACTTAACTTGGACCCACTTCTGCCCTGCGACGGAGAGGAATCTGCCCTGGCAGTCCTTGATCCGGATCCGCTGAGTCTGGAGGTCCGCTACCTTCAGAGACGGGAATGCCTTCTTCATCCACCGCCACGGAATGATGGATATGGCGGCCCCAGAGTCGACCTCCATGGGACACTCAGCCCCGTCGATCGTGACTGTGGTGTGGTACTTTCCTCCTTTCTGTGTGGCGGTGTGGCTTATCGTTAGCGTGTGCGTCTCGGCATCTTCGAATTTGCCGCTGTTTCGTCCTTGGCGCCTCTGATTCGCCCTCTGGTTGGCGGCCATCTTGCCCGGCGGGAACTTTTGAATGTGCCGGTCAGCTTGGCTCTCCGCTTGCCTGGCCCGGCAGACCTTTCCAATGTGTCCCCTCTTTTCGCAATAGCGGCAGATGGCGTCCCTGAAGCGGCAATGTGCCCGCTGGTGTGGCCCTCCGCAGCTAGCGCAGCGCTGACCGCTCCTGCCCGAGTTTCCCCCGTCGGTCGCACACACCTCCGCTTCTTCATCTTCGTCCTCATCGGGAACGACATCTTGATGGTGAGTGGAGGCTTGGCGGGGCGCCGACGGGGGCCGGTTGAAGGAGGATGTTGTTGTCGTCGAGAGTTCGAAAGCTCTGGCTTCCTCGATGGCCGCGGCCAGGGTCAGGTCTCTCCGGGCCAATAGTCTCTTGCGGAGTTTGTTGTCGCGGACTCCCCTGATGAGCTGCTCGGTTAGGGAGTCCTCGAGAAATGACCCGAATACCGCCGGAACGGCTGCTGCCCTTAGGGCGGCCACGTACTCGCCGATGGTTTCCCCCGACATCTGGAATCGGTCCCGGAACTGAAGTCTGAACACAAATCTCGAGGGCTCCGGCGCGTAGTGATTCTTGAGGGCCAGCTGTAGTGCTTCCCACGAGACGTCCAGAATTGGCGTGGGGTCCACCAGGGACTGGGCCACTTCGTAAACTTTGGGCCCGCAATGGGTCAGGAAGAACGCTTTCTTCCGCTCCGGTGCGATCTCTCCCAGCTCAGCAGCCAGGAGGGAGAATTCAAACCGGTCCATATAGCTCTTCCATCTCTCGTCCTTCGGCTGGAAGGGTGCCGGAGGGACGTAAGTAGCCATGGCGAGGTGGCTTCGAGAGTGGTGGCTCTGGCGTGTGTTGGTTCTGGTCCGTTCCTCAGGATCCCATCCTCGTCGCCAGTGTTAGATCCGGAGATCCTTGCGCGGGAGTGAGGACACGGACGCCATTGAAGGTGAACCAAACAACACGTATGTTTATTGTGACCGCTGGTAACAACAACAACAACGGCTGGGTCAGCAAGGGTTTAAATACCCTGCTTGACCCAGCCCACTGACCAATTGGAAGCAGCGATTTTCCCGCCGCTTAGACTTTTAAATATCCAACAATTACAATAAACAAGTGGACCATCAGATTGGAAGTACTTTCACGGTGCTGCTTCTTTGTTACGATAAAAGGAGACACTAATGCCAGGTCTGAGTAGTCCTTTCTCTTTCAGCCTGGAAGCCAACAATTCTGAAGACTGCTTTGGCAAATACAAATCTCTTACCAGATCATTCAATTCAGGTTGACTAAACAGACTAACAGAATCTGCATCAGATGGCGTATAGGTTGGAGCATCATTATCCTCATCATGTGTAGTAGAACCGGATGAACTGTGGGATTCAACATCAATCTCTGGTAGCTGTGTATATACAGGCACAGGTATTTCCTCACAGTGCCCAACTGGTCGTTTGTCAGACGGGATATTGGGGTATTGTATGTGGTGTCTGTTCTTTTTATTGAAACCTTTGACATTGACAAGGCAAAAGTAGCAGTCATCCACATGGTTCCTTGGTTCTCTCCAAACCATCGGCGCACCAAACTTCAACTTAGAATTCATTCCTTTAGACCATGACCGCAATGTTTCGACACAGGTTTTGCACACTGTATGAGCAAAACATCCCAGTGAAGAAGCCTTAACAATGGAGGGGAATGTTATGCCCCATGCCCAGTCATGGGCATTAGACAGAAAGTATAACCCCCAGCGTTAGCAATCACCAGTTCAGTCTCTTGCCTTAATATATGCACTTCATGAATTCTTCTCGTGGAATCTGGGAAATGTCAAGAGAAGAAATTATGAAAGGGAAGAGCTGGTTTAGATATTAGCCTATTTATAACTTCAGAGATGTGTGTGTGGTTTGTACATAATCACACACACATGCACAGATAGTATCCAAAGTGTGCAGTTCAGGAAATAATAATGGTAATAAATGGAGGACAGTACAATCTTTGCAATTAAGGGCTGTGTTTTAAAGAAAAGCAGTAGCTTGACTGCAGAGCCTTTGAAGTTCACATGGCTGCTTGCTGTGTGCTCTCAACCATTGCCGGAAAGAGTGCATAAGTTATTGCATAACGTCGCCCAATCTTTCTTTAGCACAGCGCTGATTCCCTCTAGGAGGGCCATATTTTCTCGAATGAAGATGACCTGCAGTTTCAGACAGCCTTTCAAAATGTGAAAACTGTAAAGGAAGAGAAATATTTTGAAGCTTGTCAATTTCCCCCCCCCCCTCCTTTCTAGCGGCAGCTGCTGTTCCAATGTGGAATGGAGATGGTTGGCCCTCAGGGATGTAAAGCACTCAAGGGTGGAGGTATGGTGGAGAGAAAGGAATGGAGAAGTTGACATCTTTGCTTTGTTTGGAGCAATCAGTCCTCTCTTCTTATATGTGAGGTTTTTCAGGAAGCAATTTTTATTCCCCCCCCCCCCCAGTTAATGGAAGAGCAATTAGCTTCCCCTGTGTCAGGGTCAGGTGTCTTTTTAAAGTTCAGTTGCTTCGGGGAAAGAATGTGAACAAATTGATTGACTGATTTAATAAATAGTTTGATAGCTTCAGAGAATATCAGGGCCACTGTCCTGTTCTCAGGATCCAGCAGCGGCAGAGCCTTTAAGATATACAGCCTGTCATTTTGCAAGCCTATGAGGCCATTGTAATGCTAGCTTTTTTGAGGTTCCTGGTTTTGGGAGATAGGCAGAATAAATACCAAAACTGATAATATCAATACTACCACTGCTACTTCTACTACTAATGTTTTATGTTGGAATGATGCATCTTTAAAAAGTAGATGATATAATGTCAGGGTGATTAAGATCTGCAAGTTACCTTGGTCTACTGGCATATGGTCTTAGAGTGTCCTCTCTGAAGGTGGTCTTAGAGATATATTTCCTTTTTTTCTGTCTTGAGTTGTGGTCAGACAACTACAAAGATGTGTGCCTGGTTATACCACAAAACATCACTTTAATGGGAAAGTACTTCCTTGACTTGAACCTTTCATCAACAGGGAATCACTCAGCATATCCTATCAAAGTGGAAGTTCTATGGCTCGAACAAAAAGGTTCTACTTGAGCATTGATGGGTGTCAGGCTGGAACATTTCCTTGCATGTCACATGAATACTGGCAAATGGATTTTGTCACACTGCTCCACAAGGTATCCAAATTGCAATCTCTTTCCCCTTGTGATCGTATCTTGGTCCCTCATCTGTCTGCAGTGCCAGTTGCATGATTCTCATGATTCTCATGAGCTCAACTGTTAGTTTGGGGACAGATGTTCATGCTTTTCTGGCTTGTCAGAAGCCAACTAAGCTTGAATTGGGGCCTTTTAATTATCTGTGCAGTTACCTCATGTCGTGAACTATAGCAATTCCAACATGGAACATCTTGCTGGTAGCAAGGTCTTCATGTATTTTGGTATTGCTTCAATTCTGGCCCCTTGTCTACAGCTTCTGTCTTCCTGTGCTGTTACAGCCTGAAACTCACAAGGGAAGCTGGCTGCTCCAGACATGTACTGTAGGAGAAAGTAGGGCAAGGCAGTGTCCATCATTACATGAGAACCATGTACAGTGAAAGCAGAGTCATAACCAGTGTTTCATCCAATTAAATAAAGCAGAGCTCCGAACTTACATCCTAACCAGTTCCCTAGCAATGGTTGAATGGAAGCCATTATATGACAACCCAATGGTGGACCTGTATGGTGGGTGTGGCCAGAGGTAAAGCCCTGTGTTGCACCCAAATTAGGACTACTTTATTTCAAAACTTGAATTTCTGCTACCAGTGAACTGGGGTGAACTTGCTGAATCCCACCAATGTGTCAACCCTTTCTAACTCCCATTAGTAGCTGTTATGTCATCAGGGCACCCCTGACTCACGGTGACCCTAAGAATGAACAATCTCCAAAATGTACTGTCCTTGCTCAGCTCTTGGAAGCTCAAGGCTGTGGATTTCTTTAGGGAGTCATTCCATCTAGTCTTCCTCTTTTCCTGCTGCCTTCAGCCTTTCCTGGCATTATTGTCTTTGCCAGAGAATCTTCCTGTCTCATGATGTGCCCAAAGTAGGACAGCGTCAGCTTCATAATTTCTCCCCCAGATATAATTCAGGATTAATTTGCTTAGGTTTAAAAACAGAGGAATGATTTGTGTAGAATTTCCTTGCCTTAAGGAAATGAAATTTGGGCAAGGTCAGTGGCATTGACAAGCACCTCCATCTTGTCTGCTTCTTCTGACCTTGTCAGGAGATTTTGCGACCAATGAATGTGAAATAAACATCGATCTGATTCCTCCCTCTGACTCATTCTCTTTGCATAAGAGTAAACACTGAATATAGACAATAAGAAAGCTCCAACACCAACATGTTCCTAATAACAAAACAAAAACTAGGAATTTATGTTTGGCTTGGCAGATAGTACAATAAAGATTTCCCTCACCTGCATGTGATGTTATCCTAATTCTGATTCCAAAGCATCAAGCCTTCGTCTGGTACTGAACAAAGGCAGTCTTTAGGTTGTATCCATGGCAACTGACTTGGAAACCTAAGGATGGAGAAGCGAGGGTCCACCCAGTGACAGATCCTCATTCTGCAGTAGGCCAAGCAGGCAGGTAGGTATGCTGTCAACAAAGCCACTCAGTCGGTTTCCCCTGCCAATCACTTTGACATCCACAAAGGAAATAGTTCTGCTGCCTCACAATGCAAATCAGAAGTGACTCTATTCATGGCAAATGCCGGGAGCTGGAAATTCAATCTTATTTTATTTTTTAATAATCCATTCCCTTCAGAATCCAGCTTCTTCAGTAAGAAAGCTCCCTCATTTTGCTCTCTTGTCAATTTATGTGGTAGGGAATCTCTTAAATTTGGTCTGCCTGAGGCTTAGATGCTTTAGGGCTAGGCCTAGGAAAGTAATTAGATTTCCACAATGCACCATGTCCAAAATACAATGTCCCACCTGGCTTGGTATGCTTGGCAGAGTTTTTTTTTTTGTTTCAAGTGCAATACGACGATTTGAATTTAGGAAGAATGTGTTTGGATTCAAACCCTTTTACCAGGGATGGGAAACATTTTGTCCTTCAGATGTTCTGGCCTGGAACTTCTGTGAACATCTCACCTCACCTCACCTGGTTAATTCTAAAGGATTGTGGAAACTGTAGTCTACATATATGGAGGGCCAAAGTTTGTCCTCCCATGCTTTGTACATAGAATCATAGAATAATACTAATTTCACGTCAGAAATTATTCTGGGTTGAAAGGATTTTTACGGAAGAAACTCTGCTCAGGGAATGCCCAAATGAGGCTCCTTTCATGTCCCCAAGAGCTGGGACAGAGACAAGAGCTCAATCTGTCATGCAGTTCTAGGGTCTCGAACTGCCGACTTACCAACCTTCCAGCTAACAAGGTGAGCTTCTTAACCAATGAGCCACCACAGATATTATTATCATGGAATACCTGAGTTGAAAGGATCTTTTTAGGCCGGCGAATTCAACCCCTTGTTCAATGCAGGAATTCAAATCAAGGCAGATCTGACAGATGATTGTCCAATTCTATTTTGAATGCTTCCAGTGTTGGAGTGCTCACCACCCCTCAAGGCAGTTGGTTCCACTGTCATACTGCTCTAGCTGTTAAAACATTTTTCCTTTTCCTGATCTTCAGCCTATTTCTGGCTTCCTTTAGTTTGAGCCTGTTACTATGTGCCCTGTACTATCAGGCGATGGAAAACTGATCTTTCCCTTCCTCTTTATGATTATAGTTATAAAAATGCAGGGAAAGAAGCAAGTTCTCAGAAAGCCTTATGATTTTACAGCTGGTAGCAATTTTGGGTGTTTAAAGACTCCCCCTGCCTCCCTCCTGCAGGAGATTCACTTAGTAAATTACAATATTTGGCCTAATTAATAGTTTAATAGTCATTTCCTTTGTTTGGATTTAATCAGTCATTGTTTTTGTGGTGCCCCTCCCTTCTTGCATAACATTACATATTATGTAATGGGATAGCCAAGAAAGAGGAAGGAAGGAAGGAAGGAACTGATCAATAAAATCCACAGGTCAGAGAATTGGAATAAGTTCTGCTCGAGTCCCATCAAACTTCTCCCCAAGTGGTGAAATTCCTTACTTGTAACTTGCTGGCAATCTTCAAAATGGTCTCTTAAACTGCAACAAGAAGTGCTGCCATTTGTAAGTGTGTAATTTCAGCCTATCCACCACAAGGAGAAAGTATTTTATTATTTAAGTTGGATTGACATCCTGTCTATTCTCCTGTTTTACATTGTCAGTTCTTCTAGCAAATATTAAAAGTAAAACTTGTCGGATTCCCAATAACATTTGTGAAAATGTCACTTCATCCACAGGGGTGAAGAAAGTCCAGCTGGAATGTTCTAGCCTTTACATGTGGATTTGGGAGGCTCAGATGACATCCTGGTACCTCATTAAAATTATTAGAGCTGTATAGAACATGCAGTTTGCAGTGCAGAGATTGCTTTGGGAAAATAAAATGAAAGTGAATCCTTTTTTTTTTTAGCCTCAAGATGTGAACAAAGTATTAGCATAGGTAAAATATATAAAATACGCACCATGATGAATCAGTAATAGATTTCATACAGATTATAATAATTTAAGAAGTTCATTCTGTCATAATAATTGCATGCTGTCAAATTGATTCTGACTTTTTTGGCAACTCTTCTCTAATTTTTCTAGGTACATAAGTGTTTCACAATTCCCTTCTGGGATTGTTGGGGGTTGTGTAGTTTGCTCGGCCTACAAAGGCAGAATCTTTTCCCAGAGTGGGGAACTGAATTCCAGCCTCTGGCTCTGTAGCTAGGTTCCCAACCTTTTTACATTTCAATCAAATTGTTGGTGAGAAGAAGGAAAATATTTTTCTGTGTTTATGACTCTCTCTCTCTCTCAAATTAATGTTGATTCTCTTTCATTTTTGGAAAGGCTATTAACCATGTGAACAGCACTGCAGTTAGAATTGATCATGGATTGGATGTCCCTGTTTGGCAGCCTAATTTCTTCCCTAAAACTGTCCATACTGCCAGCAACTCAATGCTGAGTATCAGGCGGTGGTTAACTAACCTGACAACCCAGAGGACTAACGGCCTTGGGTGACAAAGTCCACAGCAAAGGGTGATGGTCCCCAAGTGGATTAAATCCCACTTGAATCCATCTTGATGGAGGGCAGCAGCTTCATCAATACTGGCCTGGGGCTGAGCAGGACTTTGTGTGTCAAAAGGGCTCAGGACCAGAAAATGACTTGCAGAACTGGATCAGTGGTATGGAGGTCATGCTGCTATGCAGAAGGCAGATTCTCAGGACAGTCTTCATGGCTGATCTCCATGAGGATCATCAATACAGTATTTGGATTCTGATAAGGCAGAAGAAGAACTGTCTAGGTAGAGTTCATGACCAAACCAAATCCAAATCCAAAACCAAAACCAAAACCAAACCCAAACCCAAACCCAAACCCAAACCCAAACCCAACCCAACCCAACCAAACCAAACCAAACCAAACCAAACCAAACCAAACCAAACCAAACCAAACCAAACCAAACCAAACCAATATGTTTTTGCCAGAGGGGCATTGGAATGGCAGTACAGAAGTAGGAGTTGGAGGATGGTTGAGTCTCATACAGATAGCCTTGATTTTTGCTTGTTTTCCTGGGGTTGCATCCAGGTCACCTCCTGCAATTAATGGAAATAACTGAGTAGGGGGATAAAAAGGGCAAGAGTAACTTAGTTAAATTATAAAAGATCATTTTGGTACAATTAAATCTGCAGTGCTCATCCACATTTTAGGGTTTGACTAAATAAGCTCATTTAGAATGGCATCTTCTTCTCCAGGTGCCATATCTGCTTTGGATACTGGCTATCATCATGGCGATAGTCTTCCTCTTCTTAGCTCCTTGGAACAGTTCTTCTGAGGACATGCTACACCAGTCTCTCAGGTTCTTCAGCCATGAAGTCTGTCTACATCCAGGGCTTCTCTTCCCAGGGATCTTTCCTTGCAGAGTGAGTTGGGGCATGGCGCAAGCGAAATAGAGTCAACTTAAGGTCAGCAGAGGTCTGATATGACATGTCCTGCAAACTTTGTGTCTAAATGGCAGCTCAAGAAACTATATTTGTTCTGACTCCTCTGTGAAAACAAGAACAAAGCAAAGCAAAAACCCACTCCTTATCCTCTCTTGCCTCTTCTTCCTTCCAGGAAGAAGTTATCAATTTTTTTCTAAGTGATGCAGTGCATTAGAGCTCTCCTAATGCAGTTTTAAAAAAAAAAAACCCTTTTACTTCCTCTGTCCCTCCATGGAGCACAGGAAGTGTTTAATTTCCCAGTCTCATGAAGTGGCTAAAACTGTCTTCTTAAACCACTTAAAAATATTGGAAATTGAAAGATGAAGGCAACTTTAAGCAGCAAATTCTACTTTGGTTTCTTTCTAGCAATCACATGTGCAGGAAACAAATTAAAAGAATGTGAACCTACCAACACCAAAAAAGTTGTATAACCTGACGGACACAGAAAGGTGTGGGTAGGAATCTGGTAGTTGTAGTCCAAGAAGTAACTTTCACAAGTAGTAGGCATTCCTAAACAAAACTTGGCCAGGGGAATGCTGGAAGATATAATCAAAAAAGGTAACTTTCCCAGGTTTTTCTGTTCTACAGCTTTGATGTTCCTTAGGCCTTGGTGACTAAGTCTGTAATGCAAAGCAAGTACTTTAGAACTGGGCTATGGCTTTTTGCTGGTTTCTGTTGACTGCTACAGTCTTCACATGCTGAACAGCCACCATGGAGAGAAAATAATACATCAGACATAATTCGTGCCTCTAGACGACAGCAGCGGTTCTCACGCACAGTTTTTCACCGGCTTGATCCCCTTCCTCTGTGATTCCTTATGATTTCCCCCCAACCTATGAATAAATTAAAGACTATTTTCTATAATATTTTACCTTGTGTTTTATAAGATGCCTCAAAGGAGCCATCATGAGGTTTGGGTGCTTCTAACTGCTGCATAATAAGGCAAGAATTTGTGTCTAGCAATAATGTCAATGCTAAAGCAGTTGTTATGCATCCAAGGGATCATCATGGCCATTGAAGAGCAATTCTGTTTCTTCTTTTTATTAGGAAGAGATGTATAATAGTTCAAGCAGAGAGCGAGATGGCCTATGTGTGTAAAATGGGACTGCATCTCATTGTACTCCAATCTGAGTGAATGAGCTCATAAAATTGGTTTTAAGGATGGCTTTTCTCTTCCTTTGAAATATCCCCTCTGTCCTTTGCCTTTCCTCATTTCAGTTTATACTCTACTATAGGCTTGCTAAATGTTACTTTGTTGAAACAAAGGAGGGGAAATTTCAGGTGTGAGCAAGAAGGAGAAAATTTCAAGTGAATTCTTCTGAGCGTTTCCCCTCTTGACAATAGTGCATTTATATAGTCCTGTATTTTGACTGAGTTTGGGCAGATTATCCTGCCATGGTAATAGAGTAGACCATACTGCCAGCAAATCAACACCAATCATCAGGCAGTGGTTAAATAACCTGATAACCTGGAGGACTAATGGCTTCAGTGGCGAAGTCCATGGGGAAGGGTGATAGTCCCCAAATGGATTAAATCCCACTTTAATTCATCTTGATGGAGGGCAGCAGCTTCATCAATACTAGCCTGGGACTGAGGAGGACTTTGTGTGCCAAAAGGGCTTAGGACCAGAAATTGACTTGCAGAACTGGATCAGTGATATGGGTGTCGTGCTGCAAAGTGGAAGGTAAATCGAAGACTAGTGCATTATATTGCTCCAAGGACAATCTTCATGGCTGTTCACCATGATGATCGCCAATATTCAGAATTGACTTTGGCTTAAAGGTAAATGTTGCCCTTGCTCGAAAGCCAGTCATATCTGATTCTAGGATTCAGTGCACATCTCTGTTTCAAAGCTGAAGAGCCGGTGCTGTCTGCTTCTGCAGACGTTTCCATGGTCATGTGGCAGGCATGACTAGACAGCGGAGTGCATGGAATGCTGTTTACTTTCCCGCCGAAGTGGTCCCTATTTATCTACTTGCAATTTCTTGCTTTCAAACTGCTAGGTTGGCAGGAGCTAGGACAAAGACAGGAGCTCATGCCATCCTGCAATACTCAGGAATCGAACTGCTGACCTTCCGCTTTCCAGTCAGTATCTTAGCCACTTGAGCCACTGCAGTGGCTATCTAAGAAAACTTCCATCTCACAATGAACTTATCCAACTGTTACGACATTCAGGAAACATATTTTTGAGAAAAGATTATGCAGATGACACTACCCTAATGGCAGAAAGTGAAGATCTAAAGAGCATCTTGATGAGCCTGAAAGAGGAGAGTGCAAAAGCTGGCTTGAAACTCAAGATCAAAAAATCAAAAATCATGGCATCTGACCCCATCTCTCTCTGGGAAGGGGAAGAAATGGAAGCAGTGACAGACTTTATCTTCTTGGTATCTAAGATTACTGCAGATGGTGACTGCAGCCATGAAATTGGGAGGCAAACCATGGCAAGCCTAGGCAGCAAAATAAAAAGTAGAGACATCATCCTGCCAACAAAACTTCATATGGTTAAAGCAATGGTCTTCCCAGTAGTAATGTATGGCTTTGAGAGCTGGACCATAAGGAAGGCTGAAGGAAGAAGAATAGACGCCTTTGAACTGTGGTGCTGGAGGAGACTCTTGAGATTCCCCTGGACTACAAGGAGATCAAATCAGTCAATCCTGATGGAAATCTACCCTGACTGCTCCTTGGAAGGACAAATACTAAAGCTGAAGCTCAAGTACTTTGGCCACCAAATGAGAAGAGAGGATTTACTTGAGAAGCCCCTGATGCTAGGAAAGACCGAAGGCAAAAGGAGAAGGGGGCAGCAGAAGATGAAATGGCTAGACAGCATCACCGACGCAGTGGGCGTAGATCTGGGCAGACTCCAGAGGATGGTGGATGAGAGAGGAGCCTGGTATGCGATGGCCCATGGTGTTGCAAAGCGTTGGACTCAAAGATGCAACTGAAATTAACAATAACAACAACAATTTACTTGAAGTGAAAGTTAAATTACAAAAATGTAGGGAGGGGGATGTAGGAATGCTGATGGCAACGCTGGCACGCCACATTGAATAGAGCCTTCCTGCGTTGCCATCAGCATTCCTACATCCCCCTCCCTACACAAAAAGCCTGCTTTAATATGTCCATGTTTTGAATCAGGTTGTGTGATTTGTAGTTTGGTTTTGCAAGTTTAGTTTTAAGCATAACTTTATGCATATATTGACCTTTATGTATATACTGTATATACTTTTGTCACTTCGGCTTGTCATCAGAAGGGAAGAGTTAGATATAAGCAAAAATGAAATATGAAAATGACCCTGAATTGGAATTATAATCTAAGAATTAATTAAAGGTATGTTTTAAAATGTGCTTGTTTTGGAGATATTTCTTGCTAATAGTCTGTTTCTTGGATATGCTGTGGTATTATCAGGTGTCGATCCATGTGTTGCCATGGCAGCTGATAGTGATGTCACAAGCTTTACATTCTGATCTAACTACAAGGTCCAAAGAATCAGACAACACTTGATGAGTGTAACAGAGGTGGATTTTTATAATTAGCAGTCAAGAGAGGGCTACAGGAAATCAGTCTAAACAAAATAAATTGCTTGGTTTTTTTTTTTACTGTTCTTTTACTCTCCCATCTCAAGTTTGCTTTTTTGGGAAAGTAATGCTTTAAAAAAGGAAAAAAGAAAGATGAGTCCCTAACATGCTGGGTATTCATTTTACAGACCCCATCAATCGCATATATTGTAACAGAAAAGACAAGACAAAGAAGGCAAGTCAAAAAAGGTGATTATTTGTGCTGGCACTTCTGTTCTTTAGTCACTTCAAAAATAGGCGAACTAGCTCATTTCCAGAGTGGACCAAACTGCAGGACAAATCTCCATGTAATTGCACCTGAGTGATTGCTAGATGTGATACTGTCAAAATGGAGGAGGAATCACAATTATTTAATCCCACGTGTTTGTGAGGAATAACAAAAGGATAATAAAAAAAATGGCTTTTCTCCAGAATGAGTCAGAATTGGGGTGGGAAAAATACTTGCTTTTTTTATTTCATGTTAATACAGGTTATTGTTACTTAGTGAGATACATAGTTGAGGATTTTTCCTTCCATCTAGACAAAAAAAGCTATTTTTCCTGGCAAGGTCTCTTCAAGTAACACAAATTGTGGAAAAAATAGGTCCTTTTGGATTGTAATGCCTTTGAAAAGCAAAGGATATGTGTACTGAGGCATCAAGGAACACTGCCTGATTGTTAAAAAGACAAAAACCCTTTGATGTTTAATCCTTGCAAATAATTTGCAACAAAATAGTAATTACTGTTATTTTGCTCAATTTGTGTTACTGCTCTTAAAGCATTATCTGTCCGGTTTTGCTTCATTTGCTCTAAAAATTGTCCTCTTGTCAAGAGTATCACAAAATATATCGCCCTGCTTCAGGATGAGGAGGATTATTTTGCAATTCCTCATCCCCATATATGAGAATATGGCAAGTATGGCAAGTATCAATTAGGTAGATCCAACCTAGCAGTTCAAAACCATGAAATTGCAAGTAGATAAATAGTTGTCGCTTCAACAGGAAAAATAACAGTGTTCCATGCACTCTCGTATCAAGTTATGCCTGCCACATGACCATGGAAATGTCTGCAGATGCAGACCACACTGGGCACCAGACTCTAGATTTGGATATGACCGACTTTTAAGCAAGGGAGATGTTACCTTTAATTAAATCAAGACAAGAGTAAAATGAGATAATTTTAGTTAATTTACTTAGTTAGTTCACTAGTTAATTTAATTAATTTCTACAGGATTATTCTCAGTCTGGATCATCTTCATTTATTCTCCTCCCTTTTCAACTTTTCTGTGTAAACTAGTAAAGGTAAAGATTTCCCTTGCTCGAAAGCCAGTCGTATCCAACTCTAGGAGTCAGTGCTCATCTCTGTTTCTAAGCCAAAGAGCCAGCGCTGTCTGCTTCTGCAGACGTTTCCTTGGTCATGTGGCAGGCATGACTAGACACCGGAGCGCATGGAATGCTGTTACCTTCCCACCGAAGTGGTCCCTATTTATCTACTTGCAATTTCTTGCTTTTGAACTGCTAGGTTGGCAGGAGCTGGGACAGAGATGGGAGCTCATTCCGTCCTGCAGTACTCGGGAATCGAACTGCTGACCTTCCACCTCCCAGTCAGCGTCTTAGTAACTTGAGCCACTGCAGTCCCATAGTCCCACTGCAGTCCCATAGTATAAACTATGACACATCTGGAAAGTTTGCAGCAGACACTTAGATTGATTTAATATCATTTCTTTGCAGAACAGTGTGAAAACACTAGTGTTGTCAAGTGAAGATATGAAGGAAAAGCTTTTTTGGGTTACAGTTCTCTTCCTGCATCTCTCGCTAAATTAAAACTGAGTGCAAAATGCTCTGAGAGCAGGAGGACCTAATCACATTGCATATAACACAGAAGGTGCTCCAGGGAGTTGTGACACCTATAGTCTTCTGGAAACCCCAACACGCCTCTTTTTCTTCAGCCAAAAGATGGACTCAAGTGTTGATTTGCTTTGTATACCATATGATATGTTATTACTTTGTATTTACTGTGTATTTTGGTTACTGTATATTGTTTGATTTGTTGTTTATATTGTATTTATTGTATATGTTTTTTATGATTATATAAGCTGCCCTAAGTCGGGTTCTCCTGAGTGGGCAGGATATATATTCAAAAATTAAATTAAATTAAATTAAATTAAATTTATTCCAGGGGTGCCCAAACTATGGCCTGTGGGCCAGATCCAGCCCTTGACATCAATTCATCTGTACAGGCACATTTTATTTCCATTTCCAGCGGTGATGAGGGTGGCGTTGGCCAGATAAATTGGAGTCAAGGGCTAGATCCAGCCCACGGCCATAGTTTGGGCACCCTTGGTTTATTCAGTGGCAATGATTAACATTATCACATCTCTGGCTGGATATCAGTTCTTTTCCCCTGTCTTTGTAACGAACACCAGATCTGGCAAAAGTTGGTTTCAAAGCCAAATCCCCCATTGACTAGACAAAGTTTGCAAGTGTCAGTAAACCTTTCCGTGCACGACTGATTGAGGAAGAGACTCAGTGCAGAAACAGATGTGTGTCAGTTTTGCAATTAGAAACTGAGCTCCCTTAAGAATTAAAGGATATTTGCTTTTCCTATAACAAAGGTTTTGCAGATTCACTGAGTGCAAAGAAGCTTGTTTCTATCTGTTTTTTTGTACATTTGCAAATTAATTGCACAGACACAAAGGCCTTGGGAAAGAATGCTTCTTTGGAGGGACAACATTTTATCACCTTCTGATTACAAAAGCTGGCTTCTCATCTGTTTCTGTCCTCAGAAGACAATTTTGCCTTCAAGGATGGGTTCTTTGAAGGACTTTGGGGCTCACATGGGCAGATGTCTGACAATATCCATGATCACTGTCGTTTATATTGGTGGTTATCCAGAGAACTTGCTGTCTTATTTGCAGATTCCCACACTATTGAGTCTGACTGCAAATGTATACAATCAGTAACCTGGATTTGTAGCTCCAAATACCAAACTTAATGGTGTGTAGTGATAAAATGTTGTTTTTATGCACCATGTGTTTTATTAAGGTTGATCACCACTTTGCAGCCTTCAGTCTAGACATGTGGCATATAAATTTATCTACCTATAGCTCCCCCAGTGGTTTAGTGGTTAAACGCTGAGCTGGAGACTGGAAGGTCGGGTTTTGATACCCAACAGCCTCACTTGGGGACATGAAAGGAGCCTCACTTGCGTGTCCCCTAAAAATCCTTTCAACCCAGAGTAATCTCTGACACAAAATTATTATTATCGCCTACCTACCTACCTACCTACCTACCTACCTACACTCCCAGAATTAGAATTACAGAGGATGTGGCTATTTGTTTTTCATTTTTCACCTTTCCCAGAGCTGATGTGGCCTTATTGGGATTACAAATTGACCACCCCTTCCTGACCAAGACCTGCCCACTCCTATTCTGTTCTGTCTGGTAGTCCTTTAGATGTTGCTTTATTAGTTCTAGCAAGCATACTTAATGGTGAGGCTTCACTGGAGTTATGGTTTGAGACCTTCTAGAATGCCACTATGATCTTGAGGGTTATTGCAAAAGTTTCCCTGGGATTTTCAGTGTCTGATGAGGAAATTCAAAGAAGATGATTTTACAGATGTGTTCTGGAAAAAGCTTACAGGCAGAAGAGTCATCAAGGAGTAAAGGGAAGATAATTTCTCATCTTAAGCAGGAGCCCTCTGGATGGCTGATGGTTGTGGAGCTAGATGAATGCAGGTCAGAAAACGAGATCCCGGAAAGAATGACCAATTGAGGTCAGATATATGGAAGAGACGGATCAGGTGATGTGAGAACAAGACAAAAGATTGGAAAGCAAAACAGAAAATACTCTGTTGACATATAGAGAACACTATCACAGGCAACTCTTGGAAAAGGAAGGGCAGAATATCCTTCATTTTGGGCTGAGATGCTTCTCTTATTTAGTACATGAGCGTATATATTTAAACCAGTTTTTAAACAGGAAATGATTAATTTCTCTGAGGGACAGTACAATGCCTGCAAAAAAAGAACACTGATGTTGATCTCATTCCATTATTTCCAAGTCTATGCAGCCCACTGAAGCATAGTGAACTTTTAGAAGGCAAAGAAAATAATATGTTTTGTGGAGGGTAAAGAAGTTGTGACATTTCACAGATTCATAATAGGTTCTCTGAAGTTCTGGCAGTACCTCTTTTATATTATTGTACTACAGCACTAAATGTGACCTTTTTTCCACAAGCCAATTATCTCATTTAGGGCTGTTCAGTGGATCTTGCTTGTTCCTGGTTTCTGACTCATAGCAAATAGCTGAGTCCATTTCCCTCTCTTTTCAGCCTAGCTCTGAAATGTATGTGCCTGTACACACATTTGGAACAGGTAGAGGATGGGTGGGTGGGTGTAATCATGCCAGAACAAGTATTGAGTCCAAACAGTAATTAAGTAATTACATCCCACCAAGATGATTCCAGTTTATGGTGATCTGTTATAGTGTCTGTTTTATTTTTATATATTTTGTAACATACAGAATCAACATCTCCATATAAATTGCATACCCCAGATATAAAACCCTACATTTAAAAAGATAAAAGCAGTGGTGGGATATTAAGTTGATGAGTTAATAATAATTTCTGGCAATAAAAACAACCAGGAGGCAACGTGTCAGTGAATGCCTTTTAAAAGAGTTCTGCCATGGCTAACCTGTGGGAAACAAGCTTGTCAAGGTATTTTACGTTACAGTGATACCCCATATAACGAACGTTTAGTATAACAAAAAATTAGTATAACGAAGCATTTTGGCACTATTGGCGATACTCCGCACAGCACACACCCCTCCCCCGCTATACGGGTTTGCTCCATATTACGAACATTTCTTTTTTGGCATAACAGGGTATACCCTATATAACAACCCCCCCCCCCGGTTATGCGGGGTATCGTCAATATGATTTGCACAATGAAAACATTCATATAATGAAGAGCTCCATGGAGCTGAGCTTTTTCATTACATGGGGTACCACTGTATTTGGGTATAGGTTTTATAGGTGGGGATAATAATAGGTAGGGATAATAATAGGTAGGGGGCTGCAGTGGCTTAGTGATTAAGAAGCTCACCTTGTTAGCGGAAGGCTAGCAAGTCGGCAGTTTGATTGCTGGGCACTGCCAGATGGTTTGAGCGCCCGACTCTGTCTCAGCTCTTGGGGACATGAATGGAGCCTCATCTAGGCATTCTCTGAGCAGAGTTTATCCAGTAAAAATCCTTTCAACCCAGAATAATTTGTGACACGAAATTATTATTATTATAATTATATGTAGGGATAACTCACAAGTAGTTTGCCACTCCTTTCTTCTACAGACTGAGAAGCCTACAAAGGATACAAAGGATACAAGCCTACAAAGGATAGCTTCTGTCTTACAGGGCACAGTGGGGAATTGAACCCCCAACCCTTGATTGTACAGCCAGATATACCTAATTCCTGCAGCCTATGTCAGGCATTTTGAGGATTACACACACACACACACACACACACACATCCTTTTGGGGGGTGGGTTGGAGACACTGGTCTTGCAATCTTCATCACAATTTTTTCTTAAAAAGATGGTTACTGAAAACATATCTTGTGCCTCCTTTTGGTAAAAATATAAATACATTTTGGGATTATGTATGTGCACATAGAGGCAGTGGTGGGCAGCAAAAATTTTTGCTGCCTCACAGTGGGCAGAGCCTACATCATGGGCGGAGCCTACATCGTGGGCAATCTAGTCATGCCTGCCATATGGCCACGTATACACCTGCAAACACAGGCAGCCCTGGCTCGTTGATTGAAAATGGAGATGAGCACTGTACCCTAGAGTTGGATATGACTGGTTTTTGAGCAAGGGAGACCTTGAACCACTCGCAGGGACAAAACCTGACATCAAATTTGAATACCAATCAGGGATCTTCTGTTGTTAGGTACCCCTCCTGCCCGAAGGCCACCCAATTTTGCCACCCCCCTGCCTGAAGATTACCCAATTTTGCTACCTCCCCCCCCCCCCGGGTATGTGTGCAAACCTGCTGCTGCCCACCCCTGCATAGAGGTGCTGGGACCTCTAAAAAGAAGGCAAAACTGCCACCTAAATTGAGTAACTTGTCCCAACTTCTGTAGACTCTATGGATGAATGGGACTTAAATTGTACATAGGCTCTGTTGGTTTAGCAGGCCTGCTATAACTGGAGCTAATAACTGGATTTACCCCCATGTTGCTGCAGTGATTTCCCTCCTGAAATGCTAAAACTGGTTCACCAAGCTTCAAAGATGATCCCAAATAAAGCCATGGAGAAAAACCTGTAATAATTATCTGATGTTAAATCAGTTCTGATACACGGCAACTTTTCTTGGGGTTTGCTAGCTGTAAAAGACTCAGAAGTGATTTACCAATCCCTTCTTCTGGTTGTGATCAGGTGCACAGCTTGTCCTAGGCTCCTCAAATGACAAGCAACTCCTGTCCATATAATCTTGTCTGGTCTTCTTTACCTTGGAGGTAAATTGAGGTTTTGAAATCCTAGCCCTTGGCTCCATAGTCAGGTGTTGTGAGTCACTCAGCTACACCAGAATGCTTGTAACAGGCTGTGAGGGTTAATTGTCATTTCTTCTTATTTCTCCAAAGTCTGCAAAACCAATGGTCACTGTCTTGTGAACACATTGGTGGGAGCTTACTCAAATGCTTGGGAGAAGACTTCAAGTTATGGCAACTAAGGTGTATTCGTCTAACGCTGCCACTGATTATACTGACTAGAAGGCCTTTTGTTTCAATGTGTCATAAAATAAACAAACCAAAAGTAAATGGAGCTTAAATAATGTGCTATTGAGTTGAGTGGAAAAGGATTCTAATTTTTAACTGATAGCAAACAGTATCATCTTAAGTATACATGTGCATTAAAATGAGGACTGAGACATATCAATATATAATTGTTGCTGTCTGACTGCTACAATTATTTATTGATTCTATCAGGGATTGAAAAGCAATAAAGTTACTTAACTGCCATGACTGTCTTCCTGGCTGCAAGAAAACAGCTCTGCAATTAATGGCATTTCTGTTTCCATTATCAGCTGTTCCTGGTACCTAATTACAGCCACACAAACAGAGACAGAAGGAAAATGCTAACTGTCACCTGACGGTTCAGAACAAGATCAATGTGCAGTATTTATGAAGTACCAGCAATAAATAAGATAATAAGGCTTCAGGAACATGGCACAAATATTCATTCCATGTTGCAACGTGGGTGAGAGTACAGTAATAAATCTTTAATTTGTTAATCATTTTGTAAGTGATAAGGTGAACTATAATCTGGCCACGGAAAGTTGAGAAGATGGAAAGACATTCCATTACTTCCCGAGCAAGATGACCACACCACATACTCCATTATCCTGTCAGGAAGATGTCAGCAGATCCGTTTCTATCAGCAGCCTAATCCTAAATGCAGTAGATGTGGAAAGGATGGGCTGAAAGCTCCAGGGAAAAGTACATGCTTTGCAATGCAAAGAGATGGAAATGTAAAACTCAACTTACTTTGTTCTTCACAGGTGAGGAAGAATAATTTCAAAGGTTTTCTCCCCTTACCAGGAGAGAAGGATTTTTTTGGTGAATTTTTTTACATCAGAGTTTTTGTGTGTGAAAAATTGATATAAATATTTCCTTCCTTCCTTTCTTTCACAAAAGCCCTGTCTTTTTCATATAACAAAACTTCGTTAATCATGTTAAAATGATATTTCAATTAAAACCCTATAAAAATTAACAACACATCTTAAAAGAGGGCTAGCAGAAAGCAGAGGAAGAAGGATACTATCTATTTTTAAGAGGCCATTGGTCAATGGGCCATTCAGCTGTCAAAGTCCTGCCCAAGAAGAAAGATTGTAGACTTTAATGTGTCCCAGAACTCTATTGTTTTTGCTGCAAAAAAATAAAAATAAACTTAGATACTCTCTGGAAATGAAGGCTCATGGCTGAAATGATCTCCTATCTTTCCATTGTTCTTCACAAAGTTTTGCTTTAAAATATAGTATAAAGAATTGTCAGGCTGTGGGAGCAGCCAGTCTGCATTTCAATATTAACCTCTGTTTTATCTAATGATTTTTCAAGATAGCATGATATGTAGAAGTAAGATGTTTACCAGTGATTTTATAGCTGACATGCAAAACTAAAAAATAAAAATAACTATCAAGCAATATTTGTGCTAACCTGAGTCACTTATATTTTTACACGATAAGGAGATGTCCTCTTCTCAGGGCTGAAAATCCTTTAGTAGTCCAAGTTTGATGTTAAGCCATAATTCTGAAATTCAGATGCTGATTTCTAATGTCAGAATATAAAAAAAAATATTATCTTACACCAGCTTTGTCAATCTGGCTTCTCTTTGGAGAACTCTAGAAACCAAGCTGGGTAAGTTAGAGTATCTTTAGTGATGAGAAGAGATGTATGAGAAGTTGATAAATCTAATCTTCTAACATCTGATGGGGTGTTACATGGGAGATGGAGTGAATTTGTTTTATTCTTTTCCAAAAGGTAAGACCTAATAAATCAGTAAATGGAATGAAATTAAAAAAAAATACACAGCTATTTAACACTGGAACAGACTACCTCAGAAGAAATTACTTTCATTCATGCTTTCTAAATAGAAGTTGGAAGGCCATCTGTCAGGACTGCTTTAGATGTGGATTTCCTGTGTTGGTTAAAAGTTGACCTCTCCCTCTTGATGAGCTTTGGCATCTCTATCAACTTTATGGTTCTACAAACTTTCTGCCTCTTGAGTACTGCAAGTTGAAACCCAAGATACCTGGATGTTGCTTGATTTGGGGAAGACTATCCTATGTTCTGAGCTAAGTCAGTTAGGTATCAGACTGCAGAGTCAGAGAGTGAGAGTTTGCTTCTCCACTGTGCATCCCAGAAGAGCCAGTCTGTGTGATCTTGGACAAGCTGTACAGTCCCAGGATGCCTCCAGAAGAAGGGAAGCATAAACCACTTCTGAGTATTTTCTACCTAGAAAACCTTGTAAGAGGTCACCATAAGTCAGAATTGACAGCCAATTATTACATTACATTGCATTGCATTATGAAAAAGTTACCTTTTGTGGTCCCATAATTAACTTTTCTAAGGTTTGGATTCTCTGCTCTACTATGTAGAACAGCAGGTGCAACCCAGTTGAATTTTTTTGGCAATCTTTTTTGTTAGTTTGTTTATTGTAGGCCTTAATTTTTTAATATTACCTTCTCTGGGCATGCTTGAAGAGTTAGAAAGCAAATTGTTTAATAAATCAATAAAGGATTCACAATACCATAGCTCATTGGCTACAGTGCATATATTCCACATACTGATGTCTAATTTTTCATAATAAGAAAATATGAAGAATGTCTTCTTCTGCCATTTTGTTTTCCATGCCGTACACACAAGGACAGCACACAACCAATGAGGCAGAATATGCCTATATGTGGATAATAAAGAGGTAATAAGGTATCATAATGTACTCTTTCCAGAAGGTGGGAAGAACCATTATCAATCACAGTTTCTTAGCATTATTTTGCAATGGTTAGATCCAATGTGTTTTATTCCTTCTTAAGTGCAAACCACCAGCTTTCAAGGAGAAAATCTACCTGAGATTAATTCTTTTCATTCCGGCATGTTCTCCTGTTCTTCAGTTGTTCCCTATTTCTATGTTACCATAGCAATAACTGGCTTCTGATGGCAAAAAAATAGGAATTATCCCTTTTGACACAAATTGTTATTAAGTCACAGAGATGAGCTTCACAATAATTTAGGGTATATTACATGTAGGTGAACTTTCTTATCAGAAGACAGCAAGATAACAAACCAATTGTGCTAGAGAAATAAAGGGTAATTTGGGGCCCCATAGTTCTGCACTGTGGTAGGAACAGTTTGTCTGCTGTCCAGACTAAGCATTTGCCTCAAATAGTGATGTCCTTGGGAGTGAACAAAGTTTGGGAAGGCCACAGATGTCTTATGATTTCTCCAGCTGGTTCTTACACTGTAGATTGCAGAGACGTGCCTAACATCTGACCTATACAGGAGTTTCAAAAGCAGTCCCACACTACAGTAGTCAAGTCCAAAGGTCACCAATAGAATGGTAATCATGCTCGTGAAGTCAGTACAATTGAGGGACAGCAGTCTCAGCCAATGAAGGGAAGAATAGTTAACTTTCAGCATTTCTGCCCACATTTAGAACTAGGTTTTGGAGGTAAAGGTCCCCTTTGCTCGATAGCCAATCACGTCTGACTCTAGGGTGCAGTGCTCATCTCCATTTACAGCCAAAGAGCCACAATGTCTGCATCTGTAGATGTTTCTGTGGTCATGTGGCAGTAATGGAATACTGTTACTTTTACAGCCAAAGCATTACCTATTTATCTACTTGAAGAATAGATGCCTTTGAGATGTGGTGTTGGAGGAGTTTTGAGAGTATCCTGGTCGATCCTAGAAGAAATCAACCTTGACTGCTCCTTAGAAGGTCAAATAGTAAAGATGAAGCTAAAGTACTTTGGACATCAAATGAGAAGAGAGGTTTCACTTGAGAAAGCCTTAATGCTGGGAAAGGTAGAGGGCAAAAGAAGAAGAGGGTAGCCAAAATGAGATGGCTGGATGCTATTGTAGATGCAATGGGCACAATTGTTGGGCGGGTTGAGGAGGATGGTGGAGAACAGAAGTGCCTGGAGGACAATGGTTCATAGGGTTGCCAAGGGTCAGAATCGACTATGTGACTGAACAACAACAACAACAACTTCTTGCTTTCAAACTGCTAGGTTGCCAGGAGCTGGGACAGAAGATGGGAACTTACTCCATCGCGCAGCACTTGGTCTCAAACTGCTGACCTAACTACCTTCTGGTTATCAAGCTCAGCATCTTAACCACTAAGTCACTGCAGCCAGGGTTGTGCTGGCTACACTAAAAGGGTGCTGGATAGGGAGGGATGGGGCAGCGCCTATGGGGGGGGTACTGCATGACATCCTGGATTAAGCGCCCATCTCAGGTCCCAACTCCTGCCAACCTAGCTGTTTGAAAGCAAGACATTACAAGTAGATCAATAGGGACCACTTCAGTGGTAAAAGATCTTGGGGACATGAAAGGAGCCTCATTTGCCTTCCTCATGGAGGGAGAGAGTAATGGATGAAGGGGAAACAAAGAGAAAGGCACTTCTCTCACCTTCCTCTCCCCCCACCTCCGCTGGACAATAGGGTGGGGCAGAAAGAAGGAAGAAGCAGCACCTGTCAGAGAGAGAGAGAGAGAGAGAGAGAGAGAGAGAGACCTTTAATCTGCTTCAGTTGCCTCTCCCACCAACCCCCCTCTCCCCCGCACTTTGGTTGGGGCATGGCAGACCCTGGCTATTGGGATGAGGCCTCCAACTCCCACCCCTGCCTTCCCCCCTGGAAGTTAACCTGACACTGCTGCTGCTGTCGCCACTGCTGCAAGCCGCGATGAAACCCAGTGGGTCTTTTCCATCCACTGAGGCCATGAGGGGCTGGTTGGTGCATGGTGGATATCACTGTGCACCAACCATCTCCATCCCCCATGGCCATGGCTAATGGGAAATAACCACTGGGCTTCTTTGCAGCTTGCGGTGGTGGCGACAGCAGCAGCAGCAGTGCGGGGTCAAACTGGTCAGTGCACAGCAATACCCAACACGCACCAACCAGCCATGGCAGGGGCCGGGGCCAGTTGGTGCATGGCACTACCCACCCCACAAAAATAGCACCTCTCCACCTAGAAGGTTCTGGCTTGGTGGGGGGCTGTGGTGGAAATTAGTGTAGACATCAGATGACATACTTCTGCCCACCTCTGGGGGGGGTGCACCAGTCACTGGGATGCACCAGGACTTGTTCCTGTGTCCCAAATGGCCAGCATGGGCCTGACTGTAGCACCCTAGGTTTTTGGTCACTTGGGACTAAATCATTGGAGGATTACCTGTGAAACCAGACATCATGCTGATAGCCAGTTAAGAAGTAGTCACACAATGGAAAATAGTGGATGGTGGTTGTGAAAATTCCCAGCCACACACAATGGACAACTACACATATGGGGAAGCAGCAAAATTCCCCTTGAACTTCCCCCACTTTCATTGCTTAGACTACATAATGCCCCTTTTCTTAGACTTGAGTTCACTATTCTCAGGAAAACACTAATCTAGGTCTCCTTCTCACTCAATCAACTCCCTGATCCTGTAATTTCTTGTGTTTCTTTGGCCACTACCACCTTAAGTTGTGGACACAATGGAAGCAGGAGAAGCGGTAAATCCAGAAAAATTCCTTTTTGGAATTACAGCTCCTGAATTATGCTGGAATTCTGAAAAAAATAAAATAAAACCAAAATGTTTCCAAGCTATGGAACAGGCACAGTCAAGTTCATACATACATTTGATTGTTGCATGGGTGTTGAATAGAATTCCAACCATCAGCCATGATAGCAAGACAACTAGAGAAGCTTTAATGATAATAAATAAAGTATTTAAATTTCCCATTGCATTTCCTCAGATGTCTTAGTAATAACTGTGTACCAGCAAGTAATTTCTGATTTATTAGGACTCTTTCCAAGATTTTTCTGGCAGAGAGTAATGAAAAATGGTTTACCACACCCTTCTTCTGGGACTGTACAGTTTGGCCAAGATCACACAGACTGGGGGAATCAAACCCCAACCTCTGACTCTGCAACCAGATACCTTACTCACTGAGTTATCCAACCAGCCAGAGAAATGTTAGATGTTTTTAAAAAATGAATTTGAAGTACAGTATAGTGCATGCAACACTGAAGCCAGCATGGTGAAGTACCAGACCACACTGCAATATTGGTAGACAGAAATCTTCTGTCTTAAGTCTGTCTAAAAGCCAGTTGTTCAGTTTGCCTTTTAACAGATAGGAAACATTTCATAAAGTACTTAGGTTACAATTCTGTCACTACATCTGTTGACTTCTTTCCCTTTTTGAATTCTCCCCCCTCCCTTTAAAAAAAAATATATAGCATCAATATTATGGAATTTAACTGCATGTTCTAACTGGACATCAGTCCCAAAGGGACCTCTGACAAATTTAAAATCAGGCCAAATATATTTATTATGCTAATTCAAATTGCCAAGAGAGTTGGATTATATCAATATCTACAAGGTGTAAAACAAGGGTGATGAAGGCTTTGCCTTAATATTGGCTATTCTCTTTCTCATTATGAACAGAACCTACCCTGCCTTCACGACAGGTGTACATATTTTGCAGTCATAATCTATGATTTGCATAAGGGTTGCATGAATAATGCTTCCAAAACCCTTCTTATTTAAATTTTGCCCCAAATTTTGAGCCAAGCTGTGCTCAAGTGTTCTCTTCCTGCCTTTCAACTAGCTGGAGAAATTCAGCAGAGTTTGGCTAGGCCCAGCCTCAAAACTTTCTCATTCCGGCCTTTCTCCCAGATGCATTCAGACATTTGCAAGGTGCCTGTAAGGCAGGTAGAGCTCCCAGAATGGAGAATTATGATATTTATAGTCCAGAGAAACATGAAAATCCCATCCCTACAGTTTAACATCAATTTGAGGAATCAAAGGTCATGGCAAACCCATTTTGTTTCAAATGTTTGAATCCACCTGACAGAGTATAATTAATTATTAATTGATTAATATAAATTGTTCTCAGTGAGGTGTGTGAATACCATCTGCTTCAGTTCAATCCAGATGATTTGGTTTATGAATCATTTCCAATTAGTTTTGAGCTGATCTGTCCAATTTGATTTGTATCCAAATACTTCAAGGTATTTTTTTTACTTATGTGTATTTGGTAGAATAGTGAAGGAAACATGAAATTGGGTTCTGCTGTACCTTTGAGAAGATGCAAGAGAGTCATCACTTACTACTCAATTTCCAATATACTGTATGGGCAAAGCTCCCTCCAGCTTCCTTCCATCTTTTTTCACTAGGAACCTTGAGTTTTACTTAAACTGGCTCAATTTACTCAACACAAACTTTCATTGCATGGAAAAGGAGTACCCATGATTAGTAGCTTTACTGCCCCAGTAGGGAGAGTGAAAACCTAATTGCTACCGGTACCTTCTGTGTCCTGTTTCCAACCTCTCCCATCTGGAACTCAGCATGTACAGAAATAAAGAAAAAAGGCAAAGGGCTACAAAAATAAAAATCATTTTTTAAAAGTAAAGTATAAAATGGGATTGGGAGATGGTTTCTAGTTCTACTATGGCTTCTCTTCTTTACTTCCTTTTTTTAAATAAAAAATCTCCTTAGGAGTCAAGGGACATACAAAGTTCTTGCTCTTGCACTTCTAACAGTTTCCATCAGTATTATTTGGTGTTGTAATATGTCTTTGTTGTTATCTCTCCATCTTCCTCTGGGTCCACCTTGTGTTCTTTGTCCTTCTCCTCTTTTTATATATGCCGTTTATGATATGGAATCCACATCCTTGACAGGTATAGCCAGTGGTGGGATACAATTTTTTTTACTCCCTATTCTGAGGGCGTGGTATGGTGGGTGTGGCCAGGGGAAAAGCCCTGCATTATTTCAAAACTTGGATGGGCAGAGGGGCCAGCCAGAATTTCTGCTACTGGTTCTGGCAAACTGGGGTGAACCTGCTGAATCCCACCACTGGGTAGAGCCCCTCAAAATCCAACCTCATGTCCACATCATGAGAGATAGTTTACAGGCCAAAGTAAAGAATTGGATGGAGTATGGTGTGGCCTTGTGCCACAGGACCATTATGGCTGCCATTATGGCAACCACGCTGGTCATCCTGGGTCTCCCTCAAATGATCTAGCCAAAGGGGCTCTGGTGAAGTTGTGATGGACTCAGGAAGCCCATGGATAGTATATTTTTACAGAAATCAAAATAACATACAAATGATTGCTATGACTACCCAACTCAAATCTCACACAAGGGCAGAAATTTTACACAATTGATTGGGTTGAGACTGCAGTTGCTTAAAAGCAAACATGACAATCCCCCTCCCATTTACTCTTAACACTAAGTCCTGATAAATACAGTGAGGCAATAACAACCTCTTCATGTTCTGTCTCATATGTTTGTCTGACAAAATGGTCACTGATAACAACGACTGGAGAACTTTCTACTGGAGACTCCAAGACTGTAGTTTCTAGGAGAGCTTGGTGTTTTCATTGATATTTAAGCCATTCTCCTTCTGCTTTGGGTTTCCTAGTTCTTCTCTGACAGCATTAATTTTGTTTTTTTAAGTCTGCTTTTTAAATCCCTGAAGCACTGAAGCAATATTTGGCTCTTCAAAGAGTCCTAATTTGATTTGCACCCTGTTGCAGGCTTCCTTGATTGGCTTTGGGTCATTTCAGTAATAGACAAATACGCCCCCCCCCCCTTTGCCTCAGATTTTTAGTAATTTCAAGATCTTAAGCACGTTAATTTTAAAGTATTTGAATTGTTTTGAGTTTTAAAATGTAATTTTATGGATTTTATGGTAAAATCCATACAATTACATTTAAAAACTCAAAACAGTTTTTACCCCATCCTCACACCTCTTGATATAAGGTAGGTTAAACAGTTGGGAATTTTCTAACAATTTCTCATGCTACCTATAGTTAGAGTGACTGGGAGATAGATTAGATAGATTAGATCAGGGGTTCCCAACCTAAGGCCCATGCGCCAGATCCAGCTCACAGCTGGACTACCCACCCCTCCAAGGGCATTTGAGAAACAAAATGGCTGACCCTTTGAAGGTGTTGGGACAAAATGGCGACCACCTTTTACAGGCAGGGCAAAATGGCCATCTGGCCCTTGAAGCTGCCTGAGAGAGTGTGATCCAGCCCCTGCTTTGAAAATGTTGGGAACCCCTGGATTAGATAGATAGATAGATAGATAGATAGATAGATAGATAGATAGATAGATAGATAGATAGATAGATAGATAATTAAAAGACAACCCTGCTTCTCTGCTCTGTGTTCTTTCCCCTTCTTCGTTGGTGTCACTTGTTTGTTCCTGTTTATAACATCCTTCTGGAGTTGATTTAGAAGCCTCTAAATACAAGGCTCTTCACACTCACTCTCTTGATTCTGAAAACTGGTAAAGTGCCTGATGACCTTAAGAATGCTACTATTATCACCATCTTTAAGAAAGGTGAATGTAGTATTTGTGGCAACCATTGTGACATATCATTATTATCCATCGTTGGAAAGATTTTCAAAGAATCCTGCAAATTATCTCCAAAAGGGTCCTTCCAGAATCTCAATGTTGTTTCTGTATTTCCCGAGGCACAACAGACATGATTTTCTGTACAAGACAACTTAAAGAAAAATTCATTGAGCAACAGAATTTGCTATTTTCAATATTTTATGACCTGAAAAAGGCTTTTGATTCTGTCCCGAGACCTGCTCTGTGCGCTGTGCTGAGACAGTTTGGTTGCCCTGAACATTTTGTAGATCAGGTCCATGCACTTCATGATGGCATGTCTGGGCTGGTTCTTCATCAAAACAGCATATCAGATGACTTTCCATTCACCCACAGATTGAAGTAGAGTTGTGTGCTTGCTCCAACCCTTTTCCCCTTTACTTGGCTACCATGCAGTATGAAACAGCTAATAACAATACAGGCATAGAGATTAAATACCGCTTCGATAGAGGATATTTTAATTTGGCCAGATTACGCTCCCAAAGACTAACCAGTGTTAACAGGATAATGGAAATGCAATATGCGGATAATACTGTATCACCTGCTCTCACACCCAGAGAGCTTCAACAATCAGTCAACTGTTTCAAGAATGCATGTGATCGTTTTTGGCCTCACCAAGGTACTTGCACAATCTGGCCCAAGGACAGCCCTTCTAGAGTTCAGTACTGTATTACCATTCTAAAAACCCCTTTGCTCCCCTTGGGTGCAACTGCCCCAAGGCAAGACAACATTTCACCTGAGAGGACGGTCTCCCACCAGCCTCCCAGGGTTTCAGCTCATCAGCTCCTCACAAAACCTGGTCTGAACCAGTCCATGGGAAGGCAGCAAGCAATAAAAGAATCACTCCGGTCTCTTCTTCAGTTTTTAAAAATGCATTTCAGGTAAAATGTTACAGCAAATGATAAGGTTCCAGATCAAGAAGTACACTGAAAATAAAGAACCTTTCTAGTTTGGAAGCCATAAGGTTCCCCTAATCTAAAAGACTACATGATTACAAAGTGCAGAAGCAAACTACATGAAAGTTACCAAGCAAGACAGGCCTCGTTAATTTATATCTTTCCCTGTCACTCCATAACCCATACTGCAGGTCCGGCCATGCAACTGGATAGAGAAGCAATCAGGGTCACAATATGGAAATTAGGGAACTACCCTCTTGATGTTAGTTCCCAAGAATGTACCCCTCCCCCTGGGAATTGCAGGGGAGTAAGCAGGCCTCAGTTTACTTTCAAACCTGGTACAAGTAGATGATGACCCAGCCTATTCTGCCAGGAAAGAAATGTGCCCCTGCTTCCACAGCCTTGTTGAAACCCAGGGTGTCTCCATCTTTGAATTCACCCTGACCTTTACAACCATCTCAGATTTGGCACTGGAACAGATAGACCAGATTTCTTACCTTGGTAGCATCCTGTCTAAAATCTGCACCTGTGAACAGGATGTGGTGAAGAGAATCAGTGCTGCCCATTCTTCCTTCGGTCATCCATGAACAAAGATTTAACAGTTCTTACAAAGCTCGTGGTATACCAAGCTGTTGTTACCTCAACTTTATTGTATGGCTGTGAAACATGGACCTTCTATGGCCAAGAGATCAAAAAACTTGAGCGCCTTCACCAACAGAAGCTAAGGTCCATTTTGAACATCAAGTGGGATGACTATGTCACCAACATCACAGTCCTTGAGAAGGCACATGTAAATAGCATTGAAGATTTCACCATAGGCCATCATCTTAGATGAATAGGGCATGTCCGCTGTATGGACGGTTTCAAGTTTCCTCATAAAATTCTTTATGGGGAACTTAGCTCCAGTACAAGAGTTCATGGAACTCCTTTGAAGTGTTATAAGGACCAATTGAAACAAACTATGAAGGTATCAGGTATAAACCCACAAACCTGGGAGGCAGTGGCCAAAGATTGCCCACTTTGGCACCAAACCATATCTGTTGCTACTGATCACATCGAAGGAGAACACTGCAGACATGAAGATGTTAAGCGACAAGCATGGAAGCTTTATCAAATTCAACAAGTGCAATATGTGTGGTCACATGTTTCATGCCTGGATTCGTTTATTGAGTCACCAGAGACACATCCATTAACTGTGAAAATGACTTCCAAGAAAAATGTATACTCGAATACTAGTAGCAGCTGCTGCAGCTGCCGATCTGCTTTATTGGTTGCTGGCATGCATGAAGCAAAGATTCATGTATTGCAGATCTCCCATGTTGACTTTCACCCTTTCAATTGAGTTGTGGGGTATTTTTTGTATTTATTATATGGCATTTTAGTGGATGATTTTATTATATATTGTGAACTGCCTAGAGCAGGGGTTCCCAAGCTTTTTAAGCCGTGGGTCTGACCACGGCCCCCTGGACAGCTGAACAGACTGGCCATGTGGTTCCCCCCCACTGTAAACACTGCAGTAAAATGCATCAATGGCTGTCATACACAAGTCCCCTTCTGCTTCCGGTGTGTCAGCATCACCGGCCACATGAAATGGTGCTGTGGGCCGAGGCCAGCCCATGGACTGTAGGTTAGCCATTCCTGGCCTAGAGAGTGCCAAGACTACTAGAGAACTATAGAAATAGAAAAAAATGAACAAACAAACTGGATAGGGCTCATGTCTCAGTGGAATCAAAAGGAGTGTGAGTGAGACATGTGAGTGAGACATTTATACATTCACACTCCTAATATACCCAATAGGGATATACATTTACAAGTAGTTATTGCATATTTAGATTTGGTGATTTTGATTGTTTATTTATCACTTGTTCAGGCAACCACTATGAACTTTTATCTCCCAAGAAGCCACATAGGCATTATTCCTTCCCTGTTGTTCATTCTGGCAAATATCTTAGCATAACAGATAATTTAGTGCTCATATTATTCTCCAGTTTTATTTGCTATGTGCTGAACAGAGTTATTTTGGTTGCCTTCATGAGCTTCCCTAGTAATGAGATTCATGGGGTTATTCCTGCTTTTTAGTGAAAATTTACATTGTTTACTGAAAACTGTTTTAATGGTCAATTTCATTAAGTAGAGTCAAGCAAAGATATTAAGTAATTTCTATTTAGCATGTGCATCTATAATTCATCCATAGAAAGGGTTAATACTTTCCCCACTGGGCATCTCTGTAGTGAATTATTCATTAAAGGCTGATCTGCCAAGAAAGCAGACAATATCACTTGAATATTTTTCTCTTTTTATGTGGATACACTTGGACTGAGTTTTGATTTCTGGTATCCCAGAGATCTTTAATAATAATTCATTCCAATAAACCCAGTTTGGGTGTTACTGAATTATTAGATTATGCAGTCATATGCATATCTATCTATCTATCTATCTATCTATCTATCTATCTATCTATCTATCTATCTATCTATCTATCTATCTATCTATCTATCTATCTATCTATCTATCTATCTATCTGTCTGTCTGTGTGGGCAATTTTAAACCCCCCCCCCCCCCGGAAGGGTGAAAATCATCACTTTTTGTGTATTTACCTTCAGAGTTTGCACTGTCAAGTACACAATTAAACAATAATTAAGATTAAACAATTTAAAAAGCATTTAAAAATTAAAAACCTTAATTTTATAATGAAAGTATTCCATAGAACCCCATTTATTACTTAAGGGCCTGCCTGAAAAGGAATGACATATAACCTTCCTGTCATCATGTTGGAGATCAGGGGTTCTCAACATTTTCAAGCTGAGGGCCTGGTACATTCCCCCAGACAGCTTTGGGGGCTGGACAACCATTTTGCCTTGCCTGCCACTCATGGCACTTCTGGGTTTGGCAGAAGCAGCATAGGGCCACATGAAATGGTGTTGCAAGTTGCACCTGGCCCCCGGGGCACAGGTTGAGATCACCTGTTGTAGATCACAAGCTGAATATGAGTCAACAGTATAAAGTGGCTGCAAAAAAGGTCGATGCTATTTTAAGCTGCATTAACAGAAGTACAGTAATACCTCATATAACATTAGTATCGAATAACACTAAAATCGCATAACATCAAGGAATCTGGGGGGAAGAATTGCATCAGATAACATTAAGATCCTATGGGATGCTTCAGATAACAACCGCGAAAGCCTGTGTGGTTACAATGTATCTCTATGGATCCCATAGGGGATCAGATAACACTAAAAATCATATAACACGAAGACTTGTGGAACCAGGTTTTAGTGTTATATGAGGTTTTACTGTATAATCTCCAAAACCTATGAGTTACTACTAGTCCCATCTATTCAGCACTAGTCATCCAACTTCTAGAATACTGTGTTCACTTCTGATCATTGCACTTTAAGAAGGATGCCAACAAAGTGGAACAAGTTCACAGGAGGGCAACAGGGATGATCAGGGGTCTGGAAACTAAAACCTATGAGAAAAGACAGAAAGAACTAGGCATGTTTGAGAAAAAGAAACTGAGAGGGGATTGTTGTTTTTCAGTCTCACAGTGGAGTCCAACCCTTTGCGACTCCATGGACCAATGCATGCCAGGCTCCTCTGTCATTTGCCATCCTCTGCAGCTGGCCCAGAGAGGGGATAAGACCAGTGGTGGGCTGGCCCATTGGGCAACTGGGACTGAGCCTGGGGCACCCCCAGGCCCCCAGTACCATGGTGCCCCCCTTTGGTGGCAATCCAAAGAGCTGAACTGAACTATGATGCCCGGAACGATCGAGCATATGAGCGGGGCTCTGTGTTCCTCTGCCTGCCTTCCTCCACCAAAGATAAGATTACAAAAGCAGCTCCATTGACAGTGGAGCCACTGCGGCTTAGAGGTTGCAATTTTGCCTTGTAAGCAGGAGGTTTTTGGTTCAAATCCCCAGAGGGGAGTTGAAATTAGAAGGCGAGTGGGAACATATATATTTTGTTAGGGTTAGACGCCCTCATCACTACCTGGCCACTGCCCTTTTAGTGTAGCCAGCATGCCTCTGGGACAGCATTTTTCAAATACTTGAAAGATAGTCTTAAAGAGGAGAGGCAGCATCTGTTCTCATTCATCCCAGAGCAAAGGACACATATTAACATATTCAAGCCAAGAATATCAGGAAAAGCCTCTCAACTATTAGAGCAGTATGAAAACAGAACAAATTTCCTTTGGAGGTGGTGAGAGCTTGAACACTAGAAGCATTCAAGAGAAAACTGGATAATCATTTGTCAGTTTTGCTTTGATTAGGCTTCCCTGTTCTGTTGGACTTGATGGCTCCATTTGCCCCTTCCAATTCAGTTATTCTAGGATTCTGTGAATATTGGAAAAGAATCAGCCAGCAAGGGAAAATAATTCACTAAATATGATTTGCATTTGCATGGTTAGAAAAAAAAAAAGCTAGGGCAGAGAATTAAACATGTGGTTGAAGCCAGAGAAAGTGTCAAAGCAGGATTACAGTTAAACTTTAAGAAGACAAAAGAACTACAGAACAATTAGATAGCTTTAGTGTTGACAATGAAGCAATGGAAACAGTGGTGGGCAGCAAAAATATTTGCTACCACACTGTGAGTGGAGCCTATGTCATGGGTGGAGCCTATGTCATGGACAGAGCCTATGTCATGGGCGATCTAGTCATGCCTGCCATATGGGCATGTATACATCTGCAAGGACAGGCTGTAAATGGAGATGAGCACTGCACCCTAGAGTTGGATATGACTGGCTATTGAGCAAGGGAGACCTTGAACCACTTGCAGGGACAAAACCTGATGGGGCAGGGCAGGGAGATGGGCGTGGCCACCCAATTTCTCCAACCCACTGCCCAGAGGCCACCCAATTTTGCTAAACCCCCCTCCCGGGTGTGTGTGAACCTGTTGCTGCCCACTACTGAATGGAAACTATAAAAAAAGGTTCTATACTAAGTGTTATCAACCTTTTAAAGCCATGGACCAGGTCACACTCCCTCAGATAGCTTCAGTGTGTGTGTGTATGGCTATTTTGTCCTTTCTCCACCACATGGCACTTCCTGGTGTGGTGGAGCCCATGGGGGCGGCACATGAAATGCGGATGGTCATTTTGCCCTTCCTCCAACACATGGCACTTCCTGGTGTGGTGGAGGCCATGGGGAGGCACGTAAAATGTTGCTATGGGCTGCATCTGTCCCACGAGCCACAGGTTGAGAATCCCTGTTCTATACCTTAGATGAATTGTTAACCCTAACAATGATTGTGTCCAAGAAATTAAAATAGAAATTGTATGTAATAGAGATTGTGTGCAAGAAATCAAAAGAAGATGGTATACTATATGCTGATTCTCACAACTCAGTATGCAATAGATGTGGATTTCTTAACTCAGGACAATTGACTTCTAAAACTAACACATTTCTGTAATTGTGCAATAGGATTTCATCCATTCATCCATAGGTTCCACAAGAGTAATCTAAGGAGCAATCCATATATTGAAAGTGACTTGTCATGCACAAAGCAATAGTGCAGCATAGTTTAAGAGAATTTATTTTGACTTTTGCAAACAAAACTGTTCCCAGTACTTCTTTCTCTGCCCATTAAGGCAAGATGGTGCAAATTCACCAACTTTGAAATGTTCCTTTTTATATTCTCTGTACAAGGTGGAGACACATCAGTCACAGGATTATAAACATGCCTGCAGTTCCCAAGGGTGTCTGAAAACCTGCATTGTAGAACTTTCCCTTTTCTTGCTATAAAAAAACATATCTATCATTTTTCGCTTTATATTTCCCAACAGATCACAGAAGGAACAATTTCAATGTACCTTAATGGAGCAAAATACCTTTGGAAAATTAAAAACAAGAGGATGGATGAAGGTGACGGTATCTTCATTTGGGCTTGTCTCTTGAAGTTAGGTTGTTTCCTGCCCATAATTATAATCTTGTTAAGGAGATTGCAGTTGCCTTGGTGTTTTCTTTTTATTCATTCAATAAATAATCATGAGGCAGCAAAGTGTTAAGGAGGTGCATAGTTGAACCAAGAGGAAGAAAATCTCCTAGGACAGTGGTGGTGAACCTTTTAAAGACTGAGTGCTCAACTCAAAAGTCTGCCACCCATGCCACAAAGGGGTGGGATGAACTCTGTGTTGGGGGAGGGAGGAAGCGCTCCCATTCGGCTCCTGGTCAAAGGGGTGGGGAGAACTCTGCTGGGGTGATGGCATGCATGCCCACAGAGAGGGCTCTGAGTGCCCTCTATGATACACATACCATAAGTTTGCTACCATTGTCCTAGGATATTAGAAAGCCACCTTTAATTTTTCTCTGCCTCTGAATATATTGGATAGCCAATCAAAATTAACCCATTTCCTCAGTATTGTTCGCTTTAAATAAGAACTATTAGCAAATGCAATTAGAGAAGATAAAAAAGATTCTAGGTGTTGGCATTAAAATTAAGATTAGTTTATTCACTGATAATATCTTATTAACAATAGAAAATCCTTTAAAAGTTATAGAAAAGGTAAGACTACATTGAGAATAATTTTGAGTGATAACTGTGTCATAGATTAAATTGGCGTAAATCAGAAATGATGGCACTCAACTGTAACAAAGCAGAAAGATAAAAAAGAAAAAGAAAAGGATTCTATTATTCAAAAGACTATTAAGTATTTAAGTATAAATATCTCAACTCATTTGGAAAGACTGAAAGAGAAGAATGTTAAAATATTGAAATAATAAATTAAAAATCTATTTGATGATTTAAAGAAAATTGGACTGTCATGGTTTGGCAGAATGGCAACATGAAAAATGAGGATACCACCAAGATACATTTTCTAATTATGATGTTGCCAATAAACATGATAAAAGAAGAGATAAAGAATTGCAAAACACAATTAATAAATTTTGTCATGGAAGTAGGAAATCAAGGATTAATAACAGGAGATAGTATAAATCTCGGAAAGTTGGACGGTTAAGACTTCCCAATTTAAGGATATATTATATAGCCAATCAATTAAGACATGCTGGATATTATATCTGAATTCAATAAAACAATTTGGTTGAATATGGAAACACAAGAATTGCAATTAAATATGGTAAGTATTCTTTTTATAATAAATAATAAATGTGTGCTGTCACATTGATTCTGATTTGGAGCTATTCTTTCCAGGGATTTCTAGGTAGAGAAAACACAGAAGTGGTTTACTGGTGCCTTTTTTTGGCCAGGTTATCCCATGGTAACAGAGTAGACCATATTGCCAGTGACTCAATGCTGAGTGTCAGGCAGCAGTTAACTAACCTAACAACCCTGAGGACTAGCAGCCTTGGTGAAGTCTACAGGGAAGAGTGGTAGTCCCCAAATGGATTAAATCCCACTTGAATCCATCTTGATGGAGTGCAGCAGCTTCATCAATACTGGCCTGGGGCTGAAGAGTACTTTGTGTGCCAAAAGGGCTCAGGACCAGAAAGTGACTTGCAGAGCTGGATCAGTGGTATGGCTGTCACGATGTGATGAGGAAGGCAGACGAAAGGCCACAGCATTATATTCGCAGGATAGTCTTCATGACATATTCAGAAGAAGAATACACAGAAGTGGTTTTCTGGTCCCTTCTTCTGGATGTAATTGAGAATTTATTAATAAAGAGACAAATTAGTAAAATAAAAGATTGACTAGAAAATAATAATAATTACAAAGAACACATTTTATTGTATGTTTTATGATTTGTGCCTTCAAGTTGAATTCTGATTTAAGCACTTGCCAGCAACTTAAGTTTAGTTTTCATAAATTGTCAAGCTTTTGTTATAGTCTTTTATAGACTGTTGGAAGTTTTCACCTTTTGGGAATTAATTTTCAGAATGTGAAACAGAGAAGTGAGGTAGATAAATAAAGCTTATAAAAATTGACAAGCTGATGCTCCCTGGAATCATTGTCACAATAAAAAGTCTTATACCTTGATCATCAGATTTTTTTTTATGACTGGAAATTGTTGTCTGATTTAATTTTGGATTTAATTCAAAATGGGATAATGCCAGTTGCGATAAACATACGCTTCTGATTTCCCCCCATAGATGTCTATAAAGTTATATAGGGCTCTGTTAGGAAAATATTCAGGCATCAAACTCTTGGACCTGATATGATACTTTCAGTGCCACTTTTCTCCTGGTTCTGCTCACATTTGCTGCTGTTTTTGTTGTTCAGTCACACAGTCAAATCTGACCCTTTGTGACCCCATGGACCACTGCACTCCAGGTTCCTCTGTCATCTGCCATCCTCTGTAGCCCACCCAGATCTATGCCCACTGCATCAACAATGCCATCTAGCCATCTTATTCTCTGCTTTCCCCTTCTCCTTTTGCCTTCGATCTTTCCTTCTGTATCTTATACCTAGCCGACAACAGGCATAAGCTACCACTATTGCTGGCTAAGATCCCTGGCAGCAATAAGTGACTTCCAGACAGACGAGGCAGAGTAATTTGGATTGGTTCACACTTAATAGATTCTTATCTTTAGTGGGATCTATTTTATCTCTCATTTGAGTGATCCTTCCATTTATAGTGTCATTTTTTTTATCCTGTGAAGAAAGACCAAACTGGTCTTTGGATTGCTACAATTTATCCTCTTTCCCTTTAAATACACTTCCCTTCTTGCCCCCTTGCCTGTCTCTTCCCATGGGCATCATTCAGCGGACTATGGCCATTTTTCTTTTGTAGTTTTTAAATAAAGTGACATATTGTAACAGCAATGCATCCGTCTAGCACGGTACACATAATACAAAGAAGATACATCACTAATGTATCTTATTTACCTAGTATCACATCGCATCAGTTGTTGTTGTTGTTGTTGTTGTTGTTGTTCAGTCGCATCGCATCAGTAGGAAATATATATTTAAAAAAAAATTAAAATGGTTGAGTAGATGAAAATAGAGGTCCTCTTCTCTGCCTTTTGTTACCTGCCAGCCATGGGGGCTTCCCTCCTTTTTCAAAAAAACAAATGTTCCTTCCAAGCAGCAATGCATGTGACAAAGGCACCACCAATATACATATCTAGAATTGCTCGGTGTCAGTTAGGGAAATATTGAAAGAAATGTTAAGGGTTTTCCATCATCCCTTCCAATGCCACAAACCATCAAAGACACCACAGGGTTGAACCTGTTACCTCAGGTAGCACTACCCAGGGCTCTCTTTCTTTGGTGCAAACTAACCATTGCACATGGGCCACGGTGGCTTAGTGGTTAAAAGCTTGATGACTGGAAGGTCAGCAGGTCAGCAGTTTGAGACCGAAGTGCTGTGTGATGGAGTGAGCTCCCACTATCTATCCTAGCTCCTGCCAACCTATCAGTTAAAAAGCAAGAAATTGCAAGTAAATGGGTACCACTTCGTTGTACCAAAACAACCAACAACAAATCCTGTAGCTCTAGAACTTTGCCAAAAATAGTGGGATGCTCTCAAAAAGGGACAGGATGGATCGCTCTAAGTTTATACATGTGTGGATGTTGTAATTTGATTGAAATCAAATGCCACTGAAAGCGATCTGAATAGTGAGCTATATGCTCACTTGGACAGGCCAACTCAATCCTGTCTTTTAAGCTCATTTGGTTAGGGAAGACCATAAATGCACAGGTTATACATTAAAATGGGAGAAGGCATCATTTAGCGACACAGCACATGGAGTGTAAGGATAAGACATTTGATACAATTACTGGCATCCTCATCTATGGGATTCTCAGGGGCAAGAATGGAGGAAAAGCCTTGCCTTTGAGGAAATATCGCTACAGAATCCACTGGTGTTATAATACAAAATAGTTGCCCGCTGCTTCCACTTTGGAAAGGTACTGTCTGGCAGAATAGACAAGACATGGCAGTTTCAACCTCAGAAGATTACATTGACCCACTTAGTACAGTCTCTAGAGACGTCCTGCTGTACGATATATCACTGAGACATAGCAAAGAATCTGTCCTTGTACAAATGTCCTCTCTGTCTGGGTGACTTTGTCACTTTTAATGCATATTACTATGATATCTATTCCAGATCTCTTTTTGCAGATAATGGCTGTGGCGCGGATCTAAATTACTTTCCATTATGCGGTTTATGGAAAATAAATTTCCCCAAATAAAAATGCAAGCAATTTGTTGCAACAGCAAACTGCCTTTGGTATTTTGGGTTTCATAAACAAACCTGCTTGCGGCAGGGGGTGTGTGTTAAATATCTCACAAAACATAATCAAGGGTGACAGCCTGGCGATAAGAAAACCAAGTCCTTGATGTATATTAAAAGCTTGTCAGATACTTTGACACGTTAATTTAAGTCTACTGTTAGATCAAAAGTTCTGACTTTAGCGGGGTAAGGGGAACATATGGCATGCCACTTAGCACAGGACATATTTTCAGATAAGACAGTCTGCATGTAGAGTATCACTGAATGCAAATTCAATAGATGTGGATGCATATGAGGGTATTTTACAAAGCGATTCTATGGAGATGTACTTCTTTTTCCCTTGGTTAACTTATCACAGATCACTGTTAGTAACTCAGGGTTAAGCAGCACACTATATTCAATAAAAACCATGCAAATAATATTTAATTTATTTTTACTCTGAAATATGAGCATGAGCAAGGCAAAATTATCCAGGTTATCATATCAAAATGCCTAGGTTGTTGCTAGGTTTTATTGCATTTTATCATTAATGGAAAATACTTTACCGTATATACTCAAGTATAAGTCGATCCGAATATAAGTTGAGGTACCTAATTTGGACCTCTAAAACTAGGAAAATAGATTGACCCGAGTATAAGTCAGGGGTGGAAAATGCAGCACCCTGCTAGTGAGTTTCAATAATAAAAAAGCATGAAAATACAGTAAAATTAATTAATTTAAACATTTGTGTGGGCATATTTTTGAGTGTTAATGGCAGCTACTTCTCTTTTTTAAAACTGTATTTGCACCACCAACTAGTGGTGGTACTGCAGGGGGAATGAATGGGCAGGCCATTTGCACTGAGGCAGGAAGCGATGCTCTAGCCTAGCCTCTTGCTCTCCCTGCAACCAGGAAGCATAGCTTCCCCTCCATTTTGACCACATGGAGCAGGCACAAAGGAAAGAAAGGTAGGTGAAACACTTTCTTTTGATGCACAGGTTTGGTTTCCCACTGAAATGCATTGGGAACATAGAAACAGAAAAGAATAACAAGAAATTGTTTTCAAATGCATTTTAAATGGGAAATCGTGATTTGTGCACTCTTGTGGCCACCTGTGGTAATGGCGTGCCAAACATGTTTTTCTTTCTCCTCTCCTGAAGCCGAACTGCACCAAATCCAGTGCATTTTTGGATTCTCGTGGTTGTTGACCTGTGTATAAGTTGACTCACCTTTTTGGACCTCATTTTGGAGGCTAAAACTTGACTTATACTTGAGTATATACAGTACTGCTTTGTGTCCTACACGCATGCTGTTATTGTGTTGTGTGCCATTCTAACTCTCTTTGGATAACTTTTTCCACCCTTTGCCTGCAGAAAAGTAATTTGTTGTCAAATACACCCACTAGGAAATATGTTCAAGCCTCCTTTCTTACTTGTTTATTTTGGAGTAAAAAAAGGTTTAGCTGCATTCCACGTATATAGTGTTTACTTAAGATGCTGAACTTGATGACTGGAAAGTCAGCAGGTCAGCAATTCAAGACCCAAGTGCTTCATGATGAAGTGAGCTCCTGTGCTGACACACCCAGCGGGCATGGTCGCTGCACAGCGGCACTACACAGAGAGTTTATTCAAGGAGAGTCCAGATAGCAAAGTCCAAAGATCAATCAGAGGTCTGGTTACTGGTAGTTCAAGCAAGTGTCTAGTCCAAAGGATGTCCAGGGGTGTCATCAGGGTTGGCAGAGAAGTCAGGGTCATGGCAGGCAGGTCAGGGTCTTAGCAGGTTATCCAAAGTCAAGCAGGGTGTTGGTCTTTGCACTGAAAAATTGTACTGACACTGAAAGACTGCAAAAAGATTGCTTATAAGCCTCCCAAGTAATTGCTATCAGCTGGGAGCCTTCTCTGGTACTTAGTTCTAGCTTACCTGCATCTCAGGTGTAGCTGCTTTTTGCACTTTGCCCTGACTGAGGGCTGATCACTGTCAGAGTCAGACCTCTGATCTGACAGGTCATCTGCGGGGGGCAACAGTCTTGGGCCAGAATCAGGCTGAGATTCCTGGCTCAGGACATTCTCAGGTTCAGGTGCAGGCAGAACTAGGCTAGGCATAGAGAGTGACCCCTGATCCAGGTCATCCTCAGAGTCTGACAAGGACTGGATCATAACAGCTCCCATCATTTATCCCAGCTTCTGCTAACTGAGCAGTCTGAAAGCAAGAAATTGTGAGTAGATGAATAGGTACTGCTTCGGTGGGAAAGGTAACACCATTCAATGTACTCCGATGTCCAGTCATGTCTGCCACATGACTACAGAAACATCTGAACACAGAGATAGCACTGGTTCTTTGGCTGTAAACAGAAATGAACACCAACTGGCTTTCAAGCAAGGGAGACCTTTCCTTTCCTTTACTGTAACCAACATCATGGCAAAAGTATAAGTAAAAATAAAATAACATGTAAAAATGCCGGCCTAATTTCCAGACAGCACTTGTTACAATGGGGTTGCTTAACTCAGCAGAGAGCAGGCAATTAAATTACCTGAGAGCCAGTTCCTAGCTCTGCTTTCAGTCTCTGTCACTGGAGGTTTCTACTTGAAACAGAGCAGAAAATATTCTGTGCTATAGCTACTAAGTTAAAATACTCTATCCATGAGGAAAATGGCTGGACCCTGGGGCATCCTTTGTAGAATTGTTCTCGTGTTTGCATTGTCCCAGTGAGAAATGAAAACTGCCTTCTCGTCTACTGGACTCTGTCAAGTGCAAAGCCGTACAAAAGCACACGGTCATACTTCTTACTAATACCCAGCCTGACAATTCTCTCCTTGCCCCATGGACTATCCATTTTGATTACCAGATGCAGAACCCGGCTCTCCAAAGATTGCTTAATTCATCAGGGTTAGCTGCATTTTACCCATCTCTATTAAAGGGGAGCAAAAGTTGAGGCAGCCCTGGCTTCAAGAACAGCTATTCATCTGGCTGTTTGCTACTGCTAACTACCGATAATTAGAGTCTATGCCCAAGGGCAGGCCTTGGGGAGCAATTTATGTTTTGGTCTGTCAAAATAAGGTCCAAAGACTACTCATAAATAATGCTAAAGCTGGGAATTATTGAACACGGTGCTCAAATGTGCATCTCACTGTGTAGCCCGTTCTGTAATTGTGAATTAAAAACCTTGCCAAGAAATTAAGATAAACAACAGATGTAAAGCAGTGATGGGATGTCAAAAATTCTACTACCACGCCATGACGTCATGGACGTCATGGGCGTGGCCAATGTCATGACGTCATGACGTCATGGGCGGAGCCAACGTCATGACGTCATGACGTTGTGGGCAAGGCCAAAAATAAAAAAAATAATAAAAAAAATAAACATGCACACAGACCCGTAAATAACTTAAAGAAATAAAATAAATAAATAAATAAAATAAAAATTAAATAAAAGTACACCCACCCACCCAAAACACCATAAACCACCCACCCACCCCAAACACAAAACCCTCACTTACCCTTCTTGGGGCCGACGACCCCCATGGCCCGGGGCCACACGGCAAGGCACGCCCCATCGCCGCCGGAACCGAGGAGGAGGCGGGGCGCTCCATGTTGGCTCCAATTTTTAAAAAACCGGACCCGGAGCCACTGCCTGCTGCTACTGTCGCCGCTGCTGCCGCCTCCCGCCATCGCCATCGCCGGGGGGGTGGAAGGAGGAGGAGGCACGCTCCGCTGGCCTGGGGCGACGGCGGCAACGGCGGCGATGGCGATGGCGGAAGGCGGCAGCAGCGGCGACAGTAGCAGCAGGCAGTGGCTCCGGGTCCGGTTTTTTAAAAATTGGAGCCAACATGGAGCGCCCCGCCTCCTCCTCGGTTCCGGCGGCGATGGGGACGGCAACGGCAGCAGCGATGGCAGGAGGTGGCAGTGGTGATAGAAGCACCAGGCAGCAGCAAATGGCGGCAAGCGGCTCCACAGGAGGCTCCAGTCAGGGGCGGCCGGATCCAATTATTTTTAAATCGGAGAAAAAAATGGCTCCAATTTAGTGCGCATGTGTCAGATTGAGTTTCTGCGCATGCGCACTAAATTGGAGCCATTTTTGCTCCAATTTTTTTTTAAATTTTCCTCCCGGTGAGGCGTCCGATCCGGACGCCTCAAAAACGGTATTATCCCCACGGAGAGCCCTCCGGAAATCCTTAAAACGGTTCTGTGGATCCGGTCAGAACCGGTGTCATCCCATCACTGATGTAAAGGCTGGAATGAAGGCTCTGGTCAGCAGCAGACATCTTACTACTGGTGGAACCCAAAACAGTGTTTGATGTTGGCTGTGATTTGCTGCAAGTTATGAGGTCAACAGACATGATATGTTGAGTGCTCAATTGCACAGCTTGCTTAGCATGTCTTGCGAGGATTTGCATCCCAAAAATGATGCAGTTTGCATTGGTCTGGTACTGTACTAGGATTTTAGTCATGGAGGATTTTGTCCAAAAGCAGCAGTGGAAATGGCTTGCTCCTTTGATTTGAGGACAATTTGCTTAACGGATTGTCCATAAACCTGATGGTGTTCAACATATCTTCCTAGAAATGGAATCTCTGCATGTTTCCAGGTGTGTAGCTCCTTGGGCAGCGTAGCTGTGTGCACACTTCTATTTTCAATGTACTTATAGACGAGTTGTCTAAAAGGACCCATGTGACCTCCAAGGCCTTTCCTGTGGCCAACCATACTTTGATTCCAAATTTTACTTTTGTAGCCTTTGACACAAATTTGGACACACAACTACCATCTTCTACTGTACAGGTGCCGTCTTCTCCTTCCTGCCCCCCACCCCAGGAAATACAGGGAAATGATGAAATGCATCTTTTTGGGCTTTATCCATACCCCTAAGAGTCCTGGTGGTGCAGTGGTGAATCTGCTGTACTGAAGACAAAGCTGGTGAAATTGTGAGTTTGATCCTGAAGGGGATCAAGGTTGACTCAGTCTTCTATCCTTCTGAGGTCGGTAAAATACCATATATACTTGAGTATAAGCCCACCCGAATATAAGCTGAGGTACCTAATTTTTACCTGATAAACTAGGAAAATAGATTGACCCAAGTATACACCGAGGGTGGAAAATGCAGGAGCTGCTAGTGAGTTTCCATAATCACTTCTACATGAAAATAAAATTAAGTTAATTGAGACATCAGCTTTTAGAATGTTTACGGCAATGTGCAGGTACGGTATTTTTTTTTTACTGTATTTGAATTAACACCACCCAGCCAGTGTGGGCACTGCAGGGTAAAGAGGTTCGTGGGTGAATAGAGCTGAGGCAGAAAACGTCACTCTAGCCCAAACTTTTCGGGCTGTAGGCCGGTCACATGCTTCAGGGAGCCAGTCACTATGGCTCAGGGGTCGGATGCAGTCCCTGATGCCAATTCATCTGGCCCTCAAAGCCCTCGTTGCTCCTGGAAAAGCCATATGGGTGCGTTTTACTTCCGCTTCTGGGAGCAACAAGGGCTTCTTGAGCCAGATCAATTGGCATCAGGGGCTGCATCTGGCCCCCGGGCCATAGTTTGGGCACCCCTGCTCTAGCCTCTTGCTCTCAAGGCAAGCAAACATGGCTTCCCCTTTCTGGTTTGGCTGTCCAATGGAGCAGCACGTATGGGCAAGTGAACCCAGACAGCAGCAAGAAATGGGTTTTTTCCCCCTCCACAGTGGTTTGAAAGCACCTCCTCCATGGTTTTTGTCGGTCAGCAAACTCTCCCAGCTAGAGATGCTCTGAACTACAGAAGGGAGAGAGGGGCATCTCTCAAAAGGCACGACAAGAGCAGCAAGGGTTCCCCCCCCCACAGTAATTTGAATGTGCCTGCCTCTGCTGTGTGTGTGGGGACTCTTGCTGCTTTTGTCTTGAGATACTCTTCCGTGCTTCCAGCAACTATCCCAGATAGAGAGGTGCTCCAACAACAGAATGGATAAACAAGAGCAGCAAGGGTACGGTATTTTTTCTCCACTACAGTTTGAATGTGCCTGCCTCCATTGTTGTTGCAATCCCTTTGCTATAAAGATACACCCACAAGAGGGAGGGGAGGGAGCCAGGCATGTGTGTCTCCAGAAGCAGCAAGATAGTTCTCTGTGCCGGTTTGAGGTACGCCTGCTTCTCCAATCTTCTTTTTCATCTGCACAGCTAAATCTGGGGGTGTCTTGGGACCCCCGCAGTGGATTCCTCGAGTATAAGCCAAGTCAGCCTTTTAAACTTCATTTTTTTGTGTTAAAAATTTTGGCTTATATTCGGGTATATACAGTAGGTACCTACCATGTTGGGGGCAAATTTCTAATTATCCTGTGAACCACAAGGAGTGGTTTAAGCACTATGGGGCAACATACAGCAATACCTTGGATAATGTTAGCATCAGATAACACTAAAACCGCATAACGTTAAGCAATCTGGGAAAAAAATTGCATTGCATAACGTTAAGTCCTATGGGATGCATCGGATAACGTTCACTAAAGCCTGTGCTGGTTACAATGTATCTCTATGGAGTGTTAATGTTATCCGATGCATCCCATAGGATTTTAATGTTATCTGATGCATGCATTGGATAACATTAAAAATCGGATAACACTAACACTTGTGGAACCAAGTTTTAGCATTATCTGAGGGTTTGCCCGCTGACTGAGCAAACAGGCAAAACATGTAAAGTTGGGATTAAAACTCAGGACCACATTTGACAACTGCCAGTAGTAAGAGAGAGGTCTGAATGGGGAAGGCCTTAATATTCAGCCTGCATGCCCCACCTAATTCACCTCCAAAGCAGAGATGCATATAGTCAGTGATGGGATGTAACAGGTTAGCACCAGTTCACCAGAAACAGTAGTAACTTTTCCCAGTGTCCCGGAGAACCGGTAGCAGCTTTTCGGGGGAACCACCTTCGGGGCTTAACTTTTCACTGGTTCCCCCACAGCGCATGCGTGCCAAGCACTTGGTGTGCATGCACGCCTATAGTGCTTGGCACATGTGCACAGCCTCCTTGCAGTCCTGAAGCTCCGTATAATCTGCTTCCCAGAGTAAATGACTCACCTTTGGATGTGGTGTGTCTGTGTGTATTTTAATGTGTATTTAATACCTTTACCTATAGTGATGTACTACCACAGTTCCTAAAAAGGCCTGGCGGCTGGCAGGCTTGGGGTTTTTAAGCAAAGTCTTGGAGTTACCTCATCAATAAGCTACACCTGTGCTGTTCCAATTGCTGTTCCAATTGGAGAACCATTAAGGAGGTACAGTTGTTTTACATTTACATTAAGGCATATTATCCTAGAGAAGTGGTTAGGCAAAGACTTAGTACCTAATTTCTTTAACTGTTGAAAAGTTGAAAAGTGCCAAAATAAAGCCATCTTGTGGCAAGTTCATTGTGTAGTTCCTTCCATCTGACCTAGTGTGAGAAAGATTAGCCAGAATAAGCTTTCAGCTGGTTTAAAAGCTCTGGTTGATTTGTGTTTGGGGTGGGTGGGTGTATTTTAATGTATTTTTATTTTATTTATGTATTTATTTAATTTATTTACGGGTTTGTGTTGAGGGTGGGTTGAGGGGTGTGTGTGTGTGTGCGTGCTTATTTTTATTTTATTATTTATTATGTCATGACATCATGGTGGGGGAGTAAAATTTTTGACATCCCACCACTGCATATAGTGTCATCTGCCTAGCTCAGGTTCTCAGGCCAGAAATGAGGAAAACTCACCTTCCCTCCAGCCAAGCCTGGACATTTTGATCTAGCCCTCCCTGTGAAGGAGCTGAAGAGCTATGGGAATATGGGTAGTGGTGGGCAGCAAATTTTTTTGCTACCACCGAAATCTTGATCTAGAAGCTTCAGAATGGCTTGTCTGGGAGATGATAGCCATCCATATCTGCTAATTACTAAAAGGCTAATTCCTTTAATTGATCTCCTTTATGATGAAAATTTCAAAACCAATGGACACATGCTGTTATCTTCTGTCTAAGAGGGCATAATTGGTTAGCCAGCTTGGTCAGGCCTGTATCTAAGGAAAGGGGACTTTGCTAATCTGCTTTCTGTTTGCTGACCTTCAATGCCATGCAAACAAGGGTCCTCTTTCCCAGAATCATCCTGCCTCACTGCTAAAGTGTGAGTATTAGACATGTTAGATTAGCTTATTATTTTCTGGTGTGTTCCAGTTTGTGGGATTCCCATCCAAGAGACGGCTGTCCCCCTTCCTGCTGTCCTGCCACATACTTGTTGCCTCTGATTGCTTTTATTTTTTAGCATGGCTGGTTTAATTGCATTTTTACATGATAATTCAATGTTGTGAGCAGCTGGCTCCTGTTTTAGATCTTTCCTGGAATAAAATGTAAAGCACCAATTCTGTATGCCTGAAACAGGGGCACCTGTCTCAGCTGGCATCAAGAGACCCAATGACTTAATTTCAAAGTGTATCTATGAGTGTTGTGCCTTCCACCTCTTCCCTGCCTTACCTCTTGTGGCAACACAATGGCTCATCCACTGGTCTCAGTATTTGGCCCTGTGCTGTCTGGAAATGGGATGCTGCCATTCTAACAGACCTACACACCAATGGTGATATGAAGCCTAGCATTGTACATGAGTTTAGTACATGCATTAATCCAGCCTTGTTGGTTCCCTGTGTTTAAATTATCGCTTAAATCTAAATATAAAAGTTGTGAATTTAGTTTTCTTGGCAACAATCTCATGGGTGGTTGAGGACCGGGATGGGTGGGATTCAAATTTTATTACTACCTACTCTGTGTGCATGGTATGATATGGCCAGGGGGAAAATCCTGTGTTGCACCAGAATTAGGACTACTTTATTTCAAAATTTGGATGGGCGGGGCCAGCTGGAATTTCTGCTACTGGTTCTGGCAAACTGTGGCCAACCTGCTGAATCCCACCACTGGGTGGGTAGATATCTTCTCAAAATCAAAAGGGAGGTGTTCCTTCTCCAACTCATGTGCCACACTCACACAACCCCATTGGCAAGCTATGATTATATAGTGGGAAATCATGTTAAGTCATCATGGCAAATTGCTGCTCATTAAGAAGGTACTGCTCGTGTTTTTGTGGACACACAACTGAACACAATTTCCCTTATGCAAGTGTAAAGTGCCAGGAGGGTTCTGTCATTACACTTTGCCTCTAACATCTTAACAAACCAAAAAATAAATGTTGATGGTTATGGTTTTGAAATCAGAAGTACCTTGCTAGGAGTTCCTTACCATTTTGGCAGTCCTTACTGGTGTTCTTGAGGAAAATGTACTTCAACATTTGTTGCTTAAGGAGCAAGACCTTTCATTTCAGCTGCAGCTTAAACCCCTCAAGAGCTATTTACTCAAGATTTGAGCATTTGGCAGAAAAGGCCTTTTGAGCTTCCAACTGCCATTCAGCTGTGTCGGAAAAGAAGGGAACATTTTCATTTTTAATTGAAAAATAAAATAAAACAAGACTCCTACTTTCCTCTTGATGAGTTGTACAACCGAGACAATCCTGGCTGCTCTGCCTCTTTGTTTTGGAAGTCTCGTGATATTTTTTATTTGGTTAGTTATTTTCATTTTAAAAGAATTTAAAATGATCTTCGAATTGTAATAGGGCCACCAGACAGTTTGCAAAAATAAAAATATATTCGGGGAGAGAAATTTTAAACCTGAATGTTAAAGGAAGACACAATAGATGTTTAATGTAATTGAAAACATGCCAACAAATTTTACGTGGAACCAGCATTGTGGATTACAGCCTAGTACAGTGACAGTGAACCTTTTAGTGATGGAGTGCCCAAGGAGGACCGGGGGGGGGGGGGAGATGGGCAGCAGGCATCATGTGTGCTGGTGACGTCACGTGGGTCCACCCACATGACATCATCAGCCACCACTGTCCTAGTACATTAGATGTGTGAAACAAACAAATAATGTATAGCCTTTAAGAGGACACAATTCACTTGAGAAAGCCTTGATGCTTGGAAAGGTCAAGGGCGAAAGAAGAAGAGGGCTGCCAAAAATGAGATGGCTAGATGGTATTGTAGACATAATGGGCACAGAGCTGAGTGAGTTGAGGAGGAGGATGGAGGACAGAAGTGCCTGGCGGACAGTGGTCCATGGGGTCGCAAAGGGTTGGAATTGACTGTGTGACTGAACAAAAAAAAAACTAGCAGCAGACTAATGCCAGCTAGTTTTGAGTGTATCAGAAATACATGCTGTTACTTCTCCTCCTTCTTCTCACCACCACCACTACTATCAACAACATCATCATTATCACCACCACCACCACCACCACCAATAACAATGCATTTTCACTTGTCAAAAAACAAGAATGAGCTTCTGGGATTTTTCCTTGCTTGGTGTCTCTCTGTAAATGGTACTGTGTGGATGGTACTATTCTCTCTGTGTGAACGTAGATGGTCATTAAAAAAAAACACCACACAGAAAAATATGCACATTAAAGAAAATAGCATACCAAAAGGCAAACCTGTGTGTGTGTCTGTGTGTGTGTTTGAGGGAGGGGGGATGGCTTGCAAATTAGAATATACAGTATTGGGAAAGAACACATGCAAATGTGTACACATTTTTAATGCAGATGGATATCTACAAGACTGAGTATGACTGTATGGCCATTTATTTAAAAACAAAACTTGCAGACTGCTGCTAAAAAGGAAAAGAATGAACTTGTGCCTGGAAAAAGTGGACATCCTAAAAAGGGACTCAGACAAGTGTCACCCATTTATTCCTTGTGAGCACTGTAATCGCATATAAAGTGGAAGGGGTTGGTATTGTTTGACTTTTAGGGAGCTGCTCTTCACAACCCCAGACATGACTCCACCAGCCTTTCCATGCATTTGAGAAGAATGGTGTTTTTCTTTAAACAAGAAATATAATAAATTCACTTTGCTTTCCTTGCAGCACAAACTACAGTGGTATTTATCAGCATGCCAAAGTGGAGAGGATTATTATTTTTTCCATGGGAATAATTCCTTTTTTCCCTCCTTTGCAGTGAAAGGTGATATAAATGTACCTCCCACTTAGCAACAGTTTCTATTCTTCCCTTGACAGCTTGCAGCTTCTTCTTCTTTTATTCACAGCATGCTTTCTGATGTCATTACTTTTCAGCTTCTGTCTTGGGCTAACACCAGGAATTCTCCAGAGGTCCGTCATTTCAACCACTGGCAAGTCGATAGTCATTTGCTTTCTTCAAGGTTTTGCAGCTCAGCTCCATAAACACCACAGAGGCCCTGCTTGTTATAGCAATTAAGCAGGGGTTTTCGTACCCAATCCAATTGCTGACGGGCTTTTCTGGCCCCAGAGAGGATTAAGAAAAAAGAAAAAGGGAAAAAAAGGATGACAAATGGCAATTTACCCAACTGATTATTGGCCTCTTTAAAACCCAGTTGGCTCTTGACAACAGCCTCGTTTCAGCAGAACAATATGAATTCAGAAAGTGTGAGATCAGATAGGGCAAAACAATTTGAGAGAAAGTAAACCAAGCAGAAGCACAACCTTATAAGTTCAAACCAGATATGCGCAAATAAGGTTTCATTTTAGAAGTCTGGTTTTTTTTCTCTCTCTCTCCATTTGTCCCATTTGGAGAGAATGTCTTGGAATTCCATGCCATACAAGGCACATAGGAAAAGGAGAGGACCAGAAGCATGAGACAGACCTAGAGGAAGGCAGAGAGACAACATCAAAGAGATATTACAAGAACACCAAATAACACCAGTGGAGGCCGCTAGAAGTGCCAGAGCAAGGACCTTGTATCTCTCTCAGCACCTGAAAAAAGAATAGCAGATGGAGATTGCAGAAGAATGGACTGATCCAAGGAAGTGTATTATAATAATTTTGTGTCAGAAATTATTCTGAATTGAAAGGATTTTTGCTGAAGAAACTCTGCTCAGGGGACACCCAAATGAGGCTCCTTTTATGTCCCCAAGATCTTTTTTTCTCACTGAAGTGGTCCCTATTTATCTACTTGCAATTTCTTGCTTTCAATCTGCTAGGTTGGCAAGAGCTGGGACAGCTGGCGGGGGCTCAATCCATTGTGAAGTTCCTGGGTCTCAAACTGCCAAATTGCTGGCCTTCCGGCTAACAAGGTGAGCTTCTTAATCACTGAGCCACCACACTTAACCACTGAGCCACTCCAATACAGGAAGTGTATTGTCCCCAACACTGTATGATATATAGTGGTACTTTGCTTAAAGTGCATAATGCGTTCCACAGGATTGCTGTTTAAGTGAACTTCCTCTTTAAGTGAAACACCATTGTAAGTGACCAATTGTGACTTCTGGCGGGGTGGTGGTTGTGAAACTCGATTTAGTTGTTAAGGGAATTTTTGGTTGATTTTAGTTGTTAAGTGAGGCAACCATTCAGAGAAAATCCTGCTGTTTAAGCAAGTTAGTCTCTAAGTGAGGTGCTTTTTATGCAAAGTTTTACTGTATATACAAATGATCAACCAGTTCCTGATAATACAAAATTGTTCATCTTTCTGGACGACACAGCAATGGCCATTAAAGGAACAAGCTTTGATGAAATAGCTAGAAAACTTACTGGAACACTTGAAGAATTAGGTCAGCAATACAACATCAACCATTTGAAGCCTAATCCAAGCAAGACTCAAGTGTGTGCTTCCCACCTTCAAAACCGAGAGGCAAGGGTTGAGTTGGATGTTACGTGGCAAGGGAACCAATTATTTATTTATTTGTTTTATTTATTAATCAAATTTATATTCCGCCCTACTTGCACAAGCGACTCAGGGCAGAGCACAACCGGCTTATGGTATACCACAAACGCACTAAAAGAGCAATAAAAATTAGGTAAAGGTAAAGGTTTCCCTTGCTCGAAAGCCAGTCATATCCGACTCTAGGGGTCAGTGCTCATCTCTGTTTCTAAGCCGAAGAGCCAGCACTGTCTGCTTCTGCAGACGTTTCCATGGTCATGTGGCAGGCATGACTAGACACCGGAGCGCATGGAACACTGTTACCTTCCCACCAAAGTGGTCCCTATTTATCTACTTGCAATTTCTTGCTTTCGAACTGCTAGGTTGGCAGGAACTGGGACAGAGACGGGAGCTCATTCCGTCCTGCGGTACTCGGGAATCGAACTGCTGACCTTCCGCCTCCCAGTCAGCATCTTAGTGACTTGAAATCCATTAAAAACAACCTCCCATTTCCTAGCCTAAAAGGATCCAGATAAAAAGAATGGGAATGGGAGTCGGGACAGGAGGGTAGATGTAGCAAGTTAAATAAGCCAGCGGGGTGGTGGTGGTGGTGGTGGTGGTGATGGTGGTGTCAGTAATCCATCACTGCCCCACACCATTCCTGCCAACCAGGTTTTCAGGCCCTTCCTAAAAGCCAGTAAGCAGCTGGCAGCTCTATCTGAATACCAAAGCCAAGAAATATCCTCATCAGGAAACTCACAAACTATAAATGGAGACGTCAACCATCTATGGTGCTTACATCAGCTTTGGCCTTGAGTGTCTCTGCAGCAGAGTATGCTGCTTCAATATGGAGTGTATCCACACATGCAAAACAAGTTGACTTTGCTATTAATGAAGCCAAGCATATTGTGACAGGATGCATCAAACCTACACCAATTGAGAAAATATACCCTCTTGTTGGTTGCTCCACCTAAGATCAGAAGAAAAGTAGCAACGGACACCAAGAGAACTAAGCAAGGGAATGACCCTCAACATCCTCTGAACAGATATGAGTCTCATGTCTGCTCAGAGATCCAGTAAGAGTTTTATGGCAAGAACAAAGACTCTTGAGGGGACACAAGAGCAAAACCAAATTAGAAGATGGAGGAAGGAGCTCACTGGGCAAGGAGCAACATTAAAGGAGGATATAACTGAGGAACTCAACTTCCCGTACATCACTTAGAGGACTCTGAATAAGCTGAGGGTTGGAGTCCCTAAATGCAAGACCAACATAATCAAGTGGGGCTGCTGGTGGACAACAAAACGTTATGTGAATGTGAAGAGATACAGAATCCGACTCATTTACTGGCCTAGCAACTCCTCCACTGGCTTAGTGGTTAGACGCTGAGCTGGAAACTGGAAAGTCGGGAACATTAAAGGAGCCTCATTCAGACGTCCCCTAAAAATCCTTTCAACCCAGAGTAACCTCTGACATGAAATTATTATTATTATTATTATTATTATTATTATTATTATTATTATTATTATTATTATTATTATTATTATTATTATTATTATTATTATTATTATTATTATTATTATTATTATTAATTGGCCTGCTAATTATTGCCAGAAACACACACTGATGAGGAATTAAGTTTGGCCAATTACAAAGCGGAACATGAAAGAAGAAAAGAAGGAGCACCTGAAAGGGTAAAAGAGGAAGTAAAAGAAGAGAACAAGTTTCTCATGGTGGTACAGAAAAAGTCTGAAAATGGGATGACATTGAATCTAAACAACTTGACACAAAATTGTCAAATTGACAGTATCCATTATGAAAACAACTTCTTCAACATGGAGTACAGAGGAATGTTTACCTCATTGTCCCATCATAAGATGTGCTGCCCTTTTATTCAGTTCTTCACAATTTCTCTAGAGCTCCATGAAACCGATCAGGTTGTAAAACAAGAGAAGGCAACTATCTGAAGATGGAGAGGTATGTTGAACTCCCACAACTGCTTGGTGGCTATGACTGAAAGCATGCTCCTGCATCATAACCATGCTACCAATTTTCTGGGCAGGGAATTACCTCACTTTCTAGGAAATAATAATAATAGTACCATAGAAATGTGCCTTTGGGAGGCTATTCCGAAACTAACGTACTCCAGACTGTTTCAGAGTCCAGCCATGTGGTTTGACTAAAAATAAATAAATCCAAACAGTTTATTGGGTGTCTGCAAGCCCTTTGTCCATAGAAATGGAGAAAAGTTCTGCCTTCCTCATGATGCATTCTGACATCATCACAAATTGGATTGATTATTAAACCTGCAGCCTTCATTTTTGGATGGAAGAAACCAGCAGTCAGCAAGAATATTACTGAGCAAAGAGGGGAACAGTGGCCTCTTCGGACAATAGATTACCGGTATTATGCTGGATTTAGGATTCTGGGGTCCAAAATAAAAATAAAAGAGCCGCCAACGTTCCTTAATATGTGCGACTACAAGCTTAGAGCAGCTTGGCTTTTGAAAACTTGAGTCTTGTCTGCAGAATACCTGCCTAGCTACCTGCCTGCCTGCCTGCCTGCCAAAATACATTCCTTCCTTCTTATTCCCAGCTCTAACTGCCACAGTTTAGAAAGAGGATCTCTAGCATGACTCTGCAGTCCTTTATTTATTGTTATAATGCTGAAGTTCCTGTGAGACTGAGAGCCAATTAATTGCAGCAGGTAGGTAAATGGAAGTATGTGTCCTTTCCAAATTGGATTCAATTGTCTAAAACACAATGCTTCAATGCCTCTTAATGGACATATGCCAGGAAAATGGACAATTGATTGCCGCCTGGTGAGAACTTTGCCATGAAAACTGCTTTGTCTGTGATAGTTCCCTCAGAAACCTTTCTGATTGGTCTTCTTTACCCACCACTCCCCATACAAAGCAAGAAAGATTTACTGCTTTTAAAAGCAGAAGCATATTTCACCCAAGGAAGTTTATGCACAATGCAGAGTTGGATGAATGACAAATTAGGATCAAAATTGCTGGGAAAAACATCAACAATTTGAGATTTGCAGATGATACTACCCTAATAGCAGAAAGTGAGGAAGACCTAAGGAAAATCCTGCTTAGGTTGAAAGAAGAGGGTGCAAAAGCTGGCTTGAGACTTAACATAAAAAAAAAAACCCCAAGATAATGGCAACATGCCCTCTCAGTCCCTGGAAAATAGATGGGGAAGAACTAGAAGCAGTGACAGATTTTACTTTCTTAGGATCAAAGATCACTACAGATGGTGATTGCAGCCATGAAATAAAAAGGTGAGTGATGCTTGGGAGACAAGCTATGAGAAACCTGGGAAACATAGTTAAAAGTAGAGACATCACCTTGCAAACAAAAATTTGCATAGTCAAAGTAATGGTATTCCCAGTGGTAATGTATGGTTGTGAGAGCTGGACCATAAGGAAAGCTGAGTGAAGAAGAATAGACACCTTTGAAATGTGGTGTTGGAGAAGAGTTTTGAGAGTCCCCTGGACAGCGAGGAGAACAAATAGGTCAATCTTAGAAAAAAATCAACCCTGACTGTTCCTTAGAAGATCAAATTGTAAAGATGAAGCTAAAGTACTTTGGACATCAAATGAGAAGAGAGGATTCACTTGAGAAAGCCTTGATGCTGGGAAAGGTGGAGGGCAAAAGAAGAAGGGGGCGGCCAAAAATGAGATGGCTAGATGGTATTGTAGATGCAATGGGCGGGCTGAGGATGGTGGAGGACAGAGGTGCCTGGTGGGCAATGATCCATAGGGCCACAAAGGGTCAGAATCAACTGAACAACAACAACTGTAGCTATAGCTATTAGCTACATTAAAACAAAACGCAGTTAAAAACCTTTTACTTTAGATCAAGGAAGGGCTTTACAGTAAGAACAAATATTCTTGAGCATACATAAGAGTAAAATCAAATTAAAAAATATAAGGATTTCTCTCTTCCCTGCTTTTTAAAAAAGTTTTTCCTTCAGATTATGGGGATACTTTCACTTTTAGGGGATGCTTTTAGAATCCTCTGTTTCAAGATTAAAATGTACAATTCTATCAAATTCCATCTTTCTATGTTATGTGGATCTATCCTATCAAATCTAAATAAACTCACAAATCAGTCATGTCCAAGAATTGTACCTAACATATTAGCAAATGTGGTAAGATTTGTAGTGTGTGAAAGTGATCAGCTCACTAGGAGACAGTGTGCCTAGATCTGCTCCTAAAATTTGTTTCAAAGCTTCACAAATTATGCCTGTCAAGCCTAACAGAAAGCTGTTGACACTTCTAAAGATGGAATTTCCCATGGCTCCCTGCTACAGATGAAACAGGCAGACTTCTGTTCATCCTGTTCCCATATTGGGGTGGACAGTATTCCACAGCCTGGGGAAGCGGGAATTCTGTTACTTTATACTGATTTCTTCTTCTTATCCTCCTGCTCCTTCTCCCACTTTGGGTGTTGAAGTAGGTACAAGGTTCTAACTTTGGCACTTCTAGTGGCTTCAATCAGCATTATTTGGTATTGTTGTAATATTTCCTTAATCTTCTCTCTCCAACAACCTCTGGGTCTGCCTCATGCTCTTTTGTTCTTCTCCACCTTTTACACGGGCCTTGTATGGTATGGAATTTCAAGACAGTCTCCAAATGGACAGACCACTTCATTTCTTGTCCCTGTATGTAGTTTAAGATTGGTTCTATTCCAATTATTTCCCTTATAATTTTATTCCTGATTTTATCTCTTTTAGTTACTCTAGCATCCTTCCTCAGACATCTCATTTCTGGGTTGACCAACTTTGGTTTATGTATTGTTGTAAATGTCCATGTTTGGCACTGGTAACATAAGCTGAAAATAAATATGCTTTGTATGAGGTTGGTATCACCTTATTTTGTAAGAACGGAGCTAATTGTCCCAATAGTTGGTTTGCCTTATTACACCAGATGTTAATCACTTTGTCCATTTTGCTATCTTCAGGAAATATTTAGACTTGGGCAGATTGAGGAGGATCATGGAGGATGGGGTGCCTGGTGTGCAATGGTTCAGGGTCTCGAAGAGTCAGACTCGACTATGCGATTGAACAACAACAAGACATGGTTCCGCAAGAGAAAAGGGAACAGGGGGTCAATCTGGTTTGCTTGGGGAGAGAAAGCGCCCTCCCTCCCCATGCAAACTGGCGGTCCCAGCGTGGGATTGCCACTTTGCTTGGGGAGGGAAGGTGCACTCCCTCCTCAAGCAAAGCAACGATCACTCGCTGGGCACAGGAGCGGCATGTTTGGGAAGCCAAATGGGAAGCCCCCAGTCGGCTTCCCAAACATGCCGCTGCTATGAAGGGCTTTGTAGCACCGGTATTTTTGAGAGAATGGGCGCGCCTGGTCTCCCCCCACCAAGCCGGTGGTCTGAGCCTCTGTAGATCTCTGACCCAAAGCCCATAGGGCTGGTCTCTAGCCCTGCGGGCTTTAGGGTAGAGATCAACACTGGGGAATTTGAGGCAAACATTTGCATCGCTTAAGCTATCTTAGTGCTGTGTGGTTTATTTATTTATTTATTTTACAGACTTATATGCTGCCCTCCTCAAAGAGACTCAAGGTGGCTAACAAAAGCTTAAAAAGATACATAAAAACACAATATAAAAACCAATTTAAAAATTATTAAAATATTAAAACTAAACAAGTTAAAAGATTTAAAAAATCATACAATGAGAGAGAGAGGGGGGTCAAATGAGCCTACAAGGTGATGCAACTGTCTGACCCTGACCCCATACCTGTCCTGCCAGCCAGGTCTTAACCCCCTTCCTAAAGGGCAGCAACTCCGACTGGAGACGTAGCTCAATTGGCAGGAGGTTCCATAGGGCCGGGGCGGACACAGAGAAGGCCCTCCTCTTAGTGCTAGAGAGGTGTGCCTCTCTAGCCGATGGTACAACCAGAGTGCCTCTCTTGTCCGTTCTGGTGGGACGGACAGATGTTCTTAGGGCAATGCGGTCTCTTAGGTATCCTGGCCCACTACCATATAGGGCTTTAAAGGTAATGACCAGCACCTTGAATTGCACCCGGAGGCACACTGGCAACCAGTACAGCTCCCTGAGCAATGGTGAGGCATGAGCATAATGCCCGCACCCCACCACAACCCAAGCAGCCGCATTCTGTACCAGTTGCAGCCTCCAAATGGTCACCAAGGGCAGCCCCATGTAGAGTGCATTACAATAATCAAGTCTGGAGGTGACCAAAGGTTACACAACATAGCAAGGTGAAGCTCACTTTTCAGATGAAATGTGCTCTAAACATTTATGAGAATTCCACACACAGTTGAATACTGACTATAATGACTTCTCCATTATGTTAACTTCCACAGATTTTTCAGCTGATCATGCTGTGATGCAAATGTTTGCCTCAAATTCCCTGACATTACCCAATTTTAGCTTTATCTGAGGCAATCATTATCCGAGGTATTATTGTACTTTAGTTTAGATTCCTGCATTGACCAGAGGGCTGGACTTGTAGGCTTTACAGGCTTCTTCCAACTCCATCATTCTATGATTGGGCCCCATAGTGCAGTGGTTAAGTTGCAGCCCAAACTCTGCTTATGACCTGAGTTTTATCTCAATGGGCTCAGAGTTGACTCAGCTTCCCATCCTTCTGAGGCTGGGGAAATGAATACCCAGCTTGCTCGGGGCAAAATGCTAATTACCTAATGAACCTCCAAGAGACTACTCTAAGTGCTATAGGTAAAGGTAAAAGTTTCCCTTGCTTGAAAGCCAGTTGTACCCAACTCTAGATTTCAATGCTCATCTCTGTTTATAGCCAAAGAACCAGCAGATGTTTCCATGGACATGTGGCAGGCATGACTAGACACCAGAGTGCATGGAATGCTGTTTACCTTCCCACTGGAGTGGTACCTCTTTATCTACTTACAATTTCTTGTTTTCGAACTGCTAGGTTGGCAGGAGCTGGGACAGAGATGAAAGCTCACTCTGTAATGCAGAACTCGGGTCTCGAACTGCTGGCCTGCCAACCTTCCAGTTGTCAAGTTCAGTGTCTTAACTACTAAGTCACTGCAGTCCCCTCTAAATGCTATAGAGTGGAATATAAATGTAAAGTGTGTTATTGTTTCTATGATCTATGCCTCTGTTAGATAAACACACATTCTCTTTCTTTTATCACTGCACTCACCTATCGATGTCCTGAATACTTTCTGTATGTCTGAAGGGGAGCTGTAAGAGAAAGAGAGATTTTTCCTTCTTTGAATTATTTGCTTGTCTCCAGAGAAGAAAGTGGGGTCAGGCAAGCAGTTTTTCAGAGTCAACATAGATTTGAGCGCATTTATGAATTCTTGTTAGGAGAGTGTTCTGAATAGGCGTTTTTGCACGTCAGCAGCCTGGAGACTTGGATCACTCACACACACAGACTGAGATTTATGTTGCATGCAAGATGGGATTTATTTAGTTCCTCACCATTAGGAATTTATGGTGCATGCATGGCATAAGTTAAAGTGTTTTGCTTACTTTGCCCATCAGCACCAGCTTGGAGAGACCTGGTATCGGTTAAAAGGTGATGATCAGTGCAGAAACTGTGTTCTATAAACATGTGAACACACAGGAAAGTGATGGAGATGAATAATATGGACTTGCTGTGTATGTGTATGGTATATTACACATTCAAAGTACATCTTTAGCTATCTGTATGCAGCAGGAACTTAGCTGAAAGTGGATGTTGAGAAAATAGGGTGTTTTTCCCTTTGGAAATCCATCAGATTCATGATCAGCTGAAAATCTGTGGAAGTTAACATAATGGAGAAGTCATTATAGTCAGTATTCAACAGTGTGTGGAATTCTCATAAATGTTTAGAGCACATTTCATCTGAAAAGTGAGCTTCACCTTGCTATGTTGTGTAACCATCGAAAGTTGGAAGATACCAAGAACTTCAATCTGCATTTTTAGTGCTGATCTATACGCTGAGGAATACAGGGCTGAGTTGCTTTTTTCTAGGATGGCTTCATTTTGAAATGTGAATTGTGATGGAGTCGTGTGCTACTGATGTTCCTACAGATTAAAAAAAAGAATGATAACCTTATTTTGTACCCAAGAAAAGCTAGTTTTCAGAGAGAAGAGTTATAGCTTGGTCCTTTTCCTTACATGTTATGTTTCTCTGTGGAAAAATATATTTACACAAGGGAGCATTCAAATATGTGCAGGTGACATCCATCCATCTGGGGAGTGAAATATCTTATACAATACTTATTGGAACTTGTATTGCTCTTTTTACAAATTAACACATAGACTCCCATTCTTACAATGAGGTACAGAACATTTTAAAACCCACTAGGGGAAAATGGAATTGTTACTACACTCTGTGGCACTTCAGCATTTTATATGAAGACTTATTTGGCTAGGCCTGAATTCAAGAATTATGTTTTAAATCATGTGGCTAGTTGATGAGAGTCTGGCCAGGTTATCCTGCTATGGTAATAGAGTAGACCATACTGCCAGCGACTCAACGCTGAGTGTCAGGAGGCGGTTAACTAACTTGACCACCCTGAGGACTAACAACCTTGGGTGTCAAAGTCCACAGAGAAGGGTGATGATCCCCAAGTGGATTAAATCCCACTTAAATTAATCTTGATGAAGGGCAGCTGCTTCATCAACACTGACCTGGGGCTGATGAAGACTTTGCATGCCAAAAGGGCTCAGCCTCAGGACCAGAAAGTGACTCATAGAACTGGATCATTGGTATGGGTGTCACACTGCGATGTGGAAGACAGATGAAAGGCCACTGCATTATATTCTCACCATGGTGATCGTCAATCTTTAGATTCAGATACATCAGAAGAAGAAGGCTAGTTGATGCTTCTGTTAAAATTCCAGTCACTCACTGGTATTTGGAGGTGACCTGAGCTGTAGCCACAGTTGCTCCTAAATGTCCTCCTCATTCCAGAGCCTGGCCTCCTCCATGGTTTATGGAGAAAATTCAAACTGATGTTCTGGGAATTGAAAGGGAAAGGAATGGGAGGCAGCTGCGGATGCCATCACTGTCCTCCTAGCCCCGCCTGGCCGGACAGTTAACAGGACTTTGTGCCCATGGGCTGAGGACCTCGCTGCTTTCCCCCACTGCCCATACCATTGGCCAGGGATGGGAGGCAGCTGCAGATGCCATCACAACCCTCCTGGTCTCACCTAACCAAAGGGTTGAGGGGAAGTTGGGGCTACCAGGGTGCTCTTATATTTTGTATCCCCGTCCCTGACTGTGATGGTATAAAAGAACTTTTGGGCCTTGCGGTTGGCCAAGGACTACTGTTGTTGCCTCTACAGCTGCCCCAGGCCCCGCCCTCCACTGGCTGAGGAAGGGATAGAGAGCCACCCTATTGTGTTGCATTCCCCCCTTATGTTAGATATATTGATTGTATCAACTGTACTGTGTTTTGTTGTTGCTCAGTTGTACAGTCAATTCTGACCCTTTGCGACCCCATGGACCTCCAGGCATCTCTGTCTTCCACCATCCTCCTCAACCTGCCCAGCAATGTGCCCATTGCATCTACAATACCATCTAGCCACCTCATTTTTGGCCACCCTCTTCTTCATTTGTCCTCCACCTTTCCCAGCATCAAGGCCTTCTCAAGTGAATCCTCTCTTCTCATTCGATGTCCAAAGTACTTTAGCTTCATCTTTACTATTTGACCTTCTAAGGAGCAGTCAGGGTTGATTTCTTCTAAGATCGACCTATTTGTTCTCCTCACTGTCCAGGGGACTCTCAAAACTCTCCTCCAACACCACATCTCAAAGGCATCTGTTCTTTTTCACTCAGCTTTCCTTATGGTCCAACTCTCACAACCATATATTACCACTGGGAATACCATTACTTTGACTATGTGAATTTTTGTTGGCAAGGTGATGTCTCTACTTTTAACTACGTTCCCCAGGTTTCTCATAGCTTGTCTCCCAAGCATCAGTCACCTTTTTATTTTATGGCTGTAATCTCCATCTGCAGTGAGCTTAGATCCTAAGAAAGTAAAGTCTATAACTGCTACTACTTCCCCATCTATTTTCCATGGACTGATAGGGCCTGTTGCCATTATATTGGTTGTCTTGATGTTGAGTCTCAAGCCAGCTATTGCACTCTCCTCTTTCAACCTAATCAGGAGCCTCTTTAGATCTTCCTCACATTCTGCCATTAGGGTAGTGTCATCCGCATATCTCAAATTGTTGATGTTTCTCCCAGCAACTTTGATCCTGAATTGTGATTCATCTCTGCATTACGCATTATGTGCTCTGTGTATAAGTTGAATAAGCAAGTTGACAAAATGCAGCCTTCTCTTACTCCTTTTCCTATTCCAAACTACGCCATCATTCCGTATTCTGTCCTAACTGTTGCTGCTTGACTCATGTACAGATTTCTCATGAGACATATAAGGTGTTCTGGTATTCCCATCTCTTTAATTACTTGCCACATTTTGTTGTGGTCCACACAGTCAAAGGCCTTGGTGTAGTCAATGAAACAGAAGTAGACTTGTTTCTGATATTCCTTTGTTTTCTCCATTATCCAATGTATGTTGGCAATGTGGTTTCTAGTTCCCCTGCCTCTTCAGAACCCAGCCCGCACTTTGGTAATTCTCTCTCCATGTGCTGTTGCAGTCTATCCTATATTATTTTGAGCATCACCTTGCTAGCGTGTGGGATGATCACAATTGTTTGATAATTTGAACATTCTTTGGCATTACCTTTTTTGAGATTGGAACATATACTGATCTTTTCCAATCCTGTGGCCATTGTTTGGTTTTCTAAATCTGCTGACATGTACAATGCAATAATTTGATTCCATCATCTTTTAGGGCTTTGAGAAATTCAACTGGGATACCATCATCTCCATTAGCTTTGTTGTTTGCAGTGCTTTTTAGGGCCTTTCTCTAGGATGTCTGGTTTAAGTTCAATGTCCTTATCATTTAGATCATTGAGGTCCTTTTTGTAGAGTTCCTCTGTGTACTCTTTCCATCTTTTATTTATCTCTTCTGCATTAGCTAACTCCTTGCCTTCTTTGTCCCTTATCATGGTCATTTTTGCTTTAAATGTTCCCTTGATTTCCCCAACTTTTTTGTAAAGATCTCTAGTCCTACCCCTTATGTTGTTTTCCTCAATTTTTTTGTACTGTTCATTTAAGTAGGTTTCCTTATCTCTCTTTGCTTTTCCTTGAAATTTTGTATTCAATTGATTATTTTTTTCCGTTCTTCTTTGCCTTTTGAGTCCCTTCTTTCCTCTGCTATTTTAAGAGCCTCATCAGACAACCACTTTGCTTTCTTACGCTTCTTTTCTTTTGGTACGGTTTTTCTTGCTGCCTCCTGCATGATGTCTTGCACCTCTGTCCATAATTCTTCTGGCACTCTGTCTATCAAGTCTAAGCCATTAAATCTGTTCCACACTTCCACTGTGTATTCCTTAGGGATGTTGTCTAGGTCATACCTATCTGGCCTAATTGTTTCCCCTGTTTTCTTTAGTCTAAGCCTGAATTTTGCAATCAGTAGATTATGATCTGAACCACAGTCTGCTCCAGGTCATACCTGTCTGGCCTAATTGTTTCCCCTGTTTTATTTAAGGCTGAATTTTGCAATTATGATCTGAACCACAGTCTGCTCCAGGTCTCATTTTTGCTGATTGTATGGAGGTTCTCCATCTTTGGCTGCAGAGTATGTAATCAATCTGATTTCAATGTTGGCCATCTGGAGATGTCCATGTGTAAAGTCTCCTCTTGTGTTGCTGGAAGAGGGTGTTTGCTATGACCAGTGCATTGTCTTGGCAGAACTCTATCAATCTTGGACCTGCTTCATTCTGTGTTCCAAGACCAAACTTGCCTGTTATTCCATTTACTTTTTGATTTCTTACTTTGGTATTCCAAACTTCAATGATGTGGACATCATTTCTTGGTGTTTGTTCTATGAGATGTTGTAGGTCTTCATAGAACTGGTCAATTGTGACTTCATCTGCATCAGTGGTTGGTGCATAGACTTGAATTACTGAGATATTGAATGGTTTTCCTTGGATTCGGACTGAGATCATTCTGTCATTTTTTAGACTGTATCCCATTACTGCTTTTCTCACTCTTTTATTAACTATGTTTACTTATATTTTAGATGGGGGACAAATGCTGACTTCATGGTATTGGTACATAATAGCTTTAATTCCTAAACCTGGGAAAGATATGATACTGTATTGCTATGTGCCATGTGCTATTTTAGTGTGTATTATGATATTTTTATTGTATTGATTTATATTGTGTTCAGTGGTGGGATGTCAAAAATTTTACTACACCACCATGACATCATGGATGTTGTGGGCGGGGCCAAAGAAAAAATAATAAAATTAGTCACTTACAATGGTGTTTCGCTTAAAGAGCAAACTCGCTTAAAGAGCAATCCTGTGGAACACATTATGCTCTTTAAGCAAGGTACAATTGTATTGTATTTTGTATTGTATAGAAATGTCTTGTGGTTTGATTTTGTTTGTTTGTTTTGTTATTTTTAAAAAATTAATAAAAATCCTTTTAAAAAATTCGAGTCACGTGACTTCATGCCGAACCCCCTCCCCCCATGACTTTCCATGATTTTTGGTTGGAATCCCCCCGCCCCCCAATGGTCACTTGGTATTTGAAATATCCCTTACCAACAGGCAATGCAGTCAATTGCCTTTTTCCTTTGATGGGAAAGAAAAATAATAATGGCCAAAATCATATTAGTTATGCCATGATCCAAATCATATCAGCAAGTAGTCACAAGCTAAGAAGTTAGTGTAGACATCTTCTGTGTGTGCTGAGTTTTAACTTCACCTCTCAACTTGCAGAAACTGGGAAATTAGACTGATGCCAGTGGATATTGCAAAGAAATATCTGGCCATTAATTCATTTTTAAACACTTTTAAAAAGTCATTTTTCAAGATCTTCATCTTAGGGGCCAAACAATTCCCAGACTCGGTGTCAAGACCTCTTTTAAAGGACCTGTAGGATTAGGTTGCTTAGTGGTTATGATGCTGAACTTGATGCCTGGAAAGTCGGGAGCAGGGCCATAGCCAGAATTCTAGATGTGGGTGGGGAAAAGCCTCTTTCCAATGCATTTCAATGGGAAACCACGCTTTGTGCCCTCTGGTGGCCAGCTGTTCGAGGATGGGCAAACTGTGAAGCCTCTCCTGGGCCCCCTAGCTACTGCTCTGGTTGGGAGGTCAGCAGTTCAAGACCCAAGTGCTGCATGACGGAGTGAGCTTTGTTTCTGTCCCAGTTCCTGCCAACCTAGCAGTCCAAAAGCAAGACATTGCAAGTAGATAAAGAGGAACCACTTTGGTGGGAAGGTAAATAGCGTTCCGTGCACTCTGGTGTCTAGGCATGCCTGCCACATGTCCACGGAAATGTCTGCAGACACAGACAGCACTGGTTGTTTGGCTATAAACAGAGATGAGCACTGAACCCTGGCGTTGGATACAACTGGCTTTCAAGCAAAGGCGACCTTTACCTAATTTTTTGCAATGTAAAAAACACCCAAAATGACTGTCTTCTATTTTCTGCATACCCCAGAGCTTCTATTCAGTCTCTTAAACTTATACACACAGAGAAAAATCTGATAACAAATCTTCCACCATCCAGTCTCATTTCATTCTCTTTCAAATTCAATGTTTTTCTACTCTAGCAACCACTTTCTCTGACCAAAGAGCTAATTAATGAAGGTTTTGTGCCTAAGAGACAAATGTCCCTCTGCTAATTTAAAAAGAAGGAATTTTTTTTTTTTGGTCAGGCTGTTTCCATTTCTACTTCTATCAATTCCCATGGACCCAAGTGTTGAGTCTAATTCTATGACTAGTGACAAAAAGTGTTTTTCAGTCAACACCAAGGGAATGAGTTCACCGCCCCTGGAAATTCAGACTTTGAAAGCTTCTCTGTAAGTTTTCCTAATGGATTTTGTACGTCCAGATAGCAGACATTCAGCATGATGACAACTTCACTTTTAAAACTCACTAAAAACACCAAATGGAAATGGAGAACACGGGCAGAAATCGTTAAACTGTAAAGCTAATGCAGAGCATAGCCTTGAGGTAGGAGGCTTCAGATCAACTGAGATGGGAGAAGCCATTGCAGGCTAACAAAATGGGCCACCATCATAGATCATTCTTGAATGAAACAAAGTAAGAAATGTTCAGAACTTTTTTTAGATATTAAAAGGCTCTAGGAAAAGGGATGTGTTTGGGGTTTTTTAAAGTAGAGAAACAGTCATTTAAACAAAAGCAGTGAGAAAGATATCCAAAAAGAATCACCTGTGATTTTAGTTTTTATTTAATCTTTATTTTGCTGTAATTCCAGTGCAAACAACCTTATGATATAATGTTGAACAGGTAATGGAGAATTGGGGTTTGAGGTATAGTTAATTCCCAGTCAAATAATGTGAAAACTTTCTTTTTTGGGAGGTCTTCATATCCAAGAATTTGAGAATTATAGTCAGAAATGAAACATGTCTAATCTCTTTCCCGGTTGATTAATTCTTCAGGGCCTCTCCTCATTCCTTTGAGAGCTGCAGGCTAGGGAAATGCTTGGTTGACATACTAAGGTCAAGGCAAGTTAGCAATTATCTTGGTTGACAAGCTAAGGTTACTAACCTGGCTTATCCCATGTGGCCTGAAAGCTAAGAGCAGTTGCAACCTCATGTGCCTTGTGAGAAGTACCTACCATGCTTAGAATAAAGAGTCAGTTAGATTCAGTACTAAAGGCTGAATTAGACTTCAAAAGACAAAGCTAGATCTGGGAACCTCAGGTTTCATTAGCTCAAGTAGCGAGCTATGCTTTGGAATGCAATCAGGTTAAAAGGAATGATTATTATTATTTTTTGCAACTCTGCTCCATGCCCCCCTCCCTCAACCCCTGGTAATCAGATTGAGCAATTTACATTGATATGGGAGGGGAAAAGATGCTTGGGAGATGTGCACCTTTCATACTTGTTCCACCCCCATGGAAATGGAACTCACCCACATGCTTGGTTGCAATTTGAGCTGCAACCTGGATCTTTCTAGGAGCAAACCCATTGAGTTTGTTGGGAGCTATCTCTAAGCAGGTATGTTTGACAATGCACTGTAAGTCACGATTCTGGAATGTTAAACAAAATGAAAGGCTTTTGATAATCAAGGCTGGCTCTACTGTTAAGCACAGTGACAGATCCTGGAGCGCAATACAATACAGACTAAATACTTATTCTTGCTCTGGCACGTCTAGCAGCCTCCACCAGCTTTATTTGGTTTTGTTGTACTATTTCTTTGATTTTGTCTCTCCACCTTCCTGTGAGTCTGCCTCGTGGTCTTTGTCCTTCTCCTCTTTCCACATATGCCTTGTATGGTATGGAATTCCAAGATATTCCAAGACTTTGCCGCCGCTTCCCTTGCACCTACACCAAATGCCAGAGGAAGAAGAAGCTAGGGCAGGTTGAGGACTTCGCCACCTCTCCCCCTGTGCCCATACCAACATATTGTATTGTAATGTAATGTATTGTTTGTCAGCCGCCCTGAGTTGCCACGGCGAGTGGGCGGCAATATAAATTTGAACTAATAAATAAACAAATAATAAATATTCTCTCCAAATGGGCAAACCACATCATTTCTTTATATAGTTTCTCAATATAGTTTAAAATTGGTTCTATTCCAATTCTTTTCCTTATAATCTCATTTCTGATTTTATCCCTTCTAGTCACTGGTCTAAATACAATTATTCAATACAGATTGAAATGTAGTCTTCCTCAATCTCCTTTCATCCATTTTGAAGGCCCCTTTCCCCTTACCCTGGTCTTAAATAATATTTCTGTAGAAATAGAACACAACTCCTCTCTCCCCACTAATTGGGATTAAGTGTCTATATGTGTGTCTGTATCACTTTTAATAGCAGCTCCCCCGGTGGCTTAATGGTTAAGATGCTGAATTTGGAGACTGGAAGGTTGGGTTTCAATACCTGAGGGCTGCACTTGGGAACATGAAAGGAGCCTCATTTGAGTGTCCCCTGAGCAGAGTTTCTCTAGCAAAAATCCTTTCAACCCAGAGTAATCTCTGACACAAAAGTATTATTATCACTTTTAATTGCCATTTATTTCAGTAGAAAACTTAACTACAGTGTTGAATCTCCAGTAATAACATAAATATGATTTTAAAGTGTCTTCACTTAAGTTCAATAACCCTACTGTGATGTTTTTTTCTTTTTTTTATTCTTCCTGTGACTTTAAACTTGACAGTACAGTAGTTTGTACACCAAACCGGCTGTCTCCCAAGTTTTTATTGCGTTAGAACTGAACTACACTTCCATATTAATTCACTTTTTCACTGCTTGAAAAGTGCCCTAAGAAACAGGATTCTTTGTCTCAAATTGCAGCTGCCCTAGACAATCTCTTATTCTCAACACTGGCTATATTTCTTTATGCTCTACATATTTTAATAGGTTTCTTACTGTGGATGGAAAAATTAAGCTATGCGGCTACACACCTTTTTATTGCTGTTTGACTTTCTTCACCAATATGTTTAATTTCCCAATAGCAATTCTGCTTAGTTAAAAAAACACACTGTAGATTTTATATTAGTTCTAAGAAGTTCTTCTCTAGCAAAAACAGTTTCAGTGTTTAAAATCAGCTAACATGTCTTGAAAAAGAGTTGTGATGGTTAGTTATATAAGTATAGAATCGAATACAGCAAAATTCAGCAATGATTCTTTGTGTTACGAGCGCCACCCAATTAAGGAAATCTGCCTCAATTAATCATATGCATTTTGAGGCTCTAATCTCATACTTATTTCCTTGAGAGGAAACTCCATTTTGCTCAGAAAATGCAATAAATCACCACATAAGAGCTTAACAACACGTTATTTTAAAGCAGTGTTTGCAGTTGTACAAGTGCTGTAAACATATTCATTTGTATTCTGAGACCTTCATGCCAAAATGGTAGGACTTTATGTATGAAATAAAGCTCTAATGCCTGAATCTTTCAATATTAGCATTCAGAATTCTATTTTTCTTTCATATTGTCACAGATCAAATAGATTTTTTTAAAAAATATTCTAACATAATGTAAAAAAAGTATGAACCTCTTCATACTATTCTAAACTCTGAAAATCATACTTTACTATCCAACTCTTTTCAGTTTTTAATCTTGCTGTAGTTAATAGGTTGAAAATTAATTCTTTCATTATCCAATCCCATTGCTTACTCTCAAGTACTGACAAAAGCACAATTTTAGGACATACATCAATATTTAACTTCATTTCCTTCATTTCCATGATAACCATTTCCCAATTTTTTTAAAAAAGACCCTTGTTCCCACCACATATGCAAGTATGTGTCAAAATTCTGGTAGCTTCTCCAATATAAATAAGAGTATTTCAAATAAATACAATTCAACCTCACTGGTGTTAAGTACCACCTTCATAGCAGTATATAATTTCCCCCTTTTGTTCTTACAGACATAGATTTTAATATTTCTTATCCCACAGTTTATTATCTGGCTGGACATCTCACTGTGGTAATGGAACAGACCATACAGCCAGTGACTCAACGCTGAGTGTTGGACGGCGGTAAATAACCTGACTCTCTAAAAGGCCAAATGGCTATGAGTGGTTGAGTCCCTTTAAGTCAGGTGTTAGTCCCTTCAATGGAGAAAATGCCACCGAAAACCATCATATTGGGCCCAACGGCAAAATGAGCAGAGGAGGAATCACTTCACTATTTTGATTCTCAACGGTCATTGAGGCGGAAGATGCCATGCCAGATGGACTAACCATGAAGGTGCACCATGTCAATATCCTCAAGGCTGTGGCAGTTCATTGCATTCCCAGTATTAAATCCTGCAAGTATCATTTCATAGGTGCCACAGAAGGCTCCATGATCACAGTGTGTGGGTCACTTAATTGCAAGCCGGGATCCACCTTAAACAAATTCATGCCAATGACATTTTCCCTGTTTGTCATTCTTTTTTCAAAGTCCAACAGCAATGGGATAAGGATGGTGGAGGCAGATTTCAGGTGAAATTGAAGCCTCTAGACTGGACCTGCATATTGGCGGCAGTGAAAATTATTTCCCGGGGTGGGTGGGGGGAAGTAGACTCGGATATGAGTAGCAGCTGATGACAATCCCAGTTTTTCCACCCTAATGTACTTTTGTGTGCGCGCGCCTATTTTCACCCTTTTAATTTCCTGTTGCCTTGGGCCCAATTATTTTCTCATACCAATAGCTCCAACTTTCAAAATTATTTAATAAGGGTTAAATTATCCTAGCTGCTGAAAGACCAGGAGTTTTAAATGAGACCTTAGTAATTTACTAGTTATGTATTTTTTTATTGTATTAGTTTCAGCATGTGGGAGAGAACAGAGGATGTTCAGAGGGGATTAAAACAGTTGTCACATATCCAACGCAAAGGTCTCTATACTGCAATTTGGGGGGAAAGGTGACTGAATAGCATGTGGAATTATGGAGGAGAGCAATATATGTAAGGAGTAATGAATCCATCAATCAAAAAACATGCTTGCATTCCAAGATCATCTACAAAAGCTTTTCTTTAACTCATTTCACATTCTGGAAATAAGAGATGACTTGAAACAGCCTTTTTCTGACAGTACACTTGAATAGTGTACTGCTCCTCATGCTTATTGCATTATATTGTTACTGCTGTCATGCCATAAAATGTAGTGAAATATTACTCTTTCATGACTAATTCTGATATTATACCTTGAGTAAAGGGATATTATTTCTGTACCCAGTGTCCAAGGACTTACAGGCAGTGTACCTGTACAATCAGAATTTTAGTTTTATTAAATAAGAATTTATTTATCTCCAGTTTCTTCTTCTTCTTCTTCTTCTTCTTCTTCTTCTTCTTCTTCTTCTTCTTCTTCTTCTTCTTCTTCTTCTTCTTCTTCTTCTTCTTCTTCTTCTTCTTCTTCTTCTTCTTCTTCTTCTTCTTCTTCTTCTTCTTCTTCTTCTTCTTCTTCTTCTTCTTCTTCTTCTTCTTCTTCTTCTTCTTCTTCTTCTTCTTCCATATCTGAATCTGAATATTGGCGATCCTCATGGTGATCAGCCATAAAGACTGTATATAATGCAATGGCCTTTCATCTGCCTTCTGCATCGCAGCATGACACCACTGATTTGGTTCTACGAGTCATGTTCTGGTCCTGAGCCCTTTTGGCATGCAAAATCCTTATCAGTCCCAGGCCAGGATTGATGGAACTGCTGCCCTCCATTAAGATGTGTTGGTATAAGGGCCTGCGCAGCACTGTTCCTCTATTGTTGCAAGGTGGATATAGCAATGTTACTGTTTCCAGAGACTCACTGAGGATGGCCAGGCGCTGTGAATCAGCACAAAATTCAATGAGCCTCTGAGCATATTAAGAGGCACATCTGAGTGCAGACTTTGGCTAGCATTTTTGCCTGCCCTTCACCTGACATGCTGTTGTTTGCATTCGCTATCGGCCGACTGCCAAGATTTATGCCTGAGCCAGTTTCTGGAGCATGTTTGGCTCTGGAGCTTCGTTGTGACAGCTGAAAAGCCTCAGAGGTACGAGAAGGATTGCTTCACAGCTTTTTCCAGCTACTCTCAACCGTGGACCTGTTTTTGGACCAACAAAGTCTGCTACCCACTCTGTGTGGTGTAACATGGGTAAGCAGAGACTAGGGCTGTGTGCTCTATACTTGGCAGAGTAAAGACTGTGTGTGTTGGACTGTTGAACTTTGTACATACTGCTGAAAGTCAAGCTAGTTTTGTTTTCTGCCTGCACTGTATATATATTGCACTCCTCAAGAGTAAAAAGGCTTTAGTTCTTTTACACAAGAACCTGCTTGCTTCTTCTTTGTCTACAAGTCACCAAAGCTAGCACAACCAGCTCGTGTGTGTGCCAGGGTTCTGGATGCAGATTCTGCCAAACTACCAACAAGATGGATTCAAGTGGGATTTAATTCATCTGGGGACTATCATCCTTCCCAGTGGACTTCGGGACCCAAGGCCATTAGTCTTCAGAGTGGTCAGGCTAGTTAACCACCGTCTGACACTAGACATTGAGTTGCTGTCAGTGTGGTCTACTCTATTACCATAGCAGAATAACCTGGCCAGATTGGGAAGTCTAGTTTTTTTGAGGTTCCCAAAGGCACAAATAATCCCAGATGTGTTGAAGAAGCACATGCAAGTGGGGAATTTCCTACTCAATTTCCTACTCAACCTGGAAAAATTTGCAACATACCAGCCTATGCCATTGTCATCTCTTGGAGTTAGAATGTCACTCTTCATTTATTTCCTTCTTACGAGTGAGGGTGATGGATTTCAAGGATGACAAAACTTCAAGAATGTTTGTGCTTCCTTCCCCGAGTGTGCGTTTCAACATTTATTTTGTGAAAAAAATTGTAGAAGAATTTCCTCTCCCAGAAAGATTGTACGTAAAATCTTGGATTTTACCCCAAACATAAACTTTTAGGACAAAATGGATTTGTTTGACAATACATACATCCCCTTTGTTCTGTTTCCTTTGTTTTTGACAAATGCAGCAGCTGACAAAAAACTGCTCCTTTTCCACCTGCTATGCAAGAATGAAACATCTCACTGCAATTGGTCAATTTTTGACACCGTATCAAGAGCTGTAAGAGCCAGGGAAAGATCAATGCTAAAGGTGTCCCTTCCTGACCACATCCCCAATGCCCAGATAAGAAAGCAAAGTGGAATCAATGAAGTTGTTGTCAAAGATCATAAACAGAAATTGCACTGGGCTGAACATGTTTCTTGAATCGACAGATGGGCATTGGACAGCAGCAGTCACTGAGTCGTATCCCAGAGGAGTAAAAAGACCCTTTGGCTCCCCCCCCCCAAAAAAAAATGATGGGAAGACTCAATTATGAAATGTTTTGGTTGAACCTGGAGAAGAAAAGCACAGCAGCAAAAGGAATGAAAAGCGACTGGCGACTGTGATAGTTTGGTTAATCAAGGATCTTGATATGTCAAAAACTAAGAGCCATGTGATCTTTACACAGTGCAAAAGCAGGAGAAAGGTGAGGCCTTTGTTGGATTTCTCTCTCTCTCTCTCTCTCTCTCTCACACACACACACACACACACACACACACACACACACACATGGTCAAATACTACACTAACTTTTGTGAATCAAGTTCACTTCTTCAGGCATGCACTAGTTTCTTGTGGGTAATGCATGAAAATTGTGGGTAATGCATACAGGGTTCTCCAACCTTTGGTTTTTGGACTTCAATTCCCAGAAGTCTAAGTCAGTACATTGGCTGATCAGGGCTTTGGGGGATTGACTTCTGGGAACTGAAGTCCAAAACCCAAAGTTCGGGAAACACTGGGTTAGAGTCTTGGGAACAGGTGTAGCCAATCAAGGCCCAGGGATGATAATTAACTGCATTTAGACCTCTGAATATTACCCACTTGAGATTCTCCTCAAGATACTTTTAAGATTCTTGTAAAAATTAATCACATCATATTTTGCAAAGGCAGGGGCTGCCCAAAACTCTCAAACGCCAACCCTGCATCCGTGTTGTGACAGGTGGTAACAGGCCAAAGTAAGGGACTACTAGGATTGGGTGAAGTATGGTGTGGTTGTGTGCCACATGACCACTACAGCTCCCATGAAGGCCATCCTGGGTCACCCTGAAATGATCTGATCATAAGGTTCTGGTGAAGTTGCAACAGGCCCAGCAAGCCAGCAATGGATATCGCTACAGACATCCAAATGAATACGAATTGACTGATCAAATGGGAAATGACCATAGCAATGTTAAAGGACTAAGTGTCAAAATAACAAAGTCCATATATAACTGACTTGGGAAATAAAAGAGAATGAATATTAGGAATGTAAGAGAGGAATTAACATAATGGATGTAGCTCAGCGTTTCCCAACCGTTGGTTTTTGGACTTCAATTCCCAGAAGCCTAAGACATTTCAGGAATTGACTTAGGCTTCTGGGAATTGAAGTCCAAAAACCAAAGGTTGGGAAACAGTGATCTAGTTGATATAAAACGCAGAGCTTATTTGCTCAGGAGGGATCACAGTGAAGAATGGAATGGGCTTCTTGGTACATCCAGACATAGCAAAATGCATACTAGACATTAACAACTATTCAGGCAGAATAACAAAGAGGCAGGTTGTGGATGGAGGAAGTGGTAGAGAACAGGAGCTGGTGGAGAAAACCATTCAGAAATGCTATAGCAACTTTGTTTCCAGATGGTAGTTGCCTACTTATGACGCTCTTCAAAATTCAAAGGACAAAGGCAGAGTTATTGTTGTTCAGTTGCATAGTTGAGACCCCATGGACCATTGCATACCAGGCACCCCTATCCTCTACCATCCTCCTCAACCAGTGATGGGATGACAAAAATTTTACTACCCCACCGTGATGTCATCACAGTGGGGGTGGAGCTAATGTCATGACATCATAATGTCATGGGCAGAGCCAATGTAATGACATCATGACGTTGTGGGCGGGGCAAAAAATAAAAAATAAATTCAAAAAAATAAAATACACACACACACACACACACACACACACACACACACACACACACACACACACACACACACACACACAACCACAACACAAACCCATAAATAAATTAAAGAAATAAAAGAAATAAAGAAATAAAATAAAAATTAAATAAAAATACACCCACCCACCCACCCACCCACCCACCTACCCCAAACACAAATAAACCCACCCACCCCAAACACAAACCCCTCACATACCCTGCTTGGAAGCGGTGTCAACGGCACAGCATCCTGGCGGGGCGGCGGGGCCAGGTGCGGAAAGGCCACTGCCGCCGCCGCTTCTTCAGGCGTTCCCTGCGCCCTTCCTTTCCCGGCAGCCAAAATGGCTGCCGGGAACTGCGCATGCATCAAACTTTCATTTGATGCATGCATACTAAAAAAATAGAACTGCGAAAGCATCAAATGAAGGTTTGATGCATGCACAGTTCCCAGGAGCCATTTTGGCTCCAAATTAAAAAAAGAAATTCCCGGTGAGGTGTCTGGGTGGTTGCTACCAGTTCAGCAAACCACCCGGGAATCTTGCTACCGGTTCGGGCGAACTGGTGTGAACGGGGAACATCCCATCACTGTCCTCAACCCACCCAGCTCTGTGCTCATTGCATCTACAATACCATCTAGCCATCTCATTTTTGGCTACCCCCTTCTTCTTTTGCTTTCCACTTTTCCCAGCATCAAGGCTTTCTCAAGTGAGTCCTCTGTTATCATTTGGTGTCCAAAGTACTTTATCTTTATCTTCAATATTTCACCTTCCAAGGAGCAGTTGGGGTTGATATCTTTTAAGATCTCCTTGCTGTCCAGGGTACTCTCAAAATTCTTCTCCAACACCACATTTTAAATGTGTCTATTCTGTGCTCAGCTTTCTTTATGGTCCAGCTCTCACAATCAAACATTACTACCAGGAATACGATTGCTTTGACTATGCGGACTTTTGTCTGCAAGGTGATGTCTCTACTTTTAAGTATGTTCCACGTTTCTCACAGCTTGTCTCCCAAGAATCAGTCTCCTTTTTATTTCATGGCTGCAATCTCCATCTGCAATGATCTTGGACCCTAAGAATGTAAAGTCTGTCTTGGATCCTAAAAATGTAAAGAAAGAGAGGTACTGTTAAAAATGGACACAGTTATCAGTCCTTATTGGCCCCAAACACCAGAACTTGGAGTGTTACTATGAGTGTTCAATGGGTGACTTGTTATTTTGAGCCACCCAGATGGATGCTATTGTCATTGTTAAACCAGCTGTGAAGGCTATTTGTTGTGTTACATAAAATTACCGCATAACATTATTGCTGTCATCATGCCATAAAAATGGAGAGCAGTACTTCCCAGTTATCTTTCATGACTAATTCGGATACTGCACCTTGAAAACAGACAAAGGAAGGCCAACCTCTCCTAATCCTCTAGCCTCCACTTCTGTTGCCACATTGTATTGATACCAGAGTGGAATAATACATGATTTCCACAGACAGCCCTTGCTAAACAACTTCTAAAAGTTTCTAAAGTTACCCTTAAAAGTAGATATTTAAAAGTAACTAGAAAATAATAATAACTAGTGATTTCTGAGAACTGCTGAACTTTCAATAGTGTAAACTAGGGCTATTAATGGTTTGGTTAGGAGCCCAATTTGGGATTTTTGAATAGACCCTTGTTTGTTTCAGAGTGATTTGTGTCCCATCAGATTCAACTTGGATTAGTTTGTAAGTCTCGGTTTGAGACTCAATATAAAGAAAACCAAGATCATGGCCCCAGGCCCTATCAGTCCCTAGAAAATAGATGAGGAAGAAGTAGAAGCAGTGACAGACTTTACTTTCTTAGGATCAAAGCTCACTGCAGATGGTGATTGCAGCCATGAAATAAAAAGGCAACTGATTCTTGGGAGACACCCTGACTGCTCTTTAGAAGGTCAAATAGTAAAGATGAAGCTAAAGTACTTTGGACATCAAATGAGAAGAGAAGACTCACTTGAGAAAGCCTTGATGCTTGGAATGGTCGAGGGCAAAAGAGGAAGGGGGGTGTTCTAGAATGAGGTGGCTAGATGGTATTGTGGACACAATGGGCACAGAGCTGAGCGAGTTGAGGGGGATGGTGAAGGACAGGAGTGCCTGGCAGATGGTGGTCCATGGGGTCGCAAACTTGTTTAGACCAAGTTAATATTCTTTTAGGCTTCCTCTATGTAAACAGGAGTTCACTTTTTGAATGATAAGACCTATAGGTCATGAGGGAGGGGTGTCAGGATTTTTGGCATAGCCAAAAAAAGGTTGGGAACCACTGGTCGATAACTTGGTGGCTTTTTGTTGTTCTGCATTGATGTACTAACCTTTTGCAACATAAATAGACTCTAAAAGAAGGAGTAAACCTGTCTAAGTTCAGACATTTAGCTTCATAGGTTTGTGTACTAGGCAATTTTAACATTTGCTTTACAAAAGATCAAAGGAAAAGAGGAAGACTGACAGCGTTTATGTCCCATCAGCTCTACCAGACAGAAATTGGTCTTTAATTTGCTTTGCTGTGGAGCCAAAATTTGGCTACTCTGCTTCAAACTGGTCCTCATTAAATGGGTTTCAATCAAGCTGATTCGGTTAGTAAACCAGGTTCTGTCTGAATTAGGTGCACAGCCCCTGTTAGAATGCTTCTGCTTCAGCTGCTCTTTTCCTTCCTAGCTGTTAGGAATGAATTGAAAGTTTCACAGGAAACATAAGAAGATAACCCCATGCCTATTCAGTGTGGCCTCTTCCACAAATATTTGGAGATCATGATTGTTTTGGGAGTTTAAAATGCATAGAACATACATGTGCAGACACAAGAAAACCATTTCCCTAGGGCTTTTTATCTTACTCCCCCCCCCCTCTGTTGGTACAAAAAAAATTCAGCCATTGCCACATAAGATGCAAGGTTTTGCTACTGGTCTTCTCCTTGTAGCTTCATCCCTTTCCTCTCACTGAGCAGTAAAATTAGGATATGAGGTTGGAGTGGAGGAAAGATGGATGGAAATACATGTACGAGCTTTGCATTTCCCCTTGAAAATATCTGTTCTTGCTGTGGAAGTTACTGCTTTCCTGAAGCATGAAATGCTTTTCAACAAAAAGGGAAAGAGCGCCATGGTGGCTTAGTGGGTAAGACGCTGAGCTTGATGGCTGGAAGGTCAGAAGTTCAATGAGAGAGCTCTTGTCATCTGTCCCAGCTCCTGACAATCTAGCACAGGAGTTCTCAACCTTTTTAAGCCGGGGGCCGGGTCACGCTCCCTCAAACAGCTTCAGGGGCCAGATGGCCATTTTACTCTTCCTCCACCACAAGACACTTCCTGGTGTGGTGGAGGTGGTGGTGGTGCCCACATGAAATTGTGCCATGTGCCACATTCAGCCCACGGGCCATAGGTTAAGAATCCCTGATCTAGCAGTTTGAAAACAAGAAGTTGCAAGTAAATAAATAGGTACCACTTTGGCAGGAAAGGTAAAGGTGTTCCATGCACTCTGGCATCTAGTCATGCCTGCTACATGACCATGAAAATGTCTGCAGATGCTGGCAGTGCTGGCTCTTTGGCTGTAAACGGAGATGAGTGCTGCCCCATAGAGTCAGAAATGACTGGCTTTCGAGCAAGGGGGACATTTACCTTTAAAAGAGGGGGGGGGAAGCAGCAGGTAGAGTCTAGGGACACTACCATCAGGGATGTAGTTTGTAAATTCGATGTGTTGAACTATGCTCATTAGTTCATTTATTTTTTTAAATTCATTCAGATCAAAAGAAATAAATGAACTAATGAGCATTATTCAACACATCAAATTCACGAACTAAATCCCTGACGGTAGTGTCCTTAGATTCTACCTGCCGCTTTTTAAAGTTCTTGGTCACCTCTTTGCTCCTGGGTAGGTCCTGACCACCACCCCACTTTCTTTCTTACCTTCCTTCCTTCACAAAATGAACACGTTGACAGCCTATTTACTTCCACATCCAGCGAGAAGATGAGAGTTGGAGAAAGACTTTATTTGAAGGAAGGAAGGTTAGAAAGAAAGTGTGTGCGTGGGAGTATCAGGACCCACCCAGCTGCGAAGAGGCAAGCCAGAAGCAGCAGATGCAAGTGAGAACTTGTTAAAGTTCTTGCTCGCCTCTTTGCTGCCAGGTGGGTCCTGATTCCTCCCTTTCTCTCTTACCTTCCTTCTTTCACGAAACGAACATATTGACAGTCTGTTTACTTCCACATCCAGAGAGAAGGCGAGAGTTGGAGAGAGACTTTTTTTGGAAGGAAGGAAGGTTAGAAAGAAAGTGTTTTTTAAAAAACCTTCATAGAAATGTTTCTGAAGTCCGATCCAAATTGTATATAATCAGTTGATTGGTTTGGTCACTGGCTCACCACCAACCGACCCCCCCCCATGTCATTTTTACAAGTCACATTTTTCCTTAATCTTTTTTTCTTGATTCCTGCTTTGGTGTCATTCTTCTCCATATGTTGTAGTTGAACTGTATTCACCTTGAGAAGTTGTCATATTCAGTTTCTAACACATAATTCCCTTTTATTTTTGCATTTTTGTGACCTTGTTTGATTGGTTTTTTGTAAAACGCCTCATAGTACCCCCCCCCCAGTCCAATTTCAGATGTAATAGTGTCACCACAAAGGTTGTTCTTTCCTCTTTCAAATGCACTTTGGGCAGTGATGGGATGTCAAAAATTCTAATACCACGCCATGACGTCACGGACGTCATGGGCGTGGCCAATGTCATGACGTCATGACGTCATGGGCGGAGCCAACGTCATGACGTCATGACGTTGTGGGCAAGGCCAAAAATAAAAAATAAATAAATAAACATGCACACAGACCCGTATATAACTTAAAGAAATAAAATAAAGAAATAAATAAAATAAAATTTAAATTAAAGTACAACCACCCACCGAAAACACAAATAAATCACCCACCCACCCTAAATATAAAAGCCTCACTTACCTTCCTTGGCACTGACGAACCTTCATGTGGCCCGGGGCCACCCGGCAAGACACGCTGCCCCTGACTGCCACGGCCGCCACAGCCGCCTGCAGCCCCTGCCTGGCCACCGAACTCCCACGGGCACGTTGGTGCCTGCCCGCGCCGTCCGCCCACGCTGCGCCGTCCTAGGGACTTGGGCCGGACAAACCCCCATGCCCTGGGTAAGCGCGGCGGGGCTCGCCACCGCCGCATCATCTTCCGCCGGCCGCCGGCAGCTTCCTCGGGCATGGGGGTTTCTCGGGCCCAAGTCCCTAGGACGGCGCGGGCGGGCGGCGCGGCGCAGGCGGACGGCACGGGCGGCGCGGCGCAGGCGGACGGCGCGGCCAGGCACCAACGTCCCCGTGGGAGCTCGGTGGCCGGCTAGGGGAGGTGCCCTTCTCTTAGGGCTGCCGCTGCTGCTGCCGGAGCCACTCTAAAAAGAGGCGGCTCCAGCTTCGGAAGATTTTTTTTTTTTAAATTGGATCCATTTGGCTCCAATTGACTGCGCATGTCCAGAAACTCAATTTGACGCATGCGCAATGCGTCAGATTGAGTTTCTGGACATGCGCAGTCAATTGGAGCCATTTTATCTCTGATTTTAATTTTTTTTTTCTTTCGGTCAGGCGTCCGGAACCGGACGCCCCAAAAGTGGACTTCCCCTCATGGAGAACCCTCCGGGATTCATCTTACCGGTTCCAGAGATCCGTCTGGAACCGGTGACATCCCATCACTGACTTTGGGTCACCTAAATCGGTTGTGTGGTTTGGTTGCTGGGCTGCTGAAAACCGACCCCCCCCCAGCAAAGGTTGCATTTTTTCAAGGCAACTTTTGGAAGCAATGATGTCATCACTTTGTATTTTTGGCCAATGGCTCTTTATATTTCTGAAAGTCACTGAGATGAGCTTTCAGTCGATGCAACCATTATTTTTGTGGGTGCTTTAGTTTTGTGGTGGCAGCTTGTCTAAAGAACATGATTTTTGCTACATCGCAAAAGCTGCCAGACCACCCAACCAAAATGTAAGACGTTCATTGAATTCATGTCAAAATGTGTGAAATCTGACAAGCATTTAAGGGAGTATATATATACTTGAGAAATGAGTATTACTTCATCAGTATGAAAAATAAATACAAAATGACACAGAAAATGTGTACAAAACCATAGTTGAAAGGCATCAGAAGCTAAATATGGGCACATTTAATCAGTGGGAAAATGCATATGAAACAATCTATCCACCAGGAAGCATGGGTGCAAAAATACATATGGAAGGAGTAAAGTCTGTCTCCATCTTTCCTTCTCCATCTTTTATCCTACTGCAGTTTATAGATGGCTGTCATTTGTTGCATATTACATCAGGCTTGGATCCAAAATATAGCACTGACTTTTCTTACTTTGTTGTGGTAGTTGGCAGCCAGGTGATCAGCTCCAATGCAGGATATATCCAACCAAGAAGACCTGGAGGAGCAGTCCTATGCTTCAGTGGCCTAAAACTGATACAAGAGATCTACAGGTTGATTAATTGTCAGCAGTTCCATGGTGGCTACAGGACATGAAGAGGCATGAGAAGGATGAAGTCATCACTGTGCAGAGATGTGCTCCTGAGTAATCGGTCACTTAGAAAGTGCCCCTTCTGTTTGTCCCTGCCAGGACAAGACATCAGTTATCCTTCCAATTTTCACTGCAGGCAAACTCAGGCAGCCAAATTGGTGATTCCATCAGGATCTTCAGTCTGGCTAGATTATTCTGCTAAGGTAATACAGTAGCCCATAATGCAAGTGTCAGGTGGCAGTTAACTAACTTGACAACCCTGAGGACTAAGGGCCTTGAGTGGTGAAATCCACAGGGAAAAGTGATGATCTCCTAGTCGATTAAATCCCACTTGAATCCATCTTAATGGAGGGCAGCAATTTCATCAATCCTAGCCTGGGACTGATGAGGACTTTGTGTTCCAAAAGGGTTCAAGACCAGAAAGTGACCAGAAAGCAATGCAGAAGGCAAAAGGAAAGCCACTGCATTATATTCTCAAGACAATCTTCGTGGCTGATCACCATGATAGCTAATTTTCAGAATTGAATATGGCACTTGAAAAAGAAGTATTTTAACAGTGGCATTAGTTGCTGCTTAATATGGTTGATGACAGGTCTCTTTGTTATCTTCCATTAAAAACAAACAAACATGAGTAGTGAAGTCCACAGGGAAGGGCTCAGGACCAGAAAGTGACTCGCAGAAATGAATCAGTGGTGTGGGTGTCATGCTGCGATGCAGAAGGCAAATGGAAGGCCACTGCATTATATTTTTCCCAAGACAATCATCATGGCTGATTGTCATGATGATAGCCAATATTTGGAATCAAATACAACACATGAAGAAGAAGAACAAAGGTTTTATCTTGCTTGTACAGTATAGGAATTTGCTTCCAGACGTTGCTGGCTTTCACATGTCTTGCTGCTTCACACTCATAGCATATTAGCAATACAGGAGGTCTAAGATATTACACTGATACCAGGGCTTCTGCCCATGCTTGGGTACTCTTAGATCAGTGACTTCTAAAATATTTTGGCACCATTTATATTTACATTCATGAAACTCACATGCCTCCTCACCTCTCCTTTAGCATCATCCAGCTCCCTTATAATAATAAAAAGAAATTAAACTATAATTGAAAATTTAAAGTGATTTTAATTATATCCGCCTCTTTACCATCATTGAAATCCTTTATAATAAAAAAGAATTTAAAATAAAACATGAACAAAATAACTTGATAAAAAATATAATTGGAAATGATCAAATCATTTCCCCTGCCATAACAGCTTGGTAAAATGTAATTTAAAAATAGCAGAAACAGATCAAAATGTGAAGGTTGATGCACACACTCTCTTTGGACTGTACAGTAATACCTCGGATAACGACTGCATCGGATAACACTAAAATCAGATAACGATGCAAAATTTCCAAAGAAATTTTGCATCGGATAACAATCTGTTAGCGTTATCTGATGCAGTCATTTCGTAGCAGCAGGGTGGCTGGGAAGCTGAACGGAGAACCCCGTTTTGGCTTGTTACAGCCTCCAGGAGGGTGGGGGAACTTTGGAAACAGCTTGGATCGGGTCTTCTGACCTCCCTGGAGCTGGCATGGGGTTCAGGGAGCCTGAAATGGATAAAACATGGACTTTTTTTACCCATTTTGGGCTCCCTGACCCCCCTACCGGCTCCAAGGAGGTTGGAAGACCCGATCCGCGCTATTTTTGAAGTTTCCCCACCTCCCTGGAGGCTGCAGCAAGCCAAAACATCAGGATTCAAATCCTGACATTCTGGCTTGCTGCAGCCTCCAGGGAAACAGATCTTTTTAAACGTTGTGTGATCAATGCATCGCACAACGTTAAAAACCGGATAAAGACGAGACTTGTGGAACCAGGTCTCATTACTAGTGTATTTGTTTGTTCTTGGAGGGCTTGACCTCCACTCTGGCAACTGAGATACTGAAAGTCTCCACTAGGATGCTTGAATGGTGAAGAATTAATAGTACCCATTGCTGAGGGAACTGTGCTCTTTCAAACTATGCAATATTCATAATAATAATTGTGTGCTGTCAAGTCATTTCTGACTTATGGTGACCTTTCTAAGGGTTTGCTAGGTAGAGAAAACACAGAAGTGGTTTACTTTTCCCTTCTTCTTGGGGAACCCTGGGATTGTGCAATTTACCTAAGGCTACATGGGCTGGCTCTTCTTCCAAGGGGCACAGGCAGAACTGAACTCCCAACCTTTGGCTCCAGAGCCAAATGCTTGAAGCACTGATGCCTGAAGCACTGAGTTATCTAGACAGCTACATAGCATTCATAGAGAAGGTGAAAGTTTCATTTTCTATATAATGGATATAAATTTTCTCCTCCTCCTCCTCCTACTTTGGGTGTCAAAGGAGATACAAGGTTTTAGTTCTTACACTTCTAGTGGCCTCCACTGACATTATTTGGTGTTCTTGTAATATGAGATGCCATCTCTCCATCTTTCTCTGGGTCCACCTCATGGTCTTTATCCTTCTAATCTCTTCATATATGCCTTGTACTGTATGGAATTCCAAAACATCTTAAAATGAGCAAACCACTTTATTTGTTGTCATGGTATGTCATTTAAGATTGGTTTTATTTCAATTCTTTCCCTTATAATCTCATTCCTGATTGCTAGGATTGGATGAAGTATGGTGTTGGATGAAGTTTAAGAAGCAGATCCAGAATCTACCATATGACTATTTTTGCAAAAGCAAGAGTTCTTTTGAGAATCTCATAAAGATCTTCCTCATTCTTGCTAGAGAGAAGAATGTGGCAATTTCTTGTCCTTATATGCAAAAATTAGACAATCAAAAATTTATATCAGGGTTTCCAAAAATTAGGCAATCAAAGATTTATGTCAGGGTTTCCAATGTTGTGGAGAGACCGCACATGTCAAAGACACTGCGAGAAGTGGTATGTTTTAATTTTCTGAACTACAGATACCATAAGTCTCCATTCTGGGAGTTCTATCTACTTCACAAGCACTTTACAAACACCTGAATGAGATGAACTTGGGAGAAAGGTCTAAACTAAAAGGTTTTGGGGTGCAACTATGTGACGTTCCAACTAGTTTCCTGCTCAAAAGGAAAGCTCTAAGTCAGGGGTGCCCAAACGTTTCAGGCTGTAGGCTGGTCACGTCATTCAGGGGGCTGGTCACTATGGCCTGTGGGCCAGATCCAGCTCCCGATGCCATTTCATCAGACCCATGAAGCCCTCATTGTTCCTGCAAGCAGAAGCAACGAGGGCTTTGTGGACCAGATGAATTGGTGTCAGGGGCCAGATCAGGCCCAAGGGCCGTAGTTTGGGCACCCCAGCTCTGAGCTGACATCGATGCAGAAACAGAAAACCTGTCCTAGCTAAGCCTCAAAGACTTTTAATAAAGGCCTTTGTCCCAGGTACATCACATTCAGATGTTTTTAAGAAAGGTAGAACTCCTAAAATTAAAGATTATGGTATGTGTAGTACAGTACATACAATCCAAAAAGTCATATGATCTTAGTTCTCCCTGGTTTAGACTGCTCAACTTCTTCACTCCTTCAGGTCAATTGTATCCTGAACATCTGAATAGAACTTCAGACTAGATCTGTGATGGTGAACCTTGGCTCTCCAGATGTTCTTGTACTTCAATTCCCAGAAGCACCCTATAGGCGTGTTTTACTTCCACTTCCGGGAGTGATGAGGGCAGTGTGGGCCAGATGAATCACAGTAAATCCATTTGTGTGGATTCACAGGGTGCTTGGGCTTCTGGGAATTGAAGTACAAGAACATCTGGAGTGCCATCACGGGACTAGATAAAGACCCATAAAGACCTTGAATTATATGTTATGTGTCACATGTTAGCACCTGAACAACTTTTACAGCAAACACACAGATGACCTTATCCCAATCTTTGGCACTATCATGAAATGTACTAAAATGTGTTTCACTTTAATGTGGCATGCATTGCTCCTAAATTTGCATTTATCTGCACAAATTACCCCATGCAGCTTCTGTTTGGATGTCTCATTGTTTGGCTGTCTATAAGGGGCTACCCTACGTGCACTTGTAGAGCTGTGGCTACTCCAAGAGAGTGTAAGAGTCCTCTAAATCAGACATTTTCTGAAATGAGTTCTGTTTTTCCCTTGGGAGAAATCACTGGCTTTCTTTGTTTTGTACAAAATAGGGAAACCTTCCTTCTGGAGCAGCTGTGCAAGAATTGGCTGGAGGTAGACTTGGAATAAATGATTTCCTTCAGTTAAATTAAACCCATGAGTGAATATGAATAAATAGTCAGCAAAGTTATCAAGAGATTATAGTGGGATCAGCAGGCATTTTTTTCATCCATTTTCCCCATGACATTGCAGTTGAACAAAAGAGGTATGCAGAGTTTTGTGTTCTTGGACCCCCATTCCCAGAATTGCTTCTTCCATGTTCAAAATGTGATGCATGCCTCATCTTCTCCCTTCATCTCCAAAGCCAGCTCATTATTGTTTTGATGCGAAGCAGAACCAGGGGTCTCACCTTGCCTAAATTAGGGGCTGGAGGGCTGGTCTTTTGACCCTGCCTTCTGATACCTCAGGAAGGCCTGGTAGACTAAACCTCTTTTCTCTGCTACCCCTCTGTGATTTATTTCCTAGGGTGGTAGACCAGATTGCTAGGCCAATCCTGGAAGTCTGAAGGAAATGTTGCAACCTTTAATTTTGGCACCCTGGAACAAAGGTCCCAGTTACCTTGTCCTAGTCATGCCATTGGGGCACATATTCAGAATTATGTGACTGAACTGTATGTACAGTTGTACCTCGCTTAAAGAACATAATGCGTTCCACATTATGCTCTCTTTCAGGGGCGTAGCTACCGCCGTATCTGCCGTATCAATTATACGGGGCCCCCGGGCCACGGGGGCCCCCTACAGCAAAAATTAATAAAAACTTCCCAATTTTTTTTATTTCACAAGGGCCCCCCAAACAAATTTTTATACGGGGCCCCGTTAAGGCATGCTACGCTTCTGCTCTCTTTAAGTGAGTTTGCTCTTTAAGCGAAACACCATTGTAAGTGACCAATTGTGGGAGGGATTGTGAATCCCGATTTATTTGTTAAGTGAGTTTTTGGTTGGTTTTATTTGTTAAGCGAAGTGAACATTCAGAGAAAATTCTGCTCTTTAAGCGAGTTACTCTTTAAGCAAGGCGCTCTTTATGCGAGGTTTGACTGTACTAGTCAAGTGAAATCTCTTTGCTACCAGTGGCATCCAAGTCCTTCACTTCTTCCTCATTTTCTTTGTTCATTCCTGTGCCATGGACTTTATTTTGAGTTTCTCTTCTACTGTTTGTTTTCTCTTTCTGACACCAGATCCACAAGTCTGAGGCAGATCTACTTCCAGTTTCCTTGGAAACCTGGTAAGGGGGAACTGAACTTCATCCATGCAGCATCCCTTCTACTTGTCTCAGTAGCATTGCAAGAGTGTAAAGAAGCAATAAATAAATAAATAAATAAATAAATAAATAAATAAATAAATAAATAAATAAATAAGATCTCAATAGGATTACCCCAGGTTATCTGGTTTTACCTGCAGTAAAACATGGAGACATATCATAGAATCATACAATAACAGGGTTGACTTGAACCCAAAATGCCATCGAGTCCATCTGGTCCCTGCTCGATGCGAGAATCCAAATCAAAGTATATCTGAAATATGTTTGTCTAATTTTGTCTTGAATGCCTCCAGCATTCCAACACTATGTGGTCCCATTGTTGTACTGCTCTAACAGTTAAACAGTTTTCCTGTAATTTGAACCCATTATTACAAGTTTTACATCTTAAAAAAATCAACGCTGACTGCTCCTTGGAAGGTCAAATATTGAAGATGAAATTAAAGTACTTTGGACATAAAATGAGAAGAGAGGATTCACATGAGAAAGTCTTGATGCTGGGAAAGGTGGAGGGCAAAAGAAGAAGGGGATGGCAGAAAATGAGATGGCTAGATGGTATTGTTGATGCTATGGGCACAAAGGGATAGGGGTGCCTGGTGTGCGGTGGTCCATGGGGTCGCGAAGAGTTAGAATCGACTGTGCGACTGAACAACAACAACAACAATTATATTTTCTGTCAGTCTCTTTTCTCAAGGCTATGCCCAGCTGGAATAAGGTTATTTTTCATAGTGTCTGCTGATTACTGTCAGAAACATGCACCAAAGAGGACTTAAGTTTAACCATTGACAAAGCCATGAAAGTAACTTCATTTTGGCAGTCCAGGGTTTGAGAAGGACATAAAAGAAGAAATATCTTTCATAGTTTTGGAGGGGTTGACTTCATGTAATGGATACAAATTATAGCACAAAAGCCAGTCATATCTGACTCTAGGGTTCGGTGCTCATCTCTGTTTCAAAGCCGAAGAGCCAGCACTGTCTCTGCTCCTGCAGAAGTTTCTGTGGTCATGTGACAGGCATGACTAGACACCCGAGCACACGGAACGCTGTTTACCTTCCCATTGAAGTGGTCCCTGTTTATCTGCTTGCAATGTCTTGCTTTCAAACAGCTAGGTTGACAGGAGCTGGGACAGAGATGGGAGCTCACTCTGTCCTGCAGTATTCGGGTATTGAACAGCTGACCTGCTGCCTTCCAGTCAGCATCTTAGCCACTTGAGCCTATAAGCTCATTGAACCAGTAAAATGTATGGAACAGTTGACTCACTATGCCCCCAGTGATTCAATAGTTGTGATTTGCGATGCCAAACAGGATTTCAGCCAACGTTAAGGAAAAAAAATAATGAAAGTAAGAGCAGTTTAGAAATTGTATGGGCTACTTTAGAAGAGACAGTATCAGGATCTCCTTCATGTTTCTAAAGAGGAGTTGGGTAGTCATCTCACAGGCATGCTTGCTTGAAAAAGATTGTGATATTTTGCACTTAGAAATACCACTTTTCACACACAACTGTTTGTGAAGAGTTTTTTAAAAGGCAAAATTGTTCATTTCAAAAGAAGCAAAGGAAGAAGCAGCAGATTTCCTTGCTCCCTTTCCTTACACATTGAGGTAAATTTTATCCTAAATATGTGAGCAGGACTGGCTCAACTAGAGGAAACTGTTTAAAAAGAGGGTTATGTGTTCCTTAGGGCTATGATGGTGAACCTTGGCACTCCAGATGTTCTTGGACTTCAATTCCCAGAAGCCCAAGCCCCCATGAATCCGCACGAATGCGTTTACTGCGATTCATCCAGCGCACGCCGCCCTTGTCGCTCCTGAAAGCAGAGGTAAAACACTCCCGTACGGGTGTGTTTTACTTCTGCTTCCAGGAGCGATGAGGACAGTGCAGGCCAATGAATCACAGTAAACATAAAGACCTTGCTGCTACTGCTATTGCTGCCTCCATGACCACCTCAGGAACATCACAGAACTCTCTCTGCCTGCTGGAGAGGGGGAATGAGGGTCAGCTGTGTGGACCAGCTAGCTCAGCCATAAAGACCTTGCTGCTACTGCTATTGCTGCCTTCATGACCACCTCAGGAACATCACAGAACTCTCTCTGCCTGCTGGAGAGGGGGAATGAGGGCCAGCTGTGTGGACCAGCTAGCTCAGCCATAAAGACCTTGCTGCTACTGCTATTACTGCCTTCATGACCACCTCAGGAACATCACAGAACTCTCTCTGCCTGCTGGAGAGGGGGAATGAGGGCCAACTGTGTGGACCAGCTAGCTCAGCCATAAAGACCTTGCTGTCTCTCTTGACTGTATTGTATTTTTACACTGTATTTTATTGTATTGTTTTTTCTTTTATGTAAAATTGATTGATTGTGTTATCTGTGCTGCATCTGTTGTTATATTTTTATATTATGCTGTATTTATATTTGAGATTGTGATACTGTATATGTTTATGTTATGTGAGCCCCTCTGAGTCGCCTCAGTGAGGTAAGTAGAGGGGCATATAAATCTAATTTAATAATAATAAAAAAAATAAAACCCATTCGTGCAGATTCATTGGGGCTTGGGTTTCTGGGAATTGAAATCCAAGAACATCTGGAGTGCCAAGGTTTGCCATCATGGCCTTAGGGCTTTCCCCCAGGTGCAACCAGTTTCCCTGATTTACCTGCATTCCTTCTGGGTGCTTTGCATAAAGATTTGGTGTGGCATGAAGATGTAAAAATATAAAGTTTCTTGTCTTTGAGGAAATAGATCAGGGGTGCCCAAACTACAGCCTGGGGGCCACATCCAGCCCCGACACCAATTCATCCAGCCTGCACCACCCTCATTGCTCCCAGAAGTGGAAGTAAAAGGCGCCCGTATGGGCACCTTTTACTTCCGCTTCTGGGAGCAACAAGGGTGGCGCGGGTTGGATAAATTGACATTGGGGAATAGATCTGGCTCCTGGGCCATAGTTTGGGCACCCTGAACCATGTGACTGGCTTATGGCCCAAAAAATTTGGGCACCACTGAAATAAATTGTCTTTTGACACAACACTCTGAATTACCCTGTCCAAAAATGATCAGTGGCTTAAGGAAATGTTGCTCTTGCATGAGAGAAAAGAACACCTTGTATTTTGGGCAAAACCTTGTATTTTGTACAAAAAAATTTGCCTCTTTGCAGAAAAGCTGAATCTTTTACAAAAGATAAGGCATTTATAAGAGGTTTTATTGGGGTAGAAAAACTTTTCCATTAATTTCTCTTTCAAAAAAAAAAATGACAATGTCAAAAATGTAGGAAAACTCATGCTATCTTGCCCAGTGTGGAAAAATCTCTCGAAACTTTTCATTTTCATCTGTGAGCATGCATTACACAACGATTTATTTCCCTAGTGCAGAGGGGCGGGGCAAACTCTGTGCTAGGGGGAGGGAGGAAGTGCTTCCATTGGACTGCTGGGCAGAGGGGTGGGGCGAACTCCGTACTAGGGCAGTGATGCAATCTGCCCATAGAGAGGACTCTGAGTGCCCCATCTAGCATGTTTGTCATAGGTTTGCCACCACTGCCCTAGTGTGATTTGGCTAAATGTAGAGGATCACAGAGAAGAGCCTGGTGGCCAGTTCTTAAGCAGTATTTTAAGGCAGAGTTCATCTTCATTATGGAAAGACATTTTCCACAAAAGGGGAGATGATATTAGACTATGTCAGGGACCTTGCAAAAAGACATGCCGCTGATGCCGCTGATGATATTGCACCAAAGTGTGCTAAAAATAATCAGCATTTCCCAAACTAATCTACTTGTATCATTTGGCAGTTTGGACAGACTGTCACCATTTCACAAGTCCTTGAGTGACAAAGATAAACCTCAGGCTAATTTACTGAACAAAACCTGTCAGCTTGAGCAAGTCTTTGTGTGTGTATGTGTGCGTGCGCGTGTGTAAAATTTGGATAATGACAGTATAAGTTTCTAATGGCTTAAATTATGCATCAGCAAGTGGGATGGGGTGCTTTTTCCATTTAGTTAGCACTTAATTGCCATCCGCACTGATGATGGCAGGATGTGCCAGCATTTGTGATGGATAATAGACAAGGTTTCAGATTTCCTTTCTGTGACAGTCTGCAAAAAAATTTACAGTTGCTTATATTTTTGAGAATAACATCTGGTTTCATGTCTTTTTGACAATGAGTAAAAACAAATACGTCTCATCTACTTATAAATTTGGGGGAAATATGATAGTTACTGACTCATAAACCTGAAACTTCTCCCCCTTTCAGAATGAGATGTGTCTCAAAAGGAGTACAAAAGTTATAGAGGAAAACAAAAGTGAGAGTTAAGCTCCATGACCAGAAATCATCATGTGTTGCTCTTCTTGCTAGGTTCACTACTTCAGTTTGCAGACAAAGGACCACAAATGTAAATGCCCACCTACCATACAAAAAATTCTCCCTGCATATCACACATTGACATCTGTCCAGGTTTTGTCCAGATAATTCCTACAAGCAAGCTACAACCAGGGTGTGTTATTTTTAAACTGAGAGGCAAGGGTTGAGTTGGATGTTACATGGCAAGGGAACTGATTACAGCCTTGTTCACAGTGATGGGATGTAACAGGTTCTCACCAGTTCGCCAGAACCGGTAGTAACTTTCCCCAGTGTCCTGGAGAACTGGTAGCAGCTTTTGGGGGGAACCACCTTCAGGGCTTACCTTTTCACTGGTTCCCTCACTGCGCATGCGCGCCAAGCACTTGGTGTGCATGCATGCCTACAGTGCTTGGCACGTATGCACAGCCTCCTTGCTGTCCTCCCAAGCAGGGAGGAGGAAGAGAAGCTGCTAGCCTGAAGCTTCCTATATAGGCTGCTCCCCAGGGTAAGTGACTCACCTTTGGATGTGGTGTGTCTGTGTGTATTTTAATGTGTATTTAATACCTTTACCTATATTGACGTACTACCACAGTTCCTAAAAAGGTCTGGTGGCCTGACTTGGGGTTTTTAAGCAAAGTCTTGGAGTTACCTCATCAATAAGCTACACCTGTGCTGTTCCAAGTGCTGTTCCAATTGGAGGACCCTTAAGGAGTTACAGCTGTTTTACATTTACATTAAGGCATATTATCCTAGAGAACTGGTTAGGCTAAGACTTAGTAGCTATCTTCTCTAACTGTTTAAAAGTTGAAAAGTGCCAAAATGAAGCCATCTTGTGGTGAGTTCATTCTGTAGTTCCTTCCATCTGATGTAGTGTGAGAAAGGTTAGCCAGAATAATCTTTAAACTCTGGTTTACAACCTCTGGTTTTGTTTGGGGTGGGTGGGTGAGTGTTTGGGTGGTTGGCTGTATTTTAATGTATTTTTTTATTTTATTTTATTTATTTTTTATTATTTTTATTTGGCCCCACCCACATCATGACATCATGATGTTAGCTCCACCCACACTGTGATGACATCACGGTGGGGTAGTAAATTTTTTGACATCCCACCACTGCCTATGTTGACATACTACCACAGTTCCTAAAAAGGCCTGGCAGCCGGCAGGCCTGGCTTGGGGTTTTTAAGCAAAGTCTTGGAGTTACCTCATCAATAAGCTACACCTGTGCTGTTCCAATTGCTGTTCCAATTGGAGAACCCTTAAGGAGGTACAGCTGTTTTACATTTACATTAAGGCATATTATCCTAGAGAACTGGTTAGGCAAAGACTTAGTACCTAACTTCTTTAACTGTTGAAAAGTGCCAAAATGAAGCCATCTTGTGGTGAGTTCATTCTGTAGTTCCTTCCATCTGACCTAGTGTGAGAGAGATTAGCCAGAATAAGCTTTAAGCTCTAGTTTTAAAGCTCTGGTTGATTTGTGTTTTGGGTGGGTGGGTGGGTGGGTGTATTTTAATGTATTTTTTATTTTATTTATTTATTTATTTATTTATGAGTTTGTGTTGTGGGTGGGTTGGTGTGTGTGTGTGTGTGTGCTTATTTTTATTTTATTTTTTAATTATTTTGTATTTTTTCCCTTTGGCCCTGCCCACGGCATCATGATGTCATGATGTTAGCTCCGCCCACACTGTGATGACATCATGGTGGGGTAGTAAAATTTTTGACATCCCACCACTGCTTGTTCAGCACCAAAATACCTCGGTGTAGCACTTGACAGGACACTCTCTTCTGAGTAGTACTGCCTGAATACCAAAGCCAAAGTTAGTACAAGGAACAACATCACCAGGAAATTCACAAACTATAAATGGGGAACTCAACCATCCATGCTACATACATCAGCTTTGGCCCTGAGGGTCTTTGCAGCAGAGAATGCTGCTCCAGTATGCAGTGCATGCACACAAGCAAAACAAGTTGACATCACTGTTAATGAAGCCATGTGTATAACGACAGGATGCCTCAAATCTACACTGGTTGAGAAAATATATCCTCTTGTTGGCATTGCTCCATCTAGGATAAGGAGGGAAGTAGCAGTGGACGCTGAGAGAACTAAGCAAGAGAAGGGCCTTCAATGTCCTCTGAATGGATATGAGCCTCAAGTCCACTGACTCAAATCCTGGAAGAGCTTTATGGCAAGAACAAACATTTTTCAGGGTACACAAGAGCAAAACCAAATTAGAAGATGGAGGAAGAAACTCACTGTACATGGAACAACATTAACGGAGGATATAGCTGGAGGACACTGAATAGGCTTACGGCTGGAGTCCCTAAATGCAAGATCAATATGCTCAAATGGGGGGGGGGGGTGCTGGTGGACAACAACATGCTGTGCAAACTTGGAGAAATACAGAATCCAGCTCATTTACTGGTCTCCTGATTACTGTCAGAAACATGCACTGATGAGGACTTAAGTTTGGTCAACAACAAAGCCAAGAAGGTGGCATCATTTTGGATGTCCAGTGGTTATCAATGCATCATATATTATCATATTGTAAAGCTAACTGGAAGTCTGGCCAGGTTATTCTGTTACGGTGATAGAGTGGACCATATTGCCAGTGACTCAACATCAAGTGTCAGGCGGCGGTTAACTAACCCGACAACCCTGAGGACTAACAGCCTTGGGTGACAAAGTCCACAGCAAAGGGTGATGGTCCCCAAGTGGATTAAATCCCACTTGAATCCATCTTGATGGAGGGCAGCAGCTTTATCAATACTGTCCTGGGGCTGAGGAGGACTTTGCGTTCCAAAGGGGCTCAATATCAGAAAGTGACTCACAGAACTGATTCAGTGGTATTGGGGTCATGCTGCAATGTGGAAGGCAAGATGAAAGGCTGTTAGGATGTGTAAGTGTCTGCCTAACACACTGGTGTATTGCAAGGTGTATTATGGCTATGTTTCTTTAAGACCTGGCTAAGGGAGCACATAATACAGGTGTTCTCACTGTGTGCTTTTGGGCTGTGTATTTAGCCAGGAGCTTCAGAGAGCTTCTTTGAGTATTTGTCTCCATGAGCTGTTTTTTCCATGAGCTGCTGTCTTCAGAAGTGGTTTTGACACCATATGAAAAGCCGTTCCAAGGCTGATGTTCAAGGGACTGCTTCATCGCTGTTCAGCCCTACAGCTACCAGCCTATGGTGTGCAGGTGCTGTTTTGCCTGCTTCAAGGCCTGCACTGGTTGCTGCCAGGTATGCAGTGAGGCTTCTATACCTACTGTCTTGGAGACTGGGTTTCTAGCATCACCCGGCTGGCTTTCTTTGCTGAAAAGACTTGGGTAAGCCTACAGACTGAGAAACTATAGCCGTGAACTTCTGTGACTGTTTCTTGCTCACAGCTAATGAACTGATCTGATCTGTGTGAACTGTATATAGTGCCTTGGACTGAACCAGTGAATGTAACTGGGAAACCTTGTTTGCTGCACTGTAAATACGCCTGCACCTTACTTCCGAGTAAACTGGCTTTAAGTTTGTTTTGCACCAAACTGCCTGCCTGCCTGTTTGTCTGTCTGTTTCCAGAGGGGCCAAACCTTAGCAGGTGCATGCCAGACTTCAGCCCGCTAACTCTGCTACCCGCATATCAACAAAGGCCACTGCATTATATTCTCAGGACAGTCTTCATGGCTGATAGCTATGAGGATCACCAGATTTGGATATGGCAGAAGAAGAAAGATCACTGTGCTGTACCAATTAGGAAGAAAGAAAGAAAAGAATTTGAATGCTTCCTCTCAGAAGGATTTTTCTTCTTTTTCCATCTCTAGGTCAGATGCGAAACTGACAAACTGAAGCCACCATTTGGTGCCTTCAATCTGCAGGTTCTTTCACCTGACCTAGTGTGAGGAAAAATTAGCCGTCACAAGGTGGTCATTGCCTCGGGTATGCCTATTTGTGGTTCAAAAAGACCGCAATCATTGAGATGGCTCTTTCTGTGTACCCCTTCTGTGTATCTCAGAAGGATGAGGAGAGAGGAGAGGGTAAAGAGGTGAATGTTTGTTGTTTTCTTCAGGCAGGTGGGTCAAATAGAATCACTTGAGGTGTGTATGCATGCAGATGGGCTTGTCTCCATGGCTGAATTGGAGTGGAATGTAAAATGTAATTTTATACTTGACCTCTACTCAACCTTAAGAAACACCTTTTAGCTAATCCACTCCACTCCAATTGTGCTGTGGAGACAAGCACACACACTTTCTGCTAATGTAAATCTTCATAGGGTATTGGCCGATGTGTAAAGGCTTTTCTGTAGAGAATATGTACAGAATTGTTCTGTAAAGAACCCATCTGCCAGCAGAAATTTAAAGTTCCACAGTCTTCTAAATTGTGCTTTCTTAAAACATCATTTCACGGTTGAAGCCTATTACTTATTGGCTCGTTATATGCAAGGTTTGCCCCTAAAGAATACATCTAATTCCATATTCAGCCATACGAGGACAGCAGGAAAAAGAAAAGGAAAGAAAGAAAGAAAGAAAAAAGCCCAAAAATTGAAGAAGCATAATAAACTTTCTCTCCCATAGAGTTGTCTCTCTATGCTTCTTAACAAGAAAATTTGTGAAGATCCTTGCAGCGAGGGACCTTTAATGACAGAGGCTTACTGTTCTATTTGCTGACACTGCAGCCATGAAGGAGCAAAACAAGTTTAATAGGATTAAACCACTTATACTGGGTTCATATTCTTGGGACTTATTTGCAGAGAAATCTATTTCCTGAACAAATTTTGTTGCAAAATGCCCTACTTATTCCGTATCATTAGGCTCTGTATAACGAAGAAAAGTCCCTGTCAAAGCCCTCTAAGAGAAAGCCCTATTTTTCCTGTATTTTATGATTCACAGTTCTTTCCAACTATTGTTGCATCATGTTCAGAAAATACTGGCTTGTATATGTTGTTCTCCAGCTGTAGATTTATTGAGAAATACCCAATCTTAACCATAAATATCAAGTTTTAGGTTTTGTATGTATGCATATTGCATGTAACACATTAATGTTGTCATAGAACTACAGTGGAACCCTGTATAACGAACGCTCTGTATAAGGAAAAATCTGTACAATGAAGCATTTTTGCGCTATTGCTGATGCACTGTATAACAAAAAAAAGTTTGTTATATGAATCACCATTAACAATACCCTGTACAATGAAAAAAAATTGGTGTATGGGGTATTGCCAATAGCGATTCATATAATGAACATTTTCTTTTTGTTATATGGTGCATAGCCCACAGGGATTCGTATAACAAAAAAGCGTATAATGATGAGCTCTTCAAAATGGAGTTTTTTTCGTTATATAGGGTTCTACTGTAATCCCATTTGACCAAGAAATTTCTCATTGATCACAGATACTAGGTCCTTGATGGTGTACCTTGGTACTCCAGGTGTTCTTGGACTTCAATTACCAGAAGCCCAAGTCAGCACTCCTAATGATCATGGCTTCTGGAAATTGAAGTTCAAAAACACCTGAAGTGCCAAGGTTTGCCAACTCTGAAATAGGTATTAATACTGCCACTTTCCAATGAGTATCCATGCCTAACCAGGAGAAGAGCAGCCTTAGGCAAGTTGCGTGGTGATCCCAGGGTTCCCCAGGAAAAGAGAGTGGTAAACAGTGATGGGATGTTACCGGTTCGGACCGGTTTGCCTGAACCGGTAACACCCCATCAGGAGGGGTTGCCGGGGTGGTGGTGGTAAACCCCTGGGTGACCGGTTTAATTGCCTCTCCGGCCTCCTCCAAAAAAGTATTTCCAGGCAGCCAAAATGGCTGCCTGGAACTGTGCATGCATCAAACCTCTGTTTGATGCATGCACAGTTCTATTTTTTAGTGTGCATGTGTCAAATAGAGGTTTGAAGCATGTGCACTAAAAAAAAGAACTGTGCATACGTCAAACAGAGGTTTGATGCATGCACAGACATTTTTAATTTTTATTTTTTGCTCTGCCCACAACGTCCACAACGTCACTGTGGGGTAGCGGGAATTTTGACAACCCACCACTGGTGGTAAACCACGTGAAAGTATTCTATATTGGAAAGGGCTGCTTTAAAGCATAATTAACTTGCCAGCACATCATTATTATAAATGCCAAACAGTGCTATGTTACAATTTCACCTTCAGCTTCCCCATGTTTTGTAATCAGTATCTAATTTGCTTGTGATTGTTTGTTTACTTGTGTAGGTAAATGTAGTATTTGTTATAGGAGAAAAATGGATTGGTTTCTGGGCAAGGAAAACAGGTTTTTGGAAAATGCACATATTAATGAGAGATAAAATTTAAGTACTATGTAATATATTTGTTGGGGCTGGACATACTTACAATTATAACCTGCTATTCTTTCCGAAATACAAGCTGTCTAATTCTAATACAGTATTGTGATTCAAAGGCTTGAACAGTCTACCAGGTTGCTGATTTGTTCCTGTCACCTTCCTTGCCTAGCTATGTTAATTAGAATAGAGGAATTGGTTGGAGGACTTTGAGACCCTATTGGTTCAATGCTTCTTGTTCATTTAACTGATGTAAATGCTTTTACTTTCACAAATTTCTGGTTAAGTGTTCCCTCAAGGCTTCAATGTGTTAATGTATAGTCACAGACCGAGTAAGAAACAGGAGCAGTGCCATCTTACTCTAGCTTGCTGCCCATAGTAAGTCTCCTTGGCAAACTACTACTTAGTTGTACTACACTGATAGCATGTGTTATGGTTCCAGAACAAAAAGAAAATATTTGAATGCTATTTTAATAATTGTTTGACTGTCAGTATAAACTGGGTTTGTTCCATCACCATGTCCTCAAAGCTGGAAAGTTTGATTGCATTATGCCAATGTCACAAATCATGATAAAACGTATTGGAGTAAAGTTAATTCACCACATGAACTATGAGTTGCATTTTCCTGATAATGACTATCCATTAACATTGCACAGATCAAATGATATAAGAGAGTAAACAAAACAACAACAAAAAAATAACAAAAAAATTGTGGCATCTTAAAACTCCTGTATTTAAATGTGAGTTTTCAAAAAGATCAAACAGGGGACTCTAATTCTTTTTTCAGGGTTTTTTTTCGTCCTGGGTGTTACCACCAATCTTCCTCCGGCAGTGACACTGTCACCCTGGCACAAGTATAAATTAGGTAAAGGTCACCCCTGCTCAAAAGTCAGTTATATCTGATTCTAAGGTTCAGTGCTCATCTCTGTTTATAGTCAAAGAGCCAGCACTCTGTGTCTGCAGACATTTCCGTGGATATGTGGGAGGCATGCCTCAACACCAGAGTACACGGAATGATATTTACCTTCCCACCAAAGTGGTCCCTATTTATCTACTTGCAATTTCTTGCTTTCGAACTGCTAGGTTGGCAGGAGCAGGGACAGAGACAGGTGCTCACTCCATCATACAATACAGTAGAACCTCGTATAACAATTGCATTGTACAATGATGAAATCGTACAGCAATTGCCTTTTAAAAAAAAATTGTATCGTACAACGATTTTTATCATTGTATAATACATTTTTTAAAAAAATGGTAAAAGCCGGTGTAATAGAATAGCCCCTTTTTAAAAGATACTTTTCTATTAGTCTTGTTACCCACTTAATTGAGTTTAAGTACACTTAAAATGGCAATTCTAGATCTGGGGGAGAAAGAAGAATTCAAAACAATGGAACCACATGGAATTGCAAAAATAAAAGTGAATATGTGATTGACATCCCTTGCTGTAAGATCATAGGCTGGAATCCCTAAGGAGGAGGGCTAGAGGTGTAAACCAGTGATTCAGACGCAGACACACACACACACACAGAGAGAGCGAGAGAGAGCTTTTTCTCTCTATGGAATGCTGTGGAGCAATTCTGCAAAATGTGAGACTTGTGGAAGGGGGGCGGTGAGGGCTTTCCCTGGAACCTTAATGGTTAATTTCTGCTGTGAAATGCTTGCTGATCTTTTGAAGAACTGTATCCTGTATTTTACTATTCTTTCAATATATTTCTTCAAGAAACTTGGAGTGGTTATTTGGCCTAATGCTACCTTTTCTACACATATCCAAGGCCTGGGTTGCCCAGCCAAGGAGAGTCAATCCAGAAGAACAAAAGGCCTACCTGAGCGGCAGGTCCCTTCTGTTACAGCCGGGTGGCATGGGGGAGCCTTCCCCCCCTCCACTCCCCAAAGCCCCTTTGTGAACCTGCAATGCTGGGCTGCTTTCCTCTTGGGAAGTGCATTCCCAGGGGGAAAGCAGCCCAGCGCTGATAGAGAAATGGAGTCTTGCTGGTCCCTCTGCCATTTCCGCAAGTGGACCAGCGAGACTCCATTTCACTAACAGCGCAGGGGTGCCTTTGGCTGGAGAAGTGCTTAAGTCAGTATGTTGAAAGGCTCTACTCAAAGATTAATTGTTCTTGAGAAATTGGGGTCAACCGCTCATCAGAGGGAAAAGAAGCATTGTTTGATGTCACACACACACACACACAAATTTTATAATTCATTTAAAATATTTATGTGCAGACATTGACTCTGGCACTAACTGGGACACAGTGAATTTTTTTGGGAAAAAATATCTATGTTAAGAGCACAGTGTGAGATGTGGGGAAAGTCCCATTAATTAGTAAGAGATGGGAGACAGCTTAGGTAGTAGCTTGCGAAGTATCTTTAGTGGCGATTTAAGGGACGGAGCCTTTCTACTTTATCACATCTTAGTTTTTTCCATGCATTATTTTGCTGTCTGAAGTCAATATGACTCTGCATACCTGTAAATATTATTTAGAAGATGACATGAAGTGGGGCATCCATTTTGTCTCCATGTCTTGAGGCTTCATATCTCATGGAGCATTTTTGTTTCGACATGCCAAGCCACTTGTAAATGATGTTATAAAAGGCAGCATAAAACTGCCGAAGAAAACATTTTCCTTGCCAAATGAAGCCAAGCTGTCATCCTGAGCTCTCCAGAGTTGCACAGATTTTCTTCTCAAGTGTGCTTGCGGGGGAAGAAATGCAGGGAGGAGGGAGGAAGAAAGCTGTGTTAATTCAGTATAAGCCTTAGCACAAGGGTGGGAAACCTTTTTCTGCCTGAAAACCAAGATCAATTTCTGGTAAGTTCTCAAGGGTCAGATTCCAGTGTTGGGTTAAGTTCAAAGAAAAGAAAAGGGGAAAAAATAATACGAGCACAAGTTAGCTTAAATCAATTACTGCTAGTCACTAAGCAATGAAAATGTTTAGCATAGGAAAAGCCTGTACAAATGATGGGAAAAGACCAAAACAAAAGTCTCACAAGTAAGAGGGTCTGGCCACTTAGGACAGCCAAAGGGCAGGACTGGGATTCCCAAGAGGACCAGATGAGAAATTCTCAATTTCTTCTTTATATGCATATATGATCCAACATAAGATGGATCATGGAAAAAACAAAGGAATATCAGAAACAAGTCTACTTCTGTTTCATTGATTACACTAAGGCTTTTGACTGTGTCGACCACAACAAATTGTGGCAGGTAATTAAAGAGATGGGAATACCGGAACACTTTATAGGCCTCATGAGAAATCTGTACATGAATCAAGAGGCAACAGTTAGGACAGAAAATGGAATGATGGAGTGGTTTGGAATAGGAAAAAGAGTAAGACAAGGCTGCATTTTGTCACCCTGCTTATTCAACTTAACACAGATCACATAATGTGCAATGCAGGGATGGAGGGATCACAATTTGGGATCAAAATTGCTGGGAGAAACATCAACAATTTGAGATATGCAGATGATACCACCCTAATGGCAGAAAGTGAGGAGGACCTAAAGAAGCTCCTGATTAGGTTGAAAGAAGAAAGTGAAAAAGCTAGCTTGAGACTCAATATCAAGAAAACCAAAATAATGGCAACAGGCCCTATCAGTCCCTGGAAAATAGATGGGGAAGAAGTAGAAGCAGTGACAGATTTTACTTTCCTAGGATCAAACTCACTGCAGATGGTGATTGCAGCTACGAAATAAAAAGGCGACTGATTCTTGGGAGGCAAGCGATGAGAAACCTGAGGAACATAGTGAAAAGTAGAGACAACACATTGCAAACAAAAATTTGCATAGTCAAAGCAATGGTATTCCCTGTGGCAATGTATGGTTGTGAGAGCTGGACCATTAGGAAAGCTGAGAGCAGAAGAATAGACGCCTTTGAGATGTGGTGTTGGAGGAGAGTTTTGAGAGTCCCTTGGACAGTGAGGAGAACAAATAGGTCAATCTTAGAAGAAATCAACCCTGACTGCTCCTTAGAAGGTCAAATAATAAGGATGAAGCTGAAGTACTTTGGACATCAAATGAGAAGAGAGGATTCACTTGAGAAAGCCTTGATGCTTGGATGGGCCGAGGGCAAAAGAAGAAGGGGACGACCCAAGATGAGATGGCTAGATGGTATTGTAGAGACAATGGGCACAGAGTTGAGCGAGTTGAGGGGGATGGTGGAGGAAAGGAGTGCCTGGCGGACAGTGGACCATGGGGTCGCAGAGGGTCGGAATCGACTGTGCGACTGAAAAACAAAAAATGCATAGGTGATTTGTCTTAAGTAAAGGTAAAGGTCTCCCTTAATCAAAAGCCAGTCATGTTGGACTCTAGGGGGCAGTGCTCATCTTCGCTTACACTCAAAGAGCCAGTGCTCTTTGACATTTCCATGGTCATGTGGCAGGCATGACTAGATGCCAAAGCACACACAGTGTTGTTACCCTCCCCACCAAAGTGGTAACTATTTATTCGCTTGCAACATCTTGCTTTCAAACTGCTAGGTTGGGAGGAGCTGGGACAGATGATGGGTGCTCACTCAGTTGCTCAGCACTCAGGTCTCAAACTGATGACCTGTTGGACTTCTGGTCATCAAGCTCTTAACCACTAAACCAAGATCACATACAGATCACTAAAATAGATATAATGCTTCACCACAAACTGGTTAAAAGGGAATACTGTACTTATTGCACAAAATTGTTTGTACTAGTTTATACACAGAAATCAGTGCTCTAAAGTCAAGTAGAAGGGCTTTTCCATAGGTAGCGGGTGTGCTTGGCCCATGGATGTGCCACATTAGAGTCCTCCATAGACCCCGTTAAGCATGCAGGCTAGAATTTCTCTTCCTTCCCCTTAAGGATACAATTCCTAAAAGATTCAATTATCAGATGTTGCATATGTAGGAAACTGTTTTATTAGCCTTGTGATCCAGTTGGGAAGGAAATTATGCTAGCACAGCATATTGTGTTACTGTTGTGAACTTGCTGTAATGAAGTAGAATTAATCACTCAGGATGCTCATAGTAAACTTAAGAAAAACTCTCACTTATTAATCCAAAGCAAGATTGTTATTGTTACATGTTATCAAGTCACCTCTGACTTATAGTAACCCTATGAATTAGAGATCTCCAAAATGTCCTATCCTCAACAGGATATCCTCTACACCAGTGGTTCCTAACGTGGTGCATGTGCCCCACAAGGGGGCGAGGGGCGGCGGTGGCAATTTGGTTTTAAGGGAGCAATTTGAGAATGAGTTATTAACAGTGAATTCTTTGGAAGCTTGTTTAGACCAAGTTAATGTCCTTTTTGGTTTCCTCCATGTGAATAAGAGTTCACTTTTTGAATAATAAGAAAGTATATGTCACGGGGGGGGGGGGGGCATCAGGATTTTAGAAAGATTTTTAAAAGGTTGGTAACCACTGCTCTAGGCTCTCCTCCAGCACCATATTTCAAATGAGTCGATTTATTTTCTCCATGGCACAGTAGGGTACAACAAAACAAAATAAACGTAGACTTCAATGGATACTCTTTGCACAGTTATAGAGTGGTAGAAATCAACATCTGAAAGTGTCTCCCTGTCTGATCATCCTGTACAACAAGCAACAAAAAATAAAGAAAGAAAAGAAAAACTCATTTTATGTGACTGAGAAAGTAGACCTGAGATGCACAAACAAAAGCCAAGAAAAAAACCAACAGATGAGCCAAGATTGACTGATTGATTGTCTCTGAGTCTGTCTCTGTATGTATGTCTGTTGCATTTATATAACATATAAGTAAATTGTTGTCAGCTCTCTTGGGAAAGAAAATCTTACTTCTTCAATATGTTTTTGCCTCAGGTTCATCCAAGAAATAATTTGAGTCTTATTCATACAACTGTAAGTATTGCATAGTTATAGGTATTCAAGAATCAGAAAATGCTTCTGTTTAGACTACAGTTTTCAAAATGCCCCATTATTGAGGAATTTAGGAGATATGGTCCAGAAAGTAATTTTTCCAAGTTTTGATACAATTCTTTCACTTGTCAGATATATTGACATCTGTGGAGCTGTGAGACTTTCAAACCAATGCTCACTTTTCCCCTGTAGTTTTAAAAATCTTGATGCTTTAAGCAGTTGGAATGCCAGCTTGGATGCTTTAGTCTTTAACAATTATATTGGCCAGCAAAATACTCTGTATCTGCAGAGTGTAGATTTCTAAATAGCTTGGTTTGGAGTTCAGATCATCCTACTTTAACGTTGCCTTCAGCACAAAATTAATTTGCCTTCAGCACAAAATTTATAGCTTTCAGACAACAGAAATTGTTAGTGGAACGTCATACAATCTTTGCAGTTTCCTTTTACTGACTGAACTGTATGGATCAATGATAATTTCATTTCTGATTATTTTGATATATATTTCCAAGATTCCCTCTATTTCTTTCTATCTGGGATGAAAAGAACTTGAGATCATGATTTTTACCCCTAAATGTTGGAGGAACCAAAGGTGACAGATCTGTCTATGCAGAACCAAGAATGGATCTGAAACCTTTATATGGTCAGACATGTTAGTGCTGAATTTTTCCTGCTATTTCCCCCCTTAGAGGCCTATCATCTCAAGACACACTTAACAGGTAGATATAATAGCATCTTTTATGTGATGGCATTAGCTATGCCTTTTGCATTTACCACTACAGATGGAAAAATGATTGTTTTAGTTCACTTGTGATTAATTTATCAACATCTTCTAATTTCTTCATAATTTTGAAAGAGCTTACTTTTCTTTTTGAAAAAGAATTCAAATATGAGAAACAGTGACACTGACAAATTTTCCTTACCTTGCTCATTGTGAAGAGCTCGGTTGCTCTGAATGGTCTCTTAAAGCCAATTTGATAGCCATCCAAGAGTCAAGTTCAGACCCCAAGCAATCCAGTTACACAACACATCGAAATCCAGCAGAACTGGGGTAGGTCCATTGAATCAATGAAGATTTAGTGATTCAGCTCCTCTATAAGTTTCTTAGATTCAGTGGACTATAGTTGTGACTTACTACTTGATTTCCACCAATATTATTCTATTATGTGTTGATAGATGATAGTAGAGGTGGTGAAAATTGCTTTGATTAAATTACAGCAGCTTGATTATAGGAATTTCCAATGTAAATGGTGAAAAGTCCAAATATAATTGGAAAGCAGGTAATCACTATACTGAGAATTTGTGCCTTTGTCTACAATAGGTACTTATCACACTATCCAAAAGGAACGTAAGCTAAGCTTTACCTGATACCAAAATACATATACTAAATGTGAAGGAATCAGTCACTTATAAGGCTGTAGGCAGGCTCTCTCACAAATCTGTGTTTCCAAAATATGCTAAGGTAAATTTCATACACCCCTTAAATAAAGCTTTTCACTAGATTGTATGTGTGTGTGTTTTAGCATTGTATAGAAGGATATTGGAATTTATGAAATAGGCCACAGCCCTAAAATTTCCAACTACTAGCCAAAGTTATGCTGGCAAGCTGTTTGTTTTGGCTTTAGTGCCTAGTCTGTGACCATAATAAAGATCAATAGATCAATTTATCAACTGGTGGATGGATTGAAGAGGTCTGAAGCACACTGAAATGTTTGGGAGCTATGCACAATTACAAGTCCATGAGCGAGTCATCCAGATATTTGATGTCAGTGGAGGGTGAACTTTGTGAGTGCTAACATTTCAGAAACTAGTCCAAAAGAAGGCCAAGGATAAGTAGCAAACAGGGAGTATATTAAATGTAGAAGAACATAAAGCGCACAGAGGGATTTATAGATTATTGTTACAGAAAGTCATTGAAGCCACCAGCTCTGAAATAGCTAAAATAAAAAAGCAAACATACTGTTGGCTTGGAGGAAATAAAACAGAAATGTGGTTGACATGCATCTAGTGGAAAATAGGGACACTTCGTGGATAGAGCACATACAGCCAAACACATTTAAATTTATAGAATAAGATAATAAAACTATAGTACAACTCAAACAGACATGGACAGCTGAGGACAGACATTAATGGGGAGAGTCTTGCATAAGAGCTAAGCCAGTGTTTCCCAACCTTTGGTTTTTGGATTCCTCTTCCTCCTCCTATGTCATTAAATAGATTGATTGAAAGTTTAGGTCAAGTATAGGTTTCTTCTCTGTTGATATGTGGGTAGCAAAGTTAGCAGGCTGAACTCTGGCACGTAGGTACAAAAGTCTCACTGCATACCTGGCAGCAATCAGTGCAGGCTTTGGAGCAGGCAAAACAGCACCAACAACACCTGCACACCATAGGTTGGTAGTTGTAGAGTCAAGCAGTGATGAAGCAGTCCTTCGAACACAGCTCCAGACATCAGCCTTGGAACAGCTCTTCATATGGTGTCAAAACCACTTCTGAAGACAGCAGCTCATGAAGACAGCAGCTCATGAAGACCAACCCGCAAGGAAGCTCTCTGTAGCTCCTGGCTAAATACACATCCCAATAGCACACAGTAAAGTAGAGTGAGAACACCTGTGTGCTCCCTTAGCCAGGTCTTAAAGAAACATAGCCTTAATATACCTTGCAATACATCAGAGTGTTGGGCAGACACTTACACATCCTAACATTCTCCATACCATATTTCATTTTCCAGGAGGGTTAGCAATATTAGTTTGCCATTTGTTGCAACCAAAGTAGCAGTGAGTCTTAAAGGTTAACCCTTTTTGCTTGCTATAGGCCTTCTTCAACAGTAGTCTATGTCTTCATATGTATTAATGAGCTTCTTTGCCAGACTGAGAGATTTCCACTTTGTATAGCTAAGTATGACACCTTCCATTGTAGAATTGTCCAGCACCACCATTTATCTTGCTGTCAAAACAACAAAATTCGTTGTTATCAGGTGCTATTAAGTCACTTCCAACTTATGTGACTATGAATTAATAGTCTCCCAAAGGTTCTGTCATTAAGAGCCCTCCATGAGCTTTAGTGTAATGCAGGCTGCTTCTTTTGAAACATTTGAGAAACTTGGGGACATTTATAAATAAATGTTGCTAAGCCAGTGTTTCCAAACCTTTGATTTTGGACTTCAATTCCCAGAAGCCTAAACTTTAAAGTGCCTTCACATGGAATTAGTAGGTCTCTGCTGAATTGGATCAATTCAGAAAGATCTGGAGAATGTGTCAATGCAATATTTATGCAACCTGGGGAGTTCTGAGATTTATAGTCCAAAACTGCATACTTTTAAAATCCACTCTGAGTTGTAGGTTGCACACATGAGCCATCCCCAGGATGGTTTCAGTAGCTTGGAAAACTCTTGCAAAGTACAGATGAAAAATCAAAGTGGATTTAGAGTACTCCTAGAATATTATAGTCATCAGATGTCACTGTAATGGGTTAAAGTTTGCCCACAACTGGCGTCTATGATGGAACTATGCTTAAATTGGCCCATTTTGTCATTTCTGTTGGATCTTCTCATTTTAATACTTCCAAGGTGCTCAAACAATGAAGGGGTGGGCAAATTAGTACATCTTATTTGAATTACAATTATTTAAGTAGGGACACTTTCAATTAAGGATAAAGGTTGCTGAGTTAGAAATTAAGAATCTCCACTAACAAAACAAGGGACTGTGGTGGCTCAAGTGGTTAAGATGCTGAACTCAGTGACTAGAAGGTCAGAGTTTGATTCCTGAGTACTGCACGATGGAGTGAACTCCCGTCTCTGTCCCAGTTCCTGAGAACTTAGCAGTTAGAAGGCAAGAAATTGTAAGTAGATAAATAGGGACCACTTCGGTGGGAAGGTAAACAGCATTCCGTATACTCAGGTGTTGAGGCATGCCTGCCACATGTCCATAGAAACATCTGAAAATGCAGACAGTGCTGGCTTTTTGGCTATAAACAGAGATGAGCACTGAACCCTGGAGTTGGATATGACTGGTTTTCGAGCAAGGGCAACCTTTACCTTTACGTTACCAACAAAACTAGGTTAAAGTAAAGTTGAAGAGGTTCTGAACTTACATTGTTTCATTAACGAATCCTATCATTATTTTCAAGCCAGCAGTTTTAATTAGAGATGTGCCCAGCATGGAATCTCCTCTTTTAGCAATGAAGGTAATTGCATATTCCCAGCCAATTTCGAGCACTTTTTATAAAAAAGAAAGGTGAACACTGCAATCAGCAAAAGAAATCTATATCTAAAATTGTAGTCTTAAAATGCATTGGACGTAGGATTTCCATCACCTTTCCCCAAGAAAGATAGGCATCTGTCTGGTTGAAGGAGGAAAAAAAACAGGAAGGATTGAAAATGTTAGGTTGAGCCTTGTTGGCTCATTAGAAATTATCAGTTTGAAAGGTATGACTAAGCATTTTAAAGTCAAATTGATTTCAGTGGGAGAAGCAAACAAGCTTAGGGAGCAGGAATGTGAAATAATTTTGATTTTATTGGGACTGTCTAAATAAGAAATTAATGAAATTATTGGCCAAAAATTGAATAACAATCCCAAGGTGGCATTGTTAAATAGCTTTGGAAATATCCAACTGAAGTGGGAAAGAAAAGAATTGGTAATACTTTTAGTAACATTATCAAGATTGATTATAGCAGGAAACTGGAAAGTTAAGCTTAAATTTCAAATGGAAGATTGGTATAAAGAAATATGGGATATAGCAATTAATGACAAACAGACTTGTGAGATCAAATTAAAGAAAGGGATATTGAAAAACAAATTGTTTTAAAGATATTTGTGATATTTTTATACCACATGTGTTTGAAAAAGGGAAATATCCAAGACAGGATTTATTGTTTTTCTAGAAGCAGATGGGGTATGGTGATATCTGACAATAATAGGGAGCGAAGAATTTAAGATATGAAATGATGGGATGCAATGCACAAATATTGTTTTTGATTTGTATGGGTGCTTTTTTGTTTTTATACTGTTGGTTTTTTATTTAATTAAAAAAATAAAAGTAAAAAGTACCGGTAAATCCCACCTTCTTCCTTTCACATTTTTTGCACATTTCCCCTAATAAATGCACATATTTATGCTTTTTAACCAGTTCACTCATTTTCTAATTGATCAAAGTAAAGTTTTGTATACTCTTCAAGCATCAGCATTTTAGTCAGTCATATATAAAAGTAGATGTTTCATTCTGAGACAAATTTATTTCTCAAAAATGCCCCATTAGCAACAGCAGTTCACAAGGTAATTGGCATTTTGCTCCCAACCTGCTGGGCATTCATTTTACTGATCTTGGAAGGATGGAAAGCTGAGTCAACCTGGAGTCCCATCACCACTGAACTCACATTGTGAGCACAGTTTTGGCTAAATTAGAGCAGTTTAACCACTGCACCATGAGGGAAGTAACTGTCTACTAGACAACCGTCCAGGCTGCAATTAGAAAACTATGTTCATTTTAAAGGACTTTTTTTCTCTATTACCCCTGTTTGTTACTTGAGCACTCTGTACATACTCTAAAGCAAATCTTGAAGGTAAAAATGGGTTGGAATTCACAGGTCTTTTCACCTGGTTTCATAGCCAGAGCATGGAGTGAAGCAGCAGGCATAGATCCACCATCTTCTGCAGAATGGCTCTACAAAATGTCCTGCTCAAGTCAAAAGAATGTATTTTTATGTAATTGTTTATTTAATCAGCGTAGACAACTTTGTTGGGTCTAAGGGACAGTTTTTGATTTCCCCCCACATGATCCACCAACAGACACTTCTGCTAAAATGATTGTTGCATTTTATTTATTAATTGCAAGTGATAGGATGTTTGCTTGCATTTGTAAAGATGCACTATAGTAAAAACCACGGTTAAGATGGAGGTCTATTCCAACAGTCCCTACCAGATCAATTTTTAAAAAAAAAAATCAAAAAAATCATCCTCCACCCACACAAAAGCGATAGAGTGATCTCCCTACCTTTTCCATGCCACTGCCTCTTCCTGAGTGGTTTGTCCATCCACTGGGGAAGCCCATTTTCTGCCCCTACTGGCAGTGGGAGAGTCTGGGAACCTTATCCGCTCAGTTCCAACCTTCATCTGAGCTCCCTACGCAGTGCTACAGCCAAAAATGTGCACCTCCCTCAGGAGAACAGTGCAGAAATAGCAGCAAAAACACCAACTCCACCACTGACAGCACCTCTGCAGTGGTAAGCGATAAATTGCTACTTCTGGTGGAGGGTGTTGGCGCCATTGTAAACTCTAAAATGGCACCAGCTGCCTTTTTAGAGTTTAAAATAGCACGATTTTTGGTCATAAACTGGAAAACAAATGTAAACCAGGGCATTAATTTCACTATGCAACAAAAAATTTGCTACTGGGTGAAAATAATGTGATTGTTATGTGATAGGGTGCGCTGATTCCATTTTGTAATCAGAAATGTTGTAGGACATCTGGATTTAAAGTTATAGCTCGAAGTCATATGATATTAAAAGCCTGTACATGGGTTAATATGTAGCTGCATCAACGAGCTGTGTTTGATGTACGATTGTGTGTGTGTGTGTGTGTGTGTGTGTGTGTGTGTGTGTGTGTGTGTGTGTGTGTGTGTGTGTGTGTGTGTGTGTGTGTGTGTGTGTGTGTGTGTGTGTGTGTGTGTGTGTGTGTTCGTTTGTTCATCAGTCTGATTCGGAGGTGACTAGAGGATAGTTCGTGCTAGTGTGGTTCTGTGTTTTATTAATCAGCAGTTGCAGTAACATGCATTTAAGTGATTTCGTATAAGATGATTCGGTAATTCGGTACATGGTGATTCAGTAAACGAAAGATGAATAGGCACAGCTGTGTGAATTGTCCGGACTGCTTTTGCTACATTTGTGGCAAGTATACGATGTCTGACCAAAGCAAGAACCTGTCCAGAAAGCTACATATAGCTTACAAACATTACTTTGGATGTGAAATTGGAGATCAAACAAAATCCTGGGCTCCTCATCTCTGTTGCACCGTCTGTTACTCCGGCCTAACCCAGTGGTTAAACGATAAGCGAAATCAGATGCCTTTTTCTGTTTCCATGATTTGGCAGGAGCAAAAAGATCACCATTCGAATTGCTATTTCTGCTTGACCATCATATCCGGGTACAGCAAGAAGAACAAGTCAAAAATTGTGTATCCGGATTGTCAGTCTGCTCTAAAGCCTGTGGCGCATGGTACAGATTACCCAGTACCAATTCCTCCTTCACCCGATGCAATGAACAGCGAAGAAAGTGATACTGAAGGTAATGACAATGACACTGGAGCAATGGAATACACGAATGATCCCGACAGTGACATTAAAAAGCCACATTTGATCAGCCAAGCCAAATTGGACGACCTGGTTCGCGATTTGTCCCTGTCAAAAGAAAAGTCTGAACTGTTGGGTTCCAGACTGAAGGAGTGGAACTTACTCGTGATGACAAGAATCACTACATAGTGAAAAATTGGCCACCCAGAAATTTACCTGTAGTCAGACAGCACAACGTTCAACATGTACCTCTTGGGAATTGTAATAAGATTTACCTACCTCCACTCCATATCAAACTGGGTCTTATGTCACAAAACCAACCAGCCCCCTCTGCCTTGGACCTCCTAAACCAAACCCCCAGAGGGTGAGCTGGCCGACAATGCAAGTAAACAGCTCTTAGCTGCTTCTCTTCCACAAGGAGATTTAAACAGGTAGCGTATTCAGAGGCTTGTGTGTGAATGCATTGCTTCTCTTACCCCTTAGTCCAATGAAGAGACATTGTTCAAGCAAATGTAGGTTTATTGATCAGGTATATTGATCAGGTTCATAAAGCATAGGTCAGTAGCATAAGACAGTCCAGCAAACAGAACAATAGTCCTAGGTAACCATCTTGAAGAAGCAAAAAGGCATAGTCCCCAGGCAAAGATGTTAGCCCATAGACATCCAAAGAACGAACTCCCTCTCCCCTCTCCAAGATGGAGATTCTCCAGTCAGGTGGGGTACCTTTAACCAATCAGGGAACAGAGAAAACTTTCTCATAACATAGGATTGCTGACACACATGTACCGTCAGTGCTATAACATGTAGTCACAACATCAAGGAACTCAGCAAGCTACAGATAAGGAATAGGAACACTGAATTGAAAACAAACTGTCTCGTGACACGGAGTCTTGTGAGACAGAGAGGAAAGGATTTTTAGGCCTAGTCAAACTACAACCTCAAGCTTTGAGAACGTTAGTGAAAATATGTCGTTTCGTGACATCTTATGAAACAGTTTGTTGCAGCGATGGATAAAACAAATCATGGTTTTCAGTGCCTAAAAAGCAGGAGTCTTCGTTGGACCAGAAAGACGAAAGTTGATTCGATGTCCACAATTCAGATTGGAGCTCACGGAACGAGAACTAGCAGCTTGGGATGCATTTGTGCTTGTCGTGCACAACTTTCTTGGGAACCACAGAGCAGACAACTATGCAGAAATTGTGGACAACTTGCTAACAGCCTTCCAGCACCTCGGTTGCCGAATGTCACGAAAGATGCATTTCTTGCATTCATATCTCACCTTCTTTCCGTCAAATATGGGAGCCATGAGTGACGAGCACAGTGAAAGATTCCACCAGGAGATGTCCATCATGGAAACAAGATATCAAGGCAACTTCAATCCAAACATGAAGATGTTCACAGGTGGAAAGCAAGAAGCTCTACACACTTTTAAACCAAGCCATTGTCAGTCTTAGTGTAACTAAGGGTCCCTAACTCATTTCAGAGGTAAATAAACATTTATAATTCAATTATAACATTTAGTGTTTTCATCCCAAAGTACGCACATTAATTTCCCTAAACTTTCTCACAATCGCTTTTCAATGTAGTTAATAGCATTTTCCTTAATAACCTTTACACGTACATAACTTTTTTTCCTGACGTGTCAGAGCAAATCTGACTGCAGTTCTGTATTCAGCACATATGAATTACTATAAGGAACATATTTTCAACCCAGTAGCAGGGGAATTTATTTTTGTTGCGCAGTGTTTTATTAAATTTGCTGGAGTAAACCATGGCAAAAGTAAACCAGTGCAATCATAACCCTGGGTTTTACTGTATATCTATATCTATATCTATATCTATATCTTCCATATAAGTATGTTATATACCCTGGATACCTTGGAGTTGTTATTCAGCAGGTAGATATCTCCACGATGACATTCCGCACATGCAAATGGACTTGGGAAATCAAGTCCATCTCCATGTGTTTTTAAAAGCCATTTGGATATCATGTCACCCAGTGACTAGGCAGACCATTATGTGTGCTCTCCGCTTTCACATTTCCCAAGGGATCCAATGGAGGACGCTTTGGTGAGTCTTGACAAGTGATGGGAAACACTGCCTAGTTAGATTGCTCAAGCCCCCGTGCCTCAACAAGTTTTTCACCTAGCAGGAAATGTTATATACATATGTTATAATTTAAGATAGGCAGATAACATTACAGAAGAGCTACACAACTTTAAAATTGACAATGAAAATATTGAAATACAGTAGTGAAAGATTTTTTTAATACCTTGGTTCAATCATCATCTGAGATAGCAACTGCAGTCAAGAAATCAAAAGAAGATTGAGACTTGGAATAACAGCAATGAAGGAATTAGAAAAGATCATCAAGTGCAAGAATAGGTCACTGGAGACCAAGACCAAGATAATTTGAGCAATTGTATTCCTGGTCACCATGTACAGGTGCAAAAGGTAGACAGTTAAGAAAGCTAGTAGGAAAAAAATGATTTGTTTGAAATAGGATTCTGCAGGAGAGCTTTGTGGATACCCACAGGGCCATAGCCAGGGGGGCGGGGGGGGGGGCCCTGAAAACCCTCCAGAGCTAACAACCCATCCCCCAGCCCACCCTGTGATGCCAATGTTATATAAGAGTGTGACACTGTTGCCCCTCCTGAAAATTTTTCCCCTCCTGAAAAAAAATTCAACCCCCCCCCCCCCATCTAGAATCCTGGTTACGGGCCTGGATACCCTCGACTGCCAGAGGGACAAACAAGTGGGTCTGAGAACAAGTGAAGCATGAAATATTTCTGGACGCAAAAATGATGAAACTGTAATTGTCCTAGTTTAGGCTCATTATGAGAAGGCAAAACTCTCTGGAAAAAACAGTAGTGCTGTGAAACGTGGAAGGAAGCACAACAAAAAGAAGGCTGACCCTAAGATGGATTGAGTCCCCAAGGGTAGCCATAGGTTATCACAGGGCTGTAAAGGAGAGCTCTCATCCATAGAGTCACCATAAGCTGGAGAGGACTTGACAGCACATAACAACAAAGGTCATCACAATTTCATCTGAGTCATAGTAGCCTGAATAGGGTTTGCAAAGTGAGACACTTAAGGGTCAGTTTTATCAGTGCCACCCCACCCAATGGTGGGAGCTGACCCCAGATCTTCCCCACAAACTGGGGAAGCAGGACAAAACTTATTGCTTTTTTGTGCACGCAGCTTATTTCCTTGTCCTTTGAGCTACATTATCTTGCCTTTTTAAATTGACAAATGCTTCATCTTGTTTAAGTTTGCTATATTTCAAATTGCAGATCAAAATATTGAGGGAGGTGGCTGTGAATGAGGAATTTTTATATTTATGGACAGGGGCATGCACTGAAAAACGATGATGTAAAGTGGCATTGATATAATTCACAGCCATTCCCTTTTCTCACCCTTTTGGAAATAAAAGTAACTCTCAGGACAGAAACGTAATTGGCTATAAAATGAACAAATGCTTTATGAAGAGTATGATATCATATTTTTTCACTCGCTGCAAAGGACACTTTGGTAATAAAGGAGAGAACAATTTCTAGCAAGTCGTGGAAGGTTTATGAATGATAGATAAAGAGCTTGGACTTCTGTTCTTAAAGCAATTTTACAGGCCCGGGGCTTGGAACAATACCCTGGTACTTTATTTAATTCCTACTCAAGCCTAAACAATGATAACCGAGGCCACACAACTTGCAGTATTGCATGGCTAATGTTTCCAGGATTTTTCCTAGAGGCAACTCAGTGAAATTATTTGCCTGCATTAGGATACTGAAAACTAATTTAAAAATGAAACAACAGAAATACTGTAACTTGATACATATAAACAGTGCTGGGGGTGAACTGCTTAACTCAGAAAAGCTCGTCCCTTCAAGAACATGCTGTTAAGGCTGACTAAGTCTTTTCAGATGAAAGGTAATTCTGTGTGCTTGAAATTGTCTATCATATGGTCATATGACCAGTTATGGCAAAACTGGTCATATGACCAGTTATGGCAAAACTTTTAGAGGCTGAATGCCCAAACTCACGTTTGCCAGAGACTCAACTGGTAGCTGTCCATGCCACACCCTCATGCTGCACATGAGCCGCCCACCTTGCCCCAGACAGGGGAGGGAGGAAGCGCTCCCATTGGGCTGCTGGGCAGAGGGGTGGTGTGAACTCTGTGCTGGGGTGAACGACATGGGTGCTCACAGAGAGGGCTCTGAGTGCCTCCTCTGGCATAGGTTTGCCACCACTGTGATAGACAGTTCAAAAAATAAAAGAGGTTAATTTGAAAGCTTGAGCAGGGAAAATGTTCTTGCTCTACCCCCTGTCCAGTTTAACCACTGTATCACCAGCGCTCCTTAGACCTATAAAGAAATCCTGATATCTCGCAGATTAAAATATTTCATTTGAATCCAAGAATGGATATACTATACAGTATATCCATTCTGGAGTTCAGGGGGGAATTCTGATTTTTGTTTTCTTCTGTCTGCTGTCAGGATTTCTTTAGCCATGTATATATAAAAACTAGTAATGGTAAATTATGGAAGAATTCTAAGGGAAAAGTTAGACACTAATGAGAGGTATAATTAGAAAAGAAAATGTGCTAGAGAGATGAAAGGAAGTTTATCTTCAAGAGAGGAGCCAGTTATTTAAAAAGCATTCATATCATAGAAAAATTAAGGAGGATTTGAGAGGAGGGAGGTGTATGGAAAATCCTATGTGAAAAAGGCAAGTTGAACATAATGACAAATGGATTTCAATTGGCTTAATTAGGCAACAAGCTACTTATTCGAATGCTCTGATTTACAACAGATTATTGGCCTAAGGAGCGCTGGTGATACAGTGGTTAAACTGCTGTACTGCAGCCCAAATGTTGTGAATTTGATCCTGACTAGGATTCAGGGTTGACTCAGCCTTCCATCCTTCCATGGTTGGTAAAATGAGTACCCAGCATGTTGTATATAAGTGTAATTGCTATTGCTATAAGGCATAGCTGTCAATGCGTGGCCAGCAAGAAATGTTCAAGGCTGAGATCTATAAAGATCATCAATGCATGTCCTTGGAAGGTAATTGGCATCTCTCCTTAACACTAAACTCTTAATGGGACCCATTCCTCAGTTATGGACAGCTTCAGCATGTCATAGTCATCCTTAAAATAATTTTCTGAGCAATATGGAAACAAACTCTAGAGGCCTTTTCAGATTATGCCAGTGCATTGAAAAAAAAAAGATAATGGGGTATTTTGTTTACAGATGGGATTATTTCTCATGGAGGGTAAAAACATGGTGCCTTTCCACAGATTTCTTCTCCCTCTGAAGATTTTATTACCACAGAGGTTTCCCCAACACTTTACAGACATTGGGGTGAAATGTGTAGCTTGTGAGGTAAAAGTGGAAAATGGTGAAGACTGTTCAAAAAACTTCCTTCCACAGTGCTGTTTGTGAGCTTGCCTTTGGGTTGGCCATTTTGAGAACAGACTAGACTAGGGGTTCCCAACCTTTTCAAGCTGAGGGCCGGGTCATGCTCTCTCAGTCATCTTTGAGGGCTGGATGGCCATTTTTCTCTGCCTACATGATGGGGGCATCTATTTTGCCCCAACAGCTTCAAAGGAGTAGTCATTTTGTTTCTTGAATGCCCTTGGTGGGGTGGGGTGCGCCACATGAAATGGGACTGGGGGCTGGATTCAGCCCATGGGCCTTAGGTTGGGAACACCTGGACTAGATGCACCCCCTGGCTGACACAGCATGGTTCTCCTCTTCCTGTTCCTTCTTATTTCTTTTGTACCAGAGCCTGGCATATCATCACTATAACTATGGAGACGGCAGCTCTGTACAATGATGTTGTGTTCTACCCAAGGTAAGTCTCAAAGTCCAGCCGTGTCAAAACTGAAGTAAACCTGTACCTTGCATTTTTTATTCTTTCTTTTTCAAATTACCAGAAACAACCAAGAAGCACATAAAAGTTACATGGGAATTAGGTGAGATGTAAGTTAACAAAGCTGCATAGAAGTTATCTTTAATAAGATGCAATGATAAATAAGGCCTGGCACAGAGTGAAGATTCAAAGGTGAGAGCATGAAACAGCGAAGGCTGGAAAACAAGAGCGAAATGTTCTCTGATGCATTGATTTTGGAGAAGTTTAATTCCAACTGACTCTTTAGAAGCACCCCATATTTCTGTCTTGTACAGCGATTTGTAATAAAAAAGGCTGTACATCTCAAAAAGCTGTAGATGTCTGCAATCAATCTGATCTGTCTGTCTGCGTAACTCCATGACAGCAAAAGCAGAACCTAATTAACATTTATTTATTTCTGGCAGGCCAGCTCTGTGGCAAGACTTCAAGAGATCCTATGCCCATGATGCTTGAGCTTTTGCACCTTTCACACGAAGGTGAATCTCACATTTCAGTTCCATTTCCCTAATTATTTTTATATAATCCTTGTGCTCTGCATGTGTGCATGTTGAAAATAAACCTTTGAAGTCTTTCCAATTTCTTATCCACATCACTGACAAAACCAGGCCTCGGTTTCCTGTTAAACGGTGGCAGCTTGTCCATTTTGGTCAGTCCGTCCGTCCGTCCGTCCATCCATTTACCTACCTTACAAATATAAAACCCAAAAGACTAAGGAAGTTCCTCATAAAATTAGCATAAAAAAATTAAAATTAATAAAAAAAATAGGAGAAGCAGCAATATAGGCAACAATATCAACAAGTCCTGCCCTGGGGCTTTTGATCACATTGAGTATGCCTGGGGAGTTGCTGTCCAAAAGCTTATTTGAGCAGCTTAGTTTTTAGTAGCTTCTTGAAAGCCCAAGGGGAAGAGGCCTAATAAGATAGCATTCTATAAAGAAGAACCAGTGTGGTATGGACAGGTAGGTTGAACAGTTCAACTAGAAGAGGCCAGGATAAGTTTAGGGTAATCCATCCCTGCCCACAGCCCCATTCAAATGGGCAATGTGACTATTGTCTTGAGTTGTTCATCTCTGTCTGATTTGAAGGCAAAATGTTTTTGCCCACACAGCTCTGAACATTCGTGAACCAGAACCTTATGTCATGAAGAACTCTAAACAAAGTTTCCATGGTTCAGCTACTTACTGTGTCCAGTTTTTTTAGTATGTTGGAACTGAAACCACCACAAACCAAGAATCAGGGACAAAAGGGACCTGTACACACCAACTCTGTTTTTGACCCAGCCCAGATATTGTATGGAGACAAAAAGAAACCAGTGTTCTTTTCAGAGAGCCACGGGTATTTTCCAGTAATAAGTAGGTTGACTCATTTTTATGGTATTGGTGAGCTCAAGAAATATAAGACTTACTAACCATAACTGTCAAGAGTTGGAAACCCAGGGGTTGGAAAGAGGATCCAACTTTGGCCCTCGGCATTGCTGCTCCTGGCACCCAAATTAATTGTGAGAGAGACTAGTGTGTCAGTCTTTCACCTTGCTAAATTCTCCTAAGCCAGGGGTGGTGAACCTATGGCACACATGCTAGACGTGACACTCACAAGCCTCTCTCTTGGCAGGTGCACCATCACCCCAGCACAGAGTTCACTCACCCCTCTGCCCAGAAGCCCAATGGGAGCCCTTCTTCCCTCCCCCAACACAGAGTTCACCCTGCCCCTCTGTTTGGGCACTTGGTCTCTAAAAGGTTTGCCATTACTGTCCTAAGCTATCCTGAGTTCCACAGGAGCACCATAGCAGCTAGGGCCAGTTGGCCAACCTTGCCCTCAGCAAATGGCTCAGGACAACCAACCCTAACCACCACCATGTTATGCTCAGGCTAATCTTATACCCATCTCCCCTTGCCTGATCTTACTTTGGCCAAAGGGGATTTGGGATGTCAGAACTGTGGGGGTAATTTCTTCCCAGATACAGCCCACCCAATGGCAACTTCATCTTGCCCCATTAATCCCCCTTAACCAGCTCCTGTTACCAGTCCCCAAGATAAATAAAATCCCTAAATAAAATACAATCAGATAAGAATGTGTTAAGTATTAAAGTTGCCACATTGGCCAATGACCGAGCAAAAGTTTGTTTATTTCTAGTGCTCCTACACTTACCATCAGATCTCTGTGTTTGTCTTTTCTACACATCCAGGGTGAATATTGGGGGGGGGGGGCAAAATGGCAACAGAACAACTCTGTCTCTACAACAGCCACCCCTTTCTGCCCTTGTTTTTATCTATTGTGTTGTTGTAATTTTTTAATGAATTTTTAAGGTTTTAATCTGTGATTTTAATCTATGATGTAAGCCACCCAGAGTCGGGTCTACCCGACTGGGGCGGGATAGTAAATATGAGTAAATAAATAAACAGGGATTCTCAACCTGCAGGCTGTATGCAGCCTACGGCACCATTTCATGTGGGCCCCCATCGCCTCCACTACACCAGGAAGTGCCATGTGGCGAGGAAGGGTAAAATGGCCATTTGGCCCCCGAAGCTGTCTGAGGGAGTGTGAACCGGCCCCCAGCTTTAAAAGGTTGAGAACTTCTGCTCTACAACATACTTCTCTATGGGGAATTTCAGGAAAAACAATGGGGAGTGATAGCATCAGCAAATGCTACTGTAATATTGGTCCTGTTCACTTTTATGTTTTATTGGTGTTCCTTCCTGCTCTTTTTTATCTTCTGTTTCCCAGTTATGGTTAAATGTCTTAGAGGACAGTCCATTCTTGGTTGATATCTACACAAATCATTTTGCTGTCTTTTTTTGTGGTGGTGGGGAGCAGGGACAGTAGTAGCTAATTGCCTGCTTGCGTCAACAAAAGACAAATATATTTTCATGGGGCGTTCCATTTCTTCTCTTCTATTTGCAAGTTAAGATAGAATTCAGAACGTAACTGCAAGTGTAAATTATTATGCATTGTTTGGGTCTCAGAAAACAATGGCCTGCAAACATGGTAAGAAATAAATCAATATGTCTGAGGCAGCTTCACTTCTATTTCTGCTAACTTTCCCTCATATTTTCAGCTTACAAAGATTGGGAGGGGAAAAGGAGAACAATAGAAGGATTTTCAGTAGGGAATACAGTATGTTATATTCATTCTAGTTCATGAGTTCTGTCTTCCAAAGTTTCTCAAGTCCAATGCCACGTGCTGGGATTGCTGCTGATGTCCTATACGACCAGGGACTTACATATCTTGGGATGAGGGTAGGCAACCAGAGGTCTTTGAAGCACATATAATCATTCCTTTGCTGGACACCCATAGGATTCTTATCCTGTGTGAAGTTTCCATCTTGGACTCTCTGAAGTAACCTACCTATTGGAGTGGATGGGATGTGCTGCCTCATTAATGTTCAGATATTACCACATCATTCATATTAGAAATGTCATTGCTTTTCTTGATTAAAAAAATATTATTCCTGTTTTTGCTAGTCATGCTCCCAAACCTTTTAATTAATTACTGTCTGGATGGCTTGTGGTGTCCCTACACATTTTGGGATGAGGCACCTACCTGTTCAATTTACAGTTTGCTACCAATGTATATTTCAACTCAATATTGTTTCAGAGTTTCTTTGAACTGTAAATGATCCACTAAAATGACAACAGTTACCTCATTCTTGCTGGGATGCATAAATTAATTTCTCATTTTTTGCATCTGCCAGTTTTCTAGATGCTCACATGCACACACTCCTAAGTTTTCTAAAGGGGATGAAATATCCACTACTCGCTATTCTTCTGCCCCTTCAGTTTTCAAGGGTGTAACAGAAGGGACCTGCCTCTCGAGTAGGCCCCTACATTCTTCTGGATTGCACTTCTCTGGCTGGGCAACCCAGGCCTTGGATATGTGTAGAAAAGGTAGCATTAGGCCAAATAACCACTCCAAGTTTCTTGAATAAATATATTGAAAGCATAGTAAAATACAGGATACAGTTCATCAAAAGATCAGCAAGCATTTCAAAGCAGAAATTAATCATTAAGGTTCCAGGGAAAGCCCTCTCCGCCTCCCTTCCACAAGTCTCACATTTTGCAGAATGGCTCCACAGCATTCTATAGAGAGAAAAAGCTCTCTCTCTCTCTCTGTGTCTGCATCGCTGAGTTACATCTCTGGCCCTCCTCCTTAGGGATTCCAGCCTATGATCTTATAGCAAGGGATGTCAATCACATATTCACTTTCATTTTTGCAATTCCATGTGGTTCCATTGTTTTGAATTCTTCTATCTCCCCCAGATCCAGAATCACCATTTTAAGTCTTCTTCTTCTTCTTCTTCTTCTTCTTCTTCTTCTTCTTCTTCTTCTTCTTCTTCTTCTTCTTCTTCTTCTTCTTCTTCTTCTTCTTCTTCTTCTTCTTCTTCTTCTTCTTCTTCTTATTATTATTATTATTATTATTATTATTATTATTATTATTATTATTATTATTATTATTATTATTATAATATTTAGATTTGTATGCCACTCTACTCGCCGAAGCGACTCAGAGCGGCTAACATCCTATAGGGCAATACATATCACAAAATTACAATGTCAAACTATAGAGCAACATATATCACGGTATTACAACATCAAATATAAATACAGCAACATAACACAGCAGCATAAATACAGCAACATAATATAAAATATAGCAACATAATACAGTGCAGTCAAAAACATCTAACACTACACTAGAATACAATATAGTCAAGTGGGTCTAAAACAGAGTATCAAGGTATCAGCTACAAAATTGCACAAAATAACACATCAACACAGTAGCAATACAATATAACAATGTAATACATTAATGTAATACATTAGTACTTAAACACAATTAAGTGGGTAACAATGCTAACAGAAAAGCACCTTTTAAAAAGGGCTATTCTATTACAGAGGGAGAGACAACGTTCTTATGCTGGCAGTTCTAGTGGCCTCCACCAGCATTGTTTGGTGTTCTTGTAATGTTTCTTTGATGTTATCTCTCCACCTTACTCTAAGTCTGCCTCATCGTCTTTGTCCTTCTCCTTTTTTTCACATATGCCTTGTATGGTATGGAATCCCAAGACATTTTCTCCAAATGGGCAAACTACTTTATTTGTTGTCTCTGTACATAGTTTAAGATTGGTTCTATTACAATTATTTCCCTTGTAATCTCATTCCTGATTTTATCCCTTCTAGTCACTCATGCAGGTGCTAAAATCTGGTTCAACTTGAAAATTCAGACTATTGGAGAGATTCCAACAAGATGATAGCGAAAAACCAGGCTTTTTCTCAGGGATTCTCAACCTACGACCTATGGGCTGAATGCGGCCCATGGTGCCATTTCATGTGGCCCACGGTGGCGGAAGGGCAAAATGGCCATCTGCGCCCTGAAGCTGTATGAGGGAGTGTGACCCAGCCTCTGGCTTTAAAAGGTTGAGAACTCTTAGTTTATCTGGTATGTTAGCTATCAGTAAGGATAGGTTATAGCTCCCAACCTTCTTTGTCATTGTCAGTGCTGCCCAAAGTACATCGAATTTTCACACCCCAAAATATTGGGGGGGGGGAGCAGCCCCTCCTGCTGAGAGTAAAGACATGCCTGTAATTTCTCTGCACGCACCCTTAAATCATTGGATGTCCTTGCTACTGTGCAGGGGGGTGAGCTGTCTTCAATAAGATGTTGACAAGCATGGTTGATGCCTGTGGGAGAACCATGCAGTAGAACAGTGCAGTACAAAAGTAAAAGTGGTTCAGAGCAGAAATTGATTAGTTAGTGAGAACATTTCTGAAGTGATGGTAGTGGTGGTAGTGATTTCAACCTGCTTGGATTGTATACAGGTAGCTGTGACAACTGGCTGGCTTCTGCACATTTGTCTCTGCCAACCACAAATTGGGCGGCAGACCTCGAGAGGCATGATTCTTCTTGTAACTAAAATGTAAAAGCAGCACAGATTTTACCTGACAGGGTCTCTGGATGCCTGACACTGCTCTGTGACTAGAGGACTGAAAGACAGATGCTCTGCTAATCTCCTCTGATTGGTTTTTGATTGCTTGTTCTGTTGTCCTTCTCCAGCCATTTATACTTGACACGTGGGGAATCATCAAGGACCATCATTAGAACAAGAGACACCAGACCCTGTACTTAAATTAATGCCCCAGCATGTATATGTTTTTTTTTTTGAAAGAGAAGGATAGATGAGTGGATGCAACTGGAAAAAACACAGCTCAGTCAGAATAAGTGGATCATTGGATCGTGGAGAGTGCTAAATTAGGCATGACACTGACAATCTTACAGGGACATGGTCTATAGATATTGACTAAGCATCTCCACTGAAAAGAAGTGGTGCCAATCCTGGCAAAATTATCATTTTGTAGAGTTGAGGAGATTCCCCTACAGACGACTTGTATTCTCAATTGAAAAGAAGTTGTATGCAGGGAAAATCCTATTCTTATCTCCAGTCAGTGATCAGAGAAAGTGGCTAGATTTCTATCTGCCACTTTCCTTTCTCAAATCATACATGTTAAGTGGAAATTGCCTTTTTATCTCCTATCACTGGAGAAACAGGGGTTTTTACTTGCTCTTCACTGAACAGAAAGAAGTGGAAAGTAATTTTCTCTGATTAGAAAGAGTTTTTCTCTGCAAAGATAGCTTCTCTATACTTTTCTCTGCATGTAGATGGTGTAAAGGGACTGCGGTGGCTCAAATGGTTAAGAAAATGAACTTGCTGACTAGAAGGTGAGAGTTCGATTCCCAGGTACTGCATGACAGAGTGAGCTCCTGTCTCTGTTCCAGCTCCTGCCAACCTAGCAGTTCAAAAGCAAGAAATTGCAAGTAGATAAATAGGGATCACTTTAGTGGGAAGGTAAACAGCATTGAGGCATGCCTGCCACATGTCCATGGAAATGTCTGCATATTCAGACAGCGCTGGCTTTTTGTCTATTAACAGAGATGAGCACTGAACCCTAGAGTTGGATATGATTGGCTTTCAAGCAAGGGTGACCTTTACCTAGATGGTGAAAATGCCATCATGGTGAGGAGTGAACTAAAAGACATAATGAGAGTTATGAGGCTTGGAGTGGAGCCTCAAAAATATCTTCTAGCTGCCAGATTCATCCTAAGGGACCAGAACATATATTTTTTAAATCAAGGTTGTCTCATCTTTTGAATTCCTTTCCTTGACCTTAGAGGCTGGTGGTTTCAATTTCATGGGATGGTGGATCCAGCTTTTAGACTGAACAATTTGGGAGATCGAGTTCACAATCCCTTATGACTTCTGTCATGTTGGGACTAAAATCTGGAGTGGATTTACTTCTGCTGCAATAATTGAATCTACAGCTTCTAACTTACAGTGCTTTGAAGAACTGTACCAAGCTTTTTCGCTTGTTATCTCTAGAGAGATCTTGAAGAATTTTAAAAAAAAACTATTTTTCTTAATACAGTAATACCTCATATAACATTAGTATCGAATAACACTAAAATCGCATAACATCAAGGAATCTGGGGGGAAGAATTGCATCAGATAACATTAAGATCCTATGGGATGCTTCAGATAACAACCGCGAAAGCCTGTGTGGTTACAATGTATCTCTATGGATCCCATAGAGGATCAGATAACACTAAAAATCATATAACACGAAGACTTGTGGAACCAGGTTTTAGTGTTATATGAGGTTTTACTGTACTGTAATAAAGTCCTGTTGTCATGTGCTTTAACCAGAATGCACTATATTCTATTTATTTTGATACTCTGATTTTAATTGGTGGATAGCTCAGTGGGCTAGTTATCTGACTGTGGAGCCAGAGATTGGGAGTTTGACTCCCCACAGTGATTCCTTGAGTGGGGACTCGATGATCCTTAGAGTCTTTTCCAGCTCTGCACTTCTAAGATTATTATTATAATGTTGCCTTGGGATGAATTAGTTCTATGAGGTGGGATGTAATATTCAAAACTCGAAAATTTAATAAAAGCCCTGTGGAAATCAAAATCTTCCAACTTCCTCCTATGAGAACTCTAGCTCCTGCCATCTTCCTCAGCATGGTTTGACATGCATGTAACCCTTGTCCTCCAGAGAAATCTTTGATTGTAAGCTCAGTGTGAAGCAAATGGCTTTTCTCATCATTCTTCTTCCCCTAACTTTAATTGTCTCTGAAAGGAGTTATATCCAAATTGTCTCACTATCATTGTTAAAGTGAAACCCTTCAGCCTGGGATTTCTACAAGCATTTGTCTATTATTCTTAAGTGTCATGTAATAATCAAATCATTTACTCTTTATCATAACACAATGAATCATAATAAGGGCATTTGCATAATATGTGGTTTCCCATATATTCAATTAGAACTCACCATTTGCTAAATGTACCATGGAAATCAAACTGTTCCAAGCAGATATGGGTGGATTCCAAAAGGGCATCTTGGAAGCATGGTTGATGCGAGTTGTCTTTCTAGTGTATCTTCCTTTCTGCCTCCTTTTGTTCTAAAAAAAAAAAAAAAAAAAGACAGCTAAGCTCTTTATCCTTCTCCAACTTGAGTCCTTTTGCAGTATGGCTCATTGTTTCTTTCATGTCCCAATTTGCTAATGCCTCTAATTACAGCTGAGAAAAAAAAAGTATTCCAGCAGTCTCCCAAGGATTGAGAAATTCTTCTTTTTGAGCTGGAAATCACTGCTAGCAGTATAGATGACACTACTTTTTTTAACAATTGAGGTGTCCTGTCATCTTTTTTTTTGTGGGGGTCTACTGCTGCTACCAACAGTAATAATAATAACATTTCTACTAGCAAAACAGCAGCTGTTTTAGGATACCCAGAATGACACAGAGCCAAGATATAATATGTGTGAGTTGGATATGTGGAGTAGAAGGGTAATTCATGCAAAAATTGTGAAGATTATTCTCCGAAGTGGCTGGTCCCCACCCCCAAAAGCATGAGCTAAAAAATTAATCTTGGAGATCTTCCCATAAAAATCCATTTTATAATATATATATAATTTCAGCTTTACTTCAGACAGTAGTTTCAAGGCAGGAAAAAAACATCTACAGATTGGGGGGGGGGGGAGCTGAACTTTTCTAATAAACACTGCAGTTCCTCTAGTTTGGCTATATTTTCCAACTCACCAAATTCTGCACTTAGAGTTGTGGGGCTTAGTGATGTGCTGAGCATGGAAATAACATGTTGGAACATGTTAATGTTAAATTTGTTGCTTTACTTGGCTAATGTCAGAAAAGGACTCCCAAAAGCTAATCTTAATAATAATGTTTCAAAGTAAGGAAATTTGTATTTATTAAAATGTTTAGTTCTGGTATGTTCTTTTCAGATTGCACATGTCACTCCAATTTCCCAAAGAGAAAGACGAACCGCAGTTTCTAATGGGAGGCCCAACCTTGATCCTATACCAGTGTTTCCTAACTTTTGGTTTTTGGTCTTCAATTCCCAGAAGCCTTAGTCAGTTCCTCAAAGCACTGATCAGCCAATGTACTGACTTAGGCTTTTGGGAATTGAAGTCCCCCTGTAGGGCATTGACTCCATGATGGGAACTATACATTCATTAGTACTATAACGTCCAGAAGCCTTGATTAATTCAACTAGGAGTTTATGCCATTTCTCAAGACTTCTGGGAATTGTAGTCCTAGACCAACAGGAGTTCGAAAGCTGGGAAGCACTGCTTTATAAACAGCCAGTTGACCACATCTAGTTACAGCTCTTTAGCTTATTGCTGTAAGAAAATCAGACTGAAAGTGCAGTCTAGGATAGTTCCTGGCATGAAACCTCCCCATCCCATCCTAGGCTGCTGCTGAGGTCACATTCCTGTTGCATCCAGATTAGGTCAAAAGGACTGTTCAGAACCAACATTTTAATTAATATACTAACAACATCAATTTAACGTTAAATATTTTCAGTTTTAAATGTTAATAGAAACCAGTAAATCTCTCAGTTTCTACAATCTATGTTTTGATCTTCAAGCCTCACATTTCAAAAAAGAGAATTTGATCATTCCAGACACTGAAACATTGGTTTGTAATTGCTTTCCTTTTAGAAGTCTAGAACAGCTATCCAAATAGCCCCCCACTGGGCGTATGAGCATGTCAAAAATTTCCAGAGGGACAACCATGTTAGGATATAGCTGGAAGTGACTTAGAGCAACTCTAATAGGACTTTCACACTCCAATTATTTTCCATGATTGAGCAGGGATTTTAATTTCAGCCTCCTAGTCTGTCATTCTATCCCAGGGGTTCCCAAACTTTTTGGGCCGTGTGCAGGTCACGTGTTTCAACGGGCTGGTCATGTGGTTCCTCCCACCAGAAGCGGAAGTAAAACACACCTTGCAATCTGTTTCGCAACAGGGTGAGATAGATTTTAAGCTGCCATTTTCTCTGCTTAAACCAGGGGTGCCCAAACTGTGGCTTAGGGGCCAGATCCTGCCCCCAATGCCAATTCATCCGCCCCACGATGGGCAGGCCGTATGGACACATTTTACTTCTGCTTCCAGGAGTGACAAGGGTGGTGTGGGTCCAATGAATTGGCATCAGGGGCTGGATCTGGCACCTAGGCTGTAATTTGGGCACGCCTGCTCTGTCCATTATGTCAAGATGGGCATCCACTTTAAAGACTAGTGAGTTTTGTTTCATATAAATTTTGGGCTATATCCCAGTTCCTCAGATATATTGAAGCAGTGGTCTATATTTCATGAATGTATAGGCCAAACAAAATGTACTCATGTGTAAGGCACCATAAGACCCTTGGTTGTTTTTGTGCAACTTTTCATTTCTGTTCGTCTTTGATTAAAACTTGTCAAATTCATATCTTTCTTCCTATCTGAGGTGGGGGGGGGAATCCCTCCAGTTTGAAAATGTGGGAAACCATGAGTATGAGAAAGATTGAAATAGGCATATTTATCCATTCAGGTCCATGGCTTTGAGGGCTAACGTTTTTGCAATGTGGTTCTTGTGATTTTGGTGTCCTCCACCTTGCTGGTACATTATCAAAGAGAGGCAGAACTCACACAACCGAGAGAGGCTGGTTTAGAAGAGGAGTTCAGTGCTCCAGCTGTCAGTGTTTCAGGAGTTTTAGGAAGCAGAGTGGCCAACAGGGAAGTCCTCAAAGATGGAGAGTGCATGATAGATATGAATCCTATTATTCCAAGGATGAGATGGAGATTGAAAAGATTAGATCATAAGCAGGCTCAGTGTTTCAAGACCCCTGATCACTAATTAGGAATAGCTGGATGCCATTGAAGAGCTGGCTGAGAGCAATAAATTATGTGCATTAACAGTGCAGACTTTGAGGGAGACCACATGTAAGTTCAAAGCTCATCTTCACTCTCTGTTGCTTCTTGAGATTCCTGGAACCAATTTACCATACAAGACTAGTAGTTTAACTCACAGCCTGTGATGAGCTACAATGCTTGGCAAACAACTTCCAGCTCAAATAACCCCTCACAGTATTCTTCTATGTGAATGCAAAGTGAGGTTTGCCAACTCTTTTTCTTGAGAAGCCTCTCATCTTTAATATGTGTGGCATGGATGAAAACCACAGTTTCCTCCCTGTGAAGAACAGCAGTACTTATTGAATATAGCAAGTGACAAATAGGAAGAGCTTAATTTCAGTTTATTTTACAGAATTTATTGTTGTTGTTCAGTTGCACAGTCAATTCCGACCCTTTTCAACCCTATGGACCATTGCCTGCCAGGCACCTCTGTCCTCCACCGTTTTCCTCAACCCGCTCAGCTCTATAAACTCATATTCAGGACATTAATAACTTGTGGTTTTAAAAACATTGAAGGCCAGAATGGTGAAAGTTCTAGACTGATCTTCTTCTGAAATTATTTGGTACATTCCAGTACCCATCAAGCGTTTGCAATATGATCACTAGTGCTTCTCATCTTTATTTTCTGAAAAACATCACTCTCAGTCCTGGTTCCACCTCTGAAATGTCTGATAATCCTGTCTCAGAGGAAATCCTGTTGTTAGACAGAAAACATGCTATTTGCAAGGCAAGGATAAGCATAATAATGAATTGTTTGATTTGACTCTGAGTTCCAGAGGAAACCAGACATGTTTACCAACCAATCATGGAAGCAGTAGCTTGCATACCAGTTGGGAACTTGAGTAAATCACAGCCGTCAGTCAAAAGTTAGTCTGCTGTTGGTGTTAAGTGCCATCAAATTGCTTCTGATTTATGGTGACAATGTTTTTTTTAAGTATATCACACATTCAAAGAACAGTTTACCATGGCTATCACCTTCCTAGTGTGTTTCCTTGACTCAATGGGGATTTGAACCCAGGTCTCTTTATGTAGGTGATACTCCATCCATTACACCACAACATCTCTCAATATGTTGATACTAGGAATGATATTTTGTCTTCATTTCCTGGACCATAGCTTGGCAGCAATTTATGGTTTCTCTTTCTTTCAGACTGTGTTGATGAAGACCTAGTTAGTTTGTATGGACCACACACCTCCAGAAACTCTGCCTTGACATGCTTTGAAAACACAGACCCTTGTGATATAATAAGATGGATAACAGAACACAGCTATGTGCATATGTTAATGTCAGGACCCCGTCTGCATTCTTAAACTCCAAACCAGCTCATTTGTAAGTCAGGCAGGCATTTAGTTAGAGACAGGAGCTGCATTCAAAGCCATTCCCAGGCCACCAGAAAGGCCTGTGTTTTATCTTCATGGTTCCTGTACAAAACATCTTTGTTTTATTTAAAGAAATAAACCAAATATTGTGGCATGAAAAAAATCTGGTAAGAAAAACTGTTCCTTTTCCAGGCATAAAGTTTTTTTAAAATAAAAAAGCTGGGCCAGAACCAGCAGCTTATGGTTTACAAATTATTATGGGAAATGAAGATTTATTTCCCCCCCTCAAGCAGAATGCACTTGGCAGATCCCCAAGGGTTTTTAAAAGCCTGCTCTGCATTCTGAACGCAACCATGTAATGGCAAAAAGCTAAGCTAGCCAACAATGCTTAATTTGTTTTGACTCTTGTTAGCGTTGGTGTGACAGTGTGAAGGAAACCCCCCATGCAGAAAAAGGTAACTGTAAGCAAGAAGGATGCGTTTAGAACAATATTGTTTCTGGATCCCATTTCAGTGATTCAGAGAAGCAGAACAATTCAGCTCCACCTGAATATGGGTATGTGAAGAATGTGAGTTTTGAGGTAGAAGAGGCCTTTTTCTGTCCATGCTTCCCAGACTTTCAGTTTTGACATATGGCTGCAAATGCTTGGGAGAGTGGGGGAAGCACATTTCAACAGCTCACATAAAAATGCACACATTGTGGAATGTGGAATGTGGAATGGTGATTAATAGAGATGTAAGACATGACCTGATTTGTCCCCTCATGCTAAAGGAGAAAATGAAAATAATTTTCTGCTCACTGGAGGATGATGATCTTTTATTTGATTTATTCTTCTCCACAGTAGCAAAGATGACATAAAATTTACTGGCCCTCTTAACAGAATCCTGGCATCGACAAGAGCAATATTCTGCATAAAATCGCCGATCCATGTTAGGGCACAGTGATGGACAGAATAGTGGCAGTTCTATTTCCAGACACAGAGGGATACTGCATGTTATCAAGAGCAATTTCTGTCCAGGTTTAGGCCAGGATCTGCCACTTAATTGCCCTAACAGGTGATTTCTATTGGAAGAGAGGTGGGTAGAGTACAAACCTGTTATGTCTCTTTGATTGCTGATTGTTTTTGCTCATGGTCTTGTTGGTTTGGCTGAGGTCAAAGAATTAATTTCAGAAAGTAGCATGGTGTGTGGGGGTCAATATTCGTAATCAACTCAATCAGAAGGTCTGACCCTGTTTCCAAAGTGTTCAGGTAACTCTCCAACCTTGCAGTCTGGATGGCAGGGCAGGGCTACTTTAATGTGCTGCAAAAAAGGCTTTGGGGCATCTATGTCCTCCCCTCCCTCTGCTGACTTCTGGGTGATGGGCTGAAATGAAGAAACTTGACTTTCTGGGCATGGCTTCACAGCAGATACATTGACACTTTTCCTGCAGTGTAGTTACGGTATGTAGCAGTACTGTATAGTGTATACATTTTCTTCCATACTGTATTTTAGTTGCAGATTGTTGATCTCTTACTAGAACTTTAAAAAATATATAGAGTAATACCCCAGATAACGTTATGACTTGGTTCCACAAGTCATGACGTTATCTGATTTTTAGCGTTGTCTGATGCATGCATCGAACAACGCTAAAAAAAAAAGCCCTGACTTCAGGGACAAACCGCTTTAAAGGCAGGCAGGGAAAGAAAGAGACCCAATCGGGTCTCTCTTTCCCTCCCTGCCTTTAAAGTCACCCCCCACCCGCAGCGGTCTCTGTGACTGCAGTAGGGTCGGGGAAAGCGTGCCTTTCCCCCGACCCTACTGCAGTCGCAGAGACTGCTTTTGTCTCTTTCCCTCCCTGTATTTAAACTACAGGGAGGGGGAAAGAGAGAGACGTGATTGGTTCTCTAGAGACCCAATCACGTCTCTCTCTTTCCCCCTCCCTGTAGTTTAAATACAGAGAGAGAAAGAGAATGTGATCAAGTCTTTTCCCTCCCTGTATTTAAACTACAGGGAGAGAGAAACTGTAGTTTAAATACAGGGAGGGAAAGAGACACAGTCTCTCTCTCCCTGTAGTTTAAATGTTGTTTTGTTGTTCAGTTACACAGTCGATTCCGACCCTTTGCGACCCCATGGACCACTGACCGCCAGGCACTTCTGTCCTCCACCATTCTCCTCAACTCGCTCAGCTCTGTGCCCATTGTGTCTACAATGCCATCTAGCCATCTCATTTTTGGCCGCCCTTCTTCTTTTGCTCTCGACCTTTCCAAGCATCAAGGCTTTCTCAAGTAAATCTTCTCTTCTCATTTGATGTCCAAAGTACTTTAGCTTCATCTTTACTATTTGACCTTCTAAGGACAGTCAGGGTTAATTTCTTCTAAGATTGACCTATTTGTTCTCCTCGCTGTCCAGGGGACTCTCAAAACTCTCCTCCAACACCACATCTCAAAGGTATCTATTCTTCTGCGCTCAGCTTTCCTAATGGTCCAGCTCTCACAACCATACATTGCCACAGGGAATACCATTGCTTTGACTATGCGAATTTTTGTTTGCAATGTGATGTCTCTACTTTTCACTATGTTCCCCAGATTTCTCATAGCTTACCTCCCAAGAATCAGTCGCCTTTTTATTTCATGGCTGCAATCACCATCTGCAGTGAGCTTAGATCCTAAGAAAGTAAAATCTGTCACTGCTTCTACTTCTTCCCCATCTATTTTCCAGGGACTGATAGGGCCCGTTGCCATGATCTTTGTTTTCTTTATATTGAGTCTCAAGCTAGCTTTTTCACTTTCTTCTTTCAACCTAATCAAGAGCTTCTTTAGGTCCTCCTCACTTTCTGCCATTAGGGTGGTATCCTCTGCATATCTCAAATTGTTGATGTTTCTCCCAGCAATTTTGATCCCAAATTGTGATTCCTCCATCCCTGCGTTGCGCATTATGTGTTCTGTGTATAAGTTGAATAAGCAGGGTGACAAAATGCAGCCTTGTCTTACTCCTTTTCCTATTCCAAACCACTCCATCATTCCATTTTCTGTCCTAACTGTTGCTTCTTGATTCATGTACAGATTTCTCATGAGGCATATAAGGTGTCCTGGTATTCCCATCTCTTTAATTACTTGCCACATTTTGTTGTGGTCAACACAGTCAAAGGCCTTAGTGTAGTCAATGAAACAGAAGTAGACTTGTTTCTGATATTCCTTTGTTTTTTCCACGATCCATCTTATGTTGGCAATGTGGTCTCTAGTCCCCCTGCCTCTTCTGAACCCTGCCTGCACTTCTGGTAATTCTCTCTCCACATACTGTTGCAGCCTATCCTGTATTATCTTGAGCATCACCTTGCTAGCGTGAGGGATGAGCGCAATTGTTCGATAATTTGAACATTCTTTGGGATTACCCTTTTTGGGGATTGGAACGTATACTGATCTTTTCCAATTCTGTGGCCATTGTTGTATTTTCCAAATCTGCTGGCATATAGAATGTAGTAATTTGATTCCATCATCTTTTAGGGCTTTGAAAAGTTCATCTTGGATACCATCATCTCCACTGGCTTTGTTGTTTGCAGTGCTTTTTAGGGCCTTTCTGACTTCACTCTCTAGGATGTCTGGCTCATGTTCAATGTTCTCATCAATGGGTGTTGAGGTCCTTTTTGAGGTCAGGGGTGTTGAGGTCCTTTTTGTAGAGTTCCTCTGTGTACTCTTTCCATATTTTCTTAATCTCTTCTGCATCTGCTAACATATTTGCAATCGCATCTTTTTCCTCCCTGTATTTAAACTACAGGGAGAGAGAAACTGTAGTTTAAATCTAGGGAGGGAAAGAGACACAATCTCTCTCTCCCTGTAGTTTAAATACAGGGAGGAAAAAGACGCGAGAGAACCAATCACAAAAGACTCTAGAGAACCAATCATGTCTCTCTCTTTCCCCCTCCTGTAGTTTAAATACAGGGAGGGAAAGAGAGACAAGCAGTCTCTGCGACTGCAGTAGGGTCAGGGAAAAGGCACGTGCTTTTCCCCAACCCTACTGCATTTGCAGAGACTGCTGCGGTTGGGGGGTGGATTGGGTAGTTCTACCCAAACCACCCCACATCCGCAGACCATTGCCTTGGACAACACTAAGAATCATTATCCAGAATCGTTATCCGATGCAAGTTTTTTTCCAAAAAACTTGCATCGTTATCCGATTCTAGCGTTATCCGATGCAATCGTTATCCAGGGTATTACTGTATACATATTTCAAAAATTGTCTTCATGCACTACGATGCAGGGAAGGAAGGAAGAAATAAAGGAAGGAAGGAAGGAATGCCTTGTTACTTAGAGAAATGTCAGGAGGTTCTCATGGTAGCTAATTAATTTAACTGTTGCTCATTGTCCTAGAAAAGGTATAGTGGACTCTGCCTATTGGCATAAATTTAATGACATATAATTTTTCAGCTATGTTGTGCAAAGATTGTATCTTCTACAAGTCTCACATAGTCACAGCATGAAGGAGTAGCTGCTTCTTTTCTCATGCTGCCAATGGATCATCCTCCCTCAGCTCTTTGCATGAGGCTACATCAATTTTATCTGTCTAGAAATAATGTTCGCCCTGAGTAATCTAGGTAAAGTAATTTCATTATGGTGAAACACGCTTACCTTGTCCTCCTCCTCAACATCTTTCTATATATTTTGAAGGATTTCAACAGGAGAGGGGCAGAGTTGGTCAATGTAGGCCAGGGGTTCCCAACCTTTCCAAGCCAGGGCCCGGGTCATGTTCCCTCAGTCAGCTTCGAAAGCTGGATGACCATTTTGCCTTGCCTGCATGATGGGGGTTGGCCATCTTGTCCCAACAGCTTCAAAAGGACAGTCATTTTTTCTCAAATTGCCTTGTTGGGGTGGGGGCCACATGAAATTGCACTGAGGGCCAGGTTTGGCCCACAGGCCTTAGGTTGGGAACCCCTGATGTAGGCATTTAATAGTAAACCTCCAATTCTTCCAACTCTCATTTTCATTTCCAGTTGTAGTTGTTTGCAACCAGTTATTTGGGGGAGGGGGGAAATGATCTGAGTATATATAACAGAATTTCTCAGATTTTTGTTATAGTGATGGCTATAACTAGGTTTGGATACTCAGTGTGGTGTTGTGGGTAGTGTTCACATCTACAGTTTGCTACCAATGGCTGTGTATTTCAAATCTATATTGTTTCAGACTTTCTACAAATTTTGAGTGATCCACTAAAATGACAACATTTTCCTAATCCTTGCTGAGATGTGTAGGTTAATTTCTCATTTTCGCATATGCCAGTTTTCTGGATCCTCACATGTGCACACTCCTTAGTTTGCCAAAGAGAATGAAAATCTCCACTACTGGAATATTCTAAGGAGCACCTGATCTTAAACCATCAGCTACTCTTTGAAGAAGGGACTGCAGTGGCTCAAGTGCTTAAGACATTGAACTTGAAGACTAGAAGGTTGGAGTTCGATATCTGAATACTGCATGATGGAGTGAGCTTCTGTCTCTCCCAGCTCTTGTCAACGTAGTAGTTCGAAAGCAAGAAATTGCAAGTAGATAAAAAGATACCACTTTGGTGGGAAGGTAAACAGTATTCTGTGCACTCCGGTATCAAGTCATGCCTGCCACATGTTTATGGAGACAGCACTGCCTCTTTGGCTATAAACAGAGATGAGCACTGAACCCTAGAGTCAGATATGACTAGCTTTGGAACAAGGGTAACCTTTACTCTTTGAATAAGAAAATGATAAGTTTGGAGGTTTGGCTATGAACCCAAAAAGCAATGAATCATATAAGAAGAACCACTGATTTCTACCTCAGTTGTTGCTGAACCTGCCCATGTAATCAAAGTGTGAATTGTTTCTGTCTTATTCTATGTTACATATCTTCTTCTTTACTTCCTCTTTTGCCCCTTCAGGTGTCAAGGGAGAGACAAGATTCTTGCGCCAGGATTTCTAGTGATCTCTACCAACATTATCTATCTGTCTGTCTGTCTGTCTCTCATTGTCTGAGGCAGGCTGTGATTTTACATGAGTGGATGTGTGGATGCATTTATAAACACAGTTGCCTCAAAATATTGTGACCAATTCTAAAAGCTGAATAATAAGATTATGAGTAATTTCTGAAATTTTTCCATTTGTACTCTAAATGACTGCACAAAAGAGGGTTTGAGGGAACTTCTGCCTATTTTTGTCATCTTGATCTCTGCCTCTCTATCACATAATACGGCTTCCCACAAGTAAATGTCAGCAGCTATGGCTGAATGTTCACCCTTGATTGAGCAGTTTAGCTAGAGTGGAAATTGGGAGCACCATTTCATAGAATGAATAAGGAAAGACATGCATATACATGCATACACATGGAAGGATAAAATCAGTTATCTATTCCATTTTCATGTTAGCTGGTGGTAGACAGTTTCTGGTGTCAGGTTAAATAAAAATGGCCAATTAAACTCATTTCCTGGTCATTGATATAAACTGTTAAATCATTTCTGATTTATGGCAACCCTATGGATTGAAGGCATCCATGAGGCTCTGTAATTAACAGAACTATTTGGGTCTTATAAATGACTGCAATTTCTTTTATTGAGTTGATCTATCACACTTGAAATCTACTTCATCTTTTCCTATTTCTACCTACTTTTTGTCTTTTCCAACAAGTCCTTTCTCACAAAACTTCAAAAGAACCATAATTTCAGTTGGGTTTAAAATTTGTTTCCCATATTCAAACTAAAACCTCTGCTCACTGTGAGGAGCACCTTCCACCATGAGATAAAGAGCCAGACTGTGCCATGCACTGCCACACGTTGTGTCAAGGTACCCAATGTAAAGCCTTGCTCTGGCCCTATTGCTCCTCTCTGTGCCATTCCCTCTTTCTAATTAATCACTGGAGTTGAGAGATGAAGCAGTACGTTCACTGACCTTGTTTTCTTCTTCTGGACAGCAGCTCTTCAACATCTGGCCTAGACCCTTGACATACAGGACATAAGATGACCACAGGACAACCAAGTTATTGATCATGGGTGAAGAGATAACCTGTTGCTTTTGTTATGTGATGTCAAGTCAGCTCTGACTTAGGGTGATCCTATGAACGAGTGTCTGCCAAAATAGATTTTTATGAGTGACCTGTTCAGCCATTGGCAATGTAAGAGCATGCTTTTCTTGATTAAATCAATCAATCTGCTATTTGGTATTTCTCTTTTCCTCCTGTCTTTAATTTTTTCTAGCATTATTGGCTTTCACAGCAAGTCTTGTCTTCTTGAGGTGCATCCAAAATATAGCTGCCTCATTTTTCATTATTTTTGCCTCTAGAGAGAGTTCGGGCTTGATTTGATCTAGGACCCATTTGTTCATCTTTCTGGAAGGTGAAAGAGAGAATGAAACATTTTCCAAATGAATTGGTTTTATTTTCTCTTTTGGATTTTTCCTCTTAAAATAAAAATCTAGGACCATGTAATACTTCCTGCAACAGCTTCAATAGCTACCAGTCCATGTCTGAATACAATTCAGGGTGCTGGCTATGACTTTAAAAAAGCCCTATATGTTTCAGGTGAAGGCTGAGATATATATTCTCCCATTGAAGCCTGGCTGGGCTTGAGATCTGTTAGAAGGGCTCTTTTCATGGTCTGACTATGTTCTTTTGGAACATTTGAAAAAGGATCTTCCCCATGGCTGTTCCCAGGCTCTCGAGTTTATAGCTGGAAGAGGCTAGAATTTCCCATGTCTAAAGACCTATTTAATTATTCAAGCCTTTGGTAATTCATAATTTCTAATCCAAAGAGTTCGTTCGTTCGTTCGTTCGTTCGTTCGTTCGTTCGTTCGTTCGTTCATTCGTTCGTTCGTTCGTTCGTTCGTTCTTTCTTTCTTTCTTGTAAACTATTGGGATATTAAGTAAGATGTTTTAAAATACAGTGAAACCCTGTATAACAATTTTAATTGGTTCCAATGGGTCCACCGTTGTACGAAAAATCACTGTATGATACATGTACAGTATTGTATAGTGATTTTCCCTATGGGATGATTCATACAATGATTTTTGACATGGAATAGCAACCCTGTGCTGTTAGTGAAAAGAATTCTCACTGGCCCCACTGTTGTTTGAGCAAGGGGACCAATGGAAATCCCTCTCGCTAACAGCACTGGGGTGCCTTTGGCTGGAGAAGCCCTTTACCCTTGAGAAAGGGCTTCTCCAGCCAAAGGCAACCCAGGGCTGTTAGTGAGAGGGATTCTCACTGGGCCTTCTGTTGTTTGAGCAAGGGGACCAACGGGAATCCCTCTCGTTAACAGCACAGGGGTGCCTTTGGCTGGAGAAGCCCTTTCCCAGAGTGAAAGCACTTCTCTGGCCAAAGGCACCCCTGCGCTGTTAGCGAAATGGAGTCTCGCTTGTCTACTTGCCGAAATGGCAGAGGGACCAGCGAGACTCCATTTCACTATTAGTGCTGGGCTGCTTTCCCCCTGGGAATGCACTTCCCAGGAGGAAAGCAACCCAGCGCTGCCAGTTGACAAAAGGGCTTTGGGGGATGGGCGGGGGAAAGGCTCCCCCACACCACCCCAAAGCCACCCGGCTTTTGTCTTTTTTAAAAAAATTGTATTGTACAACAATGAAAAAAAATGTATTGTACAACAATGAAAATCATACGATACAATTTTTTTTTAAAAAGGCAATCGTACGATTTCATTGCTGTACAGTGCAATTGTTATACGGGGTTCTACTGTACTTGATTTTATTGTATTTTGGTACAATAATGAGTTGAATTTCATTTTAATATTTGTGACTTTATGAATTTGAATGCTGCTTTAATAGTATATTGGGAGCTGTCTCATTTCCGAGTTTTCAGAAAAGGTAGCATATGAATAAATATATAAATATACTTGATTGGGAGAAGATATCCCATGAGAGAATTATAATAGCCATTAAGAATTCCATCACCCCTACACAGTTTCCAAACCCCTTTTGTTTTCTTTCTCTCACACCCCTATATTCCTTGTATATCTTTATCTCAATCAGAAATAAATTAAAAAGTCATTTCCCTTTGCCTTACTAGAGCTACCTAGTAAGCTGGTTAGAAACATCAGAGTAAACAAAACAAAAGAAGACAAAAATGTTGTGACACCTTAAAGACTAACTGCTGTACAGTAAAACATTGAGATACAAAATTAATTAGCTCCTTGAGGTTTTGCGTATCTTGAAGAAAATCGTATCTCGAAATGTGGTTTCCCATAGGAATACATTGAAAAGCAAAAAAATCCATTCCAGAGCTCAGAAAAAAAGCCAAAAAAGTATTTTTTTTCTGTTAAAAATTCTTCATAAAGTGCACTTTGTAATTTCTTGCTGAGTTTTGGCCACTTTATAAAAGAGATTTGAAAAGATAAAATATGTTTATTTGGCTTTTTTTAAAAAAAAATTGAGCTCTGGAAGTGTATTTTGGTTTTCAATGCATATTCGGCACATTTCAGACAGTGCCACCTCTGGTAATTGCAGGAAAAGTACCCGCCAATCAGCTGTTGAAAGGAAGGGGGGATTTCCAGCACTTCCTGGTTGCGGAAAAAACTTCTCGTGGTGCTAAAATGTGATGAAAAATTCCAAAAACAGAGCAGAAATGCTCCAAATACCTTTCCAACACTGTGGGAAACATTGGAAGACACTCCCAATTTTGTATTAAAAAAAATTCATGTCTTGAAACAATTCCCCCCCCCCTGAGATTTCCTTTTGTATTGTGAGGTTTTCATAAGTAGAGTTGTTCGTAACTTGAGACTGTACTGTATTTAAATGTGAACTTTCATGGATCGTAAAAGCTCACATTTAAATACAGGAGTTAGTCTTTAAGGTGCCACAATCGTTTTTGTCTTTTTTGTTTACTCTCTGATCTGCCTGCACAGACTAAAGCGGCCACCACTTCAATAATTTCAACTTGGTAAAAATGCCAGCTAGATTTAGCTTTCTGTTACGTTCACATCATTTCTATGCATTTCTATGCATTTCATATACATTTATGCCTCTCAGTGTAGAGAGGAGAAACATTCTTCAAGTATCAAATGCTTTTCAAACACTGAAAATAATCCTCTTGGGGAAACGGAGCTCAAAAACTACCATGGCAACTGCTTGGCTTTCCTTCATTCCTTGGAGGTGAAACTGAGTGTGCATCCAATCCTATTGAAGGGAAAGCACGTGGATGGGGGAGCTATTGTGCGATTGGCCTTATATAGTAATTTTCTTGAGAGGATTCTGGCCCCTGAAACCAGGTGATCACTTACTATTTATAATAGCAATAGCAATTACATTTGTATACTGCCCCATAGTGTTTAGTGCACTCTCTGGACAGTTCACAAGTTAATTAGCATTTTGCCCCCAAAATGGTGGGTACTCATTTTACTGACCTTGGAAGGATGGAAGGCTGAGTCAACCTTGATCCCCATCAGGATCAAACTCACAATGTTTTGGCTACAGTACAGCAGTTTAACCAGTGCCCCATCAGGGCTTTTTCTAACAACAGAGGAGTTTCTTTTCAAATACTGGCAGAATTTTTAATAGCATACAGATTATATAATCTTAGCTTCCCCCCTCCATGCTAACAGGGTGTTGGTGTTGACCTATAAAACCTTGAATGGTTTTGGGGCCAAGCTATTTGAGGGAGCACCTCTTCCTCAAGAGTTATACCCGAAGCACCCAGGCATGTAAGCTCCTACTGGTTAAACCCAGAGAGGTAAAATAAGCTGTAACCACTTTGAGAGTTTTCTCTGCCATAGCCCACACTCTCAGGAATAAATTGCCAGTGGAAATAAGAACTGCTCCTACTTTATTGATATTTCGTAAACAACTTAAGACCTACCTGTGTCAACAAGCCTTTTAAGGACTATAAGATTATTAGAATTATGTAATGTTAACCCTAGACTCTTTTTAATTGACATTACCTATTTTTTTTTCTGCTGCTGCTAGTGTTTTAATTTGAATATTGTTGTGGTTTTAGGATTTATATGCCATCTGGCTGTTCTCTGCATTTTCTTTCCTCTTGGGTTTTTATTTCAGATTTTTAATTTTTTTTAAAAAAATGTTTCTCTCTGAGTGTGTGTCTCTCTCTAAGGGTTACATATTGCAATCCTGAGTCCTTTTGGCACATAAAGTCCTCCTCAGCCCCAGGCCAGGGCTGCCCTCCATTAAGATGGATTCAATTGGGATTTTATCCACTTGGAAACCATCACCCTTCCCTGTGGATTTCAGCACCCAAGACTGTTAGTCCTCATGGTTGTCAGGTTAGTTAACCGCCGCCTGACAATTGGTGTTGAGTTGCTGGAAGTATGGTCTACTTCAGGGGTTCTCAACCTACGGCCCACAGCACCATCTCATCCAGCCTGCAACCTCACTCCATCACTGCTTCTGCCTCAATTCTTGTCTCCTCCACTTGGCTTGACATGTCCTTAATGAAGCTCCATAGCAGGGTGGATGTTGCAAGGCTTACAATATCCACCCTGCTATGGATCACCATTAGGGACACACCAAACCAAGTGTAGGAGACAAGGATTGAGACAGCAGCAGAAGCAGAATTGGCGGCTGGACCAAGATCGTGGGTCTGATGAGTTGGTGCCATGCAGCTCCTTCAGGCCAGTAAGTAGGGAAGCGGGGGTAGGGGTAGGGGGTGGGGGTGGCTCGGGGTGGTGGGGGTGGTCAGCAGTGTAGGTGGAGTGATGGGTGGTTGGGGTGGTCCTGCTGCTGCCAGTGGCCCCCCTCCCCCCACCGTCCCTGTCTATCCAGCCCACCACCAGCCTGAGGGGACATGATATGGCCCCTGACTTAAAAAGGTTGGAAAACCTTGGTCTACTCTATTATCATAGCAGGATAACCTGGCCAAACAATATTATTTCCTTTACATTTTCTGAACATAGTGTCCTAAGCAATTTTACTCAAAACTGTAAGCCTCTTTAAAAGGCACCTCAAAGAGATGGCCTATATATGGTCCTATGCAGCTTCATTCCTACTGCAACCAAATAGGTCAATCCCAGTGCCCTGATATTATTAGGAAAGGCTCATTTTATTAATCTCTGCAAGTTTACCAGGCAAGCGGAGGGAAAGCAAAACAAAAAGAAGACAAATAGGTTGTGGAATCTGAAAGATTAATTGCTGTATTTTCATGTGAGCTTTTGTGGATCAGCTCCACTTCCATAGACATAAGAGTAATACTTTATAGCAATAATTTATACATGCCCCATGACCAGGTAAGGACACAGAAAGATGATGGTTAGTTAGTATAGCACAGGGGTTCCCAAACTAAGGTCTGCATACCAGATTGGTCCCATGGCACTAAATAATCTGGCCCATGCTGCTCTCGTTGCTCCTGAAAGTGGAAGTTAAATGCGCCCACACATGTGCAAAATGCTGCCATAAATGCATTCATGGCTGTTGCACGTTTATGGCAGCTGCAGGTACATTTATGGCAGCACTTTGCACATGTGTGGGTGGAACCACATGACTGGCCTGCTCAACCAAGTGACTGGCCTGTGGGGCAAGAAGTTTGGGAACTCCTGGTATAGTAGATACAAATTGCAAATCATATACGTCAGTACAGTTGTACCTCGCTTAAAGAGCATAATGTGTTCCACAGGATAGCTCTTTAAGCGAGTTTGCTATTTAAGCGAAACACCATTGTAAATGATCAATTGTGTGTGTGTGGGGGGGGGGAATTGCGAACCCCGATTTATTTGTTAAGCGAGTTTTTGGTTGGTTTTATTTGTTAAGCGAACTGAACATTCAGAGAAAATTCTGCTCTTTAAGCGAGTTACTCTTTAAGCGAAACACTCTTTATGTGAGGTTTGACTGTATTGTCTTTCACACTTAATAATGACTGAAGACCCCTGATTGATATTCATATCTATTCCTGTGAAGCATTGCTCTGTTAAAAACCAACAACTGATACATGCCTAGTAGATAGACACAGCATAATCATTGTGACATTGCACATTTGGTGATGAGTTAAGAGCATTTGACTTGATCTTCCGGATTTGGATTTGTCATCCAGGTTTGGTTTTTATTCAAACAGGCACATTTGGAAGAAGTATCTGAAGACCTTCACCACTGCCGCCACAGCAGTTCTGGGGCCAGCCCTTCCCTGGCCTGGAAGGGATAAAGACCCACCGGACTGTATTGTATTTTTATTTTTATGTTACATTCATTGACTGTATTAATTGTATTGCATTATGTTGTTATATTTATATTATGCTGTTGTATTTACATTTGATATTGTAATATTGTAATATATGTTGCCCAGTGATGGGATGTCCCCGGTTCCAGACGGTTCCCCGGAACCGGTAAGAACAATCTCGGAGGGTTCTCCGAGAGGGTAGCCCATTTTTAAGACGTCCGGTTCCGGACGCGTCACCAAAAGAATTTTTTTTTTAATCGTAGCCAAAATGGCTCCAATTTACTGCGCATGCGCAGAAACTCAATCTGATGCATTGCGCATGCGTCAGATTGAGTTTCTGCGCATGCGCATTAAATTGGAGCCATTTTGGCTCCAATTTTAAATGTTTTTCTTTCAGAGCCGGAGCTGCACCTTTTCGGAGCGGCTCCGGCGGCAGCGGCGGCACCAGCCAGCCCTCAGAGGAGGGTACCTACCCCGGGGCCGCTGAGCCCCCACCGGAATGGGGGTGATGGGAGGTTGGTCCCACGGTTCCCCTGCCAGCACCCCTTCCGAAGGCCCCGCACTAGCCTGCCTGCCCCCCTCGGGCGGCCCTGCCTGGGCGCAGCATTGTCGTCACTCACCACAGTAGCGCTCCACCCCCACGGAGCTCACGGCCTGGGGCAGATCGGCCAGCTTGGAGATCAGCCAGCTTGGAGATCCCCATAGCTGGACTGGGCTAGCTGGACTGGGCGCCCGTCGGGAGGAAGGACGGAGCGGAAAGACTGGCTGGGCAGCAGCCGGGAGCGCACCTGCACGCGCGCACCCACCCACACCCAGGCAGAGCGTCACAGCCGCTCCCCTGCGGGGAGGCGCAGGCAGGCAAGGCTGCCTCTGAGCCTGTGCAAAATGCCGATCGCTCCCAGGGCCAGGACTGGACCGGGCGCCGGTTGGGAGGAAGGACGGAGCAGAAGGACTGACTGGGCAGGAGCCGGGAGTGCGCCTGCACGCGCGCGCCCACCCACATCCAGGCAGAGCCTCGCAGCCACTCCTCTGCGGGGAGGCGGAGGCAGGCAAGGCTGCCTCTGAGCCTGTGCAAAGTGCCGATCGCTCCCAGGGCCAGGATTGGACCGGGCGCCCGTTGGGAGGAAAGACAGCGCGGAAGGGCTTGCTGGGGCCGCAGCCTTCGGAGGAGGAGGCAAGTAAGTGAGGGTTTTGTATTTGGGGTGGGTGGGTGAGTGATTTATTTGTGTTTTGGGTGGGTGGTTGTATTTTCGTTTAATTTTTATTTATTTCTTTATTTAAGTTATTTAAATTAATAACGGGTTTGTGTTGTAGCTGTCTGGTTGGGTGGGTGGGTTGAGTGTGTGTGTGTGTGTTTGTTTTTATTTTATTATTTTTTATTTTTGGCCCCGCCCACAACGTCATGACGTCATGACATTGGCCACACCCATGACGTCCGTGACGTCATGGCGTGGTAGTAGAATTTTTGTCATCCCATCACTGATGTTGCCCCATGGTATGTTAGCTGCTCTGAGTTGCTCTGGCGAGTAGGGCAGCATACAAGTATAATAATAATAATAATAATAATAATAATAATAATAATAATAATAATAATAATAATAATAATAATAATAATAATAATAATAATAATAATAATGTAGTTCAGCTAAGCAATGTTTCAGAGCAAACCCATTTGAATAAATGGGCCTTCTCTAGTGTGGCTTACTATATTGAAGAACAGGATTTCAAGCCACAAAAGCAAACATTATGAATGTTTTTCTTAATTAATTGTGTAGAGAAAACAACAACCATAGTAGAAAATGCTGCCTCCTGCCCTCCTAGCATTTCAGTATGGAAATGAATGATACTGTGTTCAGAAATTTGGAGAAGGGAAAAATTGCTTAATCTTATTGCCTCTTGGAGAAGACTGAGCACCTTCTAATGCAAAATCTGAAACCACCAACTGGCACAGAAAGATTGCTGTTTAGAAAAGTTCAACAGAAAGCATATGGGGGTTTATTTTCTGTTTTTCTCCCCTTCTCCTGGTGTGAGTCAACAGTGATTTCTGAGCTTGTTTATCACGTAAATGTTACCCACCAAATTATTAGACAGTTGCTATGGCAGCAAAGGCCCAGGGCTGGTAGCATTCCCTCCTGTAAGCGGTTAAGACAATGATCCGTCTTGCACCCTTATAGCTAACAGCTAGCTCCCGAGTGTGGAAGTGACAGATAACATAACACCTAGGTTTTTTCTTAGTGATAACAAACCAATTTAGAAATACTTATCAGTTGGGCTTTTGCTGTTTGAGTGCATTTATGAATTGTACGTAGATAATGTATATGTACAACAAAATTGAAAGTGAATGTGTTTTCATTTCATTTCCAGCAGCTGTGCAGAAGTAATGGAGACATCATTGTTTTATTGGTGCAGAGAGAAGAGAGGACGACAGGGAGATGGACTGACTATTTCTACAAGATTTTCTGCGCCAAAGCAAAATGCAAGGGAAGGCTTATGACCAACAGCTATCTTCCTGCCACTTGGAGGAGCACTAAAGTTAAAAAAAGCATGGCTGTTGGTCATAATACATGCTTGTCCTCACCTATAGCTCTTGTACGTAGTGCACTCTTTTGAAATTGACCATAGAAAGTAAACACAGTTATTAAAGCATTGAAGAAATCTCGTTGTGAGAGGGTAAATGGGTTACTTGCAATGGGTGCATTGTTCTTGTCTTGGTTGAGCCTCAGCATTGGAGCTGAAATGTTTGCTTCATTGTGAAATAACCTGGTGGACCTGATTGGTGAGTTCTTTGACTCACACAACCACAATGTGCCCCTCTGCAAAATGTATGTTTGTTTCATTTGGCATGTTGGCCAGATGAGGCCAATGGGAAATATGATTGGATGGATTTGGGAAGGTAAATACAGAGATGTGTACAAAACACCTTCTGGGGGGTTGAGTCAAAGAAAAACAGTAGAAAGGCACTGTCATCATGCTTGGAGCCATACTCATTTGAGAGTCCTCCACGAGATCATCCAGTCATTACTGGCACAGATAGGTAAGCCATTCTGTGATAGGAATGCCTTTCTTCCTCCCTCTGATGTCCCAGTTCCCGCATGGAAAATAACATGGTTTCCCAGGAAAAGTTCCTGTTTGTATGTGGGCTCTCAACATGAATAATAAGCCTAGTTTTTCTGTTAACTATTTGCAGATGTTTCTGGACATATGGCAGGCATGACTAGACACTGGAATGCACAGAATGCTGTCTACCTTCTCACCAAAATGGTACCTATTCAGTGGTGGGCTCCCAAAAAAAATTCTACCACACTATGAGCATGGCTAACAGTGGGCGTGATGAGGTGACTGGGTGGGCACGGCCGGCCACTTCCTTCTGCTGAATGGCATGCACTACTTTATAGTTTAGCACATGCCGCTAAGCCAAGCAACCATTTTCAGCGCCTGGACCGGACGTAGAGCAGCAGTGACGGAGGAAGACAGTGGAAGAAGCGGCAGTGGAAGCAGTGGTGGTGGCCAAAGCAACGGCGATGGTGGCCAGAACAATGGTGGCGGTGGCCAGAGCAAAGGCGGCAGCCGGAGTGGCACTTGGGTTGTGGGGAGGAATGGGCGCAGGTGCCCATTCCTGGCCCCAACCAAGTGCTGATGGCAGCGTGGCTGGGAAAGTGACCGGGGAGTCCTCAGTTGGCTTGCCAGCCACACCACCCCCTGCGCCCGCAGCTGCAGTGTGGCTGGGAAGGGGAACAGGGACTCCCCAGTCATCTTCCCAGCCATGCTGCCCCTGCACCACATCGCCGCTGCCTCTGCTCTGCGTCCGGTCCAGGCACAGAAAGTAGTTGCTTGGCTTAGTGCGCATGCACTAAACTATAAAGTAGTGCATGCCACTGAGCAGAAGGAAGTGGCCAGCTATGCCCACCCAGTCGCCTGGCCACACCCACAGTTAGCTACACCCACAGTGTGGTAGTAATTTTTTTTGGAGTCCACCACTGAATAGGTACCATTTCAGTGAGAAAGTAAACAGCATTCTGTGCGCTCCAGTGTCTAGTCATGCCTGCCACATGTCCATGGAAACATCTGCAAATAAGACAGTGCTGGCTGTTTGGCTATAAACAGAGATGAGCACTGAACCCTAGATTTGGCTAGGACTGGGTTTTGAGCAAGGGCGACCTTTACGTTTACCAAAAGTTGCATCAGCCCTTTGGCTGTTGCCTCTGTATCTCCTGCCCAACATCTACGATATCCAATCATCTCTATGTAGGAGTTTTGTGAGGAGGTGTGTAGAAGGATTAATGCAGGTGAACCTTCTCTCCCAGACATCCACCAGTCATCTGAAGTAGTACAGCACAGGCACAGTTTTACCACCTCTGTGAGAACTTAGCCCTGCGGCCAAAAGAACATATTGACATGAATTTTAATGAAACACCATCGGCTTCAACTGCCTGCAGTTGTTATCTTTACAAGAAAACGCACACACCCTGCACAGTAGCTTAACCCTGAAAGGCAGACTCCTCCGTGCTTTCTGTGCAGACGTGAAACGAGCAGCCACTTGTGGGTTTCTTTTCCTTTTCCACATGGTCGATATTTGGTGTAATACTGCAGGCTAGAAACCTCCTGGAAGCATTGTTTTATTTGTTTGTTTATTGGCTTGTTTGTTTTTCTTGTCATCTACTGCACATGTTAGGCAAGGAAGGAAGACATTTTCCTTTCTGGTAAAAGCTTTACCTGGTTCTTCACAATGAATAATGAATCCTCTTAATGCAGGGGTGCCCAATCATTTTGGGCCGTGGGCCGATCATGTGGTTCAGGGATCCGGTCACTAAGGCCCGGGGGTCGGGTGCAGCCCCTGACGCCAGTTCATCCGGCCCACAAAGCCCTTGTCGCTCCTGGAAGCAGAAGTAAAACATGCCCGTATGGGCGCGTTTTACTTCCGTTTCCAGGAGCGACGAGGGCTTCGCAGGCCAGATGACTTGGCGTCAGGGGCTGCACCCGGACCCCAGGCCTTAGTTGGGGCACCACTGTCTTAATGTGTCAGATCCATAACCCCAGGATTAATAAATGTTCTGAGTCAACTTCAGGGTCAGTTTTGATTCCTTAATAAACTCAAAGATTTTTTAAAAAACATTTTCCACCTTCACTGGAGCTCCGGGTTTTCCTTCATTAGGCATTTTGAACAAATACTTTCAGTCTGAATAGCAATATAGGCCCTGGAGTAGAGATAATCTTATAACAATTTTAGTACTGCAGAGCTGGAAAGGTTCCTATTGATCATCGAATCCTGCATCTGTCAAGAAGCCACAGCGGGGATTTTGAACTCCCAACCTCGGACTCTGCAGTCAGATATCTACACCGCTGAGCCATCCAGAAATTCAGAAGTAAATCTCCACTTATTTCTTTGCAAATGAGAGTGAAAAAAATTCAGATTTTTTTAAAAAAAAAATTATCCCTGCTGGGCAAAAAAGGAAAAAGGCATAATTTTTTTGAGGGAAATGTTGTATTTGTCCTACAAGTTTGTAATGCAAATTACAAGGCTTTCATGTCAAAATTCCCATCCTTTTTTTAAAAAAAATGCTGTGTCTAAGAAAATAAGTTTTTACCCCTCTTTTGACAGAGTCCCTTGATATGTTGACACATTTTTTTCATTGAGGATGTGAAAATGTACAAAAATTGTGTCTTAATTTTATCTTTTTAATATTGTTAGCCACTTTGTGTCCTCCATCAGGAAAAGGTTGCCTATAAATAAAAGAACTAAATAATTAATAAATAAATGTTTTTTATATCTTTACCTGGAAGATTCACCTTGTTTCCAGCAGAATATAAATAATTGGTAAAAGTAAAGGACTTCCTTGCTCAAAAGTCAGTCATGTCCAACTCTAGGTGGCAGTGCTCATCTCCATTTACAGCCCAAGGGTCAGCACTGTTTGCAGATCTTTCCATGGTCATATGGTAGGCATGACTAGAAGCTGGAGCACATGAAACACTGTTACCTTTTCCATGGAAGTGTTATCTATTTATCTACTTGTTCTGTAATTTCTTGCTTTTGAACTGCTAGGTTGGCAGGAACTGGGACAGATGACAGGCGCTCTGGGCTTGAACTGCTGACCTTGCAGTCATCAAGCTCAGCATCTTAACCAGTAGGCTCCATCAGTATAAGACTGCTGCTTCACATATATAGAATTGTACCCAAAGAATATGGAGGCTAAGTATGGAACTAACGGTGGAGAGGCCAGGCTGTAGTTCAATCCTAAAGTTGGCCAGGCCTAATCCTACAACTGCCCAGAACCAATATCTCTGAACTTGATGTCTCCATGCCAGTGACAACCTTGACACTTCCAGGGCCTTACCCTAATCTATGATGGGCTGCCTTCCTGCAGGAAATCCATGATCATGGTAGCTGGTGCATCAGTACCAGCAATGGACTGTATTCAATAGTCAGTTAAGCCCAAAATACAGACGTTTATCCTTTAAATCTTCTGCTGTTTGGATAAAAAGGGGTGGAACCTAAATGGAGCAGTCCTGGGCCAGATGTATAAGTGGCAGGGATGTGCAGGCCACATTGAAAGGGTGTTGGACAGGGGTGATTAGGGTGCCTATGGAGGGGGGATGGGGGGGTATCCTGGGCTCAGGCAGATGGCTCCAGCCCAGCCTTGCCCTGGGTCTGTCTCTCCCCCCAAGCCACCATAATGTGTGGAGGGGGATGCTCTGCATGCAGTCAGGGGGTCACCTTGCCATCTCCCCCACCCCCCACTGGGTGCACCAAATGCACCTGGCCTCTCCCTGGGAGGAAGTGGTGGCAGAAGGGCTGGAGATGCCATAGTCTCACTCCCACACCTTTGGGAAGGGAGCTGTGGCTACGGCTGGGGGAGGGGAGGGAAGGGCGCTGGGCCACAGCGACTGCCGGCTCACTTTCCACCTTCCTGGTTGCTGGCACCACCAAAGGCGGACGATCTGCTGTCGTTGGTCTTGGAGGCTGGGCGGCCATGTACCTGGGACCCTGACAGTGGACTCCCCACTGGGCCTGCGCTGCACCACCCTAGCCCCTGGGCCTCGATCCTGAGCCTCGTCACAAGTGAGGAATAGGAAGCCCAAAGGTAGGATTTTCTTGCCTAGGTGGGGGGAGGGGCAGCAAGTTTTGCCTGCGGTCCCGGGTGACTAAAAACCACCCTATGCCACTGATAAGAACTTAACTGTATGATCTTCTTGCCAGATTAAGATGACATCATCTAAACTTTGTATGACTTTTTAATCTTTATAAACTCTTGCCCTCCTCAATAACAGTAAGAAAAGTAGGTTTGAGGGCCGCGCAGAAATAACCTGGAACCACTTGTGGCTTGAAGGCCACAGGTTGGGGAAGCCTGATATAGACATTACAGTCTGTTTAGGATCAGATGTGGTTTTATCAGTACAGATAGAAGCCAACTAAACAGACAGCGGAATTTATTTCAGCACTTGTGATAGAACACTGGGGCCTCCTTGATTCAGAGTTGGAGGGGAAGCCATGTGAGATGCAGATCTCACGTCTTCTATATCTCATGGCCTCAGTCTGTCCCACCACATTTCTTGTGCAGCTATACCAATCACTCTTATGGCTAAGGTCAGCATTGACTTAATGCTAAAATAATATACGCGAGGAGGAAGAAAATCCCAGCAAAGAAAAACAAAAATGTGGATCACTGTGAGAAAGTATTGAAATTAGCCACTGGCAAGAGCTTTTTATTGATTTTTGAAACCTGTCTTGTTATTTGGTGTACTTTAATCCTACCATTTCTTCACTTACTTATTCTTGGTTTCATTTAGTAGATAATTAGACAGTGAAAAATGCACCTTTGCTTCAGTGAATATCTGTGTCTTGAGGCTCATGTGTACATACATGCAGATCACTTGACAGTTCTGTGCTAATCATATGAAATTAATTGCATGAAGTTTCAGGAGACGCTGCTAAGCAGCACAAAATGCACAGGTGTGTCTGATATGCAGTTGTGCGTCAAATCAATGGCCATAGCCATCAAATAGAACTCTTTGCACAATCGAAGAGAGAAGAGAGAGAAGGAGCAGAAGGATAAGGAGAGACGTACACCGTCACCAGCCATGGAAGCGCAAGCAGCAACAACTGAATCTCAAGCAGCGGGCGGGCGGGCAACCGATTTATCGGAAGTGTGCGCCATTTTACAGCAACTGGCTAAAAATGTGGGTGATTGTCAGGTAACAATGCAAAGGCTGAATAAAACTGTTGAGAATAATAGTGAGGAAATGAAAAAAGATAGGGAGCTGGCCAGATTACAACATGAGAGCCTGGCCAGGTCCCTATCGGATATGCAAAAAGAGGTGACAGAGAATACAAAGAAAATTAAGATGATTACAGACACAATGCAAAAGGATTTGCAACAAACCAGTATCACAGTGAATGAACTTTTGATCCAGGAACATGTCATCTCTAACAGGGTATCAGTTCAAGAGAAAAAAATGATGATGGTGGAGGAGGGGTGGAGAAAACAGAACATTGTGATACGCAAGATGGTGGAAAGGACGCCAGACAAGTTGAAGGACAGGGTGATAGATTGGCTGAACTCTCTAAAAATGGGGAAGGATTTTGTTTCAGAAGATATTGGCGCTGTATTTAGAGTGGGGGGAAGGAGAGATAGGAGAGCACCTAGGAATGTTTTGGTTAAATTTGCAAATTGGGGAGATAAGCTGAAGGTGATGGCTTTTATTAAACAAGCAGGGTCTGGCATCCTAAATATTGAGGGAGTTGATGTGGAAATCTACAATGATATTGCGCCTGAGGAGAGAAAATGGAAATACATGATGAAACCAGTTACGAAGCTTTTGGTGGCTAAAGACATTAAATACAATTGGAGGTTTCCACAACAACTGAGATTTTTTTATGCTAAGAGATGGCATGTACTTGATGAAAAGACTGATATTTTGCAATACCTGACACAAATTGGACTGATTACGGTGGCGGACAAGGAATGGATTGGCCTGAGAACAGATTTGTATACAGTGGGGGTGATGGGGCCGGCCTTGAATGTGCAGGAGGAGGTGGAGGGAGCGGTAGGGGGTGCAGATCTTTCGGGGTCACCGAGTTTGGAAATAGTAGAATAATGATCATATGTAATACTTGGTTAATGGCGGAGGGAGGGTTAATTACAAGAACTTGATGCCATTCTTTCACGTTCCCCCCCTCCCCTCTTTGGAGTTCAGAGGCGACATCTTTGGGAAAGGTGTGGGGAGGGTAGAGAAAGAAAGAAGAGTAGGTAAGTTTTTTATCTTTATGGTTAATTTTATTTTTCTTAATGTTATTTTTTCTGTTAACTTTTTTTTTTTTGTAATCTTACAGTAGTTTCAACTAATTCTTTTTTAAGTATTTTTTTCCTTTTTGGGGAATATGGATGGAACAGAGGGAGCACGTCCGGGGAGGATTGTGGGGAATGGGTAACTATAACAATAATAGATGGTTAAAAACTTAAGGGTTTTAACATGGAATGTGAAGGGAACGGGGAACGCCTTGAAGAGGAAAAGACTGCAAATAGCACTCAATAAATCTAGAGCGGACATTATTTTTCTCCAGGAAACACACCAAAAATCGGCGGAAGCAAATAAATTAGTGGTAAGAGGAATGGAAATATATGAAAAGGCTTATGGGACATCTAAAGCTAGAGGTGTTGCAACGTTAATCTCGGAAAAATTGGGTTTTACTGTGGCTAAAACTATAGTAGATCAGGAAGGAAGATATGTGATAATTAAAGGGAATATTGAGGAGGAAGAGATAACTTTGGTTAATACTTATGCCCCAAATAATAATCAGGAAGAATTTTTAGATAGGATGGGAGAAATTTTAAATAAGGAAGGGTCAAAGAACATGATTATAGGGGGAGATTTCAATTTGTTAAGATCGGATATTGATAGCACAAGCAGTAAAAATAAAGGTAAAAAGTATATGTTGGATGACTGGGGTAAACTAATGGGTTTAAAAGATGTGTGGAGAGAGCTTAAGGGCCAGGAGAGGGAATATACTTACTATTCACAAGTTCACAATATGTACTCCAGAATCGACTATATATTTGTTACAGAAGGATTGGTTAAAACAATAGATGATATAAAAATTGGAACATTTAAGGAATCAGACCATGCTAAGATAAATGTGGATATAAATCTGGAAGATACAAGGGGCATAAGATATAACTGGAGATATAACACAAAGTTGTACGAGGAGGACAAAATAAAAAGGCAAATTATGGAAAAATGGGAGGAAAATTGGAAATGGAACGATAATAACGAGGTCCGTTATGGAATTGTATGGGATACAATGAAAGCAATTTTCAGGGGAGAATCAATAAAATTAAATAGTATAAGAAAGCGACAGTTTAATAGTCAGTATCAAGAGAAGGAAAACCGACTGAAACATCTTCACTCAGAACATGCTAAGAATAAAGATCACAAAGTACTTCAAGAGATAAACAAAATTAAGAAAGAATTAGAGGGGAAAGACACAGAGAAAGTTAAAAAGGACCTGATTTTCCTAAAAAGAGAGTATTTTGAATATAGCAATAAAAATTCTAAATTATTGGCTAAAGCAGCAAGAGATAAGAAAAATAAAGGTCAGGTAGGAGTATTGGTAGATAAAAACGGAAAAAGATATAATAAAAGGAAAGAAAAAGCGGAATTAATAGAAAATTTTTACAAAAAATTGTATTCGAAAAAAGAGGTAAATATTGAAAAAATGAGAGATTTTTTTGAGAAGCAACAAATTAGATCGATAACAGAAGAACATAGGATTAAAATGGAGGCAGAAATCTCAGTAAAGGAAATTGAGGAAGTGATTGGGAGATTAAAAAAAGATAAAGCACCGGGGGAAGATGGGTTGACAGCGGAATTCTATAAGGACTTTAAACTCTGGATTGTTCCGAGATTATACAAGTTATTTAATGGAATATTGGAAGGAGAAACAATCCCAGATTCTTGGAACAGAACCATAATTGCTTTAATCCCAAAGCCTGAAAAAGACCTAGAGAAAATAGAATCATACAGACCGATATCCTTAATCAACCAAGATGCAAAAATTTTCTCAACAATATTAGCAAATAGATTAAATAGTTTCATAGCCAATTATATAAAAGAGGATCAGGCCGGGTTTGTAAAAAACAGGCATATGTCAGATTTAATAAGAAGGGTAGTGGATCTATTGGATTTAGCCGAAAGGAGGAAAGAAAGGGTGGGTTTTTTGTCGTTAGACATTTTCAAAGCCTTCGACTCATTACAATGGGCAACAATTCATGAAATGATTAGATTATATGGATTTGGAGTTAAATTTCAAAGAATAATTGGGAATTTATACAAACAAGGGATAGCTAGGGTTAAATTCAATGGTAATTATACAGGAGATATTAAATTGGAAGCAGGTACAAGGCAGGGCTGTCCATTGTCACCATCTTTATTTATATTGGCTATGGAATTTTTGGCAAACATAATACGTCAGGATGAGGAAATAATTGGAATTGAAGGGAATAAAATAAGTTTATATGCAGACGATACATTAATAATGGTAAAACATCCAACAAAAGTTATATCGAGGATAAATACGCATTTGAAAAGATTTGAGGAGATAACAGGACTAAGAGTGAACTGGGACAAAACAGAAATGATATTAGTTAATGGGAATAAAAGTGATGAGGATTTGATAAAACGGGATTATAATATACAGATTGCACAAAAGATGAGATATTTAGGTGTAATATTGGCAAGTAAAATTAAGGAGTTAAAGGGATTGAATTATGGTAAACAAAAGAAGGAGATTGAAAAAAAGATAATACAATATAGCAAATTAAAGTTGTCCTGGTTCGGTAGAATAGCAATGTGTAAAATGATGTTATTACCTAAATTGAATTTTTTGTTCGATGTTTTGCCATTAAAACATACAGATAAAGAATTAAAAGAGTATCAAAACATTATGAATAAATTTTGTAATGGGACCCGAGGAGCTAGAATAGTTAAATCGCTGTGGTATTTATCACAAAAGGAAGGTGGATTGGGTATTCCAAATATTAGTAAATATTATAGGGCTTTTCAAATAAGAAACGGTATTAAGTTATTAAGTAGAGAAAAAATGGTGTGGGAGAGAATTGAAAGAAAGGAATTTTTAGGGGTTGGAAATGTTCTGTTTATGGGTTTAGAAAAAGATAAAAAAAGAGAGAAAATTCAGGGAATATTGTTAAAGTCCACTATAGAGGAATGGAATAAAATGAGGAAAGACTTTATGTTAGGAATTTCTCCAGTTCTAGAACTAGAGGACTTTAATAACTTCCCATTAAAAATAGATAGCAGGATTAGGGATATCTTATTAGAGAATGGGGTTTTAATGCTGAAAGATTGGGTAAAAACCTGGAGAGACCAGGAAAAAAGAAATGAGTTATATTTGCAACTGGAGTTGAGTTGGTTTAAGATCCTTCAGATGAATAACTGGAGTAAAAGATTTCTACTAGAAGGGGATTTAGATAGGGAATATACTGAAATTGAGACACTTCTGGTCAAAATAAGAAAAGGGGATATAGGAATAAAGGGAATAGTAAGTAAAATTTATAAAATTTTGAATAAAGGAGGCAAAATACAAGAGATACTAAGACAAAAGTGGGAGCAAGAACTTAATGTTACAATTACAGAAAAAAAGTGGCAGAAAATGTGGAGGAGAAGAATTATGAAAACTACATCAGTGAAGGTTAAAGAGCATAATTATAAGTTGATTTGGAGGTGGTATAGAACTCCAATGGGGTTGCATCAAATGTATGATAATCTGAGTGAAATTTGTTGGAGATGTAAAAAAGAAAAAGGTTCCTATGAGCACATGTGGTGGAGTTGTGACTGTGTAAAAGGATTCTGGGGGAATATAGAAAATGAGATTAAGAAAATACTGGATACGCAACTTGAATTGGAGTCGGAGACAATTCTGTTAATGGAAGTAGATAAATATAGAATTACTAATGATAATAAGGAATTGGTGTCTATTATGTTAACAGTGGCCAGACAGTGTCTAGCAAAAAACTGGAAGAGCAATGAAAATGTAAAAATGCAAGAATGGTATGAACGAATGTGGGATTTGGCCCTAAACGAGAAACTTACATGGGAATTAAAACTTAGAAAAGGTAAACAGCAAGGAAATAGCTTCTGGAGGATCTGGAAACCATTTATTGATTACACATTAGTGAAGAAAAAAGGCTTGGCCCCCGCCCCAGAACAAAATGCTTTTTGGAAAATATGACGATACAGATTGCCCCGGACATTGTATATAGCACATGGGTGATATTAATGATGTATAATGTAATAGTGTAAGAGAATATAATGTAGTAGGGAAAATAAGGTTGGATTTGGTATTGTTAGATTTGAAATTGCGGATGTTTTACGCGGCATCAGAAAATATGCGATCTTACCTTACATTAATTTTATGAGGTATTTCTTATAAAATATTGTTATTTTATTTGTTTCATTTAATGTTTCTATGTTTATGTATTAGTTTGTTGCTGTCTTTTTTCTTTGTATACCTAATAAAAAATATTAAAAAAAAAAAAAAAAGAACTCTTTGCACAATCACTGTTCACATGATCCAGCCCCTGACACCGTTCCATCCGGCCCACTGTGATGACCACAGAAACAGAAGTGGACGTGCATGTGCAAATGAACCTGCTATGGTTGTCTGAGGGTGAGTAGTCTGGCCTATGCACAAAAACCTTGAGAATCCGTGATCATGATCATGTGAAATGCATTATGTGGCTTTCCCAAGGGCCTTTTGTTCCCAGGACAATATTCATGGATGATCACCACAATGATAGCAAATATTGGGAATCGGATATGGCAGAGATGGAAACATTTATTTTTGGACTGTAAATCACATAATTGTTGTCCAGAAGATGAACATTTCCTATCCCTGTCGCCTCCTTCTCAGTAGGTGGAAGATAAGTTTATGCAGCTGTACACACATCAAAAGTGTTTTAATCTCACATTAGCCAAACCAAACAGAGGAGGAGCTGTGTTTTATACTGGAGGTGATTAGTGGAAAATAACAGCTCTTTCTGGTAAACAGAGAGTATATGCTTTCTGATCTAACAATGTATTTGAGTTCAAATGCTACAGCCTGAGGTATGAAGCACAGAGAAAGACTTGAATGGGTTGAAATACAACAACATACAAAGACATAGGTAGAACTGATTAGGTAAACAGCTTATATTTTAAAAACAATAGTACAGTATGTAGAACTATTAGAGGAAATGTGCATTGAAATGCATACTCATTTCAAAGGGGCCTTTTTAAAAAGAAAGGAAATATGCCACATATGGGAAGTGAATCTCATGGAGTAGAATGAATTTAAATTAGATATGGCAAGAAGATGAAAAGAGCAGATTTCTCAGTTGTAGCTTAGCCAATGCAGTGTCAGGCAATGGTTAACTAACCTGACAACCCTGAGGACCAGTGGCTTTGGCAAAGTCCACAGGGAAGGGTGATGGTCCTCAAGTGGATTAATTCCTACTTGAATCCATCTTGATGGAGGACAGCTGCTTCATCAATACTGGCTTGGGGTTGAGGAGGACCTTGCGAGCCAAAAGGGCTCAGGACCAGAAAGTGACTTGCGGAGCTAGATCAGTGGTATGGGGGTCATGCTACAATGTGGAAGGCAGATGAAAGTCCACTACATTATAGTTGCAGGACAGTCTTCAAGGCTGATTGCTATGATGATTGTCAATATTCAAAATCGGATATGGCACAACAAGAAGTTTAACCATGGGCTTGGTCTACAAACTGTACAGCATAGAAGTAACTAGTATTTAGAAAATAATGAGGGTATAATTAAGTTACATTTCAAATGTAACACAAGTAATTTCAAAGCTACTCTTTGTTTTCATCAATAATTTTTCTAAAAGTACTTTTAGAGGGCAGACTAAAGCATTTTGACAGGAATTTTCTAGGTTTTCTCCTTTTTCTTGGCCATGGTATAGTTTTGATATAGTGTTTTCAAAGTGCAGTTTCAGAATTGGCTGCCAGAAGAAATCATAGAGTAATCCCCATTTTCTTCTGGAGCAGCTGGTAATAGCAAGACAGAAATGGCACAAATAAATAAAATATATTACAAATTCTCACCTCTAGGGCTGTCTAATGTGAGCCTTTAATTGGGTTATTAATCATAGCCTGTTGGTTTGTTATGTCAGTTGTTAATGTGGTTTGAATAAGTTTTCAGGTATTTGGGTTGGGTTAGGTCAGGGGTTCCCAACCTAAGGCCCATGGGGCAGAGCTGGCCTGTGGTGCCATTTCATGTGGCCACCCAGCACTCCAAGGGCATTCAAGAAACAAAATGACCACCTATTTGAAGCTGTTGGGACAAAATGGCCATCCCTATCATGCAGGCAGGGCAAAACAGCTATCCATTACCCAAAGCTGACTCAGAAGGCATGATCCGGCCCCTGGCTTGAAAAGTTTGGGAACCCCTGGGTTAGGTTATTGTCTATATTCCACTACCCAGAATATGTCTGATCTTGGCGACTGGAAGGGAACATGAAAGGAGCCCCATTCGGGCATCCCCTGAACAGTGTTTCTCCAGCAAAAATCTTTTCAACCTAGACTAATCTCTGACACAAAATTATTATTAAATTTGATGGTATATAAATGTCACAGACAGACAGATAGACATGTATGGATGTATTTTTATGAACAGTGCAGCAATAATGGTAACAACAACCTGGCTGCCTCAAAGTGATATGTGCTGATGAGTTCCTTTTAATGAAATAATGATCCAGGTTCTTGCAAATTAACTGTCACCTTATGAAGTGAAACAAGAAGAAGCCATGCCTTTCACCAAATTTGTTCTTAGGATGAAGAAAGCAAGGAATAAAAAGATAGCTGTACATCTTTGTCCTTGTATAAAACCTAGATCAGGAGTCTAGACGTATTCTATGATAAATTGACACCTGAAGATTGCTTTTGTTCTCAAGGTAGTTTTGCTAATTAAATATCCACAACTTATTTAGATCTCTCTAGCTAAGTGTGCATCGCTTTTACCTTAGTCATTACTTGCTATAGGCCTGACATTGTGATGGCTATGCCACAGCATACTCAGGGATTTAATTTGAATGTTCTTTCTTCCCAAGAAGATAAAACTGGGATGCATGATCAAGAATGAAATGGCCTTATGATTCCAGATTCAATGGCAAGTGGGTTTTCTGCAAACGAAGGAAATTTTAAAAGGATGTATGATTCCTCAGCTGCTGTACATTACACCATCACAGAATAAGGCAATAATAATGCATCATTAGAAATAATGATAATACAATTAAAAATCAAATGGCCAAGTATTAATGGATACTAGCTGAAATCCTGTTGCTTAGTATAGCACAGGGATTTTCAACCTGTGGCCCGTGAGCCAGATGCAGCCTGTGGCACATTTCATGTGGTCCCAACCACTACCTTCACCACACCAGGAAGTGCCATGTGGTGGAGGAAGGGCAAAATGGCCATCTGGCCCCTGAAGCTGTCTGAGGGAGTGTGTCCTGGCACACGGCTTAAAAAGGTTGAGAACTCCTGGTATAGCAAGTCACAACTAGTTCATGAGAAGGCAAGGTTTTCTGGAAAAGCCAATAATGTTGGAGAAGGTGGAAGGCAGCAGGAAAAGAGGAACCAAATCATGAGAGGAATTGACATTTATAGAGTCACCATTAGTTGGAGTCTGGAGACAACTTACTGACATATAACAACAACAATATTCAACTACAACTTTGTTTTTGGACTTTCTGCTTTCATTTCATTAGATCTCAATTCAAATAATTGTTGCTTTCAGCCAATAAGATGGTGTCATCTTCATATCTTACATTATTGATGTTTCTTCCACAGAGTTTCACTTCTCTTTCATTTGAATCTAGTCCAGCTTTCCATATAAGATTCTGGGTTGAAAGGATATTTTGCTGGAGAAACTCTGCTCAGGAGATACCCAAATGAGGCTCCTTTCATGACCCCAAGATATTTTCCCACCAAAGTGGTCCCTATTTATCTACTTGCAATTTCTTGCTTTCAAACTGCTAAGTTGGCAACAGCTGCGACAGAGACTGACGCTCATTCCGTCATGCAGTGCCCAGGTCTCGAACTGCCAACTTGCCGGCCTTCCAGCTAACAAGGTGAGCTTCTTAACCACTGAGCCACTGCAGCCCCTGAGATCTGTGCTGGAAAAATATATACATAAGACACACATGTATGGGTGAGTGGGCTTTTGTGTGAACAGGGATTTGAGATGCTGCATGTGGGTATGAGAAACACCCCTCAAGAACCAAAATGTTACATTTATTAAATAGGAGGAACAGAAACACATGAAATAATATCCACAGTACTTCACTTACTTGCATTGTATGTGCTGAGAATTGAAGATTAATTCTTGAAGTGCACTGCAAAGAAAATCCAATGGTCTTACCTAGGGGGTTGGAAAGGAAATAAAATGCAATGTAAAATGTCAGCAAAGCTACGTGTTTCCATAGCTTCTATATCTATACTTATAACAACATATATCGCTAGAGATGACAGGGAGCAAAAATCCATATTACTTTCACTTAGAGAGGATTGCGCTCCATGGAGCACAGAAATATTGACTTCCCTGACAGGGAAAGGTTGAGGCTTTTATTTAACTCAAGCAGTGCAATTCCATGGTGCAGAGGAAGTCATAGATGTCCAGCATTCAATATTATTATAATAACCCACTGCTGTTTCTGTAATATCTATCTATCTATCTATCTATCTATCTATCTATCTATCTATCTATCTATCTATCTATCTATCTATCTACCTACCTACCTACCTACCTACCTACCTACCTACCTACCTACCTACCTACCTACCTACCTAATCTTTATATACCACCTTTCTGGCCAAAGGCCACACAGACCAGTGAACAACAAAATTCCATCCAAATAAATACAAAACTTTAAATCAGGGGTTCTCAACCTTTTCAAGCTGAGAGCCAGATCACACTCCTTCAGACAGACGGCTGGAAGGCCATTTTGCCCTGCCTGTCGCACATGGCACTTCTGGGTATGACGGAGGCAGTGGGGGCCCACATGAAATGGTGTTGTGGGCTGCATCCCCTAGGCTATAGGTTGAGAGCCACTGCTTTAAACCATCATAAAAACATGCTAAAACATATAAATAAACAGCAATGCAAAAACAGAAAAAAGATATGGCAAATTTGAAAACTCATGAGAATCAGGTACAAAGTGAGAGAATGCTCCCCAGTTACTTATCTATAAAGTTTAGTTTTGATGGCTTTGCAGAACTTCTGGATGGAAGGCACTTGGCAACGGTGAAGGGTTATCACTTTCACACCCAGAAAGACAAACCAAGTCTAGTGTAGGCTCCCGCACATACTGAGACAAGCCATAGGAAGTCACAGTTTCCATGAACTTAAGAGTGGGCCAGTGGTGACTGTCTCAGCATCGATATTAAAGTCTCCCAAACAAAACAGACTTGGGGAATCCTACAGTGCTATCAAAGTGAAGTCCACAAGCCTGTGAAGTGATAAAATTGGGGCATGGAGAGCATGGTACCCCAGTACTATCCAAACAATGTCCCAGCCACCTAAACCCATGTGCAAGTTCTCCAGGCCTGGAAATGAGAGGGAGGAGAGTCTACTGATCTTGATCAAAACCCTGAGGATGATGGCGACCCTGACACCCTTATACTGGATGGAGTAATTGGGGGGGGGGGAGCCTGGGGTAGACCCACACACCCTCTATACCCACCAAGTTTTCTGTTACACATGGCAGATTAGGCCCTATAGTCACAATCAGATTGTATATTAACTGGGATTTATTTTGGACTGAAATAACTGGTGTTGTACAGCAGGAGAGTCAGAGTGGAACGTTTAAGGTTAGACCCAGTGATGGGATGTAATAGGTTCTCACCAGCTCGCCAGAACCAGTAGTAACTTTTCCCAGTGTCCTGGAGAACTGGTAGCAGCTTTTGGGGGGAACCACCTTCTGGGCTTACCTTTTCACTGGTTTCCCCACTGCGCATGCGCGCCAAGCACTTGGTGTGCATGCACGCCTACAGTGCTTGGCACGTATGCACGGCCTCCTTGCTATCCTTCAAGTGGGGAGGAGGAAGAGAAGCTGCTAGCCTGAAGCTCCCTATAGCCTGCTCCCCAGGGTGAGTGACTCACCTTTGGATGTGGTGTGTCTGTGTGTATTTTAATGTGTATTTAATACCTTTAACCTATATTGATGTACTATCATAGTTCCTAAAAAGACCTGGTGGCCTGGCTTGGGTTTTTTAACCAAAGTCTTGGAGTTACCTCATCAATAAGCTACACCTGTTCTGTTCCAAGTGCTGTTCCAATTGGAGAACCCTTAAGGAGGTACAGCTGTTTTACATTTACATTAAGACATATTATTCTAGAGAACTGGTTAGGCAAAGACTTAGTACTTAACTTCTTTAACTGTTGAAAAGTTGAAAAGTGCCAAAATGAAGTCATCTTTTGTTGAGTTCATTCTGTAGTTCCTTCCATCTGACCTAGTGTGAGAAAGATTAGCCAGAATAAGCTTTAAGCTCTGGTTTAAAAGCTCTGGTTGATTTGTGTTTGGGGTGGGAGGGTGGCTGTATTTTAATGCATTTTTTATTTTGTTTATTTATTTATTTAATTTGTTTACAGGTTTGTGTTGTGGGTGGGTGGGTGAGTTGAGGGGTATGTGTGTGTGTGCTTATTTTTATTTTATTTTATTATTTTTTTATTTGGCCCCACCCATGGCATCATGATGTCATAATGTTAGCTCCGTCCACACTGTGATGACATCACGGTGGGGTAGTAAATTTTTTGACATCCCACCACTGGTTAAACCAGTTATGTTAGTCATGATGGGTGGGTGGCGTGGTAGTATTAGAACGCTGTTTAGATGCAAGACGCCTAATCTGACCTCTCCTGAAATGGTCCAGTCAACACCCAGTGCCAATTCTCCTCTTGCCCAGCATACCAAAATGGAATTATTGCCCTCCATCTTCAGGAACTGCTGAACAGCTGAGAAACTGCCACCCCCTCCCCCCAAAAAACCAAAACACCAGAGCATCTTCCTCCCCCAAACTCCCAATAAACCCCTAAGCAAATATACAATTAAATAATAACTATTCTACAACAAATAAGCCTAAATATCTTTCTAAAAATTGTATCCAGTGGATAATGTCATTAAAAGGAAGGGGTACCAACAAAGGATGGGGCTGTGGTGGCTCAGTGGTTAAGAAGCTCACCTTGTTAGTTGGAAGGCCAGCAAGTCAGCAGTTCTAGACCTGGGTACTACATGATGGTCTGAGTGCCCATCTCTGTCTCAGCTCCTGCCAACCTAGCAGTTTGAAAGCAAGAAATTGCAAGTAGATAAATAGGGACCACTTTGGTGGGAAAAGATCTTGGGGACATGAAAGGAGCCTCATTCAGGCATCTCCTGAGCAGAATTTCTCCAGAAAAAAATCCTTTCAACCCAGAATAATTTCTGACACAAAATTATTATTATACCAACAAAGAACTATCAAAACCTAAGCCAAGTACAAACAGACCAAACAAATAAGGTCCAACAAAACAAAGAACCACAGTAGTACTGCAAGAAATAAACACAGCAACTAATAAAATAAAATATAATTGTTCAGTAACATAACATATAACCAGCAAGCCTATACAAAATAACCTAATAATTAGCTCTTAAACCTATACATACATCCCCCTAAAAAGCTAACAACAGAAAAAAGTAACCGATCACTAGCACCACTTCAACACTAGGTAAAAGTAGAAAATACTAAAAACGATACAATGAATTGTATCCATATGTGAATTTAATGACCTTTTTAATTTTGTGCTTTATGTGAAATTGAGTTATATGTGTTCATTTTCTTTACTTGATTGTTAACCACCCAGAGCAACCCAGGTATATAAAACGAACAAATAAACAAAATAAAAGAGGAAAAAAGGATCAAAACCACAGTTCACAGCCCAACAAGTCTGCCAGTTAAACATGTTCTGCAAACACCTTTGAGTGCTAGTAAGTAGACGTCTTCTTTCTAGTTGTGGATGCCAGGAGCTCAACATAATGCAATGGATTATTCAACAAGTTAGACAAGTGGCTCCCAATTTGGGGCCCACACCCCACAGGGGGACTTCATTTCCCTGAATTCTACTTAGGTCAGTACGTTGGCTTATCAGTGCTTTGGGGAATTGGCTTAGGCTTCTGGGAATTGAAGTCCAAAAACCAAAGGTTGGGAAACACTGATTTAGATAAAAGGAAAAAGACTTTACTTAGAAACATTTCCCCCTTCTGGTAATATAATCATTCTCTTGTAGATATTAATGTAGGCGAACAGTAATAAATAAACATAGAGTCACTGAACTCTGTTGATTAGGGATATGAAGAAAATCTGGACAATGTCTTGTTTATCTATGAACAAGGCCATCTTGACATGGTAGAACCATCTGTAGAGTATATTCTAAATCCTGGGAATGTTTTTGCTTCCATTGTGAGCATCACAACAGAAAACACTCTTTTTAGTGTGCTTTCTTTGTTCTGAGAAACATTAGACAGTGCACAACCAATGCTTTTCCTTAAGCCCATGCACAGAATGCACAAAAGGAAGGTTGATTATTCAGAAAGTCACAAACCACCTCATTCAATGCTCCTGCATTTGTTTGTTCATGAATGAAGGCAACCCTTGCATTTTCTTGTAACACACATTCTTCAGAAATATGCAGAAAATCAGTTTCACCAAAGTGCAATGGCTGTGAAACTGATAACACTCTTGTTGTCTCATGGGGAGGATTTTGTGTGTGTACATACTTGTTTATTGTATGTGAGGATAAAGTCCTTTTTATCCTAGTGGGTAGGGGGCATGACCAGAAATGACATGAGGCTACTTACAGGTGTACTTAATTGGAATATTTATTTAACTTTCGCACAAAGAATAGAGTAGGAAAGTGTGGTTTTTTAAAATGTTTATACATCATTTTGAGCAGACATCAGAATAGGAACATTCCATGAAGAAAACTAGCAGCACATTCAGAAACACCCATGCAAAGGAAAATATGATTTTGTCCTCACTAGAGCTATCTAAGTAGATACAATTCCAAACAAACTAAATTTGCACTTTAAATGAAATTTCTATGGCTTCCAATAAACAAGAATCTGCAAAGACCTATAAATGCTTGAAATGTTGTCTAGCATTACCTTAATTCCTATCAACTATATGGCAGTAAATCTGGTAAATCAAAATATGATTAAAGGTAAACTAAAATATTTTATCTACTTTATCCAATTTAAAATAGAGATGTGAATAACTCATTCCCATGGGTTCACATAAGTGGGTCCAGAATAACCTCTTTCAAGATCCCAGATGGGGCTTCCTGGAAAGATTCAGGAGTGTGAAAATCAGAATTTTGTCAAAGCTAAAAGCTTAGGATAGGCTCAGTGTCCTCTTCGTAAAGTATACAGCTGACTCTTACTCTCTAACCCAGGGGTTTCCAATCTTTTCAAGTGGGGGCCCAGGTCATGCTCTCTCAGTTAGCTTGGAGGGCTGGACGGTCATTTTGCCCTGCCTGCACAATGGGAGTGGCCTTTTTGTCCCAACAGCTTTAAAGTTGTGGCCATTTTGTTTCTTGAATGTCCTTAGAGGGGTGGAAGGGCACGTGAAATGGCACCATGGGCCTTAGGTTGGGAAGCCCTGCCCTAACCCAAAGAAAAGATTCCAGATTCTTTTGCCAGAACTCTAAAGTTTTCCAAGAGAATTTATGACCCAGCATGCATGCTATGACTTATTCTGTAGGTCTAACTCCTTCTTCTTTGGAAAAGGCAAGGGACCAGGAACCAAGGCTGAGGGACAAGGTTGAGGGATAAAGCTTCTTCAAGAATGGAGTGGCTTTTTGTTCATGTTTCCTCTAAATTTTCCTGTTTCCTGATTGTCCCTGGTTCCTTCTTCCCCATTTGGGAACACAAGATGGTTCTTTATTGGTGAATAACATGGTGGAGCCACAACTTGTGGGGAACATCCTCTATTGTTTTCAGAGTTGACATAACCCAATCTCATAGGAAAACAAATTTCCAGAGATCTATATCCATATCCTTTATTAACTGATTAGTCATCTGATCATATCAGGTTAAAATGCAGTAAAATACATTGGATAAAATATGGTTACATAGAACAGAGTAAAAACAGGTTAAAAGTAAAATGATACAATATCAATAAAATAGGATATAAAATTTACTCAATAAAATTGTCAATAAAATTCATCACCTTTACATGCAATCTCAATCTGAACAATAAAACATCTTCTCTTTTGAATGGTCCCAACTATAAAGTCGACAGTTCTAATATTTACATATTTATTTGTGCCCTGAAGTAAGTTAATCTTTTATTAGAGTCCCAGTATTTCGTTTGTCGAAAAATGTCTGTAGATACTGAGCTCTTATTGTAGCATAAAATTGACAGCTAAATGGAACATATGCAATATTTTCTATTTCTGGAGTTCTACAGACACACGTTCTTTTGGAGTATGGGACATGTTTAAGTAACCCATATTAGACCATAGAGTCCAACTGCTCAAATCTTACTCTGGTAAATACTGCTCTATGATACTGAGTCAGCCTCATTGTTAAGTATTTGAAAATACTTTTTCCTTGTTAGCTGGAAGGCCATCAAGTTGGCAGTTCAAGACCTGGGTACTGCATGATGGATTGAGCTCCTGTCTCTGTCCAAGCTCTTGGGGACATGAAAGGAGCCTCATTCGGGCATCCCCTTGGCAGAGTCTCTCCAGCAAAAATCTTTTGAATCTAGGATAATTTCTGACACAAAATTATTATTATTATTATTATTATTATTATTATTATTATTATTATTATTATTATTATTATTATTATTATTATTATTATTATTATTATTATTATTATTATTATTATACTTTTTGTTTTCAGCAAACCACTTCAAGGATCGTCTTCTTTGAGTGCAAAGATCTATACATTATGTATCCATCTCCATACTGGTTCATTGTTGTGGGCTCAAAGAAACTTTGTTAACATTGTGAAGTTGTTCCCAACATTCCATTTTCCAAGCAACTAGAGTTGCCTACCCTATATGGGAGCCGGGTCTACGTCTGAGCCATCTGTTTGTCCACTGTTTCTGGCATGTTCCCTTTTTGAGCCTCCTGTTCCTGACCCAAATGCCTTCAGGGTAGGCCCTGAATAACAATATGAAGGCAAAACAAAATGGAGCTCCTGTTTTTCAGTGTTGAAACATAGGGTTGTGATATGGGTTCATCAATGCAGGAAAATATTTCAAACATGGGAGTATTGTTAATGAGGAGGGCAGTTGTTTCTCATTCATACACATTCTGGTATCTCTATTTCCTATATGTTTTGATAGATACAGAAAAGAATTGTTCTCTCTGGAAACTGATTTTGTACACGTTGATTGCTACTACATTAGCCAAGGGAGTGATATGTGTCTAGCATGATTATTTAAAAGAATGGCTTCTTTTCATAGAAGGGTAGTACGCTGAAGGCAACTTTCCCACTATACAAATTGCTGATAATGTTGTGCAAATTGGTGTATGCATATAATAGCCCCAATTGGCAATAATGAAAAGTTCAAGAGCAATAAATTTTTTCAAGCAGATGACATTTTGTTATGTGCACACCCCTCTTAAAGCCAACTCAACAGTTTAGATTGCAAATGAAGTTCTGGAAGTGAAATCTCAGTCAGTATGCACAGGATTACACTGTTATTTGCAATCTAGCTGGCCTCCTTGATTCATTTCAGCTAATGATAGGTCCCCAGTCTCTGGAATGACATTTCTTAACTATTAAGAATCTTATTCTCAGTGCAAGATTCCCCCCCTCCCATAAATATTGCAGTAAATATTGTGGTGATTTTTTTTTTGGTAACTTTTACGATTTTTTTTCCTAGAAGAAATATACAATTTTTGTAGAATGATTACAATTTCTACACAGAACAACATATTTCCCGTGGGGAAAGGGCATTCTTGTCTTTTGTGTCCCACTCAAACCTTGTGCTGCCAAAATGAAGCCATTTACTTTGTGTTGTCATTGCCCAAAACCAAGTCCACATTGATGCATGCCTTTGGCAGCAGTCAACAGACCAGTAAGTGAGCCTGATTCTGTATCTCTCCACATCCACAGTGTGTTGTTGTCCATCAGCGGCCTCCACTTGAACATGTTGGTCTTGCTTTTAGAGAGTCCAACCCTCAGCTTATTCAGGATCCTACAAATGACATAGGGAAGATTGAGATCCTCAGCTATATCCTCCATTAATGTTTTTCCTTGCCAAGTGAACTCTTTCCTCCATCTTCTAATTTGGTTTTGCTGTTGTATACCCTCAAGAATGTTTGTTCTTGCCATGAAGCTCTTCCTGGATCTGAGCCAGCAGACTTGAGGCTCATATACATTTAGAGGGTGCTTAGTTCTCTCCACATCTGCTACTACTTTTCTCCTGATCTGAGGTGGTATATTTTCTCAACTAGTATAGGTTTGAGACATCCTGTCACTATACACATGGCTTCATTAACAGCGATGTCAACTTGTTTTGTGTGTGTGACTGTGCTCCATACTGGAGCAGCATACTCTCCTGCAGAGATGCTCAGGGCCAAAGCTGATATGTGCAGTGTGGATGGCTGAATTCTCCGTTTCTAGTTTGTGAGTTTTCTGATGATGTTGTCCCTTGTACTAACTTTGGAAAGGGCATAATGCCGTGCATGTTTGTTACAACTCCTGCACAGGATGGCATCTGTCCTGAGTAGGATTCTCTCAAAAGTATTTTGTGTGATCACTGATATAAAAGACTTAAATTGGGAGTTGTTCTTGAAATGAGGAATGGCAAGCAGAGATTCAAGCTATGTATTCCCATTCTACTCTGCCTAAATGAGAAGCAAACTGCAGAGAGACCAGAAAACCTAACAAGGAAGCCTCTACCTCAATAAGCCCACAAACCTTATACATGACTGGAATCACCTACATTTTAAAATGTCTTTTTATTCTGGAAGGAAATATTTTTTTAAACCAGTCTGTTGTGGATGAAACTCAAACTGACAGACTCATTCATCCAGGTCCAGGGCTTAAAATGCTCAAGTTTCAAAGTTTGGGTGTACATCTGTCAAAATTTGCTGCCACTGCTCTAAATCCTACAGGACTGGACCCTCACTCAGTTGAGAGCCCAGGGAAGGTTCCAGACTTTCATAAGTTCCACCTATAGACCCTGGGTGGCTTAGCTATATAAGAACCAGCCTTTCTCCCAGAAGTTGCCTCAGTTGTATCTGACTCTAGGATATGATGCTCATCTCCATTTACAGACAAAAAGCCAGTGGTGTCTGCATCTGCAGACATTACCATGGTCATGTGACAGGCATGACTAGATCCTGGAGTGCATGGAATGCTGTTACCCTCCCACTGAAGTAGTACCTATTTATCTACTTGCAATTTCTTGCTTTCAAAATGTTATGTTGACAGGAGCTGGGACAGAGACAGGAGCTCACTCCATATAGATGAGCACAAACTATGACCTTGATAATAGTCCTTTCCACTAGGCACAGGGAGTTCTTATAACTCAGGCTCAGAGCAAAACAAACACACTGACCCCTGAGTTTGAAGCTTGTATATTTTAAAATTGATTTATGGTCAGGTGGAATATAAATCAATGTTTGCATCCACGGTGAAGTCTTGTAAATTGCTTTATTTTTGTATGTGTATACTGACACTTGAGATAACACCATTTCACAAATTGTTAGTTCATGTCCTTCCCTTGCACAAATATCAGTTTAAAATTGACAATTCAAAACCCCTTCCTCCTTAGAAAGCAAGCCAGGGGTCAAAACCTCTGAGTCCCACCTTCCTTTCCAAGGAGGGAGGCCAGTGGGTCACCTGCCTTCTCTGAAAGGAAGGTGGGGATTGGACCCCCTGATCCCCGGTTTTCTTTCATGGAGGCAGGCAGCCCACTCACCTGCCTTCTGTGGAAGGAAGGCGGGGATCAGTGTTATGGCCATATAATGAGAGATTACATGTGTGTTGTGTTTGTCTGGCTGGACATCCCACTACAGTAATGGAGTAGACCTTACATCCAGTGACTCTAAACTGAGTATTGGGCGGTGGTAAATAACCTGATTCCTTAAAGGGGCCAATGGCTATGGGCAGATGAGCCCCTTTAGGTGGGGTGATGGTCCCCTCAGTGGAGGAAAAGTCACTGGAAACCATCATATTGGGCCCAATGACAAAATGAGCACTGATTCCCAGTGGTCATGAAGGCAGAAGAGACCGTGCCAGAGGGACAGGGACTGGCTATGAAGGTGCACCTTGATAATATTCTCAAGGCTGCAGCAGTCCATTACAATCCCAATGGTAAGTCCTGCATGTCTCATTTCATATGTGCCACGGGAAATGGCTCCGAGATCATAGTGTATGGGTTACTTCATGGCAAACTGTGATACACCTTAAACACATTTACACCAGTGGTATTTTTCCTGCTTGCCTTGGAGGGCGAAGATGGCCCAGAGCCAGACGGGCCCCCAAGACCAGGCCTCCTGGTGCCCTGGGGCAGTTAAAACTTATACTCAGATCGAGTTGCAGCTGCCGTCATCAACGTGTATTGTGTAAATGAATAAATCTAAATCCATTTCACCAGGGCTAACTCTGGCACAAACTTGCTACTTTTGGAGCATGTAACTGCACCCATACTCACAGCTCAGCAGTTCCCCCCATTAAATTTGATAGGATCGACATACATGCCCATGCATAGGGCTGTAGAAGCACATCTACCACTTTCATCAAAGTGAATGGGGAACCTTCCCATTCATAAACCCCGTCTGTGAACAGAGATACAGACAGAGCTTTGAAAGGGAAGCAAATTCCCACACAGTCTGCAAGACAATGGAGTCTCTTGATCATTGCTCAAGATACAATTGTACAAACAAGGCAAGATGGGGAGTAATTTTGCTGTTCATTTAAAGCATACCATGCATTGGAAATGATAAAAAATAATAGGTCCCATTATCTTTTGCCTTGGCATAAATTATTCATTACCCGTTCAATTAGCTTTGCAACAATGAAGTTATTATCTTGAAGAAAATCTCCATGTGTTCCCCATTTGCACTGCATCTGCCAACAGCAGACAGCTATTATGTTGGGACAAAGGGTACAATCCACATCCCACTGAGTTCCACTCAGTCACTCCCATACATCTCAATGGGGCTGGACAGCACCCAAAAATTGGCCAACCATTGTCATTATCAGAGAGAGAAGTTCTTATTGCTCTGGAAATAGGGCTTTTTTTATTAAGTTGTGGTGAGAGGAACATCTTGCAATCAGTAAAACCACCAATCCCTTTTGTTGGGGGACAGGGAATAGATGTATGTGCAATATGTCAGCAACAAATGGTTCTCCTCACTTCAGCCCAAAACTAGGAGCAAAATCCAGTTACCTCCACATCCAGGAAATAAAAAAGTGAGACACAAGTGAAGAGGTAAATAGGCCACTATTTTTTTTACTGTTTAAATTCCCCTAATCTGCAATGGGGCCTCCTAATAAGGCATAACCTAGGTCAAGGAGGCCTCTTCTCCCTATAAATCAGGGTGAGCCCCTAGTTTTGTGGCAATGTTATAACCTCTGGACTTTTCATGGCTGGCTAGATTTTGAGGTCTTCCAAAATCCTGACCCAAGACCTTAAGCTCATCATAACTTGACACAGCCTCAATGAACATGGCCGACCTGCATCTCTGAATCCTATGATTGAAGGAATTTAATGAAGGTCCCAATTACTTAATAGTAACCTCTACATGGCTTAGTATTTAAGATACAGTACTGAGCTTAATGACCAGAAGGTTGGCAGGCCAGCAGTTTGAGACCTAAGTACTATGTGTCGGAGTCAGCTCCTGTGGTCTGTCTCAGCTCCTGCCAACCTAGCAATTCGAAAGCAAGAATTTGCAAGTAGAGAAATAGCTACTGTGTTGGTGAGAAAGGTAACAATGTTCCATGTGCTTTGGCATCTAGTCATGCCTGTCACAGAGATGTCTGCAGATACAGACTGTTAACAGGGAGGACATGGCTGGCTTTCAATACGGGTGCTTACTCTGTCTCAAAGCACTCACGTCTTGAACTGCTGACCTGCCAACCTTCCACTCACCAAGCTCAGCATCTTAATCACTAAGCCACCAAAACCTGTTTAAGCTATAGCTTTGCCTAAACTTGCTTCTCCTATTCAGTCATTCAGATATCCTCTAAAACAAATAAATAAATCTAATACTTTGGCTCATGCCCCACTGATTCCAATGAGGTTTTATTCTGAGAAGTCATCTAAAGAGTTAAGCTGTTGGTATCTCTTGACATGAGTGACATAGTACCAACCAGTTTAGAAGCAAAACGGGGCCAAGCCAAAATAAAGAAGGGGTCTCTGCATAGTTAGAAAATTTCTAAAGTAAGGCAGGCTTTTGACTCAGAGAATCAGACAACACACTGTGAATGTGGAGAACTACAGAATCCGTCTCATTTGTTGGTTTGCTGATTACTACCAGAAACATGTACCAATGAGGATTTAATTTTGGCCAACAACAAAGACAAGAAAATGGCTTCATTTTGGCATTTCAGAGTTTGATCTGGACAGTGGACCAGAAAGATGAAGACTCAAAGAATGCTAATAATGCCTGATTTTTTAAAAAAGAAATTAAGAGAAATGAGTTTTTGAGCCATAATTTTTTTAATTCAGCATGTTGTGTTTTACAGCATGTTCCTATGCCTGCCCACTGAGATGCAAGCCAGATTGGTCAAAATCCTATTGACAAAAACTATATCCATCAAAGCAATTGAGTAAGTGGTTTCCCCTGCTCAGGGACCTATCTGTTGCATGGTAGGGGAACGTGATCCCTTGTTCCATCATATGATGGGAGGCAAAGATGTGATTGGCAGCCAGCTACACAGACTGAAACAATTGCGGGCCTGCCAGTATACAATCGTGTAAGTCAATAGGATTCTGCCAACTGCCATCAAAGGGATATATTCTCAACTGCAGCCTTAAATTAGAAAATCTTATTTGAGATGGAAAGGGTATTTTCTTCTTCAAATAAAAAAAACTTTTTTCTTGCTGGGCTGAAGATAAACATCAGTAGTCAGGAATATTAAATTAAAACAAGGATTCCTGCTAGTTAGAACAGCTTAGAAGCTGTAACCTACTAACACAGTTCAACAGTCTATTGGTATGCAGGTGAAGTAAAATATCTGAAGGCAGAGATAAAACTAATCTCCATTCTTTTAAAGCCCCAAACCACTCTAAGACATCAGCATTTTTCACTTAGCTCTGTTCCTTCAGAATCCTTTGCCCTTATTTGTCTGGAAAAATGATGAAAAGCCAAAGGGGGGGGGGAATCCTCATAAATGCACCAAACACCTCCCAAACCTTGTTTAAAAACACAGAGATGTCAAAGAACATACTGTATTAAAGACCATGTGATTCCATCCTGCAGTTACTGAAGAAACCATTTTTAAAGAAAGAGGCCTTTTTAAAATAATCTAGAATCCATACTTCTAAGTCTGTGTTTTACAAGCAGGCAGGGGCTTCCCATTTCCCAGACATTTGTGCAGCTTCAAAGGAGAATAGTAACTGGACAACATTTTTGGCATTTATTTTTGACAACCTTGAAACTTTACTGTTCTTAGACTTCAGTTAACATTCAGATTCTACACTATGATCTCACAATGAAGGGAAAGAGAATCTTGAAGATTAATAGAAAATGAGGAGAGGGTTGTCCTCTTTTATAGCTCCCCCTTCTCTGGCATTTGAGAGAAAGCTACCTTTATGTTCTGTATCATCTCTAAGAAGATGGCCTTGTGATGTATTTCCTATGGTCATTTCCTTTCTCCAACCTGATCCACCTTATTTCTTTTTGCAAATGAGATTTGAGCTGTGTCATTTAAATCAGTGGGTCCAACTTGTGAAGGGAATAGTGATATTAGATGACTTTGGAGTTCCACCTAACCTCACAATGCTATCTTCTTCTTTTGTGTCTAGGTCAGACTTTAAACTGCCAAAATGAAGCCACTTTCTTGGCTTTGTCGTTGGCCAAACTTAAGTTCTCATCAGCACATGTTTCTGGCAGTAACTGGCTAACCAGCAGATGATCTGGATTCTGTATCTCTGCACATTCAAGTTCCTCAGCTATATCCTCCTTTAATGTTGATCCTTGTCCAGTGAGCTCCTTCCTCCATCTTCTAATTTGGTTTTGCTCTTCTGTACCCTTTCAAGTACCATAAATTTCATCCTGGATCTGAGTCTCATATTCGTTCAGATCATAATGCTATGAAAAATATATCATTTTTGCTATGGTCAGTTCATTGCCATGGACAAACAATTTGAAACCTGTGCCTTTGGGGTCATTTATTTAAACATCCAGAAACAAATTCAAGACTAACTATATGGTGACCTTTATATAGGTGTCTAGTCCACTGTTTGGTCTGCTACAGGGACAGTCTTGTTCACTCCTAAAGACCGTGATTTATGTATTTATTATTTACACTTATATTGCACTCCTCTAGGGGGAAAAATATCCCTGACCTCTTGGTTGGAGTAAAAGTAGCCTGACCTCACCATGGTTCTTTCTGTACTTTTTTGAGTCCCTGACTGCTCCTTAGAAGGTTAAATAATAAAGATGAAGCTAAAGTACTTTGGACATCAAATGAGAAGAGAGAATTCGCTTGAGAAAGCCTTGATGCTTGGAAGGGTCGAGGGCAAAAGGGGACGGCCCAAGATGAGATGGCTAGATGGTATTGTAGAGACAATGGGCACAGAGCTGAGCGAGTTGAGGGGGGTGGTGGAGGCCAGGAGTGCCTGGCGGACAGTGGTCCATGGGGTCGCAGAGGGTCGGAATCGACTGTGCGACTGAACAACAAAATGGTTTCTACTTTCTGGTTCTACTTTTTGATCTCTCTGTTTTACTCTGTTTTCAGCATGTGTGATTGCTAGAAATAGACCAAAAAACAAGCCACCTTCTAAGTTGAAATATTGTGAAGTAATAAGACAGCCACTTCAGGATATTGGCAAATTAACCACTTCTTTGGCTCAATGGAGAGGCTGAGCAAGTGAAAAACAGCTTTTTAAAAGTGCATATTATTAGGCAATGAATATTCACTGGACCACTTAAAAAAGAAAAGACAAATGGAAAGCTTCTTCCTGGAAGCTTTTGTCTGCTTCTCTTTTAAAGGTCCAGTTGAGAGTCTCCCTGATTTGTCTGTGTCTGTGACCTGATTTAATCTGGGGCATTTTTTGTTCCCTCTAATTAAATTTGTGACCTGGATCTATATCAATGTTTTAGTTTATAAAATCAATGGAATTGAAAATGAAGACATCTCTCTCTCTTTTTGCTTGCTTTGCTTGTTTTTACACAGATGTATGAGACTTGGAGACATAATAAACCATAAAGATGAAAATAAGCATACAGTCAAACCTCGCTTAGTGAGCAACTTGCTTAGCAAAAAACTCACATAACGAGTGGGTTTTTCAAAAAGCGATCCAACTCCCACAATGATTTTTTTTTTTGCTATGCGAGTTGGACTTTCCCTCTGGAAAAATTTGCATAACGAGCATTTCTATGGGGAAAACTTGCATAATGAAAAAATTTCACTATGCGAGTTTTTCCATAGACATTTTCATTATGTGAGTTTTTCCATAGGAATTTTTGCTATGTGAAAAAAACTCGCATAGCAAAAAACTTGCATAGCGAGCAGCCTCACAGAACGAGTTAAATTCATTATGTGAGGTTTGACTGTATTTCATTTCAAATAGCTAGCTTCAAAGGTGTGCATGTTATGGCTCTTTACATCTTGCCTCTTTGGAAAAAAAACACAGGAGGCTGAAACCAATTTGTACCACTCTAATTTAGTTTATACTGGAGAGCTAAACTGAAATCCTAGCTTTGTAAGTACATTTTACTTCCTGTCAAAACCCATTCTGGCCATTCCACTTTGATCTGGAACTCACACAAGCTGGCTCAAATCAGGCCAAGTCAGGATTTGGCTGGATCCAGTGCACAGCTCTACATCTTAACCCAGATATGATACCTTCAGTTCTCTTGTGACATCAGAGGACAAAATGTTTTTCATGATGGAAAGCATGTTGTTTTTACCATCCTGCTTATGTATGATTTCCAGGGTTTTCTTTTAATTGTTGGTTCCTTTGCTATCCTAATCAAACCTAGAGGCAATAGTTTCATCCTGGCTTGAAGGTTGCAGTGAATAATTCATTAGTGACTTGGGGCAGGTGTTGGTCATGAGCCATACACCTGTTTCTATTCTGGTAACTTGCAAAGCACAGCCAGTTCTTTGCGGTTCCATTGTTCAACCAAATGTCTCTCCTTGATGAGAAAAACACAGGCTACTAATGAAGGGCTGTTAATGCCAATTCCCTTCTTTCTCCCCTATCAAACAAAATGGTTGTGCCAAGTTTTGGGGTTGTCCTTTTTTGACCCACTAGTACTCGGAAGACCTGATTGCAATTTCAAGACTGTGTAAATTATACTGTGTAAATTATTTGTCAGCTCATCTTTCTGTTATTCCATTTAAGGGCAGAATGTGAATGAGGATGGATCACATGAAAACCAATTTAGTCCAGCATCCTGTTCATCAATAGTCCATCTGTTATCTGTTCATACACAGGACGTGGAAGCTAAAGAAGCCTTTTTCTTATACTTGTCACACTGCAACTGGAATCTTGGTCCATGGCTACACATACATAGTACAAAGCTGTTCATGAAGCACTGCTACATGCTTGCCATGCAATTGTCACAAAAAATTGCACAATTCAAATTGCCTGGGCATAATGCCCAATAAACCTGTGCAGATGTAACTTCACATTATGTAAAAATAAATGGGATTTCAGCCAGCATATGATAAACAGAAGCACATTGGTACAAGAAGGAATATATAATTGCCATGAATAGTAGCCAATCATAGCCTGATCTTCCATGAATCTGTCTACCACTCATACTGTACATTATCTTGTCTCTATTTACTTAAATGCACTTAAAAAGCATACAGACTTTTTAAAATTTAAATCCTACTGACATTTGTTCACATGTATGAACAAGTGCAGAAATGGCCTCAGCTCATGGAGGAGATGTCCGTCATATGCCACTGCTATCCTTGGTTGTGTTCCCAACTGTTCATGTGGCCTGAATACATTCTGCACCTTGTCAATGAGCATAAGTGGTTTCCACAGTTTCTCTTGCACCTGTGGAAATGTCTAACAGGATTTCGGCCATTATGTTTTTTTCTTCCCCTATGTTTCAATTCAATAATAGTAGAGCTCTGTCTTTTCAGCAAGGGTGGAATAATATCAATAGGACTACTTGCCCTTAAACCCCATTTTAGGAACAGGGGCGAGTTTTAGAGCTAAGCCATTGCCGTTGAGCAAGGCGACTGATGCTGTAGAAATACCTTTGTAATTTGTTTGCTACTTATATTTTAAGGTAATTGCAGTCTTCTCTAGAAGAGTCTGAAAACTATTCACCAGCTTTGTGTCCATTTTTGTTTGTTTGGCAAACTTTGTAATCAATACAATAGAAATAAATTGAGATAAAAAAAACCAAATCAAACAAACAAGGGAGAAAGCAAAACCGACACGGTACAGCAACATTAATAAAAATGTGTTGGGGGGAGTTCTGGGACTGGGGTGGGTTGATTCACATTTCCCCCTTTAACCACATAACAGAAAACAAAATATAAGTCAACCCTGAGACCTCTCACCCATTTGATATGCTTGCCTTCTCTGCTGGGCTACTATCTTTAAAAAATACAGATTCATTCTCATCTGTTCAGGTGTGTAATCTCCTGAATTGAGTCAGAAAATCATTAGGAAATGATGATTTCCAGCATATGACCAGATTTCCAGCATATGACCACACAAAGCATACTCTTCTTTAAGAACAGCTTCATTCCTCTTCTTTGGGAAGAAGACTTTTTTTTCAGTTTAGGAATGCAGAGCAAAGGCTCTCCCTAATAGCAAGAGTTATCTTTTTTAAAAAAAGAATAAATTGAGGAAATGAGGAAGGAAGTATAGTTTACAGCTTATTAGGCCATTCCTTTTTAACATCACCATGTACAGGGCTATAATTAGAACTGCAAACAAGCAGCAAACAAAATATGTCCTCCTTTCTGTCTGTATGGCCAGTTAATGCAAAGAAACCCAAGGAAACATGAATTCCCTGGTTTGACTTGTTGATGTGTGTATTCAACCAACTCTGAATTAGAGTTGACTCCTTGACAGGCTCCTTGTCCAACAATTACACGATAGACAGATTTAATATGGTCTTTGTAATGCTATGAGTAGCTGTACTTGTTAATCTGGGCCAGTGCAGATGGCTGAGAATTTAATTCTGCCCCATTTAAAAGAAATAATCAAACTCTACAAATGTTATTTTGCGTAGCTGATGTGTAGCTCGTGGTGGGCTGTCAAAAGTCCTGCTACCCCACCGAGACGTCATGGACGTCGTGGGCGTAGCCGACATCATGATGTCATGACGTTGTGGGAGGAGGAAAAATATATAATTTTTTAAAAAATGTCTGTGCATGCGTCAAACTTCCATTTGACGCATGCGCAGTTCTTTTTTTAGTGTGCATGCGTCAAAACCTCTATTTGATGCATGCACACTAAAAAATAGAACTGTGAATGTGTCAAATGGAGGTTTGACACATGCGCAGTTCTGGGCAGCCATTTTAGCTGCCCAGAAATACATTTTTGGAGGGGGCCAGAGAGGCGACCAAACCGGTCGCCCGGGGTTTTACCACCACCATCCTGATGTTTTGTAATTGCAATTGTTATTGGAGATATATATACTGTATATGGGATATTTGTAATTTATTATGTGATATTTGAAATTGTTTTTTATGCTATGGAATGTGCTATGTACTGTAACTGTTTCTTCTGTAAGCCGCCCAGGGTCGCTATGCGAGTGGGGCGGCATATAAGTCGAAAATACAATACGATACAATACAATACCACCCCCGGAGACCCCTCCTGATGTGGTGCTACTGGTTCAGGCGAAACAGTCAGAACCAGTAACATGCCATCTCTGTGTAGCTCTATCCAGGGACTACCAAAGATTAGTAAAATGAAATGGTCTCTGTAGTTTGTCACATATTCAGGGAAAACACAATTGCCAATAAAATCTGCCTTACACTACTGTTTTTAGAATTGTTATGAAAAGCTTAATTTTAACAGCTGCTAGAGACAGAGGGAAGGCTCTTCTTATGCATGCTACCGTCTCTTGGCTGAAATTAGTAAAAGTGACTGTTTTATATTATTGTGTCTCAGTTATATTGTAATGAGTGACAGAAGATAAAACAAACAAACAACTTAATTGATTCTTTTCTTAATTCCAGACCTGGCTGTCAGAGCAGCCCTATCATTCTTTTGAGAGTGATTACAATATGTGCTTCAAAGTTTATGACTTGTTCAATGTACTCTGGAGAAGTGAATGATGCCTTGTATACCTTGTTTCAGATAGCAAATTGCTTTTATAATTTTCAGTAAGGCACTAAATGTATGTTGATACTTGTGTGCTTTTACTAGGAATCCATTTTAGAGGAATCATCCAAGTCCCATGTCTACATAATATGATCTTTAACAATTCCTTCTGCTTTCTTAAAATGCCAAAATATTAGAGGCACAGTACTATAGGGGACATTATAATATTATTAATGGCCATATTCTGTTTATATATGTATCTACATGTGCATGTATTTTATCTCCTTTCTCCCACATTGAACCGAAAGGAAAACATGTCTTTAATTTTTTTTAAAGATATGTGTTTAAAAACATTCATCAAAGTGCACAATACTGTATCTAAAACATTGGCTGAAATCCTGCTACTGAATTTAGGAAGGTGCAGTAGGTTAATTGACTCAATGGGAATTTGGTGAGTCAACTCCTCCATAGGTTCAATTGGTTCAAATGGACCTACTCTGGTTGCTAAATACTATAGTGTAATAAGTTACAATTAGAGTAGACTCATTTGAATGGAACTTATGGAGGAGTTGACTCATAGAATCCCCACATATTCAATAGGCTTACTCTAGTTAAACAAATTATCACATTCAAACCAACACTGCATTAACTTGATTTGGAAACCATTTAGATGCACAACAAAAAGAAGTGCAACAAGTGTCAACCATTGAAACGCAGTATCATACCTAACCTCCTCAATAAAGATGCCAGTTCAGACCTGTCTTGGAATAGGTAAAGATAAAACATAGGCTTCAATAATAGAAACACAGTCCTCTCAGCTGCTCAGACCTAGGAGAACACACCATAGTTGTGAAGCAGCGTTTTCAAAGGGAATGTAACCCCATCCAGCACAGATAGGATTCATACTCCTTAATCTACTATCCATTAGTAAGGAACACCTCTGCCTTATATTGTATGAACACGAGCACCTTTGTTTTCAACAATTTGTTTATTTTTTTAAAAAAACATACAAAAGGATTACTTAAACTCACTAGACCATTGGGTGTCTTCTCAGGGACCAAGTTGACTTCACTAGATAATATCCTAGATGGGTGGTATAGAAATATAATAAAAATAAATTCCATGCTCTGTGCTTGGATTGAAGCTGCTTCTATGCTGTCAGGTTGGCTGGGCACAAAGAGGGTATGACCAGTAGTTTATCTTTCTCAGCACAGCTCAATCCCCAAGCATTATTCATATCTTTCCACAGCTCAGGTTCCTCCTTAACTAATATTGAAAACTATTCCTTCTGTCTGTCTGTTCTTTTATACCCTGGATCAGCTGCCTTTTATGAATTGGGTCCAGGTAGGTCAGTCCATTCTAGAAGTCTTGTTCTCTGGGGGCCTCACCTCCCCAAGGTTTTCTTCCCCTGTGAACTGGGCCCAAGCAGCCCACAGGAAGAAAGTACACTGCCACAAAATCCACCTTCTCAATTCCTGTGACAATCCTTTATGTAGGCTCTCAGTCGTCTTCTTCTTTCGTGTCCTGATCAAACCCTGAACTGTCAAAAATGAAGCCACTTTCTTGGCTTTGTCATTGACCAAACTTAAGTCTGCATTGGTGCATGTTTCTGGCAGTAATCAGAAGACCAGTAAATGAGTAGGATTCTGTATCTCTCCACATTCACAGCATGTGGACTCTGACCCTCAGTCTATTCAGAGTCCTCCAAGTGACTTAGGGGAGGTTGGTTCCTCAGCTATATCCTTCTTTAAGTATATTCCTTGTCCAGTGAGCTCCTTCCTCCATCTTTTAATTTGGTTTTGCTCTTGTGTACACTCAAGAATGTTTGTTCCTGCCATAAAGCTCTTCCTGAATCTGAGCCAGTGGGCATGAGGCTGATATCCATTCAGAAGATGTCAAGGATTTCTCAGTCAAAGATTCTGTTAAGAATGTGCAATATTCAGTCTCTGGTTCTCTTAGACTCCATTGTTTCTAAAGAGGATTCAGCCCTAAATAACCTTGTAAGACTGAAGAAAGTGATACAAGAAGGATGAAAAAGAAATATTCAGTCAAGGAAAACACACAAGTTAGCAATATGTAACTCTTATTTGTCAAGTGATATAGTATGCACAGGCTGTTTTCTGATCCCTATTGTTGCCTACCAAGAGGCTGTGGAATTTGATTTTCGCTTAATGGCTCATTAAAAAAAACCTGCATTCTGAGTAAAACCTAAATAAATAGCCATTTTGATCTTAAATTAAGTCGGTGTCTGTTTTGTACCCACGCTCCCTGCCAGCTCCCCCTCTTCTACCTAATCCCAATGTTAAAGGCCTCATTTAGCCAAAAAAGATTAAAAGAAGAAAAAGAAAACAAAAAACTGCTTAAATTAAAGTTCTTGTGGCCTTTGTCTTCATTACCTTTATCTCACAAATCTAATCGTTTCCAGCATTTGTTTCAAATGCAGTGCTGAAATAAAGTTGCCCTAAGCCTTTTAATGTTGTAAAGCCTTACTGCTAGCAAAATGCAGCCACTGATTACCATCAAACAAGAGAAAAATAATAATCATAACTCTTGCTGTCAGAATATAATAAACCACAGCCTTGATTACACCCCCCTCCCCCATTGATCACATTACTTTAATATAGTCCAGTCACTTTCAAGGGCAAGACCTATTTCATGGTTTTCATCAGCAAACTGCAGAGCTGCTGTAATTTCCCCTTGCTACAAAGATATCACTGCTGTTCAGAACATTCCCAAAGACAAATTATTGGCATTATTCTTATTTTTAGGACATATTTTTTTTCAAAAAATAAAATAAAAATAAAAATAAAAATTCAAGTACAGTTAAATGAATTGGAGTTATATCACTTTCTTCTTCTTTTAAATCCATTTGGTTTATGATTGTGCAAGTTTTTCATATGGTGCATAGTTTTGGAGAGTGAGAATTGCTTGGAATAATGGATGTAGAGCAATATCTGATGGCAATATAGTAATGACTACCGCAGTTCTCATGCGTACACATTTTAAAAACAAGGATAAACCATACATAATTAAGGCACCATAAACAGTAGTTTGCTCATATTTCTAGCCATCTATTTATTTAAACATTTATAGCCTACCCTATATCATAGGCTCTCAGAGTGAGTCATCAAACAATTTTAGAATATTAGATACAAAAAAATTAAACTCAGATGACACAAAATTAAAAACCACTGACATTGAAAACATTAAAAATGTAGTATTGGCACCTGGGTAGGCCATGACCTTCAGTCACCACTGCCACTGCCAATTATTGTGTGCTGGCAAATCAATTCTGACTTGAGGCAAACTTTCCAGGGTTTTCTAGGCAGAGAATGCACAGAAGTGGTTTGCTTCTTCTGGAGATACCCCAAGACTGGATAGCTTACCCAATACTAATTTAACTCACAACCTCTGACTCTTCAGCCAAATATACTAAAACACTGATCTATCCAGCCAGCTCTTAAATCCCCAAAGGTTAAAATAAATAAATGTACAGTGGAACCTTATACGACAATTGCCACATGTAGCAATGAAATCGCATAACAATTCGGTTTTGGGGGGAAATGGCATCCCACATAATTTTCCCTATGGAAAAAAATCCATACAAAAAAATTTCAATGGGTAAAACCACTTAGCAAAAAAAAAATCATTGTACAATGCATCCCATAGGGAAAATCACTATACAATGTATGCATTGTATAGCAATTGTTTCGTACAACAATGAGCCCTGTGGAACGGATTAAAATCATGTATGAGGTGCCACTGTATATTGACTTAGTGCCAAAATAATGTTGAAGTCAACACCAATCAAGCCTCCAATTTGGCTTGATTGTGTAACATAACAAGAGCACAGAGCATTTTTGAGTGAACCTTTGTAGCTAGAATGAAATATATATCTTAGGTGGCATGACCAACAAAAGGCTATATTTTCCTAACTGGTATAGGTTTGAGGCATCCTGCCACAATACACATTGTTTCATTAATTCATTTCCCATGTGTGCATGGGCTCCATGCTGGAGCAGCACACCCTGCTGCAGAGACACTCAGGGCCAAAGCTGATGTATGCAGCATATTCCCCATGTATAGTTTGTGAATTTCCTGATGATATTGTTCCTCATACTAACTTTAGCCTTGGTATTCAGGCACTACTACTTAAAAATTAGTGTCCTGCCAAGTGTGCCACTGAGGTAGTTTGGTGTTTAACAGTGCTGTAATCGATTCCCTTGTCATGTAACTTCCAGCTCAACCCCTGCTTCTTGGTTTCAAAGGTGGAAAGTTCACACTTGAGACTTGCTTGGATTAAGTTTCAAGTGGTTGATAGTGTAATACTGTCCTAATTCTTGGAGTGATCCAGTAAATTGTCCAGCTGTCTCATCAAAAACTGACCAGTGCTGTTCCAATCCCAATTAAACAGTAGAAAGAAGTCTACCCCAAATGCAAGAGGTGGGAAGAACTTCATCAATCAAGTTAATAGGCAAGACCAATTATGTTAGGTTGTAAACTCCCATCCCAAAAATAGCCAATGTTAGTGCATGCAAGATTACTATTCCCCCCCTCCCACAAATTAAATCATTTATATATTTCTGTGTATGCAAGCTGTTGGTGAGTAGCAAAAACCAAACCTCAGTTTCTGACCTTACCACAAGCTGAGTAACGACATTCTGTTTTCTTTTGTTCCAATAACATACCAGTTTCAACTAGACATGAGGGGAGCTGCTACATATGAGTGTTTCCAAATATTTTTCTAGTCTTACCCCATATTCACATCTTTAATCATTTTCATGTATCTATGTAGGGCAGTGGAATGATAAGTTTTCAATGTGCATAAAATGTTGATACAGGATTATATACTCTTCAGGATACCAGACAGAAGCCAACTTTATAAGTAACCAATTAGTTCACCATTGGGTGCGACTGGGAGCCTTGTTGAGGTGCGGGTGCTTAAGCAGTCTAACTAGGCAATGTTGCCCATCTTTTGTCAATGATGTTAGGCTGGGACTAAAACTCACCAAAGTGTCCTCTGTTGGATTCCTTGGGAAAGGTGAAAGCGGAGGGCACATGTCATGGCCTACCTAACCAGTGGGTGACATGATATCCAAATGGCTAAAAAAACGCACGCAGTTGGACTTGATTTTCCAGGTCCATTTGCATGTGTGGAATGTCATCACGGAGATGTCTAGCAATGCACAGACTCTCACTGAATAACAACCCCAAGGTATCCAAGGTACAGGGTTACTTTACACCCAAATTTGAACTAGTGGGCTATTTATAAAGTTGGCTTCTGTCTAATATCCTGAAAAGTCTCTGCCAGTTTATGTACATAATCCTGAACTAAATGGATAGGTAGTCTAACCTGGGTGTTTGACAGCTTTTGATGTTTTTATATTCTAACTCTGAAACCCTCCCCACCACCATGCTGATATTTTACTATAGCTACCAATTTCCCCAGCTGTTCAGTTATGACCCTTTGCAGCGTGATGCCATCTCCATTAGTGCAGTAACCCATCATAATCAGAACCTTGTACCAACTGGGCCATTTGTTCTTTTGTGCTGAAGCACTAACCCATTGAGTTCCCTGGACCTTCCTGGAAAAGACATTTGGAAGACCTTTGCTGGGGCATTGACTTAATTCTGCAGCACATATAGTCCAGTAATCATGATCATGCATTAAAAAGCACACCTGTGCTTTTCTTCCTGGTAGATAAAGTGAAGAAAAAACTATTCCCCGTGGTGGCAATTCTTCAATTAATCATGTCCTACAGACCTCTGTACATTAATATCTCTTATAGTCTCCATCTGTAGCCACTAAATCTGCTTTCTGGCATCTTGGTAATGGAGCCAGTCTAGCAAAATTACAAAGTGTAGCATTATGCAACCTTGCCATGCACTGAAGAGGTCCATCATTCCTCTGTGGAATCACCTCCTCATGGGAGAATAGGGCCGTGATGGCAAACCTTTGCACTCCAGATGTTCTTGGACTTCAATTCCCAGAAGCCCAAGCCCCGGTGAATCCACATGAATGGATTTGCTGCGATTCATCCAGCCTGCGCCGCGCCACCCTTGTCGCTCCTGGAAGCAAAAGTAAAATGTGCCCGTACAGAGCAATGAGGACAGCACAGCATGGGCTGGATGATTCGCAGCAAACCCATTCATGTGGATTCATGGGGGCTTGGGCTTCTGGGAATTGAAGTCTAAGAACATCTGGAGTGCAAAAGGTTTGCCATCACTGGAATAGGGGAATGGCCTGGATTTTCAATGGGCTTTATTTCCAAGTAGATAATTTGGCTGGTGCATTAGATGGACAAGATGAAATTGATAAATTGTTTTTATTTGATCTAATTTTACTGCTTGGTCCTCTCACCCTTACTCTTTAACATCTACATGAAACCACTGGGTGAGATCATCTGATTCCATGAGGTGAGATATCATCAGTATGCTGATGATACTCTGTTGTATATCTCTGCCCGTGGTGATCCCAGGGATGCAGTCAAGGTCCTGAACAGTTGCCTAGAGGTGGTTAGTGTCTGGATGGGGGACAATGGACTACAGCTGAATCCCGGAAAGACTGAGGGGACCCGGTCCTCATAAGGTGTTATCACCGTAGGCTTGGGATGGAACATCGTTGTCCCAATCTGACGTGTTGCATAACCTGGGGGTCCCCCTAGACTTGTGGCTTCTGCTCCAGGAGCACGTTATGGCCATGGCAAGTGTGTGTTATTAATCAGTTGTGCCCACTCCTGGACTGAGAGGCCCTGCTCACGGTCACCCATGTCCTGGTCACCTCCCTTTTGGACTATTGTAATGTGCTCTACATGGGGCTGCCCTTGATGACCATCCGGAGAATGCAGTTCATCCCTTTGCAGTCCCTTTGGAGGCCCCCCCCCCCCCCAATATCCCTGCTCATGTCCCTGCTCTTTGTTTCAGCTGGAAAAGCAAGGCTTATTATTGGGAAATTCTAGTTGTAACAAAGTAGCAGCCTTGTACTTTCACTTATTTTTAGAAAATTCTAGTTTTAACTAAGAAGTTTAGTTAGAACTAGTTTTGAATAGTTAAAATTAGTTTTCACTAGAAATGTCTCTTTGTCAGCTAATTCTAGTTCTCACAAACATGTTTAGTCAGAACTAGTTCTAATTAGGAAAAACTAGTTTTAACTGAAAACTGGTTTTAACTGTAACACATTTAAAGAGAAAATAAACTAGTTTGTTTTTTATTTTAAAATGGGGATCCTCTTTTTCTTTTAATTCACTGCAATGGTGTATACAAATCCCTAGATCTTTTTTAATTTTTTTATTTTTATAAAAAAGAACCGCCGTTGCCCCACTGGATTCCACGCCTCTCCCGCCTGGCCTCGGACCGGGGAGAGTGGGACCAGCTGCGCCAGGGCTGGCGGCATTGAAAAGAACCGCCACTGCCCCACTGGACTCTGCGCCTCTCCTGCCCGGCCTCAGACTTGGGAGAGCAGGAACAGCTGTGTGGGTCCTCCTGCTCCACCCCCAATATGGACGCTTGCCCAGCCAGCTAGGCTGAGGGGGAAAGAAGCAGCAGGGAGTTGGAATTAGTGAAGGGGTAGGGTTGTGATTTTTGTGATGTTTGAAGGGTTTCTGAAATGTTTTTATGATGTCTTAATTTTGTAATTGTGATGGGGGATTTTCTCAAAAGTATATATGTGATGCTTTGATGTGTTGCTGATATGTGATACTTTGTTATATGATACTTGGTGTGTTTTGTTACGTGATACTGTATTTTGTGATTTATCCTGTTAGCCACTCTGAGTCGCTTCAGCGAATAGAGTGGCATATAAATACAAATACAATTTTTTTTATATTTGTATCCCACCCTACATGCTAAAGTGACCCAGGGTGGCTAACATAATCAGAGAACAGCAATCCAACAAGTTCATCAATAAACATAGCTAAACCCATAAAAATATAAAAGATTAAAAAAACTTTACAAAAGTTTAAAAGAAAAAAATCATTAAAATTCATTAAAATTCATAAGAAGATTAAAAGAGAGAGGGGGGGGGGATATCAGATTAACCAGCAAACTGAGGTCACAGTGTTGCTGGTGCCCCATACCTGCCCTGCCAGCCAGGTTTTTATGCCCTTCCGAAAGGGCAACAGCTCTGTCTGGAGGCGCAATTCAGTTGGCAGGAGGTTCCATAGGGCCAGGGCAGACACAGAAAAGGCCCTCCTTCTAGTGCTAGAGAAATGCACCTCTCTAGTCGATGGATAAGAGAGCCTCTTCGGTCTGCCCTGGTGGGACAGACAGATGTTCTCAGGGTGACATGGTCTCTTAAGTATCCTGGCCCATTACCATGTAGGGATTTAAAGGTAATAACCAGCACCTTGAATTGCACCCAAAGGCACACCGATAGCCAGTGCAGCTCCTGAAGCAGTGGTGAGGCACAAGCATAACGTCCGTACCCCATCACCACCCAAGCAGCCCCATTCTGGACCAGCTGCAGCCTCCAAATGGTCACCAAGGGCAGCCCCATGTAGAGCACATTGCAATAGCCAAGTCTGGAGGTGACCAGAGCATGTGTGACCATGAGCAAGGAGTCCCGGTCCAGGAGCGGGCATAACTGGCGTATAACATGAAGCTGTGCAAAAGCCCTCCTGGCCACAACTGGCACCTACTCTTTGAACAGTAGTCTCAAGTCCAGGAGGACCCCAGATTATGCACTGGGTCTGTTGGGTGCAAAACAGCCCCATCCAGGACCAAAGATGGTAGCTCCCAGGATAACGCAGGACCCCTGATCCACAGTCATTCACTCTTGCCAGGATTCAGTTGTAGCCCGTTGTCGCCCATCCAGACTGTGACAGCCTCCAAACACCTGGATAGGACTTCCAGTGCAATGCTTGCTTACTTGTTTGTGCATCTATATATTTATAGAAGTTAGTCTTTAAAGTGCTACAGTGTTTTTTATTTTATTTTATTTTGTTTGTTTTGTTTTCTGAGATGCCTGAACCACAGACTAACATGGCTACTATTCAAAAAAAATGCTTGTTTGTTTTATTCATATCCTTGCCAATTTCACTGTAGGGAAGCTAGGGTAGTAGAACACTTGAGGTGCTCCGGTTATGATAGACCCTCAGTCATACAGAGGTCCAGTCATTCATATGTTCCAATACGGTCCATGTCCAGATGGACTCCAGTGTGTGAGAGTGTCTGTGTGTTTCATATGCTATATTATATCATGTTGCATCTATATCAGCCATCTATACCATATACCAGATGGGAGGTATAGAAATTCAAATCAATCAATCAATCAATACTTATGCAAGGTTGCATAAGGTATTATTGGCTTTCTTATCCTTGCCAGGACTCAGAAACAAAACCTCACTTGGATATTCACTGATCCGAAGTTGCTAATTAGCAGAACTCAGGAAACAGTAGAACTGATCTTTAGATTTTGGCTGAGTATAATGCATTTCCCTTCTTTATGGCACATTGGGGAAAGATTTAAGGACTGCAAAGAACTAAGCATTGTCAGTTTTTCTTGCCACCACTGCTCAAATCCAACAGTTTACTGGTCCAAATCATGGAGTCTTTTGGTGGGAGTAACACCCGGGGTTGTTTTGATGGAATACCAACTTCCAGAGAATGAGAAAACATGATCTGAAAGACAGGGCACCACCAAGCACAATCTGTTTTTAGATTACAGTTACTGATCTTGTTGGATCAGAGTCTGGAGAAGTTACTTTTCAGACTACCATGCCCAGCACCTCTAACCAGGAAAAAGCCATTTTTGAAGATTCAGGAAGGCATCCTTATGTTACAGGAACAATGCCTTGTATAGTATGGAAGAGAATGCTCATGATGCCCCAGCTACCTGCTGTGGGAAGGAAGGAAGGAAGGAGGACAGAAGGAGACATTTTTAGCATTTTTATGTCACTTTACTTAGCACAGGCACTAGCTTTTCGGCTGGAAAGTGAGGCTTTTTATTAGGAAATTCTAGTTGTAACAAAGTAGCAGATCCATCTCCCCTTTGCAGTCCCTTCGGAGTGCCCCTCCCATGTTTGTCCTTGCTCATATCCCTGCTCTTTGCTGCTCTTTGCTTCAGCTGGAAAAGCAAGGCATATTATTAGGAAATTCTAGTTGTAACAAAGTAGCAGCCTTGCACTTTTTTTTTTGGAAATTTTAGTTTTAACTAAGAAGTTTAGTTAGAACTAGTTTTCACTAGTTAAAACTAACTGTAACTATAAATGGCTTTTTCTTTGCCAGTTAATTCTAGTTCTCACAAACATGGTTAGTCAGAACTAGTTTTAACTAAGGAAAGCTAGTTTTAACTGTAACATATACATGTCTTATTAGCCTTTTGTCAATGCTGCTATTAGGGCATTTTACGGGTATTGTAGCAAGATTCCTGCCCACTGTGTGAGTATACCTTTAAGAGACTTGTAGAGCCCCAGAAACAGGTGTTTGCTGTTGAGGCATAGACTGATTACACAGCTGTGACTGCTTGGCGTAGGTGACTTACTGTTGAGCACAGCTGTGACCACTTAGTGGGTGATATAGCAACAGCACTGTATAACTATGGCCCACCTGAGATGGGCTATTCTGAGGAGGGTTTTTTTTTGCTGAGGAGGAACTGCTGAGGAACTGTGACAGACTGACAACTGACTTGAGAGGGAGAAGACATGCTGCGTGAAGCTCTGCTTCTACTGAGAACTATCAGGTACACCATACTGCTGAGAAGAGCACACTGACTTTGGCAAACTGCAGTCAGTGTTTTGCTGGCAGGACTCTGTGCATGCTCATTGAACTTGAGCCTTCAGGGATTCCAAGCTCTAACTCAACTGCGGGGCTTGAAGACAGACTGGTACCTGTGTACATAGTTCTGTGTCTTTTGTCTTTCCCTCACCCAGAAGTAAACTGCACTATTCACTGAAGCTGTATGTGTGTGTGTCTTTGCACCCGAATCTTCTGCTGCGCAATAGCCTAACTGCTACTCTGCTATGCTACCACACATACCGCCAGAAATCCCTGACACATTTTGGCAATGACAATTTCCATGGCAATGTTGAAAGAGGTGAAAATGGATGGCAAAAATACAGTACTAGTTTTTGCATTCAGTGAAGGGTGAACCAGCTTGATAAACCAGAATTTGCTGCTGCTGTAAATGTGCAAAAATATTATCCAAGGTGGAATTCACAACTAAGAATTATCTATTAGAAGATAATCAAAACTGAACAAATGGATGTTGTGACAGTAACTGTGAACACTCGGCATAAGGCAATTCTGTTTAACTGAACTTTAATTGAGAAGGCTGATCTCCTGTAACCATGGCAAGGGTATACTGCCAAACTGTAAACTCAGCCTCTGATAAAGCTGTCATTATTGTGTTGTACATAAACAAAACCATTGCATAGACAGAGTGACACAACCAGAGGGAGAAATTATCTTTGTAAAAATGAAAATATGGGCAGTTACAAGGATGCAAAAGAAAGAGGATGGAATAGGACCAAACCAGGAGGAACAGTGCATAAAACCTGGGACAACTGAATAGCTTTTGAAGATAGCCAGATCTAATTTTGAGAAGGTTTGGGAAATATTTGAGTGCAGTGGAGTACAACAGTAGGGAAAAAAATCTGTCTTAGTCTCTCTTATCTATTTACCTTTTAGTTTTAGCCTCTTCAATCCAAACAACCCACTGGCAAAATCTGTTTTGACAACAGTTCAAATTCATTAGATTTTAATCTCTTAAAACAGGATAAAAAATAATAATCAAGGACTGTCTATATGAAAAATATGTGACCTGAATGAATTTGGTTTGGTTTTCTATACCAGGTGTATGTCTTGTTTTATTCTAAATTATGAGATGTTTTTACAAAAGCAGAGCTCTGCATGCCTTTACTGAATTTGAAATTGCAGCTTGCCAGGATAAATCGAATGCCCATTGAGAGCTGCCTCCAAACACAGACATCAACAGACAGTAATACAGTCTTAACATTATCCGATTTTTTGCCTTATCCGATGCATGCATCAGATAACGTTAACATCCTATTCAGATGGACCAGATAACGTTAACTCCATAGAGATAAGCAACAGAGGCTTCAAGGGAAAGTCAAGGAAACATGCTGGAACCTTTGTCTCAAGGGTAAATACATTACAAAAGCTTGCCAAACCAGTCTGACTAGTTTAGCTGAGCAAAAGCAGGAATCAGTTTTAAAAGCTAACAGCAAGGGTGCCCAAACTTTTCAGGCCACAGGCTAGTTTAGCAGAGCAAAAACACAGACAGCATTTTTTAAAACTTTGCTGTTTTAAAAGAAGTGCTTCCTCTTTTTGTCGACAGATTTTTTTGTTGACAAATTTTAGCTTGTTTACTGCTTTCCATAGTTTTGCACCCCTGGCTAAGTGGGATAGACGCAGGACCCAAAATGGATACCAACATGTTGTAGTGCACTGACCTTCCAAGATCGCCAAGACATGGGGGGGGGGAAGACTCTTTTAATATGTCCTGACTCCTTTTTAAAAGCTAAGAGGGGAAAAACACTTCTGGGATTGACAAGTATGGCATGGGCTGGATGAATTGGCATTGGAGGCCAGATCTGGCCCACAGGGAGTAGTTTTTTTAATTTTTATTTATATTTTTCAACATACAAATAATAATACGATCATACGAAAAAGAAAACTTAACAATTTAGCTTACATATCAGTTTGATATACGTACAGTACTTGGAAAAAAGTCAAAAATACATTAACTACAAAACTACACATAAAACAATAATAAAATATACTTGAGCCTTACTGCTGTGACTAACATCTTTTATAATTACTACAGTATCAATGCTACTATTTCATTCTTATTTAAGTCTAAACATAATCCACCCTTGTGTTATATATTTATTTATTTATTTATTTATTTATTTATTTATTGAATTTATTACCCCGCCCCACTCGGGAGAACCCGACTCTGGGCGGCTTACATCGTCATAAAACAGAGGTAAAAGATAAAAACATATAAAATCATGAAGTTTAAAAGATTATCTAAAATTATTTGAAGTAAAAATTGTCCAGAAGGTAGAGCAATTCACTTTTTCAAGAAATTAACATGCTCAGGTACAGGTTTAATACCTTTGTTCTTTACCATTACATATTCAACAAATCTTTTCCAGATTCTCATGTACTATGCCATTTTTAAAATTCAACTCCCATCTCAGTTTATCATTAAGTGCTAATTGCCACATTTCCTTATACAATAGAACCCTGGACAACATGATGACATGGTTCCATAAGTCATGACGTTGTCCGGTTTTTCACGTTGTTCGATACATAGATCGAACAATGCTAAAAAAAAGCCCTGACGTCAGGGACAAACCACACAGAGGCAAGGCTCGGCATTCCCTCCCTGGGTAGGCACGCGATTGCGTTCGCGTGTCGTTTGGGGTTAGGGCAAGGTACGGGAAAGACCCCCGTCTCCTGCCCTAACCCCGAACGACATGCACGCGCATGCTCGAAGTTGCGAAAGTGTAAGGATCTTTACCCTTTTGCAACCTCGGGCGGCTTGGAGGCTTACGCGGCGGCGGTGAGGGGAGGATGCGGGAAGGTCCCTCGCATCCTCCCCTCACTGCCGCCGCACCGCGCATGCATGCCTGAAGTTGCAAAAGTGTAAGGATCTTTACCCTTTTGCAACCTCAGGCGGCTTGGAGGCTTGCACGGCAGTGGTAAGGGGAGGATGCGGGAAGGGGGTCTTTCCCGTCTCCTGCCCTAACTCCGAACGACACGCGCGAGCACGCTCGAAGTTGCGAAAGTGTAAGGATCTTTACCCTTTCGGAACTCGAAGTTTCGAAAGGGTAAGGATCCCCGTACCCTTTCCAAACATTGTGGGGGTGGGCGCTGGGGGGGGTGTTTGATTTGGGTAGATGTTCTACCCAATCCAACTGCCCCCCCACGCATACGCTTGTTCTGAATAACGTGAAAATCACGTTATTAGATACAAGATTTTCCCGAAAATCTTGTCGCATTATGCAGTTTTCACGCTATTGGGTACTCGCGTTATCCGGGGTATTACTGTACCAGTCTTCTATTTTTATATTCAACCCATATTTTTTTTTGCGATACATTGTCTAGCTGCTGACATCATTATAATCAATAGGTCATTATCATCATTACACATTTTAAACTTCTCCATGTCTGTTAATAGTACTAGTTCCAGCCCCAGTTCAAGTCTCTGTCCATAGATATTCCTTATTTCTATTTCTCCCCAGAATTCTTTCAATTTATTACAGTTCCACCACATATGTATATATGTCCCCGTTGCCTGTTTGCATCTTCAGCAAAAGCTTACTTAACTTGTTATCTATTTGGTGCAGTTTGACTGGGGTCAGATACCAGCGCCATAACAACTTGTAATTATGTTCTTTAACTCGTACTGACATGGTTCTCATGATCCTTCTTTTCCATTTTTCTTGCCATTTTTTCTGTAATTATAATATTCAATTCATGTTCCCACATATTTTTTAATATCTCTTGTATCTTTCCTGTTTTATTCAATATTTTTTATAATTTACTAATAATCCCTTTGATACCTATCTCTTCCTTTCTAATCTTGGCTAACATTTCTTCAAAACCTGTCAATTTTCTTTCTAAGCTTCCTGCATACATAACATCCTTGTTCCATTTATTTATCTGTAGAACCTGGAACCAATTTAAGCCCAATTGTAGAAATAATTCATCTCTTTTATTATGTTCTGTACATATTTTAACCCAATCCTTAAGCAATAAAGCCTTCTTATCTGTTAAAATCTTCCTAATTCTACCATCTATTTTTACCGGGAAAGTATTGAAATCACCCACTTCTAAAATTGGGGATATCCCTGGTGCCAGTATCTTTTCAGCCCTCTTCCTTTCTTCTATTGTTGTTTTTAGAAGCTTATTTTGTATATCTTTTTTTAAAATTTATTTCCTCCTTTGTTTAAGAAGATTGCCTTACCCATTTTGCAAATTTCTCTCATCTCAAATTTTCCCCAAATTATCTCCTCTTTCATTAATATCTTAATAACATTCCTTATTTGAAATGCTTTATAATAATTTTGTATATTCGGTAGGCCAAGTCCCCCTTTCTTTTGAGATAAATACCAAAGTGCCTTAACAATCCTTGGTCTGCAATTTCCATTACAAAACTTATATTTCCATTACAAAACATCATATTTTGATATTACTGAAGTTCTTTAACATTATGTTCAACTGGTAAAACATCAAATAAAAAATTTAACCTAGGTAGCAACATCATTTTGCAGAGGGCTATTCTACCAAACCAAGAAAGGTTTAAGGTTTTATAATTTGCTATTTTCCTTTCCATCTCTTTCTTCACATTTGTATAATTTAATTTCTTAAGATCTCCACCTTTTCCTGTTATTATCACTCCTAAGTATCTTACTGAAATTTTTAACTTGAATCTTGAATCTTGTCTTAATTCTATCCTGTTTGTTTAAATCGCCGTTGCAAAGTATCATCTCTGATTTATCCCAGTTCACTTTTAAACCTGTAATTTCTTCAAAATTACCCAAATGCTGATATATTTTTTGTAGGGCCTGTGTTGGTTGTTTAACTATTAATAACGTATTGTCTGCGTATAAGTTTATTTTGTTATCTTCCAAACCAATTATTTCTTTATCTTGTTGTATAGCATTGGCTAAGAATTCCATTGGCAATACAAATATTACTGGGGATAGAGGACAGCCTTGCCTTGTACCAGCTTCTAGTCTCACCTCCTCTGTATATTCTTCATTCATTTTAACTCTTGCTGACCTTTGCAGATATAATTTGGCTACCACTCCTTGAAATTTATTTCCGAATCCATATAAGCTAATCATCTCTTGTATTGTGGCCCATTGTAGCGAATCGAAGGCCTTAAATATGTCCAATGCTAATAATCCCATCTTTTCCTTTTTACGTTCCGCAAGGCCCATTAAGTTTAATACCCTCCTAATTAAATCTGTCATATATCTATTTTTCAGGAAGCCTACCTGATCTTTGTTTATATATTCCCCTATGAACTTATTCATCCTGTTTACCAACATTGTTGTGAAGATTTTCGCATCTTGATTTATTAAAGAAATTGTCCTATATGATTCAATTTTTTCCACATCTTTTCCTGGTTTTGGGATTAGGGTTATTATTGATCTGCTCCATGAGTTTGGTATTTTTTTCACCCTCTAATATTTTATTAAATAATTTATGAAGTTTCTCCACCACTATCCCTTTGAAATCCTTATAAAATTCTGCTGGTAAACCATCTTCCCCGGGGGCCTTATTTAGTTTTAATCTTCCTATAATTTCTCGGATTTCTTTTTCTGATATTTTTTCCTCCATTATATTCCTGTGTTCTTCCCCTATTTTTTTAATTTGTTGTTTTTCAAAGTATTCTTTAAGTTTACTCAAGTTTACTCTTTTTTTGAATAAAGTTCACTATAAAAGTTCTCTACTATTTTTAATTTATCTGCACTTTTATTACATCTTTTCCCTGTCTTATCAATCAGAGTTCCTATACGACTTTTAGACTTTTTCTCTTTAGCTGCTCTTGCCAATAATTTAGAGTTTTTATTACTGTATTCAAAATATTCTCTCTTTAAAAAAATTATATCTCCCTTAACTTTCTCTATGTCTTTGCCATCTATTTCCTTTTTTATTTTTATTATTTCTTCAAGTATTTTTGCATCCTTATTTCTGGCATGCTCCAATTGGAGGTGTTTCAATTGCTTCTCTAATTCCTGGTAACTGCCTCTCTCCTGTTTCTTCTTTATACTTGCTAATTTTATCGTCTCCCCTCTAAAAATTGCTTTCATGGTATCCCAGACTGTACTATAATTAACTTCACCATTATCATTCCATTCCCAGTATTTTTTCCCATTCTTTTATCATTTGTTCCTTTCTAGACTGGTCCCTGAAAAGACTGGAGTTATATCTCCAATTATACGATTTTTCCCCATCCCCGCCCACTTTTATTTCCATTATTATCTTTGCATGATCTGATTCTTTGAAAATACCTGTCTCAATTTTCTCTACCCTTTTAAGTAAATTCTTTGTAACGAAGAAATAATCTTTTTTGGAATACAGATTATATACCTGTGAAAAGAAAGTATATGTTCTTTCAACCCCTTTAATTTCTCTCCACACGTCAATTAAACCTGTTAATTTGATCCAATTATCTAATACATCCCTTTTATCTCTCCTTCTAACTCCTGTACTATCAATTTCTGATCGTATTAAATTAAAGTCCCCCACTACTATCATACTCTGTGTGGCTTCCTTCTCTATTACTTAGCCATTTTGTTTAGAAACTCTTCTTGATGTGTATTGGGTGCATATACGTTTACCAACGTTAAGTCTTCATCATCTATTTTCTCCTTGACAATTAAATATCTGCCTTCAGGATCTGCTATACTTTGTATAAGATTAAACCCCAGTTTATTAGATATCATAATAGCTACACCTCTCACTTTAGATGTACCCAACGCCATCTCATATATCTCCATGCCTCTCAAATATAATCTATTTACCGCTGAGGATTTCTGATGAGTCTCTTGTAAAAGAATTATGTCTAAGTTATCCTTTTAAAGAGCTAATTGAATCTTCTTTCTTTTCAACATACAACCTGTACCTTTCACATTCCATGATAATATCTTACTATTCCTCAACATCTTTTCTTCCTCCTTATATGTATTGTGTTACTCCTTCTGGACGTGCTACCCCCTACCCTACACAAAATTACATAAAAGACAAGTATAATGAAAAATAAAAACAAGGATTTACCTAAACAGACTTTTAGAACTCTCCTCCCCACTCTCCTTGCCTGAGTTTCACCTTTGGATCCCAAAGAGAGGAGGGTGAGGCAAATGGCATGGATTTAAGGTTTTATTCTTTAGCATTCCCTTCCTCCTCCGCCAAAGTAAAATTTTATTCTAATACTACTAAACTTCCCATTTCTAATTAGTCCGATCCCCCCTAAAGTCGAATCCCTCTCCATGCCTCCAGATTCCTGTAACGCCTTTCTTAAATCCATCCATTCTTGGGAGGCAACCTTGATCAGCCCAATCTGACATAGATAATCCAGTACTTCAGTCTTGTTGTCAATCACATGCATTTTTCTATCAAAGAAAAACCTTAACTGTTGTGGAAATCTCCAGCTATAAGTTATTCCCTTAGCCATCAACAATTTTGTAACCGGTTTCATCTTGTATCTCCAACTTCTCTCCGTTGGTGCAATATCATTATAGACTTCCACATCAGCTCCATTCATCTTTAGAATGCCAGCACCACAGGGAGTAGTTTGGGCACCCATGAACCACGTGGCTGGCCCATGGTCTGAAAAGTTTAGGCACCCCTGCTGTTAGTAAGGGTTTGGTCCAGATCTGGCCCATGACTTCAATTCATCTGAACCACACCACCCTCATCACTCCCAGAAACAGAAGTAAAACTCACCTGACTTCCGCTTCTGGGAGCAACTATGGTGGAGTGGGCCAGATAAATTGGTGTTGTGGGCTGACCCCAGCCCATGGCCCATAGTTTTAGCACCCATGAACCTATGGGCCAGATGCAGCCAATGACACCAGAAGCGGAAGTAAAACTCACCCAGCTTCTGGGAGTGATGAGGGTGGGTGGGGCCAGACTACCCAAACTACAACCTGTGCACCAGATCTGGCCCTGACACCAATTCATCTGGCCCATTCCACTCTCACCATTCCCAGAAGTGGAAGCAAATAGCAGGGGTGCCCAAACATTTCAGGCCATGGGCCAGTCGCGTGGTTCATGGGTGCCAAAACTGTGGGCCGGGGCCAGCCCACAACACCAATTTATCCGGCCCACTCCACAATAGTCACTCCCAGAAGCGGAAGTCAGGTGAGTTTTTCTTCTGTTTTTGGGAGTGATGAGGGTGGTGTAGGCCAGGTGAATTGGAGACGTGGGCCAGATACGGCCCAGAAGCCTTGCTAACAGCAGGGGTGCCTAAACTTTTCAGACCATGGGCCAGTCATGGCTCCATATGGCAGCTCTGCATGATTGTAAATTTCATCCATTTGTTTTCTTCTGCTCACCATGGTGTGCCATGGCATCATTGGAAAAAAAAATCTGTCAACAAAAAGGGTGAGCACTTCTTTTAAAACAGCAAGTTACAAAATGCTGTCTGTGTTTGCTTAGCTAAACTAGTCAAACTGGTTTGACAAGTTTTTGTAATGCGTGATTGTTTTGCAACCTTGAGATAAAGAGACCAGGCAGCCCCCTCCCTTTCTCCCAAGACAAACTGGTGAGTCACAGCCACACCTCAGGGAATTGGAGGCAAACATTTGTATCAGAAATAGCTGTGTTATCTGATGGATTGGATAACGTTAACATAAAGGTTAACATAAAGTTATCCGAGCCAAATGTTTGCCTCAATTTCCCCAATGTTATCCGATTTTAGCGTTATCCAATTGTTATCCGATGTTTTACTGTACCTCTGATAATGTTTACCTCAGATAATGCTAAAATCACATAACGTTAAGTAATCTGGGGTGGAGAATTGCATCGAATAACGTTAAGGTCCTATGGGATGGATCGGATAACAACTGCTAAAGCCTGTGCAGTTACACTGTATCTCTATGGAGCTTTAACGTTATCCAATCCATCCCATAGGATTTTAACATGCATCGGCTAACACTAAAAATCGGATAACACCAAGACTTGTGGAACCAAGTTTTAGCATTATCCAAGGTTTTACTGTACAGTAATACCTCGGATAACGTTTACCTTGGATAACGCTAAAATCGCATAACGTTAAGTAATCTGGAGAGGAGAATTGGATCGAATAACGTTAAGGTCCTATGGGATGGATCAGATAACAACCGCTAAAGCCTGTGCGGTTACAGTGTATCTCTATGGAGCTTTAACGTTACTCGATCCATCCCATAGGATTTTAACATGCATCAGATAACACTAAAAATCGGATAACACCAAGACTTGTGGAACCAAGTCTTAGCGTTATCCGAGGTATTATTGTATTTGGATATATATCTACGTGAGCATCTTCATTCATATTCTGATTTAACTGGGAGGGGCCATTGCAGTTGTCAGGGTGGTAAATGAAATGTCAATTGACTTTATATCCATGTTGATTTTTCTTACAAAAATGAAATCTAAAAACGAATCCCAAAACTCAAGAGCACAGACTGCATACACTAATCTGGTATTCCACATTGACTTTGTTACGGCATGCCAGATATTCACGTTAGAATCTGCAAATCTTAGCTATTTGTGGCTTCCTTCCTGAAACCACAGGTCTTTGTAAGTTTGACAACCTGTATACTGTTACCTGACACGCTATGAGTTACACAATGCAGGGTTCCTACTTTTAGGAGCATCCGGCCCTCTTCAGCCTTCTTCTTGAAGGAACCTTCAGCTGTTCATTGTGTTCTTTAGACTTCTGTGCTAAGGTCTCTCATACTCCTCTCTTTGTATCTCTGTATTTTTAGGAATGACATTTCATGTCATTACCACAGATTTAACCCTACTTAATTCAGGACAGAAATTGCAGACTGAAAGGATCACAAATTAGTGCAGAAGTATCAGGGAGAAAATGTTTTTTTTTTAAAACTGCAAATCCCATGCCATGTTACCGTGCCCAAAAATTAGCAACACCCTGTGGTTCAGTGATCCAGATGCAGTATTACCATCAAAACTCCGTTCATGATCTGAGTTTGATCCTGAATGCTTCAAGGTTGACTCAGGTTTTCATCCTTCTGATGTTTGTAAAATGACTACCTAGCCTTTTCTTTTTCTTTTCTTTTTTTTTTTTGGGGGGGGGGGCAAACTGTGCATAATTATCTTGTGAACTGCCCAGAGAATGCTTAGCACTAAGGAACAGCATGTAAATGCCCAACAACAGCACAACAATCTTTCACATACTGCTTACACCTAGTGATATGAGGTGGGATGAAAACACAATGGGTGACCTCAACCAGAAGTAAGAAATGCTGGCTGAAACTCAGAGGCTGAAACTCAGTAGTAAGTTACTGTTTAGCTCTCATCATTCTTTGTGTTTGTTGTATACACTAGCATAGAGATGGGAAGGGCCAGCATTTAACAAACATAGCCAACCAACAGGTTAAATTTTTCTTCTGTCCCAAAGTAACTTTGTTTTGATCTAAGCCAGGGGTCCCCAAACTGAGTCCTATGGGCCAGATTCGGCCCATGGCACCATTTCATGTGGCCCACATTCCTCCAAGGCCATTTGAAAAACAAAATGGCCACCCCTTTGAAATTGTTGGGACAAAATGGCCACCCCCATTGTGCAGGCAGGGGGGAATAGCTGTCTGGCTTTCAAAGTGTGACCTGCCCCCCCCCCCGGCTTGAAAAGATTGGGAACCCTTTATCTAAGCTATCTGCATCTTGTTCTTGCTTGCCACTGCTATCGATACTTTGAAGACTACCTGTCTGACTTTATTTTGTTGTCTTTCTGATTCAAACTGTTTTTAAGTTCAGAAAGCCAGCAACTTAGTACCAGTTTGCAACAATCATTTACTTGTGATATTGTTCTTCCTGCTTTATTGCATCCATAATATAGTAAACGACTATGTTATATTTTTGTCATCTATCTGACAACTTTGTTTAAACACAGGCCTCATAAGTAAACATGTTTGTGTGTGTGCTAAAACTGTTTGAACATTTGTTCTTTAGGGATTAAGAAGGAAAAAAAGGGAATCAAAGGGGGTTTGCATTTTAAAACATTCAGCTTTAATCCTTTGGGACCAATTCTTTATGAGTCAAAACCAGTGCCTGGAAATGAACTTCCAGCTAGTGGAGCTGTCCTAACAAGAACATTACATGATCCTTGTAACTGGAAGATTGGCAGGTCAGCAGTTCAAAACCAGAGTGCTGCATGATGGAGTGAGCTCCCATCTCTGTGCTAGCTCCTACCAACCTAGCAGTTTGAAAACAAGAAATTGCAAGTAGATAAATAGGTAAAGCTTTGCAGGGGTGGGCGTCAGCAGGCTCGCACCAGTTCGCCAGAACAGGTAGCAGAAATTCTGGCTGGCCCCAAGTTTTGAAATAAAGTATAGTTGTACCTTGCTTAAAGAGCATAATGCATTCCACAGGATTGCTCTTTAAGCGAGTTTGCTCTTTAAGCGAAACACCATTGTAAGTGACCAATTTTGGGGGGAATTGCGAACCCTGATTTATTTGTTAAGCGAGTTTTTGGTTGGTTTTATTTGTTAAGCGAAGCAAACATTCAGAGAAAATTCTGCTCTTTAAGCGAGTTACTCTTTAAGCGAGGCACTCTTTATGCGAGGGTTGACTGTAGTCCTAATTTGGGTGCAATGCAGGGCTTTCCCCCTGGCCACACCCACCATACCACGGCCACTGTTGCTTCATTGGGAAACGTAACAGTGTTCCATGCACTCCGGTGTCTAGTCATGCCTCCCACAATCTCCATGGAAATGTTTGCAGATGCAGACAGTGCTGGCTGTTTGGCTATAAATGGAGATAAGCACCAAAACCCTATAGTTGGATATGGCTGGCTTTAGAGCAAGGATGACCTAAACAATTCCAGTTAGCAATCTAGCAGTGGTATTTGAGATCCGCTGATGTTTCCAAACAATTCCCAGAGGCAGCACCACGGTAGATATAACAAGATATAACTAAGGAATGTGTCTGCATGGTTAGGGCAGATATCTGAAGGAATGAGTATAGGTGAAATATTAGTTTTAACTGTGCGAATGGAACCTAGCAACCACTATGACTTGGACACCTGGCCCAGAGGTGAGTTCAGGAGAAACCTAAGATCCAAACCAGGGTTTGTGAAGGAGAAGGTAACACCATCAATGGACCCATTGTAGTTTACTACTGAGTTCCAGCCATAAAGTCACTTTCCTCTAGACCAGTGGTCTGCAAATAGTGGCTCTCCAGGTGTTTTGGACTTCAATTCCCAGAAGCCCAAGTCAGCACTACTGTTGATCGAGGCTTCTGGGAATTGAAGTCCAAAACACCTGGAGAGCCACTATTTGCAGACCAAGGCTCTAGACCAAGGGTTCCCAACCTTTTGAAGCTGGGAGCCAGGTCACCCTCCCTCAATCAGCTTTGAGAGCCAGACAGCCATTTTGCCCTGCCTGCATGATGGGGTGGCCATTTTGTCCTGATAGTTTCAAAGGAGTGGCCATTTTGTTTCTTGAATGCCCTTGGATGGGCAGGACTTTAGGTTGGGAACCCTTGCTTTAGAAAAAGCAAATGGTTCCCTTGAGGAGGTATGGATCAGAAACACAAAGAAATACAGCTATCTTTATATAAGCGACTAGACATAACATTTTAGATGGTGCAGAAAGTTAAGAATTCAGTAGAATGGAATGCCAATACATTAGACCAGTGTTTCCCAACCTTTGGTTTTTGGACTTCAATTCCCAGAGCCCTAAGTCAATTCCCCAAAATATTGAGCAGCCAATGTATTGACCTAGGCTTCTGGGAATTGAAGTTCAAAAACCAGAGGTTGGGAAACACTGCATTAGACAGAATATAAGACTGTTTATTTTTGACATTAATTTATTCATGACAGCACTTATGGCAAAACTGCTTTATGATGTCCTTCAGCTACTTCACCTACAATGGTTTTGCTCTTCCAATATGAATAGAATGTTGAGAAGGAGGTTCAAGAATCAAGTGAGAACAATTGTGCTTTGAAGGATTGCTCTTGAGAAGGCAAGCAGCCATTGGGAACAAATGTAATGCTAATTACTTTCTTTGAAGAGAACTTTTATGTTGAGGTGAATGGCTTTAAGCACTAAATGCACAGACAATCAGCTTTTCTATTTTGATTAGGTGGCTGAGGCTTCTTTTTCTCTGGTTTGTCTATTCTAGTTTCAGGTACAGTAATACCTCAGATAACGATTGCATCGGATAACACTAGAATTGGATAACGATGCAAGTTTTTGGGGAAAAACTTGCAATGGATAATGATTCTTCGTCTGGGGGTGTGTGTGTGGATTGGGTAGAACATCTACCCAATCCACCCCCACCCACAGCGATGGATCACTGGATGGGGGTGGATTGGGTAGCCCAATCCACCCCTACCCCCATGATCTCTGAGACTGCAGCAGGGTCGGGGAAAAGGCACATGCCTTTTCCCCAACCCTACTGGCAGCGATGGATTGCTGTGGTTGGGGGCTGGATTGCCCAACTGGGCAAGGCTTGTCTTGGCCGATAAGCCCCATGTGCACGGGGCTTTTTGGCCAAGACAAACCGAACACGGGCGGTCGATCGCCCGCCCGTGCTCGGCTTGTGTTGTCCGACAAGCACCGCTTGTGTTGTCAGCCAACACAAGCCGAGCAGGGGGGGGCAATCGCCCACCTGGGCAAGGCTTGTGTTGGCCGAAAATCCCCATGTACATGGGGCTTTTTGGCCAAGACAAGCCGAGCACCGGGGGGGGGGGGTGATCGCCCTCCTGCTCGGCTTGTGTTGGCTGAACAGCCACGTGTGTGGGGCTTTTTGGCCAACACATGCCTTGCTCAGGTGGGCGATCCCCCCCGTGCTCGGCTTGTGTTGGCCGATAAGCCCCGCATGCATGCAGGGCTTATCAGCCAAGACAAGCCTTGCCCAGGTGGGCGATCATCCCCCCCTGTTCAGCTTGTGTTGGCCAAACAGCCTCGTGTGCATGGGGCTTATCAGCCAAGACAAGCCTTGCCCAGGTGGATGATCGCCCCCCCCGCTCGGCTTGTGTTGGCCGATCAGCCCCGTGCACGTGGGGCTTTTTGGCCAACACAAGCCTTGCCCAGGTGGGCGATCGCCCCTCCTGCTCGGCTTGTCTTGGCCAATCAGCCCCATGCACATGGGGCTTTTCGGCCAACACAAGCCTTGCCCAGGTGGGCAATCATCTTCCCCTGCTCGGCTTGTGTTGGCCAATAAGCCCCGTGTGCACAGGGCTGATCGGCCAACACAAGCCAAGCCGGCGGGCGGGTGATCGACCACCTGTGCTTGTCTTGGCCGAAATCCCCCCCCCCGCATGCAGGGGTAATTTTGGCCAAGGTAACCCTTGCCCGGGGAGTCCAATCCACCACCCCCGCTTTGATCCTTTGCCTGGGCGCGCGACCCCCATAGCAATAGTGCACCTGGGCAAGGGTTGCCTTGGCCGAAATCACCACCCCCACGCAAGGGTGTGTGTGATTTCGGCCAAGGCAACCCTTGCCTGGGTGCGCTATTGCTACGGGGGTCACACGCCCAGGCAAGGGATCGGAGCGGGGGTGGTGGATTGGGTCCAATCCACACACACACACCCCACACTGTCAAGGCTTTTTTTTAGTGTTGTTCGATGAATGCATCGGACAATGCTAAAAATCAGATAACATCATGACTTGTGGAACCAAGTCATAATGTTATCTGAGGTACTAGTGTACTTAATGCATATGATTAGGGTTGCCATACATCACAGTTTTCCAGGATTTTCCCGGATTCAAGCTGTCCAGTCTGGTTCAAGAAAAACATGTAAAAATCCCATGAGGAAGGGAGCAAGAAATGCCCATGTCTATGGAGGATTCCTTCTTCACATGACTGCAAAGTGTTAAATGCATAGAGTCAACATTCCAAGAGAGGAAGGGAACATTGTGGATATGAAGTGAAGAGTTGTCTCTCACAAAGGACCTCCTCCCAAATAAGTCCCTTCCTTTTCTCTTTCTGGAGGTAAACGGGACTCCAAGGGCTGCAGTTCACTGAGGGAGTCTGGGAAATGTAGTCATTTCTGCTAGGGCCCTAACACTGCGGATTTCAAAGGCAGGATACAACAAAAAATTTTTACAAGGCAGATGTAAAAACGTGAGCAACCCAGGGGAGGGGGAATGTATACTCAGACATAAGGAGCGGTGGCGGTCGCCGCTGCCACTGGTCAAAACATAATTGTTTAAACCTGCTTTTTCTGAGTGCTGTAACCCAAGATATTCAGTATCACTTAGCGCTAAAGATAAACTTGTCTAGTTTTGTGGTTTTTCTTGACTTTATTCATATGTATCTCTATATTATACTGCATTATTCTGGACAGTGTCATAGGATGATGTTGTGAACCACTATATATACTTGAAGAGGCCTGGTTATTTGGCACAACGCTACCTTATCTACACATATCTAGAGGGTTGGGTTGTCCAGCCAGGGAGCTGCAACTCAGAAGAATGATAGGGATTACTTGAAAGTAAAGCACGCTATTGTTACAGTCCCTATTTATTTACTTGAAATTTCTTGCTTTCAAACTGCTAGGTTGGCAGGAGCTGGGACAGAGCTGGGACAGCAAAGAAGGAGCTCACTCCATCATGTAGTACTCGGGTATCAAACTCTGACCTTCCATTCTTCAAGTTCAGCATTTTAACCACTAAGCCACTGCAGTCACTAGTTAATATATAATGAATATTATTTTGCTGTCCATTCTTTAACTTCTTTAATAAGACAGAATTTCAGGATTCTTTAAATTGTCCCTCAAAAGAAATAAAGCAACAGAAGAAAAGAATGGTTAAAAAGAAAAAAAATATGATGAAAAAATGAAATTGAGACTGGTTTCTTTTTGGTAAAGCAAAGGAAACAATTGTTTGGATGACAAGAGGATTCATATGCAGGATTCATATCCTGGAACTTCTCATCTTGAACAGATGTTATACACAGTTCTCATGGTTGGCATGAGATCAACACTGGGAGCAGCTGCAGTATTTTCTGGATGAAAAATCACCATGTTTACTTTTTAAGAAAAATACCAGCTTGGTTACAACTTTGGCATCCAGACCTGCTCATGTGTTAACAACACTATACAATGCACCCAATGAAAAAGCATGTTGCATAAAAGAGAGCGGAAGAGAAGGTGAATATCTGAGACCCAAGAAAGTTAACAGAATCTTTAATGTAGCATGGACACAACAAACTGCGCCTACTGATTGGCAACAAGCAATGTGGGAAAACAAAGGAAGTAAACAAGAAGGCACACAATATCGAGTGCCAGAACAAGAACCTTGTATCTCCTCTGACATCCAAAAGGGTAAAAGAAGAAGTAAAGAAGTAGTGCTGGATATAACTAGTTAGAAATAACATGCTACAATTCCTTTTCCATTAAGTTTATTAATTTTGTAGTCCATTCTTCTGTATTGGGGATATCTTGTTCTTTCTGTATAAATTGGAAAAGTCACTACAAGAAATGCAACCAATATAATTTATTTAGAAATGGAGCCATTCCATCCAGCTCACACCCTTGCTCTTGCTGCCATCCTTTCCCCCTCTACCTGACATGGCATGTCCCTAATGCCATTCCATAGAGGGGCAGATGTTGTTAGAAGGCTTAAACTATCCACTTTGCTACATATCAGTGTTAGGAACAACCCAAGCCAGGCGGAGGGCAAAAAGATGGCAGTGGAAGTGGAAGCAGCAGATGCCCATGGCTGCCCATGTCCTTCCTGGATGTTGCTCCAGCTGAGTGTGGGCATGCACAGGCATGACCCCTCCTTCATCCATGGCAGTTTGGTAAGCAGGGAAGCAGTGGCGGCAGCAGCAGCATGGAGGGAGTATTTATGGACCAGACTGGCGGTGTGGGGGGAGTGTTTGCGGCATGGTGGCAGTGTGTGTAGTGAATGTTGGCAGTGGTGATGGTGGTGGTGGGAGTGTTGGTGGGCCGGACTGGTGGCATGTGGGAGAGTGTTGGCGGCAGGAGTGGTGGTGTGAGGGGTAGCTTTAGATTGATCTGGGGGACTCATCAACCCCTCCTCAAAAAAGAATGACTAGTAAGAAAATCACTTTAGGCTTTCTAACTTAGCCACCTTTGTGCCAGAGCATGGATCTCATTCCCTGCTACTGTATGGCATTTGGATGTGAAACAAAACAGAAGCTAATTGGGATGGGGTGTAGGAAGGAGGTGCCACATTGGATTGGCATTTACTTTTATCTCTGTATAGTGTGTGGATAGGTCAAGTCAAATACAGCAAAGATTTTTTTAGCTATGATATTTTCTAGCTGTAATAAAATATTTGATCTGTATTTGAAGAAAATGAAATGTGTTTTTATCTGATTTCTACAATTTGCAATTACAATACCCTGCATTGTTTCTTTCAAATCAGATTAAAGCGTGTCATTAATGGAGGATTCCTGTGTTATTCTTTTTTCTTTTTTTTTTGAGGGAGGGAGCAGTGGTGGGCACCAGTTCGCCAGAACCAGTAGCAGAAATTCTGGCTGGCTCCACCCATCCAAATTTTGAAATAAAGTAGTCCTAATTCATGTGCAATGCAGGGCTTTCCCCTGGCCACACCCACCATACCATGCCCACAGTGTAGTAGTAAAATTGTTTGGAGCCCACCACTGGGAGGGGGTCAATAGAAATTGATGGCAAAACCCTTAGCCAGTTCATGAGAATATTATCAGAAGTGCATTCTGTGTGGCAAAAGTCCCTAATGTGCACAGGGGCTTTACAAAGTTCTCCTCTCCCTGTTTTATGATGAACTACACCAGCGTTTCCCAAACTGTGTTCCATGGAACACTAGTGGACTTCAATTCCCAGAAGCCTACGTCAGTACATTGGCTGATCAGTGCTTTGGGGAATTGACTTAGGCTTCTTGGAACCCTTTAAGTACAAAAACCAAAGTTTAGGAAATGCTGGACTAGATCATGTAGAGTAAGTTTGGCTGAAAGTTGGTCCAGAGACACCAAGTAAACTTTGTAACTAATTTAGGATTTGAGCTTGAATTTCCCAGTTCTAAGCTTGTCATCAACTGTTGCACTATACTGCCCTGCTCAGATCAAAAATTATTATGTCATTAACTTCAAGGCTGATACATACCTTACCACTGATACATACCTTACCTTAGATACCTTGTAGCCATTGTTCAATGAGGAATCTGTGCATTGGTAGGCGTCTCTACAATTACATCCTACATATGCAAATGCACGTGAGAAATCAAGTATCTCAGAAAACAAAACAAAACAAAATAAACAAAATAAAATAAAATAAAAATAAAAAACACAGTAGCACTTTAAAGACTGACTGCTATATTTTCACTGTTAGCTTTCGTGGATCAAGTCCACTTCATCAGACAAGGAATGAAACTTACAGGCATGTTCTTATATACCAAATTCAGGAGGTTGACGGGAGAAGGGTTGGTGTCAAGTAAGATGACAGACAAGCAAGCACAAGAATGCAGTTTCACACAGCCATTAGCAACAATAGATTATTCAGATAAACTCTAAAAGACTCTCTTTCAATCTCAAGGTTGCTGAGTAAGCCCACTATGGTATCTGATCAACTTGTGACCTGCATGTCAAGGGGGGGGGGGCAAACTCCTGTACCTGGGTTCTTTCTGTTTTACTAAAGAAAATTGGCAGGAAAGTTGTAATATAAAATCATATAGCAATCTCTGCATCAAATTTGATAATGTCCCAGAAACCCTTCACTAATATTTAGCCCCCTGTGATGGGAATCGAACAGATGGATGTATTTGATTTCTGCTGTCTCCCTTTCAATCCTAGTTTTGTAATTTCTCTGTTCCAGAATTGCAACTTTCAGGTCTTGGATAGAGTGTCAAGTTAGATTGAAGTGGTTTGAGACGGTTTTCTCCGTGTTGCCATTCTGGATATCTGATTTGTGTCCGTAAAACTGCCTTTAATGTTGTGTGTGGTGCCATTGGGTCCAGTAATACTGTTTCCAGAGCGAATGTGGGGGCATAGTTGACATCTGGATTTGCAGCAGGGTCTAGTTCCCATATCTGCTCCACTTCTGTGTAGTCTGTTGTGTGTCAATAGTTGTTTGAGATTGGGGGGTTGTCTATAAGCAAGTAGGAGTCTGTCACCAAGGGCTTTGGAAAGTGAAGCACTCTTGTCTAAGATGGGTTGGAAATCCCTCATTATGCGTGTGAGGGGTTTGAGTTGAGAGCTGAAGGTGACAACCAGTGGTGTGCGATTGCTTTCCCTTCTGGGCCTGTCTTGTAGTAGGTCACTCCTGGGTATTCGTCTAGCCTTTTGTTCTTTAACCATATTGGATGGGTATTGTATTTTGAGAAATGCATTTTGTAAGTCTGTGAGCTTGGCATCTCTATCCTGTGGGTCTGAGCAGATGCAATTGTACCTGAGAGCTTGGCTGAAGACAATGGATTTTGTTGTGTGTTCTGGGTGGAAGCTGGAGGCATGCAGGTAGGTACATCTGTCTGTGGGTTTGCGATATAGTGTGGTACTAAGATGTCCATTTTGTAATTTCACAGTGGTGTCCAGGAAATTTACTTGTTGTGTAGACTGGTCCAAACTGAGTTTGATATTTGGGTGAAAATTATTGAAGTCTTGGTGGAATTTCTCCAGGGTTTCTTTTCCATGCGTCCAGATCAAGAATATGTCATCAATGTATCTCAAATAGACAAGTGGTTTATAGGTACAGCAGTTAAGAAAACGTTGTTCTAGATCAGCCATGAATATATTAGCATACTGTGGAGCCATGCGAGTACCCATGGCAGTTTCGTTGATCTGGAGGTAGGTTTCATTGTTGAAGGTGAAATAATTGTGTGTAAGTACAAAGTTGCACAGAGAGGTGACTGTTTGGGCTTCCTTTTTGTTTTGAATGATGTTCCTTATGGCTTGTAATCCATCTTTGTGTGGAATGTTGGTGTACAGAGATTCCACGTCCATTGTAGCTAAGATGGTGTTATCCAGGAGGTCATGTGTGTTTTGAAGTTTTCTTAGAAAGTCTGTGGTATCTCTTACGTAGCTGGGTACATTGGTGGCATATGGTTTGAGAATGAAGTCCACATATCCAGATACTCCAACGGTGACAGTGTTGATGCTTGAAACAATGGGTCTCCCAGGGTTTCCAGGTTTGTGAATTTTAGGTAGCAAATAAAAGGTAGCTGGTTGAGGTTCTTGTGGTGTCTCGGTCAAGATTTGATCCCGTACATTTCCAGGAACAGATTTTAGAAGGTTGTGTAATTCTTTTTGATATTTGGTGGTTGGGTCCGTAGTTAGAGGCTGTGTGTTTTTTATTTTTATTTTACTTTATTTTGTTTATTTTATTTTGTTTTGTTTTGTTTTCTGAGATGCCTGAACCACAGACTAACACGGCTACTATTCCAAAAAATTCAAGTGAGAAATCAAGTCCCTCTGCATCTGTTTTTTTTTTTTTTTAGCCATTTGAATATTATGTTACCCGGTGGCTAGGTGGACCATGCTGTGTGCCCTCTGTTTTCACCTTGGCCAAGGAATCTGACAAAGGAAGCTTTGGTGAGTTTTAGTCCCGGCCTACCATTATTGACAAGAGAAAGTCAACACTGCTGAGTTAGACTGATCATGCCCCCACACCTCAACAAGGCTCTCACCAAGGAGGTACATATTGGTAGAAAAACAATATAACAATTATGATACTTAATTTGCATAATATGGAAAGAGATCTGCACTAATTTGCATTTGTCAAACTGCAGGTTAAGTCTGTCTAATAATTATGTTGATAATAAACAAATTAGGCATTGAGATTTGGAGAAATGGGATTAAACAACCCTAGCCAGCTGGTTTCTAGAAAGTATAATAGGCTCATAATCTTCCTTCTAGCCCAGTTAGGATACAACGTACTTGGCAAATTTAATTTCGCTCAGTGTTGTAAAATGAAATGTTCACATCTGAGTAAAGAGACATGGGATTGTTCTGCAAATGTGTGGCATTTCCCCCAAAACAGATCCCTCTTTCTCTTTGAGAAGGTCCTTAAATGTCCACGTTTTTTGGCCAACAGAGTCATGAACAAAGTTTGAGGGACAGAATATGCTGTAGAACTCAAGTAGGTAAAAGGCATAAAACAGGATAGAGTGAAAGACCAAGCACATGGGTAGAGTGGATGATCTTGATGAAATACAGGATGGCAGTTCCTTGATCCAAAGGGCTATATTATTATTATTATTATTATTATTATTATTATTATTATTATTATTATTATTATTATTATTATTATTATAATTATAATATACTGGGGTATAAGATGACTTTTTACCCCTGAAAAACATGCCTCCAAGCGGGGGGACCATCTTGTACGCCGGGTGCACTTCAGTTGAATAAAATACAGTAATACCTCAGATAACATTTACCTCAAATAACGTTTACCTTGCATAACATTTACCTTGCATAACGTTAAGCAATCTGGGGAGGAGAATTGCATCGAATAACATTAAGATCCTATGGGATGGATCAGATAACAACTTTTAATATCAGATGATGAAGAGGGGTTTGAAGGCTTTTAAAGGGAAACTGTCACACCAACAAACTTGCTAGGGACTTGCCTAGCACTTGCTCTCTCCCTCTATTTGTTATCTTCCTTCTATCATTGACAGTTCCAGTTTGTTTAACAGATTAGAAAACAAACAGCATGGCAGCTCCCATAGGTTTATTGTTCCATTCAGCTTTAGTGAATTGTCTTTGGTGAATTACGTTTAATAAACGTGCACTGTTTTATGTTTACTGTACATGTTTGATAACATACAGCCTTGTGACAGTTTTTCTGCATGTCATAAGCATTTGAATATAAATTAAAATGCTGAAATCAAATCTGATGTTCTTTTACGTTTTATTTGGTGTGTGGAAGGTGTGCGGAAGAGGAGGTAGTCTTATACAGCGAGTATATTTTGAGTGGAAATGTTGGGGGGTCATTTTATACACCCAGTTGTCTTGTACGCTGGCAAATACGGTATTATTGGTTGAAAGAATTTTTGCAGAAGAAAATACATTCAGGGAATGCCTAAATGAACCTCCTTTCATGTCCCCAGGAGCTGGGACAGAGATGGGTACTCAATCTGTCATTCAGTACCCAGGTCTTGAAATGCCAACTTGCCAGCCTTCCAGCTAACAAGGCGAGTACCTTAACCACTGAGCCACTGCAGTGATAAACTGCTGGTCTCTGGGTTCAGTAGGAAGCTCACAGTGATATCAGAATACAGGACTGACTGTGTAATTTATAATACTTATCCTGAGAAGTCAGATATTTTTCTCCATGGCCCCCAATGTTTCTAGAAAACAGCTATGTAGTATGTGTTTGTGCTTAGTATTTGTTTCAGCTTTTTAAAAGTTCTTTCTCCAGATTTAAACCAATGTATTTCAAATTACAGTGAGAAAAACAACAGGAAATACCAAACCCATGTGGTTGCAAGCAAACAGAAGAACAATAAATCCAAAACTATTTAAGAGAAACTTAGGTACATTGTTCTGACTGGATTTCCCCCCCCCCCCCTATTTGGATGCAGTGGAAAGCATTTGTCTTGGCCAATGCCATTACTGACATTTAAAAATATAATTACCCCATCTGGTATTTGTGTATGATTGAGTATTCTATCACTTTTATATTCCAAACTATTTTTGCACTATGGACCTATGAAGAAGGAATGAGCTTTCCTGATTTTTAAAAAAGCATTTCCCAGCCTACCTACACTTCATATGAATGTGGTTAAATCTTTCTGGATTGGGACTCTTTGCTCATGATCACACATGCCTTGGTTACCTCAGGAGTTACCATCTTTGGCTCTGGATGGGGCGGTTTTGCCCCAAATAGACCCGGTGCGTAATCTGGGCGTCCTCCTGTGTGGGGATCTCTCAGCGGAGATGAGACACGACACAGGTATGGAATAAAACCTCTAAGCTTTATTGGAACTGTAGTACATTTATACTGTTAAAGCAGTGCATATCTGGGTCAGCATTTCACATTCCATTCTAGGCAGGAAAGTAAACCCATTGTTAAAACAAGCTGTTGGCCTGGTATTTAGTTCACCCTGTTCTTCATAAGGCTGTGCTATCAGAAGCGGCCTGCTCTATTCTAGTGCAGCGTGTTCCTTCTCAATGGGCTATAGATAAGGGTGGAATGCTTATGCGTGTGCAGTCAAGAGAACCATAGGAAAAGAGGAACAGGGAAGCCTCTGTTCAACGTGGCGTGCCAGCGTTGACATCAGCACTCCATATCCCCCTCCCTACACTCCTGGACTCGCGACTACTGCTCGAAGAGCAGGTGGCAGTCGTGGCTAGGAGGGCTTTTGCACAACTTCATGTGATCCACCAGTTACACCCACTCCTAGATCGGGATTCCTTGCTCATGATCACACATGCTCTGGTCACCTCCAGACTTGATTACTGTAATGCGCTCTACATGGGGCTGCCTTTGACGACCATTCAGAGGCTTCAACTGGTCCAGAATGCGGCTGCCCGGGTTGTGATGGGGTGTGGGCGGTATGCACATGCCTCGCCTCTGCTTCGGGAGCTGCACTGGTTGCCGGTTTGCCTCCGGGTGCAACTTAAGGTGCTGGTTATTACCTTTAAAGTCCTACATGGTAGTGGGCCAAGATACTTAAGAGACCGCCTCACCCCAAGAACATCTGCTCGTCCCACCAGAGTGGGCCAAGAGGCTCCCTAGTTGTTCCATCAACCAGGGAGGCACATCTCTCTGGCTCCAAAAGGAGGGCCTTCTTCGTGTCTGCTCCAGCCCTATGGAACCTCCTGCCTACATCTCCAGACAGAGTTGCTGCCCTTTAGGAAGAATCTAAAAACATGGCTGGCAGGACAGATATGGGGTATGTAAGGTATTATGATCCCAGCACATTGGTTGATCTGAGCCTCTCTCTTTTTCTACTTTTAAATTAGTAGTTGTAGCATCTGGTGAGTTTTTAATCTGTTTTTAATCTTTTTCAGATTTTAATTTTTAACAGTTTTCAGGTTTTTAGATGGAAGCTCCCACTTCCTAATCCTGGGCCTTATCTGCCCAGGGAAGGAAAAGACTAACGTCCTCTGGCCGGAAGGAGGAATGGATTTTAGCTGTTGGTGTTCTGTGTGTGTTATTGCTGTTCTGTTTTTGTGTTTTTTTTCCTGATTGTAAACCCCCCTGAGTTGCCATGGCAAGTGGGCAGTGATATAAATCTAAATAAATAAATAAATAAATAAATAAATAAATAAATACCTTCAGCTAGGAGAGGCTCATCTCTCTAGCACGAGAAGGAGGGCCTTTTCTGTGTCTGCTCCAGCCCTATGGAACCTTCTGCCAACAGAGTTACGTCTCCAGATGGAGTTGCTGCCTTTTAGGAAAGGAGTGAAGACCTGGCTGGCGGGACATGTGTGGGGAGTGGCCCAGACAGCCAACTCGGTCACCTGGCTCATTTAAATATCCCACCTCCCTCCTCTGTGTTTTTAACTTGAATTTTAATTTTTTTAATGTATGTGTTTTAATTGTTTTTAGTTGTAAAGCTGCCCTGAGTCTTCAGAGGAGGGTGGGGTACAAATGAAATAAATAAATAAACAAGTATGTTTTAGGAGGCATCATTGAACTTGTTCCACACTGCCAGGAATACTAGCAATAATCCCAATTGTTAAAACTTTGGAAATTCCTTTTTAAAATCCAATTGTAACAAAAATGGGATTTGTTATTTTGGGTTTTGGAATTTTCCCCCTTCATGTCAGACCACTATAAAATTTAAAATTATGGATTAGTATTAAAACTTAACTAAAATTCAAAACAAAATGTTTGAATAATTAGACTATTTTTACCAGAGGTGAGCTGTATCATGGTGCTATCTCAGCCATTTACTAGAACTTCTTTTACACACATGATAGGGAATAAATTGTATGCACATAAATGCAGCACTGAATGAATTTCCCCACATTCACAGAAAATTTGTCTTGTCCCCCCCCCCCAAATAATCAAAATTATATTTACGTCCACATACAAACACACACTATTAGACAATATAAACCTACCACTGACATGAATTATGTCTTGCTACCATGCATGTGAAAAGGAGTCGCTTTTTCCCAAAGGCCTTGCACATGTATCATTCGCTAGATATTTTTATCTGCCAGAAGTAAAATCATAGATTCATAGATCACAGAATGACAGAGTTGGAAGTAACCAATGAGTCCATCAGGTTCAACCTCCTGCTCAAGGGAGTAATCCAAACCAAACTAAATCTGAAAGTTGTCAAATTTTCTCTTAAATGTCATGCTACCTCCTGAGGTCATTAGTTCCATTGTTGTGCTGCTCTAATTGTTAAGAAAAGTTGCATGGTATTCAGCCTCTTCCTGTAACTTGAGCCCATTATTACATGCCCTGCACAATGGCATAATGGAGAACAGTGATCATCCTGGCAATTAGCCATGAAGACTGTCCTGAGAATATAATACAGTGGACTTTCATCTGCCTTGCACATTGCAGCATGACACCCGTACCACTAATCCAGTTCTGCAAGTCACTTCCTGGACCTGAGCCCTTTTGGCACACAAAGTCATCATCAGCCCCAGGCCAGGACTGATGAAGCTGCTGCCTTCTATCAAGATGGATTTAATACACTTGGGGACCATCACCCTTCCCTGTGGAATTTGGCACCCAAGGCCGTTAGCCCTGAGGGTGGTCAAGTGAGTTCTAGTTCTGTCTCAGAAATAGGAGTTGACAGGAGCCATGGCTGACGCCGCCGCCGCCGCCGCCGCCGCCGCCGGCCGGCGGCGGCGGCGGCGGCGGCGGCGGCGGCGGCGGCGGCGGCGGCGGCGGCGGCGGCGGCGGCGGCGGCGGCGGCGGCGGCGGCGGCGGCGGCGGCGGCGACGACGACGACGGCGGCGGCGGCGGCGGCGGCGGCGTCTTCTTCTTCTTCTTCTTCTTCTTCTTCTTCTTCTTCTTCTTCTTCTTCTTCTTCTTCTTCTTCTGCTTCTGCTTCTGCTTCTGCTTCTGCTTCTGCTTCTGCTTCTGCTTCTGCTTCTGCTTCTGCTGCTGCTGCTGCTGCTGCTGCTGCTGCTGCTGCTGCTGCTGCTGCTGCTGCTGCTGCTGCTGCTGCTGCTTCTTTTTCTTTTTCTTCTGTTCTCAATATTGGTTATCATCATCATAACAAACATCATCATAAACTGCCCAGACTGGACAGACAGTACTCTAGATGAGGCATAACTAGTAATAGATTTAATGATCAAACAACCTGGAAACTGTCACAAATTCCTCTCTCGCTTATTTTACTTGATGACACAGTTTCCATACTAATATAAGTATAGCCTTACTGAAAAAGTGAATAACGCTGGAGATTAATTTTTTGTTCCCCTCCTGGGAAAGATTTTATCATCTGATCTAATGTTTCCAAGGATTTCCACCTCAGATCTTCTTGTGGAAAGAAATAATGACTGCTCATTTTTGATGCAAAAAGTTGATAAAATTGTTTGTGCATGATGAATATGAGCTGGAAAGTAATAGAAAGCTTTATTGCCTCTAGTTTCCTGTACAGAAAAAAAAATGTATTGCAGCCTTTTGCCAAGATTGCTGTCAGTTCATGAGCCAAATCTGATCTTTTCTTGATCCATGAACCTTACCTGTAACCAATACTGGATTCAAGAACTGAAAGTTAGTATGCCAAATATATTCTGACTCATCATCACCCTAATGTCTATATTTACATATGTGAGCTAACTTGTTTGCATACTTGACAAAGGTAAAAATATAAATATAAATTTTGCAGATTTCTGTTGTTTACACTTTGGACTTTCCATTGCAGTTTGGCAAACTGAAGAAATGAATCCATTCACTGTCCTTTATCGCCTATATATCATCCTGCCACAATAGATGTGATGTATGAATTGCTTGGGTTTATTGGTTTATTGGTTAAGTTGTTCTAATGGTTAGCTATGTTTTGTCAAATGTCTCTAACACATTATTATTCATTGTTTTTGACAGAGTATTTCAGAGCGGATTTGCCCCTGCCACACCCTTGCCTGCAGTGTTGATGATTTGTGGCTTGGGAGCCCAGAAAATACAGGCAAACAGTTCTTGTGAGGCAACAGAAACTTTTACTCATGAGGTGAGGTACAGGAAAAGTATTTACAGTGATGATAAAATAACAAGCTTAGCTTCAGCATTTAGGAATGGCATATATTCAAGAAGTTCACAGTCCTTAGAGAGTTTCAGCTCTCACTCTCTTTGCTTACCCAGTCCTTGTTGGTTCCTTGCAGACACTTGCAGACCTTGATATGAACAGCTGTTAGGCAAGTTCTTGGTAGAAGCAAGCTCCAAGATAAAACTCCAACAATCCAAGCTGCTTGTATCCACTGATACAAAAATTACTACCATGAAGTGGCAAAAGTTCCAAAATCACTGGCCCATAAAATTACCTCCAAGATGAGTACTCTAGCAAGATGACCACTCCATTAAGGCAAGGCATTAAGGCGAGGTGAGGGAACTTGTGCTTTGCGAGTGCTACATTTTATGGACAAGAGGCTTCATTCATTAGCTGCTGAACCTGAGCAGCTGGCCATTCTCTAGAATAGTCCTTAAAGATATACACAACCATTTATCTATGATGCAATATGTGCCATGCCCAGGCACTGCTATTAACAGGCTCCCCCCTGCAGAATGGATAACATAACATATTTACAAACATTTACAGCATCCCGTACACATCGCAGCAGTATTTGAGCTTTACTGCAGTTAGAGGTTTAGTGAAGCCATCAGCAATGTTTTCATCAGTTGGGACGTACACTAATTCAATTAGTTTCTCACACACAGAGTGACGTACATTTAGGTATCTAATATCAGTATGTTTAGGTCTGCTTTTGACTCCTATGCTATTAGCAGTCATTATAGCTGACTGATTATCTTCAAACACACGGACAGAACCATCTACTTTCATCCCAAGGTCCTTCAGAAGTTGTTGAAGGTATATTATTTTTCAGTGCATGCTAATGAGAGGCAAGAGCACTCAGCTTCCATGGTCGACAGACTAATATACTTTTGCCTTAATGACTTCCAGTCAATCAGGGTGTCAGCGAATAGCACTGCCATCCCTGAGGTGTACTTTCTAGTATTTGGTTCGGTGGCAAAACTGGCATCAGCATAAACAGTTAGTTTCAGCTCCTCCTTTGGCTCAAGATGCAGCGATTTAGTTAAAGAGAATTTTAGATACCTTAATACTCTTTTCACTGCTTGCCAGTGTCTGAGCCTAGGTTGTTCACAATATCTGGCCAGCTGATTAACAGCATAGCCAATATCTGGCCTTGACCAATTTGCCAGGTACGATAGGCTGCCTATAAGTGATCGGTAGATGCCGCTATCAAATTCAGGGCTTTCTATGGCTTCCCGGTGGAAGTCGGTTGCCATTGGCGTTTTGCACATCTTGACCAGTTTGAGATTATAGCTTTTTAAAAGCTGACAGATTTTACTAGGCTGTGATATTTTAAAACCAGTCCTAGTTCTCTCGATATCTAGGCCCAGATATCTTTGATGCTGCCTAGATCCCTCAGTTCAAACTGTTGTCTTATGCTGTCTACTACAGCATCGGCTGCCCCTTCACCGGGAGCAAGTACAGCAATGTCATCCGTAAAAAGCAACAGCATGGTTGTTTCATTACCAGATTCCCTCTGAAATAGACAAAGATCTGCTATGCCAGCTACAAACCCAAGGTTTTTCAAGTGGTCAAGTAGGCATGAGTTCCATTCATACCCTGACTGTTTTAAACCATAAAGACTTTTTAGGAGTCTCCAACACTGAGTAGTGTCATTTGGTTTTGATAGTACTGGGGGCTTTTGTATGTACAGTTCGTGGTGTAATGGGGCATTGAGATATGTAAAAATGCAGGAGCATCAGGTTTGTTCTTTAAAGTATTAAGATTTCAAAATACAGTATCATTTTTACTTTCTGGGCACTGTAACCTCCAATTGATTGTAGCAAGGCTGACAAGTTGGTTCAGTTATCTGAGAACTCTTACAGTGCTTAGTTCTGAAGAAAGAGCTTTCAAAACTTAAAATTTTGTACACAAAACTTAATCTCTCTATCATGGCATGCTGCCATTTTGTTTTACAGGCCACAAGTCTTAGAGGAAACAGTTAATAGGATGGCATTGAAATGAGGAATGCAAGGATGCAGCGACAACGTCTTCCCAAGTCAATTTGATAAAACATGCAGATCAGATGAGATACTCTCATTCCCTAACAATAAATATGGAACAAATGGGGAAGGTTCTTCTGACCAAACAGAAATAACAAAATGGCCAACATTAGACAGTGGATTCTGGTCATATAGCAGGCATGACTAGATACCAGAGTGCATGGAACGCTGTTACCTTCCCACCAAAGTGGTACCTATTTATCTACTTGCAATTTATTGCTTTCAAACTGCTAGGTTGGCAGGAGCTGGGACAGAGTCGGGATCTCACTCCATCATGCAGTACTTGGGTCTCGAACAGGTGACCTGCCAACCTCCAGTCATCAAGTTTAGCATCTTAACCACTAAGCCACTGCAGAAACAGGATGTTTCTTCTCTGTCATGTTTCGTATCTGTGAGATGTGAAAAAAACTGTTAAAGAAAATTTCCAAACCTCTTTAGCCAGGTTTTTTTTTAAAAAAATTCTAGAATAAACAGTGAGATTCAAAGGAAGTTCATCACTGGTGTCTTTTCATAACAAACAAACAAAGCAAGACGGAAATATTGTGACTCCTTAGTTGCTGTATTTCAATGTGAGCTTTTATCTATCAAAATCCATTTCTTTATTAGTATCTTGCTTACTTCTTGGTCATTCACTTGCTTGTGACATTGAACCTTATCTTCTCATGATCACTTAGATTAGGTTGTCCTGTGTCTGCAACCTGTTCTACCTATGAGAACTTGTTGTGTAATATACTTGAGTGAGCTACTGTCTCTGTCCCAGCTCCTGCCAATCTAGCAGTTGGAAAGCAAGAAATTGCAAGTAGATAAATAGGTACTGCTTTGGCAGGAAAGGTAACAGCATTTTGTGCACTCTGGTGTCTAGTCATGCGTGCCACATGACCACAGAAATGTCTGCAGTCCCAGACAGCCCTGGTTCTTTGGCTGTAAATGGAGATGAGCCCCATACCCTAGAGTCAGAGACAACTGGCTTTTGAGCAACGGCAACCCTTACCTGTACTATTTAAAATTGCAAAGCTCTTCATTGGATCCGCTACAAGTAGTGAGCTACAAAACATTCCTCATAGATATACAGTAAAACCTAAATAAAGAGTGCCTTACTTAGAGAGTAACTCGCTTAAAGAGCAGATTTTTCTGTGAATGGTCGGTTGCCTTGCTTAACAAATAAAACCAACCAAAAACTCACTTAACAAATAAATCTGGTTTCACAATCCCCCCCTCACCAGAAACCACAATTGGTCACTTACAATGGTGTTTCACTTAAAGAGCAAACTCATTTAAAGAGCAATCCTGTGGAACGCATTATGCTCTTTAAACGAGGTACCATTGTATTTGACTTGCTAAAAATGACATTATGCATCCAGGAGTTTGAACAAGAAAAAGTGCACATATGTATACTTTTACATGTATGTGTGTCTGTGCCCATGTGTTGTGTAGAATCTCACAACAATACTTTTAAAAATGTCTAGTTTATATCCTTTGCTAATTGTGTTCATTGGCCTGGCTTTTCTTTATTGTTTTCCTATCTGTGTGGTGACAGGTTTTTGCCTGCTTTCCTTGTCCCCTAGTTAAACGCTCAGCAATTTTGCTGTTATTTTCCATTGTTTCCTTTCAAAATGCTAATCGGATAGTTGTTGAAATTACTTGACTGTTGTGCATCTTCCCACATTTTGTGAAAGTGGCTTAATCTGTACATTATTGCATGCAAGCTGTCTTTGTTCTATCTTCCATTTCCTCCTGTCTTCTTCCTTCAAGACAACTGTTTGTTGTTCTATCCAGATCATTATCCATGGTGACTAATCTGCCCTCCTTATTTCCTATTAGAGAGTAGTGTATTTTTTGGGCTTCCAGCTAGTATGTTCTAATATGCCTATGTCTTCTGGAATTTGGTGTTTACAATGCCCCCCAGCAACGAGTTCCAAAGGAAAATTGCTTGGCTTTGTTTACAAGGTGCCAACATAATATAACAGCTATTCTTCAATCCATCAATTATTGAAAGGAAAAACAAAGTTTGAATCAGTGGCCAGAATGCTACTGGAATTTTACTCCTGAATAAGTAAAAAAGTAGAAGTTATAGCCGTAATTACATCTAATTTGTAAAGTGATTGTCCTGTACCTGATCTATCTAGCTCAGAGGTTCCCAGCTTAAGGCCCATGGGCCAGATTCAGCCTGCAATGACATTTCATGTGCCCCCCAGCCCCTCCAAGGGCATTTGATAAGCAAAATGGCTATCCCCTTTGAAGCTGTTGGAACAAAATGGCCACCTCCATTATGCAGGCAGGGGAAAATGGCTGTCCAGCCCTTGAAACTCACTGAGAGAGTGTGCCCCGGATCCCGGCCTGAAAAGGTTGGGAACCCCTGATCTAGGTGCACAACTGACATAAAGAGAGTGACCAGTACTTCATTAGTTAGCTATTCTGCCATCATGATCTATGTGATTACACTTAGTCTTCCCAGGGATCATTGTGATACTGAGGAGGAGGAGGAAGCAGACCATTCACTCCCTTTAATTGCTATTATAGTTTTACATATATTTTTACATATTTCATCCCCCACCAAAAAAAGAGGCTTGAAGGAAGTGTGAATGCATAGATTTCAGCTTCCTCTGTGAAGAAGGACACTAAATGGATTACTTTGGGTTTGTCACTCTTTTTCAGGTTACTCTTCCACACATAGTTGACTAGTGAGTCCAATTGGACAGGCATAATTATATATGTCAAAGCTGGCTGGATAGCTTAGTGAGACTGCAGAGCCAGAGACTAGGAATTCAGTTCTCCATGGTGCATCCTAGAAGAACTGTTCTATGTGATCTTGGGTAAGATACACAGTCACAGTGTGCCCCAGAAGAAAGGAATGATACATAACTTCTGAGCATTCTCTACCTAGAAAACTTTAAAAAGAGTCAGTATAACTCAGAAGTGACTTGACTGCACACAATTATTTTTTTATTAATGATGTATGTTACTATGAGCTTCTATAGAAAAGTAATGGAATAAAGATGCAATTAATAACATTTTTACAATGTCTGAATGTGGGCACGCAGTACTAGCTGAGGAAGCATAGTATTTTAAGGGACATTATAATCATTTTGCTCTTTTCATGTGGAAGAATCATGCAATTACCGAATCCATGATGGATGGGAAGCCAGCTTTTACTTAAACCAGGGATTCTCAACCTGTGGCCTGTGGGCCAGATGCAGCCTGTGGCACAATTTCATGTGGCCCACCACCCCCTCCACCACACCAGGAAGTGTCTTGTGGTGGAGGAAGGGCAAAATGCCCCCCAAAGTTGTCAGAGGGAGTGTGACCCAGCTCCTGGCTTAAAAAGATTGAGAACTCCTGGCTTAAACCAAAGATGTAGAACATGTAGCTAGGCTCAAATGTGGTTTGTTGCTACTCTTGGGACTCCACAACACTCACAGCAGCCACCACTGCTACCACCACCAATACTACTACTCATCAATTATCCCCCCCCCCTTTTGTTTTTAAATCTCCACTTATGCCCATTTGGGGCATATGCAACCAGGCTACTAGAAGTTCCACTCCCTCTCATATTGTAAAAGGGTGTGTGTGTGTGTGTCGGGGGGTCATGGGTGCAGTTTTGGTCCTTCAAAATGGAAAGGTCCATGTGTGTGGTCCCTGGACCTTTGGAGGTCATCCATTCCAGGCTTAAATACTTCCAGTTATACTCATAACCACATAAGGCAGTGCTATTCAACCATACATTAGCCCTTACCCCCGTGAAGTTTCTCTTTGTGTTTTGTCAAGATCTCCTTCTTTTCGGTTCCTGCTCATTAGTTCTAGTTCTGTCATTTGAAAGAATAGCAAACATTGGTTGCATCTCTTCCCCATAGTAGCCCTCCAAAATATTTGATGATATGCACCAATTCACCTCTTAGTTTTATCTTTTCCAAAGCCTGTTGTTCCATTCCTGTTATTTGGTTCTGCATGTCTGGCTGGACATCCCATTACAGTAATGGAGTATACTGTACAGCCAGCAACTCAACACTGAGTGTTGGGCTGTGGTAAATAACCTGGATCCCTAAAAGGGTCAGAGGCTATGGGCAGATGAGCCCCTTTAGGTGGGGTGGTGGTCCCCTTAGTAGAGGAAATGCACCGGAAACCATCATCTTGGACCCAAAGGCAAAATGTATGGAGGAGGAACCATTCTGATTCCCAACAGTCATGGAGATGGAAGAGATCACGCCAGATGGCCTGGCTGTGAAGGTGTTAAAATCCTCAAGGCTGCAGCAGTTCATTGCAGTCCCGCTGTTAAATCCTGCATGTCTCATTTCATACATGCCACAAGAGATGGCTCAGTGATCATAGTGGGTGGGTCATTTCATGGCAAGCTGGGAATCACTTTAAACAAATTCATGGCATTCTTCCTGTTTATCATTCTTTTTCCATCCATCAACTGTGAAAACAATTTTCGGGGGGGGGGGATGTATACTCAAACATGAGTAGCAGCCAACGATTATGATTTGGTTCTTAAAACCCTCATCTGATAAAAGAAATCTATGCATATTCTGAACAGTATCCATGGCTTGAGTTTCAGTGATTCTGACATTTAGGTGTACAGATTTCTCAGCATGGTGCTGTATCATAGTGAGCCAAAAAGAGAGAGAGGTTCATCAACCAGCTCAGAGGATCCAAATGTACTAGCATATGTTCCCATGCATAAAATAAGTAACTGGATGCAGAAACAAGATAAAAGAAAAGTGAATTCTGAACAAAAATCTTAGAGACAGTGTTATATTGAATCGAGGCCAGAGTGCTAGAGAATGCCTGTGACACATCCCCAGTCTACCTAAAATTCTGATCTTTTAGAAACTTGGAAAATAAGAGGTTGCCTTGAGCAAAGGCTATCGTTCAGAATATAAAGTTAACCAAGACAAAATAGAGGTCAGAGTAATGGCCTCACCGTTAATGACAGAAGCTTTCAATCGTACAAAAAACCTTTCAGACAAGAAATTAATAGCTGGAGGGACAATGCATGGGGAGGAATGTTAAACTTTTTTTGTGGGGAGTTCCAACCAAATCCATTCTTTAAAATGTCTGGCTTTTCCCTGAAGCTTGTAAAAGTGAGGACATTGGAGCAGAGATTGCAGTTGATTATTTGTGAAAGTTTGAATTAGATTTTTTTTAGGAAGACTGTCTAAGATTAATAGGGTTGCCAGCCAATACATTTCTGGACAGACTACTAAAAGAATGGCCAATTGGGTAACCCATATTGGAGTTTAAAAACCAGTAAATGTTAGATGGGATGGACAGTTCTGTAGGAGAAGGGCACATTTCCCATCTCCATTTACTGAGGACTGGACCACTATTGCTTTACATTTCCCCCACCCCGTAATGGCAGCCTCAAATGATCCAAAGTCTTTACAGTCACCATCAACATGTGATGACAACTGTAGAAACCTTCCATGGTGTAAGAAAAAGACAAAATGTCGTTCTACATTGAAATCTCATAGTACCCCTACGTAACAATGTAGGAACCGGGGGGGGGGTTGATTTTGGTGGTGTGGGGGTAGAGAAATAGGAAATGGGCTTTGCATTTAGAGAAAAATGGTTGGGGAACATGTATACATAGCTACAGCTGGACAAAGTTATGTTTTTGGGCTATGGTGCTGGAGAACACTCTTGAGAGTTCCCTGGACTGCAAGGAGATCCAATCAGTCAATTAGAAAAGATAATCAAGTGTAGGGATTTGTCCAGTGGTGGGATTCATTTTTTTACTACCTACTCTGTGGGTGTGAGCAGGGGGAAAGCCCTGCATTGCACCCGAATTAGGACTACTTTATTTCAAAACTTGGATGGGCAGGGACAGCCAGAATTTCTGCTACTGGTTCTGGCAAACTGGTGCGAATCTGCTGAATCCCACCACTGGATCTGCTGAATCCCACCACTGGATGTGTCATTGCCGATCAAGACCAGGATCATCCATACTCACCATGTATGGTAACTAACGCTGGACAGTAAAGAAATCTGTATACAGTACTCTCTTCCAGATCTATATTTCTAAGATTAATATTATATTAAATAGAGTATTTTTATTCTCAACCATAAATGGGCTTCTCCATTAACATTATCTTGGTCATTTGCTAGATCTTCATTTGCACTTGTGGTGGGTCATAAATTACATGTACATTGACTGAATTTCTCCACATTCAAAGAAAATTTGTCTTGTATCCAAGTAGCCCGTTGTATTGTATTTTACTTTGATCATCTTACTTAGTTTTTAAATCTATTAGGTGACTTTGAGATGGTCCAGCCAGAAAATTGTCCTGGTGGGAGACACTTTTTGGCATTCATCTGGCAAGGTCTGTCATTTTGGCTCTGTATAGGTTTAGCCTAACCTCTTCTGGTTTAATATTTAGAACCTGAAAGGTGTGCAGAAAACTTTCCCCAGTTTTAGCCATCACTTAACAGGTTGGTATCCATTTAGTGCGGAGTGAGTGCCTGTCATCTGCCCCAGCTCCTGCCAACCATAGCAGTTCGAAAGCAAGAAACTGTAAGTAGATAAATAGGGACCACTTTGTTTGGAAAGGTAATAGTGTTCTGTGCACTATGGCATCTAGTCATGCCTATGACGGAAATGTCTGCAGATGCAGATAGCACTGGCTCTTTAGCTGACTCAGAGATGAGCACCACCACCCCCTACAGTCGGACACGACTAGCTTTCAAGCAATTAAGACCTTTATCCATATAGTTTATTATTTATTTGCTAACACTTCTTGAAATACATCCAGAGGGGCAATGCCAGTCAAATAATAGATTTTGCTCAGTGTGGGAGCAAGTTTCAGCCAACCAGATATAATCCTTCATGATTTATTAATAACTTCATCCACTTTTTTTGGCATTTGTTGATTTATACCATACATTCTGCTGTGGCTTTTCTCCTGTGATAAAAAAAATGGCTTAAAAATTATCTTGTATTCATTCAGTTCATTCATTGGATTTGATCACTTTGATCTTTTTAAAAAGAATAATAATACTGATTTGTTTCATTTGCATTTCAAAAGGAAGTTTGTTGACAAGAAGTAAAACATTCAAGTGAAGGACTCTGTGAATGATGACTCATAAGGAATGGCAGAAGGCATAAGCTATGTTTAACCTAGAAGGTAAGATGAAAGGGGTGTATAGCTGCTGGTATGGCTGTAGTATGAATGAATTGTTCTTCAAAACCAAAAGAAGGCCAGAAATTATTCTGAAATGTGTATTGTTTTTTAAATGCCTTTTGTTCCAGATTGATGTGATACTTTGTAATTCGCAATTTGTGATGTTTTATTTTGACTGTATTATTTGGTATTTATTGTGTATTTTGTTTGTTGAAATTGTGATGATTTGTGATGCTTATTATGATTGTGTGTAACTTGTAATTATATATTTGTTTTGTTAACTGCCCTGAGTCAGTTTTACCGAGTAGGGTGGTATATAAATCGAATAAATGACATGAAATGAAATATAATGTATGAGATGGATAGTCAGATACATGGCAACAGGGGTGTATCAACTTGAGTGAGAACATAGTCTATATTTGAGGTAGTGCTATATGATGGAGAAAGGAAGCAAACTGTGGGATTATTGCTTACATGTATATTTCAGGTCATTGGAATTTGAAGTACCTTCTCTGTTAAGGCATGGTCTACCTTATGATAGGCTTCTGTTGTGTGCAGTTTCTTTCAGATCTCTAGAGAGGGACAATTTGAACATAATTCTTGAGATTCCTACATAAAAGTAGACTTCCCAAGAAATATCAGAAGCCCTTTCCTGCCATAGCTGACAAATATTTTTGACAATGCAGTATGTTCTCCAAGGAGTTTTGTACCTTTTTATTCAGTATCAGTTTAATTCACCAGGGAATCCAGGCATAAATCTTCTGAATGTTGCAATAATTCAAGACAACATCAATTTGTCTATTCTACTAGCTTCATTCACCTATACTACTTCTATGTTCTATGAACTGCAGGGTGCTATGATACAGGTTTGATGGCTAACTTTACAGAATTGTTACAACTGGACTAACATTTGGTGTGTTGTGGAAGATGGAAGATGTTGATCTACGTTAGGACCATCCAAAATCATTTTGTTACCTGGGCCAGAAAAACAAATAATATTTCCCATGCATCCTTGTTGAAATGAGTTGCACCCAATTTCAGCAGCCAATGTTCTAGGTTTAATAAGACAGAAATTGTCACATTCCGGGCAGTAAAGCATCAGCAATAACAATTCAAAAGCTAGCAATTTTCAGGTGTTTCATGACCCTACATAATTGCTGCCTGTGGTGCTTATCTCATGCCGCCTAATGATAGGGCTGGTCTTAATGCAATTTACTATCTAAATCCTCAGTACTCTTCTCTTCTGGTGTGGTGATTTCTTGACCATGACTTCTTGAAGCTGAATATGGGGTCCCATGAAAAATCTCCATCTAAATTTACAGGAATGAATCCAGTCATTTGGGATTTCTCTGGCATGAATAGATGAGATTGATGGTTTAAAACTGCACACAGTACAGTATTACATTTTTAAAAACTATAAAGGTGAGAGTGTTCCCAGTTCTAATGGTCACTTTCATTTCTTTAAAAGCAGTTTGGGGGAAAAATCTTTCTTATCATTGTACATAATGTTATGAGTACTTTACAAAGCATTTCATATGGCATGTATTATAAGTGACTATTGATTTGGAGTTGAGGCTAAGGAAGGAAAAATATTATAGTGATTTAAAATATAGGATTTTTAATAATAAGTTTTTCATCGTTGTTTTAAACACTGCTATTATCCCAGCCGGTCCTTTATGTCATTACTCATATCTGTCCTTGTCTCACTCTTTCACTTTATTCATGTGAGTTAGCAAATAAGTCTGCCAATATTATGTTTTCCTAATGTTTTTGACAGTGTCTCTCCTTTTGAGTAGATTGGTAGAAAGGTTCTTGATTCATTTACTTTATCCTCACTTGCCTTGCTCTGTCCCATTTGCCCTCAGTTGCCTTCAAAGTTAACTCTGTGTCATAAACCCAATGAACCTCTCTATTGCAAAAGAGAAGTTGAGAATCAAACTGTAGGTGTCTTTGGGTGAATTATCTGGCTTTTATATGTTATATACCATATTTGCTGGCATATAAATTGCATCAGTACAAGAAGGACCCTGTTTTTATACACATTATTAATGAAAAATATTTTTTTACATTTATTCATGAATTTCCAAAATTAACTCCAGGAGCTGAGGAGAATGGGAGGGAGTGGAAAAGAAAGATTATTTAAGGTCTATTTCTAACCCCACCCCACCCCTGCTGGCTGCTAGAAGCCTAGGGGAGTGGGATGGGGTGGAAAAGAAAGATAATTTAAGGTCCATTTCCACACCATCCCACCCCTGCTGGCTGCCTGAAGCTGAGGGGAGTGGGATGGGGTGGAAAAGAAATATCCTTTAAAGTCTGTTCCCACCCCATCTCATCCCTGTTGCCCATCAGGAGCTGGGGAGGGCGGGATTGGCTGGGTTCTTAGCAGTAAGTGGCAGCCACTGAATGGTACCAGCAGGTAGGGTGGGGTGGGGTGGGAGGCTGTTACCAGCATATAAGATGCATTCCATTTTTCCATTGCATTTTAAGGGGGGGGGGGAAAGTGCATCTTATATCCCAGCAAATACAGTAATAGCTCACATAACGAGCATAATGCGTTCCACACACTTGCTCATTATGTGAGTTATTCGTTAAGAGAAACACATTTCCCATAGGGAAATGTATTTCGCTTAACTTCGCCTGCGGTGCATGCGCGTCATCTGGGTGTATGGAAAGGGTACGGGGATCTTCTCTGTACCCTTACCAAACCCCCACTGACGTGCATGCACCTGCAGGGTGTTTGGGAAGGGTACGGGGAAGATCCCCTTACCCTTCTCAAACACTTTGCGATGGGGCTTGAGTGCCGGGTTAAACAGGCGCGCGCCCGTCCAACCCGGCACTCAAGCCCCATCGCACACTTTGCATGTCTGCACGGTGTTTGGAGAGGGCACGGGGATCTTCCCCTGTACCCTTTCCAAACAACATGCGGGTGCGCGCGAGTCAGCTGAGAGTTTGGGAAGGGTAGGGAAATCTTCTCTGTACCCTTCTCAAACCCCGTCTGACGCGCGTGTACCCGCACCCGCACCCGCACCGTGTTTGGGAAGGGTACGGGGAAGATCCCTGTACCCTCTCCAAACACCGTGCAGATGTGCACCGTGCAACTGCAAGGTGTTTTGGAATGCAGTGGGGGAGTCCCCCATTGCATTCCGAAATACTACGCAAATGCCAAACTTGCGAAACTTCTCGTTAAGCGAGTTTTTGCTCGTTCAACGAAGCAGACCTTTTGGGGAAAGGTCTGCTCGTTAAGCAAGTTACTCGCTATACGAGATGCTCGCTATGCGAGGCATTACTGTACAGTAATATAATTTTTCAGAATTTGTCTAACACCATTATATTTATACCATCGTACTCTTTCTTCTACACATTATGAGTGCTGCTCCTAATACTGAAAGCATTCATAATTTGTAAAACTAGAGGTGAAAAAGAGGGATGTATTTAAAATTTGCTTCATTTTGAAATTATACATGCTTTTTAGAATTTATTTTTAATTATTTATTTTTAATTATTTTATTTCTATGCCACCCATCTGGGAGTTATCCCACTCTGGGCAGTGAACAGACAGAAAATGAATAACAACAATACCCACAACAAATCAAAGTGCACCACCACCAAATACATTTTCTCAAGCATATGTATTTTTGTATTGATGTTGACAAATATGTAACATTGTGTACACATTTACCCTTAGCAAATACTTTTTTGTAAGATTCTACAAAAAAGAACTTTATGTGCAACTTTCCATAAAAGATGCACTTTCGTATGACTTGATGAGTGTAATGATAATCACACTCTGATCTGCATATTAGTGAGGGATGGACTAATTGTGTTATAACAATTTTCCCTTTCCTTATTTGCAAAGGATATTCCCTTTGTGAAAGGAAAGAGTATTGGATGAGTCAATCCCTTCTTGTGATAGAGATTAGGTAATAAATGGATAAAAATGAAAATAAAATAATATGACTAAAACCCTGCAGGGTTTTAACCTTGATATAACACAACTGGCATAAATCTCATTTGAGAACTACCACAAGTTAAGAAGTTAGCATAGACATTTGCTGTTGTACAGATGTCTACTCTATACATGGAGCCACTCTATTAGCTGAAGTTTTCTTAAAGCAAAGCAATCACACTTAGTGCATTCTCTGGGCAGTTCACAAGTTAATTAACATTTCCCCTCCCCCCACATGCTGGGTACCCATTTTACCGATCTCAGAATGATGGAAGACTGAATCAACTTTGTTTTCTGGTCAGGATCAAACTCACAACCTTTTGGTTGCAGTACAGCAGTTTAACTACCATGCAACCAGGGCTCAGGGCTTAATTAATCTGTCCCCCCCAACAGCCCCCCTTATCTTGCTTTGCACTCTTTGAATCACTCAAATCAGCCCTCAGTAACTATCTCGCAAAGATATTTTATACGGAACCTAAGCTTTTGCAGAGGTGAATGGATCTGTTCCTCCTGCAGGTGGATATCGCTCATATTTTTAAATCACACATTCCAACTGACTTCCAAAAGAAGTAACTAAAAATTAAATTCACTGCTTGGCCCCAGCACAACAAGCTATGGATACAGTCTACGGTTTCAAGCTGTGACAAGCAGCTTAATCATGGTAGTTATAGATGGACTTAATTCCACGTTGGCAGAAAGTGCTTATTAAGGCAAGTTATTACTGCTCCAAAGGTTTAAGAGGGTGTCAAAACAGTGCTTTCAAAACAAGTGTCAAATCAGGGTTTTCACTCAGGATGGACTAATGGCCTACTTTCAGGCTGGAAATAAAGAAGGAAGGAAAATGACATCAGGGGAAAGAGCAAAACCCAAAGTTCAAATGATCTAATTATGATAGGAAAAGAAACAGTGAATTATCCATAGACACATCTTCTTCTAGCCATGCTCAAATTAAATAAGAGTTCAAGAGCTGGGTATAGAAATTGGCAGTGACATAATTTGGGTCTAGAAAAATGGGACGGGAAAACATTCCAGTTTTGTTCACTATAGGGGCTCTGCAAGGAGGGAAGTCATCTTACTCTCAAATTCCAGGTGGAGATGCCCCTCCCACCCTTGCTGCACATCACTTGAAGTTGAAAGTAAATCTTAATTGTCATTCTGCAGGAATAAAAGAAAACCCTGACTTGTATTTAATATTGCTATATATCAGGGGTTCGCAACCTATGGCCCACAGGCCAGCCCCAGGCCCCAACACCGTTCCATTGGGCCCACAGTGACGACCCTGGAACCAGAATGAGATGCACCTGCACCTGCACAAACACACCTGCCACCATTTTGACCAGCCTGTGGTGTGGTCTGAGGGGGAGTTATCTGTCCCATGGTGCAGAAAGGTTGAGAACCCCTTCTATATGTAATGTCTGGCCTGATTTACTGCTATGATAATGGGGTAGACCGTACAGCCAGTGACTCAATGTCAAGTGTTGGGTGGTGGTAAATAACCTGACTCCCTAAAGGGGCCAGCAGCTATGAGTGGATGAGCCCCTTTAGGTGGGGTGATGGAATTCCTCAGTGGAGGAAATGCCATTGGAAACCACCATATTGGGCCCAATGGCAAAATGAACAGAGGAGGAACCACTTCACTATTCTGATTACCAATAGTCATGGAGACAGAAGAGGCCATGCCAGAGGAACTGGCTATAAAAGGCGCACCTTGTTAATATCCTTAAGGCTGTGGCAGTCCATTGCAGTCCCGATGTCAATTCCTGCATGTCTCATTTCATACGTGCTGCAGAAGATGGCTCCAATAGTGTTTGGGTCACTTCATGGCAAGCTGGGATCCACCTTAAACAAATTCACGCCAATGACATTTTCCCTGTTTGTCACTCCATCACATCCATCAACTGTGAAAATGATTTTCGGGGGGGGGGGATGTATACTTGTACACGAGTAGCAGCTGCCACTAAGATGTGAGGGCTGAGGTGGAAGATAGGGGTGGTTGGCATGTGGTAGTCCACGGGATCGTGAATGGTTGGAATCAACTGTGTGACTGAACAACAAAAGCAGCCGCTGCCGCCACTTCCTGAATCCCAGTCTCTTGATCTATCCACTGCACCACACAGGGTATCCTCTATTTCCTAAACCCTCTGGGAATTCCTGAGTCAAACCTGCCAAAATGGTACCAAGCTATTCATCTTCTTTGAGTGCCGTATCTGATTCCAAATATTGGCTATCATCATGGTAATCAGCCATGAACGTGATCCTGAGAATATAATGCAGTGGCCTTCTATTTTCCTTCCAAATTGCAGTGTGACACCCATATCACCGATCCAGTTCCATGAGTTACTTTCTGGTCTTGAGCCCTTTTGGCACACAATGTTCTCATCAGCCCCAGGTCAGATTGATGAAGCTACTGCCCTCCATCAATATGGAGTCAAGTGGACTTCAATCCACTTGGGGATCATCGCCCTTCCCTGTGGACTTTCCCACTCTAGGCCATTAGTCCTCAAGGCTGTCAGGTTAGTTAACCACTGCCTGATGATCGGTGTTGAGTTACTGGCAGTACAATCTACACCAGACTGGAACCAAGCTATTAATAACCAGATTAGAGAACTTCAGGTTCTTAGGGTGATGGTTCTCCTGAAAACATCAAGGGATATTTTGTTCCCAATATATTTTATTGTCTGAAAGAAAAAATTACCCCCAGGGACAAAATAGAATAGTTTTTTTGGTGCAATTTTTGTCTTAGGTGTTCCAATTTCTTATCCCAGCTATACATGGCCCATGGATAAAACTCTGGTGTGTTGTTTATAACCTTTTAGGTGATAATACTGTAGAATGCCTCCCTGATAGGTCTAGTTCTGCCTGGATTCTACCACAAAATGTAGTGCTGGGGGACTAAGATACCTTTTCAATATACTGTATATAATGATCACTAGGTAGGCTTTTCCTTTCGGTATTATACACAAAGAGAAGGTAATTTAGTCTCCCAGAACTACATTTTGTTGCAAAAGCCAGAAAGAAGGTAGACTATATGAGGCTTTTTATACATGAATTGCTCATAAATATTTGTTTTTTTACTTAGTACATGATCTTAGAGTTCTTGACACTCAGAGTGCATGATGTTGTAAATAGTAACCTGGATGCAAGATAATTGGGAAATACATGAGGCAACAGATTAAATGGGAGAAAGGAAGAGAGATAGAAAACTATCCCTGCAAGAATATATATTAAAGTATGTGTGATGGATGCATGGAGTATGAAGTGGCCTGTAAAGAATAATAATTCTGAGTTCCAGTGTCCCTTTTTGGTAATTCCAAGTTACTAACTAGAGGCCCAAAGCTCAGATCTGAGTATAAACATTTGATTGGACTTGGGTTGCTTACTTTTCTCCAATGCCAATCTTCTTCCCAGAACTTATAGGAACCAAGGTTGTGACAACACTGGCAAGCTGAATTGGAGCAATTTAGCTTAAAACAGCTTGATTTGCAGACCACAAGAGCCTCTAGGTCAGTAATGGTCAACCTTGGCACTCAAGATGTTCTTGGACTTCAATTACCCAAGCTAGTCCCTCTGCTGATCAGGGCTTCTCGGTATTGAAGTCCAAAAAGCTCTGGATTGCCAAGGTTGGCCATCACTGCACTAGGTTGTTTCAGTGCCAGAGTCCTTACTGGCCTCTCAGTCCAATGTGGCATAATCCATACTCACAGCTTTCTTTCCATTGATACCATCCTCCTGCTGGATCTTCCATCATGCTGCTGGGACTGTTTAAAGCAGGGGTGCCCAAACTTTTTGGGCCATGGACCTGACCACGCCCCCTGGAAACTGATCAGGCTGGTCACATGAAGTGGAAGTAAAATGTGCATGCGCAAGAATCATTACACACTCAGGCATGCATAGAACACTGTTATAAATGACCCGTGGCTGTTGTAAACATGTTTATGACAGACACGGGTCATTTACAGCAGTGTTTTGTGCATGTGCAAGTGTGTAACACATCCTTCGCATGTGCATTTTACTTCCACTGCTGGGTGCTGTGAGGGCGTCGGGGACTGGATGAAATGGCCTTGGGGGTCAGACCCAGCCCAAGAGCCATAGTTTGGGCAACCCTATTTCAAAGGGTTGCACGGGGAAAAGGCACATTTTTCTAAAGTTCTCCATATGCCTACAAACACATACACATACCTTGGTTGTAGTGTAGTCTGTTGGCATTCTTTGGAGTTATTTCAATTTTTATTGGGTTTTTTGTGTGGAGCTGATCTAGCACAAGACTCTATATTTTCTTTTTCTTTTTTTTTAATAAACCGAAAATACTTTGGAGTTAGTAGGAAGGTTGTGGGGATGTGTGTTCCTACTGACCTAAACCATCACACTTCCAACTTACTATATCACTAGAAAACCACTCAAAGTCATACACACACCAGTCCTTTTGCAGAGCAAACCAAACCACCATACAGGAAAAAACACTATTTGAATTATTGTGGTCAGTAAAAAGTAGAAACCCTCAGTGGCAGGGGGGAAATGCTCAGATTGGGGGGGGGGGAGAGAAGGGGCAATGAATGTTGCATTGTGTGCTCATTGCAAAAAGCTTCAAATTCACTTGCACCAATTCTGGAGCAAACTATAAAGTATTTTCCAATGTAGTTGTTTGCTGAGCTTGGATCTGGATCATAGAAAGATGAAGATATAAAAGCAGGGTGATACATGGACCATGACAGTGGATTACTTCACCTTGGGTGTATGTGAAATGCCCCATACTTGAGCTGTCCTCATATACAAGAACTCTTATGCCATCACCTTTCCAATGGATCAATATGCTGTTTACTAAAAATATTTTTTTTAATGTGATTAATCTCCATGGGGGCCTTGGTGGTTTACTGGTTAAAACACTGAATTTGATGACCAGAAGGTTGGCAGGTCAGCAGTTTGGAATCTGAGAACGATGCGACAGGGTGAGTTCCTGTTGTCTATCTCAGCTCATGCCAACCTAGCAGTTGGAAGGCAAGAAATTGCAAGTAGATAAATAGGTACTGCTTTGGCAGGGGAGGTAATAGTGTTCCATGCACTCTGGCATCTAGTCATGCCTGCCACATGACCATGGAAATGTCTGCAGATACAGCCAGCCCTGGCTCTTTGTCTGTAAATGGAGATGAGCACTACCATCTAGAGTGGGACATGAATGGCTTTCGAGCAAAGGAGACCTTTACCTACTTGTGGTCTGGGCATGATGAGATCATGCCAAGTACCTTGAAATTTCCTGAGAGGACATTAACAAATTACTTGTATTACCGGTTATTCTGGTGCACCATAAACACATTGCAGGCTCTTAGCCATTCCCCAGTTGAAGAGCCTTGATTTAGTTCTGGCATGTCCTGCCCTAATTCTATTCAAGACACCCTGTATTTTTCAGGGCAACTGCATTTCTGGAATTGGTTTTGTTGAGTCTATAAAATTTACATACCTGAACTTGTTGTTTTAATTAAATGTATAAATGTTATAACCTCTGTAGAAGCCACATGCTAAACGAACAAATGAACCAACCAACCTACCTACCTACCTACCTACCTACCTACCTACCTACCTACCTGAGTCCTATCAAGTACTAAAGGAGGGAAGTGTAACACAGCAATCAATTCTCAGCCTTCCATCCTTCTGAGGCCATTAAAATGAGTACCCAGAATGTTGGGGACAAAATGCTAAATACCTTGTGAGCCTGCCAGAGAGATATGGGGTGCAATTGCAATTGCTATTATTGTAGTGTAGCTGTCAATTAAAATGTAAAACTCGGTGTGAGTAATTCAGAGTAACTGGCAACTGTTCCAACTCTTGCATTGGAACTTTCTTTAAAACAATCAATCAAACAAAAAAGGATTAAGAGGAAACAAAAACCAACAACAAAAATAAGAAAGTAAATTAAACCAAAACCTCAACTTATTTTTTGCCATGATTTTTCAGCTACATTTAATCCATCCAAAGTGCATTGCTGATTTCAGAGGCAAACACTGTCAATTGTGTCTTGATGAGGATACCATTTATTATTTTTGAAATGTTTTCATATTTATTAAGTGTTTTAATTAAAACAATCAAACTGCTAAACTCAGCTCACCCTTTGTTTTGAAGAAGTCAAAAAAGACAACAAGCGTGAAGTGTGAACATTGTAGCAGAACTAAAACTCAGCTGGAATGCTTATTTGGCACCCAAGGAAGACATTTATTGTGTTTTCATCCTACAGATTTAATTCAATAAATGCTCCAAGAACTTGAGATTCCCAAGGGTGACTTGGTGCTTGAGCAAAAATAATTCATTAATACTCAAGCTCAAAAATCAATACAGGAAACCCACTGAACCAAAAAGTATATACCATAAGTCTAATTATCATCATTATGGATTAGCTTTTTCCTTAAAAAAAAAAAGAAAGCCAAATAAAACTATGAAAATACAAAGAACCCCCCTTGAAGCAAACACCATCTGTCCTTTGTCAGGATACTTTTGGGAAGGACAAGAGAAAAATTGTTCTAAGGAATGAATATGGGAATTGGAGGATATTTCTCCTAGGGTTTTTTTTAACGTAGATTTTTTTCCAACATTCCATGTTCCAATCTGGTTAATTGTAATAACATATTAGGATCATTTTGCAAATAAGGAAGAATTACAAAGACGTGGTTTTTGAAAACATTGTGAGTTAATACAGAATGAAGAATGTGCTTTGCTGGTCATGTACTGGTACCCATCAGATGGATGAAGGAAGATGAAAGAAGACCTGGTGAGGAACTTTCCAGGAAAACCTAAGATGTGTCAAACTTGAGTGCAAGGATGCAGAAACTGTGACTGCATATTACACACACAGATGCAAAAACAAAAAGTCACATACAAACCTTCAGATTGCCTGTTTGCTTTAGTAGCTGTTCTGCTAAAGTCAATAAATAATACATTTTGTGCAGTGGTGGGATGTCAGAAATTTTACTACCCCACCGTGACATCATCACAGTGTGGGTGGAGCTAATATCATGATGTCATGGGCGTGGCCAAATAAAAAAAGAAATAATAATAATAATAAAATAATAAAATAAAAATAAACACACACACACACCTCAACCTACCCACCCACCCACAACACAAACCCATAAATAAATTAAATTAATAAAATAAAAATACATTAAAATACACCCACCCACCCCAAACACAAATCAACCAGAGCTTTTAAACCAGAGCTTAAAGCTTATTCTGGATAATCTTTCTCACACTAGGTCAGATGGAAGGAACTACAGAATGAACTCACCACAAGATGGCTTCATTTTGGCACTTTTCAACAGTTAAAGAAGTTAGGTACTAAGTCTTTGCCTAACCAGTTCTGTAGAATAATATGCCTTAATGTAAAACATCTGTACCTCCTTAATGGTTCTCCAATTGGAACAGCACTTGGAACAGCACAGGTGTAGCTTATTGATGAGGTAACTCCAAGACTTTGCTTAAAAACCCCAAGCCAGGCCACCAGGCCTTTTTAGGAACTGTGGTAGTACGTCAATATAGGTAAAGGCATTAAATACACATTAAAATACACACAGACACACCACATCCAAAGGTGAGCCACTTACCCTGGGGAGCAGGCTATAGGGAGCTTCAGGCTAGCAGCTTCTCTTCCTCCTCCCTGCTTGGGAGGACAGCAAGGAGGCTGTGCATATGCGCCAAGCACTGTAGGCATGCATGCACACCAAGTGCTTGGCACGCATGCACCAGTGAAAAGGTGGTTCCTCCAAAAGCTGCTACCGGTTCTCCGGTACACTGGGAAAAGTTACTACCGGTTCTGGAGAACTGGTGAGAACCTGTTGCATCCCATCACTGATTTTGTGTCAGAAACAGTGGTGGGCAGCAAAAAAATTTTTTACCACACTGGGGCGGAGCCTATATCATGGGTGGAGCCTATATCATGGGCAGAGCCTACATCATGGGTGATCTAGTCATGCCTGCAATATGGTCATGTATACATCTGCCAGTTTTCTGCCAGTAAGATGGTGTCATTTGCATATCTTAAATTATTGATGTTTAATAATTCCACCAGCCATCACTCCTGAATCCAGTTTGTCTTTCTGTATCATGTGTTCTGTGTACAGTTTGAACATAAATAATAATAATTTCATGTCAGAAATTATTCTGGGTTGAAAGGATTTTTGTGGAAGAAAATCCACTCAGGGAATGCCCAAATGAGTCTCCTTTCATGTCCCCAAGTGCTGAGACATAGACGGGGGCTCAATCTGTCATGCAGTACCCAGGGCTTGAACTGCCAACTTGCCAGCCTTCCAACTAACAAGGCAAGTATTATCATTGTACTAGAATCCATACCTGGTTATATTTTACCAAACCACAGGTTGGATGTAAAATATTTGTGATCAAGGCAGTAGTGGGTTGTCAAAAAATTTACTACCCTACCGTGACGTCATCACAGTGTGAGCGGAGCTAACGTCATGACGTCATGATGTTGTGGGCAGGGCCAAAGAAAAAATATTAAAAAATATAAAAAATAAAATTAAAATAAGCACACACACACACACACACCTGTTAGTATAAGTGCCTGGGCAGCACCATGTTGCAAGATGGATATGTCATCGTACCCGTTCTCTAGGATAATGTGCCTTAATGTAAATGTAAAACAGCTGTACCTCCTTAACGGTTCTCCAATTGGAACAGCAATTGGTACAGCACAGGTGTAGCTTATTGATGAGGTAACTCCAAGACTTTGCTTAAAAACCCCAAGCCAGGCCGCCAGGCCTTTTTAGGAACTGTAGTAGTACGTCAATATAGGTAAAGGTATTAAATACACATTAAAATACACACAGACACACCACATCCAAAGGTGAGTCACTTACGCTGGGGAGCAGGCTATAGGGAGCTTCAGGCTGTCAGCTTCTCTTCCTCCTCCTCGCTTGGGAGGACAGCAAGGAGGCTGTGCGTACGCACCAAGCACTGTAGGCGTGCATGCACACCAAGTGCTTGGCGCACATGCGCAGTGGTGGAACTAGTGAAAAGGGAAGCCCCGAAGTTGGTTCCCCCCAAAAGCTGCTACCAGTTCTCCGGGACACTGGGAAATGTGACTACCGGTTCTGGCGAACTAGTGTGAACCTGTTGCATCCCATCACTGGATCAAGGTGAAGAATGTGGCTGATTTCTATGGCTTCCAGTTGTTTGGTAATTTTTTTCTCTAGCTCTATATATCACAGCTAATGAAGAGATATTACAGGAGCACCAAAACATCTGGAATGTCACGGTTGCCCACCTAGACCAGTGGTTCCCAACACGGGGCACAGGCCCTGCAGAAGCCTAAGTCAGTACACTGGCTGATCAGTGCTTTGGGGAATTGATTTAGGCTTCTGGAAAATGAATTCCAAAAAACAAAGGTTGGGAAACACTGGTCTAGATTTTTTAAAACAAAAGCAATGGTCAGAATAAACATCTTTGTTAAACATATTGGTTTAAAGACTTTGAGAAAGGTTAAAATGTATCTGCAGGCAACTGCACAATAGGATTTGCATAGCATTCTTTACTTATTCACATCAGTAGTTTATTTGAAGTAAATCCTCAAACTATATATCTATGCTCATACCTTTTAACTTATCATGTAGTACCATCTGTGTCACCTTTGTGAAAAATCAGCTACTTTAATAAAATTGAAAGCTTTCTATCACAAACTGAAACAACTAGGGCAATTGACTGGTTTCAATTCAGAACTGACTTGTTAAAACAAACACCCTCTCACAAACACTACATTTGATGTATTAGTGTTTATTTGCTTTGCAATATACAGTTGTATATTGTAAGCCAGCATGGGGTTTAAATAGGTATACTGTATATAGCCTCCAGATGTTTTAATAAGCAATGATTGCTACTGCAACTGAGCACAGACAACAGAGATATAATGAGAATACAAAAACAACAGTGATTCTAGTCTTGGATCTCCAGATGTTCTTCACCACTGCATTTTTGGCAAATATTTTTGGGGACTGTAGTCCAAGATCATCTTGGAACACAACATTGGGACCCACTAATCTAAATAATTACAGTTGTGCAGCTCAATCTAGATATTCTTTTAAAAAGCAACATCTGTTTACAGTCAGCAGACATTTCTGTGGTCATGTGGTGCGCATGACTAGACACCAGAGTGTACTGAACATTGTTACCTTTCCTGCTGAAGAGATACCCATTAGTAATTGCAAATTCTTGCTTTCAAACTGCTAAATTGGCAGGAGCTAGGACAGATGGGAGCTCACTCTGTCATGCAATACTCAGGTCTCAAACTGCTGACCTGCTGACTTTCTAGTCGTCAAGTTCAGCATCTTAACCACTAAGCCACTGTGGCTCTAAATTTAGTTTCTAGCTATTAATTCCATGTGCAAAATTGTATGTACATCTAGTTAAATAAAAGTATCCACTGAACTTAATAAGACTTACCTCTGAGTAGACATGTCCAGGCTTATATCGCCCTGCTTCTTATACATTATATTATCAGCAATTCTCCATTGACAAGCTGCCACAAATGGTTTGAAAGAAGAGAAGATTCCAAAGCCCAATTCTCTATTTTTTTTAAAAAAAATGTTTTAAATTTAGAGGTATGTATACAGTGATGGGATGCAATAGGTTCACACTAGTTCGCCAGAACCGGTAGTAACTTTTCCTAGTGTCCTGGAGAACCGGTAGCAGCTTTTGGGGTGAACCACCTTTGGGGCTTACCTTTTCACTGGTTCCCCAGTGCACATGCACACCAAACACATGGTATGCATGCACGCCTACAGTGCTTGGTGCGTATGCACAGCCTCCTTGCTGTCCTCCCAAGTGGGGAAGAGGAAGAGAAGCTGACAGCCTGAAGCTCCCTATAGCCTGCTCCCCAGGGTAAGTGACTCACCTTTGGATGTGGTGTGTCTGTGTGTATTTTAATGTGTATTTAATACCTTTACCTATATTGACGTACTACCACAGTTCCTAAAAAGGCCTGGCGGCCGGAAGGCCTGGCGTCCTGGCTTGGGGGTTTTAAGCAAAGTCTTGGAGTTACCTCATCAATAAGCTACACCTGTGCTGTTCCAATTGCTATTCCAATTGGAGAACCCTTAAGGAGGTACAACTGTTTTACATTTACATTAAAGTATATTAGTCTAGAGAACTGGTACGATGACCATATCCATCTTGCAACATGGTGCTGCCCAGGCACTTATACTAATAGGTAAGTGACGGGTTTGTGTTTGGGGCGGGTGGGTTGATTTGTGTTTGGGGTGGGTGGGTGTATTTTAATGTAATTTTTATTTTATTTAATTTATTTACGGGTTTGTGTTGTGGGTGGGTAGGTGGGTTGAGGGATGTGTGTGTATGTATGTGTGCTTATTTTTATTTTATTTATTTTTTCTTTGGCCCCGCCCACAATGTCATGACGTCATGATGTTAGCTCTGCCCACACTGTGATGACTTCACGGTGGGGTAGTAAATTTTTTGACATCCCACCACTTTATGTATATAATTACTGCTTGGTTTAGTGGTTAAGATGCTGAACTTGATGACTGGAAGGTCAGCAGGTCAGCAGTTCAAGACTCAAGTGCTGCATGACAAAGTGAGCTTCCATCTCTGCTGCTGCTCCTGCCCATCTAGCAGTTGGAAAGCAAGAAATTGCAAGTAGATAAATAGGTACCACTTTGGTGGGAAGGTAAACAGCATTCTGTGCATTCCAGTGACTAGTCATGCCAGCCACATGTTCATGGAAATGTCTGCAGGCACCATTGGGTCTTTGGCTATAAACAGAGATGAGCACTGAACCCTAGAGTTGGATGTGGCTGGCTTTCGAGCAAGGGCAACCTTTACCTAACAAGTTTAAAAATCATGTCTATTTCATCAAATTTTTGAATCAGCTTCTATGTCCTTGTCAAGTTCATATGAGGAGCCTTTGTGACACAGTGGCTAAATTGCTGTACTGCAGCCAGAAACTGCTGCTTACATTGTGAGTTCAATCCTGACTGGGATCAAGGTTGACTCAACCTTCTATTTTCCCAAGATCGATAAAATCAGTACCAAGCTTGTTGAAGGCAAAATGATAATTACCTTGTGAACCACCCAGAGAGCACACTAAGCATTATGGAGCAGTATATAAGTATAATTGTTATATGGTAATATGGTAATTTTAAAACAACAAACATTATGTCAAACTCTAATCTTTGTGATGCAATATGTGCTCTTATATAACACTGCAATATTGTCTGCAGTATTTAGGTGACTTTTGAGGTGATAGTCAAGTAATGGTGAAGGGATCATGACAATGATGGTGAGTAATAGCATCCAGGATGAAAGATGAAGTAACAACTTGGGGAAAAGACAGTTCCAAAGCAGCAACTGTGGAAAGATGTACATGGTTTTGAAAGGGTGAAAATATACTCAGAGATGGCAGCAGTGGTGGGTTGTTGCCGGTTCGCATCGGTTCGCCCGAACCAGTAGCAACAATCCCAGGTGGTTCTCGGGGGTGTGTGTTAGTAACCACCCGGGATTGTTGTTGTTGTTGTTTTGAGGCATCCGGTTCTGATGCCTCACTGGCAAAAATATATATTCAAAATTGGAGCCAAAATGGCTTCCAGGAACTGTACATACATCAAACCTCCATTTGATGCATGCACATTTCTATTTTTTACTGCACATGTGTCAAATGGAGGTTTGACACATGCGCAGTTCCCGGCAGCCATTTTGGCTACTGGGAAAGGAAGGGCGCAGGCAGCAGCTGAAGAAGCAGCAGCGGTGGCCTTTCCTCACCTGGCCGTGCATGCCATACCAGCAGGCCACCGCCTCTGCTGCTCCCCAATGAGTTGACCCAGGGTAAGTGACCCAGGGTTTGTGTTTGGGGTGGGTGGGTTGATTTGAGGTTGGGATGGGTGGGTGTATTTTTATGTAATTTTTATTTTAATTAATTAAATAAATAAATTTATTTATGGGTTTGTGTTGTGGGTGGGTGGGTGGGTTGAGGTGTGTGTGTGTGTATGTGTGTTTATTTTTATTTATTTTAATTATTATTTTTATTTTTTCTTTGGCTCTGCCCATGAAGTCATGATGTCATGACATCATGATGTTGGCTCTGCCCATGAAGTCATGATGTTGGCTCTGCCCGCCCTGTGATGATGTCACAGTGTGGTAGCAAAAATTTTGACAACCCACCACTGGATGGCAGTCTTCAAAACTGCTGCTCGTGTCTTCACAATGAAAGCTGAAGTCTTCTTAGTGTAGTTCTTAAATCACCTCTGGACAAAATCTGAGCAGAAAGTCAATAGAAGTGTCATCATTATTCAACACAGACTATATTCACATATATACTGTATATACTTGAGTATAAGCCTAGTTTTTTAGTCCCAAAAATGAGCCCCCCAAAGGAGAAATGGCTTAGACTCGGGTCAATGACCATGAGGGTCCCAAGATCATGTCGGACTGAAATGCGCTAAAAAAATAATGAATTTTACCATATTTTCATGTATTTTGATTATTTAAACTCACTAGCAGCTGTTGCATTTCCCATTCTCGGCTTATACTTGGGTCAATCTATTTTCCTGGGTTTTTTAGGTCAAAATTAGGTACTTTGGCTTATATGCGTATTGGCTTATACTCAAGTATATACGGTAGTTGTATCAGTCAAAGAAAGAGCCTCCTTGAAGAATTTGGTATATTAAAGCCACAATTGGACGTACCCTGGTAACAGGTATCTTGTGTTGCTGGCTAATCTTTCTCACATTAGATCAGGCAAAAGAAACTGCAGAATGAACTCATCCAAAAGGTCCCTTCATTTTGGCAGTTTCACATCTGGCCTAAACATGGAAGAAGAAGAAGAAGAAACTCTTGGGAAGTACAGATCTCTTCTATGCATTTCAAAAAACAGACTGCAGGGGGAAATAGTCACTGCACAACCAGCTGTTCTGCACCTGAAATCCTGTGACTAATACAAAAAATACCTTTTAAATTAAATCCTCATGTTAAAGAAAGTGCATCACTTAGATGACATAAGACCGTAATGGCGAACCTTGGCACTCCAGATGTTCTTGGACTTCAATTCCCAGAAGCCCAAGCACCCTATGAATCCACATGAATGGGTTTACTGTAATTCATCCGGCTCACACTGCCCCAGTTGCTCCTGGAAGTGGAAGTAAAATGCCCCCTTACGGGCGTGTTTTACTTTTTTTTTAATTTACTTTTTTTTATTTCTATACCGCCCTACTTGGTGCAACCAACTCAGGGCGGTGTACAAAACAAATAGAATACAATCACCAATAGAATATAATAATAGGGCAAACAATGCTGTGATAGAACACCACACAGCAAAACAGCAGTAATGTGGCAATGCAATCAAGCAATAATATAGCTGTACATTCCAACAATATAATGTAGAGATATAATCCCACAATATAATATAGCATACAATATAACAATATAACAATATAATGACAAGAAAATTAAATCCAGCAATACAAAACAATATGATCAGATATCATAGATACAACATCCTCTCAACTAACGGCAGTCTTCTCCTCCAGGCGAGGTAGCGGGGCCCGGAGGGAGGGCGGGAGCGTCCTCTCGCCGCCCACAGCCAATGGTTTTTTATTGTCCTCCGGACTGAGATGATGGGGCCTGGAGGGAGGGCAGGAGCGTCGCCTCACCGCCCGCAGTTGCTGGTAATCTTCTCCTCCGGGCAAGATGGTGGGGCCTGGAGGGAGGGCGGGAGCGTACTTCAACTTCTGGGAGTGGCGAGGGCAGTGTAGGCTGGATGAATCACAGTAAACCCATTTGTGTGGATTTACAGGGGGCATGGGCTTCTGTGAATTGAAGTCCAAGAACATATGGAGTGCCAAGGTTTGCCATCCCAGACATTAAGAAATGACTCCATCAAATCCAAAATACATCCACATGCAAATATATATCACATTCAATGGTTGCTTGGCTGAACCCTTATTTTGAACTGGTAACATGACGACAATGACAACAATGACATCTATGACAATGAGTATGCCCCCCTCCCCCGCATCTCAGTTCAGGTTCAACTCTGACATGATTTATTCTTCTCGCTGTGTCAGACATGTTTTAGGAGAATACACATGAAAGCAGATTTATGCTTTTCTGATGTTAATGTGCATGGAGCCACTGTCTTGGGAAACACACACCACCCAGGGGTTGATTGACAGAAACATGTTTTCCTATGGAGTACTGCCTGTAGCATTTCTGTACAACAAACAAGACTGTTTATCGGAAGCCATACAGGCAAGATGGCATCGCAAAGAATCGAGCTGGCACTTTAATTATTCATAGCATGATTATCCATTATTAATTGCGCTTCATGGAGTGGACACAGGCAAGTTCAAAATGGAGTTGCAAAAGGCAGTGCATTTTTTAAAACATGCAGCCAGCAGTGTTAGTAACATTGAAAATGGCAGAAGCAGGAATATGTTGAACCTACTGCGGTGGCTCAAGTGGTTAAGACGCTGAACTTGACAATTGGAAGGTCAGAGTTTGATTCCCAGGTACTGCAGGATGGAGTGAGCTCCCGTCTCTTTCCCAGCTCCTGCCAACCTAGCGGTTTGAAAGCAAGAAATTGCGAGTAGATAAATAGGTACCACTTTGGTAGAAAGGTAAACAGTATTCCGTTCACTCTATGGACTATTTGGTTCTGCCCAATGGGAGGGAAAATCTCAGGAATGCATTCTTTGGTTGCGAAAGAACAGGACAGCTGGAGAGGTTGGAACTGCTGTTCCTCTGGAGCAGGGGTTCACAAACTTTTCATGCCATAGGTTGGTCATGTGGTTCCTCCCACTGTAAAATATGTCTGCAGCTGTCGTAAATGCATTTATGACAGTCACAAGTGCATTTACAGCAGTGTTTGTCATGTGCAGGCACATTTTACTTCCACTTCAGGTAGCATTTGTACATTGCATGGGCATGTTTTACTTCCACTTCTGGCAAGGGTGGCATGGACCTGAAGATTTGGCACCATGGGCTGGATCTGGATCATGGGCTGTAGTTTGGCCATCCCTTCTCTGGAGGATGATAAGGTCCTCTCACTTTGGTTTACGCTGTAGAATTAGGCTTGCACAGGAGAGGCACTGGAAGGGAGAATCTACACAGTGATATTCTGCACTTGCACTTGCATTTATACAGTGGAACCCCATATAACAATTTTAATTGGTTCCAAGGGATCCATCATTGTATGAAAAAATTGCTGTACAATGCATGTATTGTATAGCGATTTTCCCTATGGGATAATTCATTCAACGATTTCCCCCCTGCTTTTCCCTGGGGTTGGGGAAGGCATCTACGGAGGTTCCTTTCCTGTTTCAAAGCAAGGGAATCTCCATAGATCCCTCCCCCAAAAAGCACTGGGCTGCTTTCCCCCTGGCGTCAAATTGAGTTTCTGCGCATGCGCAGTTTATTGGAGCCATTTCGGCTCCATTTTTCTTTAAATGCCTGCTGGTCGGAGAGAAATCGGGACTTCCGGGACGCAATGGGGGAAGTCCGGTACCATTTTCTAAAAAAGGGTAAGTCGGGATTCCCCCTCCCTAAATGGGACTGTCCCGCAGAATGCGGGACGGTTGGCCGCCCTACTGGGTGATTGCAGGGCGATTGCTCTTAGTGAAAGGGGATCCATGGACCCCTTGCCATTTCAAAATGGCAAAGGGATCACTGGGAATACCTTTCACTTAGAGTGCTAGGCTGCTATTGTCCTGGGAAAGTGCATTGCCCTCTTAGCGAAATGGATTCTCAGTGGTCCCCTTGCCATTTTGAAATTGGAAGGGATCCGTGGATCCCAGCACTGCCAGTTCACAAAGGGGCTTTGGGGCAGAGGAAAGGCTCCCCCATGCCAACCCAAAGCCACCCTTTGTTGTCATGAAAATCATTGTATGATACAATTTTTTTTAAAAAAAGGCAAGTGTTGTACGATTTCATCCCTGTGCAATGCAATCATTATATAGGGTTTTACTGAATTTGTATTTTATTTTAGGGTTTTAATGGCTATACACAAGGAGTGGTGGCTAACCTTGGCACTCCAGGTGTTCTTGGACTTCAATTACTCATTTGATAAATATATCTGGAACTTTGTTCTTTAGTTTCAAAGCAACATTTTCATCTTTGCATATTGATTCCTTTGTCCAATATTATTAGAATTACCGGGGGGCGGGGGGCGGGGGGCGGGGGCGGCGGGGCGGCGGCAGATGAGGACACTTCAACTGACCCTGACTCTTCCTCAATATCTAAGGATGGACAAATTTGTCAGTTCCCATTCTTTTGAATATTCATGTTTCCACCCTTAAGTTGATATCACACAAAGTTTTTTTTAAAGTCAACATGAAAAATTGTTTTTTTAATGTGTATGTGTCAGGCATGTATCAACACACATGCTTCCGCAGTGTACACATTTTATACACATTTAGTTTTAGCTATTTTGAGGGTGTTGCTTATGGAAAGAGGTATACAGTTCAAGCAATTGAGTAAATGATTTTGTCACAAGCAATTTCATTTTTTCATGTTTGTGTATATTGTTGTTGTTCAGTCGCACAGTCGATTCTGACCCTTTGTGACCCCATGGACCACTGTCCTCCAGGCACTCCTGTCCTCCACCATCACCCTCAAATCACTCAGCTCTGCGCCCACTGGGTCCACAATACCATCCAGCCATCTCATCCTTGGCCGCCCCCTTCTTCTTTTGCCTTCAGCCTTTCCAAGCATCAAGGCCTTCTCAAGTGAGTCTTCTCTTCTCATTTGATGTCCAAAGTACTTTAGCTTCATCTTTACTATTTGCCCTTATCCATGTTTTTCTGAAAACCTACTCCTAATACACTGCATCACAAAAAAATAAATATTGTCTGCTACTTGGTATTATTATTATTATTATTATTATTATTATTATTATTATTATTATTATTATTATTATTATTATTATTATTATTATTATTATTATTATTATTATTATTATTATTATTATTATTATACCCTGTCCTTTTCCGAGTACTCAGGTTGGCTAATCCATGTGTCCTATACTAAATCAAGTGTGCTAAATCCAAATCTGAAGTCCGATTCTGCCTAGGACATCAGGATCTTAAGTTAGCAAATCTCACCCTCTTGGTTAGGTTCTTGCATTGATTATGTGGGGTATATTTGCCACAAATTTAGCAAAAATTATCTGGTTTATTAACACAGCTGTGCCTACTCATCTTTAGCTCAAAACAGACTCACTATGGTCTAGCTGTACTATCCAATAAGATGGTTTCACACTAGAGACATGCCCTTGGTCCATCTCACCTTATATACCTATTTCTGACATCAGCTCACTGACTTGACTAGACATTGCCCAGCTGCTGGTGGAACATGCATGCCACTAGGGGACCATGATTTAGATGAGGTGGCAGCAGGAACAGTGGTAGTTGCAACTGTTATAATGTTCCCATGTAAAAATACATTACCCAATTACTGACCATTTGAATAGCTGTAGCATGCCTATAAATCTGTACATGATAGGCAAATTCTGAGTTGAGATTTGGAATCAGCGCACTTGGTATCATGTAAATCACATGTGTTATTCCCAGTAGCAAAATCATTGTTGTGCCGTCAAATGAACATGAATATAATTAGTTTAGACTGGATAACCAAGTTGCAAAATCCCAGGTTAAACAAGTACTTTTGTTTCTACTTTGGTTTGGATGGTGTGAATTGTTTGTATTCATATGAACATTTGCAATTAATGATCCCCCCCTTCCTCATAGCTACCGTTTATGATACAGAATTGAGGGCAAAATGTTAATTACCTTGTGAACTGCCCAGAGAGTGCACTAAGCACTATAGGGTGATATATAACTGTAATTGCTATTGTTATTCTCATAGGACACAGCACTGCCCCATGAGAAGCTAATGGGACAATACATTGATACAGTGGTTTCCAGCTGGAAGGGAAAACAGTGATTTATAGAAGGGGGTTTGGGAACCCCTCCTTGAGTTGGTCCTGACAACAGACCAGCAGAGGTGATGCAACATTGTTCAATAAAGCCAATTTTAGTTAGTACCCTGGTGCCACATTTTATACTAGCTAGTGTTTCTGGAAAGTCATTAAAAACTGCTCATACTTTACAGTAAAATGTGGGCAGAAGATCATTTCTTTCTATAAAGCTTTATTTTTAAAGGCACTAGGCTGGAAGGTACATGCACACCTATAATTGCATATTTCTGAAATGACTTGAATTATATATGACTTGAATTATATATTTTAAAATCAATACGAAACAGCGGCCATGAAGATTGTGAGTGTAACAGGCAGAATTCTAGAGAGAATCCCTTTGGAGGAGCAGCAGCAGTTGCTGATAGCATTTCCAGGACAGAAGGCTTTGTATGTGGAATTTGCTATCTTTTCCTATGTTATCAGGGAGTTTATATCCGTGAAAAGCATGGCCCTATTTAAATCTGAAATAGTAAATCCTTCAAAAATGATGCTTTCTATGCAGGGAAACATCTTATTAAACTCTGCATACATGGCTGACATTAACAATATCTGCTCCCACACTACTCAAAGTCTGCACTTTTTTTGCATTTATAAGATACATATTAATAATATAGTGCAGAATGCCCCTCATTAGGATAAATCCTCACTATAAAATCTCTCCCTGTTTTCTCTCTCTTGTTTTTAAAGGAGCCATTGCATTAAGGTAAAATAAAATACAACTCTCTCAATCAAACAAAATGATTCACTGGATTTGAGTGAAGATGCAGTAACTTTAGTTAGTTATGCAGCATTAGGTTGCAACCTATCAACTTTCAAGGTAAGTGGAATATTTAAGAAGTGGTTTTATCAGTTCCAGTCCTACAGTTGAATGTCCTTGGCAAAGTGGGGATTCCTCAGTGGAGGAAATGCCACTGGAAACCATCATATTGGGCCTAATGGCAAAATGAGTGGAAGAGGAACTCTGATTCCCAATGGTCATGGAGCTGGAAGAGGCCATGCCAGAAGGACTGGCTATGAAGGTACACCTTTATAATATCCTAAAAGCTGCAGCAGTCCATTGCAGTCACGGTATTAAATCCTGCATGTCTCATTTCATGTGTTCTGCAGAAGATGGCTCCGAGATCATAGCGTGTGGGTCACTTTATGACAGGCTGGGATCCACCTTAAACAAATTCATGCCAATGACATTTTTCCTGCTTTAGGAAAAAATGTATTCTTGATATGAGTTGCAGCTAACGATGATGGTGATGATGAATAAGACAAATAAGTGGATGTTAGATTAAATGAAAACTGACCGCTAATTAGAAACTAAAAAGACAATTGGGGGTATTATTAATTTGGACACATCAAGAGAAGACATGACTCACTGAAAAATACCATTATACCAGGAAAAATAGGAGGCAGCAGGAAAAGAGGAAGACCTGCTATGAGCTGGATTAATTTAAATAAAGGAAGCTTTTGAAATACCCAGGTATGTTAATGATGGTAATTATGGACATCACTATGTCATAGGTTCACCATAAGACAGAAATTACTTCATCACACATAACAATAGATGTTTTGTGACCTGTATATAATTGATGGAAGGTCAGTATTAAAATGTCTATATGTGTCAGATGACACATGAAAGAAAACAATTTGGGCACCTGAATGCTGGAAATGCATTCTGAGTAATGCTGACTTCCACTGTGTTTTATGGTCCTGTTTGAAGAGTCATTTATTATTACATACAGCTATTTCAAATAATTATGCCAGTAAGTGGAGAACAATTCAAATTTGATGCATTAGTAAAGTTATTAGGTTACATGGAAAATAAAATCCAGAAGGAAGATAATTGTGAATGAATTATAAACAGCCAGATTTACACCTGTAACAGCAACTAAGGATCATTCAAAAATATGCAGGATGGTGATGTAACACCACAGTTATGTAGATCTCTACTTTGAGATAAGCGCGGTTCATTGGAGCCTTTTCGGCTCCGTTTCCCTTTAACTGCCTGCCGGGCAGAGGGGAAACAAGTGCGTCCGTGACGCAACGGGAGATGTCGGGAGGATTTTCGAACGGAGGGTAAGTCGAACTACCCCCTCCCTGAATGGAATTGCCCCGTAGAACGCGGGACAGTTGGCCGCCCTACCTAATGGACTCAACATGGCTTACTTTCACAAAAGCAAGCAAAGGACTTCCACCTGTTGTTAGGGGATGTAAATCTTTGCCTCAAACCCTAACTGGTTGCAAGGCATATTGTGTCTGTGATGCCTTAAGACCCTACTGCAGAGGCACACAGGTGCTGGGACTTTTCCCTGATGTGCTCCATGGGCCAGTGTATTTAGGTCAGAGCAGGATTGCAGACTTCTAGCTACAACGCTCAACTTGCTTTCCTCTGCTGACAGTCTGGACGAAGATTCCTGCATCCTCCAGAACCTGCTATGAGGACTGAATCTTTGCACTGATCCTGATGATGGCTTTTGGCTGATATGTCATCTGTGCTTGCTGGACAAGGAAAGAATACTTGGTGTAAGCCTCCACCAAGAGGACAGAAGGTGTAAAAGTCTTTGGCTTTGTCTGTAATTACAGCTTGCATTTACCCTGCTGGACTGGACTGCTACTGAACTGTATGAACTGAGTAAACCTACATTGAGGTTTTCTTCTGCTCCAAGATCTGTCTGCCTGTTTTCCTCACAAGGGACCACCTTGACAGGCCACTGGATACCACTTTGCTAACCATTTACATCAACACCTGTCTATAGAAGGAATGGGCATTTAGGTGACGTCATCGGGGTAGTGAAATGTTGGCTTCTAGATGTTTGGGATGGCCTACTCTATAATCCCTTCCACTTGCCCAAAAGGCTGAATTCTCTGGAAAAATGATTCAAAACTCTCTTACTGTATATCTCTCTATTAGTCTGCTGGCCTGTCTTTTTCTCTCTATCTGAAATACAGTGGTACCGTGCTTAAAGAGCATAATGCGTTCCATGAGATTGCTCTTTAAGTGAGTTTGCTCTTTAAGTGAAACACCACTGTAAGTGACCAATTGTGATTTCTGGCGGGGGGGGGGGGAGATTGAGAACCCTGATTTATTTGTTAAGCAAGTTTTTGGTTGGTTTTATTTGTTAAGCGAGGCAAACATTCAGAGGAAATTCTGCTCTTTAAGCGAGTTACTCTTTAAGCGAGACACTCTTTATGCGATATTTCACTGTAGTCACCAGGTCCTTTTCTTTGGAAGCAATGTAAGCACTATTTGGTTAAGTCCAATGGTTCTGGAAATCTAGCAAAATGAGTGGAGGAGGAACCACTTCACTATTCTGATTCCAAATGGTTTTCAAGGTTGCGGCAGTCAGTTATAGTCCCCAGTGTTAAATCCTGCATGTCTCATTTCATATGTGCCGCAGGAGATGGCTCCATGATCATAGTGTGTGGGTCACTTCATGGCAAGCTGGGATCCACCTTAAACAAATTCACATTAATGGCATTTTTCCTGCTTCAGGAAAAAAATGCATTCTCAGATACAAGTTGCAGCCAACGATGATGTGGAGCTGATTCCTCTGCATTGTAGATATCCTACTTCAATTGATAAATATGTCTGGGACTTTGTTCTCATTTGGTTTCAAAGAGACAGACAGACGGGACCAGAAAGTGTTACACCAATGGCACAATGGATTCCAATTTTGTATTTCTTGAACATCTTTGGACATCAGCTAAGATTCATATTTCAGAAAGTGATCTTATGGGTCAAGAAGGTTCATATGGGGGAGATACAGTCCTCCAGATAGCTTGGACCCAAGCCACATAAAGCTGTATAGGTAATAACTAGAACTTTGAATTGAATCTGCAAATAAATAGGTAGCCAATGGAGTTGTTGTAGTAGGAGCATTGTAAATTCCTTATCCCTGGCCCCATACAGCAATCTGACTGCTGCAATTTGAACCAGTTAAAGTATTCAAATAATAAGGAGGATATAGCTGAGGAACTCGACCTTCCCTATGTAATTCGGAGGAGCCAGAACAGCCTGAGGGTTAGTGTGCCTAAATGCAAGACCAACATGATCAAGTATGGACTGCTGGCAGACAACAACATGCTGTGTCAATGTGGAGAGATACAGAATCTGGCTCATTTACAGGTCTGCCAGAAACATGTAGCAATGAGGATTTAATTTTGTCCAACCACAAAGTGGCTTAATTTGGACAATTCAGACTTTGATCTGGACAAGAAAGAAAGAAAGAAAAAAGAATGAAAGAATTGATCCAAATCAGATGTAGCTAAGGCATGTTACCTTCTCTGTCTGCTTTAGTGATATGACTTGGCCAAGTGAATGATAATCAGTGAAAGATCTGTGAGGCTTTAAAATGGAATTAAGAGAAGGTTATCAATGGTTGGCAGCCATGATGGTTATATATTGTCTTTAATATCAGAGGCAGTGCACCCTTGAATACCTATTTCTGGAGAACACAAGCCAGATAGTATTAATAGTGGGTTTCTTATCGGTAATGATGTGGCCACTGTGGAAACAAAATATTAAATTACATGGGCTCTTTGTTTGATTGAATGAGAACTTTCTTACGTTTCAAAAGATATTTCCTGGAAACAGCTTGTCAAAAAAATATTGAACTGCCTGGAGCTGGAGGAGTTTACTTGAACTTGGCTATTTTTGCATCTCAGTTTTCTTTTCTTTTTTCTTTCTTTTCTTTTTGTGTGTGTGATGGCTTCTATAGGAAAGCTTAGACCAGCGCTGCCCAAACTTTTTGGGACATGGGCCAGTCACATGGTTCAGCGGGGCCGGTCATGTGGTTCCTCCCACCGGAAGCGGAAGTAAAAAGTGCCTTGCAATCTGTTTTGCAACAGGATGAGATTTTAGGCTGCTGTTTTCTCTGTTTAAATCAGGGGTGCCTAAACTATGGCCTATGGGCCAGATCTGGCCCCTGATTCCAATTCATCTGGCCCACACACCTTCATTGCTTTTGGAAGTGAAGGTAAAATGTGCCCATATGGGTGTGTTTTACTTCTTCTAGGAGTGATGAGGGAGATGCAGGCTGGATGAATTGGTGTCAGGGGCCAGATCTGGCCCACAGACCATAGTTTGGACACCCCTGGCTTAGACATTCAATGTGCCGTCTGCCTTGGCTTTGAAGAAGACAGCAGACCTAAATCAAATGTGGAACATTCAATGCAATCCTCTTTTCCTTGCCAAAAAAATGACAATTTCTCCTCCACCCACTAGGGTTTATTAGCCTTCTGGACATCTGTGTGAAAATGCATCCACCCCCATGTCAGAGAAATAATAAGTGCCATCTGGCCAAAAGAATGGAAGGTAATTTATGAGTAATTAGGTCATGCCTCACGAGTACAATACAGCGAAAAAGAAGGAAAAGAGAGGAAAATGTTCTGTTTTGTAATGTAGTTGCTTGTTTATCTAGCCACGTTCTTACTGAGGCACGTGGTGTGGACTGTACCACTTCAGATAACAGGAAGAAGTTGACTGATTTCCCTGCCAAAGCCTAAATATAACTCTATGCATTTAATAGTGGACACTGATTTTATAGACCAGGAGTTCTCAACCTTTTTAAACCGGGGGCTGGATCACACCCCCTCAGACAGCTTCGGGGACTGGATGCAGTGGTGGGATGACAAAAATTTTACTACCCCACCATGATGTCATCACAGTGTGGGAGGAGCCAGTGTCATGACATCATGACGTCGTGGGCGAGGCCAAAGAAAAAATAATAAAAAATATATAATAAAATACAATAAAAATAAGCGCGCACACACACACACACACACACACACACACACACACACCCCACTCAACCCACCCACCCACAACACAAACCCGTAAATAAATAAATAAAATAAATAAATAAAATAAAAATTACATTAAAATACACCCACCCACCCAAACACCCACCCCAAACATAAATCAATCCACCCACCCACCCACCTACCCCTAACACAAACCCATCACTTACCTGTTAGTATAAGTGCCTGGGCAGCACCATGTTGCAAGATGGATATGGTCATCGTACCAGTTCTCTAGGATAATATGTGCTTGGCGCGCGTGCACAGTGGGGGAACTAGTGAAAAGGTAAGCCCCGAAGGTGGTTCCCCCCAAAAGCTGCTACCGGTTCTCCGGGACACTGGGAAAAGTTACTACTGGTTCTGGCGAACTGGTGTGAACCTGTTACATCCCATCACTGGCTGGATGGCCATTTTGCCCTTCCTCCACAACATGGCACTTCCTGGTGTGGTGGAGGCAGCAGGGGGCCACTTGAAATGGTGCCACAGGCTGGATTTGGCCCACGAGCCACAGGTTGAGAATCCCTGTTATAGAGGAAGGATCAAATGTTGCTGAAGCAGGGGAAGAGATCTTTTATTTTTCAACCACTTGGTCAGTTGGGCCAGGTTAATCAGCTAGCCATAGTTTGTGATGAAGTCCAACAATAGAGATAGTGATGATTTCTCGGCACTGATATTTGGGTAAAATTGGAACCAATCATGTACAACACTCTCCTTGTTGTCATATAAAATGTGTATGGAATAGGGTAGGCAGCTTGACCCTTGCTCTCCTTGGTTGGTCAAAGGGGAAGTGTAGTAAAGTAACTAAATGTTAAGAAGGGAATTTTTTAACTTATTGGATGACAAATACCCCAATTTCCCTCTCTATCAGTTCTATTAACTACAACAAAACTTCCTGTCCCTATCCCAGTGATAGCTTGGAGTGTTCTTTCTGCAAGCTAGGAGGAGGTAGGATCTTTATCAAGAAGCTCTACACCTTGTTGGATAGATTACATAGGTTGGGTGGCTGAATAGCTCAATGAGTTAAGTGTCTGGCTCGTTGGGACTTTGAGTCTCCCCTGTGCCTTCTAGGAGAAAAGCCAGGCTCTGTAACCTTGGTCAAGCTGCGTAGTCCCAAGGTGCCCCTGGAAGAAAGAAATGTTAAAGCACGTCTGCCTAGAAAATCCTGGCAAGGGTACCATTAGTCAAAATTTACTTAATGACCAACCACTGTCACCACCATCAAGAGAAGTTTATAGCAGAACCCAAGGCTAGGCTCTACATCAAAATAGTGGGAAATAGGCAGGTGAAAGGAAGTGCTTTTTCACACAGTGATGCTACTTGCCTGGAGATTTGTCTTTCTACCTGGAGCCATAAGTATTTACTGCAGGAGTGAGCTACCTGCAGAGGTCTTGGAGCCACAGGTACTCATCCTTGGACCCTAGAGTCCCCCCACTGTCACAACTTTTATCCCCTCCATATGTGAAAGACTCTCCTACACCTTCTAGTTAAGAAATTTGAAGTGAGAGGGCTTGGTAGCACTAAAATGAAAAAAAAAATAAAATGCCCCATCCCACTCACAAGGGGACTTTGGAGGACACTTTTTCCATTATAAAAAAATGGTCAGGTGCTGAGGTGTTGGGGACCAGAACTGGACTGGAAAGAGCTTCTATGGTCTTACCAAAAGGCCTTTCTTTTTCTCTTCAGAACTGGACATAAAAACACTAATAAAAATAGACACCAGATTTGATGGCTTTCTACCCAACTCTTATTAGCTGCAGTGGCTCAGTGGTTAAGAAGTTCACCTTGTTAGCTGGAAGGCCAGCAAGTCAGCAGTTTGAGACTTGGGTACTGCATGATGGATTGAGCACCCATCTCTGTGCCAGTTCTTGGGGGCATGAAAGGAGCCACATTTGGGCATCCCCTGAGTGGAGTTTCTTCAGCAAAAATCCTTTCCACCCAGAATAATTTCTGACACAAAATTATTACTATACAGGTACTAGCCTTTTCAGGTCCATACCTGGGGCAAGGTAGGATCCTGCTGGAATCCAACTGCAGGATTTTCTTCAAGTATGGATGTCTGAACACCTTTCATGGATCTTATGCCCCTTTGAAACTTCACACTGGTGTTTTTTGAAGGAAAAAAAAAGAAGACACTTTGCCCAGAATGTAGAGTGGAATGTGTGCCTCATTTCTCACTTGAATGGTAGTAACAGTGTCTGGACTCTGCTTGTGTGGGTTGGCTCTGACAGAGGTGGATTGACAATTGCTCTCACAGTGGAAGCAATAAACAGATCAATAAGGAAGCACAGCCTGGGGTGATGGTGGTGCAGCAAGTCAACCATACTTTCAGAGTCTTGCTGGGACCCTTATTAAATTCATTCGGGGAAGTGAAAACAGTGGACACTTCATTGGGCTGGAGGTAACAGATATATATCATAGCAAACTTTTGCCAGCTTCCAAGGGAAGCAATATGTTCTGAGACAGACTCATTTGAGTTTACAGCACTCCGCATCGGGTTGTTGTCACAGTTCAATGTCAGATAGAAAAAGCAAGCTAAAACGTTAGAGCTGCTGTTATTTGTGCGTTCTTTCCAGGGTTTTCTAGGTAGAGAATATAGTGAGGTGGTTTACCATTCCCTTCTTCTGGGGTCCCCTGGGAATGCGCAGCTTGCCCATGGTCACACAGACTGGGTCTTGTTCCTGGAGGCACAGCAGGAATCACCTCTCAACCTCTGGTTGTGCAACCAGATACCTAACTGTGTAGATAAACGTATTTCAGTTTGGGATGGGTTCAATTATTCAACCCATGACAGGAAGGATAATACATTAGGGAAGACAAGCAGACTCAGCAACAGAATGCATCTGTCTACTGTCTCAAGTCCACCAGGTTCTCCTTCATGGGACTCCATTCTATTCCTCTTTCCATCTGCATTCCCTGTCCAATAGGCACACTCCATCTTGAGGTACTTTGTGAGTTCTCCCTTTCCTTAATGGTTAATGTTAATCAGGTACTACTTTTAATTGTACAATGAGCCAAAAGCCTGTGGACAGCAGGACTGAACTTGCATTAAGTCTATTTCTATTATTCACCCAAGCCATTGTAATGAGAGTCCACTGGGTTTCCCCCTTCTTTTTATGAGTTACCATGTGAGTGAGATCCATAGCTGCTTAATTTTGCCTGAACATCAGGATCCTTCTTCTAAGATGTGAGCCAAAGCCAACAAACCTTGCACTCTTTACATTGAATCCAAACAGCTCCCCACTTCAATTTTTGGGTGCTGCAGGTGAGAAAGTAGAAAGACATTCCAAATGGTATGGTTGGAATTCCAGACAACTGGTGCCCTGGTGGTGCAGTGGTTAAACTGCTCTACTGTTGCCAAAATGTTGTGAGTTCGATCCTGATGGGGATCCAGGTTGACTCAGCCTTCCATCCTTCCAAGGTCAGTAAAATGAGTACCCAGCATGTGTTGGGGCAAAATGTTAATTGCCTTGTGAACCACCCAGATAGTGCACTAAGTGCTATGGGGTGGTATAGAAGTCAGAAGGATGGAAGCCTGAGTCAACCTTGATTCCTGGTGATGATTGAACTCACTACTTTCTGGCTGCAGTACAACAGTTTAACCACTGGGCCGCCAGGGCTCTTTATGCTCAGCTGTTGTCTTCAACTCTACCTTGTCTAGTTGTCCAGATGAACTAGTTTTTAATTCTGTCTGGGCACTGGGATGTTGTCTGTTGAACTACTGAATGTTTTCTATTCTTTTCTAAAAATTTAACTTTATTATGTTCTGCTTTGCTAATTTATCTTGGTAAACCACTCTAGTAATGTCTTTTCTCTGATGAGCAGGATAGTAAATCTTCCAATGTTGGTGCCTGTGCATCTGGAGTTTAAGACAAACAAAAAGTTATATACAGTATACCCTCTCTTATATGCATCAAGACATGTAGAGTTATGGTTCTACAGCAGGGATGTTGAACCTTTGGCACTCCAGATGTTTTGAGTCACAGCTCCATCGGCACCTTATCTCTCATCAGAAATTCTTGGAATTGAAGCCCAAAACATCTGGAATGCCAACATTATTCTCCATTGTTCCCATTTCTTTGGAGTGGGCAAATCTATACACAAGGGACTCATGGTGCAATCATAGCTCAATGATATTCCATTCCAACAGACAGATGTTAAGAGGAAGCAAATTCTCTTCTGCATTGACTCCCCCCCCCCCCCCAATACATCTTCCTCCCTTTGTGTGAGCTGATCTCAGAGAACTGGCAGCAGGACTGCTTTGCTAGCTAACATTCATTGACAGAGGAGCTTAAAAATGAAATAGAGAAGGCAATGGAGGAACCGAATTACATGAGATCTAAACCAGCCCAAGTACACAGCCACAGAGCAGGACCGGAGTCTGGCCAACTGAGGGTAATCCTCAGTAATTTTCAATAACCGTAACTTCAAAGGCACAGCCTCAGTTAAACTACTGTCAGCTCAGCTGGTACTCAATCATCTTGACCAACTAAGACTGTGCTCAATATATGTATGTGCCCTACCTTACTATTTATACTATTTTTCAAGCTGGAAAGCAGCTGAGCTCTGAATGAACAGTTGAGTGTTGAAATGAAAGATTGTGGGGGAAAGTGATGAGTTATATTCATTGATTTTCCCCCTCTCCTCCAAAGAATTAGACAATCAGTCCAGCTGCTTTTATGAAGCTATGGCCTGTCTCTTTTCAGTAGTTTATTTATCACAAAGCCTTTCTTATTTCTCCCTTTTTTCTTTGATGCTGTCTGTAATTTTTCAAAGGTGGCTTCAGTGGTTCGATACATGTTTCTCAGATTCTTTAATGACCTCATATAGGAGAGGGGGCAAACATAACCTTTGGTTGGGTAAAAAACCTGTGGTTGAAAGAGAAATTAATTTTTTTAATACACTGTCGTTCTTGCAGCCCATGGTTCACAACGGTAATTAGCTTTCAAATAGCACCAGTGTGATAGATTGGCTAACAATGAAGAACAATGTGCCCCAAGTCTTTCTGCCATTCTATTGATTTGTATCTTATCACCAAATGTAATATTGTTTTTGATGAAGCATAACTAAGTGGCACAGGGACATGTTGGGACTAGATGAGAATTTTCCCAGTTCTATTTCCCCCCTTTCTGTTTCTGTTCTTTGACACAATCATAACAAAATCACCCTCCCTTTATTTGCTTAGACTGTGAATTTCCCTAAGGGGCTGAAATTACTGTGTTCCAAAACATGCTTAAGAGGGTTGATCAAAATCAAGATAATATTGCATTTGCATTAGTCTGTTTCCACTGACAGAAACCTGGGGTCATTGAGCTTAGTGGGTGGGTGAATGAAGCAGGAACAGAAATAGCAAACTACAGTCAAAGCAGACAGAAAAGGTGGGAAGATTATAGTGGCTGCAATGACTTATTATGATAGCATAGCATTATAACATACTATAATACTATAATACTATAATGCTATGCTATAATACTATACTAGTAATAACTGATCCCTCTCGGAAATTAATATTAAAATTTAAAACCACAACAATTGAAACAAGTGAAAAAGCAAAACAGAATTTTAAAAGCTGCAATGGAAATTAAAATACTTCTGAAAATTATTACGTTCTGATGTTTTCCTTCCTGAGATTTGCTTCTAGAGGAACAGGAATAATTCTTTTCCCCCTATGGATATTTGCAAATGATTTCCTCTCCCCAGAGTGCTATTATACCTGTACCTGAATTTTCTTCCTTCATTTTACTAATATCTATACTTTAATACTCCTTTTCCTGCTCCTTTTCAGTTCTATCTGGGAATGTTCACAGGTTTTCTCATCCTCAGTATAAAAGTGAGAAGTGCTGACATATCAAGACATAAAGCAAAATAAAATAGTGGTCACCCCACCCCATCCCATATCTGCAGGTCCAGTATCTCTGGTTTCAGTTATCTATGAGTCTAAAAGTATTCAGTAATGTATTTCTTTTAAAAAATGTGTTTGTTGATTTTTAAAACAAACATACAAAAAAGAACCAAACTAACAATACAATACAAAAGAAAATAAAACAATAACAAGAAAAATAATAAAATACAAAAGTATTATTATAGTTCCCTGTTACATCTTCTAACCCATGTCCTCAAGCAATTAACAACACCCTGTGATATATACAAAGTCCTGGTAACCACAATTTTGTCAAAACTTCTCTATTGTTTCCAAAAAACACATATAATCTGATACTGGTTTAACACCTTTAAATTCTACCACCCTAATGGCAGAAAGTGAGGAGGACCTAAAGAAGCTCCTGATTAGGTTGGAAGAAGAGAGTGAAAAAGCTGGCTTGAGACTCAATATCAAGAAAACCAAGATCATGGCAACAGGCCCTATCAGTCCCTGGAAAATAGATGGGGAAGAAGTAGAAGCAGTGACAGATTTTACTTTCTTAGGATCAAAGCTCACTGAAGATGGTGATTGCAGCCATGAAATAAAAAGGCGACTGATTCTTGGGAGGCAAGTGATGAGAAACCTGGGGAGCATAGTGAAAAGAAGAGACATCAAATTGCAAACAAAAATTCAGCTAGTCAAATGAATGGTATTCTCTGTGGACATCAAATGAGAAGATTCACTTGAGAAGGCCTTGATGCTGGGAAGGGTGGAGGGCAAAAGAAGAAGGGGGTGGCCAAAAATGAGATGGCTAGATGGTATTGTGGACACAATGGGCACAGAGCTGAGTGAGTTGAGGAGGATGGTGGAGGACGGAAGTGCCTGGCGGACAGTGGTCTATGGGGTCGCAGAGGGTCGGAATCGACTGTGCGACTGAACAACAAAAATACACTACAAAGGGTCTCTATATCTCCCCTAACTTGTTTTCTCCAATTACACCTTTCTTTTTTTTTAATTTCCCATGTGAGTTTATCATTTAAAGCAATTTCTCACATTTCTTTATACCATTCTTCCAACCTTAATACCGAATCACATTTCCAATTTCTTGCAATACATTGTCTAGCCACAGTCAACATTTGTTGTTGTTCGGTCGCACAGTAGATTCCAACCCTTTGCGACCACGTGGACCACTGTCCGCCAGGCACTTCTGTCCTCCACCATCCTCCTCAACTCGCTCAGCTCTGTGCCCATTGTGTCTACAATACCATCTAGCCATCTCATTTTGGGCTGCCCCCTTCTTCTTTTGCCCTCTACCGTTCCCAGCATCAAGGCTTCCTCAAGCGAATCCTCTCTTTTCATTTGATGTCAGGTTTGATTTCTTCTAAGATTGACCTATTTGTTCTCCTCGCTGTCCAGAGGACTCTCAAAACTCTCCTCCAACACAACATTTCAAAGGCATCTATTCTTCCTTATGGTCCAGCTCTCACAACCATGCATTGCCACCGGGAATATCATTGCTTTGACTATACAAATTTTTGTTTGCAATGTGATGTCTCTACTTTTCACTATGTTCCCCAGGTTTCTCATCACTTGCCTCCCAAGAATCAGTCGCCTTTTGATTTCATGGCTGCAATCACCATCTGTAGTGATCCAGACTTGATTACTGTAATGCGCTCTACATGGGGCTGCCCTTGGTGACCATTCGGAGGCTGCAGCTGGTTCAGAATGGGGCAGCTAGGGTAGTGATGGGGTGTGGACGTTATGCTTGGGCCTCACCACTGCTCCGGGAGCTGCACTGGTTACCAGTATGCCTCCGGGTGCAATTCAAGGTGCTGGTCATTACCTTTAAAGCCCAATATGGTAGTGGGCCAGGATACCTAAGAGACCGCGTCACCCTAAGAATGTCTGCCCGTCCCACCAGGGCGGATCAGAGGGGCTCTCTTGTTACTCCATCGGCTAGGGAGGCTCGTCTTACGAGCATTAGGAAGAGGGCCTTCTCCGTGTTCGCCCCGGCCCTTTGGAACCTCCTTCCGACAGAGCTGTGCCTGCAGACGGAGCTCCTCCCCTTTCGAAAGGGTTTAAAGACATGGCTGGCAGGTCGAGTGTGGGGACACAGTAATGTAGGTTCCCATCCAGGATGGCTGATTTAAGGGCAGCCATCCCCCCCCCAACCTGGTATCGGTACCTGTTATTACTTGTTTTATCTGTTTTACTGTTTTAATGTTTTAAATTTTTTATGAATTTATGAATTTTTAAGGTTTTATATATTGTCTGTTTTTAGATTACCTATTGTGGTAATTCATTCTGTAAGCCGCCCAGAGTCGGGTCTTCCCGAGTGGGGCGGGGTATTAAATGTGAATAATAAATAAATAAATAAATAAAAATATTTATAGACAATAAATCTATTTTGTTCATATCCAAGTTCATAGTATCTATTTCTGTTAACAAGGCAGCACCGGATCCCAGTTTTAAATTATTTCTCTTTCTATTCCCCCCCCCCCCAAGAAAACCTTAAGCACTTTACAACTCCACCACATGTGTTCATACGTCCCCATGTTATCATTACATCACCAGCATTTTTTTAGTTTTGGTATTATCCATTTGGTTTAACCGAACTGGAGTCAGGTACCACCTCCACAACATTTTATAGTTATGTTCTTTTACTCTAACTGAAATTTTTCATAATTCTTCTTTTCCATTTCATGTTCCAATTTGTTTCTAAAATTTTACATTCAAATCTTGTTCCCATATTTTTTGCAATGTCTCCTGTGGCTTTCCTTCTTTGTTTAATATTTTATAAATTTTACTCACTAAGCCTTTTATTCTCATTTCACCCCTTCTTATTTTCCAAATTAATTCTTCAAACTCTGTCCTTTCCCTTTCTAGACTGCGAAAAACTCACATAACAAAAAATTTCATTATGGGAGTTTTTCTATAGAAATTTTCATTATGCAAGTTTTTCCATAGGAATTTTCGTTATGCAAAAAATAAATAAAAATAAATACCAACTCACATAATGAAAAACTCGCATACTGAGCAGCCTTGTAGACTAAAATATTTTTGTTATACGAGGTTAGACTGTGCAGTAATACCTTGGATAACGTTTACCTCGGATAACGCTAAAATCGCATAACGTTAAGTAATCTGGGGAGGAGAATTGGATCAAATAACGTTAAGGTCCTATGGGATGGATCAGATAACAACCGCTAAAGCCTGTGTGGTTACAATGTGTCTCTATGGAGCTTTAACGTTATCCGATCCATCCCATAGGATTTTAACATGCATCGGATAACATTAAAAATCGGATAACACCAAGATTTGTGGAACCAAGTCTTAGCGTTATCCGAGGTATTACTGTGTTCTTAACCTGTATATTATGTCTTTTTAATTTTTTCCTGTCCATCTTTCCCTAAATTACAAAATATTGCTTCAGACTTTCCCCAATTTACTTTCAATCCTGTCATTTCCTCAATTTTTTAAAGATGTGTTTGAACCCTTTCCAAGACCTTTATAGGGTTTTTCATTATAATTAAAGTATAATCTGCATACAAACTTATTTTTGTGCCTTCTATACCCTCTACTTTTTATCATTCTTTACGACTTCTGCTAATAATTCTACGGCCATAATAAATAATATTGGTGACAACAGACAACCTTGTTGAGTTTCTGCTTCAAGTCTTATATCCCCAGTAACCCCATCATTCACTCTCACTCTGGCAAGACCTTGTCGATATAATTGTTCAAATTGTCTTTACAAACTTATTACCAAAACCATAATTTGCAATTATTTCTTTAATTATAATCCATTGCAAAGAATCAAAAGCTTTAAATATATCTAAAGTGAGTAGTCCAATCTTCTCTTTAGTTTGATCAGCTATATCCAACAGATCTATCACTTTCCTTGTAAGGTCTGCCATGTAGCTTCCCTTCAAAAATTCCTAGTAATGTATTTCTATGATGCATTACCAGAGCTGGCCACTAGAGGCCATTGTCTGCAATGTAAACATAGAGTTTGCAGTTATCTGCAGTTTCAAGTATCTTCAGTAGGTGTCAGAATATCCTCACATATACAGGAGAGGGCAAACTGTTAAAACTTCAGAAGCTGTAAAAAAATTTCATTTTTGCATGAGTGAAAAGTCCCATAGCATCAGTAGTAATATCAATGATGATGATCACCACTACCACCATCACCACCTGCATTCCATATGCCAGGGGTGGCCAACCTTGGTGCCCCAGGTGTTCTTGGACTTCAATTACCAAAAGCCCAAGTAAGCATACCTGCTGTTCAGGGTGTCAGGGAATTGAAGTCCCAGAACACCTGCGGCACCAGGGTTGGCCACCCCGCCATATGCAAAAGAAAAGTGTCCTATTCATTATTCACAAACATGTGGACCTCCCACTGAGGAGCTGCTACAGAGTGCTAATTGTGTGTGGCCATGTCCATGACAGACATCTTGTTAGAGTGCAACAGGAGTTTTTGCCCTTCAAGTTTGAAGTGCATAAATACTGAACAAGGTACTCAATGTGGCCTTTAGTTTTTTTAAAAATATATTTTGCAGAAGGTGTAGGCACTAGTGCCCCATTAGAACAAATTGTAGCTATCATAAGCTAATGCAGCTAGCCCAAGGGGCCAAACTCCCAACTAGTGTAAGGCAGAGTGACCGGTAAAACAGAAAAGTGATAGCATCTTACAGAGAAACATATTGCAGTGTGCAAGAGCATTTCAGAATTACAGGGCATTATTCAGACACAAGCAACCTGCTGTTTTCTTATGTCAAGAGGAAACAACCGCAACCCAATGAAAACCAGATTGCAGAGAAAGAAAAAGAAAGGGGAAAAGAGAAGAAAATTTATGTAATGAATCAAAATGGAGCCTTTGCTTTTAGTGAGTTAAGATGGTCACTGTGTTTCCTAGAAAGTCTGGGAATTTGACCTTCAAAGCCAGATGGAAATTCCTTTGCTACTGAAATTCAAAATAAGCTAAAACTGTGAGAACTGGAGTAGGTATGATGAAAATTGAAAGTTAAATCTTATTGGGTGACAGATAGGAAGAGGTGGAATGAAGGAGGAAAGATGGGTTTGCTTATCTTATAATGTTGAAGAAGAAATGCCATTAATATTTGTGCATGTTCCAAAAAGCTGGTGGAGACAGGAGTTACCTATGCTTGCTTTTGAGCAGAACAGTAGAAAGATGTAATCTTGATTTTGTTAGTTGGCTGCTAGGAAATATAGATAGATGTGCCTTTCTTATTTTATACAGGGAAAGGGGAAATGTAAAAATGTTCCTTTTTTATTTTTGTGTCTATTTTTTTCTGATCCTGAACTTTGATCTATTTTTTTCTTCAAATAAAAGCTGATTTGTTATAGAAGACATACCTTTTTATATAGAGCATAAGCTAGCGGAAGATTTCCAGTTCCTTTATTTCTTTATTGACAATGCTACACATTGCTACCTAATTTACATTGTTATTTTCTACCTGATCTGGCTGGTTTGTAAGCATAAACAGCCAGTGATTAAAACCTATCATAGATTTCTCTGCCCTGGAGCAGAACCACATGTATGCTGAAGCAGCAAAAGGTTTTATGCTGGCTTCCTGGAAGGGTGCAGGTCTCTGTCAGTTTGAACTAGTCCTATGGTAGCAGGATGATGAGCTTTGTTATCTTTACAATATAATAATAAAAAAGAAGCCATAGGGAATGGTCTAGTGCTGAAAAGATGGCAGTACAACTCCCAGCCATTTCCCCATCCTATCTACATCTACTTTTAATTTATTCACTCTTGCTTAAAATTATTTAGTGGTCAACTATTGTTTATATGCCTTTCTATGTAAAATTGTGGTTCTTCTTAAATCACTTCATCAATCCAGGAAACTTTCACTCGTTTTCATTCTTTCCCAACTTCCTTCTTAATTGGTGGTCAAAAACCAGGAAGTGCTTAATTCAAATGAGCACTTTCTGAATCAGTTAAGTCAGTGAAGGCAATCGAATGTGCATACAATTTTACATTAAAAGATGCTGTAAACAATAGAAAGTTCAAACAAGGTCTGCAAGTCTACAATTGCTAAAGATCAGGGAGGAAAATGACTAGGAACTGCACCATCACTGTTTGGAGAGGAAGTTTTTACATTTAAAAAATTGTTATTTGGAAGGTATGAAAAGTAGTTTGGGAATTGCATGTGGTTAATGGGATTTACTATAGCTACCAATGGAATATAAGGTACTTCACAAGGAGATACCTTTCAGAAAAGTTGTTAGTCTGTGTACAGTAGCAAAGCTAAGAGAAGGCTTGTTTTACTATGATGAATATTGTTAGCCATTTACATACAAATTAGAGGTACCAGGGAGTAGGATGGCCAGTCTCAGTGCTCAACTGGGAAATGCTATATCGCAGTGGCTGAGTATGTGTTGTGCTGGTGATCCCAGGTTCCATACTTGGTGGGTTCCAGGTAGGAGAGAAATGTCTCCTGCTTGAATTCCTGGAGAGCTGTTGCCAGTCATTGTTGAAAGTACTGGGCAAGAGGAACTAATGGTCAGAGCCAGTGGTGGGATGTCAAAAATTTTACTACCCCACCGTGACGTCATCACAGTGTGGGCAGAGCCAAATAAAATAAAATAATAAAAATAAGCATACACACACACACACACCCCTCAACCCACCCACCCACAACACAAACCCGTAAATAAAATAAAATAAAACACACACACACAAACACCCACCCCAAACACAAATCAACTAGAGCTTTTAAACCAGAACTTAAAGCTTATTCTGGCTAATCTTTATTTATTTATTTATTTATTTAGATTTATTATCCCGCCCTAATCAGGCGAACCTGACTCTAGGCGGCTTACAGAAAATTCATAAATTAAAACCTTGACGTTCATAAATTACTTAAAAGTCAATTAAAAAAGAATTAAACCATGAATTTATAAAAATCTAAAAGATTTAAAAAGGTTAAAAGGTTTAAAAAGATTTTAAAAGTTTAAAAGAGTGAGTGAGGGGTGGCTGTCCCATCATATCAGCCACCCAACATGGGACCCCATGTTCCTGGACCCCCACACCTGCCCTGCCAGCCAGGTTTTTAGGCCCTTCCGAAAGGGCAGGAGCTCTGTCTGTAGACGTAACTCAGTTGGCAGGAGGTTCCAAAGGGCCGGGGCGGCCACGGAGAAGGCCCTCCTCCTGGTGCTAGAGAGATGCGCCTCTCTAGCCGATGGAATGATAAGAGAGCCTCTCCGATCCGCCCTGGTGGGACGGACAGATGTCCTTGGGACGATGCGGTCTCTTAAGTATCCTGGCCCACTACCATGTAGGGCTTTAAAGGTAATAACCAGCACCTTGAATTGCACCCGGAGACATACTGGCAACCAGTGCAGCTCCCGAAGCAGTGGTGAGGCACGAGCATAACGCCCGCACCCCATCACTACCCGAGCAGCCGCATTCTGGACCAGCTGCAGCCTCCGAATGGTCACCAAGGGCAGCCCCATGTAGAGCGCATTACAGTAATCAAGTCTGGAGGTGACCAAAGCATGTGTGATCATGAGCAAGGAATCCCGGTCTAGGAGATTTCTCACACTAAGTCAAATGGAAGGAACTACAGAATGAACTCACCACAAAATGGCTTCATTTTGGCACTTTTCAGCTTTTTAACAGTTAAAGAAGTTAGGTACTAAGTCTTTGCCTAACCACTTCTCTAGGATAATATGCCTTAACATAAATGTAAAACAGCTGTACCTCCTTAAGGGTTCTCCAATTGGAACAGCAATTGGAACAGCACAGGTGTAGCTTATTGATGAGGTAACTCCAAGACTTTGCTTAAAAACCCCAAGCCAGGCTAGCAGGCCTGCCGGCCCCCAGGCCTTTTTAGGAACTGTGGTAGTACGTCAATATAGGTAAAGGTATTAAATACACATTAAAATACATACAGGCACACCACATCCAAAAGTGAGTCACTTACCCTGGGGAGCAGGCTATAGGGAGCTTCAGGCTAGCAGCTTCTCTTCCTTTTCCCCTCTTGGGAGGACAGCAAGAAGGCCGTGCATAAGCGCCAAGCACTGTAGGCATGCATGCACACCAAGTGCTTAACGCACATGAGCAGTGGGGGAACCAGTGAAAAGATAAGCCCCGAAGGTGGTTCCCCCCAAAAGCTGCTACCGGTTCTCCAGGACACTGGGAAAAGTTAGTACCGGTTCTGGCGAACTAGTGTGCACCTGTTACATCCCATCACTGGTCACAGCCATTATTACTTTGTTTCTGTTTTGAACCATAATTATATTGTTAGGAATGTGCATTTGGAGACTTTTTTTGGTTCTGCAAATCCCATAATTGTTCTATCTGAGAGATGCACCTGCAGCACCAAGACTTTATAAACACTTAAATTGTGCTCATCTAAAATGAAGGCCCTCTTCGTATGCTTCATATCTTACCTTGGTCTAACTTAATATTTAAAAAGGAAACTTCCCAGCAACCACCAAGAAAGTATCCTTTCCAAACAGTTGTAATGTCCATTCTTCTCCATCCTCTTAGGTCATAAATCTGCAGGTATTGACTTGTAGAGAGACCAGTAAGGTGTGGCTAGACAACCATGACTTCTCTGCATTTGTACCTTGATTTGCTCTCTGCTAAAGATTTGTCAGGCCTCACTCTCTTTGCGTTTTTAGGAAAATGCTAAAACAGAGCTTATTAAAGAACCCTTTGGAAACCCCACCCCCCCCTTGGCTTAGGGAATGAAACCATACTTTTAGCAGAGCTGTTTGGTTGCTGCCATTTGAATTATTGTTTGTGTCACCCAACTAACTTTATTCTGCATTTATAATGAATTTATATTATATTTGCCTTTTTTTTTTTGGTGGGGGCACATTTGCAATTTTTGGTATGCTGTGTTTGTAACCTATGCAGAATAGCCATTTGCTAGATGGGTGGGAAATAAACTCAACCACAAAAAAACAAAGAAACAAGGAAGTCCTGAATATCTCTTTTTGAAATCTCTTAAAAACCAGATTGAGGCAGCAGTATCCTGCTCCTCCTCGAAGACTGTGGTATTTTTGAACCACAATCAGGTGTACCCTGGGCAATGGCTACCTTGTGCCAGCTAATCTTTCTCACACTAGGTTAGTAAAAAGGAACTAAAGCAGGGGTTCCCAACCTAAGGCCTGCAAACTGGATCTGGCCCCCAGCACCATTTCATGTGGTCCCCAACCTCTTCAAGGGCATTCAAGAAACAAAATGTCTATCCATTTTAAGCTGTTGGAACAAAATGACCACCCCCATTATGCAGGCAGGGCAAAATGGCTGTCTGGCCCTCAAAGCTGACAGAGAGAACCCGGCCACCAGCTTGAAAAGGTTGGGAACCACTGAAATAAGGAATGGCTTAGACATAGAAAAAGAAGTTTATTTTTCAATCCGTGGTTCGGTAGCTAGACTTGCATATTGCTAACCAATCTATCTTCTTTCAGGGTGCCAGGAGAATGATATACAAAACTGATTGAGAGTTGTAACATTGAAGGATGCAGTTGCTATCTATCATCTTTGGGAAACGTTCCTCTCCAACCTTTAGAAGTGAAACTGCAGGCCCTTGGCCATGCCTTGATTAAAATTTAGTAGCCCCATCTGTGGGCAGATAAAGTGTTTGAGGAACCAGATGTTTGAGGCAACACCACATTGCTACAACTCTTGGGACTTGCAGACTTCACGGATCAGGCTCCGTAGCAGTCTTTCCATTTTACAGCTATTGGCCATAAATATTTTCAGTCCTCTGCAGCTATCTCACCCTTTCAGTTCTTTGTGCTACCTGTTAGACAGCTCATCTATATTTGATTTACGATGATCATAACTTTAAAAATGAAAAAGAAGTGCAAAGCTACATGAAGAAAACAGATACTATAGCTGCTAGAATGTGGGTTGAGAATGTTAGGGAGAAATAGGAGAGCCGAGTGGTTAAATATAGAATCTTAAGTAAAAATGCAGCAACGTAGGTCATTTTATCCAAGAAACAATACAAAAAAAATCTGAAAAAAAACCAGAATGTTTTTGTGTTGGTTCTTGGAAACCTCAAAACAAAACACAAACAACAAAAAACCACAACAAAGAATAGTGAAGGACTTTCTAAAAAGATACAGTATCTCAGAAGGCCTTTTCCAGTGCCCTCTCAGCCCCCAGAGGTAAGGCGGATGGCAACAGGAAAGGCTGAGTTTTCAGTAATGGCAAAAGTATTCAATCAATTCTTAGATATATTTCTCTGATGTTGATTTTGGTCGCAGACAATATCCATTGTTTTGTTTCCTTGTATCTTTCTTTGTTTCCACTTTGTTATGTGTCATCAAGTCCAAACCAACTTAGGTAAAAATCTTCCTTGCTCAAAAGCCAATCATGTCTGACTCTAGGGTGTGGTGCTTGTCTTCATTTACAGCTAAAGAGCCAGAGCTGTCTGCATCTGCAGACATTTCCATGATCATGTGACAGGCATGACTAGACGCTGTAGTGCATGAAATGCTGTTACCTTTCCCTCTTGCAATTTCTTGCTTTTGAACTGTTAAGTTAACAGACGCTGGGATAGATTATGGGAGCATAGTGGATAAGACGCTGAGTTTGACAATTGGAAGGTTGGTATGTCAGTAGTTTGAGACCTGAGTACTGCTGAGAACCAACTTACAATCACTCTAATAGGGCTTTCAAGGGATGTGGGATATTTAAGAAGTGGTTTTTATCAGTTCTACACCCCCAGTGAATTAATTACCAAGACTGATCAGGGATTCAAACCCAAGCATATTGTGCCACTATATGCACTATACCACATGGGGTATCCCAATTATTTAAGTAGACAGCTGCCAAAACGGTAGCATTATGGAGACAAGACATTGATTCAGTAAGGCCAGTCTGAGGCAGTGGCTGGTCTTATGCATTGCCAACTGAGGTGATCACCTCATCCCTGCTTAGGACTAGGCTAGCCTTACTCATGTGTAATGATAAGGGATTGGAGAATTATTATTCTCTCTGCACAGAAGCTGAAGGTGTGCTATGGCAATCTCAAAAACAGAACAAGAATAGCCAGTTGTATCCAACTCTAGGGTTCAGTGCTCATCTTTATAGCCAAAGAACCAGCACTGTGCATCTGCACATTCTCATGGACATGTGGCAGGCAGAATGCATGGAACACTGTTTATCATCTCACTGAAGTGGTACCTATTTATCTACTTGCAACTTCTTGCTTTCAAACTGCTAGGTTGGCAGGAGCTGGGACAGAGATGGGAGCTCTTGGGTCTCAAACTGCTGACCTGCTAACCTACAGTCATCAAGTTCAGTGTCTTAGCCACTAAGCTACTGCAGTCCCTTGAAATCTAGATGCACAAACACATAATTAAGCAGAATGGATCAATCACATAGAATGTGTAGTCCAATGATGGCTGGTGGTGTGTTGCACAGACTTTTAAGAATTAAAAGCACCAGAGAAGTTGGTTGCATCTTTTAAAACAGCCACTTGTTTTGTGTGCTCAACACACATGTGTTCTGCATCCCAAAGGCAGGAGGGCATTTCTTCTGTGCAGAGATGGTTAACACAAATTCCAAAATTTTGAGAAGAAATAATACTGTACTCCTCTTATGTCTTGCTCTCATTTGGAGGTGAGGGGTCTTGTGATGCTTGGAAAATCCTTCTTGATTTGTCTGAGCAACACAGGAGAGTCTAAATTGATGAGAATAAAGACTTTATTAGGTATTCTTGACATCCTTGCATTACCAGAAGAAACAGTCCATCAGATTAACAACCTTCTGTGGTCTGCCAAAGAAAGACCCTAGACCAAGACCACTGACAACATGGTAAAAAAGCATATAACCCCATAAAGAAGATATATGTTATGGTTTGGGTTCGATTGCTGTTGGGTTTTCCTTTAATGAAAACTTCCTAAAAGTATGTGTACAGCAAGATATCTGAATGTGTAATCAAAAACTTGTCTTTTGTGATTAAGCCCTGTTGCAACTGACTACTCTAAAGATCCAATCCAGAGTACAACATAGAGGAGCTAGACTGGAATTAATCTCACATCGTTTCCCCCTTAGCTATCCTGGGGGTGGGTAGGAAATGCATTAATCATAAATGTCGCTTGGAATTTTGGCTGTGGTCTGAAAGCAGCGAATGAAATGATTCTTGCCTGGAAGTGGGAAATAAAGGAGAAGGAAACCAAAATGTTGCAATGCAAAGATGAAATTAGTTGAGAGACCAATGTGACCTTTAGACATTATAGCAGTGCGACTGAAGCTTATATTTTCAACACATCATAAAGTTTTAAGGTCTAGCTTTACAACATGTGAATGGGACCGTCCCTTGCAATTCTTATATGGGTGGAGAAAATATCTCATCAAACGGAAACAAAAAACTGGATTTCCCCTTAAGTTATGTCTAACTGCATGAGATAATACTTAACTAAGGTAAAGTAAAGTACTTTGGAAGTACTTAGAACTCTGCTATAGGGAAAATGGATCTATAGACTGGTTGATTATGAAACATAAATAACTCATCCAATGCAGCTGCTTTTGCTACAAGATAACTGTTATTGCATTTTTCAGAACTACTGTTCAGTGTACATGTTTTTCAGAAAAGTATAAAACTCTCTCTAGAGAATGAGCAAATTTCCTCTAAGACTAGGCCAAAGGAAAGCCATAAAAAGTGGACCACAGATTAATGAAGGAATGCTTTATAACATAGGTTTTATGTTAGTGAAACAACATATTCTTTTCTACTTCAGTGTAATTAAGTTCAAACACTATATGCTTCACTTTTAATTAGCAGCTAACTAATTAAACAATTCTCTGTGGACATCTACAGATGTTAGTTTACATTACATTTCTATGATAAGTGGCGGGTAAGAAATTACTTTAATCAACTAATTATCCAGCAGCCCATCCAATGGAAGATAGTCATACAAGACAGAGCAACATTGTATCATACCATTATAAATATTAAAAGAGATCTCATTTTTCTAAATGTCTCTCCTTGTGTAGTGAAAATGGAATCTGGTTCACATTAACTGGCTGTTCTTAGGAAAATTTAGCACTTATGTTTAACTCAAATGTTTTAACTTCTGCTGTGAAAGGTTTATCACTGCCTGTCTTCCACTATACTGTATTTCTATTCTCTGTCACACCTCTGAGACTTATGAAGTACAGCTGAATTCCAACCATCCACTTTACTTGTAATTAGATCAGGTGTACTGTCTGAATCCTTTTTCCCCCCTTCCACAATTATGATCAACATATGCAGGTGATGCTGTACAGGTCCTTGAGCACTGCCTTGTGTCAATAATGGATGGATAAACTGAAGCTAAATGTAGATAAAATGGTGATCCTATTGTTAAGAGGATTGTCAGACTGATAAGACGGAAACTTACCTGGGCTGGAGGGGGTTATACTCACCCTGAAGGACTGGATCCATTGGTTGGGGGTTCTCTTTGACCTGGCAGTCAAATATTAGCTGTGGCCAGGAGTTCCTTCTGTCAATGCTGGTTGATTGCCCAATTACACTCATATCTAGATAGGAAATGGCAATGCTCTGTGTTCATATAAGTGCCTGGGGAGCACTGCCCCACTATGTTGCAAGCTGGATATGGCCATTGTAGCTTTAAGGTTTGTTGCAAAAATGACCAGGTGCTCTGAGTGAGCCCTACTCAGCTAGCTTCTGAGCATATGTAAGAGGCACATCTGAGTGGAGTTTTTGGAGCTTCTTGTTTCAGCTTGGCTTCCTTTACCGGCTTGCTGTTGGTTTGCCTTGCTTGCTTGCTTCACTGCCTGCCCTTGGCTACTGTGTCCATTCGACTGCCAAGGTTGATGCCAAGCTGTGTTGGAACTGCAGGAGACAGATGAGCTCCGAGGAGAATTGTTTAACAGCTTCTTTGAGCCTGTGGAACTGTCTTCAAACCAACAAGGTCTGCTGCCCACACATGTTCGTGGCATTTGGGTAAGCAGAGCAGAGAGCTGTGTGCTCTAACTTTGCAAGAGAGACCGTGTGTTGGACTTGATGAACTTTGTGTATATATCACTGAATTCAAGCTAGTTTTTGTTTCCTGCCTTCATGGTAAATATAATGCACCACTACTCACGAGTAAAGAGGGTTTTGTTCTTTTTACCAAGAACCTGACTGCTTCTCTTTTTTTGCAAACCACATAAGCTGCACAGCCGGCACGAGTGTGGTACTCAAGGCCGCAGGGGCGGATTCCGCAAACAAAAATCACCATCACTCTGGTTTTCCCCCTTAGAGATTCCAGCCAATGATCTTACAGCAAGACATGTTACTCACATATTAAGTTCCATTTCTCCAATTCCATGAGGCACATACTGTTTACATTCTTCTTCCTCCCCCAGATTTGGAATCACCATTTTGAAAGTACTAAAACACACTTAGGTAGGTAACAAGATAAAGAAAAAAGCACAGTTTAAAATGGGGCTTATTTTGTTACATGGCTAATCTTGGCCAGTTATATCATAACATTATAAATATTAAAAGAGATCTCATTTCTCTAAATGTCTCTCCTCATGTGGTGAAAATGGAATCTGGTTCCTGAACTTCAATTCCCAGAAGCCCTAATCAGCAGGAGTGCTGACTTGGGCTTCTGGTAATTGAAGTCCAAGAACACCTGGAGTGCCAAGGTTCACCATCACTGCCTTACAGCCTTGTTACTTGTTGGAATATTTCTCTCAGAAATTAGCTACCTGTTTCACCAACTCATCTTGACCCATGCTGCTAAAATTGGCCACACTGACGAGAACCAAAGTGGTGTCAACAAGGAACTGAGCCTTCTTACTGGTGGCTCCCAGTCTCTGGAACAAGTTATCTATGGAGATATGTCAAGCTCTCTCCTTCTTCATGTTTAAGATGCTGTTGAAGACAGAATTATTTGAAGCTGTCTGTAGCAACTGATCCTTTCATATGCTATTATTTTTCATTCCTCCCTTGCCTTGTTCTTCTCCATTAGTATGAACCACCATTTTGTGGAATGTATGTTATGTGAAGTATTGTGGGGGGTATTATGTTTTAACTTATGAACTGCCAAGTGTAGTGCTTGCACTAATGTTGTGATAAGTAATTCCAATCAATAAAATGTACTCTTCATAACCTCCAGGATTTTTTTTTTTTTGGGGGGGGCAGCGGCGGGTGTTTGGGGAAGCATGAGGGAATAAACTATGCCATGCCAGAGATTATTATTATTTATTATTATTATTATATTTCAATTTCTATACCACCCTACTTGGCATAGCCAACTCAGGGCGGTTTACAATACATAGTCTTGTGAAATTCCCTAACCTTGTGTACCTCCTCTCTTGGCTGGCAGGGCCTTCAAAATGGCCAGCCACATAACTCTTTCATTTTCTCTTTGGTCTTGGAGTGCCTTGTGGAGTCTGGACAGGAATTTTTCCATGTTGGAAGCTTTTCCTTTTCTAGGGCATGCATTGTGCAGCTTCTCTGGCTAAGTATGGTAGTTGGTTTAATTTTACAGAAGCTGTGTGTGAGAAGTTATATATTCACATGAATGTACTGTACCTTTCTCATATTTTGCACAAATGCTAGATATTTCACAAATTGCTGTGTGGTGCCAGTTGGTACAGAAGGAAGGAAGGAAGGAAGGAAGGAAGGAAGGAAGGAAGGAAGAAAGGTGATACAAACAATTTTTGGTCACAAAGGACACTACTGCTGGCATTGTTGCAAGGCATAGCACAGTATCATTATATGTGAGGGGTAAGTTGGTGGGGTAAATGGGCCACACTCTGAGTTTTGATGCATGCAGACAATGACTGCAGATCTCTTAATGCATCAGGTTAATTTGGCCAAGGAGCACAGCTCTCTTTTCCACCTTTGCTCAAGTTTCAGCTTCAAATTTGAAAATAAATGCTGCTCAGTCTCCCTTAGCCTCTCTCCATCACTTCTGCAGGTACACTTTCTGCTGTTCTGAAGACCCTCAAATTAATTAAATTTTACATTAAAATGATGATGATATTGATGATGATAAAGAAGCAACACATCAAGATACATGGCACTATCCTGCACAGAACAAGGACTGCACTAGAACTGGATACATTTAAAGTCTACTACAGTATTTTATGTGGATATTATTGGTTGATAGCTGAGTAGCCGGTAATGCTGCTTGAAAGTTGTATTGTATGGACCAGCTGCAAGATCAAATCCCATGTACAGATAAATTTGGGAATTAAGTCCATTACTCTGCCATTGAGAAACGTCTAGCTACAAGTGCTAGTCCTGAATTTGGAACTAACCATAACACAGGATAACATAACATCATAACATTGCCTAAGTATCCCATCTGCACAGTGTGATTTACTTCTGAGTAGATATATATAGAATTGCCCTGGTAGACAATGGGCTAAATCCTATTGCTTAGTTTAGTAAATTGCACTAATCGATGGATATTTAATAAACCAACTTTTCTGTAAGCTCCATTGATTCAAAAGGTCCTATTTCAATTGCAACTTAATCAAATAAAATTGGAGTTAGAATAGGCTCATTTGATCCAATGGAACTTCCAAAGGAGTTGACTCACTAAATCGTCATTGATTCAGTGGTTCTGTTAGTGCAATTTATTTCATTAAGCAACCAGATTTTTAGCCTATATATTTTTAATCCTAGAATCCTGTGACATAAACTGCTGTTGGGTCATCTGAAGAAGCTGAGTAGCAGAAAAACCTGTTTGTTTACTTTCTCTATCCTGTTCAACTATGGAAGCTCACAGGGAGTGTGGAACTAGTCATACTATATCTTACCCTGAAAGTCCTGTTACAGTCACTATAAATTGGCTCTGACTCAATAGCACATAACATGTGGAACTTACTTTGGGGTTAAGAATCAACACTGGGATTTACTACCTTGGAGAGCTCTTTTGAAGTCTGGGCAAGAACTACTTTATTGACATCAGAACCACCAGCGCCCACCACCATTGTCCTTTACATGGCATGCTAATGTCAAGAATATGGAAATATTTACAGACATAAAAGGAATGGGTTCACACTTCCCAAATGCATGCAGCCATCCTGAGAGGCTATCCAGCAACGGTACTTTATCTTTAGTTTCTTTTGCAACCAAAAGGTGCCTTTGATCCCATATTCCTCCCCATTGTTTTTGCATTTTGATGATTTTATCATGAACTAATGTTTAATTCATGTTGAATTGATGTGCTAAATGGCAGCTCTCAAAGGAAGATACAGTCTCTCCCCACTATAAAATCAAACCATATTCATTTGAACTCCATATGAACCACTTCTTTTTGAAGTTGAAAAAATTAATGAGAATATCAATACTAAAAAAGGAGCACTTAGTCACATTCATTATTTTATGCGAGGTTCTAATAGGGGTAGAGATCTTTCATGAAAAATTGTGGTCAAGAAATGTTGCCCTGTAATGCCATATTAGCTGCTGCCTAATGGACTGCGGTGGCTCAAGTATTTAAGATGCTAAACCTGATGAATGGAAGGTCGGCAGGTCAACAGGTTTAGACCCGAGTACTGCATGATGTATGGAGCTCCTGTCTCTGTCCCAGCTCCTGCTAACCTAGCAGTTCAAAAGCTAGAAATTGCAAGTAGATAAATAGATGCTACTTCAGTGGGAAGGTAAACAGTGTTCCCCGCACTCCTGTGTCGAGGCATGCCTGCCACATGTCCATGGAAACGTCTGCAGACACAGACAGCACTGGCTCTTTGGTTATAAAAAGAAATGAGCACTGAACCCTAAAGTTGGATAGAGCTGGCTTTCGAGCAATGGCAACCTAATAGTTTGTAGGAATGGGGAAACATTTGTTCAACTTGCCTTTTAATTCACACGTAACTATTTTTTTACCCAAATTTGCAAAAAAACATAAATACTAAACCTGAAGTGTTCTTCAAAATTTACATTTCTCTGAATTCTGGACTCAAGGTCTGCCTGAATATTATCCCTTATTTGGAGTTTGGAAAGCAACTACCAGTTCTCTTCAACTTGCATCCTCTAAGGAAGCCACAATATAAATTAGATTCATTAACAACTTCCGTTTAAAAGCAGCTGTTTTGAGCAGCTGCAAAAATCTCCTCTCTCTCATTGAGAGGTCAGAGCTGGGTAAATGTAACATGACAGGATTCCAATGACAAACAGGATGATGTTAAATGCTTCACAATGTAGCTATATTTAAAAGCAAATTAAAAGGAAACTATCACACAGCAATTACAACTTAAGAGAAGAAAATAATTGCAAGCACATAATAGCTAAACTGGATCATATTTAAATATATGTAAATTTGATTGAACTTGAAATTTAATCATCCGGATTGCATTTTAATGCAGTCTCATGCAACTGTTGCTCCTTTTCAGTCGAAATCAAATTAGTTATTTGGAGATTGCAGATGATTGATTTTGTTCCAAATTTCTACAGTGGGGTGCAGAGTTTTAGGGACTTTTCTCCCCCTCCCCCCTGCAGTTTTCATGAAGGCCAAAGAGCTATAAGTTTCATGTTGATCTTCTTGGAGTTGCAATTGTTGCATTAAGAAGACAGAAGCATAAGATTGCATTGCAGCAGATATGCAAATAGAATTCAACTTTACATCTTCAAGGGTCTTCCATACTTACTCTAACTCAGGAATTATCAACCTTTTAAAGCCAGGTCACACTCCCTCAGACAGCTTCGGGGGCCAAAAAGCCATTTTGTCCTTCCTCCACCACATGGCACTTCCTGGTGTGGTAGAGGCCATGGGTGGGCACATGATAGGGTGCCCTGAGCCACATCCAACCTGTGGGCCACAGGTTGAGAATCCCTGCTCTAACTGCACCACTAGTATTTGGTATCTTTTATTAACTGATTAGTCAGCTAACCATATCAGGTCAAAATGTGATAAAATACATTAGACAAAATATGATTACCTAAAAAGAGTAAAAACAGATTAAAAGTAGAATGATACAATCATAAAATATACTCAATAAAATCCATCACCTTTACATGCAACCACTCTGAGATCAATAAAACATTTTCTCTTTTGAATGGTGACGAGTATAAATTTGACAGTTTTCATATTCACATATTCATTTGTGCCCTCACAAATATCTAGTAATGTCTGTAAATACTGGGTTCTTGTTGTGGTTTAATTGACAACTAAACAGAACATTTGCAATATTTTGTATTTCTGGTGTTCCATTCTTGGAGTACGGGACATGGTTAGATTGCCCATATTTAACCATAGAATGTAACTCAGGGGTTCTCAATGTTTTTCCACCGTAGGCTGGACCATGCCCCCTCAGACAGCTGAGTGGGCCAGATATGTGGTTTCCTCCACCAAAAACACTGCCATAAAATGCATCCGCAGCTGTCGTAAACATATTTATGACATCCGCAGGTGCATTTTCTGCTGTTTTTGCTGCTTCCACCACTTCCGGCAGTGGTGGGAGTGAGGGTGGTGCATTTTTGGCTGTTTTTGCCACTTCCAGCAGCAGCGGTGGTGGGAGCAAGGGCAGTGGGCCACATGAAATGGTGCTGTGGGCCAGGGCCAGCCCACAGGCCGTAGGTTGCGAACCCTTGGTCTAAGTGTTCAAATCTTGCTCTTCTAAATATTGTTCTGCACCACTAGACCAAGCCACAATGTATCACAGGTAATAACTAAGGAATAACCAAGTTGTTCGTGGTCCAACTTGAAATGACTTACAGTTCAGTAACAAGAGGACAATAAAATAAAAATTGCCTGTTGGTTCAATTCAGTGCTCATCTAAGATAACTTTGTTTTCACCTCTGACCTGCTGGATGTCTTCTTGAAATAGATTACTAGGATACTAGCCACTGAAGACACTAGCTACGAGTAATTGCCAGAACATTCAGAAACGTATTGACTCTAAACCCAGGCATGTCTTTACTGTGATGAAAGGATGATATCTTTCCCATTGTAAAATAGAAGCAGGGATGAAGAAGGGAAAGGTTTAACTCTTCCCACCACCCATGTACAACAATCCCTGTCTGAACTGAGGCTGTTTTGGTTTTTTGTCACCAAATATATGAACTCTTCATTCTGGGTGTTCAGTGGGAGAAAGGCTGAGGTGGAAGTCTTCATGACCCAGGAGAGGACAAGCGGAGGGCTAGTTACTCGGTCAGAAAGGAAACTGTCCCCAGTGCTTTCAGAGAGTTTCTTTTTTTGAACTTACAAAGCTTTGGCACAGCAGAGCGCATCCTGGGCCACCTTTGCAGTCCAGCCTTCACCAATGAAAAGCACAAATCAGGCGCTCTGATAGAAAATTCTGGGAAATGGAGTTTTTTAAAAAAATCATTTACACAAATGGAAATACAGAGGTGCCAAAAATGTATACACATTTTAAGAAAGGGAAAAAACTGTATTAAAATTATAATACTCAATATATACTGATAACAAAAGATGAATACAAGCCATGTTTGATTTTGAAAGTACAAGAGAGGCTGAAAGTAGTTACCATTAGCATCCAGACACTTATGATTAGGAGAAATTACTGTTTGAGCAAAACTGGCCAAAGTGTTCACTTGTATTTCAATTCTTTTCTGAAGTACTGCCAGTGTAGCTGGTATTCTACAGTACACCACATCCTTTACAGTCCCCCATAGGTAGGTAGACATCAAGTGGTGTTTAAGGCAGGAGAACATGGGTGAAACTCAACAGCACCTCTTCAAAATAATGTTGCACTCCTCAAATGAGAACTGTGCTTCCGTTATTTTCTTTGACTATCCTGCCTGTCACATGGTGATGCTAGCATTCATTCTTTTGAGTGAATGTCATACAGTCAAACCTCGTTTAGCGAGCAACTCATTTAGCAAAAAACTCGCTTAACGGGCGGGTTTTTCAAAAAGTGAGCTGACTCGCATAACAAATATTTTCGCTATGCGAGCCAGACTTCCTCTATGGAAATGCTCACATAGCGAGCGTTTCTATGGGGGGGGGGGGGAAATCGCATAACGAAAAAAAATTTCTATGCGAGTCCAACTCACATAGTGAAAATATTTGCTATGCGATTCGAACTTTCCCCATAGAAAACTTGCATAGCGAGCGTTTCTATGGGGGGAACTCGCATAACCAAAAAAAAAAAAAATTGCTATGCGAGTTTTTCCCCATAAAAAGCTTGCTATTCGAGTTTTTCCAAAGGGATTTTCGCTATGTGAGTCTGACTCGCATAGTGAAAAACTCACATAGCGAGCAGCCTCGCAGAACGAATTAAATTTGTTATGCGAGGTATTACTGTACTACATTGCTACCACAATTCAATTCAACTTTGAAAAGTAAGTCATAGACAACATCTCTTAAAATGTGTATACATTTTTGGCACCTTCTGTACATGCCTATTGTACATGTTCACTTTACAGTCAAACCTCGCATAAAGAGTGCCTCGCTTAAAGAGTAACTCGCTTAAAGAGCAGAATTTTCTTTAAATGTTCGCTTCGCTTAACAAATAAAACCAACCAAAAACTTGCTTAACAAATAAATCGGGGTTTACAATCCCCTCCCCCATTGGCCACTTTCAATGGTGTTTCGCTTAAAGAGCAAACTTGCTTAAAGAGCAATCCTGTGGAACACGTTATGCTCTTTAAGCGAGGTACAACTGTACTTTAAACAATGAACATATAACTCAGGGGTCTTCAAACTACATCTGACGGCATCAAATAATCCAGCCCATGCCCTCGCTGCGGCCATGGGTGCCGCCTCAATCCTTGTCTCCTCCCTCCCTCCCTTGTCCCTGGGCAAGCAAGGCAGGCATGTGTGGTGGCACCAGTGGTGCCACCTCTGCTTCCACTGGTTGCATCGCTGCCACTTCCGCTGCCTCCACCTCCTCCAGCTCTGCAACCTCTGCCTCTGCCGCCACCACTGCCACCTCTGCTTCCACCACTTCCACCGGCAGCAGCCCCTCAACAGTCTGAGGTACAGTGAACTGGCCCCCGGCTTAAAAAGCTTGAGGACTCCTGATATAACTCTTAAACTGCGTACGATTTATTGAAGTTTATCCCTTCTTTTGTATCTCTGTATGTAGGACAAACTTCCAAATTTTTTTTAAAGATTTGTGCTCCATATTCCTTGGTGTTGCTTTCTAACCAGAGCTGATATATCATAAACTACACATTGTTCTTTTATTCTTGTTGCTTACTGCTGCTGTTATTTCTGAATTTTGTATGGTGCAAAAGTAAAGGTCGCCCTTGCTGAAAAGCCAGTCGTATCCAACTCTAGGGTTCAGTGCTCATCTCTGCTTATAGCCAAAGAGCCAGCAATGTCTGCGTCTGCAGGCATTTCCATGGACATGTGGCAGGCACGCCTCATCACTGGAGTGCAAGACATGCATAAATTAATAAAGATTTTGGATCCTGATAGTTCATCCTCATGCAATGATCCCCTTGCTGATTGATTTGATTCAACTTAGTTATTTCAAGATCTGTTTCTCATGATGTTTTGCCACCATCAGAGATAGCTGAAATCATACATCATTTTATCAAATAATCTTCATTCATACATGTCCTTTCATAGTGTTTGGTCAAAACTCACAGGGATATAAAGGAATGTTGCCCTTGATGAAATTCTGGATAAGCTTGGGATATTTTGGCATGAAGACACGGTGTCTCAATGGTTCTTCAGTTCCTTCAAAAAAGCTCACCTCCAGTGGGATCCCTACATATGATGGTTTCCACAATTTGTGTACTATACACTGTGCACAAATTCCTTTCTACTGTATTTCTCTTTGTAATATTAAAGAAACACACAGAAACATACAGTAAGGCAGTTTGACTGCAAAGATGTAAATAATGCTTCCAATGCTATTTCATTTTCCAGTCCATGAAATAAAAGTTGCCATATTTTTCCAATTAGTGCATTAAAGTCTCACAAATTCACAAAATCTCCCTGAAATTTGCTGCCACCTTTTTTTTAAAAAAAATCCTACCACTCTTACAGTAAAAATAATTATTTTTACCTTGTCCCTTTTACCAAGTGAGATTAAAACATGCTTGGGTACAAGACTCTGTAACAGGGGTTCCCAACCTAAGGCCCATGGGCCAGATCTAGCTCATGATTCCATTTCATGTGTTCCCCCACCCTTCCAAGGGCATTTGAGAAACAAAAATGGCTGCCCCTTTGAAGCTATTGGGACAAAATGGCCACCCCATCATGCAGGCAGGGCAAAATGGCCATCCAGCCCTTGAAGCTGACTGAGACAGTGTGACCTGGCCCCCAGATTGAAAATGTTGGGAACCTCTGCTCTTTGAAAACAATGCTAGTTTATGTTGAACTTAATTACCACAGACTTTGTCAAGCTATCTGTTCTAACAGTACGATTAATTTTGTACTTAAACTGCAATTCTAGAGCAAAGGACACAAGGGGAACAATAAAGAGGCAGAACTGGGGAAACTATCTCCCATTTTAATTGCCTCCATTTCCAATGGGCCAGGACCTCAATTTGCCATTGATACTCGTTTTATCATTCTGATCCTTAGTGCATCCTGCTGAATTTGGCCTAATTTCTGTTTACTTAGATACAATTGGGATTAGACTTTCTTTGAGATCAGGACATATCCTGCTGGTTTGGGCTGTTTTCATTTTGCCTGGCACGCAATTTTGATTAGAAAAGGCATCCTAATTATTTTTATGCATTAAAAAGCATGTTTCCTAGTCAAGTTGCTTTACTAATTGGCTTCCTCTTCTTCCGTGTCTAGGTCAGATGTTAAATTGTCAAAATGAAATCACCTTTGGTGAATTCATTCTGTAGTTACTTTTGACCGAACTAGTGTGAGAAAAATTAGTCAGCACAATAAGGTTGCCGCTGCCTGGGGTGCGCCCAATGTTAAGTTATTTGTAGCAGCTGCACAACAAAGCAGGACAGGTTTTTAGACAATTTTATGTTCGACTGCAAGTCTCCCAGTTCTCCCTCTTTTAACCCAGCTAATAAACATACTTGGACTAGATACTTGAGAGAAAGAAATCTATAATTTACTCACAAAATGAGGTCAGAAGATACATGTGCAGAGTAAATTTTTTCTTCCAGCCATGTGGCCTGGAAGATAGAGGAGCTCAAAAGGATATCTTTCGTCTCCCAAAGCAGAAAGCAAGAGAGAGAAGGCCGGAGCAAAAACAAATGCCTTAACACATGCAAATAGGGTCATGTGATCCCTGAGGCACGAAAGAACCTTTCTAATTGTAATTATAGGCAAACAATGCAAAACAACTTCCTTGGGGTCAGGCTAGTCTTTCCTGTCTCTCTGATTAGTGCATGCTAGGGTTGCACTAGAATACTCAACAACAAAAATATTACAATCTTCAAGGAGGCTCTTTCTTTGTTAAATAAAACCAGATAGTTTAGCTGCAGATGTAGTTCCAACTATGTCTTCTCAATTTGATGAAACTGGACACTTGATCACTTGGCCCAATGATGATACTTGATTTCTTTGGTGTCTGGTGTGGAGTCAGATGTTGGAAGTTGGACTTTCTACTTTCCCTCTTGGGAGCAAAGCCAACCTGTGTAGTGATGGGCAAGCTGCACAGTCTGAGGGCATCCCCCAGACGAAAGGAAGGATAAAGCACATCACTATAAATCCAAATTGTCTTCATGGCATGCAATTTTTAAAATTCTATTATTGTTGGCTGGGTAGCTCAGTGAGTTAGGTCTCTGGTTATGGAATCAAAGGTTGGGAACTCATGATGTGCCCCACAAGAACCAGCCTGTATGGTCTTGGGAAAGATGCACAGTCCCTGGGTGCCTCCAGAAGAAGGGAATAGTAAACCCCTATGTATATTCTTTACCTAGATCAGTGATGGTGAACCTTGGCATTCCAGATGTTCTTGAACTTCAGTTCCTAGAAGCCCTGATCACCAGGAATGCTGACTTGGGCTTCTGGTAATTGAGGTCCAAGAACACCTGGAATGCCAAGGTTCACCATCACTGACCTAGACAACCCTGAAAGGGGGTGCTGTAAATCAGAATTGACTTGACAGTATGATTATTTTTTATTAACTAGATTTTGTGAAGGATATGGTTCTCTGGAACTCTGTTACCAGACAAACTGGGACTTGTGTGTGCCTATTTTCAAACCAGTGGGACAAAAATAGTGGATAAAAGGTATTGTTTTTACTACCTTAGGCCAGAATCCAGTTGTGGATTTACACTCTCATAAATGAAATTAGGGAGTAAACCATGGTGGATTAGTGATTAAGATGCTGAATTTGACAACCTGAAGGTCAGCAGGTCAGCAATTCTGAGTGCTGTGTGACAGAGTGAGCTCTTGTCATCTGTCCTAGTTCCTGTCAACCTACCCGTTCAAAAGCAAGAAATTGCAAGTAGATAAATAAGTACCACGTTTGTGGTAAAGGTAACAGTGTTCCATGCATTTCGGTGTCTAGTTATGCCTGCCACATGACCATGGAAATATCTGCAGATGCAGACATCAGAGAAGAGCATCACCTCCTATAGTTGGACACAATTGGCTTTCAAGCAATGGTGACCTTTACCTTTTCCTAGATGAAATTGCACACATTATGGTGTGGAATTGTTACTGACTGAGTTGTTGCTCATATTCCTAAACATATGCTAGTTTATTTTACTGGAACATAATTAAACATGTAAGGAGCAACTCATTAATTAGTGACAATTTGCTGCTGCAGTTTATGCTATTACTTATAGCTGCATAAATCCACAAAAAAGGTATGTACATGTTGGAGAATTCTTTGGCTTCACTGTGTGATTCCTTTTCTCTTTTTTTATTCTGTGGATATTATTAACTATCATGGAGATGTTCTTTTTTCTGGATTTATGATATTGCTTGTGTAAAAGACCAGAATCTTCCATAAGTTTTATAAATCTAAGCAATATCATGATTTAAAGAGGGCTCATTCCCACCAATTAAAAAACAGGCAAAAGAAACACACACAAACCCCAAACTCAGATTAGAAGAGGTATTTGTTTTCTAAAATCTAGGGAGTTAGAATTTAGTTATAAAACTCTGCTTAAATGTGTTGGATTTATGGCTCTTCTTCTCTGATGAGCTTGTCTGGGATATGACCCAAGGCATCATAATTTCTTTGGATGTTTTGGCTCAGTTAATCTGATGTCACAGGATGTCTTGCAAATTTAGAGCTGGAAAACTGACTTTATACAGAAGGATGTCAAAAATATTCAAATATGACTCCCAAAGTCTATGAGTGGCACTAGCTAAAACTAAACAATGCCAATTAGTAATGACTGACAGATATGCAGTAAGTCAAAAATTCAACACCTCACTTCTTATATTTATCCTGTTCAACTTCCCTGAAATCTTGCAGATGTTTATCCTCATCATACCAGCAGTCTTAAAATCCACCAATAAACTTGTATAGCAAAGTAATAGAATATTGGTTCAACTGAAAGGCATATAAAATCAGAACGATAAAATAGAAACAGGGACTATTTCCCATGTTTAAAAAATTAGCATTAGAATACTAATTTTAGATTCAGTTGCCTCCCCTGTATATGTAAACCCTGAGTTTATTTATTTATTGTTGTTGTTCAGTCACATAGTATTGTTGATGCAATGGGTGTAGATCTGAGGAGGCTGAGGATGATGGTGGAAGATAGATGAGCCAGGCATGCAATGGTCCATGAGGTCGCAAAGGGTCGCACAGTCGGAATGGAGAACTATGGGATTTGCAGTAAAATAAAATCTTCTTCATTTCAACTTTACCCTTTTGGGTGTCGAGGGAGATAGAAGGTTCTTGCTCTGGCATTTCTAGCAGCCTCCACTGGTATTATTTGGTGTTCTTGTAATATGTCTTTCATGTAATCTCTCCACCTTCCTCTGGGTCTGCCTTGTGGTCTTTGTCCTTCTCCTCTTTCCACATATGCCTTGCATGGTATGCAGTGGTGGGATGTCAATATTTTTAATACCCCACCGTGACATCATCACAGTGTGGGTGGAGCTAATGTCATGATGTCATGATGTGGGCGGGGCCAAATAAAATAATTAAAATAATAATAAAATAAAATAAAAATAAGCACACACACACACACACCTCAACCCACCCACCCCACAAACCCATAAATTAAATAAATAAATAAATAAAAATTACATTAAAATCCACCCACCCACCCCAAACATAAATCAACCCACCCACCCCAAACACAAACCCGTCACTTACCTGTTAGTATAAGTGCCTGGGCAGCACCATGTTGCAAGATGGATATGGTCATCGTACCAGTTCTCTAGAATAATATATTTTAATGTAAATGTAAAACAGTTGTACCTCCGTAAGGGTTCTCCAATTGGAACAGCAATTGGAACAGCACAGGTGAAGCTTATTGATGAGGTAACTCCAAGACTTTGCTTAAAAACTCCAAGCCAGGCCACTAGGCCTGCCAATCGCCAGGCCTTTTTAGGAACTGTGGTAGTACGTCAGTATAGGTAAAGGTATTAAATACACATTAAAATACACACTGACACACCACATCCAAAGGTGAGCCACTTACCCTGGGGAGCAGGCTATAGGGAGCTTCAGGCTAGCAGCTTCTCTTCCTCCTCCCCGCGTGGGAGGACAGCAAGGAGACTGTGCATATGCACCAAGCACTGTAGGCGTGCATGCACACCTAGTGCTTGGCGTACATGCACAGTGGGGGAACCAGTGAAAAGGTAAGCCCCGAAGGTGGTTCCCCTCAAAAGCTGCTCCCAGTTCTCCGGGACACTAGGAAAAGTTACTACCGGTTCTGGCGAACTGGTGAGAACCTGTTACATCCCATCACTGATGGTATGAAACCCCAAGACATTCTCTCCAAATGAGCAATCCACTTTATTTGTTGTCTCTGTATGTAGTTTAAGATTGGTTCTATTCCAATTCATTCTCTTATAGTCTCATTCCTGATTTTATCCCTTCTAGTCACCCCAGTAGCCTTCTTCAGACATCTCATTTCCATGGTGACCAACTTTCATTCATGTTTTGTTGCAAGTGTCCATGTTTGGCACTGATAACATAAGGTGGGAAAGAATATGCTTTGAATGAGGTGTTTCTTTTTGCTGGTTGGTATTGCTTTATGTTGTAAGAGCAGACCTAACTGTCCCAATATTTGGTTTGCCTTACTACTCTGGATGTTAATCTCTTCGTCAAGTTTTGCTGTTCTCAGTAAATGTTGCTCCTAGGTATTTGAACTCTTGCTCGAAAGCCAGTCGTATCCAGCTCTAGGGTTCAGTGCTCATCTCTGTTTCAAAGCTGAAGAGCCAGCACTGTCTGCTTCTGCAGACATTTCCGTGGTCATGTAGCAGGGATGACTAGACACCAAAGTGCAATGAATGCCGTTTACCTTCCCATCAAAGTGGTCCCTATTTATCTACTTGCAATTTCTTGCTTTCAAACTGCTCTATTACTTGTTTTATACTTGTTCTTTCTAATACGACACTTAAAATATTCTGTTTTCTTGTTAGAAATTACCTAGGACTATCCTTGCTTTGTTTTGATTTTCTGCTGTGCCCTTAGCTGGAGAAGATTTGGATCTGACATTGTTCAGTTCTACCCCTTTTCTGGCTCTTCTATCAGCAAGCATGAACAGCTATGTAGACCTGTGAGAGCAGCTACCAAAAAGACTTCTGCCAACACTAGAGCAACTGACCCAGTGTACTCTGTGGAGCTCTTTTACAGTACCATATTTCGAATGAATCAATTTTCTTCTTGCCTGGTTTTCCTCACTGTCCAGTTTTTATATACATACAAAGCAATCAGGTCTATGATTGAGTTGATGGTCTTGGTCTCCAGTGACCCTGTTTCCCCAAAAATAGGACCTCCTTGTATAGTAAGGCACCCCCCTATTCCCCCCACCTCGGAAATATAAGCCCCCCCCCCTGAAAATAAGGCACTCAACTAAATCTTGCCCTGGCAATCCGCTGTATCAGCAATGATCTATGTATTTATTTATTAGTTCAAATTTATATTGCCGCCCACTCGCCGTGGCGACTCAGGGCGGCTTACAAATAATACATTACATTACAATACAATATGTTGCTGTGGGCACAGGGTGAGGAGCGGCGAAGTCCTCAACCTGCCCTGGCTTCTTCCTCCCCTGGCAGTTGGTGTAGGCACAGGGGTACTGTATTCTTCATCATGGAAAAATAAGACATCCCCTGAAAATAAGACCTCGTGCATATTTCGGAGTTTTTAAAAATATAAGACAGTTTCTTATTTTCAGGGAAACACGGTATTGCAGTTGGATGCTCTTCTCAGAGTAAATCACTCACCGGGTACTTATATTATTTTTGGTATTGGAATGAATGCTTTCTATTCTTCCGCTCATTCAAAGACCTATTCCATTGCTTTTCAACCTTATTACTAGTTTTCTGCTGGCTTTGTCTCATATTTTCCCTACTTTTCATTTATGGTTTATGACTTAGCTTTTATAAAAACATTATGTACAATAACCAGAGAAGTTTAATCAACTTATTTTAAAATCCAATAAATCAATTTTGTTTTATCTTGATAACTGTTTTAAGGTTGTAGCTACCTTTGGGATCTGATACCAACTACAACCAAAGAGGAAAAATAAACAATTTTGGCTCGCTGGGAATACTAGTTTCCCAAATATCAAAGATTTAGCAATACATCTATCACTCCCTGGAAAATAGATGGGGAAGAAGTAGAAGCAGTGACAGATTTTACTTTCTTAAGATCAAAGCTCACTGCAGATGGTGATTGCAGCCATGAAATAAAAAGGTGACTGATTCTTGGGAGGCAAGCGATGAAAAACTTGGGGAACACAGTGAAAAGTAGAGACATGACATTGCAAACAAAAATTTGTACAGTCAAAGCAATGGTATTCCCAGTGGCAATGTATGGTTGTGAGAGCTGGACCATAAGGAAAGCTGAGCGCAGAAGAATAGATGCCTTTGAGATGTGGTGTTAGAGGAGAGTTTTGAGAGTCCCCTGGACAGCGAGGAGAACAAATAAGTCAATATTAGAAGAAATCAACCCTGACTGCTCCTTAGAAGGTCAAATAGTAAAGATGAAGCTAAAGTACTTTGGACACCAAATGAGAAGAGATTATTCACTTGAGAAAGCATTGATGCTGGGAAGGGTGGAGGGCAAAAGAAGAAGGGGGCAGCCCAAAATGAGATGGCTAGATGGTATTGTGGACACAATGGGCACAGAGCTGAGCGAGTTGATGAGGATGGTGGAGGACAGAAGTGCCTGGCGAACAGTGATCCATGGGGTCACAAAGGGTCAGAATCAACTGTGTGACTGAACAACAACAAAGCAATACAACCAAACCAAGCAATGATCTACTTTATAATGATCTCTCCCAAAAATGAGAAATGTGGCAAGACAACATTCTGTAGAGTTGAGACCTCAGGACCATGATGGCAAACCTTGGCAATCCAGATGTTCTTGAACTTCATCTTTGGACTTCAATTCCCAGAAGCCCTAGCCCCCTGAATCTGCATGAATGGGTTTACTGCAATTCATCCAGCCCATGTTCCTCTCGTCGCTCCTGGAAGTGGAAGTAAAACGCAACTGTACAGGTGAAGTCCAAGAACATCTGGAGTGCCAAGGTTTGTCATCATGGTGTCACGAAACCAGCTGGCCCTACCAACCCCTCTGCCTTGGCCCTCCTATACCAAAGCCCCCAGAGGGCGAGCTGGCCGGCAATGCAGCTTTACACCCCTTAGCTGCTTCTCTTCCACAAGGAGGTTTAAACAGGTAGCATATTCAGAGGCTTGTGTGTGAATGCATTGCTTCTCTTACCCCTTAGTCCAATGAAGAGATGCTGTGGAAGCAAACGAAGGTTTATTGATCAGGTATATTGATCAGGTTCTTAAAGCATAGGTCAGTAGCATAAGTCAGTCCAGCAAACAGTCCACATGTACATTAGGTAACCATTTTGAAGAAGCAAAAAGGCATAGCCCCAGGCAAAGATCTTAAGCCATTGAGATCCAAAACATTGAGATGCAAAAACGAACTAACTAACTTCTCTGCAAAATGGAGATTATGCAGTCAGGTGGGTTACCCTTGGCCAATCAGGGAACAGAGAACTATGTTCTCAAAAACAATGATTGTTTACACACATGTACAGTTAGCGAAGTCAAAACATGCTAGCTAGGGAGATAGCACAGGAACACTGGCTGAAAACAAACCATCTCATGACACATAGTCTGTGAGACACAGAGAGAACAAAGGATTTTTTGAGGCCTAGCTAAAAACTACAACCTCAAGCCTTGAGAACATTAGGAAAAAGATGTTGTTTCCTGACACATGGCCTTAGGAGATCCAAAGTGAGGAATACAGTGGGAGACCTTAAGAAACTGATATATCATGTGTATCAGAGTTTTGGTAGTATTTTTGTGAAAGTATATTTTTAAAAGGACAATCTGTATCCCTTATTTGCTTCAAGAGGAGCATCCATGTTTTACAGAATTGTTATCAATATGATTTTATAAATAAATAATTGCAGACCTTGAACATCTTATACAAACACAGCCCTCTGCACTGGACACTATACAAGCATTTCCCACCACATGAAAGATCTTGTAACCTCTTTACCTCAGTATCTGGTGTATATAAACCATACCTGGAAATTTTACCTCCATGTGCTATATACATTGTCCAGGAATTACAGCAATTCATTTTCCTCAAAAGTTAGCTTGTTCTGGTACAGGTTTAATTCCTTTATTTTTAACCATCACGTATTCCACAAATCTTTTCCAAATTCTCCAGAATCTATTTTCATGAACTATACCTTTTCTAACATTCAGCTCCCATGTTAATTTATCATTGAGTGCTAATTGCCACATTTCTTTGTACCAATCTTCTATTTTTATCGTTAACTCATTTTTCCATTTTTTTGCAATGCATTGTCTGGCTGCTGACATCATTATAATCAATAATTCCTTATCATCATTACACATCGTAAATTTATCCAAATTTGTTAATAGGACTGGTTCTGGTTCATTTTATTTCATTTATTGGATTTATATGCTGCCCTATTCGATAATGCGACTCAGAGCAACTAACATACCATGAAACAACATTACAATATAAAATATAAATACAGCATCATAATACAATACAGTCAATATATTTGATATATCTAACATAAGAATAAAAATACAATACAATAAGGCAGCTCTCTGTCCCTTCCTCAGCCAGGGGAGGGCGGGGTCTGGAGCAGCAGCAGCAGTCTTTGGCCAACCGTGAGGTCCAACAGTTCTTTTATCCCTTCCCAGCCAGGGAAGGGGCAGCTGCGACAGTGGCAACAGTGTCCAGCCGCGAGGCTTGATAGTTCTTTTATCCCTTCCCAGCCACGGATAACATCTCAAGTCTTCCAAATTAATCAGGTCACATACAGAAGTGTCCCTGACTTCCAGTTTTATAATCTCATCTACTGTATATTGCAGGTAAGCTGTCTGGATAGTTCAGTAGTTAAGCGTCTGCTGAAGAGCCAGATGTTGGAGTTTGATTCCTCACTGTACCTTCTGGGAGAAGAGCCAGCCTATGTAAATATGGGCAAGCTGCACAGTGCCAGGGTCCACACACAGACCCTCCCCCCCCCCCGAAGATAAACCACATTTATGTGGTATATCTATTTAGAAAACCTGGAATGCGTCACCATAAGTCAGAACTGACCTGGTGGCATGCAATTAGTATTTATTATAGATAGGCCATGTGTTGATTAAAATCAGGGAAGTGTTCCATTTATATTGTAAGACAGTTTCATACCATACAGCAAATAGATCTATTTTGGAGATTTGTCATTCAAACTTCTTACAGCTCTGTAAGCTAAACATAGATCACAGGTGAGATGTCCTGATATTATTCACTCTCAGCTAGCAGTTCCTCTCCAAAGTATTCTCCTTTCCTTCTGCAAAGCGATGAAGAAAATCAGTGATAGCTTGTGATTAAACTCTTAATATGCACATGAGAGGGGGAGATGAAGAGGATTTACGTCTTTTCCTCTTCTTTTCCTGACATGCATTTTCTTTCACAATTTAGTAGAAGAGTTTTCAGGGCACTGAAGGTAAATGTAATTGTTCCTAGAATTTCCTGAGTAATTTTCTCCTAAGATGATGTCATCAGCCATGTAGCAGCTCTTTTTCTAGAGTTCAGTATGGGAAGTATCATCAAGATACGGCTTGTAACAATAGTATAGCTAAGTGCAAAAAGCTGGAGAATACTGCTTGTTGCCCTAGGCCTAGGTGATTCTGTCTCCCAGATGAAGATTAGATCTGGTGTCTTGGTGAAGTCCACAGGAAAGGGTGATGGTCCCTAAATGGATTAAATCCCACTTGAATCCATCTTGATGGAGGACAGCAACTTCATCAATACTGGCCTGTGTGTCAAAAGGGCTTAGGACCAGAAAGTGACTCACGGAACTGGATCAGTGGTATGGGATGTGGAAGGCAGATGAAAGGCTACTGCATTATATTTGGAGCAAAGTCTTCATGGCTGATCGCCATGATGGTTGCCAATATTCAGAATTGGATATGGCACAAGAAGAAGAAGTCTGGAGAAAACTGCAAAAACCATAAATAACTGGTTGATTTAAGAGATACGATATATGTAAAGCAGAGTGATCCCTATTGCTTACATTAGCAGAGCCTTTCAACCTTAACACCTTGCTGTCCTCTTACAATGATCCTGGTTGAAGATGAGGTTAAAATATATATTAAATTGAAGACAGGGTGAAGAATGGGTAGAAAAATACACTCAGTGCTCAGAAGAAGTAAAAGTAGTTCCAAAAGAATGCCCTCTCAATCCTTGACATATCAATGTTTTTACTACTTTTAAGCTCATAAAATAGGCTGCAAATTTTTTACATCTTTTGTTGTCTTGATTAGGAAACATGTTATAAATATTAGGGGAAATGTTACAAAAAGTCTGGTTGGTAGAAAAAGCAAGGAAGATGAAACTGTCACATTTAGTTCAGCCTTTCTCAGGATTTATGCTGTAGGATCCTATGCCTACTTTGTATAACATCTTACTTGCAGAAGTGGTTTGAGAATCTCTGAAAAATGCATACTCTTCTATGAACTTCTGGCTTCAGCAGAAAATTGGAATCGTTGAAAAACCCTGGTCAAGAAATCAGAAGACTGAGACATGTAAGGGCAAAAAGGAAGGAATTCATCAAGAACAAGGATATGTCACTAGAGACCAAGCTCAAGACCATCCACACTATTGTATTATTGATCACCATGTGTGGATGTGGAAGCTAGACAAGAAAGATTACTGAAGTGAGAAAATGTATGGGTATGAAAGCTAGGCAATGAAAAAAAGCTGACAAGAAAACAATTAATTAATTTGAAATATAGTAGAGCTTAGTAGATACCCTGGAGTACCAGAAAGTGGATCCCAGAGCAATCGAGCCTGAACTATCTCTGGAGGCAAAAGTGATGAAATTGAGGCTGTCCTTGTTTTGAGCATATTATGACCAATATAATCTGGAAAATATTGGTTAGTTATCTCTCGAAACCAAGCTACTCAGCCTGGCCAATAACCCATTGGGGATTCTTCTTTTTGCTATTCCCTCTTGTTAGCAGAGTATAAAGTAGAAAAATCAAGAACACAGGAAGATGAAGAGATCAGCAAAATCTCATCATTCCCTTTCCATTTTTTTTGTCAACCAACGGACACTTTGTATAATAAATCATATTAGGTAAAGGTTGCCCTTGCTCAAAGCCAGTCATAACTAACTCTAGGGTTCAGTGCTCATCTCTGTTTATAGCCAAAGAGCCAGTGCTGTCTGAATCTGCAGACATTTTCCGTAGACATGTGGCAGGCATGCCTTGACAACAGAGTCCACAGAAGTTGTCTCTATTTATCTACTTGCAATTTCTTTCTTTTCTAACTGCTAGGTTGGCAGGAGCTGGGACAGAGATGGAAGCTTGTTCCGTCATGCAGCACTCGGGTCTTGAACAGTTGTCAAGTTCAGCATCTTAACTGCTAAGGTACCGACTCCCTCACTAAATCACATTAGAAGCATTTAAAGTAGAAAATGACATTACCTACTGTTGCCATTTGTAGTTCTAGTGAGAAGGGGGGGACAGTGAACAATGGCATCTCCAGCAGGTGGAAGATGTTCCATGTATGTTGCTTAGAAGAAAGTCAGAGGAAAGAGGACTATTAAGAAATCAATGGAAGCAAGAAAACAAACAGAAAGATGGGGCAGGAGCTTGTTTCAAATGTGACAGATCAGAAAAAAAACTTTACCAATCAAGTTAGTGGCCAGTCACATTAAACCAGTGGTAGGCAACCTATGGCCTGTGGGCTGAATCCAGCCCGTGGCGCCAAATCATCCAGCTCGTGTCCTCACTTCAGCCACCGCTGCCAGAATTGGCTGTGGACATTTATGACAGCCATGTACGGTTTATGGCAGCGGGGGGGGGGGGCACCAGTCCAGTCCCCTCAACTGTCTGAGGGAGCATGACCCAGCACCTGACTTTAAAAGGTTGTCGACCCCTAATTAGACTGTAAAGTACCTAGCATTAGTACATGCAAGACTGTCATTAACCCAATAGATTAGACTCTGGGCTTTCCATTGGTTTTTACGTTGATTGCCTAAATTAACTAAACATATTTTTTCCAATTCACATAGCAACATTCTCAACTCCACAAAGGCTATTATTTGGGATCCATGAAATGAATTCTTTCTTTTGTTAGTCAGAGCACAAGCAATACAGGAGAAATCCAGCTTACTTGGAAATCTGAGAAATTGTTCAATGAAGTCAAGCACAGCCTGGGTGCCTATAAGAAATGAAAACAATTGGAGTAGTTTACTAGCTCAGTTGAGTATGATATATGAAAGCATAATGCTTTGCAGCATGGCAATCAATTGAGCCACTGGTATAATAGATGATTGCCCCAGCCAATGTAATTGGCATCCATACAATAAAATACTGAGGAAACTGCTTCATATTGTTATGAATCATTGCTATGCTTATTATAGAAGATTGGCATGCCACAGTAAGAAAGTCAATTAGACTATTGAGTCCCTCAGTGACCCTTACAGTTGCTTTCCTTAATCACTGCTTAAGTTAACAGTTAACCATTAGCTAACACAAAAGAACCAAACTGATCACATCCTAATTATTAGTCACTCAGTGTTCTGTGTGTTTAATTTCTCTGAACCTTCTGATCAGTAAAGCCCTGTCAAATAAACCACCTGGAAGCAAGGCTGTAGTTCACAAAAGCTCATGCAAAAGAAGGATCACTGGTAGGTTGTATTGTTACTTTGCAGTTTATGTGCTGTTCTTTGTTTTGCCTGACATTTATGTTATTTTGTTGTGTTGTTATTTGTTTTTCCTGACATGTTATTTTGTATGTCTGGCTGGACATCCTGCTATGGTAATGCAGTAGACTGTACAGACAGCGACTCAACCCTGAGTATTGGGCAGCAGTAAATAACCTGACTCCCCAAAGAAGCCAATGGCTACGGGTGGATGAGCCCCTTTAGGTGTGGTGATGGTCCCATCAGTGGAGGAAATGCCACTGGAAATCATCATATCAGGCCCAACAGCAAAATGAGCAGGAGAGGAACCACTTCACTATTCTGATTCCCAATGGTCATAGAGGTGGAAGAGGCCATGACAGATGGACTGGCTGTGAAGGAGCACCTTGTTAATATCCTCAAGCTGTGGCAGTCCAGTGCAGTCTCAGTGTTAAATCCTGCATGTCTCATTTCATATGTGCCACAGGAGATGGCTCCGTGATCATAGTGTGTGGATCACATCATGGCAAGCTGGGATCTACCATAAACAAATTCACACCAATGGCATTTTCCTATAAATGTTTTTCAGGAAAAAGTGTATACTCAAACACAACTAGCAGCTGATGACAATGATGTTATTTTGATTTATTATTGTGTTGTTTTTTATACTTTGACTGTACTTTTGTTGTAAACCACCCAGACTAGTGGTTTCACTAACTGGGGTGGAATATAAAGCCAAAAAAACAAACAAACTTGTAAGAGGGAGGATATTGATAATTTGTGACATCAGTACAATGGCAACAGCATTCATGGTATCTGAAGAAGTGGACTATGGAACAAGAAAAACTATTCCAAATCCCCTCCATTAGTCTTTAAGGTACCAGAGGTCTCTCTGGCCAGATGCTTGTTGGGGGAAAAACCTGAATATTTAATACTTATCAGGCAAGTGGTTTCTTTCCTTTGCCAATCATTCTATCCAATACACAACTGGTCACACAGCATTCTAACCATCTCATCTTCATCCTCCACTCTCCTTTTTCCTTTGATCTTTTCTAGTATCAGGACCTTCTACAGTGAGTCCTCTTTTCTCATTTGGTGGCCAAAGTATTTGAGCTTCAGCTTCAACATCTGTCCTTCCAAGGAGCAATTGATTTACTTTAGACTGATTTGACTGATTTGATCTCCTTGAAGTCTAGGGGACTGATGGACGTCTTCTTCAGCACCACAGTTTGAAAGCATCTATTTTTCTGTGCTCAGCCTTTCTTATGGTCCACGTCCAGTGGTGGGCTGTCAAATTTTTTCCTACTCTGCCATGATATCATGATGTCGTGGGTGGAGCCAGTGTCATGACATCATGGGTGGAGCTAACATCATGGCATCATGACATCATGACGTTGTGGGCTGAGCCAAAGAAAAATAAATAAATAAGTAAGTAAAATAAAAATTCAATAAAAATACATGTTAACATTAAAATAATCAACCCACCCACCCCAAACACAAATAAACCCACCTACCCACTCCAAACACAAAGCCGTCACTTACCAAGGCAGGCAGCAGGCAGGCAGGAACCACAGCAGCACGGCAGCAAACCGCTGCTGCTGCAAACTGATGCCGCTGCCACGGCTGCTTCTAGAGGCACTCCCTGCACCCTTCCTTTCTGGGCAGCCAAAATAGGTTTGACGCATGCGCAGTTCCGTGCAGCCATTTTGGCTGCCCGGAAATACACTTCCAGAGGGGGACCAGAGAGGCGGCCAAACCAGTCGCCTGGGGGTTTACCACCTCCCTGGCGACCCTCTTGTGATGGGCACTACCAGGTCCGAACCAGTAACAGCCCATCTCTGTCCATGTCCCACAGCCAAATATTACTACTGGGAAGACCATTAGCTTTACTATTCTGACTATGTGGATAGTTAACTTGCATAATACCTTTGAATATATATTTTCCCCCAACAGGAACCGGGCCTTTGTTGGCTTTGCTACCATAGACCTCCTCAATTGCCCATAGGGATGGAATTTTGGGATTTTCTGGATGAGAAATACCATAAATATTGATGCTGGGAGTTCTATCCACTTTTCAGAGACATCATAAATATCTGAATGTGAGGCACCTAGGAGAAAGGCCTGAACTGTCCAAGCTTCATCCAAGCTTTATTCCACCAAATAATAGGTTTCTCTCTGAAAAGGAAACTCCTCAGAGCTTGGCTGAGCTGAGTTTGCAGGCCTTCCAGTGTAGGCCTTTCTCCCAAGTGCATCCTGTTTAGGTGCTTATGATTTGCCTGCAAGGTAGCCAAAACTCCCAGAATGGAGAATTAGAGTACAGGTATTTGTAGTTCAGAAAATGTGTGACTCTGTACACTTGTTATTTTGTTCTTATCTTACTTAATTACACATGATAACTGATATGGCATCATTGGGTCTCCCTCCCCATTTGATTTGTCTTCATTGCCACTGATGACTATCCATGTATAACTCACATTTTATTACTGTTTAATCTTTATCCTCCAATACTCTTGGAGTAAAGGGTCACTCTGTGCTACACTGTTATGAGGTATCTATTTTACTATAAAAACTACCCCACTGTGTCCAACACTTGCCATCAATCACATTCATTTCCATTATGCAGTAACTCTTCATGGAAATTCAATATTAGGAAATGGCAATACTTCTTGTTTTGTTTTTCTGCTCAGAAGAACTGGAAACCTACAACTGTGATATCATTTTCCCTTTTCCATCCCCAGCACCATCAGTTCTCCATGAGAAGTATAAGCCTCAGTTGTGTTCTTCCCCCTTTACACGCCACAGAAGAAGGCATTTTCTTCTAGTCTCATCTAGAGAATAATTTCTGGGTTTTTTTCTTTTTGCAAGTAGCAAAAATAACACAAATTAAAGCAAATAATGCAAATGACCCACACTACACCGAAGTGCAGAAGCTATTTCCTATCTGCAATGTTGTTATGTGTTGTCAAGTCACCTCCTGCTCATGGTAACACTGTGAATAAGTGCAATGATTCTTCCATCAAGGCTGGTTTAACCTATTGCTCACTGTTATCCTGCACTGAGGACTTTCAGAGAAGATGCCCTGGTGAGAGTCCATTTAATTCATAAATGAGTTATGACTATCTTGTTGTTTTGATTAAGATCTCAGTAGCCCAGGAGGACAGGACATTCAATTCAACCTCAGGATTGCAAGTTTTAGAAACCCAACCAGCAATGTATCTGGATTTTTTAAATTTTTCTTAAAAAGAAGAAAGAAAACAAAAAAGGAGAGAAATAAGGAACATCCCAAACTCTTAATTCAAAGGGCCAGGTTATGCTTTATTCCAGGGGTGCCCAAACTATGGCCTGGGTTCTGGATCTGGCCCCTAGGCCATAGTGACTGGGCCCCTGAACCACATGATCAGCTTGCAGCCCAAAAGGTTTGGGCACCCCTGCTTTACTCATTCATGAAAAACAATAAACCCATTTTCTATCCTGTTTCTCATACAAAGAGATAAAGGAGTTTGGCTTTCTTTGGTATAACCTGCTCCATTGGATTTAGTTCATAGAGGCTGTGCTTCCCTGGATCTGGCTCCTTAACCTTTTCACTGGGCAATCACTGAGATTCTCTTTAATGATTCTTAATCCCTTTAAAGATTGCTAGGCAGGCTGGAATACATACTTGCCCAGAGGCAACAGACAGACTTGTTCAGCCAGTTACAATAGAACAACTTTTGATATGCTTTATCTATGAAAGTACTTTTTGAAATTCAATCCACTCTCCAGTAGCCAACAAGAAAATACAGAAATGTGTTAGTTCCTCTTTGTTTCTTCTTTCTTTCCCAAATCCACTCCATGTAGCCCACCTTTAAGGTTTTGAAAATGAGTGAACTCCAAAATGTTATGTCTCACACAGCCCTACTTACCGGTAGGTGTTGTAAGCTCAAGCCTATGGCTTCTTTGAGGGAGTCAATCCATCTCCCCCCCCCCCAATCCTTCTTCATTTTTTTCAGTGCCCAAACCCAAGTCCTCATTGGTACACGTCTCTGACAGCAATTGGCAGACCAATAAATGAGCTGTATTCTGTGTCTCTCCACATTCACATGGTGTGTTGTTGTCTGCCAGCAGACCCCACTTATGCATGTTGGTCTTTCATTTAGAGACTCTGTCCCTCAGCCTATTCAGGGTCCTCCAAGTGATGTAGGGGAAGTTGAGATCTTCAGCTATATCCTCCTTTAATGTTGCCCCTTGTCCAGTGAGCGCCTTCCTCCATCTTCTAATCTGGTTTTGCTCTTGTGTACCCTCAAGAATGTTTGTTCTTACCATAAAGCTCTTCCTGGATATAAGCCAGCAGACTTGAAGCACATATTCATTCAGAGGATGTTGAAGGTCATTCTCTTGCTTAGTTCTCTCAGTGTCTGCTGCTACTCCTATCCTGAGCCATACCAACAAGAGGGGATGTTTTCCCAACTGGTGTAGGTTTTGGCATCCTGTCACTCTATGCATGGCTTCATTAAGTTGGCATTGCTGCTAATTCCTGCTGTCTTCATCCTTTCCTGGCATTATTGTCTTTTCCAGAGGACTCTCTTCTTTTCACCTGTCAGCATGAGGGTTTTTTTTAAAAAAAAAATTGGAAGCATCAGGTAGCTTGTGTCTGTGTTTTGATCCACACAGAGAAATACTTCCAGCACTTCACAGACATATTATACAAATTTAAGAAGAAACCTTGAGGGAAAACGTAACTTGTTCTCACACTCCTTATCTTGTCCTCACACTGGAGGTGAGGCATCTCATGACATCTGAAACAACAACAACAACATTTACTGGGGTTTTCTCATTTTTTATGCTACAAACATTGAAATGAAATGGAAAAGATAGCTTAGCAATGTCTTGTCAAAAGCAATGCTGAACCTAAATGAAGAGTACTTATGGAACCATACCTTAACAGTATTCTAAATGTTCTTCTGTTCAGTGCAGGTTTTGTGCTTTGAGAAGCATCCAAATTACACTATTCCTTACAGAAATTACACTATTCTCTTGAAATGACACCAGCAAATGGGAGCACATCCTTTCCCAAGGCAGTTTGATACCCAATCTTGCTACTAAGAAGTTTATCCTTGTATTTCATTGAAATCTGATGCTTTGCAGTTTCCTCTCCTTGGTTCTAGTTCTGACTCAGAAACCAAAACTGTCCTGTCTTCTTTGCTTCAGAACCTTCAGCTTTTTGAAGACTGTTACTGTGTCTCCTCTGAAGCTTCTCTCAACAATTACATAGGTGTGGTATGTAGTGAAAAACTTCTGGAGGCCAGATGCTAGGGAACACTTGTAGGAGTGGGGTGTTGTTCCTATGTCTGGCTGATGGCCAGACATAATCATCTTCATTTCATAATTGGCTTTCCATGGTAGGAGAGCCTACTAGCCGGACAATAGAACAATACTCCTTTTATCATTACAGCCTAGCAAATAGAGGCACTCGGTTGGTATCTCTTAGCCTACAACACACATTTATAAACACATACTATAAAAACAGCTGAGTTGTTCCTGATCATCATGGTCTCTAAAAAAAATTGCTGTAATGTCACTTGCATAATGTTACTGATGTTCTTTCCTTGGTATGTTCTGGTTGTTTTCTTATTTCAGCTAATGGCTTTGCCCTTGATTCTGCCTCCTGAATTCTCATGGATAAGAGATCTTGAGTAAGGATGGGGGGCTTTTTTGTTACTAATTGTCTTAATCTGAAAATACTGATATTTTAAAAAGAAATAGTTAAGAAAATTGTACCATGTAATAGGCAAATGGACTTATAAAAGATGCGAGAGGAAGTTATATGTTTTATGTAGTTTGAAAGCTAAAGTTCATTAGGACATTTCTGGTGGGAATCATATGTTAAAATGTGTAATGTAGGTCAATGTGGCATTATTCATTTCCAAACTCATCAAATTTATTAGCATTTACATATCAAAATGTTTGATATGAAACCCTCATGCAGCAGAATGAAACATTTTATTCATATTTTGTTGCAAAATTCATAAATACCAATATCTATATTGCAGGCATTCTATGTCATTGGCAGCAGAAGTGTAATAAATAATACTCTGACTTTTAGCCATTTGTTTGAATAGGTTCCTTCCCCTCTTCAGTTTTAATGCTCAGAACACTGGGTTTTTTAAGGGATTATAAATTATCCTCAATTGGTGTGTTTGTTTTAATCTTGGTGTATGAGGATCTAGACTTCGTGGTTAAGATACTGAGCCTGATGACCAGAAGGTCGGGAGGTTGGCAGGTCAGCAATTTGAGACCGGAATACTGCATGACAGCTGCATCTGTACCAGCTTCTGCCAACCTAGCAGTTATTTGCAAGTAGATAAATTGCAAATAAATAAGTACTGCTTTGGCAGGAAAGGTTGTTACCATGCACTCGGTGCCTCTAGTTATACCTGCCACATGACCATGGAAATGTCTGCAGACACAGACAGCACTGGCTCTTTGGCTGTAAAGAGAGATGAGCACCTCCACCTAGAGTTGGACACGACTGGCTTTTGAGCAACGAAGATCTTTAGGAGGATCTAGACCAGGGGTTCTCAACCTATGTCCTAAGAGCTGCCCCTGGCCCAGAACGCCATCCCATCTGGCCTACCGCTACCTGCTCCACACCCGGAAATGGAAGCGGGCGCATAATCCATTTACATCATCCGTAAAACATGAATGTGCAAACATACCCACAGCTGGCGTAAATGCGCCCACTTCTGCTTCCGGGAGCTGTGTTCTGGCCCATGATGCTGTCTGGGGATGTGGTCAGGCCTATGACATAAAAAGGTTGGCCACCCCTAATCTTGACTGCTCTTACCCAGTTCAAGCAAATGACAGCCATCAAACACCAATGTAATCTCTACCATTGGTTCATGGATGAGAGAGAGCACACCATCTGTTTGAGGTTTTCAGCACGAGTTCAGAGTCATTATTTGTGAAGCTAAGCTACTCAACACTTCTGCACAGGGGAGAAAGACAGATTCTTTATCCTATCAACACAATCAGGGATTCTAGGTCTGTTAGGCAAAATGCAATTACCCAGTCTGGATGGAATACCCAGTCTGGATGGAAATCTGGGAGCAGAAGATGACATTTTTCCATGCCAGTTGGATTATGTTTTATCAACCTCTTTTCAAACAACAACAGCAACAACAAAAACTCCACAGCTAATGGCCTTGATTGACCGTTGGTGTTGGCATAGCAAACCAAGACTCCAACTGAAACAGATTTACATTCAGATACCCTGAACTGTTTGAAGATGAAGGAATTGTTACCCTAGCAACAAGAACTTAAGCGAACTCCAGAAATACACCCCTCCCCCCTTTTTTGGCTTCAGGTTTCTTTCTCTTTCTTGTTTTCTTCTTCATGTGATGCTCTCTGTGCTTATCAGCCTCTTAGGTGGAACTGAACAGAGCCAGTGTTGGTTCAAAAGTGAACCTAGGGAGAATGAAATAAACAAGGTGAATGTGTTTCTGGCACTTCTCATCTCTCAACACCAATTATGTGTTGAAAAATTAGCTACTAGGATATATCTTCTCCTCCCTTCTAGAATTCTTCACACTTCTGTCAAAACAAAGAAATAGACAATTTAGCAACGTGGCTTTGTGCTGTTATAGCCAAATGTATTTGCTGCTCCTACAGCAGCTCAGTTCAAGATGTGTGGGAGATGAGAGGAGGAAATGCATTCTAGACAAATTAAGGAGTGCTGATTAGACTCAAGGGCATTTTTGTAGCTTAATGGTGGGAAGACTATGTTACACATATAGCAGGAGGTCCGTCTGTTGCTTTTCAACTTGAGATGGTGGAGGAAAGCTGTTTTTGACACCTACTAAGCCAGAAGGATTCTGCAGATTGGGAATGATGTGCTTTCCCATTGCTTTAGAGATAATAATTTCATGTCAGAAATTATTCTGGGCTGAAAGGATTTTTGCTGGAGAAACTTCAGCAAGGGGATGCCTGAATGAGGCTCCTTTCACATTCCCAGTATCTTTTCCCACCAAAGTGGTCCCTATTTATCTACAGTACTTTCAATTTCTTGCTTTCAAACTGCTAGGACAGAGACAGGTGCTCAAACAGTCATGCAGTACCCAAACTCTATAATTACCAACCTTCCAGCTTACAAGGTGAGCTTCTTAACCACTGAGCCACCACAGCCCCTTTAGAGATAAATATATGCCATGTCCATGATGGTTCTGAAATATAACATTTATGAAAGAATTGTACTGCTTCTCAATATGGTCTGAGTTCAAAGCATTGATGATAACCCATCTTGGGACCCAGATACCTGAGGAAATGCCTCTCCCCATATCCACCTACATTTGCTTTCTGGTTCACTAAGATCTGCTGTGGAGATCAGTCCACTATGGAGAATTTATTTATTTATTTACATTTCTATACTGCCCTTCTCACTGGGGCGACCCATGGCGGTGTACAACATTCTCCTTCGTGTTGTTTGGGGATGCACACTAATGGGTTCTGCGCCTGCGCTGAGCCCGAGTGGAGCTGAAAAGCTGATTGGACAAAAGTTTTGAAGTTAGGACTGCCCACCATCCCCAACTGCCTCTGGCGCCATTTCGCACTTCTCCCTCAGCTCTCTTTTTTCCGCTGCGCGAGCAGGAGCCTTGAAAGAGAGCTAGTGTTTGTTTGCTTGAGTTTACCTCATAAAATAAATTTTTTCTCTCTAATATAATTTTTTCCGGACCAGGAGGCTCACTACCTCTTTGGCGGTGTACAACATTATAAAAGCATAATAAAACCCAACCCAAACCCATTGTTAAAAAGCTTCAAAATTACAGTTATAAAATTTAAAAAGTTTTTAAAATTTATAAACATCCACCAGATGACACAGGGGAGGGCTTTCTCAGCTGTAGCACTCTCATTATGGAATGTTTTCCCTTTTGGAGGCTCAACTGACACTGACCTCATTTGGGCACCAAGTCAAAACAGATCTGTGTACCTTGGGAATTAAGACAGAACCTTCCCCCCTCCTCCTCCTCCTCTTCTTCTGTCAAGGATGATACAAGGGTCTTCTTCTGACACTTCTAGTGGCCTCCATGGGAATTATTTGATGTTCTTCTTAGGTATCATTTATGTTATCTCTCCATTTTCCTCTGGGTCTGCCTTGTGCTCCTTGTCCTTCTTTTTCACATACTGTATGCTGTTTATGGTATGGACTTCCAAGACAAATAGGCAAACCACTTTACTGTTTCTTTACATTTATTTTTTCTATTTTTTGCATTGTTTTTAAAATATTTATAAAATGTCAGATTGTTTCAATATGATTTTTAAATGCTGTACTCTACCCTAAGATCATATGAAATAATCTAGATAAACAAATAATCAAGAAAGAAACTAAAATATCGATGAACTAATCTCTCCCTCTGTCTGAGGCCACCTTATCTTTGGCATCATTCACCCTCTTTCTCATAGGCACAGGGAAGATTTTGCCAAGAGTGTTGCTATATTTAGAATGCAGTCCTGACTAGCCACAATGACTAAGGGCTAGCCTGAGCTGACATTAGGCCAGCTGAAGTTTATGATGAATCCAAATCCCTAAGGACATTGCAAATGACTTTTGACTACCTCCACCCTAGCTGAACTGGGTGCTGGGCTATGGCTGTGTTCCCAGGTTTGAGGAGAGTTTGATCTGGTGTTATTCAGCTCCTGTCTCCTGCTAGCCCTGTTTGTTTGTTTATTCTTTTCTTTTCGCTCTTGTGCCTTACAGATTTTATAGACACAGCAAATCTGCTGGCAGATCTCTTTGGTGGCAGGTTGCTAAGGTTAGCCAGCAAAAAGGGGGGGGGGGTTGGACAACCCAAGCAAGGGCAGGTCTGCTGACAAAAGAAGGAGCCTTGAACTCTTCCAATTCTTCCACAATTAGTCCCTTTCTGAATAAAAATTGCACCGCTGGGTTGATTCAACAAAAATAGCAATTACACTTACACTTAGCAAAAAGTCATGTGGTACTTCAAAGACAAACAAGTTTTATTTGGCATACTCTATCACACAACGTGTTGACTAATCTGATTGTAAGAACTAGGGACATCTTTCCCCTTTAGGTAGTAATTAAGAAATCTGTGTTCCACCATGTTCTTCATGTTTTAACTTTTAGTTTTCTTTGTCTCTAGTCTTTTGACACATCTGAGCTTGGAAACAGTGTTTTCTGGACTACATAACCCAGAATTTCCCAGTTAGCATAGCCAGTGGTGATGTGAAACTGGATATTTGAGCCCCTGCCCTTGGACCAGGACTCAAAAGCTGCTACGGAGGCAGGACTCCACCACCCTCCCTGGGACTCCTGTGAGGATGGGGCGGGGAGGTCGTTGCACCATCAGACACCAAGATCTCTACCTGCTCCGGCACCATGGCTCCCGCCCTGGGACCAGGACTCGGAGGGCCACTCAAGTGCGCACAGCAGGACTTTATTTATTTATTATTAATTTATTTATTAATCACATTTATATCCTGCCCTCATCCAAAGACTCAGGGCGGCTTACAAAATTAAAAAGCACAATTAAAACACATTTAAAAGTTTAAAAAGTAAAAAAGCTAATAGGGAGAAAGGTGGGGGCAGTGGTGGGATGTCAAATTTTCTACTACTCCACCATGATGTCATCACAGTGTGGGTGGAGCTAATGTCATGACATCATGATGTCATGGGCAGGGCCAAAGAAAATAATAAAATAATAAAATAAAAATAAGCACACACACACACATACACACCTCAACCCACCCACCCACAACACAAACCCGTAAATAAATTAAATAAATAAAATAAAAATTACATTAAAATGCACCCACCCACCCAAACACCCACCCACCCCAAATATAAATCAACCCACCCACCCACCCACCCCAAACACAAACCCATCACTTACCTGTTAGTATAAGTGCCTGGGCAGTACCATGTTGCAAGATGAATATGGTCATCGTACCAGTTATCTAGGATAATATGCCTTAATGTAAATGTAAAACAGCTGTACCTCCTTAAGGGTTCTCCAATTGGAACAGCAATTGGAACAGCACAGGTGTAGCTTATTGATGAGGTAACTCCAAGGCTTTGTTTAAAAACCACAAGCTAGGCCGCCAGGCTTGCTGGCCACCAGGCATTTTTAGGAAGGTAAAGGTGAAAAGGTAAGCCCTGAAGGTGGCTCCCCCCCCCCAAAAAAAAAGAATCTGCTATCGGTTCTCTTGGACACTGGGAAAAGTTACTACTGGTTCTGGCAAACTGGTGTGAACCTGTTACATCCCATCATTGGGTGGGGGTCAAAAGAGCCAGATGGCCGAACTGACCATCTGGCCAGCACCCCACATATGCCCTGCTAGCCAGGTCTTTCCCCCTTTCTGAAGGGCAGCAGCTCTCTCTGGAGATGCAACTCACATGACAGGAGGTTCCATGGGGTGGAGAGGCCAGGGTATTGTTGTGTTGATGCTTTGTTTATGTCTTTTTGAACTGTTTTATATGATGTATTGATATAGTACAGTAATACAGTTCCACAAGTCCTAACGTTATCCGATTTTTAGCCTTACCTAATGCATGCATCAGATAACGTTAAAATCCTATTCAAATGGATCAGATAACGTTAACTCCATAGAGATAAGCATCAGATAACGCTAAAAATTGGATAACGTCATGACTTGTGGAACCATGTCATAATGTTATCCGGTGTTCTACTGTAGTCCTAATTTGGGTGAAACGCAGGGCTTTCCCTCAGGCCACACCCACCATACCATGCCCACAGAGTAGGTAGTAAAAAAATTCAATCTCACCACTGCCTCCATCATCTTTTTCTTGGTTTCAATGGCTGTTCTGAAATGGAGAGATTCCAGCTCATGTTGCCTCTAGTAAAAGTAATGGTAAAGGTCTCCCTTGCTTGAAAGCTAGTTGTGTCCAACTAGCTCATCTCGACGAGCCAGCACTGTCTGTGTCTGCAGACATTTTAATGGTCATGTGGGTTGTTGCTGGTTCGCACCAGTTTGCCTGAACCGCTAACAACAATCCTGGGTGGTGCTCCAAGGGGGGGGGGTTAGTAACCACCTTGGATTGCCTCCCAGAAACTGCACATGTGTCAAACCTCCATTTGACGCATGCACAATTCTATTTTTTACTGTGCATGTGTCAAATGGATTCATGCACAGTTCCTGGGAGCCATTTTGGCAGCCAGGAAAGAAAGGGCTCAGGCAGCTCCTGAAGAAGTAGCGGTGGCGGCCTTTCCTTGCCACGCCACATGCGCCGCACTGTCAGGCTGCCACACCGTTGCAGTGGTTTGCAGCAGCAGCAGTTTGCCGCCGCACCTCTGCTGCTCTACGACGAGTTGACCCAGGGTAAGTGACCCAGGGTTTGTATTGGGGTGGTATGGTGGGTTGATTTGAGGTTGGGGTGGGTGGGTGAGTTGATTTGTGTTTGGGTGGGTGGGTGCATTTTTATGTAATTTTTATTTATTTATTTATTTATTTATTTTATGGGTTTGTGTTGTGGGTGGGTGGGTGGGTTGAGGTCTGTGTGTGTTTATTTTTATTTTATTTTATTTATTTATTTTTTATTTAGCTCTACCCACAATGTCATGATGTCATGATGTTGGCTCCGCCCACAACATCATGATGTCATGAAATTGGCTCTGCTCACACTGTGATGGCATCACGGTGTGGCAGCAAAATGTTTGATAACCCACCACTGGCCATGTGGCAGGCATGACTAAATGCCAGAGCACACAGGCTACTGTTACTTTTCCCAGCAAAGTGTTACCTATTTATCTACTTGCAATTTCTTGCTTTCCAACTGCTAGGTTGGCAGGAGCTGCGACAGGTGATAGGTGCTCACTCCAACACACAGCATTTGGGTCTCGAACTGCTGACCTGTTGAACATCTGGCCATCAAGTTAAAGTTCTCAACCACTAAGCCACCACAGGGACCCATGTCAGCTCTACACACAAGCAAAATCTAGTTTATTTTCATTTTCAAGTAGAGTATCTTTCAGATTAATGCATACTACATCGAAGATTCCAAGGGAACCAATATATTTGTAGGTGGAGTTTACAATCCATCCCAGTGAACACTTTATTGCCTTCTGACCCTCCTAAAATTTGGACTTGGTCCAGGTCCTGCAAACTGCAAGTACTGTACATTGTTCTGAATGTCCAGACACACTGCTTTTGGTATAGAACGGCTGGCTCTTGCACAGATATAAAGTTCATTGCACAATCTGCTATTTGCTTTGGATGGTGAACCGCAAGATCGGTCTGATGGTTCCTCCGTGCAGGGATCTCACTTTAAATTTTAAAAGGCGCAGTAAAGCACAGAGTCTCTGCAAGAGTTAAGAGCAAGAGTCTATTAATTTTACTAGTGATACTGCTGTTGGCATCAATTCCTTGTTATGGGGAAGGCATTTAGGCATACCTCAGATGGGAAGCAGGAGGAAAGCTTTTAGCGAGGTGCACCTTGAAGCTGATAAACACATGAATCCATGGCCAAACCTTTCCTGGAGGCAATGCACCTATTGAGTAAGTGCACAGTAATTGAAATTAAAGCTGAATTCCTGCTGTACTGAACAGAGCTTGGAGCGGACTCTCAGATTACGAAGCTCAATTTTGACTGTCATTTTGTGTGACCCGCTGTGAAGCAATTAGCAGGACCCTCCAGCATAGAGCAGCTTGCTTAAAATCTCCCCTGATAACTCTCTCTTTCTTTGCACACTTCTGGGAAAAGAAGACTCAGGAAAAACATGCAATGTGGTGGAATAACATGGTTTCAGAAAATGGGCATCAGGATGATGGGTGGGGCATCCACAGCCATTTGCAGAAAGAACAGAGTCATTCAGTGGTGGAAATCCTGTAAGGCAGTTGTGCAAACGGCATAAAACTTTTAGAAGTAAATTGCCATGAGGCATTATCTGTTGCAGACCAAGTTGTGCAATTCCATAGGCCTCAGATAATGTCTACGGAAACATGGACTGATGAGGACTTAAGTCTGACTGATGACAAAGCCAAGAAAGTGGCTTCATTTTGGCAGTCCAGGTTTTGATCGGGACACAAAAGAAGGAGAAGAAATGTCTATGGAGATTTCTGAACTTGTGGCTCTGCTTCAAAAAGGTACACCATTTCCATAACTGCCCAGTAAGACCACCCCATATTATTATTATTATTATTATTATTATTATTATTATTATTATTATTATTATTATTATTATTATTATTATTATTATTATTATTATTATTATTATTATTATGGGGGTCATCTAATTGTCTTGTACCATCAGGAGGAATGGCAGAATCATTTTGATGGACTACTATATTGAAGGTACCATCTAGCTATATATATTTTTAAAGAACAGCACTAGAGGGCAAGATTTTGTGCTTTATTAATGTGTTGATGAGGGACTGCAGTGGCTCAAGTGGCTAAGACTTTGACTGGAAGGTGGCAGGTCAGCAGTTCAATACCCGAATACTGCAGGATGGAATGAGCTCCTATCTTTGTCCCAGCTCCTGCCAATTTAGCAGTTTGAATGCAAGAAATTGCAAGTAGATAAATAGGAACCACTTCGGTGGAAAGGTAAACAGTGTTCTGTGTGCTCTGGTGTCTAGTCATGCCTGCCACATGACCACAGAAATGTATGCAGAAGCGGACAGTGCTGGCTTTTCGGCTACAAAACAGTAAATTGAAAAAAATAAAAAACAGAAGAGGAGAAAAATAATAACATACAATGTTAAGTAAAACAAAGTACCCATTGAGTAATTGATGGGGGGCCCTACTTATTTTGTTTAAACTTCATATTGTATTTGTATAAAGATTCAACTTACTCAACTTAAGTTATTTCATTTTTTGTATAATATTTTTCACATCTTTATATATCATTTCTCTAGTGCCTTATCTATATATATTCAACTCCCCCTCATCTCCATAGTACATTAACACAATAAAACTAATACAGTTGTACAGTACCTCGCTTAAAGAGCATAATGTGTTCCACAGGATTATTCTTTAAGCGAGTTTGCTCTTTAAGCAAAACACCTTTGTAAGTGACCAATGATGGGGGGGGGGGGGGAATTGTGGACTCCGATTTATTTGTTAAGCAAGTTTTTGGTTGGTTTTATTTGTTAAGCGAAGCAAACATTCAGAGAAAATTCCGCTCTTTAAGCGAGGTGCTCTTTATGCGAGGTTTGACTGTATAACATATATCTCCCTGTGATATTTACAATATTCGAGGAATTAGCCAGACATTTGCCCTTTCAATTTATTTACTTCTTCTGAAAACCCATTAAATCAGGTGTTGGTGTTTTGCCCTTATTATTTTTTAATGTATGTTCTAGAAATGGCTTCCATATATTCCAAAAATTATTTTCCTTTATTACTCCTTTTCTTATATTTAATTCACATGTCAACTTGTCATTTAGAGCCATCTCCCATAATGCTTCATACCAGATTTCCACTCCCAATCTTACATTATTTTTCAAATTTTTTGCAATTTGCTGTCTTGCAGTTGATATGAAAATGGACAACAGGTCTTTTTTATTAGAACCCCATTTTAATTGGTTCAAATCAGTGATGGGATGTAACAGGTTCTCACCAGTTTTCCAGAACTGGCAGTAACTTTCCCCAGTGTCCTGGAGAACCGGTAGCAGCTTTTGGGGGGAACCACCTTCAGGGCTTACCTTTTCACTGATTCCCCCACTGTGCATGTGGGGGATGTGCATGCATGCCTACTTGATGTGCATGCATGCCTACAGTGCTTGGCACGTATGCACGGCCTCCTTGCTGTCCTCCCAAGTGGAGAGGAGGAAGAGCAGCTGCTAGCCTGAAGCTCCCTATAGCCTGCTCTCCAGGGTAAGTGACTCACCTTTGGATGTGGTGTGGCTGTGTGTATTTTAATGTGTATTTAATACCTTTACCTATATTGACATACTACCACAGTTCCTAAAAAGGCCTGCTGGGTGACAGGCCTGTCAGCCGGCAGGCTTGGGGTTTTTAAGCAAAGTCTTGGAGTTACCTCATCAAGCTACACCTGTGCTGTTTCAATTGCTGTTCCAATTGGAGAATCCTTAAGGAGGTACAGCTGTTTTACATTTACATTAAGGCATATTATCTTAGAGAACTGGTTAGGAAAAGACTTAGTACCTAACTTCTTTAACTGTTGAAAAGTTGAAAAGTGCCAAAATGGAGCCATCTTGTGGTGAGTTCATTCTGTAGTTCCTTCCATCTGACCTAGTGTGAGAAAGATTAGCCAGAATAAGCTTTAAACTCTGGTTTAAAAACTCTGGTTGATTTGTGTTTGGAGTGGGTGGGTGGGTGTATTTTAATGTATTTTTTATTTAATTTATTTATGGGTTTGGGTGGGTGGGTGGGTTGAGGGTGTGTGTGTGTGTTTGTTTATTTTAATTTTTTAATTTTATTATTTTTTATTATTATTATTATTTTCTCTGGCTCCGCCCACAACATCATGATGTCATGGCATTGGCTCCGCCCATGACATTATGACATCATGATGTTAGCTCCGCCCACACTGTGATGACATCACAGTGGGGTAGTAAATTTTTTGACATCCCACCACTGCTTCAAATCCATTAACAAAATCATTTGCGCATCCAACTTTAAATTTTAATCCATTATATTTCTAACTTCTATTTCTATTTTTTCCCCAATATTCTGAGACAAGCTGACAATCCCATTACATATGTTTATATGTCCCCATTTCTCGAAGGCATCTCCAACAGTTTTTAGATTTGCTATTGTCAAATTGATTTAGCTGAACGGGTGTCAGTTAGCATCTCCACAATACCTTAACATTGTGTTCTTTAACTTTTTACTGACAAACATTTCATAATTCTAGTTGTCCTTTTCTTCTGCCAATTTTCTTCTGTAATTTTTATTTTCAGATCCAATTCCCATGTTTCCTTTACTGTATTACATGACTTCTTTTCCTTACTCAAAATTTTGTATAGTATTTTTACCATAACTTTTTAACTCGAATTTTAATTTTTATTTATGTGTTTTATTTGCTTTTAGTTGTAAAGCTGCCCTGAGTCTTCGGAGGAGGGCGGGGTACAAATGAAATAAATAAATAAATATTCAAACTGATTCATTTATCTCATCAACTTCTCAAATTCTGTGAATTGACTATTTAAGTCATATTGAAAATATTTTTATTCCAATTGTTCACTGCAAGTATCTGTAACCAGTTCAGCTTCAGTTCTTTATAAATTTCCAACTTCATTTCATTTTTCTCACAATTTTTTAACCATTCTTTAAGCGAGCATATCCCATAATTTGTGAAACCTTTTTGTCACTTTTAATTGGAAATGATTTTAAATCTAACATTAGTATTATTGGAGAACAGATAGGTACCAATTTTTGTTTCAAAGCACTCCATCATCACTTTTACCAAATTACTCCTAACTTTTACCTTAGGAATTTCTTTATGGAAAAAAAGGCCATTTCCATACTGTTGAAATGCTTTCATTTCTAACCCTCTCCAATTTGTTTCTTTTTTTGCCAAAAATTTTGTAATGGCTTTAAGTTGAAAGGCCATGCAGTATTTTTTTATATTTGGTATTCCCAATCCCCCTTTTTGTTATTTATACCACAGGGACTTTAATATCTTCACTTTTTTTTACCCCCATTACAATAATTATTTAACATGTTTTGAAGAAAAATAAGTCTTTTTCTTTCTTTTGGATTGGTAGAGTTTCAAATAAAAAGTTCAATTTTGGCAATAACTTCATCTTACATATTGCAATTCTACCAAACCAAGATACACTAATACCCCGGATAATGTTATGACTTCGTTCCACAAGTCTTAACGTTATCTAGTTTTTAGCGTTGTCCGATGCATGCATTGAACAATGCTAAAAAAAAAAGCCCTGACTTCAGGGACAAACCACTTTAAAGGCAGGCAGGGAAAGAACTTTTCCTCCCTGCCTTTAAAGCCACCCTCTGCAGTCTTCCCTCACTGCTTCCCTTCCCTTCTCCCCTTCTCCGACTGAGCCAGGCTTGACCAGCTGATCGCTCCGAGGCTTGTGTTTTTAAAACTTCTGAGAAGGAGGAAAGAGAGAAATGTGATTGGTTCTCTAGAGAACCAATCACCTTTCTCTCTTTCCCCCTTCCTGTTTTTTTCAATACAGGAAGTGAAAGCAAAATCTCAAACCTTGTGCACCGGCTATACCGGCTATACTTTCCTCCTTCCTGTTTTTTTCAATACAGGAAGTGAAAGCAAAATCTCAAACCTCGTGCACCGGCTATACTGGCTCAGTCGGAGCGTGCAGCTCAAGATTAGGTAAGCAGGGCTGGGCTGGATTCTCTGTGGCCGAGCAGGCAGTGGGGGTGGGGAGTCCCCAAACTGCTGGGGGTGGGGGTGGGGAAGGAGGAAAGTGGCAGGGAGAGGAGCTTTGCCTCCTTTACTTCTTTATGATGATGGATCGGATAATGCTAAAATGAACGTTATCCGGTGCAAATCCCCCCCCCCCCAATTTGTCGTTGTTATGCAGTTTTAGAGTTATCCAGTACAATTGTTATTGTATTACTGTATATTCAATTTTTTGTATTTCTCGATATTTTCTTCAATTTCTATTTTTATTTTTCTGAAGTTTATCTTCAAAATGTTTATGCCCAAATATTTTATACTTTTTTAAATCTGGATTTTATATTTACTTTTTATTTTATTTTTCTCCTTGCTGCTTATGTTACAACAGATTGCTTCCAATTTTCCCCAATTTATTTTCAAAACTGTTACATCCTCAAATTCGTTAAGATGTTTTTGCAGTTTTTCTAAACTTTTAATTGGGTTCTTTAAAATTATAAAAGTATTGTCAGCATATAAACTCATTTTTATTCCGCAAAGATGACTTTTGCCTTTACCTTTAATGTTTTGATGAGAAATACAGTCTAGTGACCAAACTTGATATTGCACCTTGAAAATATTAACCACTAAGCCACCATGGCCCTATGCAAATATTTACAGAAAGATAAAAAGCAAAAAGAACCACTTAGGATGAGTAAGAGAATGTCATAAAACCTGGGTGTGTCTGTGTGTGAAATACATCTGAAAACATCATAAAATCCATTTAAAAGCATTTTTTAAAAGTAATCACAAAGTGTTTCTCAAGATAATAAAAGCTTCTTACTCTTGCTTTTATTGCAACTGTCTAACTACTCATCACATTAATTCCCAAAGTAACTAGTTTTAGGTGACTATGGGTTTTCAAAAAACCACTTGAAGACGGGGGAGGAGCAAAATGGTGTTTGGCATGATCCTGACAGCATTTTGCTCCTATGATAGGGATGCAGTATCATCATCAGCCAAAGCCATTGCAGGTGTAACACACATTTGATCCCTAATGCCGAGTTGATTACTTACAGGCACGGGGTAAAAGCCACTTTCTAGTTCATCCCCTATCTACTGAAAAGTAGACTTTGCAGTATTTCACCCAATCCACAGAGACTGTGGTGGCTCAGTGGTTAAGAAGCTTGCCTTGTTAGCTGGAAGGTCAGCAAGTCGGCAGTTCAAGACCCAAATACTGCATGATGGAATGAGTGCCTGTCTCTGTCCCAGCTCCTGCCAACCTAGAAGTTCAAAAGCAAAAAAAATTCCAAGTAGATAAATAGAGACTCCTTCAGTTGGAAAAAATCTTGAGGATATAAATGGAGCCCCATTCGGGCATACCCTGAGTGGAGTTCCTCCAGCAAAAATCCTTTCAACCCAGAAATCACCTTTGTGTGCATCTGACATGATAAAAAAAATCCCATCCCCGGCTTGCACATATGCTGAGGATGGGATAAAATACAGGGGACTATTTAGTTAAACCTCTGTTGGGGGCTCAAAATGGATTGGATGAGCCACAGGTTGGGGCAGATTTGCTCAATCAGTGTGGACACATGATCATATCAACCAGTGATGGGATGACAAAATTTTTACTAACACACCCTGACATCATGGACGCTGTGGATGTGGCCAACATCATGATGTCATGATGTCATGGGCAGAGCCGACGTCATGACATCATGATGTTGTGGGCAGGGCCTAAAAAATAAAATATATAAATAAATTAAATTAAAATAAAATAAATACACACACACACACCCTCAACCCACCCACCCACCCACCCAAACAACCACAACACAAACCCGTAAATAAATTAAAGAAATTAAAGAAATAAAGAAATAAAATAAAAATTAAATAAAAATAAACTCACTCACCCAAACACAAATAAACCCACCCACCCACTCACCCACCCACCCCAAACACAAACCCTGGGTCACTTACCCTCATCCGGGAGCAGAAGAGGCTGCGGCGCAGCGGCACTGTGGCACATCCGGTGCAGCGGCAAACCGGCACAGCAGCCTGGTGCCACACTGCACCAAGGAAAGGACACTGCTTTAAAAAAAAATTTCTGGGCAGCTGAAATGGCTGCCCGTTACGGCGTGGTGATGCAGCGGCAAACCGGCACAGCGGCCTGGCACTACGCCGCACCAAGGAAAGGCTGCCGCCGCTCCTTTAAAAAAAATTTTCCCGGGCAGCCCAAATGGCTGCCCATAACTGTGCATGTGTCAAACCTCTATTTGATGCATGCATAGTTCTATTTCTTACCTTACATGCATCAAATAGAGGTTTGATGCATGCGCAGTAATGGGCAGCCATTTGGGCTGCCTGGGGAAAAAATTTCCAAACTGAGTCACCTGGAGTTCTAAGAAACCCTCCCCTCCTCCCCAACAAACCACTCATGATGGGAGCTACCGGTTCGGGTGACCCGCACCGACCCGGTAACATCCCATCACTGATATCAACCCACCACCAGTCCGCCCCAAAAAGCAGCCTCTGTGCCTGTGTAAACATCCTCTATGTTACTTGAAGCTGTGGATGGTACTGTGATCTTTGTGCCCTCAACAATCTGCTGGTGCTACTGCTGCTGAAATTTGGCCCATAGAAGAGAGATTTCCCCATCTCTGATGTGTAACACAATTTGTGGTATCCATTCACTTACTCAACTTGTGTACTGGAGCCATTACTAACCAAGCCTGTTCTGATCTGTACAGCATCACCTTGAGATCTGTCTTTTGGCTGCATCAGAGCATGATAGACCACTGAGATGTAACTTTGATATTAATGACAGTGTGTCATCAGCCACATGGTGTGGAGTCCTGGAAATCAATGCACATTTTCCCAAATCCACAGCCTGTCATTCCCACCAGGTGGGTGACAGCAGGGACATGGCTTGCCTGAATAAACTAAGCAAACATGACGTGTAAGGCTTAGGAGAGCTGTGTCTATACACCATTAAGCTGTCGTTTTGATCAACTGACTTTTCCAACAGCACCACGAGCTGAAGCATTTTTGGGAATGGTGACAGTAAATTTCGATTGTCATACTTCCACTGAGGTAGAAAGAAGGTTCTTCTGTTTCCACAACTGCGGCTCTTGCTTGAAACATGGCAGTTAAAAGGGACCAACCTTTCAAATCTGATAGTCTGTAGAATCCCCGAGTTTCTCATGTATCAGTATGTAAATGGAAAATACTCTATAGTTTTGCAACTGATAATATAAGCCAGTTTGTTTATTTTTTAAGAAAATGCAACATGCTGTTAAGGTCTAAAACATTTCAAGCAAAAAGGAACATGTAGTTCTTCCAGAACAAGTCACTCTACACCACATTGTGAGCCAGCAAAAGAATGAGATCAAAGGCTCCCTTCACCCTCAACTATCTTCTATATGGAAAAGATGGAATAAGAAAGCATTGGAAATATTGCTACGAAGGCCTTTGCTGATTGATTGTTTCTATGGACTGCAGATAAGAAAGGTGTAATATGGAAAATAAAAGACAGGAAAAAAGGACACATTTGCCTGCTTTGTACTTAGAATATGAAAAATATTATTCCTCCCTAAAGACATATAAAGAGGGTGCCAAAAATGTATACACATTTTAAGAGATGTTATCTTTCTCTTACTTTTCAAAATTAAATTGAATTATGGTAGCAATGTGTAATAAGATGTTCGCTCAAAGGAATGAATGCTAGTGTCACCAGGTGATAGGCAGGACAGTTGAAGAAAATGGCAGAAGCATGGTTGTTGTTCAAGGAGTACAAGACCATTTTGAAGTAGTACAGTATTTGAAATTTGACAACATTGTGGAAGTACAGCATAAGTACACCTGCCTTAACACCCCTTGACTTCTACCTGTGGGAGATCTTAAAGCAGTGGTGGTGAACCTATGACATGCATGCCAGAAGTGGCATGCAGAAGCCTTTCTCCTGGCACATGTTCCATTGAGGAGAATCCCCACCCCGCGCAGCCCGGCCGGCACCACTTCCCCACCACTCTTCTCTCTCTGCCAAATGAGAGGCTAGGAGGTTGCGGATGAGACAGCTAACATGGGAAGCACTTGTGCGTGTGGGGGGGGGGGAGGCCTGGCATAAGGGAGGGGAGGCCTGACAGAGGGGTAGGAAAGCCTAGCGTTGGGTAGAGAGGCCTGGCAGAGGGGTAGGAAGGCCTGGCAGAGGGATAGGAAGCAGTGGTGGGATTCAGGTTTTTTTTTACTGCCTACTCTGTGGGTGTGGCATGGTGGATGTGACCAGGGGGAAAGCCCTGCTACTGGTTCTGGTGAACTGGGGCGAACCTGCTCCATCCCACCACTGATAGGAAGGCCTGGTGAAGGGGTAGGAAGGCATAGCGGAGGAGTAGAGAGGCTCTACTGGGGGGAGGGACCCAGCACAGTGGCGTAGCATGGGTTTCAGCTGCCCGGGGCGGAGGCCAAATTTGCCGCCCCCTCAGAGGAAGAGCACCTCTATAATGCCTTTCCTGCATGCATCCAAGGACAAGAAAGGTACAGGTGGCAGCAGCAGGGGGGGAGGAAAGGTGGTGGTGGGGTACACTTAGGAGCGCTGCCCTTCCGGTGGAGCTTCGGGGTCTCGAAGTCCCCTCCACAGAGGCAGACAGGCCAACCCCCAGGCCGGCCATTTTGGTTTGTGGAGGGTGGGGGCCAGCATCAAGGCCTTCTCAAGTGGAACATCTCCTCTCATTTGATGTCCAAAGTACTTTAGCTTCATCTTTACTATTTGACCTTCGAAGGAGCAGTCAGGGTTGATTTGTTCTAAGATTGACCTATTTGTTCTCCTCACTGTCCTAGGTACTCTCAAAACTCTCCTCCAACACCACATCTCAAAGGCATCTATTCTTCTGCGCTCAGCTTTCCTAATGGTCCAGTTTTCACAACCATTCATTACCACCGGGAATACCATTGCTTTGACTATGCGAATTTTGGATGTCTCTACTTTTCACTATGTTCCCCAGATGAGCGCAATTGTTCGATAATTTGAACATTCTTTGGCATTACCCTTTTAGGGATTGTCTAGGTTATAGGAAATGAGGGGGAGGGAGAGAGAAAGAAAGAGAGAGAGAAATCCCCGAAGTTTTATGCAGGATCCTTTCCTCCTCCTCCTCCTCCTCCTTCAACAGCCTGTGAACAGCTAAGGGAAAGCTGCAGACCAAGTAAGGAAGGAGGAGGAAAAGATCAAACTTAGAACTTCCAGGTAAAATAAGTTATTATTTGAGAGCCTGGCAGAAGGGAACTCATTGGAGCAAATCAGTTTCTTTTTGGCAGAAGTTACTCTGCCTTGAGGAAGATCTACGATTGGTGGAACCTTTGCAATGTGTCGATGGGGAGGGGGGTAGAATGGGCTTCTTAGACTGTGCTGCCCCTCCTTCTCCTCCTCATGCTCCCCGGAGTCTGTACTCTGCACATGCCTAGGAGCCAGGTTGGAACTCTGCACATGTTCTTACCCACCCACCAAGTAGCAGAGGCTTTGGACAGCAAAGGGACCCAGTGGAGGTTTTCTTTGCAAAGATGGAGGTGGGGTGGTGTTTTATATCCAGTATTTCTGCACATGCCCAGGAGCCAGGAAAGGAAGTAAGGAAGGATGACAGAAATCAAAGTCCCCCCCCCCCTCAATTGTGACCAAAAAGGACTGGTGGTTTAGCAGTTAATATACTGAACTTGATAACTTGAAGGTCAGCAGTTCAAGACCTGAATACTGATGGAGTGAGCTCCTGGCATCTCTCCAAGCTCCTAGCAGTTCAAAAGAAAGAAATTTGCAAGTAGATCAATAGGTATCCCTTTGGTGGTAAAGGTAAACAGCGTTCTGTGCGCTCTAGTGTCTAGTCGTGCCTGCCACATGACCACAGAAACATTTGCAGACACAGACAGTGTTGGCTCTTTGGATGTAAACAGATATGAGCACCAAACCCTAGAGTCAGATATGACAGGCTTTTGAGCAAGGGTGACCTTTACCTTTACTTTCCAGTGGCTAGTTGTGCCTGCCACCTGACCACGGAAACATATACAGACAGCGCTGGCTCTTTGGCTATAAACAGAGATGAGTACCAAACCCTAAAGTCAGATACAACTGGCTTTTGAACAAGGGCAACTTTTACCTTTACTTTATGGCATCTAGTCAAGCCTGCCACATGACCATGGAAACATATGCAGACAGTGCTGGCTCTTTGGCTGTAAGCAGAGATGAGCACCAAAACCTACAGTCAGATACAACTGGCAAAGGAGACATCTTGACTGACCCTCCCTCAGTGACTCTCTTCTTGGCCCTTGGGAAGCTCTGGCTCAGTCCTAGCCTAAGCCCACTCCTCAGGGCTTTCTACATTACACTGGCCACCCATCTCACCCCCTGCCTCCCCCCTCCCCCAATTTATGGCTTCAGCTGATAATAGCCAGGATCAAACTAAAGAGCGAGAGGAGGAATATGAAGCAGCCATTAATTGCAAACCCACCCACCCCAACCAGGGATAGGAAGTGGAGGGGGGGAGTGGGCTTAAGATATAATTAGCTGTTTATTGAGAGCTTGGTTGGAGGAGGCTAATTGGGGGCGGGAGAAAATAGGAGTTGTAGTAGGTGGATGGATGGAGAGGGAAATCAGTAACGTTTTCTTTTTGCAAAACTTACTCTGCCTTGAGGACAGTTGAGGGAGAATCTTGGTAATAGCAAGAGACGATCTGAACAGCCAGGCCGGGGGGGGGGGGAGAGGAAACCCTTGGTTTCATCTCCCTTGGCAGAAATTTCCCTTTCGCCTCTTGGAGGAAGGAACCAGCAGCAGCAGCACAGCCCCTCCCCCTCCCTCCTCCTTCTCTGCTGCTGGGAGGAGGGGAGGGGAGGGGGAGGAAGAGAGATCGCCCTCCTTCAAAAGGATTCAGAAAAGGCTGTACTCGCGTCTCTCTCTCTCATACACACACACACGCGCGCGCACGTGCCCTCCTCTTCCTCTGCCTTCCTAGGGATGCCGCCCCCTTGAAAGTGCCGCTGGGGGCGGGTGCCCCCCCTGCACCCCCCTAGCGACGCCACTGACCCAGCAGGGGAGTGGGAAGGCTTGGCAAGAGTGGGAAGGCTATAAGGGGCTTTTCCAGAGCGCAGGAGGCCATTCTGGCAGCCACATGGGGCTTTTCTGGAGCCTGGGAGACCTTTCTGGCACCTGGCATGGTGTGCAAGTGCATGCACGTGCACAGCTTGAAGTGTGCTGGTGACATCACATGGGTGCACACCCACCCACATGATGTCACCGGCATGCATGATGCGTACCGCCCATCACCCCTGCCTCTCTGGGCACTTGGTCTCTAAAAGGTTCTCCATCATTGCCTTAAAGAATATGATGTACCGTAGAGAATTAGTTACACTGATGGAATTGCACAGCGATACAAGTGGACACTTTGGCCAAAGTTCCTCAAATAGTAGTTTGCCATAATCAGAAGTGTCTGGAAGCTGATGGTAACCACTTTGAACCCCTCTTGTAATTGCAGAAGTCAAATGTGGCTTGTATTCATCTTTTGCTACCAGTATATATTATTACAATTTTAATTCTAATACAATTTTTCCTTTTTAGAAATGTATGTACAGTAAGTCTGCACAATAAACACCCAAATGTACCTTGTGTGGATTGCCTAATTACCAATAACCAAACAAAGACTAATTTGTAATTTGTGCAGCAACAAAACCTCATGATAGGAGAAATAAATATCCTTTAACTCTTAAGAAAGCTCTGCTTCTATTTTCAAAGCTGTTTGTGCCTTAAGCAATACATCATATATGGTAAATACTGGATGAATAGGGGAAAGATTTGGTTTCAATGCATTTCTCATAAGAAGGTAGCAGTATCAATTACACTTATATATCACCCATAGCACTTAGAGAACTCTCTGGATGGTTCACAAGTAATTAGCACTTTGCCATAAACACTGGGTACTTGTTTTACTAAGCTCAGAAGGATGGAAGACTGAGTCAACCTTTAGCCTCTCAGGATCGAATTTAACTTATGTGATGAGTTTTGGCTAGAGTATTATATGTTTCTTCAGATATAGGATAGAAAGAAGTTGGGTTTTCAAAAATCAGATGTACCTGAGGTCTTTGATCAATTTATGGAACTTAAAATGTAGACAACTGAAGTTCATCATATGATAAATAAATAAATAAATAAATAAATAAATAAATAGCTGTGTCTGTGGTTCAGGCATATCAGAAAAGAAAACAAAATAAACTAAACAAAACAAAAATAAAATAAAAACACTGTAGCACTTTAAAGACTAACTGCTATATTTTTATTGTTAGCTTTCGTGGATCAAGTCGTGGATTAGGTCTGAAGAAGTGGACTTGATCCACGAAAGCTAACAATAAAAATATATCAGTTAGTCTTTAAGGTGCTACAATGTTTTTTATTTTATTTTAATGTTATTTTGTTTATTTTGTTTGATTTCTGATATAAATAAATAAGGACTACTTAATCCATTCAACTTGGAACTACAATCTAACATTTCATCTTCAATTCCCTCAAACTACGTGCAGATGAGATTCCCATCAAAAGCAAACTACTTCAGTTCCCAAGCATGCTTTAAAGGCTAGTATTTCTTAATATTCCAAAGCCAAATGGAAAATTAACTCAAACAGGCAAGAAATTTTAGTTTTTAGAAGTCCTTGGAGACACAGGAGCAGTGGTGGGCACCAACATGGGGGGGGGGGAAGCAAAATTGAGTGGCCTCTGGGCAGGGGAGTGGCGAAATTGGATGGCCTTTGGGCAGGGGGTTAGCGAAATTGGGTGGCCACTCCCACCTCCCTGCCCTGCCCCATCAGGTTTTGTCCCTGCAAGTGGTTCAAGGTCTCCCTTGCTCAAAAGCCAGTCATATCTGACTCTAGGGTGCAGTGCTCATCTCCATTTACAGCCAAAGAGCCTGTGTGCCTGTGTTTGCAGATGTACACATGGCCATATGACAGGCATGACTAGATAGCCCATGACCTAGGCTCTGCCCAATACCTAGGCTCCACCCATGACCTAGGCTCCACCCATGACGTAAGCTCCACCCATGATGTAGGCTCCACCCATGGTATGGTAGCAATTTTTTTTGCTGCCCACCACTGCACAGGAGTATGTTTCCAATCAACTATGATATAAAGAGAGCGGAATACTTGAACTTCACTTGTTCTGTTCTTGGGATAAAAGTAACTTTTCCAAATATGTCTATTGTATGCTCTATAAGTGAATAGACACTTTCTGAATGTTATAATCCAGCGTTTGACCATAGACTGACCCTCAGGGCAGTGGTTCTCAATCTACAGTCCATGGGCTGGATTCGACCCATGGCACCAAATAATCTAGTCCCCTCACTCACTCCTCCCCCCCCCCCGCCACCGGAATTGGCCATGGACTAATTTACAGCCATCATAAATGAATTTATGATAGCTGTAAATTGTGGGGGGCAACCAGTCCAGCTCCCTCAACTGTTTGAAGGAGTGTGACCCAGCCCCCTGCTCTAGGAATACAGCAATACAAACCAGCAGAAACTCTCACCATCTAATGGCTTAATAAATCTTAATAAATCAAGGGATGATAACATGAGATCTGAGGATTAAACCCTGCTCGTCATATTGGCAAGAAGCTCTCTTGTAATGATTGCTTAAACAGAAACACAGGTGACAACCTTTTGGGGCCTCAGGCAGCAAGAGATCAATGTCTTGATTAAAACCTGATGGTGGCTATGATCTCTGAAGAAGAAATTGTAATTGCTAGGCATCTCACTCTACCTGCAACTACACATCAGTAAATAATCAATAGGCTTCAAATGATCCTCTGTAGAGTAGTTAGAGGACTGTCAGTTTAAACTCTTTGCAAAAGCAGCTAAAAGAGCCATACCTAAAACTCATGCTCATTATGCTTGTCCCTCACAATTTCTCCATGAGCTGTACTGTCTCCCAGTATGCCTCCAGGTGCAATTCAAGGTGCTGGTTATCACCTTTAAAGCCCTACATGGTAGTGGACCAGGATACTTAAGAGACTGCGTCACCCCGAGAACATCTGTCTGTCCCACCAGAGTGGACCGGAGAGGCTCTCTGGTTGTGCAATCAGCTAGAGAGGCTCATCTCTCTAACACGAGAAGGAGGGCCTTTTCTGTATCTGCTCCAGCCCTATGGAACTTCCTGACAAGTGAGTTGCGTCTCCAGACAGAGCTGCTGCCCTTTAGGAAGGGAGTGAAGACCTGGCTGGTGGGGCATGTGTGGGGTGCGGGCCAGATGGTCAGTTCAGCTGGCTGGCTCCTTTGAATACCCCACCTCTCTCCCTGTTGATTTGTAACTTTTAAAACTTTTTAACCTTTTAACTTTAACTTTAATTCTTATTGTAATTAATTTGTTTTTAATTGTTTTAAATTGTAAGCTGCCCTGAGTCCTTGGATAAGGGTGGGGTATAAATGTAATAAAATAAATAAATAAATAAATAAAAATAAATAAAACTCACAGACTTTTGATTTATTGTATCATGAGATTCTGTGGCAGAAAAAGAGAGAGAACCTAAGGCAGTGATGGTGAACCTTGGCACTCCAGGCTTTCTTGTACTTCAGTTCCCAGAAGCCCTAGTCTCTGTGAATCCACACAAATGGGTTTGCTGTGTGTATGGACAGTAAACCCATTTGTGTGGATTCACAGAGACTTGGGCTTTTGGGAATTGAAGTCCAAGAACACCTGGGGTGCCAAGGTTCACCAACATGGACCTAAGGAAATCATGGCCAGCCTTGGAAAGAGATACAGCTAGGTTCTGGTAATTAATTCTAAATGCTAAAATAATATAAAATACAAATGGTAAATGCAAATGCATAAGATCAATATGTGGATTCACCCTTCCACTGCCCCAAATGAATGAATTCAAATTTGAAAGCTTGATGAAAAACCCATTGAACAGTTACAAAACTTTAAATATTCTGGCCTTTGTTATAATGCCCAGCTTTCATGGAGACATTATCTGAAGGCAATATACCACTTTTAAGTGTAAATGATCTGATGTTAGTGCTATGCATGTTTTCTATATACAGTACAGTACTTATAAATGGTGATAATCTATGGTTTATTCCATTCCATTCAGATGTAGGAGAAGCTGAAACTGATAGATTTATTTATCCAGGTGCCAAGGTCTTAAATGCATGAATGTTAAAAAACTGAATTTGATTCTCTGTGTACAAAATCATATTAAAGCTGAATTAAGCTTGCCACATATCTTAAAATTCCTGTGATATTTTAAGCATATTAGAAAATAAACAAAACAAAACAAAAATACATTACACCACTTTGAAAACTAACTTTTAAACTTTAATGTTTCCAAAGTTCTAGTCCATCACCACTACAACACACCTGATAACCCACTTATGTGAGTATGTAGATAAGGAAGACAGACTGGCAGACTGATTGACAGTAGACAAAGAGGAAAATTTACCTATTGGACCACACTGTCACTCTACTTGGGCTTTGTTGCATAGGGTTGCAAATTCTGCATGGAATACTAGAGATTGCTTTTAAAATGTTACAGACATTTCTGTGTAGCAATTGATTAATGCCTTTTAAAATACAAATTCATGTTTTCATTAACTTCTTGTTATTAAAGGCAATTGGTTGGATATTCTTTTTTTTTTCAGAAATGAATTATTGGGAAACCCCCCCCCCCGCCCCCATCACCTTAGACAGAAGCTGATAAACTGTTGGGATTTTCCAAAAGCTGCAATGATTAATTGTCATTCAATTATTTCCTGACTAGCTTCAAATTAGAAAAATAGGTTGGCTATGATCAATGAGTTTAAGATTCAAGCAACAGTTATGGTTTCTAGCAGGAACATTTCTGATGAAGAAACTAAAGATGAGAAGGCTAAATGAAATCATTGGACCAATCTGTTTGATAAAGGCAGCCTGGGATCCGGGGGGGGGGGGGGGATCTTCCAATACCCTTCCCAGCCCTAGCCAGTTTAAATCTTTTTTAACAAAAAAGAAATCTTGCTGTCTGTCAATTGACTAGGGACATTCCTGAAAAGTACTATTTATTTATTATTCATTTGTTCATTCAGTCATTCTTTTTCTATCCTGCCCTCCACTTAATGTAGGATCCACAACAGCTCATAACATGAATTAAAAGAAGTGCACTTAAGAAGCCCCAGTCAATTACTACGTTAAACAAGCAGGCAAGCAAGCAGGCAAGCAAATTCATCATTTGAAAATGAAGCCTTGAATCAGACTGATTTTAAAGCATATCAGGAGAAAAAGGGTACAACATCCACCATTAAAGACCCTCCTGCAGTAGCTAGTAAATGGGAAAAGGCCTGGCTAACTGACTGTAACTATGTGATCACATAGATCAGAGGTGGCCAAACTATGGCCCATGGGCTGGATCCGGCCTGCAGTGCCTAATAATCTGACTCTTGCTGCCCTCGCTGCTCCTGAAGTAAAAGTAAAATGTGTATGTGCATGTGCAAAATGCTTCCATAAATACACCCGTGGCTGGAGTAAATGCATTTATGGAAGCATTTTGTGCATGCATGGGTGTTATTTACTTCCACTTCCGGTGGGAGGAACCATGTGACCAGCCAGCTCAACCACATAGGTAGACTACAGCCAAAAAAGTTTGGCCACTCCTGACATAGATCGTGCAGGCATAATTATGTCTGATTACATTATCTTCCTCTTCTAACATGATGGTCAAACTCCATTGCTATATGGAGTAAGTCACAATAAAGCAGTGGTTCCCAACCTTGTTTTGGCCATGCCCCATCTAAGCATTTCTAAAATCAAGTGGAGTAAGCCTAAAAGGCCATTCACTATTAATAACTCATTCTTGAATTGCCCCCTTAAAATTAAATTGCCCCCCATGGCAACATTAATATTGGCAAGGAATATATTGAAATAGTGAAAATCCAATCAAGACTGCAATGAAGAAATCAAAAGACGAGATAATAGCTATGAAGGAGGTAATAAGATCCTCAAGTATGGTAAGTTCAGAAAAAGACTGGGATTCAGAAGGGCAGCATTGAAGGAATTAGAAAAATATAATTAAGCATAAGAATGTGTCATTGGAGACCAAGATCATCCAAACTATTGTATTCCAGATTATTAGGTAAAGGTGCGCCCTAAGTGGCCTTTTGGTTGATAGGGTGGGATACAAGTTCAATAACTAAATAAATTAGGTTGACTTGTCAGCATGTAACAACAAGAACAACAATAGTCCTTAGGTGGGATTGCAGAGCCAGCACTCTGAGAGATATGATGACATGATGCTGCTTATGCTGACATAGATGTGCAACTCTAGAACTCTTGTTCCGGTGAGTAAGTATTATTTTGGTTCAATAGTTTTAGGAAACAGCTGTGGTTGGTTCTTAGTAGGTATGGGTTGCCAAAAGGAATTCATAGTGCTTCCAAGGGTGAACATATATGCAATGGTCTGTTCCTTTCTAAATGTATGTTTTAATATTCATGAGTGATATATGAATAAATCCTGTATATTAATTTGAATGTTGGCTGAATAGCTCAGTGGTTTAGATATCTGGCTGTGAAACCATAGTTTGGGAGTCCAGTTCCCTGCTGTGCCTCCTGGGAGAAGTGCCAGCTTGTGTGGTCTTGGGCAAATAGCACAGCCCCAGAACACCCTCAGAAGAAGAGAATGATAAACCACTTCAGTGCATTCTTTACCTAGAAAACTGTCAAATGGTTGCCATATATCAGAATTAACTTAACAGGAGTTGTTGTTGTTGTTGTTGTTGTTGTTACCATCACTGTTGTAAAAAGTCTACTGTAACAAAAACTTCTTCTTCTTCTTCTTCTTCTTCTTCTTCTTCTTCTTCTTCTTCTTCTTCTTCGATGACAACAATGACAGTGGTGACAATGGTGATGACAACGATGACCTAAGAACTGTTAAGGTAACATCTAAGCATATAGGCAAGTCTGTCTAAAATTGTTTTTTGTAGTTAGGATATTCAGGTCCAATAAATCCAAAATTTCCAAACAGCTAGGGAACCTTTTAAGTATTGCTCCAAAGGCTCCAATTAGTATGGATATAACAGCTGCTTGTCCTCAATTCATGCATCCCCTGATGTAGCAATGTCAATTAACCAGGTCTTCTTCTTTTCCACAAGATATATCAGTTGTGTTATGAGTCAGATGTCTATCTGTTTGAATTTTAAAGTCCCACAGGATCTTGACGTTTTCATTTTCCAAAACTTCTCTTCCTGATGTTCCCAATAATTTTTACTGCATTCAATTCCAAACTCCTGACAGTTTCCAATGAATAATTTTGCAACCCTCCCATGGCGTTGCAAATAATCAATCTGTGAAATTTTGGTACATCCGCTGATCAGATGACCATCCTTTACATAACAAAACTGGCATTTGCTATTGTTGGATACATGCTGTATTTTTGTCTTCATGCAATTTGTTGGCAAACATGTTCCTGAACTGCAAAGATCAACTCTCCAGTTTCCTTCTTCAAAACTCCTGCTCTTAACCATCCCCATGTTAGCTTTTGGTCAGCCTTTCTTTTCTATATTTTTCAAATATTGACCATGTACAGTATAAACTTGTTTTTCAAGTTTGCAGCTTGACTTTCAATCTTTTTATTTCTGTATTCAGTTTTGTTCTTCACTGTTTTATCATCATCTTTGTCTTCATTGCCATCATTGTCATTGTCGTCAACAACAACAACTGGCTGAGGGAAGGAGCAACAGCTGAGTGGCCTGGTCGGCCATAAGAATGCCAACGCTGCCACCTCTATTGGACTCTCCCTTGGACATAGTTGGTGGGGCTGATTTTACTATGTTTTCTGTGTATTTTTTTAAAAAGTGTTTTGTATCTTGATAATTTGATATTTTGTAATTGTAATTGGGATCTTTTGAAATGTTTTGAAATGTTTTTGTATTATGACAATGCGGTACCTTGTAATTGTAATGTGATATTTTGTATCTCTGTTAGCAGCTCAGAGCCACTTTGCAAGTGGGGCAGCATACAAGTACTACGACTATGACTACGACTACAACACAAAGCACAGTTAAAACAAACAATTTTATAAAAAATACTGGCATTGTAAAACAGAAACAAGCTTTAACCAAAAACCTAAATAAAGGTCACCCCTCCTCCCTATCTATGGGTTTAGTACCTGTGGTTTCAGTTATCCAGTCCAAAAATATTCATTGAAAAATCCCTGACATACAGAATATGTATGGTGCATTGCCAGGGCTGGCTACTAGAGGACACCACCTACAATACAATATTGAGAAGGAATGGATTGTTTCTAGGGGTATTATTTCCTGAGTGAGCCTGAAATATCAATGGAGAGTTTTGCAGCACACCATGCTCCCCACTTGTATGATTCAAGGGGTCGCTGCTTTGCACAGGACGGAAGACCTTGGAGTATATCCCCTGCAGCTATGGAGGCTGACCTGTATCTCTCAAATAATAGTGTCATATATACAGTATGCTGTTCTCATTATCAACATCTTCTGCAGTTCTGATGGTGTTCTTTGAGATTTGCAGTTGCTGTTGTTGTTAGTAGTGGTAGTAAAGCAATCACTGCATTCTAGTCACCTTTTTGGAGGAACTTTCAACAGGACTAGCCACGTTGGACTATTGGAAATACTATGGAGATTCTTGTGTCATGTTGACAATTAATTAACTTTGTTATGGTACAAGTAGAAGTGGGTTACAACCAGTGAAAACTTTTACCCCAAATAGAACTGGTAAGGCTTTAAGATGTCATAAGAGTTAATTGCTTTTTCAGATCACTCAGTTTTTTATTTATTCATAGGTTTTTATTTATTTTCTGGTATAGTATAACAAAACAGCCTGAGAATTATTTTAAATCCACACATAAATCCCTCAAGTTTTGTCCCCTACCCTACATGATAAACCTACATAGACTGACTTTAAAACAGACTTTCACAAATAAACAAACAGATCTAAACACAGACATGGCAAGAGACAAAGAGAGGAAAGGAAGGAAAGCAGAAGGTGAGGGAGACAGAGCAGAGAAGATGATTTCTGAGTAATAGCTTTTATATTCTTTTTTTCTTTTAAACCCCAGCCAGGTCAAAGTAGTTCTCTGACCATAATTCTATGTGGAATGCGAGCTTTCAGCACTACTGGGTGGCAAGCTTCTGTAGCATGGGTGCTTGCATCACCTCAGGTCTGGCAGTAGACTTCTCTGCTCTACCTTCACTGTTGGGATTCTTTCTAGAGGATTTTATTCTTCCCTTAACTGATCTAGTCTCCAAAACTCTATGGGGCATCTGAGCCAGAGAGAAAGGATCAGAACGAGTGTAACAGAAGGAACCTGCCTCTTGGGTAGGCCCCAAATGTTCTTCTGGATTGCACTTCTCTGGCTGGACAACCCAGGCCTCTGATATGTGTAGAAAAGGTAGCATTAGGCCAAATAACCACTCCCAAGTTTCTTCAAGAAATATATTGAAAGCATTGTAAAATATAGAATACAGTCCATAAAAAGATCAGCAAGCATTTCAAAGAAGAAATTAACCATTAAGGTTCCAGAGAAAGCTCTCGGCCCCCCGCCTTCCACAAGTCTCACATTTTGCAGAATGGATGCACAGCATTCCATAGAGAGAATAACTCTCTGTGTGTGTGTGTGTGTGTGTGTGTGTGTGTGTCTGCGTCACTGGGTTACACCTCTGGCTCTCCCCCTTAGGGATTCCAGCCTATGATCTTACAGCAAGGCATGTCAGTCACATATTCAGTTTCATTTCACTAAAACCATGAAGCAAGGATATTTACATACTTTACATATTTTCTCTTTACATATTTTCACCCATATCTGAAATCGCCATTTTGAAAGTACTAAAACACATTTAGTGCAGAAAAAGCTAACAGAAAAAGCACTGTTTTAAAATGGGGCTTTTCTGTGAAAGCGAGCAAGTGCCTAAGGCTCACATTACCAGTGATCATTATGTTACCAAAAATTTTGAATAAAATATCATAATTAATCACAGCGTTCATTAAAGGCACCACATATCACAGCACACACGCACAAACCCTTAAAAGTCAAGGCAAAGGGGGGAAAGTAAGCCTTCACGTAATATTAAATTGCCAACAGAAGGCTGCAAGAGACATAAGAAGGTCCTGTCCCTCACGTACGCACCTGATAGACTGTAAATGGTTAATTAGGCTTGAATTGTTGGTTTTTCCCCTCAAGGGTCTCTGGTTTGATTACCTAGCCGAAGAGACAAAAGAACTAAATTCTTTCTTTATTCTTGTGCTTAAGAAACAGACAGGCAGTTACACTCATCCTTCCTGACCAGCAAAGCAGCTTTGCCTCATCTTGAGTTCACAGTCTCCTGCTGCAAAACGCCATTGGCTGACGATCCTACTAGCCTGCCTCTCATTGGAGAAGACACACCAGCCAGGTCCCGCCTTCCCGCAGCCTCTGTTTCATTCAACAAAAGAACAAAAGATACATCATTTCCCCCTCGTAAATTCCTGTTAACCACAGCTATGCCTATTGACACAATGTAACCTCTCTGAAAACCGGTCTTTCCGCAATCGCTGTACTCTGTTGTTTCTATACATTCAAACCCCTTACCTCATACCTTGCTTTGTGTTTTATATTTACATGTAATTAAAATGTGTTAATTGCCCTTCCTCCTACCCCAGTTTCTGTACCTCCCCCTTGCACGTAGAGTTAGTTTAGGAAAAGGATATATACCTGTTTGGAGGAGGGAGGGGGCATCTTAGTCCACAGAATAGCGTGGATTGAGATCACGAGCGGGTTTGTTTCTTCAAAACGATTGAGGGAAAGGGGACTATTTAATTGTAGGCCTGGCCAGACTATAATTTAGATAGGTTCTCTGTTGATTTACATTCCCAATAAATCACTGTTGTTTTGATTGAAATACCATCTCGTTATTGAGTTCTTAGGGTTTTCTATCCCTCTGCCAGAGGAACTTACCTGGGCCCCATAAATTTGGGTAACAAAATCTATGCTCAGCTTCTAATGCCAGTTTTCCTGGAGAGCCTGGCACCAATTGTGTAGTCATTCCAATTGACCGCCATTACTTATCACCCATAATTAGGGAAGACAAAGGTTATCTGAAGCCAGGGTTGAAATGTCAGGTGGTGATGACTACAGCATATATGGGAGGCAAATGATGTTGCATGATCATATATGGGAGGCAAAGAATGAGCCAACAGAAATGAATTAGAAAAGATTGTGTGTGCTGAGCAGACAAGAAGGAAAAGAAGATAAATAAGATGCCATGCTCTTTAATGATGAATTTAGAAGTGTTTTGGAACATATTGTAGGGAGAGCACTTGTACTATAAAATATGAATAGCCAATAATACGGTTGTATAAGACTAGATAGACCACCGGATAGAAGTGCCACAAGACATTTGAGTTTTGGGGCTCCTAATCCCATAATTCTACATTCTGAAGGTAACATTAAAGGACTCCCTTGCTCAAAAGCTAGTCATGTTTGACTCTAGGGAAGAGACAGTGAAAAAGAGGGGTTGTAGTAATGTGGCTTCAAACTATGAATGCACACAATGACTCAGGACAACCTGAAACTCCTCGGAACAATACCCTTATTGGCTGAAATGAAAGTTTAATGGCAGACCTAAATCTAAGCACTATGGTAATAATAAGATACTCCTTTTCCAGTCAAACATGGTACATAGAACAAAAGCTTTAGCTCCAGGTATTGCTAACCTGGTCCCCTTGTCGCTTGCTTGATACAGAGAGAAGCAAGGTCACCCTTATATGGATCTTAGTGCTTGTTATATGTGACCACTGCTGCAATAAATCTATCAATTCAAACTCCCCCCCCCCCGCCATTCTTGAATAGTGTTGATAATGAACAAAGTGTTACACAATGACAAAAGTTCTCATTAATCTCTTGCAGGAGGGGCCAATGGCCTCCCATGACTTACTCATAATAAAATCCCATTAATGGAGCCCAGTGTGACATTGGCTTCCTCTCAGCAATGAGACCATAATGTGGACTAATATTCAGTTTACCATCTGTTGTCTTGTTATCTCCAGACAGATGGCCACAAAATGCCCAATTTTTACATCATTTCTCTTCCCCCTGTTTCTAGGTTTATGATTCTACCAACTCCCTGTCAGTTTTTTTAAGGGGGGGTTTCCCCTCCCCATGTATTGTTTTGTTGTTTTACTCCTTTACAGAATACATTTAACAGGCTGAATGGCTTTACTACATGGTATCTCCAGGGTTCTTATTAATTCTATCCTGTGCTATGCCTGGGGAAACAAGAGGCAGAAAGGTTGTTAACCAAACTCTAAGGTCTCTGGTGAAAAGCCGGTTCTACTACCACTGTAAAAAGCCTACTGTAGACAGTTTTTCTATTTGTTCAAATGGCTGTTCTGTTCTGATTATGAGATGGATTTTGCAATATTTATCTCATTTGTTTACAAAGACGGATGCCGGGGGTGGTGGTTATGATTTGGAGACTCCTGACAGGCTTTTAAAAACCCTGTCATCTTCTTTTCTTGGTTTCTGAAATTATTTCCCCCACCGGAAGGATCTTTCATAAAATGGGGTGAGTGGCTAGGTGGGTGAGGGAAGCATTTCACACTGAGCATCACAATCTTAAACTTCAGTTAAGCTATATTACAGAACCTGACAAGAAAAGGAAGCTGAATCACACAGTTCTTCAAGTTGTTGTGGTAGGCATGGCTGGTGAGGGACCTTCTTCTTTCATGTCCAGACCGAACTTTAAACTGCCAAAATGAAGCCACCTTCTTGGCTTTGTCATTAACCAAATGAAAGTCATCATCAGTACATGTTACTGGTATTAACCAGCAGACCAGCAGTTGATCTGGATTCTGTATCCTTTCGCATTCACACAGCATATTGTTTTCCACCAGCAGCTCCCACTTGAGCATGTTGGTCTTACATTTTGGAACTCCAACCCTCAACTTTTTCAAGGTCCTCCAAGTGACATAGGATAGGTCCAGTTCCTCCTTTAATGTTGCTCCTTGTTCAATGAGCTCCATCCTCCATCTTTTAATTTGATTTTGCTCTTGTGTACCCTCAGGAATGTTTGTTCTTGGTATAAAGCTTAGTGAGGGACAAAGTAATGGAGAAATAACTCATATATTTTGGAAATGTATGTCCCGTGTACTGCAGGATGGAATGAGCTTCCATCCTTGTCCCAGCTCCTGCCAACCTAGCAGTTCGAATACACAGTTGGAAAGCAAGAAATTACAAGTAGATAAATGGTGACCACTTCGGTGGGAAGGTAAACAGCGTTCCATGCACTCCGGTGTCTAGTCATGCCTGCCACGTGACCATGGAAACATCTGCAGAAGCAGACAGCTCTGGCTCTTTGGCTTTGAAACAGAGATGAGCACTGAACCCTAGAGTCAGATACAACTGGCTTTCAAGCAAGGAAAACCTTTACCTTTACTATGTCCCATTTTCCTTCAACAAAGTATCTCAAAAGAACTTATGTCATGGAAGGAAGGAATTGAATCAAACAATACAAGACTCAGAATAAGAAACATGACATTCTGTTCTCACTGTGACTGAAAATTCTTGTTCCATTTCAAGTGTGCTGGTTCTGCAGTTCCACTTTTGGCAATACACAGTACTTTAATTATAAGCACAAAGATGTAGCGCATTTGAAGCTGGCAGTCTTGGGTTTCTCACTTTGTTCTCTCCACTAGTATTTTCCTCTTGTTAATGAGTTTCTTGACACCTTCCCTTAATAAGTTCCTGTTTAGCTGGCCCTTAGAGATCTGACACTAATTTCAGCTTTTCAGAATGCAAAAATTATCATGACTGTTTCTTGCAAGCTAACTGACCTGCTGATTACTGATAAAAAGAAATGGAAGCTCAGTGCATTCATCATCTAAATTAATTTAATTGCTTCATTAGGATAGCTTTCGCCAGGATCCTGGATGGAAAGGCACACTTCTTGCTGCTGAAGATCTTGCTTAAACTATAATAGAGAAGTTGTATGATAATGAACCTCTAGATTAAAAGACATGATTAGACAAATACAAATATTATTATGTAGAGAGCTGTAGGGCTCTTTGAATTCTTAGGGAATTTTGGAAGTATAATAATTGGCTAATTAACATGGCCTGAATTCAGGGCACAAACACAGAGAATAGTCCAATCACAATAATAAACTCAGTTGATGACTCCATGGAGGCTAGGCACTGGACTCCAGCACTGCTGAAGCAATAACCAAGGTTGACTCAAGGTTTGTAAAAAGCCTTTATGAAGTGCCTTTGGCCTAGACATCACTAAGTCCCCAGCAGCAAACTCACCTAGTTAGAAAAAATTGTAGTTCTCATTACTTTTTCTTTACCCAATAACAAAGTTATAACTTAAATATTATTATCAGATGGCTTGAGAAGCTTCCAGGACACATCTTGATCATGCAGTTGACTGTGCATGTGTGGCCATATTTATTTCCTGGTTCAGCATGGACGCTTCTGCGCATGTGTGAAAGCAGCCATATTTACTTCCTGGTTTGGTGTGGATGCTTCTGCACATGCACAAAAGTGGCCATATTTACTTCCTGGTTTGGCGTGGATGCTTCTGCGCATGCGCGAGCACATTGATAGTGTATTGTGACCTTGCTAATCTATTTCCTGTGCCAACCCTGTGTAGATCATTGTCTGAAGAGGTGGGTGTATCCACAGAAGTGGGGCATTTTTGCTCCATTTTTGGAATTTTTCTGACCTCTGGAATGGATTAATTGGTTTTCAATGCATTTCTATGGGAAACCGCATTTTGAGTTATAAATTTTTCATAATACAAAACATCCTGGGGAATGCATTAAATCCGTAACTCAAGGTACCACTGTACTTACTTTGTATGTTAAAAGTTTATGTCTGCAACTACTTGTATTTCTGCCTTGGGATCTCCTACAAAGGAAGACTTCAGAAGTTAAATCCAAATAACAACCAGTGATCATCTGCTATTACCAGTTGTAAAAAGCCCTATTGATTTGTATACTTATCTGTTATGCTAACCTATCACTCTGAACCTGATGTATACAAATTGATGCCATGAAGTCTCACTGCTATGTCTGACTAAGTGGACTTGATCCATGAAAGATGACATTAAAAAATAGCAGTTAGTCTTTAAAGTGTTTTTTGTTTTCGTTTACTCTCTGAAATGCTTGAAACACAGTCTAACACAGCTACTATTTTTTTAAAAAGTCAGAAGATATGACATCATCAGCTTCTGCACCATAAAATTACAGGAATTGGATTTGGGTCATCGAGTAATGAAATTAAACTATGACCATTGAGAATGAAAGACTCAGCAGAACACTTTCCACAAACACATACACCCACAAGTCACTTCTGTTCTGGTACTTGTTGGTGCATAGAACTCAGGGGCAAGATATTTAAGTAGCATCCATTTGGGCTTTATTTGAATTATCACTGCAGTTTTTGTTATCCCATGTGAAGTTTCAAACTAGTGGAACGTTAACTGTGCTGGCAATGTTCATCTCAAAAAATAGCACCACAGAATCAAATGATTGGCTGCACACTTTTCTTCTCAAGGAAAAAAATTGCACATTTTGTACAAATTAGAGAGAACTTAAAACAAAATAAGACAGCCCTCTCTCTCACTGGTTCTTAAGGGGCTTTCAGAATCCTCATTGAGGTGCCTTATTGGGTCAAGACAGCTGGTCAAGGAAAAGGAATTGAAACATTATTCTTTCATTCTTCACATTCAGATTGTAGAATGGAAGAAGGAAGGAAGGAGGGAAAGAAGGAAGGAAGGGTTGCTGAGCAGCTACTAGGGAGAGGATGTAACTAGGAGAAAGTCCTCAAATGGAAGACTATGAGACTTAACTGCCCTGGTGTCTTTGAAATGTCTTTCTGAACAGGAACCTAGATGAAGTTAGGCCACCTCTCCTAAGATATCTCTCTTCTAAGGAGAAACTCTTATAATGGAGGATTATGGGATTTGTAGTCTAAAAAAATTAAAAATAATTCCATCACTATACTACCGGTGACATGCTGCTTCCACACTGCCTTATCAGAATTAAGGTTAATTGATGTAAGCCGCTCAGAGTCGGGTTCTCCCGATTGGGGCAGGGTAATAAATGCAAGAAATAATAATAATAATAATAATAAATAATAATAAACTAGTTTTCATGACACAATCTGGGCTTTCCTTGTAGAAGAACAGAGGGGAAGTAGAAGATGGGGAAAACAAGAAATCTCACCATCTCACAAAAGATATTTTTAATTTTAAAAAAGGAAAAATCAACAAAAATCAACTTTTATCCTTATTTATTTAAGCTGTTCATCTTCTCCTTTCAATGTTGGTAGGAGGAGTAATTTTTACACCATGCCAGCTTCCCAAAACCAAAGATATTCAGAAAGGCCTGCTTTCAGATACATGTGGCACTACCTCACATTAACTTTTATGTGCATGTTGGGGAAAGTTATAATTTATCTGCAGATTAGAACGTATGGGAATCAGTCTTTATCCCAAAGTTTGAAGAGTAATTTTTTATCTGCATCCTTGTCTTTTTCAATACTTGAATAAATATAGCTGTCACTGATTTACCTGACATACTACATGGTCAGCAAAAAAATTCTGCTTGTCCATATGTTTTATTAAACAGGAACATGTTCTCATAGCATTTGGCTATTGTACAAAAAGGAATTTGGGCTTAGCCCTGAGATGTCATCTTGCAATCTTCATCATTTATATAATTTAGGATGATGTGCCACCTAAATGTACCTAGTAACTCCATTCTTTTGTGAAACTGTTAATCAAGATTTTCTCTGACACGGTGTCTACCATAATTTTTGCACAACAACGCCTGAAATCTGCAGCCCCCACCAGAATGGATGGGGGTTACGTGACATGTTTTGGTGATGTTAATGTAAAACAGGAGTCCCCAAACTATGGCCCATGGGCTGAATATGGCCCCCAAAGCCATTCCATCAGGCCTGCGATTCCCTCATCAAACCAGGAAATAAATACGGACAGCTCTGTGCATGTGCATACGCATCTGTATTTACACCCTGGTTTACATTTTGGCTCCATTTTTGGATTTTTTTTTTTGCATGTTTCTGCTGCATTTAGGCAGTTAAAATGCAGCATTTTGGCACTTCTAGTGGTGGGGGAGCTTCTGGAGGTGGTTCCAACTGCAGAACCCGGAAGTGCAAAAATGCCACCTTTTAGCTGCCTAAATGCAGCAGAAACATGGCAAAAATAATAATAATCCAGAAATGGAGACAAATGCTCCAAAAAACCTCCCACTGCCATGGGATGTGGCAGAGGCTGCCCAAGCAGCCGAAAAAATGACACAATTGCACCCACCGCCACCACCTAAAAGGAAGCCCTGGGAGCAACCACACAGCTGAGTATTGGGGGCGGGTCCTGCACATTACCAGAGCTGGCCACTAGAGGCTGCTGTCTGAAAACTCAAAAAACATGTTCACATTGTGGAGGGAAAAACCTTACTTGTTTTAAATTCTTTATTTATAAATTTTCAATAAAAATGAAACAATAAAAAAAAGACATACAATACAAAAAAGATTTCACAAGATTACTACACTTAATATACATTGAATACAAAAAAAATGGAAAGCTATGATATATTTTTCAACTTTTATATCACCTCTCTTCAACCAATAATTCTAATACAGTAAAACCTCATATAACACTAAAACCTGGTTCCACAAGTCTTCGTGTTATATGATTTTTAGTGTTATCTGATCCTCTATGGGATCCATAGAGATACATTGTAACCACACAGGCTTTCGCGGTTGTTATCTGAAGCATCCCATAGGATCTTAATGTTATCTGATGCAATTCTTCCCCCCAGATTCCTTGATGTTATGCGATTTTAGTGTTATTCGATACTAATGTTATATGAGGTATTACTGTACCTCTGTATATCTACAACATATATTCTTCATTACTTAATTCACCTCTGTGCTATGTACAATGTCCAGGAGGGTATATCCATTTACATTTTCCAAAAATTAATTTGTTCTGGTACAGGGTTAACTCCTTTATTTTCAACAATCACATATTCCACAAATTTCCTCCAGATTCCCCAAAATCCGTTTACTTGAACTATGCCTTTCTTAACATTTACTTCCCATGTCAATTTATCGTTAAGAGCTAATTCCCACATTTCCTTGTACCAATCTTGTATATTCAATGTCACGTTACTTTTCCAATTTTTTGCTATACATTGTCTTGCTGCGGACAGCATCACAGCCATCAGCTCTTTACCATCATTACTTATCTTATATTTATCCACATTTGTTATCAATGCCGTATCTGGTCCCAATTCTAACCGCGTATCCATTATATTTTCAATTTCTTTTTCAACTTTACCCCAAAATTCTGATACCACATTACAATTCCACCACATGTGTACATATGTCCCAGTTGAATGCTTGCACCTCCAGCATTTGTTGCTTATTTCCTTATTTATTTGATGCAGTCTAATTGGAGTCAGATACCATCTCCAAAGCATCTTGAAATTATGTTCTTTTACTCTTACAGACATAGTTCTCATTATTCTTTTTTTCCATTTTCTATGACAACTCTCTTCCGTAATTGTCTTATTAAGATCTTGTTCCCAAATGTTCTTTAAAACTTCCTGAATTTTCCCTCGTTTGTTCATTATCTTATAAATTTTGCTGACTATCCCTTTAATTCCCATATTTCCTTTTCTTATTTCAACCAAAGGTTTTTCAAAAGTTGTAAGTTGTCTGTCTAGACTATTATAAGATAAGAATCTCTTATTCCAATTATTTCTGGAGAATCTGAAACCAGTTTAATTTCAATTGTAAAAAAAGTGCCTTTCTTTTCTCTAAATCTCTACAAATCTTCAGCCAATCTTTTAACAGTGAAACCCCATTTTCTAATAAAATTACCTTAGAATCTCTATCTAATTTAATTGGGAAGTTATTAAAATCTTCTAATTCTACAGTTGGAGAAATCCCTGGAGTAAGATCTTCTCTTACTCCATTCCATTCTTCTATAGTTGTTTTTATCATCCTGTTCTGTATCCCTTTATATTTTTTACCATCAATTTTACTTAAAAATATGGCTTTACCCACTTGTGAGAAATCTCTCTTTTCAATTTTTTCCCATATTGATTCTTCCCTCATCAAGATTTTTACAACATTTCTTACTTGAAAAGCTCTATAATAATTATGTATGCTTGGAATTCCCCCCCTTCTTTTTGAGGTATGTACCACAGTTGTTTAGATATCCTTGCTCTTCGTTTCCCATTACAAAAGTTGTTTATAATTTTTTTGATATTCTTCCAATTTTTTATTGTTATGTTTTATTGGTAAAACGTCGAATAAAAAATTTAATTTAGGCAATAACATCATTTTGCTTAAGGCTATCCGGCCGAACCATGATAGGTTTAATTTATTATATTGTGTTATTTTCCTTTCAATATCTTTCTTTTGCTTTAGATAATTTAACTTTTTAAGTTCCCCAGTTTTGCTTGAAATCGTTATTCCCAAATATTTTAAATTAGATTTGACTTGTATCCTGTATTTTTCTTTAATATTCTCTTGTTCCTCTTTTTCCCCGTTACAATATATCATTTCTGATTTCTCCTAGTTTACTCTCAGACCAGTTGTTTCTTCAAACGTTTTTAGATGCAAATATATTCTTTCTAATGCCTTCTTTGGTTGCTTTACAATTATAAGTGTATCGTCTGCATATAAATTTATTTTATTATCCTCTATTCCACTTATTTCCTCATCTTGACATATAGCATTAGCTAAGAACTCCATTGCCATTATAAACAAAACTGGGGATAAAGGGCACCCCTGACGGGTGCCTGCTTCCAATTTTATATCCTCTGTATATGTATCATTAATTTTGACTCTAGCTGTTCCTTGTTGGTATAATTTTGTAATTACACTCTGAAATTTATTACCAAATCCATATAGATCGATCATTCCATGGATTGTAGCCCATTGTAACGAATCAAATGCTTTGAATATATCAAGAGATAAAAATCCTACCTTCTCTTTTTTCCTTTCTGTGGAATCCAACAAGTCCAACACTCTGGAAAAACCTTACTTGAGGCATTATTTTCACTGGATTTTCATTCACTATTTGAAAATTACATTACCTGAGTCATTTGTAACCAGAGGTTCCACTGTACAAAGGTAAAGGTTGCCCTTTTTTGAATGCCAGTTTTATCTGACTCAAAGGTTCAGTGCTCATCTCTGTTTATAGCCAAAGAGCCAACACTGTCTGCATCTGCAGATGTTTCCATGGACATGTGGCAGGCATGACTAGACACTGGAGTCCATGGAACACTGTTTACCTTCCCAGCGAAATGGAACCTCTTTATGTACTTACAATTTCTTGCTTTTGAATTGCTAGGTTGGCAGGACCTGGGACAGAGATGGGAGCTCACTCCATCATGCAGCACTCAGGTCTCGAACCACTGACCTGTCAACCTTCCAGTCATCAAGTTCAGCATCTTAACCGCTAAGCCACTGCAATCCCCTCAAGTACAAAATAAACATAAAAGTAGGCTCAAATGCTAATATCACTTGAAAGGCCTGCTCTTGCATCCAACAGCCCCCATCCCAGTATTAACATTGCATTATCTAAATTAAGGTAATGCTAAGTCCTGCTCCAAGGAATAGATAGGTTTTTTTTGTCTGTTTTTCTCAGGTTCTCAACTGAAACCATTCAGTCAGCCTCTCCCTAAGGATTTCATTGAGTGGTGGGGTTCAACTTTTTTACTATCTACTCTGTGGGCATGGTATGGTGGGCGTAGCAAGGGGGAAGCCCCGCATTGCTCCCGAATTAGGACTACTTTATTTCAAAATTTGGATGGGTGGAGCCAGACAGAATTTCTGCTACCAATTCTGGCGAACTGAGGTGAACCTGCTGAATCCCTCCACTGATTTCATTGATATTTGGTGTGTGTACATAGCAAGCACAGAACAGCTGGCTGATTGATTAGAAAGAAACAAATGACCCTTCAAAGCCTCAGCATTTGGCAATTTCTATTAATCCAAGGAACAGGGTGATGGTGCAGGGGTTAAACTGTTCTACTGTCCCCACAACTGCTGATGTTGTGAGTTCAATTCTGATGGGACCCAAGGTGCCTCAGTCTTCCATCCTTCTGAGGTCGGTAAAATGGGTACCCATTTTTGGGGCAAAAATGGTAATTACCTTGTGAACTGCCCAGAAAATGCACTAAATTCTATGAGGCGGTATATAAGTATATAATTGCTATTGCTGTCCCAGCTCTTGGGGACATGAAAGGAGCCTCATTCCGGCATCCCCTGAGCAGAGTTTCTCCAGCAAAAATTCTTTCAACCCGGAATAATTCTGACACAAAATTATTATATTACTTTTATAGGACCCACAATTTGCCTTGGTCTTTCATACAAAAATCCAGAAGGGGAGAATGGAGTGCCTCAAACCTGCTAATACACCATTGTGTCCTTTTCAGGTACAGACTTCTGAAGCAGCTGAGCCTGGACTGCTAGTTTAACTTTACAGTTGTGTTTGTTTTCCCAAGCTTATCAGTGCATACATCAGTCATAGGCAAAACTGATTTAAGAACGGGAGATGGAGGGTTTCCTGAATGCAGCCGGGATGACTGTGGTAGACATGAAGTGTGGTAATTATATTCATTCATTCATTTATTCATCCATCTTATATACTACCTAATAGTGTGATATGCACACTCTGGTTACAACCAAATACATCTTAATAATAATAATAATAATAATAATAATAATAATAATAATAATAATAATAATAATAATAATAATAATAATAATAATAATAATAATAATAATAATAATACAATGTCAGTTATTAAAACATCAACAAACAGTGAACGGTGAAAGAAACCACATAACGTGCAGAAACTAAACTTAAATAAGCAAATTTAAATCACAGCAGGGCAGCAGAAGGCACCCATTAATAAAAGGCAGCTTTAAATGATTCTGTTTTAACTAGTTTCTGATTCACAGCATTGTCACAAATGATGATGGCGCTAGTAAAGAGAAATGGCAAGACATCTGGGGGGGAATTCACTCTTTTCATTGATTTTTAAAAGCCACCATAAAAAAATAATTCTGGCAACGTGTGGACAGCGGTTATATTGATTCTGAGCAGCCATGGCTTCCTTATTTATTTATGTAGGCCACAGACTCTCACAGAATATCAAGTTAGAGAACTGAACTCACAAACCTTTGTTAACGGATCTTTTTGTATGGCAAATTGAAGTTCATGTGGTTCAATCTGAAGCAAAAAAAGTGGTATATTAGAAAGAAGTATAGTAATACCTCGGATAACGACTGTATCAGATAACGCTAAAATTGGATAACAATTTGTTAGTGTCATTTTTTTTACCCATTTCAGGCTCTCTGACACCCCCCCCCCTGCCTGCTCCAGGGAGATCAGAGGACCCGATCCAAGCTGTTTCTGGGCTTCCCTGACGTCCCCGGCCAGTGGAGCAAGCCAAAACATCAGGGTTCGAAACGGACTTTTTTTTTACCCATTTCGGGCTCTCTGATCCCCCTGGCTGCTCCAGGAAGATCAGAGGACCTGATCTACAGCTGCTTCCCAGTCACCATGCAGCTGCGGGCGCAGGTGTTTCTGATGTCCCCTGATCTACTCGGGTGCTGCTACAAGGCAAAACACCAGGTTCACTGGCTGCCTTGTAGCAGTGCCTGGGTAGATTGGGGGATGTCAGAAACAGCACAGATCAGGTCCCCTGACCCTCACAGAGGTGGCAGGGGCGGCGGAGATCCTAAAATGGGCAAAAAAAACCTCCATCATAATGGAGTTTTTTCTGCCCATTTTGGGCTCTCTGCCACCCCTGCCACCTCTGGCAAGGCTGGGGGACCTGATCTATGCTGTTTCCGACATCCTCTGACCTACTTGGGTGTTGCAATCACAGTGCGTGATTGGCACTTGGGTTGGGGGGTTGAACGGGTGCACGCCCTGGTTCAACCCCCAACCCAAGCGCTGATAGCACTCTGTGATCCACCTGCCTCTTTGGAAAGGGCAGTGGGGATTCCACTTATGGAATCCCCATTGCCCTTTCCAAAGAGGCAGGCGGATTGTCCCCCTGTTCCCTTTACTCTTCAGAAAGGGAGCAGGGCTTTTTTTAAACATTGTGTGATCAATGCATCGCACAACATTAAAAACCGGATAACGATGAGACTTGTGGAACCAAGTCTCATCGTTGTCTGAGGTACTAGTGCAGTTGAAATAATGTTTCAGGCAGTGGTGGGTTGTCAAAATTTCCACTACCACACCGTGACATCATCACAGTGTGGGTGGAGCCAACTCCATGATGTCATGACACCGTAGGTGGAGTCAACATCATGGCATCATGATGTCATGACATTGTGGGCGAGGCCAAAGAAAAAAATTAAAAAATAATTTAAAATAATTTAGAATAAATAAAACAAAAGTGACATAAATAAAATAAAAATAAACACACACACATACCCAAATCCTACCACCACCACCCCAAACACAAAAAAACCACCAATCACTTACCTTATCTAGCTAGGCAGGCATCAGGCATCAGGCAGGCAGCAGGCAGACAGGAAACGCGGCGGTGCAGCAGCAAATCATCACAGTGGCCTGGCGGCAAGCCGCACCAAGGAAAGGCCACCATCGCCACCACTTGAAGCACTGCCTACACTTCCTTTCCGTCAAACCTCTATTTGATGCATGCACAGTTCTATTTCTTAGTGTGCATGTGTCAATTAGAGGTTTGACGCATGTGCAGTTACAGGCAGCCATTTTGGCTGCCTGGGAAAAAAATTCAGGAAGGGGTTTGTTTGGGGAGGTGACTGAACCGGTTGCCCGGGGTTCTACAACCCCCCCCCCCGGCGAACCCCTCGTGATGGGCACTACCGGTTCAGGCGAACTGGACAAAACCAGTGACATCCCACCCCTTGATTCAGGGTTTTAACCAATAATTTGGACACCCAGGGAAAGCACCACAAAATGTAGCCCCAAATCAACTTCACAATTTGTGATGCAAAAATAATATAAGAAGTACTGTAGTTATATCTCATCAATATCTCCTTTCCTATGCAGATCACATAGCCTACCAAACCAGTCTTCAAAATCCAAGGAAAGAGATGAACTTTCTAAATCCAGTATCCTGTGGAAAATCCTCAATGGCTTTACCCTGAATACAACCTTTGAATGGTGTAATAGAAGGGATCTGCCTTTTGGGTAAGCCCCAATGTTCTTCTGGATTGCATTCCAGGGAAAGGAAATGCTCTCTCTCCCCCCCCTCTCTCTGTGTTTGTATGTGTGTGTGTGTGTGTGTGCATCACTAGGTTACACCACTGGCCCTCCCCCTTAGGGATTCTAGCCCATGATCTTACAGCAAGGCATGTCAATTACATATTTACTTTAATTTTTGCAATTCCATGTGGTTCCATTGTTTTGAATTCTTCTTTCTCCCCTAGATCCAGGATCGCCATTTTAAGTGTATTTAAACTCCGTTAAGTGGGTAACAAGGCTAATAGAAAAGCACCTTTTGAAAAGGGGCTATTCGATGACAAATGGCTGTTAAATATATAGTAAAGGTAAAGGTCTCCCTTGCTCAAAAGCCATTCATGTCCATCTCTAGGGGGTGGTGCTCATCTCCATTTGCAGCCAAAAAACCAGTGCTGCCTGTGTCAGACCTTTCCATGGTCATGTGGAAGGCAATGACTAGAGACCGCAGTGCACTGAATGCTATTACCTTTCCTGCCAAAGCAATTCCTATTTATCTACTTGCAATTTCTTGCTTTTGAACTGCTAGGCTGGCAGGAGCTGGGACAAACAACAGGAGCTCACTATGTCATGCAATGCTCAGGTCTTGAATTGCTATCAGTGTCTTAACCACTAAGCCATATAGCATCCAGTTATTTTCTACAAAATACCAGATTACATTCAGGGTAGGTAAGGTTGACCAACATTCTAATTCTTTAGCAGTTGAGAAAGGTGATTGAAATGTTATTGTACAGAAGAAGAAAAAATTACATTGCAGTATTTCTTTCCTATTTATTATTTATTTGTTTATTTATTTAGATTTATATACCTCCCCAATCTGTAGACTCTGGGCGGTGTACACAGTCCAGTAAACACCTCACTGACTGCTCAGTGAAACTTAAAAACAATTTAAAAAACAGTTAAAAGCCCTTCAATAAAACCAATTACAAGAGGGGGGACCTCAAATGAGCCAAAAAGGAGAGCTTGTTGGCAATCCTGGCCTCCAGAGCCCTTTTGCTAGCCACGTTTCCAATTCTTTATATTAATATGCTAGAACAGGGGTGCCCAAACTATGGCCATGGGCTGGATCTGGCCCCTGGTGCCAATTCTTCCGGCCTGCATACAGGCACGTTTTACTTCCACTTCCAGGAGCAATGAGGGCTTCACTGGCTGGATGAATTGGCATTGGGGGGCAGATCAGGCCCGTGGGCCATAGTGACTGGCCCCCTGAACCACGTGACCGGCCCGTGGCCTGAAAAATTTGGGCATCACTGTGCTAGAATGACAAATCTTTTCCTCTCATTGTGGGTCGAGATTTTTCAATCAAGTTATTTCTATTGTTTGTTAATGTACATTGTTTACGGTATGTATTTTTAATTACCATCCCCAAAGTATCCTGTATGGTTTGTCAGTGCATGTTGATATATGAGTAGCATTCAGATTAGTATGCCAGTAGAAAAATGTATCAAACAGGCTTCGTTCTAGAGGCCTGCAACATACTATTCCTTTCATCATAAAATGGTGTCATTTTCCTCACTCATTCCTTCCAGTACTTGAAAAGTGATAGCAAGCCTCCAGAATGAAAAATCATTTGTATTCTTTTTTCTCTCCCAAAGTTTGCTAACGTTTTTGGCGATAGGGGAAAAATGTTGTAATTTTACCCTTTCCCTCAGCTGCATTTCTGTGAAGCAATTTCAGGAAATTTCACTATACTTTTCCATAAAGTTCTATTATGTATAGTATAATAATCAGGGGTAATGAGAAATTTATGCAATGAAGAACTCAGGAAATTCACATGGAATGCCTCAGGAAATTACTGAGGAAAGATTTTGTTCAAGCAGAACATCATACTGTGACCCATCTTTAGCTGTGACAAAGGTTAGCATATGAATTGTTTAAAAATGCAACACTATTCCTTGTAATTTTGCACAATGGCATTGAGTAAGTGAAATGGGGATGATTCTAATTTGTGATGCAAAAAAAAAAATCTTCCCATTGTTGAGGTTTTGGTCACAGTGGGTCATAGTGATGCATTCCTTTGGGGAATCTCCATCTATCAGGATATGCAATCCTGCGTTGTGCCAAGACATGTGCAAGGGAAATACATGTTACCTAACTAATTGGGTTTCTAGAACACCCCGACAGAATCTCATTCTTGACAAGACATGTGTTTAAACAACACAGACTGTTTTAACTGACAAACTTGACTCATCAAGGACAACTGCAGGTTTAAAAAACAACAACAGAGTGGCTGGAAAGATATAGCCTCTGGTCTCAAAGTACACCAAGCCCTTGAGAGAAATTGCAGGGATACAGCCTTTAAATCAAAATTTCTGAAATGTGGATCTACCCAGATGGCTGCTAAGGACATCATGGGTTAACCAATTGACTAATGTAGAAGTTTTGCACTGGACGGATAAAGAATAAAAACTGTTTAAGACCATCAAGCAAAGAAAGCTCCAATACCTTGGCCATATCATGAGGAACAACATAAAGTATAGAATATTCCAATTCGCTCTTCAAGGAAAGATTCCTGGGAAGAGATGCCTTGGATGTAGATGGACTTCATGGCTGAAGAATCTGAGAGACTGGTGTGGAACATCCTTGAAAGAACTGTTCTGAGGAATTAAGAACAGGAAGACTATCACCATGATGATAAACAATATCTGGAACAAATACAGAACAAATACAAAACAAATACAGGAGGAGGAGGAAGAAGAAAAGGAAGAGAAGGAGAAGGAAACTTTTTTATTGATAAAATTTATTGATAATTTTATCAATAAAACCATCTGTTGAGATCAACTACATAAACTTGTTATCACTTTCAAAAATGTGAAAAAATATAGTTACATAGCTCAGTAAACATATTTACATATGCAGTAATACCTCATATAACACTAAGACTTGGTTCCACAAGTCTTGGTGTTATCCGATTTTTAGTGTTATCCGATCCATGTTAAAATCCTATGGGATGGATCGGATAACGTTAAAGCTCCATAGAGATACATTGTAACCACACAGGCTTTAGCGGTTGTTATCAGATCCATCTCATAGGACCTTAATGTTATTCAATCCAATTCTCCTCCCCAGATTACTTAACGTTATGCGATTTTAGCGTTAACCGAGGTAAATGTTATCCGAGTTATTACTGTATATGTGGGAGGAAATATACAATACAGTTGTACCTAGCTTAAAGAGCATAATGCGTTCTACAGGATTGCTCTTTAAGCGAGTTTGCTCTTTAAGCGAAACACCATTGTAAGTAACCAATTGGGGGGGCATTGCGAACCCCAATTTATTTGTTAAGTGAGTTTTTGGTTGGTTTTCTTTGTTAAGCGAAGTGAAAATTCTGCTCTTTAAGCTAGTTACTCTTTAAGTGAGGCATTCTTTATGCAAGGTTTGACTGTATATACAATACAAAAATAAGACTAATATTTACAATTATATTGTCATTTACATGAAACTTAACTTTTAATATTCTAAGTTATCCCCAAATTTCTTTCTGTCAACCACTGCCACCATTTGTACCTGTCAGGTTCCTTCTGTCGCACCATCATTCTTTTAGCTTATACTCTGAGCCCTAGGGAGAGGAAAAACCTTCGTTCCCCACAAGAAAACAAAAACCCTTCCCATCACCCTGCCCATAAGTTTCTAGGGAGGGGGATATACAGCTGCCACATGGTTCACCACCAGTACACAATAATTTTTGAAGCACTGTACTTTCTTGTAGAGACCTATCCTCCAGGGTTTCCACCTCTCCAGTCGGTTCTCTACTCCCTCTTCCCACCTTCTCCAATTCTCTTCCCACCCATTGGGGTCAATAGTGAACAGGATGCCCAAGATCTTGACCGAACATTGCTTACTACCTTTATTATCTCCTTCCCCATCCAAAGCTTCTCTTAGTGTCTTTCCCCTGATTTCTCTAGTCTTTCCACCCAAAATGTACACTCTGCTTTTTGTGGCATTGATAACTGCTCCAGAAGCCTTCCCATAGCCCTCTAACAACTCCTTCACCACTCTCCCAATGTAAAAACATAAACATCATCAGTATGGGCAACAAACTTTATTTTCCTATCTGTTTCCCTACCATCGAGGTCCCTCCTAAAAGGTAGGAATCCGATCCGGCTGTCTTGTTCTATTAGTGTCAAAAGTGGATCCAAATGCAAGCACGTACAGTGCTGTGCTCAGCAGACAGCCCTGACGCAACCCAGAACAAATGGGGATCTCTGCCCCTTTCCACCCATTCACCTGTGACTGCACTGTGACCCGACTGTACAGATTTTTCAACCATGCCACAAATTGCATTGGAACTCCCTTCAGCTCCAGCACCCTCCATAGATAGGTTTGGTCTACCTTATCAAAGGCCTTGGACTGGTCCATCTATAGGAGAGTTCTTTCTCCTCTGAACTGTCCTACTCCTTCAAAAAATTCCCAAAGGATCCCCAGAAACCCTTTGCTAATATTTAGTCCCCTGGACACTTTATCCAACTTCAATCTAACTGGACACTCTATCCAAGTACTGAAAGTTATAATTCTGGAACAGAGAAAATACAAAACTAGGATTGAAAGGGAGACAGCAAAAATCAAATACTGTACATCCATCTGTTAGATACCCATCGCAGGGGACTAAATGTTAGCGAAGGGTTTCTGGGACATTATCAAATTTGATACACAGATTGGTATATGATTTTATATATTATATTACAACTTTCCTCCCAATTCTCTTTAGCAAAACAGGAAGTAATCAGGTACAGTGTTTTTGTTTGTTTTCTGACATGCAGGTCGAAAGTTGATCAGAGATCAGAATGGGCTTTCTCAGCAACCTTGAGATTGAAAGGGAGTCATTTAGAGCAATCTGAATAATCTATTACTGCTAATGGCTGTGTGAAGCTGTATTGTTGTGCTTGTTTGTCTGTCATCTTGCTTGACCACACCCTTCTCCCTTTCACCCCCTGAATTTGGTGTATAAAATCCATGCCTGTAAGTTTCACTCTTCGTCTGAAGAAGTGGAGTTGATCCATGAAAGCTAACAATAAAAATACAGTCGTTAGGCTTTAAAGTGCTACAGTGTTGTTTGGTTTTTTTCTGATATGCTATAGTATTCTTGTCCTGAAAGTCAGAATGGTTAAACTCTGGCATGGGCCTAATTCAGATCAAATGGAATGCTGCTCATAAGCAAGCAAGACGTGGCTTTAACTGAAGTAGCTGGTGCATAAGACACAGGCATTCTAGTGGAAGTCAATGTCTGAGGTTAAGTGAAAGTAAAGGAAAATGCTAATTACCTTGTGACATGCCCAAAACATGTTCTACGTTCAATGGGGAGGTATATGAGTATAATTGCTATTGATATTGCTGCTGCCTTTTGGAAGGTTCAGGGCACATAAGAACTTGAAGAAGTTTCTGAAAAGGTGAATGATGGTTATAAATCCAGGATGAAAAAGTCTTTACTTTAGTCTAGCTCCTCCGAGGAGAATTATACTAATCTACTACAACAACTTGTATATGCCCTGGAGCTATGCTGCTAGAATAGGATAGTTAGCCTTTTTTATTTTATTGGGCAACTGTTCTTACACTTCTCAGCTTCTGTTTTTTAGTACTGTATATGAATTGGCTTCGCTCCTTTTGCTTCATCAGTAAACATTGAGCCTTACCTTGTATTTATATTTTCTTGAAATCTTTTTAGAACCTTTGCACAATCTTTAAATAAAATAATAAAGATTTAACCTGGTTTTGCTGTTTTGCGGGAAAGGGTATCATGTGGCACTAGATCTAGTCTTAGCCTTGGGTATTGGAGAAACCCTGTGTTTTGTGAATGTTTGGTCTTTTTTATCTTGCAAGACTGGAGTTTAAGCCAAAGCATTCAACCTTGTAGTTTAATCAAGTTTTCCTGAGGAATCTATTGGTTCAGAGTGTGAGGGAAGGGCATGACTGGAAGATTTTCCCTGACCACTGTGTGCTAGCTTTCCTGGAAGTCACTCACTCCATGAAAATTCTGGGTAGTTTGGTCCTTTATGTCAAGATCTGGCTTTTTTAGGTGACTGGGGAGAAGAGGGAGGTAAAAGGACAGGCTGAATTAGCACTGCTGTAGAAAAAGATAAAAAGCAGGAAGAGAGGTTGGCAAGATGAAAGCAGATGGAAATAACAGCACAGTAGGAAATAAAGCATTTCTAAGCCTTGTAAAGCAGAATATGTCTGTACGTGTCAAAGAATATCACACATTTCGTTCAGGAGATGCTAAGAGGCAGAAAGTTGGGAAAAGACACCAAGGAGCTGCAGTTTCATTGACAACCATTTTAGTGTCATAATATCCACTTCTACCAGCTTCAGCTGAGAGAGAGAGAGAGAGAGAGAGACAGACAGAATTTTTCTGTCTCTATGTCCCAACCTGGACAAAGATAGCATTGAAATATTTGAAGTGGTGGCTGTGTTTCTCTGTGCAAGCGCATCAGAGAGTAAACAAAACAAAACAGCAAAAATTGTTGTGGCACCTTAAAGACTAACTCCTGTATTTAAATGTGAGCTTTCGTGGATCAAATCCACTTCATCAAACATTGTAATAGTCATTCATATGCTGGCAACCAGGAATGGCCAGGAGTTTACCAGGAATGACCATAACAGTATGACCTTTTTAATGCCTACTTAAGATTTCTCTAATTTCTTATGAATTTGAAGAGCTAGTTTAGTTTTTTTTTTTAATATATTCACTCAGTTTTCTACTTGCTGTTAGCTAAACTGTATTTTGATTTTATCTTGATCTGTTGTATTGTGATTGTTTTATCATTTTGTATTGTATGTTTTGGACACTACATACAGAAATTTGGTTACTCGGATTTAACAGTGAAATAACAAATGGTTCTAGCTTCCCTTTCAATTACAATTGCTAATGTTATTGAATGTTATTCTGTGTAAAATGATTACACACCATTGCTTATATGGTCTTATTTACTAAGAACTGAAATTGTCTAAAAGGTTTGTACACCCCTCTTCAACTCTAGAAGTGTATCTAGAATGGCCAACAATCAGAACTAACAATCTGAAATATGTCTGCACACCAGCATTGGTTGAAACCTAAATTTCTAAACAACTAGTCTAATTCAGATTTATTGGTATGCAGTCTGATTCAAAGCAGATCTTGTTCTGGGATGCAACAAATCAAGTAGAACAATTGACTTAGATCTGAGGCATAGATCATGACCTTTTATTTTTGGGAAGAAAAGCAAATTTAAGTACCTAGTATGTAAAGCCCAAAAGCTGGCTCTCTGAAAATGGGCATATTGCTTCCCACTTTTGGGTCTACTACACTTACAGATTTCATATATATCCAGGCAAAACCCAAAACATTTAAGCCATTTTAATTTCTAAGTGCAACTCAATAGAAGGCTGGGAATATACTTACAGACTGTTTCAAAATTGAACCAGATGGAACACAAATTAATGTTGTAAATCTCCCAGCCTAGGGAAATTTTGTTCTCAAGTGGGCCAGCATAGAAATGTATTACATAAATAAAAATATATAAAACTTGTTCTGCAACAGATTAGGATCCTTTCCAAAAGCCCTAATTTGGCCTCAGAACTGAATTGGGGAACCATGGACAGAAGATGGGCCTTGAATTTTTTTTCATCCAGTTAGTGTCACAAGTGGCTGTAGAACACTCCTGATGGGGCAGGAGTTTTGAATCCTTAAAAGGGTCTGGATTGGTTGGAACCCTGTGAAGATTTGCCTTTTCGTTACTTATTCCTTCTGGGTGGGGTTTCAATCTGCTGCCCTCTGAATTATGCCTGCTTGCATCTATATTTGTATCTTCATTTCGCATCCTTTCTTTTAATGCTTATTTTCTTGATTTTTTTTTTGTCCTCTTCCTGTTTCTTGAGATTATTTTTTTTTCTGCCACTAGACAGCCTGCCTTTGGCAGTGTACCTCCATAAGGTTATTGTGTTTTCTCCCTTCCTTTTCCCCTGTGTTTTCCCCTTTCTTTTCTTGAATTTAGGGAGTGGGGTGGCTTAGTGGTTAGGACACTGAGCTCAACGACTGGAAGGTTGGCAGGTCAGCATTTTGAGCCCCATGTACTACATGACAGAGTGAGCTCCTATCTCTGTTCCAACTCCTACCAACCTAGCAGCTCAAAAGCAAGAAATTGCAAGTAGATAAATAGGGACCACTTCATTGGGAAGGTAAACAGCATTCAATGTACTCCGGTGTCTAGTCATGCCTGCCACATGTCCATGGAAATGTCTGCAAATGCAGAGAGCCCTGGTTCTTTGGCTATAAACAGAGATGAGCACAGAACCTCAGGTTCAGACACAACTGGTTTTCAAGCAAGGGCAACCTTTACCTTTACGTTCTTAAATTTTTGTGTTGCTGCTTCTCTGAGAAAAATGATGGTGTGCTTTTTTGGGTTGATTAATTTTTTTGTCTTTTTTGCCCTTGGGTGGGGGCTTCTGTGAATTTTATTTTGCTATTTCCCTCTGTGTGTGTGTTTTCCTTTTTTGATTTTCTTAAAGATTGGTATTTGCTTGATTCATTATGTATTTGGTCTGTTAAAATGTATATTTTTGGTTGTGGGGCTTGGTCTTTGTGATTGTGCCTCTGTGCTACTGAGTTGTGCGTGTAGTTATTGCTGGATGTACTGTTGTCTACTTTTGGACTAGACTTATTGTTGCTTTGATCTCTGTTGTGTTTTTTTTTTTTTTGGTAGATTAAAAAAGTTATTTAGGGCTTCTGGCACGACAAAAAACATGAATGGGGAAATGCAAAACAAGTAACCCAAAAGAGGTTTTCTCCTTTGGGCAAAATGAAAGGACTTGTAGATGGAAAATACAGAAATGAAAGAAGAATTCTCAAAAGAAACTGAAACAAAACAAAACAAAACAAAAACACTGTAGCACTTTAAAGACTAACTGTTATATTTCAATGTGAACTTTTGTGGATCAAGTCTACCTCATCAGACTGATGAAACCTTATGTTTAAGGAAATAAAAAAGATCCATAATCTGCTGCTGAAGAAATATCAAAAAACAGCATCTAAAGACCCTCTGTGGAAAGTACCTTATTTGAGAAATGAATAAGACTCTCTAAATATGATTTTGGGGTCTGGAGAGATTCATTTGAAATCACTGGTCCTTTTAAAAGTGAAAACAAGACACATATTTCCTTTTGCATGAGTCAGAAAGGTTGTGAAGTATCTAGAGTAAGAAAGAGCAAATTCTTCTATCTTTACTGTCTTCCACTGCTGATGTTCTGTTGAAATGTGTGGGTCCTATTGGTACAATCCTACCTGACACATTTTCTATTTTACTACAATAGTTCTTTAACTTTGGCTAGAAGAACCTGTCGATGAAATCTTTCTGACTGCTCCGAAGTGGCATGCCTTGAATTAAATCGATGCATCTGTCATGCTTTGCCTGGGTGTTTTATCCTCATGAATTCAGTTTACAGGGAGCTGAATTAAGATGACCACATTGGACGTGCTTCTCATAAAGATGTTTTACAGCGCTGCCTCTTGGGCCTGTTTCAACATACAGAGGCTTTCACTTCACCTAATTTTCTCAGTGTATCCAGTGAAGTGAAAAGAAAGCAAAATGTAACTAGCAAGGAAAAAGTATTTTGTTGGCTTCAGAAGTCTTGGTGAAAGCTACATTTTATTACCTTGCAAGAGTAACTATAGGAATAAATAATATTCAGTCCCCCTCAAGCCCAAGATCTGCCTTAGACATTCTAAATCAGAGGTTTCCAACCTAAGGAAGGCCCGTGGGGCGGATCTGGCCCGTGGTGCCATTTCATGTGTCCCCCATCCCTCCAAGGGCATTTGAAAAACAAAATGGCTGACCCTTTAAAACTGTTGGGACAAAATGGCCACCCCTATCATGCAGGAAGTGCAAAATGGCCTGACTGAGAGAGCGTAACCCGGCCCCCAGCTTGAAAATGTTGGGAACCCCTTTCTAAGCTCTAAGTCACTAGGGAAGGCTAAGATGGAGGTTACCTCTCTCTCTATCTTTTTGTAGCAAATTCTCCAGCCATTTTTTCAGAACAGCAGAGCAATGTGAGAGAGTCCAGTTGTTCAGTAGAATAGATATAAGACTGGGGAACAATGATTTTGGTGCCTCACAATTTTCACCTATTTCTGGCTATATTTGGGTCACTGATTCCAAAAATGCTTTCAGTTTGCCCCATCAGCTCTAGTTTTTTAGATATGGCTTATTCACATTAGGCTAATCTTACCGTACTGGTTGCATATATAACCAGAGGCGTAGCAAGGGTGTAAGCCACCCGGGGTGGAGTGAAATTTTGCCGCCGCCGGGCCCCCCAAAAAAATTTTTTCCTGCCCACCCAACCTCCCACTTCCAGCAGCCTTCGATGCGCACCTGGAGGCAAAAAAAAATTGTTTGGAAAAAAAATTTGGGGGAAAAATGTCAAAATCATACTTAAGATAAGGAGAAAAAAACTAGAATGCAAGCCTCCCTGGATGAGTCCATGGAGCAGCTGCGGAGTTGGACTAGTTTCGGGATGCACAGTATCCAGTCAGATTAGTTAAATTACACTTGCAACAACAACAGGAATAGAACTTGAACAACATCAATAAGTATTATTAAAACAATCAATTTACGAATGGTGAGGCAAATACAAGTGTAGTCATAAGAGCAATGTATAATGACATCATCGATATCTCATGAACTAGAGCTGCTAGAAAAAAATGGATGGCATTTTCGGAATCAGGCGCACAAAAATGCCCGAAATCAGTTGAATTTTTTTTTGTTGTTGTTCAGTCGCACAGTCGATTCCGACCCTTTGCGACCCCATGGACCACTGTCCGCCAGGCACTCCTGTCCTCCACCATCCCCCTCAACTCGCTCAGCTCTTTGCCCATTGTCTCTACAATACTATCTATCCATCTCATTTTTGGCTGCCCCCTTCTTCTTTTACCCTCAACCCTTCCAACCATCAAGGCTTTCTCAAGCGAGTCCTCTCTTCTCATTTGATGTCCAAAGTACCTTAGCTTCATCTTTACTATTTGCCCTTCTAAGGAGCAGTCAGGGTTGATTTCTTCAAGATCGACCTATTTGTGCTCTTCGTTGTCCAGGGGACTCTCAAAACTCTCCTCCAACACCACATCTCAATGGCATCTATTCTTCTGCGCTCAGCTTTCCTAATGGTCCAGCTCTCACAACCATACATTGCCACAGGGAATACCATTGCTTTGACTATACAAATTTTTGTTTTCAAGGTAATGTCTCTGCTTTTAACTATGTTCCCCAGGTTTCTCATCGCTTGTCTCCCAAGAATCAGTTGCCTTTTTATTTCATGGCTGCAATCCCCATCTGCAGTGAGCTTTGATCTTAAGAAAGTAAAATCTGTCACTGCTTCTACTTCTTCCCCATCTATTTTCCAGGTACTGATAGGACCTATTGCCATGATCTTTGTTTTCTTTATATTGAGTTTCAAACCAGCTTTTTCACTCTCTTCTTTCAACCTAATCAGGAGCTTCTTTAGGTCCACCTCACTTTCTGCCATCAGGGTGGTATCATCTGTATATCTCAAATTATTGATGTTTCTCCCAGCAATTTTGATCCCAAATTATGACTCCTCCATCCCTGCATTGAGCATTATGTGCTCCAAGAAAAAAAAATTTTTGTTCCCCAGTGTATTGTATCCTGGATTATTCTCTCTTTCTCTTCCCATACTTGGTTCTCAGTTTCATTTCCTAAACTTTACTGATTAATTTCACAATAACTTGAATGTGTGTGTGCTTGATTATGAAAGGATGTTATTTCTATGGTCTTGGATTGGACAAGTCATAACAAATTGTGTGTTTAATCTTTTGGCAGTTGTTCCATCCCCATCATTTATTTTTTATTCCCCTTTTTACTTGCTTTGTTATGATGATCCAGATAAAAGCCAAGGAAGGAGATTTGGAAGATGGGAGGGAAATAAAGGAATTTGAGTGATTTTAGAGTCCAGGGCTTTATCTATGTAGGCCAGGGATTCCCAAACTTTTTGCGCCATGGGCTGGTCATGTGGTTGAGTGGGCCAGTCACGTAGTTCATCCTTCTGTAAAACATGTCCATGGCTGTCGTAAAACACATTTACGGCAGGCGTGGGTGCATTTACACATGCATGGACACATTTTATGGCAGGAGAAACCTCATGACTGGCCTGCTCAATCATGTGGCCACTTCTGCTTCCATTGCTGTGGGCCAGGGCCAGAACACAGGCCATAGTTTGGCCACCCCTGATGTCGACTAAAAGGAGATGATTGAATCCCACATCTGAGAAGAAGAATGCCACAACTAGCAGACTTTAGTCCATATTTAGGCATACTATGTATTTATGGAGCCTTGAAGCTCACCCTATCCCAGGTCATAGCCATTCCTTTTTGTCATTTACCCCTGAGACTTATAAACAATTAAACATTGTCATGGACTTTTAGACAAGGAGTGGGTCAGGATGTCTCCAAAAGCACAGAAAGGTTAAGCTCTGTCTGTATTCAGAAACTGGTTGGATCAGAGGCACATCCACAACTGCCTAATTTATATCTGGTATGATATGCAGAACTCTCTTGAGCAAAACTGAAACTATTTTGCATCTCTTGAAATTTTTCACATGTTTTATGAGGCAAGAAGCTACCAATGAACTCATAATTTTGCTTGGCACAGAATTAGTTGGTTAGTCTAGAAATACTAATCTCAGATCAGGTTTGAGAACCCTTGCACTAGACTGCAAATTTTCCAACAGGGTCAATTGGAAATCAACCTCTTACAACTTCAGCACTTTGAGTAGTGGTCAGAGTGCATACTCCAATAATATCTTTTCTAAAGAACTGGTTATGCATTTCACAGTTATCCTCACAATTCCCCTTTGATTTCCTTTTCTCTCCTAAGAGTCTCTTGTGAAATATCTTGTTCATTTTTAATTCTCAACAACAGAGGATTGGAAAGATATTAATAGTCTGGAAAAGTTCTGATGACCAGAGAGCAAATGCTAATGCTACCCTTGTGCCAGTCCTTGAAAGTGAATTTAATACATTGATTCCCTCAAGAGATAGAAATTGGCCAGATTACCAGCTGTTGAGCACTTTGCATTTTCTGTTTTTATTTTACTTTTATATTTGAGACAAATCAAGTCAAGAATACACTGTTGCTTAATGAGAAAGCACAAAGCTTGCATATAAAGAGCTCCAAGTTTGGTCCCTGCATCCTTTGCTTAAAGAGCTTGACCTCATGATGTGGAGAAGGTGTACAGAAAGATTTTTTCTTCCTATCTTTTAATGTTTCAACCTGGTATCATAGAACAAAGCAGAAAGGCGGGGAAACAAACTGTCAAGAGAGTGCTATGCATTAATGTCTTCCTAGAGAAAGTCTGTTTTCCTTCAAAGCTGAAGAAGACTATTCAGTTTTTTAAAAACCCAGCTTGCCAATGGATGATGGAAACAGCTCTCGTGGTATTGCTAGCATTCTGTTAATGGTCACACTAATTGATAAGGTAGAGCAGGGATTCTCAACCTGTGGCCCACGGCACCATTTCATGTGCCCTCCCCCCAATTGCCTCCACCACACCAGGAAGTGCCATATGGTGGACAAAATGGCCCCCCGGCCCCCGAAGCTGTCTGAGGGAGTGTGACCCAGCCCATGGCTTTAAAAGGTTGAGAACTCCTGGGGCAGAGGCTGATCAGTTGCAGGTGTTCTTGGATGAGACCAATGCCCTTTATCCTTTCCAGTCCAGGTTTAGGACACAACATGGTACAGAGACAGCCTTGGTTGTCTCTGACAGAGGGGTTGATCATGGAAATGTTTCCCGTTTTGTCTATCTCAACCTCTAAGTGCTTTTTATGCTGTTGACCATAGTATCCGCCTGGACAGGCTGACAGGGTTGGGCATTGGGGGTTTAGCTTTGGACTGGCACCAGTCCTTCCTTACTGGCTGGTCTCAGAGGGTGCAGCTAGGAGAGGTTATTTCAGCCCCTTGGATCCTAGACTGTAGGGTTCCACAGAAGTTGATTATCTCTCCATTGCGGTTCAACATCTATGTGAAGTCATTGGGTACAGTTATCAGTACATTTGAGCTGAGTTACCACCAGTATGCTGATAACACACAACTCCTTCATTCAGAACTTCTGCACTAGATGTTGTCAAGAATGTCAGTACAAATGTCCTGATGACTGCAAGAACCCTGAACGCTACCTAGCCGTGATCTTGGACTGAATGTGAACTTTGAGTGTTGATGGATGAGGATAAATAAACTAAAGCTGAATCCAGACAAGTCAGATATGATGTTGTTAGGTGAGTTATCAACTGACCCATTGGAAATCACTCCCTCTTTAGATGGAATTTCTCTTCTCATTAAGGATCAGGTTCATAGCTTGGATGTGTTGTTAGATCCAGCAATATCAGTGGACCATCAGATAGCTACTGAGGTTTGCTCAGACTTTTTCCTTCTGTACCACTTTTACAAAACTGTGACCTTATCTAGATGGCAAGTACTTAATAATGCTGATCCATGCACTTGTGATTTCAAGGATTACCATAACATTGTCTATATGGGGCTTCTCTTGAGGCTGATCTGGAGGCTCAACAGGTCTAGAATAGGTGGCCGGATTGATTGTGAATATAAGCATCCCCCCCCCCAACACACACACACACACACACACATTTCCTCTTCTCTGGCTGCTTTGTACTGGCTACCTATTTGCTAACTCATCAGGGTCAAAGTTATGACTTTAATCTATAAAAGCCTACACAGTTTGGGACCTTGCTACTTGTCGGAGTGCCTCCATCCTAGTATGTCAACCCATCATACCTCTGAGTTTTTGCAGCTGAGACAGATTACCCAAAGAGAGGCCTGTAAATCTTCACGAAGAAATTGGGCCTTTTCAATGGTAGCACACCCATTATGGAATAACCTTCAAAGTCATTGAAGTTCTCCAATGCTTTTTTATTAATTTAATATATTAGGCAAAGGTAAAGGTCACCCTTGCTCGAAAGCCAGTTGTATTCAACTCTAGGGTTCAGTGCTCATTTCTGTTTAAAGCTGAAGAGCCAGCATTATCTGCATTTGCAGAAATTTCCATGGACATGTGGCAGGCATGCACAGAATGCTGCTTACCTTCTCACCAACGTGGTCCCTATTTATCTAATTGTGATTTCTTGCTTTCAAACTGCTAGGTTGGCAAGAGCTGGGACATTCAGTCGTGCAGTACTCAGGTATCGAAATGCTGACCTTCTGCTTCCCACTCAGCATCTTAACCACTTGAGCCACTGCTGTCCCCTAATGTAATATATTACACCTGGCTTTTTGTCATTTACTTACCTGTTTACATTGTCCCCTTTGGTTTATTTATAATTTGTTTTATTTTTACATAAATGTTTATAAGTCTTGCTCTGTGTTATTTACACAGAATAAGAATAGCTCATATGCTAGGTAGATGGTATAGAAATTGAATGAACAGATGAATGAATGAATGAATGAAATGAAATGAAAATACATCCTCTAAATATGCCACATACACAAATTATAGACTTTGCTACAATGCTTTGGAGTATGGTCACCAAATTGGACATCTGTAGAAGAGGATTAGACAAATTCATAGAGGAAAAAAGAGAATAATCATGAATCCTAATGATTAGATGTTGCTGCAACAGTATCAGAGGCTGGATGTTCTTCAATCCCATTTACTGAGCATAGGAGAAGGTAGCTCCAGATCACAGGCTTTGGTTAGACATCCAAATAGTCATAGTGTGTCCAGCATCCTGAATTGCCTAGTTTTTCTTATGTTCTTGAAGAGCAAGCCTGCAAAATACATACAGTACAAAGCAATGGACTTCCAGTTGATAACAAAAAGAACAACAAAACTGCTTGTCTAATTTGTTATAAGGCAATTTTATACCTTCATTCCTGGATAAGTGTGTATTGATATGATCTCTATGTGATTTTTGATATATTCTGATTGGCAATTAGACAACACTTCATTGGTAAAGTCTGTCTTCTCAGCGCCTTCCATTTTCCTCATGAAAACCCAGCAAAGAGAAGGTAGGTAAAGGTAAAGGTCACCCTTGCTTGAATGCAAATTGTATCTGACTCTAGGGTTCAGTGCTCATCTCTTTTTACACTGTCTGCATTTTTGCAGACATTTCCATGGACATGTGGCAGGCATGCCTAAACACCAAAGTGGTATATTGGTGTTTGGCAAGCATTTCAGTTCAATAGGCATCTCATCTAGAATACAATTCATTCACTCAGTATCAAATGAAACATCACATTTTTAATAATTTGAACCAATGCTTTGGAAAGCTGCCAGAAGTCAGGGAAATTTTCCACTCCTGCTACCACGTCAGCCTCTTTCAAACCTACTGTTAAGCAGCAGGAGCGCATAAGCACTTCTCTGCCTTTTCTATTATAAGAGGCTGACATGTTAAGCTCTTTGGAATAGTATTCATATTTTATCAGATGTCCCAACACTGGTTCTTTATTTATAACCTGTTCTGACTTCTTCTTCTTTTTTAAACCAACTTGCATTGTTAGATTTAGGAAAGAGACAGTGGAAAGCTCTTTTTTAAAAGGGCTTTTAAAAAAAGAAAGGCCAGCCCATACATTTCCTTGTTCTTTTGAGCCTCTTCTAGCATATTTATGGATCTTATCTCATCATCAATTATTCTTAACTTTTCATGTGTTCTACAGATCTAGCAATCCAAGAAGCTGGATGCAGCCTATATGCTATATTATCAAATTATTACCAGTATTATAGTTTATTTTTTGTACCACAGCTCCCCTGGTGGCTTAATGGATATGACGCTGAGCTTGGAGACTGGAAGGACGAGGTTCAATACCCAAGAGTTGCATGATGGGGGATACGAAAGGAGCCTCATTCAGGCATCCCCTGCAGAAATCCCTTCAACCCAGAGAAATCTCTGACACGAAAACAAACAAAAGCTTATTTTTTGTCTAACTTCTTCGCCCTAATTTCCCAAAAGCTATGTACAGTAATACACCGGATAACGTTATGACTTGGTTCCAAATGCATCGAACAACGCTAAAAAAAAAGCCCTGACTTCAGGGACAAACCGCTTTAAAGGCAGGCAGGGAAAGAAAGAGACCTCCCTGCCTTTAAAGCCACCCCCCATGAGCAGTGGTCTCTGTGACTGCAGTAGGGTCGGGGAAAGCGCCTTTCCCCCGAACCTACTGCACTTGAAGACTCTTTGTCTCTTTCCCCCTCCCTGTAGTTTACATACAGGGAGAGAAAGAAAGACGGAGCAGTTCTCTCTCTTTCCCTGTAGTTTAAATACAGGGAGGATAAAAGACGACATCGCGAGAACCAATCACCTCTCTCTCTTTCCCCCTTCCCTGTAGGTTAAATACAGGGAAGGAAATAAAGAGACAAAGTCTCTGTGACTGCAGTAGGGTCGGGGAACAGGCGGGTGCTTTTCCCCGACCATACTGCAGTCGCAGAGACCACTGCGGGTGGGGGGTGGATTGGGTAGTTCTACCCAAACCACCCCACACCCGCAGACCATTGCATCGAATAACGCTAAGAATCATTATCCAGAATCGTTATCCGATGCAAGTTTTTTCCAAAAAACTTGCATCGTTATCCGATTCTAGCGTTATCCGAGGCAATCGTTATCCGGGGTATTACTGTATATCATTTTCTATTAAGGTAAAGGAGAGCAGACAGAATCCTATTGTTTTTGTATAAGGTGATCATAACTTGATGATTAGAATGTGGCAGAATCTAATTAACAAATTGGCACCAGATATTTCTCCCATTATTGAGTTGGAAGATATTAAAAAAATTCCTGATAAAGATAGATAGAGGTAAGAAAGATTTATTAGATAAGTATAAAATATATTTGTTTAAAGATTCAATAAAATGTGTCGATAAAGATAGGAGGTTGGAAATTTATAGGCAATTGAATCTGAATTAGTTTCAAATAATATCTTTAAACAACTGGAATAAGAGGTATATTAGAATGGATGGTTTGGATAGGAAAATGACAGAATTTGAAGAGATGTTATTCAAGATTAGAAAAGGATTTATGGGTGTGAAAGGATTGGTGAGCAAAATATAGAGTTAAATCAAGAGAGAAATCCCCAGAAGACATTGAAAAAATATGGGAATCCAATTTAAAAATAAAAATTTCAGATCCAGAATGGAAAGGTAAACGGAAAAAATGAATTATGAGAAGTTTGTCTGTAAGAGTTAAAGAACAGAATTGTAAGATCTTATGGAGGTGCTAGAATGTGTTGGGAACGTATGAGCATAATGTGGTGGAGTTGTTCAGTGGCATTGGATTTTTGGAAACAAATAGAAAAAGAGAAGTGAAATAAAGCGGATTGATTGCAAACTGGAGTCAAGTGCCGCTCTGTTGACAGATTTAGAAGAATTAAATAAATATGTAGATAAGAAGGATTTAATATCTATATTTCTAACAGTTGCTAGGCAATGTATTGCAAAAAAAAATGGAAAAATAACTTAAAATTGGAAATGAAAGATAGGTATAGAGGGATGTGGGAAATTGCCATGAATGATAAGCTTACATGGGAATTGAATTAAAAAAAAAGATAATTAAGGAAAATAAATTTCAGAATATCTAGAAGCTCTTTTTGGATTACACATTAATTAGGGGTAAGGGTGGCAAACCAGTACCTGACCAAATGAGTTTTTGGAAGTAACTTTGTGGTAGGTTAAATGGCTGAACGCAGGGCATTGTAAATATACACAGGGAGTTTTTGGTTCCCCCCTTCTTTCTTCTTTATTATTATTATGATTATTATTTCGCTTTTAATTTCTGAGTGACAAAAGATGTAAGATTTAATATTGAGTATTCATTAAAATGGTTACATGTAAAGGGAATATAAAAAGTATGACAAGTGAAATATTTAATGTAGTTTTGATAAATGAACAATATTCATTATATATGAGGTTATATAAAGATGAATTAATTTTTATTGTTGTGTGTATTATTTTGTTATTATTATTTTTTCTTTTTATTATTATCTAGTAGTTATATGTTATTAAGTTTTGTCAATGCAATTTTCTTATATTTTGTATTGTCTATTATTAAATCAATAAAAATATTTAAAAATATATTTTTTAAAAAAGAAGGATCAGGAAAAAAGATCATAACTTGTCATGGATAATTGTCAAAGTGTTGGAGGTGTCTTTGTTGTACAACTGCATGTATGAGGGGATGTACAACTATGACACACTCCAGTTCCTTATTTAGTAAGCTGCCATTAGCTTCAGCAGACCTGGAGTATGTGTGTGTGTGAGTGAGAGAGAGAGAGTAAGTGTGTGTGTGAGAGAGAGTGTGAGTGTAAGTGTGTGAGTGAGAGAGAGAGGATTCATAATAACTTGAGGACTATCATACACAGAGATGTAAGATATGTTCAATAGATACTGATTAAGATCTTCAGAACAGCTCTGGCATTTGCAGAGCAGTTAGAAGGAAAAATGGCCTCATTTATGAAGGCATAATATGTATGTAGTGGCTTAGTGGTTCAGACGCTAAACTTGATGACTGGAAGGTCACCAGGTAAGCATTTCGAGACCCGAGTGCTGCATGATGGAGTGAGCTCCTTTCACTGTCATAGCTCCTGCCAACCTAGCAGTTTGAATAAAGAAATTGCAAGTGGATAAATAGGTACCACTTGCATAGGAAAGGTAACAGAGTTCCATGTGCTCTTGTCATGTCTGCCACATCACCATGGGAACATCTGCAGACATAGACAATGCCGGCTCTTTGGCTGAAAGCAGAGATAAGCTCTATCCACTAAAGTTAGACATAACTGGCTTTCTAGCAAGGGAGACACTTCCCTTACTTACTAAGGAGGCATAGAGATGTGTTACACAGAATGCGTTTGGTTTTTAAAATATATTAATGGACTTTATTTAATTACAAGCTTTCTGTAAACTCAACTGTCTCTTCTGTCATTCTTCTTGACTTCCTCCTCCCTAACAGGAACCATGGAATGTAAATTGATCCTACCCGGCAACTTATCAGCTTTATTCTGTGAAGGGATTGGGTACAGAGGTGAATGTTTGAGAGAAGGAAGTTGCAAAATAATTAAAAATCATAAAATGACATAAAAATGACACAGCGACATAAAAGAGGGAAGAAAGCATCTGAAGAATTTAAAAATTCTTATAAATCGTGTCAGAAATTATTCTGGGTTGAAAGGATTTTTGCGGGAGAAATGCCACTGAGGGAACGCCCAAATGAGGCTCCTTTCATGTCCCCAAGAGCTGGGACAGAGACAGGCACTCAATCCGTTATGCAGTACCTGGGTTTTCGAACTGCCGACTTGCCGGCCTTCCAGCTAACAAAGCAAGCTTCTTAACCACTGAACCAACAGAGCCCCCTTCTAATAAATTGCATCCAATTTGATCCAGCCATTTTGTAGCCAATCCAATTCAATCTGTATCCAAATATCTCCAAGTCTTTTTACATATTTGTTTAAGTCTGAATAAAGGGGTGAAATCCACAAAAGTGGGGAAAATAAAGAGATTTGACCTGGGACAGGGGATGAAACTCAGTGCCATGACTACTGCTTCACCTCCATTGTGCATGTGAAACCTCTCACTAGTTCTTTCCTTCTTCCTGACTTTCTCCTCCTCCTCTACCAGGAGCTATGGAGTAGCCAGCTTTCCTCTATGAAGAGATTGGACATAGTAGGATGTCTGATAGAGAGAAGTTGCAAAGCAATTAAAAATTGTAGGATTCTTAAGTATTTTTAAATTCATGTGTATCTCCTGAAAGGTCAAGTTGAATTAAAGTTGATTTTTTTGCTAGTGCGAAATAGAATAGACCTTGGCATTTCTCCTTGAAACATATGAAAATGTCAAAGAACGGTTTGAAAAACGTTCAATGCTCTGAGAAACCTACATTCTGTAGGGTAAACTGTTTTATCTGGAGATTAAAAATAAAAAGGAAGTTTGTTCCAGAGTCAAGAGGCCTGAAGGAACATTTCAAGACAGAAAATACAATATCACAGTATAAAACAGAAACAGTTAGAATTCCAGATACATTTTCTTAATCACCTTCACCTCAGAATGAAGTCTAAGAAAATTACAACTTTGCAATAATTATATTGTATTCATAACTAATAATTTCATGTCAGAAATTATTCTGGGTTGAAAGGATTTTTGTGGAAGGAACTCCGCTCACGGAACAAACACCCAAATGAGACTCCTTTCATGTTCCCAAGAGCTAGGACAGAGATGGGTGCTCAGTTCATCATGCAGTACCCAGGGCTTAAACTGCTGGTCTCACAATTTATATAATTATTATGGAGCTCTAAATGGCTTGGAGTTCTCTCTGAGGTGATGCTGAAAAATAAGGAATTCCATATTGTTCATGTCTTTATTTTTTAACTTTCAAAGCATGGCCAATGCATAGTTTGAATCAGGAACCACAAAAGTGCTGTGTTGTCTTCACGATTAACAAGTCCATTTCAATGAATATGTTACTCCTAAAGGTACCACAGTATTATTATTTTTTGCAGGATTGGTTATTGATGAAACAGATCAATACAGGAACCAAGCTTGATTCCACTCCATTCTCTTTCCACATTTCACACATGATCTCATACTCACCACTCAGGTGTTTGGACCACACCTAGCAATAAAGATGAGAGAGGTAGAATATATCTGTGTTATACAGGTAGAGTAATTTGATAGTACTTCAACAGTCAAGGCTGTTTCCTCTGAAAACTTAAAATATGTAGTTTAATGAAGTATATATACTTCTTTCTTGAGTGCTATAGGGCTGTAGTGCTGGAATTCTTCCAATAGAGAATTCTACGTATCTCAACAAACCACAAATCCTGGATACCATAGCATGGGATTAAAGTGGTATAAAATATCTCTAACTGGGCAGCACTGATATAGTTGGGTAATTTAGAGCTGCAAGTTTAAAATAGTTTTATGAACAATAGTATCTGCAATAAGAAAAGACAATGCTGAGAAAAGGCAAAGACAGAAGGAAACTAGGTAAAGGATAGACTATGAGATGGATTGAGTTAATAGAAAAAAACCACAGCCCTCCGTTTGCAAGGTTTGAGTAGGGTTGTTAACAACAGAATTGGCATAAATTGGAAGTGACCTGAAGTTACATGACAATAACAGTATCAACAACTGCAAGAACAACAATCTGCAACAAAAAATATTGTTTCTATCCTGTCCTGTTAGTAAAAAGCAGGCTAAACCTTAAATATCAAGGGTAAGCTCCTGAGTCATAGTATTCCAAGATCCAGTGGCATTTTTTAAAAAGTGTGGGAACTTCCCAGTCCTCAAACAAAGACATTCCTTTTCTTTCTTCTTGGTCCTAAAATGTTGGCTGTCAGACCTTGGGAGCCCCCTCTCACCCTCTTTATGCTCATTGATTAATAACTGCCTACTGTATATCAGGGTTTCCCAATCTAAGGCCAATGGGCCAGATCTGGCCCATAGTGCCATTTCCTGTGATCCCCACCCCTCCTAGGGCATTCAAGTAACAAATGACCACCCCCTTTGAAGCTGCTGGGACAAAAGGGCCACTTACATTGTGCAGGCAGGGGAAAATGGCCATCCGGCCTTCAAAGCTGACTGAGAGTGTGTGACCCTGCCTCCAGCTTGAAAAGGTTGTGAACCCCTGGCCTCAGTGAGCAGCAAAAAAAATATTGCCGCCACACTGTGGGCGGAGCCTACATCATGGGTGGAGCCTACATCATGGGCGATCTAGTCATGCCTGTCATACGGCCATGTATACATCTGCAAACACAGGCAGCACTGGCTCTTTGGCTGTAAATGGAGATGAGTCAGTGGCATCGCTAGCAGGGGGGAGGGGTGCTAGACCAAAAAGAGGGGCTATCCCCAAAAGCCACAGGCAGTGCTTTTTGGGCTATGGTTTGGGGGCCAGTGTCCACCAGGGCGCGGCAAATTTGGCTTCAGCCCTGGGCAGCTGAATTCCACGCGACATTACTGAGATGAGCACTGCACCCTAGAGTCAGATATAACTGACTTTTGAGCAAGGGAGACTTTGAACCACTTGCAGGGACAAAACCTGATGGGACAGGGCAGGGAGGTGGGTGTGGCCACCCAATTTCACCACCTCCTTGCCCAGAGACCACCCAATTTTGCTACCCCCCTCCCGGGAGGTGCGAACCTGTTGCTTCCCACCACTGCCTGGCCTATATGTTCTTCGGAATGTCTGGCTAAGAAGCAAGAGAATGGGAGTTTAATTCCTTGGTCAAGCAAGACTCCCAGATTATGGCCCTTGCTGCCTTGCCCCCCGGCTGCAGTGGCATAACGCGGGTTTCAGCTGCCTGGGGCGCAGGCCAAACTTGCCACCCCTGCCACCCCATTAGGCTCGCCCACCCATCTAGGCTTGCCAGGCAACCCTGGCACCCGTCCCAGCAGTGGCCTCCCTTCCCTGGCTGCCAGGAAGTCCGGGGGTGGCAGCAAAGTCACATTTATTGTGAAATTCTGCCACCCCAAAAAAGTGGCACCTGGGGCGGGCTCCCCCTGCTCCCTCATGCTACCCTGTTTCCTCTAATATAGGACCTCCTCATATAGTAAGGCACCCCCCTGTTTTCCCCCACTTCGAAAATATAAGGGCCTCCCCGAAAATAAGGCACTCACGTAAATCTTGCCTTGGCGATCCACTGTATCAGCAATAAATGTGTACTGAATTCTTCTTCGTCATGGAAAAATAAGGCATTCCCTGAAAATAAGACCTTGTGCATATTTTGGAGTTTTTAAAAATATAAGACAGTGTCTTATATTCGGGGAAACACGGTATGCCAATGTGCCGCCATAGCTGGATAGGCTAGGCTAGGATAGAACTGCCAATGCTGTGACTGATATGATCTGTTAAGTGTACTATATTTGCCTTTGGCGAAGGCTGTGCATGGAACAAATATGTGTTGACCCGGAACACAAAGGTGCCAACTGGTAGTGACTGATAGAGATGTTTAGGCTTCAAAGCTACCTCGTACATAAAAATTGAATCTGCTTCTCTTCCACAACTTGAGCTAAAATTTGAGTTCTTTCCTGAAGAATGGGGTGGGGGGAGAATAGTTATTCCATGAGACTTCAGATGGGAGACAGAGATGTAGCAAACTGGTTTCTTGTATTTTGCTACAGTGGTACATATGCAGTGGTGGGATGTCAAAAATTTTTACTAACCCATCACAGTGTGGGTGGAGCTAACATCATGAAGTCATGATGTCGTGGGCAGGGCCAAATAACAAAAATAAAAATGATAAAATAAAATAAAAATAAGCACACGCACACACACACTTAGCTCAACCCACCCACCCACCCATCCACCCACAACACAAACCGTAAATAAATTAAATAAATTAAATAAATAAAAATTACATTAAAATACACCCACCCACCCAACTCAAACATAAATCAACCCACACACCCCAAACACAAACCCATCACTTACCTGTTAATATAAGTGCCTGGGCAGCACCATGTTGCAAGGTGGATATGGTCATTGTACTGGTTCTCTAGGATAATATGCCTTAATGTAAATGTAAAACAGCTGTACCTCCTTAAGGGTTCTCCAATTGGAACAGCAATTGGAACAGCACAGGTGTAGCTTATTAATGAGGTAACTCCAAGACTTTGCTTAAAAACTCCAAGCCGACCGCCAGGGCTTTTTAGGAACTGCGGTAGTATGTCAATATAGGTAAAGGTATTAAGTACACATTAAAATACACACAGATACACCACATCCAAAGGTGAGTCACTTACCCTGGGGAGCAGGCTATAGGGAGCTTCAGGCTAGCAGCTTCTCTTCCTCCTCCCTGCTTGGGAGGACAGCAAGGAGGCTGTGCATACGCGCCAAGCCCTATAGGCGTGCATGCACACCAAGTGCTTGGCACGCATGCACAGTGGGGGAACCAGTGAAAAGGTAAGCCCTGAAGTTGGTTCCCCCCAAAAGCTGCTACCGGTTCTCCAGGACACTGGGAAAAGTTACTACCGGTTTTGGCGAACTGGTGAGAACCTGTTACATCCCATCACTATGATTCCTTCATGTTTAAGGTTTATTGTTTTTTGTAATCAATGCAGAGTAACTGAAGAAACACAAGGCTGAAACAAGCTGTGCATGGCATCCATTGACTTTGGACCTAATAATACAAATTCTCCTAAAATAGATTCTAGAAGTTGTAAAACACAGTCTATTGCTAAACAGCTCTCAGCACTAATCTGTTTCTCCCAGTGTTCAGATGAAATCTATGTTCCTGTAATTTGAAACTCCTAGATCCAATCCTACTGTCTGATGCAAGAGAAAACAAATACTGTCTGTTTCTGTCCAGCTCTGCAGATAGTTGAACTGAATTTTTGTGTTCCTCTCTGTTGCTTCTTTTCCAGGCTAATCATACACAGGACTTTAAACCTTTCCTCAGAGCATTTATTTCTTGCATTGCTGGTCTTTCTTTGAAACTGTTCCAGTTCATCTGCATGTTTCTGTGTGCAAAATCACCCTGAAAATGCCTCCAGTTCTCAGTTTTCCCCTGCCACAAAAGAAGGGAGAAAAGAAGGTGGTAGATGCTGTCTACTAATCTAGGGTTTGAGCCAAATTTCAATGCTGAAATCAACTTGGTTTTGTGTCTATTTTAAGACTCTTCCAATTATAATGAAGCATATTTATTTAACTGTGTTGCAATGAGTCCTCTTGTGAAAGTGAGCATGGGGGAGGAGGTTTTGGACAGTAGGTGAAGAGGAACTAATATTTTCCTGACCAGGTCTGAAACCTTTAGATTTTGTGAAAACATAATCAATAAAGCCTCCCCATATCTGTGAAAATTAATTACGCATTCTTTATCATCCCCTTTCTAATTTTTAATTCACATGTCAGCTTGTCATTCAGTGCTATATTCCATCCCGCTCTTGCCAGAGATCATCCACCAGTGTGACCAATGCAGTTTCCATACCATATCCGGGCCTGAATCCTGACTGAAAAGGGTCTAGATAATGTGCTTCATCCAGGACCTCCTGTAGCTTCCTCTCCACTGCCTTCTTCAAAGCCTTGCTCAAAAAGGGTAGCCTTCCTCAAATCCGGAGTGTGGTCACTGCTCCTGGTTGGATCCTGAATTACCTGAGTCAGGCCCATAGTTGCCATGGAAGCCATGAACTCCCAAGCTACCTCAGAACCAACCCCCAATGATGGCAAATTGAAGTCCCCCAGGACCATAAGTCCGGGGAGCTCCAATGCCAACATCGAGACAGCCTCAAGAAGCTCAGAGAGAGAATCTGCCACCCTGCAGGGAAGCAGGTACAAGAGCAAGATTCCCTACTGACCCTTAGGGCCCAAACGCAGGAGCAGGGCCTCACAACCTGGGACTTGTGGAGCAGTGGCTCTGGCAACCCCCATGACTCTCTGGCCACAATGGCGACGCCACCACCCCTCCCCTTCTCCCTAGGCTAGTGCCAATACTGAACCCTTACTTAATCTTAATTAATCTTTTTACTTAATCTTTTTAATCTTCTAATCTTGATTTTTATATTGTGTTTGTATTCAGTTCTAAGTGTTTTGGAGAGCTTGTTAGCTCAGCTGCCCTGGGTCTTTCTGAGTAGGGCAGCATAAAAGTGTGATTAAATAAACAAACAAACAAACAAACCTGGCTGGACACAATTCTGATCGAGGCAGACCATCCTCTGGTCTCAGCCAGGTTTGGGTGATGCATGCCAGGTTGGTTTGCTCCCCCAGGATGGAATCTCAAATGAGGGGGCCTTATTACAAACTGACCTGGCATTCATCAGTAGCAGCCTAAGGGAGTGATCACTCTTGACCAGCTGCTCAGGAACCAGAGGTGTAGCCTGGGACCCAGACAGGGGACAGATATTAAACATCTGTCCCATGTTCCCCTAGTGTGGCCCACCCCTCAGTACCTGCCATATCGCCCCATGCCCATCATTTGGACCCCAGGAACCACTACCCCCATGTCCTCCAGACAGAGTGCTAACCCCTCTACATGGCTGGCAGGGCCCTCTCTACCTCCTTCCATCTCCACCCCCTCTATCCCACCTACAACCCACCCTTAAACTCCCCCGACCTTTTTTAATTCCCAAAATGCCCCCCCCTTCAAGGACGATGGTGTTCTCCGTTCCCTGCCGGGCAGGGTTAGTCGTCAAACAGCTGAGATGGTCACAGAGTCAGCCGTGGTCCCGGTTGCTTTGGTCCCGGTTGCTTTTCACTTCTCACAGAAGGGCGGGACAGGCTGCCAAATAGCTGAGAGGGCTACAGAGGCAGCGGAGGTGGTCCTGGGGCAAGCTGTGGTCCTGACTGCTTTTCTCCTCTCCTGGGAGGGTGGGGCAGGCTGCCAAACAGCTGAGAGGGCTGCAGAGGCAGTGGAGGTTGAAGTTTAAATAGGAGACCCTTCCATCATAGCCACTTGGGCTAGCCTAGTGGTCCTTGGTGCTGATTGGACTGGTTGGTGGTTTGGGGGGTTTCTATGGTTTTATGGTGGTTGTTCTGCTTTTTTAACATTGTGAATCGCCCAGAGTAGGAGGACATCCCAGATTGGTGGGTATAAATGAATAAATAAAAATAAATAAGTTGATTGACTGTCTCTGCAGGATGAACCTATAAAGTCAGCAGATTGGTAAGAAGGCAGATACAGTAGATTCCAAAGACTGAAATCAGCTATTGGATTCTATCAAAGGCTGGTTCTTTATCCTGCATTCAAACTGAGAGCCTTGGAAAAGTCTTTCTTTTTCTTTAGGTGAAGAATATTGTTTCTGAAAACACTGATGGCTTTCTGAATATATTACAGTCAAACCTCACATAAAGAGTGTTTCGCTTAAAGAGTAACTCCCTTAAAGAGCAGCATTTTCTCTGAATGTTCGCTTCACTTAACAAATAAAACCAACCAAAAACTCGCTTAACAAATAAATCAGGGTTTGCAATTCCCCCCACAATTGATCATTTACAATGGTGTTTCGCTTAAAGAGCAAACTCGCTTAAAGAGCAATCCCGTGGAACGCATTATGCTCTTTAAGCGAGGCACCACTGTACTTGGTTTATCATTACCATACACTTATTTTACTTATGTAAATTGGTAGCTAAATATTAAAAGCAGACAGATCCAAGCCATGGAAGCATGCATCATACATTAATTTAATTTATTCATCTGCCTATACTTGAGCACCTGTTAAAAACAAAGCCTATAAGAGCACAGAAAATAAAACAATCCAAAGATGCATGAAATAGCCACACAAAAAGAGAGAAGGGGGAAGAAGGGGGGGACATGCACATCCACACACAAAACCTGTTTTGTACATCTTTCAACTGTTTCTGATTTTGTGTATTCGTATCATTTCTTGTTTGTCTAGTCCATCCCCAGTATTTCTCAAAACAGTAAATTAAAAAACCCCACCTCAGACTGGAAAATGGGGAGATAAAACAGCAGGACCCTGAAAACTTAAGAAAAATGAAAGAACACAGAAAGATGGAAGAAAATTCAGCCTGATAAGCCAAAAGCCTGTCAGAAATGATGACATTTACCATTCAGCATAAGGCCTGTAATGAGACAATGAGATGGATTTCTCTGGGCCGTGAGTTTTAGAGACTCGGCACAGCTATTGAGAAAAGGCCTTCTTCAGTGTCCCCATCAAGCACATCAGATGTTGGACAGGAAACCAAGAAAAGCCTCTGTTGTTGATCTTTGAACATGGGCAGGTTATTACTAGAGATTGCTGTGTACATTGCTTGTTTCTAGTTTGTTCAGCGCTATAATTAGAACTTTGAGTATTTTGTATGTGTGCACATACACACACACACCACATCTCCACATGCCCTGGCATTTACCATATGCAGTCCAACAGAGGAATAAGAATGAAGGCAAGAGGAAATAGAGCTTGTTGCAAATGGTCTGCAGAAATTCAATGAAAGTTTATGTCGGATTTCTCTAGGTCTCAAAGAAATCCTCTAGAAGTTTCACTGTACCAACAGCAGTACCATCACCATTATTTTACATTTCTCCCAAAAATGTCTCAAACTATTGTTTTCCCAGGAAACTGCACAGGGGAAAATAAGGTAATAAAAAACAATGATGGATAGTGTTTGGAGAAAGTAGAGCTGCCATATAGCTTTCTTTTTCTGGATCGATAGCAGGGCAGGGTGATATTTCCTTAACTAAACTATGGTGGATCCACTGTTTTGTCTGCTGAATGTTACCTAAAAATCGCTATCCCTTTTTAATGTGGGAATGCGTTTTAAAATTAAAAGTTCATCTGCTGGCGGAGCTCCCCTAGAACCACATAGAATAGATTTTAATCTCAGACAAAAACAAGACCATTTTATTGACAAACATAACATTTAAAACAAAGGGCCCCCACTACTGGACAAAGAAACATGTCTAACCCATTTTTTTGTCTGCTATAAAATCTAATGAGCTTCCCTGTGCAATTTTGGTGGGATAGCTAGCCATCAAAGTGGCTGAGAGTTTTTTATACATTCCCTTCAACTAATCTCATCACCTATGCTAATTAAGTTATACAATGAGACAAAAGTCCAGCAGAGGGGTTTGCAAATAAACAATCTTTAGTCACATTGAGTTAGTTAGCACTTTAAATTCAAGTTATAATGACAAACTTGTATGCAGATAATAATGTAGGAAGAGAGTTTGCAATCTGGCTTTATGCTGTACTTGATCTCTTCCAGGTGAGCCCCTCCAGGTGCTCCATCTTTTTTTGTTGTTGTTGTCTGGCAACCATCACAGTTTCCAGGATGGTGATGGCTATTATCTTCTTTGAGTAGGGTGTGACATTATGCTTAATTGGTTTCTAGGTGAGAGGTCGCAGTGTCCCTGGGTCTCCAAGCATTCCTCAAGGGGAAATAACTCTGGGTGCTGTTTCATTTTAGAAATAGAACAGAAGATGTTAAGAATCAAAATATTACAGAGCAAAGGAAATATTAAAAAAAGACCCTTTCATTAACATTTTTACAAAGGGCAATTTAAGAACCCCCATTCAGGACATGTCAATAGCTTACTCCTGAAGCAATTTACACCTTTTCTTCAGAATTCCAGAACAGTATCAATTGTTTGCCCATTTGATCTGAGAGGAAATCAGTTTGAGGTCTTTTGTAATTTATTAAACATTAACCCTTGCAGTCATCCTCCAGCTAACAATCGCCTGCTAGCTAGTACCGTGTGGTGCTTGTGAAAGACTAAACTTGAAGTGGATGGCAAATCAAAATAATTAGAGAAGAATATTTTATTGGAAATTAAAGTATATATAATACTAAACATGCTAATTTCAAAATTATGGTTACATGAATATATTGGTTATTTCTATTAGTTAGAAGTATATAATGTAGAAAAAACAATAGCAACACAGAGATAGTCATTTCTTATCTCTAGAGCAATCATGTAAGTCTCATTAGCCTCTCTCCTTGGTTTTCCTCACACAGACTAGCACTTTATATGGTAAACTCATTCTAGACACATTTAAAATAGGAAAATGGTATTTTAACTTACAGTTAACATCTATCGTTAATTCCAGAAGGAAACATAAGGGGGAAATGGTGTCTTCAGCACATGGAAGGCCCACTATGCTTGTTGCTTGGAGAGAAGTTAGACATAAGAGAGGACTATCATTAATACAACAGAAACAAAGCAAACAAACAAACAAACAGGAACAGTGATTGGGAATTTGCCTCAGATTCCAGAATTTGAACAATCAGGTTAGTAGCAAAGGACATTCACATTAGACTGATACCCAATATTATTCCAGTAGTAACTGGAGTTAATAATCTACATTTATATAAACCTGTATGTCTACTCTAGTGGGGCAACTAATTAGATTCATGAAAATGGTCCAACTACCTTCCTAATTGGTTGGAATTTCTTCCTTCCTTCCTACTCATTCATTTCCTAAATACTCATTAGTTTGTCCCTGGTCGAAACAAAATATGCTGTGTTTCCGTGTCACTTCAACATCCATTAGAGCACAGGATGAGTCAGCGTTTGAACCATATGACATTCTTCCTTAACTCTGTATTAAGATTACAGCTGTGTTAACTAGAAATGTTATTCAAAATAAATGATTATATTGTACTGTATATGAGATTAAGCTAACCATTTTAAAGTTACAGTGATAATTTAAACATTCATATGCTTTGGTTGTTTGCAAACAGAATCAGAAATGATCTTGTCACTTGTAATTAGTTACTTATAAGTTCTGATTAAGTATGAACACAGAGAATGCATGGTTTTGTACCTGCAGTCTCTATTTAAAAACATTGATTGGCATTCAAAGTAGAAACACACCTACAGATAAAACTAACTTTTAAAATTTCCTTCCCCAAGGGCTATCATCAACAGTTACATAGTGATTTGAATGCATCCTCAATTCAAAGACAGAAAAGAAGAAAGAGGAGGAGGAGATGGAGATGGAGAGAGAAAGGAAAACAAGACTCAGCTATAAAATCTGTTTGACCTTATCATCATAAGCCAAGTTGACAGGTCTGTTCAAGAAGGATGAGTGTGGTTTTACTGGTGAATTGTAGCCCCAAAGGCATTAGCTCTTGCTAGGTCATTTCTTTTTACCCCTTTGTTGATCTCTGCAGAACTTAATTGGCTTCATTAGCACCACCAAATTGTCCTTCCACAACAGGGAGAACCATAAAATTGTCACAACGTTCTAGTTAAAGGTTTACTTTGCACATAAAATAATTATGTTTTTTTTCCATCCAATTGCAGTAAGCACCTTCCCCACTCCACACCCATTCTGCTCATCTGAAAGGTTATCTGAATTTAACTGACCAAACCAAGTGATTTAAACTGAACATTTCATGAGTAATTTTCAATTGAAATCACCTGGTGTCTAGCCAAAGCAACATTATATTCTCAGCAACCTTTCTCACATTATTGTATAGAATTCCTGCCAAATGAAAGGATCAACAGACTGATATAATGACTTTGATGCAAGCTCTGTTGATTAATTAGAAAGCTATGCACTTCCATAGCTATGTTGGCTAGTCTTCCCTATCAGACTGCCATCCATTTGTTTTGCACTCAGCCAACATGCCCAATGACTAGAGTTTGAGGGTTACAACCCAAAGCACCTAGATGGCACAAGATTGGGAAATACATTTTAAGGATAAGAGGCAGAGGAAGGTAGGTGCAGACAAATGAATGCAGAGATCTTAAATCCAACGGCTAGTCTCACCCACATTAGATCCATTGAATCAGTTCCTCAAAGGTAAGACATCACATATACAACTATTCAAGGGAACAACTTTAATAGAGACTAGAAACTGGACTTAAATTGCTCTACATACTGATCTATGCCCATTTTCCTCAACTTGTTGCCTGGCCCTTGGGCCAGTTATTGGATGGGTAGACCATGATCAATCAGCCTTACAAGCAAATTGGGAAATCTAAAGGCCTTCTGGAGGGCAATTCTCAAATTCCTAAGGATGCAATGTGAGACCTATTTTGTCAGACCAAGAATCCCTCCACTTCAGTGTCCTGTCCTTGAGAGAATACAGAGAGGTAGTATGACAGTTAGCTTCAAATACAGTAATACCCCGGATAACGATTGCATCGGATAACGCTAAAACCGCATAACGACGACAAATTGGGGGGGGGAAGATTTGCACCGGATAATGTTCTTTTTAGTGTTATCCGATACAGTCGTTCTTAGCAGCAGGGTGGCTGGCTCCGTTCAGCTTCCCAGCCACCCTGCAGCTATGGAGGCAGGGGTGGGGAGGCTGGAAAGCTGAAGGGGGGCTCCCCCGTCGGCTTCCCCAGCCACCCCACAGCTGCGGAGGCAAGGGCGGGTGGCTAGGGAAGCTGACAGGGAGTCCCTGTCAGCTTCCCCAGCCACCCTGCAGCTGTAGATCGGGTCCTCTGATCTCTCTGGAGCAGGCAGGGGACATGATCCAAGCTGTTTCTGGGCTTCCCCGACGTCCTCAGCCAGTGCAGCAAGCCAAAATGTCAGGATTCGAACCCTGATGTTTTGGTTTGTTGCAGCCTCAAAGAGGGTGGGGGGACTTCAAAATTAGCACGCATCGGGTCTCCCGACCTCCCTAGAGCCGATGCACACTATTTTTGAAGTTCCCCAACCCTCTTTGAGGCTGCAACAAACCAAAACGTCAGGGTTCGAATCCCGACATTTTGGCTTGCTGCACTGGCTGAGGACGTCGGTGAAGCCCAGAAACAGCTTGGATTGGGTCTCCCCACCTCCCTGGACCCGGCAGGGGGGTCAGAGACCCCAAAATTGGTAAAAAAAAAACGTCCCTTTTTTTTTTTTTTACCAATTTTGGGGTCTCTGACCTCCCCCTGCCGGGTCCAGGGAGGTGGGGAGACCTGATCCAAGCTGTTTCTGGGCTTCCGCGATGTCCTCAACCAGTGCAGCAAGCCAGAATGTCGGGATTCGAACGCTGACGTTTTGGCTTGCTGCACTGGCTGAGGACGTCGGGGAAGCCCAGAAACAGCTTGAATCGAGTCTTCCTACCTCCCTGGACCCGGCAGGGGGGGTCAGAGACCCCAAAATTGGTTAAAAAAAATCTGTTGTTTTTTTTTACCAATTTTGGGGTCTCTGACCCCCCTGCCAGGTCCAGGGAGGTAGGGAGACCCGATCCAAGCTGTTTCTGGGCTTCCCCGATGTCCTCAGCCAGTGCAGCAAGCCAAAACATCAGCGTTCGAATCCCGACATTCTGGCTCGCTGCAGCCTCCAGGGAAACAGGGCTTTTTTTTAACGTTGTGTGATCAATGCATCGCACAACGTTAAAAACCGGATAACGATGAGACTTGTGGAACCAAGCCTCAACGTTATCCGGGGTACTAGTGTATTTGAAAAGCCATCACACAGAAGATGGAGCAAGTCTGTTTTCTAATGCTCCAAAAGGCAGAACCTGAAGTAATGGATTCATATTACAAGAAAGTACAATCATACCTCGCATAACGAATTTAATGCGCTCTACGAGGCTGTCAGACAACCGGCCGTCCCTGTAAGGGCCCCTCCCTTCACGTTCCTGAGGCTTAGCTCATTACTGGAACTTAACCCTTACTTCACACACTTGGGAGAGCCGGGCTGCATAAAAAAGGAACTCTTACTATGCTCAGGCAATAGAGCAACACAAGGGAGGTATCTGGTAGCGTAGCTGTGTGCGTGTGCCAATGAAAAGAACAAGAATCTTCATAGAAAAACAGCTGCTTTATTCTTCAGGTTCATATAGCATAGTCCATGGAAAAACGTAGATATAAAAGGTCAGTAATAGATATCAGTCCAGGTAACAGTCCAGGTTCATTAGGTAATCATGATGAAAGTAAGAGAATAGTCCCACACCATAGCCAGGGTCTTAAGCCATTGAGATCCAACACAAACTAACTAACTTCTCTGCAAAATGGAGATTCTGCAGTCAGGTGGATTACCCTCGGCCAATCAGGGAACAAAGGAAAACATTCTCAAAACAATGATTGTTTACACACAAGTACAGTTAGTGAAGTCAAAACATGCTGGCTAGGGAGATTGCACAGGAACACTGGCTGAAAACAAACCGTCTCGTGACACGTAGTATTGTGAGACACAGAGAACAAAGGATTTTTGAGGCCTAGCTAAAACTACAACCTCAAGCCTTGAGAACATTAGGAAAAAGATGTTGTTTCCTGACAAAGGCTGCTCACTATGCAAAAAATTCGCTATGCGAGTCAGACTCGCATAACGAATTTTTCACTATGCAAGTCGGACTTTTCCCTATGGAAAAACTCGCATAATGAGCGAGTAATGCGAGTTTTTCCATAGGGAAAAGTCCGACTCGCATAGCGAAAAATTCGTTATGCGAGTCGGACTGCTTAGCAAAAAACTTGCTCGTTATGCGAATTTTTCACTAAGCAAAACAGTTGTTATGCGAGGTTTGACTATAGATGTTTACTGAATATCAATAGGAACCACTTGATCTTAAGATCTGTTTGAGAGCAGAAAGGGCTATCTTGGAAGCTGGTGGACTCTCTTTCATTTGAGGTTTCTAACAGGAGTTGGAGGAACATCTGCTGGTGATGTTTTAGCCAGGGATTTTCCTGAATTGGCAGGAGGTGGGATTTACTGACCACTGATATTCCCTCCATAATTACTGTTCTATGCTTCTGTGATTCTGGAATTCATTTACAGTCAAAATAAAATACGTAATAGGCAAATGGGGGAGTTATATCATACTCTGATCTTGGTAAACAGAAACTAGGTTGGCCAAGGACGGAGGCTGTTAATACCTCCCACACAATTATGTATGTATGTATGTATGTATGTATGTATGTATGTATGTATGTATGTATGCATGTACTACCCCACCGTGACATCATCACAGAGTGGGCGGAGCTAATGTCATGACATCATGGCATGATGTGGGCGGAGCCGACGTCATGACATAATGATGTGAGTGGGGCCAAAGAAAATAATAAAAATAATAAAAAAATAAGCACACACACACACACACATCCCTCAACCCACCCACCCACAACACAAACCCATATATAAATTAATTAAATTGATAAATAAATAAAATAAAAAATACATTAAAATACACCCACCCACCCCAATACACACACACACCAAACACAAATCAACCAGAGCTTTTAAACCAGAGCTTAAAGCTTATTCTGGCTAATCTTTCTCACACTAGGTCAGATGGAAGGAACTACAGAATGAACTCACCATAAGATGGCTTCATTTTGGCACTTTTCAACTTTTCAACAGTTAAAGAAGTTAGGTACTAAGTCTATGCCTAACCAGTTCTGTAGGATAATATGCCTTAATGTAAATGTAAAACAGCTGTACCTCCTTAAGGGTTCTCCAATTGGAACAGCAATTGGAACAGCACAGGTGTAGCTTATTGATGAGGTAACTGCAAGACTTTGCTTAAAAACCCCAAGCCAGGCCACTAGGCCTTTTTAGGAACTGTGGTAGTACGTCAATATAGGTAAAGGTATTAAATACACATTAAAATACACACAGCCACACCACATCCAAAGGTGAGTCACTTAACCTGGGGAGCAGGCTATAGGGAGCTTCAAGCTAGCAGCTTCTCTTCCTCCTCCCTGCTTGGGAGGACAGCAAGGAGGCCGTGCATACGCGCCATGCACTGTAGGCGTGCATGCATACCAAGTGTTTGGCATGCATGCGTAGTGGGGGAACCAGCGAAAAGGTAAGACCCGAAGGTGGTTCCCCCCAAAAGCTGCTATCGGTTCTCTGGTACACTGGGAAAAGTTACTACCAGTTCTGGAGAACTGGTGTGAACCTGTTACATCCCATCACTTGTGTGTGTGTGTGTGTGTGTGTGTGTGTGTGTGTGTGTGTGTGTGTGTGATTCAAATTTATATATTCATGAAGAGTTGTATCGATATGCCAAGAGAATAACTACCTTTCATTTATCTTCAGCATGAAAGGTACAAGGAATCTTTTATATTTCCTAAGCTGGAAAAAAAAAGTGTCTTGGTTCCTTATGAAGCAAGACATGGTGCTCCCAGAGGTGAGGGATAAGATCTGCTCCCCAAATCTATGAACAGACTCCAACCAGACTGGTCACATATCAAGCCAGCTTTGTGATTACATGGAAGGTTGACTGGGAAATAATCAGTGGTGGGCTAAAAAAAATATTACTACCACACTGTGGGCATGGTATGGTGGGTGTGGCCAGGCGGAAAACCCTGCATTGCACCCAAATTAGGACTACTTTATTTCTAAACTTGGTTATTTGTTACTCTTAATTTCATTTACACCTCACCTTTTCTGTAGAAACTGGGAAACAAAGGAACTATGATTCAAAAGGAAAATATTTCTTTTCTTGTGATGATACTAGACAAAGCAGAGTAGTTTAAGCAAAAGGACTCTAGTGGCAATTTACATTTTGGTCTGAGTTCAAAGGAAAATTACAAACTGTTGCAGCTGTGTGGTGAAAGAAACTGCCCAAGTTAGCTCTCTTAGGACTTCATTCTTTATCCATTTTACATTCAGCCATTAAATCTCTCTCCACTAAATTACAGGGGACTCATCTACTCATTATCCTTTACAGTATATGCACATTTTCCCTTCCTATTTAATTAGCAGAATTAAAATTATATTTTTTACTCTCCCACATACACATAATTTGGCAGAGCTTGCACTGGTGATGGGGTGCCAGGAGGGGGGGGGGAGCAACTAGATAAGACTCACAGATATTCAGAGAGTCCCAAAACATTTTTCTAGCCATTTTCTTTGATTGCCATTCCTCCCCACATCATGTAATAATATTCTACTTAGAATCATTTTCAATGTTCTTGGTATTCTGGTGAGGAAAGTCAAGCAATAAAATAGCTCAATCTGCCCAGAGTGACATTTAAGTCATATGGGCCGTATAGAAGTGGAACAAATGAATTGATACAGAATCAAGAATTGAAGGGGGACTTATAAACATTCTCCTCCAAACCTTCACTTCTTGCAGGAAAGGCAGGTAAAGACACTGTCTGCACCAGCCTTCCCAGAAGACCTCACATTGTGAGTTCGATTCTGACCAAAGATCAAGGCTCACTTCATCTTTCATCCTTCTGAGGTCAGTAGATGAGTACCCAGCAAAATGCTAATTGCCTTGTGAACTGCCCAGAGACTGCACTAAGTACTATGGGCCAGTCTATAAGTGTAATTGCTATTGCTAATTGCTGTTGCTCTTGTTAAAAAGACCCCTGTACTCCTAGTTCCTATTATTTATGTATTTAATATTCCTTCAACAATTAGTGTTAGACACTACTATGGGTGGCATAGAATAAAAACAGAAAGACATCAGACAATCAAAGAAATATAGCAGTAAGTAAAATATCAACAGACACAACTAAATGACATAATACAAAAAAAAAAAAAAAATCGGGACAGCAATATACAAACCACAATGATGACTTATACCTATAACACTAAGTTCCAACAGGTATTAGTTAAATAAAATATTTGATTTGGTTTAGCATGTTTTTGCTTGGCCTCCCTTCAAAAAAGGACCCAAGACAGCTTTCAGTATTAAAAAAGGAACAGCAGAAAAGCTAAAAACAAAAAAAATGTTATAGGATTAAATAAAGAATTGTACAAAAATCATGTTAAAAGCTCACAGATAAAAGCATTAAATAATTAAAGTAACCTTGTTTACTCCCATGTCCCCCTTTGATAATTAGTCACTGGGAGAAAGCACACATAAAGAGGGAGGTCTTTGCCTGCTCCTGGAAGGATGGGAAAGACAGGGTCAGCCTCGCCTCTTGTGGGAGGTCTAGAGCCCTGAAGCAGCAACAGAAAATATCCTTTCCATGTTGCCACTAAATACACCTGTTAGGATGCAGGATCTGAGCAAAAGGCCTCCCTTAATTATCTTTACACCCCAGCAGGCTCATTAAGGGAGTCGTGGTCTTTGAAATAGCTTATATCTGTGGTTCCCAACATGGAGCACACACTCCACAGGTGTACATCAATTCCCAGTCAGTACATTGGCTCATCAGGGCTTTGAAGAAATGAAGTCCAAAAACCAAAGGTTGGGAAATACCGGCTTAGACCAAAGCCCCCCCCCCCTCTGGGTCCACAACAACGGCCTGAGGAGGACTCCATGGCCTAGCAGTGGCTGAGAACATTGCCCCCTCCTCTCAGCCCACAATGGCCTGAGGAGAAGACTCCATGGCCTGGCAGGCAGCTGAGGACCTTGCCCACTCCTCTGGGCCAACAACAATGGCCTGAGGAGAGTTAGTGTTGTTCTGGTTTGGTTGAATTTTGTATTTTATGAGGTTAGATTTTATAATTTTTATTGTACCGTTGCTGTTTTGACTGTATGCCGCCCTGAGTCGCCTCGGCGAGTGGGCAGCAATATAAAAAATCTGAATAAATAAATAAATAAATATAGGTCAAAACTAGAATTTTGAATGGTGCCCAGGAATTAATTAGCAGTAAGTGGAGCGGCTATAATAGTAGGGTTATTTGATCTTTGTAACTAGTCCCAGTTAACCACTGGCTGAAGCATTTTGACACTTTCTGAAGGCATGTAGAGCACAATACAGCAATTTAACTGGGATGCAACTAATGCATCAGTCACCATCACCACTTCCCTATGATTAGCCTGATTGAGTTTTATTCTGCTTCCCATTCTGCTGAATAAAAGGAAAATTACCTCCCTGTTTTTCTTGAATTCATGGTGTTGTTCCGATGTTAAAAAATCCATGCCAGGTAGCTATTCATGGTATTGGGTAGTTTGGATGTTGATTTGACTGCAATTGGCTTGCCTAGTGTGTAAACTAAACTACTGTACTTGATACCATGAATAGCTGCCTGCGTGGATTTTTTTTAACATTGGAAATTTGGAACAACACCACAAATTCAAGAAAAACAGGATCACTAGGTAATCCTGTATCCCAATTGACTTTGTTTGGACATTGATTTGATTGCAATTGGTACGCCTAGTGTGTAAACCAAATTGAGATCATTGCTTCCCAATGGAGGAACATGGAGTGTTGTATTCCCTGCATCTGGCCACGAAGTAAAGCTGATGCTTCATGAAGGGCCATGTGGGAAGAACAAGTGCCTGGTTTCCTGTGGGGGTGGAGTGATGCACCAAAAAGCCTTTTAATATTGTTCTACATGGATTTCTAAGACTTGTACTTGGCAAGAAGACATCATGCCATGTTTGAAGAAGAGATTGTGGATCTTGAAAGCTTGCAACATTTTAATTTTCAGTGATCCAATAAAGGTCTCGCCTTCCTCCTGATTTTTTTTGTTTTGCATTTTTTTTTGCAATTTGAATATGGATCACACAGCTAATCTCCTTTATTTATATTTTAGAATGTTTAAATGAATATTTTTAAGCCTACAGATAATTGAAACCATGGATACTGAACTTGCAGATATAGTAGGATGAGTGTGCCTGTGAGATGATCAACAACATGACGAGCTCAACAACTGCCTTATCAGCAGAACTTTCTTCTGGGAAAACCAGCACTAGACAGAGGGCCTTTTTGGTATCCGCCCCGGCTCTCTGGAACCTCCTGCCGACAGACCTCCACCTCCAACCACAACTGGTGGCCTTTAGGAAAGAGCTAAAGACATGGCTGGCCCGGCAGGTTTGGAGTGCTGCTGTTGGATCTACTCCACCCAGCTGGCTCATATGACCATCTGACAATTCTGTTAGGGGGATTTTAGATTTTTTTTAGATTTGAGCTTTTGTGGTTTTAAGATTTTAGAGATTTTAGTGTTTTTATGATGTTTTATCCATATGTATGGGTTTTTCTAATGGGTTATGTTAGGGTGTTTCTTATGTTGTAAATGGCCCGGAGTTGCCTCTGTGAGGAGGCAGCTAAACAAACAAACAAACAAAAAAACAAACAACAATCATAATCATAATCATTTGCCTTGCACGTGTATTCAGAGAGGCTTTCCTAGAATTATCTTGAAGCAAGAATACACCATACTTCAACAGTTAGTTCTAGTCGCCTGTTTTCTTCATTGTTTGTCATATCATTTCAAGGTAAAAAGGAGAAGGGTTCTTTTATCTTCATCTTGCTGGTACTGAGGATGACTCATGGGCTTGGTTCCATATCCCAGTGTAAATTAATTTTACTGTTGACCCCAGACATCAGTGCACTATGCTGGGATAAGAAGCATTTCCAGATGTTTTGGATTACGATTTCCATGGTTCCTTATCCTAGATTAGGAGTCTTCAACCTTTTAAAGCCGGGACCCCAGATCACGCTCCCTCAGACAGCTCCTGGGGCCAGATGGCCATTTTGTCTTTCCTCCACCACACGTCACTTTCTGGTGTGGTGGATGTGGTGGTGGGCCACGTGAAATGGCGCCGTGAGCCACAGGTTGAGAATCCCTGTCCTAGATCATTCTAGGTGGTCATGACAGGAGTGTACATCACACTAAACATCTGGAGGCCCAAGATTTCCTCACCTTCTGCCAAATTCTCCACATTTTTCCAGTGGGCTCTGAATAATTTGTAGAATTGAATGAGTGGAAACCATCTTCTCTTTGTTGCTGCTGCTGACAACACATCTGACATTTAAGCTAAGGTGTTGGTTAATTATTGAAAACTCCAACTGACCTTTAAGTTCAAATACATGAGGGAAATGGCCAAAACAAGAGGTAAAAACGAGGCATCCATCTGATTTCAGCCTCCAGTCCTGACAGCCTGGGCAGCTTTTAGCAAACAGCTCCAAATCTCCTTTAATTTGAATAAAATTAAGAGTGTGCTTTCTTCCTTGGTAATGGCATGTTGGACATACTGTGTAGTGTGCTTGCAAGATGCCTTTTAAAAACAGTTTTATTATGCTCCCTTCAGGTAGAGGCCATGACTAGAGGCAAACTTCTGGGTGAGATGGATGGCTAGACTGATATGGCAATTCTTGCATTTCCTATGTTTATAATGGAGATAAGATTTTAACCAAGCATAAAGGTTTCACAGCTGGATGGAACAAATCCATTTTGTTGTTATGGAAAAAGGAAGCAGGGTAAAATACATTTTTAATCAGAGTTTACTGACATTAGTCAACCACTTGCCTAGGCACATTGGCTTGATTCTGGCAGGAAGCTTTGCTGATAACATCGGAGTGAGGAGGCAAGTTTTCTATGCATGGCTGCCTTGGAAAAGCATGGGGGTTCCACAGATCAGACTCAAAGGTAAGTAAAGGTAATAGTAAAGGCAAAGGTCTTCCTTGCTTGAAAGTCAGTTGTGTCTGACTCTAGGGGTAGGTAGTCATCTCCCTTTACAGCCAAAGAGCCAGTGTTGTCTGCATCTGCGGAGATTTCCATGGATTTCTATGGTCACTTGGCAGGCAGGACTACATGCTGGAGCACACGGAATGCTGTTACCCTTCCCAGTAAAGCAGTACCTGTTTATCTACTTACAATTTCTTGCTTTCAAACTGTTAGGTTGGCAGGAGCTGAGAGAGTCTTGCAGCATTCAGGCCTCAAACTACTGACCTGCTACACTTCCAAGCATCAAACACAATGTCTTAACCACTAAGCCACCATGGCCCTCTTGACCCAAAGGTAGTAGGACTGTAAAGATTATGTCACTCACTGCTTTGCAGTGAAACGGGGATTCTGAACAGGAATGATGTGGAACAATAGAACTGGGACAAGTAATGTTGTTGCTTAGAGGATTCTGGGAGTTCTACTCCAGAGAGCATCTGTTTTGGCTTAGTGTGTGGAGAGCATTAGAAATAGGCAGCGGTGGGCTCCACAAATTTTTACTACCACACTGTGGGCGTGGTGTGGTAGGCATGGCCAGGGGAAAAGCCCTGCGTTGTACCTGAATTAGGTCTTCTTTATTTCAAAACTTGGATGGGCGGGGCCAGCCAGAATTTCTGCTACCGGAGTTAACCTACTGATGCCCACTACTGGAAATCGGGATGGAAATCCTTTCAGGGTTCCTATATTTATGGTAAACATGAAACTGAAAAGGCCTTTCTTATGAGATGGTTATGTACATTATTTGAAAATGCAATAAGTGTAGCATTTCTTATGAATTACCAAAAGCAGTAGTATTGGATGAGTTGCTTGTGTCTTTTTCATCACTTAACCTGTCAATTTGTCCTCTGCTGTGTGTGTATTTTGAGGAAGTAATGAAATAAAAAGACGATAAATTCTTGGGAGGCAAGCTATGAGAAACCTAGGGAACATAATAAAAAGTAAAGACATCACCCTGCCAACAAAAGTCCGCATAGTCAAAGCAATTGGTATTCTCAGTAGGAACATATGGTTGTGAGAGCAGGACCATAAGGAAGCCTGAGCACAGAAGAATAGTTGCTTTGAAATGTGATCCTGGAGGAGAGTTTTGAGAGTACCCTGGACAGCAAAGAGAACAAATAGGTCAATCCTGAAGGAAATCAACCCTGACTGCTCCTTGGAAGGACAAATATTGAAGCTAAAGTACTTTGGCCACCAGATGAGAAGAGAGGTCTCACTCGAGAAAGACTTGATGCTGGGAAAGATCAAAAGGAGAAGTGGGTGGCAGAGGATGAGATGGCTAGATGGCATTGTTGATGCAATGGGTATATAGCTGAGTGGCCTGCAGAGGATGGTGGAGGATAGGGGGTGCCTGGTGTGAGATGGTCCATGGGGTTGCACAGGGCCTGAATCAACTGTGCGAGTGAACAAGAATAAATCCAAGAATGTGCAAAATGCAGAAACATGATTAAAAGTAAATCTGTCACTTGGTCATTGGAAATGAGAACTCTTGCAGGCAGTGAAAAATCCTTGGCAGTTTGTCCCATGATGCTGAGGTAGTCAATTTCTATCAATAGCTGTATAAGTAGAGGTGTAAATAATGGTCAATAATTTTTCTTCTTTTCAGTTTAGGTGGTCTTGGCGAGACACCTCAATAGGGGATTTTACAAGCTCTATGTAACTCCCAGTGATGGGATGTCAAAAACTCTACTACCACGCCATGACGTCATGGACGTCATGGGCGTGGCCAATGTCATGACGTCATGACGTCATGGGCGGAGCCAACGTCATGACGTCATGACGTTGTGGGCAAGGCCAAAAATAAAAATAATAATAAAAAAATAAACATGCACACAGACCCGTAAATAGCTTAAAGAAATAAAATAAATAAATAAATAAAATAAAAATTAAATAAAAGTACAACCAACCACCCAAAACACAAATAAATCACCCACCCACCCTAAATATAAAAGCCTCACTTACCTTCCTTGGCGCCGACGTACCTCCATGTGGTTCTTCCATCCTCCTCCTCCTCCCCAGCGCCCCGGCGACACACGCCCTCCTCCGGCTCTTTATACCTTCGATCTCCTTGCTCTCCCCGGCGCAGTTCATCGCCAGCGCCCCTTCCTTGCTTCCTCCTCCCGCACCCAGAGGGTCGTCTTTGGAGCGGAATTCGGCGAACATCGGGCAGGCGGGGCGCGGCGGTTGCAAGTCCCTTTGCTTGTGTGAATCCGTCCTCCGTTGGCCGACCTGGGACCGCCGGCCTCCGAACGAACACGGGTCTCTCTCCCTCCCTCTCTCGCCGAGACCCCCCTCCCCTCCTGCGCCTGGCTTGGGTGGCGGCCAGTCCGTGTCTCCTCCTCCTCCTTCCTCCTCCGACTGTGGCCGTTTCCTCCTACGAAGGCTGCGGCCGGCCCTGCATCCGCCGGCCACGGCCGCCACAGCCCCTGCCTGGCCACCAAACTCCCACGGGCACGTTGGTGCCTGGCCGCGCCGTCCGCCCGCGCCGCGCCCTTCTAGGGACTTGGGCCCGACAAACCCCCGTGCCCTGGGTAAGCCCGGCGGGGCTCGCCACCGCCGCATCGTCTTCTGCCGGGCACCTGCTGCTTCCTCGGGCCGTTGCCTTTTCGGCCCCGCCGGGCTTACCCAGGGCATGGGGGTTTGTCGGGCCCAAGTCCCTAGGAGGGCGCGGCGCGGGCGGACGGCGCAGCCAGGCACCAACGTGCCCGTGGGAGCCAGGTGGCCGGCTAGGGGAGGTGCCCTTCTCTTAGGGCTGCCGCCGCTGCTGCCGGAGCCACTCTAAGAAGGGGCGGCTCCAGCTTCGGAAGATTTTTTTTTTAAAATTGGAGCCATTCGGCTCCAATTGACTGCGCATGTCCAGAAACTCAATTTGACGCATGCGCAATGCATCAGATTGAGTTTCTGCACATGCGCAGTCAATTGGAGCCATTTTAGCTCTGATTTTTTTTTAAAAAAAATTCTTTCGGTGAGGCGTCCGGAACCGGACGCCTCAAAAGTGGACTCCCCTCCCGGAGAACTCTCCGGGATTGGTCTTACCGGTTCCAGGGATCCGTCTGGAACCGGGGACATCCCATCACTGGTAACTCCTCAACCCCAGACAGCAGCAAATGGGTCTATTTTGTTCCTCATCAAGCTCCACATTATGAGCACAAATTAGACAAAGCCATGCCATTTCTATTTAACAAACAAAACACAGAGCAACAGAGAATGACTAGCTAAGTGTTAAAATGCAAAACACCCATCAGTACTTGTAATTCCTAAAAGCTGATGCACAAATGTTATGCAAGTTGTGTTTTAAAGAATTATTTTGAGCCGTGTTGCTTATATTTTTTGTGTGCAAAATAAAATCATTTTTAATCTCCTTCTTTTCTCTTGTCAACTGTGCAACAAAATACTTCATGGTCTTGTGAAACGATGAGAATAATTCACAGTACCTCATCCTTACCTAGGAAAACTAGGCAAGTGTGAACTCACATTCTAATCATGATGGATAACTATGTCAGGTTTCCTCTTCCCCAATGCCTTGTGACAATAACCTCACCAAATTCACAGGGTTTAAAAAAAAATAGAATAATGAATCTTCACCTCTGGTGTGTCATCAAGGAACATAAAAAGAAAAATAGTGAAAGAGCAAAAAAACCTTTAAAAAATATTAATCAATGAGTGATTGAAGAGAAAAGCTTCTAACATGCTGAGCCTTCCAAAAATTGGTTGCTTAAGACAGACACATGGCATGACAGTAACATGGCTATGTCTTTGGAGCTGCAGTTTGCCAAGGACAAGCACTTCTTTTGACAAGTTGTGATGAACTACCTCTATAGTGACATGGTGTTGACTTTTCCGTCATGCCCATTTATTGTTTTCTGCATGCACGCTGCCTCACAGCAACACAACTTGAAGAAAATATTCAGTGAAGCAACGCAGTACTGCACACAAAAGCTGTACTAAATAACTTTCTCAATTTCCAAATTTCCTACAAACCACTTACTCCATCTTTTCTTCTCCCTCCTTTCTGCCCCTCAATTCATTTTTGTCACACTCAGATCCTCTGTCAAATAAAATGTGTGAGAGATTTATGCCCATGTGGTGATAAACCTGATGAAGTGCTGAAATGAGTATTAATATTAATATTATAATATTTCAGCTAACATATGGTTTCCAAGTTCCAGCTTTCCTTTCCCATGGCCTGCTGTGGAACGACCTCCAGGGCTGCTTGACAGTGAAGAAAGGAAACATTAAAAAAAGAAAGAGTAGGGAAATAATTCATGAGAATTGACAGACTAGTCAATTGAAATTCAGGTGAGATTGATGTAACTGAAATTGACCTAAGATTGAAGTCAGTCTTGGGATGGGACTTGATTTCTCTTCCTGGTTGATCTGAGCTTTGGTTATTAATAATCAATGCCACCAATATTAAGATCACTAAATATTACACAAGCACATATATTAGTGTTTATTACAACAAACATTTTCTATTTTATTATTCACTTCTGCATGTTGTCCAAAGTAGTACATGACAAACCCAGGGGAAGCTGGTGACTCCTAGAGTGTAAGGTTGGTGCATCCACTTTGAATTTTAGTTTGAACTTTGCATCATGAGTTATCCAATTGGTGTACCTATGCAGTGATGGGCATCTAAACATTTTACTACCACACTGTGGGGGGAGGGCTCCCTATGTGGGTGGGGCCAAATATGTGGGCGGGGCCAAATATGTGGGTTGCTGGAGTAGCCATGTGATCTAGTCATGCCTGCCACATGGCCATAAAAACATCTGCAAGCACAGACAGCACTGGTTCTTTGGCTGTAAATGGAGATGAGCACTGCACCCTAGAGTTGAATGTGACTGGCTTTTCAGTGGGGGAGACCTTTACTAACCACTTTCAACTAAACTAACCAATCAGGGATCTTCTGTTATTAGGTAAGGATGGAGGTTGCCCTTGCTCAAGGGCCAGTAGTACCCAGCTCTGGGGTTCAGTACTTGTCCCTGTTTATAGCCAAAGAAGCAGTGGACTTGATCCACAAAAGCACACATTAAAATACAGCAGTTAGTGTTTAAGGTACCACAACATTTTTGTCTTTTTGTTTTGTTTACTCACAGATATGTTTGCACAGAATAAAACTTTTTAAAAGGTAGCTGTGTTAGTCTGTGTTTCAAGCATATCAGAGTAAACAAAACAAAAAGAAACCCAAGCCTTCGGAGTTGGGCAGCAATATAAACACCCATCAGGGCTCAGGGCATGGCACTTCGGCGGCGATAGGATCACCCGGGATAGCCCAACATGGCTCCTCCTCCTCTCTGACCTTGGCTCCAGCAGCTCTTCATCCTCCTCTTCTTCTTGGCTCCTGCCCAGAGTGCAGGAAGAAGAGGAGGAGGAGGTGGGCGGGGCCAGCCAGTTTTGTGATCCAGTGTGAACTGGCTGATGCCAACCACTGTACCTATGTTGGAAATGACTAGGTTTGATATTTGGCAGGCTGGATGGCCGAGTGAATTTGGCTGTAGGACCAGGGACTGAGAGTTTAATTTACTACTGTGCCTCCTGCAGGAGCTATGGGTAAACTGCAGAGTCCCAGGGAATATCTATGGAGTTTTCAAAGTGATGTAGTGGACAGAATTATAGACTAAGATTCCAGACACTTGTGTTCCAGTCCCTGCTCAGTCATGGAAATTCATGGATAAAATACTCATTGGCTATCTCAGTTATGCCGAAAACCTTATTAAGCTCATTATAAGTTGTATGGCTGCAACTTAATGGCACATAACACACAAACACATATGGAGGTATGCAGGAATCAGGCTTCTCCTCAGAGCTGTAGACTCAAATACACAAAATAGAAACCAGTCACTCTAGTACAGTGATGGTGAACCTTGGCACTCCAGCTGTTTTGGAACTTTAATTCCCAGAAGCCCAAGTCCCTGTGAATCCACACAAATGGGTTTACTGCACATATTCAGTAAACCCATTGGTGTCCACAGAGACGTTGGCTTCTGGGAATTGACATCCAAGAACAGCTGGAGTGTCAAGGTTTGCCATGACTGATCTATGGTAATCTTTTAAAAATGTTTAATTTGCTGATATCTTGAAGTGGCTTGCTGGTTCAGAAGAATTGCTTTTGGTCTGTTTCTAGTGAAGATGTGCTGAAAGTAGATCAAATCAGAGCAATCCCACCAATAACAAAAATAGAAGCCCCTGAAAAGGGTTCAGAAAGGAGTGGGCAGGAATGTTCTGGGGACAATTGTGTAATAACCTAGAAAAAGAAATGAACTAACCTTTTGCTACAGCAGATGAAACAGGAGGCTAAATGCCCATCTGATTCCATCCTAACCCACATAGTATGTTTGTTACTCAACTTAACCAAGTTATCAAGTGGCAGTTGCAATTAGCTGACTGGAAGGCAGGAGGTCAGCAGTTCAATTCCCGAGTACTGTAGGATGGAATGAGCTCCTGTCTTTGTCCCAGCTGCTGCCAACCTAGCAGTTTGAAAGCAAGAAGTTGCAACAGACAGCATTGCAGCAGACACTGAACCCTCAAGTTGGAGAACCAGAGTGGCTTTCGAGAAAGGGAAACCTTTACCTTTAAATAGGGACCACTTTGGTGGGAAGGTAAACAGCGTTCCGTGTGCTCCGGTGTCTATTCATGATCATGGAAACATCTGCAGAATCAGACATCACTGGCTCTTTGGCTTTGAAACAGAGATAAGTACTGAAACCTAGAGTTGGATATGACTGGTTTTCGAGCAAGGGAAACCTTTACCTTTACTAAACTCCAATCACCTTTCTGAAGTACTGCAGCATAGAAGTATTTTTTTATCCCCCCCCCCCAAATATATATGCCAATATTTGCTCTCATTAGAGAATACAATCCTTTCTTCTGCTTCATGCTTCTGAATCTTTAATGGAAGATGGAAATGCTATTCAAATTAGTTCCCATGCGTCTTCATTCCTTTTTAATTAAAAGTAATGAGGATATTGATTCAAAGAGCATAACCCAAACTCTCTCTTTTTTAAAAAAAATAAGGCTACATACAGATGATAAATATGTTTATCAGGGATAAGACCATAAAGTGAAACTTTCAGATGTAAGTGATCACTGTTGCACTAAAATCAGAACTTGTTAGACATTTGTATTGTGTATTCAAATTGAGGCTGATTGTGGAATGTGTTTTTCAGGTATATCAAAGCACTCCAAATACTGAATGATTTTGATGCTAGGATTATACAGCACACTCTGTAGTATCATTACGATTTTTTCACAATTCTTAGGATCACCATCAAATGATAAAATAATGATAATGACTTCTTCTTCATCTGAAAGTAGGGTAAAGATACCAAAATGATCAGAGGTTGATCTTAAGACAATTTGAGATCTCTCATTAAAAAAGTAGACAGATTTTTGGGGAGGAGGTAAGAAAAGCCCTCTTTATGGATGCCTCCAGCAGCGGCAATTTCAAATATGATACCTTGGACAGCATAATAAAAAGTAGAGACATTACCCTGCCAACAAAAGTCCGCATAGTCAAAGCAATGGTCTGTCCAGTAGTAATGTATGGCTGAGAGAGCTGGACCATAAGGAAGGCTGAGCACAAAAGAATAGACACATTTGAAATGTGGTGCTAGAGGAGACTCTTGAAAGTCCCCTGAACTGTGAGCAGATCAAATCAGTGCATCCTAATGAATATCAACCCTGACTGCTCCTTGGAAGGACAGATACTAAAGCTGAAGCTCAAGTACAGTTGTACCTCAAAAAGCATAATGTGTTCCACAGGATTGCTCTTTAAGTGAGTTTTCTCTTTAAGTGGATCACCATTGTAAGTGACCAATTGTGACTTCTGGTGAGGGGGATTGTGAACCCTAATTTATTTGTTAAGTGAGTTTTTGGTTGGTTTTATTTGTTAAGCGAAGCGAACATTCAGAGAAAATTCTGCTCTTTGAGTGAGTTAGTCTCTAAGCGAGGCGCTCTTTATGCGAGGTTTGACTGTACTTTGCCCACCAAATGAGAAGAGAGGACTCACTGGAGAAGGCTCTGATGTTGGGAAAGATCGAAGGCAAAAGGAGAAGGGGGCGGCAGAAGATGAGATGGCTAGATGGCAGTGTTGATGCAGTGGGTATAGACCAGGGTGGGCTACGGAGGATGGCAGATGACACAGGAGCCTGGCATGTTGTGGTCTATGGGGTCACAAAAGGTTAGATTCGACTGTGTGACTGAACAATAGCAACCTTGGACAGGGTCCAGATGCAACAACAGCAGCAATAAAAAAAAGACCTTATAATGCAGGGGTTCTCAAACTTTTGCACCACAGGCCAGTCAAGTGATTCAGCAGGCCAGCTGTTTGTTCTTCCCATCATAAAGCAGGTCTGTGGTTGTCATAAATGCATTTATGACAGCATTTTACACATGCATAGGTGCATTTTACTTCTGCTTCCAGGTAGCGGTGTGGGTGGCAGCATGGGCCCGATGATTTGGACCCATGGACTGGATTCAGCCCACAGGTCCTAGTTTAGCCATCCCTGCTATAAAGCAGCACCAAATGTACCCACACCTGTGAGCTTTTTATTGGCTGCAGTTTTGAACTACCTTATTCCTCCACTCCGGTTCTCAAACATCTCCAGGCTTAATCAGAATCTCAATATTTTTTTCTTACAGGCCAAGGAAGATGTGGCATTCAAATAGAGACCAGCTAGAGTGTATCTCTAGTGTACCTTCTAAATCAGGGGTTCCCAACCTCTGGCCTGCAGGCCTAATCTGGCACATGGCACCAATTAATCTGGCCCATGGTGGGGACCTAGGTATCACCAGAAGCTCCCCCCGCCACAGGAAATGACAAAAACTTGATGAAAAATTACAAAAATGTGGGGAGAGGCTGCAAAAACAGTAAAAAAAATGCTGTAATTTCACTCGTACCGCCCCTGCCACAGCAGAAACTGGAAGTGCCAAAACGCATGTTTTTGCTGTGAAAATGCAGTGAAAATGTGGCAAAAATGTGACAAAAATGCAACAAAAACACAGTGAAATGCAGTGAAAATTACACAAATGTGGTGGAAATGTTCCCCCCACCCTCCTGCCACATGGCAGAAGTTGCAAAATCAGCCAAAAAACCCACTGCAATTGCACCCGCCATCACCAATAACGACAGAGAAATCAGAAGTGGCAGGAGGAACCACACCTCCGGACTGCACAGCTGTATGTCGGGGCAGGTCCTGCCCATGGCGCGAAAACATTGGCGATCCCTGCTCTAAATCAATTAATAGCCATGCAGTACATTGTAACATAAACAGGTAAACTCTGGATTTGAGCTAAAGTTGAGAAAGTGATTTTGGGGGGTCTGAATCCTGTTACTAATCCCAACTGAAGTCAATCAATTGACATATGATTCAGCAGATGACTCAGTGGGTCTCCTCTAGTTGAGATTAGTAATAGCATTTAAATCTTGAGCTATTTTTAGTTTTTCTTTATTTATTTTTTATTTATTTTTAGATTTGTATCCCGCTCTCCTCGGTTTCAACCGACTCAGAGAGTCCCCTAATATCACTATTAAAGTGCAAACAAAAATGCAATAGCATACAATATAACAAAACAGTAAAGTACAATAAATATCATATAGTAGGTCAGTACTCATTACCCATCAATACACTATAATTCCTCAAATACCTTATATATGTTAAGTGGCATGAATTGTAGCCATACTATAGTCCCCAAAAGGTAACATTTCAAACGTTTCCAAACATTGAAAGTTGACTTGTAATGCCCCCATACCCCTTGAAAATATGAGTTTGAAACTTGGAGACATTTTTAAAGCAGCAAATTTTACAGCGAGGAGGGTTTCAATTTCAATTTCAAGGGCAGAAAAGTCAGGAAATCCACACAAAGCATTCCTAAAGTCTTGTGCATGCATAATATGGCTCTTTTTATCCTAGCCTTTCTCTTTGTCTTCCCTGTTTCTTAATGTTTCCCTCATTTTCTATTGACTTTTCATCTTCCGCAGCCTGCTTGGATATAAACATAATCATGAATTTTTAAAAAACAATTATGTGAAACAGGGTAATCATGTTTCGTATAGGCCTTCATGATTAAAACATTTCTCCAGCATGCATGCACACACAAACCTGAAGATTCAGATGCCTTAGTTTGTTTGTTTTAGACCAGGAGTTCTCAACCTTTTTAAGCAGGGGGCCGGGTCATGCTCCCTCAGGCAGCTTCAGGGGCCAGAAGCCATTTCGCCCATCCTCCACCACATAGAACTTCCTGGTGTGGTGGAGGCCGTGGGGCCCCCACAGGAAATGGTGCCATGGGCTGCATCCGGCCTGTGGGCCGCAGGTTGTGAATCCTTGTCATAGACTATGAACATTGTAGAAGATTTTCTTTCCACCCCATTTGTAAAAGGGAAAGTTAAAAAAAGAGATACATTGAAATTTGATCCAGACATGGAGGAGGAGGAGGAGGAGGAAGAAGAAGAAGAAGAAGCAGAGGAGGAGGAGGTATAATAAATGTAATAATAAATACATATAAATAAAGTAGCTCATTACAGCCCTTGCATCTATGCACAGCTCTCTGGTTGTTTCTCATCACCAATTGTCCAGGGATCAGCTCTGCCATATGACTAGGTGAAGCAAGACAACACACCACAGAAACTCTGGTTGGTAACTTAAAAATCCTTTAATGAATATTCTCGGTAATAACCCTTTCCACGGCACCTAATCTATAATCTCTTTCTCTTTCTCTCTCTCTCTCTTTCCATATTAAAATGTATCTTTTTATGAAGGAAAAGATTTGTGCTTTTGGTCTGATGCTCCTGTTCTGGCAACAGAACTGTGGGAATTTTAATCCATAAGAATAGATCTGCAAACATTTTTTCCCTCAGGTATTTAAGTCTGAACAGCCCCTTACAGTTCTGCAACCCACGTTGCAATTGATATATTAATCATTTTTTTAAAAAAATGAGATTTTATCATTGCATTTTTATTATGCCTGTTATATATTAATATTATTGCTCTGTCTGGGGTTTTAAAAAAATTAATGATTTACAATGTACACCACCATGGAATTTTATTAAGTTGTACAGAAATCATCTACTTTGATGAATAACACTTGATAAAATCCAGTTATAATACTGTTATTTTGCCAGATTCTTCCCATTTAATAATAATTGTTTGACTTATGATGACCCTTTGAAGGGTTTTCTAGATAGAAAATACTCAGAAGTGGTTGGTCATTTTCTTCTTCTTGGGTGTCCTGGGACTGTGCAGTTTGCCCAAGGCTATACACTCTTCACCCTGGATACACAAGCTCCCAATTCCAGGCTTCACAGGCAGGAACCTAAAACCACTGAGCTATTCAACCAGCTTCTTTCCACTTAGCATGTTAAGTTCCATCTGGAGGGAATTTTGAAACTGTAGGACCAACACTTGAAATGACTATAAAAAGGCACGTACTGTACTGTATTTCCATAAATGGTGGCTGGATCAGGACCGCTTTCTGCATCTTAATGTATGTGTTTAAGGGACTGCAGAGGCTTAGTGGTTAAGATGCAGAACTTGACAACTGGAAGGTCGGCAGGTCAGCAGTTTGAGACCCAGGTGCTGCATGATGGAGTGAGCTCCTGTCTCTGTCCCAGCTCCTGTCAACCTAGCAGTTCAAAAGCAAGAAATTGCAAGCAGATAAATAGGTACCACTTTGGTGGGAAGGTAAATAACATTCTGTGCACTCTGGCATTTAGTCATGCCTGCCACATGTCCACGGAAATATCTGCAGACACAGACAGTGCTAGCTCTTTGGCTATAAACAGAGATGAGCACTGAACCCTAGAGTTGGATACAACTGGCTTTCCAGCAAGGACGACCTTTGCCTTTACATTAGAGGGACAGTGTGGCAGATGTTTTTCTTTTTTAACAGAATGAAGAAGTTGTCGTTCCATGGTGGAATAACGCTTTGCTTTAATTAGAAATGTAGAAGAAAGTCTCATTAAATCAACCTAGATTTTAAAATGAGTTTATCCAATTTGTGGTCCTTCTCTCAAACCTTTCCATTTCCCATTATCAGCTGGAAATAATGATCATAAACCTTCCTCTGTCTTGAAATGTATAAAAGAAAGCATATTTAGAGTGAAAATGTTATTTTTTTTTAAAAAAAATAGAGAAATGTTATTTCATCTACAGGAACATATTTGTGTATCAAAAAAGATTTACACATTTCTGTACAGAAACTGAGGAAAAGAGCACTGGGGAGTTTTTAAGAAATGTAGGTAAAATGGAACAGATCAGTTTCTACATCATTGTCTCAAACATGTAGATGAATGAGAGTTTGTGAGCGAAGAAGCTGTGTGCCGCCACTTTAACATGCTATCACATATTCTCATTATAAGGAGAGATAATCAGATTCCCGCCTCTGCAAAGAGCAAAGCTAGGCATTGGAACAGAAACCCATAAGAACATGGCGATTCCCCTGTTTGATGTGCCAGCACTTAGTGCTGATAAATGCACAGCTGTACCAGTTGGGTAATGTTCTTGAATTCAAAAGGCATTTCTGTGCTTCGGAGGCTTTTAAAATATTCCTTTTTATCCCCTTCCCCCTCTGCTTTCAGAAAGCACTAGACTGCATCACAAACCAAAACAAGCAGGTTCAACTTGCATATTATAGAACTGGGAATGAAAACCCCAGTTGCTTATGAGATGCAATTGCCTGTCAATTCATTGATTTGGAGAATTCCATGTGTGGGATTTAAGCAGATGAAAACCAGACTACTCTTATTTATTATCACCTGCCAATTGCTTTTCTGACTTGACTCCAAGGCAAACAAACCCACAAAAGAAAGCTCATATCTTTTCAACTTTTTCTTTTCTTCTTTTAGAGAACACTTAGATGACAGCACTATTCAAACTGCTGCCATTTCCCCCACCATTTCTCCCACTAATTTGGTCATGTTTCTTTCCTGCTTTCCCCTCTTCCAAGTTTTTAAAGTTTCCACTAAAGAAGGAACTTTTCTGATTTCTTCTTGATCAGATTGTGTCCAAGTGTATGAGTATATTTTATGCATATCAGAAAACAAAACAAAATAAACAAAATAAAATGAAAATAAAATAAAAACACTGTAGCACTTTAAAGACTAACTGCTATATTTTTATTGTTAGCTTTCCACTTCTTCAGACGGACTGAAGACCTGGCTGGCAGGGCAGGTGTGGGGTTCGGGCCAGTCAGCCTACCTGGCCAGCTGGCTAATCTGACTGTCCTCCCCTCTCCCTTGTAATTTTAATTGGTAATTTTAATTGGTGAATTTTAACTTTTAATCTCTCTTTAATTTTTAACCTTTAAAGTTTAAATTTCTGGGATGGGTGGGTAATTTATCATGGGTTTTATTGTTGATTGTGTTTTTAACTGTTGTTCACCACCCTGAGTCATTCGTGAGGAGAGTGGCGTAGAAGTCTGACTAAATAAATAAATAAATAAATACAGAATCCAGATCATTTGCTGGTCTGGTGCTTACTAAAATATACCAATGAGGATTTAAGTTTGACCAAAGACAAAGCTGAGAAGGTGGCTTCATTTTGGCATTTTAAACTCTGACCTAGGTCCTAGACACAAAAGAAGATGATGAAATCTTGTTGTACAATTACACAAACAACATGACTTTTAGATGCATCTTGCCTTAAATTAACAAATTGTTGTGGACATTGTTTGTTGCATGCTGTGTCATATGACTGATAATGCCTATAGAGATTTCATAGTTTGCACAATTTGCATCAGAAGTTACACCATTTGTGTAAGTGCGCAACAGGATTTTAGCCATTATAGCACTCATGTTCAATATATTCATTGAAAAAACCAACTCTTCTGTTGATCTAAAAAGCTTATGGTCCCAACATAGTACAGAAGGAGAAAAAAGAGGATGGGGAATTCTGTTTAGAGATTTGGAACAGAAAGAATGATAGATCACTCATAAAAGACATCACTGTTAAAAGACATGCATAGTTCAGAAAAGCCAGGCTTTTCCTAGACATGTTCTTTGTTTCACAGTTGCTCATCCTTAATGTAAGATCAAGACCACTTCATTCCTCTGATGAATTGGACTTGATCCACAAAAGGTAACATTAAAATATGACAGTTAGTCTTCAAAGTGCTACAGCATTGTTGTTTTTAATGTGTGGGTGTTGTTTTGCTGGCTTGATGTTTTTAATTGTGCTCAATTGGTCTAAATCTTTTTTATTATTGTGAAGATTTTTATTACTGTTGTTATTGTGCTTTAAACCGGCCAGAGTAGGAAAATATTCCAGACGGGTAAGGTAAAAATGTAATAAATAAATAAATAAAATTTTAATTCTCTGATATGCTTGATGTAAGCCATCTATGAAAGAGATTGTACAGTGTTGATTTTATGGAGTCACCCTTTTCTTTACTCATTCTTCATCTTTTTTCTCCTTCCTCTGTCTTTCATTTCTTTTCGAACTTGGTTAAGGTAATGGTCAATATGAGAACTCATGGCAATCTATGTTCTTCATCATTATTTTATTGCCATAAACATGATTATCAACAGACAAATGATCCCAGAGGGACAAAACTGAAAAGCTGCTAGTATTTAAACTGCCTCATTAACATTTTCTCATTTCAGCTAAAATGTTAAATAACTGTGAATCCCATAATCTCATACTAATAAACTACTAAAATGGCTGGATATTTATCTATAATAATTTACAGAGTGTCTTATTTGTTCCATTGCTTCAAGCTTTCAAGAGACCAAGGGACAAAAAACTCAGTAGATCAGGGCAAATGCAATCTTGAGGTTTCAAATCTCTGAATTGTAGGAGAAAGTGCATGTGGCAGATTTGTCCACCTCTCCATGCAAAGGGCTTTGATTGCTCTGCTGTTCAATGTCTGAGTTCAAATTTCTCCATTGTTTTTCCTTGCAAGTTCCTCTTGCTAACAACGACATGGTGGGAAGGTGCAAAGCAGTCCTTTTTATGCTGGCAAATAGGTACTGAATTTGTCTGGTATGGAGTTTAATTCAGTTTCTCTTCTGGTAGGAACTTGACCAAATCTGAAAGGTTTTCATCCATGGTTTGGAGAAATGTTTTAATTGTAACTCACTGAATGTGAGGGAAAGCAACGTTGTTGGATTCATCCTTCCTTGCCAAAGGCAACCATTGAGTTTTGCTGCTAAAAGCCAGTTTTCCTTGGTTCATATTGAACCAGGTTTTCTATTCCCTTGTGGCATAGTGGTTAAACTGCTGTACTGCAGCCAGAAACACCTGCTGACATTGTGAGTTTGATCCTGACAGGGGACCAAGGTTGACTAAGCCTTCCATTCTTCTGAGGTCAGTAAAATGACCACCCAGCATGTTGTGGGCAAAATGCTACTTACCTTATCAACCATCCAGAGAATGCACTAAGCACTATGAGGCAGTATACAAGTGTAAATGCTATTGATGTTTTAAAATGCAGCTCATCAAAGTTCTTGATAATTTTATTCTCTCTCCTATTGAACATCAGGTAACTCTGTGGGGAATAAACTCTGGCATATAAGTTTCCACTGTGAACACCATGCTGGAACAGGCATGCTAACCTGGCTAAACCTCACCTATCCCAATATTTTATTCAGTGTTTTCCACTGGAGTATCTAGCAATCTATATTCCACTGTATTGCAAACATGCCATACCTTATTTATTTGGGAAATATTTACCTCACAAATTAATTTGCCTAAGTTTGGTCCTCCTTGCAAGAAAATAATGTCTGAAATCCTGTTGTGCAGTTAAGCAAAAGGTGTAACTTTTATTAGTGAATTACTATTAGTAAAATAAAAATATAATAAAAATATCTCTAGGCATTATCTGTTAATTGCCAAGCTGAACAACACAGTATGCAACAGACAGTGCCTATGGAGATGTTGTGTACATTACACCCTTTGAGAAACTACATAACAGAATTTCAGCAAATGTGACATGAAATACCTGAGAAGGGTATTTCCACCACATTCCTTCATAAAAGTACCAAAAGGCCATTGGAGCTTTAAATTAGGATAGAAATACAGTACGTACAGCCATTCTCCAGCATGATCGTTTATGGTCTCATTTTCTCAATAAATCTCTGTGGTGGAGTGATTGCATTGCCTCATGACAGTCCAGAACTCAACTACAGAGATCTGATAGCATAATCCATTGATCCTTTTCTTCTTCTTTATATATAAACTGTGCTCTGTATTTCAGGCAGAGTTGTTCAACACACACTCCACACCAAACTTTGCTAGCTGTATCAAAGCTCTTTTTGGCTTCCTTTGAAGGTCTATAGATTTTTTCACCTGAAGTGTGATCTCCCAACCACCTTGTATTCTCCTGAAGGCCAGAACTTTATGACAAGAATTGGCAACACCTACCCAACCAAGTAAAATAATAATACCGTTGTTTGAAGTGTTTTCTCAGAAAGAAGAGGAGCCAACCTAACTAATAGTTCTTGTGCCACATCCCACCAAATTTCATTCCTTCATCCTCTAACCCAGGGGTGCCCAAACTTTTTGTACATTCCAGTTTTTCTTACAGGGGATTGCTAAATTACTTGGTGCCCTCACCACCAGCCAATTGAAAATTAACTGAATGACTGACAGTCCTTTATCTACAAAGCTGGAGAAAAACAACTGCTTCTACATCTCTTAAGACAAAACCTAATGCTACCACACTTTAAGCTGATTTTTCAAGTTTCTGGTTTTCTTCTTGGGTTTTACAGACATCTGTAAACTCTGCACCTTATTTTGTTAGGATGATTTTTATTTTTTTAAAAAAAATTCTCTCCTGTTAAGCTCTGCTGATAAAAAGTATTGCACAACTCAAAAGCTTATCTCTTTATGATATTTTAATAAAGGTATTACACAACCCTGATCTGGTATCTCACCAATTCTCTATCCCTTACCAAGGGATGAACAAAAATACTCAATTCAAATTGCTCCTAGACTGGAAGGATACGATACATGCATATATATATATGATACATGCATATATATATATATATTGGCTTGTTACAGCCTCCAGCAGGGTAGGGGAACTTTGGAAACAACTTGGATCAGGTCTTCCAACTTCCTTTTTTTAAACCCATTTTGGGCTCTCTGACCCCCCCCCCCGCCGGCTCCAGGGAAATCAGAAGACCTGATCCAAGCTGTTTCTAGACTTCCCCCACCTCCCTGGAGGCTGTAACAAACCAAAACATCAGAATTCGAATCCTGAAGTTTTGGCTTGTTGCAGCCTCCAGCAGGGTGAGGGAACTTCAAAAACAGTGCACATCGGGTCTCCTGACCTCCCTGGAACTGATGCGCGCTATTTTTGAAGTTCCCCCACCCTGCTGGAGGCTGCAACAAGCCAAAACGTCAGGATTCAAATCCCGACGTTCTGGCTTGCTGCAGCCTCCAGGGAAACAGGGCTTTTTTTAACGTTGTACGATCAATGCATCACACAACGTCAAAAACCAGATAAAGACAAGACTTGTGGAACCAAGTCTCATACAAAACTGTAAGAGCAGAGAGTGAGCCCCCCCCCCCGTGAGAAAGTTTCCCTCTTTCTCTCTGTGTTTATGAGGCCCTAGGAGAAAGAAGGTGGGAACAATCTTGAGAAAAGCAGAGACGTGTCGGAATGGTCCTGAATTATCTGTAGGATGCATTCCAAAGGAGGGGGTTGGTCACTGGGAGTGAGAAAGATAGGCAGGAGGCCTAAGGATGAGTGACTGTAGTAATTAACCCCAAAAGGGCCTGATGATTGGATGACATCTGGTGGGAAAGGGGAGAATGGGGTTTGGAGTGATGTAACACTATAAAAATGCATGTACCGCTTTGCAAGCTGAGCTGTGCCGATCCTGAGTTTTCTGTTCTTCCTATGCTGTGCTGATGTGCACCCCCTTCAGCCTGAGGGGGGGGGGTGTGCACCATGCCTGTTTTTTATTTTAGAGTTGCAAACGCTGATGTGCATTTATTTCTTTACCTCTTCCCAAATGTACAGTTTGTATTTCAGAGCTGTCATGTCACATCACATTGCTTACTCTGTGGAAAACCTGTGTCACACTTTGTGGCCTCTCCCCCTGCCATCTCTCCCCCCCCCCCAATCTAGTTTAAACAATTCTCTGCCTAGTTAAATCCTTGCATTTACCAATGCAAGCTAATGACAACTTCCAGCTCTGGAGGGATGAATCACATCTAAATGAACATGACATTATTCTCTCCATAAAGGAACACACAAGAGAACACACACACACACACGGCACTCCTTATTCACTTGAACAATACTTGCCATGCTGGTTTCCTTTTCCTACCTTTGGATCTGCTCTAAGAGAAGTGTAATCAAATAAATGGGCTCATGACAGACTTTTCCAGTGTTGTCTTTCTCCCTAACCCCCTTTTAACTCTTTCATCCTGTTGTCCCAAAGAAAATGCAGTAACCAGGTTGTGCTTTAGAAAAGAATCTCCAGCAGAGATGGCTCTTCAGCTCTGAGCCAAGAAGAGTTCCCAAGCTAAGTGTGGTTTCAGTGCAAGGTGGTCTCAGCTAGTAGCAAAGTATTCCAGTTCAATATCTTCTCTTAATAACAGCACCGGAAAGAAAACGAATCCCCAACCTTTTCTTTCTGTCCAGTTCTATGGCCACTGTGTATTAGAGCTCATTTGCATGTTGTGGTGAACCCACCCATATGCTTACACAATCAGCAAGGTGAAACATAGACACACGTGACCTAAACTTATCTTGCTCTTTAACCTATCCTAGCAGTTCTGAGAAGTTGTACTATGCATAGGAGCATGGTATGCTGAATTTGAACATTAGGTTCTTCCTGCCCTGTTTGCTTTCACCACTTGTCTGGATGTATCCTTTTCTCTGCAATTTTGGATTTAAAATGGGTATCTGCCTAGCCTCCATGGGGACAAAATGGCAGAGCATCTTGGAGCTTCATCTGATCCAAACTTGGCTCTTCCTATGTGCCTTTTGAAAGTCACCTGTGTTTTACAGAAACTGTGAGGGGAAAATAACGCAAAAATCCAACATGGCTTTAACCACACCTTACCTGGTTAGCATCTTTACGAATGAAGATAAAGTCATATTTGGATCAAATCAAAAACTTAGGTCGGCCATTGTTTGGGATTCACCAATGGCCATGCAGAATGTCCAAAACACCATTTCTTTCAGCTGTGAGGAGATTGACAAAATATCAAAGTTTATGCACTACATTTTAAAATATCAAAAACTACTGAGCTTTATAGTAAGCCAACAATAGGATATTATCACTGTGAATTTGTGAAGAGAGGGGAGTGAAGCTCTTTCTTCTTATCTGTGGATATTTTTGAATTCCTTTCCCTTACTTTGAAAAGAATGGACTTCAATTTTTCATGCCCTCTATTTCATTCACAGAAAATGTTTATTATTTTGATTTTATCTGGGTGGATTATACACTACCTTAAATGCACCTCAAACACAAAAAAGCCATAACAGAGACAAGAGAATACAATATTATAAATTACAATATTATACACCTTTGTTCCAAAATACATTTTGGAACCAGTCATTCATTTCACTTTTATTTATATTTCTGAAAGAGTTTTTAGGCTCAGACTTTTAATGGTCATCATCTTTTAGGATACATTATGGCAAAACTTGTAAAACAGTCTTTATAATGTAAACAACAAGGTAGTACTCATAAGATGATCATGGAAGAATGCAACTCAAAAGGCTGCTTCAGCTAACAGCAAGATTGAACAATGGGTCAAGTAAGGATATTAGAGTTGCTATTACTATGATTCAGAAAATAAGAAGAAACAAATGGCTAAGACTATTTATAACAGACTTCATGGCTGAAGAACCTGAGAGACTGGTGTGGCATGTCCTTGGAAGAACTGTTCTGAAAAGTTAAGAACAGGAAGACTATTGCCATGATGATAGCCAATATCCATAACAGATACGACACTTGAACAAGAAGAAGAATATTCAGTGAAAACTTGTCCTACAGAGGAGTGTGGGGAAAAAAAGAGAAATGGCACAAAAGAAGTTGCAGATCTTTACATTAAGAATATATGTACCTCCCAATTTAAGGCTAAGTAGAAACATGCTGTATATACACCATCCATAGAGGGATACCACCCAAATGGGCGGTATAAAAATGTAATAATACATTTAAAAAACCTCAGGGGAATTTGTGGTGTCCCAAAAGTCACCATACATTGTAACAGATATCTTGGAATGTGGGGAAGAAGACCTTGCATGTGCATAGGAAGAAGTGACCAACTCATAGATAATATTTTGTAAACATTTTATAACATTTTGTAACGAATATTTTATCAATTATGGTATATTTAGCTACAATTTCCCATTTCCCCTATGTACAGTGACTCTTGGGAAATCCCGTATAATATATAATGGATCTGATCATCACAAAATCCTGATTGATTTGTCTGAATAGCAATGGCAATAGCAATTACACTTATATACTGTACTTATATAGTGTTTAGGTGGGACCAGGGTCAGTATCTTCTTGGTTACACCTAGGTTCTGGTTTTCCCTTTGGAAGAAAGGGAATTTGCCACCACTATTTTAGGCCTTTTTCCAATGTGGCAAAGACTTTCTAGCATCTAGCTTGCAACAGCTTTGGTCAGAAATCTCACTGTGCATTCTTTTAAGAGTTTGGAAGTTGGTTTTTTTTAAAAAAAAGTTTGATCTTTTTTTGTGAAAACAGCTTCTTTGACAATTTGTAGGAATATAAGACGCTGTTGCAACAGACCAACAGCATGACAAGTTCAAATATGTTTTTCCTTGCATGGTCTCTGCCACCTGACACTCAGTTCTGAAAATGTACATTTGCATATTACCTCTGAGGCAGGTAGGGCTATACATACCCACTCCCTTGCACTTTAGTTCAGGGGACAATTCAGGACTTTGTAATGGATCCCAGTTCAGTCTGTAGTGAACTGTGCCCAATATGATACAATTTGTACCCTAGAACTGCATCAATTTGGCAAATTCAGTTTGCCAGGCTGCCATTGACACACACTGGAAAACTGAAAAGGCTATCAATCTTTAATATTTTGCACTGACATAGATTATTGTTTAAGACATTAAAGATGGGAATACACTTGCTAGATTTTAGACAATTAACTTCAGAGGTCTGCATTCTATTCATCCTTTTAAGACAGGGGCGTGCAAACTTTTCGGTCTGTGGGCCAGTCACGTGGTTCATGGGGCTGATCACTATGGCCTAGGTGCCAGATCCAGCCCCCGATGCCAATTCATCTGGCCCAAGAATCCCTCATAGCTCCCAGAAGTGGAAGTAAAACAAGAATTGGCATCAGGGGACAAATCTGGCCCAGGGCCATAGTTTGGGCACCCCTGTTTTAAGATGATTTTTTAAAAAATGTGTCCAATTGGATTCAGTTTGCAATTTGTACAAATTAGTTTGTAAATTTGTTTCACCTTGCCCCATAAATACATTAATTTGGTAACATGAACTTCAACAGAATCCATTGGCCAAACCTTGTGTAGAGCTATGATGACATCTAACCATTAACCCTCTTATCCTCTGTGATTTCCCCTAATTCCCCTTTAAACCATCCAGATTAGAGACCACTGATACACAGCATGGTACTCATAATTCAACAATGTACTGTGTGAAAAGGTTTGTTCTCTGGTGTATTCATTTGGTAATGTGGTTATGATTATGAAGAAGCCAGGGCAGGATGAGGACCTTGCCGCCCCTCCCCCTGTGCCTATACCAACTGCCAGGGGAAGAAGAAGCCAGGGCAGGATGAGGACCTTGCCACCCTGTGCCCACCCCAACATATTGTATTGTATTGTAATGTATTGTCTGTAAGCCGCCCTGAGTCGCCACGGCGAGTGGGCGGCAATATAAATTTGAACTAATAAATAATAAATAAATTATGTTTTCATTGAATTTGAAATTTGTTTCTTTACTTGAATTTGTAGCTGAAAAGGATTCACAGTCTTTTCAATAATGAATAAAGCTTATCAAAGAGCATGATGTAATATTACTTTTCTTTGTAGTATTATCATGAACACTTACTAGTTTTTGTATCAGTATAAACTCATTTATTTCAGCTGTGTAAAGGAGAAGCAAAGGTCCATACTTAGCGGTATTTGCCAACTCCACCCACAACCTTCACATTTAGTACTTTCTAAAGATATTTTTTTCCCCTGTTCAAATAAAAATATCTACTAGACTCCTTAGTGTGATCGAAATCCCAGCATAACTGGGGTTTCCACTGTTGTGGAAGATTCTAAATAGAATTGAGCAACCAAATCCTGAAAAGGAGTGGACTGAGGGTACAATCAGATGGTAGGAAAGACATGTAATCTCATCAGAAAGGGCCATTTTGCAAGGGGAATATGTATTTTTGCAGGGGAATATGCAGTGTTGGGATGACAAATTTGTTACTACCACACCATGACGTCATGGACGTCGTGGGCGTGGCCAATGTAATGACATTATGACATCATGGGTGGAGCTGACGTCATGACGTTGTGGGTGGGGCCTTAAAAATAAAAAAAAAATAAAAAAAATGAATTAAAATAAATAAATACACACACACACATTCAACCCACCCACCCATCCACAACACAAACCCGTAAATAAATTAAAGAAATAAAATAAATAAATAAATAAATAAAAAATAAATAAAAATACAACCCCAAACACAAACCCCTCACTTACCCCTAGGAGGGCTCGGCGGCAGCAGATGGCCCGGGCAGGGCAGGCCTCAACTTGCCTGTGAGGGCTCAGCGGCCCCGGGGGAGGTGCTCTCCTCTGAGGGCTGGTGCCACCTGCCCAGGCCGCCGTCGATGCTGCCGCCATTGCTGCCATTGCTGCCATTGCCGCCGCCGCCGCCGCCGCCGCTATTGCCGGCGTTGCCGCCACCACTGTTGCCGCCGCTGTCATTGCCACCACCGCCACCACTATCGCCGCTGCCACCATTGCCATCACCACCATCACCGCCATTGCTGCCATTGCCGCTGCCATTGCCCCCATTGCCGCCGCCATTGCCACCGCCATTGCCGCTGCCGCTGCCATTGCTGCCGCCATTGCCACTATTGCCACCATTGCCGCCATTGCCGCCACCACCACCACCACCGCCACTGCCGCCGCCACTATTGCTGCCATCGCCACTGAATTTTTTTAAAAAAATTGGAGCCAAAATGGCTGCCTCTTAAAGCGCATGTGCAGAAACTCAATCTGACACATTGCGCATGCATCAGATTGAGTTTCTGTGCATGCGCTTTAAGAGGCAGCCATTTTGGCTCTTTTTTATTATTATTCTTTTGGTGAGGCGTCTGGAACCGGATGCCTCAAAAGTTGACTCCCCTCCTGGAGAACCCTCCGGGATTGTTCCTAACGGTTCCAGGGAGCCGGATGGAACCGGGGTCATCCCATCACTGGGAATATGGCAAAAAGTGAAGAAGATTTAAGGAAGCACTTGGTAAGGTTGAAAGAAGAGAGTGCAAAAGCTGGCTTGAGACTCAACATCAAGAAAACCAAAATAATGGCAACGGGCCCTATCAGTCCTGGAAAATAGATGGAAAAGAAGTAGAAGCAGTGACAGACTTACATTCTTAGGTTCCAAGATAACTGCAGATGAAGATTACAGCCATGAATTAAAAAGGTGAATGATTCTTGGGAGACAAGCTGTGATAAACTTGGGGAACATAGTCAAAAGTAGAGGCATCACCTTGCAAACAAAAGTCCGCATAGTCAAAAATGGTATTTCTGGTAGCAATGTATGGGTGTGAGAGCTGGACCATAAAGAAAGCTGAATGCAGAAGAATAGATGCCTTTGAAACGTGGTGTTGGAGGAGAATTTTGAGAGTACCCTGGACAGCAAGGAGAACAAATAGGTTGATCTTAAAGGAAACCAACCCTGACTGCTCTTTAGAAGGTCAAATAGTGAAGATGAAGCTAAAGTACTTTGGTCATCAAATGAGAAGAGATGGTTCATTTGAGAAAGCCTTGATGCTGGGAAAGGTAAAGGGCAAAAGAAGAAGGGGGCGGCTGAAAATGAGATGGCTAAATGGTATTGTTGATACAGTGGGCACAAAACTGGGCAGGTTGAGTAGGATGGTAGAGGGTAGGGGTGGCTGGTGTGCAGTGGTCCATGGGGTCGCAAGGGTCAGACTTGACTATACGACTGAACAACAACAACAAAATTGTTATAATACATTATATGGGTGATTTTTTGTTTTTATGCTATAAACCACCGTGAATGGGAATTTCCTCCCAGATGGGCAGTATAGAAATGCATTTAAGAAATAAAAGAAAACCATGACTGCCTGTCTCTCCCACCAAATATTGTGAACTCTGGCTGTGAATGACAAAAAATAAAATAAAAACCACTTTTAAAAGCATTTATGATCTCAGATAGTTCCCTACTCAGTAGGTCTGCTTCTGGGATGGACTCTTCCTACCCCACTTCTAATAGACTAATTCCCCAAATAATTGCTGTGTCCTCAAAGATTTGTGGTGCCATTTTCTATTCACTTTTTCTTCCTTACTTCCCAATCAATGCCAACATGAGCAACATCCATTTTTAGCTCCATTTAGGGCATCTAGTATCCATTGGGGATCCATTAAATGTACAGTCATCTGTTTTGTCTATCACTGGCTCTCCTTGTTTTGTACTTTTCAGTGCAGAGATGCCATTTATTCTGCTTGACCTTCTGCTATTATCTGTGGGGTTTTCCTTCTTCCATGGATATCACTTATTTCAGACATGTTTGCTTTGAGGGTAGAGTATCATGTTTTTGCTACAGATGGGTTGATGGTTTTTTAATCCACCACAAGGAAAATTTAAAACATCTGTTTCAAAACTTTCCTTTCTTCCTATTTGCTTGATTTGATTACTTTTTATTTAAAGATACCCTGAAGAAAATTATCAGGCTAAAAGAACCTACATTTAGCTGAAATTTTTGGAAATGTGTCTGTGACTTGCATGTGCACATAGAAAACATGATTTGTTTCGCCCTTTTATAAATCTAGCAGCCGTTGGTTCTGGAAAACCATAAAACAGACTTTGTCTTTGAATGCAGCGGCTTTTGCATGAGTCAGCCGAACATGATCCTCTTTGATATTATTTCCAACATGATTATTTTTTTTAACAAATCAAATACATAGTTCCACATTTTTTTGCTAAGTTGTTTGATCAGTACAGGACAGTTCTCAGTTGATCAATGGGGTTCATTTCTGATTCGGATTAATTTTCACTATAATTGTCTGCTTTTCATAAGAGGTTCCCCCCCTTATTTTTCTTTTTACAATTGAACAGGATTGTTCCTTACCTTGATTCCCATGATGAAAAACAATAGGAGCAACACAATGGTTGTCTTATTTATTTATTGTATTTTTATACCACCCAATTGGGATATTTCCCACTCTTAGCTCAGAATTTTCCTAATTTTCAGCATTATATCCCTCTTTTGATTAAAAAAAAATCCTCACCCACTTTTCTTTGCCATCAGTGACCCTCTTCAGTCAAAATGCCAATTGCTCTTCTGGTTGTTTGTAAATGTTTTCTAGAAGCTGCCATTCAAAATGGCTTTTGCAGAGCTATAACTGTAGCAGAAGGGATAGAATTCTCCTTTCAAATCGCACATATACTCAATGGCTGCAAAAAAAAAGTCTCAAAACTGGCATAAAGTCTTCTATATTTAAAATCATGAAATTAGAAACTTAAGAGGGAGAGACTCACAACACCAGTGGATAGGTGGATTGTTCAGTAACAGAAGGGGCAGGAAGTTAGGGAAGAGAAAATGACAGTTGTCTCACTTCGTTACTGCCTCAGAGAAATAGAAGAACAGGGCAGTGAAAACTCATGTCAGCCACTGGTGGTTCTGCAACACCAAGATTTCCTGTCTCATGCACATGTGCATGTACTTTTCTTGTCAACCAGGCTAGCACAAGCCAAGCCTAATGGGCTCAAGTTCTTTCAGGATCTCAGACACAATAAGCACTCAGTGGGTGGAGGAACAAATCTTTATTAGACAACTCTGTAAACAAAACATAACTGAAATAGAACAAGAAACAAGAGGAAGAAAATAAGGAAGTAATGCATACCAAGGATGGGTTCTTCCTGCCCCTGGGAGCCTGGGTAGGTGGCAGGGATACTTTCTGGCACTTCTGATGTATGGAGAGCACCAAAGTTTGGAAGCTTCTTTTATTCCTCTAGATAAAGTGCTGTCTCATCTTCTTTGGCTCTATGCCCTTCACTTGGAGGATGTCCAAACTCAAAAATGGCCATTTGGCCTGGGCTAATTGGTGCAATGCCCTTGCATGTGCAACTTGTTGCCAATCACTAACAGCTAAAAAACACAGGAAAAGGTCACTGTGACCTGCCCTATCCTCTCCTTACTTAGTCAAGGACTTCACTCATTAGACATGCCCGGTGCTGTCTATTTAACAGTTAAGGAGATGAATGAGTTCAGAGTCACCTTATCTTTACTGTCTTCTTCTGCCAAAAACTCCCTATCTAGTCTCTTAACTCTCTCTTAAGCTTAATTGGGCGACATTCCTTCCCAGTCAGCAAGCCCCCCTTAAATGCATTAATTGGTAATCAAGAAAATTCTAATTCTTTAATCGAGGTTCATATGATTTTTAACCATTTCAGAGCTTGGAGGGGGAAAATGGGAGTGTCACTATCTCCTCGCAATCACAATTGTCTTCCACAAAGCTCATCATCTCCAGTGGGCACTACAATACTACCTACCACTGCAACTAGAGAAGACCACAGGTCTCTCTCTCTTTTGATGTGCTTTCAAATGTCAGAGCCAAATGATTCTTCAAATCACATCTGGTAAGGGTGGTAGACAGGCAGTGTCACTATGGGTATGCAAGGGCTGTATGTGGCTAGTGTCACAGCTTGTCTTTAATAATAATAATAATAAGTGCATGTCATCAAATCAATTCTGAGTTATAGTGTCCCTTTTCAGGATTTTCTAGGTAGCAGCCAGCACAGTTTTTTCTTTACCTCTCCCCATCTGTTCGCCTAGGGGTACTGGGGAAGTATCTTGTCACTCCCTTATTTATTTATTTATTTGTTTATTTAAATTTGTTTATCGCCCTCCTCCCCAAAGGGACCCAGGGCGATTCACAACACGTCAGCATATCAACAACAATTTAAAACCAGTTCAGAAATTGTAAGTTTTAAAAGTTTTAAAAGAAGCTTAAAAACTTAACATTAGAAACTAGGCATTGTAGCTAGGAGGCACTGGGGGTCAAACCATCCAGCCGGCTGGGGAAATTGATCCATCCATTCCCCAGACCTGACCTGCCAGCCAGGTTTTCAATCCTTTCCTGAAGGACAGCAGCTCCGTCTCCAGGTGTCGTTCTATTCGGAGGAGGTTCCATAGGGCCGAAGCGGACACAGAGAAGGCCCTCCTTCTAGTGCCAGAGAGGTGTGCCTCTCTGGCCGATGGCACAACCAGAGAGCCTCTCCGGTCCACTCTGGTGGGATGGACAGATGTCCTTGGGATGATGCGGTCTCTTAAGTATCCTGGTCCACTACCATGTAGGGCTTTAAAGGTAATAACCAGCACCTTGAATTGCACCCAGAGGCAAACTCTGTGCAGCTCCCTCAGTGCAGCTCCCTCAGCAGAGATGAGGCATGGGCATAACACCCGCATCCCAACACTACTTGTGCAGCCGCATTCTGGACCAGCTGTAGCCTCCGAATGGTCACCAAGGGCAGCCCCATGTAGAGCGCATTACAGTAATCAAGTCTGGAGATGACTAAGGCATGTGTGACCATGAGCAAGGAGTCCCGGTCTAGGAACAGCCATAACTGGCGAATCACACAAAGTTGTGCAAAGGCCCTCTTGGCCACGACTGCCACCTGCTCTTTGAGCAGTAGTGACCCCCAGATTACATACCGGGTCTGTTTGGGGCAGAGCTGCCCCATCCAGAACCAAAGATGGTAGTTCCTGAGATACCAGAGGACCCCCTACCCACAGCCACTTAGTCTTGCCAGGATTCAGCTGAAGCCCGTTGTCCCCCATCCAGACCCTGACAGCCTCCAGGCATCTGGAAAGGACTTCCACTTCCTTCCCCTTCACTGAAGTCCACATCTGTCCACCCTTTTCCTGAATGTATGCATCCACCCATAGTGTTGGGCCGTGTGTATATAATTTGATACAGATCTTTTTTTTTTAAATCCAAATTGGTGAGATATGGTATAAGAGTGGAACAAGGCCTAAAGGCATCTCAGCAGTATGCATCTTATGGGCATGCTTCTCTAACTTACTTTTGTGTGAAAGAGTTATTTGGATGCTTAGTGTGCCATCAATATAGTTACTACACTACTACAAGGCATTCCCCAAGGTATTCAAAAATATTCATATTATGTAACTGGATATAATTTTTACTATTTTATATTACGTATCTTGGAATGATTGATATTTTACATCATGTATTCTGCTTTAATTGCAGTGGAAATGGATGAAAAAGTAAGAATCACCCCAAAAATGGAAACCTTGTGAAACAGCACCCTAGTATTGGAAAACATATCCACATTTCTCTTGGGTTTCTGATAATCCATGACATTTAAAAGCAAATTTTTTACAACAATAAAGACTGAGGAACAGCAGAAGCAGAAGCAACAACTACTAATACTACTACTACCACTACCACTAATAATAACAATAATAATATTGGTATACCAGGAGATGCATGAATTGAGGACAAACAACTGGAGAATATCACAAAACATCATGATTTGCAAATTGAAGATGAGCGTTTATGGAGAAAGAAATCTGTTGTTGTATCCATAGGGATCGGAACCCTTGGAGCAATACCTAAAGGACTCCCTAGATATTTGGAAATTCTGTATTGATTAGACTTGAGCATCCTAACTCTACAAAAAACAACTTTACTGAGAACTGTCTTTATACTTAGATGTAACCTTAACAGTTCTTAGGTCTTTAGTTAGGTCTTGAAATAATAATAATAATAATAATAATAATAATAATAATAATAATAATAATAATAATAATAATAATAATAATAATAATAATAATAATAATAATAATAATAATAATAATAATAATAAATCACTCTCAACATGTGGTGCTAAACCACTGATCTGTTGAGCCATCTAATTTTAAAAAACAACAATACAATTGAGGTTCATCTGACATAGTTCAGTCAAGGAACCTCCATTTTTATCTAGAAGTAAACCACACTTTTCATTAACTGGAACCACTCTGCTAGGGGTGAAGTGAGCTTGCTCTGGGAAAGCTCTCATTGAAATATAGCCGTTAGTATTTAAAGTACCACAATGTTTTCTATTTTTTTTTTGTTTCTGTTTTTGTATTGTTTCTTCTGATGTATTCTGGCAGGGTTCTTTCATGGCTTAAGGAAAGAACTAGCCAATTTTCATGAATTAGAGAAAAACTTGCTTAATTCATATAATTTAATGGACAAAGACATTTCACAAATTTAGCATAACGCGAACACGGCACCTGCCTGTGATGCTGGCAAATGCCGGAACTAGTTGTGATAAATGAGTCTGTGTCCCATGCTCTGCTATCTTGCCAAAATCCTATTCAAAAGATTTGCAGGCTCATTCATCACTATGGAGACTGGGGCTGCTGCCTGGACGAAAATAGCATGGATGGGGCTAGGTTACTTTGATTTTTTTTTCCATCTGAAGCTGTACTCTTGCAGCAATTCTTTTGGGAAAATGTTCTGTAGTCTCAGCAATGCACGTAGGACCTGTTTCTTCTCTATCATCCCTTATTTTTGGGTAAACACACCTTAAAACAGAGTCCTAGAAATTCCTGCATTGAAAACTTCTGTTCAGTTTTGTGTCTCACTTGGTGGCACTGGTGTAGTGAATTTCTCTCAGCTAGGTAAAGCTAAAGGTCAGATCTGACTTTATGGTGTGGTGCTCATCTCCATTTACAGCCAAAGAGCTAGCTCTGTCTGTGTCAGCCATTACTAGATGCCGGGGCTCAAGGAATGCTGTTACCTTTCCCACCGAAGCGGTACCTATTTTTCTTCTTGCAATTTCTTGCTTTTGAACTGCTAGGTTGGCAGGAACTGGGGCAGAGATGGGAGCTCACTCTGTCATGCAGCACTCAGTTCTCAAACTGCTGACCTGCTGATCTTTCAGTCATTGAGTTTAGTATCTTAACCACAGTCCTTTATCTCTCTGCTAGCACACCTCAAAAGGCTTGAAACTTGTGCTTTGTGAACAGAGTGTGGGGAGTGCTTAATTTCTCTTCTCCAAATCAGAGAAGGTACCTCCTATTTTCAATCACATGCTTCCCATGCTCATCTCCACCATGGAGTACAGTTGGTGGGCAGAAGATATAGCAGGCAGCAGTGGGGGAAGCCAGGGAGAAAGAAAGAGATTTTCACACACAGCTGGCAGACAAGCATTTACACAGACAGACAGACAGACAGACAGACAGACAGACAAAGGCCTTCTGCCTTTGGCAAGGAATCAGTTAGGTGTGCCCGTCAAGGCACATTTTTAAAGCAAACATGAATACATCTCACTGCGAAATATCCTTGAATGACTACATGCCCATCAGGTATTGCTTTTGCCTTTTCTTGCCTGAAATATTTCAACAGAAGATGAAATATTCTTGAGAGATTTGTATTTTCATATAGCAATAGCAAGCACACTTAGATATTGCCCCAGAGCTCGGGGGGGGGGGGGTTTACAAGGTAATTAGCATTTTTTGCCCCTGCCCCAACAAGCGGTGTATTCATTTTACCAACTTCAGAAGGACTGAAGGTTGAGTCAACTTTGATCACCATCATGATTGTGAGAGAGAAATTTTGATTCATATTATTTGACATAAGTGCAGCCATTTTAATTAAAAATAGAATCAAAATGATATAAAGGGAGTCATCATGTTACTGTGAACTGAAAGAAAAGAGGAACCTCAGCAGGTGGCTCAAGACAGGGTTACACGTGCCACATACTGACCACGTGTCTCACATGTATCTTGCTAACCGCAAAACGTGACATGACCTAATGTACTAGGGAAAAAAGGCAGTTTTGGAAGGTATATAAGGGAGGAGAAAAGACAGGCACTCGGGGATTGCAAACACAGGATCTTTGGGAAACCTGTCTTTGCTTTGTTCTAAATTTCTTTATTATTGGCCAATCTTAATATTACTTGCATCTCTTTATTATTAAAGTATTATACTTTATATAATGTTTTCTGATTTTATTTGGCTTATGCATGCAATAAATTAATTAATAATATTTTAAGATATTGTGCCTAGAGTCTTTTTGTGTGTAGCAGCTGGGGAAAATAGAAATAAAATTTTCACGACATGATTGAACTCACAACATTTTGGCTGCAGTACAACAGTTTAACCACTGCATCATCAGGGCTCCTTATCAGTACGTACCATTTTATGCAGTGGCTCAAGTGGTTAAGACACTGACTGGGAGGCTGAAGGTCAGCAGTTCAAAACCTGAGTACTGCACGATGGAATGAGTGCCCGTCTCTGACCCAGCTCCTGTCGACCTAGCAGTTCAAAAGCAAGAAATTGCAAGTAGATAAATAGGCACCACTCCAGTGGAAAAGTAAACAGCATTCCATGCACTTCGGTGTCTAGGCATACATGCCACATGTCTACCAAAACATCTGCAAACGCAGACAGTGCTGGCTCTTCAGCTATAAAAACAGAGATGAGCACTGAACCCTAGGGTCAGATACGACTGACTTTTGAGCAAGGGTGACCTTTACCTTTACCTAACATTTCTCCATGCCCTTTGTTCTCTTGTTCATCTCCCCATCCCGCAGTTTGTGTAACCTCTGACTTTAAATGGTCTTCTCCAAGAATCATTACTGGAACAGCCCTCTCCCCAGGGCCATTGCTTTTGTCACAACCTCTGGTTGTCTTGGCTGGTTCTCCACCTCCTCCCTTCTTATTCTTTTTGCAAAATAGCCTTTCTTTTCTCCTGGTATCATCTTTCTTCCTTCTCTCTGAAGTCTGTTTATGTTCCTCAAAGTTCCCCAGTGAAGCATTCATAAAAGTTTCCACCCTCCGCCTTCGAGCTACAATTGCTTAGATTCCCACCAACCCAACCTTGTGTGGAGCTAGACCATCTATTCTCACTTGTCTCTGGAGGTAAATACTTTTAAAAATCTGTTTTGGGGTCCCTCCTTTGCTTTAACTGGCTTTGATGCTATGCTGAAGTAGTGAGATTTGCCTAAAGCTCGTTTGTCAGCCAAATTCAAACACCTTGAGAGCGGCAGAAGGAAGAGGCTGTCTTCTTTTCTGTGTTATATTTTCTGCTTTTTCAGTGCCTTTGAGGGAAACTCACCCAATACTCACCCGTTCAGCAGTCTTTTGAAAATGGCATCTAGGTTCGCCCTGCTGGCTGTTATGGCTGCTCTGTTTGTGGCCTGCAGCTTGTCTGTACATATCAAGGTCCATTTGCTCACAGCCTTCTCCTGTTTTCAAGAAGTATGCAAAATTCTGTTGGTTCAGGGAGTTGCTGGATTTGTGCTCCTGGTACTAAAGAAAACAAAGCATTGTCTGTTTCTATGTATAGGTGTGTACACGATGCCTACTTATTTTTTTATAAATATACTCAACATCTCTAGCAGTGTCTAACATTTTGTGGGACTATTAAATGCTGATGAACAAATTCTTCCCTAAAGATGATCCGTTCTATGTTTTAACAGATAAAAATGAAGATGTTCTGTTTTTGCTAAGTGATGAAACTTAAGCACCTGAGCAACCCAGGCTGATGAATAATAGATGGTCAACACTCTTCTTTCTCTAATGCAGGGATTTTCAACCTGTGGCCCACGGCCTGGATGCGGTCCACAGTGCCATTTCATGTGGGCCTCCCCACTGCTTCCACTACAATGGGAGGTGTGGTGAAGGAAGGGCAAAATGGCCATCCAACCCTCAAAGCTGCCTGAGTTTTTAACCCCTTGAGACTAGGCCTCAAACCCTCTGAATCCCACAGACACCCAACACTCAGCATTGAGTCACTGGCTGTATAGTCTACTCCATTACCATAGCAGGATGTAAGGCCAAACAGATAATTTTAAATGTAATCATGTATGTTTGAGAAGGTTCTTTTTTATCTCTTCTGTTGCCATCTGTTTGTATGCTGCCTGCGCACAGGTGTTCTCTAGGCAGTTGGATGTTAATTGAGGGGACGGATATTATTTGCCCTGTTTTTCCAAGAAAACAAATCTAATTTACAGTCCACAGACTGATATGAGGCAATCAGAACCTAGTTATCCTTTGGACAGCAGAATTTTATAAATTTGGCAGTACAGCTCTCAGCTCCAAACCTGCCTACCCAATTGCATATATTGTGGACAATTGCAAATGAAAATAAATGCAATTGCAGCCATTTTAAAAAGTTAAATAAATCACAGGCTGGTGGAACTGGACAAAAATGACTTGGGATGAAATACTTGTGAATCTGGGAAGACCAGAGATAAGTGGTCTTCTAATGTGCAGTTTAGATAGGTAAAGGTAAAGGTTTCCCTTGCTCAAAAGGCAGTCATATCTGACGCTAGGGTTCAGTGGTCATCTTTGTTTCAAAGCTGAAGAGCCAGCACTGTCTGCTTCTACAGATGTTTCCATGGTCTGTGGCAGGCATGACTAGACACTGGATTGAATGGAACGATGTTTACCTTCCCACTGAAGTGGGAAGGTATTTATCTTAGCCCATTTATCTACTTGCAATTTCTTGCTTTCAAACTGCTAGGTTGGCAGGAGCTGGGACAACGACAGGAGCTTAGTCCATCCTGCAGTACTCAGGAATTGAACTGCTGACCTCCTACCTTCCAGTCAGTATCTTAGCCACTTGATATCACTAGTCTTAAAAGAATTAGAGTGACTTCTTATTTTTTTCTGATCTTAATTCAAGATGTTGGCTTTGGCTTGTGCCTTAAAACAGATTGAAACCAAGATATCTAAGAGACCATCTTAAATCCCTGCCTGCAATGTTTTATGTTCAATAGAGGTCCAGCACAATTTCATTTCGGGATGCTATCTCTTCTGTGTTATTAAACTTTATTTATTTGCTTTGTATACTCTCAGGGGCTATGGTGGTTCAGTGGTTAAGAAGCTCACTTTTGAGCTGGAAGGCTGGCAAGTCGGCAACTCGAGACCCGGGTACTGCAAGACAGTTGAGTGATTCAAGCTGCCAGATGGTGATTCCTTCCTTTAAGTACCACCTTTCACTAGTGGTATTTAATCCCAAGCTTGACTGCACAGCTTCTACCAGTCAGCACTTCTGTCTCAGAAATCAGAAAGTAATATATTCACAACCCACAGGTGACCCAGTCTTCTTTGGAATAGCAATATCTACTTGGTTCCTAAAGCCTCTGTGGCATCTTCAGAGATCTCAAATATCTCTGATTTTTTTCTCCCAACTACCTTCTCTACCTAAACAGATTTTAGATTATATTGCAACAAGTGAAAAGCTAACTTGCAACCTGAAAAGAAATATATACTCATTTTTTAAAAACATTAAAACCTCACAAGAAAAACAAACAAAGACAACCAAAGCAATGTTTTCTCAAGCATTTCCAGCAAGGTGAGGTAGAATCGTAACATATGAAAATGAGGGAGTTTTCCATTGTTGGCTCCACAAGGTGTCCAGTGTGATGGCTATGTATATGTAAGCCAGGAGTGAGGAGCCTGTGACTCTCCAGATAGTAAAGGGAAAGGTCTCCCTTGCTTGGAAGCCAGTCATGCCCAACTCCAGCAGGCAGTGCTCAGCACCATTTACAGCCAAAGAGTTAGCACCATCTGCATCTGCAGATGTTTACATGCTCATGAGGCAGGCATGACTAGATGCTGAAGCATACAGTACGCTGTTACCTTTCCTGCTGGAGTGGTACCTATTTATCTACTTGCAATTTCTTGATTCCAAACTCCTAGGAACTGGGACAGATGTTGTTGTTCTTGTTCAGTCGCACAGTCCATTCCAACCCTTTGCGACCCTATGGACCATTGCCTGCCAGGCACCTCTGGGAAAGGTGGAGGGCAAAAGAAGAAGAGGGTGGCCAAAAACGAGATGGCTGGATGGTATTGTAGATGCAATGGGCACAGAGCTGGGCGGGCTGAGAAGGATGGTGGGACAGATGACAGGTGCTCATTCCATCACTCAATACTTATCTCTCCAGATTTTGGACACTAATTCACGTCAGTGTTGATCAGCCAGGGGCAATGTTGGCTGCAGATGATGGGACCTGTAATCTGGAGATGAGGTCTTTTATTTGCTCTAGTCGACAAAAAAAGTGTAACCAGAGATTATCTGAGACTATTCAAAGATGCAATTAATTTCAAGATTTATTGGAACCAGAACCACAGTGGATAAACAGGGAATAAGATCCATGAAATGAAGGCACGGTATAAAAGAAATCAAATGAAAATCAAAGCATTTTGAACAATACAAAGGCAATAATGAAATAAAAAGTAGAAAGCAGAATAAACTGGATTTTAGTATCAGAGGAGATTACAGTTATGCAAAATTAGCCACAGTTAGCTGTGGTATAAAATATTTAATTTGCCCCCGATCTTCCACCAGCCGTCTAGCTGAAACTCACTAAATTCAGCAGTCTGTGACCTAAATAATGAGAAAGAAAGACATGTAGTAAACTTGACTGGAAAGTCGGAAGGTTGGCAGTTCGAGACCCGAATTATGCATGATGGAGTGAGCTCCCATCTCTGTCCCAGCAATTGCCAACATAGCAATTCGGAAACAAGAATTTGTAAGTAAATAAATAGATACCACTTCAGTGGGATGTGTTCCGTGCACTCCTGTGTCTAGTTATGCCTGTCTCTAGTTATGCCTGTGTCTAGTTAGGCCTGCATAACTAGACTCTCCTGTGTCTAGTTATGCAGATGCAGACAGCGCTGGCTCTTTGGCTATAGATAGAGATGAGTACTGAACCCTAGAAGTCGGATATGACTGGCTTTTGAGCAAGGGCGACCTTTACTTTTACTGTTGTGTTCATGTGTACTGTGGATTAGATAATCTGGAAAGAGTATAAAAACCTTATATGGTTTAGGACCTTATTATCGGACTGAACGTCTCTCTCAAAGACAATCTGCCTGCATCACCAGATCTTCACAGTCCAGGTACCGACACTGAGAATGGCAAAGAAGACATTAAATATGAAACAAGCTAGGAAGAGGGCCTTCTTCAGTGGTGGGCAGTAACAGGTTCACACACACACACCCTGGGGGGGGAAAGCAAAATGGGTGGCCTTCAGACAGTGGGGAGGTGAAATTGGGTGACCTTCGGGCGGTGTGGGGGGGTGTTAGAAAAATTGGGTGACCACGCCCACCTCCCTGCCCTGCCCAGGCTAACACAGCTACCATTTAAAAAGTTTTATTCTGTGCAAGCATATCAGAGAGTAAAACAAAACAAAAAGACAAAAATGTTGTGGTACCTTAAAGACTAACTGCTGTATTTTAATGTGAGGTTTTGTGTATCAAGTCCACTGGCTCTTTGGCTATAAACAGAGATGAGCACTGAACCCTAGAGTTGGTAATGACTGGCTTTTGAGCAAGGGCAACCTTTGCCTAATAACAGAAGATCTCTGATTGGTATTCAAATATGACATCAGGTTTTGTCCCTGCAAGTGGTTCAAGGTCTCCCTTGCTCAAAAGCCAGTCATATCTGACTCTAGGGTGCAGTGCTCATCTCCATTTACAGCCAAAGAGCCAGTGCCACCTGTGTTTGCAGATGTATATAATACATGGCCATATGTCAGGCATGACTAGATCACCCATGGCATAGGGTCCCCCCCAGATGTAGGCTCCGCCCACAGTGTGGTATAATTTTTTTTTGCTGCCCGCCACTGGCCATCTTGGTGGCGGCACCAATGCTGTGGAATTCCCTCCCAGTGGAAATGCACCTGGTACCATCGCTCCATATTTTTTTTAAAAAAAATTGAAAACTTTTTAAAGAGGTATTTGGCAATATTTTACAAACGACCCATTGTTAAGCATTTTATTATGCTCCACTGCTTCAAAAAAGGGTTTCTTATTAGGGTGTTCCCCAGCCCTGGGGAACACCCTAATAATCTGACTCTAGAGTTCCTATCCAACTCTAGAATTCAGTGCTCATCTCTGTTTATAGCCAACGAACCAGCACTGTCTGAATCTGCAAACGTTTCTGTGGCTATGTGGCAGTCATGACTAGAAACTGGAGTGCATGGAATACTGTTTACCTTCTCACCAAAGTGGTGCCTATTTATCTACTTCCAATTTCTTGCTTTCAAACTGCTAGGTTGGCAGGAGCTGGGATATAGATGGGAGCTCATTCTGTCATGCATCACTCAGGTCTCGAACTGCTGACCTGCCAACCTTCCAGTTGTCAAGTTCAGCACCTTAATCACTTGAGCCACCGCAGTCCCCTAAAAATAGGACTTTACTAATAGAATCCAAAGACACCTGGAGGCTCACTGATACAGGTAAATGGTATTCTTTGGATTCAACACTTCACAGTGAATGAAGCACTGTCACATCTCCTAAAATATGTTACAAGAAGAAATAAATCCAAGTTCAAAAGTGCAAAAAAATTGCACATTTTAAATGTTAATAGCTAAAAAGCATGGAGTTGAAAGAAATGTGTACAAGCACATTTAAGTCGCTGCTAATTACAAACTTAGCAACTAGGAGAAATGCTTAAATAAATGTGCTTGTTTCATAAGATGTGCCAAAAGGACAGTGTAGAAATTTAACTATGGAAAGAACCAGCTAAGGTTTTTAATGGAACAAGATGGAAAAGGCAAATGGGATTTACAGAAATGCAAGAAAATTGAACTTTAGAGATTTTTACATTTTTAGCTGCAGGCTGCCTGGCTAGGATGTAATTGCTGGTGCTTTGGCAGCAGCCAACAGAGTTCTGACTAATTTTCATCTTACAAAAGAAAATAAAATGGGTGTGAAAGGGCATGGGGGGGTCTACTTTGCGTAGATCTGGTAAGCACTGTCCTTTCCATAATAAAGCCTGTAACCAAGAAATCCTGTAAAATGAATTTATTGTTGACTATTTACAAGAAAACCCCCCAAAGAAGGCATGTTATTTCACAGCTCTTCACACATGTCAACACTTTCCTTTGAGAAGTATTTGTTCCTCAGCCTGTTTCCTTTTCCTTGAAAGTCTTAATTTTTTGAATGAAATTCAGAGGCATTTGCAAAGACTTAATAGCCAAGTCTTTGAACTGTGGTGCTGGAGGAGACTCTTGAGAGTCTCCTGGACTGCAAAGAGATCAACTCAGTCAATCCTAAAGGAAATCAACCCTGACTGCTCCTTGGAAGGACCAATACTGAATCTGAAGCTCAAATACTTTGGCCACCAAATGAACTCACTTGAGAAGGCCTCGATGCTGGGGAAGATTGAAGGCAAAAGGAGAAGGGGGCAGCAGAGGATGAGGTAGAGATGGCATCGTTGATGCAATGGGTGTAGATCTGTGTGGGCTGTAGAAAATGGCAGAGGACAGAGGAGCCTTGCATGTGGTGGTCCATGGGGTCGCAAAGGGTCAGACTCAAATGTGCGACTGAACAAAAACAAAAACAGATGAGTCAATACAGCACTGTGGACCTTGTTGCCATTGGCATTCTTACTGTTTCTCTGCGGTTGACATTTCCTCTTCAACTCTTTGATGCCTACGTTTTTCACTATGGTCTCTCTCTACCCTGTAGGAAGGATTGGGTCCTTTAGAGCCACTCCCTACTAAAGACACTGTCTTCTCTTTTGTATGGAGTTTGATGGGGGCAGCAGCCTAAGGGACATCCTTTGTCACTTGCACCCACTTCTTCCCAGTGGGCTTTCCTTCTGAGGGGATATCACTTTTCCCCACCTATACCTCAAACTCAGGGTTTTGACTTTCACCTGATTCTTCCCCTCTTTCTACTTTTCTAGTGAAAACTCCTGGGACTTAGGAACTGGGGGCAATAGCTTGCCACCCAAGTTGTAGTCCTGCTGATTCTCCTTCTCACGTGGAGCTTTTCCTGTTTTGTTTCAAAATGTTTTTAAAGGGAAACATTTTTCTTTTGGCACAAGGGACGCAGGACTAGGATTGGCCCTGCAAGGTGAGTGTGGATACCCTTCAGACCACTGGAGGTTTTTCACCAAGGTCTAACTGAACAATAATAAAAACATTCTTCATTTTCTTATTAGGGGTAGCCTCGTAGCACCCCAGTAATACTCTGTGGCTGCTCCTGGAAATGGAAGGGAAGATAGGGTTTATTAAGAGGCAAGAAAAAGTATTGCAGTGCACTGCAAAAGTTTGAATATTAGTCAAGGGTTTCTGGGACATTATCAATTTGATACACCACAACTAACAGGTTGTTATATGCTGTTCTATATTTTGTAATGTTGTTATATTAGATAACCTTTACAGAAACTACTTCAGTAGAATTCTCATCCAGAGCCTCAGGCTACTTCTCAGAACAAAGGATGAACTTGGTGTTTGACCTGGGCCACTTACACAATAGATACTAGGCCTGAAGGGTAAACTTATTAGCAAATGTGTAATGTTAACCATTTGCTATTCAAAAGGATGAAGCTTCACAACCAATTTGAATAACAGGTATTATCAGTTTAAAAAAAAACAACACATTGATTTGTATACTAATCTGTCATGCTAACCTTTTGTACTTGATCCAAGAAAGCTTACATGAAAATACAGCATTTACTCTTTAAAGTGACACCATGCTTTTTGTCTTTTTATTTTGTTTACTCTTTTGATAGCCTCTTTTAACAGTGGTGACTGTGCTCCAGATATCAATAGCTGGGGCAACCAGGGGTGACATGGAGACTGAAGAAATGGGCTGAGGGATGTAGTCTGTGCTGCTTCATAGACTGCTGGAAAGAGACCCTTTGTCCTAGGAGACCACCAGGAAGATACTAAAACAGAATGAACCAAATGGTTCGCAATAGTCTAATTAAGAAAGGAAAGAGGATGCTTTTCCTATAAGGGAATTGGATGAGAAGCATATCTTGCTTTCTTTCTTTGCTGGCTTTTGCAATGGAATTTACATTGCATAAGCCTGCATCTGGAGAGCCAGAGTTTTCTATACATAATCCATGCAATGAAATTCTGTTTTGCTTTCCCCTCCTGGAAGTGAAGAAGGTGGATGTTTGAATAAGTATACTATCACATTAACTTGAGAGAAAGGTCAGCTCTTTTGCTGTCTTCTGACCTTTAGTTTGAAGACAGTGATAGACTGAGATGGATTACATGTTCCCTCTCGCTCCCTCCTGCACTGACACACTTATGCCATTTTGCTTATTATTGGCTTAGATCTGTGATGGCGAACCTTGGCACTCCAGATGTTCTTGGACTTCAATTCCCAGTAGCCCAAGCTACATGGCACTTTCTGGTGTGGTGGAGGCAGTAGTGGGCCACAGGAAATGGTGCCATAGTCCACATCTGGCCCACAAGCCACAGGTTGAGAATCACTACTCTACAAGCTATTCCAGTTGATATGAGGAAGAATTTTGGGATCAATATGCTAAGATGCCAGACAGGCTAAACAATCCCTTCTCCACATTTACCTAATAACACGTGTGTGCTTGTGTATTGTCTAGCAAAGACAAAAGTTAACAAAGGATCCCACACCCTTCCTGGGATCCCCGAAGAAAATAATTCACATGCTTCTTACCCTGAGCTCTCTCCACACTACAGTAGCTTCCTCCTTCAATACATTATATTGTGTTCTAGTCATTTGAAAGGTCATTGACCTTTGAGAAGTGACTCAAGATGTCCACTTTTCAGCTCAGCCTTAACAACTCACTTGTCCAGTGTGGTCTTTTGAGACAGGATTCTGTACAACAGGCTGTTGTTGGCTTCGGTGAACAAAAAAGTGTCTGCATGTGACAGTTAGATTGCTTGTTTTCCACCTGTTTCCACCCATCCTATTTTATTATGCAATATTCACTGCTCATTTTCTCATTTCACACAGTTGCAATGTGACTGGAGCACGACAGTTAAACAAAACAGTGTCTCTCAGGAGGGGGAGACAAAACCTGCAACAAAGGTCATGTATTTTATCAGCAAATATTACATTGTTTCAGCTTCAGATAATTATACATTTCTTACAAGTGCTAGATAGAAATCCCTTCTCTTGGTATGCTGTTTTGTAAAGTTTGTGCTTCTGAGCGTTAATGTTACATTGTGGCTAGCATGGGTCCATTGAATCAATGAAACTTGCTAGAGACTTGACTCACCAAGTTTCCACTGATTCAATGGGCCTATTCTAATGTATTTTACTATGCTAAACAACAGTATAGGTATTTCAGTAACTGAATCTTAGTTTTCAAGATTGATACACTAAGGTTTGATACACTAAGCAACAAGTTTTCAGCCTGTGATTACAAGCTGTTTCAATTCATGAATACAGTATATCCTCTTATTGGTACCACTCCACCTAAGATAAGGAGAGAAATAGGAACGGACGCCAAGAAAACTAAGCAAGTGAATGACTCAACCTCCTCTGAATGGATATGAGCCTCAAGTCTGTCCACTCAGATCCAGTACGAGCTTTATGGCAAGAAGAAACATTCTTGAGGCTACACAAGTGCAAAATCACATTAGAAGATGGAGGAAGGAGCTCACTGGACAAGGAATAACATTAAAGGAGGGTACAGCTGAGGAATGTGACCTCCCCTATGTCACTAGGAGGACCCTAATTAGATTGAGGATCAGAGTGGCTAGGTGTAAGACCAACATGCTCAAGTGAGGGCTACTGGCGGACAACAACACATTGTGTGTATGTACAGAATTGGGCTCATTGGTTGGTCTGCCCCACCTGGCTTGTCAAATCTGCCAGGATGGTGACAGATAGTTGGGTCGAGGCAATTATTAATTCCTCGCTTTGGGAGGGGTTTTTTCCGGCACCTTTAAAATATGCATTGGTGCACTCCATCTTGAAGAAACCATCCCTCGACCCAACAATAATGGCCAACTATCGGCCTGTGTCCAACCTACCCTTTTTGGGTAAGGTTTTGGAAAAGGCAGCGGCATAGCGGTTACAGGAGATCCTGGATGAGGCGGATTATCTGGACCCTTTTCAGTCAGGATCCCGGCCCGGATATGATACTGAAATTGCATTGGTCGTGCTGGTTGATGATCTCTGGAGGGAGCGGGATGGTGGACATCCATCCATCCTGGCTCTTCTTGACCTCTCAGCAGCTTTTTATACCGTCGACCATGGTATTCTTCTGGAAAGGCTCCAAGGATTGGGGATCCAGGGCACTGTGTGGTCCTGGTTTTCCTCATTTCTGAGGGGCTGGACCCAGTCGGTGTGGTTAGATGGTGAGAAATCCAGTCCTAGGCTGCTCCAATATGGAGTGCTTCAGGGCTCGGTGCTTTCACCTCTCCTATTTAACATCTACATGAAACCACTGGGTGAGATCATCTGCTCCCACAGGGTGAGGTATCATCACTATGCAGATGATACCCAGTTGTATATCTCAGCCTGTGGGAGCCCTAGCGATGCAATGGAAGTCCTTTCTAGGTGCCTTGGAGGCTGTGAGGGTCTGGATGGAGGACAATGGGCTACAACTGAATCCTGACAAGACTGAGTGGTTGTGGGTCAGGGGTCCTGCGTTATCTCAGGAGCTACCATCTTTGGTTCTAAATGGGGAAGTTTTGCCCCAAACAGACCCGGTGCGTAATCTGGGGATCTTCCTGGCCTCATGACTCCTGCTTAAAGAGCAGGTAGCAGCCATGGCTAGGAGGGCCTTTGCACAACTTCGTGTTATTCGCCAGTTGCGCCCACTCCTAGATCGGGACTCCTTGCTCATGACCACATATGCTTTGGTCACCTCCAGACTTGATTATTGTAATGCACTCTACATAGGGCTGCCCTTGGTGAACATTTGGAGGCTACAACTGGTCCAGAATGCAGCTGCTTGGGTGGTGATGGGATGTGGGCACTATGCTTGTGCCTCACCATTGCTGAGAGAGCTGCATTGGCTCCCAGTGTGCCTCCAGGTGCAATTCAAGGTGTTGGTTATCACCTTTAAAACCCTACATGGTAGTGGACCAGGATACTTAAGAGACTGCATTACCCTGAGGACATCTGCCGTCCTACCAGAGTGGACCAGAGAGGCTCTTTGGTTGTGCCATTGACCAAAGAGGTGCACCTCTCTGGAACTAGAAGGAGGGCCTTCTCTGTGTCTTCCCAGGCCCTATGGAACCTCCTGCCAATTGAGTTACACATGCAGACAGAGTTGCTGTCCTTTAGGAAAGGAGTGAAAACCTGGCTGGTGGGGCAGGTTTGGGGATGGGTGGAACAATGACCCCAGCCGGATGGCTAATTTGACCCCTTGCCCTTGCCCTCATCTTTTAACTGTAACTCCTAGTTTTAACTTTTTTAACCTTTTGATTTTCTAATCTGTTTTAGTTTTTCAATTTAATAATTTTTAAGAGTTGTTTTTAACTGTTATTGATGCCTTGTTGTAAATTGCCCTGAGTCACCTCTGTGAGGGCATCGATAAACAAGTGTGATAAATAAATAAATAAATAAATAAATAAATAAATGTACCAATGAAGTTTTCATTTTGACCAGCAACAAAGCCAAAAAGCCAAAACAAAGCCAAAAATCTAGAGACTGCAAGCTGATCTAGAGAACCAATCACATCTCTGTATTTCCCCCTTCCCTGTTTTTTTCAATACAGGAAGTAAAGCAAAAACAGCATGCTCAGTCCGAGAAAGGAGATGAGCCCTGCCTCCAAGATTTGGACACAATTGGCTTTTGAGCAAGGGTGACCTAAGAACTGTATAACCCACCAATGTTTGGGGATTCCCCTCCCCTCCATAGTAACGGGGATTGCATGAAGCCCCCGGGTAATTCTGTCCAGAAAAAAAGTATCCCCGACTGCTATGAAAGGCTTATTTATGAAGAGAAATTAGCTTAACTTTATAGGGGGAGGAGATAAATTTTTGCTTGGAGAATAGAGTGAGGAAGAGAGAGAAATATTCTCCTTTGCCCCACACTCTTAATGTTAGGATGCCTAGTTGCTTTAAAATAAAAAATAAAACAGAATTTGTGCCATTGTAAATATAAATCTACAATATTCTGTAGCATGGCCATTAAAGGACCTTGTTTTGGGAAGCCAGCCAAATCCTACTACTGTACTTGAAAATAGTATAACGTATGTGTCAGAACTCTAAGGTTATATTTACTTCATGTTGAGCTAATGTTTGATTTTTCTTTTTTAAAAAAATCCAGTTAAGCTGATTTAAATATTTATCTGTCAAGATACCCAATTCTTAGTGGAGGAAAGCAGCATTTATAGGGCAAAGAAAAGCAAACAGCTACAGGGTTGCTGTCACCGGAATACCAATCTGAATCTTCCAAAGACTTTTGCCTCAAAGATTCATTCTGCATCACATCCCTTAAATCTCCCTTTCCCCCCAATGCGATTGGAAAGCCATTTCATTTTTCAAGGTCATAGGCAATCTTTCAAGGTCATTAGCTAGTGATGTTTTTTTAAATGCATTGCAAACACATACCCAACCACACACTAGTAATAATCCAAAACTAGCATTTCTGTTCGTTCTTGTCCCTCGTTGAATGGATATAATGCATCATTATTATTTTGCTTCATGAAACTTCACTTGTGTTGAATTCCTGGCCTTAAAAATTTTAAATGCTCCTTGTTATCTCAGAAAGTTTTCCACCAACTCTGCCCGTCACAGTGAACAATCTTTCCTATTAATAGCAACCAAACTGAAAGTTCAGCAGAATGAGATTGAGCTTTCCTTGTTATTGTGTTATATTTCCTTCACCACATATCCTCATTACTCAACAGTAATGACAGATTATAACATTTACTTTCTGTTGTGTACCATGTTATTTTTACAGTCATTGTTTTCTTTTTTTAAAAAGGATACAATTATTATTTAACAACATTATATTAAGCTGGCTAGATAGCTTACTGAGGGAGTGACCACACAGTCTTGCTCCAGACTGAAACAAAATTCTCTACCCCACAGAAATGTTTCATTTTCACAGGAAAGTGTCTTTTAAATATCCACACATCACACAACCACCTCTTTCCCCTCACCTTCCTCTGCCCTTATCACTACCCTGTTATTCACCCCTTTGGCAATATAATATTTAGCAAATGAAAGAGCATGGAACTTACAAGACATTCTCATTGGACGCAACTTGATCCAAGTATGTTTTTTCTTGCTCCAGGGCACAGGGAGGCCTGATCTTGGGGGCTGGCTGGTTCTGGGCCATCATCACCCTCTGAGGCAATCAGGAAAAATGCCACTGGCATTAATTTGTTTAAGGTGGACCCCAGCTTGCCATGAAGTGACCCACACACTAGGATCTCAGAGCCATCTCCTGTGGCACATATGAAATGAGACATGCAGGATTTAACACCGGGATTGCAATGGACTGTTGCAGCCTTGAGGATATGGACAAGGTGCGCCTTCACAGACAGTCCATCTGGAAGCAAAAGGAGTAGAGTTCACTCACGTCCCACTGTCTGAATAATCAATTATGCTATTTGGGCACATCCAAGAATTGCTGTAAATGACTGATATAGGCAGTGGTGGGATTCAATTTTTTTACTACCTACTTTGTGGGCATGGTATGGTGGGTGTGGCCAGGGGAATAGCCCTGTGTTGCACCTGAATGAGGACTACTTTATTTCAAAACTTGGATGGGCAGAGCCAGCTGGAATTTCTGCTACTGGTTCTGGTGGACTGGGGCGAACCTGCTGAATCCCACCACTGAATATAGGCCATCTCACAAGCCAAAGGCAAATAAAATAATTAAGTGGAAATTCTACAAAACCTACAGATTAAATACAGTATGCTCAAACTAAATACAGTATACCAGATATTCATGACAGAAAATCAGATCTATTCACATTAAGCACTAATGATGTGTACAGGTACTTGGCAAAATAAATATCAGACTGATTGGTCAATGAGCATAACAGCAGGTAGATGCACAGGAGAAACAGCAGGACAAACGCACATCTACTTGTCTCTGAATTCAAACATGTGGCTTCAGGGCCAGAGATTAAAAGGATGATTCCCTAGTGTGCCACCTGGAAGAAGACCCAGTTTGTGTAGACTTGGACAACCTATGTGACCACAGAGATCCCTTAGAGCAGGGGTGGCCAACTGTGGTGCTCCACCTGTTCCCCTGCCCTATAAGAATACATTAGTAAACAATTTCCAAACACTTTATCAAAGTCTGGCCAGATTATCCTGCTCTGGTAATAGAGTAAACTATACTGCCAGCAACTCAACATCGATCATCAGGTGGTAGATAACAAATCTGACAACCCTGAGGTCTAATGGCCTTGGGTATATAAATCCACAGGGTAGGGTGATGGTCTCCAAGTGGATTAAATCCCACTTGAATCCATCTTGATGGAGGGCAGCAGTTTCATCAATACTGGCCTGGGGCTGAAGAGGACTTTGTGTGCCAATAGAGCTCATGTCCGGAAAGTGACTCATGGAACTGGATTGGTGGTATGAGTGTTACTCATTTCTAAAGCAAATGGAAGGCTACTGTGTTATATTGTTCCCAGGACAATCTTCATGGCTGATTGCCATGATAATAGCCAATATTTGGAATTGGATATAGAAGAAGAAGAAGAAGAAGAAGAAGAGGAGGAGGAGGAGGAGGAGGAGGAGGAGGAGGAGGAGGAGGAGGAGGTTTGTATGTAGAAGACCCTGGAAAGGGTCATCATTTGGTATAAAATACAGACATTTAGAATCACTAACTATAGCAACAAATTTGGGTTTGTTTTTCCTTATTCAAATCTGTCCAATCTTTGCTTTGTGCCAATTTGTCCCCCCTTTCTGAAGTACCTTTGTTATGACAGTGCTTAATTGGCTCAGAGAAGCTAATTGATGAAAAGCACACCCAGCATCTGACAATGATTAGCTTGCCTGCTTTACTGTCCCTGAAAGACTGGCTAGTCAGAATATGGCCCCAGACATGTTCAGTGGAGCTGTTCATATCACAGAGTTTGGCAAGGTAGGCAGATGATCACAGAAAAGGGAAAATAAAAGATTCAGAAGAGCAAATTTGTTTTTTTAAAAAAAGAGATTGATTTAGGAGATTGAGAGTAACAAGAAGACAACAGAGGTTAATAAGGAAGGAAATGAAGACTAAGACTAAAATGCTAAGGAAGATGTAAATAAAGTAGCAGAATTTTAGATTTTGGACATTTAATATAGGTTGTTGCGCCATCAGTCATTTCCGCTGTACAGTGACACTATGAGTTAGGGCCTTTGTAAATCTTTTAAAGAATTGGCTCCATATTCTTAAGAGACCATGGTGGTTTAGTGGTTAAGTCACTGAACTTGGTGACTGGAAGGTCGGCAGGTCAGCAGTTTGAAACCTGACGGCTGCATGACAGCATGAGCTCCCATCATCTCTCTGAGCTCCTGGCAACCTAGCAATCCAAAAGCAAGAACTTGCAAGTGGATAAATAGGTACCACTTTGACAGCAAGGTAACACTGTTCTGTGCACTCTGGTGATTAGTTATGCCTGCCACATGACCATGATAATATCTGCTGGTTCTTTGGCTGTAAATGGAGATGGCTTCTGGCTTCTGAGCAAAGGTGACCTTTACCTTTACCTTCTTCTTCTTACATGTTCAGTGCTTTTGACCAGTATGGCTCTCTAAATTACAGTAAATTGAAACACAAGACTGTTTTTCAGCTTGATATGATATGCAAGTCATAACTGAGTAAAATGAGAGAGGTAGCTGGGCTTTTTCACAGGAGTTGATGGTGGTTGAATCCATAATCAAAATTTCAGGAGATGCTTAAAGAAGGTCAGTTGAAAGAGAGAGAGAGAGATTCTCTCTCATATATATATTTCCACTGAGGGTCAAGGGGAGAATAAGATTCTCTCTCTCTCTCTCATATATATATATATATATGTGTGTGTGTGTGTGTGTGTGTGTGTGTGTGTGTGTGTGTGTGTGTGTGAGAGAGAGAGAGAGAGAGAGAGAGAGAGAGAGAGAGAGAGAGAGAGAGAGAATCATATTCTCCCCTTGACCCTCAGTGGAAATCAGAGCTCTTGTCTTCCCTGCACGGTGGCTGAGATTTTGCTTTCATTAAAATGCTAGAACAGACATGACATTTTCCAAGTTAGCCTCATGGGCAGGCAGAAGCAACACAAAGGTTAGAAGGAGGCATTTGGTTTAGTAGAAATTAATGTAAATTAACAATACAATAGAATTATTTTCTTTATTATTTTTATACTAAAATTTTCACTTAATTCTTCCTGTTGTAGTCTGAGAAAGAGCTTAGAGAAAATGCTGGTTCCCTAACAGATCAGTATGTAATATAAAATCATGCCATTTTTCATAGAAATCTGATATTTTTATTCTTTCTTTAAGTATTCTGACTTCATATGGTAGTTTTTCTACCATGGCAGTTTGCCATATTTTTGAAGAACAGGAGTTTAAAATTAAGAGTTCTGCATTTATTTTGGAACATTTATTGAATCTTCTTAATAACTTTAAGATAAATTGAAGAATTTCTTAAATATTGAACTCTGCCAATAATTAGATTTCAATGTTATGTATTTGTTTGCATTTTCTTTCTGGTTTCTCTTTTCAGAGGGTTTAATCCATTACTTTTGTTTGTTTTGGATATAATTTTGTGTTTGAAAAATTTAATATAATATTCTTTTAAAAATCATTATAATTCATTATCCCAGGCTTTTTAAGTGTAATCAGAGTAAATTGTGACATGCTTCAATTTTGTAAATGAAAAACATATCCTCATAAATAAATATAGGTCTTCTGTAGTCCTAATATAATTTTATTTTATTTTATTTTTTGGTCTGTAAAACATCTGCTGCCATAACTTATAAATATGAGCAAATGTAACTAGCCAAAGTTGGATGGGACATTATTTTATATTCTTTGTTTTTTGACAAAAAAGAAAAAAGCATATTTTGTCATTGAATGAAATTGCTGAGCATCTAAATAGATTCTTCTTCTTCTGTGTCTGGGCCAGATGTGAATCTGCCAAAATGAAGCCACCTTTTGGTGAATTCATTCCATAGTTCCTTTCGCCTGACCTAGTGTGAAAAAGATTAGTCAGCACAACAAGGCTGCAATTTCGCAGGGTGTGCCTGATTGTGGTTCAAAAATACCACAATCTCCAAGGAGGCTCTTTCTGTGTACCCCATGGCTACACTGAATCAGGGTTTAGACTGTTAGATTGCTGAGTAATAATGATAATAATGATAATAATTGTGTGCCATCCAGTTCAACCTTTCCCAGATAGAAGTGGTTTCTCATTCCATTCTCCTAGGGAGCCCTCTGGGGTTTTGCAGCTTGCCCAAGTCTACATAGAGTGGCTCTTCTCCTGAGAAACACAGTGGGGAAGTGAAATCTCAACCTCTGTCTCCCCAGCCAGATAAATAACTCCCTGGGATATCCAGCCAGCTTGAGGATTTTCGGTTAGTAAACAACATTTTCCATCTAGGAAGTTTGCATCTGAATAACGCAAGGGAAGCAAATGAACCCAGACTCCTAAATGTAAACTAATGTCTACACTTTGGGAAAAGCTTGAGGAAATGGAGTTGGCATCATTTCCAGATATAGGACCACCTCTACTCCTGTTAGCTTTCCTTCTTCTTCTGCCGTATCTGAATCTGAACATAGGCAATCATCATGGTGATCAGCAAGGGGCTGCTGTGACTCAGTGGTTAAGAAGCTCTCCCTCAGATAGCTTTGGGGGCTGGATAGCCACTTTGCCCTTCCTCCACCACATGGCACTTCCTGACGTGGTGAAGGCAGTGGGGGCCTCACATGAAATGGTGACAAGGGCTGCATCCGGCCCACAGACCACAGGTTGAGAATCCTTGGAGTAGACTATATAGCCAGCAACTCAATGTCAAACATCAGGTGGTGGTTTATTAACCTGACAACCATGAGGACAAACAGTTTTGGATAGCTAAGTCCACAGGGAAGAGTGATGGTCCCCAAAGTAGGGGTAAATGCCATTTGAATCCATTTGATGAAGGGCAGCAGCTTCATTAATATTGTTCTGGGGCTGATGAGGACTGTGTGTGCCAAAAGGGCTAAGGACCAGAAAGTGACACACAGAACTGGATCAGTGGTATGGGTGTCATGCTGTGATGTGGAAGGCAAATGAAGACTGTATTATATTGTTTCCAGGCCGAGCTTCATGGCTGATTGCCATGATGATTGACAATATTCAGAATCAGATATGGCACTTGAAGGAGAAGTCTGGTTTAAGTACCTGTTTCTTAATTCAAACAATTCAAACAATTTCTAATTTCAAATAATTTGTGATGCATATATGCAAGGTTATTTGCTTTGGTTGTGAAAAATATTTTGATGGATTACAGTAATGCACATCACATTATTTTTGACTGAAATAATTGATTTTGTACAATTTGGTTCAAGACGTAAGAATCACAGATTCAATTACTTTTACTGGAAACATTACATAAATTGTTTCAGTCTATTCCACGTAAAGTTAATTAAGAATTAGGCTCTTTGATTTGAAAGTATTTGAACTATAACAGTTCCTTTTTATCATTTGTATTTACAGTATTTTATTTGAGACACCACCTTTTCTTCTTCATTCCCTTCTAATGTCTGAGAACCTCAGTTTGTTCAGTCAAAGCTAACATTCCCAAAAGTTAATCAATAAATTAGATTATGACAGGCATTTTCAAAGCCCAGATTTGTGTTTTGCAGTAAAAAAAGAAAGAAAGATCTGAAGCTAGAAGTTTCTTCATTTGTTGGCTCACATCTTGTTTTCTGAACTTGCCACAGAATTCATTGCTGGGTGCCATTATTGCTTGTTTACAATTCTCATTCCCTCTCTATTGATTCATTTACACATTTAGTTTATATTATGGCTTTTCACCCAAAATGGTGCTCAAGCTGGCTTGAAATAATAAAATGCAAATCATAACAAATTCTCTATTACAACATAAAAATAAATCAATTAAATCTGCAAATTAAACCACAGAAATGGGAAAAGGAATAAATACTACCCATCCAGTTAAAATCCTCAGCCAAATACAAAGCTAAATACAAAGAATACACAGTGTGAATCCCAATCATCCGTCATCAGAATGGAAATCAATAAGTGAATCAATAAGGACTTATTTATTTATTTATTCATATTTATACCCCACCCATCCAGGAGATTTTCCTACTCTGGGTGACATGGATTTAATTTCTCCTCATATGCTGATTGAGACAAACCTGAAATGTCACTCTTTGTAAGACTTGCGAGATTTGTGGAGAAGAATTGTGCACTTCAAGGCTTGTTTTGCACATAAGTATTGCATGTATTAAATGTGGAAAGGGGATGTGCTTTACGCATGTAAAATCTTGGGGCTTTCCAGTGGAAATGTCATCATAGATAATTGTTTCCTGCTTCTGATTCCATTTTCAGCACTCAGGAGTTTTGTGGCAATGGCAAATGTTAATTTTAAATTTTAAATGAAAACTGAATTGAGAACTGTATTTTCAAGAACACTGCAAACCCCCCCCCCCCCAACTTTGGAATCTCTGTCTTCTGCTAAAGTTCTGATCTCTTGTGTGGTTGATGCAACACTCACGATGCAGTCCTTTTCTTCCAAGGCAACTGGCATACAGCAGACTATCCTGGGCACTATAGCAGTGTTTTCCAACATGGGGCCTATGCTCCACAGGTAGACTTCAATTCCCAGAACCACCTAAGTCAGTATGTTGGCTGATCAGTGCTTTGGGAATTGACATAGGCTTCTGGGAATAGAAGTCCAAAAACCAAAGACTGTTGTAGAGCCTATTGGACCATGTAGCATAATGTCTTCAAAGCCTACCGGCCTAACTTTGCTTTGAAATTCCAATGGTTGATTTAATAGTGCCTTGAAACTGTCATGGAGCGCTGAAAGGGGAAGCTCTTTTTGACATTCAGTCCATTTATTGGGTAAGGTAAAGGACCCCCTTGCTCGAAAGCCAGTCATGACTGACTATAGGGGTGATGCTCATCTTTGTTTAAAGCCAAAAAGCCAGCATTGTCTGCATCTACAGACATTTCCGTGGTCATGTGGCAGGCATGACTCGGTGACAGAGCATGTGGAACACTGTTACCTTTCCCGCTGAAGCACTGCCAATTTGCCTACTTGCAATTTCTTGCTTTCGAACTGCTAGACTGGCAGGAGTTGGGCCAGAGACGGGATCTCACTCCGTCGTGTAGCACACAGGTCTTGAACTGCTGACCTTCTGGTCATCAAGCTCACTGTCTTAACCACTAAGCACCCATGATCCCTTGTCCATATATTGCCTGCCCTTAAATCAAAGAAATGAGGCCCTCAAAAGAAAAATATTGTTTTCTCACTTCTGCTGTAGGTTGTAGGACAAACTGTTTTTTAAATCTTTACTTAATCATGTTTCCTATCACCAATGCTCCGAATCCCATCCAGAAACTTTCTAACCCATGTTGCTTTCCACAATAATGCAACTGGCCTTAAGGGCAACAGTCTACCCCATGGTTATTTGTCACAGGAGAAAGGAAAGCTACGGTTTGTGCTGTGTGAATGTTAAGCAGGGGCATGTTACTAATGAAATGTTCTCCAGTCATTTGCTTCTTCTAGCTGGCAAATGTCATGACCCATATTATTCAGTGTGCATTAAAGAAGCTGTCACCTGAAGCATATTTGCAGGGGAAATAATATTGGTTGAGAAATTTCTATTGTGGGGTGTTTCCTCCCCCCCCCCTGCATTTCACCCTGATTGTTCTCCTCTTGTTACTCTGTCTACAACAATGCCATCTTGCCAGCTAATGTTCATGCATATTGCCAGCTACTATAGTAGAAAGAATGTAAACTGTCTTTAATTTCAAACATTGTACAAGCAGTGTTGCAAATGGAGGAGATACACAATAGGATTATAAGGCATTTGAGTGTGAAATGTCCTCTCCAGTTGGTTACACAGTGCTGTTTATCAAGATTTATTTTATTAGGCTATGGCTGTGATAAGCAACTTGGCACCTCCCCAATTTTTGAACTAGAATACCCAAAGGTTCTAGCCATCATGGGTGATTGAAGGGGATTAGAAAGCTGAACAAACCTTCTGAACAATATTTTCAGGAGGGTCAGGTTCTTGCACTTGCATTTGGTACTCAAGCTATTCAGTCTATGGACTCCCAATGTTTCGTTGAACTATTCAAAGCTGTAGCCATGTTGGTTTCTGCAAACATATCAGACAAGAAACAAAAAAAAAAGGCAAAATGGTTGTGCTGCCTTAAAGACTATCTGCTATTTGTTTGCTTTTGCAGATCAAGTCCACTTCTTCAGACATAAGAGTGAGACTTTATTGTAATAATTTATACCTGCCTCATGACAAGTTGAGTCTACAGAAGAACAATGCTTGGTTAATATCATAGATTCAAATTGCAAATTGTGTCAATCAGTGTGGCTTTTCACACTTGGCAATGATGGAAGATTCTTGATAGATATTTAGATCTATTCATGTCAAGTTTTGCTCTGTTGAAGTGGCAAGTGGTTAGCAGATAGAAGTTTTATTGTGGTGGTAGTAGTGGTTCGGTTTAGTTTGGATTGTTCTCTTGAAAGACACGTGTAAAGAAAAACATACAGAAAAACACACACATACTCATGGACACAGGTAGAAATTTCAACAAGGCCATAGCCAAAGGGGGCCCCCAGGGTGGCCCACCCTGAATTAGCAGTTTGCCCACCTTGGCAAGGCGTGGTTTCCCATAGGAATTTATTGAAAAAAAGGCTGATAAGTGAATAGTCACAATTTGTAACATGCGTTTGTGGTGGCCTATTGTACCCTATGAATGCTCACACTGGAATAAATCTTTGAAGTGGTAGCTATGTTAGTTTGTGTAAGCATATCAGAGAGTAAACAAAACAAAACAACAAAAGAGACAAACAATGGTGTGGTACCTAAAAGACTAACTCCTGCATCTTAATGTGAGCTTTCGTGGATCAAGTCCACTTCATCAGACATAAGAGTAAAACCTCATGGCATCAATGAATAAATAGGTACAGAGGGACACAATGGCTGGCCAGCCTAACAGAAAAGTAAAAATGTAGCTATTTACAACTGACAATAATGGAAAATCCCTGGTTGTTATTAAAACTTGCTATGAAAACTGCCCCTATCTATTTCCAAATGGTTGCACAACCCACTTCTCCTGCAAGCTGATGCATCACATCTAAAGGATGGATGCAAAACAAATATTGTGGCACGACACATTTGCCAGTGAATTCGCATCTATTGATAATGGTCTGCAGTGACTCAGTGGCTAAGAAGTTCACCTTGTTAGCTGGAAGGCTGGCAAGTAGGCAGTTTGAGACCCGGGTACTGCATGATGGTTTGAGCACCCTTCTCTGTCCCAGCTCCTGCCAACCTAGCAGTTTGAAAGCAAGAAATTGCAAGTAGATGAATAGGGACCACTTTGATGGGAAAAGATCTTGGTGACATGAAAGGAGCCTCATTTGGGCATCCCTTGAACGGAGTTTCTCCAGCAAAAATCTTTCAACCCAGAATAATTTCTGACAAAATTATTATTATTGATAATGTTTTTTGTGACCTAGGCAAAATTGCAGCATATAACAACTTGTTATTTTTTGATGCACCAAATTTGATAATGTACCAAAGACCCTTACTAATATTCATATCCCTGAAATGGGTGTCCAGGATGTGCACGTACTTAATCTCTGCTGTCGCTCAGAATAAATCTGCTAGTCTTCAAGATGCCACAATAGTTTGCTTTTGCTTTTTTATGCATGCTGAAAGAAACTGACATGGCTACCTCTTCAAAAACTAATCCATTCTTACTGATTTATATCCTCTGATATCTGACAATCATGAGGACTAGTTGTGTGAGCTTTGGGGGAAGGGGGATCTCTGCCCCATGCTGCCCCGTGTGGTGAAACGTGGAACTGCAGGTAGAGACCTTCTGTCCGAAGTACTGTAACTTCAAACTCTGGACTGATTTTGTCCACCCAGACTGTGAAGAAAAAGACCAAACCATGGACCACAATATATTTAGGTGTCCTTTGCATGCATTTGGAGGAACATTGGAGGACTTGCATAGGGCCACAGATGAAGCCCTTCAATGCCTTTCAAACCTAGACGTGGAACTCTAGCTAGGAATTTGAGATGGGCAATTTGTACTTACTGTATATATCAGCATTAATGTAGACAACTGAAGTTCCTCATGCAATAACTAAATTCTGAGATAATTCTTCTAGAGTTCTCCACTGAATTTTCTCCCTGAATTAGAAAATTAACATGCAAGTGATGCACTGGAAATCCTTCCTTATCCAGTTTTCATATCTTGCATTGAGTTATATTGAGGCAATTTTCTACAGTAGGTTTTTTTTTTGCTCTTTCAATCTGTTTTGTCTGTTCACCCTTTTGCATTATGAATACATACATGAACTTGTAAAAACATCACACACACACACACACACACAAACCACTCAATGAAACATGAATGGACTTGCATTGCATATTTCCCTTCTGTGTATGTGAGTAAGTAAGCTGGCTGGACAGCTCAGTGGTTTAGGTATCTGGTTGTGAAGCCAGAAGTTGGGAGTTTGATTCCCCACTGTGCCTCCTTGTAGAAGAGCCAGCTGGTATGACTTTGAGCAAGCTGTACAATCCCAGGGTGCCCTCAGAAGAAGGAAACAGCAAACCATTTCTTTGTATTCTGTACCTCAAAAACCATGGAAAGATCACCATGACTCAGAGTTGACTTGACAGCACAGAACTGTGTATGTGTCCATGCATGCATGTACATGTACAATGATTTATGGTCAGACTAGATGTGACACTACTAGCAATTATAGCCCAAAATTATGGCAGGAATTACATCTGGATTGGGATCCTGGGTTCAAGTGAACAAATAATGCTTTGAGTTACCCATGATGGTTTTGATTTGAGCTAGACAGCCCTTCATAATCTTTTCTTTGAATTAGAACAACACAGCCTAAATTCATTTGCCCAGATGGAAACTTTCCTCAAATGGATAGGAAGAAAGAAAGAAAGAAAAATAAACTTCCTTGCATAATTTCCAAGAGTTTGTGTCATTGGTCATCATCACCCTATCAACTTAGAATGGCAGGTTAAGGACAGTCAAGGCAAAATCTAAATGTCAGCCAGCACTTTTCTTATTGATGTATGAAGTAATGTCTGTGTCTTTTTTAATGAAGAGTAAATGATTATGTCTTTCTGTGTGTGCGCATGTGTGTGCAAGTATTATGAGTCAAGAGATCAAAAGCAGTTACCCTTTCGATACTGGTATTTCAGCTGAGAGGCAGCTGAAGACTGATGAGGCAAAATTTTTTTACAGACTATCTGTTGGTTTACCTCAGTGGTGCCCAAACTAAGGCCCAGGGGCAGGGCGTGGCCCCTGACACCAATTCATCTGGCCCGTGAAGCTCTTGTCACTCCTGGAAGTGGAAGTAAAATGCGCCTGTATGGGTGCATTTTACTTCCACTTCCAGGAGCGACGAGGGCTTCACGGGCCGGATGAATTGGCGTAGGGGGCCACACCCGGCTCCCAGGCCTTAGTGACCGGCTCCCTGAACCACATGATCAGCCCATGGTCCAAAAAGTTTGGGCACCCCGGTCTACCTGAATCACCATGTTAAGATTACATCTTTACTTCCTGTAATAAGGGGGGGAAAGTGAAGATTTTACATTGCTGATTTATACAGATACATTTTTCATTTCTGGAAGAAGTGGAACATGCATCACACACTTCAGCTATTATTTCTGAACACTGCAGTACTCATTAGACCTCAAATAAGGAATAGTTATGGGAATTAAATCATTGATTAACTGTTAGTTCAATAAGTAGAGAATAAATAAACATTAGTATAGGCAGAAAGTAGTCTTACTCTTGTTGGAAATGTAGCAATTCACTATCCAATCTATCACATATTCATGCAGGAGAAGGGAGGCTCCCACACACAAACACACACAACCCCGAAATAAAGAGGGAGCACAGAGTAAAATCTGGTATATACTTGGGCCACAACTTTATTGAAATTTAATCACCCCTGATCTGCAGAGGAGCCTGGTTGTGTACAACCTGGAACTAAAGCAGTCAAATCCCTCTTCACCATTCTAGCCCAGGCCGGCAAATCCATAAACCCTGTGCAGTGCTGATATTTGCCAGCTAAAGCACAGGCTGGCTGAGTTGGGGGGACATAGCTGTGGTCATTTCCAACTCTATTCCCAGGAATGGATGTTGGTCATATCACAGCACTGCCACATGGTCTTTCCTGCATGCTCCACTGATTCTCCTGAATTATGTTGAGCATGCAGTCTTCACCTTGTCCAATAATACCCTTAGAATTCACCTCTACCACCCTAATCCCACACTAATTACCATGTTACTGTTGTGACCTATTTAAAGATGGTGCCCCTAAACTAAGCCCATAATGTCCTGCAAGGCCAGTGTGGGATAGATGAAAAATCACCTGGGAGCCTTTATTAAATCTGCCAATCAGGATACCAGGCCTAAGAATTCCTATCCAGTCCTCAAAGGTGACCCCTAAGCACTTGAACCTGCAGGGTGGGCAGGTGGCCCGTCTGCAGCAAATGTGGAGATGCTAGCATGAGGATAGGTTGGCTCTAAAATACCCTTTGTTGACCTTCTTCTGAACCAGTGAGCATTGATGCTGAATATCAATGCTTGGCCTTGCTTCGTAGTCCTCTTGTTTCTTCCCATTCTTTCCACCTGCTGTTCTCTGTAGGTATTGAGAGAGAGTGACAGTTCTCCTCAGAAAGCCTGAAGAGATGGAGGCAGATGTGGCCTCTCACCATGGATCCCATTGAGACTATAAAGCTGAGAAATCCATCTCTGACCTTTGTTCATGTTTTAAGTTTTTAATTTTTGTGACTTATGAACAGTGAGTAAAAAAAAATATTGTTTTCTCCTTTACCTGAAGTTGCACAAGAGTGATTGTTTTGCAAAGTGCTAGTTGCTAGAACAAGGGTCAGTTGCAGAGGGAAACTTGTTCTTGCTAATCTTTAACTCCTGTTTTTGCTGTCCTTCTGTTTTGCACTAAAGAGGAATTAAATAAATTCCTATCTCACTGAACCGTTCTTTTTGAAGCAACCTTAATGTTTTTATAGTTATAGAAAAGATGTGTAGATGTTTTCCAGTTTGCTCTGTACACAAATAAAAGACATATAACTTGGGGAAAACCTTTCTTCCACCTTTTAGGAGACATTCCAACCCATTCCACCACTGAGTCCATGGGTTTATCTATGCCAGTGATGGTGAACATGTTAGAGCCTGATTGCCCAAACAGAGAAGTGAGATGAACTCTGTGCTGGGGGAGGGAAGAAGTGCTCCCATTGGGCTGCTGGGCAGAAGGGTGGAGTGAACTGTCTGTGATGGGGAGGGAAGAAGCACTCCTATTGGGATCCTGGGAAGAGGGTCAGGGTGAACTATGTGCTGAGGGGGCAGTAGGAATCGCTCCCATTGGGCCGCTGGGCAGAGGGGTGGGGTGAACTCTGTGCTGGGGTGATGGTGCATGTGCTAACAGAGAGAGCTGGGATTGCCCCATCTGGCATGCATGCCATAGGTTTGCCAACCCTGATCTATGCACTTCTGGATCTATGGCTTTTTTAAAAAACCTAATTGCATGAGATAACCATTCAAAACTCATACAGCAATCATGACAATCTCCTTTGGCCTAGAAAAATCCAGAGTGGAGAACTATTGTTCCTCACATGGTGGTTTCTCTCCATTTGTGTCTTGCCCAGATCTTGAGTAGAAGCTGAGGCTAAAGAACATGGCAACCTGTAGTCTACCAAAATCACTTAACATGGTTTGTTCATATTAAAAATGCAGCACATTTCAATCCGTCTGTTCTGGAGATTAATTTCATTATTTGCTTCAATTAAAATGATAAAAGGCAACCAGGTTTCTAATTATTCTACATCCTGGTCATTAGGGTTCAACTTGTTTTTGATCTCCTATCAAACTAGGACTGCCCAAGGTTTCAAATTATGTCACTAAACATGGAGTTTTGATACTCTCCTAATAAATTATAAAAAAATTAATCAACATTTAGTATAACATTTAAAATGGCTAAATTATACAGTAAAGTGACATCGCTAATAGCTAATTATTAACATCACTAATTTTCCATAATTTAAAATATGGCTTTTTTTCTCTCTCCCTGTTTCTTATTGTTGCATCTATGGTAAGATACTCAGAGCATCACTTTAAACACAGGTGAAAATGCTGAAATGTTTTAAATGAAGAAAATGCAGTCTATAATGGCTGAAACTATCAATCTCATAAACTAGCATATCTTGTATTATAGAAGTGTATCATGCTTTCATATAATAAAAGCAATGAGATCTACATGAAGTGCTGGAATCAGTAATCTGGGTACATTTTTCTTGATCCCACTCTCAACAATTGGTCCCAAACAACTCGAAGTACAAACTTACCTTACTTCACAAAATTTCTCCTTAGATGAACATTCTAGCTTCTGGCCAATTTCTAGAAATGAACAAGCATTTCCAGCAAACAAAACATTGTTGGGAGGCCCTATCCGCCCACCTGCCTCCACCAAGGACCATATTCCCTTTGGGATAATATTTTCATATTATATGGGTGGTTAGGACTGGTGATGCAAATCTTCATTTGTTTCATTCTTGCAGATGAGAATGAAAAGTCTCCAAAACTTCTCCCCTACTGGACACAATTATGAGTGGTTTTGCATGTTTTAAAAACTGGTCGTTTTTGCAATCTATTTCCCCACTAGGTGAGAACCTTGCCTATCTCTGTCAGTGATGTTAGGTCAGGACTAAAACTCACCAAAGTGTCCTCCGCTGGATTCCTTGGGCAGGATGAAAGCAGAGGGCACACATCATGGTCCACCTAGCCAGTGGCGTGACGTGATATCCAAATGGCTAAAACCCGCACAAAGATGGACATGATTTCTCAGGTTTGTTTGCATGTGTCATTGTGGAGATGTCTACTATGATTTGCAGTCAAGGACTTCTCTTTTCTTCCTCAAATCATTTATCGTTTACAGAAACATTATGTGAAAACTTTATTTATGCAAAATACTTTTTTTTTTGCACAAAGCTTTTCATTTCGTTTCATTTCATTACAAATGCTGCTACTGCCAAAGGAAAAGAATGGTCTATTCAATCTTGTGCAAGAGTAAGAAATATTCATGATCATTTTCTCAAAAGGATGACTTGGCTTGTTGTTGTTGTTTCCAGTACTGAGAAAAATTATGAATATTTTTGTTACATGCTTATTGGCACACAACCAAGTATAGGGCAGGCTATTATTTTTTCCATCTGATTCCTTTTCCTTCTCTGCTCATTTCTCTCTCTTTCTCTCAAACATACACGCACACATGCACACACAGCCACATACACACACACACAGGCACACACATACAGGCGCAAACACAGGAGCATAGACTCTCTTTCCCTCACAGTGGGCTGCCATTGAAGTGAGACATTCCTCTTACCAGAACTCTTAAGTCAGGAGTTCTCAACCTTTTTAAACTGGGGGCCGGGTCACGTTCCCTAAGACAGCTTTGGGGGCTAGATGGCCATTTTGCCCTTTCTCCACCACATGGCACTTCCTGGTGTGGTGGTGGTGGCCACATGAAATGGTGCAACGGGCTGCATCCAGCCCATGGGCCACAGGTTGAGAACCCCTGTCTTCAGTGATCACTTGCAGAAGATTGTTGGAATTATACTGAATGCTGTGTGGAGCTCAAGGTCCCACAATTGCTACCACTATGATAGAACTTCTTGAAATGTTTATCACAGAGTATTATGTGAGTTACTGTCTGAAGATGTGAGATCAAATCTAACTTAGAAGAGCAGCATGAAGCCACCCTTTCACTCTGATGTGCCTTCTCCTTTCAGAACGTGTTTCCATCAGTCAAAAACTCAGAAACAGACAGCAATCTTCACACTCATCATTCTCAAGCCGTGATGGATAGGAGGTGGGAGAAACTGCTGCAGAAGATTCTGACATTAGCAGCAAGTGGCAAACTGTACAAGATGTGACTGTGAAGAGTCCAATGCAACATGATAAATATAGCTAAAATCCAATTTGAGTGGGAGGAAAAGGGGCAAGTGTTGGCAAGCAGTGATCTGTGCAAGATGGATTGATTTCAACATCTGCTTCTCCCAACAGTCTTCAGCAGTGGTATGACTCAACAAGATTATGAGCTGTGTTTATTTCTCATATATCTGTGAAAGCTGAGCTTTCATATAGGTTTTTTCCTTATATAAGTTAATACTACTAAAAATAACACTGCCACTATGATATTTACCAATAGTAATACCAATAGCTTCAAATGTGGAGGGAATTTTTGTGTATATTTTACTAGATGTGAAATCCACCCAGCAAAATGCATGCCATTTCCACTCGAAACACCTTTCTATATCGGCAAGAGTTTCTTAGAAACGTGTCTTTCATTTCTAGAACTACCAAGAGCACTTAAAATTTCCAAGAATTTTATTATAGTACAGAGTACTTGATACTATGTAGATCACATATCGTACAAAAGTACACCTTTGTATCAAGTTCTTTAGTGTACAAGTCATGGCCAATGAAGTCAATTGTGTTTCTGAGGCATCTTTTTCTCTGACAGGAACATGGACTAAAATACTGGGTTATAATTCAGACTTGTGGATCACAGGGTCACACAGGGATTGGAGAAAGAGGGCAAAGCAGAAATTGTTTATTTATTTTTGATGTATTACCTTGTTGTTTTTAAGATACAAATGAGATTACAGTAAATCTTTGCTTAATGAGTATAATGCATTCCACAGGATCACTTTTTAGGTGAGTTGCTCTTTCAGCAAAATGCATTTTCCCATAGGAATACATTGAAAACCAAATATTCCATTCCAGACCTCAGAAAAAAACCCAAAAACCATGTTTTAAATGTTTAAAATTCTTTATAAAGTGCACATTAACCACATAAATTCTGTGCAGGAACATGGTAAATCAAGCAATAACATTTCAAACATCAAACTTCAACTTTTAAAACATCACACATCAAGAATAAAGTAAAAAAAAAGAGAGAGATAATATTTTACAGCAAGCTTTCTCAACATTTTTTAGGTGAGGGCCAGATCACTCCCCTCAGAATGGCTGCACGGGCCAGTCATTGGTTTCCGTGTGAGATCTCATGAGATTTTGGTGGGATCTCACTGAGATCTCATGATAACTCACCAAAATCCTGCAAGGTCTTGCAAAAAAAAAAAAAAGTTCCTTTTTGCCAGTTTTCAGTGCTTCCAGGTGGTGGCAGTGGTGGGAACAAGGAGGATGTCAGTGGCTGGATGAAAAGACTTTGTGGGCCAGGTTTGGCCCACAGGTTGTAGGTTGAGAATGCCTGTTTTACAGGGTACCTGTTCAAAACTCATTAATAAAGTGCTCTTTAAAGGCAAATAGACACACACACCCATACACACACAAAGCATAATGGTGATTAAAAGCCATGCAAAAATGCTAGACATACAAATGCCCCTCCAAAATTTCAAAATAAAAATGCTGCCACACTCCATTTTAATATAGTAATCCCCCAAACTCCATTTAAAAATCCTGCAACCCCCCTCAAATCCCACACATTTTGAATCAAGTTCTTCCTACCTTTGCACTGCTTGAGATATCGAAAACTGCTCCAAAATAATAATACTGTAATCCAAAATAATAATAATCCAAAAAAAAAAAAAACTGTACGTACTTAATGAGTTAACTGGAACCATTTCCTTAATAGTCCTGTTATTTTGCATGAGTATTTATCATTATCATTATCACCACTCATTCAAGTGAGCACCAAAAATGCTACCTATTTGTCACCGTGAAAGGAGCCAGGATGTACCATATATCAGACTGTTACTTTTTAATAGGCTCTGAAACTCTTGAGCATGATTTATGTATTTCCCCCCATATATTGGTAATTTGTTGAAAACTCTGCCATATAACAGACATTTTTCATTCTCTCACCTATCTGCTTACTCAAATCACCATTAGACTTTATTGGCAACATCCAAATACATATGTGTCAGAACAGACATCTTGTATCAGTCTCATATTTTCAAGTAAAATTTTCAACTTGAGGCCAACTTTCCATTTTGGGGAAAACTTTTTGTAAAGGAAACAATTTCCCATAAGCAGGTACAAATTATAGTTTAATGCATAAATGCTGAATCCAAGGAAAGTAACAAACTACAACATTATTTCATTTATAGTACAGGTTTATAAATATGTTTCCCCCCTATTAGACAGCATTTCATTAGTCGCTTATTTGAAATATAGCTAGCTACCATTGTCAGTGGATAATTTAACCATACAGGAAAGAGAAAACTTGTGAGGAAAGGAGTGGAAATTTTATGTCACAAATCCTTCATTTCAGATGATAATAAAGTGTTACCAGAGAGCGAACTGGAGTACTGGGCTGGAATGAGCAGGAATGTTTGAGAGAACAGAGACAGAGCTCTGCGCCATCAATATATAATTGGTACAGGATGAAATGAAGTCAACCAAGGATGGAAAATAGACAGAAAAGACAAAACAGCCAAAATCAAATGCCTGTGAGATCTCAGCATGAAAAAAAGGGAAAAGAGTAAGATGTTCAAATGAAGGCGATACTTATTGTATTGGAAATGTGTATCTATCTGTTTAGTTATTCAGTCTCTCTACATATCTGCCTGAATATTAAGATCTTCTGTGGAGGCTTTCCTCTTTATTCTACCAGGGCCAGCATGAAATTACCAGGAGACATGGAAAAGAAGTTTCTTTACTCTGCCACCTGAGTTGTGGGTGACCAAATTGAAATTGATCTTGTCCTCATTTTGGCATCAGTTTAACACTATGTCCGGGACTTAGCCTGAATAGGATGTGAAGTTTGATGTGCCATTCTGTTGCTTCCAATTCATGACAACCTTAGTAGATGTAGAGTTTAGATATATGAGATGTCCAAACTGTGGTTTATCACTTCACCTTCCAGTTCATAGCCAAATGAATTACAGTGGCAGAATTTGAATTTAGGTTTCCTGAGTTCTGGTGCACAACTCTATTCCCTATACCACATTGACTCTCCTATCACTTTTTATATGGTTTTAAATGAATAAAGTTTGGATACACACTCATAGAATTCTGTAGTCTGAAAGACAAATCTGCAAACCTCCAGTTGTTGGTTGGTTCTTTCTTTCTTTCTTATTTAATATCCTGCCATAGCACTATGGTTTATCTCACAATATTTTATTTTTTGATATGAATATAGAAACAAACAAGCAAACTTACCCTATATGGAATACCAGCAATAGACCAAGCAGGTGATATGTACTTCTTTCTATGCCTGTGAAATAGATGGGGGAAAGGTAGCATCCCATCCAGTCTATCATTTTACATTTGTTTGACATACTTTCCATTTTTGTCTGTCTTTCTCCATGCTCAACATAATAGCGCACATCCTGTACATCGTCTGAGAGGATTAGCTCACACAAGATGTTGTTATCTTGTACTGCATCTATATGCCTTCAAGAGACAGCCCTCATCATCTGCATGTAAAAAGCAAAAAGTTGTATCCAGTGCTGTATGCCATCAGCAGAACCGATGTAGCTGAGAGGCTGAATTTCTCAACCTCATGTAGCCTTACATCTGGGGAACCCAGATCTATGCTGGAGCATTAGGAGGTTCCTGAAGTAGATTAGAGGGATGAACAGAAGGTAATAGAGGAGAAGACATAAACCTGTCAAGCACACAAAAGTCTCCTTTCATACCATTCGATTCAGCACATAATTGTCAGCTGGAATAAGTGAGGCCAGTTCTCAGGCAACGCTACAAAAATTATGGTGACTAATATTTGAAAGACAGGGCAGTACTTGAAGAATCCAGATACAGTATTTAGTCATTTATATTAAAATACAAATGCATCATAGTGTTCATGCAAAGTGAACAATGAACTCACTCACCAGTACATCCTTCTATAATTCAGTCTTCTGCCAGAATAATATAGCCATAAAAATTCAATTACAGTGGAACCTCGTATAATGAATGCATCTTACAATGAAAAAATTGTACAACGAAGAGAATTTGGAAAAAAAAGTTGCATCGTACAACAAAAATCTCTATGGGATGCATTGTACAACAAACATTTTTCTTTGTATGATTTTTCCCATAGAGATTTTCATTGTACAATGCATGCATCATACAACAAAAATATATGCGTCGTATAACGAAGTGCCTTGTAGAACCAATTATTGCCATAGGGCCACTGATACAGTCTGGAGAATTCATTTGGTCCAGAGTGATTCATGCTCCATCCCTTTTTGTTTGTGTTCCTAGACTGAGTAAAACATTTGCAAAGTCACTGCACTGGCATGCTTTGGAAAAACAAGATGGATGCAACTGTTATGTTTTTGAACTGATTTATGTTTCAGCTGGATGTATGACAGAACCTAAAGACGGGAGTAAAATGCCTGAATTTAACCAGTTAGCTTCAGGACCTTGTATATTAGATTGCCCTTGCTTGAAATCCAGTCGTATCTGAATCTAGGGTTCAGTGCTCATCTCTCTTTATAGCCAAAGAGCCAGCACTGTCTGTCTCTGCAGACATTTCTGTGGACATGTGGCAGGCATGCCTCAACACTGGAGTGTGCAGAACACAATTTACCTTCCCACTTAGGTGGTACCTATTTATCTACTTGCAATTTCTTGCTTTCAAACTTCTACATTGGCAGGAACTGGAACAGAGATAGGAGCTCACTCCATCATGCAGTACTTGGGAATTGAACTCCTATCTTCCAGTTATTGAGTTGAGAGTCTTAACCACTTGAGCCACCACATTCCCTACCTTATATATTAGGCAGTTTTAAAATTTGCTTATTGGAGAAATTTATGTTACACAGAGAGAGCGAGCTTTCCTATTCTCTTTCAGTTCAGATCTCATAGGAGTCAATCTGAATCAGGTCAACTTTGGGATTTGACATTTTTCTGAACATTTAGGGACATTTTTTTCAGAACAGTTTCTGTGTAAAGAGCCTGTCTTTTCAAATCACTCAAATCCTACTCAGATGTCTGAATGAGAGCAATAGATGAGCTAATTGACCAAAGAAAATAACATTTTAATGTTTCAAGATACCTTAGAAGATATTCTAATTACAGGTTACACACATACACGTGCCCATATCCATGGGTTCAACATCCACAGTTTCAGTCTAAAAATAGTCAGTACAAATCCTGAGATACATAATGTACAGTATATGTATTTTATATGGCACATTACCAGAGCTGGACAGTAGAGGCCGTTTTCTGTAATGTAAAATATTGAGTCCACTGTTATCCATGGTTTCAGGTATCTGCATTGCATCTTGGAACAAATCCCCTGCAGATAAGGGAGCTGGCAACCTGTATTTATTTTACTTATGTGTTACTTTATATCTCACAATATTGGATATATATTACTGCGATATAAAAATTCCAATCCCTGGCAGCTATTTCACCAAGAAGGGCTGTTTTCTCTCAAGCCAAGGCTAGTAGATTATGATCTGTGAAGCCGCAATGCATTTCCACAAAGTAACAAAAGGCTGAGGTTCCACCTTGGGGTGGGGAAGAGGGACCAAAGCTAGTCACATTTCATTCTAACAATAAAATAGAAAAGAGAAAGGATATCATCATTGTCAGCTGCTACTCGTATCCAAGCATACATTTTTCCTGGAAGTCATTTTCTCAGTTGTTTCTGGTGACTCAATAAACTGATCCTCACATGAAACATGCGACCACACACATTACATTAAATAGATGGTAGTGGGTATAGTTGTGTTTGATGAAGCTTCCATGCTTGTTGCTTAGCCTCTTCATGTCTGCAGTGCTCTTCTTCGAAATGATTGGTAGCAGTAGAGATGGTTTGGTGCCAAAGTGGGCTATCTATGGCTGCTGCCTCCCAGACTTGTGGGTTTATACTCAACACCTTCGTGGTTTGTTTCATCTGGTCCTTATAATGCTTCAAAGGAGCTCCATGAGGTCTTATACCACATCTAAGATCCCCATAAAGAATTTGCTGAGGAAACCTGGAACCATCCATATGGCAGACATGCCCTATCCATTTAAGATGATAGCCTATAATGGAAGCTTCAATGATATTTACATGTGTCTTCTTGAGAACTTCAATGTTGGTGAAATAGTCATCCCACTTGATGTTCAAGATGGACCTTAGCTTCTGTTGGTGAAAACGTTCTAGCTTCTTCTTCTTTTAAATAGAGGGTCCTTGTTTCACAGCCGTACAATAACACTGAGGTAATAAAGGCTTGGTACGCCATGAGCTTTGTATGAACTGTTAAATCTTTGTTTATGAAGACCCAGTTTGATAGATGACCAAAGGTAAAATGGGCTGCACTGATTCTCTTTACCACATCCTGTTCATGGGTGCAGTTTTTATACAGGATGCTACCAAGGTAAGAATAATGGTCTACCTGTTCCAGTGTTGAATTTGAGATGGTAATACTGAACTCTGGAAGGGCTATCCTTGGGGCAGGTTGGTTTTCTGAGCATTTATGGTGAGTCCAAAATGATCACATGCATTCTTGAAACAGTTGACTGACTGTTGCAGTTCCTCAGGTGTGAGAGCAGGTGATGCAGTATCATTGGCATATTGCATTTCCATTATCCTGCTAACACTGGTTAGTCTTCAGGAGCATAGTCTAGCCAAATTAAAGAGTCTTCCATCAAATAGTGTTTAATATCTATGCCTGTGTTATTATTAGGTACAGTCAAACCTCGCATAAAGAGCGCTTCGCTTAAAGAGTAACTTGCTTAAAGAGCAGATTTTTTTTCTGAATGTTCGCTTCACTTAACAAATAAAACAAACCAAAAACTCGCTTAACAAATAAATCGGGGTTTGCAATCCCACCCACCAGAAGTCACAATTGGTCACTTACAATGGTGTTTCGCTTAAAGAGCAAACTCGCTTAGAGAGCAATCCTGTGGAACACATTATGCTCTTTAAGTGAGGTACAACTGTATTTCATACTGCATGGCAGCAAAATAAAGGGCAAGAAGGATTGGAGCAAGCGCACAACCCTGCTTCAATCCGTGGGTGATTGGGAAGGCATCTGATATGCTGCTTTGATGGAGAACCCTCCCATGAAGCGCCTGGACCAGAGCTATAAAATGCTCAGGGCAACCAAAGCATCTCAGCACAGCCCACATAGCAGGCCTTGGGACAGAATTGAAAGCCTTTTCCCAATTATAAAACAATAAAAAGAGTGGATTCTGTTCTCTGCATTCTTTTTGAAATTGATATATACAATATATCAAAAGTACCAGTACCATGAAGTCAGTACATAATCAAAATAGCATTAATAAAAATTTAACTGTTCATGCATATAATTCAACTTCCACCCACCAAATCTGTTATGGTACAGAGATGATGCATAAAGAAGTTGGGAAGGATGTGGTAAAGCAGAGAAATCAAACTTTAGCTAGGAGTGGTACAGGTTGGGTGGAGAGATGCTTCTGGGACTTCTAAGAGGAAATAAAGGAAGTCTGGGTAGAAAGGAAAAACTAGAGAAAAAAGGAAAAGCCCAGATGTTACCAGTCTTGATTTATGCAGATGTTTTCACGTGTAAGGGATTGTGGTGGCTTAGTGTTTAAGATGCTAAACTTGAAGACTGGAAGGTCAGCAGATCAGCAGTATGAGACCTGAGTGTTGCATGACAGAGTGAGCTCCCATCTCTGTGGGAAAGGTAACAGTGTTCAGTGTTCATGCCTGCCACATGTCCATGGAAACGTCTGCAGATGGAGACCATTTTGGCTCTTTGGCTTTAAACAGAGATGAGCACTGAATTTTAGAATCGAATACAAGCGGCTTTCCAGCAAGGGCGACCTTTACCTTTACCTTTCATGTCTGTGCAAAACTGGAATTCTCCTGCAGTCTTTGGGACAGATATTTTCATGCTATTTTCCTCTCTCAGGTTATGTGAGATTATTTCATCATTATTATTATTTTAAAAAAGCTAATTGCTTATCTATGATTACCTAGCATTTCTGTATCCTTTCTCTAATTTCTTATAATTTCTCTGCTATCGGTCACCCAATTTGTCACTGATCTGAGGAAGAAAGTCCACCTTTCCTGAAAGCATTTATCAACACTGGCATCATTCTTTTGGTTTGTATGAGTTATAGATCTGAAACCTTTGACTCCTCTCTCATACTTAGCTGCTGGAGAATGTAGGAAGTTGACTGGCTTTCTACAGTTGACCTAATGCCACATTAATATTTATAGGGTTTCTTGAGGTAACATGGGAGATGTTCGGCTATGCTTGCCTTTGGGAATGTTTGCCTTTTCAATCACTGAGAAGGAGGTTATTTTTATAAGACTTTTTTTTCTATTTGAAAATGTTATAGACGTGGCTGCTCCAGTGTGATTGACAGTGTGCTCATCAGTTATTCAGGAATGAAGATGTTCAGATGCCAAGGACTTATGGAATTTGAATTTGTTTTGAAGCTATGGGCCCAACTAGACAATACATTTAGCATGTCTTTAACAGTGGTGCTTCCTCGGGTTGTGGAAGATGTCTGTTTGTCACAACTTGTCATTTATCTCAATTTAAAAATCCTTATTTGGTGATAGAAAAATGATTGTGCACTTTATTTGCAAATCTGATTTCTGAGGCATGTATCTCTGAGAATAATATTATGGGAGAGATTACAAAAGGTACTGCAGTGGCTCAAGTGGCTAAAACGCTTACTGGGAGGCGGAAGGTCAGCAGCTCGATTCCCAAGTACTGCAGGACGGAATGAGCTTCCCAGCTCCTGCCAACCTAGCAGTTCGAAAGCAAGAAATTGGCTCTTCAACTTTGAAACAGAGATGAGCACTGACTCTTAGAGTCGGATACAACTGGCTTTCGAGCAAGGGAAACCTTTATCTTTACTATACAGAACAAACACTCCCCTTTAAAATCTAGTTTGACTCTACTATGAAACCTCCTCCTTTATTTCTTGCTTTACATCATGGGTTCCAAACCTATGGCTCTATACCATTCCAACTGGCCCTCACTATCTCCCCCGCACCCAGAAGGAGAAGTGGGTGCATTTATGTCATGCTCATGCATGTGCAAACATGCCCACAGCTGACATAAATATGGAAATGGGTGCATTTACATCAGCCATAAATGTGTCTGCTTCCACTTTTGAGGCGTGCTCAGCTGTTCCAGTGGTGTGGTCAAGCAAGTGGTGGGCATCAGCAGGTTCACACCAGTTTGCCAGAACCAGTAGCAGAAATTCTGGCTGGCCCCACCCATCCATATTTTGAAATAAAGTAGTCCTAATTCAGGTGCAACACAAGACTTCCCCCTGGCTACACCCACCATACCACACCCACAATGTGGTAGTAAAAATGTTTGGAGCCTACCACTGGGTCAAGCCCACAGCACAAAAAGGTCATCTGGCTAACCAGGTGGCCTGGCTCCCAGGCTGGATGGGATTGCTCTCTCTCTTAGGGACCAGATACACAAATTTAGGGGTCATATTGGATCCATGCCTCATCTTGTTTTCTCCATATGCTTCTCATATTGAATAACTGTGGCAGGCAGATCCATTCTGGTTTTCTCTGTGCCCAGAGTGGTTCTGCTTCCTGGGTTTTTCTGGTGGAGTTAGTGGGAGAGAATTTTGTTACAATTCACTGCATTAAAAAAAAAATTGTCAGCTACTTGGTCTAATCCATGTGTCCTATACTAAATCAAGTGTGCTGAATCCAATTTTGCCTAGGATGTCAGGATCTTAAGTTAGCAAATCTCACCTTCTTGGTTAGGTTCTTGTGTTGATCACACAGGGTATATTTGCCACAAATGTAGCAAAAATTGTCCAGTTTATTAACACAGCTGCATCTACTCATCGTTAGCACAAAACAGACTCACTATGACCTAGCTATACTATCCAATAAGATAGTTTTGCACTAGAGACAAGCCCTTGGCCCATCTTGCCTTATACTGTATACCTATTTCTGATGTCAGCTCACTGACTGCCCAGCCACTGCTGGAACATGCATGCCACCAGGGGACATGATTCAGTTGAGGCGGCAGCAGGCATAGTGGTAGCTGTAACTGTTATAATGTTACCATGTAAAAATACATTACCCAATTACTGACCGTTTGAACAGCTATAGCACACCTTAAAATCTGTATGTGATAGGCAAATTCTGAGTTCCGATTTGGAATCAGCACACTCGATATCATGTAAATCACATGTGCAGTAGCAAAATTGTTGTTGTGCAGTGTTTTCCAGTAGCAAAATTGTTGTTGTGCAGTGTTTTCAAAGAATTTAATAATGGCGCAAATCCAGCTGGAGATTTATGTTTGCATAAATTGTGTACACTGCAGTGGCAAATTGCTACTAATTAATGAGGTGCTGCTTGCATTCCTGAGTCAAGGCCCAATAACTTCTTTAATTAGTGGTGCCTGTTTAATTATCTTGATTTGATGCCATGACTTTCAGCATTTCACTTGCTGGTTGAATTATGTCCATGATTTACATTTTTTCCCCATATTCTGGTTTGATGGACCTTGAGTCCTGAACCATTTAAAAGCAAGAGAAAGCAAAACTAACAGTTATTCTCATTGTTCTTCTTCTTACAATTATGAACATCCACCCATCTATCAACTCATTTGGCTTTCTTCAATGCACAACCTTTTTGCAGTTGTGTAATAATTCATTGATTAGCATCCCACTGAGTTACAGGTGTCCATAAAACCAATCTAAAGTATCTGCCAAAAATGGAAGATAAAGGCAGAATTATATGGTGAGGACATGCAACTACTAGGGCCTGGTCATGGACCATTCAAACACTGCAAATTATTATAGTGGTAATTGTTACATATGCTAAAAACTTCCATTTCCACTCCTCCAATTTCATCTTGACAGCATATTCTCACTCTATCCTTATTATTTCAAAACAATCCCAGCCTGGTAGTAGATATCAGCCATTTATTCAATCCCTTGTATTTATGGCTAAATCCATTTGGAATTGGATTCCTCATGCTACCAAGGCAGAGTCATTGCTAACCATTCTAACCATTAATTTAAACATAATTGATACTTAAACTAAGTTTAATTGCAGTTTCAGTATGCTGTCTGGGATAGAATTGTTCTTAGAATGGAAATGCACATCTGAATTCCCAGGTGGCCTGGTTTAGTAGTAACAGAGGAAAACATCCTGTAGCAGGCAGATGCCCTACAAAGGAGGACTAGCTCTTAGTAACCAATGAGGAAATTAATAAATCCTTACTCATTATGGGGAATCCTAATTTTCTGGACTGTGGTTGCTCAAGTGGTTAAGACGCAGAACTTGAAGATTGGAAGGTCAGAGTTTGGTACCTGAGTACTGCACGACGGAGTGAGCTCCTGTCTCTGTCCCAGCTCCTGCCAACCTAGCAGTTTGAAAGCAAGAAATTGCAAGTTGATAAATAGGAACCACTTCGGTGGGAAGATAAACAGCATTCCATGCACTCCAGTGTCTAGGCATGCTTGCCACATATCCACAGAAATGTCTGCAGATGCAAACAGCACTGGGTCTTTGGCTATAAACAGAGATGAGCACTGAACCCTAGAGTCAGATATGACTGGCTTTTGAGCAAGGGTGACCTAATTTTCTGGAACTATTTCAGTCTGTTTTGCAGGCTGGTTAGGGGACAGAGACCACCTTAATAACTCTGGGTAGAAGACCTTTAGGACCTGGATGGGGAAATACAATATTCACTGATGAGCCTCTTCCTTGATGCTCCTAAGGCCCTGTTAGCCAGATGTTCATGGCTTCCAATGCTGTCATTCAAACTATGCTTTTGGACCATGAGCTGGGATGGATATACTGTACTGTATATTAATACTTTTATTCAACAACTAAAAGTATTAATATATATCTATCCCAGCTCATGGTTCAAAAGCATAGTCTGAATTTATTTCACAACTCCCTCGATACCTGATGGGGTAAAAGGAGAAGCAAAGAAGAAGATTCCACAACTTTTGCAATAATAATAGATTCACTTCAAGGTCAATATAGCCAAAGTCATATCCTCATCTCACTGGTGCATGCTCCAATGATTAAGAAATAAAGATCATCCCCCTCCCAATATATATATATATATCTGTACAGAATCCCAGTACCCACCCCACACTTTGCCACATAGCTAAACAATGTATTTATAACAATAGACAGCTCTTTTTTTAAAAAAAATCCTATTACTCCACTAATAAGGTCTGTGGAATAGTCCACATTTGTCAAGTAAAATATAAGCTGCTGTTAAGAAGCAACATTATTTTGGTAGCAATTTTAGTGTAACCAAGACAGTATAATTGCAGAGTTTAGCTGTGATTCAGAATCATACTCATCTAATAGTTTCTATCCTTATGATGGAACCACCCTAAATGAACGAAGAAACCCCTATAATTCCTACATTTCCAACACTGAAGCTTCAGGAAACATTTATGTAACCTATCTGGGGTATAATGCCACTTATAAAAAGTAGAAGTGCTTTCTTTTCTTCCTTGTGAATAGTTCAGGACATTATACTGGGAAGATGTTGCTTTATGTGTCATTGTGACCATTGGGTTAAGAAAAGCAGAAGTTCCCTCTTGAGACACATGAAGAGTCTATCTAGACCAGCATTTATGTTCTCACAGTGGCCAACCAGTTACCTGTGGCAAGATGTGAGTACCAAACATTGTTCTGCTAATGCTCTAAAGTGTCATTTATATATACAGTGTGGCCTGTAACTCCCTATTAAAACTTTCTCTAAATTTGCCACTTAATGCATCCAGGGTGTAACCAGTATTCTTGTGCTCATGTACCCATGTACTTGTCACAGTATGTTCTTCAAGTGTAAATGGGCTGTAATCGGCCATATTTCTCTGAAAATAATAATAATACATATGGACAGATAGGACTTATGGGCCACCCTGTACATATTATATTACTAATTAATAATATTCTGGCTAACTTGACTGATGAAATCTGGTGAGGTTCAGATCATAACTCTAAATATACATAATGCCAACACACTCCTTGAGTCCCCCAGTAACTCTGAATGGTCTTTTAATAGCTCTGCAGAATAATAGATTATCATGCTATTGATTACTTTGCCATTAAGCAGAACCAATTACTTCTGAACACGTCCATGATGGATGCATATCTAAATGCTTTCAATTCAAACAATGGCAGCATTCATATTTACAAACTGGTGGTTTTACCTGATTTTTTATTAGGTTGGAAAACTCTTCCAGACACTTAACCTAAGATCTTTCCAATTCAGCCTATTCCTTTTTGATTTCCTTCCAGCAACTTCAGTGGACAATGGATGACCACCGTTCTGCTACTGAAGTCTATTGCACATTTGGAAACCTGCAGTGCCAAACCAATTCCGCTGCATATTTATAAGGAAGGAGGAAGTCAGATCCCTTTCATGAAATGCAAAGCACACAATGGGAATTATTATTCAATTATTATTCAAGCTGAACTAGAGAAAAGACTATATGGGTGATGAAGGTAAAGCCTGCAGCAGGTTACCATCTCCAATATGGGACATGGAAGATGCTGAAGAGGCTGAGAAATGGGGTGACATGTTGCAAAATAAACCTAAAGAGTGGGGCCTCATTGACAATGGTGAACAATGTGAATGTGGCAAGACACAAGACTTTGAACATCTGGTAAGCTGCAACAACTTGCCTGAACAGTGTGATATTGAGGATTTATTTGAAGCAAATGACAGGACTGTTCAAAGTGTTGAATATTGGAAAAGTAGAGTGGGAATATGTAAACACATAGTTTATTTATTTATTTACATTTATAACCCACCTTTTTGGTGCAAGCATACATTTTTAGATTATCAGTGTTTATTTTTAATTATGTTGGTTTTAAATTTTAGTTTTGACTCAGATAAATGTGTTGTTGTTGTTGTTGTTGACAGCGGCAATTTAACCCTGAAAACTATTGGTATAAGTTAGAATTGACTTGCCAACACAAAATTGTTATGATTGCTGTGGAAGAAGGAGCAGACTAGATTTCCTCTTCTACCCTTGTTTCCCGCCACTTGAAAGGCTGCTCAGGCAGCCGTATCCAAAGACCCAGGGTGAGAGATGGGATAGGAGCCAATAATTAAAGATGTAGCATTTTGTGTATGTTTCTTCTTGCAGGAGTTAAAATAATCTTTTTACTCTGCGGGGTGTGAGTACTAGAATTTTTCTATATTTAGTTGCTTTGGGGACTTTGTGAAAAAATGCATGGAAATAATTTCATAAAATCTTTAGCAGTTTTCTTTTTAATAAGGGACCCCCACATCATCTCCAAGGTTTTTGATGATACTGATGAAATAAAGCCTGGCCTTCTCTTTCTCTCATGCAGGTGTGAAAACATCTAACAGCACTTGGCTGTTTTTTAGATGGCATATGCCAACATGTCGAGATATCCTTTTATCACTGTGGATCGGGGGAAAATGTGGTTATTCCTTACATCCTTAGAAACTGCTTTCTTCTCTCCCTCCCACAGATATCTCCGCAACAGCTAGGTAATTTGGTGGCTGATGGTATTGGCAACTGGACAGGAGATTTCTTCTCTAGCTCAGATGAATATCTTGAGCTGTACGATATGAATGATCAAGCTCATACAAGGCAAGGAGACATATTGACTTATTTCAACGTTGCAAATCTATATTCTGGACTAAGGAATTATGAAATGCAGGAATTACTATTATTGAACAGAGAGCTCTACTCATCGGGCAGGCAGATTATTTGTCCAAATGTGGCAGTGATCCAGTTTAGGGAAGAACATGTTTTACTTCTCAACTCCTCATCAAATAATAAGGCTTCTCTCAGCATATAAATCATTCCATTGGCCTTTTCTTCTTTCCTCTTGGAGAAAACGAATAATAATTTCAATTCACACATTTTGGTGTGTGACAAACACAAATGGCTGAAAGTGCTGACAAGAATCTGGGAGGCAAAGACAATAGATTTTCCAATGTGATCTACAGACTTACAGTGTTAGTTTCCTGTGTAGCAAAGTAGAGCTCTAACATTTTAAATCTGTGTTTACATCAAGTAAGGTAAGTGACACTGGGGCATTATACTACATTATGCAGCCAGTAGCGAAAACAGTAAGGGCTGGCTTGTGGGGAAAGACAGCAAGGGATAGAATGAATTGCTTTCCTCCTTCAATAATGTTTTGGTCTTTCTCCATAAAACTCCTACACAAATACACAAACACTCTATGGAGACTTTTGGCTTCTGATAATCTGTCATAGAGTCAGAGCTACATCCCTGCAGGTACCTCTCCTATAAAGTGTTGTCTTTGGAGATTCATAACAAAGATACTACTTTTATGCCACATTATAGACTAGAATCAGAATGAATCAGATTCATCCAGTTATTGATAGTTGTTAACTATCAATGGTTAGCTATACAGTCAAACCTCGCATAAAGAGCATTTCGCTTAAAGAGTAACTCGCTTAAAGAGCAGAATTTTCTCTGAATGATCGTTTTGCTTAACAAATAAAACCAATCAAAAACTCACTTAACAAATAAATCAGGGTTCGAACCCCCCACCACCACAATTGGTCATTTACAATGGTGTTTTGCATAAAGAGCAAACTTGTTTAAAGAGCAATCCTGTGGAACACATTATGCTCTTTAAGCGAGGTACAACTGTATAGATAAATCATTCTTTTCTTGACAATGCCTTTGCAACTCTTTGCAACTATTTAAAGAACTAGTTTATATTTGGAACAGAAATCCCCAAACTGTTTGTAATCTGTTTATTTACACATTTAAAGGCAACAGCTATTTTAAAAAAAACACAGACGTACTTAGGGAAGCAGTCCAATTCTTAATGCAGCTTTTATTTAAAAGCTTTCTCCCAGCCAGCTCCAGCTGTTTCTCCTTACCTCTACACATACTGTACAGATTAATCAAATCACAGCCTATTTTCATCGTCCATGAGGAGTCATGGCAGAGGCCAATAGGATATGCTGTTCTGACTGTGCATTAGAGCCTAATGTTAAGCAAAGGAGCTTACTTCTCAGTCAAAAGGAGTCCTTGTATATGAAATATTTCAGTCATTTCCTGAGAACAGTCAATATTTGCACAATATAAAAATCAGCATAAGGGGTTTTCCTGAAACCATGTAGCCCTAATATTCTAGCAAGTGTTTTGAACAGAAGTGAGTGAATACTATTTGTTTTGATTCAGTCTGCATTGTCTTCAAAATCCCTGCTGGCCTGCTTCTAAGGGGATTTGTAGTTGCCTGCTGCAGCTCAAATCCAAATAATCTGAAATACTTTTGTTTGTATGTGTCTAAAGAGTGCAAAAACATTCAAATTGGGTAAAATGAAGGGGGACTTAGGCTTCTGGGAATTGAAGTCCAAGAACATCTGGAGCACCAAGGTTGGCCACCCCTGCTTTAAGGGAAATCACTCCCTGAGCAGTGTTCATTTCAGGTGCAACCAGGAACACACCTTTCTTGCAGTCCAGCTGCACCCTCAGTGCCACCAGCTACTGGTTGACTTTCAATATGCTTGCACTGTTTTCTTTTGCTCTTCCCCTCTAAGGCCTCTGGAACAGTTCCAAGAGCATCTCACACATACCACACTGCAAGAGTTCAGTCCTGAAATTGCCAGTGCTTGGGCTGCTTTAGCAAAGTGAGTCTTGTTCAAGAAGAGCAGCAATTGAGGCACAGATGTTAAAATGGCTCTTTGAAGTCACATGCACCTCCAGTAAGGATGGGTAGAGAAGTTCTCCTGGGCTGCATATCTGATCCACCACAAGAAATGCTTTCATGTGTACAAGGAAATATATCCATAAAAATATGAAGAGGAACCTGAGGGAGCTCATGGTCCAGAGGTCCAGTCCTCAGGTTCACTGATTGACTGGAAAGTTGATAATTTCAAAGAGATGCTGGGGCTTTTGCAATGAAAGAGGACCTAGCTTGGGAGGAGACTCCAGAGATAGAACAGAGAGGGTAGAAAAAGAAAAAGTTACAGGAGGTAGAAGGGCAGTGGAAAAGCCAGAATTGAAGAAGAAAGCTGCAAATAGAGGATAACAAGAAGGATAAGGGAGAAGGATGGCACCCAGAAAAAGAGCTAGACATTCGGCCCACAGGATGGATGGATTTATTCAAACAGGACACCTGGCAGGAGTGTAGGAATGAACAAATGTATGTTTAGACGAAGTTGAGAAACAAGCAAAATAAAAGATAGCTGGGGGAGAGAGATAGGGACAGAGATATGAAGTGGTAATATGAAAAAAGTTCAAGGTCATGATGGCTTAGTGGTTAAGATGCTGAACTTGATGACCATTAGGTCAACAGATCAGCAGTTCAAGCCCTGAGTGCTGCATGATGGAGTGAGTGCCCATTGTTTGTCCAGCTCCTGCCAACCTAGCAATCGGAAAGCAAGAAATTGCAAGTACTGTAGATAAATAGATGCCACCTTGGAGGGAAAGGTAACATCATTCCATGTGCCTGCCACAGGATCATGTAAACATCTACAGGCACAGACAGCACTGGCTCTTTGACTGTAAACTGAGTTGAGCATCGTCCCCTAGAGTCAGGCACAAGTGGCTTTTGAGCAAAGAAGACCTTTAGGTAAAGGTAAAGGTCACCCTTGATTGAAAGCCAGTTGTATCTAACTCTAGGTTTCAGTGCTCATCTCTGTTTCATAGCTTCTGCAGACATTTTTATGGTCATGTGGCAGGCATGACTAGACACTGGAGTGCACGGAATTCTGTTTACCTTCCCACTGAAGTGGTCCCTATTTATCTACTTGCAATTTCTTGCTTTCAAACTGCTGGGTTGGCAAGAGTTGGAACAAAGATGGGAGCTTATTCCATCTTGCAGTATTTGAGTATCAAACTGCTGACCTGCCACCTTCCAGTCAGCATCTTAGCCACTTGAGCTGCTGGTAAAAGGAGGTGGAATGCAAGAGGACCTGTTGTAATGGAAAGGAATCAGCCATTGTTGCTCTCTGTCCTCACTTACCGTTGTCGTCGTCGTCTTCTTCTTCTTCCGTGTGCTGATCAAACCCTGGACTGCTGAAATTAAGCGACTTTCTTTGCTTTGTCATTGCCCAAACCTAATTCCTCATCCATGCATGGTTCTAGCAGTAATCTGTAGACCAGTACATGAGCAGGATTCTGTATCTTTCCACATTCACACTGTGTGTTGTTGTCCTCCAGCAGCCCCCCTGCCTTTGAACTTGTTGGCCTTGAATTCAGGGACTCCAACCCTCAGCCTATTCAGAGTCCTCCAAGTGATACAGGGGAGGTTGAGATCCTCAGCTATATCCTCCTTTAATATCGTTTCTTGTCCAGTGAGTTCTTTCCTCTGTCTTCTAATTTGGTTTTGCTCTTGCATACCCTGAAGAATGTTTGTCCTTGCCATAAGGCTCTTCCTGGATCTGAGTTGACAGACTTGAGGCTCATATCCATTCAGAGAATGGCCAGGGTCATTTCCTTGCATAGTTATCTCAGAGTCCGCTGTTACTTATGTTCCTGATCTTAGGTGGAGTGATACCAATAAGAGGTAAGAGGTATCCTGTTGCTATACTCATGGCTTCATAAACAGTGATGATTTTGTTTTAAAAGCTAAGACTGAACAAGACTGTTAATGAGGCTGTGAAGGAACTAACAGTTAAGTTTAAAGTTTTTATATAGACTGTTATATTCTTGGTTAGTTTGGGCACACATTATTTGCTATTAAAAGTTGTCATTGCACTGCATCTAAAGTGCTGAGGACTCTTTTTTCCAAGGTGGAAGACAGTGGTCAGGCTACAAAAGAACCGATCAATGACCTAAACACTGTAGATCATGTGATATAGTGTGATGCCAATATTTTAAAATGTCAAGGAAAAGACACTGCAGGGACAAAGTGATAAAAGAGAAGAATTTTTTAACCTTCCAGCATAATTGTTCCCCTACAGTGTTTTTTTCTTTCAGAAAACGCAGGCATAGCTTGGTTGTATCACACCTTGTTTCAAGTCTATGGTCTAGAACCAACAGCTACCTATTTCCCACAATTAGACTAAATAATAAGATGAGGGTTTTTAAGGACCAACATTATCCTGAAAAATAGTGACATCCAAAACCAAGGTGGCTGAGGAAAAGATGTGGTGTTTGTCTTCCGGATCTTTGAAATTTGACTCATTGTGCAAAGTTTTTAAAATGAGATTTGCTTCAGGGGATGTACAATCTATATGGATTCTCATCAGTCAGCCATTTTAATACATTATGAAAAATACAATGCAGGCTTTCAAGATCAAAGTGCCATTCTTCAGAGTCTGAAGTCTGTCATTTAAAACTTCAGAAGCTAGAATTATTGCCTCAAATATGCCTGTATTATTCTGAGAAAACCTTGTCAATTCTACATGTACTTCCATTATTTATCCTTCCTAATAAGACTGTCTCCTACCTTCAGATTCATCCACTCAATATAATTTCTTGTACAAAATGATCCATTTGTTGAAAATAATTCTATGACTCATATTCAGACTAACATGTCTACGGTGTTGAAAAGGCTTTGACCAAAACAGTTAGAGTTTAAAACTCTAGGTGAATTCTTGTTGCCAAGAAATAGAAAAACGATTGAATGGAAATGCAAAAATTGTAGGCAAAGATAATTACTCACCATGGTCAATAAAAGGCTTTTCCAAATTACTAATCTGATTAATTATGGCAGGATGTTTATATCACCTCTCAATTATTGTTAAACAAACATTATTAAGATAATCACTTGTGATTTTCTTCTGTATCTTACCCCTTCAAAGCATCCCAATGTCCTTGCATGTATCAGATGTAGTTCACCATAGTTTATACAAAGTAAAGCTTTTTAGTTTTTAAGGTGTCACTTTTATGTTAGTTTTCTACCATAGGCTAGCCACCTGTACAACCGATGATGGTATGTATTTTGAGTTTACAGCAGTGGTGGGATGTCAAAATTTTTACTACCCCACTGTGACGTCAACACAGTGTGGGCGGAGCTGACATCATGATGTCATGATGTCATGGATGGGGCCAAAGAAAAAATAATACAAAATACAAAATAATAAAAAATAAGCACACACACACACACCAACCCAGCCACCCACCCACAACACAAACCCGTAAATAAATTAAATAAATAAATAATACATTAAAATACAGCCATCCACCCATCCACTCCAAACACAAATCAACCAGAGCTTTTAAACCAGAGCTTAAACCTTATTCTGGCTAATCTTTCTCATACTAGGTCAGATGGAAGGATCTACAGAATGAACTCACCACAAGATGGCTTCATTTTGGCACTTTTCAACAGTTAAAGAAGTTAGGTACTAAGTCTTTGCCTAACCAGTTCTCTAGGATAATATGCATTAATGTAAATGTAAAACAGCTGTACCTCCCTAAGGGTTCTCCAATTGGAACAGCAATTGGAACAGAACAGGTGTAGCTTATTGATGAGGTAACTCCAAGACTTTGCTTAAAAACCCCAAGCCAGGCTGCCAGGCCTTTTTAGGAACTGTGGTAGTACATCAATATAGGTAAATGTATTAAATACACATTAAAATACACACAGCCACACCACATCCAAAGGTGAGTCACTTACCCTGGGGAGCAGGCTATAGGGAGCTTCAGGCTAGCAGCTTCTCTTCCTCCTCCCCACTTGGGAGGACAGCAAGGAGGTTGTGCATACGCGCCAAGCACTGTAGGCATGCATGCACACCAAGTGCTTGGAGTGCATGCGCAGTAGGGGAACCAGTGAAAAGGTAAGCCCCAAAAGCTGCTACCTGTTCTCTGGGACACTGGGAAAAGTTACTACAGGTTCTGGCGAACTGGTGAGAACCTGTTACATCCTATCATTGGTTTACAGTGAAGTCTTTTTTTAAGGGACTGCAGTGGCTTAGTGGTTAAGGCACTGAACATGATGATTGGAAGGTCGGCAGATCAGGAGTTTGAGACCCGAGTGCTGTCACAGCTCCTGCCTACCTAGCAGTTTAAAAGCAAGAAATTGCAAGTAGATAAATTGGTACCACTTCGGTGGGAAGGTAAACAACATTCCATACACTTCGATGTCTAGTCATACCTGCCACATGTCCACAGAAACGTCTGCAGATGCAGACAGTGCTGGCTCTTTGGTTGTAAACAGAGATGACCACTGAACCCTAAAGTCGGATACGACTGGGTTTCAAGACAAGGCGACCTTTACCTTTACCTATTTGCTTTTAAGCAGTATCATTCTTTCATTCATCCATTTCCCACCAGTCCAACTATATAGTTACTCTGGGTGCAATTAGTACAAAAAAGGTGTAAACCAATAAACAACTAACAAAGACAACACACAGTAATAAGCCCATTACAAAATAACTAAACAGGTAAACAATGCCAATTAAGCATAATTATCAGAAGTCTCATTTGGACAATATACTTCTACTTTCCCCAAACTATCTCCCCTACATATATTAAGGCTGTCCCATTTCCTTTTGCCTTTCTGACCTGCCTCCAAGATCACTAGACATTAATCTCTATGTGTAGCATTTTAACAGCATGCTCACACAAAATGTTTCTGCATATTGGTCCAAATAGCTTGGTATTTATCCCATATAATTCAAGGAATTGGCAACAGACTCAGGGCAGACAAAGGCAGACAAAGGATTTTATGTTTGCGATCTCTTTTGGAAAGTAATGGTTATGCACATTACTTATGTTGAGCAAGTACTCCAGGTAGGAGCAAAGTAAATATATTCTTATTCTTCCAGACCTAATGACCTAAATCTATTAGAATATATTGTTGGCACCATGACAAAGAAATGTTTGAGTGCACTGAGCAAAATAATGTATAAGACTGGCAACAATAATTCAATTTTAATTTATTTACTGAAATATATGTAGGGTCTAAAGCAGGGGTGCCCAAACATTTCAGGCTGTGGGCCGGGCACATGGTTTAGCGTGTTGGTCATGTGGTTCCTCCCACCAGAAGTGGAAGTAAAATGTTCCTTGCAATCTGTTTTGCAACAGGATGAGATAGATTTTTAGGCTGCCATTTTCCCTGCTTAAACTAGGGGTGCCCAAACTATGGCCCACAGGCTGTATCTGGCCCCTGACACAAATTAATCCAGCCTGTGCCACCCTTGCCATTCCGTATGGGTGCATTTTACTACTGCTTCCAGGAGTGGCAAGGTAGGCATGGGCCAAATGAATTGGTGTCAGGGGCCAGATGCAGCCCATGGGCTGTAGTTTCGGCAGCCCTGGTGTAAAGGTCAGTGTGGTTTATGTGATAGAGTGTCTGACTACAGACATTTTACCTGGCCATAGAAACTTGTGAAGATTGGCATCAGTGGTAAACCCCTCCTTGAACCCCTCACAAGTCTTGAAAGCCGTGTTAGACTTGCCATAAAATAGAAGTGATTTGACAATCTGTAACTTAACACATGGCACATCTACCCAAGATAGGTCCCTGAATTCACAATGTATTCTTTAAAAAGCTTGTACACACCATGCATATAACATCACCAAATAAGTGCTAGTAATAATAACCTGCATGTAACCTGTGAGAAAGGTACCAAAAGAGCCAATGATCCTCTTCTACTACTGCTTAAACAATGACATAGCAAGGGGATGAAGTTGCAAGCAGTATATTCAGCCCTTTTTTAACAGAGAGAGCGAGAGAGTAGAAAATGTCTCTTGGGTAAATCAAACATAGCCTATGTTACTTGGCGACACAAATTTGACTATGTGTCCCAAACATGCACATACATGTGCCTAGTATAAAAAATACTTAAAAGAACCCTGGAAACAGAAAAATACAACAGATCAGGATACATAAACCAAAAGGTACTGTTTTTTTTAAAAAAAGACAAGAAATATTAATACTGCAAATTGTTGAGTTCTTGTCATACAGCCAAAATCTCTTTTACTTTACATTTCCTAGCTAAAGTACATTTAATTATATATAGATCAGGATCTTTGTAGGTCCTTGGCTTTCTTCTTTTATCTACATGAAAGATGGCTATATTGATTCTCCAAATACAAGGTAGACAATGTGTTATTAAGATAGATCAGAAGATGTTGGAAGATGGGAGATCAGTTATTAGCTAGAAGATCAATTCAAGGTATCATCTTTTGTGAAAAGGATGGAACATAAGAAGCTTCTGTTTTCAGTTCTGTCACTCTTTGCAGTCTATAGAAATCTGAAATCTTTCTGAAAGGTTCCTATTTCTTCTCATCCTTTCATAAGTCTACTTTGTTACTAATCCTATATATTTCACAAATTTATTTCCAAAGCAAGTGAGTTATTGGCAAACTCAAAACAATATTGTACACATCAGAATTACTAGATGCCTAAGCAGCTTTTCTGGAGTTGTCCATCCAGATCCAAAGTTATTAAACTGAGGGGCGAGGTGGGGGATGGGGATTAATAACAAAGATGCAAACAACCCATCTTACTAATGCAACAAAGCAACAGTTATCTAGGTTTAAACTTTGCCTGCTTAGACCGAGTCTCTCCTTCCTATTCTTGTTGGCTTGCAGGGAGAAAAATACATCCATTGTCTACTTTGCCTTGTGGTATTTTATTTATTTAGCATATAGCTTGTGGTGATGAAACAAGATGTGATTTCCATCCCTAATCTTACACATTTCTGAAACCAGACCTTTGTGGTTTTTTGTTTAGAAATTATATTAGCCATAACATAGTCATTTGGTATTTAACCCACTTCATGTTCTTCTGCTTCTTCAAACAATAGATTACCAGGCACTAAGATCCACTTTTCTATGGAAGGGTGAATCAGGAAGAAACATTCAGCCTCACCACGACTGCTACATCATTATCTAAAACATGCAACTAGAAACAGAATGTTGTCCTGCAAATGGTATATGGAACTATCAATTTTATCATTTCCCTAATGGCCATGCAGGGATGGAGGAATCAAAATTTGGGATCAAAATTGCTGGGAGAAACATCAACAATTTGAGATATGCAGATGATACCACCCTAATGGCAGAAAGTGAGGAGGACTTTAAAAAGCTCCTGATTAGGTTGAAAGAAGAGAGTGAAAAAGCTGGCTTGAGACTCAATATAAAGAAAACCAAGATAATGGCAACAGGTCCTATCAGTCCCTGGAAAATAGATGGGGAAGAAGTAGAAGCAGTGACAGATTTTACTTTCTTAGGATCAAAGCTCACTGCAGATGGTGATTGCAGCCATGAAATAAAAAGGCGACTGATTCTTGGGAGGCAAGCAATGAGAAACCTGGGGAACATAGAGAAAAGTAGAGACATCAGCTTGGAAACAAAAATTCGTATAGTCAAAGCAATGGTATTCCCAGTGGCAATGTATGGTTGTGAGAGCTGGACCATAAGGAAAGCTGAGCGCAGAAGAATAGATGCCTTTGAGATGTGGTGTTGGAGGAGAGTTTTGAGAGTCCCCTGGACAGTGAGGAAAACAAATAGGTCAATCTTAGAAGAAATCAAACCTGACTGCTCCTTAGGAGGTCAAATAGTGAAGATGAAGCTAAAGTACTTTGGACATCAAATGAGAAGAGAGGATTCGCTTGAGAAAGCCTTGATGCTGGGAAGGGTGGAGGGCAAAAGAAGGGGGTGGCCCAAAATGAGATGGCTAGATGGTATTGTAGACACAACGGGCACAGAGCTGAGCGAGTTGAGGAGGATGGTGAAGGACAGAAGTGCCTGGCGGACAGTGGTCTATGGGGTCGCAAAGGGTCGGAATCGACTGCGCGACTGAACAACAACAATGACCATGCAGGTTGAGGATGGTGCCAATTAGAATCTCACTACTTATAGGGCCACATGTTCCTGTCCTCTCTTCTAAAGATTGAATTTGACATGATAGAGCTGCCATTCACTTGTTTGTCAGTGAAGGGAAAAAATCAGGAGTAATTTCCCCTGTTTAACTACTTTCAGCACTTTTCTTTATTCCTAGGATGGTAGAAATGGACTGGGACCAATGAATTGGGGCCAATGAATTGGAAAGATATGGCATAGAAAAATTCCCTTATGTTGCTAATTCCAAGTTTGCCTTAGTAGAACCCCACAAGAGAATGTTCCCATTCTTATAATCCCGATTCCAGTGTGAGATAAGCAAACAACAGAAATGAAGTACTGTTCATGAGAGATCAAATTTTTGAAGTGGTAGCTGTGTTAGTCTGTGCAAACATATCAGATAATAAGTAAAACAAAGACAAAAATGTTGTGGCAACTTAAAGACTAATGGCTATATTTTAATGCTACCTTGAATGGATCAAGTCCACTTCTACAGACAAGTAAAACAGAGTGTCATTGTGCTTCAAGCAAGTAGCTTAAGAATTCCTCCAGTGAGAAGCTATTTCTGGACTCTTGGGCACATTTTCTTCTGGATGACATAGAGAGTCATAGATAGTCTGTGAAATACCACATGAAATACACAACTGTATTTTGAAGTATGACCTACTGTTTTCAGTGATGGTTCCTCTAAGGTAACTATGTATAGCCTAAAACTGGGGTTCCCAACCTTTTTGCACCATGCGCTGGTCCATACCCCCTGGACAGCTGAGCGGGCCAGTCACATGGTTCCTCCTGACATAAACGCTGCCGTAAAATGCATCCATGGCTGTCATAAGTGCATTTACGAGAGCTGTGGGTGCATTTATGGCAGTGTTTATGGCAGGTGCAGATGTGTTTACGCATGCACAGGCATGTTTTACAGCTCTCAAAATGCATCTGCTTCCACTTCTGGTAGTGGTGAGGGCAGGAGAGGGCCACATGAAATGATGCCATGAGCCAGGTCCGGCCTGTGGGCTGTAGGTTGGCAACCCCTGACCTAAACCATAAAAATGATGGAAAGACTCCTTGTATACAACATTCTTATCCTTACCAAGGAAGATGGCAAATAATTTCTTGGCACTCTCATTGGAGTTAATACATTAAATGAGACATTCTGAAAAATTGAGAGCTGTGGCATAAGTTCCCCTTAAACCATTACCTTCACTAACTAGCACTTAAAATAAAGAAAGTCAGTCTAAAAGCAGCTAAAATATATAAAAAAATACTTACAGTTAAGATAAGTGGCAACAAAGACATGAATTAAAGTAAATTAAAGGAGATGATCTCTCATTCATGTGGCTGGCAGAGATCCAACCGAACAAAAAACAGTGGAAGCAAAAAGAGTCAGGAAGAAGGGGACAGAAGCACCTGGCTTGCCTCAAATGCCAGTGGTGTGTGTGTGTGTCTGTGTGTGATACTCTGTTAATTGGTTAGTGGCAGAAGATAGACATCTTAGCTTGTGACAGCCCTCCTCCTACCCATATCCATTGTTAGAAAAGCATGAGGGACTGTTAAGCATGAGGGATTCAGTTCCTCCTATGAATATAATATCTCCACAAACCAATAGAAGATAATGTTATGTTTTCTTATATTACTTCATTAGGTTTTTGACAAAACCTTCAAAAGTAATGAGATGGAGCAGGCTGGCTTTTAAAACTACTAACTCTGTTGAGATGGAGTGATAGCTAATATTCAGGAAAACTGTTTAGAACCCAATTAGCAACTGGTGTTCAAGACCCCGTTTGATCCAGGTGAGGGGAAAAACACACCTAGATACAATATGTGCTATTGCTCCTGTGGAAAAATCTAAATCATTACAATCTGCAGGGGGTATCTGAACTTTAAGGACCCAATTATGATTGCAGGTGTTTGAAGTGTGGGCTGCAAATGTTTTATGCATGATTCCAGGTGCTGTATTTCCAAAGAAATGAAAGATGATTTGAACGCAGCAAAGCAGATGAGTAGTGCCTACAGGCAAAAAGCTACCGCAATAATCACATTTGGGGAGGGGGGGACACATAGAAAATTGCAGTATTTCCAGCATTTTACAGAATATCCATAGAAGAGCAGAAAGGCACTTAATTTCAGACACTTAATTTCACCTCTACAGCAGCAGTGTGGGAGAAAAATAAGTCAGGGAATCACAGGGTTGAAAGTAGAGGGAGATTGCCTACTTCAAAGGGTGCCAAAGCCTGGTATTTAGAGAAGCAATATATATTTTGCCATTCCTAATATGCTTTGTGGAAAGGGTGGCCATGGGCCCTCTTTTATACAGGATATTCATCTTTTTAAAGATGTCCTCTTTTTGAAGGAACATCTAGTGTAAGTCTGATTTGAAAATAATTGGCAACATTCTGAATGTCTTTTGTGCATCTCCTGGTGGTATCTGGTTTGCAACTGCATTAGTGGAGGCTCAGTGGCTAAGAAGTGTGTCTTGTTAGCTTGAGGGCTGGCAAGTTGGCAGTTCGAGACCTGGGTACTGCATGATGGATGGAGCCCCCATCTCTGCCCCAGGTCTTGGGGACATGAAAGAAGCCACATCCAGGCATCCCCTGAGTGGAGTTTCTCCAGCAAAAATCCTTTCAACCCAGAATAATTTCTGACACGAAATTATTATTATAGCAGTGGCTCAGTGGTTAAGAAACTTGCTTTGTTAGCTGGAAGGCTGGCAAGTCGGCAGTTCGAGACCCGAGTACTGCATGACAGATTGAGCGCCCATCTCTGTCCCAGCTCCTGCCAACCTAGCAGATCAAAACTAAGAAATTGCAAGTAGATAAATAAGGACCATTTCGGTAGGAAAATATACTGGGGATTTGAAGGGAGCCTCATTCAGTCATCCCCTGAGCAGAGTTTCTCCAGCAAAAATCCTTTCAAGTCAGAATAATTTCTGACACAAAATTATTATTATACCCCCATTGCAAAAATTATGGCTTTATACTTCTTGCCTTGATTTTTAATATTGTACAACAAAAGTCACAAATCTGACACTGCATCAACTGTTTGAGTGTTCTAAACTAGTGTGGGTTACTGGAGATCCTATTTTAGACTTTTTGGAATAGTAGCTGTGTTAGTCTGTGTTTCAACCATATCAGAGAATAAGCAAAATAAAAACATTGTAGCACTTTGAAGATTAACTGTTATATTTTAATGTTAGCTTTTGTGGCTCAAGTCCACTTTGTCAGATACAAGATTTTTTGGTATTCTTGTAATATTTCTTTGATGTTACCTCTCCACCTATCTCCGAGTCTGCCTTGTGCTCTTTATTCCTCTCCTCTCTTCACAGATGTCTTGTACGATATGAAATTCCAATAATTCTCTCCAAATTGTTGTCTCTGTATTTAAAATTGGTTCTATTCCAATTCTTTCCCTTATAATCTGAACTACTCAATGGTAGTACAAAGTAATTTTTCCTGGGATGGGCCAAATCTTTTGGGGTCTATTTCCAATACTTTTCAGGGAGGAACTTCTAAGATCACATTATTATTTCCTCAACAAACATTTTTGAGGGTTCCCCCTCCCCCCAAAAAATAGAAGATAGAGGAAAGAGCTCACTGGACAAGGAACAATATTAAAGAAGGATATAGCTGTGGAACTCGACTTCCACAGCTATATCCTTCTTTAATATTGTTCCTTCCCCCAAATCACTTGGAGGACCTTGCAGATTACCACTGGGACTGTGGTGGCTTAGTGGTTAAGATGCTGAACTTGATGACTGTAAGGTTGGCAGGTCAGCAGTTCTACATCTGAGTACTGCCTGACAGAGTGAGGTCCTGTCTCTGTCCCAGCTCCTGCCAATCTAGTAGTTCGAAAGGAAGAAATTGCAAGTAGATATATAGGTACCACTTTGGTGGGAAGGTAAACAGTGTTCCATGCACTCCAGTGTCTAGTCATCCCTGCCACATGTCCATAAAAATGTATGCAAAATGCAGACAGCGCTGGCTATTTCCCTATAAACAGAGATGAGAACTGAACCCTAGAGTTGGATACAACTGGCTTTCAAGCAAGGGTGACCTTTACCTTTACCTAGATTACTACCAGAAACATGCACCAATGAGTATTTAAGGTTGTCCAATGACGAAACCAAAAAGGGGATTCATTTTGGCAGTCCATGGTTTGATTGGGACACGAAAGAGGAAGATTTTCACTTTTTGACATCATTGCTATTCTAAGTACTATATTTCTACTTCTGGTGCTTCTGGGTTAAAAGGATTAGCCAGTGAAAAATCTCCCTTGCTGGTGATAAATGTCTCCGTTGTCCAGGGGATGCCTGATTGCTGAAGTAGCAATCTTCAGGAAGGCTCCTTTCATGTTGCCCTGCAGCTTATGACACAGTCAACCATGCAGCCTTGCTGAAGAAAGTCTGCCACATCACAAAGGATTTCAAATTCACAAAAATCATAGGCTGTTTATTGGAAAAGCATAGATTTTTTTTTGTCGATTTCCACACTGTTTAACATATATACTAATGATCAGCCACTGCCAGAAGCCACTAGGAGCTTTCTTTATGCTGACAACTTGGCAATTGCCATACAATGTGCAACCTTTGAGGATATTGAGAAAAAACTGACTGGGGCTTTGAATTTAATAGCTATATATTGTAGGGACAACTAACTGAAGCCAAACTGCCCAAAAACTCAACTCTGTGGTTTCATTTGAAAAACCATGAGACATCAAGAACCCTGCAGGTGACTTGGAATGGAACAAGGCTCAAACATTGTGTCACTACCACATACCTGGGAGTTACCTGGATTGAACTCTCACTTTCAAGGCCCACTGCCTTAGTACCAAACAGAAGGTTTTTGCCAAGAACAATGTTCTGAGGAAAATAACAAGCACAAGTTTGCGTGCCCAATAACACACATTAAGAACTTCTGTGCTAGCTTTATGTTACTCTACAGTAGAGTATGATAGTCCAGTGTGGTGCAGATCAAAGCATGCAGGGCAGGTGGATGTGGCCCTAAATGAAACAGCAAGATTGGTCACAGGATGTCTAAAAACAACCCCGATACAAAATGTGTGTTGCTTAGCTGGCAAACCTCCATCAAAATTCCATTGAGAAAGTGCTGCTCTGAAAGAGCAGGCCAAAGCAAGTTCCCAGGAAACACACCTGCTATTTGATCACCAACCACCAAAGCAGAGACTGAAATCAAGGCACAGTTTCCTCACAACTTCTGCCCCTCTGAACAACCACCCCCAACAGGTTGCATTAGAACTATGAAAGATGAGAAAGGAATTAGCAGATAACTGGGCAGACCCCCATGACTCTCTACTGCCTGGCCAAGAACAACCATGGCCTATGTCAAAAGCTTTAAGTAGACTGCATGCAAGGGTAGGAAGATCAAGGGCTAAGCTGAGAAAGTGGAAGTTCCCTGTAGAGGACAGCCTGTGTGAATGTGGAGAAGTACAAACTACTTCATACATGATGCTCCTCAACTTGCACTCAGGAGAACCTTATGGTGGCAAGAGGAAATGCTGTTGATGTGGCCCAATATTGGACAGTTGTCATCCAGCCCTTCTTAATGCTATTATGTTTTTAGACATGTTATTTTTAGCTTTGTATGTTATTATATGCTGGTGGTGCCTCTGACACAAATAAAGAAAAGTACTATATTTGATTGTATCTAAAAAACTATCTGAAGCTCACTAGAGCTAAAACAAAATCTGTTTTCAGCAGGCAGTACAATCCATTGGTCCTAAAGTTTCTCTCTGTCCCACCTTAAGGAATTTGGAGTAAATGAAAAATTATCAGTTAACCATCAACAAAAGTTACTGAAGAAGGATCTTTTAGACATTAGCATATACTGAGGAAGCATTAATGACCATATAAAGATGAGCACATCTGTGTTCTTAATCTAAATTTTAAGATGTTTTATTTGTTCATGCAAACCAGTCAACAAAAGGCATAGAGCAAAAATCTTCTAGAAACTGGCATCTTTCAAGGAAACATCTTTAGCTACTAGCTTTTACAAAAAGGCTATCTTTTTTGCCTCCATAGGAAAAAAGGGAAAGGACATTTTTAAACTGTTTGCTTACTTTTTATATTGATTGTTACTGGTTCAGTTTGGTTTTGGCTGACTATTGCATGACATCTGACACAGCTCAACATTGTAAAAATGGAGCAAACAAGCAAATCCATGTAGCTGACATTATCCATGACACAATCTCTGTAGATCCAGGGATGATTAAGGAATTTGTGATATTCTATAGTTTATAACTGTGAATGGAATGGATGAGGGTTGGGAAAGAAATATCCTTATTATTCTTTTCTTTTCAACCCTTAGGATCAGAGCCTGTAGAAAAAATGTGAAAGACTGAAGGTTTGCTCAGCACAAAACAGGCTAGGAATGTCTAAAACAGGCTCCTGAACCTGATAACAGGGAATGTTTTTGCCTAATAGTCAGGATATCTTTCCATATAACATTCAGAGCAAGCTATACACATTTCCACTTGAAGGTTGAAAGCTCTGTCCCACAATACCATAAAACAGGGCTCCCCAACCTTTTTTGCAGCACAGACCAGTTTCATGCTAAACTATTTTTCCACTGATCAGTAAGTGGAGCGAGGAGCCCCACTATAGCTCAAAGACAAGGAGGAGGGACCCAGCCACCTGCCAGCCACACCATTCAACTAGGACAGTGAGGTATCACACTGCACACAGGGTGGGGGAGGGGGGGAGACCCCTGCTGTTAAGCAATGTGGAGGAGGGGCCCAGATACCTGGTTATCTGCTGTATCTGAAGCCTGTGCTCTCACTCCATTTGCTGGGCAGACCCAGCAGAGCATATTGAGGGCAGAAGGCTGCCATCAGGGCTTCCACCACCACCTACCCCTGTGACCCAGTTCAGGGCAGCCCATGGCCCGGTACCGGTCTGCGGCCTGGTGGTTGGGGACTCCTGCCATAAACATCCTTGGAATTAAGCCACTGCTACTTTTAGGATGACATGACATCATGGGATCCTTTTGTATGCTTGACACAAATAGGATACATGAGGTTTGGGTATCTGTGGCACTTCCTTCATTTTATGATCTTGGACCTTCATAGAAATGTAGAATAATATGATTTGGAAAGGTCCTATAAGGCCAATCCTTGTCTCAGTGCAGGAATCCAAATCAATACAGGAATCCAAATCACCTCATTCATTGCAGAAATCACTCCTTAGAAAATGGGATGAACGAACGAACAAACAAATGAAGACCAAAAATGAATTGTGCACCTATGTGTGAGAGGGGGATTTGGCAAGGTCACATTTAGGCCCAGATTGGGAACCAGTGTCCCCCGTGCAAACTGCACAGTAGACACCAGCTCTCTACCCTTGAAGCCAAGATCCCAGGTTCTTTAACAAATCCAAAATTATCCCAAGAAAATCTTGTATTCCCATCACCTTTGCATAAAGTAACCATCAAGTGTACCCCCTTTTACAAATGAAGGAGAAGCAATGAACATAAACAAACAAAATTATTTTTAACATTTATTTAACATGAGTTTATATGATTTAACTATTTCAAAACAAGGTTTTATATAAATGGGAAATAACGTTGTTAGGAAATACTTATTGCGTATATTAGTTGTTAACTGAGTAAATATGTTCTAACAAAGATACATAGAGTTATAATGTAACCAGTAACAGAATGCAAAGTGATTAATATACTGTGGTACCTCGCTTAAAGAGCATAATGTGTTCCACGGGATTGCTCTTTAAGCGAGTTTGCTCTTTAAGTGAAACACCATTGTAAGTGACCAATTGTGACTTCGGGGGGGGGGGGGTTGTGAACCCTGATTTAGTTGTTAAGCAAGTTTTTGGTAGGTTTTAGTTGTTAAGCGAGGTGACCATTCAGAGAAAATTCTGCTCTTTAAGCAAGTTAGTCTCTAAGTGAGGTGCTCTTTATGCGAGATTTTACTATACTTGGCAACAACAAAGAGAAGCCTGTAATTTCTTAACAAAGTAAATATAGTGGTAACTTACACAATGATTTTAATCTGTTCCACAGTGTTTGTTGTTGTACAAAACAATTGCTATACAATGCATGCATCATATAGCGATTTTCCCTATGGGATGCATCGTATAACGATTTTCTTTGCAAAGTGGTTTTTCCCATTGAAAAATTGTTGTACGGATTTTTTGTTATGCGGGATGCCATCCCCCCCCCCCCGCAATAATTGTTATGTGATTTCGTTGCTATACGGGGCGATTGTTGTATGAGGTTCCACTGCACGGGTATTTTAACTGAGTATTTTAATGTATCTATGACAATGGCACTTGGTATTTATGTTGACATTAATAACACAGAGAAAATATTATTCATGGCAACTCACTACCACATCTGTGGCAGGGCATGTTTCTTATGTTAACACAAAGACAAATAATATAGACTCTAAGACAGGGGTGGCCAACCTTTTTCAGTCGTGGGCCTGACCATGCCCCTGGAAAGCATCATGGGCTGGATTCCCCCCCCCCCCAAGAAGTGGAAGTGGGCACATTTATGGCTGACATAAATGCGCCCATTTCTGTATTTATGCCAGCTGTAGGCATGTTTGTGCATGTGCTGGTGCATTTTATGGATGACATAAATGCACTCACTTCCACTTCCAGGTGCAGCAGAGGCAGCGATGGGCCAGATGGGATGGCATCAGGGGCCAGGGCTGGCTTGTGGTCCATAGGTTAGGAACCCCTGATCTAAGATATAAAATTCATCAACACATATGCCCTTCTGTGGTTCACCACTTGTGAGGCCAGATAGGCCTCTTGATGATTTTCCACTCGTAAGAACAAGTAGGGCATTCTTCTGATAACAATAAAGAATAAAACACAAGAGAATGTTATCTCATTTATTGCACTGTCAGAATTAAGACTTTCAGTTTTGAGAGAAGGCAAATACAGCCCCACTGTAAATTAACTTTTATGCTCAAAATTTCAGATGGAAAAGACACTTTCAGTGTAAGATATTTAATATCTTCTATACTTATACTATATAAGACATAACATTTAAATAACACTAAAATCATAAAGAACCTATTTTGTTTATATTGTGTAAAAGAGAATGCATTTGCACTGCAAAAGAAACAAATGAGAAATGTTAAAATGAAGTAAAAGGCACTACAGTCCATCACTTGTCTTAATAGTTATGTGTTACATCACCCATCTTTGGCACCATTTCTAGGCAAATCTTTTCTCTTTGAGTGAATGGCCAGCCCTAGGGTGAATCAACACTAGGGTTCAGCCATGGTAAGACTGGTTTTTATAGTTTTGTAAATTCTCCATCCCTCCTCCCGTCTGTGAAATTCACTTTCTGGTAAAGCCTACCCCCCAGATTTTAGCAGCCCCTCTCTGCCATGTAGCAAAATGAGCAGAAAATGCCCCTCCCTTCTGTAAGCCCTTCTTTGGTGTTTCCTTCCTTCCTGCTGCTTTACTGAGCTCTTTTTTCCCTACAATCAGTCTCTGCTGATTGGTTTCAATTTGTATTGAAGCCTCACTCGTTGGGTTTTTTTTTTTTTTTTGGGGGGGGGGAGTAAATGCATTCAGGCCATATTTTGTCAAAAATACACTTTGACAAGGGGACAAAACAGTGTGGGAGGGGCTTAAATAAAATTTAATAGGAAAATTGCAAACCCTGTAGGAATCTGACCTATATTTTTCTATTGTCTGAACTTCTCCCTCAAAACTATATAAGGAGCTATGAGGGGTGCATAGCTTGATGGGAGACCTTTAGACAGCACAAATAACTTTGGGAGGAAAGGTGACCTGTGAATATTGCTTGCAAAATACCTAACCTTGGGGTATAACTTGCATCATTATAGTTGTTTCACCTGTGAACCCAGTTGTTAACGGAGTAAATATGTTGCAACAAAGTTACATAGAGTTATAAAACTACTAACAGAATGCAAAGTGATTAATTTACTTGGCAATAGCAAGGTAATGTGCAAGGGTGTGAGGACTGTTTTTGCCCTATCCTGGATTTTGAAGGGCTACATGTCCCCTTCAAACCACTCTGCCTAACTAAAAAAAAAAATCCTGTAAAATTGCTTCCCCAAATCCATATTGCACCCCAACAGGGGTCGATTACTTCCACTTTTCAAAAAGGAAAAAAGTCCTTTAAAGGCTTAAAGTTACATGCTGCACATAACATTTGGTATAAAATGCAAATTTCTCCCTCCAGAGGGCTTGGGGCTAACAGTTTGTACTTTGTGTGTTCTGGGGATATGTTTTGATTCCAGGGGATACTGTGTAGAGATATTTGGGGGGAGGAGATGCATTAGGGTCTCTACAAGCCACACGTCACCAGAGGGATACATTTTGTCTATCCCTAATATTGTCAAAAATGGAGGATTTCCCTTCATTTGATTCTAATTTGGTGTGAAAGTAATAAAAATCCAGTATCCTTCCCCCTTCTTGCTAGTCCCTTTGACACCAAACATATTATGCTCTTAACTTATAGTGAAAAACAGAAGCCAGCTTCTATCATTCACACCCTCAGCTATCTGCCACCAGATTATTATTTTTTTAAAAACCCATTCTTTACATATTCAACCTGGTAGAGAGCTGTGACTGGAAAGGAAATAAATAAAGGGCTCACAGGCTTCTCTGTAAAGAGACAGCAATATTCTGCCAACAGAACTGTTATGATTAATTGCCACCTTAATGGAAGGTAAGATCTTTTGAAGGGGGGAGGGAGAGATAAAAATGGCCTCAAAAATTTAAAGGGTCAAGCAATTTAACCGGCTAGAAAATAACCAATTAAGGCAAAGGAGAACATGTTAAAGGTGAGCCTGTTCTTAATGACAAGCATTAATGACAGGTCACAGAGGTATTGCCAAGATCAAGAAAGATCACATTTCTTCATTTTAATTTTTTTTATTTGTTGGGTTGCATGTATAAATAGGGGGGAAATTAAGAATTGCATCAATCACATTAATTCATAAGTGGCAGCTATCGTAAGGAGAGTCCATGCCTATGGGTAAAAATTTGTCCACCAATGAACTGATTTGGCATTTCTTTGTCTTTAAGGAATGTAAATGCCTAACAATATATTGAAGCATCCAGTTTGGATGCAGTTACTAGAATCAGTGACAGATGTTACAATATATTGTTCAGCTACCATCCACAGAGAAAAGACAACAATACATCTAGATCAGTGGATTCCAATTCCCAGAAACCAGTGAACTTCAATTCCCAGAAGACATTGTCTGATCAGTGCTTTGGAGAATTGGCTTAGGCTTCTGGGAATTGAAGTCCAAAAACCAAAGGTTGGGAGACATTGATCTAGTTATACAGACTGAGACACTGAGAATGGCATCATCAACTTGGCATGCAGCAAGGGTCTCTTCTTTCTCAGAAATGTTTCTGTCAGAAGCCATTTCTTCCTGCAATTAAAAAGAGACGGCAGGCCAAAAAAACCCCAACAACCACAAGTCCATTGGACCAGCCTCTTACCAGCTGCTATTCCTTTCATTCCACAGAATCATAAAAATCATTGCATAACAGAACTGCAAGGGGCATTTAAGACCATCGAGTCCAACCCCAACTCAAAACAGGTATCCAAGTTATTGTACAGGTGGCTGTCTAACTTTCTTTTGAATCCCTGCAGAATTGGAGTGCTTACCACCTTCCGAGGTCATTGGGTCCATTGTCCGGAAGCTGGAACAGAAAAGGAGTTGATCTCTTTCAGTACTATCAACACTCAGTGGCAGCAACTTTCAAAATGTCCAGGCAAGAGTCTTTTGCCTGTATCAGGAATTGTAGCTGAACATCAGAGTTTGGTGTAGGTTCTCTGAAATACTCTGGAGGCCAATCTAGGGCTTTGATGTGTGCCCCAATTTTGTTTAAAGTGAATTGTTCTTCCTTCTTCTGCCATATCCAAATCCAAATATTGATGATCCTCATAGATGATTAGCCATGAAGACTGTCCTGAGAATATAACGCAGTAGCCTTTCATTGGCCTTCCACATCACTGTATGACACCCACACCACTGATCCCGTTCCACAAGTCACTTTCTGGTCCTGAGCTCTATTGGCATGCAAAGTCCTCCTCACCCCCAGGCCATTATTGATGAAGCTGCTGCACACCATTAAGAGGATTCAAGTGGGATTTAATCCACTTGGGGACCATCACCTTTTCTGTGGACTTTGGCATCCAAGGCTGTTATTCCTCAGGATGGTCCTGTTAGTTAACTGCCACCTGACACTCAGTGTTGAGTCCCTGGCAGTATGGTCCACTCTATTTCCTTAACAGAATATCATATATACTCGAGTATATGCCAAGTTTTTTAGCCTCAAAAATTAGCCCCCCAAAGGGGCATGACTTATACTTGGGTCAATGACCACAAGGGTCCCAAGACCATGCTAGATTGAAATGCACCAACCATTTAATTAATTTTACCATAGTTTCATGTATTTTGATTATTGAAACTCACTAGCAGCTGCTGCATTTTGCACCCTTGGCCTGGGTTTTCAGGTCAAAATTAGGTACCTCCGCTTATATTTGGGTTGGCTTATACTCAAGTATATACAGTAACCAGGCCAGACTTTCTAATTTGATTTGAGCTATAATTCCAAGTTAGGAAGTAGACTGGAAAAACAAATGGCTGTACCCTCTTGATTGTTGTCCTAATACACATGAAATCTGTGCACCTTTTAATTTTGTTTTGTTTGTCCTCACCATTACCACTCCCAGCAAATAATAGGCAGATTTTGATAGTCATCCAACCTGAAAAGGAGCTACATAAAGGAATGGCATATCTGCACCTGCTTTAATAACCATCCTAGCTTATTTTCTTCACCGTTTTGAATACCTATTGGTCATCGGCCCCTTGCCCCCTCCAAAATATCTGATTGCAAAATCTCACTAAAATTCTTTTTTTATTACCAAAAAGTATCTGTTCCAAATGCAGAAGACTCAGCATCAGGAACAGGAATACACTTGAGATGTATCTGACTGACTCAAATAATGTTACAAGCACCACAACATTGGTTTCTACTTAGGCATCTGATGTTTTGGTTTCGATGGCTTTAAAGCAGTAGTTTTTAACTTGCTGTTGAATAATTTGTGGTTATATTTAACCTTTTAAAAAAAATACTCTAAGAATATTCTTACTAAATGGTGGAGGATGAGTTGACAGAAGAAACACATTGCCTTTATGGTGTTATAGTTTGAAGTTTACTATTCAGTATTTGGTTGCTTGTTTTCTCAGGAACTCTTAGAAAAGTGGCATACTTATTTAGAAAACAAAGAAAAATAAGCCGGTGTTTTTTGAACTCCAAAAATAATTCAGAAATAAATATTTCAAATCCAAGATTTTCACTTGACAAACACCATCATTCTGATCCAATAAAGCTACATCTCCTTGTTTCTTTGAGATACATCACATTCTTCTTTTATTCAAAAGGAAAATGTGGTCCACAAACAAACAAAGAAAAATAAATGTTTTTATTCTAGGACACCCCCTTTTTCCTGTGTAGGTTTTACCTTTTTGAAATGTGTATTTCTTTATACCAAAAGAACTTCTGCAATAATTTTGGAAGGAGAGTCTCAAGCGATAACATATCCGTCTTCTGGTTACTTCTCCACATGATAAGCTGGGAGATTTATACACAAATTCTCAAAGAACTCCACACCAAACACTCAACAATACCGAGGGTACTGTATGTTCTCTGATAAGGGAATTCATTCAGTGAAGTAGAACACCAAAGTGATAGCTAGCGGCTAGGAGGTAAACAGACATAAACATACTTTTGTTTCTCTTTGCTTGAATCTCAAGACCAGTCTTTTAGTGATGATATCTTTCCTTCATCCTCACATCTTCTACTGTGCAGGCCTTCTCTCAAAAGGGGCTCATTTGTGCCTGCAATGAAATGCAGGGATGACTCACATCCATTTTCTGACTACTTTTTCAGTAAACAGTCAGTCAGTGCATGAGAAAGACCTTCCAAGAGATCAACTAGACTACTGGAAGCTGAAGCGCATGCCAATTAATGGTGTATGCTCTTCTTGTCTGGGAGGTAGAGGATGAGTACTGTTTGTCTGCAGTGAAACCCACACATTTTGTATGGCTGTAGATCCTCAAGGTATCCCAGTTACAGTCTTAGAATCAAAACAGTACTTACATTACCTACATTTGAATGTAACCAACTGGATTTTCCATGGAAATGACACAGAAAGTTGCTGAACTGAAGGTGTTTCCCCCTTGTTGTAGTTGGAAGAGCCCTGGTGATGCAGTGGTTATACTGCTGTACTGCAACCAGAACGCTATGAATTTGATCCTAATGGGACATGAGGTTGACTTAGCCTTCCATCCTTCCAAGGTCAGTAAAATGAGTACCCAGCATGTTGGGGAAAAATTCTTATTACTCTGTGACCTGCCCAGCGAGTTCACTAAATGCTTTGGGGCAGTATATAACTTTAAATGATATTGCTATTGTTTTTGTTACTTCCTCCTCCTCTTTCCCCCCTCTTCTTCTTTCTAAAATCAGGAAGAAAGGCTCTCTAAGGCTCAGAAGATGAGCTCCTTTGGCTCTGAAAGCATAACCCCATGAAAGTTGAAAATAAAGTACAAAATCTTCTTCCCATTCACTGTGTTACCACTGTTAGTAATATATTTATTTGTCACCTCAACTCTGTTGCCTTGGTAGGGGTGAGTCAAAAACTCATCTTGGGACAGGGAAGCTAATGTTCTCCCACCGTTCAGGGTTTGTTCTAGCCCCGGTATACGAGACAGCATTCAACAGAACCTATCAAGTAACAGAGTAATGTCCTCTTGTTTTGATATAGGGAATACACTCCCAGTGGAACATTTCCAGTAATACTACAATTATTTTTGATGCTGTGGTAAGGCAGCTTTTTTCCTTCTACCAATAGAATAGAATAGGAATGGTGAAAAGTTCCTTTGGTTTGTATTTTACTGCCTGCATATGTAACCTACACTTCTGAACTAATGTACACATGAAAATGTTGTCATTCTTCAGTGTTCCCCCTTGATAATTCAACAAATTTTGTGGAGCAGTTTTACAATTTTAAAAATGTATTGGAACAAAATGCACACAAAATACAAATGGTTTCCCCCTCCCTCCCCCCAAAAAAACCCTCAAAGGACAAAAGACATCTTGTATTTAGGGTAAATTGCTCTGAAAAAGTTGTTTGTAAGGAAAATGTGCAGAAAATGCATGTCAAGAAAATGTTTTCTGAAAGTGTCATGCCTGAAAGTGAACATTAAAAAAAAAAAAAACAGAAATGGGATGGAGCCCACTCACAATGGAACAGACCACAATGGCTGTGATTGCTCTGTTTGATGATTTCATCAAGAGAGGGATGAAAGTTACAGTATGATTATTAAAAGAATTTTTACTTGGTTGCCAACCTCCACCTATGTTATAGAAAGTTATAGAAAGTTTCTTCCTGGGAAATCTAAATGGTGGCAAAGTTCTTTCCTTTTTATAGATATAATCTATGCCTTTTGATATGCTGATACAGTAAAACCTCACATAAAGAGTGCCTCGCTTAGAGAGCAACTTGCTTAAAGAGCAGAATTTTATCTGAATGTTCACTTCACTTAACAAATAAAACTAACCAAAAACTCGCTTAACAAATAAATCGGGGTTCTCAATCCCCCCCCCCCCGCCAGAAGTCACAATGGGTCACTTACAATTGTGTTTCACTTAAAGAGCAAACTCGCTCAAAGAGCAATCCTGTGGAACGCATTTTGCTCTTTAAGTGAAGTACAATTGTACTCCATTTCCTATTACATCTTGAGGAATTAAGTCCTGTTTTACAGTTTTGGCTTGGGTTTACCTCCTTTGCTTTTATATCTCTGCAGCTTATGCCAAATGAGATTTGTTAGCATCTCAGAAACTACAAAAATATCTGTTGACATCTCTTCCCCATCTTTATTTTGTGCATTATGACTTTGTTTGTTTGTTTGTTTGCTTGCTTGCTTAAATTTGTATGGTCGCCCACTCACCGAAGTGACTCTGGCCGTCTCACAATGCAACTGCACTTCACCATACATTAAAGATCTGATATACCATTAAAAACCTTACATAAAACATATTTATAAAATCTATTATAAAATTTTCACTGCAAATTTCTCCATTTTTCATTTAGTCGCTCTTTGGTTTCCGTGCCCCACTTGCCACAGCTTCTCACTGACAACTTACAAGTCTCATCTTGCCAGTTATGCCATTTATCTTCCAGAAATGTAACTATAGTACATAAAAGGACTTCAGCCATTGGTTCTTATTGTTTTTCTTTCTTTAGTTGTTCTTTCTTACCTTCTTTTGAAATGGTAAAGAATCTCAACCACTTGTTTTATAGGTCTTATAACTACAATATTTAGTTAGTTAACTAAAGGAGATTGGAAAATGAGAAAATGGAAGGGTTGGAAACAGACCGATCCAATCACATCTACAGCAGTAGTGTGGTCGCACAAACAAGTAACACAGAATCATAGCACAGTAAACTTGGAGGTGACTCCAAGAATCATCCATTGCAAATTCATAGCAATGCATGAAAATCCATGGTTAAAACTGTCAAGGATTTCTGGATGTATGTGTGGTAACGTAGCAGACTAGCGGTTAGCTATTGCACAGCGGAAGTTTTAGGTGCAAAACACACACACGTGAATAGTGCAGTTTACTTCTGGGTGAGGGAAAGACAATAGACACAGAACTATATACACAGGTGCCAGTCTGTCTTCAAGCCCCACAGTTGCAACACAGGGCTTGAAATCCCCGAAGGCTCAAATCCAATGAGCATGCACAGAGTCCTGCCAGCAAAACAGTGACTGCAGTTTGCCAAAGTCAGTGCGGTCTTCTCAGCAGTGTTGAGTACCTGATAGATCTTGGTAAAAGCAGAGCTTCATGAAGCACATCTTCTCCCTCACAAGTCACTTGTCAGTCTAATCACAGTTCCTCCTCTGAATACCCTCCTCAGAGTAGCCCATCTCAGGTGGGCCATAGTTATACTGTGCTGTTGCCGAACCACCCCCAAAGTGGTCACTGCTGTGCTCAGCACTGAGTCACGTACACCAAGCAGACACAGCTGTGTAATCAGTCTATGCCTCAACAGCTAACACCTGTGTCTGGAGCTCTAAATGTGTCTTAAAGGTATATTCACACAGCGGGCAGGAATCTTGCTATAATACCCATAAAAATGCCTTAACAAAAACATCCTCAATAGATGGCCATCTATATCTGTTTAAAAAAACCCAACCAAGAAGGGTTTACTAGGGATGAGATTTTTTGAATCTCTAGTCCAGTGTTTCTTAAACTATGTTCTGCAGAACACTGGTGGACTTCAATTCCCAGAAGCCTAAATCAGTACATTGGCTGATCAGTGCCTTGGGAAATTAACTTAGGCTTCTGGGAATTGGAGTCCAAGAACCGAGGATTAGGAAACACTACTATACACTACAAATGCCATAATTCCCCATTCTGGGAGTTCTGCCTACTTTACAGGTACCTGTACCTTAGTAAAGGTAAAGGTCACCTGTGCACTCCAGTGTTGAGGCATGCCTGCAACATGTCCACAGAAATGTCTGCAGATGCAGATAGAGCTGGCTCTTTGGCTACAAACAGAGATGAACACTGAAACCTAGAGTCAGACAGGTACCTTACTGATGACTAAATGTGATGCACCTGGGAGAAAGACCTGAATTTGAAGGCTTTGAGGCTTAACTAGGCTGAACTCTACCTGAACATCCTTTTCCTGCCCCAGTGCTAGATGGGAGCAAGAAGCTTGGTCTGAGCTTGGCCTAGCTGAAACCTCAAAGTCCTTCAATTTAGGTCTTTTCTCACATTTGAGCCAGATAAATTCCTGGAATGGAGATTACAGCAGTCTAGGAAAAACTACAGATGTCAAACCTTACACACTGTTCGCAGCCCCTATGCCCAGTTTCAGCATAGCAAGCTACTCTTGACTTCTTATATTTCTTTAGAGTCACATTTATAAATCAAGGAGTTCCCTGATTCCTTAAACTTGTCAAGTCTGTGGGCTTTGGTGTTTGAAGTAGGCAAATGTGTCCTTAGCACAGCCTGGAAGAAAACCAAGATGACAAGAGGCAACGTGCTGTTCCCCTTTGCATCATGCACTTGTCGGTATTTTTCATTTCTTGCCAACTCTGTCCTTCTGCTGCTGGAACTGATTTTTTTCTCCCCAGCTGCAGCTGAAGATCCTGTTTAGCATATTTAAATATTATGGTGATATGAAGGATCAAGTACAGCAAGGCTTTGGTGACCTTTCAACATTTTTTTCTAGAGAATGTGCTGCTTAATGAGCTCCAGTCAAACATACCCTGCAAAATATGAACAGACATTGAAAATATGCTTTGGACCAGGGATTCTCAACCTGTGGCCCAAGGGCTAGATGTGGCCCATGGCACCATTTCATGTGCCTCCCACTGCCTCAACCCACACCAAGAAGAGCCATGTGGTGAAGGAAGGGCAAAATGGTCATCCGACCCCCAATGCTGTCTGATGGAACATGACCCGGGCCCAGCTTAAAAAGGTTGAGAACTCCTTCTTTGGACGATCATGAATCTACCATATCTGCTACAGACACTTCCCCTTTTCCAGCTGTTGCATTTCAACAACTTGCTAGGATTTGTCACATATCATGACTGACTCAGCTAGATTTTTCTGCTTCAACCCTTGCCACATATAAGTAGGATTGATTAATTGGTTATTATTTTTCCTTGCATAGTGTTGACAAGTTAAATAAATGCTTGCTTCACATGGTGGGGGCTAAAATATCATGGCCATTTTTTCTGATTATTTTTTTTACTGTTGCTTCCAGAATTTGGCAGGAATTATCTTAGCCAGGATCCTGAGAGCTGCAGGTGAAACTATCAATGTCTCAGAAGAGATTCAGTATGCACTCATCACCTCAGCAAGTTCCAGTCTGGAGCTACCATTATTTGCCTGATGGAGAAGGAAATGTGTGGGAGTGCTTAAACTCCATGGGAGCTGCAAGGGATCTGGAAACTGATAGTCTTTCTTCCTGGTAGTGTCAAACCAACAAACAAACAAGCAAACCAACAAACAAACAAACAGTCTCCTAATCCCTTGTGGCTCTGATGGAGTTTAAGCACTCCCACACATTTCCTCCTTCTTCAGGAAAATAATGGTGGTTTCAAAAATGAGACTTGTTGAGGAACAAATGTGAGAACTAAAATTCTTCTAAGGACTTGAATTTTTTGGCCTGCACTTCCCAGAATTCTGGATGATGGAATTCATGATAAATCTTTGGAACTGCAGTTTAAAAAAAATCTCAATTTTCAATGCTTAGTATCTTGTGACTTCTATCTTATTTCTGCTTTCCTGAGAGAGAACAGCATTGATATAATGGTCAAAATCCTTTTGCTTAAGGTAGTAAATTGCAGTAGAGTAGGCACACTGAATCAATTTGGTTTTGGTAAGCCAACTCCTCTGGAAGTTTTATTTGTTATCAAGCAAGTGGTCTGTACTGTATTTTAATTGCACCAAGTGTGAAAAGATGTACTATTTTTAATTGGGTATGTTTTGAGGAGAAAGTGATAAGAGTACTTTAGCACCCCCAATGGTATGAATATGTGCTATTTTAGACAAAAAATCTTTATTTTTAATTATATGTCACTGTGTGCAGTCAACCGAAGAGAAGGGTCCACAAAGAGTGTTAGTGATTTTGAGTGACATTTTACATATTTTCCCATTTATTGGTGAAAAAGTAAATGCAGTGTAACTTTCCCTAAAACCATTAAAAACAAATAGAAAACAGAATATGCCCTAACCTTCTTATATTTATAGCCTCTTTTAAATGACATGCATGCAAGTTGTTGCAACATTTCCCAAAGATATCATTGATGGGAGGATTTATGTAAATACACTTAGATTTTGCCTATGCAATGCTCTCATAAAATGATCATATCATTTCTTACTTGAACCGGAACTTAATGTAATATTTTTGTGTAGTTTTGTTTGGATTACTCAAAGGTTATGTCTTTCACCAGTTCTAGCAATATACATCAAACAATTTTAGTGTGAGAAGGTTAAATGTATAATGGATACAACCCAGAATTCAAACCTTGTCGAGTCTCAACATTCTAGACTGAGGTATACCCTATTTGCTGGCATATAAGACCCACTCCCCCCTTAAAAAACACTGGAAAATGGAGTGCATCTTGTACTGTATATAGTGGCCTATAATGGGCTACTTTGGTAATAACGGGGTGTGTCTTATACTCCAATTCGTCTTACACATCTGCAAATTCATAGTCCATGCTTAGAATGAAGCCATTTGAAGCCATAGCCCATGCTTTGAGTGAAGCTATTTGAAATCATAGGAATTTGGGTCTGTGTTGATTGACTCATCCCATTGTAGTTTTATGAGATGCTTAGCATTTTTTGAAAGTGCTGTTGAGCTTTCTAGCAGGGAATTTTAAATATTGCACCAGTTTGCTAATCCCAGAATGGCAAGAGAAGGAGGCATGATCATCAAAGAACTATCAAATTGCTATAATGATATAGTGTAGATGCCCTCTAAAGTATTGAATCAAGCTAATGACTTTGACAGAAATAAATTAAAGACACTCCTAGCTGTCCCACTGAAAACAATAGGATTCATAATTCTACTCAAATTCATCTAGTGCCTATACGCAGATGATACTTTAATAATAATGAAAAATCCAAAAAAAAAAAAAAAAAACAATTGAGAGAGTACAATTGCATCTTAAAGAATTCAGAGAAATGACAGGATTAAAAATAAATTGGGACAAATCAGAAATGATAGTTAGTAATATTAATAGAGAAGAGAGGAAGGAAATTAAGAAGTATAATATTCAAATGAAAGATAGTTTGAAATATCTGGGAATAAATATATCAAATAAATTTGATGAATTAAAAAAACTAAATTATGAGAAACAAAGGAGGGAAATGAAAGAGAAAATACTACAATATAAAAAAATAAATTTATCCTGGTTCGGTAGAATCGCATTATGTAAAATGAAATTACTACCAAGAATTAATTTTTTGTTTGATGCTCTACCAATCCAGTTTAAAGGAAAATAAATTAATGAGTTGCAGAATATGTTAAATAGTTATTGTAACGGAGGAAAAAACCTGAGAATTGTAAAGAAATTGTGGTATTTGTCTCAGAAAGAAGGTGGATTAGGACTACCAAATTTAAAAAACTATTATAGAGCTTTTCAATTAAAAAATATGGTAAAAATTTTAACAAAAGAGGAAATAATTTGGGAAAAAATTGAAATGAAAGAACTGGAACATGTTGGTAAAGCTATCTTTTTAGATAAAGAAGTAATAAAAAACAGGTGTAAAAAATAAATTGATAAAGACATTATTGGAAACATGGAAGAAATTAAAAGTTCAATTGATACCAGATGTTTCTCCGATTATGGAAATAGAAGACTTAGTTTCCCAGTGAAGATAGACAGAAATATGAGGGATATTTTATACAGAAATAATGTATTCCTGTTGAAAGATTGGATCCAAAAATGTAAAATTAAGGAGGAGAAATTGGAAACAGACAAATGAAATTGAATTGGTTTCAAATTATAAGATTGAACAAATGGAATAATAGATACTTGATGGGAAATATTCTGATGAGAGATAAGACGGAGTTTGAAGAACTGATAATGAAAATAAGAAGGGAAGAAATTGGAATTAAGGGTTTGGTTAGTAAAATATACAAGATATTAAATCATGATGTTGAACCGCAAAAAACATTAAAGATGATTTGGGAACAAGACCTAAATATTTCAATTCCTGATGTTATATGGAAGAATAAATGGAAGAGAAGGATTATGAAAACATTATCAGTGAGGGTTAAAGAACATTATAAAATATTATGGAGGTGGTACTTGACTCCAGTTCGACTTAGTCAGATGGATAGCTTAAAAGCAAAAATGTGTTGGAGGTGTAAAACGGAAATGGGAACATATGAACATATGTAGTGGCGATATAAAGTGCTCAGAGTTTTTTGGGTGAAAATAGAAAAAGAAATATCAGAAATAATGGGAATGAGCTTTGTGTTGGAGTCGGGTGCCGCCTTGTTGACAAAAATTGATGATGTAAAATTGGATAAATATAAAATGGAATTGTTATCTATAATACTGACTGCAGCAAGACAATGTATTGCAAGAAATTGGAAGAATGATTCATTGGTAAAGATAGAAGATTGGTACAAAGAAATGTGGCAGTTGGCATTAAATGATAAATTAACATGGGAATTGAATTATAAAAAAGGTTTGGTTAAGGAGAACAGTTTTGGAGAAATTTGGAGGCCTTTTTTAAATTATACATGGAATAAGGGTAAAGGTGATATGCCAGCACCATATCAAATGAGTTTTTGGGAATAATATGGGAAAAGAAAAACGAACCGTGATCACCAAGGCATTGTAAATAGCACCAGGGTGCTATTATTTGTTTATAACTTTTTTATTTTTCTTTTTGTTGTTGTTGCATGTTTGTTACAACTAGCATGATGCAAGATCGAGATGAAACTTTATTACTACTAATTGTAATGTAACGAACTTGCTCACTATGTATTATGTATTTTGATGTTTTCTTTTTGTCTTTCTTAAAATAAAATATTTTTTTAAAAAAATCATCTAGTGCCCAGATCATAGGGACACACGTAAGAAAGTTCAGTACGTGATGGTTCTTTAACATTGCTCAATTCACATGCCATTATTGTGTATCTGAAAGTACTGTTGCTCTTGGAAGGAACAGACATAACCTCTAAAGATCCTTGGATGAAAAGATGCTAAGCATTCCTACCATTGTCCAAATATGATGACCATGGAAAGAAAAGTTGCAGCCTAATTTTCCCACAAATCCAGCATAATGAAACAATGTGGAACATTTGTAGATTACAGTATATGGTAAACCTAGATTGACTCTTTATTTGTGTCAAAAGTTGTTGGCATATATAATGAACACAGGAACAACAAGAAGAATGGATGATACTGTAGCAGTTTTACTTTTTCTCTATTTCAAGGTTTCCCCTCAATTTATTTATAAATTAGATTTTTTCCAACGAGGCATTTCCCACCTGAAGGAGCCACAAAAATGCCCCTGGGAGTTGCATGGGGTCTGCAGGGAACATGCCTGATACAACTGCCGTAGGACAATTTGATCTTAAGGTGTCCATTTTTTTTACCTTAAATTTGGATCAGCTACATAGCTTATTGATATCTTGGCTAACTTTGTCAATGATGGGCTTATTTAAAAACATAATTTTTTGTTAAACAGTAGTGGCAGATTTGTTTCCAAGAGGTCCATGTTGCTTGCACGTAGCTCATACGCATGGTTATAGGAATATCCGATATCCAATATAATGTTTGCTACTACTGATATCACCACTGCCACCACTAGTTACTCATACTTTCCAGCATTATACCAAATTGCTGTTAATATTACAGGTTTTTAGTAATTCTGCCATTTCTAATAACAAGGGGTTGAGATAATCATTATTCAAGGCAAGAATGTATGAGAGGATTATAGACCAGACTTTTCCGTCAGCCAGCCCCCGGTCTTGAGGGAAGAAGGAACAGCTGTGTGGGGTGGCTGGGAAGCTACAAGAATGCCAACGCCAACACCGCCAACACCAGTCTTTTCCTTCAGCCAGTCCCCGGCCTCGAGGGAAGAAGGAGCAGCTGTGCGGGCAGCTGGGAGGCTACAAAAACGCCGACGCCACTGACACCAGACTTTTCCCTCAGCCATTTGGCCTGGAGGGAAGTGGACAAGTCTGAGTTTTTGTAATGTATTCCCCCTCCCCCCAGTGTATTGCTTTGGAATGTACAGTTGTACCTCACTTAATGCGTTCCACAGGATTGCTCTTTAAGTGAGTTTGCTCTTTAAGTGAAACACCATTGTAAGTGACCGATTGTGTGTGGGGGATTGCGAACCCCGATTTATTTGTTACGCGAGTTTTTGGTTGGTTTTATTTGTTATGCGAACCAAACATTCAGAGAAAATTATGCTCTTTAAGGGAGTTACTCTTCAAGCGAGACACTCTTTATGCGAGGTTTGACTGTATATTGCTTTTGAAATATGTATTGCTTTTGACATGTTTTTATATATTGTATGGCTGTAATAATGTATTGTGTTATTGTTGTGAGCCACCCTGAGTCGCATTGTTGATTGGGCGGCATATCAACAACAACAACAACAACAACAACAACAACAACAACAACACAGACCATCTGGTTTCTGTTACTCCCAGTGTTTGCAACTATCCCATACACTACTTTTCACATTTTCAGTCAGCATGTGAGATGGCTTATTTGCATATAGTTTGTTCTTACACTGTCAAAACATGTAGAAGGTGAAGAAGTGACCTCCTTATAATCTCCATAACTTTCTACTAATAGTTTACTATTCCACATCATGTGCATGACTACTGAGTCTGACTGTTGCATTTGCCTTCTTTTTAACATCTGAAGAGTGACAAAAAAATTTTTGCAAAGAAATAGGCCTAGACATCTACTTGAAACATATTTGTTTAGAACTGCTGGCTTTGAAAATCAGCAAAACAAACCTCTTGTTTTACAGCCGGCATCCAACCAAGACCACAGGGGAATGTGTAGTGCATTTAGATGATTTCAAAAGCAAGCCTTTAAATACTTCTGATTCTTCCTTGAAAATATTTAATCCATGAAAAGTTGTGAAAAGACGCCAAGCAACATTTCCAAATGGTGAAGATAATTCATCTAATGAAACAGGAACATGGGCATGATCATCATCATCATCATCTACATACAGAATCACAAAGCTGCAAACTGGAAAAACAAGCCAAAGCGTGGTGAATATTTGAAAAACATAGAAGGCAAGGCTGACCCAAAACTGACATGGGGATAGTTACAAGCAGGAGTTTTGAAGAAGTAAACAGAAGGATTTATTCTGGCAGCTCAGGAACAAGTTTTGCCAACAAATTTCATGAAGACAAAAATACAGCACGTATCCAACAATAGCAAATCCCAGCTTTGTAATGAAAAGGATGAAACAGTAGATCATCTGATCAGTGGATGCAGCAAAATTTCAGACTGGTTATTTGCACCGTCATAACAGGGTTGCAAAAATTATCCATTGGAAACTTTGCCAGAAGTTTGGATTTGAATGCAGTAAAAATCATTGGGAACATCAAGTAGAGAAAGTTTTAGAGAATGAGAGAATCAAGATCCTGTGGGGCTTTAAAATTCAAACAGATAGAGATCTGCCTCACAAAATACCAGATATAACTGTTGTGGAAAAGAATGTCTGGTTTATTCACATTGCTATACCAGGAGATGCACAAATTGAAGACAAACAACTGGAGAAAATCACAAAATATTGTGATTTGCAAATTGAAGTCGAGTGTCTATGGCAGAAGAAATCTGTTGTTGTTTCCATAGTGATCAGAGCCCTTGGAGCAGTACCTAAAGGACTCCCTAGATATTTGGAAATTTTGGACTTATCTGATTTGAACATCCTAACTCTCCAAAAAACAATTCTACTGGGGATTGCATATATACTCAGATGTTACCTTAACAGCTCTTAGGTCCTTGGATAGGGCTTGAACTGTTAATTTTATTCTAGTCCTTGACTGTGAACCAAATGGTTGATTTATATTAGTCATTTTTTATTTATAGTGGCTGTCTCCTTTCTATGTATAGTGTACCCCTATTTCTTTGTGGTGGGGGAGTACCATGGGACTGTACAGCTTGACCAAAGCTGCACAGGATGTCACTTATCCTGTGATGGAACTTCCAAAAGTTGTTGTTGGATTGTTGTGTTTTTAATGTTTGTTCTGTCATACCATGGCAAGCCACCCTGTGTTGCTCTGCCAGTAGGGCGGCATACAAATGTGAAAAAATAAATAAAATAAACAATAAATAATTCATATAAATAAAAAAATAACCAATACATCAATTAACCACATACAAATAAATAAACATACCTACACAGATGGCAACTATAGAGTCAAATTATCATAATGAATGTAAAAACTTTTTAAATTTCCATCAAAAACAAGTCTAGTAACTTAAGTCAAAGCTATACCTATGTCTGGATTAGACAAATGAGAAACAAAGAGATTCTTCCATTCTTATTGTGCTTATTTCTTGCATTCAAATCTCTCATTAACTTGCAATTGAATGTGCAAGCAATATCAGCAAAAAGAAATGTTATCTGATGATAGATGCTATCAAAATTCTGCCTGTCTATCTGTATCATCTCAAGTTGTCATACCAATAGAGAGCAAGAAAGAACCTTGTGATATCTTAAAGACATTTACATTTCCTTGTGTCATAAGGTTTCAAGAACTATACAATGATAAATTTTATCACTCTTTCCAATAACACACCATTCTAAACTGTTTTTGATGCAATAAATTGATATAATAGCCTCTCTGGAAAATACCACAAGGGTGAATGCCTGGATGAACGATCTTTTCAACCTATATTCCTGAAATCAATGTTAATGTCATATAGCTGATTATAATACAATATAGTTGCAAATGGTCAGTGTATCCATCAGTGGAAGCCAGAGTTATTTTACTTGATTTTAAACATCTCTAGTCTACCCTTCAACATAGCTCCTCAGGGAACTCATACATATAAAAGATTATAACACAGTCTAAAAATAATGTAGCAGAGAATAAAAGCCATGAAAAGCTTAACATGTATTTGGATATTTTATTTGCAGAGGGAGAAACTTATAGTAGTATTACTTATGCTATAAAGAGTGTATATAGTGATTTCTCTGCTTCTTCTGCAATATTTTCACATATCTGAACTTGGCTGTGAAGTAAACATACAATATCTCATTTAGAATGAGTAAAAACAACTGATGGGCTCATTGTCAAGTCTACTTCCATCCTGGCCAGTCATAATATTTCTTAAGGCTATGGTAACATCTTGATCTGGGTTAGGAGAAGATTAAATGTTAGTATTAGGTATATATTTGTGTATGTATACAGGGATATCTGATTAATCTCTCCTGCCAAAGAAAAGGCTTCTGTCATTGAAACATGAACTGCAATACAGTGGTACCTCACTTAAAAGCATAATGTGTCCCATGGGATTGCTCTTTAAGCAAGTTTGTTCTTTAACCAAAACACCATTGTAAGTGACCAATTGTGACTACTGGCAGGGGGATCGTGAACCCCAATTTAGTTGTTAAGCAAGTTTTTGGTTGGTTTTAGTTGTTAAGGGAGGTGACCATTCAGAGAAAATTCTGCTCTTTAAGTGAGTTAGTATCTAAGTGAGGAGTTCTTTATGCAAGGTTTTACTGTACAGTAATACCCCGGATAATGATTGTTTTGGATAATGCTAGAATCGGATAGCAATGCAAGTATTTTGGAAAAAATCTGCATTGGATAACGATTCATTAGCATTATCCAAGGCAATGGTCTGTGGGGGGGGGGAGCTTGGAATGCAGGAAAGTCAGGGGGAAGAGGTGCGTTCTCTTGCCTCTTCCCCCCACCTTGCTGCACTCCAAGCTAGCGCTGCACTAGCTTGGGGTGTGTGTGTGTTTGGGGTTGGGGGAAAATACCCACCCCCGCACGGGCAGTCACTGCCCTTGCGGGGTGGGGTGGGTATTTCCCCCCCAACCCCCAACCCCAGCGCTAGCTTTAAAAGCAAGAAAATCCGGAGGAATGTCTCTTTCCTCCGGATTTTCTTGCTTTTAAATCTAGCGCTGGGGTGGAGGTTTGGGGGGAAAATACCCACCGCACAAGGGCAGTCATTCTTCCCCCGACCTTCCTGCATTCCAAGCTACAAGCGCTGTGAATAAAGAATGGGTGAGGGAATCCCAAGTGCGTGTGCTGGGGATTCCCTCACCCCTTCTTCATTCACAGTGACTGTAGTAGGGTCGGGGGAGAAGAAGAATATCTCCAATTTTGGAGCATCTAAGAAGTCTGGGATTGCAGTGGCTCAAGTCACTAAGACACTGACTGGGAGGCGGAAGGTCAGCAGTTCAATTCCCGAGTACTGCAGGACAGAATGAGCTCCTGTCTCTGTCCCAGCTCCTGCCAACCTAGCAGTTTGAAAGCGAGAAATTGCAAGTAGATAAATAGCGACCACTTCGGTGGGAATGTAACAGCATTCAGTGGGAAGGTAACAGCGCTCCAGTGTCTCGTCATGCCTGAAACATGACCATGGAAACGTCTGCAGAAACAGACAGTGTTGGCTCTTCGGCTTAGAAACAGAGATGAGCACTGACCCCTAGAGTCGGATACGACTGGCTTTCAAGCAAGGGAAACCTTTACTGTAAGAAGCTTGAAGGCTGAGTTATACCCCTCCCCCTAACTCATTGAATTTTCTCCAAACCAGCTGGTGGTGGCTTAAGAGTTTTGCACAGTACTTTATAGCAAGTCTAGTAGGGTTTCCAAGTAAATGAGATACGAGGATGGAAGCCACATGGGGTTTCAAACTCAGGCTTCCTGAGTCCAAATTTATCACTCTATCAACTACACCATACAAGCTATTACAGGAATTATAGGGGGGGGGGGAAACAGCTGATAAGGCCTAATTACAAGAGCATTGCTAGGTGTTGCAGGAGTCTAAAATGGACTGGCAGGATGAGAACATCTTATAAAACACAAGTACTGTACAATTATAATTAAGTTCTGTTATCATCATGGCTGATGAGAGGTTTCCATGTTATCCATCTACTATAATAACCAATGGTGGAAAAGAAAGAAAGAGAGAAGCCACAGGGATTCTTGGGAACTGTAGTTCTTTGGAATTTACCTTCTGTAGAAGCCCATGGATAATAAGAACACATGTGCTCTTTTATGAATGTTTCTATGTGTACATAGAGAGAACACACCCACTCACCCTTGTATCTTCCAAACACTGTCACTTTTTAATACAGTTTTTACCTTAGTTAAATATTTGTACCCTCAAATTGTTGTAGTTCATTTCACATGGAATTAGCTAACTTTATGGGGTACACAGAGAGCCTCATCAAAGATTGTGGCATTTTGCACCACAATTGGCCATACAACTCTGTGCCAGCTAATCTTTTTAACCATTAGGTCAGGCGAAAGTAACTACAGAATGAATTCATCAAAACGTGGCTTCATTTTGGCAGTTTTACGTCTGGCCTAAATGCAGAAGAAGAAGCTAACTTTCAGAGAGTTTCTCCATGCAAAGGAAAGGTCTAACTTCATCCTCGATTGCTTCCCATCCAACAGCGCCCTGACATTACGAATCTTCAAGCATGGATATTTTCTGGCACACCTGGACAGACCTAGCATAATACCTTTTTTGCTCTTATACTCTGATATTATTAGAAGCACAGCTAGGATTTAGAACCTTACTGTCTCTTATTGCATAAAGCAATGTGTTATCTGAACAGTAACGAATTACCTTTTTATAGGGATATGTCACCTTTTTGGTTCATGAACTTGAATTATCTGACTTCCTTTCTGCTATTTCCCAGACTCTTTCCTAAACAGCACACAACATACCTCTGTCTCCTGTAGTTTCTTTGAACACATTTCATTTCATTTTGCCCTCACAAATCAAGCACAAATCTTTCATGGCAATTTCTCACACATCCTTTTGAGTGTTCGATATTTTGCTAGAGTCTCATCTTCCCAGCACTTTGCCACAGGCTACTAGAGTGGAACAAAGCTCTCAAACATAATAAAAAGGTGAAATCACAGAAGAGAAAGTTTATGGCCAAGCTCTTGCTTTGACAGGCTTGTCAAGATATTTTAGCATCAACCAAAGTGAAGTAAGAGGTTCAAGCTTGTTGCTGCAACTTTGTCCACCTTTGGGGACAATGTTAAGTGATGGTGGGAAACTCAACAGCATGGCATGTCTTCTGGCTCCTAAATGTAATGCATATATGTTTATTTTTACAGAACAAAGTATTTCTTTCATTTCAAAGTTATATATTTGTGTAATTATTTCTTTAAATATGTTGTTCATTTTTCTCTTGAGGATAAACTATCATGCAGGTCTTGCATACCCCTCACACTCAATTTTCACACAGAGAGATTGAAAGGGGTGGGGGCGATTTTGATATTTTTGCGAAAGGAATACATATTAGAGATTGGGTTTAACAACAATGGCATAATCTTCCTTCAGTAGCTGTTGACTAGTGACTACTATTTCCCTCAAGAAAAACCCTCTAAGCAGTGATGGGCAGCAACAGGTTTGCACCCCCCGGGAAGAGGGGAGCAAAACTGGGGTGGCAAAATTGGGTGGCCACACCCACCTCCCTGCCCTGCCCCTTTAGGTTTTGTTCCTGCAAGTGGTTCAAGGTCTCCCTTGCTCAAAAGCCAGTCATATCTGACTCTAAGATACAGTGCTCATCTCCATTTACAGCCAAAGAGCCAGTGCTGCCTATGTTTGCAGATGTATATGGCAGACATGACTTGATCGCCCATGACATAGGCTTCACCCATCATGTAGGCTCCACTCATGATGTAGGCTCCTTCCATGACATAGGCTCCACCCATGGTGTGGTAGTGAATTTTTTTGCTGCCCACCACTGCTGCGAAGCCCATGGTGGCGGACCTTGGCACTCCATCTGTTCTTGGACTTCAATTCACAGAAGCCCTGATCAGCAGTTGTACTGACTTGGGCTTCTGGTAATTGAGGTCTAAAAACAGCTGGAGTGTTAAGGTTTGCCACCACTGCCTAAGCAATATAATAATAACAGTGTGCCTTCTAGTTAATTCTGACTTATGGTTACCCCTTTCTGGATATTTTAGGTAGAGAATACTTAGAAGTGGTTTACCATTTCCTTTTTCTAAGGTCACTCAGGGACTACTCAACTTACCCATGGCTACACAGCCTGGCTCTTCTCCTTGGTCAGACAATGGAGAATCAAACTCCCAATCTCTCTCCAGCCAGATACCTAAGTCACTGAGGTATCCAGGTAGCTACATATAACTAATATTGCACCATCTTTATTATTTAATGTCAATGCAACTGACATGAGATTGCGGTGAAACTGAAATTGGCAAAAAATGTGGCTGCAAACCACAGCAGCAAGTTAAGAATCAGATTAGGCATTTTCTGTCACATGCTGAGTCAAACCACTCTGCTCAATTGTCTATTGTCTCTGCTCAATTGTCTATTGGCTGCAAGTCACAGCTGAGATTTATGCTGATAGGTTTATGGTAGTGGATGTTACTAGTAGAATTCTTACCAATATTGTAGTAAACAACTAATCCATAGATGGGTAAGTAGGTAGGTACCTGCCTCATACAGTTCAAGGCAGTGAAAAAATAAGCAACATAAAGTCATGTGGCAAAATTTTAAATGGCATTTTGGGAAAAAAAAATAAACTAACTGTACTTGCTAACTCCTGTTTTCATCTTATTTTCCTGTTTTGTTCTTTAGCATTTTCTAAGGCTGTGATAAAGAGAACATGAACATTATCACATAGACCAGTGGAGAATATGTCACCATTGTTATAGAACAGGGGTGCCCAAACTATGGCCCAGGGGCTGGATGCAGCCCCCTGATGCCAATTCATCCAGCCCACAAAGACCTCATTGCTCCTGGAAGCAGAAGTAAAGCGCTCCCATACGGGCACGTTTTACCTCTGCTTCCAGGAGCAACGAGAGCTTCGTGGACCAGATGAGTTGGCATCAGGGGGCCGCATCCAGCCCCTCCGTCCATCGTGACTGGCTCCCTGAACCACATGACTGGCCCATGGCCTGAAAAGTTTGTTTGTTATATAACATAACTGAGACAGCAAAGGAAGGTAAGAAGATTTTTTTTAAAGACTACAAGCTCTAGAATTCCTTAGCCAATATAACCACTAGCTATGACAGTTAAAGAATTCTGGGAATTGAGTCAAATAATGTCTTGAGGTTTGCCTGGAAAGATCATCCAATGCATTATCAGAAGTCCCTTCACCATTAAGTCTACAGGAATGGCAAATAAAGGGGTTGACCCGGAAGGAATTCAAACTATAGATTCCAGCAGGATTTGTGGTTGCACAGTCTGTGAGCATGCTCAGAAGCATGTATGAATAGTGCTTCCAGAAACTCAGAAACAATGTTCTGAGCCTTTAACTGGATTCCTGTTATGAATTCCTGTTTACCAATCCACTTGCCAGTAAGATCAGTTTGAGAAATGTCCCCAATTTCACCTGCTACATTGCCAACTAGCATTAAGCATGCCTACTGTTTTATTGCAGACTGCAATTTAACTCAGCAAAAAATTAAAATATCAATTATAGGTATGCTGCATAAACTAAATTACCAATATACTTTATTAACAGGCCTCCTATCGCTCGTGTGATTTTTCAGTGAATTACAATGACAAGTAGATTGACTTTTCCTAGAATAAGTAATGCCAATTAATACCTTTTAAATATTTTAATAGCCTATTGTATATGTGTAATAAGGCTGTTGTGAGCATGCTTTCAATTCACCCTTAGGGGTCCTTTTATATGAATCCTAAGCAATCCTGAGCGTACAAATCAAAATAATACAACAACAACAACAACAACAACAAGCCTCCACTAATTTTGTAGTTGTTCCCTAATAACATGGATGTCAAAAAAGGCATTCAAGATGTTCTTCTAATGCAGGGGTGGACACCACATGACCTATGAGATGCATGTATAACCTCACCATATACTGTGCCCCCCACCCTTCTCTAATTTAATTGATTGATTGATCAATCCAGTGGTGGGCATCAGCAGGTTCGCTCTAGTTTACCAGAACCAGTAGGAGAAATTCTGACTGGCCCCGCCCATCCAAGTTTTGAAGTAAAGTAGTCCTAATTCGGGCTTTCCCCCTGGCCACGCCCACCATACCACGCGTACAGTGTGGTAGTGAAATTTTTTGGAGCCCACCACTGGATCAATCATAAGTCAATTCTGATTTATGGTGACCCTTTCCAGGTTTTTCTAAGCACAGAGTGCTCAGAAGTGATTTACCATTGTCTTCTTCAGGGAGACTATATAGCTTGCCCAAGGCTATACAGGTTGATTATTGTTCTGGGAGTTATAGTAGGGAATCGAAATCCCAACCTCTGACTTGACAGCCAAATATCTAACTCACAGAACTACCGAGCTAGCTGAAATTTTGCCTTAGAAGAAGCTGCAAGGTGATGCCCTGACCTTGACTATAGTCATCAACTATTCTGTATATTCAGGACAAAGTGTTATTATCAGCAGATGTGTTGCCAGAACCAGACTGTTGCAAGTGTTAGCCTAAGGCAAGCAAGGTATAGACGTTCAGCTTTCTAAAGAAGGAACAATAGGTGAATTAGAGATTTAACAGAGCACAAATCGAAGCATGAATCAACACTGTGATGCAGTTTCAGACAAAGTTAATGTACTTCTAGACTGCATCGACAGAAATATAGCACATGGATGAATAAAGTTCCCCAATTCCGCTATGGTCAGGGGTCACTTGGATTTCTGTGTCTAGTTCTCATCAACAACAAAGTTTAAGAAGGATATTAAGATAATTAAACTTATCTCGAGAATGATGCCCAGGATGTTGATAATTGTGGAAGCAAAGGCCTATGATGGAACTGGGCATGCTTAACATAGAAAAATGAAGCATGAAAGGTGGTATGACTGCTCTTTTCAAATACAGTAAAACCTCTACATACAATTTTTTTCTGTTCCATGAGGTTATTTGTATGTCGAAAAAATTGTACAGTATGTTGAAAACACATTGCATTACCGGAAGGGGCCACTAGATGTCACCATATTTTTGTACAGTACAGTATGTCAAATTTTTCCTATTAACATTTTGTATGTCAGAATTGGTTTTTTAGCCAGGATCTCTATTTGTATGTCAAATGTATTGTAAGTCGAACCGTTTGTATGTCAGGGTTCCACTGTACTTGAAAGCATATCACATGCAACTTGGAACACATTTGTCTTCTGCATCTTCAGAGGGTAGGATTTGAATGAACGGATTCAAATGACAATAAAGAAGATTCTAAATAAACATTAGGAAGAGCTTCTAGACAGGATTCACTAATCGACTATGGAAATGAAAATGATTTAGTCTTTTCTCCTGGTGATTTTTAAAGAGAGGGAAGAAGACCATCTGTCCAAGATGTTTGTGATATGGCTTTCCTGTATTGGCAAAAAAGCTAGACAAAATGATCTTAGCGCTCCTGTCCATCTCTATGGTGGAATTGTCTCTGTTATTAGGAATCTGTTGCTAATACTTTGTCTTTGTAGTGACAGAACCTAGTGAGCAGGAGGACCATCGGCCTCTTAATTCCTTGCATCTCCCATGAAACAACCTCTCCTACCTATTTCCTTCTCCTTCAGGCAAATGATGATAACTAGTGACTGAAACTTGCCAAGGTGTGAGTGAGTATCAAAACTCATTGAGGACTTGAATTGTTTTCTGCCTGCAACTTCTAGGACTGAAAGAATTTCTGGCAAATTCTGGGAGCTGAAGTCAATCTACATCTTAATGCATGTGTGTTTGACAAAGAAAAAAAAACATTAGTTCAGCACTAAATGCATTTGTTCAGCCCTTTCCTGAAGGGCCAGACCAAACCAATGTGGTTAGAGAGTGAGAGGTCCAGCCCTAGGCCTCTCCAGTATGGGAAGCCTCAGGGCTTGGTGCTCTCACCTCTCCTATTTAACATCTACATGAAAACGCTGGGTGAAATCATCCGTTTCCACAGGGTGAGGTATCATCAGTATGCTGATGATACTCGGCTGTACATCTTGGCCTGTGGTGCTCCAAGTGATGCATTTGGAGTCCTATCCAGGTGTCTGGAGGTTGTTGGGGTCTGGATGGGAGACAACAGGCTATAATTGAATCCAGGCAAAACTGAGTAGCTATGGGTTGGGCCTCCCACATTATCTTGGGAGCTACCATCTTTGGTTCTGGATGGGACTATTTTGCCCCAAACAGACCCGGTGCATAATCTGGGGGTCCTCCTGGACTTGTAACTCCTGCTTGAAGAGCAGGTGGGAGTTGTAGCCAGGAGGGCTTTTGCACAACTTCATGTTATATGTCAGTTACGCCTGCTCCTAGATCAGGACTCCTTGCTTATGGTCACACACGCTCTGGTCACCTCCAGACTTGATTACTGTAATGCGCTCTACATGGGGCTGCCCTTGATGACCATTCGGAGGCTGCAACTGGTCCAAAATGCGCTTGCTTGGGTGATGATGGGTTACGGGTGTTATGCACGTGCCTCACCACTGCTTTGGGAGATGCACTGGTTGTCAGTGTGCCTCCAGGTGCAATTCTAGGTGTTCATAATGACCTTTAAAGCCCTACATGGTAGTGGGCCAGGATACTTAAGAGACCACGTCACCCTGAGAACATCTGTCCGTCCCACCAGAGCAGACTGGAGAGGCTCTCTCATTTTGCCATCTGCTAGAGATGTGTCTGTGTCTGCTCCCGCCCTATGGAACCTCCTGCCAATTGAGCTGCATCTCAAGATGTAGTTGCTGTCCTTTAGGAAAGAATGGAAAACCTGGCTGGCAGGGCAGGTGTGGGGCACCGATGGAGGGGTGACCCCCACCTGCTGGCTTATATAATTAAGATTTCTCTCTCTCTTTTAATGGATGGGGTGTGTGGGGTAAATTATCTTGACTTATTAATGGTTTTTTTTAGGGTTTTTAGTTAGTTTTGATATTGTTTTCAATTGTTGTTAGCAGTCCAGAGTCATTGCCAAGTTGGGCGGCAATAGAAATTTGATTAAATAAATAAATAAAATAATAAGAAGCCTCAGTTTTTCTCAACAGATTTCCTTGATGCCTCATAAAGAACAAGTAGTTTTGTGAGGATTCTTTACATCCCTAGGTATCCATATATTTAGTTGCGGTTACTGAGATCACATCTAATTATACGGCAGATTTTAAATGAGAAAAATGGGTGTCATTTTTGTTTTCCAAAGGGAATCAAAAATAACTTTAAGCGGAAGATAAAGATAATTTAAATCATGTGTTAAAATGTCTCTGGTTAACAGTTTAGCACTAAATGAATTAAATATGCCAAAATAATAATGGATAAAACTGCATCTATTAAAAAAGATAACAATAACTGAAATTTTATCTTTGTTTTCTCATAATGGGGTACAATTTTAGGTGAAGATTTATCATGTAATGACATTTGCAGTAAAGCCTGTATTTTGAATGAAGAAGCACCAGGAAAAAAATAGATAATAATAACTGTGGATTAGCTGGCTTGGTTTAGGTGTCTGGTAGTGGATCAAGAGGTTGGGAGTTCAATTCCCCACTACATCTTTTAGGAAAACATCCAGAGTGTGTGCTCTTGGGAAAGCTGCACAGCCCTAGGGTTCCCCCAGAAGAAGAGAATGGTAAGCCACTTATGTATATTCCCTATCTAGTAAAGGGTCATCACACTGCCACTGCCCCAGGTTGCCAAAATTTGATAGGGAAAGTGTGAAAAACCACCTGTCTGGTTTTCAATTACTTTTCCATACACATTTAACACTTTGTTTTAATAAAGAATCTGGGAGCACAATTCTCCCTATTTTAAGGGTAAAAGTAGATAATTGTATGGATTTCAGAATGATAAAGAGGCCCACAAAAAGAGAAGAAAGTTGCATTCAACCCACATCTTGTATGCTCCCTACCAATGGTTTATTGTAATGTAGGTTAGATGTTAACAGCCTGGTTTTATTCTCGTAAGACTGAGAAAGGGTGGGTATGATTTGGATTTGCACTGGTTTCTTATAGCTAGATCTCACTATCCAACAATATCATAATAAAAGTAAAGGTCTCCCTTGCTCGAAAGCTTATTGTGTCCAACTCTAGGGGGGAGTGCTCATGTCCGTTTACAGCCAAAGAGCGAACAGTATCTGCCTCTGCAGACGTTTCTTTGGTCATGTGGCTGGTATGGCTAGACCCTAGAGCACATGGAACACTATTATGTTGTCATGATAAGGCTTTACTCTTGAGCAAGTCTTTTCATGCTGTCACCTCCTGGCTGATCAACCCAGGCCACTAGATTAGAGTAAATAAGGTAACATGAGCCAAGTAACCACTCCAGGTCTCATTGGATATTTTTAAAAGATATATTGAAATCAATGTAAGTTACAGAATAAAGTACAGCAAAAGTTCAGAAAGCATATTAAAATAAAGAAAGCTGCTCTTTCGGGAAAGGCCAGGGCCCCCCTTCTGGTTAAAGCGACTACATGACTGCCATTCAAAGTCCAAGAGAGTCTCTCCTCGGTCCCCACTTTCTGGGATTTTTACCTCCTCCCTCAGGGTCTGCCTGCCAGCCATTCCTTTAAGGGATCTCAATCAATGATCTTACAGCATGACATGTCCATTACACATTAGGCTTCATTTCTCCCAACTTAGAGGCTAGTATGTTTACAAATGGTTAGTGGGAAATTGCCAGGTTCCTTCTCTCCCATGAGAAAAGAATCTTGAAGGTACACACAGTCAGTCTTATCAAGCAGGTGGCTATTCATCTATTTCTCTACTACTGGTTTCTGTTCTCGCAAGCCAATCTAACCATATACACAGAAAGTGATTTTTAAAAACTTTTCGTAACATACTAGGCCCCATCTTTGGATGAACTGAAGCACAGAGTTATTTATTGAGCAAAAAATCCTGAAAAAAAGGTAGCCCAAAGATAGGATTTTCATGGCATACGTTTCCCACCTAAGTGGTACCTTTTTATCTACTTGCAATTTCTTGCTTTTGAACTGCTAGGCTGGCAGGAGCTGGGACAGACAACACACGCTCACTCCATTGCACAGCACTTGGGCATTGAACTGCTGACCTGCCAACCAACATTCAATTCATTCATGACTGAGGCTGAATTTGGAATGGTTATGGGAGGAGAGTCCATTGTCCCCAGTGAATTCAAACATGCTGTGATAGTAATCTTCAAATATTTGAATACCTGTCATGTGACAGATGCAGTGAGTTTGTTTTCTGTTGCTCCCAAGGTGAGCCAATGAATTCAACTGACAAGAAAGAGGATTTTAGCTAAATATTGGGAAGAAATTCCTGGTGGTAAGGGTTGATTGGCAGTAGCACAGACAACCGGAAGAGGTGATGGGCTTTTCTTTATGAGACATTTTAAGCAGAGGTTGGATGGAAACCAGTCAGGGATGTTTAACAATTGGTTTCTTGCATTGGCTGTGGATTGTGCTAGATAACCCTTGGGGTCCTTCCAACTCAATAATTATATTATTCTGATTCTATGATCCTTGATTGCTTGGAATCAACCCAGGTGGGGGAAGAGCGCACTAAAGAAAATCAATGTTGAAACAGCAGCCGTTGGGCAGGGAAGTGCAAATAATTGCAGACAATTTTTGAAGAGGTGGGAAGGTAAAATCCAATCACTTTTAGCTGGCGACACTGCAAACACAAATACCACATACATTTACACATAATACCTTGCAACCCACAGTCTTCATGTGCAAAGGATCTGGAGCAGTACCAATAAAACTCTCTCATTGAGGTTTCTTTTACAGCAAAGATTTTTCTGAGGACAGGATAGAGAAAAATAAACCAAAAAAGCACTGTGTAACAGTTAACACAATGTACTATAAACCTTTCCTTTTTTTCATGGGGAAACGTTAGCCAAGACAGTAAGGTTATCTCTGAGGACCAGAGGATTTTTAACTTCGACATAGACAGACAGCACAGATGCAGGAGTATAACGGGAAAAAGAGGGGGGGGGTTGTGTTTGTATTCCATACATCTAGCAAGGATGAGTCACTCTTCATCTGGGCAGAAAACCAAAAGAATGCATGCTCAGTCCACCATAAAACCCCAAATGATCAAAACTATGAAAACATAGACCATTCTCTCCATAGCAATATTCTCTAATCATTTTTAAAACATTAATCTCTTTAACCAGTGCTAAGCTTTAACCCAAATAAAATGGTGCCCATAATCATTGGATCAACACATTGAAGCACAAGACACTCATACCAAATCACAAAAGTAGAAGAAGAAGTGTTGTGGGTAGAGAACTTGAGCACTGCTTTTTAAGAGTGGCCTTAGGGATGAGGTTATGTGCTGAGCAAGTTAAACTGATACAGCTATTGCTGGACAGTACTATGTAAGGCAGGGGCCTTTTCAGGCTGTGGGCTGGACCATGCCCCCTCAGACAGATGAGTGAGCCAGACTGGTGGTTCCCCTCGCCATAAATGCTCCCATAAAACATGTCCACGGTTGTCATAAATGGGTACTTTTATGGCTGTTGTAAACTTGTCCACTTCTGGTGGCGGTGGCAGTGATGCGGGTCACATGAAATTGTGCCACAGGCCAAGTATGGCCTATGGGCCATCGGTTGAGAACCCCTGATGTAAGGCTTCAGGGATGTTCATGTATACACATATATGAGTGGCCAAAGGGTCTAAATAATTCTTGGGGGTGAGCATTATTTCATATGGGCAACTGGCATCTGTGGGAGATGGGTTGAATCTGAAACTCTTCAAACAGAGCTAAATGAAAAAATGTTACAGATGGAAAATTGGGGTCCCAGTTCAAGAGGCAAGCATAGAGGACAGAAGATTCTCCTTCAGTTTTGTTGCTGTTGACATGTGGGACAGCAATGATACAAGAAACAAAGTGGATCAGGCTTGAGCACTCCTTGCAGCCACAATGACTATAAATAGTGACATAGAGAAAAGAGCTAACACTTGGCAAAAGTTTAGTGATGTGATGCTCTTGGTTCTTGAAGGCCTGCCTAGATTAAAAAAAACTTGGCCTCTGAACCAAAGGGTAACAATTGTCTGCTGTGAAGTCAATTCTCACTTATGGCAACCCTATCCAGTATTTTCTAGGTGGAATAAACAAAAGTGGCTTAACATTCCCTTCTTCTGGGAGCATCCTGGAACTGTGCAGCTTGCCCATGATTAAGTAGGTTAGCTTTTCTCATAGGAGGCACAGTGGGGAATTGAACTCCCAAATTCTTGTTCCACAGCCAGATACACTGAACCCCGAAGCAAACCTTACCTTTCTTGGCAAGGTGCTCCAGAGCCTAGGGCACTCATGATGAACCTTGGCACTCCATGTGTTCTTGGACTTCAATTATTAAAAGCCCAAGTCGGCACTCCTGCTGATCAGGGCTTCTAGGAATTAAAATTCAAGAACATCTGGAATGCCAGGTTTCACCATCACTGGCCTAGGAGTTGCTGTGGAGGCCCTCTTTCATTACCTATGAAACAGGTCTCTCAAAGAGGTTGGATCTTGGGATTGTCAAGGATAAATTTTAATCATTTATAAAGACTCTTCACAATATATTATTTTAATTTAATTTATTGCATGCATAAGCCAAATAAAATCAGAACACATTCTATAAAGTACAATACAGTACCTTAATAATAAAGAGATGCAAGTAATATTAAGATTGGCCAATAATATAGAAATTTGGAACAAAGCAAAGACAGGTTTCCCTAGGATCCCGTGTTTGCAATGCCCAATTGCCTGAGTCTTTTCTCCTCCCTTATATACCTTCTGAAACTGCCTTTTTTTCTAGTACATTAGGTCATCTCACGTTTTGTGGTTAGCAAAATACATGTGAGACATGTGGTCCGCACAAGGCACATGTAACCCTGTCTTGAGCCACCTGCTGAGGTTCCTCCCCTCTTTCAGGTCACAGTGACATGATAACTCCCTTTATGTCATTTTGATTCTACTTTTAATCAAATATTATGGATCAAAATTTATCTCACACAGGATGGACCTCTTCAGCAGAGGAGTCTAGTATAGAAAACACACAGTTTTCCACACAACCTGGGTGCAAGCCATATAAGGCTTTATTAATTTGTAGCCAGCATTTTAAACTGTGCTTGGAAATAAATCAACAGTGAAGCTGGGTTGTAAGAAGGTTATCATATGTTTCCTATAAATGACCTCCACTAAGCAGGAAACCCCTCTCCCCTGCAAAATTAAGTCTGAAAATTAGCAAATTAAAGTTTAGAATTGTAAACTAATGTTTAACTTACTAAATTAATGTACAGATTAAAATGTTAGGAATTAAAACCTATACAGAGGGTATATGACAACACTCTCTTTCTGTAGAAGGAAAAGCACCTACATTACCCTTGAAAAATTAGATTTATATATATTTAGGTTTAACTATAATAAATCTAATTTTGAAGTATATTTAAACAACAACTCTAATAAACTTTAATAAACCCCTCTTTGGGGTTCTAGAAGTTAGACCAATGGGAGTGCCAAGATTGGAAACCATTGCAGGTTACCTCCTGTATCCATGTGTCCCGTTTCCAAGGTTTCAGCTTTCCATGGGTCCAATGATATTTAATTTTAAATCCCTCAAATACCTTTTATGTATATTTGCCAACCTAGCAGTTTGAAAGCAAGAAATTGCAAGTACATACATAGGGTCCACTTCGGTGGGAAGGTAATAGCATTCCATGCACTCTGGTGTCTAGTCATGCCTGTCACATGACCATGGAAACATCTGCAAAAGCAGACAGTGCTGGCTCTTCAACTTTGAAACAGAGATGAGGACTGAACTCTAGAGTCGGATACGACTGGCTTTTGAGCAAGGGAAACCTTTACCTTTATATTTCCATAGCGCTTTACCAGATCTTTCCACTAGAGGCCACTGTCTATTATGTAATGTTTAGAAGGAACAATTTAATTTTACAGCAGTCATTTTGCTATCACACATGTAGAACGGCAGGGACAGTTGACACCCTCCTTTTTCTATCACTCAGATATATGTGTACAAATATGGGGTTCATTGTTTTCCACAGTTTTGGGTATCCATGAAACATCATGGAACTTATTCCCCATAGATACATTAGGTGACTTGTACTCTGTAAGTGTAGCTTCTATAGTGTGGAGGTGAGAAAATATGTGGATTGCAGAGTGTAGGTGGCAGGAGGGATCAAATTACTTTGGACAACCCATGGGTTGCTATCTTGTTTTCTTACTCTGCTCTTATGTCTTCAAAGCACTATTGAGCAGGTGAAGCTTTTCCTAGCTGAGAGAGAAACAAACATTGATGAATAAAGATTTCTTAATTTCTCCTGGTTCAGTTGTTCCTTGAAAGCATAGCAGCACCACTAGAAAGCATGGGATAGTGGCAACATCAAAAACAGTTCATGTAATTATACTTAACTAGGTTGATTCTCATCAAAGTCGAAGAGGTTAAGCCTTCAAAGAATACCTGCATTAGCTGAGTTTTCAGGCCACAACCTATACCATCTATTCATTCCCGCTTACAAATGCATGTGGCTTCTAGAGATCAAAAGCTCATTGGTATATACTTAAAAGAGCTTAATCTTAATTCTTGCAAGGTACAGAACAAACATTACAAAAATAGATTTTTGCATTCTTAGTTGTAGTTGTAATTGTAGTTATAGTTGTAGTTGTACATATGAACCTTTGGTTTGCCAAAGCAAACTGGCAGTCCTTCACAAATGTCACTTGGGCTAATGTGTTAGCCATTTCTCACCACTTATGCATATGTATTCAAATGTCAGAACATTCTGGAACTGCAGCCATGTCATGCAATGCCTCTAGCCTGTGTGCTGTAGGAGATTTTGTTAACAGTCCAGTCCCTTTTGCACAAAGCTTGACCCTCATACCACTGACCCAGTTCAGCGAGTCACTTTCTGGTCCTGAGCCCCTTTGGCACATAAAAGGCCTCATAAGCCCCAGGCCAGTATTGATGAAGCTGCTGCCCTCCTCCAAGATGGACTCAAGTGGAATTTAATCCACTTGGGAACCATCACCCTTCCCTGTGGACTTCGCCACCCAAAGACATCCGTCCTCAAGGCGGTCAGGTTAGTTACCGCTGCCTGACACTCAGCATTTAGTTGCTGGCTGTATGGTCTACTCTATTATCATAGCAGGATAACCTGGCCAGACTGGAAAATTAATTAGAAACATTAATTACATATGACCATATATCCTTACTTGACCAAATAGATGCATGTAATATTTTCATTATCCTTTTTTTTTTTGCATACTAGATGTGTAACTGTTCATTTTTATCATATTTATTTATTTATTTATTTATTTATTTATTTATTTATTTATTTATTTAAATGGTGGTGCAGTGTTAAACTGCTGTACTGCAACCAAAAGGTTGTGAGTTCAGACCTGACCAGGAATCAAAGTTGACTCAGCCTTCCACCCTTCCGAGGTCAGTAAAATGAGTAACCAGCATGTTGGGGGGGGGGATGCTAATGAATTTGTGAAGCACCCTGAGAATCCACCATGTGCTATGGGATGGTATATAAGTGTGATTGCTTTGCTTTATTTAAGGAAGATAAGGAAGAAATAGAAAAACACATGGGAACCAAAAATTACAATTGACACATCATTTTATCTATGACTTTTTTGTCTAAAATTCCATATCTGAATCAGGACAATAAATTATACTTCTCTATAAAACTGGTCTATTTTCGTGTGTAGACTCTCTTGCTGGTTATAAGCAAAATACCTTGTGCTACCTCCTTTGCTTAAAAGATTCAGGCATGTTCCAGACTACTTATAGTACTGTACTGTTGAAACTATGTTATCAAGGGAAAACCTGGAAGCCAGTAGTTTCAATTGTGCAACTTTCTCTTTGAGGGGCACATGTGCTAAGGAATTGTTTGTTGTGATATGAAATGGCTGTAGAGCAGACATTATTGGATAAGGTACTGAGATTTCTGTCAATATCTACTCACTCTACTGTCTCTGGTGGCTTCTATTGTAACCTGCTACAGAGGATTACATGACAACTGCTATAGAAATATTGATGTTTAGTTCTGTGTAAGGCTAGTTTCTGTGAAGGTAAGTAGTCATGTATATTTTTCTCTGAAAGGGTAGGCAGACAAGAGCCTGTAATCTAGAAGAGGGGTTCTCAACCTTTTCATTCCATGGGCTGGACCACAGCCTCTCACACAGCTGAGCGGGTTGGACTGCTAGTTCCCCCCATTGCAAATGCTACTGTAAAACACCCCCACGGCTGTCATAAATGTGTTTATGACAGCAGTGGATGTGTTCTATGGCTGCATTTATGGCATCCGTGGGCGCATTTACTGCTGTCATAAATGCATCCACTTCCGGCACAAGTGGCGGTGGTATGGGCCACATCAAATGGTGTTGTGGGCTGGGTCTGACCCTGATCTAGAACAAACTGTCTTCCCCAAACTTATATTATCCAGATGTATTAGATCTTAATTTTTCTAGCTTTCATTATACTTTGTTTAGAAGAAACACTTGAAAAAACATTTGAGGAGAAGGGGTTGTAACAACAAGAGTTACACATCTGAAGAAATCAATGAACTCAGCACTTTATTTCATAAATTATTTTTAAGGAATGAATTTGTACAGCCACAATAAAAGAAACTATTGAGACATGTTTGAGACTATCAAGCTCATTTCCGAACAGCCTTTCACAGATTGCAATCCACTTCTTCAGCTCCATGAAGTGAATGGTTAGTGGTGTTAATTCAGTTTTGCTCCCCATTTTTCAAAATGAACAGCAACAAATTAATCTTCCAGTAACTGACATTTAAATATAATTTTTGAATTTTCAAATCGATGCCCTGAAGTCTCACTCCTATGTCTGGCAAAGTGGACTTGATCCACGAAAGCTAACATCAAAATACAGCAATTAGTCTTTAAGGTGCCACAATGTTTTTGTCTTTTTGTTTTGTTTTGTTTACTCTCTGATATATAAATTCATTTTTAAAGCTTACCTTCCAAACTCTGAGGGAAGAAACCAACTCCTGTGATGCCAATGGAGCTCAAAGTTCAACAGTTGTGAGCAAAGCCTTATGTCTGTGTCTGCAGCTGCCGTACCAGGGACATGAGACTCTATTGTTGTGTCAGGATACTTTCCAAAATCTTCTACAATTTTTTAGCTGAGTGCATTCAACAAACAAATCTGTCTGTCATTCTTTATAAGGTTGCACAGAAGGGCCTAGTGAAGATCTTCCTTGCTTGAAAGCCAATTGTGTCCAATTCTAGATGGTGGTGCTCATATCCATTTACAGCCAAAGAGCCAGTCCTGTCTGCGTCTGCAGACATTTTCGTGTAGAAGTGGCAGGCATGACTAGATGCCAAAGTGCACAAAATACTATTACCTTTCCTGCTGAAGAGGTACATATTTATCTACTTGCAATTTCTTGCTTGCTGGTAGGTTTGCAGGAGCTGGGACAGACAACGGGCACTTACTCAGTCACATGGCACTCAGGTCTCAAAATGCTGATTGGATGACCTTCTGGTCGGCAAGCTCAGGGGCGTCAAGCCCAGCATCTTTAACCACTAATTCACTGTGGCCCTAACACATATAAAATTAAAGAGTCCTGGTAGCAGAGTGGTTAAACTGTTGTACTGCAGCCAAAACATTGTGAGTTCGATCCTGATAGGATTCAAAGCTGACTCAGCCTTCCAACCTTCCCAGGATGGTAAAATGAGTACCCAGAATGTTGGGGACAAAACGCTAATTATTTGTAAACCACCCAGAGAATGCACTAAGCACTATGGGGTGATATATAAGTGTAACTGCTGTTGCTATTGCTATACCCTTGAGAAAATTAATAGTTCCTCAACATTCCTCCTCAACATTTCAAATTCTTTTGAAGATGAAATCAGCCTCACTTCCAGATTGCACACACATAATCTGATATGTTCATTTCAAAATGGAACAGCAAAAATGTATGAAATTGAAATAAATGCACACAAATGCATTTTGGTCAACTGAAAGGACAACATAGGTCACAATGGATAAATACAGGTAAGAGAGAAATCTGCACACACACACACACACACACACACATACACAGCATGTACATCTTCCTTTTATTTTATGCTCATTCCTTAAACAATGCAAGCTTGTTTATACTTGCAAGAGCTTGATTTCTTGAGATGATGTTCCTGGTTGAACATCATCTCAAGAATGATCTTTCTTATTAAACATTCTGAGTGAATTCCAATGGTATTTTAGAAATGTTACCCAAGTCTTTCCCTTGGAGTCCTTCAGGGAATTCAAAATTTAGCTCTCAGAAGTTACCATTTCCCCAGAGACAGTTTTGTGGGAGCTCAAGGATCTCCAACTGAGAGATGCCAATTGTCCGCACAACCCAATTTCATTATATTCCGTTATTCTGCCAATGGGAATTGATCACTGGGTCTCATTCTACTTTCTTGGCATTTTAAAATCATTTTCGTTGCTTTAACTGGTGGCTTAGCATCATCTCACAGGAGCTTATTTTCTTTCCTTTTTCTTATTTTTTTTAAATAATACTGCTAACTCAGCGGCTATAGTAGGCATTAAGTCAGCCTTCACGAGCAACTCTTTCTTTTCCCCTCGATTTGCTCTACTTTCAGAGACCAGACACAAATGCATGATGCATTATTTAAATCTATCACGCACTCCCAGCATTTTGATGGAGTTTCAAAATATTCTTAGTGATGGTTTCAGCTTTTTTCCAGATATTGTTTACCTAAACGAGACATTTCAGCAGTAACTGGTGCTGGAAAGGCATGACTATAGTTTTAAAGGGAAAACACGGTTGTAATTTTATGACAACCTTTGCAAATGTTTTTGATAGCCTGGTTACATGAGCATTCCACCAGGTCCTTGGTGTACAGAGGTTTGTTTGATGACAGAACAGGTTTTTTTTTTAAATTTCCAAAGGTAGCTTCCTGTAATAAGAACATAAGAAGTTATGATGGAACTAACCAAAGGCCATCCAGCCCATTGTGGTTCCCCACACTACAGTCAGTATGATGACCATGGGATGCTCATGGAAAAGAGACTTCAGTAATAATAGGAATAGCAATAGGACTTACTGTATTTGCTGGCATATAAGACACACTCACCCCCCTTTAGATTTCATTGGGGAGAAAGGAGTGCATCTTATACTCTGATGTGCCTTATATGCCAGCAAATACTGTATTTACCCTCATATAAAACACACTCCTTCCCCCCTCCTTAAAATATGCTGGGAAACTGAGAGTGTCTTATACTCTAATGTGTCTTATACATCAGCAAATACTGTATTTATCCATGTATAAGACACACTCCCCCCCCCAAATAAATTGGAAAATGAAGTGTGTCTTATACTCTGATGTGTCTTATATGCTGGCAAATACAGTATATACCACCCCATTTCTTTTTTTAATCCAGCTTGAGGATCAGGCATTTCTCGTCCATATCTACATGAAACCACTGGGTGAGATCATCCGTTCCCATGTGGTGAGGTATCACCAATATGCAGATGACACCCAGCTGTATATCTCGGCCTGTGGGGACCCAAGTGATGCAGTGGAAGTCCTATCCAGGTGTCTGGAAGCTGTTAGGGTCTGGATGGGAGACAACGAACTACATCTGAATCCTGGCAACACTGAGTGGCTATGGGTCAGGGGTCCTGCGTTATCTTGGGAGCTATCATCTTTGGTTCTGGATGGGGTGGTTTTGCCCCAAACAGACCAAGTGTGTAACCTGGGGGTCCTCCTGGACTTGCGACCACTGCTCGAAGAGCAGGTGACAGTCGTGACCAGGAGGACTTTTGCACAACTTCGTGTTATTCGCCAGTTATGCCTGCTCTTAGATCAGGACTTCTTGCTTATGGTCACACACACTCTGGTCACTTGATTACTGTAATGCGCTCTACATGGGGCTGCCCTTGATGGCCATTCGTAGGCTGCAACTGGTCCAAAATGCAGCTGCTTGGGTGGTGATGGGTTGCGGGCATTATGCGTGTGCCTCACCACTGCTTTGGGAGATGCACTGGTTGCCAGTGTGCCTCCAGGTGCAATTTAAGGTGCTGGTAATGCCCTTTAAAGGCCTACATGGTAGTGGGCAGGATACTTAAGAGACCGCGTGACCCTAAGAACATCTGTCCATCCCACCAACTGAGTTACGTTTACAGACAGAGCTACTGCTCTTTCGGAAGGGACTAAAAACTTGGCTGGCAGGGCAGGTGTGGGGCTCCAGTAATATGGTGTCCCATGTTAGGTGATTGATTGGATTGGACAACTACCTCTCTCTCTTTTTTAAACCTTTCAATTTTTAAAAAAATATTTTAAATTTTTGAGTCTTGTAAAATTATAGTTTCAAAATTTTTAATTAATTTTGAACTCTTGGGTTTTTAGTCTCTGAATTGTATGGGTATAGTTGGATCATCCTGTTTATATTGTATTCATTATGTATGATTTTTTGATCTGTAAGCCGCCAAGAGTTGGGTTCGCTTGAGTAGGGCGGGATATAAATTTGAGGAAATATAAGGTAAAAGCCCTTCTCATCCTTTCCTGGAGAGGTCCAATCTGGCCCCAGTGTCACATGCCTTAGTGACATCAAAGATGGATTACTTTAAAACTCTTTACGTATGTTTGCCTTTGCAAAGTGTTTGCAAAACTCCAACAGTCAAAAGTGCTTCAGCCAGATGACTAACTGTGGCTGGCTACAGGGATCATATAACCCCCTTGTTACAGCAGCTCTATTGGCTTCTAAACTGTTTCTGGGCACAATTCAAAATGCTGGTTTTAATGTACAAATCCCTAAATGACTTGAGTTCAAACTGTCTGAAAGATGACATCTCCCTTTATGAGTCTTCTTCTTCAGGTGCTTCTTCACATTCTTAAACAAAGCAGAATTTACACTATTTTTGGACACATTTCTGAAGAACTTTGCACAACACATGATTCTTGTCACTGAAAAAATGTATTGGAAGCCCAGGAAATTCCAACAAGAAAAGGAAAGATACAACTCCTTGGTCTGTCTTTCAGGATGAGAGAAGCAAAAGAGTATCAAAACAATTTAGCGAGCATTGGTGGTTTAATGAGTCAATGGGTTTTACTTGCAAAATGTAGAAAGAGCTCTTAAGCTGCATGAAAGTACTCTGTTATTTTCTTAACAAAGAGTGAAGAGCATGTTACATTTCTCATCATTTAGCAGCTCTCCCAAATTGCCATCAAATTGAGCTTCTTGGTCGATTTAGTCTTTTAGTTTACATAACATCTGGCACTTATGCATTATGTTCCTGTTGGCCAAGCACTGGGTTAATTATTTGATCTCTTTAATCCTTTGGTGGAGGATCCATGGCTGCTATTATTTCATAGTGGAACAAAGGATATAAGAAGGGAAGGACAGACAGCTGCAAAATAAAATGTAGATTTATTGCATTTTATCTTGCTTACATACACACTATCTATCTATCTATCTATCTATCTATCTATCTATCTATCTATCTATCTATCTATCTATCTGGCAGGGGAAGAAGCACAATTCCCTAGCTTATCTAGGATATGATTGTCCAGCTTCTCCACTTTGAATCTCATCCATTCAAAAACATCCTTGACAAACAGATTTGCAAAGAGTAAGCCAGCAAATGAACTCAATTGTTATTTGAACAAACCTGCCTGCCTCTCCATTTGGGGTGAAAAAGAAAGCAATTATATTAGCATTCCAATCCAAAATTAGTTGGATGAACTATTTTTGTATATTCTGGGATCATTAACACACAAACACACAGGAATGAGAGGGAAGGATTGAGAGAGCGAGAAATCAGAACTTTTAGACATTGATGCCTCCAGCTTTGAGAGGACCCTAGATTAAGAATTTTTTGTAGGCTCTTCCTTTTAGAAGACTTTCTTGAGATGCCTGATTGTAGCAGTAATACTCCAGTAAGTGCAGAGACTAACATGTCAAGAAAGAAAACATATAGAACTGTATAAACACATGCTTCCCAGCACCCTCATACTCCTTGTTCTCCTTAATATCCATGATTTCCCACAACAAAAATGTGTTCTTTACCTTCGAGGGAGAGGGGAGGCATTTTTTCTAATTTCCCCCTTCTTTATTCGTGTCAGGGGCACCACCAGCATATAATAATATACAAAGCTAAAATTAACACATCTAAAAACAAAATACTGTAGAGTTAAAAAGGGCTAGATGGCATTTCCTCTTCCCTACATAAGGTCCTCAGGTGTTATTGGACTTCAGTTACCAGAAGCCCAAATCAGCACTCCTGCTGATCAGGCCTTCTGGGAATTGAAATTCAAGAACATCTGGAGTGCCAAGATTCACCATCTAGTTAGTGAATGCTTTTTTGCTTTGGAGGATAGAGTGGGTTAAAAATAAAAATTTCCATTGAATAAATATCATGGATGCCTCATCATGGCATCTCAACATAAAGGGAACAAATGTATGCCAAGTGTGATGAATGATTATCTTTTCTGTGTAGGTAATTACCTTTCAAAAAAGTACAGTCACCAAATGAATCAACTCTACCTTGCATGAAAAATATGCAGAGTGTAATCAAATTAGAAAACTGCATAAAGCAGGTCATGAGCTGGATTTGTGGAAGAAGCAAAAAAGGGTTAAAGATAGTACATGGAGAAGCCAAGTCAGTAAATCTGTGATGACCTCAAGGTATTCCTTAGGAGCTGTAGGAAAAGAGAAAGATAATTAGTAATAAACATGATTAGCAGTTATAAGCACAACTGAGCAGATGTTTATCCTTACGGACTGTTCTCACTGAACACCTTGTGGGCCTAACATCATGCCTGACTCTATTTTTGGTGTTTGTTTTAGAGATAACAACCTTAGTCCTTCCCATCTGATGTTATTCAGGTGCCACAACCATTAAGTCATTTCTGCCTTCATAAAGGCAGCAGTCAGAAGCATTACAAAACTCTATCTTCTCATGCAACTGGAACTTTGAAAAGTTGCTCTATTGAGTTTCCATTCACAGAATCTGTTTGTCATCAAAGTCAGTAAAGAGATTTCTGCACCACTTAATGCAAAGGTAAAATCTTGTAAACCAGGAACACTATATATGGTCCTTTTAAGTACCTCCACTTGGGTCATGTTGTAACCTATATGTTAGCATTGGCTTCATGTAGGCTTCTATAGGAATTGGCAAAACACAAATATTTTCATTTTAATGTGGACTTTCATGCTTCCAACACAACACTCTAACTTAGTCACCCTTCACAATTATATGCCACAGAGTGATCCTCATGTGTGTAAACAATCCTTATAGTCTACCCACCATCACTGAGTGGCAGATGAGGAATGGTAAAGAAGAGCAGTAGAGTTCTTTCAAGTCTTTCCTTATCACCATTCACGTTTTCTTCACATGCCTTGCATTCTTGAGTTCAGGTCTCCCATCTGCCAGGGATTCATAAAAAGACCCAGACAAACTTACTGGTTCTCTATTCCCCATCTATAAAATGGGAGTGATAAAACTTCCATCAGAGTGTTCCTGTGAGGACCAATGCACAAATTTTCAAGGGCCAATGGGCTGAAATCTGGCCATTTTCTCCATCTATGCAACAGTCCCACTACATAAGAGGTCAGGATCTTATGAAGCATATGCAAAGGTTTTGCCATTATTTCCTGCTCTTCCCTAAGCAAGCTGAAGCCTCTTGCTTTAAATAGGCAATGCCTGTTTGGACTATAGCAAATCACATATGCTATGGGAGATCTTTTTTACAGTGCATTACTGCTCTCAATAAGATATTGACCTTTGCAAATTGGAAATGATATTGTTTAAATCCTTGATCAAGCAATCCATGCAATTATAAATATTGCCAAAATGTATCACCTGCATAAATCCATAAAATGTCAATTTTACCCTTCTATTTTAAAAAGAAAAACATGGCACTTTATCACAAGGAAATAATACTAGAGTGCAAATGGGAACAGAGACAGGCCAAGATCACTTCTACACATCTGTTAATAAAATGCCTATATGCAAAATTACTAAATATAGAGCAATTATACAAAGGCTTTTTTTCATTAAAATAATTACACTGATGCCAGATGTTTTAGCAGGGAAGGTCTGTGGGCTACATTTGCTTATTTGCATGAATGCAATTCTAGACCATCTTTCTGGCTCAGATGCCATACTGATAAGATTGCCATACATCCCAGAAAACCAGGACTGTCCCAGATTCAAGGTTGGAAAAATTGTCCTGGCCAGTACAATAAAAATCATGTTAAATCCTTAAATTTTTAAAACTTACTGATTGTGTATTATAACACACCATTAAAATAAATTTGAACTCTTGCCATCAAACAAGTGATTTCCTGCCTCATTGGAGTTGGAGTATATCTGGAGATAAATTTTAATGTCCTCACCTCACACCACACCGATAAGTGTGACCAGTGTGTTTCCTGGAACCTGGACATTAAGAGTTGACCACGACGTGACTTTTCAGAAGTACAACAGATCATGTTACAGTAAGAATTAACTGTTGTAAATAAATTCATTTAAGTATTGATATATTTAATGTGAAAGTGTTTTATAGCTATCAGTATATTATGTTTGTTTATTAAAAAGGCTATTTTGTAGATAACCTGCCCATTTTTGTCAAGTATACTTCTGTCCCAGTTTTGTGGGAGAGAATTATGGCAACTCTACATACTGAGAATTTAGAAAATATAACCTCTCCTTAATTGAAAGCAGAAAACCAACATACCTGAGAATATCTCAGTCTCCTGATCCTATGATTTACTGAGCCAAAGAAATGCCTCATTACAACGAAGATCTTTGTCAGCTAATTGTAATTCAATAAAACACAGTGTCCCAAATAAAGTGTATATCACATTTGACCAAATAGCAAATTATTAGGGGAATTGACCTGATTTGGCTCAAGATGTATAAGGTGTGGGTCAAAGTGGAAAGCCACATTCCATTCTAGAGAAAAAGCAAATGAATTTACACACTTGTTTGTCTTTCCAAACCAGTGTAATATCAATGTGTCATACCTATCTGTTTATGCACATATCAACCCAAATCCAAAATGTTCTATCCTTTGCCTTATGTTACCATCTCTGGCTAAACAGCTTTACCATTGGCTCATTCTATTGTTTTCAGGGTCTGCCTAGTGGTCTTTTGTGGTCCCTTGATAGCCTCTATGTTAACCGACAGGTCCATCTGTTATCTTTTAGGTGGGTGATATGACCTGCCCATCTTCTTTTTGCCACATATAGTTTTATTGACCACATCACACATATTTGGCATAATTCCTTATTGCTGACCTTATCCTTGATTGTCACTCCACACATCCATCTTCCCATAGCTATTTGGGTTACTGCCAGTTTTCTTCCTTTGAATTTCTTATTGTCCATGTTTTGGATGCATACAATATTGCTGGTAATGCTGTCATATTGAATACATTTGCCCTGATACTCATTGGCAGACTGCCATCTGTTAGTACTGTTTAGTTTATACTAAAGGCAATCCAAGCTGCTTTGCATCTTCTTATCCACTCACCACATGGTACATTATCTGGTTGGATTTGCTGACTGAGGTAGACACAGCAGTTACAGGAGATCCTGGATGAAGCAGATTATCTGGACCATTTTCAGTCAGGATTCAAGCCCGGATATGGTACTTGATCTCTCAGCAGCTTTCGATACCATCAACCATGGTATCCTTCTGGAGCAGCTCCGAGGTATGGGGATCCAGGGCACTGTTTTGTCCTGGTTATCCTCATTTCTGAAGAGCCAGTCCCAGTCAGTTTGGCTGGAGGGTGAGAAGTCCAGCCCTAGGCCTTTCCAATATGGGGTGCCTCAGGGCTCTCACCTCTCCTATTTAATATCTACATGAAACTGCTGGGTGAGATCATCCGTTCCCATGGGGTGAGGTATCATCAATATGCAAATGATACCCAGCTATACGTCTTGGCCCGTGGAGATCCAAGCGATGCAGTGGAAGTCGTCTCCACATGTCTGGAGGCTGTTAGGGTCTGGATTGGGGAAAACGGGCTTCAACTGAATCCTGGCAAGACTGAGTGGCTATAAGTCAGGGGTCTTATGTTATCCTGGGAGCTACCATCTTTGGTTCTGGATGGGCCTGTTTTTCCCTAAACAGACCCGGTGCATAATCTGAGGGTCCTCCTGGACTCGGAACTCCTGCTTGAAGAGCAGGTGGCAGTCGTGGCCAGGAGGGCTTTAGCACAGCTTCATGTTATACGCCAGTTATGTTCACTCCTAGATCAGGACTCCCTGCTCATGATCACACACGCTGTGGTCACCTCCAGACTTGACTATTGTAATGCGCTTTACATGGGACTACCTTTGATAACCATTTGGAGGCTGCAACTGGTCCAGAATGTGGCTGCCCAGGTGGTGATAGGTTGCGGGCGTTATCCATGTGCCTCACTACTGCTTTGGGAGCTGCACTGGTTGCCATTGTGCCTCCAGGTGCAATTCAAGGTGCTGGTAATGACCTTTAAAGCTCTACATGGTATTGGGCCAGGATACTTAAGAGACTGCATCACCCCGAGAACATCTGTCCATCCTACCAGGGTGGATCAGAGAGGTGCATCTCTCTAGCACTAGCACTAGAAGGAGGGTCTTCTCTATGTCCCCTCCAGCCCTAAGGAACCTCCTCCCAATTGAATTGCACCTCCAGACAGAGCTGCTGCCCTTTTGCAAGGGCGTAAAAACTTGACTGTTGGGACAGGTGTGGGTTACCAGCAACAGAGTGACACCAGCCTGCTGGTTGATCTGATATTCCCCCCTCTTTTAATGTCTAAATGTTTTAACTTTTTAAAGCTTTCAATCTTTTAAATTTTTATGGGTTCAGCTATGTCTTATTGATGAATTTATTGGATTGTTGTGGTCCTGACATTTGTCTGTGATATTATGTCAGCCGTCCTGAGTTGCTCTGAGAGTAGGGCAGCAAACAAATATGAACAATAAATAAATAAATATATAAGTAAGTAATCAACTACTTCTTCAATCTTGGTTCCATTTATAGTGATGGAACCCCAAGTACATTTTTTTGATGTTCTCAGTTTGCTTTCTAAAATACATTTATTTAAACATTTCAATACAATTTTTAAAAAAATAGTTGAACAATCTATTGTTTTTAGCTACCATTTTTTAATTATGTAAGCATCTGGGCTACTTTTATGGAGAAAGGTGGAGTAACAAACAAACAAACAAACAAACAAACAAACAAACAAACAAACAAACAAACAAACAAACAAACAAACAAACAAACAAACAAACAAACAAACAAACAAACAAACAAACAAACAAACAAACAAACAAACAAACAAACAAAGGTGAGTCTCCAACCATAATGAGAGGACAGATGGTCCTTTGTGAGTGGAATTAATAAAGACTCTTTGCAGCTAAGAACATCTGCTACACCTGAGCATTGGAAACTTCCAATTAAAATATTAAAAAGGTGAGTTTCATGGATTATGTATTATGTTGGTAGTATGAAAATGCTCAGTGCAGGAATCCAAATCAAAGTAGATCTAGTTGACTAACTTTCTCCTCAATGCCTCCATATTAGAACACTCACCACCTTTGCGGGATAATTAGATCCATTGTTGTGCTGCTCTAACAGTAGGAAGTTTTTCCTGATATTCAGCCTATATCTGGTTTCCTGTAACCTGAGCCTACTATTACATGTCCTGCACAATGGGATAAGTAAGAACAGATTCTGCCCCTCCGCTGCAAACAATCTTTCTGGATTGTCCCTTGTGCACCTGGCTGGAAGGGACAAGCATGCCTGGAATAGGGTACAGTAAAATCTCATATAACACTAAAACCTGGTTCCACAAGTCTTGGTGTTATATGATTTTTAGTGTTATCTGATCCTCTATGGGATCCATAGAGATACATTGTAACCACACAGGCTTTAGCGGTTGTTATCTGAAGCATCCCATAGGATCTTAATGTTATCTGATGCAATTCTTCCCCCCAGATTCCTTAATGTTATGCGATTTTAGTGTTATTCGATACTAATGTTATATGAGGTATTACTGTATTTCACAGCAGATTTGGTTCCAGGAGTGCCTGGATCCCTCCACCTGCTTGCGCTCCCAAGCCCTGCCCCCCCCCCTCAGGCTACAAAGGGCCGTCGTGGCAAGATGCTGCTGCCCCTTTTTCTGAAGCCTGCTTATGGCTAGGGTGAGAGGCCTGATATTGTTGGATCATGTGTTGTTATATAATGGTATTATATTCTTATTATATGCTGGTTGTATTTTGTATTTCATATGATGTGATGTATTGAAGTTGTATTAATTTTGTATTCACCTTATATATTGTTTATTGTATACTGTAACTTATTGTTTACATTGTATTTACTTTGTATACTGTTTGTTATGTAAGCCGCCCTGAGTCGGGTTTTCCTGATTGGGTGGGATATAAATAAAAAAAAAAACACATTAAATTAAATTAAAATTAAATATTTCTTTTATTGTCTTCAAAATATTTTTTCAAAATTTATTTATATAAGAAGCAACAATAGTGATATAACAAAACTGGATATCACAACATATGTACCTCAAGTTCTTTTCACTAGCGCCAGAGCAGGAGTTGCTTAAAGAATAAAAGAGTTCAAATGTATCTTTGAAACCAAATGAAAACAAAATCCAAGATAGTTATCAACCAAAGTAGGACACCCATAATAACAAGGAATCAGCTCCACATTTACAGTCTATCCCTAAAATAAAATGCAAATACAGTACTTAAGATCGCTATGTGAATTCCCCTCTTATACAAACATATTGACATTCTAAATGAATTCTGAACAGCAGCTCCTGCTTTTCCAGTTCTCTTATTCTTTTGAACTCCAATCTAGAATACAGTCTCTCCCTAGGCTTTTCCCATTCATCTGGCTGAACCAAATAGTCCATAGAGGTAACTTCCCCACTTAGAGTTGTGTTGTAAAATGGGACTTTGAAACCTCTTTTTTTTTACTCCCTTCCCATATTTGTTTTCTCCTCTTTTATTTTCAAAAGATATGGTAAAGCAGAGACTCTTGAAACCATGAAATCAGCAATTGAAAGGTGAAATGTTAAATTTATTGGTTTTGACTTAACTTGGAACTTTTGAACTTTACATGAATTTTTGGCAATTGGGAAAAGAAGATGGCACCCAGTTAAAGGGCAGAGAATAATTAAAACTTTTGATGCAGAAATTAATCAATACAGAATGAGTCTTTGATCGGGATACATTTGTAATATGCCTCTTCAGAACACGGGGGAAGACCTAATGAAGTTTTGTTTTCCTGACTTTTTTTGACTTTTGGGAATTGCTTTTGGAAAGCTTCTCAAATGGATGCCTGAAGAAACCTGATTCTGAAAATGGCTTCCGGGAAGGGCACATGAAGAATTTTTAGGAACCCTGAACTCTCAATTGAAGCAAGAAGGTGAAAATTAAGACATTAGATCTAAATACAGAGGGTATCAAAATGTATACACATTTTAAAAAAGGAAAGAACAAACTGTATTAAAATTTTAATACTCAATATATATTGATAACAAAAGATTTTTTTTTTGGGTCGCTTCGGGGCCGGATGGGAATTTTTGCTTGAGACCTTGATTGGCTGGTAGGTCTCTTGGCGTTTTCGCCCATCCCACACTGCGGCACCAGGTTGAGCTGGAGTGGTTAGGTCACTTTTGGGGCGGGTAGCACTGGTGGGGAATAAATTTGGTCCCAGGAGAACCTGGCTGGAACGTGTTTTGATCGGCCACTCCGTAAGCAAAGAAGGGAAGATAGAAGAGTGGGCCGGATCAAAATGTGGACCGTGAACTTGGGAACTGCCCAGCTCGACAGCAGGCAGCCCCAATATATAGTTCGCCCGGTTCTGGGTCAGAAGGAGAGAATAACTGGTCACTTCTGACCGGGACAGTTAAAGGAAGTTAACAAATGATTGAAGGATATCCAAGTTTAAGTTTATGAATGGATATCTTTGTACCTTACCAGTGCTACTGCGGCCTGCTGCAGAAAGTTATTGGTTAAAATGGTTAAAGTTAATCAAGTTGAATTTGAAATAAAGTGGCCCATTGTTTATACCAACAATACTGTGGTCAGTCTCTTTTGTGCGGGCATGTGGGGGGAATGGTCTTGTGCTCATCGAATGACAAGTGTGTTTCCAACTTTTTTTTTTTTTTTTTTTTGGCCTTGCCTGTTGCATTCTGACACTACCATTAATTCTTTTGGATGAATGTCTTACTACACAGTGCTACCATAATTCAATTCCACTTTGAAAACTAAGGAACCGATAACATCTCTTAAAATGTGTATGCTTTTTTGGGTACCTATTGCAGTTTTTGAACGATTTGTAATTGGTTTGCTTTGGTTTACATTACTCCCCGTCACCAGTAATAAGCCTTTTTATGCATATCTGTACAATTATTTCAGTTTGTCAGCTTTATTAACCTATATTCACAATCATGCTTTTAAAGGCCCAGAGTTATTTTTGTATTCCTACAGTTATTTTTGCTGCCCTCTCTCCAGGCCCTTTCCATCTCACCTGGAGACGGACCAGCTGTGAGCAGTGAGGTGTTCCTCCCGCCCTCCTCCCGGGACCCTTCCACCTCAGCCCGGAGGCCGATAAAAGCGCAGCCGATGGCGGGCAGTGAGAGGACTCTCCCGCCCTCCCTCCGGGCCCTTTCCATCTTGCCTGGAGACGGACCAGCTGTGAGCGGTGAGGCGTTCCTCCCGCCCTCCTCACGGGACCCTTCCACCTCGGCCTGGAGGCCGATAAAAGTGCAACTGACAGCGGGCGGCGAGAGGACGCTCCCGCCCTCCCTCAGGGCCCTTTCCATCTTGCCCGGAGATGGACCAGCTGTGAGTGGTGAGGTGTTCCTCCCGCCCTCCTCCTGGGACCCTTTCACCTTGGTCCAGAGGCTGGGAGGGGAGGCCACCACAGCTGTGAGCGCTGGGGCCACTCCATTGCCAGTGCTCTGCCCCGCCCAGGCTGGCTCAAAAGACGCCGGGATGGACGGCAGGACCTCCCTGCCCTCACCTCCAGACTTTTGACCGGACGGAGAGGACACCACAGCTGTGAACGCCAGGGCTGTGCCATTGCCGGTACCCTGTCCCGCCTCGGGCCAGTTCAAAAAGACACTGCTGTGGCGTACGGCTCTCACTGGGACTGGATTCCTTCTTTTGTGGACTTTTTTGAACTTTTCCCGGTTACTTTTGGTAGAATTTTGCTAATAATCATTGTAGGATTCGGTAAATGTGATGTTGTTTTTTGCTGCTGTTTTTGTTTTACTTTTTTGTAAAACTTTTTTGTACTGCATAATTGATATGTTTATCTCTCTCTGATACTGATACTGATACTGTGATGATTGTTATTGTGGTGTTGTGTAATTTGTGATTGTTATGTTGCTATTTTTTTATATAAATTGTAAGCCTCCTAGAGTCAGGTTCTCCTGAGCAAGATGGGGTAATAATAATAATAATAATAATAATAATAATAATAATAATAATAATAATAATAATAATAATAATAATAATAATAATAATAATAATAATAATAATAATAATAATAATTCATGTAGTACTACTATTTGGGGGGTTTTCCCCTTTCTTTATGTCAATTTTATGTTGTAGGAAATTTTATGTTGTTTTATTTCTTATACTGCCATTGTTTTCTTAGTTATCACAGTACTAATCCTTTACTTGCTACATTTTAAATATGACTAATTTACTAATACACATAAGTGTGCCTACTTCACCAGCATTAATTTTAACATTATTATTACTATTACTTTTAAAGCAATACACTGTTACTTTCACTGCTTATGCTCCTTTATGACTTTTCAGTATCTGGTGTATTTGTCCATAAATTTTTTATTGGTTTACTTTTTGCTGTCATTTAGGATTAAGAGCCACTCTTTATAAGCTCACTGGAGCAAAACAATGGCCAAAATCCTGTTGGGCAGATACAATATCATTTAGATTAGTACTGATTAAAACTTCCAATGTTGTTTGGGGACACACACAACTTTGTCTCATCATAGACAAACTATGCACCCCAAAATAATACAAAAATGAATTTGTTGTTGTTGTTCAGTCGCACAGTCGATTCTGACCCTCTGCGACCCCATGGACCACTGTCCGCCAGGCACTCCTGTTCTCCACCATCTGCCTCAACTCGCTCAGTTCTGTGCCCATTGTCTCTTCAATACCATCTAGCCGTCTCATCTTGGGCCGCCCCCTTCTTCTTTTGCCCTCGATCCTTCCAAGCATCAAGGCTTTCTCAAGTGAATCCTCTCTTCTCTTTTGATCTCCAAAATACTTTAGCTTCATCTTTATTATTTGACCTTCTAAGGAGCAGTCAGGGTTGATTTCTTCTAAGATTGACCTATTTGTTCTCCTCGCTGTCCAGGGGACTCTCAAAACTCTCCTCCAACACCACATCTCAAAGGCCTCTATTCTTCTGCATTCAGCTTTCCTAATGGTCCAGCTCTCACAACCATACAATGCCACGGGGAATACCATTCTTTTTATACAAGCAGAACTGCACATCAGAATTTAGGTCATTTGCTATCAAAGAACTTGGTTTTCAGGGACTAGTAGCTTACAGCACACACTTTATTGTTTTCACAACACTTAGAGCCGCTAACAATCATTGAAATTGAAACCTCATATTCATTGCTTGGATTTTTTTTTTTTGCAGACTACAACTTCTAGAACAGCTAGAATCTTCTAGCTATGCTATGCTGTCTCAGGTTTGTTTGACAGTTTTTATGCAAAACAGTAAATTATAAAACACTATATAATTACAGAACAAGTACAATAAACTAAAAATAGTCAGACTGTAAAATAAGCATTAATTAAAGTTATGCACTGGGTAAGTGTCTATCTAGACAGGTAAATAGCTGTCTGTCATTCAAAACAATATAATCAGAAGGAGTACCAACCTAATCAACAGAGGAAGACAAATCCAATTAAGTGCTGTGGTCCAGGCTGATCCTATGAAATTGATCATAAAGTTTTCCTACAGGGAAGGGCTATAACTCAGTGCGAGGCCATATCCTTGTTGTTCAGATGGTCCAGCAAGGTAGAAATGGTGAAGGCCTCCTCTCTGAATTCTCAGAAAACTCCCACCATTCTTTGTACATGATAGTGAATTTGAATTCCTAATGGTATGACTCAATATACAGCAGGTGATTATTATATCTCTTTCATTTGCCATTGTTAAGAAATATGGAAGTTGGCAAAAATACCATCATATACTAATTGTGGATCTGATCAAATTCCACCACCACAGCCAATGGCACTAGCCCTTTAAAACCATCCAGTTTCTGTAATGAAAATAGTAGAGCTATGCCAATTTGTACTTTTAGATCACAACTGCCAGAATTCAATGCTAAGAGTTGTAGAGAAAAAACACAAGTTTGGACACCAGTAGAAAAGAGTAAGCAGAGCCATCTGAGCTTACATGTCTTTCCTTTGACGCAAAGTTTCAATATTCTTTTGTTCTGCTCCCCTGTCAAACTGATCTGGTCATATCTATGTTGGACATAGGTCATATCTGAGTATGCAGATAAAAGCATACTTTTATCTTGGAAGAGTATTGTCCTCCCAGAGACAGGAAACTGCCCTTCTATGGTTAGACCCTGGGTAACAAGTTCAGCAGGAATAGCTCACAGCTGGTAATTACTAGTAATTTAACTAAATGGCAAGCATCAGTTTTAATTTTGCAGCTGAACATATAAATTAGCACATGAAGTTTCATGCAATTCAATGTGTTCTTTTGTTCTTTCTTTGCTGATACATACACTCTTTTTTGCCAATAAGTACAACATTATTATCACATCAATATTTTCCCCTTTTGTTCTCTTACCAATCCTTTGCTCTGATGTGAATTTATATGACATTAGCTGAATGTGTTAAAGATAGACAGACTGAAAGGCAGGCAGATAGATTTCTTTAAGGAATCAATATACTATTGAACTGCAATTTGCCATCTTGTATCCTTAAGATAGTGAGGGCTACCTATTAAAATAATACATCTTGCTTGTCTGACTAGGTGTAAGTGCTGTCTGCAAAATCCCTGCACTGTACTAGCACTCCATGTAGCCCTTGGGTGGAGCAGTGGCAGTTCAGATGGTACAATGGAAAATTCTGAGGTCGCAGATGGTCTCTTAATGTTAATTACAGTACTCCTTATAATTTGAATAGCAAAAGAAACCACAGGCCAAATTATAACAGGAAAAGAGGCATATCCAACAGATGAGTAATCTATCTGTCTCATATTGGAACATATGAAATAGGCCTCAATCCTTTTGGTGGATTCTGAATCATATAAGGGAGATTGTTTTAAGTCACCATAATACATTATCACTGATTAATAAAAGTGCTGGTTAAAATTCTGGATGTGTGCCCAATGAAGCATACCCACATATAGGAACATAACCAGTTCCTTGTTAAGAATGGATATTCAACACCAATACATGTACAAGTTCCCTTATGCTCGCATAAAACAACAGTATATTTCCAGCCAGAGAATCGGAAACTTGGCAGTATTGAAAGATCAGCACTTAGTTGTGTGGTAGAACCACCTACTTCTTTCTGACCTTCACATCTTCAGCTACATCTGGCCAACACTGGATCTCTGGAGAGCCCCTACCAGTCTGCACTGAGTTAGGTGGAAACAATGGTAGAAGCAGAGTTTGAATTGTGGTCAATGACTTCTGGGTCTGACTTGGTATAAAGCATCTGCCTGTGTTATTAATTATGTTTGAACTTGGGCAGCAACAGTGGGTAAGGATTTTTAAATGTTGTTGGATTTGAGCTTCAAGGACCTCTAACCATTGGAAGTGCTGGCTGATGGCAGTTGCAGTCCAATACATTAAGGGGGAGGGGTATGGTTTGTTTAGATCTGTTCTAAAGGGCACAAGAAACTGAGAGTTGGAAGTCTAAACTCATGTCTTGAACAGTTCAGGTGTGTCAATGTCACATGTAAATTTCCATATCATTTTTTGAACACAATTTAGTCTGTAGGTGCTTGTATCCACCTCTCCATTCTACCATCTAGTTACAGTATTGTGTTCTTGTCATGAGAATCAGTGGCAGAACTGATGACAGGGTCCTGCAATCCTATCATTTATCTCTTTGCCATTCTCACAGAAAATAAAGGGGAAAGCAGTGACAAAGCACCCATTCAGAAGCGTCTGCTGAGAGCAATGTGTATTATGCATGTTGCAAAAATAGGATTTAGTGATGTTCATAAAACTCCTCTGTGGAATAAAAACTAAATGTAGATCCCTCTGGAATTATAAACAGAACAAATAGGAGCTATAAATGATAAACCTCTTAGTACAATCTGAAGCATTATTCAAAGAGATCTTGGCCAATTAAAAAAAATTAACACAATCCATGGTACCAGAATGCTCATTCACTTATTCATCTTTCCCTCTCTCCCCCACCCCCCATCTTCTTTCAAAAATCTATCAAGAAATCTGCATATGAGATAGCCATGCATCTCCTTAGGAATGAACATACTGGCACCACATAATTTGCAATGAAATCCTATGATAATCATCAGAGAAGATAAATTCAGATGATGCTCGATTAGTATGAATTTAAGGGGCTGTGGTGGCTCAGTGGTTAAGAAGCTCACCTTATTATCTGGAAGGTTGGCAAGTTGGCATTTTGAGACCCAGGTACTGCATGATGGACTGAGCACCCATCTTTGTCCCAGCTCTTGGGGACATGAAAGGAGAATAATCTGGGTGTTCCCTTAGTGGAGATTCTTCCGCAAAAAATCCTTTCAACCCAGAATTATTTCTGACACAAAATTATTAGTAATAGTATACATTTTTATTTAGGGATCTGTATGCTGAATCTTGCTCTGTTGAATCACTAGCATGTTAGGGATACATATCTTTTAAATAAAACTGTGTCTAAGAAGAAATGGATATGAAATGGTGATGATATGCATGGGTTTTAAGGTAGAAGGTGGTTGAGGACCAAAGTACTAAATGAGGGACAAAGAGACACTGCTTCATTAAACCATAAATTCAGTGGGAGACTTTGTATCAGACATTTTCTCTTAACCTAACAGGAGATTTTTTTTATGATTAAAGCAGGAGGGTCAGGGCGTTTATATCAAGTTTTGAGCTCCTGAAAAAGAAAGGGTTTGGGTGCAGCTGGGAGGAAGGAATGGTTTTTATATAGCTAAGCCAGCCGGGTTCTCCAGCTAGAGCCAATGAAGGTCCGGAACCCTACCCAGGGCTCTCAGGTGAAACTAAAGGGCTGCAGCTGGGTGAAAGTCTAATCCTGCAGGACTTTGAGCAGCAGCTGCAAATCCTGGAGGTCTTTTATTTCCTATGGTTGATGTAAGTTGTAAGCAAGTTGATGGCACATAATGATGACAACAAGAGCAGAAATGGAGTAGCTTCTGTGGATGCTCTGAGAAAGCATTCTCCAGTGTTTTCTAAGAGATTGTAACAGTAGACAACAGGATTCTGAAACAGAGTATCCAAGAAGAGCTAAGGAGTAAGCCAACAATTAGAAATGGGTCATGAAATCGCCCCCTTATGCACAGAATTTGGAAGTGATATATTACTGGACCACAGCAACTGATATTCTGGACATGCAGGCTAGGAGTTTCTGGGAGCTGTAGTCTAAAATTCTAACCAGCCACTTTGTGATCAGGTCAGACATCTTTGTGTTGTTCCATGCTCCACACAGACATCAAAAAGAAGAGCCATGAGCCATTCCTTTTTCTAGGTGAGTCATTCCATCCTTTTTCAACCTACTTCAGCCTCTGGGTTGGTCTTTCAATTAATAAAAACAAAGCTGAAAAGAAATACTAGCCAACCAGACAGCACGGCGAAGCCAAGACAAACACCCAATCGTGGTATCTCTGGTACTTTGTTGCATTTCCAATTTAGCCTCTCTTGATAAACAAGCTTTCACATTCCCCCAGCCCCAAACTATCTCCACTAATAAGGCTTGGTTTCAGAATGAGTAACACAAAATGCCAATTTTGTTATCTTTAATTAAGAAAGGGTGTGGGGATAATGGAATATAACCTGACAGATTTCAGCATACTTTATCAAGTGGGAGGGAAATGAACACACACCAGAGTATCTGCATTCAGCAGAATGAAGGAACAGGCAGCTGGCAGCTACATTGTTGATGCAAGTTGTTTAGGAGCTTATTTTCCACATTTTATTTTCTGCTCATATGTTACAGGTTTCTTTTTTCTTCTTTAGAAGGTGTCAGGAAACAAGGAAAGTCTTTCCTTTAATAACAGCAAAAGAAAAAGAAAGAATGAGGGACATAATTTTCTATTCTCTTTCATCCGTATTGTTCAGTGAGAGATGCTAATTAGGTACTTCAGTAAATTACACACACAGAGAGTAAGATAAAAAAAATTAACACATCCAGCTTAATTTACAGAAATGCAAAAATATTCCCATTAAAGAGTGATTAGCATGGGATGTAGGAAAATAGGTTTGTGTATTTCAGTGGATGGCCCTGCATTAACCAATATGTACTGTAGGCCTTGTATAAACTATCTTGTTGAAAAGCAAATTGTTGTTTATTATTTATTTTATTTATTTTATTTACTCACATTTGTTATCCCGCCCCAATCAGGTAAACCCGACTCTGGGCGGCTTACACATAAATTAAAAACATAGGTTAAGCCCATAATAATACAATACCAATATAAAGTTCTAAAAACTCACAGAATTAAAACAGCGGGGAATAAAGCAGAGAAAGGCTGTCCCTTAGATCAGCCACCCCATATGGGATCCTCCCTTCGTGGATCCCCATATTTGCCCTGCCAGCCAGGTTTTTAGGCCCTTTCTAAAGGGAAGGAGCTCTGTCTGTAGGCGCAGCTCAGTTGGTAGAAGGTTCCAAAGGGCCGGGGCGAACACAGAGAAGGCCCTCCTCCTGGTGCTAGTGAGGCGTGCCTCTCTAGCCGATGGCATGGTAAGAGAGCCTCTCCGGTCCGCCCTGGTGGGACGGACCGATGTTCTTGGGGTGATGCGGTCTCTTAAGTATCCTGGCCCACTACCATGTAGGGCTTTAAAGGTGATAACCAGCACCTTGAATTGCACTCGGAGACATACTGGTAACCAGTGCAGCTCCCGAAGCAGTGGTGAGGCATGAGTATAACGCCCACACCCCATCACTACCCGGGTTGCCGCATGAGCAAGGCGTCCCGGTCTAGGAGTGGGTGTAACTGGCGTATTATACGAAGTTGTGCAAAAGCCCTCCTGGCCACGGTTGCCACCTGCTCTTCGAACAGTAGTTGTGAGTCCAGGAGGACCCCCAGATTACACACCGGGTCCGTTTGAGGCAGAACTGCCCCATCCAGTACCAAAGCTGGCAGCTCCCGAGATAACACAGGACCCCTTGTAAACAAGGGTTCCTCAGGTCAGCCTTTTTTCTATAAGGCAGTGATGGCAAACTTTTTAGAGTCTGAATGCCCAAGGAGGAGACACCATAAGTGCCCATACACCCATATAACATTGCCGGCATGCCTCCAGTGAAGTCATGTAGGTGGGTGCACACACGCACTGATTGAGTGGTGCTGGCAATGCCATGTGTGTGCATATCCCCCCCATAGTACGCCCTACCCCTGGGTGCTCCCCCTCTATCGCCCACATGCCAGATGAAAGGTCTCTGTGTGCCACATTGGCATACGTGCCATAGGTTCACCACCAGGGCTATAAGGCATTCATTCCTCACCCAAGAAATAAACAGGCAGGGTACAATAATTCAAAGGCTTTGTCAAGTCACAATTTTATTTAAATCTTTAAGTCCTAACCTGTGGGGGTATGGCAGGTAGTACTCAACCTGAGACAAGAGCAACAGTGCCAATCCACCTCTCCTTGTACTGAACGAGTGAATCCTTGTCCCTGAACAGAGCCAAACCTTGTCAGCTACTGTCCTGCCTGGCTATTCTTTGGGGAAATAACCTTGAGTCCATTTCCAATTCTGTTCACATGAACGAATGTTGAACATCCCCCAAAGATGTTTCATGGTGTGCCCGGTGTGTCCAGCTGATTTGCATGAATCGCACTAGGCAGTTAGTGTCACCTTGTCAATAGAAACACTAAAATGATTCACTGCTTACCCAAACCACCCAGCACTACCTGCCTGCTAATTGTGATCTAATTAAAAGACCACACCTAACTAAAAGCCATTTCTAATCACCTAGACTAGGATAGGTGGAAAACTACCCTTCTTCCCTTGACCAATCAGAAGCAAGGGCTAAAAAATCCCTATCTCGCCCCAAAATTATTCTAGGTAAATAGGAAGACAAGTGGATCATTGTTACTCATAATACTGCCAAAGTAGCAGGTGGGAGAACAAGGCACCCTTAAATAAGGGCTACCCCTTCCCCCTCCCCACAACAGGGAATGATCATATTCCTTGTCTTCTACACCTGCCTATCCCTTCTCTAGGGCAAGGGAAAGGCATTCCCTCCTTCCAAGGCTGTGGTTGCAGCCATTCTAAGGATGTGTGTGTTTAAAACTGTGTGTTTTACTCTAGCCAGTAGCTGTGTTATTCTGTGGTGGCACAGGAAAAATGAGAAGTCTTGTACCACCTTTAAGACTCTAAAATGCATGGAATTATTTCAGTGCTTGTAAAAAATGGCACCTCCCCTTAACAAGATTTCTTGGCCAAGGCATTGAGCTGCACAGAATTTAGGTTATTTTAAAGGACACACCCATATATAAGTAGAGGAAATAAGTAGAGTCTTCATTTTTTTACAGGAATCCGTGAGATGTTTCTGATTCAGGAGGAAGTTTTAGTTTTGGCCTGGTGAGGATTTGAAAATTTCTTAGAATGAAGTATTTGTCAAGTTTTCTCTGTATTCATAGCTGTTCTTATGATTGCTCCTTATAAACATGAGCTCATTTACATCTGGATCTTCAAGGACTTCTTTATTCACCACCTCAACCACAGAGGAACAGAGAGCAAGCCAACAAAGTACACAGTTCTGTTACATCTATCACTAGAAACCACCTGAGCACTTCTTCATGGCTTTTACTATCTGGAATCTTGCCTTTATGTGTCAGTTTAAATACATTTTTCATTCCAAGTAAGCTTTTCTGGCTCATTCCTGACACACCTTTGTGGCTCAGATAATTAAAGGACATTCTTCTGGCACAAACAATGTGTTTTTGTGTCTCAATTCTCCAAAGAATGCTTGGCTGATTCAAACACACCAAGTATGCCTTTTGGCCTCAGTCAACATATTGAACCTTATGACAATCCACTTATTCCCAGGTAGGGCTCGGGAGTCCTCCGGCCTCCTGGTGATGGGATTGCACCTGATCCTGCTTTCCTGGTCTAGATCAGATCCAGCAGTTTATGCTTCTCCTATCAGTGCGCCCTGACACTTCTGACTGAAATCCAGGTAGTGAGCAAAAGGGTGCATGTGAAACTAGTGCAGATTCAGGTAACGTAAGCCAAATAAACACTCCAAGCCTCTTAAGGTATTTTAAAAGTATATTGAAATAGCATAGAACAGAATACAGTCCATCAAAAACTCAGAAAGCATTTCCAAATAAAGAAATAAAGCAAGCTGCTTGTTTAAGAGATACCCTATGGCCTCCCTGCTTGCTAAATAGGCTACATGACTGTAGTTCAAAAGCACAGCATCCAACAGAGTCTCTCTGCAACCACCATCTGGCTTATATCTTCTCCCACAAGATCCTCCTTCTGGCTATCCCCCTTAGGGATTCCAACCAATGATCTTTCAGCATGACATGTCAATCACACATTAAGTTTCGGTTCTTCTCTAAACCATGAGGCCCATATAGTTTACATACCAGACCTGGTGCGAAGGGACTCCTATACATGAAATTCCCCATCTTGGATTAGGCTAAAGCAAAGGGTATAATTCATTTCATGACAAACCTTCTGCTTCTTTACACCAGTAGCACTATCCTGATTTAGGAAGCTAGCTGTTTCCAAGTTTATCTTGCCTTTTTCTTCTGTCACCTTAAGTAGTTCAGACAGAGGGGTACAAATAAGTCCTTCCTTGAAGCTCAAAAAATTGAAGTCACACATTGTGTTTTAAATACACAGAATGTGCTGTCATTCAAAGTATACCTCAGTGGTTCAAACAGTCAAAATACACCTTTCCATACAAACCAAAATTGTGGGTTTTTTTTTTATTTTTGCATTTTCAATCTAGAGCTTGCTTTGGGAATTCCCTTTGAGAAGCTGAAAGACAAGGGATTTCCCCCCATTAAAAATAATGTTTTAAAAATATATTTCACAATCAGATCCTTTTTGAAAAGAAACAGGAGGCAAACTCAAACATATTGCTGGAGAAGGAAGAAAGAAAGATGTATACCTACTACAGGCAATAACTAAAACAAATTACATTTTAAAATATGTTATTATCTAATCAACCCTCTTTTTCCATAGATTGTTCTTCAACAGGGCTACACCAGAAATTTCCATTTTCAATGTCTAAGGAGAACAGAAAGCTCCATGCAATTGTTATCTAGTTTCTTTTAGAAAATCACTCTGTCTCTTTGTAATTCCTTCCTTCTTTGCTTCCTTCCTCCCTTCATAAGGATTTAGCTTAACATTTAAAGGTACAATTACAAACAATAGGTCCTTAATAATATATAAGTGTTAAGAACAAAATTAGGCTCTTCAAATCTTGGAAACCTGAATTGAGCATTACAACACCAGAGTGCTTCATTAAACTTAGTAAAAGCAAGACATACAAATGCCATCCCTAGCATTCTCCAAAAGCTAATTAATATGAAAAAAGTGGAAATGATAAGGGGGTATCCACAGCAGAAAAGCCTTGGGAAAAGTACCACAAGGAAAACATTCCCAAGGTTGTCATTATCAAAACACTACAGATGATTTCTGTTTCAGCAGCTGAAACAACCAAAGCCAGCGTTTTTTGCTTAATGGCTTTTTTTCAGCTTTTACTCTGTGTTCCTCATACTGGGAGCAGCAGGGGAACGTAGTTCTAAGATGTAACTGGCTTAATTGTAGAAACTCAGGGGAGCTAGACAATAAATGATTTCATAATCAATTCAGCACTCAGTGACCTCAAAATCGATGAGTCAGGCTGTGGATTGGGCATTATGGGATCACATGCAGAGTTGTGATCTTTTTCAATGTCAACCTTAAACATAGTTTTCTATGGAAGTGTCCATCTCAAGAACAGCCACAAGTGAAGCTTCTGGCTAAGTATATATTTAATTCAGTCATGGAATTGTATACTTGGAAAGAATCCAGGGGTCAATCCTAAATGCACTTCCAGATATTAGTTGCTGAGCTCCCGCAGCATTTTATTGCTAAATATGTCTAAACACAGAATTAGCAATCTTACAGTAGACTTCCACCCATGGAACTGTGCCCATAGGGCAAGATTTATTTATTTATTTACTTACTTTTCAAATTTCTATTCCACCTTACTTGCAGGACCGACTCAGGGTGGATTACAGACCATCATATAAAACATATAAAATCACAAATTTCAAAATACAATTTTAAAAATCTAAAAACAGTTTAAAACAACATCTCATTCCTTTCTTAAAAGAGAAAGAGGGTGGATATAAGATGTTAAATAATCCTATGTATCACTCAGAGCATGGAAATGTTACTTTAAAAATAACAACACTATAACACCCTGAATTCCCCAGTAAGCATTGCTATGGCAATGGTGGCTGGGAATTCTGGGAGCTGTAGTTCCAAAAAGGAATGATTTTAAGCTCTACTATCATTCTACTGTGTTTAAGTGTTTTGTTGTTGTTCAGTCGCACAATGGATTCCGACCCTTTGCAACCCCATGCACCATTGCCTGCAAGGCACCTCTGTCCTCCACCATCCTCCTCAACCCTCCCAGCTCTGTGCCCATTGCATCTACAATACCATCTAGCCATCGCATTTTTGCCCGCCCCCTTCTTCTTTTGCCATCCACCTTTCCCATCATCAAGACTTTCTCAAATGAATCTTCTCAATTGATGTCCAAAGTACTTTAGCTTCATCTTCACTATTTGACCTTCTAATGAGCAGTTAGGGTTGATTCCTTCTAAGATTGACGTATTTGTTCTTCTCTCTGTCCAGGGGACTCTCAAAACTCTCCTCCAACGCCACATTTCAAAGGCTTCTATTCTGCACTCAGCTTTCCTTATGGTCCAGCTCTCACAACTATACATTACCACCAGGAATACCATTGCTTTGACTATGCAAATTTTTGATGTCTCTACTTTTAACTATGTTCCCCAGGTTTCTCATTGTTTGTCTTCCGAGAATCCATCACTTTTTTTATTATTTCATGGGTGCAATCACCATCTGCAGTGATCTTGGATCCTAAGAAAGTAAAATCTGCCACTGCTTCTACTTCTTCCCCATCTATTTTCCAGGGATTGATAGGGCCTGTTGCCATTATTTTTGTTTTCTTGATGTTGAGTCTCAAGCCAGCTTTTGTACTCTCTTCTTTCAATCTAATCAGGAGCTTCTTTAGGTCTTCTTCACTTTCTGCCATTAGGGTAGTATCAGCTGCATATCTCAAATTGTTGATGTTTCTCCCAGTGATTTTGATTCCAAATTGTGATTCTCCAGCACCACAGTTCAAAGACATCTATTCTTTTGTGCTCCACCTTACCTATGGTCCAGCTTTCACAACCATACATTACTCAGGGCCGTAGCCAGGATTCTAGATGTGGGTGGGCAACAATGTCATATGTGTATGTCATATATATAAGCAGCTGGGACTTTGAGGGTAGGCAAACTGCTAACCTAGCCACACTCTAGCTACAGGCCTGACATTATTTGACTTATTCATCACTTTCTTAAATGCCAGTGCTCAGAACTGAACAAGACATACCAGGTGAAGTCTCAACAAAGATGAATATACTGAGCCTAGTATTCAACCTCACTGTGGATGTTCTCTTCTTGTGATGCAGCCTAGAAGTGCTGCTACATTATATAATAACTCATGTATACATTTGTGGCTTGACAGTAGGGTTTAGACTGAGAATCATTTGGTGCTTTGAAAGAAACTCATGTAGATCAGTTAAGACCAGAAATTGATGCATCATCCATTTTCCCATGTGCTCTGTCATAAATCTGCCCCATCTCGTTATTACTTCACAATTTTCTTAAAAGTCTCATTTTTAGAGACAGGTATGGCTTTTCAAAAAGCTCTGTTCTGACATGCACAGATGTCTTTATAAATGGGATGCAAAGAACTTGACATTTATTGAAATCAATTGTGGATGAAAAATAAATTGACAGATTTACCCAATCCAAACGGTGGTTTTTGAATGTTTGGCATTTCATCCTTTGGCTTTCAGTCACTGTGTATTTAGCCATGAGTTTGCATTCTGGGCCACCCCTTTTTGTCCTCACTATATCTTTCAATATCTACATGGCAGGTGGGCAAAATATACAGTGTTGTTTTAAGCCACCACCAGCTGGTTTAAAGAAAATTCCATGAGTGATTGTCGGGGGGGGGGGGCGGGAGATAACTTGGTCACCCTGACTCTAAATTTCACCAAATATGGAGAGGTTGGGAGGAGAGTCAACATATGATTCTGTCTAGGTGGACCAGGGCTGAGTTATGCCCCCCCCCCCTCATTACATTGTTTTGCAAACCAGCTGGTGGTGGCCTATGTTTTTTGCTCCGTACTGTAACTATCTTAACAATAAAAACAGTATAGCCATCAAATGTTGTCAGTGATGATGGTTTAGACTTCTGTTTGCTGAACTTTCCAAAATTCACAAAGCTACTCATAAATCAGATAGAGAAAAAATTAAGTTTTAAAGTCAAATAGGAGTGAGGCACAAATCTTCTTCTTCTTGTGTCCAGATCAAACCCTGGACTGCCAAAACGAAATAATTTTCTTCGCGTTGTCTCTGCCCAAACTTAAATCCTCATTGGTGCATGTTTCTGGCAGTAATCGGCAGACCAGTAAATGAACTAGAGTCTGTATCTCTCCACATTCACATGGTGCATTGTTGTCCGCCAACAGCCCCCATTTGAGCATGTTGGTCTTGCAGTTAGGGCAGGGGTTCCCAACTTAAGTTCCTGTGGGCCAGAGCCGACCTGGAGCACCATTCCATCCAGCCTGCCACCGCCACTGCCGCCACCACCGGAAGTGGAAGTGGGTATGTCTATGTCAGCTGTAAATGTACCCACTTTGGGGAGTGTGGCCAGTCCCACTAAGCTGTTCAGGGGAGTGGTCAGGCCCACAGAAATAAAAGTTGACTATCCCTGATTTAGGGACTCCAACCCTCAGTCTTTCCAGGGTCCTCAAACAAAGCTAACAGACTTGCACTCTTTTACTTACTGCATGCATAATTCAATGTACACCATTTCCTGCTAGAATATATATATATTTAAAATAAATAAGGTATGTGCTTGTCACTGTAACAAAAGCCTCCCTAAATTAAATTGAAAAGCAATGTGTTTACGTATGTTTCTATTTCTAAAAATTAAATTGAAGTGTCCTAGCAACAGAAAAATAAGGAAGATAATTTTTTTTCTTCTCCTCCCCTCCACACATTTCCAGGTAGACTGTTAGGGCTGAAAGAGACAATATGGACTGTTGAGTAGAAATCAAGTGCAAGTGAGAAGAACAAAGAAGAGGAAATGAAGAAACTAAATGCTAAATTAAGGAGACCTCAAACTGCCTGCCTACCATCAAGCAGAAAATTGGCAAAGAATTGCATAGAAATTAGGGTGAGGTGGGGGAGGGGAGAGGGAAAACAAGAGGAACAAAACAGGCAGATTGAATGAACACATTTTAAACATAGGGATGCAAAAAAAAAGTGTTTTAAAGCTGAGTTCTGAACACATCTAAAATAAGAAATTAGTAATGAGGTAAGGCACCAAACAAATGCTATTGTTTTGGATTAAAATTTTCAGAGTTGCCCAACTAGAATAGGCTCATGCAAGTTGAAGTGTTTGGGAAATTGTAATCCAAAAGCAAGCTAGGAAAAAACTAAAGACAGAAGGAAAAGCAAAAGACAAAATTTGATTCAGATTATCTACATGAAGGAACCCATGGGCTTTTGTTTGCAAAAGCTGTTGTGAAGATAGGACGTTCTGGAGAATGCTCATTCAAAGTGTTGACATATGTCCTAGGCAAGTGATGGCAAACCTTGGCACTCCAGCTGTTCTTGAACTTCATTACCAGAAGCCCTGATCAGCAGGAGTGCTGACTTGGGCTTCTGGTAATTGAAATTCAAGAACAGCTGGAGTGCCAAGGTTCACCATCACTGTTCTAGACAACTAGCCAGCACATAAAAGAAGCAGGCATTACCTTTCCAAACCCTATCTTCTGTGAGTTTGCCATAGGCTTGTGGAGATTTTCTGAAATGTTCTCAGTGCCAAAGCAACCCATGTGCCTTTCAAATTGTATCAAGAATGTGACCCAAGAAATTGCTACAGTTCAATGCAGGGTTTGTCAAGCTGACTGTCCAACATCATCAATTGATTAAGTAAGGTCTATTAATATCAAATGGGGGTGAGAATGGGAGGGATCAACCCCTGAAGTGACACTCCCACAACCTGGTTCATTGGCCATCCTATGGTATCAGCAAAATTAACATGTATGGGAGAGCCAATTGAAGTCAGCATAGACTTTGGCTTGAGATATCATTCAGGTTTTTTAAAGAAGGTTTATGTCTCTCACTCCTTACAGGATTATTGATGGCTGCAACTAAAGCAGTGGTTCCCAATGTAGAGCCCACATCCCACAGGGGAATTTCAATTCCCAGAAACCTAAGTCAGTACATTGGCTGATCAGTGCTTTGGGGAATTGACTTAGGCTTCTAGGGAAAGAAATAAAAAAACCAAAGGTTTGGAAACACTGAACTAAAGCAAAGCAAAACAATCACATGCATATACCACCCCATAGTGCTTAGTGCACTCTCTGGGCAGTTCACAAGTTAATTAGCATTTTGCCCCCAGCATGCTGGGTACAACATGCTGGGTACTTAGTCTGAGCTAAAACATTTTCTTCTGTCCTGAAATGTGCTTTGTATTTCCGCCACTCATGGCAGGAAGATGTAGCTGCTTATTAGAAGGCTTAAACAAAGAATGAAAGTTCAGCTGGTGAAAAGAACCAGTCAAATAATAAATAAAAAGAGATTATGAAAATATTGAAGCAAGATATTCAGGGAGATTCTAGTTCAACCTCTAGCCTTTAGAGAGATGCTGGATTGAGCCAGACAGAAACTGGGGCAATGAGGATGGAAGAGGGAAGAAAACAGTCTGACAGTTCTGTACAAATTGTAATCCAGCACGACAAATGCAACCAGTGAGGTACACTATCTTGCCTATGGAGACATTTGCCAGTTTTTCAATCAAGCTTACCAGCTGCCTATGGAAGTGCAGCTCAGTGGTTAAGAAGCTTGATTTGTTAGCTGGAAGGCTGGCAAGTCAGCAGTTCAAGACCCGGGTACTAAATGACAGTTTGAGCACTCATCACTGTCCCAGCTCCTGCCAAGGTAGCAGTTCGAAGCAAGAAAATGGAAGTAGATAAATAGAGACCACTTCAATGGGAAAAGATCTTAAACTTTTTAACCTTTTAAATCTTTTAGATATTTGTAAATGTATAGTTTAATTTTTTTAATTGATTTTTTAAGTGACTTTCAACCTTAAGGTTTTAATTTCTGAATTTGTAGGGGGATTGTTTAATTGTTTTGCATTTATTGTGTATAGTCTTTCCCCTTTTCTGTAAGCCGCCTAGAGTCAGGTTCGTCTGACTGGGGTGGGATAATAAATCTAAATGAATGAATGAACGAATTAATGAATGAATGAAAGGAGCCTCATTCGGGTGTCCCCTGAGTGAAGTTTCGCCAGCAAAAATCCTTTCAACCCAGAATAATTTCTGGCACAAAATTATTATCATCATCAGAGTATAAGCACAATAGCAACCAGTGGAAGCTAAGGGTTCCATCATCCATGGTGTCAAGAACCCATTACGAATTTAAGTCTGAACTTTAAAGGTAGTGAACTTTGCAGTGGGTTGGCTTCAGTATCTTGGGTATCTCTTGTAATGTCTGGATTAAAATCCAAAACAATTTACTATTCCATTGACATGATAGTCCTCAGTGTTCACTGTATAGCGCTTCTCCACTTGCATTCTGGACATCACCGCTTACATATTGGTTCTGATATTGGTGACTATGGAAACTAGCCAGTTTCCATACATGTTTAGTTATCTGTTGTGTAAACTATAGGTCGAGGCCACAACTGTCTACCCAATAATTGTCTCAAAACAGTTGAGAACTTCAGAAGAAAGGGAAAGGATATACACAGCATTAACATTAACTGGTTTAAAAGATTTTGGATGGAGAAATGGAATGATTGGTTAAAAAATATGGTAATTGCAGATAATTTAAAAATCTGAAGAATTGATAAGTCAGGTAATACAAAGGTAACTCCAATAAAGGGTATTGTTAGTAAGAAGTATAAATTTTTAAAGAAATGCAATACGATTCAGAAATTATTGAGAGAAATGTGGGAGACTGATTTAAAGGTTAAAATTAGGGAGTGGGATAGAATATTGAGCAAAGAAATTATGAAAATCATGTCAGTGAAAATTAAAGAACATTGTTATAGAACAGTTTGGAGGTGGTATATGACTCCAGTTAGATTAAGCCATTATGATCATAATTATAAAAAGGAATGCTGAAGATGTAAGAAAAGTCCTGGGACCTATTTTCATTTATAGTGGGAATATAAAGTTGTAGATAAGATTTATATAAACGTATTTGAGGAAATTAACAAGATATTAGATTTAAAGTTACAAATGAGTCCTAGGATTGCTTTGTTAATGGAATTTGGTTATATAAATTTAAATAAACATATGAAAGATTTGATTGCTATTATGGTAAAAGCTATGAGATTATTAATGGCTACAAATTGGAATACTGTATATATATATATATATATATATATATATATATATATATATATATATATATATATATATATATATATATATATATATGCATATTGGTCTGGAAGAATGGTATAAAGAGCTATGGAACATAAATGATAAACTGACATGTGAATTAAAATTAAAAAGAGGTTTGATGAGGGTAAATGAATTTTTAGATAGCTGGGGAGAATTTATTAATTACAGTAAAACCCCAGGTTATGGAATTAATCCATTAAGCAGGGTTCTTCTTATAGTGAAAATTCCTAATTGCAAAACACCCATAGGAATGCATTGTGTGGTTTCCCATAGGAATACACTAAAATTCCATAAAACAAAGCATGGTTTTCCCATAGGAATGCAGGGGGGGAGTTCTGAAAAAATTCCTTAAGTAAGCTTAGACATTATTTTAAATGGAATTCTTTCCGTCAGTCAAGTTTTCCACTACTTGAAGAGTCCGTAACCCGAGGTTCCACTGTACGTATTTTATAAAGCTAAAGTTGTTAAGCCTGGTCAAGAATATTCAACTTTTTTGTAATAATGGATAAGTTATAGTAAAGGTTTCCCTTTCTCAAAAGCAAGACGTATCCGACTCTAGGGTTATATAAAAAGGATAAATTTGTAGAGATTTATGGATAAAATAATAACATTGCATGGTGGTGGGGTGCACATTGTTGATGACATATTGTTAAGATGTTTATCTTTTTCCCCCTTTCATATTAGTGAATTTAGAATTAAGTTTTGTTATGATTGTTTTTTATTGTATTTTTGCCTTGTATAATTTTATTTATTTGTTTTAAAAAACAGTTCAGAACTTTAATGCCTTAAGTCAACATTAAGTTGAGTCTTTTTCCCATCTCATTTTAACTCAGTCAGAGTGACATGAGTTTTTACATTTTTATTTTATGTTTAAAGCGACCATTTTGCAGCACTGCAAAAAAAAAAAATCCTGAGAGTTGCATCTTGCTGACAAAGACAAGCTTTGAACAGACATAGATTTAGGTTTCTTCTTTAAGATGAAGAATTTTTGATGTTTCCTCTCTCTCCGGAAAGTCTCATTTCTGAATGTCACCTGAGTGACAATCAAATTGATGGAAACAAAAGAAAGTTTTCATTTTGGGATTGTGCAACTTTTAATTGAAGAAAGACAAAAGGCTTTGCAAAGAAAAGTTTTCTAGGGTGGCTTCTCTCCCCCCCCCCCCTTGAATACAACAAGCTGGCTATACCTGACAAAGAGAACTCAGAAATATTTTCTCCTATTCCATTTTGCCACTTTTTATCCCAGCATTTTCCGATTTTCCCTGTCTTTTGATTCTCTCAAGATAAGAAAGTTGTTTTCATATTGTTGATTTCATTATTATTGCTATCATGGTCTATAACTCTGAAACTCAACATAGCCAACCAGATCAATGGCCATGCTGGCCAAGATAATTTTGGGAGATGAAGTCTAACAGTGTAAACTTTCCAAACTCTGGTATGAGCCAGAACAAGACACTATGACAGTGTCTGATCAGCAGATTTGCTGACTTGGGCTTCTAGGAATTGAAGTTTAAGAACACCTGGAGTGCCAAGGTTGGCCATCACTGCACTTTGATTTCCAGGAAACATATGTTTGGTAGAATAATAGGCTGCTTTAAATAGTGCTAAGACAGCAGTGGCTCAAGCGGTTAAGATCCTGATTGGGAGGCAGAAGCTCAGCAGTTCAAAACCTGAGTACTGCATGACGGAATGAGTGCCCGTCTCTGTCCCATCTCCTGCCAACCAAGCAGTTCGAAAGCAAGAAATTGGAAGTAGATAAATAGGGACCACTTCAGTGAGAAGGTAAACAGCATTCCATGCACTGCTGCACGACGATGGAAACGTCTCCAAACACAGCCTTTAAATTGTCCTTGGAAAGAGATTCCATAGAGGTTCTTCTTTTTCAAGTACTACTTGATTGCTCCCATTTGGACCTAATCAAGTAGATCAAGTAAGAAATACAACTTCTCAATACTGGAAGTCCTGCTGGTGTGAATCCTCCAGGCAATGAAAACAAAGACTAGGAGAAAAGCCAAGCAGATTTGCAAGTCATTTTGTTTATATGGCAGATGGGTTTGGGAAGGGGGCGGACAGGTTCCCAAGCATGATTATTGTTGACATCAGTTTTGCAGCGGCCTCAAATAACAATGGAAAAATGTGATGTAAGATTACTGTTCTCCCAATTTCTTCTTCTGCATTCAAGTTTACTGTCTAACATTTGAAGGTATGGAAACACGCTAAGTGACAATGACATCATGTTACAGATTTTGCTTAAAAAGAGAAGGCTGTATAAAAAGTAACACTTTAGTGGCCTTGACCATAATGATTCTAGCCACAGAGACTTGAACTTCCAAGACTCATTTAAACATGACTGGAATACTGAACCCCATGACAGTCTAAGGAGGGTTGTACACTCATCCCCTGATTCATTTCATAGGCTGTTTCGGGGCTTGGGAATAGATCATGATTTGGTCCACAGTATTCTGTGTCCAGTCTGACCTGATTTGTGTTCCATATTTAAATTAATGCGGATCTTCCTTTTTATTTGTACTGGAAAACCAAATGGTGAAAATGAAATTTAAAGATCTGCCCAAAACAGGGCCACGAACTTAATAAATATTGGAAATCTAGCTTCAAAAGTTTTGTGTTTAAACCTCCCCCCCCCAAAAAAAAAAAAAACAACTACTGAAGAAGCTCGAACTGCATCCTAGATTTAAATATGGATTCTAATGTTTTATATATTTATTTTGCTATATCCTGAAAACAATTCTGGCCATCCAGGTCAGATCTCACAAAAATTAGGTCAAAATTTGGTTGATTTAGTTAGTAATTCTAGTCTCAACTGCAACTAGTCTTCAGCCTTCAGATGATGAAAACATTACTGATTACTCTTTGGAAGGAACATATTATTATGGATGTAAATGATGCTTGTTTATTTGTACACACAGTCATCTCCACCTGCAAGACAGTAGTAATTTCTGTTATTCTCATCAAAAGTTTTCATGTTGGCTAGAAGTATTTTTACATACACTGCACAAATTATGTTAATTGTCTAGCTAAACCTTCATAGCATTGCCTAGCATTTTAAAAAATCTAAAGCATTGGATGGGTTGTTTGCATCATTTTGATCAGTTGTATGCTGCTTGTGTGCATACTTTGCATTGTAAGCAAAAGGATGCAAATTCTATACAGAGACATTTAGCATAAAATAAGGAAACCCCACTTTTTAAAATCCTGATTGTCTCCATCTTGTGCTGGACATAGGAAGACTCAAGGTGGCAACCAAACACTTGACAGGCTGTCTTGTAAAGAATGAGAAATTTAGTACAGTTACTTTATATCCCTCCTGCCAATCAAAGTTGGTTGAATTCAGTAGAGCAGGAAGAACCCTTCTGTAAGCACTATTCCAGTTATACAATGTAAGGATTTTCAGAATAACAATCTGACCAGGCAAAGCTTTTGTGTCATTCAGGGGTGTGCTGGGCACCTTGGGAGGGCAGTGGACAGGAAGTGATGGGGACGCCTATTGGGGGAATGGGGGGGGGATCCCTTACATTCCTATTACCTCTGCCTGCCTCTGGGAAGTGCCAGCCACGGTGACACACTCTGATAAGTCCCTGTATCCCTGTGGGCCAGCACACCACTGGTATAATTGCTTAGGATGCCTGACTGTGCTTGCAAGGTTTTCCACTTTTCAAGAAGGCTTCTTCTATGTCTCCCACAAAAATGGTGAAGCCATTATAAAACGGACATAATCCCATTAAAACGGACATAATCCCATTCAATGAGCCTGATACACAATCCTAAATTATCCCATTCATTTAACAGTGGGAGATGGCAGCAAGACTACAATCCAGATCTATTTTTTGTTAGTGAGCCTGTAGCTCAACAGTGTATTAAGAGTAGGCGATACAAACCCAACACAGCACAGTCCCATTCTATGTCAAATTCACTTAGCCATCCAAGTTCAATCTGTACCATTCCATAAGTGGCACAATTTTTAAAAATAAGCCAACTGGGAAATTTTACAACAATGCTAGATTCAACTATGTTTCAGATGGCCCCTCAACCAGAGAAATATGATCAATTTGTAATTTCAGTTTCATAATGTACCTCCATTTCAAGAGGTGCCAGACCAACTATAAAGGGGGGGGGGTTTGCTGACCTACCCCAGTGGGCACAGTCATGCACAGCAGCACTACACAGAGAGTATAGCTGAGGTCTGGTTACCAGTAGTCCGAGCAAGCATCTAATCCAAAGGGTTTACAGGGGCATTGTCAGGGTTGGCAGAGAAATCAGGGTCATGGCAGGCAAAGTGTTGGTCTTTGCATGAGAGCTGGCAGGCTGCAACAAGCCTGCTTGTAAGCCTCCCAGCTAATCAGTGTCAGCTGGGAAACTTCTTTGGTACTTCCCTCTAGCCTGCCTGAATTTCAAGTGTAGCTCCTTTCTGGACCTCTCCCTGACTGAGGACTGTCAGAGCCAGACCCCTGAACTGACAGGTCAACTGCCAGGAGAAACAGACTTGGGCCAGGCGCAAGCTGAGATTCCTGGCTCAGAACATCCTTAGGCTCTGGTGCAGGAAGAGCTGGACTAGGCATCAGGGGTGTCCCCTGACCCTTGACATCTTCATCAGGGATGTCCCCTGACCCCTGACATCTTCAGAGTTGGAGGAGGGTTGGATCACAACAGGTGGCCTGTAAGTCCCTACCCGGCCACAAAGAGAGTAAGGCTCTGCTGGGGGAGGGAGGAGGTGCTTCCATTGGGCTGCTGGGCAGAGGGACAGGGTGAACTCTGTGGTGGGAGGAGGGAGGAGGCACTCCCATTCCTCTGCTGGGAATAGGGGTGAGGGATGTGCCCATGGAGAGGGCAGGTATGGACCTACGGGCCGGGTAGGGACTTGTTTGTAATTGCAATTGTTATTAGAGATATATATACTGTATATGTGATATTTGTAATTTACTATGTGATATTTGAAATTGTTTTTTATGCTATGGAATGTGCTATGTATTGTAACTGTTTCTTCTGTAAGCCGCCCAGAGTCGCTATGCGAGTGGGGCAGCATATAAGTCGAAAATACAAATACAAATACAGGCAACCCTGTACTCAGTCAGGAATCACACACACAATACTTAGATTGTGCTTCATACTTTGAAGAAAATCCTTTTAGCGAACAGACAATAAAAGCTAGGATAAATTTGATTTTGACTCTTGCAGAAATGAAAAGAACTTGCTAAAATACAGAGTTTGATAGGGAAAGAAGCAGCTAGAAACCTTGGAAACTGCTGAAAAGACTTAACAACGATCCAAACAAAAATATATTGTATGCAAAAATAACTCCAAACCAAGTCACACACCAACTGCTATTGTTAGGGAAGACCAACGAACGCATAATAAAAATAAAACATCAAAAGGATATCCAGAGCGAATACAACAGATTTTTTCCTGCCTTCATATTGACGGAGCTAGAGGGAGGCATAAAAAGATGTTTTTTTTAATAAAAGGCAAAGTGACAGGACTTGATATCAGAATTGAGCAAATGAAACCATTTAAGCAAAGGAGTGACTCCTTCAACTCTTTAATAACTTCTGGGCAAACAATTCCAAACATATGGTGGAAGATGGAAGTACTAGCTATAATGCATATGTACAAAGGAAAATCTAGTAAATTCCTAAGATAACGATATTGAAGTTGCCCACTTCTGATCAAAAACAGTTTAACTACTCTAACACTTTAATTTTTAAAAAATATATCTTTATTTCATAGATGTTCATAATTATCTATGTTCGTATGCATACATAATTTTAAACTGAGAGGCTCCCATATTATCCATCTACTATAGTAACCATTGGTGGAAACTTTTGCAAGCAAGCAATCAAGCAAGAAAAGAAAGAAAGAAAGAATTTTCAAAAATTTTCAATGGACACTGTGATGAATTTGCATTGACTTCAATTGTTATTAGGCTATTTAGATACCTTTGCATAATAGAACCACTACTACTATTTATTATAGTAAACAGATAGTAGTAATCTCAGTTCTCTGTTCACAGTCTATAATCTTTTATAAAGATGAAAGTCATATTAAATCCATAGGAAAGAAATATTTTCTCTTCCTGCTCCATCTCCTCAGCTCAGCTGTGGCCAATTTTAGAGACTTGTATGTAGAGCAAGTCAACTCATTTGCTTGGAATTCATACAAGCTGCATTTGAGCACTTTTAAGCTTGGTTGTAGAGGGGAAAGATACTGGATTTAACAAACCTTCTCCTCATGGGCTTGAAGGGAACAATGAGCCAGAAACATAACTGTAAATCAGGTTACCAATCTGGCACAAGAATTCAAAGCACTCCAAGTTTGAGGAGGCAAGGGAGCTATTGTAGGAGCAGTAAACTCATAATGTAGCATTCAGAATAAAGTATCTCCTTCAGAATGCAATTGCCTTCCTTTTTTCCTATGTATGTGAGAGAGAGAGCTTCGACCTTGTCAAAACAGAAACATGACATGATATCTGATATATCAGAGAGTAAACAAAACAAAACAAAAAGACAAAAAACGCTGTGGCATTTTAAAGACTAACTGCTGTATTTTAATGCTAGCTTTTGTGGATCAAGTCCAGTTATTCAGACAGAAGAGTGAGGCTTCATGGTATCATTTTTTTTACATATCAGGTACAGGGGTACAGAGGGGACTGCAGTGGCTCAAGTGGCTAAGACAGTGACTGGAAGGTGAAAGGTCAGCAGTTCAATACCCAAATACTGCACGATGGTATGAGCTCCCATCTTTGTCCCAGCTCCTGCCAACCTAGCATTTCGAAAGCGTCTATTTATTTATTTATTTATTTATTTAGATTTATATTGCCGCCCACTCGCCGAGGCGACTCAGGGCAGCTTACAGTCAAAACAACAACAGTACAATAAAAATTATAAAATGCAACCACGTAAAACAAGCAAATCAGAACTCAGCTTTCCTAATGGTCCAGCTCTCACAACCATACATTACCACTGGGTATACCATCGCTTTGACTATATGAATTTTTGTTTGCAAGGTGATGTCTCTTTAGCTACTTGCAGTTTCTTGCTTTCGAATAGCTAGGTTGGCAGGAGCTGGGATAGATGACAGGAGCTCACTCCGTCGCACAGCACTCAAGTCTTGAATTGCTGACCTGTTGATCTTATGGTCATCAACCTCAGTGTCTTAGCCACTAAGCCACTATAGCCTCTCATTCTCAGCTACCCTACTGGAAACTCACATTGCATTTGAAAACCTGAAATAAAACTGAGGGGGAGATTTTGGCTGAAATTAACCAAAACTGAGGTTGCAGCCTGGGAGCTGGCACAAGTGTATTTATTAATTATAACTTTTATTTTAATTTCCATGACACTTTCACATTTATTCAATCCGTTTCACCTCATCTGTTCATTTAAAAACCTCATGAAAATTTGTATGTGTTTCTATTCTACTGTCCCTTAATGTACCCATTCCTAATATGAAAGTATCTCCAAAAACAGCCATTTCTACGCAATTCAGAGGAGCAGCATGCAACAAAAAATCTTTTGCATGAGATTCTTCTGGTTAGAGTTCAAGCCATCTCATTCTACTTCATTTCTATCATTCCGGATTTTCATTCCCTCCTCCTCCACAACTTTCCCTGCTTCTTCAGCAAGCTTCTTTTACAGAGTATTTTTAATTTGTTTGTAACCCTGAGAACCTTGGCATTCTGGAAAGTCCATTAATAACTCTGTTTTGCCATTGGGTTGTGCCATAATGGCCATAGAATCGAGGAGACATGACCTGAACATCAGAAACAGATATTTATGCATAATTTAATATTTGTGGAAGTGCGTGGGAGGTGGAAAGTTGCCTATGTATTTTGTGTGCATCTTAAAGAGATTATTGTTCAGAAGCATACAGAGCTCAGCTGACATTTGCTGCTGGCCTTTGGATTCATATGTGGTGATTTAATTATTATTTTTTAAATAAATGCACCAGAATATGTAAAAAGTGGCCATTTCTGAAGGCAAGGTGTTGTTTTAAGAGATGCACTTAAGGAAGATGCTCAGCTTTCCAGCAGCTGAAGCAAAATGTCAAAGTACCACTTTTTAAACTTCGTACATTTATAATATGCACAACGGCTGAAGAACTCCTTTGTTTTTACATTTTTAAAATGGCAATTTCCACTGAGTATTTGGGGGGTGGGGAGAGGAATCAGTTCATTCTCATTTGCTCTACAAGGATCTTCCATAGCAGGGTTTATAGCCTTAGATGTAAGGCCTTTCCAGGGCACTAAAGCTCCAAAAGGCTGAGAAATAATACCTGGTATGGTACATACAGTGGTGGGATGTCAAAATTTTTACTACCCCACCATGACGTCATCACAGTGTGGGTAAAGCTAACGTCATGACGTCATGGGTGGAGCCAAAGAAAAAAGAAATAAAAATAAGCACACACACACACACACACCTGTAAATAAATAAAATAAATAAATAACTAAAATAAATAAAAAATAAAAATTATATTAAAATACACCCACCCCAAACTATTGCTTTGTACTGTTTATCCATGATTGTTTTTTGTATTTCTTTGACTGTACTGTATTTATATATATATATATATATTATTTTTATGAAGGTCTTGTCGACCACATTGATTGTATTATACTTGTTATATTGTATGTATATTATGTTTTCTATTGTAACATTGTTAGCCGCTCTGGGTTGCTTCAGCAAGGAGAGCGGCATATAAATTTGAATTTAATAATAATAATAATAATAATAATAATAATAATAATAATAATAATAATAATAATAATAATAATAATAATAATAATAATAATAATAATAATAATAATAATAATAATAAAATCAAGCCACCCACCCCAAACACAAACCCGTCACCTACCTGTTCAGATAAGTGCCTGGGAAGCACCATGTTGCAAGATGGATATGGTCATCGTACTAGTTCTCTAGGATAATATGCCTTAATGTAAATGTAAAACAGCTGTACCTCCTTAAGGGTTCTCCAATTGGAACAGCAATTGGAACAGCACAGGTGGAGTTTATTGATGAGGTAACTGCAAGACATTGCTTAAAAACCCCAAGCCAGGCCACCAGGCCTTTTTAGGAACTGTAGTAGTACGTCAATATAGGTAAAGGTATTAAATACACATTAAAATACACACAGACACACCACATCCAAAGGTGAGTCACTTACCCTGTGGAGCAGGCTATAGGGAGCTTCAGGCTAGCAGCTTCTCTTCCTCCTCCCCGCTTGGGAGGACAGCAAGGAGGCGTGCATGCACACCAAGTGCTTGGCGCGCATGCGCATTGGGTGAACCAGTGAAAAGGTAACCCCCGAAGGTGGTTCCCCCCCAAAAGCTGCTACTGGTTCTCCGGGACACTGGGAAAAGTTACTGCCGGTTCTGGCGAACTGGTGCGAACCTGTTACATCCCATCACTGGGTACATATCTTGAGTAGAATAATATTAGGTAATATGGAAGTGAAAAATTATGGCTTTGAAAAGTTAGCCCTTTTTACTACAGCACATAGATCAGTGATGACCAACCTTGGCACTCCAGGTGTTCTTAGACTTCAATTCCCAGAAGCCCTGATCAGCAGGAGTGCTGCATTGCCCTTCTGGGGATTGAAGTCCAAGAACACCTGGAGTGCCAAGGTTGGCCATCACTGCCATAGATCCTCCAGCCAATACGATCACTGGCTGTGGAAAAACTCTGGACAATACAGTTTAAAAAGAGCAACTTGCATTAGTTTTCATGCAAAAAAGGTGAAACAAGACATTTTACAATGCTTGAAATGTATCACAAATGCACAAACTCTAAAAATGTAGAAAATCTTTATAGTATGTTGAGACCAAATTGCCAACATTCACTCAATTATGGAGAAAGGAAGAGAGTACCAGAAAAATGTCTACTGCTATTTCATTGACTAAGATAAAGCCTTTGATGTGTGGATCACAACAAACTATTCTTCTTGGGTTTTTTGTTGTTGTTCAGTCGCACAGTCAATCCCAACCCTTTGAGATGCCATGGACCATTGCCCACCAGGCACCTCTGTTCCCCACTATCCTCCTCAACCCACCCAACTCTGTGCCTATTTGGTGAACAATACAGCCTAGCCAACTCATTTTCTGCTGCCCCCTTTTTCTTTTGCCCTCCACCTTTCCCAGCATCAAGGCTTTCTCAATTGAATCCTCTCTTCTCATTTAATGTCCAAAGTACTTTAGCTTCAACTTCATTATTTGACCTTCTAAGGAGCAGTCAGGGTTGATTTCTTCTAAGACTGACCTATTTGTTCTCCTCGCTGTCCAGGGAACTCTAAAAACTTTCCTCCAACACCACATTTCAAAGGCATCTCTTCTTCTGCACTCAGCTTTCCTTATTGCCCAGCTCTCACAACCATACATTACCACCAGGAATACCATTGAAAGGTGAGGCATCTACTTTTCACTATGTTCCCCAGGTTTCTCTTAGCTTGTCTCCCAAGAATCAGTTGCTTTTTTATTTAATGGCTGCAATCTCCATCTGTGTCAGGAAACGACATATTTCCTCATGTTTCCCAAGGCTTGAAAGTGTAGTCCTTAGCTAGGCCTCATAAATAGGCCTCAGAAATCCTTTGTCCCTCTCTGGCTCATAGCTGTCTCACAGCCTACGTGTCACGAGATGGCTTGTTGACATTATAGTGTTCCTGTGTTCCTATCTCTTTAGCATGTTATGTCTTCACTGACTGCACATGTGTGTCAACAATCCATTGTTTTGAGAATAACCCACCTGACTGCAAATTCTCCATTTTGCAGAGAAGTTGATTAGTTCGATCTTGGATATCAATGGCTTAAGACCTCAGTTTGGCTTGTGGGATTTTCTTTTCCTTTCTTTTCAAAATGGTTACCTAGATTACCTGTGGACTGTTTGCTGGTCTGACTTATGCTACTGACTTTTATGCTTTATGAACCTGATCAATATACCTGATCAATAAACCTTCGTTTGCTTGAGCAACGTGTCTTCATTGGACTAAAAGGGTAAGAGAAGCATTGCATTCACACACAAAGCCTCTGAACACGCTACTTGTTTAAACCTCCTTGTGGATGAGAAGCAGCTAAGGGCTGTAAATCTGCTTTGCCGGCCAGCCTGCCCTCTGGGGGCTTTGGTATAGGAGGGCCAGAGCAGAGGGGGCCGACTGGTCTGTGACAATCTGCAGTGAGCTTTGATCCTAAGAAAGTAAAATCTATTTTCCAGGGACTGATAGGGCCTGTTGCCATTATCTTTGTTGTCTTGATGTTGAGTCTCAAGCCAGCTTTTCCACTCTCTTCTTTCAACCTAAGCAGCAGCTTCTTTAGTTCTTCCTCACTTTCTGCCATTAGGGTAGTGTCATCTGCATATCTGAAATTGTTGATGTTTTTCCCAGTGATTTATTTCCAACTTTTGATTCATCCAGCCCTGCATTGCACATTATGTGCACTGTGTATAAGTTAAATAGACAGGGTGACAAAATGCAGCCTTGTCTTACTCCTTTTCCTATTCCAAACCACTCCATCATTATGTATTCTATCATAACAGTTGCTTCTTGACTCTTGTACAGATTTCTCATGAGGCATATAAGGTGTTCTGGTATTCCCATCTCTTTAATTACTTGCCACATTTTGTTGTGGTCCACACAGTCAAAGGCCTTGGTATAGTCAATGAAACAGAAGTAGACTTGTTTCTGATATTCTTTTGTTTTCTCTAGTTCCCCTGCCTCTTCAAAACCCAGCCTGCACTTCTGGTAATTCTCTCTCCATGTGCTGCTGTAGCCCATCATGTATTATCTTGAGCATAACCTTGCTAGTTGTGGCAGGCCCTTTAAGAGATGGGGCTATCAGACCATATCACTTGTCTTCTGAGAAACCTGTATGTGGGTAAAGAAGCAGCAATTCAGACTGGATATGTAACAACTGATTGGTTTAGAATAGGAAAAAGAAGTATATTTTCACCCTGTTTATTTAACTTACATGCAGAGTCCTCATACAAAGATGTAGAGACATGACATGTAATGTGCATGCATGTTTTCTAGATTATTCCAAAGCCTTTGACAGATGCCAGTATGAGAAGATGATCACAACCTAATGGCAGAAAGTGAATAAGATCTAAAGAGCCTCTTGATGTGGGTGAAAGAGAAGAGTGCAAACATTAGGTTGAAACTCAACATAAAAAAAAACCCCAAGATCATTGCATCTAGCCACATCACTCTCTGGCAAATAGAATGAGAAGAAATGGAAGAAGTGACATACTTTACCTTCTTAGGAACTAAGGTCACTGCAGACAGTGGCTGCAGCCATGAAATAAAAAGAACCTACTCCTTGGGAAGTAAGCTATGGCACACCTAGGCAGCATAATAAAAAGTAGAGATCACCCTGCCAACAAAAGTCTGCAGAGTTAAAGTGGTGGTCATCTCAGTAGTAATGTATGACTGTGAGAGCTGGACCATAAAGACAGCTGAGTGCAGAAGAATAGATGTCTTTGAACTGTGGTGCTGTAGAAGACTTGTGAGAGTCCCCAGGACTGCAAGGATATCAAATCAGTCAATACTAAAGGAAATCAACCCTGACTGCTCCTTAGAGGGACGAATGCTGAAGCTGAAGCTCAAATACTTTGGCCATCAAATGAAAAGAGAGGATTCACTGGAGAAGGTCCTGATGCTAGGAAAGATCAAAAGCAAAAGGAAAAGGGGTGGCAGTGGATGAGAAGGTTAGACAGTATTGTTGATGTGGTGGACTTGTATCTGGTTAGACTGTGGAGGATAGCAAGTGACAGAGTAGCCTGGCATGCCAAGGGTCAGACTGAGCAGTACAACTGGGTGACAAAAAAGTTATTTAAGTAGGGTTGTTTCTTCTGATTTTTGTTTTTCTTTTATTATTTTCATCTGCTCATTTGCTGCACAAGGATGAATTGGATCACAATTTACACTCCTAATTTATAATGAAAACAGGCCAAAAATTCAAAAGACAGTTTGAGTTTAAGGATCCTTTAAAGCAGGAGTTCCCAACCTAAGGTTTATGGGCCAGATCTAGCCCATGGCACCATTTCATGTGTCCCCCACCCATCCAAGGGCATTTGAGAAACAAAATGACCACCCTCTTTGAAGCTGTTGGGACAAAATAGCCACCCAATCATGCAGGCAGGGCAAAATGGCCAGGTGGCCATTGAAGTTGTCTGAGTGAGTGTGACCCGGCCCCCAGCTTGAATTGGTTGGGAACTCCTACTTTAAAGGCTTTACAGCATAGGGTGATGCAATATATGCTATATCTGGCAGTGAAAAGTGCCATGAAAAGAGAATATTTATATAAAGAGTCAGTGGACATGGATGATCACAAGCAAAGGTATGATGAATGAGACTTAAGAGCTTCTGTTCCAACACTATCTAGCCAGATGCTTATGGGAAGATAAGAGCAGAATATGAAAGCAGTAACGCCTTTTTGCTCATTTTTTCTAGCAACTAGGATCCTTACCTTACCTTTTACCTTTCTTAAGTTATGAAAAACAACTGAGCAGCAAAAACAAAAACATACCAGGAGGTGATTCAATTATCTTGGAGACCGGGATCTCAGCAACAAATTTAGCAATTGCTACAGAGAGATAAGGATTTCTATCCTCTAATAGTGTAGGAGCAAGGTCTTCAGAGAATGGTACTTCCAGTAAATAAAATAAAAGTTTAATAAAATGCTCTCTTGCAGTTGGATAAAAAGAGCAACAATGCAGACTCTGTGAAAAAGGATCCATCCCATTGTTACCACTCGGATAAATCCTCTTGACCTGAAAAATCTTCTATGCATCTCCCTTAATGGGACAACATTCAATCTTGCTTATAAAAAGGCTCAGCAGTAATGTAAAATAGTCTGAAGGGAAAAAATATGATGTGATAGTTTAGGGACTAGAGATATCAAAGATGAAGGGTCATTTGGCTTTTAAGCAATAAGTGGAAATTTCTAGGGAAATGCTCTATTTCTGAAATGTAGATGTAAATGTCACTCACTGGGTAGATCAGTGGGCTAGGCATCTGGCTGTGGAGCCAGAGGCTGGGAGTTCCATTCCCCACCCTTCAACCCTGAAGAGCCAAGTTGTATAGCCTTAGGCATGCTGCACAAGTATACCATTTCTGAGTACTCTCCACCTGAAAAGCCCTGACAAGGATCAACATAAATCAGATTTATACTCAATCATATACAATTATTATTATTATCATTGTCACATAGTTTTCCCAATATAAAGCTACGCTTCTCTTTTTAAGACCATTGACATATTTTGATGACATATATTTTGGTCTGAAGTGATTATTGATGCACATTTTCTGTCTTTTTGTAAATTATTGGCAATGCAGAATAGAGTGCACACTCTGATTCTTAGGTTCTTTCTCAGGTCTTGGCTTTTCAGCCCATTGCATTTTATCTGTGGATTTGCCTATAATAAATTTATGAATCAAATGCATGCAGAAACACATCCCCAAATTTATTGGTTCATTAAATTAAAATTCATTAGGGTTACTGGAGTGAAACTAATATCTGAGGTGTGCCTTATCAGGCAGCATTTGTAGGCTGTAGAAGTAAAATTTAGAAATAATATTTCCAACATTTTAAGTCCTCATGAGTAATTATACTGATGGTGACAAATAAGCAGCTTCCGTAGGTCACCACATGTTCAGATCATGAGCTGAGACCCTGGTCAATGAAAATCTTCTGAGTGATGATCAGTATATGTCCTTCCAAGGACCATTCAGGGTTTATTTCCTTTAGGATTGACTGATATGATCTCTTTGCAGTCCAGGGGACTCTCAAAAGACTTCTCCAGCACCACAGTTTGGAGGTGCATATTCTTTAGGTGCTTGCACAAAAGATTTCAATTTCATTTTCATCTGCATCTGCATCTGTAGTTGGAGCAGAGACTTGAATGATGGTTATGTTGATAGATTTTCCAGACTTTACACTGTAGCCCCTAACTGCCTGTACTACCTCTTGCCTCAGTGTTAGAGTCACTTCATTTCTTCTGAGTTTGTCATTTTTAGAACAGAACAATTTAAGGTTGTATGCCTAAAAATACTCCTTTCCAGTCGACTTGAGTTCACTAACACTAAGTACTGCAATGTTTATATATTCCATTTCTTGCTTTACAGTTCCTGGTTTAGTCTGATTAATACTTTTCACCTTCCATGTTCCAATTGTATAGGACATGCAAAATCAGACTTTTCTTACACTTCTGTGCATGTCAGCCACTAGGCATCATTTTTGGCTTTGACCTAATTGTGTCATTAGTGACATAGCTATTTATACTTGTCCATTGCTCTTCTCCTGAACGGTGATTGAGTGCTTGCTGACCTAGGAGTCTCCTATCACTATTTCTTGTTTTCATTTTTGGACTGTTTTGTCATAGGGTTTTCATGGTAATAAAAGATCAGCATTGCCACCTACCACACAGTACAAGAAGAGGTAGCTTAGCTACCACCACTGTTGTCTTCTCCACCTGAATCACCTTCAACTGCTGCTGCTGTCCAGTATCTGCCTTGATGAAGGTGGTTGTGTCTTAGTCTGTGCCATGACTCCCGTGTCCTTGTGGGAGTGGTCTTTCTCCTTCTCTGGAATTACTGACTTTCTTCATGAGGCTCAGTTCAGAGGTCTGGTAATAATAATTTCATGTCAGACGTTATTCTGGGTTGAAAGGATTGTTGCGGAAGAAACTCTGCTCAGGGAATGCCCAAATGAGTCTCCTTTCATGTCCCCAAGAGCTGGAACAGAGGCAGGCGTTCCTGGTAATTGAAGTCCACCTGGAGTGCCAAGATTAGTCATCACTGTTGTATGGTATTGAATTTCTAGACATTCTCTCCAAATGGGCAAACCACTTTATTTGTTGTCTTTGTATGTGGTTTAAGATTGGTTATATTTCAATTCTTTCCCTTATAAACTAACTCCTGGTTTTATCCCTTCTAGTCACTCCAGACGCCTTCCTCAGACATCTCATTTCTATGGTGACCAACGTTTGCTTATGTTATGTGGAAAGAGTTCATATTTGAGACTGTTAACACAAGGTAGGAATAGATATGGACGGGTAGATGGGAGTATAACTGAGCAATAGGATTTATGCTACTTTGTGGTTCTAACAATGGCATGTATTTTCATGTTTGATTAAAATTTAAAGTTAAAAGTCCTGAGGTTTGTACAGTTGATCTTGAAAACAGGATCTGACATTACAAATTTTGGACAGCTAGAATTGGAGGGTTGCATATTAGAAATCTTTAAAATTTACTGTCATTCATGAAAATTTTTGCTCACAACTGATTATATTTGTGCTCCAGACACTACTAAGTTTATAAATTTGCCAGGGAGTCACATCCATCCATTTTACTTGAGTCTGGATTTCATAATAACTGGTATAAAACAGGCTAATTTGATTTGAAATTTTGCTTATGTCTGAATCCAGTGTACAGCTCTATTTTTGTATTCTTAATATCCCATTGGAAAATGATTGTTCAAATAAATTTGGACAGCCCTGCTTTCTAAGCATTTCCCCTTCATGCCGGATTCTAATCTTTGCTATACAGCAATGACAATGTATTTTCATTACAATTTAACACAGTGTCATAAATTATGACAGCAGTTTTCATTCTTGCATGCAGTTCCTTTCTTTTCTTATTTCAATTAGCTTTCCTTTGCCATACACATGCCACTTTTTATGGTAGTTCTCACCACATATACCCCCTCTCTTTCCCCTCCAATAAATTATAAGCATATCAAAGGTCTCATAACTTTGTCCCTCAGGACAGCCTGATAAATAGGGTAGCCTTACATACATGTAAATCTCCTTAATCTGAGCAAAACAACTATGCCTGCTGAGAGGACTTTGGCAGGATGGAGACTGCAAAACCTGATTAATCACTCTTTAAAGAAAATCAAACTCTGAAACTTCAAACAGTCTGTTTAATATTTGCCCTTCAAAGTAAGATTACCCATCAAAGGTATTTTCCAGCTGAATGATTAAAATCCACATTTGGTCTTTCACATAACAGGCTGAGGAACATTGTAAGATGTTTGCTAACTACTCTAGTGGCTTTCAAATGATGTTAGAAACCGTAGACTTCCTCAGAGGCTTATCAGGGTTTCTAACAAGAAAAGGGGTCATGAAAGAATAATGGATCAATGCTTTAGAATAGAAGTGTGTAGACATATAGCTTAAGGACCACTCTCTCCAAAGTTGTCCCCCACCCAACACTTCCCAAAACCACTTTCAAACTGTTCTGAAATTTGGTGACAAAACAGAATCCTTCAAAAGGGGTTTCCTAGCAGCACAATTGTAATGGGTTCTTGTTTCATTCATTTATTTTTTGATTGATCAGTCAATTAATCGATTGATTTATCAACTGATTACTTTGTACCTTCCTGTATTAAATGTGGGGTGCAATTGATAAAATCACAGGAAAATAAATGGATAACCTTTAAATATTTTTAAACCATTAAAATATTTGACAAAAAAATTAAAGCAATTCTACAATTAAGAAAGAAAATAGCATACTGGAGGACTGAAGACACATTCACAGTTAAGAAGCTCACCTTGCTAGCAGTTGGCAGTTCGAGACCAGAGTACTGCATGATGGATTGAGTGCCCATCTCTGTCCCAGCACTTGGGAACATGAAAGGAGCCTCATTCAGGCATCCCGAGTGGATTTACTGGAGCAAAAAACCTTTTCAACCCAGAATAATTTCTGACACAAAAAAATTAAACACAAGGCAGACACAGAGGAAGGTGGAGGGATAACATCAACGAAATATTACAAGAACCCCAAATAGTGCTGGTGGAGGCTGCTGTAAGTGGCGGAGCAAGAACCTTGACTCATGGAACTGGATTTATTTATTAATCACATTTATATCCCGCCCTCATCCAAAGACTCAGAGCAGCTTACAAAATTAAAAACACAATTAAAACACATTGATTACATTAAAAGGTTATTTTTTTCAAAAAAAAGTTAAAAGAATTAAAAGGTTAAAAAAGATAACAGGGAGAGAAGTGGCGGTCAAGAGAGCCAGCCATGCTGACCGTCTGGCCCGCACCCCACACATGCCCTGCCAGCCAGGTCTTTAGCCCCTTTCTGAAGGTCAGCAGCTCTTTCTGGAGATGCAACTCACTTGACAGGAGGTTCCATAGGGCCGGAGAGGACGCAGAAAAGGCTCTGGATCAGTGGTATGGGTATCATGCTGCGATGAGGAAGGCAAATGGAAGACTACTGAATTATATTGTTCCCAGGACAATCTTCATGCCTGACCACCATGGTAGCCAATATACAGAATTGGATACAGCACTTGAAGAAGAAGAATTAAAATGGACACAAAAGCTTCCGATTCCCTTATAGCAGGGGTTCTCAACCTATTGCCTGGGGGCTAGATGCTGCCCATGACACCATTTCATGTGGCCCACCACTGCCTCTGTCACACCCGGAAGTGCCATGCATGGCAGGCAGGAAAAAATGGCCATCCAGCCCCCGAAGCTGTCTGAGGGAGCATGACCCGGCCCTCAGCTTAAAGAGGCTGAGAATCCCTGCCTTATAGCCATGTTCTGCCAGATCCATCTTCTCCAAAATTCTAGAGTTTGACTTCCATGACCAGTGGCCAGTGGACATTGTGACAGGGGCTTAAGAGCATGACAGTCCGAAACATCCAGAGGGCACCACTTTACCTATTTTTATTTTGGTGTTAACCCCAAATGTGATGTTTTGTGGGGATTTTAGGTAATTTAATCATGTCAGACAAAAGCCTTCACTTATGCATAAAAAAAGTTGGAAGTAGAGAGAGTCACTTTCAGGTATAAGGATAGATATATGAAAAGCAATGCTGGCTAGTTAGTTCAGTGGTTTAGTTATTTGGCAGTAGAGCAAGAGGTTGGGAGTTTGATTCCCCATTGTGCCTCCAGGGAGAAAAGCCAGCCTATGTAGCCTTGAGCAAGCTATACAGTCCCAGCGTACCCCCAGAAGAAAAGAATGGCAAACCACTTCAGTGTTTTCTCTACTTTAAAATCATGAAAAGGATCAACATAAATCAGAATGGACTTGATGACACACAGTTATTCTTATTTGAAAATCACACTTTCAAAAGCTTCTATTTTGTTCTGGAGAATACATTACAGCTCCATTACAGCTGGATAAAAAAAATGTGCTTACAAGCCTCTGCCTTTTGTGTTTTAATTAGAGTGTCTAATAAAAGGAAAACAATACACTAACCTTTAAATAGAGATCCTGGACTTGTAAATTACTGATCAGTTTCCATCTGATTTTAAAAGGTCCAGTAATGCCTGCAGCAATGTAAGAACAGACTTTGAACTGCTGGATGTGATTTGGTAAGATGAAGATGAAGCACCTTTTAACTTCTGTCTTATGATCTAGAGCCGGGGTTCTCAACCTTTTAAAGCCATGGGCCAGACCATGCCTCCTCCGACAGCTGAGTGGGCCAGACTGGTAGTTCCTCCCACCATAAACACTGTCATAAAACACATCCACGGCTGTAATAAACACATTTATGACAGCCATGGGTACATTTATTGCTGTCGTAAACACATCCACTTCTGGAGGCCACATGATATGGTGCTATGTGCTGGGGCTGGCCCATGAGGTGTAGGTTGAGAACACATGATCTAGAGCTAGTGATGAGAAAGAAATACAAGGGTTCCACAAGACTGTTGCACCAACTGGTTGATTCAAATTACAAGAAAGAGAATCCATTTCACCTTAGGAAAAACTTTCTGACTAAAATAGTTGTTCAAATGTAACAGTAACTGCTCTTCTGAGTGAAACAGAAAGCCTTAAAAGGAAGTGGACACTCCTTTATTGGAGAATTTTAAAATCAAATTGGGTGACTATCTGTGAGTGATATTTTAGCTGTGGCTATCCCCCACTGGCATGGGATTAGATGAAGCAGTCCTTGAGGTGCGTTGTAGGTGTAAGTTTTTTATAATACAGTAATACCTTGGATAACTAGACACTAGAGCACAAAGAACACTGTTACCTTCCCACTGAAGTGGTCCCTATTTATCTACTTGCAATTCCTTGCTTTTGAACTGCTAGGTTGGCAGGAGCTGGGACAGAGACAGGAGCTCATTCTGTCCTGTAGTGTAGAGATAGACAGCGCTGGCTCTTCGGCTTTGAAACAAAGATGAGCACTGAACCCTAGAGTCAAATACGAGTGGCTTTCAAGCAAGGAAAACCTTTACCTTTACCTTTAATACCCCAGATAATGCTAAAACTTGGTTCCACAACTCTTAGCGTTATCCGGTTTTTAACATTGTGCGATACATTGACTGCACAATGTTTAAAAAAAAGCCTGTTCCCCTTTCCAATGAGGAAAGGGAACATGGGGTCGATCCACCTGACTCTTTGGAAAGGGCAGCGGGGATTCCAAAGCGGCAGGCGGATCGAGCCAAGCCCCAAAATTGGCAGGACTGGTCTCTGACTTTGGGGCTTGGCTCTCTGGCGATCTGAGCATCAAAGCGCCAGTTTCCTTGGGGTGCTGGCGTGCGTGCCCAGTCTCCACCCAAGGAAACCACAGTCTGAGCATCAGAGTGCCGGTTTCCTTGAGTTGTGGGTGTGCACGCCTGATCTTCCCCCAAGGAAACTGGCGGTCTGAGCGTCCAAACCTCAGTTGCCTTTAACTAATGGAAGTAGTACTACTAATGTTATTCAGAACATTCTGAAGAGCTCCTAGAACAGTGGCTGAAAGAGCTCCAACATGCAGGCAATAGTTATGTCTTCTGTTTGACTAAATCCTGCTTCAGTTTTTCAAGTTTATTTTCTCCCACAGTAGCAAAAGCTGAAGGGATTTTTCTCCTTTATGAAAGACAAAAACCTGAAGAACTTTGCTGCATGCTGTACAACCTCTGACACTTGAATCATATTGCTTGTAAAGTGAAAGAATACAATAGGTGAGAAAGAAGAAGGATGTTTCCAGAAATTATTATCTTTTGCCCCAAATTCCCTTTTAGTCCTTATGGTACAATGGCCTAGCTGCTCTTCATTTTGCTAAAGAACACTTCAGACTTTCCCTTTCTTTGGAATAAAAGATTCTGTGATACATGTATTATTTCCCTCACTGTTAGTCAATACATTCTCTTTAATCCTACTGACAATGTACTGTCATGTCAGTTGTGATTTTTGGGGACCCTATGAATTAGTTATCTCCAAAGGGTTCTGTTGTTAACAATCCAGCTCAGATCTTGTGAATTCAAGGTTGTGGCTTCATTCATTCTTCTTTTCCTGTTGCACTCAACTTTATCCAGCATTTTGATATTACTTTAGTATGTCATACATGTTCTGTGTGCTTTGGAAATGGTACGAACTGTAAAATATCCCCAGATTTGCAAACTCCTCCATATTCATGATTAGTGTGTATTTTTTAGGTTTTCTAGACCACAAATAACACAATTGTTCATTCTGGGAGTTCTACCTATCTTGTTCTTGTTCCTGTTCTTGTTAGGTACCATTAAGTAATTTCCAACTAATGGCAACCCTATGAATGCAAGGTCTCCAAACTGTCCTGTCCTTGACAGCCCTGCTGAAACATAGAAGTGCCTCAATTGTTTTCAGAGCACACTACAATCCCATGAAATTCCTACAGTTTCTGTGTGTGGATTTCATGGCTGGTTCATGAAACCCAGAGTTTACAAATGTTATTTTTTGGACTTCAACTTTCAGATCCCTCCCACCCCACATGACTGTTGAACATGTTGGCTAGAGAAGTCTGGAAATAGTAGCCCAAACCAATATGGTTTCCAAGCTCCAGTGAAATCCACAGTTTAGTGGATAAGGCTGCAATTATCAATCCACTTAACACAGAACTCAAAGCCCCAAATCCTGGTTAGTGTAGTTGTACCCTTCACAAGGTCTATTGATTGGAATAGCTCTATTCTATTAGCACAGTAAGTCACAGTTAGAGTTGACCATATGAATAAATGAAAATTGTGGAGGAGCTGAATCACATGTATTAACAATTCAGCTCAGGTTTTGCACACTCTAGGACAGTAATGGTGAATCTTGGCACTCCAGGTGTTCTTGAACTTCAATTCCCAGAATTCCAAGTCAGCACTCCTGTTGATCAGGGCTTCTGGGAATTGAAGTTCAAGAACATCTGGAGTGCCAAGGTTCACCATCACAGCTCTAGGCTATGGTATTATTTTAGTATGACATACATGTTCCATGTGCTTTGGAATGGGAAGAATTGTAAAATATTCCCAAATGTGCAAATTCCTTTATATTCAGGATTAGTGTGGGATTTTCTGATTTTCTAGGTTTTTAATTGAGCCTGGAAACCAAAAGGGAACCAATGAAGATGCACCAAGACCGAGGATATATATAACATATGGGAGACCTGACCCTGGAGATTCATTCATCTAAACCAGAGATTTGTATGGTTGGTCTGGTCTGGAATTCCTGTCAATCAACCATGTTAGTAGTGAATTAAAGTTGTTACCTTTTTTACTGAGAACCTTCTCATCATTAACATATTTATGGCAGGCAGATAGAGAGTATAACCATCTCAATGCTGCTAGTGCTGGTATCAAGTGATTTTTTTTCTGGTGCAAAAGAGAGATAATTTCATGTTAATTTATTGATTGGGAGTTGCAAAAATTCACATTTTTTTAATATTGAAGAACTGAATGCAAAGTTTAAAAGATTTAAATGCGAAAGGGAAATTGTGGATTGTCTTTTTTCACTATATATGATTCAAAGATCAAAATTTTCTAGAGTTCAGCCTTTGTGTGTTTTTCTGTGTGTCTTTTGTGTTTCATTCATTTCCAGTCTCTTTTCAGCAAATAACAGTGCATATCTAACCCAGTTTATATAAGCTGTTTATATCCCTGTGTTTAGATATACCCCGCTGTCAACCAGCATTTTTGTTCCCTGATGGTAATTAATCTCAACGTGCACAGAGCCCTGCTAAAATCACAAGCTTTTCCTCACTCCCTCTAGCATTTGTGAGTACCCATGGCTGAACTTAGAAATTATTATATATTGATTTAATTTCAAATAATCAGTTGCATTATTGGTTGGTGATTTTGCAGAAATTACAAGCAAAGTAAGATAGAAAAGGGGTGCACGTGTGTAAAGAAAAAAGAAGCTGAGGTTATAAAATATAAAATAAGCATGTCAGACAAGCACTCAAGCATCCAACCAAACACTTATCAGAGAGATGGTCAATTTGGTAGTGTTTACGATGGATAGCACTGCAACAGAAGATCTGGCAATAAGATGGATAGTAAATATAATACTGGGAAATATTTGCATTCTAAATCCAAAGCAAAAACCAAACAACTGATAAGAGAGCAAGCTCAGGATGTAAGTAGTCTCTTCATTTATGACTGCTGTGATGGGGGATATACATATTAAATAATATAATGAAGCAGTACATTGTATGCATGGGTTGAGGAGGGGGGAACTCAAATGGCTGTGCCGAAAATTTTCTCTGAAAACTAAACTGTATGCTGGGAGTCCAAACCCCAAGTGGTCAAGAAATAGTGGAATAAAAAGGGTGGAGGGAAAGTATGTACATTGGGCAGTCTTCTACATTGGTAGTGCACAAAAATAGGGAAGGTAAAGGTCTCCCTTGCTCGAAGGCCAGTCATGTCTGACTCTAGGGGGTGGTGCTCATCTACATTTACAGCCATAGAGCCAGCGCTGTCTGCGTCTGCAGATATTTCTGTGGTCATATGGCAGGCATGACTAGACACTGGATCACACAGAATGCTGTTTCCTTTCCTGACAAAGTGGTGCCTATTTATCTACTTGCAATTTCTTGCTTTCAAACTGCTAGGTTGACAGGAGCTGGGACAAAGATGGGAACTCATACACAATGATATACTGTATTGCCACAAACATTCAAATTATGGTAATATTCCTCTGTGATAAGGTTTTTTTACTATCTGTTTTTAATGATGGAGTTAAAAATCCTTCTCCAGTTGCTTCCCTGAAGCCTAAGTCAGTACACCTGCTGACCAGGGTTTCTGGGAATTGGCGTTCAATAACATCTGGAATGCCAAGGCTGGCCATCACTTCTCTAGGGTATGGTGCTCATCTCCATTTACAGCCAAAGAGCCAGCGCTCTCTGCATTTGCAGACATTTCTGTGGTCATATGGCAGGCATGACTAGACACCAGAGCACATGGAACACTGTCACCTTTCCTGCCAAAGCGGTACCTATTTATTTGCTTACAACTCCTCAGTTTCAAATGGCTATGTTGGCAGGAGCTGGGACAGACAACAGGCAGCTCAGTTGGGCAGCACTCCGGTCTCAAACTGGTGGCCTGTTGACCTTCTGGTTGTGAAGCTCATTATCTTAACCACTAAGCCACCACAGCCTATAGTGAATAAACTACACCATGAATATTCCCTACAGCAACAGCAACACATCATGTTGACTGGGAAGAATCTGGGAGTTGTAGCCTAAGAAAGTTGGAGACTTGAAAAGAGGAAGTTCTGCAAATATGCTGAGACCATCACAACTATGCCTTTGGAAGCAGTCCAAAAAGGTAATTCTGCCAATCTTTGCTTCCTAATGTGCACAAATACATCAATTTGCTATGCACATTTACTGAGACATAAGACTCATTTAATTTAGCAGGACGCATACCTGAGCAAGCAGTTTGAAGATCCATGCTCAGACAAATACAAGCAAAATTAGTTTCTTCTCCTTTCTGAAAATCTTCTTTTTAGAAGTTGAAAGTTCAAAGTGACCATGAGAACAATTTTTTTTCATAATTTATATTCCCCCTCGCCCTCCATAAGGGAGCATCTAAGTAAACTCTCAGCTAAGGTCTCAGAAACCCAGGAGAAATAAAATGTAACTTAATGTTTTTCAAAGGAATCATGGATTCAGAGACCTAGAAACCTGTAGACCAATGTTTCCCAACCTTTGGTTTTTGGACTTCAATTCCCAGAAGCCTAAGTCAATTTCCCGAAGCACTGATCAGCCAATGTACTGACTTAGGCATCTGGGATGAAGTCCCCCTGTGAGGTGTGGGCCCTACATTGGAAACCACTGCTCTAGAACTTAAAGGACTGCAAGGATCATGGAGATCAACAACTCCCTGCCAAAACACAAAACACAGAAAAATACTTACTGGTAGGCCAAAATCCTGTTGCTAAACATTAGCCAAATTGTAATTTTTGGTCCACTGAACAAACTGTCCCTGTCAGGATTCTTAGGCACATACCAAGATTCATGGCAGAGATGCTTTGTTTACTAGGAAAGAATGCACTAAAATTATAATTTGGCTTATACTGGAATTTTAGCCATAGAGTCAGACTTCAAAAAGTTCATATATACAATCCACATAATCCCTCGACTAGCATTCATTAGTATGAGTTAATTGCTTTTTATATACCAGTTGCAGAGAAATGATGCAGGCACCTCTGCAAGATTTCTGCAAACCTATTTCAGACACATCAGAGAGGGGGGAAAACCAAAAGACAAAAAATGTTGTGGCACTTTAAAGACTGACTGCTCTATTTTAATGTTAGTTTTCATGGCTTGAGTCCACTTTGTTAGATCTGAGAGTGAGCCTTCATGGCCTCAATTGATAGACATCAGGTACAGGTTGGTTAGTAAAACAGGTAAGTATACAAACCAATGTGCGTGTTTTTTACAACTGGTAATACCTGTTCTTCAGATTAATTGTGAACCTTCATCCTATTTCAGACAGCTGCAAAAGAACATGTTCTTGATCTTGCAGTATTTACCGGTAATAATGTAGAATCCAGACCATGTGAAGGTCCATAATGGGACTAGGTAATACCTGTAAAATCTGGGCAGATCCTATGAAACAGGTGATATGGCAATACAGCCCCCATCTACATGCTGTGATGCTAGTCCCAATTAGCACTGACTGTACTTAGATGCAGTGATGGGATGCAACAGGTTTGCACCAGTTCGCCAGAACCGGTAGTAACTTTCCCCAGTGCCCTGGAGAACCGGTAGCGGCTTTGGGGGGGGGGGGGAGAACCACCTTCGGGGCTTACCTTTTCACTGGTTCCCCCACTGCGCATGCACGCCAAGCACTTGGTGTGCATGCACCCGTATAGTGCTTGGCACGTATGCATGGCAGAAGAGAAGCTGCTAGCCTGAAGCTCCCTATAGCCTGCTCCCTAGGGTAAGTGACTCACCTTTGGATGTGGTGTGTCTGTGTGTATTTTAATGTGTATTTAATACCTTTATCTATATTGACGTACTACCACACTTGCTAAAAAGGCCTGGTGGCTGGCAGGGCTGGTGGCCTGGCTTGGGGTTTTTAAGCAAAGTCTTGGAGTTACCTCATCAATAAGTTACACCTATGCTGTTCCAATTGCTGTTCCAATTGGAGAACCCTTAAGGAGGTACAGCTGTTTTACATTTACATTAAGGCATATTATTCTAGAGAACCGGTACCATGACCATATCCATCTTGCAACATGGTGCTGCCCAGGCACTTATACTAACAGATAAGTGACAGGTTTGTGTTTGGGGTGGGTGGGTTGATTTATGTTTGGGGTGTGTGGGTGTTTGGTTGGGTGGGTGTATTTTAATGTAATTTTTATTTATTTATTTATTTATTTTATTTACTGGTTTGTGTTGTGGGTGGGTGGGTTGAGGGGTGTGTCCGTGTGTGTGTGTGTGTGCGTGTGCGTTTATTTTTATTTTATTATTATTTTAATTTTTTGCCCAACCCATGACATCATGTTGTCATGACATTAGCTCCGCCCACACTGTAATGATGTCACGGTGGGGTAGTAAAATTTTTGACAACCCACCACTGCTTAGATGACTTTAAATAAATTCCTAAACTGCACAGCATGTTGTTAATGCAGATCTTTGTACAGTAAATGATTTTGGTTTATAACTCACATAATGCTTCAGCCAGGGGGATTTTGTGAGCTATAATAATAAAAGAAGTTACTTTTCTTGACTCTGGTTTAATAAAATGTGGTGTTTATCATTATAACACAAGAATCAGCCAGGCAGAGCCACACGAAAGTCCTGTCATCAGCATTTTAATATCTTGAGCATGCTAGTTTAAAACCAAACAATGCTGTGACTTTAAATTCTCAGTTGGTTGTGAAGGAGGAAAAAGGACTTTACTGCATCTCTGATGTGTGAAAAATAAAACAGCCAGTTTATTATTGACAAATCCAAATGGCATGAAGGGGTCTGAAAAGAATTTGAGGTAGTGTCAGAGCTATCTACCCGCTCTGTAGTTGTCAAAGCAGAACTACAGCAGTGACCCAAAGTGGTAAATAGGCCAGTGTCCTCCACAAAAATCATCCTTTAAAACATGGGCATTGAAAAAAAGACATGGAAACAATGACATCAGGGCAAAGTTTCTCATCCGAGTGCACATTGTTGCTACTCTACTCTTCTAGATGGAAAAATCTCAAAGAAAAGTAAGTTTGGGAGGTTGATGTCAGTATTTTTATATAATGTGGGGAGTTGCTTGGACTAGAAGTCCCAAGGTCTACCAGAAAGCAAGGCCAAATGGGATGCTCACTGGAGTCTTCTTGAAGAGCGGAAAAAGTTGTATATTATAACAAGAATATACAGTGGTACCTCGCTTAAAGAGCATAATGCGTTCCACAGGATTGCTCTTTAAGAAAGTTTGCTCTTTAAGCCAAACACCACTGAAAGTGACCAATTGCAACTTCTGGTGGGGGGGATTGCGAACCCAGATTTATTTGTTAAGCAAGTTTTTGGTTGGCTTTAGTTGTTAAGCGAAGCGACCATTCATAGAAAATTCTGCTCTTTAAGCAAGCTACTCTTTAAGCGAGGCGCTCTTTATGCGAGGTTTTACTGTACAGATATATAGCGTAGTTACTCATTTCATAAAAATGAAAAAGAATGGCTTAACCAATGGGGGGCTACAAAAATTTTTACTACTGCACTGTGGGTGTGGTATGGTGGGCAAAGGGGCCAGCCAGAACTTCTGCTACTAGTTTTGGCAAACTGGTGCGAACCTGCTGATGGCCACCACTGGGCTTAACATATCAAACAAAGATCATGGCAACAGGTCCTATCAGTACCTGGAAAATAGATGGGGAAGAAGTAGAGGCAGTGACAGATTTTACTTTCTTAGGATCAAAGCTCACTGCAGATGGTGATTGCAGCCATGAAATAAAAAGGCGACTGATTCTTGGGAGGCAAGCGATGAGAAATCTGGGAAGCATAGCAGAGACATAAAATTGCAAACAAAAATTTGTATAGTCAAAGCAATGGTGTTCCCGGTGGGAATGTATGGCTGTGAGAGCTGGACCATAAGGAAAGCTGAGCGCAGAAGAATAGATGCCTTTGAGATGTGGTGTTGGAGGAGAGTTTTGAGAGTCCCATGGACAGCAAGGAGAACAAACAGATCAATCTTAGAAAAAATCAAACCTGACTGCTCCCTAGAAGGTCAAATTGTAAAGATGAAGCTGAGGTGCTTTGGACATCAAATGAGAAGAGAGGATTCACTTGAGAAGGCCTTGATGCTGGGTGGAGGGCAAAAGAAAAAGGGGGCGGCCAAAGATGAGATGGCTAGATGGTATTGTGGGGGCAGAGCTGGGTGGGCTGAGGGGGATGGTGGAGGACAGAAGTGCCTGGCGGGTGGTGGTCCATGGGGTCGCGGAGGGTCAGAATCAACTGTGCAACTGAACAACAACAACAAAAGCAGAATACAAGGGGATTGGTATATTTTGTAGTTAAGGTAAATAACAAAGAAAACCTGTAACATTTCCTATTCAAAATATTGAGGCCAAACATCATAGATGCAAAGCTGATCAGAAAATGGATTAAAACAAGCTTTCTATGAATTTATATAAGTAATAGAGAAAAAAACATATCACTTATGCAAGGAAAAAAAAACAACAGAGTGAAAAAAACAGTAAAACAATGACACTTCAAATACACCACTATCAAAGTCTATACTTATGGGTAAAAGAGTTAACAAAGCTTCTACAGTAAAACCTCACATAAAGAGCACCTTGTTTAGAGACGAACTCACTTAAAGAGCAGAATTTTCTCTGAATGGTCGCCTTGCTTAACAAATAAATCCAACCAAAAACTTGTTTAACAATTAAATTAGGGTTCACAATCCCCCCCCCCAGTCACAACTGGTCACTTACAATGGTGTTTCGCTTAAAGAGCAAACTCGCTTAAAGAGAAACCCCGTGGAACGCATTATGCTCTTTAAGTGAGGTACCACTGTATTTGTTTTAAAATTCAAAAGTTGAAAAGAACACTGTTAGAATAAGAAACTTAATATTTTCATAATGTAAGCCATAAAGAAAGCATCTTAGCTTATTTCAAATAACACAAAATGCATCAAAAATATAAGACACAGAAGCAAATTGAATCATGTAATAATAAACTAAATTGAAATTACTGTACTGCTAAAACTGTTTTCAGTCAAGCCTTATCTTATTGTTTCCAAAACATAGCCTTCCTTGGTGGAATGTCCAGACAGCAGGTCATCTTTTATCTTAATGGGCTGAAGCCAGACATTCGGGTCAGAGGCGTAGCTACCGCCGTATCTGCCGTATCAATTATACGGGGCCCCCGGGTCACGGGGGCCCCCAACGTGCGTAAACAAAACAAATCTTTACCCTTCCTAAGGGCCCCCAAAAGATTTTTATACGGGGCCCCGCCAAGGCACGCTACTCTTCTGATTCGGGTTCAAACTGTAAAGAGGCTTGTGTTTATATTCTTGAAAGAGTGACATATTTCATTCCCACTCCCTTCAAACTCCTGCTCCAAGCCAGATGTAGCTTGGCCTATTAGCAAAGCTTTGCCTCAAGGAAAGGTGATAGTAGTTCCTCCTCCTCCTATCTTTTTTTCTTGCTGAGCAAGTTTTTTTCTGCCCTAGCTGATCATGCAGGCCCAAAATTTTTCAGGCCACTTTTCATTAATTGATGTACTCTGACAGCCTGATCCTACAAAATGAGAAATGACATCAGAATTAGCTTTCTGTATTATACTAGTTTGAAGATATATAGTATGCATATTTAATCAAAATGGGGAGAGGTGGCAGAGAGGAAAATGGAGAAGTGTTGGAAGGAAGGATGCTCAGAGGAAATGCCTGAGAAAACCAGCACTTTAAGAGTTAACTGCAGAGGCACACACTTTGTTGAAATGAAATCCCTCCAGGTAAGGCACCTCTACCCTCCACCATCCTCCACAGCCCACGCTTATTGCATCAACAATTCCATCTAACCATCTCATCCTCTGCCATCCACTTTTCCTTTTGCCCTTGACCTTTCCCAGCACTAAGGCCTTCTCAAGTATGTCCTCTCTTCTCATTTGGTGTCCAAAGTACTTTAGCTTCATCTTCAATATTTGTCTTAAGGAGCACTCACAGTTGATTTCCTTCAGAATCAACTTACAGTAAAACCTCATATAACACTAAAACCTGGTTCCACAAGTCTTGGTGTTATATGATTTTTAGTGTTATCTGATGCATGTTAAAATCCTATGGGATCCATAGAGATACATTGTAACCACACAGGCTTTCGCGGTTGTTATCTGAAGCATCCCATAGGATCTTAATGTTATCTGATGCAATTCTTCCCCCCAGATTCCTTAATGTTATGCGATTTTAGTGTTATTCGATACTAATGTTATATGAGGTATTACTGTATTTGGTTTCTTTGCTGTCCAGGGTACTCTCAAGATTCTCCTCCAGCACCACATTTCAAAGGCATCTATTGGCGTCTATTGATATACTGCACAGGGGGAAAAAATCCAAAAGATGTCACAATGGATGAGCACATGAATTCAAACACCAAATTGAATTCACATAAACCCAATTTGGATTTGGATTTTTTGACAGTCAAGCCATTCCCTAAGATCCATTCTGAAACTCTGTATCAGTACATGTGTGCAGATCACCACTTAAAAACTTGCATGCCTTTTAAAAATGCACAGTAGATTTCTAAAAATGTAAATGAGAATGTTAGTCAGGATAGGCATGCATCCATCTGTGGTCTACATGTCCTTGTCCATCCTGCCAATGATAGTACTGGTGTTTATTAGGGTTATAGCTATGGTGTAACTTTAATAAAGTGTGTTGCAATTCCACTATTTACAAACAGAAGAGAGACTGACAGTTACTTCACTGCCCAAGTCCTCAATTTTCTCAAAGTCTCGTTAGTACCATACCACATAGTGGTGACAGTGTGAGCAATGTGCAGGGCATCCCCATTTTGCCAACCTGATGTCCTTGCCCACTAGCCCAGCCTGCTCATTGGACTTCCTAAATTTTGGCCCAGCATCACTCTCTGCTATCTCTCCCCCAGGAAGAAAGCTTGCATGGTTCCTCATTCCTGGCCTGGTACTCGACCTCCTCCAGTGACACTTTCATCCCAACCAGTTCTCCAGTTCAAGAATCCTCCTTATCCCAGAGGCAAGCACAGACATCCCCCTCAGAATGCTGTTGCTCCTTTGCTTCTCTCTTCTGTCTCCTCCCTTCTTATATCCTCTTCTCCACCCCACTTCTTCTCTTCCACCAATCCCAGTTGCCCAATACCATCTCAGATCTCCATTAGATCCTTTCTGTTTCCACTTTTGCCTCCCTCCCGTCCCACTGCCCATTTTGCCACTACCACCACAAAAAAACCCAGCTCCTTCTGATACATCATGCCCTCAGTGCATTAAAGATCTTGGGTTCTCAGAGCCTGGACCCTTGTCTGCATGGGGTGACAAGCATCCTTCTCCACTGCAGTCACCTCAACACCATGAATATGTCCGTGCACAAAAAGGCAAATAGATTATTCTTCATTTTTCTTCAAATAACAGATATAGAATAGACTTGGTGGGAAGAGAAAGAGGAAGCCCATGGAAATAGAAATGATAGGTCGCATATCCCCATCCCTGCCTCATTTGTATAATCCAGAATCAATTGTGTTAAACCATGAAATGTGGTGTGTTGCATTTGCGACTATGCATTTTGTGGGTTGGGTCAGCAGGAAGGATGAAAGCAAATATACTGCCCCTTATTTTAAAACATCCTTTTAGCCATTATTGTAAAAGAGGCACTTTGATGTAACAAGATTAAACTGAAACTAAATAACAGGACACATTTGGAATTAACTGTGACTGCTGTGCAGACTTTTGAACATATCTAATATACACAATTTATTATTTTTACTTCAAAGCCAACCAAAGCTACAATGAGTCTCTTCTTATATCCTGCTATCTCTTCCTTGACAATATGAAAAGGAGTAAGAAAGTAAACACATGCTTTATAAGTACAATGGCAATCTTTACTGGCTGTATTGTATCTGATTGGTTTTTCTGAGTTGTGAGATGAATTGGGGGAAAGTGTTTAAAATAGAGTTGTCCTTTGCTTTAAGTAAAGAGAGTTTACCTGCCTCAAGTGACAGAAGGAAAAGGGTAGCCCACCATTAAGGTCACTTTCTTGAAACACTGCAGCTGGGAAGTGACCAGTCCATCCACCCAAACTGAGATATCAATGGGTCTCATATTCCTATCAAACCCTGGACTGCCAAAATGAAGCCACTTTCTTGGCTTTGCCATTGGCCAAACTTAAGACCTTATCGATACATGTTTCTGGCAGTAACCGGCAGACTAGTAAATGATCTGGATTCTGTATCTCTCCACATTCACAGTGGTGTTGTCCGCCAATAGCCCCCACTTGATCATGTTGGTCTTGCATTTAGGGATTCCAAACCTACCCTATTCAGGGTCCTCCAAATGATGCAGGCGAGGTTGAGTTTATTTATTTATTTATCGAATTTCTATTCCACCCTACTCGCAGGAGTGACTCAGAGTGGATTACAAACAGTCATATAAAACATATAAAATCACAAATTCCAAGATACAATTTAAAAAATCTAAAAACATTTTAAAACAGAATCTCATTCCTTTCCTAAATGTTGTATCTTGTCCAGTGAGCTCCTTCTAATTAGATTTGACTCTTGTGTACTCCCAAGAATGTTTGTTCTTGCCATAAAGCTCTTCCTGCATCTGAGCAGGTGGACTTAGGGCTCATATTCATTCAGAGGATGTCAAGGATCAGATCAAACCAGATCAAACCAAAGGAAAGGAGATGAAAATAGGGAAGGAACTAATGCATTTTTTTAAAAAATAGAAGAAGACACAGTGCAATGTGGAAGGCAGATGAAAGGCCACTGCATTATATTCTCAGGACAGTCTTCATGGCTCATCACCATAATGATCACCTATATCCAAATTCAGATGATGATGATGATGATGATGATGATGATGATGATGATGATGATGATGATGATGATGAAGAAGAAGAAGAAGAAGGTGATAGGGGAGAAAGAAATGGAAATTCCTGTCTTTCTATTTTCAGATAGGGTCCTCAATGCAAAACAGAAAATCATAGCACCAGGGAAATATGGCTATAAAAATTATGCCAGCAATATCCTATTTTTGCTCACAGGCAATGCTCCTTTTCATGGTATTCGGGAAAGGGTTCCATCTGTAGTCTGAAGTTAGACCACTTTGTTCTACTACTAGCTAAAGAGAAAAAAGACACACAATTCATATTTCCGTATGGAAATATAAATTTAATACCTGCAAAGACTTGTAATAGGCTGAATTGCATCTTACCTTAGAAAGGAGGACATTTGCATGATATATGGTGTATTTGTTCAGTGAAAAACACAGACAAAAATGCACATATTTTAAACAAGTGTAGTGAAATTGGATGTATTTAAGAAATACACACAACCATAATCAAGTCAATGAGCAAAGTATTGAAGTTGTACACATTATGTAAAATGTTCCACAAAATGCTTAGTTTAGGAAACAAGCATACTCAAATATCCACCAATTATGGGGCATAAAGAAACCTTTTTGAAATCAGTACATATCTGAAGCCAGAAGGGAGCACTGGAAGGATTTTGAGAAATGCAACAGAAATAAAACAGTCTAAATAAAACAGTCTGTTTTTTGTGATTCCTCATTTTGTGTGTGCACATGTAGAATCCATTTGACAGTTAGAGGTGCACAGTGAGAGGGGCATTGTTGTGTGATGTAAAGGTGGCCTGGCATCTCCTGAGATTCTTAGCAGACCTGTGGGGTACTGAGGCCCATTAGTGCAAGTTGCTTTAGCTGTTAATTTTAGTCACCCACTGGCTGGGCTGTCAGTGACATGTTTGCCTCTCCAACTTAGCTAGCCTTGACTTCATGGGTAGAGGCACAGTCATTCCCCTATCCCACTAGACGTAGTGTGACACGTTCACAGCTTGTTTGAACCTGCCAGGACATACACCCGGTCCCCACTATACTTCACTGTCAGACAGTCAGGGCCACTGCTGCACCACTATGAAGTATGGGGCAGGACTTTACAGCATGTATGAGGTAGGACTTTGCATTCCAACTCATTTTCCCATTCAAAATGAGTGGAATATGACTTGCGACCAGCAGAAACCTATCCCTTGATAGTCTAGTCAATCAAGGAATCAAGGAACATGTAAGATCATGGAGACATAGAATAGTATATCTGGAAGGCTTGACTAGTCTACCCACCTGCCAATGGAGGAATTCCATAGCTAGAGCATTTCTGACACCCAGTCTTTATATAAAAATATCCAGTGAAGGAGTGGACACTGTTTGCTATTGAAAACTCTACAAGTGTTAAAATGTTCTTACAGTTAAGACGTTCTTCCTATAGTCTAGCTGAAGTGTCATTATAATTTGCATCTGTTGGTTCTACAGCCTATAGCAGCAGCAGAAAACAAGTTTATTTCATCTTCTGCCTGAAAGCTCTTCAGATATTTGAAAATGTCTAGCTCTTGGTCTTCTCCTCCCCAGGCTAGAGCCACTCAATTCCATATGACTTCTATTCACACAGCTTGGTCTCCAGACACTTTAGCACCTAGTTCATCCTTCTCTGGACATATTCCAGATTGTTAACACCCTTCCTAAAGTAGCCCTACAGTGAAACCAGGTTGTTGATCATATTTGAAAGCCTTCACAGAACAATGTGATCCTTCACTTCACACCTGTCACTTTGAGAGAGCAGGGTGACAATGAAGGAGGTGGGACTAGCTCAGTGGATGTTTTCATTTGAAAGGTCATATATTTGCTAAATGGTGGCAATGAGATCTGATGAATCTCACAATGCTTCTCTTTCTCATCTACACAACTTCCTCCTGATGATGTTGTCTGGGATGTGATATAAAGTGACTGCTGCATAAGTGTGTTGATTATTTTTGTTTCTTCAGTTCCTTTGGTCTGATCTGATCTGGTGTTAGAAGGATTAGCTGACAAGTTTGCTGCCCAGGGTATGCCAGACTGTATTCACAATCTTTGTGGTGGCTCCTTCTGTGTAACCACTTGTTCACTGGGCAAGGAACAACATTAAAGGTGGATATAGCCGAAGATCTCAATCTCCTCTATGTCACTTGAAGGACCCTGAATAGGCTTAGGGCTGGAGTCCCTAAATCCAAGACCAACATGCTCAAGTGAGGACTGCTGGTGGACAGCAACACACAGGTTGAATGTGGAGAGACACAGAAGCTGCCCATTTGGTGGTCTGCTGATGGCTTCCAGAGGCATGCACCGATGAGGACTTGGGTTTGGGCAATGACAAAGCGAAGTAAGTGTCTTCATTTTGGCAGTCCAGGGTTTGATCAGGACATGAAAGAAGAAGATTTTTTGTTTTTTCGGGTGCTGATGTTGTGTTGTCTGGTTTTGGCATAGATCTGTTGTGTCGACTCTGGTTTTTAAAGTAGTTTTCAGTGTGTTGTAGGATTTGGTTTGTGATGAATGAAAAGAAACCTGAAATGAAATTACACAAAAGATGTTTAGGTTTACCATAACACCAGCTACTTAAAAGAGACATCCCCCAAAAAAAACAACAACCCAGAAATGAAAGGAAACTGATTTTTTTTCTATGTAGATTCCTACTTACTAGTAAAAATATTTCTATTGATGCAACCTGGAACTATATTAGGGGATTTGTTTTCATTGCAACACTAATTGACATTTAAGCAGCAGTCTAGTAAGACTCCTAGGTCTCCTTTCCTCACATGTTTAGTTTTAACCAGACTTCCAAAATAGGAGGGGGTCCTAATTTTCTGTCAAGTCCAAGGCCTGCCTCCTCATTCTGTTTTCCAGATTGGCTTAGTTGTTCCCTGTCTGTCTCCCCATAGAGAGGAGAGAGGCTTCTGGGTCACTAGATGAGATTTTATGAAGTACTGTATAGATTTCATTGAGCCTGCACAGGCTCATTAGTTCGGCTAACAGCTTCTATTGTTAAGAGGCTCTGCAGGTAAGGATGGCAACAACAGTCAATGATGCTTAAACAGGGTGCCAGCAGAGTCCTTCATACTGGTTATCACTAAGGTTAGAAGAGGGGAATGAGTGCATAAAACTGCAGCAGCAGAAATAAAGCTTGGCTCCCTTTAAAGCAGAACCATTCAGCCTTGCTGCACAGTTTTCATATGAGGCTATTGTTTTCTAAAGCAAGGCAGAAGGGAAAGTGAATAAAACATTAGTCATTGGCAGCTTTCTCTTATACCCTGTTAACCTTGTTGCTTTGTGCAGGACTGTCTGGATTATAAGGACAGGCTGAGTATCCATCTTCCAGAATGGCCACCTTTTGCCTCTTCTTCTTGCCAAATATTTTGCAAAACAACAGAAAATATACGTCAGGGTTTTCCAATCTGGAACAAAGGATGAGCAGGCAGAGCTTGGACTTGACAGAAAGCTAGCCCCTCCCCATCTTAGTTTGGAAGTCTGGCTAAGGCTAAACATGTGAGGAAAGAAGACCTACGAGTCTTGCTAGACTGCTGCTTAAAAGAACACCAAATGATCTTACTAATTAAAAAATAGTAGAGGGATAGAGGGGCTCAGATCATCCAGCGAGCTGGGGTCATTATACCTCCCGCACTCCATACCTGCCCTGCCAGCCATGTTTTTAGATTCTTCCTAAAGGGCAGCAGCTCTATCTGGAGACATAGCTCCGTTGGCAGGAGGTTCCATAGGGCAGGAGTGGACACAGAGATGGCCCTCCTTCTAGTGCCAGAGAGATGCGCCTCTCTGGCTGATGGAACAACTACAGTCTCTCCAGTCCGTTCTGGTGGGATGGACAGATGTTCTTGGGGTGAGGTGGTCTTTTAAATATCCTGCGTTCCATGGGTTTGCTCTTTGAGTGAGTTTGCTCATTAAGTGAAACACCATTGTAAGTGACCAATTGTGACTTCTGGCAGAGGGATTGCAAACCCCAATTTATTTGTTAAGCGAGTTTTTGGTTGGCTTTTGTTGTTAGGTGAAGTGACCATTCAGAGAAAATTCTGCTCTTTAAGCAAGTTACTCTCTAAGTGAGGCACTCTTTATGTGAGGTTTTACTGTAATTGTAACTAAATTTTGGTCATTGCCTGTTTGAGGACACTTAATTTTGCAGTTTTTAGAAAGAGAATATTACATGAAGGTTAGTGAAGGTTAGTGAAGGTGGTACAACACACTAAAATATAATGTAATATGTGCCTTGTGACCTAACAAGATGATTGATTCCTCTTCCTTAAGGCTTCTAGGAATAGTTAGTCACCTCTTTTTGGCCAGAAAAGAGGGTTGCTCAATTCCTTGTGATAACAACATGCTACACTTTATAATACTATCGTATGTTATTACACTTGGTTGTATAGTTTTCACTGCAGTCTTGTCTTCAGTTATGTGGCATAAATGAAAAATGGTGTTGCATTCTGAAGATTTAATCAGATGTCAAATTCTTCTCTGTATCAGAAAGCAAACACACAGAGAACAAATTGATGGAATTATATTCAGATCACAAACCAAAAGATCTTTGGACTTGTGCTTCATCAGATGGTGGTGTCTATCACAAATGATATGCCTGGATTTTGAAATGGAGAAATTTATTTTTGGTACTAATTGGACTATTGTAGCACCCACTGGAAAACATACTAATGCTTGGAAAAGAGACAAATTCAGCTGAGTTGCTGAACATTCATCTTAGATGGCGAAGCCCAAACTTAATGTCTGATCCACACTGGCCATATGACCGATATCCAGCATAGAGTAAGAATGAGAAAAAATTATGTATAAGTGAATACTGTTCATGCTTTTGAAATAAACTGTTATTCCTTGGTTTGCAAACTTCCCCAAATTTTGCAATATTATCATCTGATCAAAGAACATGTGCAAAAAATGTTTTCATTGGGAAAATGTATATAAAATGTATATACAAATTTCTTTAAGTTAAGAAATTTACACACACAAAGTAAATATACTTGTAGTTAATAAACTTGTAGTTGAAATTAATGGGAATGTTATAAAATGTGAAAGAGACAAACTTGTTATTCCTAAATGTGGAAACAAATTTGAAATTTGTCTGTTGAATAGAAATTATATGGCCAAATTCAACAGACCAATATGTTCCATGCTTTTGAAGGAATGAAATTGTTGTTGATCACCAAATACATGTTCTTCTTTTCCCATGTCTAGGACAGACGTGAAACTACCAAAATGAAGGCACCTTTTGGTGAGTTCATTCTGCAGTTCCTTTTGCCTGACCTAGTATGAGAAAGATTAGCCAGCAACACAAAGTTGCTATCACCAGGGTACGCCCAATTGTGGTTCAAAAATAAAACAAACCTTGAGGAGGCTTCCAATGAAGAAGTAAATGGTGTGAACCCACACTCTTGGGGAAGGAGGAAGGGATACTTTGATTTACACAGTGTTCAAATCCAAATGAAAGTCAGGCCGGAAATCCTGCTGTGATAATGTAATAGACCGTACAGCCAGCAACTCAATGCTGAGTGCTGGGCAGCAGTAAATAAACTGACTCCCTAAAGGGGCCAACGGCTATGGGTGGATGAGACCTTTTACGTGGAGCGATGGTCCTCTCAGTGGAGGAAATGCTACTGGAAACCATCATATTGGGCCCAACAGCAGAGGAGGAACTATGATTCCCAATGGTCATGGAGGCAGAAGAGGCCATGCCAGATGGACTGGCTGTGAAGGCGCACCTTGTCCATATCCTCAAGGCTGCAGCAATCCCGCAGTTAAATCCTGCATATCTCATTTCATATGTGCCTGTTTCAGGAAAAAAAATGCATTATCGGATATGAGTTACAGCTGACAACGACTACGACGACAAATCCAAATTTTGAAAAGTTAAATATTCAGAGATCTTGACGTTTCAGTTTCAAATCTTCTTGTTCAAATTTTATGACTCACAAGTTCTTTCCTTCAGAGAAAGAAAGAGGGGAAAAGAGAGGCAGTCATATAAATATATCACCTATAGGGTTATACACAATTCCACGTCAGTGTACTTAGTACACTTTTGTACAGGGTCAGTTCCACTGTAACAACAGGTGAAGTGTCTGGAAAAGGGACTATGATATATCACAATCATTTCACTGTGTTCAAACCACGTTTCACCCAAAGTCCAATTTGAGATGTTTGGGTCAAAACACCTGAGGAAGCAAGATTATTTTTCTTAGCACCAGATGCAGTAGGTTTATCAAGCTCACATTCTAGAAAACTAAGATCTAATAATACATGGAGACAGTTTGTTCCTTTCTAGTGACTCATCTTATGGAACATCTGAGGTCTAGATGATAGAAAATATGTTTTAATTAATTGATTATTTTCATCCCCCATCTAATATTTTTAAATGGTAGGTTGTGTACATGCATCTCATTCTGGGAAGCTGGAATACTTTTGACTGGAGTTTGTTGTTCTATAGTTTAGTCAGATTGTTAAAAATTCATTCTTGTCATTGGGCACTTTTAGCTGAGAGCATCTGCTTAAATTATTTACCATGCAGTAACAGCTGGAGATTTCTGACAAGACCATTTCTAAAAGATGAAATCCAAAATGCATTTTCTGTTTAGATTGCTGGGGTCCCTTCCCACCCAACCCCCTGGTTTGCCATTTTATTGTGCTCTGGGGAATTCGGAGCTTAGAAAGTTGATTAAACTTTTACATCTTATGAACAGGTCAGTAAATTTGTAGACTCTCTCTTGTGATGGGTACAGGTTTTCAAAAAAAAAAACCCCACATTTTTAGAGAGATTCCTTTCCCTCAGGACTCTGCTATATCGGTTTGCCTCATAAACTCAGGAGCAACGAATGTAAATGCTTCATTGATAACTGTCATAATTCTAGTCATAAGATTATCTCATGGCATCTTGTACTCTCTAGATCTCTTTAGGAAGGGGTGTGGCACCTTGGTAGAACACATAGTTTGCATGCAGATCAATCCATGGAATTTCCAGATTGAACAGCAAACTAAAAGATTCAGTTAGAAAAGTCTAGAGAAATGTTGGCTTGAGCCAATTCTTCCTTACTGTACCTGTATCTTTCTATTCACCTAAATAGTCTTAGTATTGTATTGTTAGAAGAGACCATAAGAGTAATATAACCTAACCTATTGTTCAAGCAGGAAATCCAGTGTTAAAAGACATCGCTCATGAAAAAGTTTCATTAGATAGTCTGCAAAGATAGTCTATTCCATTTTTGAACAGCTGTTAGTGTAATAATTTTTTCTAATGTTTAGTCACTAAATCTCTCCTGATTTGATGTTAGATCTATCCCCATGTTTCTTCACCCATTTTCTCTAATCTTTTAGTCTATTATGCTTTCTTCTAGGGGACTGCAGTGGTTAAGACACTGAACATGACAACTGGAAAGTCAGCAGGTCAGCAATTCGAATCCTGAATGGAGTGAGCTCCAGTCTCTGCCCCAGCTCCTGCCAACTTAGCAGTTCAAAAGCAAGAAATTGCAAGTAGATAAATAGGTACTTCTTCAACAGGAAATGTAAACAGCATTCCATGCAGTCCTGTGTCTAGGCATGCCTGTCACATGTCCATGGAAATGTCTGTAGATGCAGACAGCGCTGGCTCTTTGGTTATAAACAGAGATGAGCACTGAACCCTAGAGTTGGATATGACTGGCTTTCAAGCAAGGACAACCTTAACCTTTGCCTACTTTCTTTTAGTGTGGGAGTGAGAATGTCTTTCCCCAATTTACTTCGAATGTATGAAATTCCATGTTTAACCCCTGATATAATTAATTAAAACAATTATGGTGCTATAAAAAGCTGTTCCCAGTTGTCCAGCTTGTTTCTGCACTCACTGTGTGAATGCATTAGCATTCATTTGTTCACTCTAAATAGTCTTTACCAGACAGCAGGACTGGAACTATGGCAGAAGGCTATTGATGAATATTGTCAGTATCTTGTCCTCCCCTCCAGCCTTGGATGTGGGAAGGAAAGCCAGCTAATCTTTCATTCAGAGTTGTTAACATTGAGCAGAATGGCTCAATAGCTTAACCCAACAGAGCAGGCATGGGGAATGCATGGCCATCCAAATATAGTTGGCTTACAACTCCCATCAAAACAGGCCCAGCCAGCAGGCAAGGCTGGTAAAGCTTGTAATTAAATGCACATTGAAAAGCCAAATAGTGTTCATTTCTGTCACACAAGATAGCTTTGGATGAATCTTCCTCCTTCTAGATCAGTAGTTCCCAACCATTTTTACTTGCATTTGATCCCCTCCCCCAACTAACCCTTTTACTTCAGCTGCTGTTATAGCCATTGACCTTTGTTCTTATTTCAATCTTTTTGTTGTTGTTCAGTTGCATGGTCAATTCCAACTCTTTGCGACCCCATGGACCATTGCCTGCCAGGCACCTCTGTCCTCCACCATCTTCCTCAACCTGCCCAACTCTATGCCCATTGCATCTACAATACCATCTAACCATCTCATTTTCTGCCCCCTTCTTCTTTTGCCCTCCACCTTTCCCAGCATCAAGAGTTTCTCAAGTGAATTTCAGTCTATGTCATATTATCTTATGTATTTGGGAATGAGATCCATTTGTGTATTATTATTTTATAATTTTGTGTAAAACTGCCCAGAACAACATTTATTTTTATATAGTTTGTTCCTGCTGTTTATATGTTTATATGCTCATATGTTTTTAATTTTGTAAATTGCTCACAGCAGCTTTAAAGCTACATGGATGGTATAGAACTTGAATGAATGAATAAGAAAGAAAGAAAGGCATATATTTCTTTGTAATGATGGTGAGAAGAATTTGGAGATAGGATGAAATCATTGGAGATAGGATGAATGATAGATTGCTTTACAAAGTTGTAAGCAGGGAGGTTTTCCGTCCATACCAGAAAATGGTGCATTAGTATGTTACCCTAAAGGCTTATTCAAATACAGTTTCAGAACAATCTAACGTGGAGTCAAGGAAGATCAAAACAGCAGCCACCACTTTTCAAGGCTGCCTTACTTGCTCCAATGAGGGAACAAAATAAGATACTGTACATTTTAATTTGTTTTTTATACTGTCAGCTCCAGGCTGATATTACATGCAGGCCCCACAGCTCAAAAACTATCCACATGCCCTGATCAATGCCTGAAAACCCTTATACCCCCTGGCCTGGCACCACCTAGGCGTATCAGCTAATTTTGAAAAATGGATTTGACAATCCTTTTACAGACAAAAGTTCTGAAAACATCCCTAGGTAAAGATAAAGTTCTCCTTTGCTGAAAAGCCAGTCGTGTCCAACTCTAGAGGGTGGTGCTCATCTACGTTTATTCTTTGATGCCAGCTGAGCAGCTTCCTTATAAAGTACTGGTAATTTACATTCTCCTCTTCCCACTTTTTGTGGTGTCAGACAGATAATGGGCAATTAAGCTTATCTTTGAGAGGATCTCAAGATCTTTTTTTATTTCACTATTTTGTACTTCAAGAAAGCTAGTATTAATACAAAGGATCCAGGGGGAGGGGCTGTTCTTCCACCCAGTGTAAGTGCTCTTTGCTTTGCTTGAATATTTGCCTGAAAATGATGCACATCCCTATTTCTGACTCATGTAGGGATGTTTTCAGGGCCACAGTGCTTTAGTAAGAGGGTTGTGGTGGCTTAGTGACTAAATCAAATCTTTATTATGGTCCAAGACCAGCATAGAACAGGAAAGGGAACAGAAGTTAAAATGGAGGTACTAAAATATATCAAGAGAGAATATGCAGAGCAGTGGAGATATGAACTTGTTCCAGATGTCTCTATAGAAAGGGCAGCTACATAGAATATGTTCTGTGGTTTCAAATCCTCCAAGCCTCAGGCTCAAGGAATGCCCACACCACACACTCTGTTCTTACAGTTCAGAGATCCACCTTTGCCATACTAAAATTATTGAGGACAAAAAGGAGGACAATTCATCCCAGCCACACTCAAACTATTTGAAGCCCAAACCCTTCAAATTGAAGATTTGAACCCTTCAAATTGGAGATTGATTGATGAACCATCCAAACTAAGCCCAAGACCCCTTCTGCATTTTCCAATTCCTGAGGTCAGTCAGCCTTCTTTTGGAAGGTTAACGCTAACATTCATAACATCTGTGGCTGGGAGTTCAATTCCTCACAGTGCTTCCAGGGAAAAGATTTGGCCTTTTTGGCACCTATGTGGCACCCTAGAAGAAGTAATAGTAAGCCACTTCTGTGTCGGTGGTGGCAGCAGCAGCTGCAACTCGTATCCGAGAATGCTTTTTTCCTGAAGCAGGAAAAATGCCATTCGTGTGAATTTGTTTAAGATGGATCCCAGCTTGCCATGAAGTGACCCACACACTATGATCACAGAGCCATCTCCTGCAGCACATATGAAATGAGACATGCAGGATTTAACACCGGGACTGCAATGGACTGCCACAGCCTTGAGGATATGGACAAGTTACACCTTCACAGCCAGTCCATCTGGCATGGTCTCTTCCACCTCCATGAGGAACTTATAAAGACTGCCCTGCTCTAGTTCTGGGCTGGGCTCTTTGCTGTGGATTATGGACAGCCCCTTCACCCACCATGCAGGCTAGTGGGCTCCCTGGGTTGATTTCTGTGGCTGTAGGGGAATTTTGGGGACTGGCTTCCAAACTGGTTCTTTCAGAGCTGAAGCTGGGTCACTTTTTTGTCTCTGGGCTATGGGACTTTGGGGCTACTTAGAGTGTTGTTAGTTAAATAGGCCATGATTTGATTCTGGTGGGTAATGCTGGGCTAGGGTGGTAGCAATGAATCCCTCAGGGCATTGTTGGACAAGGTGAGTACTGTCTGCCTGGCATGATTCAGGTGAATCAGTGGGGTATGCAGGGCGCACCATGAGACAATTATGTGGTATAACCAACATCTGTTCACGGGAATAGAATTGGAAACACCTGCATGGATTTCTCCCCAAACCAGCCAGCCTGGCTGTAGCTGTCCATGTCCAGCACTCTTCAGGGGCAAGGATTTGCCCGTCCAGACAAGAGAGGGGAAGATGAGCTTCCCCTGCTCTGGTACTGTACTAGGTTAAGCAACACTACCACCCCAACTCCACAGGTCAGGGGCTAAAATTCAATAAATTGTAGCCCCAGTTTTATACCAAAAATATTGTGTTTCTTGCCTTTTTATTTCACTGTTTGGTAGGAATTCATGTTTTATTGTATTCTGCCCTATTTTGCACATTTCAAACAAATGTTCAAATAAATCAATTGTATTATTTGTTTAAAAAAAACAACCAACCCCCCCCCCAAAAAAAAAATATTCCAGTGTGTTGATTGAAATGGCATAGAAAAACACCACAATTTGTACATTATAACAAAATATTGTTTCGATGATAATTTCTCATATCAGCTCTCCTCATTTTGTTTCTAAATTTTGAGTCAAAGAGATGCAGGTGTGTGTGTGTGTGGGTGGGTGGGGGGTTTGAGCTCCTCCCACTTAATCTGATCTATCAGTTTTACAGTTCAACAGCCAAGAACTAGTTGTCAATATGAATAAATCACAGCATGAGCTTGTTTGCATGTGTAACGAGAAGTGGCATTTCTGAGCGCAAGGCTAGAGGCATCATCTTCCTGGAAAGAGACATCTTTTGTGACAGTAGACACATAACAGCTCTCTGGAAGAGTACATTAGCCTGATTTAGTACTCAGTGGGGGGGGGATATGTATACATATTCAACAGTTACAAAGCAGATATTCTTTAACTATTACTTCTTCTGACTTTTACATTATTATGGAGGTCTAAATAGGTTTGTGTCACCAGGATGTCACTATTAGCCACTTGCTGTTGCAGATAAACTTTCTGCAGAATTTTAGACTTACATTAAATCTGCAAAAATGAAGTGATTGGTTTCATCCATTTAAACAAGCTGTAAATAGAATGTAAAGTGATTCTGATCAACATTATACTATTTTTTGTGAGTTTGAATGGCAAAGATAAGGAACAATTAAGCCTATCTTTGGGAGGATCTCAAGATTTTATATTCTTGATTTAAAATGACAGTTTCTTGCCTGAAAGGCTAAATAAGTATGACAGCTTTGAGTTCATCATTATCTCTCCATATACCAACATCCAAGCCAGAGAACTCATTTTCTTACATCTACCTCTCCATTTTCTTCCCTTTCATCCTACTTGAACCCACTTAAGTCTGGGAGCAATGGAAGTAGTGAGGGGTGATGAGCATAAATATATTTTCCTTTTGTTGTTGTTGTTGTTGCTGTTGTTCAAACCCTGCTATTATTCACTGATAGTTCTGAGTAATATAATTTCCTCAACATATTGGGAATCCTCTAAAAATTATATCTCCAGAACCTCTAGCTCTTCATTTATGGCACTTTTTGAACATCTCATTTTACTCCCTTGTATCATATAAGACAGCTTGCAAGTTTAAAAAACAGGTGGATGTTTTTAAAAAGCTCACAGTAAGTTACAATATTAAAACAGTATTTGAAGCATTACTGGATTAAAATTTATAATTAGTACAATTTAAAATTTTCTAAAACAAGAACAGTAGCAAAAGTAAACTGACCCCTGAATAATTCTGATCAGTGACCAAAGACCTATTGCAGGAAAGATGTGTTTACTTGCCAGTAGGTCAAGAGAAGGATTTTACTAGCCTAGATTCCCCCAGAAGGGAGTTCCACAGTTTGTGAGGAAGTTTGGACAAAATTTTACTTTTTGTCTACACAAAATGTGTCTATGAGAGTGATGGGACAGAAAGGCCTTTTCTTAAGCTCCTAATGCCCAGGAAGGCTCATCTAAGAAGATATAGCCCTTCAGCTAATCTAGAGCCAAATTCTATAAGAGTTTTGTAAGTCTTGTCTGAAGAAATGGATCCATAAAAGCTAACAATAAAAATGTAGCAGTTAGTCTTTAAAGTGCTACTATTCCAAAAAATTCAATTGCTAAAAAGCATGTTTTTTAAAAAAAATCCAACAAACTAAACAACTAATTATTATTATTATTATATTTGTATTTATATGCCGCTCTCCTTGCCGAAGCAACTCAGAGCGGCTTACAATGTTACAGTATCAAATATAAAAGCAACAACATATCAATATAACAAATATAATACAGTCAATATAGTCATAAAAGCAAAAGCACAATACAATCAGAAAAATGCAATTCAATCAAAAGAAAATACATTATGGTCAAAAATATACGATACAACACGGCTGGCCGAGGGGGAGACCGGCAAAGGCGGCGGCGGTGAAAGTCTTTAACGCCGCCCGAAGGTCTTTTATCGCCACCGGGACCCGCAGGTGTTGCTCCCTTCGAGGCCGCTGGCCGAGGGAGAGTCTGGCGTGGTGGCGGCAGCGGCGAGGTCTTTTATCGCCGCCCAGGACCCGCAGGTGTTGCGCCCTTCGAGGCCGCTGGCAGAGCCTCCGGGAACAGGTGGACGAGTCCCGGGGCGAACACGGAGGCAGCCTCCCACCAGCCACAGGTGTTCTCGTTGGCGGCGGTGGTGCGAGAGCCCTGCCGCTGCCGCGGCTTTTAAGTCCTGCCGGGCAGAGCCTCCGGGAACAGGTGGACGAGTCCCGGGGCGAACGCGGAGGCAGCCTCCCTCCAGCCACAGGTGTTCTCGTTGGCGGCGGTGGTACGAGAGCCCTGCCGCCGCCGCGGCTTTTAAGTCCTGCCGGGCAGAGCCTCCGGGAACAGGTGGACGAGTCCCGGGGCGAACGCGGAGGCAGCCTCCCTCCAGCCACAGGTGTTCTCGTTGGCGGCGGTGGTACGAGACCCCTGCCGCCGCCGCGGCTTTTAAGTCCTGCCGGGCAGAGCCTCCGGGAACAGGTGGACGAGTCCCGGGGCGAACGCGGAGGCAGCCTCCCTCCAGCCACAGGTGTTCTCGTTGGCGGCGGTGGTGCGAGAGCCCTGCCGCCACCGCGGCTTTTAAGTCCTGCCGGGCAGAGCCTCCGGGAACAGGTGGACGAGTCCCGGGGCGAACGCGGAGGCAGCCTCCCTCCAGCCACAGGTGTTCTCGTTGGCGGTGGTGGTAATAGATTATATTGTGGACACCTAATTTAGGTGAACATCAAATCACTAAATTGAGGACATCAATAATTGGCATCTTTTCCTTATATAATTAGCTAAGTCTGCAAGGACCTACTGATTTGATTTGGAAAGCATTATGGAGTTTAGACGTACATTTCAATTCATTTCAAAATGATTTGTTTTTGTTTTGTTTTTGGCATTCATCTGAGTCAATTTGTAAGCCTTCAACTGGACCTGCATTGGAGAACCAAAATGTTTATAACTTTTTTTGTTTGAGTTGAGACACAAGATATTTGGAGATATGATAGACCATTTATTTCTGGTGTGTGTGTGCGTGTGTGTGTGCGTGTGCGTGCGTGTCAAAATGATTTGTGACACATCTCAGTCTGAACCAGATTCATTCTTTGCATCCCAGAAGTGATTTAGAAGTGCTTTGCTCCAAATATCACAAAATCTGAATCAGGCTATTGAAGTTCAGAATTCAGAATCTGTCTGAATCAAGTACATAGCCCTATATTAACTCCCTTAGGGGAAAGGAGAGTTAGCTTAAATGGAAATGAACACTGCAATGCAAACTGATGATCTCTAGCATTTTATTTACTTTTAAATTGCTTTTCCACAATAATGGGAGCAGGTCTGCATTATTCCCTTAAATTCCAATCACAATCAACCTCAGGTGTCACCTGCTAGCTCACATTGTATTTATGCTTCCTTTTTCTGCAAGCCATGCACTATGTATCCCTGAGTATTTGTTTGCATTACATTTCATTTGTCACCAGTACGGTTAGCTCAGTCAGGAGTAATTACGCAAAATGATGCATTCAAAATAGATGGAAAGAATGCATCCCAGAATGTTAACATTAGTAAAGATGTTTGTTACATACACAATAGTGCAGGTATTTGTCAAGACTTGGATGGTTTGGCACCTTGATTAGGATTAATATGTTCCAAGGAAGCACACACATTGTGGCAATTAATCAAGGCTCCATAATTAAGGTCGACATGATTTAAGTAAATTATCTTTATAGCTTTTCAGGAATCTATGGTTTAGACAAAAGTGCAAAGTCAGTAACATATATTGGTTTATAAGTGGATGCTTACCATTCGTTCAGGGACTGTAGTGGCTCAGTAGTTAAGATGCTGAACTTGATGACTGGAAAATCAGCAGGTCAGCAGTTCAAAACCCAAGTGCTATGTGATGGAGTGAACACCATCATCTGTTCCAGCTCCTCCCATCCTAGCAATTCAAAAGCAAGAATTTGCAAGTAGATAAATAGGAACCACTTCAGTGGGAAAGTAAACATTGTTCCGTGCATTCCAGTGTTGAGGCATGCCTGCCACATGTCCATGGAAACATCTGCAGACACAGACAGTGCTTGCTCTTTGGCTATAAACAGAGATGAGCACTGAACCCTAGAGTCGGATACAACTGGCTTTTGAGCAAGAGTGACCTTTACATTACCATTAGTTCATGGAAAAGGCCCTCCAGACCACATTACAAGCCCCACCGCTACAACTAAATCTGAAATTCAGAAATCTAGAAGAACTTTTCTAGCATTTGGCCAACATGACTCTTTTGGGGTGGAGAATGTCATTTTTATCTTGCAAAATGATCTGTAATTTAGCAGCCAATTCAGGATCTCTTACATCAAAGTGGATCTTGCAAAAGAAGAGTTTCCGCAAAGGCAGGACTTCATTGGCAAAATCATGTGAAATGCATGATAGACAAAGCACATTTCAGGCATATTTAATTTTTGTCTTCTTCTTGTGTTGTATTCAATTCCGAATATTAGCTGTCATCATGGCGATCAGCCATGAAGACTGTCCTGTGAATATAATGTTGTGGCTTTCATCTGCCTTCCACATCGCAGCATTACACCCATACCACCCGTGACACCCGTACCATATTGTCTGCCATATTAAATTGTGCGTCAATTCCAAGAGAGGACCTTATAGAAGTTCTGGGTAATTGTATACCTTAGGACCAAATCCAGCCCCAGATGGTCATTCTTCTTTTCAATAATATCACTGTACATTGTTTTACTATCTATTGCCATTAAGAAAAGTTGGCATAGTTGAATTTGGGTAGAATTTCACAACTTTGGTTCTCCTTTGGATATTCTCTTCTTCCTTTATTTATATATTTATTTTATTTATTACATTTATATCCCACCCATCTGTGATATTTTCCCACTCTGGGCAGCTTACAAAATATATAAAAAAAACTCTTTACAGTAGAAAATTAGACATAAATAATAAACAGACTAAATATATTATAAATAGCAACAAAAACCAAAAAGGATGTCCCTCCTCAATTAAAAAAGCCCAGGTTTCTTTCCCACCAGAAATAACATTGGCCAGAATCCTGCTGCATTTATTGCCAGAACAAGTCAATCAGCATAAATTTCAATGCTGAACTGTAGTAGGTTGAAAAAAGTCAGTTTGAGACTGAAATATATCCTGATTGTATTATCCCAATGGGCATAACAAAAAGCATTCTGGTCTCTGTCTTTTTATTAAATCAATTGCTCATCCAACTGTAGCAATACCTTCAGTTGATACCAATTTCCTAGATAATTATAATAGTTTTTTAGATAACCATGCTATCTTATTTTAGGACAGGTCTGTTTCTGTGACTTGTAACCTGTGGAACTCACATCCAAGGGATACCAAGCCCAGTCCACCCATTATACTTCTAAAGACAGGCAAAGACTGTGCAATGCAGGAAGCTGTGGTGGCTCAGTGGTTAAGAAACTCACCTTGTTGGCTGGAAGACTGGCAAGTTGGCAGTTCGAGACCTGGCTATTGCATAACAAATTGAGCAGCTGTCTCTGTCCCAGCTCTTGGGGACATGAAAGGAGCCACATTGGGTGTTCCCTGAGCTGAGTTTCTTCTGCAAAAATCTTTTCAACCCAGAATAATTTCTGGCACTGAATAATAATAATAACAACAACAACAACAACAACAACAACCATCATCATCATCATCATCATCATCATCATCATCATCATCATCATCATCATGAAGCTGTTTGGCAACTGGCTGGCTATGGAGTAAGAGGCTTTTAAGAGGAAATCCTAGACTTTGTACATTTACCTGTTCGGAAGTCCTTTTAAATCATTTTAACCCAGTGGATTGTTTTAATATGATATTTTGTTGTGTTTTATGATTAAAATTCCTCATGTTGGGGGCTGGATCAGTTTTTAAAAACCATTTTGTAAGCTGCCTCAGGACCCCACATTGCAACAAAGGCAAGACTAAATTAATAAATTGGTAAGAGTGCCAAAGGTCAAAAACTGCCAACTCTGGTTTTGAGTCACTGATAATATCGTCTACTCTAGGCGTTCACAACCTATAGTCTGTTGGCCCAATTGGGCCCATGCATATCATTAATCTGGCCCACGGTGGACTGCCCCCCACCACTGCGTCTGGAGAGGAGGGAGAAAAGTGCCTCTCTGGGCTACCAGCTCTCTCCATATGCTTAATATTGTTTTAAGATTGTCATAAATCTCAGTGAGTTTCTATGGCTAAGTGGTGATTTTAACCCATCTTTAGAGTCCTGATCGAGCACTATGTAACACTACCTATTCCATTTATGAATAGAAAGTGGAGAGAAAAGACTTTTCTTGTCTTGTCTCCCAAACACCAGAATATGGGGGAAGTGAAGAAATAAAAGTAACAGGCAAGAGAAAAGAAAGTACTTCACCCTTCATCCAAGCACCATAATTAATTTATAGATTTGCTGCTGTAAGATGTCAGCTTCAGGCAGTCATCTTAATTTGGCAGAGGAGGTGGGAAATCCCAAAAGTAACTCTCCCCAACCCTGGTAATAAATATACGATAATGACAAGATCAGCAGCAAATTAAATAGCTCTCTAGTTCTGGCTTTTTACAATACTACACTTTGCTGCCTGAGGCACTGCCTTGTTTTGGCTAAAAATGGGTCCTAAATTAACAACCAACTTGACTCCCTGCTCACCAGAGGCATGTCATGGGAAGTAAAGGCAGCTAGAGGGGCTGTTCTACCTACTGCTATTACTCAGTGGTGGGCTTTAAAAATGTTACTACCACACTGTGGGCATAGTCAGGGGGAAAGCCCTGCGTTGTACCCGAATTAGGACTACTTTAGTTGAAAACTTGGATGGGTGGGGGCAGTCAGAATTTCTGCTACTGGTTCTGGCGAACTGGTGTGAACCTGCTGATGCCCACCACTGCTGTTACTGCTTTGGGGATTTCACTCCCATAATTTGGCCTGGGGAGTTATGGGGGCAGGTGTCTATTAAATACAAAAGTCATATTCTTAGCCACCATAAGTCAGATGCAGCGTGATTGTCTGTAACAACATTCACAAACTAAGGTAAAGGTCTCCCTTGTTTGAAAGCCAGTTGTGCCTGGCTCCAGGGGATGTGGTGCTCATCTCTGTTCATAGCTGTTTGCATCTGGCTCTTTGGCTAACAGCGAGGAGGCAAGGCGAATTTCTCTGCTTTTTGCCTTTGGGTTGGGGGTTGAACCAGCTTTTATTTTTTTTAACTTTGTGGGACCAATGCACAGCACAATGCCAAAAACCGGACAACCCTAAGACTAGTGACTAGTACCTTGGTTCCACAAGTCATAACATTATCCGGTTTCCAACGCCATGCAACGCATTGATCGCACAACGTAAAAAAAAAGCCCTGTTCCCTTTCCGAAGAGAAAAGGGAACTGGGGGGGGGGGGGGAATCTGGTTTACTTGAGGAAGGAACACGGTACCCTCCCCAAGCAAACTGGCAGTCCCAGCATGGGATCACCCTTTTCTTGTGAAGGGAATGTGCATTATCCTATTTGCATCCTTTCCTCGCTTTGATTTCAGCACTGCTTGCTCCAGGATTCAGACCACTGACAGACAACATAAAATAATAGGCTCCCAATGCTTGATGGTAAAAACATTGAGATTCCATGCCACAATCCTTAATGGCCTTCTGGTGTCACCTGATTTCAGCTTTATCATGAAGCCAAAAACTGCCTTCATTTCGGCAGTCCAGGGTTTGATTGGGACACAGAAGAAGAAGCTTTATCATCTTTTGGCTCAGTCAAGAAAGGAAAAAATTCTTTACTTGGGAGAGCAACCATAAAAATGCAGATAAACCATGTTGATTTTGCTGTTAGAGTTGCCAATTCTTGACCGTTGGCACTCTTACTGATTTATTTATTTATTCTTGCCTTGATGGTTAAATTATGAGCTTCATTCATAAAACACAACAAAATATCATATTCACAATATGCCAAATGGCATGTGGCGATATTCACAAACTGAATATAGGGCTCTGGCCCTATGGAACCTCCTGCCAAGTGAGTTGTGTCTCCAGACAGAGCTGCTGCCCTTCAGAAAGGGGGTAAAGACCTGGCTGGTTGGGCATGTGTGGGGTGCTGGACGTCTGGCTCTTTTGACCCCCACCTCTCTCCCCGTTATCTGTTTAACTTTTTAATCTTTTTAACTTTTAATTTTTTTAACCTTTAAATGTGTTTTGTGTTTTTTAAATTTTGTAAGCCGACCTGAGTCTTTGGATGAGGGTGGGATATAAATGTGATCAATAAATAAATGAATAAATAAATAAATAAATAAATAAATAAATAAATAAACTGAACAGAATGAATCCTGTTTATGCACAACAAAACCTACCAGAATTGCATTAAGGGTTGGGTCATCTACAACCTGATCACTGTTAGTCTTCATTGTTAAGTTTCTGGAAAGAAGAAGACTGATGAAGGAAGCTGAGAGGATTATAAGCTGTTCCATAGAGATGCATCAATACAGCAATGAAGAGCTAGAGCCATAAGCATCTGTTACTCGTTCAGACAGTTCTGGTGTGGATTTCAGGATATTTTTTCTCTCCCAAGGCCCTTGTTCTTCACTGTACTGTTAAATCAGATCCTTGCTAAACTCCGGTAAGCTATATAAATGAATCAGTACAAGTTACTCAGCGTAACTCTCACTTCTGTGTTCAGGTGTAAAACAGATATATTACCTCTATTTCCTACCTGTCTGTTTTTGTTTTGTTTTTGTTACTGCTATTATCTCTTACTGCAAATTATCTCTAGCAGGCTGCACAAACTTAGGAGTCTTCAAGCAAGCTTGCTCCAGAAAAGTCTCCTTGGAATACTTCTGCAGTTCATCTCCCATGCTCTAATGAACTCAGTGTTGCCAAGAGAGGACAAAAAAAAAAAGATTAGGGCAGGCCTTGCTGGTCAGTTTTTTCAGCCTCTGAGTCCTTGCTTCTTAAAACTTCTTTTTCCTTTTAACCCAAATGGGACATAACATGTTGTAATGGAAACCACACAGAACTAGATTTAGGGCTTGTTTACACAGTCTGAAAGAAGCAGGCTAAATAGGATATGTAAGGTAAAAGTAAAGGTTGCCCTTGCTCGAAAGTGAGTTGTATCCAACTCTAGGATTCAGTGCTCAACTCTGTTTATAGCCAAAGAGCCACCACTGTCTGTGTTTGCAGATGTTTCTTTGGACATGTGGCAGGCATGACTAGACACTGGAGCGCACGGAACATTGTTTACCTTTCTATCCAAGTGGTCCCTATTTATCTACTTGCAAGTTCTTGCTTTTGAACTGCTATGTTGGGAGGAACTGGAACATAAATGGAAGCTCACTCCATCGTGCAGGACTTGGGTCTTGAACTGCTGAACTGCAGATCTTCCAGTTATCAAGTTCAGTGTCTTTGACAGGGAAAAAATGATTCATTTGCAATAAGGTGCTGAAGGAGAGATTTATGGGTATCCTGGACTGCCAGAAAGATGAATAAGTGAACTCCAGAGCAAATCAAGCCTGAACTATCTCTAGATCAAAAAGAGTAAAACTGAGGTTCTCCTGGTTTGGCAGCAAGAAAAGAGGAAGAGCAAACATGAGGCGTATTATTTAATTTATTTATTTATTCATATTTATATACTGCCCTCCTCATTGGGGTGACTCAGGGAGGTTTACATATCATTAAGCATAACAAGAAAGAAATCAAAACATTCCATAAGAATTTCAAATCTAAAAATTATAAAAGATTTAAAATTTAAAAATTTAAAAGTTTCCCCCCCAACAATCAATGAATCACAATGACAGATCAGATTAAAACTAAATCTAGAAGATTAAAAGATTAGGGAGAGAGGGGGCTCAAACCAACCAGCGAGCTGGGGGGCGTTGTGCAACCAGTACCCCATACCTGCCCTGCCAGCCATGTTTTTATATTCTTCCTAAAGGGCAGCAACTCCATCTGGAGACATAGCTCAGTTGGCAGGAGTTTCCATAGGGCCAGAGCGAACACAGAGAAGGCCCTCCTTCTGGTGCCAGAGAGATGTACCTCTTTGGTTGATGGAACAACTAGGGAGCCTCTCCGGTCTGGTCTGGTGGGATGGACAGATGTTCTTGGAGTGAGGCAGTCTCTTGAGTATCCTGGCCCACTACCATGTAGGTCTTTAAAGGTGATTACCAGCACCTTGGACTGCACCCGGAGACATACTGGCAACCAGAGGTGAGGCATGTGCATGTGCAGACTGACTCTGTGACGCTTGAATTTACAAATGCTAAATAGGGCAGTTGAGGACATAACAATTTGAAGATTGCTCATCCATGGAGTTGCCCTAAGTTGGAGCTGACTTGATGGCAGATAGCAGCAGCAGCAAAAACACAAGAAGAAGTCCACTACACCATTCAGTGTGATCTTCTCATTCAAATGGCATACAGATCTCAAGTGAACCAATCCAGTCCACAACAGCCTGCTTTCAAATTTGCCAATACAGTCATACCTCGCTTAACGAATTTAATGCATTCTGCAAGGCTGCTTGCTATGCGAAAAATTCGCTATGCGAGTCAGACTTGCATAACGAATTTTTCGCTATGCGAGTTGGACTTTTCCCTATGGAAAATCTCGCATAACGAGTGTTTCTATGGAGAAAACTTGCCCTTGACCTTTCCCAGCATCAAGGCCTTCTCAAGTGAATCCTCTCTTCTCATTTGATATCCAAAGTACTTTAACTTCATCTTCAATATTTGACCTTCCAAGGATCAGTTTGGGTTGATTTAAGATTGACATATTTGCTCTCTTTGCTATCCAGGGTACTCTCAAAATTCTCCTCTAGCACTACATTTCAAATGTGCTCAGCTTTCCTTATGGTCCAGCTCTCACTACCATACATTACTACAGGAAATACTATTGCTTTGACTATGTGGACTTTTGTTTGCAAGGTGATGTCTCTACTTTTAACCATGTTGTCCAAATTTCTCATAGCTTGCCTCCCAAGAATTAGTTGTATTTTTATTTCATGGCTGCAATTACCATCTGCAGTGATCTTGGATCCTAAGAATATAAAGCCTGTCACTGCTTCTACTTCTTCTCCATCTATTTTCCAGGGGGTGATACTTTGTTGCTTATTATTATGTCAGAAATTGTCCTGATTAGTGCTTGCACTAAGTTGGGCATTGTATCAATACATGTTACCAACCAAATAACCCTTCTACGTTCCTCTTCAGAAATGCTCTGACTGAATTGCCCTTGTAAAAACCATTCACTGTGGTTAGAAGTAGAGTTAGAAATTACAAAAGCACAGTTTTCCCCCCTTTTCCTTCTACTTCATCTTGGTGTTTTCCTCATATGGGAATCTTAAGTAAAAACATATTGATGACTGGAAGATTCCCCCCCCCCCTTTCTTCAATATGTAACGTTCAGCCAGCTGTGGAGGAATTTCATTTTTATTCAGACATCTCCCCAATCTGTCGGAAGCACCACAATTCAATTCTACACAGGGATTTGTCCAAATTAAAGGAAATCCATGTTGTGCAGAGACACATGATGGGGACATGGTCATGAAATTGATTGATTCATCCCTCTCTGGTTAATAAGAAAATTACCAGAACTAAAGATTTGATTTGCATAACAAATCATCAGAGCTGGAACAGAATTCTTAAGATTAGAAAAACCAATTATATTGGTACCTTTCCCTGACCAGAAGCCACACACTTCCATGAAAACTCTGCAGTAAATACATTACTGCACTCCATGTGGATGAGATATACTGCTTCATTTTCTTCACAGGTTGTAAAATGGAACAGATGGTGGTCTAGCGCAACTGTGAGCTTCATAACGTCATTGCTTTTCAATAATTTAATGTGAGTCACAGCATGGTGAAAGATGACAAATAGGAAGAACATATAGTTGTAGGGATTTTTTCTTTCTCAAGTATCAATAGTTAGTCCTCATCATAACATTTCCCGCCACTCCTGAGTGAAGAGACGGACACATGTCAAGGGTTGAAACATGGGCCAGTTTATTAAGCCAACATAAGTTGCTGCAAACTATTGCAATGGGGACTAAGTAGTGTGGGTGCATGAAAATAACTCAGGTCAAGACCAGAGAATTTGGATCCCAAATAATGGGAACAGCAGAAAAGCTCTGCAGGCAGGCCAGCACTGTGCCCAACAGTGGGACCAAACTATGTGACCAGGAACCTGGCAAAGCTTCCTGATCAGCTGTCCCAGGTCTGTGGCTATTCGACAGCCATGACACACTCCAAGTGATAGTGCTGTCTGAGGTCCCAATTTACCCAAGACCCCAACCGAATAACTAAATAGGCCATTCTGATTAAAATTACCCACACCACCTACCACATAGGGTACAGCCAACAACTGAACCCCAAACCACCCCAGACCGACCTAACGGGCTGGAGGTCCAGGTGCAATGAAAGGAGCAAATTGAGGCAAAAAGGCAATGAGCCCATGGAGTGGCTGTAGGCCTTAGCCTCTGGAACAGCAGAATTGGGCATGAAGCATAGCAAAAGAAGACCGGGCAGTGACCCTCAGGTATGAGAGGAAAAGAATGGAGGTAAGGGAGGCACCTCAGTCCATCGCATGGAAGGAAGTCCAACAGTGCAGGCCTTGCCTTCGTGACTTTGGAAATGCACCATCCCATCTATGGGATGAACACCACCTGTGGATGCACCACAAGGAAAACAGGAAAACAGAGGCAGGGGCCATCGCATGGAAGGAAGTCCATCGCATGGAAGGAAGTCCACCAGTGCAGGCCTTGCCTTCATATTTTCAAAACAAAATGTGCCATCCCACCTATGAGATGCATGTCACCAGTGGACGTACCACACAATAAAATGTTCAATATGGGAAATTGGCAGGAAAGAACTATGCCATTTTCATGGTGAGACGCCCAGCAGCAAGCAGAACAGGAGGAAAATTGTGCCCTCTCACAGCCAAGGTGCATGCCCCCATTAGAAGCACTGCGGGACAAAATTGCAACACAGCCAGCGGCTGTGGCAATGACAGGAACCGTATCTTAAGAAGAGTTTGGGGACCTGGAAGAAAAGAGAAGGCACCAGCAGAAACTGCCCACACATTGGGGGGGGAGGGGGGTACATACCATAAGAAACCCACAGGCACATGGAGTCAGGGTTCAGGGGAAGCTGTGAGTGGAGCAGCAGAAATTGATAGTGCACACTCATGTCACCCACCTGGAGGCTGAGAAGCAGAGCCAACCCAGAGACTCGGGGTGGGTGGGGGTGGAGACACTAAATCCCAAGCATGTGCTGAGCCTGGGATGGGGCCATGCCATAGGGACATTGAGACCTCTGGGGTACCAGAGGAGACCATATCTGTGTGAAAACACCGGGAAAAGCTGATTCGACGTACTAATAGCAGACTTAAATCAATGCAACACAATCACACTTATGTATTTCCTCAAAGCACTAGTGCACTCTAAAGGCAATTAACAGTTAATTAACATCATGCCCCCAGATACTGGGTACTCAGATTACCCCTACAAAAGAATGAAAGGCTGAGTCAACCTGGATCCAGGGTGGAAGGAACTCACAACCAACAGGTACAGGACAGCAGTTTAACAATGTTATCAGCCTAGGAAGGGAGGCTGAATAAACCCAAACCCTGGACAAGTATAGAACTCACAATCCTTGGGTAGCAGTAGGGCAGTTGATTCGCTAATACCCCAAGGGTGGACCCCACCCAAGGAAAGGCCCCAGCCAGTGTAGGCAAGCAAAGCGAAAGCAAAACTGCTCTCCCAGAAAAAGGTCCAGCAAGGGAGAAAATTAGTTTTCCCCTTGCCGATTCAAAGAAGCCGGCTCCACTTGGGGCCCTTTGGCAACCCAGCCATTAATGAGCAGTGTGCTTAGAGTGAACCACTACTTACCAGGCCGGGGCCATGATGCAGCACCCCAAGAGGAACAAGGCATCCAGGCCCCATGTGAGGGCTGCTCAAGAGGGAGAAAGATTTGTTTCTCCAATGCCAAGCAGTTAAAGAGGGTGAGGCAGGAAAAGCCACCACCATCTATAAAGGCTTCTTGGCTCCTCCATAGCACACCAAGCAGGAAGGCCTGCAAGAGCAAGAGGTCCATCTCTTTCTGGGGAAGCAGGCAAAGCCAGCACAAGGGGGCATTTTATCCCCAGTGCTGGTCCAATCCCAGAAAATTAGAAAGCACACCTAGTAGAGTAACATCTTTTGTTGAATCAATTTCATTTTCAAACTGTTTTCCTGGGAACCCAGAAGTTCATTAGGGGCATATCATTAAGAAAATCAGTCATGCCAGATAAACCCTTATTGATATACCCCAGGTATATGTTTGACAGAGGAGCTTGGTGTGCTGTGGTCCATTGGGTCACAAAGGTTTGGACTCAACTGTGCAATTGAACAACAAGGTATATGTTGCTACTGAAGAACTATAACATGCTTTACTCTGTATCAGTTGTCCCCAATGTGGGGCACAGACCCCATGGGGGGACTTCAATTTCTAGAAGCCTAAATTAGTACTTTGGCTGATCAGTGCTTTGGGGAATTGACTTAGGCTTCTGGGAATTGAAGTCCAAATACCTAACGTCAGAAACACTACTCTAAATGATGGTGAGGCATAACACATCTAGTTAGGCATAGGTGGTTTTTAAAAATGTTTATTCCGTTACAACTGCAATTATCCATTAGTAATGTACACAGCTAGAATTTGGGTAGAAATCCAATTTCTCAAGAGGAGTTTCAGAATCCCCACTTGTTCCTTATCAAAGTTCTCTTTGCTGCAATGTCCATTGCTGTAAGACAGGAGTTCACAACCTATGGCCCGTGAGCCCGATCCGGCCCACAGTGCCAAATAATCCAGCGCCCACCTCACTCCAGCTGCCCCCAGAATTGACCGCAGACTCATTTACAGCAGCTGTAAATTAGTCCACAGCCGTTGTAAACACATTTACTACAGCTGTAAACATGTTTACGACAGCTGTGGATGCTTTTTACGGCACCAGTCCAGCTTGCTCAGCTGTCTGAGGGAGCGTGGTCCAGTTTGCGGCTGGGAAACGTTGAGAACTCCTGATGTAGGAGAAGGACAGGGGTAGAGCTTTCTAAGCTTCACAGAAACTTCAAAGCACTGACTGGCGGTTTTCTGTAAAACACCTACAGAACTTAATAAACAAAGAAACAACCACCTCCTAATGGTTTGTAGCTCCCCTGGAGTTTACAAGCTTCCTTTCATGGCTAATGGCCGTTTCTACAGACAGGCTTGGCAAGGTTCAGATGAGGTTTTGGAAGTTCCAAAGGACTCAGAATATTCTTTGAAATCAACACCAAATATGAATATTAACATTAGGGGCTGCAGTGGCTCCATGGATAAGAAGCTCACCTTGTTATCTGGAAGGCTGGCAAGTCAGCAGTTCGAGACCCGGCTCTTGGGGACATGAAAGGAATGAAGTTTCTCCACCAAAAATGCTTTCAACCCAGAATAATTTCTGACATGAGATGATGATGATGATGATGATGATGATGAACATTTAGTAAAACATGTTAACTGGGGCTGGTGATTGTGATCATGTGGCTTACCCTGTTACAACAACGTTATTGACTGATAATTCATTTCTTAGTCTTATTCAAAATGCTGCTCAAAGCCTTTAAAGCTCTTTGCAGATCAAATCTCCCTGTACAAGCCACTGTGTGCATTAAGTTCATCAGGGGAGTGCTTTATAGTGGCCTCACCACTTTCAAAATTATATCTCATGAATACTCAAGAGATTTTTTTTTAATGGTTGCTTTCACTTATGGAACTTCTTGCCTTAGGAGAAGTGGTGGACTTCTTACTTCTTCATTCTGCCAGCAGCTGAAAATGTAATTTTTCTCATATGCTCTTGCCCAGAAGGCAATTGATGTATGTTAAATTTCAGTTTTTAAACAATGCTTTAAATATGCATTTAATAATGTTTTATATCTTAATCAATTTAACTAATTGTTGATTTTAATTTTTCCCCTGAGGTCACCTTGGGTCCATACTAGGGGAGAAAGGAGGGATAAAAATTGAATGAAGTGCTGGGTTTAATTATAAAGAGTTGTATGATTTGGGATCTCAGGACTCCAAGAAATGTTCCCTCCCAGGGGTGTGCAGGGCATCATGAGAATGTGCTGTACAGGGAGTGGTGGGGGTGCCTATTGGGGAGGGTTGGGGGGGGGGAATCCCATACATTGCTATTGGTACCCCAGGGTGGCAGAGGTGACGGTGGGCTGGGACAAAGCCCGATTGCCCGATATACCAGCATGCACCTGTTTCCTCCCATATGTAGATTGAAAAAGTCCAAAGTAATGAAGGTCTCCAAAGTACCAATTAATTGATTCGCCATTTTGCTCTTAAAAGCTTTTTAATTTTTTTAAAAGGGGGTGGACACTTTGCAGCAAAAAGTCTCATGAAAATGAAAACAGTACTGTAAAAGAACTAGGAAAGCCAAAGCTAAAAGCAATTGACAGCTCAAGTGCCAATGAAAAGCAGAAGATCTTTGGGAAACCAAAATCATAGATTTTTATCACCTTTAAAGCCCTATATGGTAGTGGGCCAGGATACTTAAGAGACTGCCTCACTCCAAGAACATCTGTCCATCCCACCAGAGTGGACCGGAGAGGCTCTCTAGTTGTTCCATTGGCCAGAGAGCCACATCTCTCTGGCACTAGAAGGAGGGCCTTCTCTGTGTGGAACCTCCTACCAACTGAGTTACATCTACAGATGGACTTGCTGTCTTTTTAGGAAGAACTTAAAAACATGGCTGGTGGGACAGGTATGGGGTCCTGGTGGTACCATGATCCCACCTCCCTGGTTAGTTTGAGCTCCCTCTCTCCCCTGGCTCTGGCAACTCCCAGTGACTCTCTGTTACAATGGCAATGCCACCGCCCCTCCCCATCTCCCTAGGTCCCAATACCGAACCTGGCCAGACACAATTCAGATAGAGGTAATCCATCCAGTGGTGGGCTGCAAAAATTTCCCTACCACATCATGGGGGGAGCCTATGTCATGGGTGGAGCCTACATCATGGGCAGAGCCTACATCATCAGCGATCTAGTCATGCCTGCCATATGACATCTGCAAACACAGGCAGCACTGGCTCTTTGGCTGTAAATGGAGATGAGCACTGCACCCTAGAGTTGGATATGATTGGCTTTTGAGCAAGGGAGACCTTTAGCCACTTGCAGGGACAAAACCTGATGGGGTGGGGCAGGGAGGTGGGCATGGGCACACAATTTTGCTAACCCCCCTGTCTGAAGGCCACCCAATTTTGCCACCCCCCTGCCCAGAGGCCACCAAATTTTGCTTTCCCCCTCCCAGTGTGTGTGTGTGTGTGTGTGTGAACCTGTTGCTGCCCACCACTGAATCTATCCTCTGGTCTCAGCCAGGTTTCGGTGATGCATGCCAGGTCAGCCCACTCCCCCAAAATAGAATCTGCGAGAAGGGGAGCCTTATTACAAACTGACCTGGCATTCAGCTGCAGCAGCCTAACCGGGGGGGGGGGGGTCACTCTGGACCAGCTGCTCAGGAACCAGAGATGTATGGGAACCCAACCTAAATTATATTCAACTGAAATAATAAAAATTTGAATACTATGTGTCTTTGGGGAAGATGTCCTGAAAAGCTCTCTAAATAGTAGAGTCTTTAGCTGTTTCTTAAATATAAAATGCCTCTTGCGGATTTTTATTATTTCAGAGGTATGTTTTTTTCTTTGTTCATTCTGCATACTTGTGTTCCATATGGGGTCACACCACTTGCCATGAGTGCCCATTTCAACAAACAATTTAACTGAGTAAGTTTGACAAAATTTCACATTGCCCAGAGAAGATGGGGTGGCAAAGAAAGAAGGAAACTGGTGGGATGCTTGCCTCCATATTGGAGGTGAAGTCATAATCAATAGCATTGAGTTTCGTGAAGTTTTACTTCATACAAGAAGTAAACATATTTCAGTGCCTGTATCCATTTGAAGTTCTCTTTTTGTGGCAATTTCTAGGAAAACACTGGTTTTCTTTATCAATGATATCTACAGTTCTTTGCCATTCTTATTTTGCTTATCCTTCCATCTCTTTTTGCAAGAGAGCTTGTATTGATGAATACTGAAGTGCCTGTTCTGAAAGGCATCCCATTGTGATAAAATATAAAAGAACTGCCACCAAGAGACAATCCAGATTAGCTTCCCTGAATTCTGTGGATCCACGTGGAAAGAGTTGCTGTTTAAATTGTCACTTCTGTCTTTTGCAGCAAACATTATTTATTTATTTCTAGATCCATCAGCACACAGGCATGCATGCATACACTTTGTGGTAGTTAATCATTTATCTCAAGGCTTATTTTCAGTATAAATGGTACTTCTCCTCCCCCCCCCCCACTTTTGGGTATCCAAATAAACTCTCTTTTACTCTTTTAAGAATTCTGTGTTTCAAACTGTGTTCCAGGGAGACATGGAGTGCCACAAAAATGTATAAAGAAAATTGAGTTTGCTCAGAAGCTTGAAGGGGAAAAGTCAGGCAGCTTACAAAGTTCTCTGAAACAAAGCTTGCGTGCTACTGCGGTAGTTCCCTAAAATGCACAGCTATAGCAGAATGGGACCGCAGTGGCTCAAGTGGTTAAGAATCACTGACTGGAAGGTCAGAGTTCGATTCTCGGGTACTGCATGATGGAGTAAGTTCCTGTCTCTGTCCCAGCTCCTGCCAACACTAGTGGTTCGAAAGCAAGAAATTGCAAGTAGATAAATAGGTGCCACTTCAGTGGGAAGGTAAACAGCCTTCCATGCACTCCGGCTTTCGAGCAAGGGCAATATTTACCTTTATGTAACAAAATGCTAAGTATGTTTCAGCGTGCAATCTTAGAGACAAACTAACTTGAACACTAAATGCCACAATTGAACACAGCTTAATGCTGAGAATGTTCTTCTTCTTCTTCTTTTTTTTTTACAAAATCATTCCTGTTAATCAATATATTTTTAAAAATGAATACAAGGTCTGCAGTTCAAGAACTGAGTGCTGCATGATGCAGTGAGTACCTGTCATCTGTCCCAGGTCCTGCCAACCTAGCAGTTCGAAAGCAAGGAATTGTAAGTAGATAAACAGGTAGATAAACCATTCAACAGGAATGGTAACAGCATTCCATGCACTCTGGTGTCTAGCCAAGCCCGCCACATGACCAAGGAAATGTCTGCAGGTGCAGGCATGGCTGACTATTTAGCTGTAAACTGAGATGAGCACCACCCCTGAGAATCGGATGCAACTGGCTTTCAAGCAAGGGGGACCTTAAATAATACAATCCTAAGGCAAAGGGTAGCTCATCCTAATGTTATATTACTGAAATTTCATATGCAGAGGCTAGGTTTTTACCCTCCTTTGGATTTTTTCAAGCGGATGTGAAACATTCTAGCCAAGGTAAGACTTTGGGGTTCCTAGCTCTACCCCATGCCAACATAGAGGCAAAAATGGAGAGAGAGAAAGATGCCTTCAGTGACTCTGGCAACAATCATTACACTCAGAGGTGAAGGACAAGGGAAAACTGCTGAGCCCCAAGGGAGCAGAGCTCACAAGTGTGGTTATAAGAGTGGCATGAACCACTCATGACTGTTCTTGTCAAACTGTTGCCATAGTCTGAGGAGAAGGGGGCTGAATGTCAAAAGGTACCCTACTTCACCTTATATATGGACACAGAGAATTAAGGACTTTAATTTGGAACCTAGTATTACTTTCTACAGTCTGCATATCCACATTTCAAAAACTTTAAGGTGGAATTATTAAACAATGAAAAAAAAAATACCCCTGAAGCTTCTCTCTTAGGCAGCTCAACAATGAGAGAGAGAAATCTGTTTGAAGAAAAAGCTCTCTGCCTATATCTGTCCGATGGCAAAATGGATGAAGAGATTAACATATGGTGCAGTAAGGCAAAGCAAATAGTGGAACAGTCAACTCTGCTCTTACAATACAAGGAAAATACTGACCAGCAGAAGGAAGCATGAACACTTAGAACAAAAAATAAACAATAGTTGGTCACTATGGAAATGAGAAGTCTGAGGAAGGCTGCTGGAGTGACTAGAAGGAATAAAATCAGGAATGAGATTACAGTATAAGGGAAACAAATAGAATAGAACCAATCTTAAACTACATACAGAGATGACAAATCAAGTGGTTTGACCATTTGGAGATAATGTCTTGGGATTCCATACCAGACAAGGCATATGTGGAAAGAAGAGAAGGACAAAGACCAGGAGGCAGACCCAGAGGAAGATGGAGAGATACAAATCAGAAATATATTACAAGAACACCAAATAATGGCAGTGGAGGTCACTAGAAGTGCTAAAAGAACAACCTTTTATCTCCCTCTACACCTGAAGGGGTAAAAGAGGAAGTAAAGAAGGAGAAGGAGATGAAGCCTATACAGTAATACCACAGATAATGTTTGCGTCAGTCATCATCGTTGTTGTTGTTGTTGTTGTGGTGGTGGTGGTGGTGGTGGTGGTGGTGATGGTGATGGTGATGGTGATAGTGATGGTGATGGTGTTTGACTTATATGCCACCCCACTCGCATAGTGTGACTCTGGGCGGCTCACAACCATGTCATCACATAATATACATCAACATCATAAAATCATAAAATACAATATACATAATAAAATACCATTTAAGAATAACATACCACATTGCAATTAAGATACAAAAAAAAAATCCATTTGTCGCTCAATGTCCTTCGACCAATGAAGAGGACTTACAAAATAACAACAAAGTTCCTAAAGTCTTTCTCCCCCCTCCCAGCAGGTCGAGAGCAGGCATCTCGAACTCATGGAGGTGACATTTTGTATGAATCGGATAACATTAAAAATTGGAAAGCACTAAGACTTGTGGAACCAAGTTTTAGCATTATCCGAGGTTTTACTGTATCTGTAAGGACAACAAATAAGGAGGTCAGCCTGGCTTCCAGTGGGATGGAGTTCAACAGCCTGGGAGCAGTGAAGGAGAAGGCCCTGCCTCTTGTCATCACAAAATATACTGCAGAGTCAAAACAAAGGCAGGCTCATAAAAGGAATGGTTTGCTCAGAAGTTCATAAATCAGAAACAGAGTTTTGTATCCTAAAAAGGACTGGCAACCCGTAGTGAGGATGTAACAATTACTTGCAAACTTTCTCACCCTTGATATATCGTTAAATGTTTCCTTCTCACCTCTGAGAACAAAATAAATTATGAATTACAAACCCTGGTTTCTATGCACTGACTGAAATCCTCTTCTGCAAGTTAAGTCTGTGGAAGGATGAGCAAAACACTTAGAGGGAGAGGTGATTTTTTTGTTAATTAAACATTTCCTCCTTCTCTCCTGCGACATGATTGCCTAGTGAGTAATCCTTTTCTCCATTGTACTTGATATGGATTTTGTAATATAATTATTTGTTTTCAATTTTTAATGGATTTCTTAACAGGGGGCTTGGACTAATATAACTAGCGATGGCAATGACCTGGCTTAGTGATGGAAAATTAAAGGCCACACATTCTCCAGTGCAAGCAGAATCACTTCTTCAGAAAAGAGGATGGAGGGGAAGAGAGAAAAACCAAATATGAAAAAAGTCTCCAGTCTAGATCTGTGACACGTGAATCTAGAAATTAATTGCTTTGGCTGAATATTAAGGAAAAAAGATTGTATTTTTTTTAAGAAAAAAGGATTAAGAAGTTTTAACATTTTTATTACCTTCCTATTCATTGCAGCCTGGGTATTTCTCATTATTCTAAACTGGGCTTTGCTGCTGTTCTAATCCATTGTTGTGCCAGTAGACTGTCTTTGGGGTAGTAGAAATATTAATTAAAGCAGCAGGCTGTTGACTGCTAAAAAGCTGCAATTGGAAGGTTCATGTGGTTATTCCTTTAAGGCTACACATTTGTCAGGGATGTATACTTCTTAAAAAGGCCCAAACTGGTTGCTAAAATGCAGATACCTCTGCTTAGCCAAGGACCAGATTTTTTTTTAATTGTCTCCCAGCAGCCTTATTATACTAAACCAAGATACGAGAAAGACAGAACTAGTCTCTTAAAATCTCCACGGGATGGTGCACACTGAAGTATTTGAAGAGAGCACATTGCTTTCAATTACTGAAATACTCGCAGTTGAGTTATAGTTTAACACATCTATAATTAGCTAGACGTGGGTGTCCGTATGCTGAAACATTGTGTTGTTTAGTATACAGGCACAGATTTTACATTATTCATCAAGGGCTTTCACTAGCTTTGTGCAGAAAGAGGGTTGGAACTTTCTCCCCCAAATATGCACCTCCAGCTTAATTTTGAAACTATGTCCTGTTCACAGCTCCAGATTTCTATAGTTTCATTTCTGACATATGGGAAGAATACAGTAAAACCTCATATAACACTAAAACCTGGTTCCACAAGTCTTCGTGTTATATGATTTTTAGTGTTATCTGATCCTCTATGGGATCCATAGAGATACAGTAATACCTCATATAACATTAGTATCGAATAACACGAAAATCGCATAACATCAAGGAATCTGGGGGGAAGAATTGCATCAGATAACATTAAGATCCTATGGGATGCTTCAGATAACAACCGCGAAAGCCTGTGTGGTTACAATGTATCTCTATGGATCCCATAGAGGATCAGATAACACGAAAAATCATATAACACGAAGACTTGTGGAACCAGGTTTTAGCGTTATATGAGGTTTTACTGTACATTGTAACCACACAGGCTTTCGCGGTTGTTATCTGAAGCATCCCATAGGATCTTAATGTTATCTGATGCAATTCTTCCCCCCAGATTCCTTGATGTTATGCGATTTTAGTGTTATTCGATACTAATGTTATATGAGGTATTACTGTATAGCCTTTTCTTATGTTCCTTGGAGATAATGACAGTGTCAAAGGCTGTGGGGAAAAGGGAGAATTAACCACCATTTTGTATTTATCTTCTCCTGGAAGAGAGTTGGATTGTATAGCAGAGCATGTAACATAAGGGACTTGTAGCCCAAAACAAGTGAAGAGATAATAAGATGAAAACCTCAGTATTTTGAATGAGTTCCAGCTTTCAAGTATAGAGGAATCACATCCAAGAGTTGTGGGAAAACACATGACCAAGATTCTGGCTGACATTTGGTTACTCAGCATAGTATTTAGATCAGTGATGGCGAACCTTGGCATTCCAGGTGTTCTTGGACTTCAATTCCCAGAAGCCCTGATCAGTAGGAATGCTGAATGGAACAGGTGGAGTACCAAGGTTCACTATCACTGATCTAGTTACTCCTTAGTTCACACTAGAGTGGGCCCATTGAATCAGAGAGGATTTGGTGGGTCCACTTCTTTGTTGATTCAAATAGCCTACTCATGTTTCAACTTACTTAAGCATGGTAAATCACAAGCTCTAAGCAACAGGGATCCAGCCAGTGTCTGTTACCTTTGAGACTCCTTGCAAACTGAGTTCGCTGCTTAAGGCAGTAGGCTGAGAAATGGTTCTGTCTTCAGAAGGACGTGAAGGGGGACAGAATCCATGAAACTAAAAATCGATCAGCCCAGTGGCAATAAGAAGCAGTTAGTTTGGCGGATTTGTCTGGGTCTGTCACCTAGGCATCTGTGAGGTGGCAAAGAGTTTTCTGAAATTGGGGACAGCCACCTGTTTCTCAATAAAGCCATCTGTATAAAGTCGCATTGTAGCAATGCAGGCAATTGCATTAATGAACAATACAGGAGACAGTAAAGGGGTGATTTGTTTACACACGCACACCACACAAAGTAATGGGAAATGTGGATTGCTGTTGTTGTTATACAATTTATATGATGCCTCACTCACAAAGTGACTCTGAGCAGCTAATAAATAAACAATATGTCACAATTACAAGATATCACATCACAAAAAACATTTTGGAGACATTTCAAAAGAAAGAAAGGGGGGGAAATCCCCAATCACAATTACAAAATATCGTCATCATAAAAACACTTCAAAATACTTAAAAACAATACACAAAAACCTCACAAACTCAACTCCCCCCAGAGTCTCTCTCTCTCTCTCTCACTCACACACACATACAATCTGTATCTTTTCCTTCTCACAAGAGATGCCTCTACTTTTTTTTTTTTTTGAAAAATTAGATCCATTTGCTTTGGTTCAAGCCTGTGATGACTTGAAGATGAGGCAGAAAGTGAGGAAGCAGGAGCATACATTTCCCTTGCAAAGGCTCTCTCCAAGACCCTTCTTTCATTCTTTATTTCTTTTGAAAAGATTATCCTCCTGGGCAATACTCCTTTTTAAAAAAAATGTAAACAGCTGAACTACCGTAGCAAAACTCCTAGTTAGAAGGAAGCAAGTCAGACAAGGAAAATCCTGTCTTATTGCCTTTTAATGGAGTTATTGGGCTGTGATGGCTCAGTGGTTAAGAAACTCGCCTTGTTAGCTGGAAGGCCAGCAAGTTGGCAGTTTGAGACCCAGATACTGCATGAGCACCTGTCTCTGTCCCAGCTCTTGGGGACATGAAAGGAGCCTCATTTGGATGTTCCCTGAGCGAAGTTTCTCCCACCAAAAAATCCTTTCAACCCAGAATAATTTATGACATGAAATTATTATAATGGAGTTATTTGAAAAGTGCCTCCTGAAGGACTGTAAGAAGGAACTATTTATTTATTTATTTAGATTTATATTGCCACCCACTCGCCGAGGCGACTCAGGGCGGCTTACAGTCAAAACAACAACAGTACAATAAAAATTATAAAATGCAGCCACATAAAACAACCAAACCAGAACACAAACTAACTCCTGTCAGGCCATTGTTGTGGGGCCAGAGGAGTGGGCAAGGTCCCCAGCCACTGCTAGGCCTTCGGATCTTTTCCCTCAGCCACTTCTAATTAAGAGTGATTAGACTGAAATTCCCTGGTGCAGTTTCACAGTGAGTAAATGTGATTTTTGAATTTGCATTTCCTTTGCTGTGTAGTTGCATTCATAGTGTCATCATTATATAGTCTCCCCCCCCCAAAAAAAAGGGTCCTTAAGTGGGATAAGATATAGATATGTGCAGTTCTGACCTCATTTCAGAATGCAGTGAAGTTGTGTGTTGTTGTTTTTTGTTCTCTTATGTCTGTGTCTGTCAAAATGCAAGGGAGAGAGCATACAAGACAATCAAAATAGAAATCCAAATCACCAAAAAACATTTTTCATATTTTCCAAAGTGATACCTATTTATCTACTTGTAATTTCTTGTTTTCAAACTGCTAGGTTGGCAGGAGCTGGGACAGAGATGGGAGCTCACTCCATTGTGAAGTACTGTACTCAGGTCTCAAACTGCTGACCTGTCAACCTTCCCATCATTAAGTTCAGCATCTGAGTGTTACAGTACAAATGTACCCAACTGCTAATATGTTACTAAACATGAAAAAGCATATTGCCTTTTCATATGAGAGTATCTAGTTGGTGAACAGAAAAGTACTGTAATAGTAAATCAATATTGGAGTGTAATAGAAGCAATTTAAATTGCATTCCTTCATCCCAAACAGATACAAATTTGATTGCTCATGAATGAGCACCACTTGCCTATCTGTACAAGGACCTTCATGTATCCTTTCTCCAGAAATCTAAGTGAGCTGGGTGATTGAATTTCTTCCATCAATAGTTAGCTATGATTTGAAGAACATCTTAAATGCAAACTACAGAGACAGAGTCAAGGATAAAGTAAATATCTGTCAAGTTTAAGATTATAGGACAGCCTGCAATAATTGGGTACATTTTTCAGTCTTACATTTCAGCTTTACATGGGACCAAGATTGTTTCTGAATTTCAGGCATATAAGCTGCTCTTCTGGTTGCCTGTTAAAATTCTTGCAGCCCATTCTTCTCCAGTATTATCACAGGGAATGGTTGAATAGGAAAATAAATGTAGTTTATCTCTCTATATATAAAATTCAAAAATGGTTTAATGACTCCTCAGATACCTACAATATTATTATTCTATTCTGTGTCTACTTTGACATCTAAGGGGATTTGTGTTCATCATAAAGTTGCTGTCATATTGGTTTGTATGAGAGTATATAAAGGTAAAAGGGACTGCGGTCGCTTAGTGGTTAAGATGCTGAATTTGATGACTGGAAGGTCGGTAAGTCAGCAGTTTGAGACCCAAGTACTGCATGACGGAGTGAGCTCCTGTCTGTGTCCCAGCTCCTGCCAACCTACAAGTTCAAAAGCAAAAAATAATATTTATTTATTTATTTATTTTCTTTATATGTCAGTACAATATAATTTATATTGCAGTACAACGTACGGGCGTGTTTTACTTCTGCTTCCGGGAGCGATGAGGGCAGCGCGGGCCAGGTGAATTGCAATAAACTCATTCATGTGGATTCACAGGGTGCTTAGGCTTCTGGGAATTGAAGTCCAAGAACATCTGGGGTGCCAAGGTTCACCATCACAGATCTAAAAGATTACAATAGCACTGATTCTGATTTCCTTTAGACACTTACTTATATACCCCAAGCTTTGAGCTCTTGTTGACTATACCCCATTTTTCATATACTGCACAGTACTTGATTTGATTATTCAGGCTGATTTTACACTGGCAAGAATCATAATGGATTTTTACTGATTTCTGGTTTATATTTTTTTTATGGAATTGTTTGAATGGTAGCATCCTGGTCTGGGATGTATTGATAAAATGTAGAAATCAAATATTTAATTAAGAAATAAGATGAACATACAGAGTGGTGCCGTAGATCTTGTGCACTAGTTTGAACAACAATAGCGAAGTTATGTTCCTCATTTATTATATTGTCTTGTCTTGTCTATTTGCTTTGCCTGTGGCCGTGCAAACCTTTGCACTCCAGATGTTCTTGGACTTCAGTTACCAGAATGCTGATCAGGGTTTTGGGGAATTGAAGTTCAAGAACAGCTAGAGTGGTGAGTTTTGCCATCACTGCCATATGGGTTCCATGAAACTGATATACAGTTGTACCTCGCTTAAAGAGCATAATGCGTTCCACAGGACTGCTCTTTAAGCGAGTTTGCTCTTTAAGTGAAACACCATTGTAAATGACCAAGGGGGAGGGGGATTGCAAACCCCGATTTATTTGTTAAGCGAGTTTTTGGTTGGTTTTATTTGTTAAGCGAAGCAAACATTCAGAGAAAATTCTGCTCTTTAAGCGAGTTACTCTTTAAGCGAAGCGCTCTTTATGCAAGGTTTGACTGTACAGTAAAACCTTCCACAAAGAGTGCCTCACTTAGAGACTAACTTGCTTAAAGAGCAGAATGTTCTCTGATTGGTCACCCTCACTTAACAACTAAAATCAAACAAAAACTCACTTAACAACTAAATCGGTGTTCGGAATCCTCCCTGCCAGAAGTCACAATTGGCCACTTACAATGGTGTTTGGCTTAAAGAGCAAACTCGCTTAAAGAGGAATCCCGTGGAATGAATTATGCTCTTTAAGCGAGGTACTACTGTATTATGCACACTAATTTGGTCTTGCACCGTCTTAATTAGATCTAGGTCACCCTTGCTGAAACCCAGTCTTATCTGACTTTAGGGTTTACTGCTCACCTCTGTTTATAGCCAAAGAGCCAGTGTTGTCTGCATCTGCAGGTCTTTCCGTGGACACATGGCAGGCATCCCTCAACACCGAAGTGGACAGAATGCATTATTAGATCTAACTTTGAGTAAACATTGATAGAACTGAGCAGCTCCATTTTGTCTGGAAATTTTTTTGGGGTGGTAGTGGTGGTGGTGGTTTTTCAATTTGACGACACCAAAAAAAGAAACAATTTACATTAAAATTAACCACTGTGCCAACCAGAAACAGAGTAAAAGCTTTTAGCTGGTGTTTCACAAGTAATGGAGACAGATATATGCTCAATTCCAGAAGGAGATTGATCCTCTGATATATGTAACGTCAACATGAGCAGGAATAAATTTGAAGTTCATGACGTTTATTTTATTATTATTATTTGTAGGTATGCTGTTCCAGCATTAATAAATGCAGGTATTTCAAATAACAAGTCTTTATCATGACAACCATTGAGTTTTATCATGCCCTATAGAAGTACTTCTTATTAGCGTTACATGGCAGCATTAAGATGCACTCTTTTGTTGTGATTTATTCTCATAAAATATTAATGCTACTAAAGAATCACACTGGAAAAATCACAGTAAAATACATTGTTTACAGTGATTGCACATTCTAAGAGCAGTTTAAAAAAGGCTTAACTTGAGAGTTGAGTATTTATATCTTTGCAGTAATGGTCAAACATTATCTCTGACTGGTATATCAGACAGTAAATAAAACAAAATAAGAAAATAATATCAATATCAATATCAAAATCAATATATATATACAGTAAAACCTCATATAACACTAAAACCTGGTTCCACAAGTCTTGGTGTTATATGATTTTTAGTGTTATCTGATGCATGTTAAAATCCTATGAGATCCATAGAGATACATTGTAACCACACAGGCTTTAGCGGTTGTTATCTGAAGCATCCCATAGGATCTTGATGTTATCTGATGCAATTCTTTCCCCCAGATTCCTTAATGTTATGCGATTTTAGTGTTATTCGATACTAATGTTATATGAGGTATTACTGTATATATATATATATATCAATCTCAATACCAGATCCTGTACTATATTTTAATGATAGCTCTTCAGACTTGATCTGCAAAAGCTAACACTAAGTTATAGTAGATAGTATTTAGGGTTAAGATGTTGAACTCAATGACTGAAAGGTCGGAGTTGGATTCCTGAAAACTGTACAGCAGAGTGAGCTCCCGTCTCTGTCCCAGCTCCTGCCAACCTACCAGTTCAAAAGTAAGAAATTGCAAGTATATAAATAGGTACCACTTCAGTAGGAAGGTAAACAGTGTTCTGTGCACTCCGGTGTTGTGGGAAGCCTGCCACTTGTCCACAGAAACATATGCAGATGCAGACAGCTCTTTAGCTGTAAAAAGAGATGAGCAATGAACCCTAGAGTCTGGCTTTCAACCAAAGCCAACAAGCTTTATTTTATGTGAGCCACCCAGAGTCTTCGGAGTTGGGCGGCAATATAAATCAGAAAAATAAACAATTAAACAAACAAACAAACCTTTACCTAGATAGTATTTAAGTGTCACAATGTTTTTCGTCTTTTTAAAATCTTTTTTTTTTTGGTTTTATTTACTGTCTGATATGCTTCCACAGACTAACACAGCTTTGTTCAGTCGCACAGTCGATTCCGACACTTTGCGACCTCATGGATGACTGTCCGCCATGCACTCCTGTCCTACACCATCCTCAACTCACTCAGCTCTGTGACCATTGTGTCCACAATACCATCTAGCCATCTCATTTTTGGCCGCCCCCTTCTTCTTCTTCCTCTCTTCCTTTCCCTCCAGCCAGAGAGGAATGGCCGAAGAGGTGCTGGGTCGGAGGCGCGAGTCCTCTCCGCCACCCGACCTGCGCCTTTTTTCTCCTTCTTCCTCTCTTCCTTTCCCTCCGGTCAAAGAGGAATGGCCGAAGGGGTGCTGGGTCGGAGGCGTAGGTTCTCTCCACCACCCTACCCATGGCTTTTTCTCCTTATTCCTCTCTTCCTTTCCCTCCGGCCAGAGAGGAATGGCCGAAGGGGTGCCGGGTCGGAGGCACGGGTTCTCTCCACCACCCGACCTGTGGCTTTTTCTCCTTCTTACTCTCTTCCTTTCCCTCCGGTTTTTAGGGAACTGCAATGCACATCTTCTTGAAGTGCTGTACTGTATCTGATTTCAAACATTAGCTCATTATGGCAATCACTGGGAACAATATAACACAGTGGCCTTCCATTTTTACCTTCCTCATCGCAGCGTGATAATTCCTCTCCGGTGCAGAACATAAGAGAAAGATAGGTCTCATAGTAACTTTTCTGGTGGTCACTTTCTCTCAGTCCAAGAATAAACTTTGGATCATGTTGAACCACTTTTACTTTCAAAAGCCAAGTTGTGCAGTACTCAGGTATCACTCTCTGGCCTTCCAGTCAGTGAGTTCAGCATCTTAACCACTTGAGCCACTGCAGTCCCCATAGCTAGTAGCCAGTTAGCCAGTAGCTAAGACAGCCAGTTTAGACAAAGTAGTCTAAGTGATGACTTTAAATCACTAGGTAGCAGTCAGTTAACTTAGGCGCCAACTACTGACTTCACCAAGAAAATATGTATAATTTGATAAGGCAAATTAAAGGGCATAAATAATGGCCAGACACAGGTGGATTCCAGCACATAATCTCAACAACATACAGCATGTGTTGTTGATTCCATAAAACATCAAGTTTTATGGACATTAGAAACAGCAATGATAGACGCCAGAGACAGCATGGAATTGCCATCATAGATCCAAGCAGGCATGGCTTGGGTGAGCCACTGAAATAATTTCTTTTTCATACTCTTTGTAAACATGCTTAATGACTTAAAATTGTTGAAGAGCTATAATACTTTTTTTACTTTTAAGGAAAGTTTTTTTTTCATATTCAGTAATTTTATTTCAAGGAATCTAGATATTCTAAGACAGGAGTTCTCAACTTTTTAAAGCTGGGGGCCAGGTCACGCTCTCTCAGGCAGTTTGGGGGGCAGACGGCAATTTTGCCCTTCCTCCACCACATGACACTTCCTGGTGTGGTGGAGACGTTGGGGGGCACATGAAATAGTGTTGTGGGCCACATCTGGCCCACAATCTGCAGGTTGAGAATCCCTGTTCTAAGAAGTGCTTTTCACTATACAATGCTTTTTTTAAACTTTTAAATGGGGATATTTTAGAGATGTGTTCTCTGTTCTTTCAGTGCCCATTCTTCAGCAATAAGCCTTTGGATTGTTGGAATGGCAGTTAAATATTCTTAAATGTTCTCTGTAGTTTTTTATTATAATTGTCAAGTACTTAAGGTCCCAATCCTTACTTTTTTGACAAGTCAGTAATTTCTCACATGATACAAGAATGGATCTATATTTTATTTCTGTGCTTATATATTCAATTTTTTATATTTCTAAGTATTTTCTTGCACTGTAAATCAAATCATCATCTTTTAAAAGCATTTGTGCCTATATTTTTTTCATTACCAAAATAAGATGTTGTGTTTCACAACATTGGATCCTGTGCTTATAGAATCATTGTAAAGCAGTAAATCTTGTGTAAATAGACACACTGATATTGCCTGGAATTATTGCAATGAGAGATTTTTAACTTGTTACCCAGATTAATTTTGATGTGATTGGAAATGACTGCTTTCATTCTCATATTTAACCCTTTATTGGGATAAATTTTAGCTGTAGTAAACACAGGGCTTTCAGTTTGTTCTGGAGGTTTATAACTTATGTTGGACTTTAAGAAGATAAATCAAGCACCATAAGTCTGACCTTGACATTTCCATATGTCTCATATGTTATCTCTATGTTACTGTATGGTTGTGAAACATGGATCCTTTATCGCTAATACATCAAAAAGCTTGAGTTCTTTCATCAACAGTAGCTAAGGCCCATCTTGAACATCAAGTGGGATGACTGTGTCACCAACATTGCAGTCCTCAAGAAGGCAAATGTAAATAGCATTGAAGTTTCCATCATAAGTCATTGTCTTAGATGGATAGGGCATGTCTGCCATATGGATGGTTCCAGGCTTCCTCATCAAATTCTTTACAAGACCATTATAACAACCTGCTGAAACAAACCATGAAGGTGTCCCACACACTTGGGAAGCAGCTGCCACAGATCACCCACTTTGGTGCCAAACCATTTCTGCTGCTATCAATCACTTTGAAGGAGAACACCGCAGACATGAAGAGGCTAAACGATAAACATGAAAGCTTCATCAAACTGAACTAGGCCCCCCACCATCTATTCAGTGTAATGTGTGTGGTCACATGTTTCATGCCAGGATCATTTTATTGAGTCACTAGAGACACATCCATCAATTGAGAAAATGACTTCCAGGAAAAATGTATGCTCGGATATGAGTAGTAGCTACCACTGCCACCAATATTTCCCAGCATTTAGCCTTGATAAATGTTGTTCAATTGTAGCATTATAGAATAGGGGAAATCTTCTACCTACTTACTTTTCATTTTACATAATTTTGTATATCTTCATTCTGTATCCTCTTACACAACTGTTTTCTAAGGCCAAAAATGTTGTCAACCTCGTATGAGCACTACTTCAGGCTTTCAATCACTTTTGTTAATGCTCTTCTTTGCTTTCCCCAAGCTTTAAAATAGCCTGTTTTATTGAGCCATCAACACCTCCTTCTCAGCTGAGTAAACTAGCAGGTAACAAGAAGGTGAGAATTTTTAGTCCAAACTGCAATGCAAAAAAAAAAAAAAAAGCTGCACCTGAAATGAACACTTCAGAATGTGAAAGGTATAGTCCTGGCTAGATATCTGTAACAAAAGCTGCAAATCATGAGATGCAGCATGTTCTAAACACTTTCCTCCCCACACAAGCCTTTGAAGTAAAATGTCCCTTCACACACACTCAATGCAGCCAAAAGCTTGCTATGACCAATTCCAGGGAGACTTGGAAGGGTTACGACACCATTAGCATTTTTCTCTTTTGTTGGAGAATCAGACCAGCATATTGTGATCAGTTCATTTTTTATCTCAAGAGTGCTGTGTGTGTGACATCAAGTTTTAAATGATGTAGGTGGGAGTAAGGCAGTAGGCGTATGTTCTCTGTTTCCTGTAGATGTTAAAATTGTGCATTCCATAATATTAATTAAGACTTCCTTTTTTATATATGAGTAATGAAGTCTATGTGATTCACTGGGGCAGAAAATGACAGTGACTGGGTATTGAAAGCATTGCTGAGCAACAATGGAATGTCTCACTCTTTGATATTCAGAGAAAGAACTTTTCCTACCCCCAAAAAATTATAAATTATTTTGGGGTTTTTAAAGCATGAATCCTTTCACTTCGCTATAACCATTTCTTTTATAGATCCTCTCTTTTTGTTGTAGGCAAAGGCAAAGAAGCTAAACTACTATTTAATAAAAAGAAGCATAGAAGAAGAAAGAGTGAAAAGGGGACGACAGCATATATTTTTTTAAGAACAAGAATTTGAATACTTTCACACTTCAACCATGTAGATGAGGGGAGACAGGAAGAAAAAGGCCTGGCTTCTTTCATTTTTCTTTGAATGGCCTTCAAAGAATCCACAGGAGTTCAATAGCTTATTGAATGGCACCTACTGAATTCATGTCTCTAAAGTGTTTAAATCAAGGTGATGACCAAGTGAGACCCAAAGGAAAATGTCATCTCATTCAAGATAATACCAGCGAAGATGTAAGTAGATTGTGTGGCTAAATGGATATGTTAGAATTTAAAGAAGAAAAGAGGACATCATGTCTAAAACTGTTCATGGGGAGAGATTGTGAATTTGGGATGTGAAGAAATTTCATTAAATTGTCTGAGATCCAGCTCCATCACAAAGAGGCATATCCCGATAAACTTGGATAGTAGCATATATTGGTGAATATGCATAGTTTTTTCTATCTCTCATTACAATTTATAATTAAAATTATTTTAAATATTTTAAAATTGTTTCCAACTTTTCAAAAAAAAATGGGGAAATCAAGGGAACATTTAAAGCAAAAATGACCATGATAAAGGACAAAAATGGCAGGGATTTAGCTGATACAGAAAAGATTATGAAAAGATGGCAAGAGTACACTGAGGAACTTTACAAAATGGACCTCAACATTCCTGACAACCGGAATGACGAGAGCTTAGAACTGGAGCCAGACATCCTGGAGAGTAAAGTCAGAAAAGCCCTAAAAAGTACTACTAATAAGTGGAGATGATGGTATTCCAGTTGAATTATGCAAAACCCTAAAACATGATGGAATCAAATTATTGCAATGCGCAATGCAGGAATGGAGGAATCACAATTTGGGATCAAAATTGCTGGGAGAAACATCAACAACTTGAGATATGCAGATGATACCACCCTAATGGCGGAAAGTGAGGAGGACCTAAAGAAGCTCCTGATTAGGTTAAACGAAGAGAGTGAAAAAGCTGGCTTGAGACTAAATATCAAGAAAACCAAGATCATGGCAACAGGCCCTATCAGTCCCTGGAAAACATATGAGGAAGAAGTAGAGGCAGTTACAGATTTTACTTTCCTAGGATCAAAGCTCACTGCAGATGGTGATTGCAGCCATGAAATAAAAAGGCGACTGATTCTCGGGAGGCAAACGATGAGAAACCTGGGGAACATAGTGAAAAGTAGAGACATTAAATTGCAAACAAAGATTCGCATAGTCAGGGCAATGGTATTCCCTGTGGCAATGTATGGTTGTGAGAGCTGGACCATTAGGAAAGCGGAGTGCAGAAAAATAGATGCCTTTGAGATGTGGTGTTGCAGGAGAGTTTTGAGAGTACCCTGGACAGCGAGGAGAACAAATGGGTCAATCTTAGAAGAAATCAAGCCTGACTGCTCCTTAGAAGGTCAAATAATAAAGATGAAGCTAAAATACTTTGGACATCAAATGAGAAGAGAGGATTCACTTGAGAAAGCCTTGATGCTTGGAAGGGTAGAGGGCAAAAGAAGAAGGGGACGGCCCAAGATGAGATGGCTAGATGGTATTGTGGAGATAATGGGCACAGAGCTGAGCGAGTTGAGGGGGATGGTGGAGGACAGGAGTGCCTGGAGGACAGTGGTCCATGGGGTCGCAGAGGGTCGGAATCGACTGTGCGACTGAACAACAAATATGCCAGCAGATTTGGAAAACACAACAATGGCCACAGGATTGGAAAAGATGAGTATAAATTCCAATCCCCAAAAAAGGGCAATGCCAAAGAATGCTCAAATTATTGAACAATTGTGCTCATCTGACACACTAGCAAGGGGATGCTCAAGATAATACAGGACAGGCTTCAGCAGTACATGGAGAGAGAACTACCAGAAATACAGGCTAGTTTCTGAAGAGGCAGGGGAACTAGAGAACAAATTGAATCATGGAGAAAACAAATGAATATCAGAAACAAATGAATATCAGAAACAGAGAATTACCAGACGTGTAGGCGGGGTTCAGAAGAGGCAGGGGGATTAGAGACCACATTGCCAACATAAGATGGATCATAGAAAAAACAAAGGAATGTCAGAAACAAGTCTGCTTCTGTTTCATTGACTACACTAAGGCCTTTGACTGTGTTGACCACAACAAAATGTGGCAAGTAATTAAAGAGATGGGAATACCAGAACACCTTATATGCCTCATGAGAAACCTGTACATGAATCAAGAAGCAACAGTTAGGACAGAATATGGAATGACGGAGTGGTTTGGAATAGGAAAAGGAGTAAGACAAGGCTGCATTTTGTCACCCTGCTTATTCAACTTATACACAGAGCACATAATGTGCAATGCACGGATGGAGGAATCACAATTTGGGATCAAAATTGCTGGGAGAAACATCAACAATTTGAGATATGCAGATGATACCACCCTAATGGCAGAAAGTGAGGAGGACCTAAAGAAACTCCTGATTAGGTTGAAAGAAGAGAGTGAAAAAGCTGGCTTGAGACTCAATATCAAGAAAACCAAGATAATGGCAACAGGCCCTATCAGTCCCTGGAAAATAGATGGGGAAGAAGTAGAAGCAGTGACAGATTTTACTTTCTTAGGATCAAAGCTCACTGCAGATGGTGATTGCAGCCATGAAATAAAAAGGTGACTGATTCTTGGGAGGCAAGCTATGAGAAACCTGGGGAACATAGTGAAAAGTAGACACATCACCTTGCAAACTAAAATTCTCATCGTCAAGGCAATGGTATTCCCGGTGATAATGTATGGTTGTGAGAACTGGACCATTAGGAAAGCTGAGCGCAGAAGAATAGATGCCTTTGAAATGTGGTGTTGGAGGAGAGTTTTCAGAGTCCACTGGACAGTGAGGAGAACAAATAGGTCAATCTTAGAAGAAATCAACCCTGACTGCTCCTTAGAAGGTCAAATAGTAAAAATGAAGCTAAAGTACTTTGGACATCAAATAATAACAGAGGATTCACTTGAGAAAGCCTTGGTGCTGGGAAAGGTGGAGGGCAAAAGAAGCAGGGGGCGGCTGAAAATGAGATGGCTAGATGGTATTGTAGACACAATGGTCACAGAGCTGGGCAGGTTGAGGAGGATGGTGGAGGACAGGGGTGCCTGGCATGCATTGGTCCATGGGTTTGCAAAGGGTCGGAATCAACTGTGCAACTGAACACCATGACAAATCCAACTTTAATATGATAATTGTTTCAATTGTGTTTTGATGGTCAGAATCTTATTGGTGGTTTCTGCATGCATAAGCTAAATTGGGCAACTCATTATGACAGTGATGGCAAACCTTTTAGAGACCGATTGCCCAAACAGAGGAGTGGGGCGAACTCTGTGCTGGGGGGAGGGAGGAAGTGCTCACATTGGGCTACTGGGCAGAGTGAACTCTGTGCTGGAGGAGGGATGAAGTGCTGATGTGCATGCCAACAGAGAGAGTTGGGAGTGCCCCCTCTGGCATGCATGCCATAGGTTCACCACCACTTCACTAGGACAAATTGTCACTAACCCACAAGGCACTGATTACGTTACCAGGCATGCTCTGTACTTCTTAAGAAATCAGATGCACACTTTCTAAAGTGAATTGCACCTCATTAATTAACAGTAATGATTTTTGATTGTCAGAGTGTTTCCATCCAAGTTTATCTGCTCATTACACCAGGTCTTCCCAGTCTTTGCAGTTGAAAATTTCATAAATCTGTAACATGAAACCAGTCCTTCTTGATGAGTATACAAAAAGTGTCTCCTTGAAGATTGTGGTATTTTTTTTTAACCACAATCGGGTGCAACCAGGGCAAAGGCAGTCTTGTGCTGGCTAATCTTTCTCACACTAGATTAGGCAAAAGGAACTGCAGAAATGAATTCACGAAAAGGTTGCTTTCATTTTGGCAGTTTCACATCTGGCCTGGACATGGAGAAGGAGGAAGAGGAGATGGAAGAAGAAGAAGAAAAGGTGGTGGTGGCCTTCTTGGCAGTGGCACCCTTTGTATGGAACAATCTCCTTCAAGAAGTTGGCAAAACTCCATCCTTCCTTGCTTTCAAAAAGCAAGTAAAAACCTTGCTATTCAGGAGAACCATCTTAGTTTTTCTTGAGCTAGACATTCCTGCCTGGTATATTGTTGTTATCTTACTATTGTTATTGTGTCTTGTATTTTTATGTTATTTATTATTTTGATAGAAGTTTATATTTATGTTTTAATCTGTCTAAACTGCTCAGAGTAGCTGTTGTACTAGATCAGGCATTCACAACCTATGGCATGAAATCTTATCATCTCTTTTTCCTCAAGGTGTCACAATGTCTTTTTGTGTGTGTTTGTTCCACAGATCTCTGGAAAAAAACTAATAGGAAAATAATGAGTAAGAAATCAAACTTTGTATCATTACTATAGGGGTAGATGATTTTTGGTTTAAAGTTGTTTAGTTCAGTACTAGGCCTATGAAGAATACTGACTAAATTCTTCATTTTAATTGATTATATTAAATTCATTTTAAAACAACTTTAGTTTATGAATATGGGGTATTGTAAGGTAATGGCCTGATTTTGCTGTTAAATAATGTACCCGTGCTGCCAACAGGAAACAGGATGCCAGGCTTTACATAGCAAAGGGCTGTCTGGATATTAAGACCACTAATAGCAGCAGTCAAGATGGTCTGTATTCTTATAGAAAATAGCATTTAGAGACACCAAATAAAGGAAAATCCCAAAAGCTAAATCCTTTTTCTCATAAGTTAAGCACTCCTTACCCAAATATATATATATGAAAAATTTGGTGCTGATCCAAAGCCCAGATTCAAAAGTACATTTATTTTTGTTTTGAGGGCTCCCATTTTTAGAATTGCCTTGTAAAACATTGTTTTGCTCTGCCAGCAGAATATACCGCTGTACTCCTGAACAGTGATAACCTGTACAAAACTGCTGTTCTTTTGCCTTAGGAAACAAAGTAAACACAGAAAAAGTACCAAAGGACAGTTATGAACAATGTGAACCACCCCTGACATGGAGCAGGAGACACCTTGTCCCTTCTCCAGACTGGATGGGTGAATCCCTTTCCCCCCAGCAGTGTTATGCCTTTAACAGCTACTACCCAGGCTGGCTAAGTTGAGGAGGCATGAAGTTGGACACACCACAGAGGTGGCTCATGATGTTTCCCTGGTTCCTGATGGATTAACAAAAATCATGCCGGTAACCTAGGATTCATCCAATGATGCCCTGAGGGATCCACCATTACTTCTGTAACCCCTCATTACCTGCCCAAATGTTTAATCAACTGCACCACTATTCCACAAAAGATCAGTAGTGCCAGAATGGGATAGGCAAAAAAACTACCCATCTTCTATACATGCCTCTCTTTCCTTGATGGAGAGTAAATTCCTCCCACCCCACCCCACCCAGGCTGTATAGCAGCTGAATTTCTAGAGATCCCATATGCCCTTCTTCTGGAAGCATCCTGTGATTGCGCTGCTTCCACATGTTTAAATCATCTAAATCAATGTTTCCCAACCTTTGTTTTTGGACTTCAGTTCCCAGAAGCCTAAGGCAATTCCCCATAGCACTGATCAGCCAATGTACAATACTGTACTGACTTAAGCTTCTGGGAATTGAAATCCACCAGTGGGGGCCTGGGCGCCATGTTGGAAACCACTGGTCTAAATCATCTTTTAATAATGTTGAACCATTGTAAATTGCTGTGGGACTTATGCTGATAGAAAAGCAATTTAAACAAACAAAAGGTAAAGAAAGTATCAGACAACCTGTTTGACACTTGCTAATAGAGAGTTGTTTTTGTTTGGATTAAGTTTAATTTTTTTGTATTAAATTTTATTTTATAATAAGAAAAGTATAAGCACAAAAAAAACCCCATAAGCAACATATGCATAACATTAATATCTATCTGCTCCCTCCACCCACGGGACTTGAAAACATTTTTGTTGTTGTTCAGTCGCACAGTCGATTCCGACCCTTTGCGACCCCATGGACCACTGTCTGCCAGGCTTTTCTGTCCTCCACCATCCTCCTCTACTTGCTCAGCTCTATGCCTATTGTGTCCACAATACCATCTTAGTGAATGATTATTTTCGATATTGTTACATTGCTATAGTTTGCCTCTTCGCTTCCAAAAGGATAATATATCTTCTTCTGGCTTTGTCTCTCTCTTTTTCCCTAATATATATAATTCAGAAATTCTCAAAAATCATTAAGGCTGTTGCATTGTTTATTTTTAAAAAGGCATATCATATTTTGCTTTCCATTATCTCTAATTCATGGATAGATTTTACCTACACTTACATAACTTAGTGCTTTTTCTTTATATCATCGTATTTTATTTTCTGACCAATCTGCCAATAGAGTAAAAGATACCACAGAAGTCCAGTCATATAATCTCGGGAAAGACAAACTATTATATTTAAACACTAATTAAATTTTGTTGTTGTTGTTCAGTCACACAGTTGATTCCGACCCTTTGCGACCCCATGGACCACTGTCCGCCAGGCACTTCTGTCCTCCACCATCCTCCTCAACTCGCTCAGCTCTGTGCCAATTGAGTCCACAATACCATCTAGCCATCTCATTTTTGTCCGCCCCCTGCTTCTTTTGCCCTCCACCCTTCCCAGCATCAAGGCTTTCTCAAGCAAATCCTCTCTTCTCATTCAATGTCCAAAGTACTTTAGCTTCATCTTTACTATTTGACCTTCTAAAGAGCATTCAGGGTTGATTTCTTCCAAGATTGACCTATTTGTTCTCCTCGCTGTCCAGGGGACTCTCAAAACTCTCATCCAAAACCACATCTCAAAGTCATCTATTCTTCTGCGCTCAGCTTTCCTTATGGTCCAGCTCTCACAACCATACATTGCCACCGGTAATACCATTGGTTTGACTATATGAATTTTTGTTTGCAATGTGATGTCTCTACTTTTCACTATGTTCCCCAGGCTTCTCATTGCTTGCTCCCAATAATCAGTCGCCTTTTTATTTTGTGGCTGCAAACACCATCTGCAGTGAGCTTTGATCCTAGGAAAGTAAAATCTGTCACTGCTTCTACTTCTTCCCCATCTATTTTCCAGGGACTGATAGGGCCTGTTGCCATTATCTTGGTTTTCTTTATATTGAGTCTCAAGCCAGCTTTTGCACTTTCTTCTTTAAACCTAATCAGGAGCTTTTTTAAGTCCTCCTCACTTTCTGCCATTAGGGTCGTATCATCTGCATATCTCAAATTGTTGATATTTCTCCCAACAATTTTGATCCCGAATTGTGATTCCTCCATCCGTGCATTGCACATTATGTGCTCTGTGTATAAGTTGAATAAGCAGGGTGACAAAATGCAGCCTTGTCTCACTCCTTTTCCTATTCCAAATCACTCTGTCCTTCCGTATTCTGTCCTAACTGTTGCTTCTTGAATCATGTACAGATTTCTCATGAGGTATATAAGGTGCTCTGGTATTCCCATCTCTTTAATTACTTGCACATTTTGTCATGGTCCACACAGTCAAAGGCCTTAGTGTAATCAATGAAGTAGAAGTAGACTTATTTCTGATATTCCTTTGTTTTTTCCATGATCCAACGTATGTTGGCAATGTGGTCTTTAGTCCCCCTGCCTTTTCTGAACCCCGCCTGCACTTCTGGTAATTATCTCTCCAAGTGCTGCTCCAGTCTCTCCTGTATTATCTTGAGCATCACCTTGCTAGCATGTGGGATGAGCGCAATTGTTCGATAATTTGAACATTCTTTGGCATTACCCTTTTTGGGGATCGGAACATATACTGTACTGATCTTTTCCAATCCTGTGGCCATTGTTGTGTTTTCCATATCTGCTGGCATATAGAATGCAATAATTTTACCAGCAAAAAATACACTAAATTCAGTGCTTCCCCATCCCAGGCCGTACTGCATATTCTGTACAAAATAAGAATCCAAATGGACTATGTGAGTAGAAACACCCTCGCAAATCTCCAAAATGAATTATCGTAATGTTTGAAGGGGGATATCTTTAACATTTATTTTAATTAGCACTTACATTTTTGCTACTACACTAAAAACCTTATTGGAAAAATTATGTCTGTTGTTTTGCTCTCCTTCTCAAGCTTGCTGCTATTTTGAGCTATTGAGGCAAGGAAATTCTTGTAAACCCCATTGTCAGATTATCTATTATTTATTTATTCATATTTATCCACCGCCCTCCTCACCGAGGTGACTCAGGGCGGTTTACAAGTCATAAGAAACACCACAATAAAACCATAAACATTTCCTAAAACCTTAAATTTAAAACTGTTAAAGACTAAAAATTTAAAATCTAAAAAGTTTAAAAGATCACCAGATTGCTACATCTTACTGATTAAGAAATTGAGGGAGAGAGCGGGCTTAAATCATCCAGCGAGCTGGGGTCATTGTGCATCCCATACCCCAATACTTGCCCCGCCAGCCATGTTTTTAAATTCTTCCTGAAGGGAAGATTTTGTTTGTGCCTGCTGTCTAGGGGCAGGGTGGGGGTTACTCCTGTTTTTACAACCTATAATGTCTCTGAATTTGACATGCATCCTTAAACAAGTTAATTTGATTTGAAATATACAAATCCATTTGATCTGGTATGCAAATTGAGTTAGATGGAATCCGGATCTCTTTGGATTCTCACCACAATCAGAAAACAAAATGACAGCAACAGCAATATAGTGTAGCTAACTGGATGCAGAAACTGTTTTACAATTACAGTTGCAACCATAATATACTATACTTTGCAGGAAGAATGTAAACCTTGACTTGTTTTGTCCTCGTATGGTAAATGGCAAGTCAAAAGAACTTTTCTCTGTGTTTCAAGATGATGAAAATGCCATTTGTCAGTTTCAGAAAGCGTTTGTGTTTGCTAATCATATTTGTGTGAACAGCTGGAAAAATGTAACAAACATCTCCATTGTGAATGAAGTGGGCATCATTGCAGCACTGGTTGGATTCTTTGTGCCTGCTTGATTAGTCAGCTTGTTATTCTGCAATAGCTGTGTCGAAGGGTGTTTAGGGGAAAGGAACTCATTTTGTGCAACTATACTTTACATAAAATGTAGAACAAATGTCTTATTCTGTTTGTAGGCTGGAGGTAAGAAATCTGACAGAGGCTGAAGAATTCTTGACAAACTATCTCCTCATTTCAAGTTGACTTGAGAAACAAGAAATGGGAAAGATTTCTTCATATTCCTACATCTGAGTAAGCGGCTTTAGTTTGTAGTGTGATCCTTTTCAAGCAGAATTAACAAAAAATTTTTTACTGACAATGAACTAAATCTAAAGTTAGCCTCAACCAAAGGAGACCCATTAAAGTCAGCAGGACATGTAAATATAAACCAGTGGTGCCCAAACTTTTTTTGTGGGCCTGTCCCACCTCTGACACACAGCTGCGGGGGCCAGAAGCGGGCTGCTCCCGCTGCTGACAGTTTTGATGTCAGCAGCGGTGGCGGCAGTGATCGTGCTTTGTCTGGGCTGCTACGAGCAGCTTCTGGGTCACTCCCATCTCCTCTACAGCCTTTGCCAAAGCCGATCGCTGCATTGAGGAAATATTCGGAGCCTCTTCTGTTTCAAAATCTATGGCGCTGGAAGGGTAAACCTGGAGCGCTGCGGTGACATCATCCCGGGTGCGCCAAGGGGCTCTCCAAGTGCCACAAATTTTGAAACAGAGGAGGCTCTGAAGATTTCCCCAACACAGCAATTGTCTTTGGCAAAGGCTGCCGAGGGGATGGGACTGAGCAAGAGGCTGCTTGGAGCAGCCAGGACAAAGCACAATTGTTGCAGCCGCCACTGCTGATGTCAGACAGTGGGGGCGGATGCCAGGGCAGTCTGTGGTGAGCCTGAGTGCTCACTGTGGGCCACATTAATGATATGCAGGGGCCTAATTGGGCCCACGGCCATAGTTTGGGCTCCCCCAATATAAAAAATAGCTAAGAACTCTCATTAATTCTATGTGCCACCAATTCTAGTTGGATTCAGCCTAATATACATTACATAGTCTGCACAGCAGTGACACATTCCCAAACTGTGAGTCATGATTGACTTGTGATGCAGAACAATAATGTTGATACACAGTGTAAAATTCTTGCATCGTCTTTTATAAAATGCCAGAAAGCAGAATCACAGACACATTAGAAAAAGTTTAGGTTCGTGTGCTACCTTGGATACCTTGGAGTTGCTATTCAGTGAGGAGGTCTTGTATGATTAGACATCTCTGCAAAGACATTCTGCACAACTTCTGTCCATAGCGATCTATCCCTTGGTCCAACATATTTATTTATTTATTTATTTATTTATTTATTTATTTGAGAACATCTTCCCATCTGCGAGGTGGCCTTCCCCTAGCTCTTTTGAGATATCTAGGATAGTAAAGGTAAAGGTTTTCCTTGCTTGAAAGCCAGTCATATACAACTCTAGGGTTCAGTGCTCATCTCTGTTTCAAAGCTGAAGAGCCAGCGCTGTCTGCTTCTGCAGACGTTTCCGTGGTCATGTGGGAGACATGACTAGACTCTGCATGGAATGCTGTTACCTTCCCACTGAAGTGGTCCCTATTTATCTACTTGCAATTTCTTGCTTTTGAACTGCTAGGTTGGCAGGAGCTGGGGACAAAGATGGGAGCTCATTCCATCCTGCAGTACTCCGGAATCGAACTGCTGACCTTCCACCTCCCAGTCAGCATCAATTCATTATTCTGGCACTTCATCAATTGTCATTTGTGTGTGCAACATGGCCAGCCCACCTTAATTTGTTTATCAGGTATTCTGTTCACTTTTAGCAGTGACCTTCATTAGGCCGGGACTAAAACTCACCATCGGATACCTTGGGACAGGTGAAAGTGGAGGGCACATGTCATGGTCCAGCTAGCCAGCAAGTGTTATGATATCCAAATGGCTAAAAAAACACATGCAAATGGTTCATGTGCTACCCAGGATAAATTATGAAATACAAGTTCCAGACACGGGTACATAATTTTCCAAAACTGACTCCTTTCACGGTTATAGCTCTGTGAAGCATTGATGAGTAATTATACAATCAAATAATTGGAATCTTCAATCAAAGTGAATTAAATACATGTTATTATGTCTGCAAGATGGACTACAAAAAGGTTATGCTATAGATCAATTTAATATGTGTAAACCACAATGAGATCAATGTACAACAGAATACGGTACTGCCTTTGTTAGAAATCAGCTAACTATAATTTCAGCATTTTCCCCACCAAAAGAGAAATAATTTAGAGATAATGGATATAAATTGTGTTGGATACAATCAGAGATCTATCTGTAATAGGAAGAAGAAATTAATAGGAAAAAAAGGATAAATTCATGGTGGACAACAAGACTTTTGCTACATAGGGTAGAGACAGATAAAAATAGTCTCCTTCCTTGGTGTTTGGGCTCAGGTCAAACAGTGAAGAACAAAGAAAAGGAACCTAGTGAAAGAGAGAGGATACTTTGGATTCACCATTCAGCGAGGAGTCTGTGCACTGGCAGACATCTCTGCAACTACATTCTGCACGTACAAATGGACCTGAGAAATCAAGTCCATCTGCATGTGTGTGTTTTTTAGCTATTTGAATATCATGTCATCCACTGGCTAGGCAAACAATGACGTGTTCCCTCGGCTTTCACCTGGCCCAAGAGACCCAATGGAGGACACCTTGGTGAGTTTTAGTCTCAGCCTAACATCGTTGACAAGAGATGGGCAACACTGCCTAGTTAAACTGCTCAAGCCCCTGCACCCCTACAAGGCTGTCACCTAGCAGGAGAAAGAGAGAGGGATTTTTGATAAAATGACATAGCAAGTCAAGACCAGAAATAGATGCTTCCTGACTCTCCTTCATAATTGTGGAGGAGGGGGGCTGGGAAGGCTATTCACAAGCACTTTGCTAACTCAGGCTCATACATGCCACAATGAAATATGATTTAGCACTGCAACCAAACAAGGATGACGTGGGTACTAAGATTTTGAGTACCTTCACCTGACAGTTTAGCAGATGTGAATATGCTGTTTGAATTTTTATTAACATGATAAGGTGCTATAATATAAACTATAACATATTACAGTGACATTCAGTTAAGGCTGAGTCAGATGAATCACATCCTGTTATTATTGCCAGAAATTGAGTTGCAAGGAGAGTAGACTCTGGCTTGCATGTAGATAGCTTGGTACATCATTCTGATACTTGGCAGCTGAGAAGATATAGGTTTGAGTATAGTCTGTGTTGATTTTGGGGTGGGAAGAGTGAGAAAGTGGTTATTTATATAGGCTTAATATTCCATGACAGACTTCAAGCAACTTGGCAGATATCACCTGTTGTTTTGGTTTCTTCCCCCATAGATCTTTGTTGGATTAAAAAATTGTTGCCTGATTTTCCCATTTCTGCAATATCTTTCAGGGGATGTTTTGCTGTATTAGTATAGCAGCAGATCTAGTGCATATTTTGCTGAAGTAATAACACTGCTGTATTTTTTTGAATTGAAAATGCAAAAAATCTTTATTTCAATTAATTTGCTTTAGGAAATTAGAGAGAGTGACTATTAAGGCAGAACTACACCAAAAGTCAGTGGCTTTAAAATTAAGTGAGAAAACAGACAAAAAGGAGGCAAATCACAGACTTGAACAAGAACAAATATATTTCTCTAAAAATAATAGAAGTAACAGTTATTAAAGTGTAGCCAGCAAAGTTATGGCTATATAGGTAGCCATACAGCAGCTACGTATAATTACAATTGGCCTGTGCTCTGTTGTATCTATCATCAAAAGGACTTGAGTGACTTGATTAAGATGCTGAACTTGATGACTGGAACAGAGGCGTAGCTACCGCCGTATCTGCCGTATCAATTATACGGGGCCCCCGGGTCACGGGGGCCCCCAACGTGCGTAAACAAAACAAATCTTTACCCTTCCTAAGGGCCCCCAAAAGATTTTTATACGGGGCCCCGCCAAGGCACGCTACTCTTCTGGACTGGAAGATTGGGAGGTCAGCAGTTTGAGACCTGAGTGCTACATGATGGAGTGAGCTCCTGCCTTTGTCCCAGCTCCTGTCAACCTAGTGGCTTGAAAACAAGAAATTGAAATAGGTACCAATTCATTAGGAAGGTAACAGCATTCCTTGTGCTCTGGTGTCTATTCATGCCTGCCACGTGTCCATAGAAATGTCTGCAGGTGCAGACAGCACTGGAGATGAGCACCGCACCTTTAGAGTTAGATATGACTAGCCTTCAAGCAAGGGTGACCTTTATCTTTACCTAACTATCATTCAAGCCAGTTAACTACAGCATTCTTAATACTTAGCTACAGGAGTAATGTATATCCAACACTCCAACAGATAATTCAGAATTCATAAGCAATCTCAGCAGAAACTCTAAAAGTATACAGTATAAGGCTTTGAGGAAGGAAAGTTTTACTTTTTAAAAAGGGGGATCTTGCTAGGAATATCCAGAAAATATAACTGCTCTTTTCTATCTTGATAAAAGAGAATTAAAACAAGAGAAGTGAGTGAAAAGGCATGACTAAATACCCCCTCTTGGATATATTATATTATATTATATTATATTATATTATATTATATTATATTATATTATATTATATTATATTATATTATATTATATTATATTATATTACATTACATTACATTACATTAGAGTATCTGTACCATTTGAACTTTCTTTGTAGTTCATTGATTTTCTCTTATCAGTTTATCACAGGAGTTTGCTAGGAGCTTGTCCCAGTTATAGATTGATTCCTTATTGCACAAAAAGCCAGAAGTCCCATTGTTTAGTTTAGTAAATTGCAATTAAATTAGGCCCACTTGAACTGATGGAACCAATGGAATAGCTGACTCACCAAAATATCAGTGGCTCAATGAGACAATGATTCTGAAGGCGCCATGGGCTTTTGTGGTCATTGAAGAGAAATGGGAAGAAGAGTATATAAAAGGTATCCATAACTTCACAGTAGGAATGGGTGATGGTTGGTGGACTACATATTGTAAGAACAATAGTTTTAAATGTACCTAAGTAAACAGTTGCAAAAAAATATATAAGAAATTAAGCTCATAAGATCTTTAAGCCCACTCACTATGAACCTCTGTATCCCAATCATTGAACTTTAAGTGGGAGCAAATCAATGTGATCAAATACAATGAGAGTAAATTCTTTTATGAAATACTAATAGAAAAGGCAAGATCCACATTCATAAAAATGCAAATTTTGTTATGCAGTTGAGCCCTAACTCTCACTACAAAGATCCAAATAGTGAGATGTTATGCATTCCCAGTGTTGCTGTATTTATTTATTTATTTATTTATTTAGATTTATATTGCCGCCCACTCGCCGAGGCGACTCAGGGCGGCTTACTGTCAAAACAACAACAGCACAATAAAAATTATAAAATGCAACCACATAAAACAACCAAACCAGAACACAAACTAACTCCCATCAGGCCGTTGTTGTTGTATGGAGTCAAAGCTTGGGCATTGACTAAAGCATCTGAAAAGAGAATCAAAGCTTTTGAAATGTGGATCTACAGATGGCTGCTAAGGATATAATAGGTTGACCATGTGACTAATGTAGAAGTGTTGCACCAAATGGATAAAGAACAAGAACTGTTTAAGACAGTTAAGGGGGAAAAAAAGCTGCAATACTGTAACAGAATGAAATACACCCTTGCTTTAGACTCATACAATATGGTGATTTCAGATGCGAGGTTTGACTGTATCTTACATCTTAAAAATCCACCACAAATTTGAAACAACTTGACAGCATACAACAAAAAGCTTTGCAGTGTAGTTTTTTACATTGTGGTTAATTGCAGCTTCACTTCTACCTTGGATGTAGATGGCTGTCAAGAGAAGAATGTCTAAATTTGTTTTTTGTCTGTTTATAGGCCCATGGATTGTGTCTAATGCTATTAAAGTTATCATGTAACTAAATTTAACATTTCATGTTAAAAGGACCCAACAGGTGATCAGTACCACTACATAATATGGTAGTTCTGGAATAGACCATGTCAGCTATTCCTGCCACTACAGGTGCAACTAGATAATGCAATTTATATATCCACATACAAACAGTTTGCATTAAAGTATATTTATTTGAAACCACATCCCCAATCCCCAGGTAAGAAAACAAAGCAGAATCAATGAAGCTGTTGCCAAATATCATAACTGGAAATTGCGCTGGGCTGGACATGTTTCTTGAATGACAGATGAGCATTGGACAGCAACAGTCACGAAATGGTATCCCAGAGGAGTGAAAAGACCCCATGACCAGCATGAAATCACCTCGAAGAATTAAGAAATCAAATATTTATTTGAAAAACTACATTTAAAAACTCTGAAAAAATAATTTGACCGTGTTCCTTTCATTTATTATTATTATTATTATTATTATTATTATTTAGATTTATATGCCGCCCTACTTGGCAAAAACCAACTCAGGGCGGCTTACAACATAAAATCGAATACAATACAATATAACAGATCAACAGTACAAAATCACAGCATCCCACAATACAGCGCAACAAAATAAATATAAACATAATATAATCAAAATACAGTCCGTAACAATATTCAGTACAAATAGACAGTAAACAATATATTCACAATACGGTTCATACCCAATATGAAAAATATAACAATATCATAACAAAATAATAATAGTAATGTAATAGCAATTAAATATCATAAAAATACAATAATATAATGCAATAAACAGCAGAATAACTACACATAAATCAACATTGTCAATACGGAATGACGGGGCTCGGAAGGCGGGTGGGCGCTTCGCCTCACCTCCTACAGGTGCAGGCATTCTTCTCCTCCCCCGGGCGTGATGGCAGGGGCCCGTGGGGAAGGCAGGAGCGTCCTCAACCTGCCGTGGCTGAAAGGTCTTTTATCAGCCCCTGTGCCGGAATGACGGGGCTCAGAAGGCGGGCGGGCGCTTCGCCTCACCTCCCACAGGTGCAGGCATTCTTCTCCTCCCCCGGGTGTGATGGCAGGGGCCCGTGGGGAAGGCAGGAGCGTCCTCAACCTGCCGTGGCTGAAAGGTCTTTTATCAGCCCCTGTGCCGGAATGACGGGGCTCAGAAGGCGGGTGGGCGCTTTGCCTCACCTCCCACAGGTGCAGGCATTCTTCTCCTCTCCCGGGCGTGATGGCAGGGGCCCGTGGGGAAGGCAGGAGCGTCCTCAACCTGCCGTGGCTGAAAGGTCTTCTATCAGCCCCTGTGCCGGAATGACGGGGCTCAGAAGGCGGGCGGGCGCTTCGCCTCACCTCCCACAGGTGCAGGCATTCTTCTCCTCTCCCGGGCGTGATGGCAAGGGCCCGTGGGGAAGGCAGGAGCGTCCATTTCTTTGCCAAGGCATATTTTTAAAGGAATAAATCTATTGGGACCAGTACCTTTATTGCATTCCTTCTGCTGAATATGTCTAGAGACAAAAGAGTGTATGACAATGCTATTTATGGGAGTGTGTATCTCTTTACACTACTGCTATACAACCTGTTATTTAGCCAAAAGCAGATTAGAAAGGCCATACTGTGCTCCGAGAAGCTCTGATCATGCAGAATATATTGTGAAGGACCATCTGTTGTGAAGATGCAGTGGCTGGCCACACATGCACCCAAACTACAAGCCTAAAGTTGTTTTACTTACTTTTCTCCCCCAGTGCTTCTGTACGAAGTCATTGAGAAATGAAGTTGACAAATAGAATTTTTCCTAGGAGTATAATTGGCTGTGGTTTGAATCCTGTCCAAAATGTTACTTCTTTTTGCACAATGCCAAATGATTCCATGTTAATTTGAAGGAAAAGGTGATGTGATAACTCTTAAAAGAATTCTGGAAATGAATCTAGTACACCCAATCCATGCACGCTTCCTAAATTCCACAACCCCCCCCCCGGGGGGGGGAGCTTTGTGAGAGGTCAGTTGCACAAGTAGAGTTGAATTCATAATAAAGAATAATGCCCTTTGCATGCTTCAATGTTTTCCTATGAATTATCTAATACCAATGATTCTTTTTCAATTTATGCACCTCTAGTTTTAGGCATACACTCACCTATTATAACCAGAAGATGGTCCAGGATCAGTATCTTCTAAGGGTGATAATGAGTTGACATCAGTGCAAGAGACGGATAGCTCCATCCCTAGTGGAGCCAATCACACAAAATAGGAGAGATATCTGAATGAGGCCGCTAGCAGTTGCTTTAGTCCCTGGCAGTTGCTTTAAGGCTGTGATAGTGAACCTTGGCACTCCAGGTGTTCTTGGACTTCAATTACCAGAAGTCCAAGTCAGTACTCCTGCTGATTAGGGCTTCTAGGAATTGAAGTCCAAGAACACCTGGAGTGCCAAGGTTCACCATCACTGCTCTAAGGCATTAGACTTTGCTTGCAATGCAGAATGATGGGTTTGCATTAGTAGACTAGATAGCTCAGTGGTTTAGCTATCTGGTTGGGAGTTCAATTCCCCACTGTGCCTCCTTGATCTATAGGGTCTTTTTCAGCTCTGAAGTTGTGAATATTATAAATTAAATTATCTGGGCCCTGTATTTTTGAACTTTCTTTAGTTTTCTTCTTTTTAGTTGAATTATTATAGCTCACTAAACAATTAGAATTTAGTATATGTCCATTTATTTATTTATTTAATCAAACTTATGTGCCGCTCTCCTCACAAAAACCCAGGGTGGCTAACAAACTTTAAAAACACTTAAAACACAGTAAAAACATGGTATAAAAATAGGATTAAACAGGATTAAAAAGTTACAAAAAATAAAAGAGATTAAACAAGTCACACAGAAAGAGGGAGGGGTCAGATGAGCCAAAAAAAACTGAGGCAACCATCTGGCCCATACCCCACACATGCCCCACCAGCCAGGTCTTAACCCCTTCCTAAATGGCAGCAGCTCCGTTTGGAGACACAACTCACTTGGCAGGAGGTTCCATAGGGCCAGAGCAGACACAGAGAAGGCCCTCCTTCTAGTGTTAGAGAGTTGTGCCTCTCTAGCCAATGGTACAACCAGAGAGCCTCTCCGGTCCGCTCTGGTGGGACGGACAGATGTCCTTAGGGCGATGCAGTCTCTTAAGTATCCTGGTCCACTACCACATGTATGTATGTTAGGTTAGAAAAGTGTTTCCCAACCTTTGGTTTTTGGACTTCAATTCCCAGAAGCCTAAATCAATTCCCCAAAGCACTGATCAGACAATGTACTGACTTAGACTTCTGGGAATTGAAGTCCCCCTGTGAGGTGTATGCTCCACAGTGGGAACCACTGCATTAGAACTTTGGGGCCTGTGGTGAGTGAGTATCATGCAATTCTATTTCTACTGGAATATTTGTTGGTCTGAACACGGACAGACCAAGCTGGTTTTCAGGTGGCTTGAAACAATTTACTTCCAGGTTCATGAAAATATTTAAATGCTTCAGGATACCTAAGAGACCGCGTCACCCCAAGAACATCTGTCCGGCCCACCAGGGCGGATCGGAGAGGCTCCCTTGCTGTCCCTTCGGCGAGAGAGGCGCACCTCGCCAGTACTAGGAGGAGAGCCTTCTCCGTATCCGCCCCGACCCTCTGGAACCTCCTGCCCACCGAACTGCGCCTTCAGACAGAGCTCTTACCCTTCCGGAAGGGCGTGAAAACCTGGCTGGCAGGTCAGGTTTGGGGACCCGGGAACGTGGGTTCCCATACCAAGTGGCTTATATAAGGACTGCCTTCCTGAGTTGGATTGGGGGAATACTGGGGTGTAGTTTCTGTTTTGTTTTCAAATTTCTGATGATTTTTAATTTTGACGTTTTTGATTGAATGTTTAGGTTTTGTTTTGCTTTTATTAGGATGTAAGCCGCTCAGAGTCGGGTCCTCCCGATTGGGGCGGGGTATCAAATTTTAATAAATAAATAAATAAATAAATAAATAAATTAGAAGAGTGGGACTGTGAATGGGGAAAACAAAGGACTGTGACCTAGAATAGGATTAATATGTAGTCTGGCCAGGTTATCCTGCTATGGTAATAGAGTATACCATACTGCCAGCGACTCAATGCCCGAGTTTCAGGTGGCAGTTGACTAACCTGACAACCCTGAGGACTAACAGCTTGGGTGCCTAACTCCACAGGGAAGGGTGATGGTCCCCAAGTGGGTTCAATCCCACTTGAATCCATCTTGATGGAGGGTAGCAGCTTCATCAATACTGGCCTGGGACTGAGGAGGACTTTGTGTGCCAAAAGGGCTCAGGACCAGAAAGTGACTCATGGAGCGGGATCAGTGGTACAGGTGTAAAGCTGCCATGTGGAGGGCAAATGAAAGGCTACTGCATTATATTCCTAGGACAGTCTTCATGGTTGATTACCATGAGGATTGCCAATATCTGGATATGGAAGCAGCAGCAGCAGCAGCAGCAGCAGCAGTGCAATCAATGTTGGGGATGTGGAAGAATGCTTCTGTATTGGCTCCTACAATTTCCTTCCTCTCCCCCAGCCAATTCCAAAAAAGCCATGCATTGTGCTCCTTGTCCAGCTTCCATCCTCACATTAATCCATGCTGCATCAGCCAGGCACTAAAAAAACCCCTAAGGAAAGAAGGAAATGGTGAGGAGGAGATAGATTTGACCTATCCAATTAAACTCAGTCAAGAATCAGTCATCCATCCCACATTTACATGCATTTCCAAACCTAAAAGTAATGAAGACCAAGTACAGCCACCAAAAAAGGGTAGAAAATTCTAGAACTTAATCAGTGTAGAAAGCTAAACTATGAAGCCATGCCTGCATACAAAATATTGCTTGTTTCAATAGATAGGGCTGTCTAGACTGCCTTGAGGTAAGTTGGGTCCTACTGTAGGGGCCCAGTGATTAGTTTCCAGGGAAGACTTTGAGGTTTTTCATAGAATCACAGAATGACTGAGTTGGAAGGGGCTTTTTAGGCCATCCAGTTAAACCCCTTGATCAATGCAGGAATCTGAATCAAATCAGATGTTACAGATGGTTGTCCAATTCCCTCTTGAATGCTTCCAGTGTTGGAGCGCTCACCACCTCTCGAGGCAGTTGGTTCCACTGTAACACTGCTCTGACCATTAAGAAGTTTTTCCTAATACTCTTTGGGTTTCAGTCTCTTTCTGTCTTAGTGTTTCTTCTTTTACAAAAACAATTTGTACAAATTTTTGGCATGTTTAACCCTCAAAGCGCCATGCTTTAGCAATAGCAATTATACTTATATACTGCCCCATAATGCTTAAATGCACTCTCTGGGTGATTCACAATGTAATTAGCATCCCCCCCCCCAAACATTCTGGGTACTCATTTTACTGACCTCAGAAGGAGTCAACCTTGCCCATGTCGGGATCCAACTCACAATGTTTTGGCTGCAATGCAGCAGTTTAGCCATGGCACCACCAGGGCTCATTAATGATTTTTAGGAGTGCACAAGTCAGCCTGATAGTGACTAGGGACTTCTTGAGATGTTCTGGAGCTGATTTTGAAGCGCACAAAAATCCATGCTCTACCATATTTGGGCACTTTCTTCTAAAGCCAGTACATGTCACCCATCAACACACTGAAAGGCTGTGGTGGCTCAGTGGTTAAGATGCTCACCTTGTTAGCTGGAAGGCCCAGTAAATTGGCAGTTCGAGACCCAGGTACTGCATGATGGTCTGAGTGCCTGTCTCTGTCCCAGCTCTTGGGGACAAGAGCTTGGGGACATAATCAATAAACGTACTTGCAATCACAGCATGTCAATTCCCTTTCTAAGCATCATGGCATGCTATATTTTCAGTCACAATGTATCATGTAGACTAGGACCAAAAAATCCCAGATGGCAAAAAAATATTTTTGTCCTTGATGTTTTTGTCTTTAAAATAGATCTTTATATGACAAATAACCAAAAGGTGGAGATGTTGTTTATATTTTTTAAGATGAAAATCCCTTAAAATTCCTAGATGATAAATCTACTTCTATGTGGGTTCTGCCACAAAATAATTTTTACTCTTAGGTACAAATAACCTGTTGTATTGGTTCATAAGGGTCAGGTTGCTATTTGTTGTTGTGCAATATCTAAAATCCCAGTAGCTGAAATCCAGTAGCAAATATCAACTAGAGTAGGGCGATGGAATCAGTGGGGATTTGGTGAGTCAACTCCTCTGCAAATTCTCTTTTTATTTTGATTTACTACTGAATTTCAGTCAGTGGCTACTAAATATTCTCATCAGATTAGCACTGTATGGCTCTCCATCTTCTCTTCTCCTTCTATTTCTCTCTTCCTTTTTTATTATTATTTGCATACACTTCCTGCTTCAATATTCTGAACATCGCTGCCATTAATTCAAGCCTAGCTGTGACATATGCTAACAAAAACAGAAGAAAAGAAAAAAGCTATAGATAGATAAATAAAGGCTAAATGGCTGCTTTCTGAATACTGTGGCTGAGTTCAAATGCAGCCTCCATTAAATCTGATTAGAAGCAGAGATGAGCTAGGCTTTCGGTAAATAACTCAGGCTGGGGAAAGAAAACTTATTTGATGGTTTTGCAACCAAAGGACAATAAAATGCATACATATCTAGCTCTGAATTTGTATTAAATGCAAATAAAAGCATGGAAGGTTTTCCCTCCTCCTCTAATTTCATTTCACCTCATCTAAAGCACCCATGACAATGTGGTAAAAATTAATAGTGCTTCTATGTGGGAGAGAATTATTTACATTGTCTTTTTTTAAAAGAAGAGGTTCTTTTGCAGGGAGCATGAAAGCAAATTGATTTCATGGGATGGAGATGCATATTGTAAGGAGTTATGAAATGGATCTTATGCCGCAGCTTTATTTTGTAAGTATTCTTGCATAATGTGAGGTAGAAGGAAAGCTGGATTTATGCAAGAGATATTTCTTATTCTTATGGCAGGGATGAATCACTGATAAGAATTTGCCAGCTGGAGAGCTGAACATGGAAAACACTTCCAGCGATATGCCTGAGCTTTCTAGCGACTCATGCAGTTGGTAAACATAACTCACTACCAAACTGGATCTCTTCCCGAGGGGCTTCTCATATAGTCCCTCACAGGCAAGAGACTCAGAAGACTCCCAACCTGAGCATGACAGGAGAGAAAGTTAAGAATGTAACAATCACTAATAACAAGTGGGACCTACCATATTTGCCGGCATATAAGACGACTGGGCATATAAGACGAACCCCCAACAAGGGGAGAGGAAATGTGCATGAAGTTGCTAATTCTCACAATATTTGACCGCAAACTAACTCCTTCTTTTGACTTTAAAACAAGGCTTGTGCATTTGCGCGCTCATACATAGCCATCCATCAATATGTCCCGCCCATCCTGAGAGGGGAGACCGCGATTGGAGGAGCCATGTGGGCTGGGCCCCGCCCCTTTCCTTTTTCTCATCAGCTCAAATATTGGAAGGCAGGCGTAGCTAGAGAGAGAGAGAGAGAAGGGGCATGGCTTACAGTTCCCTGAGGGACACTGTTTACATGCTCACCTTTTGGATGGAGGGAGAGCTAAGAGGCGGGATGCGCCTGCTGCGGTCCAATCGGAGCAGGGCTCAGCCGTTGAAGGATGGCCGCGGAGCTGCATTGGCGCTTGCGCCTCCGCTGTTCCTGGGGTAGACTGAGGGGGAGAGAGGTGGACGGGGCTGAGCACGCCTCTGAATGCCTCTCCCCCAGCTTTTGCCTCAGAGGAGGCCGTTAATGGCAGCAGCAATGGTTTCTCCTCAGGGGGGTAGGAAAGGATAGCGCTGACACTGCCATTCTCAGCGCGGCGGCCAGGTAAGGGGCCTGACCTTTTCGCTTCGCCGAAGGGGGAAAGGAGGCTGCCCCTCAGAAAGTGCCCCTGAACCATTTCACTATGGGCACCGGGCGAGCATTGGGAGGCCACTATGGGCAGCTATGTCTATCCCAAGTGAAGTGCACCCGGCGTATAAGATGACACCCCCACCCTCACTTGGAGGCATGTATTTCAGGGGGGAAAAGTCATCTTATACACCAGCAAATAGGGTATAAGAAAATCTGTAAAATGCCTTCAATTCAGGGTTCTAGAAATCAATGTTCTCTTCAAAGATTCCCCATCCCTTACCAAGCTCCCTTCTCTCAAGTTTTCCATCCCCTTTCCAACAGCTAGTCAGTATGTCCTGGGCTCTGAACAATCCCAGATCTTATCAATTAGTTTTGGGCTTCTCCTCTTCTTTTCTTAGTTTAGGGTCCACATTACCTTATTTCTACCTCTGCAACACTGGAAGTAACCACCATTTGCTGATAGTTCTGGTGTCACCCTGTCTCCACACTAATCAATAAAGCATTCGCATTTGTCACAGGAGTTAGATCATAGTTTGAATTCAGAGGGACCTTCACTAAGAAGGTGTATCTATAGCTCTGAAATGGAGTGTCTATAGATCTGAAATGTATCAGACAAGTTTAACACAGGCATACTCTATTATTTCTAGATGAAAATATGTTACCATAATTACAACACTTTTAATTGAATACCAAAAAAAATGCTAGGTACCTTCTTGAAGCAAAATTGGGTAGGTGAAAGGAGACTGGATGCTTAAATCCATATGTAGATTTCTGAGTCCACCACTACTACTACTACTTCTCCCCCCCCCCCCATCAAATGTTGAGGAAGATGCAAGGTTCTCGTTCTGGGACTTCTCATGGACTCCACCAGAGTTATTTGGTGTTTTTGTAATATTTCTTTGATGTTATATCTCCACCTTTCTCTGGGTTGGCCTTGTGGCCTTTGTCCTTCTCCTTCCACTTATGCCTTGTAAGGTATGTACTTCCAAGACATTCTCTCCAAATGGGCAAACAACTTTATTTGTTGTCTCTGTATGTAGTGCAACATTGGTTCTGTTCCAGTTCTTTCCTTTATAGTCTCATTCATTATTTTATCTCTTCTAGTCACTCCAGCAGCCTTTTTCAAACATCTTAATTCTGTGGTGACCAAACTTTGCTTATGTTTTGTTGTAAGTGTCCACGTTTGGCACTGGTAACATAAGGTGGGAATAAATATGCTTTGTATAAAGTGTTCCTCTGTGTTGATTGGTATTCCCTTATGTTGTAAGAGCAGAGCTTACTGTCCCACTATTTGATTTGCCTTACTGCGCTGTATGTTAATCTTATCATCCATTTTGCGATTTTCAGTAAATGTCATTCCTAGGTATTTGAACTCTCCCACTTGTTTTATACTTGTCTCCTCTGTCTCTATATCTTCTTCTTTAGGTGCCATATCTGTTCTGGATATTAGCTATCATCATGGCAATAGTCTTCCTGTTCTTAACTCCTTGGAACAGTTCTTCTGAGGACATGCCACACCAGTCTCTCTCAGGTTCTTAGCCATGAAGTCCATCTACGTCCAGGCCCTGGATGTAGACATATCTTGATATCCAGAGTATGCTGTTTCCTTCTAATTGCCATTACCTCAGTCTTCCTTTTATTGATCTTCATATTATTTAGCTTACATTCGTGATCCATGGATGTAAAGTGTTGTTGTACAGTCAAACCTCGCATAATGAGCATTTCGCTTAGCAAAAAACTTGCATAACAAGCAAGTTTTTCACTAAATGGTCTGACTCGTATAACGAATTTTTCACTATGTGAGTCAGACTTTTCCCTATGGAAAAACTTGCATAACAAGTGTTTCTATGGGATGCGAGTTTTCCCCATAGAAATGCTTGTTATGTGAGTTTTTCCATACGGAAAGTCTGACTCGCATAGCGAAAAATTCGTTATGCGAGTCAGACTTGCATAGCAAGCAGCCTCGCAGAACGAATTAAATGCATTATGCAAGGTATGACTGTACTTCCTTAGCTGTACTTGCACTGAGTGAACTAATCTGTACTAACCCGTGTTTATCGCATTCTTGTATGTGAGAAAGAGAAACTGCAACATAGAGCTTTTGTTACTTGGCCCCTAGCATTCAACATGCAGGTATATGGAAGAATGTATGGCTCAGAAACAAACTCATACATCCCATGAAACTGAGTTCAAGCTTTACTGCTTCTATGTTTCTTGAAAGAGCTCCTCATACAAAGGCATCTTGTTATTGCCATTAGTAATCTGATTTACAGCATCCCAGAACAGGTAGAAATTCTGGTGCTGTCTGGGCTCATTATCCCTTTATCCATTATTTACACCTTGCTGCCTCCATGTTAGCAAACAGATTAAGGCAGCACTGCCAACAACCTGGCATAAGCATTGCCATCAAGAAATACTAATTGAGGTTACAAATATCATGTTATTTGAGAGAAAGTCTCAAAATGTTCATTACAAAAGACACCTTGATTGTGACACTACATGAGCAAGGTGACTCCTCAATTTATTATTGCATTATGCCATGTTATTGCCAGTCTGGCCAAGGTATCCTGCTATGGTAATGGAGTAGACCATACTGCCAGAGAATCAATGGTGTGTGTCAGGTGGCAGTTAACTAACCTGACAACCATGAGGACTAATTGCCTTGGGTGCCGAAGTCCACAGAGAAGGGTGATGGTCCCCAAGTGGATTCTATCCCACTTGAATCCATCTTGATGGAGGGTAGCAGCTTCATCAATACTGGTCTGGGAGTGAGGAGGACTTTGTGTGCCAAAAGGGCTCAGGACCAGAAAGTGACTCATGGAGCTGGATCAGTGGTACAGGGGGGTCAAGCTGCAATGCGGAAGGCAGATGAAAGGTCATTCAGGACATCCATGGCTTATCACCATGATGAACACCAATGTTCAGATTCAGATACGACAGAAGAAGAAGAAGAAGATCTATAATTACTCAGTTCAAGAAAAATGATTAAGGCTTTTGTTTGGTCTACCTTTTAAATCCTCGTTAGGTAAGACAGAGTATTCTAGTCTCCAGATGTTCATGTTTTGTTGCCAAATTCGCACACAACCTGACCCACCAGACAGGCATTCTGTCTCATTGTCACCCTGAAGTAGCTTTGAACAACATCCCAGGGTTTCAGCCACTTGTTAGATGTAGTGCTGCTTCCCCACCCCTTCTAGACAAGGAACAGTTAGAATAAAAAATGTTCCAACAAATCTAATTCCTTTTGTCAGCGTAGTAATCTTTTGTATCCACTAATGTAATATACGGGAACATCAAACGTCTCATGCCATATTTTGGCAACACATAAGGCCAAAAAAAGCAGTAGTGATATATTTCAGGTATTGTTTGCTAAGCCCTTGAGAGGAGTGCAGTGGAATTCTGTATGCTTTCTGGAAATACAAGAAATGTACATAAAATCTTAAGCATAGCCCCAATTATACTCATAACTATTAACTGTACTGTTAGCTATCAATTTCTTTGAATACCAATAGTGTCAGGTACATACCCCTCAATTCACCTTGCTTTCATCTTGGTGGATTAATACATCCTAAACAAATGCATAAACATGGTCCACTGGGTGCTCTTATCCTGATTAAGTATACATAATTTGTACAAATTTTGAATGATAAATATCAGATTGCCCTCAATTCAGACCTCTTGGTTTCATAATCGTGGTGTTTTATATTTGCTCATTTCTTCACAGAAAATAGATAGGGCTTTATTCATTGTTCAGAATCATTACTGAAGATAGGTAAAGGTCTCACTTGCTGGAAAGCCAGTCGTATCTGATTCTAGGGGGCAATGCTCATTTCTATTTACATCCAAAGAACTGTCTGTGTCTGCAGATGTTTCCATGGTCATGTGGCAGGCATGACTCGCTGCCTAATCACACAGAATGATGTTACCTTTCCCACTGAGGTAGCACTTATTTATCTACTTGCAATTTCTTCCTTTCAGATTGCTAGGTTGGCAGGAGCTGGGTCAAACAAGCAGCACTCAGGTCTCAAACTGGTGACTTGCTGACTTTTCAGTCATCAACCTCAATGTCTTAACCACTAAGCCATTGTGACCTTACAATTACTGAGGATAGAAGATGCCAATTAAAGTTAGTATCGTCATGGTTATGTCAAACAAACATGTTAAAGAGTCAGAATGTTTATATTATGCTGAACATGAGAGAGTATATAGAATTTGGAAATGGCTCTACTTGATGGTGGCCTTCTTGGAAAGGCCTAGGAAAGAACCTGGATTGATGTCAGCCATCTTGGCAAACACATCTCTAATCAATTTAGACATTTCTTAGAAAATGAGAGAATCATGGATACTTAGGGAACTATTTGGTACACAGGTCTAATAACTAGTCCCTAGAGTAGACAATTCAATTAATTATTGAAAGCTGAAACAACTCTCATATATTCCATTGATACAATGAGTCTACTCTAATTTGGACTGTTGGAATTCCACAGAATGTATAGAAATCTGGGAGAATACCATTTCTTACAAGCACAATGAAGTTATAAAGTATCTCATCTTCCTCCCCCTAGTCCCAATTATACAGCTTCATGTTGCAAGGGGGGGGGGGAATGAGTGTGCTGTTATGTTCAAATGTTCCCTCATGGAAACATCTGTTGAACAAAAAGATAGTTAGCAAGGTTGAAACCTTGTTCTTGACAGGTTTGATTTCTATGAACAAGATTTTATTTTTTTAAATAAAAATCATGGTTTATTTAAATATGCAGTTAGTATCCTATCTGAAATTCAGTCTTGAATGACATCACCTATTTCCTAGGACAAATACATCCCCCTACATTTTATAGGCATAAAAGAAGTGGGGAGGAGAGAAAGAAAAGTAAATAACTCTGTTTGAACTTCTGAATTTTCAGTGTCCAGGGTTCTCAGTATGTTAAAGAAAAAAGAGAAAACAAAGATGACCTCAGTGATCCTTTCCCTCAATATCTGTCAAAACCAGCCTCTGGCATTGCTCTGAACTGCTAATTTTTACGTATGTTTTCACATGTGCTGACTTTATTCAAGATTAAATAATGCATGACTCAGATATGCATTATTTACATCAGCGAACGCGCAGTGACTAATAGAACCTGACATGATGTGCTATATCTCATAACACTTTTCTTCCCACCTCCCCCCCAAAAATTCCTTTTAATGTATCATTAGAGCAAAGCTAGAAAGGGGGTCAGGTATGTCTCAAGAACAAATCCCCAATTGGGTAGAAAACACTCATTGAGATGGGAGGGTTGGTAAAGAGATTGCAAGCAAGGAAAGATGTTGACAGCTTCATCATTGAAGCATATTCTGAGTAACAACAAAGTTTTCTGATCTTATTCTAATTGACTTTGCTTGAAATGTTTGTGGTTTTTTAAAAATAATATTGCTCATATACACCAGGGACAGGCATTTATCTAGAACCAGTGTTTCCCATCCTTTGGTTTTTGGACTTCAGCTCCCAGAAACTCAAGTCAATTCCCCAAAGCACTGATCAGCCAATATACTGACCTAGGCTTCTGGGAATTGAGATCCCCCTGTGGAGCATGGGTCCTATGTTGGGGACCACTGAATTCTAGACAAAGCATAATTATTGAATCAAAGCAATCATTCACTCTTGACCAGTGAAGATGGAAGTAAAATGGGCTGTTTCTGAATCGTCAAATCTGTTTTGTTTTTGTGTGCATGTGCGTGTGTATTTAGTATTGATTTTTGTAGAGAAATGTGGTTGATTTTGGAGGGCTGCCGAAAGGACTCCCTTGAAGGCCTGTTGTTTCAGGAAGGAAGGCATTGCAGATAAGAGAGAACTGTTCAACCTGTGGGAATAAGTTCACTGGGGATTTTTTTCTGAACAGATTTATAAGGAATTGAGCTATGCTTGAATGTTATTCCACTCACTCTTACTCCTGAGTAGATATCTATTAAATTGAATGGTGCTATTGCACACTTGGCGGGGGGGGGGAGTAAGAATTACAGCTGACTCTGCCTAGTTTTCTTGAGGCCCATCCTATGGTCTGGAATGCATTGTTTCCTAGAACCTTTCCTCTTTAGAACTCAATTCTCAGACAAATAATATTTCCACATTCTTTATGCAAAGCGTCCATTGGTTTGTAAAATCAATACTAACTGGGTGATTTATTTCGCTATTAGCTACTCTTCAATCAAGCCTTTCCTTCAATAAGCTTGAGAAACCCCCTCTCTTTCTGCTTCCATCTCCTATCTCACTGTTGCATGTTGAGTGGGTGGGTGTGAACATCAACACCTAACCAGGTTATTCTCCCCTGCCTTGTCTTGCTCAGGTAAAAGTAGGCAAAGGTAATGGTGGGATTCAAAAAATATTTTACTACTTACTCTGTGGGTGTGGTATGGTGGGTGTAGCCAGGGGGAAAGCCATGCATTGCACCCAAATTAGGACTACTTTATTTCAAAACTTGGATGGGCGGAAGGGCCAGCCAGAATTTCTGCTACCAGTTCTGGGTAAAGGTCAAGGTCGCCCTTGCTCGAAAGCCTCTACATAGCCAAAGAGCAAGCACTGTCTGCATCTGCACACATTTCTGTTGACATGTGGCAGGCATGATTAGGAATGCTATTTATCTTCCCACCGAGGTGGTACCTATCTATCTACTTGCAATTTCTTGTTTTTGAACTGCTATGTTACCAGGAGCTGGGACAGAGAGGGGAGCTCACTCTGTCATGTAGTTTTTGGGTTTTGAACTGCTGACCTGCTGACCTTCCAGTCATCAAGTTCAGCATCTTAACCATTGAGCCACCAAAGTCCCTTTCAAGCAGATGTACAAACATGGTATTCATTAGTAGCAGTGAAAAAGTGTAGGAAGGTCAACATAACTACACGTATACCTCATGAGGTCATCACAAACAGTATAAATAAAATATCCTGAATGTTTTGACAATCACAGGTTTAGATACACCATTTAATATAGCATTTATCTCATTGCTAATTGCCCACCGACTCACCAACCCATTCCCTCAAAACTGTAACTAGCCATTTTGGCATTTGGTGTTGGTGGTACCCTCTCCTTTGTGTTCTGTCCTGAGGTATTGGTAGAGCGGAGTTTGTAATGGCCCCTCAAAGGAAGAGGATGTTTGGCCTTTAGAAAAAAACTTTCAGGAGTCAAGAAAGAGTAAAGTTTTGGGATGTTGATGTTTACTTTCCCTTCATTCCCAGTAGATTTATCTCTAGATTTTGGTCCCCTCTAAATGGGCCATAGTGGCTTAATGGTTAAGTTGTTGAGCTTGATGACTAGAAAGTCAGCAGGTCAACCGTTTGAGAGCCAAGTGCTGTTTGATAGAGTGAGCTATTATCATACGTCCCAGCACCTGCCAACATAGCCATTTAAAAGCAAGAAATTGTAAGTAGTTAAATAGGTACTATTTCTAGGAGAAAGGTAACAGGGTTCCATGAGCTTCAGCATCTAATCATGCCTTCTACATAACCATGGAAACATCTGCAGACACAGACAGCACTGTGTCTTTGGTTGTGAACAGAGATGGGCACCACTCCCTAGAGTTAGACACAACTGGCTCTTGAGCAAGGGAGACCTTTCTCTTCAAATGTTGATACCACGAAGGCAAAGCTCCAATTGCATTATCCATGTTACAGCCTTTACCTTCTAGCCTAGGTGTTCAGCTCACAAATGAGCACTTTGCAATTCCATCTCTCTGATAGTCCCACTCCTGACTCAGTCTCTGTGTGGGTCTTCTTCAGCTGCCATATCCATTCCAGATACTGGCTATTATCATGGCGATAGTCTTCCTGTTCTTAACTCCTTGGAACAATTCTTTCAAGGACATGCCACACCAGTCTCTCACGTTCTTCAGCCATGAAGTCTGTCTACATCCAGGGCCTCTCTTCCCAAGGATCTTTCCTTGAAGAGCGAGTTGGGGTATTCTATATTTTATGTTGTTGCTCATGATATGGCCAAGGTATTGAAGCTTTCTTTGCTTGATTGTCTTAAAGAGTTCTTTTTCCCTATCCACCCGGCGCAACACTTCTACATTAGTCACACGATCAACCCATGATATCCTTAGCAGCCATCTATAGATCCACATTTCAAAAGCTTTTATTCTCTTTTCAGATGCTTTAGTCAATGCCCAAACTTTAACTCCATATAGCAACCAGGGCCATAGCCAGAAGGGGCCCACGGTGTGCTTGGCCCACCCTGGGTTAGCAGTCCTCACTCTGGCAAGGTGTGGTTTCCCATAGGAATACATTGAAAAGATGATTTTTTGCCCATCCTGAAAAAATATTTGCCCACTCACATCTAGAATCCTAGCTATGGCCTTGATAGCAACACTGGGAATATGGAGTTGAAGCTGTGAGGGTGGCCTCCAAGATATCCAGCCCCTACTCTCAATGGGGGAATACACCAGTCTCTAGTCCTAGTTACAGTGCTTCCAGACACTGCACATACTCCATCTTCCACACAATGTCTTCTCAAACGATGACCTCAGAAATCAGCCCATTCCTAGAAACATTCTGTCAACAAACTATATAGGTTTCTGTCCTATATATCCTTAGTAGCTGCACAGTCCAGGTAATGAAAAAAGAGACACTGTGGATTCAACTCAGCCCAATCAGTCTTGAATTTTGCTGCAGCAATCAATATGGTTCTGATTCAGCGAGGAAGCCTCACTTGGGGGGAGGGGGGGGGAGAAGCCAACTGTGAAAAGAAAATCTTTTTACCTCTATTCATGCTAACCCAGATAAGACAACCGCTGTTCGTAAATTTCTTTCTTAAGAAGCTGGCAGCTGACTTTGCCATGTATATCATCAGCACATGGAAAGGTGAAGGTCTTTGTATTTAAGTTCCTTAAATATGTATTTAAATGCAAATTTCCATGTGGTTCGTTTTAAAAATTACAGATGAATTGGAAAAGTGACAAATGGATGCATGACTAGAAGTGACATGGCTTTGAAATGTGCTGATTTAACTGTTCCTAGCAAGCTTTCCTCTGTTTTGATTTGAAAATGAGAACTTTCTGAAAAATCTATTGCTGTTATTTTTTCCCCTCTCAGACTGATTTACATTGAATTGTAATGCTGGCTGCATCACTCCCAGTGGCTTAACATTTCATTCAATATTTTACTCAGTTTCTGGACATTTTGTTTCCTTGGTCACAGCAGCATAAAAAGCTCATTTGGGGCAGGATTGCTTAGCACTTGATGTGAAGCATCTGCCACTTACAAAACAAAATAAACATCTGTTTAAGTGGCTGGTTAAGAAGCAGGCAGTTGGGCATTCGGTTTTTCACTTTGCCTGCCAAGTAAAAAGCCAGCCTGTGCAGCAATGGGAAAGCTGCACAGTTCCAGAGAGGCACAATGAAGAAGGGAATGGTAAAGAACTTCGGAGTGCTCTATACCAGGGATGGCAAACCTTGGCATTCCAGGTGTACTTGGACTTCAATTCACTGAAGCCCAAGTCAGCACTCCTGCTGATCAGGGCTTCTGGGAATTGAAATTCAAGAACATCTGGAGTGCCAAGGTTTGCCATCACTGCTCTATACTTACAAAAGGGTCATCATAAGTAGCAATAATACTGTAATAGCAATTACACTTATATACCATCCCACAGTGTTTAGTGCACTCTCTGGGCAGTTTAAAGTTAATTAGCATTTTGCCCCCAACATGCTGGATATCATTTTACCAACCTTGGAAGAATGGAAGGCTGATTCAGCCTTGATGCCCATCAGGATCAAACTCACAAGTTTTGTCTGCAGTACAGCAATTTAATTACAGCAGTTTCTTGCTTTCGAACTGCTAGGTTGGCAGGAGCTGGGACAAAGACAGGAGCTCATTCTGTCCTGCAGTATTCAGGTATCAAACAGCTGACCTGCTGCATTTCAGTCAGCGTCTTAGCCACTTGAGCCACTGAAGTGTGTACTATGTAAGTGTAATTGCTATTTCTATTGCTGCTGACCACCCGGCCATCCAGTTTGGCCATTCAGTTTGGCTGGGACAGGGTTCACTTAGCAGATGCAAGGGTTGATATCTATGAGGGGGCATTTCAACTGTCCTCAAAGGCAGATGAGGTGAGAGTAGTCAAGCATGAGCTGGCCCTGTCTAGTGATGGGTAGTGCTGGGTTAGGGAGGTAGCAGTAAAACCTTCAAGGTAACATTGGACAAGGTGGAAGCACGTTTCGAGTGAATCAGTTGGCTACATAGTGGGCACCATGAGACATTTCCATGATATGCCCATCATCCGTTCATGTGAATAGAGTTGGAAACATCCACTGAGATGCCTTCCCAACTTAGCCAGCATGTGCAGCAGCTGTCAAGGTACAGCACTGTGTAGCATGTGTAGCCAGCATGTGTAGCAGCTGTCAAGGTACAGCACTGCACTGGGGCAAGAGCTTTACCTGTCTAGGCCAGATAAGGAACAATACGGTCTCCTGCAATTGCACCAGGTATGTACTACTGGGCTCCGTCATAGGCCAGGAGTTCCACTAAATTTCAATAAATGTGGCCCAAGTTTTATACCATAACATTTGTGTCTTGCCTCTTTAGTGGGTTTAGGGTAAACCTCCTCTACCAGTTCCAGTTCCCAGAATGGAAAGAATCAGTCTGTTATGGACAGAGGCGTAGCTACCGCCGTATCTGCCGTATCAATTATACGGGGCCCCCGGGTCACGGGGGCCCCCAACGTGCGTAAACAAAACAAATCTTTACCCTTCCTAAGGGCCCCCAAAAGATTTTTATACGGGGCCCCGCCAAGGCACGCTACTCTTCTGGTTATGGAGCTCTGAAAGGATCCTGTCAGGCAGAAAAGTGACAAATCCTTAATGTAGCATGGCAAACACAGTGGAACCCCCAGGATTTTAAGCCCAGATTTTTAAGAGATGAGCCTAGTACAGGGATTCTCAGCCTGTGGCACATGGCACCATTTCATGTGCCCCCTGCCTCCAGCACACCAGGAAGTGCCATGTGGTGGAGGAAGGGCAAAATTGTCATCAGGCCCTTGAAGCTGTTTGAGGGAGCATGACCCACCCCCTGGCTTTAAAAGGTTGAGAACTCCTGGCCTAGTGCAATAGTTAGGTTTGAATTTGGACTTGGAAGATTCACATTCAAACCCTATCTATTCCAGAATAGATACATTGGTGTGAGAATGGATACACTGTAGGAAGTTTCTCCTTTGAAGTCATAACCAGTTTCCTTTTTGGCTTTCCCTCTTATTGAAGAACTGCTTTCAAGGAATCGTGAAGGAAAAACACTTTTTCTTTGCAGTTTGACTATTGAAATATTTATTAAAAATAGGTCATTTGCAGTTATTCACCTGTGGTGAATTATTTTTGTACAGTGGGCTGCTTATGGACATGTGTGCATAGTGGGTAGAGTCAGGGAAAATGGAAAATAAAGGTTAAAAGCATCTTTATTGATGCTTTCCATGCCTACCACATGTCCATGAAAATGTCTGCAAACACAGACAGCGTTGTCTCTTTGGCTATAAACAGAGATGAGCACTGAATCCTAGAGTCAGATATGACTGGCTTTCGATCAAGGGTGAACTTTACCTTAGCTCAGAAAACCTTCATTTTATGAAAACCTTAATTTTATGAACATAATGTCTTTATTTTCCCCATTTGAATCATCACCCTTAACTAATGAATGAAATAAAAGAAATAAATGAACTAATGAGCATAATTCAACACATCGAATTCATGCACTAAATCCCTGACGGTAGTGTCCTTAGACTCTACCTGCCACTTTTTTTTTTTTGCTTTAGCAAAATAAAATTTTGGTCTATTAATCTTAACTGGATTGCTGGATTGTTCAGGTTGGTTTTCCCCCTTCAAGAGCAAGATTATTATTATTTTTAAACTATTGCATGATAATTAATTTAATTTAATTTTTAAGACTTATACCCCGCCCCATCTGCATACAGTGACTCTTGGTGGCTTACAGGAATGCAAAATTCACAGTTACAGAATCATAATAACTTCATAAGAGGATGGTGGAAGACAGAGGTGCCTGGCGGGCAATGGTCTATATAGGGTCACAAAGGGTCGGAATCGACTGTGTGACTGAACAACAACAATACGAAATATATAATTTAGTACAATATATCTAAATCAAATTACAAGAACAACATATAATAATTTACTATGTTTGACTATTGCTGGTAATTTCATTATAAGTTTTCTGGATGTGATATAGCATGGAGGGAGGCTATCTAGTGAAGTTTTGGTCCCTATAAATATACTGAACAAATAGGAGCTAATGAAGGAAAAGCAAGGTTAACCTGACCCAGGAAATAGATTCCCAAACACAGCTGGTCTTATAAACTTATATCCTATGATCAGAGGAGAGCATTACCAAAAATGTTTTTTAATGTTGTTGGAGAAATATTAATGTTTTGTGGTACCTTATATTGTTTATTAAACACAAAAATTAGAAGTTTTCATTAAAATATATTTTTATGGCATTTGCACTGAAGGGGCACTCACCTTTCTGAAAGAATGAATCGATGGAGATCAGAAATAATTTATGAGATGGATTTTCTGTTGACTCCTTGATTCAGTTGCATCAAGTAGAGGAGAATGACATAATGTGCTCCCTTTTTCATTTTCTGGAGCTCTGAAACAAAATATCTCATGCAAGATGTCCTAGATTGGTGGCTTTGATGTGAGAAAAGCTGCTCAATGTTTGCAGCTATTTCCTCTTTCCTGAATACTGACAGGGCATGTCTTCTAACGGCTAGGCTGGCAGGAGCTGGGACAGAGATGGGAGCTCAGTCCACCATGCAGCAGTTGGGTCCTGAAAAAAACAGTTTCCAATCACATGGAAAGGATTTATTTGTGGCCAACGGACTGTCCTTCTTTAATCAGTTGAAGCAACAGACAGGGGGAGAAGCTAGGACTCTCTTCCATCTCCTGCTTTTCAATAAACCATTTATGGGATGCCTGGATAGGAGGGCTATGTTCAAAACACTTGTTTGGATTCCAAAGTTTTCTTCCCGGTCCCCTTAGCTACCACATCTGGGAGAAGAGCAAGGGCCACCTCAAATGTCATCCATGACCCATCCAATAGTTCATTTTCCCCATGCTCCCTTTGAGTGCCCATTTTAAAGCTGGCTTTTTGAGATTATTCTATTAATGTAAGAGTTTAAGAAGATTTGTAATGAATCAAACTAAATCCTTAATCTAATCTAGCAATGTGCCATTTCCCTGCTGCTCATCCCTTATCTTCTGTATTGGTGATTATTTCAGCTGCTTCTCCCAGCCCCATGAAAAGTCTGGAATGATTTCAAAAGGTATGTTTTACATTCTTTTATTTTTAGTTTTATTTTTGTTCCCATTTTAGCCTCTACTATATTGCACTTGTGCTATCTTTTTATTATAATGGTCAACAGCTAACTACAATTAAAGGTATGTGACATTCTGTGCAGAATTCCATTTCCTTTCATGATCAAGCAGATGCTTACAGAAAGATCTCACTACCAAAATGAGTATGATGATGTAGACCTGCTGTTCATGTTCTCCTCAGCTGGCACTTGGAAACCTGCTCTAACTAAAACTAGTAACCATTTTTCATTTAGAACCCTCTATAATATGTCTTCCATTTAACATGGTGCAGATTTGTGATTGCATTGTAGGATTTAACTGCAGTGGCTTAGTGGTTGAGATGTTGAATTTGACAACTGGAAGGTTGGCAGCTCAGCAGTTCAAGACCCGAGTACTACATGATGGAGTGTGCTCCCATCTCTGTCCCAGCTCCTGTCAACCTAGCAGTTCAAAAGCAAGAAATTGCAAGTAGATAAATAGGTACCACTTTGGTGTCCTATGACACTTTCATGCTGCTGTATGCTTTGTTTGATTCTTAGGATTGTCTGACATTTTAGAAGTCACTCCTTGGAAGTTTTAACATTTTAAGCCCATCTTTTGGGTTAGATTTTGTCATAGAAAGGAACTGTAGAAATGCCCAAACAGATGAATGCATGAACAGGCAAATAATGTTCAGAACTGTAATCCAGCCAAATGAACGTGTCATTCCATTTTGTTTTGTTCCGTTTCATTTCCTCTGACAGGAACTGAATTTGTTTCAACTTGTTGAATCTTGTCTTTATTCATTTCACAACATAAGATGATATAAGCATGTTGTCTACTGGAAGTGCTGACTAGCATATGGTTCTAGCAAACTGTCTGCCCATTTTTCCCCCTTTAAAAACACTATCTGGTTTTAATTGTGTAGTATTGCCAATAGTGCAAGCCTATTCATTATCATTTATCCTCATTTAAAATACTTCTAAAATTGTTATTGTCCATACATGTTGTTCCAAATACTTGACTGCAATGCCTGAAAGAACTTGTTACAAGTTCAATGATTTACCGGTACATTGCTTCACTGATTTTCACAATACACGTAGTTCTAAGAAATAGATCAGCATCCCTGCCCTTTTATTGCAGACAGGAAGACTGAGTTTTGGAGAATGACAGAGAAAAATCTCAGTGTGCAGATCAAAAACACCTTCACCTCTTGGTTCCTCAGTGAGAGAGTTGGACATGTTTTCACTGAGCCCTGGTGGCGCAGTGGTTTAAAACTGTACTGAAGCCAAAAGTGAAGATATTATTAATTCGATCCTGGGTGGGGTGGGGTGGAATCAAGGTTGATTCAGCCTTCCATTCTTTTGAAGTCAGTAAAATGAGGACCCAACATGTTGTGGGCAACATGTTAATTAATTTGTGAACTGCACAGAAAGAACACTAAGTGCTATGGAGTGGTATATAAGTGTAATATCCATCGCTACATCTCTATCCTGAGTTATTTCTTGCTTTTTATAACCTTCCATCATACCTGATTAGAAGTGCCTCTTTTAATTTAAAAATGAGTGCTGAGTTTTGTTGTTGTTCAGTTGCACAGTCGATTCCGACCCTCTGCGACCCAATGGACAACTGTCCTCCAGGCACTCCTGTCCTCCACCATCCCCCTCAACTCGCTCAGCTCTGTGCCCATTGTTTCCACAATACCATCTAGCCATCTCATCCTTGCCCGCCCCCTTCTTCTTTTGTCTTCAGCCTTTCCAAGCATCAATGCCTTCTCAAGTGAGCCTTCTCTTCTTATTTGATGTCCAAAGTACTTTAGCTTCATCTTTACTATTTGACCTTCTAAGGAGCAGTCAGGGTTGATTTCTTCTAAGATTGACCTATTTGTTCTCCTTGCTGTCCAGGGGACTCTCAAAACTCTCCTCCAATACCACATCTCAAAGGCGTCTATTCTTCTGCGCTCAGCTTTCCTAATGGTCCAGCTCTCACAACCATACATTGCCACAGGGAATACCATTGCTTTGACTATATGAATTTTTGTTTGCAATTTGATGTCTCTGCTTTTCACTATGCTCCCCAGGTTTCTCGTCGCTTGCCTCCCAAGAATCAGTCGCCTTTTTATTTCATGGCTGCAATCACCATCTGCAGTGACCTTTGAGCCTAAGAAAGTAAAATCTGTCACTGCTTCTACTTCTTCCCCATCTATTTTCCAGGGACTGATAGTAATGTCTTACTAAGAAGCCCAGACAACATTCATCATTAGAACTTTCCCTCTAAAGATTGTTCATTTTTTTAACCTTTGGAAGCCAAGTCGAAGACTGACTACCATAGGAAGCATCTACATGCTGACTTCACTGTACAGAATCTTACTACATCTCTTGTATCTTTATATCACCACCATAAATTCCAATATCCAATCCAATATCAATTTGTCATCGCTTATCTGTGTAAGCACAAATAAACCGAGCTCCAAAATGTTCTATCCTTTGCCTTCTGTTTCTATCTTTGGCTGAACAGCTTTACCATTGGCTTGTCCCATCGTTTTCAGGGTCTGCCTAGTGGTCTTTTGTGGTTCCTTTGTATCCAGTCTCTTAGCCAACAGATCCCTCTGTTATCCTTTAGGCAGGTAATATGGCCTGCCCATTTGCTTTTTGCTACATATACCATAGTTCATTGACCAAATCACACAGTTGGGTTCTTTGGTGTAATTCATTATTGCTGATCTTATCACTAATTGTTACTCCATCTTTCCATTGCTCTTTGGGTTACCACCAGTTTTTCTTCCTCTGATTTTGTTATTGCCCACTTTTCAGATGCATACAACATTGCTGGTAACACTATCATATTGAATACATTTGCCCTGATATTCATCAGCAGACTGTCATCTGTTAGCACTGTTTGGTTTATATTAAAGGCAATCCAAGTTGCTTTGTGTCTTCTTATCCCCTCACCATGTGGTATGTTGTCTGGTTGGTTCTGCTAACCAAGGTAGGTAAAGGTCACCCTTGCTCAAAAGCAAGTCATATCTGACTCTAGGGTTCAGTGCTCATCTCTGTTTATAGCCAAAGAGCCAGTGCTGTCTGCATTTGTAGATGCTTCCATAGACATGTGGCAGGCATGCCTCGACACCAGAGTGCACAGAATGCTGTTTACCTTCCCACCAAAGTGGTGCATATTTATCTATTTTATTTATTTTTATTTATTTATTTAAATTTATATTCCACCCTACTCGCATAGGCAACTCAGGGCGGATCACAACTGACATACAATAAACAGTTTAAAACTCTAAAAAATAAATTAAAAGATTATCTACTTGCCAAAGACCAGCATTGTCTATGTTTGCAGACATTTCTGTGAACATGTGGTAGGCATGACTAGACACCGGAGAGCATGGAACACTGTTTACCTTCCCAACAAAGTGGTACTTATTAATCTACTTGCAATTTCTTGCTTTAGAACTGCTAGGTTGGCAGGAGCTGGGACAGAGACAGGTGCTCACTCCATTGTGCAGTACTGAGGAATTGAACTCCAATCTTCCAGCCATCAAGTTCAGCATCTTAACCACTTGAGTCCCCGCAGTCCCCCCCCCCCCCCGGGAATCACATCTCATTCACATCGTCAGCTGCTACTCCTATCCAAGCATACATTTTCCTTGGAAGTCATTTTCTCTGTTGGTGAATGTATCTCTGGTGACTAAATAAGCCAATCCTTATCTCAATAACTACTACAAATCTTGGTAGTAAATTGCCACCAGACAAGTTAGCTATTGCTTATTCCTGTGATCCAATCAGCTCAAGCAGGTATTTGTTCCTTTCTTTTTTTGTCTCCTGTGAAGTAGGTTAGGCTGAAAGGTTTCATGGACAACGGGGTATTTGAATCCAGTGTTCTCTAATCCTTGTTGTTCAGTCAAGTCCAACCCTTTTTTGATCCCATGTGCCACCGCATGCCAGGCTCCTCTGTCATTAACTTGAGCAGGAGGTGCACAGCTTCTTCCAGTTGTCGTTGTTGTTGTCATGTGCCACAAAGTTATCTCTGGCTTACAGCAAACCAATGAATAAGAGAAGACCAAAAAGTCCTGTCCTTAAAAGCACCGTTCAGTTCTTGTAAGCTGAGGCTTGAGTGCTTCCTCACAGAGTCTGTCCATCTCAGTGGCTCAGTCGCTTCTCATGATGTGCTGAAAGCAGGATAGCCTCAGTTTCATCATGTTTGCTTCCAGGAATAGTTCAGGCTTGGTTTGCTCAAAGACCCATTTATCAGTCTTTTCGGCAGTATACAGTATATCCACAAAGCTCTCATCCAGCACCATATTACAAAGGAGTAAATCAGGGGTTCTCAACCAGACCCGGCCTGTGGTACCATTTCATCCAGCCCAGACTCCCACCACCAGAAGCCTATCCAAATGCATTTATGACAGCCATAAACATACCCACAGGTGTCATAAATGGTTTTATTACAGCTGCGGATGCATTTTACAGTAGCATTTATGGTGAGGGAACCACCAGTTTGGCCTGCTCAACTTTCTGAGGAAGCGTGGTCCAGCCCACAGCTTAAAAAGTTTGAGAACCCCTGGAATAAATGTTTTCCCCCACGTCAGCTTTCTTTGCAGCCCAGCTTTCTCCCAATCAGCTGTTATTTATTTCACATTGCAAAATGAACCAAATGGTACTGCTTCACAGAACCCACTCACTCCTGATCCACACACTGAAAGAATGGTCTGACTGCTACCCACTCACTTCCTCAAGTCCACAAAAATGAGAGCTCCTGCTATATTTGCAATACACTTTGTAAGGCTCACACATCCAAGCACGTGGTGAGCACACTCTCCCATGACGCCTCCTGTTAATCTTTTATTTATCTCCAACCTTTAAGAGCTGTTTTTCCAGAAAAACTATTCAGTGTAATATATAACAAAAAAGTAGAAATATTGTAATTATTTCATTTCAAAAGCTAGTTTTCGAGATAAGACACTTGATGGAATTTACCCTTCCATTTTACCCTTTTGGCTGAATTATACCCAGAATTTAGGCATGCATGTGATGCCCATTTGAACCATTTGAATTTGCCTGATTTTTAACCTTCTGTTTGAAATGGAATGTTAGAGAATAAACAATACAAAACAAAACAAAAGTGCTGTAGCACTTTAAACTGTTATATTTCAATGTGAGCTTTCGTGATCAAGTCCACTTCATCAGACATGGGAGCAAGGCCTCATGGCATCAATTTTCAAAAATCAGGTATAGAGTGATTGGTTAACATAACAGATTAGCATACAAATCATCCAGAGAGAGACAGCAGAAGTAAAATACATCCATCTGTTGGACACCCATCACAAAGGTTTGAATATTAGCCATGGATTTCTGGGACATTATCACATTTGATACACAGATTGTTATATGCTGCTCTATATGTTGTATATGTTGTATATTATTATTTTTTATATTTTACCCCATTCACAAACTTAAAGGGAAAATTCTGTTTAACAACATAGGCCAGGGGTTCTCAACCACTTCACACCACAGGCTGGACCACTCTCCTATTTATCTACTTGCAATTTCTTGCTTTTGAATTGCTAGGTTGACAGGAGCTGGGACAGAGATGGGAGCCAGACACATGGTCCTCCCCCCCCCCCATTGTAAAGGCAGCCATAAACTGTGGTGGGCACATTTATGGCTGTCGTAAACACATCCACTTCCACATCCAGGGTCGTCATTGTGGGACAGATGATTTGCCATCACAGCCCAGCCCAGCCCGCGGGCCATAAGTTGCTAACCTCTGACATAGGCTGTCCCATTGAACAAAGGATGTGCTCACACAGTAACACAAAGGTTAAACTCATTAGCAAATGTTCAATGCTAGATGATTGTTTTGATCTTCCCAGTTTTGCAATTGAAATAATATCTTCCCACTCTCCCCGCATTTGCAATTGAAAAATAGGGGGATTTACAGCTAATCTGAATAACAATCAGAAATTTTCTGCCATTACCATTTGTATGAAGCCACTATAATTTGTATGCTAATCTGTTGTTCTAAACCAATCACTCTGTATCTGATGTGTATAAATTGATGGCATGAAGCCTCACTCCCATGACTGATGAAGTGGACTTGATCCATGAAAGCTCATATTGAAATATAACAGTTAGTCTTTAAAGTGCTATAGCATTTTTGTTTTGTTTATTCTCCAATATGCCTGAAACACAGACTAACTCAGCTACTGTTTAAAATGAGAAAGTCTTTAGCTCTTGTGAGAACTGAGATACAGGGTAAAACATGCAGTCACAAATTGGGCTAATTGTGGTGGGGTTTTTTTTTGGGGGGGTGTTCTTTGTGCTGAGCATGATTGTGATGAGCCAATGAATGAGGACACCCACCATTGGACATGATCTTAGATGTGCATAAAGCAAATATTCACCCATAGTTACAATATGCAATGAAGGGAAAGCTCGTCCCTAGCTGCCTTGCAAACCAGTTTGTTTGCAAGCAGTCCCACATAGAACACAATGAAGATGCAGAAATGAATGACAGTGAAGGGGTTATGATATCAATAGTCCCCCAGAAATGAACTTCTCCAACCTGTCATATATGCATCCTACTGGGCTGTTCTCTCTCTCTCTCTCTCGCTCTGTCTGTTCACTGCCTCCATCACACCCAGAAGTGGAAGTGGGCACATTTATGTCAGCCGTAAAACGTACCTGTACATACATGACCACGGCTGTCATAAACATGGAAGTGGGCACATTTATGACAGCTGTAAATGCTTCTCTTCCAGAGGGCTTGCTCCAGCCTGCTCAGCTGTCCTGGGGCATGGCCAGGCCCATGACTAAAAAGGTTGGCCGCCCCTGCTTTTGAGAGAGACTACTTTGGGGAAAGGAACAATTTGAAAAATTCAGAGGAAAAGGAGAAGGAGAATAAGTTATTCAAAGTGTCTGCTTGGTGATGTTGTTAAGCTTAACGAGCATAAGGTTGTTGTGATGCTCAGATTTCTGGACGGAAGCTTTAAACAGTGATAATGAAATAATAATGCCCCATTGGAAGGACTGATTCCATATGTACATGTCTTGAGAACATGGTATGACTCTTTGAATGGTTTATTCAGAGTGATGTACTTGTGGGTGTGCTCCCCTTTCCCCCCAGTGTGAGGCCTCTTTATAAGATTCATGCTGACAGGACTTTGACAATATTGAAACCAACCATACTGTATATATCACTCTGTGATTGCACATGTATCATCATCCATACTGCACATTTGATTTCCCCCTTCTCCTCTGATGAGCAGAGAGTTACAGGGCACTGGAAACCACTCCTTCAGGTTCCCAGAGCCCCGTAGACACCCTAATATGGGGCTTTTTCAGTCTCTTAGTTTATGTTTCTCTGATAACAGGAACGGAGATGGAGAGCCTAACAAATGTGCACATCTCTCAATCTCTTTTAGGTCACTGCCAGAACCTTAAGATGGGCAGAAACTGTGGCCTGTGGTATGCCTTCCTGGGTCCCCTTCTCCTTCTTCAATTCAAAAGCAATCTCCTGTTTTCCTTCTCTCTCTCCTTTTAATACGCGCTGGTCCTCCTGCACTCTGATCCCACCCATATCTGTATATTTTCTCTGCTTAGCCTGGTTTCTTAGCAAGGCAGAGGATGGACGGTACCTGTTGTCATTTATTTATTTATTTAATTCACATTTTTATACCACCCTCCTCACCGGGGCAACCCAGGGCAGTTTACAACATGATAAAGAATAACATAATACAAAACCAAACCCATTATCTAAAACTTCAAAGTTACATGGGGATCTGGAGCAGTGGCCCATTGTGAGAGGATGGCCTAGGCCTGGTCAAGGAACAGAAGCAAGAAAGGATGCTAAGATAAAGGATCATGGATGAAGGTTGGGTGAGACTCCCTGCTTGGGCCACAAGAACCTCACAAGAAGATCCACAGGATCTTGGGTGTAGCCATTCAACATGTGGGTGCCTTTGGTAGTGCATTTCATTTATTCAGCAGAGCACACTGGAGGATATACTTCTTTGGATGACAGCTTCCAGAATCCTCCAGCCAGGATAGGCAATGTAAGGATGGAAGGGTATAAGGGTCCTGTCTTTACCCCCACATCACATAACTCAGTCCACCTTCAGCAACCTATACCCCTCTGAGAAGCTCAAACCCCCTTGGTACCACTTCAGAGTACCTGTGGTCCACTTTAGGCTACAGAAAATCTGTGATAGGTTTCACCAACTGACTGTGCTTACAAACCAGCCAGATCAGGTAGGACATCCAGTGTACAAAGAACTTAATGGTAGTGTTACCAGCAAAAGAATCAGACTCCCTCCTACCAGCTTAAAAATGTAAGGAACAAAGATGTCATATCTGGATACAATCAGATTTATTTAGAGTACGGTTGATAAGTTGCAGAAGATTATAGCAAAGGAACATGGTTTCTGGTCCCTTTCCAATATAAAGTAATAAAAGCATAACTAGCTCTATGCCTGACCTAGCCTGGTCTATTAATACAGTGACTACATTGTTATAGTTTTTACTCACAAGCTCCCCATCAAGGCTAGCAATCCAAAAGCATGGTGACAATCTCTCCCTCTTCTTTCCACCTTCCAATATATCAAAACACATTTTCCTCACTCATCCCTCCTCTTCCAGGGTTTCAACCTATTATAGCACAGCATACAATGTCCATCATATTAGTTCAATTCTCACAGTCCTCAGCCTGTTATGGCTAGGTTTACAGTAAACCATCCAGCACCTGCCTTGATGGTCAAATTCCTTAGCTGTACCCAGGGAATCAAGAACTAAAAGAACTACTTTATTATGTAAATGCAAAGCCCCCCCCCCATACACACACACACTAATTCCTCCCAGGCAGCATGAATTACCCTACTATTTACATTTTCTTATCCTAAGAGAAGCTGTGGTGCAGGCCTGACTTGGGAACTTTTCCAGACAACTAAATTGAACCTTGCAAGTAGGTTTCATTTGGTTATGAACATGAGTGTGGAGTGTAATTTCAGTCCTTGAGGTTCAACAGGCAGAAATCTGTAACACAAAGATAAAATAAAGGCCAGGAGAGCTGTTTGGGGTTTTTGCAGCTCTGTAACAGCTATGATATTCTTGTCATTTTGCCTCCGTAACATCCAAATTTGCAACTAAATGTGCCTAACTCGTTCATATTGCATGGTTCTATTCAAAAGAATTATTTGGCACTTACTTGTGAAGAGGTGAGTGCAAGCCGGAGAGTTCTGAAAGCTAAGTCCCATTTTCTTTTTCACACTCAAATGCATTCTATGTCTAACTGGAAGAAAGGTGATAGACATGTAAGAATGTATCAGTATCATACTGTGCCTCAACTTCACTTCCCTTGGTTATGCTTTGTTGGTGTGTTTTCTTTTATTTGAGGGGCAACTTTCATAGTGATTGAGGATAGGTTATTGATTGGCTTTAGAGATAGTGAGAAGACAGACATCCAATGGATGAGTCAGCCCACACAAGCGTCCTTCACTTTCAGATTCCCAGTGAGATTCTCTGCAAAATACTGTATTGTTTTCCCTCAAAAGTATTTTGCACTGATATCTATGGAGAAACATCACTAAGCTTCATACTGCTCCATTCAAATTCCCAACTAGCTGCTTAAAACACATATAAGATTTAATAGTCAAAATTTAAGCAACAAAAGATACTCTGTTATGCTGCAGTACATAATGACATCTCAGGAGTATTGCTGATAGCTGAGGAGGAAGCAATTTCCATTGTACATTCTTTTCTTCTTTCTTTGGCTTGCTTTGCCTTATGTTCAGTTTCTCCTAAATTGTGGCTTAAACAGCAGGATTTCCACAATTATCTCCAAGTGACAGACATATTCCAAAAGCACCCACAAAACCATTATTGATGGCTACCTAGAATTCCTAATACCCAACACCAATCTTACTGTAGAGCGAATATGCAAAAGAGCTATTTGAAGATAACAGACCTACAGATATTTACTCTTGTAGTTTTATGTACCATCAGGTCACTTCTGATTTATGGGACCCCTAGAGATGTTCAAGGAGTGGTTAATCATTGTTATCTCCCAGTTTGTTTGTTTGGCTGAGCAGTGGTTAATCTGATTAATTGTTCACTACACCACACTGATTAAGAAAAGATGGCAAGAGTACACAGAGGAACTTTACAAAAAGGACCTCAACTCCCCTGATAATCACATTGCTGAGAACATTGAACTTGAGCCAGACATCCTAGAGAGTAAAGTCAGAAAGGCCCTAAAAAGCACTGCAAACAACAAAGCCAGTGGCGATGATGGTATCCCAGCTGAATTTTCAAAGCTCTAAAAGATGATGGAATCAAATTATTGCATTCTATATGCCATCAGATTTGGAAAACACAACAATGGCCACAGGATTGGAAAAGATCAGTATTTGTTCCAATCCCCAAAAAAGGTTAATGCCAAAAAATGTTCAAATTATTGAACAATTGCGCTCATCCCACATGCTAGCAAGGTTATGCTCAAGATAATACAGGATAGACTGCAGCAGCACGTGGACAAAGAACTACCAGAGGTGCAGGCTGGGTTCCAAAGAGGCAGGGGAACTAGAGACCACATCGCCAACATAAGATGGATCATGGAGAAAACAAAGGAATATCAAAAACAAGTCTACTTCTGTTTCATTGACTACACCAAAGCCTTTGACTGTGTGGACCACAACAAAATGTGGCAAGTAATTAAAGAGATGGGAATACCAGAAAACCTTATATGTCTCATGAGAAATCTGTACAAGAATCAAGAAGCAACAGTTAGGACAGAATACAGAATGATGGAGTAATTTGGAATCAGAAAAGGAGGAAGTTTGTTGTTGTTCAGTCGCACAGTCAATTCCGACCCTTTGAAACCCCATGGACCACTGTCCGCAAGACAGTAGGAGGACGACAAGGCTGTATTTTATCACCCTGCTTTTTCAATTTATACACAGAGCACATAATGTGCAGTGCAGGGATCGAGGAATCAAAATTTGGAATCAAAATCACTGGGAGAAACATCAATAATTTGAGATATGCAGATGATACTACCCTAATGGCAGAAAGTGAAGAAGACCTAAAGAAGCTGCCCAGTGATGGGATGACAAAAATTCTACTACCACGCCATGACGTCACGGACGTCATGGGCGTGGCCAATGGCATGACGTCATGACGTCACGGCCGACGTCATGACGTCATGACGTTGTGGGCGGGGCCAAAATAAAAATAAATAAAAATAAAAATAAACACACACACACACCCCTCCCTCTCAGCCCACCCACCCAGACACAAATAAATAAATAAAATAAAAACAACCACCCACCCAAAACACAAATAAATTACCCACCCACCCCAAATAAAAACCCCTCGCTTACCTTTCTTGGGACCCGGCACCCCGATTGCTGTCCACAGCCGCCGCCGCCGCCGGAGCTGCCTGCACCCCTGTGGCGTCCTCCTTGGGCCGGTACCTTTTTAGCCCGGCTCCGGCCATGGCGAGGGGCGACGGGCAGCCGCGGCTGCCGCGCCTCCCTGGGCCGTCCCCATGCCGCACCGCCGCCGCCTACAGCTTCCTCCTCCGCAGCGCGCGGCAGCCGAGCTCAAAAGGGACCGACCCAAGAAGGAGTCCACAGGGATTCAGGCAGCGGCAGCTCCGGCGGCGGCGGGCGGCGGCTGTGGACGGCGGGTGCAGGCACCCGGCCCACAGGCGCCCGGCGGAGGAGGCGGCAGCGGTGTACCCCGCCGGGCATCCCCAGGGCATGGGGCTTGTCAGCAGCGGACGGCCGAGGCAGCCCTCAACGTGCCGCGGGGAGGCGCCCCCCTCAGAGGGCTGCTGCCGCCGCCGCTGCCCTGAAAGTTCTAAATGTTTTGAAAATCGGAGCGAAAATGGCTCTAATTGACTGCGCATGCGCAGAAACTCAATCTGACGCATGTGCAATGCGTCAGATTGAGTTTCTGCGCATGCGCAGTCAATTAGAGCCATTTTCGCTCCGATTTTAATTTTTTTTTTCTTTCGGTCAGGCGTCCGGAACCGGACGCCCCAAAAGTGGACTTCCCCACACGGAGAACCCTCCGGGATTGGTCTTACCGGTTCCAGAGATCCGTCTGGAACCGGTGACATCCCATCACTGAAGCTGCCGCTTAGGTTGAAAGAAGAGAGTGCAAAGGTTGGCTTGAGACTCAACATCAAGAAAACCAAGATAAGGGCAACAGGCCCTATCACTCCCTGGCAAATAGATGGGGAAGAAGTAGAAGCAGTGAGATTTTTACTTTCTTGGGATAGGATCAAAGATCACTGCAGATGGTGATTGCAGCCATGAAATAAAAAGACCACTGATGCTTGTGAGACAAGCTATGAGAGACCTGGGGAACATAGTGAAAAGTAGAGACATCACCTTGCAAACAAAAATTTGCATAGTCAAAGCAATGATATTCCCGGTGGTAATGTATAATTGTGAGAGCTGGACCATTAGGAAAGCTGAGCACAGAAGAATAGACACCTTTGAAATGTGGTGTTGGAGGAGAGTTTTGAGAGTCCCCTGGACAGCAAGAAGAACAAATAAGTCAATCTTAGAAGAAATCAACCCTGCCTGCTCCTTAGAAGATCAAATAATGAAGATGAAACTAAAGTACATTGGACATCAAATGAGAAGAGAGGATTCACTTGAGAAAGCCTTGATGCTGGGAAAGGTGGTGGGCAAAAGAAGAAGGTTGCAGTCAAAAATGAGATGGCTAGATGGTATTGTAGATGCAATGGGCACAAAGCTTGGCGGGCTGAGGAGGATGGTGGAGGACAGAGGTGCCTGGCGGGCAATGATCCATAGGGTCACAAAGGGTCAGAATTGACTGTGCAACTGAACAACAAAATACCACACTGATGTACAGAATGCACAAATCCAAAGAGCAGATGGACTAACAAAAAACAGAAATCCAGAAATCCAAAATGCAGATGGACTGACCAAAACAATAAAAGTATTGGACTCAGCAACATTTCCACAAAAACATTCAAGCTAGAGGAAGATGAGAACTCTCGGGGTTCAGTGAATATTTTCAATCAAATCTAAAGGGAAAAAATTGTTCTTGAAATTTTACTGAGGTAACCTTTATTAAATGGTCCATAAAGGAAAATGCCACTGCTCTCTTTGATTATAGAAATCGTAATGGAGCCATTTTCTGAACATTTTGTTAAAGATAATACATGGTAGAATTAAAAGATGTGTGCAGAAGATGCAAGAATAGGAATTTGTAAACCTTAAGCAAAATAGCACAGAAATATGAAAAGAAGTATTATCTCATTATTGCATTTAAATTTGGAATCTATGAAAAATCTTTAGAGAAGTAATTTATAATTCAGATGATGTTAGAATTGGCCAAAATTCTGTTGCTTTGTTACATAAAAGGCATAATATTGTGCTGTTCCTAGTGAGCAATTAACAAATCATCATTGGGCTTTTGAGGGATGCTCAGGTCCACCAACTTAGCATGCATTCAAAATCCCAACTGGGTCATCTTAACTGCTAACCAGCAATGATATCTTCATCTTCATCTTCATCTTCATCTTCATCTTCATCTTCATCTTCATCTTCATCTTCATCTTCATCTTCATCTTCTTCTTCTTCTTCTTCTTCTTCTTCTTCTTCTTCTTCTTCTTCTTCTTCTTCTTCTTCTTCTTCTTCTTCTTCTTCTTCTTCTTCTTCTTCTTCTTCTTCTTGTGCCATATCCAATTCAAAATATTGGCTATCATCATGGTGATCAGCCATGAAGATTGCCATGGGAACAATATAATGCAGTAGTCTTCCATTTGCCTTCCGCATCGCAGCGTAACGGCCATACCAGTTCCACAAGTCACTTTCTGGTCCTGAGCTGTTTTGGCACACAAAGTCCTTATCAGCCCCAGGCCACTATTGATGAAGATGCTGCCCTCCATTCAAGATTTATTTATTTATTTATTTATTCATATTTCTCCACCACCCTTCTCTCCAAAGTGACTCAGGGTGGTTTACAAGTAACTAGAAAAAATGACAATAAAACACAAACCCTACCTAAAAACCTTAAAACTGTTAAAATTAAAATTTAAAATTTAAATCTAAAAAGATTAAAAGCACACCAAATGCTACATCTTACTAATTTAAAAAGTAGAGGGAGATGGGCTCAGATCATCCAGTGAGCTGGGGTCATCCCTGTGGACTTCACCACCCAAAGCCAGTAGTCCTCAGAGTTGTCAGGTTAGTTTACCACTGCCTGATGATCAACGTTGTGTCATGGGCAGTATAGTCTACTCCCAGAATGGCGAACCTTGGCACTCCAGATGTTCTTGAACTTCAATTCCCAGAAGCAAAAGCACCTTGTGAAACATACACGAATGGTTATACTGTGATCCATCTGGCCCCACTACCCTCATCGCTCCCGGAAGCAGAAGTAAAATGCGCCCTTACGGATGAATCGCAGTAAATCCATTTGTGTGGATTCACAGGGTGCTTGGGCTTCTGGGAATTGAACTCCAAGAACATCTACAGTGCCAAGGTTCGCCATCATGGGTTTACTCTATTACCATAGCAGGATAAACTGTGCAGATTGGAATAATGGAATATTATGCCTTTTGTGTAACAATCATCATGATTTCAGCCATTGTCATAAAGCTTGAATTTTTTTAAAAAAAACCCTACAATAGCTTTATTTATTCTTACTTGGCAGTGAGATTATGGATATCACTATCATTGCTCCACTCCTGCAAATAACTTCCTCACTATGTTTTATTGATGCCTTATAATGTTATTCTCAACTGGCTGGAGAAATGGAAGAAAATATTCTCTGGTTCCTTCTGAAAGCCAAGTCTGATATTGCCTTTTGAAATTATTTACAAAAATACACAAGAGAAGGTTTCCCTCTGGGAAAACAGAAGTTTATAAAGCTTTTTAAAAATCCTTTCCAAATTCCTCTAAAACGTATCCCAACTACCCATTAAAATCAAATTTAAGAAGTTAAGAAGAAACTATGTGACATTGTGCATTGCATTTGAAATGTAATGCTGTAAATACAAGATACATTACTTCTGCAACTTTGTAATTCATTACTTTACTAATTACTGCAATAGGTACCTAGTAAAAGGTTATTGTATTCCTCACAACTCATTACTTTTGAACTCTGGAGATGTTATAAGATCAGGACTTCCAGGTTGTTTGCCAATGTTACTCAATGAAATAAGTGCTCTTTCTTCCCACTCTCTTTAGCAAAATTTACTTGAGTCTCACAATGTTCTGACTTGTGAATTTTTCAAGCCACATTCCACAGAAATACTCATCCCTCTACAAGGTGCCAAAAAACCTTCTTTATTTCCTGGGGCTTTGCAACCCTGACCCAACAGCTGTCTTCTAACAGATGACAATTTAAATTTAGCAAACTCTCTTATAAATAAATATCTCTGGAGTGTTTTTACTGATTTAATTTTATGCATCTGACTTCTGCTCACAAAATTAAAACATTAATAACAGTCACTGATTGTTTAGCCACGTGAACTCTGTATCTCTCTCTGTGTGTTTTAAATGAAGCTATTCATTAAGCCAAGACATCTGCATATTCGGCAACAGAATTCACCCCTGCCCATGAAACAGACTTTTGATTTCCATGTTATACAGTGATGTGCTCACCCTTCCATGCCTAAGACCAATGTGTCGACAATTCAATTATAAACCCAGCTTTATTGGTTTACAGCTTTTCTGTAAACCCTTGCTACCAATTCCAAATGTGGCAAGGAGTCTTTGTTCTCTCTGTTATTATTTCCTGCCAAAGTGTGGCCACAATGGTCTCATTCAATGCCCCGTTCTGCCACTTCACACATTTCACTTGTTTCTGGTATACATCCAAGATGTTTTAAGCATAATCCGCCATGCTTGCTGTGGTTGCAAATATACACTGGCCAGCATGCTATTAATGATCTCAGTTAAAGAGTAGGCCCACTGCATCAATTGCTGAATGGCAAGTCAACACATATAAATACCATTAAGTCAATGGTTCTAATCAAGTTGGGACTAGCAATAGGATCCTGGCTAATATCAAGGATCCATTGCTTGCTCTACCTACCACCTAAACATTCAGCCATGATCTGAGGTCTGACCTTGTGAAATACATAAATGGCCTCAAGGAGAAACAATAACGACTTCCTAGTGTAATGCTTCTGATTTGAATATAAGATAATTCCTTATTTTATAAAAACAACCAGCTGAAAACAAATCTTTGGAAAACACAGCTCTATGACTTCACTTAGAGACCAGAGGAGTTAGAGAGTTAGCGGGGAAGGCAAGATTTTGCCCTAGCTCAAAGTATCTGGGTATTACTCTGGATTTAACCTTGATGTATACTGTAAAAATTCACATAAAGAGCACCTCACTTAAAGAGTAACTCGCTTAAAGAGCAGAATTTTCTCTGAATGTTTGTCTCACTTAACAAATAAAACCAACCAAAAACTCGCTTAACAAATAAATTGGAGTTCACAATCCCCCCCCCCCAACAGAAGTCACAATTGGTCATTTACAATGGTGTTTCACTTAAAGAGCAAACTCGCTTAAAGAGCAATCCTGTGGAACTCATTATGCTCTTTAAGCCAGGTACAACTGTACATTAAAAAAGTCATACACAACCCAAAATTACAGAAGGGAACTTTAGTTAACAGAAATCTGCCTTTGGCCAGGTGTAAAAGTAGACTGAAACCAATAGGATTTGTATAAATGCTGGAGCCTGAATTTTATAACTAGTGCCAGACATAACAGACCCCTTTAAATAATTGGATTTATGTATGGATCTACCTTCATTGGAGGTAGGAATAGGATTCATGCTTTTCTACTCTTCTCTTAAAGGCTGTATGTGACTTAGTGGTTAAGACACTGAATCTGATGACTGGAAGGTCAGTAGGTCAGCAGTTCAAGACCTGAGTACTGTGCGATAGAGTGAGCTCCTGTTGTCTGTCCCAGCGCCTGCCAATGTAGCAGTTGAAAAGCAAGAAATTGCAAGTGGATAAATAGGTAGTGCTTCAGTTGGAAAAGTAACAATGTTCTGTGTGCTCCACATCTAGTCATGCCTGCTACATGACTACGGAAACATCTGCAGATGTAGACAGCACTGGCTCTTTGGCTGTAAACAGAGATGAGGATCACCGCCTAGAGTTGGACATGACTGCATTTCTCCTCTTTGGGAGAGAATGCAAAAAGAAATGCACACTAAACAACATTGTAGCTCTTTAACTTTCTTTTAAAAACAAACAAGCCTGAAAATAATGTCTCTCTCACACACAATGTATTCATAGATACCAAGTCTTTGATAGATTTATACATCCCTGACGTATTAACACTGCCATCATACTGAGATATTATTTTGTGGGTAGCTTTACCAGCCATCCTAGCTGTCATCCGCCCTTTCACCTCTTGTCTTTCCTTGTGTTGCAGTGACTTTTAGTTTCAAGATGTGTCAAAAGGACTATTTACACACAGTGGACAACCTGTCAGACGCTTCCATGAAGCTGTGAACGAAGGGGGGAAATGTTACTGTCTGCCAAGCAACCTGTTAGAGTGAGAGGTAGCCTTTCCTTTAAATGGGAAGCAACTTAGCAAGAATGGAAACTACACAGAAATCAATTCCCATTGGCCTTGTTAAGAAAAGAAAGAAAGAAAGTCATCTGGCTTCAAAACAGATTTCTCTAGACTTTTTCTCAAAAAGATTTTTATGCCTGTGGACAGCAATTCTACTTCTCCACTCTTTTTTCTTTCAACTCTTTTCTTTTCTTTCATTCTTTTTTCATTATGTTTTTCTTTACTTTGTTCCACTTCCATTTTATTTTGCTGTAAATGCAAAGGTCATCTTTGCTCAAAAGCCAGTTGTATCCAACTCTAGAGTTAAGTGCTCATCTCTGTCTACAGCCAAAAAACCAGCACTGTCTGCATTTGCAGACATTCCCATGGTCATGTAGCAAGCATGACTAGACACCGCAATGCATGAAATGCTGTTACCTTTCCTGACAAAGAGGTATCAATTTATCTACTTGCAATTTCTTGCTTTCGAACTGCTAGGTTGGCAGGACCTCATACAGACAATGTGAGCTCACTCCATCATATAGCATTCAGATCTTGAACTGCTGACCTGTTGACCTTCTGGTCATCAAGTTCAGCATCTTAACTCAGAGTAAAGTAGATAGTCATAGATATATTTCTAGCAACCTCTTTCTTCAATCTTGTGTTGTCACATCATGTAGATTTTACAGAAAACAAGGAGAAAGCCTGAGACTAATAAATTCTGTCCCTTTGCACATAGCATCACATACTTTAATGGAGGTCCAACATATGAATCAGTGGTCCTTTTGATCCTTTTAATCTACAGTTCCAATCAAATCTTCTTCTTTTTCTTTTGTGTCCCAACCAAATCCTGAACTGCCAACCACTTTGTGGTTGCCCAAACTTAAGCCCAACCAAGTTGCTAACTAAGAGATATTTTGAGAGCTATAGTTGCCCTTTCCAATATAAATAAAGTGTGCACAAACATTTGGCCTCAGGATGGCCACAGGCTTCACTTTTCAAGATGTGCAGTACTTCTTGAGTCTCAAGACTGTAGCATACTCAGGCCAGAGGCATAGGTTTCCTTTCTGGTCAAGATGCTTGAGCAGGTCTCTAGAATAAACCAATATTTACTGCCCATTTCTATCTGTGTCCTGCTCCAATCTTCTGAGTGTATGTTGTCTGCAGACATAAACCAACTTTGTCATTCTGTACAGAAACAGGGAGTGTGAACCTATAGATATGTTTGATCTCTTAATAGCTTTCAAGACCATCAATTATGATATGGTTTTGTGGGGAATTTGGAGAATATAGTTTCATGGTCAACACTAGATAGTCATGCCTTAGAAATTGTTGCTCAGCTAGCAGAATCTTCTTTTTAGGATCTGCAGAGTTTGTTCTTTTTCCACACAAAGACCCTCATGAGGTGGTCTGATGAGTAAACTGCCAAGTTAACCCAAAAAGGGCAAACCAAATCAGAATCTGAAGCAAAGCCATGCTCTGTCAGTCAGCATCAGTTCCAGGTAGAGAACTTCACAGCCTAGGTCCACAATCTGAAATTGGTATCCAGCAGACACAGCTGGAAACCACACAAAGAGAAGACAGAGAAACAGCAATCCAGGACCATTCACAGCACTGTAAAGAACAAGAAACTAGCAATCAGAGTTGCAACTCTAAGCAGAGCTAGACATTTTGCCCTTGGAACTGAGCTTTTGTTAACCGGAAGCCTCATGCATCAATTGCTAGATCAACAGCTGCTACAAAGTGAATTTAGCCATAGATCCACATGTGAAAGCAGCTGGCTGTTACAGCCACCACACAGTCTAAACCAGGGGATTCCCAACCTAAGGCTCATAGGCCGGATCTGGCCTGCTGGACCATTTCATGTGACCCCCACCCCTTCAAGGACATTCAAGAAACAAAATGGCTACTCCCTTTGAAGTTGTTGGGACAAAATGGCTGCCCCATCACACAGGCAGTGCAAAATAGCTGACTGAGAGAGTGTAACCCAGCCCACAGCTTGAAAAGGTTAGGAACCCCTGGTCTAAAGTTTGTAATCTAAAGGTAGCCTCTTTAGTATAAAGAACAAATAGGTAAAGTTTTGGGACAAGAAAATAATATTCTGGTTTAATCTTATACAGTGAGAATGATGGACAAAAAATGATTAAGAAAAAATGGGCAATGCAAGAGATTATGATATATGAAGAAACAATTGGGCAAAAGGAAGGTATAGAAGATGATAGCATTATGAAGAATATTTCTTAATTTTTTTAATTGTAGTAGTTCAATTTTAATGCTGTTTTGATGTTTTTGTGAGGGGGAAGCAGTAGAAATGTGAGCAATAAATAAATAAATAAATAACAAGTAATATTTATAAAAATATTATTGGAGACAGAAGACCAAAATTTTTTATCTTAAATCATTATGGGAGCAGGGTTGGAAGAAAATATTGGATATGTGAATGTTGAAATTTATGAGGGTAAGGATAGAGGGAAATGTTTATAAGTTTATCTGGAGATGATATTTAATGTGGCTGAAATTAACTCAAATAGATAAGAAATATTAGGCATTATGCTGGAGAGAATGTCAGGAAGAAGGCACTTATTTTCATATGTGGTGGAGTTGTGAGCATGTACTAAAAGTTTGGCGAACGGTCTTCAATGAGATGAATGAAATAACCAGATTAAATTTAGAGATATGGGCTAAAGTTGCTCTTTTATAATATATAATAAGGTTCAATGTAACTGGCTAAGTAACAAATTACTTTCAGATTTGTTAATGGCATCAAGACTAATGTTAGCTATGAAATTGAAAATACAGTGCAAATTTCAATGAAATGAATGGTATAAAGAAGTTTCAGACATTGCTACTACAGATAAATTAACTTGTAATATTTAAGTTAAGAAGGGATTATTGATGCAGAACAATTTTAAAGATATCTGGGGAACATTTTTAGATTATATTTTATTAAAGTTGAAAGGATCGACACCTTCACAAGAATGTAATTATGGAAGATCAATAAAGGAAGAGGGACTGCGGTGGCTTAGTGGTTGAGCTTGATGATTGGAAGCTCAGTAGGTCAGCAGTTTGAGACCTGAGTGCTGCACGTACCATCAGCTAGAGAGGCTCATCTCTCTAGCACTAGAAGAAGGGCCTTCTCTGTGTCTGCTCCGGCCCTGTGGAACCTCCTGCCAACTGAGCTGCGCCTCCAGGCAGAGCTGCTGTCCTTCCGGAAGGGTGTAAAAACCTGGCTGGCAGGGCAGGTCTGGGATACTGGAGGCACAACGACCTCAGCCTGCTGGCTGGTTTGACCTCCTCCCCTGCTCCCTTAAGTTCTTAAGTTTTTAAATCATATAAAGTTTTAGTCGTAGTTTTAATTGGTTTTAACTGTGGATTTTGAGAACTTTTAGAATTTTAACCTGTACTGTTTTTATGTTTTTTTAGGATGTGTTAAACTGCCCTGGGCTGCCTTCGGCGAGGAGGGCGGTATAGAAATTTAAATAAATAAATAAATAAACATAATGTGGGAATGAATATGCTTTGTATGAGGTGTTTTTGTTGATTGGTATTGCCTTGTGTTGTAAGAACGGAGCTAACTGTCCCAATATTTGATCTTCCATACAGCACTGTATGTTAATCTCTTCATCCATTTTGCCATTTTTGATAAATGTTGTTCCTAGGTACTGTACTTGTTGCAAAGGAGTTAAAAATCACCATCTTGGTTTCCTGGAAGTCTCCCAGGAATCTCTTTCCCTCTCTGTCTCTTTCTCTGGCATTCTAGAGACTCTGAAACATTCTAGCTGAGAGGCATTGAACATGGTGTGAATATTAATGTTCAGGCTATGCGAGCACAACTGTAGCTTGGGGTTAAAGCCAAATCCCAGCATCTGAAAGAAGAAGGTGTTCCAAGACCAGCTGTTATCCCATTCTGGATATCATCCACACGATTAGCATGCACATCAAGAGCCATAACATATCTTCAGGGAAATCAGCTAAGGCAATAGCCATGATTTCAAATGCACATAATTCGAATACAGAGACTTCCTTCTTCTCACTCTAAGAATATTTGCTGGTCTTGTCAAAAGCCTTTTCTGCCTTGATTACAATCTACTGGTTTTTTTGGGGGGGGCACCCCTTTAAACACAGGGTTCCATATATGTTTAGAATGTTACTTTTGAAAAAGAACATGTTGCATTGCTGATTACTTTGTGGAAGCATGGCAAGTGCAACCAATAGCTTATCCTTGTCACTAAAACAGTTTGGATTGCTGCTCTCGATTAACACATTGTCTTGCTGTTTACAAGAATTTATTTATTTATTTATTTATTCAGATTTATATTGCCACCCACTTGCCAAGGCGACTCAGGGTGGCTTACAGTCAAAACAGCAAGAATGCACACACACAAAGAAGGGGAATGCTCTCTGGCTCCCTTTAATGCAGTGATGGGATGTCCCCGGTTCCATACGGTTCCCTGGAACCGTTAGGAACAATCCCGGAGGGTTCTCCGGGAGGTTAGTCAACTTTTGAGGCTTCCGGTTCCGGACGCCTCACTGAAAGAATTTTTTTTAAAAAAAATCGGAGCAAAAATGGCTCCAATTGACTGCGCATGCGCAGAAGCTCAATCTGATGTATTGCGCATGCGTCAGATTGAGTTTCTGCGCATGTGCAGTCAATTGGAGCCATTTTGGCTCCAATTTTAATTTTTTTTTCTTTTGGCATCGGAGCTGCACCTTTTCAGGGCAGCTCCGGCGGCGGCGGCGGCGGCGGCGGCGGCGGCGGCGGCGGCGGCAGCGGCGGCGGCACCAGCCCTCAGTTCCTCAGCCAGCGTGCCTTCCAAAGACCCCTCCCCAGCCTGCCTGCCCCCCTTGGGCGGCCCTGCCCGGGCGCGGCAGCAGCATTGCTCACCGCGGTAGCGCTCCAGCCCCGGCCTGGGACGCCTCCTCCTTGAGCAGCTTGGAGATCCCATTAGCCGGACTGGTCTGGCTGGATCGGGCGCCCGTCGGGAGGAAAGACAGCATGGAAGGACTGGCTGGGCAGGAGCCTTTTCAGCCCGGCTGCGGCTATGGCGGCGGCTGTAGGCGGTGGCGCCTGCCGCGTTCGGAGGAGGAGGTAAGTGAGGGTTTTGTATTTGGGGTGGGTGGGCGAGTTATTTGTGTTTTGGGCGGGTGGTTGTATTTTTGTTTAATTTTTATTTTATTTATTCAAGTTATTTACGGGTTTGTGATGGTTGGGTGGTTGAGTTGAGGTTGTGTGTGTGTGTATTTTTTTTATTATTATTATTATTATTATTATTATTATTATTATTTTTAGCCCCGCCCACAACGTCATGACGTCATGACGTCAGCTCTGCCCATGACGTCATGACGTCATGACATTGGCCACGCCCATGACATCAGTGACGTCATGGCGTGGTAGTAGATTTTTTTATCATCCCATCACTGCTTTAATGGCCAGTTTTGCATCCTGAATATACTTTCAAAATGCCAAGGATGGAATGAAATTTGCCTTGTTGCCTAGGATCACTGAAAGACTGGCACAAAACTTGAAAAACATATCCTGTCCAACTCTCTCTCTTTCTCTCTTTCTCTCTCTCAAATGTCTTAACAAATGGCTCAGTTAACATAAATATTGCATAACAAAAGGAAATTGATAGAAAATAGTAGCTCAGTTTACAGATTTTTTTCAGAACAGATTAATTGGTTTTCAATGCATTCCTATGGGAAATTCAGTTAAAATAATTTTCGCTGTAAGAAATGTCCTGGAGAACACATTAATTTTGTTTACCAAGGTTCCACTGTAATATATAATGATTTCTTGTTTTCCTCCCAAATACATTTTTAAGGGCATTTTAAGACATTTGAGAGAGCCTGAGAAACATTCTACAGGTACAATATTCTCTTTGGTGTACAGTGGAACCTGTACCTGTAGAATGTTTCTCATTTTCTGATGGATTAATGGTGACCCCTGTAGATGATTGAGTAAGAAATGGAAAATACTGTATCCATTTGTATCTGTAATTATTTTAAAATAATGTTTCCCCTCCCCAATTATAGAAGCAGAAGATGCCAATGTACATTTCATTGTATATTCATTGATTCCTTCGCCTGCAGGAGGTAATGATGACAAAATGTGAGCTTCCAGCACTTTGAATGTGTCAAGATTATAAGACAATATTAGATACCAACAATAGTTAAAAGGTCACAGTTGTATCTTTGGGGTACACAGAAAGAGGCTCCTCAAAGATTATGGATATATTTCAGATTTTTGAACCACAATCAGGCATACCCCAGACAATGGCAACTTTGTTTTGCTGGCTAATCTTTCTCACACAAGATCACTGGACACGGAAGAGTTTGCTGAGTTACAGACAGAGCCAGCTGGCCTTCCAGCATTTAGTGGTAAGTCCCAAATGATTTAAATTCAATTTAGTTGTGTGCATTACTTACATGTTGAGATTTATAACCCTTTCTGATCTATATACTCTGGACAGGTAACATATCACTCACTCTTTACCTGGCTTAGTCTCAGATGGACTGCAAATGGTGGCACTTTTTCCTTATATTGATGGGTGAAGCCTAATCCAGATCAGTTCAGACAGAATGGGGTAGAATGTTTCATTGTAGCAGTGACTGCATTTCCAGTCACTATGTACAAATGTGAAACCTAGACATTAAAGAAAGCCAAAAAGAAAAAAGTCAAGTTATTTGAAATAATGAATGTTGGAGGAGAGGTTTGGAGATATTCTGGACCTCCAGGAAGACAAACTAGTGGGTCTGACATAAAACTAATCCTGAACATTCTCTTGGAAGGAAAAATGATGACTCTCTTACATCAGGGATTCTCAACCCGCAGCCACGGCAATTGGCGCACGGGAATCGCACCTGCTGGGGTTTTAAAAGCTGCCATGGCGGTAGGACCTTGCTCTCCCCCCCGCCAAAGAAACATCTGGGGATGGTGCTGGGAGGAGGCCACGGCAACCAGCGCATGGGACTCGCCCCTGCTGGGGTTTTAAAAGATGCCATGGCGGTAGGACTTTGCTCTCCCCCCCCACTGCTAAAGAAAAACCTGGGGATGGAGCTGGGGTGACGCCATGGCAACTGGCGCAGGGTCCATCTCCACTGGCACACAGGACTTGCCCCCTGCTGGGGCTTTATAGGTCACCGTGGCGTTGGGCAGTGGAATTTTTGTCACAGTTGCCCCTGGTCTGATTTGTGGCTGGGGTGGAGAGGCTGTTTGAATTTGGTATTGTTATTGACTATATTGTATAATTTTCCTGCCGGTTTGACTATAATTTTTTTTATTCTATTGTATTTTTATGTAAGATTTATTAACTACATTGACCGTTAATTTTATATTTATTCATGTTGTTATATGCTGTTTCTAATTGTATTTTGTATATTGTATGATGTTATGCTGTTATTTTTTGTTCATGGTGTATTTTGGTTATTGTATATCGTTGATTTGCTATTTATATTGTATCCATTGTGTTTTATTTTTATGATTTGTAAGCCGCCTAGAGTCGGGTTCTCCTGAGTAGGACAGGATATAATTTTGAAATAATAATAATAATAATAATAATAATAATAATAATAATAATAATAATAATAATAATAATAATAATAATAATAATTATTATTATTATTATTATTATTATTATTATTATTATTATTATTATTTCATGTGGCTGACCACCAACTTCACCACACCAGGAAGTGCCATGTGGTGGAGGAAGGGCAAAATGGCCAGCCATCCCCCAAAGCTGGCTTAAAAATGTTAAGAACTCATGTCTTACATTAACAGAACCTATGTTTTGGTAATTCTGCATGGGGCAATGGAAAGCTTAACTTGCCTTCCCAAGAAGATAAGAATTGCTGGAAAAGACAATACAGTCAAACTTCTACTTCTGAATTTAATTTGTTCCTTGAGGTTGGTTGTACTGTATCTCCAAAAAATCTTATCTTGAATTTCCCATAGGAATGCATTGAATGCAATTTCCCATAGGAATGCATTGAATTTCATATCTCAGAACAATCCTATTAAAAATTTGTATCTCGAACCTGATTTTTTTCTGAGATTTCCAGATGTATCTCGAGTTTTTCTTAAGTCAAGCCATTCTTATCTCCAAGTTTGACTGTAATGCGGAAGGCAGATGAAAGGCCACAATATTATATTCTCAGGACAGTCTTCATGGCTGATCATCATGATGATCGCCAATATTAAGTTTCGCATACAGTAGAAGAAGCAGAAGAACTCTTGATGGTGAAGAATCCTCTGGAAATTGGGTGGTTTGTCCAGCAATCTCTTTTGACAGTACAATGACTAAGCATCAGTTTCTAGTGATCTACTGTGTACTGAAATACGACGTACAAAGAAAGCTGTGGTTTCCCGTCCTACAGTTTTTTGAAAACTGGGACATTCATTCAGGTCTCTGTATAAACATTAGAAAGCTATGATCTAGAAATCGAGTCTTTCTTTCTATTTTTCACAGCAGCATTTCCAGCAACAAATATCTGTTATTGGGTGAGCTTTGCCTCTATGTAATGATCTGATTTGTTGTATATAATGTATGGTCAATATCGTCAAAGGGATTTTCAAATAAAATAAAATAAATCTGGCATTTGGTTTTTCTGATATGTCCTGAACCTGTTTCATGCTTATGTTGTTTTACTGTGGACCATTTTAACAATAATAAACAAGTTAAAACAAAGCTAAGAAGAAAACAACAGAAAGGAAATGAGATTGTGCTGAATTCTATACAATAATCTTGGAGTCAATGCCGAGTCTTAACAATGTTATCCTCTCCATGAATGTCACAATAGTGCTGGGTATAGAACCTTTGATATCAAAACTGAACGGAGGCTGGGCCAGCTCAAAAAGACGCCACAGCGGACAGCTCTCACCATGACTGGATGCCTTCTTTTTTGGACTTCTCTTGGACTTTTCCCAGTTTTTTTTGTAGGATTTTGCTTATGATCATTGCAGAATTCAGTAAATGTGGTTTTGTTTTTTGTTTTTTATATTTTTTTAATTAAATTTTCAAATGAAAATACAGTTTTAAAGAAAACATACAATACAAAATATATGAAATACAAAAAGAAAATTTTTCACATTATAATTCTATTATCTATTTTATATTGTATTGTTCGACTTTTATGCCACCCCACTCGCTTATAGCAACTCCGTGCGGCTCACAGCAAAACAATGTTTCATTAACTACAAATATTACATCACAAAAATCACATATCAAAAGCACATCAAAGCATCAAACATCAAAAACATTACAAGAAATCCCCCATCCTGATCACAAAACCAAGAATTCATAAACATTTCAAAAACACATCAAAACACTTTGAACAGTTCACAAAAACCCCAAACTCTACCCCACTCACTAAGTCCACTAAGTCCATTTCCCTGCTACTGTCCAAATCTCCTCCCGTCCCGCAGAGCTGAAGTCCGAGGCAGCGGTGACGGGTGCAGCCAGCGGTTTTTGAGCTTGGCATGGAGGAGGGGCCCGGGAGCGCCAGCAGGTGGAAGCAGTCCTTGCACTCTGGCCAAAGGTCTCCTCCCATCCTACAGGGCTGATGTCTGAGGTGGCGGTGATGGGTGTGGCTGGTGGCTTTTGAGCCTGGCATGGAGGTGGGGCCCAGGAGCACCAGCAGGTGGAAGCAGTCCTTGCGCTCCCGGCCAAAGGTCTCCTCCCGTCCCACAGGACTGATGTCCGAGGTGGCCATCATTTATATGAAGCTTCTATCATTTATATGAAGCTTCTAAATACTAAGCAGGGTATACTATGTGTTTAGAAATTCATATTAATATTTGCTTTTAACATAGATTTAAAAAGATTAGTACCTATATGTGCCAGATCAGACCTAAGGGTAACATTGGACAAGTGACCCAGAAATAGGCTGGTTAATCTGTTTCATCCTCTCCACACTGAGCTACCAAATGATGGCTTCTCTTTTCTATCAGTAGATAACATCTCTGACATGTTAAGCTTCAACTACAAAGCTCCTTTTTTCCTAGTTTCTTGGGTAAAAGCAGCTTCTGTTAAGGCAGCGTAAGTGGTATATCACAAGGAGCTCAATGGTTTTATTCCTAGAGGTCACACCATGTCTCCACACAAATGCATCCTTGTTTATCAGGTGATACATTTTGTTCATTATTGATCTGACTTGACTGGTTTTCATCACCCAGCAGAAATACTGCATACCTCCGTTACCAACAGAGTGGGGAGTTTGAAGGGAAATACAGCATTACTGACATCTGTGGGAACCAGATTTAATCCTTACATTAGTACTGCAGCATTTTATAATTGTAAATGAAGGTGCCTCAAGTTTTGCCTGTCAGGATAAGAGGATCAACATTCTTCTTGCTTGATGCCTGAAACAACTGAAGAAAGAAAATTAGTTCCTTAAATATATATAAGATATTTCCCAAGGTTCAAGTAGAGGTTTAAGTTACTATATATATCAGGGGTGCCCAAAATTTTCAGGCCATGGGCTGTCACATGTGGTTTCTGGAAGTGAAAGTAAAACACACCTTGAAATCTGTTTTGCAACAGGATGAGATAGCTTTTAGGCTGCCATTTTCTCTGCTTTAAACCAGGGGTGTCTTCCCCCAATGCCAATTAATCCATATGAGTGTGTTTTATTTCTGCTTCCGGGAGTGACAAGGCCAATGTGGACTGGATGAATTGGCATGAGGGGCCAGATCTGGTATGCAGGCCATAGTTTGGACACCCCTGATATATATGCATGTTCCATCTTCCCTCACGACTGGCTCAGTTGTCTGATGTGAGCTGTAGTCATGGAATGTCTGTCTGTCTGTCTGTCTAACCTGAACTTTGGCTTGTACTTTGCAAAATCTCTTCTATCTGATCAAACTATTTGTTTTCTAGCCTGAGTACAGGGAACTTGAGTCTTTTATAGCTATTACTTTACTACAGCTCCCATCAGACAACTGGACCAATAATGGTGAAGGATGATGGGAGATGCATACCAACAACATCTGGGGTATAACAAAAAAATCCATCTGGATCTATCCCATTTATGGCCTAAGTCCTCTTACTTAGTTATGCTGGCATAGCACGAACTGTGAAACTATTGGAGGACAGTTGCCTTACGTTATGAAATCACCATAGACATTATTTGTGGCATGCTGAGCTTTGTGGCTCATTGTGCAACTGATAATGTCTACAGTGATTTCTTATGCAGCAAATTTACCTCCAAAAAGTTATAGTATTTGTGTAGCTGTGCAAGAAGATTTTGGTCATCGTAAATTCTTCTGAATCTTAGGAAGAGAAAGTTTCTCCTATCAGGTGCTATTTGATTGTTTTAACTGTAGATTGAGATTGTGACCCCCCCCCCCCCATCATGCTGCACCATTAAGCTACAATCTTTGCCCATTTGTATTTAGTTATTTGGCATGAACAGTATTCATATGGCAGTTTCCACTGTAATGTTTAAACATCATTATAGCCTTAGATCAGAACAGGCTGGTGGGAACTGCTCTTCTCAAAACCTAATTCTTCATATGGGAATAATGTACAGTACTGTACGATGATTTCCTTTTTCTATTTTAGAAACTTCTGTTCTACTTTCCAAAATCCTGCAGAGTATATTTCTCTCTGGGATTCTTTGGAGCAGATTTTAGGGTACTTAGGAGACATTAAAAACAGGAAAGAGAACTTTTCCTCATAGGATGTCTTTCTTTACTAGGCTGGTATTGCTTAGTAGACAGAGCATTTCAGTGGGAAGTAGGATGCTTTTGCATTTCAGAGACTCATCAAGCACCTTGCCAGGATAAAACCATCTGAGGTTGTGTACTAGTCCCAAGATTCTACTTGGAGAACAATTTAGGGCTACAGGATGAATCCCAGTTTGGTCTGGAGCAATTAATGTCCAAATTCAATTTGTACCCCTGATCCACACAGATTTATAAATCTGAATTGCCAGCAGTATGTTTTATGACATGAAAGACCTTACAGAACAAAAGCAGAAACATTACTGGGGGATAGGGTCTTATACTATGCCAGACTACATATCCATTTAATTTTATTCTGATTGGGGTCTTTGCCAGTTCAATGCTTCTTTATCTTGAGGCCATGCATAAATTATGCTCATGTAGAGAGTGTCACTCCTACTGAGAAAGTGGGCTTGATCCTCAAAAGCTCACATTAAAATCTGGTATTTAGTCTTTAAGGTGTCACAATATCTTTTGCCATTTTTTAATCTTTTTTGTCTTGGCCATCACTGGTCTATGCTGTATGCATTTTAATATTTCTGACGTGATACTCAATATCTACTATAACAAAAGATGAATACATGTTTGACTTCTACAATTACAAGAAATGCTCAACGTCCAGATACATCTGATTACAGCAACACTGACCAAAGTGTCCACTTGTATCACTGCACATGTTGTTTCAATTCCTTCCTGAACTACCTCCAGTGTAGTTGGTTTTCTACAGTATACCACATCCTTTAAGACCCCCCCAATAGGTAGAAGTCAAAGGGTATTAAGTAACAAGAATGTGGGGAAGTTCAATGGTCTTGCACTCCTCAAATGATAACCTTCCACCATTTTCTTTGACTGTCTTGCTGTCACATGTTGATGCAAACATTAATTCTTTTGAAATCATACATTATTTATTTATTTATTTATTTATATTGCCACCCAACTCAAAAGACCCTGGGCGGCACACAGAGAACAAAACCAATCATAATTTAAAAACTTTAAAGCCTATAAAAAACCATTAAAACTCTTACAAAAAAATTACCCCAACCCCTACAGATTAAGAGAGAGAGAGAGAGAGAGAGAGTTCTTCCTAAATCAGTCAGCAGGCAGAAGTCACCATGTCACTGGTGCTGCACACCTGCTTTGCTAGCCAGGTTTTTAGGCCTTTCCTAAAGGGCAGCAGCTATGTCTGGAGACACAACTCAATTGGCAGGAGGTTCCATTATTTCTAAATATTTTATTTAATCACATATAAAACTATATTATTCATTTACCCAATTCTTATTTCTTAGTCTCTCATATTAGTTCAAAAAGGAAAGCAATTTTACCCAAGTTTTATCTACAATGCCCTGGAAAAAGCTGTATTGTCATACAATATATTATTATTTCAAAAAACTCATTTTATCTGGTACCAGGCTGCCACCTTTACTCTTAACCAATGTATATTCCAGAAAAGGCCTCCAGATATTCCAAAATTTATTTTCTTTAATTAAAACTTTTTTCAAATTCAACTCCCATGTAAGTTTATCATTTATAACTATTTCCCATATCTCTTTATACCAGTCATCCACTTCTAACTTTGAATTATCTTTCCAATTCTTTGCAATATACTGTCTTGCCATTGTTAAGAAGATGGATGACAGATCTTTGATATTTTCATCTACATTTCTTTTATCTAAGTCAGTCAATAAAGCAGTCCTTGACTCTAGGTTAAAGTCAAAACCCATTATCTCCCATGTCATGACAGCCCTGTGGGGGACAATGGGGCACCAGGCACTAGGGCTTCCCACTAGCTGACTCCTCTCTCAATCCAGTGGGACAAGAGGCTCTGCAGTCCTTCCTAGCTCCCCATCTCCCTGGGCCGCTTCATGTTGTTACAGTGGGGAAAGATAGCTCCATTTTCTGCTCCTTAGGCAGGCAAGGTTGACAGTTTAAGTAGGCAATACTGCTGGGAAACAGTCTTTGTTTATATTATTGCCACCTTTCCCTCAAAACACATGCAGTGCTGCAAAAATGTGAATACAGTAGTACCTCATATAACATTAGTATCGAATAACACTAAAATCGCATAACATTAAGCAATCTGGGGGGAAGAATTGCATCGGATAACATTGAGATCCTATGGGATGCATCAGATAACAACCGCTAAAGCCTGTGTGGTTACAATGTATCTCTATGGCTCCCATAGGATTTTAACATGCATCGGATAATACTAAAAATCATATAACATCAAGACTTGTGGAACCAGGTTTTAGTGTTATATGAGGTTTGACTGTATGTGAATATGAATATTAATAAACTAGAAAGAATAAAGACAGCTATGTCACATATTGACCAGCTTAAATAAAGCAGGTTATTGTGGCAAAGCTCGGGTAACGACATCCCCGATTTCTTTGTCTATCTTTCCCCAAAAGTCAGATATCATTGTACAACTCCACCAGATATGCTCATATGTTCCCAGTTTATTCTTACATCTCCAACAATTTTTTTTGTTTTTGTATTGTCCATTTGATTTAACTGCACTGGACTCAAGTACCACCCCCACAACAAATTATAACTCTTACTGATAAATTTCTCATAATCCTTTTTATCCATTAACTTTTCCAATTTACTTCCGAAATTTTTATTTTTAAATCTAACTCCCATAATGTTCTTAAAAGTCCAAGAACATCTGGAAAGCCGAGTTTGAAGAGTCCTGATCTTTTGCTTTTGTTACTTTGATATGTTTTCCACTTGAAAAAAGTGGAAATATATTTTCACTTGCTAGTGTTTTCTCTAGGAAGAGGAAATGAGTGAGCCAATCAATATGTGAATAAGAATCCTAGTTACATTAAATCATGTATTGGCATTTTGTTTTCTTTTTAAGTTCCTGTTCAGTCTTTGAATATTGGGTAGGAGCAGTCTGAGATTTGAGCAGACAAGCATCTGCATGTTTAACATTTTTCCAGGGAGGGAGTTATGTTTGTCTGTGGTATCAAAAACAGCACACTTGAAAGATAACAATACACTTTTTAGTCTTTAAGGTGCCAGAAGACTTCCTCTTGCATATTTAACTGTTGGTTTTGGTTCTTCTAATGAGTTGTGGTTCTGTCAAGTGGATGGCATGTTAAACAAATTGAAGTACACCAGGAATCTTGGCTTGTGAAAGCTGCATTTCTCTGACTCCCTGTATTCACAGAACAATATATATTACCAGGAATAAAAAGCCATGACTGAAAGCATACTCAGAGTGAAAAATGGCACAATTGAAAGTCTCTCTGGGGCTGTAACTCTTTGGAAATACAGAGGATTCACACAGTGTTTCAGCCTGTATCTGCCAGCACAAAAGGAACTATTGATACAAACTGATGACTGACCTCTAAGTCAAATTAAGGCAGAATATTTGGGGGTGATTCAGTATAATTAATACAGAGATATTCTGCACCAGTCTTTTGAGTTAGTTCTAGCACAGGGGTGGCCAACCTACAGCCCATGGGCCATATTTGGCCCATGGCACCAATTATTCCAGCCCACAATCAGGATCCTGCCACCACCACTAGAAGTGGCAGAAGCACCAAAATGCGCAGAAAATGGGAAAAACGCTCGCTCCCACCATGACCACCCTGGGAAATATTGCAAGTAGCAAAAATGGGTGAAAACATGCCATGAAAGCATCTGACGATGCCACCGGAAGCGGTGGAAGTGGCGGGAGGAACCACACCTCTGGCCCACACATCTGTCTGAGGAGGTGTGGTCCAGCCCAGGGCAGGAGAAGGTTGGCATATCTGAGTAAACACAAGGAGTGTCAGGCATATCAAATCATGTCCAGGTGCTTTAGATGCTTACAATATCTACATGTACACACTGCATGTACTATGGATTTTTGTTAACTGGAAAAAAATAGGCTTAACAAAAGTTAAATCTTTTTGATTTGTCAGTGCCATGTACTGATTTCAGAATCTGGTCAACCATTGATAGCAATACTAGATATAAAAAAATGACAAAAATTAAAATTTAACTGAAATACTGTACATTAAATGTTTCCTTTAAGACTATTAAAGACTCTCATAGCTAGAACACATACAAAGTTTTGCAATTGCATTGGTTTAATCTGTCTCAATTTGATAGGACCCCTTGAGGGGAGATTCCTCACTCCCAGAAAGAAATAAGAAAAGGGAAGTTATTTTCTTTTCCACTCCACCAAAGTCTCCATCGCATCTGCAGAATTTCCATTTGAGAATCATGCCCTTTTCGCTTGCAAAGCATATGCACACAAACACACATGGTAAGCACAGAATAAGGACTGATTGCAAAATGGGAAATACTCATCATTTTTGATGTGTCCAATTCTTAAATGTCTGTGCAACTGTGTAGAAATTATCTTCAAGTTGTATTAAAGATTTTTTTGTAGTTTTGCAGAAATGGTGCACACATACACATACACACGAACTCACAGCATTTTTGGAGTCAGAAGGATACATTTGCAGTTTCATGTCCTTAGGTAAAGGTCACCCTTGCTTGAAAGCCAATCATTTCCAACTCTAAAGGGCAGTACTCATCTCCACATATGGCCTAAGAGCCAGTACTGTCTGCATCTGCAGACATTTCCATTGTCATGCGGCAGGCATGACTAGACACCAGAGTGCACAGAACACTGTTTACCTTCCCACCAAGATGGCATTTGTTTATCTACTTGCAATTTCTTGCTTTCAAACTGCTAGGTTGGCAGGAGCTGGGACAGAGCTGGGAGCTCACTCTGTCATGCATCACTCAGGCCTCAAACTGCTGACCTGCCAACCTTCCAGTCATCAAGCTCAGCAACTTAACCACTAAGCCACCACAGTCCCTTTCTTGTCTTTACTTTTGAGTATAACAGAATGGGAGAGGGCTAAAGGAGCAGAGGTGTGGCCAGGATAAAAATTGGTACCACTGATTATTTTTATTTATTTATTTATTTATTTATTTATTTATTTATTTATTTATTTATTTATGGGGGGGGGGAATGGGCTAAACAAAAATATGTATTTTCTTCCCTGAAAAGCTTCACTCACACCTTCCAGCATCATGTTTTCCTTTTTTTTCTTCCAAAAAGGGTGCTGGAGCAGTGAAAGCAAACTAAAACTGTCTTCCACACACCCTAGGAAGCACAAGAAAACGTTTAAAGGGGGGAAAAAATAGAGGGATGTTGGGCTCAGAGGACTACTGTATGTAGCCCATCCCTGGACTGTGGTTTACAAGGAGATTTCTCTTCTGAGTGGTTCTAAACTTCATTCCATTTTCAAAAATCGAACAAGAGATACCCAGATGGAGAACTTTTCATTTATTTCCTAACCAAAGAAACAGGCATTTTTTAAAAAAAGAATTATATTACTGGTCGTAAAAACATTTTAAAAGATATTTTTAAAAGCACAGAGAACAAATATTCAGATGTTCACATGTTTAAGTTGTAAAATTACTGTTTTTCTACCTTGTTGCTGAGGTTGTTTTCGTATGATATTAGCAGAGCTTTGGTAACTATTCCACCTGTCTTGTTACTACAAAATTATTTGGTAATAAAGGGGGAGTTAAAAACTCCAACATTGTTATGTGTCATCAAGTCATTCCTGATTTGCAGTGACTAAATGAGTTAATGACCTGCAAAATGTACTGTCATTAAAACTCTGCTCATCTCTTGCAAACCTCATGTTAGAGTGTTCTCACTTTCTAGTACTATTGTGTTTTCCAGTAACTTTTGCTCAGATTTTGAAAACTAACAGCAGAGGCTTCCTTTACTGAGACAATCTGCCTCATGTTAGGTCTTCCTCTGTTCCTATCTTCATCCCCTTTTCCCTGCAATTTTGTCTTTCTGATCAGTTCTGTGTTTTCATATGCATGGTCCTTCTTCTAAGCTGGTGACAGGCTTAAAGAAATTCGTTCATATTTCCCCAGCTTTGGCAGGCCTGCACTGGTTACCTGTTGCCTACTGCATCAGATACAGAGTGTTAGTGTTACCATATAAGGCCCTTTATGTTTTTGAGACCTTCTTATCTGTCGGAGTATCTCTCCCTCAGAACAAATCCCCACATCACCAGTTCATCACAGTCGGCGCAGCTTCAGGTGCCGACTCCAAGGATGGCTAGAAAGACTGTAGCAAGAAATAGAGCCTTCTCAGTGGTGGCACCAACACTGTGGAATATACTACTGGTGGAGCTGCACCAGGCCCAATCACTGGACAGCTTTAAAAAAACAATTAAAAACTTTTTTATTCAAGGACGCTTTCCAGGGAGTGATCCCTTTAGCAATAAATGAGCCAGCTAGGTGATCCTCTGTGCCCTCAGACACCAGCTATTTTAGTTTACTTATTTTACCTATTTAATTTTACTCTGGTGTATGTATGTATGTATGTATGTATGTATGTATGTATGTATGTATGTATGTATGTATGTATGTATGTATGTATGTATTTTTTTAATGTGTGACTGTTTTTAATGTGTGAGTTTGTGCTGTTAGCTGTCCAGAGTAGGAAAATGTTCTAGATGGGCGGGGTATAAATATAATAAATTTAAATTTATTCTGTCTCTAGGCCAGATGTGGAACTGCCAAAATGAAGGCACATTTTGGTGAGTTCATTCTAAAGTTCCTTTCACCTGAGTGTAAGAAAAATTAGACTGCAACACAAGGTTGGCATTACCAGGGTACACCCAACTGTGGTTCAAACACACCACAATTTTTGAGGAGGCTCTTTCAGAGTACCCCACATGCATGGTAATATAATCCTAATTTACTCATTTTTGATCTAATGTAGTGGTTCCCAATGTGGGGTACATGCCGCACAGGGGAACTTCAATTCCCAGGTGCCTAAGTCAGGACACTTGCTGAGCAGCACTTTGGGGGATTGACGTAGGCTTCTGAGAATTGAAGTCCAAAAACCAAAGGTTGAAAAACACTGGTCTAGTGAGAATTCAAGTTTGACTTGAGTGAACATCCAAATTTCTGCCTTTCTGATTGTATCTTTGAGCCTCCTTTCCAAAACCACATTTCAAATGAATTGATTTTTCTTCCTGTCTTCCCTCTACTTGGCATGTCTTTCCTCTACATAGCATGGATAATTTTAATTTCGGTCTCTAGTGACAATCTTTGCTAATGCTCACCTCTCCCCTTTTCTTATTTTTTTTTTAAATCAAGGAGATAACTTTTAGGAAAGATGCACACAGCATGCTCATAAAGCCTTTGGTTTTCTATAGCTATTATTCTTCAGGTCATCAAACCCAAGCAAAGGACTTGGAAATTGGTAAACTGAAAAGGCGAATGCTGTAACTCTTTTTTATATATATCTGCACTCAGCTACATGAAATTTGAGGACCACGGGAAGGGGCAAACAAGCCAAGTGTCAGAAAGCAAGGCTCAGAATTTGTGTCCTGGATCTGAACTGATTTGTAAATTCACTTTGCTTCCTCCTGATGCTGGAATGGGCTTTTCAGCTTCCATCCAGACGCTGTACAAATTTGTCCATGTCAGGCCAATTCAGTTACTAATCTGGAGCTCAGACACACTGTGTACACAGACCTTAAAGCAACATCCTTCCTGTGAACTGAAATTCAAACCAAAGTACAATATGCGGAACCTCTGGTTGCATGGTCCATTATTTACAGCAATAACTGTTTGAACTACTGTAAATAAACTGTTGTTTTTGTTGCTGTTGTCATTGAAATAGTGGTTTAAAAAGTCCTAAAGAGAGCAAAATATTTTTGCTCATCTTCTGCCCAGTTTAAACCAGAAATATTTAATTTGTATTGATTAAAAGCTTCCTATCCTACAATTGACCATGATAAAGAACAAAGATGGCAAGGAGTTAGCTGATGCAGAAGAGATTACGAAAAGATGGAAAGAGTACACAGAGGAACTCTACAGAAAGGACCTCAACACCCCTGATAATCACAATGATGAGAACATTGAACATGAGCCAGAAATCCTAGAGAGTAAAGTCAGAAAGGCCCTAGAAAACACTGTAAACAACAAAGCCAGTGGAGACGAACTTTTCAAAGCCCTAGGAGATGATGGAATCAAATTGTTACATTCTATATGCCAACAGATTTGGAAAACACAAACATGGCCACAAGATTAGAAAAGATCAGTTTATGTTCCAATCCCCAAAAAGGGAAATGCCAAGGAATGTTCAAATTATCGAACAATTGCGCTCATCCCACACGCTAGCAAGGTGATGCTCAAGATAATACAGGATAGACTGCAGCAGCATGTGGAGAGAGAATTACCAGAAGTGCAGGTGGGGTTCAGAAGAGGCAGGGGGACTAGAGACCACATCGCCAACATAAGATGGATCACGGAAAAAACAAAGGAATATCAATATGTTTCATTGATTACACTAAGGCCTTTGACTGTGTAGACCACAACAAAATGTGGCAAGTAATTAAAGAGATGGGAATACCAGCGCACCTTATATGCCTCATGAGAAATCTGTACATGAATCGAGCCCCTTCCCCTGTGCCTAAACCAACTGCCAGGGAAGTAAGAAGCCAGGGCAGAATGAGGACCTTGCCGCACCTCCCCCTGTGCCCACCTCAACATATTGTAATGTAATGTAATGTAATGTCTGTAAGCCGCCCTGAGTCGCCACGGCGAGTGGGCGGCAATATAAATTTGAACTAATAATAAATAAATAAGAAACAACAGTTAGGACAGAATACAGAATGACAGAGTTGTTTGGAATAGGAAAAGGAGTAAGACAAGGCTGCATTTTGTCACCCTGCTTATTCAACTTATACACAGAGCACATAATGCGCAATGCAGGGATGGAGGAATTGCAATTTGGGATCAAAATTGCTGGGAGAAACATCAACAATTTGAGATATGCAGATGATACCACCCTAATGGCAGAAAGTGAGGAGGACCTAAAGAAACTCCTGATTAGGTTGAAAGAAGAGAGTGAAAAAGCTGGCTTGAGACTCAATATCAAGAAAACAAAGATCATTGCAACAGGCCCTATCAGTCCCTGGAAAATAGATGGGGAAGAAGTAGAAGCAGTGACAGATTTCACTTTCTTCGGATCAAAATTCACTGCAGACGGTGATTGCAGCCATGAAATAAAAAGGCGACTGATTCTTGGGAGGCAAGCAATGAGAAACCTGGGGAGCATAATGAAAAGTAGAGACATCATATTGAAAACAAAAATTTGTATTGTCAAAGCAATGGTATTCCCTGTGGCAATTTATGGATGTGAGAGCTGGACCATTAGGAAAGCTGAGCGCAGAAGAATAGATGCCTTTGAGATGTGGTGTTGGAGGAGAGTTTTGAGAGTCCCCTGGACAGCGAGGAGAACAAATAGGTCAATCTTAGAAGAAATCAACCCAGAATGCTCCTTAGAAAGTCAAATTGTAAAGATGAAGCTAAAGTACTTTGGACATCAAATGAAAAGAGAGGATTCGCTTGAGAAGGCCTTGATGCTGGGAAAGGTGGAGGGCAAAAGAAGAAGGGGGCGGCCAAAAATGAGATGGCTAGATGCAATTGTAGAGACAATGGGCACAGAACTGAGCCAGTTGAGGAGGATGGTGGAGGACAGAAGTGCCTGGCGGACAATGGTCCATAGGGTCGCAATCGACTGTGCGACTGAACAACAACAAAAATCCTACAATTTTAGATTCTGATGCTCTCTAAGACTCACTTTTGTCCTGGGGAAGCCTTTAAGTTTGGAAAGACTAAGACTTCAAAATCTCCAGTGGATTATACTGTTGGGATCAGGACCAATTTTGTTGGTCTTCTCCTTCAGGTGCTGCATCCATTCCAGATATTGGCTATCATCATAGCAATAGTCTTCTTGTTCTTAACTCCTCGGAACAGTTATCCCAAGGACATGCCACACCAGTCTCTCGGGTTCTTCAACCATGAAGTCTGTCTGCGGCCAGGGGCTTTCTTCACAAGAATCTTTCCTTGCAGAGAGAGTTGGAGGATTCTATACTTTATGTTGCTCCTCATGATATGTCCAAGTAATTGGAGCTTTCTTTGCTTAACGGTCTTAAACAATTCTTATTCTTTATCCATCTGGCACAACACTTCTACATTAGTCCCATGGACACCCTATGATAGGCTTTGCAGCCAAAGTCCGAGAGAGGCTCAGAGCCTAAAATGTGGGGGAGGGAAAAGTAAAGGTAAAAGTTGCCCTTACTAGAAAGCCAGTCTTATCCAACTCTAAGGTTCAATGCTCATCTCTGTTTATAGCCAAAGAGCCAGCGCTGTCTGCATCTGCAGAAGTTTCTGTGGTCATGTGGAGGGCCTGACTAGACACTGGAGTGAAACCAATGCTGTTTACCTTCCCACCGAATTGGTACCTATTTATCTACTTGCAATTTCTTGTTTTCGAATTGCTAAGTTGGCAGGAGCTGGGACAGAGACAGAAGCTCACTCTGTCATGCAGCACCCAGGTCTTGAACTGCCGAACTGCCAACCTTCCAGTCATCAAGTTCAGCATCTTAAACACTAAGCCATGCAGTCCCTGTGGGAGAGGGTAGCAACTTTCTAAATAGTGAAATTAGATATTTCTGGCACCCAATTTGGGCTACCTTTGTCATAATGTTCTGTGACAGGTTTTGCCCATAGTTTCATAACACTGCAGCGAAGCATACTGTGATCTCACCTCCTTTGCCATTAACAGGATTTAAATGTCACAATCTCTGCAATGCTTAATATGGTGTCAATTGCCATGCTTATTTAAATTCTTTTGTGAATTTGCCAGTCCTGGCCCCCATGCTGCTAGCTCTAGCTATCCCCATGACTCTTGGCCTCTGTGCAATCAGCAAACATATGAAAAGAGAAATGACAATTCTTTGCTAGTTTATACCTTTTGATGAAAGCTCCTGGTTCAATGCAGGGCCCTACCTGAATATGAGGTGTTTCTTTGTTCAAAGCTGAAAATGTTGAAGAGGTAGCCATATTAGTCTGTGCAAGCATATCAGAGAGTAAACAAAACAAAACAAAAAGACAAAAACATTGTAGCACTTTAAAGACTAACTGTTGTATTTTAATGTTGGCTTTCATGGCCAAGTCCACTTCGTTAGATCTGAGAGTGAGACTTTGTGGCATCACGTTATACAAATCAGGCACAGAGGCACACAGTGGTTGGCTAGCATAACAGATATGTTTACAAATCAGTGTGGGTTTTTACAACTGGTAATAATAGAAGATCCCTGATTGGTATTCAAATTTGCTGTGAAGTTTAGCCCTTTTGAGTTGCAAATGGTTAGTACATGGATAGAAAACAAACATTGTGACATTACACATTTCCTAATGAGTTTACCCTTCAGCATCTACTGACAATGCTTTGGAACCTTCTGCCAATAGAACCTCCTGCCAATAGAACTACGCATGCAGACAGAGTTGCTGCCCTTTAGAAAAGGAGTGAAAACCTGGCTGGCAGGTTTGGTCTGGGGAGTACCGTAGATGGTTCAATTTCCCCAGCCAATTGGTTGGTTTGACCCCAGTATGCCTGTGTTGTAATTTTAGGCTTTTAATACCAAGTTTTTTAAAAGTTTTTAGAGTTTTTAACTTTTTAAAGTGATTTTATGGTTGTTTTAAATTGCCCTGGGTCCCTTTTGGGAGGAGGGCGATAAACAAATTTAAATAAATAATAAATAAAATAAATAAAGCAGACAATGTATGAGTGATCCAGGCAGAGCACCAAGTCCTTCCTTTGCTCTGGTGGCACAGTGGTTAAACTGCTGTTCTACAACCAACTTCTTGTGAATTCATTCCTGACCAGGACACAAAGTTGAATCACCCTTCCATCCTTCTGAGGTTGGTAAAATGAGTACCTACCATGTTGAGGGCATAATGTTAATTAACTTGTGAACAGCCCAGAGAGTGGACTAAGTGCTATGGGGCAGTATATAAGTGTGATTGCATTGCTTTGTTTCTAGGAGATAAACTGAGGCTATGAATGAGAGTCACTGACCATCCATTTCTAGTCTTCAAAGCTTTACTCAAGGGAAATTTATTTGCAGAACAGGTGGAAAAGTTGCCCTCTTGATCCAGCCATGAGCTATTTACACTTTCACCAGAGGTGTGGACTCAGGATGAGAAAATATTTCAGTTGTGTTTTTTCCCATACTCGCTGTTGAAACTATACTTCTCTAGCTATGATTATTAGTTGGAGTAGATGTTTGATCATTTTGGTATGTTCTTATAGTAGGAAAAGAACCATGGCTATGGGGACTAATGTGTCATAGCTACATGCTGCCACTACTGCCTTTGTTTTAGTAGGCAGCATGAGAGTGTTCAGCAAGAAGGACATGCCAAGAGAGCATCTTGGTGAGAGGTAGAATAATGGAAGTATAAAAAAATTGGTTTAGGTACCTGACTGTGGAATCAGAGGTTGAGAGTTTGAAGCTGTCTTGACAGGGGCTGGGCTTGATGATCTATAGCAGTGATGGCAGACCTTGGCACTCCAGGTGTTCTTGAACTTCAATTCCCATAGGCCCTGATCTCCAGGAGTGCTGCCTTGGCCTTCTGGTAATTGAAGTCCAAGAACTTCTGGAGTACCAAGGTTCACCATCATGGATCTATAGGGTCTCTTCCATTTCTTCATTTCTATGATAATGATTATTACAATGAGGCAGGGCACACCTGAGGGAGTGAACAAAGCTGGAATGCCATAGAAGAGGAAGGTACTCAGGCACAATGAAGATTTCTTGAGCAGAAGGCCTAGGCAGAGCAGCATGGGTGAAGATATGGTGTGTCGAATCATGCAGGACAGTCCTGATCACTCTCTGTTAAGGAAAAAAACCCCACCAGTACTGGATCTATAAAAAGTTTTCAATAGAAATGACAACCAGGGGACTTCTTCTACGGTATGCAATCTTTTCACTTCAGAATTGCCCAAACCTAACATTTCCCCATCATTTCCTTTCCAGACTGATTTTGATAATTTTTTGTTTAGTATTTTTTCCTTCTACAGGCTCTTCTTATTAAGAACATAAGTCAGAGAATGGAAATTACAAACCAAGAGACCATCCAGTCTGGGGATAAGCAAGAGAGGGATGACACTGCTGAAGCAGCAGAAATTGCAGCTCTTTCAACAACTATCAGGTAGGCAAAGTAAAAGGGACTCCCAGTTTTGAAGTGGAAATTACCTGAGAATTTAAACACTTTTAAAAAGGATGCTTTGGAGGTTGTGGGGAGTTCCCATTATTATCATTTATGTATTTTTGCTTGTGACAATCGTTCTCAATCTGAATCAAAGCTGTAGAGGCTTGGGCATCAAATAAATCATGTGGATGTAGAAAGCACTTGAAATGACCTTTATTCTTCATCACATTTTCATACTTATTGGACCATTTTCCATACTGCATTTTCATGCCAAAGCCGTCCTGGTTGATATCTCAGGGGGTGGAGGGATTCCAGTACATGATGGGACTTCTCAAGAGGCTCTAAAACACACACACACAATATGCAGAAATTATGTTTTTCAACCATGCATACATTATTTCTGCCACTATTAAAAATAGGCATTCAATCAGTTCCCAGGGAAACTCTACACAAAACAATCACCCACTAGATTGTTTGTTTACTGTTGCCTTGAGTGTTCGCAGCAATGAGTCTCAGTGGCATTACACCACATTGAAGAAGTGCTATGAGAGTAGTAGTTGAAGTGAGGTGAACCGTGTCTGAACAACAGCTCTCAAAAAATAATAATAGTAAGCAAGAAAGTCATATTTACCATAATAGACCAACATTCTCAATTTGTTCAGCAAGAATGCTCATTCTTTGCAGGCTTTGGGAGTACTTTTCTGTTTTTATATACTGGTTATGAAAGACCTTGTTCATTTTTTATTCATTAGGATTATGTTCATGCCACTCATTTCAGTCTTTATGTCTATTTTTTTGGTGGGATCTGGTATGTCTTCCTCAGAGCTTGGAAAGATGCTTTTGAGATGAAATTAGTTAACATTATATTGTCAAGGGCAGAAAGAGCACAGTTCTAGTTAGACTCTTTAATTTCCTGTCTTTAGAAGCAATTGAAATAATTTATTTTCATTATTATTATTATTTTAAAAAAGTTTGAATGCCGTAAGCTGCTGGCTTGTGGTCCAAAATGCAATCTCCCTTCATCTACCACATGTACCATAAAATCAACAACAGAGCATAAGACACAGCATGGGCCAGGACCTGAACCATGTGATATTGTTTCCCCATTACTTAGTGAGGGCACAGTGGCATAACTATAAATAACTATAATAATGTGCTACCCAGTCAATTCTGATTTATGGTTACTCCTTTCAGAGTTTTTATGGTAGAGAATACTCAAAAGTGGTTTACCCTTCTTTTTGTCTGGGTGCATCCTGGGACTGTGCAGCTTGTCTAAGGCAACACAGACTGGTTCTTTTCCATGGAGGAACAGGGGGAAATCAAACTCTCAATCTCTGTCTCTACAGCCAGATTCTTTATCCACCAAGCTATCCAGCCAGCGTACGTAACTAAAAATAGCATACAGTTTATAGCTTAGACTCCAAAAGAAGTGATATTATCCCTTCTCAAGTTACATTCATAAAACCCAGAGTAATCTCTGACATGAAAATGAATGAATGAATGAATGTGACCTAGTTGTACCTTAATTAATGGACCAATAAATTAGTGGTACAGTACTGTGTACAGTACTGTACTGTACTGCAGTGGCTTAATGGTTAAGACGCTGAACATGGATGGTAGGCGTTCAATACCCGAGTACTACATGATGGAGGGAGTTCCCATCTTTCTCCCAGCTCCTGCCAACCTAGCAGACAGTGATGGCTCTTCAAAGCAGATGTTTCAGTGGTCATGTGGCAGGCATGACTATCCCACCAAAGTGGTCCCTGTTTATCTACTTGCAATTTCTTGCTTTCAAACTGCTAGGTTGGCAAGAGCTGGGACAGATGACGGGAACTCACTCTGTCCTGCAACACTTGGGAATCGAATTGCTGACCTCCTGCCTTCCAGTCAGCATCTTAGCCACTTGAGCCAGTGCAGTTCCGATTTCCTTTCTACTGATTTCCAAACATTTTGTTACATGTTCACTTTTATTGGAGGGACCAAACTGGTCTTTTATGTCAGACATTAAAGGCTTAAATAGCTTTTATTGGGAAGTAGGAGTAATAACTTAACTGTATGAAACTCCTAAGCCAACTCCTAAGCTGAATGAGTACCATATTATAGTAAACAAAGTCCTATATCCAGAAATCTACCTCTGCAAATACTGTATTTCACATTCTACTATAAACGCTTGGGACTTTCTTTCCAGCCTTTTCTAGGCTCCACTTTGCCTTGTGAAAGCATTTAAATTAGGCTTGTGTTAAAATTCTAATCTTTTGATAATGTTGCCACTAATGCTGCACACATCAGCTCTGGCCCTGAGTGTCTCTGCAAAAGAGTATGTGCTCCAGTATGGAACACATCCACACATGCAAAACAATTTGACATAGTTGTTAACGAACCCATGCATATAGTGACAGGATACCTCAAACCTACACCAATTGAGGAAATAAACTCTTTTTTTTGTATCACTCCACCTAAGATGAAGAAAGAAGTAGCAGCAGACTCTGAGAGAACTAGGCAAGAGAATGACCCTTGACACCCTCTGAATGGATATGAGCCTCAAGTCTGCCAGCTCACATCCAGGAAGAGATTTATTCTAAGAACGAACATTCTTGAAGGTACATAAGAGCAAATCCAAATTAGAAGGTGGAGGAAGGAGTTCGCTAGACAAGGAACAACATTAAATGAGGATATAGCTGAAGATCTCAACGTCTCCTACATCACATGGAGGATCCTGAATAGGCTGAGGGTTGGAGTCCCTAAATGCAAGACCAGCATGCTCAAGTGGGGACTACTGCAGACAACAATACACTGGGTAAATGTGGAGAAACACAGGATCTGGCTCATTTACTGGTTTGCAGATTGCTTCCAGATACATGCACTGATGAGGACTTGCTTTGGGCAACAACAAAGCAAAGAAAATGGCTTCATTTTAGCAATCTAGGGTTTGACTGGGACACCAAAGGAGAAGACAAATTCCCAAATTGGAAGTCTTCTTTAAAAAATAATGCTTATATTTCCTTCTTCTCTATGGGTGTTTGTTGATTGATAACAGCCTCTAGGAAGAAATTTAAAATAAATGTCTAACACCTAATGTGTATGCAAAATGTCCACATGAAATCCACAAAATAAAATAGACCAAAATCCTCTTTGAATATGCTGCTTAAGGTTGGGGAGAGGAGCAAAATCCCACCTGATATGATCTCTGCATCCAAATGGCATTCCTTTTAATGTGCTTTTCTACATGAGGTGCATTAGCTGAAGCAGTGAGAGAGGCATTCGAGCAGTGGAGGAGAGATGATTGCCCCAGCACCAGATCAGCAGCAGCCAAATGCCTCTGCCATGGTCAATCCTCTGCTGTGACAATTTCCCCCTCAACCACCAAGGATGTTAAAGGTGCTTCAATGAATACCACTGAGACCCCTGCTGATCAGCTGACCACCAGTCAATTCAGATTCTGCTGCTGGTTAACTGATTGTTAACAATGTTCACAGTGTGGGGATGGTATCAGCCTGGCAATGGATAGGCAGTGACAGAGTTATGAGGGAGCTTTTCCTCTGAGCAGCTGATTGGAGAGTCCCCCCCCCCCAATAACTCTACTACTGTTGATCAACTGCTAGTTGATCATTCCCCCACTCCCCAATGGCATTGCAAACACAGCTGGTGCCTTTGCCAAACGGTGGCCACCACACCCGCGATCTGACCAGCAGCTGAGATTTTTCTTCAGCAATCATAATGGGGGCGCAAAGGATTGGACTCAACTATGTGACTGAACAACAGCAACAACAACAACAACAACAACAAGAGCAACAACAAGAGCAACAACAGAAGAAGAAGAAGAAGAAGAAGAAGAAGAAGAAGAAGAAGAAGAAGAAGAAGAAGAAGAAGAAGAAGAAGAAATATTTACTTTGCTCTTATCATAGAGTAGACAAAAGCTGCAAAGTAACAATTCCCAGTGCTTCCCTTCATTTTATCCCATTTCACGTGTCTGGTAATGAGATAAAAAAGCACCACAAATTAGTAAAACCCCTTGATGTGGATTCAAAACCCAAAACTTCGGGGTGAGTTGATCTACTCCAGTGTCCCATAGGTATAAATACTGGGAGGAAACCTGGGCAAACCCATTTCCAAAATGCACCAAAGTGCAGGCTAAAGAGAAGTATAGACAGGTTAAAAGTTTAATTTTGGTTTAGCTATCAAAAATAGTTGTACAGTGGTATCTCGCTTAAAGAGCATAATGTGTTCCATGGGATTGCTCTTTAAGTGAGTTTGCTCTTTAAGTGAAACACCAGTGTAACTGACCAATTGTGACTTCTGGCGGGGGGATTGTGAAATCTAATTTATTTGTTAAGCGAGTTTTTGGTTGGTTTTATTTGTTAAGCAAGGCGACCATTCAGAGAAAATTCTGCACTTTAAGTGAGTTACTCTCTAAGCGAGGCAGTCTTTATACAAGGTTTTACTGTAGTTATGTATCTTAGATCTTAAGATATCGCATCCTTCTTCTGCCATTTAACTCTACATTATAAAGCCCAATAGATAAGCAAATATTTTCCTTCACTTTAATTAAATGAAATGTTAATGAGCATAATCACAGAAGACTGAACATAACCACTCCCAAATCTATATTGGGAACAAATCAGTTACAACATTCACCAAAATGCATTTACTTTTATATATTATTTATTACATTTATATCTGACCCATCTGGGATATTTTCCCATTCTGGGAGGCTTAGAACATGTTAAAAAAAACTTTACAATAAAATTAGACAAATTGAATACTTTATAAATATCAACAAGATCAAAAATGATAACCCTCTGATTAAAAAAACAACAAGAGCAGCCCAGCAACAAGGCACATATATTGCCGATGGGAAAAGTTAGTCAAAATCTATTGCTCAGCTATTGGCAGTATATCCCTAAGAACCTCTTTAAAAATGTCCCCCAAATAGTAACAGAGGGCAAAATGGCAGAAAGTGAAATTAATCTACCATCTACAGGATTAAACTTCTGCCTAATATAGAACATAAGATGTTATAGCACAGATAAAAAATGGCATTAAATACTTTGAAAGAAGCTGTAGATTATCAGAGTATTCCTCTGAGGATTTTAATAACACACTGGATCTTTACAACAAATACACTCCGTTACAGATTCAGCTACCATCAATATCAATAGAAATCTAGTCTTGGAACCTCTCCCCCACCCTTCCCCCTCCAAGCCATTAACAGAACTGTTAACAACCACACACCACATATGACAACCTTCCAAATGAAAAGAAACCCCTAAATCTCTCCAGAGGCAGATAAATATTGCCATAAAACATTCCTGATAAAGCAGGCACTGTTGGAGTACTCAACACAGCAGACTGTATAGCAGAAGGCCAAATATAATTGAAGGATCAATAAACATGCAAACTCTGAGAGAAAAATATCATCACAGAATTCAGTGATCATATTATTAAAAGAGAACTTCTTTACAGCAGGGAGCTGGTCACCTTATTTTTGTTTGTACCAGCTGCACAGCAAAGCGGGGCAGGTTTCAAGCAATTTTTTAGCTCAGCTAATAAACACATTTGTACTAGATACCTGAGAGAAAGAAAAATAGCATTTACTCACAAGATGAAGTCTGAAGATACATGTGCTCAGGAGTCTTGGTGAAGTTGCATTAGGCAAATAATGAAGACAGGAAATTCAGATGAGTTAATTTAGAAGGCAGTTAAGTAAAGATAGCCTTCCTTCCAACTGGAAAATTGAGGCATTTGAAAGGACATCTTTCTTCTTCCAAAGACAGAAAGCAAGAGAGGAAAAGGCCAGATAAAAAAAAATGAAAAGAAAAAAAGGGGGGAGCTTAAGACATACAAATAACCTCAGGTGACCCCCCCTTGTTTTTTAGGCAGGAAGACAGGGACATTTCTAATTGTAATTAGAGACAAACAATGTAAAACAACTTCCTTTAGGTCAGGCTAGTCTTTCCTGTCTCTCTGGTTAGTGTGCTATTATTCACTACATGATGGAGTTGCACTAGAATATTTAACACATAAATCCAACTCCTTCCATGGGACAGTTTGATATGTTCAACAGCCCAGAATGCCTTACTGTTTTTGTTAATAGCACAACTATTGAATGGCTCTCTCTGTGTGTTTTCTCAGACTTACAGGGTACGGTTAAAAAAAATTCCCATCTGCATTAAAGACACCCATAATTTCTTACTCAAAATTCAGCCTTTGAATGAACAATGTCAATTGGATAATGATATCACACTTATTACACTGGATGTCACATCTCATTATGTTAACATACCACATCATGATTAGATTCTAGGTTTGAATTATTTCCTTAACACCAGGAAATTTAAAGATCTTTCCACAGAAGTTATTATCAGTTGAGACAACATTAGTCTTCACTTGAAATAATTTTACTTTTCATGGAAAGTACTACTTAAAACTGCAAGGAACAGCAATAGGGACTTACATGACACCTTCTTAGGTGAAGCTGTTTACAGGGAAACTAGAAGAAAACATTCTGAAAGTGGCCAGTGACATATTGCTACTGTGGTGGCAATACATTGATGATATGTTTATGACCTGGATGAAAGGTAACGAATGCTTAGATAAATTTACATATCAGCTCTGTTCCACAATCTCATAGCATCATTGTTACATCTCATAGCATCATTGAAAACCCATCCATCCCTTAATGCTGTCCTCCTTAATGCTGAAAGCAAGAAAATTGTCATTGACCTTTATAACAACTGTACTGATGTCCTTATGTATCTTAATGAGAAATCCTATCACCCCAAACATACTGTTGTTATGTGCCGTCAAGCAGTCTCTGACTTATGGCAATAATATGAATGAGAGAACTCTAAAATGTCTTGTACAGTATTCAACAATCCTGCTCAGATCTTTCAGACTCAAGTCTGTAGTTCCATCACAGAGTCAATCCAATACACACTTGGTCTTCCTCTTTTCCTGATGCCTTCCACCTTTCCCAGGATTATTGCCATTTCCAGAGAATATTGCTTTCTTGTGATGTAGCCAAAGTAGGACCATCTAAGTTTTGTCATTTTTACAACTTTGAAAACTCTGTGGTTAAGGATATGTGCAAGATTTTATTTTTATACATAAACATGTTATGGAATTTATAGCTGTAATTCTGAGACTGACAACTTGCTGGGAGGCTTAATGTGCATAACTGTGCTTAGAATGATGAGCTGGGTGAGCAGCATGGCCAGCCAGAAGAATTACTTTGTATTGCTTTAAAATTTGTATTGCTTTTGAAATGTGTATTGTTCCTGAAATATTTTTTGTTATGTTGATGTGATTTTGTAACTGTAATTGGTGATATCCTATCTCTTTGTTAGCCACCCAGAGTCGCATTGCTAGTGGGGTAGCATATTATTATTATTATTATTATTATTATTATTATTATTATTATTATTATTATTATTATTATTATTATTATTATTATTATTATTATTATTATTATTATTATTATTATTATTATTCGAAAGCAAGAAATTGCAAGTAGATAAATGGGGACCAATTCGGTGGGAGGGTAACAGTGTTCTGTGCACTCTGGTGTCTAGTCATGCCTGCCACATGACTACGGAAACGTCTGCAGAAGCAGGCAGCGCTGGCTCTTTGGCTTTGAAACAGAGATGAGCACTGAACCCTAGAGTCAGATACAACTGGCTTTCGAGCAAGGGAAACCTTTACCTTTACCTATTATTCCAGGCCTAAAGTATTTTGATAGGATTTGAAAAATACAGAAGGCTGATGCAGGCTTTCTGAACAATGGAAGAAACTCACATTCTACAATTAATTGTTGTAAAAATTGGTGCAAATTGCAAGAAGCCAGATTTTGATTGAATATTAGGAAAAACTTCCTAACTGTTAGGCAATATGACATTGGAATTAATTATCTTGGGAGATGGTGAGTGTTCTGACTCTGGAGTCATTCAAGATAATAGACAACCATCTGTCAGATCTACAGAGGGTGCCAAAATGTATACACATTTTAAGAGATCCTATCTATGTCTTACCGTTTGAAGCTGAATTGAATTATGGTAGCAATGTAAAGTATGGCATTTGTTCAAAAGAATTAATGTTAGTGTCATCATATGATAGGCATGACAGTCAAAGAAAATCGCAGAAGCATGGTTGTCATTTGAGAAGTCCCTAATTGCAAGACCAACATGCTCAAGTGGGGACTGATGGCAGACAACAACACATGATGTGAATGTGGAGAGACACAGAGTCCAGCAGAATTGCTGGTCTACCGATTGCTGCCAAAGACATGAACTGATGAGGACTTTCATTTGGGCAATGACAAAGTGAAGTAAGTGGCTTCATTTTGGCAGTCCAGGGTTTGATCAGGACATGAAAGAAGACCATTTGGGGGTGAGGTTGACTTTCCCCCAAGTTATCCTGACTTAACACCCCTTGACTTCTACCTATAGGGAACCTTGAAGGTTGTGGTGTACAGTTGGAAACCAGCTATACTAGCAGTACTTCGAGAAAGAATTGAAACAGCACGTGCAGCAATAGAAGTAGATACTTTCTTCAATGCTGCTCCCTCCCCCTTTTCGTGTCTAGGTCAGATGTTAAACTGCCAAGACGAAGCCATCTTTTGGTGAATTCATTCCATAACTTCTTTCACCTGAGCTAGTGTGAGAAAGATTAGCCAGCACAACAAGGTTGCCGTTCCCCGGGGTACGCCCAATTGTGGTTCAGAAATGCCACAATCTTAGAGGAGGCTTTTTTGTGTATTCCTAATGCTTCTCAAGAAGCAGTTCACCATAATCAGAAGAGTCTGGAGACTAATTGCCATCATTTTGAGCACTTCTTGTAATTGCAGAAGTCAATTGTGACTGCTATTCATCTTTTGCTTTCAATATATATTGAAGATTAAAATTGCAATACAGTTTTTTCTTTCTTAAAATGTGAATACGTTTTTAGGCAGCCTTTATATATTGATTTCAAGTCTTGCATTGAGCAGGGTGTTGGACTTCATGGCATTATATGCCCCTTCCAATGCCATTATTCTTTGCTACTCTATGTAGCATGGATGTGTGGATCATCTCCCCTGATCTGTTGTGTATCTGAATAAAGGGCATGCAAACCAGGTCTGCTCTATTCCATATCATTTATGATAACATCAAAAATATTCTAGGTCCATAACATTACATGTGCATTTCTGGATTTCTGGTTTCCACCTTCCAAAAATTGCAACTAGAGAGAAACACCAGATGACAATGACCAGGTGGGGTGACTATGGATTACCCTAAGTGTGACCTATCCACTCGACACCCATACAATACTTATCCTTTCATGATCCCACACATTCAGTCTTCATTGCGTAATAATATTCATGTAAGGTTTAGATGGTATTGTAGACATAATGGGCACAAAGTTGAGCGAGTTGAGGAGGATGGTGGAGGACAGAGGTGCCTGACAGACAGTGGTCCATGGGGTTGCAAAGGGTCGGAATCGACTGTGCGACTGAATGGGGAAAAAAAGGTTTAGTAAAACTGAGCAGAATGAAAGAAGTAGAAATAATATTTTAGAAAACCAAAAGGCTACCCAAGCAACAACATAAGTCTTTCTCTTTTTACTACAGCTTTGAAAAATGCCTGGGGAAGCATCTGCCAGTGGATATACAGTCCAGATGGTTAGTTCAGTTTAAGTTATCCCCATACTGTAATTAGAGTTTCCTGCAGAGATTGTCAGCTTTACTGAGTTTGGGGTGCTCAGCTGCCACTCACCTTCTTCTTCTGCGCCTGAAGCTTAGTCTATTACAGGAGTTCCCAACCTTTTCAAGCCGGGGGTTGGATCATGCTCTCTCAATCAGCTGTGAGGGCCGGACAGCCATTTTGCCCTCCCTGCATGATGGGGGTGGCCTTTTTGTCCCAATTTGTTTCTCAAATGCTCATGGAGGGGTGGGGGACACATGAAATGGTGTCATGAGCCAGATCTATCCCACTGGCCTTAGGTTAGGAGCCCCTGGTCTATTATGCTACTTTCATTCCCCCTTTTCTCAATTGGAATTGCTGACCAACATTTTAACCCTACAAATGCTGATCAGGACACAAGGAGTTTGTAGTCATGTCACTTCACCAAGGAAGTGGGGCAAATGGCAGCTCCCACCTCCACCCCATTGTTTCCAGTCTCAAGCATTCTGGTGTCGCAGTGGATAAAAGCTGCTGTACTGCAACCAAAAGGTTGTGAGTTCAATTCTGAGCAGGGATCAAGGTTGACTCAGCCTTCTATCCTTCCGAGGGTGGAGCCCCCCTGAGACTTTGGATGAGAATGGGGTATAAATGTGATTAAATAAATAAATAAATAAATAAATAAATAAATAAATAAATAAATAAAGTACCCAGCATGTTGGGGTCAAAATGCTAATTAACTTGTAAACTGGTGAGAAAGTGCCCAACTGCTCAAAGCCAATGCAGACAACTCAGTGTCAATTTTGTCTGTGTTTTCCACAGAGTAGGTCTGAGATATATTGGATGTTGTGCATTTTTTTTAAAAAAATTGTTGTTTAGTTGCCTTCTGTAGACTTCATACTGTTCAAGTTTCAGCCCTTCTGCAGACTCCAGCAGTTACATCTCTAAAGGTAGCATACAGCATGTTAATTCTGCATGCTAAATACTATGCACAAAGCACACTGATGTGCAAATGAATTCTAAAGAAACATCATTAAGCATTTCAGTTGACAATGCACATTTTGAAATGTGTATGAGCACATATTGCTGAAGATTTATTTGACGCAAGCCATGCTAGGCATGTTTACATAAATAAAAGAATTTGCAGGAAAATAATGTATCCAATCTGACCATGTTGTCCGTATTTTATTCTTGTTTATTTATTTGTTCTATTTAAATACTGACCATCTGACACTGTGGACGGTTTACAACAATAATTCCAAAGTAGCTAAAAGCCGCCACCAACCCCCACAAAGATAAATCTAGAAAGAAACAATTTTCAAAATTACATTAAACTGAGAAAGGTGGAAAACAGATCATAGCCAATAATGCCAGGTTAAAACAAGGGCATGATGTTGCAGAAGGTTTCCTCCTAAAGCCCAGCCTTGGGTAATTTAGGATAAATCCAAAGGGAAGGAGCCTAGCAGACCTTCGATGGAAGGGAATTCCATAGCAAAGTGACTGCCATGGAAAAAACCCTATTTCTGGTCACTAGGGTTCAGTGCTCATCTCCATTTACAGCCAAAGAGCCAGCTAGCACTGTCTGCATCTATAAATGTTTCCATGGACATGTGGCAGGCATGACTAGACACCAGAGTTCATGGGACACTGTTACGTTCCCACCAAAGTGGTACCTATTTATCTACTTGTAGTTTCTTGCTTTTGAACTGCTAGGTTGGCAGGAGCTGGGACTGAGATGGGAGCTCATTCCATTGTGCAGTACTCGGGTCTCAAACTGCTGACCTGCTGACCTTCCAGTCATCAAGTTCAGCATCTTAACTACTAAGCCACCACAGTCCCCTGGGTAATCATGGCAGTAGTTCATTTTTATTGAATGAAATGTCATGTTAGTTTTGTTAATTTTCTTCTTCTTCAAGTGCCACATCTATTCCAAATATTGGCTATCATCACGGTGACAGTCTTCCTGTTCTTACTCCTTGGAATAATGTTCCTCAGGACCTTCCACACCCATTTATCAGGTTCTTCAGCCACAAAGTCTGTCTATGTCCAAGGCCTCTCTATGCTTATGTTGTTCCACATGATATGCCCATGACATGTACTTTCTTTGTTTAATGGTCTTAAACAGTTCTTGTTCTTTATCCATCCAGTGCAGCACTTGTGCATTAGTCACATGATATCCTTAACAGCCATCTGTAGATCCACCTTTCAAAAGCTTCACTTATCATTTCAGATGCTTTATCGGAGTCGAAGCATATACCAACACTGGGAACTATTTCACTATTTGGATCTTCAAAGCAACAGTTAGATCTCTACTACATAACAAATGTCATATTTTAATCACAAAACAGAGAAGAGAAGGCCTAAGGCAGGGGTGCCCAAACTTTTTGGGCCATGGGCTGGTCACGTGGTTCAGCGAGCTGGTCACATGGTTTAGTGGTTCATCCCACCGGAAGCTGAAATAAAACATAGTTTGCAACCTGTTTTGCAACATAATGAGAGAGATTTTAAGCTGCCATTTTCTCTGCTTAAACCAGGGTGCCCAAACTATGGCCCATGGGCCAGATCTGGCCCGATGTCAATTCATCCAGTCCATGCCACCCTTGTTGATCAGGGACTGGATCTGGCCCATGGGCTGTAGTTTGGGCACCCATGACCTAAGGTATCTTGGAAATCCTTTCATTGAGTTCCGTGTTTGACCATTATTTCTGTAGGTCACATTAGTCTAACCGAGACATACAGAAAACAGACCATCTGTTGGTATATTCATAAAGAGATGGGCTGCATGTGGAACGTCTCCATATGACATGAGACCCAGAAAATTCAGCATTCCTGATGTGAAGCTCTTATACGTAGCAGACTGCCTCCTCTTCATAGTTTCCTTCTGTATAGAGACAATGAAGGGCAAGGTGAGCAACCAGGATGCTCCCCCTGCCATGTGTTCAGAGCAAACCTTTTCTGAACACCTGAGTAAGGTTATTGTGTAGCAGTACTGTTAAGTTCAAGAGAGACAAGTCTGGCAGGAAGAACAGTGTTGTTATCTATCTCTGTTCAATCTTGACCAGAAAGTTCACCTCATTATGATGAGCTTCAACAATATATCGGTCTGAAATGAAATATTCATCAGGACCATTTGCACTTATGTTCTACATGTGATGTTTCCTTCCGAACATTACATTCAGTGGGTTAGGGCAGCCTCATTTTTCTTGCTGTGGTAGCATTGTAATCAGCACCATTTTTAGTACAGGTTAATTACAAAAAGGCTCTATGGGGAAAATACTTCCAGCCTCATTTTTGGTGTGCACTGTAGGTATCTGTCTCTTGATGTTTGTTCAACATATTTATATTCTGTGGCGGGGGATGAGAAAGGAGATGGCAAGAATCCAAAGGGAAGGCAAAGGAGAAACAAAATAACATATATTTCCATATTGTAAGGATAACGGACTGCTACAGGGACTCCTACCAACCTAGCAGTTTGAAAGCAAGACAATGCAAGTAGATAAATAGGTACTACTTTGATGGGGAGGTAAATAGCATTCTGTGCAGTCCAGTGTCTAGGCATGCCTGTCTCGTGTCCATGGAAACATCTCCAGATGCAGACAGTATTGTCTTTTTGGCTATAAACAAAATGAGCACCGGACCCTAGAGTTGGATACAACTAGCTTTCAGAAAGGGTGACCTAAGCATAATGGAACTAGTTGCATTGTAAGATCAAAATCTCATATACAGTAAAACCCCTACTTAGGGGGGAAAAGGCAGTTCTGTAAGCTTTTGCTTAAATTGGTTTTTTACGTAACCTGAAGCAAACCCATAGGAAAAATGAAATTTTTATGCAAATCGAAGCAAACCCATAAGGGAATTATGTAAATCGGGACATGGTTTTAGCACAAAATCATTATGTAAGTCAAATTTTATGTAACTCGAGGCATACGTAAGTCGGGGTTTTACTGTATGTCTTTCACACTTAGTTTCCAATACATATGCAGTTTATATACATATTCTCCCCACCCCACCATGAAATAAAGAGGCAGACACAATATTTTTGTGTAAAATCTGGGGCCACTTTTATTGATATTTTTACCCTGGACCTGTGGTGGGCTTGGCAGTGCTAACCTGGTACCAAAGCAGGAGTAGCTACTCTGCCCCTCTGAGGCCTGGTTAGGCGAATCTCTAGACAGTGTGCAGTGCTGGTTCTTGCCAGCTACTGACAGACCAGCTGTTTCTAGGAGACATCCATGTGAGCATTTCCAGTTCTATTCCCAAGAATGGATATTAGTCTTATCACATGTCTGTCGCTTGGCTTACCCTGCATGCCCAACTGATTTCCACAAATTGTGTCAGGCATACAGAGTTCACCTTGTCCAAAGATGCCTGGAGAGAATCACCACTACCACCCTAACCCAGCACATCCTGCCAGACTAAATATGACCTCATTATCTCCACCTACCCATCTAATATCTTGATGCACTGTACCACAAGAGTTGGATAGGGGGGAAAACACCCAAAAAAGACCCCATCTCAGCTTCATCAGGAAATTTCAAAGCCAAACCCCAAAGGGGCAGCCATTTTGTTTCTCAAATGCCCTTGGAGGGGTGGGAAGCCATATGAAATGGTACAGTAGGCCAGATCCAGCCTGCAGACCTTAGTTTGGAAAACCCTGCTATAAGCATACTACAGACAGATGCAGTTATATCCCTGCTGGAAGATTGCTTTCCATCCCAGCTCCCAGCTCATGGATGTGGGAGAATCCTGGTGGAGCTAGCTTGGTTAAGAGAATAGGGACCCAAGCGGGTAGTATAATTACCTCACCCTTTGCAGACTGTGGGGGCAGCTGCTGAACTCTTAATAAAAGTTGTTGTCTGCAAGCAAAATGACCCTGAGCCCATGGAGTTTGCCTTGGGGGACCCTGGCCAAACCATCCCACAGGGGGGAGGGTTGGCAGGTGAGATGACCCCCCCAAAATGCATTTTGTCCTCTTCTGAATATATGCATCAGGGTTTTGTTTTGTTTTTTAAATCTGCAACCAACTTTGTACATGTTGGGAAAGTAGGGATTTTTGGGCTGTGGAAGTCTAAATTTGTTTTAAATGAATGAATGTCATATCTATTTCTAGAGGGAGATCATGTGGCTGTCTGCAAATTTATCCATTTTATCAATTTTCTCCCAACTTATGGCAAACCTTTGATTCAGTATCTGTCAAAAGGTTCTGTCACCAGCTCTAACAAACTCAAGGTTATCCCGTCTTTTGTTGAGTCAGTCCATCTCTTATTTGACCTCTCACCTTTCTTGTTATGTTTTTTGTTGATTATTACTATTATTTATTTTAAGGATGCTGCTATGGATAATGTCTATTATAACTGTTATTGCATGATTAGGCTCCCACTATTCATTCAACCAAAAATAAAATACAAAATAACCAAACTACGAACATTTTTTTAAAAGACGCATTCGTTTTTCCTTTCTATCCCTTCTGCCACAACCAATAACAGTTATGCAGATGGTAAATGTTGCAGAATATATCTTGAGGTTCAGTTGTTCTACAGTAAATACAACCCAATCCACTGGGAAATTAAGCATCCTATTAAATACGCTTAAGTTTCATTTTTTTAAAAAGGGAGCTGTAGTAGTCATGTCATCCACCACTGTTTCAGAAGCTGTACACTTTAGATTAAAAGGCATATACCACCCTGTTGGCATTAAATAAGCCTTAAACTCTAGTTAGTTGTAGAGGAGCAAGGTGAGGCAGTAGCAATGGGTGCCAGAACTCATGGTCTGCAATCATTTTTTAGCCTGGTCTGTAGTTTCAAGTGAACAGCAAATTTTCCTCAGTCACCTTCTTGTCTCCCTTAAAGCAGTGGTGGTGAACCGATGGCATGTGTGCCACAGGGGGCACTCACCTCTCTGTGGGCATGCATGCCTCTGCCCCAGTAAGGTTAGGCAACCAGACACCACACACACACACCTCCTATACTTACCATTGTGTGTGTGTGGTGTGTGTGTGTGTGCACATGCACATGTGCGTGCGTGAATACCCAAGGAGGCAGTGGCGATGCATGGGCAGGCACTGGGCGTGTGCATGCATCCATGTGACATCGCTGGCATGCCTTGAGTGGCACACTCACCCACATGATGTTACCAGCATACCTAACCGCACACCTCCTCCCTGGGCACTCAGTCTCTAAAAGGTTCGCCATCACTGCCTTAAAGCCTTAAACATTGTGTCAGCGTGGGACATCCTAGGAAGATATTAATGGTAGTGCAAGTAATTAAAGAGATTGGAATACCAGAGCACCTTATATACCTCATGAGAAATCTGTACATGAATCAAGAAGCAACAGTTAGGACAGAATACGGAAGGATAGAGTGGTTTGGAATAGGAAAAGGAGTAAGACAAGGCTGCATATTGTCACCCTGTTTATTCAACTTATACACAAAGCACATAATGCTCAATGCAGGGATGGAGGAATCAGAATTTGGGATCAAAATTGCTGGGAGAAACATCAGCAATTGAGATATGCAGATGATACCACCCTAATGGCAGAAAGTGAGGAAGACCTAAAGAAGTTCCTGAATAGGTTGAAAGAAGAAAGTGCAAAAGCTGGCATGAGGCTCAATATAAAGAAAACCAAGATAATGGCAACAGGCACTACCAGTCCCTGGAAAATAGATGTGGAAGAAGTAGAAGCAGTGACAGATTTTACTTTCGTAGGATCAAAGATCACTGCAGATGGTGATTACAGCCAAGAAATAAAAAGGTGACTGATTCTTGGGAGGCAAGCTATGAGAAACATGGGGAACATAGTGAAAAGTAGAGAAAACACATTGCAAACAAAAATTTGCCTAGTCAAAGCAATGGTATTCCCTGTGGCAATGTATGGTTGTGAGAGCTGGACCATTAGGAAAGCTGAGCACAGAAGAATATATGCCTTTGAGATGTGGTGTTGAAGGAGAGTTTTGAGAGTCCCCTGGACAGTGAGGAGAACAAATAGGTCAATCTTAGAAGAAATCAACTCTGACTGCTCCTTAGAAGGTCAAATAGTAAAGATGAAGCTAAAGTACTTTGGACATCAAATGAGAAGAGAAGATTCACTTGAAAAAGCCTTGATCCTGGGAAAGGTGGAGGGCAAAAGAAGAAGGTGGCAGCCAAAAATGAGATGGCTAGATGGTGTTGTAGACACAATGGGCACAGAACTGAGCCAGCTGAGGAGGATGGTGGAGAACAGAAGTGCCTAACGGACAGTGGTCCATGGGGTCGCAAAGGGTCGGAATCGACTGTGTGACTGAACAACAAAAACCCATTTTGGGGACTGTGGTGGCTTAGTGGTTAAGATGCTGGACTGGATGACCAGAAGGCTAGCAGATCAGCAGTTTGAGACCTGAGTGCTGCATGATGGAGTGAGTTCCTGTCATCAGTCCCGGCTCCTGCCAATCTAGCAGTTTGAAAGCAAGAAGTTGCAAGTAAATAAATAGGTACTGCTTTGGTGTGAAAGGCAACAGTGTTCTGTGTGCTCCAGCATCTAGTCATGTCTGCCACATGACCATGGAAATGTCTGCAGATGCAAACAGTGCTGGTTCTTTGGCTGTAAATGGAGATGAGCACCACACCCTAGAGTTGGACATGACTGGATTGAGAGCAAGGGGGACTTTACCTTTACTTTAACCCCTATGGACTATTTGTTCAGCCCAACAGATTGAGACACACTAGGAAGGAGTTGTGGTTCAGGATTTGAGTCAGAAAGAGTGGAAAAGCTGGAGAGGTAGGAGCTGGTGTTCCTATGGAGGAAAATAAGGCCCTTACAACCTTGGGCTAGGTAGTAGAACAGGGGTTTCCAGATCTGGCCCACAGCACCATTTCATGCCCCCCTACTAGAACATTTGAGAAACAAAATGGCCACCCCTTTGAAGCTGTTGGGACAAAAAGGCCATCACCATCATGAAGGCAGGGCAAAAAGGCCATCTGGCCCTCAAAGCTGGCTGAGAGAGGATGATTTGGCCCCCAGCTTGAAAAGGTTGGGAACTCCAATAGTAGAATTTCAATTTATTTGGGCGGGGGGGGGGGGCACTGGAAGGGTGAATCCATATAGTGATCTTATGTATTTGTATCTACATTTTTTAGGGTTTTAAAGATGGGATATGTGGAGCCAATTCTTCTGTGTTGTGTCCATCCTACTTTGGTTGATATGTCTTGGACTTTGTTCTTATTTGGTTTCAAAGAGACATTTGGATTCTTTATTTCTTTAAACAACTCCTACTCTGGTGCTAGAAAAGAACTTGGGATATACAAACTGTAGCATCCACTTTTGTTAAATCATTACAGTGGCTGTAAACAGAGATGAACACTGCCCCCTAGAGTTGGACACAACTGGCTTTTGAGCAAGGGAGACCTTACTCATCAGCAAACTTAGCTTGGTCTATTTGGGGTAGGTCATATTCCAGACTAAGAACCATAAACGGAGCATTTATGGTTAAAAATAGTCCAGAAAAAAAGATAGCACATCCCTTTCAGCCTTTAGTCCTTTGTAGCTTTAGTCAAATCCTTGCCAAATCTTTTCTTGCTTTAACAATATGCCAGTATCAGTAGATACATGCACCTCTCCACAAAAGCAAATAAATAGAAAAATACCCCCCCACACACACACACACACCCTCCGAACAACAATTCTTCTGCTAATGACAATGCTATGCTTGCTTTAAAACTCCCTTGGACTAATAAAGAGCTATTTAATCAGACTGGGGGTAAATGGGGTTCAAGCTTAATAAGTAGAGGAGCTAATACTAAAACCTTCACTTCAATGAGCAAACACGGGGTACAATTTGTAAAAAGCTATCAAAGCTAGCCAGTTTGTGGGGGCTTAGTTAAAACGATTTGCCATCAGTTTCAAATGTACCCTGGATGTTGGGATGTTAAATTAGACATAGTGGGAATTTAAAGTGGGGGATGCCATTCCTTTTCAATTTCCAAGAATTCATTGTCTTCCTAACCCTCTGTTGATTGGGATGAAGTTGAAAGTCTTACAGGCAGGAGAATTTAGGATCATAAAATCTAAAATTAACCAGATAAATTATTAAGAGTGTGCCTATAATGACAAAAAAGAGAACAGCAAAATCCCCAAACCAATTCCATTTGTCTGCCAAACAGCACAAATTAAGAACACAAAAGTATAACCCTAGAATTCATTCAGTACCAGGACATGTTCAGACATAAGAAGACTGTTAGGACATTTTTCATTTGGGGGTATTGTACAAAGATTGCTGCCCAGTGGAATAGTATAACTTTAAGGCCCTCCATGTGTTTGGAACACAGGTGTCCATAATAGAGCCTCAAACTGATTGCCAGGCTGTGCATGCTTGGTCCATGTGCTCATGTAATGGCCCAGCTGTGGGTGATTAGAGAATCTGCCCAGCAACACTGGGGTATAACTGTGGCCCTCTGGGAAGGGTCTATGGAGGAGGTTATTATTCTGGAGGAGATTATCTGTGAGGAGGTTGCTATTCTGAAGGAGTCTATATACTGAGAAGGACTGAGACACTGAAGGAGGTGATGCTGTTGAGAGCTTTTCTTCAACTGAGAAGAAAGAACTGCTAAAGGATCACCAGGACTCTTTTGAGTGCTCCTGGAGTTGGAGCCAAGAGAGGAATCCAAGCTGTCTACCTACTGTGGGGCTTGGAGAGAGAGAGACTGTTGTATATGGTCCTGTGTATGTCTGTCTTCCCCTCACTGGAAGTAAAGCGCACCTTTCCACTGAAGGCATATGTGTGTGTGTTATTGCACTAAGGCTTTCGCTGCGTAAGAGCTTAAAAGTGCTACTCTGCTATCGAGCCACACATATCGCTAGGGGAATCCCTGACAAAGACCATCACCCTGAACCTTTCATGTTTTCTAGAATATTTACAAGTTTTCACTTCTGTCCAGAAATACCAGTGACATGATCATTAGCACACATTTCCTCCAGAGATACCATGAAAGAATGCATAGCTCTCCTCTTTCCCATGGTATACTTAAAAAAAGAAAAAGAAAACCACCTTGAGGTAGATCAAAGTGAGAAACTGGGACTGATCTTCCCTGTGACTTTCATTCTATCAGGAGTAAGATATTTTGGGTTAGCTCTATGGTGGGTGAGTAGAACCACCATGTGAGAGACCTTAGCTCAAGTGGCTAAGATGCTGACTGGAAGGCAGTTCGATTCCTGAGTACTACATGATGGAATGAGATCCTGTCTTTGTCCCAACTCCTGCCAACCTAGCAGTTTGAAAGCAAGAAATTGCAAGTGGATAAATAGAGACCACTTTGGTGGGAAGGTAAACAGCATTCCGTGCACTCCAGTGTCTAGTCATGCTTCCCACATGACCACGGAAATGTCTGCAGAAGCAGACAGCACTGGCTCTTTGGCTTTGAAACAGAGATGAGCACTGAACCCTAGAGTTGGATACAGCTGGCTTTCGAACAAGGAAAACTTTTACCTTTACCTTACAAGTGGTAAAAGAGTGTGTTTTCAGCATTAAAAAGCTCCAAAAGGATAGGGTGTTGTGGTTGCCAACCATGGTGTAAGTTATAAGATCAGGAAAAGGTAAAGATTGCCCTTGCTTGAAAGCCAGTTGTGTCTGACTCTAGGGTTCAGTGCTCATCTCTGTTTATAGCCAAAGAGACAGTGCTGTCTGCATATGCAGATGTTTCCATGAAAATATGGCAGGGATGAGTAAGCATGGAGTGCCCAGAATGCTATTTATCTTCCCACCAAAGTGGTCCCTATTTATGTACTTGCAGTTTCTTGATTTCGAACTACTAGGTTGGTAGGAGGTGGGACAGCGACAGAAGCAAACTCTATCATGCAGCACTTAAGTCTCGACCTGCTGACCTTCCAGTAATCAAGTTCAGCATTTTATTATTATTATTATTATTATTATTATTATTATTATTATTATTATTATTATTATTATTATTATTATTATTATTATTATTATTATTATTATTATTAGGCACTCTACTTGGTGAAAACCAACTCAGGGCGGCTCACAGAACCCACCAATATCAAAGTTACAATACAACCAAAATAGAGTAGCAGAACATATGAAATACAGTATAGCAGAACAATAAGTACAGTAGTTACCATATAATAGATCAATACACAATAGATCAATACACAACATAACTATCCGGGGAACGTTGGACTGAAGTCCGGTTAAGGCGGCGGCACAGATTTTATCAGCCTCCCGCCTCCCGCAGCAGAAGTCCATTCCTTCTCCCGGCCAGAGGACACTGGTCCTATCCTTCTCTGGGCAAACAGGACCCAGAGTTAGGGGGTGGGAGTTTCCTCCACTGCCTAAATGGCTGCAGCTGAGCCCGGTCCTCATCCCTCCGGTATTGATGGGGTCCATGGGTTAGCCACTAAACCACCTAAATCCCAAATTATAAGATTAGCAGACCAGAAAAGTTCCATTGCCTCTGTTTTCCAGGTAAGAATTTACATCAGGTGGCTTATTTTTGTGAAGTCCCAGGCAGTGGTGCCTTGTGTTTACATGAAGAGGGCAGAAAAGTATGATAGGTGAAATGTCTGAGAAACCAGGTTCCTTGTTAAGCAAAAATCCAAGGCTTGAACAAATGTCCTTTATTGGTTTCCACTGGTAAAACAAATCAAGGTCAACATAATTGCAGGTTATTTGAACCTGATTCATATTCATCAGGGTTAAATCAAGCTGAGCTAATGGAACTGAAAATAAAATGTGGAAGGGGCAAAATTAAAACATAACTCCTTGCTTGGAATTAAATTGTAGGAGAAGAAGGCGGGGGAAAAGAACCTTTTACATGTGAAAATAGGTTTCTTTTTCCCTACATCTAAGAATCTTCTTTTTGATTTGAGCCACTATTTGTTTCATTTTGTTTCTCATTGCTGATCTGGCTTAGTCAACCTAATATCTCCCAGGCTGTAACAAAAGCAGATGGCATTCAGTGGAGACCTCTGTATGAAGTTTTGGAGGTAGGGGTGGGAATGAGATAGGGGAGATCTTTAGACTGACTACTGAATCACTGAAAATGCTTAACAATATTAGAGATGAGAAATGAAGAAACCCAAATAAGAAGTTGGGATGACTAGAAAATGAAATTTTGTTGATAAAACATGAGCAGTGTAAGAGTTTTGGAAAATTACCGGTAACTTTATTTAAAAACCACACAAACTTAATAAAAAGGTCAACATTCTATGCTGTTGAATCATTTCCCCCCACAAAAAAAATCCATGCTTTGCTTATTGACTGAGTGATCCATATACACATTTTGGTACATTTGTTGATAATACGGAAAGTCACAAGATTGAGTTTTCTCCTTCAACAGATTCAAGATTTTATCTCAGTAAGCCTGAAGTAGAACATCTCAGATGAGAAGAAAGTCTGAAACTGGAGGGAAGAATAGCTGCTTACTACATACAGTAATTACATGCAGTTCCTTTTTTGGAATAGTAGCCGTGTTAGTCTGTGGTTCAGGCATCTCAGAAAACAAAACAAAACAAAATAAACAAAATAAAGTAAAATAAAAACCACAGTAGCACTTTAAAGACTAACTGCTATATTTTCACTGTTAGCTTTCGTGGATCAAGTCCACTTCATCAGATTCTTGTGGTTGAATTTTATGCTGTTACAGTGCAGAGGGGGCCAGTGGAAGCAGTCTTTTCTGAACTTTCTTATCTACCTTGACAAGTGAATGTGGTAGATTAAAAGCACTCTCCTCTCTTTAGGCAACATTTCTGCAGCGGCTAAATGTAACTGTATTGTATGATTTCATAATATCCTTTTTCCATGATCCATTGCTGATGTTGAGATATCAGGTGGAACCAGCTTTTACTTCATTGGTGACTGTTAGACTTCACTTGAACAATGTAAGCTTCCACTGGATACCTTCTCTTTTCTTCATGGCGGCATGTTACACTACTGCTCAATAAGATATGCACTGGGACCTTTACCTGGTTCCCACTTGGTTCATTTTGAGAGATAGAAGCTGAGATTTTACAGTGTTGCAGTTGTTGCATTGTTTCCTCAGGAAAGCATGCTTGGATCATACTTTGCTAATTGTAAGGGCCACAAATGAATTCTATTTTTCCCTTACCCAGGTTTTCCATATTTATTCCATATTTATTAATTGGTCCAATGTTGCATTTATTACATCATATTTAAAGGTTATGCTTTTTATGCATTGCATGTTATGGACTTGATCCATGAAAGCTCACCTTTAAATACAGGAATTAGTCTTTAAGGTACCACAAAATTTTGTGTCTTTTGTTGTTTTATTTTGTTTACTCTCTAATATGCTTGCATATACCAACATGGCTACTACTTTAAAATGTCATTAATATATTCTAAGTCTCCTGGAGAAAAGTGTTTTTTAAAGGTCAAGGCATAATTATTGCAATTAACTAATTACTTAATTAATTAACAATTAATGGTTTGCTGAACATATGGGACATCTGTTGAAAACAGCAGCCATCTCTTTTTCAATAATTTTTTTCTGGTTACTGTAATCAGGAACATGCATATTCTAAAACTAAATTACACAAATAATTAAAATTACACAAATTAAATAATTAAATTAAAGCAGAGGTATACTTTAATGTTCTTGTGTGATGTCAGTGGCCTGCAATTGTCAATATATTTTATCATTGGCTATGCTTGTTTGAGCTGTTGGAAGTATCAGTTCCAAAAACAACTGGAAGGCCACGTGTTTCCCACTCAGGATGTGTAAGGAGACAGAAATGAAAAAAAAAGGGGGGGATGGAAACTCCATCTCCCTTCCTTTCAATTTTCTCTTCCCTTGGAAACTATAAAATCACCTGTAAATCCTGCAGTGTAATTTATCTAATTGAGTGAAGATGACCAGGATGCCATCTGCAGTATGTAGGCAAAATAACAACAAACCTATGTGCAAGATTGACAAATCATACGTCTGCCATCTTGAAGAAGACATTGGAACAAACAGGGCAAAACACTTAAACTCTGGGCATCACAGCCTATCTGATTTGTCTTTCTTTGGAACAGAGATACCAGCAAATCCAAATTTATTAGAAATGAAGAATAACTTCTGGATTAGCAGTCTGTCAACTATAATATCTCATAGCCTGGACCTAAAAGATGATCCATCATTAATCTGGTGTTTGAATATCCTGTAAGCAATACAACTATCATCTAGGAAAGAAGAGACTTTTTACCAGAGCAACTGAAGAAGGCAGAAACCAAAATGTTTTGGTTCAGTTTGTTAGTCATTCTTCTATCTCTCTGTTCGTGTGTCCATCTAACTTAAAATGATTACTTGCATCCATCAAAACAGATCCAGAAAAACCTTCACTGAAGAACTGTTTCATTCTGATTACCCATTTCTATAATGTAAGTACAGATATATAGTTAGCAATACTAATTTTGTATCATCAAGTTGATTTTAACTTATGGTGACCTTTTCAAGATTTTCCCAAGAGTAGATTACTTAGAAGTGGTTTGGATTTCTTTTTTTCTAGGGACATCCTGATTTTGCTGTTGTTATGAGGCATCAGGCTGGAACCTAATGAGCCTAATAAGACTTTCAAGGTAAGTGAGATATTTAAGAAGTGGTTTTACCAGTTCCAGTCAAAACTGAATTTTCATGGCTGAATGAGGATTCAAACCCAAACTTCCTGAGTTCTAGCTCACCACTCTATCTAAAGCAGCATTTCCCAACCTTTGGTTTTTGGATTTCAATTCCCAGACGCCTAAGTCAATTCCCCAAAGCACTGATCCACCAATGTACTGACTTAGGCTTCTGGGAATTGAAGTCCTTCTGTGGGGAATGGTCCCCACATTGGGAACCACTGATCTAAAGTGAACCACAAAAGACAAAGTGAATATTAGAACTTCAGATCTCTGACTCTGAAGCAGGACACAGGCATATTTGCAGTAGTTCATCAGTTTCCTCACAGCTTCTCTTAGAGAATTCTAGGAACTGAAGAGGTTGAAAAACTTCCCTGTAGATCTCATACTGAACTATAGTTTTGCATCTCTCTACCAAGAGGGAAAGGTTTATGCCTATTTATGGTGGCCCATTTAGCAAGGAGCAAGTCCTATTTAAATCGGCAGGACTTCATTCCAAACAAACCTGCATGAGATTGCTTTGCCTGTTAAATGGCCCTGTTTGAAAGTCTCCTTGTTCATGATTCTTTCCAACTCTTTATAAAGAGAAACTGTTTTTTGGGTGAGGAGGTTGGAAAACTGTTTGGCAAAGCAAACCTGCCATTCAAAGCAAAATGAGGGTATGTAATATCTGCGTGAGTAGCATGCAGCTACATGACTGGAATACCTGGCAGCTGTTCTTCAAGCTAGGAGGTGGTGGGTCAAGGGAATTGGCTGCTTTTCAGCACTGATGCTTATCCAGAGATACAGTGCAGTCAGCACATAAAAACAACAGGGAGTTAGTTCATCATGCTGAGCAGGTCTTAGCTAGCTGGAATGATTAAATGGAAGGAAAACAATAACCACACTATAGTGAGTGGGCAGTGTATATGGAAACCTGCAAATAGATAGGATGGCAAACATCTGAATCTGCTTACCAGTGGAGGGGAATAAGATTTTATGGTAGCAATGGGGAGAGTGCTTTCCAGTCTACTAAACACAGGCTGTGTACAGGCTGAGTCCACCGAGAGTAGATTTGCTCTCAACTGAATCATTTTGCCATTATGATTCTCATTCTGTGTTAAAGAACTAGTACTAGGGTTTATAAATCCTGACCTCATTGGACCTCATTCAAGAATCAAGAAACATTTGAAATATTTCCCCTTGACACCACCCAGCAAGCTTAGAGCATTTTGATAAGTCTCAGAGAAAAGGTCTGCATTTTCATGGGAGGTGTTTGCAGCATCTCTACATGAAATGTATTATAGTTGACAATGTAGTAGCTATTGCTTTCTAGCATGGATGAGTAAAAGTTTAGCAGTAGATGGGTTGTTGGTGTCTTTGTGATCAATCAGCCTACCCTATTCTACTTTCTCTTCTGTGTACAAGATGACACATGTGTTTAGATTCACAAAGAGAAAATATATAGAAATGGGGAGAATAACACAAATCGTGATGCACAACAGCGGCCTGAGGGAGAAGATTCCATGGCCTGGCAGGTGGCTGAGAACATCACCCCCTCCTCTGGGCCCACAACAACGGCCTAATGAGAGTTAGTTTGTGTTCTGCTTTGTTTTTTTGTTTTGGTGAGGTTGTAATTTATAATTTTTACTGTACTGTTGCTGTTTTGACTGTAAGCCACTCTGAGTCGCCTCGGCAAGTGGGCAGCAATATAAATAAATAAATAAATAAATTCTAAAAATAATGACAACAAGATTAGATGTCTCAGTCTCACACTGAAGTTGGGAATTCAAAAGAATTCCTATAAGTCTGAGTAGTCTTGCCATCTCCAGACACTCAGTATCAACTAAAATCTTGGGAACTAAAGATAAAGGTAAAGGTAAAGATGTCTTCAAATCCTAAGATGAATTCACCTTCCATACTTGGAGGGGGGGGGGATTTAAGGGCCTTGAAACTTCTTTACATGTATAGTTGTTTTATGTTCACTAATAACTGCTTCATTTTTGAGAAGCATTCTCAAAGGGATCTAGGCAACTATTGACCATTCCTGGAACTGACAATTAAAAAACCTTTCTATCACCACTTAAAAACCACTGTGTTGTTACAGACCCAACACAGACTTTTCTCCCAGATAAGTCATGTCAGACTAATCTCTGGATTCACAAGCTTAGTTGATGAAGGGAATGTTTTAGATATAATATATCTTGATTTCACCAAGACTTTTAACAAGGTCTCTCATAATATTATTCTAGGCAACCTCATAAACTCTAGGCTATATAATGTGGACAGGTTATGAGAACTTCTTAACAGTGATAACAGTTTGATTCATGCATTGCCTTGAAAGATGGCAGATTCTCCAGCACTGGAGGTGTTTCAAACAGAGGTTTGTTGACTATCCATCAGGGATACTTTCAATGGAGATTCCCTTTTTATTTTATTTTTAGCATAGGAGTTGACCTGATGATCACTGCAGTCCAGTTCAGCCCTCCTAGTCTTTAATGAACCTATAAAATATCGAGAGACAAAATGAATGGTTTAAACTCTGGCTTCTTCTCACTGAATAGATTAGCTCAAGTAAATATGCTTGGCTTCTACTTGTGATGCATACATATAGGTTCTGGATTTATTAGAAAGCAGCAGGCCAACTTTAGTGTAATTATTTATAAAATGTTCTGTTACTGTTGCTATTTATTAATGAAGCATGTTTGTGGTTATCTAAATTTTAGAGCTAAAATGTTAAAAAAGGAGGAGCATTGAGAGATAGAGATCTCAGTCCAAAGTTCAAAAAGGAACCTGGGAAAAAGATAAATTTTAAAAATTGTATCTGGAGATAAAAGGTGAAGATAACAAGCTACTAACACCAAATGATGTGTGAAAACTGACTGATCATTTTTGTTGTTGTTCAGTCGCACAGTCGATTCCGACCGTCCACGACCCCATGGACCACCACCCGCCAGGCACTTCTGTCCTCCACCATCCCCCTCAACTTGCTCAGCTCTGTGCCCATTGCATCCACAATACCATCTAGCCATCTCATTTTTGGCCGTCCCGTTTTTCTTTTGCCCTCCACCTTTCCCAGCATCAGGCCTTCTCAAGTGAATCCTCTCTTCTCATTTGATGTCCAAAGTACCTTAGGTTCATCTTTAAAATTTGACCTTCTAAGGAGCAGTCAGGGTTGATTTCTTCTAAGATTCCAAAATATTTGTTACATACATTGGAATTGACCAGTGGTGGGCTAATTTTTTTACTACCACACTGTGGGTGTGGTATGGTGGGTGTGGCCAGGAGGAAAGCCCTGCATTGCACCCCAATTAGGACTACTTTATTTCAAAACTTGGATGGGCGGGGCCAGCCAGAATTTCTGCTATCGGTTCTGACAAACTGGTGCAAACCTGCTGATGCCCACCACTGGAACTGATCATCCCCAAACTGTCTCAGACTCCAGCAGATATTTTTATGTTTCCTGATCCTGGGAGTGGGGTGCAAAGGGCCATGACCTGGTGGGGGTATGGGTGTAACTATGCATTGTCATTACTTTAGCAAATGTGGAGACCTTCAGCATACAGACAAAGCTCATACCAGCTTCCACCTCCCTTTTACCATGCAGTCTATTCCCATTCCATCTTCGACACTTCCATAACTCCATCAACCAGCAGGTCCCCTCCCCCCTCGATTGACCAGATTATCAAGAGATGAGTTCCTGCTGGTTGGAACTTGTTTTCCATTCCTTTGCTGTCTCACTCTTCTTCTCCAGGTTCGAACAAAACTTTTCACAATTGAATCTTCCCTTCTTTTGGGGGGCTGCCAATGGGTCTTTTTAACCCTCTGGGATACCACTTGGTGACTGCTGCTGTCCAGCACCAATCTGTCATTCAAGAAGGTGTCCAGCCAATTGCAATTTCCATTTATGATCTTCGACAACAGCTTCTTTGACTCAGCTTTATTTTATTATCTGGGCATTGGGAATGTGATTGCAAATTGATACCTTTGGCATTGGTTTTTCCATGGCTCTTAGTACTCTTGATAGTTCTTCTTGGCCTTCGTTAATGACCATGTTTCACTCACATTGAGAACCACAGGTAGTACTGTTCAATTAAAAAGGTTGGTTGGCATTGTTTCTTGTAGAGTTTCTTGCTAAGCAAGATTTCTTTGGTGGAGTTCAATGCCGCCCATCTCACTTTCTTTCTTCTGGCTAATTCTGCTCTCTGATCATTGTTCATCCCGATCAGCTAGCAGTAAGGCATTAAAAATAAATGTAATAGACAGAGAAGGTATATCTCAAAGTTACTTTGTCCTAATCCCGTGATCAGTGATGGGATGTCAAAAATTCTACTACCACGCCATGACGTCACGGACGTCATGGGCGTGGCCAATGTCATGACGTCATGACGTCATGGGCGGAGCCAACGTCATGACGTCATGACGTTGTGGGCAAGGCCAAAAATAAAAAATAAATAAATAAACATGCACACAGACCCGTATATAACTTAAAGAAATAAAATAAAGAAATAAATAAAATAAAATTTAAATTAAAGTACAACCACCCACCGAAAACACAAATAAATCACCCACCCACCTCCCCTAGAAGGGGCGGGGGGGGGGCGAAGAAGGAGAAAACTCGGGGCAGGCTCGGAGCTCTAGGAGGGCAAGGGTGCCAGGCAGCGGGGGTCGGGAGGCGGTGACCCAGGCGCAAGCAGGACTGGGAGGAAGGGCCACTGGCTCCCGGGGCCGGAGCAGGAAAGGGAGTGGTCGCCTTCAGGGCTCGGGCCGCTTGGAAACCGAAGGCGGAGACGCAGCCGCCCAGGGAAGTCCCGGGCTCTTACCTCGCACCAGAATCCGGCGGCAGTAGTCCGCTTCGCCGGCCGAGGCTTGGCTCTCCGTGTCCCGGACGGAGTCTTTCGAGGCGCCCCCGGGGCTGGGGGCCGAAGTCCCTGGCGCCAGATCCTGGGTTCCTCCGGCAACCTCTGCGCGTAGCTTGGCTTTCTCCAGCGCCCCGTGGGGCTCCTTGTCCCGGAGTCGTTCTGGGGGGGCCGCGGGCTCCCCCAGGAGGAAGGGGCGCCTGCCAGCATCGCTCCCCCCATCGCTCATGCCTGGAGTCCCCCGGGAGGGACTGAGCATCCACAGGCTTCTCACGCCGCCACCGTCTCTGTCGCCGCCTCCTTCCCTCCTGCTCTCTCCTCTCCCCCGTTGGGAGGGAGCCAACCAGAGGGGGGAGGGAGGGGGAGGCAGGAAGGCAGCCCATCTCTAACCTCTCTCCCCCCCCCTCTAACCCTCCCCCCTTTCCCCCTTCACATTTTCCTATCCCTCAACTCTGGTTCGCAGCTCCAGCTTCGGAAGATTTTTTTTTTTTTAAATTGGATCCATTTGGCTCCAATTGACTGCGCATGTCCAGAAACTCAATTTGACGCATGCGCAGTCAATTGGAGCCATTTTATCTCTGATTTTAATTTTTTTTTTCCTTTCGGTCAGGCGTCCGGAACCGGACGCCCCAAAAGTGGACTTCCCCTCACGGAGAACCCTCCGGGAATCATCTTACCGGTTCCAGAGATCCGTCTAGAACCGGTGACATCCCATCACTGCCCGTGATGGTGAGCCTTGGCACTCCATATGTTCTTGGACTTCAATTCCCAGAAGCCCAACCCCCCATGAATCCGCACAAATGGGTTTACTGCAATCCATCCAACTCATGCTGCCCTCGTCACTCCTGAAAGCAGAAGTAAAATGCGCCCAACCGGGCGCATTTTACTTCTGCTTCCAGGAGCGACGAGGGTGGCATGAGCAGGATGAATCACAGTAAACCCATCCCATTCATACAGATTCATGGGGGCTTGGGCTTCTGGGAATTGAAGTCCAAGAACATAGGGAGTGCCAAGGTTCACCATCATGGTTCTAACCAATCAAAGCCTTACATGTGAGTCAGTCACGCATTCCACATTTACATACCCACTCATTCTTAAGTGTATTAAAAACAAATTGTAGTTACTAATGGGGGGAGGGGAGAGAGAAGAAAATCCTAGAACACAGCACCTTTCCTGTGCCATGCCTTGATATGAAATTTCTGCTTAGTAGGAGGTAGGAAAATGTGACTGAAGCCTGTTCTTTTTGGAGCTCCTGTTTCAAGAATTCTGTCTGGTGCAGCATGTGGTAAATTCTGGGAGTAGCAGTCCCAAACCTCCAAATGTTTCATCCATAACAGCAGTGGGTACCCTTTTTTCTTATTTTCAGTATTTCTAACCTCAAAAATGACAGTCCAGACTGAAAGGAAACTGATGAACAACCAGCTACTCTCAGATTGGTTTATGCAGCTTTTTTTTGGATCAGTCACACAGTCGATTCCGACCCTTTGCGACCCCATGGACCACCATCCACCAGGCACTTCTGTCCTCCACCATCCTCCTCAACTGGCTCAGCTCTGTGCCCATTGTGTCTACAATACCATCTAGCCATCTCATTTTTGGCCGCCCCCTTCTTCTTTTGCCCTCTACCCTTCCCAGCATAAAGGCTTTCTCAAGCAAATTCTCTCTTCTCATTTGATGTCCAAAGTACTTTAGCTTCATCTTTACTATTTGACCTTCTAAAGAGCAGTCAGGGTTGATTTCTTCTAAGATTGACCTATTTGTTCTCCTTCCTGTCCAGGGGACTCTCAAAACTCTCCTCCAACAGCACATTTCAAAGGCATCTATTCTTCTGCGTTCAGCTTTCCTAATGGTCCAGCTCTCACAATCATACATTGCCACCGGGAATACCATTGGGTGTTAAAATAGTAATTAAAAAAAATCTTGGAATGGACAGCCCTTCACTTTGAAGTTTCTTCACTGCCAGCTGTTCAAAAGAGGACTGCCAACTCTAGAAGAGGACATGTGAATTTCAGGAATCCAGCTATAGAGAACCAAACAGCATTATGATCCAAGGACATAGCAGATCCCTTTTTAATTTTCTGTGTGAAATCACAATTGCTTTCCCGCTAGCAGCAAGAGCTGCAGGCAGGAGAAAATGATGACATTCAGTTCAAATCAAGATTCAATATGTCTTTTTAATTGGACTGTTCCACAACACTGATAGGATTAAAATTTGTTCATTTTCTGAAGCCCCTGGAACCTTTATATGTTCTTGTAATAAGGCATATGACATGACCTGCCACATTATTTTACAAAAAGTAAAGGTAAGAGGTGGCAGCTATTGTTTATGAAGCTGCAGATTTTTACTAACAGTACACTTTCTTCAATATTTTCAAACATATTTTAAAAGATTTCATATTACTGTTGGCTCACATATTAATGCAAGATGAATTTAATAATAAAGAAAAGGTATAAGGAACGTCCTTCCCAAAGCTGTACCACTTCAGAATGCAGGTGTGGAGAAATGTAATCAAATGTTTTAAAATGTCAAAAACTACCTACTCCTGGAAATCTGGTATTGGACAATTCAATTTTATGGCTTCTGCTTCGGTATTCTGTATTAATTCGGTGAAAGTCAGCTGTATAATGACAGCATCTATTTCCTAAATGTGGAAAGCATGGTTTCTCAGACTGCTTCTCTTCCAGTCAAGCAAAACAAAATGAAAGAACAAAACCAAAGAAAACAGAAACCCACTGAGTAAAACCCACTGAGTAAAAACCCACAGTCATTTAACAGTGATTTCTGTAGAACAAGATGCTAACTTTTTTACATTACTACAGATTAATTGGTTAGAAAGTCATGTTGTGATCCACTGTTTTCCGAAAGCCCAGGGGTTAATTCTAAGATGCATGCTAAGTCTTCACTGATAATACCAAAATTATGTAATTAATGGGCCATCACAGATATACAATTTTCATGTTTTCTCTCATCATTTCAAAGCACAATGTGTACCGCAAAGGTTTGCAAAGATGGTTTTCAAACTTTGAGACAAAATTTTGAGTTCCTCAAAGATTAGAGGTGATTAGAGGTTATTCAGTTGCAAGATCAATATCATAGACAAGACAGATTGTCCACCATTACAAGCTTCCTTCTCTAACAAGCAGCTCAGGATGCTCTAGAACAGTGGTGGTGAACCTTTGGCATATGTGCCAGAGGGGACACCCAGAGCCCTCTCTGTGGGCACGCATGCCGTCACCCCAGCACAGAGTTCGCCCCACCCCTCCGCCCAACAGCCCAAAGGGAGTGCTTCTTCCCTCCCCCAACACAGAGTTCACCCCACTTCTCTGCCCAGCAGCCCAATGGGAGTGTTTCATCCCTCCCCCAGCACAGATTCTGCCCCTCCCCTCTGCAGCATAGATGGCAGCCTGTTGAGCTTGGACACTTGGTCTCTAAAAGGTTCACCATCACTGCTCTAGGATATCATCTCAGAGCAACAGTAGTCTCTTTCTAATTTGGCTGCCATCTTACATTAAACATGTGGATTAGCAAAGCCTCTCTTGACTGGCTTAGCCAGCCACATGTTTCCTAGTCACTATGGCCATTTGTACCATACAGCATCAAATCCTAGGCCAATTATTCAACCGAGCTGTAAGCTGTACACAATGAGGCTGGCAAGAGAACACTGTTCTGTCTAACTCAAAAGACTGCAGTGGATTACTGGTTAAGATGCTGAACCTGACCACTGGAAGGTCAGCAGGTTGAGACTTGAGCATGGGGTAAGCTCCCATCTCTGTCCCAGCTCCTGCCAACCTAGCAGTTTGAAAGCAAAAATTGCAAGTAGATAAATAGGTACCACTTTGGTGGGATGGTAAACAGCATTCCATACACTCCAGTGTCTAGTCAGGTCTGCCACATGACCAAGGAAATGTCTGGAGATGAAGACAAAGCTGGTTCTTTGGCTATAAATGGAAATGAGCACCGAACCCTACAGTCGGATGTGAGTGGCTTTTGAGCAAGGGCAACCATTATCCTTTACCTATGTCTAACTTAATAATGTTGACACCAAGCTTGGAAACATCTGGCTATGCAGCAACTCCCAGTTAGCTCTACACATGGTCAAGAATCACAATGGGGACTCATTAAATGCCAGACAGAAAGCATCAAAGGTTACGTCTTTTGCCTCTGGCTATGCAGCATCTCCCTGGATGCTGGTGTTTTTCTGAATTAATGTCTGTTTTAGTGGTTTAAGTCGTTAAGACACTGAGCTGGAGACTGGAAGGTTGTGTTTCAATACCTGAGGCCTGCACTTGGAGACATGAAAGGAGCCTCATTTGGGCATCCCCTGAGCAGAGTTTCTCCAGAAAAAATCCTTTCAACCCAGCGTAATCTCTGACATGAAATTATTATTATTATCATCCTGTTTTAACCATTCAATGTATTTTAATTGTTTTTAATATATATATTATTTTGCTTTAATTTGACCTTTTTAAACATTGTGAACTATATTGAGGTCCTTCCCCAGGGAAAAAAGTGGCTTATAAATACAGTCAGCCAGCCAGCCAACCAACCAACATGTCAGCTGTCCAGTTGGCCAGCCAGCCAGTTAGCAAACTGACAAACAGACAGACAGACATTTGAAGGGCTATCATGCAGAAGATACATTAAATTTGTTTTCTACTACTGCAGAGGGCAGGACACAACCAAATGATTTCAAATTACAATTTGAAAATTTCAACTAAATGTTAGAAATTACTGTTATTTCCTCATGATGACAACTGTAAAGTTTGGCAGTAAAACATAGTGCCTTATAGGTGGGTGGATTGTCCTTCATTGGACAGATGTAAATTGGCTGAAATCTTGTTGCTTTAGCTCATGACACATAGTACAACTTTTTCACAAATTAGTAAGTTCTAATGCTTCTGCAAAGGACCTAAGGGTTCCTAGGGATCCCTTTTGTTGTCAGGATGCTGTTGAATGTTGTGCAATAGTAGGAATAGTAGTTTCAGAAAATATCCACTGCTGGTAAAATCTTCCAGTAGTGCTTTTCAGAAATTAAAGATTCCTTCACATTCTGAGATGAAAGGATATCAAGGGAACATTTGAACCTTCTATGTGGAGGTAATAATACATTTTTAATTTCTGAAAAATCATATAAGAGAGCAAACAAAACAAAAAGACAAAAAAATCTTATGGCACTTTAAAGACTAACTGCTGTATTTTAATGTTAGCTTTCATGGATCAAGTCAATTTCATCAGACGCTCTTATGAAGTGGACTTGATACACAAAAGCTAACATTAAAATACAGGAATTTGTCTTTTAGGTGCCAAAAGTTTTTTGTCTTTTTGTTTTGTTTACTCTCTGATATGCTTGAAACACAGACTAACACAACAACAATTTCAAAAATTTGAAAAATCATAGTGGCCTGTAGCTTTATGTGGCATAAGTTAAAGCATTAGTATTTTAGCAATTAATTCATTGGATTTTAGCCGTGCTGAACTATTCTAAAGCAATTGATCCAGTGAATCTACTCTTTGCTGGATGCATACTGTTACATGGTTAGGGGGATTGTGTCAGATAAGGCAATTCTATAAGTATGCTAGACTCTATTTTGAGCCTGGACTTCTATCAGGGTCACCCAAGATGAAATGTTCAGAGCTGAAGCACCAGTCTAAGATGCATCTACGGTACTCTCTTCAGCAGTAACAGCCATATCAGCAGAAAAGAATAGATAGTTTCAGTGTTGATAGGAACAGAGAAATGTCTGCAGGGCAGATCCTATACAGAAGCAGTAGCTGGACAAGATACAGTACTGTTGAGGATCTTTCACAGACAATGGCAGCAACACTCAAGCAAACTTTTCTTTGCATTGTGCAGAAGGTGGCAATGATGAACCTTTTTTTACCCTGAAAACCATATGTGATAGCCCACAATGAAGACATAGAGAGTGATGGAATGTGAGACTCCCCAGTCAGAAAGCATTCAATCAGCTGGGCAAGAGCAAAGGACTAATATGATAAGTGCTGTCACTAATGTCACAACTAGAGTAAAGCCGTCTAGTATCTATAAGGCACAGAAGTGAAAGGAAAGTCTGGTGTGACTGGAAATATAATTTGAACATGGAATGTGAGAAGTATAGATAAAAGTAAACTGGAAACCATAAAACAAGACATTGAACATTAGAATAATTGATATTAGTGAACTGAAGTCGACAGGACATTTTCAGTCAGATAACTATAAAACATTTTACTCTGGAAATATGCAAACCTGCAATGCATCAGTTTTCTCCATGTCCTTTACTGAACCCTCAACTTATTTTTATGTACTTCTATAACTCATTGTATATTGTTTACTTAATATCAGTAGGAATACAATATTGAATTAGTACATTCATAGATTAGCAATAGCAATTATACTTATATATCACCCCATAGCATTTAGAACACTTAGAACACTTTCGGGGTGGTTTACACGGTAGTTAGCTGGTTACTAATTTTACCAACCTTGGAAGGTGAAAGGCTGAGTTAACTTTAAGCTATAGTATAATGTTCTAAATCAATGGAGAAGACGTTTACCTTATACAGAGCAAGAAATGTATAATGTTCAAGATGAATTCTGAAAAGAAAGAGGCACTCAAGATCATATTGCAAATATCTACTAGCTCCTAAAACATACAAAATAACTTCAAAAGAAGATCAGTCTCTTCTTTATAGACTTTAACTGTGTGGCTCATGAAATGCTATGAGTTGTTCTGAAAAAATGGATACATTGTGGATAAAATGCTACCATTTGAGCAGATTATAGAGAAACAGAATGGTTTCCTACAGGCAAAGGTGTAAGAGTGTCTTCTTTCTCCCTATCTGTTCAATTTGTACACAGAACATATCATACATAAATCCAGATTAGAGTGAGATGAAGGAGGAGTTAAAGTTGGTGGATGGAACAAAAGATATACAGATGAAACCATATTACTGTCAAGAAGCAACAATTTTGAAACCACTGATGAAATTGAAAGCCGAAGATATCGAAGCAGGACTGCAGTTGAACATTAGGAAGTCAAAATTATGATTACAGAACTACACAACTTTAATATTAACAATAAAGAAACTGAACTAGTGAAAAAGTGTTTTCAAGCATAAATTCAAATGGAAATGGCAACAAAGAAATTAAAAAATAACTAGTACTTGGAAGAACAGCAATGAAGGAATTAGAAAAGATCATCAAGCATAAGGATGTGTTGCTGGAGAGAAGACCAAGATAATCCATACTCTAGTATTTCCACTCATCATGTATTGTTGTCAAACTGGACAGGAGAGAAACCTGAATGAAAAATAACTGATTCATTTGAAAAATGGTCCTGGAGGAGAAGTGTGAGGATTTCCTGGACTGCCACAAAAAACAAACAAGTGGCTCCTAGAGCAAATCTAGTCTTAACTATATCTGAGGGCAGAAATGATGAAATTGAGGCTATCCTACTTTGGGCATATCATGAGAAGGAAAGACTGTCTGGAAAAGGCAAAAATGCTGAGAAAGGTGGAAGGCAGCGGGGGGGGGGGGAGACCAAAGATGGATTGTCTCTATAAAGGAGGCTATAGGCTTGGGTTCACAAGGGTTGAGCAGCACTGCTGAGGAGAGAACATTGTGAAGATAAATCATTCATGTGATAGCCACAAGTCTGGGGAGACACATTACAAGAACAATTCTCTCCTCCTCCTCCTCCTCCTGCCATATCCGAATCTGAATATAGGTGATCATCATGGCAATCAGCCATAAAGACTGCCCAGAGAATATGCAATGGCCTTTCATCTGCCTTCCACATCTGCCTTCCCTGTAGACTTTGGCACCCAAGGCTGTTGGTCCTAAGGGTGTTTAGGTTAGTTAACCACCACCTGACACTCAACATTGATTCACTGGCAAGTATGGTCTCCTCCAGTGATCGTCAACCTTGGCACTCCAACTGTTCTTGAACTTCAATTCCCAGAATCCCTGATCAGCAGGAGTGCTAACTTGGGTTTCTGGTAATTGAAGTCCAAGAAAAACTGGAGTGCCAAAGTTGACCCTCACTGGTCTACTCTATTACCATAGCAGGATAACCTGGCCAGACTGGGAATTCTTTGTTAGGACTAAAAATTGGAGACTAGCCAGTGTTGCAGAGACAGAAATTCCAAAGTGACCAAGATTAGCAACAAAAAATTCTATGCGGTGGTAAAGATACAGTCTGTTGCAATTTCAACCAAGATTAGGATTTACTTCCCGAAACTGGAGTCAAATCTGAATCTCCATCATTTTAATCATGATTGAATCGAACATTCAGTGCTGATGCTACTTGGCACCAAAATCTTTCCCCAGTTTCTGTACCAAGAATCCTCTGATTCTGTGCCAGATAATATGCTAAGCGTCTTTATATAACTGAAGAGTACGTTGTGCAAATTCATGTTATTTTAATATTATACACATAGTTAACATTTCAGCTGAAATTATGCAAATCTGTGCTAGTTTCTTTGCACACATTTTCTAACATTTGTGTAACTCTTTAAAAATAGCCAAAGCTATGCAAATTATGGAGTGGGAGAGTTACTACTCAAGTAAAACATTTCAAACAGACAAAATGTGGATCAGACCTATTTCAGTATTGTTGAATTAAACCAGCATCGAACTTGTACACCAAGGAAACTCAAATGTTACAATAGGAACATTCAGCACCAAGTTTGTCTGTTGAATGTGCCATGCAAATTAGCATGCATCTTGGATACCTTGGAGTTATTATTCAGTGAGGAATCTGTGCATTGGTAGATGACACTCCGCACATGCAAATGGACTTGAGAAATCAAGTCCATCTGCATATGTTTATTTAGCCATTTGAATATCACTGGCTAGGTGGACCATGACATGTGCCCTCCACTTTCACCTTGCCCAAGGGATCCATCAGAGGACGCTTAGTGAGTTTTAGTCCTGGCTTAACATCATTGACAAGAGATGGGCAACACTGCCTAGCTAGACCACTTAGCATGCACAAGTATGCTTATTTTATATACAGGGTCCCAATCTAATTGATGCAGAGCACAATACTTACAGTTCTGGAGAGTTAGTGTATCTGGTTATCTATTTATTGAAGAATCCACACTGCAACAAGCAATGCCAAGAAGACAGTTATAAACAGGTGATGGAGAATGAAGAGTGAAGGGCCATGTTACATTATTTGATAGTTTTAAGGGAAATCAAATGCATGTCAACATGACAGATGGGGAATCTCACCCCATAGCACTGAGATCACCTGCACTTTTTAAAAATAGATTTGAAGTGTCCTCTTCTGGGCACTGAAGTTCAGGATGGATACTAACAAGTAAGACATGCCTAGAGGACAATGACAAAAATGGCAACATTTTAAAAAGGAGTTGGTAATGATTTTACAGAAAAACAAGTTTGAAGTATGCAGGCGGTACCAGCCTAGAACATTTTTTTGGCTCTGCTCCACCTAAGCATCTCTGAAATCCCAATGCCCTCTCCCCTGCTGTGACCTATACAGTGGTAACTCGCTTTACGAATGCTTCAGTTAATGTCAATTTTGCTTTACGAATGAAAATCCATTGAAAATAATGCCTCTCTTTATGAATTTTTCAGGATGGATTAATTAGTTTTCAATGCATACCTATAGGAAATCACATTTCGCTTTACAAATTTTTCATAATATGAAATGTCTCATGGAATGCGTTAAATTTGTAAAGCGAGGTACAGTAATACCTCGGATAACGTTAAGACTTGGTTCCACAAGTCTTAACGTTATCAGATTTATAGCCTTATCCGATGCATGCATCAGATAACGTTAAAATCCTATTCAGATGGATCAGATAACGTTAACTCCATAGAGATAAGCAACACAGGCTTCAAGGGAAAGTCAAGGAAACATGCTGGAACCTTTGTCTAAAGAGTAAATACATTACAAAAGCTTGCCAAACCAGTCTGACTAGTTTAGCAAAGCAAAGCAAAAGCAGACATGGTGGTGGGGACTCTTTCAATATGTCCTGACTCCAATTTAAAAACTAAGAGGGATAGAAGCCCCAAATGGATGACAACATGCAGAGTTCCCATCTGGAGCCATGTGCACAAGAATCAGTTTTAAAAGCTAACAGCAAGGGTGCCCAAACTTTTCAGGCCACGGGCCAGTCACGTGGTTCATGGGTGCCCAAACTACAGCCTGTGTGCCAGACCTGACCCTGCAACCAATTCATCTGGCTCGTTCTACCGTCGCCACTCCCAGAAGCTGGGTGAGTTTTACTTCCGCTTCTCGTGTCATTGGCTGGATCTGGCCCATAGTTTGGGCACCCCTGGCTAACAGAGATAGAAGCAGGACCCAAAATGGATGCCAAAATTTACCAACATGCAAGGTGGCCATCTGGACACATGTGCACAGGAATCCATTGGTGTCATGGGCCAGATCTGACCCACAAGCCCTGTTAACAGCAGGGGTGCCCAAACATTTCAGGCCACTTGCCAGTCACGTGGTTCATGGGTGCCCCAACTACTCCCTATGGGCCAGATCTGGCCCTGACACCAATTCATCCAGCCTGTTCCGACCTCATTGCTCCCAGAAGTGGGAGTAAAACTCACCCAACTTCCGCTTCTGGGATCGACGAGCATCCTAACAAATTTAGCAGGGCCTAAAGCTCTGGAAATTGCAATAATGGAGACTGTCTCTTGTTTATACATTTAGAACAAGGAGAAAAACCCAGGCTATTTTTCCAAAGCAACGTGTAGAATTTGAGAAGAATAAAGGTTAGTAGTATGTAGCTCAAAAGCATGTGCTGAATCCTACATGCTTTTCCTTTCATTGTGGGCCTGAACCAGCAGATGTTGGAAGGGAAAAGGCTGGCTTGAGTGATCACATTTTGACAAGAAAGAGACTGTTGGAATTCTCCCTCTTTGACTGGCTATTATTGAATTTTGAAGGAATTTGTCTGGCAAAGCTTAAGTGGTTATCTTTTCTTAACAGTGGTTTAAAGTAGGGATTCCCAACCTACGGCCCATGAGTCAGCCCCAGCCCATGGTGCCATTCCACCCAACCCATCACCATCAACCCCACACCTGGAAGTGGGCACATTTACATCAGCTCTAAAATGTGCCCACACATGCTTAAACAAGCCCATAACTGTGATAAACGCAGAAGTGGCCACATTTATGACAACCATAAATGTAGTTTTGGGTGCAGTTGATCAGTGCATCAGTAGTTTTGGGTGCAGTTAATCTGTTTTACCCTGCACCACCCGTGCTCTTATGACATTGCTCTTTCTGCGTTAAGAATGCTTGTACCTGCAATGGGTATAATTCACATCTGTTCATTTTTAAAGAATTTAAAAGTGTGAATTCCTTTAAATTAAAAAGGGAAAGATTTTTGGTTTTGATTTTTAATTGAATATCAGAGAATGCAAGACCTAACTGATTTCCTGATCTCTTAGTAGAGGCTTAAGGAAAACTCGTATTCTCCCTGGGATGATGCTAGACTTCAACATTCTTTCCCTGACTTGTAGAAAAATGCTTTTCCCCCAAGCTGAACAAGTCATTTATTTTTTCAGCATTCATCTTGCTTTTCTAAATAAGTGTCAATGCCTGGGATATTAATTTCTTTGCCATGGAGCTCTATCTGGCCAGTGGAGAGGCCCATTTGTAAAATCTGTCAGCAAAAAAAAATCAGTCCTTTCAATGCACCGTATATCTTCCCTGCAATAAAGACAGAATCCTTGTGTGGTGCAATGGAGTCTTTGTTTGAAACACTCACATAAATCTGCTTCTGCTTAGTATTTAGTTCTGTATATCTACATTTATATGCATCATGTGCCATCAAGTTGTATCCAACTTTAGAGCAATGAAAATTGGGTTTTCAAGGCCAGTGAAATATTTAAGGAGAGGTTTTACCAGTGCTATCCACCCAGTTGCTTTCCATGACTGAGCAGGAATTTGAACTGCTTAAAATAATAATTTGCTTTAAATTGGTTAAAATAATAAATTGTTTTTTGTATTTATTTATTTATTTATTTATTTATCTATTATTCGTATTTAGTATCCCGCCCCAATCGGGAAGACCCGACTCTGGGCGGCTTACAACATACATTACCGCCATAGGTAATGGTCATGACAATGTATAAAAACCTTAAAAGTTCATAGAAAAATTTAAAACATTAAAGCAATAAAACAGATAAAACAACTAAAAACAGATACAGATGCAGATGCCAAGTGGGGGGAGGGATGGCTGCCCTTAAATCAGCCATCCTAGGTGGGAACCTGCGTTACTATGTCCCCACACTTGACCCGCCAGCCAGGTCTTTACACCCTTTCGGAAGGGCAGGATCTCTTTTTGTAAGAAGTTTGTCCTGATTAGAATGGAAAGGAGAAATGATTTTGTGTTAATGAAATCCAAAATCTGTCCCCTCCTAGTTTTGATTTTCATTGCATCCGTCAAACCTTATGCTTCTAAGACATATTGTGGATAATTACAGTAGGTTATTGCTAGAGGATGAGTCAATTACAGAAAAATTGATATAACAAACAGGCATGTTTTCAGTACATGAGAGCTACGGTAATATAATCCAGGTTGATAACATTTTCATTACTTACAACAATTAGTTGTGAAATGTGAATTTCTTCTATAATTCAGTCTGTCTGCATTACCCTTCAATATTGCTCAAATACAACAACAACAACAACTATTATTATTATTATTATTATTATTATTATTATTATTATTATTATTATTATTATTATTATTATTATTATTATTATTATTATTATTATTATTATTATTATTATTATTATTATTATTATTATTATTTCATGTCAGAAATTATTCTGGGTTGAAAGGATTTTTACGGAAGAAACTCTGCTCAGGGAATGCCCAAATGAGGCTCCTTTCATGTCCCCAAGAGCTGGGACCGGGCCAGGTGCTCAATCCATCATGCAGTACCTGGGTTTTGAACTACCGACTTCCTGGGCTTCCTTAAGTCCCAAAATAGGAGTTATCAATGTTGTTACAAATTTTATTCAATTGTTTAATTTTGTACTACATCTTGCCAACATTGTTGCCATCTGTGGTTGTTCTCTCTTCCAGAGGTTGCCCAAGCACCTGAGGTGGCCATTGCTTTCAAATCCATCCAAATTATTCATCAAGTTGGGGATTACGCACATTTGAATGGTGAAGAATCACAAGTATTTCAAAATTATCCTGGCTAGATATTGTAACTAGATGAATGTCTGTAACATTCAGCTTCATGAAGAATTATGAGAGAGAAAGTAAAAGAACTGATAAAGACATAGTCAAATTCTGCTTTTTAGTTTTATTGGTGGACCATGCAACTGAGCTTCATTTTATCTGAATAATAATAATTTAATGTCAGAAATTAGTCTGGGTTGAAAGGATTTTTGCTGGAGAAACTCCGCTCAGGGGACGCCTGAATGAGGCTCCTTTCATGTCTCCAAGATCTTTTCCCATCAAAGTGGTGCTTATTTTCTACTTGCAATTTCTTGTTTTCGAACTGTTAGGTTGGCAGGAGCTGGGACAGGCACTCAAACTGTCATGCAGTACCCGGGTCTAATTTACCATCCTTCCAGCTAACAAGGTAAGCTTCTTAACCACTGAGCCACCGTAGTCCTATTTTATCTGAATGGAAACATAGAATCATAGACTCATTCAGTTGGAATGAAGCCATTTCACTTGCACTACCTTTTTGAATATTGTTTTTCTTGAGAAATGCAGGTTTAAAACAAGAACTGGCAAAACAAACTGGGGTGGCCTTTGAAGGAACCTGGCCTTTTCATAATACAGTATTGCACAGCATAACATTGCTGGACTATGACATGGACTAATAAAATCCTGGTTTAAACCAACTGCTTGGCTTCAGAGCTTGGAACAATATTTTTTTATGGACCGTAGTTGCTGAAATCTACAAGACAGCATGGCCTGTGGGTGGGGTCTGGGATCTTTTATTCAAAAAGTAACTTTTCTAAGCTCTTTCTAAGAAAGAGAAGGAGAAAACGTATAGAGGAGAATAGTTTTCTTTAGATTTAAGCAAAGGCAGGCACTGCATTAAGGATGTGCAAAATTATTTTACAATCAAAGAAGCAAAGTATGAATCTAAGCTTTCAGAAGAACACAACACCCATTTAATAATACATAATGGAAGCATGAAAGAGAAAAGATCAAAGTTCCGCGTGATGAGTCTGATGTGGCAAGTCCAGACCATTTGTATACTCTGAGGAAGAGGAATAAAATGTTCTGAAAAAAGGTGAACAAGACCAGTGTATTCTGTAGGAAGTATACTCTTCCCAGTTTGACTTTCTGCCAGCATTGGGACACCCCAGAGCCCCCCTTCAATTAAGAATAGCTCCCCAGACCTTGAGACAGGGTCAGAATTTCATTATAATGCCTCTTATTCTGACCCACCCTTCCATACTTGCATGCAGTCTTTTAAACATGTATGTTAAGAAAACAAGTTGAAATAAGTGTTAACTACTGCAATGATACAGTTCATAAATGATACAACTACATAATCAAAGATGATTCAAAGAGATAGGAAGATTAAGTGCTTTCTGGGGTTCCAGGACCAGTAAAGGTTCAAGAAAGTGCTATCATCTCTTTGGATGGCTCTACTGCTGTGATAAAATGATATATGTTAAAAATCTTGATTGATATCTCCCCTCTATAAATGATTGAGATGGCCCATTGGGCAATGCATTGTCTAAAAATCCACAAATTCCTGGTGCTTGTGTTGTGTATAGAATGTGGTATGTTGTTCTGCACAGCTCTGTGGAAATGGATCAGTGGTTACCCAGATAAAGGGTCACCACTGATCCATTTCCACAGAACTGTGCAGAACAACATACCACATTCTATACACAACACAAGCACCAGGAATTTGTGGATTTTTAAACACTGAAAATAACTCACCAGTATTTATCTGGGTAACCACTGGAAATAACTGGCCAGTCTTCAAAACGGAATGCTCATGGAAAGCCTTCTTGTACAGTTGTCCAGAATATTTATTTATTTATTTATTTATTTTGTCAGGGCAGCGCACAACAGACATAAAATAAACCCCTAAAAACACAAAAAGAACAAAGTAAAATTAAAATTAAAACCCCACTAAAAACAACTTCTCATTCCCTACACTAACCCACCAAATATAGGAATGAGGGTAGGAATGGGGGGGGGGGGGGAGAGATACAGGATGCTAAATAAGCCAGCCGGGGGTGTCAGTAAACCCTCATTACCCCACACCATTCCTGCCAGCCAGGTTTTCAGGCCCTTTCTAAAAGCCAATAACCCTGTCTGAAGGCGCAGCTCCAGAGGCAGGTGGTTCCAGAGAATTGGAGAGAACAGGGAGAAGGCCCTCTTTCTTGTGCTAGAGAGTTGAGCCTCTCTGGCTGATGGAACCACTAAGGCACCTCTCCGGTCCACTCTGGTGGGACGGACAGATACCCTTGGGGAAGATGTGGTCTCTCAAGTAATGCATCCCCGCTGCTTCGGGAGGTGCACTGGTTGCCACTTTGCCTCCAGGTGCAATTCAAGGTGCTGGTCATGACCTTTAAAGCCCAGTATGGCTTTAAAGGTCATGACCAGCACCTTGAATTGCATCTGGAGGCAAAGTGGCAACCAGTGCACCTCCCGAAGCAGCGGGGATGCATGAGTGTAACTCCCACAACCCAACACCACCCAGGCTGCTGCATTCTGGACCACCTGCAGCCTCCGGATGGTCATCAAGGGCAGCCCCATGTAGAGTGCTTTGCAATAATCTAATCTGGAGGTGACCGGGGCGTGGGTGATCATGAGCAAGGAGTCCCTGTCAAGGAGTGAGAGCAACTGGCGAATTACATGTAATTGTGCAAAGGCCCTCCTGGCCATGGCTGCCACCTGCTCATTGAGCAGGAGTCGTGAGTCCAGGAGGATCCCCGGATTGCACACCGGATCTGTTTGAGGCAAACTAGCCCCATCCAGAACCAAAGATGGCAACTGCTTTGTAGACCCGTGTCCCCCGACCCACAGCCACTCAGTCTTGCTAGGGTTCAGCTGTAACCCATTGTCCCCCATCCAGACCCTCACAGCCTCCAAGCACCTGGATAGGACTTTGACTGCATCACCAGGGTTCCCACGGGCTGAGATGTACAACTGTGTGTCATCTGCATACTGATGGTATTTTACCCCATAGGAATGGATGATCTCACCCAGGGGCTTCATGTAGATGTTAAATAGGAGAGGTGAGAGAACCGAACCCATAAGGGAGCGGCCTAGGACTGGACCTCTCATCCTCCAACCACACCGACTGAGTCTGGCCTATCAGAAAAGAGGTAAACCAGGCCAACACCATGCCCTGGATTCCCAATCCCTGAAGCCGTACCAGAAGGATACCAATATGGTTCTCCTAAACTCCTCCAAACATACAACAAATCTAAAATTCTCTATGAGAACAAGAGATGCAAGTTATGAAGGGATACACAGATAGCTACAGACATGTTTTTGTATTTTATGGCTACCACACTGCAGTGTATTATGTATATGCATACTTCAAGAGCTAGCTGAGGAGATGCAGCGAGGAAAGTGACTTATTCATTGAAGAATAATTGCTGCTAGGGATAGCTCAGTGGTTTGGATGGCTGTGGAGACAGGGGTTGGGCTTCAATTTCTGTATCTCATTGAAAGGAGCTGGACATGATGATCTATATTCAAAATGTAATAGCACATTTGGAACATAGTTTTACATATTGAATTATATACATATATGTTATGCTAACCAATCACTTTGTACCTCTATAACTGATGTATATAAAATGATGTCATGAAGTCTTACTCCTATGTCTGATGAAGTGGACTTGATCCACGAAGGCTAACATTTAAAAAAAGCAAATAGTTTTTAAAATGCTGCAATATTTTTGTTTTTTGTTTGTTTTAGTTTGTTTACTCTCTGATATAGTTTTAACTACTATCATTCACTATACAGTAATACCTCATATAACATTAGTATCGAATAACACTAAAATCGCATAACATTAAGGAATCTGGGGGGAAGAATTGCATCAGATAACATTAAGATCCTATGGGATGCTTCAGATAACAACCGCTAAAGCCTGTGTGGTTACAATGTATCTCTATGGATCCCATAGAGGATCAGATAACACTAAAAATCATATAACACCAAGACTTGTGGAACCAGGTTTTAGTGTTATATGAGGTTTTACTGGGTATATGCAAGTTTACATATGATGTATCCAACAAAATGCTGCAAAAGTGTGCATTAACAACTTGATAAAAATGCTCTTTTAGTGACAAAAACCTCCTACAAGCCTTATTCACCCTGAAGGCCATTGTGGAACTTCTGCCTATGTGCAATCCCTATTATCTAAATGTTTCATATATTTAAAGAGTGATGCTACAACATGGCCACAAAAACTGTCCTGTGAATTCCAATTACTCGTGAATTGGGAAAAGCAAGAAGGGCTTCAGACTAGTCTCCCGGTTGTTTTCTCAAGGCATATTTATTTCTTATTTTCCTGTAAACCACCACCACCACCCCCTTTGTATTGCATTTCTACCTAGATTGTTTTTCCAGTGCATGAATTTACAAATCTCTGTTCTATATTAAAATCTCTTCCAAACCTCTTCCTGTAATACAGGGCACTGCTAGATTCCTCAAACACTTCCAGTGCATAATTTGGCACGGTCCATTCCTCCTGTTAGTTGTTGAGTCTCTGTTAGAATTTATGCTCTGGGTTAGACATATTCTGCTGAATTTCTTCTCAACAGCTTGTCTTTAGGGTTTACTGTTTCTGCATCAATTCAGGACATGGCTTTTTCCTCATTAATATAATCCACTTTTCAACAGGGACATCCCATGCATGTGCTTGAAATCTTGGAGAAACCCTGTTTATTACAGTTGACTTTTAATGGTGCCAAGGCTGTTGTTTTTAATGTGATCCTGGTTGCTCTGATCCTTCAGGATGTGTTGAGTAATAAAATGTAAATAACTCATCACACCCATTAATCTTTTAGCAATACAATCAATTTTAACACAACAGTGGGGTTGGAAATGTCAGCCCTAATTAAAAAATTGTCAAGTTTAAATTTGACTGTGCCTATTACTCATCATGAAATGTGCTCATTAGATGATAAGTTCTATACAGAACAAAGGAGCACTTCCCCCCCCCTCCACCTCAAATAATGCTGTTTCATTTTTTGTTTGATCCAGAGTCTTTATAATTGTATTACTTTTTCTTTTCCACACAGCAGGTGGGGAAAGGATTCTGACTTCCATCATCTCACCTTAAAAAAGAAAAGTCTGTCTTCAGAACCTCAGTCTCTAATGAAGCCATTTTTGTGTTCATTTCGCTTTTTAGGCCACCTTCCTCCCAGTGAATAATGGCAAAAAGACATTGTATGCAAGGCTACAATAAGGTACCATGAAAGATTAGCTAGTTCCACACCATCCATGCAGAAATGAAGGCATACCTAGACATTGGCAACCAACTCATACAAGAGGCTTCCAACTGGGACTCATAATTAATTGATTGTTATATTATAATTAATACTAATAGCCTTAATAACTCTAAGAACACCTTGCCTCTTAGTTTTAAGAAATTAATAAAAATAGAATTATTCTAAGCTGCTCTTTATTATTGCTGAATTGTTCAAACTTGTTTTAATTTGTTTAATTTTATTTAAAGACAAAATTTTTAGCAAGTGACAGGGGTTGGTTTATTTATTGATAGTTATTATATATTGTAGACTGTAATTTCATGCACTGTGATTTAACATGCTATGAACTGCCCAAAGAGTACTATGTGGTGTTATAGAAACTGAAATAAATAAATAAGGAGAGAGAGAAAATGCCATTACTTTGCAAAAAAAAAAAAGAGTATTATTATTTCTTGATTATCCTTCCATTCAAATAAATTCATTATAGGTGATATTATTACTTATAAATAGTTACTTCTAAATTATGGGGATGCTTTGCCAATACTATGTGCACCAGAGATTATGGTTCTTTTTTTCACATGGAGTACCCACAAAGAAAATGGATTAATACATTTTATGGCTTCCTTCTTCCATTCAGGTTTACTCTAGGTCCAGGAGATAATCACAAAGGGTCTCCTAGTTTCTCATTTTTAAGATTTCATTATAATCTCCCTAATCTTCTTATGTAGGTGGTAGCAAAAGATTATTCAAAGTTCAGGATATTCCGTGTGTGTGTGTGTGTGTGTGTGTGTGTGTGTGTGTGTACATTTTATATAGTTTATACAGCCCCCATAAAACAACAATGACAGTAAATAAGCCTGCTCTTGGTGCTGAAATCCTGTGGCACAGCTTTTAATCACTGCTGATTAAAGGTTTCCTTTGGTGATTTTGGAGTGCATGCAACTTTACAGCATTGTGTATGAGTCTTGCATACCCTAAAATTGCATTTAATCAATGGCAGTTTGTCACTGGTGCAACAGGATTTCTGCCAAGGTACATATGTTTTGGAAAACTTTAAGCATAACTTGGCAGATATGCATCGAGTGGAGAATCTTGCACCCTCCCCCCATCTCATCTAAAAACCTGGGGCCAAAGAGAAAAAAGGCAGAGACAAGACCTTAACTGCCCAGAGGGAGGTGAGTGGAGAATCTTGCACCCTCCCCCCACACCATCTAAAAACCTGAGACCAGAGAAGGAAAAGGCAGAGACAAGACCTCAACTGCCCAGGGGGAAGTGAGTGGAGAATCTTATACCCTCCCTCCACCCCCTCCAAAAACCTGAGGCCAGAGAGGAAAAAAAGGCAGAGACCAAGGTCTCAACTGCTGTCACCACTGCAGACGCCCAGGCGGATGGGCGACAGAGAACACCAACAGCCTAACAAGCAACTGGAGCCAGGAAGAGGGAAGGAATCACCATGATGGATGGTCTCAACGAAGACTCATAGCTGCATGCATTTGATAAGTAACTGAATTACCATAGTTGGCTCGATATAACGAACTTTCCTTTTCATACCAAAGTTGATGACTAGCAAGATACTTTTGGCTACATGTATAACTTCTTGTTTCATATATCCAGCATTAATCAACTTAATTTTTGTCTGTTACTTTGTGTTAAATTGTAATAATATGTATGACAGTAAAATACTGGTGTAGAAACTGGCAAACCACGTCAGGAAGTTTGCCAAGAGAACTCTATGGACTAGAACAAAAGGCAAAACAAAGAGGCAATAGGATGCCTAGTCCACCAGATCAGAAGAGTGGAGTGAATAGGACAGTGGGAGGAGAAATACGGTGTTGTAAGGAACAATACTGTATAGGGACATGGAATGTGAGATCTATGAACCAAGGAAAGCTAGAAATGGTAAAAAAGAAAATGGAAAGAATAAGCATTGACATCTTGGGAATCAGTGAGTTAAAATGGACAGGGATGGGCGAATTCAGCTCTGGAAACCATCATATCTACTACTGTGGACAAGAAAACCTCAGAAAAAATGGAGTAGCCATAATTGTCAATAAAAGAGTGAGAAAAACAGTAATGAGATATAATCTTAAAAATGACAGAATGATCTCAGTCAGAATCCAAGGCAAACTTTTCAATATCACTGTAATCCAAATATACGCACCAACCACTGGTGCAGATGAAGCCATAGTTGACCAGTTCTATGAAGACCTACAACACCTCATAGAAGAGACACCAAGAAATGATGTCCACATTATCACTGGAGATTGGAATGCCAAAGTAGGAAATAAAAAAGTAAATGGAATAACAGGCAAGTTTGGTCTTGGAACACAGAATGAAGCAGGGCAAAGATTGATAGAGTTCTGCCAAGATAAAACACTGGTCATAGCAAACGCACTCTTCCAGCAACACAAGAGGTGACTTTACACATGGACTTCACCAGACGGCATTCCTTCTGTCCTCTGCTATTTTAAGAGTCTCATCAGACAACCACTTTGCTTTCTTACACTTCTTTTCTTTTGGTATGGTTTTCCTTGCTGCCTCCTGTATGATGTCTTGGGCCTCTGTTCATAATTCTTCTGGCACTCTGTTTCACACCTCCACTGTGTATTCCTTAGGGATATTGTCTAGGTCATACCTGTCTGGCCTAATTGTTTTCCCTATTTTCTTTAGCCTAAGCCTGAATTTTGCAATCAGTAGATTATGACCAGTGTGTTATGACCAGTACCACTCTATTATTATTATTATTTATTAGTTCAAATTTATATTGCCGCCCACTCGCCGTGGCGACTCAGTCCTACCCCTTATGTTATTTTACTCTATTTCTTTGCATTGTTCATTTAGGTATGTTTCCTTATCTTTCCTTGCTTTTCTTTGAAATTCTGTATTCAATTGGTTGAATTTTTTTCCTTTTTCCTTTGTGTTTCGCATAATCTCTGATTGCAAAATTCAGGCTTCGGAATCAACTGTGCGACTGAACAACAACAACAAATGTAGAGGCAGATGGGTACCACTTAAAAGAGTTCCTTTTCTGATTCCAATATGTGTAAGTTATACATTTTGGCTGGCTGAAATCCTATTTTTTAACTTATACAACATAAGGCTGATGACATAATGAGTAGCAGCTTCTTCTTTTTTGGAAATTGGAAACTTCTAATTTCACTGCCCTCCAAATGCCCCACATTTGGGACCCCTTTTGGTTTTAAGAAAAACATTGGAGACCAAGCTGAAACTGCCAAACTGATTTATTTTATTTATTTATTTTTTATTGTTCGCATTTAGTATCCCGCCCCAATCGGGTGGGCCCGACTCTGGGCGGCTTACATCATGAATCATAACAATGTATAAAGCCTTAAAATTCATAAAAATTCATAAAATTAACAGTGAAAGCAGATAAAACACATAATAACAGATACAGCTACCAGGTCGGGGGGATGGCTACTCTTAAATTAGCCATCCTGGATGGGAACCTACATTGCTGTGTCCCCACACTTGACCTGCCAGCTGGCAACAGCTGTAGACATTAAAGCCCATCCCCATTCCATGGTTCCCAGTGGTTTCTGCACAACAAAATATAATCTAAGGTTGCTTTAGACATTTGGGGGTTGGGGTGGAGAGGGAACCATGAACGTCTCTGTGGCAGAGAATGCTGCTCCAGTATGGAGTGCATCAGTGGTGGGATGTAGCAGGTTCACCCCAGTTCACTGGAACTGGTAGCAGAGATTCTGGCTGGCTCCACCCATCCAAGATTTGAAATAACACAGGGCTTACCACTGGCCACACCCACCATACCATGGTAGCCCAAAGAGTATGTAGTAAAGAAAATGAATCCCACCACTGGAGTGCATCCACACACACAAAACAAGTTGTTATTGAAACATTGAAACCTACACCAGTTGGAAAACATACCCTCTTGTTGCCAAGGCTCCCCTAAGGTAAGGAGAGAAGTAGCAGTGGACACCAAGAGAACTAAAAAAGAGAATGACCCTTGACATCCTCTGAATGGATACATGCCTCAAGCCCTCTTGCTCAGATCCAGGAAGAGCTTTATGGTAAGAACAAACCATTCTTGAAGATAAGAAAAAGAAAAAGCAAATTAGAAGATGGAGGGACAAAGAACAACATTAAAGGAGGATTTGGCTGAGGAACCCAACCTCCCTTATGTCACTTGGAGGACCCTGAATAGGCTGAGGGTCAGAGTCCCTAAATGCAAGACCAACATGTGCAAGTGGAGGCTGCTGGCAGACAACAACACACTGTATGAATGTGGAGAGATACAGAATCTGGCTCATTTACTACTAGAAACATGTACTGATGAAGATGTAATTATGGCCAATGACAAAGCCAAGAAGGTGGCTTCATTATGGCAGTGCAAAGTTTGATCTGGACACGAAAGAAGAAGAATCAGGCTGACATAATGTAAGTTGACTTCAGTCAATCAGACAAAGTAGCACATGTCCCAAAATAGAAAAAAAGAAATTATTAATTAGTTATAATCTGCCATTGATGAGGAAATTCCTGTTGCCAAAGGTAGAAATACAAAACAGGTTACTTGAACTCATCTTCTATAGCCTGGTTTTTTCTAGGTGTTAGTAGTTATGAAACTTCCTGATATGATGACTTTGTTTAAGACAAATTGTAGATTCTTCATTCTCCATCTCTTTTCCTCCTCTTTTCCTGTACACCAGACATAACTACCTCAGTTGCAGCTCCTCCGGTGACTTAGTGGTTAAGATGCTGAGCTTGGAGACTGGAAGGTCAGGTTTTGATACCTGAGGGATCCATGGAGACATGAATGGATCCACTGAATAGAGTTTCTCCAGAAAAAATCATTTCAACCCAGTGTAATCTCTGAGATAAAATTATTACTACCACAGTTAGATAATAACTCAATATCTAATGTGGTGAGGAAGAAGACTTTTCCCGCATCTACATATAGACAGGTAGATGGAAACATCTGTTGTAATACTAAAGGATTTCCCCCTCTATGTAGTGCTATCAGCCAAAATAAATGACAACTCACACAAGAGTAGAACAGATTTGATGTTGTAAATGTTTGCCTGTGGGGGTTTAATTTAGATGCATGCTGAATTCTAGTTGATTTTACATTTTTAAAGCAGGCAGACAAGCGAAGGTGTACCCTTGAAGTTATGCTGCAGAGATGCTACCAAGCCACTCAGTCCTTGTCCATTTCATTCCATGCAAGTCCTCAACTTGTATTAGGGATGAGAGTTGATGCTGGATTAGTAGAAATCATCATTTCTCAGCACCATCCTATTTTTCCCCTTCCCTCAAGTGAATTCATTTATCTGGCTGGCACTGACACGCAGAAGCTATAGCTGTAGGAGACTGCATTTCACCAAGCCTCAAGCATTGTCCAATTTAGGGGACATGGATTTAACTGAATGCAGTCCCACTGGGTATTATTTATTCATGCACTAAAATATTTATATCCTGCTTTTCTGTCCTAAAGATTGGGGCCTTGTGGTGGCTAAGTGGAAGTTGACTAAAGGAGTGACGATGATAGAGTTGAGATCACTGAATCTTCAACATTCTTGTTTTGTAGAGCTCTGCTCTGTGACATCTTCATCATAGTCATATCAATTTTTCTTATATTGCCTGGGAAATTGCATTAAGGGTGCTGAAGAAATTTGCTCTGCTTTTACACTCTGTCCCTGGAGTTCTGCAGAAAGGAAGAAGAACGAACCTTGTACAATATCTGGCAAGAAGCAATCAGTTATATTCACCAAGGTTCTCTAAAGTAACTAGTTTACAAGCACAAATCTTGTTTGTTTTTATTTTACAGGTAACTGTTACTTTGTGTAAGGCTGCTCTTTTCCCACTGTTAGTCTAGTTGGGTATTTACTACTCCTTGCAAAGTAGAAACCTCTCTTCTTTTGAAAGCAGACACTCTTTAGTCATACAAGTAGATTCTGGAGATCACATGGAACAGTAAATACTACAATTGTGCAAAAGATTCTGCTATTAGTTGCAATTTTTTAAAAGTCATCTTATTCTGCAAAGTGAGAAAATAGTTATTTTTAATTACTTTTAAAAATCAAAGAACTATGAGCTGCAGGCTGCACCTATCATAGTAGTCTATAATAACAATTACAACAAACATAATGAAGGTAAATTTTTTTTTTAAATCTATAAGATAATTATTGTTGTTCAGTCACACAGTTGATTCCGATCCTTTGCGACCCCATGGACTATTGCCCTCCAGACACCTCTCTCCTCCACCATCCTTCTCAGCCCACCCAGCTCTGTGGCCATTGCATCTACAGTACCATCTAGCCATCTCGTTTTCTGCCACCCTCTTCTTTTGCCTTCAACCTTTCCCAGCATAAAGGCTTTCTCAAGTGAATCTTCTCTTCTCATTTGAAGTCCAAAGTAATTTAGCTTTAACTTTACTATTTGACCTTTTAAAGAGCAGTCAGGATTGTTTCTAAGATTAACCTATTTGTTCTCCTAGCTGACCAGGGGACTCTCAAAACTCTCCTCCCACACCACATTTCAAAGGCATCTATTCTTCTGCACTCAGCTTTCCTAATGGTCCAGCTCTCACAACCATACATTGCCACCAGGAATACCATTGTTTTGACAATGCAAATTTTTGTTTGCAAGGTGATGTCTCTACTTTTAACTATGTTCCCCAGGTTTCTCATAGCTTGTCTCCCAAGCAATAGTCACCATTTTATTTCATGGCTCCAATCACCATCTGCAGTGATCTTTGATCCTAAGAAAGTAAAGTCTGTTACTGCTTCTACCTCTTCCCCATCTATTTTCCAGGGACTGATAGAGCCTGTTACTATCATCTTGGTTTTCTTGATGTTGAGTCTCAAGCCAGCTTTTGCACTCTTCTTTCAACCTAAGAATCAGCTTCTTTAGGTCGTCCTCACTTTCTGCCATTAGGGTAGTGTTATCTCCATATCTCAAGTTATTGATGTTTCGCCCAGAAATATTGATCCCAAATTGTGATTCCTCCATCCCTACATGGGGCATTATGTGTTCTGTATATAAGTTAAATAAGCAGGGTGACAAAATGCAGCCTTGTCTTAGTCCTTTTCCTATTCCAATCCACTCCGTCATTCCGTATTCTGTTCTTTAATTACTTGTCACATTTTGTTATGGTCCACGTAGAATGGTGTGATTCTATATACAGTTGTACCTCACTTAAAGAGTATAATGCGTTCTATAGGATTGCTCTTTAAGCGAGTTTGCTCTTTAAGTGAAACTCCATTGTAAATGACCAATTGTGGGGGGGATTGCGAACACCGATTTATTTGTTGAGCGAGTTTTTGGTTGGTTTTATTTGTTAAGCAAAGCGAACATTCAGAGAAAATTCTGCTCTTTAAGCAAGTTACTCTTTAAGCAAGGCACTCTTTATGCGAGTTTTGGCTGTACCAGGGTTCTTCAAACTTGGCTCTCCAGGTGTTCTTGGACTTTGACAGGGTGTGGAGAGTCCCTGCACAGCGGCACCGCCCTTAAACACACCAGCTGATGTTCCGGAAGCTGTCTTGAGTTCTCCAGTACAAGAATAAACAAATAGTCTTGCAAGGGAGTGAGTGAGTAAAACAAAAGACTTTAGTTGCTGGCAATAATATACACAAGTGCTGGCTTCTATATACAGTGCAGTGAAATAACATAAACGAAGAAATAATATACCAAGCTTATCTTCAGCTTTCTGTTGTCTTTGAACGAAGACAGGAATGAAAACAAACAACTCCCAAACCTGGAGGTAGCGTTCTTTGTCCACAATGTGTCCACAAGATATAGCCAAAGTTCAAGGCTTCTTCTGACCGATGGTCACAGGAATCCAAAACACAGTAGCACAGAAAGCAAGCAGCTGAGAAAGCATCAATGAGAGAGAGAGAGAAACCCAGAAGCTTGCTCGCTCTTATTTGCTTCACAATAGCTGCTTGTGAAGCAACACCCCTTGGTCTTAAAGGAACAGACCAATATCCCATTGTCAAGTTGCAATATAGACCTATGGCCCTATCAGACTTCAGTTACCAGAAGCCCAAGTCAGCACACCTGCTGTTCCGGGCTTCTGGGAACTGAAGTTGAAGAACATCTGGAGACCAAAATTTGAAAAACCTGGTATAGACTGATCCATCACTCCATCCCACAAAGAGAAGAAATATTTAGAAAATTACACTTTAAAAGTTGTTTTGCATTAGTTTCAGAAGAAAATTACCTAACCACTGCTCATGAGTTACAGATGACTTTGGCGTATCATATTTATTCCTTTAAAGGGTAACTTTACTGAGCTTTGCTGTGAAGTACCTGTAGCTCAAAGGGATTATTACTGAGTAGAATGCACAGGGTTACAAAAATTTCTACAAGTGAAATTTTGCATGCGTGCATTTTGCTCCAAGTAAGTCATTGCACAGAAAATGCACATCAAAAAAGATTTCCCAAAACAGCATCTTTGGATAGCAACCATGCTAAGATGGAAATCTTTAAAAAGCAACATAGAATAAAAAGCTGTGTTTACTTATCCATGCAGAAGTAAATAGGGCTATGTTATCTATGTAGATAAAAAAGAGCTGTAAGGAATAAGCATACACAGCAAGTTCTGAAAAGACTCCTAAAGTCACACTTTTACATGCTAAAGTCTTGGTGACCATAAGGATGGAGATGATAATCCAGAGCAGGGGTCCCCAACCTTTTTTGCACCATGGACCAGTTTCATGCTAAACAATTTTTCCATGGACCAGTAATTGAGGGTGGTGGGATTGGATGGTGCACCCAGGTGCAGAGCAGAACCACGCCATAGTTAGGCAATGTGGAGGAGGGGCCCGGCCACCTGCCTACCTGCTGTGTCTGAAGCCTGTGCTCTTGCTCCATTTGCTGGGCAGAAGGCTGTCATTGTGGCTCCCAGCAACAGCCACCCCCATGGCCCAGTTCAGGACACTGTGGCCCAGTACTGGTCCACAGCCCAGTGGTGTACTCTGGTGATGAGGCACGCCTGTCACATGTCTTTGGCTATAAACAGAGATGAGCACTGAACCCTAGAGTCAGATATGATTGGCTTGAGAGCAAGGGTGACCTTTACATTTACCTTGGTATAGCAAGGATGAAAAGAATTACTGTCAATTGAACAATTACTTATAGTTCTCATGAGCTTCTGCCCTCAACTGCAGCCCAAAATGGGCTCCCTTCACACCCTTTATTCAGGAAAGCAGCAGGGCACACAGGTGAAGAGGACGAGGAACCAAGATCCACCCAATTTTGTTGTTGGGACGGCTAGGCGGTGTATCCAGCCCCTCCTCTCAGACTGCCAGGTAATAGAATTTTACTCCTATGGTAGGCCTGAGAAGATACCTGCAGACTGAACTGCTCCTTTTGATCTCCCCTTTGCCTGAGTGAGGTCCCCAAGGTCTTGCAATGGGAGTCTTGCGAATTCCCTTACTTTTGTAGTGAAATTATCTCGACACTTGAACCAACAAACCAGTTCACAAAACAAACGTCCTTTTTGCCTCTTGTGGAAACAAAACCAATCCTGGCTCCGTCTTCCTTTTTTATTGTAGAAGCGATGAGAAGCAAAGCTTAGTCCCATAAAATATCCAAACGAAAAGCATAACTAAAGCTAATGAACTCATAACACATTCTAGAAATAAAATTCCCCATTCCTGGGTTCCTAATCTAAATCTACTCTAACACGCAATTTATACTGCAAAATAAGAAAATGCGCAGATTCTAAGTATCGTCCTGGAGTTATCTCTCCCCAAAGTTAAAGTCCAGCCTTGCTATAATTCCAGCTAAGCGTCATGCCTGGTGAGATTTCATCTGTCTCCCAAATTGTCTGATCAAACACTTGTTAGAGCTGCCATTAAAGCCTACCTAGTGGCAATGGGGGTGGTGAAAATATTTCACAGCCCTTATTGCCTCCACGGATAATCACCCAGCGACCTTGTTCTGGGTGACCAGGTCCCTGCTTGGTAGAGGGGGGTCTGGCCCTGGTTTACAGGGATCGGCTGAGGCATTTGCTGATTATCTGGTGGAGAAAATCTCTCAGATTCCCTTGAAGTTTAATTCCGGCGTGGAAGATATAGAGTTGGGGTTGACCAGAGTGCAGTCTGGCCATGTTATCTGGGATCAGTTTGATCCAGTTGGCCCTGAGGAAGTGGACAGGCTTCTTGGATCTGTTCGTGCCACTGTCTGTGAATTGGATCCATGCCACGCCTGGCTAGTCAAGGCATCTAAGGCTGTGTCAGGCGGTTGGGTCAAGGCAATTATAAATTCATCTCTGCAGGAGGGTTTTTTCCCAGCACCCTTAAAACATGCTTTGGTGCGGCCCCTCCTGAAAAAGCCATCCCTCAACCCTATGGTACTTACCAACTACCGACCGGTATCCAACCTACCCTTTTTGGGTAAGGTCTTGGAGAAGGCAGTGGCGTAGCAGCTACAGGAGGTTGTCAGGAAACGACATCCTTTCTAACGTTCTCAAAGCTTGAGGTTGTAATTTAACTAGGCCTAAAAATCCTTTCCTCTCTGTCTCACAAGACTAAGTATCACCAGACAGCTTGTTTGCCGTTCAGTGTTCCCTGGACTCTTATCTCTAGACTAGCTGTTTTGACTATTAGAGAGTATACTTCCTTCACATGTGTAAACTTATGAGAAAGTTTTCTCCGTTCCCTGATTGGTTAAAGGTACCCCACCTGACTGCAGAATCTCCATCTTGGAGAGAGCAGAGGGAGTTCGCTTTAGGATGTCTAGGGGTTAACATCTTTGCCTGGGAACTATGCCCTTTTGCTTCTTCAAAATGGTTACCTAGATTACCTAGGACTATTGCTCTGTTTGCTGGACTGTCTTATGCTACTGACCTATGCTTTAAGAACCTGATCAATAAACCTACATTTGCTTGAACAACGCCTCTTCATTGGACTAAAGGGTAAGAGAAGCAATGCATTCACACACAAGCCTCTGAATACACTACCTATTAAACCTCCTTGCATAAGAGAAGCAGCTTAGCTGCATTGCCGGCCATCTTGCCCTCTGGGGGCTTTGGTTTAGGAGGTCCAGAGCAGAGGGTGCTGGCTGGTTTCGTGACAGAGGTCCTGGATGAAGTGGATTATCTGGACCTTTTTCAGTCAGGATTCAGGCCCAGATATGCTACGGAAACTGCATTGGTTGCATTGGTGAATGATCTCTGGTGAGAACGGGACGGAGGTCATCTGTCCGTCCTGGCTCTTCTTGACCTCTCAGCGGCTTTCGATACTGTCGACCACAGTATCCTTCTGGGAAGGCTCAAAGGATTGGGGATCCAGGGTACTGTGTTGGCCTGATTTTCCTCATTTCTGAGAGGCCAGACCCAGTCGGTGTGGTTGGCGAGTGAGAAGTCCAGCCCTAGGTCCCTTCAATATGGGGTGCCTCAGGGCTTGATACTCTCACCTCTCCTATTCAACATCTACATGAAGCCACTGGGTGAGATCATCTGTTCCCACGGGTTGAGGTATCACCAATACGCAGATGACACCCAGCTGTATATCTCAGCCCATGGAGGTCCAACTGATGCAGTAGAAGTCCTTTCCAGGTGGCTGGAGGCTGTCAGGGTCTGGATGGGAGAGAACGGACTACAACTGAATCCCAGCAAGACTGAGTGGCTATTGGTAAGGGGTCCTGCACTATCTCGGGAGTTGCCATCTTTGGTTCTGGATGGGGCAGCTTTGCCCCAAACAGACCCGATGCGTAATCTGGGGGTCCTCTTGGACTCATGACTACTGCTCGAAGACTAGGTGGCAGTCGTGGCCAGGAGGGCTTTTGCACAACTTCGTGTAATACGCCAGTTACGCCGGCTCCTAGATTGGGACTCCTTGCTCATGATCACACATGTTTTGGTCACCTCCAGACTTGATTATTGTAATGCGCTCTACATGGGGCTGCCCTTGGTGACCATTCGGAGGCTGCAGCTGGTCCAGAATGCAGCTGCTCGGCTAGTGATAGGGTGCGGGTGTTATGCTCGTTCCTCACCACTGCTTCGGGAGCTGCACTGGTTGCCAGTATGTCTCTGGGTGCAATTCACATGGAAGTGGGCCAGGATACTTGAGAGACCGCATCACCCCAAGAACATCTGTCCATCCCACCAGGTTGGATCAGAGAGGCTCTCTTATCATCCCATCAGCTAGAGAGGTGCATCTCTCTAGCACCAGAAGGAGGGCCTTCTCCGTGTCCGTCCCGGCCCTTTCGAACCTCCTGCCAACTGAGTTACACCTACAGGCAGAGCTACTGCCCTTTTGGAAGGGCCTAAAAACCTGGCTGGCATGGCAGGTGTGGGGCTCCAGTAATACGGGGTCCCACGTTGGGTGGCTGATCTGATGGGATAGCCATCCCTCTCTCTCTTACTCTTGTAACCTTTAAAAAACCTTTTTAAACTTTTAAATTTTTGAGGGTTTTTTTTTTGGTCGCAAATTTATAGTTTAATTATTATTTTTTTGAAGTTGATTTGGTTTCTGGGTTTGTGGGGGGTGTGGTGGGATTGTTTGGAATTTTTGATTTTGATTTGTAATTTTGATTGGGGATTTTTGATATGTTTTTGATTGAATTATTTGAAGTGTTGCTGAAATATTTTAATAATGTCTTGATTTTGTAATTGTGATGGGTTTGTGTGTGTGTGTGTGTGTGTGTGTGTGTGTGTGTGTGTGTGTGTGTGTGTGTGTCATGTGACACTTTGATATGTGATACCTTAATATGTTTTGTCATGTGATACTGTGATACTGTATTGTGTTGTTTATGTTGTTAGCCGCTCTGAGTCGCTTCGGCAAATAGAGCGGGATTTTGTAATTGTAATTTTGTAATATAAACAGGTGGCCTGGCTTGGCCCCATGGAATCAGAGTGTTATCTCCTGATATTTTCCCAATCTTATCTCACTCCGAAGTGGACTTTGCCTCCTTTGAAGAAGCTGTTTTCCTCCTCTTCTAACTGAACAAAATCAAGGGGTTTTATACACAATTTCCCCCTCTTACTCCCTCCTTAGGAATTTTCAGGTGGCCTTGGACTCAGATCTTGAGGGAACACTTATCTCCTCAAAATCTTTCAAGGTTGCATGTTGGCAAACGCCAAGCTCTCATTTTGTCCCCCCTCCCATCTCGTTGGCAGGGTCATTTACCTATGGTTTGAAAGGGCAATAAACTTGAGTTGCCAAGTTCACTCCCATTCATTAAACTTTGAGAATCCCTCAGGTGTTTCTCTGTCCATTAGATAAAATACAGCACCAGTAGATCCATAAACAAATATAGTGCTAATAAAAATACACTGAAATGAAAAGCAATCAGCTATGGGGTAGGAGGGAGTGGAATATCAATAAACACCATTCCAAATAGTTCTGCCTTAGCTAGTTTATGGTATATAGCAATTGAGGAGGCCTGGAGAACCTGTGGTGGAAATGTGTCTCCACCAAGATGACCCTATATCTGGGTGAGATTTTTTTCCTGGCTTCTCTTGGGGTGGGTAACTGTCATGGTGAGTCAACCAGCCATGGTGAAGCAATCCAAAAACATATGGCCACCTTTTTGAAATCCTAGCCCCTGTCATGCTAGCAGGAAACTTGCCCAACAATGAAAAAAGTAACTTCTTATTTAGGTTTTGAGTAGACAAGGCTGGGTTTTTTCCCTGTCACTTTTTGATATGTACATTGCTAGGTCTAAAAATATGCTTTTTAATCAGCATCCTGGTACATTTTTGAGCCAAGAAAATATGATACTTTTTTGAACATAATGATATTCAGAGACGTGGGAACTCCAAGGGAGAAATTCTGCCCCTGTCTTTATCTCAGGAGATGCAAATCCACTCTCTTTTCATAGGATTTCACATAATGGTTTAATTCCTCCAGCATTCCTCCAGCTATTAGCCTGCATAGCCTACAGTACATTCTATGCAGAAAAGACATATGATGGCTAATAATACAGTTAAATTAAGGATTGTTTATTCTATCCAGTAGGCAATGACTTCTTCTTCTTCCATGTCTGGGCCAGACACGAAACTGCCAAAATGAAGGCACCTTTTGGTGAGTTCATTCTGCGGTTCCTTTCAACAGTAGGATGTTTCTGTAACAGTTCTCATACTATAGACTTTCCTCCTCCAGGAGCTTTGTCTGACACCTATCTCAATTCAATATAGTTGCCAAATTTAAAATATATTAGCCAAAATCCTATGAGGGGTTTACTCTGGAGCAAGTGAAATCATGTAAGCAGTCACCATAAATTGCAGCTAAATAGCAAGGTGCTTCATCATTTGTCTGGTAACACACCCAGTCATGAAACCACACAAATAATCCATACATAGGCAGGCATACAACTGGTGCTTCTTTAATTAATTGCATTTTGCTCCTGTAGGGCATAAGATTTCACTTACTCCAAAGTGAAATCCCAGTATAAATTATCTTGTGAACTTCCCAAAGAATGCACTAAAGTGGTATGGGGCAATATATACGTGTAATGGCTAGTATTATTGTTATGTTGGCCACTTATTCACTCAAACTGTTTATGTGCTGAAGTTTTTGTTGTTGCAATTGTTTCAATCTAGGATTTCAGCCACCTGTTGAACACCAATTGGGATTTCAAGATTGTGTAACACAGATATAGTGTAACCTTTGGAGGTATATTGCCTCAGGTTAAGAAATCAATGCAGGCACCATCTGTTGCACACTGATTCATGCAGCTTGCTATGCAACAGACATCTACAGTGATTTCTTAACGTGATGCAAACTCCAAAAGTTATACCATTTGCATTAAAATGTGGGCACAAGTAACAGGACTTTGACCTGCATTTTTATGCTTTTTATGGCTGCTGTACTCTAGTTTACACGTTCATCTATTTAAGTGGACTTTTAATAATCTAGCAGCCAAATGATAAAATTGTCATGTTGCCTCTTTGTCCATTCTTACTTTTGCTGTGAACCATCTTTGCTAGTTAGCTGTTCTCTTTTTTCACCACCATCCTACATCTTTCCCACTCTAACCACCCAAATAGTGTAGAAATTAACCAACACAAATACAGATGTCCTTCTTTCTCTGAGCAACTTTTCTTGTATTCTTGATACTCAGCCAAATATGAATTATATGAGCAGGACACTGCGTGATTATGATTGAAAGCAACTCAATGTTATCTTCTCATTAGAGTCTTCTGGCCCATATTTTATCTGGCCAGAAAAATCTTCCCACTGGCATGAAAAAGAATCTGATTTTGCAAATTCCCTTTTAATATCTCTGGCAAGTACAGGGGTCCAACCTAACAGAGAGCCATTTCATTCCTAGTTGCTATGGTTACTACATCTTATCCTCTGTTCTTCTTCTCCTCTTCATCATATTTGACTCTTTGGTCCTGGTGTCCATGGTGACACTGTGTAAAATAACCAGCATGGTTATCTTTCCGTCTCTCTTTTTTCCTCTCTACCCTCAAATATAGATTCTTATTTTCTGCCTTACTCATTATTGGCAATATTTAATCCTCTAATCAGATACTCATCTAAGTTGTCAAATCTTGTTATAATTTGCTTTTCATCTACTTTTATAGGTTGAGGAGGACAAGTGCCATATATTAAACTATCATTTCCATGAACAGATTATTTTCAGTCTGCAGATTGATTCCAATCTGCCCAAAGTCTGGAATAAATTCTGGGATCTGGAGTAGATCTTGCAGTCCATCCAGAATTTTTTAGTTAGCAGATCACTTTTTAAAAATGATCTTGGACCTTCAAAAAAAAGTGAGTGTGTATTGTTCGGAGGAAGATTCAGGAGAAACAGTTGCCAGATTATGGTTGGGTTGATTTGTATGCTGCTTTTTTAAAAAAAAAATGGCATGGAACCAAAAGCTTTCCAGGTTGAATCTATTTTTTTTTTTGCCACATTTTTAGTTTGGTGGACCTTCTCTCCAGCCATGCTGCCTAGGGCTGGTGTTTGACTTCAAAAAACTTTGTGGATGCCAGATTGGTGAACGTTTCACATAGTGCAAAGAAGGTATATACTGATCAAGAAGGGGAAACATGTGGATTTGAGACCATATGCATAAGGCATCTTGTCAAATGCCCCATTTTGCTGCCCCTCCCCCTGCACTCACACCATCAGCCGGGGAAGAAGAAGCCAGGGCAGGTTGAGGACTTCGCCGCCCCTCCCCCTGCGACCACACCAACATATTGTAATATAATGTATTGTTTGTAAGCAGCCCTGAGTCGCTACAGCAAGTGGGTGGCAATATAAATGTGAACTAATAAATAAATAAATAAATAATCCTTTAATGTAGTTCCTTGCCCAGTGAGCCAGTGGCTTGGCATAGCGGGGTTGGTCCAGCCCAGGTGGCACTTTTGGGGGGGATGACAAAATTTCACAATAAATAATAATAATATCTTGTAATCTGAACTAAAAATTTGAACCATTTCATTTCATATTTTTGTCATACCTACAATTCAGACTGATTAAAATGAGCACGGAACTTTTTATTATTTAATCTGTGATGAAACCAAGGAATCCCCTTTTTTTAAATGCATGTAGTTATCTCGCTCGGTCTAGTGACTGGCAACACTGTCTGTGGTAATTACCTGTGTTTTATTTTGTGCTCAGATTGTTCATGGCGAATATTCAGTGAAAATTAATTATTTGATATAAAGAATAGAGTTCAATATTGTCTAATAACACTTGCAATTTAGGACACGGTGCAGGCAAGTTCGTTTGGAGAAGTCCGTCTGTGACAGTGAATTTGGCTTATACCCCGGGTGGCTGAAACCCACACTACACCACTGCAGTGAGCTCCTTCCTCCATCTTCTAATTTGGTTTTGCTCTTGTATAAATTGAAAAGTGTTTGTTCTTGCCATAACGCTCTTCCTGGATCTGAGCCAACAGACTTGAGGCTCATATCCATTCAGAGGATGTTGAGGTCATTTTCTTGCTTAGTTTTCTCAGCGTCCATTGCTACTCTTCTGATATGAGGTGGAGCAATACCAACAAGAGGGTATATTTTTCTCAACTGGTGTAAGTTTGAGGCATCCTGTCATAATACACGTGGCTTCATTCACAGCAATGTCAACTTGATTTTGTGTGTGTAAATGTGCTGCACACTTGGGCAGCATACTCTGCTGCAGAGACACTCAGGGCCAAAGCTGATGTATGCAGCATGGATGACTGAGTTCCCCATTCACAGTTTATGAGTTTCCTGACGATGATGTTCTTTGTACTAACTTTAGCTTTGGTATTTACGCAGTGCTGCTTAAAAGAGAGTGCCCTGCCAAGCAGAGTCTTCGGAACTGGGCGGCAATACAAATTGGAATAAATAAATAAATAAATAAATAAATAAGCAAGGTATTTTTGTGCTGGAAAATGCTGTAATCTGTTCCCTTGCCACGTAACATCATACTCAACCATTAATGTGGAGAAGTACAGAATCCAGCTCATTTACTGGTCTGCCGATTACTGTCAGAAACATGCACGGATGAGGACATAAGTTTGGCCAATGACAAAACCAAGAAAGTGGCTTCATTTTGGTAGTCCAGGGTTTGATCAGGAAATGAAAGAAGAAAATGATGCAGTGATGAGAGTTGTGATCCAAAACACTTGGAGGGCATCAGCTGTGGAAAAGCTACATTTAAGAGTTAGGGAGGAAGGGGGATTCTTATGTATAAAATTGTGGCTCATATGGAAATAAAATAGATGAGGCGATTCACACACACACCCCTCAGTTTTTCATAGTGGCCACCCACATGGCTGAGTGGCCCAACCACATTTGCCACACATAAAAGGAAGTTGAGCACATAATTAAAGTACTGAAACTTGGTATCCCATGATGGCCACTAACACAGTTACCTTTAAATGAGGCTGGACAAATTATGGAGAGACAGTTCTTGATGGATACCCCTTACAAGCATCAGAGACAGAACACTTCAGTATACCAACTGCAGGGAACAATTTATTGTATTCATGTTCTTCTGTGGTCTTGACTTAGGCACATGACTGATCACTATGAGAATAAACTGCTGGAAGAGGTAGCACTTGGAGGTGTCACATTGATCTCCTTGTGTGAGGCTCTTATGAGTCATACACCTGACAGACACCCGGAACATTATGATAAAAGATGTGGATGAATTGCTAATACCTTTGAGAACAGGGACAACATTGAAAAAGATCTTGATAGGCTTGAGCCCTGGGCTCAAAACAACAAAATGAATTTTATCAGGGTTATGTGCAAACTTCTACTTGGGGAGGCGGACAAATGCACAATGACAAGAAGGGAACACTTGGCTCAATAATACTACAAATGAGATGGATCTTGGAATTGTTGTAGATCACAAGCTGAAATATGAGCCAACAATGTGATTATTTAAAATTATTTTTTATGTGATATGGCTGCAAGAAGGGCAAATGCTATTTTACGTTGCATTAACAGAAGTGTAATGATTTAAAACTGTGAGCTGATAATCCTCTATTTAGCACTAGTCAGACCATGTCTAGAATACTATGTCCAATTCAGGACACCACATTCTAAGAAAGATGCAAAAAAAATTGGGACAGGTTCAGGGAAGGGTAACAAGAATGATCAGTTGATTGAAAGCAAAGTCTTATGAGGGAAGGAATTGTGTATTTTTAGCCTTGAGAAGATGAGACTGAGGTGAAGATATGATAGCATTTTTCAATACAGTACAGTGGTACCTCACTTAAAGAACATAATGCATTCCACAGGATTGCTCTTTAAGCAAATTTGCTCTTTAAGCGAAACACCATTGCAAGTAACCAATTATGTCTTCTGGCTGGGGGGGGGAGGGGATTGAGAACCCCGATTTAGTTGTTAAACGAGTTTTTTGTTGGTTTTAGTAGTTAAGCAAGGCAACCATTCAGAGAAAATTCTGCTTTTTAAGCGAGTAACTCTGTAAGTGAGGTGCTCTTTATGTGAGGTTTGATTTTACAGTACTTGAAACATAGTTAAGAGGCAGGATCTGTTCTAGATCTTCCACAGATAATAATGGACTCAACTTACAGGAAGCCAGACATAGACCAAATAACCTCTAAATTGTAAGAGCAGCATGATAGTGGAACAAATGACCTTGGGAGTACTCCAATGCTGGAGGCATTCAAGAGAAAGTTGAAAAATCATCCTTCAGATCAGCTTTGATTTTGATTTCTGCATTGACCAAGGAATTGGACTTGAGGACCACATAGACCCGGTTCAATTCAATTATTTCATGATTCTAAGATACATCTGACCACAAAATGTGAAGCAGAGAGCATAATTATGAGTGTCTCTTGAATGTAGCTAATGAGGGTTCTCAAATAAATAGTAACAGCTTGGCTTTATGGGGACTTCAGTCATGAATTAGTGGGTACAATTGTTTCAGTATAGTATTTTGAGTCCAAATTAAAACTGGGCTCTATTGAAACATGCTGTGAAGCATCAGAAACATGGAATTAAATTTTACTCTTTTTAAACAACAATGAGCCTTATTTTCCACCAGACTCTCATAACCATCTTTTTGGCAAGGCTTTCTAATTCAATGATTGATTGGATCTGTGCAAGTGTGCACATTGTTGCTTTTACTTTATTCAGAGAGGCAGACTATCAGGAGAGTCGTCAGAAGCAAATACATACAGAGATGGGCAGGCAAGCATTAATTTAGACACTGCCTCCCCCTCCCCTCCCTGTTCATGCATCACACAGCTCAGCTAAGAAGCAATAAACCACACCTTGCACCCAAATTAGAAATGTTCCTACTTACTGCTGCTGCTTCCCCTCTGCTTAGTTTCAAACCTGGGCAGTTAGCTGGCATCCACCCAGGTTCCTTCTCTCTTCCTCCTTCCCTCCCTCTTTCTCCTCCTTTCCTCTATCACTCACACAAAGTGTGGTCCTGTGTCAGGGATAGCAATTTACACTCATATACCACCCTATAGCATTTAGTGCACTCTCTGGGCAGTTCACAAGGTAATTAGCATATTTCCCTCCACATGCTGGAAACTAATTTTAACTACCTCAGAAGGATGGAAGGCTTGGTCAACCTGTTACTGGATAGACCTCCTCCTCTGGTCTTTTTCTTGGCCTCTCTCTTCGTGTTCCCGACCAGTCTCTGACACCTTACCTCCTGTAGCACAGGACTCTGTGAGCAGACTAAATTCCATTCACTTGTTGCAGAGTACACATGCAGTGGCACTGGGCCACTGCAGCTTTTTAACACTCAGAATGATTGCCTGAACACACTTAACTTTTTGTTAAGGAATCATATCCATACCTCTTTCTAAGAAAATTAAAAAGCTTATGTTTATCAGAGAGATGTAAGACCAACATGCTCAAGTGGGGGCTTCTGGCAGATAACAAAACACTGTGTGAATGTGGAGAGATACAGAATCCAGCTCATTTGTTGGTCTGCCAGTTACTACTGGAAACATGTACCGATGAGGATTTCAGCTTGGCCAATGACAAAGCCAAGAAGGTGGCTTCATTTTGGCAGTTTAAAGTCTGACCTGGACGTGGAAGAAGAAGACTCATCAGAGAAATACACTTGGGATGGGAAAGGTGGTGGTGGTGGGGGAGTCCTAGTTCTACTTATTAGGTTGGAAATAGTTGGAGTCATGGCTATTACTTTCAAGTCTACAGCAGAAAGGTAAGATGTTGGAAAGAAATGAAGGAAATAATCAAACCTAATGATAGGCATGTTACCTGAAAAATCGCTGCCCTGTTTTTCTGCCACAGGTTATTAATTAAAAAACCATACAAGTCTGAAGAAATACTGGTAGAGCATGGCTGAAGACTGCAGACAGCTGGAGATGTGCTTACTTACTAAAGAAGGCCTTCCACTGGCAGAATGCCCAGGAACCACAGAGTCTTAAAATTCGGGTTAAGAAGAGGTTTATTATTGCATTTAATCAACAGTTTGCCATCTGCTGGTCAAAGACAATTAAAACCCACCCATTAAAAAATACACACGAGCTTCCTTGTCTATCTTTACTGATGAGAATTAAAGTCCAAAGTGAATGAAGTAGTTTTTATACAGTTCCTACACATACAGACTAATCCTAGAAACTATCTAACTTGAATTTGAGTTTACACAATAAAAAAAAAGAACCCTCAGCAGGTGGTCAATACAAACACAAATAAGTCAATCACAGGTTACAAAAGCAAACATTTATGTAAATAAGGTTAAATGGTAAAATATTACAGTTACCAGGAAAGACAGAGGGAGGAGATTGGGGAATTAGGTAAAACAGTTGCTGATGAAGTGGCCAATGCCAGGGCTCAGCTTCCAGACGTGCCTCCAACGAGCAGGTCCATTTGCAGGATGTGCTCCAATCAGGAGGCAGGAGATTTGAACAACCAAGCAGTATTATTATTCCACTGGCTGCAGTACATCATGAGAAAAGTCATCCCTAATCCCTCCTGAGCTAATCTGCCCTGTTAAGCAGGAAAACCCATAATTATGGTGTACAAATATGCTAATTTCCCTAACATCTGTTTCCCACAGAAACAATAGCCACAAGAGGAAAGATACAAACAGGATGTATGCTGGTAAACAGAGCTTCAGGGAACGATGTGCATGGAGATAGCCTCAAGGATGTACGGGCATGAAGAGAGCTTTTTTGATTAAGATAGGACTTGCCCCAGCATGTCCTGGGTGCGTGAAAGTAATCTGAGAGATTCCTGCTTGAATAGACAAAGACTGAACAGTTTAATATACATGGGAACACTTTTATTAACTTTTAAGACATCCTAGACATAACTGCGAATGAAATTGACATAACTGGGAATGAAAGAGTTAAGTCTGCCATGTCGATAGAAAACCGCGCTTGGCTAAGGGGGCAAATGCTTTTTTTAATCCAACCGCAATTACTTTAATTCTCTCTAGGACCTAAAGGGTTAATTTTGTGACCACCGCTGCTTGACTTTTAATGAAAAGGAAAAGGGGGGATCCATTTTTTAAACACCTGTGTTTGCAGCCTTAAACCACCTAGGTGAAAATAATCCTTTTAGTGGGTTTACTCTTGAGGAGATCATCCTTTGTCCAGGACCAGTCATAGTCCCTTGACTGGTCAGAACAACCCTGAGGTCCAGAGAGGCTGTAGGAACAAAGAAATGATTTCCCTCTATTTTTTATATTTTTATCCAGCATTTAAAAGGTTAACTCCATCCTCAGATCACCACCTCTCTTCGTCCTCACAGCGCTGAATTTTTCTAATATTTTTTTCCTCTTGATGTGCTTTTGAGGAAAGCCTAGAAAGCCTTGAAGCCTTTGAAGTCCTTTGAAGTCTGATTGAATCAAGCGACTGGATACATTGTATCATGGCTCTTGGCTTTGAAGTCTAAACTACTCTCACTTTCTACTTTCCCTTTTATTGCAGTTTCGCCACCTGTACCAATACAAGTCAATGGAGCAGGGGAATTTGAAACCTCTCCATAGACTTGTATTGGGTTTCCCTCGAAGTCTCCGCTAAAGCAAGGCTTTTTGAATAGGGCTTTTAAAATGGCGGTTTGACTTTTGAAAAATTGATTTATTGCAGTTATCTATCTGCAAGTGAGTTGGATGGTTGCGTGTACAGTGTAGTGCTTATGGACATGTAAGTCTATTGGGTAGAGTTGTGGGAAAATGGAAAATAAAGGTTAAAATTTTTATTGAAAATAAAATATAAAAAATAACAATAAATGAAAATAAAATTGGGTTTTCTGGATTTTGGGTAACAGCCATCAAACTCAGGAGGATGGCAAGTATATATCAGAGCAGGTGAAGGACCATCTTGGAAAACTGGGGGAGATCTATTCTATTCTTCTCTTCCCCATGCAAAAATAGCCACCTTCTTAAATACTGTATAAGATTTAAGATTGCACACAGTCATTTCCAATAGCACTTTGGAGCTTTATAGGTTGTGAATACCAGCCATCCAAATCTCACAGTCTGAATACTATTTGCTCAGCCCTTCAGTCAATAAATAAGATCCATAGCCCTTATAAAATCATGAGATATTTTATAAACAATTTAACTATCAACAATTCAATTTCTTTGAAGCCACACTGGATTTATAAATTAAGCCCATGTTTCCCTTCCAATTACCAATGACAAGACAAAGCCTGCTAAATTAAATAAAACCAGGTAAGAGAAATCACATGTTGTGACAAACAGATGTCTTTGACAACAATGAAGGAGACCTCTTCTAAAAACATGAAACAGGAAGCCATGTAAGTAATGCAATAGTCTAGTAATACAAGTAGTGTAATAATAATAATTTCATGTCAGAAATTACTCTGGGTTGAAAGGGTTTTTGTGGAAGAAACTCCACTCAGAGAACACCTTTCATGCCTGGGACAGAGACAGGCACTCAATCCTTCATGCAGTATCTGGGTCTCAAACTGCCAACTTGCCAGCCTTTGCACTAACAAGGTGAGCTTCTTAACCACTGAGACATTGCAGCCCCAATGCAAGTAATATTTCTCTATACAGTATTGCAAAAGGATAGGTACTGTATAGTCCCTGAGATAATATTGTCTTAAACCCATTTTCAAATGGCTCAGTAATTTGCTACCAAAAGTTATACTGTACACAATCAACACCTACTTATATGTTCTTTCAACGGATGTTTAACTTTTCCAGCTGGAGGAAAACAGCATTACTTCTTAAGCAATGAGGCTTGGCAGGAACCAAACCAGCTGAATGCAAAACATTTCCATCTTGTTCATTTATGGGGAGATAAGAAGGCACCTTCAAAAGATTTCTAAGAAATCCATATTTCAACAAGAGGCACCCATATCATTTCAGAAAGAAAGAACAGTTGGAATTCAGTGTCTGACACAAGGTGCTTGGATTTAAATGCTAAAGGTCAGCTTTTGTATAATAAAAGATTCAGAAGTGAACCCTCTGTTGCTGCCTTGGTCTCCTGGAGGAAATATTAATGACTTTCAAACAACTATTTGATCACTCAAAGCAACCTTAAAGGTATTTCTTTACTTAGGTATGGCAATCAAGACAAATTTTTGAGATCATACGTGGTTAATTTTCTTGGAATATTTGTTCAGTGTGAAAGAGGGGAAAAAATTGTCTGGCTTCCTGGAAGAAAAGTTGGGTAGGATATAAATGAAGAAATGGAGGCTTATATAATGTGGAGCTCTGCAACAGCCCTTTCCAAGGTGAAATAAGGTGATGCCAAGTGAGGCCTTTATACTCAGGCAAACTCGGTTTCATGCATCTCTGGAAACACGCATCCCACTGTGCATTTCATCTCTGCAGTCTAGAATGGAACAGACCTTGGAACATTATTGTTTTAATGGAGCAAAGCAAAGCAAAGCAATCACACTTATATACTGCCCCATAGCGCTTAGTGTATTCTCTGGGCGGTTCACAAGTTAATTAGCATTTTGCCCCAAACATGTTGGGTACTCATTTTACCAACCTTGGAAGGATGGAAGGTTGAGTCAACCTTGAGCACTGGTTAGGACTGAACTCACAAATTTTTGGTTGCAGGACAGCAGCTTAACTACTGTGCCACCAAGGCTCCTTAATGGAACTCAAAGGCAAAAAGGTGTGATTATGATTATTATTTATTTTGCAACAGTAGTATCTTATGGTATATTCTACTTCTTCTTTACCTCCATTTTTACCACATCAGGTGTCGAGGGAGATGCAAGGTTCTTGTTCTGGCTCTTCCACAGGAGTTATTTCGTGTTTTTGTAATATTTCTCTGGTGATATCTCTCCACCTTCCTTTGGGTCTGCCTCGTGGTCTTTGTCCTTCTCTTCTTTCTTCATATGCCTTGTAAGGTATGGAATTCCAAGACATTCTCTCCAAATGGGCAAACCACTTTACTTGTTGTCTCTGTATGTAGTTTAAAATTGGTTCTGTTCTAATTCTTTCCCTTACAATCTCATTCCTGACTTTATCCCTTCTAATCTTTCCAGCAGCCTTCCTCAGATATTTCATTTCCATGGTGAGCAACTTTTGTTTATGTTTCGTTGTAAGTGTCCATGTTTGGTATTGGTAACATAAGGTGGGAATGAATATGCTTTGTATGAGGTGTTTCTTTGTATTGATTGGTATTGCCTTGTTTTGTAAGAGCAGAGCTAACTGTCCCAATATTTGGTTTGTCTTACTGCACCGTATGTTCCACAATTCTGTGATTCTCAAGATTTTATTGCTTATCGAGCCTTTATTGCCTTCATCAGCACATTGATTCGTCTGTTACTTAGGTATATCAAAGTCACTGAACCATACATGTGCCTAGAATAGGACTGGAGGAAGACAATTTCATGCAGTTTCCAAAAAGAAAATTCCTCTTTTATTATAAAATGCTTTCTCAGACACAGAAGCGTAGCTTACCTTGCCGGGTCCCCGTATAAAAATTGTTTGGGGGCCCTTTATATGCGGGGCGGAGCTAACGTCATGACATCATGACGTCGGGGGGGGGGGAGCCAACGTCATGACGTCATGACGTCGTGGGCGGGGCCAAAAATAAAAATAAATAAATAAATAAATAAAATAGAATTAAAATAAACAAACAAACACACACACCTCAACCCACCCACCCACCCAAACAACCACAACACAAACCCATAAATAACTTAAATAATTAAAATAAATAAAGAAATAAAATAAAAATTTAATAAAAATCCACCCACCCACCCAACACACACATAAACCACCCACCCACCCGAAACACGAAACCCTCACTTACCCTCTCGGCTCCATCCTCGCTCTCTGCCCCGGGCTCTGAGGCGCGCCGCCCCGCCCCGCCGAGCCCGACCGCGGTGCCCTCCGACGGCGCCGGGCTCCGAGGCACCCGCGCTCCCGGGAGGCAGGAGGCGCGTGAGCGGCAGCCGGCCGGGGGAGGGGGCAAGGTGTGCGTTCCCACCTTCCCCGCCCGCTGCTGCTGCTCGCGAGTGGGCTGAGCTTCTCCGGACCCGCTGCGGACGAAGGACGGGCAGCAGCGCATCCTCCGGAGGAGGCAGTGGCGGACTCTGCCAGGTGTCCCCAGGCCCTGGGGGTTCGGCAGCAGCGGACAGCCCGGGCAGGCCTCAACCTGCCCGTGGGACTCTGGGCGGCCCCAGGGGAGGTGCCCTCCTCTGAGGGCCACCATCGGAGCCGCTCTGAGTAGCTGCGGCTCCGACTCCGAAATTTTATTTTTTAAAATTGGAGCCAAAAATGGCTCCAATAAAGTGTGCATGCGCAGAAACTCAATCTGACGCATGCGCAATGCATCAGATTGAGTTTCTGCGCATGCGCAGTAAATTTTTGCTCTTTTTTATTTTTATTTTTATTTTTTCCCGTTGGGGGCCCCCGTAGCCCGGGGCCCCCGTATAATTGATATGGCTGATACGGCGGTAGCTACGCCTCTGCTCAGACACCTCCTTTTGTTCACCTAATAGCTGATTAGAATGGAAGTGCATTTTCCCCCTACTTGGCCATTTGCTGTATATCTGGGGGTCTGATTTTTTATCACCTACTGTACCTCTAACAAAACATATTGTACTGAGATATACAATATTCCCCTAGCTGTCTGTCAGTCTTTAAAATTTACCTGCAGATTCAAACACACATTTTCCACCTGCCTTACTGGAGTCCTGCTCAGTGGTGGGATGCCAAAATTTTAATACCCCAACATGACATCATCACAGTGTGGGCGGAGCTAACATCATGATGTCATGATGTCATGGGCGGGCCCAAAGAATTTTTTAAAAAAATACAAAAAAAGCACACACACAAACACACCCCTCAACCCACCCACCCACCCACAACACAAACTCATAAATAAATTAAATAAATAAATAAATAAAATAAAAAATACATTAAAATACAGCCAGCCACCCAAACACCCACCCCAAACACAAATCAACAAGAGCTTTTAAACCAGAGCTTAAAGCTTATTCTGGATAATCTTTCTCACACTAGGTCAGATGGAAGGAACTACAGAATGAACTCACCACAATGAACTCATTTTGGCACTTTTCAACTTTTCAACAGTTAATGAGCTAGGTACTAAGTCTTTGCCTAACCAGTTCTCTAGGATAATATGCCTTAATGTAAATGTAAAACAGCTGTACCTCCTTAAGGGTTCTCCAATTGGAACAGCAATTGGAACAGCACAGGTGTAGCTTATTGATGAGGTAACTCCAAGACTTTGCTTAAAAACCCCAAGCCAGGCCGCCAGGCCTTTTTAGGAGCTGTGGTAGTACGTCAACATAGGTAAAGGTATTAAATACACATTAAAATACACACAGACACACCACATCCAAAGGTGAGTCACCCTGAGGAGCAGGCTATAGGGAGCTTCAGGCTAGCAGCTTCTCTTCCTCCTCCCCACTTGGGAGGACAGCAAGGAGGCTGTGCATATGCACCAAGCACTGTAGGCGTGCATGCACACCAAGTGCTTGGCGTGTATGCGCAGTGGGGGAACCAGTGAAAAAGTAAGCCCTGAAGGTGGTTCCCCCCAAAAAACTGCTACCAGTTCTCCAGGACACTGGGAAAAGTTACTACTGGTTCTGGCGAACTGGTGCGAACCTGTTACATCCCATCTCTGGTCCTGCTCCAACGAAGTCGATAATAAGATTCCAGCAAAATAGATGGTAGCATCCTGTCTAAAAGCTACACCTGTGAAAAGTATGTTGTAAAGAGAATCGGTGCTGCCCATTCTGCCTATGAACCTCTATCATACTGGGTCTTCATGAACAAAGATTTAACAATTCAGACTAAGCTCATGGTATACCAAGCTGTTGTTATCTCACTGTTACTGTATGGCTGTGAAACATGGACACTCTATCGCCAAGACATCAAAAAGCTTGAGTGCTTTCACCAACAGAAGCTAAGGTCCATCTTGAACATCAAGTGGGATGACTATGTCACCAGCATTGCAGATCTCGAGAAGGAAAATCTAAACAGCATTGAAGCGTCCATCATAGGCCATCATCTTAGATGGAAAGGGCATGTCCGCCATATGGACGGTTCCAGGTTTCCTCATAGTGGGGAAACTTAGCACCAGTACAAGATCTTGTGGAGCAACTTTCAAGTGTTATAAGGACCAGCTGAAACAAACCATGAAGGTGTCAGGTATAAACCCACAACCTTGGGAGGCAGCAGCCAAAGATCGCCCACTTTGGCGCCAAACCATCTCTGCTGCTACTGATCACTTTGAAGGGGAACACCAGAGACATAAAGAGGTTAAGCGACAAGCACAGAAGCTTTGTCAATCTCAACCTCGCCCTCCACCATCTATTCAGTGTATTATCGGCTAGAGTCGGAAATGACTGGCTTTCAAGCAAAGAATACCTTTAATTTTACCTTTACCTAAATGACCATTCTCCCCTCCCCTGGCAGTGAATTTCCCTACCAGAGCAGATAAAGTAGAGGCTTTGCTTGCTAGATGGATGGATGGATGGAGAAATGGATGGATGAATACTTTCCCTATAGTGAACACACACTACACTGGACATTTTACAAATTATAACTCACACAGCTGTATATAACAAAACAATCAATATGGCAGTACACCAAACTAGATCACAATTAATGCAGAAAGAAATCAGAACATAATAATTAACAGTTAACAGCAATCGAGGATATGTTATTAAAGGCATCTTTGTATAGTAGTGTCTTCACTAAATATCAGAAGGATCCTAATTAAATATTAGAAGTATCTAATAATCAGACTCCTCTCAAGATTTAAAGTAAAATAATCTGGGAGGGGTTTCACTTTGTAATCAAAATACAAACCAAATGCACTGATATAACTATGAATTAATGGAAGGAAAAAGATACTGTGTGTACTTTGGATGTGAGGTGAGTTCCAGCAGTAGACATTCTAAAAGGACTGTTCAGACCCTTCCTCTGAAATAACTTTTTTTTTTAAAAAAAAGACCATTTATTTTCTTTCTAGATACAGTGGTACCTCGCTTAAAGAGCATAATGTGTTCCACTGGATTGCTCTTTAAAGAGTTTGCTCTTTAAGTGAAACACCATTGTATATATGCATTTCCAGTAAGCCACAGAAAATGCAAAGCATAGGGCATTTAACAGATCCTCGAGGTTGACTCAGCATTCCATTTCTGAATTTGTACTTTTCCTGAGATTTTGCCTGCCAAATTACCTTGTACTTTAGCCCATTAAAGATGGAGATTTCAATGTGCAGGAGAAGCTTTAGAAAATACCTTAGTGAGATTGGAATGTGTAAACAATGTTGGCAAGGTTGGAAGAGCCTAATGTCAGATGGACATGTCATGCTGTAAGATAATTGGTTGGAATCCTTTAGGGAATGGCTGGGAGATGGACCCTGAGGGAGGAGATAAAAGCCCCAGAAGGTGGGGCCAGGAGACACACTCTCAGTTGGATCTTAAGTGCAATCATGTAGCTCAGTGGTGGGATGTCAAAAATTTTACTACCCCACCGTGATGTCATCACAGTGTGGACGGAGCTAACATCATGATGTCATGATGTGGGTGGGGCCAAATAAAAAATAAAAATAATTATAAAATAAAATAAAAATAAGCATACACACACACACACCTCAACCCACCCACCCACAATGCAAACCTGTAAATAAAATAAATAAAATAAAAATTACATTAAAATACACCCACCCTCCCACCCCAAACATAAATCAACACACACACACACACACACACACACACACACACACACACACACACACACACACACACACACACACACACACACACACACCAAACACAAAACCGCCACTTACCTGTTAGTATAAGTGCCTGGGCAGCACCATGTTGCAAGATGGATATGGTCATCGTACCAGTTCTCTAGGATAATAGGCATGCACGCACACCAAGTGCTTGGTGCACTTGTGCAGTGGGGGAACCACTGAATAGGTAAGCCCTGAAGGTGGTTCCCCCCCCCAAAAAAAAAAACCTGCTACCGGTTCTCCGGGACACTGGGGAAAGTTACTACTGGTTCTGGCGGACTGGTGAGAACCTGTTACATCCCACCACTGTAATTCAGGCAGAAGGAAGGCCACACTAGCAGCTTTCTTTATTTCTTTAGTTTGAAATGCTTTCTAAGCTTCTGATGAACTCTATTATGTACCTTACTTTTATTTCAGTATACAGTGGTATCTCATACAATGATTTTAATCCATTCCATGGAGCTCATTCCATGGGGCTCTTAAAATAGCAGAGGAAAGAAGGAATGCAAAAGGCAAAGGAGAAAGGGAAAAAAATCCAATCACTTGAATACGGAAATTCAAAGAAAAGCAAGGAGAGATAATGAAACCTACCTAAATGAACAGTGCAAAGAAATAGAGGGAAACAACTCAAGAGGCAGGACTAGAGATCTTTTTTAAAAAAATTGGGGAAATCAAGGGTAAGTTTAAAGCAAAAATGACCATGATAAGGGACAAAGACGGCAAGGAGTTAACTGATGCAGAAGATATTAAGAAAAGATGACAAGAGTACACAGAGAAAGTCTACAAAAAGGACCTCAACACCCCTGATAATCATTATTATTATTATTATTATTATTATTATTATTATTATTATTATTATTATTATTATTATTATTATTATTATTATTATTATTATTATTATTATTTAATCAAATTTCTATTGCCGCCCAACTCAGCAATGACTCTGGACAGCTAACAACAATTAAAAAAATAGCAGAACTAAATAAAAACCCTTAAAACCCCATTAAAAAGACAAAATAATTCACCCCACATGCCCCAAACATTAAAAGAGAGAGAAAACCCTTAATTATATAAGCCAGCAGGTGGGGGTCACCCCTCCACCGGTGCCCCACACCTGCCCTGCCAGCCAGGTTTTCAGTTCTTTCCTAAAGGACAGCAACTCCATCTGGAGATGCAGCTCAAATGGCAAGAGGTTCCATAGGGCCAGAGCAGGCACAGAGAAGGCCCTCCTTCTAGTGCCAGAGAGATGCAGCTCTCTGACCGATGGAACTAGAGAGCCTCTTCGGTCTGCTCTGGTGGGACGGACAGATGTTATCAGGGTGATGCGGTCTCTTAAGTATCCTGGCCCACTACCATGTAGGGCTTTAAAGGTCATTACCAGCACTTTGAATTGCACCCGGAGGCACACTGGCAACCAGTGCAGCTTGAGGAGGATGGTAGAAGACAGAGGTGCCTGGAGGGCAATGGTCCATAGGTTCGCAAAGGGTCAGAATTGATTGTGCAACAGAACAACAATGGGGCTCATTGTTGTACGAAACAATTGCTATACAATGCATGCATCGTATAGTGATTTTCCCTTGTGAAATGATTTTTTTCACTAAGTTGTCTTTCCCATTGAAAAATTGTTGTATGCTTTTTTCCATAGGGAAAATTGTTACGCGGGACACCATTTCCCCCCAAAACCTAATTGTTATGTGATTTCATTGCTATACAGGGCGATTGTTTTATGAGGTTCCACTGTACTTTTAAAATACCTGAAGGAGACTGGAGTGTTTACTTGGTTCACATTACCTGCATCTACATTAATTTCATGAGCACCCTTTGTTCACTACCTAGATTTAGGTCAGGAGTGAGAAGGCAAGCTATTAGGAAAAGCCTGAACTGCTGGTCCTGGAAGTGGGATCAGGTGTGATCCCATCATGAGGATGCCAGAGTGCTACTTGGGAGTAAGAGGATTGTACCCAGCATGCTGGGGCAAAATACTAATTAACTCGTGAACTGCCCAGCAAGTGCACTAAGCACTGCGGGATGGTATATAAGTGTAATGGCTATTGCTATGTGTTGTTTATTTCTTTGATTTAATATCCCTTCTTTATCCCAACAATATGCACTCTTGGAGCAGTAGATTTGGCTCTTTCAACACTATGTACCCACAAGCAAGTTTGTGTTTTTTCACATCAACATTCTGTGCCCTGGTTGAATCCACTCTGTGGCCTGGCCTAGTTAGATATCCTAGTTACATATATTCCACAATACTGAATAGATTGATGAATTAGAAATCTGGAGACCTGGGATCAAATTCTTCCTTGGCCCTGGAAACTCACCAAGGAGAGGTGGAACTAGTAACACCATTCCTTCTTGATTGCCTTTAAAACTCTTTTTAGGATCACCATAAATCATATCTGACTTGACAGCCCATGATAGAACTATATATTTACCTCCTCCTGACCCATCTGAGGGAGTTAATTTTTAGAACTGCACAACAAGCAAAAGGTTCATACTCTTTTACCACTGTGAATATCACTGTGCACTAGTTTCAAGCCTGTACATTTTCCAACATATCCCTACAAGGTGAGAAGTCTCTGATGTATTTGTTTTTTAACAATTTGTTTTACATCTTCCTTTTCTCCCAGATCTTTGACTAAAAATAATTTTAGAAACAGATAAAATGCATTGTTAGTTTTAATACTAAAACACAATTTCAAAGCTACACCATTAAAACAGAGGTGGATTAATACAATTTTAAAACACTCTGTTTAAAACAATAACAGCTAAAATGTTGTCAAATTATCAAGGTCCTCTCTGGTTACCTCCTATATTAGATTTAGGTTGGTGGTTTAATCTCTACATCTGATTTGAAGGCCCGTTTAAGATTTTTGCAATATATTGCTATGCAGTCTGGACACATTTCTCCCTAGTTCATTTTGATCTTTAACCTAGATTTTAATTTATTTGTAAGCAGTTCTTTCACTTCCATTGGAAAACCAAAACATTATAATACACACAAAATCTGGAAGCATGACAGACTTTAAGGAGTGGGCTAAGCATTCAAAATTCAAGTACAGTAGATACATTTAAGTGAAGAAGAAGAGGAGGAGGAGGAGGAAGAGGAGGAAGAAGAGGAAGAAGAGATTTTGTGTTTCATCTGATTTGAAATGTGTCCCTGAACAAAAATCTATTTCTAAATTCTTTGCTTTTATGCAGAAACAAAGTTAGCCATTCACCTTTGATTCTCTAATTTTGTCTAAATCAAGTTGATTTTGTTTGGAATTTGTGATTTGTCTGAATCCAGAGCATGGCTTTACAGCTGCCTGGATTAGTAGTTGAGTTGAGCAGTTTGCACCTTTGCATTTGTAGATGTATATGACATAGCAAGGGATAAAGTTATTTATTGTTTTGCTAAGCCACCACCCAAAAAGAAAAGCTTTGAACAGTGGCCAGAAACCTACTGGGGATTTACATCCATGTAAGTGTAAATCTATAAATTACAATCAGCAGCACATTGTTACTCTTTAAAAATCCACTGCCTCTCTCACACTTCTTCACGTGCTAAGTTATGTGACTAGCACAAGACCAGGAATGTGAAAGGCAACCAGTGAATAGTGTTTACACATTTTTCCACCCTTCCTCAAATGCTGTGGAGAATGTAGGTCCCTTTTATTTGGTTACTTCAGTACAGAAGACATGTTAGGCTGAGAGAAAATAAATGGACTACAGCCATCCAGTAAACTTTAAAGCTGATTAGAGAGATCTGAGATCAGCTCCCTGATCTAATTCTGAAACCATGGTAGCAGATGAGGATGATTTTCAATGGTGTAGCCTAGCTAGTTTGCTGCAGCTAAATAAATAAATAAAAATTTAAAGAGGTTTTTGGGCCCTTTAAAGTAAGCAATATATATATTTTCATGGACATATCCTTTTTCTTCAGATTCTAGGAGTACTGTATAAAAGTCCCCAGGTTTCTCCACATCCTGCTTATGGGGATGAAACAGAATGAGAAAGCACACAGAACAGGACATTGTATTACCATTAACTCTGATCATAAACTTTCAAACAGCTTTTCAGCATAAAGAAACTGGCAATCATCAGGTCAATTAGACAAGTCAATTACCCTCTGAGGTGTAAGGACAATGGTTTCTGCCTTCAAGAGAGCATCTGTTTCAGCTGAAGCCAGAAGTAGCCTGGTTTGTTTCATAGTCTAGTTGGAAAAATCATTTCTAGGTAGTCCCGTGAACCTGTTTGGTTGACATATATTATAAGAATTAAAAGCCTTTTCCCCCTTCATTTTCCTACAAGCAATAGTGAAATACAAGAGACTGTGCAACATTCAGGACAGGATTGGCCATTGATTGGCAGAATGCTATAGTGTATTTAACAAGTAAGTATAGTAAGGATAACATGAGACAAATATCCCAATCCATGTGTTGAGATTCTGTGTGCGCACTTGTAAGCTGTAAAAGACAAGAACGTTGTTCAAACTAATATATCAAATTTCCTCATGCCTTTCCATGGGCAGTTTGTAGTTTTCTTCTGATGCAGTAACAACAGAAGATTCCTGATTGGGGTTAGTTTGATTCTGTTAAGTTACAAAATAAACATTCTGACATTACACATCTGCTAATGGGTCGCCCCAGCGAGGAGGGCGGTATATAAATTTGAGTAAATAAATAAATAATGAGTTAATTGAGGGTGGTATGTGAGACCCATCTATTACAAGAATTAGTCTTTAAGGTGCAACAACATTTTTGTTTTATTTTTGTTTACTCTCCAATATGCTTGCACAGACTAACATGGCAACCACTTCAAAAATTTCTCTGATAGTACGTTTCAAAGCTATTTGTATTTATATGATGTATTGCATCACAATCTTCCTCTGCTAGTTTTTCTGATTGTGTCCATACCAGCTAACCAGATTATGATGTAGCCCAGGGGTGCCCAAACTATGGACCATGGGCCAGATCCAGCCCCTGACACCAATTCATCTGGCCCACATCACCCTTGTCATTCCTGTAAGTGGAAGTAAAATGTGCCTGGACAGGTGCATTTTACTTCTGCTTCCAGGAGCGATGAGGGCAGCATGGGCCAGATGAATTGGTGTTGGGGGCTGTATATGGCCCATGGACCATAGTTTGGGCACCACTGGTTTAAGAAGAGAAAATAGTGACCTAAAATCTGTCTCATCCTGTTGCAAAACAGATTGCAAGGCACACTTTACTTCTGCTTCCGGTGGGAGGAACCACATGATGGGCCTGCTGAACCACCTGACCGGCCCATGGCCCAAAAGGTTTGGATACCCCTGATGTAGCCCATCTTTCCATCTTTTAGCAATTTGACGAAGTTATTGATTTGGGTACTCACATAATCCCAGAGGCTTGATTTTATTGGATAATGCCACCACATTTGGCAGAATGTTCCTACTTGCCTATATCCCTTGCAATACTGAGTTGTAGAATTACAGCTAATATAGGCTATTTCAGTAGAGTGAGGTACCATGTGTACAGAGGTTTAATAGTTGTTTCTATAACTCTGACTGAAATAGATTAAAATATTTTACGAGATCATAATTATTTCCTTTGTTCTTTAGTGTTTATACATTTCAGGTCACATTTCCATTGCCTTAAAGGTGCCACAAGACTGTTGTTTACATTAAGAAGGGCCATAGCAGAGAATACATGGGGAAAATGTATCATCTTGTTTCCAAAACAAGGAGTGATTAGATAGCATTGAATATCTGCTTTGTCAGCAACAACATCACCAACAACCTACAATTAAGTAGCTTCTCTTGGCATTTTTACAGAATTCTTGAGTTAGAATATAATCACAAGTGGTTTATCAGTTTCTCCTTCTGTGATGCTTATTTCTGCTGGAAGACATGGGGGAAATTGAAATTTGTATCCATCTCTCAATGGACTGAGCCAAAAATCATCTAGAAAGCAATACAGAAAGCTACATGGTTCAATCTGCTGATCCCCCCCCCCCCAACACGGCCTAACTAAATACATAATGAGAAGTCTACACGTTGGCCACTGGCTACCAGTTGGTTTGAGATCTCGAGCTTGCACCAGAACTTTCTTCCAGAGGCCTGCAATGCAGCAGAATGAAGAAGCTTCAGTGTAGCTTCCAATGAATGTCTTAGGTAGAGAAACAGAAAGGTTTGCAAATCTTTCTTTCCTCACAATCCTCCAAACAGTATGACCATTGTTTTACAATTCATCTTATTATCGGGATAGCTAACAATGCACAGTAGCCCAGCAATCTGTGAAAAGTCAAGTCAAGAAAATCACAGAAATAATTGGGATCGTTCCTTGAATCCCTGGCCCTTTGCTGTGACTAAAGTAGCTCTTTTTAATCTCTGCCCTGTATTTCATGATTCCCCTTTGTTGGAAATAATAATGCATTGAATGCTTTAAGAGAGAATAATTCCCTTGAAATCTTACTTTCCTCAAAATGTACAGTATCTACTATTTTTGCTGCATCCTGCAAACAGCAACAGCCATTCATATTTGCCAACAACCTGGCTATGCATTTGATGCGATTTGCTTTGTTTGTGACCTTGGATATGCAAACAGGGGATTATGAAAAATGATGCTCTCAGGATAGCTACTTTTAAAACCTTGAAAGATGAACAGAAAAATATCTGTGAGAAGTGGAGCTTCCTATACTACAAAGGGAGGGTTCTTTGGCTGGAACACTGCATTAGACATGAAATGCTTTTGCTCAAAACAATCTCAAAGAATAACCCCCTCCATTTAGGTATAAGAGGAATGGCCAATTTGTAGCCCACAAACCGAATTCATTCCCTCGGGTAATTTTAGGTGGCCTTCCAAGATGTCATATTAAATTTTCATCAGGCCAGAGCAAAATGTCCAGTAGTTTTATTTGTAAGTATGGGGAGAATGCGTTACCAAACAGTTGTTGACATTGTTGCAGTTAAGACTTATTTCAACTTGTTTTCCTAACATGTTTTAAAGATTGCATGCAATTATGCAAGGGTGGTACAGAATTAGAGCTCCTTCTGCTCCTCTTGCTTCTGTTTATATACTGTTTTTCTTGCCCAAAATGCAGTTCACAGGGAGTTTTTTAAGATACATAATTCAAAACATAAAATAATCAGTGACGGCAAAACTTGGCACTCCAGCTGCTCTGGAACTTCAATTCCCAGAAGCCCTGATCAGCAGGAGTCCTGGCTTAGGTTTCTGTGAATTGAAGTCCAAGAACAGCTGGAGTGCCAAGTGTCACCATCACAGAAATAAATACTTCAGCATTTGGCACAACAAACTTATTTTAGTGTTTATGCTTTAGAATTCGGAGATTGCTAAAACAGTTGCAGGATGGAGTGACTACATAAAACCCATCCCCCTTGTCACACATCAGGGCTTCTGATCACAGAAGTTCTCCGAGTGCCAGGTATATAAAAATACCATCTGATCTGATTTAGATATCTGTATTGAAATATTTGCCATATCAAGGAGAACCAATTTCCCCCCATGTGATTTAACAGAAGTTTGAACTGATTAGTTCTGAGGTTGCTCAACGTATGTATAAGTATTTTTAAGTTTCTGAATTAGGAGAAACATGAACCTGAAAATGGGAAATAATCAAGGGATGTGACCTCGAATGAGGGCTGCTTCACAGACATCACTTTTTGGAATGTGGTAGACCTTCAGTTTGTAGACATATCTCCTGGAAATTTTATTTCTTACACTCCAAGAGCTGAGCTCAGGGGACATACATTTTGAGGATGTGGAAGATGTCTCTATAACATTCCCAGTGAGTAGCATAGATTGCTTCAGTCTGCCCACTCACCCTGGCCCAAGTGGTGCACATTTGAAGCACACCCAATCTGGAACATACATAGATACATACAGCAAAAGAGAGAGAGAGAGAGAGAAGAATTTTGCAAATAAAGGCCAGTAGATAAAGGGTAAAGGTCAAAAGCTAGTTATATCCAACTCTAGGGTTCGATGCTCATCTCCATTTATAGCCAAAGAGCCAGCACTGTCTGCATCTGCAAATGTTTCCATAGACATGTAGCAGGCATGACTAGACACCAGAGTGCATGGAATGCTGTCACCTTCCCACAAAAGTGGTACCTATTTATCTACTTGCAATTTTTTGCTTTCAAACTGCTAGTTTGGTAGTAGTTGAGACAGAGACAGAAGCTCACTCTGTTGCATAGCACTCAGGTCTCGAACTGCTAACCTGCAACTTTCCAGTCATCAAGTCCAACAGCTTAACAACTAAGCCACTGCAGTCCCTTCCATGCACAGTATAACTACCTAAAATAAACAAAAGCAAGAATTCTAGAATACAGTACAGCAAGAACTATTGTTATGCCTGTCAGGTGAAAGGAAAAAGAGTCTAATGAGATTATTCTGAGCCGTTCCACAGGTACAGCAATTTCTAGGAGAAGCCTTTCAATGGCACATCATCTGTCAATCTCCTTCCTTGCTTCCTTCTTTTGCTACAGCAATGGTGATCAAGTTGTTTTTTTCTTTAAATGTCAGCATTTTCACCCTCCAAAATCCTGGAACAAATTTCAATGATTTGGAGGGAACCATAACTGGCTCAATATTAACTTGAGTCGTCTTGCTCTGGTCACATAAAAATATGGCTAAAAATGTGCATGCAAGTGGACTTGTCTTCTCAGGTCCAATTACATGTGTGGAATGTAGTCACAGAGCTGTCTACTGGTGTGCGGACTCCTCGCTGCAAAACAACTCCAAGGTATCCAAGGTAACATAAAAACAATTCTGCCTTATTTTATTTTCATACTGTTTAGTCAAAAGTCAGTGACATGGCTAATAAGCAGTTTAAGGCTTTGCTTCAAATATCCATATTTTATTGTATGAGACTTTGAATGACTTCTGTTTGGGCAGGGAACATTGGATTAATATAAACATTGTGGAAGTAGGTACAACTTTGCCACCTCTGTAGCCAACTCACCAGTTCCAAGCATAATGCCTGAATAGGGCTACTATTTCAAATAAAAATAGAATCAAAAATTAATGTTATAGATCAGAGATGGCAAACCTTTTGGGGAAGCGTGCTGCCATTGGCACCAGCAGCATGGGGTGGGGCTTGCCCACGATGACACATGTGCCTACACAAAGGCCTGTGCATGCCACCTCTGGCACACATGCCATAGGTTCACCTACACTGTTGTAGATCAATTGTGGGTGATGTTTCACAGGTCAGAATGTTTGCAATCCTGTGTACTATAACCTTTCTTTCAGAAACCTGCTTTTCTAAGAAACCCATCTTTTAAAAGCTACATTTTAACTTTATTTTTTGCAACATTTACAAATGGTTCTGTATGTTATTCCTGGATAATATTACTATTACTAGGATAGAAATTGTAAGCAGGTGTCATACTGCTTTGTTATTTTCTTAATAATTCTACCAATACTGTATCTAAAGTTGTGTTCTATACGTTTGTATTTAATTTTTTTTAATTGGCCTTCATTAGCTGCTTAAGAGAGTTCCAACCTGCAGGCCAGCTGCTTGAGATATCCCTGTTTTCCCCCCTCAAAAGTACCATATATAGTTGATTATGAGCTGAGTTTTTTAGACCATGCCTGATTAAGACGTGCCAACAATTTAATTAATTTTACCATATTTTCATGTACGGTATTTTGGTTATTAAAACTCACGAGCAGCTTCTGCATTTTCCAATCTCAACTTATACTCGGGCCAACTATTTTTCTGGGTTTTCAGGTCAACATTCAGTGCCTCGGTTTATATTTTGGTCGGCTTATACTCTAGTATATACACTAACTGAAAAGTAAATTTGTTAGTTACTAGACATTGAAAATTATATAGATACATTTAAAATGCAACTACATAACAGAAACTAGCTATGTTTAGGTAACTCAATCAGGGGATTCCTAAAGCAATTATTTCCATAAAAGGTGGTTTGAATATATGTTTGATATACAGTATTATAGAGACAAGCAAGTAGATAGATGAAAAGTTTAGAATATCTTTGTTGATCTATTTTTGGTGTGAACGTCCCATCAGCATGATATGAATGTAGTTCTGATCTAATTGATGTGTTTTATATAGGCATATGTCTTTTCATATTTTCTTATGTAAACTGAGATCAAACTGTATCTCCTGGGGAAATGGTTTGATCCACAAGCATTAAGGTTGTGAAGCAAAGGAGAAAATAATTTTGTACCAGTCTTCCTTTCAGGTTATCTCTTCAAAAAAAAATAAAAGACAAACTGCCTAAAACCTTTGTTGAAATACCTTAGAAAAATGTCTTTGTCAATATCAGAATTATCATTTTCGCTTACTGAGATGAGGTGAAGATAGCAGTTAACTCTGCTACTGAGCTGAAATGTTGTTTTGGCTTCAAATGTTAATTCTTCCAGAACTTTAGGGAGTGATCTATTTTATTGTTAGAAATTGCTTGTAGAGGTTCATTTTGATGACACCATCCTCTTGCATTAAGTCTTGGGCCATTTAAATTCCATAATAATAATAATAATTTTGTGTGAGAAATTATTCTGAGTTGAAAGGATTTTTGCAAAAGAAACTCCACTCAGGAAACACCTTTCATGTCCCCAAGAACTGGGGCAGAGATGGGTGCTCAATCTGTCATTCAGTACCCAGGTCTCAAACTGCCAACTTGCCAGCTAACAAAAGTGAGCTTCTTAACCACGGTGCTTTTTTCGTTCTCTTTTTACCTACCTAAATGTGTTTTAGTACTTTCAAAATGGCGATTCCAAATCTCAGGGAGGAAGAAGAATGTAAACAATATGTGTTTTATGGAATTGAATAAATGAAACTGATTGTGTGATTGACATGCCTTGCTGTAAGATCATAGGCTGCAATGCCTAGGGGGAGGGCCAGAGATGTAACCCAGAGATGCAGACACACACACAAAAGCATTCTCTGTAATGCTGGGCTCCTGTTGTTACATCACCACTGCCCCTATTTAAATTCTATAACCATGTTTATTTATTTTCACCTCACAACAACAACAGCAACAAAAGCTGCCAAGCATGAAACATTCTAAAAACTTTGCTTTATCAGAAATAGATTGAAAATCACTTTTATAATTCTCCATACTGCCCAATTAGGGATATTTAAACTAAATTTTGGAAATAACTTTCTGAGGTAAGAAGTAACGAACAGTGGCGTGTAGAATATCTTTCTTCTTCTTCTTCTTCTTCTTCTTCTTCTTCTTCTTCTTCTTCTTCTTCTTCTTCTTCTTCTTATAATAATAATAATAATAATAATAATAATAATAATAATAATAATAATAATAATAATAATAATAATAATAATAATAATAATAATAATAATAATAATAATAATAATAATAATAATAATAATAATCAGGTGTCTTTGCTGTGCATTTTCTATATCAATAGAGAGTTGGGTAAAATGGCTCTTGGTTTCCAACTTTACTATTCTGTGACTACATTCTCCTATGTTTACAATGCCTGAAATATTAAATACCACCACCACTCACATGAGCCCTAACCACACAAGGTTTATCTATGATACTCAATTTGTAAATGATAATACAGTGTAACCTCAGTTAACAAATGGCTCAGTTAATGTAAAAATCTTATAACAAAAGGAAATCCATAGAAAAGAGTGGCTCAGTTCATGGATCCCCCCCGAATGGATTAATTGGTTTCCAATGCATTTCTATGGAAAACCATGTTTCATTTAATGTATTTTGTTTTTCAATGCATTCCTATGGAAGATTGCATTAAATGCATTCCTATGGGGAATTCGATTAAAATAATTTTCGCTGTAAGAAACATACCAGAACATGCATTAATTACATTAATTGAGGTTCCACTGTAATTGTATGCAGTCAAGTCAATTCTGAATTAAGGCCACATTCTTCATGGTTTTCTAGGGACTTACCATTCTGGAGGATGCCATCCATGGGACTGTGTAGCTTGCCCATGGCTACACAGACTAGCTGTGCTCACAAGAGGCATAGTGGGAAATCAAACTTCCAACCTGTGACTCCACAGTCAGATACCTAAACCACTCAGTTCACTTCATATTTTAAGGAACTATGTGGTGTTTTTGAACCACAATTGGGTGTACCCTGGTAACGGCAACCTTGTCTTGCCAGCTAATCTTTCTCAAACTAGGTCAGGATGGATTTTAATTACCCATTTTGTCTGTGGTTGTCTCATTATTTCTAGCTCTGATTCCAGTTACAAATGATGTTTTCAGCATGGAAGGTGCTGTGTAGAACAACACATCTTATCTCCAGGTTACTATAATAGCTTCTGTTTTCTCTCTCTCTCTCTCTCTCTCTCTCTCTCTCTCTCTTTTGCAAATGGCCCCTCCATCACCTTTCTTTGCAGTGTTTCTCCATGTTTGCCTGACTAGAGCTAGTAGTGAGGATTTAAAATGAAATGACAAAAAAGGTAGTCATTGATCACATGGATATTAGACAGATATTTTTTCAAAGCTAAAGAGATTGAAGTGCATTAGTAGGAAAGCAATAACTTTACTTCTTTTCTTTCACACATTCGTAATGAGCAGAAGAGAGATTTTCTTCTTCTTCTTCCAGATGTGAAATTGCCAAGATGAAGCCACCTTTTGGTGAGTTCATTCTGCAGTTCCTTTTGCCTGACCTAGTGTGAGAAAGATTAGCTGTCAACATAAGGTTTCCATTACAGGGTACGCCCAATTGTGATTCAAAAATATTATAATTTTCAAGGAGGCACTTTCTGTGTACCCCAGAAGAGGGATAAAAATTATATACAGTTATACCTCGCGTAAAGAGCATAATGCGTTCCACAAGATTGCTCTTTAAGCGAGTTTGCTCTTTAAGCGAAACACCATTGTAAGTGACCAAGTGTGGGGGGGATTGTGAACCCAGATTTATTTGTTAAGCGAGTTTTTGGTTGGTTTTATTTGTTAAGCGAAGCAAACATTCAGATAAAATTCTGCTCTTTAAGCGAGTTACTCTTTAAGTGAGGCGCTCTTTATGCAAGGTTTGACTGTACTAAGTAGAATTGCCCATGAGTAGTAAATATTTGCTTATGGCCAATGAAACAATGTCTTACCTTTCTTCATTTATGTCAGTTATTCACAACCTATGGTCTGTGGCCCAGACCCGGCCCCCAAATGCGTTCCATCAGACCCACAGCAGTGACTCTGGAAGTGGATCCACCCGTGCATGCACAAATGTGCCTGCCATCATTGCGTCCAGCCTGCAGCATGGTCTGAGGGTGAGTATTCCGACCCATGGTGTGGAAACCTTGAGAACCCCTGATTTGTGTATTTACAGTAGCATGTCCCACACATTGGTTTTTGGACGTCAGTTCCCAGAAGACTAAGTCAATTCCCCAAAGCACTGATCAGATAATGTACTTACTTAGGCTTCTGGGAACTGAAGTCCAGCAGCCTTCTGTAGAACATAGTTTGGGAAATGCTAGTTTACAGGATGGTGGTGGGGGACCTAAGTATTAAACACAAGAGGTGGGACCCAGTTTCTGTGGTTGTCTCAGGTGAATAATCCTTAAATTTATTCAGGTGTTACTTTGCTGGCTCTTTCCAATGTAAAAGCAGACAAGAACCTATTTCTTTCCTGTCTGGTGTTGCTTTCTTCGTGTGGAAATTGATGGGTCTACAGGAGAGACTTTCCTGCTCTCATGCAGGTTGTCCATGAAAGCGGGAATCTCAGAAAATTAGGTTTCTTGCTCATGTGGGGGGCCTATGCACAAGCAGTAATCACCTCTTAGCAGATAAGTTATTCATTGTTTGGAAAAAGTAATGAAATGAAGGGGTCTAGACTTACCTCTATTCGTGTGTTGAAAAGACTGAGCAAGTACAGTAGTACCCCAGTTAACATGTGTACAGCATTAAAACTGGATAACATTGGGGAATTTGAGGCAAATTTTGCACCGCACAGCACCACACAACATTAAGATAATGTTGTGTGATGCAAAAGTTTGCCTCAAATTCCCCAACGTTGATCCCTTCCCCAGACCAGCCCCGGGGGCTTTGGGGCAGAGATTTCCAGAGGCCCCCTTGCTGGGGGGGGGTTAAGGGGGACTCCGCAGACCCAAGTGTTGGATCACTCTGATGCTCGGAGTGGCAGATTTGTTTGGGGGGGGGGAGGCACGCACGCATGCCCATTCTCCCTCCAACCAAACTGGCGCTCCAACACTCAGAGTGGTGTTTTGGTTGGGGGGAAGGGCATGCGTGTCTGGTCTCGCCCCAACCAAACTGGCGATCGGATGCTCACAGCAGCAGTTTGATTGGGGGGGGGGAGGGTGCATGTGCCCGGTATCTCCCCAACCAAACCAGTGCTCTGATGCTCAGAGCAGAAGTTTGGTTGGGGGAAGACCAGGCGCACATGCCCTCACCCCAAACAAACCAGCACTTGACTCATCATCCTGCCTCTTTGGAAAGGGCAGTGGGGATTCTACGCATGGAATCCTCACTGCCCTTTTCAAAGAGTCAGGCAGATCGACCCCTGGTTCCCTTTCCTCTTCGGAAAGGGAACTGGGCTTTTTTTTAATGTTGTGCAATCAATGTATCACACAACATTAAAAACCGGATAACACTAAGACTTGTGGAACCAAGTTTTAGCGTTATCCGAGGTATTAGTGTAGTACTGTAATAGGATTTGACTAGTTCCACGTTTCACTTTCTGGTCATGAGTCCTTTTGGCACACAAAGTCCTCCTCAGCCCCAGGTCAGTATTGATGAAGCTGCTTCCTTCCATCAAGATGGATTCAAGTTGAATTTAATCTACCTGGGGACCATCACCCTTCTCTGTGGACTTTGGCACTCAAGGCTATTATGATATCCTAAGGTTTTGAAAATCACTGCTAACTCCTTGCAGAAAGTCGGCTGAAACCACCAGATTGATGTCACATATTTGGTCATGAAAACTTACCTTACCCATCAGCTCTATCTTCATCCTCTTTCACCCTCAAACCATCTTCCCTTATTAGAACAACATACACTTGACAGAGCTGCAAAAGCATGTCATTTGTCACATTCCATAGGCTTAGCACAAAAAAATGATTCAGTAAATATAGATACACACAAGAGATGCATATAATTAATGCATACAATAGAAAATGGATACATATGTATAAAAGGCATGTGAACATATTCACAGATCTATGAGTAGGGAGGCAGGTGGGAACCTCACAGTCTCATTATAGAAAGAAAATAACATGTGGTATTACCTAGGAACAAGACTGATCTGACATGAGTCTGAGAATAATGCAATAGAATTACATCTTAACTTCAAATTCATTACATTGTTGAACCAAAGCTAGAAAACAATTCATTAAAATATAGTATTTTGAAAGTGGTATGTTGTCCATGATGTTACCTTAGTTGTACTTATTAAAAATGTCTGTTTTGATATCCTCTGTGCAAATAGCACAAATCAGTCAATGCCCTCTCTTCCCAAAAGCAGGAGGCAGAATAAGAAATCTTGAGCATTACATTTTAGTGGAAAGGCAGGGAATAAATTTAGCAAACAACAATAACAAATTTCCCTTTCATAGCTAAATGTATAGAAGTAGCCCAAATATTACCCTATAAATGTACTTGGGCTAGAGCACTCAGAAGCCTTAGTTCTATTGTTTCTCATGGCTTCAAATGAGTTACAGTCTAGAACAGGGATGGCCAAACTATGGCCCATGTGCTGAATCTGGCCCCCAATGCCATTCCATCCAGCCCATGCTACCCTCACCACTACCGGAAGCAGATGCGCCCCATGCATGTGCAAACGTGTCAACGCATGTACTGACACTGTCATAAATGCATGCATGGCTGTCATATACATGGGAGGAACCACAAGACTGGCCTGATCAGCTGTCCAGGGGGCATGATCAGGCCTGCGGCATGAAATATTTGACTACCCCTGGTCTAGAACCATCAAGACCCCAAAAAGTTGGGAATCTTTTCTCTTAAAAAAAAAAAAGAGTCAGTTGACCACTTCCTGTTTCCCTGTGTTGTTATCTCAGTACACGTCTAAGTACAAACTGAGAGTATCTCCACCCAGGTATATAATATATTCTGGCCCACTTCTTGAATGGTTCAGTGGACATGATTTTCTCATGATCATACAATATCTGGTGATTTTTTCAGTCCAGCTGTAGGGCTCACTCTTTTTGGGTTTGGGTTGAAGTGATTCCCTGACAAACAGAAGGTTTGCTTTGAGATTGACCCATTTAGGCAACCTTTTCCATTGCAACCAAGCATGTGCCTTTCTTGCTGTCAGATCATACCTTGAGAAATTCTAACCTTCTCCCAAATGAAGGCAATACTGTACAGTACTTTGAATCAGAGCTTCTTACAGTAGGGTACTTCTTCATTTGTGTCTAGAACAGATATGCAACTGCCAAAATGAAGGCACCATTTGGCGAATTCATTCTGCAATTCCCTTCACCTGACCGAGTGTGAGAAAGATTAGGCAGCATAAGGTGACCATTGCCCAGGGTGCGGTTGTGGTTCAAAAATACCACAATCTTTGAGGATTTTCTTTCTGTGTACCCCAGAAAAAGGATAAAAATTCTACACTAAGTAGAATTAGCTAAGAACAGTAAATGTTTGCTTACAGCCAACGAACAATGTCTTCTCATTTTTCATTTACGTATTGATTACAGAATGGTGGTGGTGGACCTAAGTATTAATAACAGAAAGTGAGACACTAGCTTATCATAGACTAAGAATTTTTAACCTTCAGGCTCATGGTGAACTTGATTTGTAGTTCACAAAATCCTTGAAAAGTCTCATAGACCTTTGGTTATATTAACTGATATTTCCAGATACTGTACTCTAAAAACATTTATCAGGTTAAGGTTTGGTTATGTGAAAAAGTCTAGTATTGGGAAGGAAATATTGGGCATTTTCTCTTTGTGGCAGGTGAGTACAATAAACTGACAATTTAATTACCATGGATACTGTAGACTTCTAATGGGTTCTAGGACAAATCAAAGTTGAACTCTCTCTACAACAAAAATATGAAAAAAGAGGCTATTGTATTTTGGGTACAGCTTAAGAAAAGTCACTGGAAAAGGCAGTAATGCTGGGAAAAGTTGAAAGCAGCAGGGAAAGAGGATGACAAAATAAGAGATGAATTTACTCAATAAATGGAGCCAGAGGAGTAGACTTGTAAGGCCTGAACTTAAGGGCAGGGCCTTTCAGAGATAGCTAATTCATAACATGACCATAATTTGGAAAAAACATAGCACACAGAAAAAACAATATCAATTATGTAGGTTGCACAGTGGTTAAACTGCTGTACTGCAGCCAAAACTTTATGAGTTCATTCCTGATAGGAATCAAGGTCGACTCAGCCTTCCAGGCTTCTGAGGTTGGCAAAATGAGTACCCGGCATGTTGGGGGCAAAATGCTAATTACCTGTGAACTGCGCAGAGAGTGCACTAAGTACTATAGGGTGATATATAACTGTAATTGCTATCGCTAGGGGAAATGCAAAGATTTTTAAACACTAGCAGAAATAAGCTAATTTCTTCATTTTCCATGTTTAATTGGATTGGATCTGCACATTTCTTGTTAAGATCCTCAAGTGCAAGGACGTGTCACTGGAGACAAATACTGAGATCATCCGCACACTTGAATTCCTGATCACCAGGAATCAGGAAGCTGGACAGAAAACAAAGCTGGCAAAAAAAAAAAATGAATTGTTTGACATATGGTGCTGAAGGAGATTTTTGTGAATTGCTAGAAAAAGAAATAGATATATTTATTTATTTTTCCTAGAACAAATACAGTCTAAAACGTTTCTGGAGGCAAAAAAAAATGATGAAGCTGAGGCTCCACGATTCTCTGGAAAAGACAATGATGCTGGGAAACATTGAAGGCAGCATCGGAAAAAGGAAGACCAAACATGTTGTTCAGTCACACAGTCAATTCTGACCTTTCGTGACCCCATGGACCACCACACGCCAGGCACCAACCAAACATGAGAGGGATTGATTCCCTAAAACAGTGATGGTGAACCTTGGCACTCCAAGTGTTCTTGTACTTCAATTCCCAGAAACCCAAGTCTCCGTGAATCTGTGTACACACAGCAAATCCATTTGTGCAGATTCACAGAGACTTGGGCTTCTGAGAGTTGAAGTACAAGAACACCTGGAGTGCCAAGGTTTGCCATCAAAGGCCTAACGAAACCATAGGTTACAGCTTACATGAACTGAGGAGGGCTGTCAAGGACAGGATATTTTGGAGATCTCTCATTCATGAGGTCACCATTTGTCAGACATGATGTGATGACACATAAAAGAAACAACAGTTTAGGATTGCATTCCTATTTGGAATTTTCATGTTGCTTCCTCCCAAAGAACATTTTGCTGTGTCAATCATTGTGCAGTATTTTGAAAAGCCTACTGTGGAAGCCTCCTCCTTTTTAAAAAATTGTGTTACCTGTATTTTGTAAACTGCAGTAGGAATTTCACTGTAAAATAAAGATATTTATTTATTGATTTATTTATTGGTTGGTTGGTTGGTTGGTTCATTTATTTGCTTGTCTGCCTGCTTGCCTGCTTGTTTGTTTCATTTCTAGGCTGCCTTGCTTCCTATATAAATCAAACCAAAGAGAGCATCCACACAGAGTAGAATTCAATTTAGCAATAATTAATTAAAGCCCTGCCAATTTAAATAGATCTATTAAACGTAGAGAGAAAGACCAGTCAGTGTATACAAAGCACAGAGACAGCTTCTGGATGTGATAATATTACCAGCATTGCACTCTGCCACCCTTACATCAGATGCAACTGCTAATTTGCTTGTATTCTTGTCTGGAAATGTTCCAGACATTTACTATATTGGAAACTAATATCATGTCAGGAGGGGGTGGGGGGAGTAGCTATCATTAGAACTATCCTCTGTCTTTTTTGGGTACTGGACATTCCCAGAATAATCAGAAATTTTGAAGATGATCATCCACCTCTTAGTAGTAGGAAGGATTTTGTTCATTGCACATAGGTGGGGAATAATAAATCCATCATCCATAATGGACTAGTTATTTCGAGTCTGGGATGTGGATCAAATTGACAAACTTCACATGCAGCAAAGGAGGAAAACAAATTGACAATTTGCTATGTGTGCCATGAAACAGTAAGGTATACAACAATGTTCAACCCTGTACTTTGTTAAAAACCATTGTGATTGATTGTAATTATAGTCTAATCTAATAGCTTTATCATCATGTGGGATTTATTTCTTGATGTACCATGTTAAATATTTTGAAATGAAATTTTAAAAGATTTATATCTTTGTTTTAATCATTTTGTATTGATCAAATGGCATTGTTTCAGGCAGCATTGATTTTGCAAGATGCCTTCAGCATGCCAATAGAAAAGGAGGATGCATTTTACACTTATTGAAGAGTAAATGCCATTTAACTCAGAGAGACTTACTTCTGAGTAAAAGTGGGTAGAATTACACCTTTAATCTTTCTTCTTACATGGACAGCAACAAAAATAAATAAATAAGAAAAAAGTAAGTCATTTCACAATGATAGAAGAATCATAAATTCAGGTAAAGGTAAAGGTCACCCTTGCTTGAAAGCCAGCTACATCTGACTCTAGGGTTCAGTGCTCATCTCTGTTATTAGCTGAAGAGCCAGCACTGTCTGTGTCTGCAAACATTTCCGTGGACATGAGAAAGCTGGGGAACATAGTGAAAAGTAGAGACATCAAATTGCAAACGAAAATTTGTATAGTCAAAGTAATGGTATTCCCTGTGGCAATGTATGGTTGTGAGAGCTGGACCATTAGGAAAGCTGAGCGCAGAAGAATACATGCCTTTGAGATGTGGTGTTAGAGGAGAGTTTTGAGAGTCCCCTGGACAGTGAGGAGAACAAATAGCTCAATCTTAGAAGAAATCAACCCTGCCTGCTCCTTAGAAGGTCAAATAGTAAAGATGAAGCTAAAGTACTTTGAACATCAAATGAGAAGAGAAGATTCACTTGAGAAAGCCTTCATGCTGGGAAAGGTGGAGGGCAAAAGAAGAAGGGGGTGGCCAAAAATGAGATGACTAGATGGGATTGTAGACACAATGGGCACAAAGCTGAGCAAGTTGAGGAGGATGGTGGAGGACAGAAGTGCCTGGCAGACAGTGGTCCATGGGGTTGCAGAGGGTTGGAATTGACTGTGCAACTGAACAACAACAACAAAATTTACTTTTTCGATTTCTGTACTGTCCTATTCAGTAGGATCGACTCAGGGTGGTTCACAACACATGTAAAATTACATGTTCATACACAATAAATCAATACACAATGACTAAAAGTGCCTCATGACTATCAATACACAACATAACTATCCGGGGGACGTTGGACAAAGTTCTAGTAAAGGTGACGGCACGGATTTATCAGCCTGCTGCCTCCTACAGCTGAAGTCAATTCCTCCTCCCGGCCAGAGGACGTTAGTCTTATCCTTCTCTGGGCAGGCAGAGCCCAGAGTTAGGAAATGGAAGCTTCCACCTAAAAAAATTTAAACTGTTAAAATTTAAAATTAAAATCTAAAAAAGATTAAAAACACACCAAATGCTACAACTTACTAATTAAAAGAGTAGAGGCCCCATGTAGAGCCCATTATGGAAATCACGTATGGAGGTGACCAGAGCGTGTGTGATCATGAGCAAGGAGACTCGGTCTAGGAGCGGGCATAACTGGTGACTCACACGAAGTTGTGCAAAAGCCCTCCTAACCACGACTGCTACATGCTCTTTGAGCAGTAGTCGTGAGTCCAGGAGGACCCCCAAGTTACACACCGGGTCTGAATCCTGACTGAAAAGGGTCTAGATAATCCGCTTCATCCAGGACACCCTGTAATTGTCACGCCACTGCCTTTTCCAAAACCTTGCCCAAAAAAGGCAGGTTGTACACAGGCCGGTAGTTGGTAAGCACTGTGGGGTCGAGTGATATTTTTTTCAGGAGGGGGCACACCAAGGCATGTTTACTTTTTGGACTACACTTCTCAGAATCTCCCATGCTGGTTGGGTGATTATAAGAGCATTTATCAAAAAAAAAAAAAGTCCTATTTCTCTAGACCAGTGTTTTCCAACCTTTGAATTTTGGATTTCAATTCCCAGAAGCCTAAGTCAATTACCCAAAGCACTGATCAGCTAAAGTACTAACTTAGGCTTTTAGAAATTGAAGTCCTCTTGTGGGGCCTGGGCCCCACAATAGCAACCATTGCTCTAGACTAGACAGTCATTTCCTTCCCCTTTACTGGTTTTGTCATTGTTTGATAGGGTACATGCAGGCTTTGATTCTAAGCTGATTTACCAAACAAGCACCATTGCATTCAATGAGATTGAATAAATTCACCTGTAGTTTCTCTGTGCCAGTTTTTATAGTATGTCTCACACTTAAGCTCAAATGATTTTGTCTGGAAATAATATAGTTGGAATAAGACTGGGTAGACTATACTTGGAATAAAATGGCCAACAGCTTTATTTGCCATGGTGGCCAACAGCCCTGATGCTGATTCCATCATCAGCTGCCCCTGACCAATAGCTGATAGCTACCATGGTAACAGAGTGGGGACAAAATACAAATGTAAGAAATGTTTTGATCCTGTCTGTTGCCAGGGATGGACAGTATTCAATTCCTCCCAAGCAGGGCATATGAATGATTACTCCACTCAATGCACACAACAACGGCCTGAGGAGAAGACTCCATGGCCTAGCAGTGGCTGAGAACATCACCCCCTCCTCTGGGCCCACAACAACGGCCTGAGGAGAAGACTCCATGGCCTAGCAGTGGCTGAGAACATCATCCTCTCCTCTGGGCCAACAACAACAGCCTGAGGAGAAGACTCCATGGCCTAGCAGTGGCTGAGAACATCAACCCCTCCTCTGGGCCCACAACAACGGCCTGAGGGAGAAGACTCCATGGCCTGGCAGGCGGCTGAGGACCTTGCCCACTCCTCTGGGCCAACAACAATGGCCTGAGGGGAGTTACTCTGTATTCTTGTTTCGTTGTATTTTGTATTTTGTGAGGTTATAGTTATAATTTTTATTGTACTGTTGCTTTTTTGACTGTAAGCCGCCCTGAGTCGCCTCGGTGAGTGGGCAGCAATATAAATCTGAATAAATAAATAAATAAATAAGAAATAATCTACAGTGGGCCACCCATTGGGGCCTTCCCACTTTTACCTGATTCCTTCAAACCATCCCAACAAAGCTTTGATAATAATAGAGAAGCTCTTCCCTCCAAATGGTATTAGAAGTATGCCCTTGCTCCTAAAATCCATCACCAATAAAACTGGCCCCTAAGTAAATCCAGAACCATTGTTTCTCATTTATATTGCTGCAGGAATGAGAAAATGAAATGGTTTGCTTTCTGTTAGGTTGCTACAGGCTTGTGCAATTAGGAGGCTATCAGGTATGCATCATATCACACTCACTGGGTTGTTATGTGCTCAGTCTATGATGAAAGTTGTCCAGTTCCATATCTATGTTTATTAGGGGTCTGCAGAAACTCCTCACATAGCTGGATAGCTCAATGAGTTAAGAGTAGCAGGTTGTGGAGGCAGAGTTTGGAAGTTTGACTCTCCAGCATGCCTCAATGAAAAGCAGCCATCCCATGCAGTTATCTGCACAGTCTGAGTGCCACCAGAAGAAGAGAACAATCAACCACTCTTGAGTATTTCATCTCAAGTAAATCCTGGCAAGAGTCACCTTCCATTAGAATTGACTTTATAATGCATTGTATAGTGTTATAATTAGAAGCCCACTCTGACTCACTCTTCAGTCAAATTAAGAGCATATAGGTTGGGATTGACTCAACTAATACCCTTTGGGAAACATGCCAACTCACTCTATTCCTGGGTCTGTGGTGTTATCCAAACCTTTTAGTATGATTTAAAAGAAAGAAAGAAAGCAAATTGGGCAAGTGCAAGTAGTTATGGCTGGGTTCCCAAAGCACAAACACTAACCATCCTTCCACAGTTTCACACAGACTCAGGCATAATAGTGTGATATATTTTCAGTAATGTTTTAGAAATTAAGCAGTGATGAAAGAACAACGAAAAAAATATTTCCAGAATGGAAGGAAAAGAAAGAAAATGTTTGTTTGTGTTTTTTATTGTAAGAAATTTGTAAGTACAAAATTAAAAAAAATCTTTTGAAAAAATGAGACAGCGAGTCAAGACTTTCTCTTCACCCAAGAAGTGGCTGGGCAGATTAGCTACAAGGAACTAGATATGGTGATCTCAACCTTATTTTTCATAACCACTTGAGTGGTTGGAATGTCCAGGTTTCACATGTTCCTTTCATGCTCCTTTCACTTAGATAGTTCATGTTTACTGTTTTAGCTTCAGTTTCCCTGTTTCCTAATCCAAAATGCTTCCCTTTTAACCTTAGAGACACTGAATAACTCCATTGTGGTGTTCCTAAATCCTGAAAAGGAGCAGGAGCTTCACAAAAATTCTCTTATTTTAGTCCATTTTTGTACTTTTGTCCAAAGACAAACACTTCCAAATTTAGAGGGGCAAAATCTCTTGTATGAAAATTTTCCTGCCTGACAAAACTAATAAAAAACATATTGAATTTGGAGCAGGCAGTTGAAGTCCTGTTTGGCAACTAATAGTTTGTTTGGAGAAAATGTAGGAAACAACGTTCTAATTACCACTTCTGCTATCTGCTCCTGTAATCTTACTTGTATAAAAATACTATTTTTCACAGTGTTCATATGGTCTACATGGCTATGTTTGTATGGGGTCAGATTAACATTTTGCAATGTTATTAAAATACATTAATAATTCATCCAATTTTATTTCAAAGTAAACTGGAGATCCAAGTTGAATTTGCAACAGAGCATCAACAGCAATCCCTGAATGAAGAGAAAGGCAGACAAATACTTCAAGCATGAATTCCTTCTTATGAAACTACAATCAATCAATCAATCAATCTTTGTTATGATCAAAGACCAGCATAGGGAACAAAAGTTAAAATGGAGGTACTAAAATATATAAAATGAAGGTGCTTAAAAAGGAGCATTTCTGCTCCAGCATAGAACAGCAGAGGGAACAGAAGTTAAACTAGGGGTATTAAAATATAGCAAAAGACAATAGTTGAAATGGGGATGCTTAAAAAGGAGCATTTTTGCTCAGAGTTAAGGAGGAGTAAAATTAGTACATAGATCACTAATGTTACAGTTATTACTAAGCCTATTCTTTGGTGCAAGTATATGATTTGGCTGAAGGACCTGCCAGGAGTGTTTTTCTGATCTTACACCCTGCGGCACAGAATCTGGCAGTGCTGTGGGTGAAGGTGGGTCTTTCATCAGATAACAGCCTGTGGATATATGTGCTGTTTGTCCACCCTGGATACTTGCAGAGCAGCAGAGATATGAACTTGTTATGGATGTCTCTATAGAAAGGGCAGTTGCAGAGAGCATGTTCTATGGTTTCAATTTCTCCAGTGTCACAGGGGCATAGTCTCTCTGACATTGGTGTCCTTTGGAATTTTCCCTCATGAACTGTATAAGAGGGGCAAGTATGCATCCTTGTTTGACACCCTTCTGTGTATGTACCTGTTCGTAAGGTGCCCCTGTTGGGAGCATGTGACCTTGAGGTTTGTGTTGGTGTGGAGAGCATGGATTAGGTGGAGCAGTCTGTGTTCAATGGAGGATTTCTCTAGCTTCTCCCACAGCTTGATTCTGGAGATTGAGTCAAAGGCAGCCTTTAGCCTTTAGGTTGATGAAAGCAGCATACAGAGATAATGGGCTCTTGGAAGAGTATTTTTCAACGAGATGTTGAAGGACTAGGCATCATCATCATCATCATCATCATCATCATCTTCTTCTTCTTCTTCTTCTTCTTCTTCTTCTTCCGCCGTATCCATGCCAGATATTGGCTATCATCATGATGATAGCCTTCCTGTTCTAAACTTCTCAGAACAGTTCTTTCGAGGACATGCCACACCAGTCTCTCAAGTTCTTCAGCCATGAAGTCTGTCTACAGCAGGAGTTCTCAACCTTTTAAAGTTGGGGGCCAGATCACACTCCCTCAGATAGCTTCAAGGGCTGGATGGCCATTTTGCCCTTCCTCCACCACATGGCACTTCCTAGTGTGGTGGAAGCAGTGCCCCCCCCCCATGAAATGGACTCTTGGGCCGTAGGTTGAGAATCCCTGGTCTACATCCAGGGCCTCTCTTCCCATGGATTGTTCCTTCTAGAGCAAGTTGGCGTATTCTATACTTTATGTCGATCCACATTTCAAAAGCTTTGATTCTCTTTTCTGAAAAAAAGAATCGAAGCTAGTTGTCCTACTCTTCAAACAACAACAACACCTGGTGCCTACAAGAAGTCTTCAAAATATATTAGGGTTTAGGTCAACGTCTTTCCATAGTCATTGGCCAAACAGTTTCGAGCTTGAACTTTCTATCACAATAGATAAGATAAAAGTCTCTTCCTAAAGCTACAAAGCTAGTTTTTCTCTTCCTTGAAAGGTAATGAATATTCACAATTGTTCTCATCCTCAAAGGAAAAGACACATCAAGACACCTGTCAAATAAATGTCAATTGTTCTAAGAATTTTCTTTGTCATTCCTCCAGGAGACTAAAGAGACCACTGCCTTTTCTTGTCAGCAGTAACATTGGAAAAAATATTGTGTCTTGCGCCAAAGGCTTTATATTTGTGCAAAATGAGACAAAACATAGTGCTTTATACAGCATGGAAATATGTTGTTTCAGGCACAAAGCATATATTGCACAAAATAGTGTCTCTTTACTTAAAACAGGGGTTCCCAATCAACACCAGAACAAGACCCTTGTATCTCCCTCAACACTGAAAGGGTAACAGAGGAAATAAAGAAGAGAAGAACATTCTGATTTCACATTCAGTTGGGAATCCTGGGTAGCACTTAAAAATCGTTAACTAGAAGTGACTGAATATTACTCCTTCTGCATAAGAAAGCAACAGGATTTTCAGGCAACGTGTATAAGGCAGTGGTCCCACACACACACACGTTTCTTTTCTAAAATATATTCTCAAACTTAAAATTAAAAAGACATACAAGTATCTTATCACAGAAATGTCTTCTGTATGACATGGCACACTTTTATGTTTTATAACTTCCTTGGAATAGATATATGAATTCCTTTTCCTCTGAACAAATTTGCACTGGTTTAATAAAGAGGAAAGCATCTCCAGCCTTTCTTAATAACTAGTTGTGTGCCATCAAGTCAATTGTGACTTATGACTACTCCTTCCAGGTTTTTCTATGTAGAAAATACAGAGAAGTGGTTTGCCATTTCCTTTTTTTGTAGAGATACCTGGGACTGTGCATCTTGCCTATGAGTACATAGCCCAGTGATGGTGAACCTTGGCACTCCAACTGTTCTTGGACTTCAATTCCCAGAAGCCCAAGTCCCTGTGAATTCATATGAATGGGCTTATTGCACATAGACCAAGAACAGCTGGAGTGCCAAGGTTCGCCATCACAGGCATAGCCTTCTCTTCTGGAATGAATAGTGGGGATTTGAACTCCTAACCTATGGCTCTGTAGCCAGATGCCACAATTCTAAATACTGTATAGAATAGCTGTGACAATGCATGCTGTTGCAGTAATGTAATCAATAGTTTAATATCTATTTTTCCTGTTTGCTTTGTATGATATTATTGTATTTTTGTATTGACTATTATAAATTGCTTTAGGAGGATTACATCTCCAAATAAGTTTTTGAAGAAAACTATTAAAACAATAAGTCTCCAACTTTTGATCAAAGGATGTGAGACAGAAATGAGGAGTTTTCAGCTATTCGAAGGTTTAACTTAGTAGCTCCCTGTGTAATTACTTTGCACTTTTGCCTCGTGTTAAATATCTAGAAGCAAATAAAATAGTCTGGGAAAGAAACCCATGTTTCTTGCTAAAATCAAATATGATAGAACTACTACCCCTTTGTTCTCAAGAGACACAAAACTATAGTTCACTTGCTTCTAAGATGGGCTAAAAGCATAGAATGTGATAAACTAGGGGTTTTTTTAATAATAAAGAAATCATATTTTGCTGTTGTTCAGTTGCATAGTGAAGTTTGAACCTTTGTGACCCCATGGAACACTGCACTCCAGGCACCCCTATCCTCCACCATCATTCGCAGCCTGCTCAGCTCTATGCCCATTGTGTCTACAATGCCATCTAGGTATCTCATCCTCTGCCACCCACTTTTCCTTTTATTTATTTATTATTCATATTTATCAACCGCCCTCCTCACCAAGGTGACCCAACGTGGCTCACAATTCATAAAAAGCTACAATAAAACACTCTTAAAAGCATTCCTTTTTTAAAAAAAACCCCTCTATTTAAAACTTTAAACTCAAAATCTAAAAACTAATAGAGGGAAAGTGGGGCTTAAATCAACCAGCGGGCTGGGGTCATAGTCCCTCCCGCACCCCATACCTGCCCTGGCAGCCATGTTTTAAAATGTTTCCTAAAGGGCAGCAAATCCATCTGGAGACGTACCTCCATTGGCAGGAGGTTCCATAGGGCCAGGATGGGCACTGAGAAGGCCCTCTGTCTTGTGCCAGTGGGACGGGCAGATGTTCTTGGGGTGAGGCGGTCTCTTAAGTATCCTGGCCCACTACTATGTAGGGCTTTAAAGGTAATAACCAGCACCTTGAATTGCATCCAGAGACATATAGGCATCCAGTGCAGTTCCCGGAGCAGTGGTGAGCCATGTGCATACTACCCACACCCCAACACCACCCGGGCAGCCTCATTCTGGACCAACTGAAGCCTCCGAATGGTCATCAAGGGCAGCCCCATGTAGAGTGCATTACAGAACTCAAGTCTGGAGGTGACCAGAATGTGTGTGACCATGAGCAAGGAGTCCCGATCTAGGAGTGGGTGTAACTGGCGAACAACTTGAAGTTGTGCAAAAGCCCTCCTGGCTATGACTGCCACCTGCTCTTTGAGCAGTAGTCACGAGTCCAGGTGCCTTCAATCTTTCCCAACATCAAGGCCTTGTCGAGTGAGTCCTCTCTTCTCATTTGATATCCAAAGTACTTTAGCTTCATCTTCAATATTTGTCCTTCCAAGGAGCAGTCAGGATTGATTTCCTTTAGGATTGACTTATTTGATCTCTTTGTTGTCCAGGGTACTCTCAAAATTCTCCTCCAGCACCACAGTTCAAAGGCGTCTATTCTTCTGCTCTCAGACTTCCTTATGGTCCAGCACTCACAATCATACATTACTACTGGGAACAGCATTGCTTTGACTATGCAGACTTTTGTTGGTAGGGTGATGTCTCTACTTTTTATTATGTTCCCTAGTTTTCTCATAGCTTCCCTCCCAAGATTTAATCGTCTTTTTATTTCTTGTAATAAGATACTGTCTGGAAGGTGGCAGATCAGCAGTTTGATACTCAAATACTGCAGGACGGAATGAGCTCCCGTCTTTGTCCCAGCTCCTGCCAACCTAGCAGTCTGAAAGCAAGAAATTACAAGTAGATAAATAGGGACCACTTAGGTGGGAAGGTAAACAGCATTCCGTGCACTCTAGTATCTAGTCATGCCTGCCACATAACCATGGAAATGTCTGCAAAAGCAGACAGTGCTGGCTCTTTGGCTATGAAGCAGAGATGAGCACTGAACCCTAGAGTCGGATATGACTGGTTTTCAAGGAAGGGTGACCTTTACTTTAATATGGGCTAAAGGGAGGACAATTTTATATTGAGTACAGTGGATATTAAGGGACTGCAGTGGCTCAAGTAGCTAAGACACTGACTGGGAGGCAGAAGGTCAGCAGTTCGATTCCCGAGTACTGCAGGATGGAATGAGCTCCCGTCTTAGTCCCAGCTCCTGCCAACCTAGCAGTTTGAAAGCAAGAAATTGCAAGTAGATAAATAGGGACCACTTTGGTGGGAAGGTAACAACGTTCCGTGCACTCTGGTGTCTAGTCATGCCTGGCACATGACCATGGAAATGTCTGCAGAAGCAGACAGCACTGGCTCTTTGGCTTTGAAACAGAGATGAGCACTGAACCCTAGAGTCGGATACGACTGGCTTTCGAGCAAGGGAAACCTTTACCTTTACCTTTTACAGTGGATATTTATAAAGAAATAACTGAATTAAAATGTGGCTGTTTAAATAAACCTTTAATCAGAAGTCAGAGGTAAAGAAAAGAAAAAAAAATAACAATATTGTTTCCACATTATTAATCATGTGTTGTCAAGTCAATTTTGACTTATGGTAACCATTTATAGGGTTTTCCAGGTAGAGAATACACAGAAGCTGTTTACAATTTCCTTACTCTCAGTTGTCCTCTGGGACTGTACAGTTTGAAGGCTACCTCTGCTGCATCTTCTCTGAGGAGGCACAGGCCAGATACCTAAGCCACCAAGGTATCAAACCAGCTGTTCCCACATTAGATGTTTAAAAAGTAGAGCTGTTGGGGTTGGGAGAGCAGAGGAATGATACCAGTACTCTGTTGAATTCAGCCTTCAGAAAGACATTAGAAGCTTTTTAGTTGCTATAGCAATCTATTGATTCATTTGTCTGCAAAACATATGCTGTTTATGCAAACATTTTGACAGCCGCAAGAGCCAATATCAATATTTTATGCATTAATGGAATTTAATTAATATGGCTCATCAACACATGTCATATGCCTGGGCCAATGAGGAAAAGGTCATAGCTGAGTAGTAGAGCACATACCTCCCGTAAGAATGTCTCAGTTGTGGGAATCTCCACTTAATGGTTACTTAATGGATACTAGGGACCATGGAGGGTTATAGCCTTGTCAGAGTACACAGCAGGGTGGCTAATATTTTGATTCAATAAAAGGTATCAACTTTACATGTATGTCAATCAGGGGTGATTAGCTACCAAATTCATAGGACTGCTCCTACTCCACACTGCAGTGGGTTACGCTTGACCCTTCTCCACACCAAACATGAAGTGACTGGTTTGTGAAAAATATAATGTTCTGAGGCCTAAGCTAGTTCAGGAGCATGGGGCTGAAATAGTCTGAAATGGTCAATTGGGGTTTTTTATGGCTGAGGGTCGGGAGGGCTGGGTGTTTTCTATATGTGAATGACTTTTTTTATGATGTGAGTCTGGGCCCCTCTGTGAGCGACACATGGGACTTTGAAGGCTATTTTGGGGCTGTAGGCAACATGAAAAGAGAGAATAGTCTAATCAAACAACAAATTATTTTCATTTCTTTTTCTGTGTTGATGCTCCCCTACCCCCAATGAACATGCTAAGGAATTTGGAAGCACTCTTGTGTCAAAAAAGTTACTTTCCCAAGCTTAGATAATTTAAAGCTTAACATTCTATCATGAAATGATAAGAAAATTTCTTCTTTGACCTGATCAGAGGTCTGTTTAATCCATTATTATGTTTCACAATGTGGAACAAAGCATATACATGAAACGTTATCATCAGTGTATGCTGTCTTGATGAGATGGGAAATGTTAAAAATGCACAAGATTATTCTCCTTCACCTTCCTTCCTTCCTGTCAGAGTGTGGCACAATTGTAAAATCATGCATGTATCTGAAATGTAAGTGAACAAATTAAAATGTTAAAATAATAAAACTCTATTTGATCAGAAGCAGGCTACTTCAATACCATTATCACAGAAAATTTGTCCCATATCCAAATAGCCTCAATTTACATCATTATTCTTTAATCATCCTACAGTGGAACCTCAGTTAATGTAATTAATGCATTCTCTGGGATGTTTCTTACAGTGAAAATTACTTTAACCAAATTTCCCATAGAATTGGAAGAGGTTCAGTTTTAGGGGCAAGATGACTTAATATCATTGTTCAAAAAAAATTGTTTATGTGGCACAGTAGGGATGTTGACCTGTAGCTTTTGGGATCTGATGCATCTTTGTCTGCTTTCAGTATAGGGGTTACTTTTGTCTTATGCCATATTTTCCCAACTGACAGCAAGTGAAAGAACGCTGTATGTTTGTTTAAATGCATTTATATACTACCCACTGTCTGACTGAATATCCCACTATGGTAATGAAGTAGACTGTACAGACAGTGACTCAACACTGAGTGTTGGGTGGCAGTAAATAACCTGATTCCCTAAAGGGGCCAATGGCTACAGGCGGATGAGCCTCTAGGTGGAATGATGGTCCTCTCAGTGGAAGAAATGCCATTGGAAACCATCATATTGGGCCCAACAGCAAAATGAGCAGAGGAGAAACTCTGATTCCCAATGGTCATGGAGATAGAAGAGGCCATGCCAGGTACACCTTGTTAATATCCTCAAGGCTGCTGCAGTCCGTTGCAGTCCCGGTGTTAAATCCTGCATGTCTAATTTCATATGTGCCGCAGGAGATGGCTCCATGATCATAGTGAGTGGGTCACTTCATGGCAAGCTAGAATCCACCTTAAAACAAATTTACGTCAGTGGAATTTTTCCAGCTTCAGGAAAAAATTGTATTCTTGGATATGAGTTGCAGGTGATGGCAATATACCACCACATTGGAGAAGAAAAGTCCCCTGCACTGGGCATTTTACAGCATTAAAATCAAATACAGCTGAAATAAACAAAAAAATGACATAAAAATAATATCAGAAAACTAAATAAAATAAACAAAATAAAATAAAAATAAAAAAACATTGTAGCACTTTAAAGACTAACCACAGACTAACATGGCTACTATTCCATAAAAACAATAGTCTCCCCTCCTCCCCCATGGCACTTTAAATATCTTTGTGACTTAAACTTTCAGAAGCAAAGCACAAACACAAACACATACAGGTATGATGAGCATAAAACAACTAGTTGGCATAAATAATTCCTTCTGTTGTTTCTTACAGGTGATAGTCCATGCAAAAACTGTTGTGTGTTGTTTGGTTTAAAGCACCGCTTGCACAATTTTGTTTAATTTGTGCAAAACAACAACAAAACTTTTGCTGTTTTCTGTTATTGAGAGTGCCAAAAAATACCTCACTCTCAAGAGAATAAGGAGAGCGATTTTCTGGTTTCTTCCTCCTCACATGTAAGGAAGAGAGATGTGAGGATTGCAGGCCAAGTTTACACAGGAGCCAACGAGATGCCTTTGGGAAGACCAGAAAATCCGAACATGAGAACCATCAATATTATTGCTCTTGAGTACTTCTGCTTGTACTGTGGAGCTGAGTGGATTTAATTCTCTTGTGGGTTTTTTCATTTGGCTGAGTTTCAGGTGATGAGGCAGGCTGGATGTCAGCTACAGTGCCTTTGATGTTTGACTCCCTGGGATGAAGCCTAAGGAGGTATGTAAGGCATTTGCAGCTATAAAAACAGCCACATGGAAGCAGAATGCCTGGCCTTGGTCTAATCCTGCTTTGCTACAGCATCTCCTCTATGTCTGTAGATGTTCTGTCTCTAAAACTAAATCTAGATAGATAGATAGATAGATAGATAGATAGATAGATAGATAGATAGATAGATAGATAGATAGATAGATAGATAGATAGATAGCAGTAGTGTAATACTGATCCAAGGAGTTAAGAACATGAAGACTACTGCCATGATGATAGCCAAGATCCAGAACAGATACGACACCTGAAGAAGAAGAAGAAGAATACTGATCCATGGAATGGAAACAGGAGGGTATGTGAAATTCCATATATGGCATCCACCAGCCTTCAGGAAAAATGTAGTGGCAATGCTGTGTGAAACCGTGGATTTACAATCTTAACTGTTATTGTTGGTCAATAGCTATAGGCATTCTCATTCACATCATATTGTGAAGGGTTGAAGCAGGCAAGTGTAGTTTGAGAAGAAAAAATGAAAAGAATAGAGAAGCCCTTCTTGAAAAACAATATCTGATGGCCAGAATCCAGTTGGGTAGCTCTGCCTGCACAACAAAAGTGATGTCATTGGCTGTTGCACATGGCTGATGATTAATTTCTGGCCCATGAGAGACTTCTCTTTTTCCCCCATTGTTGGAGAACACATGATTCGCACACAATGATACACAGTTGGTTGCACTCCTTAATTGAAAAAAAAAAAAGAACTTTTTAATTAGCATCCATCTGCTATGAGCAGTGATGTCATTTTTATTGTGCAGGGAGAAGCTATGCAACAGCATGCTGGCTGATCAATAAAAAACCTTTATGAAGGATTTGACAAAAATGATAATGACAGCTGAATTCTGGGTGGAGAGACAGATAATAATACTACTTCCCAGAGCACAAAATAAGTCTTTTCTTCATGAATTTGTAGGTATCGATTCCAGTCACCATTTATAAAGTGTCACTCAAGAAGCTTGTGGAAATTTCTGGCCCATGAGAGATCTGACAGATCAACAAAACCCACACTTCACTGTATCTTTCAACTGCATTAAACTACTTCAAAGCCATTTAGCAATTTAGGTTACAGAAGACCTTCCCTTTGATGGATTATCAAAGACTGATGTCAAAAGCCACATATTTTTAGCCAGACAAGTTCTCCTATTTTAAGTTTCTTACTCAAATGTCTCTAAGCACATTTCAGCTAAGTAGACATACCCAACTATTATTAACTGAACTACTACAGTACAATGAAAATGGAGTAGTTTCCCCGTGAGTTTCAAGAATTTCATGATAGGATATCAGGTGATGCAAAAGAACTGACAAGCCTTGGTGGGAAGTTTGTAATGTAGGATTGTTTTAGATGACTTTTTGAAAGGCTAAAGCAGATGAACATACAGATACTGAAATCAATAGTATTGACCAGTCAACAATTCAAGTTGAAACTCCATGGCACTGCCCTACAACCAGTTACAACCTGTGCCATTTTATTTCATTCAGTCCTAGTTCTTCTTTTTTTGCTTCCTCTTTTACCCTTTTGGGTGCCGAGAGAGATATAGTACAAGGTTCCTGCTCTGGCACTTCTAGCAGCCTCCACCGGCATAAGTTTGGGTTCTTGTAATGCAAACTATTGGATTCCTCTGTTGTTAATCTGAGCAGCAGTTTCCTTGCCTTTTCATTTTCTTTTCCATTTTCCTTTCAACAACATGTTTTAAACAAAATGACTTCAACTTGTAACAATCAAAGTCATCTGGAGTTTTAGCAAAGAGAAAAATCAGAAGAACTAAAATGTAACACAACAATAGGCAGGTGTGATTGTTTTGACTGGATGTAGACTTGATTCAGAAAATGAGTATCCTGTCTAGTGAGGGAAGATGTTCAACAAGGGATATATCTCCACCAAATCCACTCAAAATAGGGACCATTGTGGATGGCAGAATGCCTTGGAGGAATGTGATTCTTTAGATGAAGTCAAAGGCCTATTCCCTGGTGAATAATCCTCCAATACATTTCTCTTTTTATTGGTGACTTCATTGCAGCTTCATTTTGCTAGTCATACTTTCTGAATTTGGTGCAGTTTTCATCCATAACTATGCTACGGTATGGAAAAAAATACACCTTTCCCACAACTTAACACAGAACAAACATGGACAGATTGTCACTCAGCTTCTTGTAAACATTGCAGTGAACCAACAGTTATATCCCTTTTCTTCATCTCTAGGGACTAAATTTCAGTCATGGATGAGAGCAGATACAAGAAGTGCTATTGAAGCTAAGTGGAATGCTCACGTCAGCTTATAGGATTTGAAAAAAAAAATGCTTCCTAGAAAACACCACAATTTAAAAGATACTTTGCATATTTGTAACATCAGTCATGTTGGCCTTCATTTGCCTGGAACTCACCCCATGTTCGGTTCTTCTAGTGGATAAAATGCACAATGCATTTAATTCCACATTTAGTGTAATTGCAGAATGATCTGACACTATTTGCAAAGCTGCTCCATCTAGGGGAAAATCTACCCGCTGGGTTAGAAAGAGGTCCTTTTCGGACATTCCCCTCTTTGCAACTCTTTCCCCTTGACCTTTAAGATCTATAAATTAGCATTTCCCCACTGTCATCTAAGACTGGTTCCAGCCACACTTTTTTTCTCTTGAACTAATTATTTTTATATTATATTCTTCTCCAATAAAAATTATAGACTCCATGCAACAATTGAAACATGTCTGGAGAAAAACAAAACAAAGTGTCATTCTGTAGCCAAAGATGAAGAAATGTGAGAGGCAAAAGGTCACTGACAAGACGCCAGTGGTAAGAATAGATCTGTAATGTACCGTGTAAATTACCCATCCTAGCCTGTGGAATCATTCATCTGGAAGCTGTAGAAGACCAAACAAAAATAACCGCTTGTTCTAGGATGCATGTGGAAAAATCAGGTATTAAATCTGTCTGAACACAGAGAGGCCTCTGGACCCAGCGCTAAATATTTCAAGTTGTAGACTGACCTTCTGCATATGCCTCTCTCCTGCTAGACAATGCTACCATGAATGGAAATGTTGTCAATTAAATAAAAAGGGTGTTTTTATCAACCTTTTCATGCGAGGAATTTAATGACATTTTAAGGTTAAAGGAAAAGTCAAACATTGATTTGTACTATCTTGTCTTTAAAGTAGCTAATGAATAGTGTTTTCCATAAAACCTTTGTAATCTATTTTGAACATTAAGCTATCAAAAAAACTGTGTTGTTGTGGCAAAGGGTGGGGCAATATTCTCTCATAGAAACTTTCAAGACCTGACAGTACAGCAAGACTGAAAGGGAAAAAAAGAGTTGAACCAAATGCCACTGGGAGAAGATAGTAAAGGTAAAGGTCTCCTTTGTTCGAAAGCCAGTTGTATCCAACTTCTAGGGTTCAGCGCTCATTTCCATTTATAGCCAGAAAGTCAGCGCTGTCTGCTTCTGCCAACATTTTCATGGACATGTGGCAGGCATGAATAGACACCAGAATGCATGGAATGCTGTTTACCTTCCCACCAAAGTGGTACCTATTTATCTACTTGAAATGTCTTGCTTTCAAACTGCAAAGTTGACAGGAGCTGGGACAGAGATGGGAGCTCACTCCGTTGTGCAGCACTCAGGTCTTGAACTGCTGACCTGCCAACCTTCTAGTCATCAAGTTTAGCATCTCAATCCCTAAGCCATCACAGTTCTTGGGATAAGATACAGGATTATAAAATAAAACATGGGATACTTCCATACTGACACAACTCATTTTGCATCATAATTGAAAGCTAAGACATAATAATAGTTTGTTGTTATTATAAAACCTTACAATTATTGCCTTACTTGAATAAACACTTTTTAAAAATTATTCAGTTGTTTTCATTTGCTTGATATATTTTTAAAAAGCATACCAATGGTTTCATGTCCATTTTTTATTTGAATAATTTGTTTCAGAATTACACTTCTACAGAACTCGTTGAGGGGAATTTATGTGAATTTCAACTGAACCATATGACTGACAAGTGGTGGTGGACCCTCCTAGGCATGGAGGGTGCAAAATGTGTCCTGCAGAATTATGATGATTTGGTTTCCAGGTCAGACAGAAGCAGCATCCTTGAAAATTAAAGTAAAAACAGGTCAAAGAAGGCAGCAATGGAGGTAAATAAAAGGAATCTGGTTTGGGTTTCTGAGTAGCATTTCTTAGACTTCTATCTGATGAATTCCTTCAAAAATTTAGAGGCTTCATTCCAACAATGCAAAAAGGACACAACCACCCACTGCTGTCTGTGACCTTTTAAACAGAGAAGATGTCCTCTGGCAAACAAAAAGCTGGGTGCCAAAGAGAAACAAGTTGTTTTGGGAAGAATATAGAGTTTCTGATAATTTCTTTTCTTACACTGTTCTTGCCTTTATGCAGCCTAAATGGCATCATTCACGCATGAAATAGGTTTCAGCAAGCTCAACCTAGCCTTGAGTTTTGTATAAATAACAATATAATAAATTCCTTTATGGCAGGGGTCCCCAACTTGCAATCTGGAACCCTTTCTGTGCATCCCTCCTAGCTGCTTGATAGTGCTGAATGTTTACTTTTGATCTAAATCAGTAGATTAAACATTTTTCATTACATTTTGATTTAAGACATGTCCCTCTTTAGGCATTGGACACTCTAATCTGGCCACATATCCTGGAAGGTTAGGGAACAGTGCTTTATGGGTAAGTTAAAATTATTATTATTATTATTATTATTATTATTATTATTATTATTATTATTATTATTATTATTATTATTATTATTATTATTATTATTATTATTATTATTATTATTATTATTATTATTATTATTAAATTAGATTTATATGCCCCTCTACTCACCTCACTGAGGCGACTCAGAGGGGCTCACATAACACAAACATATACAGTATCACAATCTCAAATATAAATACAGCATAATATAAAAATATAACAACAGATGCAGCACAGATAACACAATAAATTTTACATAAAAGAAAAAAACAATACAATAAAATACAGTGTAAAAATACAATACAGTCAAGAGAGACAGCAAGGTCTTTATGGCTGAGCTAGCTGGTCCACACAGCTGGCCCTCATTCCCCCTCTCCAGCAGGCAGAGAGAGTTCTGTGATGTTCCTGAGGTGGTCATGGAGTAAAGTAAAGGTCGCCATTGCTTGAAAGCCAGTCATATCCAACTCTAGGGTTCAGTGCTCATTTCCATTTATAGCCGAAGCGCCAGCACTGCCTGCGTTTGCAGACATTTCCATGGTTATGTGGCAGGCATGACTAGACACCAGGATGCACATGGAATGCATTCCGTGCACACCAAAGTGGTCCCTATTTATCTTCTTGCAATGTCTTGTTTTCAAACTCCTAGGTTGGTAGGAACTGGGATAGAGACAGGAGCTCACCCCAAACCTTTTTCAATGAGGCCTGAGCATACTTGGTGGCACCAGAGACTTATCAATTCATCTTCTGGACTTCTCCTTTTAGAGGCTGAAACTCTTTTGCTTGCCCAAATCCACCCTGCTCAGTCTTAAAACTGGCCATTTTCTGGTGCAACCGGTCTCTTTCAGAGAACAACAGCGGCTGTGACCAGGAGTGTCATTGTAACCCCAGCAGCAGCTGTGGCAGAAGAAGCAGGGATGGCACTTCCTGGCTCAGAAGCATTTTATTTGTTCCACTCTTCCAAAATCTGAAAGTAGGTTAGCAGATCCTGATACTATAATTAGCCCTAGTAACAGTGATTCCCTGCAGCCTTGCAATGAAGTGCATGGCCAAATCAACATATGAACCAAAATGGGATGCAAAAATATCTGAAAGAGGGTCATAAACAAGGTTCATAAACCTGAATAATTCGGAAGAGAAGAAAGAGATTTTCCTCTTCCTTTCCCAAGGAAGTACACTTCAAGGTCACCAGCTGACGGTGTTAACAGTTTGGGACCAATAAAAGGAAGTACTTTACCATAGAGTACAGAATTAACCTAAAATCTAACTTAGTCTTGCTTCAATTCATCATAATACACAACTGTGCAAAAGTTTTAGGCTACCACCAGCTGGTAGAAAGTACAATGAGTGATGTAGGGGTGGGGGATAATTTGGACACCCTAAGTTTAAACTTCACCAAACTTAAAACAGGTTGCAAAAAGAGTACGAAGATTATCTCCAATCTTGGTGTGTCTAGGTGGCTCGAAAGCTGAGTTATATACACATTCTTTATGAGTATATACGTTCTGTACTTGTATGAAATTACAGGTTGTAACCTGGAAATGGGATAGCAGGTAAGATGGTTCATATTTTAGTATAAAGTCACTTAATTCACCAATCTATGAACTAGAACAGCCTTATGTTATAGTTTTGTACTTCTCCAGGTTTTGCGATACATACATATTGTGTACTTTTGGGAAGAATCACAGACACAGACAGACACAGACACAGACACAGACACACACACACACACACACAGCAGAGAAGATGACATGAAGTGGGGGACAGGTGCATCTCCAAAATGCCTCTGTCAAGGAAACCCGCAGAAAACTTAACAGATAATGCCATGTACAGTGCATATATGAAAATGCATATCTATTTTCAAGTAGGCTTTTAAAATAAATTTGAAACAAATTAATCTGGTTACTGGATGGGACAATGTGCTTGAATATGTTTAAAAACAATTAAAGTATCTGAGCAGACTTGTTCATCCCTGACTTTAGTCTGCATAATAATTAAATCAGCTCACCTAGTCCTTCTGTCTTGGTCTTCAAAATAGCAAGTGAATTTCTTTCTTTCTTTCTTTCTTTCTTCTTCTCCTCCTCCTCCTCCCTCTCCTTCTTCTTCTCCTCCTTCTTCCGCATCCAACTCCAACTCCAAATATTGGCAATCCTCATGGAAATCAGCCATGAAGACTGTCTTGAGAATATAATGCAGTGGTCTTTCATCTGCAGCATGATACCCGTACCACTGATCTGGTTCTGCAAGTCACTATATCTGGTCCTGAGCCCTTATGGCTCATAAAGTCCTCATCAGCCCCAGGCCAGTATTGATGAAGCTGCTGCCCTCCATCAAGATGGATTCAAGTGGGATTTAACCCACTTGGGAACCATCACCCTTCCTTGTGGATTTTGCCATCCAAGGTCGTTAGTCCTCAGGATTGTCAGGTTAGGTAACTTCAGCCTGACACTTAGTGTTGAGTCACTGGCAGTATGGTCTACTCTATCACAATAGCAGGATAATCTGGCCAGACAGGTGTTTTATGCATACTTTCACTAAATATCACCTTAAATTCTTTTTAAATTGCTGCTCTAGTCAAATTCCCACTGGGCACAGTGGAATGGCATTTATTATATGTACTTTTATGTAGGCATTGAATGAATTAACAAGTGCTGAGATGAGTAATATGATGTCTATGCTGTGAAACTCTATGCTTGACAATGTGGCCTTTGACTGTTGATACCCTTCATGCCATGTAAGAGTGAAACAGGTTGTAAGTGTTAGAAACACCACCTTATCCAGAATGCTGTGACAAATGTTAGTTACAAGTGTATGTGCCTTCCTCATTTCAATAGCTTCATTGACAACAACTCAAGAGCCTTCTTTGACTATTTACTTCTGAAAATGTAAAGCAGAAATGTTTTGTTCTAGTTTCACTTGATGCTTTGCACACAAGCAACCTTCCATAGCTGACTGGCTGAAGCTAAAGGAGGAGACCTTAATCTTGTGTATTATTTCCAACTCTGAAATGGAAATCCTAGCCAATCCTTGGTGTGGGAACTTTATGTCGAATGAAGGTGTGACCCTTCAAACTCAGCCAATTATCTCAGCTAATGAGCACTGCCAGCATATACCGATGGACATGTAACTGTATTTAATTTGGTTCGGCAATTCACAGTAGGTTAAGAAACCAGTGTTTACTCAAGGCTTTTTCAATTATTAGGAGAATAAAAAGGTGTACTCCAGACCCAAACAGGCTAGTTCTTGTCTTCAGTGTCTCACTACAAAGCTAGAACTACAGTACTGTACTTCTAGGTAAAAGTAAGGTAAGGGTTGCCCATACTCAAAAGCCAGTCATATCTGACTCTAGGGTCCAGTGCTCATGTCTGTTTATAGCCAAAGAACCAGCGTGTCTGTGTCTGGAGACGTTTATGTGGACATGTGGCAGGCATGATTTAACTTCAAAGCGCACAGAGTCTTTTTTGTACCATTAGGTCACCCTTTCCCAAAAACCAGTTGTATCTGACTCTAGGGTCCGGTGCTCATCTCTGTTTATAGCCAAAGAGCCAGCACTGTTTTGCTTTGCAGAAGTTTCTGTGGACACATGGCAGTCATGAATAGACACTGGGGTACATGGAGTGCTGTAACCTTTCCTTCTGATGTGGTCCCTATTTATCTACTTGCAATTTCTTGCTTTTGTACTGCTAGGTTGGCAGGAGTTGGGACAGAGACATGAGCTCACTCCATCAGGAAGCACTCAGCTCTCGAGCTGCTGACCTGCCAACCTTTCGGTCATCAATTTCAGCATCTTAACCACTAGGCCACCGCAGTCCCCAGAACTACTCTTACTTGCACATAATTCAGTCTTTCAGATTTCTCCATTTAATAGATGGAGAATGTTGGACTTCAGATTGAGTCCTTGACATACTTAGTACAATCATACACGTGGAAGAGATGGGGAATCACTTCTTTGCTGTCATTTGTCATTTCTATGAATGGAAAAACAAAAACAAAACCTTATTCAGGATTGCAGATGTCTGCATTCCTCCTGAATTGAAAATGATTTTTTATGCCTACATTTCCAGACAATGCAGGTTAGGAACACAGAGGAAATATACATGAGATTCTGTTAATATCCTTCTAGAGTTAAACATTTCTGGATGTGAATACAAATCAGCCCAGGAAAGGTAAGGTGAGCATTGCTTGAATTCCAAAGCAAGAGACAGAAATGAGACTGCAAAATTCATAGAAAATTTGTGTGTGGCCTGCTGAAAGCAAAGAAAACATACAAATAGAGAGTGCCTACAGGCAATATCAGACTGTGTATGCACATACTTTTGATGTATGAAAACATAGCATTCTGATCATCTCTTACACAAGCAAATACACAAATTTCTATCTAGTTTCATCTCTATAAATCTGTGTTGGGTGAAAAGACACTTTACTTGTACCCTGAACATATGAGAGAGATAGAGGATGCTTCTATAGATTTCAGTTCAAGACTACATTCTTCTAGCTAAGTAAGTGAAAGTATAAGTATAAAAGTATAAAAAGATTACAAACTAAAGAAAGTCCACAATATGAATCCCAGTGACACAACATTCCAGATCAAAGCTCTTCTAGGTAATAATAATAATGTTGTGTCAGAAATTATTCTGGGTTGAAATAATTTTTGCTGGAGAAACTCCACTCAGGGGATGCCCGAATTAGGCTCCTTTCATGTCCCCAAGATATTCTAGACCATTTGGTAGACTTGGAAAAACCCTGAATTTATGTATTTATTTAGTCAAATTTCTATTCTGCCCTACTCACATCGGCGACTCAGGGCGGGTTACAAAGAGTCTTGAAAAGACATAAAAACCACAATTCATTAAAACCAGATTAAAATCTAAAAAACAGTTAAAGCAATTAAACAGGTTAAAAACAATTCCTTTACATACTTCAGGAATGGTTTTCTGGCAGCAAAAAAAATCATCAGGTAAGGACCAGGATGGGGCAGAAAGGGTCTAGTAGTAGATTGTAGTGATGAGACAATACACAGAAGAGTGAGTCTTTGAAATAGTGGTAATGCAGAGGGAGTGACAAGAGAGATGAGCAGAAGCAGCTGGTGAGTGGGTAGGAAATAACAGGACAGTGGGAAGAGGGGAACCAGGTTTGTGCCAATGTCAGGAGGAGAAATACTTTACTTATATTTAACAGAGGTAATCTGGTAGAAGAAATCCATAAGAAATTTGCATCGTCTCAGAGTCACAATTATTCTACATTCTGGTGGTTTCTGTTGGGAACCTTGAAAGTCTTCAGAGTCAATTACATGAGACTATTTTGTGGGCTTTTCTATCTAGTAACCCAAAAAAGCCCAAGTTTTAGTTGGACAGAATTATAGACAAGGTCTAAGGAGACCTGGGTTCAAATTCCTATTCGGTCATGGGAAACCCACGGTAAGTGGCAACAGGATACTCTCTTTTCAAGATATTATCACTCCTCAAAAGTAGAGTCACCATGCATTGGTAGAACATAACATCTCACACATTTTCCTACAAGACTCCCAATGACTTCCTGCTTCCATCCAGGGTTGATGTATCTTTTTATTTTAAGGAATGTCTATATTACCATTAAAAATCAGGTTTTAGGGCTGTGGACAAGTAATTTGATTTTTTTTTTTGTAAGAACCTACAAGTGCAAAAATATCAGTAAAGAGCAGCAATGCTGTAGTTATGGGTGGCATGAAAAACTTGGTTTTAAACATTCTTTTGAAGGCCAGAGAGAATATTGAACCTTCAGAAGGTACCAAAAAGGTGGCAAATTCATTCCTTGTCTCAGTAGACTTGAGGTGGGGATAGAACTATCCCTGGGATGTTCAACCCCATCTAAACATACAAACCAGAAGCATTTTATAAGTACCACCAGGCTTACCCTGGGCAATGACATTCTTCAGTTGACTAATCTTGCTCACAACAAGGTCAGGCAAAAGGAACTCCAGAATGGATTCACCAAAAACGTGGCTTCATTTTGGCAGTTTCACATCTGGCCTAGACATAGAAAAGAAAAAATGCATTTGTAGAAAAATATCCATTAGAAGCTGAAAAAAACTCTGCTAGAATCACTCCCTAATGGAAATTGCTGTAAGCCTCATTCAAACAAATGTAAAAAGAGAGGGAGATGGGAATTAATGTTCTGTTTCCTTAAGCCTTGCATGAAAGCTAGAGAACACATGCAAGCCACTTGCCAGAAAAAAAAGACTTTTGCTCCTTTCACTGACAAGGAAAGAAGGAAGGAGAATACACTTTTCAATTCTTGATATATATTTTTTTGGAATAGTAGCCCTGTTAGTCTGTTGTTCAGGCGTATCAGAAAACAAAATAAAACAAAATAAACAAAATAAAAAACACTGTAGCACTTTAAAGACTAACTGCTATATTTTTATTGTTACCTTTCGTGGATCAAGTCCACTTCTTCAGACAAGGAGTGAAACTTACAGGCATGTTCTTTATATATCAAATTCAGGGGCTCAAAGGGAGAAAGGGTGTGGGCAAGATGACAGAAGGGGTGTGGGCAAGACGACAGACAGCTGTGTGAAGCTGCAATCTTGTGCTTGCTTGTCTGTCATCTTGCCCACACCCCTTCTGAACCACTCATGACGGGAGCTACTAGTTCAGGTGAACCAGAATGAACCGGTAACATCCCATCACTGCTTGCAATCTGTTTTGCAACAGGATGAGATAGATTTTAGGCTGCTGTTCTCTCTGTTTAAACCAGGGATGCCCAAACTATGGCCCACGGGCCGGATCCACCCCAATGCCAATTCATCTGGACCACACTGCCCTCGTTGCTCCCAAAAGCAGAAGTAAAATGTACTCATATGGGAGCAATGAGGGTAGTGCTGCCGACTGGATGAATTGGCATCGGGGGTGGATCCAGCCCATTGGCTGTAGTTTTGGCATCCCTGGTTTAAAACAACAATTTGGCTCCACCATTGCTTAATTACACAACCAACTCATAGTTTGAAAGAGAGAGTCAGAATCCTGTGTTTTTTATTACAACTTTCATAATCCTGCTGCCAGTTTAAGTACCGTAGTCCAAAACAGTATCTTTGCCGTGCTTTGGGAAGGGAATGGCAGCTGTGGCTTCTCTTTTCAGTTTGCCAATAGTGGCTGAAACCATGCTGTGCAGCTCCACCAGATGCCAATGGTGATGATGATCGTTAATCTTCATTTCAACATTAGTCTTCTTTTCAATTTAATTTCACATTTTCTATCACCCCACTAGAAATTCCCTTTTGCCTGGGAACTACTAGTGGCATTTCTCCATTGTTAAAGGTGCCACCTCAAGATCCCGAAGCTTCCAAAGACTTCCCTGGAGCCTCAAAACCTGGACAGAAGAGTGATGGCAACAAACTAAATAAACATAAAGCTTAACATTGCTGAGTGCAGATGTCATCATGATTAACATGATGGAGTTACACCAAAATGCCTTCATAATTTTTCATACTCTGTAGGCCACTTTGATTAATACATTTTGTCTGGATGAAATATGAGATCAACATGTATGTGACATGAATAGATGAATAAATAGTTGTAGCATGTGTCATGCTTTTTGTCCTGGGGCAGATTCCACTGCAGAGGTGATAAAATTTACACCCTTTGAAATCACCTGTTTCTCAAAATTATTAAATATATCGCAGCCCAACCCTCACATACCATTTTATCTTCTGTCTTTACAATGGTGTATGAGAGACTGCAGCTATAAAAGTAAAGGTAAAGGTCACCCTTGCACGAATGCCAGTCGTATCCAACTCTAGGGTTCAGTGCTCACCTCTGTTTATAGCCAAAGGACAATATTTTAAAGAGTTTTGTAGGGCATTAAGCACAAATCACAACAAATATATACTGTATATAATTTACATTTATAATTTACATTTATATATGCAAAAGTTGCCATGATATTTTATGAGCTCCGTGGTAAATTTCCACACTTCAAAGTGACCGATAGTTTAGACTATGAGACCATGATAACATTTTGAAAAATTGCCTGAACATTTTTCAAATTTGGTGTAATTTACATGATATTTGTGTGTGAATTATTGTAACTATGTTGATTTTATAAGCTTCTGTACACTGTCCTGAGGTAGCCCTTTGTGAAGAAAGAAGTTTAACTACAGGTAAAGGTAACAGTATCTCTTGTTCAAAAGCCAGTTGTGACCAATTCTAGGGGGCATTACTCATTTTAATTTATTTATGTAAATTTCTATACCACCCTCCTTGCCGAAGGCGACCCATCTCCATTTACAGCCAAGGAGCCAGTACTGTCTGCATCGGCAAATGTTTCCATGGTCATGTGGCAGACACAACTAGCCACCAAAGTGCACAGAACACCGTTACTTCTCCTGGTGAAGCAATAACTATTTATCTACTTGCTTGCAATTTCTTGCTATCAAACTGCTAGGTTGGCAGGAGCTGGGACAGACAATGGGAGCTCACTCAATCACACAGCACTGAACTGCTGAACTTTTGGACATCAGGCTCAGCATATTAACCACTAAGCTACTTCAGCCTCTGTAGTTTAACTATACAGAGGTGGAAATTCAATAGTTTGACTTATGACACTTAAGGCCGATGGTGTCGTCAGCTGTGGTCCCCCCCAGTGGTGGGATGTCAAAAATTTTACTACCCCACCGTGATGTCATCACAGTGTGGGCGGAGCTAACGTCATTATGTCATGTCATGGGCGGGGCCAAAGGAAAAAAAATACAAAATAATAAAAATAGGGAGCTTCAGGCTATAGGGAGCTTCAGGCTAGCAGCTTCTCTTCCTCCTCCCCGTTTGGGAGGATAGCAAGGAGGCCGTGCATATGCGCCAAGCACTAGGCGTACATGCACACCAAGTGCTTGGCATGCATGCACAGTGTGGGAACCAGTGAAAAGGTAAGCCCCGAAGGTGGTTCCCCCCAAAAGCTGCTACAGGTCCTCTGGGACACTGGGAAAAGTTACTACCGGTTCTGGAGAACTGGTGAGAACCTGTTACATCCCATCACTGGTTCCCCCGCCCCACAAATTAAATAATTCCAATTTCTCTCCCCACTAAATGTCCCAAGACTCTCTTGTGATACTTTTACTTATGGGGAAGCTGTTGTGGTTCAGGGGATACAGAAAAGACTTAAAATTCTGAAATCTCCCCCTGCTGGTAAAAATCACCTTGGAAACTAGTGCTTTGCAGAAATGAAAGACCTCCACCCATTTAAAAAAAAAGAGCCCTGGGAATAGTTGGAATCAGATTTTCCCTGCCCCAGTGAAGCCATGTGACATAGCTTTTGGCAGGGGTTCCCAACCTACGACCTGTGGGCCGAACCTGGCTCACAACATCATTTCATGTGGCCCCCATTGCCACTCCTACTGGAAGTGGAAGCGGACACATTTACGATAGCCATGGATGTGTTTTATGGCAGCATTTACAGCATGGAGGGAGGAACCACCAGTCCAGCCCACTCAGCTGTCTGAGGATGCATGATCCAGCCAGCGGTGTAAAAAAATTGGGAACCCCTGCTTTTGACAATGGGATTTCAGCTGTAGAATAAAAAGTCAAACTTTGCAGGAACATGAGTGTAGGATTTGAAGTCCTTTGCTTTCAGTTAGAGCTGTAAATAGGGAAGGTGACTGGGCTTTGACTCAAGGTGCCAGTATTTCAGCATAAATGCTATCTCTGGTTTCTGTTCCCCAGTCAGAAGGAAATACTGTACAGTAAAACCTCGCATAAAGAGTGTCTTGCTTAGAGACTAACTCACTTAAAGAGCAGCATTTTCTCTGAATGCTCACCCTCGCTTAACAACTAAAAACAACCAAAAACTCGCTTAACAACTAAATTGGGTTATCAATCCCACCACCACCACCACCAGAAGTCACAATCAGTCACTTAAAATGACAGTGGCGGCACTTTTTCCAAGTGTTTTGTTTTAAAAACAAATTGGTTAAAGAGCAATCCTTTGTTAGCCACCCTGGGTCTTTGTGAGGAGGGCAGCATAGAAGTTTGGTTAAATAAATAAATATATAAATAAATAAATAATCCTGTGGAATGCATTATGCTCTTTAAGTGAGGCACAAAACTAGTAGGCTTGTGCAGAAAATATTCTCATTGCGCATCCATTCTTTTTGTGTCTTCTAATGTGACTTGAGTTTGCCCAATGCAGCAACAAAGCCCTGGGGGTCAAAATTGCTACTTAACAGCTTTCATTATTATGTGCCATGTTTTCATTCTCTCAGTACCAAATCATCAGGCATTTCCAAGAGGAAAGCCATCTTCAGTGTTGCAGCCATTTGCAAGGAACATTAGCATACATCTATTATTCATCATAGAAGCAAATAAATATTTTGTGTAGAGCAATCTGATTTCCTTCTTGTATCTGCTAAAGACCTTTCCAAGCGAATGCACCCAACGTATCTGATTAAAAGCTACGGACCACAGCAAGGAAAGCTACTCCTAAAAACAAAATACTATGAGCTTATGGCTCCTACCTCTTGGCTTCAGAGCCTATTAATTTACACTGAGGCCAACATTTCAGCGGGTGGGAAGCCACAAGGCAAATGATTTAAAGGACACAGTATTGCTTTCTCACTGTGAGGGTGAACTGCAAGAAAATAAAAAATAAGATAAAAACCCCACGAAAGGAGAAATCATAGAACTGAATGATTTCCAATATCCTAATGCTAAATGTCACTCTGGAATTTTTTTGCCAGGAAACACAGGAGGCAATAATGATTCATTTCCACTTCAAGTGGGGAGTTTCTACACTTATAAACAGATAGAACTGTAATAAAAAGCCAGAGTTACTGATCTCAATAGACACATTATGTCGTACTTCAAGGCTGTTTTGTAAGCCCCACTGAGTTCAGTTTTCAAAGTTGTCAGTATGGCTGTGATTCAGCTTTAGTTAATTCAAACCAAACTGGTCTAACTTGAGCTGATTTGCATGAGTCCCCACTCAAATCAGAATGGAATGGGCAGAATGAAGAAATTGGCAAACAAGCTCTGGGCCTTAATGAATAAGTCCAGATGTTTTTGACTCTCCCATGTTTGATGTATAAATAAATAAATAAATAAATAAATAAAGTTCTTTCTATCCTAAATATGAAAACGTTATGAATTTAAAAATAAATTGAAATAATGTTCTCCCTTATCTTGCATCAGCCAAATTTTATCTATGCAACTACTTGTTGCTTGAAACTCAACTATTTCTAGCATAAAGATAATCTTGTTCTTTCATTCTGCCTGCCTGCCTGCTACCTAGGCTGCAAGATGAGGAACCTTTCAAGACAAGTGGCAGCAACTCTAAACTAGCACTAAACATACACAGGATTTCTAAGCTGGACTTTTAAAAGCTAGTCCTTTAAAGTTTCATTTTCTCTTTTAAAAAAAATCATTTCCCTTCCCTTCAAGATCTCTTGTGCTATGAGATAAAGTACCTATAAAAACTAAACAACAAATAATTCCTTCCTTCCTTGTTTGTTTGTTTAAAACTTAAAACATAGATTGCAACAAATAACACAATTCATTCAATTGCCAATTAACTAAAATCACATGATAAGAATAAAATAACTACCTAGATGACAAACAAAGCAAAATTGAGAAGTGATGTCAATGCACCATACATGGTACCAATAGAAAGTACTCTATGTACTAAAGAATTTCAAAAATATATTAGTTCAAATTAATATACTAGAACTCTATTAGATAATGCGTTAAAAATAGCATTGAGAGGTAGTAGCTGAAAGTTAGATTTGGAAAAATGGTGAACCACCTTTGTCCCACTAGATTAATTGTTCCGGATCAAAATATCTCTCCCCAATGAAACTGTATTATTATTTTCATTATTTACTCAAAAGAACAGAAACCTATTTGCCCAGGTGCTGGTGGTGATTCTTACAGGATCAGAGAGAACTGAAATTCCTCAACATTGGAAAAAGGTTGAAGAGCTTTCTTTTCAAAGATACCTAAATAGGATTTGATCAATAGCAGTGATGGAGAAGTTGACTGTTCCGACTACAAAATTGAACGCATTGCTAAGAAACTGAAACAAAATTCCCACTCATCCCTACATCTGCCTGTCTTTTACAGTAACAAATTTGAGGCACAGCATATCCAGAAAGCTGCTGTAGCTTCATGACTAGAAAGGGAACTTGCATTTCCCCGTTTTCAAAGTAAATGTATCCAATTACACAAAGTAGTCTTGGAGGCTGTCAGCAAAGTGCATGCATTTCTTTTGATTTCCCAACCTTGCAATGGAACGTGGCAGTTTCTATATAAATATTAATGGATGCTACTCAAAATATGCCTTGCTGGAAAGAAACACATGAAGAAAAATGTACAAGAAAGTGCATACCTTGAGAAATGTGTGTGCCCACATATACACAAATTTGCATTTAGGAAAAGAAATCTGTAATTGTGATTGCGGTAGAGATCTTCAGGCCTGGATGACTCTCATTCAGTTCCCATCTGAATGTTACTTTAGACCAGGGGTGGGTAACCTACGGCCCATGGACTGGCCCTGGCCCATGGCAACAAATCATCCAGCCTGTGCTGCTGCCACCACCACCACCACAAGTGGACGTGGACGCATTTACAACAATCATAAATGTACCCACTGCTATCATTTATGACAGCCAAGGATGCATTTTACAGCAATGTTTATGATGGGGGAACCACCAGTCCAGCCCACTCAACTCTCTGAGGAAACATGACCCGGCACACGGCTTAAAAAGGTTGAGAACCCCATCTTCCAGTGAACTTCATTTTAGACTTAGGTTTGTTGATATCTAACGATATGATCTTATAGGATTCTAACAATATAACGAATTTTGATAGAGGGTGCTGAAGTGTTCCTAACATTTATTTATTTATTTATTCATTCATTTATTGCACTACCATACCGCCCAGTTGGGTGGTATTCCACTCTGGGCAGTTTGAAGTGCTATAAAAATGCTACTTCTTAATATTACTGTATCTGACATATACCAGTCAATACCTGATTCTATCTATGAAATCAACATGCAGCAGTTAGCATTCAACTAATTCTGATACATTAAAGTACTTGATGGCACAGTGGTTAAATTGCTGTACTGCAGCCAAAATGTTGCAAGCTTTACGCTGACAGGGCTCAAGGTTGACTCAGCCTTTCATCCTTCTGAGGTCAGTAAAAGGAGTACCTAGCATGTTGGGGACAAAATATGATTTAACTTGTGAACCACCCAGAGAATATACTAAGTACTATGGAGTTAAGTATAATTGCTATTGCTACTTGCACCACATAATTCTTCAGCATGTGTGAATTTACATTTAGCTATTATGGCACATGTAATCAATGTCACAAATAGGATTATGTAGTGAACCACATATATATGTTTTTGAAAATATTTGATAACTTGCATGCAGAAGCAGTTGATATTTCACTGTATTTTATGGCAGCTGACGGTTAACATGTCAATATTTTGTGACAGATTATGTCAAAAAATGGCTTGTATCGCCTGGCACCACTCAGCATTCAATAGAAAATATTTTCCAGAAGACAGGGTTGATATTTTGAATATTACACACACAAACAAACCTTTGACCATCTGACAGGTGACTAACTGGGGGAATGCAGTTTCATATTAAACCCATTAATTTATCTAACCAACCAACCAACCCAAACAAATTCCAGTCTTTTCCTGTCAAATTACAATTCCAAAGCCTGGACTGCAAATGTCAAAATCAGATTCAAGCAATTCAAAAACCAGATTTCACATGCATAAAATGTAGCAAAGATTTAGGTCAAAAGAGTTGGTGAAAAGAATCCGGTTGCTTGGTGTAGTAACTCAAGACTAAAGTAGGCCCATTGCAAGTTTCACTGATTCAGTAGGCCTGTTGCAGCTGTGATTTTCTACACCAAGCAACAGGATTTCATCCAATGCATGGTGATACTAGTTGAAGTGCTAGAGCCTGGGAAGAATCCAGGTTAGTAGCTGAGTACTTGTGTAGTTTAGTTGCAGTGGCTTAGTGGTTAAGGTCAGCAGTTCGAGACCTGAGTGCTGCAAAATGGAGTGAGCTTCTGTCTCTGTCCCAGCTCCTGTCAATCTAGCAGTCTGAAAGCAAGATGTTGCAAGTAGATAAATACAGTCAAACCTCGCTTAGCGAGCAACTCGCTTAGCGAAAAACTCGCTTAGCGAAAAACTCGCTTAACAAGCGGGTTTTTCAAAAAGCAAGCTGACTTGCATAATGCATAGCGAGCATTTCTATGGGGAAAAACTCGCATAATGAAACAATCTTCGCTATGTGAGTCCGACTCGCATTGCGAAAATATTCGCTATGTGAGTCGGACTTTCCCCATAGAAAACTCGCATAACGAGCCTTTCTACGGGGAAAACTCACATAATGGAAAAAATTGCTATGTGAGTTTTTCCATAGGGTTTTTTGTTATGTGAGTCGGACTTGCATTACGAAAAACTCGCATAGCAAGCCGCCTCGCAGAATGAATTAAATTCGTTATGCGAGGTATTACAGTAGGTACCACTTTGGTGGGAAGGTAAACAGCATTCCATGCACTCTGGTGCATAGTCATGCCTGCCACCTGTCCACAGAAATGTCTGCAGACACAGACAGCACTGGCTCTTTAGCTGTAAATGGAGATGAGTAGTTTCTTCATAAAGGGCTAACTCAGGAAAGGGTACAGAAACTTATAAAATCAACATAATTACAACAATCCACATACAAAAAACATGTAAACTACACTGAATTTGAAAAATGTTCAGGCACTTTTTCAAAATGCTATCATGGTCTTACAGTCTAAATTATCGGCCACTTTGAAGTGTTGAGATTTACCACAAGGAGCTCGTGAAACATCATGGTAACGTTTGCATTTGTTGTGATTTGTGCTTACTGCCATACAAAACTCTATAAGAGACTGCCTACTGCTTCCTGACATAATGGTGAGTAAGGCAACAAAAGAGGGAGATGATTTATACAGCTTGGAAAAGTTACTTATTTATTTATTAAAATATTTATATCATGGCTAGTATCAAAAGACCACATGTGGGCTTCAGACTAATAAATTATGCTAAGCTGTTTACAGCAGTGTAAAATAGTTTTAGTTAAAGCAAATCAAAACAATTAAATAAATACAGTAAAACCTCAGTTAACACAATTAATGCATTCCTGGGATGCTTCTTAAAGTGAAAATTATTTAAACTGAATTTCCCATAGGAATGTATTGAAAACCAATTAATCTGTTAGGAAAAAAAATCCTTAAACCAAACCACTATTTTCTATGGATTTCCTTTTGTTATGTGATTTTTATGTTAACCGAGCCGTTTGTTAACCGAGGTTCCACTGTAAAGGCAAAAACATGAATATGTTGGCTAATGGCTAGGTAGAAACTGGCTAGGTAGAAACTTGTCAGCAGGTCAGCAGTTCAAGCCTCGAGTGCTGTGTAACAGAGTGAGCTCCCATCATCTGCCCCAGATCCTGACAACTTAGCAGTTCAAAAGCAAGAAATTGCAAGTAGATAAATAGGTTTCACTTTGGTGGGAAAGGCAACAGTGTTCTGTAATGTGGTCACACATGCCATATGATCATGGAAACATCTGCAGATGCAGACAGTGCTGACTCTTTGGTTGTATATGGAGATGAGCACCGGCCCCACGAGTCAGGCACAACTGGCTTTCAAGCAGTGGCAACCTTTACTATGAGTGATAGATGAAGAGGAAAAATAACAGGCAAGATTTGTCAGACTCATGTCTTCTTTGCAGCTTTGGAAACAGAATGTTAAACTTGGTGAGCTGTTTCTATAAGCCCCGTTACATGGGAGAAAGCTGGGGTCATTTACCCGAGTATGGGCAAAACTCACCACTGGTGGCTTTCTACAAATTCCAAATAGAAGACATTATCTCCTCTGCCCCCTTCCTCCAGCTCTACCTAAAGATACCAGGGAATGAAACTGGCTACGACCCCATACAAAACATGATCCTTCTCCCAAGTTCTTTGCTTCATATGGTATGGTTAAATGCAAAGTTCAAGATGTTTTGAATTCCAGCACCCAGCAACCATGCTCAGCATAGCTGTTGTCAAGGACTGCTATGAGACATCATCCATCAAAACTTGAAAGGCTGTATATTGTCCTCTCCTGACCTGACAGTTTATTAGCTCCACCATGGTACGATTACCAATTTCATGTCCAGACTCCAGACAGGAGCTGCAAGCTGCAGAAATCTTATCTCTATCCCCTTTATGCATCTTCCCTAACATAGAGCAAGCACCAAAGTACCAATTGTTGAAAAAGATGCAAACAAACCATCCAATGCTTCCCATTTTTAAAATCCACACAATAAGGCAGCAGCAGCTGAGCTTTTGTGTATTGTGACTTATTTGTGCTACTTGTAGTATTTCTGAAAAATAAAATCACGCCCACCCACAATTGTTCTTGTGCATGCAAAAAGTTCACAGAGAAGGGCAGAAAATACCTTGTACTTTCACAGGTGAGGAGGAAACTGTCATTCCGCAAGAATATGTATCCCTTCACTGAACACAGCCAGGTCTGGTTTTGAGAAAACATTACAGTTTTGCATTATGACAGAACAGCCTATTGATTCCGGCAGCTCGTGGCCATGAACAGTTTTCTCTCAATTGTACTCATTATGTAATTTTCTTTTCTTATGCAGAAACAATAATTAAATGATCAACATAATTAGAGATTTGAAAATTAATTACTAAGCCCTTTTATTGTTATTCAATTACAACTTCCCACATTAGCAAAACTATCCACAGGAAATTAGAGAGACCAGAGACTCCAGGCTGGAGGAGAAGATGATGAAGGATGTAATTTTGAATCCTAGGCAGCTGGAAATGAGCGGGATACTTTTGGAAGACCCCATGGAATCTTTGGCCTGGATTTCAGGAATGGACCCATGATTTGTTCATGTAGAACAGTGAATGTTCCTTTTCTAAAAACTGTTTGGTAAAGGTCCGTCTACAGTCAAAGATCCAGTGCTGTCTCTGTCTGCAGGCATTTTTTGTGGTCATGTGACAGGCATGACTAGATGCCAAAGCACACAGAATTCCACTACCTTTCCCACTGAAGTGTTACCTATTTATCTACTTGTAATTTCTTGGTTTCGAAATGCTAGGTTGGCAGAAACTGAGAGAGACAGCATTAGGAACTCAAATGGCTTAATTGTTGAAATTTTGGTCATCAAGCAAAGCACCTTAACCACTTAGCCACCATGGCCTTCACTCGGGTGACATACAGAAGCCAAATAGGAGGTCACCCAAGGGAGAGAGAAAGGCTTGCTTCTTCATGTAACATATTGTTAAACTGTGGAACTTGCTGTCATAAGATACTAATGTGTGAGTTTGTGCTGTTAGCCGCCCAGAGTAGGAAAATCCCCTAGATGGGTAGGGTATAAATAAATAAATAAATAAATAAATACTATGATAGCCACCAACTTGGAGTGTTTGTAACAAAGGGATGGAGAAATTCATGGAACATAAGGCCACTAATGACAGCTATTGTTTTCAATGTCAGAGGCAGTATGTTTCTGAATATTATTCTATGGAGAATCAAGACTGAAAGGACAGTGGGATTCATGACCATCTAACTGCTGGATAATCTTTTCAGTGAGGGACAGCTACCAGCCAAAGGATTAAGGCTGAATTTGAAATTTGATTCCCATTTTCTTTTAATTTTAGTTCCTATTGTTTGTATTGTAGAAATGCTCAGGCCTGACTTTAGCATAAGGAAAAAGAATGTTTACTTAGAAAACTAATATTCATACAAAGTTACCAGGCAGATGGCAAAAATATAATAGAATATATAATTCACATTAGTGGAAATAAAACAGGAAGTATAAATCTCTCAAGGAAATGAGGGTTGCAAGAAGGTACTGTGTTACTAACTTTCTGACACTAAAACATTTTGAGTCAGAAAGAGACCAAACTAAGCTGAACAACTGAACAGTTAGATAGACAGAAAGAACTAAACTATGTTAATAAACACCAAGGCACAGAGCAGAGCTCAGAACCTGACCCACCCACCCCCTCTGGGGAAACTCCTGCTGGGAAGGTGTTTTCAGCTGTTTCAGCCCCCCCCCCCCCCAAGGAGACAGGGAGGGCAGGCAGCTGTGGCCACACTGACCTGTCGACACCTGGGCATGGTTGGCTGCACACCTGCAAAAGCCTGTTCCCTCCCAGCAAACTCCCACCCACCCAACCTCTTTAATTAGAGAATGCTTATGGGTCACCATATTTGGGGCCAGGTAGCATTTTTTTTTTTTTGGATTATCCCTAATTGGCCAAATGGACTAGTCTGTTTTTTGCCTACCCCCTTCCCTACTAGCTAGAAATGTCATTCTTTTTTACACTCACCAGGGAACATAAGTAAATGGTCACATCTGTGGGTAGCAAGGGGTGTGGGTAATAGCAGTGATTCCCACAGGGCATTCTCGGACGAAGCAAAGTCATGCTGTGCTTGAGTCCTGTGAACCAGCAATGGACATGGCTAATGCCATGAGGCAGACACATGGTATGACCCAGATCCACTCTTTGAGGGGAAGTGGTAACGGCCGTGGCAATGTCCCCCTGATAGGCTGGCCTGCTAACCACTAGCTGGTGCAGTAGCCTGCAGGGGCCTGGGTTTCGCCCATCCTGCGCAGGGAAGGGAAAGGATTGCCCTTGTCCCTGGCGTCAGGTCATGCCATGCCCACCATACTCCCCTTTCCATAATTCTTAACTTAATAATTAATAAACATGGCCCAAGCTTTTAACCACATCATTCTGTGTCTGGTCTCCTTATTTCATGCTGGGGAAGGAATGGGAAAGCAGTTACTCTTGGAGGGAAGAAATGTTTAGCTGCTGATTGACTGTTTAGATTTATAAACAGGCAATGGCTATAACTGTTAAATTCCATCTCCCTGAGAGGGTGGGGATGGAGGGTGGGGAAGCAAAGCATGACAGGATCGACTGCTGTTAGTTCAACATTAAGTGAGTTCCATACAGAAATGGTGTGAGGAAAATGATTATTATATAATTTGTTCATTGCCATCAACTCTTACATTCTAGAAAAGTGCAAAAAGAAAGAGGAAAGAAAAAACAAGTCTAGAACAAGAAACTAAAGATGATTTCATTAAGTAGGGTGTTTTTTTACTCACCCAATCATAAGCAAGGTTAGGAGTCTGAGAACAGAGATTAAACCTCTATTATCTTTGTCCTCCTAGTCCTGGAGTTCCTTTATCACTAAAATCATGCTGGGATGGGGCCAGTGCCTCAAAATGTATTTTGATTTTTTCAGAACTGTATTGTATCACCTCCCAAAACCACTGCTTTTAATTTCATGCCCAAGTAAATAGGGAAACCCTTGCTGATGGGTGAGTTTACAGTGCTATTAAAGCCACCTACCTGCCCCAAGAAATTGAACTGTGTGAGTTGCACAAGGCTGAAATCCTGAGCTCAATTGACTGCTGGGAAACCATCAACATTAATGGAATTCAAGCCACCCAACTGAGTGCCGGATTGCAGCCAAGGTTGACAGCTGATCCATTTTAATTAAATTATCTCATTTCCTAATTCCATGGCATCCAAGCGTGCTTTGAGTCTGTGTTCTTATAAAACATCTAGACAACTGTTGGTATATTTCATATATATATATATATTTGCTCTCCTTGTTCTGCAATACTGTATGTCTGTTTCCTTTCAGAATGACTTTAAAAATCTTTAGAAAATCCAGTGATCCAATTATTTCATGTAAAAACTACACAGGCATTGTTTGAGCAGGCTGTCAGATATTACCCGGAGTGCAACACTACCTTTGGTCTGGGTTCTGCCTTGCGTATGAACCTTCTAGCTATGGCATGCGCCATGCTGCTGTAGGCCTTTCAACAAATTTCCCAAGGCTTATACCTCTTGTCATCTTGATTAATATTAAAGCTTTCGTCTTTTATTTCAGTACAAGCCATGGAATGCAGTCGTTCATTTCAATAGCTTTGTAATTTTTCAGCCATATGAGCTGCTCGGCTGAGTCTCTCTCTGTGTTCTGTAAACACTAAATTCATTCTGGCTTTCATTCATTCTTGCCTTCCCTGGAGCTTGGTTGCAGGGGGGGCTATAGAGGATAAAGGTTGTGGTGCATTCTATTTTTAATCTTCTCCCCAGGTATTTGGTTGTCTGGCCGGACATCCCACTATGGTAATAGAGTAGACCATACAACCAGCAACTCAACGCCGAGTGTTGGACAGGCTGCATTTTGTCACCCTGCTTATTCAACTTATACACAGAGCACATAATGCACAATGAAGGGATGGAGGAATCACAATCTGGGATCAAAATTGCTGGGAGAAACATCAACAATTTGAGATATGCAGATGATACCACCCTAGTGGCAGAAAGTGAGGAGGACCTAAAGAAGCTCCTGATTAGGTTGAAAGAAGAGAGTGCAAAAGCTGGCTTGAGACTCAACATCAAGAAAACCAAGATAATGGTAACAGGCTCTATCAGTCCCTGGAAAATAGATGGGGAAGAAGTAGAAGCAGTGACAGATTTTACTTTCTTAGGATCCAAGCTCACTGCAGATGGTGATTGCAGCCATGAAATAAAAAGGCGACTGATTCTTGGGAGGCAAGCGATGAGAAACCTGGGGAGCATAGTGAAAAGTAGAGTCATCACATGGGAAACAAAAATTCATATAGTCAAAGCAATGGTATTCCCTGTGGCAATGTATGGTTGTGAAAGCTGGACCATTAGGAAAGCTGAGCGCAGAAGAATAGATGCCTTTGAGATGTGGTGTTGGAGGAGAGTTTTCAGAGTCACCTGGACAGCAAGGAGAACAAATAGGTCAATCTTAGAAGAAATCAACCCTGACTGCTCCCTTGAAGGTCAAATTGTAAAGATGAAGCTAAGGTACTTTGGACATCAAATGTGAAGAGAGGATTTGCTTGAAAAAGCCTTGATGCTGGAAAAGGTGGAGGGCAAAAGAAAAAGGGGGCGGCCAAAAATGAGGTGGTTAGATGGTATTGTGGACGCAATGGACGCAGAACTGAGTGAGTTGAGGAGGATGGTGGAGGATAGAAGTGCCTGGCAGACAGTGGTCTATGGGGTCGCAGAGGGTCGGAATCAACTGTGCTACTGAACAACAACAACTCCGCCTACACGATGCTCCCAGTGCACCGAGGGTGCACACAAAAGAAGCCACAAGTGCCAGCACTGCTTCCCGTGGGCAGTGCTTCCACTCTCCCCTGCCTGGTACGCTGCGGCCTAGAGGCGGGAGGGCAGGCCAGGGAACGCACGAGCGAGTGAGGGCACACGCAGGCGGGACAGGAGCGCACACACTCTCTAGAATGCGAGGCGAAGGTGGAGCATCATCCGGGGGGCCCATGCACTCAGTCTGCAAGCGGTCATTGAGCGGAGCCTCCCCCAGTTTTATTTTGGGGCTCCTGCCTTTGGGCTATTTCTGCTCCCCTCCCTTGACTTTGGAGAGTCAGGCAGCCGAGGTGGGGGCAATGGAGATGAAGAAGTACATCAACCTGGAGTTGAGGAACCGGGCCCTGGAGAAGGTGAGGATGAGCTCGAACTGAAGTGCACCTGGGGTACAAGACGACCCCCACACTTGGAGGCATGTTTTTTCAGGGGGGAAAAGTCATCTTGTACACCAGCAAATATGGTATATATGACATTGTTGCCTGTCCTGAAAAAATATTTGCCCACTCACATCTAGAATACTGGCTATGGCCCTGCCTGGAGAAGTCTTTGGGGTCTTTGGAATGGGATGGAAGTTTGTAATGCCTGTACACATCCACCATCGGAACTGTTGCATGACAGCGACTGATGGTAGCAATTATTTTTGAAATTAAAGGATTGGCAGACACCATAAGACCCCCAAAGAGTTCTTTAGGACTAAAAAGGATCCTTGGGAATCCTCGGAACCTTAGGGAAGGAGAAATCAAAAACTCTTAATTAAGGTATATTGTCTATTCCAGGGGTTCTCTACCTATGGGCATTGGGCCAGATCCGGTCCATGGTGCCAAATAATCTAGCCACCGCCCTCACTCCAGCTGCGACCAGAATTGGCCACAGACTCATTTACGGTAGCATTTACAGGGGGGGGGGCAATCAGTCTGCCCCCCTCACTGTTTGAGGGAGCATGACCTGGCCCCTGACTTAAAAAGGTTGAGAACTCCTGATCTATTGTGTGTTTTCATTAAAAAGATTCAAGAGCCAACATGATGTAGAATGTAGACAGTTAAGGGAAAGGTATCTGGTACGATATTTACACAGATAGAAATATGTACTGTCTTATACATGGTTTGAAAAGCTGTTTTTCAAAATCCAGCTACAATTATTCAATGTTGTTTTGAAATGTCTCCTATTTTCCATCCTCTTGGTCAATTATGTTGGATTTATGGGTGGTCTGGCATTATTAATCATTAAAATTTGTTGTAGCATGGCTGCATGAAAAACGTAATTCAATGTAAAAGTGAAATCAGATCAAGGGCTAAATTGAATTTGGAATTCATCCAGACTAGATACAGAATTAATTTTAGGTTTAATCGGTATACACCATAATTTGATTAAAAACTTATTTGAACACTAAAGAGATTCTAGTGATTAAAATAAATAGTGAAACAATATACACTTAAGCAACCCAAACTAAAGGCCAATTACAAGAGGGGGGAAAAGAATAATGAGTTTGAAAAAGTTGCCTTTTATGTCTTCAGTTTGAAAGGTTTTATTACCATTGGAAAAATACAATGTTCCATGTCTAAGAACAAAAATGTACTTTGCACTGATATAACGATTTTGACCTTTGATCCATTGTGTCATTTGGATCAATCTAACAATTGTGAACTACATTGGGTCAAAGTAACAAGCAGCAAATATTTGGAAGGAGTCAAAACAACCTCTACAGTCAACCTCTACAGTCAACAAGCCTTCCTCCCCATTCCTCACAAAGGCTGTTCCAATTTACAATGAGGTAGAAAAAAATTAAGGCCTGCCTCACCTCAATTTCAGTCTCTTGATCGTGTCAATCCAGATGGCCCATCTACCAGCCTTGCAGGGTAGAGTGCTTATTGGGTCACCCTCAGGGGATGGATAGGAAGTTTTGGGGCCTAGCTTCCTGAATGGTATATCAAACAATGCTGGGTTATTATTATGTTTTGCCTCATTGTGGCTTAGTCGTTAAGATGCTGAGCTTGACAACTGGAAGGTCGGTAGGTCAGCAGTTCAAGAACCCGAGTGCCGCATGAGGGCATAAGCATTCATTTATTTATTTAGTCAAATTTATATTCCGCCCTACTCGCACAAGTGATTCAAGGTGGAGCACAACAGACATAAAATAAACCCCTAAAACACAAAAAGAACAAAGTAAAATTAGAATTAAAACCCCTTTAAAACTTTAAAAACTTCTCATTCCCTACACTAACCCACCAAATATAGGAATGAGGGTAGGAATGGGGGGGGGGGAGATACAGGATGCTAAATAAGCCAGTGTGTGTGTGTGTGTGTGTGTGTGTGTGTGTGTGTGTGTGTGTGTGTGTGTGTGTGTGTGTGTGTGTGTGTGTGTGTGTGTGTGTGTGTGTGTGTGTGTGAGAGAGAGAGAGAGAGAGAGAGAGAGTAAACCCTCATTATCCCACACCATTCCTGCCAGCCAGGTTTTCAGGCCCTTTCTAAAAGCCAATAACCCCGTCTGAAGGTGCAGCTCCAGAGGCGCGTGGTTCCAGAGAATTGAGAATTGGAGCGAACAGGGAGAAGGCCCTCTTTCTCGTGCCAGAGAGTCGAGCCTCTCTAGCTGATGGAACCACTAAGGCACCTCTCCGGTCTGCTCTGGTGAGACGGACAGATACCCTTGGGGAGATGCGGTCTCTCAAGCATCCATTGTCTTTCCCAGATTCTGCCAACCTAGCAATTCAAAAGCAAGATTTTGCACATAGATAAATAGGTACCACTTCAGCAGGAAAGCTAACAGCATTCTGTGAGCTTTGGCATCTAGTCATACCTGCCACATGATCACAGAAATATCTGAGGATGCAGACAGTGCTCGCTGTTTGGTGGAAAATGGAGATGAGCATGGACCTCTAGGGTCGGACACGACTGGTACTGTCCCACTCTGGTACTGTGGGAGATTATGGGTTGATTATGGCAGTGTTATAGGGCGTGAGGGTGGTAGCAGTGAATCCCTTAGGATGCCATTCAACAATGTAAGCCCTGGGCACCTGAATGATTCGGGTGAATCGGTTGGGCACACATGACACACCATGAAAAAGCTCTGTAGTACATCTAATATCTGATCAGTGGAATAGAGTTGGAAATGGCCTGCAGTGATGTCTCGGCAAAGGCAGCTGTCCTGAGAAATAGCTGCCAAGGTAGGGTACTGAACAGGGGCAAAGGATTTGTCTGTCCAGACGAGAGAGGGGAGTAGTCATTTCCTCTGCTCTGGTAAAAGTTTTCTAACACTAAGAGGCCCTATCGCAAGTCAGGGGTTTGGCAAATTTCAATAAATACCTATGTTTTCATACCAAATGCTTAAGTTTTATTGTGCCTGTCTCTTTATTTCATGGGTGGGTGGGGGTGGGCCAGGAATACACTTTCTCTCCAGATAGAGTGACATGTCGTTTTTCGTCGAAGTATTCATCACATCAGTTTCTTTGCATTATAGCGAAAGCAAATTAGCACATCATCCCTAGTGCATTCCTTTCCCCCAAACCTAGGTCAAAATGCCCCAACTGGAAAAATGCAAGAATAAACTTTGGCACAGCAGTTTCCATCTTTAAAATGAATAAATAAATGAGTCAGGTAATGGAAACTCACATTGTTTACAACTCTCTAGGCACCAATCTGAGATATTGCGTATCATATTTATTTTTAGTTTATGTTTAGTACTACAACAAAATGTGACCCCTGGACAATATAATTGAGGGTCGAGAGTTGCAGTCTTGTACCCTCCTTGATTAAAAAGGGACTGTGGTGGCGTAGTGACTAAGATGCTGAACTTGATGACTGGAAGATTGGCAGGTCAGCAGTTCAAGACCTGAGTGCTGCATGACAGAGTGAGCTTCTGTCTCTGTCCCACCTCCTGCTAACCTAGCAGTTCAAAAGCAAGACATTGCAAGCAAATAAATAGGTACCACTGTGGTGAGAAGGTAAACAGCGTTCCATACACTCTGATGTTTAGTCATGCCTGCCACATGTCCACAGAAATGTCTGCAGGCGGAGATAGCACTGGCTCTTTGGCTATAAACAGAGATGAGAACTAAACCCTAGAGTCAGATATGACTGGCTTTCAAGCAAGGGCAACTTTTACCTTTACCCTCCTTGATTAATGTTTTGAATACAATACTTGGCTGATAGCTGATAACAAGGAGTTTAGACAGTGATGGGATGGAACAGGTTCGCACCAGTTCGCCAGAACCGGTAGTAACTTTTCACAGAGTCCCGGAGAACTGGTAGCAGCTTTTGGGGGAAACCACCTTCTGGGCTTACCTTTTCACTTGGTGTGCATGCACACCTACAGTGCTTGGCGCGTATGCACGGCCTCCATTCTGTCCTCCCAAGCGGGGAGGAGGAAGAGAACCTCCAACCATGAAGCTCCATATAGCCTGCTCCCCAGGGTAAGTGACTCACCTTTGGATGTGGTGTGTCTGTGTGTATTTTAATGTGTATTTAATACCTTTACCTATATTGACGTACTACTACAGTTCCTAAAAAGGCCTGGCGGCCTGGCTTGGGGTTTTTAAGCAAAGTCTTGGAGTTACCTCATCAATAAGCTACACCTGTGCTGTTCCAATTGCTATTCCAATTGGAGAACCCTTAAGGAGGTACGGCTGTTTTACATTTACATTAAGGCATATTATCCTAGATAACTGGTTAGTCAAAGAATTAGTACCTAACTTCTTTAACTGTTGAAAAGTTGAAAAGTGCCAAAATGAAGCCATCTTGTGGTGGGTGGGTTGAGGGGTGTGTGCGTGTGTGTGTGTGCGCGCGCTTATTTTTATTTTATTTTATTTTATTTTTATTTTATTTATTTGGCCCCGCCCACAACATCATGAAGTTAGCTCCGTGCATTACATCATAATGTCATAATGTTAGCTCTGCCCACACTGTGATGATGTCACGGTGGGGTAGTAAAATTTTTGACATCCCACCACTGGGTTTAGTACTATCTTTCTCAAAGTCTTTTTAAAAAATAAATAAAAATAAATAAAGGAAATGGCTGGATTCCTCCACTCCCTCAGCTTAGCACTAGATGATAAAGGGTAGACTTGCCAGCAGTTACCAATTTGATCCTGAAGAGAGAAAGAATATATTAATTAAAAAACCCAATTCAATAGGAGTAGCTTTGCTACTGAACAGTGCCAATTTGAGAGGTCTTGAACAACAGCTAATATCTTTTTAATTTTAATTCATGAGACAGTCCATTTTCCTTTCTTGATAAATTATTGCAACACATAAAGCTTTAAGAACAGCACTATAAATTATTGGTACACCAGCAAGTCCTTTTTCCTAGCTGCCTAATGGATCTACACATATCACCTTTGTTACAGTCAGAATGACCCTTTTAACAAGTTATAAATTAAACACTGAGCTTTAGTGGGCACAACATCTCCTTAAACCTTAAGGTGAAAGACAAAAAATGCTTTTCCCCACCTTAAATATTTATCTTGCTTGCATTACAATCCATCACAATATATATATATATATTGTCTGCTACTTGGTCTTATCCATGAATTTTTTGGAATAGTAGCTGTGTTAGTCTGTGGTTCAGGAATAACAGAAAACAAAACAAAATAAACAAAACAAAATAAAAATAAAATAAAATAAATAAAAAACACTGTAGCATTTTAAAGACTAACTGCTATATTTTATTGTTAGCTTTCGTGGATCAATTCTACTTCAGACGTGGACTTGAAGTGGACTTCTTCAGAAGTGGACTTGATCCATGAAGTGGACTTGAAAGCTAACAATAAAATATAGCAGCTAGTCTTTAAAGTGCTACAGTGTTTTTTTATTTTATTTTTATTTTGTTTTGTTTTCTGGTATGTTTGGTCTAATCCATGTGCCCTATACTAAATCGACTGCGCTGAATCCAAATCTGAAGCCTGATTCTGCCTAGGATGCCAGGTTCTTAAATAAGCAAATCTCACCCTCTTGGTTAAGTTTTTGTCTTGATCACATGGGGTATATTTGCCAGAATTGTAGCAAAAATTGTCTGGTTTATTAACACAGCTACGCCTACTCATCTTTAGTTAAAACAGACTCACTATGCCCTATCTTTAGTTAAAACAGACTCACTATGCCCTAGCTGTACTATCCAATAAGATGGTTTTGCACTAGAGACAAGCCCTTGGTCCATCTTGCCTTATTTCTGACATCAGCTCACTGACTTGCCCAGACAAGCCTGGCTGCTGCTGGAACATGCAAGCCAACAGGGACATGATTCAAATGAGGCGGCAACAGGCATAGTGGAAGCTGCAACTGTTATAATGTTCCCATGTAAAAATACTTTACCCAATAACATTTGAACAGCTATAGCACACCAATAACTTAAAATAAGTACGTGAAAGGCAAATTATGAGTTCAGATTTGGAATCAGCACACTCAATACAGTAATACCCCAGATAACGATTGCACCGGATAACGCTAAAACCGCATAACAACAACAAATTTGGGGGGAAGGTTTGCACCGGAGAACGTTCATTTTAGCATTATCTGATCCATCGTATTAAAGAAGTAAAGGAGGCCAAAGCTCTTCTCCCTGCCACTTCCCTCCCCCCCCACCCCCAGCAGTTTGGGGACTCCCCACACCTACCTCACTGCCTACTCGGTAGAATCCAGCCCAGCCCTGGCCGTTTACCTTCAAGCGACCAGCAAGCTTCTCTTGCTGAGCTGCATACTCCGATGATCGCTGGAGTCTTGTTTTTCTCTTTCATTTCCTGTATTGATAATACAGGGAGGGGGAAAGAGAGAGAGGTGATTGGTCCTCTAGAGAACCAATCACATTTCTCTCTTTCCCCCTTCCCTTTAGTTTAAATACAGGGAGGGAAGGGAGGGAAGGGAACGAAGGGAACGGGGAAAAAAAACAAGCCTCCAGCGATCGTTGGAGCATGCAGCTCAGCAAGAGAAGCTTGCTGGTGGCTTGAAGGTAAACGGCCAGGGCTGGGCTGGATTCTCCCGAACAGGCAGTGGGGTGGGTGTGCAGTTACAACAGTGGGGGTGGTTTTAAAGGCACCCCATTGCCTGCTCGGTTTGTCCCTGAAGTCAGGGCTTTTTTTTTTTTAGCATTGTTCGATGCATGCATCGAACAACGCTGAAAATCGGATAACGTCATGACTTGTGGAACCAAGTCATAACGTTATCCGGGGTATTACTGTATCATGTAAATCACAGTGTTATCATTGTGTGCAATGTGATCGAAGCAAAAAAGTGCTTACAATTTGAAATGTTAATTATCAGCAACAGACCAATTTAGGAAAGATGCGATGGATGTTTTTGTTCAGGCCAATCATTCAAGATCAAAAGAAAAAAACAAAAAGACAGAAATAAAACGAAAAAAATAACATGTCTTCAGTATACTTGTATAAGTTTGAAGCAATCCAATTATATCTAGGATTATATATATAACAATTTTAAAATGTTTTAATTTTAATGCTATTATGTTCATTGAATGGAATTTAAATTTATGTTGATATTTGCCATATATTATTGTTATTCTTGTATCAAGTCACCTACCATTTATGGTGATCATATGAATGTATCACCTCCAAAATATAAATTTAAAGGTGTGGCTTTCTTTATTGAAATAACCCATCTCATATTTAGTCTTGCTCTTTTCCTACTGCCTTCCACATTTCCTGCCATTGTTGTCTTTTCCAGAGACTTTTGGTTTCTCATTATGTGCCCAAAGTAGGAAAGCTTTCATTTCATCATTTTTGCCTCCAGAGACAGTTCAAGCTTGACCTGTCAGCCTTCTAAATTGTTCATCTTTCTTACCTGTACATAAATGATCAAGAATACAATATTGAAGTGTGGATGATCTTTGTCTTGGTTTCCAGTGACACATTATTAGATTGCCGGGCGACTGGGAAGCTATAAGAACTTTGCCTCTGTCGCCCCGACCAGATTGTTTTGTACTGTATATTCTTGACCATAGTGTATTTTTTGACCGTAGCGTATTTTTTATTGTATTGCATTTTCCTGATTGTATTATATTCTTATTTTTATGAAAGATTTGTTGACTATATTGACTGTATCACATCTATTATATTTATATATAATAATAATAATAATAATAATAATAATAATAATAATAATAATAATAATAATAATAATAATAATAATAATAATAATAATAATAATAATAATAATAATAATAATAATAATAATTCTTAATTGGCTTTTAGTCTACTATTGCTTTAAACTGTTTTGTAAGCCACCTTGGGTGACATTTCTGGGAGAAAGGCAACATGGAAATGAAATGAAAATCAGTGTGAGGCTGAAGAAGAAATGGTGGTATCAATAGGAAGCAATTAATTTCTTAAACCATCTACATAGGGAACAAATTTAAGTTTAAAAAATGAGTTGGGAAAGGGTTAAAACTCCACCATTATTGAGACCACAATGATTTGAGCTCCAGTGTGGTTTGCAGGACACATATTCATATGATCATCATAAATCGGAGGTGATTTGATACAGCAACAACACATCAAAGCAAAAACATCAAAATAAATTTAAATGCTACTCTATGAACATAATAGGGCTAAAATTAAAACACTTTAAAATTGATTAAAAATAATTATATATAAGATTATTTCAGCCTTTTGGGAAGTAGATGAAAAACAAAGCTTTCATCAAATTGCAGCTAAGGCTGTTAGAAAATTATTTTAAGTGTCCATTATCAATAAGTATAGCTATTCTCCAACAGTTATTTATTTATTTTATTCAAGGGCCAGATGGCCATTTTGCTCTGCCTGCATGATGGGGATGGCCATTTTGCCTCAACAGTTTCAAAGGGGTGGCCATTTTGTTTCTCAAAAGCCCATGGAGGGGAAGGGGGCCACATGAAATGGTACCAGGGCCAGATCTGGCCCATGGACTGTAGGTTGGGAACCCCTGGGTTAGAGTTTGCAATCCTAATTCCCCCCCCCCAGAGCATTTCTTTTTCAAAAATGATAATTTCTGAGTTTCTTCTGTTTCAAGGTAAACAACGTAATGGCTTGTCTCTTGACCACTCTCTGTGTGATCAATAAGTAATAACAGCTTTCTTTCTTTCTTCTCGTCTTCCTCTCTATAATGCCTTCACCCCCCTGTCCAAATGGACAACTGTGTAAGCCTTCCATGCCATCAGGCAGAACCATCAATCCTGTGTGCATAGTAGGAAGAGAGCAAATAAGGGAGCGTTCAACAATCGACCTTTGTAACTATTTGAGTTAGAAAAGGAGAAAGAACGAAGCATTTACTCCTAATGCAATAGCTTACTGAAGCATGGAAAAGTCATTTCCACATTAATCTACACCCTAAAATGCTGTACGGATAAGGGCTGCCCAAAACCAGTAAGTTCATCTTGACTCATCTTGGTACTAAGGCAAGGCTAATTGTGCAGCCAACTATCATTTATCTCACAGAGGAATTGACTTGATTTCTTCAGCTTCCTTCTACAGAGCAGCCATTTTATAGCTCTCTGCCTCTTTGCTTGCCATACTTGAGAATGCTGCATCCAGTGATCTCATAAAGTGTAAATAGTTTTGGGAAAGGGTCACCCACTCCTGCCACCAACTCTTGCACAATTCTAATCAGAAAATAAACATCAGGGCATGATTTCATTCCTTGCAGATTCACACATCACACGTCTTACTTTCTTTTATTGTTTTTATGGCATGCATTGGTATATTGAGAAATGATGGTTTATTTTGAAAGAAGTGGGTATGCCTTGACATTTGATTGTCTTGATACATCACCTTCATTGTGGCCAAGAAGCTAACACTAGGAATGAATATGGAAAGGCAGAATGATTTTGTATAGGCCAAGGTGTCCGATAAGGGTTCAACCTGTACTCAGAACTTACATAGTAAACTGAATGAAGGAGGAATGAAAATCGGTAGAAGAATTAGCCACAATTTAAGATATGTATATGATACCATCTTAATGGGAGAAACAACAACAACAACAATTTCATGTCAGAAATTATTCTGGGTTGAAAGGATTTTTGCAGAAGAAACTCCACTCAGGGTATGCCCAAATGAGGCTCCTTTCATGTCCCCAAGAGCTGGGACAGAAATGGGTGCTCAATCTCTCATACCCGGGTCCTGAACTGTTGACTTGTCAGCTTTCCAGCTAACAAGGTGAGTTACTTAACCACTGAGCCACCACAGCCCCAACAGAAACATCAATAACTTGAAATGACTTTCAGTCAGAAATGAAAGAAAAATTGTAAAAGCAGGACTTAACATTGAACATTAAAAAGGGGAAAAAAATCATGACTAGAGAAGAACTGTACAACTTTAACGTTGAGAATGAAAACATTGAAACAACAAAAGATTTTTCCATACCTTGCATAAATCATTTATCCAAATGGAGATTGCTACCAAGAAATCAGAAGGTTGAGACTTTGAAGGTCAGCATTGAATAAAATCAGAAAAAGATTGAGACTTGGTAGGTCAGCAATGAATGAATTAGAAAAGATCATCAAGAGTAAGGATGAGTCACTGAAGACCAAGACCAAGATAATGTAACCTCTTGGATTTCCAGTTACTATGTATGGGTGTGAAAGCTCGACAGTAAAAAAAAAGCTGAGGAGGGAAAATTGATTCATTTGAAATATGGTGCTGGAGAAGAGCTTTGTAGATGACCTGGTCTGCCAAAAAAAACAAAAAAACAAACAAACCCAAGGGTGTCCTAGAGCAAATCAACCCTGAATTATCTATGGAGGCAAAAATGATGTACTTGAGGCTATCCTACTTTGGGCATATCATGAAATGATAAGACTCTCTGGAAAAGACAGTAATGCTGGGAGCCAAACATAGTGACAGGAAAGAAAGGAAGTCCTTTGTGGTACATGGCTTAAAATAACAAACTGACAGGCAAATTAAAAAAGAGTTTTAAAAAAAGAAAATTATTTTGGAGACACTTGGGGGAAACTCATTCATTATGCATTTGTTAGGAGTAAGAGGATGAAGCTGGGGCAATAAACATATACTTTTTGGAAATAGAGGTGATAGACAATAAAATAAACAAATATAAATGTAAAATAAAGTGTCTCTGGGAGATCGGTGCATGATTATCAATGTATTTACTTGTAATTTGGTTTTCTTTTTGTATTTTTTTGTATGTATAGTCTTTGGTATTATTTTAAATATAATTTAAATATTAAAAAAGAAGAAATGTAGTCTATTGATAGAGGCTTTGGCTAAGTGTATATTACATTGAGACTCTAATTATATTTTTAAAACTCATATCTCAAACTGATTTTACATTTTTAATGCATCAAAAATTGGGACTGTATCAAAAAAAATTGGGACTGTATCAAAAAAAATTGGGACTGATTGCAAAATTCAGGCTTAGACTAAAGAAAATAGGAAAAACAATTAGGCCAGACAGATATGACCTAGACAACATTCCTTGGAAATACACAGTGGAGGTGTGGAACAGATTTAATGGCTTGGATCAGATAGACAGAGTGCCAGAAGAATTATGGACAGAGATGCGGGACATCATGCAGGAGGCAGCAAGGAAAACCATACCAAAAGAAAACAAGTATAAGAAAGCGAAGTGGTTGTCCGATGAGGCTCTTAAAATAGCAGAGGACAGAAGGAATGCAAAATGCCAAGGAGAAAAGAAAAAATACAGTCACTTGAATACAGAATTTCAAAGAAAAGCAAGGATAGATAAGGAAACCTACCTGAATGAACAGTGCAAAGAAATCGAGGAAAACAAAATCAGGGGTAGGACTAGAGATCTTTTCAAAAAAAATTGGGGAACTCAAGGGAACATTTAAAGCAAAAATGACCATGATAAAAGACAAAGATGGCAAGGAGTTAGCAGATTCAGAAGAGATTAAGAAAAGATGGAAAGAGTACACAGAGGAACTCTACAAAAAGGACCTCAACACCAGTGATGGGATGTAACAGGTTCTCAGCAGTTCGCCAGAACCAGTAGTAACGTTTCCCAGTGTCCCGGAGAACTGGTAGCAGCTTTTGAAGGGAACCACCTTGGGGGCTTACCTTTTCACCGGTTCCCCCACTGCTCATGCACTCCAAGCACTTGGTGTGCATGCACACCTGCATGTGTGTGTGTGTGTGTGTTTATTTTTATTTTATTTTATTATTATTATTATTTGGCCCCACCCATGACATCATGATGTTAGCTCCACCCACACTGTGATGACATCACGGTGGGGTAGTAAAATTTTTGACATCCCACCACTGCTCAACACCCCTGATAATCACAATGATGAGAACATTGAACATGAGCCAGACATTCTAGAGAGTGAAGTCAGAAAGGCCTAAAAACACTGCAAACAACAAAGCCAGTGGAGTTGATGGTATCCAAGTTGAACTTTTCAAAGCCCTGCAAGATGATGGAATCAAATTATTGCATTCTATATGCCAGCAGATTTGGAAAACACAACAATGGCCACAGGATTGGAAAAGATCTGTATACGTTCCACTCCCCAAAAAGGGTAATCCCAAAGAATGTCCAAATTATTGAACAATTGCGCTCATCCCTCACGCTAGCAAGATGATGCTCAAGATAATACAGGATAGACTGCAACAGTATGTGGAGAGAGAATTACCAGAAGTGCAGGTGGGTTTCAGAAGAGGCAGGGGGACTAGAGACCACATCGCCAACATAAGATGGATCATGGAAAAAACAAAGGAATATCAGAAACAAGTCTACTTCTGTTTCATTGATTACACTAAGGCTTTTGACTGTGTCGACCACAACAAAATGTGGCAAGTAATTAAAGAGATGGGAATACCGGAACACCTTATAGGCCTCATGAGAAATCTGTACATGAATCAAGAGGCAACAGTTAGGACAGTTAGGAATGACGGAGTGGTTTGGAATAGGAAAAGGAGTAAGACAAGGCTGCATTTTGTCACCCTGCTTATTCAACTTATACACAGAACACATAATGCGCAATGCAGGGATGGAGGAATCACAATTTGGGATCAAAATTGCTGCGAGAAACATCAACAATTTGAGATATGCAGATGATACCACCCTAATGGCAGAAAGTGAGGAGGACCTAAAGAAGCTCCTGATTAGGTTGAAAGAAGAGAGTGCAAAAGCTGGCTTGAGACTCAACATCAAGAAAACCAAGATAATGGTAACAGGCTCTATCAGTCCCTGGAAAATAGATGGGGAAGAAATAGAAGCAGTGACAGATTTTACTTTCTTATGATCCAAGCTCACTGCAGATGGTGATTGCAGCCATGAAATAAAAAGGCGACTGATTCTTGGGAGGCAAGCAATGAGAAACCTGGGGAGCATAGTGAAAAGTAGAGTCATCAGATTGGAAACAAAAATTCATATAGTCAAAGCAATGGTATTCCAGGTGGCAATTTATGGTTGTGAAAGCTGGACCATTAGGAAAGCTGAGCACAGAAGAATAGAAGCCTTTGAGATGTGGTGTTGGAGGAGAGTTTTGAGAGTCCCCTGGACAGCAAAGAGAACAAATAGGTCAATCTTAGAAGAAATCAACCCTGACTGCTCCCTTGAAGGTCAAATTGTAAAGATGAAGCTAAGGTACTTTGGACATCAAATGTGAAGAGAGGATTTGCTTGAAAAAGCCTTGATGCTGGAAAAGGTGGAGGGCAAAAGAAAAAGGGGGCGGCCAAAAATGAGATGGTTAGATGGTATTGTGGACGCAATGGACACAGAACTGAGTGAGTTGAGGAGGATGGTGGAGGACAGAAGTGCCTGGCTGACAGTGGTCCATGTGGTCGCAGAGGGTCGGAATCAACTGTGTGACTGAACAACAAAAAATCAAATTGTCAGATTTATGAAGCAAATTTGAAAATATTGGTATTTGTGACCTCTAAACAAAACTATTTATCTGGCAGGCAACATTCAATATATGCCATTATTGCTCTACTTACTGTACAGCAATTTTAACTATAATATTGGTTAAATAGACAAGTAACTTTGCCAAACTAAGAGGATCCAAGCACTCAAACTTTTCAGTGTGAATGGGCAGATATGTCAGTTTAATTTTCTCCCATGAATATCAAGTTATTTCTCTTGGTCATTAAAAAGACATTTAAAAGTTTTCACTGGAAATGAATCCTGGCCTTAGAGTGTTCTTTTAAGTGTGAACAAATATCTGCTCAAGTCATAGGTTGCCAACTTTGACCTTCCAGACATTTATGGCTTAGATCGACATCAATTGTCTGCATAGCCAGCAGTAAAATATTATTATTATTTATTTCTGTTTATATTGCACCTGTCTAACTGTGCAGAACCTGAAGACAACACTTAACCTGAGCATACATGATAGGTTTGATAGTAAAAAGAAAAAAGAAAGAAAGACATGGTTAAGTCCAAAGAACTTCACACTTTTGTATTATGAGAATTTAGCTTCCCTACTTAAAAACATTGTATGTACAACATTCATATTTTTTATTCTTGGTCTATGTTGCCATAAATGCCATCTATAGACAAAGATCATAAATCTTCTCATTTTTCATTTTTGGGCCTGAGAGAACAATAACATTTAGCAATTGAAGCTTACACTGCTATTATCATAGACGTGTTTTACATCTTCCGGGCATGTCACTATTAAAATCTGATTGAATTACTGGCTGTCTAGCTAATGCTCAAAGGACAAAGGCCCAGTTGCTTCCTTCCTTACAGACATGATGTTGCCTCAGAAAAAGCATCAAAACATATGAAATCAGAATAAAGATTTCTATGATTTACCTCAATTAAGCCAATTTTTAATAATGCAAAATATGACAATTTATGTTGAAAATGAATATAGGGTGGCATTTCCCCACCCCCAAACTTTTCTGGTCATTCTTCCTGTCATTAGGGATCTTGTTTTTTAAAGAATATAGGAAGCTGCCTCAGGAAAAACTTCCTCTTAGAACAGTATGACACTGGAACAAATTACCGTATATGCCGGCATACAGGGTGACTTTTTCACCCCCAAAAAAATGCCTCCAAGTGGGGGGTCGTCTTGTCTATCGGGTGCATGTCATTTGGGTTCCCAAATACTTACCGGGGCTTGGGCAGCAGCTCCGGGGAGACCGTTGAATCCTTCCCCGCCACCTTCTTGGAAGATCCCGCCCTAAGCTCCCCTTCGCCCAATCAGGGGAAAGGACAGGTCTTCCTGCGTGGTTCCTGTCCTTTCCCCTATCGCGGTTCTTGTGCAGCGGCGGAGCAACCGCCCACACGGCTGGGGCTGCTTCTCGTGCCCGCGGCAACCATCCGCACGACCACATTGAAACTCGCCCGCATTCAAACTCGCCCACGTTCAAACTCACTCACATTCAAACTCACTCGCATTCAAACTCGCCCGCATTAAACTCGCGCCCGCGGCAACCTGATTGGCTCCTCCGTCTCTTCGGGAAGATCCCGCCCCAAGCTCCCCTTCACCCAATCAGGGGAAAGGACAGGTCTTCCTGCGCGAAAATATATCGTAATATTTTCTGAGCAAAGCATATCAGAGACTAAACAAAACAACATCAAAAAACTTGTGGCACCTTAAAGACTACGGTAACTCTTGTATTTGCTCTTTTGCATGTGTGGAAGGTGTGCGGAAGAGGGGGTGGTCTTATATAGCGAGTATATAACAAACTCTATATTTTGAGTGGAAATGTTGGGGGGTCGTCTTATCTACCCAGTCGCCTTGTGCACCGGCATATACGGTACCTTGGGAGTTGGTTAGTGTTCCAAGACAGGAAGAATTTAAGAAGAAGGAGAAATTAGGCAACTATCTATTAGATCTACAGTAAAACCTCATATAACACTAAAACCTGGTTCCACAAGTCTTGGTGTTATATGATTTTTAGTGTTATCTGATCCTCTATGGGATCCATAGAGATACATTGTAACCACACAGGCTTTAGCGGTTGTTATCTGAAGCATCCCATAGGATCTTAATGTTATCTGATGCAATTCTTCCCCCCAGATTCCTTAATGTTATGCGATTTTAGTGTTATTCGATACTAATGTTATATGAGGTATTACTGTACTTTTATTTGGATTCCTGCATTGAGCAGTGGCTTTGGACGCAATGGCCTTATAGCCACCTCCCAATTCCATAATTCTTTGCTAGCAGGTCAATTATATCTCTGTTGTCTACTCTGACTACAGAATATTTTAAGGGACACACTAGGATGAAACCAACTGCCTTGATCCATTCCACTTGGGGTTCAAGCCTAGGCATGGTACTGAGGCTGCACAGGTTACACTGTATAGTAACTTTATCTGGCAAGCAGTCTGGGAGGCTTCATCTCAGTGACATCTGATACTGTCAACCACTGCATCCTTTTAGAGAGGCTGTCAGGAATTAGGAATTGGTGGCCTTGTATTACAGTTGCTCTGATCCTTCCTAGGGCACACCCTGCATCCAGGAGAGATTGCACTACATATCAGAATCCATGACTGTAAAATTAATCCCCCAAAATGCCAGAATATTCCTCTTGACTTGATTACCGAAATACTTTCTCCATTCATGCTCTCTTGATGTTGGAACATCTTTATCTTTTATTGTTTATTTGTTTTTGCAGTGGCTCGAAGCTGTTCATTTTGCAGATGAATCTCTAAAGCTGTATTGAGAACATTCATTTATATGTTGACAGTTGCTAAACCAAAGAGGAATATCTGTGTTGCCACATACAATGTGAAAAGGTATTGGCTTGGTTCCAGCTGTAGTCAAGTACAAAAACTGTGGGCCCTCAATGGGAATGTTTGACAGTTTATAGATGATTTTATATTTACAGTGTCGCTGCTGGTGGGAGGGGTATCTCTTTCATGTTTTTTAGTGTCTATTTATGTTGAATTCTGTTTTACTGTTGTAAACAGCCCAGAGTGAGGAATGTTCTAGCTCCAGAGAGACCGTATATAAATGTATCAAACAAACAAACAAAATGTATGCCCAGATGCAGTCATGTAGAAATAATGTAAGGACCAGAACTGTGAGCAGTTTTGTTTGCTTGTTTGTTTCTTTTTGCTTGTGTGTTTTTGCCCACTTTTCTCCATAAAAGAAACCAAGACACTTTACGTCAGAGGTTCTCAACCAATGGCCTGTGGGCCAGATCTGGGCCATGGCACAATTTCATGTGGCCTGCATTATTGCTGCTGCCACCACTGAAAGCAGAAATGGATCCATTCACAACAGCCACAGACACATTTTACAGCAGCGTTTTGGGGGGGAGACCACCAGTCAGGTCCGCTCAGCTGTCTGAGGGGGCGTGGTCCAGCCCATGGCTTGAAAATGTTGAGAACCCTTGGTTTATATCAGGAGTTCTCAACCTTTTAAAATTGTGGGCCAGGTCACGCTCCCACAGACAGCTTTGGGGACCGGCAGCCATTTTTCCCTTCCTCTGCCATATGGCACTTCTTGGTGTGGTGGAGGCAGTGGGGAGCCACATGAAATGGCACCACAGGCCACATTTATTTCTTCAATTTGTATAGCCACCCCAATTGACATGCAACTCTGGTTTACATCATTAAAAAGGATATCAACAAACAATAGTTTTTTTCAAATTTTAAAGAAGAATTATATATAATTTTTTTGTTAAGATATTAAATAAAAGCATTATAAAAACAGATTAAGAACAATTTTTAAAACACCGTTTAGACAGCTGGTCACTGGGAGAAAACCTACCAGCTTATAGAAGGCCAGCAAAGATGGGACTAGTCTGGCCACCTGTGGAAGGGAGTTTCAGAGCCTGGGAATAGTGACAGAAAAGGACCTCTCCTCCACCAAATGCACCTGTCAAGGGAGTGGGATGGATAGAACTGCCTCCCCTGATGATCTAACAACCCCTGGTCAGGGTCATAAAGGGAGCCATGGTCTTTGAGATAACATGAAACCAGGTCATTTAGAAGGTTAAAACCTCCTCCTCCTCCTCCTCCTTCAAGTGCCATATCCATTCCGATTATTGGCTGTCATCATGCTCTTCCTGTTGTTATCTCCTCAGACCAATTCTCCTGAGGAAATTCCAATCCAGTCTGTGAGGTTCTCCAGCCATAAGGTCTGACTGTGACCAGGGCTTCTCTTCCCAGGGATTTTCCCTTGCAGAGTGAGTTGGAGTATTCTTCCTTTCATGTTGTTCCTCATGATATGCCCAAGGTATTGGGCCTTTCTTTGCTTAGTGGTCTTAAACACTTCTTGTTCTTTATCCATCCAGCACAACACTTCTACATTAGTCACATGGTCAACTAGCATGTGAAGCTCAAACACTAGCTTTACTCAGTGGTGGGTATCAAAAAAATAATAATTCCTACCACAGTGTGGGTATGGTTGTGTGACTGGGTGGGCATAGCCTGTTGGCCATGTAACTGCTCTTCACTATAGAGCTATGAAAATAGAACCCTCTTCTATTTTTATTGTTCTATAGCGAACCTCTGAAGCCATCTCCCCCTTGGACAAAGGGGGAGATGAAGCCAGCCCCCTCTGAAGAGGAGGAGGTGGGCAGAGCAGGGCAAGGAGGTGGGCATGGCCAGCCAATTTTGCTACTGGTACGGGCAATCAGGTGTGGACCGGCTCATGCCCAACACTAGCTTTAATTGTGCAAAGGCACTCCTGACTGCTGCCGAAAACTGGACATTCCAGCATCCAAAACAGTTGCTTTTTCAGACTGGACTTCCCAGAATCCTACAGCCATAGCGTGATTCTGCTTGCACACTTCCTTTTGTATTCTGATCTAGTGCTAGCTTTGAGCAGATGACACTTGACAGCTATCATAAATTGAATTTCACCAGGCAGGCATGGTGCCTGTGCTCGCATGCACATGTGTTTGTGTCATTTAAAAGGAAAAACCAGAAAGATATTTGTGTAATGTTTGATGATAGTTATTCTATTATCCTAATATCCCCTTGGCGTTATTCTGCTTCATTACCTTTTTCATCATCTTTGATTATCATGGGGGGGGGGGGGGCTGTTCTTGGCTGCGCATGAAAGCACATGCAAGCTACTCTGTTTCAAATCAGCAGGAGATTATATGCTTTGAGATGGCTTTTCAGGTCTAAAAGACCTATGGAGAATTAAATAGCCATTTAAATTTGTGCATTATTATAATTACATTCCTGTTGTATAGCAACATGCTTTAAAACATTTAGACTGGTTCTACCTAACTGGAAACCTTTATTATGGTGCAACAGCTAAAGGACACCTATTCAATTAGCAAGGCTCAGCAAAGAGAGGCGTCCACTTTGGCAGGTGGCAAAAAAATGCTGGGATCTTTTCAGTGGCTGCCAATTTGCTGCACGTGCAAAAGGAAACCAGCAGTGGGGTGGGTTAGAATGCATGTTTCTCCCCCATACCATTCATCCCCATAGTATAATCTCCAACCTCCAATTAAAAATGCCTTCAACAGTGAAAAGAGACAGCTGGAACGGTATCGGAACCATTTGATGTCTTGTTTCCTAGCTCATGTTTCACTGCATCATGAGAGGAAGAGACATTAATAGGATCTTCTACCTTAATCAACAATATAGAGCAGTGGTGCCCCCTGTCCTGGGATGAACAGGGGGCTTTGGCTGTAACTGTTTGCAATCAGGAAATCTTAGCAGGTGGGTCGTCGTCCCTGGGGTGGGGTGGGGGTGGGCACCATCATCATGAAGGTGGCTTGGTTATGTTGGGGAACGAGCATGGGAGATATAACCCTAACAGCTGCAGAGATCAATGCTCCTGAAACAGCAGCAGCACCTGCATGGAGGTGCTAAGAATGCAGCCCCTTCACTGTGCTATAATGCTGAGGGCTAATCACCCACATACCCAAATTTAACTGATTAAAAGAAACACACAAAGAAAAACCGGACAGATTTCACTGATGACGGCCAGGCGAGCAACAAGGATCACGACTTATGGAACATGGAATGCAAGAGCTTCCTTCTTTCCCCTCTTTCCTTCTTCTCTGTTTACTTCCCATGCTACTGGAAGCCATGTTATTTACTCCTCGCATAGTCCAGCTTTCTACCATGCCATCACACAGCTGCCAAGTATTGATCAGGACTTGATCATCTGAAATGAAAGTGGCTACTCCAAAGCATATCTAGTACTTCGGGGAACCCTGATTCAATTAAAGAATCCCTTTGGGCTTCCTTGTTTTACTTCGGATACACCTGGAAACAGACAAATACTCCTATTTCACTTTTTTTTCTGTATAAATTCTGAAACTGAAGACAGAAGCGTAGCTTACCTTGGCGGGGCCCCGTATAAAAATTGTTTGGGGGCCCTTTATATGTGGGGCGGAGCTAACGTCGACATCATGACGTCATGGGGGGGAGCCAACGTCATGACGTCATGACGTCGTGGGCGGGGCCAAAAATAAAAATAAAATAAATAAATAAATAAAATAAAATAGAATTAAAATGTAAAAAAAAAAAAAAACCACACACACCTCAACCCACCCACCCACCCACCCGAAACACAAAAACCTCACTTACCTTAATCCTGGGGCCTCTTCTTCCTCCGCCTCTGCTGTCACCGCCGCCGCGCCGCCGCTGCTGCCATCGCACGATTGCTCCCTCGCCGCGCACGGCGAAGGCAAGGGGCAGTTGTGGAAGGCAAGCGGGCGCAGCGAGGCAGTCCCGAGGCCCTCCCCCCGGTTGCCGCGGGGGCTCCCTGGCAGGCTGCGCCAGCCCGGGCGGGGCTCTCCACCTCGACGCTGGGGTGGGAGTCCAGCTGCAGGACCAGCTCGCGCACCCCATCCCGCACGCAGGCGGCAGGTGAGCTCCAGGCGCGCGCGTCAGGTGAGTTCCAGGCGCGCGCGGTAGGTCAGCTCCAGGCGCGCTCCAGGTGGCTGCGCCTGGCTGGAGCTGACCTGCCGCCTGCCGCGGGATGGGGCGCGCCCGCGAGCTGGTCCTGCAGCTGGTGGACGCCCAGGCTGGCGCAGGCAGGGAGCCCCCGCGGCGACCGGGGGGAGGGCCTCGGAGTCGGGGCTGCCTCGCTGCTTAAAAGCTGCGGCTCCGACTCCGACTCTGGCTTTTTTTTTAATTTGGAGCCAAAAATTGCTCCAATAAAGTGCGCATGCGCAGAAACTCAATCTGACACATGCGCAATGCATCAGATTGAGTTTCTGCGCATGCGCAGTAAATTTTTGCTCTTTTTTATTTTTAATTTTATTTTTTGCCGTTGGGGGCCCCCGTAGCCCGGGGGCCCCGTATAATTGATACGGCTGATACGGCGGTAGCTACGCCTCTGACTGAAGACCACTACTAGCCAGAATCCTAAATGCAACTTTTCAGTGACTAGGACAAAGAGAGCTATTATAATAATTGTGGCAAAGGAAGGGTGGAAAATAATAAATAGGGGAATAAATTATTTCTTCTGTTTTTGTTGTTCAGTTGCACAGTTGATTCTGACCCTTTGCGACCCTATGGACCATTGCCCTCCAGGCACCCCTGTCCTCCACCATCCTTCTCAAACCCCCAGCTCTGTGCCCATTGCGTCTACAATAACATCTAGCCATCTCATTTTTGGCCGCCCCCTTCTTCTTTTGCCCTCCACCTTTCCCAGTATCAAGGCTTTTTCAAATGAATCCTCTCTTCTCATTTGATGTCCAAAGTATTTTAGCTTCATATTTACTATTTGACCTTCTAAGGAGCAGTCAGGGTTGATTTCTTCTAAGATTGCTGTCCAGGGTACTCTCAAAACTCTCCTCCAACACCACATTTCAAAGGCATCTATTCTTCTGTGCTTTCCTTATGGTCCAGCTCTCACAACTATACATTACCACCTGGAATACCATTGCCTTGACAATGCAAATAGACATAGGTGATGTCTCTACTTTTGACTATGTTCCCCAGGCAGTGGTGGGATGTCAAAAATTTTACTACCCCATCGTGATGTCAGCACAGTGTGGGCAGAGCTAACATAATGATGTCATGATGTAGTGGGTGGAGACAACATCATGACATCATGGGGCCAAATAAAAAATAATAATAAAATAAAATAAAAATAAGCACACACACACATGCCTCAACCCACCCACCCACCCCTCCACAACACAAACCCATAAATAAATTAAAGAGATTAATTAAATAAATAAATAAAATAAAAATACAGTAATACCCCGTATAACGCGAGTACCGTATATCGTTAAATCCGCATAACGTTCGTTTTTTTTACCAATTTTGGGGGCTCTGACCCCCCCGCCGGGTCCAGGGAGGTGGGGAAACCCGCTCCAAGCTGTTTCCAAAGTTCTCCCACCTCCCTGGAGGCAGCAGCAAGGCAAAATGTCAGGATTCAAATCCCGATGTTCTCGCTTCCTGCAGCCTCCAGGGAAACAGGGCTTTTTTTAACATTGTGTGTTCAATGTATCGCCCAACGTTAAAACCCGAATAACGACGGGACTTGTGGAACCAAGTCATAACGTTATTCGGGGTACTAGTGTACATTAAAATACAGCCAGCCAGCCAAACGCAAATCAACCAGAGCTTTTAAACCAGATCTTAAAGCTTATTCTGGCTAATATTTCTCACCCTAGGTCAGATGGAAGGAACTACAGAATGAACTCACCACAAGATGGCTTCATTTTGGCTCTTTTCAACTTTTCAACAGTTAAAGAAGTTAGGTACTAAGTCTTTGCCTAACCAGTTTGCCTAATCAGTTCTCCACCCTTCTCGCTGTTTTAATCTTTGTAAACTTTTAAAGTTTTAAATACCTTTTAGCATTCTGTAAATTACAGTTGAATTTTTAAATTAATTTTAAACTAAATTGTAGTATGTGTAGGGGTATAGTGGGATTGTTTAGTCTGTTTTACACTTGTATGGGATTTTGTATTGTTTAATCGTGGTTTTTTACACTTATGTTGTAAGCCGCCTAGAGTCGGGTTCGCCTGATTAAGGCGGGATAATAAATTTGAATAAAATAAATAAATAAATAAATATGTCTTAATGTAAATGTAAAACAGCTGTGCCTCCTTAAGGGTTCTCCAATTGGAACAGCAATTGGAACAGCACAGGTGTAGCTGAGGTAACTCGAAGACTTTGGTTAAAATCCCCAAGCCAGGCTGGTAGGCCTGCCAGCCGCTAGGCCTTTTTAGGAACTGTGGTAGTACGTCAATATAGGTAAAGGTATTAAATACACATTAAAATACACACAGACACACCACATCCAAAGGTGAGTCACTTACCCTGGGGAGCAGGCTGTAGGGAGCTTCAGGCTCGCAGCTTCTCTTCCTCCTCCCTGCTTGGGAGGACAGCAAGGAGGCCGTGCATATGCGCCAAGCACTGTAGGCGTGCATGCACACCAAGTGCTTGGCACGCATGCGCAGTGGGGGAACCAGTGAAAAGGTAATCTCCGAAGATGGTTCCTCCAAAAAGCTGCTACCGGTTCTCCAGGACACTGGGAAAAGTTACTACCAGTTCTGGTGAACTGGTGTGAACCTGTTACATCCCATCACTGTCCACAGGTTTCTCATGGCTTGCATCCCAAAAATCAGTCACCTTTTTATTTCATGGCTACAGTCACCATCTGCAGTGATCTTGGATCCTAAGAAAGTAAAGTCTGTCACTGCTTGTACTTCTTCCCCATCTATTTTCCAGAACTGATAGGGCCTGTTGCCATTATCTTGGTTTCCTTGATATTAAGTCTCAAGCCAGCTTTGACACTCTCCTCCTTCAACCTAAGCAAGAGCTTCTTTAGGTCTTCTTCACTTTCTCCCATTAGGGTAGTGTCATCTGCAAATTTCAAATTGTTGATGTTTCTCCCAGTGATTTTAATTCCAACTTTTGATTCATCCAGCCCTGCATTATGCATTATGTGCTCTGTGTATAAGTTAAATAGGCATGGTGACAAAATGCAGCCTTGTCTTACTCCTTTTCCTATTCCAAACCACTCCGTCATTCCGTATCCTGTCCTAACTGTTGCTGCAGCTGTGGCCGGTGAGGCGTTGCCTCCGCCCTCCCTCCGGGACCCTCTCCAGCTTGGCCCGGTGGCCGATAAAAAGAATGTTGGCGGCGGTGCAGAGAGGACGCTCCCGCATTGCCTCTGGGCCCCCTCCACCTTGGCCCAGAAGCTGATGAAGAACAGCTGTCGGCGGGTGTATGTTATTTTTGTGACTCTTGATGATATTTGTATTTGTGACATTTGATATTTGTATTCATGACACTTGATGATATTTGTAATGTGGACTGAATTTTTGCTATTATATTGCTATATATTGCTATTATATTGTTATATTTTCATATTGTGTGTAATTTTTGCCTTATTGTTGGACTTTGCTGATTGTCTGTATACTTATTATGTTGTACACCGCCCTGAGTTGGTCGCACCAAGTAGGGCGGTATAGAAATCTAAATAAATAAATAAATAACAGGGGCCTTGGCAATGTAACTAGAACTATGTAATTTCAAAAGTATGAAGTTAGTTATACAGTAATTCACTTTAACTGTAGTTAACTTTCAAAGCTTTGCTCTTATACAAGTCCAATTCAGGCATTGGTCTTTTTGCCTTGCCTTGCTCCTTCTCCTTTGTCATCTAAAACAATATCTGAATCAAGAGAGTAAGATTATAATGGACATACCTGGAGGACATAAAATATCCAGGTGGCACACACTCCATTAAATGTATGTCATTACTCAAAAGAAGACCACAGTGAAGGTAGAGGCTTTATATGCAGGCGAACAAGTCTGCAACACAGTTCTTACAGTTAATATGAAAATACAGGCACTGGCTTTCGGTAAACCTTAATCTGCTAAACTGGGACAAAGGATTTCTTTGGGCATTATTCTGCTTCACAAGCAGGACTGCATTGCAAACGTGTGGGACTTCCTCCCTGTTATTCTCTTGTGGTCTTGACTTATTATTTAGCACAACACACTCAGTTCTAATTGGATGCCAAACACTGGGACCCATACTGCCATGTACTGTGAAAGGTGAACATCTGCTGCTAGGTTATATATGTTTCTGCAGTTGTGATTCTCCCCCCTTTTTTTAACACCACAGAGAGAAGGGAACATTGCTCATTAATTTGCTGTGTCTTTTCCCTACCCAAGAGGCTTTGCTTTCTTCCAAAATTTTATGCACGTTTTCCACATTTTGGTGTCTCTAGGAAAGAAAAGTTTCTTTACAACAAAAGAAATGGGGAAAAATCTGGTAATCTCCTGTAATTGATATACTGCCAATTAAAGTTGTCATGAAAAATATATTAAAAATAAGACCCACTGACTTCAGTAAGCACAACCATGGGAAAATGCAGTGAATAATTGTTGCAGTGAAATAAAATCCCATTTTGTTTCTTTTTATAGGATATAGACCCAGATTTGACTTGTTAGAATGCGTTCTTTCGATAAATTGTCTAGGAACAAGCTGCAAATATGTCTTGGGTTGGCTTCTATAAACAACTTGGTTACAAGTAGCTTCCTTAAGAGTGAAAAAGCCACCATTGACTTCTTCCTTCTACCCACATGTTTGTAAGTTCTTGCCAGCCTGCAGTCATAAAACAGCTGCCATAAGTGTTTATTAAAAATTGTCTATATAAACTGTGGTAGCTTAGTGGTTAAGATGCTGAACTTGATGACTGAAAGGGTGGCAAGGCAGCAGTTCGAGACCCAAGTGCTGCATGATTGAGTGAGCTTCTGTTTCTGTCCCAGGTCCCAGCTCTAGCAGTTCGAAAGCAAGAAATTACAAGTAGATAAATAGGTACCACTCCGGAGGGAAAGTAAATAGTGTTCTGTACACTCTGGTATCTAGTCATGCCTGCCACATGTCCATGGAAATGTCTGCAGATGCAGACAGCACTGGCTCTTTGGTTATAAACAGAGATTAGCACTGAACCTGTGGTGGGCATCAGCAGGTTCGCCCCAGTTCGCCAGAACCGGTAGCAGAAATTCTGGCTGGCCCTGCCCATTCGAGTTTTGAAATAAAGTACTCTAGTCCTAATTCAGGTGCAACGCAGGGCTTTCCTCCTGGCCACACCCACCATACCATGCCCACAGTGTGGTAGTAATTTTTTTTGGAGCCCACCACTACACTGAACCCTAGAGTCAGATACAACTACCCTTTTAGGCCACCAAGTGCAACCATATGCTTAATCCAGGAATCCAAATCAAAGCAGATCTGACAGATGGTTGTCTAACAGTCTCTTGAATGCTTCCAGTGTTGGAGTGTCCACCACCTCTCGAGGCAGTTGGTTCCAATGTTATACTGCTCTAACTGTTAAGAAGTTCTTCTTCATATTCAGCCTATATCAGTTCTTATGGGCCCTTCACTCTGGGATGATTGAGAACAGATCCTGCCCCTCTTTCAGGTATTTGAAGAGTGCTATCATATTCCCTCCCATATTCCCAAGACTAAACATAGCTCCTGGTTTCCATTCCTCTGACTGGCAAAGATTTTTGGGACCACACATAGGGTCATGTTCGATGTCAAGGGGTGTGCTATTATTCAGTTTTGACTTCAAGGGCCCTGGTTCTAGCATTTGAGTAGCCATCTTTCCTTAACATCTTTTTCTTGTCCCAAAATCCAGGTAAGGTGAGGCAGCTCTGTGTCCTTAGTAATAATTATTCCAAGCAGTTAGTCGGCTCTTTTCTCAGTAGGCAGTAGCACTGTCTGAATAGGTCCTAGTCCTGTCGAGGCATATCACAGAAGAGAATTCCAGCAAGTACACCTGGGAAGATGCAGCAATCTGGGTGTACCTCAGGAATGAGTCTCCAGAAGGAGGCTCTTCAGCTCTGAAACAATTAAGGTTGCCAGGCCAGGTGTGATTTTAGATCAAAGTGATGTCACCAGAATGATTTCAGCTCCAGATTATCTTTATTCATTTGGTGGAGTCTATCCTTTTTTCTACATTCTACAACAGTGGTTCCCATGCCCCACACAGGGACTTCAATTCCCAGCAGCCTAAGTCAGTACATTGTCTGACTTGTCTGACAATGTCTGACTTGATTTGTTGAATTGACTTAGGCTGCTGGGAATTGAAGTCCAAAAACCAAAGGTTGGAAAACACTGGTCTACTGCTTTACATATATTTTATATACACTAGTACCCCGAATAACGTTATGACTTGGTTCCACAAGTCCCGTCGTTATTCGGTTTTTAACGTTGTGCGATAAATTGAACACACAATGTTAAAAAAAGCCCTGTTTCCCTGGAGGCTGCAGGAAGCGAGAACATCGGGATTTGAATCCTGACATTTTGGCTTGCTGCTGCCTCCAGGGAGGTGGGGGAACTTTGGAAACAGCTTGGAGCGGGTTTCCCCACCTCCCTGGACCCGGCGGGGGGGGGTCAGAGCCCCCAAAATTGGTAAAAAAAAAGGTCCGTTTTTTTAACCAATTTTGGGGTTTCTGACCCCCCCGCCGGGTCCAGGGAGGTGGGCAGACCCGATCCAAGGTGTTTCTGGGCTTCCCCGACGTCCTGAGCCAGTGCAGCAAGTCAGAATGTCAGAGTTCGAATCCCGATGTTCTGGCTTCCTGCACTGGCTCAGGACGTCGGGGAAGCCCAGAAACACCTTGGATCGGGTCCCCACACCTCCCTGGACCCAGCGGGGGGGGTCAGAAACCCCAAAATTGGTAAAAAAAACAGACGTTTTTTTTTACCAATTTTGGGGGCTCTGACCCCCCCGCCGGGTCCAGGGAGGTGTGGGGACCCGATCCAAGGTGTTTCTGGGCTTCCCCGACGTCCTGAGCCAGTGCAGCAAGCCAGAATGTCAGGATTCGAATCCCGACGTTCTCGCTTCCTGCAGCATAAAAGAGGGTGGGGGAAGTTCAAAATTAGCGCACATCAGCTCTAGGGAGGTCGGGAGACCCGATGCGCGCTAATTTTGAACTTCCCCCACCCTCTTTTATGCTGCAGGAAGCCAGAATGTCGGGATTCGAATCCTGACATTCTGGGTCGCTGCACTGGCTCAGGACATCGGGGAAGCCCAGAAAAAGCTTGGATCGTGTCTGCCCACCTCCCTGGACCCGGCGGGGGGGTCAGAGACCCCAAAATTGGTAAAAAAAAGTCCGTTTTTTTTTACCAATTTTGGGGTTTCTGACCCCCCCGCTGGGTCCTGGGAGGTGTGGGGACCCGATCCAAGGTGTTTCTGGGCTTCCCCGACGTCCTGAGCCAGTGCAGCAACCCAGAACGTCGGGATTCGAACTCTGTCATCCGGGCTTGCTACACTGGCTCAGGACGTCGGGGAAGCTCAGAAAAAGCTTGGATCGTGTCTGCCCACCTCCCTGGACCCAGCGGGGGGGTCAGAAACCCCCAAATTGGTAAAAAAAACGTCCTTTTTTTTACCAATTTTGGGGGGGTCTGACCCCCCCCCGCCGGGTCCAGGGAGGTGTGGGGACCCGATCCAAGGTGTTTCTGGGCTTCCCCGACGTCCTGAGCCAGTGCAGGAAGCCAGAACATCGGGATTCGAACTCTGACATTCTGGCTTGCTGCACTGGCTCAGGACGTCGGGGAAGCCCAGAAACACCTCCAGAGAGATCAGAGGACCCGATCTACAGCTGCAGGGTGGCTGGGGAAGCTGACGGGGACTCCCTGTCGGCTTCCCTAGCCACCCGCCCATGCCTCCGCAGCTGTGGGGTGGCTGGGTAAGCCGATGGGGGAGCCCCCCGTCAGCTTTCCAGCCTCCCCACCCCTGCCTCCGTAGCTGCAGGGTGGCTGGGAAGCTGAACGGAGAACCCCGTTCAGCTTTCCACCCACCCTGCTGCTAAGAACGTCTGTATCGTGTAACGTTAAAATCGCGTTACTCGATACAAGATGTTTCCGAAAATCTTGTAACGTTATGCGGTTTTAACGATATACGGTACTCGCGTTATACGGGGTATTACTGTACCTATATTTCCTTCTGATATATTCTCCCACTTTAGACATCTCAAGCCACCTGGAGGAGTTTTTGTTGTTGTTGTTGTTCAGTTGCACAGTTGATTCCTACCCTTTGCGACCCCATGGACCACTGTCCACCAGGCACTTCTGTCCTCCACCATCCTCCTCAACTCGCTCAGATCTGTGCCCATTGTCTCTACAATATCATCTAGCCATATCATTTTTGGCTGCCCCCTTTTTCTTTTGCCCTCCACCTTTCCCAGCATCAAGGCTTTCTCAAGCGAATCCTCTCTTCTCATTTGATGTCCAAAGTACTTTAGCTTCATCTTTACTATTTGACCTTCTAAGGAGCAGTCAGGGTTGATTTCTTCTAAGATTGACCTATTTGTTCTCCTCGCTATCCAGGGGACTCTCAAAACTCTCCTCCAGCACCAATCTCAAAGGTTTCTATTCTTCTGCGCTCAGCTTTTCTAATGGTCCAACTCTCACAACCATACATTGCCACAGGGAATACCATTGCTTTGTCTAGACAAATTTTTGTTTGCAATGTGATGTCTCTACTTTTCACTATGTTCCCCAGGTTTCTCATAGTTTGTCTCCCAAGAATCAGTCGCCTTTTTATTTCATGGCTGCAATCACCATCTGCAGTGAGCTTGGATCCTAAGAAAGTAAAATCTGTCACTGCTTCTACTTCTTCCCCATCTATTTTCCAGGAACTTATAGGGCCTGTTGCCATTATCTTGGTTTTCTTGATATTGAGTCTCAAGCCAGCTTTTGCACTTTCTTCTTTCAACCTAATCTCCTTGCTTTTCTTTCAAATTCTGTATTCAAGTGATTGTATTTTTCCCTTTCGCCTTTGCCTTTTGCATCCCTTCTTTCCTCTGCTATTTTAAAAGCCTCATCGGACAACCACTTAATTTTCTTACACTTCTTTTTTTTTTTGTATGGTTTTCCTTGCTGCCTCCTGCATGATGTCCCGCATCTCTGTCCATAATTCTTCTGGCACTCTGTCTATCTGGTCCAAGCCATTGAATCTGTTTCACACCTCCACTGTGTATTCCTTAGGGATGTTGTCTAGGTCATATCTGTCTGGCCTAATTGTTTTCCCTATTTTCTTTAGTCTAAGTCTGAATTTTGCGATCAGTAGGTTGTGATCTGAGCCACAATCTGCTCCTGGTCTTGTTTTTGCTGATTGTATGGAGGTTCTCCATCTTTGGCTGCAGAGTATGTAATTAATCTGGTTTCTATATTGGCCATCTGGTGATGTCCATGTGTAAAGTCTCCTCTTGTGTTACTGGAAGAGAGTGTTTGCTTAGACAGTCTTATTCTTACAAATGGGGGAAAGTTCTACTTTTAATTTTCCCAATTTATCCCCTTTTGCTATGAAGAAACATGGAAGTTGCTGGCCTAAACCTCCAAAAGGACATTCCCAGGCAATTGCTTCTCTGTCAGAAAAATCTGTTAAGGAATGTGCATACAGTTGCAATTGTTTGTAGGTTCTTCAGGTCTAAACTTTTTTTAAAAAATTACTGATTGAAAGCCTTTCACCGGAAAGCTGGAAAATAATCAATAGAAAAGCATCTTATTGCTACTCTTCACCACCATCACCAGGGCTAATTGCAGCAAAATAAAAGGCTCAGCACTTTAAACTGGACCTGGAAATACACTGACTACTAAAACTGCTGAAACAGGATCTGCGTGACATTCCTTTACCACCTAGCTTGCGGGTAGCAAAACAATATTATTGCCCAACAGCTGAAATTTCTAACTGAAGGTTAGGTTTACATAACCCTTCAAATATTGTATATTTTGCTGTTGCATTACCAGAAGAGTAGCGTGCCTTGCTGGGGCCCCGTATAAAAATTTGTTTGGGGGCCCTTAGGAAGGGTAAATATTTGTTTTGCTTACGCACGTTGGGGGCCCCCGTGGCCCGGGGGCCCCGTATAATTGATACGGCAGATACGGCAGTAGCTACGCCTCTGTGCATTACTTAATTTTTGTATTAAAATATGCACCTGAAATCCATTGGATCCATGCTATAAAGATGGATAGAAGATAAATGCAAGAAACTGCCAAGGCTGGGGAAAAGCAGTAGAAACCAATTTCCACCAAATTGTGACAGGACATGAAAAGCATTTCAATCTATCAATCTACTCTCATTTTTTATTTCTGTTCTCCTAGTGATCTCCAATGGAGCCATTCAAAACCAGTCTGAATGTAATGTTTGAAAGAACAACAAAAGGCTACTGATAAAAACCAAGTTGCCAGTAACTACACAGTGATATCTCAAAGAAGCATAAAATGCCATTATTGTAGGTTTTGTGAAGAAAAATAGCCTAAGTGTCCTTTTTGCTTCGGCTTTCTTCCTGAGATAAATACAACCCAACAATTTCTAAAGAGATGCTTTGGTTAGTTAATGTCATCACATTACTCAATAGCTGTACAGAGCAAAACCACCATTCTGAGAAACCATTAGCACTACTCAGGCCCTATCCTAAAAACACCTAGATGTCTGGTACAGAGAGCTCAAAAGGGGAGAAAACCAGAAAAAAGGGGGAAGAAGATGAATACTGAGGTGCAGGTCTGACTCCCATATAAGGGAGAAAATGCTAGCTGTCTGGAAAATGGGAAGCTGGGAACAACTTCATAGTACTTTTTTTCCTTAATGTCTCAGATGCACAGAAAGGTGCTTTTTGGGTAGAAAGGACTTACTTGCAATTTCTTGTTTTTGAACTGTTAGGTCGGCAGGAACTGGAACAGAGTCAGGCATTCGTTCCATCATGACTTGGGTCTTCAACAGCCGACTTGCCGACCTTCCAGATAACAAGGTGAACTTCTTAACCACTGAGCCACCACAAACCCTTTCATGCTACTGACACAGCTTTTTTGAGACTGAGACAATGGGACAGTATGGAGATAGAATCATAATGCATAGACACCTGGGAATTTGTTACCCCATAAGCCTGGGATGTTCCTTATACAGAGATAGGATACCTAGGGATGTGTCAAACCCTGAAAACAAGAGAGAACTGTTCCCCACAAATTGTGGCCCCATAACATTATTAGTCAATGAAGAATATCCATCTTGTGGTTCCAAACTGAGGAAGAAACTAGAACAGTGTTTTCCCAACAGTGTATCCCAACCTTTGGTTCTTGGACTTCAGTTCCCAGTGCTGATCAGTACTGGCTGATCAGTGCTTTTGGGAATTGAAGTCCAAGGACCAAAGACTGGGAAACACTGAATGAGAGGAGCCAATCAGAAACCAGGAAACTTTTAAGGTGTCAATGGAATAAAAATACTCTGTACCCCAAGATAAGGGTCTTCCTCTTTTCTCACCCCAATATACTATCCCCCAAAGTTTTTGGTTCCTAATCCTTTCCCTGTTTTCCTTCTCCCTGACCCATCCTCCTGAAATGTCTTCATTACAATATGTAATAAATGATAACTCAGGAATAATTTATTTCCTTGTCAATCAAGTTGACTCAGCTTATTTTAAGAATGCAAGAAGTTTTAACCGTTTCAAGAGCCTGTTGGAGGAATGGGAGGTGGCCACCCTTCGCACTACAGGCCTCGTTTTCAATTAGCATAAAATGCTATTCTTCTGAAAGGATGTACTGCCCTGAACAAGAAAAAATGTAAATCTTTTAATGTGCATATATAGCACTAAAAATATATGCATGGGTGCTGATTCTTGCATTTTCTTTTGCTTCTACTCCTGCTAACAACTTAGTATGCCACTAAGTCCTGCTTTTATGGAATATTACATTTTATTTTTTTGTCAGCCACAGTCAATTTAAAAAAAAGAGGTCCTTCAGACCTCAAATATTATAATACATTTTAAAAAGGTAACATTTGGTTTATTTATGTGTAATATCGCTAAATGACTTTTCTACTGAAATTCTCAAAGGGGCTGATATAACTATTAAAACATCATAAAGACCATTCTCTGCAATGGTCATGCTGCTAGTGTAGGGCAATCAATATAATTTTGCAAACCTGTGGCAACCCATTGCTGTCATTCAGAGCATTGTATTTGAAAACAGTATCTGCAAATATTATCTTTGTGGCTGCAAAGTCCACAAGCAAGTTGGGTGGTAACTAAATGAAAATAACTGGTTACTTATCATTAGTCCCTGAATAGGCTGAAGGTTGAAGTCCCAACATGATCAAGTGGGGGCTGCTGGAGGGCAACGACACCCTGTTTGTATGTGGAGAGATACAGAATCCGGCTCATTTACTGGTCTGCCAATTATTGCCAGAAACAGGCACCAATGAGGACTTAAGTTTGGCCAATGACAGAGTCAACAAAGTACTGTAGCTTCATTTTGGCAGCCCAGGGTTTGTTTGGGACATGAAAGAAGACTTATAATTAGAATTATAACTATATTACACTATGGTTCTAACTTAACAACATATAATTTCACTATTTCTATCTTGAATCTGTGACTATTTACTAAGTCCCATTGTCAGGGGGAACTGGTGGTTCCAGTGTCAGTGTGATGGTGATACCATTGTGGGTTTTATTCCAACCTTTATATAACTTTGCCAACATATTGAACCTTATCCCTAAAATTGACACACTATCCCCCTGACACTAGTGTGATCAGCTTCTACTATTTATAACTATATATATGTAGCCTCTAGAGGAGTGTATATATGTGGTTTTGGACTACAGATTCCAAATTTTTGGAAGTACTAGTCCAACAACACAAATTTGTTCCTTTTTTAGCAGACTTATTCACTAACGAAGGAGTGTTATGTTATGTGTTATTTTATGTGTTGTGAGTCTATGAAAAAGTGAACAAAAGGGGAATGTCTTTTGTATTGCAATCCAGCTGGTTTCAATATTCCTATATAAATTCCAATAGTGCTACGTATATTTTTAAAGTAAATATCTTATGTATATTTTTAAAGTAACTAAAGCAAGGGTTCCTGAACCTATGGCTTATGGGCCAGATCTGGCCCACAGCACCATTTCATGTGGTTCCCCACCCCTCCAAGGACATCTGAGAAACAAAATGCCATCCCTTTGAAGCTGGTGGGACAAACTGGCCACCCCATTGTGCAGGCAGGGCAAAATGACCATCCGGCCCTCGATGCTGACTGAGAGAGGATGACCCAGCCCCTGGCTTGTAAATGTTGGGAACCCCTGAACTAAAGGATAAATATTTTAGTTACTTAATCTGCAAGACCAGAGCAGGACTGTTGATGGTAAGACCTTCTGAGGCCACTAGTTCATGAATCTGGAAGTGATTTGACATCACAGAGTGAGAATAGTTTCAACTACCAGGATTTCTTGAACTGCAGTTCCCAGAATACCCAAGAATTCTCCCAGGGAGATGCAAATGAAAAACACAAGTTTACAGAGCAGCTTTCTTTATCTACATCTATCCCTCTCTTCCTTTCAAAAAAAAAAAAAAAGGGTGCTGCCCCTGTGATCTCTTAGAGTCACAAGGCTTGATGGAAGGCAAGCATTCCCCCGTGCAATTGCACCAGCAGAATGCCATTTGCCAGTCATGACCCAAGAAAGAATATGAGACCACTTGAGAGGGCTAATCAGTTAAGTGTGGGGTGTTTGGGTGTGGCCCAAATTTAACATAAATAACCGTTGTTTTCTCCACAGCCTCATGAATCATCTGCAGGCTACACACTGACCCTGGTCCCCACCCGGAAGTGCAAACTGAGATTTAGCTTAGGGGCTGGACAGAAATTTTTGGCTCACACCTAGATTGACAGATTTGTGTGGGTTTTTTCACCTGTCTCATTATGCACTGAAGGGGATTTGGGTTTTTGGATTAGATCAGTTTCATTTAAGTCACCTTGGCAGGAATAGCAGTCAATAAGGTCCCCTAAGGGCCCAGAGTTAGGCACTGGACTTCTGAACAAACTTCCCCAGGTGGGGTTTACAGCAGGGGATGTGGCTACCTCTTCCAGGCCATGTGTTGGCTGGATGATCAGTAGCAGAAGTGAGGGAAGTCCAGTGAAGGCAGTAGTGGGATTCAGCAGGTTTGTCCCACTTCGCTAGAACTGGTAGCAGAAATTCTGGCTGGCCTCACCTATCCAAGTTTTGAAATAATGCAAGGCTTTCCCCCCTGGCCACACCCACCATACCACACCCACAGAGTAGGTAGTAATATTTTTTGAATCCCACCACTGAGTGAAGGACTTGACCCTCCGGGCCCATGAGAGGGGTACAAGAACAAACAAGACTGCACTGCAATAACTCCTGCCAAAGATCATTTGATTGGAACAACTCTGGTTCCAGAGTTATATTTAAATAAAGGTGGCCCTAGTTTTCAACCAACACTGGCATCTGTGTTTTCTTGCAGTGGATTGGAAAAGCCTAGGTCTTTGGGTGTATGCTCTATAGGGCCTAATGGGCAGTAATACTACCCCAACCATGAAGCCTTGCACTTCCTAAGGCAATGATGGCAAACCTTGGCATTCCAGGTGTTATTGGACTTCAGTTACCAGAAATTCAAGACAGCAATCCTGCTGATGAGGACTTCTGGGAATTGAAATTCAGGATCACCTGGAGTGCCAAGGTTCACCATCATTGTTCCTCCTTTTGATGTAGGTAAGGAGAGTTGTACCGTAAGATTATACTTTTGGCTGCATCAATCAGAATTTTGCCTGGTCTTTGTGCAAGATCTCACCACCACCACTTCCTTTATCTCATGAAAGCCAAACTATTTAATAACCAATATATATCCTGGTAGATTGTAGCCTGAATGGTCTAGTGCAAGATTTAGTAGAACATTTCCCTTAACCAAATCCAATTCCAAATGCCAGAATGCAATTTATAAGTTTTATTAAAAAGAAAGAAAGCAAAAACTAAAAAGTATATAAAACATGGGAACAGGTTACAAACTCTCCACAACAAGATACACAGCAAGCAAACCACAAAACAATAAACATATCTCCTAGCTTCTGTACTTACTGCTCATGTAAACTTCTTAGTTTCTTATGAAGATAAAAAGGCTTCCCTGTCCTATAGCTTCTATATCAGGAGTTCTCAACCTTTTTATACCAAGGGCTGGGTCATGCTTCCTCAGACAGCTTTGGGGGCTAGATGACCATTTTGCCCTCCCTCCACCACATGGCACTTCCTGGTATGGTGGAGGCAGTGGGGTACACATGAAATCATGCCATGACCCATGGGCTGTAGGTTGAGAATCCCTGTTCTATATGATGTCCTATTTGGACCTCCATCTTGCTCCCTTGAGAAAAGTGGGTGAAAGATGTCTGCCTTCCCTGGAAATTATATTGATTATATTGTTTTGTATTACTGAATTGAATTTTCTTGTCATTATATTGTTATATTCTTGTCATTATATTGTTATATTGTATACTATATTGTGACTTTATCTCTACGTTGTATCGTTGGATTGTACAGCTATATTGTTGCTTGATTGCATTGCCATATTGTTTTGCTGTGTGGTGTACTATCATAGCATTGCTTGCCTTATTGTATTCTATTGGTTGATTGTACTGTATTCTATTTTGTACACTGCCCTGAGTTGGTTGCACCAAGTATGGCGGAATCGAAATCCAAAAAATAAAAATAAAATAAATAAATAAATAAAATCCCGCTTTTTTAAAACAGTTGGTCATTCGTCTCAGTGGCCCTAGCTACTAGCTCTCAATGGTTCCTAGTTGTCCCTTTTTCCAAGAAGAGGAAGCTTGAAGGAATCTTCAACTTCCTGAACTGCTATTCTACATACCAGTAACTATTACAAATAGTCACTCACACAATAGATGCTAGCCTGAAGAGTAAATTCATTATCAAATATGTAATGCCACAATGTCTGTCTTTCATCTATTTACTAACCATTTGCAATTCAAAAGGGAGGAGCTCCATTACTATTCTGAATAGCAGGCATTACCAGTTGTAAAAACAACAACAACCCTACATTGATTTGTATACTTATCTGTTATGCTAATCATTCTGTTTCCCTGTACCTGATGTGTATAAACTGATGCCATGAAGCCTCACTCCTCTGTGTGATGAAAAAGTGGCAGGCACCACCACCACTCCCTGTCCAGCGCTTTCCCGTGGTGCCCTGCACACCCCTGCGAAGAGGACTTGATCCACAAAAGCTAACATTGAAATGCATCAGTTAGTCTTTAGTGTGCCACAATGTTTTTCATCTTTTTGTTTTGTTTACCCTTTGATACACTTGAAGCACAGACTAACATGGGTTCCATTGCAAATATTACAAATGACTTTCTGGTCTTTCCAGCTTACAAGGCACAAACCGTTCTCTCTCTGACATATGGTCCCTGTATGAGACATTCTCCATGACTTGTCTTCCCATTTCCTCTGAGCATTTCCAGAATGCATTTCCACCTGACCAACGTGTTAGCCGTTTAATTTCTTGAAACATACCAGAGCTGGGCACGTCAAGCTTACATTTTTAAAATCAACTTTCTGGAAGGAGTGTCAGGGGAAAAAACTTAGCATACAAGGTTGTCTGTTGCAAAGAAAATGTAATGAGACCTTAGGCACTTCATACAGTAGCAATGCTTAGTCTATGTAGTGAAGTAATTAGAATAATAATTAGTTCACATTTGTGGAGTGCTCTAAAGGCATATAAGTCCTGACATTGCCCTTTCTTAGCTACCTCAGATTTTATTTTTAGCCACCATCATCTGTACAGACTTTCTTCTTTTCTTAAAAGAGGTAATTGTAAACGTGAATTGCTATGCTCTTAGAAACCCCTCAGAGACATAGAGAAGGATTTGAAACAAGGAAGAAGATGTCAAAGCCCCATTGTTTGCCAGCAATATGTCAACACATGGATTTGTTTTTTGGCAGAATCAGTTAGGGGGAACAACAAGGTTGAGAAAACATGCTATGGCAGGGACCATGCCCCTTCAGACAGATGAGCGGGCTGGAGACGTGGTCTCCCACTGCCGTAAACTGTGGTGGGTGCATTTGCACAGGCCTGTTTATGGCTGTCGTAAAAGCACCCGGTTCCGGGGTCGTCACCATGGGCCAGATCATTTGCCACCATGGACCGGGTCCGGCCTGTGGGCTGTATGTTGTGAAACCCTGTGCTATGGCATACAATCATAACAATGTAATGACAAATGATGGGCACCAGAAGTAATTTGGACTTGGAAAATGAGACTTGCTGAATGATCCCAAGAAATCTCGTAAATACTGTACTGAGATTTCAGCTGAGATTGCAAGACATCTGAAGGATTCCTCTGTCTCCTTGAAAAATCTCAACTCCATGTGAGACTCGGGCAGGAATTGTTTTGTTTTGATTGTGTTTTTCATTTTCAGAGCCAACACCTATGGGCTACAAAGTTAGCATGGTGAGGCCTATCATACACTATGACTATCATAGCCCTACAGTGACAGATAGTGAATGGGTACTTGTTTAGAACATAAAAAGAACACACATCTTGCATGGTGTGCCATCCTAAGCATGCTTACTTAAGCATGTTTAATAAATAAGTGAACAGATGCTTATTTACCCTTTTTCCCCTTACATAAAGCTGCAGATAGTCAACGGGTACTTGTTAACCTTGTTGCCCTTGTTTCCAAAAAATGGTAAACATAGCACAGATGTGATGATAAGATCATGATCAAGACTTGGTCTTGGCCTCACTTAATTGGAAGCCGGTTTCCTAAGCACTGATGTTCTCCACAGGTGGCTATACATAGACTCACCCACTAAGCCACTGGAGACCTTAAGGGTTGGTACTCATAAATGCAAGAAACTTGTACTGAAGGTACACAGTAGCCTGTCTCATATGCTGTTCATTGCACTTAATGGCAGGAGACTGGTGCTGGTGGTACACTGTGGCCTGTCTAACGTACTGGCTATATGGCTGGTAAGCAATAACATTGGCCCTCACATGCTACTAGTATATGGAGGGGCGGCAGTGGCTGAAGAAAGGTTAGGGGCCGGATTATTTGGTACCATGGGCCGTATCCGCCCATGGGCCATAGGTTGCAAAACCCTGATCTAGGTTGTTGCAGTCATGCCATGGTACACAAACAACATGATTCTGGCTATTATTGTTTCGTGTGTCTTCAAGCAAAGATTCCCGCTTGCATTGTGCATACAGGAGTGACTACAATTTCCAGGCTTTCAGCTGTATCTTCCTACCTGATTAAGCTTTGAAGCATCCAGTAGATTATATTTCAGGATAAAATTTGCCTTTTTAGTTATACTTACACAACTGGATATACATCATCACATACACACAAACATCAGGTTCCTCCAAAGTGCCAAGATTAATAACCCTCTGCTTTCACAAAAGAGTAATTTTTATCTCAACCATATCTGAGCTGTTAAAATTAAAACAACACGTGGCCAGATTTACAACTGTTGTGGCTTTTTATTGGGAAATGTTAATCGGATCAGTTTTACAGTAAGCATTAGTCATTCCGTCACATGTCCCCAAAGTTTATTAAAGCCCAGGGCAGGCTGTCTTCCTGCTGATTCCAACAGGCAATGAGGTTGAAGTATTTGATGTGCTTTTCTACCAAGAGCTTCTCTTGCCAGAATGTCATAATTGCCTGCAACCAGTTTCAATTAATTATGTGGCATTTCCTTTCGATGAATGAACTGCTCCAATGGATGCTCAAGCTGGCTCTGTCTATTTGAAACCCACAAGCTTATATTTATGATAAGATAATGAATGTGCTCTTGTCAAACACAGCCCTATTGAAAAAGGCTATGGGCAATAGTACAGTATAATAAATTTTGCTAAATGGAGACCATATATTTGTAGACCTCATGTTTTCCACAACTGCAAGAAAATGACATGAGCCACAGGCACTTCCCAGTGTGACTCCATATTGTCTTACAAGAAGAAGACACCCAAAAAAGGCTGCTAGTATTTACTGGTAGTGTTTCCCCTTGGGATAATTCTTGTATAGTAAAAAAAAAAAAACCCACTCAGAATTAATTTTTCACAACAGATTTGCAGTGTTGTTTGTTAAGTTCCTTTATTACTTTCCAGGAGGCTGAGATGGGTCATATATACCACAAGTGTCAGGTACCCTATTATGTCTCATACAATGAAGGCTAACAATGAAATTTATTAGGTCTGCATTTCCCAATAGAACTATCCAGTCTATACCTTTTAAGAATGTCATCCGATTGGATCCTTTCTTGCGACATACATCCATATACTCTTGAGTCATGTAGTATATGAAGGAAGATGTCCACTTGAAAAATGAATGGCAACTTGCTTTAGACATTGAGGGAAATGAGAAAATCTACAAATGACAAATACATGCAAATGTTGTATATTGTTGTTATATACTGTCAAGTCACCTCCGACTTATGGTGAATCTATAAATGACAAATGTCAGCCCTTGTCATCTCTAGCCTGTGGCTACCTTTAAGGCAAGGGTTACCAACCTAAGGCCTGTGGGCCAGGTCTGGCCTACAGCACCATTTCATGTGCCCCCAACCCCTCCAAGGGCATTCAAGAAACAAACTGTCACCCCTTTGAAGCTGTTGGAACAAAATGCCCACCTCCATCATGCAGACAGGGCAAAATGGCCATCTGGTCCTTGAAGCTGCCTGAGAGAGTGTGATCTGGCCCCTGGCTTGAAAAAGTTGGGAACCCCTGCTTTAAGGTTACCTGGAAAGATCTCCTCCAGCACCATATTTCAAACAAATGATTCTTTTTTTTCCCTGTCCAGCCTTCACACCCATACATAGGATAGAGCAGTGGTCAGCAAACTTGGCTCTCCAGCTGTTCTTGGACTTCAGTTCCCAGAAGCCTTGATCAGCAGGAGTGCTGACTTGGGCTTCTGGGAATTGAAGTCCAAGAACACCTGGAGAGCCAAGTTTGCAGACCCCTGGGATAGAGAATACAAGAGTGTGGATGATCTTCCAGAATAACATTTCATCATATTTGATGATCTTTTCTAATGCTTTCATTGTTGCCCTTCCAAGTCTCAGACTTCTTCTGATTTCTAGGGTATGGTCTCCATTTGGATTGATGATTGAACCAAGGTAAACAAAATATTTCACTATTTTTAAACCTTGTGTTTTCTACCACTGCAATAAAAATTTGTACAAGTCTATATACAGCTTTCTGAGTGCTTGCTTTTGGGGAATGTGTAAAGGTGTTGGTTTTCTGAGATTCTCATTATTGATCCACAAAACATCCCTTTTGTGAATGGGTTAAACCCCTGTGCATGTTTTTTTCTGAATAAATCATGCTTTTGCTCTCTAACTAGGATTTAGGACATAATACAGGCAATGTAAGGGTTCCCCCAGTTTAGTTTGGATGACAATTTGGCACTTTGGGGATGAGTATTAAACTAGGTCCCCCCATGATTTGATTTTAATCTCTTCTGACTTGCAAGTTGAAATCTCCACTTCAATGTTCATAACATATGCCAAATTTCAAACGGTTGTGTGCTGGGAGACTTTAAAATTTGCTTCCAACTGATAGTGCAATAGTGACTTTGGATTGAATGTTATGGCTGTTGCTGAGCAAAATTCCTCCTGATAGTTCTTTCACATAATCCCTTCCTGCACTCTGTCTTTCCCTCATCACTATAGACATTTAAGTCACCAAACTAGTCTAAAAGAGTCTTTTCTTTGCACCAGAACCAAACCTGCCTATTATCCTTTGAGTGAAGAAATATTACATCAAGGGATCGACATAAATGTGGGACTAACTCAACATTTTTGGTAAGCAATTGATTTAAAAGATGTACATGAATTTGTCAACTGTGCTATGAACCCTTAAGGGACCCAGACCACGCTCTCAAACATATCTTATGGAGAATTGCAGTAGAGCACTCCAAAAGGCCACGTGTAATTCTCCACACTCTTGACATACCTGCTAAATTGTGTCTGAAACATAACAGCTAACTGCAATCATGAAAGTGTTGCAGAAAATAGCTCTGTCGTAGGAATGTGAGGGGGAAAACGTGACAAAAATTCTGTTTGGCAAATTTTTGATACATAACACTGACCAGAAATTCTATTTGAACATAAGACCTGCCTCAAATGTTCCTTTTTGGACAGAAGGGATGGAAGAATGCAACTTTTTCAAAATAATAAAATCTACTAGATTTTTACCAAGTCTTTCTCCTGCATGATACAATTCTGAAAGCCTACCCTAAACTTTGAGAGGCTGGCCTTTTACAAACATTACCAATACACACTTACTCTGTCTCTGATTTAATCTGTCACTCTGTAGATCCTCTCCTACATCTCTCTGGGCTTACTGCTGTCTGATTCATTTCTCAGTATGCAGGGAAATGCTATCAAGCCTTCAGACATTGCTGGATAATTAGACGGTTATTGTACACTTACTTGCCTCAGCTCAATGGGACTCAACTCTGATTTAGACCTACATAAAAAGTATTTTATTTTTTTCAGAGGATGGATCAAGCAAACCTTTAGCTTAATTTAAAAAGATGTATTTGCTTACACATTTCCTGATTATCACATTACATTCTGGACAAATGTGTTCTGAGTACAAAGTAGATGATCTAATATAAATTCTTGGGGATTCTCTTTTTTCTAATGGCAAAATTATTCCAAATGGCACCAAGTAGTTGTAGTAGTCATACTTTTTGTTTCCTGTTCCTTAAGTGTCCATTGTCTTCTTTGCTTCCTCTTTTAACCCTTTGGGTGCCAAGAGAGATAAACTTCTTGCTAAGGCACTTCTGGTGGCCTCCACTAGCATTATTTGATGTTCTTGTAATGTTTCTTTGAGATCTGTCCACCTTTCTCTGGGTCTGCCTCGTAGTCTTTGTCCTTCTCCTCTTTCCTCTTCTGCCTTTGATTTGTATTTACTGTAATTTCTGGAGCCCTCTCAGCACGGGCTGAGCCGGGAGTGGGGAGCCTCCAGGCTCCAGGAGTGGCTGTGATGCTGCTAATTTCTTCATATGAAAATGTTTTACATTAACACTAGTGAAAAACGACACTTTCTCTTGAGGAAAAAAGACAAGAAAATGCTCTGTATTTCCCTGTGACTTGAGTAGGGCTAAAGTGGAAACAATGTGTGTAGGTATGAGAAACTCATCCCTAAACAACCTTACCCTACTGGTTTCATTAGAGATTTTGGCTTTTTCAGCTTTGTGATTGCATCAAGACAAGTTTGAGCCTCACAGATTATTGTAATGTACAGTATATGCGGAGTTCTAGGATTAACAGCATGGATCCTTACCTATCTTTTTTTAGCCCATCTAATATTGGTAGTGAATTCCAGCAAAGGGATAATATCTGAACTGAGCAAGGCATTTCCAGCTTTCCCTTAGGCTTTGGTGATGCTCACTAGTAGTTTCTGCTTGACTTGTACATGCATCAGAAAATAATAATTAAAAAGAAACCACTAGCTGTCTCCAACAGATGAAAAGCCGAAGAGTAGCCCTTTGACCTCTGGGCATTCTTCAGGCTTGTTCTCCATGACTACCCAACAACTGTCTTATAATGGAAACTGGCACTATCCAGTGTAATTGACCCCCCTCTCCATTGCTATCTCCACAGGCATCCACACAGAGTCCTTGTTCAGCCACCCTTCAATAACAAATCCATGTTGGCACGTGCTGTCATGCGGTTTTCAACACACTCAGCGATTCCTTCCTCTGTCAAGGCGTGTTTCATGGTTTCAAGGGCACAATACAAAGATACTCATCAATGGCTAGTCAAAAGGCTCTTCTCTCTGCTTTGAAGTGCTTCTCGTCTCTATTAACATTTATTGGTTTGGAGTACTGTCTGTCCCTCTTTCCACACCTCAGTGCTTCTCTTTTCATTAACAAATATTTACAGATTCCAAGAGAACTAAAGCAGAGCTGCATGCAAGTCTCAGGGCTGATTGGGAGGCCAATTCGGAGATTCTATAAGGATTGTGATTTGGTCCAGAAAAAAATATATGACCCATCCAATATGGCTTCTGCCTTAGATTTAAATAGATACCACTCTACTACTGACTTGCATTGAGAAATCAAAATGGCTGCAATTGTTTTGTTGTGTTTACACTGATATATCAGAATTGTATTATTATTAATTTTTTTAAAAAAACACATTACCTGCCTTAAGACTTGTTGAACAGGATTTCAAACAACAACAACAATCTTTGTGTTGATTTCACATGATAGGAGAGAAATGTTGTAGTACTTAAAAATACTAGATATAGGTATCTTATGGTGTGAGAACAAGGAGTGCAGCATCTATTCATTCCATCAGTGGTAGCGAAGCTATGGCACGTGTGCTAGAGGTGGCACTCAGAGCCCTCTCTGTGGGCACCCATGCAGTCACCCCAGCACAGAGTTTGCCCCGTTCCTCTGCCCAACAGCCCAATGGGAGCGCTTCCTCCTTAAGCATTCTGTCACTGGCTTTATGGTCTACTCCATTACTGTAGCAGGATCTCGGGCCAGAGACTTTTCCCTCAAACATAACCTGATGACCTAACCTAGGGGTTCTCAACCAATGGCCCATGTGCTGGATCCAGTCCATGGCATTAAATCACCCGGCCCACAACCTTACAGCAATTCTTCTCCCCTTGCTCTCTTGTCTCTGGGTGAGTGAGGCAGGCAAGGCAGGTGGCGGCGGAAGTGATAAAGTGGTGGAAGTGATGAAGTGTCAGTGATGGCATGGACAAAGCAGTGATGGAGACAAGCCTGGAGGCTCCCCACTCCCGGCTCAGCCCGTGCTGAGAGGGCTCCAGGAGTGGCTGCTTTGGCATGGAAAACAGCCACCCATGCCACTTTTCCTTTAGCCGCTGAGCCAAGGAAGGAGGGCTCTGGGAGTGTCTGGTTCTGGTGTGGGGGAGCCACATGTGGACCTTACACCATATGGACCTTTCCTACTTGAGCTTGTTTCTGGAAAATAAGCTGCCCCCCCCCAGTCAAACCAGCCACAGCTTCACTCCCGTAGGGTTCCCCCCCCCCCGGCTCAGTGGGGAAAGGAAATCTGGCTGGTAAAGGTGGCTTCCCACTACCACCAAAACAGTCCCCACCCCACTCATAGCCAGGCCTTCAGGCACTACAATTTTTTTGTCTTTGTTTGCTCTCTGATATGTCAAAATGAAGCCACCTTTGGTGAGTTCATTCAGAAGTTCCTTTTGCCCGACCTAGTGTGAGAAAGAGCAGGGCAGAACACAAGGTGTTGCTAGAGTACAAGACAGTGTGTATGAGTGTGTGAGAAAGAGTATTTGTGGTATGTGTGTGTGAAGGAGAGAGAGAGTGTGAGGAAGAGAGAATTTGTATGTGTGTGTGTGATGTGTGTGTGTGATATGTGTGTGTGTGTTCTTCTGCATTTCCCTCAGCAGTCTGAGGCGCCGTGATCTGGCCCCCATCTTAAAAAGGTTGAGAACTCCTGATCTAACCATTGGATGAGACTGCCAATAAATAGTTTATAGCCATAAAGCTGCATGTAAATCTTGAAATCAGAATGACCGTCCCTGACAAGATTGTTGAGATTGTAGGTTGTAACATCATTCCTATTTCTTATCTTACAGCTTCTTCTTCCACTCAAAACTCCCTTCCCCAAACTGAACCCCGTCTTGTGTCTCATTCACTTTGTTACTCCTTCTGTGGATAAAAAATCCTCCCAATCTCAATTTCCTTGCATTGCTGTGATTCCCACATCTGGGCCTTCCCCAAGTTTTCTGTATGTCAGGGTTCAAGAATGCATTTTCCCTTCAACATCTTTCTCACACATTTCTTACTCTGTACAAAGATATTCAAGCATGTTTCCCAATTTGTGCATTTTATATGTTTTCTGTATTGATCAAAGCTGTTAATATTTTTTTCTATTACTCACACGTTAATCCATTCACATTTTAAAAAAATATGTGCATAATTTGGGTTAATGAAACTTGCCTCAGGCTTTTCAGATTTCTTAGGTTTGCCTCACAAGACATCTCAGAAGGTAGGAAGTGGGTAGTTGGGTGGGAATTTCAAAACCACTGATTTTCTTCCCATGTCCCTCCTCTGCAATTGGTCTCCCCAGATAGCTAAAGGTAGGGCATGTGTTCTTCTCGACATATCATAATTGATTATGGATATAAATACTGTAGTGTGAAGGTACAATAAACTTCTTCAGACATAGGAGTAAAATTTCCAGGCATACAGAATTTCCAGGCATACACCGGATACAGAGGTAATGAGGTAAAGGTAACGAGGTAAAGAGGTTACAAGGTAAAGAATAATCAAGAAGAATGACAGATAAGCATACATATCAATACAGCTTCCTACAGCTACCAGTAACAAATGATCTATGGTTTGTTATTCAGATTAGTTTTAAATGTCCCCTTTTCAATCTTAAAAGTGTGAAGTTGCCAAGCAGAGCATTTGCTAATGACTTTAACCCAGTAGTGGGATGTCAAAAATTTTACTACCCCACCGTGATGTCACCACAGTGTGGGCGGAGCTAACATCATGATGTCATGACATTGTGGGCGGAGCCAAAGGAAAAAATAATAATCATAAAGTAAAAATAAGCACACACACACACACACCTCAACCCATCCACCCACAACACAAGGACAGCAAGGAGGACAGCAAGGAGGCCGTGCATATGCGCCAAGCACTGTAGGCATGCATGCACACCAAGTGTTTGGCGCGCATACGCAGTGGGGGAACCAGTGAAAAGGTAAGCCCCGAAGGTGGTTTCCCCCAAAAGCTTCTACCGGTTCTCCAGGACACTGGGAAAAGTTACTACCGGTTCTGGAGAACTGGTGAGAACCTGTTACATCCCATCACTGCTTACTGTGTGAGCACATCTTGTTGTGCTCATGTTGTAGAAGAGAATATTACATGAAAGTTAGTTATTGCAGGAAAGTCACTCCTATGTCTGAAGAAGTGGAGTTGATCCATGAAAGCACACATATATATAGCAGTTAGTCTTTAAAGTGCTGCAGTGTTTTTATTTTATTTTTTGTTTTTGTTTTCTGATATGCCTGAACCACAGACTAACATGGCTACTATTCCAAAAAAGTTCACCTAGAATAGTGTCTTATCACTAGATATGCAGTACAGTATATTTTTTAATCTTTAAGAAGAATCTTCTCAGCAAACCCTTGTTTCTCACTTTTTCATGACTGATACCATGAATACTATTTTTTTTTCAATTCTGAAGGAAAAAACCTCAAACCAATGGAAAAAATACACACTTGGTAAGACATGCAGCCATATCTGAGCTGAATGAGAGCTGCCTTCCATTTCACTTTTGTTGATATAGATCTTCAGGTGTTTTTTCCCCCAGAAAGCCCATCTGAACACTACTTTGCAGTGGTTATTTAGCCATTTTCTCACAGCTACCTTCCTAAAAAGTCCAGTCTTTTGCTTCTCAAAATGAATGTGAACCTGACTCACAATAGACAAGTTTATTTTTAACCTTAAGTGGTGTGCATACAGCTGAATGGAACTTTCCTAACAAAAGGCAGTTTTAGCTCTGGCTCAAACTACCTGTTAAGTGGAATTCCAAGATTATTGCCTCAATAGGATTCTTTTGTAACCAGCATGGTCTAATGCATGCTGTGAATATTTGTGGGGGACAAGGTTAACACCACTTGATCTTTTCCTCTTCCCATCTGTTAGTCATTCACAAACTGGAACAAAAACCATCTCACAATTCTTTGTAATTGGTAATTTGGCCTTCAGAGATTTGAGAACCAAATGGTGGATTTTGAAGATGGGGTCAACCTTTTCTTTCAGTGTTCTTAAATTGCTTTCTGCCACACCCATTGCTCCACAAGATGGAAGGGAATAATCATGATTGTCAAACATTATTTGCTTCTTGCAAGGGCATTCCCTCCAGTCACATCCTCTGTGTTAGCTTGCCTCAGGCCTAGCCATGAACTGGACTTGCAATGGCAAGCTTGGAACAGTGGACAAATAGTTTATAAATGTAAATATAGCTTCTATGCATATATAAGGAGCTGTTGTGGCTCAGCAGTTAAGAAGCTCACCTTGCTAGATGGAAGAACCACAAGTTGGCAGTTCAGACCTGGGTACTGCATGATGCATTGAGCGCCCATCTCTGTCCCAGCTCCTGCCAATTTAGTAGTTTGAAAGCAAGAAATTGCAAGTAGATAAAAAAGCACCACTTTGGTGGGGAAAAGACCATGGGGACGTGAAAGGAGCCTCATTCGGGTGTCCCCTGAGTTTCTCCAGCAAAATTCCTTCCAACCCAGAATAATTTCTGACACAAAATTATTATGCTTACACATATGCTGGTGGCTAATTTTTCAAAATGGAAATGGAGAAGAAAAATAGAATATGAAAGAAAGAGAGGGGGGGGAGGAAGGAAGGAAGGAAATCTACCAATATGCATTTAGATCTAAAGCAGACAAGAAAAGGCAAACATTTCACTGATTATCTGGCTTTTGCTGTCCTCCAGATCATTTATTATATGCATTAGTGCTCCTTTCCAACAAGGGCTTTTTAGAAATAAAGTGGCACCAGCAGTGAATAGCAGTGCATTCAAAAACATGACACCATGTATGTTTATTTAGTACAAGTATTTCTGTTCCATCAGTCTTTACAAATGCTCAAGATGGCTTATGACATGTATTAAAAACTAAAGAACAACACTGTGATAGTTAAACAGAAATGCCACTTCAAACTCTGGAGCATATCAGGTAAAGAATATGTAAAGTTCACGCTCTGTATCTTTTTAAAGTCAGCTAACAGGGCAAAACAAAAGCGTATGTAAGCTTTTGAGAGTTACAGCATTCTTTGTCAAGCAAGGTGTTCCATTTGGCATGATGGGTCCTGCCTGTCTTTTTGGCAATGCCCTGCCAAATGAAGAAACCTGAAAATCACAAAATCCTGCACACATCGTTGTGGCTTTTTGATTATGCTGATAAAGGCATTACCACAGTATAGATTTTTAAATTTTTCATGTAGCGAATATATGCCGTTTGATAAAAGTCACTCAAATGACTTTATAGCACTGTGGTGGCTTACTGGTTAAGGTGCTGAGCTTGGAGACTGGAAGGTCGGGATTTGATACCCAAGTGCTGCATGACAGATCTTGGGGACATGAAAGGAGCTTCATTCGGGTGTCCCCTGAGCAGATTTTCTCCAGCAAAAATCCTTTCAACTCAGAGTAATTTCTGACATGGAATTTATTTATTTACTATGAAAGATGAGGGTTCCAATGTAATCAATCTGTAGGATGCTAAGTTGGAAAAAGATAGTCCATATTTTAGTCATCGAACATTTATTGCTGCAACTACATAGAAGTGCAGAACACCTGATAAGTGGGAATGTAGGTGTTTTTCAAAGCTTCATTAAAAAGGAAATGAAAATGAAAATGAATGGTTTATCTTGATTTACACATGATTTGGGGGTCTAATTTATTAATCAGTAGCTGCTCTTTAAACATGTGTAAATCAAATATGCATAATGTATGTAAGCAATTTAATCTTTCAATTAGCTAATTAATCTAAATGTTAATGGAGAGGCTCAGCATTATCACCCGGTTGCTGAAATTTTATTCATTAACCAAGAAAAAAGACAAGCTTTGTCAAACAGAACCCATTGTATGGTAGATATGGTGTTGTAGAATAGGCTTGCCAAATACCACACATTCTAAGTGGGTAATACAGATGCTGCCATTCTAATAAACCTCATCTTCATTGTTATGTCTGAAACTAGAGCATAAAAAATGCAAGTGGGTTAACTGAAGAGGGAAAAAATTGAAAACAAAGACTAGGTTGAGTTGTGTCTGTTCACACAAAGTCCAAACATACTTCAAAATTCACCAAGCTGAACAACTGGTTTGACATTATGTGTATTTTTTTTTAAAAAAAATAATATAAATAAAAGGAAGAGATTGTCTCATTCGAGTCTGCATAGATGGACACCTAACCTACTGTATATAGAATTATTATTATTCTGCATAAACAAGAGTATATTTGGGAGTTCTTTTGTATTTACCTCTGTCAATAGAGACTCATGTCACCTCCACAGCAAAAAAACAATATGTACATACTGTAACTAATTTTTACTGCATGAGATCTACAACCCGTCTTGAACAGGGATGGCCTTGAGGCTGCCATACTTTTGGAATTTGTTTGTTTCAATTCCACCCACCTGGGATGTTTTACTATTCTGGGTGGCTTACAACGCATTAATAATTCTTTAGCAGCTCCCCTGATGGCTTAGTGGTTAAAACACTGAGCTTGGAGACTGGAAGGTCAGGTTTCAATACCCGAGAGCTGCACTTGGGAACATGAAAGGAGTCTCATTTTGGCATCCCCTGAATGAAGTTTCTCCAGCAAAAATCCTTTCAACCCAGAGTAATCTCTGACTTCTTCTTCTTCTTCTTCTTCTTCTTCTTCTTCTTCTTCTTCTTCTTCTTCTTCTTCTTCTTCTTATTATTATTATTATTATTATTATTATTATTATTATTATTATTAATATTAATAATAATAATAATAATAATAATAATAATAATAATAATAATAATAATAATAATAATAATAATAATAATAATAATAATAATAATCTTTACAACAAATTAAACATAGAGAGTAAACAAACTGTAAATTTATCAATAACAAAAAAGCAAAAATGAAGGTCCCCAATTAAAAATTTAAAAAACACACAACCCAACAACAAAAACACATATTGGCAATGGAAAAGTTAATCAAAATCTATGTGTAAAGACTGGAATACTTATGCACTCTGTATTGTTGCTTCTGGCTCAGAATAGGAGTGGGAATCTTTGCCTGATTTTGCAAACAACAAGGCACCACAAAAATTATTCTCCCTGTCTTCCAGTGAGAGGGTAGAACATCTAGTCAAACTGTTAGCAAGTGAAGAACATGAAAACCACCTGTTATATATTCTTTGATTTGGATTCCTGCATTGAGCAAGGGGGTTGGACTCGGTGGACTAAAAGCCCCCTTCCAACTCATTGAATCTATAGTTCTATTAAAATAACATTCACTTTTCACTCACGAGGTCCATGTTCTTTGAGAAACTGGTGTACAGTATATGTGTTTTCCACATAGACCACTTTGGTCTTTGCCAGTGGCAGCGGTAGAGAGAGCTCTGCTTACCATATGATGGGCTAATCAGGCTTTCTCGTTTGCACTGCGGAAAGCCTTTGCATTGGCACTCATGAGGTGAAATGATCTGTATGTGATAATGGAGCACTCACTCAGCACTGGCATTTCTACCAACAATTAGAATACACCTGTTTCCCTGACTCTTGATGTCAACAGTCAGTGTCCATTTGACAAAAACTGTTCCAAGTCAAACTTAGCACACATGCTGTTTGGGCATCTCTGTGAATGCTTGTGCATTTATCTGCCACTAGCATACTGATGTGGAATAAGATGTGCTTCTGAATGAACATTAGTCTATTCTCTACATTAGGAGCCACACAACCACCTGTAAATCTGTATTAGGATGCACCACCTGATACTTAAAATCAAGAGTTCTCAACCTTTTAAGCCAGGGGCTGGGTCACACTCTCTCAGACAGCTTCAGGGGCCGGACAGCCATTTTGGCCTTCCTCCACTACATGGCCTTCCTCCACCACATGGCACTTCCTGGTGTGGTGGAGGCGGTGGAGGGCCACATGAAATGGTGCTGTGGGCTGGCATCTAGCCCATGGGCCACAGGTTGGGAATCCCTGCTTTAAATTGCTAGACATCTGCTTGTGCAACTTGATTTCATTAACTAGATTGGACTAGTTAAGTACAGCAACTGTACAGTTCTTACTCAGTTTGTTCCAGTGATACGTTAAAAGTCCTTTCCAGTGACAAGTAGAAGAGCCATTTCTATATGCTGTATATTCATATGAGCAGTGTCATGTCAAAACAGTAAACTTATGTGAAATTGCACATCCTCTTCTAAGAAAAGAATTAGGGGAAGCAATTTGCATATGACAATTGAGATGGGAGGGGATTTGCTTACATCCTAGCGTCTTGATGATGGAAAAGAAAAGCAGAAGAAGTCAAGCACTGCAAACATAAACATGGCACATCTGAGAAGCTGTGCTCTGAGAGTAAATTACCTTTCCCACTATTTCATCAAGTTACCTGCAGCTATTCCAATTCCTGGAGTAGCCCCAGCATCTTCTCAGAAATGTCTGGGATCTCACAATAACAATTGAAGAGATGAGAAAGCAGGATTTAAGTCTTTTGTGGTTGAAAAGCTCTTGATATTTGCTTGAAATGCCATGTATCTATATGCATTTCTGTGTGTGTAAGTGTAAGACAGAGAGAGAGAGAGAAGGAGACAAAGAGAGAGAGAGAGAGATAATCATTAATACCTCACAAAGTTATTACTACAATCGTTGTCTATGGACAATAAAGCATTTTTATTATGCATTCTCACATACTGTGAATACAGAACAGCTACACAGAATGGGAAACAATTTTAGTCACTGGAATTACAATCTCAACAGACCATTTTTCATTCCTTTCAGTGTTTTAAAATTACGTGCTATCACCTCTACAACACTAGATCAAAATTTAATCCTGTAGGACAATATTCCTCACTAATGCTAAAGAATATTATGGTGTCTTAAAGACTGACTGTAATGACTTAGTGGTTAAGACACTGAATTTGATGCCTGGAAGGTCACCAGGTCAGCAGTTTGAGACCTGAGTGCTGCACGATGGAGTGAACTCCCATCTCTCTCCCAGTTCCTGTCTACCTAGTAGTTCTAAAAAAAGAAATTGCAAGTAGATAAATAGGTATCACTTTGGTGGGAAGGTAAACAGCATTCCATGCATTCCTGTGTTTAGCCATGCCTGCCACATGTCCACGAAAACATCTGCAGACACAGACAGTGCTGGCTCTTTGGCTCTAAACAGAGATGAGCACTGAAGTCTAGGGTTGGATATGGCTGGCTTTCAAGCAAGGGTGACCTTTACCTTTACTTAAAGACTGACACTGTGGTGCCTTAAAGACTACTTATTTGACATAAGCTTTCCATGGACTGCAGCTGACTTTGTCAGCATGGAACTGCTGGGAGTGGACTACAAGTCATGAAACTTGTCTCAAAGACAGCTGATGGCTCTCCATTGTTTTTGCAGCACAACTACCACCCAAAAGACTTCTCTTTAATTGTCTCTGAGTATCTGCACATCTGTTCTCAAAGGTAAATCAACTTGAGCTTGAGAAATCCACTAGGGCCAAACCATTTAGTGAACAAGAAGAACGTGGAACTTACAACCAAATGTTGCTTTTCCTACCATACTGTGCAAAAGACATAGGCTATTACCAGCTGGTTGGGGGAAAATGAAATGGGGTGCTACCTCAGACTCTCTAACTCCAAGCCTCACCAAATGCAGAGGGAGTTGGAAGAAGAGTCAGCAAAATACTCTCTCCAATTTTGTGCAGTACTCGGGTATCAAACTCCAACCTTCCAGTCATGTAGCACTTGGTTTCAAACTGCTGACCTGCAGAACCTTCCAGTCATCAAGTTCAGCATCTTAACCACTAAGACACCACAGTCCCACACACACTATTGTATGTCTCATTAAAAACTTAGGATTTCTCAGGGACTGTAATTGCACGTATATCGTATTTCAGACTGGGCATAGAGAGCATGACAAATGTGGCAATGAAGGGGATAGGGCAAGCAGTTTATCTTTAGCTCTCCTGAATAGCTGAACGTGGCCAGGGTACATTTACAACATCCTTTTTCTCCTGCAGCCACAATGCCAGCTCCCTTTAATCAAACTGTTCATCCATGTGGAAACAGGTAAAATTTGATTGCTCACAGTCCAACATGTTTGAAACAAGTGCTACAAGAAAAATTCTAGAACTACAACAAGACATGGAGATAACAAGCAACAAAAATGCCCATTGATCTCAAAATGGCCAGCTAAGCACTTATACCAGGGGTTTCCAACCTACAGCTCATGGGCCAGTCCTGGCCCACAGCACCATTTCATGTGGCTCATGCCACCACACCTGGAAATGGAAGCGACATTTTTACTTAATCTGTAAAACACACCCACACATGCATAAATATGCCCATGACTATTGTAAATGTGGAAATAGCCAGATTTATGATAGCCATAAATGTACCCGCTCTGCTTTCTGGGGGCGTGGTCTGGCCTGCTCAGCTGTCTGGGGTGTGTGGTCAGGCCCATGGCATAAAAAGGTTGGGAACCTGACTTATACCAATGAATTTAACAAAATAGCAACAACAATCAAAACCTCATTTAAGTCGATCTGAAAACATGTACAAGAGATAATAAGGCATATGAGAAAGCAAAAACAAAACAAAAAACAAAAACTCTGCAACACTTTAAAGATTAACTGCTATACAGTAATACCTCAGATAACATTAGTATCGAATAACACTAAAATCGCATAACATTAAGCAATCTGGGGGGAAGAATTGCATCGGATAACATTAAGATCCTATGGGATGCATCAGATAACAACCGCTAAAGCCTGTGTGGTTACAATGTATCTCTATGGATCCCATAGGATTTTAACATGCATCGGATAACACTAAAAATCATATAACACCAAGACTTGTGGAACCAGGTTTTAGTGTTATCTGAGGTTTTACTGTATTTACTTTCTGGTATGCCTGAAATGCAGACTAACATGGCTACTATTTGTTGTGATCCAGCCCTCCTCCTCCTCCGATGATGATGACCTGGATCAGGGGGAATCCCTGATGCTCAGCCCAGTTCTGCCTGCGCCTGAGCCTGAGGAGGTCCTGAGCCAGGGATCTCACCCTGCACCTGGCCCAAGTCTGTTTCCCCGGGCAGCTGACCTGTCAGATCAGGGGTCTGGCTCTGATAGTGATCAGCCCCAGTCAGAGAGAGGTCCAGAAAGGAGCTAATACTGAGATGCAGGCAGGCTTGAATGAAGTACCAAAGAAGGCTCCCAGCTGATACTGATTAGTTGGGAGGCGTATAAGCAAGCTTGTTGCAGCCTGCCAGTGTTGGTACAACTCTTGTGCAAAGACCAACACCCTGCTCAATGCCAGACTGCCTGCCTAGAGCCTGACCTGCCTGCCATGACCCCGACTTCTCTGCCAACACTAATGATGCCCTTAGGATTAGATGCTTGCTCAGGCTACCAGTAAACAGACCTCGGCTTATTTATTTATTTATTATTATTTATTATTCCCATTTATTATCCCGCCCCAATCGGGGATACCCGACTCTGGGCGGCTTACAAGATAAAAATACACCCACGAACCCAAACCCATCCAATAAAATACTAATAATTAAAAAAATTTAAAAACTCTAAAAGTTCTTAAAAACATGAAATGAAACCAAGAACAAGCGACTCCACAGAATGAACCAGCAGCAAGGGAGGCTGTCCTTTAAATCAACCATCCTGTGTGGGATCCCACAAACCTTGATCCCCACACATGTCCCGCCAGCCAGGTTTTTAAACCCTTTCGGAAGGGCAGGAGCTCTGTCTGTAGACGTAGATCAGTTGGGAGGAGGTTCCAGAGCGCCGGGGCGAACACAGAGAAGGCCCTCTTCCTAGTGCTAGAGAGATGAGCCTCCCTAGCCGATGGGATGACAAGAGAGCCCCTCCGATCCGCCCTGGTGGGACGGACAGACATTCTTAGGGTGACGCGGTCTCTGAGGTATCCTGGCCCACTACCATATAGGGCTTTAAAGGTAATAACCAGCACCTTGAATTGCACCCGGAGACATATTGGTAACCAATGCAGCTCCCGGAGCAGTGGTGAGGCCCGAGCATAACGCCCGCACCCCATCACTATCCGGGCCGCCGCATTTTGGACCAACTGCAGTCTCCGAATGGTCACCAAGGGCAGCCCCATGTAGAGCGCATTACAGTAATCAAGTCTGGAGGTGACCAAAGCATGTGTGACCATGAGCAAGGCGTCCCGGTCTAGGAGTGGGCGCAACTGGCGTATTACACGAAGTTGTGCAAAAGCCCTCCTGGCCACGACTGCCACCTGCTCTTCGAACAGTAGTCGTGAGTCCAGGAGGACCCCCAGATTGCGCACCGGGTCTGTTTGGGGCAAAACTGCCCCATCCAGAACCAAAGCTGGTAACTCCCGAGATAACGCAGGGCCCCTTACCCACAGCCACTCAGTCTTGCCGGGGTTCAGCTGTAACCCGTTATCCCCCATCCAGACCTTAACAGCCTCCAGACACCTGGAGAGGACTTCCACCGCACCGCTTGGGTCCCCACGGGCAGAGATGTATAACTGGGTATCATCTGCATATTGATGATACCTTACCCCGTGGGAACGGATGATCTCACCCAGCGGCTTCATATAGATGTTAAATAGGAGAGGAGAAAGCACCGAGCCCTGAGGCACCCCGTAGTGCAGGGGCCTAGGGCTGGACTTCTCCTTCTCCAGGCACACCGACTGGGACCTGCCCCTCAGGAATGAGGAAAACCAGGACAACACTGTGCCCTGGATCCCCTTTTGGACTTTGATATCTGGACTCTCCTCGAACAGACTCTCTGTGTAGCACCACCATGCAGTGACCATGACCACTTGGGTGGGTCAGCACACTATTCCAGGAGATAATAAGACAGTGCTCTAAACTTTTAGACTTGGTCTAATACTTATTTCTTTTATTATTCTATTTTATTATTTTATTATTTCTTTTCTATACTCAAAAGAATATGCCAGAAATAAATCCTTCTGAACAAAATAAACTTTGACACAGATCTCACAATTCTGGGTGGGTTGATGAAAGCTCCTGGAAAAATTGCTAATTCACCTTAAGGTGGTATAAGATGTCTCATCAAGAAATGTCAAGAAGGAAGCAGCTGGAAACAGCTCAAATTAATAATTAAGAATTTGGAGATGTTAATAAATGGAGAGTATTGATTTTATTAGAGAGACGGAAAATAGATCCTGATGTGTTGTGATGTGTTTGAAAATGTTTATATAGAGAATATGGGATTGTATGTAAACATTAACCAAAATTCAGTTTCTACTGGTCTATTGGTGGGCTATCTATAACATTTACTTTGCCTATAAATCCATAACAGCACTGTTTCCAGAGCAATTAAAATTTATTTCCTTATACTAATAATGAGAAGCTTTATTGTTTGCTTTTATTTCTGTATCAACAATTGTCACACTGAATTTGTTTATTTTATTGCATTGACTTCCCGTAACATCAACGTTAAAGAAATTCAGGCTAGAGCAGGACATTGTTGGTTGTTGGTACATGTTTTGCATGACTTATGGCAACACAAATAAGGTTTCTGATGTCTGTAAAAATGTTCAAAGATTGTATTATTGTTGAAGACCCCTATGAGATTTAATCACTGAGCAGGGATTTGAACCCAGGTCTTGTGAATTCTAGTCTGGTATTTTATGGACTACACCCCATTGTAGATACTGCCAGTATCTATACTGTTGGTGTTCTAATGCAGAAGATCAAAACCTGGATCACTATATCCAGATGTTGGCTAGATAATGAGTTGATTTAAGGAGCCAGAGGTTGGGAGTTTGATTCCCCGCTGTGCCTCCTGTGAGAAAAGCTGGCCTATGTAGTCATGGGCAAGCTGCACATTCCCAGGATGTCTCCAGAAAAAGGGAATGGTAAGCCACTTCTGTGTACTCTTTACCTAGGAAATCCTGAAAAAGGTTACCATAAATCAGAATTGACTTGATGGCATGCAGTTATTGTTATTACTACCATGTAAAGATTCAGGAGAGCAGTGATGGAACTGAAATTGTAGTAGAGATGAGGAAGTTGTCTTACAGTAGTTTGTCCTATCTTGAAATTAATACATTGGTGGTGGTGGTGGTGGTGGTGGTGGTGGTGGTGGGGAGAGACACAGCATTTATGAAATGAAATCCTAGATATATTTACACAGGGACAAATGTCACAATTTTCATTGTTAGCACCCATGCTTAAGATGGTAGTTGCAATCAAATGAAATGAATGATGACTCGGGCACTCCCTTCCAATTAATATTCTGTTAGAATGTCTAGACAATTGTAAAAGGAAAGATCATAACACGTTACCTTTGATTTGAATCTAATAAAACCAGAGATTCTAATGATTTAATCCAGCCATTACATCTACTAAGGAACAGCTGTGTGAAGCATGGAAAAACTGTTGAAATGGTGTAACAATGTACTAACATTGTACAATTAAAAAGAGGAAACAGAAAAACAATTTATCCACCGTGTGATGACATAAGATCCCTGTTTGGTATTCAGTCATCTTCCAAAGGAGACTAGTTCAGTAACAATAATTTCGTGTCAGAAATTATTCTGGGTTGAAAGGTTTTTGTGTGGAAGAAACTCTGCTCAGGGAACACCCAAATGAGGCTCCTTTCATGTCCCCAAGAGCTGGGACAGAGATGGGCACTCAATCCACCATGTAGTACCTGGGTCTCGAACTGCTAACTTGCCAGCCTTCCAGTTAAGAAGGTGAGCATCTTAATCACTGAGCCACCGCAGCCCCTAATTTCATGTCAGAGGTTACTCTTTGTTGAAAGGATTTTTAGGGGATGCCCGAATGAGGGTTCTTTCATGTCCTCTTGGGTATCGAAACCCGACCTTCCAGTCTCCAGCTCAGTACCTTAACCACTAAACAACTGGGGGAGCTCAGTAATAATGGTAGATGGGTCCAGCAAACTCAAGCTATTGGTAACAACACAGATACAAATTGTGTGAGTCAAAGTTACAAAAGGAAATTGTGGTAATCCAAGAGTCAACAGGATGCAGTTCTTTACTCAGCACAAACATGGAATTAACTAGTACCGATTTGGAGGTTTTATTTGGATGGTATTGAGAGATCTGGGAAGATGAAAGATGAAATGTTATCATAATGAAACCATCATACTGGGCCCAATGGCAAAATGAGTGGAGGAGGAACTCTGATTCCCAACTGTCATGGAGGTAGAAGAGGCAATGCCAGATGGACTGGCTGTGAAGGAGCACCTTGATAATATCCTCAAGGCTGTGGCAGTCCATCGCAGTCCTAGTGTTAAATCCTGCATGTCTCATTTCATATGTGCCTCAGGAGATAGTGTGTGGATCAGTTCATGGCAAGCTGGGATCCACCTTAAACAAATTCACACTAATGGCATTTTCCTGCTTTAGGCAAAAAATGCATTCTTGAATACAAGTTGCAGTCAATGATGACGATGATCATAATAAGGATAAATTACACCCAAAGGCAGGGGCACCTTGACTATTGTACAGGTAGTTGAGGAATCTGAGTACACGGGATTCTTCCAGATGGGGCAAAATTTATTTCCTCTTATTCTTGACTTTCCTCAGTGTATCATGAAGGTGAATGTGTCTTCCTCAGATCCATTTGTAATCTCCACTCTCAAATGCCGCATATCAGAAAATAGTTTTTCTTCAAGAAATCCTAGACATCCTTTAATAGCTATGAAAGTAATATGTTTCCCTGTCAGAGTTTTCTCTTCGAGAGTTGTTTAGTTTGTAAGTGCTTGAATGGTAGTTGCAAGCATCTAATGCAGGAGTGCCCATGGAAGCTGAGTGGGCCAGATCACACCCCTGGAAGCGGGTGTGTTTGCACATGCATGTCCAGAACCAGTGGTGACAATCAGCAGGTTTGCACCAGTTTGCCAGAACCGGTAGCAGAAATTCTGGCTGGCCATGCCCATCCAAGTTTTGAAATAAAGTAGTCCTAATTCAGGTGCAATGCAGGGCTTTCCCCCTGGCCATGCCCATGGCCAGGGGGAAAGGAAAATATTAGTGGTAGGAAAATATTTGGAGCCCACCATTATCCATAAGCATTCCTGGGAGTGGCATGGGCATGTTTGCCCATGCATAAATGTGCCCATGCCACTCCTGGAAGTGGATGGAGATGCCCCACACATGTGCAAACACATCCGTGCCACTCCCACAAGTGGAGCAGGCACATTTGCGTATGCACAGGGCATCTCCATCTACTTCCGGGAGTGGTGCAGTCACATTTGCACATGCACAGGTGCATGCCAAACCACTCCCAGGAGTGGTTCTGGATGCGCATGCACATTGGCAGGTGCATCCCCATCTACTTCCAGAAGCGCCATGGGTGCCACGGGCCTAATGGAATGGCTCCATGGGCCAGGTTCAGCCCATGGGGCATAGTTTGGGCACCACTCCTCTAATGCTTAATATTGCACTTGAACATTGCACAAATATCATGGGAAGCTCGAGAGAACTGAGCAAACCTCTCTGGAACAAAGCAGAACAAAAATAAACCATGATTTCCAGGAGGGACATAAAGGCATGGAAAGTCAATTTAAATGTTACTGTTCCAACTAAGACAAGCGAATGTTTCATGGGGAAGGTACTGAAAGTAGTCTCCCCTTAGGCATCACTTTGGGAATTATGAAAATAGAATGATCTGATAGGCTTTCAATTTGATCTCGCAATGCACTTTTCTTACCTGCAACTCCACAGGTAAGAAACCTATCACCTTACTTGTTCCAGCCTATGGAGATCAAAAGGAGGCACAATATATTATCCTTGCAGTTTTACTGCTTGGATGTTTCTGGTGTCAACACATAGTCCCCAGCTTTTGTCTGAAACCAATCTCAAATGTTGGTTTGATACTATGACCTGACAGCTTTGCTGTATAACAAGATTTGTTTTTCCTCATGTGACTGCTGCGTTTACAATTCATTTCCTCAGAAAATGCTCTTATTCACTGAGGGGGAAAATAAAATATAAACCTTCTGAAAGCAGTCCAAACTGCCACAATACATTTAAAAATATTTTTTTAATCCCTTTCATATTTTATATTGTACACTTGGAGAATATTTCATATGAATCCAGTGCAGGAATTAGACCTGTTTAATGATTTCAGAGACTGCACATTCACAAAGCAGAAGGGGGAATGTTCTATTGAACTAGGCTCAGCAGGAATTCATTCTGGCTAGAAGCAAGACAGGGAGAGAATAGTTGCTAAATTCCTTATTCCCATCTATTTAGGCCATCTTTACAAGATAAGACACCACGATCAGGATTTATAAAGCCCTTGGTGAGATCTCCCCCACACAACAAGTTGCTATAACATGTGTAAAATGTCTTTAACATCCAGTCCCTTTGAGAAATAATTCACATATACACAAACAGCAAATAGAGGAGGACTAGTTATTGTTAAACAAAGATGACAACAAACTATGTTGTGTTTCACATGCAAAAACAGCAGCCATCTCATTTAGGGCAGTCATCCTGGCTGGTGTAAAGCTGTGAAGAAAACAGAAGTTGTAGATTTCCATTATTATTATTATTATTATTATTATTATTATTATTATTATTATTATTATTATTATTATTATTATTATTATTATTATTATTATTATTATTATTATTATTATTATTATTAGCTGCCTGAGGAATTATGGAAATGGTACTCAAAATAAAAACTTCCCACACAAATCTACACTCCTCAGATTAAAATGGACAATTATGTTTGAAATTTTGGCCTGTTTCACATGCAACATCACTCTAATATTTGCAAAAATTCCGTCAAGAATGTCAGGAAATGTCTCACTATCCTTTCTGATGAGGAAAATAATGTTGCAGAGCTTCACCCTGTGTTCTGGGTTCACAAAAAGAGGCTTCATGAAGACTGTGAATTCAGTTGGGTGTACCCTGGGTGGCAACCTTGTTGGCTAATCTTTCTAACACCAGATCAGACCAAAAGAAATGAAGAATGGATCCACCAGAAAGGCCTTTGTCAAGACCAACTATAACAATGATCTCAATAAATATTGAGTGTCCTCTGAGCTAACATGTGCAGGAAATACAAATGTGACATACTTCTGCTCCAGGAAAACTTTGGGGGACAGCATGGTACAGACCCAAAGTGGCTGGAATGGAACTAGTGATTGAGAAGCCACATGACCAGTATGGGAATGCAATTTTTGTTAGACCTGGCCTCAGCATAATATCAGCTGCATTGACGGAAACAAACAATACTGAAATTCTCACCATCCTAACCCCATAATTCTCCACTACCTCTGTCTATAAGTCACCAGAAGCAAATTTTAGTTTTAATGAACCAGATGATTTTACATACTTGCTACCCTGCCCTGCACTCTGGGCTGTACATCAAAACAAGTATATGCATGTTTGTACTGCAGGTCTCTCTTTGGTTATGCCAAATGTTTTGTTTGGAGGTTTTGTGTGTGTGGTTTTTTTTTTGTTTGTTTCAGGGCACATATTTAGAAAAGTAAGATGTGGTCAAAATGCCCATCCTATACCAGCTTTTGTATAAAACACATCCTGCTTTAGATCGTCAGAGCTTTCAAGATGCTCAATTGACAACCGGACCTTCAACAATTTACAGAAATGAATGTGCAAACAGTTTTGAAAATGGATGCATGTTCTCCAGCTGTAAAAATATCTTCCTGATATACCATAAGGATATTTTCTTTCTTTGTCTCGTTTCCTGAGTGTGGATGAACCTAATTCAGAATCTACAACCTCTTCTCTTGCTCTCCATTAATTACATCTGGAAATCTAATCTTTCTGAATGTTTTAGCTCCTGAGAAACAATTATGTGCCCATGCTTGCACAGAATGCTGCCGTAAAATGACCCACGGTTGTCGTAAACGCAGCCAGATCTGACCCATGAGCTGTAGTTTAGCCACCCTTGGCTTAGAGAGTGTACAAGTGCTATGGAGTGGTATAGAAGTGTAATTGCTATTGCTATTGTTAATTATTGATGTATATTGGGATGTATATTGATGACAACAGCTTCGAATGATACTGTCCCCTCACTCCACTCAACTGAGGAAAAGCAATTGTTGTGACAAACAGACATCTTCTTGCTTAAGGAACCACAGCTTCTAGATCATTTCATGTGCCCCCCCCCCCAACTGCCTGGACCACACCAGGAAGTGCCATGTAGTGGAATAAGGGCAAAATGGCCATCAGCACACACCCCCAAGCTGTCTGAGGCAGCATGACCTTGCCTCCTGGTTTAAAAAGGTTGATAACTCCTTTAGATACTTGCTAAGTGTGTTAGCCAATTCGATTCTTAGTCACTAAAGATTAATGGATGCAGGGAGGGTGTTTCACATTGGTGAGCACACAAATATATATACAGTAAAACCTCATATAACACTAAAACCTGGTTCCACAAGTCTTGGTGTTATATGATTTTTAGTGTTATCTGATGCATGTTAAAATCCTATGGGATCCATAGAGATACATTGTAACCACACAGGCTTTAGTGGTTGTTATCTGAAGCATCCCATAGGATCTTAATGTTATCTGATGCAATTCTTCCCCCCAGATTCCTTAATGTTATGCGATTTTAGTGTTATTCAATACTAATGTTATATGAGGTATTACTGTACATAGAAACTGCAGATCAGCTTTCTGTTGTAATCTGGAGAAAAGAAGATGAAGAAAATTAAAGCAGATAGACATCAGTGTTTTCAATACAATATTTTACGTTGTGTCTTTCAGTGTACATTAAAATTGTGGAAAAATGCAAATGTAGGGTTTCTCTCATTCAGAAGCTTTACACATACATCCTTTAACTGGATTAAAGTAATGTGTTGCACTAATGTGAAAATAAACATGTTTATTTCCTTGCCCCTAGGGCTCTGTTGTTTGCATAATGGTCCTTCCAGGCAGCCCTGTAGGCCTTTTTGTGATCTGAGGCATTTAAATAAGGCAACTTAATGAGAAGTTGGAACACTGACATAAATATGTGAAGTGGGCTACAGAAGGGACAGAGGGAATCCATGATAGGCAAATATAAATATAGCTTGCTTGTGTTCTCATTCTTGCTTCTTGCCCTATCTTTGACATGCTTTGCTTAGAGACTTGTTTACCAAATCCTTGTTCTTTCACCCACTGAGTGCTTATTCAATAAGCACTTATTGTCTCTGAGATCCAAAACAAAAAACAAAAACCTGAGCCCATCAGGCCTGGCCAGCCTGCAGTAACCTTGGCACGTTCTCCCACAATCAAAGTGGAAGACCTCTGAGTTACCATTTGTTGGGGAACAAGAGTGGCTAGTGTTCTCAATGTAATTGTTGATGGGTTTCCCAAACTGGCATTTGGGAGGAAAATAATAAGAGTAAGAAACATTCTGATATTGCTGTCAGTTTTCCCTGTCTTAATACTCTTCCAAGTATCTAGTCTCTGGATCCCCCTTTAATGTCAATCTGTATAAAACATTATTGTTCAAAAACTAGGATGTTTAGCTCTTCTTAATATAAGGTTTCACTAAATATCATATTTGCTGGCATATAAGATGGGTTACCCACTACCCACTTCATGCCACGGACCAGGGTTGAAGACTCCGTGAGCCTGAATCCAGAGAGGTAGAGTGGAGTAGCTGATCACCAGCAGATGGAAGAAAGAGACTTTTAAAATGTTAAATGAGTTCTGCGCTGGCAGAGGTGCTCAGGAACCACAGACACGAAATTAAGAGTCAAGAAAAAAGATTAATTTCAATCGAAAATTGCCACTTATCAATAGATAATCCACCCTCTTCAAAAATGAGCTTTCATGACTAATTTCTTCTCTTTAGAAGAGAGAAATGATAATTTATGATTATTTTTACTTTTATCCAGCATTTAAAGGGTTAATTGTCCGCCCCTTACAGCGCCTAACCTCACAGAGAAGGAAAAAGATTTTATTTATTTATTTTATTTTTACCTGATATAAGGGCATGTACATCATAGAGCCTTCCAGGAAACTGTCTAGGAACTGACTTTGTATGTCCTAATATGGGACATATCACTTTCTACTATGTCTTTGAAGTATGGGATACGGGATAATTACTTTCTAATGCCCTTTCCCTCTTACAGCGTTTTCAAAGAGCCCTCAATGTAAGTCAATGGAGCGGGCTTCTTGAAACTGTGCAAACCCTTCTCCATTGATCTGAACAGGAGATTTTCCTATATTATTTTTATTTCTGGATTCTGTTTTAAAATATTAATGGACCGTGGTTGTTTACCCATGATTGTCGTGAATGGATACATGTGATATGTAGTGTTTATGGGTACATACGCCTGTTGGTTAGAGTGGGGTGGGGAGGGAGGGGAAATAGAAAATAAAGGTTAAAATATTTTTATTAAAAATAAAATATAAAAACACAACAAACATTAAAATAAATGTGGGGATCCAGATTTCCAGTATCAGACTCATCAGAGTAAAAGAAGCACCCCATTTTTATACACATTTTAAGGGGAAAAAATAATTCTCTACATTTTTTTCATGAATTTCCAAAATTAACTCCAGGAGGCAAATAGAGTGGGTTGGGGGAGGAGGAGAGAAGGAGAGGGATCCTTTGAAGCCCACCACCACTACCCATGGAGAGTGGGGGGGAGAAGGCTCCTTTAAGCCTGTTTCTACCCCCATCCTATCCCTGCTGACTGTCAGGAGGCAGAGAGGGTGGGATCGACTGGGCAAGGGAGGGCCTTTGGAAACCGACCTTCACCCGGCTCCTAGTAGTCAGTGGTAGCCACCAGTGGGGTGTTAGGGCAGTTTTAAGATAGCCTTGTCCTGTCTCCAGCCACCAATCCTCTCTTGCCGTCAAACTGCACTCTCTCTCTCTCCCCCCCCTCTCTCTCACACACACAAACATACACACACTTTGTCAAAGGCTTTGCTGAAGTCAAGATATATTACATCAACAGCAGAATTGGGATTATCTTGGTTTCATCTTATTTAGTTAAAGCAACAGACTGGGTAAAAGGAAATGATAATTGCACTGATCTTACAAGATTTGAAGAAATTGCATTACAAAAGGAAAGAGTAGAAGAAAATAAGATAATAAAAGATATAATAAACATAATTTATATGAATAGAAGCAAAAAAAACCCTAACAGGACTTTTTTAAAACAGTATGATGTGATTTCAGAGAGGAACTAAATACCAAGGAGTGGAATAATGTTTGGGATACTCAAATGTTGAAGATAAATGAGATTTTTTTGCAAATTAGTTAGGGAGACTGTATTTAACTCTGATGAAAGGATTAATTTCAAATGTATTAACAATGGCAAAGTTACTACTAGCGAGGAATTGGAAAGTAGATGATGATTTTCATTTAAATGATTAGTATAAAGAAGTTTGGAATATAGCTATTAATAGTAAGTAAACAAGTAATGTTAAAGTAGATTTTGATAAATATGAATATATTTATTGATATCTATGGAGAATTTATCAATTTTGTTGAGGAGGACGGTGGAGAACAGAGGTGCCTGGAGGACAATAGTCCATAGTGTCGCAAAGGGTCAGAATCAGTGATGGGATGTAACAGGTTCTCACCAGTTTGCCAGAACTGGTAGTAACTTTTCCCAGTGTCTCGGAGAACCAGCCGCAGCTTTTGGGGGGAACCACCTTCAGGGCTTACCTTTTCATTGGTTTCCCCACTGCGCATGCGCGCCAAGCACTTGGTGTGCGTGCATGCCTACAGTGCTTGGCACGTGTGCATGGCCTCCTTGCTGTCCTCCCAAGCAGGGAGGAGGAAGAGAAGCTGCTAGCCTGAAGCTCCCTATAGCCTGCTCCCCAGGGTAAGTGACTCACCTTTGGATGTGGGGTGTCTGTGTGTATTTTAATATGTATTTAATACCTTTACCTATATTGACGTACTACCACAGTTCCTAAAAAGGCCTGGCGGCCTGGCTTGGGGTTTTTAAGCAATGTCTTGGGAGCTACCTCATCAATAAGCTACACCTGTGCTGTTCCAATTGCTGTTCCAATTGGAGAACCCTTAAGGAGGTACAGCTGTTTTACATTTACATTAAGGCATATTATCCTAGAGAACTGGTTAGGCAAAAACTTAGTACCTAACTTCTTTAACTGTTGAAAAGTTGAAAAGTGCCAAAATGAAGCCATCTTGTGGTGAGTTCATTCTGTAGTTCCTTCCATCTGACCTAGTGTGAGAAAGATTAGCCAAAATAAGCTTTAAGCTCTGGTTTAAAAGCTCTGGTTGATTTGTGTTTGGGGTGGGTGGGTGGGTGTATTTTAATGTATTTTTATTTTATTTATTTTATTTATTTACAGGTTTGTGTTGTGGGTAGGTGGGTTGAGGGGTTGTGTGTGCTTATTTATTTATTTTTTAATTTGGCTCCACACATGACATCATGATGTCATGTTAGCTCCGCCCACACTATGATGACATCACGGTGGGGTAGTAAAATTTTTGACATCCCACCACTGGTCAGAATCGACTATGCGACTGAACAACAAAATTAATAAAAGGGAGAGTTTTATACCTTTGCAAGAGTCAGTGCAGTTTTGGACAGTGAATGGGACTCTGTAAATGGACAAAAATTTGACTATACAGTATCTCAAAATGGCCCTAGTAGGGCAGCAGGGTTTTTATACAGTAATTGTATTGTTTAATATTTGTATTGTTTAATAACCACCAGATGCTCCCAGCCAGTCGGGCTGGAGAACAAGAGGCAGCTGAGCCAGCCAGCCCACCAGCCATAAAAACTCTGCCTCTGCCTTGAAGACCAGATGCTCCCAGCAAGTCAGGCTGGAGAACGAGAGGCAGCTGAGCGGACTGACTGAGCAGCCATAAAACTTTGCCGCTGCTGCTGCCTTGACGACCACCAGATGCCGGACAGAGGTCCCGCTCGGAGACTGAGGGCAATGGCCACCCCACCCTCAGACGCCCACCTGCCAGGGGTTTCAAAAGCTGCACTGGCTTGGGCAGAGGAGGAAGGTCCCGCCTGGAGGCTGAGACAATGGCCGACCCACTCCTGAACTTTCCTGTTTGTATGGGGAACTTTTCTCGAGTGGTTGTGACTTTATTATTATACTGTAATGTTGAATTTTGTATATTGTATATTATATATTGTATTGCTTTGTGTCTATTGTATATATTGCTGAATTTATCATGTAAGCCACCCTGAATAGGGTTTCCTGAGTGGGCGGCATATAAATGTGAAAATTAAATTAAATTAAAATAAAATTAATGTCCTGAAAAGAGCCTCATTCGGGCATCCCCTGAGTGGAGTTTCTCCAGTAAAAATCCTTTCAACCCTGAATAATTTCTGACACAAAATTATTATTTTGTGTTTTATTATTTAATTTAATTTAATTTAATTTTTGCACTTATATGCCGCCCACTCAGGAACCTGACTCAGGGCAGCTCACATGATAATTAAACAGTAAATACAAAATATGAAATTCAACATTATAATGATAATTTTTATGTGTTATTATATTTATTTTAAAATGAATTTTTCATTTTTATAGTTGGTCTTTTTTTGATAAATTGTTGTTGTTCAGTCGCACAGTCAATTCCAACTCTTGCGACCCTATGGACCATTTCCCGCCAGGCACCTCTGTCCTCCACTTTCCTCCTCAGCCTGACCAGCTTTGTGCCCATTGCATCTACAATACCATCTAGCCATCTCATTTTTAAATAATTGCTTAAAAATTAAATATTTTAAAATATTATATTAAAATTCTATGTTCTTGTTACAGTCTCCTTTTTATGATTTTTAGTTACCCAAGTTTGATTGGTACACTAGGGAGGTGAGGAATTGAAGGAATTTTTTTTCAAAGTCTTACTTGCTGAAACTTCTCATAAAAACTCCCTCCGGTATCACTGATATTCCTCAGAAAATGAGCCTTTCCCCTCTTGTTTCTTTTGTTTTCTCTTTTTCCTTGCAGAAGAAACTGCCAACTGGGCATAAGTTATTCACCTGGAGAAATAGATCACAGTTCGGATCACTTGTGGAGCACCCTGGTGTGATTTGCTTTCTAGTGATCACATGACATCATCTGTACTTCTACTTTTGGAGAGCCAGGGTGGGGTGATTCCTCTATGGAAGGATGACTTTAAGGAAGGCTCTTTCCATTATTGTGACCTTTTCTGGAGCAATCAAGTGTATGTATCTGCAGCCATCTGATCACAACTTTAGGTGCCATATTCAGGAATGCAGATAGTTACAGGATGCCTTAAACCTACACCAGTTGAGAAAATATACCCTCTTGTTGGTATTGCTCCACCTAAGATCAGGAGAGAAGTAGCAGAAGATGCTGAGAGAACTAAGCAAAGAGGATGACCCTCGACACCCTCTAAACGGATATGAGCCTCAAGTCCGCCAGCTCAGATCCAGAAAGAGCTTCATGGTAAGAACAAACATTCTTGAAGGTACACAAGAGCAAACCCAAATTAGAAGATGGAGGAAGGAGCTCACTGGGGGACAAGGAACAACATTAAAGTTGGATATAGCTGAAGATCTCAATCTCTCCTATGTCACCTGGAGGACCCTGAATAGGCTGAGGGTTGGAATCCCTACATGCAAGACCAACATGCTCAAGTGGGAACTGCTGGCGGACAACACACGGTGTGAATGTAGAAAGACATGGAGTCCGGCCCATTTGCTGGTCTGCTGTTTGCTGCCAGAGACATACACTGGTGAGGACTTGCATTTGGACAATGACAAAGTGAAGAAAGTGGCTTCATTTTGGCAGTCCAGGGTTTGACAGGACATGGAAGGAGAAGAATGTTCAGGAATTGTCATAAATCTGTACAGACCATTGTTTTTCCACCCCTGGGGAAAAAACTCCGAATAGATCAAATAAAACAAAACCAAGTCACACACAGAAAAATCTGTAAGGAGACAAAATATATTCCCCCCACCCTCTCACTTTCTCAAGCAAATGAAAATCTGCAAGATTCACAGTCCTAAATCATAAAGCTTGCAAACCATAAGAAATTACCGTGAACATTCTAAGACATTTGATGAGCTTTCCCATGAGAAAATAAATGTCATTGTTACAACACAAGGGTGATCTTTTTTGCTCTCTTAACCTCTGAGCATTTTGATACTGTCCATGAGGTTTTCTTGGCAAAGGCACTGGCATGGCCTGCCATTTTCTTCATCAGAGGATTGTGTTTAGTTTAAATAGAGATTATGTTTACTTTGGTTTAGTTTGGATTGTGTTTAGTTTAGACAGAGGAACCTGGCATGATGTGGATCATGGGGTTGCAAAGAGTTGGACTCAACTGTGGGACTGAAAAACAACAAAAATCTCTGAGCGTGAGAAAATTCACATCCCTAGACTGTCCAAACAGGATAACAAACTTGCCAAGAAATGTTGCAAACCTTGTTAAACACTTTCCCACCTGCCAAGAATGAGACAAAGACCTCTTTTTTTCATCAGAGCTTTCATAATTGCATAAAAAGCATCTAGAGTCTTTCCCTATGAAAAGCAAAGCTCATATTCACACAGGAAGAAGAGCTCTCTGAATGATTGTTAAGAAAGATGCAAATAATTCATCAAGTGCTTCAAATTCTTAAAATCCCTAGTTTTTCAGCAGGTCATAAAATCCATAATAATAATAATTTTGTGTCAGAGATTACTATGGGTTGAAAGGATTTTTAGGGGACACCCAAATGAGGCTCCTTTCATGTCTCCAAGTGCAGCTGTTGGGTATCAAAACCCGACCTTCCAGTCTCCAGCTCAGCGTTTAACCACTAAGCCACCAGAGGAGCCGCTATAAAATCCATACATTTGCACACTTTTACACCAAACATGAATTTGAGCAATTCCATGCAGAAAAAAAAATATTGGCTCCTTTATGCCAATACCTTATTCCCCACAGTATGGGAAGAAAAATTATCTAAAGGTTGCAGTGAAGTCAAACCCATACAAAGTAAGTTCCATGACATAGTCTGGTGATTAATTTCCAATTCCCATTATTTTTATGCACAAAGAACAGTGTGGCAGAGAAAAGGTTACCAAGGGTGTTTCTGCTCCAAACAAGATGATAAAATTGAACATGGTGGCCAGAAAGTAATTAAACTACCATAAGCAAGAGAATGATAAAATTGCTCGAGAAACTTGGGTTTGCCACAGCTTATACAGATGTACATTTTCTTTACATATATTAATTTAAAACTTCTGATTAATGTAAAGTAGGCTGCTAGTTGGGTTTTGCTGCACTGTGAAAATGCACAGTTTATTAAAATGAATGACCCCATGAAAAAACATTAGCATTTGGCAATTTCTGAGACGTAATGAAGCAGAATTAAAATGATTAAGAAATAAATTGGAAGAAAACAGTGCAACTTTTTTTGTTAAGTTAACTTCTGTTCCAGAGAAAACAGGCTATGCAAAGTCACCCCTTCCACTGAACACTGCAGGAAGGGGAGATATACAAAACACGAAGGGGCATTCATTCCAGTGGCTTTGTAAACTGAGACTGCATTGTGCACAGACTTGGAAAAGGAATCCCTGCAAAATGAGATCATTCCTTTTTTTAAAATTCCAGAATTTTTAACGAATACACAAAGGAAAAGCTCCTCATATTTCCTACCTAACTTCTCTTTTGCACAATTTGTAAAGATGGCAAAATCATGCACTTGCTCCTTTCAAGGAAAGTTTGACTCCATCTAGAACAAGATCACCCTTGCTCAAAAGCCAGTCGTATCTGACTCTAGGGTTCAGTGCTCATTTCTGTTTATAACCAAAGAGCCAGCTCTGTCTGCATTTGTAGACATTTCCGTGGACATGTGGCAGGCATGACTAGACACTGGAGTGAACGGAACACTGTTTACCTTCCCTCCAAAACAGTACCTGCTTATCTACTTGCAATTTCTTGCTTTCAAATTGCTAGGTTGGCAGGAGCTGGGACAGAGATGGAAGCTCACTTCATCATGCAGTACTCGGGTATCAAACTCCAACCTTCCAGTCTTCAAGTTCAGCATTTTAATCAATAAGCCACCACAATCCCTATCCAGAACAAGCTCCTATCTAAATCCAGACTTGTGAATCACTGAGCCAAATGAAGATTTTGGCAGTCCAAAATCCTTGCATCCACAAAAGCCTGAATAAGATTGCTACTGGGTATGCCATTTGTTTGTCCTGATGCATAAGCTATATTTTATACAAAAGTATAGGACAGAGTAAGAAGAAATGGAATGATTTTCTGTTGGCAAAAGTATTGGACAATAATGTATTTTATCTCCCTGTCTGTTCAAGCTGTATACAGAACATATTGTGCAGAAATCCAGATTAGATGCAAATGAAGAATGGATGAAAAATAGTAGAAGAAATATCCATAATTTAAGATATGCAAAAGATATCATATTACTGACAGAAAGCAGTAATGACTTGAATTTACTGTAAGGAAAGGTTAAAGGAGAATGTGTACAATCAGGATTATAGCAGAACATTAAGAAGACAGAAAAGATGACTATAGAAAAATTATATAACTGTGATACTGACAATAAAGAGAACTAAATGGTTAAAGAATTGCTATACCTTGGTTCAAATCATCATCAGAAATTAAGGCTTCAGCCAAGAAATCAGAAAGCGGAGACTTGAAAGGGTAGCTATGAAGGAACAAGGAAAGATCCTGACATGTAAGATCACTGCAGGTCAAGACCAAGATGATTCATGCCATGCTATTTCTATTACTATACGTGAATGTGAAAGCTGGATGATGAAAAAGGCTGACATGGAGGGTGGGGGAGAAATTCATTTGAAATCTTTTGGTAAACAGTATTAGAGATATTGCCCAGAAACAAAAATAGATTGGTTTCTACAAAAAATGAAGACTGAATTCTCACTAGATGCACAAGTGACTCAACTGAACCTATTATACTTTAAACATATTATAAAAATACAATAATGCTAGGAAAATTGAAAGGCAGTAGGAAAACTGAAAAGCCTAACATGACATAGATGGACTCAATTAAAAAAGTTAGTTTGGCTAGAAATAGCTGAATAGTCTGTTAATGACAGAGCCTTTTGCAAGTAAGTAATTCATGGAGCGGTCATAACAACAATATAGTTGCAAGGTAAACAATAAGTAAAGGTAAAGGTCTCCCTTATTCAAAAACCATTCATGTCTGACTCCAGGTGGTGGTGGTGGTGGTGTCATCTCCATTTTCAGCCAAAGAGCCAGTGCTGTCTGCGGAATAGCATGTAACCCCTTCAGGTAAATGCAAAAGTCTCTTCCAAGTAATCACTCTCTCCTTGCTGGCTGTTGAAAGAGGAGGAGAAAAGGAAGGAAGGAATTATGTTAGAAAGAGAAGGTTGCCATCATAAGAAGTTGAAAAAACCTGACACACACAGAGAGAGTGTAGATTAGGAGTTCTCAACCTTTTTAAGCCAGGAGCTGGGTCACGCTTCCTCAGACAGCTTTGGGGGCCGGATGGCCATTTTGCCTTTCCTCCACCACATGGCACTTCCTGGTGTGGTGGAGGTGGTGGGGGCCCTCATGAAATGGTGCTGTGGGCCGCATCCAGCCCACAGGCCACAGGTTGAGAATCCTTGGTGTAGATTCATCCAGTTTTGATACAGAGCCAGTCCACCACTAGTTTTATCTTCTACAGCAGGGGTTCTCAATGTTTTTCAGCCGTGGGACAGACCACACTCCCTCAAACAGTTGAGTGGGCCGGTCTGGTGGTTCCCTCACCATAAATGCTGCCGTAAAATGTATCTGTGGCTGTCTTTATTATTATTATTATTATTATTATTATTATTATTATTATTATTATTATTATTATTATTATTATTATTATTATTATTAAATTTATATGCCGCCCTACTCAGTGAAAACCGACTCAGGGTGGCTCACAACATACAATCAAATACAATGTAACAATTCAATAGAACAACACAATGTCACAATATAGTGAAATATACATCAATAATTCAAACAATAGAATATCATAAAATACAATACAGTAAGATAAAACCCCAATATATGTCATAAAGTTACAAAAATATTACAAAAAACACAGGAACATTACACAATTTACAAAGAAAGAAAAAGAAAGAAAAAGAAAAAAATGTTACAAAAAGGCATCCCCACCCTACCCACCCCGGATCCAACTGTAGTAAATGCATTTACGATGGCAGTGGACTCATTTATGGCCGTTGTAAACGCATTTACAACGACCATAAATGAGTCTGCAGCCAATTCTGGTGGTGATGGCACCAGCTGGAGCGAGATCAGGGGATGGATTATTTGGTGCCCTGGGCTGGATAGAGCCCACAGGCCATAGGTTGCAAACCTCTGCTCTACAGCTTGGATATGCCTTCCGCAGATTACTCCAGAAGAAAAGTTCCTCACCCCTGATTTAATGTAATGTGCCATTAGCTCTTAGTCAGAGAACTTTGAACATGAGAGGTTTTTAAAATAAAGAATTGCCTCCATTTCATTCAGAGGATAGATGTATGAAGAAATTCCATGTCAGAGTGAAAAGGCACTGAAATAATAGTGTGACACAAAAAATAGGACCTTTGTGCAATAACATCAGCTGAAAATACAAAGGTCATATTTAATATCGAAGTGAGCTCCAACTTCTATATTGATTATTTTTGTAACAAAAAAAAAACTATATGCAGACAGCGCTGGCTTTTTGGCTATAAACAGAGATGAGCACTGACCCATAGAGTCAGATATGACTGGCTTTTGAGCAAGGGTAACCTTTACCTTTTATAAAGGGGGAAATGTTTCTTATTGAAACAGGGCTGAGAAAAATTGTTATTAGATGGCAGATGTGCACATGCGTGTGCACACACACATACTCCGATAAAAACACACAAATATACACACAAGCTGCTCAAAGAGAAAATAAAACTATTGTGTTGTTAAAATGTCATAATTTCCTGCTATTTTTGAACAATACATTCACACTGTGAGCTGGAATACCTTTCAATTTGAGCACTGAACAGACCTCACCAATGGAAATGGAAAATGACACCAACACAGTTTTGTCAGTATAAATTCAAGCAAAAACAGATAATTGAACAGTGCTGGTTACAAGGAGAACCTTCAAGAAAAGGGATGTGACCAGGGCTTCCAGTCTTCAAGTGATCAGTTTAGGATAAGGCATAAAAAGATAAGAATAACTTGCAAATGCAAATCTCACACCAGACAGTGTTTCAAGAGTGGGTAGGACTTTTTGTTAGGGTAGTTGGATAATTACATTTATTTTAAAAAGAATAATTAATTTTGAAGCCATTAAAAGCTGAGTAAAATTGTGATGGCATTGAAAGTGCTCCATCCTCACCATTTAATGTGTGATCAATGATAATTTGGAAAGTCAGATTAGTCAGGCTCCCAAGGAAGAATTGTTTTGGGGAAAAACCACACTTAGAAGGTTAGTCTTTTCTGTGTAACATAAGCCTTTATTTCTGGGATACCATGGCAAATGTCTCCAGGGTGAAAGGAGTATTTCCCCTTCAGAATGTTGCCCTTGCCAATGCAGAAGGTTGTATCTACCAATAATCTCTATTCTTTCCTCCTCTGTTTTCTTTAACTGTATCCTTTAACACCTAAATAATGCGTCTCTCCCACTGAACTAGAAATTATATTTTAACACCTGCCAACCTGGCTGAACCAATAGGCAGATTGATAAATCTCATTTTGTGTAGCTATTGAGTGCATGATTTTGGAGCACAATCATGAAAGTGGTTCATGCTGGTAACAAAATTGAAGTCTGATTGATCACATGACAGAAACCTTGTCAAAGAGGGGAGGCCTGTTCATGATGACTCTTTCTGTAGGTTTGGTAGATTTTTAAAACTGTTTATCAATCACTCACACTTCACTGTGGTACATTAGTTAAAGGTAAAGGTTACCCTTGCTCAAAAGCCTGTCATATCTGGCTCTAGGTTTGTGCTCATCTCTGTTTATAACCAAAGAGCCACCATTGCCAACTATATGCCACAGCCCAGGGTATACCTGAGTGTACTCATAATGCTTTCCACTCTTCAGGGAGGCTCCTTCCATGTCTTCAACTATAATTGTCACCCAACTGGTCCTTCAAAAATCTGGTTTGGAGAATATCAGTGTCTTTTCCAGATGTCCCCAAACATCCTATGTGTCACACCACCACCACTCATTTCTATCCATTTTTGTGATTCCTATCATTTTTTTCCACCTGTCCTCTTAGCCACTGTGCTAGCATATGAAGAGTTGGTTGAGCTGTATCATTCTGGCTCCATCAAACCTTAACTGGGACATGACTGGATGCTTGTTCTAGTCACTAGGCACTTTGTAGCTGCCAGAAGTGGGTAACAAACAGGAACATCAACAGAACAAATTAGCACTTCATTGTTTTTATCCTCTAATGTTCAAAAGACTATGCTGCTACTATATTGACAGCCCCAATTGGGTTGGGAATCAAAAACATTGTTCCTACCACAAGTCAGTGCACAGGAAAAAAATGAGTTTTGTAACCAATGAAATAATCTCCCACAGGAACAGAAGGGGGGAAAGGTTCCCTTCTCCCACTGTTATGACACAGCATTGATAAAATTGCCAAAACATTATGGGTTTTCTTTGTTGTACATTGCTATTATGTGGCCAAGGTCACATTCTAGGACAAGGGTAGAAGCAAAGGACATTGGCATTCTCAGTCTTTGTTGTTGTTCAGTCGGACAGTTGATTCCAACTCTTTGCGCCCCTATAGATCATTGCCCTATAGGCACCTCTGTCCTCCACCATCTTCCTAAGCCCGCCCAGCTCTGTGCCCATTGCATCTACAATACCATCTAGACATCTCATTTTTGGCTGCCCCCTTCTTCTTTTACTCTCCACCTTTCCCAGCATCAAGGCTTTCTCAAGTGAATCCTCTCTTCTCATTTGATGTCCAAAGTAATTTAGCTTCATCTTTACTATTTGACCTTCTAATGAGCAGTCCAAGGTTCTCTCAAAACTCTCCTCCAACACCACATCTCAAAGGCATCTATTCTTCCGCGCTCAGCTTTCCTAATGGTCCAGCTCTCACAACAATACATTACCACTGAGAATACCATTGTTTGACTATGCAAATTTTTGTTTTAATGTGATGTCTCTACTTTTAACTATGTTCCCCAGGTTTCTCATAGCTTGTCTCCCAAGCAATAGTCACCTTTTTATTTCATGGCTGCAATCACCATCTGCAGTGATCTTTGATCCTAAGAAAGTAAAATCTGACACTGTTTCTACTTTTTCCCCATCTATTTTCCAGGGACTGATAGGGCCTGTTACCATTATCTTGGTTTTCTTTATGTTGAATCTCATGCCAATTTTTGCACTCTCTTCTTTCAACCTAAGCAGAAACTTCTCTAGGTCTTCCTCACTTTCTGCCATTAGGGTAGTATCATCTGTGTATCTCTCAAGTTGTGGATGTTTCTCCCAGCAATTTTGATCCCAACCTGTGATTAGTCCAACTCTGCATTGTACATTATGTGCTCTGTGTATAAGTTGAATAAGCAGGGTGACAAAATGCAGCCTTGTCTTACTCCTTTTCCTATTCGTAACCACTCTGTCATTCTATATTCTGTCCTAACTGTTGCTTCTTGTACAGATTTCTCATAAGGTATATAAAGTGTTCTGGTGTTCCCATCTCTTTAATTACTTACCACATTTTGTTGTGGTCCACACAATCAAAGGCCTTGATGTAGTCAATGAAACAGAAGTAGACTTGTTTCTGATATTCCTTTGTTTTCTCCATGATCCAACGTATGTTGGCAATGTGGTCTCTAGTCCCCCTGCCTCTTCCGAACCTAGCCTGCACTTCTGGGTAGTTCTCTCTAAACGTGCTGCTGCAGCCTATCCTGTATAATCTTGAGCATCACCTTGCTAGCATGTGGATGAGCACAATTGTTCGATAATTTGAACATTCTTTGGCATTTCCCTTTTTGGGGATTGGAACATATACAGTACTGATCTTTTCCAATCTTGTGGCCATTGTTGTGTTTTCCAAATCTGCTGGCATATAGAATGCAATAATTTGATTTCATCATCTTTTAGGACTTTGAAAAAATCAACCGGGATGCCATCATCTCCACTAGCTTTGTTGTTTGCAGTGCTTTTTAGGGCTTTTCTGACTTCACTCTCTAGGATGTCTGGCTCAAGTTCAATGTTCTCATCATTGTGATTATCAGGAGTGTTGATGTCCTTTTTGTAAAGTTCCTCTGTGTACTCTCACCATCTTTTCTTAATCCCTTCTGCACCAGCTAAATCCTTGCTGTTTTTGTCCCTTATCATGGTCATTTTTGCTTTAAATCTTCCCTTGATTTCCCCAATTTTTTTTGTAAAGATCTCTAGTCCTGCCTTTTGTGTTGTTTTCTTCTATTTCTTTGCACTGTTCATTTAGGTAGGTTTCCTTATCTCTCCTTGCTTTTCTTTGAAATTCTGTATTCAATTGATTGAATTTTTTTCCCTTTCTCCTTTGCCTCTTGCATTCCTTCTTTCCTCTGCTATTTTAAGACCCTCATCAGACAACCACTTTGCTTTCTTACGCTTCTTTTCTTTTTGTATGGTTTTCCTTGCTGCCTCCTGTACAATGTCTCTGGCCTCTGTCCATAATTCTTCTGGCACTCTGTCTATCAAGTTTAAGCCATTAAATCTGTTCCACACCTCCACTGTGTATTCCTTAGGGATGTTGTCTAAGTCATACTTGTCTGGCCTGATTGTTTTCCCTATTTTCTTTAGTCTAAGCCTGAATTTTGCAATCAGTAGATTATGATCTGAGCCACAGTGAGCTCAGTCTTTGGCATCCCCAAATTTCAAAACATTTACAAGACTCTTTACTATGGTCAAGAATGTTAAGTGAAAACACTCATTGATGAATCCAGATTAGCTTTCATACAGGACCAGTAATTATTCAGTTCAGTCAAATTACCTGGGCAATAATAATAATTTCATGTCAGATATTATTCTGGGTTGAAAGGATTTTTGCTGGAGAAACTCCATTCAGGGGATGTCCAAGGTGGTCCCTATTTATCTACTTACAATTTCTTGCTTTCAAACTATTCGACATAGATGGGTGCTCAAACCGCCATTCAGTACCAGATCTCAAACTGCCAACTTGCTGGTCTTCCAGCTAACAAGGACAGCTTCTTAACCCCTGAGCCACCGCAGCCCCTGGGCAGTGATTACTTTTCATGGAAGGAGATCTACAGCCCCCTAACATACTTTTAAAATTGTGGCTTCATGGAAACTTGTGAACATAATGGCTGAATTCATATATTCTGTTCTCGTCAACATAAAACAGCATTGTATGGGTATATGCTGGGGAGTTAAATCTGGTATTTTCTGCCTGCGAAGCATAAGATGTATTACTACCATTCACAACATGAATAGTTCACTAACTGCTTTCAGAATGGACCATCCATTGGAAGGGACTCTCTGAAGTGGGCCAATACTCCATTCTCTGCACTGTGAATAATATCCATACTACATATGGCAACAACATATTACACAGTGATGGGATGTTACTAGTTCGGGCTGGTTCGCCCTAAACAGTAGTGCCCATCATGAGGGGTTCACTGGGGGTGGGGGGTTCATAGAACCCCGGGTGACCGGTTCAGTCACCTCCCTGGTTTGGGCCGAACCCCTTTCTTAAATTTTGACGCATGCACAGTAAGACATAGAACTGTGCATGCGTCAAATAGAGGTTTGACACATGCACAATTACGGGCAGCCAAAATGGCTGCCCGGAAAGGAAGCGCAGGCAGCACTTAAAGCGGTGGCGGCGGCGGCCTTTCCTTAGTGTGGTGCACCACCAGGCCACTGCAATGGTTTGCTGTCATGCCGCCGCGCCACCACGCCGCCGCGCCACCACGCCGCCGTGCCACCATGCCGCCGCGCCACCATGGATGAGTTTTATGCTCCCGGACGAGTCGACCGACCCAGGGTAAGTGACCTAGGGTTTGTGTTTGGAATTTTTAATTGTGTTTGAGGTGGGTGGGTGGGTTTATTTGTGTTTGGGGTGGGTGTTTGGGTGGGTGGGTATATTTTTGTTTAATTTTTATTTTATTTATTTCTTTATTTTATTTATTTACGGGTTTGTGTTGTGGTTGTTTGGGTGGGTGGGTGGGTTGAGGTGTGTGTGTGTGTGTGTGTGTGTGTGTGTTTATTTTAATTTAATTTAATTTATTTTAATTTTTTTAAAAAAAATTGCCCCACCCACAACGTCATGATGTCATGACATCATGACGTCGGCTCCGCCCATGACATCATGACGTTGGCCACACCCACGACGTGCGTGACATCACGGTGTGGTAGTAAAATTTGTCATCCCATCACTAATATTACATATCACATCTCACTTACTTCCAAAAAACTGTATGGCATGGCAGCAGGAAATGAAATACTCTAACAAGGTTGATAACCTTGTCAGGAATCAGCGGTGGATTGATATTTAAGAAATATTTAAGGGAAGGGGAGACATGGCTTATGTTAGAATAGAAAAGTGGGTATAGTGGGAGTGCTGAAGAAGGAGGATTATAGCAAGGAGAAGAGGACTATGGGAAAAAGAAGCCATTTGCTAGGCATGAGAATCAAAGAGCTATTCCTCTAAAGCTTTGTCATTGTCAGGTCCTTATATCATATCATTACTCTACAGTTGACCTATTTCTCAATCTATGGTTGTGCTGCTTACTAGTCACACTGTGCTACAAAGGATTAGTAAGGTTGATACTAATATGTATTTCATTTCATGACCAGATCACTATGACAATCCTGTTCATTTGGGTATTGACTAGAAGGTCAGGCATTGACCTCCAGATACATTAAACATATTGTCCAATCCAAGTATGTGGCACCCAAAGACAATTAACCTATTATTTGTATATGAGGCATTAAATCGCACAAGTAGATCTCTATTTCCTGGAGGTAAACATTGCCAGAATTATATTTTTCAATGGCCATATTTGGTAGATAACAAGAATAATGGACATGTATTTGGCATCAAAAATGGCAGCATAAAAACTGTTTTAATATATGTAAGTCTGCCAGGATACTATAGGTAAAGGTAAAGGTCACCCTTGCTTGAAAGATAGTCATATCTGACTCTAGGGTTCAGTGCTCATCTCTGTTTCATAGCTGAAGTGCCAGTGCTGTCTACTTCTGCAGACATTCCCGTGGTCATGTGGCAGGCATGACTAGACACTGTTTATCTTCCCACTGAAGTGGTCCCTGTTTATCTGCTTGCATTTTCTTGCTTTCAAATTGCTAGGTTGGCAGGAGCTGGGACAAAGACAGGAGCTCATTCCGTCCTGCTGTATTCAGGTATCGACCTGCTGACCTTTTGCCTTCCAGTCTAGATAATCTAAAAGTGTTGTAGGAAAAAAATATTTAACTAGAAAACAAAACTGGAAAGATTGGCAGCTGAGAATATAGAGGTACAGTGAAACCCCAGGTTACAGATGCTTTGGGTAATGGAAAACTCAACTTATGGAAATAAATCTATTGGAAATAATGTCTTGGCTTACAGAATTTTTGGGAATAGGTTTTTTCTTCTTCAATGCATCCCTATGGGAAACTGTGTTTTATGGGATTTTTGCTTTCAATGAATTCCTATGAGAAACCACACAATACATTCCTATGGGCACTTTGCAATAAGGAATTTTCGCTGTAAGGAAAACCCCATGGAACAGATTAGTTCCATAAACCGGGGTTTTACTGTATAGATGTTCACTTGCAATTTTTTTGTCCTGCAGAGGTGCTAAAAATGAAAAGCATTTCTTGATTTTTTCAAAAACTACCATATTTGCCGGCGTTTAGGATGCATCAGGGTATAAAACACTCTCCATTTTTCTGGTGTATTTTAAGGTGGAGCAGTGCCTCTTCTGTGGCAGCAAATATGGTATTTATATATTTATACCATATTTGCTTGGGGAAGACAGCAAGGCAGAATGCATTAAAAGGAAGGGGGAAAGCCTTTTCGGAAGCAGTAGGCTGGTTAGGTTAGGTCAGGTTGTTGCTGAGTCTTTAGTCAGCTAAACTGAAGGATTACACTTGTGGAAGTGCTATTCGTCTCTCAGCAAGGCTTAAAGAATGTAATTGACATGTTTGCTCCTCCATATTGGATTTCTAATTTTTCACTTAATTTTTCACTTAATCTTCACTTGATATCCCTGCTATACTGTTGGAATTTTAAGCCCTGTGCATTCCATTTTTACTTTAATGTTTTTTAAAAACCTGATCACTGAGCAATGCAAAATGCTAGCCGAGGCTGATGAGGACTGTTGAATACAGTACTGTATATTGAATGCAACCCCACAATGCAATGTGTTGATGTAACTTTTATCTCTCTCTCTCTCTCTCCAGCCAATAGAAGAGTTCTCCAGTTTCTTGCCTCTAGGCTCCCCTGACGTGTGTTATTCTCAGTGGTGGGCAGCAACAGGTTCACAACCCCCGGGAAGGGGGGCAGCAAAATTGGGTGGCCTCTGGGCAGTGAGGTGGCAAAATTGGGTGGCCTTCGGGCAGGGGGGGTTTAGTGAAATTGGGTGGCCACGCCCAACACCCTGCCCTGACCCATCAGGTTTGTTCAAGGTCTCCCTTGCTCAAAGTTTGTTTGTTTATTTATTTATTTTCAATTTATATCAAAAGCCAGTCATATCTGACTATAGTGTGCAGTGCTCATCTCCATTTACAGCCAAAGAGCCAGTGCTGCCTGTGTTTGCAGATTTATACATGGCCATATGGCAGGCATGACTAGATCACCCTTGACGTAGGCTCCACCAGTGATGTAGGCTCCACCCACAGTGTGGCAGCATATATTTTTTTGCTGCCCACCCTTGGTTATTCTGCTTGCTATTCAGGTTACAGTCAGAATCAGTGCATTGTGTGCTGTGTGTGTTCCAGCTATTATTCTGCTCTCTCCTCTCCTATATGCTCCAATTTGCCTTACATGCAAAGTATGTTTAAATGAAAAAGTTATTGTACATAACTGTTTATCTACAAAAGCAACTGTTTACCATTTCTATCTAAAGCAAAGCAACTGTAAGTAAAGAACTATCTTCTTACACTTCAAGACATGTGGAGAATTTAATTTGCTGGGCTAGAATGGGAGCCTAATGCATGGAGAACTTGGTAACTATAACTAATTGTTAAATCTGCCCCACCTACTGCTGTGCATGCACACATATTAAATTTTTTTTAGCAAGGACTTTGTGTGCCAAAAGTGTTCAGGATCAGAAAGTGACTCACGGAACTGGATCAGTAGTACAGGTGTCACGCTGCGATGCAGAAGGCAAATGGAAGACTACTGCATTATAGTGTTCCCAGGACAATCTTCATGGCTAATTGCCATGATGATAGCCAATATTCAGAATCTGATACACCATTTGAAAAAGAAGAGAGAAGCAGGAATTCCTTTCCTGTGAGAAAAATCATTTAACAGTGGAGTTTTGGAAGCACATAGGTGGAACCAGAAATGATCTAAAGCTGTTCACTGTTGTACTTAATTTGAAGATTTGTTTAGATTACAGCGGATAAACAGGAAATAAGATCCATGAAATGAAGGCACAATATAAAAGAAATTTTAAAAATGAATTCCTGACACAGTACAATGCAATGATGAAATGAAAAGTGTAATGCAGATCAATCTGGATTAAAGTACTGGATAAAATTATAATTATGCAAAATTAGCCAGTTTTTGATCCACTGTATTTCCCCTAATCTTCCATCAGCCCTTTAGTTAAAGCTCACTGTGTTCTCAACTGTGCAGCATTTTTTTTTTGGCTTAAATACTCAGAAAGACAGACACATAGCTGCTTATTCCAAGGAACAGGTTCTTGAAGACTCATAGAGCAATCATTTATCTGTCTTTTTGCTCATTCCATCATACAAAAGCCTAGGCTGATTAAAATTCTCTACCCTTCTTGCCAGCAGGAAACAGTCAGTCATGCTGTTTATGACACAAACCAAAGATTTCCTCCATGCCAGTTTATAGTCAGGCCCAGGTTGGTAATACAGTCCATAGGCCATATATATATAAAGGCCAACCCAACCTACATGCTTCCTCTCCATTCCAGTACACCCTTAGAACCCCAAAAGGGTAGAAACCATTAAACTGTGCTATATAGCCCTCTTGATACCCCACGCTGAATATTCTAAATATCTTTAGCACTGCTGATTTGCCCTGGTGGCGCAGCAGTGGTTAAACTGCTGTACTACAACCAAAAGGTTGTGAGTTCAATCCTGACCAGACATCAAGGTTGACTCAGCCTTCCATCCTTCCAAGGTCAGTAAAATGAATACCCAGCGTGTTGGGGGCAAAATGCAAATTAGCTTGTGAACAGTGGTGGGATGTCAAAAATTTTACTACCCCACCTTGATGTCATCACAGTGTGGGCGAAGCTAACGTCATGACATCATGATGTCATGGGCGGGACCAAAGAAAAAATAATAATAAAAATAAGCGCGCGCACACACACACACCCCTCAACCCATCCACCCACCCACAACACAAACCCGTAAATAAATTAAATAAATAAAAATTATATTAAAATACACCCACCCACCCACCCCAAACATAAACCAACCAACCAACCCACCCATCCACCCCAAACACAAACCCATCACTTACCTGTTAGTATAAGTGCCTGGGCAGCACCATGTTACAAGATGGATATGGTCATCATACCAGTTCTCTAGGATAATATGCCTTAATGCAAATGTAAAACAGCTGCACCTCCTTAAGGGTTCTCCAATTGGAACAGGAATTTGAACAGCACAGGTGTAGCTTATTGATGAGGTAACTCCAAGACTTTGCTTAAAAAACCCAAGCCAGGATCCCCAACGTACATTCAGAGCTGCATGACAGGATTTCAGCCAATGGATAATACATTTTAGCAATAGACATTATACTTATATACCACCCCATAGATCTTAGTGTACTCTCTGAGCAGTTCACAAGTTAATTAGCATTTTGCTTCCAACAGATAAGAGGCCTGGTGGTGCAGTGGTTCAACTGCTGTACTGCAGCCACAGTTTTGTGAGTTTCCTGATGGGGATCAAGGTTAACTCAGTCTTTCATCCTTCCATGGTTGGTAAAATGAGTACCTCGCATGTTGGGGGCAAAACTGGATGCTGCCATGGCTTCCAGAGCATGCTTGTGGTTAGTGTGAGAGCCCTGACATTGTTGGATCATGTACTGTATTTTTATATTGTATTGCATTATTGAGACTATGTCATGTATATGTAACTGGAATTGTATTTTGTAACCTTATTTTGCAGTGTGGTTTTGTTTTATTGCACTGCTGTACTGTATTGTTATATTTATTGCATTATACTGTATGACATTTGATTATGTTATATTAATTTTGATTGTCTTGTATGTATGGTTCCTGTAAACCACCCTGAGTCGGTTGTACCGAGTAGGGCAGTATACAAATCGAATAATGAAATGAATGAAATGAAACATGCTGGGTACTCATTTTACTGACCCTGGAAGGATAGAAGGCAGAGTGAAGCCCATGCCCTGTTAGGATCGAACTTACAATGTTTTGGCTACAGTGCAACAGTTTCTAGCCATTCCTAGAGCCAGGTATGTGTTACACAGATCTGCAGTGACCTGTTGGCCACTGAGATAAGTAATCTGACAAAAGCCATTGGTTTTGTCACTTACAAAGTGCACACCTCAGGTGCAGGACTATACAAAAGTGTGCCTTGGTAGCTCAGGCTAAGCAGGAGATGTCAAGACTTTTGGTACTTTGCACTTGAAATGCCCCATGAAAACATTTGTGGTGTCCAAGGGAGAAAAGTATTTGGCTGTTTATTGGATGCAATACATCAGTCTGACCTTTTACAGAAACAAGCTGTCTGTTTTCTTGTCCTTTAAAAAGATGTTTGTTCCAAGTTTCAAGAAATGTGTGTGTCATGAACTGGCAATGCCGTGTCTCATGAAAGGGCGAGAGGGAGGGGAGGGGAGAGATTTCAGATGATGAGAATGTAAATGGAAAGAGTTTTAAACTCTGGCCACAAAGAGAAAATGACAAAACAATTAGAGCCATATAGATCCTGTTAAATTAACTAGATGGTTTCCATATTTTAATCCAATTTCATTTTTTCTCAAAGACATTTCAGAGAGTTAGTCCTGCTAGTCTGTTTCAACACAAAAAAGAACAAAACAAGACAACAATACAAAAAGTGTCTTTTTAAGGCTAAGAATTTTACTTCAGTGTTAGCTTTTGTAGATAACAATCCAGGTCTTTGGGCACACATAGTCTTAAATATCCAGGAAAGTTTTATACACAGTGTTGATGATGTAAGGCTGGCAGAGATGAGACCTGTGGAATGACAATTGCATACTAGCAAATGGTCATGAGCTTCCAAGGTGAAAATGGCATTATTAAGTAAAGAAATTACCCCCAAAAGTTAGGTCCCATATTAAAGGGGTTTGGATGAGATGAGAATGAGATGGCGAGATGCTAGATGGTATTGTTGACACAATGGGCACAGAGCTGGGCAGGTGGAGGAGGATGGTGGAGGATAGGGGTGCCTGGCGTGTGATGGTCCATGGGGTCACAAAGGGTTGGACCAGGGGCATAATTTCCCCCCTCTGAACAGCATGGGGTGGTCTTCTGAACCTGAAGTCCTGGGCATGTCAGAACAGCTGCATGACACAAGCTGCAGGGACCTCCCTAGATAAGGGAAAGCAACCACAAGGCTCCTTTCAAGAAGGGCAGAAATATTTTGTAAGCCTATGGGTTGTTCCATCTTTTTATTTTGCCTTACTTAATCAGGTTGTTTTGATCCCCACCTGGAGTCCTTGTTTGGGTATGGCTCCTTCTTTTCATGCAATGTACATGTGTGTCAGCTATCAAGCCTTGCATTACCATCCTGTTTTTATTTTGTTTTGGTCTTTAATAGATTTTTGTCGTTGTTGTTGCAAGACAAAGCTGATTTCTGAAGTGTTTGCTGGCTAGTCCAAGGTGATTAATCCAGTGGGTTTATTCTCTCTGTCATTCAGGGTAGAGGAGATCCATCACTTGGAACAGCTACTGGAGAGTAAGAGCAATTTGTATGATCTTGCCTGATTTTCACTTGTCTTCTCAGTGTGTTCTGGCTCAGAAGCAGGAAATGTAGGAAGCATGAGGAGTGCATTTTCCCCTAGGGTTGCTAATGTTATACTGGGCATCTGGAAGTGGTGCTAGAGTTGGCTAGAGAGGGTCTTCTCACACCTCTGGGGACATCTGTCATCACAATTGAAGCAAAAAGCAAAGCAATCACATTTATACACCACCCCATAGCACTTAGTCCACTCTCTGGACAGTTCACAAGTTAATTAGCATTTTGCTCCAAACATGCTGTGTACTCATTTTACTACTCTCAGAAGGATGGAAGGCTGAGTCAACCTTGCGGTCTAGTCAGGATTGATCTCACAATCTTTTGGTTGCAGGACAGCAGCTTAGCCACTGCCCCACCAGGGCTTCTTATCAAATCAGGCTGTTTTAACACAGATAATGGACATTTAAGATGTTCAGAACATCAGCATCCTGGCAGTCCTAGTAACATGAAGATGTACATTACTCAATTCCTAAAGCTCAAATCCTGGGAGGTTTTCAAGAAGAATAGGTAATGCTGAGGCCTGAGTTTTACCAAAAAAAAAAGCACATCTGTTTATAACCTAGAAACCCAAGAAAGCCTGCTTATTAATATGCTGTGTACTATAAAGCCCTGATCTCAATTTCATCCTTCAGATGGAATTTATGTCTGTAAAACATGTCAGCTGCTTGCCTCTCACATCTCTCACTCTAGTCGCTCCACCACCACAACAATAACAATTTCCAGATCAGTGATCCAGAGTATCCTGGAAGGCTGAGAAGTTCTGACACTTATTTTGTTCTTACACATTTGTGGAAATCCTGTTATTTACTGTAGTAATTCACACTATAGTAGGCCCGAAGAATCACTGGGTATTTGGTGAGTCAACTTCTTCATATAAACCATTCATTCAAATGGACTTCATGTAACTTCTACTAAAATTCAAATAGAGTAAGCCTATTTGAATCAGTGGAACCTATGGAAGAATTGACTCCAAATCCCCACTGACTCAGTAGGTCTACTCTGGTGTGGCTTATTATCCTAAAGCAGGAATTCTCAGCCATTTTGCCCTTCTTCCACCACATCACACTTCCTGGCGTGGTGGAGGCAGTGGGAGGCCACATGAAGTGGTGCCATGGGCCACATCTGGCCCATGGGCAGCAGGTGGAGAATCCCTGCCCTAAAGCCTAAGTAATAGGATTTCAGCCTGTGTTTTCTGTTTGTGATGTCAGTTTTAGATCAGTTTTATTCCCTTGAGTAGAAATTATCCAGGGAGACTGCAGAGGGACACTACTGGCAGAGTTGGGCACACATATATATATTGAAATTATATCTTTTTTGTTGTTGTTGTTCAGTCGCACAGTCATTTCCGACCCTCTGAGACCCCATGGACCACTGCCCGCCAGGCACTCCTGTTCTCCACCATCCCCCTCAACTCGCTGAGCTCTGTGCCCATTTTCTCCACAATACCATCTAACCATCTCATTTTTGGCCGCCCCCTTCTTCTTTTGCCCTCCACCCTTCCCAGCATCAAGGCCTTCTCAAGCGAATCCTCTCTTCTCATTTGATGTCCAAAGTACCTTATCTTCATCTTTACAATTTGACTTTCTAAGGAGAATTCTGGGTTGATTTCTTCTAAGATTTCTTCTAAGACTTGTAGATATTTCCTAATATCTGACTTTGACCTACTTTTCATTTTTGCTTCTCAACTTTTGTACTGTTTTTTGTTTTTTGTTTTTGGCTTTTATATCTTTTTGGCAGTCTCACTACAAATTAGGGCTCTAGTTTTCTGGTTTAAAACATTTTGTCTTTTGGCTGCTCTTGAGAACATTCTAACTTTCTTTATCTCTCCCCCCTTCCTGTTTCTTGGACTAAAGTTTCTGAACTTAGGACCCTAATAATACAGTTGACTTGGAAAATATTACCTATTAACTTTTAGCCTGAAACTGCCTTTTACAATACCATAACAAGTAAAGATTACCAATGGAGAAAATTCATTAGATCACAGCATCCAGCTTCCATTTGTTTCTCCTACTTTGGAATGCTGAAGCAAATTTGAAGGCTTCTGGCTGGGAGTAACATTCAAGGAATTTCAAAAGAGCTTACTGCCATTTAGAAGTAATTCAACTTGACATGTCTGCAGATCAAGCTTTTTTGAGTCTGATGCAAGGATGTTTTCTCCAAGATCCAGACAATTTGTCAATGCTAAACTACTATATGACAACTGGTTATAGTTCTCCGGAAATCAGAGTTGTTTTCCCATGGTAACAAATGTTACAACCAAAATGTCATATACGAAGGGCTGTGAAAAGCTTGATTTAGGCCAAAAATTGATGAATTGCTCCCCAGTTTCATTGAATTACTAAGTTATTCCCTGGGCTATATTGAAAAGCATGAGTTCTTAACCTCATCAGAAAGGTGGAACATTATTAAGATCTACTAGACTAGGCCATCCTCCATTTCACCCTGGCTACTGAAAGCAGTATCTTTAGTTTAAAATCAACTGAGGATTTTTCATTCACATTTGGGTTTAGGAGAGGGCTTTCTTGGCTTAACCTTTACCAGCTCTGTCCTGATTTCAGTGACAAGTGAAAAGTTGCCTGTTTAAACAACGATCGTGCGCCGGCAGGAGCTTCCTGTCGGCGCGCGCTTTGCCCCAGCGGCGGAAGAGGAAGCAACGGCGTGCACGCTCCATGGGCGGAGACACGCAGCCCCTTTAAACGGGCTGCGCGCACACGGAGCGGCTCCATTATTCGAATTGCCGAGCGTCGGCAAACAGCGTTTTCCGCTCCGTTTGAGGCTGCAAGTCAGGGGAGCTTTGGCGGGAAATTTAAAAACGCTTGCCCGGCTTTGCTCTTCCCCGACTTTCTACGGAATTGCCGAGCGTCGGCAAACAGCGTTTTCCGCTCCGTTTGAGGCTGCAAGTCGGAGGAGCTTTGGCGGGTAATTTAAAAACGCTTGCCCGGCTTGGCTCTTCCCCGACTCTCTACGGCACGCAGCCGGACAGCCTCCGACCTCTGCGGCCGATTCCTCTGCTACTCAGGCCGCGGCGCCTCAGAGGCAGAGCCACGTGCGCAGAGGGCACGAACGGACGTACGTCCAGGAACGGACCCAAGGCTCGCCGGTGCTTGTTTCCGCCTGCGGCATGGCTCCCAGGAGGGCTTCGACCAGGAAGGCAGCCGCGCCTAGGAACCGCAGGACCACCCGGAGGAGCCTAGCAGCCGCTGGCCTTCACGCCGATGCGGCTGGGCCACCGCCCAACGTGGGCGGTCTGGCCGAGCGCGTTGCGGCCCTGGAGGGGGGCGGCCCGGCACCCTGCAACAGCCACGCGCACTCCGGCCCGCCGGGCGGCACGTGTTCCCTCTGAGGCCGGTGAACCTGACCTGAGGAGCCTCCTCACGACCCTTCTACAGCGCCTGGACCAGATGGAGGCGGACCAACGGACGGCACAACCTCCGGCTCCAGACACACCGACCCAGACCGATGGACAGGCGGCGGACGATTCCGGACCGGCGGCGGTGGCGGTCACGGCAGAGGAAGGACAGAGTGAGGCCCCTGCAACCACGGCGGCAACTCTGGGTGAGTGTACGGCGCCACCGAGCGCAACCACGGGCCCCCCTGCCGCGTTTTCCGGACCGCCGGTCCAGTGGCCGTGGGCACAGCAATTGCCCAACCTCGCGTGGCCACCGCCCATGGCCGCTGCCATGGCTGCACCCCCGCCCCTTGCCCCCGGTTGGCCCGCGCCCTCTGGTCAGCACGCCAGTGTGGGGACGGCACAACATCCCCCCCATGGCCGGCCGACACCGAGCCGCTTCCACCGCCCATCCTGCCGACTGGGTCCGCATGGCCCCCGTTGGCCGGGCAGCAGGCCCCCCCGTGGCGGGCGCCATATCCGCCACCCCCGACAGATGCCACTTTTGGTCATCCAACGCTCCCGCCACCGGGTTGGCCATACGGCACGGCGGGTAATACGGGGTACAACTCTGTACCCAGGGCCGCCCTACCGTTCGGGGATCAGTCCTTACCGCTCGGTGACCATTTACTCCCGGCAACCCGGGACAAGATATGGCGCCGAGAGTACGTAGACATCTTTAGTCTTTTAAACAGGGACTCTACCAAGGAGGAGCGGGAGAGGGAGGACGATCACGATAAGGAGCTGCTGCGGCGTAAGAAGCCGCCGCGCACATGGGACAACTGGCTCCCGGGCTTCATTATTTATGCAGGGGTCCTTACCAAAGCATACCCTGACATGGCCATCCCCCTGTTCCAGTACCTGGACATAGTTTACCGGGCGTATGTAGACTTCCCCGGCCAGGCATGGAGGGTTTATGATGAGACTTTTCGGATGCGCGCCGCCATCCGGCCCACCATGCGCTGGGATGAGCTACACTCACAGCTCTGGCTACAGCTAATGACCCCATCTCGCCCAGCCCTCGGCGACCGCTATGATTGTGGGCATTTAGTCCAGCGCCCCGGCCCGACACAGTGTCCCCGCCACCCGGCGGGGCAGGGGGTTCAAACCCGCCTGCTGTGTTGGGATTTCTCATCCACGGGACGTTGTAACCGAAAGCCATGTCGCTTTCGGCACGAGTGTGCTGTCTGTGCCGGCCCGCACCCTGCATCGTCCTGCTTCAAAGCGGGCGCGTCACGTGGAAGGAGCAGGGACCAGTCCGGTGGTAAGCGCCCCACATCCGACGCAGCCGCTGCCAAAGGGCCCCAGCCCAATTCGGCTTGAGGCCCTCGACAGGTGGCTGCGGGACTACCCAAAACGGGCGGATGCGGCCTACCTGGCTGACGGTTTTGCCCGTGGTTTTAGGATCCCCTTTACCGGCCCCCGGTCACCCCAGGACGCGCTCAATTTGCGCTCGCTCGCTGGCCTCGAACACGTGGCCAGGGGGCAAATTTTCAAGGAGGTGCGCATGGGTAGGGTGGCTGGACCGTTTGACCAGCCGCCATACCCCAACCTCAAAGTGTCCCCCTTGGGGCTGGTACCCAAGAAGGCCCCCGGTGAGTATCGCTTGATACATCACCTCTCTTACCCCGAGGGATCGTCCGTCAACGACGCTATACCGGACGCACTCTGTTCAGTCCGGTATACTTCGTTAGACGAGGCTGTGACCATGGTCCGTTCCTGTGGGCCGGGAGCTTTGTTGGCGAAATGCGACATTAAGTCGGCGTTCCGACTCCTCCCGGTCCACCCGGATGACTTCGAACTACTGGGCTTCCGTTTCGAGGGCCAGTATTTCGTTGACCGGGCCATGCCATTTGGTTGCTCCATATCATGTGCCGCGTTCGAGCGCTTTAGCACCTTCCTGCAGTGGGCACTAAGCCGCAGGGCACGCTCGGACAAGGTCGCACACTACCTCGATGACTTCCTTTTTGCGGGCCCGGCACGATCCGGTGACTGTGCACACCTGCTGAGCTCCTTCCAGGAGCTGGCGGCCGAATTGGCTTTGCCGCTAGCCCCTGAGAAGACCGAGGGCCCGTCCACCACCCTCACGTTCCTGGGAATAGAGCTCGACACTGTCGCCCAAACTTCCCGCCTACCGCCGGAAAAGGTCGACAAGGTCGCCTCTTTAATACGTCAGCTTCTTCGCAAGCGTAAGGTTACGCTCAAGGAATTGCAGGAGTTACACGGCCACCTCAACTTCGCATGTAGGGTGGTGGCCCCGGGCAGGGCCTTTGCGTGACGCATCTGTGACGCTACAATTGGCTTGACTAAACCCCTCCACCGCACGAGGATGACGCGAGGAATGCGGGCCGACCTCACGGTATGGCTCGACTTCCTGCGCGAATTCAACGGGGTTTCATTTTGGCGCGCAGATTTACAGTTGAACTCCCGGTTCCAGGTACACTCGGACGCATCGGGGTCTTTCGGGTACAGCATCTTCTTTGAAGGCCAGTGGTGCTGCGGCGAATGGCCGCCACACTGGCGAGACACTGAAATTAGCCGTGACCTCACATTCCTGGAGTTCTTCCCAATACTCGGCGCCATCACCCTGTGGGGGACGTTGTGGGCTGATTCTGTCATCACATTTTGGTGCGACAATTCGGCTGTGGTTCAAATTGTTAACACCCAGACCTCACGCTCCACCAGGGTCATGGCACTGGTACGGCGGTTTGTGCTGGCAGCGCTCCGGCACAACATCGTCTTCAGGGCGCGCCACATACCTGGGGTGGACAACTCTATTGCTGACGCCCTGTCCCGCTTTCAGATCCCAAGGTTCAGGGCGTGGCACCCGGGGCCCAACCAAGCCCCCTTCAACTTCCGGAGGAGCTGTGGAACCTTGGAGAGCTGAGGTGACCAGGGCCATGGGCCTCTCCCTTTCCGCCCGAACCCGTCGGGCCTACGAGCAGGCATGCCAGTCCTTTGCGGACTTCAGATCCCGCGCGCAAATCCCAGACATATGGCCCTTGCCGGTCGACCATGTGTTGCAATCCATGGTTTACCTGCATGACAACGGCCTGGCACCCCGGACCATAGGGGGGCGCCTTTCGGCACTCTCGTTTGCCGCCAAGGCTAACGGACACCCCGATACATTGGGGGATTTCCGCATACGACGTGTCTTGGAGGGGTGGAGCAGGGAAAGGGGCCCCAGGCAGGACTCCCGGCATCCTATTTCCCCACAGGTATTACGGCGGTTGGCCGCAGCCTGGCACCACATCTGTAAGGACCCTTACGAGGCCTGCCTCTTCCATGCGGCGGCCTCCGTGGCATTTTTCGCTGCCCTACGGGTCGGGGAACTAGTGGTAGCCTCTATGAATGATAGGTCTGGGAGGGCACTGGCCTTCGCGGACGTCAGTCTTGCAGGGGAGGCGGTGCATCTCAACATCCGCTTTTCCAAGACGGACCAGCAGGGCCGGGGCGCCACCCTTTTACTACGTGCTTGTAGCTTTGCGGACATCTGCCCAGTTGGGGCGGTGTCCCGCTACCTGGCAGCACGCCCTGCCGGTGCAGGCCCCTTTTTCATCCACGCCGACAGCTCTCCCCTCACTCGCTTTCAATTTTGGAAGGTAACGGGGACGGCGTTGTTAAGGGTCGGGCTGCCAGGGGTGCGCTACGGGTCACACTCCTTTCGGATCAGTGCCGCCTCCACGGCGGCAGCACTTGGCTATGTAGACTCGGACATTATGCGGATGGGGAGGTGGGGGTGCTCCAGGTTTAGGACTTACGTGCGACCACTTGCTCCTTAACTGTTTAGCTGGCACAGTGTTTTTTCCCTCCCCAGACCTCTCACCACCACCGGTTCCGGCCCGGGTGTGGATCGTTGGACACAGCTACATCTACTGGGCCTCCCGCCACGCTGCTGCTTCCGAGTGTGGCACCCACTTGGGCTTGAAGGGCCGTGCAGACCTACTGTGGCGGGGAACCAGGGGCATGGAATGGAATGGGCTGTTGCGCTTTGTGGAGGCTGCTAGCAGGTCCCCGCCGCCTGACGTCCTTGTCATCCACCTGGGGGGCAACGACCTGGGACAGCGTACGGGCATTGATCTATCCAGAGCGATTTGCCAGGATCTGGCATACGTCAGTGCCAGGTGGCCCACTACCAGGATAGTCTGGTCGGCCATTATACCACGCTTGGTCTACCGGGGCGCCGGAGACCCGCGACGCGTGGATCGCGCCCGGCGGGGCGTCAACCAAGTCGTTGCCCACTTCTTCCGGCGGGAAGGTTTGGGCACAGTGGTCGAGCACCCGCGTATAAGGGTCGAGGACCCGCGTTTGTACCGCCGGGATGGGGTGCACCTCTCGGCGGAGGGTCTGGCGGCGTTTCTTGCGGCCCTGCACCTGGGCCTGCGGGCGGAATTGTCGCCCTGGGTGGGGTGGGGCGGTGTGTAGTTCGCACTCCCCCCCGTGTGGCGGGTAGCACTGGTGAGATACCGAACCGATCCCTGTTAATCTGGTTTGGACGCAGCTCATCAGTCAGTGCAGGGAGAAGCATAGAGAGAACGGCAGCACTGGCTGATGAAAGGCGGCCCGCGAACAAGGGAATGCCAGTCTGGACAGACTGCATACCCACAAAACTGTTCACCCGATTTGGGGTCCGAGGGCCTACGGAGCACTCGGACAAGGGATCTTGAATTTGGCAATCTTCTGAAAGGAACAAGCCAAAACGAGGTTGTTATCCTAAATCATCTAACCAGTGCTACTTCGGCCCGGTGCGGGCATGTTAAGTTTAACAGTTGAATGTGTTCGGTTAAGTTAAGTGAATAAAGTGGCCCAATTTTTCAACCAACAAATGTCGTGTGACTCCTCATTCCGCCTTATGAGGGCAACGATCGTGCGCCGGCAGGAGCTTCCTGTCGGCGCGCGCTTTGCCCCAGCGGCGGAAGAGGAAGCAACGGCGTGCACGCTCCATGGGCGGAGACACGCAGCCCCTTTAAACGGGCTGCGCGCACACGGAGCGGCGCCATTATTCGAATTGCCGAGCGTCGGCAAACAGCGTTTTCCCCGCCCTCCCTCCCTATAGCCGCAGTGTGACTATGTTTGGTCGCTTCGGGGCCGGATGGGAATTTTTGCTCGAGGCCTGATTGGCAATTGGCCTCCTGGAGTTTTCGCCCATCCCACACTGCTTGCGAGCGGCGGAGTTGGAGGCATGTTAACGGTCACTTCTGCGGGTAGCACTGGTGAGATACCGAACCGATCCCTGTTAATCTGGTTTGGACGCAGCTCATCAGTCAGTGCAGGGAGAAGCATAGAGAGAACGGCAGCACTGGCTGATGAAAGGCGGCCCGCGAACAAGGGAATGCCAGTCTGGACAGACTGCATACCCACAAAACTGTTCACCCGATTTGGGGTCCGAGGGCCTACGGAGCACTCGGACAAGGGATCTTGAATTTGGCAATCTTCTGAAAGGAACAAGCCAAAACGAGGTTGTTATCCTAAATCATCTAACCAGTGCTACTTCGGCCCGGTGCGGGCATGTTAAGTTTAACAGTTGAATGTGTTCGGTTAAGTTAAGTGAATAAAGTGGCCCAATTTTTCAACCAACAAATGTCGTGTGACTCCTCATTCCGCCTTATGAGGGCAAAGCCCATCTGTACTGGTGAAGTGTATGTGCTTAGTCTACCAAAGGAAAACGTAGACATTTTGTTTAGAGGTGGCAGCTGCTTCTTCACATAACTCAGTCCACCTTCAGCAGCCTGTACCCCTTCATTAAGCCCACACCCCTTTGGTGCTACCTCTGGGTACCTATGGATCAGCTTCACAGAAAAACTGTGATAGTTTTCACCCACTGAATGTTTGTGCTTGCAAACAGCCAGATCAAGTAGGACATCCAGTTCAAAGTGACTTAGAGTAGCATTGCCAAGACACTAGACCTCCTCCAGCTTAGCTCAATAAGGACCAGAGACAACAGTTCAGGATACAATCATATTTATTTAGTGCACAGTTATTAAGTTTCAGAAGATTAAAACAAAGGTACATGGTTGCTAATACCATTTCAACATTAAAACAATAAAAGCATTACTAGCTGTTTGCCTGGCCTATCCTGGCCTATTAACATAAAGACTACTTCTTCTTCCCATATCAAAACATATTTCCCCACTCTTCCCTCCTTCTGAAGGGTTTCAACCAATTATAGCACAGTATACAATGCCCATCAAATTAGTTCAATTCCCACAGTCTTCAGCCTGTTAAGACCACAAGTACAACAAACCACCCAACACCTGCTATGAAGGTGGAATTCCTTCTCTGCCACTGAAATCAAGAAATAAAAAAACTACTTTACTCTGTAAATGCAAGTGCCCCCCTCCCCCACTATTTGCTTACATTGTCTTCTTCTTCTCTCTCCCCCCACCCTCCCACTTTGGATGTCAAGGGAGATAAAAGATTCCTGCTCTGGAACTTCTAGCAGCCTCCACCAGCATTATTTGGTATTCTGTGCAGAAACAGGTTGTGCAAATAGCAGAAGCCTCTATGACAAATGCAAAATGATGCTTGCCTTTTTCTCAGTCTCATTGGGGTCAGTGATTTCTGAATAGGCTGCCTGGATAAGTTGAGACAACTTAGCTAATTGAGAATAAATAGTAGGGCAAGAAGGCTTCATATTCTTTAACCTGGAGGCAAAAAAAATGATGAGACTGAGGCTGTCCTACTTTGGGCACTCTGTGAGAAGTTAGGAATCTCTGAAAAGAAAATAATGGTAGGAAAGGTGAAAGGCAGGAGAAAAAAAGGAAGTCCAAATGTCAGATAAATAGACTCCCCATAGGAAAACACAGGCTTGAGTTTACAAGTGCTGAGCAGGGCTGTTATGATCAGGATTTCTGGAGACTTTTCTTTCATAGGTTTGCTATAAGTGAGACACAACTTGACAGGACAGCACAACAATAGCAAGTTTTTGGAGGTTGCTATCACTAAAAAGGGTGGGGAGAGAAAGATTGAATAAGGATTAACAAGGATCTCTGGTCAGGATCGAACTTGCAACCTTTTGGTATACTTGAGTAATTTACACATAGTTAGTAAAATTCTGTCTTATTCCTTAACATATATGGTAGAAACACTCATTCCTGAATGGCTATAAAATATTTGAGCTCTGGGGCCAGATTATTTGACTTCAAACTGATTTTATGCTTAAGCAGCCTAAAGAAGCTGCTGCTTAGGTTGAAAGAAGAGAGTTCAAAAACTGGCTTGAGACTCAACATCAAGAAAACCAAGATAATGGCAACAGGCCCTATTAGTCCCTGGAAAACAGATGGGGAAGAACTAGAAGCAGTGCCAAATTTTACTTTCGTAGGATCCAAGATCACTGCAGATGGTAGTTGCAGCCATGAAATAAAAAGGCGACTGATACTTGGGAGACAAGCTATGAGAAACATGGGGAACATAGTGAAAAGTAGAGACATCTCCTTGCAAACAAAAATTCACTTAGTCAAAGCAATGGCATTCCCACTGGTAATGTATGGTTGTGAGAGCTGGACCATTAGGAAAGCTGAGCACAGAAGAATATATGCCTTTGAAATGTGGTGCTGGCAGAGAGTTTTGAGAGTCCCCTGGACAGTGAGGAGAACAAATAGGTCAATGTTAGAAGAAATCAACCCTGACTGCTCTTTAGAAGGTCAAATAGTAAAGATGAAGCTAAAGTACTTTGGACATCAAATGAGAAGGGAGGATTCACTTGAGAAAGCCTTGCTGCTGGGAAAGGTGGAGGGCAAAAGAAAAAGGGGGCAGCCCAAAATGAGATGGCTAGATAGCATTGTAGATGCAATGGGCACAGAGCAGAGCGGGCTGAGGAAGATGGTGGAGGACAGGAGTGCCTGGCCCTGGCAGGCAATGGTCCATGGGGTAGCAAAGGGTTGGAATCGACTGTGTGACTGAACAACAAAATGCTTAAGTATCAAAATCATTGCCTGAAATTAAGCAGAGATAATATTTAGATGGTGTAGGATCTTAGTGGAGCTACCTTCGTCTCTGTGAAAGCTCTCTCTACTCATATAAGAAAACTGAGGTTGTACTGCAGTTTTAAAAATGTTTCCACCCTAAACCAAGCAGCTCAACAGAATTCTTTTCTTTGGTTTCCTTCCCTTTGGAAAAACAAGCATTGATGGGTTGGTTTTTTTGGGGGGGGTGGGGGGTGGGGGAGTTGTTTGGGAAATGATAGTTGAAGTCTAGATAAATCACAGTCACAATAAACTAATTTCCTTGATTGACTATGCACCCAGGCTGCTGAAACAAAAAAACAGTCCCTCATTCCAGAGTTGCAGCCATCTGCTCTGCTGCTTCTCCAAAAAGGGAGTGATTGTTGATTAACGCTCTCTATGCAAATGCCTCCCCTTTACATGAAGTGCCCTGCAATCATTTGCATCCCATCCGCTGATGAAGAAATTAGTCCACCTATTAAGGCAGACAAAAGGGTCATTCATGACTCTGGACTGTCCAGGAGTGTGGGACAGATGGGGATCTACTTTGGCACCTGTAATTTAGGGTAGTACAGGAGGCATCTTATCTCCCTACATTGGGAGAGGCAATCAGCTAAGCTCTTGCACAGGCACGTGGTGTGTTCCCTCAGTAGGAGGCTGAGGACAGTCAGATTTGTGCCAGCTCATCAGACAGTGATATATAAGTACACTGCTATTGAGAGTGTGGAGCTTTGTAGAACCAAGGGAAATCAACACAGAGGAACAGATTTTTGGAGCTCTAGATTTGATGAAAGCAGGATGAGACAACGGTAGAGTGATCAGGCAAGCTGCTAATGGAAGAAAGCCAGCTACATACTGTATATACTCAAGTATAAGCTGAGTTTTTTAGCCCCAAAAAGGGGACTTGGCTTTTACTCGGGTCAATGACCATGAGGATCCCAAGACCTCGCTGGATTGAGATGTGCCAACAAGTTAATTAATTTTAACATATTTTCATGTATTTTGATTATTGACACTCACTAACAGCTGCTGAATTTCCCACCCTTGCCTTATACTCAGGTCAATCTATTTTCCTGGGTTTTCAAGTCAAAATTAGGTACCTCAGCTTATATTCAGGTCGGCATATACTCGAGTATATACGGTATATGCCTATTGCCCAGCACCACCTCCTTAACACTTCATGTCTCCACCCACTTTCTTGTTTCACTAGGATTGTTCTCTGTCATCCAATCATTCCTTAATAAGTGCCCTGAACAGGTACACTATTCCTTTGTTTGTCTCTCTTAAGAAATGTGAGACAATTCTATAACTCCCAACATTTCACAGACAATAAACACAGAGATTGCATTATTATTATTATTATTATTATTATTATTATTATTATTATTATTATTATTATTATTATTATTATTATTATTATTATTATTATTATTATTATTATTACTATTACTACTACTACTACTACTACTACTACTACTACTACTACTACTACTACTACTACTACTACTACTAAGACTTATACCCTGCCCTACTCGCATACAGCGACTCTGGGCAGCTTACAGGAATGCAAAATATACAGTTACACAATCATAATAACATCATACATGTATGTATTCTGAATCACAAGGAAGATGCCAGTCAAAAAACCCATCTCCCAAATAGTACTGCATAGCACTGAAGATCACTGCAGCCATGAAATAGAAAGACACTTACTTCTTGGCAAACCTAGGCAGCATAATAAAAATTAGAGACATCACCTGCCAACAAAATTCTGCATAGTCAAAGCAGTGGTATTCCCAGTAGTAATGTATGGCTGTAAGAGCTGGACCATAAAGAAGATTGAGCACAGAAGAAGAATATATCCCTTTGAACTGTGGTGCTAGAGGAGACTCCCTGGACTGCAAGGAGATCAAATCAGTCCATCCTAAAGGAAATAAATCCTGACTGCTCCTTGGAAGGACAAATACTGAAGCTGATGCTCAAGTACTTTGGTCACCAAATGAGAAAAGAGGACTCACTGGAGAAAGTCATGATGCTGGGAAAGTTCAAAGGTAAAAGGAGAAGGGGATGGCAGACGATGAGATGGTTAGATGCCATTATTGACGCAGTGGGTGTAGATCTGGGCCAGCTATGGAGGATGGCAGATGACAGAAGATCCTGGTGTGCAACGGTCAATGGGGGCCCAAAGGGTTGGACTCGACTGTGTGACTGAACAACAACAAGAAGCGCTGAAGGCCTTTGTTTGCCTATGGTATAATCAACATTTATCACAAACATGCACTGAATCAAGGTTCCAAATATATTTGTACACATTCATGCATGAAGAATTAAATATATACACATTAAGAAAACATTAGGTTTGCATATTTAAAATGCAATAAACACACTACACTTCAAGCACTATATAGCTACATGTAGTAGCTCAATCCTATCCATATTTGTTTGTAAATAAACCTTTTTGAGTTTTGTTTCTACAGAGTGGATGTTTGTGTTTTCTGAATTACAAACAGTATAATTCTTTATTCTGAGAGTGCTAGCTATCATACTGGCACCTTGTTAATGCCTTAATGTAATGCACATGGGACAAAACCTAAATTAGTAGGCTTTGAGACTTAGCTAAGTCAAGCTCTGCTTAAATGTCCCATTCTTACCTTGTTTCTAGTTAGAAGCTTTCTTTCTGGTCAAGACACTTGGGCAGAGCCTGGCTTAGTTAAGCCTCAAATACGTGTAATTTGGGCCTTCCTCTTATGTGGATGACATTCAGGCATTTCCAAAGTGCTCATAGATTTTTGTTGTTGTTCAGTCGCACAGTCGATTCCGACCCTCTGCAACCCCATGGACCACTGTCCGCCAGGCACTCCTGTCCTCCACGATCCCCCTCAACTCTCTCAGCTCTGTGCCCATTGTCTCTACAATACCATCTAGCCATCTCATCTTGGGCCGGCCCCTTCCTCTTTTGCCCTCGACCTTTCCAAGCATCAAGGCTTTCTCAAGTGAATCCTCTCTTCTCATCTGATGTCCAAAGTACTTTAGCTTCATCTTTATTATTTGACCTTCTAAGGAGCAGTCAGGGTTGATTTCTTCTAAGATTGACCTATTTGTTCTCCTAGCTGTCCAGGGGACTCTCAAAACCCTTCTCCAACATCACATCTCAAAGGCGTCTATTCTTCTGCGCTCAGCTTTCCTAATGGTCCAGCTCTCACAACCATACATTGCCACAGGGAATACCACTGCTTTGACTATGCGAATTTTTGTTTGCAATGTGATGTCTCTTCTTTTCACTATGCTCCCCAGGTTTCTCATTGCTTGCCTCGCAAAAATCAGTCACCTTTTTATTTCATGGCTGCAATCTCCATCTGCAGTGAGCTTTGATCCTAAGAAAGTAAAATCTGTCACTGCTTCTATTTCTTCCCCATCTATTTTCCAGGGACTGATAGGGCCTGTTGACATAATCTTTGTTTTCTTGATGTTGAGTCTCAAACCAGCTTTTTCACTTTCTTCTTTCAACCTAAACAGGAGCTTCTTTAGGTCCTCCTCACTTTCTGCCATTAGGGTGGTATCATCTGCATATCATAAATTGTTGATGTTTCTCCCAGCAATTTTGATCCCAAACTGTGATTCCTCCATCCCTGCATTGAGCATTATGTGTTCTGTGTATAAGTTGAATAAGCAGTGTGACAAAATGCAGCCTTGTCTTACTCCTTTTCCTATTCCAAACCACTCCATCATTCCATTTTCTGTCCTAACTGTTGCTTCTTGATTCATGTACAGATTTCTCATGAGGCCTATAAGGTGTTCCGGTATTCCCATCTCTTTAATTACTTGCCACATTTTGTTGTGGTCGACACAGTCAAAAGCCTTAGTGTAATCAATGAAACAGAAGTAGACTTGTTTCTGATATTCCTTTGTTTTTTCCATGATCCATCTTATGTTGGCGATGTGTTCTCTAGTCCCCCTGCCTCTTCTGAAACCCGCCTGCACTTCTGGTAATTCTCTCTCCACATGCTGTTGCAGTCTATCCTGTATTATCTTGAGCATCACCTTGCTAGCGTGAGGGATGAGCTCAATTGTTCGATAATTTGAACATTCTTTGGCATTACCCTTTTTGGGGAGTGGGACGTATACAGATCTTTTCCAATCCTGTGGCCATTGTTGTGTTAACAAAAATAATTTCATTTCAGAAATTATTCTAGGTTGAAAGAGTTTTTGCTGGAGAAACTCTGCTCAGAGGATGCCCGAATGAGGCTCCTTTCATTCCCCACCGAAGTGGTCCCTATTTATCTACTTGCAATTTCTTTTTGTAATTGTAACATAGTTAAAAGCAAAGACATCACCTTGCAAACAAAAGTCTGCATAGTCAAAGCAATGGTATTCCCAGTAGTAATGTATGGTTTTGAGAGCTGGACAGTGAGGAGAACAAATAGGTCGATCTTAAAAGATATTAACCCTGACTGCTTCTTGGAAGGTCAAATATTGAAAATGAAGCTAAAGTACTTTGGACATCAAATGAGAAGAGAGGATTCACTTGAGAAAGCCTTAATGCTGGGAAAGGTTGAAGGCAAAAGGAGAGGGGGTTAGTTGAGAATGAGATGGATAGATGGCATTGTTGGTGCAATGGTCACCAAATTGGACAGGTTGAGGAGGATGGTGGAGGATAGGGGTGCCTGGCGTGCAATGGTCCATGGGGTTGCAAGGGGTTAAACTTGACTATGTGACTGAACAACAACAATTTCTTGCTTTCAAACTGCTAGGTTGTTGGGCTGGGATGGAGACGGGTACTCAGTCTGTCATGCAGTACCTGGGTCTTGAACTACCTTCTTGCCAGCCCTCCAGCTAACAAGGTGAGTTTCTTAACCACTGAGCCACTGCAGCCCCTATAAGATAGGAATGACTATCAAAACGGAGAATTATAGCATTTGTAGGTCAAAAAACAACCCTGGTTGTTTCAGCATCTGTAGAAAACAAGAGCGATTGGCTAGACTTGGTCCATTCCAATAGAATACAACTCATCAGAAAGGTGGAAATAGTGGGCACTTTGGATGCAAGTGACCTGACCATCTGGGGATTTGTAATACTGAAAAAAGGGAGAGCTCAAAGTAATACGATGTGCCCTCTGAACTTTAAGAAAGCTAACTTCAATAAACAGAAAGCAATAATAAGTGAGATCCCACGAATCCCCTGAGACTTAGCACTCATAAGCAGGATAGCAGAAAAAAGCCCTTGGATTATTGAAAGATACCATAAGAAGATGAATTTCAAGCAGATTTTGTAAAAGAAGATTATATCCTGAGGTCAGGGTACATGCAATTTTAGAGAAAATATATTTTGACATGATAAAGAAAAGTATTTCATCCTGGATTCCTACTGGTCTTAAAAAAATGGTTACAAAGGAAATTGCCAAATACCACCTGTTGAGAAAAATGAAAAGAAGAATATGTGGGTGTATGAGTGAGACATGAAAACCATTTATTCAAATGGCTGTAATTTTGTTTATGTTTTATGTAGTGGAATTGGCTAGGGTTGTAGCAGGATGTAATTTATTATTGTTTATGGATTATGTTTGCAGATAATTCCTCAATAAACACAGAGTTGAGCTGGTTGAGAACAGGAGACATCAAATTCTCCACTGAGTTTACTCCATCTAATCTAGCTGAAGAGATGTGTCGGGTCTTTGTAAGATGTGTGATCTCTAAGCTGACTTCTACACCTTTGAACTGTGAGTAGTAAATTTATATAGTCACAACACAAATCAACACACCTTTTTGGGGACAAAAGACAGTCACCATAATGTCAGTCCTTAATGACCCAGATGGTCTTGTGAACTACAGTTTCCAAGCTTCTTAGACCTAAAGCAAGTCCAAGAAATATACTCTTACGTGTTTCAATGGAGTCTACTTCTCAGTAGATGCATGTTTGTCTGCTACAATCCTAGCCTTCTGTACTCAACGTAAACCCTACATATGTTATGGGAATAAGTGTGCGTAGAATTGCAACTACAGGTGGGTGGGTGGAATGTATATTTAATGTGCATTATTATATGTTTTAATGTGTATTTTTGTGTATTTTTATCTGTATTTTTGTATATTTTTGTGTATTTATTTTTATGTGTATTTATTTTTATGAGTTTTTATGTGTTTTAATGTGTATTTTGTGTATTTTTATGTGTTTTATGTGTATTTAATTTGTATTTTAATCTGTTTTTAATTTGTATTTTTATGTTTTTTTTATATGTGTATTTTTAACTTTGGCTCCACCCATGACATTGGCTCTGCCCACAGTGTGGTAGTAATTTTTTTGGCTGCCCATCACTGATTTTAACTACCTCAGAAGGATGGAGCGGTGTGTCAACATTGAGCCAAGTTAGTTGTTTTTGGCTGCATTGCTGCAGTTTAACCACTGCACCACCAGAGTTCTTTTAGTGATGCTTTTATTTGTATGAATTAATGATTATTTTGATTTTGAAAATTATTGGTTGGTTTATGTAATATTGTTAGCAGAAGCGTAGTGGGGGGGGGGTTAGGGGGCGGATGGCCCAGGTGGCACTTTTCAGGAGGTGGCAAAATGTCCCCACCACTTTGCTACGCTGGCAGCCGGGCCGCCCCCTCTTTGCCTCCCGCCAGCCATGGTTGCCCTTGCTCTGCCTCTGCTGCCACCTCCACCTGACGGGCACCAACCAGGACTTTGCTGAAGCTAGCACAGTGAGCCAGGCAATGGGCGGGCAGGTGACTTTGCCCAAGCCTAGCCTGGGAATGCAGGCAGGCAGGCAGGTAAACAGACCCGGCTTGGGGGCCACCACGTTGAGGGTGTGGCAGCAGGGCAGGAAGGGCGGTGGTGGCGGGAGTAGCGCTGATTGTCTCCGCATCCTCCTCTGCCTTCTCCCCTCGCCTGCTCACTCCTGACCGCCCAGCTGGCCATCAAGGGTTCTGTCAGCCCTAGGTCTGGACCCAGGGGCCTTGGCACAGGCAGCGAGAGGCTAACTGGTTCCCACAGGGGGGGCGGGGGGCAACGAGCCTAGATGGAGGGGGTGGCGAGGTTGTTCTTTGCCCTGGGCAGCTGAAGCCCACGCAACGCCACTGATTGTGAGCCCAGAGTAGTGTGCTTGCACCAATTGGGGTGGAATATACAGTCAAACCTCGCATAAAGAGTGCCTCGCTTAAAGAGTAACTCACTTAAAGAACAGAATTTTCTCTGAATGTTCGCTTCACTTAACAAATAAAACCAACCAAAAACTCGCTTAACAAATAAATAGGTTTTTGTAATCCTTCCCACCAGAAGCCACAATTGGTCACTTACAATGGTGTTTTGCTTAAAGAACAAACTCGCTTAAAGAGCAATCCCATGGAACGCATGCTCTTTAAGCAAGATACAACTATAAATAAATTACAAATTAAAATTACAAAATTACAAAATTACAAAATTACAAAATTACAAAATTACAAAATTACAAAATTACAAAATTAGATAGATAGATAGATAGCTAGATAGATAGATATGGCCACTCATGTCTAAAAAAGGCCTGAGTCAGGAGTGGCCTATGCTCTGTATGGGGATTTTCAATCTTTGTGAAAAGGTGAGTTGAGGCATATCTCTGCCTGCTTGACCCAAGAGCCACCAATAAACTAAACAGATATATGCAGTATTATATCCTAAAGATTTGTTACTACTTGTGCATAGGTTTGATACTTTGTTTTCTCTGATGCAACTCTAAAGCACATAGCAAATCAAATAATTCCTTCCTTCCTTCCTTTCTTTCCAGCTCCCTCTCTCTTTCTTGTTTCCAAAGTCTCAGAATTCAGCATGTAGTTGACTGTCTAAGGATTTGGGCAAATATAGTTCAAAAATAGGTTCCCCACCCCCACCTCCAAACTCCAGCTTATTGTAGGCTTTTCTTTGTTTCCCAGACCAGAGTGTTTCTGTCAGTGAACAAAATGTTCTGCCCTGACATGCAGGAAATGAACGGGGCTTGGCAATAATGCCTAAAGTGATTTCCAGGACATTGTGATATCATTGAAACTTAGTTTTATTGAACACTTGATTTTAAAAAAGCATCAATGTTATTTTCTTTTCCTGTCAGATAAGAGAGGAAATGCATCTTACCCACAACAGAATATCACTTTTCCCAATCCATGTCTTTCCTATACAGATAGGCTGTTATCTCACTGCCATTATGCCATGTGACAATTGGAAAACAGAGCACTCTAGAGCTGCAACTGTACCGGCTGTACTTGTTTGTGTACTGAGATGTTTTAGTAGTGGTGTCCATAGGTGGATGTGCATGTATTGATGCTACTCTTTCTCTGTAGAAATCCTACTTTAGGTAAAGACAAAGGACACCCTTTACCTTGAGCCTGTGGTGGCTCAAGTGGTTAAGACACTAAACTGCCTGGAGGGTTGGAGTTTGATACATGAGAACTGCATGATGGAGTGAGCTCCCATCTCTGTCCCAGCTCCTACCAACCTAGCAGTTTGAAAGCAAGAAATTGCAAGTAAATAAATAGTTACTACTTTGGTGGGAATGTAAACAGTGTTCTGTTAACCCTGGTGTCTAGGCATGACTGCTACATGTCCATGAAAATGTCTGCAAAAGCAGACAGCACTGGCTCTTTGGCTATAAACAGACATGAGCACTGAACACTAGAGTTGGATAAAACTGACTTTTGAGCAAGGGTGACCTTTACCCTTTACCTAACGGTCATCCATGTTCAAAAGCCAGTCATATCCAAGTCTAGGGTACGGTGCTCATCTCCATTTACAGCCAAAGAGCCATCGCTGTCTTACTGGAGTACAATTCATAGCACCTCCCATTACAAGATGGAGGAAGGAGCTCACTGGAGAAATAACATCATTAAAGGAGGATATAGCTGAGGGCCTCAACTTCCTCTGTGTCACTTGGAGGAACCTAAATAGGATGAGGAACAGAGTCCCTAAATGTAAATCCAACATGCTCAAATGGGGGCTGCTAGCAGACAACAATATGTGGTGTGAATGTAGAGAGATACAGACTCCAGCTCATTTACTGGTCTCACAATTACTGCCAGAAACATGCACCAATGAGGACTTAAGTTTGGCCAATGACAAAGCCAAAAAAAAAAATGGCTTCATTTGGCAGTCCACAGTTTGATCGAGACACGAAAGAAGAAGAAAAATCTCCCAGCCAGGGTAGCCACTAATAGGGGAATTCTGGTATATCCCATGAAAAATCAATTTTACTATGCACTAGAGAGGACTTCTTGTTTAATTGTAGTTTCATCACTTCTTGTTAGTTTGGAGTGGGAAAATTGATGTTTCCATTGGCTGATATCCTGTTGTTTAGTGTAATACCCTGTGCTACAATAGGCCCTTTGAAATGGGGGAATCTATGGAGGCATTAACTCATCAAATCCCCATCATATTAATAGGGATTTTCTGAGTCAACTCACCTGCAAGTTCAAGTAGGCCTACTCTAGCTGTGATTCATTACACCAAGCAAGTGGATTTTAGCCTATATGCAAAAACATTATGGGAAAATGATATATCAATTTTAAAAGTAATCACCAATTAGTAAGATTCAAACTTCATGACCTACCTCTTTCAGCACCTTTTCCATCACCACAAACTGTAGCAACTTACTATACGGGATTCTGACCAGCAGAATGATAAGACGAGGGGGCTAGCTGGGTACTTCGGAGTCTTCTCTCCCCTCCTCATCATCTCTCTCTCTCCATCTCCTTCTTCCAGCAGCTCTCTTTACAAGTGTACAGCATATGCCACACAATGACATGATCAATCATCCTTCACCATCATCCTTTACCATGCTGTCACGCTATGTTGCACTAGCCGTACTCAAATAGATATTTACACAATTGATGATAGATGAATGCAATCTATTTCTGTAACCCTACAATAGTAGAATGCATATAGTCAAAGCAATGGTATTCCCTGTGGGAATGTATGGTTGTGAGATCTGGACCATTAGGAAAGCTGAGCGCAGAAGAATAGATGCCTTTGAGATGTGGTGTTGGAGGAGAGTTTTGAGAGTCCCTTGGACAGCAAGGAGAACAAATGGGTCAGTCTTAGAAGAAATAAACCCTGACTGCTCCCTACAAGGTTAAATAGTAAATATGAAGATGAAGTACTTTGGACATTAAATGAGAAGAGAGGATTTACTTGAGAAGGCCTTGATGCTGGGAAAGGTGGAGGGCAAAAGAAGAAGGGGCGGCCAAAAATGAGATGGCTAGATGGTATTGTGGATGCAGTGGGCACAGAGCTGGGCAGGCTGAGGAGGATGGTGGAGGACAGAGGTGCCTGGAGGACAATGGTCCATCGGGTCACAAAGGGTCAGAATGGACTGTGCAACTGAACAACAAAAAAGAGGAAGGAACTTTCTGTGGTTCATCTGAACAGGAACAGACATTCCAGCATCATAGGGAATGAACAACCTGTATTATTGATCAGCCTGTAGGAGAATTTGTTCTCATGATTAAACTGGTCAATTTCACAAGGATGCAACAACAAACCACCACTCATTGGAGGTGCAGGGCTTTGGGAAGACTTCTATGTGGGAACAAATGGAAGACCAGGTGATACCTTTATTAGACCACTAAAAGTCAGCTAGTTTCATATGGGTGCCCAAGTCAGCACTTCTGTTGATCAGCGCTTCTGGGAATTGAAATTCAAGAACATCTGGAGCACCTAGGTTGGCCACCCTTGCCCTAGGTTGCATGGTAAGATCTTGTGGACAGTTCAGAAAAAAATATGTATAGGATTCCAAAAAAATTATGGCAGATGACTGCACCAGATCTGATTTTTAAGATGGGTTCAAGTGCTGGCAGCAAATGGGTTTTGAGAGAATTATAATAATTCTTCTCCTGTGCTGGTCAGCCTCACCTGGAATATTATATCCAGTTCTGGGCACAACAGTTTTAATTTTTTTAAGTGGTAGCTGTGTTAGTCTGAGCAAACATAACAGAGAGTAAACAAAAAAAAAAGATTTGATCCACGAAAGCTAACATTAAAATACAGGAGTTAGTCTTTAATGTGCTGTGACAGATAGGCTTTGACCTGGACCTTGAGACTCTCCCATTCCTTCTGAGCAACTTTTACCAGTCTGCCCTATGGAACTTCCCCAAAGACTCCGAGCTCAGGAGGCCTAGATGTCATCCTGCAAAGCCTGCAGTAACCTGGGACTTATCTGTATTAACACAGCCCAGCAGTATTATGGAGAGTGATATGTAATATGTGGTAGTGTGTGGCTTATGGCTTAATTCTTGTCTTACCCCCCCCCCTTTCAAAGAACATGTGTTGTTGATAAAAGTAAAGATGTTTATTGTTCTCAAAGCATATTGTAGCAATAACAGTTCATTTGTTGGTTCAATATACAGAATTACAGCATACACAAATACTAATCAAAAAGGACTGTTAGGGAAATCCACACTCAGGCCTTCCCCCAGAAATAGAAGAAAACCTGACTACCTCTAAGTAATCATGTTGGATTGGACTAGGGATTCTGGTGTAGCCTCCAGAAATCCCAAACTCGAACTTTAACTAGAACTAATTCCCAAACCCATGTGCCTATAGGAAAGAACATGTGCTTGGCTCTCCTAATTAGCATACAGCCAATTAGAGCCCAGGGTTTGTATAAACAACCACTGGTTCCCATAACACATGTGTATTTTATCACAGGTGCCACAATCTTTTTTGTCTTTTTTGGTTTTGTTTATTTTCTAGCAATTTTATATCAATGAGCTGAAACATCTCCAGATCAGGTATCAGGTGATCTGGAAATCAAGCCTTGCAAAGAGGAGAAGACTTGGTGAGAAGCTATGGAATGGTGAAACTCACAAAGTTGTTGAGAGTGAGAAAATGTTGCTATTGTTCTCCACATTCTTCACTATGACCTCTGTTTATACCTAACCAAGAAATGAGCTGTTTTAAAGAATAAAATGCTCGGTAGTGATCCTTTCCAATACATACACCCAAAGGTAATGAGAGAGTTGAAGTCATTGTGCTGAAAATTCTTGCTTCAACTTCTGGTCCATTAAACTATCTGTCCAAAAAGAACCATAGAGAATTCTGCAACTTTTCCCCATACCAACATAAACAAAGCTTCACTTGACTTCGTTGCTTAACAGCCCAGCTAAAATATTATCCAACCATCCCATTAGGACTCAAAGGATTAATTGACTTTTAGATGCCATAGGGCCCTGAAGTGCTCATCTGCTAACTAACTCATGGAAATAATTAATGTCTGGGAGTCATGTGATCATTACATTAAAATGTCAAGAAAAAGTAATTTCTTCATACAAACAAAGCAGTGTAGAATATGATCACCATTCAGAGCAAGGGAGTTTCATTAGTGTTTTGTTTAAATTCAGCTGGATTGGGTATATGTCAGGAAACTGATTAATATTTAATTTTGCAAAGCAGTCAAAGTTATTGCCATTCTTGAAAAGAGAATTAAATAAATCCAGTTACTAGTTCTAGTGCCTACCAGTGTCAATTTTAAGTACCAAAGGAAATGGTGGAGGTGAGAGAAGCTACCGAGATTAGAATCAATAAAGGTAAAGATCTCCCTTGCTTGAAAGACCATCATGTCTGGCTCTAAAGGGCAGTGCTCATCTCTGTTTACAGCCAAAGAGCCAGTGCTGTCTGTGTCTGCAGGCATTTCCATGGTCATGTGGCAGTCATGACTATATGTGGAACACATGAAACACTTCCTGCTGAAGCTTTACTTATTTATCTACTTACAATTTATTGTGTGTGTGTGTGTGTGTGAGAGAGAGAGAGAGTGAGAGTGTGTGTGTGTGTGTGTGGTGAGGAAGAAAGGATCAGCAGCTAAACTCCAATAACAAATGAAATTAAAGAGAAATCCACATGGCAGAGGTACTAAATTATCAGAGAAATGTTTGACTAATAAGGGATACATCTGGTGTATTGAGAAAAGAAACATAAAAATCTAGTTAATGTATAGGATTGATGTGATTTTCTGGCAAACGACTTGGCTGAAGCAAATATAATAAACTGAACAGAATCCAGATTCCACAGGTTCCTTGAAATGTCAAGTAAGAATGGAAGTTTATGGAAAAAACACAGGAACATTTCCTTTTATTCTGCAAGATTGTCTAATGTCTACTTAGAGATATAAGTTTATCTGTTGCATGCAGTTAAATGAAGTATCCAGTACTGTACTTAGAAATGATAAATGGATGTGTCAGTTTTATTTTCTTTCGATGTTTTATTTTTGCAATCTTAACTTCAGTTTGTCTCACATTTTGATTTTTTTAACAAGTTCTTGTCCATGTGTATGGTTTTGTTTGTTTGTATTTTGATGCATATTTATCCATGTATATAAACATGCAAGTTGACATAATATGCACATTTTTGCTAGCATTTTTTCTTTCTTTCTTTCTTTCTTTCTTTCTTTCTTTCTTTCTTTCTTTCTTTCTTTCTTTCTTATTAATATACAGTGGAACCCCAGTTAATGTAATTAATGCACTCTCCAGGACATTTCTTACAGCGAAATTTTTTAAACCAATTTTCCCATAGGCATGCACTGAAAACCGATTAATCTGTTCCGGAAAAAAATCTGTAAAGTGAGCCAGTATTTTCTATGGATTTCCTTTTGTTATGCAATTTTTTCCTGTTAACTGAGCAGTTTGCTAACTGAGGTTCCTCTGTATATATTTTATGGGGGGAAATGGGAATAAAGGTGGATTCTAGGGCCATATTCATTAAATGTGTTTAAAGAAATGATGCAGTGATATGCACTCAGTCTTGCAGAAGTAAAGCCTGGATTGAAGGGAAGACATATCTGTTGAAAGCAAAAGATAAAATCATGGTTCCCAATGTAGGGCGCACACACTGCTGGGAGGCAATTTGATTTTTAAGAGGGGCAGTTTGAGAGTGATATATTCACTAACATTAATGGCCTTTTAGGCTTCCTCCATGTGATTATGAGTTCACTTTGTGTAATAATAAGAATTATATATCATGGGGGGGATGGTTAGGTGGGGCATGGCCAACAAAAGTTTGGGGACCACTAGGGTAAGTGGTCCCCAAACTTCCTCCTTTGGACCATGCTGGTGTCCCATTGACCTGCCAGATGCGCATCCTGCCACTGAAGACAGATGGTATACTTCATTGATTTTCTCCACCACCTTCAAGAACCAATTTTTGCAAGTCCTTTTGCAGATGAAACAGAAAAATGTCAGTACTGAGGAAGATAGACAGGCTGAAACACATCAGCCACTGAACAGACAGCCAAGGAATGTTTGCCATTTACTGGGCAAATTGGCTCTCCCTGCTGACATTTTTGGGGCAGCAATTCAGTTAAATAAATGTATACACCAAAACAGGTACTGTATTCTAAAGAGAATTTAAATCTGCTGAAATCCTGAAGATGAAACCCTTTCTATTAAATGCAACCAAATTATTCTTCCTTAGTCTATGAAGAATACAATGATGGGGCTGGGGAAACCAAGCCATTACTATCTGATGAAATACACTAGGACAGTTATGGCGAACCTTTTAGAGACTGAGTGCCCAAACTGCAACCCAAAACCTACTTATTTATCGCAAAATGCCAACATAGCAACAAGGGAGGAAGGAAATACTCCCATTGGGTTGCTGGGCAGAGGGGCAGGTGAACTCTGTGCTGGGGTGAAAGAGGAAGTGCTCCCATTAGGCTGCTGTGCAGAGGGGTGGGGTGAACTCTGTGCTGGGGTAACTGCATGAGCACCCATTAAGAGGGCTCCGAGTGACACCTCTGGCACACGTGCCATAGGTTTGCCATCACTGCCCTAGGAAGTAACTGCTGCCTCTAGATTAGGGAAATTTGTGTTATGTATTTTTTGTTTTTAAAAACTCTCTCCAGCCCTATAATTCCACAAATCTCTGAACAACAGGTAACAATGTATTGCTCAAATATCTATCTATCTATCTATCTATCTATCTATCTATCTATCTATCTATCTATCTATCTATCTATCTATATCTATATCTATCTCTCTATCTCTATCTCTATCTCTATCTCTATCTATCTATATCTATCTATCTCTATCTCTATCTCTATCTCTATCTATCTATCTATCTATCTATATAGGTGTGTGTGTGTGTGTGTGTGTGTGTGTGTGTGTGTGTGTGTGTGTGTGTGTGTGTGTGTGTGTGTGTGTGTGTGTGTGTTTGTGTATATATATAGTTGTATAGTGTATATATATAGTTGAGAAAGTTGTGCGGATTCTTTGGTCTGATTTCAAAGAAAAGCCATTCATGCCATGAAATAAAATGCTATTTTCACATAACATCATAATGTGCATGAATTACATTTGTGTGACTGTTTCCATTATGTTTATTCAATGCTTATGCATGAATAACATTTTTCCTCTTTATTATTTTGCTTCGATTTCCATTAGGTGCTTATTCAAGATAGCCACATATTTCATGAGACAATTTCAGGATATGCACAAGCTGAAAATAACTGTGTTTGTACTTGTAAATTCAGAAGTCTCATTTGTACGACAAGCATATGTTTAAGTAGTTTTCAGCTCAATTCTTATACCAGTTGAAGTTCACTTTGCTTCTGCTGTGTATGAAGACAAGGCTAGCTTTCTGTTTCTCCACCAGGATTATTACCCCTAAATTACCCTTTCACACACACAAGGTTATTGTTGCTATGTTTTGCCCAAAGTGACTTTCAAATAGTCTAGAGAAATATCCCAAAATGGTAGCCATTAAAACATGATATTCCTTATCTAATGTATTTTATCACATTTTAACCTAATATGGTCAGATGACTAGTCAGTTAATAAGAATACTGTACTGGATACTGTACTCATTTCCCCCAAGGATAGTCCACCACAGAACTCATGGTGATCCAAAGAAATTAGCCAACCAAGAGCTAGGCTTTTATAAAGGTTCTTAATTGCACTTTGAAGATAAACGCGCCATCAAAAAGATTATATCATAACTGTGTGTGTGTGTGTGGGTGTGGGTGTGTGGGTGTGGGTGTGTGGGTGTGTGTGTTTCCTGTCCATCGCGGGTATCATCCCACTCTGGGTGGCATACAACAAATATTTTTTTCCCAAAAGTAACAATAGAAAGTTAAACATAAACAGTAAACCAAACAGAACAAACTATGGGCAAAAACGACAAACAGTAACATCCCTTCAACCTCCCCCCCCACACACACACACACACATTGATGGCAGTAAAATATAAATTTGTTTGGCAGTTAGTAAGATGTCATTAACAGTCTGTTTAAAGAGAAAGGATTTCAACTGTTTTAAAAATATAGGTAAAGATGGAACCTGGCTCTGCTCAACAGATAGAGAGTTCCAAAGTATCGGTGCCACCACAGAAAAGGCTCTTCTACACATCACAGCCTTTCTTGCTAACCTTGGGGGCGGCACCTGGAGCTGTGCTGCCTGGCAGGAACCGTGATGCAGGCAAAAGTTACAAAAATGTATTGTTTGGAGGGGGAAAGATCTTTAAGTTCCCCACAATCTACTGTGAGGAATGTAGCCAAACTTAGTGGGAAGAGAAAAGTCAAGAGAAAGGTGGTAGTCATTTCTAATAGGCCCACTGGGACCACACCCTGAAAACTCTGTCTTCTCTACACCACCTCTTGCAAAGTGAGTAGCATAAACATCCTCAAGATTTTTGGACCCCTCTTCAGTACTTGGAGACATTCAGGAACCATCCACAAAGGTTTTTAGAGGTGGGGAGGAGTCTACTACAATGTTAATTTTATCCCTATGGTTTTCAACAACATGAATAAATCCAGTAGCTCCACTGCCATTGTTTCTTACTTGAAATATGCTGGTGGTTTTGACTTCTTGACCCAGAGTTCTTAGTCTCTTTTCCTATTCTGTTTGGAAAGTATTGTACTCCTCCATAACTGGTAATGTTCAAAGAGTAGCAAACAGGACTTCAACACATACTAAGCAGTTCAGGATCTGTAACATACCTACCTACAAACTGATAGCTATGATGTCTCCCTAGCAGTTATGAAAAACTGGTTTGTATTGACAAGAGTTCCCTCAAAGGGCAATCATATCTTTCAGAGTGAATCTGGAGGTACTTCCTCAGGCAACCTTTACTTTACTAAGGATGTAGGACAAAATGGGACTAATCCACTCTGGGGTGGTTTGGAGCTGACCTGACCTGATTTGTTCTTTGCTTCCTGCATGTATTTTGTATACTTCCAAATGTGTACTATAAAATAAAGTAGTGAAGGGGGGAAACCAAAGAGTATAACCAAGTTGGGAGGATTGCTACAGATGTTAAGATATATGGCCCCAGCAGCTGCAGGAGAAGATATAGGATCCAGAGAGCTTGCTCTTAGCCCTCCCTGGGGCCCTAGCAGCAGGTGAGCTCTGGTGATTCAGTTGTTAATCTATTTTTTCCTATAGTGCTTCCTCCTGCTGCTATTTTTCTCCCAAAACTACTGGAGTAACAGCCTCCCAAAAAGTGAACAGCAGTGTCTTGCTCCACCCTGCTGAGGGTCAAAATAGGTACAAATAACCCTGATTCTGCCCATTCTGCAAATATTTATCCAAGGATAGTGTACACATCTGATATGTATCAATCCCTAGACTCCATGCTTCGTTTTGGCTTTACTTTGGTGATCCTTATTTACTTGGGTCCCTCATCCTTCAAAACACATTTTTGCTCTTTTGTGCTATGTTTCATTTATATCCATTTTTAAAAAGATACGATTTCAATGGAGATTCATTTTCTCTTTTGTGACATATACACTTTTGTGTTTTCTAAGCAAATAGCTATCCCCCCATTTCATATCTACTCTTTGATTCCATTAAGTATTTGAAATTGTAATTCATACCTAAACTAGCAGAACTTGCTACAATATTGCAACACTTTAGCATAGGAAAAAATTAAAATAAACTACCGTAGTTAAAATGGTTTAAATTTCCATTTGCTTTCATGATTTTTATATTGGCCTTTGCTGTTTTATACTGCAAGGCTTGTTGACATGACCACATCTTGAAAAGAAACCAGCAATATATTAGTTTTTTGAAAATTCCCCATGGCATCACTTCTGAGACATTTCAGCAGGCTGATGTGCACAAGATTCAGGAAAAATCTAGAATCCAAGCATAAACAAGCTCATCTGTGCTGCAGGTGATTGGATGACATTTCCTCCACTGAAGGATCATCACCCCACCTAAAGGCGCTTATCCACTCATAGCAGTTGGCCCTTTTGGGGAGTCAGGTTATTTACCACAATCCAACACTCAGCATTGAGGCACTGGATGTATGATCTACTCCATTACCATAGCAGGATGTCTGGCCAGACAAAAGGAAAGGACTAGATATTAATTTATTCTTTTATTTATTACATTTCTATAATGGCCTTCTGTGGAACTATGTTGGCAGGTCACCAGTTTGAAACCAGAGTGCTGTACAGCAGAAAGAGCTCCCATCTCTGTCCCACCTCCTCCCAAAGTAGCAGTTCGAAAGCAAGAAATTGCAAGTAGATAAATAGATACTGCTTTGGTGGGAAAGGTAACAGGATTGCATGTGCTTTAGCGTCTAGTCATGACTGCAACACAACCAAGGAAACATTTGCTGTAAACAGAGATGAGCACTGCCCCCTAGAGTCAAGTACGACTGGCTTTTAAGCAAGGGAGACCTTCACCTTTGCTATAATGTTCATCTACTGAAGTCCACTACTCTGGGCAGCTTGTATACAAAAATTTAATCTCACCCATGAAATATAAAACTTACTACAAACATAACTGTAACTTAAAGTAATTTTTTTAAAAACCCAGAAGCAGCAACAGGCAACATTCAACTAGTGACAACCTCAGAGGGTCAAAAGATATATAGTGATACCTCAGATAACGGCTGCATCAGATAACGATGCAAAATTTCTAAAGAAATTTTGCTTCGGATAACGATCTGCTAGGGTTATCTGATGCAGTCATTCGTAGCAGCAGGGTAGCTGGAAAGCTGAATGGGGTTCTTCATTCAGCTTCCCAGCCACCCTGCAGCTGCTGGGGAAGGCGACTCCCCGTCACCTTCCCCAGCCAACCCACAGCTGTGGAAGCAGGGGCGGGTGGCTAGGGAAGCCAATGGGGAGTCCCCGTCAGGGGGGCAGTGAGCCTGAAATAGGTAAAAAAAAACCACAGACCCAGGGAGGTCAGGGGACACTATCCGTGCTGTTTTTGGCCTTCCCCCACCTCCCGGGGCAGTGCAGCAAGCCAAAATGTCCCTGATGGCTCGGGGGGGGGGGAAGGATCGGGGGACCCAATCCAAGCTGTTTCCAAAGTTCCCCCACCTCCCTGGAGGCTGCAGCAAGCCAAAATGTCAGGATTCAAATCCCGACGTCTGGCTTGCTGCAGCCTCCAGGGGAACCGGGCTTTTTTTAAACGTTGTATAATAATAATAATAATAATAAAAACCCCACACACAGTGATATATACAATGCCTTGGAGGATGCGGTGTATCACAATCGTTTTTCACTATTTCCAAAAACTAAGTTGATCTGGTGCTAGCCTGCCACCTTCTCCTCTGTCAATGTAGATTCCACAAATGGTTGCCAAATTTTCCAGAATCTATTTTCAATAATTTTATTTATTTGTTTGTTCAGATTTATATTGCTGCCCACCCGCCAAGGTGACTTAGGGCAACTTACAGTCAAAACAGCAACAGTACAGTAACAATAATAAAATACAACCTCACAAAACAACCAAAGCAGAACACAAACTAACTCCCCTCTGGCCGTTGATGGGGGCCTGGAGGTGGGGGTGAGGTCCTCAGCTGCCTGCCAGGCCATGGTGTCTTTTCCTTCAGGCCATTGGTGTGGGCCCAGATGAGGGGGTGATGTTCTCTGCTGCCTGCCAGGTCATGGCGTCTTTTCCCTCAGGCTGTTGGTGTGGGCCAAAAAAAATGGGGACAAGGTCCTCAGCTGCCTGCCAGGCCATGGTGTGTGTGTGGGTTTTTTTTTAAAGGAATGCTTTTAAGAGTGTTTTATTGTGTTTTTTTGTGAATTGTGAGCCACCCTGGGTCACCTCGGTGAGGAGGGCGATTGATAAGTATGAATAATGAATAAATAAATAAAATGATATCTTTATACCTTTTTCAAAAAATTCAACTCCCATGTTAACTTATCATTCAAGGCAATTTTCCACGTTTCCTTATACTAATCTTCAATTTTTCAAATCACATCATTTTTCCAATTTCTTGCAATACATTGTCTACCCATTGTCAATATTATAGACAATAACTCTTTTTTATCCTTATCTATGTTCATGTTATCCATGTCCGTCAGCAAAGCAGTACCTGACCCCAGCTTAAGGCTCATTCCCTTTATCCTTGAAGTTTCTTTCTCAATTTCCCCCAAAAAATCTTTTACCACATTAAAACTCCACCACATGTGTTCGTAAGTTCCCAGTGTATTCTTACATCTCCAACACATTTTATTTTTAGTATTATCCACCTGATGCAACCTAACTGGGGTCAGGTACCATCTCCATAGCATTTTATAATTATCTTCTTTTACTCTGACAGACATGGTTCTCATGATCCTTCTCTTCCATTTATTTTTCCAAGCCATTTCTGTAATTTTAACATTCAAATCTTGTTCCCAATTTTTTCTCAATGTTTCTTGTGGACAACATTCTCGATTTAAAATTTTATAATTCTTGCTCACCAAGCCCTTGATTCCCAGCTCTCCCTTTCTTATCTTTAATACCAATTCCTCAAATTCTGTCATATCCCTTTCCAAACTTATCTCCCTCAAATATTTACTATTCCACTTGTTTACTAATACAATCTGGAACCAGTTCAATTTCATTTGTGTGTATATCTCTAACTTTGTCTCTCTTGTAAGGATGAATAGCTCTGACATCAGGATGTACTTAAAATCTGGAGAAAGGGGCTTGATGTACCTTCCACAAGGATGGACCCATTATTTCAAGGGCTCAATTTCCAATAATTGTCCTTTGAGCTTCTCTTGGTATAGGAACCTAAAGATACAAAGGCAGTGAATTCAGGTACAGAGACATAAGGACCTCTTGACATTTCCTGGATTGTCCTTTCCTTGCTTTGATCAACATGGAGTTTCCTTCAAATGAGACGGATAATCTTAAGATTTTTTGAGTCTCTTCTTGCTTTCTCATATTTCCTTCTGCAAAGGACAAAGGAAACATGTTGCTTTTGTATTTAGGTAGTCAGCAAGCAGCCACAGCTTCTTGCATTTTTCCTATGTATTTCCATAATAGAAACTAGCTTTCTTATTTTTCTACCTGAACAAGTGTATCTTTTTCAAACAAGAAAGTGTGCTCAGATAACCATTCTGATATCCAGAGGCTGAATCCACAGGTTAACTTAACTCCTGCTTCTTGGTCTGGAACACTTCTGTGTTGTGCTATTTCTCATGCAGGATTGCTCAAAAACATGGAAGAAGGAAAGGGGAAATGTATCATTTATTCTTATTACCACAATCAAGCTCCCCCATTGGCTTAGTGGTTAGTATGCTGAGGTTGGAGGCTGGAAGGTCGGTTTTCGATACCCGACAGCTGCACTTAGGGACATGAAAGGAGCTTCACTCAGGGTCCAGAAAAAATCCTTTCAATCCAGAGTAATCTCTGACACTAAATTATTATTATACCATAATCAAACAGTAATATGAAACAAAACAGAAGTCTTCCCTTCCACATTAATTACTTTAGTAATTAAAATCCAACAGTAAGTCACAATTAGAGTAAACCCCCTGAATCTATGGAACTTGCACCAAATCCTAACTGATTCAATGGCCTTTCTCATACATGTATGCATGCTTGAAATATTCCCCACTTCAACAATTAAAACATATTTAATACCAGCCCTATAAAGAAATTCATCCATTTGTATATATTCATTCTGAGTTTGCAGGCCTTACTTTCGATTGTCCCCATATACTCAGTATCATTAGAGATATTTGCATGCTAAGTGTCATCCTGATCAGGAATTCCAGTGAGACAAATGGACATACATGAATGTCCATCTAACAGAATCTCCATCTAACATGTGAAAATCTAGCCCACCTTAGGGCAGTGAAGACTCTTGGGGATAATGTGCACACCCTTGCTCCCATTACAAACTTAGGTGAATGATTTACTGAGATATTATTTTGCACAAATTTAAAATAATGTACATTATGTGCAGCAATGTGAGGTGTGTAAGCTACCAACAATTTCATCCACTTTTGCTCTGGTATAAGAAGATTGCAGATAAAAATTAACCAGATGATTTGGGGAAATGTAATCTCCTCCCAGAGAAAAACAGACCTATATATTGATGTAATTATGCTACTGTAACAAAATACACAAAGTGAGAATAACTGCTTTAACCAGAGACAAAAAACGTTTACATTTATGAGACACAAGTCCCATGCCCTCTAAGACAGGGGTTCCCAACCTAGGCCCATGGTGCCCCCCACCCCTCCAAGAGCATTCAAGAAACAAAATAGCCATCCCCTTTGAAGCTGTTGAGACAAAATGGTCACCCTCACTGTGCAGGCAGGGAAAAATGGCTATCCAGCCCTCAAAGCTGACTGAGAGAGCATGACCCGACACCCAGCTTGTAAAGGTTGGGAACGCCTGCTCTAAGAGAATGGCAGAGCATTTAACTGAGCAAGGACTCTCAAGATATGTGTGTTCATTGCATCCCAACGGGTAACTGAAAAACGATTTCAAGCCCTCAAAGAGCATCTGGCACAAAAGAAAGATTATTAATTTCAATTCCATGACCTTACTTTTTGAAAAAATAAGAAATGTCAAACCATTACCTGTGACATTTTGTTCATCCTAATGAATTTCCTTGAATTTCACCCAGAGCAGTTTCATTTCCAAGCAATTTAGAGGTGTGAAGTCATGCCTTCTCTGTTTTGAACATTTTTGTGAATGATGTCCCTAAACCTGAATGCAAGTCTCTGACTCACACTGTCTTATGGACCGGCATCAATACTGGATATGATTTTATCAAGAATACATGGATTGTAGGATGATGTTTCTACCTGATATGTAAACCAGGCAAAACCCAATGTGACTTTTAGCAGCAGGGTTTTAGAAAAAGCAAAATGTGGAAGTGAATTCTGAAGATTCTATCTAAGAGTAATAAGTTAAATATTCCAAAAAAAATATTTACTTTCCGACGAATTTTTCTGGATCAAAATCCACTTCTTTAGAAAAATCCTTTTAAAAAAGGATTTACTGACATGCTAAAACAGTATAACATAGTTACTTTTTTGGCAACTGCTAGAGAAAACAACAATGTCACTCAAAATCCTTGAGCGGACCGGAGAGGCTCTCTGGTTGTGCCATCGGCTAGAGAGGCTCATCTCTCTAACACTAGAAGGAGGGGCTTCTCTGTCTCCCTGTGGAACCTCCTGCCAGCTGAGCTACGCCTCCAGGCAGAGCTGCTGCCCTTTCAGAAGGGTGTAAAAACCTGGCTGGCTGGTCAGGTCTGTGGTACCAGACACACAACATCCTCAGCCTGCTGGTTGGTTTGAACTTCCCCCTTCTGTTCCCTTAAGTTTTAAATTATACAAAGATTTAGTTCTAATTTTTAATTGGGTTTACTTGTAGATTTTAAGAACTTTAAAATTTGTAACCTATATTGTTTTGATGTTTTTATGATGTGTTAAACCGCCCTGGGTCACCTTTAGCAAGGAGGGCGGTATAGAAGTGTAAATAAAATAAAATACAATAAAATAAAAGAAAGAAAGATCTCTTCATTTATTCTCATAAAGTCCTTGGAGCTCCACTGGACTAAAAGGTAGTGACTGTCCCAAAAGGATCTAGTGAGGAATAGAATCAACCTCCTCAGGCAACAAATTATATTTGAACTGATCTGGTGATTGAGAGTGTGTGCATTTGTCTATGTATATATGCATGTGTGCATGCGTGCATGCATGTGTGTGTATGTGTGTATTGAAATCAGTGAAGACCTGCGGCACCTTAAAAAACAACTAGCTCAAACGGCTTTCACTGAGTGCAATCTGCCTCTATACATGGCCAGACTGATGCATCTGATAAAAGATAGCTGCGATCTATAAAAGCTTATGCCAAATCCATCATATGGTCCCAAATCTTATTACCTCACAGTTACATAAGGCAAGTTGCACAAAAAATTCTGACTTCTACATCCATTGGTCATATAAGAAACTGTGCACTTAGTTGTACATCCAGAAGCAGAATATTGTGTCTTTATGCACACAGTTTTACCAAAAGAATTTTGTCCACTAGCATCTAGGGTGCCATAGGAACCCGTCTTCATTTTTCAGCAATAGATTAAATAGCTACATCCATCCCAATTTTCTGCTATGTTTCCTGTGTTCCTGTGCAAAGAAATAAGTGGTAAATAAGAGCTGACATATTTCTGTTTGTGGCCCTGCATGGCAAAGCTTTCTTCAATAGAATGTATCAATTTTATACTACAGAAAGAATAAACTCTCCATCATAGACCGCTAACCTCAGGCCTGTATGGACTTCATCTTATCCTGAAGAAATTGAAGTTCTTTCAGATGGCATTTTACACTTTGAAGTTCTCTTTGTCAGTCTTTGTTGTCTAAAGTTTTCTTCCATATTCTGTTATGTACATCATCTTTATAAGCCTTCGTTTCATGCAAAAAGAATCAAATGCTTCCAACTCTTACAAACGACCAACTGTTGGTCCATGTGCTGCGTTAACCCATAAAGCATTTTGATCTGCTCTTCCCACTGAACGCCTGCCAAAGTTTAATAAAGACCTAGCATAAATCTGCCAGCAGATTTGGAAAACTGCCAGCAGATTTGGAAAACAGCAGTGGCCACAGGATTGGAAAAGGTCAGTAAACGTTCCAATCCCAAAGAAGGGCAATGCTAAAGAATGTTCAAATTATCGAACAATTGCACTCAATAATACTGGATAAGCTTCAGCAGTACATGGATTCAGAACTTCCAGAAGTGCAGGCTGGATTCCAAAGAGGCAGGGGCATTAGAGACCAAATTGCCAACATTCATGGGATCATGGAGAAAGCAAAGGAGTACCAGAAAGGAGTCTACTTCTGTTTCATTGACTACACTAAGGCCTTTGATTGTGTGGACCACAATAAACTGTGGCAAGTAATTAAAGAGATGGAAATACCATACCACCTCATCTGTCATATGAGAAATCTGTACACGAGTCAAGAAGCAACAGTGAGGACAGGATACAGAACAACTGATTGATTTAGAATTGAAAAAGGAGTATGACAAGGTCGCATATTGTCACCCTGCTTAGTTAACTTATGTGCAGAGTACATAATTAATTTTTAATTTAATTTAATTTGTTTATGATATGCAATTTAATAATGTGCAATACAGGAATGGATGAATCACAGGATGGAATTAAGATTACTAGGAGAACATTAACAACCTGAGATATGCAGTTAATAATACCCTAACGGCAGAAAGTGAAGGAGACCTAAAGAATCTCTTGATTAGGGTGAAAGAAGAGAGTGCAAAAGTTGACCTGAGAACATAAAAAAAAACACCAAGAAAATGGCAACCGGCCCTATCACTCCCTGGCAAATAGAAGGGGAAGAAATGGAAGCAGCAACATACTTTACCTTCTTAGTATCCAAGATCACTGCCGATGGTGACTGCAGCCATGAAATAAAAAGATGATTAATTCTTGGGAGGCAAGCTATGTGAAACCTAGGTAACATAATAAAAAAATAGAGACATCATCTTGTCAACAAAAGTCCGCATAGTCAAAGAAATCGTATTTCCAGTGAGAGCTCGACCATAAAGAAGACTGAGCGCAGAAGAACAGACACCTTTCAACTGTGGTGCTGGAAGAGAATTTTGAAAGTCCCCTGGACAGCAAAGAGAACAAGTCGATCCTGAAGGAAATCAACCATGACTGCTCATTAGAAGGACAAATATTAAAGCTGAATCTCAAGTACTTTGACCACCAAATAAAAAGAGAGGAGACACATGAGAAGGCCTTGATGCTGGGAAAGATGGAGGGTAAAGGAGAAAGGGGCAGCAGAGGATGAAATGGCTGGATGGCATTGTTGAATCAATGGATGAAGAGCTGAGAAGGGTGCAGAGGATGGTGGAGGACAGGGCCATAGCAAGAAATATATATATGTCATATATATATATAAGCAGTCGGGAGTTTGAGGGTGGGCAAACTGCTAACTCAGGGTGGGTGACACCCACCCTGGCCCTGCTGGCTATGGCCCTGTTGGAGGATAGGGATGCCTGTTGTGCAGTGATCCATGGGGTCACAAAGGGTCGGATTTGACTATGCAACTGAACAGCAACAATAGATTTTTGTCAACATTCACAGACACAAAGAAATGAAAACCACTTCCCAAGAATTATGTGTACAATACAGGAGAACACATGAGTTAAAACTACTTTTTAGGTGCTTTCTCACACACTGATATGAGCCTTGCATTCATGTTACCTGGCATATGTAAACATCAGTGCTCTACAGCCAGTGATAAACATGTCATGAGGGAGACACAAAAATTGTAGGCAACAGGCTTGTCAAAATCATCCCTAATTAAGAATTCAATCTCTTCTACTTTCTTGTCCTCCTGCAGTCTCTTCCTGAACACACATGCGATTGATTCATCTATGACTCAGTTAGTAACTCTGGATGCTGAGTGCTTCTTGTGGTCCTTCATTCTTCCTGGCCACCAATTTTTTATAACTAGCACTTTTGGGAAAAGTAGGCTTTTGTATCATGGCTTCACTTGGGTTATTCAACCGTAAATAGTGGTACATAATTTGAAATGTTGAGAAAATACTTCTATAACTCAAATGGGTAATTGGCACTTCTGCTATAACTATGATGGAGACAATGTACACTGAACTATTGTCTGCAGAAGAGGGCTGAAATACAGAAATCATCAGGTCTGCTTGGAGATGCTGCAGATCAACATCAATAGCATTATGTGTGGGCTCAAAACACCAACCCATTACTCTCTCCAAACCACAGCAAACCTTAGACTAAGAATGGAAGAAGATTTTCATTCAGGCTCCATTTTTAGTACCATTTTGTCAACATTCATAAATTCCTGAATTTTTAGGATACTAAATATGTTGAATGCAAGAGAAACAAAAGTGGAAACATTTCTCTGAGATAATCAATTAATACTATAATTTATATTTAGTGAAAGGTTGTCTTTTCCACACCAAACAATTAGATAAATCCAAAATCTATTGCTATGAATCATTTACTTACTTGTTTGTTTGCTTATTTGTAGCATAGCCTTCTCCCCAGGATGGGACTCAAGATATTGTACAAAAGCTTAAAAAGTATAAAGGTAAAGATCACCCTTGCTCGAAAACCAGTCATATCCGACATTATGGTTCAGTACTCATCTCTGTTTATAGCTGAAGAGCAAATTCTGTCTCCATTTGCAAATGTTTCCATGGACATGTGGCAGGCATGCCTAGACACCGAAGTGCACAGAATGCTGTTTACCTTCCCACCAAAGTGGTACCTATGTATCTACTTCCAATTTCTTGCTTTTGAACGGCTAGATTGGCAGAAGCTGGTACAGATATGGGCACTCATCCCATCATGCAGTAAGCGGGTTTTGAACTGCTGACCTTCTGCCTCCCAGTCAGCATGTTAACCACTTGAGCCACTGCAGTCCCTTAAAAAGTATACTCATATTTAAAATCATATTGAATTAGTAATTAGCATATTCCTGTCATTTGGTTGCCATCTTCACATGACTAGAGGGGCTTAGCAACGGACCTTTCAGATCCATGGAAGCTTAGTTGATTGCAGAATAAAGTACAGTATCCTGTCAATTAAAGGCCAAAGTACCATATACGATGTCCTAATCACCACCTCCATTTCCCAGACTCTGAAAAATTCTAAAGGAAATTAACTAATTTGTACCATAATGTTTCCTGTTCCAGATGGAGTTTCTCTTACTCTTGTTATTTTTAAACATTTATTCATTTTGTTTTTCATCCTTTTATCCTTGAAGATAGAATTCACCTTTTCAGCCCACCTTCTGTTATATAACTAGGTCTATGATAGCCAGGTGTATAAACTGAGCTTAATTAAAGAAAGAAGTGGGGGCTGAGGAGTGTAAAATGGGCAAAATCACATCAAGGGCAGCATTCCTTGTTTTACAGATGGCGTGTTGCCAGAAAGAATCAGTATAGATTTATTTACAAGAATTGTCACCAAAACGAGGGAAGAGGAGGAGATATCAGTGGCTGTAAATTAACAGTGTAGGTCAGGGGCACAAACTATGGCCCATGGGCTGGATCTGGCCCACTGCATCAATTAAACAGCCTGGTGGTGCCCTCAATGCTACCAGAAGCGGAAGTAAAACATGCATGCACCAGTGCAGAATGCACCAGTGCATATGCAGAATGATGCCATAAATGACCCACAGCTATTGGCAGTGGGTCATTTACGGCAGTGTTCTGTGCATGCGTGAGTGTGTTCTGCACACATGCAAGCATGTTTTACTTCCCCTTCTGGGTAGGAGGAACCACATGACAGGCACACTTGACCACATGATTAGCTCATGGCCTGTAGCCCATGGCCTACAGCCAGAAAAGTTTGGTCACCACTGGTGTAGGCAGACCATTTAATAGGAACAAGCAGCAATGACTCATGAAGTGACAGTAATAAAAGTAAGGTCAAAGAGCAAAGGGCAAGCGAATGATGACTGTATCTCAGTGATAAAAGAATGTTTTTCACATAGAAAGTTCTAAATCAGGGGTTCTCAACGTGGGACCTAGGACCCACAGGGGACTTCAATTTCCAGAAGCTTAAGTCAGTACATTAATTGATCTGTGTTTTGGGGAATTGACTTAGGTTTCTGGGAATTGAAGTCCAAAAACCCAAAGTTGGGAAACCATGTTCTAGGTTCAATTCACAGCATCTCTAGAAAAGGTGTAGGAAAGACACATACCTGAAGCCATGGCGAGACGCTGCCAGAGTTGGCTGCACTGGGTTTTGTGGACTAGTTTATCTCAAACTTAACAAGAGTTTGAATACGTATAGTTGAACAAAACCTTTGGTGTCTCACAACTACTGGTGTTCTATGACAATATTGTGATCTAAGGGGGAAAGAAAAGCAATGTTCGCTAAAGCCACTAAAAATGTTTACCTCAATATGAAATGCAATTTGGGTGGGTGAGATTAAATGCCAAAATATCTAATTGTGCTTTGTGTATATAAACTCAGGATTACACACTCCCAGATTAGCTCTTTATTGTTGCTGGAAGTGGTCTGTCAAGAAGACAGAACTGTTTAAAACTCACTTAAAATGAAAGCCTTCTCTTACACACAGATAAAACAAAACATTTGGAAGATATAACTTAGCAAGTGAGAGAAACAGAAAAATAAAAATAAAACATCCTTTGTTCAAGAATTAGCTTCATGTGCAATTGCACAGGCACAGAGGTATCCAAAGGAAAAAAAGAGCAGAAAAATGAGGCCCTACAGGAAATAGGGATACACTTCCGGTTGGGTAAATCTTGAATTTACCCAACCAGATTCAACAGATGTCCAAATGAAAAAGAGGTATCTTGGCAGCCATGGAGAAGAGACTCTCCTCTGCTGGTTTGCCATTGGTATTTGTGAATATTGAAATATGTAGCAACCCAGCATGTTTTGCATGGACTAAATTGTTAACACAGGTGGTCACATGATCCTTTTAAAAGAAGGAAAATAATATCCCTAGGAAAACTATTTTGTTTGCTTGCTTATTCTAAATTAGCCAAGCAACCGCCCTCTTGTTTTCCCACCTTTTTAAGGTGCTGAACCTTCTTCATTCTGATGTAAATTTTTGACTTCCCTTTTCCTCCATCTTGTGAGGTACATGCCCTGATAGTGTCTTCCTCGGCCACGTAGTAGACAGTGAGGAAAAAAACATTTTTGTTCTCATTTATTAGACTAAATTATTCTGCTTTTCACCATTAACAGTACAGAATATCCCAAAGGTTGCCATACACAACAACAGATACAGTCAAACCTCACATAAAGAGTGTTTCGCTTAAAGAGTAACTCACTTAAAGAGCAGCATTTTCTCTGAATGATCGCTTCGCTTAACAAATAAAACCAACCAAAAACTTGCTTAACAAATAAAACGGGGTTCGCAATCCCCCTCCCCCACAATTGGTCACTTACAATGGTGTTTCGCATAAAGAGCAAACTCGCTTAAAGAGCAATCCCGTGGAACGCATTATGCTCTTTAAGCGAGGCACCACTGTACTTTGGAACACCCATTCCAAAGTACAGTGGTGCCTCGCTTAAAGAGCATAATGCGTTCCACGGGATTGCTCTTTAAGCGAGTTTGCTCTTTATGCAAAACACCATTGTAAGTTCACCATGAAAGATTTTGTGTGTGCATAAAAAAAGGTTGCCAAGAGCTAGAGCACATTTTGTCAATACAGTACTGTATTTGGTAAGATTTTTAAATGAATTATTTTGTCAATAAAGGTACATTCAGCTACAATTCCACATTTTCCCTATGTATGGCAACTTTTGGGACACCATGTATTATGCCTTAATGTCATGATTTTGAGCACCATCTACTTAGATAAAGGGAAATCCGTAGGAAACTTGTTTATAATTCTAAGCTTGAAACCTGCCCTGCTTTTTGCTGTGAAACCATGAAACTCAACAGGGAAAAGTATCTAACAGTGTTAGTAGACCACATGCTGAATATCAGTCAACAGTGAGATGTGAAAGCAAAAAATAGGAAGGATGCAATACAGTATTAGGATTTGTCACCAGAAGCATGCTTTCCATGGAAGGCAATATTATGCTTTGGTCAGATTTCACCCAGGATATAGTGTTCAGATCTGGGCTTCTAAGTTTAAAGAAGAGCATCAGTAAGCAGGCATCCAAAAAGGGGGGCTAATATGAGAAAAGTCTGGAAACTGAGCTCCATGAAGAGCAGTTGAGGGGCAGAGCTGGATATCTTTAGCTTTAGCTCAAGAGGTGACCTGACAGCTATTTTTAAATGTCTAAAAGGCTATCACAAGGAAGAGTATACTCTGAAGATAGGAACCAAGCGAGGGAATTTAAATTACATACAAAGAGATGATGAGTAAACCTTAGCAAGAACTTCTTGATGGTAACAGCAACTTGATTATGGAATGGACTACCAAAAGAGAGGTTGGATAACTACCTATAGAGATGCTTTAGCTGTGGATTTCCCACTTTGTTGGGAGTTGGACCCAGTGTCCCTCTGGCCTCTTCCAACTCTACAATTATATAATTCTGTCCTTCCAGGATGTGAAACATTCACCACTGAGTGTGAAATGTTTCACCCTAGGAAGGTACCAATTAGCTCCTCCAAAGTGTACAGAAATCAAAATCATTACTAGACATGTGCCAATTGGAATTTTTGGACTACAAATCACATGCTTATTTTTTCTGGGAGTTTTAGCTGACAGATGAACACTTATACGTAGTTCACCTGGAAGAAGGACCTACTCTGAAAGCTCCTCACTAGCACAGGAAACCTGGCCACAGCTAGATCTATCTGGGCCACAAAACTTTCTGACTTAGGTCTTTTTGCCAAGTGATCCATATTTAGGTATTTGCAAAATGTCTTTGCGTCAGTGGATTTCCCAGTATGGATAAATATAAGGTTTGTAGTTCAAATGACACCTTACTAATAACTGCACTTCTGAAGCTTTATTAGCAATTTAAAATGACAAAGATAGAGGAAAACAATAAAAATTATCCATACTAAGCACTAAAATACTTTCAGTGAATAGGTAAACATTTGGGAAATTATGAGCTTAAAGATCCTCCAGTAAAGTCATTATATAATTATTTGTATATTATACAGCAAGTAAACTTGGATGCAGAAGAATACTTGGCAGTAGAAGAAGCTACGAGGTAAGTGGAAAAATACTGATAGATAAAAGTACCCTTTTCCTTCCTTTTAAGAGTCATGGTAAGAAAAAAATCCCTGACAACCCAAGACTTCACACATTTGCAATACTTAAATTTTAGAGAAATAATGTGCTATCAAACCATGTGCATACCTGACAATGGAAGTAGCTAAATATATATGCAGCTGGGGGAAAAGCATGAACACAGGTATTTTAATTTGTGCTAGTGGAGGGGAAATGAGTAGATTAAGTAAAATATGTCAACAAACAGAAATATCAAGGAAATATATTGAGCAAGTGCCCAGACATCTATGCAAGAAAGGGTGTGTGTGTTTCAACAAATTCAAGCTTAACTCCAAATGGCATTCTTAACCGGAGTATACCCATCCAATCCACTGCTGAACGGTGAGTCAACACTTATGTAATTTCCATTGATTCAGTATGCTTATTCTGGTAGGGAGTACTAATTATATTCAGACCAAAATCTCAGAACCTAATATAGATGAGAGGAAAATGCAAAACAACAAACATTTGGGATATCAGAGAGAAAGCAAAACAAAATAAAAACATTGTGGCACTTTAAAAACTAACTGCTGTATTTTAATGTTACCTTTCATGAATCAGGTCCACTTCATCAGATATGGAAGTGAGACTTCATGGCATGAATTTCTACACATCAGATACAGTGGTTCAGAATGGATTGCATAACAAGTAGCTATGTGGGTTTTTTTTTTTTTTTTTTTTTTACAAATGGCAATACTCTGTTATTCAGATTAGTGGTGAAATTTTGCCCTTTTGAATTGCAAATTGATGCAAGACAACCATTAGGTAAAGGTCTGCCTTGCTCGAAACCAGTCATATCTGATTCTAGGATTCAATGCTCATCTCTGTTTATAGCCAAAGAGCCAACACTGTCTATGTCTCCAGATGTTTCCATGGACATGTGGCAGGCATGCCTAGACACTGGAGCACACAGAATGCTGTTTACCTTTCCACCAAAGTGGTAACTATTTATCTATTCACAACTGCTTATTTTTGAACTGCTAGGTTGGGTCTCGAACCATTACACATTTGCTAATGAGTTTACCCTTCAGGCCTAGTATCTATTGTGTGAGTGACCCAGGCTGAATCCCTGCTGAGTATCTGAGAGGAAGCCCAAGGCTGTGGGTGAGAATTCCACTGGCGTAGTTTCTGTGAAGGTGGTATAATATAACAACATTTGAGGCTAACTTTAGTATCCCTATGTATTACTGCCTATTGGAGGACCAGCATGATTTGGGAAATATAGTGTTAGACTAGAACTCAGGAGACCTCACTTTGAATCACCACCATGGAAACCTCAGTGGGAGGTGGTTATACCAAACTACTTGTTGGGCATGTCAAATACCTTCAAACCCTGTTAAGGTCATCCGAAGTTAGAAGTAATTGATGACAAAAGAGACCCGATTAAAATCAATTATGTTAAGACTCTGTGTAGTAAACCAAGTGTCGGAAAGGGACTGAAGAGACATGGGTTATAATCTGCTCTTCAGACATGGAAACTCAGTGGGGCAACCCACTCCTTGAAATTCCTTGTTACTGAAAAAACCCTTTTGTTGTTGTGCAGTCACACAGTTTAGTCTGACACTTTGCAAACTAATGAACCACAGCATGCCAGGCTCCTCTGTCATCCGCCATCCTCCAAAGTCTGTCCAGACCTATGACCACCCATCAACAATGCTGCCTTGAGAAAACCTTGATGCTGGGAAAGGTGGAGGGCAAAAGAAGAAGGGGGCGGCCGAAAATGAGATGGTTAGATAGTATTGTGGATGCAGTGACACAGAGCTGGGTGGGTTGAGGAGGATGGTGGAGGACAGATGTGCCTGGTGGGCAATGGCCCATAGGGTCACGAAGGGTCGGAATTGACTGTGCAATTGAACAACAACAACAAACCATTTTGGCATTCTTTCAGTGGCTTTGAGTGGCTTCCCCAAAATGGCACTATGGTGCTCTACTGTATTTGCATGTTTCTAATTGTGTCAACTGCACAACTGCAGTGGCTCAAGTGACTAAGACGCTGACTGGGAGGCGTAAGGTCAGCAGTTCGATTCCTGAGTACTGCAGGATGGAATGAGCTCCTGTCTTTGTCCCAGCTCTTGCCAACCTAGCAGTTCTAAAGCAAGAAATTGCAAGTAGATAAATAGGGACCACTTCGGTGAGAAGGTAACAGCGTTCTGTGCGCTCTGGTGTCTAGTCATGGCTGCCACATGACCATGGAAATGTCTGCAGAAGCAGATAGCGCTGATTCTTTGGCTTTGAAACAGAGATGAGCACTGAACCCAAGACGGATACGACTGGCTTCCAAGCAAGGGAAACCTTTACCTTTAATTGTGTCAACTTGAGAGATATGCAACATATCACATCCTCTTTAAGAGAACACTAGGACAACAACTAGATTTGACAGCTCCCAAAACAGACAATGCATTGGGGAACTGATCATTTACAAAGAAGGGGGAAAAGAGTTTTTCATCAAACTGAAAAAACAACAACATAATATCTATAGTTCTACCGAGCAACCTATCTCAAGAATTCAAGCAAAGACAACGTTCTTCAACTAGCAGGAAATCTTCCACAAATACACGATAAACTTGCCAGGTTATTCATATTTGTCCTGGTTTTGAGTTAGGCTCCTTGTTATCAGGGAAGCCTTTCATCCTTCACAGTGAAAAGTATATGATTAGGGTTTTTTTCCCCTGCTCACTCTCCACAATAGCTGAGAAAGAAATACAGAAGATGGTGTAACTGTTCAAAGTGCAACTTACAAATTCAGGCATCCGGTGCAAAGAAAGATCTTAAATCTCTTGACATGCTTCTTATAGACATTTATATCTGGAGCCTTTGGGAGTGAAAAACTTTGACAGTAAGAAGACTTCAGTGTTAAGAAAATCGGGAGGGTCACAACTGCCCTCACTCTATCTACAGCAATGTCTAACTTTGTATCCAAGTCTATTTTAGTTGCATAACCAAGTCGTGTTATTAGTTATTATTCCACCATTAAAAGCTGTACATTGTTACATTACCACAGATGTAATTCAGACAGAGCAAGGAAGGTCTGTGCTTAGCTCGTAATGACCCACCACAAAAACAAGAATTTCAAGCAAAACCCTAAAATGGGGGTCCCCAAACTACGGCCTCCAGTCCAGATCTGTCCTCCGATGCCAATTTGTCAGGTTCATCACGCCCAGAAGTGGAAGTAAAACATGCATATGGGTGCTTTTTACATCCACCTCCAGGAGTGTCTAGGATGGCATGGACTGGATGAATTGGTGTTGGGGGCTGGATCCAGCCTGTGAGCCATAGTTTGGGCACCTCTGGTTTAAGCAGATAAAATGGCCACTTAAAATGTATCTCATCCTGTTGGAAAACAGATTGCAAGGTGTGTTTTACTTCTGCTTCCGGTGGGAGGAACCACATGACCATCCGCCTGAACCACTTGACAAGCCCGCTGAACCATGTGACCAGCCCGCTGAACCATGTGACCTGCCTGCAGCCCAAAATTTTGGGCACCCCTGCCCTAGAAAGTTGTTTCAGTTCTACATTAATAACCTGATACCCGTGGTGTTTAGATCACTCTTTGGGTGATTCACAAGGTAACTAGAATTTTTGCCCCCAACATGCTGGGTTCTCATTTTACTAACCTCAGAAAGATTGATGGCTGAGTCAACCTGGGACTTGTCAGGACTGAACTCACAACACTCTGGCTGAATTATTGCAGTTTAACCACTGGGCCACAAGGGCTCCAAGGTATGTTCTTGGACTTGGTGATGAGCCTGTGTTCCAAGGTTTCAATGAGAGGCGTTTATTTATCTGCACAGTTAAAGCTATGGCACCAGCTGTGCCTGTTCCATGAGATGTCTGATTTGGCAGTGGTGATTTGAGAGCCCAACCACTGCCTTCCATCATGCCAAACACATTTCTTCAGCCCACAACAATAGCAATTTTCATGATGCACTGATGGAAAAAATGTGTTCGGAAAGGAAGCTGGATGTGCATCTAAAATTTGTCCAATGGTGTCACTATTTATGTACAAAATATTGATCCTTTCATTCACTATTTTGGCATTTGGAATTTTGCATGCCAATGGGATTGGTACTAGTAGGCCATGGTTCCCAACCTTTTCAAGCTGGGGGCCGGGTCACACTCTCTCAGTCAGTTTCGAGGGCCAGATGGTCATTTTGCCCTGCCTGCACGATGGGAGTAGCCATTTTGTCCCAACAGTTTCAAAGGGGTAACCATTTTGTTTCTTGAATGCCCTTGGAGGGGTGGGGGCCCACATGAAATGGTGCGCGCAGGCCAGATCTGTCCAATAGACCTTAGTTTGGGAACCCGTGTAGTAGGAGAATAGTTGTTTTTGTTGTTATTTTGTGCTTTCAACTTGTTTCCAACTTACGGAGACCTTACGAATGAGTGGCCTCCGAAATGTCCTGCAAACTCTTGCAAACTCAAACCACAAAGTCAATCCATCTCATTTTGGTCTTCCTCTTTTCCTTCTGCCTTCCACCTTTCTCAGTATTATTGTCTTTTCCAAAGAACCCTGCCTGCTCATGAAGTGCCCAAAGTAGTACAACCTCAGCTTCATCATTTTTGCCTCCAGAGGTAGATCAGGCTTGATTTTTCTCTAGGACCCTATTAATTGTCTTCCTGACAATCCAGGGTTTCTACAGAGCTTTCCTCCAGCACTGCATTTCAAACTATTTCTTTTCCTGTCAATTTTTTCCCTGTCCAGCTTTCACATTATTGACTATGTCAATTGTATGATCTTGGATTTCAGTGACACATCCTTACACCTGAGAATCTTTTCTAATTCTTTCATTGCTACACTTCCAAGTCTCAGTCTTCTTCTGATTTCTTGGCTGCAATTGATGATTGATGCAAGCAGCATGAGTACTACCTGAAAAGCACAGGATAGCTTTTAATCAACCAGAAAGTCCCAAGAAATGGAGTTTGCTTATCTCTCTACACAGATAAGCAAGGATCAGTGAATAATCTCCATTCAACGTGGGGAACTGCTTTGCCTATTCATAAACTGGCAGTCTCACACATGTATTGCATCAAAGAGATATGGCGGAAGTGTAGAAGGAGATTAGCTGTGGCATGGGCATCCTATCTACTGTACCAATTTCGATAAAGCGTCTTTGTTAAATATCACAGCATCTCCGTATGCAAATGGATTTTGAATTGTTATCAGTGTGATTAATCCTGGTTATTTCTGCTTCATAGAACAGTTGAACAGCTGAGTATCCCCTCCACCCCGTGAAAGGAAATCACTTGTTAGGATAATAAGAAAAGACTTAGTTGATGTTGATGATTTTTGCACCCCCTTTGAAAGACTAAATCCACGAATACAGCATCATGTGAGACAAACCATATGTGTGGGCAAAGAGTGAGCAATGAAGTGCTTCTACAGCATCATTGGACCAGAATGAAATGTTGCTTTTGGGAAGAAAGATTTAAGTAGATGCTTAATTCTTCATTTTAAACTTTAAAATATGCTGATATCTTTACTGCATTCCCAGGATTCTTGTGTTGCTTTGGGAGGGCCATAAGAATATCAACATGTTCCTTATTTGGTGCTGGGCTATTTTCCTAGCTAGATAGCTCAGTGGGTTACATATCTGGTTGGGGAGCCAAAGGTTAGGCGTTCTGTTCTTCACCAGACATCTCAGTAAGCGAATGGACCCATTACTATCTTTTGAACATCAAACAGTGGCAGTGTGTAAACCTGCCTTTTCCCAACTTCATCAGATTTTGCAGTTGCACTCCTGCTTGGTGCCAACATTACACTACCTACAGAGACAACAAATAAAGTGGTTTGCCCATTTGGAGAGGATGTCTTGGAATTCCATACCTTACAAAGCTTCTATGGAAAGAGGAGAAGGACAAAAACCATGATGCAGAACCAAAGGAAAGTGGAGCAATAACATCAAATGAAATATTACAAGAACACCAAATAACATTGGTGGATGCCACTAGAAGTGCCTGAAGAAGAATCTTACCTCTACCTCCACACCTGAAGAAGAAGAAGAAGAAGAAGAAGAAGAAGAAGAAGAAGAAGAAGAAGAAGAAGAAGAAGAAGAAGAAGAAGAAGAAGAAGAAGAAGAAGAAGAAGAAGAAGAAGAAGAAGAAGAAGAAGAAGAAGAAGAAGAAGAAGAAGAAGAAGAAGAAGAAGAAGAAGAAGAAGAAGAAGAAGAAGAAGAAGAAGAAGACCACCCCTACTTGGACAGATGTTCTGTCACAAAACTAACCCACTCATTGGTAATCTCGTGGTTTGCTTACTGTAATGCTCTCTATGTTGGGCTGCCCTTGCAGCTGATACAGATATTGCAACAGGTTTAGAATGCACTCACTGGGTTTTTGGTATCTATAAGGAAATTGAACATATTTCCCCAGTCTTGGCAGGCTTGCACTGGTTTCCTGCTCTCTACCATATCAGATACAAGGTGTTAGTGTTGTCATATAAAGCCTTATACTATTTGGGACCTTATTATCTGTTGGGGCTTCTCTCCCTCAAAACAACTCCCCCCCCCCATCACCTGCTCATCACAATCTGCACAGCTCCAGTTGCCGACCCAAAGGATGGCTAGAAAGTCTATGACTAAAGTTAGAGCCTTCTTGGTGGAGATGCCATCACTTTGACCCCATTCCTGTATGTTTGTTTGTTTGTTTGTTTGTTTGTTTGTTTAAAAAAAGCTTAAAACTTTCCTCCTCATGATCAAAAGTCATGTAAATTCACAGAGGGGAGAGGGGGTTAAAAATTGCCTATTTTAGATCACGTGGTATTTGAATAGTCCCTAGTATGTGGGTCACTTCATGGCAAGCTTTGGTCCACCTTAAACAAATTCGTGCCAATGACATTTTTTCTGCTTGTCTTGGAGGTTTAAGATGGCTCAGAGCCAACCTGCTTTCAAGATCAGGCCTCCTGGCTCCCTGGGGCAGAAAAAAACATATACTTGGATCGAGCTACAGCCACTGCTGTAGACTATATATTTCAACTGATTGTGAAGTGCCTGGAGTCTACCATGGAGAGGAGAGAGTGAGGTAGCTAATAAATAAATAAATAAATTTAGGGAGCAAAATGTAATGTAGAGAGGTCCTTGACATCTCAAATTGCCTAAATTTGGTGATGGTAAGGTTTTATACCCTTTCTCAATCCTAAAAAAGCAGTGGTAATACAGTAGTGTGATTAATATTGTCTGCTACTAGTTCCTGTGAACTGTACTTGTTACCATAGAAGGGATGCCAGTAAGTGAACCAGTTTACTGGAAATGTTGACATTTGAAACAACAAGAAATTGCAGACCTGGAATGCTCATGGATCATCAAGTCCAGCCACTGTCAAGGAAAAATAGTCGGGAAGTGATCTTCCAAGCTCTGACTCAACAGCCTGATGCCTAAACTACTGAGCTACCTAACAACCTTACCTTAGATCAGTGATAGCCAACCTTGGGAATCGAACTCCCAGAAGCCCCGGGGTGGGATTAATCAGGGGATTAGGGAGGTTTTGACACACCATGATAGGGCATATAAGGCCCACTGAGTATAAATTTGCTACCAAAAGTAGGATCCACAATTAAGTGCATGTCCTACTTATGTAGGACCCATATACATTGGTAAATTGCATAGTTTCCTATATGTTCATGAGAAGAAACTTTGGCAATTGCAGTAAACATTTGTTCTTCTGGTTTAAGAATGGTAAAGGTCACCCTTGCTCGAAAGCCGGTCTTATCCGACTCTAGGGTTCAGTGTTCATCTCTGTTTATAGCCAAAGAGCAAGTGCTGTCATGCTTTGCAAACGTTTCCATGGACATGTGGCAGGCATGACTAGACACTGGAGTGCACAGAATGCTGTTTACCTTCCAACCTAAGTGGTACCTATTTATCTACTTGCAATTTCTTGCTTTCAACAGAGACAGGAGCTCACTCCATCTTGCAGTACTCAGGTCTCAAACCACTGACCTCCCGACCTTCCAGTCATCAGGTTTACCGTCTTAATCACCAAGCCACTAATATTTACCAAGCATTCTTTTTTGTGTCCTTCCCCACTCCCACAGTTTCTTTTTCTCTCTATTCCCCCCACCCATGCCTGATTGCCTCCATTTCAGATCCTTCAAAGTAAATTAAACAATTGTTTTGATGGCAGCTGCTGTGCAAAGGGTGCTCTTGGATTTTACCTTGAGTGTACTAATTAAATTGTATATAATAGTGACTGCACATTGACATTGTAGAAGTAAATGACCCAATCTGTTTGCAGTTGAGAAACACTGGGAGTTGACTTAATTTCATTAATCTTGACCAATGTGAACAATATGAAGTAGGTTATTAAGGAAGAGAGATGGCTGGGAACATGTTTGCTGCCTTGATTAAGGGTGATGCTTTTATTTGTGTAATTGCAACCCAGTAGAAGCAGCTGCTATAAGTACCTGAGTATTTGTCCAGTGTTGCAGCTATATACAGGTAAAGAATGCAGGCAAAAACTTACTAGAGTCACAATTTATTTAGCTATGATTGGGGGATGTGGGACAAGATATCTTGTCTTCACTGAGTCTGCTTATTCTTCTTTCTGGCACATCCTGCCCTTATCAGAAACTGTTCATCAAGAGTAGGGACTATTCTTCTGGTATGGAGAACAGGTTTTATATGCACAAGATCTTAGTTTTAATGTTTGCCCTTGCTAGCTAAAACATTAGGCAACCAGAGCTTGGTAACTTTATTTTTAAAGCTAATATGTTGATTTTCATGGTACGTTGGAAAAAAATTAATTTCAATTAGTTGCTTTCTTATTTTTAAAGACAATTACATTTCTTTAGTTGTTAGCAACATTATTTTTTAAAACTACATTGGAAAATTCAACTAGACGACAAAAGCTTGCTAGAATGACCCATTCTCATAATAATGTATGAAAATAAGCCGCTGAAATCTTGGGGAGCTGTAGTTTTGCAGAGTATAAAATAGTACAAAATTCTGCTGCAGCACAGAAATTGTAAGAGGAAAACAGTTAAAAGGGCCAGTTTCCTCCCAGGCCCCTCCTTCTCTCACTCTAGCATGGTGGTGGCATGCAGAGCCCTCTCAGTGGGCACCTGTGCAGTCACCCCAACACAGAGTTTGCTCCGCCCCTTTGCCCAGCAACCCAATGGGAGCATTTCCTCCCTCCCCCAGCACAGAGTTCACCCCACCCCTCTGCCCAGAAGCCCAATGTGAGCACTTCATCTCTCCCCACAGCACAGAGTTTGTCCTGCCCCTCTGCCCAGCAAGCCCAGTGGGAGTGTTTCCTTCCTCCCCTGTTGCTGTGTTGGCACTTTCCAAGAAATAAGTAGGTTTTGGGTTGCAGTTTGGGCACTTGGTTTCTAAAAGGTTAGCCATCACTGCTCTAGCACTTTAAAAGAGGGAGGAGGAGGGGGATCTCATAAAAACAGCATAGGGGGAAAAACACAGAAATATATTTTATTCACAGTTTGTGTAGGAATAAAGGAGAACATCCTCAAGAATTGTTGCTTTGATGTGGCAAGGGGGCTTGAGGAGGTTCAATGAGACTATGGGCTATAGTGTGTAAGGCCACCCAAGATGGACAGACCATTGTGGAGAACTCAGACTAAACATGATCCAGTGGAAAAGGAACTGGCAACCCACTTCAGTATCCTTGCCAAGAAAACCCCATGAACAGCATCAAAAGGCTAAAAGATATGATGCTGGAAGATTAGCCCCTCAGGTCAGAAGGTGTCCAATATGCTACTGGGGAAAAGTGGAGGGTAAGTAAAAATAGCCACAGAAAGAGCAAAGTGGCTGGGCCAAATCTGAAAGGATACTAAGCTGTGAATGTGTTTGATGGTGAAAGAAAAGTCCAATGCTGTAAGGAACAATATTGCATAGGAACCTGGAATGTAAGATCTATAAATCAAGGCAAGCTGGATGTGGTCAAAAATGAGATGGAAAGACTGAGCATTGATATCTTGGGAATCTGAACTAAAGTGGACAGGGATGGGCAAATTTAACTCAGTAAAGGTAAAGGTAAAGGTTTCCCTTGCTCGAAAGCCAGTCATATCCGACTCTAGGGGTCAGTGCTCATCTCTGTTTCTAAGCCAAAGAGCCAGCGCTGACTGCTTCTGCAGACGTTTCCATGGTCATGTAGCAGGCATGACTAGACACCGGAGTGCATGGAACGCTGTTACCTTCCCACCAAAGTGGTCCCTATTTATCTACTTGCAATTTCTTGCTTTCGAACTGCTAGGTTGGCAGGAGCTGGGACAGAGACGGGAGCTCATTCCGTCCTGCAGTACTCGGGAATCGAACTGCTGACCTTCCGCCTCCCAGTCAGCATCTTAATGACTTGAGCCACTGCTGTCCCAGGGGACCATTTATTACTGTGGGCAAGAATCTCTTAAAGAAATGGACTGCCCCTTATAGTCAATAAAAGAGTGAGGAAAGCAGTAATGGGATACAATTTTAAAAATGACAGAATGATCTCAGTCTGAATTCAAGGCAAACCACTCAACATCACAGTAATCCAGTTCCCCAACCATTGATGCAGAAGAGTCTGAAATCAACCAGTTATATGAAGACCTACAACACCTTATAGAATTGTCACGCACACAAATATGTCCTTATCATCATAGGGAACTAGAATGCCAAAATAAGAAGTCAAAAGGTAACTGGAATAATGGACAAATTTGGTCTTGGAGTACAAAATGAAGCAGGACATAGGCTAAGAGTTTTGTCAAGATAGCACACTGGTCATAGCAAACACCCTCTTCTAACAATCAATACTCATAATTAATCTGGCTGCTGCATTCTGGACCTGCTGAAACCTCCATATCAGCTTCAATGTTAGCCTCATGTAAACAGTGTTACTGTGTAGTCATTCCTTGACGCTACCAGTGCACAGACCAATGGTGTAGCCATCTAGCTAAGAACATAGCTGGTCAATAAACCAAAGATAGAAAAGGGCAGAGTAGACCACCATAGATATTAATCAAAATTGGGTGGAAAATCAACCCCTGTGGGAATTCACAATCCACAGGACAGAAGCCATCTCCCAAGTATGAACTGTCTACAGACAAACAGTGAGGAGAGATTGGAACCAGCAGAAGGAAATAGTACAACATGGTGTGAAGCAGCTTCCTGTGTCAAAGGTTATTATAATAACTCCATGTGGAACAGTTCATGCCTGAGTACCAATACAATAAATAGGACCAGCTAAAAGCCCTAAAAACTACCACGGTTGCACAATTCCTATTTATTTCAAAATAACTTAATACTACTTAATTTAGCTGCTGCACAACTCTGCTGAAAGGGAGGTTTGTTTTAGGATCTACCGCTGGAATTCTCTTATACATGCAGAAATGCAATCACATAAGTGAGGGTGGTAAATTGCTGCTAATAAATAAAGTGCTGGTTGCATTCCTGGACATGTGATGATCATATGACCGACAATGTGACCAGCATGTTATTATTAACTGCTTTTATTAACATGCAAATGTATCACATGCATAAATTTCTAATAGGATTCTGGCCTATGACTACTGACTCCTCTGCTGGAATCCAAACAACCATTTAATAATTCTATATGCTCAAATGGCTTGTAGAGACCATGTTTTGAAGGGTAAATCACCATGCCTCTCTAAAAAAGAGAGAACATAATAGTATTCCATAAGAGAAGTAAAAGAAAAAAAAATCCTGTGGGCCAAGCCCTTGTGCATTACGTGTCATCCAATGCTTCTGACTCATGGAGAAACCAACAGGGCTTTGATATGTGTGAACTATTCAAGTAGCTTACCACTGTGACCACTGCCACTTGAGCTTCCAAGGCCAAAAAGGGATTTAAACCTGAGTCTCCTGAGTTCTAATTTGATACTTTTCCCATTACCCTGCACTAGCTCTCACACGACAAGTCTAAAAAATTGGATCTGAGCCATTTTCCCAGATCACATGGGTTCTCCATTCAATTTGCAGCTACTGTACTTACTATAACACTAAGTATTTTACCTACAGAGCCAACAGAATTGCCAAGAAGTTCTCCCTTGCTATGCCTTTGCTCAAATATGAGCTAACTCATTTTTGCACATTGCTTTGGACTGAATCTGAGTCAGGAATTATGTTGCATTTAAAAAACCAGGAACCACACTGCAAGCCAATAAAAGACCAACTAACCCTCCGTTCACCTTCCACCAGCTTTGCTGGAATTACTTGACAATTTAGAGCAGGTGAAGATTTGTCTCGGCTATATTTGCCAAGATACTAACATGCCAACACATTAAATAAATATTATTATTAGGACTTGGAAACTGCATCAGACTCCAGACAAAAGGAGTAGTCAATTTCTCACCAGTTCATGTCACATCTGAGCACAAATATTATCTTTTTCCCCGTCCTCCAAATATACTCAGTAATAAATAGCTCTGAGAAATCTGCTGAGCAGGAGTCATTTGCTGCCTCATAAACCCATAAGCAAGTGAAGCCATCACTTACAAGAACAATTAAACAATTTCACTCCTGTTCTGTAAAGGCTATGGAGATGTGCCTCTAGAATTACCTCCCACCCAACCTGAAAACGGAAAGCTGGCCACACAGTTAATAGGAACGTTCAACGTTCATTAGATTTGGAGTTATTTCACAAGCCTAAAAATTGCCTAGATTTCAACATGTTCCCAATGATTTGTGATCTAATTACCATTTCTCATTATGTGTACTACTGAAAGAGCAAATGAGCATTAGAGAGCTCTTCTCTCCCCCCCCCCCCCTTTGTGCTGTTGCTGCTGTTTTGGAGTGGTTCCCTAATGTAAGTTATTTACAGCAGGAACCTTGCTAACAGCCTCTTGGCTAGAGCTGCCAGTGATGAATTGTACCTCACCAAAGAAAATCAAATGAAATCAAATAAATAAATAAATAAAGCTAAGAAAGGGAATGGATGAATGGACTGCAAATACTATGTTATTAAAGGGTGCAGGAAGGGTTTCGAAAGGCGTTGCTTTTTAAAGGGAACAAGAGTAAGCTGGGAATCAGAAGCATACAGGCAGGTTGAGGGGAGGATTTCTTTGCAAACAAAGTTTGGGTGCATCATACAGTCAAATTTCTGACTCTTTTAAAAAATATTTTTATTGATTTTAATAACAGAACACAGAAGAAAAAACAAACAAGATTAAGCATAATAACAATACAATACGGAAAAAAAGATAATCAGACAAAGACAATAATATGACATATTATCTCAATCATAATGGGTATAGCTCATTTATCAAAACCTCTAATCAATCTACAACTTATTATAATCTTTATATTTTCTTTATTCACTACCATACTTATTATTCAAATACCCAATATCAGCTTTTAATCTTCTTACTATTTCAAAATTAAAATAAAAACAGAAACAAATCACCCATGTGATATTCACAATGCCCTGGAAAAAGCCATTTTGTCTGCAACATATTATTATTTTCAAAAACTCATTTGATCTGGTACTCGTTTGCCACCCTTACACTTGGCCAATGTATGATCCAAAAAGGTTTCCAGATATCTCGGAATTTAAGTTTATCATTCAAAGCAATTTCCCACATCTCTTTATACCAGGGGTGCCCAAACTACAGACTGGGGGCTAGATTCAGCCCACGATGCCAATTCATCTGGCCCATGAAGCCCTCGTTGCTCCTGGAAGCGGAAGTAAAATGCCCCCTGAACCACATGACCAGCCCATGGCCTGAAAAATTTGGGCACCCCTGCTTTATACCAATCGTTCAATTCTATCTTCAAATTATTTTTCCATTTTTTTTTTTGCAATACATTGCCTAGCTACAGTTAGAAATATAGATAATAAGTCCTTCTTGTTTTCATCTATATTTATTCCCTCTAAATCAGTCAACAAAGTAGTCCTTGATTCCTCATTAAAATTAATCCCCATTATTTCTGCAATTTCCTTTTCTATCCTGCATCTATACAACCACACCACATATGCTCACATGTCCCCAACACATTCTGGCATCTCCAACAATTTTTTGTTTTAGTATTATCCATTTGATTTAATTTCTGGCTCTTACTGATGCTAGGAAGATAACCTTTATCGCTCGAGACTAGCTCAAATGATTATAAAAACTTTTATCAAATGAGAATATATTGCAATTCATTTAACCAGATAAATGGGATGCCTACTGAGTCCGATGGCCAGGAGCTAAGAGTTTCCCTCTTTCTTCTTCTGGCTTTTCATATAAGACATTGACTGGGCAGCTCATAAGATGGAAGATATCTTCAAAGAAATATTGTTCACAGTCAGCAATTCAAATGGTGAACTGTCCTTCCTAAACAAGGATGTGTGACCCCACACTACCTGTGGTGAGCATCTCACTTACCTTCCCTGGTCTTCTAAAGTAACTCCTGACAGTACTAAAATGACCTTTGGCTCCCTTTTAGTTCCAGTATTATTTGGAGTAAGTCACAGGTGTGAATCTGAGCTGAAGAGCTGATATGGGAAGAGATTATTTTTTACTCAGTTCCTTCCTTCTCCCTCAGTTGCTAACCAACAACCTATCATCATGAAAACAATGAGAGGAGGCATATTGTACATTGGCAGTATGAAACAGTTCCTTCCTTAGATCAGTGGCTGCTAGAGGTATTACCTAACCCTGTGATGGCGAACCTTGGCACTCCAGGTGTTCTAGGACTTCAATTCCCAGAAGCCCAGATCAGCATTTCTACTGATCAGGGCTTCTGGGAACTGAAGTTCCAGAATACCTGGAGTGTCAAGGTTTGCCATCACTGACCTAGGCCGTGAGATACTGAGTAACAGTATTCTCCAGCATGGGAATAATGGTGTATGTAGCCATTTTTTAAAAGAAATCTTTTAGTACCTTGGATGTCTTGGGAGCCGTTATTCAGTTAGGAGTCTGCACATTGGTAGATGTCTCCACAATGACATTCTGCACATGCAAATTTGCATGTAGTTTTTAGCCATTTGAATATCATGTCACCCGCTGGCTAGGCAGACCATGACGTGTGCCCTCTGCTTTCACCTTGCCCAAGGATTCCAAGCAGTGGTAGGCTCAAAAAAAAAAGTACTACCACACTGTGGGTGTGGTATGGTGGGTGTGGTCAGGGGGAAACCCCTGCATTACACCCAAATTAGGACTACTTTATTTCAAAAAATTGGATGGGTGGGACTAGCTGGAATTTCTGCTACCCGTTCTGGCGAACTGATGTGAACCTGCTGATGCCCACCACTGGATCCAAGGGAGGACACTTTGGTGAGTTTTAGTCCCACCCTAACATCATTGACAAGAGATGACTAACACTGTCTAGTTAGACCACTCAAGCCCCCGCATCCCAACAAGGCTCTCACCTAATAATATTCTAAATTCTTCCAAGATTTTACTCAGAAAAGAATTAGTAAAAATCCCATTACACAAAGTTCAGCAGCAGCTGAGAGAAGCAAACATATACTGTATATACAATCCCAACAAATGATCACAATTCTCAGCCTATCACATTCTGTAACGGACAATACCTATCCCCCCCCCCCACCCTTTGCAGTAGATATTTCAATGTTTCTAACATTATTTCCAATGCAAAGGTCTAGAACATGATCTATTCTAAATCTAAGAAAATATCAAGTCTTTCTCATATACTGAAGGCAAAACACCCCTCTTCCAGTCTAAGTTTAAAGCTACCGGTATGTTCAAGTAGAGTGTCTTTTACAGTCTGACCTTGTATTTTTACAACACAGTCTGGCCAAACAACATGCATAAATGTCCATTTGTGCACCATATGCTTCTTGCTATCTTAGAGTCGCATGTCGATTGGGGGGGGGGGTATACAAATTGAACTGTTTGAAGTGTTTTTGAAATGTTTTTATGATGTCTTGATTTTGTAATTGTGATGGGGGATTTTCTGAAATGTATGTGATATGTGATACTTTGATATGTTACTAATATGTGATACTTTGATATATGATACTTTGGTATATTTTGTTATGTGATACTGTATTTTGTGATTTATGCTGTTAGCCACTCTGAGTTGCTTCAGCGAATAGAGTGGCATACAAATACACAAATTCTAAAGCTTTTGTTATCAGAGCTGGTAAAATGTTTGGACTTTTTGGCTGGGAATTCTAGGAGCTGTAGTTCAAAAACTAACTTTGAGAAGCTCTTCTATGCCCTAGCTATTGGCAGTGTGCATATGCTCCTCTTTCTCCACTTTCATCTTTCACTAAGAGAAAGTATGACACAGCAAAGAGACTTGAGCATACCTCTATTAGGGTCACCATAATTTGAAAGCCACTGGATAGAACATCACAACAAAAAGATCAATTGAACAGAGTGAGATTTACTTCTCAGTAAATGTAAATATGGTTTGCAGGGTTAATAAATTAGTTAGTCTAGAGCAGGGATGATGAACCTTGGGACTCCAGGTGTTCTGGGACTTCAATTACCAGAAGCCAAAGTCAGCTCTCCTGCTGATCAGGGCTCCTGGGAATTAAAGTTCAAAAACACCTGGAGTGCCAAGGTTCACCATCACAGGTCTAGAGACTACATCAGTGTTTCCCAAACTTTGGTTCTTGGACTTTAATTCCCAGAAGCCCAGGTCAATTCCCCAAAACACTGATCACCCAATGTACTGACTTAGACTTCTGAGAATTGAAATCCAAGAAGCAAAGTTTAGGAAACACTGGTCTAGACTCTGATCTTTGAAAGTAAGCGATATTTTACAAAGGTGTCATTGGTCATTCTTTTATAAATCACAAATTCTCGCTTCTTTCTATCTCAAACATCATGTTCCCTTGGAACAATTGATAAGTAACTTAGGTTTTATTGATTGATTTATTTATGGTGTGCAACTTTAGCCCTCTCCGCATCTTTAATAAATGCATCAGATAAGACATAACAAATGCAGTCATACAATTTTCCACTCACTCACTGCTTTTGCAAATCTCTTTCTCTCTCTGTCAGACACTGCATTATTTTTCTTGTGGTTTGCTTGATTTGCTTACTTTTTTACACTGATAGGGGAATCTGTTGTTATAGAGTGATTTTCATATTTTGTTTGAAAAATGATAGTAATTCTGCCATGTTTTGACCTCGAATGGTAAAGAAGAAAAGATTGATTTGTGAAAAAACAAGATATTTGTATGTTCATGAGAGTGATTTTTGCATATTTTCCCTACTGAAAATTTGTGCATTGACAGATCATTTATTTGTTTACTGACAGAAATCAGACTAATTTAAAAACGTGTCAATGGGTAAACACAGATGAAAGAATTTCTAAAACAAAATGAAGGATTAAACACCAAAATATAATTTCTCTTATTACTAAACACTGGGCTGGACAGCAACATAAGTGGATGCAATGTAGGCATCTGTCCGGCTTCTAGGTGAAGACACACACACACACACACACTTTCTCTCTCTTTCTTGGAGACATGGGTCTTCTCTGACTGGCCAGGTCAGGCACAATAATAAACCACTGTTGTATCTATTATTTCCTTTTCTTACACTTGAAGTTTACATGGATTATATATGGTCTTCTCTCTCATCTCCACAAAATATCCCATATTCAATGGTGGGACACAGAGGAAGTGGTCCCCAGAAGACCTGAATGATCAGACATAACACATATGGAGAAAGACACATATAACTATGTCCCAAGCCATTGAGAGTTGAAAATGTCATTGTTAACACCTTGAACTCAGGACACTGGGAAGAAGGAAGATGATAGGATTTTGGAATTATGGAGATTTCATAGCACTTTTCTGCAACCAGTTTGTAGGTCAAATATTTTTTGTATTAGGCTTTTGAAGCCATGCTTGCATTATTGTTGTTATTGTGTCTTTTGGTTCCTGATTTAAAATTGCAAATCTGTGCAAAGTTTGTTATGTTTTCTATTTTCATGTGAAAATATAGCTCCCTAAAATCATGAGAGGTACTCGGGCACAAAAAAGTAACATTCAGAGGGCAAAGCACTTCATAATGTACTTCCCATTGATGTCTAATCTGCCACTTTCCCCTTGAGAAGCATCTTGGAGTAAAGTACTACTCCTGGCCAATTTAGCATGTCTGGTATTAAATCTTCAGAAGAAGAAGGAAATATGTGTATATGTTATTGAACAATCTTTTCCAAGTATCATATTGATTTCTGTAGTGGAAGCAAAGAGTTCCCAGATGTTAGCTTTTCTAGCCACTGACATTTCAGAGTTTTAGGCAAAAAAGAGGGGAGAGGAGACATGTTTATAACTCTACATCAAGCAGGGCTGCTGAAAATACTCTGTTATGTGGAAGAGTGGGAAATAACAGCAATGAGCAAATACTAAAGTGCCAGGATACATTACAAGATTTGCCATAGTCTACAAAATGGCCACACATTGTTTGATTTACAGCAGCAAACCAGGTCTACTATAGCTCAGCTTTTCTTTCATGCAAGTTCTTTATAATAAAAACTGAATGCCATTAAGTGGATTCCAACTTATGGCAACCATTTCTAGAATTTTCTAAGTAGAGAATACTCAGAAATGGTCTACCATTCCCTTTTTCTGTGAGTTGCCCTGGGACTGTGAAGCTTTCCCACAGTTATACAGTCTATCTTTTCTCAAAAGTGGTTCAGTCGCACAGTCGAGTCCGACCCTTTTCAACCCCATGGACAACTGCATGCCAGGTTCATCTGTCATCTGCTGTCCTCCATAGCTCACCCAGATCTACACCCTCTGCATCAACAATGCCATCTCATCCTCTGCCACCCCCTTCTCCTGTTGCCTTCGATCTTTCCCAGCATCAAGGCCTTCTCCATTGAGCCCTCTCTTCTCATTTGGTGGCCAAAATACTTGAGCTTCAGCTTCAGTATTTGTTCTTCCAAGGAGCTGTCTGGGTTGATTTCCTTTAAGACAGACTAATTTGATCTCCTTGCAGTCCAGGGGACTCTCAAGAGTCTTCTCCAGCACCACAATTCAAAGGCGCCCAGCTCCTTACATACTATTTATAAGGATGTTTAAGGCCTTTGATAAGTTTTTCACTAAAACCCAAATGAATACAAATCTTCACCTATCTATGCTGAGTAAGTTCAATAAACATATCTATTTCTGGTATGGAGAGGTTCATATTGTATGTGCTGGCCCTGTAATTCTTACAGATGTTACCAGTAACTCTGACAGAGTATTACAGACAGGTATTGATTCTGTTTTGCCCATTTCATTTTCTAAACTATTTTTCTTTGCTTTCATTTTTTTAAAAAAAAAACCCTTTATTGAAATAACACACAAACAACAATATAGTAACATACGTTTTAGACCAAGAATATATAATCTGATGTGATACATCCACACTATTGCAATCTATGTTGGATTAGAATAGTGCACCAAATATTGACATAGGAGGCTGCTGTATCTACTCATTTTTATTAACATAATAAATAATTGAAAAACCATGTGTTGAGAAAAATCATCTTGGGCCTGTTGTTATTTACATAATCTGAATGGGTGAGTTAATATTTACATTAGGGCAAAATGTCATATTCTATTTTTCCATGCATGTAAAGTTAAATCACACATTCCTTTTCAGTTTCAACAAGTATCCAAGCGTCCTGCAATACAGAAAATATAATTTACGGATTGTTGTTGCTTGTCATTCAGTTGCCACCGAATCATGATGATCCTACAAATGACCAATATACAAATATCCTGTTTTCAACAACCCTGCTCAACATAGTTCTTGTAAAGGCAAACCTGTAGCTTCCTTAGAGCCTCAATCTATCTCTTAGACTTATACCATCATCCTCTTTATCTGCTGCCTTCAATCTTTCCAAGCATTATTGGTTTTTGCAAAGAATCTTGTCATCTCATGATATGATCAAAGTAGGACATTGTCAGTTTTGTTTTGGTTTTTTCCAGAGATAGTTCATGCTTCAATTACTCTAGGCTCTTTTTAACAGTCCAAGGTATCTTACAAAGCTCTCCTCCAGTGTCATATTCCAAACAAATAATTTTTTTTCCTGTCAGCTTTCTTTACTGTCTCGCTTTCACACCTTTACATGGTGATTGGGAATATAAGAGTATGGAATATTTTGTTCTTGATCTCCAGTGACCCATCCTTACACTTGATGTTTTCTAATTCCTTCATTGCTGCCCTTCCACATCTCAGTCTTGTGATTTCTTGACTGCTTTCTCCATTGGATCGATGACTGACCCAAGGTACACAAAGTCTTCCACTATTTCAATTGCTTCATTGTCAACATTAATGTTGAACAGTCCTTCTGTAGACATGACTGATTTTTCATAATGCTCAGCTTCAGTCATCTTTTGATGCTTTCTTCTTTCACTTTCACTAAAAGTTATTTCAAGTCATTGCTGCTTTCTGCCAGTAAAATAGTGACATCTACACATCTTAAATTAAGGATGTTTCTTTGACCAATTGTCATTCTTCCTTCATCTGGCTTGTTTTTATGCATGGTGTGTTCTGCATACAGATTGAACAGATAAAGGGATAAAATGCATCCCTGTCTGACATTTTTGCCTATGGGAATCCATTCTAGCTCTCCATGTTCTGTCTAAATTAAATTTTCTTGTCTGCAACACAGGTTATGCATCAGGACAATTAAGTGATGAGACACATATATTTTAAAGAACAATCCATAGTTTCTCATGATTCACAAGGTGAAAGACATTACTGTAATCTATGCTCTATAGATCATCTCCTGAAATTCTTAGAAGCATTTTAGTAGCCAGCAGATCTTTGCAACAGGATCTCAAACACCTCTTCCTTTTTGAAATCCAGCTTGAACATGGCAAAAGGGAAACCCTTTGTTGAAACACCTTGAAAATAACTTTGCCTGCATGAGAAATTAGAGCACTATATTTGTGCTTTCCTTGGTGACTCTTTTTTTGGGGATTGAAATGTATATTTAATGTTGCTAGGCTGTGGACCATTGTTTTGTTTGTCATATTTTTGTTAGCATATTCCTGTTAGGAGTTTGATAGATTCAGTCTCTGTGATTTGAAACATTTCTATTAGTATCCCATTTACCTCTGGTGATTAATTTTTTCCCAGTGCTTTCTGAGCAGCTTTGACTTTACATTCCTAGAACATCACCATAAGATTCCTTTTCAAAGAAGTCTGTCATGCTTTTTATCTCTTCTGGATAAATCTTCAGTAAGTGTTTGTTCCATCATCCTAGAAGTCATTTCAGCTTGAATCTAATTGTGTTGCTAGCAACAGCATTATTTGTAGTTATCCTTTGATCTTTTCCAGTAGCTGACTGAGTGCTCTTTGACTAGGGTGTCTCATCTTCCAACACTATCTCTTGTTTCATTCTGTATTGTCTCTTCATAGGGTCTACATGGTAAGGAAATTTCAGCAGGGGTTTACGATTGCCACTGTCTGCACCAGGAGTTCTCAACCTTTTCAAGCCACAGGCTGGGTCATACTCCCTCAGACAGCCAGACTGGTGGTTCCCCTCTTTGCATATGCTGCTGTAAAACACGTCCATGGCTGTTGTAAACCTGTTTACAGCAGCTGTAAATGTGGAAGTGGCAGTTTCTGGTGGTGGCAGGAGCAAGGGTGGTGGGACACATGAAAATGGCACTGCAGGCCAGATTTGGGTCCTGGGCTGTAGGTTGAAAACTCCTGGTCTGCACAGTACAAACAAAAGTTAGCTCGAGAGTCACCACTGTTGCCTACTCTGCCAGCCTCACCTTCAGCTACCGCTGATGCTCAGTAATGCTTATGAATTTGCTGCTCTTTATTGTCAGAAAATAAAGCTGGAAGAGCTAGACCTGGTGACCTGATGGTATTTTGTCCTGTGATTAATTCTACTGTTGGAAAAACCCTGAACCTGAACAGTTGGATTAGAGGGCTATCCTCCACATATGAAAGTACTGTATGTACTGACATTCTCACACTGCCTCTAACAGGTCAAACTGACTTCTTTATTGATACAGCTTAAATGGAGTAGTGTAAAATACTACCTGTGCAAAAGCTTAATAAAGTGCTCCTTAAATTTGGAGGAGATTGATCTGAGTGGAGCCATGTTCCATGAAGCCTGACATTTTTCATCAGATATGGTCACCCCCTGATTGCTTTTCCAACCCATTTTGGGTCCTAAATTATAGCCACAGTGAGATGCAATTAGTGTATTATATAATTTTGAAGTCAGATGGTTGTTTTCTGAAGATAGCAGACACATTTCAAAGGCAGTTAACTGTGTAGTGGTCTTTACTTTCACCACCCAAACAAAAGAATACAGAGGATTTTTTGAAACGCATCATCTCTTTCCATGGTTCAACAATAACAACTTTACCTCATTACTCTGCAAAAGGCAACTTTAAAGCAGTCGATATTTAAGCCCGACTATTTGTTCCAGAGAATTGTGAACATTTTCCCCATGCAGGGCAATAAAATTATAACCATATCTGTTAGGAAGTTAAATTGTCCAAATCTCTATACTAGTGATGGCGAACCTTTTAGAAATCAAGTGTGGGGGGAAGCACTCCCATTGTGCTGCTGGGCAGAGGGGTATGGTGAATATGCTGGGGGAGGGTGAAAATGCGCCCTTTGAGCTCCTGGGCAGAGGGATGGGGCGAACTCTGTGCTGGGGTGATGGTGCATGTACAAACCGAGAGGGCTGGGAGTGCATGTCTGGCACATGTGCCATAGGTTTGCCATCACTCCTCTATGCATGTTATTTTGATATTTTCTTCCACATTTATTTTTCCTGAGAAGAACAGCCTTACTGACATACAACTGACAATGACATTAGTGCAGTGGTTCCCAATGTGGGGCCCATGACCTACAGGGGGACTTCAATTCCCAGAAGCCTAAGTCAGTGCATTGGCTGATCAGTGCTTTGCTGAATTGACTTAGGCTTCTGGGAATTGAAGTCCAAAAACCAAAGGTTGGGTACCACTGCAGCTCCCCTGGTGGCTTAGTGGTTAAGACGCTGATCTTAGAGACTGGAAGGTCGGGTTTCAATACCCGAGGGCTGCACTTGGGGACATGAAAGGAGCCTCATTCAGCCATCCCCTGAGGAGAGTTTCTCCAACAAAAATCCTTTCAAACAAGAGTAATCTCTGACACAAAATTATTATAATTACTGCATTAGTGTTTAACAAACCTAATTAAACCCTAGAAAAAGTCATTTTCCTGTTTGAAATGCCACTATATTTATAATGTGGAATTTAGTCTAGGGTTGAATATTATTTGAATTTCAGAAACAAATATAAATAAACAAAGTATAAATAAGGCTAGCTATATCTGCCATGTAATTTTTCTACATCTGTAATAAAGACCATTGTTGTTGCTGTTGCTGTTACTATTATTGACATTGAGCAGGGCCATAGCCAGGATTCTAGATTTTCTTTGAGGGGTTGGATTTTTCAGGAGGGGCAAAAAAAAATTCCAGGAGGAACAACAATGTCACACTCACATATATAACATTGGCACCATGGGGTGGGGTGGAGGATTTTTGACCACCACCATCCCGGGCCCCCTGGCTACGGCCCTGACATTGAGTCAGTTGTATGCTGCCTATCTACTCTTCTTGTTTTTGAGTTGAAAGGCAGGATATTACTTTCGTTAATATTATTATTAAAAAATTTTTATTATATTTGATTTTGTTTTATTTATATACTGTACTGTCTTTCTGCCAAAACTGAGACTCTTGTTGTTGTATAAAATGGTGTTATTAGAGATAGGGTTATTACAAGTTAAAAGCTTGAAGGAAATTATACATTTACTCTGAGCTTTTCCAAGTTCACTATCATGACAGGACACATCATTTACATGTCTCTGTAGTAGAATATAATATGCAAACATCACCATTAAGCAAACATTTTAACTGTTGATCAAAAGGTATATGATTCCAGAGGCATGTTTTTGTGATCTCAGATAAAGTACACAGCAGTAAACTACTGTTACCCAACAGTTACCCTCCACCAACCCATTATCCGTGAATAAATGTATGACGAGATCCATTAATCTGTGAAAAATAACTCTAACGAAGAGTTATCCAGATGGTGCCATAGCAGTAATAAATGTTCCTAATGGAATTATGTGATGCCTGCACCACTGATGTCATGGTATTTTATTTCCTTTGTTTGCTTATTCCCCCCCAGATAGATCTGAATACATAGCTCAGCCTCAACTGCAGCTTAGTGTGGCATTTCACAGAGAAATAGCCACACTTTAAAAAAGTGAAATTTGATGGATGGAGAATTAAGATGTTCCAGAAGGAAAGGAATTTTGCCTCAAGAAAACTGAGGGCTCACGAAAGAAAGATTAGTCAGGTGGATTTTTCTTCATATAAAAGTTTAAAGGGAAAGACAGAACAATGCTCTGTTCCAAACTCAGGTTCAACTTTGCTGGACACAGTATCTTCCCTAAAAGCAGATTTCTCATGAAACCTAGAGGCTGAGAAGGAAAACATGGGGGGAAATGTTCCTCTGGGTACGCTATAAATTCAGAATATTTAAGGCACAGTATATTTAAGCCCCCCCAATTTGGTTCTCAATGTATAACTCCCATTTTTGTGGGACAATATTTAAATCTTTTGGAATAGTAGCCATATTAGTATGTGGCTCAGGTGTATCAGAAAACAAAAACAAAAAATAAAAATAAAAACAATGCAACACTTTAAAGACTAACTGCTATATTTTTTTCTGTGAGCTTTCGTGGATTGAGACAATCTGAAGAAGTGGACTTGAGCCACAAAAGTTCACAGTAAAAATATAGCAGTCTTTAAAGTGCTGCAGTAGTTTTATATTTTTGTTTTTGTTTTCTAATATAGTTAAATCTTGTTCCCTTAATCAATGAGCCTGGGCACACATAGATAGACAGACAGACAGACAGACAGACAGACAGACATTTGCCACTCCTCCTCCTGTGCCTACACTAACTGCCAGGGGAGGAAGAAGCCAGGGCAGGATGAGGACCTTGCCACCCCTCCTCTACACCTACACCAACTGCCAGGGGAAGAAGAAGTCAGGGCAGGTTGAGGACTTTGCCGCCCCTCCCCCTGAGCCCACACCAACATATTGTAATGTAATGTATTTTTGTAAGCCACCCTGAGTTGCCACAGAGAGTGGACGGCAATATAAATTTGAACTAATAAATAAATAAATAATAAATAAAAAGCACATCGATTAACCTACCGGTATGAGCCCATAGCCGTGTTTCTGCATAGTGGCCTATAGTGGGCCATTTTGGTAATCATGGGGTGTGTCTTATACTCCAATCTTATACACCGGCAAATACTGTAACTCTTTGATTGTATGAGTCTCAGTTATTTGGATGTGGAACCAGGCATTGGAAGTCCAATTCCTTATTGTGCCTCCTGGGAAATGATCCAGCCTGTGTAGCCCCTGAGAAGAAGGGAATGTCAAAGCACTTCTGTGTATTCTCTACCTTGAAAACCTTGTGGCATAGTGGTTTAACTGTTGTACTGCAGCTAAAACACAGCCCCTCAAGAGTTGTGCCCCTCAAGAGTTGTAGAAAAGAGTTGTAGAAAAGGGGCTCACAATCTACAGCCCGTGGGCTGGCCCTGGCCCCTAACACTGTTCCATCCAGCCTGTGGCGACAACTCTGGAAGTGGACATGCATGCACATGTGCAAATGTGCACACCACTATTTTGTCTAGCTCATGGCACAGTCTGAGTGGGAGTTGTCCATCACATGGTGTGGTAATGTTGAGAAGCCCTGATCTAGACATTCTGTGATCTTCCCAACAAAGGATAGAGGTTGGGGGTTTATTTTTGCACAATTCAAGCAACAATTAAAAGCACAAATGATCCAAGTACCACAAGGCTATGATCTTTGTGGTTTGTTGTATTGTCTTTTAACAATGAGATGCCACAGAAGGGTGGTATGCATATTTTTGAACAATCAGGCAGTTGTCCTGCACTTGCTATATGTATATGTATATGTATATGTATATGTATATGTATATGTATATGTATATGTATATGTATACAAGTAATACCTCATATAACATTAGTATCGAATAACACTAAAATCGCATAACATTAAGGAATCTGGGGGGAAGAATTGCATCAGATAACATTAAGATCCTATGGGATGCTTCAGATAACAACCGCTAAAGCCTGTGTGGTTACAATGTATCTCTATGGATCCCATAGGAGTTTAACATGCATCAGATAACACTAAAAATCATATAACACCAAGACTTGTGGAACCAGGTTTTAGTGTTATATGAGGTTTTACTGTATGTATATGCAAAAAATCTCAAGGAACTAGAAAACTACTTGTCATGTGTCTCGTCAGTTGACGAGAACAACAAATTCTTTAGAGACCTTGCGTCTGTGTGTGTTTGTGTGTGAGAGAGAAAGAATGTGTGCAGAAGGAGAGCTTGATCTTTTTTAATGCTGACAAAAGAATTGCCTTGGGAAATTCAGAGTTCCAATATTCTTACATTCAGAACTTGCCCTTAAAGTTTCACTGTCCCTTGGAGCAGACAGAGAAACAGGTGTAATGTCACTGCTGTAACTATACAACAGATGGTAGTGAAGTGCACACAGAGGAATGTAGTACACGGCAGAGAAGTTAAAAAGATGCAAATTAATAAGTGCAGGTTGGCAATGAATTTCAGCTCCCAAGTTTCAAACACCACTAATGGTGATACTGAGGACAATTGAAGAGAAGAAGACATGATCATTGACATACCAGCTCCCATGGTTTCTAGGCAACAGTTTAACTCAGTTCTAGTAAACCTATGGAGAGCAAAAACAACACATTGTGCCAAATGGATGGTTGCCGAAGAGTATCTCCTGCCAGAACAAGACTGTGGTCAGACCATCTGGAAGTCACTTACTAGACTTAGAAGCAAAGTAGGAAGATCAAAGAATAATCAAGTAAAATTGGGCTACTTGAATACATGACAAATTGTATGTGAATGTGGATAAATTAATCAAAGCAGCATTTATATCAGGGGTTTTCAACCTGTGGCCCAGGGCTGGATGCAGTCTGTGACATCATTTCATGTGCCCCCCCCCCCCGTCTCTGCCACAACCAGAAATGCCATGTGTGGCAGGCAAGGCAAAATGGTGGTCCAGCTCCCAAAACTGTCTGAGGGAGCTTGACCTGGCCCAGGCTTGAAAAGGTTGAGAACCACTTATTTATATACCTGCAATTTATTTTTCATTGTGTGTTTTAAACAAATCTAGTAATTGGCCAAGATAACGCTATTGGAGTAGTCTGATTCTGGTCAAAAATAGCTTGTGCCATGCTCTCATATGAACAAAGAAAGTCTTGACAAGAGCTTTCACTCATTGAGAATGACCTTTGTACCAACTGTGGAAATTGTGTGGTTAAACTGTAACAGTTGTTTTGTTGCATAAATTATCTTTGCAGATTAAAAGCAAGTGCTGATTTGTTTCTTTCTTTTTGGCCAGCCAGGCCTTCTCAAATTTCCATGAATAGGTATATTGTACTGTACTTTGCTTAACAAAGTGAAATGACACTAGTTGAGACATCTTCCACACGTTGCAGAAATGTCTGCCAAATATATATAATATATATAGCAATGGGTGGATGATTTCACAGGTGTTAACAAACTCTCCACAATCTGTCTTAATGTGTTAAGGTGTCCTGTCTCATTGGAATTAGTAATTTAGCAAGATTTCATCAACAATGTTATCAGTAATGTGTACCATGTCAGAAACTGGGTTTTCCCTCACCCTTAGTGGATAACTATGTATTGGTGGGGAAAAAAACCCAAATAAAAACTTATTTGGTCTTGAAGAACATTCATGAAGAATACTTCTCCCCTTTCACTTCTTGCACACAAGCGAGGCATTTTCAGTCAGAAGTGCTTGGATGAATATTTCCAGGAACAATAGAGGTAATGACATGCTAAAGACATCCCTAACCAAACAAGATCAGCATGTTGCTCTAGGTGGGGGGAGTGAAAGAAGAAGGCTTATGCTATCCCCCACCCCCACCTTCTAGCTCAAGAAAACATGAAGACAACACAATAGGAATCACTCTTGAAACACCAGTCTAGAGCATCAGTTCTATATAGCCAAGCAGATCGCCAGAGATTCCTCAAGTCGCCTGTTCTACCAGTGTTGATAATAGGAAAATAGGTATAATAGGAGGACAGGAGTGCCTGGCGGTCAGTGGTCCATGGGGTCGCAGAGGGTCGGAATCGACTGTGTGACTGAACAACAAAAAAAAGGTATAAACAGCCTCCCTTGAGCTACCAGTATTGATTAAGCTTTATTTCCTAGTCATTACACCTGGTACTTTACTTGCCCCAGACAATGAGATGGTGAAACTAAAAATGCTCTGAGACTATTCAGGGGTGCAATTGATTTGAAGATTTCTTTAAGTCACAGAAGATTTTTTTTAAAAAAGGAAAAACAAGACCCACGAAATCAAGATACAATAGAAAAGAAATCAAATGAAAATCAATGGATTTCTAATACGGTACATGGCAATGATGAACTGGAAAGTGTAATGCACAGCAACTGGAGTAAAGAATTAGATGCAATTATGGTTATGCAAAATTAGCCACAGACACCCCTTTATAAAACATTCCTACCTACTTTTCTATCAGTTCCTCTGTGCAGATGAAACTCCTTCCTCTTATCTGCCTTGAATCTTCTGGATGGTTTTGCTTCCCCAGCACCTTCCAGGCCAACACGCTCCCCTGACTTTAGATTGTCAGTCTTGATTGAAGACCCAGGATTCACATCTTCTACAGGTAAGAAGGGGCTGGGTTAACCTGATGGTGCTCCAGCATTGAGGTCATGTGTGTAGACCTGACCTTGGTCTCTACTGGGGCCCCGTCGCAATTGGATAGTTTGTCTGTGTCTTTGAGATAAATCGGCCTGTTCTATTGGGATCACTATGCATATGTGTGTGGTTACTTTGATAAAGGTGCTAATTTTGCAGGGATACATTTTGTACAAAGAAAAAAACATAAAACTACACCACACCACACCTGGTGTCTTAGTCTCATGCTGAAGAGAAGGTTTTAGGTATTATTCTCTTTCCTAGGCCTACATGGACATCCCTCGCATTACCTGAAGTCTCTCTGCTTAGTTTTTGAACTCAGAAGAAATCAAATCTGATTGGCATCTTTTAGTACAGTGGTAGTTTCAGCAACCACAGTGGGAGTGGAGGAAGTTTTGTGCTGGTGTAAAATTTAATTGAGGATCATGGTCTGGGTGCCAGAAATGTTTACTAAGCAAAATTGCAGATTGGTGTACATCATGCTCTTAAGATACATATTACATTACACATATTTATCGAGAATGCAAAGGTTATAAAATCTCAGCTGTCACCACTGCAAGGAATTATATCTGTGGCAATGCTCCACACATAACTTTACATCTTGTAAGATTAGCAAAATGGCAATTGCATGATTATTTATGTTTAGACTACACATGCATTTCCCCTTCCAGACCCCAGTGAAGGTAGAAAGCCCTGTACCATTAATTCTCCTACCATACTCTAGCTGTGCTGCTTTGCTGTGCTTGTAATTAGGGTCATTTGTTCAACCATGATAGCTCATCCCATTAATGCACCATTTGAAAGAGATAATTAAAACATATACAAAAGGATATGAACCCACCATCTAAGAGGCTCCTTGGAGCTTGGAAATGTTATACTGACAAGAACCCATTTTTATTCTAGTAGCATTATACAGTACCTTTATCTCTTTCCCTGGAATTAGAGCAGTGTGCAAACAGCCTACTGAAATTCCCCACCCTAATGTGGGAATAGAAATTGGGATACCTACCACATCATTTTTCCCCCAGGAGTAGATCAAATCCAGAAGAACTTCTCATGGGTGATGTGTGTATCATCCCAGGACATCAGGAGGCTACCACCCCACATCTAGGGTATTGTGGATGGGGGAGAGGCTTTTAGCTGCTATAATGATAGAGAATCTTCTGAGAAAATTCCATCCATTGAAGACAGATAACATGTTAGTGTTCCTTGGCAGACAATTAACAGTATCTAATGATCTATAGTGGAGATAAAACAAAGAGGAATGGAAAACTCATTAAAGGTCAATAGAAAGTGTTGTGGAGGATAGCATGTAGCAAATGATAAGAATAAATCAAAATAGACTAATGAATCTCAATGCCTGGTCATCAAATTAAATATTTTCTTTGGTGTGCTCAAATAGAATGATTCCTCTACAAGAAAGTTACTATAATCTATGATAGCCTAGCATCACTCTTAGGAGAGCCATTCTTTTAGAACAAGAAAAATTATAGCAAAACTTAGGAAACCATCGAACATGGTCTGAAATCCAGTTGCACTAGAGTAGGCCCATTGAATCATTAGCAATTAGGTGAACCAATTACTCAGTAAATCTCATTTATTCAAGTATGCCTAGCCTAGCTGTATTTTACTAATTTAAGTCAATATATTATACGAAAACACTATTGACAGATCTGGCATTCTTCAGTCCCAAGACTAAAATTTCCTCACTCTACCTTAAACAATACTACATTATTATTCAGTATTTCTTTGTTTTGTTTATAAACCACCTTTCTCCTCATAGGGGTCTCAAAGCTGGCTTACAATATTTTTACAAAAGCAAATTAAAGCACAATAGTTCTACTGTACAGTTAAAAAAGAAATTAAATTTGCATAATAATTAAAATGTATTAAACAATTAAAACAGGATTATGTCAGTATTACTCTTCTGATACTTGCAAGGTCAATGATTTGAGACCAAATCTTGATTTCATTTAAGCAGTAGTTCAGACATGCTACAGTAGGAGTTCTCAATCTTTTGAAGCTAGGTCATGCTCCCTCAGACAGTTTCAGGGATGGGACAGCCATTTTGCCCTTCCTCCACCACATGGCACTTCCTGGTGTGGTGGAGGCAGTGGGGGGCCACATGAAATGGTGCTGCAGGTGCATCCTGCCAGTGGGCCACAGGTTGAGAATCCCTGTGCTACAGCATTTTTTTTTCCACTTCAATTTTCCAGGTTCAGTTCTTTTTCCCATGGGTATCTTTTCAGGACCTGACCAACCCAAATGAATCATGCACATACTATAAAGGAATTCTTGGTAAATATTAAAATATTGGGTCTCCTCGCAGACACAAAGGCAGCACTGAAATAAAACAAACAAAAGTAAACATGTAAATATTGTACCAAAGCTTGCCAGGGTTAGGGTGTTCCCTGATTTGCATACCTCAGTTTTTTTGCCTCAATAAGAGAACAGAGAATACAGTAGTGCCTAATCTACTCCATGTCCTTTTGGAGACACACTGACCCAGTTCTTAAGAGTGTGCTGATTGTGTTTGTTTCCAGATGTGAGTGGAAAGAGACTCATTCCCATGAATTGGGGAAAGCAAATAGCTTTTACTAAGGAGAGGGTTTACACACAATGCCAAGAGAATTATTTCATCCGAATTCTTTACTAAAGATGCACATCAAGATTTTTTTTAAAAAATATAGGTCCCTTAACATCAAGAGTGTTCTAAGGGTCGCACTAGCACGACTCCAACCTTACAGTTGCCTACATTTTGCTTACTTGGGGAAAAGGCCTAGCTTGCAGGCTTCATGCTGCACACAAGTCTAATTTCCTATTTGCAAAAGAAGCTTCTCCACTGCTATTGAAACAGTTACTTTTTCAAAGAGGAATTTAGGCTTATCCAAGGATTCAAATCTTCAGGCTATGGCTTCTCTCCAGATGACCACAATACCTGTGTCTATATGAGCTATGTCCTGCAACTGGAGCTTCCAGCAAAATGAGGAACTGCCATATTATAGGATTTGTAGACAAAGGCTAATAGAGTTCTGCCAAGAGAATGCACTAGTCATAGCAAACACACTTTTTCAACACAAGAGGCGACTTTACACATGGACATCACCAGATGGCCAACACTGAAAGCAGATTGATTACATAATCTGTACCCAAAGATGGAAAAGTTCCATACAGTCAGCAAAAATGATACCTGGAGCAGACTGTGGCTCAGATCATAATCTACTGAGTGCCAGATTCAGGCTTAAAGAAAACAGGGGAAACAACTAGGACACACAGGTATAACCTAGAAAACATCCCAAAAAATGAGAATGCTACATGGTATTGTAGACACAATGGGCACAGAGTTGGGCAGATTGAAGAAGATGGTGGAGGACAGAGGTGCCTGACAGGCAATGGTCCACTGTGCGGCTGAACAACAAAAGTCCAAAAAACCTTAAATGATCACTACATCACTTTACACTAAGGCCTTTGACTGTGTGGACCACAACAAAATGTGGCAAGTAATTAAAGAGATAGGAATACCAGAACACCTCATATGCCTCATGAGAAATCTGTACACAAGTCAAGAAGCAACAGTTAGGACAGAATACGGAATGACGGAGTGGTTTGGAATAGGAAAAGGAGTAAGACAAGGCTGCATTTTATCACCCTGCCTATTCAACTTGTACACAGAGCACATAATGTGCAATGCAGGGATGGAGGAATCACAATTTGGGATCAAAATTGCTGGGGGAAACATCAACAATTTGAGATATGCAGATGATACCACCCTAATGGCAGAAAGTGAGGAGGACTTTAAAAAGCTCCTGATTAGGTTGAAAGAAGAGAGTGAAAAAGCTGTCTTAAGACTCAATATAAAGAAAACAAAGATCATGGCAACAGGCCCTATCAGTCCCTGGAAAATAGATGGGGAAGAAGTAGAAACAGTGACAGATTTTACTTTCTTAGGATCAAAGCTCACTGCAGATGGAGATTGCAGCCATGAAATAAAAAGGTGACTGATTCTTGGGAGGCAAGTGATGAGAAACCTGGGGAACATAGTGAAATGTAGAGACATCACATTGTGAACAAAAATTCATCTAGTCAAAGCAATGGTATTCCTGGTGGTAATGTATGGTTGTGAGAGCTGGACTGTTAGGAAAGCTGAGCGCAGAAGACTAGATGCCTTTGAGATGTGGTGTTGGAGGAGATTTTTGAGAGTCCCTTGGACAGCGAGGAGAACAAATAGGTCAATATTAGAAGAAATCAACCCTGACTGCTCCCTTGAAGGTCAAATAGTAAAGATGAAGCTAAAGTACTTTGGACATCAAATGAGAAGAGAGGATTCACTTGAGAAAGCCTTGATGCTTAGAAAGGTCGAGGGCAAGAGAAGAAGGGGGCGGACAAAAATGAGATGGCTAGATGGTATTTTAGACACAATGGGCACAGAGCTGAGTGAGATGAGGGGGATGGTGGAGGACAGAAGTGCCTGGTGAACAGTGGTCCATGGGGTCGCAAAGGGTCAGAATCGACTGTGTGACTGAACAAAACAACAACAACAACACATCACTCAGCAATCATCCAGGAACTTCAGAAAACATCTGCATTTAAGCAAGTCCTCAGAGTTGAAAACCATGTTCAAGAGTCAAGCAGGTTGTTGTTGCTACGGTTGAAATATGACATAGTTACATCAGTAGGATTCTCCTTAAACTTCCATGAGATGCTGGGCTTTATAGTCTGGTGAGGGACTTAGAAATCTTTTCAAAAGAGTTCTAGTGCTCTCTTCTGAACTACAATAGCTAATTTTATATACCTCAACCTGAGTGTCCTTCAGTAAAACAACTTCTGTGCATTTGCTACATAGAAAATCTTTGAATGTGTTGCCATAATTTATTTATTCATTTCATGTAAGTCAGAATTGACTTAATATCACACAACTGTCATGATAATAATAATTTTGTATCAGAGATTATTCTGGGTTGAAAGGATTTTTAGGGGATGCCTGAATGAGGCTCCTTTCTTGTCCCCAGGTGTAGCTCTCGAGTATTGAAACCTGACCTTCCAGTCTATAGCTCAGCACCTTAACCATTAAGCCATTAATAATAATAATTAATAATAATAGTATAAGATAGCAAGTAAATTTGTTCTTTCCTTTGATGTGCCACTCTCAGAAAGAAATGTATTTTAGTCTACTATAGGATTAGCTGGCTATAAAAATAAAATATGCATTATACAATGATAACATTTTTCAGAGTGTATTGCTATTAGATGATACTCAAAAGGTTACTAGCATCAATTCCTTCTCATTGGAGATTTTAACTTTCATAAATCTTTTATCTCTTGTCAGAAGAATTCCAGATTCCCCTATGATTTCTATTAAGACATTTAGTAATATTGTTATGGGCGCTTATCTTGAAGGAAATGTACAAATGTTTGCATGTGTTCCTTAAAAGAAATGTACTCTTGACTGCATGAGGAATCATCTTCTCACAGAGGAAATGTGTCATGTTCTGATGCCATCTGCTCATTACTCCAAATGAACACAGAAAGTAACTGAAAGTATCTGAGAAAGAAACAGATTCATAAGAAAGAGGAAGGCAGCACCAAGGCAAAGACTATGTCAGCCATTCCTTATAATAATTTTGTGTCAGAAATTATTCTGGGTTGAAAGGATTTTTGCAGAAGAAACTCCACTCAGGGAACACCCAAATGAGGTTTCTTTCATGTCCCCAAGAGCTGGGACAGAGATGGGCACTCAATCCATCATGCAGTAACCAGTTCTCAAACTGCCGACTTGCTAGCCTTCAAGTTAACAAGGCAAGCTACTTAACTACGGAGCCACTACAGCCATTCCTTAGGAGCATAAGATCTTAGAGCAGTACTGAATGGAATGTAGGTCTACATCTACTAGAGTAGATCTCTTCATTATTTCAACAGCAGTAAACCAGTAAGGATTTCAGACATTCAAACTGTTTAACAACTACAGCAACAAGTTGACTCTTCTTGTGTCACTGTCCTAAAATCTTAGGTTGGCCAAGGATAGATTGTGAACAAGTTTCAATTTGTTAAAGTTCAATAAAGCTATTGTCTTTCTCCTGTAATATCACTGCTTTATTGATAACAAGCTTCCATGCTCTGAATTAAGATGGCCTCATATATCTTTCTTAGCACCCATTTAGTTAGCTGATGTATCAGGTAGACGTGTCAAAGGCATCAATTTTTGTAGTTTTAAAGTGTTGAGAGTTGGAATAGTTGATCTGTGACTGGTCAACTATTGTTGACGGGTAGTCAGCTGTTGTTGATATCTGCTGTCAGTTGAATTATAGCAACCCTGATAGAGCTTTTGAGATAAGTGAGCTATTTAAGGGGTGTTTTTCCCCTTCATTTTTACCTCCCCAGTGAGGTTCTGTGGCAGAGGTGGGATTTGAACCAAGATCTCCTCAGTCCTAGTCCATCACTCTATCCATCACACCACACCCAGTGATGGGATGTAACAGATTCTCACCAGTTTGCCAGAACCGTTAGCAACTTTTCCCAGTGTCCCAGAGAACCGGTAGCATCTTTTGGGGGGAACCACCTTCGGGGCTTACCTTTTCACTGGCATGTGCACCAAGCACTTGGTGTGCATGCATGCCTACAGTGCTTGGTGCGTATGCATGGCCTCCTTGCTGTCCTCCCAAGTGGGGAGGAAGAAGAGAAGCTGCTAGCCTGAACTCCCTATAGCCTGCTTTCCAGGGTAAGTGACTCACCTTTGGATGTGGTGTGTCTGTGTGTATTTTAATGTGTATTTAATACCTTTACCTATATTGATGTACTACCACAGTTCCAAAAAAGACCTGGCGGCCTGGCTTGGGGTTTTTAAGCAAAGTCTTGGAGTTACCTCATCAATAAGCTACATCTGTGCTGTTCCAATTGCTGTTCCAATTGGAGAACCCTTAAGGAGGTACAGCTGTTTTACATTTACATTAAGGCATATTATCCTAGAGAAGTGGTTAGGCAAAGACTTAGTACCTAACTTCTTCAACTGTTGAAAAGTTGAAAAGTGCCAAAATGAAGCCATCTTGTGGTGAGTTCATTCTGTAGTTCCTTCCATCTGACCTAGTGTGAGAAATATTAGCCAGAATAAGCTTTAAGCTCTGGTTTAAAAGCTCTGGTTGATTTGTGTTTGGGGTGGGTGGGTGGATGTTTGGGTGGGTGGGTTTGTGTTGTGGGTGGGTGGGTTGAGCTCTGTGTGTGCTTATTTTTATTATTATTATTTTGTATTTTGTATTTTATTTTCTTTGGCCCCGCCCATGACATCATGACATCATGATGTTAGCTCTGCCCACACTGTGATGATATCACAGTGGGGTAGTAAATTTTTTGACATCCCACCACTGACCACACCTACTTGTGATAAAAAATATCACTCCAGGTTAGGAATGTGCAGTGCCTCCCCAACAAAAAACCCCACTTTGTACCCAAATAAGGGGACAGAGATTTGTTCCCAGCCCACCTTTTAGGAGCAATTCTGATTGGATATTTCATGTTTATGAATTTGTATTTGTATGTTTCTCTTTGAAAAGGCCTCATCTCATGTACATAAAAGCAGAAAAGACAAGGCCAAGTCATAAGCTGAACAGTGCAAGAAGGATAGGAGCACTTTTGACCTGAGCTAGTTCGTCTGTAAGAGACTGTAGTGGCTTAGTGGTTAGGACACTAAACTTGATGACTGGAAAGTCAGCAGAACAGCAGTTCGAAACCTGAGTGCTGCATGATGGAGTGAGCTTCTGTCTCTGTCCCAGCTCCTGCCGACCTAGCAGTTTGAAAGCAAGAAATTGCAATTCGATAAATAGATACCACTTCAGTGGGAAAGTAAACAGCATTCTGTGCACTTCAGTGTCTAGTCATGCCTGCCACATGTCTATGTAAACATCACAGTGATGGCTCACTGGCTATAAGCAGAGATGAGCACTGCATGCTAGAGTTGGATACAACTGCCTTTCAAGCAAGGGGACCTTTGTATTTATCTAATTGATCTGTTTTATTTCTATATGAGAGTACTGGCTCATGTTGAAAAACTGGGTAGATGCAACAGTCTCTCCCTTTAAACGGTCATAGTTTCATGTCCAATTTGACAGTGCAGAGGTAGATTTAATACATTCGTCTTTACATATGTTTATTTATTTATCAATTTTTTTTATCACCCTCCTCACTGAAGTGACCCAGGGTGATTTCACAAAACATAAAACCATCAATAAACAATTCAGACCAACATTTAAAATAATTTTAAAAGTCAAAAAGTTAAAAAAGTTAAAACAGATGAAAAAATTAAAACTAAGTGTTACGATCGAAAGATTAAAGGGTGAGGGGACTCAAATTAGCCAGCCTGCTGAGGTCATTGTACCACCCGCACCCCAGACCTGACCTGCCAGCCAGGTTTTTACTCCTTTCCTGAAGGACAGCAGCTCTGTCTGCATACATAGATCAATGGGCAGGAGGTTCCATTGGGCCGGGGCGGACACAGAGAAGGCCCTTCTTCTGGTGCCAGAGAGGTGCACCTCTCTGGCCGATGGCATAGGCAGAAAGCCTCTCCGGTCCGCTCTGGTGGGATGGACAGATGTTGGCTTCATATGATTGACTTGGGCTAAGATACCACAATGATATCCTGATTGAAAGGAGTGTGTTTGGAAAGCACACAAAAGTGCTTGCTTGCAGACCATCCACCCCATTGTGGGCTGCTGCTTTAGATTATGTCCTTCACATTCATCTTCCTTGACACTGAAGTAAATTCTATTTTGAACAAATCCTAAATGTTGCACCATGTTTGCTGATTACTAATAAACATTTATAAAGTGTCAATGATCACAGCAGGCTAATAAACACAATCCGGATCACTTCTCTGCCATGAAACATGGATGGCTTCAACAAAAACATAACCAAAAATAAAATTGTTATGAGTAAACAACAGCTTTGCTGTTATTTTATTCTAAAGCAGATTGATTATGAAGGGCAATGAGATTTTGGCTGTTTGTTGTGTGGCAGTTCTGTTTCATGAAGAAAATCGGGTAAGTGGGAGAACATGAGACTAGTTTTGCATTATCACAGAGAGTGAGAATAATCCTACCATCGGAAGTTCCTTAAAAAGAATCCAAGGCTCTTCTAATCTTTTTCTGGCAGGATCTTACAGGGAGGGAAGGAGGGAATGAATCATGCTAGTACTGTGTATGTCTCCCCCTGTTCCAGGAATATATGATGGGCCTAGAGAGGATTTGGAACCTCTGATTAAGCAGCTTCTGCCAAACACCCCTAAAATAGCTTTCTTTTGCCCTCTCACACATTTGAGAGCCAGCACTGGCGAAGTAGTGGCTGAAAACCGTGGTGCAAATTCATAGAAGAGGCTTGCTAAATCAGGTTCCTCTCTTCCTCTGAGACACATTTCTTGTTCTTTGGAAAGAAAATGAAGTTCTGCAATCTCCATGGTACTGTTCCAGGGAATAGAAATGGGTCCAAAATATTTTGGTAGAACATTTTGACATGAGGAGCAATGTCCATTTGATCTGTGATGAATCCTGGGACACAAAGTGGGATTTGAACTCCTAACCCAAGGCAGTCCAATATACAGAACTATATTTGTTGTTGTTCAGTCACACAGTCGAGTCTGATCCTATGCGACCCCATTGACCTCTGCACACCAGGCACCCCTATCCTCCACCATCCTCTACAGCCCACTCAGCTTTACGCCCACTGTGTTAACTATTCCATCTAGCCACCTCATCCTCTGCCACCCCCTTCTCCTTTTGCCTTCAATCTTTCACAGCATCAAAGTCTTCTCAAATGAGTCCTCTCTTCTCATTTGCTGTCCAAAGGAGAATATTTGTCCTTCCAAGGAGCAGCCAGGGTTGATTTCCTCCACGATCGACTTATTTATTCTCCTTGCTGTCCAGGGGACTCTCAAAATTCTCCTCCAGTATCACATCTCAAAGGTGCCTATTCTTCTGTGCTCAGCCTTTTTATGGTCCAACTCTCCCAACCACACATTGCTACTGGGAATGCCATTGCGTTGACTATGCAGACTTTTGTTGTCAGGGCGATGTCTCTACTTTTTATTATGTTCCCTATACCAGAAGTATTATCCATTCATTCTGGGATGCTGTGCCTGGCTGCTTGAAACCTAGTTCTGCTATGTTTGTGGAGAGGATACTCTTGTATTCATGGTTTTTTCCGCAGCTTCCTAATGCATCTGATTAGTCTTTGTGAGATGATATTGCTGGACAAAGTAGGCCTTTTCTAGTGACTAGTAAGGAAGGTTCTTTGGTGCAATCCAACTGCTGTTACCAACAAGATTAAACATACTGAATTCACTGTTGAATCCAGTAGATCTACTCTAGCTGGGACTACCAATTAGATCTATGCCATAAAGTTCAATTTTTACTCTAAGCAAGTAGGCCAGGAATATGGGATGGAAATTAAGCCTTGATGCTGGGAATGGTGGAGGGCAAAAGAATAAGGGGGGAGCCAAAAACTGAGATGGCTAGATGGTATTGTAGACACAATGGGCACAGAGCTGAGCGAGTTGAGGGGGATGGTGGAGGACAGAAGTGTCTGGCGGACAGTGGTCCATGGGGTCGCAAAGGGTCAGAATCAACTGTGTGACTGAACAACAACAACTATACATTGGGTCATCTGGGTCATGTGAGCTCAGCAAATTTTTCTCCACAATACAGGTTACACATCTGGACAATCAACAGCTGACACATCACTATTTATTTCAGAACAACCCATAGTTTCTTATAACCCACACAACCAAAGGCTTTGCTGTAGTCCAGGGATTCTCAGCCTGCAGCCCATGGGCCAGATGTGGCTCACAGCACCATTTCATGTGGCCCCTACTACCTCCACCACAACAGGAAGTGTCATGTGGTGGAGGAAGGGCAAAATGGCCGCCTGGCCCCCAAAGCTGTCTGAAGGAGTGTGAGCTTAAAAAGGTTGAGAACTCCTGCTGTAGTCTATAAAGCACATGCTGATCTTTTTCTGAAATTAAAAGGCTACTATTATAATTTGAATGTTTTTGCAGATAAGTGGTGACCTGCTGGAAGCAGGAATAGCCCTATTTTACAGCATAGAACTTGGCAATCCATCCTTAAATATTTGTTCATGTTTGTACAATGTATACAGGACAGTTTTATTATAAAACACATATTCATTCTTTCACAGATAACCAACGTTAAAGACTGATTATTATAATTAACTGTCAGCATTCATCACTGTCTTTGGAGAGGCATTTATCCCCCAACTTTGAGCAATGCTTTCTAATAAAGCTGCTTGCTTTGGTGTTGATATTCCTCTCTGTTTCAATAAAATGAATCAAATCAAATTTTATTCAGTTCAAATCCTTCTTGAAGTTACTGCTACTTTCATTACCACACTCAATCCACTTTACAGATAATATTAAGTGGTCTTATTTTTCTTGACATGATGATGAAATGTGGATTTCCATATGAATGGACTTACTTTTCTTTTATTTCTTTTTTTTTTTAATGCAGGCTGCAAAAATATTTTTGACAATGATGTTTCTCCATTGTGGCCAAAATAAGATGTGAAACATCATGTATTTCACTTGTAGGAGACAAAGACACCTTTTCATGCAGTATACACAAAATAAACCTTTTCTCCCAAAACATTCACTAATAGATTTTTCCAATGCAGCCTTCTTGAGCCTCATTTGGGCATCCTCAAAATAGAGATCCTCCAGCAAAAATCCTTTCAACCCAGAATAATTTCTGACACAAAATTATTATTATTATAGCCCACATTTTTATGACTGGCATTTTAAAAGCACAAAGACAATTGCTAATCCTACCTAACTTCCTAAGTGTGTTTTAACAATCATTTCAAAGCAGAATATATTCTTTGCTTGCAAAAGTCCTAATATTGACTTCCTGGGGTTCCAGATAGTGCTAAGAAAGATGCCAATGAAATAGCCCAGAGCTAGCCAGCCTCCAAGACCAGTACCCCCAACCCCACCCCACCCCCGGGGCCCTCAGGCACGGAAAAAATGTATAATCTGATTGAGTTGCAGATGACAGTGGAGTTCCAATCCTAGCTAGTCCAAGATATGAATTAATCTTTTCCTCTCTTGATCTTCCATAATCTTGCCAAGCTAGAATCCTAAAATACTGTTAGCAAAGATCTACAAGTAAAACAAGGTAGTATTATAGGTAATTTCAAGGACACAGTGCCTACGAAAACCTATGATCCAAACATCATTTAAAGGCAGACATTTAAATGCCACAAATATGATGTGTGAAAAGAAGGAATGATTCAAAATAGAGACTGACAGCCAGCCAGCGTTAGTCATGTAACTCCTAAATAGCAATAGTTATCTTTATCAAGGAACTTGCTCTAGATGGGGTTGCATCTCCTCTTAGAGATCTTGTTTCCACGGTGGGTGATGCAACAGCAGGAAGGGACAAATGCTATCAAATCTTGCTGGAAGGCTTCTCAGTGGAATCCATCTGACTGTTGCGGAGGCCAGAGGCAGTACTAGATGGACTAATCCCAAATCCTTCTTATGTTGTTGCTATTTGCCACCTCTATTTTCTCTGTCGTCTTTTTTGCTTCATTTCTTTGTATTTTAATATGCGTATATTTTATATGAGTGTTTTACTTATGTGCAGCAGTCAAAGTGTTCTATAGGCCAAAAGGGTGGTATATAAATTTAATAAATGCCACTAATAATAGCAATAGTAAGAAGCCAGGGCAGGATGAGGACCTTGCTGCCCCTCCCCCTGTGCCCACCCCAACATATTGTAATGTAATGTAATATAATGTAATGTAATGTATTGTCTGTAAGCCGCCCTGAGTCGCCACGGCGAGTGGGCGGCAATATAAATTTGAACTAATAATAATAATAAATAAATACACTTATCTACCACCCCATAGCACTTAGTGTACTCTCTGGACGGTTCACAAGTTAATTAGCATTTTGCCCCCAACATGCTGGATACTCATTTTACTGACCATGGAAGGATGGAAGGTGAGTCAATCTTGATCCCTGGTCTGGATCAAATTCACAGTGTTCTGGCTGCAGTACAGCAGTTTGACCACTGCGCCATCAGCACTCTAATGAATAATAATCATTGTAGGCTGTTACTCATATCATTTTGTCACCCTGCTTATTCAACTTATGCACAGAGCACATAATGCACAATGCAGGGATGGAGGAATCACAATCTGGGATCAAAATTGCTTGGAGAAACATCAATAATTTGAGATATGCAGATGATACCACCCTAATGGCAGAAAGTGAGGAGGACCTAAAGAAGCTCCTGATTAGGTTGAAAGAAGAAAGTGAAAAAGCTGGCTTGAGACTCAATATCAAGAAAACAAAGATCATGGCAACAGGCCCTATCAGTCCATGGAAAATAGGTGGGGAAGAAGTAGAAGCAGTGACAGACTTTACTTTCTTGGGATCAAAGATCACTGCAGATGGTGATTGCAGCCATGAAACAAAAAGGCGACTGATTCTTGGGAGGTAAGCAATGAGAAACCTGGGTAACATAGTGAAAAGTACAGACATCAAATTGAAAACAAAAATGCATATAGTCAAAGCAATGGTATTCCCTGTGGCAATGTATGGTTGTGAGAGCTGGACCATTAGGAAAGCTGAGCGCAGAAGAATAGATGCCTTTGAAATGTGGTGTTGGAGGAGAGTTTTGAGAGTCCCCTGGACAGTGAGGAGAACAAATAGGTCAATCTTAGAAGAAATCAACCCTGACTGCTCCTTAGAAGGTCAAATATAAAGATGAAGCTAAAGTACTTTGGACATCAAATGAGAAGAGAGGATTCACTTGAGAAAGCCTTGATGCTTAGAAAGGTCGAGGGCAAGAGAAGAAGGGGGCAGCCAAAAATGAGATGGCTAGATGGTATTGTAGACACAATGGGCACAGAGCTGAGAGAGTTGAGGAGGATGGTGGAGGACAGAAGTGCCTGGCGGACAGTGGTCCATGGGGTCGCAGAGGTTTGGAATCGACTGTGCGACTGAACAACAAAACTCATATCTGAGCATACATTTTTCCTGGATGTCATTTTCTAAGTTGATGGATGTGTGACTCTATAAACTAATCCTGGCATGAAACATGTAGCCTAACACAGTACACTGAATAGATGCTGGAGGGCGTAGTTGAGTTGGACAAAACTTCTGTGTTGTCTCTTAGCCTCTTCATGTCTGCAGCGTTACCCTTTGAAGTGATCGGTAGCAGCAGAGATGGTTTGGCACCAAAGTTGGTGATCTCTGGTTGCTGTGTCACAAGTTTGTGAGTTTATACTTGACACCTTCATGGCAGTGATGGGATGTAACAGGTTCCCACCAGTTCACCAGAACCGGTAGTAAAATTTCCCAGTGTCCCGGAGAACCGGTAGCAGCTTTTGGGGGGGGGGGGAATCACCTTCGGGGCTTACCTTTTCACTGGTTCCCCCACTGCGCATGCGTGCCAAGTACTTGGTGTGCATGCACGCCTACAGTGCTTGGCGCATATGCACGGCCTCCTTGCTGTCCTCCCAAGTGGGGAGGAGGAAGAGAAGCTGCTAGCCTGAAGCTCCCTATAGCCTGCTCCCCAGGGTAAGTGACTCACCTTTGAATGTGGTGTGTCTGTGTGTATTTTAATGTGTATTTAATACCTTTACCAATATTGACGTACTACCACAGTTCCTAAAATGGCCTGACAGTTGGTAGGCCTGGTGGCCTGGCTTGAGGTTTTAAAGCAAAGTCTTGGAGTTACCTCATCAATAAGCTACACCTGTGCTGTTCCAATTGCTGTTCCAGTTAGAGAACCCTTAAGGAGGTACAGCTGTTTTACATTTACATTAAGGCATATTATCCTAGACAGAACTGGTTAGGCAAAGACTTAGTACCTAACTTCTTTAACTGTTGAAAAGTTGAAAAGTGCCAAAATGAAGCCATCTAGTGGAGAGTTCATTCTGTAGTTCCTTCCATCTGACCTAGTATGAGAAAGATTAGCCAGAATAAGCTTTAAGCTCTGGTTTAAAAGCTCTGGTTGAATTGTGTTTGGGGTGGGTGGGTGTTTGGGTGGGTCTTTGTATTTTAATGTATTATTTATTTATTTATTTATTTTCAGGTTTATGTTGTGGGTGGGTTGAGGTGTGTGTGTGCGTGCGTGCTTATTTTATTTTATTATTATTTTTCCTATGGCTCCCCCCACAATGTCATGATGTTAGCTCCGCCCACACTGTGATGACATCACGGTAGGGTAGTAAAATTTTTGACATCCAACCACTGCTTCATGGTTTGTTTCAGCTGGGCCTTATAACGCTTCAAAGGAGCTCTGCAAGGTCTTCTACCGGAGCTAAATTCCCCATAGAGAATTTGACAAGGAAGCCTGGAGACATCCATACGATGGACATGCCCTATAATAATAATGCTGTGGCATTTGGCAAAAGGAAATGTGCCACACACTGTTGAAGTTCTTCTCTCTTGTGCATTTCAGCAGATAGATTAATTAATTAAATCCATTTATATTTTGTTGTTGTTCAGTCTCACAGTCGATTCCGACCCTCTGCGACCCCATGGACCACTGTCCGCCAGGCACTTCTGTCCTCCACCATCCCCCTCAACTCGCTCAGTTCTGTGCCCATTGTCTCTACAATACCATCTAGCCATCTCATTTTTGGCCGCCCCCTTTTTCTTTTGCCCTCCACCTTTCCCAGCATCAAGGCTTTCTCAAACAAATCCTCTTTTCTCATTTGATGTCCAAAGTACTTAAGCTTCATCTTTACTATTTAACCTTCTAAGGAGCGGTCAGGGTTGATTTCTTCTAAGATTGACCTATTTGTTCTCCTTGCTGTCCAGGGGACTCTCAAAACTCTCCTCCAACACCACATCTCAAAGGCATCTATTCTTCTGTACTCAGCTTTCCTAATGGTCCAGCTCTCACAACCATACATTGCCATTGGGAATACCACTGGTTTGACTGTTTGCAAGGTGATGTCTCTACCTTTCACTATGTTCCCCAGGTTTCTCATCGCTTGCCTCCCAAGAATCAGTCACCTTTTTTTTTCATGGCTGCAATCACCATCTGCAGTGAGCTTTGATCCTAAGAAAGTAAAATCTGTCACTGCTTCTACTTCTTCCCCATCTATTTTCCAGGGACTGATAGGGCCTGTTGCCATGATCTTTGTTTTCTTGATATTGAGTCTCAAGCCAGCTTTTTCACTCTCTTCTTTAAACCTAATCAGGAGCTTTTTTAAGTCCTCCTCACTTTCTGCCATTAGGGTGGTATCATCTGCATATCTCAAATTGTTGATGTTTTCCCCAGCAATTTTGATGCCAAATTGTGATTCCTCCATCGCTGCATTGCGCATTATGTGCTCTGTGTATAAGTTGAATAAGCAGGATGACAAAATGCAGCCTTGTCTTACTCCTTTTCCTATTCCAAACCACTGTGTCATTCCGTATTCTGTCCTAACTGTTGCTTCTTGATTCATGGAACGATTTCTCATGAGGCATATAAGGTGTTATGGTATTCCCATCTCTTTAATTACTTGCCACATTTTGTTGTGGTCTACACAGTCAAAAGCCTTAGTGTAATCAATGAAACAGAAGTATACTTGTTTCTGATATTCCTTTGTTTTTTCCATGATCCATCTTATGTTGGTGATGTGGTCTCTAGTCCCCCTGCCTCTTCTGAAACCTACCTGCACTTCTGGTATATAGCACTCATCTAACAGCAAAGTACCTGAAGGTGGTTTACAAAACCGGTGAACAAAATAAACATATGTACTGTGAAATCCAACATAAATGAAGTCATGTAAAGGTAAATCACGAGGAATTGCATATAATATTGACAATCAATGGAAACATGAAAAGAAACAGATAATCTTCAGTGGAATTTTTTTTTAAAAAATCACAGAGTAGGATGTTTGCTAATACGTCTTTATACAGCTGAGCCTTAACCATTTGTCAGTATGTCTAGAAGGAAGGGGCTGATGCACATGAGCAGCCACCATTCCTGGTTGAGACCTTCCAAGCCTCTTTTGGGATATGCACCTGAAGGGGACAGGTCTTCACCAAAGAGACACTCCTTCAGGTACTGAGCTTCTAAATTGTTTATGATTAGCAAGTTAAATCAAGCACAGAAGCCTACAGGTACCCAATGCAGGTGGGCCAGGTTGGGGAAATGTGATCGAAACTCCATACCCCAAATACCAGCCTAGTAGCCATATTCTGCTCCTGTTGCAGCTTCTGTACTGTCTTCAGAGCTAGTCTCACATAGACTGTGGCTGCATTTTATGGTAGCGTTTATGGCAGGGGGAACCACCAGTCCAGCCCACGGTGTGAAAAGGTTGAGATTCCCTGATATAGACGTTCAACAACATAGGAAAGATGCTCAACTCTCCAGACGCAGGAAGGACTGGAGCTAGCCAAGAGGTGAGCCCTCTTATTCCCAACTCTGCCACTCTGTCCAGGAGGATATTATGGCTGGTAGTATCAAAAGCTGCGAGGACAGTGATGGCAAACCTTTTAGAGATGAGTGCCCAAACTCACCTTCACCACAGACTCAACAGGCTGCCATCCATGTTGCACCCTTGTGCCACATGTGAGCCACCTGCCTTACCCTAGACAAGGGAGGGAGGAAGCGCTCCCATTGGGCTCCTGGGTATAGGGGTGTGGCAAACCCTGTGCTGGGGCAACAACGCATGTGCCCACAGAGAGGGCTCTGAGTGTCCCCTCTAGCACGCATGCCATAGGTTCACCACCACTGTGCTATGAGCTACAGGAGAACTAAGAAGAACACATTGCCCCAGCCAGCCTCCCTTAGGAGGTCATCTACCAGGATGAGGATCTGCAAGAGTAAGGGAACCCAGCATGTGATTACATTCTTACAACAACTGCATGTAAGCATTCAACTGCTTGTTTGTAAGGCTACAGTTGAGAACAGGGCTGGATGTGTGTGAATATGCTCACCTCTGAACTTCACTGTGAGCCGGGGGGTTGTAGACATCATTTCAGTAAGAAGTTCTGTAGGGATCTGAGTCTGGCTCAATGTAGTCACAAAAGTCCAGCAATGTAGAAAAAGTGCTAAGGTTGGATCTTGATTACACAAATTCTGTGCCACATTCGTCTGAACTTGTCCTAAACAGAGCTTTGCACCCAGAACCTCAGTCCCCATTTTTTGGTCTACACGGGAACAGAAGAATTCCACCCTAGAGCTTATATGTTACTAGAGAAAGAGGGATAGGGACAGGAGAGCCATATCTGAGCTGCTTAAATCAGCAGGAAATATGTGTTTCTAATATATTATTTATTTATTTATTTATAACCCTGAATATTTTCATAAAACAAAGAGCTCTTGTTAAACTATTGTTTTTATGTGCCACCAAATCACTCCCAACTTGTGATGACCCTATGGATTAGTGTACTCCAAAAATTCCTATCATTAATAGCCCTACTGGGTCTTGAAAGCCAAAACCCATGGCTTCTTCTATTGAGTCAATCCATCTCGTATACCATCTTCCTACTTTCCTTCTACATTTCAGTTTTCCCACCGTAATTGTCTTTTCCACAGAGTCTTGCCTTCCCATCCTAAAACCAAAGTACAATAAACCTAGGTATGGCAACTCTGCTTCTAGACAGAGTTCAACCTTGATTAGATCTAGCACTTCTTTTTCTTGCAGCCCATGGTATCATTAAAGCTGTCCTCCAATACCATATTCCCAATTATGTGAAATCCTTGGCTGACCAAAGAATGCATCCTTCATTCTTTCCTCAACCTGTCCCAAGCTGTAACAGTGCTACAATGAAAAGCTTATTACACCACACAGTCATTTGATCTGAATGGGGAAAAGTACTTGAGTTTGCTCAAGACAACCAAACTCTGAAGTCACACTGATTTATATCTCTCTGCTGTTCCTTAGAGACCTATGATATGTGGTATAATATATGCCACAAGGCTTGTATCTCTGAACATAACAACCTTTTGTTTCTTTTGTGTTCTTATTATAAACCTCTTTGCTTTAATGATGGCTAACTGCTCAGAATTATTCCAAAGATAATGAAATATTCTAACATGATCAACATCAACTATTCAAAATCTTTCTTCTTCTTCTCCCCATTTTCATTAGCAAAGGCTTCTTATCTTAAAAGCCTGAGGGCTGATTAGAGACGCCACCTGTATGAAGCAAAATCACTGCAAACAGACACATGACTGTGAGATTTAACAGCAGGACTTGTTGATGTGACTATCTTATGAAATAAGACTATTTTATGAACTTAGGCAACATAATAAAATGTAGAAACATTACCCTGCCAACAAAAGACTGCATAGTTAAAGTGATGATCTTCCAGGTAGTAATGTATGGCTGCGAGAGCTGGAGCATAAGGAAGGCTGAACATAGAAGAATAGACACCTTTGAACTGTAGTACTGAAGAAGACTTTGGGAGTCCTCTGGACTGCAAGGAGATCAAATCAGTCAATCCAAAAAGAAATTAACCCTGATTGCTACTCAGAAGGACAGATAATGAAGCCGAAGCTTAAATACTTTGGTCATTGAATGAGAAGAGAGGAGTCATTGGAGAAGGCCCTGATTCTAGAAAAGACTGAAGGTAAAAGGAGAAGTGGTGGCAGAAGATGAGATGGTTATACAGCATCATAGATAAGTTTGGCGTGGCTCTGTGCAGGCTTTTGGATGGTGGATGACAAAAGGCATGTTGTGGTCCATGGGGCTGAGAAGGGTCAGGATCAACTCTGTGACTGAACAAAAAAAGTGCACTTCCCTTTCAAGCCAGGCTGACGCACCCCTCTCTTGTCTTCCCATCTTCCTGTTTAACTAGGCTTTTAAATTACTTGGATAAGGAGGAGCCATGGATGGTGAATGCATTCAACTGAGTGTTTTAAGTGTTTTTATTTAAAATGTTTTAATATAGCTTTCCCCCCCCCTCCTGATCGTTTCCCTGCCATGGTGGGATATGATGAGGCTATAGGCTATGAACTGAACCCAAACAATTAGGTCCTCTCTGTTCTGGGGGCTGTGGGTGCCCACCATGGACAAGGGCCAGGAGGTTTCAACTAGGAATCAGACCTTCCAGTTCAGCTTTAGGGAATGTGATATCAGCCTTTCTTGGCCAAGCCTTCATGGTACCAAAGATTCCTGAAAGGCCATTGGACAAAGTGGTGCTACAGTTATGAGATCCCATTGGGTCACAGATTGCTATTAGAGCCAGTGTCTTATGCTCTACTAAAAAATGACCGCAGAAATCAGCTATAAAGCTGGCAACAATAATATACTGCTACCCCCAGTGTGTTAATGAGGTAAAATGTGCTAAATATTCACAGTTCAGTTGCAATGCATACATACCACTTGCTACAGGTGCTTCATGCTAATTTACTCTTTGGGCAAATTGTGAGCTATTTGCATAATTTCAGCCTCCTAAAAATGTGCAAACATCAAGAAAAATCCATGCATTCATCTGCCTGTGGCAATGTTTCACTGAACCCCCAGCAGCCACTAAAAGCTCATGGAAACATGAAAGGGGGCTGGGGTGGGGGAAGCTTTCTCTGGGATCCCACTCTGACAACTAGCACTGCAATTTCAATTACCATGCAACCCAAGGCGACTTGTCACAATAAATTGTTCTAAAATGGCACTTCACTTTCAGCAGCATTGTTAAAGAGATGAAATTCTGGGAGAGTCGATCCACTGTACCAAAAACAAACCCCACATTTTTTTTATTTCTAAGTTTCTGCCTTGAAAGCATAGATTTTCATTTAATTTTCATTTTTATTGGACTAGTATCCTGCTAGTCTCCCAGAAATGTATTGACTTTGCCTTTTAAATGCTCCTATGAAAATGAAGAAATGATGTGGGGAGGTATTTTAAAATTGCTTCTTAAAGAATGCTTGAACATATGTCCCTGTCCTTAACAAAATAGTGTACAGTTAAAATCAGGAAGAAATAAGTGGAATCTGTTTTATGCCATTTTAAACAGAAATGGTTGGAACTGGCATTCCAGCTGTAACTTCACTCAAAAAATGGGCCATATGAAGACACTTCCATATAGTTGAGTGTACATGAAAGAAAGGAGACAAGTCCATCTTTTTCACCTCTAGAGTTGGGACACTCATGGCTAGCAGATTTTTTTGGACTACAACTTCCATTGTCCCTGACAATTGTGCATCTTGATTGGGGATGACAAGGGCTATGACAGGAGTCTTCATCATTTTTAAACCAGGGACCGGGTCACACTCCTTCAGACAGCTTCGGGGCCAGACAACCATTTTGCCCTTTCTCCACCACATGGCACTTCCTGGTGTGGTGGAGGCAGTGGGGAGCCACATGAAATGGTGCCATGGGCCGCATTTGTCCCGTGGGCCACAGATTGAGACTCCTTGGCCTACAGTCTTAAAACATTGGGCTTCCCACAACTGTTTAAAAATGAATACTATAAATGATAGGAAGCAGTGTTATCCTCATTTGGTTTGATTTCACAGGCTACAAGAATAGCTGAATTCTTAAGACCATTGAGCAAAGAAATCTCCAATACCTTGACCATATCATGAGGAACAACATAAAGTACAGAATACTCCAACTCAGTCTGCAAGGAAAGATCCCTGGGAAGAGAGGCTCTGGACATAGTCGGACGTCATGGCTGAAGAACCTGAGAGACTGGTGCAGCATATCCTCCTTGGAAGAACTGTTTCAAGGAGTTAAGAACAGGAAGACTATCGCCATCATGATAGCCAATACCCAGAACAGATACAGCACCTGAAGAAGAAGAAGTTTGCAGAGAACACCAGGACTGAGGATCTTGGGAAAATCCAGTGAAGACTGTGAGGATGGGAAGTGATGCTTTAAAGAGAAAGAAAGAAGATAATAAATTGAGAACACAAGTTCTGAGAATTGATCTTGAGATCAAAACTGGGGCACAAGCTTAAAAGGATGCAAGGGGGAGGGGAAAACAAAGAAAAAGGATGGGATTATCATGCCATAGATGGTCCAGTTCAATCAACCTAGAAAGAAGGATAGCCTTTTTAGTTTTCAGAGCTTTGAGAAAATACATTTTTGAACTAGAACTTCCACAATTCTTCAGCCATCTCAGAATAATGAGGCTTTTCAGTCCAGGTCAAGTAGCAGAGCATAAGAACAAGTAAAATTTCAGAGTGAACCTGGTCAGAGAGAGGAGGAAAAGAACTAAGGACCACTGTTTTAGGGTCCACTGCGAATTCACTGCATTTGCACAGGTGATATGTCAATATGATGTTGTAAGGAACACTAAAATGCACTATCACAGGCCTTCATTTTTAATATATCCTAATGTCCATGTGCATTGACTCTAATCAAGAATTTAGGGGGGGACGAGGGGATGGATGGCTATCAGGAATTCAAATATGGCATAATAGAACACTGAGGGATGAAAATGGGTTTTCGTATATGAAATTGGATTTCGTATATGAATCTGGATTTCGTATATGAAATTGCATTTTCAAGACACTTGGACGTGATTGTCTTCCTTTAAAATGAAGCAAAGGTATTACACTTTAGCCAGAAAATTTCAATTCAATGATGTGGAATGCAAAAGTTAATCTTTTAAAACACTGACATTTACAGAATCAAATTACACTAGTACCCCGGATAACGTTATGACATGGTTCCACAAGTCATGACGTTGTCCGGTTTTTAGCGTTGTCCGGGGTATACATCAAACAATGCTAAAAAAAACCTGAGAAGAGGCGCTCACACGTGCGTGAAAAGGCGCACCAGCGGGAGCCTCTTCTACCAAGCGGGTATAGCAACGGGGATTGCACGTCAAGGCAAGGGATCAAACCGGGGGGTGCCACCCGCCACTTTGATCCCTTACCTTAACGTGCGATCCCCGTTTCGCGCACTTGGGAAAGGGTCGGCTTTTCCGAATTCCCCCCTTACCCTTTCGGAACATCGGGTGGCTTGCAGGTGCACACGCGCCGGTGGGGATTAGTGCAGGATACGGCGGTCTCCCACGTATCCTGCGCTAACCCCCACCGATGCGTGCCGCTCGCCCGAAGTTTCGAAAGGGTAAGGATCCTTACCCTTTCGGAACATCAGGTGGCTTGCAGGCGCGCGCGCGTCGGTGGGGGTTAGCGTGGAATACGGAGGTCTCCCCCGTATCCTGTGCTAACCCCCACCAACGCGCACCGCTTGCCTGAAGTTTCGAAAGGGTAAAGATCTTTACCCTTTTGGAACATCGGGTGGCTTGCAGGGGTGTGTGCATCGGTGAGGGTTAGCGCAGAATACGGAGGTCTCCCCCGTATCCTGCGCTAACCCCCACCGATGTGCGCCGCTCGCCCGAAGTTTCGAAAGGGTAAAGATCCTTACCCTTTTGGAACATCGGGTGGGTTGTAGGCGTGCGCGCGTCGGTGGGGGTTAGCGCAGGATACGGAGGTCTCCCCCATATCCTGCACTAACCCCCACTGACGTGCGCCGCTCACCTGAAGGTTCGAAAGGGTAAAGATCCTTATCCTTTCGGAACATCGGGTGGCTTTCAGGCCTGTGTCGGTGGGGGTTAGCACAGGATAAGGAGGTCTCCCCCGTATCCTGCGCTAACCCTCACCAACGTGTGCCATTCGCCCGAAGTTTCGAAAGGGTAAGGATCCTTACCCTTTCGGAACATCAGGTGGCTTGCAGCCGCACACGCGTCGGTGGGGGTTAGCGCAGGATACGGAGGTCTCCCCCATATCCTGCGCTAACCCCCACCAACGCGCACCACTCGCCCGAAGTTTCGAAAGGGTAAGGATCCCCGTACCCTTTCCAAACATCGTGGGTGCGGGCACTGAGGGTGGGGTTGGATTGGGTAGATGTTCTACCCAATCCAACTCCCCCCCCCCACGCATATGCTTGTTCCGGATAAAGTTAAAAATCGCGTTATTGGATACAAGATTTTTCCGAAAATCTTGTAACGTTATGTGGTTTTCGTGCTATACGGTACTCGCGTTATCCGGGGTATTACTGTATTGTATACTGTTGTTCAGCGGGTCCTCTTATCATTTTACATTTGCTTAAAGGAAATTGGGTAAGTCTTTGCGGTAAGTGGTTATTCATTAAAGAGGTACTGATCGCACACCTGGGGATGCCCCCAATTATGTTATTAGGTTTATGTTTAGAAAAGAGAAAAATGCAGGGAAAAGTTGAAGGCAACAGGAAAAGTATGAGATGGGTTGATTTGATAAAGGAAGCCACAACCTTCAGTTTAGGAGAGGGCAGGACACTCTGGAGATTGCTCACCATAAGTTGGAAGTGAACTGACAATATATAACAAAGTTAAAAATGATTAAGATTGTGGTCAAAACTTTTTTAACAAACAACAATTGGCTGCCTAGACTTTTACTAATTCTTGTATGCACCTGTACATCAGTAATAGGGTTTCTTCACTTTCTTCTCCTTCTCCTCCTCCTTCTGTAGCTCTGTTATTTCAGAGATTTGCAGATGATTATAATATTTTATGAAATTCTGTGCCATTGATTGCTGTGCCCTGATGAGTATAGAGACCACTGAATCATGTTTAATGCATAATCAAGTTATTTCTATTGCCAGGTCTCTGTATTTTGTTAATGTCTCTTATTTATTCTTTTCAACCATGGCATCCTCTGGAATTACAATTTATTCTTAATATTAGCATTAGTATTTCTAGTCAAATGCAAGAAATTGCAATTAGTTATATAAAGCCCACTTCGGGGGGAAGATAAACAGCATTCTGTGTGCTCCAGTGTCTAGTCATGCCTGCCACATGACCAGGGAAACATCTGCAGAAGCAGACAGCACTGGCTCTTTGGCTATGAAACAGACATGAGCACTGAACCCTAGAGTCAGATATGACTAGCTTTCAAGGTAGGATGACCTTTACCTTTAGAGTCATCAAAGGTGTACACAGTCTCCAGATATGTACACTGGAATCACACTTCTCACGTGCTAGCCCTGGACCTAAGAGTCAGTGAGCAATCACCTCACAATGTAACTGGTGCCTAGTAATGGTACTATTTGCAACTGCTCTGCTGTGATCTTATCAATGCCCAGAACACACAGATGTTTTTTCAACCATTTTGGGATTGTTCCCAGTGCTCCTACTGGTATCACTGTTGCTCTTTTTTTTTCTTCCAAAGATGCTGAACCTCAGTTCTCAAATCCTGATATTTATTATTAATTATTACAGTATTTTCAAAATCTGTCATTAGATTCATGGTCAAAGACTCTTATAAAAGTAATAATTCAAAACCTAATCCAGGGCCTAGGTATATAGGCAGTTCCTAGTAAAGTTATTTTTGTAAATCCAAAATTTCCAAACATCTAGGGAGTCCTTTAGGTATTGCTCCAAGAACTCTGATTACTATGGATATGATAACATATTTCATTTTACATAAACCATATACATTAGGCCAGTCTTGACTGGCCTAGCCTAGTTTCAATAAATACAATCAATTATACCAGGGTTATACAAAGAATTTTATGGAGAAGAGCATGCACTTCGTTGATCTGCCGGAATAGATCTGTGGCAGTAGAGAATCAGCTTCCATCTCTATTGCTAGCAAACCATATACAGTATCTGGTTTGAATATCTGAGACAAAGGAGAACTTATTCCTTTCTGCTGAAAAAGTGATCTTTAATACATGCAGGGACATCAAAATCCAACCTGGCAGTGGCAAATTTGATTTATTTCTGCAGCTATAAATTTTGGGACAAGTCACTACTGCAACAAGATACTTTCAATCACAGTGAATTTTAGAAAAATTCATTTTACTTTCTCCAAGGCAAAAATATTTCATATGATCAGACCAAAAACTAACAAACATCTCAATGTCTGGGTGGGCTTTTAAATTGGTTTTATTCACAGCTGAAGGGATGTATATTTTTAAAGACCATTAGCTACTGTAGCTAAACAGAACTTTCATGTTCAGAGGCATGATACCTTAGAACAGGGGTGCCAAACTATGGCCCATGGCCTGGATCTGGCCCATGGGCTGTAGTTTGGGCACCCCTACTTTAAGCAGAGAAAATAGCAGCCTTAAAATTATCTCATCCTGTTTCAAAACTAACTGCAAGTCATGTTTTACTTCCGCTTCCAGGGAGGAACCACATGACTGGCCTGCTGAACCACATGACTGGCCCACAGCCCAAAAAGTTTGGGCACTGCTGCCTTAGAATATATTAGAAGTTGTTGACAGACAGAGGAGGATGGGGTGTTTTTGTGTGTGTCTTGTTTGCTTGAACTTCCCAGAAGGACCCAGCTCATCACTAATGGAAAAAGAACACTGAATTAGGCAGTCTTTCCAATTGATCCAAAAAAGTTTTTTTCTTATAATTGTCCCTTACTAGAACTGGATTTTAGTTCTCTTGTCATGTCTCCTAAAGAAAGTAGCTTACTTCATCTCTCCAAGAAGGGTTGCTACAGCCATTTGTTCAGCTTGTGGTACCAACACCCATGTGATGTTAAATTTTTGGAGAAAAAATGTTCCTAACTCTGACAAGTACACTTAGGTCTGCAGTTCATTGGTGGGGAGATGTGATGAAACAGTAAATTTGGTGCAAGAGTATGTGCTTTGCATGTAGAAAATACTAAATATTACCTCTAGTATCTTCAGGTAGGACTGGAAAAACTCCTGATGGTCTACTCAGCTCCTGTTTCTTGGCAGCTTAACATACTTAAGGGTTGGTCTTAAAGGCTGGTCTTAAAAGGAAGCAGCCACTTCATCTGAACATTCCTTAAGAGTAGAAAACCAGTATCCCCAACACTTTCCTCTTGAGTCAGAAGACTGAAAGGATTTTTGCTGGAGAAACTCTGCTCAAGGGACACCGAAATGAGGCTCCTTTTATGTCCCCAAGATTTTTTCCCACCAAAAAAAAATCTACTTGCAATTTCATGCTTTTGAACTGCTAGGTTGGTAGGAGCTGGGACAGAGACAGGTGTTCAATCTATCATAAAGTACCTGGATCTTGAACTGCCAACCTGCTGACCTTTCAACTAACAAGGCAAACTTGTTAACCGCTGAGTCACCATAACCCCTCACCTGGGTAAAGTAGAGTAAATGTGGAAGTACAGATGAATATCAAGACAACCTTCAAGATCAGCACTGCTCACTCCTAAGGAAAGTCCAAAAACCCAGGCAACTAGATCAGTCTATATCCACAAATGAAAGACTTTGTTCCGCTGTCCTCATTCAAGACCAGATGTTAATGTTTCTGTTTCTTAGAAAGTCCTGCCAGTCTGTCCAGGTTATCCTGCTATGTTAACAGAGTAGACCCTACTGCCGGCGACAATCGTCAGGTGGCAGTTAACTAACCAGACAACCCTGAGGATTAAAGATCTTGGGTGACAAAACCCACAGGGAAGGTTAATGGTCCCCAAGTGGATTAAATCCCACTTGAATCCATCCTGATGGAGGACAGCAGCTTCATCAATAATGGGGACTTTGTATGCCAAAAGGGCTCAGGACCAGAAAGTGGCTCACAGAACTAGATCAGTGATATGGGTGTCACACTATGATGTGGAAGGCAAATGGAAGATCACTGCATTATATTTTCTCAGGACAAACTACATGGCTGATTGTCATGATAGCCAATATTTGGAATTGGAAGAAGGAGGAAGAGGAGGAGTCCTAGGACTTTGATCCTGTGAACCTTAACTCCATTACACCACTCCAAAGAATGGGCAATTGAGAAATGCTTTGTCTCTGATGTCTAGTCAATGTTTTTTCCTCTCTTTCTGGAACATGTTATTTATTTCACCCCATTCTGTCACTGCAACATAAGAAGAAAGACTGGGCTTAGGACCTGACAGTCCAGAGGCAGGGAGCAGGGGAGCAAAATAGGTCAAAGGCTTGTCCTCTCAACTTTATCACTTCCAAACTCTGCAACCAATGCCGTTAGAGTGTGAGATAGAGATAAGTTCAAGGAATGGAGGTATCTAGTAGCTGATTCTGTGGGACCAGTCCTCTGTTTTGCCCATCACTAGGCATCACTAGGATCCCAGTCCTCTTCCTCTTAGTCCTTGAAGAGCAAAAGCTGGTGGAAGGTGCTGTCTTCTTCTTTGTGCCAAACCCATCTCAAGAAGTCTCAGTGACAAGTGAAACCACTTGCAATAGAGAAGGGCTAGACTTTCCACTGGTGGGATGGTGGTGAAGCTCTTCTTCACCAATGGTTTTAGCCTTTGCTGCTGCTCAAGGAAAAAGTAAACAACTGCTGTTTACTTGTCCTATCCCCTTTCCTAATCAAGCGGTGGCTTTGCCTCCAGACTGGTAGCCTTTTTCTCACCAGATTCCAAATGGCCTCTTTTCCCAAACATAGGCAATTATGCCCTCACTCCTTCAGTGGTACAGACCTCTAAATGCAGAATGGGAAGCCACAATCTAGCACCATAAGGTCTGTTGATACCTGCACAATCCTTTTTTAAAATGAGGAGGATGAAGGTAAAGATCAATGTCTCCTTTGCTCAAAAGCCAGTTGTGTCCAACTCTAGGGAGCAGTGCTCATCTCCATTTACAGCCAAAGAGCCGGTGCTGTCTGTGTCTGCAGACTTTCCATAGCAGACATAAGTAGATGCAGGGAATGTTGTCATCTTTCCCACCAAAGCAGTACCTATTTATCTACTTGCATTTTTTTTCCTTTCAAACTGCTAGGTTGGCAGGAGCTTGAACAGACGATGGGAGTTCAGCACCTTAACCACTGAGCCACCGTGGGCTGCTATTGAGGATGACGAAAGGAGGAGATAAAAAGTTGTGTCTCCACCTTCTATCAGGATGGAGAAAAACGGGCGAGAAACACACACACACCTCTCCCTTCTCTGGATTTCTTTTTCAGACCGGTTGTCATACCAGAGGTGTGACACACCAGAGGTGTGATAACGGGTCTCAAAAAAGAAATCCAGAGGGGGGGGGTGTTCCTTGCCGGTTCTTCTCCTCAACCTTCCCAACACGAGGGGGGAAGGGGGTCCATGAAGGATTCATTGTCTTCCCACACCTGCAGCAAGCCCAGATCATGATGATCCCAAGCCTTGGAGAGGAAGGGTGGGTGGGTGGGGAAGTGAATAGAGATTGGGGGGCGTGTTGCAAGGAGAACCACGTCACCGACTTGGCAGGAGAAGGTCCAAATTGGCTGCAAAAAAAGGGGAGAACAAACCGGAAAGAGATAAGGATTAAGAAGGAGAATAAAGAAAGCACCGCATTCCTATTTTATTCTTGTTTTTCCCTTGGCACGGTCTCTCTCTCTCAAACGCACACACATTCGCTTGCTCGGCGCTTCAGACGGGATGTGATGGAGAGATGGAGGCTGCCGTGTAGGGAGAGGTTGCTGTCCACGATGCTGCTGCAGAGAGGACGGCGGCTCCTCCCTCCTCTTGCAGACAGACAGCATCCCGGGCGTCACGTGTGAATCCGCTCGCCCTCCTCTCTCTCTCTCTCTCTCTCTCTTTCTCGCTCTCTCCTTTACTCGCGGAGAGACAGAGAGAAGCCGGAGCCTGACGGTGCTGAAAAGGCAACGGACGGCATCATCTCCTCCCTCCCTCCCTCCTCCTCCTCCTTCCTCCTCCTCCTCCTTCATCACCATCATCTTCATCGTCGCCGTCTTCTTCTTTTCTTCCCAACCTGCCTGATCCAAAATCCCCTAAGGAAGGTGGGGAGAAATCGCTTTGGGTCCGGGCGAGTCTCAAGAACCCTTCAGATTGCGAGAGAAAAGGAGGGGAGAAGGGAGAGAGAAAAAGGACGGGAATCTGTGCAGGTAAATAGCCCAGGTTTGGGGAGGGGACAGGTGGTGATGGTGGGGGAGGGAGGGAGGGAGGGTGGAAAGGAGGATGCCCGTCCAAATCGGGGCTGGGGTCGCTCTCTTTCTCAGGGATGCCCCCCCCCCCCAAAAAAAAAAGGTTGGCTGTTGGCTCTCTATTTTCCCTCCCTCCCCTTCTCCCCCTCCCCTTATTTTGGAGAGATGGGGAGGATGATGGCCAAAGCGGAGGACCTGAAGTGATGGTGGTGAAGGCGGCGGTGAAGAAGTTAAAGACGGTCTGTGGTGGTTCATTAGCAATAATTTAGGAGAAAAAGGAGAAGGGGGGGAGAGATTGCCTGGCGGTTTTCTAGAGGCTCAAAGGGGTGAGGGCAGAAATACCCGACGATCTTATTGCGTCTCCCCCATCTCCAATTTTCCCCTCCCTCCCTTCTCTACCGCTGGCAAAATAGGTAGCATGAGAAATCCGAATGTTCTAGTGGAAGATGCTAAAGAGGTGGTTTAAACCTAGGTTGGCATTATAGGATGTTTTAATTGCGATCTATTAGAGAGAGAGGGAGACAGATAATGGGAGAGGGAAGTCGCCTTTTCTTTGCTTCCTTCGTCTCTCTGGTGGTGTTAGAAAAGAAATTGCTTCCGATCCTTATCGATGCCTTATTTTGAAAGGGAATCTAAGAGATGCAGAAATCAAAACTGGAATGTTAACTGCAGCTTCTTTGGGGGAAGTGGAGGAGAAATGAACAATCCAATTATCAGCAGCGACACTTGCTACAAAAAGATCAACATGCTTCCTTTTTAAAAAAGCGAATATTTTTTAAAAAACATAAGAATCTAGAAATAACTAGGGAGGAAGAAATGAGGATGGGGAGGGGCACTAAGTATAAATAAATAAACAAATAGTGTTAGGAATTTGCTTTTGAATGAAAGCACTTAGCTTTTAGTCTGCAGCAAAGGCTGGCTTCGGTGGATTTCCTTAGTCCCTCCCCAATCCGTTTTTTAATTTCATCCTTTAATTCGTTCATTCTCCTGGTCTTTCCCATAGCTAGAGAAAATTATATGGACACTTACAATAGCAGAATGCTACCAAGACTATGTATGTGACAAAATGACTTGCTGTTTCTTAAGGATTTATAATCCTACTGGTTCTTTCCTTATTTTCTTTTCCTTTACCACTCTCCCACTTTCTTCCACCCTTATTTAATAGTTTGATTGGGTCACTAATACATTATTATTATTATTATTATTATTATTATTATTATTATTATATGTTGTTGTTGATGATGATGTGGCATGTATCTATGAATGAATACAGGGGCAGCACAGAAAGAATAACATAGAGAGGGGAAGGGTCATCAATTCTTTTCAAGAGGGATTCTAAAGAGGGATCCCCTTAGCTCTGTTGCTGTTTCAGCTACCACTTGTGGGGATTGTTCTGAAATTCATTCCTGACTTTCATATCTATGCATGTGTATATGTGTGCATGTGCACATGTGCCAAACAAGCACACCCTTGCCAAGTTCCCAGCTTTGTGCCCGGCAGGCTAAGTAGCCACAATCCTTCTGAATGTGCATCGTCTCCAAGATTCCTGTTATGTACATTGAATCCCAAACCAGTTACAAATCCCTTAAGAAACAGAGAGGATATTTACTCCCTGAAAGCTACCTCCTAGTTCCTTCTTACATCCAAACTATATCATAGGAACATAAGAGCCTCCTCTATTTTATACAGATGGCTTCTAATTACACAATCCTTCACCAAACAGTAATGATATCTTGTTTCTCTTCTTGCTTTTGTGCTGTGTGTCCATTTTCCCCTCTGTCCTGAGAAAGTCTCTTAACAGAAGCATACAATACACAGATGTAGAACAATAGGAAGTCTCCTCAAAGCCACAAACTGGATATCTGCAAGTCCAGCAACTTTTTCCCAAATATGCTATCAAGATATCTGGCAGATTTTATTTTCTCTTTCATGCATTGCCTATGCCAGCAGGTGTAGAGTTGAGGTTGTTGTTATTAATTATTATACTGGTCTTAACATTAGCCCTTGTCTTCATGTGAAAATTGTGTGCACATTCCCGTTCAGCACTCAGGCATGCGTGCGCGCGCGCGCATGCATACACACACACACACACACACACACACACACACTTTTCAATGTGGTAAATGCATTCTCAGGGTCACAAGTTAATGCAAATCTATTTTGCTGTCACATTTTCAGACACAGTGACCCTCAAACCTTCTGTCTCACAGACATCTGTCACATCTGCTGTGATTAGTTGCACATTTAATGAGCCTACCCAGTGTGATATTCTCTGTGCATGCACTACTTGCAACACCGTTTCTCTCACTTTGGATGGACGGACACACACACACACACACCTCACTTGATGTTCACCTAACCCACAGCATGCCATACTCTCCTCAAGTGTTTCATGATGTATGCATGCATGTGCACACACACACACACACACACAGAGAGAAGCATATACACATGCAATCTCCTGTCAACTCACACACATACCTGTCTCAGAGACCCTGACTGCAATTGCGTTAACAGTGATCTTTCCCTCCAACCTTCCAGGTTTTGCACACATCAGTTCTGTCTCCTCTGAACTACTTTGGCATGCCTCTTCAAGTCTGAGCACTTCCTGATCCAGGAAATGCTGTGCTCTGTGTGAGATTATGGCAATGTGACCTATAGGGACAGAGACCAACAGACTTTTTCTGTGGTCCTAGCACAGAAAATATAGGGTGCCCCTTCACCACCAGTTTCAGTGTCACAAAAAAAATGCATGATCACCAATGGTTCCATCATGCAATTCCCTCACTCCCCAACACATTGCATGGATTAACCCCTTCTTGACAGTGTCTCCTTCAGGTTCCCTGTCCCTATATGAACACATTCCCAGGTAGTGATCTCTCTCTCTCTCTCTCTCTCTCTCTCACACACACACACACACACATATTTTCCTCCCCCCCCCCAGTATTCACAATTATTCCCCTCACTGAACTAGACAATTCCTAGAACCATTTCCATAGGTATTTTTTATCACCCAAATCCCCTCCTTTCCTTTAGCAAACCACACACATGCACAGCACCCTCTGATATACCCACCTACCTTCTCAGGAAGACCTCAGAGATCACTGGCAAGACATTGGCTTTCCAGCCAAGGTGTATCACTTCCCATGCCTTGATTTGAGGCAAGACAGGAGGGTGGTGGTGGTGGGGAGAGACCAGCGCCTTGCCTTTTGGAGGGAGGGGGGCTAGAGCGTGAGGCTGGGGAAGAATAAGCAGAGTGTGTGTGTGTGTGTGTGTGTGTGTGTGTGTGTGTGTGTGTGAGAGAGAGAGAGAGAGAGAGAGAGAGAGAGAGAAAGAGAGACCAAGTCTTTGGAGTGGGGCAGCGGGAGAGCACAGTGTGCTCGACTCTGCCTGTCGACAGGAGGGCCTTGAGATTCAGCCCTTAGACAGCTCCCTGAGAGTCCGAGAGGCAACTGGCGGGCGTTAGCGGAAGACGCCTCGCCAAAGCTCGTGAGGACGCTCCATTATTTATTATTATTATTATTATTATTATTATTATTATTATTATTATTATTATTATTATTATTATTATTATTATTATTATCGCTCAACTTCAATTTGCAAATCGCGATATTTTGTGATTCTTCTCCAGTTGTTTGTCCTCAATTCGTGCATCTTCAGGTATAGTGATGTCGATGAGGATGATGATGGTGAAACAATAAGGAACTTTGGGGTTGATTTGAGAGGAGGAGGCTTGCTGCGCGCACCCCCACCCCCACCCCCTCCTCGATGTCCTTCCCGGAGTTTGAAGGCAGCACTAGGGGGTGAGGTGGGGGGGGGGAGCTGAGGCGGACCGCGCAGGACCGGGAGGGGACCGGCTGGCGGAGGAGCTTGAGGGCGCCGCCGCGGGGCGAAAGCCGCGGGGCTCGGCGGAGCCCTTGGCGCGCCCGGTGCCTGGAGGGTTGAGAGCGAGTGGAGAAGGAGGAGAGTCGGGCTGGGAGCAGCTGCCGGTGGGCGCGTGAGAAAGCGACTGACAGGAGAAGCCTGGAGAGCGAGCGAGCCACACCAGCGGCGATCCCGCTTCTATACCGTCCCATAGCGGACTGTGCACTCTCCTAGGCTGACCAGTGATGGCGAACCTTGGCACTCCGGATGTTCTGGAACTTCAATTCCCAGAAGCCCTGATCAGCAGGAGTGCTGACTTGGGCTTCTGTCAATTGCAGGCCAAGAGCACCTGGCGTGCCAAGGTTTCCATCGGGGGTCTCTAGGCCGGTGATGGCGAACCTCAGCACTCCAGGTGTTCTGCAGGTGTTCTCCGAGGTCCGTAAATCAGCCAATCAATCCATCCAAGCGATGGAATTCTGGGAATTGAAGTCCGGGAACGCCTGGAGTGCCAAGGTTCGCCATCACCTGCCCAGCCGGCTCACGAGTTAATTAGCATTTTTACCCCCTACATGCTGGGGACTCATTTTTACCGACCTTGGAAGGCTGAGTCAACCTGGATTCCTGGGCGGGATCGAACAAGCAACCTTTCGTCTGCAGTAAAGCAGGTACACTGCGCCACCAGGTTCTCACTGAGCGTCTGTTCAATGCAGGCGCCCTCTGTTCGGTGCCATTGATTCGGGCGCGTTCAAGAAAGGCCTTTCCAACTCCTCACCCCGCCCCACCTGGGCACACCTGGCAGGGGGCGTGGCGAGGGGGGAGTCCCCGCCGCCCTCCTGCGCGCCAAGCCCACCTGCGCCTCGTCCTTCTCTAAGGCGGATGGGAAAGCACAGAAGGGGAGAAATGGAGAAATAGAGTGAAAGTGAGAGGGTACTCGTTTTTTTGACCTCATAAGATCAGAAAAACAATCCTGGGAGGTCCCTCAACTAAATAAACTACTAGCACTACTTCATAGGGTTAGTAATAGTTGTAACATGATTAATTTTAAATAGTAATTTTACTACTCCTTAATTTTGAACAGAAACACTCCCATATTTTAAGTACCCTCCTTTTAACTTCTGTTCATTTTGCTGTACAGTACTCTGCTGGTCTTGGACCCTAAACAAAGATAGATTGATTGATTGATTTACCTTCCTCAGAAGGATGGAAGGCTGAGTCAACCCTCAGTCCATCAGGATCAAACTCACAGCGTTCTGGCTGCAGTACAGCAGTTTAACCACTGTGCCATCAGGGAGGTGCCCTGCTGTGGACTTCTTGGAAAGTCAAGCCTCACTGAATGGCTGGTGTTAGAAGTGGAGAAGAGTCGAAAAAGAGGAAGGTGGAGCATGAGATGCGTAGATTCAGTTTAGGAAACTCTGGCCTGGGCATGGAGAGAACCGTACTGGGCTTTCCATGATGTGACAGTGCAGGAACCATAGGAACACCCTAAGTCAGAAGTGATGTGAAGGCACCTAACAGCAATTACAGAACAGAAATCTTGAATTCTTGAAATAGGTTGACTTCCAGCTTCTTCATTAGCAGAGGAAAGTGAAACCACAATCATTTTCCCTTTAAGATCATCCCATTTGAAAGCCACCATAATTAGTGTGTATCTTTAATGATTTTAAAGATCCTGGATCCAGGTAGAAATACAATTTTACATAAGGTCTGCATGATGTTTGAAGAAGTGTATCTTCCCACTTTCTCTCCATGTTCAAATGTGTAGGGCTGGTGAGGAATACAGTATGTATAACATCACACGGTTAGACTGCAGGTCCAGTCTTCCCTTGTCTTACTAGAGTTTATTTATTATTTATTTATTGCATTTATATCCCGTCCATCTGGATATCATGTGACATAAAGCAACTACTAGGAAGGCCAGCAACCAGATGGGAAGACCAGTTCAGGGCAAAGCTCCTGGGGCCCTGGATGAGACTAGCACGGGATCAGAAACAATGGGAGACTATCAGTCAATCCACCACATCAAACTATGTATATTGATATGAGAAACATGGATCAACCAAGTACTGTAACCAAGTACAGTAAAACCTCATATAACACTAAAACCTGGTTCCACAAGTCTTGGTGTTATATGATTTTTCGTGTTATCTGATCCTCTATGGGATCCATAGAGATACATTGTAACCACACAGGCTTTAGCGGTTGTTATCTGAAGCATCCCATAGGATCTTAATGTTATCTGATGCAATTCTTCCCCCCAGATTCCTTAATGTTATGCGATTTTAGTGTTATTCGATACTAATGTTATATGAGGTATTACTGTATAAACATTTGAGATATTCTCCCACTCTGGGCAGTGCATGACCTATTTAAAAAGTCTAGTTATCTGGTTAGCTGGAGTCTTGCTCAGAATTGACTTGATGACTTGCAGTTATTAGGAGTACCATCTCTAGGTCGCCCTTGCTTAAAAGCCAGTTGTATCTGACTCTAGGGTTCAGTGCTCATCTCTGTTTATTGTCAAAGAGCCAGCACTATCTGTGTCTGCAGATGTTTCTGTGGACATGTGGCAGGCATGCCTCAACACTGGAGTGCACAGAACACTGTTTACCTTCCCACCAAAGTGATCCCTATTTATCTACTTGCAATTTCTTGCTTTCAAACTGATAGGTTGGCAGGAGCTGGGACAGAGACAGGAGCTCACTGTGTCATGCAGTACCCAGGAATCGAACGCTGACCTTCCAATCAATTAGTTCAGTGTCTTAACCACTTGAGCCACTGCAGTCCCCTAGTACCATCTCTAAACACCCTCAATTTTTTCAAACCTCCTCCACATGTCCAGAAATATAATATCCAAAGTGGGCTACAGGGCCTTCTTATATGTGGTGCATTATTATACAAGTGTGTGACGTGCATGAATATTGTAAGCATTGCCCACTGTACAGCTTCCTGTGTTTTCACACTGTAGCTGCTCAGAGTGTGATTTAAATTGTGTTAGCATATTGCCAGACAGCTCATGGTTTTCACCCATACGTTTTATTGAAATAGTAAGTGTGGGGTTTGGCTTTTGAATGATTACAGGATAGCCCAGTCTGTATGGCACTTTGAACAATGGGCGTTGTGGTAGCTTTGTGCTCAAGGAGAGATCCTACAACTGAGACTAAGAAGGGTAGTACAGTTTGCACATTCCTCTGTCTGTGACCTGTTGAGTGGTGGAAGTTACAACCATTGTGAATCGGTTGTGAAATACATTCTGGAACTATATCCTGGAAAGACACACTATTTTAACTTAATGAAGTTTTTCTGGGGCATTTTTAACCCATCCCTTAGGACATCTTCTGTCTTATTTCATTTAATTTGAAGGAACACTTTAGGGAAAAGTAATCCCAAAGCTTGATTGCTTCCCATGGGTTTTGCTTATTTGTGCAATATTTTAGTTTGAAGGTGCAGCAATGAGAATCTTTTGCTACTCTTCAAACACAGCCCATTCTAAGTCTTATGAATTCCAAACCGATAGACTGCACACTTGATGGGTCTGGATTTTACCAAATAGCTCCACCTGCTTACTAAAGTAGATTTGAAATGGAGCCACAACTATGTGGTAGAGCCAGTGGTGGGGAGCAAGAATTTTCACTACCACACCATGGGTGGAGCCTACGTCATGGGTGGAGCCTATATCATGGGTGGAGTCTATGTCATGGGCAGAGCCTACATCACGGGCAGAACCTACGTTGTGGGGGATCTAGTCATGCCTGCCATATGGCCATGTATGCATCTGCAAACAGGTAGCACTGGCTCTTTGGCTGTAAATAGAGATGAGCACTGCACCCTAGAGTTGTATATGACTGGCTTTTGAGCAAGGGAGACCTTGAACCATTTGCAGGGACAAAACCTGATGGGGCAGGCCAGGGAGGTGGGCGTGGCTACCCAATTTCACAACAACCCCCCCCCCCCGGCCATGGTGATTTCAGTACAATGTAAATTGAGGGTGACAACAGATGATTGAATTAGAAACATTCTGTGTTAAAATACAATACAAATTATCAGTGGGAAAACTATCTGGCTAGGTTAAACCTGCTATGGTAATAGAGTAGACCATACTGCCAGTGACTCAATGCCAAGTGTCAGGCAGCAGTTAACCTACCTGACCACCCTGAGGACTAATGGCCTTGAGTGACAAAGTCCACAGGGAAGGGTGATGGTCCCCAAGTGGATTAAATCCCACTTGAACCCATCTTGATGAAGGGCAGCAGCTTCATCAATACTGGTCTGGGGCTGATGAGGACTTTGCGTACCAAAAGGGCTCAGGGCCAGAAAGTGACTCATGGAACTGGCTCAGTGGTATGGGTGTCATAATGTGATGCAGAAGGCAGATGAAAGGCCACTGCATTATATTCTCAGGACAGTCTTCGTGGTACAGGTACACAGAAAGAGCCTCCTTGAAGATTGTGTTATATTTGAACCACAACTGGGTGTACCCTGGCAATGCTAATCTTGTGTTGTCAGCTAATCTTTCTCACACAAAGGAACTGCAGAATTGACTTGCTAAAAGGTGGCATCATTTTGGCAGTTTCACGTCTGGCCTAGACATGGAAGAAGAAAAATCAGTGGGAAGGGTTGGCTGAGCAACCAGAAGCAAATCAAAGAAGGAATAGGAAATTTGCTAGTCTAGGTACAGTCTATGGATTTTTCTTTTTGCTATCTTCAGGCACATTTTGATTTGGTGTTACATGCCCTTAAATTTTAGTGGATGATAGCTCTAGCAACAGCACAACACTGGTGGATATACTTGCATGATTGGAAAAAGATCAGCAAATATATGTTACCCATTAAGCTAAAGATACATCTGGGAACATTTGAGCAGTGGGAGAAAAGTGGTGTCTTAAAGCATGCAAACTGCTTTAGCTACATCACACAGAGGCACACAAATTAAGCCATAAGTGGGACTATGGGAGTATATGGGAAAACACAGTTCTTTATCACAGAGTTGCTGAGGTAGTTGAACATTAATTTGGGTGATACCAGCAATCTAGCTCAGTCCATTTTGGATTTTTAAAACTTTTGCAACAGTTGATTGATTGGAAGTAGGAATAGACAGACGGACAGATGATGACAGATAGAGAGATAGATAGAGAGATAGAGAGATAGATAAAACAACAGAATTCTGTTTCTACTCTGGACAACAAATGAACCATTACAATTTGGAATTTTATTGTGTGCTGGGAGTTTTCTCTTCCTTACATGATTTTGAGAAAACTGCACATTACATCCCTTAAGGAAGGACAGTAGATGATTCATTTTTATCCTGAACTGTGGTGGCTCAGTGGTTAAGAAGCTTGCCTTATTATCTGGAAGGTCAGCAAGTTGGCAGTTCAAGACCCGAGTACTGCATGATGGAATGAGTGCCTATCTCTGTCCCAGCTCTTGCCAATCTAGCAGACAGACAGAAAGCAAGAAATTGCAAGTAGATCAATAGGGACCACTTGGGTGGGAAAAGATCTTGGGGACAAAAGAGACTTATTCGGGAGTCCCCTGAGTGGAGTTCCTCCAGCAAAAATCCTTTCAACCCAGAATAATTTCTGACACATAATAATAATAATAATAATAATAATAATAATAATAATAATAATAATAATAATAATAATAATAATAATTATTATTATTATTATTATTATTATTATTATTATTATTATTATTATTATTATTATTATTATTATTATTATTATTATTATTATTATTATTATTATTAATTAGGCCTAACATATCCAAATAGCAGAGAATACTGGTTAATGTTTCTTTGGTCTGTAACATGTTCTGTACATAATAGAGCCATTTTCAATGGCTTTTGATGCCACCAAACAATTGCTGCAAACAATCACTAGCAGAATTTGTCACAAGATGCTTTTCAGCACAGGGCATTAAGTATGTAGGTTTAGTTCTACTGCAGCAGGGGAACCTAAGTTTGCCTTTGGTTGTATTTACTACTGTGATTACGTTTACTTTCATTTACAGCCTCATTTATTTTGCAGTCATGCTGTCCTCAGGGTTGTGAATGTAATTTCTGCTTCTTTTATTTCAAATCTTTGCAGATTTTTCCCATTTTAAAAAGAACACACTGCAGAAGCAAGCAACAAGGGCAGCCACAAAACCCCACTGACAACCAAACAGCCCATGCATCTTCATTTTGGCCTTGCCGGAGGAAAACAAGAGAAGCTGTGAAGCTTTGCATAGCAAGTAGCTTCTGAGCTGCATGGCAGCTTCTGGATTTCATCTCCATTGGGAAGGAGGCAAAGAATTTCTGGGCCTGTTTCATGGCATCTGGCAATTGCTACTTGCATTGAAAGGTGAGGGGAGGAAAGCCTAGGAAAATACAGCTCTTGGATGATATGACTTCTACCTGTACTTGGATACTGATCCTTCTATGTATGATGGGATATTGATCAAACCTCTTTGGGATCGTATATCTTTGGAGAAGATTTTTTTCCTGGTGGACCTAACACCATCCATACATTTTCCACCCATCCTCACCTTCTTTCCATCCTGGCGACATGGGCGTTTAATGGTAGCATGCCTGCTTAGTCACTCTTAGACATCACTTTCAGGAGACAAGCAGATGATTGAATGACATCCATTGTGCCTTTTGTTTTCTAAAGACTTTCTACAGCTCAAGCAAAGTCAAACAATTGCTCCTGGGTTTGAAATAGCTTCTTTATTCTTATTATTATCTTTTTCTTTAAGAGAAGAAAGGATTTAATCTTAATTTGGATGCACCTTACCTCTCCATCTGAGGAGGCAGTTACGTTATTCCTCCGTAGTATACTGGGGAAACTAGAGTACATTATCTAGTGTGAGTGGTCCCTAGAAAGATTTTACCCTGTCTGCTTCAGCCCCCCCACCGCCACTCCCCCCTCCTCTTCCCCCTCTCCCCCACCCCACCCCACAGAGAATGGGGCCAGTGCTCCTCAGGCGCGGAGGTTGCCTCCTACTTTGGATGGCATTGCTCCTAGGATGCTGGGCTGAGCTTGGCAGTGGCCTTGAGTTCCCAGGGGCAGAAGGCCAGTGGACTCGCTTCCCTAAATGGAATGCATGTTGCGAGAGCGAGATGAGTTTCAACATGAAGACCCGCAGTTCCAGCGGCTTGGTCCTCTACTTTGACGACGAGGGTTTCTGTGACTTCTTGGAGTTAATCCTGACTCAAGGTGGGAGGCTTCAGCTCAGCTTCTCCATCTTCTGCGCCGAACCTGCTGTCTTGCTCTCCGATGTGGCCGTCAACGACAACCTGTGGCACACCGTGGTCATCCGCCGCAATTTTAAGAACACGACGCTATTGATTGATCAGGCGGAGGCTAAGTGGGTGGAAGTGAAATCCAAGCGGCGGGACATGACGGTCTTCAGTGGCCTCTTCCTAGGAGGGCTGCCTCCTGAGCTGCGCTCCCCTACACTAAAAGTAACACTTTCCACGGTGAAGGACCGGGAACCATTCAAAGGATGGATAACTGATGTAAGGGTCAACTATACTCAGTCCTCACCTGTGGAGAGTCAAGATGTGCGGCTGGACGATGAACAGAGCCACCTGTGTGCCAGAGATGATGTTTGCCTAAACGGTGGTGTCTGTTCTGTACTCAACGACCAAGCTGTGTGTGACTGCTCCCAAACTGGCTTCCGTGGGAAGGACTGCAGTGAAGGTAAGAACTTGTTTTGCCCTTGCCCTGCCAACCTCTTCCTCCATGGAAGAGAAAGTCACAAGGTGGAGCTGCATGGCTTTTCCTCAGTACAAGTGAATCTTTCCAGCTGTATTTTATCCCTTCATCCATCTCATACCTGGGCTTTCTGTCAAATATTCCTTCTTCCTCCATTCTTTTGAACTGTGTATTTGTATAGCTTTTAAGACATCGAAGGACAGGTCATGGCAGTAGTGGGGAAATTAAGAAAAGGAATGGTCATTAGGGTAGATGAATATCTTGGTGTGCCAAACTTTGGAAGCTTGGAAGGGAATTGTATGCAGAGAATAAGGTGATGAGAGGAAAACTATTTTGTGTATCTGTGTCTTAACCACCTATTAGGAATGGCATAACTTGGGCCTATTTCCTGAAGCAATGATTTTGCAGAGTCACAAGTCAAACTGTGGAAGTATTAGTTTAGTCTCAAATGGTATTAAATGACTTTACATGCAGATATTTTTATTTAGAAGGTTGTGGATTAAAATGCTATTTTTATTGTTGTCCAGAGGAACAGGATATGAGATGAGTAAATTTATTCCATGAATAAGGATAATAGAGAAAATGAGTTTATTCTTTCTCTATGAGGCTCAGTTTATTATTAATATCTTCAGGATGTTTGAAGTCACATCAGTGATACATTTGTTCAGTTCATTAATGGGTAAGAATTATGAAATATTGTGGATTGATAATTTCATACCAGAATGAGTTCTAGTGTACAATAATGCAGTTTGTCAAATGAACTGTGAGTTGCATGAAGACTATATTCTTTTTCTTCACGTGCCATATCCGTTCCGGATATTGGCTGTCGTCATGGCGATATGCAGTTTTTAAATCATTTTGATTTTGTTGTTTCCAAATGTCATTTAAGTAGGACTAGGGGAGCCAATAGTCAGACAGGATGATGTCCCTGTTTGTTGATTTAGGAAGGAGCAATTTTCATTTTCATTGTGGTCAGTGCCTATTTCTTAATTAATAGGAGTGGGCTAATATTATTTATAGAAACAACTTTTTTTCTGTTCTGGTCTTCCAGCTTTATCAAAATAAAAATAAAAATATTTCTGTTGCATTTTGTTAGATAGCAAACAAAATCCAGAGTTGCTTTAAATGACAGTACTGTATATGAGAAGAGAGACTGGGCATTTCTCTATACTGTACATATATTATACATATATAGGTTAAAGGAAATGTATCCCTGCTAAAAGAGAAACAGAGATTATCCAGTATTTAATATAGAGTTAACAACGTTGAAATGAAGGTGTTTCACATGTCAGTAATGGCTGAGTAATTTACCTTTATTTCTTCTAATCTAATTTCACTGGCTGTAAAAAAGAGATATAATCTATGAGTGGGCTTTTTATTATGTAAACTCTGTCTTCCCTTGTCTAGGAGTTTGATATTTAATCATCCAACACACTGCTTTTAATTTATCAGCCTTATATCTCTCATTTTCCTACCACTAATTAAAAACATGCAAGCCTTTTTTATTACACATATTTGCCAGAAACAGAAAAGATAATGAGCTGTATGCTTCCTACTTCTTCAGAAAAATACCTTTGTTGTGTTGGTCTTCTTGGCAAATGTTTTATCTCAAAATGGTTTAAGACCTTACAAAAACTGTTTAAATGACTACACTGTACAACAACGATTTTGCTACTGGGAATAGCCCATGTGATTTACATGATATTGAGTGCGCTGATTCCAAATCTGAACTCATTTGCCTATCACATACAGATTTCAAGGTGTGCTGTAGCTGTTCAAATGTTCAGTAATTGTGTAATGCATTTTTACATGGGGACATTATAACAGTTGCAGCTACCACTATGCCTGCTGCCGCCTCAGCTGAATCACATCCCCTGGTGGCATACATGTCCCAGCAGTGGCTGGGCATGTCTGGGCTAGTCAGTGAGCTGACGTCAGAAATTGTATTGTATTGTATTGTTCGACTTTTATGCCGCCCCATTCGCCTATAGCGACTCTGGGCGGCTCACAGCAAAACAATGTTTCATAACTACAAGTATTACATCACAAAAATCACATATGAAAAGTACATCAAAAACATTACAAGAAATCTCCCGTCCCGATTACAAAATTAAAAATTCATAAACAGTTCATTTCATTTCAAAAGCACATCAAAAACACTTTAAACAGTCCACAAAAATCTTGAACTCTGGGACCAAATGCAGAGGCAGCCCCTTACCCTGCTGCAAAAGCCTCTTGGGAGGGGCAGCAAGGAAGTCCTGTGCCTCAGCAGTTCTTAAAGCCCCAGCCAGGGTATATAATAAGTATATAAGGCGAGATGGACCAAGAGTATGTCTCTAGTGTGAAACCATCTTATTGGATAGTACAGCTAGGCCATAGTGAGTTTTGAGCTACAGATGAGTAAGCGCAGCTGTATTAATAAACCAGACAAGTGTTGCTATATTTGTGGCAAATATAACCCATGTGATCAACTCAAGAACCTAACCACGAGGGTGAGATTTGTTAACTCAAGATCCTGTCCTAGGCAGAATCAGACTTCAGATTTGGATTCAGCACACTTGATTTAGTATAGGACACATGGATTAGACTAAGTAGCAGACAATATTTATTTATTTATTTATTTGTGATGCAGTGCTACAAGAACCCCTACTCTAGCTTGTTCGGATTTACAAGAGTAAAGAGATACATCTAGTCAATTGATAATTTACTAATGCAACACTATCCATGTTCTAATTAATAGGTAGTTTCATAAACCAGATTATTGCAGGTGAAACAAGTGCATAAAAACCAAAGAGAGGAAAACAGGCTCCTTGATATGAGCAAAAATAAAAACATGTCCCTTGTTAATGCCAGATATGTTACATGAGTTTCAGAAAAAATATTATTGTTTTTATCAGAAATAGATATACAGTACAGTGGAACCTCGGTTAACATAATTAATGCATTCTCCAGGAGGTTTCTTACAGCGAAAATTACTTTAACTGAATTTCCCACAGGAATGCATTGAATGCAGTTTCTCATAGGAATGAATTGAAAACCAAAATACATTAACTGAAATGCAGTTTCCTATAGGAATGCAATGAAAGCCAATTACAGTAATCCATTCCAAAAAGAATTCCATAAACAAAGCCATTGTTTTCTACAGATTTCCCTTTGTTACATGAGTTTTATGTTAACTGAGCCATTTGTTAACCAAGATTCCACTATATATATACAGTATTTAACATCTGGTGGGCCAAGGGTTCTGATCTCAGGGGGCAACACAGTATTTGTTGATGTGCAATATTATAGTTGCTCAGATTTCCTTTCAAATAAAAAGCAACATAAAGTCTTTTCTGGAGAGCTATTTCTCTGAGCCCTTGCTTCCTATCTGTTAATGAAAACCATTTCTATTAAGGTGGCTTTCATAACATCAACGAGTAGCTCTTTGTATTGATTAATCAAAGGTTTGAATTACACCATGATTGTTACATTTCTTGTGACTAATTAGTGGAAGCAAAAATAACACAGGAAGGGGATACAGTATGTACAACCTGTTGTCCCCATTAAGCTTAAGAGTCACAGCAGTCACTGTCTATTATAGTTTACTATCTGGATATGTTTCTTTTTAAGTGGTGCAGAGTCTCAGTAGAAAAAAATTAAGTGGACATGAAAACACAGTGACTGACCAAATATGGGATTATAGTCTAGTTGAGTTGGAGGAAGTATGAGTTATTTAATCATCAGATCATCATTATCACTTACAATGTATATGATCTTAAAATACACTGGATGCTACAGAACACACATCAAAGTCAGATAATCTTTCTGGCTGCTAATTTACATGGTATTTTGTAAGTACTGTATGCATGTGTGTTTCTTGTATGATCTTTCTTTTCAAGTGAAATTCAATAATGAGTAAAAGCCTTAGGTGCCTCATTATAACGCAATTCATTGAGCAGGAGTTTTCTTTTTAAAAAAACATCACCTGTAATACAGCCTTCTTTAAACATTGTGAAGAAGATAAAAGACCTGCTACCTCTAGAGAGGTATTTATTTATTTTGAGTGTGTTCTTGTCAAAAGTAGTTTTCTAAGAGCTCAGATATAATTTTGTAATACACTTAAGGCGTATTTATCTGCCGTGTGTCAAAAAATGAATACATTGTACTTATCCTACTTGAGTAAACAACTTCCATATTGGAAATCCATAGGTGTGGCAACTGCAAAGGTGTGTTCATGTAGCTCTATGAGAGAAGGGTCTTCCCACTTCATACCTGTGATCAGTGGTTATCACAACATGGCAGAGGGCAGCAGTGATGTAAATGTGTCTCCCTGAGTATTCACTACCTATTAGCTTCAAACAACATTGTCTGCAAACCATTCTGCTAGTTTTGGACTTCTGTCCCTGATCAAGTGAAAATGGTATGCTAGTCTTCAAGTTCAATGAAACATTCATGTTAATTCAAATTAATGAATTAAATTGAAAAAGCCAAATCACCTATAAGGACATATCCCTTAGTATCTCTGCTTGGCTTCAAGTGTTTGGGTTTCATGATTAAGCTAGTTCAGTGGTTTAGGTATCTGGCTGAAGGGTTAGGTATCTGACCAGAGTTAGGGAGTATATTTTGATGATTATAGGATAGGAGGAGAGTTTTATGTTGCATTTGTTGTATTCTTTATGCTCATTTCCCCAGAGTGACATATAGGTCAGATGGAGGCATAGAAATGGAAAAATAAATAAATAAATTTCCCACTGTACCTCCTGGACAGGGGCTGGTTTCAATGATTCATAGAGCCCCTTCCAGCTCTGCAGTTCTAAGATGACGACAATAATAATTTCGTGTCATAAATTATTCTGGGCTGAAAGGATTTGCTGGAGAAACTCCACTAAGAGGGCGTCTGAATGAGGCTCCTTTCATGTACTCAAGATATTTTTCCCACCCAAGTGGTCCCTGTTTATCTACTTACAATTTCTTGCTTCCAAACTGCTAGGTTGGCAGGAGCTGGGACAGAGCTGGGTGCTCGATCGTCATCCAGGGCTTGAACTGCCAACTTGCAGGCCTTCCAGCTATCAAGGCAAGCTTCCTAACCACTGAGCCATTGCAGCCCCCTAAGATGATGATTGCTAAAGACTAATATTCTTATGAATAATAATTCACTTTAGCATTTAAGCTGCATTTTCTGAATATTCTCATGCACTGGCTCAATAATCTTTAAAACGAAACTGCATGTCAGTTCAATATTATTCATATAGTGATTTTTTTTTTGCTTGTATGTTTTAGCTTAAACTATGACTTGCTTTATATCTAAGTTAGCAGGCTGACTGCCCAAACCTAAGAGGAAGTGAACCTGAGCCATAAAAATTCACATTAAACTATAGCTGTTGGTCTTTAAGGTGCCATATTGCTCTTTTCCTTTTCTTTTGTCTGATATGGCCAAACCTAAACTCTTCTACTAGACATGGAATTCAGTAGAGATTATCATGAATGCATTTGATTGCAGCTGGAATGTATGTTACCAAACATTTTTTTAATTAATGTTTCAGAAAAGCAAAAGCAGATTACTGCTAGGGTTGTCACAGAACATAGAATTTTGGAGCACTTTTGTGGTCACCTTTGCAAATAATCAGTGATGGGATGTAACAGGTTCTCACTAGTTCTCCAGAACCGGTAGTAACATTTCTCAGTGTCCTGGAGAACCGGTAGCAGGTTTTTTTGGGGGGAACCACCTTCGGGCCTTAACTTTTCACTGTACATGCGTGCCAAGCACTTGGTGTGCATGCATGTCTACAGTGCTTGGCGCATATGCACGGCCTCCTTGCTGCCCTCCCAAGCGGGGAGGAGGAAGAGAAGCTGCCAGCCTGAAGCTCCCTATAGCCTGCTCCCCAGGGTAAGTGATTCACCTTTGGATGTTGTGTGGTATTTTAATGTGTATTTAATACCTTTACCTATATTGACGCACTACCACAGTTCCTAAAAAGGCCTGGCGGCCTGACTTGGGGTTTGTAAGTAAAATCTTGGAGTTACCTCATCAATAAGCTACACCTGTACTGTTCCAATTGCTGTTCCAATTGGAGAACCCTTAAGGAAGTACAGCTGTTTTACATTTACATTAAGGCATATTATCCTAGAAAACTGGTTAGGCAAAAAGTTAGTACCTAACTTCTTTAACTGTTAAAAAGTGCCAAAATGAAACCATCTTGTGGTGAGTTCATTCTGGAGTTCCTTTCATCTGACCTAGTGTGAGAAAGATTAGCCAGAATAAGCTTTAAGCTTTGGTTTAAAAGCTCCGGTTGATTTGTGTTTGGGGTGGGTGGGTGGGTGGGTGTATTTTAATGTATTTTTATTTTATTTATTGTATTAATGTATTTTTATTTTATTTATTTATTTAATTTATTTACGGGTTTGTGTTGTGGGTGGGTGGGTGGGTTGAGGGGTGTGTGTGCCCGCACACACCTATTTTTATTTTATTATTATTATTTTGTATTTTTTAATTTTTTTCTTTGGCCTCGCCCATGACATCATGACATCATGATGTTAGCTCCGTCCACACTGTGATGATGTCACGGTGGGGTAATAAAATTTTTGACATCCCACCACTGCAAATACTGGATAGTCGTTCCACATATGCTAAACTCAATTTGACTGTTCAATAGAAAACATGTTTTGGTCCTCTCAGCTACTGATTCTGCTCTCTCTTAGCCAGTTAGATAAAAATCTTTCTGTAGAAATAGGAACAGAGGGGGCAATAGAATAAGTAATAGACTAGGTCTTTTACTTCTAAGTCTATTTGTACACCACAAATGTAATGTTTCTATACATAAGAGATTTTAGTTTATCTGTCTTAAAGGACCATAGCAGGCATAGCTGGGAACCAGGGTACCATAAACACTCTTTACAATTTACAACTTGTCAACACATAGAAATAACTTTCCATCACACGTTTTGGGCTTAAAAATATGCAACCAAGGGAAAAATAAAGACCTAGAAAGTACTGGCATATCCTTTTATCTAACCACATCTTCCATTCTGGTTTTAATAAATGGTTTAACAATTTCAGAACTGAAGAAATAAAAAATAATACATAAAACATGCTATACTTACAGTTAGCAACAAGGATTACATCTAATACTTCCAAGGAGGAGTAATAGTTCATATTACTGTAGAACGACAAATGATGTAGAGACTTGCCTAAGGCAACAGAATGAGTTCATGACTGTTTTGAACCAGGATCTAGTTCCTGGCTCAAAGAAAATGCTACTAGCCACTTCCCTCGGACTAAAATTAATACACATAACGGTGTGTTGTCAAGTCAATTCTGACTTATGCAACCTTTCTTAGGGTTTTCTATGCCAAGACTACGCAGAGGTGTTTTATCATTCCCTTCTTCTAGGATTATGATATAATTATGATTCCATGGCCCCAGAAAAGTTTTTAAAATTCATTTTTGGCTTTTGCCTTTGTTATATTCTTTGGTAATATTTTTTACATATACAATTGTACCTCGCTTAAAGAGCATAATGCGTTCCACAGGATTGCTCTTTAAGCGATTTTGCTCTTTAAGCGAAACACCATTGAAAGTGTCCAATTGTGGGGGGGATTACGAACCCCAATTTATTTGTTAAGTGAGTTTTGGGTTGGTTTTATTTGTTAAGCGAAGCGAACATTCAGAGAAAATTCTGCTCTTTAAGCAAGTTACTCTTTAAGTGAGTCACTCTTTATGCGAGGTTTGACTGTAGTTACATTTTTGTCTGTAAAATAAATGTGTGTGTGGAAAAATTTCTCATCATTTCACCAGTGCAGAATGCCACCACTAATCTTTCTAGGCAATTGCATGACTCCAACATGGAGCTGTAAATAGCAATTTTGTCACTTGGGGCAAGCAGCATAAAATGCTGCCCTAAATCAACTTTGTAATTCATGAGCTAAAGATAATATAGCTCATGATTACAGTACCTTGACAGTATCTCTAAGGAGATCAGCAGGGCTGCTAGAGTTAATGCCCATGCATCCTCCTAGCTTAAATGGTATTTAATGTACAAATGAGAAATGGACACTTTATTCTTGATGTCCTGGAACAAGCCTCAGTACCCCTGCTCTACTTATGGCCCTGTTGCAACATTTCTGATTTTTTTAAAAAAGGGAACAAATTTCTATAAAGCTGCCTTACAATTATGCTTTCTAATATCCAGCATAGATAGCAATAGCTATCTAAATACAGTAGCAGTAGCAGCAGAGGTCTTTCCTATCACTGTATTTCAACCACCTGTAACAGAAGGTGCCAGAGACTGACTCAGGATCTTCTTCAAGGAAAACATTCACTCTGCCTCTTCTGTTATAGACACTAATTTGAAGGAAAATGCATTATCATCACTCTTTTCAGCCCAAATGGGGCAGCTGAGGAAAAAAGTACAAGAAAGTACTTTGCTTTTTATTTTATTTTGTTGTTTGTTACATTATGTTATTGTTGTTTATTTAATTCTTTGTACACTGCCCAGAGTGGGAAATATCCCAAATGGGTGGTATAAATAAATAGAGAAAGAAATATCAGAGGAACCTTAAAGTTTGCATAAGTATTGGAAAAAGAAGCCTTTAAGCCAAATTGGGGGATGACCTGTAGTTGATTTGTCAGATATTTCTAAGAAGCAGCAAAAACTCTGAGAGAACTAATGATACGTTGAGACCAGACTAATAATGACTGAACTTGTTTCAGTTATCTATGGGTCTAAAACTTTTCAGCAAAAATCCTGAAACACATAATATACTGTATATGTATTTCTATGGCACATTAGAGCTAGCCACTAGAGGTCACTGTCTGAAATGTAAAGTATAGGGTTTGCTATTATCCATTGTTTCAGATATCAACAGAAGGTATTTGAACATATCCCTTGCAGATAAAGAGAGATATATAAATATCAGAGGAACCTTAAAGTTGAGTGTCTTCTGGAAAAGCAAAGCAAAACTAATGTGTGTGCAAGTGAAATAATTTTGCTTGTTTAACTGTTGACCCTATCAGACCACTAAATCAAAGCACAGCCTAAAAAATAGGCAGCAATGTTTTATTGCAGTTTATCTTTCTGTTCCAAAGTAAGTTAAATGATCCTGATGACAAAACTGGCCATAAATAATAGTTTGATTCAGACTATAGTAAGAATATGAAACATTTTGGACTTCAGTGTAGAAAAATATTGAGAATAACATGCTTTGCATTCAAGTTTGAAACTATTGTTTTCCTCTTTGGCCTTTTCCTTTGATGTCATTTGTAAGGAAAATATTCTGAAGATGAAAAAATGACAAAAATATAAGGGAAGGAAATGTTTCAGCAGCTCTTCGATATTGCTACTGCCTGCACATTGGATTCATGTCTCGCCTGGCTTGTTAAGTCTGCCCGGATGGGGACTGGCGGCTGGGTCGAGGCAATTATTAATTCCTCACTCTGGGAGGGGGGTTTTCCGGCATCTTTTAAACATGCATTGGTGTGCCCCCTCCTGAAGAAACCTTCCCTGGGCCCAACCATAATGGCCAACTTTCAACCTGTATCCAACTTGCCCTTTTTGGGTAAAGTATTGGAAAAGGCAGTGGCATGGCAGTTACAGGAGTTCCTGGATGAAGTGGATTATCTGGACCCTTTTCAGTCAGGATTCAGACCTGGATACGGTACAGAAACTGCATTGGTCACGCTGGTGGATGATCTCTGGAGAGAGCTGGATGGTGGACATCCATCCATCCTGGCTCTTCTTGACCTCTCAGTGGCGTTCGATACCGTCGACCACAGGATCCTTCTGGGAAGGCTCCAAGGATTGGGGATCCAGGGTACAGTGTTGGCCTGGTTTTCCTCATTTCTGAGGGGCTGGACCCAGTCGGTGTGGTTGGAGGGTGACATGTCCAGTCCTAGGCTACTCCAATATGGGGTGCCTCAGGGCTTGGTGCTCTCACCTCTCTTATTTAATATCTACATGAAACCGCTGGGTGAGATCATCCGTTCCCATGGGGTGAGGTACCATCAGTATGCAGATGACACCCAACTGTATATCTCAGCCCGTGGGGACCCTAGCGATGCAGTGGAAGTCCTTTCCAAGTGCCTGGAGGCTGTTAAGGTCTGGATGGGGGACAACGGGCTACAACTGAATCCCAGGAAGACTAAGTGGCTGTGGGTTGGGGGTCCTGTGTTATCTCAGGAATTGCCATCTTTGGTTCTGGATGGGGCAGCTCTGCCCCAAACAGACCCGGTACGTAATCTGGGGGTTCTCCTGGACTCACGACTACTGCTCAAAGAGCAGGTGGCAGTCGTGGCCAGGAGGGCCTTTGCACAACTTCATGTGATTCACCAGTTACGGCCGTTCCTAGACCGGGACTCCTTGCTCATGGTCACACATGCCTTGGTCACCTCCAGACTTGATTATTGTAATGCGCTCTACATGGGGCTGCCCTTGGTGACCATTCGGAGGCTTCAGCTGGTCCAGAATGCTGCTGCATGAGTAGTGTTAGGATGCGGGCATTATGCCCATGCTTCACCGCTGCTGAGGGAGCTGCACTGGCTCCCAGTTTGCCTCCGGGTGCAATTCAAGGTGCTGGTTATTACCTTTAAACCCCTTTATGGTAGTGGTCCAGGATACTTGAGAGACCGCATCGTCCCAAGGACATCTGCCCGTTCCACCAGAGCGGACCGGAACGGCTCTCTGATGGTGCCATCGGCCAGAGAGGTGCACCTCGCTGGCACCTGGCACGAGAAGGAGGGCGTTCTTGGTGTCCGTTCCAGCCCTCTGGAACCTCCTCCTGATAGAGCTACGCCTGCAGACAGAGTTGCTTCCCTTTAGGAAAGGAGTGAAAACCTGGCTGGCAGGTTTGGTCTGAGGAGTGGATGGTTCAATTTCCCCAGCCAATTGGTTGGTTTGACCCCAGTATGTCTAAGTTACAATTCCTATATTTTAATATTAAGTTTTTAAGTTTTTAAAGTTTTTAATCTTTTAAATGCTTTTATAATTGTTGTAAATCACCCTGGGTCCCTTCTGGGAGGAGGGCGATAAACAAATATAAATAAATAAATAAATAAATAAATAAATAAATAAATAAATAAATAAATAAATAAAGGTTGCTGGGAAGAACAATATCTGTGTGATAAGTCTGAATAATTTAAGGCTGTTTATGGAAGGCTATGTAACAACATATTCAACAGTCATTCCAAAGACCACATATCTAACTGTGGACATAAATAAGAGTGTTGCAAAAGCAAACTGTTATTACTTAGGCCACATCCATTTGATACACCAATGTGCTTCAAATATGGAAGCTGCACTTGTTATCTCTTAAAGCTGAAGACATTAAAGATTTGTTTAAAGTGATCTGAATGCACAGCCTTGCTTAAGTGGTTTGGAGAAGTGGACCAACCCTCTTTGAACTTTTGCCAAAATTATTAATAGGTCCTCGATGATTCATTGGAAATTGGCAGTTAGATCACAAAGTCAATGTTCTGCCTATATTTGTTCTAGATTAAATAACGGAGCAAATCTAGATTCTCATTTTATTCTTATCAGAGAATAAACAAAACAAAAAAGACAAAAAAATGTTGTGGCACCTTAAGGACTAGATCCTGTATTTTATTGTTAGTTTTTGTGCATCAAATCCCCCAGCATAATACTATCGAAAGCTACTTCTAATAACTTAATACTAAGGTTGACTCAAATGGAAGCAAAACAAAAGAAACATTATGGCATTGGTGCTCAATCAATACAGACATAACCTTGGTACCTATGTCCCTTAAAGGGGATTTGATTATTAGTTCTTTGAAGAGCACCTTTATGTTTAGTATTAGAATAGATATGAGCAGGCAGGCAGGCAGACAGACAGACAGATAGTTGGACCCAATGGCAAAATGAATGGAGAAGGAGCTCTTCATTCCCAATGGTCATGGAGACAGAAGAGGCCATGCCAGGTGGACTGGCTGTAATAATGCTCTTTGATAGGCTGTCAAATCCTGAATGTCTCATTTCATACATGCCGCAGGAGATGGCTCTGTGATCACAGTGTGTGGGTCACTTCATGGCAAGCTGGGATCCACCTAAAGCAAATTCGTGACAATGGCATTTTTCCTGCTTCAGGGGGGAAAATGTATTCTTGGATACGAGTTGCAGCCAATGACGAGATAGATAGATAGATCATTCTTTCCTTTATTCTCCATAAGATCCTCAGATGTAATGGGGACTCACATTACTAAGTAATGAAATTACTACTTATACTTTGAATAATTACTTTAAAGCTTTTCTTAACTGTGTACATAAATGGAGTGGAGGGGATTCTAGTATATAACCCTGTGGATTTTTAGTTCCTGTTTTCATGATAACAATAATTTGAGAAATAGGACAAATACCAAACTGTTCATTTTTATTAGTATTGGGAAAAATTGAGGCTGCGGTGGCTTAGTGGTTAAGAAGCTCACCTTGTTAGCTGGAAAGCCAGCAAGTCGGCAGTTCAAGGGCTAGGTACTGCATGACAGATTGAGAGCCCGTCTCTGTCCCAGCTTTTGGGGACATGAAAGGAGCCTCATTCAGGCATCCTCTAAGTGGAGTTTCTCCAGCAAAAATCCTTTCAACCCAGAATAATTTCTGACATTCAATTGACTGTTTTCTGTTTCCTGGTACTGCTTGGGTGCTGTTCTTTTCAGCACCCACTTCAGTTGTCTTTCCACTCACAAGCCCCAGTTTCACTTATTATTTATTATATTTATTATACCCTGCCCATCTAGGAGACTTTCCTACTCTGGATGGCTAACAACAGAAAACTCACACATTAAAAACAGTTACACATTTAAAACAGTTACACATTAAAAAATACATATAAATATGCCAAGAACAAAAAAAAACCTTTTGGTGATGGAGAGAAATAAAACAAAACACCTAACACTCAGTTGTTGGCAATATACTCCCAAAAGTATCTTTGAAAAGAAATGATTTTAACTGTTTTTTAAATATAGGCAGGGATTTCCTCAATGTTATGGAATCCTTTTCCTACAAATAAAAGGAAGAGAAAGGGAAAAGGGACCAGCAAAATAAAACCCCTATGTTCATTTATGTTTTCCTCTGCTTTTGACTGTAAGCGTTTAAAGCTTTCTGAGCAAATAAGGCAAAGAAACAAGTAGGTGAATTCTAGAGAGAATTTTAACATTTTGTTGAGCAAGGCCAGCCTTACTACCAGGCAAAGCCTTATATCTGCCGCAGGCAGTAGGTTTTCAGTCTCATGAAAGGGAATTAAGTATTTAATTTCCTACTAATGCCTGAAATAGCAACTTAGTGTAATAAATTGTGTTTTTAAAGCAGGTCTGTTGAGCCAGTAGGGATTTTGTGAGTCAATTCCTATAGAAGGACTAGACTACAACCCATTTGAATGAATGGATGTAATAGAGATGTTGATTTGCCAAACCCCAATGATTCAAAGTGCCTTCTCTAGTGTGATTTATTACAGTAAACAACAGGATTTTGCCATTGTGAGGTTCTGTGAAGCTGTAATCCACAGATCCTTCTTTTCAAATGGAACAGATTTCAGGTACAAGGGCCCTAACTCAATGAAGAAGCACAGTCTTAAAGTTAAAATACTGTACAAGTGAAGGCCATGTTGACTTTAAGAGAGATTCCTAAATCCATGTTGTACTTTCTTGATTAGGCCAGCTAAAAAGGCATATGTGACATCAGCATTCTGTTTTCATGTATACTTGTATAAGGGGGGTATTTTTCTGCTCAATTTTTGGTCAACCCTGCTTCTTAGTACTAGAAAAAAAATGCTCCTTCTTTAGACAGTTTACATAAACACCGAATATTTTATTTCCCCAAGAGATAGAAAAAAAGAAATGTGTTATAAAGCTTAGAAGTGTCCATGGGTACTTTGAATGTTTACATTCTGTGGCTAAGATGCTGAGCTTGACAACTGGAAGATTGGCAGGTCAACAGTTAGAGACCTGAGTGCTGTGTGATGGAATGACCACCTGTCATCTGTCCTAGCTCCTGCCAACCTAGCATTTCAAAACCAAGATGCTGCAAGTAGATAAATAGGCACTGTTTCAGCAGGAAAGGTAGCAGTGTTCTGTGTCCTCTGGCATCTAGTTATGCCTGTCACATGACTAGGGAAACATCTGCAGATGCAGACAGCACTGGCTCTTTGCCTGGAAACAGAGATGAGCACCGCCTCCTAGAGTCATATATGACTGGCTTTCAAGCAAGGGAGACCTTTACCTTTAGCTAACATTAGTTTATAATGAACAGTCATAGAAAATTGATTCTGCTCTAGAACTACGATACCATAATTCTCTCTGCATAAAACTCAAACAAGGGTAAAATCAAGAGATTGGAAAATGTTATTTCTGTAAAACAGCATCTAGGAAAATAATTTAGAATGCATGGCAAATAATTAACCCTTCATGCTTGCTCTTGTAAACAACAGCACATTATTCCATCAAATAGTTTATCTTTTAAAACCATATTTCAAAATATTTATGATATCAGCATCAAAAATGTGAAATATTTAGCTGAGTTTAATTCTACTTCTAATCTTTAAGAGTTGGTATTACAATTGTGTTATTGAATAGTCACTTAAAAACTGCTGTGAGGTCCAAATTAGATTATTATTATTATTATTATTAATAATAATATTTCTGAAATTGCCATTTAATGTTAATATCTGATCCTTGCAGGGGTCCTCGTCTCATTCATATGTACAATGTTAGCTTTAACAGCTCTAAATTGAACCATATTTTCCCCTCCAAACACCTTCCAATTAATCTGTATAGAATCATAGAATTATAAAATAATTGAGTTGCAAGGGGCCTAAAAGGCCATTGAGTCCAGTCCTTTGCTCAATGCAGAAATCCAAATCAAAGTATATCTGACAGGTGGTTGCTTGATTTTCTCTTCAATACTTCCAATGTTGGATAAGTCACCCATTCTAGATGTACTCCATTTTGTACTCATCTAATGATTAGGAGTTTTTCATGATATTCAACCAAAATCTGGCTTCTTCTAAATTAAGGTCATTATTATGTGCCTTTCACTCTGGGGTGATTGAGATCAAATCCTGCCCCTCCTCTCGATGACAATTTTTCAAGTACAGTAGTTGAAATATATTGCCATATTTCCCTTCAGTTTTCCTTTCTCTAAGCCAAACATGTCTAGTTCTTCCCGTCTTTCCTTGATTTTCAGCCACCTGATCTTGTTGCTGTTTCCTGAATGTGTTGCAGTTTATCAGTATTCAGGCTGGCTCTTCTTTGAGACACTCCCAACGTCTGGCTCTATGCAGCCAGCTTGTATCCAAGCTAGCCTGCCTACAGCTTTCCATCCATGTATGGCAATTGATTTTCACACTCCTTCTGATGTTTTCAGGTGCTCATCTGATGCGCAAATATGATCTGGCCAATGAAATAATTTCTTTATAATATTCTTGGCATAAGAGCTTAAGTAGATAAATTTGGTGCTGGTGTTATATATAATATTAATTTTTTTAAACGGCATTTATAATTTTAACCCTTGGTTATATCCAGTTAATGACTGCACTGATGGAAGATTCTTTCATTTACTAGGGCAGTGATGGCAAACCTTTTCAAGACCGAGTGCCCGAGGAGGAGGAGGCGAGCAGGCAGGCATCACATGTGCCCACACACCCATGTGACATTGCCGGCGCACCTCTAGTGAAGTCATGTGGGTGCCCCCCTGTGGGTGCTCCTGACCCCCACGCAGGTGCATCCATCTCCTAAGAGGGGTGGGTGGGGGTGTCTGGTCAACTCACCTCACCCTGCTGCTGCCTCCCGGGTGGGATTTCAGCCTCTCTCACCTCTCCATTGGCAGAGGGAGAGGGTTGGTGGGGAAGTGGTGCTGGCTGGGCTGGGTGGGGCTTCCCCTTGACAGCACACATGCCCACAGAGATGCCTCTGCATGCCACCTCTGGCACTCATGCCATAGGTTTGCCACCACTGTATCAAGGTGTTCTACATCAGTAAAGGAGATTAACAGTAAAGCCTTGAGTTATTTGTCCCACCCTATTTACTTACAGGTTGGGAGAGTATATGGAATGATACCACCCTGAACATATCCTGCCTTGACTGATTGTAGAAGGTGGGCAAGGCTATTTACCTTTGTCATAGGAAGTCTCCAGTGGATTAAAAAGTTTTCCTCATGCTGATAAATAAGCCACTGAATATAATCTATTATATACAATATACATAACTAACATGTGCTGTCATTTTGATGCTGATTTATGGTGATTCTCACAGGATTTTCTAGGTTTAAGGTCCTGAGAAGTAGTTTATCAGTCACTTATAATTTATACCTGGATAATGAACTGAAACTGTGCAACTTTCCAAAAACCAAACAGGTAATAGAGCAGGTACTTCATCACACATATACATTTTGTCTGACCTCAGCTGGTCTACCTCCTGAGTGGCAAAGTAAGAAGCTGAATACCTGGGCTCTGTCTCCACTGCAAGAAGCTCCAAGCTACTGCATCATATCACTCATTCCATAAAACTGTAATGACTGGGGATGGGTGCCTAGACTTTAAAGCCATGCTATATATGAAAAATTAAACTTTCTCCTCATCTAGTGCAACTCATCCTAAGATCTGTTTTTCTATCTGGAGGCCCAAAGAAAGAGAATGGTTCCCTGATAGCCCAGCTGGTATGCTAAGATCTGGCACCTAACTTTTGACAACACATGTGAGTACTCACAACCTCCCATCTGAGTCTTGGCATTCCTCATGGTGATCAGCCATGAAGACTGTCCTGAAAATATAATGCAGGGTTTTTTTTTCAGTCGCCTACCACATTGCAGCATGACACCTGTACCACTGATCCAGTTCCATGAGTTATTTTCTGGTCCTGGGCACTTTTGGCACATAAAGTCCTTCTCAGCCCCAGGCCAGTATTGATGAAACTGCTGCCCTCCATCAAGATGGATTCGAGTGGGATTTAATCCACTTGGGGGCTATCACCCTTCCCTGTAGACTTGGGCGCCCAAGCCATTAGTCCTCAGGGTTGTCAGGTTAGTTAACCACTGCCTGACACTTGGTGTTGTGTCACTGACAGTATGGTCTACTCTGTTATCATAGCAGGATATGTAAAAGCTTGGGAAAGGTTTTTTTTAATGCAACTCTTCAGTGTCCCTGTTGGCTAGGGTATCTGGAGGAAAGTAGTGTAAAAACATATATTTTGCAAACTCTGGGATATATTCATGTTTCATGGATGAATGTAGGCCACCAAATTGATGGGTGTTCACATTTAGAGTATCCTGCCAGAATGTACGTTGCAAAACCAGCTGCAGTGATTTGATTAGGTGGTGACTGTGTTACTGTTATCACTTCTTCACCTTTAGTTCTGCACTTGGTGAAAGCCGGAGGAGACATCAGCCAAAGGCTATAAATAGTGTTTTTGTGGGAACACAGGAACTGCTCTTAGCCATATCTACTCTCAATAACTCATTCTGACCTTGTAATTTAGAAAATACTTCCCTTGATTTGAGACACCCTGTAAGGTTAATAAATTAAGGGAGGAAATACTTCTTGGTACCCTTTCCATCAGGAATTTAAGATTTCTTCTTCTTCTTCCATATCTAGGCCAGACATGAAACTGCCAAAATGAAACTACCTTTCACCTGACCTAGTGTGAGAAAGATTAGCTGCCAGAAGGTTGCTGTTGCCTGGGATATGCCTGATTGTGGTTCAGAAATACCACAATCTTCAAGAAGGCGCTTTCTGTGTACCTCAGGGATTTAAGATGAACAGCTGGAAGGAGGAAGATGAGTCTCCAACACTCTGGACCAAGTGTTTAAGGAAAGAATCAGTGCTGCATATCTTTTTCATCTTCAGAAAGTAGTACAGGGTGCAAAGGCCTGTTTGAAGGCATGACACTCTCTGAGTTGGACAGTGTTGTGTTATCAAGGAATTTGTTTTCATGGCCTTTACACTGCAAACTTACTTGTGTAGCTGTACTGAAGAAAGTCCATTGAGTTTGAAGCAGTGGTGGAATGTAAAAAAAATTACTACCCCACCGTGATGTCATCACAGTGTGGGCAGAGCTAACGTCATGATGTCATGGGCAGGGCCAAAGAAAAAATAAAATAAATAAAAATATAAATAAATAAAAATAAGCACACACACAGTCACACACACCCCTCAACCCACCCACCCACAACACAAACCCATAAATAAATAAAATAAATAAATAAAATAAAAATTACATTAAAATAAATCAACCCACCCACCCCAAACACAAATCTGTCACTTACCTGTTAGTATAAGTGCCTGGGCAACACCATGTTGCAAGATTGATATGGTCATCGTACCAGTTCTCTAGGATAATATGCTTTAATGTAAATGTAAAACAGCTGTACCTCCTTAAGGGTTCTCCAATTGGAACAGCAATTGGAACAGCACAGGTGTAGCTTATTGATGAGGTAACTCCAAGACTTTGCTTAAAAACCCCAAGCCAGGCCGCCAGGCCTTTTTAGGAACTGTGGTAGTACATCAATATAGGTAAAGGTATTAAATACACATTAAAATACACACAGACACACCACATCCTGCCCTGGGGAGCAGGCTATAGGGAGCTTCATGCTAGCAGCTTCTCTTCCTCCTCTCCGCTTGGGAGGACAGCAAGGAGGCTGTGCATACGCGGCAAGCACTGTAGGCGTGCATGCACACCAAGTGTAAAGGTAAGCCCCAAAGGTGGTTCCCCCAAACACTGCTACCGGTTCTCCGGGACACTGGGAAACGTCACTACCGGTTCTGGCGAACTGGTGCGAACCTGTTACATCCCATCACTGGTTTGAAGTGAGGTTCAAGTAGAAATGGGATTAGAGATTTAGATTGGATTGCCATTTTAAGGCGTCTCTTCTTTTTTATATTTCTTGGTTGTCCAACAGAGGAAAGTTTTTCTTTTTGAACTTATTTTTTGGGATTATAAATTCTAAAATCTCCACCCAGGACAATAGAGTAAATTCTGATTTAAGGTGATACTTTTCAGGATTTTGTGGTTTACTGCTCGCTTGCTCTGGCAAGTGCCCTGGGACTGTGCATCTTGCCTAAGAATTTTCAGGTTGACTCATCTGGAATGCTCACTAGGGAATCAAACTCCTAATCTTTGGTTTTGCAGCCAGATACCTAACACACTGAGCAATAGCCAAGTGTCTATATTATATGGAAGCCAGGCAGGAGGTTTCAGGGGAAAGGAAATCAAAACTGTAGCTCTGAAAAATAAATTGTCCAAGCTATACAGTCAAACCACGCATAACGAGCGTTTCACTTAGCAAAAAATGCGCACAATGAGCAAGTTGTTCGCTAAATGGTCTAATTTGCATAAAGAAAATTTTCGCTATACAAGTTGGACTTTCCCTATGCGAGTTTTCCCCCTTGAAACACTTGTTATGTGAGTTTCCCCATAGTTATTTTCACTATGCGAGTTTGTTTCGCATAGCGAAAAACTCGCATAGCGAACAGCCTCACAGAACGAATTAAATTTGTTATTTGAGGTATGACTGAGTGCAACCCCACATAATGAATGCTCCATTTAACAAAAAATTCGTACAATGAAGCATTAGTTATGCAAAGGCGATACCCCACATAACAAAAAAATGTTTTCGTTATACAGTGTTTTCGCTAAGCGAGGTATACCCTGGTTAATGGAAACCCTGTATAATGAACTTATTTTTCCATTATGCAGGGATCTCCCATTGGATCCGCATAGCGAAAAAACCCTGCATAGCAAAGAGCGCTGTGGAACGGAGCTTTTTTGCTATGCGGGGTTCTACTGTATTTGGATTTGGATAAGGCAGAACAACAAGAATACATTATAAGTGCTTATCTAAGGAATAGATCAAACTGCTTGCAAGGATTAAACAAAATGTGGTGTGCACCAGCCATAGAAAGAATGCTGAACAGTAACAGCAAAGACTGCATTTTGGAAACATGAATGAACAATTTGTTGTATGTGATAAAAGCATGTCTAATAGTTTGTTTCATAAACTTGTAGTAGTTGTTATTATCATCATATTTTTAAAACCAGCTGTGCCATTTCATAATGCTTCTGCCTCTATCATTCTGTGCTGAAGAAGCCCAGGATGAGTGATTGTAGGCAATGTATTAGAGGAAAAGCTGATACCATTTTATCAATCAATATGCTCTGGAAAGTAATATAATGTGTGCTATGAATATCTCATCCTGCACTTTATTTATTGCAGTAAGCTTGCAATCAACAGACACTGCTCATTTTCCCCTACTTTGTCTTCTTTTGCTGCTTATTCAGTTCTTGTTTTAATATACAGTATATTCCATATTTTGGAGCATGTAGCTGCTCATATATCAAGGAAGGTTGGGTTTTTTTTAACTTTGTGGAGCAACACCCGGTTTTTCCCAGCAATTTTGATCCCAGTTTGTGATTTGTCCATCCCTGCATTGCACATTATGTGTTCTGTGTATAAGTTGAATAAGCAGGGTGACAAAATGCATCCTTGTCTTACTCCTTTTCCTATTATAAACCACTCTGTCATTCCATATTCTGTCCTAACTGTTGCTTCTTGACTCATATACAGATTTTTCATGAGGCATATAAGGTGTTCTGGTATTGTTACTCAACCTAAAAAAAAAGGTTTATGAATTGAAAACTCTTTTTTATTTTAATATTTGTTGTAGTGGGCTGAAAATTCTATTATCTGTCCTTTGCTTTTGGATTACATATATCAGTATGGTGAAACTGGCACTATAGGGTTTTATAAAAGTTTGCAGATATCACTCAATCATAGGGTTGAAGTTGGAGATGGCTTGGCAATATGTGGCAGAAAATGCAGGAGAAAGGCAATACTTTTATTAGATCACTGAAAATATCAAACATTATGTGAGCTTTTGTGATTCAAGATGCACCAATTTGTTGTGGATAGTGCAGGTGACATGGCAGCCAGGCAATCACTGGTGAGAACATGGCTGATGACCTTTCCTGAGGTTCCTGAATGGCTTGGCAGTCAAGTACAAGGAGTGGGGGGTCCCCCATGACCCCACTCCGGGTCTGTCAATCAGTGTGCTTGATTTAGCAAGTGAAGTCAACAGGAAATTTGGGGTTTGTTTCATCAGAACACTGATGATATGCAGTTCTTCCTCTCCTATTCTACTTCAACAGTGGATACTGACTGGAGTCTGGAAGAGCGCTTAGAGGCAGTCATGGTGTGGATGGAGGATAAAAAGCTGAAACTGAATCCAGACAAGATAGAGGTTGTGTTGATTGGGGACAACCAGTCTCAGCTTGAGCAGACCTCTTAATCAAAGGGTCATCACCCTCCCATTGAAGGAGGGTGTTCATAATCTTGGCATGCAGTTTGGCTGGTCACTAAATATGGAACAAGAAGTGTTGGAGATGGTTAGGCCTATATTTCCTCTCCTGTGGTGCATTTCCCAGCTCCACTCATTCCTGGACAGGAAGTCCCTGGTGACATTGATCTATACACTGCTAATATCCAGAATCCAATATTGCAATGCTTTCTATGTGGAAATATCTTTGAGGCTGACATGGAAACTTCAGCAGGTGCAGAATGAGGTAGCCTGGCTGGTTGTTGATATTGGTCAGTTCAATCATATTACCCCAGCTCTGGCTAGTCTGTATTGGCTACCCAGGGTGTTCCATGCCAGATTCAAGGTGTTGGTTATCACATCTAAAGCTCTTAATGGTTTGGGACCATGCTATCTGAGGAAGCACCTCTTCCTTAGGAATGATGCCCGGTCCAGCTAAAGAGGCGAGAAACGAGGTGATCAGAACCAGAGCATTATCTGCTGTAGCCCACAGGCTGTGGAATGAACTGTCAGCAGATATTAGATCTGCCTCAACTCTGCTGGCATTTAGGAAAGCCTTGAAGACCTTTCTATTCTACGAAGCCTTCCCCTTATAATATGCCAATTGTCAGTTTGAGTGATTGCTCTATGCTTTTAGATGATAGTATGGGTACTTGCCCCAGCTGGCTTATTGATTTATTATTTTATTGTATTATAATTTGATATTGTTCATGGTTTTAAAGTTGTAAGATGCCCAAAGTGTATATAAATGTCTTAAATAAAATAAAAGTCCCAAAAGTTTATTTATTTATTATATTTATACCCTGTCCATCTAGGAGATTTTCCTATTCAATTTCTTTTTTCTTTTTTAGCCAGAGAAAAGGTTAACATAAACACGGAGAGAAATGGGGTTAAATTTTGGTTTAATTACTAGGTGTGTCAATTTAGATTCAAGTAGAAATATTACCTAGCAGTCAGAAGTAGGCATTCCCTTCAGTTGTAGTCCGGATGGAATGATGTTAAAAGTACATGTAAAGTTCTTGGTGGATGCTTTAGGGAGAAATTTGTTGTGGTATTGTCAGTAAACAAAGGGGAATAAGAACAGCAGTACTGCAGAAACATATAAAACTGCAGAACAATGTTTCAGTGTCTTTCTGATATCAGATCTAAGTTATTATTCATTGCATTCCTATAAGGAAAGAGTAAAATCTAGTGTTCTTTTCTGATGTGAACATAGTATATCTGTTGTATATAGATGCCTGCTCTTCTTCATTTGTGAGTAGGTGAGATGTGAAACTGCCAAAGTAAAGCCACTTTTTGGTGAATACATTCTGTAGTTCATTCGCCTGACCTAGTATGAGAAAGATTAGCCAGCTGTGAAATGTAGTAGTTAGCACGTGAAAATTGACATTTTTGAAAACATATATTTGTACCTAACTAATAATTTGTAACTAAACAGAGCATTGGGGGCAGTCAAAGAAATAAGCATGCTATATATACCTCCTATAGCTTTTATCCTTTAAATTCCTTATTTTGAAACTTTTTTCTTTTGAGAACTAAGTATTTGTGGGGTTTTGTTAGCAAGCATGTTTGTAAAACTGCTATTTATCCCCCTAGCATAGCACAACAATTTACTGTTGTGGCTTCTTGACCTTGCTTGGATTTTAACGTGCTGGAAATGGATGGGATGTTTTAAACAATTTATATAATCTTTAATGGCTTCAATGCAGTGTCAACAATGTATGTGGTTTTTCTCTTTTGCAACATCCCTGAAACAGCTGGTTTGCATGGAAGAATGCAAAGGGGGGGGGGGGAAGAATCGGAAACTGAGGAAACAAAGTTGGACTTCCATAGTCTGATCTTTGATACAAATCTACCTTTGTACAATATTCAGAATTTTTCTAATAAGCCTGGGAAATAATCAAAAGTCTTCTTTCATGTCTTGATCAAACCCTGGACTGCTAAAATGAAGCCACTTTCGTGGCGTTGTTATTGGCCAAACCCAAGCCCTCATCGGTGCATGTTTCTGGCAGTAACCGGCAGACCAGTAAATGATCTGGATTCTGTATTTCTCCACATTCACACAGCATGTTGTTGTCTGCCAGAAGACCCCATTTGAACATGTTTGTCTTGCATTTAGGGACTCCAATCCTCAGCCTATTCAGAGTATTCCAAGTGATGCAGGGGAGGCTGAGTTCCTCAGCTATACCCTTCTTTAATGTTGTTCCTTGTTCAGCGAGCTCCTTCCTCCATCTTCTAATTTGATTTTGCTCTTGTGTACCCTCAACAATGTTTATTCTTGCCATAAAGCTCTTCCTGGATCTGAGCCGACAGACTTGAGGCATGAATTCATTCAGATGATGTCGAGGTTCATTCTCTTGTTTAGGTCTCTCAGTGTCCAAGATCAAACAATCAAAATAAATCCTATCATACTAAATATAACATTAAACACGATTTCCTATTCTTCCTTGCAGCCTAGATTTAGACCTACCACCAAATCTATCCCAGAACGCATTCTAACCCTCTCAAGCAACTTTTTTTTTAGGATGAAGGGGCTATAGTTGCCATAAATTTTTTGCTGTGTTACAAAAATAAAACACTTAAGTATGAATGAAACTGTCAGTTCCACTTCTCTTCTTTCTATTTTTATTCCTTACCTTAAGTTCTTTCAGTCAAATTAATAAAACAATTCACAGATTTTGCAAGGTACTTATTTTTTGTGTCTAAAAATAAGCAAACTCAATTCTTACCTTTTACTATTGAAAGCTATTGAAGACAGTTTTGTGTCAAATATATGTTTATATATATATATAAACTCAAATAAAAAGAAGAACAGTGTTTCAAAACAGAAGCATAACCCACTGAGTTTCATGGTTAAGGAAAAACTCTGCATCCTGATTAAAAAAACACACACCATTAAACTAGATAATTGATAAATATGCTCTTTCAATAACCTTAGCAAACATCTGAAATGCTATGTGAGTGAAATAAATTTTGGGATTAAATGTATGTATTTGGTTAATAATAATTTTGTGGCAGAGATTACTCTGGGTTGAAAAGATTTTTGCTGGAGAAACTCCACTCAGGGGACGCCCGAATGAGGCTCCTTACATGCAGTTCTTGGGTATCAAAATTTCAAAACTCAACCTTCTAGTCTCCAGCCCAGCATTTTATCCACTAAGCCACTGGGGAAGCTGCTATGTATTTGGTTGATTTCTATCATAATAAGCAGAACATAAAGCACAACTGTCATCTGATGGTTATTGTTGCCATTTATTGCTTAAGATTAATAGTTTTATTTCTTATGGTTTGTTGTTTAATGTATTTCTTTATGTCTAACTATATATTTTATTGGAAAATTCCTTCTTCTTGTATGCCACCTAGAGTGGGAAAAGATCTCTGAAGGACAGGATATAAATATAAATATAAATATAAATATATATTAACTAAAAATCCACTCCACCACCAGCAGCCCCCACACAACCCCCCCCCCCCACACACACACACCAGAATAACAGGCAGCAGGGAAAAAAGCATGAGAGGGCCGTGTCACTTCATAGAATCCACCCTTTTCACTAAAGGTAAAGGTCTCCCTTGTTCAAAAACCCATCTTATCCAGCTCTAGGGAGTGGTGCTCATCTCTATTTACTGCCAAAGAACCAGCATTGGCTGTGTCAGCAGATGTTTCTGTGGTCATGTGGCAGACATGACTAGACACTAGAGTGCATGGAACTCTGTTACCTTTTCCACCAAAATGGTACCTATTTATCTACTTGCAAGTTCTTGCTTTTGAACGGCTAGGTTGGCAGGAGCTGGGACACTCCATCACATAATACTTGGGTCTCAAACTGCTGACTGCTGACTTTCAAGCTCAATGTCTTAACCACTAAGACACTCTGGCCCTCTTTGATAGCTACCATTTAAAATAGAAAAGAAAAAAAAATCCCTAGAAGCTTCTTAAGTAGAAAAAGACATTTTTACTCACATTTTCTGATGTTCACTTACAAACAGAAGAAAATTTTAAAAAGGAGATAATCTCTTAGTCAGCCATCCCAACTGCAATGATGACCAACCTTGGCACTTGCTGAGGTCTTCTGGGAATTGATGTTCCAGAACACCTGGAGTGCCAAGGTTAGCCATCACTGCACTATGGTCAGGAGCTTATTGAGATCTAACAGACAATGGAAAGAAACAAAGGGAAAAAAGGAGTGACAAAAGCATGGGTCACTTGCTTCAAATGCCAGAGGTGGGGTAAAGAATCTGCTAATTGAGAGTAGAAGCCCCCTCCAACTGGTAAAGATATAGTCAAACTTGTTATTTCCCCCCACAATAAAAAGCATCTCATTCTTCAGAGAAGTCAGTGGCTCACCATAGAATGCAAATTTTATTATAGTTATAAGATATTGCATATACAGCCAAAGAATTGAGACATTGACGTGGTTGCTAAAGAATAAGTCAACTGTTGCAATTTAAATGAAACAAACACATATATTTTACTCAATGGGCCAAATATTACCTCTGGGGAATATTAAACAAGGGAAAAGAAGCCATGAAGAATTAAACCTTCTTGTTTCAGCACCTTAAACCTCATCTAATTCTGCTCACAGGTTTGAAAATAAATTCATCCTATACACCAGGGGTTCCCAACCTTTTCAAGCCGGGTGCTGGGTCACTTTCTCCCCGTCAGCTTCAAGAATTGGATGGCCATTTTGCCCTGCTTGCATGATGTGGGTGGCCATTTTCTCCCACCAGATCCAGCCTGCGGGCCCTAGGTTGGAAACCCCTGCCATACAAACTTAAATAGGAAACTCATTAGAGGCTATTCCAAGTGGACTTTATCGAAGACAAAGGAGCATCATCTTGTAATAAAGAGATTTACTGTACTCTGGAATAAATGCTGGTGAAGTAGAGCTCAATTTATTAGAGTAAATACAATTATTTGTATTAAATATAAATTAACTTTACATCTACCGGTATATCTTTTTAAGGCATAGGTTATAAAAAAGCATTAAAATAACACAGAACTCACATAAAATCTATTAAGGATCTTCACATCTTCCCAATCCAATGGGTACTCAAATAAAGGTAAATAGATAAGTACACAGTTCACCGTATGGCGTTTTGAAAAAGCTCTGACCCAATGCGTTTCTGTTTCTATGTTTATGTTTCTATTTATGTATTTCCAGATGTTTGGGGCAAAATGCTAATTAACTTGTGAACCTCCCAGAGAGTGCATAAGCGCTATGGGGTGGTATATAAGTGTGATTGCTTTGATTTTGCTTTGATTTCTTGAAAAAGCAAACAGCTGTGATAGATAGATATATTTATGTGTGTGTGTTAGAGCCCATTATTAGAATTAGACCTGAGCACTTCTGATCCAGAGGACACATATAAATGCACAAGGCAGATACAATCAGCCTTGTCACTGATACCACAGCACCAACGAGAAAAGAGAGATAGGGGAGAAAGACAGACCTAAAATGAGCTACAGTACTCCAAAACCCATGCAGTAATGAAGGCATTTATCTGCACACATTATTGTAACTAAGTTACAATGTGGGGAGGGAAATACAAGAACATAAAGCCCAGGCAATCTGTTCCCCTGACAGAACCCTCTCACATTGTACTGTAGCAAAAATAAGCAAACAAGAAAATGGAGAGATAATCTGTGATAGCCTTGTAGATCCTCAGTGATGGAAGTGTGTAGGAGAAACCTTGGGCTTCGCTCGAGTTGGGGAGTATCTGTCAATGTCTTCCTATAGCCATGATGGCAAACCTTGGCACTCCGGGTGTTCTTGGACTTCTATTACCAGAAACCCAAGTCAGCATTCCTGTTGATCAGGGCTTCTGGGAACTGAAGTTCAAGAATAGCTGGAGTGCCAAGGTTAGCCATCACTGTCCTATAGCATCAGTTCAGCATCATCCTGGGGTACACAGAAAGAGCCTCCTCAAAGATTGTGGTATTCTTGAACAACAATTGGGCGTACCCTGGTAACAACAGCCTTGCATTGCCTACTAATCTTTCTCACACTAAGTCAAGCAAAAGGAACTGCAGAATGAACTCACCAAAAGGTGCCTTCATTTTGGCAGCTTCAGACCAGGCCCAGACATGGAAGAAGAAAAAGAAGAAGCATTGTCCTTATAAAGCATTCATACTTTTGATTCCCTTTCCCCCATTTTTAATTTTGTGATGTCTTTTTTTAATTCTAACATTTTCAATAATTCAATAATAACAATTGATAACCACAATAGAATATATAACAGAACTCTTAAGAACAAAACCAGTAAAATACATAATAAACACAGGCTGTTTTATTGTGGGGTCAAAAAGACATCAGATTAAAGATACAGCAAGTGACATTCCTATGCAAAGTTAAAATGTATAGCTGATAAAGTGAATATAGTGAATGTACATAAGATAAAGTTTAAAACATATAAACGATAATTTGTGGCAATTTCTAGACATCTTGCATAGAGTAAGCGCTTATACAAACTAGTACATGACACCTTCTCTTGTCACCTTTTTTGACACAGTTTAAAGTGCACACTTGGGGGACTCATATGGGGGGGGGGAAAGGAAAATAATCTCTTTGTAGCTCATTCTACTATTTATTCTTTAAATTAAAAGTTGCTTTCTAATGCTTTGTCAGAATCCACCAGGGAAGAGTAAATAATTGCTTCTTTTCTTCTGATGGTTTTATAAATATTTGAAAACTGTCAGCAATGTGAAGTTACATCTGGGAAGTTGGACTTCCCTGAGTTCATTCACTTTAGCAACTACACAGGTTCCAGCAGAGAAAGGGAAGGAAATTGGCACTCAGCCTTCTTTGCGCCTTGTTAAGGTAGCTTTTCTCTCAATGTCTAGATTTGCAGGAGGAATGGTTAGAGCTGGAAGGGAATGGAAAAGGAAGGGAAATAAGCAGACCTGGGCTCTAGGCATAGTGGGAGGAGAGGATACAAATGCTGCTCTGCTTCTCTCACTGCTGCTGTAGCCAAATGGAATGGCGTCAAATAGAACGGCTAAACAGTGGTGGGATTCACCAGAATCAGTAGAAGAAATTCTGGCCTGCCCTCTGCCAAACCAAGTTTTTGAAATAAAGTAGTCCTAATTTGGGTGCAACACAGTGCTTTCCCCGTAGCCACACCCACCATACCACACCCACAGAGTAGGTAGCAAAAAAATTTGAATCCCACCACTGGCTAAATACTGTTCCACATCAGCCCAAGCCATCACAGTCTCTGAACCTGTAGCTTTAGATTTGAAAAATGTAGACGCTCCAGTGACAGAGGAAAAATCTACCGATTCGGAGAAATACTCCAGGCTTATTTGCATTGATTTATATGTCAGGTAGTCAACCAGAAGTACAGTAATATGGATCTGGCCATCCCACAATATTTCCTGCATTATTTGTCAATGTAGTAGGAAAATTCGACTGTTTTATTTCTGTCCTGGCTTTTCCAAATAGTTCCTAGTCATCAGCATGCTTGAACTGTAGTTCAAGTTTCTCAAACTGATAGAATTCCATCTAGGTTGAAGAATGTTAGTATTTAAAATAAGAATGTTAAGAGTCTGACCAAGAAATAAAATTTTGTTTTGGTTTATAATTTAAAAGACTTAACCAACGTTTACATATGCAGTGGAAAGAACTTGGTTTTTTTAAGTCCACTGGAGGACAAAATTACACATTTTGTATCCAGACTAATGCTTTAGACATTTAAGTCTTAAAATCTAGATTTGAATCTGTGTGAGTTTATATGTGTTTTTCTCCTAAAGCAGTGGTTCCCTACATGAGGCCCACACCTCATAGGGGGACCTCAATTCCCAGAAGCTTAAGTCAGTACATTGGCTGATCAGTGATTTGGAGAATTGACTCCAAAAACTAGTCCAAAAACTAAAGGTTGGGAAACACTGCCCTAGAAGCTGCCCATTTTAAAATCATCTAGGGCTCAGAAATACAAAATGGTCATCTCTGAACTGGAAAGCAAAATCAGGGATAGCCATATTGACACACAACAAAATAGGCTGTTTTAGTTCGTTATTAATCTATTGGGTATCATACGGTTCCATTTTATTTCCCATGCTGTTCAATATATATATGGAGCCACTGGGAGTGGTTCTTAGGTGTTTTGGGGTTGGGTGCCATCAATATGCTGATGACATTCATCTCTCCTCCTCCTTATTATCAGTGTTGGCTCAGCCTTTGCAAGTGCTGGACCAATGTTTGGAGGTTGTAATGGGATGGATGAAGACTAATAAACTGAAGCTGAGTCCTGACAAGACAGAGGTTATGTGGTTCTGTAGTTTCCACATCTTAAGAGTCTGGCAGGATACCTGTTCTGTATAGATTTTCATTTCACCTGAAGGAGAGGGTGGATCATTTGAGGGTACTCCTAGATTCATTTTTGTCATTTAAGGCTCATGTTAGTTCAGTGACCCAAACTGCCTGTGGTCAGCCTTGACTGGTCCACCAACTAAGACAATTCCTGGACAAGGATAACCTAGCTACAGTAATCCATGTCATAGTAATGTCCCAGTTAGGATTTTTAGAATAAGTACATCTAGTCTATAATTTCTGACATCATGTAGTCAGTGTATTTAACTTTCACATTCCTACACACATGCAAGAGGAATCATAGAAGTTGCCATGGCTATTTGACAAGTTGTCAGTCATGTGCCAGTGTGTACCTTATTGTGCACATGATAAATATATAGCACAGTGATGGTGAACCTTTTAGAGACTGAGTGCCCAAACTCAACAGGCTGCCATCTGTGCCATGGGGGGGGGGGCAGGGTGAATTCTATGTTGAGAAGAAGGAGGAAGCACTCCCATTGGGCTGCTGAGCAGAGAGGCGGGGCAAACTATGTGTTGGAGGGAGGGAGGACATGCTCCCATTTGGCTGCTGGGCAGAGGGGCAGGGCAAACTTTGTGCTGGGGCGACAGTGTCTGTGCCCACAGAGAGGTCTCTGAGTGCCCCCTCTGACATGTGTGCCATAGGTTTGCCACCATTGATCTGGCACATAGATACTGCCTCGTTGGCTAGTTGCAGTTAGCTATGTCAAGGTTATGTGCATTAAATATCCATAAGATTTTAGCCAGTGTATGCTCATTATCATTTAGTTGTTATGTTTTTATCACTGTTCTGTTGGTGGATTTTAGATTATTCTTGGAAAAGCAAGTTGTTGAACAACTAATCACTCTTATGTTTTTAATGGGACTGATAAAGAGAATGGCATAAAACTTGAAAAAGGGACGAGTGTCGTGGCTAATGGAGTAATTGGGAAATAAACATAGCAATCAAAATATTTCCTCTTAACATGGATTTAACATGAGTATACATGAGCATATATGTCATTATGAATTATTTTAAAACAAGGTTTCATATAAATGATAAACAAAATATTAGAAAGTACATATTGTTTACATTAATTGCTAACATACCTATATTCTTCTACTGTGTTTCCCTGAAAATAAGACATACCCATAAAATAAACTGTAGCAGGATTTCTCAGCAGTTGTGCAATAAAAGCCATACCCCCAAAATAAGACATAGTGATAGGCATGGCTATGCAGCATCCTGACACGGAGTGGTAAAGAAGATGGACAGCCAGTGGCATAATAAAAATAAGACATCCCCTGAAAATAAGCCATAGTGCGTCTTCTTAGGAAAAATAAATATAAGACAGTGTCTTATTTTCGGGGAAACATGGTAGGTATGACACTTGTCTATTATAGCAAGGATATATGGCTTTATAGTGTAGTTATTAAATTCATACAAGTGTGACAAAATAACTAAACATATCTATGGCATTAGCAGAATAATTAACATACTTTGTAATTAAAGTAAATAAAGAAAGTCTGTAATTTCTTCAATGCAATGCACTGAGGCTAAACTTTAAAGTTACAAGATTAATCAGAAGGAAGAATAAAACAAGCTCTGTACAATGTAGAGTAATACTGCTTAAAACACTTATTACTTATGTTAATAACACAGACAGAAATAACACCATTCAAGGTAAATAGGAAATACAGTATCAGATTCATCAATACATCTGTACTGAGGCATACTTAATTTTTTTATTGACAACACAGAGAAAGAGAGAAAACAAGAAATAATATGACATTTCAAATGCATTACTATTAAAACCTGTACTCCCAGTTATAGAGTTAAGAAAGAGTTAACAGGACTTCTAAGTCACAGGAATTTAGCTATATGTTTAAAATCCAGAAGTGAATCCATAAGAAATAACACTTAAAATAAGAGATTTAATATTTTCAGCAGCAGCTTCTACTCATATCCGAGTATACATTTTTTCCTGAAAACAATTCTTAGGAAAAATGCCATTGGCGTGAATTTGTTTAAGGTGGATCCCAGTTTGCCATGAAGTGACCCATACACTGTGATCAAGGAGCCATCACCTGCGGCATGTATGAAATGAAACATTCAGGATTTAACACCAGGACTGCAATGGACTGCCACAGCCTTGAGGATATTAACAAGGTGCGCCTTTACAGCTAGTCCATTTGGCATTGCCTCTTCCACTTCCATGGCCATTGGGAATCAGAATAGTGAACTGGTTACTCTTCCACTGATTTTGCCATTACATTACATTACATTATTCAGATGGACTACAACAAAAGTATACATACAAGCCTTTTTATGGTATTTCATCCCCATCCCCTTATTGGGCTATCTGGCCAGACATAGCTCGGGCAATTAAGCATCACTTGGCCAGGCTGAATTCGGCTGATGTGGCCTTTCTCAGCCCCCTCCTTCTATCTAACATCCTTGTTTTTTCCCAACTGCTTTGCTGAGCAGTTATTTTTTGTTTAGCTGACTCATGTAAGTCCATAAAGCCACATACGTTGCTTTTAAAGGGTAAATGCTTTCATGCCACTTTTTATTAATTCATGCACTCTGACAAATCACTTCCCTACCCCCAATCCATTTCAGCTAACATCAGTTGTCCCAACAGTAAACATTCTGATGACTTTCAATATTTTAATATGTCTTCTGTTCTTTAAAATAAGTGTTGATATTTCTTCTAAGCTAAGAATCAATGGTTGAAAAGCATTATTCTCTGTTTTGAAGGGAAGTAGCCAGAACATTAGTCATTCCAATTGCATTTCCTATTTGAAAGAACTACCATGGATTGATTCCAAATCCACTTCCTTGATGAGGCTACTGCTTGGATAAGAATTTCTTTATACTCTTATAAAAGGAACTTTATATTATTTGCTGCTCAGCACATGAAATTAGAATATTAAAAAACCAACCAACTCTAGTTGTCACTTGCTTAAATAAGATTTTGACATATTTCCTAAACAGAGAGTATACATAACTTTCCTCCTTCATGTAGTTTCTTTAATCAAAGTAGCAATAATCAAGATATTGCAGTCCTTAAGCAGTGTTTACATTTTACACACAACTGTCCTCAAGAGTGAAGTTGTTGAATCACAGAAGGGTATTTGCACATGGTGTGTTCAATCCAATGCTTTTGAGTTTGTTGCCACCCTTTGAGGAAACTAATGTATATTTCTGTTCTGTCTGAAAATTGGCATATCTATATTGTCTGGACAAAGAATGTATTTCAAATAATTCAAGACCAATGAGTTGTAGCCATTAGACGGGCCTATTGTATCCATCTAACCATCCCTGCATTGTTTCTAGAAAAGATCCCAGAAGGATTTTTGAGAACAGGCAATCTAAAATCATTAAATGATGATGCAGTCTTCTGTATGAAAGAAAACATAGTGGAGGCTCCCTGATGGTGTTTTCTTTGCTGCCTGTCCATAAGCTGTGGCTTATACTTTAATATTTATTAGCTCTTCTTACAAAGAGCTTATTCTAGTATACTGTACATGTGATTCATGTATTGTCTCCCACACATATATCTTAGAAAGCTAGGAGTACTTTAGCATCAGGAGACAGAATTATGGCCGTTTTCTTTTCTGCCTATTCCTCGATACAGCAGTCCAACACAAAGGTGATGTGACAATACCCTAGTTGGCTCATGGAAGGCTGAGTCAACCAAGATCCCATCAGGATTGAAGTCACAATATTTTGGCTGCAATACTAAGTGACAGACTTTACCTTCTTGAGATCCAGGATTACTGCAGATGGTGACTGCAGCAATACTGCTTGGGAGGCTAGCTATGGCAAACCTAGGCAGCATAATAAAAAGTAGAAACATCACCCTGCCAACAAAAGTCTGCATAGTCAAAGCAATGGTCTTCCCAGTAGTAATGTATGGCTGTGAGAGCTGGACCGTAAGGAAGGCTGGGTGTAGAAGAATAGATGCCTTTGAATTGTGGTGCTGGAGGAGACTCTTGAGAAACCCCTGGATTGCAAGGAGATCACATTAGTCAATCCTAAAGGAAATCAACCCTGACTGCTCCTTGGAAGGATAAATACTGAAGCTGAAGCTAAAGTAATTTGGACACCAAATGAGAAGAGAGGACTCACTGGAGAAGGCCCTGATGTTGGGAAAGATTGAAGGCAAAAGGAGAAGGGGATGGCAGAAGAAGAGATGGGTAGATGGCACCATTGACACAATGGGTGTAGATCTGGGCAGGCTACAGAGGATGGTAGATGACAGAGGAGCCTGGTGTGTGGTGGTCCGTGGGGTCGACTGTGTGACTGAATAACAACAACCACTGTACCACTAGTTGGAATTCCTTTGTGGGGCCAATAGTCACCTCTATTTTTCTCCACTGAGTATATCTGTGCTGATAGGATAGGGACAGGCAAAACCTATGAGTTGTTTCTGTCCATATTCTAGAATCCCTTTCAGACCTCCTGTTCCTTCCTATGCGATGCCCAAATGTTGGGCAAAAGAGGGAGGCTTGATTCAGTGGAGCACCAGCTTCTATTTCAAGGTTCTTGAGGCTGCACTATGCGATAGACTGATATGAATTGGCAAGGCTACTACATATAATGTAGCTAATTGTATCATGGAATATCTGCAGCAGAGAAAGATTCAGAATCCAGGGACTGATAGATAAGATTTAACTGCTAGATCCGATTTAGACAGGGTTTGATTAAAGGCTGGGTTAGGAAAGGAACGAAGTGTATCATGGTTTACAAATAAGCAATTTTTGGACTTGAATATTCATTTTTTTCATTTATTCATTTAGTCAGATTTCTATGCCGCTCTTCTCACGAATGACTCAGGGTGGCGAACAACAGTTAAAAACACAATCAACAATAAAACCCATGATAAAATACCACCCATCCCAGAAAATTAAACTTGAAAAGTTAAAAATTAAAAATAGATTAAAAGTTAAAATTCACCAATTAAAATTATGAGGGAGAGGGGGGGGGAACAGTCAGATTAGCCAGCTGGCCAGGGTAACTGACTAGCTTGTTGAGAAAACCAGCCTCAACAATCGACGCTGAAGAAATTGAGTCAGCAATCTTTGGATCCAAGTGAAAAAAGTCTTTATTAGGTTCTCCACGTCTGAAGAAACCCTACGAAGTATCTGCTGTGATCTTCTGTGCTAGCTAGCTCTTCTCTTGCTCTTTTGCAGACTGCTTGGCATATCTCTAATACAGTCACACACACAAAGAGATTTTTCAGCCAGGAGAAAAAAGGGAGGGGGAAGGTGGAGGAAGGAGGGTGTGTGAGATATGAGAAACACAACTATATAGTGTTCTTGGCGTTATCTCTAGCGCTGGCCAGAGCTAGGCATTTCAAGGACAGCATGCATTCCTTCAAGAGGCCCAGTTGTAGTTTTCCAGTACAGTAATGAAATCTAGCATTCAGTATAAAAACCTAATACAAGTCTATGATCTATAACACAAGTACACTAGTACCCCGGATAACGTTATGACTTGGTTCCACAAGTCCCGTCGTTATCCGGTTTTTAACGTTGTGCGATTCATTGATCACACAATGTTAAAAAAAGCCCTGTTTCCCTGGAGGCTGCAGCAAGCCAGAATGTCGGGATTCGAACTCTGACATTCTGGCTTGCTGCACTGACTGAGGACGTCGGGGAAGCCCAGAAACAGCTTGGATTGGGTCTCCACACCTCCCTGGACCTGGCCGGGAGGGGGGGGGTCAGAGACCCCAAAATTGGTAAAAAAAAATGGACTTTTTTAAAAACCAATTTTGGGGTCTCTGACCCCCCCCCCCCGCCGGGTCCAGGGAGATAGGGAGACCTGATCCAAGCTGTTTCCAAAGTTCCCACACCTCCCTGGAGGCTGCAGCAAGCCAAAATGTCAGGATTCGAATCCCGACATTCTGGCTTGCTGCAGCCTCAAAGAGGGTGGGGGAACTTCAAAAATAGCGCACATCAGCTCTAGGGAGGTCAGGAGACCCGATGCACGCTAATTTTGAAGTTCCCCCACCCTCTTTGAGGCTGCAGCAAGCCAGAATGTCGGGATTCAAACCCTGACATTTTGGCTTGCTGCACTGGCTGAGGACGTCAGGGAAGCCCAGAAAGAGCTTGGATCGGGTCTCCCCACCCCCCTGGACCCCGCAGGGAGGGAGTCAGAGACCCCAAAATTGGTTTTAAAAAGTCCATTTTTTAAATCAATTTTGGGGTCTCTGACCCCCCAACAGGTCCAGGGAGGTGTGGATACTTGATCCAAGCTGTTTCTGGGCTTCCCTGACGTCCTCAGCCAGTGCAGCAAGCCAGAATGTCAGGATTCGAACTCTGACATTCTGGCTTGCTGCACTGGCTGAGGACGTTGGGGAAGCCCAGAAACAGCTTGGATCGTGTCCCCTGCCTGCTCCAGAGAGATCAGAGGACCCAATCTACAGCTGCAGGGTGGCTGGGGAAGCTGACGGGGACTCCCTGTCGGCTTTCCTAGCCACCCACCCTTGCCTCCGCAGCTGTGGGGTGGCTGGGGAAGCCAATGGGGGAGCCCCCCATCAGCTTTCCAGCCTCCCCACCCCTTCCTCCGTAGTTGCAGGGTGGCTGGGAAGCTGAACGGAGAACCCCGTTCAGCTTTCCACCCACCCTGCTGCTAAGAACGACTGTATCGGATAACGTTAAAAATTGCGTTATTTGATACAAGATTTTTCCGAAAAATCTTGTAACGTTATACGGTTTTAGCGCTATCCGGGGTATTGCTGTAAATAAAAAGGAGTACAATCTTAATTAAGCTATAAATGAATCCCTACACTAGCCCAAACCCCACAGAAAAGAGGCAAACCAGGACCACATCGTGCCCTGGATCCCCAATCCTCGAAGCTGTCCCAGAAGGATACTGTGGTTGACAGTATCGAAAGCCGCTGAGAGATTGAGAAGAGCCAGGATGGTGGGATGGCCCCTGTCCCGCTCACGCCAGAGATCATCCACCAGTGCGACCAATGCAGTCTCAGTACCATATCCGGGCCTGAATCCTGACTGGAAAGGGTCCAAATAATCAGCCTCATCCAGGATCTCCTGTAACTGTCACGCCACCCCCTTCTCCAGAACCTTACCTAAAAAGGGTAGGTTGGATACCGGGCGGTAATTTGATGCTACTGTAGGGTCGAGCAAAGGTTTTTTTTTTAGGAGGGGCTGAGGCCGGAAAGACCCCCTCCTGTAAAGATGCATTTATAATCAAATAGGTGGTATATTTCTGAGGAAATTGCTTTGACTTACTCTTTCTGAGCAGCACTTTCGTGACAGAATTTTGGTGGAGGGATGCCAGCTAAGTAATGCACTTTTTGTATTGGGTTGGTTTTAAACTTCCTGTGACCACTCTTGCTGTTTCATTTAAGGCCACATCCACCTGTTTTGCATGTTTTGATCTGTACTACACTGGACTAGCATACTCTCCTGCAGAGTAACATAAAGCTAGTGTGGAAGTTCTTAATGTGTGTGGTTGGGCACCCCAACTTGTGCCTGCTATTTTCCTCAGAATATTGTTCTTGGCAAAAACCTTCTGTTTGGTATTACTGTTTGGTGTGCACGCGCACGCATGCACACACACACACACACACAGAGAGAGAACGCCAAAAACACAGTGCCCCACTTGGAGTGAACAATCACATTGAAAAAACATGACTCTTACATATTTATAGTTTGGGCAGTCCCCACTGATAACAGTGGTGGGATGTCAAAATTTTTACTACCCCACCATGATGTCATCACAGTGTGGGTGGAGCTAACATCATGACATCATGATGTTGTGGGCGGGGCCAAAGAAAAAATAATAATAATTTAATAAAAGAAAAGCACACACGCACCCCCCTCAACCCACCCACCCACCCACCCACAACACAAACCTGTAAATAAATTAAATAAATAAATAAAAAATAAAAATTACATTAAAATACACGCACCCACCCAAACACCCACCCACCCCAAACACAAATCAACCCATCCACCCACCCCAAACACAAACCCATCACTTACCTGTTAGTATAAGTGCCTGGACAGCATCATGTTGCAAGATGGATATGGTCATGGTACCAGTTCTCTAGGATAATATGCCCTTATGTAAATGTAACACAGCTGTTCCTCCTTAAGGGTTCTCCAATTGGAACAGCAATTGGAACAGAACAGGTGTAGTTTATTGATGAGGTAACTCCAAGACTTTGCTTAAAAACCCGAAGCCAGGCCACCAGGCCTACCAGCTGCCAGGCCTTTTTTGGAACTGTGGTAGTATGTCAATATAGGTAAAGGTATTAAATACAAATTAAAATACACATAGACACACCACATCCAAAGGTGAGTCACTTACCCTGGGGAGCAGGCTATAGGGAGCTTCAGGCTAGCAGCTTCTCTTCCTCCTCCCCGCTTGGGAGGACAGCAAGGAGGCCATTCATACGCGGCAAGCACTGTAGGTGTGCATGCACACCAAGTGCTTGGCGCACATGTGCAGTAGGGGAACCAGTGAAAAGGTAAACCCCGAAGGTGGTTCCCCCCAAAAGCTGCTACCGGTTCTCCGGGACACTGGGGACAGTTACTACCGGTTCTGGCAAACTGGTGAGAACCTGTTACATCCCATCGCTGCTGATATAGGACTTGCTTCTGAGTATTTATCAATTGTATTACATTCCCAATATCAAAGATACAACACACATGAAATTGCCCCTGTGACAGAGCTGTATAGAGGTTTGCATAATGTAAGGAAAGCAGAGAATGTGGGTTTGCAAGATAGAAGAATCATAATAATGACCTTGGGGATCTTCAAGTGGAGCTGAATACTGAGGAAGTGAGAACAATAAGGATATTTCTTCAAACATGTACTTAAAGACAGCAATTTGCTTCCCCAAGATGTGGCAATTGCTGTCAACTTAGATAGTTTTAAAACTTGATAGGACAAATGATTGGGGATTGGATTTTCAATGGTTTGTAGTCATGACAGCATATGAACCAACTCCAGAATCAGAGCGGATTCTGGCTTTGAATATGAGATGGTTGGAAAAATGAGCAGGAGGGTATTATTGTCCCCAAGCTCTGCTCAGAGCCAAGAAATAACACACAACATTGTATTAACATTTAGAACCTCACTTTTGTATTAAAGAAGACAAGTAACGTGGTACAACTAAATTTCTAAAAATAACATTTTGAAAGTAACATTAAATAGTACCCTCAAAATGTTATTTCCAGAAGACTAGATGTATCAACTCTCTTTTCCTCCTGTTAAATGTATAAATAGAGTCTAATATTAACAAAAACACATAGCTGCTTCCAGGAACAGTATGCTGGGCTGGATATGCCTATAATCCAATCCAGAACAACTCTTCATATGTATACTATAGTAGCATAGATATGTTAATATACTTCTTGCAAAAGTTCTGACTTATGGCAACCCTATCCAGAGTTTTATAGGTAAAGAATACACAGAAGTGGTTTACCATTCTTTTCTTCTGCGGGCATTCAGGGACTATGCAATTTACCCATGGCTAAACAGGCTGAATCTTTTCTCTAAAGCAGGGGTTCCCAACCTAAGGCCCATGGGCTGGATCTGGCCCCTGGTGCCATTTCATGTGTCCCCCTCCAAGGGCATTCAAGAAACAAAATGGCTGTCCCTTTGAAGCTGTTGGGACAAAATGGCCACCATTATCATGCAGACAGGGCAAAATGGCCACTTAGCCCTCGAAGCTGACTGAGAGAGCGTGACCCGACCCCCAGCTTGAAAAGATTGGGAACCCCTGCTCTAAATAATAATAATAATAATAATAATAATAATAATAATAATAATAATAATAATAATAATAATAATAATAATAATAATAATAATAATAATAATAATTATTATTAACTTCCATTTATATCCCGCCCATCTGGGGTTACCCCCACAGTTACCCCTAAAGGCACAGAGGGGAACTGAACTCCCAACCTCTCACTGAGCTATCCAGCCAGCATAACCAGCTGCCTAAAGAAGTATAATTTATACCACACAAAGATCAGCAAAAGACCCAAGGAAGTTCACCTGGCTAGTTTCCAATTCCTTGTCTGCCACACTGTGTCAATTTTCACACTAATAAGCCTGTTCGCTGTCTGCCTCTGGCCATAAACTAAGAAGGGAAATAAAAAGAGAGTGACACTGATGGAAAAGCAGATTGTAGAAATCCCTGACAGTCTGAACATATTAAGGAAAGAATCCTTGACTAACTCATTAAAACAAGTGAGAGGTACAGCTTCTGGGTGAACAAACAAAAATATTATTCAGAGGCAGAATTAAGGATACTCTTTTGCTGCTGATTTATCTCACAGTGATATTGGCTCATGGATGGATTAAAATAAATAAGCCATAGCATTTTTCCCAACCAGAGTTGCAGCACACAATTTACCTCAGAACCAGTTACTGCATGTGGAAGCTATTTGTAGACTTCCATGATTCATTCAAGTGAATTACTGTACTGTACTTTCCTTTGCCCACTACACAAGTCAGCAGTTTCCACAACTCACACAACTTAACGTGAGCTATGCCACTTGTGTTACAAAATTTGCATGACATGTCAAGTTAATAACAGATAACAGTAAAGGTCACCCTTGCTCGAAAGCCAGTCATAACTGACTCTAGGGTTCAGTACTCATCTCTGTTTATAGCCAAAGAGCCAGCACTGTCTGCATCTGCAGATGTTTCCGTGGACATGTGGCAGGCATGCCTCAACATCAGAGTGCATGGAACACTGTTTACCTTCCCACCAAAATGGTCCCTATTTATCTACTTGCAAGTTCTTGCTTTTGAACTGCTATGTTGGTAGGAGCTGGGACAATGATGGAAGCTCACTCCATCGTGCAGGGCTCGGGTCTTGAACTCCTGACCTGCCAGCCTTCTGGTTGATGAGTTCAGCATCTTAACCACTAAGCCCTCTCAGGTTTAATACCAGATAATATATCTGTTTGTGGGGGAATAAATGTAATTCCTTGGCTTTTCGTGCAAGAATGAGATGATCAAAGATTTGCATCCTTAGCTGTTAGTGAAATCAGCAACTGGGGATTAGAAAAATCTCCCGACATGTCTGATTCATCATGGACGTGCTCGTGTATGATGTGAGCCACTGCATAAATGGCAGCAGTTGCAGGGCACATTTTCCTCCTCACTTGCTTTGCATTATTGTATTTACTGATTAGCAGGGTTCTGCTTGGATTCTGAACTCATTTATCCAGATTTCTCTCCCCGTCCCCAGCCTATTTCTACAAATAGCTGACTCAGAAGCAATTATGTCTTCCACCTCACCTTTGCCTTCTCCACTTGTGAATATCATAAGAACAAACTCTGGGTCTAAAATTTCCACCCTGAAATTACATGGAATGGGAGGCTGCTGAGTTTGCAACCTTACTGGGAGATGCAAAAGTCTAAAACCTTGAAAAGCTGCTTCCTGGCAATACTGTGCTATGTTAGTTAACTTTGTGGTTCCATATAAGTCAGTTTTCATTTGAGGCTGTTGCCTGAACTATGGAAGATGCACAAAAGAGCAGCCAACTAACCCATTCATTGGATAATGTCCTACATGCTCTAGGCACACAATTAAGAGCTTTCTAATCTCTTGTGCCCTGTGGGTCAGAGGTACAAACATAAATCAAAGGAAATAAAATTAAAGAACAAAAGACAAAAAAGAAAATGATAAGAATCCCACCAGTTGATCTTTTCATGTGCAATTGTTACCTTGTCCAGGAGCCTCTAATCTCAGAAAATTCACAAAAGTAACGTGGTTGGTATGCTTTCTATCCTTGCCTTTGGATGAAGATATACTTATCAAAACTAGTTGTGTACCTAATAATAATAATTTTGCGTCAGAAATATTCTGGGCTGAAAGGATTTTTGCAGGAGAAACTCCGCTCAGGGTATGCCCAAATGAGGCTCCTTTCATGTCCCCAAGAGCTGGGACAGAGACGGTTGCTCAATCCATCATGCAGTACCCAGGTCTCAAACTGCTGACTTACCAGCCTTCTAGCTAACAAGGTGAGCTTCTTAACTAATGTAGGTGAAACCTGATCAGAGCTGCGGGAAGTTATGTTTTTGGAAAACAATTCACAGAGTTCCCTCAGCCAGTGTGGCACTCTGTTTCTGTAAAATCTTTGCAATGTTGTGATTTGCTCTCAAGTTTCACACTATTAGCTATCAGATCTCAATTCATTTCACATTTCCATAGCATCATGCACACTATGGACAAGAGCTAAGAAGTTGAAATTGAATCTAGACAAGATGGAGATCTTGTTGGGAGGCCAACTGGATAGGTATGGAGATAATTTGCTTAGTCTGGGTGGGTTTTCATTCCTCTAAAGGACCAGGTCCATAACTTGGTGTTATACAGGACCCAGCTGTCTCTGTTGAGAAGCAAGTATCGGCCATGGACAGGACTACTTTTTCATCTACAGTAATACCTCGGATAACGTTTACCTCGGATAACGCTAAAATCGCATAACGTTAAGCAATCTGGGGAGGAGAATTGCATCGAATAACGTTAAGGTCCTATGGGATGTATCGGATAACAACCGCTAAAGCCTGTGCGGTTACAATGTATCTCTATGGAGCTTTAACGTTATCTGAAAAATCGGATAACACCAAGACTTGTGGAACCAAGTCTTAGCGTTATCCGAGGTATAACTGTACTTGAATGGGAAGTCCCCGGCAACACTAGTTAATGCATTGGTAATCTCAAAAAATGATTACTGCAGTACTCTCTAAGTGCAGCTGCCATTGAAAAAAGTACAGAATGTGGTAGCCTGCTTATTTTCTGTGGCTTGGAAATTCAATCATATTTCCCTGATCATGGTCTACCTGTACTGGTTCTCTCTCCCTGCTTCCATGCCAAATTCAAGGTGTTGGTATTAATATACAAAGCCCTAAATTGGGTTCACAACCTATGGCCCACAGGCTGGATTTGGCCCATGGTGCCAAATAATCCAGCCCCTGACTTCGCTCCAACCGCCCCCACTGCCATCACTACTGGAACCAGCCATGGACTCATTTACGGCCATGTAAACTCATTTACAACAACCTTAAATGAGTCCGCAGCTGTTGTAAATGCATTTAGTATAGCCTTAAATTAGTCTGCAGCCATTGTAAATGGATTTACTACAGCTGGAGATGCATTTTACAGCACTAGTCCAGTCCACTCAGCTGTCTGAGGGGACATGGTCCAGCCCATGGCTGAAAAACGTTGAGAACTCTTGTCCTAAATGGTTTGTGATCTCAATACCTGTTCAAGCGTCTCTTCCAAAGGACTTCTACCCATGTTACCTCTACCTTTCAGGCCTAGCTGTTACAGGCGGCCACATTGAAGGAGATACAGAAGACATCAAGACTTCTCAATGGTGCCCCCATTCTTACGGAACTCACTTACTTTGGAAGTTCACCAGCCCTGCTCCCTTCAAATCTTCTGTAAACTGTGAAACCAGAACTTTATAGGGAAGCTTTTTCCAACATTCTCCCCAGTGGTGGGATGTCAAAATGTTTACTACCCCACCATGATGTCATCACAGTGTGCGCAGAGGTAATGTCATGATGTCATGGGCGGGGCCAAAGAAAAAATAAAATTAAAATAAGCACACACACACACCCCTCAACCCACCCACAACACAAACCCGTAAATAAATAAATAAAATAAATAAATATATAAAATAAAAATTATATTAAAATACACACACCAAACACAAACCAACCCACCCACCCACCCACCCCAAACACAAACCGGTCATTTACCTGTTAGTATAAGTGCCTGGGCAGCACCAGGAAACTGGGGAAAGTTACTACCGGTTCTGATAAACTGGTGTGAACCTGTTGCATCCCATCACTGATTCTCCCTCATCTTTAGTCCTTTTTTGTTGACCCATCAGTTTATGATTTATTCCATTGGCTGCTGTTGATTTTCTCATTCTCTTTGATTATTCTTTTCTATATTGTATTATATGTATCTTGCATTTTAAATTATCTGTGTTGGGTTGGCATGGGGGCATTATTTTTGCTTTTCATAAATCATCCAAGGTAATGCTATCATTAACTGAGAAGCAAGCAAGCAAGCAAGTAAGTGAGGACGGACAGTCAGACAGACAGACTATAGGGTTGGAAAGTGCCTAGGCTCAAGAGCCCAAACATATGGAAGAATTCTTCATAGTGCAACTCTGAAATTTGTTCTAATTCTTTAATACTCTATTACTCCATTCATCAGAATCAGTCCCATTGATTTCTGCAGGATTTACTTCTGCATGCATGTGTTTTGGGCTGGGAGGCTTAGTCCTATAAATTATAATGGGCTTTTAGTATGCATAACTAAGTACAAGATCACAGTCTAAATGATTAATTGTAGGTAATACTACTAATAAGGAGGATGTAATAAATTGTGGTCCCAGTTTCATAACTATTTGGGCTTGCTGTGTAAGGCTCGAGCGTCTGGGAAATTGTCTTTTATGGTCTTTGGTTGCAGATTTTATTTTATTTTCCTTCCCAAAGCGTTTTTGACTATCCATATAAAAAAACATATGCCAGCCTTTTTTTCCTACAAAGTTTTCTGCCATCTACTCACAGCTAAATGGATTAGTTCCTGGGGGGAAATGCAACATATGTTTGGACAGGTTGCCAGCTTGCTCCGTCACAAGGAAATTGGCATATCTGCACTACCTCCTCTCTGTTATTTCATCCACTGCCAGCCTGTCCTAAATTCTGAAAGCCATCTTTCATGTCACTTTTCCAAATGAAAGGCTTAGTAACCTGATGCCTTTAGGAGGATAGGCTGTGTACAACCCGTAGAAATGAGCTCAAAATGGCTTCCGTCAGAAGCCAGCATGACATTTGCTTAGTGATCCTCAACCTGGTTGATGAGGAAATTGTTAAAATGCTTCTCAGAATTATTTTTTTTACTGAGAATTAATACTGTTGTCCAGATGCCACCAAGACACCATTTGCTTGTTTATTTTGCTGGTTTGATTTATAGCCCTCCTTTTAACATTTAAGATTTACAAGAATTGTTGGTGTTTAGCAGAGAATTTTTCAGAATTAAAAAAAAAGAGTATCTGTTGTATTTTTGTATTCAATATGACAGTGATACCAGCAATGTTGTATGCATCCAAAACATGGGCAATAACAAAATCAGAGAAAGAAAAACTGGCAGTAACCCAAAGAACAATGGAAAGGCAGATGTGCAGAGTAACAATCAGGGATAAGGCCAGCAATAAGAAAGTACTGTACAGCAAAGAACCGGACTATGTGATGTGGTCAATGAACTATGTGTGGCAAGCAGGCCATATTACCTGCCTAAAGGAGAACAGATGGACCTGTTGGCTAATAGCCTGGATACCAAGGGACCACAAAAGACCACTAGGCAGACCCCGAAAATAATGGTAAAGCTGTTCAGCCAGAGATGGAAGCAAAAGACAAAGTAGAGAACATTTTGTAGTTCTGTTGATTTGCACTTAAATAGATAATCGATGACAAATTGATATTGGATTGGATTTAAACAACAGTACAGTATATGGAAATGAAAATATTGAAACACAACTGTATAAAAGAGCAATATGTAAAAAGCCAGTAGAAATACCAGCAAAAAATAAAATAGCATGAAAATAAATGTTCTAATGATTTTAGAAGTTCAATAGGAGGAGAGGGAGAATTTGCTAAAATAACATCAAAGGAGAATACCAGTGAGTCCTCTTAGGGAGACTATTCAGGAACCACCTCTGAGTAGGCTCTTATCCTTGTAGCCTTAATCCAGATTATAAGGGCAGCCAAAGAAGGGCCTCTATTTAAGGCTTTAATGTGTGAGCAGGCAGATACGGAGTCAAGCAGTCATATGGCTATCTCAAGCATTCAAAAGTCAAAAGGATCATACTGAATTGGGAGAAATCATAATGCCCATTCACACTTAATTGGCTCATAGCTGTGTTTTGAACCAATCTGAGCTCCTGAACCATTTTCAAGGTCAGTCTTCTGTATATGACATGTTGCAGTTCATTGTTCAGTGTCAATTATATAAGATTCTCTAGAAAGGAAATTAAACTTTTTGTTGACTGATCTTCTTTACTTCTTCTTTTACCCCCTTCGGGTGTCAAGGGAGATACAAGGTTCTTGTTCTGGCACTTTCTAGGGGTCTGTGTTCTTGTGATTGAAAACCAGCTTGTGTTCTTGTGACTGATAACAATTTTTAAAAAGGGCTGAGTTTCATAAAGATGTTGTCCAAATGCCAAAGGATTCCAATACCTTTGATGCTATCTAAAAATAGCCCCACCTGCCCTACATTATAGCAAAAGTAAGGAGGAATATCACACATGCAGCCTTGAGTGAGGCCTTCTATATTTTCATATGTCAGATGGTGATATGGAGCATGAACAGAGTGCTGAAAAAAATTAATAAGTCTATAGAGAAATTGGCCGTTAAAATGAAAGCCATTTCAACATTGATACCTAGGTGAACTAAACCTACACTGATTTTTAAAAGCTCCAGAACTCCTCAGGGACCAGCCCACATTGTGAAAATAACTATGTCATCTGTGAAATAATTTAAGCTTCTGAAATTCCTTTGGAGGTTTGCCTTCAAGCAGGAATCCTAAGAGTTACATTGACATCATCACTTTTAGGGATCTTAAACATCTGCACAAAACAGCCTTTCCCAACACAATGCCATATTGGTAATTGGAATTTCATCCTGTGCCAGCCCGAGCCAATGTGACCACTCACTAGGTATGATGATAGCTGTGCTCTAAAAAAACATGAGGCAAGGCTGGTGTACAGCTAGTACTATAGGTCAGGGTGGTCATGCCATTTTTAGGGCTATTGGAGGAGAGCCACAAAGAGGGCTTCCCAAAAGTAGGGGAGTACCCAGAAACCAGATTTAGTAGTCACATAAATCACATGGTTACAGTCTCCCCTTTGTAGTTCTGTTTAATCTATGGCAATCATTTTAAATTGTGCATATAAATTAAAATATCCAGTTGTGTCTATTAGAATTCAAAAGGGATTGGAGTAGCTTAGTGGTTAAAACCCTGAACTTGACAACTGGAAGTTCGGCAGGTCAGCAGTTCGAGACCCAAATACTGCACAACAGAGCGAGCTCCTGTCTCTGTCCAAGTTCCTGCCAACCTAGCAGTTCGAAAGCAAGAAGTTGCAAGTCGATAAATAGGTACCACTTCAGTGGGAAGGTAAACAACATTCTGTGCACTCTGGTGTCTAGTCATGCCTACCACATGTGCACAGAAATGTCTGCAAACACAGACAGCGTTGGCTCTTTGTCTATAAACAGAGGTGACCACTGAACCCTAGAGTTGGATACAACTGGCTTTTGAGCAAGGATGACCTTTACCTTTACCTATATCTGTATTCACTTTTTATTCTGTCTTGGTGATGTATCTCCCCTTTCTGCATGACATGGAAGTGATCCTCTACTATTACTTGGTGGCCCTAGCTACCATATATCTATGGTTCCTGAGTGATTCCCATATAGAAATGAGTGGTAAATATATTTTACTTTTCTGTAGCCTTTGTGTGATGGTTATTCTTCACTGATGTTTGTCCTCCATTTATAGATCTATTCATCTGGACTATTAAATGATATGCAACACTGGGTAAAACCATGTTGTGAGTGTGCTGTAGACAGTGACACTATCAAAGGCTGTATTTCATTACAGCTCTTTCATATAACAAGTCGACACTATGAAGAATGGTTTGGCTAGTGGGATTTTACTACTGTTTACTTGGAGTAGAAGTTAAGGTATGGAAAAGTATGAAAAGGACAAAAGCTAATTATTGTGGCACTAAAACCACTAACAGATTTATTTCATTTGCCAAAATCCTGTTGCGCAGTTATACAAAAGGTGTACATTTTAGAAAAGAATTTCAACAGGTTAAAAAATCTCCATGGGCATTATTTGTTGCACATCAATGTAGCAGTTTCCCTGCTTTCTTCTTTGGTGAATATACACATATCATGCAGATGTGAAGCTGAATGTGTTGGAGTTTCAGAACTTGACTAGTGCATACAACCTCACTCTTCCATTTCACCTGCTCATTACAAGTTTATGATTTGATGGGGGCGGCGGCAGCATGGCTTAGTAGCCGAATGTGGGCAGTTATGATTGTTAATTCAAAGATCCAGGTCCCAGGTAGAAAAGACCTCTGCTTCAGAATCCACCACCCCAAAAGCTGCTGTCTTTCAAAGCACATACTGTTTGGTTAAATGTAGAAGTAGTGTGAACTGAAATTCAAACAAATGCAGGAGTGAGACAATACCTCTTTGTTGTTGTTGAGTTGCATAGTTGACTCTCTCTGAAGCTGTAGCTTTTATGTGGCTGGAGTGCAGGGGGCAGTGCAATTAAAACCCAGACCTCCTGAATTGGTCAACAGATTTACCCACTAGGCATGTCAAATTATATCCAGCCGTGTGTTTGGATTTTTTAAAGCAGCCTAGAAGAGGTATCATCTCACTCCTGCATTTGTTTACATTTATAGATGGGTCATATGGCTGGATTTTGGGTCATTCTTGGGGGAAGGGAATATACAAACTCCTTGCTTCCTGCCTTTAAATTGTGAAAGGATGTAGCTGTTTCCCCATTCAACATCTAAGACTAAAGCCTGGCTTGAACTACATAGTCCATGTCATGATATAGCCCAAAGAAGTAACTATGAATTACAAAAGCTTGCAAAGTTTGGAACTTTTAATGTGACCTAGAAGAGGTATCGTCTCACCCTTGCATTTGTTTGAATGTATGGATGTGTCACATGGCTGGATTTTGTTAAGTGTAAAAATGTACATCATAGATGCCTGTTTTGAGAATACTGTGATTAGCAGGAGCTTCTCTTAGGGGACTGGGCTCTGATTAGCAGACAAGTGATACACTCCCCTTTGAAAACTAGTATGAAGGTTTTTGCCCTCTTCAGGTCATGAGCCATGGATGGAATCCCTACTTGAATTCTAGGTAATGTGTAAAACTGCCCTTACATTTAAATGGAACGGCAGCTTGTGGTCTGAGCGGCGTATATGTGTGTGCACATGTGTACATGGACATTTGATAAACATTAGGAGCAAAATTGAGAAATGTAAAACTGGGAAGTAAGATTGAGGACTAAATGGAGCTTTGGTTTGGAGTTGTCACATATGATTGGTTATGAAGCTTCACTACTAAGTGCCTTTTTGAGGATGCAGAAAACATTGGATAGTTTCTTCTATACAGGTATGTAAAGATCAATTTATCAGAGTGAGTTGCTGCAGAGAAAGAGTAGCAGATACTGTTGGACTTATGTCCTTCTTGTAAATTTCCATTTAGAAAACTGGTCAGCCACTGGGTAAAATAGTATGCTTGGAAAGTAACTGGTCATCCATCCAAGAAATACCAGAGTTCCCCAAGTTGGGCTAGGAAAGAATCTGGCCTGAAATTCTGGAGAGTCATTGTTAGTCAGTGTTACCAGTTCTGGACTAAGTGGTATCAAGATTCTCATGCAGTTTCCTATATTCTGTTAGCCTATTTTAATGTACTTTTTCTATTAAGTACAATATTCTTATTGCAGTAACACAGGATAAAAAATGGCTTCACAGATGAATGAATTTGTCCGTGAATTTGTATGTGTAAGAGCCATATTTTTAAAATGTAATGACAAAAATGTTTGACTGAGTGCAGTGACATTCACTTGGCTGCTGTATTGCTCTTACTTGTGATATGACTGCTAGGCAAGAATGCTTAAGCTAGAGCAGACAAATGCATGCACATGAAAACTGGCACAGGGAGGAGTTGGAACATCTGTGAAGCCTGAATGCCATTCTGCCCTTCACTTTCAGCCCCACCAATTAATGGGTGGGCATTTTTAAAACCTGTGATTAAAGCTTTAGTTTGATTAATGCTCTGATTAAATCAATTAAAGCTCTTAGCCCTAATTCCTATGGGAGCCTTTGCTGCCCCTGTGTCTATTAGCAGGCTTGAGCAAATTTAGCAAGGACTGTAGCAGCACTTTATGGGCTGCTGGAACTACTTGACAAAGATTTTTTAAATGATTGCCATGTTAGTCTGTGCAAGCATATCAGAGGGTAAATAAAACAAAAAGACCCTGTTGAGTTGCAAATGGTTAGTAGGTAGGTGTAAAACAAACATTGTGGAATTACACTTTTGCTAATAAATTTGTTCTTTAGACCTAGCATCTACTGGCCATGGTGTGAGTGACCCAGGCAAACATTGACAAAGATTCACTACTGGAGAAAGATAAAGATTCACCAAAATGAATGCAGATTTCCAAAAATGAGCAAAGAGAGATAAGGAAGCCTTCTTATATTACCCGTGGAATGTAATGAATAGAGAAAAACAAATAGAAGGTGAAGCACTAGCGATATCTTCAAGAAAAGATGATAAAGGACAAAAATGGTAGGGTCCTAACAGAAGTAGAAGAGATTATGAAAAGGTGGTAGGAATACACAGAGGAACTATACAAGAAGGATCTTAATGTCCCTGACAACCACAGTGGTGTAATCACTGACATCAAGCCAAACATCCTGGAACAAGTGGTCCCTAGAAAGTATTACTAAAAACAAAGCCAGTGGAGATAACTGTATTTCAATTGAGCTATTTAAAGCCCCAAAAGATTATGCCATTAAAGTGCTGCACTCAATATACCAGCAAATTTGGAAAATGCAACAGTGGCTACAGGATTGAAAAAGGTCAGTTAATGTTGCAACAGATATGTTTTGCAACAGGATAAGGTAGATTTTAGGCTGACATTTTCTCTGCTTAAACCAGGGGTGCCCAAACTATGGCCCATGGACTGGATCTAGCCCATAGGGCATAGTTTGGGCACCTCTACAGTAAAGCATTCCTGGCAATCCAAAACCCATTTAAAAACCCTCAGTCATGAAGAGTCTATCACCATCAGCATAGACTTTTCCAGTATTGAAGAGATCTTGACATCAAAAAGTTATTTTAACGCTTAGTTGGAATCTCTTTTATTTTAATTTGAACACAGTAGTGGAAATCTACAGCAATAGAATGTAATTTTGTTACTGTGGTTGAGAATTATATCATTAGATGTGGTTTGATGGAACATTCGGTGTGACCTTGTATAAAAGCACAAAATGCTAGGAAGAAGGCTAGAACAGTATTTTCTTTGAACTAAAAATAAATTCCATATTTGCACTCTTATAGCTCAAGTTCCTTCCTTCCTGACCACTGGAAAGCCTACAATAGGTGTAAATATGCAATTGATAGAAATACCATATGCAAAAGCAGAAGTTGTTTCAACTGTCTGCTACCGGCACCAGTTAATTGCATGATCAGGCATACAATTGGTTGTACAATCGGGGCATAAAAGGGTAAGTGGCCTGATAGTACTCCCTTTTTGTGCCTTTGCCAGTAATGTTCTGCATTTTCAACATGATTCTGGCCATGTTGGTTCTCGTGAATGGGCTGAAATCTTATTACATATTTCTGCCACCATTGTGTGAGTCTAAAAGAGGGAACAGGAAAGCAGTTTTTTAAAAAATAAAGAATGAAAATATCATCATTTTGGTTATTTTGCTCCCCCGGTGGCTTAGTGGTTAAGTTACTGAGCTGAAGGCTGGAAGGTTGGGTTTTGATATCCAAGAGCTGTACTTGGGGGCATGAAAGAAGCCTCATTTGGGTGTCCCTTAAAAATCCTTTCAACCCAGAGTAATCTCTGACACAAAATTATTAATAACCCACTGGAGGTTGTTGTTTTTATTGGTGTACTTTGCATCAATTTGGGCTGTGTGCCTGCATGTGTCAGTATTTATCTGGGGTATCCCACATAAACATGCAGCAGCAGGAGAGATAGACTTCAGCTGATTGATGGAGACTGGCAGCAGCTGATCCATGGTGTAAACACTGCTGCTACAGATCATGACTCCTGATCAGTTGGAGCCCATGACCACTGATAAATGAAATCCCATCTATGCTGTTGCCACAGATTATTTTAAAAATATTTATGAATTGCCATAGCACTATTCAAGGTCAACTATTTTAAAAAATGTTCTGCCTCGGCATCAGAGACAGGCTTCAGCTGATTAGCAATCTCTACCAATCAGCTAGAGCAGTGGTTTCCAATGTAGGGCACACACACCATAAGGTGACTTCGATTCCCAGAAGCCTAAGTCAGTACTTTGGCTGATTAGTTCTTTGGGGAATTTACTTAGGCTTCTGGCAACTGAAGTCCCAAAACCAAAGGTTGGGGAACACTGAGCTAGATTGTGTCTCTGCTGATTGGTGTTGATCTGTGATGGCAGTAGAGATATCACCTATTAGCAGGGGCCAGTCTCAGCCAGCCAGCTGTGGCCAGTCTCTGCCGCCACATCAGATTCCTGCTACATATCTGGAGAGATAGGCTCCAGCTGATCGGCAGAGATGGAACCAGGTGATTGGCAGCAGGGATGAGTGGCAATGATCTGTGATGGCAGTAGAGACACTGCTGATCAGCTGGGGCCCAACCCCACCAATCAGCTGGAGTCTGTCTTCACTGATCAGTGGTGGCAATCTGTAGCAGCAGCCGGGATGGGCCACAGTTGTTCAGTGGAGGCATATGGATGCTCACATATACTCAAAAACCAAGTGACATGAAATCAAGGTTTAAAAATCCCAGTTTCAGCACCATGTTTTCCTACAGTGTAAGGTAAAGGTAAAAGTCGCCCTTATTTGAAAGCCAGTCCTATCCAACTCTAGGGTTCAGTGCTCATCTTTATTTATAGCCAAAGAGCCAGTGCTGTCTGCATCCACAGACATTTCTGTGGACATGTGGCAGGCATGCCTCACCACCAGAGTGCATGGAACATAGTTTACCTTCCCACTGAAGAGGTACCTAATTATCTACTTGCAATTTCTTATTTTTGAATTGCTAGGTTGGCAGGAGCTGGGACAGAGATAGGAGCTCACTACACCATGCAGTACTTGGGTATTGAACTGACCTTCCAGTCATCAAGTTCAGTGTCTTAACCACTTGAGCCACCGCAGTCCCTTTCCTACAGTGTAGCCACACCATAAGTTTGTAAACTATACTTGTATGTTATGTCAGTGAAAGTTATATCAGATGTACCTTGAAGTATGGTATGGAATTGCTGTTTGGCTGTGGCACTGTGAAATGCCAGCTGATGCAAAGGTTATTAGGAAAGCGTTTCTGTCCTGAGCATTAATCCCAAGAAAATACCCTGTAGCTCAAACTTCATTGCTTAATTAGAAATCTCTCTAATTTGAACAAGAAGTATCTCCTGAAAACTTTCCTCCAAGACTTGGGTCTTGTTCCTCCTTTGTTATGTGTTGATTGCTGGCTTAGGGAACAGTGATACAAATTGTTGAAAGCTAATGAGCCAGGCAATGCAAGAGGGCTTATTTGCAAAACTGCAAGAAGAGCAATAATAAGGTCTTAAGGCCATGCTATCCTCCAAGGTGTAAATGAGATAATATAATCCTTCCTTAAAACCAGAGGAAACAGGAGCAAACCAGCTACCAGTTTTGTATAATCCTTACACTATTAAACAGGGGGAAAGATTTAATAGGTACTAAGACCCTATTCTAAAGAACACTGCAAGGTGAAACTAGGAGAGTAAACTTGATGTTTTTGTCTCATCTCACACAATATGATCACCAATTATTTACTGTAATGCCTGGATGGACATCCTGCTATGGTAATAGTTCTATTAAGGTTAGAGGAACTGCCCTGGGAAGCAGACACTGTCAGGAAAATCTTAAAAACTCTAAATCAGGATACCTTTTTCAACACTGTGGTTTATAATGTGTACTCTTCTATAACACAGCAAGAACAAATATATTTGTTTGCATTTTTCCCCATGAAGTTCAGGACAAAGGATAAGGCTTTTCCATTTTATGCTCACTGTACCCTCTGAGTAATATTGGGCAAGAGGCAGCAACTGGCTCTAAATTTCTAAATGAGCTCTGTGCTTGAGTGTAGATTTGAGCTTCTGGGTATGGCAAGTCTACCATTTATTCAACCACATGGACTTTGAAATATGTTATTCAATAGTACCTATTTATTTCTGGCTGAGTGAAGATTTCATGTAGTCATCGAATGACAAGGTGTCATTTCAAAGACATTCCAATCTTTTCCTTGCAATATAATTTTATTTTGCTTTAATAGGATTGCATAGTTACACAGTCAGAATCCTGGTTACAAGTATCTAGTGCTGGTTACAGGAAGCATAGTAAAGGTTGTTGGTAAAGTGGTTAAGCAGAGTAGCATGCTGTGGGCTGTAGAGTGGTATGCACTTGGCAGAGGTTGGCTCCTTGTGTGGACAAGCAAAACCGGCAGACATTTTTGGTGCAAAGACAAACTCAGTGTTGGTTTACTTAGAAGTAAAAGTGCAGATATATGCAGTGTAACACAAGTCTCTTGGTTTCTCAGTTAAACTCACTGAGGTGGTTCAAAGGTTCTACACGTTCATACAGTTCAGTTCAATGGGCACATGCAATCTGTAAGCACAAGTCAAGTAACAAAGTTCTATAGCTTCTGTCCCTCAGTTGGGAGCTTACCCAAGTCCTCCTCAGCTTGGTAGGCAAAGGTGGCTAGTCAGAATCACCAGAACTCAGTCCTCAAGGCAGAAAGTGTGGGAGCCTTTGTCCATACCTGGCAACAGAGAATCTGCAGTCACAGCAGGCATGGAGGCTTAGCAATATCAGCAAAAGATGAGCTGGAATCTGTGGAGCTGAACAGCATTGAAGCAGTCCTGGAACGCAGCTCCAGAAGCCAGCCTTGAAACAGCTCTTGAAACAGTATTGAAACCACTTCTTGGAGACACCACAGCAACAGCTTTGGAAGGCAACCTTGGAACAGCTCTGAAGCAGTATTCAAGACACTTCCTGGAGACAGCTGCTCAACTAGGCTCCTGGTAGCTGGGATCTATATACACTGGTCAACAGGAAACACCAAGGTAATGTCCTGACACCTGTGTGTTCCAGTATCCAGGCCTTAAAGGTACAGTATATAGCCACAATATGCCTTGCAACTCCTCAAGATGTTGGACAAAGACTTACACACTCTAGCAAAGGTAAAGGTCACCCTTGCTTGAAAGCCAGTCATATCCAACTCTAGAGTTCAGTGATCATCTCTGTTTATAGCCAAAGAGCCAGTGCTTTCTGCAGCTGCAGACATTTCTGTGGACATACAGCAGGCATCACTAAACACTGAAGTGCACAGAACACTGTTTACCTTCCCACCAAAGTGGTACCTATTTATCTACTTGTAATTTCTTGCTTTCAAACTGCTAAATTGGCAGGAGCTGGGACAGAGATGGGAGCTCACTCCATCATGCAGTACTCAGGTCTTGACTTGCTCACCTTCCAGTCATCAAATTCAACATCTTAATCACCAAGCCACCATATATTACTCCCTTATTACAGCAATATCAGTGGCTTCCAGTCTGTTTCCAGGGTCAATTCAAGTGCTGGTTATGATCTATAAAGCCCTACATGACTTAGACCCAGGCTATCTAAGTGAGCATATTGTCCCATGTGAGCCTACAAAGGAAGATTTTAAAATCTTCCAGGCAGGTTTTTTGTTAGTTTCACTACCTTCTTACTACCCTGAAAATCCAGATTGGTTCCCTCCCTCTTGCCCTTCTATTGTAGGAAAAGACCTATTCTTTCACTCATGCTTTAAACAAGGGGTTAGGGAGAACCCTGTTTTTGAAATTTAGATATTTTCAAATGTTTTAATCTTGAGCAATGTTTTATATCTAGATCTAGATCTAGATCGATAGATAGATAGATACAGATACAGATACTATTACACACACACACACACATTTTCAAAATGGTAGCCATGTTGGTCTGTGTTTCAAACATATTCAGACAAAAAGACAAAAAAAAAAAAAGAATTAAAGTGCCACAACTCATTTTGGTCTTTTTGTTTTGTTTTATTTATTCTGATAAGGAAGGAAGATTTTGTCAACAAAACAAAGTGCTTATACTTGGTACAGTATTACATTTTTTTCCTGCCATACAGGTTGTTCTAAGTTCTTATGCCTAAGAAGTCACTCACGAAAGACTATATTTACCTCTAGGTGACCAACCAATTTTTGTAGGCAATACAATAAAAGCAATACAATAATTTGTAACGTGTAGAGAGAGGCAAGCTTGTGTTAAAATAAACTGATGTTTTTTGCCTCTTAAAGGAGCTTTGCCTTTGTAATATGAAACAAAATGATACACTTAGCCCATCACCTTTGCTTTCAATGATGTGCTAGCATATCATCTTGTTTGACCCTGAATAATAGAGTGCATACAGTGTTCATACAATAGAGGTACTGTCAGTTATTCTACATGGTTTATGCCAGCAAATCGACTACATTTTACACAGAAATATTTTTGGGGAGGAGTAAATAAAGGCAAACATATTTTTTAGTTGTGAATATAGAAAACATTTATGGCCTTATGCTCTAGGGTAAATTTTATGAGGTGCAACTATTTGAAAGAAAGAAGAAATCCAGAGAGATTTCCTCATTCCTTCCTGCCACACGTCACCCTCTGCCTCCTTACCATTCGTGTCTGTCACCTCTTTGTGGAGCAACCCGACCCTTATCGGCTCCTCTGTGACTCCACATGGCCCCAAGACTACTGAGTGCACATGACTTAGATTACTCAGATTAGGTAGCAAACTGTGGCCTGTGTGGTCCAGTCAGCCCCTTATCCCAATTCAATAGACACAAAGGATCTATATTTTATGAAGTTTATTTGAGTGAATTAAAGAAATGAGTATAGCTTAGGAAATCAGACTTGCAAGCCAGTCATTTAAAGAATAGATACAAAAAAATAAGAAAAATTTAACTTGTCTTGGCCCTTCTGGCCCCGCTTGTACTCACAGGTCCATCTGTGAGGCTCCCTCCCTGGGCTTTCATGGCAAAAGAGGAAGTAAAATTCCTCACTCTCTGGTTTTGTTCTTTTGATATCGGCCTTCCCATGTGCGGACACTCATCCAATTGAAATTAGTTTACATTCTAATCTCTCTTTCTGGAATGTGTCCTAAAGCATCTCCCACACATTGAAATCTCCATCTTGGATGAGTTGAAGCACAAGGTAATTTGGTGGGCAAAACTCATGAAAAAGTGCAGTTCAGAAATGGGCTTTTTCATGACATCTCTCTTCCCCACCCCACCATTCTTTCTGTTCTTAGGCATTTTATATTATTATTTTCTTAGTATTTATTTTGTGTTGTTTCAATCATTTGTTCTAGCCTCTTTTGCTGACTTTTAAAAAATTAGTTATTATTAGCAGCATGATACCACCCTAATGGCAGAAAGTGAGGAGGACCTAAAGAAGCTCCTGATTAGGTTAAAAGAAGAGAGTGAAAAAGCTGGCTTGAGACTCAATATCAAGAAAACCAAGATCATGACAACAGGCCCTATCAGTCCCTGGAAAATAGATGGGGAAGAAGTAGAAGCAGTGACAGATTTTACTTTCCTAGGATCAAAGCTCACTGCAGATGGTGATTGTAGTCATGAAATAAAAAGGCGACTGATTCTTGGGAGGCAAGCGATGAGAAACCTGGGGAACATAGTGAAAAATAGAGACATCACCTTGCAAACAAAAATTCGTATAGTCAAAGCAGTGGTATTCCCAGTGGCAATGTATGGCTGTGAGAGCTGGACCATTAGGAAAGCTGAGCGCAGAAGAATAGGCGCCTTTGAGATGTGGTGTTGGAGGAGAGTTTTGAGAGTCCCCTGGACAGTGAGGAGAACAAATAGGTCAATCTTAGAAGAAATTAACCCTGACTGCTCCTTAGAAGGTCAAATAGTAAAGATGAAACTAAAGTACTTTGGACATCAAATGAGAAGAGAGGATTTGCTTGAGAAAGCCTTGATGCTGGGAAGGGTGGAAGGCAAAAGAAGAAGGGGGCAGCCAAAAATGAGATGGCTAGATGGTATTGTAGACACAATGGGCACAAAACTGACTGAGTTGAGGAGGATGGTGGAGGACAGAGGTGCCTGGCAGACAGTGGTCTATGGGGTCGCAAAGGGCCGGAATTGACTGTGCGACTGAACAACAACAAAAAGCAGCATTCACTGTTTTTCTCTTGTGTTTTTTGTGGGTTCTATTCTTTAAAATTTATAAATAATATGAAATAAAGAACAAGCAAGCATCTTGGGGAGGTATATCACAGAAGTAGGGCATATGTCTTAGTTCCTAGCTTATTCCAAGACATATTTAGAAACTGGACAAAAGCTAAGTCTGAAACCATGAGAAGTATAGTATTAGAATCAATCAGTTTTAGATGGTCTGATTTTGTACAGTTATAGATTATTTGACATTTCACTGGTGGAGTGTAAGGGCCAAGAGCAGAGGTTGTGATCACTCAATCAGGATGGAGACTGGGGAAAAATATATAAAACAAAACAAACCCTTATTGTTTATTGTCTAGGACAGTGTTTCCCAACCTTTGGTTTATGGACTTCAATTCCCAGAAGCCTAAGTCAATTCCCCAAAGCGCTGATGTACTGAACGAGGCTTCTGGGTATTGAAGTTCAACCAATGTTCCACAGAACATAGTTTGGGAAACACTGGTCTAGGAAATCTGCACGGCAATAGTGCAGGGACTGAAGAGAAGGAGGAAGATTAAGAGTCCAGTCAATCTACATTTAGCTCTAAAAAAGATTGGAAGTGAAAACACCTTGGTATCTATCTATCTGTCCCTTAGCACCCTCACTACTTGACAATACTTTTTAGGTGTGTTGGTGCAAATTCTAACAGAGCCCCAGTATCAAATATGAAACTGCTGGGTGAGATCATCTGATCCCACGGGGCTGAGATGTATATCTCTTTCCGTGGTGATCCCAGTGATGCAGTCAAGGATCTGACCAGTTGCGTAGAGGCAGTGAGGGTCTGGATGGGGGATAGCAGACGACAACTGAATCCCAGCAAGACTGAGTGGCTGTGGGGAAGGGGACCCAGTCCTCATAAGGAGTTATCACCACTGGTTTGGGATGGGGCACCGTTTGGGATGAGGCACCTGGGGGTCCTCCTGGACATGCAGTTTCTGCTCCAGGAGCAGGTTATGGCTGTGGCCAGGAGGGCCTTTGGGCAAGTGCATGTTATTAATCAATTGCACCCACTCCTGGACCAGGAGCCCCTGCTCATGGTCACCCATGCACTGGTCACCTCCCGTTGGACTATTGTAATGCAGTCTACATGGGTCTGCCCTTGATGACCATTCGGAGCCTGAAGTTGGTCCAGAATGTGGTGGGCCGCACAGTGTTGGGGTGTAGTTGTTTTGCCTGCACCTTGCCACTGCTGCAGGAGCTGCACTGGCTGCCTATATGTCTCCAGGTGCAATTCAAGGTGCTGGTTGTCACCTTTAAAGCCCTTCATGATAGCAGACCAGGATACCTCAGAGACCGCATCATCCCTAGGACATTGACCCTTCCCATGAGAGCAAACCGAAAGGGCACCCTTCAGGTTCCATCTGCTGGGGAGGCTTGCCTCTCCAGCACAAGGAAAAGGACCTTCTCAGTTGTAGCCCCCACACTATGGAACCTCCTCCTGGTAGAACTATGCCTCCAGGCCCAGTTGTTACTATTTAGAAAAGAATTGAAGACATGGTTGGCAAAATGAGTCTGGGGGCCGGGACTATCAACAAGCTTCCCTTTCTTGCTCATCTGAGGCTCCCCTCTCCTGTAACTAATTTTTTAATGTTAAGGTTTTGTAGATTTTATATTTGTTTTTAGATAGTAAATGCCACAGCGGAGGGTAATATTGCTATGTTTTTAAGGGTTTTTTGTTTTATATTGGTTTTAACTTGTGTACAATGCCCTGAGTCCATTGGATACGGTGGTATATAAATCTATTAAATTAAATTAAAATTATACTAATTTGTGATGGTCATGCTATCCTTTATGTCTCTTACTAGCTACAAAGTATGTATGTAATTCTCTGATCTGGATTAGGGACACTGCATATGCAAAAATTCTCCCTTTCAAATTAGAGACGCAAACTGGAAAGTCCTTTCCATAGTTATGTGCACTGACTAGAAAGAAAATATCAGAAAAATTATTTAAAAAAAAACATTAACGTTGGAGAAAATTAAAGTCATTTAGTCCCTCATCACTTCTTTCTTCCTTGCTAACTTTGCTGTGATTACTCTAACATGACTATGAGATTGTTTTTGTTGTTCAGTTGCACAGTCGATTCCGACCCTTTCCGAACCTATGGATCATTGCCCTCCAGGCACCTCTGTCCTCCACCATCCTCCTCAGCCTGCCCAGCTCTGTGCCCACTGCATCCACAATATCATCTAGCCATCTCATTTTTGGCCACCCCCTTCTTTTGCCCTCCAACTTTGCCAGCATCAAGGCCTTCTGAAGTGAATCCTCTTTTCTCATTTGATGTCCAAAGTACTTCATCTTCATCTTTACTATTTGACCTTCTAAGGAGCAGTCAGGGTTGATTTCTTCTAAGATTAGCCTATTTGTTCTCCTCGCTGTCCATGGGACTCTCAAAACTCTCCTCCAACACCACATCTCAAAGGCATCTATTCTTCTGCGCTCAGCTTTCCTAATGGTCCATCTCTCACAACCATACATTGCCACCGGGAATAGCATTGCTTTGACTATACAAATTGTGTTTGCACTGTGATGTCTCTATTTTTCACTATGTTCCCCAATTTTCTTATAGCTTGCCTCCCAAGAATCAGTCGCCTTTTTATTTATTCTACCTTCGGTTCTAACTGGACAGGGAAGTGAGAAGCGCACATTGCTTTCAGTTAAATTGCTCCCCTGGAAAAGAATACAAATTGGGAGAATTAAAATGAAACATCAACTGAAATACAAAATCATACTCAAATGAACAGCCCCTTCAGTTTGATTATTGTCCCATTTACGCAAGAGTAAATTACTCTGCCTAGTGCATACAAGGGATATTTCTAGTGATTTACATTTCTATAAGCAAAGCAGAGAATTCAAAGCAGCTACAAATTACTCTGTGCATAATTTTCTGTCTTCTTGATGAATATGAAATTGAATCTTGGTCAATGAAGGATTCTGTTTTGAATCTCTTCAGTTCTCTGTTATGTGTATTGTGTGCTGTAAAGTCAGAACCAAATTACATATTCAGACATGGCTCTCCTGGGGGTCCACTCTGCAGAATAGCTTACTAGTGGAACTGCATAAGGTCCCCTCTTTCTCACCAGGAAAGAGTCCTGGTGGCACAGTGGTTAAACTGCTGTCCTGCAGCCGGAACGTTGTGAGTTCAATCCTGATGAAGTTTAACTCAGCCTTCCATTCTTCTGAGCTCATTAAAATGAGTACCCAACATGTTGGGAACAGAATGATAATTAACATATGAACTGCCCAGAGAGTGTACTGAGTACTATCGGCTGGTATATAAGGGCTGGTATATAATTGTAATTGCTATTGCTATATTTTTTTAAAAAAAATCTTAAAACTGAACTATGTAAAGAATCATTTAAAGATCTTCCCTTTGATAAATTAGTTTAATGTTTGGTTTATTTCCAGACCCAAGATTCCCTTTTTAGTTTTTTTTAAATATCACTTCACTGTTTTTAGAGTGAGTTAAATATGCTTTTGTTGTTGTTGGTTTTGTTTTATTTTCATTTAATTTTGTAAATCCCCAGATTTGGAAATTGTTTCCCAGATGTAAGTAAGTAAGCAGGCAGGCAGGTAGGCAGGCAGATTCATTCATTCATTCATTCATTCATATTTATATTGCCACTCACTTGCTGTGGCAACTCAGGGTGGCTTACAGACAATACAATCAATAAAATAATAATACAACCAATCAATGATAAAGACAGGAAGGGAAGGGAAGGGAAGGAAGTTTGTCATACTGTGCACTACATCATCCAGGGTTTCTCTATCTTCCATGACTTCCTTTTCTCTTTCACAGCTTATTTGTTTGTTTGTTTTTGATGGCTTGCTTGTTTGTTGTATCTTTCTGCCAAAGGAGGACTCAAGGTGGATCACAATGTTAAAAAGATCAAATTTTAAAAAGCAATAAATTAAACTTTGAGAACAATTAAATTGCAGAAATAATCAACATACATTAAATAATTAAAATCAGGTTTAAAACATTAACGGCTTTAAAAATATGCATTAACTTATCTAAAAACCACCATCCAGGGACTCTGCTATAATTATTGGAAGCCTGCCTGAAGAAATGGGTCTTCAGCTGTCAGCAGGAGAAAAGGGTGGGGACCAACCTCCTGAGGGAGAACATCCCATAACGAGGAACTGCTGCAGGCAAGGTCCTTCTTTGTGTCCCCATGAAGCAGTAGAACTAAGAGGAAGGTTTCTTCTGAAGGTCTGAAGAGCTAAGAAGGCTCATATGGTGAGATGTGGTCCTTCAGATAGCCTGGACCCAATCATCTACTTTTCCCCCCATAGGAGATCAACCTAACCAACAGGGAAAATGAACATTCCTCTTTCATTTTTTATTAAAGAAGTGTCTCTTAGTCAAGGTTCTATCTGCTGTTCTCACATTTTACTTTTCCAACATTTCAATGTTTAATGCATTCAGAAAGACAATACTCTCTTTATCTAACGCTTTGTCAAGAAAACCATGCATTTTAGTCCCCTTTGCTTCAGTCAACACAGCTACTTTTTGCTAATTAGTTGTGCACATATATTACATCTGTTTTTAATACTCTTTTGTCAATTAATATGTTAGGGTTGTTTCTGTGTTTTTCAAGCCTCTTATATAGGGAAGCCCAAGATATTTATTTAAGGGGTTGCAGTGGTTCAAGTGGTTAAGATGCTGTACTTGCTGACCGGGAGGTCAGAGTTTGATTCCGGGGTACTGCATGACAGGGTGAGCTCCTGTCATCTGTCCCAACTCCTGCCAACCTAGCAGTTCAAAAGCAAGAAATTGCAAGTAGATAAATAGGGACCACTTTGGTGGGAAGGTAAATAGCATTCTGTACACTCTGGTGTTGAGCCATGCCTGCCACACGCCCATGGAAACGTCTGCAGACACAGACAGCACTGGCTCTTTGGCTATAAATGGAGATGAGGACTGAATCCTAGTCAGAGCAACCTTTACCTAGTATATTTATTTGCTTGACTCAGAAGTGCAAATGGCAGTATTTCCTCCCAGTAAATTTCAAAATACATGACTCCGTATCGAAAAGCAACTGAGGTACGGTATTTTAGAATCTCAGGAAGAAAAATCCCATAATTATCTCCTATTATATTTGGCAGCAGAAATACAATAATTTCCAGTGACCAGCCATGTCCTTCTCTAGTCTATTGTTTTTGCAGTTCACCTGTCATGTATACATCTTCACATTGAAAAGAAGCTGCTTAGCATCAATTGCTGCATTTGTACTTTTGGGGGCATATTGTATTAATTCCAGAGACTTATCAACAGGACATTAACAATGGCAAGAATCCCATTTCCAGTTTACAGCTGTATAGGGAAAATTGTATAAGTATTGATTGGTGCAAAATTGCTACTCATTAATGAGGCGCGGGTTGGGCTCCTAACCGAATGCCCATTCACAAGATAGAGCATACATCCCGGAATATAGTCAGCACTTACTTATTGATATGCAACTTGCTGCATATCAATAAGAATATAAATTCTTTTAGTAAAGGTAAAGGTTGATCTTGATCGAAAGGCAGTTGTATCTGACTCTAGGGCTTGGTGCTCATCTCTGTTTATAGCCAAAGAGCCAGCACTGTCTGTATCTTCAGACATTTCTGTGGACATGAGGCAGGCATAACTGGACACTGGAGTTCACGGAACTCTGTTTACCTTCCCGCCAAATTGGTACCTATTTATCTACTTGCAATTTCTTTATTTTAAAATGCTAAGCTGGGATGGAGATGGGCGCTCACTCTGTCATGCAGCACTCAGGTCTCAAATTGCTGACCTGCCGACCTAAATTTCTTTAAACAAACATAAAAGGACAATAGACTTCTGTCTATTGACTCAGTGACTGGGGCTTATAACGCATTAACCTACGGTATGTTTGGCCAGTAATCTAGTCACACTTGCCAGAAATGCAAAGGGGTAGACACCACACTGTGCAGGAACAAAATTCCCCTGTTACCTTTGCAGAGGAGCAGTGAGATCTTGCCCCTCTCTTAATTTGATACAAATGATTTTTGTTTTATGCAATTAAAATTGATCACTGACAGTTTTCAGGTGAGCAAAACATGGAAAATAGCAAACACAATAATAATGTGTATCAAGTTAAGAGAGGGGCAAGATATCACTGCTTCTCTGCACAGGTAACTGGTGAATTTATTCTTGCATAGTGTGGTGTCTACCCTTTTGCATTTCTGGCAAGCATGGCTAGATTACTGCAGATAATTTTACAGCTGAAAAAATTGCTTTTCCAATATTTTCAGACACAGCCTGATAAACACATGTCAACGAAATGCTTTCCTTTCCCATGCTGAACTTTGGCAGAGACCCCTAGAAACCATAATCCAATTATAAATCCTAAAGGTTCTATGAGTAGTAGTTGGGTTATTTATTTTCCATGTTGGAAGAAACTCACTGGACTCAGTCAAATTCAGCATATGCAAGTGCTTTATTTCAGTTTCAGCAGCATTTTTCATACATCCCTGGCATTTCCAAATGGCATCCCAGCTGTTCTCCTTTGCTCCCTAATGCCACTGAAACTATGCCCATCTCCATTCACTTCCACCCATGCCAGTTTCCATCTGCTGATGTCTCTAAGAAGGTCTGCTGGACTGCATCAGGAAGGAAGTCTCCATAATATCCTCCCTGCCAAGTTGTTTTCAGATTTCTGCAGGAACTTGTTATTTTTTCCTGCTTGCACAATAGACTGGCAAGAGGCTCCTACTGCTCAGCTGAATTCTGAACGATCTGAGTTGTATAAAACATCAGCACATGTTAAGACAGAGGCCACCTTTTAATTTTAAAATCATCATTAAATTTTGTTTTCATTAATGACATTAAAAGCAGTTCACCCACATTTAAAACAAATTTGAATTAAAATAAAGAAACAGAAAGTTGAAAGTTCAGAGCAAGTGCTAAAACTGTTTGTTTGTTTGTAAAAAAAAAAAAAAGATGCTCAAAACAATTTATCAGAATTATCTGGAGATATAAGACTAAAATAATCTGCTTTTTGTACCAAAAAGAAGACATTAGCCCATTAGTCTTCAGAAAGGCTCTATTATTGGCTGCTACCAGGCAAATGTCTGATGATGAAAGACACCTCTTATCTGAGTGCATCTTCTATATAGACAGAGAGTTGTAACTTCAGCAATCTGGTAGGCACAATTTCAGATTATTTTGGACCGTTAAGACAATCTTGAAGAAGAAAGTAACTCTGTTTTCTATGAGCTTTCTATTACTTAAGGCACAATTCAGCTCTTGCTTGCTTTTCTTTCAGTATATTTCTGACTCCAATTAAGTAATTTCACTCTATTTTACCTGTGTCATGCCAGCTCAATACTTCCTGACAAATACAAACTAAGACAAAATCAAACAGAAAGATAGAAAGAATCTTAAATACAACATTTTGGCTTTGAACTATTGCTTAATTCTGTACGTTTACAATACAGTAAAACCTCACATAAAGAGCGCCTCACTTAGAGACTAACTATAGAGCAGAATTTTCTCTGAATGGTCTCCTCATTTAACAACTAAAACCAACCCAAAAAAACTTGCTTAACAACTAAATGGGGGTTCACAATCCCCCCTATCAGAAATCACAATTGGTCACTTATAATGGTGTTTCGCTTAAAGAGCAAACTCACTTAAAGAGCAGTCCCATGGAATGCATTATGCTCTTTAAGTGAGGTACTACTAAATAATAATAATAATAATAATAATAATAATAATAATAATAATAATAATAATAATAATAATAATAATAATAATAATAATAATAATAATAATAATTTGTGTGTCCCTTATGTTGCTGTAAATCCTAAACCAGGGTTTCCCAACCTTTTCAAGATGAGGGCCAGGTCACACTCTCTCCGTCAGCTTCGAGGGTCGGATGGCCATTTTGTCCTGTCTGCATGATGGTGGCTGCCATTTTGTCCCAACAGCTTCAAAAGGGTGGCATTTTGTTTCTCAAATGCCCTTGGAGGGGCCACGTGAAATGGCACTGTAGGCCAGAACCGGCCTATGGGCCTTAGGTTGGGAACCCCTGTCCTAGACTAATGACATGTAGGTATCTGAAACTTGATAATGAATAGTGAGGAGACTCTTAGGTTGTGTACCATTGTCACATTATTGGTGGTTTTAAAAGGTATTAATTAGTTTCAGACTGTTGTGTGCAGTACCATCTTTATTTAAAGAATCATAATTGGAGGTAATGGTAGGAGGTACTGCTGCTTATCAATGGGATGAGAAGGAGAGTGACCAGAGATAGAGGCTGAGTCAGTATTATAAGGAATGGAGCATTATACATGCAACAAAATGGTTAAGTTGTAAAGTCAAAACTCTGCTCACAATCTGAGTTTCATCCCGATGAGCTCCGATTTGTCTCAGCCTTCCAACTTTGCGAGGTCAATAAAATGAATGTCCTGCTTGTTGAGGGCAAAATTTAGTTTTCACAGTTACCTTGTAAATTGCCCAGTGACTGCTTCAGCATTATGGGGCTGTATATAAGCAACTGTATTTGCCTATTTTTGTGCATATCTGATTAAATTGTCTTAAGCTGGTTACACCCATTTCAAAGAGTGGTACATTTCTGAATGGACATGCTTGTTATGTCTTTATAAATCCCATAGGGTCTTCTGGAATTTAAAAGGGTTGGGGAGATCTTCTTCAATAAATGATTTTAAATGGATTGTGTCTGTAGCTTTTTGTAAAAAAATAAACACCTTGAGATATTAAAATTTAATATAGGAAGATGAAGGACTGTAGGATTTAACCAAGGATTTAGTAAATTGAATGAAGTAAAGGTATCTCTGTTTACAATATTCTGGTCTTGGATGTGGGTTGAGAGTTTATTTTGGCTTATGTTATTACCAAGAATAAATCCTGATCACAGAGGGTATGGGTGGATTTGCAGATACAGACACATAGCGAGCAGCCAAGGTAATTAATGTCATTATTACACTACTTAGTTATTTCTATTTTAGGTACTGTAAGAAACAGATTTTTTTTCCTGTCATTATTGTTTTTATACATTTACCACAGCAGAGAAAGCTTTCTTTTTGGACTATGCTGGCTGAGGGTTCTGGGACATGTTAAATTTGAGTTTATCCAATTTGTAACTCTTTATGTACCATGTAGAATAGAACTCTTTAGTTGCAATTGGAAGAGACCCTGATGCTAGAAAAGATCAAAGGCAAGAGGAGAAGGGGGAGGCAGAGGATGAGATGGTTAGACAACATTGTTGATGCAGTGGGTGTAGATCTGGGCAGACTCTGGAGGATGGCGGATGACAGAGGTGCCTGGCATGCAGTGTTCCATGGGGTCAGATAGGGTTGGACTCGACTGTGCGACTGGACAAAAATAACAAAATGCCTAATAGAAAGTTACAACCAGACATGGCATATTTGTGAAATTGTATGCATCTGCACACCCATAAATAATAAGAACAATACCTTTGTCCTTGTGCTACTCCACAGCAGAATATGTTAGCTTTGTATGGTATAAGTCTGCACTTGCCAAACAAGTACATGTAGTGCTGTATGAAACCTACCCATCAATAGATGCTAATAGATAATAGGGAAATAAGGTAGTACAGCATCAAACCCATCCATTTCATGGACACCAACACACACACCCCCCCGGATAAATTCAAGGAAATATTTTCTGCATTTTCTCCTCCAAGCCCTCACCACTGGCCAGAATCGGAGGGCTTTAAAAGCCACCAGAGCCGGCGGCTGAAGACTGCGCGTTGATGCCCTTCTCTGAGTCCTCGCCACCGGCTGGAGCTGGAGGGCTTTAAAAGCCACCAATGCTGTAGAGGGCGTTGAGTCAATGGGAGCGTTTCCTTCTTCCCCTGTTGCTATGTTGGCACTTTGTGAAAAATAAGTGGGTTTTGGGTTGCAGTTTGGGCACTTGGTGTCTAAAAGGTTCACCATCACTTGGCTACAGAGCACAAAACCAACACATCTTGCAGAATGGCAGAATTCCAAAGGATAGCATTCTGGCTGGATCATCTGGTAGTTGCATAATAGACTTCAAAGTGATGTCGGAAAATCAAATAACAACGAAATAAAATTATGTTCTTTGGATACAAATTTTCTGTGAATATGGAAAACATTCAGCATTTATATATGTGCAATCTATGTCCTGGCAAACGCACAAGAGAAGATCTAATAAATGGACAAGATAATGCTATTGAAGTAGCCTGCTTCTGATAAAAAATAGTCTAATTTGAATTGAATTTTACCTGTATAACATATGTGCACATAGTTTTAAATTGTATAATACTGTATTCTGATATGGATAAAGAAAGAAGAAAAGGTGGGACACAGCAGAGCATAATTGGAGAGAAGCATTTAAAAAAAAAGGAAAAAGAAAAGAATTTCAGGAAGCATTAGGACACAAGTATGCACCAGAACAATTTATACTGAAGCAGTATAAATTAATTTTTTTTAGATTGCCATATTCATTTTCCTGCATGTACATCTCTTAGTTCAACCTCATTAACAATGCAAACTTTTTTTAAAAATCAATATACTCCTATAGATAGGTTGTTCTTTTTGCTTCTAATCACAGGGTTCCAGCCAGCAATCCATTATTTTTATTGCATTTAAGGCACCTATTAGCTGACTGTGTATACAAGACTGGGGGAAACTGCAAAGACAGTGGTGTGATGCTACCATAAAATGTCATTTGGGCTTACAAGAAAATGCCTCCTGTATGGAAATTTTTTGAATGAGACAAGTATTGTGTGCCAGCAAGCAGCTTAAGGCATGCCTTTCCAACAGACTTAGACACTTGCACATATACTCAGAATAAAATCATAGAATACTGAACTGAAAGAAGTCTATAAGGCCAATCTTCTGCTCAGTGCAGGAATCCAAATCAAAGCAAATCTAACAGATGGTTGTCCAATTTTCTCTTCAATGCCTCCAGCAGGTGTACTTCATATTTGTACATTGTATTTGCCTAGAAGGTGTACCTTTTGGGGAAAGGAGGAGCTAAAGTAGGAAATGAGCAGTTCCACCTTTTCTTTGTTATCTGTTATTGTTTCTCCCTCTCCATTGAGTAGCTGAGCCACTCTTTTTTTTCTCTGTCTTCTGCTATGTATGTTATCTGAAGAATATGCTTTTTTTTTGTTGCTTTTAGTCTCTCTTGCCAACCTCAGCACATTCACAGTTTTTGCCTTCCTAACACTATTTCTGCAAATGTTTGCTACTTGGCTGTACTCTTCCTTTGTAGCCTGAATTTCCTTCTACCTTTTAAAAATATTTTTAACTTAACTCTGAACGTTTAGCAGTTGGTGATAATCTTTTTTAAAAATAGAATAAAATGACCTCCATGAGTTCAAAAAGGCTAGGACAGACAATTTTTTTCTTGAATATGATATTCACATTCATCAGTATTACCCCAAATGTGAACATAATTATTCATTGCTTCCTAGAAGATAGTTCCTTTATGGTAAATTTAGAGAGAGCAGATATAGATATCTAAAATGCATTACCTATAGCTTTAAACAAGGGCAGGATTTATTTATATCCAGAGGTCTCTGATCATTGTTATTTGTCAAACATATTTTCATATGTTGAATGAAGACTGTCAAATATCAAATCTATTTCCCATAAAAATCATTTATCAAATATAGAGTTCAGGATGACATCAATAGTCATTATAGATTATTACATTATGGGAATAGCCAAGTTATTCTATTGTACCTTCTTTCCCCCCTCCTTTTTTTGCACCTTCTGTTAAATTTTTCTGTATCTTCAAGTTTACCAGATTTTATCTGCATTACATTTTTGTGGACAGTTGCATCTGAAAAAAAGGGGTTTTAGTCTACAAATGTTTATGTCAAATAGGGCTCAGTGGTTAAGAAGCTCACCTTGTTAGCTGGAAGGCCGCCAAGTCGGCAGTTTGAGACCTGGGTACTGCATGATGGTTGAGTGCCCATCTCTGTCCCAGCTCCTGCCAACCTAGCAGTTCGAAAGCAAGAAATTGCAAGTAGATAAATAGGGACCACTTTGGTGTGAGAAAGATTTTGGGGACATGAAAGGAGCCTCATTTGGTCATCCTCTAAGTGGAGTTTCTCTACCAAAAATCTTTCAACCCAGAATAATTTATTACACAACATTATTATTATGTCAAATAAAGTTTCTTAGTCTTTAATGTGCCATAAGATTTGTAGATTATGTATGTCAAATATTCATTATCAGATATTTAGCAGGGGTAAGCTTCAGTTTGGGGGTGTAGAATTTATACTGAAAATATGTTTCAGTTTGACCGCCATGCATTGAAAATGTACGTTTCGGTATAGGAAGTGTAACTATCCCCATTCCCATAAACACATGTGCACACACACATTTTGTAAACATGAACATTATGGTCTACTGGCTTTTACAGCTTTCTGAATGTGTTAGTATGTATAAAAACATTTTCTTTGTGAAAATACTTAGAATGATTGAGTCTCACAAACGTATAGAAAATGGAGGAATTTTTTTTAAAAAATGGACTGGTATAAGTATTGGCATCTATCTATTTATTTATTTATTTTAAAACACCCACACCCACACCCTCTTGTCATTTGAGAAAATGGATCCATTTAACATAGGGCAGTTTCCCACCATGTACTTTGCTTCACATTTGAAGTTAGGAATGGATGAGAATTTTGTTTCAGTTTGTTTTTCACCAGGATGAATTCAAGATACATTTCTTGAAACATAATACATTTCTAATTTTTATACACACAAAGACTGTTTCTCACACATTTGAAGCACATACGCACACTTTGGACAGCAGAAAGAAAGGTGTGTCTATGTGTGTGCATATAGGCATACTGTATAAAATAAATAGACATACACATCTTCCTCCCTCCCTCCCTCTGTGGTTTTTTTAAAAAAAGAAATTGGGGTTAACATGCCTGCTTCCTCATAGGGTATTTGTGGCAAAAGTAAACCCCTCCTGGAGCATGTTACATATCTTGGAAACCCCATGAAGTCAGAACCAAGTTGACGGTGCATAGCAACAAAAACATGTCCAAATGTTCATCTAGAGAAAATATGAAAATCATTCAGTCTACAAGAGACACAAATTAGAATGAGTTTCAAGGTGAAAGCAGAGAACACTGACAAGCTTAACTTTTCACATCTGTTCCTGTTGCTGAGTATAGCAGATCCATGCAATAGAAAATCAAAAGCCTCATATGCCTCCCCACTGATTAATGTAGGAAAATGAACAGATGGCCACCTCCTCACACAAAATGTGATGGCATTTGTGCATATCACAGGCTGCTTTAGGTGGAGAGATGAATTTTGACTACATTTCAGACAAATGATAGGTGTCCAGATTTTGATGCTAGGCATTCAAAGGTTTCTGTGGGTTCATATCTTCCTGATGGTAAGAGCTGCTCACTGATGGATAGTGTACATCCTGAGGTGCTGAGGTCTCTTTCACTGGAATTATTAAGCAGAGGATTCACAGCCATCTTCAGGGGTACTGATCTGACAATTGTTTTGGCAGTGGAGTTAGATGATCCTTTGAATCCCTTCCAGTTTTATAGGTCTGTGATTCTCTATATAGCTAGTTTTTATATAATGAAAGGATTTAATTAAATGATCAGGTATAAATTCTTCTCATGAGGTGGAGAAGGTTTGTTATTATGGAGGGAGTGTTAAAAGATTGGAGGGAAAGGAATTTATTTCTCTTCTGCATTCAGGAGCCTTAAAGGTGGTGCATAGGATTTCCTTTTTAGAGAGAATATTTAAGAAATGCTCATCTATCTAACAAGTGTTAAAATAATGGAGTTGTTTGAAGACTATACCATTTGTGGATATAGTATCATACATTTTCTAGGTGGTTATTACACTGTGTTAACTAGACCTTCTTGGAGTTGTAATCCAACAACATACAAAGGACCACACATCACTACAACGGTTTCAGATATCTTCTTTTGCAACCTGTTCATTCATTAAAGCCTCCTCAAAGATTGTGGTATTTTTGCACCACAGTCAGGCATATCCTGGTAACAGGAACCTTGTGTTGCCAGCTAATCTTTGTCACACTAGGCTAGGCGAAAGGAACTGTAGAATGAACTCACCAAAAGGTGTCTTCATTTTGGCAGTTTTATGTCTGGCCTAGACACAGAAGAAGAGTGGTAGAGATACCATTAGGTATTTATTAGGTCCTTATTCAATGTTGCAAAAAATTAGACAGGGATGGGAAATGGATTTCTTTGAGGGAGAAGAAACCTAATTTGGGAAACACATCTGTAATCTGATTTGCAAAAATTGATGGCTATATCTCTGTAGAAATTCAGAGACTTTCCGTAACATGTTACGATTAACAGGAGAAGTGATTGCAAGAAGTTAGCAAAGAAAAATATAATGAGAATATTGCTCTGTTGTATATGCCAGCAAATAGTGTCAGGAAACATTGTTCCACCAGGTATGCCAAATGTTATCACCCACTGGCTCACATTATTAGAGTATTTCAATGTAATACAATATTATTGGATGCGAAGAAAAACTTAGGACAATTATAAGAGAAAAAAACTCTTGGCAATAGCCTGAGAAAGCTCAAATTCATTGACTAATTCTTAAAGAAAATCCAGCTCAGCAAAATGTAGTGGGGTTTTCTGACAGCTTGCATAGTATTTGTAATCTAAAACACTGTAATTCAGTTAATGATACATTTTAGAAGCTCTATTGCATGGGGTGCTGGGAAAGCTATTTTTTTTTCTTTCTTTGAAAGAGAGAAAATTTTTGTTTTTAACAGTGTATATAGGAGGAATGATTCAGAGGGAATGCTTCTTAAATATATTTTAAGAAAAATACCTATTCATATCTTGGTTTGTCGCTTGGATTTTGTTTTTGAAGTTGACAGTTGGACATGAATAATTCTTTGTATGTGAAAAGCAGTGGATCGGATGTCATAGCCCTGAAGGTATTAAAATCTTTTTAACAATTGGATCAAAAGGCTGAATTTAATAAATTTAAGAAAAGAGAAACTGCTGTCAGAGAAAATTTTCCAAACCACATTTCCAAACCAAATACAACATGCATGTAATGAAATATAGTTGTACCTCGCTTAAAGAGCATAGGATTGCTCTTTAAGTGAAACACCATTGTAAGTGACCAATTGTGACTTCGGGGGGGGGGGGGAGGTATTGCAAGCCCCGATTTATTTGTTAAGCAAGTTTTTGGTTGGTTTTATTTGTTAAGCGAAGTGAACATTCAGAGAAAATTATGTTCTTTAAGTGAGTTACTCTTTAAGTGAGGGACTCTTTATGCGAGGTTTGACTGTATTGTATAGTGGAACCTCAGTTAAGAAATGGCTCAGTTAACATAAAAATCACGTAACAAAAGGAAAAGAATAGAAAATGGCTCAGTTTATGGATATATATATATATATTGAATGGATTACAGTAATTAGTTTTCATTGCATCTCTATGGGAAACCACGTGGTTTCCAATGCTTTCCTATGGGAAATTGCATTCAATGCATTCCTATGGGAAGTTTGGTCAAAGTAATGTTCACTATAAGAAACATCCCGGAGAATGCAATAATTACATTAACCGAGGTTCCACTGTACCACAAATTATTCTTCTCTAACACAATAAGAGAACATGATGAAATCTGTTTGCTTTGCATTTTAATATGAATTTAACTAAATTGAATTTTCAAAACTAATGCATGAACCAATTCAAATTTCATGACATGGTTCTGAAAATGCATATGAAATTTGGGATTTTGTGTACAAAATTGTGTACATTTGGTAAGATAAAGGTCACCTTTGCTCGAAAATCAGTCATATCTGACTCTAGGGTTCAGTGCTCATCTGTTTCATAGCCGAAGAGTCAGCACTGTCTGCTTCTGCAGACATTTCCATGGTATGCTGTTTACTTTCCCACCGAAGTGGTCCCTATTTATCTACTTGCAATTTCTTGCTTTCAAACTGCTAGGTTAGCAGGAGCTGGGACAAAGACGGGAGTACCATTCTGTCCTGCAGTATTGGGGTATCGAACTGCTGACCTGCTGCCTTCCAGTCAGCATCTTAGCCACTTGAGCCACTGCAGTCCCTTCATATATTTGCTAAAAAATGATTTCTAAAAGGCATATATTAGGAAGTGTCTTTTGAAGAAATGAGTATATGTACAGATAATTGGATAAAATACTGTACAGTGATATTGTTTTGTTTTAGAGATGGGTAACTCTTTGTGTCTTTTTGATTTCTCAACATCTTATAAAGGAATTGTGACAATCCTAGGCAGCTTGGTATTCCTTTCCTAGTTTTCATGTGGAGAATTCCATTGTTGATGACTGTTTGCAGAAACAAGCACCTCATCTATGGAAGATGAAACAGTGGGTTGGCCAATGTAACTAGCCCTGCACAGTTTCTGTAATAGATTGATCCTTCTTTTCCAGTTTACAGAGACCTTTAGAAGAGGGAACATGCAAAGCTTCATGATACTGAAGTTCCAAATAATGGTTTTAAAATAGATTGAAGTCAAACATTTTGCCAGTCCATTGCCTTTCCCCCTGTCTTTTTCAACTGATTTGGGGTGCAAGAGGAATTAGCTGCCTGAAGAGGCAGAGATAGGCTGAGTTTCAGTTTTGTGGCCTGGAGTGCCTGGAACAAGGCTGGGAGTTCAAATCCCCATTGTGCCTCTTAGGACAGGAGTTAACTGAGATCAACTGGAGTATGTGTTATGTGTCATGCCACTTGTGTGGTCTTGGGCAAGCGGATAGTATAGACTATACCAGAAGAAGGAAATGTTACTTACTTACTTACTTACTTACTTACTTACTTACTTACTTACTTACTTACTTACTTACTTACTTACTTACTTACTTACTTACTTACTATACCCCACACATCTGGGATGGACTCCCACTCTGGGTGGCTTACAGTATTAAAAAAAAAGCAAAACAAACACCATTAAGACAATAAAACAACCTTGTGACAGAAAGACAGTGGTAGGGTCTCCTATTTGGTTTTCAACAAACTGCTAAAGGCCTCCTCAAACAGAAAGGTTTTCAGTTGTTTCTTAAAGGTCCCTAAGGAGTCAATCAAATGCCTTTCACCCAGCAGTGCATTCCATAGAGCCAGAGCTTCCACTGAAAAAGCCCTACAGTGGGTAATGGGCTTTCTAGCCAACCTGGGAGTATCCAGGTTGGATACTCCCAGGTATCCTGGGAGTTGAAACTTGGAGTTGAATTGTCTGAGAAGAACGGGTGAAGGTGGCCTGATTTCTGAGGGGAATACTTTCTTTACATCAAATTATATTACAAATCCACTTGATCCAGTATTGTTGGCAGCAGTTTTCCAGTCTTGTAAGCCAAGTTTCTCCTTAACCCTATCTGGATGAAACATAGGACCTACTTAAGGCAAAGGAGGTGCTGCACCCACTATGCCAGACATTTTCTTCTCTCACTTGGTATGTATTGTGATGCATGATATATAGACACACATGAACAGTTTGCTTAGGGAATGTGAATATCTGGATATATTGCAGCAATTGCCAAAAAAAGCAACAGGAAAAAGGAGAAATAAAAGTTTGTATTTCAGAAGGAAGGAAGAGGACAAATTGTATGACAGTCTTGAGCCCAGAACAGATGCAAAAAGGGAAGCTAGAAATCTTTCAATTATACTTATCAGCATTTAAAGACTAATGATCACTATTGCCATAAAAGTGCAGCTTTTTTAAAAGGAACTTTTTTAAAAAATTGAACAAACTTTCTTCCTTAGACCATATGGCAATTAGAGATTGGAGTCTGTTTGGACATGACTGAGGAAGAAACAAACACGACATACAGAAATCAGCTATGCAAGAAAAGTAAAAAATAGCAACTGTAAATGAATGTGATACATTTAATTGATGGAATTATCCTGACCTAAATGCCATTTCTCATGTATTTAGACTGCAATGGTTGAATTTGTCGAAAAAAATTACTTTGAAGGCTAGATAAGAATCCAAACCATTTATATTTTTATTGTTCAAGCTATTTAAATGAAGAAAATTGGCATAATGTCTAAAACTCCCATAACAACAAAAGTCTTTTTTTTTTGCCTTTTACACCTGAAAGGGATGAGTATTTAAAAAAGGCTTTTAAAAAGGAATATTTTTGGCACAGTAAAAAAAGAGAAAAATATTTTGTGAAATCCAGTGAAAAACTAAAAGGCTTCAGCTCTTATTATATTCCTCCAGTCAATCAGTTTATTTGACTATTGCCTTCCTAACAATTTTCTCAAAGTGGTTCACAACGAAGATTAACAGCAGCAGCAGCAGCAAGAAAAACAGCAGCAACAATGGCAATAATAGATTCCTATTAAATAAACTCCAAAACATTTTCATAACAAAGAGCCTCCTGAAGACTGTGGTATTTTTGAACACAAAGAGACATACTCTGGTAATGGCGACCTTGTGTTGTGGCCAATCTTTCTCACACCAGGTCAGGTGGAGAGAACTGCAGAATGAACTCACCAAAGAGCCCCATTCATTTTGGCAGTTTCACATCTGGCCTAGACATGGAAGATGAAGACACTTAAATAAATCATAAATATGGCAATATAATAATGCAACTATCATCAATATAGGTGTGGAAATTTGGGTTTTTTGAAGAGCAAACCTGATAATTCTCCATTCTGGAAGTTCCAACTGATAGATGCCTACTTATAAACACCTAAGAGTGATTGACCTGGAAAAAGGTCTAAGTTGGAAAGCTTCATAGTGCAGTCTAGGTCTAGTTCCACCCAAGCTTCCTATGCAGAAAGAAAGCCATCCCATCACTAGATAGAAGCTTTCTTTCTGCACAGGAAGGTAGGGCAGAGTTAGGCCTAGACTACAATACAAAGGGCTCCTACTTATGCCTTTTCTCTAAGTCAGCAATATTTAGATCTAGGTCTGTGAGGCAAAGTTTCCAGAACGGAGAATTTTCAGATCTGTAGTCCCCCCCCCCCCCAGTGGTGGGATTCAGCAGGTCTGCCCCAGTTCGCCAAAACTAGTAGCAAAAATTCCGGCTGGCCATGCCCATCCAAGTTTTGAAATAAAGCAATCCTAATTCGGGTGCAACACAGGTCTTTCCCCCTGGCCATGTTCACCATACCACACCCACAGAATAGGTAGGACAAAAATTTTGAATCCCACTACTGCCCACCCCTCAAAAATATATATCTGAAAATCAAATGTGTACTCAATAGTATAACAAGTAAATCACAAGCAACAAAATAATTTTTATTTCAAGGTCAGCTTTTTTTTTTTAATTGACCATCCTAGATGGCAGAAGAAGAGGAGTAGAATAGGTATGGGAAAAGTAATCATTGGATTCTTATTGATTGAGGCTGCTTCAGGATGACAAGCAACCTTTATGAGGAACTTTTAAGTTCTACAAGAGTTCTGGTTTCCAGACCAGGGCTTCTTTCCCCCACTATATTTCCTTTCATCTATGCATTTTTGTAATTTGTCTAAAATGTATTTAGTGTCCTTTTCCTTAGAGAAGCAAAGCATGAACTGAATACACACATATATAATGGAAGCACAGAAGAAGTGCTGTGGTGCGTTCCTGTCTCATGAAATTTGTATCCTGACCCGACCCAGCAGCGCGGCAACGCAGCCTGGCCTGGTGGTGAGGCCTGGCGCTGCCCGGCCTGGTGGCACGTTGTCGTCACCTGGCCCAGCACAGCACAGCAGTGGCCCAGCCTGGTTTGGTGGCACGGCCTGGCACGGCCTAGCACAGCCTAGCACGGTGGCAGGGTCTGATCCAGTGGCGCAGCCTGGCATAGCCTGGCCTGACAGCATGGCCTGGCGCAGTGGTGTGGCACTGCCTGGCACAATGGCACTGTGGTGGTGTGTGGTGGTGTGTGGTGGCAGTGTGCGGCAGCGGCATGTGGCAATGATGAGTGGTGGTGGCACAGCGGTGCGGCAGTGCAGGGCAGTGCAGGGCAGCGGCAAGTGGTGGCGGTACAGCAGTGCAGGGTGGTGGCACGGGAGAATGGCACATGGACTAGTGCAGGCTGACTCAAGCGAGGGCCACTGCCGCTGCCGCACCTCCGAGGAGGCCACTGAGGGCCTCAATAGCCACCTGACACTGCAGCCCAAAATGGCTGCTTTGTCAGTGCACATGTATTAAAATATCAATTGACGCTTTTGTGCTGAGCACTGGAGGCGTGCAGGGATCAATTTATTTATTTATTTATTTATTTATTTATTTATTTATTCCAATTTAATATCCCGCCCCAATCAGGTAAACCCAACTCTGGGCGACTTACAACATATATTAAAAAATACATAGTTAATCAATCAATTCCCCATTAAGTGTAACCTACTAACAGTCCCATCATACCCTCTACATACAGAAAAAATACACTTAACAATTCAGATAGTGGAGACTGTAATTGATAAAATACTAAAAAAATTAAAACTTTAATACTTTAAAATTTTTCAAAAATTAAAATTAAAAAAATTAATTAGCAAAATACTAAAAAACAGATTTAAAAGTTAAAGTTAAAGTTAAAAGTTTAAAACAGCAAGAAAGATTGCTGTCCTATCAGATCAGCCACCCAACATGGGACCCCACATTCCTGGGGCCCCACACCTGCCCTGCCAGCCAGGTTTTTAGGCCCTTCCGAAAGGGCAGGAGCTCTGTCTGCAGACGTAACTCAGTTGGCAGGAGGTTCCAAAGGGCCGGGACAGACACGGAGAAGGCCCTCCTCCTGGTGCTAGAGAGATGCACCTCTCTAACCAATGGAATGATAAGAGAGCCTCTCTGATCCACCCTGGTGGGATGGACATATGTTCTTGGGGTGATGCGGTCTCTTAAGTATCCTGGCCCACTACCATATAGGGCTTTAAAGGTAATGACCAGCACCAAGTGCAGCCCCATGTAGAGCGCATTACAGTACTCAAGTCTGGAGGTGACCAAAGCATGTGTGATCATGAGCAAGGAGTCCCGATCTAGGAGTGGGCATATTTTAACGCATGCACACAGACAAAGCAGCCATTTTGGCCTGCAGTGTCGGGTAGCCGAGAGGTAGCTGAACCGGCTGCCTCAAAAAAAAAAAAGTAACAACCCCAGGTGGTCTCCCAGGAAAGTTACTAAAAAAAAAAAACCCAGGAGACCACCCAGAATTGTTACTACCGGTTCTGCCGAACCAGTGCGAACCGGCCCATGCCTGCCACTGCTATAATACATTTCTCTAGCCTGGAGCAGGACCATAGGTTCTCTGAAATAGCATAAAGGGTTAAGTGGTCTTCTGGCAGGGGTACAGATCTCTGGAAGGTGGAGTGAGTCCTATGATAGTGAGATAAGTGTGAGGCATTAGCCTTACAGTATTTTCACTAGGTTCCTCATTCTTATTGATTTAGGTTGTCTTGACATTATATCTTTCCAGGCCATGTGACATTCTCCCCCCCCACACACACACACACACATGAGTGAAAACAATTCAAGGAGCACTCTTTTCCCCTAACAAGTTTTCTGCAATTTGTACAAAATATCTCTGAGGCAGCCTGAGCAAAACTTTTTTAAAAAAGTTTGCCTGCAGTTGTGCTTGCATACACAGGACAAAAATCGATGGCTGATTGCTAATAAAAAAAAGTTATCAGGCAACTTATCCTTTTTATTTCCAAAAAGCCATGAAATGCCCATGTAGCTATTCTTGAATTTTTGCAATTTGTGCAAATTCTCTTGCGTTTGGGGCAAGAGATTCAGTTTGTGTAAATTGTTCTGTTTGCATGTATTATTCAATGGATAGCGCCAGAAATACCTCACTCTCTCATAGGATGAAGGTGATGAAGGAATTTTTTTTGCAACTCCTTTTCCATGTCTTCCAAGAATAAGATGAGGTAAGTTATACATCCTTAAAGGGAGTTGATATTTCCATCCATGATGGAGTTTGGTGAGGAGATATTTTTAATGAGAACACTGGGACTGGCAATGAAAAAACTACCAGTAGTCTCTGAAATGAAGATTTAATATCAATTAATTTATTAAAATATTCTGATAAACATGTTTCTGTTTCATTTATGAAAATGTCAGTCTGTACAACAAGAGCAGAAGGAAAAGCTTCTCCTTTCTTGAGTTGTTTGTATTATTATTTTTCAGATATTATTTTATAAAAAAATCTTGGTCCTGAAGTGTTTATGAACTGAAGCTCCCACTTAAAAAATAATGTAGTTCAGCCTACGTTTAAACCCCCCCCCCCACACACACACACACCACCATGCATGTATTATTTAGCTCAAGAGGAAGTGTCATGATCCATCATGTTTTAGGATGAAGGGTTTCAAAATATTTGATAGATTAGTATATAGCTGACAGTTTCTTGACACGTAGGGAAATACTAGACTGCCCATTAGACTAGAAATTGTCAGCTGCTGTCTTGCAGGCATTAGCTTAATAAATTCCACCCAGTTGCTTCTAGTAGAAGTACATTCTTCTCACTTTACCCATCATACCCCATTTTACATACATTTAGAAATGAAGGCCCAGTGAAGCATCCATTGGTTTCTACTATTAGTTTTAACTTTTAACCCAGTCACAGACAGTGCAGGAAATATTGCACATCTTTCACACTATGTTAGCTGGTATTTCAGAAACATTTTGTTGTGTCTTGGAATTTCAAAATCAACACTATCTCAAGGACATTAAGATATGATGCATTTGGCAATTGACATGTTGTAGAGAGTAGTCTCATTTAGATTCTATCTCAGTATGAAAAAGGCCAACTAGAAATATATCCCAACAAACAATTATTAAAAATTCTGCAAATTTCTACAGTGAGTCTTGCCATCATGTAGTTATGACTGAGAAGAGCTTTCCTTGTTATCCAGGTTTCTACACCAAGGAACTGGGACTTTTTTGTCTTGGCTATAATAACGTGGAATGCCCTGTCACTTTGAATTTTGTAAATCTGTTAAAGCCGAACCAGAAAGAAAGGCATTTAACAACATTTAGCCCCTCTTCTAACATGATATGTGTTGTTGTATGTTAAACACATAGCTTTGCTACTAGTGTTTATTGTAACTGGCTCATCTTTTAATAATATGTTGTTTAGCTTATTTTAACTTGTTTTATGATTACATTTGTGTATGGATGGCTTTAAATATGTATACTTAACTGTCCTAAGTGGTTTCAGCTAAATAGGATGGTATATAAGTAAAAAAAATAAATATAAATAATCTCCTCATGCAAATGATTAGTGGAGACTGTTCTTTTACATTTTTCTTTTAAATAAATCTGTTAATTATGACTGTTATTCAGTTGTATTGTAAATATCCCTTTCAGTCCTTCTACTTTCTGAGAGGCTAAAGTTTTTCCTTTCGGAAAAATGGAGTGGAAATTGTGGTTTCAACACTTTTTGAGTAGTACAGTAAAACCCCTACTTATGAATGCCCCTACTTACAAATAATTCAACTTACAAATTGGTTCTGCACTGAAATCCATGCCTTGAGTTATGAACATGCCCTGATTTACGAATGAATTCCCCCCCTCTGTGTTGCCTCCAGTGAAGCAAAAAATGCCATTTCCCCAATGGGTTTATATTGTATACATATGCAGCCTTTCAGAGCCTTGTAGGTGGCAGTAGAGATCTTTGTCTTGAGTTACGAACAGATTCGATTTACAAACAACATCCTGGAATTGAGTTTATTCGTAACTCGAGGTTTTACTGTACTTGTTTTGAATGGTCCTGAAATGTGTTTTCTCTTGAGAAAAATTGAGTGTCACATCAACAACCAAACTTTGGGACAAATTTAAATATTACTTGTCTATTTAAGAGGCAGCTTTTAATTATGTTATGTTGCTGTTGACCAGGAGTTCCCAACCTGCAGGCCTAATCCGGCCCATGCATATCATTAATCTGCCCATGGTGACCACCCAGACACCTCTAGACCTGCCACCACCACTGGAAGTCACAATTCATCACTTACCATGGTGGTGGGAATTGTAATGTTTTTCCAGGTTCTTGGACAGGCTCCGCCACTTCCCAGAGAGGCTTTTTGTAGCATGTTTGATTTGGGATTTTTCTGACACTTCTTGGCTGCACTTCAGCAGCTAGAGCATGACTGTAAATAAGGATTTGCATTTCTCAAAATTAATGTCTGGGTTTTTACACAGAGAAGATCCCTAATGAAGATAATATTGATGACAGCAGTAACAACTACTATTGTTGTAACTTTGGTTTAAAGCAAAAACTGATAGTTCGTTTATGTTTCCCAAATCAAAAAAGTTTAGATCAAAAATTTCAGAACAAGGGCAAATTGAAGCATTATTCTTCTATATTTGAAAACTCTTTAGTCAATGAAAAATGATATAAATATTATACATTGCCAAAAAGTAGCAAAAATGAATATATTTTGAGAAAAAAGCATGTAAAACACACACTAATTCCTATTTAGTAAGAGGAAAATCCTTTTATTTTTTGCTTTTTGGAAACTGATATGGAACCAAGATACAATAAACAGGAATTTGGAAAAAATGCAACTGGAATAAGATTGGATTTCCACATCCTTGCTCACTGCATTATATGAAAACAAATGAAGGAGACCAAGGAGACTAATATGTAAAATGACACACAGTTCCTTCAACAACCTGACTAGGGGCTACACAAATCTCAATAAGGGTTCAAGGCTACCTTCTCCAAAGAAGAAATATACTCCTTTACTAGATAACCAAGGTAGAGTTGCCCGGTTTTCCAGGATTTCCCCAGATTCAAGCTGTCCTGGCCGATTCAAGAAAAAAGATGTAAAAGTCCCAGATTTTTAGATTTTAACAAAGGAAGCAAGATCACCCATCACCAAAGGGGTTTTGCAAAGAGTTAATTCACTGCCTCCCTGCCTTTCTTTCAATTATCCTGCTTGAAAGTGGTGAAGGCAAAGTTGCACCCTGAGAAGCCCGCTGGGGAGGAGAGACACTTGAAAGCAAGATAATTGAAAGAAAGGCATGGAGACAGTGAAATAACTCTTTGCAAAAATCCCTTGGCTCACCTTGAAGTTGGGGGACAAGGATGTTAGCTCCACCCACACTGTGATGACATCATGGTGGGGTAGTAAAATTGTTGACATCCCACCACTGCAATTGCTTCTTTGCTTTCATGTGTGTTTGGAAGTGTGAAGCACTGGATGGCCTATTTGCATCTTTCATAACAATATCTATGCTCTCTATTTGTGTTTACTTCCCAAAGGGATGTTAATTTGATGCAGTACATATTTTGCATGAATTATGGAGAACTTGGGCAGGGATTTATTTATTTATTTATTTATTCAAACTTTTATGCTGCCCTCTTCACAAAGACCCAGGGCGGCTAACAAACTTTCAAAACGCTTAAAACACAGTAAAAACATGGTATAAAAACAGAATTAAAAAGGATTAAAAAGTTACAAAACTTAAGAGAGATTAAACAAGTCACACAGAGAGAGGGAGGGGTTAGATGAGCCAACAAACTGAAGCAAACGTCTGGCCCATACCCCACAAATGCCCTGCCAGCCAGGTCTTAACCCCCTTCCTAAAGGGTAGCAGCTCTGTCTGGAGACACAACTCACTTGGCAGGAGATTCCATAGGGATATCCTTGTCTTGCTCTTGGCTGGACATAAGGAATCCAATGGAGCATTCAAATTCCTTTTTGATGTGTCTTATTAAATTGAGACAGCCTCAACCTTGGGGAGTGGGGAGTGGGGGGGGGGGAGGAGAGGAAGCATGTCACTGAATCTTTCCAGCTATCCTTCATGCTTTGCTCTTAGTTGAAGCAATATTGTAGCAGCTGTAACCCTTTCCCATTTGGGCTTGCATTTAAAACTATTTTGGTTGTGGTTTGCTGTCTAGGCTCTGGTATAGAAAGTGGAGCATGTGCCAAAATTTAGAGCTGTTAATTTTGTGTCACTGAACTATAAGATTACAGTCTTAATTCCCCCCCCCCCAAAAAAAAATGTCCTGTTTTTCAAGTAGCTTTTACCTTCCCTTTTTTTTAAAAAAAAAATCATGTCAGAAGCACACAAAAGGTGCTTTCTGGGTTGAAAGGATTTTTGCTGGAGGAACTCTGCTCAGGAAATGCCTGAATGAGCACTGCAGTCCCTGTGAATGGGCCTTTACCTTCCCTGTTAATGTGGATACAGCACCTAGAAATGTGTAATTATGGGCAAGTTAAAATGGGGTAGGTTAATCCATGCAGTAGTCTAATGTAAACAAACAAACAGTAATACCTTTAAAGAATGTAGCTGGTATTTTCTGAGATGCTCTAGGCACATATACTTGCTGACACAAGTTTGGTCTTCTCAAATTATGCATGTGCTCATGCACTAGAGCACAACAAGACAGAAATTATTGTGCCACCAGCAATATTTCATATACATCTGTGCCTATAAACTCTCCAATTTGCATGCATCAGCTCATCTTCTTCAGAGACAAAAATAAAACAAGGAAGGAACAATCTTGCATGTGACAAAATTGTTTGAAATCACAAGGCTCTTTGGACTGTCTAGAGATATTCCATGCAAAATAGGATGCTCGGCAGAAATCTCTGTGGAAATAAAGAGACAGGTTTTGCACATCCCTAATGCATAGGTGCAAGTCACAGTACAGAGTTTCTTTACAATTCTCAATTGAAAAGAACACATTGATTGCTTTTGAATCTCAGCTTGTCTCCAAGGATCTCAGAGTAGCATACATGGGACTATTCTGTTTTAGTATTGCAATAGTTATTGAACTTATTACAAATGGCAGAGCAAGTCTCCCTGGTGGATGGATCTTCAGCACATATCATAATGGGCTAGTTTCCTGTCTCAACAATAGGTCTGCCACCAGTTCTAAAGACATGAGGCTCATCCAAATGTCATCTACCAGCCATTCAGTGGAGCGAAGATCAGCAGAAGGAAAACAGAGCCAACATCAATTTAGTCTCTCTCTCTCTCTCTCACACACACACACACACATGCGCGTGCACACACATGCACGCACACACACACACACACACACACACACACACATACACACACACACATTCCAGCTTTGCTCTGTAATTTTATTCAACAGCCATTAGATCAGGCTCTAGTTCAGGACAGCAACCAATAAGCAAAGGCAAAAAAAATAAGCTCAGTTCACTAAATCTAATTGACTGTTTCATTATATAACTGTCGTAGTTTAGCTTCTTACAGGGAACCATCCTATTTAGCAGAATATTAAAAAGACAGTGATTTTTCTAATGTGGTTATGGCTATACTATCATCCTTCACCTTCCTCCATTTAAAGGATGTAATAGAAGATGCTGATAGTACAAGATGTACTTGGATGAACTGCTCCTATGCATTTCAAAAGAAAGGTTACTCTTCATGTTTTGATATCATATGATACATGATCCACTGTATTCCATCTATCCTGATAATATAAATTATTCTCATGCATTATTCTCATGACTCATATTAGATCTCTTTATTAAGGATGGATTTATATGGTGGTGGAATATCAAGTCAAAAACTCACAGGATATCCTGTATGCATATGGGTATTAGAGATGAATTATTGGAATATGCCATTACCAGCAGAAGGGGGAAATTGTGTTCACTATAATGACCATAAAAAGAGGAGACACTGCCAGTGAAGATGAAGGCTGTTACTCTTTGGAGATCTATATTAGTTTGTGGTAAAACTGCACATTCATGTTTTAGTTGTATATGTGGTCTCAAGCCTATCCTCAATCACTAAACAGATAAGCTGACTTAGTTGATTTGACTGAAGATTGGGTTCAGGGTTGTCATGGTCAGAAATCTTTCACCTTTTCCCCAGTAAAGTTCTTCCACTGGGGTTTGTTTTGGAAAGTGGTTGTGCTAACCTCCAAAGCCCTAAACGGTTTGGGACCTTCCTACTTGATGGAGTGTCTACCCCTCATAAGTGAGGCCTGCTTCACCTGCTCTTCTCTGACAACTCAACTCCAAGTACCGACTCCCAGGTTTGCTAGAAAGTCCATTACCCATTGAAGGGCTTTCTTAGTAGTGGCTCCAGCTAACTGGAATGCTCTACCGAGAAAGCTATGTGTGATTGACTCTTTAGGGTCCTTTAAGAAACAATGGGGGGGGGGATTCTTTTCAAGGAGGCCTTTGGCAGTTTCTTGACGTTTAAATAGGAGCCCTCCCATCGTTTTGCCACTTGGGCTAGTGGTCCTTGTTTCTGACTGGACTGGTGGATGGGTGGGATTTTCCCTATGGTTTAATTGTGTCTCTTTTGTTCTTTTTAACATTGTGAGCCGCCCAGAGTAGGTGTGTATCCCAAATGGGTGGGGTATAAGTGACATAAATAAATAAATAAATAAATAAATAAATAAATAAATAAAAGTCTGCTTCTGGCCACTAGTCAGAGAGATACATTGAGAGTATTACTCTATTCCTCATCTATCCAATTCAGGTGTGGCCAGTGCAGGCCACATAAACTGTTGGGAATTATTGAGTGAACCCTGCAAGTGGAAGACTAGGAAAATCCAGTAGTAAGGTTATTCATAACTTGAGGCATTTTTCTAGACTATACATACAGAGAGAGCAGGAACAAAGCACAGATGAGCAAAGCAAGCAAAAAAACCTTTAGCCACATTTCTATGAGCAAATCACGGAGGCTTTGCCCACGGAGGCTTTGCCAGGAGGATTCAGAGTGCTTCCCCTCTGTCCCACTTGTGTTTGGTGTGTAATCATGACTTCTTAACAGACATTACTATGCTTGGTTCTACTTTTGCTTCTTCCATGCTCTTAGCTGGTGATGGTGCCTTTGGCTAAAAAGAACCAGGATTTTTTCATTCTTCGTAAACGAACCTTCTATTTACTCTCCCAGCATTCATAGGAGTGTTATTGGAACATCACCTCTGTCTTGACATTCCCTGGCACGGGCTGAAGCTTCTGCGTCTCTTCAGAAGAGGGGAGATCAGCTGGATGATTTATAATGTATGTTTTATTATTGCTGCTCTCCACTTTGAAATCTTACAAATACTCATAAATCCATATGGGAATTTTGAAAAATAGAAGATATGTCATAACACTAAGGTCAACCTTGCTCAAAAGCCGGTCATATCCGACTCTAGGGTTCAGTGCTCATCTCTGTTTATAGCCAAAGAGCCAGTACTGTCTGCATCTGCAGACATTTCCATGGACATGTGGCAGACATGACTGGACACTGGAGTGCATGGAATAACATTTACCTTCCCACCAAAGTGGTCCCTATCTATCTTTTTGCAATTTCTTGCAAGGTTGGCAGGAGCTGGGACAGAGATGAGAGTTCAATCCATCATGCAGTACTCAGGTATTGAGCTCCGATCTTCCAGTCTTCAGGGTCAGTGTTTTAACCACTTTAGTCACCGCAGTCATAACACTGGGAGGGCTTAAGCCATGGAGCTAACTCAGGACGTTCATCTAACCTGTCTGCCACTGAGCTTCTTCTTGGAAGATATTTCCTAGATATCCATTTACATATACAAGGCAGCCCCTATGTCAGTCCTATATCTGAAATAACCATATTGTACTCAGTGGTGATCACTGTATGTGCTGCAAAAAGAATGTGCAATGTCCTCTTATATTTCCACTTTTCAATGGGTTATGCACACTTTTGTGTGTGTGCTGGGTTAAGCTATGCAGTAGCATCTGATTAATTTGTTTTCTTCTCACCCAGTAAGGCAACTTTGTGTTTGCACCTTTATATGATTAGTAAAGGTTGCCCTTGCTTGAAAGACAGTGGTATCTGACTAGGGTTCAGTGCTCATCTCTATTTATAGCCAAAGAGTCAGTGCTGTCTGTGTCTGTAGACATTTCTGTGGACATGTGGCAGGCATCCCTCAACACCAGAGTGCACGGAATGCTGTTTACCTTCCCACCAAAGTGGTCCCTATTTATCTACTTGCAATTTCTTGCTTTCAAACTGCTAGGTTGGCAGGAGCTGGGACAGAGACATACCTTGGTGTATATTTTTAGGTACAGATATGGCTCTCAGATAAATGTCTCTGTCTGTTAAAGTAAGATTAATAGCAGCTTTGAGGAAGCAGCCACCATTTTAAAGCTTTACTGCACCTAAAACGTCTCCCTTATCATGCATTTTAACACCACATTTAACTAAATGGGATGTTTGCTGTTCTCAAGTTTGCTTTTAAACGATGAAACCATTAACAGGTGCAATTATAGTTAGGTTACCTGGCATTTTCCATGAACAGTGATGTTCTTTATTTTCCATCAAGCTCTCACATTTTTCTTCCTCATGACATGTGAAATACTCAGAGTGGAACTTTATGTAAAATACAGAAATGGTGATTTTATTCCCATAGAGTTCAGATCACAATTGCACATACCCTATTTGCTGTTGTATAAGACCCACTCCCCGCCCCGTAAAATACATGGGGAAAATGGAGTATGTCTTGTACTGTATATAGTGGTCTATAGTGAGCTATTTTTGCATCTTATACTCTGGTGCATGTTATATGCCGGCAAATACTGTATATTAAGGATGTAAACATCCTGTTTTGTCTCATTTTCACATGGTAAATGAGGAACTGTGAGGTGTTCATCTCTGGCAATGAGGTGGCAATGATTATTTTGTTATTATTATGCTTCTTGCCAGTGATCAAAGGGGCATTAGGAATCATGTCCTAAAATTTGTGGGTGAAATGACATGTTTGTAACATCCGTGATTTGTTTTACATTCAGGAAACAAATTAGTAGATATTGGTGATTGTTTTAAATTGGTGTCAGATTCTGGAACAACTCTACTGAAATTAGTAAGGAGGGGAGGAGAAGGGCCCAATCTTGTTTCCATATTCTTTTAATTTCTTGCCTTAATGTTCTCCACTTAACTTTATTTTTAACTTTTCTCTACTTTTGAGATTGCTTATTGATGGAACTCCAGATTTTGTAAGGCATGTTTTTCTTGCTTAGTGAGAAGTATAATATTGGGCTTATTAAAATCAACTGATTTATCTGTGGTGAATCACTTGTCTCAGTATGGTACTGCAATTTTATTTTCTAAAATTGGATGTGGCTGGAATGTATAATATGGAAAAGAAAGATTTGAGTAACCCATAAGATGTAGCCAACATCTGAAAAATGAGAAACTTGGTTATGCCTTTACATAGAATTCATTGATAGTATTTTATAGCACCTATCTATGACATATGTATCCTTAGACTTGTGACAGCTCCTAAATGTATTGCTTACACCTTTTCTTCTAATTATTTTCTGATAGCATCTGGTGGAAATAGCTTGTTCTTCAACTGTGCATATGGATCCCTCAGTTTTAGCCTGAAGATGGCCAAATTAAACCATGAGGTCAATTGTTCCCAGATTGTATAATTACTTATCATGGGAGGTCAGGGTGGCCCAATTTTAGACGTATTACCATCCAGGCTTATGGTCTTGCCTTGACAGCCAAGAGATAACCTTTTGTGTCCATCAAGAACTGGCTAAACTCTACTTTAGAAGACCTTTTCTTATAAAAAAATAACTAGGTAAAATGGAACCCTTTAAAAAATCACAAGTCTGTGCCTTCCAATTAAAGAACAGAGAAGCAGAAAGGAAACTCCAAGATAGCTTGGAAGACAAAATTTTGGAACATTGTCCTACCCTTGAATATTGGATGTCACTCTGGATTGAACTTTGACGTACAAGAACTATTGTCAAAATACCTAGCAAAATGTTGGCAACAAAAATAACATACAGTACTGTACTTCACAAACTGGCTGGTTCACAAACGATAAGAACAACAGCTTTGTCCCTGTACTACTTTGCAGCAAAATATACTATAATCATAGAACAATTGAGTTGGAAGGGGCTATGAGGCCATCAAGTCCAATTCTTTGCTCAATGCTGAAATCTAAATTAAAGCAGATCTGACAAATTTTATCTTGAAGGACTCCAACATTGGAGTGCTTGCCACTTCCTTAGGTAAATGGTTCCATTGGCATACTATTCTAACAGGTAAAGTATTTTCCCTGATATTCAGCCTATCTCTCATTTCCTGTAACTTGAGTCTGTTATTATGTATCCTACACTCTGGGATAATTGCAGTGCCATATGGTATAAAACAACCCTTGCCAAATAAGTGGATGTAGCTCTTAATGAATCATGCAGGTTTATTACTGGCTTCCGGAAACCTATCCCCACTGAAAAAGTCTTTTAATTTGGCTAGCATTAGCCCTCCTGAAGTACATTGAGTATTGCTAGTAAATAATGGATGAAATAAGTAATACAGCACCAAACCATACACTTTAAGGATACAAACCTCTAGATTATGAATTCTCAACCTGCGTCTCATAAGCTGGATGCAGCCTGCAGCACCATTTCATGTGGCCCCCCACTGCTTCCACCACACCAGGAAGTGTCATGTGGTGGAGGAAGGGGGGAATGGCCATTCAGCCCCCAAAGCTGTCTGAGGGAACGTGACCCAGCCCCTGGCCTAAAAAGGTTGAGAACTCCTGCCCTAGATGCTAGCTAAAATAGAGGGAAACCTCTTAAACTCTAAATATTAAACCAGAAGAAGCTAGACTAAGCCTATGGAAAGCAAAACAACACATTTTGGTAAATGAATGAATGTCCAAGAGTGTCTCCCATCAGGGCAAGATTCTGTCTGGACTATCTGGAAGTTTCTTAGTAAAGAAGTAGTCAATTTCTTGTTAAAAACAGTCTAATCATTTTAACAGTTTGATTTATTTAGAATTTTACCTATACTTCATATACATACATAATTTTAAAGTGTGAATCCTTTGATATGAATAAAGAAAGAAGGTAAATCTTTTTTAGTCACTAGAAAAATAATCAGTGTCTTGCCAAGATCTCTTTCAAATAAATGTTTTTCTATGCTACTACTGGAGTGAGCACCCATCTCTGTCCCAGCTCCTGCCAGCCTAGCAAGAAATTGCAAGTAGATAAATAGAGACCACTTTGGTGGAAGGGTAATTAACATTCCATGCACTCCGGTGTTGAGACATGCCTGCCATATGTCCATGGAAAAGGCTGCAGCGCAGATAGCGCTGGCTCTTTGGCTATAAACAGAGATGAGCACTGAACCTTAGAGTTGGATACGTCTGACTTTTGAGCAAGGGTGACCTTTACCTATGCTACTAGTATTCAAGTCCAGATATTTTAAACTGGATCTGAGCAGTGGATATATAGTGGCTTTGTTCAGTGGGGTGATGTATTTTTTTCTGACTTTGGGTGAGAACATTACAGGAACTCAAAGCACCAAATTTAACTCTGGCCCCAGAATAAGTTCAGGCTCATGTGCAGTGCCTTTTTAAACTCAGAGTAAATCAGTGTCTTCTGATATAATGACTACTTACTTCATCATCAACAGGATGCTGTCACTGCCACCTTGTTGAAACTACCTGTCTACAGAAGTCAACAGGACAGCCACTCCCTACCCTCTCCTGCTGTAGCCAATTCCATCTGCTCCTCATAATGTCTTTCTCTGAAATGTCCTCTCAGAGTATTTGTGGATCTTGTGATGTGTCATTGGAGGGCATTTTATTTTAATGCTTTTTAAATGTTTTTGTAAAGTTTTTATTTCTTTTATGTGTATACCGCCAGGAGTTGCCTTGCTTAGCGGGCAGTGGTAGAAATGTGAGTAATAAATAAATAAATAAATAAATAATATCAAGTTTCTTGTTCTCAGCAAAGCAGGCTGTCTTGACTTACTGAGACATCATATACATATATATTCATGAAACACATACACCAATAAAGACATGAACAACTCATATAATGCTTCTAAGCCTGTTGAACAAAGCAGCAATAAATATAAATTTGCATTATTCACACAAAAATGTTACTCACCAATCTAAAAATTTTAATCAAGTCCAACAGAAAGTATCTAGCAGTCTCACAGGGAAGTATCCCCACCCCCACCCTTACTTCTTTCTGAGAAGAAAACACCTGGGGATTTGCATCATTTCCTCAGAGGAAGACATTGTGGAGGTTGGCATTCTGGTCCTGTTTCTCATTTGTCTAATGCCCTGTTCAGAATAAGATACTGGTGAGAATTAGCGCCAAATGGCTCAGTTTAAACAGTGGCACTGAGACAACCTGATTTAATGAATTCTATCTTCCCCTTGCTTATAATGCCTCCATATGAGTTAGGATTCATCACATCAATAGCCACCATTTCATTTTTACTTTTGCTGCATCTAAATTTTGATGGTAGTTCACAGTGTGCCTGGTTTTAATCCAGTCTTTTTTTACTTCCTTTACTTTATTTCAAAAGAGAAATGGAATGATTTACAAGTGAAATACAAGTGAAAATTGTCAATGTGCCAGAATATGTCTCACATCATCCCCTCAAGGGTGAGAAACATTAAGTGGTTCTTTGTACTTTTGATGAAAAGATGCTTTTTGCTTTTAAATATGTTTTCATAGGAATCAGAACTCTCTATTGCTACTATTTTCCTGTAAAACCTGGAGGAAATTGCTGATATGACACTGGAAACAGACGGGAGCATTATAGGATTTGGTGTGCTTTTAATCTTTTTAGATTTTAATTTTAAATTTTAATGTTAACAGTTTTGTATTTGAGGTTTTTAGGTAGTGTTTGTGTTTTATTGTGATTTTTTTTTTATTACTTGTAAACCGCCCTGAGTCACATTGGTGAGATGGGCGGTGGAGAAATATGAACAAATATATAAATAAATATATAAATAAAATAGGAGCATTTGAAATTATCATAATTGCAAAGAGTTAACCCTTGGCCATTTATTAAAAGTAAGAAGAAGAATAGCTAAATCCTGGATTTTATTTGAGATGTAGGTGGGCTATAAGCAAATCTGTGATTTAAAAAATATAAACCATCTACAGGAAATAGAATAAGCAAAGAAAGAAACAAGTGAAATGAGACAATTTCAGATAGACAGGGGACAAAATATATCCTGGAATCAGTGGTGGGCAGCAAAAAAATTCCGCTACCACACCGTGGGTGGATCCTAAGTTGTGGGCGGAGCCTACACCGTGGGTAGAGCCTATGCCATGGGCAATCTAGTCAGGTCTGCCATCTGGCCATGTATACATTTGCAAACACAGTCAGCACTGTTTCTTTGGCTGTAAATGGAGATGAGCACTGCACTCTAGAGTTGGATATGACTGGCCTTTGAGCAAGGGAGAACTTGAACCACTTGCAGGGACAAAACCTGATGTCAGATTTGAATACCAATCAGGGATCTTCTGTTATTAGGTAAAGGTTGCCCTTGCTCAAAAGCCAGTCATTACCAACTCTAGGGTTCAGTGCTCATCTCTGTTTATAGCCAAAGAGCCAGTGGTCTTGATCCACAAAAGCTCACATTAAAATGCAGCAGTTTTTGTCTTTTTGTTTTGTTTACTCTCTGATATGCTTGCACAGAATAAAACTTTTAAAATAGTAGCTGTGTTATTCTGGGCAGGGCTGGGAGGTGGGAATGGCCACCCAATTTTGCTATTTAAAAAAAAACTACCCAAAGGCCACCCAATTTTGCCACCCCCCTGCCTGAAGGCCACCCAATTTTGCTACCATCACCACCACCCCGAGGCCAGGGGTGCCCACCACTGCCTGGAATAATTAATGTAACTGAAAAGATTCAGTGCAGAAATGATTAATTGATACCCTGGGACTTGGCAGCTTGTCCAGTGCTACACAGAAGGCACAGAGGAGAATCAAACTTTCAATAACTGGCTTGGTAGCCAGACACCTAAACCACTGGCTTTTGTGCCCTAGTGAACTGCTAGATGCATCTAAAGTGTCCCTTTGTTTTGTTCACAATCTAAATCATCACATTTCGCTTATTTCCTCTAGCTCTGCCTGGCTAGCTAAATTAGAAAACAATTTATCAAATCAGGTGAATTTCTGATGAGCAAGTGAAGAAGTGCTGATTGCTTTTTAACTTTTTAGGCTCATGCATGTTCATTTGAGACCACATAATTTCCAGCTTCTGGAATGGCCAGAGATTGTGTATGGCTCTTGAAATGGTGTTAGATTGGAACTATTATCAGCCCTTCCAGCAGTGAATTGCTTTCCAGCTATATCTTAAGGTCTGCAGACGAATTATCTATATTCCAGAGTGTGAGTCAGTGTAGTATAGTAGATGGAACATCAGACTAGGACTCAGGTCCCTTGGGTTCAAGTACCTATTCAGCTATGGAAACCGCTCAGAGTCGGGTTCTCCCGATTGGGGCAGGGTAACAAATGTAATAAATAATAATAATAATAATAATAATAATAATAATAATAATAATAATAATAATAATAATAATAATAATAATAATAATAATAATAATAATAAATCTATTGAGGGATGCAATGGTAAACCACTCTTGAACATATCACATACATGCAAAGCCATACAAAGGTCACTATTCATTTGAAGTAACTGGAGAACACATAATTACACAGTTTTACAGCATAACACTTTCATCTAGTATTCTTAGTGCAATGACTGGTTGCTTAGAGTACTAATAAGTCTGAGATGATGGATATCCATCATCTCAAATGATGTCAAGACAAGGCAGATATTTTTGCCTAATTGGAGGAATCTGCAAGTCATAGAAGGAAGGGGATGGGTTAGAGCAGGGGTGTCCAAACTATGGCCCACAGGCCAGGGCCAGCCCACAGGACATAATCATTTGGCCCATGGAACAGATTGCCACCACCACTGGAAGTGCCTCTCTGCCACTGGAAGTGCAGAAATCATGGCAAAAAAGTGGCAACACACAGCAAAATCATGGCAAACAAATTCAAAAAATGGTGAAAAAATGTTCTGACCTTGCTCCCTCCTCCATTGGAAGTGGCGGGGGGGGGGAGCACAAAAACGCACAATGAATTCACGCACCGCCGCGACCACCACCACCACCACCACAACTGCCACCACAAGGAAACACATGAACCCAAGCTCAGCTGTTTGAGGGGGCATGGTCAGGCCCCTGGTGGGAAAAGTTTGGGCACCCCTGGGTTAGAGGCTCTTTTACAGCTCATTGGCTCCATTGACAAACTGATCAGAAAACAGAAAAACATATATGCTGAAATTAGATAAGCAGACAAAACTGGAGAAAATGCATGGACTCTCATTTCAACATAAATATTCATCCAAATCTGAAATTTTGTCTGCCTAAGTTTCTTTCTGTACAAAAGGAAACAGCCTGCAGCCCACCACGACCCTCTGGGCAGGGAGCCACAGCAGCGGTCTTCAGAAAATTGTAGCACAAGAATAGGATGGCAGCAGCAGCAACGGTGGCGGTGGCAGCAGCGGCTCTTCCATCTCCGCTCCCCAGCTGTGACTGGGTTGGCGTTGGGTGTGGCAGTCCTGGCATCGGCCTGAGCCATGGTAGAGTGGTAGTGAGTTGGCACGAACTGCAGGTCCTGGAGTGGGATTCAGTCACAAGGGAGTCGGTGGCAGGGGCCCTAGGTGGCGGAATTTCAGACAGACTGGAATTTTAGAACGGCGGTCCCATTTGTACCATTTATGCCATGGACTTGGCCACTGGGACAGATGTGAAGGACTGGTGTGAGGGACTGTCATTAAGAACTGGGGGCCGGACATCGTCTCCTTGCCAGCCTAGGCCTTGGACTCTCTGGCAGTCGATTTATGGGACTTCTTGAAATGATTGACTTTCTTCTTTTTCTTAATGTTTCATGATGGTTGCAATTTAAGATGTTATGATTTATTTGTGATTTATATGATGTTGTGATCTACATACATACAATGATACATACATACAGTACTATGATTTTAATCCATTTCATGGGGCTTGTTGTTGTACAAAACAATTGCTATACAATGCATGCATTGTATAGTGATTTTCCCTATGGGATTCATTGTACAATGATATTTTCTTTGCTGTTTTTTTCCCACTGAAAATTTTTTGTACGATATTTTCCACAGGGAAAATTGTTATGTGGGATGCAATTTTCCCCAAAAACCTATTTGTTATGCGATTTTGTTGGTATACAGGGCAATTGCTGTATGAGGTTCCACTGTATTGTGATATGTATATTTTCTGATATGATATATATAATGTGTATTGGATGCTCTATTGTCGAGTGGGCAGTATACAAATCTAAACAACAACAAAAACAACAGCACTACTACTACTACTACTACTACTACTACTACTACTACTACTACTACTAATAATAATAATAATAATAATAATAATAATAATAATAATAATAATAATAAAAAATAAAAGTCAAAAGTTTTAGCATGCTTTAAAAGTAAAAGGTTAAAGTTTCCCTTGCTTGAAAGCCAGTCGTATCCAGCCTTAAAAGTATCCTGACCTTATTTTGCTTCAACATATCAAACTTGTTTCACTAAAATATCTAATTTCTAGTTCACCCTCCTCGCACTACCTATAACATACATTTTATTTTGGGGGCGAAATTGTTAACTCAGTGAACATTTTATTCCATGCAATTTAGTATTTCTTTTGACAGTGGGATGCAAACTGAATTAACAGTGTAGGGTTCTAGTTTGCAGTAGTGCCAATGTTAATTAATTAATCAGCTAATTAATCTAAATATACTGTGCCCTTTTGTCCAATAAACAGAAGTCTACTGATTACTTATGTTTGCCGTAATCCAGAAAATTCAATTTAATTGCTCCCTTGGAAGCATGTTGTGGTCTTGGCTTTTGTGTACTAGTGGCTGTTAGATGCTTCTAAAAGGTTCCATTGTTTTGCTCACAATCTAAATTGTTACATTTGGCTTCTTTCCTCTAGTTCCCTTTGGCCAGATGAAATCATTCAAATAGGCATTTTTGCTTTCCATCCTTCTTTTATGCTTATCCTTTGAGACATTTTCCTTCCTTCTTTGTGTTTGTGGCTTGAATTTCATCTGCTTACAAACTTGGATTGCAAATAATTCCTCCCTGTTCCAGTACACAAGCTGTCCCTGCTCTAAACTGCGTCATAAAGAGATCATAAATGTAAATTCAGCTAAACTCCTATTAAGGGAATGTTCTATGACAAGAGTTCTGTAGCCTAGATGGCACAACCAAGAAACAGCATTCCTTGTTTTCACCATGCAAATCTTTATTTGTGGTAGGATACAAGGCAAGGCCCCTATTGAACAACTGCCAGTGAGCAGTAAGGGGAAATGGGAATCCAAGCTGATCTACTTTGGAGTTTAATGTTTGAATGAGGCACTTAGATTTTTATTCTTCTGGGATGCAATCAGACCTCTTTCAGTTTTATTTTTCTGTGGTTTTAAGTATATCAAGAAATATGCCTCTTTACAGTAAAAGATGGTGAGCTTAGATTGAAGCACATTATCTAATTACTTTTTTCATTGCATTCATTGCTCTAATTGCTTTCCAGGCAAATTATGCTGGTGTATAACTGGCAAGTCTCCATCTATTTTGGAATTGAACTGATGCAGCTGCCTGCAGAAACTGGGTCATTGGTTGCAGACATTATACTGAAGAAGCAGACTAGAAATGTGGGTTCATATAACTGTTGACAACCCGTTCTAATGTAATACAGTAATACTCCGTATAACGCGAGTACCGTATATCGTTAAATCCGCATAACGTTACAAGATTTTCGGAAACATCTTGTATCGAGTAACGCGATTTTAACGTTACACGAAACAGTCGTTCTTAGCAGCAGGGTGGGTGGAAAGCTGAACGGGGTTCTCCGTTCAGCTTCCCAGCCACCCTGCAGCTACGGAGGCAGGGGTGGGGTGGCTGGAAAGCTGACGGGGGGCTCCCCCATCGGCTTACCCAGCCACCCCACAGCTGCGGAGGCATGGGCGGGTGGCTAGGGAAGCCGACAGGGAGTCCCCGTCAGCTTCCCCAGCCCCCTGCAGCTGTAGATCGGGTCCTCTGATCTCTCTGGAGGTGTTTCTGCGCTTCCCCGACGTCCTGAGCCAGTGCAGCAAGCCAGAATGTCAGATTTCGAATCCCGATGTTCTGGCTTCCTGCACTGGCTCAGGACGTCGGGGAAGCCCAGAAACACCTTGGAGCGGGTTTCCCCACCTCCCTGGACCCGGCGGGGGGGTCAGAGCCCCAAAAATTGGTAAAAAAAACGTCCGTTTTTTTTACCAATTTTGGGGTTTCTGACCCCCCCGCCGGGTCCAGGGAGGTGGGCAGACCTGATCCAAGGTGTTTCTGGGCTTCCCCGACGTCCTGAGCCAGTGCAGGAAGCCAGAATGTCAGATTTCGAATCCCGATGTTCTGGCTTCCTGCACCGGCTCAGGACGTCGGGGAAGCCCAGAAACACCTTGGATCGGGTCCCCACACCTCCCTGGACCCGGCGGGGGGGGTCAGAGCCCCCAAAATTGGTAAAAAAAACGTCCGTTTTTTTACCAATTTTGGGGTTTCTGACCCCCCCGCCGGGTCCAGGGAGGTGTGGGGACCCGATCCAAGGTGTTTCTGCGCTTCCCCGACGTCCTGAGCCAGTGCAGGAAGCCAGAATGTCAGGATTCGAATCCCGACGTTCTCGCTTCCTGCAGCATAAAAGAGGGTGGGGGAAGTTCAAAATTAGCGCACATCAGCTCTAGGGAGGTCGGGAGACCCGATGCGCGCTAATTTTGAACTTCCCCCACCCTCTTTTATGCTGCAGGAAGCCAGAATGTCGGGATTCGAATCCTGACATTCTGGGTCGCTGCACTGGCTCAGGACATCGGGGAAGCCCAGAAAAAGCTTGGATCGTGTCTGCCCACCTCCCTGGACCCGGCGGGGGGGTCAGAGACGCCAAAATTGGTAAAAAAAAAGTCCGTTTTTTTTACCAATTTTTGGGGCTCTGACCCCCCCGCCGGGTCCAGGGAGGTGTGGGGACCCGATCCAAGGTGTTTCTGGGCTTCCCCGACGTCCTGAGCCAGTGCAGGAAGCCAGAACATCTGGATTCGAAGTCTGACATTCTGGCTTCCTGCACTGGCTCAGGACGTCGGGGAAGCGCAGAAACACCTTGGATCGGGTCCCCACACCTCCCTGGACCCAGCGGGGGGGTCAGAAACCCCAAAATTGGTAAAAAAAACGGACGGTTTTTTTTACCAATTTTGGGGTCTCTGACCCCCCCCCCCGCCGGGTCCAGGGAGGTGGGGAAACCCGCTCCAAGCTGTTTCCAAAGTTCTCCCACCTCCCTGGAGGCAGCAGCAAGCCAAAATGTCAGGATTCAAATCCCGATGTTCTCGCTTCCTGCAGCCTCCAGGGAAACAGGGCTTTTTTTAACATTGTGTGTTCAATGTATCTCCCAACGTTAAAACCCGAATAACGACGGGACTTGTGGAACCAAGTCATAACGTTATTCGGGGTACTAGTGTATTTTACATTTTGCCCTTCCTCCATCACATGGCACTTCCTGGTATGGTAGAGGCAGTGGGGGGGGGGCACATGAGATGGGGCTGCAGGCCACATCCAGCCCATGGGCCACAGGTTGAGAATCCTTGGTAAAAGAGAATAAGATTGTATTATGTGCCTGCAAGTTCACGTCCAACATATAGTGATCCTAATAGGATATGTGAGGTATGTGAGATGTTTGAGGAGTCATTTCCATTGACACCCTCAGAGTTTTGACAACCACACAGGGATTTGAACTTATGTTTCTAGAGTTCTTTTCTTACAGTCTTTCAATTGTACCACACTATCTCAAGCCTAAGCTAATGAATAAATAAAACAAAGATATACTAAACAATTATAACCCAGTTTATGGCTGAAATCCTTTTGCTTAGGATAGTAAACCCTAACTACAGTATGCTCATTGAATTGATGGAATTTGCCAAAGAGTTGATTCACCATGTCCCCACTGATTGCAACTTACTACATTAAGCAGCAGGATTTCAGCCATTGTTTCTGTACTTATGCCTGTACATAATATGGAAAGATGCTTTATCTGGTAAACACATAAGACTTCGCGTATTGCCAAAATGCTTCTGATTTGATGGTGATCCTATGCATTAATGACATCTGACATGACCTACCATCTAGAGTTCTACTCATGTCAATTATATGGCTTCCTTTGTTAAGTCAAATCTCAGTTTAGGTCTTTCTCTCTTCTTGTTGTCTTCAACATTTCCCACCATTTTTATATTTTCCTGTAATTTTTATTTTCTAATGATAAGCTTAAAGTTTGATCAGTGGTGGGATGTCAAAAATTTTACTACCCCACCATGACATCATCACAGTGTAGGTGGAGCTAACATCATGGGAGGAGCCAATGTCATGACATCATGATGTTGTGGGCGGAGCCAAAGAAAACAAATTTAAAAATTATATAAAATAAAAATAAGCACACACACCTCAACCCACCTACACAGCGACCCACAACACAAACCTGTAAATAAATTAATGAAATAAATAAATAATACATTAAAATACACCCACCCACCTAAACACCCACCCACCCACAACACAAATCAACCAGAGCTTTTAAACCAGAGCTTAAAGCTTATTCTGGCTAATCTTTCTCACACTAGGTCAGATGGAAGGAACTACAGAATGAACTCACCACAAGATGGCTTCATTTTGGCACTTTTCAACTTTTCAACAGTTAAAGAAGTTAGGTACTAAGTCTTTGCCTAACCAGTTCTCTAGGATATCTAGGGGAGCAGGCTATAGGGAGCTTCAGGTTAGCAGCTTCTCTTCCTCCTCCCCGCTTGGGAAGACAGAAAGGAGGCCGTGCATACGTGCCAAGCACTGTAGGCGTGCAGGCACACCAAGTGCTTGGCGCGCATGTGCAGTGGAGGAACCAGTGAAAAGGTAAGCCCCGAAGGTGGTTCCCCCCAAAAGCTGCAACCGGTTCTCCAGGACACTGGGAAAAGTTACTACTGGTTCTGGAGAACTGGTGAGAACCTGTTACATCCCATCACTGAGTTTGATATACTAAATTTATCCATTGTAGAGAGAGTTCAAGCTTGGTTTCAGTTAGCACTCCCTTAGTTCTCTTTCTGGTGCTCCATGGTATCCACAGAACTCTCCTTCAATAGTACAGGTTACGACAGCACATTTAATTAAAAAAATTCCCCGGGGTTACGATTAATTTTCGGTTTACGACCGAAGATTGTGCTTCAGTATTTTAAGCTCTAAAATGGTAACAATCTCCCTACCTTTTCCATGCCATTTGGGGTTCTTATCTAACCATAATGATGGCACCTCCTCAGCAGTAAGCACTTCATTGTGACTTCAGGTGAAGGGGTGGCCATTTTGAATTCTGAAATGGTTGCATCGGCCATTTTGAAATTCAAAAATGTGACTAATGATGCAACTTGTTGATTGGCTGAATTCTTTCCCCGGTACTCAGTTATTAATGGTAATATTATTCAGGCAGTATTCATATTTGGGAAGGGAGATGTATGAGTGAGTTAGCTTAAATATGATTTCTAATTTATGACAAAATAGATCTTGGACATGATCTGAACATTTATTATTTATTATCATTTTAAACATTTAAAAATAGGTTTGAAGAAGACTTCTGCACAAGATGTGAAGGGACAAATGTTTGATCTTTGACCTACATGTTTTTTAAAGTAATGTTTTTTTGTTGTTCAGTCACACAGTCGATTCCAACTCTCTGTGACCCCATGGATCACTGTCCGCCAGGCGCTCCTGTCCTCCACCATCCCCCTCAACTCGCTCAGCTCTGTGCCCATTGTCTCTACAATACCATCTAGCCATCTCATCCTGGGTCTTCCCCTTCTTCTTTTGCCCTCGACCCTTCCAAGCATCAAAGCTTTCTCAAGTGAATCCTCTCTTCTCATTTGATGTCCAAAGTACTTTAGCTTCATCTTTATTATTTGACCTTCTAAGGAGCAGTCAGGGGTGATTTCTTCTAAGATTGACCTATTTGTTCTCCTCGCTGTCCAGGGGACTCTCAAAACTCTCCTCCAACACCACATCTCAAAGGCGTCTATTCTTCTGCGCTCAGCTTTCCTAATGGTCCAGCTCTCACAACCATACATTGCCACAGGGAATACCATTACTTTGACTATGCGAATTTTTGTTTGCAATATGATGTCTCTACTTTTCACTATGTTCCCCAGGTTTCTCATTGCTTGCCTCCTAAGAATCAGTCGCCTTTTTATTTCATGGCTGGAATCACCATCTGCAGTGAGCTTTGATCCTAAGAAAGTAAAATCTGTCACTGCTTCTACTTCTTCCCCATCTATTTTCCAGGGACTTATAGGGCCTGTTGCCATTATCTTGGTTTTCTTGATATTGAGTCTCAAGCCAGCTTTTGCACTTTCTTCTTTCAACCTAATCAGGAGCTTCTTTAGGTCCTCCTCACTTTCTGCCATTAGGGTGGTATCATCTGCATATCTCAAATTGTTGATGTTTCTTCCAGCAATTTTGATCCCAAATTGTGATTCCTCCATCCCTGCATTGCGCATTATGTGTTCTGTGTATAAGTTGAATAAGCAGGGTGACAAATTGCAACCTTGTCTTACTCCTTTTCCTATTCCAAACCACTCTGTCCTTCCGTATTCTGTCCTAACTGTTGCCTCTTGATTCATGTACAGATTTCTCATGAGGCCTATAAGGTGTTCCAGTATTCCCATCTCTTTATTTACTTGCCACATTTTGTTGTGGTCGACACAGTCAAAAGCCTTAGTGTAGTCAATGAAACAGAAGTATACTTGTTTCTGATATTCCTTTGTTTTTTTCCATGATCCATCTTATGTTGGCGATGTGGTCTCTAGTCCCCCTGCCTCTTCTGAAACCTGCCTGCACTTCTGGTAATTCTCTCTCCACATACTGTTGCAGTCTATCCTGTATTATCTTGAGCATCACCTTGCTAGCGTGAGGGATGAGCGCAATTGTTCGATAATTTGAACATTACCCTTTTTGGGGAGTGGAACGTATACAGATCTTTTCCAATCCTGTGGCCATTGTTGTGTTTTCCAAATCTGGTGGCATATAAAATGCAATAATTTGATTTCATCATCTTGCATTGTTTTGAAAAGTTCAACTTGGATACCATCAACTCCACTGGCTTTGTTGTTTGCAGTGTTTTTAGAGCCTTTCTGACTTCACTCTCTAGAATGTCTGGCTCATGTTCAATGTTCTCATCATTGTGATTATCAGGGGTGTTGAGGTCCTTTTTGTAGAGTTTCTCTGTGTACTCTTTCCACAAAGCCATATTTAAATTCCAAAAATGAGTCTTCCCATGTAAATAAAATAAAATAAAATTGAAGGCAAACCTGAACTGCCTCTGGAGGCAAAAAGGATGAAATTGTCCTCCTTTGGACACATCATGAGAGGGCAAGACTCTCTGGAAAAGACAATAATGCTGAGAAAAATGGAAGGCAACAGGAAGCAAGGAAGGCCAAAATAAAGATGTATTGATTCTCTAGGCCAGTGATGGTGAACCTTTCAGAGACCGATTGCCCAAACTGCAACCCAAAACCCACTTATTTATTGCAAAGTGCCAACACAGCAACAGGGGAGGAAGGAAAGGCTCCCATTAGGCTGCTGGAGGGAGGGTCGGGGTGAATTCTGTGCTGGGGGAGGGAGGAAGCATTCCCATTGGGCTGCTGGACAGAGGGGTGGGGCAAAATCTGTGCTGAGTTATTGCACAGGTGCCCACAGAAAGGGCTCCAAGTGCCACACGTGCCATAGGTTCACCATCACTGCTCTAAGCCTAAGGGAACCCACAAACTATAATTTACAGGAGCTAAGTGATACTGTTGAGGACAGGGCTTTTTGGAAGTACTGTATCTCATTCAGAGGCTCACATAAGTTGAAGATGACTTGACAGACGTAACAAGAAAAAAGAAAACAATGAAAATAGTAATCAAAATATAATTTCAAGTTAGATTTTAGTTTTTCTTCTTTGTAAGCTAAGACTAGGCTTTCAACTAATCTCAGAAGAGACAAGAACACAGTAAAATTACTATTTTATTTATTTTGTAACCACTGCTTATGTTATTTAGCTCTATTCTGCATTATTAAATTTTGAATTGTATTGGAGAGCCAAATGGTAACTGTGAATTCTTTTCAGAAATCAAGAGTGAGCTCTTCCTATGATTTTTATTTACAGAAAGCTTTGTGAACTATGACTTTCACCTTTTTCATCATATCCCAGCCATGCAATTATTGGAAGTCTTCCTTTTTTCTGAAAAACTTTCATAAACCTTTAAAGGATAAAACATGCATTTTCCTGCCTGTCTTCTTAAGGGAGAGATTATATTTCACAGGCTTCTAAGTACCAAGCAACTTTCAGTAAAGTGTTGTCATTTTACTGCATGAATGTGTGTGTGTGTGTGTGTGTGTGTGTGTGTGTGTGTGTGTGTGTGTGTGTGTGTGTGTGTGTGTGTGAGTGAGTGAATGAGTGAATGAATGAGTGAATGAATGAATGAGTGAGTGTGTACACGTGCACATGTGCATGCATGTGTGCATGGGTGGGTGCGCACACATGTGTGTGTGTGTGTGTACGTAGGTGCATACATGCGCGCTTTAGCAGAATTGATTCAGAATAAGGGTTTTGTTCTCAGTTGCTAATGAAATGCAGACTACTTTTTTATCAGGTTCCATTCACCACAGTAAATGAATAAATCAATTGAAGATATTACTGATTCATGTTTCAAATGAAGATTCCAGCAAAACAGCTGTCAGAGAATAAGTCAAATAAATGTCTGATCCTGCCTTTCTCATACAGTATATGATTAATTAGACCCAATCTACATACAGTGGAACCTCATATAATAAATGTCTTCCATAGCAAAAAAAATAACATAACAAAAAGAATTGAAAAAAATGGCACCTCATATAATAAAATTATTACATTCTATATGCCAACAGATTTGGAAAACACAACAATGGCCACAGGATTGGAAAAGATCAGTTCCATTCCCCAAAAAGGGTAATTCCAAAGAATGTTCGAATTATTGAACAATTGCGCTCATCCCACACGCTAGCAAGGTGATGCTCAAGATAATACAGGATATACTGGAGCAGCACGTGGAAAGAGAATTACCAGAAGAGGCAGGAGGACTAGAGACCACATTGCCAACATACATTGGATCATGGAAAAAACAAAGGAATATCAGAAACAAGCCTACTCCTGTTTCGTTGATTACACTAAGGCCTTTGACTGTGTGGACCACAACAAAATGTGGCAAGTAATTAAAGAGATGGGAATGCCAGAGCACCTTATATACCTCATGAGAAATCTGTACATGAATCAAGAAGCAACAGTTAGTACAGAATACGGAAGGACAGAGTGGTTTGGAATAGGAAAAGGAGTAAGACAAGGCTGCATTTTGTCATCCTGCTTATCCAACTTATACACAGAGCAAATAATGCAGGGATGGTTTTGTTGTTCAGTCACACAGTCGATTCTGACCCTCTGTGACCCCATGGACCAATGTCCGCCAGGCACTTCTGTCCTCCACCATCCTCCTCAATTCGCTCAGTTCTGTGCCCATTGTGCCTACAATACCATCTAGCCATCTCATTTTTGGCCACCCCCTTTTTCTTTTGCCCTCCACCTTTCCCAGCATCAAGGCTTTCTCAAGTGGGGAAAACTTCTACAATGAAAATTTTCACTATGTGATACAGTGTCCATATGGGGGGAAATGGTATAACGAAAATTTCTATGGGAAAAATCACTTAGCAAAATTTTTTTCATTATACAATTATTTCCATAGAGATTTTTGTTATACTATTTTTTCCATAGGGATTTTCATTATAGGGTGGGAAATTGTATAATTAAAAAATCGCATAGCAAAAAGCCTTACAGAACAAATTATTTTTGTTATATGAGGTTTCACAGTATATGTAAGATACAACAGCACACTACATGAACTCCTGTTGTACCATTTTGAGCAATACCAGCTGTCTTAATTTGCTGCCATCTTGATTTCTGGGACATAAATAACAAATTATGAAACTTAGATGTTTCTGCCATTGACTTTTTGAGCTCTTTAAAAAAAAGATGAAATATGATCAGCTTAATAGTTTTTAAATTGTGTGATTCTTCTCAAAATTATATGACTTTGGGAATATTAATTATGTGAACTACTGTAAAACACCGGATAACGATTGGATCAGATAACGCTAAAATCGCATGACGTTAAGTAATCTGGGGAGGAGAATTGGATCGAATAACGTTAAGGTCCTATGGGATGGATCGGATAACAACCGCTAAAGCCTGTGCGGTTACAATGTATCTCTATGGAGCTTTAACATTATCTGATCCATCCCATAGGATTTTAACATGGATCGGATAACACTAAAAATTGGATAACACCAAGACTTGTGGAACCAAGTTTTAGCATTATCCGATGTTTTACTGTATCTGAACTTAATGTTAAGGACCAAGGCAGCAGTTTTATGTACATTTACTTGTGATTCTTTCCTTGAATTTCTTGAGGCTTCCTTGTGAATAAATAAAACACATAGCAATAACTTAGAACATGACTGTATTTCAAATTATTGTAGACTTCTTTTTCATTATAATAGTCATTTCACAAATCATTTCCCCACAACCAGTAAATAAAGGCAAGACACAGGTCGTCCATACTGGCCTCTCTCCACCCCAGACCAATGTTGCTTCAGATGTTTTGGACCTGTCTCCATCCCAGTTCTCATAAATCAAAGATAGTTGTATTGTGGTACCAATTCAGGTAATCCAGTCACCAAATTGTGTCCTGGAGCATGAGGTCTCCCCCCTTCCCCCATAGTAGCCACCATAGGAGGGTCTAGCTTATGCTTAGTGTCTTACCCTCAGAAAGCCATCCAATATTGCTCAGGAGTCCTTCCTGTAAAGAAGGTGGCTGTCCCTGCATCAGACAAATGAACGCCATCTCCCCAGAACAACTCAGGGTACTCAATGTCTGCACGTTTAAGGTTAGCATTTCCAAAAACTTTGGTTTCTGGAATTCAGTTCCAGAAGCCTAAGTCAGATCCTCAAAGCACTAATCCAGCCAACTTTTGGGAATGTGTTCCATGATGAACACAAACATAGGGTAGGTTGCGAAAAATAAGCAACTCAAGAAAAATGATAGTAACATTTGCACATCCTTACCTATGGGTATGAGTAAACACAATGATGATTGTGGGTGTTACCTTGCAATCTTGTATGGGTAGACATTCACACAAGCTTGTTACGTGATTACTAATAAAATCAGAATAAGATATTTACAATTAAACAGACATCAATGAATGAATGGATAACACATACTGAGTTTTAATAAGGTAGTTCCTGAGATCATCTCAAATAAGGTACTTTTCAATGGATAGAATTCAAGTGTGAATCATCAGATAATGGTGATAATAATATATGTGACTCAGCCTTTTATAACATGGGCATTCTTTTTAATAATGTTATGAAAGTAAGATGAGTGTCATGATTGTAAAAAGGTAGAACACTAGAGCTCTTGAGTCATCAGCAATGAGCCTGGGTTCTCTGCTTTACTGAATTAATGTCAGTGTGATTCTTCTATGATGTGCCATTAGGATGCTGTCTTCCTAATATAACTAAATACTTTTCTTGCTAATCAGTTCATTCCAAATGTTGGCTTTAACACATTATCTTGGTTTATATTCTTTTTCCAGACTGATTAAATGAGAATGTTTGAAGTCTCAAAAAAATCTATTGCATTTTATTGCATGGTGCTGCCCTGCTAGAAATTATTACCTTTTGCTTTTTGATTTTCATTTTACTTTTGACGTTATTAAACCACATTGTTTTCAATTTCAAACAGCAGACATCAGTACTGTAAATCAAGCATGCTAATTTTGAGGACAGATTGTCTATTATATCTGGGGAATCTTCCTTGCCCCACCTCTTTCCCCAGCTTTCTATTGCTTACAAGAATTTGCTGACTGCTGAGAAAATGGAGTTTGGGGCCTAGTATTTAAGAAAGGACATAAAATATTGATTGCACTTTTTTTGAATTGAAGCAATTTTCTAGATATAAGAATTAAAACCTGGATAAGAAGAGTGATGTCTTTCATATTGGCCCTATCATACTAACTTTTCTAAATGCTTCATATGTCATATGTTTGAATAGCATCATTTGTATAATACATACTGTATTTGCCGGTATATAAGACACATCAGAGTAAAGACACATCATGGTATTACCAAAATAGCCCACTATAGGCCATTATATACAGTACAAGATGCACTCCATTTTCCCAGCATATTTTAAGGAGGGAAAAGTGGATCTTATATGCCAGCAAATATAGTAATTAAAAAGAAATGTACTACTGATGAGATTGGGGAGCAAAGAAGAGCACAAAATAAACCAGATTGTATGTTTGGACATTTAAGTCTAATTTTTTCAAAGACATAATCAAGAAAAAGCCAGAAGTCAAGACCAAAGGAATACCCAGGAGGCAATATTAAGGAGATGGAAACTCAGCTGAGTTTGAAAGTCATGTTGGTGAAGCAAGGCTAGATACAATATGAAATCCTCTTCTACAGTTTTCTGCCTAGAAAATGGATAAACCATGGATAAACTGTGAAGCTGTCACTTGCAAAGATATAACATATATTTTAAAAATTCTCATCTTCAGTGAAAAATGGTACCTTTATAAGGCACCATTGAGGGGAAAATCTGTCAATTGCTATGAGATAGTTCATCCTTCATGATAGCAAAAGGCTCAGAATTTATTTTTCAGCAGTACATTATAGGAAGCATTAAGTAAGAACAGTGCAAGAGGTTTTTGTACAAAATACTGTGTTTCCTTATATACATCTACATGCCATGTTTAATTCTACCATATGAAATCATTACAGGCAGTTATATGCTTTCCCACCAAGAGACACCTTAGTTTTATTTGACCCCCCCCCCCCGGTTCATCTCTCTCTTGAGCACTTTATGTTTCGATAGTTTCTTTGCAGTGGTGGGATGTCAAAAATTTTACTACCCCACCGTGACGTCATCACAGTGTGGGTGGAGCTAATGCCATTATGTCATGATGTTGTGGGCGAGGCCAAAGAAAATAATAATAAAATAAAATAAAAATAAGCATGCGCGCACACACACAGACACCTCAACCCACCCTCCCACCCACAACACAAACCTGTAAAAAAATTAAAAAAATTAATTAAATAAATAAAATAAAATAAAAATTACATTAAAATACACCCCAAACACAAATCAACCCACCCACCCTCCCACCCCAAACACAAACCCGTCACTTACCTGTTAGTATAAGTGTCTGGGCAGCACCATGTTGCAAGATGGATGTGGTCATCGTACTAGTTCTCTAGGATAATATGCCTTAATGTAAATGTAAAACAGCTGTACCTCCTTAAGGGTTCTCCAATTGGAACAGCAATTGGAACAGCACAGGTGTAGCTTATTGATGAGGTAACTCCAAGGCTTTGCTTAAAAACCCCAAGGCCTGCCAGCCGCCAGGCCTTTTTAGGAACTGTGGTAGTATGTCAATATAGGTAAAGGTATTAAATACACATTAAAATACACACAGACACACCACATCCAAAGGTGAGTCACTTACCCTGGGGAGCAGGCTATAGGGAGCTTCAGGCTAGCAGATTTCCTTCCTCCTCCCTGCTTGGGAGGACAGCAAGGATGCCGTGCAAACGCGCCAAGCACTGTAGGCGTGCATGCACACCAAGGTAAGCCCCGAAGGTGGTTTCCCCCAAAAGCTGCTACCGGTTCTCCTGGACACTGGGAAAAGTTACTACTGGTTCTGGCGAACTGGTGCGAGCCTGTTATATCCCATCACTGCTTGTTTGGCATTTAATATAAAGGGAGAGGAAGTTCTAGAACATTGTTTTCCATTGACAAGAATCACATCACAATCTTCTGAACATTTTCAAAGTATTTTGGATAAAGATGATAATATGCAGAATTATTCACCAAGTGGTTAATTGAAATCCAGCTGGTGAGAGAAAATGAGAATACTAGAGGGACATCTTAAGATGGTGCTTTACTGTGAAGACTACAACAATCAATCCAAGCACAGATGGAAATAAATGCACTTGGCAAAGAAAGACTGAATGAGCTGCTTTCCTCCTCTATGCATCAGCACTGTTGTAGCATATTTTAGTGCCTTAGTGAGCAATGAAGAAATACTGAGATGAATAAAGGCAAAGAAGACATAAAACTCATGAAACAAGAAAAGATAGCACACCCCAATGGAGTAATGAAAAACAAAAAGATACAAATTGTTAGTGTTGATCATTGAAGGCAGAAATAGTTGGGGAATAAAGTGTTGGAGGAAGATCTTCATGGGGTCCCTTACAACTCTGCAATTCCATGATTCTAAGATCTTGGCTGAAGAATTTGAGTGCAGCAAAACCTCACTGTTTGGAGCTGCTGCATTTGAAGTTAGAAAAGCTGCAATAACATCTGACGAAGAAGAAGAAGAAGAAGAAGAAGAAGAAGAAGAAGAAGAAGAAGAAGAAGAAGAAGAAGAAGAAGAAGAAGAAGAAGAAGAAGAAGAAGAAGAAGAAGAAGAAGAAGAAGTTGTTGTTGTTGTTGTTGTTGTTGTTGTTGTTGATGACAGCTTTTGTATTACACTTTGCTTGGTCCTTATCTCTGCAACCGAACTCTATATGCCAACCTGTAACCTATACCCCCCATGTCTGAGGAAATGGGACTGTACTTCAAGAAAGCTTAGACTGAAATCCATACCCTGTAATCATTGGTTAAGCAAGCTTGCAACACACACGTGTCTAGAAGGCTAGCCCTATCTCTTCCATTTCCTTGTTGAGTAATGAACTCCAACTATTTGAAGGAGAGGTAGACTTTTCATGTGAGTCAACAAAATTCTGGTGTTTATGGAGAAGCTACCCAGAAAGAGTAGCTGCACTTCCAAGTTGGAAATGACAATGAAAGAAGTAGGACTAGCACATACACATCTTCTTTTGTGCCCTGATCAAACCCTGGACTGTAAATATGAAACCACTTTCTTAGCTTTGTTGTTGGCCAAACTTAAGTCTTCATTGGTACATGTTTCTGGCAGTAATCAGCATACCAGGAATGAGCCAGATTCTCTCCACATTCACAGAACATGTTTGTTTCTGCCGGCAGCCCCCACTTGAGCAAGTTGGTCTTGCATTTAGGGACTCCAACCCTCAGCTTATTCAGGGTCCTCCAAGTTATGTAGAGGAGGTTGAGTAAACAGAATGCTGGTGCACCCGAGGCAAATGCCAAGGGTGTGTGCTTTGTGCATTTCCCCTCAGGGAGATGCACCATCGCTTCAGTGACACAGCACCAGGGTGGAGCCAACCCTATGAAAGGGGTCGGCACTGTTTACCTGGTGCCATTTGTTTTTCCGTTCCTTCTGGCCATTTGCTCACTCACCCTCCCTCCCCACTCAGTAGTGTGAATTGTTTTGGTCGCGTTTTACAGGCCGGATGGGGATTTTTTGCTGGGACCCCTTTATTGCCTGCCTGGGGTCCCTGCTTTTTCTCCCACACTGGTGTTGTAGGTTGAGCTACAGAGTTGTTTGTTATTTTGTTTCACTCGCTTTTGGCAGATAGCATAGGAATTGTTAATAATTAGGCTAATTAGCATATCAAATTTGAAAGGTAATGTTCACTACAGGCCATCTATAAGGTAAGAAAATCTAAGTGGCCTGTTAGGATAAATGGTGGTTAGTAATTTATCCTTATGGAAGTTTGACAGCTTTGTACAGGATTAGGAATGAAGTAAAGCATATTTAGTAGAATGATAATTGGAACTGAATAAATTCAGCTTAGCAAATTGGCTTTCAGAATAAAGCAATTACCTTCCCATGCTACGACCACAGTGCAGACAAGTTTTTTCCACAGTTGGAGAGTTTGAAATAAAAGTGGCCAATTCTTAATCCAAGATAAGGTGTTGTCTCTTTCTTGTGGGGTTTGTGTGCAAAGGAAGTGTCTGATATTTCCTTGTTATTTTTATTTATTAAAAGTTTTTAACTTTTATTTAAAAAATTAAAACAATTCCCACCTCTCCTTCCTGAATTTTTCTCCTGAATCACAAGGTAATAACAATTGACTTCTATTACCTATAGTCTTCGCCCTGAACATGTGCTTTCAGATCACAGTTCTGTAGCTTAAACTATTTAAAATTGTCACTTCCATATTTATTGATTTGCTTATTGTGGAACTGCATTTTTCTATTTCAACAAGAATAGAGGAAATAGAAGAGAAAAGGAAATTCATAAAGAAATGAAATAAACACAAGAAATAATAAAAAGCAACATTATAGAGTGTTGATGGGTGGGTGAGAAGGGAGGAACCATTTCCCTCAAAATTCCTCAAAAAAGAAGCTCATTCATAAGAGCAGTGAAATTTCTCAGGCAATCTTGCAACCATCTGCAGAAAAATAATAATTAAAAAAACTCATATTAAGACATGTATACAGAGTGTGCTAGGTTGACAGGAGCTGTGACAGAAATGGGAGCTCACTCTGTCATACAACACTTGGTCTCGAACTGCTGACCTGCAGACCTTCTAGTAATCAACTACAGCGTCTTAATTGCTACTCCTTTGGTGGCAAGGTAACAGTGTTCTGTGCACTAGTCATGCCTGCCACATGACCAAAGAAACATCTGGCGTTCGATTGTAAACAGAGATGGGCACCACACCCTAGAGTCATATACGACTGGCTTTCAAGCAACAGTGACCTTTACCCTTACCTTTAAATTTTTACCTATACCTTTAAAGAGGGTCCAAAATGTATACATATTTTAAGATATGTTATTTATTTATTTATTTATTTGAATTTATATACCACCATCTTACCTTTCAAAGTTGAATTGAATTAAGGTAGCAATACATCTCAAAAATGATACAATCTCAAAAATGATAGAATGATGTCAGTCAGAATACAAGGCAAACCTTTCAATATCACTGTAATCCAAATATATGCACCAACCACTAGTGCAGATGAAACCACAGTTGACCAGTTCTATGAGGACCTAGAACACCTCATAGAACAGACACCAAGAAATGATGTACACATTATCATAGGAGAATGGAATGCCAACATACGTTGGATCATGGAAAAAACAAAGGAATATCAGAAACAAGTCTACTTCTGTTTCATTGACTACACTAAGGCCTTTGACTGTCGACCACAACAAAATGTGGCAAGTAATTAAAGAGATGGGAATACCAGAACACCTTATATGCCTCATGAGAAACCTGTACATGATTCAAGAAGCAACAGTTAGTACAGAATACGGAATGACAGAGTGGTTTGGAATAGGAAAAGGAGTAAGACAAGGCTGCAATTTGTCACCCTGCTTATTCAACTTATACACAGAGCACATAATGCGCAATGCAGGGATGGAGGAATCACAATTTGGGATCAAAATTGCTGGGAGAAACTTAAGATATGCAGATGATACCACCCTAGTGGCAGAAAATGAGGAGGACTTAAAAAAGCTCCTGATTAGCCCTATCAGTCCCTGGAAAATAGATGGGGAAGAAGTAGAAGCAGTGACATATTTTACTTTCTTAGGATCAAAGCTCACTGCAGATGGAGATTGCAGCCATGAAATAAAAAGGCGACTGATTCTTGGGAGGCAAGCGATGAGAAACCTGAGGAACATAGTGAAAAGTAGAGACATCGCATTGCAAACAAAAATTTGTATAGTCAAAGTAATGGTTTTTTCTGTGGCAATGTATGGTTGTGAGAGCTGGACCATTAGGAAAGCTGAGCGCAGAAGAATAGATGTCTTTGAGATGTGGTGTTGGAGGAGAGTTTTGAGAGTTCCCTGGATAGCAAGGAGAACAAATAGGTCAATCTTAGAAGAAATTAACCCTGACTGCTTCTTAGAAGGCCAAATAGTAAAGATGAAGCTAAAGTACTTTGGACATCAAATGAGAAGAGAGGATTCGCTTGAGAAAGCCTTGATGCTGGGAAGGGTGGAGGGCAAAAGAAGAAGGGGGCGGCCAAAAATGAGATGGCTAGATGGTATAGTAGACACAATGGGCACAAAGCTGAGCGAGTTGTGGAGGATGGTGGAGGACAGAAGTGCCTGGCGGACAGTGGTCCATGGGGTCTCAAAGGGTCGGAATCGACTGTGCTACTGAACAACAACAAAAAAAGCAATACATAGTATAATGTTCGCTTAAATGAATTGATGCTAGCTAGCATCACTATGTGAAAGTCAAACAAAATGGCAGAAGCTTGGTTGTTGTTCACGGAGCATAAGACGATTATAAAGTAGTATTCAATGTATGAGGAGAGCTTTCAAATAGCTTAAATTTAATGTGAAAATCAAGGTTATTTCTGTGATAATTAGGCTTGCAGGACTATTGAACTGTCTAGACAAGGGATTTGTACAACCATGATTGAGCTATGCAGAGCCACATAGCCTGGTTTATTGTGGTCCATGGAGTCGCAAAAGGTCAGACTTGACTAAGTGACTGAACAACAACACAAACAAAAATAATGGTATCAATAGTGAATGATTACTTAATGCAGCCTCTCTGTTGGTCCATTAGGATAAAGTTAAATTGGGAGAACTGTAAATGTTTTTGGGAAATACAGTTCATAACTGTAGGCTCACAGGTAACAGATCTGTGAATTTTAAAATCAGAACAGTAACCAGATTTATAAAGAAGATGGCTTATTCCTTATTTGAAGAACTACTGAATAAGATCAGAGTTGTCAGAGATTTTTTAATATATATATATATATATATAGAGAGAGAGAGGTCATTGGGTCAGGATTTTCTTCATAAATTATGGGTCCCATCTGATCCAGGAGCTTTTCAATTATATGTCTTCTCAACTACTTAACCCACATCCTTCTCTTTTATTTCACAAAGTGTCATAGGTAGTAGTGAGCTCTAAACTTCACATTCATATTGGAACCAGGGGGCATTTATGTTGTGTCTCCCGTCTCTGTCCGAGCTCCTGCCAACCTAGCAGTTTGAAAGCAAGAAATTGCAAGTAGATAAATAGGGACTACTTCGGTGGGAAGGTAACAGCATTCCGTGCGCTCCGGTGTCTAGCCGTGCCTGCCACATGACCACGGAAACATCTGCAGAAGCAGACAGCATTGGCTCTTCGGCTTTGAAACAGAGATGAGCACTGACCCCTACAGTTGGATACAACTGGCTTTCGAGCAAGGGAAACCTTTACTAGATGTACAAGACCACAGATTTCCCCAGTACTTCTTGAAATACAACTTGGGTGGTACAGTGGCTTCTGACTTTTCCCCTGTTTGGGACAGAATATAGTTGAACTATTTCTAATTTGTATGGAATATACAGTTCTGCAACTACTTTCACATTAAGGCAAGACAATCAGTAAGTTTAATATTCTGAGCAATATACAGCTGTAATGTTTCATTCTTAATGTTAAGCTTTTTAACGACAAGCCACATCTCTTTCCTTAGACTGCAGTAGCTTTTCTGTTACGTTTTACCCCCAGATTTCATTGTAGTCTTAATTTTCAGGATGGTTTGCCATAGACCAGTGATGGTGAACCTTGGCACTCTAGCTATTCTTGGACTTCAATTTCCAAAAGCCCAAGTCTCTGTGAATCCATACAAATGGGTTTACTGGCACTCCAGCTGTTCTTGGACTTCAATTCCCAGAAGCCCTAGTCTCTGTGAATCCACACATTCATGTGGATTCACAGAGACTTGGGCTTCTGGGAATTGAAGTCCAAGAACAGCTGGAGTGCCAAGGTTCAACATCACGATCATAGACCTTTCTTCCATTCCTCCTTTCTTTCAATGATCATAGTGAAATGTATAACAATCTGGAAATGCTGGCTACTACTAGGTTAAGTGATTGAATATAAATACTTACATATATAATATTGCTCATTTTCCAATGTAGGGTTGAAATTATGTTATAAACATACAGGTACAGGTACTTGTTTATTTTAATGAGAAAAGCTTTGTGGGTTGGGGGAGAGACCAACAAATTTCATCTGGTTGCTATAGAACATTTCTGCAAAAATCCTTTGCTCTCTGTTGCTTCTGGTGGGTTGTTAAACACCTCAGGGATTTCTGCTATATTAACTCCAGGATGGTTTTTATTTTTAGTTAAAGGATTGTCACAACTCTCTGGGAACTGCTCTTGGTCAAATAAATATTTCCCAACTTCTCTGTTAATATGTTCTCTTTCTAACTTTGTGACGTGACTGTTTCTCCATATTTTATTATTACAGGTTGCAATTATGTGTTCTGGTAACTTATGTCCCCCTGTTTCCCTCTGTGCCTCTCAGATATTACTAAGCATATAGTCATAATGATGGCTATAGTAAATCCCTGGATGAAAGTTTTTCAAAATGCACATTTTGGAATAGATTGCATGGTTACCAAAATGCACATCATTGCACTATAAAGCTAACTAATCCAGAAAAAGAAGTGAATAATTAGCTACAACCTGCACACATGCAGAAGCATTTTGGGAAACTTTTGCTAAATCTGTTTTCTAGTCCCAACTGGAGTAGCCCCATTGAATCAAGGGGACATATCAAGTCCTGTTGATTCAATGAGTTAGGACTTTGTTGGGACTTAGTATGGATCTTTGACTGTAACAGTACTTCAGGACTTATTTAAGTAAGTGTGTAGAACACTCTACCCTGAGGTTTCTAGAGCTAAGAATTGATATAATGTTATAGTTTATGAAATTGAGTACTCTTAAGATTCCAATGTTGCTTTTACCATTAACTCAGTAGTAGATGGTCTTTCATCATTAATCTCCACCTGCAATGTGTGGATAATGGTAAGTGACCTACCTTACAAATGAAATAATTCCACAAATAAAAAGGGTTCATCATCACTAGACATATAATTTCTGTGATGTGATTGTGTGATTTTCTATTTCAGTCCTTTGGGACCATTGTTCAGCAAATCCAGATCATAGCAACGATGATGGACAGAGTGAAGTGCAGTGTGGGAGTGCATTCTATTCCTTTTATCTACCTGAGAGTATAGATTGGTTTTTCATATATACTAAACTGATAGTTGTAGTAATAGTAACAGCACTTCCACTTATACATTGTTCCACAGTGCTTGGAGCACTGTCTGGAAGGTTCACAAGGTAATTAGCGTTTTTGCCCCTGGCAAGTTGAGTACTCATTTTACCAACTTTGGAAGGAAGGAAGGTTTAGCCAGTGTGCCACAAGGACTCTTATAAACATTTTTTTAAAAAAATCCTTATTTCTATTTTGGAAAAAGTAAATTCTTAATAGGTGGTAAAAAGTAAGAAGTTATCAGAGTAGAAATTGTAATTACAAAAAAAAAATAAAAATTGGATCACTCTGAGAGGGGAAGTTCACATGTCCAGCCCCCTTGCTCAAGTATTCATCATATATAATAATTATAAACATGGAATGAAGTGGTCTAAACTTTAAGGCTTTTATCATCAGTGGGAGCAGTGGAGCTTAGATTTGAGTAGACTTACCATGTTTGTCAGACCATAAGACACACTCCCCCCCCAAAAAAAAAAAAAGAAAGTGTGTGTGTGAGAGGAAACCAAGGGTGTGTCTTACGGTCAAAAGGTGTGGTACCCCAGAACATTTGTTTGGGATCTGACCGGCCAAGTGAAGGAGGGAACGGGCAGCAGCTTCGGGGGCTCGGGCAGCTTTAAGACCATGCCGCATCCGCTTCCAGCCTCACCAGATGCTCCTCTGACTAGCCCAGTGAAGGAGGGAATGGGCAGCAGCTGCAGGGCCCCACGTGGCTTTAAAACCACACTGCCACTGCCACCTTATCACCGGGTGTTTATCAGGCCAGTCTGGTGGAAGAGGGAATGGGCAGCAGCTTGGCCTGGAATGGCTGCATGGGAGAGCTGCCACCGCCATCTCCCACTGAGTTGTCTCGGTTGGTGCCAGGGCGACATGAACCCATGGGGCCATACGGGAGGCATGACTAGTATGCCAGTACTATTTGGTTCATAATTTTTTTTCTTGTTTTCCTGCTCTAAAACACGGGTGCGTCTTATGGTCTGGTGTGTCTTATGGTCCGAAAAATATGGTACATAGGATAGCATTGTTGATCCAGATATATATAGGATAACATTGTTGATCCAAGTATAGAATACTGTGATGGTAATATAATCCCACTGTTAAAGCCATACTGACTGGAGATAATGGCGTTTGAGTTTCAGCATCTTGTCACATCCTTAGACATTAGGACTTCAGGGGTTCCAAATCCAAGGTAAGATTCTGTTTGAGTTTGCAGGTAAAATAATGTTGGTGTTGTGTCCTTGGTGTGTTATGTTGCCATCATTTATTGGAGGTAGAGTTTTTTCTCATGACTATTTCAAAATAAGACAGAGAATGATTTTGTAAGTAGGTAATGGTGTGTTGCTGTAATGTTTATCTGATGACATTCCACTGAAAAGAACAGGTTTTTTTTTTCATAACTAATTCTGCATTATTAGGTAATGTAATGAATGAGGCTATACAGAGACTCATCACTTTTTTTCCAAATAATAAAATGTGGGTCTAATCAACTCACATTATAAGCATCATCTGAGAAATGTGTTATAAAACAATAATATTTATTTTCTGTTAAAATATTTTTACTAACATTGCACTTAGGTCTTCTTGGAAATAATTGCATGTTCCATGAAGTGCATTGCTCAAGGCATGAAATCCCACTGAATGCTTGGCTCCCAACCTTTTGAGGGACAGGTCAAGAAAACTAAGGCACTTGTTTGGATTAGCCTTTACTTTTAGAGGCTCCAGGACAGCACACTAAAACCATGGATTGTGAAACATACTTTTATTGCAATTGATTCTCTGAAGTATTATTTAAAACCAAAGACTACTGTCTGCTTGGGTTCTATTTATTTTTCACAAGCCTTATGGATAACAGAAATATGTCAGCATAACTCTGTGCATGGTAATAAATATCTTCCCTACTAGGTTTGGGGGGAATCAGGTATATGATGTGATGAAACATCTCTCTCATCATACCTAGATTGCAACTTCATTTGCATTTCCATTGTGGTTGCTTTTTACAGCAAGCATACATTTTCAGTGTAATGTAAACAGTCATTAAAATTATTGCAGTGAACAGTCAGTGGGAAGAAAACCACAAAGGCAGCTATAGATTTAAGAGGCCACATACTTTTTTATTACACCTTCTCCAGATGCACAGTCTCAGACTCCTGTACAAACACTCAAGAGCAAACCAGGTTCTCTCATCATTTAGTGGCTCTCAATATATGTATATATTGAGGCCTTCTTTAGCTCACTCAACAGCATTTTGATGGCTAATGCAATTTTCCTCTCAGCCTTTACAAAACTACTTTCCTAAAATACAATCCAGCTCTTTCTGTCCAAGCAGAAAATTAACAAGCAAACAAGCAAATTGCATTCACATTGTAACCAATGCTAAGTAGAATTGCCTTGCCATTCTTCTTGTTGTTGTTGGGCTGTTGAGCCTATCGTGACCCAAAGTGAAATAAACTAATTGAGTAATTGATAGACAGATCAATTATTTACTTAGTGATAGGTAGATCAGTTGATTACTTATTCATTACTCAGTTGATGTACATAGTTTTACATATTGTCTTAGTTTCTATCAATGTCCAGTAAAAACAGCAGCAATATCAATTGAGCTATTAGCCCATGAGTCAACAAGTGGTGTTGTGACAGCTACCTAAGCTGAATGCAAGAAAGAATTGCAAAGTTGAGTTATGGTGTGTTCATCTTAGTGATCACAAAGTGTGGAGATTTGGAATATCAGTGTAAGCCACAGTACAGTATGGAGGAGGACATATTTTAACAGTTTGTTTTCTTTCCACAGACATATCTGATAGTAGCTATTAGCACTTCCATCAGCACACAACTAAACAGAAGCATCATTTTGTGTAATTTCACCTGACATCTAGTTTAACATAACCTGTGTATTAACATATTCCAGCCCTCCTTAATTTCATTGGTTGTTGCTCTTAGAAATTAGAGGGTACAATGATGGTAGGGCATTGGGTGGGTTATATGAGATCAGAGGCAGATTGTGGAATGACTGACTAGGTCATGTCATCCTCAAGTAGTCAAAACTATGTAGCAATCAGGGAGAAAAGTTTAGAATTTGGCTATTAATGGTAAATTAATATAAGGAAATTAAGGGAAAAAGAATTGCTAAAGGTGAATAATTTTAATGATGTATGGGGAACTTTTTAAATAGAATTTGTCCTATTGAAAAGGAAAGGTCAGAAGGCAGTAAAAGAAAATATTTATTTTTGGAGAGAAATTGATTATAGTAACTTCTTCTTCTTCAAGTGCCGTATATGATTCTGAATATTGGTTATCATCATGGTGATTAGCCATGAAGATTATCCCAGGAACAACATAATGCAGTGGCCTTTCATTTGCCTTCCACATCACAGTGTGATACCTATACCACTGATCCAGTTCCACAAGTCACTTTCTGGTCCTGAGCCATTTTGGCACGCCAAGTCCTCCTCAGCCCCAGGCCAGGATTGATGAAGCTGCTGCTCTCCATCAAGATGGATTCAAGTGGGATTTAATCCACTTGGGGACCATCACCCTTCCCTGTGGACTTTGCTACCCAAGGCCATTAGTTCTCAGGATTATCAGGCTACTTAACCACCACCTGACGATTGTCACTGACAGAATGGTTTACTCTGTTACCATAACAGAATGTAACTAGGGAAAAAAATCATTTTTTGTCTGTTTAAAATGGCCCAGAGATTAATGGGGACACAATGTTATGTTATATTTCTTCTCTCTTTTTCTTCACTTAGTGTGATTCCCCCCTATTTTATGTGTTATGTCTTTAGTTTATTAAATTTTAAAAATATATAGAAAAAGCAAGATCACTTATAATTTCAGCTAAAACGCCTTCCTCACCCTTTCAGCTTGCGACTAAACTGTATCCAGAGCAGGAAGGGCAGGTGAATGGGGAGTTCAGCCAACAAATCCTAGAAGTGGACCAGAGGAATAAAGATGGCTCTCTGGTTGGCCATGCCCCTCATCCTCAACCCATTTGTGCCATTTGGCCTCCACTATGGCCGTGGGCAGCAGATTGCAGCTAAGTGATAAACCAAATCAGAAAACATCAGGCTGTAGCAGAGAGATCATCCATGCTCCCTCCCTTTTCATTGCACCTTTCATGTGATGGGCACAATGAGGAGATATCATGAACTCTTAATATTTTAGCAGGCATTTCTATAATTCCATCCATCCATCAGATTCTGTGTACAAGAGAAAGAAAAGTACCTTCAAAAAGAATGTAAGCGCGCAAGTGCGCGCGCGCGCGCGCACACACACACACACACACACACACACACACACACACACACACACACACACACACACACACACACACACACACACAATCAACCATCCATCCAACCAACCTAGACAACACCCTTTTTAGAAGAGCAGGGAAGGGACTGGAAAAGGATAAGTATTGAGAAAATAGAGTTCTGCCAAGATAACGCACTGGTCATAGGAAACACTCTCTTCCAGCAACACAAGAGGAGACTTTGCACATGGACATCACCAGATGGCCAACATCGAAACCAGATTGATTACATACTCTGCAGTCAACGATGGAGAACTTCCATACAGTCAGCAAAAACAAGACCAGGAGCAGATTGTAGCTCAGATCACAACCTACTGATTGCAAAATTCAGGCTTAGACTAAAGAAAATAGGAAAAACAATTAGGCCAGAAAGATATGACCTAGACAACATTCCTTGGGAATACACAGTGGAGGTGTGGAACAGATTTAATGGCTTGGACCAGATAGACAGAGTGCCAGAAGAATTATGGACAGAGAGGTGGGACATCATGCAGGAAGCAGCATGGAAAACCATACCAAAAGAAAAGAAGCGTAATAAAGCGAAGTGGTTGTCTGATGAGGCTCTTAAAATAGCAGAGGACAGAAGGAATGCAAAATTTGTATTTTGTATTTGTATTTGTATTTTCGACTTATATGCCGCCCCAGTCGCAGAGCGACTCTGGGCGGCTTACAGAAGAAACAGTTACAATTACATACCATATTCCATAGCATAAAAATAATTACAGATAAGTTACAAATATCACGTATATCTACAATAGCAATTGCAATTACAAAACATCCTAAGGAATAAAGCAAAAATACTATAATATAAATAATTACAAAATCAAAATTCAATAAGCAACAATAAAAAAGCAATAACCCGAAAATTCAAAATATCAGTCCTGTTTACACAAAGATTACAAAAGAAGAAAACTAAACAATATCAGGACATCGTAAAAAGCATATCAAGACTATTACAAGACAATACAAGGAGAAAGGAAAAAATACAGTCACTTTAATACAGAATTTCAAAGAAAAGCAAGGAAAGATGAGGAAACCTATCTGAATGAACAGTGCAAAGAAATAGAGGAAAACAATATCAGGGGTAGGACTAAAGATCTTTTCAAAAAAATTGGGGAACTCAAGGGAACATTTAAAGCAAAAATGACCATGATAAAAGACAAAGATGGCAAGGAGTTAGCAGATGCAGAAGAGATTAAGAACAGATGGAAAGAGTACACAGAGGAACTCTACAAAAAGGACCTCAACACCCCTGATAATCACAATGATGAGAACATTGAACATGAGCCAGACATTCTAGAGAGTGAAGTCAGAAAGGCCCTAAAAAACACTGCAAACAACGAAGCCAGTGGAGTTGATGGTATCCAAGTTGAACTTTTCAAAGCCCTACAAGATGATGGAATCAAATTATTGCATTCTATATGCCAGCAGATTTGGAAAACACAACAATGGCCACAGGATTGGAAAAGATCTGTATACGTTCCACTCCCCAAAAAGGGTAATGCCAAAGAATGTTCAAATTATCAAATTATCGAACAATTGCGCTCATCCCTCACGCTAGCAAGGTGATGCTCAAGATAATACAGGATAGACTGCAACAGTATGTGGAGAGAGAATTACCAGAAGTGCAGGCGGGTTTCAGAAGAGGCAGGGGGACTAGAGACCACATCGCCAACATAAGATGGATCATGGAAAAAACAAAGGAATATCAGAAACAAGTTTACTTCTGTTTCATTGATTACACTAAGGCTTTTGACTGTGTTGACCACAACAAAATGTGGCAAGTAATTAAAGAGATGGGAACACTGGAACACCTTATAGGCCTCATGAGAAATCTGTACATGAATCAAGAGGCAACAGTTAGGACAGAAAATGGAATGACGGAGTGGTTTGGAATAGGAAAAGGAGTAAGACAAGGCTGCATTTTGTCACCCTGCTTATTCAACTTATACACAGAGCACATAATGCGCAATGCAGGGATGGAGGAATCACAATTTGGGATCAAAATTGCTGGAAGAAACATCAACAATTTGAGATATGCAGATGATACCACCCTAATGGCAGAAAGTGAGGAGGACCTAAAGAAGCTCCTGATTAGGTTGAAAGAAGAAAGTGCAAAAGCTGGCTTGAGACTCAACATCAAGAAAACCAAGATAATGGCAAGAGGCCCTATCAGTCCCTGGAAAATAGATGGGGAAGAAGTAGAAGCAGTGACAGATTTTGCTTTCTTAGGATCTAAGCTCACTGCAGATGATGATTGCAGCCATGAAATAAAAAGGTGATTGATTTTTGCGAGGCAAGCGATGAGAAACCTGGGGAACATAGTGAAAAGTAGAGACATCACATTGAAAACAAAAATTCGCATAGTCAAAGCAATGGTATTCCCTGTGTGGCAATGTATGGTTGTGAGAGTTGGACCATTAGGAAAGCTGAGCGCAGAAGAATAGACGCCTTTGGGATGTGGTGTTGGAGGAGAGTTTTGAGAGTCCCCTGGACAGCGAGGAGAACAAATAGGTCAATCTTAGAAGAAATCACCCCTGACTGCTCCTTAGAAGGTCAAATAATAAAGATGAAGCTAAAGTACTTTGGACATCAAATGAGAGGAGAGGATTCACTTGAGAAAGCCTTGATGCTTGGAAGGGTCGAGGGCAAAAGAAGAAGGGGATGGCCCAAGATGAGATGGCTAGATGGTATTGTAGAGACAATGGGCACAGAGCTGAGGGGGATGGTGGAGGACAGGAGTGCCTGGCAGACAGTGGTCCATGGGATCGCAGAGGGTCGGAATTGACTGTGCGACTGAACAACAAAAAGATAGAAATCAGGTATTAAATCTACAATTTTTGAGTTGAAGGGAGATAGGGGAATTGTCCATGCATATCCTATAGAGCACAAATGACCTTGATTTGTTTTTTAAAGGGGGGGGGGACGTCAAAACTGATTAGGAGATCACAATTTGTTCACCCTTAGGTTGATGGAAGTTTTGTAAATTTCTGGTATGCTCTATCATGTAGAGAAACTAAAGAGAAATACGAAAAAATGGGAATGTTGTCCATTCATACTAACCTTATATTAGAGCAAAGATCCAGGTACAGATCCATGTAAATTTAGGCAATTCATACCTAGCAAAAGATTTATTGGCTGACCTGGTAGCAGATCACAGAATAGGTCCATTACACCAATGGAATCTATGGAGGAGTTAAGTCACAAAAATCCAGTTGGTTTCGTGGACGAACTCTAGTTGCAACTTGCTACTAGATTTCATCCACAGTGAAGTTCAGTTTAATGCAAGAATACAGTATTACTTCAGTGAAGTCTACAGCCCTGTTTATGCTACATTGCCCTTTTCCTCCAAAAGTTTTGTTTGCATTCTGGCATTCAACCTTATTGAATGTTATTATATATCCTACATTTTTAAATGTCATCAGAATCCTCTTTAAAAGGCCATACACAATGGGGAGAAGTGTTTTGTAAAAGAACAATTGCATTTATTTCTAATAATTCATATCAGTAATAAAAATAGTGACCCACTGTCACTATTTTAAATAAAGCTATTGTAGACTTAAAACCAGTATGCAGCATTTATAAGGTAATCAAGGACCTGGAAATCTTGGGATAGATAGAACAAAGATTATAATTTGTTCTATTCCAGCTCCAGAGTATCCCATTGAGATAGAGCTGAATAAGAATCAAATTCATATTTCCCTCATCTGTCATTCTGAGCAGACTTAGTGAAAGATGGATGAGACTTTCAAATTATTAAAGCATTTTTATTTTATGTTTAATCATTGAGACCCCCCTGTGTAGACAGATCAGTATGTCTGTGGAATTGTGTAGAACTTGTAGCGAATAAAGGGGAAAATATTTTGTTTTCTTCAAAGCTAAACCTGAATTTGGAATATGGAATTCTCTCAGTCTTGAACTAGTAGCATTTCTTACCTGCCTTTTCTTCTCAACCTTGTTCTGTATCAGGTTGCAAGATTGTTTAGTTTCTCCCATTAGCATTTGTTTGTTTGTTTGTTTTGTGCATGCTTCCTAATCACCACAGTTATTCATGAAGTTTACATAATATTTTTACTTGGCAATGGATGAGTTGAACACCTACAGACGTGTCTCAATATTCTGATTTGGACAAATTAATTGAGAAGGCAACAGCTGACCAGTTGCAGGCGTTTGTGAAGAAACAGATAGTCTGGCTCCATTTCAGTTAGGTTTGAGGAAGTGGCACAGTACAGAAATAGAACTGGTTGTCCTTCAAGATGATATTCTAAGAGAGAAAGACAGTGGGAGTGTAACCCTATTGGTCTTCTTGGATCTTTCTGTGGCTTTTGATATCATTAATCACAGTATCCTTGGATAACTATTGAGTTTACGGATTGAGGGCTCCATTTTCTACTGGTTCCAGTCCTTTCTTGAGGCCTATCCCAGATGGTATAATTTGAGGATGCCATATCTACCTGTTTGGGTGTTGGCTATAGGGATCCACAGAGGTCAACCATTTCCCCAATGATTTATAACAGGGATTCCCAACCCCTGGCCTGTGGGCCTAATCCGGTCCATGCATGTCATTAATCCTGCCCATAGCAGCCACCCGGCTACCTCTAGGACTGCCCCCACTGTCCCTCACTATTGGAAGTCATGATACATTACTTATTGTGGCAGTGGCGGCAGAGATTGCACATTTCTTCTGGGGTTTTGGACAGCCTCTGTCACTTGCCAGGGTGGCAAGAGGCTTGTAGAAGCACAATCACTCCATTTTAATTTTTTCCGCTGCTTCCCCACTTTGTCCCAGAAGCTAATCCCCAGCACTTGGAGACTTCCGTTGGCACGTGGTACTGATGTCAGCACCTGGTTTCATTGGCGCATGGTGCTGATGTCAGCAACTGGTTCCCTGGCACTGAACCAGGAAGTATCCAAGCACCGGGGATTAGCTGCTGGGACAAAGTGGGGAAGCAGTGGAACATTTTAAAAATAGAGCGCTTGTGCTCCAACAAGCCTCCCACAGCCCTGGGAAGCAGCGGAAACTGTCCAAAACCCCAGAAGGAATGTGCAACTGCCACTGCTGCTGATGACAACAAAAATGTAAGTTGTGGGCACATTCACGCCTCCGGCCACCAAAGCTGAGTGCCATGGCAGAAACTAGCCTGTGGCAGAAAATGTTGGGAACTGCTGCTTTATAACATCTACATGGGGCTGCTGGGAAACGTGATGAGGAGATTAGGGATTCTCTGTCATCAGTATGCTGATGACTCGCAGCTGTATCTCTCCTTTGCTTCATCTGTTGATGCTGTACAGGTTTTTGAATGATACCTAGCAACAATAATGGATTGGACAATGGCCAATAAACTGAGACTGAATTCAAATAAGATGGAAAACTTACTGTTAGCAGGATTGTCAAACTGGTTAGAGGGACATTTACCTGGTTTTGATGTGAGTTATACCCTCCCTGAAGGATTGGGTCTGGAGCTCAGGTTATTCTTGGATCCAGCTACCCCTGTGGAGGTACAAATATTGGTTGTGACCAAGACCATGCTTTATCAACTTCAGTGGATCACCGAGTTGTACCCCTATCTGGATAAGAAATGTCTAGCAACCAATGGTTCACACATGGATAATTTCAAAAATAGACTACTGTAATGCTGTCTGCTGAGGGCTGCCCCTGAAAACAATGCAGAAATTTGAGCAAAACCAAAATGCAATGACCAGACTAATTTCTGGGACTAAGTCATTCAATCATGTATCCTCATTCTTTACTAGCTCCCTGTCAGTTTTTATGATCAGTTCAAAGTGCTGATTATGAATTATAAAACCCTTAATGGTTTAGGTCAGACCTTCATATTTGTCAGCATATCACTGTTAAAAATCTGTTATCTGCTTCACCTACTTCATTCCACCCACATTGTTAAATGCGGTCAACCGACCCACCCACACTCACTCACTCACTCACTCACTCACTCAATCAATCAATCAATCAATGCACATTTATGTTTGTGCTTTATCTAATTTATGCATGTTTCCCAATCAACTATAGTGTATCTATAGGCATATCTCCAACTTGACACACTTTATCTATTTGCTCTGAAAAATGTTTCTGCCACCATCTGTTTTTTAAAAATAGAACAAATAGAACAAATGTTACATTTCAACCTTAGAACCCCCCAATAGTAATACACAATCCAAATTGGATGCTATGAAATATACATCTTTAAGTTTGTTTTATCAACAGTGTGCCACATATGAATTGCTTGTAGGGAAAAATGAAGTCATACAAATGTCTCTTTGAAGCAAAATGGGTCAGGAACAAAGTTCTAGTTATCTTTAGTGCCAAAGACAAGAGGGGGAGGGAGAAACACAGCACAAAGATGTAAAGTTGCAGGTGTAAAATCTTTAAGGTCCTAAATAAGGATTTATGTTATCCTCCAGAGTAGTAGCAGTTCCTGTATCTTCAGCTCTCCCTCTCTCAACAGAAATTGTGCAGCCCCTTTGTAATATTTCCCCATTTAGTTTATGGGGTTACACATGCTTATAGTATTGTGCATATTTTATACCTTTGAAACGCTTATACCTTACAAAGCCAAATGCATTTCTTCTCCTTTGATTCTCCTCAGGAAGCACAAAGGCAACATAATTATTTTCTACCTGTAGCCTGAATCAGTTTTACATGGAAGCCACTTTTGTGGTTTTCTTTATAGAATTGGCTTCCACTACAGCCCTGCAGATACTGTTGAAAAACTCTGCTCTACCCAGCGGTTCTTCAGTCTTGAGTACAATGGTATTGGAGGGGGGGGGCTTGCTAATACTCAGCAGGAACTGATTTGAAATGTGGAAGATGTAACAGAACGCCAAGTATAAAGAAAGGCATATCTTTCAGTTTTGCTCCTTAACCAATTAACTCAATCTCTGTTTCATGTATAAAATCGTGCAAATGATTGGCTAGTTCACTGCCAATTCATTGCATCAATTCAATAGGGTTGCAATTATCCCTACCAAAGAAGCAACTGTTGCCGCCACCACCTTGAGACAAAGCTCTTAAGGATTAGACACCTATCAGAATCCCTAATTAAGTATTATAAGTATGGCTAACAAGACAGTGACTCAGACCCATACTTTCAAGAGTGAAATGTTCTAAGGTCTTTGCTTGAATAGACAAATCCCCCACATTAATTTTTGTTCTAATATGAAGTTTTCTTTTATCCCATTTATGTGTGTGTGGGGTGGTGGTAAATGCTGAGAAATTCAAATAAAAATATGAAGTGAATAAAATGAGGTGGGCTAAGCTTCTGAAAATGTTGAACTTGTGCAAATTTGCAATATTTCCCAAGCCAGACTCAACTAAATTGATGAAATATAGATTTCTTATTGCCTTATTCGTCATTGACTGCAACTCGTAACTGAGAATGCATTTCCCCCCCTGAAGCAGGAAAAATGCCATTGGCATGAATTTGTTTAAGGTGGATCCCATTTTGCCATGACGTGACCCACATATTATGATTATTGAGCCATCTCCTGCAGCACATATGAAATGAAACATGCAGGATTTAACACCGGGACTGCAGAGGATTACCACAACATTGAGGATATTAACAAGGTGCACCTTCACAGCCAGTCCATCTGGCATGGCATCTTCCAGCTCCATAACCATAGGGAATCAGAGTTCCTCCTCTGTTCATATTGCCATTTGGTCCAATACGATGGTTTCCAGTGGCATTTCCTCCACTGAGGGGGACAATCACCCTACCTAAAGGGTCTCATCTGCCCATAGCCATTGGCCCTTTTAGGAAGTCAGGTTAGTTAACCGCTGCCTGACTTTCAGAATTAAGTTGCTGGCTCCATTACTGTAGTGGGATGTCTGGCTACAATTCAACCAAATAAGTTTGAACTGCCAAAGTGAGAGAACTCATGTATCTAGAAGGCTGTATTTGACTTTACATGTCATAAATTGGGTATGTCTAGTTTGCCATTATTATTTCTTGACCTGTCAAAGACGCTCTCCATAATTTTTGTCCTTTTTTTTAGCCTCACATAGCAGTCATATGTTGGATGGACATTGCAGTCACTGTTTAAAAACATGTCTCTGTTCCTTTCTATTTTAGAATTGTTTTGCATTTCTTGGCTGGGATAAAGAGTTCTCTCAAATCAGACACGTTTTCCTTGGAAGGTACTTATAGACTGTGATCAACGCACCTCTTAACCTTCTGTTCAATAAACTCTATAGATTGAGCTCTTTAAGCTGTTTATGGTAAGGCATATTTCCCAGATTATATACTATTCTTGTAGCACTTTTCTGAGACCTGCCCTGCATCTCTATAGATTTGTTTTAAGGCCAAGGTGAAACATTTAAATATCGGCAAAAGACCTAGTAGACATTCAGTTCCAGTAATAAGATTCTCTAATGTTTGGTCCTGATCAAGTAACAACAAATAACTATGGAATAAAAATTCAGACTTACTAACTTGTCTTTGGTACTGTTTCTCAGTACACTTGATTGATTATGATCGTTTGTTTGTTTGTTTCTGTTTGGAATGGAAAAGAGAAAAGAGAAGATAGAATTAGTGGTGGATACTCAAGGAATCTAAAATAATCTGAACAAAGGAACACTCAATGAACCTTGATTCCCCTGTGGCTTCAGTCAAAATTCTGCTCTCAATTTGAGTGTGATCTTGCTAGGCTCAAGGAATTCATAAAGGATAAATTAAATACAAAAATTTAAAGAAGAAATAGTTGTGAATAATCTTTTCCCTTGTAATTTGTTCTTCTGTCATTAATTAGAGCCAGTGTTTTGTGTCATATCTTGTTACTGTTCCACATATTATAGTCATGGCCTGTCTCTCCCCCCCCCCCCCCAACTATTGCCATTATTTTTAGTTTATTTTCCATGTTGCTTCAAACTTCTCTGAATATTTGCAATATAGTTTTCAACTCAAAAAGAGTTCCAATATGTTAGCTAAGATGTTTATTTCTTGGTGAAATAATGTGATTTTCATACAGTTTTGTAAACATATACAGTAATACCTCGGATAACGTTTACCTCGGATAATGCTAAAACGCATAACATTAAGTAATCTGAGGAGGAGAATTGCATCGAATAATGTTAAGGTCCTATGGGATGGATCGGATAACAATCGCTAAAGCCTGTGCGGATAACGTTAAAGCTCTCTATGGAGCTTTAACGTTATCCGATCCATCCCATAGGATTTTAACATGCATCGGATAACACTAAAAATCGATAAATGAATTCTGAATTGGTGTGTGAACAAAAAGAACATGTGAAACTGAGATAGAGAGATGGATTAGAAATATATCAAGCTATCTCTCTTCACAAAGAAGGAAGTGAAAATTTACAGGAAGTAGTTGTGAAAGGAAAGGTGAATTTCAGGAACTGATTTAAATTAGCAAGCAGTACAGAAGGCAGTGATGGGATGACAAAATTTTTACTACCACTCCTTGAAGTCACGGATGTCATGGGTATGGCCAATGTCATGACGTCATGATGTCATGGGCGGAGCCGACATCATGACGTTGTGGGCTGGGCCTTAAAAAAATAAAATAAAATTAAAATAAAATAAACACACACACACACACACACACACACACACCCCTCAACCCACCCACCCACCCACAACACAAACCCATAAATAAATTAAAGAAATAAAATAAAGAAGAAATAAAATTAAAAATAAATAAAAATACATTCACCCACCCAAACACCCATCTACCCACCCCAAACACAAAACCTAGGTAACTTACCCTCATTCGGGAGCAGAAGAGGCGGTGGAGCAGCGGCGCGGCCAGCACGGCGACCTGGCTCCATGCCAAGGAAAGGCTGCCGCCGCTACTTAATTTTTTTTCCCCGGGCAGCCGAAATGGCAGCCCGTAGTGGCGCAGCAGCACATCGGCTCACCGGCCTGATGCCGTGCCGCACCAAGGAAAGGCCCCCACCTTAAAAAACAATTTTTTTCTGGGCAGCTGAAATGGCTGACCATAACAGCGAGGCGGTGCACCGGCCTGATAGCACACCGTGCCAAGGAAAGGCCCCACCACCTTAATTTTTTTCCCTGGGCAGCCAAAGTGGCTGCCCATTACTGTGCATGCGTCAAACCTCTGTTTGATGCATGCACAGTTCTATTTCTTACTGCACATGCGTCAAACCTCTATTTGACGCATGCGCAGTTCTATTTCTTACTGCACATGTGTCAAATAGACATTTGATGCATGCGCAGTAACGGTAATTTTTTTTCAGAACCGGATCTCCCAGGGTTCTAACAACCCCACCCTGGAGAACCAATCATGATGGGAGCTACCGGGTCGTCAGAACCGGGCCGACCCGGTATCATCCCATCACTGACAGAAAGTACCCCCCTAGATGGCTATGCAGTTCACCCCAATTAACATAAATCAGCATGATGCATTAGTTGTGAGTAACTCTTTCATTCCCAACATAGCAATGGGATATTTATTTGCCTTTTGAAGAGAAACACAGCTGCAACAACAGCTGCAGTTGTGGTTGAGAGGAAGAACCTTCAAGGCACCCCCTCCCTCCAGAGCTAAATATAACCCAAAGATAGGCCATAATATCTGTCTTCAAGCCTCTGCTGTTCATAAGGTGGTAACAATCACATGTGACATTTTGTATCACAAAACCAGACTGCCCCATGAGGGCATTGATTTTGAAGTTGCTTGAGCAAGGATTCTCAGCCTGTGGCCTGTGGGCTGGATGTGGCCTGCGGTACCATTTCATGTCCCCCCCCCCCATTGCCTCCACCACACCAGGAAGTTCCATGTGGTGGAGGAAGGGCAAAATGGCCATCCGGCCCTTAAGTGTCTGTGGGAGCATGACCCGGCCCCTGACTTTAAAAGGCTGAATACACCTCTGCTTGAGGATGGAGGAGGGGCTAACTCATTTTTAGTCGATCCCTGGCCCAAACAACACAAACATCTTTTGTCTGAGTCACTTAAGAATACAGGAAAATTAAACACTTCCTCTTCTCCTCTGTGGAAGTCTATAATTCTTCTCCTATCTGATCATAGTAGCACTGCATTTGAAGGAATATTTTTCTCAGTTTTTCTCTGTAGTACCAGTCAAGAAACTGCTCACAGCTGCAATTTCAATTGACACAATAGAGAAAAATGAAGAACTGTCTATAAAATGATTCTCTTAATTGATAGCAGCACTACAAAGATCAGATAGGAGGAACAATACTTTCTCTGCTCACAGAGATAGAGGCAAGGGTTTCATGTTATAATCCTATACAGGGTGGCCCATAAATTTATACCTGTCCATATATCTCATGTATCGAGCGGTTGACCAACTGGATGGATAGGAACTTAATGGGCCACCCTGTATGTTGAAGGGGCTAGTGTTGTGGAACACCTGATTCACCAAATTCCGAGTGAATCAATGGCCTACTCACATTGTGGTTTATTACTTGATTACTGTAATGCACTCTACATGGGGCTGCCCTTGGTGACCATTCAGAGGCTGCAGCTGGTACAGAATGCAGCTGCTCGGGTAGTGATGGGTTGATGGGTTGCAGGCGTTATGCTCGTCCCTCACCACTGCTTCGGGAGCTGCACTGGTTGCCAGTATGTTTCCTGGTGCAATTCAAGGTGCTGGTTATTACCTTTAAAGCCCTACATGGTAGTGGGCCAGGATACTTAAGAGACCATGTCGCCCCAAGAACATTGGTCCGTCCCATCAGGACGGATCGGAAAGGCTCTCTTATCATTCCATTGGCTAGAGAGGCGCATCTCTCTAGCACCAGAAGGAGGACCTTCTCCGTGTCTGCCCTGGCCCTTTGGAATCTCCTGTCAACTGAGTTACGCCTATAGACAGAGCTACTGCCCTTTCAGAAGAGCCTAAAAACCTGGCTGGCAGGGCAGGTGTGGGGCTCCAGTAATACGGGGCCCCATGTTGGGTGGCTGATCTGATGTGATAGCTACCCCTCTCTCGTTCTTTTAAACTTTTTTAACCTTTTTGACCTTTTTAACTTTTTAAACTTTTAAATCTTTGAGGGTTTTTTTTTTTGTAAATTTATAGTTTAATTTTTATTTTTGAAGTTGATTTTGCACCTTGGGGTTCAGTTTGTGGGTTTGTGGGGGTGTTTTGGGATTGTTTGGTTTGCACTCATTTGTTTAATCTTTTTCTTTTTTGTGAGCTGCCTAGGGTCGGGTTCGCCTGATTGGGATGGGATAATAAATCTAAATAAATAAATAAATAACTACATTTCAGCCAGAGAGTACAAGAAGCATATCTGAGAAGTTAGTTCATACTTGTTTACATATGTGTGAAAATCCTCACAACTTTGAGAAGGCATCATGATTGTACCGAGGATGATTGTATTTTCTCTCTCTTTTCCCTAAAGGTAAAGGTTTCCCTTGCTCGAAAGCTAGTCGTATCCGACTCTAGGGGTCAGTGCTCATCTCTGTTTCAAAACCGAAAAGCCAGGGTTGTCTGCTTCTGCAGACGTTCCTGTGGTCATGTGGCAGGCATGACTAGACACCGGATCACACAGAACGTTGTTACCTTCCCACCGAAGTGGTCCCTATTTATCTACTTGCAATTTCTTGCTTTCGAACTGCTAGGTTGGCAGGAGCTGGGACAAAGACGGGAGCTCATTCCGTCCTGCAGTACTCGGGACTCGAACTGCTGACCTTCTGCCTCCCAGTCAGCGTCTTAGCCACTTGAGCCACTGCAGTCCCTATGGAGGCTATATATTTGCAAAATTCAAACAGTAAATTTTATTGATGTTATTTTGGCTTGCTTGAGAATTGTTCAAAAATACTGCTGAATTCTGCCCAAGGCTAATTCTTAGTAGCAGTAGCTGCCTTGATGAGTTGTTCTTTATGTGTGGGCTAGGAGTTTTCACCACCCAACTCTTACAGCTCTACTCCCAAACTCAAGCATGGTTTTGAAAAATAACAGCTTAACGTAAGATTACAGCAACCACAGATGTTAAATGTCTGGGACTTTCATGTGATAGATTTTGTTTTTTAAACTTAATCAAGTATCACAGGTTTGGAATTCATGTATTTCTTGCATGCTGATTAGATTAGCATGTCTTTGATAAACAGTTCTTAGAATCTATTCTTAAATCCAATTTTCTTTAATTGAAATATAAAACCCATACTTAGTTGCCCTATTAAAATCAGTAGGACTGATGTCCAGACCTTAAATAAAAGTATAAATGACCAGCAGGGTAGGAAAATGAGGTGAATGCGTTTATTGTGTGGTTTCTCAGAGGTTTGAAACAGATAATTTGGTACTTGATGTTGGGAACAAATGTTTTCAGATTTTGCAGAATCCAATAGTATCTTTTGATATTTTGCACAAGGAAGTTATCTGAAACTCTACCAAGCATGATGATTCTATAATGTAGCTTTGAGGCTTTTATATAATATGGATTCTGCCCCCTCTTGATGACAACATACTTTATTATTATTATTATTATTATTATTATTATTATTATTATTATTATTATTATTATTATTATTATTATTATTATTATTATTATTATTATTATTATTATTATTATTATTATTATTATTATTTATTTATTTATTTATTATTTATTATTTATTATTATTTAGTTCAAATTTATATTGACGCCCACTCACCATAGCGGCTCAGGGAGGCTTACAGACAATACATTACAATACAATATGCTGATGGGGGCTCAGGGGGAGGGGCAGCAAAGTCCTCAACCTGCCCTGGCTTCTTCTTCCCCTGCTTCAAGAATGTGTGAATGCTGTAAAAAGCTTGTTTCAGATTGAACAAGATTTAATTTTTGAAATGTGTGAAGCTCTAATTAAAAATATGGATTTACCAAATACTGATTCTACTTAGAGAAATAAGCTTGAGTGATGATAACATTTTAAGGGATTGTATTATGTTTTACTGGGATAGAGCAAATATATATATATTAATCCAATAAATATATAGGAACTCAGATACCTAATTTTGTCGACAGTCACTATGACATCTACTGAATAAAATGATCATATACTGTTGTAGAGTTCAATCTTATAAGGTTTAACTGGATAGCCAAATGTATTGTTATTCCTTAATTACATTATAGGGATGTATGTTTTCTGAGGTTTTCTCTTAAAATATGACTTTCCCTCCCATTTCTGCATAGTCATCCTGAGGCTTTAATATTTGTTTCTAAGCCTAAAATAAAATAAAATTCAATAGTACTCTTCATTTTCAATATGACAGCATTGATTTTTTCCTCGTGTTGAGCAGGTTCCAAAATGTGTGCAGATAGAATGCTTTCTTATAACAGTCTTTAAAATTCTTGAATAGTCACTGAGTAAAATTCAGAAATTTTCTTCTGTATTAGCACAGGCTGTTGTAGAACCTAACATATTACAGAAGGTTTACTAGCAGAAGGCTGCAAATGGGAAGGTATATCCTTTCAGATATTGTTGAACTACTGCATATCAGTTCTAACTTAGCACAGCCACTTGCAGGGGAAAGATGGGACTTGCAGTGGAATAACATTCGGGACTTTCATATGATAGGACTTGCAGTAGAACAACACAGACCAATATCCCCTGCTGGTGAAGGGATAAGACAGGGAGATATTTTCTGTTTTCCTACCTTCAGATTGTTTGGGATGTTTACCTTTAATTAGAAGTCAGCCTGTATGACTCCAGGGTGGTTTGTTATTAGGAATGTATACATCAGGTTGAAGAACAATATGCTTAATTTTGAATGAATCATCTTAATTAATGGTAACTATTCATTATTAGGTAAGGAGGAAACAGAATTTCTTGGCCTGGTTTCCCTTTATAGGAAAATGGCTCTTTGCCAGAGGCTTATTAGTGAAAGACTCAGAATTTTGTGGTGAGATGCTATTTCTGTTGGTACATATAGCACATATCTCTACTTCCACATCTGTGGGAATAGCTTGCATGAACACACTTTATTGCTTAAAGTCATATTTAATTAACATGACAGTAAGAAATGGGAGAAAAATTTACATAACTAGAATCTGACTGTGTTACTGCAGAAGACAAGAATATGTGGATGCATTTCTGTGTGGTTTTGCCTGTGTGGAGAGTTATAATATTTTTTAACCTCCTAATATCTCTCAGGCATTATGATTTTTAAAAAGTGCATTGTGATCCTACTGTGAGGTATTTTCTGACCCCAAGATTCCAATGTATTGTGAGGTTTAAAAGTTCTGCATATCCAAAGGAATGTTTGTGGGTGGAGAATTTGGAGTACTGTATTTCACTGAAATATCCAAGGCTAAAAAAGAAAATAAAACAAAAACAAAGTGGAATAAAAATAAAATAGAAGCAAATAAATAAAATGTAGCAAAATACAGTGAAACCTTGCTTTACAGAATTAATCCATTCAATGGAGTTCTCCTTATAGCAAAAATTCCTTAAAGCGAAGCACAGTTTTCCATGGGAATCTATTGAAAACCAAAAGAATCCATGCCAAAGCCAATGCATGGCTTTCAATGGTTTTCAATGCATGTTCGGCACATTTCCAACACTGCCATCTAGTGGCCACCTCTGTCCTCTGCCATCCTCCTAAGCCCACACAGCCCATTGCATCGACAATGTCATCTAGCCACCTCATCCTCTGGTGTCCCCTTCACTTTTGCCTTCTATCTTTCACAGCATCAAGGCCTTCTCCAATGAGTCCTCTCTTCTCATTTGGTGGCCAAAGTACCTGAGCTTCATCTTCGGTATATTTCCTTCCAGTTAGCAGTCAGGGTTGATTTTCTTCAGGATTGACTGATTTGATCTCCTTGCAGTCCAGGATACTCTCCAGAATCTGTGTATGTGTGTATGTAAAAGAGAACTATGATGTTGAGAAGAAGAAATGGCATACTTGCCATTACACTGTATCTTTGGGAGGCAACTTTCAGTAGCTTTTTGTAATACAAGAAGCTTAAATGCGCTTCAAATCCTAACCTTACTGTTAGTTCCCTTGGAATTTTTTAACGATCAGATAATACTGCAGACATACTCAAGGCAAGAAGTTTTGTTTTCCCCAATGCAGATAAGAATTTTTTTAAACAAAATTTATATGTGGGGCTTCTGAACATTGTTTTTCAAAATTTGGAAGGTGTGCTTGTTAGGGAGAAGGAAGCAATCTTCTCCTACTCACCCATTTACATTTTGTGTTTTGATTGCATCAGTTATTGAGATGCTAACCTGCTTGTTCATCTTTTTCTTTCATCCTAGCTCAATTTTGTTCTCCAATGTAGAAAGGGCAGTTATATGTCTAACCTTTTATATACTGCTTGACACTACTGGGGATGCTAATTGATTTCTTCTTGAATTCTCTGTGTGTTTGTTTTCGTGAAAGCGGCATATGCCCTGATGCTGAAGCATATGCTCTATGTTGGCTTTTGATCACAACAGCTATGATTGATGTGACAACAGGGCCAGACAGCGCAACTTCTAACCCTTCCTTTAGCCCTACCCTTACAATATCAGATGGATTAAAGGCCAGGGTATATTTTTTAGTTTTCCATTGATTGCTTGACCACTGGTATGGACTAGAACAGTGATGGCATCTTCCATTAAATGAGTGGATTCCTTTATTTTGGTGAGCAGACTGGAGACGTCTCATCCCCAAATCTGGGGCAGTCAGCCTCCCACTCTGGTCATGAACAACCTGTGGATAAAGCAAAGGTGTGATCTAAGAGATGTCAAAAAATCTGTATTTGAAAAAAGCTGCTCTTTTTAAAAAAATAGTTTTAAATATATTGTAGAGGAGAGAGGAGCTGAGTTTGTCTGCTTTTCACAACCGGCTCTCAAAATGATCTTTAAGAGAAAACAAACAAACAAAAGTTCCCCTTGTTGCCTCCTCTTGTGTCCTTCCACTTTCTTAAAGATGTTTTCCATTTGGCTTCCTTAAAAAGTGATGCAGTTCATACATTTAATTCTCCCTCCCCCACTTTCTCAGTATTCTGTGGAGCCAAAGAAGTGTTTCATTTGGCAATATCTTTTCTTCGTGCTATTGGCAAATTGACAATGGGCTGGTGTAGACCAAATAGGATCATCTGAGGTCTATATCCCATTTGTATTGAGGATCAAACCAAGTGGCCCTCTTAGTGACCTTATTTAATCCAATCAAACCTGTACAAATCAATTTGGTCTAATTGGCAACTTCCATGCCAGAGCAATACTCATCTCCAGCTTTTTGGCTCATTTAATTTAATTTAATTTCTGCACTTGTATGCCACCCAATCAGGAAACCCGACTCAGGGCAGCTCACATGTTAAATAAACAATATACATAGTAAATACAGAATAATACAATATACAAAATTCAATATTATAATGATAAAGTCACAACCACTTAAGAAAAGTTCCCAAACAAACAACAAAATCCGGGGGGTGAGGCAGCAGGCATCCTCAGCCTTCGGGCAGGACCCTCCTCTGCTGCCCAAGTCAGCACAGCTTTTGAAGCCCCTGGCAGGTGGAAGTCTGGGGGTGGTGTGGTTGGTGTTCTCAGCCTCTGGGTAGGACCTTCCTCTGCCGCCCAAGCCAGCATGGCTTTTAAAGACCCCAACAGGTGGAAGTCCGGGGGTGGGGCGATCAGCATCCTCAACCTCCGGGTGGGACCGTTTTCTGCCGCCAGCCCGAGTGGGACTGAATGGTAGGCCCATTCAGTCCCACATTTAGCTGTGTGTCATTTTGGTCCTGATCCCTGAATCAACTTACACCATGACAATTCCAATGCAAATACAGTACAGGAGTATATTGATGTCCAGATGAGTTCTTAATGGGTAACTAATCCATGTCTCAGAACTTGATTGTCCTGATTTGTAACCTGTATTGTGGTCTGAAAGCTACAGTTATGTTATAATATGGAGAAATAGAATGGTTTCCCATAGTACATTTTATCCTCTTACTTGTTGAGGCTGTATGCTGTACATATTATACAAAAAGCTTACACCAAAAGGGTGCAATATAAATTCTTCTTCTTCTTCCGTGCCTAGGCCAGACATGAAACTGCTAAAATGAAGGCACCTTTTGGTGAGTTCATTCTGCACTTTCCTTTGCCTGACCTGGTGTGAGAAATGTGAATAAATAAAGCCAGACTAGATTCAGATGAAATAGTGAAAAGTTGTGGAAGAAATATTGATAATCTAAGATATTGAGATTTAATGAAGATATTGAAATAGTTAAAGATTTTTTTATACATTGGCTGAATCATCAATCCAAATAAAGACTGCAATCAAGAAATCAGAAGAAGGTTGAGACTCCAAACAGAAGCAATGACAGAATCAGAAAAGATCATCAAAGGTAAGGATATGTCACTGGAGATTAAGATCAAGATCATCCATACTCTTGTATTCCCAGTCATCATGTATGGATGCAATTGTTAGCCCATAAAGAAAGTTGACATGAGGAAAAAAATGATTCTTTTGAAATATGGCACTAGAGGAGATTTGTGAATGCTCTGGACTACCCGGAAAAAAACATGAAAATGATTCCTAGAGGAAATTAAACCTGAACTATCTCTGAAGGAAAAAGTGATGAAATTGAGGCTGTCATATTTCAGGAAGGCCATGAGAAGAGAAGATATAATGCTGGGAAAGTTGGAAGGCAGCCATTGTTGTTGTCGGCTACAATTCGTATCCAAGAATGCATTTTTTCCTGATGCAGGAAAAATGCCACTGACTTGAATTTGTTTAAGGTGGATCCCAGCTTGCCATGAGGTGACCCACACACCATGATCATGGAGTCATCTCCTGCAGCACATATGAAATGGCATATGCAGGATTTAACACCACAACTGTAATGGAACTGCCGTAGCCTTGTTGATATTATCATATTATCAAGGTGTGCCTTTACAGCCAATCCATCTGATATGGCCTCTTCTACCTGTATGACCATTGGGAATAAAGCATTTCTCCTCCATTCATTTTGCCGTTGGGCCCAATATGATGGCTTCCAGTGGCATTTCCTCCACTGAAGTAATCATTACCCCACCTAAAAGGGTTCATCCACCTGTCGTTGTTGGCCCCTTTAGGGAGTCAGGTTATTTATCACCGCCCGATACTCAGCATTGAGTCGCTGGCTGTATGGTCTACTCCATTACCTTAGTGGGATGTCTGGCCATACATGTGGAAGACAGCAGAAAAGGAGGAAAACCAAATGAGAGAAGGATTGACTCCCTAAATTCCTGGCAAGAATTTACAGAATATTTTTTGAGATCAATCATTCCTAGGGTCACCATTAGTTTGGATGACTTGGCAGCACATAGCAATGACCACCATCCAATTCAGTAGAAAGACAGTTTTCTTTGTTCCGATTTCCTGAAGTATTTCAGTGTTGGTAGGCAAGCATCCATTTTGAGGATTCTGGATCAATTTTAAAAAACTTATAGAATATCACAAATTGACCAGCAAGAGAAACAAAATAAATATTCACTGCCCATTAAATTCCATGTCACAAAGTATATTGATACATTACATTCATTTTATTCCATGTTGTGGCATGAGTCTTCATGGTAGCAAATTAATTTATATAATTAGCAATATAATCTGACTAAAAACCATCTCAGAATGCTTCTAATGAACATGCCAACAGGTTTAAATCATCATTCAGCTGTAAGCTTCAAATGTCAATATGCATTTATGACTATATTCATCATATATAGTAACAATGCCATTGTTCAGATGGTTTGCATGCCTCAGGAGGCTGCCCTGCCACGCACTTTGTTCCTCCTCCCCAGAGGATACAGGAGGAGCCTCAGAATCCTTAAGAGGGGAGGCTCTTCATGCTGTTTTGCTCTTTCACTTTCAGGCACCCCTTAAGCAGCTTGCCCTCCCCCCCTCTCTGTAGCTCTAGTGTGATTTTTACTTGGTTGCCATTATAGGGTCAGATGGGAATTTTTGCTTGAACCTTGATTGGCTACTTAGGTTCATTGTGTTTTCACCCATCTCACACTGGAGCAGAAGGGTGAGTTTTGGGGAACTTTTATTTTGAATTAGTCACTTTTGGGCAGGTAGCATGGGTAACTCAACTAATTGGTACCCAAAGCAGATCAGGTAAGGGACACATTTAGTTCAGCAACCTGGTAGCGAGACAAGGGAAGGCAATATGGCTGTTGATTTTAATGTGGGCTGCAAACAGGAGACTACTGAAGTTTGACAGCTTGGTAGTCTCTGTATTTTGTTCACCTGATAGTTGGCCAGAAGTGTTAACATTGGAATGGCACTTCTGAATTGGGATATAAGAAATTAAAATTGTTTAAAGGTAATTTAGTTGAGATTGGATATTGAATTGCCCATGCTATGTATGCCACATTGCAGAATTGTTTTTGCCACAGTTATAATTGTTATTAATAAAGTGGCCCATTTTGTTTAATCCAAAGAATGTGTCTATCTCCTTACTCGGGTGGTGAATGGGCAAAACACTAAGGGAACCCACATGAAACCTACATAAGTTTCAAATCCTTTGCACTTAGTTAGAGTCCTTAACTCTTTGAGGATTATTTGGAATTAAACATCAGACAGAAACCCCTTTTTCTCCTGTGTAGGCTTTGATTTAATAAACATAATATTGTAGCTATCATTTTCTCCTGCTTTCCATTACTCCCTTTGGGTCAGCATTACTTCAACAAGCACTACCTAGCAGCCTGCTTTCTTTTGTAGGAACCAAACAATTTACAGATATTATTATATGACTTAATTCTGTCTGAACTTTCATCTCCAGGCTTGTGCTGTGTTTCCATCCTCGCACCTTTCGGCTGATATATTTAGATTTTCAGTTGTCTAATTTAGACCTGAACAATGTCTGTCTCAAAAAAACCACAAGTGAAGTCTATTAATCATACATTTAGCCTCTTGATTGCTTGACAACATCCTTGTTTGTATAATCCAGGCAAGCAAGAGATATAAGAAGTCAATCAACCACTTAAACAGTCAGTATGCACCTGAAATTTTGAGCTCCATTTCAGTATCACTTCAACCTTTTCAATGAATTGAACATTGGTCTTACTGATCCTCTACTGGTTGACCATGTCTCCAAAACAGTAGTTCAGGATGTCTACATGTGAACACTTGCCTTGGACACAGTCCTTGAATCCATTCTGTATACAGTGGTACCTTGCTTAAGGAGTATAATGCATTCCATGGGATTGTTCTTTAAGCAAGTTTGCTCTATAAGCGAAACACCATTGTAAGTGATCGATTTTGACTTGGGGGGGGGAATTGTGAACCCCGATTTAGTTGTTAAACAAATTTTTGGTTGGTTTTAGTTGTTAAGCGAGGGCGACCATACAGAGAAAATTCTCTTTAAGTGAGTTAGTCTCTAAGCAATGTGCTCTTTATGCGAGATTTTACTGTATCTTGTATATCATTCAGTATGTCTTCAGACAAATTCATGCTATAGAAATGGAAAACATTATAAACCAAAATCAATGGAATTCCAGAATTCTGATCTGATTCTGTGCAATAATTTTGTTCCAGCAATTCTTGCATTATGTTAACATTGCAGGTATGTACAATATTTGATACATGGGGGAAATCTAATGTGGCTTCATAAAAGCCTTAAAGTAGAGCTAAAAACAAAAAAAGGACCCGTAAAAGGAAGTAGAAGGCAGGTCAGACCACAAAGGAATTGTACAGATAAGTACCAAAGAATTACAAGGATGACATTAGGGAGGGAAAAGCTGCAAATATGCTGAAGATAGCGAAAGGCATTAAAAGAAACAGAAAAGCATTCTTCAAGTAGGTGTGTAGCAAAAGATATAGAGAAGATGATAAAAGATGACAAAGAAAAGATAAAAGTGCTCCATTCCTACTTTAGCTCTGTCTTTTCCCAAAAGACAGTCTACTGCGTTCCAGGAAAATGTGAATTGCAAAGGGAAGGGGCAGGACTGTAGTTTGAGACTGATAAACAAATAGTCAAAGAATACCTTATTACTTTGAATGAGTTCAAATACCCAGGAACAGATGAACTGTATCCAAGGATATTGAAGGAATTAAATCAGAGTTTCCCAGCCTTTGGTTTTTGGCCTTCAGTTCCCAGAAGCTTAAATCAATTCCCCAAAGCACCGATCAGCCAATGTACTGACTTAGGCATCTGGGAATTGAAGTCCCCCTGCAAGGCGTGTGCCCCACATGGGGAACCAATGAACTAGATGAGGAGTTCTTAGAACCGCTGTCTATCATTTTCTTGAAATCATGGAAAATGGATAAAACGGCAGATGACAGGAGGAGAACTATCATTTCTATTTTCAAAAAGTGCAAAAGGGAAGAACTAGAGAAGTATAGACCAATCAGCCTGGCATAAATCCAAGGGAAAATTCTGGAGAACATTATCAAGCAATCACTCTGCAAACACTTGAAAACAATGCAGTAATAGCTGGAAGCCAACATAGATTTTTCAGAAACAATTCCTGTGGACTAATCATATCTGATTACCAATTAGATAACTTCCTTGGTGGATGGTGGGAATGCTGTAGACCTAATATATCTTGAGTTCAGCAACACTTCTGACAAAGTGCACCATGATATTCTAATTAGCAGTCTAACCAAGTGTGGTCTGGATAGCACAAGTATGAGGTTGATGCATAGTTGGTTACAGAATCATACTCAGATAGTGATTATCAACATTTCCTATTCAAACAGGGTGAAGGTAACAAGTGGGGTATGAAAAAGCTCAGTTTTGCACCGGGTGTTCTTCAATATTTTCATAAATGATTTGGATGAGGGAGTGCAAGGGATACTTATCAAATCTACAGATGACACAAATTGGTCCCAACCCTGGTTTAAAACATTCCACTTATCTCTGTTAAATTTCATCCTGTTATTTCCAGCAGAATGAAATTTAACAGAGATAAGTGGAACATTTTAAATCAGGGGTGGGACCAAATGCATAGTTATAAGATGGGGGATTCTTAGCTCAGTAATAGTATGAGTGAGAAGCATCTTGGAACTGTTGCAGATCACAAGCTGATTATGAGTCAACAGTTCAATGTGACTGCATTAACAGAAGTATAGTCTCCAAAATCCATGAGGTACTAGTCAGACCACATCTAGAATACTGTGTCCAGTTCTGGACATGGCATTTTAAAAAAGATGCCAATAAACCGGAACAAGTTCAAAGGAGGGCAACAAGGATGATCAGGGGACTGAAAAGCAAGCAGGAAAGATTGAAAGAGCCAGGCAGGCATGTTTGGCCTTGAGAAAAGGAGACGGAGGAGGAATATGCGAGCACTTTTCAAATACTTGAAATATAGTCAGAAAGAGGAGGGGCAGGATCTGTTCTTGATCATCCTATAGCACACATAACAGCAGGCTGAAAATACAGGATACAGGCTGACAATCAGGGAAAAAATCCTTAATTGTTAGAGCAGTACAACAATGGAACCAATAATCTCGGGAGCTGGTGAGCATTCCAACATTGGAGGCATTGAAGAGAAAATGACTATCTATCAGATCTGATCTGATTTGGATTCCTGTATTGAGCAGGGGTTTGGACTCAATAGCATCATAGTCTCCTTCCAACTCAAGTATTCTCTGATCCTGTGTTTCTGTTCATCTGTTACAAATTGTTGATCATGTAAGACAGATCACCAAGGGGTTGTTTCAACCTTTGTTTTTGTTGCTCCTCAAGGACTGGCAAAATATTTTTCTGCAATCAGCCATTCATAGTTTCCTTAGTTGTGACCCTGTGTGGGTTGTTAATAGAGATATGGGCTTCATCTCCTGTTTTCTCCATGATTTCCTTTTCATAAAATTAAATTTAGCTTGACTCTAAAAATGTTCAGGAATAGCTCTGCTATGCATATGGATGACGATCCTCATTTGCACCCAGCTTTTTTTAGGACTAAGAAGGTGATGACCACTTGAATGCCTCCAGCATTCAAGAGCAAGCTAGACAACCATCTGTGAGATATACTTTGGTTATAATTCCTGCATTGAGCAGGAGGTTGGCCTTACATGCCCCTTCCAACTCCATTATTCTGTTATCCTAGGTTCAGTTTTGTTCAGAATAGATCAAATATGTCAGTGTGATTTACATACGTATTTAATTAAAGATAGATTGGTTTAAGTACCTGGCTTTGGAGCCAGAGGTTGAGAGGTCAATTCCCCATTATACCTCTAGAGAGAAGGGCCACCATGTGTGGTCATGGGCAAGATGCACATTCTCAGGGCACCCACAAAAGAAAGGAAAGGTAAACCACTTCTATGTATTCTCTACCTAAAAACCCAGGAAAGGGTCACCATAAATCAGAACTCACTTGACAAGATGCATGGATTATGTATAATTACTGTACCATTGTTTGGGTAGAATTCAAAAAGAAGCCATATGAATTCTGGAAAAGAGTCAGATCCCTGGGACTTCTCTCTCTTTGCTTTTTTGTTGATTAATTGGGATTAGAAATCAAGCATAGGTTCCTTTGACTCTTGCATAGGATTTGATCTAATGAACCAAGCCTTGGACTTTCCTTTCTTCCTGCTTCCCAGGTCCCATGAGGAAGGTCTAGCCTCTAATCAGAAGTGACTATTAGATTTAGTTGTAAGTGTCTGCTGCTTGTCTTGGCATCATTCTAATCTAATCATTTAGTAAATGATTAAATTAGGTGAGATTTTGCATTTAAATCCAGTTACTTCCCCACAATTATTAATCATCCTATGCTATTTTGAGCCATGATGTACTTTATTGGTTTTAAATAGGGAGAAACAATTGTTGTTGATGTGAAATGCCAGATGATGTGATTAATATGATTAGGTGTGATTCTGTAGGTGTTGGATATTTGTATTCATTAATTCCATAGTCTTCCAATAAAAGAGTCAAGGTGTCCTACTAATTAGAATATATTATTATTATTATTAAATTTAAACTTATATGCCGCCCTACTTGGCGAAAACCGACTCAGGGCGGCTCACAGCATACAATCATGTATGTACATATATAGAGAGAAGGTTGCAGGTAAAGAATCCCTGCTCTAAATATTATACTTTGTAAGGGAGAAAGTTTAAGTCTAAGCATTTGCTAGCTGAATAGGTTGGAAAGGTTACAACTGTTGAATTTTGTCTACCATGTAAATGATTTTTTTTAAAAAAACCCTTTTATCAAGAAAAAAAGTAGAAGAGTAGATCAGGGGAGAGCAATTTTGGTAGTTCAGATGTTGAACTGTACTTTCTAGCTCACCATTGGCTATGCTTTGAGTTCCAAAGAGCCAAAAATTATCTACATGTGGTCTAGAGCAGGGACAGGCAACCTATGGCACATGGGCCAGATTCGGCCCACAGTGCCAAATCAACCAGCCTGTGTTCTTGCTCCAGCTGCCACCGCCAGAATTGGCCACAGATTCCAGTGGTGGGAGCAGCGGCAGCTAAAGCTGCTGGACCACCAATCCAGCCCACAAGCTGTTTGAGGGTGCGTGACCAGGCCCCCTACATCAAAAGGTTGGCAACCCCTGGTCTAGAGTAACCAGAGAGCAGAGAAGGATTGGGATTTTTTGAAGTTTAAGATCGGCAACAAGCTGCCAAAATACAGTAATCGCAGGTAGAGTAGCCCATTGATCCAGTGGAATTTAAATAGGTGTTGATTCACCAAATCCCCACTGATTCAATGGGGCTACTCTAATTGTGACTATTGGATTTCTGCTAATATCTTTTAGTTCTTGGAGTATCAGCAAGGCCCACAAAAGCTGATACTTCCCTGGGGTTAATCAGTGCCATTAACTGAGCAGCCAACTTTTTTTTTTAAGAATGCTTTTAAGAGTGTTTTATTGTGGTTTTTTATGAATTGTGAGCTGCCTTGGGTCACCTCAGTGAGGAGGGCGGTTGCTAAGCATGAATAATAAATAAATAAATAAATAAATAAATAAAACTACAGTGGCACAGGACATTATGGGAAAGCTAGAACAGTAGTGCTAGCTAATCCTATGATTGAGTGCTGAACTGATTGATAAGAGGAACACCATGGGTCATATTACAAAAAGTCAACTCAAAGTTGTACAATCATGTACCTTCCCAGCTGGAAGTGGTAACATGTTAATCCTTGTCAAGGAAGCATCTGTAATCAAAATGCAGTTTGAAAAACTGTGAATGTCATAAGATAATCAACATCCATTATTGCTTGTGCCAACTCTCCTTCTGACAGTAAAGGTACCCATTCATCCTTATTGGCCCTTACAGTCTGTAATTTTTTAAAAAAAGAAGGGGACTAAAAGGAGCCTCAGGAGGTGGCATATCTAAGTGTGTTGGTGTGCCTTGTTGCAAAGCTTTTAGAGAGAGGGACCAGAGCATTTGTGGCTGATGGAATTTCATGTCCTGCATACTTCCTGAGTGCCATTGGAAAGAGGGACTGAGAATCCCCTGAGGTGTTCCCCATAAATTGGAAGTGATTTAATGCCACATTATCACCACCACCACCACCACCACCATCTTCATAATCTAATCCTACTATTGTTAAAAGGGATTTTTAATCTGGAGCACTTTACCTTTCACTTATCTGAATGTGGTCTGCTGAAAACCTCCCTTCTACCACAGTCTGAAAGCCACAATGGCCTCTAATTGTTCTTCTATCTGGTTGCTCAACTATTAACTGAAGATTTAACAGAATAGTTGAGCACGGCATGTCTACATGAAAGATACATGGTCAGAACTTTCTCCAAGATTTTTTTCCAGAACATCATGACCAATAAACCAGTAATAAAGGTAAAAGTCATCCTTGCTCGAAAGATAGTTGTATCCTACTCTAGGGTTCAGTGCTCATCTGTGTTTCAAAGCCACAGAGCCAGCGCTGTCCACTTCTGCAGATGTTTCTGTGGTTATGTAGCAGGCATGACTAGACACCAAAGTGCACAGAAGGCTGTTTACCTTCCCATCAAAGTGCTCCCTATTTATCTACTTGTAATTTCTTGCTTTCCAACTGCTAGGTTGGCAGGAGCTGGAACAAAGATGGGAGCTCATTCCATCCTGCAGTATTCAGGCATCAAACTGCTGACCTGCTGCCTTCCAGTCAGCATCTTAGCCACTTGAGCCACTGCAGTTCAATTAAATCTGGATCATAGTTTTTTCAGTGGAGTATATCCATGCTTAAGTTAGCAGAGGTTTACAAAGCTCAGAACAGAAATATCTCTTGGATGGTGGCTTTTATTGTATGTTGTTCATTTTCTTTCTCAAAAAAATCAAGATCTGCCTTTGTTTCTGTGTATACAAAGCACAGTTAAACATATCCACACATTTAGCAAGTGAAACTTTTTGTGGCATATAGGTAGGTAGTGCAAATAATATTTACTTGCTATACCTGCAAATCTGCTCCTTGAAAACAATACATGAATAGAGTTGGTTTGGGTTGGGGATTTTTAAAGAAATGACTGACATATATTTACTCTGTTTTCCTTGAGTATGTGAAGCAGTAATAAATTCACATGATTGCTTCCATAATCTCTACCCTTTGCTACTGAATGGACTCAATCAATCTCCCATTTTTCTGTGATTTAGGATGAGATGATTTCTAAAAATTGGGGATACTCCCTTTCCAACAATTTTCAATTCTAGATCCTGCATATGTGTGTGTGTATTCTTTTCTCACAGCATTTTCTGAAATAAACGATTAACCCAATAATTTGTGATGAATGACCTCTGATTTTTATGTAGTTTGTTTTCACAAACAAAATTCCCTTTCAACCATGAAATGGCACCTCTTATTTTGTTTGTTCCATATAATGCAGAGAACCAGGATACACACACATATGTATATATGTCATAAAAGCAGAAACAATGCTTCATCATAAACTTGGTCTCCCCTACCCTTCCTTTTCAATAATAGCAATGGATCACTTGCATGTAGTGTTTGGTGCCTTTGCATGGAATTTCCATACAAAGGCGAGTTCCAGTCTGCATGCAGCTTAATGAATGTTTTCTTTTTCCTTTTCTCTCCCTCCTCCTTTATGTGCTTTCAGAAGACAACCATGTGGAAGGTGGGTGCTTTCTACCTTATTTTCCTTAGCTCTTTCCTCCTCCTTCCCCATCCCTTCTGTTTAGTGTTTCTGCCTCCTGGTTAATTTTTTTTAATGGTACATCTTTTAACTAAAGACGGTAAGTTTATATTCTTCTATCCTATGAAAATATTCAAATTGCAACAGGGTGGTAGAGTCTGAACTGTATGATTGAAACAAGAAGAAAACCCTTGATTTGATATGGGAAAATAAACACACTTCTGTGGTCAACATTCATGTGTTAAAGGTGATTCAGAAACTAAGAGAAATGTGTTAATCCCCAAATATATGTTTTGTATAATCTTATTACTTGGCTGCCCTGATTTACTGCTTGTTGTTGTTTCATGATATCCAGGATTGATAACTTCATATAACAAAATGTTGATTTGCCTTTTACATTGCCTAAGTCATTGATACCAAATGGGTTAGGGTTACAAATTGTAGCAACAAGCCTCTAAGACTTGCTGGATGCATCCTGGAGTTTTCATGATATCCAGTAAAAAAAAATTAAACACATTTTCTTTCACGTAAGTGCTTTTGAAAGTCTTTGAAACACATTGTAATATCATCATCATCATCATCATTTTTGTTGTTATTGTCCTGATCATAAACAGTATCTGACCTAAAATTGCTACTCATTGTTCAATGAATCCTTAACCAGTCTGCAGCCCGACTGTCCATTTATAATTTTGGCAGGACTGTTCTGCTGAATTTGTACATACATTATGAAGGGCTTTTTAGACTCCATGCTACTTAATAAAAACAAAAAAGTGTTAAAATAAAATATCCCCCATATTTCCTCTACTAGCTGGATGCTTCTATGATCCACAGCCTGACCAAGAACAATTTAGTAGTAAGAAGAAGACTTTTATAAAGCCACCAATCTGGTGTAGAGAGAAGCTGATATCTTTTATTATCATATATGTCCTTGGAGAGCATGGAGCACAAGCAATTCACTTTCAAACAGTGTAAGAAATTCTTAAATGATTGACAAAATCTCCCTGATTTCAAGGGTAGGGACATACATTTGTCATTGGTAAAACTAATTGGGACAGAATACACTTTATACCAGTCTTCTGTAAGAGAATTTACATTTGTTATGAAGAACATCAACAATTTCTTTATGTTTAATTTTACATTGGGTCATTATTCCATTACTTTTTGTGAATCAAAAATATAAGTCTGCAAGAGTCCAGTACTGGTCAACCATGCATTTCTTCCTTAACTGACATGGCAGAAGGGATGATATGTGTGATCAGTATTATTAAATAAGTCAACCACAGCACATAAAATGAACCTATAATTTTGCTTTTCCAGAATGTTGGTAAGTATGTTCTTCAGTAGACAGAATATGTCCAAGTGTGTGAATTTTTGTAAGGTGTTATGGAAAACATGGCATGTTGGTTCACTATTGATTGTTGTGATCACTGTGGGTATCTGACAGCACTGTTGGATAGAGTCTCCCCAGCTAAGATCCAATGGTATTATTGTGCTGAACAAGGAAGAACAATTCCTCTTCCTTCTGTAGTCCTACTACCCACATTCTCAAAACCTGCTCCACAGGGCTGAGAAACCCTCCAGTATTGAATGCTGCAAAAGAAAAAGGAAAGAAAGTTGTTCTATGGTTGCTGATATAACTTTGGACTTACACCTTTATTAGCCATGTGTTTTGTTTATTAGCCTATCAAGTGTCCCCCTGCCATTTTAAGAATATCCATTGTTAAAATATGTTTTTTGATTGCTCCAGACAAAGAGGAATAGAAAAAAGTTGTCTGACCCTCCTTAGTCCATCAGATGTGCCACAGGGTTCCATCATACTTGATGGACTATCAATTATGCAAGCATACTTCAGGTGTATGGATTTCAAGAGGTATTTGGGGGCAGATATAGCTCATTTATTGTTGTTACCCAGATCTGTTCTGGAGGGAGGCATGACAAGTTTACAGAAAACTGTGTCAAGGATTTAATGAATACAATATCTTCTGAGAGGTCTAGTCAGCTAATGTGAAAGTGCTTCATAAGTCAAATCTTTATGTGGTTTATGTCACTATGCCTTTATTGCACCCTGTGGAGGCCATTTAATTAAGAACAGTTAAGACTTTTTTCCCCTGTTAAGCAAGAAAGTTTTTGACCAACTTGGTCAAGGAGGAGAGGAGATTAGAACAACAGAATGTGACCTACCTTTAAGCGATAAGTTGAAGTCTTATACAGGATGCAGAGTAATTGAGGAAAGTTAATATAAAAAACATCTATCCTTTGTGTATGTGTGTATTTGCATGCATATAAATGCTAGTAACTTAGAACTTTATTTACATTATCTTCTTTATGTGTATGATCATTCAGCTTCAGGTGTAATTCATGATAAGCAATGTATCATAAACAAGTCTACTTCTGTTTCATTGATTACACTAAGGCCTTTGACTGTGTGGACCACAACAAAATGTGGCAAGTAATTAAAGAGATGGGAATACCAGAGCACCTTATAGGCCTCATGAGAAATCTGTACATGAATCAAGAGGCAACAGTTAGGACAGAATATGGAATGACGGAGTGGTTTGGAATAGGAAAAGGAGTAAGACAAGGATGCATTTTGTCACCCTGCTTATTCAACTTATACACAGAGCACATAATGCGCAATGCAGGAATGGAGGAAACACAATTTGGGATTAAAATTGCTGGGAGAAACATCAATAATTTGGGATATGGAGATGATGCCACCCTAATGGCAGAAAGTGAGGAGGACCTAAAGAAGCTCCTGATTAGGTTGAAAGAAGAAAGTGCAAAAGCTGACTTGAGTCTCAATATAAAGAAAACCAAGATAATGGCAACAGGCCCTATCAGGCCCTGGAAAATAGATGGGGAAGAAGTAGAAGCAGTGACAGACTTTACTTTCTTGGGATCAAAGATCACTGCAGATGGTGACTGCAGCCATGAAATAAAAAGGCGACTGATTCTTGGGAGGCAAGCAATGAGAAACCTGGGGAGCACAGTGAAAAGTAGAGACATCACATTGCAAACAAAAATTCGTATAGTCAAAACAATGGTATTTCCGGTGGCAATGTATGGTTGTGAGAGCTGGACCACTAAGAAAGCTGAGCGCAGAAGAATAGACGCCTTTGAGATGTGGTGTTGGAGGAGAGTTTTGAGAGTCCCCTGGACAGCGAGGAGAACAAATAGGTCAATCTTAGAAGAAATCAACCCTGACTCCTCCTTAGAAGGGCAAATAGTAAAGATGAAGCTAAAGTACTTTGGACATCAAATGAGAAGAGAAGACTCACTTGAGAAAGCCTTGATGTTTGGAAAGGTCGAGGGCAAAAGAGGAATGGGGCAGCCTAGAATGAGATGGCTAGATGGTATTGTGGATGCAATGGGTATGGAGCTGAGCAAGTTGAGGAGGATGGTGGAGGACAGGAGTCCCTGGCGGGCGGTGGTCCATGGGGTCGCAGAGTGTCGAAATCGACTGTGCGACTGAACAACAACAAAATGTATGGCAATCCAGTGAAAACCTTTTACATACTGCAATCATGAAATAGCAATTACACTTACAGACTGCCCCATAGTGCTTAGAGCACTCTCTGGAAGGGGGGGACGTCTCTGGCAGGAATTCACAATAACACTTTAGTACAGAGGAACATCGGCAGGTCCCTTATATGAAACCATCTCAGGGGGCCATGTACCTCTAGTGTTATTAATTCTCAAAGATAGGGAGTCTCCAGAATTCAAGCAGGATGTTTTGCTAGTTCTGTCTGGAGATGGAACATATTGAACCTATCTATTGTCTACTACAAGCAAACTATATGCAGTACTACTGAGCTATCATTTAGCATGATTGACTATATTCTTATCATTTGAGTTTTACTTCAGGTTCATATGTGCAAAATATATGTTGTGATGTAATTCTGAGCCTAAGGGTTTGTTTTTACAAAACATCAGATTTAATCAGAGTGACAAAATTAATTAAAATCAATGCATATAAAAATGAATTATATTGAAATATAAGTAAGTATGTTGTCAAATTAAAAGCATTAACCCATTTAAAAACAATTTAAAGACAAAAGTAAAATTAAAGTAGAATATCCATTGTTAAAATATGTTTTTAGTAGATTGTTGACTGCCACTCAGCCTGTTGGAAGAACAGGTAGACATTGTGATTATTGCGCAAAATTGCAACATTCTTCCATTTGCCAGCAAAGATTTTTCAGTAGCTTTCAGTACAGTCCTTGCATCTGTGAAGACAATGTTTTGTCAATTAAAAAACCCAGTGATTTTTGCACAAATTGAAGAATTGGCACAAATAGCCCAACATTTAAATTATACTTTTTGATGTAGGACTGTGAACCACTAGAGGGATTATTCACATCATTCTTACACTCAGCCATTCCTTCTCTAACTTCTGTTTCTGGCATCAATCTCACCTTCTTTAATATTAGTGTAAATGTTGATGTGTTCAAGAGCGAGGGATGATTATTCACTCTAAGAAAGAAAAGTTAAATTGTTTATATTATATTGAAATGATTACTACAGTGGTTAGATCAGAAGGTACACTTTTTTGAGTGAAAATTTGCTATATGGTGTTAACCCTTATTTCTTCACATGAGTCATGATGAAATGCACTTAGATTGTGAACCTTTTAAAAAAGAATCGTCCTTTATTTAGGATTGCTTGTTACATGTCTCATGTGTATGCCCTAATCTTCTATGTGAATGATAAATCTCAGAGTATTATTTATCTTCCATTGAAAGTTAACATATTCTATTGCACATCTTCTTTGTGTGAACTGATGAAAAAATGCATGGGAATTGTAGCATGGTCCCCTCCTCACACCCCCAGGGAAAGCAAAATACATATTTAGCTTTATATCTAAATGAATTCTCTGGGGCCTATTTCTTCCCTTAAAATTAACTATTTTAAGTGTTCGTTCATAGAGTCAAATGCAAAATCTCTTAAACTGAACATGAGAAGCAATATCTCAAATTTATTTCTTAAGAAAGTGCATCAATTATTTTTCTATTATTTGGCTAATTATTTTTAATTGTGTAGAAATTACTTTAGATAGAACAGTTTAAACTGCAAGTCTCTGCAGTGTAAAAAAGTTAATTAGAAAAGCTTCAGCAACAGTGTACTTAAAAGTGCCATCCACTATAAACTGGAGAAAGCATTTGCTACCAAGGGAATTCCCTTCCCTGTAAGATTTATGTTGTCATATGCATCTATCCATTGGATACCAAATAATTTGACGACTCGGAATTTGACTTTATTCTGTTTGAACATTTCACACAAACAAGGAGTCATCCCTTGCATTATCATTTCAATGTGACAAAGAAATTATTTTATTTAATTATTTGAAATGCTCATTTTCAATGAGGGGAAAAAGATCAGACCCAGCCCATTCTTCAGGTTGACAGTATTAGGTTTGGAACTGGAATGAGGGGAAGAGGGATAAGGAAAACTGTTTTTCAGTCTAAGGGCAAGGTATTCTCACAATGAAACAACATGCTCAAAGTGTTCACAAGATTAAGATCAACATTCTGGGAATCTATTGACCTTGCAATCATTCTCTTATTATTTTTGACTTCAACTCAATTTTGATGACTAGAAAACAAACTGTACAGTGCAGCATTATGCAATGTTAGTCTACAACAGCCCTCTTGTCCCAATCCCACCTCCAAAAGCATTCCAACCAGTGGTTGAAAAATGCTCTTTTAATTTTCCACTGTAATGGGAACATCTCACAGGAGATAGATGCCTGTTGCAAAAAAAGAAAAAAATTTGTCACTGTGACAATACCACCTTCCCATGCACCCTTGTTCATTGCTGACTGTGCTCTTGTTTTCCCTTTAAGGTCTGGCGCACTTGATGATGGGCGACCAAGGTATGGGTTCTGCTCCTTTTCCACTCTGCTTTCATTGTACCTTTTTTCCCCCCTTTGGTTTTCTTTTTCTTTTCTTTTTCTGTAGCTGCTTCGAAAATCATCACAGCAGATGATGGCCAATTGCTTGTGATCTGTCGTAGGCTGCAAATGAGCACATGATCTTAGTCACATCCTTCTTTCTTTTCTTCTTCTTGTTGTTGTTGTCTGTACCTCCACCTATAATATCAAAATAGCTCAATTTATTCCCCCGCTGTGTGTTCTTTGTTTGCTTCCCCCAAACTTTCATTCTCCTCCTTTTCAGCTGTCTCCTCTTATCTGCAATACAATAACAGTTCAAATGTGAAGAAAAAGGCAAAAATAAAAAAGTGTGCCCAAACATCTTGATTTGGAAATTGTTATGAATGGCACAAAAATGTTCTCCTTGGATAGATGTACTTGGGGAGGAAAGAGACTTCCTCTTTTGCATTAAAGCATGGCTGCTTAGAAAATGCAGAAAACACTTGGTCCTTGCTTCTGGAATGCTTAGAAAACATTTTGCAACATGATGGACCTAGTGGTGTTCTTCCATCACACCATCTTCTTAGTGTTCATGTCACTTCAGTGTCACTTGTTTAAAAATGAAGCATGGGTTACTTCTGCAGAGGTTTTTTTTTTTTGCATGGACATGAACTTTGGAAAGCAACAATACCGAAATGCAATGTGAATTGGCATCTCCATTTGTCTTCAAATACGTGTTTCATGCTTTGCTCCTTTTCATGTTTTGATTGTGTCAACATTTACATTGATACACAGAACTCTTACTGTTGTTTCTCTTCTTTGTTCTCTCTTTTGTCTGGCAATGCTTTCTTCATGGAACCATTTCATCAAATTCATAGGTAAAAGTAAAGGTATTACATGACTTTCTTCCTTCTTTCCTTTCCCTTCTTTCTTTTAAATACTGTCTATATTATTTAAAGTACGTTTGAATGGTATGAATGTATTTATTTAACATTGATGCATTGTGATGATAAGAGGTAGGTATGGTTTTGTGATAAAATGTTACAAGAAACTCAAGGTAAGGAACCAAACAAAATGGGAGAAAAGGGATGGGGGGAGCAAACTGCTCCATTCAAAAAAAATGTCTTTAAAACTGAAAAGTGCTAATTCCAATTTTTCAAAGGAAAACTTAAATATATTGTAAATAAATATGCAATGTATTGCCTGCATTCTTATTAAATAGCTGTATAATGTATAAACTGGTATTTCTATCAAATGTTTGGTAGCACAACAATTATACTCCACACTGTATATAACATAAGATGTCACATTCTTTTGCCGATTGTTTTATCCAAGTATCATACACAGAAGAGAAACAGACTGAGAGGGCAGAAATTGGCACAAGGGCAGGCGAGGTAGAACAGACAATTTTGGCGATGCAAGTCTATTATATGGTTGTGGAAAGGTTTGACAAAATTAAATACATTGTGGAGAGAGATTCAAAGTAAGAAAGAGTAGTTGTTTTCTGAGAGAATGGAAGGATTTTCCAGGATTGAGAGAGTGGCATGGAAGAAGGATCGAAGGCAGGCATTGGAGAAGATGAACTCAAGCAAATTTTTGAGGTATGGATTCTGTTCTCAGTGCCCTGCACAATGTAAATTGAATCTGTCAGAGGCAGCTTTGAGCACGATGCCACCAGACAGTGCAGTGACAAAGCAGAGAAGTTTGGTCAAGGCCAATGTCTATAATGTGGAGGCCTGATTTCTGCTTCCAAGGCTAAGCAGTACTTGTATTGGTAATGTTTTCCTCCCCATATGTGTGTTAGCTTTTAATGTCATCAAAATATTATGATTTATCTTAAAAGAGATATGAGAAACAATGAAGAGAAAGGAAACATAGTTACAGTAAAACACCGGACTTGGTTCCACAAGTCTTGGTGTTACCCGATTTTTAGTGTTATCCGATCCATGTTAAAATCCTATGGGATGGATCGGATAACGTTAAGCTCCATAGAGATACATTGTAACTGCACAGGCTTTAGCGATTGTTAGCCGATCCATCCCATAGGACCTTAATGTTATTCGATCCAATTCTCCTCCCCAGATTACTTAATGTTATGCCATTTTAGCATTATCCGATCCAATCGTTATCCAGTGTTTTACTGTATGTTATGTTTTGGTTGGTTGACCGGTCTCTGACAGGTATGAATATGCTTGTATGTTTTACCACTGGTATGAGCCCAAATCAAATCAATATCTCTTGCAGTCTCACTTGAAAGTCTAAAGCTAGAGCTCAATATAATTGAAAACAAAAGTAAAATTCTACCAAAACTTGTTTTTCCTCCTAATCTGAATTAAAAAAAACAGTGGGTAGGGCTTTAGAAATGTCAGAGTGTGTAACATGCTTATGTTTCTTTCACTGTGGAGGAAAATTGTTTTAGCAATTTAATTTTGTTGGATAGATGATATTATGAGCATGGAGTTTCAGTCATTCCCCACTTTACTTACATTCCATCTGATGATTAGGGGCCATGCTTTAAAAAAAATGGCTAAATCACATATCTTATAGAACAGTGGTGCCCACACTTTTTTTTTAGGGGGCCAGTCCCACCCCCGACACACAGCTGCGGGGGACAGAGGCGGGTTGCTTCTGCTGCTGACAGTTTTGACGTCAGCAGTAGTGGCAGTGGAGGCAGTGACCACACTTTGTCCGGGCTGCTCTGAGCAGCCTCTTGCTTTGTCTCATCCCTTCAGCAACCTTTGCTAAAGCTGATTTGCTTCGGGAAAATTTTCGGAGCCTCCTGGGTTTCAAATTTCACAGCACTAGAAGTGTAAACCTGGCGTGCTGTGGTGACATCATCCCAAGCATGCCAGGTGCCCCTCTAAGCACCATGGATTTTGAAACACAGGAGGCTCCAAAAAATTTCCTGAAGCAGCGATTGGATTTAGCAAAGGCTGCTGAGGGGATGGGACCGAACAACAGGCTGCTCAGAGCAGCCTGGAGAAAGCACGGTTGCTGCCACCGCTGCTGATGTCAGGTGGGGGGGGCAGTCTGCAGTGAGCCCGGGTGCTTACTGCAGGCCTCATTAATGATATGCAAGGACCTAATTGGACCCACGGGCCGTAGTTTGGGTGCCCCTGTTATAAACTATCATATGTAAAAGGTAGTGAGTCATAGAATGTGTGAGGTGTGGCCTTTAACAAAGATCCTCACAGCTTCACTCCATCTGAGGGTGACTTACTTCCTTAACTGGCTTCTCTCTTAATTGTGAATGGGAAAAGGTGAGGCAATGACAATCTCTGAGGCAAAGACTGGGGTGTATATTTTGCCATTGCAGAAGGCTAGATGGCCCTGCCTGGGCCCAAACCTGCATTGCTGGTTATGGAGAACGGGTAAGCCAGGTCTCATGGGGCTAGACAGGTTTGTTTTCTTTTGAAATGCTGTGCCTTGCATCTGTTCTATTTGACCATGAGGGTGTATGTTTGTGTATGGTAAAATGTAACTATGCTTGCTTTTCTCACAATAGTGGGAGGAGGGTAAAGGAAATCATGGAGTTTTCTGGCTTAGGCAGGGACCCTAGGTGAGTTGAGTCACCCCAAAAGGGCAAAGGAGCCAGAGGGGTACGGGACCAACTCTACATCATACATGGTGGCTAAGATATTCTTTCACTTTTAGATTCTGTTTGGCAGTTAATTCTGTGGGTTGTTTCACCCTAAGCCTCTAGGCTATTTTAGAGGGTTTAAGTTTCTCATATTACATTAATGCTTTGACATATGAGTAGTGCAGAGTAATACTGGAGATATGTATGTTGAGGACTTGCATTGCGGTGTTGTAAATTTCGGATCTAATTGTATGATTATGTGTACAAGCATTTGTAATTTTCTGGTGCATTTCCTGGGTTGAAATCTAATATCTTTCTATGGAAGGTTTCCCCCCTCCCAAGGTTGTAGGCCCAAGTGACACAAGTAGCAGATTTTGAGTTGTTTCCAACTGTTAAGATGGTCCCTGTCACTGTAGTGCCTTTCCTTCTCTAGTCCTGCTCCATGTCTTTATTCCTCAGCTGCAACTCTCTTCCCTGTGTTGTATTTTCCTCCTCTCTTGTACACCTTTCTCATTGTTGTCACTTGATTGTCTTCCTCTCTGAAGAAGCATAAACTCCTCCAAACAGCCAGTGTATTCTTAAGCAGGGACTTGGTGCTTTAAAACACAGGAGCCGCGTAGAGTAGTTGTGCATCTATAAAGACAACAATGAATTGGCCAGTGATGTCAGAGGTGCGGAGGCAATCCAGCATAGCTGTCAAAAGAAGACATTTCCCTTCACCAGCTCTAGACTGTATTTGTTATATTACTATGTGCGATGAAATTCCTTTGTATATATGAAGACCCCCTGAATTAATAACCTCTAAAATGCCCTAACATTTAGCAGGCTACTCAGAACTTTATATACAAAGGCTGTTTATTAAATCAGTCATGCTAAGTCTTCCTCATTTCCTACTCTGGTCAAGTTTTCCTAGTAGTTGAGTTTTGGGAAATGAGCTTATGCCTTTGAATACATATGGAATGTTATATGGGACATAATAATTCAAAAGAATACTTAAATGCATATCAGAAAACAAAATAAAAAACACTGTAACACTTTAAAGATTAACTGCTATATTTTTATTGTTAGCTTTCGTGGATCAAGTCCACTTCCATGAAAGCTAACAATAAAAATATAGTAGTTAGTTTTTAAAGTGCTACAGTGTTTTTTATTTTGTTTTCTGATATGCCTGAACCACAGACTAACACGGCTACTATTCCAAAAAATTCAAGAATACTTAAAGTAACTCTTGCTTTACTATTTACAAGAATAGAAAAAAGAAGTTAAAAAAGGCACCAGCTGCCTCTCTACCCTTTTGGCTTTCTTGTTCTGCAAGACACTTCAGTCAGAAGATGCATTTTGTATTATGCCCTTTTCTGTATGCACAAGCCATATGTGTTCAAAGTTAGATTTGTGAGAGTAAAGGGAGGAGATCTGAATCCACTTCACATGTATGGATGAATGATAGGGAGAGGACAGTGGCCCACTAACCACTGCCTCATATCACAAAAGGTGTTGCCTTGATGTCTCTACTTATATGTGCTGATCTACCCCAGCGAGCACAGTTGCCTCACAGCAGCTCTACACAGGGAGTCCCAGCAGAAGTCTATTCAAGAAGAATCCAAAGAGCAAAGTCCAAAGAGCAAACTGAGGTCTGGTTGCCAGTAGTTCAAGCAAGCATCTAGTCTAGTGATGGTGAACCTTGACACTCCAGGTGTTCTTGGACTTCAGTTAACAGAAGCCCCAGTCAGCACTCCTGCTGATCAGGACTTCTGGGAATTTAAGTTCAAGAAAACCTGGAGTGTTGAGGTTCACCATCATTGGTCTAGTCCAAAGGATGTCCAGGGGTATTATCAGGGTTGGCAGAAGAGTCAGGCAGTCCCAAGAGGTATCCAAAGTCAAACAGGGCATCAGTCTATGCACAGAAGAACTTTACTGATGCTTAAATGCTAGAACAAGCTTGCTTAAGAGCCTCCCAGCTAATGGGTATCAGTTGGGAGCCTTCTCTGGTAAAGAGTTCTAGCTTGCTTGCTTCTCAGCTGCAACTCTTTTCAGGCCTCTGATCTGACAGGTCATCTGCCTGGAGAAAGAGTTGGGCCAGAAACAGGATGAGGTTCTTAGCTCAAGACATTCTCAGTTCAGGTGCAGGCAGACACAGGCTGGGCATAGAAAGTGCCTCCTGATCCAGGTCATCTTCAGAGTCTGACGAGGGCTGGATCACAACATGATACCTCTATGGATGAGTCTATTTGTATCCAGTTGAACAACTGTGGGTGTTCCATTTCAATAAGGACCCCAGCTGAAGATCATATGAAATGTCTATGCACAGGTACTGGAATAGAAATAGGCAAACCTCTGCAGACATTTGCATTTAATACGCAGATTTGAAGAGGATGTACTCACTGTTGAACAGCTTCAATTTCAGTTATCCAAAAGTACCTTCTACCTGAATATAACATTTGAGAAGGGTGTGAGGCAACTATTGACAATTCTAGATTCCAAATCTACAATTTCATGGTACTTAATTTAGTTAGCTTGCTCTCCTGTGTCCATGCAATGAATACATAACATATAAGCATGTTTCTGTAATAGCAACCTGTTGACCTGGCAACTCATACAACAAATCTTGTGAAATCATAATCAGTTTTTTTCCAAGGCAAAAATAAGGTTGGATTGTGTCCTGATATCTAGTTAGGCGAATTATCTGAAACCTATACTTACAGGAAATACCAGGTTAAAAGCCACATGAGAATTGCTCAAATTTTGTGTTAAAGGAAGATATGAATCATGATCGAACTGAAGTAGCTCAACACTGTCATTTTTTGATCAGCTGGGTTATTTTTATGACAGTGTGTTCCCTCACTAACATCCATTCCTTTCAAGTAAGAGTATTGAACTCTATCATGTAGAAAATTATTGATAATTTACACTGCATGCAAATTATGACTGTGAATGGAAGAAGAAATGGGGAATACTAATTTGCAGCATATATGAAAATGTGCAGGTTCTATGACAATACTAAATGGAAAACTGAGTATACAAGAGTGTGGGATATTTTCTTAATGGTTTAGTTAATCAGCATTGGCTGACATTGCCCAAGAGTTGCGTCTCATACAAACAAAATTAATTGGTTGTCCTTCAGGTATGTGGTGCTCTAGATCCAAGACCTGTTGTATTAGAAGCTGTGCAGTTTCAAAGTGCAGTTTCAAACATAGGAATGGTACCCTTGCATAATTACATGCACAACCAGTCATGTGACTCAAGGAAGGTGGTTGCATAATGAGTTACATAACCATTTGCACAGCCAAGTGCAAAACTGTTTGTCCTATGCAATAATATACCATGGTTGTTCTAGAGAAGACTTCCACTGGGCTAGTGTTATGTTGGAGCTAAGCCTTTGATTTTTTTTATTTTTACTATACAGTCAAACCTCGCTTAAAGAGTAACTCGCTTAAAGAGCAGAATTTTCTCTGAATGTTCGCTTTGTTTAACAAATAAAGCCAATCAAAAACTCACTTAACAAATAAATCGGGGTTCACAATCCCCCCCCCCCCCCGAAGTCAGAATTGGTCACTTACAATGGTGTTTCACTTGAAGAGCAAACTCGCTTAATGAGCCATCTTGTGGAATACATTATGCTCTTTAAGCGAAGTACAACTGTACTGTATTATTATTCTCATTTGAAAAACTTCTGCCACTAGACTTTTACCATAAAAATACAAATAGGTCAGATTCAGGCATATATGTATTTCCCTTTTGTTTGCTATCTCTCTGTCTCTTTTTTTCTCTATATTTCTTTCTGACATTTTGTTTAAGATAAGGGACCATCTTGACCACTAATTCATAACCCAAAGGCAAATGCCTGAAATGTCTCAAGTCAAAAGCATGGTTAGGACTGTTCTCTATTGAACAGGAATTCCATCTTCGGATGTCAGTCTTCTGATATAATATTCATATCTGGATACTACAAAGGTATGTCCCAAAAGGCACCATACACAACAACATATCTTAGAACATTCGTGCACCATGAGTAGGGGAGGAGATTTTGTGTGTGTGTATAAAGAGGAGGCCAACACGTAAATACTATTTTGTCAATAAAGGTACATTAAACTATAATTTCTCATTTTTCCTATGTATGGCGGCTTTTGGGACACCTTGTATTACTTGATGTTACAGTCAACGTGCATGTGTACAATGACTCTTAGAAATGTTTATGAAAAACTATGCTCAGGTTTTACCCAGGCATAGATTTTACTACCGTGTTTCCCCGAATATAAGACACTGTCTTATATTTTTAAAAACTCCAAAATATGCACAAGGTCTTATTTTCAGGGGATGTCTTATTTTTCCATGTCAAAGAATACAGTACACATTTATTGCTGATACAGCGGATTGCCAGGGCAAGATTTAGGTGAGTGCCTTATTTTCAGGGGGGGGGCTTATATTTCTGAGGTGGGGAAAATGGGGGGGGGCTTACTATATGAGGAGGTCCTATTTTGGGGAAAACAGGCTATGTGGCATATTTAGCATTTTTGCTTTTATCCTCTTGAGAGCAACCAGAAAAGATGAATTTGTGGGATGGTGTTCCATTTGTTTCTTCCCTTTGTTTCTCTTGGGAGGGAAAAGCTAACGTGAAACATGGTTGAAACTGACAAGACATATAGCAACTGTAAAAAGATAGTGTTGCATTCAAGGAACATTGTTTATTAGGCCAGTGTTTCCCAACCTTTGGTTTTTGGACTTCAGTTCCCCAAAGCACTGAGCTTAGGCTTCTGAGAATTCAAGTCCCCCTGTGGGTCATGGGTATCACTGGTCTAGGGAGAGGGTTCTTACAATGTTCTAAAAGTAACAAGACATAAAAGACTCTCCAAACTCAAACTTAAAACAGTAGGAGATGCAAAGGATGTCTACCCCCAACTTTTTAAATTGGTTCTAAAAAGAGATGTGTCTGTCTGAAACTAGGCAGTTCTGATGCCTTAGGAGAGTAACATAATGCCAAAAAAGATGTATGGTACTTTGAATTAGGAACTATGAGGTTTTTTTATAGACATCAAAACCGGGCTGGGTCTTCACTGCAATCAGCTTAGAACTAAATAAATGAAAATGGATTTTAAAAAATGAAACCACTTTTTTTAAAAAAGAAAAATGAAAATTTGACATACTGCTGATGATGATCATGCTCATGGTCATAATCATCTTGATGATCATGGTGATGGTGATGATGAAGGATATGAGCAGCACTAAAGTACAGCACCTCTGGAAGAAAAGAGCAACAGGGATATCAGTAGTGATGACCTGAGCAGTGGCATTCCAAAAGGCCCATCTGAACATCTGGTGAACTGTGTACATCTTTGATAATGAAGAGCCATCCTGTGTAGTCCTGGGAAAGCTGAACAGATCCAGGGCAATAGAAGAAGGAAATAGGAAACCACTTCTCAATACTCTTCCCAGAAATCTCTGGAAGAGTTTACTTTAAGTCAAAATTGATTTGATGGCATGAATACTAGAAGGCACAATGGATTTTAAAAATAATCCCCATAATTTTGTAATGTAACCCTCCTAGGTCCTGGCATTGACATGTATGGTTTGTATACATCTACATGTCACCTGCCTCATCCCAGAGTACAACCAGCCAAGGTGATTTAATTGTTTGCCTGTGTTGTTGCTCCTGAAAGCAGAGCCACTTCAGAGGGAATGCTACTTGAAGTGCCTTGTATGGAAATATTTGATGTCTCTTTACTTCAAATCACTTTGCTTTTCCCTCAGGGACATTGTGAATTAGGTCAGTGTGAATGGCTATATAACTTCACTAGTCCTGGAGAGAACAGCATCAATGTTCATTGAGTCTTGCAGAAGGATTTCATCTGCCATCATTTCTGGTGTATACTAGAGATACAGAGCCATGCTGCAGTTGAGTGAAGAGTTGCATTGCAATATATATCATTATATTGGATTTTAAGAACATGTTACTGCAAGGGAAAGATGTAGAGAGAGAAAATGTTCCTTACTTGATATTCTTTTTGTAACCTCATTGCATTGCATCTTCATCTTCTTTACTTTGCAGACCTCTTACAGAAAAATCCACCTGGAGCTAGGACCAATGTGATCATTTTTATGTAATCCAAGGGGATAACTTTCCTTTCTCCCACATGTATTAGGACACAAACACTGACAGTCCTGTCCCCAGAGCAGTTGGAGTTCTATTCTGAGCCCAGATAGATGTGTTGTGCCATTCCATGCACAACTACTCCATGTTATAAGCTTGATTGCCCCAGTGCAAAGCAGATCTCACTTTTAAAAGTGTAGTTATTACTTGTACAGGTATTTTCAACATGTTCCAATGATATTATGTACCAAGAGGACATGGACAAAGGCCAGAAACCTACTGGTGTTTGGGTAAGTTTCAAGTCATTTGCCACAACTAATTGTAGCTAGCTGATGTGAGGCCAAAACATGTCCTGCCCATGTGGCTGTTTTTGCGCTTGATTGCACAACTATGACACATCCCAGCACCGTGGCAATTTACTGTGATGAGCCACATCAAGTTACACAAAACTTATGTGAATATCTGTAGGATTCTAGCAACTATTTAAATTGTCTGTGGTAAGAACAATTTCTTGATTATTAGAACTCTTTTATTTGGAAAATCAACTTCTTCCTTGTTAATCTTTCATCAGTTGTGCAAACCATCCTTTTTTTTTAGTTTGCTGTCATTACTGATTAATTCTCCATCCCACCTCAAATTGTTTTGTAAAATGCTTGATTCCACAGCTGATTTGATCCATGGCTTTAATTTGCTTCTCAAATATATTATTGCATCAGTTTGTTGTGCTTATTTGCAATGTTATTCTACATTTTTGTTTTGCACTGTTCCTTGGGTCCCTTGAAGATCCTTTTAGAAAAGTGACATATAAATGTATTAAAATATGTTGATGAAGTTTAATAACAGTTCCTTAAAAACATGTTAAAAAGTAGAACTAATCACAATAAAAGCAATGAAACAGCACTTGAAAATGTCAATATACCATTACATTACAGAAGAAACATCTGAAATAAATCACTCAAATTAAAAACAACCATAGCAATGACACAGTCAAAACATAAATAACAAAAATAATAGCAGCTTATATGTGATGGAATTAAACTAAACATAAAAAAATAAAATAAACACTGCATACTTCTTACATGTACATTTTGCGTGTCTTTAATTGCCCCTCCACCAATGAATGAAGAGAAAGGATACAATAAAACATGGGCCACAAAATTGTTTAAAAACTCAACCTCTAACCTGTGGGGAAGCTTGGGGCAGTGCCCACAACCTATTCTGGTCCCTCTCCATACCAGATAGGGTAAGCCCTGAGCCCCACTCCCCAGCTCTGCCAAGGCTAGCCAAGATGAGGAAGGTCTCAAGACCATCTGCAACCTGGTTCTCATGAGCCCAGGTTGGCCATATCCTTGGAAGCTTATAATGCCCACCTGCTTGACCACGTGAATGATATGATGCTGAGTACCACACTGGGGTCCCAGTCATCCTATGACAACCTACAGATGTCATCCCTACCACCCATATCCTGCACTATCCACCAAATAACTGTGACCTAGTCAACAGAGCAGTGTCTGTGATTCACTCTACATGCTATGTGAGAGTCAGAATGGGGTAGGCAAAACCTGACCCAGGACTTCTTTGTAAATGCTGCCATTCAGAAGGACCTAAACCCCAAATTCCTGTCTGGCCCCTTAAGGTTACCCTAAGACCACTCTGGCACATAGGGTGGGCAAGAAGGCTGCTGAGCTGTGGAAAGTGAAAGAAGATTGCTTTGAGGCAAGGCAGGCTTTCAAAGCCTTGTGTTCAACCCCAAAGCCAACTGACAGAGATACAGTAGTTATCGTTATTCCTGGCTGCATCTCATGGTGGGGGTGGGGAGAATACCCACCCTCAATTCAAACTGCATTGCAACTGAATTGTGGAGGTAGCATTCTGGATTCACTTAAGAAAAAAAATACAATAGAATGAGGTCAGTTGATCTCCCTTGGAGGTAGAGAGAATAGTTTGGAGAGCAATCACAGAAAATAGTTTATCTGCCAGAGTTTTATCAACAAAGTCTTTTTAAGAAGAACCTTCTGCCATACTGTCAGCTCATATTCGATCAAACAACCCTTCATGTATCCAAACCACATAGACCAAGGCAAAGCTGAACTCCAACTTTAAATAAGGAAGTATTAGACCCATTTTCAATGGCATTGTAGTGTACACAAAGAAAATGCACTCCAGACAAACCCCAATCTGTACTCTAGGGCTTCTACTTTGGGGAGCTGGGCTGGAACAATCCTATGACATACAAAAGGATTGCTTTAAGGGAGACCAACCCTGTTAAAGTCACTCTTTCTGATACAGCCTTTGCAATTGTCTGATTGCATCCTCTGTGTGAAACATACAGACTAGGACATTTCAGGTTTCTTTTTCAATTTTCTTCCTTTGCATGTCTAAAATTTTGGAATAGCAAAAAGAGTTTGGTCTACTAGTATGTGTCATCTTAGATTTCAGGAAATGTGGTTGGACATTCTTTTCTACGCTGTTACAGTAAAACCTCGGCTAACACTAAAACTTGGTTCCACAAGTCATGGTGTTATCCGATTTTTAGTGTTATCCGATGCATGTTAAAATCCTATGGGATGCATCGGATAACGTTAAAGCTCCATAGAGATACATTGTAACCGCACAGGCTTTAGCGGTTGTTATCCGATCCATCCCATAGGACAGTGTTTCCCAAATGCTGGTTTTTGGACTTCAATCCCCAGAAGCCTAAGCCATTTCCCCAAAGCACTGATCAGCCAATGTACTGACTTAGGCTTCTGGGAATTGAAGTCCACTAGTGGGCTGTGTACCCCTTGTTGGGAACCACTGCATAGGACCTTAACGTTGTTTGATCCAATTCTCCACCCCAGATTACTTAACGTTATGCGATTTTAGCGTTATCTGAGGTAAACGTTATCTGAGGTATTACTGTATTCTTACTGCTTCTGGCTCTTCCCAACATTGTATAAGGACTGCACCACCCAATTCCAAGTTTGACTGGATCCTCCATTGCACATGATAAGTTTTGGTTAAATCATATTTAAGGAATGTGTAATGTGATGATATTTCATCTCATGGCCAAGCAACATGGTTATGTCACTATGGAACAACGGCACCCTTTAAAATAATAATCCAATCTGGCAAGTTCATTGCAACTTTTCAAAACACATTCAGCATGTCCTGAAAAAGCTAGAACATAATTTAGATAAGCAGCATGATGCCATAACACAATAGTATTTTTAAAGGGTTTTGACAACTTATATCAAAACATTGTGGGTTTTTTTTTACATATTTTGATCCATGATCCAAAGTCAGCTTGTTTGTTTATGAACCATACTAATATTTGGAGTTTCAAAAGACTATATTCATCTCTACATCTATAAACTATTATTTTAGGTTTCAAAGGACTACCTGGGGTTGCCTGGTACCTAACAGTTGCTGAAAGTGAAACTATGTAGGTAGAGGCCTGTTCAACAGCCTGGATAAGAAATCCTTTTGCACAGGCAAGGTGTAACTTTTAATAATGCCTATAATAAATCAGTCTTATAATGTGTTTCCCTTTGCATTAAGCAAAGGGAAACATATTATAAGATTGATTTATTATAGGCATTATCATCTTGCTTCTTGGAATTCCAAATGGTCTGTTATCCAGGTCATTGCACAACAGGGCCGTAGCCAGGATTCTAGATTTGCAGGGGTGAAATTTTTTCAGGAGGAGCAAAAAAATTTCAGGAGGGGCAACAAAGCAACACTCACATATATAACATTGGCACCACGGGGGTGGGGTGGGGGTGGGCTGTTAGCTCAGGAGGATTTTTGCCCCCCCTCCCCCTGGCTACTGCCCTGTTGCCCAAGTAACTATCTACTTAGCTTCATAAACATTTAAGTAGAAGCTTATATACTCCAAAATGGATTCACTCCATTGGAACTTAAAATACTAGTATGGTTCATTTATATATATATATATTTTAAAAAGCCTACTTTGCTCATTTGACATGTTCCAGTATGATGAAATAAGCTTTGAAAAACTTTTATAATAGCTCAGTGAAATATTAAGGCAAATAAAGAGAATTCTTTTGGGGCATTCTCCATGAAATTACTGGGGACTAATTCCATATCTCTAAATTAGTATTTCTCCTCAAGTGAAACATCTAAATAAAGTTTTTTTGTTGTTGTTGTTCAGTCGCACAGTCGATTCCGACCCTTTGCGACCCCATTGACCACTGTCCGCCAGGCACCTCTGTTCTCCACCATCCCCCTCAACTTGCTCAGCTTTGTGCCCATTGTGTCTACAATACCATCTCATTTTTGGCCGCCCTCAGTTAGGAAAACTGCATTTTCTGCCAACCCCTACAACATCTCTAGAGCAAGTTGCCTCAAACTCATTTTCATTATCTCTGATAGTGTAGTTTGCTACTAATACTACAAATTGCTGAACTTTTCAATTTTACACATTTAACAAACCTTTGCAAAACTAGAAAAGAAAAATCATGATTTTACTGTCAGGGAATAGCTGGACGATGGGTCTCGGAGTCCCTCACTTCACTGTCAGAAAACAGGACCTCCTGGAACCCCAGTCTCACCCCCTTTAAGCAGTGGTGGGATGTCAAAAATTTTACTACCCCACCATGACATCATCACAGTGTGTGAGGAGCTAACATCATGATGTCATGATGTTGTGGGCGGGTCCAAAGAAAAAATAATAATAAATTAATAAAATAATAAAAGATAATAAAAATAAGCACACACACATACACACACAAAACCCTCATCCCACCCACCCACAACACAAACCCATAATTAAATTAAATTAAATAAATAAATAAAATAAAAAATACATTAAAACAGCCCCACCCCCAAACACCCCCACCCCCACCCGAAACACAAATCAACCAGAGCTTTTAAACCAGAGTTTAAAGCTTATTCTGGCTAATCTTTCTCACACTAGGTCAGATGGAAGGAACTACAGAATGAACTCACCACAAGATGGCTTCATTTTGGCACTTTTCAACTTTTCAACAGTTAAAGAAGTTAGGTACTAAGTCTTTGCCTAACCAATTCTCTAGGATAATATGCCTTAATGTAAATGTAAAACAGCTGTACCTCCTTAAAGGTTCTCCAATTGGAACAGCAATTGGAACAGCACAGGTGTAACTTATTGATGAGGTAACTCCAAGACTTTGCTTAAAAACACCAAGCAAGGCTGCTAGGCCTGCCAGCTGCCAGGCCTCTTTAGGAACTGTGGTAGTACGTCAATATAGGTAAAGGTATTAAATACACATTAAAATACACACAGACACACCACATCCAAAGGTGAGTCACTTACCCTGGGGAGTAGGCTATAGGGAGCTTCAGGCTAGCAGCTTCTCTTCCTCATCCCCGCTTGGGAGGACAGCAAGTAGGCGGTACATATGGCCCAAACACTGTAGGCATGCATGCATACCAAGTGCTTGGCGCCCATGCGCAGTGGGGGAACCAGTGAAAAGATAAGCCCCGAAGGTGGTTCCCCCCAAAAGCTGCTACCGGTTCTCCAGGACACTGGGAAAAGTTACTACCAGTTTTGCCGAACTGGTGTGAACCTGTTACATCCCATCACTGCCTTTAAGTCTGTGTGGGTAAAGATAGCCTTCTACCTTAAGGCAGGGAAAGTTGGTCACTAGAATAACAGTCCGTTTAAGCTTCTGCTACCTGCCCACACCAATACAGTTTCACACACACACAGAGCAGAGCTGCAGAGCCACCCCTTGGGAAGATATCTCTGGGCTGACACTTGGCAATTTAAAGTCCTTAGCAAGACCTTTATTCAAAGGCCTCCCTGCTCTGTAGCTTGGTTTTAGTAATTCAGTAACCAAACCTCAGATTGTCTTTTTCTCATTTATTAAAAGACAATATAAATCCATTTATAAACAGGATACATAATGAAGAAATACACTACCCTGTTTTCCCCAAAATAGGACGTCCTCCTATAGTAAGGCACCCCCCTATTTTCCCCACCTCGGAAATATAAGCCCCCCCCCCCTAAAAAAAAATAAGGCACTCACCTAAATCTTGTCCTGGCGATCTGCTGTATCAGCAATAAATGTGTACTGTATTCTCTTCGTCATGGAAAAATAAGACATCCCCTGAAAATAAGACCTTGTGCATATTTTGGAGTTTTAAAAAAAATATAAGACAGTGTCTTATATTTATATTTATATTTATATTTATATTATGTTGTTTTTTAATATTTGATATTGTCACATTGTAAGCCGCTCTGAGTTGCTTCAGCAAGAAGAGTGGCATATAAATCAAATCTACTACTACTAATAATAATACTACTAATACTAATACTAATACTAATACTAATACTTATTATTATTATTATTATTATTATTATTATTATTATTATTATTATTATTATTATTATTATTATTATTATTATTATTATTATTATTATTATTATTATTATTATTATTATTATTTGGGGAAACATGGTACTCTACACTACATAACATGCTAAGAAAATAAAACAAGAGAATAACTTCCTTCACCTAAAGCCATCTCTGTTCCTGATGTCTACAAAGGCATCAGGCAGCACGCCCCCATACCTTGCTTCTCCTCATGGATTCATGTCATTGGTCAAAGTGACATGATGGTAGCCTCTGCAAGGGAAGGCTGACGGACCTCTGAACTGGCCCTTCTTTTATATGATTTTCAGCCCTCTCCTCCCTCCCTCCTGAATGAAGAGGAATGTGGTGATAACATAACTATTCCTTTGATATACCCATGTGCATTGATGTAGTTTGAACAGAGGTTCCTTTGATGTGGTGTATTGTCAGGTGTCTGAATGATGTCATCTGGTCCTTAAATATGGGAACATAGGTTATCTCCCTTCTCAGGAATGATGAGAATCAAATGATGTAACTTTGGGAAATTCCCTCTCTTATCTAAGAGTGATGTCATTCACAGATGTCTTAATGATTCCACGTGACCTTCCTTGGTATGTGATGACTCAATCAATGCTTTGCAGGTGTAATGGAATGTGACCAGCACAAAAGTGACTTCATTTTGAGTTCAGCTATTCTCAACCTTACAGAGAAAATGATCTGTAAATCCTAACACTTAATGAGTATATGAATGTAAATATAAGGAAAACTAAAATATGAATTGATCCCTTGTATGATTTCATGACATTTACAGCCAGTATTTTTATTTTTATTGTGGCATTGTCTCATTTACAAAACTAGGATGAACCAAATGGGAGCTATATTCCTAATTTAAGGAATTTCAAAACAGCTAGTCTCAAATGTGAGCACATCTGGATCCCAATTAAGTATGCAAGGAAAAGAGGGTCAAAATACTGTATCATTATCTCTTCAGTTTCCTATCTATTATTTCCCTCATCCTCACAAATCTTTTTGTCATCCCATTTTGCTACTTAAAAAAAAGACTTCCTTGCTTTGCTTAAATAGAAAGAAATGTCCTAGAAGAATTTTCAAAGTCAGGCAGTTCTGCTAACCCTTGTGACTTTCTAACTCTGAAATATCAAGACTAGGAATCTTTTATCCAAGGCCATATATCATTTTAGCCTGTGTGTGCCATTTCTCCTGTTCTCACAAAAGAGGAATAAAATTTGCTCTATTTTGCTGATATTCTTTCTCTCTCTTTTCCCCAAAGAGAAGGGGCTATCTTACAGTGCATCAACAATTGCTGGTAAAATATAGCATGTACGGTTTTAAGCATTTAAAACCTGATGTACTGAAGAAGTAGGTCCAAGTATGTCTCTGGTTTATTTTGTTTTTTTTGAGAAATTGCTCCTCTAGAATCAACAGATTAATTTATAATAATTGTTACATAGACCAAAAATACATCAGTTTAAATTACAGTATTGCATTTTTGTCCCAGATTTTCTCCAAAGAGAAATAAATAACTCAGAGTTAGAGATTCTATGGCTTTCCTTCCTCTTCCTCCTTCAGTAGGATTAGGCTACAATGAAGCAGTTGAAAACTAAATAAGGCACAATTCTGTTATGTGTGCATGGTCTTAGAGCAGATATGAGAATACATTATATACCTGATCTGATATTTGAAGAAAACGCCACTCATACATAAGGGAGACAGTTTTTCATGCTTTCTATCTAAACAACAGGACTTCTGCCAATTATTTGGCTACTTCACAAAGCTGGTGTTGACTGCTGTATGAGATAAGGGTGAAAGGTGTAAGTCGTAATGAACATTTCAACAACATTAATCAGTGAGCTGTTCATAACTCTGCAGGATTCCAGTGCAGGGTCAAAACAAAAAAAGAACATTCTTAATTTTTTTTAGCAAGTTATACAGCTGGCACACAGCCATTCCTTCCCCACCTGCATCTCCAGGTCACCTTTCAGTGCTTCCTATGGTGCTTACTAAATTTAATAACCAACATAGTTTAAAGGAGAGATGATGAACATGCATATCTGGCAGATTTTACTTTGTAAAATAGTTTCCATCCTATGTCCAACACGAGAAGGATTTCTCTTATGAAAAGTTCTCAGTCTTCTTTTTCATTATCAGAAAGCAGCTCAGCATACTGAAAGGGCATTGCTGGCATGCATATTGTGGCAATAGTCTACAGCAGTAAAGATTAGGAAGTACAGTGGTACCTCAGGTTATGAATTTAATGTGTTCTCCAGGATGTTTCTTAATGTGAAATATTCATAACTTGAAAAGCGCTACCCACAGACTGGGGAAACTTGCTTCATATTGCGGAAAAAAAATTTGTAAGCTGAGGCATTATTTCAATGAATTTTCATTCGTAATATGAAAGTTACATAGACTGAGGTACTACTGGACCAGGAATGACATCAATTAGTCACATATGATGTCACTTACTAGGGTTGCTGGTTGATTACCAATGGATAAGTGGCTTTTTTTAAGCACAAAAATTATCAGGATACACCTTCTTTTAAATGGAAGCTGTTAAATTAAGATTATATTAATAAATTATCCAATGCTGCTTCCTATTTACCATATATTCCAAGAGTTCTAAAAAATACGTCCAATGAAATGTGAATTTTTGAAAAGTGTGCATAAAAATGTATAACATTCAAAAAGGCATGCAGAAACACTTGAGTCGGTGGGTGGATGTACACACTCATGAATTCTTGTTGGAGAAAAAGAACCTATAGTATCTTGAAGATCTATGATTTCTTTAATGTAGTGGTTCCTGCATGGACATAGATTGTAACTATTCCACACCACAGTTATGTTCATAGCTGCTTTGGCCAACTGATGAGCTGGTTTTTGAGGAAATGCCTTTTCACATATAGTTCAGCTGGCCCTCAACTAGCAAATATGAAGTCTACCCCAGATGGATGTCCTGAGCATTTGGTAGTGCTTGGGACTTTCTTTTGGGGAGCACCTTGAATATCAATATGGAATATTTGGTCATAAGAGAAATAGTATTCAACCACAATAATAATTTCAGTAGGCTTCTGGAAGGTTAATCCCCACCCCCACCCCCAAGTACAGTACTGTGTGTTTGAGATAGATTCAGGTGTCTCTGCTTCTCAGGATTATCCAAAGAACCTTTGGTATTCTATGGTTCCTTTATTTTGGGGAGGGAGTGGAGAGCTGAACAGCTGCTGCCGCTGTTGCATATAGCCTCTGCACATTTAAGACTTTAGGTTTGATTTGGTCAGCAAACACATTTTACTGCTGCAATGGGATATTTGTCTTGGCACAATAAGTTGCAGGACCCAGAGTGTTCTGCTCCTTGAATGCCTCTGTCAGCTTTTTCTACCAACTGAAAGTAATTTTCATGAAATTCCCCAGACACTTCAAATTGAAGTATTGCTCTAGGGAAAACACATCTTAGCTTCCATTAATTTACAAATGCATAATTTTTAAAGAACTGATTTCTCTCTGTCTCTTTCTCATTTTCTAGGTGTGCCCCTCCATTTTTTTGATTTAGAATAGTTGCCAATCAATCAAGTATTTTAATATGTTTATTTAAGGGACTGTGGTGACTCAGCGGTTAAGAAGCTTACCTTGTTATCTGGAAGGTTGTCAAGTCAGCAGTTCAAGACCCAAGTACTGCATGATGGAATGAGAGCCTGTATCTGCCCCAGTTCCTGCCATCCTAGCAGTTTGAAAGCAAGAAATTGAAAGTAGATAAATAGGGACCACTTTGGTGGGAAAAGATCTTGGGAATATGAATGGAGCCTCATTCGGCCATCTCCTTTGCAGAGTTCCTCCAGAAAATATCCTTTTAACCCAAATAGCATCTTTGTGTGCTTCTGACACAATTTAAAAAATAATAATTTATTTTTCTTGCCTCCAAAAATACACCAACTTTATATGCCAAAAATAATTTTTTATTGTTCTTTTGGTGACTTGGCCAAATTAATTTGCCAGTTTATCATGCACGGTATATCTCTAGTCTTTTTGTGTATTGCCACCTTTTTTGTTATAAATACAAAGCTGCTCAAGCAGACGTTCCCTGGTTATGGATGACGCAAAAGTGGAAACACATCAGAAAAAAAGAATCTGCTACAGCTCTGAAACCCAGTGTCATTACAGAACTCTCATGATGAAAATTGTTATTTGAAAGCCAATTGACCATAAAGATTCACAGAGACAGCAAAAGGTACCCTTTTAGGATTAAAATTCATAATATCCCATAGCAGCAGCCATGCTGACTCAGGGGCGTGGGAGATGTGTTCCAAAAAACTCAAATGTTTCCCCTTTCTGAATATTCATCATCAGGCAGCAGTATCCTTGAAAATCAGTATTCTAGAGCTAGAATATAGGACTAGTATGCAAATACAACATTCGTGGCAGAATTTGCATCTATTTTGATCTGTAGAGCATAGTTTTTATAGAGCACTGTGAACTGAACAAAAAGAAGATTTTTTTTAAAAAAAGAATAGTCTAAATTCTGCATATTCATAGAAGAAAAAAACATCATAAGGTTGTTTCTGGCCTGTTTTTCTACCAGACAATGTGAAGTGGCAAGTTGAAACGAAGAGAAGAAAAACTGACCAAGAGTAGAGAATTTAATTGCCAATAGAGTAGGCAATCTGAAAACCAGATTCAAACAGAAAACTTTCAGATATTGAACATCTGAAGCAATGTATGCATTTATGTCACTAAGGTGCTTGATTGGGGAGAGAGCCCTTGGAATTTAAAATATCCCATCCTCATACCAATAAAATAAAATCTAGAAAACCCAGGTGGACCTTAGCCATTTTTTTCACCACTCAGAATTGCTCTCTTAGTCATTCTTCGTCATACTGAAATCAGTGGTTACTTTTAAGTAACTTATAGCCAATTGATTTCACCAGTTATATATAGTAAAACCTCATATAACACTAAAACCTGGTTCCACAAGTCTTCGTGTTATATGATTTTTCGTGTTATCTGATCCTCTATGGGATCCATAGAGATACATTGTAACCACACAGGCTTTCGCGGTTGTTATCTGAAGCATCCCATAGGATCTTAATGTTATCTGATGCAATTCTTCCCCCCAGATTCCTTGATGTTATGCGATTTTCGTGGTATTCGATACTAATGTTATATGAGGTATTACTGTACAGTGGTACCCCACATAATGAACACTTTGTATAATGAAATTTTCATGCAACAAACGGTTCGTGCAGCAATCGCGGTCCCCCGCATAACTAATCCCCCCCCCCATTATATGGGGTTTCCACTAAGCGGTGTATACCCCAGTTAACAGAAATTCTTTATAATGAACTTTTTTTGTTATGCGGGGTATCGCCCATTCGATCCACATAGCGAAAAAAAAACCCACATAGCGAAGAGCTGTTTGGAATGGAGCTTTTTTGTTATGCGGGGTTCTACTGTATAACCATTTTGTTCCATCTATTCTTAACCATGCTTGCAAATTATCATTTGCTCTTGCTTCTAAAAATTAGAGCAGTGGTTCCCAACCTTGTTTTTTTTTTTTGCCATGCCCCACCTAAGCATCTCTAAAATCCTGGCACACACACATACACACGTGGGACATATAATTCTTACTATTAAAAAAGTGTATTCTTATTCATGTGGAGGAAGTTTTAAAGGCCATTAACTTGGTCTAAACATTCTTGAATTGCCCCCCCCCAATTAAAAACCAAATTGCCCCCCTGTGGGGGATGTTGGGAACCATGGCACTAGAGACTGCTTCTTCTTACTATAAAAAGCTTCTTTTTCCCCATTCTGATGTGCTGATCTATCCATCCTCTGTCCTTTCTTTGTAAACTGCTGGAATGCCTTATTCTTTATGAATGGCACATGACTTTATGACTTTGCATTCTTGAAATACTCCTTTTAATCCCTTCTAATATGTTTGCCATTATCATCAATTGAGTCCAACTGCTTGCTTTTCTTTGCTTAACATCAACATTATTAATTTATATTTTAATGAATCTTTGTTTTTGATACTATTTATCACTATAGCCTTCTTTCTTGCATTCATACCTATAGTTTTCATAGTCTTATTCTGGTTTAGGTCATTCTTATCTTGCTAATGATTCTTTGTGTTTACCCTGAAGTTTCTTTTCCCGCCTTTCTGTTGTCCCCCTTTTTTCTTTCATTTTGTGTATTAATTAACATAAATGTCCACTTATGATAAATTATTAAGAACTATTATCTTTTAACTCCTGATTGATCATCATCCTCTTTGTTGAATGTCACTGCTTATTAATAGATTTATTTATATTTTGATATAATTTTTTCCCCATCTAGCTAAACTGAGCTCATGGCTATACTTCTATCATTTCCTTGGTAACCTCATCCTTTCGCACATGCATGCACATCTCCTTCTTCATTTTGCAATTCTAAGAATGGATTGGAGCTATTTTTCTGTCTAAACTTTGTTGTCTCTGCTACAGTCAAATATTGCTATTTCCAGTTCTCTAAAGCATGGTAAATGGTTGCATCAGCCTAGCCTGCACTCTAACCAGAAAAGATGCCTTTTATGCACCCATTCTTTAATTATAGAAAATAACAATCAGTAATTACACTTATATACCATCCCATAGTTCTTAGTTAACTTACTCTCTGGGTGAGTCACAATGTAATTAGTATTTTGCCCCCAACATGCTGGGGGCAAACTGACCTCAGAAGGATTAAAGAGTGAGTCAACTTTGAGTCCTCTCATGTCAAATCACATGTTTATATCAGAGATTTATTCTTTTCTATTTGTTTTAAATCCCCAAGGACGACATATAATTCTGTTTTTCTATCTAGACATGATTTTCAAAATGCTCTTCTCTCCCTGTTACTTATTTCCATCTGATTATTGCTATTGTGCAATCTGTACCTTCACATTTCCCAATGTCTTCCTACTCTACATTGGTTTTCATTTCCCTATAAGACTTAAGTGAACCATCTATGGTTTTTATTTTTCTCCTTGTCCTATGCATTCTGGCAAAGTTTGACTAATTAGCTCTCCTCAGGTATTGTGCTGAATATGTGAGGGCAAAAAACAGAGTGGCTATTTAACACAGAGAGAGAGAGAGAAACAGAGAATTGCATACAATTGCACACCCTAAATCATATGTAAAAATGCAAGCTTTTAATTTTTTAACTTTTGAAATATACAAAGACAAGATTTTTTTTTTAAAAAAAATAATTGACACAATATTAAATCTCATTTGGTTGGAGAACACAGTGTGTAAGTGACCTGTGTGCTTGCAAGTGCTGCCCAGATGTTCCTCATGCTGAATGGACAACTTAAGAGGTTTCTACCCACTCTTATGTTTTGTTGGTCAATATCTCATTGAGCTTCAATTTTGAAGAAAGATTTACCAGTGTGAAAAAAGTGACCTAATTGGGCAAATATTGTTACTGGACAAGTAGAGGACATACTTTTTTGTTTCCAAGAGATCACGTCTTGCTCCATGATAACACTTGCACAAATTTTATCATCTCATCTTACTAGGCTGTTGGGGCTCACTGCTCAGTGGAAGCTTGGTGGGATACTGTCCTCTATTTTTAAATCAGACTTTGATTGAACATGCTGTCCAAAGGCTTTCAAACAATGTTTCAAACATCTTCATAAAGAGGATTTTCTTCTGTCACTTGCAGTCTTTCAAATGGGGCCTTGTATTCCAAAGACCATGCAGTTCCTTTGCACAAAGTGTACAGGAGAATGTATTTTTAATAACAATAATCTCAGAATCCACAGCCAGCAAGAATAGTAAAGGCAAAGCAATCACACTTATAGAGTTATATTTTTTGGAGGATGCTAGAGGTAACTTTCCAAATCTCTGGTCTTGGAAGATAAATCAGTAGATACTGTTTCCCTACAAGATTAAATTTAAGCATCTCTTTTGTATGGCTGCTACACTTTAGCTGAGTGTGATGTATTAGCGCTTTTGAAGCATTGTGTCTGGATGTTTGTGGGTGCATAGTTGTGGAGCTGCAATGAAACAAATGACTTCTAAGGTTGTGATGTCATGGCTTGAAGTGTGTGTGAAGTAGGTGGAGACTAGTAGGCAAATGAAACATTTTGAACTCCTGAACTCATAAAAATTCCATGTGATCTCTGGAGATAAATTTACTGATTATGTGTAGTAATACTTTCCCCATCCCCCTTCAACACTATTGTCTTCTGCTGCTATTTTTCATGTGATTATAAATGTTATTAATCTTGTCTAGGGTTTTTCCTGTGTAAGGCAAGCTGAAACATGAGACAGACTTCTCAACTCAAAGTAATGTCAATACAATGTATAATTGTCAATATTAAAGAAAAAGCAAGTATAAAACATCTTTAGACTGGATACTTTTAAAAATACAGAGGAAAATATTGGGATGGTGTTAGAGAATTATGTTAGGTCTGTGACAGGTGACATTCAAGAGTTAGCTGCATCTGAATTACAGAGACATAGTCCATTTCTTATATGGGTAGATTCTATTAATAGAGGCTCAACACCATTTTCACTTTACAGATTCTGATTTTCTGCCTCATCTACAATCCATTCCAGACATTCAAAGCCATTGTTGTTCTGTCTAGACTCCATAGTGTCCATTTACCTGAGACTGATTGGGGTATTTGTTTATGTTCAGCAATTAGACGGCACTTGGTTTTGGCAAAACTCCTGAATTCGTAAGCATCTGTCTTCCATAGGGATCCTGTAAACATTTTACATATTTGCATAAGTATGCATTCTGATTCCTTGAAAGGAAAAGCAGTATCTTAGAACAGGAATGTAGAGTACAGGTATTTTCATTAACAAGATGCCTTAAACAAATACTTTAAATTGTTAACAAATGGAGTTATCAAATTGAAACTGTAGGTGGACTTCCATAAATTGTTGTGTAAATGTATGAAACCAGTAAGATTTTTGTTCCGTTTTCTTTTGTTTTGCTTTAACCTTCTTGCCTCATATGTGAACCACCTTCTTTTTCCATTCCAAATATCAAGATATTATCCAATGCATATGTAGAGCATTGCGTGGGTAGGACATAACTACGGAATACTATGTAGTTATTACTTTATATGAACAGTAGATTAGTTGTGCTTCTCGCACATAAACACACTCAAAATCTCTGTAGAAAAATATTTTATCTACACAGGCATACAAAACTGAATATTGTGAAATAAGTAAACTATATAAAATGAAAAACAATAGAACAATATGATTGCAAAATTTATTATTCACTATTACATACAGTATTAATATTTTACAAAAGACACAATGTAAAGAGCCAGAGGTAACTTTGAATTTCAAAAATAATGTTTTTATACTTCACAATTCTGCCGTCTTCCTCCCTACTGCTTTATCTTTCTCATCTGACACATTACATACTATTTTAATATTTTCTTATTAAAATGGAAAATATATCAACTGATGGAAAAAGATCAGTAGTTAGATCCACTCACTATCAGAAGGCTAAGTAGAAAAAATTGAATCAAATTAACCTAGACCACTTGATGTAAAGTGCTTGATAACCCTACCAATCCAACATGGCTCCAGAATAATAAATTTTATTTTATTTAGAAAGAGGTTGCCTAGAGAATTGTTAATGAGGTCCTCTCCTGAGTATAGAAACGTTTCTTATTGCAGTCCCTTGAGTGAATTGTGACTGCAAGATAATCATTTATTAGTGCTGTTTTTGTACTTTATTAGATTGTTGGGACTTGTTATCAATAGGCTCTCTAACGCTACAGCTATATTACTTTCATCAGACTCTTATTAAAGGTCAGAAAATTTGTTAAAAATTAGGAGCAATATTCAAAACACAGAGTGGGCACAGCATGTATTGCTTTAACTATTCATTCCACTTCATTTATAGTTAGAATCATTGCTGATGCATTTTAAAAGGCAGTGGTTGCACGGAGGAAATTGACTTCATTTCATAATAAATGAGGTATTAGTTCTCTTTAACATCTCCTAGGCACTGTAGTGTCACAGCAGACCAAAAGGATACTGCCACATCTAGTGATAGATTTCCAGAATAACAGCATTGCATAGTAAAGAAGCCTTTTGTGCTATCCTGTGAGGTTGCCATGGTAACTAGGCACTGCTTCATGGGAATTTCCTTTCTCTTGCTGATGTTTAGGCACTGAACCCAAAGCTTTGCTTTTGGGTTGTTCATGGGTTTGAGTTTTTCTGCAACTCTTGGGATCACTAGATAGAGTCAGAAAGGGAGAAGAGAGACTGCATACACCTCACAAAGGCTATTTTCTATTTTTATATTAACATTTGAGTGCTCTAGGATCATTGTCTGACACAGTGATGGTTAAAATGAAACCCTCTGTCTGACAAGTGGCATAAAGCTGCAAGCCAGCAATCCATATAGTCCATGAACACTCAGATGTCCATGCAAGAGAAGCCACATAGACCCATCATTGTCCTTCTAATTTGCAATTGGGCTTGTTATGTCAGAGGTATGGTAAAAATCAAAATGTATTCACTAATAGAAATTAACTGTTAGGCCAGGGGTCCCCAACATTTTCAAGCTGGGGCCCAGGTCATGCTCTCTCAGTCAGCTTCGAGGGCTGGATAGCCATTTTGTCCTGCCTGCATGATGGGGGTGGCCATTTTGTCCCAACAGTTTCAAAGAGAATGGCCATTTATTTTCTCAAAAGACCTTGAAATGGCACCACAGGCCACATCTGGCCTGTGGTCTGTAGTTTGGGCACCCCTGTGTTAGGCTGATCTCCCAGTGCCTAGAATAAATAAGGAATAAAAATAGGAAAACCCCTTTTAAAGTTCTTCTCAAAAAAACACTTAAATGATTAATTTATCAGTGACTAGAAAAGTAATCTCATCTTTGCAGGAAAAGATGGGGTATCATAACATTATTCTCCAGAAGTAGAAGATTATGCAAAATTTTCTGCCCCTCTTGGTTTTGTCTTCACTATTTGAAAGAATGAAATATATATTTTAAAAGAAAAAGGTGCACAGAATTTGTGCAAAGCTTTTCTAAACCTGAGAAAACTGCCCCTTAGACTCATGCAAAAGACACAGTTGACTCAATGTTGCACAATTTGCTTGACCCTTTTAATGATTAGCCAATTCTGTGCTTGTTTCCCACCCTGCCCCCAATGTTTTGTGCATAGTTTTTGAAAATTATGAGTAAAAATTGAGGTTGAGGGAAAACCATTGCTTTTCCCCACTCTTATCTAATTCCAAGAAGCTTCCAAAATGCTTCTTGGCATGTATCAAAACTGGGAGTAAATATGATATTCTCCATTCTCCTTGATTTAGCTAAGGGGTGCCCAAACTTTTCAGGGCATGGGCCGGTCACATGGTTGAGCAGGCCAGTCATGTGGTTCTTCCCACTGAAAGCAGAAATTAAACACACCTGCACATACACAAAACAGTGCTGTAAATGCACCTGCAGCTATCATAAACATGTTTACAACAGCCACGGGTACATTTACAGCAGTGATTTGCGCATGCATGGGTGTGTTTAATTTTAATTTAATTTTAATTTCCAATTTGTATAGCCACCCAATTCAAAATGACTCAGGGTGGCTCACAGCATTAAAAACAATACAACAATACAAAAAAAAAATTAAAACCACACCCAGAAAAACTCAATTTAAACTTCCACTTCCAGGAGTGGCGCGCGTGGCGTGGGTCAGATTATTAGGCATTGTGGGCCACATGTAGCTTATTCTGAATTGATGAGACACCTTGGTGTAGAGTACTGTGATTTATACAGATTTCCTTTTCACAACGTTAGCATCGTTTCAGTTTGAGAAATAAAACATACATCCAACTTCTTCTTCTTCCATGTCCAGGCCAGATGTGAAACTGCTAAAATGAAGGCACCTTTTGTTGAGTTCATTCTGCAGTTCTCTTCACCTGACCTTGTGTGAGAAAGATTAGCCAGCAAGACAAGACTGCTGTTACCAAGATATGCCCGATTGTGGTTCAAAAACACACAATCTTATAGGAGGTCTTTCTGTGTACTCCACACATCCAACTAAAACAGGGGGCCTCAACATTTTTAAGCTGGGGCCGTTTCATGGCCCCTCAGACTGTTGAGGGGCCGGACTGGTGGTGGCAACCACCCTGAGCCCCCCCTGAGCCCCTTCACTCCCTCCACCCTGAGCCTCCCCCACTCCCCCAATGATGACTCCACACACTCCACCCACCACTTCCCTGCTTACTGGCCTGGAGGAGCTGCATGGAATGGGTGAAGGAAGGGTCCAGGTTGTCTTTCTTGCCTGCAGCTGCTGAAAGGCCACACACACATGCCCTAGCCCCCAGGAAAGCTGCATGAGGCCACCCCAGACCTTGGGAAAGTGGTGGGAGGCCTTTCTTGCCCCTGGGAAGGTCATGGGAGGCCTCCCTAGCCTCCTGGAAATGCTGCCTGCCCACCCCAGCCCATCGGAAAGCTGTGGGAGGCCTCCTTGGCCCTGAGAAAGTCATGAGAGGCCTCCCTGGCCCTTGGAAAACTGCACCCACCTGCCCCAGCCCCCGGGAAAGCCATGATATGCCTTCCTGGTCCCCAGGAAAGCCACACACGTACACTCTGGCCCCCAGGAAAGCTGCAGGAGGTCTCCCCAGCCCCTGGGAAAGCCATGTGCAGCTACCCCAGTCCCCAGAAAAGCTTCAGGAGGCATTCCTGGGCCCCATCTGCTACAGCAAGGGCATGGGCTGAATGATTGCCATGGGCTGGCATGGTCCCCTGAACTAACACATAACTTGATGGTTTTAAAAAATTAAAGGCAAACAAGCTTTCTAATGCTTCTAATTCTGAAAAGTCTGTATAATAAAGAAGTAGTCACCATTTTTTTCACAATGTGAAAAATTCACAATACATTAATTGCATTAAAACATTGTGGTTTTTCACATCCCTGATTCTGGCTGGTGGAGCCAATTATATTTATCCTTGAAAACTCTCCCCACTGACATCTTTCTTAAAATCTTCACTGTTTTTGTGTTCCCATCCTTAATTCTGGCTGATGAATTCAATGACATTTAGCTTTGATACCTCACCCTATTCCCAATTTTCTTAAACTCTTCAGTCTTTTTGTGTTCCTTGTGGTGGGATAATGTTATTTTCTTGTTATGAATGAGAAGAAACCCAAGACAGTAACACATAGGGCAGCCTAGAAATCAAGTGGAAAACCATGGCCTTTTAATTTGGAAGTTCTGAGATGGTCTCTTAATAACAAGACATTTTTGAAGCCATTGGTTCATAAATTCACTGTAAAGTTGGAAGCGATTTCATGGCACAAACCACACTCCCCAGAGCAAGTCTGATGACAAACAATTCTTATTCATCCTTTTCTTACTTAAAAATGGCAGAAAGATGAAAAAGTCCCAATCTCATGTATAAAATGTTTTAACGCTAATGCCTTGTGTGTTTTTTAATGTAATTTTATAGCTACAGAATTTTCTTGAAGTGAAATCAGTTAAACTCCTGGATTGAGTCTCCTAACCTCGCTTTCCCCTCCATTCAGCATATAGCTCACACATAAGGGGTTTGAAAATGAATTCAGGAAGTTCTTTTGTTCTGCTTTGCTGGGCACTTGAAGCCTTGCAATGAGTTACAGTACCTTACTATTAATCATATGTTTTCTTCTACAACCATTAATCTAGACTTGCCTTAGGAAGTCAGCAAAGAAAACCAATACCGGTACCTAACAGGAAAGGAAAGAAAGGGAAAATGAACCATCTTAGTGTTGGAAAAGATGCAGAATGTATAAATTATATTGTGTTAAAATGCCCTGCCATCAGCCATTAAGTGATCAAGTGCACAACCAGATGGGTGATATATAAATCTTTCCCTTATCTCCTCTTGTAAGATCCAGGTAAAGCAATTAGTGCACTGCTATGGAGAATACAATTTAGACACCAATTTACTTTGTGTTCTGTCCTCCTAGCCACCTCTTTGTCATTTCTCATGCTGCATTCATACTCCTTCAGATGTGGCTGGCTGGTAAATCCTACAAACCCCAGCCAAATGAAGAGAGGATGGGACTTACATAGCTCAACAGTATATGGAGGTCCCACAATGTTCCATTCTGGGATACTCTTCGCTATAACATTACTTCCGTAATAAGAAACGCAAGGGGTCTAATAAATACAAGTCTACAGACTGATATGATGTGAGAGCCCATGAATATGGTTAAGTCTTTCACATGTTACCACAATCTTATGCCAAGAATCCTGTCAGTGTTGGCATCAGATTTATCTAATCTGTAGTAGCTAATTGATGACCTGCTGGGGCGTTTCTTGTTTATGCAACTGGGCACATGACTAGCCACATAACAGAGAGGCACCCCACCTTCTCAGGAAGCCACAATTAGTGATTTTGTTGTTGTCAATCGCACAGTCAATTCCAACCCTTTGCAACCCCATGGACCACCGCCCTCCAGGCACCTCTGTCCTCAACCATCCTCCTAAACCCGCCCAGCTCTGTGCCCACTGCATCTACAATACCATCCAGCCATCTCATTTTTGGCCGCCCCCTTCTTCTTTTGCCCTCCACTTTTCCCAGCATCAAGGCTTTCTCAAGCAAGTCCTATGTTCTCATTTGATGTCCAAAGTACTTTAGCTTCATCTTTACTATTTGACTTTCTAAGAAGCAGTCAGGTTTGATTTCTTCTAAGGTTGACCGTCCATGGGATTGCAAAGGTTCGGAATCGACTGTGTGACTGAACAAGTGTCCTTAGACTCTACCTGCCACTTTCCCCCCTTTCAAATATAAGTGCTGGTAATCTTAGAACAGGGGCTGTGGTGATTTAATGGTTAAGATGCTGAACATTACGACTGGAAGGTCATCAGGTTAGGAGTTTGAGACTCGAGTGCTGCAACCCAGCTCTGTCCTAGCTCTTGCCCACCTAACATTCCAAAAGCAAGAACTTGCAAGTAGATAAATAGGTACCACTTTAGTCCCACTTCTGTGTGCTTCAGCATCTGGTCATGCCTGTTACATGACCATTGAGATGTCTGCAGATTCAGGCACACTGGGCTCTTTAGCTATAAACTGAGATGAGCACCACATCCCAGAGTCAGATACGACTGGCTTTCGAGCAATGGTGACCTTTACCTAAATTTAGGATACTTGGGTCATGCCACTGCAAGATTCTACTGCCCATTCTGTTATATCAGTCATAAACAATGTTCCAAGAAAGCACACTTTGAATTGCAGTCTGAGATTCTGTTAACCAGCAGAATGTCTCTTCCAGGGAAGGTATTGGAGTTCTTCTTATATGTCTGTGAAAAGGCAGAGAATGGTGCTCTATTACTGCCTCTGTGCTCCCATAGCAACCTCCAGATCTGGCTACAGTCAGGGATGAAACATTTTAGCTGCTCCAATAAAGATAAGGCATTTTTTACGATGTGTACAATGTATTGAAACTAGGCATGCCACTTTAGTCAAACATTCAAAGATGTTTACATAAACATCTTGAATAAGTGTTTATAGAGCACACCAATTAATACAGAAGGCAAATGTAGCAACATTTGGGTAGAAAAATAGAAGAAAGAAAAGCCACAAGCCTCTCTTGCTGAGTTTTCTTATACTGAGCTTTCAAGGCAGGTAGAAACAGATACTAGAACAGTGAAGGTGAACCTTTTAGAGAAGACTGAGTTTCCAAGCAGAGGGGTGGGGCGAACTCTGTGCTGGGGGGAAAGGAAGAAGCACTCCCATTGGGCTACTGCGCATAGAGGCGGGCACACTTTGTGCTGGGGTGAGGGAGGAAGCACTCCCACTGGGCTGCTGGGAAGAGGGGCGGGGTGAACTCTGTGCTGGGAAGATGGTGCAAGTGCCAACAGAGAGGCCTGGAAGTGCCACATCTGGTACATATGCCATAAGTTCATCACCACTGCACTAGGATCACATCACAGCCTGTGGTACAGTGTGTTTTCCTTGTAAGAGGACCTTACATTGAAATTATTTCAATGCTTGATCTAATTGAAGGATATTTTGGACATGAAATGATCATACATAACTGAGTTAGAAGGGCCTATTAGGCCACAGAGTCTAACATCCTGTTCAATGCAGGAATCTGAATCAAAGCAGATATGACAGATGGTTGTCCAATTCTCTCTTGAATGGTTCCAGTGATGGAGCATTCATCAACTTTTGAGGTAGTTGTTTCCACTGTTTTACTGCTCTAACCATTAAGAGGTTTTTTTCCAATATTCAGCCTATATCTGACGATGGAGAACAGATTCTGCTGTTCTTCTTTATGATTATCTTTCAGGTATTTAAAGAGTGATATCATATTCCCCCCACACACACACACACACCTTTTCTCAAGGCTTAACATGCCCATAGCATAGACTAGTAAAAATAAGGGCATTGCCTGAATGGCTTCTGCCTTTATGATCCATTGGCTTCTTCTGTTCTGCCTATTGTGCTGGAGTTCTTATCTTCACCAAGCTTATCTTCAACAGCCATTTTGCCCTTCCTACACCACATGGCACTTCCTGGTGTGGTGGAGGTGGTGCGGGGCAACATGAAATGGTGTTGCAGGCCGCAGGTTGAGAATCCCTGAGTTAAGCTGTCAACACACATACAGTAATTCCTCGGGTAACGATTGCCTCAGATAATGCTAACATTGGATAACGTCGGGGAATTTGAGGCAAACATTTGCATTGCACAACGTTAAGATAATGTTGTGCGATGCAAATGTTTGCCTCAAATTCCCAGAGGCGTGTCTGGGACTCACCAGCTTGCCTTGGGCGAAAGGGGGCACCTGCTCTCTTTCTCCCAAGGCACACTGAGGATCACAGCATCTGATTCTCAATGTGCCTTGGGACAAAGTATGCAGGCACCCCTCCCCTTTCTCCCAAGGCAAGCATGAGATCAGACGCTGTGATCCTCAGTTTGCCTTGGGACAAAGTGAAAAGAAGGGAAACAGGGCTTTTTTTTTTTACGTTGTGCGATCAATGAATCACACAACGTTAAAAACCAGATAATGATATGACTTGTGGAACCAAGTCATAACACTATCCGAGGTACTAGTGTACTTAAAAGTCATTGGATATGGATGTCCTCTTTCAATCATTATGGTCTAGTTTGCACTTGATGAATTTGTCTCACTATGTTTTGAAATATATCTCTGTCAGTAGCCACTGTGGCAGTGCCACCTTTTGGTGAGTTCATTCTGCAGTTCCTTTTCCATGACCTAGAGTGAGAAAGATTAGCTAGCAACACAAAGTTGTCCTTATCAGGGCACACTGAACTGTGGTTCAAAAATGCCACAAACTTTGAGGAGGCTTTTTCTGTGTACCCCAATTCCATACATGGCTGAGAGATTTGTATAAACCATGTTTAATTTTTTTCCTGAACCCAGTTTGATCCGCTACCCATAAGGTATCTATTCAAGTTTGAAACAGGATACAGTAATACCTCAGATAACGATTGCCTTACATAACCCTAAAATTGGATAATGTCGGGGAATTTGAGGCAAACATTTGCATCACACAACATTAAGATAATGTTGTGCGATGCAATTGTTTGCCTCAAATTCCCCGACATTGATCTCTGCCCCAAAGCCTGCAGGGCTAGAGACCAGCTCTGTAGGCTTGGGGGCAAAGATCTACCGAGGCTTACACCCGCCGGTTTGGTTGGGGGGAGATCGGGCACACCTGTTCCCCCCCCCCAGTCAAACATGTGCCCGGGCTGCCTGTTTTACGATTGGGGTGGCTGGAGGTGCCTTCCACCCCCAGCCACCCCAATCCCAAAGCAGAGAGCCTGGGTGGCCTGCCTGCTTTGGGATCGGCTTGGTTGGGGGTGGAAGGCACCTCCAGCCACTCTGATCGTAAAGCAGGCAGCCCATCCAGGCTCTCTGCTTTGGGATTTGGGTGGCTGGAGGTGTCTCCCCAAGCAAACCAGATCACCTCCATGTTCCCTTTCCTCTTTGGAAAGGGAACTGGGCTTTTTTTTTAAAAACATTGTGTGATCAATGCATAGCACAACGTTAAAAACCGGATAACATTATGACTTGTGGAACCAAGTCATAATGTTATCCAAGGTACTAGTGTATGTGTTTTGGAAAGAATGGTCTACTGTAGCCCCAACAAAAGTTATTGCATCAGGATACTTTGTTAGAATTTAATTGGGTGGGATATAAGTCAAATATCTAAATGTTGTTGCTAGCGTTTTCTGCAAGAAATTGGCTCAGCAATGTTCATCCTCCTCACATAAGCCACAAATAGAATCTATGGAGAGAGACAGAAATTAACTGGGGCCTCTTTGGTTAATCACTGTGTAAGCCAGGGCATTGGCCAATCCTAGCCCCTATCACTACAGTGTACCCAAGTGCTTTTTTTAAAAAACTTTTCCCCATTCACTTCTGGAGAGACTATAGAAAGTGTACCACTTACAAATACTGTTGGAGGACTCCTTGCATCTGACAAACTGGGATGCAGTGCATAAAAGCACATGCTAAGTAATTTTAAAGTGACACAAAATGTTTGCTAGTCATCTGGTTGCATACTTCCTGCCCTCTTTTCTTTCCTTTTTCCTTCATTCCATTCATTCTATTCTATTCAATAAAGGCAATCACTTCAGTACACTGAATGCAGACATGTATCACATATTTATAGTATATGATCTTAATAGGTCAAACAGTGCATTTTTATTGTTCCTTTCCCAGCTTGAAACAAAGCATGATCCTTTAATTATTATCCATTGCCTTTTAGCTCCATTGCATACTGTCAAGCTCTTTTTACAAGACAGTTTCCCACTAACCTTATGCCCCCATTCCTGGAACAAAGCTATGCCAATGATCCTTTCACTGTTGACATATTATGTGACATTCAAGCAATTCTGCAGAAATATTTTTCAGAGTTTTATTATCTGTGGTAAAGATGTAGTTGTTCTCTCTCCCCCCCCCCCCGTTTCCTGAGTTAATATTCCTTTAATTTTTGCTTAAATTGCAAGCCACTCCTTTGTATGGAGTGTGATATCAGTTCAGCATTGTTTTTCATAATCCAGTATAAATCTTTGATGTGCAGCCCTCCTAGGAAGAGGTATGGCAAACATCTTCAGCTGATTCATTGTGCTATATTTTTCAGGCAAATTGACTTTTGCAAAAGCAGAACATCTAAAGAAATGGAACTCATGAACCATGGAAAGCAGTTGTTTACCAGACAGTAGGTTGGATGAAAAATGTTCCTTCTTTGATCCTTCTGCTGCTCAGAGTGTTATTAACTGATTTGCCTGTGGTGTAAAACCTCCAAATGCCATTTTTGCAGAATATCATTCCATCTGCTTTATCATATCCCAAAAGCACAGCATTATTAATCTCCTCGTGTGAAACACTTGTGCTGGATTCAGGCTTCCTGCAGCTGATTAAGGTGACATGATTTTTTTTCCAGCTTGAAACTTCATGTGCAATGAACCTTTCTGCCAAAAATAAAAATATCCTGACTTCCATTTTTATATTTAAAAAAAGTAGATGGTACTTTCCATTTGTAGCACCAAAGCTCCTTAGGAACTACAACCAAGGAACATGCAGGGTCTTTGGTCCTGGGAAAACCTACTCAGCTATAGGTCTTGTGGTCATAGACATTTTCTCTCCAGGCATACGGGTAGATATTGCAGATTAGAGTGGAGGAAGCCACTTGAACTTGGGGGTATGATGACACAATCAAGCTGGAACATGGATATGGTAGCATCTCTTCCAATAGAAGCCATAATTATGCCTGAAAGGAAATCACCCTACGCTAAAAGCCTAATTTGTTGTCCAGTATAAAAGATTAATGATATTCTTCCCGTCTTATGAAATTTCATAGTGATATTCTAAAGCAGCGTTTCCTGAACTATGTTCTGCAGGACACTGGCGGAGTTCAATTCCCAGAAGCCTAAAGTCAGTACATTGGCTGAGCAGTGCTTTTGGGGAATTGACTTAAGAAATGAAAAGGAGGTATATAAAAATACATCTATATTTGTTTAATACAAAATCTATACTGTACTACTTTTTTCATTGTTATTTGCCATAAAAACAATTAAACAATAAGTACATTAACCATTGACACATGCACCCTCCTCCACACTCGGGACCTTTTCTTCTATTCCATAAATCTTAGTTTTCAATTTTGAATTTAATATATCTATCCTTATTTGCAAAAACTAAAACTTTCTTGACCAGGTTGGAAACCTTTAAATTTTTTAAAGACATAGTCAATAAAGTCTTCCAATATAATGATAAAGTCATCGTTCTTTATCATCCCATTTTTTACTTTTAATTACGTGTCATATCATTCAGTGCAATATTTCTTTCTGGCCCCAAAGGCAGTCTACTAAGTGTTCTGGCCTAAAGGGGAGCAGGCAGATATCAACCTGTTTAACCTGACATTTATTTTGAAGCGCCCCCCCCCCCCCATGTTATGCTGGGCGATGCCATGAAGTACAATGAAAATGAGTCATATCAGTTGCTAACTTTCTCAGGTAACCCAAGGAAAGTTTCAGGGATCTGTGTATTCGTAAACATGAAGGAGGATGGTTATGCAGAGCTCAGATTGAAAGAATTAGTAGACTTCTTAGATTTATTTCTTACTTTGCCAGGCAAAGACTGTTTGGCAGGAATTTATTTCTTACAGTAGCCCAGACAAAAAGAAAAGAAAGAAATATGGGCACTTTGAGACCAAAGGAATAAGGAAGACATGTTATAGTAGATAGGGGTGAAAGGTCCAGCTTCACCACTTGACTTATATTACCCTCTACGCCTAACAATTAGTCCCTCCTTTCTGTGGCCCATACACTAGATACATCAGTGAATGATGAAATATTGATTGGAAACTTGTTAACACCTTATGGAGATAGTTAGTACCATTTTAAAAAATGATCAGACATCACCAGCCCCATATGATTGCCCAACTCTATATGATTCCTGTGTGGCAGCCAAGGTCATATGGTTCTAATTCTCAAGTGCTGATTACAACAGTGTTAGCTGCTGGAAAGCAATTGTACTCTCTACACCCAATTTGAAGGAAAGGGGAAATGGAAAATGCTTCCTTAATTGAAAGTAGCTGTTTGTTCAGTACAGGGCACTTTCATTTCCCGGTTCATAGTGTTCACCTTCAGAATGTGCATCCCATTCTTCTCTTAACCTTATGTTTCCATGTAAAGCAGATGGCAATTAGCAAAATTCTGGCACTAAATTAGCAAATCTCTCTCTCCCCCCCCCTCCCCATTATCTCAATCCAGGAAAAATTATATGGAATTTAAGAATGTGAGACCCAGTAAGGGTCCTCATATAACAAAGGGCGTGGACACAGAGATGCTTGGACAGTTATGCAAATAATTTGCACACAAGGAATCATGTCCATCACAGGCACATTGGATATTGAAAAACCTAGCCCTGCTTCTCTATTTCAGAACATTCATCTAAAATGTCACAGTAATCATTTCAGCTAAAGGAAGGGTCAGTGCTATACTAGTGAAAATATGTCAAATATATCTGGCACTCAAAGGAGAGAGTGGTTTAAATTGTATTTGATCACTCTCTTTGCTAATTATTCAGTTTTCCTAATCTTGCTTAATATCCTTTCTTTCTCTTCAATTATGTTTTTCTCCCTCCCTGTTCCAATAAGGATTCTACCACAATTCCATCCTCTATTTGTTCATCCTGTTTCTTAGCACATGGTAGAATCCTTTGCTCATTTGCTGTTTCTTTCAGCCCCTGGTTCTATTACTGTCTACTGTCATTTGTAACTGTTGGGCTGTCAAGTCATCTCACATGTTTTGTTGCTTAGAAATCATCTTCATTCGCTTCTTCTCCACTTCCTCTTTTATGTCTTTGGGTGTCAAGAGAGATACAAGGTTCTTATTCTGGCACTTCTAGTGCCCTCCACCAGTATTATTTGTTGTTCTTGTAATATGTCTTTGAAGTTATCTCTCCACCTTCCTCTGGGTCTGTCTCACACTCTTTGTCCTTCTCTTTCGACAGAAGCCTTGTATTGTATGGAATTTCAAGACATTTTCTTCAAATAGGCAAACCACTTTATTTGTTGTCTCTGTATGTTGTTTAAAATGGATTGTATTCCAATCCTTTCCCTTATAATCTCTTTCCCAATTTTATCCCTTCTAGTCACTTTAGAAGCCTTCCTCAGACATCTCATTTCCATGGTGAACAACTTTCATTTCTGTTTTGTTGTAAGTGTCCATATTTGGCACTGGTAGCATAGGATGGGAATAAATATGTTCTGTATGAGGTGTTACTTCATGCTGTAGGAGTGAAGCTAACTGTGTCGATATTTGGTTTGCCTTACTGCACAGTATGTTAATCTCTTCATCTATTTTGCCATCTTCTGTAAATTTTGTTCCTAGGTTGTTCCTTCACTGGCTATCAGAGAAAACATCTGCATCTATATCACTGTTATTCAGATAGGCCATATTTATCACTTTCATCATAATTTCCTCACTAATCTCAAATTGAAAAAAGGCTTGTGTGACTGTATATAACTGTAGCTCTGTATACATCTTCTAAAACCCAGTTGGAAAGTTGAATGTGCTATGGGAATAGATTAGCCACCAATGAGGCACAGGCAGTAGGTCTCAGCTGGATCATAAACACACAAAAAATATGGTTAATTGTTATGAAAGAGAAGAAGCACTTGAGTGCCCAAAGAGCTCAGGGGATCTGATTAATTTCATATGAGCCACAGCCTTTGAGTTACACTGTCATGGTGAAATGCCTTTGTTTTATTGTATATATAAGTAATAAGGAGCAATTTGCCTCTGATTACTGAAGTTTTCTGTAAGAGTTCTTAGACTTGTAGAGAAATGTTTTCTTTTTCTTCTACAGTTTTTTCCCAAATATCTCAGGAAAATAACTTAATGGGTACACATTGTCTGAGTGGTTTGGTCCCATGGTCCCACTGAAAGGAGGGTTTCAGTGTGCGGAAATGGACTTCAACACAGTAGGCAATTTATAAATTAGAAAGCAGCACTATAATATTTGAGATGGTCTTTCTATTTCCTAATGGAATGATTTATCTCATTCTTATTGTTTGAAATATTTCCATTTTCTTATCTTGCATTCGTATACAGATGATTTTTACAGCAGCGAAGTGCACTTCAGACAAATTTGTTCTGAATAAGAAGAGGATGTGGTTTTGTCACTTAAAATGTATTAATACAGTAACTAGCAAAAAAAATTACTATGGCAAAATTAGAGAGACAGAGAGACAGACAGACAGAGAGACAGACAGATAGATAAAACTTATTCAGCTCTGAAGTATTTAGAACAAAATAGGAATAACTTGCCCATGTAAATGTAAACACTGAAGGATCAAAAGAATATTATTTTTATTAAACAATTTCCCCAGTCTATCCAGAAAGCAGGCATGCCTAGACACTGGAGTGGATGGAATGCTGTTTACCTTCCCACTGAAGTGGTCCCTATTTATCTACTCACAATGTCTTGCTTTCGAACTGCTAGGTTGGCAGGAGCTCGGACAGAGATGGAAGGTCACTCCATCATGCAGTACTAGGGTATCCATCTCCGACCTTCCAGCCACATGTCCATGGAAATGTCTGCAAATGCATACAACATTGGATCTTTAGTTATAAACAGAAATGTGCACTGAACCATAGAGTTGGATACAACTGGCTTTCAAGCAAGGGTGACCTTTACTATCCAGAAAGCTCACCATTGGAAGGGGTAGAGTAGTTTGAACTGTGTACATCTGTCTTAATTTCACTGTTTCTTCAAATCTGGATTGCATTTTCTCCCCATCTTAGGTTCACTCAGATTGCAAGTTTTCATTCTACGTTGACATTCATACACTTTTTTTACATTTTCCCTAGAATGTGCATTTATTTATGACACTTTTCTATTAATTTATGTATTTTCCCTAACCTCTGTAAAGTTAATTTGTGTATGTTTTCCCCAGTTGAAAAATTTCTAATCATTATCATTTCAACATAGTTTGTGTGTGCATGTTTTTTCTCTCCAAAAGGTCCCATAAGCCTCATAAATGTGTTGTTTTCAAGGTGAGATATATATCTTTTTTCAGTGAGTTTCTGCAAAAATGCTATTTATTTATTTTTTGCTGACTTTATCAAACCCAGTTACTATTTCAACCATAGATGTTGTACATTTGCTTTGCTACTTTTGTTGTTTCACTGGAAATATTTAAATGGTATGATGTCTCATTGTTGAATATATAGGATGAATAATATGACAGTTAATTTATCTGTGCTACTGTACTGGCTTAACTCCAGCTGTAAAAAAATCAAACTATATACATTTGGAAAAGTTTTACACTGGCTAGATGCAAATGACTATCAAAACCATTGGGAGGTAACCTGGTGCATTACTGATACTTTATTTGATTTTAAAAAATTAGTAAAGCTTTCCCCTCTTTCTCAGAAAGGGACCCAGTAATAACATTTTAAGCTTCTCCTGCCAATAATTAATGGTGACATTAAGAATATTACTCAGGCAAATTATGGATGCAAGACTTTCTGGATGAATATAATATGATCAAAATACTGAACTTCCCTGAATTTCTTTCTCTTCATTTTCTCCCCACTGAGATATATAGTGCAGGCATTGTAAGAAGCAGTGTTATATGATATTAAAGGAATAAGGTTATATCAAAGGTAAGTTCACAATAATAACAGAGCATAAAGATTGGATATGCCAATAAAATGAGATCAAAGCAAAGGTAGAGTTTTCATTCCATAATAAAGCATCAATATTTTAGCAATATATAGCTTTGTATTATTTATGAAACGTTGAGCTCTCTCATACATCGGATCCAAGTATAATTCAACTTGCAGAGTTATCCAAAAGCTACAGGAAGCAATAGCTTCAAGATAGCATTAATGGAATTACAGAGAAAAATCTGCTGTGTGATTCAGCTCATAGAAACAACAGAGAACAATAGTTTAATTTCCAAGTCAGATATGCTTCAACTTTGCATTCCTCTTTTTTGTGCTGTGGAAACCTTTAAAGCCATCTTATGAACATCTAGGTCAGTGGTGGCTAACTTTGGCACTCCAAGTATTCTTGGACTTCAATTCCCAGAAGCCCAAGTCAGCATTCTTGCTGATCAGTGCTTCTAGGAATTGAAGATCAATAACACCTGGAGTGCCAAGGTTAGTCATAACTGATCTAGAATTTATGCTCTTTCTGGTTTTACTTATGCACCATATCCAAACTTATTAGAAAGCCTCTACCGATCTACACTAAAAAACCCAAAACAACTGTTGTTTCATTTTTGCTCTGGTGCACATGGTGGGAGTAAAACTGTTGTTTAGAGGGGTCCAACTTATTGCCACCTTAGGGATCCAGTTTTTCTCCATATGGAAAATATGGCCTGCCATTTGGAGTCTTCTTTGTGCAACAATTATATATAATTCGCATCAGCCACTCCTTTGAAGTACTTCTTCAATGGTAAAGTGGTAAAAATATTGACTCTAAAATTCGGTGGAGGCATTTCTTCTGGAAGATGTCAAGTCTCTTGTTGATACTTGCTGATTCAGGCATAGGCTATTGGGATCACTATGGAGGTGAACATTCTTTCTCATCCTCCTTTCTCATCTTCATCCTTTCTCATCCGGGCTTGGAACCAGCAATGGTGGAATTGCCTTTCTATATACATAAGGGGAAAAAAATCTCAATTTAAGAAAACTTTATGCTTAGAGTATGGAGAAATTAGCATATACCTCTAATCTTCATTTAGATCCCAGCAGTCTTTATTTAATTCATAAGCAATGCCCCCGTGAAGAGTAAAAATCTGAGATCATTTTATCAGGAAGTTCTTGATTCCTCTCCCATCTTAATTATGGGAAGCATTTTCTCATTACAGAACTCTATTTAAAGGAGGCAGTAATTGCCTTACACATTAAAAATATATATGAAATTCATGATGCCTGACAGTCAGTACATAAAATTTGTAATTGAAGGAAAAAAGAAAGTCAAAGTGGAAAAATAAAAATGTCTAAATGTGTAAGGCCACATCAACAGATATTTCCCATTCCTTATTTTTGAACCACAATTAGGCATACCCTGGTAATGGCAACCTTGTGTTGCTGGGTAATCTTTCTCATACTAGGTCAGGCAAAAGGAAATGGAGAATGAACTCACCAAAAGGTGGCTTCATTTTGGCAGTTTCATGTCTGGCCTAGACTTGAAAAAAGAAGATGACTCTATGACTAGTCCATGTCCAACTCATTTTCTTTATTACTTTTTGCTCAAATGTCTTCATGTTTAAATTATACACATTTCTTGTATGCTTCATTTCTCAAATGCACACATTTTCTAGCTGCATCTGAAATCCTTTGTCAGCATAAGGAATCTATTTTTAATTAATTAATTTATTTTTTATTTATTTACTGCCCTTATGGACAAAATGTTCTGGCCAGAATTTGTTGATATATAGTCAACAGATAAGAAGACAAAAGAAATGATTTTCATTGTACTTATTGCTGTGTGGATAGTTCATAGAATTAGTTAGGAGACTGAGGTTTCACTGTGCCTCATAGGAGAGGAGCCTGACTCTATAATTTTGTGTAAGCTGCATGGTCCTGGAATGGACCCAGAAGAATGGAATAGTAAACCACTTCTGAGTACTGTGTTCTTAGAAGATTCTAGAAAGGATTGTCAAACTGAGAATTGACTTGACAGCAAATCACCACCACCACCACCACCATGTTACTGTTGTTAGAACATGCAAAAATTAGTCAAAATGAACAATATTATTTTTTAAAAAATTGGTATTATACAAAAGATACAAGTTTTAAGCAAGCATATCAGTCAAGTGACGGTGTAGGGCTGCAGTGGCTCAGTGGTTAAGAAGCTTGCCTTGTTAGCTGGAAGGCTGGCAAGTTGGCAGTTTGAGACCCCCATGTACTGCATGGTGGATTAAGTGCCCATCTCTGTCCCAGCTCATGGGGACATGAAAGGAACCTCATTTGGGCATCCCCCAAGTGGAGTTTCTCCCGCAAAAATCCTTTCAATCCAGAATAATTTCTGACACAAAAGTATTATTATTATAGTGACAGTGTGATATAGATACTGTAATATCACCATCTTCTGGTGTTATTTCAAATATTTTCAGTTGTTATTTTGTTATTATTATTGTTACAGTATTATTAGAAAACTGAAATAAATCTAATATTACTGTAGTAATCAGATATATAAAGGTTAATATTAATATATCCCCAAGAGGGATAGTGACATTGGTGGCTTTTTATCTGTCAATAAAAATTTAGACTAAAATTGGGCAATAAATCCAGATAGAGTAATCAATAAAAGAACAATTGCTGATTCTGATATCCAAAATGCAAATTGAACTTGCTGTATGGACAGTATGGGAAGTAAGGATTAAGTCCTTTAACTTGAAATCAAATTATTGATTTTGATATATCCTTACATAGATCAACTGATCTATAATGTAAAAAAGGAATTAAAATGTCAACTTTCTTATGTATCATGGAACATTATGCCCCATGGACAATTTCATAAATCTCAGAACCCAGTCAAACCTGGCTTTACCATTTAAGTCTATAAGTTACAAAATTAGATACTTCAATGAATTGTGTAACTCATGGCAGAGTGAGATGCTAGGAGTTTGGTTCACCACACTACATTTAGAGAGAAAATTCTATCACTGTAACCTTCAACAAGCTGCACACTATCAGAGTGTCCCTGGAAGAAGGGAGTGGTTAACCACTTCTTAGTATGTACTTAAGAATCCCTGGTAAGGGTTGCCATATATGGGAATTGACTAGATGGCACATGATTAATACTTTATAAGGATCCAATGAGGACTCAGAGGGCTTCGGTTCAAATCCCTGCTTGGGCACAGAAACTCACTGGGGGCTGACAAACTTAAAACCACTCTTTAAATATAGTAATAGCAATTACACATATGTACTACTAATAATTTAGTGTCAGAAATTATTCTGAGTTGAAAGGATTTTGTGGAAGAAACTCCTCTCAGGAAACATCCAAATGAGGCTCCTTTCATGTCCCCAAGAGCTGGGACAGAGATGGATGCTCAATCTTTCATGCAGTACCCAGGTCTCAAACTGCCAACTTGCCAGCCTTCCAGCTAATGAGGCAAGCTTCTTAACCAGTGAGCCATTGCAGCCACTCACACATATATTTTGTTGTTATTGTTCAGTCGCACAGTCAATTCTGACCCTTTGCGACCCCATGGACCACTGTCTGCCAGGCACTCCTGTCCTCCACCATCCTCCTCAACTCGCTCAGTTTTGTGCCCACTGTGTCTACAATACCATCTAGCCATCTCATCTTGGGCCGCCCCCTTCTTCTTTTGCTCTCCACCCTTCCCAGCATCAAGGCTTTCTCAAGCGAATCCTCTCTTCTCATTTGATGTCCAAAGTACTTTAGCTTCATCTTTACTATTTGACCTTCAAGGGAGCAGTCAGGGTTGATTTCTTCTAAGGTTGACCTATTTGTTCTCCTCGCTGTCCAGGGGACTCTCAAAACTCTCCTCCAACACCACATCTCAAAGGCATCTATTCTTCTACGCTCAGCTTTCCTAATGGTCCAGCTCTCACAACCGTACATTGCCCCCAGAAATACCATTGCTTTGACTATGCAAATTTTTGTTTGGAATGTGATGTCTCTACTTTTCACTATGTTCCCCAGGTTTCTCATCGCTTGCCTCCCAAGAATCAATCACCTTTTTATTTCATGGCTGCAGTCACCATCTGCAGTGAGCTTTGATCCTAGGAAAGTAAAATCTGTCACTGCTTCTACTTCTTCCCCATCTATTTTCCAGGGACTGATAGGGCCTGTTGCCATTATCTTGGTTTTCTTTATATTGAGTCTCAAGCCAGCTTTTGCACTTTCTTCTTTCAACCTAATCAGGAGCTTTTTAAAGTCCTCCTCAATTTCTGCCAATAAAAAGTTGATAGGGGAGTGAATTGACAGATTCATTTGTTTCTCTTTAAGAGCACTAAAACAAAAGGGTTAGATTTTGAAAAAACTATTAATGAGTTTAAGGTATAATCTGTAATGAAACTGTTGGTGAATGATGATGGGAGATAAAGGGCAGATAACAAACAACACAAGAGCAAAGTTAGCCTTAGCCCACCCCTGTTCAAGAATACTTTGGCTCTCTATCAGGGGCCTTTGTACATTCAACTCCAGAATTGATTGGAAGGATTCTGCATGTGTCTTCATATTTTTGTTTTAAGGTTGAGGAAGAGAGAGCTCTTAAAAACTGGAGAAACCTGCTAAAGTGTGGCATGCTACAGAGAAGGAGTCCATTAGCACTTTCACACCTGATTGCAAGTCAATGAACTTAGATGTGAACTATTGACAAATGTACATCAATCTGCCAGTTTGGAGTTCAACTCAAGCCGTCCGATACTGTGACAAACTTGTGAAGTGCAGGGAGACTAAAGTCTATGGCTTGATTCCATGCTGAAAAACAGCAGACAAGAATGCTCTGAAAGAAAGATTTTTAAGGGCATTTGAACTGTGAAAATGTTTTGGTAACATATCTTGGCCATAAAAGATTGGTGTTCTCACTCCAAGTTGCCCTTTATTGTTCTACTTTCATCAGAGTATTGCGACAATAGCAGTACTAACACCATTTAAAGCCAACAGATCTCTCACATTCTAAGCATCCCTACAAACATATAAATCAAAAGGAAAGTTGACAGGCAAGATCAGCATTTCAACGGAATGGAAATTCTCACATCCCAAATTGTATCTCATGCTAGAATTATTATTATTATTATTATTATTATTATTATTATTATTATTATTATTATTATTATTATTATTATTATTATTATTATTATTATTATTATTATTATTATTATTATGTTCGACTTATATGCCGCCCCACTCACAAAGTGCGACTCTTCTGTGAGTAAATAATAAAATTAATAATCTTATAAATGAAGAGGACCCCTGTAGGGACTCCTATGAATCATCAAGTCTAGCCCTTGTCAAGGAGGCACAATGGGGAAGTGAACTCTTAAACTCTAGTTCCACAGCCGGATACCTAAAGCACTGCACTATCCAGCTGACTTAGTGTTTAGGTAGTGAACCTTGGTTTTCAGAAATGTCTATTTCAACAAGCAGTGACATTTCATGTTTTCCAATGAAGAAATATTTTATGTGACCCACTGAACTCCATGATTTCCTGTTCAGTGAAGACAGCAGGGACTGAACTCATGATTACACATGTGCAAACCATATTTTCTAACGTGTAATTGTAAAATATTCTCCTGTCATTAGCCAGAATGATGTTTCTACCAAGAGATTACCAAATGAATTTGGTGGTGGTGGTGGTGGTGGTGGTGGTGGGGAGAGACAGAAGACCAGAAGACAGAAATCTGAGTGGCAGTAAAGTGTTTTATTCACAGTTCCTGTGCCATTATGAGTGATCCAAGAGAGTGATTTAAGAATATGAGTGATCTACAATGCAGATCTTGTCTTTTATTTTGTCTGAAAGTCCACGCATTGTGTACTGTCTTTTGGAATTTGCATTAGCTTTAGCAGAACCTAGACCTTTGACAGCAACCATGATGGCTTAGTGGTTAAGATGCTAAGCTTGATGACTGGCAGGTTGGAGTTTGACACCCGAGTACTACACAGTGGAGTGAGCTCCCATCTCTGTCCCAGCTCTTGCCAACCTAGCATATGATGGAGTGAGCTCCCCTTCTATGCTACTGCCAACCTAGCTGTTCAAAAGCAAGAAATTGAAAGTAGATAAACAGATACTACTTTGGTGGGAAAGATAACAGTATTTCATGCACTTAGGCATCTAGTCATGCCCTAGTCATGACCAGGGAAACATCTGCAGACACAGACAGCACTGGCTGTAAATGGAGATGAGCACTGAATTCTATAGTTGGATACAACTGGCTTTTGAGCAAGGTGACCATAGTGAAATTCAGAGGTGAGCATATTCACACACATCCAGCCCCATTCATCCCGTAGTGTTGGACATGACTGGCTTTCAAGCAAGTGAGACCTTTACCTTTAGGCCTTTAACAGGTACCAGCCAGGGACATTCATCAGGAATGTCATTTGGCAGATTTAATGAAGTAATCAACCCAAATCAATCATTTTAACTGTTATTATGGAAATAAATAAAATGCATAAAACCCACAACATTTTTTTATCTTCTTTGGTCTTTAAACTACTGAACCTCCAGGTAGGGAGGGACAACAATAAGTGTTTTAGTGCCATGTAGTCTATAATGATCATAACACAAGATTTTGTAAATCCAGTCTGAGAGAGAAAAGGTGGAGGCAAACCTATATTCTCTTGTTCCCTATAAGACCTCTTTACTGAAAGGAATGAAACTTGTAAGAAAGGCCAGGCCTTATCATAATTTTCTAGAACTATCAAATTGCCTTTTTGTTCATTTCCAAAAATAGTCACCTTGGGTACCTTGACAGAAAAGTAGTGCAGAAATGTGTTGAATAAATGTGTTGACTATCTTTGTGGAATAGCACCAATTCAGCAGAGTCTAATAAGTATATATTAGGCTTCTGTATTCCAAACCATTTCAGCCTCATTCAGATCACTAATAAAAGCAGAATAGCCAGATTCAATTCCAAGGTGATGTGAAAGAGTTTGGGTTGTTTTGGACCTATCTGGAGATTCAAATGTCTACAACAGGGGTTCCCAATCTGCGGTCCGCGGTGCCATTCCATGTGGCCCACCACCACCTCCACCGCACCTGGAAGTGCCATGTGGTGGAGGAAGGGCAAAATGCCCATCCGGCTCCTCAAGCTGTCTGAGGGAGCATGACCTGGCCCCTGGCTTGAAAAGGTTGAGAACTCCTGGTCTAAAATGACGGGGAAAGTGAAGTTAGTGGCATTTAGAGTAAACAATCTTTGACATGTATGTGTGTATACATCAGTGAACAATTATACATAATTGTGTACAGTTGTGAATTCACAACATATTTATTTAATAGAAAGCACATCTATTACAACTGTATTAAACATTTAGTTTATATGTTAAGCATGAATCAAAACAACAAGCACTAACACAACTACACATGGTACCCCTATATCCCTAGGGCCACAAAACATACTGTTTTGCCTTGACCACTAGGTGGTAGTGAGGACAAGCCTGTTTTGATGATCAGGAGGGCTGTATTTGAACTTGAAGATCAGAGACAGGCAGGAGCAAAAGCACCAGCATACCAGATACTGCCTCTAAGATATGCCGTTTGGGTGTTAGATAGGTAAAAGATTAGGAAAGGGGAGTACAGCCAAATTCATGGAAGGTAAATATGTCAAAGACTGCTGGTCACAATGTCTGCAAGTGATGCTTTCCATGGTCCTGATATAGCTCATGCAGGCTTGTACATGGTTTATTGGGGGAAAACCCATTATTTTGTTGCAGAAGCAATTTATACTATGGGTAGAAATCATATTAGTTTTTATTCCTCTTTAAAACCTATCCTCAATAGCAATACCAGGTGGCTAATGTGCCACTGATGTTCTCCCTTTAACACAAGTCCTTATCTGACAGCAAACCCAATTGAAGGGTACAGAAGGCATGATTTGATTTGTTTAACATTGGTTTATTTAAAGTATTTAGCCATGTTAAAGTGAGTTGATTTAAGTGTGGGATTGTTTGACATGTTGCGATCTAAAAGGGAATAGGGGATTGCAGAGTGTTGGTTTTATATTGTTGGCATTTTAATTACATGAAGCACTCAGAGTGACAGCATATCCAAGCTGGAGGGATACAAATGAGAGAGAGAGAGAGAGAGAGATGTCAAATTAGGCAGACACACATAGAAATTATGTACAGTAAAACCTCACATAAAGAGCACCTTGCTTAGAGACTAACTCACTTAAAGAGCAGAATTTTCTCTGAATGATTGACTTGCTTAACAACTAAATCAGGGTTTGCAATCCCCACCACCAGAAGTCACAATTGGTCACTTACAATGGAGTTTTGCTTAAAGAGCAAACTCCCTTAAAGAGCAAACCCGTGGAACGCATTATGCTCTTTAAGCGAGGTATCACTATATTTACAAATGTGAGACTAGCAGGGTTTGAGAAACAGCAGCCCCTCCAAGACACACTCTCTCCTTCTCCACTTGGATTCCTCTGCCAAAATGATTATCATTTTAAAAAGTTACTTTGAATGTTATTTTTTATTATACAGTAAAACCCCAGGTTATAACGGAAGTATGTTTGAACAGCCTCCATTGTAACTCAAAAAAATATTGTAAACTGAAACATCCATAGGGATGCATTAAAAAATAAAAAAATTGGTCCTCAATTGATTATTGTAAACTGAAAAAAATGCATTACAAGTTTGTAAACCGGGACATAATTTCCATAGGATTTGCCATTGAGCAAACTTAAACCTAGGCGTTTGTAACCCAGGGTTTTACTGTATTTCTAAATAACAAAATTGTACCTCCAACATGATCCTAACTTTGATTGGTAAAGTATTTCATAAGCAAGGAAATCAGTAATCTGCAAACAATAGGGGTTGCTTCTTTCTCAATACCTAAAACAGGACAGTGTTTGTATGTGGAGAAAAAAGTGCAAAACTTCCTTCTCATATCTGATGGCCAAAGAAAAGCTATGGCTACAGGATGATACAGTTGTGAATGTGTTTCCTCATCCCTTCAGAGGCAGGAAATAGTCCCCTGCACAAACTGAAATGGATCTTGTAACTTGGGTAGGGCAGAGTTCCGTGTAGGACTGCAGTGTACACAGCTGTCATTTCATATTGCATGAGGACAAGGAATAACATTTTGTTTTTTCTTTGCCCTGCAAGAGAGTCAGATATTTCCTAGAGCAGTGATGGATAACCTTTTAGAGACCAAGTGCGCAAACTCAATACTCTGTGCCACAGAGGGGTGGGTTGAACTCTGCACTGGGGGGGGGGAGTAAGCACTCCCATTGGACTGCTGGGCAGAGGGGCAGGGCGAGCTCTGTGCTGGGGCAACAGCACGCGTGCCCATAAACTCTGAGTGCCCCCTCTGGCATGTGTGACATAGGTTCACCAGCACTCCCCCAAAGGAATTGATGAGAATTCTCATATTGGTAAGCATGATTTTCGAGCAAATGAATATTACCAGGGCACCAAGGCACAAATTATTGAACTTGTGCAAACTGTGCAAAACTATCATAACAACTGCCTTTTGAAATGCACTTTAAATGATTAGATGCCTTAGATGGGGTGTTTGTATCCTTTTTTAAAAGAAAAAAATGGGCTAATCTTTTTTTGTACATGCCATGGGTGAGTGTACCATGAGTGAGACAAATACTGACTGAAGAAAAACTTTGTAGTTTTGCAGACTGACACATGTGCATTTTGAGGAAATTACATAAACCTTTATAAAGAGATATAGTACTCCAACTGCTGTTGTAGTGGAGGAGACAAATCAGGTAGTGCTTCCAGATATCACATTGCAAGAGCCCCAAGTTATAGACAGCTTAAATGAACAAGAGAAGGAATTTAACTAATATTCTCAACACCAGAGAGCACAGAAAGCTGTTTACCTTCCCACCAAAGTGGTCACTATTTATCTACTTGCAATTCCTTACTTTTGAGCTGCTAGGTTGGCAGGAACTGGGACAGAAATGGGAGCTCACTCCATCATGCAGTACTCAGGTATCGAACTCTGATCTTCTAGTCATTGAGTTCAGTGTCTTAGCCACTTGAGCCACTAGGGATGTGAAAATATGTCAACCTCATTTTAGACTTACTTTTCCGAATCTGGCCTTCTTTTCTCCCTCTCCTTGTTTCATAGAGACTGAAATCCTGTTGCTACCAGGGTAACTTGCAATAAAGAAGGCCGTTAAATCAATAGGGATTTGGTGAGTCAAAGTCACTTTGACTCTGTGAATCTACTGTAGTTGTAACTTACTACACTAAGCAATAGGATTTCAGCCACAGGGTTTGAAGATTTGGAGGGAGGAATTTTGTGGGTATTTGTGCACCTTTAAAAGCACATTTTCCTGAGCTTTTAGCTAATTTATGCTTTTTTCAAAAATCCATGCATTACCCTGTGAATATTTTATTTCCTCAAAATGTGCAAAAGCCTTGAAAACATTCTATTTTCATAAAGCTAGGTGGATTCCCATTAAATTCTCTTCTATTCCTAAGTCTGATATTACATTCTTATTTAAAGAATGCCTTTAAGGCACTATAGCAATCTGGCATTTTGAGAAGGTTATAAAGTAAGAATGTAGCTGAAAGTTGACATTCTATTGATATTCATGAAACCAGTAAATCCATGATACCCATTTCATACAGGCAGCCCATGCATATTTTCTGCTGCTTTCCCTACTGTATCAGTAATGTAGTTCTTCTTTCCCTTCTGCAGCTGTGATAGATCAGATTGCAGTTGCTTAAAATATCATATCCCAAAAGGTTCTGTAACTGTATGACTCCATATAGTGAACATTACTGTTGGTTCATAGAGAGTACCAATCTTCTCTCTTTTATCCACTCATGTTGAGAATACATTCCTGCCCAGACAGCATAAAGTTACAAATGTCTTGCCAGTATGAATTGCAAATTGTGTTCATATTTCCAATTTAGATTGCATAATTATACACAAAATGAGAATAGGATTGGCTCAGAAAGACATTAATTCAATTGGGCCCTTTTAGCCAATTCTCTTCTTAGCTTTTCTGTCTGAATTAATGGAAAGTAAGTAATGGTAAAATAACGTAATGAGAAGTAATGGACCTTATACTGATTGACTGTTGATTGGATGCCACTAATTTGCAGTGCCTGTCTTCCCATCAGGGTCCTTAAGCTGCACAGCTACCTAGCAACCATGAAACCAGCACTTTAATATTGCTGTGTGAAAGATGAATTTCTTGCCAGCACATTAGTAGAGGAGTCTATCCAGCAAGGTTATTCAAACTGCTACATTTTAAAACCTTTTCAACACAAGACAATCAGTGTTTAGTGCAGGGATGCTCAAACTGTGGCCCATGGGTCAGATCCAGCCCCCGATGTCAATTCATCCAGCCCCTACCACCCTCATCACTCCCCGAAGTGGAAATAAAACATACCCATACGGGCACGTTTTACTTTGCTTCCAGGAGTGGTGAGGGCAGGGAGGGACAGATGAATTTGCGTCAGGGTCCAGATCCTGCCCACAGGCCATAGTTTGGGCTCCCCTGGTTTAAGCAGAAAAAATGGCAGCTTAAAATCTATCTCATCCCGTTGCAAAACAGATTGCAAGGAGTGTTTTACTACCGCTTCAAGTGGGAGGAACAATGTGACCAGCCCACTGAATCACGTGACTGGTCTGTTGAAACACATGACCAGCCCATGGCCCTAAAAATATGGGCACCCCTGGTTTAGTGTATGTTTCAGTACTGATCAAGATCCCCTCTGTAGCCTACAATAATGGACTCACTACTGAGTGACGTAGCTTAGCTGATCATACAGTACACATAAACATATAAACAGTGAAGCTTTGGAGGACCTGGTATTGGGCAAAAAAGTTGATATATAAAATGAAGTAAATTATAGATAAATATACATTAAAATATGCCATTTCCTGAATACATTTAATTAGTAATCAGGTTTTTCAGTTGTACACCATAGTTAATCCTGTGGTTGATATTTCTTCTGAGCATAATTCCAGGACTACCAAGATCATTCCTAGTTTCAAAGCTTCCAGATAATTGCCATTAAAATTCTGCAAGATTCAGCTACAACAGTTTTTTTTACAAAGATTCCTGTGTTTATTTTTGTTTTGTTTTTATTCATTGTCATCTTTTCCATTTCTCCAACATGTTTCTTGCATTTCTGTATTTTTGACATGACATAGAAATTAGGTAAAGGTAAAGGTCACCCTTGCTCGAAAGCCAGTTGTATCTGACTCTAGGGTTCAGTGCTCATCTCTGTTTATAGCTAAAGAGCCAGCACTGTCTGCGTCTGTAAATGTTTCCGTGGACATGTGGCAGGCATGCCTAGATATTGGAATGCATGGAACACAGTTAACCTTCCCACCAAAGTGGTACCTATTTATTTACTTGCAATTTCTTGCTTTTGAACTGCTAGGTTGGCAGGAGCTGGGACAGAGATGGGAGCTCATTCCGTCATGCAGTATTCAGATATTGAACTCCAACCTTCCAGTAATCAAGTTCAGCGTCTTAACCTCTTGAACCACCACAGTCCACGAGATAGAGATTACAAGCAAACAGATGGATCCCTTAATAACACTGCTCATTCACTTTTCTACAATTTTTAGTGAAAGTTACACTGTAAAGTTTGTATAATACTAATACGACTGTTGACATGTCCCATGTACAAATATGAATTATTACTTGTCTCATCCTAGAAAGTGTGACTAAGGAACAGAGAGTAAGATAGCAAAGTATTCTGAGGCACTTCCAAAAAGATAAGAGAACAAGAATTACATTTGTGAGATAAGCTTTAATGTAAATAATGCTGCCTTTAAGGGTTAGAAGTATTGAACAGGTTATTTGTATCTTCTTAAGTAATCCTCCAGTAGTTCTGTGCTTTCGTTTTCTGTGTGTTTTGCTGATCAACGGGAAAGGATGCTAATTTTATGATGAGAAGACCTAATCAACAATATCAGTCCTTCTGTCACTGTCATTTGGGAGTAAGGAATCTTGCAGTACTTGATAATTCCTTGTTGATATGGCTCATCAAGTTGAGAATGCCTAATTTGTTTTTAGCATAGATTCCAAACATCATTAGTCCCAGGTCAGTTTTAGTGGGCAGTGTGTCATTCTGGCTGCTGGCAGGACTTATCTTTGTTTTCTAGCTTTTCTGTAAATTTAGCACATTGTCTTTTTCCAAACTCCTGTTCTTTCTGCTGTTTGTCTGTACTGTTGGATTTAAAGACTGTGAACCTACACTGGTCCAAAACAAGTATAAAGATCTCAGGCATTTTGATTACTCTGCACTGTTCGCTTAATTGGCTTTGCCTACAACACTGCTAAATTACAAAGTGCATTTTGTGTGCTGGGGTTTACTATGCTAATTTGGATATAGCTATCCATTTCCCAGAGGATTTTTCATGCCAGAAATCCTTCATTTAGAATGAAACAAATGCAATGAATATGAGGTTTAAATCTACGCTCTCTACATAGGCATATTTTACTTCTAGAATTTTAAAAAATAAATGAACAAACCACCTTCCTTTTTTGCTTCTGAAGATTTTATTGCAATTTCATAATCCTGAATACTATGGAGCTCTTCAGTTTCATCAATGCCTGTAATCTTTCCATTGATGCAGATGACAAAATATATGCTCTATTTCTGCAGGGATATATATTGAAAGTTATGCTAGCCTGGCAGAACTTCCCGATTACATGGCCCCCCGGTATAGTCTCCAAGATCCCATGGTGATTTCTATACAATGATGAGATATCACAGAAGAGTTAACTGATCATGGAGGCATTATTCTGTATTCAGACTATGCATTAGTGTCATATTCATTTAAAAATGCCTAAATAAACAAGAAATGTAACGAGTCAGCTGGCTACAATTATTAGAGTTCTTGTTTTTGCAAAACAAATATGTGGAAAAAAAGGGGACAGGGGACCATTAAGTTTCATTCCCTTTATTTTCAAATCTAAAATGTGAAGGTTTTTCAAAATCAAAGTATATCTAGTGTATATTTGTTTTATACTACTACCTGGGTATAAACAGAAATTATTGGTGCGGGGGGAGACTGGCATTCTGGCTGTCAGAATTCTATTAAGGTTTTTCAAACACTGCTTGTGCCTCTCTTATAGCATTATGAAGCACCTCAGATCTGGCTGTGGTGGTTCAGTGGTTAGCTGGAGTTCACCTTGTTAGCTGGAAGGCCTGCAAGCCATCAGTTTGAGACCTGTGTACTGCATGATGGACTGAGCGCCTGTCTTTGTCCCAGCTCTTGGAGACATGAAAGGAGCCTCATTTTGGGCATTCCCTGAGCAGAGTTTCTGTCACAAAAATCCTTTCAACCCAAAATAATTTCTGACACGAAATTATTATTATGAAGCACCTTGTGGGAAAGGATTTATAATATTAATTTATGTATCACTTTTTCTACATCAGGTTCCTATTCAGGAAAGACTAGAATTAAGCCAAAGAGTTCTTCTCAAACTTCCTCTAATTTATTTATTTATTATTTATTTTATTTATTGAATTTATTACCCCGCCCCACTCGGGAGAACCCGACTCTGGGCGGCTTACATCGTCATAAAACAGAGGTAAAAGATAAAAACATATAAAATCATGAAATTTAAAGATTATCTAAAATCATTTAAAGTTAAAAAACAGTACAAACTGCACGCCAGTATCCCCCTGGTTCAAATCCGAAGTGGCACTCCTTAAGTGAGCCACTTAGTATGGGAACCCGTGTTCCCTGGTCCCCAAATATGTCATGCCAGCCAGGTTTTCAAGCCCTTCCGGAAGGGCAAGAGCTCCGTCTGCAGGCGCAGTTCGATGGGCAGGAGGTTCCAGAGGGTTGGGGCGGACACGGAGAAGGCCCTCCTCCTAGTGCTAGAGAGGTGTGCCTCTCTAGCTGATGGAACAACAAGGGAGCCTCTCCGATCCGCCCTGGTGGGCCGGACAGATGTTCTTGGGGTGACGCGGTCTCATTGTTGATAATTTTATTTGGTTAAAATTTGTTGGCATAATGCTATGTAGTTTAAGATTGGTTCTATTCCAATTCTTTTCCTTATCTCCTTCGTGATTTTATCCCTTCTAGTCATTATTTATGGCTACTTTTCCTGCCCCTTTCTTATAGAAAACACAATAGCAAGATAGCTTTATCTGGTGTCCATCGTTCCTTCTGTCAGGCCCATTTGTCTCCATACTAGCATTTGGGCCATGTTGGGTCCTTTTCTAGCTTGCAGCACTCAGATATCCATAACAGTATTTCTTTATTGATCTCTGGAAGTTTACTTTTGATTTAAATTTCTAGGTTAATAATTTTGTTACATTTTGATTTAAGATGTGGCCACCTTTAGGCAATTAATGTGCCCCACCATGTCCCAGAAAGTTTGGGACCATTGTTTTACATTGTAAGGATAGGATAAATCCAAAAGGTTTAATAATGAAGTTTAATAATGAAGTTTTCAAAGAGGAAAAACAAACACAATTTTGACTGTGAAAGTCTTTAAATATATTACAGCAGTGACTATTTAAAATGCATGTGTGCTGTTCTTTCTTATACAGTCAAACCTCACATAACGGATTTAATTCATTCTGCAAGGCTGCTCACTATGTGGAAAAAAACTCATATAGTGAAAATTCCTATAGGGAAACTTGCATAACGAGCATTTCTAGGGGGAAAACTCGCATGGTGAAAAATTTTTGCTATGCAAGTTTTCCCCATAGAAATGCTCGTTATGCGAGTTTCCCCATAGGGAAAGTCTGACTTGCATAGCGAAAATTTTCGTTATGCGAGTCGGATCGCTTTTCGAAAAACTCACTTGTTATGTGAGTTTTTCACTAAGCGAGTTACTCGCTAAGCAAGGTTTAACTGTATTCTAGCAGTCTAGAAGCTGGAAGGCTTTATTTATTGCTTTTAGTGGTAACTTCATTTAGTGCTGTTAATTATCAAGACACATTTCACAGTTGAAATTAACAAATTGTATCATGTTGAAGAATCTCTGATGTCGTTAAAAGAAATCTTCTTTGGTGTTTATTCACTCTTAATACAGTACATTCACTCCATGTACTCTATTAGGTTGTACTCCAAATAAACAGCTTGCACTAAAGATTATAACTTCAGTTGCTAGTATTCTGCTAACAAGGTTGTTCAGGAGCCCAATTTTAGCATACTTTTCTGCCCCATTTTAATCTTCACCATAAAACTGTGAACTGGGAGGTACTTTCACTGAAACACAGGATCCATAGTTGAAGTATGTTTGGCAAGCAACCATCTTCTTTTCCTTTAGAAATATCTATTGGAGGAGAATCCACTATCCACCAAATTAATCATTCTGTTATAAAAAAAGATCTTAGCATCAATAAGTTCTTCCTAATGTTTAGGTGAAAACTCTTTGTAATGAATTCATGTCCTCCCTCTGGAGCTAAATACCACAAGTATGCTCTATTTTCCTTGGATACCTCTCAATTTTCTTCTCTTCAGGATAAACAGATTCGACTCCCTCAACCTCATAAACTTGGTTCTTTCACCATCTTGGTCATACTTCTCAGACACATTCCAGCTTGTCGATATCCAGTATTAAACACAATACACCATGTGATAATAGGCCAACGCAAACCAAAGTTATGCTATTACCTCACTTGATCTATGTATTTTGTGACAGTCTTGTCTGTCACATTAAAAACAGTACTGCCAGATCAAGCACATAAGATGGAATGATGAGAGGATATCATTTCCAAATCGGGAGATACTTTTGCAGTATATAAAAGATATTTACTACTGTCCTTTGAAAAAGACTGCTTAATGTATGGTTTGCAGAAGATCAATCAGAATCTTATGGTTGATTACCAGAAGATTTGTGTCATATGAGCATGGTGTCTGGCTTAAAATATTTAGCAGACTCAAACCTTTCCCTCCTTTATATCAGGCTGAAAGAACATCAGATCTATAGTAGGTCAACTGCAGATTTCTACTTACACATGGAGTATTGTTAGTCACCATTGCCACGCAATAGCAATTTCCACTACAAAGAACTGTTCATGTTTGTGTCTTGCACCTAAAACAGCAGAAAGTTTTGATATCTTATTAACAAAAAAAAAATGTTTTCCCACCTATCACCCAGATCTATCTGTTTCTTAAATAATGCTACTCTTATTAAAATTATTGTGGAGTCTTGGGAAGCCACTTCCTCCATCTCATTTCCCTTCTTAATTTTGGAAATCTTGCATTGGCACTAAACATCTGTACATTTTGCATGCAAATTTTCCTACTTAGCTCAATTCTATTTTTTGGTTATGTTAAAACAAAACCAAAGATCTTTGGGCAGCTTTGACAGGAATTTTGGCAACTTGTAATTACCCTTAATGAAAATATATTTATGAACTGCCAACATAGCAGAAATATGAGTTCTCTTTCCCCCAGAAGAAAAATAAGAGGATGATGAAAAAAGCCAAGTAGCATTTTTAGAGAACATACACATTGTAGAAACTGAAGATCTCACAAGCTGTATCCAAAGCCAGTTGTGTATCTGTAGCATAATTCCTAAAACATAAAATTCAAATTTACTCCAGTCAGATCCCTAGTGAGTTTATTAATTGGTTTCTCAGGTACAGAAAAGCAATTAAGGTTTCTGCAGCTGAGATATTTTTATATGCTTGTGTCAATAATGCAGTGAAAAGTTCTACTACAAGTGTTATTCTTTGTAGTTTTAGATAATTTTTAGTTGTCTGTCAAGATTGTTCATTGTAAAAATGAAATAACATTGGTTTTTTAAAAATTGGACATCCTTTAAAAATCATCAGTTGATTGGATCCAAACACTAGGTAGTATCCAACTGTTTCTGCCTGGCCGGGAATGAATTATTTCTTCTCCAGCTCTCCTTTCACCTTTTAAAACCTGCTTCAAAGGGCTGGCAGGTCTTGCACTGCAGAGTTGGAGAGTATATGGATACAGGAGCTAAAGAGAAGAAGGTGATGCACTAGTGGAATTTGATCTGTATAATTGTGAGATTCCAGTACAGTAATACCCCGGATAACATTATGACTTGGTTCCACAAGTCATGACGTTATCTGATTTTTAGCATTGTCCGATGCATGCATCGAACAACGCTAAAAAAAAAGCCCTGACTTTAGGGACAAACCGCTTTAAAGGCAGGCAGGGAAAGAAAGAGACCCAATTGGGTCTCTTTTCCTCCCTGCCTTTAAAGCCACCCCCCACCCGCAGCAGTCTCTGCAACTACAGTAGGGTCAGGGAAAGGTGCGCCTTTCCCCTGACCCTACTGCAGTCGCAGAGACTGCTTGTGTCTCTTTCCCTCCCTGTATTTAAACTACAGGGAGGGGGAAAGAGAGAGATGTGATTGGTTCTCTAGAGAACCAATCACATCTCTCTCTTTCCCCCTCCCTGTAGTTTAAATACAGGGAGGAAAAGAGTAAGACGCAATCATGATCACGATCGCGTCTTACTCTTTTCCTCCATGTATTTAAACTACAGGGGGAGAGAGACTGCTTGTGTCTCTTTCCCTCCCTGTATTTAAACTACAGGGAGGGGGAAAGAGAGAGACATGATTGGTTCTCTAGAGACCCAATCACGTCTCTCTCTTTCCCCCTCCCTGTAGTTTAAATACAGGGAGGGAAAGAGACACAAGCAGTCTCTGCGACTGCAGTAGGGTCGGGGGAAAGGCACATGCTTTTCCCCGACCCTACTGCAGTCGCAGAGACCGCTGCAGGTGGGGGGTGGATTGGGTAGTTCTACCCAAACCACCCCACACCCGCAGACCATTGCCTCAGATAACGCTAAGAATCATTATCCAGAATTGTTATCCAATTCTAGCGTTATCCAATGCAATCGTTATCCGGGGTATTACTGTAACATATAAAAACACAGTTTCTCACCATTATTTGTATGTTTGGGTTTTTTGCATTTTAAAAAATATCTTTTAAAAAGAGGCATGCCCCTAAACCTGTACACCTGTGTAGATGAATGGCTGGCTTATGCTGGATAGGCCCACAGTCCTCAAAATATTATCTGGGGCAGATAGGAATAGAAATATTTCAAATTGTTTCCAAAGATAATTCCGGCAGTATAAAGCCTTTGATCTTACTAGACCTGTTTTTTAATAAAGGAGCTTGGTGTTCTGCATTTCTGTGGTGAGCAGAGCATTATCTCCTGACTGCTGCATCTTCAATCCCCGTTTCTTCTAACTATTGATTCCCAGCTGTCAAGATCAAGAGAAATTGGAAATATTTCCTCATCAGCCTGTCTGGCTCTGATAGAATTGGATAATAGTTTTGTTGTTGTTTTTTAGTTCTTCCCATTAGTTCCGTGTGGTGTGGCATTCTAAGTGTCATATTCGGAGTCAGAGGATATGGGTTCAAATATTTGCCTGGCCATGGCAAGGGTAGCAGTGATAAATCATTTCTTGAACATCTCACATACTTTGGAAATCATATTAAGCCCTTGTGGCACAGTTGTTAAACTGCTGTACTGCAGCCAAAACCACTGACACTGTGAGTTCAGTCCTGACAGTGATCAAGGTTGACTCAGCCTTACATTCTTCTGAGATCATTAAGATGAGTACCCAGCATCTTGGGGGCAAAAGGCTAACTACATTGCCCAGAGAGTACACACATGCTATTGAGTGTAATTGCTATTGCTGGGTACTGATATGTATCAGTATCCAAATTGTCAGGGTCCAGGACAATACAATACTTTTGTATTTCCCCTCTCTTGGCACTCTTATCTTTTTTTTTAAATCCTGTATTTAACATGTAAGCCGCCCTGAGTTGCCACGATGTGGCGAGTGGACGGCTATGTAAATGTGAATTATAAATAAATATAAATAAATTAAAAAAGTGAACTATGGATGAAACCTCTAATAATCTTGTTGAGTAGGGTAAAAATGGGGGTTTGCAATAAGAAAATAAATGAAAATTTATATCTGTATTCCACCTATCACTGGATTGCCTCCTGCTGCTCAATTCTTACATTTCCTTTTAGAGTTTAAGAAGGGGGGGGGGTGACTTTACAGGGTGACTCAAAAGTTGCCATAAGTAGGCAGAATTTTCAAAACAACAGATATCTTGGAATGTGTTCACCATGAGTGGGGGAGGAAACTTCCTGTGTGTGTAAAAAGAAGTGGCTAACATGTAGAGAATATTTTGTAAATATTTTGTAAAAATTTTCAATCAATATTTTGTACATAAAGGTACATTTAGTTACAATTTCCCATTTCTCTTATGTCTGGTAACTCTTGGGATACCCTTTATTTATTATGGGATATTATTAGCAGGGTTGAAATTGGAAGCCTCCTTTAAGCCATGTTGAAAAAAGGTGAATTATTATGATCAAAAGATATCTCTGTAATAAAAGAGTTTGGAAGTTTAATATCGTAGAGTAAAGAAAATGAAGAGATTATAATGATGCTTGGGGATTTGACAAAAGAGGGGCTGGGAGCTTTACTGTTCAACTCAGTCATAGTTATGAAGGTTGTGTTATAGTTTACATTGATTAAAAATTCGTGGAGAATGCCTGATGTTATATTAACATTGATGAAGCTCTAGCTTGCTGCATTCTGCATGCCGTTGCCATAGCGACTCCACTATAGAGTGACCTAAATTAATTTTCCACCCGCCAAAGTTAGCGCCTTGACAGTTTCTCATCTCATCTCAGTGGATAAGAGGCGGTGGAATTTAGAGATGCACCACAATAAAGGAGAAATAACAATGCACAGAAATGTTTTCTGATCGAGAGACTTCTTAAAAAATGAAGATTAAAAATAAGAGATGCTTTGAGATCTCTTCTTTACAGTTGTAGAAGGCCTCTCTCTCTCTCTCTTTTCTTGAACTCTTAATTGTAATGATCAAGCTCTCTTTATTCAAATGAATCTAAATATGTAATTGGAGGGACATGTTATTAAATCACACAATGGGTCTTTTTAATGGAAAAAAATACAATGAATAATGAGCATATGAAGAATAGGAGCCTTTTTATACCTGTCCCATTACCAGGGTAATTACAGGAGTTGTTCATATTGAACACAGAGATTTCAGTGGCTCTATAATTCCTAGAGAATGCCTGCCTGTGGTTTTGTGAACAAGCTAGCCTTAATGGTGGTTAAAAAATACAGTCAAAGCTTTCCTAATCATTTATATAACCTGTTAAGGAAGTACAGTTCAATGAAAAAGAGAAATAATAGTTTTGAATAACTGTCATATTCTTGGTTTCAAATCAATTTATGGACATTATGTTTGTAGCTCAGTCTTTTCTCTTCAAGTCTTCCAAGGAAATGTGGAACACATACCTATTGCTTCTGAGATGCACCTACCCAAATAACACAGTTTTGCTCCCATGGCTTTTGGTAGAGAAAAAAGCCAGGCGAACATTGAGCAAGAGTCAGGTGAACAGTGGCTTCTCCTATGTTGCATATGTGCTAGCAGTTCAGTCATGAATTCAAAAATTACTTCGGGCAGAATTGCAAACCCAATCAGACTCTGCCTTCTGGTGGAAATTCAGAGACAAACCTGCTGAATTAAGCATTTCAGTCATATGCAAACTCCTGCAGCAGAAGTTTCTTACCAATTTTTTTTTTGGGGGGTGCACAAAACACTGCTGTCCAGATATAGTTAGAATGTACCTCACAACAATCTTAGCCAGAAGAACCAGTGGTTTGGAATGCTGGGAGTTCCAGTCCAAAAGTCTGGAGAGTTGTATTTTCCCTGCTCTAAAGGCTTTCTACATGACCACTTTCTTTTTGACTGTTGCAACTGAGATGACAAATACAGTACAGTACCTTGTTGATGGATGCTGCCATAGCCAGGGTTTTGTCCACCTTTTCTTATTTTTCTTTATGTTGTATCCTATTTCTTCCTTCCTTCCTTCTTTTCCAGCAACAGCTCAGTACTTCAGCATCCTCCTCCTCCATAGGGTCTGAAATTCCAAATTACTTATTTACTTTTGTTTGTTTGTTTACTCAAATGCTGTGCTGAATATTCTCTTTTTATATATAAGGTCCATGTCTTAGATGTTAGCTTTCCAGTCTCCTAATAGGAATGTATCTTCTTATTTCAGCAAATTGGCACTGATTATTACACAGGCATGCAATAATAGATACCCAAAAGGGATCGTGAAATTAAGTAGTTCAATGAAAATGAGGCTTTTTGGCATCTGTGTTCAAGATACATAGAGCCTGGGAATCATGACCAAGAGCCAAGGAAATGCCAGTAGGAAGGGGCCAGAAGAGCTGGGACCAGGTTTTGGCCCAAGTAAAAGCCAAGCCTTATAATATGCACAAGAGGTCTACTGGATCAGACTAGGAGCCCATATAACCCAAACTTCTGTTCTCACAGTTGTTAACATTTTCTCTATGAAAACCACACAAGTAGGACATGGGTATATCAGGACTCTCCAACTCGTGTTCCCCAATTAGAGATGGACAATGTCCTATATTTTCTGTTCTCAGTGGTGATATTTCCCCATCATTTATTTATTTATTTATTTATTTATTTATTTATTTATTTATTTATTCCAATTTAACATCCCGCCCCAATCAGGTAAACCCAACTCTGGGCAGCTTACAACATATATTAAAAAATACATAGTTAAACAATCAATTCCCCATTAAGTGTAACCTACTAAACAGTCCCATCATGCCCTCTGCTTACAGAAAAATATACTTAACAATTCAGATAATGGAGACTGTAATTGATAAAATACTAAACAATTTAAAACTTTAAAAATTTACAAAAATTAAAATTAAAACAATGAAGGCAAGAAGCCGAAAGGGTGGCTGTCCCATTAGATCAGCCACCCAACATGGGATCCCGTTTTCCTGGATCCCCACACTTGCCCTGCTAGCCAGGTTTTTAGACCCTTCCGAAAGGGCAGGAGCTCTGTCTGTAGGTGTAACTCAATTGGTAGCAAGTTCCACAGGGCCGGGGTGGCTACGGAGAAGGCCCTCCTCCTGGTGCTAGAGAGATGCGCCTCTCTAGCCGATGGAATAACAAGAGAGCCTCTCCGATCCGCCCTGGTGGGACGGACTGATGTTCTTGGGGTGACGCGGTCTCTTAAGTATCCTGGCCCACTACCATATAGGGCTTTAAAGGTAATAACCAGCACCTTGAATTACACCAGGAGACATACTGGCAACCAGTGCAGCTGCCGAAGCAGTGGTGAGGCGCGAGCGTATTGCTGTCCCTAACCTCTATATTGTTTCCAGGCCCTATTTTGATAACTTCTACCCTGCAGCATGCATACTTTTGTACAAGGTGCATAAAAATTATCATGTCTTCCTTCAGTCACATTTTTTTCTATGCTAAGCTGCCCTGAAAGTTGTAAACAGGACAGGCTAGGCTGGAACGTTTCCTAAGTGAGTGGTGGTGAAGACCAGATGTAGGCCAGATAGTCAAAGAGGTGGAACAGAAAGAAGCTCAGAAAAGAAGGTGCTACTTGATCATTATTCCCTTGAAATTGAAAATAAATCACATTTATCTTTCTGTTTGATTTCCCTGCAAGCAGGAGCAGCAGGCAAAATTCCTCCTCTGTAATCCATCCATGCACTAAGTCTACTTGTAAATTGACATGGCAAAACTGCCAAAATGTTCTTGGGGAAGGACAGAGGTGCTCTTTCTTCAGGCTGCTATTTATCTTAGGCCATGATTGAACTTTATTTCAGTCTTTAGAACAGAGGTTCCCAACCTAAGGCCCGTGGGCTGGATCTGGCCCCTGGTGCCTTTTCATGTGCCCCCCAATCCCTCCAAGGGCATTTGAGAAATAAAATGACCACACCTTTGAAGCTGTTGGGACAAAATGGCCTCCCCATCTTGCAGGCAGGACAAAATGGCCATCTAGCCCTCAAAGCTGACTGAGAGAGCATGACCCAGTCCCTGACTTGAAAAGGTTGGGAACCCCTGCTCTAGAACATTTGGGTTTCTCTTTTCTAAATCTTGTCCAGTTATGCCATCTCCTTCTCGAATTGTGATGAGCAGAACTGAATGTAGTATCAGGCAGTATATGAATGACACACTGTGTCGGTATTTTCATAAAGCTATCTACCACAACCCCAGAAGGTCTCTTTCTTGGGCAGTTGCTTTTAGTTTGTATCTGAACCATCTACCACAGAAAGATATCCAAATCATTCAGTTTCCCAGCCAGCTCTGAGATGCTATTAATTTTAGCAGGGAGAGGAAGCATTTCTCATCAGAAATGAATTCAGCTGTCAGGGCTATATGCAGCTTAGGCAGGTGAGGCATGGCATGCTTTGAACTTTTAGCACAAAAGTGTGAGGCAATTAAAAATGTAAATGAATACTTTCCTTCCTCTTGGCATGTACTAATGTCTTTATATTCCATAAAACCTAATTCCAGAAAAGCCTCATAAACATGCTGTTGACAATGAAACATTAATAATGTCAGAAGACGATAGATTACTTTGCATAAAGAAAGCAATCTCAAGTATGACCTTTTCAAAAGCTTATTATGGCACTGAGAGGTAAAATATCTTTACCTTCTAAGGGTTTACACCTGCATTTTAAATATAGTAAAATATTGCACAGTCATGTAGGTTCTTCATTCTAGGGAGAGAGAATAATTTCTTGGTCTGGATAGTTTTAACAAAAGGAGCATAAAGTAGACACAAAACAATGCATACATTGCAAACTTTAAACTGCTCAAATGTGAACAGCTCAAAGAAATATGCATGTTTTAGCCCAGGGGTGCCAAACTTTTCTGGCAGCGGGCCAGTCACATGGTTCAGTGGTTCAGTCACGTGGTTTCTCCCACTGGAAGCAGAAGTAAAATGTGCCTTGCAGTCTGTTGCAACAGGATGAGATCGATTTTTAAAACACCATTTTCTCTGGTTAAACCAGAGATGGCCAAACTACTGCCTGTGGACCAAATCTGGCCCCAACACCAATTCATCTAGCCCACACCTCCCTTGCTGCTCCTGGAAGTGGAAGTAAAATGCACGCATATGGCTGGGATGAATTCGTGTCGGGGGCTGGATGCAGCCTACGGCCATAGTTTGTGCACCCCTGTTTTAGCCAATAGGATAATGTAGGAACATAGGCAAAACATGAGGGGAAATTGTCTCACTGAATGAAATAACTTGAAAAGATAAGAACAATGTAATTTCACAAGCTTTCTTTACAATCCTACAAACAATCACATTTGGACTAAGTGATTTGTTGCCTTTTTTTTAACCTGTACTTGGAATATTTTGCTGCTTTTTTACAACTGGTTCTTCAAACAGTCACTGGGAAAAAATCATCTCGATTAGTCTAGGTGGGGGGTGGGGAGAGAGAACTTCTTCAAAGATTTCCATTTTTGTGCAACATAGATGTACAATAATAATGACCTTTAGCAATGCTTCCACAAGGAACACAAAGCTTCAAAGGCAAAGGAAACCGAATGCCCAAACTGCAACCCAAAACCCACTTATTTATCACAAAGTGCCAACACAGCAACAGTGGAGGAAGGAAACACTCCCATTGGGCTGCTGGGCAGAGGGGCAGGGCAAACTCTGTCCTGGGGGGAGGAAGGAAATGATCCCATTGGGCTGCTGGCCAGAGGCGTGGTGTGAACTCTGTGCTGGAAGAGGGAGGAAGTGCTCCCAGAGGAAGTGCTCCCATTGGTCAGAGGGGCAGGGCTCTGTGCTGGGGTGACTGCATGGGTGTCTACAGAGAAGGGTCTGAGTGCCACCTCTGGCACGCGTGCCATAGGTTTTCCACCACTGGTCAAGTATATAGATATCTATCTAATGAATCACTCTGTACCTGATGTGTATAAAATGATGCTATGAAGTCTCACTCCTATGTCTGATGAAGTGAACTTGATCTACGAAAGCTAACATTAAAATATAAGTTAGTCTTCAAAGTGCTACAGCGTTTTTGTTTTGTTTATTTTCTGATATGCTTGAAACACAGACTAATACAGCTACTATTCAAAAAGATATCTACTAAGTTCCCCAAAATGATTTACGTGGTGTCTGATCAATGAAGCTAAAGAGGCCAAAAGGTGGAAAGCAATCAGTCTGGGTAAGAGGCAGAGATGAGTACAAGCAGACAATGGATACTGATTCGTAATAACTATCTTCTTCTAGGTTTGAAATCTTTCTCTTTCATATCATTCAACCTAAAAAGTCAGACAAAATCATCACAGCAAAGCATGTACAAATGTTTATAGATTCAGGTTTTTTTTTTGTCTCTTGCTTGCTTTTAAATGCCAAATATTTGTCTGACATTTGAAAACATTTTTTAACTAAGGAGGACATTATTAGCCTCTCTGTGTTACAAAATGATGTGTTCTGGTCCCTCAGGGCCCTATTTTGTGACAGAATGAAAAGAGTCCAAAAAGGATGAGATGGGTATTAGAGCTTGCCCAGGACCTAAGTCAGTGTCCCACTGAGATACCCTGACTTAGGCAAATGTGCCATCCTTGCTTTGCAGTCCTACCCTTTCAAGCAGACATACATGAAATACCTTTTCTAGACTTCACAGCTTTTCTCAGTGGCATGTATAAGGAGAAGAAAGAAGTTGGCAATGGGGCATCCCTGGGTGTGACTCCTTTTCACAAATGCCAAGTTGTGGGAGGGTTTCTTCAGAATTGAGGGATTCTTCAGAATCAAAGGGTACCAGTGACTGCTACCTAAGATGTTTTGGAAGCCCTGTCAGCAATTCCTCTTATTCATCCTTGCAATAATGCACACACTGGTAGGAAGGATACAGAAAGGAAGAAATGTACATTGCATTCACTCTCTCTTGCCTGGCTTCAAAGTTTCCTTGCAGACCTGTGACTATGGAGAGCCAGTCCCATGCTTCTCACAATTTGCAAATGTTCATCGAAGTGTAGCCTGGCATCTATCTGGACACCCAGATATCGTAGTGACAGTTGCGAGAGAATACTGCAGCCTCCAACAGTAAGGGTGATGGTCTCCCTAGCTTTCTTACTGGCCACAAGAACTGCCTCAGTCTTATGATCTGTTAAATGCAAACCAGCTAATGAGAGCCACTGATGAATTTTGACAACACTTTTGTTTGCAGTTTGGACAACTTCCTCCAGATGTTTGGTGACAACCACTACCACCACATCATCTGCAAACCCAACTGTCCTTGTCCCTACTGGCATAGGCAACTGAAGCACCCCATCATACATAATATTCCACAATAAGGGACAGAGCACCAAACCTTGTGGAACAGATCCTGTGATGTCATAGGTTTGAAGTCCAGCATTGGTGTTATACATCAAGGTTCGATCTGTGAAATAACTCACAATTATGCGTCTGATGTACTCCGGAACCTCCATCAATCTAAGAGCATCCAGGATACGATCCCATTTCTCTGAATTGAATGTGTTCCTCACTTCCAAGGTGACGATAGCACAGTACTTCTTGGCACATCTCTTCTAGCTTTTGCCTTCTATGGCCTTGCAGCCAATATCTGCGACTACGTTGATGGCATCCATGGTAGATCTTGCCTTCCAGAATCCATGTTGGCTTTAGGACAATCCCTGAGCTCCTTCGCTGAACTCCTCCATCCAGTTACAGATGATCCTCTTGATTACCTTACCTGCCGTATCCAGCAGGCATATTGGTCGATAAGATGATGGATCATCCAGCGTCTTTTTCCCTTTGGAAGAAGGACCAATTTCTGCAGTTTCCACCAGCTTGGGAAGATTCCGTGCATGAGACACATGTTATACATCTCTAGGAAGATTTCTGGTCAGGACCTGATGGCAGTTTTAAGGGCAATGTTGGGAACACCATCTGGGCCAGGGGCCTTCACATCCCCGATCTTACTACAGGCCCTGATCAGCTCCTCCTCTGAAATAGTTGGTACATCAAAGCAGTGATAAGCTAACACATTCTCAGTATAGGCATGTCCCGGTTGGCCTGTGAAGAGAGTAGTCACTATCTTTTCGAGCAGCACTGGTCCCACCATTGTATAGCTTTTTAACCTGGCCATTACCGTCTTATATGGCCTACCCCGTGGGTCACTGTTGACCAAATTTGTGTGTGTGTGTGTGTGTGTGTGTGTGTTTGATCTATGTATATGACTTCTACAAGTCTGGCCAGTTTATCTTGCTATGTTAATAGAGTAGACCATACTGCCAGTGACTCAATGCCTGGCAAACCTGAGGACTAGAAACTTTGGTGAAGTCCACAGGGAAGGGTGATGGTCCCCAAGTGGACTCAATTCCACTTGAATCCATCTTGATGAAGGGCAGCAACTTTACCTATACTGGTCTAGGGCTGATGACAACTTTGCGTGCCAAAAGGGTGCAGGACCATAAAGTGACTAACAGAGCTGTATCAATAGTATGGGTGTCATGCTGCAATGCAGATGGCAGATGAAAGGCCACAGCATTATTTTTGCAGGACAATCTTCATGGATGATCGCCATGATGATCACCATTATTCAGAATCGAATATTGCACAAGAAGAAGAAAAATATGACTTCTCATAATGGGATCATGCAACCTTGCCCTCCACAGACCATGGGCAAGCTTGAGCAACCTTGATAAATATTCTACAGTGTTGTCAATTGAAGAAATATGAAGAATAACCTCAAGTTTTAGTCATTTCCCGTTATTGTGGTAGGTTTTCCCCTTGTTTTGGCTTGTTTCTGTTATACATGTTGAAAGGTGGCCTGGGAAGCAACATTGGGAGGAACTTTTTAGTCCTCTTGTAAGCCACCCAATCACATCTGGCTATCTACTTGAAGAAAGAAGATTCTCAGCTAGAACAACCCATTCCCAAATTGCATTTTTCTAATTTGTAAGTGAGTAGCATTGTGTTTCTGTGTTTGTCTACCGTTTCAAACTAACATTTATAGCCTTTATTCAAATCGTGTTGGTGCACATATGGTCTTTCACATTTAAAAATGTTTCTGAGTCAAGAACTGCATGGAAATTGCCAGGCATTTGCAAAATTGAAAGGTTAACTGCCTAGCAATACTTGACTCAGTCTAGAACAGAGATAGATAACTTAAAGAAATCGAGGGTAACACATGTCTCAGGACTGTAACCATTCACACCCTTAAACATTTGAAATATTCCTGTTATGCTTTTCTTAAGTCTGAGAAAGACTATTTGTGACCGCTAAGAAGAGTTTTGCCATTTTTGTTGCTACTTCTAAGCTGTTCCAAGTGACCGCCCATTTTGCAAAAGAAAAAAAAAAGTCCCTCGCTGTTGAAAGGAGACATAATAGAGCAAATTTACTCTCATTTCACTAATGGATACAAGGCAAACTTTTGTCCATTAAAAAAAAACAAGGAAACCATAAGGAACAACAAATTTCATAGACAGTGACATTCTTCCTTGAACAAGATATCACAGTAAGGGCTTTTAGACACACAGGGTTTGGCAGCTTCCTGTGAAAATAAATGGTTAAAAATAAAACAGCATTGAATTCCTAACATCTAGGTCAGGGGTACCCAAACTATGGCAGCAGGCCAGATCTGACCCATGGCACCAATTAATCTGGCCCACACCACCCTTGCTGCCCCAGAAGCAGAAGTAAAACGTGCATGCACGTACACAGAACGCACCCACATATGTGCAGAATGCTGCCATAAATGACCTGCAGCTATCATAAACATGTTTATGACAGCCATGAGTCATTTATGACAGTGTTCTGTGCATGTGTGGGTGCATTCTGCATGCACACATGAACATTTTATTTCCACTTCTGGTGGGAGGAACCACGTGACCAGCACACTCAACAACATGACCAGCTTGTGGCCTGAAAAGTTTGGACACCTCTGCTCTAGATCCACACCCAAATTCCTAAGCCACAGAACTGCCCAGCCAGTTACTCTAAGACAGTATTCCTACTTAAATATTTATTTACTTTAGAGCAAGATGGCACAATATTTTTAAACAATATATAGTTTAGTTGTCTAACACAGATACAAAAATAAAAAATTAATTAAAAAAACATACATAAAATAATCTCTACATGCTCCTTCCACCTGTGGGACTTATAAACAGTGTTCAATGATTAGTTTCTATATTGTTACATTGCAATACTTGCCCCTTCACCTCCAAAAGGATGATATTCTTGTTGTGACTTTATCCTCTTCCCTTTCACTAATGTGCAGTTCAAGAATCTCCCTATCATTCTGTAAAATCATTTTTTTTCACTTATCCATTTGTAACCTTTATTTCACATGTTAATTTATCATCGATAGCTGTATTCCATACCGCTTTAGACTACTACACCATTTGAGTAACTTTAGCTACTGAAACTGAGTAGTTCTGCACCAGTTTCTCTGAGGAAGAGCTTCATACAATCGTTCTATGCAGTTTGCAGAGCATATGCAATCTGTTTTTGAAATGCACTTTCTCAATATGAAATACATGGTCTCTTGCCCTTTTTTCTGCAAAGCATATAAATATAAAAGGTTCAAAGATTGAGACTGACAAAAAAACCTAGATTTTTAAAAAGTCTACTACATTCTGTGGTGGATGCAAGTAACTGACTATCAAATAAATTTGTTGTGGACCCTTTAGATCAAGGACTTTCATTGCTGTGATTCCATGCCAAAATGTATTCCACTAATGATCCCCTTCCCTTTGTGACATCCCAGGTATCACTCATCTATTTCTCTGCAGCACCTAGGGCAGGGGTTCCCAACCTATGGCCTGCAGGCTGGACTCAGCCCACAGCACCATTTCATGTGGCCTGCCCCCACCGCACCCAGATGTGGAGACAGACGCATTTTCATTAGCTGTAATGAACCCATGGCTGTCGTAAACATGGAAGTGGGTGCATTTACGACACCCGTAAGTGCACCCACTTCCACTTCTGGGTGTGTGGTCTGGCCCACTCAGTTGTCCAGGGGTATGGTCAGGCCTGCAGTGTAAAAAGGTTGGCCACCCCTGACCTAGGGCATCCTATCTAGTTTTATAATACTGATGTGAAAGCCAGAATAATGTTCTGATCATGTTACTGTGATGGGAGATCTGGATTCTAGTTTTCACTAAATCCACAGAGTGAATTTAGCTCAGTTATATTCTCTTAGATAGTCTGGCCAGGTTCTAGTACTAGAGCAGACCAGTGGTGGGCTGCTACTGGTTCGGCCCGGTTTGGCCAAACCAGTAGCAGAAATCCGGAGGGGTTCGTGGGTACTAAACCCCCGGGTGACCGGTTCGGTCGCCTCTCCGACCGCCCTCCGGATTCCTTTTCCGGGCAGCCCAAAACGGCTGCTCGAAAGCGCGCATGCGTCAAAACACCATTTGACAAATGCACATAGAAAAATAGAAGTGTGCATGCATCAAATGGTATTTTGATGCATGCGCACTTATGAGCAGCCACTTTGGGCTTCAAGGAAGGGCACAGTGGCTGGCTGTTGAGGCCCTCAGTGGCCTCTCTGGAGGAGCGGCAGCGGCAGCCTTTCCTTGGGGCATTGCCGGGCCGGGCCAGGCCAGGCCGTGATGACGGGCCAGGTTGCACGTCTGGACCAGGCCAGGCCAGGCTAGTCTGTGCTGCATTGCCAGTCTGTCTCACCGCCAGTCCGCTGCGCCACTTTGCCACCGTGCCACTGCTTCACTGCTGTTCCTGCTGTTACTGCCTGCCTGCTGCTCCCTGACCCCAGGGTGACTAGGGTTTGTGTTTGGGGTGGGTGGGTAGGAGGGTGGGTTGAGGTGTGTGTGAGTTTTATGTGGTATGTTTTTATGTATATTCAATGTCTGTTTTAATTTGTATTTTTATGTTTTTTATTTCTATTTTTATGTGTACTGTATTTTTATTTTATTTTATTTTTTACTTTGGCTCCACCCATGACATCATGATGTCATGACATTGGCTCTGCCCATACATCATGACGTTGGCTCTGCCCACAATGTCATGATGTTGGCTCTGCCCACTATGTCAGCTCCATCCACAGTGTGGTAGTACAAATTTTGGCTGCCCTGGTTTCTTCTCCAATGTTTCCATCAGGTACCAGCTTGTCCCCGCAGCTTATCTGCAGGAATTAGATCTCCCAAAACATAGGCTGGCATTCACCCAGGCCCGCTGTGGATGCCTGCCTTCAGCTGTCCTTGAGGGCAGATATAACGGGATACCCTATTCAGAACGATTATGTCCATGTGGAGATGGGGATGTTGAATCGATTGAGCATGTTCTCCTTTTCTGCTCATTCTATAGGGATGCCCGTGCAGAATTAATAATCCCCTTGCTGCGCCAATGCCCAGGAAAATTGCCGGCCCAACAAGCTTCCTTCCTACTCCAGGACAGTAGTATTGCTATCACGCGCAAAGTGGCGGGTTTTTGTGCACAGGCTAGTAGGATACGTCGGCTGCTGACTAGGAAGTCTAGTGTGGCTCTATAGTTTACTGAGATTGCTCCCGCACTGAGCAGCTGACCTACGCTACTTATTATGTTATCTCTTCACCCTTATCATTATCGGATTTTACTCAGTTTTTAAATTTTGAATGGATATGTTTTTAAATAATATATTTTAACTATATTTTAAGCATTTAAATTTTAAAAGTTTATCTCCATTTTACTGTGCTGGTCATTGACTGTAATAAAGTGATTGATTGATTTGGCTGCCCACCACTGGAGCAGACCATACTGCCAGCAACTCAGTGCTGAGCGTCAGGTGGCAGTTAACTTTGGGAAGGTAAACAATGTTCCGTGCCACATGACCATGGAATTGTCTGCAGAAGCAGACAGCACTGGCTCTTTGGCCATGAAACAGAGATAAGCACTGAAGTCTAGAGTCAGATACAACTGGCTTTTGAGCAAGGGTAACCTTTACATTAACCTATATCTAAATTGATATCTCTAGAAAGGTGGATCAGTATATCACTATCTGTCTCTCAATTTCTTGATTTGCAATCTCTATCTTGGTTGGCAATCTCATTTTTAAAAATAGAATTGATTCTCCCAGCTTTGTATGACGTTATTATAAATATTTTGTTAATTTTGCATATATAGGAGAACTCTCTTGCAGAAACTGAAGATTAACTATGCTAGTTCAGTGTGGGGTACTAAAAAGACAGGTATATTCATGTTATATGTTGCAGATGGAAGTCAAACAATTTGATGCGAAATGTAGTCTATATTTTGTAGATTGCTGTTAGCAAAACAAAGCAAAAAGCAATGAGGTGCCTCCAATCTCATGTATTAACTATAATGGAAGTAACATACTTCCCAGAGGCATGCTCAGTGGAGTGTGGAAATAAAAATCTTTAGCCAGAGGGAACCTGCTAAACCAGCTTTTACTTTGCATGCCCTTTTCTATCTTACCAATGAATAAACTCTTATGTTCTTTCATACTTCTGTGAGTTTACTACTCCAGTATTAATATAATATGAACACACATACATAGAGGATTCTCCCAGCTCCATCTCTTAATTATACAATGAGGTTGAAACCTACTAAACTTTTCAAGGCATGCATGAGAGCTATATATCCACACTTTCTATCTTCTTATGAACATGAAGAACGACATTGTGTTTTCCTTGTCTAACCCTACCAGAGGTGTTTTGTAACACCTTGGTGCCCCTTCTCCTTTTTCTTTCTGTCTTGATGCTGGAAAAAGACAGAAAGAAATAGGAGAAGGGGGCGCCAGAAGGTGAGGTGGATAGATGGCATTGTCAATGCAATGGGTGCAGATCTGAGAGGGCTGAGGATGGTGGAAGACAGAGGAGCCTGGTGTGCAATGGTCCATGGGGTTGCATAGGGTTGGACTCGACTCTATGACTGAACAAGAAGAAGAAAGAAGCAATGAGACCAAGACCAAATTTTGGTGGAAACATTAACAAATTAATTCAAACAGAGCTAAAGGGTAAATAATTCCAATTGCATACAATGGTAATACTGTAGTTGCTGTGTTCTCTGTTGCATTGACTTTTAATGATTAGAAAAATAGCAAAGCAAAGCAATCACACTTATATACTGCCCCATAGCGCTTAGTGCACTCTATGAGCAGTTCACAAGTTAACTAACAGGATTGTCAGCATCTTTTTTTACAACTACCTAGATACGACTGGCTTTTGAGCAAGGGAAACCTTTACCTAAACTAGTCTTCTGGGTAGACTAGGTGGGGACTATGGTGGCTCATGTGGTTAAGATGCTGAATTTGAAGACTGGAAGGTCGGAGTTCGATACCCAAGTATTGCATGACGCAGTGAGCTCCCATCTCTGTCCCAGCTCCTGCCAACCTAGCAGTTCGAAAGCAAGAAATTGCAAATAGATAAATAGGGACCACTTCGGTGGGAAGGTTAACAGCATACTGTGCACTCCAGTGTCTAGGCATGCCTGTCACATGTCCATGGAAATGTCTGAAAATGCAGACAGTGCTGGCTCTTTGGCTATAAATAGAGATGAACACTGAACCCTAGAGTCGGATACGACTGGCTTTTGAGCAAGGGTGACCTTTACCATTGAGTGCTTTACACTAGATTTGTGCATTTCATGCAAATAGAGACATTTTGTTCAAATCACTGGTAAGAACAAGAAATTTATACCTTTTATTGTTCCTGCCTGTGGATGAGAATTGACACAGGGTTTGAAAATTCCATGCCACATTGTTTCTTTCACTTGAGACAGGCTGGAGATCAACAAGAACAAAGAATTCAGTGAGTATTGACTAGTGCAGGAGTTATCAACCTTTTTAAGCCAAGGGCAGGTCATGCTCCCTCAGACAGCTTCAGGGGCCAGACTGTTATTTTGCCCTTCCTCCACCACATGGCACTTCCGGGTGTGGTGGAGGCAGTGGGGGTGGCCACATGAAATGGTGCCGTGGGCCACAGGTTGAGAATCCCTGCACCTGTGAGATTTTTCTGACTCTTCTTCTGCAGCAAATCATCAAGCTATCTAACTCGGGCATGAAAGAAGCCATCCAGCGTAGGAATTGTAATAAGCATGCTCAGCACTGAAATGTATTTCCAGGAAAAAAAATATGTATGAGGAACTTTTAAGAAATCCCATGAGATTTTTTGTGGAAGTGAGGGAGCATCTTGTACATAGAAATATTGCTGTGTGAGAGAAAGAGGTTCACCATTAGTGTCTGAGAGGGAGAAGCTGCATGATTCATATCATTAACTGAGTGTGTCTGGAGAAAGAAGGAGAATTTGGGAATGCCCAGATTAGAACCATGTTTTGTTAAATGCACTGTGCCAATTTATAATGATTGCAATTTATAATGATTGCAATGTTTCAGATCATTTGTCTTTCACCTTCAAAATGAACCTTTTCATAATTATTATACCATAGATATCTAACTTCCTTTTCATATATAGAAATCTCTTTCACACTTTTATTTTATTTTATTTTAGCCATACATGTTTTCATTTTTCAGGCATTATATTTATCTGGATATATTGTATTTCTTGTTTGGTTTTTCTTGCCTGCTTGTTAATTCAGCAACTGTTCCAGATTGTTTTAATAATTTGAACAGTTGAGAAATTGTTGTCTGAAATGGATTAACAAGATTATATTGATTGCAAGGAAGCTGATAGCATCACTGTGACTATCAGTCTGAGACCTTTATTTACTGTGTTAAAATATTCTTCTGAAGACTTCATGATGGTGGCAAATAAGAGTGGAAAGGGGGCAGGTGCCTGAAGTGCTCATAATGGCCATCATCATGTTGCTTAGAATACTAATCACACTAGAGTAGGCCCATTGAATCAATGAATACATGGTGAGTCAATTCCTTTGTAAGTTCCACTGATTAGGTGGGCCTCCTTTGGTTGTGATTTACTTTAACATAGTAACTTTGCAATTAGACCCAATTTATTTAATGGAACTTGTGGATAATTTGACACACACAAAATCTCAATTGATTCTTAGGCCTACTTTACTATGCTATGCTAAGGAACAGGATTTTGGCTGATAGATCAAATGAATGATACTTACAAGCATGGTTGCTGGGATTACTTTTGTTATTCACATAAATCATTTTGCTGAAATTCTGTTGCTTGGCAAAGTAAGTCATAACTAGAGTAGGCTTGTTGAATCTCCACTGATTTAAGGAGATTTGCGACTGATCAAGTGTGATTTTGGGGTGTGTATGACTTATACATAATGTGGACTCTGAAATCCCCAAAGGAAGCCTTTCATCAGCAGTAATTTGCCACTGTTGATAATGTCATCATTGCTTCACATGAGTGGACCACCCTGACTCAACCTAGCTGAGCAGAAAGAATTACATTGGAAAGATCCAAATCTTAGCCAGTAACTATCAGGAGGCTGGACAATCCTGGAGATGTAGGTGTGATATTATTATGAAGTGCTCTGCCATCTTATTATCTGCACTGAAATCCCCTGCTCCCTAAAAGACACTATCAAAAACCAATGTTAGGAGGCACCAAGACAGACATGAATTGCTGTTAGAATTCATCAGGAAAGTAATCTAGATCTTGGGCTTTAGCATTTGCTTATTTTTCTTTAGTTTAGTGATTACATTTTTGATTTCATTTTCTGTTGTCTCTTGATTTAGAAAATGCTGCTCTTTTTGCAAAACCTGAATCTCGACCCTATCCAGGTAAGAATGAATGTCTGTTTCTTTGGAGTAGTCTGTGGTATATTCTAGAGGCCCCAAGTTTGACTTGAGTGGAGGCAGTGTTCTCTTTCTTTTTATTTTACCATCCCACTACTTTCTTGCTGACTATGTAATCTCCATGTTTTTCTCCTTCCCAGTAGAAATGGCCATGATATTCCCTGCCGCTCTTTAATCCCAACCTTTTCCCTATCTCTCATCAAAATGTTTCTTCTTTTCAGCTTTTGGTGAATTTTTACAATTTAGAAAGCATCTCCAAAGTATAGCACAACAAAGAAGATTTCCTTATCTTCCTTCTAAGCTTGAAGATAGAGAAGCCCCCATTTCTTCTCATGATACATTTGAGAATTCAACATTATATTATAGACATGACTCTTCTCTTCCTGAGCAGAACTCTGGCAACAATTAAATTTTGGCTGATAAAAGTGTACTTAGAGAGATAATTTGGGGCTTTGGACTCTTGTGTTGATAATTTTGTAGGACATTGTGTATGTAGGGACATTTGTACTGATATCTTTGCTGTTACAAATTCATCCCTTCCATTTATTGTTGCTGGATTTCCCCCCTTGCATAACCAAGTTAGCAACTCTATTGTCCATTTTGGTTTCCACTCGTGTTGCTAATGACTAAACCATTTGGCCTTTCAGCATTCATAAACAGCAGTCATGTTATCCAAAATGACAGCCTGAGATGAGGCTAGGAATATTGGCTTTAAACTATTCTCTGACTGGTTGGTTGGTTGATTGGTTGGTTGCATTTTTATGCCACTGTTTTCCAGGTAAAGGGAATCAAGCAGGCTCTCATATGTAAAACAAATTAAAATATCATTTTCTTTTATTGTTTTGTTAATTATAACAAAATAATAAAATAATTCAACAAGGCTGTGGAATTCACTGCTCCAAGAAGCCATGTTGGCCTCCTAATATTGTTTTTCAATTATTAGGCAGGCTTTTAAGAAATCATACAATGTATGCTGCTTTACATGTTTTATAAAATGTTTTAAAATTGTTCTTAATCGTGATTAATGGGGGATTTTTTGGTATTGTATTTTAACTTATTATTGTATGCTTCTCATTATTGTGAGCCACTTTAGGTCCTAATAAATAAATGAACAAATAAACAATGATATTAGGACTCTAGCTAAAAGCAATTTTTAAAACATGGAAACATTAAAAAATTAAAAGGCAACATAAAATTTCTCTGCCTATTTTATCAATCACAATTTTTCGGAAATGTAAGCCTGAATCCAGTTGGTATTCCCAGCTAAATAGACTCACAGACTCTTCTGGATTTACATAAATGTTGACACCATTTAATTATCGATCCAGAATTATCTATTCTAATTATCTATTCTAGCAATTGGGACTAGCAATTAGATTTAGGCTAATGTTTGTTCTTCCAGCTACTGGAGACTGGATATGCTTCAGAGATTTGCATAATGAGTGCTTAAGGAAATGGGCCAAGGAGGTTATTGATCCTTTGTCAGGGTTAATAATCATGTGAAACCAATTATGGGAAGCTAAAAGAAAATCAGCATGAATCTTATATGTGTTGAAACATATAAAACAATAAATCTTATTTCTTGTACCAGTACCTTGTATGTCCTAAACATCTGTCAAGTATCATTTACTAATCACTAAAGTTATCTTAGAGTTTCAGGCAATTTAATTTAATTTTTATTTCTGCCTGTTTTGTTTTACTTTCCTCTATTCAAAGTATTGTCGATCTCTTCTAATATGAGGCCTATACAATAAAATTTTTGAATTGATTTTCTAACTCAGAAATGTAGAAAGGAAGGGCCCCCCCCCCTGTATTTCAGTAGTAAACAGATTCAAGAATAATCACTTGGCCCATTTAAAAAAAAACCTCTGATCTCATAGGGCAGCTTCTAATGCAAAAATGAAACTTTCTGAGTGATAGTTTTAGAAGAATTGAAATCATACAATATATAATTTATTGGCTAGAATCCTGTTGTTGTTCATATAAAGTTTGTGCAAATTGACAAAGTTAACAGAGAAGGTGCTGGGATACATCTTGGTTGATTCCTGTGCCTTAACAGCTTGTTAATGAGCCCTAGCAAGTTACACAAGTGCACATGTACATCAGTAGGATTCCAGCTATTTGTCCTAGATTTTTTTAAGGAATACAAAGTCAAACTATCCTTATTTTTAAAAAACTGGGGTTTTTTTAAAATAAGTGTCCAGCATGTTGGAGGCAAAATGCTAATTACCTAGTGAACTGGCCAGAGAGTGCATTAAGAGCTATGGGGCAGTATATAAGTGTACAGTAATTGCAATTGCAATTGCAATTGTTATTGCTACCTTTTGCAGAAAGATCCAATTAAAACACTACAAACAAATGAACATTGAGTAATTCATGTATTATTATTTTCTGTAGCCTAATGTTTGAATCATCTGCTGACTAATTTGTGAGGATCTCATCCCCCAATTACACCAACAAAACTGATCACAGAGTTGTTTTCACTACTTTGATAGCAGTCTTACTGTTGAAATAATGAAATGATCTGAATATACAACTGAATTCAGCTCTGCCACTCTGTCTCTTAATACCCTTCCTTCCTGTATCATCTGATAGGAAAATAATTGTCATTGTTGATGGCACATTGACTGATGTTCTCTGTAAAATAAAGGAAATTGGAGTTTACTGTCAAAAGATATGAAGAAGTACACTTACTCCTAATGATGTAAGTGAAGGGTGCCCAAACTGGCCCCTGATGTCAATTCACCCAGCCAGTGAAGCCCTTGTCGCTCCCAGAAGCAATGAGGGATTTGTGGGCTGGATGAACTGGTATTGGGGGCCAGATCTGGCCTATAGGCTATAGTGAGTGGCCCCCTGAAGCACATGACCAGCCCACGGCCTGAAAAGTTTGGACACCCCCGATGTAAGCCATCATTAGCTGATAAAGACCTCTGTCTCGTATAATTTTCAACTCAATCCTATTTACATGGAGTATGAACTACTGATAGCAATAAGCAGCAAATGTGACCATATTCATACATTGCAATAAGCATTACAAAGCCTGGACTAAGATTGTGCAGAGACTTATGAAACAAACCCTAGCATCGGATATGAATGGCTTTTGAGCAAGGGCAACTTTTACCTTTACTTAGCATAAGCAATAGGATCAGGGCCAGTAGCAAAGGTGACAAAAGAGGGTAAACACTAAAGGTCACTCTGCAGGCTGGTTGCTGTTGCTAAAGATAACTCACACTTTCTAATTTTTAGATGATGAGTATGCTTTAAAAGTATGTCTGTTTCCAATTTTAGGGCTTCAGACTCAGATAAAGAAATAAAAACTAGAAAATTTGTGTCATTTCATTGATGACCCATGTTAGGTCAGCAGCCAGGGATCTGAAAGCAGCCAATGTGCCAGTGGCCCTCGCCCTCCGAGAACCACCTACTACCCACACTCATGTCTTGTGAAATATTTTGCCCAAGACCTCGGGGAAACTGCAGGTGCAACCATTGAGTGCAACTGACCTTTGCAGAACCTCTCCGTGCTCCATTAATCACACTGCGCCCATTTGCAAAGAAAATACTTTTTGAGTGTTTTCCAAAAAGAAAAACCCGGTTCCCTCGTGTTGCTTGCCAAGAAACTGAACACAGCAGAATTCAAAGTATGGTTTTTCTTTTCTCAGGAAGGTCTGCATGGGAGGAGGGACTGGTGCAGGTTAGACAGTGCCACAGTGTATAACAGCCTAAAATAGGGCTATTAAGCCTGAGAAGAGGCAAATGAACAAGCTGTGCCATTGTCTCAAGAGTGTTCTTGAAATCAGAATCTCCCATCCCTCTACTCTACATTAAATGAATGATAATTATACATTTACAAAATCTGGCAAATATTCATTGCAGGTTTGGATGTTGTGAAATCAAGAGTTAGAATTAATTATTTAAGTCTTGATCAGACATACATATTAGGAAATATATCACTAAACTTTTGAAAGGAGAATTTTAATCTCGTTCTCCTTTCTCTTGTCATTTCCATCACCCCAAATATATTGAAGACAACAAGTGTGGATAGGAGATGCTCATTTCTTGGACTGGTAGCCATGTTAGTCTGTGGTTCAGGCATATCAGGAAAAAACAAAAACACTGCAGTACTTTAAAGAGTAAATGCATTTTTAATGTGATCTTGCCTGGATCAAGTTCACTTCATCAGACATAGGAGTAAAATTTCAAGGCATGAGCTTAAATACACCTCGTACAGAGGCACAGAGTGATTAAATCAGAATGACAGATAAACATGCATATCAATACATCTTCCCACATCTAGCAGTATCAGATGATCTCTGGTTTGTTATTAGGATTACAGTAAAACCTCGGATAATGCTAAAACTTGGTTCCACAAGTCTTGGTGTTATCCGATTATTAGTGTTATCCGATCCATGTTAAAATCCTATGGGATGGATCAGATAATGTTAAAGCTCCATAGAGATACATTGTAACTGCACAGGCTTTAGCGGTTGTTATCTGATCCATTCCATAGGACCTTAACGTTATTCGATCCAATTCTCCTCCCCAGATTACTTAACATTATGCAATTTTAGCGTTATCCGATCCAATCATTATCTGGTGTTTTACTGTATTTCTAAATGTCCCCTTTTCAATTTTAAAAGTAGGGAGTTGCAAAACAAACACCTAGTATTGAACATATGCTAATGAATTTAACCTCTTACTGTGTGAGCACATCCTGTTCTATGGGGCATGTTGTGAAAGAGAGTATTACAGGAAAGTTAGTGAAGGTAGCATAATACACCAAAATATAATATATAGGAGCATATAGCAATCTGTGTATCAAATTTGATAATAAACAGAAGATGCTCTGTTGTCTATATCAACAAACCCTGGAAAATCAGGATTCTAGGTCACACACCACTATGGATCAGTCTCTTTTATTCATACTTATTCACCTCACATTTAATGTGAAGAAGTCAGAGACAAAGTAAGCTGCCTAGAGCACTCTCTGAATATATTCTCTACATTGTTTCCCAATTGTTGGGGTTGGGACTTCAATTCCCAGAAGCCTAAGTCAGTACATTGGCTGGTCAGTGCTTTGGGGAATTGACTTAGGCTTCTGGGAATTGAAGTCCCAACCCCAACATTTGGGAAACACTGCTCTAATACAAAGGCCTGAATAACATTTTGACACAAGTCTTCCATATATGCAGTATCCTTATGACTGCCTATCCTGCTCCTGATATCACAAATCACCTACATTCTTATAGACTTATAAATCTAATTGCTAGGCCCAGCTAGGGTGAATCATCAAATCAACTGTTAAATGGTAAATCATTTATGTAATTCCTTTCGATTTAGTAAGTCTACTCCATTAGAAAATAGGAACTGGACCACTCCGAACCAGTCTTGGTATAGTGTACAGAGTGACAGACAAGGACCCAAGAAGTCTACATTCCAACCCATGTTCAGCCAAGGAAACTTGCTGGAGGTATGGAAACAGCAAAACCTCTCTTTAAATATCTGGAAAGCACTATCAGGGTCACTATAAGTCAATTGTGACTTAATGGAACATAAAATTTATCATACCAAAAGGGTTGTTAATCTTTCTTCTACTAATCTTTCTAACAGTGAAGTCATTCTGTTCTCCTGTGATCTGCTTGAGATATGTTGTCAGCCCCATTTTTGGCAATAGGAAATGGGATGGGGCAGGGACCTGATCACTCCAGCATTCACCTCACATTTTGTCAGAACACATACAGAGGCAAAACTGATTACTCATTGGAAAGACTGATATGACATTGTGTGAATGGAGTGCTAAAAGCACTCTTCTTTAATTGCTCACTCAAAGTACAGCCCTTGTGTTAAAGAGGTGCTAAAAGTGTTGACTGGTCTTTCTGTTGTCAGTTCCATTTGTCTGAAGGCGTTCACACACTGGTTTGCTCATTCAGCATTGCTTTTCCAACAAAAAAAGAAAATATTTTGCCAGGTCACCTGGGAAACTGAAGAGCGCTAAGTAGCTCCAGACCAACTCTAAGCACATTTATGGATGATGTCTGCTGAGCTGAGTCTGGAACCAGTTTCCTAACAAATCCAGATGGCACAGTAGCAATATAACTAGTTTTGTCATGGCGTAGTAGCAGAGATGTGAAGAATACTAGCAAAAATAACTCATTCTCAGCAAAACAGAAAGTCTTAACACATTGAATAGCTGGCAAGAAATTGCTAGCCTCTACAAGAGTTTGTATTTTTGATCCACATCAAGAGCTGCATAATTTGCACAACATATCTCAGCACAACTCTTGTATTTTATCTCAAGGCCTGTCTATACTAGCAAAAGTTTTGGTGAGAGGAGCAAAATGCCATTTGACTTGATACTCACAACTTTTGCTGTAGCAAGCATCAACTGAGCTTGAATAAAAAATTACTTTTCCCCTGACTGTCCCCAGACAAACAGGGGAATTGTTCAATTTGCTGCTTTCTTATAGTGGCTGATGAGACACTGAACAATGGAGGAATTTTACATAAGGACTCTCTTTTATCCCCTTCCTAGCATCCACATGTGCTTTGAACTGAACAGAAAGTACCAAAAAATATTAGAACCCTCTGATAGGGGGTTCAAAAAGCAAGATGGGGTGAGTCACTCCACTCCAACACATATTGATGTCATAAAGAAAGTGGACCAACCAGCTGCAAAAATGTTCTGATAAATTTGCATGTCAGTAGCCTCTTAGTGAAACAAAGCACACACAAACACAGAGCACAAACCAAATGGCTGATTGATTTAAAAATTACAAAATACCTATCTAGTCCTTCTAATTTTTAAAATTCTACACAAAGTTTGTAGCTACTGTAGTCCTGCAAAATTTACTGAATGGATGTGATTTATGCAATTTGTACAATCTATTGAATTGAGGGGGGGGAGACATTGTTAGCATACAAGATTGTCATCAAGAACATGAGACAAATATCTCATAGGCAAGGAGAAAAAAATGACAGCTTCTTATTCTCTTGCATAAAAATGAAACAAGGAAGATTTATCCTGCTATGATAATGGAGTAGAGTAGACCATACTGCCAGTGACTAAATGCTAGTGTCAGGCAGCGGTAAACTAACCTGACAATGCTGAGGACTAACAGCATTGGGTGGCAAAGTTCACAGATAAGGGTGGTGTTCCCCAAGTGGATTAAATCCCACTTGAATCCATCTTGATGGAGGACAGCAGCTTCATCACTACTGGTCTGGGACTGAGAATGACTTTGCATGCCTTAAGGGCTTAGGACCAGAAAGTGACTCACGGAACTGGATCAGTGGTATGGGGGTCATGGTGCAATGTGGAAGGCAGATGAAAGGCCACTGCATTATATTCTCAGGACAATCTTCATGGCTAATTGCCAAGATGATTACATATATTTGGATTCAGATATGGCAGAAGAAGAAGAAGATGTAAGTCTCCCTGATATTGTTATCCTCTGTTCATTTCTTTAAGCAGTAAGAATATCTAGCAAAGTAGGCTTTCTACAGGTTTTGTTTTCTTTGGAAGAATTTTACCAGAGGCTTAGTGAAATCTAGTAATATCTGAGTTTATTTATAAAGAAACATTTGAAGCATTCATTTTTATCAGGTAATCAAAGTTCACTAATCCCAGATTGGCTCTGAAAGGGGGACAGCATTCTAAAGCACAGGCAACTTGCAGGATCCAAACACTCAATTCTTTATTTCTTTGCCTATCTTTATTTCTGCTCCATTCAAAATGAAGGGTGTAATTTTTTAACATGAGATAGATTGACACTATTATAGGAAGGAAATCATGTCCTTGACTTGATAAGAGTTGAGTAGGGCGGTAATGATACTAATGTGTATATGTGCCAAAAGTTGGAAGGAACTTGACATCTCATAACAACAAACTGTTCTCTTCACAGGCAGCTGATGGTACAGAGAAACAAATTATTTTATTCACACAAAGTTTTGCTCCTCTCCCTGGAGTAAAGGCAATTATAGGCTAGCTAAATCATTTTATTTAATCATCATCTAAATTTCTTAAGCTATCTTAAAGCCAAGACATTAACACTCCTTTACCCAAGCCTCATATAACTTGAAGGACATCTTCAGCTGGTAGCAATGCTCTCAGAGCTACTTTGATAGAAAGCAGAATATGCTGTTATGTGCCATCAAATAACTTTTGATTTATTGTGACCTTATATATGAGTGACCTCCAGAATGTTCTGTCTTCAACTGGCCTGCTCAACTTTTGTAAACACAAGGCTGAAGCTTCCCTTCAGGCAGCAGTTCTCAACCTTTTTAAGCCAAGGGCAGGGTCATGCTCCCTCAGACAACTTCGGGGGCCAGATGGCCATTTTGCCCTTCCTCCACCACATGGCACTTCTGGATGTGGTGGAGGCAGTGGGGGGGCACATGAAATGGTGCTGTGGGCTGCATGTGGGCCACAGGTTGAGAATCCCTGCTTTAGGGAGCCAATCCTCCTCATATTTGACATTTTTTTCTTTCTGCCTTTAAATCTTCCTAGCATTATGGCCTTTTTTCAGCAAATCTTGCCCAAAAATATGACAGCCTCAGTTTTTTCATGCTATAGAATGAGGCCTTTTCCCAGATACATAGGATTGCATTTTCCCATTAATATTGCTAGCTAATCTTACTCACTAATATATTTAAATTAATCCTTGATTAAACTGCATATTCAATGGTCAAACTATGTATTAAGAGGAATGTGTATTTTCTCCAATTAAGTCATCTCCCTGATGACTTATATACAATGAGCTTTCATTGGTCACATTTCTGTGAGCAATCAGACTTGCATGTTAAACCTGTGTTTACATGAGCAGTTACAAAACAAACACAGTAAATTAATGGCTCAGAATTTGAAGAAAATAACGTTATGACAAATAGATCTCTTTCACTATTTCAAGACACATGCAATCTGTCTATCTGTCTTGCTCTCGCACTCCACTGCAGAATTTACAATAAGCTCAGAAATTTGTTTTTAGTACAATAATTGAGCCCACACATAGCTCTATTCCACAAATTACTGACACAAATCCACTTCTTGTTTTACCCCAAACTCAGTGGTGGGATTCAGCAGGTTTGCCCCAGCTCACCAGAACCAGTAGCAGAAATTCCAGCTGCCCCCACCCATCCAAGTTTTGAAATAAATTAGTCCTAATTCGAGTGCAACACAGGGCTTTCCCCTGGCCACACCTACCATATCATGCCCACAGAGTAAGTAGTAAAAAAAAAAATTGAATCCCATCACTGCCCACACTGTATTCCAGGAAACCAATAACAACTCATGGTTGTTCGTGATGTGAATATATATATATATGGAAGTTTAGATCTCAGTGATTCCATATAAGCTGCCTTGAGATTTCCAATAGATTCTTATGTAGCTTCTGGCTATCACTGGCAGTATGCCATTATTTGCATGCAAGAAGCCCAGGGTTAGAGGCAGACAAGCAGCCAGCAATTAGGGAAAGCCTATAAGAATAGTTCACAGATGGGAGCATGGGAGCCTCCACTAGATCCCAGGATTAGGTATTATCAGGTTATGGTTTCTGAGGTCCATAGAAGCTTTAGTCCATTTAGAGCAGGGATGCCCAAACTTTTTGGGCCATGGGCTGGTTATATACTGTACAGTACTTTAAAAACTTATAATTTTAAAAAGGCATTAATTATTTATTTATGAAGGTATGTCAGGAAGTTATCCCAATTATTTGTGCTCTTAAAACACTCCTTTCAAAAACATGTTCAATAGGTTTATCTGCTTAAAGCAGTGCACATGAAATTGTTTCAAAACCCAATCCCTGATTCACTAAATACAGCTCAGGGCAGTCTCCCATTATCTGTTATAGGTCAGTAAAATAATGACGAGTGCATCTGAAATTATGTACATAGGTTAGAGAACTTGGTTGGGTGATTCATATTTATGTGCTACTGAACTGAAGTTGTTTGGGATGAGGAAATACAGTATAGGCATTTATTTGGAACCTCCTGCAGACAGAATTGCGCCTGCAGACAGAGCTCCTCCCCTTTCGAAAAGGGTTAAAGACATGGCTGGCAGGGCAAGTGTGGGGACACAATAATGTGGGCTCCCATCCAGGATGGCTAATTTAAGGGTTGCCATCCCCCCACCACCTGGTATTTGTATCCGTCTTAAATATGTTTTATCTATTTTTAAGGTTTTACTGTTTTAAATTTTTTATGAATTGATGAATTTTTAAAGTTTTAACTATTGTATGTCATGGACTACCCATTATGCTAATGGGCTCTGTAAGCCGCCCAGAGTCGGGTCTTCCCGAGTGGGGCGGGGTATTAAATACAAATAAATAAATAAATAAATAATAAATATGGTCCAGTGGGCTGGTCATGTGGTTCCTCCCACCAGAAGCGGAAATAAAACATGCCTAGCAATTTGTTTTTGCAAGAGGCTGAGATAGATTTTAGGCTGCCATTTTCTCTGCTTAAACCAGGGGTGTCCAAACTAAGGCCCATGGGCTGGATCCATCCCCCAAAACCAGTTCATCCAGCCCACATCACCCTTTTCATTCCTGGAAGCAGAAGTAAAACACACCCATATGGGCACGTTTTACTTTCCCTTTCAGGAATGACGAGGGTGCCATGAGCTGGATGAATTGGTGTCAGGGGCCGGATCCAGCCTGTGGGCTTTAGTTTGGGCACCCTTGAGTTAGAGGATCTCACCAGGAGCAGATAACACTGAACGCAAAAGGTAATATGACTAATATATATTTTGGACTAATATGAAAGAAGACTGTTATGTAGATCAGCTGTTTCTGAGAGAGAAAGAGAGGAGGGGGTGGAGAGAGAGAGATGCTCTTGACTAGTTAATTAAGTAATGGTAAACATCCCCTTGCTCGAAAGACAGTTGTATCCGACTGTCCAACTGTAAGAACTCAGACTACTGAAGATGCTGCTTCCTGCCTATGTTTTCGGCCTGTGGAGATCAAAGGACTAAGGGAGGGCAGCCAGCCCTCAGAAACACTACCACCCCCATACCCTTACACCGACTTTAGGGTGTGGTCTTCACCTCCTTTTTCAGCCAAAGAGCCAGCTAGATGCCAGGGCACACAGAACACTGTTCCCTAACCCTAACCATAACCATAACCATAACCATAACCATAACCATAACCCACCAAAGTGGTACCTATTTATCTACTTGCAATTTCTTGCTTTCGAACTGCTATGTTGGCAGGAGCTGGGGCAGAGATGGAAGCTCATGTTGTCATGTAGCACAGGTCTTAAACTACTGACCTTCCAGTCATCAAGTTCAGTGTCTTAACCTCTAAGCCACTGCAGTCCATACCAGTTAGGTGCTATACCTCAAAAGCCTAAACTCACACTTTCATTGTAAGCATGCAACTTGATAAATCTGCCATGTCCTTTTAGTGAATTGGTGCCTAGCATTCTCAGCAATCAGGCCAGCATGCTTATTGTTGTGTTCTCCTGTTGCATGGGAAACAAATTATACTGTGCTTAAAAACAGGTAATTGCTTCTCCCCTATAATTGATTGCTAGAAATTACAATGCAGATTTGATTGGAGGAAGCAGGCATGCTACCTGCAATCATCTCCTAAGAGAGCAGCCTTTAAAGGGACTTTATGGCTTCTGAGCTCTGAAGAATGTGTCTTCCCCTGTAGGAAGCAGCTCAGCAGTGACATCTATCTCATTGCAATGACATGATTTGACTGCTAATCTTGAGAACTGGCTCGACCAATTGGAAAATTAGGAGCATATCAGATTGAACAACAGCCCAAAATAGGATTTAACTATTTGTCACACGCCAAGCAGAGTATAGGCTGATAGCCAAAAAGCTTAATAGGTTTCATGGTTTTGCAGCCTGTCTGGGAGCACAGATGAAACAGGGAAGCTGAGTGATGACAGATAGTTGGCAGACTCTCTTCTAAGGCTGGTAGTAGAATGGCCATATACACTCTTAAGGAAAGACAGTTCTCCCTTTAAAAGGCCAAACAACCCCCCCCCACACACACACACACACCCCATAACCCTATATTTGAATGGACAGCCTGTTCAAAATCTGACATAACTAATGGAAAATTGAGAGATTAGGGAACTCTTGGTTGCCCACCCAAGGGGGAGCACCTAGACAATCAGTTGCACAGATTATGTATGCTTATGTGCAATGATAGGCTACACCTAGTACAGTTATACTTTCATTCTGCTTGAGAATTGGCTCAGCCAATTGGAAAATTAGGAGCATATCAGATTGAACAACAGTCCATGATAGGTTTTAACTATTTGCCATACTTTCATTCTGTTTCAGGAATGGCCAACCTTGGTGCCCCAGGTATTTTTGGACTTCAGTTCCCAGAAGCCCTGATCGGCATGTGTGTTTACTTGGGTTTCTGGGAACTGAAGTCCAAGAACACCTAGAGCACCAAGGTTGGCTACTCCTGGGGATGGGGATTTTTTTTCTCAATTTTGTTTTTGATAGGAATTTGTCAGCATTTCCCAATTTAGAGAAAAGCAACAAATTGGCATATTTACTGACATCTAAGGATGTGTGATAATTTGGGCTTCAGTACATTGTCATCAAAAATTTTCAAAATGCATGTGTAGAATGTGGGGTGGCAGAGTGGAATTGATTTTTTTTTCATCTATCATTTGGAGTCCTTCACCCTTCGGGGGTGCTATTCCTACTATTATAGGGATAGTAAAGGTGCTTCAGGTTTCTGGCGGTGGATACAGGGATTAGGAGTAAATTCTCCACTTTGCCTCCTGGAAGAAGAGCTAGTCTGCATAGTCATGGGTAGATTGCTCTGTCCAGGGGTAGCCTCTCAGAAGAAGATAATGGCAATTTACAGTGTCACTGTAAGTCAGAATTGACAAATTTTAATTGACCATATATTCATCAATAGCTAACAAATATATTATTGCTGATATTAAATTTCATTATATTAAGATGCTTGAATGAGCAAAGCTTTTACCAGTAAGAATTAAGCAATCATTTCAGCCTGCTTTGCTAGACAAGAGCAATTATGCCAGCCTAGGGATAGAGAAGAGGAATTATCAGGTGTCTAAGGAGCGTACAGGACACCACAAGCTCTATAACTGTATTTTCAGAAAGCAGAAGTTTAATGATGCATGTAGAAGACTAGACTATAAAATGTGCCTCTTCTGCTCACTTTCTGCCTTAGCACTGAGGTGCATGGCTGCGGTGGCTCAGTGGTTAAAAAGCTTGTTTTGTTAGCTGGAAGGCTGGCAAGTTGGCAGTTCAAGACCCAGGTACTGCATGATGGGCTGAGTACTTGTCTCTGTCCCAGCTCTTGGGAACATGAAAGGAGCCTCATTTGGGTATTCCCTAGGTGGAGTTTCTTCTGAAAAAAATCCTTTCAACCCAGAATAATTTCTGACACAAAATTATTATTACTGAGGGTCTCTTTTTGAACCTCTCTTTGTTTTGTGCCATACATAGTTGGATGCAGCTTAATAAAATTAACCTATCAGAGAATAGCATTTTATCTCTTTTAGACTTGAAATAATTTTCTAACAGCAGTGCACTATTATTATTATTGGATACAAATCTACCATTTGATTCACAGTTGAGGGTTGGAATAAAATTAACAGTTCAAGTCCTAACCAAAGACCTAAGAACTGTTAAGGTAGTGTCTGAGTATATATGTAGTTCCTAGTAGAGTTGTTTTTTGGAGAGTTAAGACGTTCAAGTTCAATGTCTGAAATTTCCAAATATCTAGGGAGTCCTTTAAGTACTGATTGAGTAGTGTTGGTGACTGTTACTAACAGGATTTTGGCCTGTGTTTTTTAAAAAAAGAAACACATAAGTACATTAAGACACATTGATTTATTATGCAACATGTATATTTTATTTTATTTCTTTATTACATTTCTGTATCACCCATTTGGGTGGTATTTCGCTCTGGGCAGTGTACTAGTAGATGTCAAATAACATGACAGAACACACAGCAAATCAAAACAGACAACCGACAAATATGTCTCAAAATAAAATACAATAAAATAACTGGTGTCTGAGGGCATAGGGAATCAACCTGACTGACTAATTTATAACTAAAGGGACAACACCCTGAAAGGCCTCCTTGAACAAGAGAGTTTTTAATTGCTTTTAAAAGATATCCAGTGATGGGGCCTGGTGCAGCTCTACCAGTAGAATGTTCCACAGTGTTGGTGCCACCACCGAGAAGGCTCTATTTCTAGTTATAGATTTTTGAGCCATCCTCGGGGTCGGCACCTGGAGATGTGCCGACTGTGATGAATGGGTGATACAGGGAGTTGTTCTGAGGGAGAGATGCTCCAACAGATAACAAGGTCCCAAATCACATAGGGCCTTATATGATAACACTAACACCTTGTATCTGACATGGTAGGCAACAGGTAACCAGTGCAGGCCTGCCAAGGAAATATGATCAAATTTCTTTATGCCTGTCACCAGCCTGGCTGCTGCATTCTGAAGCTGCTGTAATCTTTGTATCAGACACAAGAGCAGCCTCACGTAGAGAGCATAACAAAATACAGGATATAGCTATCCATGCTGCAAGGGAAGTCTCTCAGCTGTGCTGAAGCTTGGTATTCTGTATATTTTGTACAAAAATAACTTGGCATTCTTTGCAAACATCATAGTATGATACACATAAATCAGTTAATACCTATAGGATCTCTCCAGCTGATTGACATCAAATTGCCAGGTGCAAAGATTCATTTCTCAGAAGATGAAATGTTGCATTTTATAGGAGGAATGGATGACATTCTATAAATATTTGACCAGTATTAATTATTTTCTGCTGGACAATAAGTTCTGTCCATCCATTAAGTTGGCCTGGTGTGCCTCAGACAAATGTGAGTTGAAAAAAATGTGTTTCATCTTATCTTACCTTTTAAAAATAGGTCCATCACCAAATCCTCTCTGGCAAATATTTAATCAGCTTCTCTGCTGCTGTCTAAAATTGCTGACTTAGTTGGGTGGCTGGGAGCCTGGCATAATCGTGCTTAAAAAGTCATTCTACATGCACTGCTGTAGAATCCATGGGTCATGCTATGGCTGTGTAACTTTTTGCATTCATATTGCTGTCATTTCCTACCCTACCTCTTCCCACAAATTCCTCTTCGGTTGAGATAAATGCACATGAAAATGCAGTTACAGCATCCCATTAAAACACACATTTATTAAACAGCTCTGATCACACAAAAGCTGAAATGCTAGGTTTTGGTTTGGGGCAAGAGGGGAAATGAAGAGAGGGGAAGGAAAGAAAAGAGAAAGTAATGTCTCTCCTTTTTAAAAAGTGAATTCAAGGTGAGTACATTCATGCAGGTGACTAGGTTTTCTTTCCTCCTGCACCATCCAGATCCTTGGGGGATATTCTGGGCATCTGACTAGATCTATTTAGGTGTCACCTACTTTATGTACTTTTGTAACCTCTTCTACACCAATAGGGCAGTAAGATGGGGGGGGGGCACTCAGATAATCCAGACCCTGTTTATCCAGGTCTCAATTTATACAAATCTGAAAACTGTTCTAGCTCAGGGATTTTGGAAGGTGAAGTCCAAAAGAGACCTTTTCCAAGCTATTACTAAACATTGATATGTGACATTAAAATGTTGATTCTCTGCATTGTAAACTACCCAGAGTTGCCTTGGTGAGGGGGCAGTTAAATAAGTCAAAATAAATAAATAATATGCATTTCTAGTTTTAGCTGTATAATATGGAAGGTGACAAAGTGGGCTGTTGCTGATTGAGGTTCTGATTTTTTCTCTCTTTTTTTGAGAAGGTTTGAATTGTGTTCTTAATCTGTTTTTGTATGTTTTCCATCTATTTTTTGTTTGAATTTCATTATGGCTAATGTTAATTTCCTCAAGTGGTTCAAGAAGGTGGCATTGTCTACTGCACTGAGGCAGCATTAGGAATGAAAATCATTGTTTGTCCTCCTCTGTATTGTTGTTCAGTCACATTGTTGAGTCTGTGATGCCATGGACCACAGCAAACCAGGCTTCTCATTTGGTGGCCAAAGTACTTGAGCTTCAGCTTCAGTATTTGTCCTTCCAATGAGCAGTCAAGGTTGATTTCCTTCAGGATTGATTGATTTGATCTTCTTGCAGTCCAGGGAACACTCTTCTCCAGCACCACAGTTAGAAGGCGTCTATTCTTCTGCACTCAGCCTTCCTTATGGTCCAGCTCTCACATCCATACATTACTACTGGGAAGACCATCACTTTAACTATGCAGAATTTTTGTCGACAGGTAATGTATCTACTTTAGGTTTGCCATACGTTGCTTCCCAAGGAGTTTTTTTTTAATTTCATGGCTGCAGTCACTGTCTGCAGTGATTGTAGATCCCAAGAAAGTAAAGTCTGTCACTGCTTCCATTTCTCCCCTTTCTATTTGCCAGGGAGTGATGGGGCCAGATGCCATGCTTTTGATTTTTTTCCTTTCAAGCCAGCTTTCCACTCTCCTCTTTCACCCTTATCAAGAGGTTCTTTAGATCTTCTTCACTTTCTGCCTTTAGGGTCGGGACACCTGTATATCTCAGGTTGTTGATATTTCTCCCAGAAATCTTAATTCTGGCTTGTGGTTCACCCAGCCCTACATTACACAGGATATACCCCTGCATATAAATTAAATAAACAGGGTGACAATATACAGCCTTGTTGTACTCCTTTTCCTATTTTAATCCATATCTGGTCCTAACTGTTGCTTCTTGACCCACATACAGAACCGCTCAGTGGTGGGCATCAGCAGATTCGCACCAGTTCACCAGAACTGGTAGCAGAAATTCCGGCTGGCCCCTCTGCCCATCCAAGTTTTGAAATAACGTAGTCCTAATTTGGGTGCAACACAGGGCTTTTCCCCTGGCCATCCCCACCACACCCACAGTGTGGTAGTAATTTTTTTTTGAGCCCACCACTGGGACCGCTGAATGCCATCCTTAATACCATCTTGTATACCACCCTTATATCCCCTACATACAGCCTTGAAAAAAATGCACAATTATCCTATCATCCACATAAACAGACAAGATATTTTGGGACATTCTCAACAAGAGAACAAGAATGCAAATATGTTTCTTTTCAGATTAAGCATAATTGTGCAAATATGTGAATATAGCAAATCACACTAGACAAAAATGAGGACTGCAACACTGCATGCATGGTCTTTTAAGAATGAGAGGCATTGGATTGTGTTGGGTTTGCATCAGTTTCCAGTTTGTTCTTACTTCCTGTATGGAAGGAACTATGTTTGCATATAACTTGCCTTGAATTTTTTTACTGCAAGTTATGTGTGAATTGAACTTAAAGCATTTGAAATGCATGTCCTATTTTAAATGTGTGCTTTTCACACAGCTGGCTGGCAGTGGCAGCAGTTGATGAGCATATTGGCCCCAGCAACAATGATGGGAGCCTTAGAGATTTCCTTAATTGTCCATTCCTTTAACCTTATAAATCAAGTATACAAATATAAATCTCACTAAACAGACATAAAAATATTTTTGCATATTAATCTCAATAACTAAATCATTCCATTTTCCTGCTGAAACCAGCAGCCTGCTTTCGGCATAAGAAATGCTGATATGCAGGGCTAAAAATATGCAAATTGTACATTCCTTTCCTAAACCAATACCGCCACCCTTTCTTTTTTTTTTACATTACCTTCTCTTTTATTTTATAGAGCCTTTATTTATTTTGTACTAGAGGGCATTTATAAGAACAAGAAAATATGTATGTGTTAAGTTTTGTGTGATGATTTTATCCCTTTTTAGAGTGACATTTTTCTCCTTTTTTATTTGCATTTATTCTCTTTTATAGTTACATTTATGTTGAACCAGACAGCTTTCCCACAAGTCAGTAAAACTATTATAATTAATGCATCTGAGTAATTCATATCTTTAAAATATATGGTGACATTAGTAAAAGCATATCTCAAATACTTGACATATGTATTTTATAACATTTGTAATGCAAATGTTCAGTTCAGGTAGATTTTAAAAATGAAATGTACATATTTGATAACTGCTGTAGTTATTTTTACATATCTTTCAGAGTGCAAAGTCTTTTGTTTTTCTAGATTATCTAGTCCTCAATATAAGATTACATAGCAGGGGGTAGTACAGTGATGGGCAGCCAAAAATTTTACTACCACACTGTGGGCGGAGCCAACGTCATGACATCATGGGTGGAGTCGACGTCATGATGTCATGTGTGGGGCCAATGTCATGACATCATGGGTGGAGCCAACAATGTGGGCAGAGCCAAAGTTTAAAAAAACAAAAATACAGTACACATAAAATGCAAATTAAATAGACATAAAAACACATAAAATACAAATTAAATACACATTAAATAGACATAAAACACATAAAATACACAAAATACACATTAAAATACACATTAAACAGACATAAAAACACATACAAGTACACATTAAATACACATTACACCCACCCACCCACCACAAACCCAATCCTGAGTCATCATTTACCCTGGGGAGCAGGCGGCAACAGGGGTGGGGCGGTGGAGTGGGGCGGTCGGGGGGGGCACAGCCTGGCCCGGCCTGGCACAGTGGTGTGGCCTGGCCTGGCCACGCGCGGTGTTGCAACATGGCCCAGTGGCATGGCCTTGCCCAGCCTGGCAGTGCGCCACGGCCTGGCCTGGCGCACCAGCACCATGTGACATTACCAAGTGGCCCTGGTGGTGTGCAGCATGGGTGGTGAGTGGTTGTGAGTGGTGTATGTTAGCAGTGAATGGCAGCTTGGCTTGGCTCAGTCCCGCAGCCTGGCCTGGCCTTGCACGGCACCGCAGCCTGGCCCAGTGGTGTGGGGGCAGCACGCAGCGACTTGAGCAAGGGCCGCAGCCTCAGCCTCAGCCACTGCCCCAGCCCCCTGGCACACCTCCAAGGAGGCTGCTGAGGCCCTCCCTGGCTGCCCCACTCTGCAGCCCAAAATGGCTGCTGGTGGGTGCATGCACACTGAGTACTGGAGATGTGCATGCATCAATTGGTATTTTAACGCATGCACACCCACCAGCAGCCATTTGGGGCTGCAGAGTGGGGCAGGTGTTGAGGTGACAGAAGTGGTTGCCTAAAAAAAAAAAAGGCAACCATCCTGGGTGGTCTCCTAGGAAGGTTGCTACCACCACCACACCCGGGAGACTACCCAGGATTGTTACCGCTGGTTCTACAGAACCGGGACGAGCCAGCCCATGCCCACCACTGGTGTTGTAGCATAACTAAGTCATACTCGTCCAAGCCTAATTTTCCCAAACAAGGTTAACAAGTAAAATGACATGACAATTTAGACATGATTGTAAATTCTCTAAACTGTTATTTTCCATACTATACAGCGTCTTCTTCTTTTGTGTCCAGTCTCAGATGTGTTCCACAGATACAGAACTAGTTTGGTATCCAGGGCAAACACAGACCAGAGATGTGGTTGTGAACTCCTTTAAAAATGAGGACTGAAGCAAGCCTAAAAGTAGCAATCTAAAGACAGAGTTATAAATAAAGAGAAAATACATCTAGTTGTCTATTTTCCTATTGCCTGACACACACCAGTTCATATCACTTGTTACATATGTTGGTGCTTCATTTCAGCTTCTTCACCAATAGTACATCTGATGTTGTCTCATTCATGTTTGGAATCTTGGCAATTGAAATATTGTGTCTTCCCAAATACAGTATTCTTATCCACACATTGAGATCACCATCTGACCCATGTCAGTAAATTCTCTTCTTGCCTTTCATGGAGACATATTCAAATGCATAGGAAAGAAGAAGGTTTTTCAGTCTCAACTACATACTTTTCCAAGAAGGGCCATATGGCCCTAATTTTAATAACTTTCTTACATGAGACAAATGGTGTTTTCACATTTTCCCAGGATACTTAAATTGTGTATCAGATTTAGCCTGTTTCTGCTTCCTTGTTAATTTTAAATTGATTTCTTGCTACAATCTTACCTGCTTGTTCCCTGTTTTAGAATTATTTGTAGATGTATAATTCTACTGTTTTGCTTTTCTTTTGTTGCAATTTTGTTTGTGCTAATCCTTGAAGCCATATAGAGGGCTTCAGTTATTAGGATGGCCTATAAATTGTGCAAGAGAGTAAAATAAATGCATTGATTAAATTCAGAGATGGGAATTATGTGCTTTATTTTGAACTACAACTCCCAAATTCATGGCTGCTGAGCACTGTAGATGTGGGATTCTGGGAGTTGTTGTCCAAAAAACCCCAAATGGTATCATATCTGGGAAAAGTGAAGGCTAAAAAGCTATCTTTTCAGCACAGACTCAAAAGCTGATTTAGTCGGAAAGAAAATAAAACTGCCAGCGAAGCTGAAGTTTACTAAATAGCACAGACATTGTCACTCTTCAAAGTCTGCCAGCCTGAAATGTGATGTTCTGCTCCATTGTCTGTGTTCAAATAAAACCAACTTGTCTGTTTCATGGGAATGTTGGTTTACCATTTGTGGCTCTTGCAGAGACATTAGCGGGTATAATTAAAATGCAATGACATCTGGATATGAAAGGAACAGATGTGACTCATCACAGTGAAGCAGAGACTAAGTACATAAGTTTAATGTGTGGATGCATTTACTGTAAACATACATTCACTGAGATGTGAGCACCTATTGGTTGGTTCCCTCCAATGTAACAGACAATTAGGAAGTCAAAATAGGTGCAGTGATGTCTGAGAGAGCTCCACATATAATGGGTCATTAAAACATCATGTGACCATTTTAGGGGTCGATCAAAAGTCATGGAAAGTCACGGGGGGAGGGGGTTCAGCATGAAGTCACATGACTCCAAAACTATCATTTGCTTTTTGCATCCAGCTGGCCGTAGATCTATCTTCAAACCACATGATGGGGGGTCAGTCAAAGGTCATGGAAAGTCACAGGGGGGGGGGTCAAAAGTGGCATATTTTAGGTCACGTGGTATTTGAAAGAGCCCTAATAAGGGTGAATTTGATTTTTGTTTTATTGACCCTATGGTGCAAAGGCTATTTGACTCTGTTACTTTTCACTTCTAGTCTGGTTCATTTTCTCTGCCACTGGAGATAGGGGGTGGGGCTTCTTCTTTTTCATGCTGGAGCAATTCAAGTGGGATTTTTACTGTGAAATCAGTTGTAATTTTTTGTTGTAAAGATAGTCAACTGATGCTCAACTGATGCCTGTAAATAGTGTTTTGGTAGTTGGAGTGTGATGTTCAGGGCCAGGAGAATCATCCTAGCATTCTTTCATCTCTGCCCCCACAATCAGCACCCTAGCACATTATTGCCAAAACATTAATCTAGCATTTTGGGAAAACTCAGGAAATCAGTTTTTCTCAATAGAAAAGGTAAATGGCCCCCACCCCACTCTTCCAAAAAGGAGTAAGGGAAATGAATAACTAATAATAATACCTTGTTCTTGGTGAGAATTTCCACCCCAGGTGTTTTTGGGCTTCCATTACCAGAAGCCCAAGTCAACACTCCTGCTGGTCAGGACTTCTAGGAATTGAAGTTCAAGATCAGATGAGGTGCCAAGTTTTGCCATCACTACTATAGACCATCTTGACTGCTGCCATTGGCTTTGAATAATGGATACAGAAACACTGTATCCCACATTCATAAACCGGAGGGTTTAGGGTGGTGGTTGTTGAATATTTGAATTAAAGTATGTACATATGTCAGTCTGGCCAGATTATCCTAGCAGGAAACATATTCCACCAACTCAACACCGAGTGTCAGGCAGCAGTTACAAAACACTATTATTTCAGGGAGCCCTTATGAAAGCTCTGGAGGAACAGCTGTGTAAAATGTACACCTTGTTCACTATAAATGTCCTGCAGGAGTAAATTTGGTGGTTCTCTGTAACTTAATACATTTAATTTGATTATGTAAATCCCTCACCTTTCAGCAAAAAGGGCACAGTATCGGAATGTAGGTACTGTGCTGTATTTGTGCAGTTCTGATTCCTCTGAATGGGATTGTGGTGGCTTCATGATTAAGATGCTGAACTTGACAAATGAAAGGTCAGCAGATCAGCAGTTCAAGACCCAAGTACTGCATAACAGAATGAGTTCCTGTCTCTGTCTCAGCTCCTGCCAACCTAGCAGTTTGAAAGCAAGAAAATGCAAGTAGATAAATAGGTACCACTTTGTTAGGAAGGTAACAGGGTTCTGTGTGCTCCATGTCTAGTCACATCTGCCACATGACCACAGAAACATCTGCAGATGGAAACAGTGCTGGTTCTTTTACTGTAAACTGAGATGAGCACCACATCCTAGAGTTGGATATGACTGACATTCAAGCAAGGGAGACCCCTCTACTTTTATCTAACTCATGTTAAAGTTTGATACACTGGTTTCCATGAGCTTGGATAGCCAAGTTTCACCCAGACAGCACAGTCTATTTTCTTAGATGATAATGACCATTATATCATCTTGAGCATAACTAATTCCATCTTAATTTGGAAGCTAAGCAGGATGGGTCCAGGTTGGTGTCTAAAAGAGAGAGCACCAGCAAACAGTTGAGATTTCCAGATAGGTCTTTGACAGAATCTTACTGAAAGCTCTGGAGAAATTTTGACTTGCTATCCAGAAAGAATGAGATAATAATGGTGGGTTTGAATTAGAGCCATTACTTTATCTAAAGTCTATTTAACCTTATAATCACTCCAAGCTGCAGAGTGTCCTGTCTTGCTTTGGAGAATCAAGATCTAGTTGGCCTTCCAAGGCCTCTTTCCCTCTCACGCCCCATGACTTTAGGAAGTACATACCTTGTGTCAGCCTCAAAGAGGATGTCCCAGTTCAGTCTTTGAATCCTGAGATCCAAGAAGCCTCCCCCCCACCGACTTGATATGTAACATAATAATAATTTTGTTGACCTCCTATTTAAAATGACTCTATCCTTCCATCTGTTTTACAGCTCTGCAGGATAACAATACACGATAGACAAAAGACATTTCTAGACACCTTTTGTTCAGTGCAGGTGAACCAGCCAATGATTCCTATCCAACACAGAAATTATAAGTCTTGAGGGTATTGGGATATGACAGCCAAGTGATCCTAGTGAAAACAAAAGAGGCCAGTGTCTGGGCAGAGCAAGCTATCATAAGTCTCTTAGTCCTCACTGTGATATTGATAACATAGGGCTACTAGGTATTATTAAGTCTTGTTTGCTTCCTCTAGCAATAAGTGGAAGGTGAAATAGACCTTACCATAACAGGCAATATGTTTACCAGTACAGTGATAAAGGTACTACTACTTCTTCTTCAAAATGAAGGCACCCTTTGGTGAGTTCATTCTGCAGTTCCTTTCTCCGGATCTAGTGTGAGAAAGATTAGCCAGCAACACAAGGTGGCCGTTACCAGGGTATGCCTTACTGCAGTTCAATAATACCACAATCTTTGAGGAGGCTGTTTCTGTGTACCCCAATAAAGCTATTATTGCACCCAATCAGAGTTTGCAGTATTGGCCTAGATGCATGAATGATTTAACTCACAGATGGACAAACTATGGCCCATGGACCAGATCCAGCCTGCAACACCAAATCATCTAGTCCACGGTACCAAACCATCTGGCCCATGCTGGCCTCGCCACTCCTGGAAGCGGAAGTAAAATGTGCCTGCACACTACCACTTCTGGTTGGAGGAACCATGTGACCAGCCCTTTCAACCACGTGACCAGCCAATGGCACAAAAAGTTTGGGAACCCCTGATCTAACTCAATATAATAAGGCAGCTTTCTCTATTCTTGTACCTCTCAGTCATTTCCAGGTATGTTTGGGATGGGGTTCTTGGGGAGTTTCTCAAACTCATTAGTTGCCTCATTTCAACAAATCAGGATTTCCCCCCACCTGTTAAAATTTCCTTCACAAAAAAAGCTTCTTTAAAACAGTTGATTATAAGGCTATGCGATGTGCTGTTTCTGTAAATCATCTGAGTGCATGGCTCTATCACACGATACTTCTGCAAATCACTTGCAAAAATAAATGGCTTGTCGTCTCCTTTAAGACCAGAACAGTGTGAACATCTTTTTGAGTGCTCTGTGCTCACCTGTTTTCATGGCTTTCTGCTGCCCTCACACATTCTCATTTACTTGACATATAGGTCTGGCTGCAAATCGCATGGCTGGAAATTCTTGAATGTTAGAGTAGCCAAGGATGCTTCTGAATTTTCTAACTATGGTATTGCAAGGTCTCTGTACCACTAAATGCATGTACTGAAGCATGAAGGTCTTCTCAATGAAAACAAACAATAAGAGAGGAAAGGCATTAAGCAGAAAAGGCACCCTCTGAGCAAGAAAACTGTGAGCTTAGTAAAATTGCTCTGGAATTTGTGTCTTTGTGATGGGCTTATTTACAATAGCACTAAATTATTTATGTCCTGTATGAATCACTGAGACTGTAATTGGTAATGGCCTTGGTTTTACTGTGGGATTCCTCTGTTAGTCTCTTTAATGATGTGATAATATTGTTCAAGCCAGGGAAATCTCTGAAAATTTAAATTTGCAGGATACTCTGAGTGCCCTCACATCATACTGGTGGGAAAATCTACATTCTGCTATCAGTTTACCAAGGTGATCCTTTGATCTAACTGAAACTCTCACAAGTTCATCTGAGGCAGCATGAGTGCAGGAGTAAAGAATATTGCAACTTCAACCCTTTAGTTTGGCAAGCAACTTAATGCAAAGAAATAGTGGTGGTAATTAGGTATGGAAAGGTCAAATTAGGCAACTTACTTGGTTGATCTGTACTTCACATGTCTAGTTTGACATGGTAGATTGAAGCATTATCTCCTACAAGATTTTAGTGGGCTCTTACCATCAGGCAGCCCTACTGCTACTATAGCAGGATCTGATGGTGCACAGAGGACCAAAGCCCATGTTTTTGATGCTCCTTTAGCCATTTTAAATATGATGACACAGATGGCTGGGGTCATGTCAAAGTTGACAGTGTTAGAGCAATGCACTGCCCAGGTGCATTGCCTGAGGACCCAACTCCACTTAGCTGACCTGCAGTTCCAGAATGGAGAACTGTTCTGAACCCCTAGCCTGACTCCTTTGTGCCATGGTTGAATCTGCCAGGGGAATACACCCCGCCACCATAGCTGTGAGATGGCCATGGTCATCACTGCATCACGTTGAGGCATAAGGTGTGATTTGCAGCAGTAAATTTGGGAACACACCTAGAAAATAACTTCTGCAAACACCCTTATGCTCACAGAAAAAGTCAATGTGATTTTGGCCAGTCGCATTAAAACTTGAACCTATAAATTGACTTTTAAGCAATTTTTAAAATGACATGTAGAAACCACCCATTATTGTGCAATGGTAGGATGATGACATGGGCTCCAGAACATCTAACTCACCTTGTTTTGGTATCGATGGCTGTAGCACATCACTATATGTTTTCTTAAAGGTAATTTTCCAAGTTCTGTGTAGAACCCTTCAGTATCCAAAGCTGTGTGAAAAAGGATGCCTTATTAGTCCTTCTGACCAATTGCCTGTTATGTAAGCAGTGGCTGTCCATATCAGTTAACATCTTTAAACATCTTAAAATTGGTCAGAGGTCTTCTTCTTCTGCGTCTGGGATAGATGTGAAACTACCAAAAAGAAGGTACCCTTTGGTGAGTTCATTCTACAGTTTCCTTTCTCCTGACATAGCATGAGAAAGATTAACCAGCAACACAAGGTTACCGTTACCAGGGTACGCCTGACTGTGGTACAAACATACCACAATCTTTGAGGAGGCACTTTCTGTGTACCCCAATTTTATGCTAAACAACTTGTAGAAAGGTAGATATGTATATATGGTAAATATTTATCCTACCTTTCCTAGACGTATTGTAGGATAGTGAGCATAGGAATAATCACTTTTATTTGTAAAACAACCCTGTAAAGTGGGTTACACTATAAATCACCAAAGTCATTTCACAATAACTGTGCAAGGAATGAATCCACATCTTTCATAATTCAATTCTCGGTCCACTGTACAATTCTACTTCTGATATACCCAAACAGCTCACTGGTGTTAGCAATAGGAAAGCAATTACACTTTTATATACCAACCTATTAGTGCTAAAAGTGCTCTTTGAGCACTTCACAATGTAATTAGCATTTTTGGCCTCAACAAGTGGGGTATTCATTTTATTGACCTCAGAAGGATGGGAGGCTGAGTTAACCTTGACCTCATTGGAATCGAACTCAGAGTAGAAACACTGCACCACAGGGTCATAAATCTGAAGGGCAAGGATACTGCCACCTCCCAGGCCCTGTGATCAGCAATTCCAACAACTCGTGATCTTACTTCTAGTTGGTCTTTTTTGAAAGGTGTTTTCTGAAAAATCCACTTGAATTAAGTGTTGGTGTTTGCTGGATGAATTGCAGGATATCATTACCTTTTTATTTTTTTACCTACATGTTTGTTTTCCTCCTTTACTGTAAGCAGTATAAGACATTGCATGAGCTCCACCCCCAGAATAGCAATTAAATACTCATGATTTGGACAGTATAATCAGAACACTGTGTTCTGTACTGCCAGATTCATATTTTCAGAGGTTTTCAAAATAAGCTGTCTATGAATAAGAATGATAAAATGCCATACTTTGTGTATTTTAATATTGATATGTGGTGTGTTTTTTTTTAAAAAAAGAGGAGATTTTAATGAAGGAATTATTGCAGTAGCATACCTTTTCTTTTTTTCTGTAAAACTATAACCATCCAAGCCAGATTTCTCAGAATGTAACAGAAATCAACCCTGACTGCTCCTTAGAAGGTCAAATAATAAAGGTGAAGCTAAAGTACTTTGGACATCAAATGAGAAGAGAGGATTCACTTGAGAAAGCCTTGATGCTTGGAAGGGTCGAGGGCAAAAGAAGAAGGGGACAGCCCAAGATGAGATGGCTAGATGGTATTGTAGAGACAATGGGCACAGAGCTGAGCGAGTTGAGGGGGATGGTGGAGGACAGGAGTGCCTGGCGGACAGTGGTCCATGGGGTCGCAGAGGGTCGGAATCGACTGTGCGACTGAACAACAAACAAAAGAAATTGTTAGTGGGACAGATCTAACAACCTTCTCCATGTGACTCTAAAAGCAAATTCCTGAACATATCATTGAATAAGTCTAGTCTTGGAGGAGTAAGGTTATTTAAATTACATCTCAAAATGTCATGGCTAAACTTTTGTTGTACAGCTCTGTGGTAGATATAGCAGGGTTCCTGAAACTTTGCTCTCCAATTGTTCTTGGACTCTGGTAAGGTGTGCTGACTTGAGCTTCTGGTAATTGAAGTCCAAAAACACCTTGAGAGTCGAGTTTGAGGAACACTGAAACATATGAATGATGTCAGCAGCAGCAAGAAATTGCCACTGATTAAAAAATTCCTCAGATGATTTGGGGTGCATGTAACATCATCATCTTGTGTACAAGTTAGGTGCAGCCAGGAACTGTCAAAGGAAGCCTTTGAACAGCAGCTATTTCCTGCCAATGATTACATCCTGCTTGTGGTGCTGACTTACATTTCTCCAAACACTTCCAATTTTTCTGTGTAAAACCCATTCATCTAAGTATGCATTGAAAATGGGTAGAAGATAAAGAGGTCACTTTCTTAACTCCATTTCAAGGTGTCTGCAAAGTGAGGTCTTTCAAATGTCCTTGGAATGCAACTCCCAACATTGATTTCTGTTGGCTTTGCTGATGACTGTTGGAGCAGTCCAAGACTGCTCAATGACTTCCTCTACTCTACAACATTATACATAGAAATGGAAAGAGTGCAGCCACAAAAACATTAGTGAAGGCAAATTCCAGCCTTTACAGGAGATCCTTTTGATCCAAAGGAGTTGATTTAACTAGCTGTACAAGTAGATATTCTTTTCACATATTGGTATGGATGTGAAGCAGACTATGACACCACAGTCCCATGTCCTACCAGGGACATTCAGATCTGTAAAGTGAGAGACTAAGTCCCATTTAAAGGGTCTGTGGTGGCTTAGTGGTTAAGACGCTGAACTTGACAACTGGAAGTTCGGCAGGTCAACAGTTTGAGATCCAAGTACTGCATGATGGAGGATACTCAAATCTCTGTCCCTGCTCCTGCCAACCTAGCAGTTCGGAAGCAAGAAATTGCAAGTAGATAAATAGGGACCACTTTGGTGGAAAGGTAAACAGCATTCCGTGCACTCTGGTATTGAGGCATGCCTGCCACATCTCCATGGAAATGTCTGCAAATGCCGAAAGCGCTGGCTCTTTGGCTATAAACAGAGATGAGTACTGAACCCTAGAGTCAGATCAGATGCAACTGGCTTTCAAACAGGGGTGACCCTTACCTTTACTTAAGTCCCATTTGGGCATTTTAAAGTTGGAATAAAGTGCATCTTATACATTTTCCAATATCCTGGGACTTAGTCTCTCACTATATCTGCTTTGTTGAATGTACCAGTTCTTTTTGCTATTACTTCATGTTCACTTCTGTGTATGCTGCAAGCATGCCTGCTTCCTTAATACGTGCTGGACATCCTGATACTTCCTTTGGTTCTCTGAAAGACACAGCTCACCTCATTCATCATGATCCATAGAAGACAGCAGAGACCGCAAACTGCAACGGGAGGGAGTTTGAGCAGAGAGTTGGAGAAGTCTATGCTGGTTCCTATATCACACCCTCCTTTTATTGGCCACACACATTGAGTGCTGTGTTTATATTTAGTCTTCAAATTGACTGTAACCACACTGCAGCTGTGATCATTAAAGATGCTCTTGAAATAGATTTTGGGTTGCTCTTTGTGCTGCTCAGATAGTTAAATAATATATCCATAAAGATGCTTTCCTGGCCACTAAGCAGTTCTAAGTGCTGACTATATTTCGTAGCTTTCTGACTTTTTTAAATAGGTGAAGAAGCTCCACAGTCAAATACAAGGGAAAAAAGTAGATGTGTTTTGTTTTAAAACTTCTAATCTGTATCTTGACTACAACCTGAAAAAGCCAATGAGAGAAAAGTGGCCATCAAAGAAGGCTGTCCTTTGAAAAGACACATTATTTTAAAAAGAATTATTAGATTAACTAGACAGTGTTTTGAAACCAAGTTGTTATAAAACCTGTGCCTTCCAATGTTCCTTTGGCCATGCTCCAGAAATGTTTCAAAGGCTAGAGTTAGTGCAGTAGCATGAGAGGTCTCTTGTCTTGACAGCTGTTGAACTTTGGGAACATATTATAGTGTTTTCTAAAGCCTTGGTTTCAAAGTGAAAGTGTCTGGCATGATATTAAAAAGTGAAATATGGTCTTACATCCAGTAGTTAATCATAACTAGAGTAAATCCAATAAATGAATGAATGAGGTTTTTCTCGCTTTATTTGTTATTAGAGCATTGCATGATTTTAAAATTATGGACATGAAATATAGATAAAATACAAACAAATTTTAAAAAGTTAAAACAAATAGACCAATTTTGACCAGAAGTCAGCTGTTTCAGTCCTGTTCTCAACCATTGGTTGGATTTTCCTCTTTACAAGTGGTAGGACATAAATTAGGTAAAGGTAAATACTGCATTGACTGAATTTCTCCACATTCGTGGACATTTGTCCTGTGTCTAAACTATCCCATTTTATTTGAGGATTTTTTAAAATCTTCCTTGTTCAGGGCAATGCCAGCCAGATAATAGATTTCATCAGTGAAAAAAGACAGTTTCAGGCAGCCAGTAATAATTGTGTACAATTCATTAAGAACTACATCTAGTGTTTGGCACATGGTGATTTATACCATATGACACTAGAGACATTGCCATCACCCACACACACATCTATCCATCCATCCTTCCATCCATCCTTCCTCCCATCCATCCATAGATGTACACTCCAGTCTGAAACAGCAAGTATCCTAAGTACTGTATACTGTTTCTAGAATACTAAGTATATCTGAAATAGAATGGGTCTGTGCTGAGTATTTGGAACCAAATAACATATGTCAGGAGTTTTCAACCTTTTAAAGCCAGGGGCTGGGTCATGCTCCCTGAGACAGCTTTGGGGGTCGGATGGCCATTTTGCCCTTCCTCCACCACATGGCATTTCCTGGTGTGATGGAGATGGTGGGGGCCACATGAAATGGTGCTGCAGGGTGCATCTGACCCACAGACCACAGCTTGAGAATCCCTGACATATGCTCTTAATGGACTGTTGAGCTACAGATTCAGTAACAGAAATTAGATCTGAATTGTAACCTCTCTGCTTCCTAACCCTGATAAATTATCTGAATAGGTTAGAATCTTCATCCAAAGAGTTGCTTTCATCTTTACTTTGTCATGAATGGAAATTTAACATCCTTTGCATCCAAGAAACTCACAGATAAACTGATCAGCACTGACCAAAATTGCTGTTGTGCACTGTTTGGAATTTACAAATCTAAGTGTTTATTAATACTAGTATAGAAGTAATAATAAGTAACATGTAGTGCCAGCATCAGTTGTGGAAGTTTGCTGTTCCATTTTGTTTCTGGAACGTCTTGTTTTAATCTAATTTGTATTTTGCTTGCAAGCAAGTCCAAGGTATCATTGCTGGGAGAAATCCTTTCATGTATTTGTGTGTTTGTTTTCCTGAAGAAAAAGTAAATAATTGATTAGATTCTTCATAGCTACCTTATTTTAAAAAAACACAAAAAGCAAATAGCTAGGAAAGAAACCTGAACCTGGATATTGCCTTCCTTATAACAGGCAAATATTAACTATTTGTGAATATAAATTGTCAGCACTGGAGTCTGTAGGCTTTTGCCTGAAGGAACTTAAATTATCTAACTCAGATTTATTTCTCACAGGGATAAAGCAGAAATGCCAGCAAGACTAGCTTGGAATCTAACTATATTCTACAAAATCAAGTTTTAATCCAGAGAATACTCTGGAAGAACAGAAATGCCAAACCTAGAGTGTCATCCATGTAATACTATCATCCTTAGTCATCACTTGCCTTTTCTCAGACAGTTGCTGAAACTAAAGAAGGGCTTCTGATGAGAACCTCATTAGCTGCATTAGGTTAGCCTCATTATTCTGATCAGGTTCATCCTTGTTCTCTAAATGAGTCATTGGGCTGTGGACAGAGTCAGAAGCAAAACAAAACAAAAACTCACTGCAGATGGTGACATTTTATGGGTTTGATCTCGGAGAGATTTAGCATGTTTTTGAGATTAAGCTTGGCCCATTTCTGTTGAGAAATGCAGAATTAAAAATTCAGTAACTATCTTTTTAATGGACGTTGGAAACAGTAGCACTGAAAGTGCTACTTGCATCCTTATGACCATCAACCTGTTGATGTATGCTCAGGTTCATAAAATCAAAAAAGAATACAAGAGGAAGCCACTCCAAAGATCAACCTCTGACAATGCAGGAGTCCAACCTCTGACAATGCAGGAAATCCACAACTAAAGCATCCTTGACAAGTGGCCATGTATCCTTTGTTTTAGAAGCTCCTATGAAAGAAGGGAGTCCCAGAAATCTATCAGATACGGCTACATTGGTCAAAAACATCATGCTGAAATTGGATTTTTTAAAAAATCCTGATTTCAGGTCAAGTGATATTAGAATGCATGTCCACAATAATATGGTACTGGTCTTCACTGGTCGGCTGGTACCCATTTCTGATGATCAATGATTGTGTCTCTGTTGCCACTGCAGAGACACCACCAATCAGCTGGGGCCAATCTCTGCCTATCAGCTGGAGTCTGTCTCTGCTGCAAGTTTATCTGGGAAACCCAATGTACACCACCCACATCAATGTATTTTACACCAATAGAAGTATTGATATAAACTAAATCACCCTGGCTAGTGGTTTAAAATAAACTACTTGACATCAAAAGTACTGTGAGTTTGGCCATGTATTGTGTAGAAAAATACCTTTAAATTAATCCTGAACTGAAACAAATGTTGGAGTTTTTAACAACATAGACAAACTTTAAAAGTCAATCAATACCTTCACAAAGAGACACTTGTTTTGATTTATTCATGCTTTCTAGAAGAAAATTCAACCTAGGTAAATTGGACAGTCCGAGGACAACCCCAAATGGAACTTGTAAAGCACTTCTGAGTTCTTTATCTCTAGAAAATCCCATGAATGATCACCATAAATTGTGTCTCTGTGTGTGTCTGTGTGTGTGTCTGTGTATGTAGATAGAGAGAGTGAGTGAGAGAGAGAGAAGCATGAGTAGAATGTAAGCATATTCAAGATGCCAGAGGTTCTTTGATTTAAGGAAGGCTGAGCACAGAAGAATAGACATCTTTCAACTATGGTGGTGTAGGAGACGCTTGAGAATCTCCTGGACTGCAAGGAGATCAAATCAGTCAATTGTGAAGGAAATCAACCCTGACTGCTCCTTGGAATGACAAATACTGAAGCTTAAGCTCAAGTACTTTGGCTACCAGATGAGAAGAGAGGACTCACTTGAGAAGGCCTTGATGCTGGGAAAAATTGAAGGCAAAAGAAGAAGGGAGTGGCAGAGGATGAGGTAGATGGATTGAATCATTGATATGATAGGCATGAATCTGGCCAGGCTGCAGACAATGGCAGAGGACAGAGGATGCTGGCATGCAGTGGTCAATGGGGTTGCAAAGGGTCAGACTGTGTGACTGAACAACAACAACCAGTTTGTGAACTTCCCCTCACTTCAAATGGGAATTTATGCATATTTTAATGCCAAAATTATGCTCGTTATTGGTTTGTAATCATTCTTCTCTCATTGACAGAAACAGAAATATCTTTATTTTTAAATCTATATTTCAGGAGTGTGGGTGGGAATATATTCTAAACAAAAAGTATTCTGATCTGGAAGAGCTGGTCAAGGTATACAGTAAAGAAAGACAAGGATCAGATGAAGATACATTTCCCTTTTGGGAATCCTCCTCAGTGGAGACAAATCTTGAACCCAGATTGTCACTGCAGTGGATGTTAAGTAGAATTGCTATGTCAACAGCACCCCATTTTCTGAGATTTCATGGCCCAAAACAGAGACAGGTTAATGGAGCTTCGTGATGTCAGAGTCAGGGTAGCTAATGAGATCAGGACTGCTTTTAGCCAACTCTTTGTGGAAATGAGCACAAGAGAAATCTGCCTACAGAATATGTTGGTAAAATCCTTGTAATCTGGTAATATGGCAGTCCAGAGATAGAGAAAACCAACTTCATTTTCTTTGGTTGGGCAGATATAAAAATGTGTTTTCCAACTGGGTTGGTTGCTCTCATTCCCATTAGGACTCACATTTTACACCAGTGATGGTGAACCTTTTAGAGATCAAGTACTCAAACTGTAACCCCAAACCCTCCCTCCATCTGCTACCTGACTCACCCCACATCTTCCCTTGTCCCCTCCCACACCTCTTCCTCCTGGGTTGGATTGCAGCCTATGGGCTATGTGGTGAGCCTTCCCTCTCTCCACCACCTTGGTGGGAGAAGGGTGGGTGGGGAAGCGGTGCTGCTATTGGTGATGGTGGCCCAGTGCAGAGCAAGGCTTGCACAGCAGAGCACACTGTGTGTTGGAGAGTTTCCTGTGCTGGGATGATGATGCACGTGCCCACAGAGAGGGCTCTGAGTGGCTCCTCTGGCATGTGTGCCATAGGTTCACTATCACTGTCCTACACTATCTTACCTATTGTACATGATATAGGGGGAGGGGATTTTTTCCAAGCCTAGCAAAACTGCTGCAAGAATTGTACAAAAAAACAAATCCCCTAAAACATTGGTGCCCAAACTAAGGGCTAGGGGCTGGGTGCAGCCCCCGATGCCAATTCATCCGGCCCATGAAGCCCTTGTCACTCCTGGAAGTGGAAGTAAAACCCACCTGTATGGGCGCATTTTACTTTTGTTTCCAGGAGCAACGAGGGTTTTGTGGGCCGGATGAATTGGCATTGGGGGCCGCACCAGGCCCCCAGACCTTAGTGACTGGCTTCCTGAACCACATGATCAGCCCATGGCCCAAAAAGTTTGGGCACCCCTGACCTAAAAAGTCAGGATGCTAGAGATCCTCTACTTTATCCAATGAGATTATGAGGTCAAAGGCATGTATCCACTGGCTTTCTTTCCCACCCTCTCCCCTTCCTCCTAATGTTTTTTTTTTTTTTGGTACAGCAATGCTATGCAAGAGAAAGGTTTCAATATTTCAGTGCTACAAATTGGAGAAACCTAATTAGCTTATTATGCAAATTAGGCAGTCTCTTTTACATAATCAGAAAATTTGCATATGTGCACATTGGCAGGACTTTTGTGTTTAGCAAATTAAGCAACTTTGCTGTCTTGTGTTTTTTTTTACCAATATGTTTGAACCTTGGCATCATTTATATAGTAATCATCCATCAGAGAGAGAGATAGAAAGAGAGAGAATAGTATAATGGTCACAGTACAAGACTTGGAGAAGGGAAGATCTGCGTTCAAATGTGTGCTTAGTCACAAAGTTTATTTCATGTCTTTAGGGAAATTGGTGCTTCCTGGTCAAATCAACCTGACAGGTTTCTTGTGTAATAAATTTGAAAAAAAGAACCATGTAAAGCAGACATGTCAATTTCTTGTACATAAAATAGTAAATAATAAAAAAAAATTCAGACACACCAACTTCAATGTGATGGCTGTTGTGTGTTTTTTAATCATTCATTTTTACTGATGGGAAAACATGGGAAGATTTCAAGAATCCCCCAAGAGATAAGAATGTCACTGTATTTGCATGGGGAAGAAGCAGGGTTAAACCTATGTTCAAACTGCACAAGTCATGGTATGAATTTCCCCAGAGATACAGATGGCATGTTATCTTACAACTTGAAAATATCCCAGGCAAAGGTCTCCCTTGTTCAAAAGCCAGCCATGCCCATCTCTAGGGGAGCAGTGCTCATCTCCATTTACAGCCAAAGAGCCAGTGCTATCTGCATCTGCAGACATTTCTATGGTCATGTGGCAGGCATGACTAGATGCCGGAGTGCATAGAACACTGTTACCTCTCCCACCAAAGTGGTATCCATTTATCTACTTGCAATTTCTTGCTTTCAAACTGCTAGGTTGGGAGAAGCTGATGATGGCACTCACTCCATCATGCAGCACTCAGATTTCGAACTGCTGACCTGCTGACCTTCCAGTCATCAAGCTCAGCATCTTAAACACTAAGCCACCATAGCCTGAAACTATCCTAGCCCAATCTTTTTGCCACTCCATCCCACCACCCAGTTCATCATGGTGTTATTGTTCAGTCACACAGTCGAGTCTGACTCCTTGTGGACCACTATACTCCAGGCTCCTCTGTCATCTGCCATCCTCCGTAGCCCATCCAGATGTACACCCACTGCATCAACAATGCCATCCAGCCACCTTATCCTCTGTCACCCCCTTCTTCTTTTGCCTTTGATCTTTCCCAGCATCAGGTTCTTCTCCAGTGAGTCCTCTCTTCTCATTTGGTGGCCAAAGTACTTGAGCTTCAGCTTCAGTATTTGTCCTTCCAAGGAGCAGTGCAGGTTGATTTTCTTCAGGATTGACTGATTTGATCTCAAGAGTCTTCTCCAGCACCACAGTTCAAAGGCATCTATTCTTCAGTGTCCAGCCTTCCTTATGGTTCAGCTCTCACAGCCATAGATTACTACTGGGAAGACCATTGCTTTAACTCTGTGGAATTTTTTTGGCAGGGTGATGTCTCTACTTTTTATTATGCTGCCAAGGTTTATCATATCTTGCTTCACAAGAAGTAAATGTCTTTTTATTTCATGACTGCAGTCACCATCTGCAGTGATCTTAGATCCCAAGAAGGTAAAGTCTGTCACTGCTTCATCATGGTATCTCCTTCCTAAGCCTCTACACCTATCAGTGGGGTATATAATGCAGTAACAAAGGAAATTCCTGGTAGAACTTGAATATTTCCTTTTTGGAGTGCAGCATCCAGAATCCCTCAACTAGAAAAGCTTAGAACCCAAACCAGTTGGTAGGTTAAGTGGACATAAGGCAGAATGCCTAAAAACTGGGAGAAACCTCACTAACCAGGTAATATAGCAATTCTGTGCAAGAACAACATGCATACAAATAACTTTGTGTAATGCCAGTGGACCACGGCTACAGCACGAATGGAAGGACATGGGAGCCCAGGCTTTAATACAGGGGTGCCCAAACTTTTTGGGCACCACTGCTTTAATACCACATCTCACATATAGATCAGATCTACTACTCCTCTACTGTCACAAGCCCTGAGATTTGTCTCCTTGACCAAGGTAGGGAGTAATTCAATTTCCTAGAATTTCACCAGGAGCACTCAGCCTGCCAACCATAATGTTAACAATAGCAAATCTTCTGAATAAAAGTCAATGCTAGCAGCCTATCCCTATGAGCATAAACACAGAGAAATATAACCGTAAATTAAAATTCAGACTGGGAAAGCTCAATACGTGGAGGTTTGGTACTTCAACCCAGTTTCCCCTCTGGTCCTAATTTGTAGAATGCATGTTCAAATATAAATAAAAAATCCTTCTTTTAAATGTACGAAGCTAAGCCCCCAAATCCCCCAAATGACGACACGGACAACTGTGCTGGATTTTTTTAAAAAGGGCCACTTTATTAAACAACTAACTGTAATTAAACTGTCTGCATGGTGCAAGTAGCACAGGTAAGTGATCGAATTGGGATGTTAAAGCTAATGATGTTAGTCCATAACAGAAGTGGCATTTCCTTGTTCACACTTCTGCCCTTATTCAGGTGAATGTGTTTAGTGACCCCCAAGCCATCGAGCTTGGTGGCCCTTGTTCTTGGACCACATTTGATTCACCAAGCCTGTCTTCACCTTGCCTCACTGCCAGCTGATGAGTCAAATGCGTTCCTTACCTGAAATGGCTGGACTAACCTTATTGGCTTACCCATGCTACTCACCACACGGAGAGCTGAGATTTTTAACGGCTCTGACCCACCACTGGCAGGAAACTCCACCAGGATGCCACCATGCAGACCTACAAGGAAAACGTAAGTGCCCCTCTCAGACAGGTGGACACCATCAGCACGAAAAAGGGCTGGGTTGTCAACCAGCAGAGCTGGATGCTCCACCACTGTCCCAATGGCCTCATCCCTAAAAAATCAGGCAATTGACAGATTGACCCTGTGACGGGCATTCTCAATGCCTACCGGGTCTCAGGGAACCCTGTAGAACACTCGGGGAACTATGGAAGACCAAACAAAACGGGTGTATGGCCAATGCTGGCGTAGCAAGGATAAATCCCTGCAGATCGCCCTGCTGAGATCAAGACCAGTGAGGACACCGAGGTCATTGCCAACCGGCGGGGGGTTGTTCTTTCATGAGTGGGAGATTTGTGTATGTTCTCCTCTTTCTATTTTCTTTTAAATTATATTTTTATCCACAATTCTCTGTTCTTATTCTTTCTCTCCTACCATTTTTTATCCATGTGTGTGTTTGTGGGTTGATGGGCCAGTCAGCAAAAGCTGTTAGAATTTAGAACAAGATTTTAAATTAGGAAGTGATGTCTCTAGTTGATGGCTTCAGTTCCTAGCAGCAAGAGCTATGATAATTCAGTATTTTTGGTTCTCTGTAAGTTTGGGACCACATCAGTGCCAATGGTAAGAGATGGTGACCCAGGCTTTAAACCTACCTTTCACACAAAAATCAAGCTTACTTCTCCTTCAGATATTTTCATTCCTGCCCAGAGACCCAGAGGAGCACAGCACTTCTCTGAGACTTCACAAGGTGTTCTGAAACCAGATAAACTTTTACTGGCCATGATGCACTAAACCAGGGAAGCTGTGGGAAGCTGTATTGTTGTGCTTGCTTGTCTGTCATTTTGCTTGAACACACCCTTCTCCCTTTGACCCCTGAATTTGGTGTATAAAATCCATGCTTGTAAGTTTCATTCTTTTTCTGAAGAAGTGGACTTGATCCACGAAACCTAACAATAAAAAATAGCAGTTAGTCTTTAAAGTGCTACAGTGTTTTTTATTTTGTTTTGTTTAACTTTTTTTGTTTTCTGATATGCCTAAACCAGGGGTGCCCAAACTTTTTGGGGCACAGGCCAGTCACGTGGTTTGGTGGGCCAGTCACATGGTTCCTCCCACCAGAAGCAGAAGTAAAACACGCCTTGCAATCTGTTTTGCAACAGGATGAGATAGATTTTAAGCTGCCATTTTCTCTGCTTAAACCAAAGGAGCCCAAACTATGACCCACGGACCATAGTTTGGGCACACCTGCACTAAATCTTAGAACAGGGGTGGTCAAACTGTGGCCCATAGTATTGAATCATCCGGCCCATGCTACTTATGCTGCTACTGGAAGTGGAAGTAAAATGCACCCACTCGTGCATAAACACTGCTGTAAATACACCCACAGCTGTCGTAAATGATAACTGCGGACACATTTTACAGTGGGAGGATCCATGTAACTGGCCCACTCTACCATGTGACCAGCCCACAGTGTGATAAGTTTCAGAACCTCTGCCTTAGAATGGCAATATGGAAAAGATGTAGGTGAACCCCAAACTGTCATTCTACTAGGAGTGGGATTTTTGGATTTCTTAGATAACACATACCACTTTTTGTTTGTTTGTTACCTTATTTGTTTCCAGCATAATGATAAGCAACAATATTTTCTATTCTGGACATTCTCCCTGATAGATATGTTGTTAGTACCTGCATGTGATCCACCTGGGAGAAAGGCCTAGGGAAAGTGTTGTGGCCTAACAACTGTCAAGAGCTTTAAGTAGCACCTGGGAATACAAAGGAAAGGGTTTTTAAATTTAAAAATAAAAAATTAAATACAGAAATTATGGAGGGAAGAAACTCTTCCGTGATGGTGACCTGTAAGGTGTGTGCAATGTTTGTTTCCCTGCCAGAGAACAACACAGCAAACGTATGTAACAAGTGTAAATTGATATCACTCTTGGAAGAATAAGTGAAAGAAATGGAAAAGTGAGTGGCCGCACTGAAGATTACAAGAGAAGATGAAGAGTTGAACTCTAGAGCTGCAGCAATCAAAGGAGGCACTAGAGGTGGAAGAACAACAAAGCAAAACAGAGGAAGAGCTTGCTGATGACAGAACAAAGGAAGTCAATGAAGAAGCATGGAAAAGAGTTACAGTTAGGAGCAAAAGAAGGAGAAGAGACTACACCAGCGAAACTGCAAAACCACTTTCCAATTCTTGAAGAGGTGGATGAGATGCAGAAGAAGACAAACAAGAGATCCTCCGAGAGGACTTTGAGGAGTCTGAAGCTCAGGAAACCAGAAATCCAGGACCCACACCATACGAAAAGAAGAGAATGGTAGTTGTAGTAGGGGACTCACTATTCCATGGAATTGAGACAAAAATATACCGGGAAGAACCTTGGAACCATTAGGTATGCTGTCTCCCTGGAGCACAGATAAAGAATGTGACAGAAAGATTGCCATTACTCATAAAGCCCACATATGCTTATCCATTTCTTCTCACCCACGTGGAAACAAATGATACTGCCAAGCAAAATTATAATGAAATTACATCAGACTTTGAAACTCTGGGGCAGGAGACTCAAGGACTTTGGGGCCCAGGTAGTGTGTGTCTGGGAGGAAGAGGAATAAAATTCCAATACAGTAATTTAAAAAAAACACACACACGTGACCCAACACTGTTATGTTGGAATGAATATGTCATTTCCTATTTCAAAAGCTTAGGAGATGTGTTTGGTATTAATACGTACTGTGATTTATTTAACTCATTTTTATTGAATTCTACCACTACCACCCATGCTGCAATTTTCTACTCTCCACCACTGTTCCAAGTGTTTAATAATGATTAGTTTTGCATTATTGATAAGGCATGGAGCAGATCAGAGACATATTCTTTCTCTTTTTGACATTTTATAGTAGTGCCAGCAACTGTATCTGGCACTATTGTGAGGCCACCAAATGCTGAGTGAGGAAGATCCCACTGGGCATAGCTTCTATTTTACTGCTGCTTGTGAGGGTAAAAACTCACCCAGAGAGAAAGAGCAACATCCAGGATCATGATGAACTGGATATGCTTAGTCTGCAGAAAGGCTGAGTGGGAATGCTCTGACAAGTAGGAAAGCCTATCTAGTCTGTTGGGACTGTGGTGGCTTAGTGGTTAAGACGCTGAACTTGACAACTGGAAAGTCGGCAGGTCTGCAGTTCAAGACTCAAGTGCTACATGACAGAGTGAGCTTCCATCTCTGTTCCAACTCCTGCCAACCTAGTAGTTTGAAAGCAAGAAATTGCAAGAAAATAAATAGGGACCAGTTCAGTGGGAAGGTAAGCAGAGTTCTATGCACTCAAGTGTCTAGTCATGCCTGCCACATGTCCACAGAAACTTCTGCAGATGCAGACAGCTGGCTCTTTGACTATAAGCAGCGATGTGCACTGAACCCTAAAGTCGGATATGACTGGCTTTAGAGCAAGGGAGACCTTATCTGTTCTGTCAAGGGAACGTGGAGTTCAGTTCAAAGCAGTTGTTAATGGTGATGCTTGGCTATGAGATGTGCTGTAGCTGTCCAGGTGATGCAAGCTACTGGAGTCCTGCACCAGAATACAAATGCAAATGAGAGAGGCTTTCTGCCAAGCTGCTGAACCTCTGCCAGAGTCAACTAGGGATGCTTCTGTAGCTGATTTCTAGCTCTTTCCAAACAGCCACCACCCAGGACCGCTCTACTTTCATGGGACAATTGTTTCAGGTTGAAAATGCTGTGTGAAGCTCTCTCTCTGTGTGTGTTCTTTGTATACAGAGTTTTGGGTCTTGGAGGCTTGTGTTCAGAAGGATAATGAGGACTTGAATGAAGTGCAAATCTGCTTTGTCATTCTAAGGAACCTTGGCAAATGCATTAGGCTGAATATATTTGTCTGCTCTGTAGGGCACTGAGAATCTTCTCTGCTTTCAAGTTTCTTGGTGTCTCTGTGATACAAGACCCTTTTAACTATGAACTGGGACTATATAAGGGACATCTAATCAAATAAAGAAGCAGCAAGTGTTCAAGGTATCTCCTTATTCATCTCCTAAGAGAGGACATATGCCATCACAGTTAGGGCTTTAAACAGAACATCTCTAGGCAAAGGTGGTATGTCTCCCAGGTTCTGCCACCAATAAGTTTTTCTTCTTTCTCCACTTTCCCTCCACTCTTTGAAGGATCAGCTGCATTTTGTTTCTTTATTTCTCATTGCATCACCAAAAGTATTTTGTCATTCCACATGCAATGTATGTATTTTATGAAAGGTACTTTCATTGCTTGTCTAGACATCCTTAACATGTTGCAATAAAGCTAGATTTCCAGCATTTTACCTCTTTTTACTTAGTCTATGTTAAAAGTCCACAATTCAATCATGCACAATTGGTGAAATCCTGTTTGTGACAGTGTAATATAAAGTTGCATCTACATAAGCATGTCAAGCATTGTATCTAGCAGCAAGTAATTGTGCTACATGATTCTTATATCAGAGAGTAAACAAAACAAAACAAAAGACGACAAATGTGGCATCTTAAAGACTAACTCCAATATTTTTGTCTTTTTTTTTTTGTTTACTCTCTGATATGCTTGCACTGACTAACACACCTACCAGTTCAAAAATTGATTCTCATGTTTGTACAATGCATTGGTTGAAATGCTTTATGGATAGCTCTTCCACTTTGACACTATTGTAATTACTGTATACATAATGGCGAGTTACATCCGTGTAGCTATGCAAGAGGATTTTCCCTATTGAAACCAAGAATAAATGGTACTGAACAATGCAAATTCTCTATGTAAGTTTAAAGTTTTGTTGCATGCTACTTTTTTTTATCTTAAGCAAGCTTCTCTGGGCCAACGCTGCTCTAATTTCTGTTTTGTGGCTGTGATCCCAATTTTCATTCAAAGAAATCCCAGTATACTGTACTTTGTTTATTAGCATGTTCCAAGCATTTAGATCTGAGGTTCCCAACCTGCGGCCCATGGGCCAGATGCAGCCTGCCACACCATTTCATGTAGCCCCCCACCGCTTCTGCCACACCTGGAAATGCCATGTGTGGCTCATTTTTAATGTACAGGCCATCCCCATCATGTCGGCAGGAGCTACCTGAGGGAATGTGACCCGGCCCTTGGCTTGAAAAGTTTGGGAACCCTGAATTAGATTCTTTAACTGCTTGTCTGGATCTTTTTGCTCATTAATGTGAAGTATACTTTTTTTCCAGTTTGATACTGTCATTAACTAATTACTTGACACTACTGAGCAAACTTGGCAAGCAATCTAAATTGTCAGCTAGTACTGTAATATGATATCAATCTGGCTGAATAGTTGAGTGAGTTAGGCATCTGACTCCGGAACTGGAGGTCAGGAGTTCAGTTCCCAACTATGCCCCAGAGAAAAGAGACAGTCTGTGTGGCAAACTGCTTAATCCCAGGACATCTTCAGAAGGGAATTGTAAGCCACTTGTGAGTAGTATCTATCTAAAAAAAAAAACCTCTGGAAAGGGTCACTATAAGTCAGAATTAACTTGACAGCACAGAATTATTATAATATGATACCATCTACAAAGCTTCTGTTGACAATGATACAGTCATTTGAATGACTAAGTACTTCTTTAAAGATGTTCCAAGATTATAAATTGAAAAGCAGTGGTGAGAGCATACATGAGGGGTTCCAGCCTTTTTACACCATGGGCTGCACCATGCCTCCCAGACAGCTGAGAGGGCTGGACCACCCCCACCCACCCACCCTGAAAGCAGAAGAAGGCACATTTACAGCTGTTGTAAATGTGCCTACTTCTGCATTTATGACAGCCGTGGGCACATTTATGCATGCATGGGCACATTTTACAGCTGGCATAAACATGTCCGCTTCCACTTCTGGGTGTGGTGGCAGTGGCAGCAGGCCACATGAAATGGCACCATGGGCTGAGTCTGGTCCACAGACCGTAGGTCGGGAACCCTTGGCATACATCTTTATCCTACTTCTCTTTGTATCTCCTCTGATCTGCTTTGAATGAAGTTTTTTGCTATCAGTAAAACTTCACACACAGCCTACAGTTTGAGTGACTGGGAGGGACATTTCTCTACTGGAGTGACTGTCTATCTATTTAGAACTAACCAATTGTTCTTTCCCATTTCCTAATTTAAAAACAGCCCCACTTTTCCCTACTCTGTGTTCTTTCCGTCTCTTTGTCAGCTGTTTCTTGCTTTTGATCTATTACATGTCTGTAAATCCAAAGAATTGTAAGTAAAGAAACATTTTTCTTTCTTGCTCCTACAACTGTCTCAGAAAGAGTTATTGAGACTTTGAGTGCCAGTTAATGAGAAAGGATTGGACTCATAGAGACCTGCTGCTATTCTTTTCAGTGGGTCTCTACACTTGTAATGCACAGCTAAAGAGTAATTTACCAGAAATTCAAAACTGAGCAACATAAGTTACTGGTTATATGTATAGTTTTTTGGGTAGAGATATTTTTTTACCAACAATTCCATCAGCTGGCTGTGTTGAACTTTTCCTAGTTAATATGGCAAGAATATATGCACATTCATGTCACAGGTTTCTTTTGAAGTAGGCAGGATGGTTCTTCCCCAGTTCTAAATCCACCTTTGAATCATTTTGCATTTCTTGTAAATTCTGCCATGTATGATCTTTAAGATAACTTAAGTTGGTGACTGATATGTTTGTTACTCTATAACAGGGATTCTTAACCTGTGCCCCATGGGCCAAATGTAGCCAATGACACCATTTCATGTGCCCCCACTACCTCCACTATACCAGGAAGTGCCATGTGGTGAAAGAAAGGCAAAATGGCCATTTGGCCCCCAAAGCTGTCTGAGGGAGCGTCATCACACAGCCACTCGCTGAAAACGGTTGAGAACTCCTGAAACTACAACTAGGTTTGGCATTTTCCTTTAGGCCTTTAGGGTAATGCAATAAGGTTAATCTCAATCACATTCCAGGAAAGATTACTTCTCTGTAGATTTGACACTTAGATATCCCAGTTGGCCTCTGAGGGCCTTTTTACATTTCAGCCTAGCCATGTATTGGTTTTCCATTGAGTTCCACATTTCCATGCTATATGTGAAACCAAGTATATTTTGCTACAGGTGGTGACAATGGTTACCTGTGTGTGTTGTTGTTGTTGTTGTTTTTAGCAAAAGCCCAGCCAGCATTCTTTGGTTTTAGCCTCCAGCTGGTAATGACATTGCTACTGTTCAAGGACAACTGAAATTGAGAGACTATTTAGAGGCAATTTAGTTTCACAAGCTTCTTGGCCAAGCTCTTCCACCTTAAACCATTGACTTTTTCAGAAATCAAATTAATTATTTTAACTCAATACTTGGCATGGGTGACTTATGGGGAAGCACTATTCACCAGAGTAATTCCAGAGTCCAGGCCAAGTATATTTTGCAGAATAATAGACAGAGCTATATATATATATGAAGGATGTATGAAAGCTGGCTCTTTACCTTCCCCATTTTCCTAGCTAACCATGGAAAGTTCTCAGTGGAAAGTCTGTCTTTGAGGACTTTCCAAACAGTCATTTGTTTGGGAAAGTCATGCATTTTAGGCTGTAGATCCCCTAAGTATTAAATGTCTCAGCTTGAGAATGTAAGAATTCATTTAAACCTGGTTGCAGAGATAAATGTCAAAGAGCAATATGTGTGCAATGCCTGGAAAAACCACAGAGGCAAGATTGAAGGCAGGAGGAATTTTCTCCTCCCCTTTTCTTTTCTTTTGTATTGTGCAATTGCTGAGAGCTGCTAGAAGTGAGCACAACAGAAAAGCCTTCACTATTGTGAAAGAAGCCACAAATATTTACAGATGTGCAGGGCTGCACTGCTGGCAAAGTTGTTTAAAGTTGTCCTGTTGTGTAAGATAGTGAATATGTTTTCCTACACCTCATTGCTTTGCTATGTCTATCTATATTTCTTTTAAAAAAGGATCCCATTAGGGTTTTTAAAAAAATGTAAAATTATAGTGCAATTTTTGTTGGACTTACACCATATATCAACTTGTTCTAATTAACATTTCCAGTACAATGCTGAAATGGACAGATTTCTTGCTCTTTAGATCCGTAAGTAGAATGCTTCACAGCATCCTCTGAAGTGCTTTATTGTTAACATTTAAAAAAACCTAAAGTATTCACACAAATCTAGGCAACAGAGAGCTCATATCTTGAACTTTTATGAAGAAGACTTTATGCTTGGTTTTTGTATCTGAATTTCAAATTATAATTCATGTTCCAGTACAGATAACCGCTTCCTAATTTTTCATGGTTCATACAGATACAATTGTAAATCTTCTTGTAGGAGCTCGAGGAACTACATCCAGTGAAAGGATTGCATTGATTATTATTGGACTGAATCAAGTCTTAGAAATGCACTCATACAAATTTATTACATTCTGATTGCAGCAGTGCTTACAAAACACATAGGCATCCATGCATCTCCCTTAAAACCATCTATACACATTTTAGAATCACACACAAAACTAGGCATGATTCTGATAAAACCTGAGCTGCATTTGGCTCAGGTCTGAATACAAATCTCAGTCATGGAAACCAAAGTCTTCAAGCCTAACATTAGAAGTCAAACACACCCCTTTGTCAAAACTGCATGAACTGAGCTATAGCTGTTCAAATGGTTGAAAATGAGTAATGTATTTTTACATGAGAACGTTATAGCAGTTGCAGCTACTACTATGCCTGCTGCCATGTCAGCTGAATCACATCCCCTGGTGGCATGCATGCTCCAGCAGCATCTGGGCATGTCTGTGCAAGTCAGCGAGCTGAAGTTAGAAATAGGTATATAAGGTGTGATAGACCAAAGGCTTGTCTCTAGTGTGAAACCACCTTATTGGATAGTACAGCTAGGCTATATTGAGTCTGCTTTGAGCTAAATATGAGTAGGTGCAGCTGTGTTAATAAACTGGACAATTTTTGCTACATTTGTGGCAAATACACCCTGTATGATCAATGCAAGAAACTAACCAAGAGGGTGAGATTTACTAGTTTAAGATCTTGACAACTTAGGCAGAATTGGACTTCAGATTTGGATTCAACACACTTGATTTAATATAGAACACATGGATTAGACTAAATATCAGACAATATTTATTTTTTTGTGATGCAGTTCTTTCTTTCTTTCTTTCTCTCTCTCTCTCTCTCAAAGTTTCTTCCACCAATTTTCACTCCTCTGTCATCTGAATCTAGTTTGGCTTTCCATATTATATGTTCTGTGTACAGATTGAACAGATAAGGGGAGAACATTCACCCTTGTCTGACACCTTTGGTTATAGAAAACAATTTTACTTATTTATTCTGTCCTAATTATAGCTTGTCCAAAATATAGTTTATGTATCACGAAAATCAAGTATTAAGGAATACTTATTTCTTTCAGAACAACCCATAGTTTCTCATGATCAATACAGCCTAGGGCTTTTTGTACCTTATAAAGCACAGGCTGATCTTCTGGAATTCTTTGGTGTGCTCTAGTATTCAACAGATATTTACAATATGATCTCCTATTAGTTATGCTCACCAGTGTAATGCAATTGGAAAAAATCAGCAAGAGTTGGCATCTGCTGTTGAATGCCACTCAGTGCACAATAAAATAGGCTTTCATTAATTTCTTGTTTATGTATGAACTGGTCAGTTATACAAGTGTGGCATGTTATAAAACAGCTTAGTGAAATGTATTAAGATCAAATCATATATAAATGTGTGTGGCTGCATTTGTCTACTCAGAAACCAATGTTATCTGCCACAAGATTGTTCTGCTTTCCCCAGAAACTGTGGTTGCTCTTCACCTCTTGAATGGCTGAAAGAAGTCCAGAGTATTAATGGCTGAAAGAAGTCCAGAGGAAAAGCTCTGGAATAGGTTTGCAGCATCTTGCAAGACAGCAGGAGGAGGAGGAGGGGAGAAACCCTATTCTACAGACATTGTATAGTAGAGGTTTCCCTTGCTCAAAAGCTACCTTTGTCTGACTCTAAGGGGTGGTGCTAATCTCTGTTTACAGCCAAAGAGTCAATGCTGTCTGCATATGCAGACATTTCCATGGCCAGATGACAGGCATTACTAGATGCACACAGAACCCTGTTACCTTTCCACCTGAAGTAGTACATACTTATCTACTTGCAATTTCTTGTTTCCCAACTGCTAGATTAGGAAGAGCTGGGACAGATGATCGATGCTCATTCCATCAGGCAGCACTTAGGTCTCAAAACTGCGGACCTGCTGTCCTTCTGGTCATCAAACTCAGCATCTTGACATTGGCAATTTTTGATTTATGGCTTTATTTTGTTTACCATACATTTAAAACAGCTAGTATAGCAATGTGAATTGTTTTTCGTATTTGCATGTATGTGCTTCTATTTTTACCTTATGTTTTAAAATGATGCTCATATTGATTTCTTAAATGGAAATTAATAAAAGTATAAATTTGATAAAAAATAATCCAAGGTCTCCGGCTCCACAGCTGGCTATTTTGAGAGGCAACAGAATAGGTTTGCATCTTGAATGGCATCCTGTTTATGGCTATAGAGGAAGTGTACTGTGTCACTTAATTACTGGGACTTCAGTATAGATGAGGAAACACTCCAAATAACACTGTGGAAGTGATTAGAATGCATAGTGATAGCATATTTTCCAGGGACATTATTGTTTCCAGTTGCTAAACCGCCCAGTCATCTCGATCACCCAAAAGTATCACATCTCTCTGAGGAGCTATCTATCAGCTCACAAGGAAAACCCATTTGAATGATTTGCATATCCGTTTGCATGATTCTTGGTACTATAAACCAGTGATGGTATGTAACAGGCTTCTCACCAGTTCGCCAGAACCGGTAGTAACTTTTCCCAGCGTCCTGAAGAACCGGTTGCAGCTTTTTTGGGGGAACCACCTTCGGGGCTTACCTTTTCACTGGTTCCCCCACTGCGTATGCTGCCAAGCACTTGGTGTGCATGCACGCCTACAGTGCTTGGTGCTTATGCACTGCCTCTTTGCTGTCCTCCCAAGCGGGGAGGAGGAAGAGAAGCTGCTAGCCTGAAGCTCCCTTTAGCCTGCTCCCCAGGGTAAGTGACTCACCTTTGGATGTGGTGTGTCTATGTGTGTTTTAATGTGTATTTAATATCTTTACCTATATTGACATACTACCACAGTTCCTAAAAAGGCCTGGCGGCCTGGCTTGGGGTTTTTAAGCAAAGTCTTGGAGTTACCTCATCAATAAGCTATCCTTGTGTTGTTCCAATTGCTGTTCCAATTGGAGAACCCTTAAGGAGATACAGCTGCTTTACATTTACATTAAGGCATATTATCCTAGAGAACTGGTTAGGCAAAGACTTAGTACCTAATTTCTTTAACTGTTGAAAAGTTGAAAAGTGCCAAAATGAAGCCATCTTGTGGTGAGTTCATTCTGTAGTTCCTTCCATCTGACCTAGTGTGAGAAAGATTAACTAGAATAAGCTTTAACTTCTGGTTTAAAAGCTCTGGTTGATTTCTGTTTGGGATGGGCGTGTGGGTGTATTTTAATGTATTTTTTATTTTATTTATTTATTTAATTTATTTACGGGTTTGTGTTGTGGGTGGGCGGGTTGAGGGTTGTGTGTGTCTCTGTGTGCTTATTTTAATTTTATTTTTTATTATTTTTTATTTTATTTTTTCTTTGACCTCGCCCACAACATCATAGCTCCACCCACGCTGTGATGACATCATGGTGGGGTAGTAACATTTTTGACACCCCACCACTACTATAAACCCTAATTAACCCTATAATGAACCTGTTTATATAGCCAATGCCTTTTCTCCCAGTAGCTTCCAAAAAGAAATATTTAAAAGCATTGAGTGTTGTTGTTGTTTGGGGGGGTGGAGAGGAAGTAAATTTAATGATGTATAATTTATTGGTGTGTTTTTTAAACTGCTTTGCAAGTATTTGGCAATTGTTTCTGAATCCACAAAGGAGGTAATTTTGTCTGAAGCAAATTGTGCCTCTGTTCTGGTCTTTAGCAGATACAGTATCAAATCAAGTTGGGATGTAGGTGTAAGGCTTATAACCATGATGATGAACCTTGGCACTCCAGATGCTCTTGGACTTCAATTCCCAGAAGCCCCTGTGAATCCACACGAATGGGTTTACTGTGATTCATCCGTACATGTGCGTTTTACTTCCGCTTCTAGGAGCAATGAGGGCGGCATGAGCCAGATAAATTGCAGTAAACCCATTCATGTGGATTCACCAGGGCTTATGGGAATTGAAGTCCAAGAACATCTGGAGTGCCAAGGTTCACCATCACAGGCTTATAGCAACAGCTGGACAACTTGGCCAGCTGTCTGCACATTTAGCTGAAGATTCCAGAATCCATAACCCTACTCTCAAGAGAGTTATCATTATTAGCATTTCCCTATACCAGTGATGGTCAACCTTGGCACTCCAGGTGTTCTTGGACTTTAATTCCCAGAAGCCCAAGTCAGCATTCCTGCTGATCAGGGCTTCTAGGAATTGAAGTTCAAGAACATCTGGAGTGCCGAGGTTGGCCATCACTGCGCTATACTATCTCTACTCATTTTGCAACAATGAATAGGAGCAAAAATGGAAAATATAAGAGGAAAATGTCACAGTGCTACCAAAGACTGATTTATTTGAAAGAATAAAGTTCATTTGGCAATAAAGCTATAAGATACCATAGCATAATAAAATGAGTTTATTTATTTTATTTATTTTTATTTATTGCTCGTATTTGCTACCCCGCTCCAATCGGGCAAACCCGACTCTGAGCGGCTTACAGATTAAAATCATAGGATTAAGCCTATGATAATATTAAGTCATCTTAAAAATTGATACTTAAAACTTTAAAAAATTCATAAAAGCTATTTGTCTCTAGATCAGCCACCCTACATGGGATCTCACGTTCCTGTGTCCCCACACTTGATTTGGCAGCCAGGTTTTTAAGCCTTTCTGGAAGGGCAGGAGCTCTGTCTGTAGGCGCAGCTCGATTGGCAGGAGGTTCCAAAGGGCTGGGGCGGACACAGAGAAGGCCCTCCTCCTAGTGCAAGAGAGGTGCGCCTCTCTAGCTGATGGAACAACAAGGGAGCCTCTCCGATCCGCCCTGGATCGGAGTTAGAATCTAAAAGAAGCAGTTAAAAGTCACCAGCTTTGTTCATTACAAGCCTTGTTTAAAAAGAAAACCTTACTCTGAGACCTAATATCTAATAACAGCACCAGGTCTGTTGCCTAGGGGAAACTATTTAAAAGACCCTATATAGGTTATGGATATGGGAGATACATTACAAGATCTACTATGGATACAGGAAACTATGGATAATGATGAACCCTATATTTTACTTTGCAGGCAGTGGTCTTTAGTGGCCAGCTTTGGTAATGTGCCATAAAAATACAAATATGTTGTGTATTTCAGGATTTTTATTGAATATATTTAGTGCCACAGCTAATTGAAAAAGTTGATACTGCACCCAAAGGTATGGGAGGGTGACCTGTATAGATATTACATATACTCTAGCAACATGAAAATCTCTTATGTAGATCCTAGTAAAGAAAAGGCCATATTTGGCTTACTTTGAACCAAGTTTTAAAAGCTCTTTTCCCTGAGAAGCTCATAACAAAGTTGCTCACTGCCTCCTTTAATAGGCCTTCTATAAAGATGAGCTTCATGGTAGAGTTATAATTTGAACTAGTCTAATTCTGATACTTCAGCCATTTGTGCATAAAAATCTTGATATATATTTTGGTAACTTTTAACGCTTTTAACATTTGCTAAAGGGCACTGAAGCTGAGTGGGTAGCTCAGTGAGCTGGAATGCCTGGCTGTGGAGTCAGGGGTTGAGATTCCCCACTGTGCCTTGTAGAAGTGCCAACCTTTTTTTTACTTTGGGCAAGCTATACATTCCCAGAGGATCCACAAAGGAAAGGACTGAGTGCTCTATATAAAACAGTTGCCAATGGTTATCTGACCTTAAGTCAAAATCAACCTCAGGGCACATGATTAATTAAATGGGACCAATGACCAACCAGGGCTAGCTGAAGATGCCTGTTTGGTGACATTTGTGGATTACTAAAGGATGTTTCATAGTGATCACAGATGATGGTGGAGCTGGTATTTATGAACTGAGCTAAGGGATTGAATCTAAGCTAAAGGGAGAAAGTTTGGATTTGTGATATGACCAATAAAGGGGAAAGAGTTCTCAGCTTGGGGAGTCATTACAAAAATGGTCCCTGTGGAATTCAACACCTATATATCCCAGTGATGGCAAACCTTTTTGAGACCAAATGCCCAAGCTGCAACCCAAAACCCACTTATTTACTGCAAATTGCCAACACAGCAACAGGGGAGGGAGGAAACTCTCCCATTTGGCAGAGAGGTGGGCAAATTCTGTGCTAGGGGAAGGAGTAAGCACTCCCATTGGGCTGCTGGGCAGAGGGGTGGGGCAAACTCTGTGATGGGTTCACCGCATGGGTGCCCACAGAGAGTGCTCCGAGTGCCACCTCTGGCACATGTGCCATCGGTTCACCACCAGTGATCTATCACATGAACTGTTAGCCACTTTAAAGTCAGCGATATATGTATTTGAGGTGCATTTTGTGATTGGAGGATAGCCCTGAAAAGTCCAGGACAGTGTGAATAGTACATTTTGTTTTGTATATTGCTATAGCAAGTGTGAATTGGGCAGTACCATAACAAATGTGTATCCGATGAATTTCTCCCACCTCCTTCCTTGAAAAGCCATTCGTATTAGCACTAGACAACTGGAGCAGTACTAATTCCATTGCTCAGCTTTGCAGAAGTGATGCTGACAGCTCCAGAAAATAGATGTAAGCTTGAGATTAGTCTCCTGTACAATATCAATTTTCAATAAATATGAGCAGGCTAACTTCTTGCTAAAGAAGAAAATTCTTGTCTTCTTCTTTCTGCTCCCACTTACATAAAAAAAGAAAGAAGGAAAGAAAGGCCTGACATTTTTTTCAGTAATACTTTTTAATGAGCCCTGCTCTGAGCTAGGCTATAATGAAATTTGCTTAAAAGTAGTCCAAGCTGGTGATGCTTGGCAGAACAGAATGACATATGGTAAAACAGTTGTGATTTATTGGCAAGTGTTTTTGCATTCTCCTTACACACACACACACACACACACACACACACACACACACACACACACACACACACACACACACACACACACACACACACACACACACACACACATTTTTCCTTTTTTTTGGAAAGCTGTCAGCCTTTAACACAGTTGACTGTGTCTTGATATTCTGTACTGAAAGGAACCTACTGCTGCCAAAAAGTATGCACACCTAACTTCCAACTCAAATGATGCCTGTTATTTTTATGGAACAGACCCTCCTCTTTAAAATTAGAATGTTCATGAATTTCCAATTTCCATGTATATGAGAGCATAGAGCACAATAACCTGCTGCTACATTTACACTTTCATGCACATTGACTTGTTCATTTCCCAAATTCAAAGACATCTTCATCAAGTTCTTTTGAAAAAGAGAATATTTAAGGGAAGGTGGTATCCATCTCCCAGCTACTTGAATTTAAATTTGTATGTGTGTGTTTCTCAAGAGCATCTGTATTTTGGGGACTAGTTATACTAGTGAGTGATGCAGAGTTAAATGAGGCAAAGGTACCATGGCTGGTGGCCCATGCCTGAGGGCTGGGCTTTGCCTCCTTCCCCAGGGAGCAGACAGAAGCCTGAGCATGCCCAGGGGTATGCTGGGCTGAGGGGGAAAGGGCCAAGTTGCCTCTTAAGGCTGCCCCTCCCCAACCTCGGCCTTCTTGAAAGTCAGTAGACAAGCAGAAGCTTACCCTCCCTCCCTGAAATCACAGTGTGGGATTAGCTGGTCACTTTGGGGCTGAGTGTTAATTTTTGCATGTATCCCTAATTGGCCTTTGGGACTGTGGTGTTTTTGCCTACTTCATGCTGTCTTGGATGGAGTCTGATTTGGTTTGCAGTCTAAATTTTGGTCACTTTGACGGGTAACGTTGGGTAAAGGGTAGATGAAGGCCTAGGATGATTTGGGAATGGGACTTGGTGTATCAGAAGCCTATGCTTCCATTCCCAGATGGGTGGCATGCTGATGGATCATTGACTATACTGTTGGCCAATGGCCCTGAGGCTTGAGAATAGCCTTGGTCATTGCACCTGAATGGCGACCTGGGATGGACACTATTGGGGAACAGGATGATCCTGGGGAGCCGGTATTCAGCTAAACTTGAGTGGAGAAGGTAAAGACACCTTTGCTCCATCACAGACCCGTGCTACTCGGTCCCTGCTGCAGGTAGAGCAGTTACAGTTAAATGAGTTATGAGTTAATAAAGTGGCCCTGAGTTTAAATCCAACACTGTGTCCATCTACGTACTCCAGGGTTGGGGGGAAAGGACTTGGATACCTGTCAGCAATGCGGAGACTTTTCAGGGCCAGCAAACATTGGTCAAACTGGGCCAACCACCTCAGGCAACATAAATCCAGGGTGATATTGTTTCCCCTGTTCTCTTTCATTCCACCAATGGCCTGGGCTTCTTTTTACAGTGTGCCAACATTGGCAGCTTTTATGCACACAATGGAGGTTCTCATCTCTCACTCACACAGTGGTTTTTGCATCAGGTGTCATGAGAGCTTGTCTCTCTCTTATTGCTGTTGGTGTTGTTTTAAAAATAGCAAGTGTTAATACCATGTCAGTAAAACGTCTATTAAAATTTTGAAGCCTCTGCTCATCTACAGTTTTTCAAAACAAGAGTATTATCCCTCTGTTATATCTGGGATTTTTTTTTTTGCAAATTTTTATTTTTCTTGATTCTGTGTTCAGTGTCAATATTTCTCTCCTTGCCTTCAATATGGTGAGATTTTCTTTGCTGGTCTCAAAGAGAGATTTCATTTCTGCATTGTCCAGATTAATGCATTTATACAATTGTGCCATTTTGAAAACTGTGACAGCAATTTCTTTGGTATCTTTTTGACCAGTCAACCGGTCAAAAAGATACCATGTCCGTGCATGTGCAGTCAGTTTTATAAAGAGGTAAGACACTGGTTTTGCATAGAGACATTTTGTGCAAAATGCAGAAACTATGACAAAAAATAATCACTCATTGTCTCATTCTTGTGGCAGGTTCATTCACTTTTTAAGGGTTAGTAATTCCTTAGTTGGTTATCTCTTCAAAAACAAGAAAGTTAGCAAGGACACTTTGCATCACTAATGTTGATGCTGGATGCTAAATGTGCCAAAAAGTGTAGAAATCCAGTAAGCACATTATGGGGACAAGAAGGGATCAAAGGAACTGTAAAGACATGGCTTGGAAGAAATCCTTTATTCCAATGTATAATGCTTTCCTTTTTAATGACAGTAAGAAGGCCAACTGAACTAAAAATAACTATTATGAGTGCTGTGCAATCGGACATTATTTTAAGATATACTTTTGTATGCCAACTGTTATTTCTGCTAGGCCCAGGAAACATATCTGAAGCATTTGACAATTATTTGTGAGTCACAAAGAAATAATAGTTATAGCTATGTAAAGTGAATTAAGAAAGTTAAAATGTGAAAGAATGACAGCTAATGGCATTAAAGCATTAAAAAGGCTTTCATCGTTATAGATCCTAATTGCTGGAAATGAAGTATAATGATTTTTAAAGCATGTTTTTTATTTTGATTTGGAAATTTGACAGCAAAATGTATGGGTTTCTCCCTTTCCAATAATTAACATCTCATATGCCTGGCACCAGTTTGGTGTATGACATCCAATTCAATGTCAGATTTGCTTGGAAAGTCTCCCCCAATTCAGATTGTACAGTGGTACCTCAGTTTATGAATTTAATGTGTTCTCCAGGACGTTTTGCATTGTGAAACATTCATAAACCAAAATGCCGTTTCCCACAGGAATGCATTGAAAGACTTTTAAAACACTTTTTTCTGACCTCCGGAATGGATTAATTGGTTTTCAATGCATTCCTGTGGGAAACTGTGTTTCAGTTTACAAATTTTTCACAATATAAATTCTTAAACTAAGGCATTGTTTTCAATGAATTTTAATTCAAAAACCAAAAATTATGCTAACCAAGGCATTCTTAAACCAAGGCACTACTGCATGTGGAAATCTTATTTTCAATTAAAGATTTCACTGTATGTTTGCATGCCCACAATGAAAATTGTCTGTTCATTTCACATGATTCTTGAACTTTGTTCAATTGCAAACAAAAATCCCTCAAAAACAAACTTGCATGAAGGAACCACATAAGAGATGGAATTGGGCTTTAGTTCTCATTATGATCTGTGCAAAGGTTGACCTAAAGTTGCAAACATATAATCAGCTTCTAGAATCAAATCTTTCTGAGTGGGACTGATTTTTCAATTGTTCTGTAAATTCTTGTTTTTATGGAACTTCTCCAACTGCCCATGGTTATCTCACAGTAGTAGCAATAACAGTAGGTAATGGCCTGAATACCATAGTGAAGGCTGCTGATGGAACTCTTTTTGGAAGTAGTGAGTCTCCTTTCTCCATATGCAGCCCAAAAACCCTATCCAGAGAGACTGAGGAACCTCCTGTATCTCTTTTTTTGCACATTACCGAGGATTGCAGTGGAAATAAAAGGCAATTAGCAAGCAAGACTCTCTAAGTCTAGGAATTAGAATAAATGGCCAACCCCTGAGTGGTATCCCAGTTCCAGCTCTGTGTTGAAAATCAACCATATATTTTTTGAATAATAACTACCAAGCCCTGCTCTCTTAATTCATGTTGATTACTTTGCCATGTATGACACTAGACTGAATTTTGTTTTTCTGTCCTCTGTATTTAGTGCCAGAGTCTGGGATGTAAGCAAGTGGCTAGCAGTGCAGGACCCAGGACCCAGGGTGGTGGTGGTGGTGGTGGTGGTGGTGGTGGTGGTGGTTGTACTTATATATCCCCTCCCTTGGGAGAATGAATCCCTACATGAGGTGGCTAACAACATGAGGTCCCCCATACAACAAACAGACATTTTAACCAACCAACACAACATGAGTGCAGCCAGACTTTTTCCCAGCAGAGGACACACAGATATGACTTTTATGCAGGAAGGGGATATAACTGCTCTGTCTCATTGCCACTGGTGATCATAACCATCTAACTCAATCCAATTGAATTGACCCAATATACTTCTAAAGCCATCGAAGCTGCTAAAGAATAGCTAACCTCCCTGGATATGTTGTATGGGCTGTGTTGCTAATACATGTACTTCTGCTTATGCAGTTGAAAAGGCTGTAATTGAATTGCTAATACAAGGAAACAGTATAAGCGAGATGCCAACACTGCACCTGATGGCTGACAGTTGCCACAATAGAACTTATGTACCCTGTTGTTTACTTGGATGACAGAGAAATTGCAGGATTTTACAACTATTGCTTAGACATCTGCAGTTTCTATTCTTCCATTATGCTAAAAACGAGGCCTTTTGTGCAGAATTCTTTTCATTTCTGAATAAATTAAACATTAAGCAGCTCCGTATTGTTTAAAAGAAGCCTGAAAGCTATGATTCAATACCGGTTCTTAAAAAACAAAATATATTATTAGAAAGCCGACAGTAATTTTGCTTGCAAGAGCATATGCAGATCTGGCATTATTTTGAGGTCATTAGCACATTGGGTTCTCTTATAATGAATATTATTCAAAGGAAAAATATAACTTCAGACTTATTGCTGACTAATAAAAGACTGCTCTCCTGAGCTCCTGCATGCAGCTGCATGGAAATTGTATGTTTCTGTCTTTAGTATTATGTATGCCAGATCTAGAATAGCACTCCCCATTCTGTGGAACCAGAATAAGGAATACAGGGAGACTTGGTAAGTAAGCAGGTAAAGGTAAAGGGACAGTCAGTTGTGTCCAACTCTAGGGGGCAGTGCTCATCTCTGTTTACAGTCAACAACCAGCACTGCCTGTAACTGCAGACATTTTTATGATCATGTGGCAGGCATGACTAAACACGGAACACTGTTTACCTTCCCACCAAAGTGATATCTATTTATCTACTTGCAATTTCTTGCTTTTGAACTGCTAGGTTGGCAGGAGCTAGGACAGAGATGGGAGCTCACTCCATTGTGCAGCATTCAGGTCTCATACTTCAGACCTTCCATTAAGCCACCACAGTTCCCTAAGTAAGCAGGTAGAGCTAAGCAAATTCCGTTGCTTGTATAGCCCAGTCAGAGTTCTCTTTGATTATGATTACATGGGGCAATCGGTTATATTTTGGACTACTTCTAGAGTAGTCTGGAGCAATCTATTTCCCAGAGTACACACAATATATGGGAAATTATACTCCCGTCCTGGTCCATTCCAAAGATAGACCTTTTTGGTCCTTCTGTATCTTTGCAACGTTTGGGGTCTAACCTTAGATGCAAAGGTCACTTGGACCAGTGTTCTCCGTCGTACTCATTTACTTTGCATAGATGTATATAGGAGGTGATCAGCCCCATTGCTGACTTCCTCATTAAGCTGAAAAATTCCCTCCCCTGCCCTTTAAAAAAAAAAATCTAAATTTGAGGCAATGGACAAAGAAAAAATGGAGGGGAAAATGGTCTAGTCAGACATTAGAAAACCCCAGCATTTCCAATGGCAAATCAATAGATTGTAAACTACAGGAATTAACCAATATTATTTGGAAGTGGAATAAATGTAGAATTCATTATTAAGTGAGAAATGGGTGAGTGGATTGTTAATTATTTAAATATGCATTGCAATTACATTGCATTGGACCAAAAATTTGTTCTTGTAGAAATCTTGTTTAATTCAGGTGTACAGCAAAACCTCGAGTTACGAAGAAATTCGGTTTCATGACCTCATTCGTAAGGTCGATTTTTTTCCATAAGTGGTGGCTGGGAAGGCTTTTCCGTTCTTGGGACTGGCTCATTTCACCCCTGCGGTGCCGTCCCAAGTCAGATTGGAGGCTGGGAAAGGACCGGGTGTGAATGGGAGCCCAGTCTTTCCGCTCTTTGGATTTCACCCCCAGTGCTGTCCCAGCCCCTGATCCAGGGATCCAGGCACTTGCCTTGCTTAGGGGCGAGGGCTTCCCTTGCCCCCTCCACAAGGGAAATGCCTGGAGTGCTGGGATCCAGCCACTTGCCTTGCGTAGTGGGGAGGATTTTCCTCCCCCTGCAAGGCAAGCGCCTGGAGAGCTGGCATCCAGGCGCTTGTCTTGCGGAGTGGGGAAGGCTTCCCTCCCGTCATCCACAAGGCCCCAGGCCGGTCACATGGTTCAGCGGGCCAGTCACATGGTTCCTCCCACTGGAAGCAGAGGTAAAACATGCATTGCAATCTGTTTTGCAACAGGATGAGGTAGATTTTAAGCTGCCATTTTCTCTGCTTAAACCAAAGGAGCCCAAACTATGGCCTGCAATCCAGATCCAGCCAATGGGCTATAGCTTGGACATCCCTGATCTATATGAAACTGCTGAGTGAAATCATACAGAGATTTGGATTGTAGCATCATCAATATGCAGATGACACAAAACTCTTATCTCTCCCTTTCATCATTGGCAGAAGATGACATCCAGGTTCTAGACCATTGCCTGTCTACTTTAATGGACTGAGAAGATTCCAATCTTGTCTAGATGGGATAGCTTTACTTCTGAGTGATCAGATTTGGGATCTGGGTGTGATCATAGACACATGCTCCCTTTCTCTTTGCAGAAGCAAATAGCTTCTTAGCATCTCCTTTCATTTTTCTGTGCTGGCTGAATGATAAAGGTGATTTTCATGAGAAAGTGTTTAAACAGGTTGGATACTCATGCCAGAAAGAGTAATTTTTCACAGCTCATTTGTTTTGGATAGGCTACCGTAAAGCCATTTAAAGACCCTCTACTGTTAGGCACCTAGGCGTATCTGTGTTTTTTCCTTTTTTAAAATAGGTGCTTGATGGATCATTGGAACTCTTTTCGAAGCATTTTAAAAGCAATTACAAAATTAGCATAGTGCCATTTAGTATGCCACTTTCTTATTTATTACATTAATGAAACATTAATACTTTACCCATTGTTTCTTTTGCTATCGTGGAAACTATTATTACCAGAGCTGTCAAACAATTTAAGAATTTCTAGTTCATTAATCATCTGCAATACAACAGGATAGCAAATCAATTAATTCATTACTGATTTAAAAAAATGTATACATTTCTAATACCTGTCTGAAATACTGAATGAAGCATAAACTAAGCTATAGTTAATGTAATAAACCAAAGGAGTCACTCGTTTTTAGAAGCAAAGGCTATGTTTAAAATTAAAAATTTTGATTTGCTTATATAGCTACATGCCAGGGACAACATGATATCAAAGAAGAAAATTACCAGTTGATCAACAAACAAGCAGTGAATTTGTTTTTCACTTATAGGTGGGCATGGGACTTTCAGATTTCTTACATTACAAATTCCATATTTCTCCATTCTTGGAACTCTGTCTGACAGACCTGAATATGCAGGCAACTGAATGTGACTCACTTGCTCAAGAGGGTAGCTGGGTAGGCTTCAAGGCGTAGCATATGCCTAGCTCTGCCCCCATTTTTTGTTCAGAAAGAAAGTCCCTAATTAAAAGTAAGGCAGCTTCATTTCTGGGTAGGAGGCTATGACACAGCTAGGCTTATGCCAAGCTTATACTAAGCCTTCCCAGCCAACCCTTTTCTTTAGGTTAGCAAAATTCAGATGTCTGTAGACATGGGTCAGGGACTGCAGTGGCTCAAGTGGCTAAGATGCTGACTGGAAGGTGGCAAGTCAGCAGTTTGATATCTGAATACTGCTGGATGGAATGAGCTCCCATCTCTTGCCAACCTAGCAGTTCGGAAGCAAGAAATTGCAAGTAGATAAATAGTGACCACTTTGGTGGGTGGGTAAACAGCATTCTGTGCACTCTGGTGTCTAGTCATGCCTGCCACATGACTACAGAAACGTCTGCAGAAGTGGACAGCGCTGGCTCTTCAGCTATTAAACAGAGATGAGCACTGAACCCTAGAGTAGGATATGACCGGCTTTTGAGCAAGGGTGACCTTTACCTTTTAGACATGGGTCTGTCAGGTGGAACTCCCAGAACAGAGGAGTGGGGTTTTTTTTTTTTTTTTTTTTTTGTCACATGTGGTGATATCATGGGACTATGGTCTTAAAGTTAAAGTTGTACTGTATCTGTCGTCTGGTAGAGTTCAGCACCTTGGAGAGCTCCCTGTTAAAAACTCACACTCATATATATCACAGAAATATTAAAAAATGTAGTATACAGTGGAACTTCAGTTAACAAAATTAATGCATTCTCCAGGATGGTTCATACAATGAAAATTACTTAAACCAAATTTCCCATAGGAATGCACTGAGCACTGGTCCAGAGAATCATGTTCATGATGTGCTTGAAGCACCAGTGACACTCACATCTACAACCCCTTAGCACAGTAAGAACAATCCTCCCGTCACAGTATGATTGGTTTTTATCTTACAGCCTTTTCCCATGCCAAGTTAAATCATATTTATTTACCTCAGCCAAGGTGGGCTTGTCCACAACAACCCATTAGATGTAACCCACTTTATTTCTTCAACACTTGATCTTTCCTATGCTCCATGACACACTAGCTGTGGTACCCTACAACATCTGGCATCCCAAATGTTACCTGTCTCTAACCTAGGCATTGCAAAACTGATTCATTGGCTAATCTGCTTTTCATGTCTTTAGCTCTCTCTGAGCTATTTTATGAAGATAGTTTTCTTGTTTTACAGCAGAACTGGACAAAGAGTAACTGTCCATATGTTCTTACATTACATCAGCAATAGCAAGCATAGTATACCAAGCCAGGAATTGACCTCCAAAAATACCTTGCCCATCCCTGCTTTACAACATTCATTCATTTTATTTTTATACCACCCATCTGACTTATTGTCACTTTGAGCATTGTACACAAAACAATAAGTTAAAGATATAGAAAAATATCAAACACACCCCTAGCAGATAACTAAGTATTTATTATAAATCATGTGCTGCATTGTCCCCCATTAATATTAATGGAAAACACATTAAAAATGTAAAGAAGTGACAGTGAACCTGAAGAGATACTCCACAAATTCTCCTTTTTCACTCCCCCTTTTGGGGGCAAGGCCATTAGATAGGTATTATCTAAACAGAACGAGGCAATCTTTGAGGAGACTGATCAATCCATTTCAGTCTTACTTCCAGCGTAAGATGTTTTGGTTACCCTTATACATGCCCTTCAAGCCCTTTCAGAAATTTTCAGTTAAAAATACCATTAATGATAAAGTGAGCATTTAGGATATTTCTTTCTACAACTTCCACAGGAAGATTAGATTTTTCTCCCAAAAACTACCAATAATATCTAGTCTTACATCATCATCATCATCATCATCATCATCATCATCATCATCATCATCATCATCATCATCATCATCATCATCATCATCATGACATGCCATCAAGTCAATTCTGACTTCTAGTGACCCTTTCCAGGGTTTTCTAGGTATAGCTCCTGCCAACCTAGCAGTTCGAAAGCAAGAAATTGCAAGTAGATAAATAGTGATCACTTTGGTGGGAAGGTAACAGTGCTCCGTGCACTCCAGTGTCTAGCCATGCTTGCCACATGACTATCGAAACGTATGAAGAAGCAGACAGAGCTGGCTCTTCAGCTTTGAAACAGAGATGAGCACTGAACCCTAGAGTCGGATACTACTGGCTTTTGAGCAAGGGAAACCTTTACATACACAGAAGTGGTTTACCATTCCCCTTTACCATTGCTAATATGTTATTAACTTAGATTTGAGCCTGCTTTCCTCAGATGCCATCAGATATTTATTTTATTATATTTTTTCTTGGGGCACCCTGGGATTGTGTAGTTTGTAGGTCCTTTCCTAGGTTTGGAAATCATGATTACTGTATTTGCAGGCATATAAGACCCACTCCCCCCCCCCCCGCTTAAAATACACTGGAAAAATGGAGTGTGTCTTGTAGTGTATATAGTGGCCTAAAGTGGACTATTTTGGTAATAATTGGGTGCATCTTATACTCCAATATGTCTTATATGCTGGCAAATATGGCATATTCAAAATGATTTCTAATCTAAGTTTAAGAAGCTTTTATTTGATCCACATTTGGGTTTGAAGGGACTTAAAAATCAAAGCAAAGTTATGAATTCCTGCACGAAGATCAAAATTTATGATGTGGCTTTTTGGACTGTACTTTTCAGATACCCCCAACTACCAAGCCAGTGGCCATATTGACTAAGGATTCTGGGAGGTGTAGGCTTTTAGAAGTAATTTTTACTAGTTTTTGTCAAAACACTTGACAAAGAGTATTGCGGAGGAGAGGTGTACAAAGAGAAGGTTGGGAGAGAATTGCATGTTATACATCAAAAGAATAGCCCTGCTGTTTGTTTGTTTGTTTGTTTGATTGTTTGCTTCTTTGTTTGAAAATGAAAACCAACTTTGGGAAGATGCAATGGGAAATGGACTCCCTTGGCTGTCATTGCTTAAGCCCAAGTCTATATTAAGGGGCTCTTCCCATCATGGGACCAAACAGTTATTTTTGTTATTCACATTGGGTGAAGGGGGAATTAACTCATTTAACTGCATAGGCACTTGAGGAATGTTCTCTTTATATCAGGAGTTCTCAACCTTTTTAAGGCAGGGCCCGGGTCATGTTCCCTAAGACAGTTTCAGGGGGCCAGATTTCGTCCTTCCTCCACCACATGGCACTTCCTGGTGTGGTGGGGGTAGTGGGGGACCACATGACATGGTGCCACAGGCCGCATCCGGCCCATGGGGTGCAGGTTGAGAATCCCTTTCTATGCTCATATATGAACTCACAGGATCCTATGTAGTAGTTATACTTTCAGACTAAGACTCAGGATTAATCACCTGGATTCATGAAACTCACTGCATGACCAGCACCATCTGCAATCTCTCACCCTGACCATCTCAAAGGACAATTAATTAATTAATTTGTTCATCTATCTAGCTAATCAATGAGAAAATATTTGCAAAATCTGGATCCCCCCCCCTCACTATATCTGCTTTTAAAACTGGATAGTAGAATTAATTCACATTCATTCTCAATTTCTTTGATCCTTATCCCCTGATCACATACAGGGTGATTGGCTGGGAATTTAGTAAACTAGGAACAGAACAAGAACTGTTGAGCAAAGAGGAACAGCATAAAGTATATAATTCTCCAACTCATTCTGCAGGGGAGTTAAGAAGAGGGAGACTATTGCCATGATGATAGCCAATATCTGGAATGGATACAGCACCTGAAGAAGAAGAAGGAACAGAGATGAGGCCATAACCTTTTCTGGAGAGGACGCAAGCAGGGATGGCCTCCATGATGCCTCATCCTGAATTGGATCTGTACCCCATTTACTCTAACAGACCAGCCTCTGCTGACCATCATATTTATCCTTTTAAAAAATAAATAGAAACAACAACCCCCCCCCAAAAAAAAAAATGTCTCTAAAAGAAGTAGTGTTAAGTCAGCAGTACAAATCTGAGAACAAACAGTGAGATAATATATGCTAAGCATTTTGATTTCAAAAGCTTTAAATGCTAATGCATGTTATCTAAAGCTAACTCTTCAGTCCTTGTTAAAACACAATAGCTGCCAACCTTTAAAATGCAAAAAATACTTACATCTTTAAGGAAACTTGGAAGCATGCCCCCCCACCCAATTTTTGAATAGTAAGGAATGAAGCACTGTTATTACATTTCTTAATGTGATTTCTGAAGGAATAATTTCAAAAGCACTTTAATATGCATGTGTCAAAAATAAAAGCTTGCTGCCCATCCAGAATAACCCCTGAAAAATGTTCTACTTGCTAAATCAGGTACAGGAAAACCCACCAGAAAAAGCAGGCTGCAATAAACTTCAACACAAGTTTGTTTATTTGTGGCAACTGAGAGCTAGCACTGCCATTTTCTTTAGGATTCACTGAAACAAGCTGGATTGTGTCCAGCACTGGATTGTCAAAGAAAGCAATTTCATAAATGTGGAGCTTCTGATTACTCCCAGTGCTTCCATTCGGACAATCCCTTTGATTGAAAATGGTGGAGGTTCTTCTGCAGATATAAAATCCTGGTCACCAAATAAAGGCATTGTTTTTTTTTTAACTTAATGGAGTAGATATTAAACATTGTTCCCACCAAGGTTTAACCAATCTCTATGCAAGAGTTTCACCTTATTTTTAAGAGTTATAATTAAATGCAATATCTTCATCATGACTAAAGCCCCAAACCTGGCCACATTTGCAACTAAATGGTGCAGAAAAACATTTCCTCTGGGAGAAAGGCTCATTTATTTACGTGCCAACCAAACTTTTTTTGAAACTTATGTGTTTTCTGGTTTTATCACATTTTAAATAAATATGGTTATTTATGAATCATTTTTTTAAAAAATGAAATCTAAGATTTCCTCGACACCTGATGCAAGAGGAAGCAAAGAGGAAGCAAAGAGGAAGAAGCAATCTAATATTGGATGTTTGTCAACATGGATCAATAGAAAACTTGAGTGCAAGCCCTCAACAGTATGTTCCTCAGGTGTGCTTAAAGGAGAATTATGAAACACAACCATGTTCTGGTTCTCTCATTCATCCATGGAGATAAATTGTGTCACACTAACTACTCAGAGTTGAGAATTCTCAGGCATCACTTTTCAAGTATTACTGGTGTGGTAACAAATAGATAAACTAATTAAATATGCAGAGTCAATCTCATAGTTTCTTGGGATAGGACTGAGACCCTGTCTGCAAGCTACATGATGCAAATGTGATTTTTAAAACATGAACGGTAAGGATGGCTCCTATTCATTCCTCTAAACCAGTGTTTCCCATCCTTTGGCTTTTTGACTTCAATTCCCAGAAGCCTAAACCAATTCCCCAAAGCATTGATCAGCCAATGTATTGACTTAGGCTTCTGGGAATTGACATCCCCCTGTGGTGTGTGTGCCCCACGTTGGGAAACACTGTTCTAAACAGGTATGTAGAACTAGTTCTAGGGTGGTGCACCATCACTAAGGCACTCCTTAAGGCACAAAATATAAAAGCAACATATTCCTACCAGCTGTGGATAGCTATCATCTCCATTTTCAGTCAAGTTTCATTTTTTAGGGCAAAAATACTCATTTTCCATGAATGACTCATAGTAAAACTCATCTTCCAGAAAATGAAGACAGAGGAAATGTAAGCTGTTATGTCTCCCTCCTGCCCCTGAACAACAGCATATACAGTATGGTATATAGAACTTGAATTAACCTCTCAGATGTTTGTGAAAGGAAAGAGTTGCCACCTGGAATAACTGAAAAGACTGAAGCATGCTTAAGAATGCCTGGAGGCCACTACTATTTATTATTTATTTATTATTATTTATTAGTTCAAAATTATATTGCCGCCCACTCGCCATGGCTACTCAGGGCGGCTTACAGACAATACATTACATTACATTACATTACAATATGTTGGGGTGGGCACAGGGGGAGGGGCGGCAAGGTCCTCATCCTGCCCTGGCTTCTTCCTCCCCTGGCAGTTGGTATAGGCACAGGGGGAGGGGCAGCAAGGTCCTCATCCTGCCCCGGCTTCTTCCTCCCCTAATCAAAATAATTCAACAATCCTTAGACCCAGAGTAGTATAACTTGTGTGCTAGTAACATAAACTCCAGAAGTATCCTATTAGTCTCAGACAGGCTACCACTTTAGGAAAATATTATCACTTGGAGGGTTATGACCAATGAAGGAGAAGCCATCAGCAGGTTAGCATCTCCTATATGGGACCTGGATGACACTGAATAGGCTGAGAACTGGGGTGATATGAAGAAAAACAAACTTTAAGAGTGGGGACCAAATTGACAAACAATGTGAATGTGATGAGAGACAAGACTTTGAACACCTGCTTATCTGTGGCAATTTGCCTGAACTGTGTGATAACAAGGACTTCAATGAAGGAAATGGGCTACTCAGACTGCTGAATATTGGAGAAGTAGAGTGTGAATATGTAAAATATAGTTTATGTATGCATACATTTTTAGATTATTAATGTTTGTTTGTTTTTTAAACAAATCACGTTGGCTTTAAATTTTAGTGCTTTGGACTTAAATAAATAAAAACCAATTTTGGAGGGATGTCCACTAGATATTATTTTTCCAAGGACGTTAGGGACTGCCTGGAACATATGGACCATAGTGTTGAGGAAGAGCCCCTACTCTGTGTGCAAGAGATTCATAACTTTCCAATCATGATTCCTGCAGCTAAACTGCTTGGTAATTGGGCTCAGAAACCTTTGAGGTATAATTGCTAATAAAAGCATTCAGTGCTACTTGGCCTCAAGATAGCATGGACTGATTCAGTGTGAGATGTTTTTTCCTGTAGCTAGACGACAAGCCATAGGAAAATGTCCAGCCAAGAGTGCTACTGTACAAATCAGTTTTCCCCATCTAATCAATATGTCCAACTTGTAAGGCAAGATTGATTGCTTTAAAAAGTCTCCTGCAGTCTCTCTCTTAGAAGTACAAGAGTTATAGGAAAGAAAAAGAAAACTGTACAATTCTGTCTCCTCCCTTCCTCCAGTGTTTGACTAAGCAAATGCTAGAGAAGAAAGCAGTACAAGATCAATAGAATATTTGATATGAAAAATAAAGAGATAAAATTAAAATCCACATTGCAAGGCAGAAGATTATAACCTGGAGCTTGATCATAAATTTCAACTTCTACCACATTAACTGTCTTTAAAAGCCTCTTTTGTATTTTCCTGAGTTAAGAGTGGATATGTGGATTATAGCCTGAGTGATCAGAAGCAATGTCAGGGTTAAAATGATACTTGCTTAACGCTGGCTACTTAAATTGTATGTTATGGTAGATCAGGAATTTGATGAACCCTATTCAAGTGGCTGGAATGTTTTAGGGCTAAAAAGTTTAAAGGATGGCAGCCTAAATATTCTTCTTGCAAATTTTCAAATGCTGCAAAGATGAGAAGATTTTCAGTGGCCTTTGCTTTCAGCGAGAAGAGGATTTGGCAAGGTCAAAAGCAGCGACTGTATTTAAACAAAAATGTAGCTTTGGCATCTTTGTGGATGTGAGTCCTGATCTGATTGATTTTTTCTATGGTAAAAGAAAAATTATTTTTTAAAATTGTTCACAGAAATGGCAGGCTTTAAAAAAATGAAATTTTCACAACTGATATTTGTGCATTTCTGTTAAATGTACAGACCTGGGAAATGCCTTTGCTGATGAATGAATTAGTAAAAACCGTGTTGGATGGTGTTTTCTCTATTTCTGATTGATCCACCTCTTTGCTGTATTTATTATAGGATGTATACTCTTCACTCTGTTTTTTAAAAAAAAGATACTAGTTTTGTACACAAAGAAATTGTACAAATTATTATTTTGTGCAAATTCTGCATGCCTCAACAAAAAGATTTTTTTTAAAAAAAATGTCTCAGTTTTGCATCATAACTAATCTCTCTGCTGGTGGGAATAGAGACGACTCATGGAGCAATCTCACTTGGCTAAATTGGTTAGTCTCCCCTACACTTTCTACAAAAGCAGATTTCTTCACATTCCTATTAACTAAATAGCACTTTACCGAAAAACAGAAGTGAAACTTTTTGGCTATTGTTTTCTTCATTTGCTCTGGTAGAAGTATGCCAGTGGGGGTTGCAGAAGCGAGTGAACAGGGCATTCCAAAGCAGGTGAATGATATAATGCATGGGTGCACAAACTTTTCAGGCCATGGGCCGGTCACATGCCAATTCATCTGGTCCACAAAGCCCTCGTCTCTCCTGGAAGTAGAAGTAAAATGTGCCTGTACGGGTGCAGTTACTTCCACTTCCAGGAGCGACGAGGGCTTCATAGGTTGGATCCAACCCCCAGACCGTAGTTTGGGCACGCTGATATAATGTGTAATCATCTAGGTTCAGATAATTAAAAATGGTTTGTTTGCTTTTTAACTTGTAAAAGTTTTTGATTATTGTAAGTAGATTGTGAATTTGAACTAGATGATTGGTATAAAAAGATATGGAATATTGCAATAAATGATAAATTAGCAAGTGAATTAAAAAGTAAAGCCAGAGTCTTTTATCTTTCTGGAATGAGGAGTTGTTGTTGTTCAGTTGCATAGTCGAGTCCGACCCTTTGCGACCCCATGGACCATTGCACACCAGGCACCCTGATCCTCTACCATCCTCCTCTACCTGCCCAGCTGTGTGCCCATTGTGTCAACAATAACATCTAGCCAACTCATTATGCTGCCACCCCAGTCTTCTTTTGCCCTCAACCTTTCCCAGCATCAATGCCTTCTCAAGTGAATCCTCTCTTCTCATTTGGTGTCCAAAGTATTGAGCTTCATCTTCAATATTTGGCTTTCCAAGGAGCACTGAGGATTGATTTCTTTTAAGAGCATCCTGTTTGTTCTCTTTGCTGTCCAGGGGACTCTCAAAATCCTCCTCCAACACCACATTTCAAAGGCATCTATTCTTCTGCGCTCAGCTTTCCTTATGGTCCAACTCTCACAACCATACATTACTACTGGGAATACAATTGCTTTGCCTATGTGGACTTTTGCTTGCAAGGTAATGTCTCTACTTTTCACTATGTTCCCCAGGTTTCTCATAGCTTGTCTCCCGAGCATCCATCACCTTTTTATTCCATGGCTCCAATCACCATCTGCAGTGATCTTGGATCCTAAGAAAGTAAAATCTGTCACTGCTTCTACTTCTTCCCCATCTATTTTCCAGGGACTGATAGGGCCTGTTACCATTATCTTGGTTTTCTTAATGTTGAGTCTCAAGACAGCTTTTGAACTCTCTTCTTTCAACCTAATCAGGAGCTTCTTTAGGTCTTCTTCACTTTCTGCCATTAGGGTAGTATTATCTGAATCTCTCAAATTGTTGATGTTTCTCCCAGAAATTTTAATTCCCACTTGTGATTCATCCACCCTTGCATTGCATATTATGTTTTCTGTGTATAAGTTAAATAAGCAGGGTGACAAAATGCAGCCTTGTTCTTACTCCTTTTCCTATTCCAACCACTCCGTCATTCTGTATCTTGTCCTAACAGTTGTTTCTTGATTCTTGTACAGGTTTCTCATGAGACATATAAGGTGTTCTGGTATTCCCATCTCTTTAATTATTTGCCACAGTCAAAGGCCTTAGTGTAGTCAATGAAACAGAAGTAGACTTGTTTCTGATATTCCTTTGTTTTCTCCATGATCCAACGTATGTTGGCAATATGGTCTCTAGTCCCCCTGCCTCTTCAGAACCCAGCCTGCACTTCTGGTAATTCTTTCTTCACGTGCTGTTGAAGCCTATCCTGTATTATTTTGAACATTACCTTGCTAGCATGCAGGATGAGTGTAATTGTTCAATAATGTGAGCATTCTTTGGCATTGCCTTTTCTTGGGATTGGAATGTATACTGACCTTTTCCAATCCTGTGGCCATTGCTGTGTTTTTCAAATCTGCTAGAGACAAATATATGAATAGAATGTAATGATACATAGAACAGTTAAATGAAAGACTATAATTTCCCACTAGTGGTGGGTGCACGTAGTAGTAGTGCATATGTTTGTTGAGATTTTTCTGTTGTTCTTTTTTTACATATTTGTATATTTTTGTTTATTTTGAAAATTAAAAAATCCAGCTAAAATCTTCTAGGTTCAGATCATGAGATGGTAACACAGCTATAAATCCAGAGGCTTTCCCTCTTTTCGAGTGTATTTGATTTGGTGTCATGTCTATTCCAACCAGAGTCAAATTAGGAAAGCCATAGTGTCCAGAGTTAAAGTATTTTAGACATCGGTGGTTATGACATTTTAGTCAAAATGGCAGAGTTATGGTTTCTGAATCTTGTCCCTAGGCCTGATTTTGTTTTATTCCATAATGCAGATGGCATCATGATCTTCTGTACTCAATGAGCTATGTTACATTGCAGGACCTTCACATGATGTTTGCTTTTAATGCAGGGGTTCCCAACCTTTTCAAGCTAGGGGCCAGGTCATGCTCTTTCAGTCAGCCTTGAGGGCCAGACATCCATTTTGCCCTGCATGCATGATGGGGTGGCCATTTTGTGGCAACAACTTCAAAGGGGTGCCCATTTTGTTTCTTGAATGCCCTTGGAAGGGTGGGGAAACACATGAAATGGTGTTGGGGGCCAGATCCAGCCCATGGGCCTTAGGCTGGAAACCCCTGTTTTAATGCAATAGGTTCTGCTAGCCAAACTAGTAAAAATTACTATCTCCCAGGGAAACATATAGGTTACACAATATTTGGAGTCACAGTGGTGTGATCCAAGATCACTGTCTGGGAACTGATGATAGCTCTTGCCAATATTTTTTTCTAAGGAGAAATTAATGCTTCCTTTTTGTATTCCATGTTATGGCTTGAAAACACAGAACACAGCACAGTGTAATGTTTGCAGCCCACAAGACATGAATGGTGTCTTTTTGGCTTTTATTTTTTTGCAAATATCTTGTATTTCAGTCCCTAGCAGACAGAGAAATGTGGGTCTCAGGCGGGCTGCCATACTGACATCATATTGTCTCTGGATTGGTCTCTATGTGTTTGTCTATGTTTGGCTTCTGTACTGCTGCTTTGTCACGTAAGCATCTGCTTATCCCCACCAAAACATAGCTCCTAACCTTTTCTGCATGAACTGGCCCAAACCACTGCCATTGCAGGAAGGAACTGTGACAACCTCAAAGGTTATTTCAGGCAGCTGAATCAATGTATTTTAGAAATGTGTCAAAGTGACTTTTCTAAAAAAAAAAAGAGTTGGTTTCTTTATTGGCTGCACTGTTTAACCTAGGCTATTCACATTCTGTTACTCTGAATTATATCCTGAAATTGTAAATGAAATGGAAACAACCAAAAGATTATAACATTCCAGTTGTCCTGTACACTTTTTACAAACACATATAGTACACTTCAGAGTAGGATCAATTATAGGAATCTCTTGGATTTCATCCTACTGGTTGATCCAGAGTTTATAGCCCCACAAATTGTTGTAACTACTAAAGTTACCTACTATGAACCTAGCAGGTTTATTTTGAAAGTTTGATGGTTCAGCAAAGGAAAATTTTGTAACTGGTGGTTTATAGACAGATGTCACTGTGCAGTAACTAAGCTCAGTTGTTATTATTTCCACATTGCTCTCCTCTATCACTGCTGTGGACAGAATCTAGAGATCTGCTCAGGCAAACACTGCACTTCCATATTGCCAGTGGTATTGTTCGGTGATTAATCACATTCCAGGAACTTTAGGGCAGTGTTGGTTTTCAACCCTGTGAGTTTCTTGCATGCATAGTGCAATATTCTGAGGCAATTAACAGGCACGAGTTGGGGTGCCCAACCACACACACTAAGAACTTCTGCACTCACTTTATGTTACTCTGCAGGAGAGTATGCTTGTCCAGTGTGGTGCAGATCATTGCATGCAAAGCAGGTGGATGTGGCCCTAAATGAAACAGCGAAATTGGTCACAGGATGCCTAAAACCAACCTCAATACAAAAAGTGCACTACTTAGTTGGCATCCCTCCACTAACATTTCATCAGGAAAGTGCTGCTCACAAAAAAGAGTGGGTCAAAGCAAGATCCTCAGAAACACACCTGGTATTTGATCACCAACCACCAAAGCAGAGACTGAAATCAAGACAAAGTTTCCTCATAACTTCTGTGCCCCTCCCTTCCCGGAACAACTAGCCCTCACAGACCACCCTAGCACTTTGGAAGGCAAGCAAGGAACTACCAGATGGCTGGGCAGAACCACGAACAACCATGGACTGTGTGGAAAGCTTTAAACAGACTGCATGCCAGGGTAGGAAGATCAAGGGCTAATCTGAGAAAGTGGGGTTTCCCTGTAGATAGTAGCCTGTGTGAATGTGGAGATGAGCAAACAATCACCCATATGATACAATGTACATGATGCCCTTCAGTGTGCACTGACGAAGACCTTATGTTGGCAAGAGGAAATGCTGTTGATGTGGCCCGATATTGGGTCCTTTTAATTCCTTTTTGTTGTAGATATCTTAATTTTAACTATGTATGTTATTATATGCTTATGGTGCCTCTGACATGAATAAAGAAAGATCCAGAGTCTACAAGAAGGTGGTGTGCTTATGAATGCTGTCCAGCCTCTGTAACAATTTAAGTGATATCTTAAGTTAGTTTAAGACATTACCACATCACAGTGAGGCCAAAGTCAAAGCAGTCTGACCATCAGCAAGATAGGGGACTGTGGTGGCTCAGTGGTTAAGAAGCTCACCTTGTTAGCTGGAAGGCTGGCAAGTCAGCAGTTTGAGACCCGGATACTGCATGATGGAATGAGTCCCCATCTCTGTTACAGCTCCTGCCAACCTAGCAGTTAGAAACCAAGAAATTGCAAGTAGTTAATAGGGACCACTTTGGTGGGAAAAGATCTTGGGGACATGAAAGAAGCTTCATACGGGCATCACCTGAGCAGAGTTCCTCCTGCAAAAGTCCTTTCAACCCAGAATAATTTCTGACATGAAATTATTATCAGCAAGATGAATTGTAGGTTCCATATTTCCACTCAGTGTTGCAGTTCAGTACTCAGTTGGTGAGATTTTTCTGTCACTACACTCTTGATCTTGCTAGCAAAATGTGCTAATGGGTTTAAAATGCCCTAACTTCCAGGTACCTAAGAGAATGTCTGGGGAAAGCATCTCTTGCCTCCTTTAATGCCAGCACGACTCTTGTTTTGCGACACTGCTAGAGGCTAGGGTTTGTTGACTGGCTTGAGTTAGGCTTGTATTGCAATAAGGACTCATGGATCAGGACTGCTTTTCTCTGTGCTCTTTTGAATGTATAGTAGCTACCTGGTCCCTGCCTCTCCCAGCATTTGTATGCTATGAAATCTCCAGGAAAAACACCATTCCCATGAATAAGGAAACACAAGTGGCTCTATATTTCAGAGGGGGAAGGTTACACAGCAGCAAGCAAGAATTATTTCTGACAAAATCATTTGCCCAGAGAGTGCATGAGCATGAGAAGGAGAAGACAGCTGTTATTAACTTTCAGGTAACACCAACACACCAGCATGAAAAGACAAACAGTGGGGTGAGGGAGAGAAAGACAGTTGTGCAGAAATGATGTTCTGACTTAATAGCTCAAAACCTCACACTGAGAGAGTGATAAAAAGAAAGAGAGAAAGACCCCTGGTAGTGTAAGAAATAATAAATAAAATATTTGAGAATACAAGGCCAATATCTTGCACTTCTGTAAATTCATCACTTCTGCAGCTTAGCAAAATGCCACTGAGAGCAGCTTCATGGGAATATGCAGCCATTTGACCCGGCCTAGAGACTTTCCCCAGAACTTTAGGGACTGGAATGTGCAGGTGAGATCTTGGCCTCACTGGTGGGTGAAATGTAGGATTTAAGACCAGAGGGGCAGCTGTTGCATCTCATGAGTGCCTTTGGTCTCTCTCTCCCCCCCCCCCCCTCAGTGGTCATCACAGAGATGTCTTTGATTTGCTTAAATACAAGGCATTGCTTACTAGATGCCAGTTGAAAATTAGGTCCTTTTTACTCCAGTTGGAATAAGAGCATAACGAGAGATGACACCAGGCCATTTGCAGTTACAATTAATCCAAAATTTATTTATAGTTATTACAAGGAGTAGAGAGACGTTATAAATGCCTTTAGTTAGTTCAAAAAGGATGAAATCAAGCAGAAATCAGAACAGCAACATTTCATGAAGAGAACGATAACATTCACAAAAGAGTTACATAAAGGAATTTTCCTAGGCAAATCAGGCTATGAATCTGTCCTTATGAAAGCTGACTAAATAGATACAATCCCAAACAAACTAAATTTAACTTTTTACACAGATATCTGTGGTATGCAAAATCTAAACCTATGAAATGAGCAGGTGCTTAAAATGTTGTATAGTGCCACCTAAACTCCCTCAAGCCCTGACTTTTAGCAACAGATCAAAAGGTTCTCAACTACCAGTATATGGCAGCAAAGCTATATAGAGATGCAGAAGGCTTGGTCCCAAAGGTCCAGATAGGTAAGATTCAACAGAGTTTCCTTCTAGATCTCGGATCCTGGAAAGATACCTCAGCATGATTTGGTAGAGAGAAGGATGGATCAAAGAAGGGAAAAGTGAGGAAAGGGTATAGGAACCAAAATATTTGAGAATAGTATTGAGGGGTAAAAAAAGAGGAGGACACTTCTTTTGAGCTCACTGCTTTTTTTATTCCATTGACACCCTCAAAGTTTCCTCATTTCTGATTCAATCCTCTAGTTCAGTGATGGCCATCCTTGGCACTCTATGTGTTCTTGGACTGTAATTCCCAGAAGTCCTGATCAGCAGGAGTGCTGACTTGGGCTTCTGATAAATGAAGTTCAAGAACAGCTGGAGTGCCAAGGTTAGCCATCATTCCACTAGGGCCCTGGTGGCTAACCTTGGCACTCCAGCTGTTCTAGTTCCTTCCTCAGTTTCTAACCACAAGATGGTTATTCTTCTTTGGTAAATAACATGATGAGACCACAACCTGTGGGGAATAGGTCTCTATTGTTTTCAGGGGTTTATGTAACCCTAGACACCATATTGCTGTATAAGGAACATCCCAGGCTCATTGGGTAACAGATTTCCAGGGGTCTACACATTATGTATCCATCTCCATATGGCCCATTGTTTCGGCCTCAAAGAAGCTGTGTCAGCACCATGAAATTGTTTCCAGCATCCCATTTTCCAGACCGTTAGTATTTTCTATTCTTAGAAATGTGCACTTCTCCACTTGCACAGGAAAAATGGGGAAAGACCAAAAATCCACGTACATGTGGAGAGAGGGTGGTTGTTACAAGCATCCAAATTGATGTGAAATAGAAATGTTGCTGTAGAGAATAATTTGGCAAATAACATTAGCAAATCATCTGGAATGCAATAGCACAAATCAAAGCTTTCTCTTTTTTTCAAGCTAGAAGCAGTGCCTCAGTTAATTTTAAAAGCCATACATCAAAATTAAGTCTATTTAATGCATGAAACTGAACTCCTACCCCAGTGGCTCGCCAAAACAGTGCATTGTTGCAAAGCTGACATTTCTGTAAATTGAAAGATATGGTTGTACAACATCATACCAGATGAATGTTGATGAGAAAATACTTGTAAGTGTAGACAGTGAAATACCAAACAGTCTGATTATTCATTTAATAAGATGGCAGTCATTCAAGAAAACACAGTACCTGCAATTCTATTTTTAAAATATTTGTGCAATGGCCCATATTTCATTGTATCTAAATAGGGATAAACATGGTACTTCATAAGTACTGGGCAAGTACATTGTACCAGTGGTGGGATGTCAAAAATTTTACTACCCCACCATGATGTCATCACAGTGTGAGCGGAGCTAACGTCATGACATCATAACATCATAGGCGGAGCCGACGTCATGACGTTGTGGGTGGGGCCAAAGGAAAAAAAAGTAAAAATAAAAAAATAATGAAAAATAAAATAAAAATAAGCACACGTGCACACATACTCCTCAACCCACCCACCCACCTACCCACCCACAACACAAACCCGTAAATAAATTGATTAATTAAATAAATAATACATTAAAATACACCCACCCTCCCAAACACCCATCCACACACCCCAAACACAAATCAACCAGAGCTTTTAAACCAGAGCTTAAAGCTTATTCTGGCTAATCTTTCTCACACTAGGTCAGATGGAAGGAACTACAGAATGAACTCACCACAAGATGGCTTCATTTTGGCACTTTTCAACTTTTCAACAGTTAAAGAAGTTAGGTACTAAGTCTTTTCCTAACCAGTTCTCTAGGATAACATGCCTTAATGTAAATGTAAAACAGCTGTACCTCCTTAAAGGTTCTCCAATTGGAACAGCAATTGGAACAGCACAGGTGTAGCTTATTGATTAGGTAACTCCAAGACTTTGCTTAAAAACCCCAAGCCAGGCCACCAGGCCTGCCAGCTGCCAGGTCTTTTTGGGAACTGTGGTAGTACGTCATTATAGGTAAAGGTATTAAATACACATTAAAATACACACAGACACACCACATCCAAAGGTGAGTCACTTACCCTAGGGAGCAGGCTATAGGGAGCTTCAGGCTAGCAGCTTCTATTCCTCCTCCCTGCTTGGGGAGGCCGTGCATACATGCCAAGCACTGTAGGCATGCGTGCACATCAAGTGCTTGGCACGCATGCGCAGGGGGGGGGGAACCAGTGAAAAGGTAAGCCCCGAAGGTGGTTCCCCCCAAAAGCTGCTGCCGGTTCTCCGAGACACTGGGAAAAGTTACTACCGGTTCTGGCGAACTGTTGCGAACATGTTATATCCCATCACTGCATTGCACACTAGATAGCTCTGTGGATTGGGGCACCTGACTGCAGAACCAATGCTTTCCTGAGAGGTGGGCTACTAGAACATGTGTGGATGATGGGTTATTTGCCCTCCAGCCTATGCAGCTTTGTGTAAGCTGCATGGTCTAAGAGCACCAGTAAAAGGAGAGACTGGTAAACCACATCTGAGTCCTTTATTCTTAGGAAACCCTGAGAATGATCACTATAAACTAGAATTGGCTTGAAGGCACACAAACAATGAAATTTTCCAGGTACTTGTGATCCTCCCAGAGAATCTGTGCTATTGGTTAGGCTAAAATATATATGATATACTTCCTCAATAAGCCTCTCTCAGCTTCCCTAATGCCATCTGCCATCCTCTTAACTACTTCACATAGATACTGTGCAATTATTTTCAGTACTGTAACAGCCCTTGTTAAAAAAAAACACTAAATGTTATTCTGAGCAAAAAATGAAATAACAAGCCTAATGCAAATTAGAACGGGCATAAAAACATAGCAGATGGGAATGGACCATTGCGTGTTTCACATTTTCCCCAACACAGGAAATCACCATCCGGCCAGAAGAAACAATACTCAAAATAGCCTTAATTCCCAGTTTACCAGTGTTCTGGCAGTTGCTTGTGCAGATCTTTCTACCACCATGTAAGAAAGATAGTAGTCTTTTATTCACTACTCCCAAATAATTGGACAGGCAAGATATTGATCAACTAACAGCTTACAAAAAACAACAAAATCAAACTATGCCATTTGCAAATGATCAGGAAATATCCCTCTGGTCAGTAGCCAATCATTAATCCACAATAGAACAAACTCAACATAGAATTGTCATCAGGTCTCCTGAACAAATCCACACACATCCAGCTGGAGGGAGAGATCAACCACAGGAGGGAATTCTGTTTGTCCTCTGCATTTTTCCTGTTCGATTATATTGACACATTTCTCTTTCCTATAAAGGATGTTCTTCGTATTAAGGGTGATTCAGACACACATGTATTTAATTCCTGTGTACTAGGATATCATAAACAGTAGTTCCTTGGAAACTGAGTGTATGAATGGATGTCAGTAAAACACTAAACTGTACTACTTCAGGCTTTGAAGTCTGAAACTGTGGGGGTCTTGAAGCATGGTGAAGATTGTGAGTCTATTTATAGATATTCCTTTAGACCTTCATGCTGAATGTCAAGATCTAACTGACTTCCACGTGAGGGAAAGATTTAGTGAACAATTTACATGCTTGAGTCCATCCATCCTTACCAACTTAAAGCCTTACACAGTTTATGACGATATGTCTAAATAAAGCTACTGCATGTGTGGATTTCAGTGATTTGATGCTATTAATTCAATAAATAGGCTGTAGGCCAGTTTTAGAGCATAGGATTTTCTATGTTTAATTGCTGTTTTTCCAAGTAACATGATTCTTGAGTCAGATGCAGTGCTCATCAGTTCTAAAGAATATGAGCAGTATTGACAAATGCACTCCAATAATGTCTGATGGTATGCATGTTATAGTCCTTATGAACCAATGGTCTGATTAAGTTTGGCCTCCCAAATTCATATGGCTGTGCATTTGCACATGGTAGTCTTGTATCTAAATAGGAGTAAACATGGTGAATCATTTATTTATTTATTTACTTTATATTTCTATACCACCCATTTGGGTAGTATCCCACTCTGAGCGGTGAACAGACAGATAACAAATGATGACAAAACACACAACAGGTCAGACAAACAACCGAGAATTGTGTCACAAACTACTAAAGTAAAATACAATAAAATATTTGGCATCTGAGGGCATAGGGACTCAACCTGACTGATAATTTATCTGTAAAGGGATAACACCCTGGAAAATCTCCTTCAAAAAGAAGGTTTTTAATTGCTTCTTAAAGATAGCCAGCGATGGAGCCTGGCTCAGCTCTACTGGTAAAGAGTTCCACAGTGTTGGTGCCACCACCGAGAAGGCTCTATTTCTAGTTACAGATTTTCGCACCATCTTCAGGGACCTGGAGCTGCACCGACTGTGATGCAGGGAGTTGTTCTGAGGAAGAGATGCTCCAACAGATAGCAAGCTCCCAAAATGTAAATGGCCTTATATGATAACATTAACACCTTGTATCTGACAAATCAGTCATAAAATTTCAAAAATACTGGGCAAGTATATTCTTGCACTTGGTACATTCAAAGAACTGGGTAAACATCATCAAACCACTAGCAAGCATACATGAAGAGGCCCATGATCACTCCTGTAAACAGAAGTAACCCAACAGGAAGATTTGTAGGACTGTTGGAAAACATGCAGCAGTAGGATTGGGAAGGGAGCCCTTGTTTTCGTTGTTGTTCAGTCGCACAGTCGATTCCTACCCTTTGCGACCCCATGGACCACTGTCCGCCAGGCACTCCTGGCATCCACCATCCCCCTCAACTCACTCAGCTCTGTGCCCATTGTGTCTACAATACCATCTAGCCATCTCATCTTGGGCCACCCCCTTCTTCTTTTGCCCTCAACCTTTCCAAGCATCAAGGCTTTCTCAAGCGAATCCTCTCTTCTCATTTGATGACCAAAGTACTTTAGCTTCATCTTTACTATTTGACCTTCTAAGGAGCGGTCAGGGTTGATTTCTTCTAAGATTAACCTATTTGTTCTCCTCGCTGTCCAGGGGACTCTCAAAACTCTCCTCCAACACCACATCTCAAAGACGTCTATTCTTCTGCGCTCAGCTTTCCTAATGGTCCAGCTCTCACAACCATACATTGCCACAGGGAATATCATTGCTTTGACTATATGAATTTTTGTTTGCAATGTGATGTCTCTACTTTTCACTGTGTTCCCCAGGTTTCTTATCGCTTGCCTCCCAAAAATCAGTCACCTTTTTATTTCATGGCTGCAATCACCATCTGCAGTGAGCTTTGATCCTAAGAAAGTACTTCTTCCCCATCTATTTTCCAGGGACTGATAGGGCCTGTTGCCATTATCTTGGTTTCCTTGGTATTGAGTCTCAAGCCAGCTTTTGCACTTTCATCTTTCAACCAAATCAGGAGCTTTTTAAAGTCCTCCTCACTTTCTGCCATTAGGGTGGTATCATCTGCACATCTCACATCGTTGATGTTTCTCCCAGCAATTTTGATCCCAAATTGTGATTCCTCCATCCCTGCATTGAGCATTATGTGCTCTGTGTATAAGTTAAATAAGCAGGGTGACAAAATGCAGCCTTGTCTTACTCTTTTTCCTTTTCCAAACCACTCTGTCCTTCCATATTCTGTCCTAACTGTTGCTTCTTGATTCATGTACAGATTTCTCATGAGGTATCTAAGGTGCTCTGGTATTCCCATCTCTTTAATTACTTACCACATTTTGTTGTGGTCCACACAGTAAAAGGCCTTAGTGAAATCAATGAAACAGAAGTAGACTTGTTTCTGATATTCCTTTGTTTTTCCATGATCCAACATATGTTGGCAATGTGGTCTCTAGTCCCCCTGCCTCTTCTGAACCCCGCCTGCACTTCTGGTAATTCTCTCTCCACATGCTCCTGCAGTCTATCCTGTATTATCTTGAGCATCACCTTGCTAGCCCAGTAAATACAGTTCAACCTCCATGTGACTAAAACTGCATAGAACTGAATTGTCACACTCCATTTCTACATTTGTTTCAGAGTAGATGTATGCACAGAATTGTACCACACCTTGCAGTGATAGGATCCATAGGTATATTGGGCAAGTTGACCTGGTTGGTATAGAATGAGTGCTGGTGAACCTTGGCACTCTAGGTGTTCTTGAACTTCAGTTCCCAGAAGCCCTGATTAGCCCTGCCAAGGTTCACCACCACTGGTATAGATTCATAAATATCACCATAATACAAGGCAATTTGCACTCTCTGCAGCAGAGGTGACCCTCTAGATCTCTGCCTCTCAACATGGGTCACATACAACACAGGGGAGGGCAATTTGAAGCTTGTTTAGACCAAGCTAATGGCCTTTTAGGTTTCCTCCATGTGAATAGGAGTTCACTTTTTGAATAATAAGAATTATATGTCATGGGGGAGCATCAAGATTTTAGAGATGCTTAGGTGGTGCATCCCCCCCCCCCAAAAAAAAAAAAGGTTGGGAACCACTGCTATAGATGTTGCTAGTACGCAACTCCATTCAGTTAGCACTGCCAGTAGTGAGGGATGACAGCTGCAGTTCAGCAATATTTGGAGGGACTAGTGTGCCCCAACCTTTTTGGCAGACTGTAAAGTATTTGCAAAGGAGATTTGGAGCAAATTTTAGCCTGATTCAAAATCTGAAGCAAGTATAGTGGCTCTTATGGGACTGTGGTGGCTTAGTAGTTAAGAGACTGAACTTGATGACTAGAAGGTCAGCAGCTCAAGACCCGAGTCCTGCATGACGGAGTGAAGTCCCATTGTCTGTCCCAGCTCCTGCTAACCTGGCAGTTCCAAAGCAAGAAATTGCAAGTAGATAAATAGGTATGACTTTTGGTGGAAAGGTAACAGCGTTCTGTGGCTAGTCATGCCTGCCACATGACCATGGAAACATCTGGGTTTCAGACAGCACTGGTGCTTTGGCAGAAAATGGAGATGAGCACTGCACCCTAGAGTCGGATACAACTGGCTTTTGAGCACAGGAGACCTTTACCTATAGTGGCTATGTCCTAGGACTTTCCAGCCCATTCCAGAGCTTACCTACACTTCTGTTTTCATTCTTGCAAAAGAGCTTCAGGGTAGCTTGTGAATGATTATGACCAATTAATTTGATGCTTTACATTGTTCTGCCACTCACAGGAAGAAGCCAGACACTGAGTAACTCTTGTTGAAAGCTTAGACTCTTCACGATTTTCTGCATGGCAACTTTCCCAGAGAAAGCACTGAGGGGTTTTCTCCATTTTATGCCTTGCAATCAGCCGCTCATTGAAGCAAAAGGCCTCTCACAGCAACAGTGTCAGCTCACCACCGAAAGCACGCCATCCGACACAATTTATCATTTCAGTGAGAGGAAACACCATCTCAGGAGAAAATCCATTTCCTCAATCCCTTTCTAGCCATCCTGTTCTCATTCTTTCTCACTCTTTCTCTCCTTTCTCTCTTCGCTCTATTTCTCTCATTCCAAAAGTCTGAGCAAATGTATTTTGTATGGAGATGTGCTTCATTCGCCTATGGTGTGCCTTATTCTATAATCAGAGCCTCATTCTGCCCCCAGGAGTCCAAAAGGGAACACACATACCCAGTTCCCCCTGTGGACCTCTAAACACCATCACCATAGTCTCCTAGAATTTATTTTAGAAATAAGTTTGAAGAAGTTGGCTTAGTGGTTAAGACACTTAATTTGAAGACTGGAAGGTTGGAGTTTGAGACCCGAGCACTGCACAACGGAGTGAGCTCCCATCTGTCCCTGCTCCTGCCAGACTAGCAGTTCGAAAGCAAGAAATTGCAAGTGGATAAATAGATACCAGTTCACTGGGAAGGTAAATGGCATTCCGTGCACTCTGGTGTCTAGGCATGCCGGGCACATGTCCACGAAAATGTCTGCAAATGCCGACAATGCTGGCTCTTTGACTACAAACAGAGATGAGCATTGAACCCCAGAGTTGGATATGACTGGCATTCAAGCAAAAGAGACCTTTACCTTACTCACAAAAGTCCACCTGAAGTAACTGCTCTTAGGTGCCATCAGGTCTATTCCCAACAACCTCTAAAAAGGATCTTTAAGTAACAGTGCTGCTTAACTCCTTGAGCACTAAAAGCCACGACATCATTTACTGAATCAGTGCATTTCAGATTAAATCTTTCCCCCCTTTTTTGTTGTTCAGTCGCACAGTCGATTACGACCCTTTGCGACCCTATGGACCATTGCCCTCCAAGCACCTCTGTCCTCCACCATCCTCCTCAGCCCACTCAGCTCTGTGCCCATTGTGTCTACAATACCATCTCATTTTTGGCTGCCCCCTTCTTCTTTTGCTTTCTCCCTTTCCCAGCATCAAGGCTTTTTCAAGTGAGTCCTCTCTTCTCATTTGGTCCGAAGTACTTTAGCTTCATCTTTACTATTTGACCTTCTTCATTTCCCTTTCATTGTTGTCATTTTCACTGAACTTGCCCCTGAACAGTGTGTATTTTCAATCATAAGGGGAGGGGGCATTTCCTGTAACAGCCATGTTGTTCAAGGTTTGACCTATATGGTCATTTTCACTTCTAGAGAGAATTCAGGTTTGATTTAATCTAGAATCCACTCCTTTGTTTTGCCTTCTGGTGATCTGTGATACTCTTGGGAAAGTTCCCCGGTTTTGAATAAACTCATCCCCCCCCCCCCCGTCTTATTTACTAGTTAGCTTATTTCAGATTTGTGCATTATAATCACTAGTGCAACATTTTGATTGATCTTGGTCTTCATCTCCAGCAAGACAACATTACTCCCTTCCAAGTGTACATCTGATTTTTTGCCAGCAATCTCCACTTGGATTTATTATTAAACCAAAGTATAATTTTAACCATTTAAATGTCTTCATTTTGAGTCATGCTTCTCTTTTCATTATGTTTCTGTTAAGTGTGATTGCTTTGATTTGCTTTTCAATGTTTAACGTTAATCCTGCTTTTGTACTTTCTCCTTTAATATTTTTTAAACCAATCCTGTTTTCTCTCAGAAATGTGGTATCTTCTGTTAGCTTAAAATGTCTCTTTGACAGGGGCTGGATTTAATAATCCATAGGGTACCAACCAGCTCTACAGTTCTAACATTAGACCTGCAGAATAGCTTAGTGGCTTCAATATCTGGCTGCAGAACTAGAGGCTGACAGTTTGATTTTCCACTCCATTGATATTGGCTAGACCAGAGGTGCCCAAACTTTTTGGGCCATGGGTTGGTTACGTGGTTCAGCGAGCCAGTCATGTGCTTCCTCCCACCTGTAGCAAAAGTAAAATGTGCCTTGCAATCTGTTTTGCAACAGGATGAGATAGATTTTAGGCTGCCATTTTCTCTGCATAAACCAGGGGTGCCCAAGCTATGGCCAGGGAGCTGGATCCGGCCCCTGACAACAATTCATCTAGCCCATGCTACCCTTGCCGTACGGGTACATTTTACTTCCACTTCCAGGAGCAGCATAGGATCCATAGGGTCCCTTCCAGCTCTTTTGTTGTTGTTGTTGTTGTTGTTCAGTCGCACAGTCGATTCTGACCCTCTGCGACCCCATGGACCACTGTCCGCCAGGCACTCCTGTCCTCCACCATCCCCCTCAACTCGCTCAACTCTGTGCCCATTGTCTCCACAATACCATCTAGCCATCTCATCTTGGGCCGCCCCCTTCTTCTTTTGCCCTCAACCTTTCCCAGCATCAAGGCTTTCTCAAGTGAATCCTCTCTTCTCATTTGATGACCAAAGTACTTTAGCTTCATCTTTATTATTTGACCTTCTAAGGAGCAGTCAGGGTTGATTTCTTCTAAGATTGACCTATTTGTTCTCCTCGCTGTCCATGGGACTCTCAAAACTCTCCTCCAACACCACATCTCAAAGGCATCTATTCTTCTGCGCTCAGCTTTCCTAATGGTCCAGCTCTCACAACCATACATTGCCACAGGGAATACCATTGTTTTGACTATGCGAATTTTTGTTTGCAATGTGATGTCTCTACTTTTCACTATGCTCACCAGGTTTCTCATTGCTCTGCAATTCTATTATTATTTACTAAAATTATTCAATCATTATTGTTTCTTCCATTAATTTCAACTGAATCAAATTTGACTTTTTGTGTAATATGTTCTCTGTTCAGATTGAATGGGCCAGGAGGCAAAATATACACAGCTAAAAAATTGAAGAGGTGGGAAAAGTACAAAAACAGCAAATAATTAGTTGAGGATGAAGAAATTCTATGTGGAATGGTTAGAAAATGTAGGGATGTTTTGTTTAGAGGGGGAAAATGAGTAGGTAAAGGTAAACATCTACCTTGCGCAAAAGGCTGTCGTTTTGACTGGGGTGATGGTGGTACTCATCTCCATTTACAACCAAAAAGCCATCACTGTTTGTGTCTGCAGATATTTCTGAGATCATGTGGCAGGCATAATTAGATGCCAGAGCACATGGAACACTGTTACCTTTCCCACCCAAGTGGTACCTAGGCTATTTATCTACTTGTAGTTTCTTGGTTTCAAACTACAGGAGGTTACTCCACCGTGAAGCACTCAGGTCAACAAGTTCAGCATCTTAACCACTAAACCACCACAGTCCTAAGAAGGTGCAAATTGGTAAAATGATATTGAAAATTTTACCAAGCATATTTCTCATCCATCCCTAAGGAAAGAAAAAAAACCCCACTTATTTCCCAGCATTACATTCCTGTACATTTCCTACCTCCCTGCCAGCAGCCATCATTCAAGCTTAGAATAGATAAGGGGGGAAATCTGTGTGATGAACTTAAAATGCAGTTCTTTTCTCAATGTCCAATCTCTGCAACAGTGCTATTTAGATATATTAATGCAAAGGAACAAAATGCAAAGGAACAAAGGAACAAAAAGGACTTGGGCACTAACTATTGAAAACAAATAATTGTTTCAGAACAGCGTTGGATAGATCACAAGGTCTGAAGTCTCTCCCCATTTTCTTATCTGTGGTCATTATAACTTGCAAACCTAATGAGACTGATTGCAGAATTAACTTTCTGCAGAGGGCTCATGAAATAAACAGGAACAAAGTAACGTTAGATGGTTGAATTTTATTCAGTGTGTTAGATTGTATTAGGAGGTGGCTGTGAACTGCCTGATTAGAATTTTAAACATGTCTGGGAATTAGGAAGAAAGAGTGCTACATTTTAAAGAGGAAGATTCACTGCACAGCTTCATACACAGAAGGAAACATTTTGACCTTGAAATGATAGAACTGAAACAAGTGAAGAATGGAAAAAGAATTAATCCCACTATTAACCCAAAATACTGAAGCACTGTTTTATAGTGTAACAAGTGAAGTACAGTGGAAAAATACAAAGCTAAAGAGCAGTGGCAATTACAGTTGTGTGTTAGGTGCCGTAATGTTGTGTCTGATTTATGGGGATCCTAAAATTGTTTTCAAGGTACGTGAGATATTTAAGGAACACTTTTGCCAGTAGGTATGCTTCCTTGACCAAATGGACGTATGATTTCATATGGCCACTGTAATTCCTGAATACTCATCCGTCACTCTGTCCCCTAAACCACACTGGCTTTTGTTAATTACAGCAATCAGTGGTAACCAATGATAAAGCTAGCTCATTTATTACACTCCATGCCAGGGCGATATTTCTGTGATGTCTGAAAGATACCATGCTTTGCCTTTCAATAAGACTTTCAGTTTGGATTTCTCCACCTACAGCTAAATATTGTGATGGTCTGGGGCAAGGGTTCTCAGCCTTTTTAAGCAGGTGGTCAGATCATACCACCTCAGACTGCTGGCAGGACCCACCCCCCCGAGCCCCCACCATTCCCCACCTTTGCCATCTTCAGCAGCAGAGGGGACACCAGTCCAGTCCACCAACCAGTCCCACCTGCTGCTGCCACCAACACTTCCCCCCATGCTGCCACCACCACTCCTCACCACACTACCATCACCACTATCAACACTCAACCCCATGCCACAAGTCCAGGCCACAAACACTCACCTCTATGCCACCACCACTCTGTTTACCAGCCTGCCATGGGTGAAGGCCTGCTCTCAGCCAGAGCGGCACCCAGGAAAGACACAGGCATGCATCTGCCACTTCCGCCACTGGCATTGCCATCTTACAATATCCACCCTGCTATGGAGCAGCATTGGTGACATGCCAAGCCAGGTGGAGGTGGAAAGGAAGGTGACAACAGGAGAGAGGGCACAGACCAGATGGAATGGCACCATAGACCAGATCCAGCCTGTGGGCCATAGGGCCATGGGCAGCTGGAAGATAAAACAATGTCAGGATCCAAGACAACCAGGCCAAACAGTAATCAAATCTTCGTACAGATTCCAAAACCAAATCAAGGAAGGGAAGTAGGTATTAATCCAGACAATGAAAGCATAGTCCAAATGTGTGAGAAGTTAGATGACCAGAAGAAGAGACAAAGCAGAGTATCCTTAGGATATGGAGAAAAGCAAGGACAGACTTCCATGAGTCAGGGGTGGTGGAGCAACAGTCCATGGGAACAAGGCAGGATATCTTCTGGAAACCAAAATAAGGCAAGAGATCTTCCAGAAATTGGACAGGAGAGCCAAGCAACTACAGATCTGCTGACTAAATTACTAAATGCAGCTAAATTACTAAAAGCAGCTTCTGAAAAGTAGAGCAAGTTCTTATACCACTAAGCCACCCAGGGTCTCCAGGTGGAGATTATGAAGATCTCGAAACTTCTTCAGGGCTCTCAGGTGAGGCTTAGCACCTGCAGCAGGGTCAGGATCCAGTCCTTCAGGACTTAGAGCAGCAGCTGCAAATCCTTCCAGATTGTTAATTTGTTTCACCTAAGCAAAATCCTGTATATTGTGCATATTTTTCATGAGCAGGGGCTGCAGAGGGTAGATCCTGGTTCCAATCCACATGGGCTGCATAAGGAGAAACATTCAACTGTACGTGCAAAGTGAAATCATATTTTTGCTGTTTAGTTCTAAGTTTTCCCTTAGTAGTAGTCTTAAAAGGGAGAAAGAAAGAGAAATGAGAGACAAAAGATGTGTGTATTAGCAATAGCACTTATGTACCACCCCATAACGATTAGTGCACTCTCTGGGCAGTTCACAAGGTAGTTAGCATTTTGCCCCAAAATGCTGGGTACTCATTTTACCAATCTCAGAAGAATGGGAAGCTGAGTCATACTTGAGCCCATTGGGAACAAACTCTGATCATTGGTAGAGTTTTGGCTGCAATACTGCACCACGAGGACTCTATATTGAATGTGAGTTCAGTTTGGGAAATAATATAAACTCTGGGAAGCTGATGTTTATCATTTCATAGACTGGAAGAGAACTTGGCAGTCACTTTTTAAAGAAATCATTTTTGCCATATATTGAGGCTGACTAACTTTTATAATATCTAAGAATAACTAATTCCTTCCCCCCCCATCAATAACTTAATGTAAGGATAAATTCAATACACTTAATTATGTCAGGTTTCAAATATAAGCAGAGATAGAATAATTCCCATTGTACAGTAACTGTGCATATTTTTAATGATACTTGCCAGGTTGTAAGCTGTGCCTTTGAGCATTCCCTTGTTTTCCAAATGTAACCTGAAATCCTGGGGTTCCTGTGGGGGCCCATGCGGTTGTCCCATCACCTTTATTACCTGAATACCCAAAGCTTTGCAGTGCCCCAAAGTAAGGGAACACATTGTATAGAATACATCTGAAAAGAACATTCCAATAAAAGTTGCTTGTACAGTGGTACCTCACTTAAAGAGCATATTGTGTTCCACGGGATTACTCTTTAAACGAGTTTGCTCTTTAAGTGAAGCACCATTGTAAGTGACCAATTGTGAGTTCTGGTGGGGGGAGGGGGATTGTGAACCCTGATTTAGTTGTTAAGCAAGTTTTTGAATGGTTTTAGTTGTTAAGTGAGACAACAATTCAAAGAAAATTCTGCTCTTTAAGTGAGTTAGTCTCTAAGTGAGGCACTCCTTATGCAAGGTTTTACTGTATTTAACATCAGGATCTAGCTGAGGAATCTGGCAGAGGAATGAATGGAACTTTATGGAAAGTGAAATGAGAAATGGGAAAGTTTCAAAGAATAAAGACATTAAGAATACAGTCAAACCTCGCATAAAGAGCGTTTCGCTAAAAGAGTAACTCGCTTAAAGAGCAAAATTTTCTCTGAATGTTTGCTTCGCTTAACAAATAAAACCAACCAAAAACTTGCTTAACAAATAAATCAGGGTTTGCAATCCCCCCCCCCACACACACAATTGGTCATGTACAATGGTGTTTCAGTTAAAGAGCAAACTCACTTAAAGAGCAGTCCTGTGGAACGCATTATGCTCTTTAAGTGAGGTATAACTGTACAGGAAAAGAAAAGGTCAAGGGAATCAGTCACACAGAGAAACATAAATGAACAACATAAAACGATATAACAACACTACATAAAATATTCTGGGTCTTGGGTCCCAACCAAACAAGGGGCCCCACTTGTGTGGTAGGAACCAAGTCCAGGGCTGGTGGCTTTCCTAGCCAAAATTAGCAGCACCGAAGATTTGGAAACCTCTTCTTTTATAGAGGAAGAAACAAGAAGTCCAGGCAACCCCCAGATTGGCTCAAAAGGGGGTCACATGGCAAATTATTGGTGGACATTCCTCCTCCTCCTCCCATGAGGAGTACAATGCCCAGAACTTCACTTACACAGTGGAGAAACCCCAATTACAGAAGCCATAAATCTAACACTAAAACCTTCAAACTAAGGTCCCTCACAGACAGCCCCTCCTCTGTGGGGGAAAAACACATTTTAAGAATGGCCTAGGGAGAATCCACATCCTAAAACTGGCCTACACTCAACATTGTAGAGTACTGTAGTTGTAGTGAAATTCACAATTAGCTCTATTGGAAAACACTCCTTAACTAGTGACATCATTCCCTTTACATATGAATAGGTTAAGTACCAGTGGGGAACAATGGGATCCTGGCCTTCTATCCTCCATAGGAAAGCAAAGCCAAACTTTCCCACTATCTGGCAGGCAGAGTCAGATAATGTTTTACTCTGTTCATGAAAATATAAATATTAAAAGATAAACCTTCTGAAATAAGCGCACACAAACATTAACTAAATTTTCAATATTTTAATTCTTATCAAACTACTTTTAAATTTATAACTATAATAGTAACAAATTTGTGGCAGTGGACTATGATTAATTTCTAAAGCTGGCTTTCCAGGATTTTTGTTGATTCAGCATTCTGTGGAGGGAAGCAGAAAAGAATCTGACTGTTGTGGTCCAGTCCTCATCAGACTCTGAAGATGACCTGGATCAGGAGGCACTTCCTATGCCCAGCCCAGTTCTGCCTGCACCTGAACCTGAGAATGTCCTGAACCAGGAATCTCAGCCTGCTTCTGGCCCAAATCTGTTTCCCCAGGCAGACAACCTGTCAGATCAGAAGTCTGATTCTGACAGTCCTCAGTCCTCAGGGAAAGGTGCAGAAAGGAGCTAACCTCTGACAAAAGCAAGCTAGAACTAGTTACCAGAGAAGGCTCCCAGCTGATAGCAATTAGCTGGGAAGCTTTTAAGCAAGCTCATTGCAGCATTCTAGCATTGGTACAATTCTTCAGTGTAAAGACTGATGTCCTGCTTGATTTTGGATACCTCTTGAGATTGCCTGCCTAAACCCTGATCTGCCTGCCATGACCCTGACTTCTCTGCCAACCCTGATGATACCCCTAGACATTATTTGGACTAGACACCTGCTTTAACTACTGGTAACTTGACCTCAGCTTGCTCTTTGGACTTTGCTATTTGGACTCTCCTTGAATAGACTATCTGTGTAGTGCTACTCTGCCTGCTGAGGTAGGTCATCACAACGACAATTTTAAAACTTTGAATTCTAATTGCTTCCATCATCAGACACAACTCAATCCAAGTATATGTTTTTTCCCTGCCTCAGGGTGCTGGGAGGTCTGATCTTGGAAGCCAGCTGGTTCTGGACTGCCTTCACCCTCCGATGCAATCAGGAAAAATGCCAATGGTGTGAATTTGTTTAAGGTGGGTCCCAGCTTGCCATGAAGTGACCCACATACCATGACCTTGGAGCCATCTCCTGCAGCACATATTAAATGAGGCATGCAGGATTTAACACTGGGACTACAATGGACTGCCGTAGCCTTGAGGAAATGGGCAAGGTGTGCTTTCACAGCCAGTGCATGTGGTATGGTATGGCCTCTTCTGCCTCCATGGCAGTTGGGAATCAGAGTTCCTCCTCCACTCATTTTGTCATTGGGCCCAATGTGGTGGCTTTTAGTGGCATTTCCTCCACTGAGGGGACCATCACCCCACCTAAATGGGCTCATCTGCTCGTAGACATTTGCCCCTTTAAGGAGTCAGGTTATTTGTCACTGCCCACCATTCAACATTGAGACACTGGCCATACATATTGAATTCTAATATTTGGGAAAGAGAGAGAGAGATTGTGTGTGTGCGTGCATGCGCGCGCGCACTTGTCTCCTGGCAACTTTCATGAGAAAACCACATATACTCTGCCACATGTTTTCATGGATTGCATCCTACCTCAGCAGACCAACATGGCTGTCTTTCTTGGCATTAATTGCAATCCTTAAATCTGAATTATAATGAGGCTTTATTTATTTATCTTTTTTATTTTCTCCTAACCCATTCTGTTTTTAAACAGAGAAACCATGCCTGTTGAGATAATGAAAGCAATTCCTTTCAGTCAAAGAATTCCCCCCCCCCCACACACACACACACACACTATAAAGAAAACATTCCAAGGATAAATGAGTCCATTTAGCTGCTATTTAAGACTGTTTATAGAACACACTGAAACAGCAGAATTTCTAGTTTTTACTTTTCACAATTACTCAAATGTTGGGAGAAAGGTAGTGGCAAAGTTCAATTGCCTCTTATCTAGAGGCTCCCTTTTCCTTGACAGACCTCTAATATATCCACTCTGTTTCCTCAACTGAAGTGTGTGATTTCCCCCTCTCTCCCTCCCTCCTGTATGTACCATACCAAAGATGCTATATCAGTGATGGTGAGCCTTTTAAAGGCTGAGTGCCCCAAAAGGGCAGAGGATGGGAGGCAGGCATTACACGTGCCAATGACGTGACATCAGTGTATGGCCCTGCCCCACACCCTAGCATGAATGTGGGCAAGCCGGCCACACCACAGGCAAGCTCCCCACCCCTGCTGGCACAGACTAGCACCCACCACCACCATAACCCTTCCTGCACACCAGCCCCAAGTCCAGGAGGGCTTTGCACCTGCCCTGCTAGCTGGATGAAGGGTAAAACCCCACCCCCAGGTAGGGGAGGGTTTTGCAAAGTCCCTGTTAGCTGGCTGGAGAAAAAACTTCACCCCAGCCGGGCATGGGAGGCTTTGCAAAGTCCCTGCTAGCCGGATGGAGGACAAGCACTGCCCCTGGCTCAGGAGGGTGGGGTGGGGCCTGCCGACATGGTTGTGCGTGCCTACAGAGAGGCCTCTGCCTGCCTCCTCTGGCATGTGTGCCATCAGTTCCCCTTCACTGTGCTGTATCATAGCAGGCTGTCTGCATAGGTTCCCTTATTCCTCTTAAGACTTAAAAGTCTCTGTTATGGCAGTGAAGCCTAGAAAAGGCCAGACTAGAAGGTTTGTTCAAATGTCATGCTATGCCACAGCTATGCCACAGCCATGCCCACCCACCCACCTACTCATTGTCAGGGATTAACAAAAGAGCATGGATATTATGCATATTAATGGGTGTAATTTAATCCACTGCTTTGCTTACCTAGAGGCCAAAATTCTTTTGCCTAGCAAAAGCTAAATGGTAACTTTTGGTCCATTCCTCTCTGGTAAACAAGCCATCCCTGCTGATGTTCAGGTGTGTGTGCCTGTTGGTTAGGGTACAAAACAACAACACAAAAGTCATAGTGGTTGGTGCCTGCTGCTGCCATCTCCACCCAAGATTGGGGTGGCTTTCCTGAACATAGGCTCTATGGACTCCAGACTCTTGGTGTTGATAGAATCAGTGAGTGATTCACCATAAACCCCTCATCCCACAGGGGAGCTTAGTTTTCTTCAATACCTGCCATTACCCATTAACTGAGCCCCAGTTCCATTCATTGTGTCAGCTGAGTCCCTGGTCCGAAGCCAAGGTCAACTTTGGGACAATGAGCCCAGCCAGCTCATTGTAGGGAGAACTACAAAGTAGCTTGTCCTGCTCCCTGAGTAGCTGTTGGTTGTCCCCATTCTTCCAGCAGGGCCTCTTCTGTATTCCTCAGGGTCAAGATTCGGCCAGGTGCCTGTACTGTCATTCTGAGGGCCTAGGAAGTACAATGAACAATGGGCCCCTCCCACCCCATCCTATATCTGGGGTGAAGCTGACTCATTCACGTGTTGCCCATGGATCTTGGAGCAACATTGGGCATTCTTGCCAAGGATGCAGAAGATATAAGGGCCTTCTCAGAAGAGGATGATCCTCTTTCCATTCTCTTCATCCTTCTTTATACCTGATGTCCTGTTATTAGAATTTCTAGGAAATGCATAGATCTGGGATGTACAGCGCACCGGGTACTGCCAAAGTAATCCCCTAACACAGAGGCACTCTTTTTGTCAGGGAGGAATAAACCAAAAGTTATGATTAGGCTTGTGTTAAAAACTGGATTTCAGCCATTGAATCAATGGGATTTTCATAAATATTGACTGATCACTTAGTCACTGTGTGTACTTTAGTTTTTGACTTATGGTGGCCATATTACTTAATGACCTCCAAAACATGCTATCATTAACTGTCTTGCTCAAGTCTTGTGAGGTGAAGGTTGTGAGCACCATTATTGAATCAATCCATCTCACACCGAGTCTTTCTCAGTGTTGATCAAATTGACACAGTATCTGGGCTTCTAGCAGAGTACCTGGGCTTCTTCTCAACTGTGAGACCTTTAAGGGGTGGGGGGGATTATGGTTGGCATTTTCAGGATAGGAGAAGACGATGGAAGGTTTTTCTATAAAATAGGAAGTGGGAGATCTGGAGAAAAGTTGCACAATCTCATCTCTTTAATTCCCAAGATAAACTTGAAAGCTTTTGAGCAACATCTTAATTTACAATTTAAAGCCTTTGTATCTTTGAACAACAGAATTCTCCCACTGTGTTAATTTTAAATAAGAAAGACTAAGAGTTGTCTTCATATTGTTCTGTTTGATTCTCTGGGTCATTAAATCATAGAGGACCAAAGGGGAGTTACATCATACAAACACATGGAAATCTGTTATTCAATGTCTGTCACCTAATTTTTAGGTATCTAGATTATCATATTGTTTTCTAACCCTCCAAATATTATGATACTCGGTTTCTTAGCATATTGCTTATGTTCACTGTTTGGGTCCATGTTGCTGATGGAGAAGTATCTTAATTATGTATCCAACCCATATAGCTTCCTAACTGTGGAAGCTCTTTTTTGTTTTATGTATGGACTAGAAAATGTTATGTTATTTGTTCTACACAAAGAAATGTTTTGTGACCTGTATATATAATTCCCAGAGAGAGACCCAAGAATTGAAAGCATATGCTATCACATCGCTTCCTTAAATTTTTATGCAACGTCTGGAAACTTTTAAGTTCAGTTCCTACTGTGGAAAAGAGGGTCAGGTTGCAAACTATAAATCGGTTTTAAAATGGCAATAGTCAAATTCTGAATCCTTCTCCTGTTTTGAGAAAATGGTTGCAATTCTCTCAGAATTAATTGATTGTATTAATGATCTCTGCAACACAAGGAGATGTAGTTAATATGCATTATATTTTAACACTAACATTTATTCTGCATAGACAGGCTAAACATGCATACATACTATAGTTTTAAAGACACTGTGGTCAACCTAATTAACATGTTGGGAGTTTGGTTTAAGAGGCTTATAACCCCATTTTAAGCTTTTAGAATGGGCTCAGAGATGCCCATAGAAGAGTACTGTCTCAGTTTGCAAAACTATGGTTCAAATTAGTTCAAGATGTTATGTGGACTATGAGATGACTTTGTTATCAATGATCACAAATTATGTTGTGATTGACAAAATGGATGTCTTGACAATCGAGGACAGTCCATTGAAAGAATGGTCAGATATAACTTGCGAAGCAATTTCTGCACAGGTTTAACAAAATTATCTGCATATTTTTTAAATCAGCTGTATGTTTTGCTGTATGATTTTTATCTCCATCACGAGAACCACAAAAATAATAGAATAAATATTATTTTGCAAACAAAGCCCTTGCATTTTTTTTTTACAGAAGATTGCATTTAATATAAATGCAAATATAATATTAAGCATATTATAATAGTAACAAATAATATAATAGTAACAAACACTATAAATTAACACTCAGAAATTAATGAGGTTGGAGCAGAGACCCAGAGGCGTAGCTACCGCCGTATCTGCCGTATCAATTATACGGGGCCCCCGGGTCACGGGGGCCCCCAACGTGCGTAAGCAAAACAAATCTTTACCCTTCCTAGGGCCCCCCAAACAAATTTTTATACGGGGCCCTGCCAAGGCACGCTACTCTTCTGCAGAGACCTGGATATAAATGCTAATATGAAACAACAGAAACCTGCCCTTCATCGCTTCTTACCTATCACCTTAAAAACTCTCATAGTTGATCTAACACTAGCTTATGTGGGCTGCAATCCACTTCATTAATATATTGAAATAGCCATCTTCCTGGTGTTAACCAATTTAACCAAGAGTAAAGAACAAACAGATCTCTGCCAAGGTGAATGTTTTTCAGATAACTGGCCAAATTACCACCAAACAAAATAGCTCAGCATGTCAGTGGAGTCTTTTTCTTCTTCAGCTGCTGTATCAATTCCAGATATTGGCTATCATCGTGGTGATAGTCTTCCTGTTCTTAACTCCTCAGAACAGTTCTTCCGAGGGCCTTCCACACCAGTCTTTCAGGTTCTTCAGCCATGAAGTCTGTCTGCACTCAGGGCCTCTCTTGCCAGGAATCTTTCCTTGCAGAGCAAGTTGGAGTATTCTATATTTTATGTTGCTCTTCATGATATGGCCAAGGTATTGGAGCTTTCTTTGCTTGATGGTCTTAAATAGTTATTGTTCTTTATCCATTCACCTCAATACTTCTACATAAGTCACATGGTCAATCCATGATTATCCTTAGCAGCCATCTGTAGATCCATATTTCAAAAGCTTCGATTCTCTTTTCAGATATTTTAGTCAAAGTCCAAGCTTCAACTCCATATAGCAACACTGGAAATATGTAACATCTCACTATTCGGAACTTTGTAGCAAGAGTTAGATCTCTATTGCATAATGTGTCACATTTTTATGAAGGGGGAACTTGCTTTTTCTATTCATATTTTAATCTCTACCTTGCAACTTACTCCCCAAATACACAATTTAATCAACTATTTCGATTGTTTGCATTCCTGCCATTAGCCTGTCTTGAGTTGGTGTTTGGCTTATAACCAGATATTTCATCTTCTTGATGTTGAGATCTAAACCATATTCTGCACTTGAAGCTATAACTCAATCCAGCATCAACTGAAGATCTGCAAGGTTTATGGCCAACAACAAAGTCTCATCAGCATATAGGATAGTATGTATATATATATATATATATACACCTCTGTGAATTTGAACCTGCCCAGTCAGCTGCTCTTCAATTCTGATTTGAGCTGTCTGATTCCAATAAAGGTTGGTGATGATTCTGATATCTTTATCATCTACACCTATTTTCTTCAGTACTTCGATCATCTTCTCATGCTGGCATCTGTCAAAGGCCTTTGCATAATCTTTAAAACATGCATGCACATCACATCACATGTCTCTACACCTTTGTATGAGGACCTGCATCGTAAACAGTGCCTCTTTGGTACTCATAGAATTCCGGAAGCCAAATTGTGCTTCACCTGTGCTTTCGTGTACTTCTTATAAATTTTACTATGGATTATTTCTACTATTGTGGATATGTTTTGACACAATTCTCTCTCTCTCTGTAATAAACAAAATAAGATCAAATGAAAAAAAAAATAAGATCAAGTCAAGAGGAAATTAAATTGTAGCCAAGCTGCTATAGATACCAAACAATGTTAAACATTTAAAATTTAATTTTAAAAGCCCACATTTGGGTCTAAAAATCAGGCTTTGTGTTAAGAACCTGTGTACTAACATCTTGCTGCATTACAGAGAGCTTCCTTATTATTGTCTCTATAATGTTGGACCAGCAATTTGATATATCCTCATGTCTTGGCACACCAAGTAACTAGAAATGAGAACTGAAAGCAATAAGACTCCCATCTGGTTGAGAAGTGAAAAAAACAATTCCCCACCAGCATAAGTGCAGGCATTACTGTTTGGCTTACTTTGATTTTCGTAGCTCTTCAGCAAGATAAAAACCACGGCTATGCCAAATTCTAGAGACTAGGCCAGGACAATATTCAAAGCTCCAAGAGGAGTTTTCTGAAACAAGGGCTGTTAAGGACAAGACATTTTAGAGATCACTGGCTCATTAGGGTTACATTAAGTCAGAAACAACTTTAGGGGCTGTGGTGGCTCAGTGGTTCACCTTGTTAGTTGGAAGGCCAACAAGTTGGCAGTTTGAGACCCGGGTACTGCATGATGGATTGAGTGCCCATCTCTGTCCCAGTTCTTGGGGACATGAAAGGAGACTCATTCAGGCATCCCATGAGCAGAGTTTGTCCAGCAAAATTCCTTTCAACCCAGAATAATTTCTGGAACAAAATTATCAAAGAAACAACTTGATGGAAAACAACAACAGTTACTTGAATATCTGGATAGATAAAGAGATTGTTTTAATGCATCCTAAGTCAAGCCCCTCCCCCAGGAGTGGGTTAATACATTCTAAAGCAAGCACTAACAAGGAATATCTGGGTAGGAAACCTTGCAGATTTCCCATAATATGCAGCTTGGGCCTGAGGACACCAAGAACTCTCAGCTACTTTGCAAGTGTAATGAAGGTAGATTATATTTTCAAGAAATTTATGGACAAATCAGAAGATTAAATTGATGATTAGCTTGTTAATGTGACATGGATCTCAGTCAAAATAATGGAGAAGCAGATAAATGAGTTTAATTATGCTTCTCTCCCTATCTTTGTTCCTGGTGTCAGCCAACGTGGGTTGGTATACAATATAGTTGCTAACAAATGATTTAATATCATTATGAAGTGCCCTTTTGGTTGATAAAAGGTATCTTTGTCCTGATACTCAGCCTCTTTAAGGTATTTGTAAATTAGCATTGTGCAGCAGTTTTTATGATGATGAAGAAGAAAAATTTGAACCATAATATCAGAATAAAAGTCACAATTGAGAGGTTAGAAATTTAGGAACTGGTAAATCACAGTAAAGCCTTTCTACTTTCTGCCTACAAAGCTGATACACAGTTCCATACAAATCAGATAATAATTAGGCTCTATTGATTTAAGTGGGACATATTTCAAGCAAGTGCATGTAGAATCGTAGCCTTAATTAACACTGAAGAGAGGTACAGTAGAACCCCATATAACAAATGCCTCTTACAGCGATTAAATTGTACAACAATGAGGATTTTAAAAAACATTGTGCACCGTATAACAACTAAAATCTTTATACAACGCAATGCATCTCTATGGGGGAAATTGTACAATGATTTTTTTATCGTTTTACAATTTTTCCCATAGAGATAATCATTGTATGATGTATCCCATAGGGATAATTGCTATACAATGCATGCATTGTATAGTGATTAAATTGTACAATGACTAGTCCCGTAGAACGAATTAAAATAGTTACACAGGGTTTTACTGTACATTCATTTCTGTAGACCCATGAATAGCAACAAATACTGAAAATGCAATTGCAGTTTTAGCTTTATCAATTCAATGTAGAGCAGTGGTTCCTAATGTGGGGCCCATGCCCCATAGCAGGACCTCAATTTCCAGAAGAGAGAGAATTACGAGAAGTCCAGGTGGGGTTCAGAAGAGGCAGGGGGACTAGAGACCACATTGCCAACATATGTTGGATCATGGAAAAAATGAAAGAATATCAGAAACAAGTCTACTTCTGTTTCATTGAATACACCAAGGCCTTTGACTGTGTGGACCACAACAAAATGTGGCAAGTAATTAAAGAGATGGGAATACCAGAGCACCTTAGATACCTCATGAGAAATCTGTACAGAAGTGCCTGGTGGACAGTGGTCCATGGGGTGGCAAAGGGTCGGAAATTGACTGTGCGACTGATCAACAACAAAAGTCAGTACATTGGCTGATCAGTGCTTTGGGGAATTGACTTGGGATTCTGGGAATTGAAGTCCAAAAACAAAAGATTGGGAAACACTGACTTAGTGTTTAAAAGCAAACTCTTAGAGTCCATGTAAGAATACATCTCTGGTTAATGAGCAAGGGAATGAAGATATATTGTTACAGTTAGCAGATGAAACAATTGCACCTTAAAATGTTAATGAGAGAACAAATTATCTGGTTGAACTTTTGCACTTTAATTACCATGCCCAACCTTCTTCTTTTATTTCATTATTTTCCTCTTCCTCCTTCCTGGCTTTGTCTTGCCTTATTTCTTTTTCTCATTTCAAAAAGTGATTTACTTATTAACCTCGCTGAGGATCTCTACTTGCTCCTTTCTCAAGAAGTAAAAATTCAGCCTTTTTCTCATTTTCCTTACATTCCAGTGATACCCCCACCACAACCCCTGCCACCGCAGGGGCAAAGATATCCTGGCAACTGCTGCTAACATTAGAAATCACACTTGAGGTCACTTGCTGTTTTTTGGTGTTTTGTTGTTAGCCGTCTCTAATTTATGGCAACCCTATGAAGGCGTGATCTCCAAAATGTCCTGTCCTCAACAACCCAGCATAGCTTTTGTCAACTTAAGCCTATTAGGAGTTAGGGGTAGGGGTACAGGGCCATAGCCAAGGGGGTTGGGGGGATCCCTCCTGAGCTAACAGTCCCCCCCCCAACCCAACCCATGTGCCAATGTTATATATGTGAGTGTGACATTGTTGCCCCTCCTGATTTTTTTTTGCCCCTCCTGACCCCCCTACCCCCCTACCCCCCCAAAAAAACCCATCTAGAATCCTGGCTAGATGGGCCTGTAGAGGTAGGACAACAACACATGATGTGAATGTGGCGAGATACAGAATCTAGCTCATTTACTTGCCTGTCGATTGCTGCCAGAAACATGCACCAAGTCCTATCACCCTAAAGTCTATCACTGTAATTTGGATTCAGTCTTAAGTCTCTTCTGCAGCATTTGTAACCTTTCCATTTTTCTTCCAGCACCGATCTTTATGGCGACCCAGATGATATTTCTGTTATCATGCTTTGCATTAATTCTCCTCCTCCTCATGGGATTCTGGTTTATAGACCCTCCTCAATCCCTAGCAGCCTAGCTTTAAGATTTTTAGTACTATACTACTTTAATTTAATTTAATTTAATTTAATTTAATTTAATTTAATTTAATTTAATTTAATTTAATTTAATTTAATTTAATTTAATTTAATTTTTGCACTTGTATGCTGCCCAATCAGGGAACCTGACTCAGGGTGGCTCACATGATAATTAAGCAATATACACAGTAAATTCACATAAATATAATATACTAAATTCAGTCTACAAAAACAGCACATAATAATATACAACAACACAATACAATACTACAATATAATAATAAAGTCACAACCACATAAAAAGTTCCCCAACAAACAACAAAGTCCAGGGGTGGGGCGGCAGGTGTCCTCAGCCTCAGGGCTTTCCAGATGGTCTAAAATACATGTGGCTCAACTGTTCCCATTTAAAAGGAAACCTGGACTGGAGGGCTAGAAACCAAGGGATGAACCTCACTGTACACCATCTTGATAGTCAATGTATTCACTTCACTAAAAGGAAATTCAGCCAGCAAAATCCATCTATATAAGCAGAAGAGGAGCTGGTGTTTTGTAAAGTTAATCCATGTTTGACACAAACCCTACTCTCAAATCTCTGCATTGCAACAAGGATAGCTTTAAAAATGCTGTTCCTGTCCAAATCCATTTTGCTCCTATCTACTGTGAAGACTGCAGCTAAACTCAGAAGGAACACAAGGAAACTGCAGGGTGCTCAGGATGGCTCCATTTAGAAAGAAAGAAGCAAAATGATTTGCAGAACCAATACACAGTCTTGAAGGCCCTTTGACTAAACTTTGAACGGACTTAGTCATGTTTAACCTCAATAAAAATGATTTTAATTGGTCTTTTGTTGTTGTTCGGCAGCATATAAACCAAAAAATTAAATTAAATTTAAATTTGTTGTGCAGTCGGTTCTGATCCTTCATGACCCCGTGGATCACTACACGCCAGGCACCCTTATCCTCCACCATCCTCCTCAACCCACCCAGCTCTGTGCCGATTGCATCAACAATGTCATCTAGCCATCTCATTCTCTTTCACCCCCTTCTTCTTTCGCCCACCACCTTTCCCAGCACCAAGGCTTTCTCAAGTGAATCCTCTCTTCTCATTTGATTTCCAAAGTACTTTAACTTCATCTTCAATATTTGACCTTCCAAGGAGCAGTCAGGGTTGATTTATTTTCAGAACGACCTGTTTGTTCTCTTTGCTGTCCAGGGTACTCTCAAAGTTCTCCTCCAGCACCACATATCAAAGGTGTCTATTCTTCTGCACTCAGCTTTCTTTATGGTCCAGCTCTCACAACCATACATTACTACCAGAAATACAATTGCTTTGACTAGACAATTTTTTGTTTGTAAGGTGATGTCTCTATTTTTAAGTACGGTATGTTCCCCAAATTTCACATAGCTTGCCACTCACGTCTGGTCTGCTCTATGCAACTGGTCTGCTCTATGTAAACTAATTAATCCAATCCATTGAATTAAATAAGAGAGTTAAGTAATTACCCAGGTTCTTCTCACTGGAATCCGTTAGCTGCTAAATATCTTATTTTGTACTCTTTTTTACAGAAGAATTACATGGTTGGTTTAAATCTCTCCTACTCATGTAATTATGATTTGATTGTTTGTTTGTCTGTTTGTTTGTATATCCAGTTTTAGAGTATTCATGGCAACAGACTGAAAATCCTGAGGATTAGGGCAAAGTTATGTTCATATTTTTCTATTGGACTCATGTTTTTCTTTTAAGAAAAGTTCCTGCTGTCACTCCGAAGAATGAGGCTGTGGTTTAGGTTCCACTTGAATTCCTTCTCTGAGAAAACAATCTGTCTTATATGCACATAGAAAATACAGAGAGATGATAATTGCTATGGACAAGAGCCACAGAATTCTAATTCTTTTCTATGATTTCCCTGTGCAAATTAAGATCTGATATGCTGAAAAATGTGGTTCTCTGGTGGGTGGGTGGGATACGTATGTGAATGTATATTGTACCTAATCCCTCAACATCTGAACCAAGTTTACCAGAGACAGTAACAAATGGTCAGACAAATATAATGTCTCAGTGAACATCTGCATAAAAATATCTCTGTGTGTTTGTTCCAAGTGATATAATTGAATTATATCTCAATCTCTTAAATATTATTTATAGAATTTCCCGGTAGATTGTCAAATGGGGAATGTGATGAAGGAAAATTATCCATGCTTTATTTCTTAAATGCCTTAATCATTCCACATGATGGCACAACACACACATGGAAGGATCACCATAGGATATGACAAAGGCTCTGTTTCTCCATTGCTTACCTTTCTATAAAAATGCACAGTGGTGACATGTAGCATTGAAAGGCTAGAAACCTGCACCATCTTCTTTATCCCCATCCAACCTTGTCAGTCCAATTTGGTCAAGGAACTTAATTCCATATCGTTTCTTGACCTGAAGGAGAGATGTGTTGGATAAGACTAAGAGAGGGGCACTCAGGACCACCAGTACTTCAACTATCATTGGAACAACACAGATAGGAACCTCTAAGACAGGTAGTAAGAATGTGATGAATTCTTGCAAAAGGTTTGCCTTATGGATTGAAAAACACACAATCCATCCAATGCTTTTGATTTCCTAAAATCAACAAAGCCATAACTAACATAGCTTTTCACAGTTTGTGCACACACATGGACGCACACATGCACACACATACACATGCTTTTCATAGATGTGAGACCTCACATCAGTACTCACAGAAAACATTTCTGTCTCACTGATATAGAAGGGAAAAATTGCAGTTTCTCCTGCTTGAAACAAATATGTTCATCTGTCTGTTGAAGGTGCAAATAGTGGAACTGTTATTGCCTATGGAGATTACTTTAGTTGCAACAGCCATGCTCATATTATGTGCATGATTTTGTTCAAATTGTAGAAATGGCCCTATGGCCCTGGCAGACATAATCAGGTAGAGATGTTCCATCAATTAGTAAAGTCCCAAACCAGAGACAGAAACACTTTGTGATCTAAGAGTGATCACTTCACATTATCCACAATGAGTCCATACAGCTGCAGAAAGCTCAGACCCATGAAACTTTGCTTGTAGGTGTAAATTCTTCTCCTTCTGCCATATCCTAATCAGAATATAGATGATCATCATGGTGATCAGCCATGAAGACTGTCTGGATAATGTAAATGCAACAGGCTTTTATGTGCTTTCCATATTGCACCATGACCACCATACCACTGATCCAGTTCCACAAGTCACTTTCTGGTCCTGAGCAGAGGCCAATATTTTTGAAGCTGCTTCACTCCATCAAGATGGATTCAAGTGGGGATTAATCCGTCTGTGGACTTTGGCACCCAAGGCAATTAGTCCTCATGGTTGTCAGGTTAGTTAAGCGCCCCCTAACACTTGGCTTTGAGTTGCTGGCAGTGTGGTCTACTCTATTACCATAACAGGATAATCTGGCCAGACTGGAAGTTACTACCTGTATTTTCTTTGCTTTCCTCTGCCTCCTGTTGCTTCTCTGTCTGAGTGAAGAAAGCACAGGAAGTTCTGATGCTGCAGCATGACTCCAAGTTTACACCAGCAGGAGCCCCATTAGATTCAATGGAGCCATTCCTGAGTAAGCAGTTTGATGACAGCAGCAGGTATGATTGAGGTTAGCCGTTCTGTTCCATCAGGGCTGGGAAGTAATGCACCTTAAGAATGATGAGTCTCTGAAAAAGGGCTGGCAAGGCATTTATTCAAAATACGAAATCACCTATGCTCAGATCGCTCATCCCAGGCTTTCTTTTGGCTGAAAATTGTACATTCCTGTCTTTGCTGCATACACAGAATTTTCCATCGCTAAGGATAAATACACACTTGGCGCTTCACTTTAATCCCCTGAGCAAATTTTCTGTTTCTGCATGCTCTATGTGAAACCAAAAAGCCAAATATATTTTGCAAAAACCCCATAAATTCTTGCGTATCTTTGAGCAAATGTTTGCTTCAATATCAAGATGTGTAGGTGGGCAAGCAGTGGGGGCTAGGGAGGCGATGCACTGGATGAGTCATTTTTTGCTTCCAGCTTCTCATAGGACATTCCCTGACATTTTGTCAGGAGAGTGACTAGGAGTTTGGCATGGGAAGAGAACAAGGAGCAGGCTGTCCACTACCCACTAGGGCCATAATGGAGAACCGTATGGGCGTGTTTTACTTCTGCTTCCAGGAGCAACGAGGGCGGTGTGGGCTGGATGAATCACAGTAAACCCATTCATGTGGATTCACGGGGGCTTCTGGGAATTGAAGTCCAAGAACATCTGGAGTGCCAAGGTTCACCATCACAGCACTATGGTAAATATTATGTTGGCTTAGATTTGCTTCCTCAGATGAAGCAGTAAATTGTGTCCCGTCCATTAAATCATGAGGCTTAATACTGAAGGACTGCAGTGGCTTAGTGGTTAAGATGCTGAACTTGGCTCCTGGGAGGTCAGCAGGTCAGCAGTTTGAGACCTGAGTTCTGCATGACAGAGTGAGCTCCCATCTCTGTCCCAGCTCTTGCCAGCCTAGTAGTTCTAAAGCAAGAAATTACAAGTACATAAATAGGTACCACTTCAGTGGGAAGGTAAACAGCATTCTGTGTCTAGTCATGCCTGCCACATATTAACGGAAATGTCTGCAGCGACAGACAACACTCGCTCTTTGAGTGTAAATGGAGATAAGCACCAAACCCTATAGTCAGATATGGCTGCCAAGGGTGACCTAATACTGAAGATTTAAATAACAGGAAATCTTACAAGTCAGCACCTCCTTGACATCTGCAGTCAAAGCCACTAGCATTGTGCTGCCTGGGACAGCTATCTCATCCTATTGAGTGGTAGACTGGACATATGAAGGACTTGATGTAGAAGGCAAAACCTGCTGCTTCATCCTCCCTTATGATAGGGCCGGTCATAAAATTTCCTTTAACTATGTAAACATTGACTATTGCTGTTGCCCAGTTGTCCCCCAATTATTTTTCTGCTACCATCACCATGGAATCTATCAATTCCCTTCTGGTGATGCAGCCATTAGTTCCTGAGGGAAATTAAAGTGTCTTAGTCTGATATTTTCCACTTTGTGAAGAGTCCAGACTCCACAGACTCTAAGACAGGGGTGCCCAAACTTTTCAGGCTGTGTGTTAGGCAGGCCAGTATATGGTTCCTCCCACCAGAAGCAGAAGTAAAACATGTTTACACATGTCCATAAAGCTGCCGTAAATGCACCCACGGCTGTCGTAACTGTGTTTATGACAGCCACAGATCATTTATGGCAGTGTTTTGGGCATGTGCGGACATGTTCCACTTCCACTTCCATCAGTGGTGAGGCAAGTAACGGCTGGATGATTTGGCACCAGGGGCCAGATCCAGCCCATGGGCCATAGTTTGGGCACCCTGCTCTACAATAAAGAGCACAGGAGAAGCTGATCCTGATGAGTGTATAAAAGTCACTAATAATGCACTAAGCAAGCTAGAGGCTGTGACACAGTTTTAATTGTCTCTAGCTGGGAAAGACTATTGCTCAGTAGTGGAGCTCAAGTTCAGATTCAGTTCCAGACATCTTTATATGGTGCTTCAAAACCTTTGCTGGGATCTTGGGAGGCCATGTCTGGTCACAACAAGGACACTGGACCAGGCCAGAAGTTGGTGTAGATGAAACAAGGAATTGATGATTTTTTTCTCCCAGCTGAGTAGGCCTCTAGATCTGTTATAGGAAAACAATAAAGAGATATATGGCATTTTTGAAAAGTAGCACATGTCTTATAAGATCAGTATTCAGCGGTCACAATCTGTTTCCTTGGAGTATCATTTTAGAAGTTTAGACAGATGTATAGCATACATGATTGGTTGTGAAGAAGTCGGGGGGGATTAGATGAAGTGATAGTTGCATTACTATTCATTACACTTAACATTATTAGTTCAGTGATTGGTGATAATGGAAGCATCCTGACAATCAGTCATCGACTGCAACTTATATTCAAGAATACATTTTTTCCTGGCATGAGTTTGTTTAAGGTGGATCCCATCTTGCCATGAAGTGACCCACACACTATAACCTCGGAGCCATCACCTATGGCACACATGAAGTGTGACATGCAGGATTTGACACCAGGACTGCAATGGACTGCCGCAGCCTTGAGTATATGGACAAGGTGCGCCTTCACAGCCAGTCCATCTGGCGTGACTATTCCACCTCCATGACCATTGGGAATCAGGTGGTGACAATCAGTAAAGCAGTCAAAACATCCACCTTGTGGACTTTTGTCTGGTGAAACAAGTAGGGTGCAGGATGAGTGCCAGAGCCAAAAGTAGATAGCTCAACCCTTTCCTTTTTTCCTCCATCCTCATCGCTAGCTAGTGTTCTCTCTCTCTCTCTCTCTCTCTCTCTCTCGGCCATTCCCATACTTTCCACCTCCTCCTCTTCAAACTCCTTGCTCTTTTGTAACTTTATTGAGTAACCTTGGTTATTTTCAGTCTGTTTTGGTAGAACTTTCTTGGTAGCATTAATTTCTAGCTGTTGAGAGCTGATTTGTGGAGCACTCGGGATAAAACAAAATGGAATGATATGATCCCAATTAATAAAGTTGAATTGTGGAACATGCTGTGTTGTCAAAATGTGACAAGCCACATTGTTAGCCACTCTGACCTGAGCACAATTTTTCTGAAGAGTATATTTTTGTATAGCTTATATAATGACAGCTATATTGTAGCATCTTGGGATTTGCCTTTATGCTTTAATACAAAATTCAGTGAAAGACTATAATTTAGAAAATGGTATAAATTGCTCGTAGATTATGGGTCAGAGACTGTGCCAGTGAACACTTTGGTTGATCTGTCCCTGTGAAGTTAAACTCATGAACACCAGCTTGTTGGAAGGCTTTTCTCTGATGGACCTCTCAAATGTTACATCAATGAATAGGCCTCTAAAGGAAATGTGTCATTAAACTCCTGAACTCTCACTATGGGATCTAACAGGCAGCTGATTGCTCAGATTGGAAACCATTGAAAAATGCATTCCCTGTAGGCTGGAGGTGGACAAAAGGATTCTGTCTTCAGGGGAATATAAACATGTGCCATGCCCATATCCTCAAGAAAAGTGGGGTTCTTCAGACTTTGTAAGACTGGCTTAGAAGTGGGAAATAACTTTTCACTGGAAAAGGCAGAAGTTGTATATTCATATCTCCCAGGACTCACTGCAAGAACCAAAGTGGAACAGTCTTCATGCCCAACATAGAGGGAATGTCCCACAGGTCTATCTCACCCATGAAGTTTTGCAACTCCCAGGGAGTGTAGCAACTTCCCAAGGGTCATTGGGGACAGTTTCCTTGTTCTTTAAATGAGAAACATGGGGTGAGCAATAGAGCTATGGAAAACTCTGTAGTCAACTGTTTTGGGATGCTCACCTCCACAATTCTACAGGGGGAGTTCTGCATGAATTCTGGAAATGGAGGTCCAAACAAATTCAAAAGTCCCATCCATTCTTAAAGGCTATAGATATGACTTAGTGTCTACCAGATCAAATGGTTGATTTGGATAATAATAATAATAATAATAATAATAATAATAATAATAATAATAATAATAATTATTATTATTATTATTATTATTATTATTATTATTATTATTATTATTATTATTATTATTATTATTTCTTCTTCATTTATATCCCACCCATTTGGAGTCACCCCCCACTCTGGGCAGCTAACAACAGCACATTAAAATACATACTAAAATCACATAATAAAATACAAATATAAAATTGTAGATTGCAAATGAAAATACTGATAATGTGCTGTGTTTGAAATAAGTGTAGTAACACTGGTAAGTGAATATTTTGGACCTCGTGGTACAATAGAAAGAATTTAGAGTGGAATATATGTTGGTAAATAACATTTTCCCCCCCCCCCCAACTTTATTGTTTGACTTTTGCTCTCCTCAGTATACCAACCTTACGGGATACCAGTAACAATTTTATGGAAAGTTGTTGGTATGCAATTAATTAATGCTGATAATTTGCTGCTTCTACAGAAAAATTAAGAATCCTCCTCCCCCTCCCCCGTTTTATTTTTAAATTTGTGTTAGAGGATGCTTGCTACTTGTATAACTGGTGAGTTCAATCCTAACATTATCACCACATATTATCTGTACCAAATATGTGTATAGTGTAGTATCGGGTCATTTATGACTTATGGCAACCATATGAATTAATGATCTCTGAGAGATCCTATTGTTAGTAATCCAGCTTTGATCTTTCAAATAAAGTCAGTTTCCTATTTGGCTTTCCTCTTCTCCTTATGCCTTCTGCTTTGCCCAGCATTATGGGTTTTTTCAATAAATCTTGTCTTCTCATGATATGCTCTAAGCATAATAACTTCAGTTTAATCATTTAGCTTCTAGTGACAATTCAGGCTTGCTTTGATCTAGAACCAACTTATTATCCTATCTGTCAGTCCATGGTGTCTGCCAAGTCCTCCTTCAAAAGTCTGCAGCAAATGGATTAATTCTTTTTTTCTCTTGCAGATTTTTTCACCTGACTAATGTCCACATCTCTGTGTAGTAATTGGATATATTATAGTCTGAATGATTTGTCCCAAGCCCTGGGCCTTTTCCCCATAGTAGAGAAGGTTTCCTTGAAATCTCAGACATACACATTTAACACTCACTTCACTTTTGGGATTTAATTGCATTTATTGCTGTGCTACTTTGGAGATAAAGGCTGGTGCAGGATTGTACTATCCTCCATTGCACAAGTGTTCCTGGAAGGTACATAAATACAGTTCAAGGACTAAGATCAAGCCTTATCTAGAAATAGTGGTTGGAACATCAAGACCCTGCTAAACTGGCATGTATTCATAGTTGCTTTCCTGTCTACCTCAGCATCTTCTTCAACCCTTTCTCCTATTCCCTATGGGTGTAATTGATGGTGTGTCATGATTTTAGATGAGGCATGTGAGGTTTGGACAAACACATGCAATACTGTCTTTTTAATCTCCAAAGTGGAGAGCAATATAGTTATATGGTTTACTTTGTTAGAACCAATGGACTTAATTTCAGTTTTACTCCATAATAAAATGTACATCACTGGTTCAGCATCCATGATGATCTGTTTTGAAGCAATCAAATTAAATGCAGTGAAAAGTGTTACCAAGTCAGCATCATCTAATTTTCTGAGATTTAAGCCCAAGACTTGCAGAATACATCATAAAACCTGAATATCATAGTCAAAGCTGGAGTCCTGGAAACTTCAGGCATGCCACAGGTGTAGCAGCAACAGGTATAGCCCCTGGGAGCACTGAGCCATTAGAGCAAAGTGATGCAGTGATGACCTTGGCCAATCAGCTTAAGACCCTGCCCAGAGTACAGCCATATATGTGGAGTATTTGTTCAGGCTTGGTCATGACAGATGACTTGTACATAGTTGGCCAGTCTTCTGAAGCATCTTCTCATATGCACAACACTCTTTCTTCACCCCAATTTCTTAGTCCAGGAAGATGTTTTCTTCACATTCTTTGTCCCTTTTTTCTTGTAGGAGCCCTAAGAATGTCAGTGTTCCATCAAGTGGCTGTTAATTTTATCTGCCTTGCTGTCCAGAACCTTTAGGATATGTCCATGTGATAACACCTTTTCACTCTTGGTATGGTGAAAAAGGACATCAAAGTGTTACTGAGCCATTTGTACTACTAGAAGCCCTATTCTAAAGAGAGACTATTGTCGCCTTATATCTCCTGCTGGTACTTTATTGAGTACACTCCAAAGATGTATTACTGGACTCTCTCCTTTTCCCTCTCTCCCCAGCTGATGGTTGCCATAGCAACTGGAAAACCCACAGCCCAGGAGAAACCTTCAAAAATCAATGTTTGCCTCAAGGAAAAACAAGTAGAGGGGTGGAGAGGAAAGAGAGGTTCATGCTGGCTCACCTAAATGTGAGCTTAATTGCAATGTGGTGGGAAAGAAAGAATGTTGTATGTTTCCACACACAAATGTGAATGGTGGAGCTTTCCACTGTAAGTAGGAAACCCCAGCACATGTTCACAGTAACATCACCAGTTCAGAGGAATCTGCCCCATCCCAAAAAGCTTTTGCCCCAATGGTATTAATGAAGTTTTTCGTGTGCTTCTCTTCCCAGAGGAGTAGATAATCTGGGACTCATACAGTCAATCAGCTCAACTAGAAAGAGGGAGAGTACCCAAGATTTATGATTTTAGAACAGAAAGGAGAGCTCAAATGCTTGCACACTGGTAACCCTGTAGGAGTTTATGTTATATTGTGTGCTGTCAAGTTGGGGAAGACTTACAGTGGAACCTTGGTCAACTTAATGTGTTCTCTGGGACGTTTCTTTGTGCGAAAATTACTTTAACTGAATTTCCCATAGGAATGCATTGAAAAATCAATTAATGTATTCAGAAATTTTTTGGAATAGTAGCCATGTTAGTCTGTGGTTCAGGCATCTCAGAAAACAAAACAAAACAAAATAAACAAAATAAAGTAAAATAAAAATAAAAAACACAGTAGCACTTTAAAGACTAACTGCTATATGTTCACGGTTAGCTTTTGTGGATCAAGTTCACTTCATCAGTCTGATGAAGTGGACTTGATTCACGAAAGCTAACAGTGAAAATATAGCAGTTGGTCTTTAAAGTGCTACTGTGTTTTTTATTTTTATTTTACTTTATTTTGTTTATTTTGTTTTGTTTTGTTTTCTGAGATGCCTGTATGCAGAAAAAAATCTGTAAACTGAGCCACTATTTTCTATGGATTTCCTTTTGTTACGCAATTTTTATGTTAACTGAGCCATTTGTTAACCAAGATTCCACTGTATTAGTGATCCTAACAGGGCTTTAAGATAAGTGAAATATTTAAGGAGTGGCTTTACCAATTCGTTACCATGACTGACTCCATCTCTGTCCCAGCTCCTGTCAACTTAGCAGTTTGAAAGCAAGAAATTGCAAGTAGATAAATAATTATCACTTCCATGGGAAGGTAAACAACGTTCCATGTGCTCCGGTGTCTAGTCATGCCTGCAACATGTCCATGGAAATGTCTGTAAATGCAGACAGCACTGGCTCTTTGGCTATAAACAGAGATAAGCACTGAACTCTAGAGTTGGATACGACTAGCTTTCGAGCAAGGGCATCCTTTATCTTTATCCTACCATGACTGAATGGGGATTTGAACCCAGGCCTCCTGTGTTCTAGTTCTTCTATCCACTGCACATAGGTATAAATGCAGGTGGCAATCATTAAAGACAGCCTTTGTGGAAGTTGTCCTGTGGAGCAAAAGAGCATTAGAAGACAGAGGATTGTACAAGAAAAAAATGGATTCATAATTTTAGTCCCTCCTTGAGGCTGTTAATGGTAGGGAAATACAGATGATGGGCTTCTTCCATGTCTAGGCCAGACATGAAACTGCCAAAATGCAGCCACTTTTTGATGAGTTCATTCTGCAGTTGCTTTCACCCAATCTAATGTGAGAAAGATTAGCTGGCACAAGTTGGCCATTGCCCAGGATATGCCTGTTTGTGGTTCAGACATACCACAATGTTCAAGGAGGCTCTTTCTGTGTACCCTAGGGATGAACTAAAACAGTTCTTAAAATGCTTAACTATTTATTTCAATAGTAAAGACCAAGATGGTAGGAATCTTAAAGAAGACACGCAAATGAACATGGATGTCTGCACAGAGTGGAATAAGCCCCTTCAGATTCCTCCCCCTTGATGATGGCCCTGACCCATCCTGATCTCCACAAGACAGTTGTGTAAGGCATCCTGGTTCAGTCCAAGGTTAATTGGGCTTGACTCAAATTGCATGCCCTGAACTATTTTCAGCTCAGAAATAATTGTGCTCTCTGGTACTTCCATTTCTAGCCTCTGGAATGGAACATTTCATAGCTCTGAAATGCTACTTGTTTGAATTCAACCCCGTGGCTACATGGCAGACTCTCATAGATATGGTCCAAAAAAGTAACATTTCAAAACTACCATGTATTTAGGCCATGAGCTCTTATGGTTTTGAAGTAGGATTCCAAGAATTTCCCAGGTCACATATCTGCCTGGGGCTGAGAGCTATAGCGGAAATAAATACAAATCTGTGTGCCTATTGTCAGTATCCTCAGGTGAAAAAAACTTTTAGAAAGTAGTTACAGTTCTGAAATCAACCTGTGGAAAATTCAATGTAATCACTTGGCTTACAAACAATCCAACTTTCAAAGGGGAAGAGAAAGCATTCACGATTTTGAAATGCCCACAAGTTGCCAAGTCCCAAATGCAATGGAGGTTCCTTGCTACATTTATTTAGCTCATTATCAGTCACTACATTAGTAGCATTTCTTTGTTACTTTGTTTCCCTTAAGAACATAAAGATCAGTATCTGGCCATTAGGAAATTGTCTTTGTGGTGAATATGAAGCCAAGACAAGACTAAGCAATTAAAAATGTTCATCAAAGTCTGAGCCCAAGATAAAAACTTTGAACTCAGGTTTGCTATGTTTTTAATTTCTATCGACTTCTATCATCCTTCAACAGATAAAAGATTAAACTAGTAAACAAAGAATCAAAATGTTTTCCAACTAAGTAATGTAGGAGGAAACAATTCCCATTATACATTTCTTCCTTTGGGATTGTGGATCTACTGAAAAATGAGTTGAAAATGCCATGGATTGAATAAGACCATCCAGATGAGTATTTCCTATTATGGCTGGCAGTAGCTCTTCTGCATTTAGATGGGGATTTTTGCCAACTTTAGCTAGCATCTCCAGAAGGGAGTGGGTTTCTTTCTCAGCATAGTAGATTTCCTACATACATTTTTAAAAGAACTGATCTCAAAATTTTCCTAAGAAAGGCCTCTATGAATGAGGGTTGAGATGACAATCCCAAAAACATAGTACAGTGATGACAAGCCTTTTAGAGACCGAGTGCCCAAACTGCAACCCAAAACCCACTTATTTGTTGCAAAGTACCAACACAGCAACAGGGAAGGAAGAAAACGCTCCCATTGGGCTGCAGGGCAGAGGGGCAGGGCAAACTCTGTGCTGTGCAGAGGGAGGAAGTGCTCCCATTGGGCTACTAGGCAGAGGGGTGGGGTGGACTCTGTGCTGGGGGAGGGAGGAAGCACTCCCATTGAGCTGCTGGGCAGAGGGGTGGGGCAAACTCTGTGCTGGGGTGACTGCATGGGTGCCCACAGAGAGGGCTCCGAGTGCCACCTCTAGCACGGGTACCATAGGTTCACCACCACTGACCTAGCAGGTAAAAGCCTGAGATCTGGAAGCTAAACTTATTTTCCTGCTGGAAGAATGCTCGCTTAGATTGTTGAATCCACTGGCAAATCGACTAAGAAGTATTTTAGGAACTGATAGCAATGTATCTGCCCCTGCAGTCAGAGCAGAATTGGGCTTCCTCTCTGTGTATAGCCATTTAGTATTTAAAACAGTCTCATATTGGTCGAGGATTCAATCAATGGACTCTAATAGGCTTCCCAAATTATGCTTAACCAAACAGATAAAGTGGGATGATCCCATGTCCTGGTTAGTCAACTCTGCGAAGTAATTTCTCACTATGGGTTTTCAGTTCAGTATTTGCTCTCAGTGGCCACTCAGGCCAAAGAAATTTTTAAACAGAGAGTCTTAGATATCAGTGTGCAATCTGACTTGGAACTACTGGCCAAAAATGGTTCTTTAAGGTGGCTGGCTGCTAACAAAATTATGTTTCAACCTGAAAAATATGTATTGATGTGCCTCCCTTATCCTTTAAGAAGAGCTTACTGTAGAGCTAGATTTCAAGTTACTAGATTCCATAAATAAATATGGGTGTTTTCACCACATCATATAATGAAAGAACATGCATATGTGGTTCTCCAAATGTTGAACATATCTCTCATATTTTATTCCATTTTCAGTTATACACTGATATTAGATTTAAATACCTTGCATCCCTATTGGAAAAAACAATTTTTTTGGACACTTAATCACAAACTGTCCTATCTCCTTTTTGGGTTCTAACATGCACATTGTATGTAGAACAGCCAAGTTTATAATTAAGGCATCAGCTAAAAGAATCCAATATATCAATCAAATTGGGGTATACTGCAAGGGAGATTCACTTATCTGACTATAGATATACATGTGTTCATTGTATTAAGACACCTTCTCCAGTTTACATTCCTTTTAAAAGTAGCTCAGGGATGTACATATAGTATTTTATTGCACTCCATTGTATTGTACAGATTTTAATTCTTCTGCTATGTTATTGATAAGATCATAAGACTAATCAATTAATAAACATTCATTCATTCACTGGCAAATTGAGATTTTAAATTCAGGATATTTATTCATTTACAGATATTTCATAGTCACACAATGACAGTTTGTTCTTTTTTACTTCAACTCTGTTGTAACCTAACCCAATAGCATGTTGAAATAAAAATTAAAAAAAAAACTGGAAAGAGATGGTGAAGGAAATGTAAATCCACACTCAAATGCTGGGTTACAGTCTCATTGCAAGTATTAATGATGGGGGCAGGGCAGAGTACTCTAACGATTAAAATGCAGTGGAACCCCAACATACAAACAAAAAAATCAACATACAAATAGAAATCCTGGCTAAAAATAATTTGACGTACAAATTTTTACTGGCAAAAATTCGACATACAAAAAAATAATAATACAGTGACATCTAGTAGCCTCTTCTGGTAATGTAATGTGTTTTTGACATACAAATTTTTCGACGTACAAATAACTTCGTGGAACAGAAAAAATGTGTATGTAGAGGTTTTATTGTATTTATTTTTCTGACAATTTCTGCCAGTCCAATTAGTCAGCTGCATGAAGTATTTGTTCCAAGATTTTTACAGGCACACATGCATAGCCAACCCACCAACCAATACACACACATATATACACTCTGATATTTTTGTGCAAAGTCAAATTTAGTTGTTACGCATGAGAACAAGACTAAATTTTGTAGCTTAACTAAGTGAAGAAAGCTGTGACTAAAGGAAGAGCTTTTTTGACGGCAGCCTCCACATTATGGAACAGCTTACCATCTGAAATAAGATCAGCTCCATCTTTAATTGCCTTTTGGAAACAGTTTTTCTTTCATCAAGCGTTTCCACCTAGAACATCCCATTTATAAAATAACAGAGATAATTTTGGTTACTAGGCCTCTTTTATAGAATTTTTTTAAGCTTTTAAAGTTCTTGGGGTAGTTTGAATTTACATTTGCCATCTGAGAGGGTATTTTTAATTACTCATTTGGTTTTGTTGTATTGTTTATATTTTTATTTGTATGAATTAAGCATTATTGTGATTATGTATATTATTGATTGGTTTATGTAAAGTTGTGAGCCACCTAGAGTAGCATTTTGCACTTTCTTTTTCTTTCTAATTGCAGCTTTCAGGTGAGTAACAATATGCTTTGGGAAACTGAAATGTTCTAGGAATGTTTTGATGCCATAATCGCTACCACTGATAGTTATTATTTTGCATGCATTAGATGTGGAGAACTTTTAGCCCTTCCAATGTTGTTGGTCTTCTACATTCACCACCTCTAGGCAGAACCGAGTTACAAATGGTAAAAGAGGAATAAATTCATTATGATATTAAAATTAAATCACTTTAAAGTACTTGAGTAAAATTACTGTGGAGGGAACCTGCAGCCTGCTTTTGTGAAGGTTCCTGTTTCCTACAGTTTCCTATACTGTTGGGGCTCTGGAGGCTGTAGAAGGCACTGTTGGCTGGTGGAAGAATTGATGGCAAGAAACAATGAGTTGGCATCTGGGTTTCCTGTTGGACCTTGCTCCTAGGTTTATATCTCTTCTAGGGATCCTTAATAACTGTTGGCAATGACATACCTATTGTGTGTACCTTGAACAAAAGGACTACCATTATTTGGGTTGGGCATTGTTGTGCAATTATCTGGAACATGTAGCCAACTGGTGATGTTTCAACCCCTTTCCTGGCTAGAGTCATCCTTGCAGTCATCTATTTTACAATCTGTCTTTGACAACCCATTGCTTACTTCACTGTATCCTGGTGTTCTAGTTTTAAGAGTGATTGATATATAGGTTCTACCATTCATTTATTTTATTTTATTTTTGCTCCTGTTCTCAGAATTCTTCAGTAGTTCCACAGACAAACACCTACATTTCATTCAACCGCAACAGACCTTGTATTCTAGCCGTTCTTGGGCCTACTTCCTGTACAAAAAGGGGAACTGGCCTGGTGTTTCCTAGAAGGTCTAGGTCTTTGTGTGAGGTGCAATGGGGTCTTCTCTACAGAACCTAATGGACAGCAAGATGGGAAAGCTCTGTTGATGTCGATTGTTGAGGATTGATTCACTGTTCAAGAAACAGATGTCATTGATTTGCAGACTTTGACTGAAGACCTGGAAAGCTCTAGGGCTTTGAGACCTACTTTTCTGCCTGTATCTTGAAATAAAGTCAGGGTTGAGTGGAAGATCTCATCAAGTTTTGAAAATAAAGATTTTTATTTTGATTGGCCAAAACAAGGTGTGTAAATTTGTTGCAGAGTAAGATCATGGCTCCTGGAGTTGCATTTTCTATTTTATTTAAAAAAAATAGAAAATAAAGAAAGAAATTGAAGTGGGGAAACGTTCCTACTTTATCCTCATACCAACTCTTCCAGCTAAACAAAGATTGCAAGAACACATTTGAAAGGACCACATGATCACTTGCTCTATTGTATGCAGCAAATTGGACTGGTGTGTTCCAGGTAATATCAGGTAAACATAGTGCTGAGATGTTCACAATACTTAGCAACTGTGAATCTGATTAATTATATTCACTTCCGTTAAAAGACCTCCATAATTACATTTTGTTATGGATAGAAGTTTTTCCCCAATGGGGGATTTTGGGACTGTATTTAGATGGCACAGTATAAATGGAGAAACACATGGTTGACCTTGTTTAAATAAGTGCTGTGGAGAATATGCTGAAGCAGCTAGTTCCTAATTTTTGTTAACTTCTTGGATAATTCTAATCCACTGAGTATGAATTAACATAATAATTGAAAGTTGTGGCCACTGTTGTTGGTCAGCAAAAGAATATTATGTTGCATTCATCCATTGAGTGCTTTCATTCACTGATGTGCAGTGTAGTGAAGACATGAGATGTCTAGAGTAACTGATAAATTTCTCTTCCACAATGGAACAAAGGATAAGTTAATGAAAGCATGATATGCCTGAACCACAGACTAACACGGCTACTATTCCAAAAAATTTAATAAAAGCAGATTTTATTAGAAATGGATTTAATTTTGCCAGTATATTATTTATCTTGTTTACATTGAACTCAGAAGTTTGCGTACTGTAAGGTCACAATTCATGTTATGCTGTTAACAAAAAAAGAAAAAGAAAAAAGAATGACTGTAATATTTGTTAAAATGCCACCAAGAAAATGATTATGTGAAACTAATTAAATCTGCACTTTCAATAGTCAGCAGTATTACATGAAACTACATGAACAAAGTACAGTATAAATATATTTTCTTGGCCGAACTTTAGGTCTGATTTCAAGGCAGCTGAACACATTTGCAGAACTAAATGAAATGTACTATTTTCTGGTGAAGAAAGATTATACAGTAAAACCTTGGATAACGCTAAAACTTGCCTCTACAAGTCTTATTGTTATCCGATTTTTAATGTTATCCGATGCATGTTAAAATCCTATGGGATGCATCAGATAACGTTAAAACTACATAGAGATACATTGTAACTGGCACAGGCTTTAGTGAATGTTATCCGATGCATCCCATAAGATCTTAACGTTATTCGATGCAATCCCCCCCCCCGATTGCTTAACATTATGCGGTTTTACTGTTATCCAACGCAAACGTTATCCAAGGTATTACTGTGTCTTATTATTCCAATACAACATTAGAATCTGGGTGAAATTTTTTTTAACATATCACTAGGCTTCAGCACTGGAATTCTTTACATATTTCAGAAAGGTGGTAATGGAAACTTCTGGTATGTTGAATGGAAAGAGAACAATATGCAATCCCTCCCGTCCCTATAAGGTTGCACTCCTCACCCATTCACTCTCATCTTCCTGTCAGTTCTAGCAGATGTTTCAGGTCCTCACCAGTTGATTTCAGCCTCTTCATCAGTGATTGGGGCATAGACTTTGATTACTGTGATGCTGAATGGTTTGCCTTGGATTTGGACTGAGATCATTTTACAGTTTTATTGACTGTAAGGGACACTCCATTTCTTCTGAGGAATTATTGCCCAGAGTAGTAGATATAATGGTCCCCTGAGTTTAAATTTACCCATTCCTATCACTTTAGTTCACTGATTCCCAATGTCAATATTCAGTCTTTCCATATCATGTTTGACTATGTCCAACTCCCCTTGATTCATAGATCTTGCATTCCAGGTTCCTATGCAATATCCTTTACATCATTGGACTTTCACTGTCAGACACATTCACAGCTTAGCATCCTTTCAACAATGGCCTGCTACCGGTGGGACCACCCTGAGCCTCCCAACACTATCCCCACCACCACCCCAAGCCAAAAACATTCCCACCACTCCCACCACCACTGCTCCCAGCAGCAGGACCACCCTGAACCTCCAACTCCCGCACACCGCTTCCATGTTTACCGGCCTGGAGGAGCTGCATGGCATGGGTGAAGGAGGGGTGCTTGCTTGCTTTCTTGCCTGCACTCAGCCAAAGCAGCCCTTGTGAAGGACATGGGCAGCCATGTGAATCTGCTGAAAAACCCACTCTTGGTCAGAGCGGCCCCTGGGAAAGATGCAGGTGGCCACATGCGTATGCTGTAAAAGCCACTCTTGGCCAGAGTGGCCCCCAGGAAAGACATGGGCGGCCACCTGCGTCTGCCAAAAAACCCACTCTCAGCCAGAGTGGCTCCTGGGAAAGATGTTGATGCCGGCAAGCATCCATCACCTCTGTTCCGCTACCACTGCCTCAATCCTTGTCCCCTCCACTTGACTTGGTATGTCCCTAATGGCGCTCAGTAGCAGGGTGGATGTAGCAAGCCTAGGTTGAGGATCCCTGGTCCAGATGCTCAGGATTGATGGCTGAAGCACATATCCATCCAGTTGAATAGTGTGTGTCTGCTTCTCTTCACTCCTGAGGTGACCAAGGCTGGCTTGAAGTTTTGTAAAGACACCCTAATCCTTACCGCTACTTTGGAGGCCAGTGTGGTGACTGAAAACAAATGTTCAGAGCTGCTTGTCCATGCCTTACATCACACAAGAAAGGGCGAGTGTATGTGTGTGTGAAACACACTGGGCAGGGTAGAAAGACCCAAGTGCTTAGGCAGTAGAACTAGCCATTGATGGCACATGGACTAGAGAGCACCATTGTAAAGTGACACCTTTGGGGTGATTAGGTAAAAACTGGAAATCATTGTCTGGACCAGGCACAGATTTGAGCAAGAGACACCTAATCTATTTTTTGTTATCAGGACTGGATGAAAGATAGAAACTTTAATTTTGTAAACCTTTAGGCTTGGATTGGTTGATGTAGAAGAACCCTGGGGCAAGATGACAGAACACATTCTGTATGCTAATCATTCCTTGAAAGTTTACAGCAATCCAGACTATTTCCTCAGTGACACTCTGGGGGCTGTTCTGATATTTAAATCAGAAACTGGACCACCTCCTTATCACGAGGTTCTAGCAAGAGCTACAGAAGAAACAATATACTGTACTGTACTGTACTTCCAATGCTCTGGAGACAACAGGCACTGCATTGAAGGAAGCTGATAACCTCACAAGCACCTCTTTGCATCTCATCAGGCAATCAAACAGGGCAGATAAGTGGTGAAAAGTGATGCCAGTGAACTGGAGCCAAATTAAAACATCCCTGCTGGTTGAACACAAAGAGATGATTCTCCTACTGTGCTTCCCTGTGCTCAGCTTTGTGTAGTACTATCAATGATGTGGAATTTGATTTCATGTGTGCCAAATCCAATGCAAATTGCAGGGTAAATGGCCAATGTAGCCAACTTTAGCTATGTGAAAGAACAACACAGCAGCTGAAAGAAGCCACCTATTAGCATTTCAGGAAAAAAAATAAGGAAATACTGAGGTTATATTGAATTAAACATAACACAGAGAGCCCAAAGGAGAGCAAGGAGGAAGCTATGATCATGATGGTGGTTGAAGTTGTGTTTCTTGTTTTATTTTTTGCCTCTATGAGGTATTGTGGGACTGTCATGGCTTAGTGGTTAAGACGCTGAATTGATGATTAGATGGTTGGCAGATCAGCAGTTTGAGACCCAAGTGCTGCATTACAGAATGAGCTTCTGTCTCTGTCTCAGCTCCTGCCAACCTAGCCATTCAAAAGCAAGACATTGCCAGTATATAAATAGGTACTGCTTTGATGGGAAGGCAAAAAGCATTCTGTGCATTCCAGTGTCAAGTCATGCCTGCCACATGACCATGGAAACATCTGCAGATGCAGACAGCGCTGGCTTTCTGGCTATAAACAGAGATGATCACTGAACCCTAGAGTCAGAAACGACTGGCTTTCAAGCAAGGGTGACCTTTACCGTTACTATGAGCCATTGTGAAATAAATGTCCTTAGAATACTAGGTAAAAGACAAGGGTTTCATAAGGACATAGGAGGAATGTCATTGTTTTCTTCCATGAAACAGTGCTGGAATGTTACTGCGGTGTCATCCAGTGCCTCTTTGATTCCTGCCAGAGCCACTTGTCCTCATCCACAGCATGGTTCCATTAAGCTTTCATCTTTCTTCTTATAAGACAACCTGTGTTACTGTTTGGTTTCTTCCTTTGTCAATCCCCTTTGTTAGTAAATGTCAGCTTGTTCCTGCCAATGACACAGCAGAAACCACAAACAAAACAAGGAAAGGTATACCTAAATGATAGATTCAGGTCTTGGTGGTTGTTTTACATGCCTTCAAGGTGGATATTTAGAAAGAGGTGGACTCTAAAATAATGTGACATCTGCCTCCAATGTTGTATTTTCGAATGTCAAAATGCATTGAAGAGAAGGGAGACTGTTGGGATTTACAATCAACAGTCAGCCTGAAATATTTTTCAGGAAAGCTGACAAAAGACATGACATGTTTCTCCCAGAATCCCTCAGGAAGTATGACTGTTGACACTGCAGGGTGGGGAATTCTGGGATTTGAGGTCCAGAAAATCACTTTTCCAAGCTGATTGTTCACCTGAAACAAGGAATTTACTTATGGATTCCAGTATGTCCTAACTGCTCATTCACTGACTTGGCATGGATACAAATGCTTCCTCAATGAGCTCCATGTATTTGCCTCAAATTGCCTGTTAAATTTACTGTATTATATTTCTCCCCTTGGTGCAGTGATTCAGGTGCTCTGCTCATGATCTGAGTTAGAGCCAAAAGGGCTGTATCCTTCTAAAGTCAGTAAAATGAATACCCTGCTTGCTATAGTCTGTGTAATAATCAAGACAAGTTGGAGATCATGCTGCTGGGTGAGTCACCTACCTGCCTGTTGAGAATCACTCCTTCCTTGGATGGATCAGGTTTGTAGCTTGGACAGGCTTCTGGACTCAGCACTATTGATGGAACATTTGGCCTTTTCATTTGCTTTCCAAAGGAAGGGAAGGAAGGAGAATCATGGACTTAACGAGGAAGTTTATTTCATAGCACCTTCATCCCAATTTGACCGTCCATCATACTAGATTTACTGAGTCTTCATGGTTGAGGATGCTTATCCCAAGAGCGGCCTGCAAATCTTCAACAAGAATGCAGACTTTCTCAAAGATAGTCCCCTCACAATGGAATAGCAATAGCAATTACACCTATATTCCACCCCATTGTGCTTAGTGCACTCTCTGTGTAATTAGCAGTTTGTCCTCAACATGCTGGGTACTCATTTTACCAATCTCAGAAGGATGGAATGCTGACTCATCCTTGATCCTGGTCAGGATTGAATTCACAAAGTTTTGGCTGCAGTACAGCAGTTTAACCGCTGCACCATCAGGGCTCTTATAAGACAACTGAATAAACTTTCTCATGAAGTTTGTGAGGCTCCTTCCTTTAGGAAGCAAATGAAGACCTTGCATTTGGAAAAGCCTTTGGAGTGACACTTTCCAAGTTGTTTTTTGCAATTTGTTGTATTACTACCTACCTGTTCTTTATTTTGTTTGTTTGTATTATTTATAAGTTTCTTTTTAAGTATTTAAAATGTCTATCTTTAAAGATAGATTGGTACTAATGAAACTGACTGACTTAATTAAAGTATAAATGATCTTATAAACCACAGAGAGCACTATGGGATGGCACTATGGGATGGCTGCATTTGCATTTGTTATTTGTTTATAGTCTGCCTTGCTCTTACAACAGAGCACATTCCTTCATTTCTTCACAGCAACTCTGCCAGGTAGATAGGCCAGGGTAAGAGAATGTACCCACTGTATGCAAGAATGTTTTCAAGAAATGGAGGCAGACATTTTGATCACTCTCATGTAGAATGATGGAGGCATTTGAAATCCTTCTCCACCAATTCTATAACACAAGTGTGTGTTAAATATATGGTTCACTGTTACTGACAGTTTCAGATATCCACAGAATATGTCCAAAATATTCTCCATGGATATTATTTATTTGTATATAAACAAATAATAAAAGCTGGACTCAGACAATCATGTTTTAAAAGATCAGAAATTCCTACAGCTATATGTGAACCAGAATCCCACTGGTGTAAACTGGTGTTTACATAAAAGCTTATGGTAACCTGCTGCAGCTAACTGGGAAAGTGCCAATGCACTGTTCCCACTTCTAATTGTACAACTAAGATTTGTCCCAGTACCTCATAACTTATCTATAGCAACTTATGCAAACCTTGCAGAAACACCAGTAGGATACAGGGGCTATGTTGAACAAAGATCAACTTCTATGGTTGATGACAAATACATATTAGTTCAGTCCTGCAGAGAAACAGAACACCAGAATTAGGGAAAACCCATAATGCTACATACTCTTTTATCCACTCTAATGTTAAATATTTAAATTTGGGGAGAGCTACCATAGGTGAGAGGGACTGTGGTGGCTCAAATGGTTAAGATGTTGAACTCACTGACTGGAAGGTCAGAGTTCAATTCCTGGGTACTGCATAATGGAGTGAACTCCCATCTCTGTTCCAGAAATTTCAAGTAGATAAATAGGGACCACTTCAGTAGGAAGGTAAACAGTGTTCTGTGCAAGAAATTGCAAGTAGATAAATAGGGACCACTTCAGTAGGAAGGTAAACAGTGTTCTGTGTACTCCAGTGTTAAGGTCAAACCAACCAGCAGGCTGAGGTCGTTGTGCCTCCAGTACCCCAGACCTGCCCTGCCAGCCAGATTTTTATACCCTTCCGAAAGGGCAGCAGCTCTGCCTGGAGGCGCACCTCAGTTGGCAGGAGGTTCCACAGGGTCAGAGCAGACACAGAGAAGGCCCTCTTTCTAGTGCTAGAGAGATGAGCCTCTCTAGCTGATGGCACAACCAGAGAGCCTCTCCGGTCTGCTCTAGGGGGACGGGCAGATGTCCTTGGGACGATGCGGTCTCTTAGGTATCCTGGCCCACTACCATGTAGGACTTTGAAGGTAATAACCAGCACCTTGAATTGCACCCAGAGGGACACTGACAGCCAGTGCAGCTCCCGAAGCAATGGTGAGGGATGAGCAAAATGCCCACACCCCATCACCACTCAGGCAGCAGCATTCTGGACCAGTTGCAGCCTCCGAATGGTCACCAAGGTCCTCTGATGGCAATTATTTTATTTTATTTTATTTTAGTTTAGTTTAGTTTAGTTTAGTCTATGAGGTAGTTGTTGTTGGTGGGTTTTGATTTGTTGTGGGTATTGTTGTTATTTTATTTATTTTCTGTTTGTTCACCACCCAGAGTGGGATAACACCCAGATGGGCAGTATAGAAATTTAATAAATAAATAAATAAATAAATAAAATAAACAGAGATGAGCACTGAACCCTAGAGTTGGATACAAAAGGCTTTCGAGCAAGGTCGACCTTACCATAGGTAACAAGGGGAAGGTGATAATCCCATAGCTTTTCTAGAGATGCTTGATCTGTAATGTGCCTCCTTTCCCTTTTTTAAGTTTCTGTAATGCTAGCTGTTTGCAAATTCACACTAGTTTTGTCACTCAAGTTATGGTGCCTTGGAATTTCCTTAATGTAATGTAAGAGGCCTTACTGTCCTCCAGCGATGTGTGTCTAAACAATTGATGAGTAATTATTGTGGACTGTAGCTGCAGAGAGCAGAGCAGAAAGAGGGGCTTTATTTGAGACATGACCTGGAGCAGATTGCTAGTTATTTTTGTTGTACGGAAAGACTAAAGCACATCACATATCTATCAAAGGAGGAAATAAATGAAATGCCTTGAACCTTCCATGGTTACTTTTCCCTTGAAAAGTAAGCTTACCAATACTGATTGCTGACCTCAGAGATGCCAAGAGGGTTGGGTGCATTCACAGATACACAAACACACACAGAAGTCATTTTAACACAGTAGGACACATTTGGAGGATTTTCCAAGTCCATGAGGATCCTCATCGCTGGCACAAGAGCAGAACAACAATTATCCTTACTCCATAATTTGCCTTCATTATTTTCTCAATACAGTAGAGCACAATAAAACTGTATTTTCCAGAAATACAATCAATCACAAGATCAGGAGAGTCTGAATGATCAAAAAGATGGAAATAATCCATCCAGTGTTTAGTAGGGGACACTTGCTGTATTATCTTCTTCTTCTTCTTCTTCTTCTTCTTCTTCTTCTTCTTCTTCTTCTTCTTCTTCGTTGTCGTCGTCGTCGGCGGCGGCGTCGGCGGCGGCGGCGGCGGCGGCGTCGGCGGCGTCGGCGTCGGCGGCGTCGGCGTCGTCGGCGTCGGCGTCGGCGGCGTCGTCGGCGGCGGCGTCGTCGGCGTCGGCGTCGTCGGCGTCGTCGGCGTCGTCGTCGTCGTCACCATTTGGTGCGTTCATTCTGCAGTTCCCTTCGTCTGACCTAGTGTGAGAAAGATTAGCTGGCAACACAAGGTTACCGTTACCAGGGTATGCTTGATTGTGGTTCAAAAATACTACAATTTTGAGGAGGCTCTTTCTATGTACAGCACGTACATTTTAAAAAAGAAATGCAGAAAATCCAATCTCTCCACCAAACAGAAACATTTTTCATGCATCTTGGATGAGAATACTTTTTAATTTTGCTGCTTTTTTGCTTATCAGGTGAGAATGAATCAGGTCAGGGTTTGTCAACTGACAATTATTTGTCAGCAAATTGAAGGGGGGACTGCAGTGGCTCAAGTGGCTAAGATGCTGACGGGAAGGCAGGAGGTCAGCAGTTCGATTCCCAAGTACTGCAGGATGGAATGAGCTCCTGTCTTTGTCCCAGCTCTTGCCAACCTAGCAGTTCGAAAGCAAGAAATTGCAAGTAGATAAATAGGGACCACTTCATTGGGAAGGTAAACAGTGTTCTGTGTGCTCCGGTGTCTAGTCATGCCTGCCACATGACCATGGAAATGTCTGCAGAAGCAGACAGCACTGGCTCTTCGGCTTTGAAACAGAGATGAACACTGACCCCTAGAGTCAGATATGACCAGCTTTCGAGCAAGGGAAACCTTTACCTTTACCTTTACCACTCGCGACGACAGGGCTTGGGAAGCGGCAGCCGCCCCAGCAAGGCTGAACGGGGCAGGTTCGCAGGAACCGTTCTCCTCAGGCGGGAAACCTCGGGGGCTGGTTTTTGAGAGGAGGCCCCAAAAGCACTCCCCGCCCACCCCACCCCCATGGGGGTCCCGTCACCCTGCGTTGACTCCCACTTTGCAATCGGGGAAGATCCCCATACCCTTTCCAAACACCCAGGTGATGCGCATGCACCGCAGGCAAAGTTAAGCGAAATACATTTCCCTATGGGAAACGTGTTTCGCTTAACGAATTACTCGCATAACGAGCAAGTGTGTGGAACGCATTATGCTCGTTATGCGAGGTATTACTGTAGTTGTTACTGTGTATACTCAAGTGGGGATGCTTTTGAGACTGAAACAGGAATGTGCTGGATAGAGAGAGAGCTGCTGTACTATGAATTTGCTGCAAAAAAGTTAGAGGGGAGGAAGCTTTGGAAGAATGTTTTAGTATGTTTATTTGCCAAATCACACATTGTTATTAAGCACTAAAAATGAGGGAATGAATCATCCTATGTAATACAGCCTTATATTTATTCTGACATACTAAAGAAGGCTGAAACACCTTTGAAACAGGTGAGTGGTTCAGTGAGACAGCTTTATATTATTTCAGAAGGATACACTTCAGAGAGAATATTTCAACTTTTGAAGTTCTCTCTTACCATTTCAAAAGATCTCAGGATCCTTACTTATTTAACTTTGTCTATTTGCCTTTCCATCCTATACATTTTTTGTTCTGTTGCAGTTCTTTTTCTGAAAGGTCCTGCTGGGTGTGTTATTGATTTATCCAAGCATAAATTAAATAATGAAAGTGCCATAGATTCTGTCTATAAGACAATGTAGTAGAGTGAGCAAAGTATTACATCTAGCTAGAAATGACCTGTTTTCAAATGACGCTGACTGGGAGGCGGAAGGTCAGCAGTTCGATTCCTGAATACTGAAGGACAGAATGAGCTCCCGTCTTTGTCCCAGCCCCTGCCAACCTAGCAGTTTGAAAGCAAGAAATTGCAAGTAGATAAATAGGGACCACCTCAGTGGGAAGGTAGCAGTGTTCCATGCGCTCTGGTGTCTAGTCATGCCTGCCACATGACCATGGAAATGTCTGCCTACCACATGACCATGGAAATGTCTGCAAAAGCAGACAATGCTGGCTTTTCGGCTTTGAAACAGAGATGAGCACTGACCCCTAGAGTTGGATATGACTGGCTTTCGAGCAAGGGAAACCTTTACCTTTACTGTGCTATACTGTACTTTAAATTATTGTGAATTCTCAGTCAACACCCCTAAAATCTTGGATCATTTTTGGTTGAGCATACCTACCCATTTATGTGAAAACAGCCATTTTTTCAAATGATAAAAACTATAGAAAGTCTTTATAATCATTTTTATTCTGCTTCAGCTGATGCATAGGTGGATCAAAATGAGTAACACAGTGATATTATTGTGTAGCAGGGCAAATCAACATCCTATAAACAACTTTAAATGTTTCTTTAAAACAGTAAATCCAGCCATTTCATAACTGTTGAGCATGTTCAGTAGACACTTGCCCAAAAGAACAATGATCAACAAGCATTTGCTTGTGCTTTTTGTGTAATCCCTCATCAGTTAATGAGTAGAGCAACAGAGATCTGGCTTTGGTTACTTTCTCTCTCTCTCTCTCTCTCAAAGGGCCAGACAATGTACAACACACTCTGAAGCAGTGTTTCCTAACCTTTGGTTTTTGGACTTTAATTCCCAGACGTCTAAGTCAATTCTCTAAAGCACTGATCAGCCTATGTACTGATTTAGGCTTCTGAGAATTGAAGTCTCCCTGTAGGGCGTGGGACCCACATTGGGAACCACTGCTCTAAAGTCTCTCTCCCCACATTGAAAAAAGCAGAAATTCAACCAGCACAACTCTACTTTTACACAGAAGGAAGCTTGGTTTTTTATTGCAAAAATTCCTTCATGTCTTTTTTTTTTTGGGGGGGGGGGGATTTCCTGTTTCCATTTCTTTTCTTCTCATCTCCCCACACCTCCTTAATCACATGTTTATGGAATGTGTTTTTGTCAATAGCATTTTAAATGTCAGAATTAATATTTCTACATTTTGGGGTGAGCTTCCTCAAATGTGAATTAGATGGGATTATGATGAATTTTGTCACTGTGGATGAAGAAGTTGTCCTGTTCTTCAGTCTAAACCACTTTGATTTTTAGCCCCTACCTATTAAATTCCCTTTCCAGATCCCACTGTTTGGCAAGGAGTCCTCCTTACATGTTTTAATAGATTTGCATGAAGAATGTAATGTGTATGTCTTCTTCTTCTTGTGCCCCATCTGATTCTGAATACAGTATTGATGATCATCATGCCGATCAGACTGCCCTGCAAATATAATGCCATGGCCTCTTATCTGCCTTCCACATTGCAGCATGACACCCATACCACTGATCCAGGTCAAATGAGTCACTTTCTGGTCCTGAGTCCTTTTGGCATGCAAAATCCTCCTCAGCCACTGTATTTATGAAGCTGCTGCCTTCCATCAAGATCGATTCAAGTGGGATTTAATCTACTTGGGGACCATTACCCTTCCCTGTGGACTTTGGCACAAGGCTGTTAGTTCTCAGGGTGGTCAGGTTAGTTAACTGGCACCTGACATTCAGCGTTGAGTCGCTGACAGTATGGTCTACTCTATTACGATAACAAGATAACCGGGCCAGACTCAAAATATGTCTGTATCTGCCCAGATTGTTCGTTCAAGATTTGACAATTGGACTTTTCGCGCATGCGTGCGCGTGAATGTTTTGTGTGTTGCCTGTTGCACATGTTGTAAAATACACAGTAACTGCTGTCTTGTTGGCTACATGGACTACATAGTGTTAGAAGTTTTTTTTGCGTATCCTTGGGGTACCTATAAAAGTGCCAACTTTAACTGCTAACAAAACAATATTTTCTGAATTTCAGTGATTGCAAGTTTTTACAAATTCACACAGATTACTAGAAACATTAGAAGTCTCTTATTTACATACTATGTTTAAAGCACCTCATTACAAAATATCATGATCTACATACTTCAAAAAGAATATAAGACATTTTAATTTTTTAGAAAGTCTTCATATCACATGACTAATATTGGAAAGTGTCACTAAGGATATTTACTCTGGATTCTCTGATATTTATGAAATCTGTCTCTTTCAGGGTGGCCATTATCATATCACCAAACTCAGTCACCAAAAAAGTGCAGATAATAGGCTATACTTATTTAGATAAAATTGCACAAGCTAATTTTTATGGACAGGTACAAAATTAGGAAAAATATAGTGTTTCTGAATTAAGCGGGGAAGGTTATTGCTAAGTGATTACTTTTTCTGCTGACACTCAATCCAGATCTGATAACTATGGATGAATAATTTCAAGGGTTCTGATCTCCATCCTTATTCCCCTTAATCTTTAGTTCAAACTTGCACTGCACTCTCCTTCAAAAAGACAATATCTTCAGCAAGAGAATCATTTCTGGCAAGTATTCAAATTGTGGCTGTTTTGTCTAAAAGAGGACATGTGTCCATCCCTCTGAAGATGAAGGGTTCACCTGAAGGAATGTCATCTAGGATGATCCCAGGGCACTGGTTGACCTCACTGGCCATATTTGACTTTTGCTTGCCTCTATTTGGCCAGGGTTTTATCATGCTCATTTTCCTCCTTGTTTTTGCAGTCTCACTGTCACATCCCACTCCTACTCAGTATAGTTGCTGTCATCTCAGCCCATGCAGCCTTGTTGTCTTTTGCTATGTTCATTGAAAGAATTACAGTATATAATTATGCTTACATTTTTCTGTGAATATTCACCTTCTGCAGTCAGGCCACGATGATCCTGTTTGGGTAGCAAAAAGCTCAAAGATAATACTCCTTTCTGATTCTTAGAAGCTCTACTTTGTGGTAGCATTTTGGTTCATGCTACCAAGATATCTCCTAAGTCACAGGCCTGAAAGTCAAGACAAAGTCAGGGGAAATGCTATTAAGCTCCACTGTCATTAACCAACTGTTTTCTGATGCCAGCTTCAGAGAAGCTTAACTGGTAGATTATTGCATTCTCTGTTGGAGTAATTGGCTTTAGCAGAATTGTTCCAGTAGAGAATCTGACCCAATTGTGATTGTGGTTTTCCTTACCCTGAAATGCGAATACTGCAGAACAATTAATATGTCGCACTGTTTAATCCACTTGCATTTTAACAGCACTTCTGCAGATTCCTATTTAAAAAGGCAGTGGGTAATGCCTTTGTAGGAACTTGTCCTTATCAAGTCCCCAAGAAAACCAGCTGACCTAGGGGAGAAAATAAGTATCAGTGGGAAACACTGGATATAAGACCAAACTCCTGCTATGGTTTTTGGGGAAAACCCAATGTGAGGAACATGTGTAATCTTTGATGTTTTGCCACATTTTAGAGATTTGATTTAGTGGTTAAGACACTGAACTTGACAACTGGAAAGTAGACAGGTCAGCAGTTCGAGACCCAAGTGCTGCATGATGGAGTGAGCAACTGCCTCTGTCCCAGCTCAAAATCAAGAAATGGAAAGTAGATAAATACAGACCACTTCGGCAGGACGGTAAACAGTGTTCTGTGTACTCTGGTGTTTAGTCAGGTCTGCCACATTTCCACAGAAATGTTTGCAGATGTAGACAGTGCTAGTTCTTTGGTTATAAACAGAGATGAGCACTGGCTTCAAGCAAGGTGACCTTTACCTATGCTTGATGAGGGTGATATGTCTTTTATTCATAGCTTAAATATCACTTTTAATACTATGGAAGAGGTTGCCATGTAGTTCAAACTAATGTTCTACAGAGCACAAATTATAATTACCCAATATCAAGTGGATTCCAATTTATGGTGACCTTTGCCAGGGTTTCCTAGGTATAAAAATCAGAAATGGCTTCTTCTGAGTTGTTTATTTCTTGGAAACCCTGGCAAGGGTTGCTCTTCCTCTGGGGGCACCCTGAGCCTGCCCAGGGTGCTCCCATATCACACAGACCAGTTTGTCTCTTGGGAGGTACCATATGAATTGAACTCCTGAAGTCTGGGCGTCAAATTCATTTAGTTGTCTAGCCAGAACAGCACATGAGCCTGAACATTAAGGAGAGAAAAATTTGTGCAGGCATCTGCTGATCAGTTTAGACAGTTTATTGCTGTTCTTCCTTGTCATTATACAGTTCTGTTTTGTAAAGATTTTCCATTATATCCTGAGAACACTATGATCACTGATGGAGAAAAATGAGTAGAATGTTAGTGGATACCATTGGCTGAACTGTATGTAGCACAGTTGGTTAAACTCTGCTCACAATCTGAGTTTTATCCTGACAAATTTAAGGTTGACACAGCCCTCCATCTTTGCAAGGCTGGGAGAAGCTCAGTTTGTTAGGTCCAAAATGCTAATTACTTTGTGAACTCCACCCCAGGGAGTCTCTAAGCATATAAGTATAGCAGCTACTGCTATTTGGCTGTGCAAAATATTGCAAATAATTCACAATTCACACTTTACACACAATTTTTTAGTTCTGTCTGAAGTCAGTTTGCTGAAATGGTAGTGGTTATATTGTAGTACTGCAGTCAAAACTGTTTGTGTTGTGAGTTCAGTGCCAACATGTTCAAGGTTAAATCAGCCTTCCATCTTTCTGAGTTCAGTAAGATGAGTGCCCAGTATGCTGGGGGCCAAAATGCGAATTACTCTATGAATTACCCAGAGAGTGCTGTAAGTGCTATGGGGCGGTATATAATTTTAACTGCTGTTGCTATTGCTATTGCAAAATGAATGCAAAGAAGAAACAACTTCTTAGTTCTAGCTAGAATTTATGTAGGAATTTCAGATGCTGATAGCATTTGTACACCTTAATGTCTTGTGTAACTGCATCAAATATGTTGGTATAATGTGAATGTTGTCCAACGACCAGTTGCAAATGTTACTTTTTTGGACAAGACCTCCCAGAGCACCTATCAATCATGTTAGCTGGGAGACAACAAAAACAAAAGCCAAAAGAGGAAATCTATCTCAATAGTCCCTGGATGACTCTGAGCCAGTCACTCTTATTTCAACCTAACCTACCTCTTAGGGTTGTTTATAGATAAAATTATAGGGGAGAAAGCTGTACATGGAGGCTACTGAGGGGAAGGAAAGCATAAAAGAGCAATATGAAGTATAATATTGTCAGCATATTGGCCAAACTAAAAGAGAAAAATAGAGGAGGGGGAAAAGAGGAAAAACCATAGACAAACAATGTGACATCTTAATGGCTAACAAATTTGTTTCAATGTGAGCTTTCATAGATAAAAACCCAGTAATTTTTGAGCCATGAAAGCTCACAGGAAAATAAATGTCTTTAAAGTGTGACAGTATTTCCTCCCCACTTTTCCTCTCTCATTTTTTTCATTTTCCCTCTCTTAATTTTGCCAACACACTGAGACAGATTTGTAGAACTACTTCTTTGAAAATATAACATTTCCAGCATCGCTCTTGACACTTACCTAGGATATCCATATACACTCTCTCTCCCTCCTTCTCCTTCTCTTTCATTCTCCAGGTTTTATCAGAGACTGAGAACATGTTTTGTGGGGACAGCAAGCAGGGGATTGTATGGTGCCTTCACATCCTGCCTCTGAGAATCCCAAAGACATCCTGCTGGCCACTGTAGAAGTTCAAAAGTTGACCTAGATCAGTGTTTCCCAAACTTTGATTTTTGGACTTCAATTCTCAGAAGCCTAAGTAATTCCGCAAAGCACTGATCAGCCAATGTACTGACTTAGGCTTCTGGGAAATGAAGTCCCCCTGTGAGGCATTGGGAAACACTGGCCTAGATGGACCTTTGGCCTAAGTTCTTCATATATAAGTTTTGTTTATAATGAATCCACTTTTGTTAGTTGAGAGAGAAGGGAAAAATTAAATATGTATATAAACAAAACTCTCACCCTTTTGTCTTCCCCAATGCACATGCAAATCCCAAGGTGTCTCACCGTTTCCTCTTTAATACAAATATTAAATCTCTTTTATGAGGCTCCCAATGTCAGAAAGCTTTAGGAAAATAACCCATTATGTGATTACACGAGGGGAGGGTGAATATCAATCAGGGTATTGCATAGTCTAATCGCCCTGGAAATAGGTTGGTATTAAGCCTGCTAAATAATTTACAGATACATTATTATGTTACAAATTGCAATTTCCCTTCCCCCACCCCCTAACACTCATAGTGAGTAGTGGGGGGCTATGAACGCAGAAGGTGGGTGAAAGAGGAGGTGAAAGAGGATGGTCACTGATGGCTGTCATTAAAAAGGGTGCTACACATACACTGCATTCCATAAAACTATATCACTGTGAGTGTATAGTGACAGGATGCCTCAAACCTACATCAGTTGTGAACATATACCTTCTTGTTGGTATCACTCCACCTAACATCAGGAGAGAAGTAGCAGTGGATGCCAAGAGAACTAAGCAAGAAACTGAGCTTTGACATCCTCTGAACGGATATGAGCCTCAAGTCCACCGGCTCAGATCCAGAAAGAGCTTTATGGCAAAAACAAACTTTCTTGAGACCAAATTAAAAGGTGGAGGAAGGAGCTCACTGGGCAAGGAACATCATTAAAGGAGGATATAGCTGAGGAACTTGACATCCCCTACATCACTTGAAGGACTCTGACTAGGCTGAGGATCGGAGTCCCTAAATGTAAGACCAACATACTCAAGTGGGGGCTGCTGGTGGACAACAATATGTGGTGTTAATGTGGAGAGATTCAGAATCCAGCTTATCTACTGGTCCGTGGATTACTGCCAGAAATATGAACTGATGAAGATTTAAGTTTGGCCAATGACAAAGCCAAAAAAGTAGCTTCATTTGGTAGTCCAGGATTTGAGCTGGACATGGAAGAAGAAGACTGTGAGCTGCTATTAAAGGTGCCTCTCCTTCTCAATATTAGTGGACTTCTTTCTGTAAACCCTAGCCAGCACAGCCAAAGTTTAGCAACAGGAGGAGGTATAGCCCAGCAACATCTGGAGAAGGAGCATCTTCCTCACCCCTTTTAAAAATGTAACATAGTTGCCTTTATATCAGGGAGTAAACAAAATAAAAATACAAAAATGTAACAAATAAGTATATAAATCCATGGGGTGTTTTTTTTTTACAACTGGTAATATATTTTATTCAATTTAGTTGTGAAGCTTCATCCTGTTGAATTGCAAATGGTTATCCTGACCATTTTGTAACTCTGTATCTGATGTGTGTAAATTGATGCCATGAAGTCTCACTCTTATATCTGATGAAGTGGATACATGAAGACTAACATCAAAATACAGCAGTTAGTCTCTAAAGTGCCACAACATTTTTGTCTTTTTGTTTTGTTTTCTCTCAGATATGCTTGAAACACAGACTACCATTTCAAACATGGCTACCATTTCAAAAATAGTTACCAGTAATTAGTCATGTTTAGTGAAAGTAAGAAGCAAGAATATCACTTGCACTTAGAAATAATACAATTAGCAGTCACAGAGTTATATTTTATTTGTAACAAGCAATATGTTATAATTATTTTCAAAAGTTACTTTGAAAGGGCATTTTAGAGCCATTTGGACAGGTATTTTTCAAGTTTCATCTCTATTAAGGAAAGGAAAATATTGGGTCCCCTCCTCTAAGTGTTCTTAAACTGCAGTATCAGTAAAACCAGTTTGAGCAGGAGTCTCAACCTTTTTAAGGCAGGGGCCTGGTCATGCTGCCTCAGACAGCTTCGGGGGTGGACAGCCATTTTGCCCTTCCTCCACCACTTGGCACTTCCTGGAGTATGGAGGAGGTAGTGGGCCACATGAAATGGTGCTGTGGGCCACATTTGGCCCACAGACCACAGGTTGAGAATACCTGCACTAGAGGAAACCACAAAGCATATATTATTTTTCTCATGCTAGTACACAAACTGTGAAGTGTTAATGTACAACTCCATTTTTGTCGATATGGCTCTCTACTCCCAAATCCTTTATTTCTGTAATATACAAAGACAGATGCATGTGTTGTAGTGGCATACACTATATATGTGAATTATTCTGAAATGTGGATTATTCTGAAATTGCAAGTAGATAAATAGAGACCACTTCAGTGGGAAAAGATCTTGGGGACATGAAAGGAGCCTCATTCAGGCATCCCCTGAGCGGAGTTTCTCCAGCAAAAATCATTTCAACCCAGAACAATTTCTGACATAAAGTTATTATTATTATTCTGAAATGAAACGGCTTTGCATCCCAATTCTCTGCAAATAAATAAATCCCATGAGCATTGTTGTGCAATTCAACAGATTACTTTTGCACCTGAAGAAACAGTTATGATAATAGTAACCTGTCTGCTCAAAGTAATGAATAAATGAATGAATGAGAACCTTTTTTCAAAAATTATAGTACAAGTTGTGTTCTCCTTTCATTGTGAGAGGGAGAGTCTCTGAACAACACTGATGAATAGGTTGTTACACAATTTCCATTAATCTCAGTGGGGCTGGTGAAGCAGGCTAAATTAATGGGTGTTTGTGTGTAAAAGATATACTGTTGATGCAGCATTTTATGACATTCAGACATTATTAAACTTTTAGTTTATGTCTAATGATGTACATTGTTTCTGCTTCATTCCAGTATGGTGATCAGCAATTCTTAATTGCTCATCCTCTCTTCTAATTGAATCCCTGAGATTAAACACTCTGATCCTTTCTCTGGTTCTTTCACTGCAAGAGGGTCTAGCAGTTTCCATTTGATTGTTTACTTGATTTCTCAAATAGTTATATGGGTTCCAATAATGCCTGAACTTTCCTTGGAAAAGAAGTAAATAAGTAGTCAGGGAGAGTTAGGAAATATAGTAGCAATTGAAATCCTGACAAAGGACTGCTATTCTTTGTTGTTGTTGTTGATGGAAAATAAGATGGCACTGCACCAGCAATTTACTTGCAATGTGCATCTTTCTTATTAACATCCTGTAGCCTGCATGCTGTTAGAAAAACCCTGTTTCTTCAGTGTAAGTTTAAAGCAAAGTTGTTGTAGAAGCTCTGCTCACAAAAATAATGAAATTCATACCACAGATCATCCCATGCCTACAAATGTGGACATTGCTTCATCTTTCTTGCATCTTAACTTCTACCCCAAAGAAACACTGCAGCATAATCCCACTAACCATTCCACTTTCTGTAAAACACATTGATTTGAAAGGATTCTAAAAGTATCGATACCCATAAATACCAAATTTGCAATGCATTCCTTCCCAGACTTAAATAATCCTTAGTACTCTTATCCAATTTAATTGTCTTTGGAAAAAGGAAAATGCATTGTCTAAAATCATATGGAAGAAAACAACACATATGTAATGGTTCCCCCTTACACACACACAGTTTTGCTCACTGTCCATCATCCAACTAGGCTCATGCTCCTTTGTTCACCTGGGAGATGATCTGGCATGTAAAGACAGAATCACTTGTGTAATTGTCTTTGCATGGTTCCATAAGATAGTAATATTCTGTGCATTGTGTTTGGTTCAGTTAGCCCAGGAGTTCTCAACCTTTTAAAGTTGGGGGCCAGGTCACGCTCCCTCAGACAGTTTCGGGGGCCAGATGGCCATTTTGCCCTTCCTCCACTATGTGGCACTTCCTGGTGTGGTGGCGGCAGTGGGGAGTCACAAGAAATGGTGCTGTGGGCCTCATCCAGCACATGGGCTGCAGGTTGAGAATCCCTGATTTACTCCTAGGAAAAGATAATGTTGACACCCCATCATCTTCAAGGGACCATGTGACTGGCTAGACAGCTCAGTGAGTGAGCTAGTTGGCCATGGGGCCAGAGGTTGGGAGTCCAATCCCCCACTATGTGCCAAGTGAAAGCCAGCATGTGTAGCCTCAGACAAGCTGCTTAGCCCCAGGGTGCCCCAGAAGAAAGGAGTAATAAACAACTTCTCAATGTATCTAGCAAATCTTGAAAAGGATTGCCACATGTTGGAAATGACTTGAGAACACGTAAAAATTATTATGAAGCAATCAGAGCATGGAGTTGCTTGGAGTGAAAGGGTGCATGGATGTAGTAGTACAGTATTTGAAGTGTCTATGATCTGTAACCTGAGCTTCCTTTCTATTGGGAGTATAACTTCAACCATATATTTTTGCTTTATATGAAAAGGATTCCACCCACCCACCGAGAAATGTATGTCATTATTAAATTGAGAATATGGTTTTTCTATTCAGTGAGATTTATATGCACATTTGCTTGTGATTTAGTTATGCATAATCTATGTACAATATAACTTTTCATGAAGCAGCATGGGGCAAATGGGGGAGGGGAGAAACCAACACAATACAACATTTCTGCATGTCACCTCCGGTTCATTTGGTTGATAAGCAAACAGCAGTGTACCATAAGAGGACGATAGCACTAAATTCTATGCACATGCAGGACTCATGACTTACCGCATGGGAAAGCAACAGCCTTCATATAACTTGACAATTACCAGTGCTACAATACCATCCTATGGCAGCAGGAGTGCCAACTTGGGCTTCTGGTAATTGAAGTCCAAGAACACCTGGAGTGCCAAAGTTCACCATCACTGTCTATGGCTTGATAGGGTCCCTAAAATGTGACAGGCAGAGAGATAAAGAGTACTGGGAGAAGTGAGGGCACTCTGGATTGCAGGATACACATTCTTCTTTGAACATCTTTAGAGCTGAGGAAGGCCAAGAGTCAGCAAGGCATTTGCTTCTATATCATTACTGAGCAAAAATGTAATTATTCACAGGTGCCATTCACAGATGCAGCAGTTTTCCCCTGTCAAAGCCTAGCAAGAACTTGTCGAAACAACGCAGACCTGATAAAATACTCCTTCCAAGTCATATTAAGTCAGATTCAATGACCTTGCCAATTACAACACTGTGGACATTTCTAATGATGATAAAGCCTTTTCTCTGTAAAGTGGAAAATATCTTTCTATAGCACAAGTTTAAATGGCTCAGGATGGACGGGTGTTATGGAAACATCTTGTATAAATGCAGTAGGGTTCATACTACCTCCTAACGTTTGGGGATTCAAGAAAGACAAGCTGCAACCTATCTTCGTAACATTGTTATGGAGACACTAAAGGGCATTCAGTCTACGTGAAAGCTATTTTGGGAGCACAGACATTAAGGTGTTTGCTTTTTCTGCCCTTCATGTCCCCTGTATCCAGCCTTGTGCTGCTGTCTAATATGAAGTATTATACTGTACTTTCACAGAGTTTGACATTAATTAAGCTAAACAGATTTATATCTGTAGGTGAAACTCCTCTAAATGTTTAAATGCTGTTCGTCCTTTCCTTACTTCTGCATCCTAGCTTGCTTTGCTTTGAGATTGGTCCATGAGAGGTAAACACTGGCTTGCTTTACAGTTCTGAATGTGCAGGCATGAAGCTCCTTTCACTGAAGGAATTAACATGCTGTCACCTTCTAAAAGCAAAACTGCTATTATGTTGTTTCATTCTCAAAAGGGACTTATCTCACCCCTCCTCCCACTATTCAGAAACATAGATTTCATGGTAGTAAAGGCAAAGGTCACCCTTGCTCAAAAGCAATTCATATCCAACTCTAAGATTCAGTGCTCATCTCTGTTTCATAGCCAAAGAGCCAGCACTGTCTGTTCCAGCAGATGTTTCCGTGGTCATGTGGCAGGCATGACTAGATACCGGAGCACATTGAATGCTGTTTATCTTCCCTCCGAAGTGGTCCCTATTTATCTACTTGCAATTTCTTGCTTTCAAACTGCTAGGTTGGCAAGAGATGGGACAGAGATGGGAGATCATTCCTTCCTGCAATATTCGGGTATCAAACTGCTGACCTGTCACCTTCCAGTCAGTGTTTTAGCCACTTGAGCCACAGCAGTCGATGATTTCATGCTAATTAACTCATAAAATGCCCAGAGCAGGGGTGCCCAAACTACGGCCCATGAGCTGGATGCAGCCCATGGCATCAAATCATGTGACCTGTGCCACCTGTGCCGCCTGTGCCATTACCAAAAACTGATGCACCACACACATGTGCAAACAAACATGCGCCCCATGCATGCACACACATGCACAAACACTGCTGTAAATGCACCTGTGGCTGTTGTAAATGTGTTTACTACACCCGCAGATGTATCTTATGGCAGCATTTGTGCATGTGCAGGAACATTTTACTTCCGCTTCTGGCAGGAGGAACCACGTGACTGGCCTGCTCAACCATGGGAGCAGCCCTTGGCTCAAAAAGTTTGGGCGTCCCTGGCCCAGAGAGTGCACTAAACGCTATGGGGTGGCATTTAATCTAATTTAAGTACTCTGCAAGACCAGAAATAGCTCTGCCATTTCCAATAGGGGGCAGCCTTCTTCTTCTGACATCACTTGATCTCTTGAGAGTGTCTGGTCATGAGTGTTAGTAGGAGTTATGGTAATGCTAATAATGGATTACTAATGAACCAAATGATGTTTTAATCAGTGAATAACTAGATACATGACCTTGGTAATAAGCAGAGTGAACAAAGCAATGAAACAAACAATTACAAATTATTGTTCACTTGTTAGATTATTGCAACATGATATATATATATATCTTTCATTGACAACTAATCTGTTTTGTGGGGAGTGGTTTACTGAGTCTTAAGCAGGCCACATTACACATTCCATTGGTTGCAATGAACTTGATGAGTTGTGTAGTAATAATGGGGAGAAAAACACGTTGCAGTTTGATTTTTGAATGGAAAAATCCTGCTGGAAGGGAGAGTTAACTAAGCCTTTCCTTGCTTTTCCATCCCACCCTTCCCCACGTAATTTTTTGAAAACAAATGGAGAAAGTCAGTGCTGGAGGAGATACACCAACTGTGGTTCACCTTGTGAATCTCAGTCCCTAGCTGATAGAAACTGTACCACTGTTTCAAAAGGAAGGGATGTATTTCCAAAAGCTTTCCTCTCGTGCCTCTGTTAGTGTTTGAAAAATTGTTAACTCACATGCTCTTTTAGACCTCTTTAGGGAACATGGGGGTTTCTCTCTCTTTCCCTCTCCTTCTCTTTAATATTTCTCTCTCCCACCCAAAGCTGGGTTTTTATTTTATTTTGGGAGCTTCATCTTTTACCAGCTGTTTGAAAAGAAAAACAATTTATTCTAGTCATCTGGAGAGAGAGAGGCAGCAATGTATGCCTTTAATGATACTTGAACAGATGTGGAATTCTATTATACTTTGTTATATGCTAACAAAGGAATAAAACTAGCATAATAGAATGAAGGGTCAATCACTAAAACCAATAAATTGAAGTGTACAACACAGTAACCTGCTCTTTCTCCAAAAGCCCTCTATTTCATTAGAAGGAGCAGTGGCTTGAGAATTATAAAACTTCTCTGTGAAATTACACTAATCATACGGAAAGTATTTTAGCTATTTTGGGAGGAGGGAGGAGAAGCTCAGACCAGGGTTGCCAATTAAACTCTACTAGCTGTGATACTACCCTAATGGCAGAAAGTGAGGAAGACCTAAAGAAGCTCCTGATTAGGTTGAAAGAAGAGAGTGCAAAAGCTGGCTTGAGATTCAACATCAAGAAAACCAATATAATGGCAACAAGCCCTATCAGTCCATGGAAAATAGATGGGGAAGAAGTAAAAGCAGTCACAGATTTTACTTTCTTAGGACCAAAGCTCACTGCAGATGGTATTTGAAGCCATGAAGTAAAAAGGTGACTGATGCTTGGGAGACAAGCTATGAGAAACCTGGGGAACATAGTTAAAAGTAGAGACATCAACTTGCCAAAAAAAAAACTTGCATAGTCAAAGCAATGGGATTCCCGGTGATAATGTACGGTTGTGAGAGCTGGACCATAAGGAAAGCAGAGCACAGAAGAATAGATGCCTTTGAAATGTGGTGTTGGAGGAAAGTCTTGAGAGTACCCTGGACAGTGAGGAGAACAAATAGGTCAATCTTAGAATAAATCAACCCTGACTGCTCCTTGGAAGGCCAAATAGTGAAGATGAAGCTAAAGTACTTTGGACATCAAATGAGAAGAGAGGATTCACTTGAGAAAGCTTTGATGGTGGGAAAGGTGGACGGCAAAAGAAGAAAGGGCGGCAGAAAATGAGATGGCTAGATGGTATTGTGGATGCAATGAGCACAGAGTTGGGTGGGTTGAGGAGGATGGTGGAGGACAGAGGTGCCTGGTGTGCAATGGTCCATGGGGTCACAGGGGGTCGGAATCGACTGTGCAACTGAACGACAACAAGCTGTGTCTAACAATTCTTTGCTCAAGAGAAATGTTCTGACAATCATTTTTTTATCTCCGTGTCATAGATGTGGTCATTTTCTAAACTCTTGTCATTAAAACGAAAGAAAGTAACTTTTGTCCCTGGTGTACGGGAGAAGTATCCACTGCAGATAATCATTTTCTTTGCAACTCTTGATCCTACTGGAAGGACCCAATTCTAATTTGAATCTAAACATCCTGACACTCACTTTTCTTTTGCTAATCCCATTTCCCCTCTCTACTCCTCACCCCACATTTTTAGATTGTTGCAATGGGATATGATCCAGTTCTCTGGCTGTACTTTACAGCTGTAGAATGATTCACCTATGTAGTACACCAAGTCACCATCATCTGACTTTGCCATGAACCATACCAGCTATTCTTCTCTAGGTGACTGACATATTTGCTCCTAGAAAGTAGTAACACAGAAGCATCTTATGCTATACAAATGTTCTGGAACAGGACAGGATAAGAAATCTTACACTGTTACAGTACAGTAAAAAGGAAGGAAATCACAGCCCTTCTGATCTTGGTTAACTGCAACTACCATCACTCTTAGCCAGTGCAGTCAACTCTCTAAATTTTATGCCCTATTCTATATGTCGATGAACTCCAGACAAATTTAGATTATTGGCCAAATTGGATTCCCACCAATACCTACGTGGCCATAGTTTCCCTACATTTGCCCTCTGATAGAAAACAGTTGGATATTCTTCCTTAAAGCCCTTTATTATATTTAAGAAATAAATGCATGAATAAATGAAAGGGATAGTAGCATGGTTTTCACCAGGAATTTTGGGGCAGAGTTGAATCTATGGTATATCTATGGTTTGAGCAGCTAAACTTGCTTATGGAAATGGGGATTCCAGCAGCGGTTCTAGTGAACAGCAGATAACACATACAGTAATGAGTAGGAGCATAGCTTAAGACTACTCTTCTCTATTTCACTTTGTTCTAGCGGCAAGTGAACTATGCAGGTAGTTTTTTAAAAACTCATTCAGTTGCCACCACAACAGTTCTAATAAATGAAGGATGGGAAGATTTCTCCTCAGGGTTTGTTAAGGGTGGCAATGGAGAAAGCAAGCCTAGCTACACTAATTGAAAGGAGCACAGAGGATTTGTTTTGCTTGATGGGTAAAGTTTATGTCAAAATAGCAAGCATGATGCTATTTACCAGCTGTCCTACAATGGTTCGTTTAACAACTGTCTTAACTCAAGATGTGACTTCAAATGACTGTGTTAAATACACAGCTGGGAGATTGCTGGGAGATGTGTTGTTGATTTTTAATCCAATGCAGGCTGATTGTTCCTTCCCATGTTGTCTTCTTACCAGCAAATGTCATTGAAGAGAAGAGAACAGAACAGAACAGAATGACTGGAAATGGATCTGGCTAAAGGATTAATTCGTCACACAGCAAATGGGCTTAGCTGGGCCTGGCATACCTAAAGGGGAACTGGTTCTGGTCAAATCAGAAGAGCACCCCTTTTGTCTCTTGTTATCTAGTATTCTCAGATTTTATGACGTAGTGGACACTGCCTTCAAACCCAGATTCAAGTGAGATAATCCACCCTTGAATCTTTCAGGATCTAGTCCTGTGTGATGTCCCAGTTTTCAAAATATACAGCAGTGACATGTGTGTCATTTTGCCATATATGCATATAGAAAACCAGGCAAAGCTATGATCGTAAGCCATGAGTAGCAGTGACCAGAGGTGCCTGGTCAGCAATCGTCCATCCCTGAGATTTCAGAGGCCAGGTGATGTTGTTGTGGAAGGACCTTGTGATATCACTGAAGTAGGCAAGCCAAGAGGCTCAGTGGTTAAGAAGGTCACCTTATTAGCTGGAAGGCTAGCAAGTCAGCATTTCAGGACCTGGGTACTTCATGATGGATTGAGTGCCTGTCTCTGTCCCAGCTCTTAGGGACATGAAAGGAGCCTTATTTGGGTATTCCCTGAGCAGAGTTTCTGCCACAAAAATCCTTTCAACCCAGAATAATTTCTGACATGAAATTATTATTATTAACTATGTGCTGAGCCAATGAGCCTTGGACCCATAGTTGGGGATGAGTGCTGACGATATATCAAACACCATGTACAGAATCCACATCATATGTAAAATCCATACGTATAAAATCTATTTCTCCTCTCATAGCTGAGATCTCCATTTCCTTTGCGCAAAACATGGAATATGCAGCAAATTGAGATTTTGTAATTTTATCAGTTGTACCTTGGTTTAAATTGTGGCAATTTTGCCTATTTGGGGCCTCTATGTATAAATGCATCTATAATTCATTAGATACATATGTTTTGTATGAGAATAGCATCATGAGCCTGTATACTGGAGATAAATGGACAGACTGCTTTTATGATTGGGGCTGCGGTGGCTCAGTGGTTAAGAAGCTCACCTTGTTAGCTGGAAGGCTGGCAAGTTGGCAGCTCGAAACCTGGTTACTGCATGATGGATTGAGTGCCCATCTCTGTCGCAGCTCTTGGGGACATGAAAGAAGCCTCATGTGGCCGTTCCCTGAGTGGAGTTTCTCCCACAAAAATCCTTTCAACCCAAAATAATTTCTGACACAAAACTGGCAGTGGAAAGACTGAATGAAAATTGTTTATCACGATTGGAATGTTGTGGGAATGGGGGTCTGTGTACCAATTAAAAGGTCACGGGGGAGTAAAAATCAGAGATGGATCAATATGAGATCAGAAAAGTCAGAGCAAAGAGTAGGATCTGAGAGTCTGATCATGAAAGAAGTCTGTTTTAGAGTTAGTTGCAGTCTATGCTAGAGATTATTAAGAGAACCCTATTTTGCAATTCTAAAGAAATGAAAATATGTAATGAAACAGGAAAGACATATTCTGTCCATAGGGATATTGACTGAAGAAGAAACATACAGCATGTCCAAATAATTATTCAGATATTGCCTTCTTGTGATTTATTGATAGGCTTCCATGGAAATACATATTAAATAGCTGTTTGCCAGCATTGCTGACACTGATTTGATCTTTCCAGTGATGGTGCATCTGCTTACCCCCCCCCCCCCGGCCCCTTAATAAAGAGGTGCAGAGTTGCTGATTGGTTTTATGCCCTTCCTTGAGAAAAAATGCCAAGGAATCAAAATGCTTCACCTTGTTCCTTTATGGAAAAGGCAGACAGGAGGCACAAAAGGTATGAACCTTCTTGAAATCTTTCCACGACACCCACAGTCGTGTATTTGTTTACAGCATTTACATTCTTTTGGATGTCCTTCACAATAGCCACTGCAATGTGAGTTATGGTGACCTGGATTGAAACTTGAGCTGCTAGCTATACAGATTTATATCTATGCAGCCTACTCAGTGCTAGCCATGTTATTTCACTCCATAAAGGTTATTAGGAATGAGAATCAGAACTCCTAAATAGCTGGCCAGACTCAATATAAACTAACTTGAAACATGAAGATGCAGCAATAAGGAATGTGAATACCCATCAAGATTCTTTTCTTGAGCTAAGGGCAAAATAAACAAATCTTTATTCACCTTAAGATCTTCATAATTTGTCTAAACAGCCTCTGGTGTTCTCTCCCTTTAGTGCATAACTTAGAAAGCACAGGAGAAATGGATAATTATTCATAAAGATGCAGGCAAACCTTCCAGTGCTTCAAATATTGGAAAAAGAAGCATTCATTTTGAGCACTGTGCAAAATTTGTGCAACTGCTTGAATTGTGTAACCCAGGAATTCTCAAACTTTTTAATTCAGGGGCCAGGTCACGTTCCCTCAGACGGCCATTTTGCCCTTCCTCCACCACTTGACATTTCCTGGTGTGGTGGAGATGGTGGGAGGGCCACATGAAATGGTGCCACGGGCTACATTTGACCCACAGGCTGCAGGTTGAGAATCCTTGGTGTATCCTGTATAAATAAACATCAGCTATTTTCCAAAAAATCTTTTTACCAGTCCTTGTTCTTTCCTATAAGGCTGAGATGAGCAAGTATTTTTCCCTCTTTTAGGATGCTTATGAAACTGGACAAAGATGATTCCAATTATTTACTTTATAAATTGACATGTATATCAATTCTTCTTTCATGTCCAGATCAAACTTTGAACTGCCAAAATGAAGCCACTTTCTTGGCTTTCTTGTTGGCCAAAATTAAATCCTCATCAGTACATGTTTTTGGTAGTAATGTATACCAATGATGTTGGTAGTAGTGATTGTAATATAACTTAGAACATTTGGACATTTTGAGAGTATGTATCTTTGTCTTACAAAAAAGCACACAATATAACAGAGTGGCCAAACCATGGTCTTCCACAATGTTGATACTCCCAGGATTTTGTATCAAAGGCTATGGTGCCTGCAGTTCAACAGTGTTAGGAGGGCTACACTAAATGAAATCTGGCTTTGAATGGTGGCATATCATACCATCTCCTTCTCTCATCCATTGCATTCAGTCTGGATGTAAGGGGTCTTTAATCTGGTGTGGATTTCATCTAAATTTAATAGCAAAATTCAATGCTGTAATTTCACTAATCCTTCAGCAGATGGTAAACCTTTGTGCTGCCAGGAAAAGGGAGACTTCCTAGGGATAAGGTGTTAACTTCAACTGATACAAGGAGATCCCTACATGGTAGTGGGCCAGGATACTTAAGAGATCGTGTCACCCTGAGAATATCTGTCTGTCCCACCAGGGCGGATTGGAGAGACTCTCTTATTATTCCATTGGCTAGAAAGGTGCATCTCTCTAGCACCAGAAGGAGGGCCTTTTCTGTGTCCGCCCCAGCTCTATGGAACCTCCTGACAACTGAGTTGCACCTCCAGACAGAGCTGCTGCCATTTCAGAAGGGCGTAAAAACCTGACTGGCAGGGCAGGTGTGGGGCACCAGCAACACTGCAACCCCAGTTTGCTGGTTAATCTGATATTCCCCCCTCTCTCTTTTAGTCTATTTATGAATTTTAATGAATTTTTTGTTTTTAACTTTTGTAAAGTTTTTTAATGTTTTGATTTTTTTATGGGTTTAGCAATGTTTATGGATGAACTTGTTGGATTGTTGTTCTCTGATTGTGTTAGCCACCCTGAGATGCTTTGGCAAGTAGGGCGGAATATAAATATAAAATAAATCAATAAATACAATAAATAAATTCCACATAACAAAATTGGAGAATTTGATTGCCAAATGATCCCTGACAGTGGTTGACATATCCAGTGAAATTTTCCTCCCATTGATGATTGGCATGGAAACCTATGAAATTAAGAAACAGAACTTGCTGTTCACATCCAATGGTTAGCATAATTCAACAGCATTCAACAACAGACAGACATAAACATTTCATATTGGACATTTGACAGGGTGTGTAATATATCCAAACCTTGCTGTGTCTGCATTCGTTGAGTTCTGTTGTTAAAACATCACATCCACAATTTGAACTTCAAAAGCAAAATTCCTTATTAAAGGTTGACTTATGTAAATCCAAATGGGCAATTTGTGTATCATCGCTCTGTTGTTTGCTTATATACTTTGCATTTGATCGTTTTCAAGAATTTACATATCATTTTCACTGGAGATGTTTCAAAAAAAAAATTCAAATTAATTTTACCCTAGGAAGTGGCATTTTGAATTATCTGGTTGTGATAATAAATTAAATCAGTTAGAAATGGGAATGATTTTTTTCCACCGGAACATCCATTCATCCTAATTCTACGCTAGACTCTTGTTCTAAAATGAAAATATCCTCACTGAAAGAGTAAAGTTTTCTTGTACATTTTTCTAAATATACATATGTTGTGGCATTTTCAAATTTACAAATGCATAGAATCTTAGAATAATGGAATTGGAAGTGGCCTATAAAGCCATTGAGAATGCAGGAATCCAAATCACAATATATACAACAGATGTTTCTCTAATTTTCTCTTGAACACTTCCAGTGCTGGAGTGTTCACTCGCTCCCAAGATAATTAGTTCCATTATTGCATTGTTCTAACAGTTCAAAGGTTTTTCTTGCTATTCAAACAAAATCTATTTTCCTGCAACTTGAGCCCATTATTGTATCTCTTGTACTCTGCGATGATCTAGAACAGATTATGTCTTTGCTCTGTTATAACAGTCTTTCAAGTACAGTCAAACCTCGCATAAAAAGCACCTCGGTTAAAGAGTAACTCACTTAAAGAGCAGAATTTTCTCTGAATGTTCGCTTTGCTTAACAAATAAAAACAACCAAAAACCCGCTTAAAAAATAAATCAGGGTTTGCAATCCCCCCACCAGAAGTCACAATTGGTCACTTACAATGGTGTTTCGCTTAAAGAGCAGACTCGCTCAAAGAGCAATCCTGTGGAACATATTATGCTTTTTAAGCGAGGTACAATTGTATTTGAAAAGTACTATTGTATCATCCTTTAGTTTGCTATTCTCAGGGCTATAGATGCCCATTTCTTTCATCACGGGACTTGGTTTCCAATTTCCTGATCATTATTGTTTTCCTCCTCTGAACTTGTACCAGTTTGTTGCCATGCTTCTTAAATTGCACTTTATTGTGTTGTTTATTTTATTATGTTGTTTGTTGTATCTTGTTGCTTTTGCTTATTTAATTGTGTGCACACCACCTAGAGTGGGAAATATCACAGATGGGTGGCATAAAAATGTAATAGAATAAATAAATAAATAAATAAAATAAAAAAACACTGTAGCACTTTATAAATGAATAAAGTGCTGAAGAGACCTAACCAGCGCTGAATAGAGGAGAATGAGTACTTCACAGGACTTTTGTGGACCTTTTTGTGGATTAGAGAAATATATTTATTTTGATGTTATTGTATTCTGGTTTAGTCTCTAGTCTAGGAAAGGCAAATTAGATTAAAGTTTGTATTGAAATACAAACCAAACTATTTTCTCATTCATTCCTAGATCTAAAAAAATATTCTAGTGCCTGAAGCAGACTTGCATTTAGTTTAATTTATTTAATTTCATTTAGTTTGGATCATTTTCAAATTCCATTTGGTAGGCAAAACTATGCTTTGTATTGTAATGATGTGCAGTGTATTTTGGTTCTGCTGTACTCGGGCAGCTATACAAAAGATAGAAGCACTTGAAATACAGATTTATTTCAAGGTGCTAAGAGTTTCTTGGATCAAGAGTGCAACCAATGAAGAAATGAATAATAACCAAGAAATAATGAAACATGCAATCAGGACAAAATATTTCAGCTGTTTAATAAAGGTGAAGAGTACAGATTGTTAGAGCTGTTCATTCAGCTATAAAAGAAAACATGGCCTGGCAGGCGGCTGAGGACCTTGCCCACTCCTCTGGGACAACAACAACGGCCTGAGGGGAGTTACTCTGTATTCTGGTTTGGTTGTATTTTGTATTTTGTGAGGTTATATTTTATAATTTTTATTGTACTGTTGCTGTTTTGACTGTAAGCCGCCCTGAGTCGCCTCGGCGTAATTTGTTGTGGCTAATTGTTACAAATTGACAAGGTTCAATGATGTGTCCCAATCATAAGCTTAGTCATGTACCCAATTTCATAACTAAGACACAGCCCCACAACTTGTCAGGTAGTTATGATTAGCTAGATAAACTATGTGCAAACTCCAATAAGATTCTGATATATGGTTTGGATTAAAAGCAAAATTTTATTTGTAACACTCCTAATTCCCTGAGCTTTCTATTAATTTTGTTTTATCTTCTACATCAGGGGTTGCCAACCATTTTAAGTTTGGGGTCGGGTCACACTCCCTCAGACAGTTGAGGGGGCTGGACTGGTGGTCTCCCCACTGTTTATGGCTGCTGTAAACATGGCCGATTCTGGTGATGGTGGCAGTTAGATCGAGGGCAGGGGGCACATTATTTGGTGCTGTTGGCTGGATTCAGCCCATGGACCATAGATTGCTTACCCCTGTTCTACATCATTCATATATTTCTTATGCACTTTTAAGCATCAACTAGGCAATACTAAAAGAAAACCTTGTCTAATTGGCCAGATCACATGTTTGCACTAGCAAAGCAACGCTGAAGAGGATCTTAGAGAAAACATTGTTGCTTTCAGAGAATAATATATTCTATTCTATTCATATTATTCTATTCATATGTTGCTTTTTATTCTGCTCATCTGGTGTATTACCACTGCTGTTGGGGTTTGCAAATAACATCAAAATCAAGTGGCCCTACCAATGGAGAAATCTAAATGAATCCACTCAACAATGAAAGAAATCAAACATGGAACACAGAAGGTGATAGACCTATTAGGGACTAAGGATTAACAAAAAATCAAAAAAAAATATGAAAGGGATAGTATATCTTTAAATCCCTCTCTGCAGAGTTTAGCTTTAAGATGTTTTCAGAAGATCTGGAGAGAGGGTCCTAGTATAACTGCAGTGGGAAGAAAATCCATAATGATAGGGCCACCACCAAGAAGGCTCAATTTCTCATTGATGTTTTGTGGGCCTACTTCAGTATAAGGCAAAAGCCTAGGAGGATTGAGTCATTTCAGTGGGCTTCCTTTGGAAGAGATCAGCATTGAGGTTGCAAAACTTGATAGGGCTTCATACTTCCACTACCAGCAGCTTTCAGAATAAAATTTCATATAACCAAACTTTAGAATGAACGTTGAAAAATATTTTACTTAAACTGGAATTTGGAAAGACTGGACTGCCAACTAGATTAAACAAAATAATCTCTACCCTGAAATTCCTTAGCCATAAATAAAAACTGGAATTTATTTACAAAAAATGCTGTACATGTTGGTGGGTATTTTCTGGTGATTACATGGTAAATCTGTCCAGTTCTTGGAGAAAGTACCACCTTCTTCATAAAGTCTTTCAGAGACAAATTCAGTGTTGAATGCCCACTGGATTTTAGCATCCATTTATTTCTTTACAAAGCGTATTCTTTGCTTGCAAGAATGGTTTTACTAATTTTGTGCTTTGTTTGAGACATCATATGTCTTTTCCCAAAAGGTTGTCATGATACCCATGCTGCTGTTAACAGACTAATAATTTCAATGATTTTGTTTTATATTTATTTTTAAGGAACTGAATTTATATTCAATGATTTACAAATTCTCTCTCCCTCTTCTTTCTTTAGGAAAAGAAGAATACATCGCAACATTCAAGGGGTCAGAGTATTTCTGCTATGACTTGTCCCAGAACCCTATTCAGAGCAGCAGTGATGAAATAACGCTGTCGTTTAAAACTCTGCAGAGGAATGGACTGATGCTTCACACCGGGAAATCGGCCGATTATGTCAACCTTGCCCTGAAAAATGGAGCTGTCTCCTTGGTTATTAATTTGGGCTCAGGTGCCTTTGAAGCGCTGGTGGAACCTGTGAATGGGAAATTTAATGATAATGCCTGGCACGATGTGAAAGTAACCAGGAATCTGCGTCAGGTAACAGTACAATGGATACAGCAATAACTGACTTTGCTTCTGCTGCAGCTTAAGTGTTTGGTTATCTTGACTTTAGAGTGATATGCCATTGAAATTTGAGTAGACCTTGGCCAAACAAGGCAACATGTTAGAAGGAAGGGAAGGGGGAGGTCATTCTTACTGCACATGAGCACAGGCACACCTAGAAAGGAGTTGTGGGGCAGGATTTGTTTGAGAAACAACAAAATCTCAAGAAAAAATGTCAAGGGGTGGGTTGAGTTTCCTGCTTTTATGGAGAATAAGGCCTAACACAAATTATTTCTTCTGAAGGAATTGTTTCCTACATATGTATTATAAGGCACCAGCAATTACTTTCCATGCACACATATTCTAGAGCATGGATGGCTAACCTTGGCAATCCAGGTGTTCTTGGACTTCAATTACCTTAAACCCAAGTCAGCACTCCTGCTGATCAGGACTTATGGGAATTGAAGTTCAAGAACACCTGGAGTGCCAAGGTTAGCCATCACTGCTCTAAACTCACCTTATACCTATTTAAATATAATATTTCACTTAACATGCTTTATCCTGAGTGGATCTGTACTGGGCTTTTTTCATCCTCTTGTAGTCCATGATCAATTATGAATAATGTTTAAAAACAGATAGGTAACAATCCTGTAAATTTTGTATTTGGATTTGTATGCCGCTCTATTCGCCGAAGCGACTCAGAGCGGCTTAACAACATAGATCACAAAATATCACATATCAAACGTATCAAAGTATTAACATATCAAAGTATCACATACATTTCAAGAAATCCCATCACAATTACAAAATTAAGACATAATTAAAAAAAACAATTCAAAAACACTTCAGAAACACTTTGAACAATTCACAAAACTCACAACTCTACCCCACTCACTAAGTCCAATTCCCTGCTAGACCCACACAGCTGTTTCAAAGTAACACATCACATATCAATAACATATCAAAGAGTCACATACATTTCAAAAAATCCCCCATCGCAATTACAAAGTTGAGACATCATTAAAAACCATTTCAGAAAACACTTTCAGGTGGATCTTGAACAATAAAGTATCACATATCAATAACATATCAAAGTATCACATATCACATACATTTCAAGAAATAAGTTACTAATAGAAGTATATCCCATTGAAACCAACATGTGGCACCATAAGGAGAAAGGTGGCCTATAAATGCGACAAATAAATTAACTGAAGCTAGGATAGCACACTAAATAGATTATTCTAAAATAAGCAGAAAAATTCTAAACAATTCCAACTTTATTTACAGGTAATAAATAAATAAATAAATAAATAAATAAATAAATCTTCTTGACATCTGAATTATTTCATCCATTTTCAAAGCAAAACTGCCCTGTACTTCCACCATTTAACTCAGGGTTTATCAAGTTTTTTCAGCTGCAGGCCAGACCACATCTCCTCAGACAGCTGAGCAGGCCAGACTGGTGCCGTAAAACACATCCATGGCTGTTGTAAACACGATTACAACAGCTGTGGACTCATTTACGGCTGTAGTAAACACATTTACAATGGCCGTGGACTCATTTATGGCTGTCGTAAATGTGTTTATGCAGATGTAAATGAGTCCACGGATGATTCCAGTTGTGGCGGCAGCTGGAGTGAGGTCAAGGGCGGATTATTTGGTGCCACAGACCTGATCTGGCCCATGGGCAATAGGTTGCAAACTGCTGATTTAACTGAATGAAAAAAATAAGATTAGATAAAGTGACTTGGTTAAAGATATATAAGATACCTGTGAGCCAAGATGAGATACAGAGCCAGTAAATTGTGAGTAATTCCATTCAGAATCTGCCTGACAATTAGTCAGAATCATACTATACTTACAGTACTTCACTTAACTCTTAAACTTTCTGATTAGCTTTGAACAAATCAGTGATTTCTAGCATAGCATGGGACCTCCTTTAAATGTCATTCAACAAGTGTTCTCACCTTCATACTTATAGTTGTTCTATTTAAAAGCTGTATGCATGCACAGTGATTCAGCAATATCTCTGTAGTATCCTAAGCATGCCTTAAGAGGAATGCTCAGAATCTTGAACAGCCACCATAGGAAGGAGGTGACATTAATGACTTATGGGAACACATACCTGAAATCTTATTATGGTGGCTTCGAATAATATAATGAATTAGTGAGGTAGGAAGTACAAGAAGTTCAAATCAGTTATCATCTCTTCTGACTTTCCTTCTTGGTTGATCCAAGACAGGCAAAAACATTTTATATTTGCAACACAATTGGAAAGAAAATGAAAGCAGATCCGGCATTTTAAAAAAACCCAAAACAGAATGGCTAAAATCTTTTTTAGTTGGTGTAACAGAATCCCTGCAGAACTGTGCAGTGTTATTTCGAGGCAGTTTACGTCTCACAAATTGGTTGCACTACTGATTGTGTGATTCGCACTGTGACAGTTGTGCAGCTCACCTGTGGAAATCCTCCGTGAATACTGCTTCTGCCTCAGCAACATTTCCCCCACTATTTGCATAACATGAGTTAATGCATGCTGGGTCATACAACAGAATTTCAGCTTGTAATTCCAACATTAGTACTGTACTAGATAAATTAAAACAAACACAAAAGTATAGGATAAGAAACATTTTAAAAAGAACAATTCCCACCACGAGAACAATTAAAGTACCCCTGCTCATCAGTTGATCACTGCCAAAGTCTTAGCTAAAGCAAAATGTCTATACCTCTTAGCAAAAGGGCAACGGGGAAGTTGCCAGCCTAGTCTCTTTTGCATGCGAGTCCTAGACGCAAGGATCAACCACCATTCCTCATGCTACCATCAGACATTCCTAGGAGGAAGTGGAATGAAAAGGAAGATCTCTCCTGAGGACCTTAATGTCTGGATAGATTTAAATAGAGTCTAATATTTAAACCCATTGAGGTTTATAGGTATACACATATTTCTTCTATAATATATGGATTCTTTTTTTAAAAGGGGTCTAGAGGAGCCTGACTCAGTCATACACCTCTTCTCCTGGTTTCATTGGAATATAAAAAGTGACACATACTTTCGGTTGTGAATAAGAAATAAGAAATATTTACATGAAGTAAATGCATTAATGATACTACAAGCATAATAGAAACAGAAGCCAGAATCCTGTTGGTGTTCATATAAGGTTTGTGAAACTTGTGACAGCTAATGCTGGCTGATAGATGAGTTGTCAGGGCATGTATTTGGTTATGTGTGTGGTCATGCACCCAACTGCACTACCAGAATGCGCACATGCTTGTCAATTAGCCACAGGCAGCTGTAGCATGTTATACAAACCTTACTCAAATGCAAGTAGGATTCCAGCCATTAATTAATGCAATGGGTGTGTGTGGATTTTTTGCACCACTGTTACAGGAACAAAAAAACATGCCACACTGCTGATTTGTAGACCAGAAATGGACCACTTTCTAGATCTGCCTTTGCTCATTACAAACTCACAACAAAATCCAACATATAAAAAAGTGTGGGCCAGGGACAAGAGGTGCCCATTATAGCTGTCCCCCAAGCAGATGCATGACCAAAGAGGCAGTTACAGAAATCCATTCTACTCATTGTATTGTGTCAGGATCTTTGCTTTGTTTCATTGCAGTAAACTGTGGTCCTAAAGTCCATGAATATGACCGAAAGACGTTTTGGAGTTGAGAAGCAGTCCTTGTGTGCTGAGTGAAAAAATATATATAAAAGAACAATAATCATTTTTCTATAATAATAATAAAAATAAAAAAGAGTACTAGGGGAGACCTACTGGTTTTCTGGGAAATGAGTGTGTGGAATGCTGGGTTTCAGAAGACATTAGCTGATGAGTTTTAGGCATTCCAACCCCAAGAGTCATTTCAAATGTCTGTCAGAAACATTCAACTGGAGAAGGACAAGAGGAATATGGTCACAATGTCTGTTTCTGTCCACTGGAAAACTGAAAATAAGTTCTACAGTATATATCTATGATCAATCTATATATAAATATATTTGCAGGAAAGACAACAACTGCTGTTACCTCTGTGGAGGCCTATCTGTTAGTCTGCTTTTTTATTTTTCCTCGTAAAATTATTTTGCCCTTTTTTTCTGTGTTACTAACATGCTTAATAACTAACATGTCATTCATGGAATGTTTCATTCTACTAACCGTTACCTGAACCAAAATAATGTACTAACATTGGTAGTGACCATCATATTTTTTAAGTAAACAATCGTTATTCTGTTCACAAGTTTTTAATTTCCTTTCTCCCCCCTTCTCCACAAAGCACTCAGGCATTGGACACGCTATGGTAAACAAACTACATTGTTCGGTAGATATCATTCTAATTGTTTCTTATTTTGGGTTTGCCGTGTGTTTCCTTTCTTTCTTTTAACTGTAGACATCATTAACAAAAGAGGAACTGCGGTTGGTACTCTTTCTGCTTACTTTTTTAACCTCCTCTTCATCTGTTGTTGACCTCCTGTTTTTCATTTACCTTATCTGTTCCTGTTCAAGTCTTTCTCTCTTTCTCGCTCTCTTTCTCTCTCTCTCTTTTTTTTGAAGTCACACGTAGAGGGGCATCGTTAACATTTTGCATCAGAAGCTGTGGTTAACTAACAAGGGATTAAGCTGGCCTAACCTGCCGCCGGCGTACCCCGGCATTCTAACCATTCATAATGCATGGCATGCAGGCATGGACGGGAATCTCTAAAGTGACACCTCCACCCATTGTGACTTCATCAACCACTCATTCGGTTCTCTCCATTCCTTTCTCTCCCTTTCTTCTCCTTCTCTAAATCTCAGTTTCCTGCATGCGCACATTAAAGTGTTCTGCTGCCACTTGGTTGTAATTTGCTGGTTTTCTACTCTTCTTTTTTTCTTCCCTCCCTGCTTTGGCATGGAATTTAGGCCCTTGCATGGACAGATGCTGCTGTATATATAAATATATATAGTGCAAACAGTGATGGTGCTGCTGGCGATATTGCTTGTGCCTCTTTCTGTTATCAAGGTGCACGTTGTTTTTTTTTATTAGTCAATGACAGACTTTACTGAACTTACTAATATATAACACCAGCTAAACTAACCTAGGAAACATTCTACTAACACCATTTTTGTGTCTGCTAATCAACCTTTTTGAGTTGCAAATAGGGACTGCCGACACTAGCTCAATAATAAGACAACTCTTTTAACTAGTTAGAGCTCCTAGGGATTAGAATTCAAGGCTAAACTTCAAACAGACATGAAAATGGGCTCCGCCTTAGGTGTCAAAAAATAAATATATATATAAAATATAAAAAACATAAATACTAATAAAAATAAAACAAAAAAACCAGGCATATCCCAGAACATTAGCTTGTAGGTCTGAGTATAGCGTGTCCTTTCCCTGTGCTTTGTTATCTAGGTGACAATATCAGTGGATGGGATTCTGACCACGACGGGCTACACCCAGGAAGACTACACCATGTTGGGCTCCGATGACTTTTTCTATGTTGGAGGCAGTCCTAGCACGGCAGACTTGCCAGGCTCACCAGTCAGTAACAACTTTATGGGCTGTCTAAAAGAGGTAAATAATGTCATGTGCCATAAATGCCACCTCATCCTGAATTCTAGAGATTGAAAAAGGCCTATGCTTCATAACTTTTACATTTCTCTTTCTTTCTTATTTCACTAAGACTGCAATGGCAAACCTTGGCACTCCGGGTGTTCTTGGACTTCAATTACTTGAAGCCCGAGTCAGCATTCCTGCTGATCAGGGCTTCTGGAAATTGAAGTTCAAGAACATCTGGAGTGCAAAGGTTTGCTGTCACTGCACTAAGATTTTTGACAAAGCCAACTCTTTATGTCTATATTTATAAAAGAAACTGATCTGAGATCTCACAATATCAGATGTTCAGTTGGACCTATCTCAGAATAGTCCCTCATTTCACTTTCTCTGTGAATCTTAAAATTTCATGAGAGAGCTAGTGTATAACTGAACGTGCTATTTATTGAAAGTGCCGGTAAACAGAAGACTCTTCTTTCCCTAACATATAATTGATTTGTTGTTATCGTTTCACATATTCTATATTTAGGATTTCTTTCAGTTTTTGATATTGTGAATGGTGCCTCTAGAATGAAGCAATTTCTTATATAAATTGTAGCAATGGCCTCATTCTTTACTGTGTGCTCACTGGAGTTGTAGTTCAATAGATCTGAGTATAGAGTAAAAGTTCTAATGCATACAAAAACAGTCTAATGCATTAGATGTTCCTCTGTAGCTATAGATGGTGCCATATATGCCTATGTTACATGTACAGACAGTCATTCCAGTGAAGGAAAGGAACGAAGATCTTCATATGAATCTGAATGTGTTTATTGTCTATAATGAATGTTTCCCATCTTGTTGGATTAGTTCCGCATGTCTCTATGAAATCACATGAAAAACTTGAGTTTGAACAAAATGTTTCCCTTAATTTGTGCCACAGAATGGAGCAGCTGCAACAAATAGACTCATATTGTATTCTTCTGGCTATCATATTCTGAGGAGAAACAATATAGGAAGACTATTATTTTCATGTTACCAGTCACCCTCCATATTCTCTGGCTCAGTATCTGCAGTTTCAATTATCTGCTGGTCTACAAATATTAAATAAAATCCCTGAAATACATAATATATCTGTATTTCTATAAGCACATTACATGAATGGGCCACTGGAGGCCTATGTCTGCAGGATAAATATAAGGTTCATTGTTATCTGCACTTTCAGGTATCTGCAATAGGTCTTGAAATATACCTGTATTTCTATAAATTTTCAAGGGGCATGGAGGTATACACAACTGAACACAAAATGGTGGGTCAAGGGAATTTATATTTAATTCAGTGAGACAAACTTTATGCTTAGATTTGCAGTCTGCTAGTAGTATCTATGCTTTTCAGTGAGTCATCTTAGTTCACTCTATATTAGATTTTTTTAAAAATATGAATGAAGCACATAATTTCATTTCTTTCAGTAATGTGTAGAAATCTGCTAAAAAAAAGAAAAAGTGTTACCACATGTGCACAAACACATTGAGTTTGATAACATCTGAAGATTTTGGATTATTTTTTGTTCTTCTAGAATGTATGGCAGATCCAAATATTTTCTTTGCTGCTCTTTCTTTGAACATTACTTTGCATTTCAAAGGTTCTCATTCTCTTCATAAAATACGTACAAACCTGTATTTGTTTGGTATTTTGAAGTTAAAAGTCTGTTCTCTGTAGACAGAGAAACCTACTCAATATATTTAAGTCCCAACAGGCAAGTTCAAAACATGGGCATTGAAGTCCTTAAGAGTTGCCTGAGGTTAACTGAAACATTTGTTCTGGTAACACATACTTTCTAGCTAGTATAATATCTGTTGTTAAAAACAGTATGTCTCATGGATTATGTCCTTTCTAGAAACTAAACAATAGAAGAATAAGGAAGAAATGTGCAAGGTAGAATGGTTGCTGCTTCCCATACAAGTCCTCCACAGTTCAACCTTGTGACTCACACAAATAGAAGCTTGTCTTCTCCCAGTTTAAATACCCTTTGTAACAGCATCCATTTCTTAGCAGCTGCAAATTCAACAAATGGAGCTTTTCCCCATCTAAGAATGAAGTTTTGTATTTGTTGGATTTGTGGTGTAAGGCAAGGGAGGCCAACCTTGGTACTCCAGGTGTTCCTGGATTTGAATTACCAGAAGCCCTAGTACAGCACACCTGCTGATCAGGGCTTCTGGCAATTAAAGTCCAAGAACAACTGGAGGCCCAAGGGTGGCCACTCCTGGTGTAAGGGGACTTGAAATCAAGTTTGAGAGATATTTTGTTCACACCTGCCCAGAGTTTACACCTGATATAAAATATCAGTTGGGTTTCTTCAGAAAGGGATAAGAAGTAGCAAAAGAAATAAGGAGGCTTTGCCTTGTTTTGATGGCTCAGTGATATATATATATATAATTAACAGATTTGTATACTGCCCATCTAGTGAGAGGTTCAACTCTCTGGGCAATTATTATGGAGAAAAAAAATCATAGTGAGTCTATGATGATAAGGCAAAGGCAAAATGCAGTTACACATGCTTACTTCACATTATTTCCCCTGAACTGTGGTTGTTTAGTAAGTACAGTTTTACCTCTCTACAAAAGCATAATGGATTCCACAGGATTGCTCTTTAAGCGAGTTTGCTCTTTAAGCTAAACACCATTGTAAGTGACCAATTGTGGGGGGGGGGGATTGCGAACCCCGATTTATTTGTTAAAGCGAGTTTTTGGTTGGTTTTATTTGTTAAGCGAAGTGAACATTCAGAGAAAATTCTGCTCTTTAAGCAAGTTACTCTTTAAGCGAGGCGCTCTTCACGCAAGGTTTGACTGTATGTGAGAAAGCTACTCTCATCTATGATTATTGTGGTTGGGAGAGGAGGTTTCTCCACCTACTTTTTTCTGAGGGTAGGCTTGAAGCCATCTTCTCACTAGTTCAGATGAATGTCTTACCTGCATCCAGTAAGAACCAAAAAGAGTGGAAAGGGTGAAATCGCCTTTCAGTATGTCTGTGTGTGATTGAAAGTTTTTGTTTTGATAAAAAAAAATACCAATTCAGTAACACAAAGTTGTATATACAAAGCCATCTCAAAACATTTTTTTAACAATGTGTAGGGATGATGTCTCTACTTTAAACTATGTTCATCAGGTTTCTCATAGATTGTCTCCCAAGGATCAGTCACCTTTTTTATTTCATGCTTTCAATCACTAGAGACCACATTGCCAACATATGTTGGATTGTGGAAAAAACAAAGGAATATCAGAAACAAGTCTTCTTCTGTTTCATTGACTACACCAAGGCCTTTTTGACTGTGTGGATCACAACAAAATGTGGCAAGTAATTAAAGAGATGGGAATACCAGAACACGTTATATGCCTCATGAGAAATCTCTACATGAGTCAAGAAGCAACTGTTAGGACAGGATACGGAATGGTGGAGTGGTTCAGAATAGGAAAAAGAGTAAGACAAGGCTGCATTTTATCACCCTGCTTATTCATCTTATGCACAGAGGACATAAATGTGCAAAGCAGGGATGGAGGAATTACAATATGAGATCAAAATTGGTGGGAGAAACATCAACAATTTGAGATATGCAAATGACACTACTCTAATGGCAGAAAGTGAGGAAGACCTAAAGAAGCTCCTGATTAGGTTGAAAGAAGTGAGTGCAAAAGCTGGTTTGAGACTCAACATCAAGAAAACCAAAATAATGGCAACAGGCCCTATCAGTCCCTGGAAAGTGGAATAAATATGGGCAGATTGATCAATCCATTTTCAACCAGTGTCACTTGCATGTGTAGGTCTATTTTTGTGTTAATTTCTGATTTTTTAAAAATGCACAAACTCTCCGTTAAAATTCCATTAACAGTTTTAAAAAGCAAGTTTTACATACGCTAGCTGAAAAGAAGTCATGTAAGGCTGATGAATGCAGTGGTTCAAGTGGTTAAGATGCAGACTAGGAGGTGGAAGGTCAGCAGCTCAAAACCCGAGTACTGAATGACAGAATGAGCACCCATCTCTGTTGCAGCTCCTGCCAACCTAGCAGTTTGAAAGCAAGAAATTGTAAGTAGATAAATAGGGACCACTTCGGTGAGAAGGTAAACAGCGTTCTGTGCACTTCAGTGTCTAGGCATGCCTGCCACATGCCCATAGAAACATCTGCAAATGCAGGCAGCACTGGCTCTTTGGCTATAAACAGAGATGAGGACGGAACCCTAGAGTTGAATATGACTGGCTTTCAAGCAAGGGTGACCTTCACCTTTACTAAGGCGGATGATGTCATCAGCACACCCTCCTCAAAAAGTCCCAAACTTTGCTTGAGATCTCTCTCATTATGGGGAAGCTATTGGAGGCCACAGCCCAGGAGAAAATCCTTAATTTCTGAAAATGACCACTATCAGTAAAACCATCAACTAGCAATAATTGCCAGTAATTAAAGACTTTCCCCGCCTGTCCTTAAGCCCCCAATAACTTACTAACAATGAAGAGAATTTCACAGGTGACTTTGAGCGTCTGGGGAGTTAAATTAGAAATGTTTTGTTTCAAAACATCAGCATGGTTGATTATTTCATCAGCCTTACAGGAGCCCTGGTGGTGCAGTGGTTAAACTTCTGTACTACAACCAAAAGGTTGTGAGTTCAAGCCTGATGGGGACCAAGGTTGACTCAGCCCTCTATCCTTCCAAGGTCAGTAAAATGAGTACCCAGCTTTTTTGGGGGGGGAGGGGGAAATGCTAATTAACTTGTGAACTGCCTAGAGAGTGCACTAAGTGCTTTGGGGTGGTATATAAGTGTGATTGATTTGCTTACACAATCCTGCACAAACAGGATTTCAACTGATATTTCTCAACACACACTCAAATGAAAGGAGAGCAAGAGAGAGCTGGACACATTTTAAAATATATCCTCTCTAAGCCAAGAACTGCTTCAAAGCATTTCAGAAGTGGAAAAGCTAATGGATAATTAAGTTGATAAGGTAAGCACTCATCCAAGAAATGTGAATCACATTGATTCTTAAAAGTATGCACTCTGAATTCCACAAACATTGTAGAAGAAATACAAATAAATAATGTGCATCCATGTGGAATTTAAATTTTGTAAAAATACAGGGAGTATAATAAAACATATAAAATATTTTCAGAGAGGCAGTACTTGTTCCTGTCCTATCAGCTTTCTGCAACATTTTTGTTCTAGTACAGCACTTTTTTCTTCTTCTGGAGTATGTGCATGCTTCTGTGTGCCACATGAGAAAAAGCAAAATATAACATAAATATAAAGTTGGGGCTATCATGGAGATACTGAACTTAGTACAGTAAAACCTTGCATAAAGAATGTCTCGCTTAGAGAGTTACTCAGTTAAAGAGCAGAATTTTCTCTGAATGGCCGCCTCGCTTAACAAATAAAACCAACCAAAAACTCACTTAACAAATAAATCGGGGTTCACAACCACCCTGTCAGAAGTCACAATTGGTCATTTACAATGGTGTTTCGCTTAAAGAGCAAACTTGCTTAAAGAACAATCCTGTGGAACGCATTATGCTCTTTAAACGAGGTACCACTGTACTTGATTTCCTAGACCAGTGGTGGTGAACCTATGGCATGTATGCCTGAGGGAGCACTCAGAGGCCTCTCTGTGGGCACATACACTGTCACCCCCAACACAACAGCAGTCCAATGGGGACACTTTCCTCCTCCCCCCTTGAGCACAGATTTTGCCCCGCCCATCTACGGCACAGATGGCAGCCTGCTGAGTTTGAGCACTCAGTCTCTAAAATGTTCACCATCACTGCGCTAGACTCTTATCATTTACAAGTTTGTAATAGATTTGCAATTCCTATTATCTTCTTCTCACCAAGAATACATAAGATGTATGTTTCATCTATGGTAGCTATTTCGTTTTTCCACAAAACTAACAGGAAAGATAAGATTATACACCTCTCGCGCCACTGGCGCAGCTACCTCCAGGCCAGCCCCTCCCAGTCTAGGAGGGATAAAAAGGCAAAGAGACCCGCAGCAGGTCCAACACCTCTTCTGCTGCCGGCACAGCTGCCTCAAGGCTAGCCTCCTCCAGTCCGGGAGGAAAAAAAGGTGAAGAGACCTGCAGTGGGTCCAACATATTTCCTGCCACTAGTGCAGCTGCCTATGAGCCAGTTCCTCCTGCCCTTGACCCACCGGAAGGAGGATGAAAGTGGCGGCAGCTGCCGGGGTTTTGGCAGCTACAAAACTTCACCGCCAGGAGCTCCGGACGCCTGCCCTCAACTCATTGGAAGGAGGGAGAAAGACTTTAGGAATTTTAGGAACTCTGTTGCTGTTTTGTAAGTCCTCTTCATTTATTGGAGTTTAGAGGCCTTGAGGACATTGAATGATGAATGGATTTTTTAAAATCTTAATTGTGATGGAGACAAGCTATGAGAAACCTGGGGAGCATAGTGAAAAGCAGAGATATCACATTGCAAACAAAAATTCGTATAGTCAAAGCAATGGTATTTCTGGTGGCAATGTACAGTTATGAGAGCTGGACCATTAGGAAAGCTGAGCGCAGAAGAATAGATGCCTTTGAGATGTGGTGTTGGACGAGAGTTTTGAGAGTCCCCTGGACAGCGAGGAGAACAAATAGTTCAATCTTAGAAGAAATCAACCCTGACTGCTCCCTTGAAGGGCAAATAGTAAAGATGAAGCTAAAGTACTTTGGACTTTAAATTAGAAGAGAAGACTCACTTGAGAAGGCCTTGGTGCTTGGAAAGGCTGAAGGCAAAAGAAGAAGGGGGCGGCTAGATGGTATTGTGGACGCAATGGGCACAGAGCTGAGCGAGTTGAGGGGGATGGTGGAGGACAGGAATGCCTGGAGGACAGTGGTCCATTGGGCCGCCAAGGGTCGGAATCGACTGTGCGACTGAACAACAAATGTTAGTCCTAAATTGTATTTTATTATGTACATTGTATTTTATGATTTTACTATATTGATGCATATTATGTGATGACATGGCTGTGAGCTGCCCAGAGTCGCACTTTGCAAGTGGGGCAGCATATACGTCGAAGAATAAGAATAAGAATAAGAATAAGAATAAGAATAAGAATAAGAATAAGAATAAGAATAAGAATAAGAATAAGAGAATAAATACGTCCAGAAGTCACTATTATTTATTTATTTCTTTTTCTTTTTTTGCTAAGTGATGAACCACAAACATGTAAACTGATTTTCAGAAGTCTAACTGCAGAACTTCATGTTAAAGGCTTGGGGACTATTATTCCATTTGAAAGTATCCATAAGGATAATCCATCATCAGGATGTGAAAAAGTACTTAGGAAACAGCTGCTGTCCTGGAAACTATGTCCCACTTGGGTAACACATACATTACTGCTTTGTGACCATTGTAAAAGGATAGTGTTGTTCCAGTGATGAAACTGACTGCTGCCTATAGATATATATGACCAAGTAGGAGATGACCACATAGGTGGCTCATGAGTGGAACAGATGGATTTCCCTCTTCTTCTTTGCTTCCTCTTTTACCCCTTTGAGTGTTGAAGGAGGTACCTGGTGGGCAATGGTCCATGGGGTCGCAAAGGGTCAGACTCGACTGTGTGACTGAACAACAACAAAAAACAACTTTTCTGCAGCTCATCCATGAGGCTGTCTCATATCACATGGAGGCTATCCTCAACCTTCCCACATTTGTCTGCATCCTTACCATTGGATGCATCCTCCTCACCCACTCAACTCTCTGCCTATTGCATCAACAATACCATCTAGCCATCTCATTTTCTGCCACCCCCTTCTTCTTTTGCTCTCAACCTTTCCCAGCATTAGGGCTTTCTCAAGTTTATCCTCTCTTCTCATTTGATGTCCAAAGTACATTAGATTCATCATCACTATTTGACCTTCCAAGGAGAAGTCAGGGTTGATGTCTTCTAAGATCGACTTGTTTGTTCTCTTCGGTGTCCAGGGTAGGAGCATAGTTAAAAGTAGAGACATCACCTTTTAAGAATGGTATTCCTGGTGGTAACGTATGGTTGTGAGAGCTAGACCATAAGGAAAGCTGAGCGCAGAAGAATAGATGTCTTTGAAATATGGTGTTTGAGGAGAGAAAAGTTGTAAGGGTTAGGTAAAACTGAGGGTGGTCTGAATTTGATGTTTTGCCAGTTGTCACAGATGAGCTAAGAAACAGATATCTCAAGCATTAAGCCATAAAATGGGCATATCTGCCAATTCTGATTTCTCCTACATCCGCTTATTTCTCCTTTCCTCTCCTTTCTTGGTCTCAGTTTGTTTGCCACGCCACCACCTTCCCTCTCTTCCTTCCTTTTTTTGGTTAAAGAAGTGCTGGGTAGTCAGTACAACTATATCTAGAGCTGGTGGAACAACATTTAGAAGAAATAGGAAGCAGATTCTGAAGTGTGAGTGGAAGTCCATAGACCAGGAGTTCTCAACCGTTTTAAGCCAGGGGCTGGGTCAAGCTCCCTTAGCTTTGGGGGCCGGACAGCCATTTTGCCCTTCCTCCATCACATGGGACTTCCTTGTTTGGTGGAGGTGGTGGGGGACCACGTGATATGGTGTTGTGGGCCACATTCAGCCCACATGCTACAGGTTGAGAATCCCTGCCATAGACATATGAAGGCAAATGAACACAGTATTTCTCCTCAAGCCTCTAGCAGTGGGAGGAGTTGCAACCTTCAGATAGTCTTACTTTTTAGAGACTGTGGGCGCAGATTAGATATATCTTGAAAGGCGGATGAGATGCATATTAAGATGGTGATTCAGAGGTATGTATAGTGATCCAAAGGTGATCCAAAGATGTTGGGGCTTTCTATAAAAGAAAGGTGGAGTTTAAATATTTTAATCAAGCAAGCAAGAAGCAAACACACACGTGCATATGCACGCACATGCACATTCATATACAGTTCTACATTTTGCTTTGCATTTTCTGGGATGCTTATGAATTCCCAAACTTGCACATTCAGTCTGAAGGAAAATAAATTTCAAAGGCCCACAAAGAAGTAGGGCATGCTTCAGATAATTATCACCCCCACTAAAATTTTAATTATTGGTATGTGTTTTTGAGCCACTTCCAGTTTATACTGACCCTATGAATTAATGACTTCCAGACAGTCCTATCATTAATAGCCCTGTGCTCAAGACTTGCAAAATGAAGGTGATGGCTCCTGTTATTGAATCACTACATCCAGTGGCATTGTGCATTGTGTAGGCAGGGCCGGGGTGGCACCCTGCCCCGGGCGTTGCATTTTGGGCTATGGGTTTTCTTGGACTACAATTCCAGAAGTCCTAGCGGAAGTGGGCGCCAGTCAGTGGAAAATTTGGCTTAAGCCCCAGGTCGCTGAAATCCACGTGTTACTGACTACATCACACATTATGTATTCCTGTTTCCTGTTGCTGATAGCTTTCCCCAGCATTATTGTCTTCTAGAGTGTCTTTTTCTGATATGCGTGCAATACATGCTTTGCTTTGGCCATTTTGCCCTAACAGAAACAGCTCAAGTTTTACTTTATCTAGCATTCACTTGTCTTTCCAGGGATCCTTGTTATCCAGAAAGCTCTCCTCCAATTTTATTTATTTATTTATTTATTTATTTGTTCACATTATTATACTGTCCTCCTCACCGGGGCGACTCAGGGCGGTTTACACATCATAAAACATAACATAATAGAAACTAAAACCATTACCTAAAACTTCAAAGTTACAGTTATAAAAGATTTTAAAAGATTTTTTAAAAGATCAACAGATTCCAATAATAAATCAAAAAATTAAAAACTAAGATTAAGGGAGAGAGGGAGCTCAAACTAACCAGTGAGCTGGGGTCATGGTACCACCAAGACCTCATACCTGCCCTGCCAGCCATCTTTTTAAGTTCTTCCTAAAGGACAGCAACTCCATCTGGAGACATAGCTCAGTTGGCAGGAGGTTCCATAGGGCCGGAGAGGACACAGTGAAGCCTCTCCTTCTTGTCCCAGAGAGATGCACTTCTCTGGCCGATGGAACAACTAGAGAACCTCTCTGATCTGATCTGGTGGGACAGACAGATGTTCTTGGGGTGAGGTGGTCTCTTAAGTATCTTGGCCCACTACATTTAAAATGACCTTTCCCCATTCTGTCACCATTTTCCAGCTTTCCAGATTTCCAGCTTTCACACCTGTACATAATAACTGGGACCACCCTGGCATGGATTATTTGTATTTAGATTTATATGCCGCTCTACTTGCCGAAGCAACTCAGACTGGCTAAAATAACATAGGCAATGTATATTACAATATCAAATATAAATACAACAACATAATATAAGTGTAACATAATGCAGTACTATCAATACAGTCAATAATTCTAACAAAAATAAAAATGCAGTACAATCAGGAGAATCAGGAGAGTCCTATTTTATATAAATATAATACACTAGCACAGAAAATACAATACAGTCAGGAGAATCAGGAGAGTCCTTATCTCTTCCCAGCAGGAAGGGGGCTGGCCATGGAACAGCTGTGGTGGTGGCAGCAATCTTTGGTCAGCCAGCCGGTCCAAGGCCAGCTGAGTGGCCCAAGGCCAGCTGAGTGGCGGTGTTGGGGCTACCCGGCGCAATCCGCAGCTTTTACCCAGTCCCGGGAGGTTTCCAGGAACACATTCTTACATGTAAGGATGTTTTCAAATTCCCTCATAGCTATCTTTCTGACTCCCTCAGTTTCCATTTGACTCGCTGATTCACCAGAGATATAGAAGATATTTTAAGATGTTCATCTCTTCTTTGTCAACATATACATTAAATAGTTCTTCCATAGACATTGTTTTTGTCTTATTAATGCTAAACTGCAATCTTGTTTTTGTTGTTTCTTCTGTAGCAGTCCTTCATAATCAATTTCAAACATTTGCTGTATTAGGAGCTTCATATCTTACATGGAAATACACATCTTTAACTTTCTTCTACCAAATGATACACAACAAACAACACATAAATAGAAAAAGAAAACATATTTTGGCACCTTAAAAACTAACTGCCACATTTTAATGTGAGCTTTTGTGGATCAAGTCCACTTTTTTGAAAACATGCATTAAAATATAGTCTTTGAGGTGCCACAACAGGTTTGCCTTCTTAATTTTTTATTTTTATTTTTGTTTCTTGTTTTATATGCCTGCACACCACTTTGAAAACTATACCAGTTCTCAGTTTTATTCATCTGAACCTAATCGATTTGCCAAATTATTTGAATATAGATTGAATAGGCAACATCTTTGCCAACTGAAAAGGCCTCTTCTCCTCCTCCTTTTCCTCAGCAGTTTCTTTTCTGGAGTATAGATTATGCCTTAGAACAGGGATTTTCAACCTGTGGCCCATGGGCCAGATAGGGCCCACAGCATCATTTCATGTGGGCCCTGCACCTTTGTAATATGTTTTCCAGTGCCTATTGAATTTCTGAATTTAGGTAGACCATCTGGCATTTCTCACTCCAGAATTACAGTATCCAGTTCAGAAGCCAAAACAAAAGATATATAGTAGCACACCTGGGAGAGGGGAGAGAAAAATATTTTTAGTGCCCTGTTTCCTGTGATCTTCACAATTTTAAAAAGTAAATACATTGAAGGAAAACAATGTACTATAATTGTTGGAACAATCCTGAGAACAAAACGGATTAAAATATTTAAGGTTTTATCCATGAGCTGGCTGTAAATGGGAGCATAAAGGGCAACCGATCAGATAACTTAATCGAGTAAGATACAGTACTATATACTAATAAAATTTTCACATGTTGCATAGGAATCTTGCTTGTTAGCCAGCCCTTGTGTACCTCTGTACCAGATGTGTATAAAGGGATGCCATGAAGTCTCACTCTTATATCTGACGAAGTGGACTTGATCCACAAAAGGTAACATTACAATACAGTAGTTAGTCTCTAAGGTGCCACAACATTTTTGTCTGTTTGTTTTGTTTATTCTCTGATATGCTTGCTTATTATGTTTAATCTGGAATGAATCAGTTAGATATGTTCTGTACACAAGCACCTCAATAGGGGGTTGGGGTTGGTTTGGTTCTAATTTAGAGGAAAAGCTTCTGATATAGTGAAAGAAAGAAAAACATCTTTGTGAAATTGTACCTTTAGATTTCATAGGAAGTAATCTAGTGTAATGCCATTGAATCTCCAAGGCTATGCCATGTATCATGTTTCACTGACACAGTTTTCTGAAGAGGAGACTGAGTATTGCTCTACATTCATCTCAGAAGCCTGGAGTTATCTTTGCATAGATATATATTGCTGTTTCCTATATAATTAGAGCAGAGTTCAGCTCTAAGGCAAGCAAGAGAAAACTGGTTCTGTCTAAGAATTGGTGAGGCCTGCCAGAAAACCCTACTGCCTTCCTACTATCTTCCTTTTTTCTCCTATCAGATTTATGAACCATGCTTATTACCAGTCATAATAACATCATCTTATGGTGGCATTGCAATGGCTTAGTGGTTAAGAAGCTCACCTTGTTAGCAGGAAGGCTGGCAAGCCAGCAGTTTGAGACCCAGGTACTGCATGACAGTTTGAGTGCCAATTTCTGTCCCAGCCCCTGCCAACCTAGCAGTTTGAAAGCAAGAAATTTCAAAGTAGATAAACAGGGTCCACTTTGGTGGGAAAAGATCTTGAGAACAAGAAAGGAACCACATTCAGGCATCCCCTGGGTGGAGTTTCTCCAGAAAAAAAATCCTTTCAACCCAGAATAATTTATCATACTAAATTATTATTATTACAAGTCATAATAGTGAAGTTGTTGCTTTATGCTAAGGACTTGGCGAAAGTGCCCTTAAAAACACCTTAAAAATCCCCAAACTGAAGCTACCTGCCTATTTGCTTACTGCTGCTTTCCTGAAAAACCTCATTAATTTTGCATAATTTCAAAGGAACAAATATGTTCTGTAAGCTTCTTGCACTTCAACAATCTGCAAATGAAAAAAAAAAAAAAGAGCTGGCCCATGTCTGTCCAGAAATTTTGGGGGAAATGCAGAATGTGATCCTGTAAAGCAGGAATGAGCATGTTTTCTACTTTGAGAACAGTGGCAGAGTCCTAAAACTGCAAGGAATCATAAATAATGAGGCAGGTAATGCATGGTCAGAAAAGGAACATGTCCTCTTAAGAGACATCTATGGACATTGAAGCCTCCTTTTCACCAGCATAACAGTGTGGGTTCCTGATGAGGCTCTTTCAGCTATGACACTGGGACAGCATGGGATACTGGGATATGGATACATGTCTTCAGTGTGAGAAAGGAAAGAAAGGCTTGCAACAGAATACAAAAAAAGAGTGGGGAAATGGATGTGGTGTTAGCAGAACCATGACAAGTTTGAGAAAGAACTGTTCTCATCCTTACTGAACATCTTTGTGTGGAATGGCATGCTAGGAAATCTGTGGAACTGGGGGGCATTCAGGGCTTCCTGGTCACTCACAACTTGACAATGCAGAAGGAGAGAGGGTACAGAAATAAATTTCGCCTACCATTTTCTCTCAATGGTGATTTGTGCTGCCTCACATCCTGACATGTGTGAATATCAAGTGGTAAGGGGTTAAAAAGAGGAAAAGAATGAGGTCCCATCAAGAAAACTCATAACCACCATTGTTTCTTCTTGCTATCATTTTAGCTTGAATATATCCAAGAAGAGTGCTTTAAGGCTTGTTGAGAATCTTTTCTATGACCCATATGAAAATCTTAACAAGGTGTGATGGCAAACCTTTTAGAGACTGAGTGTCCAAACAGAGGGGTGGGGAGGGAAGAAGAATTCCCATTGGGCTGCTGGGCAGAGGGATGGGGCAAACTCTGTGCTAGGGTGATGGCATTCATGCCCACAGAGAGGGCTCTGAATGCCCCCTCTGGCACATACAACATAGTTTCACCACCAGTGCCCTACAACAACAAATTGTCTTTTGACAGTTTGTTGAGAATGGCCTTCTCCTACCCAGAGTTTGGAAAGTTTATTTTTAAAAAATGTGTTGAAGTACCAATTCCTTTACAGCTATTGAAGTCGTTGGGGCATTTCTATGTCCAGAATGCAGTACTTTCCATTGTGTGTTATTGATGAGCTGAGCTGTCATTCCCAGGAAGAAAAACACAGAAACATGCTCTCCAGTTTCCTCTGGTGGACAACCCTGATGTTATACATTAGAAATGTTTTCATATACTATATATACAACTGGAAAATTCTTGTCCAAAATGCCTATAGTTTAAAAGAAACTATACAAGGGTAACTATCATTACAAAAATTAACTTCATAACTTATACTTAATTATACTCTTGTTGCCAGAAAAAAAGAATTTTAAATTAATTAATAAACATTATTGGCACTTAGCTAATTTCAAGCCTTGCTTTTACTGCCAGCTGGATAGCTCAATGTTTTAGGTATTTGGCTGTGGACCTGAGGTTGGGATTTTTATTCCCCACTGTGCTTCCTTGGAGAGGAGCCATCCTGTGTAGCCTTGGGCAAGCTGCACAGTCCTGGAATATCCCCTGAAGAAGGGAATGGTAAACCACTTCTGTGTATTCTCTGCCTAGAAAATCCTAGAAAGAATTGTCAGAAGTCATAATTGACTTGGTGCAGACTATTATTATTTAAATACTATGGTAGATTTGGCATTGTTATATCATAAAGGCAGATTAACAGTGTTGTTTAAAAGGTTGTTTCACTTCTCCAGACTCTCCAGTACGTACAGACAGACAGACACTGCATCTGTTTATGACCCCAATGGGAAAGATAATCTCATTTGTAAATAATTAGTCTTTGCTTTTTCTAGTATAAATATTGTTTGTTCTTTTCTACCCCCATGCAAAATTCCCTAGTTATCACAGGGGGTTCTTAAATAAATAAATAAATAAATATGATCTGCTGGATGGTTATCTTTGCAGGAGAATTCTTCAGATTTGGCATCCAGAAATAAAATGTTTTAGAACCCTTGTTTGTAAGTACAGTCAAATGAGTGGGTTTCACAGTAGCAGGAGTCTTCCCGCATACCTGCCTTCCCCCACTCCGCTGTGTAAAGGTTGATATCATCATCCATCAATCAAACAATACAGAAATGCTATAACTAGGAAGTTTGGAGCTGACAGCAAACAAGACTTGAGAATCAGTTGGAAAATTTAACAGAAAGAACTAGACTTTTTTTAATGGGAGAAAGACAGGGCAGATTTTGGACTGATCTGGAAGACTACTTCATATCAACAGGTATAGGTTGGGAAGGACTTCTTTCATCTGATTTCTTCCATCTATGGGATAAAGTGATACAGTGGTACCTTGGTGTACGAACACCGTCGTTAATGTAATTTTTGGTTTATGAATGAAAATCCAATGAAACTAATGTCTCAAATTATGAATTTAATTGTGAAAAATTGTAAACGGAAATGCAGTTTCCCATAGGGATGCATTGAAAACCAATTAATCCATTCTGGAGGCCAGACAAAAGATTTTCAATGCATTCCTATGGGAAACCACATTTCGGTTTACTGAATTTTTGTAATATGAAACATCCCAGAGAATGAATTAAATTCATAAACCAAGGTGCCTTGTACTAGCAGAGAGATCTTTAGTGCTGCTCAGAGAAAGGACTTTTATACTGGGTTCTTTAAAAATCCAGCCTTGAATATTTACGCATCAGGCAGGTCTATACCATTTTCTTGGTTCCCTCTTTGTGTAGTTTTCACCATTTTGTTCAAGTTAAAAAAAAAGAATAACCTTGACAGCATGGAACTATGATGGTGATGAGATTTCTGGCCTCTAGCACAAGAACAAAACAAGGAGCTCCTTTCTTTTTTCCTGTAGTGGTTTGCAAAACTGGCCAACATTTCACATAAACACAAAAGCACAAAAGGAGTTATTGATGATCCCCAAGGATGCAAACAACCCATCCATCACCTACAACAACAACAAGTTAGTGGCTTACAAGATTTGCCCAACTTGTAAAAACTGTACCTTGGGAAGAGAAGTGCATGCTTTAAAACTGGGGTTCCCAACCTATGGCCCATGGGCCGGATCCATCTCACTGTGCCAAATCATTTGGCCTATGCTGCCCTTACTGCTACCAGAAGTGGAAGTAAAATGTGTCCACATATACACAAAACACTGCCATAAATTACCCTTGGCTATTACAAATATGTTTATGACAGCTGTGGGTGCATTTACTGCACACGTGCAGGTGCATTGTACTTCTGCTTCCAGATGGGAGGAACCACATGACCGGCCCACTCAATCACATGACCACCCACAAACTGAAAAGGTTGGGAACCACTCCTTTAAAACATAGGCAGGGGTTCATGCATCTGGTTCTGTGATGCTGTAAAGATGTTGGGGATCAGTAAAAGTGATGAAACTTACACATTTATACCACTGTGTTTGCAGCGTGCACAATGGTGGATAGGAAAAGCTGTTTATGAAATAAATGTACCACTGACAAGTACATAACCAGAAGGCATGCACTCTTTCACAAATGACACCTGTTTTTCAACCAGTGAGATGCCTAAGAACCTTCCTCAAATGCATTTCTCTTTAATAAAGTCATTTTCTGATATTACTTGAAATGACTACAGAGATAGCTTTTGTATCAAAGAATCCTTTGATTAGATTACATTTATTGTCCTTAAAGGCTTGTTTCCAGTCTTGCCCTTTGTTAAGTTTGGTGTCCTGTAGTTTTAAATCCCTCAACTTCTTTTTCCTCATGATCTGAACAATTCCTGTGTTGTACTGATAGCATCACATTTAATTACTGTAAGCATGTTAACTCCAATTACATAGTGAAAGTATGCGTTCTCCTATCATTTCTATGAAATACACTTAACATCCCTTTCTTATATAATTGTTTGCCCTCTTTGTGGTGTATTAATGTTGGTTGCTAAATTCCATTTCTTTCCTGTATACATTTCAGTTATGGAGGAGAGAGGATGAAAAAGGCATGATACACTGTGCATTTCTCCTCAAAAGTAAGTCCCATTTAGTCATCAGAAGGAGAGACAGAGATTAATTCTCAGTCACTTTATACATGCCGCTTCATTGCTCTTTCTAAACTAGACTTAAATATAATGCATTAATAAATATTTTCTTGAGAGGGATCTCCCAGATTTATTATAAATGAGTTTTATCTCAGGTTTCAGGCTATTTTAACTATACAGTAATACCTCGGATAATGCTAAGACTTGGTTCCACAAGTCTTGGTGTTATCCGATTTTTAGTGTTATCCGATGCATGTTAAAATCCTATGGGATGGATCGGATAACATTAAAGCTCCATAGAGATACATTGTAACCGCACAGGCTTTAGCGGTTGTTATCCAATCCATCCCATAGGACCTTAACGTTATTCGATCCAATTCTCCTCCCCAGATTACTTAACGTTATGAGATTTTAGCGTTATCCGAGGTAAATGTTATCTGAGGTGTTACTGTACTGCCTTTTAGACCTGATCCACTAGTGGCAGCTTCTGGTCTACTTTAAACCTAAGCAGACGTGGGTTCTTGTTCCTCAGACTTATTGTAATTGTGACCATCTCACCCCATAGATCAGGGGTTCCTAACCTTTTCAAGCCAGGGGCCAGGTCACACTCTCTCAGTCAGCTTTGAAAGCCAGACAGCCATTTTGCCCTGCCTGCACAATGGGGGTGGCCATTTTGTCCCAACAGCTTCAAAGGGATGGCCATTTTGTTTCTCAAATGCCCTTGGAGGGGTGGGTGGTTACATGAAATGGTGTCATGGGCCACATCCAGTCCATGGACCATAGGTTGGGAACCCCTGCCATAGATCCTATGATTCCCCCTCTCCCCATTAAACCACTAGAAACCTTGTTGAGGCAAAATTAAGAAGCCATATAGTGACTGGTTACATAAAACAGTTTGCTATGGGAGGTAGTCCACTGGCAGGCAGATTTTCATGTGACATTTACCTCTGCTTGCAACCATTGAGAATTCTGTTCGCTTGATGTCAATAGATTTATTGTGTAACTCAGTCCTTTTATAACCCAGTTACTTTGACCTATTCAATATTTATATGCATGATGCTCCAATGAAAGAAGCTGCCATAGCAATCTCACAAGGGGACAAACGGACTCCCTTATGTGTCCGATTTTATGACCTGGTTGCACCTCCACAGCAGCTTCCATAATTTGAATTCTGTACATGTGCATACTAAACAGGATACTGAACTTTGAACAGAAGCTTTGAGGTAGAGGAGCTTCAAAGCCCTCCCTTTGTGCATCATAGATGAATAATCTGAGAGCATGCTGACAAAATTCACTTAAAATGCCTTGAAACAACCAGGATCTACCTTCAAAGTTATTGACTTGGACTTCTCAATCCCCCAGCCTGAACTCCACTCTTTTAGGAACCTTACAGTTTACAACTGAGAACTGGGATTGGTACCAGAGCTCAGCTTTTTGTAAAAACAACAACCATATACTGTATATGTTTCCAAAAAACTATCACTTCCTTGGGTACCTGTTGGATTTTGAACAGAGCCTTTTTGGAATTTCAGCTTCCAGAATTCTCAGTCAACAAAGCCAATAGCAGCCCTGTGACTGTAGCTCAAAAGCTTTCCAAGTCTCCAATTTAGTTCAGGATGATGTTTTCTCCAGTTTCTCCAGTTTAATCAGCTGAAAGTCACTGGCTGGAAATGAAAGCTGGGGGAAAACTAGAGGACGAATTGCAGCCAACAAAGTATTGCTATGCTAACCAGACACAGTAGAGGAAGGATTGCTTCCTTCTGCACAACCCAAAATCATTGCTCAAATTTATCAGACAATGTTTATCATTCTATCAGGTGTCTCACAGAGTGTTGGGATCTAGTTTATTGCACTACTTTGCAACTTTGAAAATCTCAGTAAGATAGGTAAGAGATAGGTAAGAGATTTTAGAAACAGCTCTTCCAGTACTATTCATGAGATGGATGCTGGTTAATTTATCTCATTTATCTCACTAAGTGTAAACCCATTAATTCCCCTCCCTTCCACCCAAATTCTACAGGTATGGACTACAAAAATTAGTAGCGGGCACATCTAATGTCAGCTAATTAGAAACAATTTTTGATTACTATTGCTCCATCCAGGTGCCCTTGAGAATTGTAGAAATTTTTCCCATTGTAGATTGGGACCCAAAAAAAGAGGTTTTTCATTGCCCATCAGGAATGAAAATCTCCAAGGTTTTCTGTAAAAAGATATGGCAGTCAATATATGAATCATTTTTGGTCCACTCACATGGTAAAGATTTTTTTTAACACAGAACTAAACATAATTTTGATGGCAAGAGGACAAGATGGAATTAGATATTTCTGTACAAAATTGAACATCAAAACCATTTTGAAAGCCATTTTGAATCTTTATTTTTATTTATTTTATTTTATTTATTTCATTTGTACCCCGCCCTCCTCCAAAGACTCAGGGTGGCTTTACAACTAAAAGCAATTAAAACATATTACATACAACAGGTTAAATTTAGCTTAAAAATTAAAAGTTAAGGTTAAAAGTTAAAAACAATGAGGAGAGAGATGGGATATTCAAAAGAGCCAGGCGGCCGATTTGGCCGTCTGGCCCACTAATCACAAATGCCCCGCCAGCCAGGTCTTCACTCCTTTCCTAAAGGGCAGCAACTCCGTCTGGAGACGCGACTCCATTAGCAGGAGGTTCCACAGGGCTGGAGCGGACATAGAAAAGGCCCTCCTTCTTGTGCTTGAGAGATGAGCCTCTCTAGCTGATCTGTATCCCTCCCACATGGAGATCAATCAGCCTTGTTTACAGGATTGAAATGTGGCTCAACAAAAACCATGCAAATTTAAACCATTTTAAAAATGCAGCAGAACTTTTTTTTAAATCCAATCATCCTGCTTTAGCCAAACTGTGGATTGCCTTGGCCTTCCCAGCATAGCCTCCTCTTCCTCTTCAAATGGATCATTAATTTATAAATCTGTTTGGGTAATTTGCTTCTTCCATCTAAATTGTTTATGTGAGGCAACCATCTGACTACTCCCACACAGGATGATTGCCTGTCAAGTTTTGCCATCAAGACTCATTAGTAACATTTAATTGATTAATTACTAAATATGAGATAGACAGATCTGTGAATTGGAGGGCTGCATTATATTCACTCTGAGTTTCAGCTCTGTGTTTTTGCAACTTTCATTAGATTTCCTTGAGTTATCCTCACCTTCCTCTTCCTTTCATTCATACATCACAACATACAAGTTAGTTTTTGAGGTGTCCCGATAGGAACTGACCTATTGAAATGTTTGCTCATTCATTTCATTGAATTATTATTATTATTATTATTATTATTATTATTATTATTATTATTATTATTATTATTATTATTATTATTATTATTATTATTATTATTATTATTATTATTATTATTATTATTATTATTATTATTATTTCAATTTATATGCCGCCCTACTTGGTGAAAACCAACTCATAGAATAACTGGGTTGGAAGGGCCCTTTTAGCCCATGAAGTCCAACCCCCTGCTCAGTGCAGGAATCCAAATCAAAGCAGGTCAAAGACTGGTCAGAATCATATGTGGCTAAACTCTCCTCTTCCATATACACTTGGTCCAAGACAAGATTCCTGTGTGTTTGAAGGCACATGTAAGGCTGATTTTAGTGATTTTTCTGTGAAGGTTATGGATCCATGAGAAATATATTATTCTAGGTTTTTGCAAATGGAAGGATGTAGGTCAGTCCAACATAGCCTTCTCCCAGTGTTAGAGCAGCCCACTTGCTTCAAGAGAAAGACAGTGTTTGGGGAGAAATGTTAATTGCAATTAGCTATGGGTTACAAATCTAGATCCAATTGGGTCCTTGCAGTGAAGGAGGTTGTTCCAAGGGGGAGGGGAACCTTCCCAGGAAATCTCTGTGAACTTTCAGTAGCTGCAGTGGAGGGCTAGTAAAAACCTCCAGCAGAGAACAACAGTTGGTGTAGAGCAGGGTGGCCAAACTATGGGCCAGATCTGGCCTGCACCACCAAATCATCCTCCCCACCCTGTTCCTCGCAACTCCTGGAAGCAGAAGTAAAATGTGCCCCCGCATGCACAAAACCCTGTCGTAAATGCACCTGCCACTGTCGTAAATGCAGTTTGCACATGCACAGGCTCATTTTACTTCTGCTTTCAGTGGGAGGAACCATGTGACTGACCCGCAGAACCACGTGACCACCCCACAACCCAAAAAGTTTTGGAATACCTGGTGTAGAGGGTGGGGCAAGAAGAAGAGATGGAAAATGTCTTTTGGCAAGCATTGGGTGGGCAAGGTCCCTGCAGAATAATGAAGTTACCCTTGGTAAGGTAACATTTTACCTTGGAATATACTCATACCTATTCATTTGTGGAAACAAATCCATTACAGGTATACTGGTCATAATTGGAATGTATTATTTAAACAACTAGTTAGTTCTAAACTCTGGAACTGCAAGGAACAAAAGAAATACCATTTGTGAACAGGCAACCTGAAAAAATGAAGCAGAACAATACTCCAGAATCTGAAAACATTACTCTTTTGGACTAAAAATCCCATAATCCTCCAGCCAGCAAGTTTGGGGACATTAATTTGAAGTCTCCAAGCTCAATATGATACAGTATTCCAATTTAGAAAATACAGATTTACAGAATAATGCTTAAACCCTAGGGATAAAATTTTGAGAAGAAACATTATTGTAAACTCTCTGGTGGATGTGTTCAAATGACAAGCTCAAAGGGTGTTTGCTCAGAGACAAACTTCACTAACATGTTGGCTGAAATTCTATTCCACCACTTGTCCTGACCCACCCGGGCAGGCACAGTCGCTGCACTGTGGCACTACACAAAGAGTCTTCTTCATGGATAATCCAGACATCAAAGTCCAAGTGGCAAATTGAGGTCTGTTTACCGATAGTCTAAGTCAGTAATCTAAGCCAAAGGGTGTCCAGGGGGCATCGTCAGGGTTGGCAGAGAAGTCAGGGTCATGTCAGGCAGTCTGGAGTTAAGCAGGATGTCAGTCTTCACACAAGAATTGTACCAACACTGGCAGGCTGCAAGAAGCTGGGAGCCTACTTTGGTTCTTCGCTCTAGCTTGCCTGTGTCTCAGGTGTAGCTCTTTCCTGGACTTCTCTTTGACTGAGGGCTGATCACTGTCAGAGCCAGACTCCTGATCTGACAGGTCAACTGCTGGGAAAAACAGACTTAGGCCAGATGCAGGCTGAGATCCCTGGCTCAGGGCATCTTCGGGCTTGGTTGCAGGCAGATCTGTGCTAGGCATAGGGAGTGTCCCCTGATCCAGGTCCTCTTTCGAGTTGATCCAGGTCCTCTTTCGAGGGCTGGATCACAACACTGCTCCATGTGGGTAGTGAGGTTGGCACCATCATTACCATCATCTGGTTAACAGTGATTTTGAGGTGAACACCACTTGTACTCAATGCACCAAAGTCATGTGCACCCCGAATTCAACAAAATATGATTTTAATCATTGGCAATTTGCCACCACTGTTGTTAACATCACCATTATACATGCAGAGCTGTGTAACAGGAATTCAGCCAAAATATCCATTGCAGACCTTTGTAAGTCAAGCTTAGCATCATAAAATATTCTTTAAATATACAAACAAACTGAGTTAATGGCAGCATTTCACATAAGGAAAATTAAATTAAAATGGACTGTGAAGTTTATAGGAAACCAATGATTATTGTTCTGCTCCTTCCTTCATCCTCCTAAGATATAGAAAAATTGAATTTATATCACATTAGAGTCATCGGTGAATGTATAGATCTGTAAGAAAGAGGGGATAGAGCATTCATGAAGTCTTGTAGTCTTCGAAATGGCCTTTTGCTCTCATATCTCATACTAAAACCTCATCGTGAAATCTCTCATGGATTCATTAAAAATCACTGTCTGTCTTCTTGCTGATGCAGACTAAATTGCAGAGAAGAAATGACTTCTATAATTTTCATAGGTGAAACAAGTGGTGGAGATGTATTACTGTACTTCTGATCCACAACTCAATTTCAAGAAAAATCTTGGGTTTAGGAAAGTTGCCATCCTAAAGGTATTGGTGAAATGCCCTTGAAACCCACATCGTATCATTTAAGTAGATTTTGCTGAGGGCTATTCAAATTGTTTAGAGCATTTGTTCCCAACGTGAGGCGCAGGCCCCATAGGGTACTTCAATTCCCAGAAGCCTAAGTCAGTACATTGACTAATCAGTGTTTTAAGAAATTTACTTAGGTTTCTGGGAACTGAAGTCCAAAAACCAAAGGTTAGGAAACACTGGTGTGGACTGAAGTAACAGCTTTAAAACATGTTATACCTGGGAATTTCAAAACAATAATTAGAACTAATGCTAGTGGTGTGCTGTAATATTGTAATTCCAGAATTAACCCCAGCTTGATTTATTGATTAGCGGTCTGGCATTGCAAAATAGTCAGTATGCAATTCAGAGTCATTTTGCATATGTGTTTCAAATGGCTATCATCAGAGATTGGAAGTAATATTATAGACAACAGTTACCTGTAAGTAGATACTTTTGAGTAAGGACAGTGTAGCTATGTTTCTTCACACAGCCATTGTGATTTACTGTATATTCTTGCTTTCTCGCCGAACTGTGTATGTCTATTGGCTAGATGAAGCAGCCAGTGTCTCTCTGGAAGGAACATGGCTAACAAGCTTGAGTAGAGGCGAGCAAGAACTGTGATGTGGGGTAGGAAGAGGGGGAGACAAGACAAAGGAAGGAAAACAAATGGAGTTGAGGAAAGGGTGAAGCAGTGCTTGGGCATGGAAAAGAGTCTTAAATCCCTGGTCATGAGGAGGAGACTCCACTGATGGAGAGAAGCTCTAATGACATGACTCTGGGTGGTGGTACTCATCTCTGTCTACAGCCAAAGAGCCAAAGTTGTCTGCATCTGCAGACATTTCCATGATCATGTGGCAGGCATGACTAGATGCCAGAATGCATAGAACACTATTACCTTTCCAGTCGAAACAGTATCTATTTATCTACTTGCAATTTCTTGCTTTCAAACTGCTAGTTTGGCAGAATCTGGGATGGAAGCTTATTCCATTGCACAGCACTTTGGACTTGAACTGTTGATCTGCCGAACTTCCGGTCAACAAGCTCAGCATCTTATCTACTAAGCCACTGCAGTCCCCTCAAAAATAATACCATCAGATCAATTATGATGACTCTTTCCAGAGTTTTCTTGGTGTAGACTACACAGAAGAGGTTTACTGCTCCTTTCTTGGCTTGCCCAGGGATACTCAAGGTGGCTCTTTTTCTACAAGACAAATTGTTTATTTTCATGGTTTTAAGAGATCTCATCATGAGGAGAGATCTCAGCAAGGAATTTTCTAGCTCCAAAATATTTCTTGCCTCTGTGACAGGAAATATATATTTTTATTTCTACCATGCTCTCCAGACAAAGGCTTGTCAATTAAATAAAATACACATTTAACTCAGCAACAAACCAACAACACAAAGAAATGGTCCTCACAGAACAGAAATGTGTGAGAAAATAATACCTTAATCATACTACTAAAAAATCAAACAATTAGCATGACTTTTTGTGGATAAAAATCCGCTCCTTTCATTTTATGAAGCAATATTATATGGATAATGTAGAAAAAGTCTTCCAAAAAATGTATGGCAGATGTCTATGCCCTGAATGTAACTCAATATAACTATTTACTCTGACTTGAATAGCAATATTTGCTGAAATGCCTTCCAATGGCAATTACATCTTAATGAGTATGGAAAGGCATGCCCTTAAATGAAGGCTATTGACATATAGACCACTAATGACAAATTCAGGCAGTGACACAGGGCTAAATATCATTTAGCTAGGTGTGAAATGGGAGAGGAGCTTTAATCTGAGGCCAATTCTGAAGGATGTGTGCATCTATGGCAAGTTAAAATCATGAATAAAAGAAGAGATGCAGGAAACAAAGGCTGCTAATGGATCTTGAATCTCAGTCACCAACATTGACTATGTAGGGAAATTCATAACAGCAATTAATGGAGAGGAAAGTCAGGTTAAATAATTCTTTATGGGGTCTTCCTGAATTAAATATTGGTTTTAAATGTTGGGAACAATTCACCAGCAGCAAATGGTTCTTGTGGAAACCAATCTCTGCTTACAGATATGAATGCTGCCTGAGAATCAAAATTAGCAGTTTGTGGTATGTTCATGTGAGGTTGTTTTTTTTTTTTATTGTAGGATTTTGAGTGGGAATGCAATCTGGTAGAGATGTGGCTTCTTAATTGATGGATGGTACATACTGCAAACTCACACAGCATTGCTTTCACAGTGAATATTTTCTTATTAGACAATTTCTGAGTTATAAAACCCCCATTCAGTTTAGTGACAGGTTACAATATGAACCCCTGTCTGGCCGGACATCCCGCTACAGTAATGGAGTATACTATACAGCCAGCAACTCAATGACGAATATTGGGCAGTGGTAAATAACCTGACTCCCTAAAGGGCCAATGGCTATGGGTGGATGAGGCCCTATAGGTGGGGCGATGGTCACCCTCAGTGGAGGAAATGCCACTGGAAACCATCATATTATGCCCAATGGCAAAATGAGTGGAGGAGGAACTTTGACTCCCAATAGTCATGGAGATAGAACAGGCCATGCCTGATGGACTGGCTTGTCCATATCCTCAAGGCTGTGACAGTCCATTGCAGTCCCTATGTTAAATCCTTTAAGTCTCATTTCATATGGGCCACAGGAGATGGCTCTGTGATCACATTGTGTGGATAACTTTATGGCAAGCTGAGGTCCACTTTAAACAAATTCACACCAGTGGCATTTTCCTGCTTCAGGAAAAACTGAATTCTTGGATAACAGCTGCAGCCAATGAAAATATGAACTCTTTATGTGACCAACAAATTACCCAAAGGATAGTCACGTTTCAAGGGAATGTCACCCATGCCTTCTTAGACTTCTTTGTTTTTCTCAGTTCTCTTCTGCCTTTCCCCTTGTTTCTTATTAAGAAATGAGGATTTAAGTTTGGACAGCAACAAAAATCAAGAATGTGTCTTGATTTTGGCAGTTTAAGAAGAAGTAGGAGATTTTAAACTTCTGTACAATGTTACAGGATTTTATAGGGCAGATTATGACCCCAGAAGCTTCTAAATTTGTGTTTTGGTGACCCATTTCCCCTTTTAAAAAATTGCTCCACTGACATGCTTTAGGATCCTAGCCCTGGTTTGTCTCATTGAGTTCAGTTAGCCACCCAGAGTAGGAGAATCTCCTAGATGGATGGGCTACAAATATAAGGAAGGAAAGAAAGAAAGAAAGAAGGAAAGAAAGAAAGAAAGGCTTATTCCCACTCAAGTATATGTAGGATTTTAGCATGTCTTAAAATATAATGGCTAAAGTCCCCAAAAGGGCCCTGGTTTCTCTTCCTGAGCAAAGATGGCCCCTCTCTGTTTTTTCTTGATAGCATGACCAGTGAAGCGTAAACAAAATAAAACCCCAATAAATTATAAATGCTTAAAGTCATGTTACAAATATGGAAAATCAATTGTGAAGAAGACACAAGGCAAGAATGTATGGATGCTACTCCATCTCTGAAAGAAGGTTGTGATGCTGGTTTGGAATTAATATAATTTTCTAGGAAAAGGAAAACAAATGATGAATTAGGTTAATGGCATTCTATGAATCACTGAAATATCAAGTACAGTATTTGTAAAAGTTGACTTTATTTTGCAAACAAAGGCATGAAGAAATGTGGTTCTTGATGAGATGTCTGTGAAAAGAGGTATAAAACACAACTGCATATGATGTAAAGTAATGTTCCCTCATGGTACAGTGGATAAGAACTCACAATTCTGCTCACAATCTGAGTTCTATCCCAATGGGCTCAATGTTGACTCGGTCCTCCATTCTTCTGAAGTTGATAAAGTTAGTAAAAAACTTGTTGGGGGCAAAATGCTAACTACCCAAAGTGTGCTCCAAGCACTACAGAGTGCTTTATATGTGTAATTGCTATTGCTAATGAGTCCTATATAGTGTGCTTTTAAGTAAAGATTGTCGTTCTAGGAAGAGGAATACTAAGATATTTAGCTAAAAAACAGTACAGTGATTATAGCTACTCACAATGCTATAATCTTCTCATGTGGAGATCTATATTCATTCAGACATGGCTACACAAATCAGAGTACAGTATGTTCAAATCCTGGATGGTTTCCTAACCCTGGAGGATATAGAGGATAAGGCTTTACTCCCCAATGTCCATGGAAGTATTCTCCTGTGTTGAAACTTATAATTGTTTATATATCTCTCATGTCTGTATTTTTATTCTGCCATTAAAAAGATCAGTATTTATTTTCACACCTCCCTATTTTTATTCTAATTTTTATTTGCAAGCTGATTTAGGGCACTAATTACATGGCTTGTAATTAAAGGCCAGCTCTTCCAGAAAGCTCAAATCTTACTTCTGGAGGATTTTTGGAGAACAGCCCAAAGGAAATGTAATTAGATCCCTTGGGTACAGTAAAGTAACTGTTGTACACAAATCATGCCCGTACATGCATTAACGTTTTCCCCCTTAAGTTTAGAAAGAAAATCCTAATAGTGAACATGGTAAATGTTTGTGAAATCAAATAGTGAGTAATATGGAGAATCCTCCCCTTTCTCCTATGATTTCTCTTTGTGTCTCTCTCTTTCATGATAATGAAATTCAACTTCATTGACAGAAGGTTCAAAAATAAAGAATAATGACATTACTTATTTAAATAAAAGCCACAGTGTTTTGGATATAATGAGGTACTCAACACTGTCTCAAAAAGGTTATTTGTTTATATGTACCCCTAAATTATCCTTTACCCATATGAATTCTAAAGTTAAATAAAAAAAATATGTGTACAAATATTGGATATTTCTGAAATCTGTAGTCAATGACAATTATTTCAGATAGATTTTAGAAGTATTGAATTGAATTGAATTCAAAGAGATACATAAGACACTCATTGGGATACCCTTTGTTCTTTGAGCAGCATTGCTGTTATTGTGGGTTTGATTCTGCAACACATGGAACCAGTGGCAAGATCCACTGATGCTCTATTTACTTGCACTGAAAGTGTATGGACAGCACATGAGGGAGAATGGTACATAACCACTGACCTCCCTTTTGATGAGTGAAAGTTGGTATTCTCAAAACATGCATGTATGCTCTCAACATGAGCCAGAATGCTCATGTCCATGTCCACTCTGGGAATTCACAGAGATTAGTATATGTCTAGTATGCTCTTCTCACCATACGTGGAGTAAACAGACTTTCACATAATAACTGAACTATCTCATGTCAGATCAACAAGGCCAAATCAAAAGTAGCCCATCTGTAATTTTGCACAAGAACTATTCTTGTTTTAGCAATATTTTTACCTTACTGCTTTTATTTAATGTCTGGCCAGGTTATCCTGCTATTGTAATAGAGTAGACCACACTGCCAGCAACTCAACACTGAGTGTCTGGTGGCAGTTAACTAACCTGACAACCCTGAGGACTAACGGCCTTGGGTGGCAAACTCCACAGGGAAGGGTGATGGTCCCCAAGTGGGTTAAATCCCACTTTAATCCATCTTAATGGAGGGCAGCAGCTTCATCAATACTGGCCTGGGGCTAAGGAGGACTTTGTGTGCCAAAAGGGCTCAGGACCAGAAAATGACTTGCGGAACTAGATCAGTGGTATGGATGTCATGCTGTGATGCAGAAGGCAGATGAAAGGCCACTGCATTATATGTTAAGGACAGTCTTCATGGCTGATTGCCATGAGGATCGCCAATATTCAGATTCAGATACAGCAGCAGAAGAAGAAGCTTTTGTTTATTTATTTATTCATCTATTTATATAGGTGGTCCATGCAAAGACACAACTAAAGTCACACCTAAAAGTAGTCCCATTTGAATCAATGAAATTTATGGAGAAGCTGACTCACCCAATCCCCCCCTCACTCATTGGGTATACTCTAGTGCAACTTACTACATTAACTGACAGGAATTCAGCTGTGGAAAGTTAGTAGGTTGTAGCACTGCAATGAGAAGTGTGAAATTGCAAAATGATTTCCCAATGGGAATGGTAAAAGCCTAATTGCTAAATAACTTAAAATTAAGTCATCCAGAGGACTTGAGAAGATTCCAGAGGGAGCAATCCAGCATGTTTCATGGGACAGGGATCAGAAGGCAACCCCACCTTCCTGTTTCTGATTTCCATACACAATTCAGAAATGCTTTGTACATATTCATCTGTGTAGAAAGTAAGCACTATAAAATCAGGTGGCATTCTTCACAGGCTCCTTCAAACCTTTGACAAAGTACATTGTAAAACAAGGATTAATTACTGCTTCCCTGCAAATATATCCTAAGGATGCTAGGAAGACATGTTGCTGATAAGAAGTATGTTTAAAATGCTGGTGGCCCAACATCTCCTTGGGAAATGGTTCTTTACAGAATATTAAGCAAAAGTACAGCCACCTCTTAGCTACAATATATGACAACAAAGTGACAATTTGGAAACTGTGGCAACTTTATACGACTACTTGGATTGTCACTTAAGAGATATGATGTCTCATTCTCGTGAGTGAGAATGGGAAGCCATCAATTTTTTTTCTCCTATGGCTGAAAAGAGTCCTTCCACTGGTAAGAGCAGTTTTTATGCATAGTGTAATGTAAAGGTCGCCCTTGCTCAAAAGCCAGTCATATCCGACTCTAGGGTTTGGTGATCATCTCCATTTATAGCCAAAGAGCCAGCACTGTCTGAGTTTGCAGACATTTCGATGGACATGTGGCAGGCATGACTAGACATTGGAGTCCATGGAATATTGTTTTCCATCCCACCAAAGTGGTATCTATTTATCTACATGCAATTTCTTGCTTTTGAACTGCTAGGTTGGCAGGAGCTGGGACAGAGATGGAAGCTCATTCCGTCATGCAGTACAGTACTTGGGTCACAAACTGCGAAACTTCCAGTCATCAAGTTCAGTGTCTTAACCAATAAGCCACCACAGTCCCTAGCCACAAAGCATACATCAGGGGAAATTGCAAAGGGAAATTCCCATTAAGGAAACCAGCATGCAGAATAGGTCTATGTTCAACAAAAAAATGCCTGCAAAAAAGTGTGCATTTGGGGGAAATTGCATACATAAAATTGGGAACAAATTTCTATGCCAATTTAGTTTTAACAAGATGCAAATTGATGCACAGATAATGTTTTATATTAATGCATTTCCCACCTGCCAAATGCATGCTCCTGGACAGACTACATTGTGGGGCCCTTCCCAAGTTTTGCTCCAGCCATATTAAACACCATAACTGGAGCACAGGAGCTTGCAAATCTAAAGCAGGAACTACTGAGACTACTGCATGTAATTGTGTAGGTTTGGCCAACTGCCTCAGTTGCAGAAACACTGGATTTTTAAAATCACAACTGGCATATTAAAGAGGTTAAGAGATCCCTTTTAATCTGACAAACCTGAAAAACCTTATAATGGGAGTCTGAGAAAATTCAGACCAGAACCAATTAGAGGTGTAGTTCACTAATGCTCAGAGGTAGGGGTCAGGACATACTGAGGTCAGAATCCTGTTGGGAGAAAAAGTAATAAATGTGCAGACAGTTCAGTCTTTGGCAGGATGTCCCTGTGTGTTAGATTTTACAACCGCTGTCATGTAATATCAAAGAGTAAACAAAATGAAACAACGCTGTGGTGCCACATCATCCTGCTATGTTAATGGAGTAGACCATAAAGCCAGCAACTCAACGTTGAGTGTTGGGCGGTGGTTAATAGAATGATTCCCTAAAGGGGCCAATGACTATGGGTGCATGAGCCCCTTTAGGTAGAGTGATGATCCCCTCAGTGCAAGAAACACCACTGGGAACCATCATATTGGGCCAAACAGCAAAATGAGCAGAGGAGGAATTCTGATTCCCAATGGTCATGGAGGTGGAAGAGGCCATGCCAAATGCCTGTGAAGGTGCACCTTGATAATATCCACAAGGCTGTGGCAGTCCATTGCAATCCCGGTGTCAAATCCTGCATGTCTCATTTCATATATGTCGCAGGAGATGGTTCTGTGATCATGGTGTGAGGGTCACTTCATGACAAGCTGGGATCCACCTTAAACAAATTCACACCAATGACATTTTTCCTCCTTTAGGAAAAAATGCATTCTCATCTATGAGTTGCAGCCAACGATGATGATGACTCCTCTCTGATATGCTTGCATAGACTAGCACAGCTACCACTTCAAAAATGTCATGTAATAGACACCCTTACAGAGGATGAAAACTTGCTGCATGGTTGTCATTGTATGAGTGGTTTTCCCCATAAGCCTTCTTGCTTGGGATTTCCTCTGCAAAGATCCTACACTGACTAATTACAACAGATATGCCAATTCACATGTTTGCTATAATTTTCCACATATTTTCCATTTCCCTTTAAAACTGCATCTAAACACTTAAAAGTAATGTAGCGGTTAAAGTGTCAGACTAGAACTCAGGTGATCTGAGCTCTAATTGCTTCTCAGCCATGGAAATGCCCTGGTTCAGTGGAACTATAGCAATAGGAAACTAGTCTTTTACCAGAGTTACTATAAGCAGAAAGCAATTGGATGGCACATTACAGGAACAACATAGAATTACAATAGAAAGCAGGGATTACTTTGCATTGTGGATAGAGTGACAGACCAAGACCAGGAGATCTCAATAAATCCCTGCTGGTCCAGAAAGCTCTGTGGGGCTTTGATTTTTAGCCATTTTATCTCACAGAGTTGTGCTAAAGATAAAAATTGGAGGGGGGGGGGACCCTTCCCTGAGCTTCATGCAAGAAAGATGGACTGTAAATATAATACTGAATTAAATCTACACATGTACAAAATTTGTATTTAGATTCTATTGTACAAGTAAATGTGAGGAAACAATGGGCAAAATATGTTACTCAGTGTAGTAAATCACACTAGAGTAGGCCTATTCAATCAGTGGGAATTTGGCAAGTCAACTCCTGAAGTTCAATTAATTCAAATGGACCTAGTCTAACTGTGACTTACATACTTATTCCTACTCTGCTCCTAATGACCTCTCAGAATTTTCCTCTCTTTAAGTTTACAAATGTAGTAAAAACATACATAGCTTTGGAATTTAATGAGAATGTTAATGTAGATTTTGTATTCCTCCCCTCCCCCCCAAAAAATCAATTCCCTTTCAGAATAACTTAACAGCTGCATTTATTTATTTATTTATTTAGCTATAATATCAGGTAAATGTTACACACAAGTGTAATCTACTTGTTATTAGCGTTTGTTTTGTAATTTTTAGGGTTCTCTTAGTAATTAAAATTGTGTTAATGTGAAAATAATGTGTTTGTAACAGGATTTTTTATGTGCAAAATAACATACAAGTAACCTATTCTTTTGTAAAAATCTGAGTAGTTTGATACATTTCTCATGTAAAGTTCCAAATCATGAGGAAGAACAATAAACTACAATTGCTGTTTGTAACCAAGTACAAGGAATAGGTAATATGATCTCACACACACTTAAATGCATATGATACTTAAGAGACCACCTCACCCCAAGAACATCTGTCCATCCCACCAGAGCGGACCTAAGAGGCTCTCTAGTTGTTCCATCGGCCAGAGAGGTGCATCTGTCTGGCACCAGGCGGAGGGCCTTCTCTGTGTCTGCTCTGGCCCTGTGGAACCTCCTGCCAACCGAGCTACGTCTCCAGATGGAGTTGCTGCCATTTAGGAAGATCTAAAAACATGGCTGGCAGGGCAGGTATGGGGTGTGGGAGTTATAATGAGCCCGGCCCGCTGGATGATTTAAGCCCCCTCTCTCCCTCAAGATGTAGTAATATGGCATTCTTTTATATTTTTGTTTAGATTTTTAAATTTTAATCTTTAATAGTTTTAAATTGGAGGGTTTTTAGTAATGTTTTAAAGAATGTTTTATGTTTTATTGTAGCATTTTATGATCTGTAAGCTGCCCTGGGTCACCTTGGTGAGGAAGGCGGTGGATAAATATGAATAATAAAATAAATAAATAAATAAATAAATAAATAAATAAATGTAGTCTACAGTGGGTCATTGGTTAAGAAGCTCCCCTTGTTAGCTGGAAGGCCGGCAAGTCAGCAATTTGAGATCTAGATACCTCATGACGGTTTGAGCACCCATCTCTGTCCCAACTCTTGGGGACATGAAAGGAGCCTCATTCAGGTGTCCCCTGAGCAGAGTTTCTCCAGCAAAAATCTTTTCAACCCAGAATAATTTCTGACATGAATTATTATTATTATTATTATTATTATTATTATTATTATTATTATTATTATTATTATTATTATTATTATTATTATTATTATTATTATTATTATTATTATTATTATTATTATTGCCATCACCATCATCATCATCATTTACACAATCCAAAAAGTGTGATAAGGAAGAAGCAGCGAAATCTGTTTTAAAGAGGAAAGAAAGGGAGGAATTTTGCAAATAGTCACTGATTTTAAGATTATTTATTTATTTATTTATTCAAATTTATATATTGCAGCCCAAATCGAACTAGTGACTCTGGACTCTGCATTTATCAACTACAGTATTTAATACAAGTAAAACTAGGGGAAGAAAAGAATCATCAAGCTTAAATAAATGATTCTTCAATTGATGTGTACATATTGTGTTCCCGTCATGTTTTACTTTGCATTGTGGAAGAAACCAATTACATCCTATTTCACCTGTTGTTGTTGTTTTTATCACTGTATCATATACAGTATATTTGTTCTCTGTTCAACCCTCTCATACCTTAATTTGTATGTTGACATATGTCAACATACAAATTAGACTATGACAGGCAGAAACAGACAACACTGAAAGATATCTTGGATGCAGAGTGTTCTCTTTTCTCAGCACATGTGCCTTTTCTGCAAGATGATATGAGAGATTTGCTGACAGAGCAATCTGCCAACAGAACACAGTACTTCTGCTGGCTAAGATATAGCAGTAGAACAGCCAAAGGCAGTGGTGAAGAGCAGGCTGTCTATAAGAGTGTATGCCTTTGTTTTGTTTAGCATTTCTCCCTGCATTGAATGAGAAAAATCATACTCACGTCATTCAAAATAAGGGGATATATAAATAAAATAGTTCTTCTGTACTGCTCCCAGCAACTGAGCTTCATTAACATTGATGCCTTGCAATGATTTCATTTAGCCATAATGGCTAGTAGCCACAAGTAACAAACCCTATTAAACTGCTCATTTGTCTAATCTTCCTTAAAAGCCCTAGAAGTACAGTGCTATTGGCAATTAATAGTCCATTGATCTCTGTAAATTAATTATTTCAAGTAATTGTTCACTGGGTGCAGAAGTGCTTCCTTTTGCTCTGCCAATGAGTTTCACCAAGTGGTACCATAATTCTAAAATTTTGGAAGAGGGAGAAAAACTTTATTTCTTTTTATGCTATGCATAATTTAAAAAAACAATAACTCCCTGTTGGTTACCATCTTTGTTACTTACTTTAGTGGCTCGGATATTTTAGTCTTCCCTTTAAGAAAGAATATGACCTTCCAACTGGGCAAACTAACACTTGTGTCCTCTTCTTGAAAGTCAAATTCACCAGGGCTAGGGGGAGGATGTTAAATGTTACATGTAAAATAGTAGGTAAAGTCACACTTATCCTATTATAGGAAGAATTCTGAATTAGTAATGTTGCACTGTGGATTACTGTAGATCTGGCTATCATAAAACTATGTTATTCCATGTTTTAAATAATAATAATAATAATAATAATAATAATAATAATAATAATAATAATAATAATAATAATAATAATAATAATAATAATTATTATTATTATTATTATTATTATTATTATTATTATTATTATTATTATTATTATTATTATGTGTCAGTAATTATACTGGGTTGAAAGGATTTTTGCTGGAGAAACTCCGCTAAGCAATCGCCCAAATGAGGCTCCTTTCATTTCCCCAAGAGCTGGGAAAGAGACAGGCACTCAATCCATCATGCAGTACCTGGGTTTTGAACTGCTGACTTGCTGGCCTTCCAGCTAACATAGTGAGCTTCTTAACCATTGAGCTACCACAGCCCCAAACCTCTTTGCATGTTGAATAATGCTTATCTCTGTGAAAGAAAGTGAGGGGAAGGGGGAAAAGAAAGAGAGGAAAATGAGATACTGTAATTTAATATAAACCTACAGAAAGTAAGTCTTTGGAATATGCCCCTGGCATCCATTCCACATCAAGCAATAATGTATCCTACAAGTGACAGTACTTTGATGATGTATTATGCTAATACATTATAGCAACAGAGCTCCCAGAACATATTACGATACCGTATCATCAAAGGCAATAGTTATGCAATAAAAAAGAAAGAAAAGACTTAAGATGTAACAAGGAAGAGATGGCAGGCCATCTTAACCTTCTGATGACAGATTCTGAACAAATTCTTCCACGAGAATTGTTTTATAGTCATTGTTGTGCATCCAAATGAAAACTCAGTGCAACTACATGGGGCTGCCCTTGATGACCATCCGGAGGTTGCAGCTGGTCCAGAATGCAGCAGCCTGGGTGGTGTTGGGATGTGGGCATTACTTTCATGCATCCCCACTGTTCCTGGAACTGCACTGGTTACCAGTTTGCCTCTGGGTGCAATTCAAGATGCTGGTCATTATCTTTAAAGCCCTATAAGGTAGTGGGCCAGGATACCTGAGAGACCGCATCTCCCCAAGGGTATCTGTCCATCCCACCAGAGCGGACCAGAGAGGTGCCTTAGTTGTGCCATCTGCCAGAGAGACTCGCCTCTCTGGCACTAGAAAGGGGGCCTTCTCCTTGTTCGCCCCACCTTTGTGGAACTGCCTGCCTTTGGAGTCGCGCCTCCAAACGGAGCTATTGGCTTTTAGGAAAGGTGTGAAAACTTGGCTGGCAGGTATGGTGTGGAGTAATGATGGCTTATTGACCCCTCCCTGCTGGCTTATTTAACAGTTTATACTTACCCTCCCTCTCTTTTACTCCTTTTACTCTTTTACTTAAAGGAATGGGAGGTTGTTTTAAATGGTTTTAAATTGTTTTTAGAGTTTTAACTGTGTGTTGTATGTTGGTTGATTGGTTGTAATCCGCCCTGAGTCGCCTGTGTGAGTAGGGTGGAATATAAATTCAATTAAATAAATAAATAAATAAAGTTGAACAGTGCTACATAGTAAGTTTCCCCATGTTAATCTATTAGGAAATTTTAATTTTGGAACATTGTCCATTAAGTTCAGAAAGCATGCAACACATTGAATTACATTTATAAATAACTTCTGAAAGCTAATATTTTTCCATGAAACTACAATGTGAATCTTAACAAATTTCCTGTCCTAAATTCATCTTTGGGTGAGAGGTGAAGTTATAACTCAGGGGTGCCCAAACTATTCAGGCCATGGGCCAGTTACATGGTTTAGTGGGCTGTTCACATGGTTCCTTCCATCAGAAGCAGAAGTAAAATACACTCATGCATGCGCAGAATGCTGCCATAAATGCACCCATGGCTGTGCTAAACATGTTTTACTTCCATTTGGCAAGGGCCAAATGAACGGGCGTCGGGAGCTGGATTGGCCCCACTGGCTGTAGTTTGGGCACCTCTGTTATAACTTCTTATGTTCCTGGCATCATCATCTTTTGCCCATGAAACAAGTCAAATTTAACAAAGGAGGAAATCTAGGTTATTAAAAAAACATTTTAACCACGTTTACATCTAATAGCCATGCTTGCACTTAAAATACTATTCTAGGTGTCCAACAGATATAAGTAAAGCAATGTAACCATTGTGCTCATCACAATAATTGGTAAATATTATTTTAAAAATTCTCCCACAAATTAAACAAATTTGTCATGGTTAGAGAGAACATGTTTCCTGTATTTTCCTCAAAGAGTAATTAATTTAGGAATATATGGGGAGCCTCAACTGATAAAACCATGGACTGGGCAGCATTTGGGAGCCCTACAAACAAAATAATATATAGGTCATCACTTTCTCCCACTGCTGTTTTCAAATAATACTCAATCCAAACTAGCTCACTTTCCCCATTTCTGCATCTGAATCTGTAGGAATCCCTACCAGGTCCATTTAAGAAAGAAGCTGACTACACTTTTTGACATGAACTAACCCAGTTCACATATTGCAGAGCCAAATGGAAGCACTGAATGCAATCTGTCTTCAAACACACATGTCCAGAGTACTATCTGCATATATGCATATTTGAACTTATACACCTGTTCAGGGCAGAAGTGAGAAGTCTGTCAAAAATATCCCAGATCTTCTAGTCATCTGGCTATGGTATAAAAACCCTTTCTAGGCACTTGAGCTCTGTAAAATTTATGGATTGAATACTGTGTGACAGCTGGTTGGGTTTTGTGTGTGTATGTTTACATGAGCTTCCTTTCTGCCTTAAGCATTTTCATTGTACACAGCAGAATGGCAACACAGAGCTATGACAATAATTTGATATGATGCCTCAATATAAAATGAGACAACTTAAATTTGGGACTGGCCATTGTTGTTATTGTGCTTTGAAATATTCAAGCTATTTTGAATTTTCTGTTCTTTTATCAGCCTAAAAGTACAATAAAGTAAAACAGTAGAGACTGAACAACTATGAAATGGAAGGGTTTGAAAGATAATATAATTAGAGAAAAGTAGTAATCGTGACTCTAATGCTGTGCAAGGCTAGGCGAGAGTAATTGTTATCATTTCCAGCATTTCTGTAGGCTGAAAAAGCAAAGCAATCACACTTAGTGCTTAATCCACTCTTTGGCGAATTCACAAGTTTATGTTTTTAACACAAACTCATGAGAAATCTGTACAAGAGTAAAGAAGCAACAGCTAGGACAGGATACGGAATGACAGAGTGGTTTGGAATACGAAAAGGAGTAAGACAAGGCTGCATTTTGCCACCCTGTTTATTTAACTTATATACAGAGCACATAATGTGGAATGCAGGGCTGGATGAATCACAAATTGGAATTAAAATTGCTGGGAGAATCATCAACAATTTGAGATATGCAGATGATACTATCCTAATGGCAGAAAGTGATGAAGACCTAAAGAAACTCCTGCTTAGGTTGAAAGAAGAGAATGCAAAAGCTGGCTTGAGACTCAACATTAAGAAAACCAAGATAATGGCAACAGGCCCTATCAGTCCCTGGAAAATAGATGGGGAAGAGGTAGAAGCAGAGACAGACTTTACCTTCTTTGGATCCAAGATTACTGCAGATGGTGATTGCAACCATGAAATAAAAAGGTGACTGATGCTTGGAAGACCAGCTATGAGAAGCCTGGGGAACATAGTGAAAAGTGCAGACATCACCTTGCAAACAAAAGTCTGCATAGTCAAATCAGTGGTATTTCTGGTAGCAATGTATGGTTGTGAGAGTTGTACCATAAGGAAAGTGGAGCACAGAAGAATAGACACCTTTGAAATGTGGTTTTGAATGAGAGTCTTGAGAGTACCCTGGGCAGCAAGGAGAACAAACAGGTCAATCTTAGAAGAAATCAACCCTGACTGCTCCTTGGAAGGTCAAATAGTGAAGATGAAGCTAAAGTACTTCGAACATCAAATGAGAAGAGAGGATTCACTTGAGAAGGCCTTGATGCTGGGAAAGGTTGAGGGCAAAAGAAGAAGCGGGTGGCAGAAAATAAGATGGCTAGATGGTATTGTTGATGCAATGGGCACAGAGTTGGGCGGGTTGAGAAGGATGGTGGAGGATAGAGGTGCCTGGAGGGCAATGGTCCATGGAGTCACATGGGGTTGGATTCGACTGTGCGACTGAACAACAATAAGCTTCACGTTTGATCAGTTTATCCAGTGAGCTTTATGTTCTAATTCCATTCTATTAGGAACTACTTCGCCATGATCTATAGGGTACCTCATCTTCCCATAAGCTCTTAACAATAATAACAACTGAGGAAGAATGTGAGATTATTCCCTTGGGGAGGATTGCTTATCGGCAAAAGTCAATCATTTAATGGACTGGCCACTGATAGACTGGCCACGTTCCAGTTTAGAGACAAATCAAATGGGCTTTCCTTTCCTTCCCCCTCTCAATAGTTTCCATCCTGGGAATAAATCTGATCTAAAATTGATCATCTTGATACCCATTCCAGGCTCATCTGTCTTAATTATATCTGCTGATAACCCTTGTAAAGTTGTCAGCTGCCATAGATAACTTAATGGGGATTTGTAGCCCAGCTAGCCTCATTATTGGCAGCAAAAGCCTGCTGGAAGCAGAAAACATTATAAGGGAAGTTAAATCTGGGACAGTTCTCAATCCACCTTGGTTTTATGGGAACAAGGGAAAAGAGGATTAATCAGGACTTTGAGACATTATTTTGTACTACTTCTAGATGATCCAGACAGTTATTTCTTTGTTTTGTACAACCTTCTTTTTGAAAAAGAAAAGTAGTGACCACCTTATTCTTTTAAGAATGTATGATTTGGCGATATTAACAACCAATATTTATCTCCACAGCACAAAAACTTTGGGCTTTTTGACACTTGCATCCCAAACTGCTCTTTGGAGAAAAGTAAAGAATGCTGTCTCCTACTAAGCAGACAATCTTTTTACAACAACAAATTGGGATCCAGAAAAACCTTGATTGAAGTGCTGTTTATTTCTCATTTTCAGTCTGTCTGCCTGCTCATTATAGTCTAGTTAAGGGAGGGATGCCCAAACTGTGGCCCGGGGCCCAGATCTGACCCCCAACACCAATTCATTCAGCCCACTCCAACCTCGTCGCTCCCAGAAGCAGAAGTAAAATGCGCCTGTATGGGCACATTTTACTTCCGCTTCTGGGAGCAATGAGGGTGGTGTGGGCCAGATGAATTTGTGTCAGGGGCCAGCTCCAGCTCCCAGGCCACATTTTGGGTACCCCTGAACCATGTGACTGGCCCATGGCCCAAAATGTTTGGGCACCCCTGAATTAAGGTAAAGGTCCCCCTTGCTCGAAAGCCAGACATGTCTGACTCTGGGTGGTGGTACTCATCTCTGTTTACAACCAAAGAGCCAAAGTTGTCTGCATCTGTGGACATTTCCATGATCATGTGGCAGGCATGACTAGATGCCAGAATGCACAGAACACTGTTACCTTTCCAGTCAAAACAGTATCTATTTATCTACTTGCAATTTCTCACTTTCAAACTGCTAGCTTGGCAGACGTTGGAACAGACAATGGGAGCTCACTCCATCACGCTGCACATGGATCTCGAACTGACTACCTTCCAGTCTTCAAATTTAGCATCTTAACCACCGAGCCACCACAGCCCCTTCCTTATAGGCTACTTCTTGTCTAATAACTACAGTTATACGTAAAATAGTAGGCAAGGTCACACAAGTTGCCATGGTCGGCCCTTGTCAGCTGGAAGACCGGCAAGTCAGCAGTTCGAGGACCAGGTACTGCATGACAGATTGAGTGCCTATCTCTGTCCCAGCTCTTGGGGGACATGAAAAGAACCTCATTTGGGCATTCCCTGAGTGGAGTTTCTCCAGCAAAAATCCTTTCAACCCAGAATAATTTCTGACACAAAATTATTATTACGGTCAGCCCTAATATTAGCCACACTGAAGTGCTGGAATCAAAGAAAGGATGAAGCCAACAGAACACACAATTTAATTTAATTTAATTTAATTTAATTTAATTTAATTTTCGTACTTGTATGCCGCCCACTGAGGAAACCCGACTCAGGGTGATTTACAATCCACTGATCCTACACATACCATCAAAAGAAGTCCTGACTTGCTGTCCCATTGCATTCCAGTCTCTTCCTCTCCAGTGATCCTGTCCATCATACCAACTTTTAATAAGACCTGGCTGGAAGATGATTCTTCTCCCACTTTGCTTCATGTGGAAGGGGCTCTAGAAGAAAGCAAAGAGAGCAAGTCTTCTTTTGACTGGTCTTCATGGATCTTACAATTTCTGTGTGTGATAGGAGGTTGGCACAGTAGAGCCACAACTCTGGTTTGTGTGCGTGTGCGCATGTGCGTGTGTGCGCACGTGCTTGCACACACACACAAGTGCATGTGCGAGCGAGTGAGTGGGTGAATGTGTGAGTGTGAGTGTGTGAGAGAGTGCTTCCTGTGCCACCTTTGCTTGTTAATGACAGCCGTGGGCACATTTACAGCTGATGTAACCATGTTTATGCACACATGGACACATTTTACAGCTGCCGTAAATGGATCTGCTTCCACCTCTGGGTGCGGAGGTAGGGGCCCACATGAAAAGGTGCCATGGGATGGGTCCAGTGGTGGGCAGCAACAGGTTTTCACACACACTCTGGCAAGTAGGGTAGCAAAATTGGGTGGCCTTCGGGCGGGGGGGGGGAGCAAAACTGTGTGGCTACACCCACCTCCCTGCCCTGCCCAGACTAACGCAGCTACCATTTGAAAAGTTTTATTCTGTGCAAGCATATCAGAGAGTAAACAAAACAAAAAGACAAAAACGTTGTGGCACCTTAAAGACTAACTGCTGTACTGTATTTTAATGTGAGCTTTTGTGGATCAAGTCCACTGGCTCTTTGGATATAAACAGAGATGAGCACTGAACCCTAGAGTTGGTAACAACTGGCTTTCAAACAAGGGCAACCTTTACCTAATAACAGAAGATCCCTGATTGGTTTTGTCCCTCCAAGTTGTTCAAGGCTCCCTTGCTCAAAAGCCAGTCATATCCGACTCTAGGGCACAGTGCTCATCTCCATTTACAGCCAAAGAGCCAGTGCTGCCTGTGTTTGCAGATGTATACATGGCCATATGGCAGGCCCATGATGTAGACTCCACCCATGACATAGTCTCCCCCCACGGTGTGGTAGCAAATTTTTTTTGCTGCCCACCACTGGCTGGATCTGGCCCATGGGCCATATGTTGGGAACCCCTGAACTAGAAGATAACAGCAGTAATCTTCTAGTAATGCATATTCCTTCCACTCACCAAGCAGAGCAAGATAATTTGTAAAAGATAGCTATCAGCCTCATTTTTTGTTCCTGCATGGAGCCCTGCTTCTAACTCTGATCATCTCATCTAATATGACTCACAGAGATGAATGAACTACCAAAGTTTTGTATTGGCTTTGAAAATAAGGCATTGGAAGAGAACTGGGGCTTTATAGTAGTCAATTCTTCTTTGAGATTAGCATCATTAAACCCTCAAACTGACATTTGGGGCCAAAACTCATCAGTTTCTAAAATGTTTAGTGCTACTGCCATTCAGTTGGAAAGTGGATGCACAACTGAATTAAAGAAACTTGAATATGCATAAGCCCCAGTATATATACAGGCATACTCTCCCACACACACATTCATAATTAATTCTATTATTAGAACATTGAATAGTGATTTTCATTTCCTATTAAATTTCATTCTATTTATATGTTTAAGTCACTAAATTTATGAATCACTCCTCCTATGGCTCTGACAAATTAACCGTCACCATGCTAATTTACCATTCAGAAATATATCCCAAGCTTATGAGTACAGGTATATAGCTAATACACAGGGAAATCTGGATGAAAAACAAACAAACTGGGAGCAATTAATAAAAGAAAATAAAAACCCGAAAAAGGACCTGTCAAAAATCACAGGGTAGGTTCCAAAAACATATGATCACACAGCAACCAAGGCGAAGCTAAGCAAGACCAAATTTGGTCAAGGAGGCATTTTGAAGACACTGTCCATTCAATCTTCAGCTCCTCAGGTGGCTTAATGGTTAAGGCACTAGGCTTGGAGACTGGAAAGATGGGTTCGATTCCCAAGAGCTGCACAATGGGGGGCATGACATAAAAATGAACGAGCCCCCTGGAAGAAAGGCAAGGAGTAAATTTTAATCTTGAACTATTGTTTGCAGTCAGTGTAGAACAAAGGATAACTGTGCATTGCTCTAACATGGCCAAGTGCATTGCCTGAGTACCCATACCCTACTTAGCTGACCTGCAGTTTCAGAATGGAGAAGCATTCCAGACTGCTAACCGACACCTTTGTAGCATGGTTGAACCTGCCAGGGGAATACACCCCCACCACCATAGTTGTCAGATGTCCAGGGTCACTCCTGCACCACGTTGAGGCATGAGGTGGGATTTGCAGCAGTGTGTCTGAGCTAGTGTTCAGTAATATAAATACACCTTCCCATCTCCCTGCTCTGCTTTGAGTTTTCCTAGACAAGGTGTCATGAACTGCTGACCTGCCAACCTTCCAGTTATCAAGCTCAGCATCTCAATCACTAAGCTACTGCAGCTCTACAATATTTCTTACCCTTCCATATTAAGCTGCACAAATGATGGGAAAGTATGTCAGTTTTATTTCTGTTGAATTTCCCAGGAACCTGCAGTGTCCTGCCAAGACCAAGTTCCATTCCAAGTTGAAAGGCCCTTTTCTTTTCTGCTTGCATGGAAATCCATGCATATTTTGGTAGGTACTTTTCCACCATACACATATTCTGAAATTTTAAAATGAGCACTTCACTTATTTTCACCACCGAGTAAAGCTTGTGTGTATTCCTGCCCCTCTCCCAATATATTGATTTATAGTTTGCACAGTGATTGGCATATAATTTTAAAGAGCAAAGGAAAACCAAAATATACACACTCACTTCAGCTTATAGTTGTTCAGACCATAAAATGATTTTTGTTCTTGTTGTTCAGTCGCACAGTCAATTCCTACCCTTTGCGACCTTGTGGACCATTGCCCGCCAGGCACCTCTGTCCTCCACCATCCTCCTCAGCCCGCCCAGCTCTGTGCCTATTGCATCTACAATACCCTCTAGCCATCTCATTTTTTGGCTGCCCCTTTCTTCTTTTACTCCCCACCTCTCCCAGCATCAAGGCTTTCTCAAGTGAATCCTCTCTTTTCATTTTGTGTCCAAAGCACTTTAGCTTCATCTTTACTATTTGACCTTCTAAGGAGCAGTCAGGGTTGATTTCTTCTAAGATTGTCCTATTTGTTCTCCTCGCTGTCCAGGGGACTCTCAAAACAATCCTCCAACACCACATCTCAGAGGCATCTATTATTTTGCGCTCAGCTTTCCTAATGGTCCAGCTCTCACAACCATACATTATTATAGAAAAATGACAAATAATTGATGGAAATACTGTACTTAAATAAATAAAAAGAATTCCTCATAGCTAGCTGGTAAGGTCCTTTGGCTTGAAAAGATTAATGAAAATAGCCACAAAGGTCTGTACACGCCCTCTTGTTCTGAGGTACTTTGTCAACTAAATGTGTGCAGTTTTGGTTCATTACTTCTCATAGGGAAGAATTAATTAACCAAATGACATTTTCTGAAAGGATAATAATTTATCTCTATTGTTATCAATACTATTAATAAGAGTTATTTCATGTAGGTGCTTTAAAAGTAAACTTCATCCCTATATAGGACACAAACTCATTAGCATACAGCTACCCCCTTGATTAGGGGCTGGAGTAGCTTAGTGGTTAAGATGCTGAACTTGAAGACTGGAAGGTTGGAGTTCAATACCCGAGTACTGCATGGCAGAGTGAGCTCCCCTCTTTGTCACAGCTCCTGCCGACCTAGCAGTTCGAAAGCAAGAAATTGCAAGTAGATAAATAGGTACCACTTTGGTGGGAAGGTAAACAGCATTCCCTGCACTCCAGTGTCTATTCATGCCTGCCACATGACCATGGAAAAAATCTGCAGATGCAGACAGTAGCTCTTTGGTTATAAACAGAGATGAGCACTGAACCCTAGTGTTGGATACACCTGGCTTTTGAGTAAGGGTGACCTTTACCTTACACCCTTGATTAATTGCAAACTGTGCTAGGATGGATGCATCTATCATGGCCAACATGTTACGGCAGCCATTTTAAACATGGGCACCATTTAAAAGTGTTCCATTTGGTAGCTGGCTATGCAACAACATTAGCAATAGCAGTTATGCTTATATAGTAGCCCTCCAGTAGTTAGAGACACTTTGGCAGTTTGCAAGATAATTAGCATTTTGTACTCATTTTCCCTACCTTGAAGGATGGAGGGCTGAGTCAACCTTGTGTCTATTTGAGTCAAATTCAGGTTGTGAGCAAAATGTTGGATGCAATGCAACTTAACCACTGCACCATGAGGGTTCTACAGAAGAGATAATGTTCATGTTCATGAGTTTACCTAGTGCATTAGCCCATTTTTTGTCAAGACTCCCAGATCAATACCCTCCCCTGGTTCTCTGTTATCTTGTACAAATAGGAGTTATGTGATGATATGAAACCTGAAATTGTAACTTCTGTGTGTGTGTTTTTAATTCTTCTATGCAGTGGTTAAGCTGCATGCTAGGTGTGTGTGTGTGTGTGATTTTTTTTTTAAAAAAACTCATTTTCTATCAGTGGCTTTTGTAATATGTTGTAGAGAAGCAGAACATTTTGTTATTTAGGACTGAAACAGACAGATAAACAAAGCTTGGCTAGAAAGCTTCAGTAAGGGAGTGGTTCCCCCCCCCCCTTGAATTCTTCGGCTATAAGACTCAATGTTCCTTGTCCCAGTTGTTTCTCATCTTGATGTTGTCTTTCTTTTTCTCTCTCCGCTGCGAACAGGACAGACTTTTTTTCAGATTTACCTAAGAACTTCAAGAAATTTCACCTTCCAAGTGGAACAAACCAGAATGTAGTTATCTTCAATAGGCACAGCTCTTGGAATTTTGTAATACTGTTCTTCAAACATATAGAAACCACACAAAGTGTGCATATTAAAACTTTGCCAGTTCTTCCTCTAAATCAGGAGTGCCCAAACTATGGCCCGCAGGTCGTATCAGGCCCCCGATGCCAATTCATCCAGCCCCCAATGTTTTGTGAGGTTGTATTTTATGATTGTTACTGTACTGTTGCTGTTTTGACTGTAAGCCACCCTGAGTTGCCTCGGCGAGTGGGCGGCAATAAAAAGCTGAACAAATAAATAAATAAATGTGCCCACCAATGCACATGTGCATTCTGAACCACTTCCAGAAGCGGTGAAACTGCTTCCGGAAGTGGTGGGGACACATTTGTGCATGCTCAAAGACACCCAGAACCACTTTTGAGAGTGATTCCTGAGACGTATGTACAAATGTGCCCACTTCCAGGGGCGTGGTCAGGCCTGCTCAACATGGTCAGACCCCCAGCTCAAAAGGTTTGGGCACCCCTGCTCTAAATCAAAGATGATAAGAAAGTTTCTCCCAGAAGTAATTAGCAACTAAGAACTACCTTCTCAAAAAAATCAATGATGAAAATATAACTATATTATACCATAGCTATAAATCAGGGGTACCCAAACTTTTGGGGCCAGGGGCCTAGCCATGTCCCAGAAGAGGGGCATGTTTGTGCATGCATGTCCATGTTTACTTCCTGGTTTGGTGCGACACTTCTGTGCATGCATGAAAGTGGCCATATTTACTTCCTGGTTTGGCATGGTCACTTCTGTGCATGCACAAAGACGTCCACGCCAAACTAGGAAGTAAATATGGACGCTTCTGCACATGCGCAAGGGCATCTTCTAAGCCGAACTAGGAAGTAACTATGTATGCATCCGCACATGCACAGAAGCATCCGTATTCACTTCCTGGTTGTGGCAAGGGTATTGTGGGTCAGATGGAATGATTTTAGGGGCAGTATCTGGCCCACAGGCTGTAGTTTGGACATGTATGCTATAAATGAATTGATAATGCTTCTTTTTGTGATATAGCCATAACATTTTTAGTTTACTATTATGGCAGAGAAGGTTAGGCTACACTGAATGATGAAGGTGAGATATATGGTTGAAATGCTAACTCTCTCTCTCTCTTCCTTATCAGATACCTCAGAGTGACTATGTGTGTGTGTGTGGGGGGGGCAGTCATCAGCAAGTTGCAAGCAGTGCCCTGCTGTAAAATACTGAGTCACTCCAATGTCTTTTTCTCAGGTTGCAAAGGACCAGTGGTTCCCAATGTGGGGCCCATGCCCCACAGGGGGACTTCAATTCCCAGAAGCCTAAATCAGTTCATTGGCTGATCAGTGCTTTGTGGAATTGACTTAGGCTTCTGGGAAATGAAGTCCAAAATCCAAAGGTTGGGAAATAGTGATCTAAACTACAGTACAGTATATCCCATTTAGTTGAGCTAATATGTCTTTAAGCAAATGAAGGGCCTTTGTTCTAGAAAAATGAAGTGGCTGGCAATTTAAAATTATCATTAACTGCATAGGTATCTGCAATATTCAAATGTGAGAAAACAATTTAATTTGGATACTTGGGATTTCTTGAAAAAGAATGGTTTTGTGTTTGAGTTCTAAATGCTGAACCAGTACCAAAATCCTGACCGGAAAAACTGATAATCAGTCATACACTTAGATGGGAGATGGAGAAATGAGACTTTACTGAGCTGCACTTATGGGTGAAATGTTGGTGTCTGGCTTACAGGTAGTTAAATAGAACAGAAATAGCACCCACCCACAATCAATGTATGCTATCAGTCTCACCGATGACATAACCAAGAGTTCGGTTATACCCCCCAGTCAATATGCTAACTGGGATATATGCCAGATAACATACTTAGCCACACAGGGAGTCTGCCAGAAGCTATATTTTCTGAGCAGACAGCCTAGAAGTAGAAGAAGAAAAAGAATAAAAGAATGAAACCTTGAACAAAGGAGAGCCAGCTCCTTTAGCAGCCAGAAAGACTAATTTGAGGCTCAAATGACTGGGCTATTTGCCTGGGAGAAGAGTAATTGGGTGTGATTTCAAAGAGTGAGTCAGCTGTAAAAATGGAACCATGCCTCTTCAGAAAGGCCTCCAACTAGGAGTTTGCTTGTAGTGGGTAAAGGAGGAAGCTGGGCTGAGAGGAAATTATAGTTGTCAAGTAATAGGGTTAAGTCATTGACAGGCATTGAGTAGAGAAATGGAGGGAGAAGTCAGAGGAATGAAAGCTAGCAAGAAGCAAAATATAAACATTGTCTCCTTACTGCCCAAGGGTATGAGCAAAGCTTTGTGTTCTTTAAGAAAAGGATGGGAGAGTAATTTTTAGGCTGCTTGTGTACACTTTGGCCAAGGACAGGAAAACGCAAGAGACTTAGGGCCTGATGAATGCCTCCAGCCCCCTTCCCAGTCCAAAGGTAGCCTGGCTTTTTTTTTTTTTAAGGTAGACAAGATTTACCCATCTGATACAAAAATGTCTCTGAGAGATCCCATTTATTTGATTGGTTGATTGGCTGGTTAGTTGGTTGGGTGATTTCTATACCACCCATATACGGTAACTAAATTGCCTCTCTGAGTGACTTACATATGAATATTTAAATACAAGAAGACAAAATATCAGCCCACTCATACCAAACTAAGTCACCCTCAAGTAAAAACTTTTTATATTTAAAAAGACAAAGGCAGCCATATGTTTAGAACCAAATGTGCTGACAAAAATCAGCCTGGGAACAAGATACCAGTAAATGTCTTTAAAAAAAATCTGCCTTGACAGTTTTATGGAATATAGAGAGAGAGGGGACCTGCTGGACATATGTTAGAATGGAATTCTATAATGATAGTGCTACCACCAAAAAGACCCTCTTTCTGGTGGAAGTCTTTGTGGCCTTCCTTAAGGTGAGTCATAAGGGGATCTACCTATGGGTGTGCGTCTAGTCCAGCTACCTTAGGGGCAGATGTATTCACATGCAAAATGGTCTTAAGTATGACTAAGTGATCCCTTAAAAATGGGACTATTACTTCATATTTTGTAGCATATTAAGAGTAATTGTGTGCTTTCAAGAAGATTTAGAGTTATGGTGACTATTTTCAGATAGGTAATACACAAAAGTATTTTGTATTTTGTATTTGTATTTTCGACTTATATGTGGTTTAAAGTGGTTTACCTCCCTTCTTCAGAGAGCACCCTGAGACTGGATAGCATGCTCAAGCCTTCACAAACTGGTGTTTTTCCCTATGATACTCAAGGAAATCAAATTCACAATCTCTGGCTCCACAGCCAGATACCTAAACCAGTGAGCTATCTGGCCAGCTCTTGTAGAATATAAGCTTGAAACAATATAAACATAGAGCAAAATGTTCCAGCATCATTCTGTCTTTTAGCAATCTTTCTTTTCTCTCTCTTTTTTGCACCTTGCCATATTGTACCACATTATACTGGTCCTTGCTCTTTGAATGCTTGAGGTAAGAGGCAACATATCTCCCCTTACTTCCAATTACCACAGCAGTAGTGTTACCTTCATTCCAGGTAGAGAAGGCTGAGCCAGCCTCTGTCACTGCTAACTCATGCAGAAGAATACTGAGCACAATTTGTAGTCATGGGTCCTACATCTTCTACTTGCCCATTCTAGAGAAAGGATATATGATGGCTACCAATTAGAAAAAAATACATGATACTGCCTACCGCTGCCTCATTCCTGTATACTCCTCCACTCACCAATGAAAAGAATAGGCCTGAGATAACAATTCCCCACTCCATCTCCAACACTCCACAATCTTAGCCTCATTGAGCTGAAGAGCGGTGCCAGCCTAATTTTGTTTGTATGTTGTATCCTGCGTTAGCTTGCCAGTTTTGCCTTTGAGCACTTGTAAGCACATCCATGCCTTGGCATTGGGTAATATACCTGGGAAAGCCAGTGCAGATTATAGTCAGAAAAGAGACAGAGACTAATTTCCATTTGAAATTAATGTGATGTTTCCCCAATGGAGCAAAAAGGATGGTTTTGTCCTATAAATCAGCCAACAGACCAGAACAAAATATATGAAAGCGAGGCCAGGTTTCTGTCTGTGAATTGGCAGTTCTATCATGGTGCATGTTAAGTTTGGTTTAACAGTTATTTTGTGCTTTAATCAGCAGATTAATCTTAAGGACATCCGATTTCAATAGGAATGGAAAACAGATAATCATTGAGGATTGCATGATAAGGGCTCACTTGCACACAGCTATAAAAAGGCAAAGAATGTGTGGCTTTTCAGATTTTGTTGGACTACAAACCCCATGAAAACTAGCTTGTATAACCAGTGGTTAGGGATGGTGGAAGTTGTAGACGAAGAACCCCTGAAGTATTACATGTGGTGTTGTTGTCTGGAGAAAATAACACCTTTTTATTCATGACTTGAAAGACGAGAGGGTGAGAAGTCTGTAAATATGTGGCAGTGAAGTTTAATTAAATTACATTGTGTTGTTACTATGGAGTAATAGCAACACTAAGGAGGAATCCAGGGCTCTGAGAGAGTCAGTTGAGGTCTGAACTTGTATGGTAGAGGGGAGGTTTAATTGTTTCCCGCAATTTAAATTGGACTTTCACAGTTTGGTAGCCGGCTTGCTGGTCAAAATATCTCATGTGGATATCTGGATATTTTGTTTTACAAGAGCTTTAGCATTGGGATATTTGGTTTTTATTAGACAAATTATGCAGGGAGGATAAGGGTCATGTTTTTAGAACCCTAGTCCCAAAATTGTCTTTTGCTGAAGCCATTATGGCAGGAGTTCCCAACTTAAGGCTCAGTGACCAAATCTGATCTGCGGCACCATTTAATGTGGGCCCCCCAAGGGCATTTGAGAAACAAAATGTCCACCTCATTGGAAGCTGTGGGGACAAAATAGCCACCTCCCATTGTGCAGGCAGGGCAAAAAGGCCATCTGACCCTTGAAGCGGACTGAGAGAGGGTGGCCCGGCCCTTGGCTTGAACCCCTGCATTATGGCTTCTATAACTCTTTTAAAACACAGGAAATGTGATTCACAGGTGCTCTCTGTCATGTTCTTTGGCCTTAAATAATTGTAATTGCCAGTGATGGGTATGCTGTACTCAAAATACACAAGGCACAATGACACCCCTACATGTTTTACATGCATGTAAGTGGACATAAAAACGGGAGAGGTTTTGCTGCATTTTGTGTGATTTCTGGAAACAACACTCATTTAATCTTTTCAGTGTAGTTTCATGCCTCTCTTTGCCAGTTTCATTTCCCAACTAATCTTATTGCCTGAGCTTTCACCTTGGGCACAGAAAAAGAAAAATCCATAGTGCTTATATGGCTACAACACACACACACACACACACACATACACACACACATTTGCACTCTTAATTTCACTACCCTTGCCAGCAAAATCCTAAGGCTCTTTGCCAGGGGCAAATTAAATACATTTAGTGAGCACAGACTTTCTCACTCTCACTCTCTCCCCCTCCCCTCATTCATTTTTAAAAACATTACACATAACAACTATGGCCACAGCATCTGCAAGTCTGGCAAGTTAAACAGCAGGATTTACAGAAGAATATAGTAGAACTGAGCTCTGTGTGTGTGTGTGTGTGTGTGTGTGTGTGTGTGTTTGTGTGTGTGTGTGTGTGTGTGTGTGTGTGTGTTAAATGGTCCATTAAAGCACTCATACCCGCAGCAGGGTGAAACACGCTGTGAGAAGCCCCATTATTGAAGCCATTATTAAAAACATTGATTTCAGAATCTAACTGCTGTAATCCTTTTCTTTTATTAAGAATATGCCATTTCAGAGCTCCCCTGCAGGAAATGAAATAAGAAGATATTTTTTGGCATTTTAGGATGTCAGTTCAGATAGCCCAAGTAGGGACCAGACAGTACAGGGGGGGGGGGGGAGGAAATATATTTGTGATGTAGGCTTTGTTAACTGCAGCCCTGCCTCCCTCTCCTCTGGAAAAAGCAGCTGCTGGTTGACTAGAGTGAAAGGCTCAGCTTGGTCAAATCAAAATATTATGGATCATGATTTGCCAAAACCATGGAGAGCTTACTGGTTTGATAGTGTTGCTTACCTCCTTGAATCTGGATTATACCTTCAGAAAACCCCAGGACAGGTATATGAAACACTTTGGCTGCTGTCCTGTCTGCACCTTTGGGCCAGGTTTGGAAATCATTAAGGACCTGCAAATCTCTTGTCAGGGACCCTTCTTGAATCAAGAAGCCCCAAATAGTTGAAAATGAGAAGTTTCTCAAGTATTCTTAACAGTTGTCATCTAGATGAAGGACATTTCTTGTAACAAGTAATGGGCCAAGTTTGAATCTGGAATTATATTTCTCACTGAACGATTGTTCACAAGTCAATTGGAGCCATTAATCACTTGGCATCCGTACAAATGTCTATGCTTCATCTTGCATGGCCTTTTGTATGCAAAGGTCCATGTGTTGCAATGCATGATCTGGTTAGGGAGATTCTGATGCAGTGCTTCCTTCCCAATATTGTGGACCCAGAAGTTTTTGGATTAAAAGTCCCAGAAGCCTTCATCATTGGATGTGCTGGCCAAGATTTCTGGGAGCTACAGTCTAAACATCCAGAGCCCCAAGGTTGGGAACCTCTATTCTAATAGAAGCAGCAAAGTTGTGTTAAGCATTAAAGTGTACCATACATGTTTACTGCAACATGATTTCTTTTTTTGGAATCCTGGTTATTCCTTTGGAATCCTATAGCTGTTAGTTATTCATGCACAGCTTCTGTATTTTATGCAGGATTAAATATTTTTCACACATCAGCAAATGTTTGAAAACCTACTTGTGGTAGCACCTAAAATTTTGACTCAAATGAGGGGACAATGGGGCCCACAAAGCAGGCCATTAGCAAGAGGTCAACTTCAGCAAGAAATGGAAGCCATCCCTAGATAGAAACTTTACTTGTCTCACCCTGCAATATAAGGATATGAGACTGCAAAATTATTCTTCTTGTTCCACAAGAAGGTGGTTGAATGTGTGGTGAGTGTGGCAAGATAAGAGAGACTCCTTTTTTCCCCTCCACAAATCAAGCAAAATTTTGCAGATCACACCAATCATGTTTAAACTCACTTTGCACAAAATGACAATGGTTACTGCTTGGCTGTGTGAACCTCTAAGAAAAAGAATCAGTTGCCCCACCCAGCCCATATTTGCTTTTTGTCTCTGTATGTGTTGTACTTCTCACCGGAAGCAATGCTAGTTTTGTGTGGAGATGGTTTGTACAAGTCACAGATTCTTCAAGGAAAACTATTGCGTTCCTTCCTTTGCTCTCCCACTGTAGGAGAGGAATCACACAGGGTTTGAACATTTCCTGTTAAGGAGTCATATTGAATAAGTAAAAGTCACCCTTGCTTGAAAGCCAGTCATGTTTGACTCTAGGTTTCAGTGCTCATCTCTGTTTATAGTCAAAGAGCCAGCGCTGCCTGCATCTGCAGATATTTCTGTGGACATGTGGCGAGCATGACTAGATAGTGGACTGAACAGAATGCTGTTTACCTTCCCACTGAAATGGTCCCTATTTATCTACTTGCAATTTCTTGCTTTCAAGCTGCTAGGTTGGCAGGAGCTGGGACAGAGACGGGACATCACTCTGTCATGCAGCACTCGGGTCTCGAACTGCCAACCTGCTGGCCTTCCATATTCTTTATTTCTTTAATCACTACTATGGGCTGAGAGCTTTACAAACTGTTCTGATTTATTTTTCTTTACTTTTCACTCCATCAGTACTAATATATGAATACTGGATATTTTATTCTTATTGACCAGAAACTTGTCATTAATCAAACTCACAACTAAACTTGCTTAGTATTATCCAGTTCTATAGGCCTTCATGTGCCCCCCTCCCTCATTATCCTTGGACTCACAGTTTCTCCCACATTAATTCCCTCCTGTTCAATTAATTCAGAAGGAAAATTTATTGCAAGAAAATTTATATTAAAGTCCATTAACAAATGCATATATTTTATTTACATTAATCTCTGGAAATAAGCTTTTAAACATTACATATCCCAGAGCATTTTATTGGGTGCATATAGAAGATGTTCATGATTGGTTTGATACAGTAACAATAAACATTGCCACTTTATTGCCTTGAGTTAATGGCTTTCATAACTTTAGAGGCATTAGTGAGTACATTATCAGAGCCTAACATGGTAGAATAAGAGGTTCTCAGCTTACCAGGTACATTAAAAATAGTTGAAAATAGCCACCACTCATTACTGATGGAAGTATTAGCATTGTAAAATTGTAGTTTTTGTAAAGTTATCAGAAATTCACTCTCTTTCAGTCAGAAGAAAGTGTTGTGCCTGGAAATTGTGAGCACCATTGAATGCAAGGATCTCACTTAGACCATTAGTCCCAAGCAGAGCAGACATCCTAAATTATTATTTGAATGAAATGTCAACATTATCTAAATGAGAATTACTTCACTTTGGATCTACTTCAATTTGGATGGAATATCAACTGGATTTAGGCCTGTAGAATCTACTTATTAATAAACTTGTGTGAGATTAAATGTTTTACATTATTCAGTGTTAGCTGCTCTAAGAATGTGTTTGTGTTGAAAATTAGCATATAAATTCATAATTAAGCAGATAAATAATTCATGATGGATTACTTGTTTTTCACTTTTATTTTCTAAGATTTGGCTGTTTTGGCTTTTGGTTGTTTACTGACTGAATGAAGTGAAATGAATACCTTAGGTCTGGGTAAAGGAAGAAGAGATATGCATGAAATCCAAAACTTAACTCCAAACCCACATATCCCATTTATATGGATTCTTCTTGCTCTGTTTCCACAGCTAGCTGTTTCAGAAACAGTTTTGAACCTAAACCTCCCCCTGCCTGTCCTGCTTTCTTATTTCATATGTTGGCTCTTAATTCTTGGGAAATAGAGACCCCACCTATGTCAAATTATCGGATCCCTATCTCTGTTATCAATAGAATTGCACTCTCTACTGTGGCTGTGAATGACTTTTCCAGGATTTGAAGGAGACATCTTTTGTTTCCAACATTGCTTTAAAGTTCACTGCATTGCTGGTCCCAAGAGGAACCAGGGACATTGAATGTTTGGCCTTCTACATGTAAAACATACATTTTAACTGAGCTATGCTTAAGTCCCATATAGGATTCTGGAAGCTGGTGGCATCTTTATAATGGAGCTCTTTTAATTAAAAAAGTATGCATTTGCACATGTGTTGATTGCTCTTGCTTAGCCTGCTAAAACTTGTTCTTTTGCTGAAATTAATAGTAATTATCTTGCGAATTGGAACAGTTCCATTCTTACTTTGGGTATTGAAAAGAAGACAGACACAAGATTCTGGTATCGGGCCAAGCCAATGCCCAGGTGGGCTTCTTGGACTCCTTTTATTGTCAACAGGATCAGCACTCAAAGACTTAAAGTATTGTGTAAGAAACAGATTGGTTAAAGCAAAGACAGGATATAATGGTCAGCACGTGATCAGGGAATGGGCAACGCATGATTATAGACCCTTGCATCAATATACAATATATGTCAAGGGTTGGGGAAAACAAAGATAGGATATATGCAGTGATGGGATGTAACAGGTTCGCATCAGTTCACCAGAACTGTTAGTAACTTTTCCCAGTGTCCTGGAGAACCAGTAGCAGCTTTTGGGGGGAACCACCTTCGGGGCTTACCTTTTCACTGAGCATGCGCGCCAAGCACTTGGTGTGCATGCATGCCTACAGTGCTTGGTGCGTATGTTTGGCCTCCTTGCTGTCCTCCCAAGCAGGGAGGAGGAAGAGAAGCTGCTAGCCTGAAGCTCCCTATAGCCTGCTCCCCAGAGTAAGTGACTCACCTTTGGATGTGGTGTGTCTGTGTTTACGGTGGGTGGGTGTATTTTAATGTATTTATTTATTTATTTATTTTATTTACGGGTTTGTGTTGTGGGTGGGTGGGTTGAGGGGTGTGTGTGTGTGCGTGTGTGTGTGTGTGTGCGCGCTTATTTTTATTTTATTTTATTTTTATTTTTATATTTGGCCCCACCCACAACATCATGACATCATGATGTTAGCTCTGCCCACACTGTGATGACATCACGGTGGGGTAGTAAAATTTTTGACATCCCACCACTGGATATATGTCAAGGATTTGGGGAAACAGGTACAAGGGTTGAGAAAAACTAGTATGAGATAAGGAAATTGTGCAGGGGTCAAGGAGATTATGCAAAGGACAGGGTTTTCAGCATCTCTGGCCAGGCCTTTAGTAAACAGTGGTTTCCCGCTGTTTGAGACCTTTTGAGAGAATACACCGAGGCTACAGGGTATCTGTGTTGTATATGCATATGTGTAACTTGAAATGGATAGAGTGCCTACCTAGAAGCAAATGAACAAGTGTTGTGACATAAATATTCTTCCAGCTTTGATTTGCTATAAAGCTGAGTTCAGGTTTTGCTTGAGCTCAGTCAGTGGAGAACAAGAAATATTTCTAAAATAATCTGGTCCCAGAGCATGTCCAATAAAGAAAAAACAGGTTTCAGCAAATTTGTTAAAATAAACATTCTGTTTGTGATATATGTTTCTGTATACACACCACATAGGGATGAGTGAGAAGATAGTTTCCATTCATTTTTGGTAAAAGAGTTTATCATGTTCTCCCCAAATTTCTTCATACTGGAGAAAATAAAAGAAATAACAGTGAATATAATGAAACAGCAATATGCCTTTATCCCACTAATGTAGGGGACTGTCCAATAGATTTTACAAGTATCCTGTGGTTAACCACTGTTTGTTATTAAGCATATCATAACTGGGCCTTTTCCTGTATTAAATATTATAAAGATTATAAAGATTAATTTGTTCTTCTTTCTGAATTATAAGCTCATGGCAATTCTGTCATTCAGATAGTAAAACAATAAATTCTCCAATACATTGAACTATTCAGTTCTGACAAAGAACAACATGTTTTAATGTGGATTTCTACCCATGCATGGCTGTTGGGAACCAGAGTGCTGTCTGCAGACACTTCCGTGGACATGTGGCAGGCATGGCTCAATACCAGAGTGCACAGAATGCTGTTTACCTTCCCACTGAGGTGGTTCCTATTTATTTACTTGCAATTTCTTGCTTTTGAGCTGCTAGGTTGGCAGGAACTGGGACAGAGGCAGGAGCTCACTCCATCCTGCAGTACCCGTGAATTGAACTCTGACCTTCCAGTTAGCGAGTTCAGTGTCTTAACTACTCAAGCCACTACAGTCCCTTAGGATATTGGCACCAAATAAATGGCACCTCTAGCATTGTTTCAGAAAGAAATGGAGCAGCTATAAAAAATGGGCAGGATGGATTGATACTAGTGAAAACACATGTAGTCACCAGATTACAGGGAAGACCAAACCACATGAAAAAATGAATGATACGCCCATCTGATCACCCTCTTGCATGTCCAAATTTTAATGATACAGTAATACCTTGGATAACGCTAAGACTTGGTTCCACAAGTCTTGGTGTTATCCGATTTTTAGTGTTATCCGATGCATGTTAAAATCCTATGGGATGTATCGGATAATGTTAAAGCTCCATAGAGATACATTTAGTGGTTTTTATCTGATCCATCCCATAGGACCTTAACGTTATTCTCCAATTCTCCTCCCCAGATTACTTAACGTAATGCGATTTTAGTGTTATCTGAGGTAAATGTTATCTGAGGTATTACTGTACAGGTAATGTTTAGGTAACTCACAGTAATATAGTGTGCACATAAGAGGCATTCTCAGTAGGAACACATATTGTGTCATCATAACACTTGTGAACAATAGCTCTGTTTCTGCAATTCATTTTATTTCCAACTTGGGAAGTATACGCAGGTTTCTTGGAATGCTGGCAGAAAAAGAATGTATGTATTATAGGATGAACACTTGTAAGGCTGGCTGATTAAATCTTCCTCCAGTACAACTTTTCAGTTTTATCAAACTAATCTCAAGTCAGTTTTAGATGGTGGAAAGAATTAAGTACAGTAATACCTCATATAACAATAGTATCGAATAACACTAAAATTGCATAACATTAAGGAATCTGGGGGGAAGAATTGCATCAGATAACATTAAGATCCTATGGGATGCTTCAGATAACAACCGCTAAAGCCTGTGTGGTTACAATGTATCTCTATGGATCCCATAGAGGATCAGATAACACTAAAAATCATATAACACCAAGACTTGTGGAACCAGGTTTTAGTGTTATATGAGGTTTTACTGTAGGTTGATTTGTATCCGGTTACTATCTCTGTGCTTTTAGTGGGTTAGCTTTGGTCTCTCTTGATATCAGCCTTATTGACTTCCAAGTGGCGTTGCTTTGAAACTAACAAGGTTGCTAGTAAGTCCCTGTTTTCATGGACAACAAGCCTAAATGATGCTCAAATGAGGTTACCATGTGGAGTATGACCTTGATGTGTTCTATATAGACAAGTTGAAGGCTTGCGGAAGTGATAAAAGGCTTAGAAGAGCAAGAAATCCAATACTTAGTTGCATCAGCAAAATAGCTCTGTGTAGAAATCTTTTAAGCAAGCAAGTTCACTGCACACTTTAATTCCAAAATGATAGCTAATTTTCTCCAGGATTATTTGAACCGACTTTTTAAAAACCATTTTGGAACAAGCCATTGCAATTAAGTGGCTGAATTAACTGAAGCCCTAGTAAATGAGGGGGTGAATTACAAAACTGCTTTTGTTTTGCACTGGATGAAGAAATGGCATGTGAAGACAAGTAAAAAAATTTTTTTTATATAAATTTATATTACTTTTCAAAAACAAATACAATTTTAGAGAAGAAAATACAATACATAACACATAAAAGAAAATAAAAATAAAACATAATACAAATAAATTTCACATTAATCCATTGTCTATTTTATATTCTACCTTTACCAACTCCTTCTAATTCTATCAATATCTTCTTAACAATATTCTCAGATTATCTCCCTGTGCTATATACATTGTCCAGGAGGTTACAAATGACCCAAACATATTTTATGTCTTCCAAAAACTCATTTGATCAGGTGCTGGCTTTATACCTTTGTCTTTATGCATCGAATATTCCACAAACGGTTGCCAAATTTTCCAAAATCTATTTTCCTGAACTATACCTTTTCTGATGTTCATTTCCCATGTCAATTTATCATTTAATGACAATTCCCACATTTCTTTATACCAATTTTCCATTTTTAAAACAACATCGTTTTTCCAGTTTCTTGCAATACAATGCCTGGCCGATATTAACATTACAGATATGAATTCTTTTTTATCATTATCCCCATTAAACTTGTCAACATCGGTCAGTAACACAGTATCGGGCTCCAGCTCTAGTCGCATCTCCATAATGCTCAACATTTCATTTTCTATTTTTTTCCAAAATTCATTTACCACATTACAACTCCACCACATGTGTACATATGTTCCTGTTAATTGTCTTCATCTCCAACATGTATTACTTATTTGTAATTGTGTTCTTTAACCCTTACTGACATAGTTCTCATAATTCTCCTCTTCCATTTTTTCTTCCACACTATTTCAGAAATTTTTACATTCAAATCTTCTTCCCATGCATTTTTCAGTCTCTTGTGATTTACCTCCTTTATTTAATATCTTATATATCCTACTAACTATCCCCTTAATATCTAATTCCCCTTTTCTTAATTTTAATAACACTTCTTCAAATTGAACACTTCTTCAAATTGAAGACAAATAAAGAGAGGAATGGAGATATCATGCTCTTTTTCCAAGTTATTCCACCTGCTTTCCAAACTGTGTAGAAGGAGATGATCCAGCCCACATTTTTATGCCTGGCTTGCTGTTAGTTTCCATCTAACACAACATAGCTTTAAAGAGCCAAGCAAGGAGTTCGGCTGGGGCATGGACTGGGTAGGTAGAGTGAGGGAACCATATTGTTGTGACCTTTAACACAGGCATGGTTCTCACCTAAGGTTTCTGCTCTGTTCCTGTTGGCCAAGGCCAGTGTCAAGGATGGTGATAAAAAAGCATAGGAATGGTAAACTACCAAATCTCATCAAATCAAACCACCATCTTTCTAATGCAGGGGTTCCCAAACTTTTCAATCTGGGGGCCAGGTCACACTCTCTCAGTCAGCTTCAAGAGCTGGACAACCATTTTGCTCTGCCTGCATGGTGGAGGTAGCCATTTTGTCCCAAAAGCTTCAAAGGTGTGGCTATTTTGTTTCTTGAATGCAAGCTTCAAAGGTGGGGCCACATGAAATGGTGCTGGGGGCCAGATCCAGCCCACAGGCCTTAGGTTGGGAATCCCTGGTCTAACTCAAAACTGATTGTTCTGACAGCATGGATTCCAAGGTTTTTCCCCTGAAATTGGAAACGTTGCTTTTCTGGGACATTTTTCATGGTGGAAAAAATTAAGTAGCCCTGGTAGTGTAGTGGTTAAACAGCTGTATTGCAGCCAAAATGTTGTGAGTTCAATCTTGATGGCAAACAAGGTTGATTCACCCTTCCATCCTTCTGAGGTTGGTAAAATGAGTACCCAGCATGTTTGGGGGGATGCTAATTAACTTATAAACTGAAACCTCATGAAAAAACTATCGCTCCACCCCGCGGTGCTTACCAACTACCGGCCTGTGTCCAACCTGCCTTTTTTAGCCAAAGGTTTGGAGAAGGCAGTGGCACAGCAGTTGCAGGGAGTCCTGGATGAAGCGGATTATCTGGACCCTTATCAGTCAGGATTCAGGCCCAGATATGGTATGGAAACTGCATTGGTTGCGCTGGTGGATGATCTCTGGTGAGAGCGGGATGGAGGTTGTCCATCCGTCCTGGCTCTTCTATCTAGACCTCTCAGTGGCATCGACCACGGTATCCTGCTGGAAAGGCTCTGAGGATTGGGGATCTAGGGCACTGCGTTGTCCTAGTTTTCCTCATTTCTAAGGAGCTGGACCCAGGCGGTGTGGTTGGAAGATGAGGTGTCCATCCCAAGGCCCCTATGTTATGGGGTGCCACAGGGCTCAGTACTCTCGCCTGTCCTATGTAACATCTACATGAAACCGCTGGGTGAGATCATTCGTTCCCACAGGGTGAGGTATCATCAATATGCAGATGATACCCAGCTGTATATCTCGGCCCGTGGGGACCCTAGTGATGCAGTGGAAGTCCTTTCCAGGTGCCTGGAGGCTGTCGGGGTTTGGATGGGGGACAACGGGTTACAACTGAATCCTGGCAAGACTGAGTTACTGTGGGTCGGGGGTTCTGCGTTATCTCTGGAGCTACCATCTTTGGTCCTGGATGGGGTGGTGCTGCCCCAAACAGACCTGGTGCATAACTTGGGGGTCCTCCTGGACTCGCGACTCCTGCTCAAAGAACAGGTGGCAGTCGTGGCCAGGAGGGCTTTTGCACAACTTCATGTGATTCGCCAGTTACGCCCACTCCTAGATCGGGACTCCTTGCTCATGGTCACACACGCTCTGGTCACCTCCAGACTGGATTACTGTAATGCACTCTACATGGGGCTGCCCTTGATGACCATTCGGAGGCTTCAGTTGGTCCAGAATGCGGCTGCCTGGGTGGTGTTGGGGTGTGGGCGGCATGCCAACCCTGGTACGCATGACGTAGGTTCACCACCACTGCTCTAATGTTTCAGAGGACTTCCTGGAGTTGTAGTTCAAAACTGATAACAATCAGGTTTCCCTTTCTGGTAAAGCAGGGATATGAAGGGAATCCACAGGTGCTGTCTGGCAGAAGTATCTGTTGAGGTACAGACACATGCTGAGTGGAGAACCTCTGCAAGCTAGTGTCATGGTTGCCCTTTGGCTGAAAGCTTCTTTTCTTAGTGATGTGTGCTCATGGCCAAAAAACATGATGTAGAGGCATGATATATTGAGGAGCTCTTAGAACACTGTTGTAAAGAACCAGTATTGAATGAGGTGTTACATTACTTTGTCATAGTGCCTAACGCGACATAAAATATTGCTCTGGAGTCACTATAAGTTATAAGGAAAAGGTGTTGGCAGAAATGACCACAGTTAAAGACTAAAGAACGGCTGGAGGAATGAAAGAATGAAATAAGCTTTCTTGGCATCAGTCTTACTGCTAAGGCAACAAGCATGTGAGGCTTCTGAATGACTGCACCAAGAAGGGTGTTACACTGAAGATAAACGCTGCAAATTCTAGTGCAGAATATGGCTATTGGCGATCGATGAAAGGAGGACTATGTTATTATTTTCATGAAACTGAACTAATATGCAGCTGGGATTTATAATATAAAATTGTTCCTCTTGTTTCTCTTTGTTAAGGCATAAACTGCTTACTATAAATTTTCATTTTGATTATGCTGCTTTTTTCTGGCATTAAAATGTTGCATACACAGGCAGCTGTATATTCTGAAAAACTGCATTAAAGAAAAATGCCATTATTTAATTCCCTTTATCTAAGCTAAGTCCATCATGCTCATCACTATGCTTTTCCTGCAGGTTGTATATAAGAACAATGACGTACGGCTGGAGTTGTCTCGACTCGCCAAGCAAGGAGATCCTAAGATGAAGATCCATGGTGTTGTAGCATTTAAATGTGAAAATGTGGCAACCTTAGACCCAATCACTTTTGAAACACCAGAATCTTTCATTTCTTTGCCAAAATGGAATGCCAAGAAAACAGGCTCAATATCATTTGACTTTCGCACAACTGAACCCAATGGGTTAATACTCTTCAGCCACGGCAAACCACGCCATCAGAAAGATGCCAAACATCCACAAATGGTCAAAGTTGACTTCTTTGCTATTGAGATGCTGGATGGCCACCTTTATCTGCTGCTGGACATGGGGTCTGGTACAATTAAAACAAAAGCTATACAAAAGAAAGTGAATGATGGAGATTGGTACCATGTCGATTTTCAGAGGGACGGACGATCTGGTAAGTGCTTGGCAGAAACACTCACCTTTTTACAGTTTACTAAATTTGCATTTGACCTTGAATTCATAATAAGAAGTGTTTCATTTTTAATTACATTACATTTCAGGATATGTTATTTCATTATTGTGCTGGTCATAGAATCACAGAATAATTGAGATGGAAGGGGCCTATGAGGCAATCGAGTCCAACAATCACCTCCAAGCAGATCCGAGAGGTTGTTGTCCAATTTTCTATTGAATACCTCCAGCATTGGAGTATTCACCACCTTTCAAGGTTATCAGTTCCATTGTCATACTGCTCTAACAGTTATGAAGCTTTTCATATATTCAACATATATTTGGCTTATAACTTGACCCCATTATTGCATGTCCTGCTCCTTTGGATGATTGAGGACAGGTCCTGTCCCTTCTCTTTATGACTGAGCTTTGTGGTAACCCACATGGAAAATCCCACTTGTTTACCCCCATACAAGTTTGAGAATGAGCCATTAATAAGCACCCTCTGAGTACAAATCTGTAACCATCTTTATTACATATAAGCATCCAGAACAATGTGCGATATAAAGTAAGAGAGGAACAGAACAGAAAATCAATTATTTTGCAAACAACAGTAAGTGTTTTCTAATAAACCTTTCTTCCCAGGTTTTTGGAAACAGAACAGATGTGTGTACGATGCAGAAAGGGAGATGGGAATCAAAGTGCTATGTATCCCTTGTAACTATCCAGCAGCATTCTTAACAAAGCCTTATTCATTTTAGAATAAAAACCAAAGGGAACAAATATTTAAAACACCAACATTCCTTTCATCCAAGATTCCAGGATAATTAACTGATTTTTAAAATTATTTTTAGACATAAAACACTGGAAGGAAGAAACTGTGACAGTTCAAGTTCTCCTACTGTAGTAGGAAATTGTCCCACTTCTTTGAAATTCTGAAGTTTTTTGACAAGCAGACTATCACTAGTTAAAATTCCTTCATTTTTTTATCATATTTCCCCACTCTTAACAATTTACCAAGGTGGAGGTATACATTAATAAAACGAGGGCTGGGAATCCAAAAGCTTCTCAAACCTATTGCTTTCTATAGGATTTTTCTGCCTTTCCCATCTTGGGATTCTCTAGCTAGTTGAATGGCTCTCATTTTCTCCTCCTTCCTCAAGAATCTTGTACATAATTCATTTAGTTACTATAAAGGTATTGATGCCATTCTTTGCAGGATTCCTTGTCAGCATATAGGTAAATAAAAATGTTAATCAGATCCCTTGAGAATTGATCATGATGGACTATTAGTTTTCAATAAGAGCAGAATAACAGAGATGAAAGTTGTGATGACCCTAATTTTGCGGAGGCAAATACATTCAGGTAACAGTCATTAGGGACTGGGGTGACTAATGGCTAAGACGCTGAACTTGACGACTGGAAGGTCGGCAGGTCAGGAGTTCGAGATCCAAGTGGTACATGATGGATTGAGTTTCTCTGTCCATGATCCTGCCAACCTAGCAATTCAAAAGCAAGACATTGCAAGTGGATAAATAGGTCCCACTTTAGTGGGATGGTAAACAGCATTCCATGCACTCTGGTGTTGAGGCATGCCTGCAGATGCAGACAGAGCTGGCTCTTTGGCTATAAACAGAGATGAGCGCTGAACCCTAAAGTCAGATATGACTGGCTTTCAAGCAAGGATGACCTTTACCTTTACCTAACAATAATTGGTCTTCAGATCCTTGATTGTTCCTCAATTGTGGGATTGTTTTTTATATTCTTACATTATGTCTTTGCTGTATTATTATATTACTGTATATCATACAGCATTCTGAAAACTCAATATGCTGTTTGACTGTCCTGTTCTCTGTGCTTCCAAATTGAAGAATTTTTCCCTTTCCAAGATTAAATCCTACATAGGATTTGTGCAGTGATGGGATGATAAAAAATTTTATACCCCACCCTGACGTCATCACAGTGGGGGCGGAGCAAACGTCATGACGTCATGGGTGGAGCCAACGTCATGACATCATGACGTTGTAGGCGGGGCCAAAAATAAAATAAATAAAATAAAAATAAAACACACACACACACACCCCTCAACCCCCCCCCCACAAAACCGTTAATAAAATAAATAAATAAAATAATAATTAAATAAAAATACACCCAAACACCCACCCACCCCAAACACAAACCCCACTTACAATGGGGACCGTTGGGGCTGGCCCCCAGCCTTGGTGCCCGGCGCCGCGCCTAGCCGGGCGGCCCACGCTCCCGGCCGCAACGCTCCATGGGCGGCCCCGACCACTCGCACCTCCGTCCGCTCGCCCGCCCGGCTGGCCGTCGGGGGCTCTCCGCCGCCTGTTGCCCCTGGCAGCGGCTTTCAGGGGGCGGCAAAATGTCCCCTCCCCACCCTTTTGCTGGCGAGGAGGAGAAAAAGTGTTTTTTTTTAGGCGGACAATTCAAGGAGGGGCCCGTCCGCCGGGCTGGCTGTCGGTCGGGGGCTCTCCTGGCGGGCGGCCCGCGTGCGCGCACACGCTGCCCACCTCCTCCTGCCCAGCCAGCCCCCAGGGGCTCCCCGCCACGGCGCCACCCACCCCCGACGAGAGAGCTGGGCGGGCGACCGGGTGTGCCCCTCCTTGAATTGTCCGCCTTTTTCTCCTCCTCGCCAGCAAAAGGGTGGGGAGGGGACATTTTGCCTCCCCCTGAAAGCCGCTGCCAGGGGCAACAGGCGGCGGAGAGCCCCCGACGGCCAGCCGGGTGAGCGAGCGGATGGAGGTGCGAGCGGACGGAGGTGTGTGGCTTGGGGCGCCCGTGGAGCGTTGCGGCCGGGAACGCTGGGTCGCCCGGCTAGGCACACCGCCGGGCGGCGAGGCTTGGGGCGCCCGTGGAGCGTTGCGGCCGGGAACGCTGGGCCGCCCGGCTAGGCACGGCTCCTCCTCCTAAGCCCTCCGGAACTGCCGGAGCCACTCCAAAATGGTCCGGCTCCGGCAAAAACAAGTGCGCATGCGCAGAAACAGAATCTGACGCATGCGCAATTTAAAATTGCAGCACGCATGCGTCAGATTGACTTCTGCGCATGCGCACTGAATTGGAGCCATTTTGAGTCCAATTTAAAAAAAAATTTTTTCTTTTTTTCAGGCGTCCGGAACCGGACGCCTTAAAAATAGATTACCCTCTCGGAGAACCCTCCGAAATTGTTCTTACCGGTTCCAGGGAACCGTCTGGAACCGGTGACATCCCATCACTGGATTTGTGTTATTTTTTGTTCCTCCTTGTTGATTTCTTGAGCTTATGTCAGTCATTTTCAAATGGCTGTGTTCCATCCAATGCAAGACTTAATAACACATCTATATTAAATTGACCAGTTTTAAATGAAATGCAAACGGATACAAAACTCCTGCAGAGGATAATATTTCAGGCACAAACAGTGCAAGGTTTTCAAACTTAATCTGGCATGGGAATTCAGTGAGAAGTGATGATGGTTTAACATTTCTCCCCACAGTTGTTTTTGGTAATCTCCTCTGTGTTTCCTGGAGATTCCTTCCCAGGCTAAAATGTTTAAAATTAGTGGGTTGAAAATAAAATGTCAATATTGTAAGTGGATCCAATAACAGAACTGCATTATGTTTTTGCCATGTTTTACAAGTATTCACATGCATTCTAGGAATGCATAGGAGAAGGTGGAAGATTAGCAGTAAAGTATCATCCAGTGCACTGCAGTGGCTTAGTGGTTAAGATGCTGAACCTGATGTTTGGAAGGTCAGCAGTTCGAGACTTGAGTGCTGCATGATGGAGTGAGCTTCTGTCTCTGTCCCAGCTCCTGCTAACCTAGCAATTCGAAAGCAAGAAATTGCAACTAGATAAATAGGGACCACTTCGGTGGGAAGGTAAACAGCATTCTGTGCATTCCAGTGTTTAATCATGTCTGCCACATGTCCACGGAAGCATCTACAAACACAAACAGCGCTGGCTCTTTGGCTATAAAGAAAGATGAGCACTGAACTCTAGAGTTGAATACGACTGGCTTTCAAGCAAGGGTGACCTTTACCTTTACTATCAACCAGTGCAAAGGAATTGAGCCCGGAAACCTCGGGACATTTGGTAATAGTGACATTGAGGAAAAGAAGGAGAAGATTGCTGTTCTCAATGAAAGGAACTCATCTGTTGTAATGCCTAGTTTTGGCTTCCGTTTCAGTGTATTTGGCATTGGTAATAAATCCAAAAATGATTAGAAAGAAAAAAATATGTTACCCTGTGTTAAAATATTTATTTTGCCAATGACAGCAGGCTCTAAGCCAGGGCTACATTAGAGTGCAGAGTTGTGTTGTAACTAATGTACAATATAATTAGTCTGTCATTGGAATTTAATACATGAAAGTCTGATTCTATGTGATGATTAGCAACATCATGTGTTTTTTCCTCTGGATGCCTCCTTTTTTTAAAAAAAGAGAGCAGCCATATGGATACAACAAAAAAAAGAGGAAAGCAATGAGATAGGGATGAAATGGGATGAAAGTGAAAGTATTTGGAGCTTCTGTTTTCACTGTCTCTTGATGTCGGGACTTGTCTGGCTGCTGGATGCAAAAAGTGAGCATGGACTTCTTTCTATTACCAATAGCAGTGATAGTAAAGGTCACCCTTGCTCGAAAGCTAGTTGTATCTGACTCTAGGGTTCAGTGCTTATTTCTGTTTAAAAATGTCTGCAGACACTTCTGTGGACATGTGGCAGGCATGCCTCAATACTGGAGTGCACAGAACGCTGTTTACCTTCCCACCGAAGTGGTTCCTATTTATCTTCTTGCAATTTCTTGCTTTTGAACTGCTAGGTTGACAGGAGCTGGGACAGAGACAGGAGCTCACTCCATCATGTAGTACCCGAGAATCAACCTTCGACCTTCCAGTCAGCAAGTTCAGCATCTTAACCACTTGAGTCACTGCAGTCCCAATAGCAGTGATACCCTGCACATAAAGAGGAATGCTCATTATATTTCCAGTTTCTAATCAGAGTGATATTGAATCATCCCTGTCCAGGGTTTTGTTGACAGGAGGAGTTTCAAAAAGGGAAGGATGCTAAGTCTTTGGGGAGCTGAATTCTGGCCCTTAGGAAACCAGATTAGGCATAGAACCAGAGATTTTCCTCCCCTACCTGAAAGGAGACACCAGTCAACAAGGTGTAGATAAGTGTTCACACAACAAGAGGAGCAACAGGAAAGCCTAATTGAATTAAAATTAACACCATATAGTGACTAAACAGGATCACGACACCATCAAGACTAGATAGCAAACATGAACAAAGTGTGTGTGTCAGAGAGAATGAGAGATCCTTGTTATAGAATAGAAGTGACTGGGTGGGCATATACAATCTGCATACACCATAATATTATTTTTCTTTCGTGTCCCGATCAAACCCTGGACTGCCAAAATGAAGCCACTTTCTTGGTTTTGTCGTTGGCCTCACTGGTGCATGTAATCGACAGACCAGTAAATGAGCCAGATTCTGTATCTCTCCAGTTTCACACAGGATGTTGCTGTCTGCCAGCAGGCCCAATTAAGCATGTTGTCTTGCATTTAGGGACTCCAATCCTCAGCCTACTCAGGGTCCTCCAAGTGACGTAGGGGAGATTGAGATCCTCAGCTATATCTTCCTTTAATGTTGTTCCTTGTCCAGTAAGCACCTTCCTCCATCTTCTAATTTGGTTTTGCTCTTGCATATCCTCAACAATATTTATTCTTGCCATAAAGCTCTTCCTGGATCTAAACCAGCAGACTTGAGGCATGAATTCATTCAGGGGATGTTGAGGGTCATTCGCCTGCTTAAATACTAATACTAAATACTGCTCCTTTTCAAAGAATATTCACAAAAATGATACAGATTGTTTGTGTCAAACGAACTGGAGCTTCCCAAACCTCATTAGTGAATGACCAATCTGTTTCATGATGAGCTTCTGTCTTTTGCAACATTTTACATTTATGTATTGTCAGCTAGCCTGTAAATCCACTGCAAAATGGTGCCTAGAGATAAGAAACAGCTGTGATATGTCCAAAGAAGATTTCTTAATTTCCTTAACTCTTTGATGCTGGGTCAGCAAGATGTTGGTTTATCCCTCTGCAACAACTCCAGATGCTCCAATATAATTAATGTCTTTTTGGCTCTTCTAGACATACATAATCTTTTATTTATTTTAGCTTATTTGTTATAGCCTGCCTTTCTCTCAATGGAGGTCTCAAGGAGACTCACAATGTTTAAAAGGTCAAATTAAAATACACTAATTTATACAATGCATTAAAACAATTCAACTATAGCAGTGGTGGCGAACCTATGGCATGTGTGCCAGAGGTTGCACTCAGTGTCCACTCTGTGGGCACCCGTGCAGTCACCCCAGCACAGAATGTGCCCCGCCCCTCTGCCCAGCAGCCCAGTGGGAGCAATTCCTCACCTGTTGCTATGCTGGCACTTTGTAATAAGTAATAAGTAATAAGTAGGTTTTGGGTTGCAGTTTGGGCACTCGGTCTCTAAAATGTTTGCCATCACTGAACTATAGTAATAAACACAATGGAAAAAGCCCTGGTGGTGCAGTGATTAAACTGCTATATTGCAGCCAGAATGTTGTGATTTTGATCCCGATGTGGATCCAGGTTGACTCAGCCTTCCATCCTTCTGAGGTCAGTAAAATGAAGACCCAGCATGTTGTGGGAGCAAAACTGTGAACCTGTGAACTGCTCAGAGAGTATACTAAGCACTATGGGGCAATATATAGGTGTAATTGCTATCACTATTGGAAACATTAAAAACTTTTAAAACAGACATTAATTCAGCTAATGTTGCACAGGACAAACAAAAGAGTGTTCAATCTCTTGTTTCTGGGATTTGATATTTTTCAAATGTCTAGAAATCAGAACTAAGCATGGTAAATTTTGCTCGCAGAGGAAATGGTGGCTGATAGCATGTCTGGACATTCTTAGAACAAAGGTAGAACATTTTCTTTACTTGTACAGTACATGCCTTTTAAAATAATACAATATACAAAATAAAATGCATACCAAAAAGTTGGGGGAGGGGGGAAGCACCACCATTTTCAGGACATATCAGTTACAACATGAAACTAAATACATTTAAATTGCAAAAAAATAATAATTAAGATTCAGGGCTACTGCGTCAAACCTAATTTAAAAACAGACGACAAAGAATAGAACTGTTATAGCCTGGGCTGCAGCTACAGGGTGGGGGTGGGGGTGGGGAGGTAGAAAATGAAATGACTTTCAGCTCTCCGGTTGCAAACTTTACTGCAGCTTAGAACTGCATCTACAGGCCTGTAAGTCCCTACCCAGCCACAAAGGGAGTAGGGTTCTGCGGGGGGACAGAGGAAGTGCTTCCATTGGGCTGCTGGGCAGAGAGGCAGAGTGGGTGCCCACAGAGAGGACGGGTAGGGACTTATGGGCCAGGTAAGCACTTATTGGCCACCCTGTATTTTGCACCATTTTAAATTGCAGTAGGGCTTCCGCTTTGGTCAGCTGGGCTTGTCTGGGGGGAATGACAGCTTGACACTGGTAGCCAGGAGTATGGTGGTGTTGCCGCCGCCGCCGCCGCTGTCATCATACATCTTTGATAGGGAGGTCCAGCTGCTGCAACTGCCATTAAGCTACATGAAATAGATTCTGAGTGTCGGATGTATAAGAGTCTCAAACTAAACAAACCCAAATATAGGCTGAATAATAGGAAAACCTCTTAACTGTTAGAGCAGTATTATTTTAAATAAATATAAGGAAAATTTTTAGATTATGTATTAGTCAAAGGGAAAAAAATAAAGCCAGATCACAATGTATTATCTTTTTGGAACAAGGGGACCAACATATAAATATTAGGCAATGATATAGAGAATAGTTCAATGAAGGTCTGTATAATGTCTGAGTGGTGATGGGTGCACGTAGTAGTTTTATATAATTTTGTAAATTGTTTGTTTGTTTCATATATATCTGTGTTTCTTATGATGTTTTTCTTTGTTTAAAAAATAAAATGAAAGAAGTACATTTAAGTCATTGAAATTAGGGAGGGAAATTTAAAATTAAGACACTATATTACACCTTACCTTAACAGCAGCTACTTTTTAAAAAAAGCAGCTTGTGCTATCCTGTTTATCTCAGTGTTCAAGCAATGATGATGCATACAAATCAGATGAGGCACTGGGAACAGAAACTGATAACTGGGTGATTAATTCCTTCTGCAGCTCTCTGTGAAAGGAGGAGAACGATACATGGGCATGTATTTCAGTCCTCGTTCTACATGGTCATACACGATTTTGTTTTCGAGTCCTCCTGAAATAAACCTCAAGTAAAGCAGAGGGCAAGATGTTAAGTCATGTACAATGGTGTTTCGCCCAGTCTGAAGGGGGGAGAAATAAGGAATGTGTTTCATTTCAGAACACCAGGGCCTTGAAATGTCAAGGAGGATGTAACTTGGGAAGGAAGGGTTGCCAGTTGGTGGACTTCTTTCCATTTATACTATTATCACCTTTTTTAAGGTAAAGGTCACCCTTGCTGGAAAGCCAGTTGTATCTGACTCTAAGGTTTAGTGCTCATCTCTATTTATATCAAAAGAGTCAGTGCTGTCTGCATCTGCATACATTTCCATGAACATATGGCAGGCATGGCAAGACACCAGAGTGCACAGGACGCTGTTACCTTCCCACTATTTATCTACTTGCCATTTTTTTTGCTTTCAAACTGCTAGGTTGGCAGGAGCTGGGACATAGACGGGAGCCCACTCTGTCATGCAGTATTCGGGTCTTGAACCACTGACCTGTAGACCTTTCTGTCATTACTTTCAGTGTCTCAGCCACTAAGCCACCACAGTCCCTTTTTTTAACACATTAGCAATTTAAACAGTTTTGCACCAAAGCTTAATATGCTAAAGAGAGTAAATACCGAGAAGTGTGGGTGCTCAAGCTGTTTTTTGTTTCTTTCTCTTCCTCTGTTCTCTCTCATTTACTCCCTCTCACATATCAAAACTGATGACACAAGTTTTCTTAGTATCAATGCCTTATTTGTTCACTTGTTTATATAAAAGATTTTAAATTCAATATAAGGTGGTGGTTGTTTTGGGTGTCCACTTCAAGATCAAGAATGTCTGCTCTTGAAGTTTTAGCCTCCTTGGTGTCATCTTAGGAAAAACGTCTTAACAGTTAGAGCAGTATGACAGTGGAACCAACTGGCTTGAGAGGTGGCGAGGGCTCCAACACTGGAAGCATTCAAGAGAGAATTGGACAACCATCTGCCAGATCTTCTTTGATCCAGATTCCTGCATTGAGTAGGGGTTTAGACTCAATTGCCGAAAAGGCCCCTTCCAACTCAGTTACTCTATGATTCTATAATATTTATAATGGGATCTTATTCTTCTCCCTCTACTACCACAATTTCATTTTGTTGCTTGGTTGATGTTCATCTGTGTCTGATATAATGGCTAGTGCCAGGGGACACTCAAAAGGGGGAGTAGCTCAAGTGGCTAAGACACTGACTAGAAGGCGGGAGGTCAGCAATTTGATTCCCAAGTACTGCAGGACAGAATGAGCCTCCATCTTTGTCCTAGCGCCTGCCAACCTAGCAGTTCGAAAGCAAGAAATTGCAAGTAGATAAATAGGGACCACTTCGGTGGGAAGATAAACAGTGTTCTGTGCACTCCGGTGTCTAGTCATGCCTGCTACATGAGCACAGAAATGTCTGCAGAATCAGACTTTGAAGAAGTCTGCAGAATCTTTGGCTTTGAAACAGAGATGAGCACTGAACCCTAGAGTTGGATATGACTGGCTTTCGAGCAAGGGTGACCTTTACTATCCTGATGATACCTTTACAGAAGTCCTACTGGTGACTCTTCCTTCTCTCCCTCTGATGATTAAGTGGTGGGCAGCAACAGGTTTGCACCCTCTCAGGAGAGGGGTAGCAAAATTGGGTGGCCTCTGGGAGGGGAGCAGCGAAATTGGGTGGCCTTCTGGTGGGGGGGGGAGCAAAATTGGGTGACCACGCCCACCTCCCTGCCCTGCCCCATCAGGTTTTGTCCTTGCAAGTGGTTCAAGGTCTCCTTTGCTGAAAAGCCAGTCATATGCAACTCTAGGGTGCAGTGCTCATCTCCATTTATAGCCAAAGAGCCAGTGCTGCCTGTGTTTGCAGATGTATACATGGCCATATGGCAGGCATGATTAGATTGCCCATGATGTAGGCTCCGCCCATGACATAGGCTCCACCCACGGTGTGGTAGCGAAATTTTTTGTTGCCCACCACTGGATGATTATCATCAGTTTTTCTAAGCAGACTTCTTTAAACATAAATCTTGAGATAATGAAGATTACTGAGGAAACACAATAACATTCCAATTATCTGTGGGAAATGATTGTCCATCCTGCTGTTACTGTATTGTCAGCTTCAAGGTTTGAAATCTTACCAAAGTACAGCACAAAAGATCTTTGCTTCCCTTGGGTTTTGCAACATGCCAGGTGAATAATTGTTAATCATTGTGTTCTGATGCTGTTGTGTCATTGAATCTTTTGTTAATCTCTTCAATATATTCAATGCCACAAAGATTTCTCTAACCTAACTGCCATTCACTCTTTCTAAAATATCAGCACACTACATCAGAATCGGAGAGGGAACATATTATTCTTGACAGACTCCAGTTGTGCATGACAGAGTAAACCAGATTGTATCAGCAGTTTTCCAATGGCTAAGCCAGCATTTAAGGGCTAAGGAGTCATTGAGATTTTCAAGAAAAGTCAGAGTTCCCGTTTAAGCACTAGAAATTACAGGGAGAGAAAAAGGCGCATGGCTGTCTCCAGAGTATATAATTAGAGGTTTAGAGTAATCACACTCTCAGTCAGAATGGCACTTCCCAGATATCCATTTCAAAACACTGTTGCAGAGTTATGGTTTTCCTCTTCCCCTTTTAATGCCATCTAGGAGTTTCTGTATTTATGCACTGCAGTTGTTAAGTCACTAAAGAGCTTTCAAGGTTGCCCGTGCTTTCTAGGAACAACCAACCATACGATCATCTGAGCACTTGCCAGGTTAATGACACTTTGTTCTGAGTGATGACTCATTGAATGTGACGCCCTGGGTGATGCTTTACTGAAGATCTTGAGTCCCAAGGAAGATTATATCTGGAGATAGTCTGGCCAGTAGCCTAGACCAGGGTTTCTCAACCTTTTCAAGTCAGGGGCCGGGTCATGCTCCCTCAGACAGTTGAGGGGGCTGGACTGGTGTGTCCGTCCCCCCCCCCCCCGTTGTTTACGGCTGTTGTAAATGCATTTATGACAATTGTAAACAAGTCCATGGCCTATTCGACCAGTGGTGGTGGTGGCTGGAGCACGGTCAGGGGTGGATTATTTGGTGCCATGTGCTGTATCTGGCCCACATGGCCTTAGGTTGAGAACCCCTGGCCTAGACCAATTCTGTATAGGGACTTGGAAATGGTCTATCTAAGATTGCAGTAATTCTGACCCACACAACATTGCTAAACCTGCTGCTAATCTTCAATAAACTGCAATCTCACTGGGGGTAGAAAATAGCCCAAAATCCATTCAGTATAATTCCCCACCCCTACCCCCTTGGCTCATAAACCTTGTAAACATGCACGATTGTTAAAATATTTTTATTGTAATTGCTTTCACTCTTTTAATTAAAAGACACTTTGTTGACTGTGGTCCTTGACCAGCCACCAAAATGTACATGCAAATAATAAATGCATAAGGCATAAAGTGGGTACATGTTTGAAAGTAAAACAAAAACATTTTTTGTTTGTTTCCCAAACAGGTACTATTTCTGTCAACACAATGCGAACTCCTTACACTGCCCCTGGGGAAAGTGAGATCTTGGACTTAGATGATGACTTGTATCTTGGAGGCTTGCCAGAAAATAAAGCTGGTTTGGTCTTCCCAACGGAGGTCTGGACAGCACTTCTAAATTACGGTTATGTGGGCTGCATTCGGGACCTCTTTATTGATGGCCAAAGCAAAGATATTCGCCAAATGGCAGAAATCCAGAGCACTTCTGGTGTGAAGCCCTCCTGTTCAAGAGAAACAGCAAAACCATGTTTGAGCAACCCATGTAAAAACAACGGTGTGTGTAGAGATGGCTGGAATAGATATGTCTGTGATTGTTCTGGAACAGGATACCTTGGCAGATCCTGTGAAAGAGGTAAGTCAGCATTTTTGCACATAATTACCATCCATCTGTAGGATTGTCCATCCGTCCATCTGTCCATCTACCTATCTATGAGTCTTTTCTCCCATGTTTTTCATAAAAAACTTGCCTGAAAAGGAAGGTCTTTGACTGGTGATAGGACAGGACAGAGAGGCACCTGCCTAGCTTCAAGAGTAGCAGAATGAGGAGTCAACAAAATGGTAACATCCTGAGAGATGAAGAACGGACTTCACCAATTCATCCCACAACTGAAAGGTTACATATAACCTAGCAAAACAAGTACATATATAGTGCAGGTGAGATTACACTGCAATCTACATCTCTGAGCAGATTCTTATGAGAGGGAAAACAGGTGAACTGTGAGGAAAGCACAATCCCTTGAACATCAAGCATGATTCCTGAAAACATCAAGTATGAATCAAATTCTATTCTTATAATTTCACCTCTTTGATTAAACCAGATAAACTGCAGTCTCAGCCTTAGTCCTCACCATCTGCCTCTCCATGACTGTGTTGTAAGGAAGTGGACTAAATGATCTTCCATGTGCTGCGAAAATCCAGCCTTTCTTGGAAAAGCATCTCTGTTAATTTTTAAAAAATGCAATGACAATATTTTCTGATTTGACTCTTGGTCACTATGCCTGCTTCTAGACAGAAACATAAGCTTGTCTCATTTCCATATGCTATTTGTACAAAAAGGCCCTAAAAAACACTGCAAACAACAAAGCCAGTGGAGTTGATGGTATCCAAGTTGAACTTTTCAAAGCCCTACAAGATGATGGAACCAAATTATTGCATTCTATATGCAAGCAGATTTGGAAAACACAACAATGGCCACAGGATTGGAAAAGATCTGTATACGTTCCACTCCCCAAAAAGGGTAATGCCAAAGAATGTTCAAATTATCGAACAATTGCGCTCATCCCTCACGCTAGCAAGGTGATGCTCAAGATAATACAGGATAGACTGCAACAGTATGTGGAGAGAGAATTACCAGAAGTGCATACGGGTTTCAGAAGAGGCAGGGGAACTAGAGACCACATCGCCAACATAAGATGGATCATGGAAAAAACAAAGGAATATCAGAAACAAGTCTACTTCTGTTTCATTGATTACACTAAGGCCTTTGACTGTGTAGACCACAACAAAATGTGGCAAGTAATTAAAGAGATGGAAATACCGGAACACCTTATAGGGCTCATGAGAAATCTGTACATGAATCAAGAGGCAATAGTTAGGACAGAAAACGGAATGACGGAGTGGTTTGGAATAGGAAAAGGAGTAAGACAAGGCTGCATTTTGTCACCCTGCTTATTCAACTTATACACAGAACTCATAATCCGGAATGCAGGAATGGAGGAATCACAATTTGGGATCAAAATTTCTGGGAGAAACATCAACAATTTGAGATATGCAGATGATACCACCCTAATGGCAGAAAGTGAGGAGGACCTAAAGAAGCTCCTGATTAGGTTAAAAGAAGAGAGTGAAAAAGCTGGCTTGAGACTCAATATCAAGAAAACCAAGATCATGGCAACAGGCCCTATCAGTCCATGGAAAATAGATGGGGAAGAAGTAGAAGTGGTGACAGATTTTACTTTCCTAGGATCAAAGATCACAGCAGATGGTGATTGCAGCCATGAAATAAAAAGGTGACTGATTCTTGGGAGGCAAGCGATGAGAAACCTGGGGAGCATAGTGAAAAGTAGAGACATTAAATTGCAAACAAAGATTCACATAGTCAGGGCAATGGTATTCCCTGTGGCAATGTATGGTTGTGAGAGCTGGACCATTAGGAAAGCGGAGCACAGAAAAATAGACGCCTTTGAGATGTGGTGTTGGAGAAGGGTTTTGAGAGTACCCTGGACAGCGAGGAGAACAAATAGGTCAATCTTAGAAGAAATCAACCCTGACTGCTCCTTAGAAGGTCAAATAATAAAGATGAAGCTAAAGTACTTTGGACATCAAATGAGAAGAGGGAATTCACTTGAGAAAGCCTTGATGCTTGGAAGGGTCGAGGGCAAAAGAAGAAGGGGACGGCCCAAGATGAGATGGCTAGATGGTATTGTACTGACACAGTGGGCACAGAGTTGAGCGAGTTGAGGGGGATGGTGGAGGACAGGAGTGCCTGGCGGACAGTGGTCCATGGGGTCACAGAGGGTCGGAATTGACTGTGCGACTGAACAACAAATTTGTGCAGAAACTTTTTTTAGTTATATATCTAAAAATGCAGTGAGTGAAAAAGTAATAATTCACAGTTGTGTAGTTTAAGTGAGCGATTTAAATATCTGGCTATAGATCCAGAAGCTGGGAATCCAATTCCTCACTGATAGGGGAATTGCCTCTTTGATAGGGGTTGGACCTGATGATCCATAGGGTTCCTTGCCGCTTTGAAATTCTCAGAAATTTATTATTGTACTTCTATCTCATCTTTGTATGAACAGAGCTATATTAGCTCTCACACTATCTAGTAATGCTAACTAATTATGTATGTAGGTACTGATGAGCATTTTATGCACACATGCCTTAGTGCACATACACATATACACCCCCTGGAAAGTATAAGAGAGAGAAGATATATTTGCATTTTGGAATTCTTTTGAAAAAATATGCTTAGAACGTGCATATAGAAAAATGTGTCCAGAAAACAGAGGTTAAACATATATTAGGTAATGAGTGTGATATGTGCAAACTAAAACCTCCACCCACAAGCACAGATGGTGTTAGAAACATATAGAGAAAAGGGGAGGTGGATACAGATTGCTTCCCATATCCATAGGGGATACATCTCAAGACCTAAAGCAGATACAGTGGTGGGGACCTGGAGGCCGGAGCCTGACGCTCAACTACCTCAGTGGAGCCTGAAGCTCAACGTCCCCAACAGAGGCCAGAGCTCAACAGAGCCCAGAGCTCAACATCCTCAACAGAGCCTGAAACTCAACATCCTCAATGGAGCCTGGAGCTCAATGTCCTCAACGGAGACTGGAGCAAAATGTCTTCAACAGAGCCCGGAGCTCAACATCCTCAACGGAGCCCAGAGCTCAAGTGACCTCAATGGAGCCTGGAACTCAGAATTCTGGCGGTCATCAGCAGCTCCATGTCCTACCCTGGCCATGGGAGGGGCCCACCCGGAGTCAGCTGTGGTAGTGGTCTCCACCTGCCTGAGAAGCCCGGCTGTTTTTATCTTCTCCCTGGCCATGGGAGAGGTACGCAGTCAGCTGTGGCGGCATTCTCTGGCCGCTCGAGAAGCCTGGCTGGCTAGAAAGAGTTTTGAACAGATAAAAGAGAGGAGGGGTGTTTCACTTTTTTCTAACCTCCATAAGGTTTTCAATGCATTTCAATGGCACATTTCCAACATCACCATCTAGTGGCCAGCTCTGGTAATTGCAGGACTATTCCCCAACAATCAGCTGTTGGTGGTGATGGGAGCATCTGGTGGTGCCAAAATGCGATGAAAAATTCTAAAAACAGACCAGAAATGCTCAAAAAACCCTCCTGCCACCATGGGAAGCACCTGAAGGGTGTTTGAGCTGTCTGAAACCCCCACATGAGCTCCATGCTGAGACAAAAAAATCCATCAACCAAGCCACTATTTTCTCTGGATTTCCTTTCGCAACCTGAATATTACGTTACCTGAACCATTTGTAAACCGAGGTTCCACTGTATCTGAAACCATGGATAACAGTGAATCCTATATGTTACATTGCAGACAGTGACCTCTAGTGGACAGCTCTGATAATTCACTGTAGAAATTCATTTCAGGATTTTGATTGAATATTTTTAGACCTGTGGATAACCGAAACTGTGGATACTGAACCCACAGATATGCTGGGTGGCTTCCTATAAACATCCTGCACACAACTTGACAGAAGCTGTTATGGGCCGGGTGGTATGGTACATAACATACTGAGCTTACATGGAACAAGCAACATAAGGTAGCTATGTCAATTTCTTTGAGGTAGGAAAAAGTAGGAACCTGTGGATACAGATTTGATATATACATATATTCATACCAGTGGTTCCCATGTGGGGCGTACACCAGACAGGAGGACTTCAATTCCCAGAAGCCTAAGTCAGTTCATTAACTGACCAGTGCTTTGGGGAATTACTTAAGCTTCTGAGAATTGAAATCCATACCAAGAACCATAATACCACTCTACCCTAGCCAGCTTCTTACTGGACATGAGTTCATCCAGTTCTGTCAACATGTAGCAACAGTGCAAACTATTTTTGAGCCCCACGACTTGGTTAGAAATGAGGATGAAAGTGGAAGAATGTTCTATTGTCGGTCCTTGACAGCTTAAAAAAGAATCCTGACTCATAAGGGAGTATGCTTATCTTAAAGAGCAAGTTAATTTCAAAATGTTAATGAATATTCCCTTTAGCAAGGAAGGTGAGTTTGAGAAGCAGACTTTCTGATGCACATGTTTAATTTTTATACTAAGAAAAGGTGATTAAAAAGCACTTGGGTTCTTATTGGGAGTAAAGATTGCATTTCAAAATTATATTTTATTTTAGGAAGGTTAATTGATGTGTTTCTAATAAAATAATGCCTGTATTATATTATTGCACATAGGTAATGATCTTAAAGAGAAGGATATTAGTAATTTTATGATTTATGTTCTTTTCAGCCAAAATAGCATTTAGACTTATTGCAGTCCCCCCCCCCAAAAAAAAAACCAAAAAAAAAAAAAAAAACAAATTAAGGCCAGTACACTCTAAATATCTTCAGGGGTAAGGTTTCACGGTGTGTGCAATGTTGTGATATCCAACCATTCCAAATGTGGAGAAAATAGTGAAATGGGAATCCTTCCACAGTACTATTGATTTTTTTAAAAAAAATCCCCATAAAATGTCTCAGTACCTCAGTCTATGAAAGGAATTGCAAAAATAGGGTGACACCGTTAGCACAATGCTGATGTTTTCCTTCAGTAGCTAAGGAATTGTGGTTACTATATATACTGCTCAAAATGTTTTAAATTCTCTCACATGCAGGTCTAGAATTATTTTTTAAAAAAAAATTCTATTAAAATCTTATGGTTCTTCATCATCCTTTTTTCATTCCCCTTTTAATAACAAAAATACAATAAAAAATGAACTCAAAAATCTAACAGCCGAAATCCTTTTGCATATCTTGCCGGCCAGGTTATCTTCCTATGGTAATAGAGTAGACCATACTGCTACTGACTCAAAGTGCAGGTATAAAATTATTATTTTTTAATTTTTGTTAAAATCTTATGGTTCTTCGTCATTCTTTTTTTCACTCTATACCAGTGTTTCCCAACCTTTGGTTTTTTGGGCTTCAATTCCCAGAAGCCTAAGTCAATTCCCCAAAGCACTGATCAGCCAATTTACTGACTTAGGCTTCTAGAAACTGGAGTCCCCCTGTGGGGCCTGTGCCCCATGTTGGGAACCACTGGTCTATACTTTTTGGATAATTTTTCTGTAGTTCCTTGTAATGTGTGGTGATGATTTTATTGGGAGTTTTATTGTGTGTAATTTTTAACTTTATGACTGGTTTTATGATGTTAGCTGCCCTGAATAGGGATAGTTTTTTCCTTAGAGGAGTGGGATATAAGTGCAAATAAATAAATAAATAAAGTTCCTAGGTTATCCTGCTTTGGTAACAAAGAAGACCATACTGCCAACACCTCAACATGCAGGCCTAGAACTTTTTTAAAAAATCTGTGAAAATCTTATAAAATAAAATGAACCCAAAAAACCTAACAGCCAAAATCCTTTTGCATAGGTTGCTGTTATGTGCGACATCAAGTGGTCTCTGATTTATAGCAACCCTATGAATGAGAGGTCTCAAAAATGTCCTCTTCTCAACAGTCCTGCTCAGCTCTTGCAAACCCAAACTTGTGGCTATGCTTGTGCAGTCAATCTATCTAGTGTTTCATCTTTCTCTCTTCCTGCAGCCTTGCACCTTTCCCAGCATTATGGTCTTGTCTTCTCAGGAGGTGTTAAAAGTAGGACAGCCTCAGCTTCATAATTTTTGCCTCCAGAGACAGATCAGGCTTGATTTGCTCTTGGTTCAAGTTGTTCATCTTTCTGGCAGCCCAGGGTATGCACAGAGCTCTCCTCCAGCATGACTGTTTCAGCACCCGTCATCTGTCCCAGCTCCTGCCAACCTAGCAGATCGAAAGCAAGAAATTGCAAGTAGATAAATAGGGACCACTTCGGTGGGAAATGATCTTAGGGACATGAACTGAACCACATTTGGGCATCCCCTGAGCAGAGTTTCTCCAAGAAAAATCCTTTCAACCCAGAATTTCTGACACAAAATTATTAATTATTAATTCTCAAACAAATCAACTTTTCCCCCATCAGCTTTCTTTGCTTATCAAACCTTCACATCCATATATACTGATTAGGAACACAATCTTGGGCTTGCATAAGTTCGCCCTGTGGAAGACAGATGATGTCACTAGCGGGAAGATTTCCCTTTTCTCTCCTGCAGCTCTTCTGACTCATGAGTAATTCATTTCATTGCATGGAAGCCATGGGAGCAGCAGGATGAAAGGAGGAAGACCTCAATATCCAAAATCTTCCTCTGACAGTTAAATCACCCACAGATGGTGATTTACATTAATTATAAAAATTATTCTTCTCTCCCCTGGCTTCCAAATGATGAAATGGATTATTCACACATCAGAGAAGCCATGGGAGAAGAAGAGAAGTCTTTAATTACTAAAAATCTCTCTGTGCTGATGATGCCATTATCTTTCTGCAGGCATAAATTATGGTAGTAGAGGATTTGAACCAATAAAAAAGAAATGGAAAATAAGCCTTAATATATTTTTCCCTGTGAAACCCTAAATTTAAGCAATCACAGAATCTGCTTAAGCTGATTTTAAAAAATCTGTCTCTAGGGGGCATGCTTCTACTTTGGAAACAAATTTAGTAGTACTGCACTAAATTTCAGTACTGTATATTGATATCATATCATCAATCTATACCACTGTTTCCCAAACTTTGGTTTTTGGACTTCAGTTCACAGAAGCCTAAGTCAATTCCACAAAGCAATGATCAGCCTGATTTAGGATCCTGGGAACTGAAGTTCCCCGGTGAGACCTGGACCCTACGTTGGAAACCTTTTGGAGAATTCATTCTGTAGTTCCTTTTGCCCAACCTAGTGTGAGAAAGATTAGCTGGTACAACATTGCCATTGTGGCTTCATTTTAGTAGTTTCACATCTGGCTTAGATAGAGAAGAAAAAGAATCAATCTATACCAGGGGTCCCCAACGTTTGGCTTTTGAATTTCACTTCCCAGAAGTCTAAGTCAGTACACTGGCTGACAAGTGCTTTTGGGAATTGACTTAGGCTTCTGGGAATTGAAGTACAAAAACCATAGGTTGGGGACCCCTGATCTATTCCATCTATCTAGTCAGATTTGTAGGGGGCTGTGGTGGCTTAGTGGTTAAGATGCTGAACTTGATGACTGAAAGTTCAGTTTGAGACCCAAGTTCAGTTTGAGACCCAAGTGCTGCATGACAGAGTGAGCTTCTGTCTCTGTCACAGCTCCTGCCAACCTAGCAGTTCAAAAGCAAGAAATTGCTAGTAAATAGGTACCACTTTGGTGGGAGGGTAAACAGCGTTCTGTGCACTCCGGTGTCTAGTCATGCCTGCCACATGTCCATGGAAACATTTGGAGATGCAGACAGTGCTGGCTCTTTGGCTATAAATGGGGATGAGCACTGAACCCTAGAGTTGGATACGACTGGCTTTTGAGCAAGGGCAACCTTTACCTTTACTTAGTGAGATTTGGTTATTTAAATATGCCAACAGAACTAGTTCAGAAGGAAGGCAATGCCTCCACTCCCACTTTCAGGATTTGACAATTTTTTTTCTTACCTCCTGATTCTCCAAGGCTCTCAAAAGACTGAGGGGAAATGCACCCTTTTCACAGACAGATTTGTTTTGCAATCCCAGCCTTTCATTTTACCATCGCTCAGATGCAGCCCTTTCATTTGCATTGCTGTAAAATGAAACCGCATTGGGTAAAGAGATTCCCTATTTCTCATTTGAGGAGATGCAAGCCTTTGGCAGAAATGCAGTTGTTTTGATGTCTCCAGATTGTTCTGTTACTGGTGGACTGTGGCCGGCAGTCAAAGAATGAAGCCGAGTGTCAGATGAATTATAAAATGCTTCAGTTGAATATGCATGGTGTACCACCCCGTGGCAAAATCTTGCTATTACATAGGGGAGTATTTCCACCCACTAAAGAAGGGAGGAGGCAGAAGGAGAAAAAGTAAAAGGGAAGGAAAGATAGGAAAAGCAATGTAGAGTATTCAAATTAACAACAACAACATTAGCATTGACATACCAGGAGATGTACAAAGTGAAGACAAACAACTGGAGAAAATTACAAAATATCATGATTTGCAAATTGAAGTTGAGCATCTATGGAGGAAGAAATCTGTTGATCTGAGCCCTTGGAGCAATACCTAAAGTACTCCCTAGATCAGGGATTCTCAACCTGTGTCCCATGGGCTGGATGCGGCCCACGACACCACTTCATGTGGCCCCCACTGCCCCACCACACCATGAAGTGCCATGTGGTGGAGGAAGGGCAATATGTCTGTCCAGCCCCTGAAGCTGTCTGGGGGAGCATGACTTGGCCTCCAGGTTTAAAAGGTTGAGATCTCCTGACCTAGATATTTGGAAATTTTGGACTTATCAAACTTGAACATCCTAATTCTCCAAAAAATAACTCTACTGGAAACTGCATATATACTCAGATGTTACCTTAACAATTCTTAGGGCCTTGGTTAGGGCTTGAACTGTTAATTTTATTCCAGTCCTCAACTGTGAATCAAACGGTAGATTTGTATCCAATAATTATTTTTTTAAAAGTTGCATATTACAAACATAAGATTGAGGAAGAAGAAACACACACATATGTGCAAAGCATAAATGAAACAAAAGAAAACTAATATCCTCTGTATTAACAGAAAGAGCCTCCTCGAAGATTGTGGTATTTTTGAACCACAATCTGGCGTACCGCAAGCAACGACAACCTTGTGTCAGATAATCTTTCTAACTCTAGGTCAGGTGAAAGGAACTAGGTAATGAATTCACCAAAACGTGCCTTCATTTTTGCAGTTTCATATTTGACCTAGACATGGAAAAAGAAGAAAAAATTAATAAGTTCTCCAGCATCGTCAGCTGCAACTCAAATAATTTTTCCCCTGAAGCAGGAAAAATGCCATTGGCATGAAAAATTTTTAAGGTGGGTCCCAGCTTGCCATGAAGTGACCCACATGCTATGATCACGGAGCCATCTCTTGCAACACGTATAAAATGAGACATGCAGGATTTAATGCCATGATTGCTGGAGCCTTGAGGAAATGGACAAAGTGCGCCATCACAGCCAGTTCATGTCCTCTTCTGCCTCCATGACAGTTGGGAATCAGAGTTCCTCCTCCACTCATTTTGCCATTGGGCCCAATATGATGGTTTTCAGTGGCATTTCCTCCACTGAGGGGGACCATCACCCCACCTAAATGGGGCTCATCTGCCCATAGCCATTGGCCCCTGTAGGGAGTCAAGTTTTTTACCACTACCCAACACTTGGTGTTGAATCACTGGCTGTACAGTCTACTAGTTACCATAGCAGGATGTCCGTCCAGACATCTCCAGCAAGATCTTCTATAAATATCATTCACAGATCACAGAATATCTTTCTCAAAATGTGATCTTTGTCCTTTCTAATCAACAATGGCTTAGGCATTTTTTCCAGATTAATTTTTGGAAAAAAACAGGCCCTCTTCTGCTGAGACTGATGCTAATATGATGTATGCACAATGATACATGGCTGTTTATCCTACAGAAATCTCTCCATGTGTGTAGGTTTGTTCATCTTGTGAAATATTGTACACTGCCCTAGGGGTTCCCTTTCCAGGAGAAAACTGCACCAAAAGCATTTTTATCTTCCTTCCAGTAATAGTTTCATCCCAAATGGCCTTGCATTCATGTGATTAGAGTTTTTGGAGTCCCCAATGCAGTGTTCAAAGCATCTTACCACACTCAAATCATCACTGCTACTTCCCATGTGCAGCTGTCAATAAGACCTTTGAGTTCATGAACAGACACTACATTCTTGGATCTGTTCTGCACAATTAAAAGAAATGGGTGGTGGTGGTGGTGATATATAATCATTTCACCCCATAAATAAGCTGTGTTAGGTTGGAAGGAAAAAAGAACAAGTTGACCAATCTAACAGTGATATAAGGACTGGGATCTATATTTATTTCTCAAGCAGTTCCTTGATTAACCAGACTATCAAGGGATAAGTTCTTGCTGGTTGGAACTCATTTCCCATTCCTTTCACTGTGATGCTCTTCTTCTCTGGGTTCAATCAAAACTTTTCACAATTGGGTCTTCCCATCTTTTGGGGGGGGCCTACCAAGAGGTCTTTTAACTGCTCTGGGATACCATTCAGTGACTGTTGCTGTCCAACACCCATCTCTCATTCAAGAGACATGTCCAGCCCAGTGCAATTTCTGTTTCTGTTATTCAGCAACAGCTTTGTTGATTCCGATTTGTTTTTTTAATCCGGGCATCGGGGATGTGGTTGCAAAGGGATATCTTTAGCCCTGATCTTTCCATGGCTTTTACGGCTCTTGATAGTTCTTCTTGTACGGACTTCGTTAATGACCATGTTTCACTTCCACAGAGGACTGCAGGCAGAAGATTTACAGTAGACACAGGACAGTGGTTACATTTTAAGCTCAGTGAGGGACCGCAGTGGCTTAGTGGTTAAGCGATCATAAATCGGAGGTGACTTGACAATGTGTTCCTATTATTATTAAATACAAAACATAAGAAGGATTCTACTGGATCAGATCGCAGAGACCTATTCTAGCATTCTGTGTCTAGCCAACTATTCCAGGAAGTCAAGCATATTATCCTTAGCCATTGCTAATATACTGAAGTGATGCTTCTTATGCAACAATCATTGTCAGCATCTGGCAGACTGCTTTTAAACATGGAAGATCCATAACAAATGATGACTGGCTGATGGAGATACAAAATTTTTCCACTATACTCTCTTACTCCTTGAAGGAGAAAAGGATAGGTTAACATAATATTTCTCATTAATTCATCCTTTCCTACACACTTTTCCATTTCAGCTAAAATGAAGTATCAAATACACAACATAACAAAGGCACTTCATTTCCTTTACCCATGTTTAGTCTTGGATACTCCACAAAGTAACATAGACACTGTTTAGATGATTTGCTAAGATATGCAGAATCCTGTTATTGCCAAAGTTTAAGTTGATAACTGGCCAGCTTGACACATGGTTTTTTCCTTAAGGACTCTTGAGTCATCTTAAAAGACCTCTGCTCAAGATAGGGATAATAATTTTGAATCAGAAATTACTCTGGGTTGAGAGGATATTTGCTGGAGAAACTCCACTCAGGGGACACCCGAATGAAGCTCCTTTCATGTCCCCAAAATCTTTTCCCACCAAAGTGATTCCTATTTATCTACTTGTAATTTCTTGCTTTCATACTGCTAGATTGGCAGGAGCTGGGCCAGATGACGAGCGCTCATTCTGTCATGCAGTACCCGGGTCTTGAACTGCTGACTTGCCAGGCTTCCAGCTAACAAGGCAAGCTTCTTAACCACTGAGCCACTGCAGCCCCGCCTGAGATGTAGATTATTTGTGTGTCTCTATGTTATAGTTTTTTTTTTTAGAATTTGTGCAAATTACAATTTGCACTAAATACACTTGTTTTTCCTTTGTGAAACTAAGCATCTCCACATGCGGCAAATAACCTGGATTAACAGATTGATCAGAATCACACAGAGCTTAACTGATGTTATTAGTTTTTTACGAGTCCATGCAAGAAAGCAACGGTTATTATATTCTCCCATGCTGCGTGTTTTACATACATTTAACCATCTCTCAGTAGCTTGCAGCAAGCATAAATTTTGGGAATGTTTCCCATTTCTCATGCAAGGAGAAATCAAATTAAGATTTTCATTTTCTACAAATAGCACCTATATCAGCATATTCCTCCAGCCCCTGAGGGTTCTCTGCTCATGTGTGAATGGTGCTTTCATCCTTTTCTTTTGTTGTTGGAGAAAATTATACATAACATCTTATGAAACAAAGGGCTGAAATCCTGTTGTTTGGCATAGTAAGTTGCAACTAGAACAGGCCCATTAAATCAATGGAACTTACAAAGCACTTGATTCAGCAAATCTCCACATGTCGAATAGGCTTGAGCTAGTTGTGACTCAATACATAAAGCAGAGAAATTTAACCATGTGAAGTTATCCCCAGCATTGATTCCAAATGAAGGTAACCAATAGGAATATTTTACCTATCCTGAAATGTTAACAGTTTGTGAATAAGTACTTAGTGGTTAAGATGCTGAACCTGATGACTGGAAGATCGACAGGTCAGCAGTTTGAGACTTGAGTGCTGCATGACAGAGTGAGCTCCCATCTCTGTCCCAGCTCCTGCCAACCTAGCAGTTCAAAAGCAAGCAGTTACAAGTAGATAAACAGGTACCACTTTGATGGGAAGGTAAACAGCATTCTGTGAACTCTGGTGTCTAGTCATGCCTTCCACATATCCACTGAAACATCTACAGACACAGACAACACTGGCTCTTGGGATGAGAGATGATAAGAGTGATTGCTTTCCTTTTTACTTTGGTTTGGAAGAAGTGATTGTGCCTCCCAATGGATTGGCAGGTTAAACCATTAATCTTCTTAGAAACTGCAGTGTTCTGTTTATTATTTTGCCACTTTAAACCTAGGTGGATTATCCCAAACAGTATAAACATCAGGATAATCACTGGATGGTTTTTTTTAAAAAAAAATGTGTTGGTTTGTTTATAGGAATCTAGCAGATGGCAGGACAGATGTCATGGCAATATAATTTGGCCTTTCTCTTTGATTTTTATTGGGGCTTGCAGTACGTGATTGCCTTTCGGCAGTGCCTTTCCCAGGTGTGCATTTTCAATAGGAGAGAAACAACAACTACAACAATAAAAAACCAGGTGCAAGATGAAATTTATCAACATAAATTATACAGAGAAGTCAGAGATGCAAGGAAGCAAGGATTTTTCAGGTTTGGGCAGCCTGTAAGGTCCATATGCCACTATTTCTTCCACTTTCTTATCTGTAGGGAAGCAGGATGCTTGCAGTCCTTCTATTCTGCTTCGCTTACTAATGAAGTCATGTTCAAATTTGTTTTAACCTGAATTCTCAAATAGATATTGTAATTGATCAACCATCTGCATTTTATCTGGCTAACCAATTAATTAAACCTATTTTATCTGATGTTTCAATGCATTTTACGTTTCACAAAAATCCCCCAGTCCTTATTTCTAAAAGGCATAGATTTGCTTAACTAGGACAAAATATCATTTATATGATCAGACTATTTACCAGCCTGATAAGGCAGACGGGAAATCCACTGACTGATTTCTTTGTTGTTTTGCTTCAGTCTTCCTCCACAAAGAAGATCTCCATGATGAGGATTTTGAAAGCCCTTTAAGATTCTCCAACTACAAACTGATAGAAACAATATCCCCTTCCATGGGTTATTTTTGTCATTTGAGCAAAGTTACTGTCTTTTCCCTTTGGGAATCTAAGCATATAATGTATAGGTGTTGTTCTTGTTCAGTCACACAGTGGAGTCCGGCCCTCTGTGATCCCATGGACCCCAGTATACCAGGTTCCTTTGTCAACTGCCATCCTCTGGAGTCTGCCCAGATCCATCCCCACAGCATCAAATGCCATCTAACTATCTCATCCCCTGCCACCCACTTCTCCTTTTGCCTTTGATCTTTCCTAGCAACAGGACCTTCTCCAGTGAGTCCTCTCTTCTCATTTGGTGGACAAAGTATTTGAGCTTCAGCTTCAGTGTCTGTCCTTCCAAGGACCAGTCAGGGTTGATTTCATTTAGGATTGACTAATTTGATTTCCTTGCAGTCCAGGAGACTCTCAAAAATCTTCTCCTACACCACAGTTTAAAGGTATCTATTCTCCTGCACTCAGCTTTCCTTATGGTCCAGCTCTAACAACCATACATTACTACTGGGAATGTATAGGTAGCAAACAAAAATAACTGGGTGATTGTTAAGAAAAACAAGAACAACCTATCCATCATTTCAGCTTTATAAAGAAAAGAGCAATCCTCTGACCAGTTTTGTTTTGCTCTAATTTCTTTGTTTGGGGTTAATTAGCTCAGTTAGCAGTTTTCAAAGGAATTGGCACATTTGTTAAAGACATAATTTTTGGGTGGGACCAATAAATCTGTTGCCATTTTTACTGGTGTGATCAAGAATGTGTCAATTCCTTGTTGTCTTGTGAAAGATCAGGACAAATGAAGATTTACATTACAAGGTGCCATTGAATATTGGTAGTAAATTACATCACCAAATTTTACTGGCATCTTCCTGCTTCCATTCAAGGCAAGCATTTTACAGCTTTCAAATGCTTTGTAGACATTTGCCATTAAAACTTGGCAGCAGAAAGGATTTATATTCATTTTTCAGTGGTGGACCCCAATCTCTGGAATAAATTACTAAAGGAGATACACAGGATCTTTCCTTCCTTTCATTCAGGAAATTGTTGAAAACAGAACTATCTAAAGCTTCTTTCAACAACTGATGTTGTTAACATTAAGGTTTTCTGTTTTGTTCTCTTTTTCTTGTATTATTGTTGTTGTTGTTGTTGTTGCTGTTGTTGTTGTTGTTGTTGTTGTTGTTGTTGTTGTTGTTGAAAGCATTACTATGGAAGAGATTTTAAAGTTTAAATTTACAGACCACCTAGAGTAGTTTTTGTACTAAAGGAACACTGATGATGGTGAACCTTTTAGAGACCAAGTGCACAAACTGCAAACCAAAAGCCATTTATTTATCGCAAAGTGCCAACACAGCAACAGTGGAGGAAGGAAATGCTCCCATTGGGCTGCTGGACAGAGGGGTGGGATGAACTCAGTGCTGGGGGGAGGGAAGAAGTGCTCCCATTGGGCTTCTGGACAGAGGGGCAGGGCAAACTCAGTGCTGGGGTGACTCACGGATGCCTCTGGCACATGTGCCATAGGTTCACCACCACTGCTATATACAATATGTTTTGTATATTTTTCCTAGCACACGTAAACTTCCTTCACTGTTTCTTTTCTAGTGCTGGTCTTTCCTCTCACATGAAAGTGTGAAAAATTGCAGATGGCTGATAATTTTCTCCATGGTGCGCCTCAACCCTTTTTTCTTAGGGTATTTGTTATATTGTTAGCCTTCACATCTGGGAAAGGAGGATGTAGTCTAAAATAATTGTAGTATCAACATATAATTTAAACAATTTTCCCAATGAAGTTAAAATCCATATAAGCAGTGGTGGACATCAGCAGGCTCGCACCAGTTCACCAGAACCGGTAGCAGACATTCCGGCTGGCCCTGTCCACCCAAGTTTTGAAAGAAAGTAGTCCTAATTTGGGGGCAACACAGGGCTTCCCCCCGGTCACGCCCACAATACCACGTCCACAGTGTGGTAGTATTTTTTTAACCCACCACTGCATATAAGGAACATATTCACATTGCTAAATTTGACTAGCAGGAACCAGATGAATTTTTGTTTGAAACTAGATATATTATTAGGTAACAATAAAAAAAAGCATAATTCCTGTACTAGGGGAAAAAAAAGAAAAACCTAGATGAATGATGGAAGAAACTCTTAATTTTTTAAAGATTAGGATCAAATCCCTGAATACAATGCTGCAGTGACTGGAACATTGAAACAAAAGGAACTATTACATTAATCAGTGCAAGGAAATAGAGATGCTCAGTAAGATGGAAAAAGTGAGAAATCTCTTTTAGAAGATTCAAGAAATCAGAGAAAAAACTTAACCCTTGACTAGAAATGCTGAATGACCAACAGTTTGACCAGGAGGAAATAAAAAGAAGGTAGAAACCGCATAGTGAAGACCTATGCAAAAAAAGATAAAAGGATGAAAGACTCCATTGAAGAAGAATCCTGTTATGAAGAATTGTAACTATAGAAAGTGAAGTAAAAGCTGCCCTGAAAGTACTAAGAAGAAATAAAGAAATAAATCTGGAAAAGAAATCAATCGCTCAAGAACTGGCAACACTCAATATATCTTCTAATCCCCAATAAAGTAGATGCCAATGAATGCAGTAACTATAGGTGGTGGTGGTGGTGGTGGTGGTGGTGTTCTGCTGCTGCTGCTGCTGCTGCTGCTGCTGTTGTTGTCATATTTCGACTTCTATGCCATCCCTCTCGCAATGCGACTCTGGGCGGCTAACAAAGAAATAGGGCATTACAAGTCACAATCTCACAGTATAACATAAGCATAATACATAATACATATTTCAAAAATAATACATATTTCAAAACATTTCAATGCAATACAGACAGAGAGAAAAATATCTTACATAACTCAACTTGTCCATCTCCCTTCAAGCTAACAGCCAGGGGGAAAGTCCGGCATATTGTTGCCTCATTTCTTCAATCCATATGCAGAACATATATGAAAAGCTGGACTATAGTCAATAATTTAAAATATGCTGATGGCAACATCTTGTTGGCAGAAAATATCAATGATTTACAATATATTTTAATGAAAGTGAAAAAAAGAAAGTGCCAAAGTGGAACCTTGGTTGAATCATCAATCCAGATGGCAACAGCAGCCAGGAAATCAAAAGAAGACTGAGACTTGGAAAGGCAGCAATGAAGAAATTAAAAGAGATCACCAAGTGTAAAGATGTCTCACAGGAGATTGAAACCAAGATCGTTCACTCTGTTGTATTTCCAATCACTATATATGGATTTGGAAGCTGGTCAGAAAATAAAGCTGAAAGGGAAAGGAGGGAAATGATTAATTTGAAATGTGGTGCTGGCTCTGTGGAGGCCTTAGACTACCAGAAAGATGAACAGGTAGGTCCTGGAGCAAATCAAGCCTGAACTGTCTCTGGAGGCAAAAATGATGGAACTGAAGTTATCTTATTTTTGGGTACACCATGAGAAGGGAAGACTCTCTGGAAAAGACCATAATACTGGGAAAGTTGGAAGGCAGCAGGAAAAGAGGATGACCAAACATAGGATGGACTGATTCCCTAAAGGAAATGTCAGGTTTGAGTTTGTGTCTGCAAGATCCAAACAGGGCTGTTCAGGACAGGACATTGTGGAAATTTCTCATCCATAAAGTTGCCATATGTTACAGATGATCTGATGGCATGTAACAACAACAGCATTTGACTGTTGGATAGTAAAGAAATCAAAATAATAAAGAGATCAGAGGGAACCTATGATAAAAGGTGAAGATGTTTGGAGATTACACATGGCAGGTTATCATTCTATGGTAATAGAGTAGACCATTTTGCCAGTGACTCAATGTCGATTGTTAGGCAGCGGTTAACTAACCAGACAACCCTGAGGACTAGTGGCCTTGGGAGCCAAAGTCCACAGGAAAGGGTGATGGTCCCCAAGTGGATTAAGTCCCACTTGACTCCATCTTGATGGTGGGCAGCAGCGTCATCATTATTTGCCTGGGGCTGAGGAGGACTTTGTGTGCCAAAAGAGCTCAGGACCCAAAAATGACATGCAGAACTGGATTAGTGGTATGGGTATCACTCTGTGATGCAGAGAGATGGAAGGCAACTGCATTATATTCCCAGAACAATCTTCAGGGATGATAACCATGATGATCACCAATATTCAGAATCAGATCCGGCACAACAAGAAGTCTACTTTGTTCGGCTGGATGGCTCAAAAGTTCTTCTAGTGTTTACTGAAGCATAAAACTATTTTGGATTGCATTGCTTTGTGAAAATTCATTCATGCATTAGCAGTCCATTCACCCATTTTGCACGATCCATTCAATAACTGTTTATTGCTACGTTTGGAAAGAAATTTCCAAAAAACATATTACTGTAATTCCTTCCATTTCCCAGATCCCTAGAGGCAATTCCCCTCTGGTGTACTTTGATAAAGCTATTTCCTCCCCTTTTACTCTGTCACATTTCTGATGCAGAAATGAGAGTAATACTATTATTCCTTGCCTGAAAGCTTTGCCTCTGCTTAACAAGCAGCATATTATTACACATTTATTCCAGTTGTTTGGAGCATAAACTTCTGCTTCAATGCTGCTTACTTCTTCATTCTCTTTATAACACTGAACTGTAAGCCAGCACATCAGTAAAGAAATACTAATTAGTTCAAGGACTCCTGCACCCATCAAATGGTCAGTGTTAATCTACAACTAGTAGCCACTGCAACATTGAAGATTCATTAATTCTCACACATTATCACAAGCAGCCAAAGCTGGTGTAGGTTAGTGGCTAGCTATGAGCTTCTGCACAGTAAAATCAGTGGCCACTTGTATAAGAAGTGATCTGACAAAGCAAGTACAGAACCTTCTATGTGGCAGCTCTACCAGTATCTTTCAGCCATTTGTTAACCGAGGTTCCACTGTACATACATATTATGTATTTCAGGGATTTTTCACTAAATATTTTTATACCGAAGGATAACTGAAACCGTGGGTATAGGAGGTGACCTAACTGGATTGGTGAATTGGTGTTGTGATTTGTACTGTCAAGTTAGAACTGACTTATAACAGCCTTTAAAGACCTCTCAAAGTAAGAGATATTTAAGGAGTAGTTTACCAGTTCCAAATATTCACACCTATGGGTTTTCATGAGTAATCAGGGATTCCAGCCTAGTTCTCCTGCATCATTCTGCTCACTCCACCACACTGGGTCTCTCTCAGAGCAGTTGTAGCCATACCTTGTGTTGAGTGGTAGCATCCCACTCATTCTGGACTGGTTCCTAGGCTGTAGTGATGGCAGAAAAGTAGGCTACAATTCATATGGTCCGACTGGTTGGCTTTTATTAGGAATAGTCATTCATTTTCTTGTGGATAGCCATCCCTGCTGAATCATTGCACCTATTTCACTGTCATGATCTGCTAATGCTGTCTTCATTGAAGATTCAGCACTTCTCCAAAGTGTCCTGGATGGATCTTGTCTCTAGCTTGACATGCATCTTTCATGTTTAGGCTTTAAGTTACTATCCAGTTCACAGCCAAGAATGATTGGGTTGACCAGTTGATTTGTGATGTCTGTCAATTTCACAAGCATTGATTCAGAAGTCTATTCTGTCCTGGTCTGCCATTGATACAGGGTTGTTTTAAAAGCATGGGGTGTTTTCATTTGCCTAAAATACATTTGTGTACCCATTTTGCCATTAAATGTAGAGTGGCATTCACAAATCCCTGAAAATACTTGATTCTGAATGCTAATTCACATATGTCTCTGCATATTTCTTTTTTACTTTATGTGACAAATTCTGTCTCAAAATTCAAGAAAGTGTCAAAAACGTAGGTTGACAGCCTGCCGATCCACATATTAATCTGGAAAGTGTGAATCTATCCCATTTGCTTAAAAATGCAGAGCAAATAAAATATTCAATTATCCCTACCTAGGCCTTGCCATCACGTATTACATCTGCTGAAGTGTGTTTTGAAACTGTAAAGGTCATAGCACAGTTTTGCAGATATAAAAGAAATATTCTCTGGGGTTTTTTTACAACAGTCGAGGACTGATTAAATGAATGCACCAAGTGACAACATCTCTAAGAACATGCTGTCTGTTACTGATCTGGATTCTGTTTATAAGCCCATAACCCACGATGAGTGATCTTGCATCACCAAAAGTATTGAAATATTGTGAAATAATGAGAACAATAAGAGTGGGATACTCAGGTAGATTTATTATATGGGTTAATCAAAAGTTGCAGCCATATTTTATTCTGTGCAATGGTGTCAAAGAAATAAAAAAAAATCCTGCTTGTAATACTTATGTTGAACACAACTTTTATAATGTGATCTATGCAGCAAGTATGTGGTTTTTGCAGCTTCAGGAAGGCAACAGAACAGAATGTTTATCTAGGCCCGTGGTTCCCAACGGGTTCCCATGCCACACAGGGAGGCAATTTTTTTATTTTTAAGGGGGGCAATTCGAGAATGTTTAGACCGAGTTAATGGTCTTTTAGGGTTACTCCACGTCAATAGGAATTCATGTTTTGAATAATAAGAATTATATGTCACCAGTTGTAGGAATCCCCAGCACTAGATTGCAACAACCAGTGGCAGGGGAACATCAGGATTTTATGCTTAGGTGGGGCATAAAACAGGTTGGGAAGCACTGACTAGCCTCTAGTGCAGCGGTGGGCATCAGCAGGTTCGCACTAGTTCACCAGAACTTGTAGCAGAAATTCCGGCTGGCCCTGCCCATCCAAGTTTTGAAATAAAGTAGTCCTAATTCGGGTACAACACAGGGCTTTCCCCCTGGCCACGTCCACCATACCAGGTCCACAGTGTGGTAGTAAATTTTTTTGGAGCTCACCACTGCTCTAGTGGCCGGCTACTAATAATAATGTCGTGTCAGAAATTATTCTGGGTTGAAAGGATTTTTGCAGAAGAAACTCCACTCAGGAAATGCCCAAATGAGGCTCCTTTCATGTCCCTGAGACTGGGACAGAGATGGCCACTCAGTCCATCATGCAGTACCTGGGTCTTGAACTGCCAACTTGCCAGCCTTCCAGTTAACAAGGCGAGCTTCTTAACTACTGAGCCACCGTCTGCTACTCAAAACCATTGATTGCATTTGGTATGAAATGAGTTGTTTTCTTAAGTGCAGCTATTTATCTGTTTATCATTACATGTGCTTTTCTGCACCAAGATGTTTAGCACTGAACATGATGTATTTTACAAATGGTCACTGGAAGACAAACAGAACATTACATTGCCAGAGTGATCACTGAAACACACCTCTCAGATTAATTCCCATCACTGAAGTGAAAAAAAAATTGTTGCAGGGAATACACCTTTTCAGCAACATCTACTTTGACCTTTAGGGTATCAAATGTTTTGTAACCCACACAGAAAGATGGGTCTTCATATGAAGATATCCAGATTTGTAACCGTGTTGTCTTCTTACTCTTACTCTTCTTATTATTCTTTTTCTTTACTCTTCCTGGTTTTTTTCCCCAGAGGCAACCGTTCTAAGCTATGATGGAAGCATGTTTATGAAAATACAGCTGCCTGTGGTGATGCACACAGAGGCCGAAGACGTCTCCTTACGGTTCAGATCTCAGCGAGCGTATGGCATTTTAATGGCTACAACTTCACGAGAATCTGCGGACACGCTGCGCTTGGAGCTGGATGCAGGACGCGTTAAGCTGACAGTCAATCTAGGTAACATTCTGCCCCAGCTCCCACCCTAAAATTAACATCTCAGTCATCCTTCCTTGTCTTTGCCTGCAGTCATCTATTCAACAGCCTGTTTGCCACTGCAAATAAGTAGTCATATATATGCCACGTGTGTGCATATATTTCTGTGTAACATAAACATCCATTTTTACAAGTCCACAGGTAATTTTAAGTTTGTCTCTGTAGACATCACCAAAACCACATCATGATTAATTTGGAGGTGCACTCTGTTCTAAGTGGAGAAGACCAACATGAAACTGGTTTTAATAGGAAACCTGTGCCTTTCATTGTCTATATCTACTAAACTGGCTTTAGTCACAGATTTTTCCATGCTGCTTTCCTTCAGAAAACTGATGTCTCCTTGAGCAAAAAGGTGAACAGATACAGGTCTGCATTGTGTCTGCAGACTGAATCAAATATGAAAGAGGGCCCCAATGTAAAACTGGATTGGGAGCTCTAGTGATTAGTTTTGATGATAAACTGTGAGATACCACTGGACACTTTGATTTCCACTAAACACTTTGATCTTCACCTTAGCAGTGTAAAGTTAGAACCACAATCATCTTCACACAATCTAAGCTGGTGACTCCAAAGTTCCACTCATCACATGAGTATTGCTCATGTTATATTTTATGTAACTAACCACCAATATATTATTGAAACTAGCTCTATTAAAATTAATAATTTCTCTAACCACATCCCAAACATTATCAATATGTTTCCTGTGATTTTTAGCATAGGATGTTACTATACAGAAGATGGGTGCAAAGCACAGGAAAAGCAGGTAGAGGTCTCAAGCCAAGTACCTCCTTGAGTTTGTCTTCTCCATAAAGCAGTCTGGCACTTGATGAAATAAAGTTGACCTCTCACTCCTCATCTTTGTCTCCCCCACCCCTTTTTTTTAATGAAACACAAACCATAGTGATCGTGTGTGTGTGTGTGTGTGTCATGAGTAACACAACCCTTCAATGCCCAAAGTCTGCGGCCCTTAGCACACAGCCATGTGAACACAAACCTCAGGAGCTCTTCTGCAGAAATGGAATTGTGCTTTGGTAGATTTCCATAGCATTCAGGAATTATCCATCACTATGCTGTTCATCGAGGCACCTGAGGCAGGCATGTGGAAGTCTCCCCCTTTGGGGATATTATTCTCAGTGCCTTAAAAAAGCTAACTTGGAGTTGATTTCCCCTTTAAATTGCAATCAAAGAAGGACAGGCTGATAAAATTCAAAACCCATTTTTGAGGAAAGCTAGGCCACTGAATTTTGATAATGTCAATTAGATTTTGCAGGAAGGAATTTATACATATCCAACATAGAGAGTTTTCATTTAGAGCCCTCTAGTGAAAGTTCAGAGCTACTGGAAGCTGATTCTGTCCTTCCATTAACAAAATGGCAGCATGGTCGCATCTAGGAAGAAAGCTTTCTGTAGAAAAAAAAGCTTGTAGGTGATGTTCCCTGGCTGTATGCAACCACTTTTCTGATGCGGTTGACGACACATGACAAACTCAGCTACATGGAAACAAAATCTAGGTAATCTTTAAAAACATCTTGTGTATATATCCCCAAAGACCTCTCAGAGGAATCAACAAATACGCTGATCATTTAAATACTGCATTTTTATTCACTGCACAAAATTGAGAGCAAGGCAATCTTTTGTTTCAGAAGTACAAAATCAAACAAAAACATTGTCCTTTCTTTTCAGAAGCCCAAACCCCAGGGGAAAGTAGAGCAATAGAGTGGGAGTAGGAAGTATTCAAAAAAGCAAACTGTAGTTTAGATCTGCTCTAGTCCGCTAAAAGGATGGTTTCTGATTTGATGACAGGACCACTTTTTTTGTTTCCTGAATTATTTAAATGGAGGTAATGGTATTCTGTTGTTTGAGAGACAATATAAAGTAGTCTCAATATTACAAAATATGATTTAAAGCCTTTTTTAAAAAAAATATGATCTTTAAGGAATTAACTGTAGCCCAGAATGTGCGATTTTAGGCTTGGTTTGTACTATTCCCCATTGTGATGGAGCACTTTTCTTTTAATTAAAATGGAGAATATGAATCTGTTCTTTCACATATGGGGGAGAAAGTTGCAGCCTGCTTAAATCCAACATCTGGAACAGTTGCCACAATTCTTCCTCCCCTCCCCCATACTTAGATTTGTCACCATGTAGCTTTGTTTGAAATTGGCCATATTTTTTTTACCCTGTACTATCACTTCTATTTATAAAGTCTTATCACCATATATCTGCGTTCTATGGCAATACGGAGAGACCCCAAACACACACAGTGGCCAGGTTTGCATGTGTCTGTCCCCGGAAGGGTGGAATGTGATTTTATTGGATGTCTGCAGCTATTACTTTGAAGGATAAATTTTCATTTCTCATCTATTCTTCCCCATCTAGACTGTATCAGGATTAACTGTAATTCCAGTAAGTGCCTATTCAAAATTTTTAAATTTATGATGCAATGTTTTATAAACTTTAAAATGTGGCTCTTGTTGCTTTTGCTTAGTTAAATAACTTGCATTTGTGGCGGGGGGAGATAACAAATGACACGGATGCAAAAAAAGAAATCATCACAAAATGTTCCGTATCTATTGCATTGATTTTTTTCTTGCTTCCCTAGAAATAAAAACATTGCAACATCTTTTGGAGAGAAAACATCACAGAATTTTAAAAGAAGCCAAAAGAATTGCAGTAGAGTTTAACAGAGTTTAATGAGAAGGCCCTGATGCTAGGAAAGATCAAAGGCAAAAGGAGAAAGGGGTGTCAGAGGATGAGATGGCTAGATGGCATTGTTGACACAGTGGGCTTAGATCTAGGTATGCTATGGAGGATGGCAGATGACAGAAGAGTTTCATGGATGGTGGCCCATGGGTTCACAAAGGGTCAGACTCAACTGCGACTGAACAACAGAGTTTAATATATTCCCCAGTAGGAAATGTAGGATGATCTTGAGATTTTTTTTCCTAAAGTGATAGTCAAAAAAGTATGCAGAAGAGACATCTGAGGGATTCTGAAAAAAGTTTATGGAGAAAATAATATTTTGGTCATTTCCTGCTGGGTGTTTCTCCTAGTTCAGACCTTGGCACTCCAGTCCGAAGCACAAAAAAGCAATCCTGATGATCAGAGCTTCTGAAAATTTAAGTTCAAGAACACCTGGAGTGCCAATGTTCACCATCACTGTCCTAGTTCAACATGAATTATGTAATCAGCAGATGCTGATCAAAGATTGTTGGTTTTTTCAAGAGCCCTGGTGGTGCAGTGGTTAAACTGCTGTACTGCAGCCAAAACATTGAGTTTGAAACTGATGGCATACAAGGTTGACTTCTATCCTTCTGAGGTTCCTAAAATGAGTACCCAGCATGTTTGGGGCAAAATGCGAATTACCTTGTGAACCACCCAGAGGGTGCACTAATCACTATGGGGCATTATATATGAGTAATTGCAATTGCTAGAGCTAATTTTGGGGTGAATGCAACTCAAACACATTGAGGCAAAAGGAAGACTTTAGTCAGAAAAAATCTTCTTCTGACAATTATATCGTTCCCATTGCAAGAAAATACTGCCTAGTAGTATGGTAGGATAATTCACATGCCCAACGCATGCCATGAAAACACTATGCATCTATCGTTCATTAAAATAACAGACTATAGTGCTGTTTCTCCACTGCTTTCGTTAATTTAATGAGTATTGTGGACATGTCTGGCTGATAAATGTAGCCACCAGCTGCCTATGTTATCAGAGACAGGGAATGATTACGTTAATTTTCTACCTTGTAAGACAAAGTGAATAGAGGTAGAGAAAAAAATGTTTTCTTGACTTGCATAAACACTCCAAATTACTATAATGCCTGGAAATGTTTCAAGTGCAGCACTCTCTTTGTTGTAAACAAAGGTCACAAAAGAAAAACAATGAATGCTTTATTCAGAATTGAATAAGTGTTCATTGTCTGTGAATAAGGGTTCTTAATACTCAAAACGTTGTAGATGAGGCAGCAATTTGGATTGTTGTTTCAAAGCATATAATTTAAAAAAATTCTACCACCTTTCTAGGTTCACTAGGTTTTCTACCTGCAAAAGGCATGTATGGAAAGACAGTTTAATAGCCAAAGGCACATGCTAAAGAACCCCTAATATCAAGTGAGTAAAATAAGACCCCTAGAGTCGGATATGACTGGCTTTCGAGCAAGGGAAACCTTTACCTTATACAATGGTAATGATCTGTTACTTTGAGGGAGTTGAGCATCAAAAACAATCAATCAGACTTTTATCCCACCCTATAGCACTTAATACACTCTCTGGGCAGTTCACAAGTTAGCTACCATTTTGCCCCCAACTTGCTTGGTCCCTGTGTATAACAATGTATTTACTGAGCTCCCTGGCCAGAAATACACCTGGCTCCCAAATAGCAATGGTACCTCAGTAGTACTTCACAATTATGTATTCTCCACTTTTACCATGGGAAATCCATAATGTCTCCATAGTACAGTAACTTGACCTTAACCCAAAAGAGCAGGAGTCCCCAAACTTTTCACACTGTGGGCCAGACCACACCCCTTGGACAGCTGAGTGGGATAGTCATGTGGTTCCTCCCACCATAAATGCTGCCATAAAACGCGTCCACAATAGATGCATAGTGGTTGCATTTACGGCACTGTTTATGACAGGTGCGGGCACATTTATGCATGTTCAAGTGCATTTTACGGCTGTCTTAAACATGTCTGCTTCCGCTTCCGGTAGCAGTGAGGGTGATGGCAGGCCACATGAAATGGCACTATGGGCTGAGGATGGCCCGCAGTTGGTTGGCAAAAGGGTGACAGAAGAGAAAGAAACAGAGAGAAAAGCAAAAGAACAGTATCTCCAATCTGAACTCTATGACTCCTCAATTTTTGCAATTCCCCCCTAAAGTTTACTCCTACTTCCAAAAATATATTGCTAAATGCATATGGCTTAGTAATGAAAAAAGGCATTCTACAAATTTTTAAAAATTGCCTACAATATTATTACATCTGTGATGGTTTCTTTTGCACACTGTGATCAAGTAAGATCTCTCAGACTGAATTTTCTTTTCCTTTGATTTCTAAATCATGCCTAACTGATGATTTTTTTAACCTTTCTAATATCATTATTTGGATTAAGATGCATTATTCTGAAAGAGGATTGTGGACTGTGATTTTATTTTGAGTCTGTGGATCTCCCAAACTTTCTATAGTAAGTACACTAGACTCCTTTTGGTGGGAGGGAATTTTCAGTCTTGAAGATAATATTTGACAAGGATGGCTGTCATATGTCACTGTTAAACCAAATGGCCAAGGATATGACATTGTCAAAACTGAAACTGTTTAATTACCATCCACTTCAGTAGGAGGGATTCCAGTGTGCACTTAATTCCTACATGAAAGAGGATGCAAAATTATCTGTGCCTTACCTTTCTGTGCACCAAACATATTTCATGTCAATTCATTGTGGGAAACAAGTTGCTGGAAAAGCTGCTTCTGCTTGGGAAAGAGCATTGCCGGCCAAAATATGTTGTTTTTTACCATAGTATTTTATCCCAAGTGCCTTTGTACTTCTCATTTAAATACAGAGGGTGCCAAAAATGTATACACATTTTAAGAAAGGGAAAAAATGGTATTAAAATTGTAATCCTCAATATATATTGATAACAAAAGATGAATACAAGAGGTGCTCGAAGTGGTTACCATCAACGTCCAGACATTTCTAACTACAGTGAACTCCTGTTTGAGCATCAAAGTGTCCGGTTGTATTGCTGTGCATGCCATTTCAGTTACTTCCTGAAGTACCACCAATGTAGCCGGTTTTCTGTGGCACACCACATCCTTTAAGGTTCCTCATAGGTAGAAGTCAAGGGGAGTTAATTCAGGAGACCACAGGGGGAATTCAACCACACCTCTTCAAAAGGGTCTTGTGCTCATCAAACGACAACCGTGCTTCCACCATTTTCTTTAACTGTCCTGCGTGTCACATGGTAATGCTAGCATTCATTCTTTTGAGTGAACGTCATACTACACATTGCTACAAGTTCAATTTAACTTCAAAAAGTAAGACATAGATAACATCTCTTAAAATGTGTATACAGTTTTGGTACCCTCTGTATGTAATACACTATACATTATAGTTCACTCTTTCTGTTTCAGAAAGGATAAACATAATCAACAATAATACTTTCCACAGTAGTATGTCAAGAATATGGAAAAATCTGATTTCAGGTGAAGATGCTTAAAAATACAAATACTGTGTCTGAGTCATGGCTGTGTTTTGGTTATATTTTGATATCTCAAGCACCGTAGCATAGTGGGAGAGGGTAGGGGGAAATCCGCCCCTGATGGCACTTTTTTTGAGTGGCATTGTGCCTGGGTGCCACTCCCTTGGATTAGGCCGGCTGGTTTGCCTGCCTTCGCCTGGCATTGTCTTGCACAGGCAGACGAGTGGGTGGGTGGAACAGCCTGGCATCTGGAGATGGGGTATAGCAGGGGTGCCCTCACATGCACACACACCCCAATGTCACTTACAGCTCATCCCCACAGCAGCAGAAACCCCTGCCGAAGTGGATCAGTGCTTTGTAAAAAAAAAATTCATTGGCCTGCAGTACTGAGGGAGTCTGGGAAATGTAGTCACTGCCACGAGGTGCCTAACACCACAGATTTCAAAGAGAAGACACAACAGAATTTATTTATTTATTTATTTATTTGCAAGGCACCGATTCACTTTGGCAGGGGTTTCTGCTGCCTTGGGAATGAGCAGATCCAAGCGGGCAGGGAGGAGCAAGGGCAGACTGGTGGAATAGGAATGGGCACAGGGGGTGGGCGAGCATAGATAGGGTGGCAAGTTTGGCCTGCACCCCTGGCGGCTGAAACCCATGCAATACAACTACTCAAGCAACCCTTTTCTTCCAGTGAAAAATAGGCTACTGTGCAGAGTACAACTATTGCAAACTATTACCTAACCATAAAAGAAAGAAATAATTTGTTACAAACATAACAAACTACCTTGGTTATTGTAGAAATATGCATTTCTCCTCTAGAACCAACCTTTAGTCCATAGAAGAGGATTCTCAGATTCTTTATGGGATGTTCAACCATCATTTTTTTTTCAAGCAAGAAATTCTTGGAAAGAAATCAGTGATATGTATCTGTAATGTTTGCTTCCAAGCTTCCATGTAAAAGTTAAAAGAAATGTGGGTATGAAACAGAGCTTTCAGTTTCAAGTACAGTGCAACCCTGGGTTACAAATGCCTCGAGTAATCAAGAAAATGTCGCTTCAACTTACTTTTTTTCCTACCATATGAAAAGGGTTTTTTTTTTTCAGACAGCGGGTTATAGCGGCCAGCTGTGGTAATATGCCAGACTCACCCTGACACTCAGCTGTGTGATTGCTTCCAGGGTTTTGTTTGGCAGCAGGCACAATCACACCATTTTTGGGTGCTTGGACAGCCCGCGCTGCTTCCCACAGTGGCGGGAGAGTGTTCTGAAAAGATTCATTCATTTTTGGGATCTTCTGCCATGTTTTTTCCATGTTTTGGCAACTTAAAAGTGAGGAGGATGCTTCCGGTGATGCCTGGGTTTCTGGGAGCTTCTGGTGGTGCCCAGGCTTCTGGGAACTGAAGTCCAAACAGAGAACCTGGAAGTTGCAAACTGCTGCTTTTAAGTTGCCTGAACGTGGCGAAAACACAACAGAAAATCCCAACAACAGAGTGAATATCCTCCGAACACTCTCCTGCTGCTGTGGGAAGTGGCACAGGCTGCCCAAGCACCCGAAAAAATGACTTTTTTCTGACCTCCCAAATGGATTAATTGATTTTCCATTCATTTCAGTGGAAAACTACACTTGGATTTACTGATTTTTTGCCATACAAAGAACCCCGAGGAACGAATTAAATTCGTAAGTCAGGGTTCCACTGTATTCAGCCTCTCATGGATCAGTCCATTTGTTTGAATAGTTAAGACACCAATGATCAGCAGAGTGGTCAGAAGTGTCACCAAAATTCTAACTCTTCAGGCAGATAATCCTCTGTTGTATAATTTATATCCATTGATTTGGACTCTAAATTTCATTGGTTCAGACCCTATCCTTTCAAATCAAATATTATAATCCAGTAAATCTGCAGTGGCTCAGTGGTTAAGAAGCTCATCTTGTTAGCTGGAAGGCTGGCAAGTCAGCTGTTCAAGACCTGGGTATGATGTATTGAGTGCCCATCTTTGTCACAGCTCTTGGGGACATGCAAGGACATGCATTTGGGTGTCCCCTGAGCAGAATTTATCCAGCAAATTCCTTTCAACCCACAATAATTTCTGAAATTAAATTATTATTATCATCCAGTGTCTTAAATTCAAACAGTAGATCTGAATTTGGATGTGATATTTCACCCCAAAACATTTTGGCTTTAACTTTTTAGGTGGCATTAGAAAATGTCACCTGTCAAATGGTATCATAAAATACTATAAACCATTTTGCCTACCCTATAGAAATGTCAGCTGCTAAATATCATATGTAAAACACAGGTTTCCAATCTGCAGTGAATATCATTTGACAAATGATTGTAATATTGTGAGAATATTTACAGAATATTTGGAATTAGAATTTAAAAGGCAGAATTTTAAAGGCCATGTTTATTTCAGCTTCAGTTTGAATTTGATATATGATTTTGACACCATGTTTAAGTAAAGTACTTTGGTTAGTAAATAAGTACAGTAATACCTCAGATAACGTTTACCTCGGATAACGCTAAAATCGCGTAACGTTAAGTAATCTGGGGAGGAGAATTGGATCGAATAACGTTAAGGTCCTATGGGGTGTATCGGATAACAACCGCTAAAGCCTGTGCGGTTACAATGTATCTCTATGGACCTTTAATGTTATCCGATACATCCCATAGGATTTTAACATGCATCGGATAACACTAAAAATCGGATAACACCAAGACTTGTGGAACCAAGTCTTAGCGTTATCCGAGGTATTACTGTATCTTAATCCTTAGGGATACTGATAACCTGTTATCCAAGATAGTGAGGGATGCAAAGCCAGGCATTAAGGCGGGGGGATCTCCATTCTAGTGTAAACCATGGGCTGCCCCAGCTTAAGAGTCTACAGTTTCAATGACCAGGTGTTCTTCAAACACCTGAAAGATCAAACAAGTATGAGTTCCACTAAGAGATGTTTGGGTTGTATACATACTGCAGGGTTGTTAGCACAATTTGTGTAGTAGCCCTCTCTATTACAGCTATTTCAGCAATAAATGTTGGAATTTTTGTGGGTATGGTGAAGATGTTCACAAGCAATCCAAGTGCTCATTGTTCCAGGATCTGGGTTGCTTCATCTGGAGAAACAGCATCTACAATGCACTTATGGAAGAGAGGTAGGTCATTTTTCCAGTAGATAAACAGTGCTCTGGAGTCAGCATGAGCAAATCAGGAAGTAATTAGGTTAGACCACTTGAACAAAGCTAAAGAATGAGAAGGGAGGAAAGAGGTTCCAGGATGAACAAACAAGTCTGGACACTGAACACTTTGGTATACGTGTTGCCCCCACCCCCACCCCAACCACTAAATTCACAGGTTCAATTAAGTTGTGAGAATCTAAAAATATTCAATAAACATTATAAAATCCATAATATATATGTGCAGTAATACCACGGATAACGTTTACCTCGGATAATGCTAAAATCACATAACGTTAAGCAATCTGGGGAGGGAGAATTGCATCGAATAACGTTAAGATCCTATGGGATGCATCGGATAACAACCGCTAAAGCCTGTGCAGTTACAATGTATCTCTATGGAGCTTGAACGTTATCCGATGCATCCCATAGGAATTTAACATGCATCGGATAAGACTGAAAATCGGATAACACCAAGACTTGTGGAACCAAGTATTAGCGTTATCTGAGGTTTTACTGTACTGTATTTCTATAATGCATTACCAGAACTGACCACTAAATGCCACCACTTGCAATGTAAAATATATGGTTCACTGTTACCTGCAGTTTCAGGCATCTACAATAGGTTTTTGAATGTATCCCCATGGATGCAGGAGCCAAACAATACACTGATTCCTCTATCCAAGTGGTACTCATGGCTCCCTCCCTCGAGACTTTTATAAAGGTCCTGAAAACTGAGTTGTTCAGAAAGGCTTAGAGAAAACTACTCCACTAACAAGAACTGTAATCCTTGGTTTTTCTATGTATATTTTTTTCATGTTATGAACCTCTACTCTCACTATGTTGCTGCTTACTTTTATTAGATTTTTCATTTTTATCAATTTTTTAATATTATTCTATTTGTTGTTTGTAAATTTCTTCAGTTGCAAACTGCCCAGGGGGGTATATTTACAAGATGAAAAGTACATACATACATACATACATACATACATACATACATACATACATACATACATACATACATACATACATACATACATACATACAGTATATTGAAACAGAAAGTTCCTAAGTACTTTGGTAGTGTAGTGGTTAAACTACTGTACTGCAACCAAAAGGTTGTCAGTTTGATCCTGACCAGGGCTTGAGGTTGTTTCAGCCTTCCATTCTTCTGAGGTTGGTAAAATTAGTACCTAAAATTTTGGGAGCAAAATGCTAATTAACTTGTGCATTGCCCAGAGAGTGCACTAAGCACTATGGGATGGTACATAAGTGTAATTGCTATTGCTATTAATGTTTCATTAACTGGATTTGCCAAGAAGCACAGAACACAGTTACCTTTCCCACAGAAGTGGTACCTATTTATCAATTTCCTGCTTTCAAACTGCTAGGTTAACAGGAGCTGGGACAGAGATGGGAGCTCACTCTGTCTTGCAGTACCCAAATCTTGAACTGCTGATATGCCAAACTTCCAATTGTCTAGTTCAGCATCTTAACCACTAAGCCCCCACAGCCCCCATATATGTTATTATTTGGATGGAATTTAGTATCTACCACCTCCCTTCCTTGATGAATACCTCCTTGACCTACCCATTCAAAAGTCTTTTCTGTCACATTTCCATGCTTTTATAACCACTGCCCTCTTAAACTGCCTTAATTTAATGTAGGGCTCTCTTTATGCAATCTGCCCTAGTTATTCCCAGCTAACCCATCAGACATTATTCATAATTATAAAATGGTGTGGCCCCATATACCAGGAGTTCTCAACCTTTTAAAACCGAGGACCGGCTCATGCTCCCTCAGACAGATTGGGGGTCGGATGGCCATTTTGCCTGGCCTGCACGATGGGGGTGGGCTATACATTAAAAAGGAACCACACATGGCACTTCCGGGTGCAGCAGAGGCAGTGGGGGGCATATGAAATGCCACTGTGGGCCACATCTGGCCCACAGGCCACCGGTTGAGAACCCCTGCCATATATACTGATATGAACTGATGAAGGGAAGGCATTATGTAGAGAATAATATAAAATTGTAAAAGGAATCTCTCAGTTGCTACCTAGCAATACCTGATTTTCATTTCTTAATTTTGATCTGAACAAAAAATGACTAAGGGGCCAAACTGTACCATATATAAACTGTTTTAAAGTAAATCATCAGTTAAAATCTAACAGAACTTGGAAATGATTAAGGGTTTCGCGTGACAGCGTTTTAGCAATGACATTTTCAGATTGACAAGGCTGCATTTGCCGTGGAGATACAATCATGTTCTAAACTGAGAGGAAAAAAATGTGAAAGATCAGAGAGTGACATTTATGAGCCAGCCATTTATCACTCTAAAATAACAGAAAAGTTGAAAAACTGGATTAGATTGTCAAACAGAAAATAGACTTTCAGTTTCATGACAGTGATATACATCAAAAAGTTGCCTCAGGAGCCTCGTTTTGCACCATTAATTCACGCGCATGAAAAAAAGGGCACTCATACTACAGCTGTGGTACAAGAGTCTCGCTGCTGTGCTCCCCTTCCATGGATCAGAATGCCTGATAAATACCTGCATCCCTGTAAAATAATATAGAGTTACACTATGAGTAACTCTCACCTAGTTTTTGTATTACTGTATTTCACATAGTAGTCTCCAAAGGAACTGTTGCAGCTTCCATCATATCCCAATAGTTCCCACACTGCTGGCATTGGTGGCACAGTAATTAAACTGTTGTACTGCAACCAAAAGGTTGTAAGTTTGATCTAGACCTGGGATCAAGATTGATTCAGCGTTCCATCCTTCTGAGATGGGTAAAATGAGTACCCAGAATGTTGGGGGCAAGAACACTAATTATCTTGTGAAGCACCCAGAGAGTGCACTATGGGGTGGTAAATAAGTGTGATTGCTTTGCTTTGGATTTATGTAATCACTCCCTATGGTGCTAATATGGGTAAGAACACATATGCAAATGAAAAAGTAATTCGAACATAATTACACCATCCATGCCTCCTCCCCGTATCCAAAGAAAGCTTCCTAAAAGTAGATCCAATTAATGAAACATTGCTAACAATAGCAATTACACTTGTATACCGCCTTATAGCACTTGTTGGGCGATCGTTGGGCAGTTCACATGTTAAGTAGTATTTTGCCCCAACATGCTGGGTACTCATTTTACCAAGCTTGGAAGGATGGAAAGCTAGGTCAACCTTGTTCCCCATCAGGACTGAACTCACAACATTTTGGTTGCAGTACAGCTTTTTTAAATGCTGTGCCAACAGGGGTTCCCAATTAATCAAAAGGAAATGGATGCAAAATGTTAACAAAGGCCTCCTGAAACACCAGTCTGGGTGAGTTTCATAGCTGAGATAGGGCTTGAATCCTGGCTTTTTCCAGTTCAAGTTCCAACCTTCACTTCACCATCCTGTATGTTCGTATTTGTATTTTTGTATTTAGATTTGTATGCCGCTCTATTTGCCAAAGCGACTCAAGAGCAGCTAACAACATCGAACACAAAATATCACATATTAAAACATATCAAAGTAACACATCCCATATCAATGACAAATCATACATTTCAAAAAAAAAAACCCCATCATAGTTACAAGTTAATACATCTTAAAAACATTTCAAAAAACACTTTCAGGTAAGTCTTAAACAAAAACAAAATATCAAAGTTCTCTTAGATGGATGCTGAATCAAAACACTTCTCTCTTCCTTGCTCTCTGTTTCCTCTCCTGTGCAAGGTATCTGGCACATATTCTATTGCAGCAAGGAAAGTAAAAAGAAGGAAGGGGCATAATTTCATACATAAAATGGGTCATGTGACCTGATAAATAATAATAGGCTTCTTGAATTGAAATGAGTTTAGATTCATCTGCACTACACAATTGTACAAGCTCAGTAACACTTTAAATAAAGAATCCATATGTGTGGTGTAGTGCTTAGAGCAGGTGTGGCCAAACTATGGCCCATGGGCCAGATCTGGCCCCTGACACTCTTGCCTCGCTCGGAAGCAGAAGTAAAATGAACTCGCACATGCACAGAACGTTGTCATAAATGCACCTACGGATGCAACCAATTGAAATAATACCAGACTGGCGTAAGCGTGTGGTGCAGATACCCTTCGTACCTTTTTCTCATTCAGAAGACTTAACAGAAACACTAAATCCTTCCCCCAGAAGTAGAGTGATGCTTGATTTTAGGATTAGCTCCATGCTCTGTTTAATGAGGTACTGACTTCAGTGGAGAGACCTACAAACATAACCAACACATAGCTCATTAGCTTAATTGCTTCCCCTGCCTTATTCTTAGGCACTCTAGTAGTCCATCTGATATCTTGTTAGGATAAGAAGAACAGCCAGCCCTAAGAAGAAATAAGGAAGTCATACCTCAAGAGAAATGAATTTATGTCTAAATCTGGCCTGCTCCTCTTCGAAGCCACACCAAGAATGTCTCTGAAGGAAATTCTAAATACTGTATCTAGTAAAGGTAAAGGTCTCCCTTGCCCAAAAGCTAGTCATGTCTGACTCTAGGGCAGGGGTTCCCAACCTTGTTATGCTGTGAGCCTGACCATGCCCCAGGATAACTGAGTGGGCCAGACCACGCCTCCAGGAGGCAGAAGTAAACGCACCCACTTTCACGTTTACTGAAGCTGCAGACACATTTATGGCTGACGTAACCGCATTTATGCATGTGCGGGTGCACTTATGGCTGTCGCAAACACACCCACTTCCACTTCCGGGTGGGGTAAGGGCAGCGGCAGGCCAGATAGAATGGTGCCATGGGCCGGGCCAGCCCATGGGTCGTAAGCTGGGAAGCCCTGCTCTAGGGGGTGCTGCTCATCTCTGTTTACAGCACTGTCTGCATCTGCAGATATTTCCATGGTTATGTAGCAGGCATGACTAGGTGACGAAGCACACTGAATGCTGTTACCTTTTCTGCCAAAGCAGTACCTATTTATTTACTTGGAAAACTTTCAATTTCTTGCTATCAAACTGCTAGGTTGGCAGGAGCTGGGGCAGATGATGGGCAGTCACTCCATTGCCCAGCACATGGGTCTTGAACTGCTAACCTGCCAACCTTCCAGTTGTCAAGCTCAGTGTCTTAACCACTAAGCCACCACAACCCTTACCATTGAGCTAAGATGGCTGTTGCAAATATTTTATGAGTCCAAATCTGTGCTTGGAGATTGTCCTAATCTCACTGATTAGAGACAACAGATATGCCCTTCCTGGCTTGGTTCTGCTCTTCCATCATGTGGGAAAGCAGAGAGGATGGACATAGCCAGCATAGCCACAGCCTGCAATCACTAGTGATTCTAGTTTTCAAGAAGTCAGCAAAATATAATTTTGTGCAGTTGTTCTGTTTGTACAAAAATAGTTCTTATGTATGCTAAAAAACAGTAAAAGATGGGAGTGCCAGGGGACATCTCATCTCCTCAAGGAGATTTTTTTTTTTGCAGGTTCTTGTCCTTGTACATGATACAAAGACAATAAAGGATTTGCATCCTGTATCAAATATTGCCATCCTCTAGCCCAGGGATTCACAACTTATGGCCCGTGGGCCATACTTGGCCCATGGTGCCAATTAATCTAGCCCACATTGAGGACCTCGTTGCCACCACTGGAAGCACCCAAAATGTGCCAGAAGTCCCGAAAACATGCCAAAATGTGCTGGAAAATGCATCAAAAATGCACCAAAAATGTACTGGAAGTCCCAAAAAACCACCAAAAACCTCTGAAAACATACCAAAAACACTCTGAAAACCTCAAAAAATGTGCCACCTGCACTCCTTCATCATGGGAAGTGGTGAAAGCAGCAAAAACATCTGACAATGCTCCGTGAATGCACCACCCCGTCACCGCTGCTGCCACCACCGCCACTGCCACCACCACCTGAAGTGGCGGAAACGGCAGGAGGAACCACACCTCCAGCCTGCAGAGATGTCTGAGGGGAGGTGGCCCAGCCTGTGGTATGAAAAGATTGTGAACACCTGCTCTAGCCATTTCTTCCCAGTTCCTACTTGATAAGATCCATGACCTGTTTAGCATTGCCATCGTTTAGGAGTGCCATAGAGAAGTATTTCTGTCCTGTGCTCTTCCTTCCTTCTCTTTATGTTTATTTCTGTATTTTCCTTTTCCTTCTCTTGTTTCCTTCCAAAAGCCTTTATTGATTTAGTTTTCTCTCCCTTGCTGCGTTCCTTTTGTTTTCCTGCAGGTATGCACACTGTAGTTAACTGGATGTGCTGAACGCCCACCCGCACCTGCAAAATTATTGTTGACAAAGACTTTGCACATTCTTTTGAGCTACCAAGGCCAGATGTCTCTCTCCTCCCGACACTTATGTTATCAGCAAACTAGGTGGAGGGAAGATCAAACAGCGATGTTTAGACACAACCCATTTATCAACCTCCATCTCAGAGAGAGAGAGAATTTAGTAAAGATCAATCATCTCCTTGATATCTCCAGCTTTCGGTAACGCACTTGGGTGCATGAGAGACTGTACCCTAGTCACCTGCAGATAGTGTAAAATCTTGTTTGATGATCAAATTGGTGAATACATCTGTGTATTATGCATATAGGTTTTGAATGGTTTGGGCCTAATAAAAGTAATTTGGCTCTGTTTTCCATCCAGAGTAAATTAAAAGCTTCAATATACTGTAAATCAGGTTAGATGCTCGGTAGGTAGAAAAGGGAATCTTTAGGCTTTTCATATATTCCATAACTGAGTTTTTGACATTCTTATTTCATCTGCTGAAAAGATACAAGAGCTGTTTTAAAAAGCAGCACAAGATATAGGGACCGTGCAAGCAGTGCATTCAACCTTTTACCACAGCTGCTCTGAGGTTGTCTTCAAAGCTACTGTGAGCTTGCCTTTTTAAGAAAAGGAAAGTGAAGTGTTTAATTCTGCAGAAGTAAACTGAACAAATGATTTTTTCATTGTATGCTATCAACATTGTCATTAATTTCCATTACAAAACCAGCCCTCCTTTATTATGCATAATGTTTTTCCTTCTGCTTATGGCATATGAGCATCTCCAAGCAGATGCAGCTAAAATAGGTAGAAAAGAGCAATAGAACAACTCTTCATGTATAACCAACTCTTACTGTCTAGAACAGGAGCTCTCAACCTTTTTAAGCCAGAGGCTGGGTCATGCTCTCTCAGACAGTTTCAGGGGCCAGATGGCCATTTTGCCCTTTCTCCATCACATGACACTTCCTGGTGTGGTGGAGGCAGTGAGGGGGCCACATGAAATGGAGCTGTGGGCTACATCTAGCCCATGGGCTGCAGGTTAAGAATCCCTGGTCTAGAACAAACTCTCCCAACCAGGGCCTCTCCCAGCCAGGGTATTGAGTTTCAACTTCCTTCAGCCTCAGCTGGCACAGCAATTGGGCAGAAATGTTGGGCTTTTTAGCATAAAACATCTGGAGGTGATTGATGAAGTTTGTCTAAAACCACATGGATAGAAATATCACCAATTGGGATCTGAGCAATTGTCAAGTCAAATCTTTATTATTACTAACCAGCATAGAACACCAAAAGCAAAAGAAGTTAAAATCAGGGTACTTTTTTTAAAATTATTATTATTTTTTAATAAATTTTACTTTTCAATACACAAGAATAAAATGAGAACAGACATGAAAACAGACATAAAAATATAAGTACACATATATAAGAAAAAGAAAAAAAAACACCCTGTGTTATTTACAGTATCCGGAGAGACTACATTTATCCATATTCATTTGTTTTTCCAAAAACTCAATTGATCTGGTTCTGGTTGAATCCCTTTGCCCTTATACAATGAGTGTTCTATCAGGGGCTGCCATATCTTCCAAAATTTGTTCTCACGAACTGTACCTTTCCTAACCATCACCTCCCATGTCAGTTTGTCGTTCAATGCTAATTCCCATATCTCTCTATACCAATCTTCCATATTTAATTGGACGTCCTTCTTCCAATTTCTCGCAATAATATGCCTTGCTGATGACAGCATTATTGATATCAACTCTTTCTTATCATTATTTACATTCATTTTTTCAACATTCGTTAATAATACAGTATCTGGCCCCAGTTCTAGTCGCGTTCCAATGATATTTCCTATTTCCTTTTCAATTTTTTCCCAAAAGGCATTGACCACCTTGGATGACCACCACATATGCTCGTATGTGCCCAGTGCTTAATTGCACCTCCAACATTTATTACTCTTTTTTTCGTCCATCCTGTGCAACCTTACCGGGGTCAGATACCATTTCCATAATAGTTTGTAATTGTGCTCTTTTACTCTTATTGACAAGTTTTTCATGATTCTTTTTCTCCATTTTTTCCTCCATTCTTGATTTGAGATCTCCACGTTCAGCTCCTCTTCCCATGTATTTTTTAGTATTTCCTGTACTCTGACCCCTTTATTTAGTATTTTATAAATTTTACTAACCAATCCTTTAATTGCTATTTCTCCTTTTCTTAGTTTAATTATTATTTCCTCCATTTCTAATAAACCAAGACGCCAAAATCTTTACGAACATATTGAATAACAGGCTAAACAATTTTATGGACCAATACATAAACAAGGATCAAGCAGGATTTTTAAGAGGGAGACACATGGCGGACCTAACAAGAAGAGTTCTAAATTTGATTGATATTGCAGGACAAAAAAAGGAAAAAGTGGGTTTCCTGGCAGTTGACATTTTTAAGGCTTTCGATTTGTTGCAATGGGATTCGATCAAAGAACTTATTAAATTATATGGATTCGGACCTAAATTCCAAAAAATTATTGATAAATTATATCAAAAGGGAATAGCAAGGGTTAGAATTAACAATAACTATACATCAGATATATCATTAGAGGCTGGAACACGGCAGGGATGCCCACTATCTCTGACACTATTTATAATGGCCATTGAACTATTAGCGAACGCAATAAGAAATGATAGGGATATTGAAGGAATAGAAAAAAATAAAATAAACTTATATGCGGACGACACTCTAATTACAATGAAACACCCAACGAAGACTTTAGATAGAATAAAATCACACTTAAGTATGTTAGAAGACACCACCAGGCTTAGAATTAACTGGGATAAATCAGAAATGATACTAATTAATTGTGATAAAGAAGATCAAAATCAGGGTACTTAAAATACAGTCAAACCTCGCATAAAGAGTGACTCACTTTAAAAAAAAGTTTTTAGAGTTTTTAATTTTTTAAAATGATTTTATAATTGTTGTAAATCGCCCTGGGTCCTTTTTGGGAGTAGGGCGATAAACAAATTTAAATAAATGAATAAATAAAGAGAAACTCGCTTTAAGAGCAGAATTTTCTCTGAATGTTCGCTTCACTTAACAAATAAAACCAACCAAAAACTCGCTTAACAAATAAATCGGGGTTCACAATCCCCCCCCCACAATTAGTCATTTACAATGGTGTTTCACTTAAAGAGCAAACTCACTTAAAGAGCAATCCTGTGGAATGCATTATGCTCTTTAAGTGAGATACAACTGTATATCAAGAGACAATTATTACTTTCTCACAGAATATAAGAAGGAATAGTATAAGCATTCAACTACACTGTAATTCTTCCCTTTATTTACTGCAAGTATATACCTCATACCTTCTGAGACCCATCCTCAACACACACACCCCTCAATTGTTCATGCATCCTTTATCAGTCTAAATGTTATGAATTCTTGCCCTCTAGCTTTTAAGACTGAAAAACAATTCTGGCAACCCTGAAGGACCTTGGTTGACATTATAGTCAACAAATGACTTCAACATTACAAATGTGTATTGTTGTTGTTCAGTTGCACAGTCAATTCTGACCCTTTGCAACCCTATGGACCATTGTCCGCCAAGCACCTGTTTTCCACCATCCTCCTCAGCCCAACCATCCTCCTCAGCCCAACCATCTACAATACCATCTAGCCATCTCATATTTGGCCACCCCCTTCCTCTTTTGCCCTCCACCTTTCCCAGCATCAAGGCTTTCTCATTTGATGTCCAAAGTACATTAACTTTATCTTTACGATTTGACCTAAGGAGCAGTCAGGGTTGATTTCTTCTAGGATCGACCTATTTGTTCTCCTCGCTGTCCAGGGGACTCTCAAAACTCTCCTCCAACATCACATCTCAAATTGTCTCTATTCTTCTGCACTCACCTTTCCTAATGGTCCAGCTCTCACAACCATACATTGCCACTGGGAATACCATTGCTTTGACTATGCGATTTTTTGTTTGCAAGGTGATGTCTCTACTTTTAACTATGTTCCCCAGGTTTCTCATAGCTTGTCTCCCAAGCATCAGTCACCTTTTTATTTCATGGCTTCAAATACCATCCGCAGTGATTTTGGATCCTAAGAAAGTAAAATATGTCACTGCTTCTACTTCTTCCCCATCTATTTTCCAGGGAGTGATAGGGCCTGTTGCCGATACAGTAATAACTAGGATAACGATTGCATCGGATAATGCTAAATTTGGATAACAATCCAAATTTTTTTTGCATCGGATAACAATTTATTAGCATTATCTGAGGTAATTGTTTGTAGCAGCTGGATGGCTTTGAAGCTGAACGGGGGACTCCCCCTTCGGCTTCCCCAGCCACCCTGCAGCTGTGGAGGCAGGGGCGGGGTGGCTGGGAATGCCGACAGGGGAGTCCCCTGTTCAACTTCCCAGCCACCCCACCCCTGCACCCGCAGGGGTTCCCTTCGCAAGCAAAGGGCTATGCCAGTCAGTGATGGGATGTCAAATATTCTACTACCACGCCATGACGTCATGGGCGTGGCCAATGTCATGACGTCATGATGTCATGGGCGGAGCCAATGTCATGACGTCATGACGTTGTGGGCAAGGCCAAAAATAAAAATAAAAATAAAAAAATAAACATGCACACAGACCCGTAAATAACTTAAAGAAATAAAATAAATAAATAAATAAAATAAAAATTAAATAAAAGTACAACCACCCACCCAAAACACAAATAAATCACCCACCCACCCTAAATATAAAAGCCTCACTTACCTTCCTTGGCGCCGACGAACCTCCATGTGGTTCTTCCATCCTCCTCCTCCTCCCCAGCGCCCCGGCGACACACGCCCTCCTCCGGCTCTTTATACCTTCGATCTCCTTGCTCTCCCCGGCGCAGTTCATGGCCAGCGCCCCTTCCTTGCTTCCTCCTCCCGCACCCAGAGGGTCGGCTTTGGAGTGGAATTCGGCGAACATCGGGCAGGCGGGGCGCGGCGGTTGCAAGTCCCTTTGCTCGTGTGAATCCGCCCTCCGTTGGCTGACCTGGGACCGCCGGCCCCCGAACGAACACGGGTCTCTCTCCCTCCCTCTCTCGCCGAGACCCCCCTCCCCTCCTGCGCCTGGCTCAGGCGGCGGCCAGTCCATGTCTCCTCCTCCTCCGACTGTGGCCGTTTCCTCCTATGAAGGCCGCGGCCGGCCCTGCATCAGCCGGCCATGGCCGCCACAGCCCCTGCCTGGCCACCGAACTCCCACGGGCACGTTGGTGCTTGGCCGCGCTGTCCGCCCACGCCACGCCCTCCTAGGGACTTGGGCCCAACAAACCCCCGTGCCCTGGGTAAGCCCGGCGGGGCTCGCCACTGCCGCATCGTCTTCTGCCGGGCGCCTGCTGCTTCCTCGGGCCGTTGCCTTTTCGGCCCCTCCGGGCTTACCCAGGGCATGGGGGTTTGTCGGGTTTGCCCAAGTCCCTAGGAGGGCGCGGCGCGGGCGGACGGCGCGGCCAGGCACCAACGTGCCCGTGGGAGCCAGGTGGCCGGCTAGGGGAGGTGCCCTTCTCTTAGGGCTGCCGCTGCTGCTGCCGGAGCCACTCTAAAAAGGGGCGGTTCCAGCTTCGGAAGATTTTTTTTTTTAATTGGAGCCATTTGGCTCCAATTGATTGCGCATGTCCAGAAACTCAATGCGTCAGATTGAGTTTCTGCACATGCGCAGTCAATTGGAGCCATTTTAGCTCCGATTTTTTTTAAAAAAATTCTTTCGGTGAGGTGTCCGGAACCGGACGCCTCAAAAGTGGACTCCCCTCCCGGAGAACTCTCCGGGATTGGTCCTACCGGTTCCAGGGATCCGTCTGGAACTGGGGACATCCCATCACTGATGCCAGTGTTGGTTAGCCTTTTGCTTGCGAAGGGAACGCGGTCTGCAGACCTACCCGGCTGGTGTTGTAAGGCAAAATGCTGGGGTTCTTTCCACAGCATTTTGCCTTGCAGCACTGCCCAGGTAGGTCTGGGGAGGTCAGGAACAGCGTTGATTGGATCCCCTGACTCCCCACAGATGGCAGGGCTCCAAAGAGCCCAAAATGGGTGAAAAATTGGGAGGTTTATTTTTTTTGCCCGTTTTGGGCTCTCTGCTGCTCCTGCCAACTCTGGGGAAGTCAGGGGACCCAATTTGCGCTGTTCCCGACCTCCCCAGACCTACCTGACCAGTACAGTAAGCTACAAAGCCAGGATTTGAATCACTTACATTTTGGCCAGGTAGGTTGGGGGATTTCAGAAACAGCATGGATTGGGTCCCCTGACTCCCCAGAGACGACAGGAGTTCCAAAGAGCCCAAAAAAATTTCACCCATTTCAGGCTCTCTGGCACCCCTGCCACCTCTGGGGATGTCGGGGGACCTGATCCACATTGTCCCAGACCTCCCCAGACCTCCCCGGGAACTGTGATCGCAGTGTGTGATCGGCGGTTGGGTTGGGGGGGTTGAACAGGCGCGCACCTGGTTCAACCCCCTGGTTCAACCCCCAACCCAAGCAGCTGATCCCATGTGATCTGCCTGCCTCTTTGGAAAGGGCAGTGGTGATTCCACTCATGGAATCCCCACTGCCCTTTCCATAGAGGCAGGCGGATCACCGCCACCACCCCCCCCTTCCCTTTTCTCTTCCAAAAGGGAACAGGGCTTTTTACAAACGTGCATCAATGCATCGCACAACGTAAAAAAACAGAAAATGATGAGACAGTGGAACCAATTGGTGTCAGGGCCGGATCTGGCGCACAGGCTGTAGTTTGGGCAACCATGAACCACGTGACTGGCCCGTGGCCTGAAAAGTTTGGGCACCCTTGCTGTTAGCTTTTAAAACTGAATCCTCTGCACATGGCTCCATATGGAAACTCTGCATGATGGTAAATGTTGTCATCCATTTGGGGCTTGTTTCTTAGCTTTTAAAATGGAGTCAAGACATATTGATAGATTCCCCCCCCCCCCCAATGTCTTGGTGATCTTGGAAGGTCAGTGCACTACAGCACAGTATTAAAGCTAAAATTCTGGTTACCTAGGACTGCAGTGGCTCAAGTCACTAAGACGCTGACTAGGAGGCGGAAGGTCAGCAGTTCGATTCCCGAGTACTGCAGGACAGAATGAGCTCCTGTCTCTATCCCAGCTCCTGCCAACCTAGCAGTTTGAAAGCAAGAAATTGCAAGTAGATAAATAGGGACCACTTTGGTGGGAAGGTAACAGCGTTCCGTGTGTCTAGTCAAGCCTACCACATGACCATGGAAACATCTGCAGTAGCAGACAGCGCTGGCTCTTCGGCTTAGAAACAGAGATGAGCACTGACCCCTAGAGTCGGATATGACTGGCTTTCGAGCAAGGGAAACCTTTACCTTTACTAGTTTTCCTGGTATGCCATGGCATCATTGAAAAAAACATGTCAGCAAAAAGAGGGAACAGTTCTTTTAAAAAAGCAAAGTTAAATGTCTGGTTTTACTCACCTAAACTAGTCAGACTGGTTTGGCAAGCTTTTGTAATGTATTTACCCTTTAGACAAAGGTTCCATCATGTTTCCTTGACTTTCCCTTGAAGTCTGTGTTGTTTATCTCTATGGAGTTAACATTATCTGATGCATCTGCATAGGATTTTAACGTTATCTGATGCATGCATTGGATAAGGCTAAAAATCGGATAACGTTAAAATATTTGTTTTTGTTTTGTTTTAAACCAAGTCCTTGTGTTTCATCACACAACTAAAGGGAGTTTGTTTGTTTTTACTTTACCTACATGCTACCTAGACTAGGCTGAAGCACTGTTTATTAGCTTAAACCTAGGGAGAGGGGAGGCTGTAATTTGTTAAGGCAGAACTGGGATGGAGGTATTGAATAGCCCAGGGCTTATTTTGTGTTTAGAAAAATCCAGGCCAGACTTCGTCCTGGCTGGTATGGTCCCAGACTGAACATTTTCTTAGGAAAACCGGTCTGGTGATCATTATACCCACAGGGTTTTTTTAAATGGTGCTCTCCCATTCTTCTTCCCCAATGAAATGTTCTGGATGCTGAAGGTTTTAGCCTTAGGCAAGTTGGACCTCATGACAGCTATAGGAGGGCTGACTTTCTTTTAGTGTACTTTCAATACTCGTTTAAGTGTGGTGCTGAACACTGAAGTTTTGTAAATGTGGGCTTCCGTACTCAAGCAACCAATGGCTTAAGTTGAACATTTTAGCAAAAGTTTGCTTTGCTTTCTTTCTTCTGGACAGAATGTTTTGGCCAAAAGGTAAATGTATGAAGCCAAATACAGAAACACATTTGTCCATGTTTTATCCATCCAAGAAACCCAATAGAACCTCTGAGGATATAAATGTCACAGACATCACCCTTAAGTACATTTCAAGGAGGAGTTTGTTGTATTGTTTTATACAACAGGAAAGTATCAATTTGTTCTCATATTTTAACAGGTTTAGTTTGCCCTCAGAACAATCTATTCTCCTCTCCTCCAATCCAACTATCCAACTTTTTTCCCTTTCAGGAGTCAAATGTTCTCTCCACCCATTCATTCATCCATCCACCCATTCCTTGACTTGATTTCTTCCTGGCTTCTCTTGTTCACTCCAACAGTAATTAAACTTTTTCTGTATTCTCATCTTTATCTGTCAGGAAAAACTTTCTCCCCCTTTAAAAAAATTGTGAAAATATTAGGGACTTTACAAAAGAAATCAACTCTTATTGATTTGTCATACTATGTTTCTGTTCCAGCTGGAGTTTCTTAGAAGCTCTAGATGTCAAGATGGTTAGTTAGGTCTGCCACCAAGTGGTTTACAATGGCAGTGATGCTGCTGAGAGATTGTTATTAATATTAATTAAACCATTTGAAATTATCAAATAAACTCAAGGCCTAAGCCCCCAGGAGCCCCTGATTAAGCATGCCAAGTTTTAGACATATAGGATTCGTACTTCAGGAGCCAATGGTACCAATAGGCAGAAAACACAAAGGAATATATATGCATGGGAAATTACAGGCCCGTTGGTGCATTGAGGACTTAGCCAGTTAACTCTGTAAGTTCTGATGATTTTCACGGGCCTATTCATAATTTGACTTTCTAGGCTAAAGTAAGTCACAGATGGAATAGACCTATTTGGTTCTATAGAACAGTGTTTCCCAAATGCTGGTTTTTGGACTTCAATTCCCAGAAGCCTAAGTCATTTCCCCAAAGCACTGATCAGCCAATGTACTGACTTAGGCTTCTGGGAACTGAAGTCCACTATTGGGCTGTGTACCCCTTGTTGGGAACCACTGCTATAGAACATATAGAACAATTGACTCACTAAATCCCTGTTGATTCGTTGTCCTATTCTAGCATGATTTCCTAAATTAAGGTGTTTTTTTTTTTATCATGTCAGAAGCACATAAAGGTGCTTTCTGGATTGAAAAGAATTTTGCTGGAGGAACTCTGCTCAAGGGATGCCCGAATGAGGCTCCTTTTAAGTCTCCAAGATCTTTTCCCACCAAAGTGGTCGCTATTTATCTACTTGCAATTTCTTTTTTCTGAACTGCTAGGCAGGAGCTGGGACAGAGACAGTGTGTTTATTTATTTATTTATTTATTTATTTAATATTGCCCATTTGAGAGATTTCCCACTCTGGGAAGTGTAAATTTAAATAGTTGTACCTCGCTTAAAGAGCATAATGTGTTCCACAGGACTGCTCTTTAAGCAAGTTTGCTCTTTAAGCGAAACACGATTGTAAGTGACCAATTGTGACTTCTGGTGGGGAGGATTGCAAACCCCAATTTAGTTGTTAAGCGAGTTTTTGGTTGGTTTTATTTGTTAAGCGAAGCGAACATTCAGTGAGAATTCTGCTCTTTAAGCGAGTTACTCTTTAAGTGAGGCACTCTTTATGCGAGGTTTGACTCAATGGTGTTTCGCTTAAAGAGTAAACTTGCTTAAAGAGCAATCCCATAGAACACATTATGCTCTTTAAGTGAGATACCACTGTATCAAATAACACAACAAAACACACAACAAACAAAAAACTTAAATTCATACAATTGTTATTTAAATAAGAACAAACATTTATGAGAAACCTAAAGCAAAATAAAAACTGCAAACTGCAGGCTTAATTGTCATGGTGTGACACTTAATTGTCATTCACTGTCATAGTGTAGAAATTAAGAGAAGAAGTTAGGCACAACAGATTGATAGCTATGCAAAAGATTTCCTGCACCTTTAATATTTGGGAAGATGAGACTATTATGAGACATGAATCTTTCCTTCTAGGGTAAGAAAAGTTGCCAAACTTATGTTGGAAAAAAATGTTGAAAACTGTAGGACTGAAATTCCTCTTTGCATCTGTTTACAGATGTCAAGAAATGCCCAACATCAAAATAAACTGGGCAGTCTTTCATCATGCAGAGTTCTGGGAAAGCTTTGAACAGGATCTGGACCTTTGGACCTGATAGGTTATATTTTGCCTAGTGGATGTATGAACTTTAAAAATCATTAATTCCATGGGACGCTTCATAAAAATCAGTGTGGATCCAGAATAAGCCTTTTAATGTAGATAAAAACCCCTTAAGTGTAGCCTGCTGAAAGAAAACAAAAATTCACATCAGTAAAAGCAATAAAGCATACTGATCGGTATGTTTAGGGTAAAAATTGAATGATGAGCATTAAATGGGTATATGTTTACATCTAAGGCTAGAAATTCGCATCAATACTGTCGGATTTATTTTAGATCTGTCATTCCCGAACATTGGGGGGGGGGGGGAATAAGGCAGTGAAAAAGATTTCATGAATTCCCTCTTCAGACTGTTTTAGGGTATCTCAGTATGACAAGATATCTCTGTGGAGAATATTTAAACCTTTTTTTAAAACAACAAAACAAATTTCCTGTAATTTGTGTAACATTTCTGTCCAATTGTAATGATCCTCTTACTCCCAAGTAGCACTCCGGCATCCTGGTGATGGGATCAGGGCTGATCCTGCTTCCCTGACCCTCTCAGACCCAGCAGTTCAGGCTTCTCCTAAAAGTGTGCCCTGTCACTTCTGATCTACATCTAGGTACTGAACAAAGGGTGCTCATGAAATTAGTGTAAATTCAGGTACTGTGAGCCAAGTAAACACTGCAGTCTCCTTCAGGTATTTTAAAAGTATATTGAAGTCAAAGCAAGATACAGAATAGAGTTCATCAGAAGCTTAGAAAGCATTTAAAAATAAAGAAATAAAGAAAATGGCCTTTTTGAGGGGAAGCCCATTGCCCCCTTCTTTCTAAAACTTTTTGCAGTTCAAAGCATAGCATCTAAGAGAGTGTTTCTTCGGTCCCCACCTTCTGGGGCTTTTATCTCCTCCCTCAGGGTCTGTCTCCCCAGCCGTTCCCCTGAAGGTCTCCAACCAATGATCTTACACCGTGACATGTCCATCACACATTAGGTTTCATTTCTCGCAACCCATGAGGCTAACATGTTTACATTCCAATCTGTCTCTGGTATGTGGTCTAAAGGAATCCCATGCATTGAAATCTCCATCTTGGAGGGGCTAAAGCACAAGGTAATTTGGAGGGCAAAATCTCAGGGAAAAGTGCAGCTCAAAACTGGCTTTTTCATGACACCAATACTAGTGTCTTCTCTTCATACAATTAAATACAAATACAGGCACTCAATGCAGAAGTTAGTATGAATTATCAAAGAAATGCAGGTAACAGATGAGATGCTCATAATGTATAAAATCCATTGGACAACATATCGTTTTGTTTCTAAATATTTGTACTTTTTGCACAAAAAGTTGTGGTCACAAATGTGAAAGTACCAGCCAAAAAAAAAATCTCAACCTTTAACAAGCAATGAGAATCTGCAACAGATGTTTACATCCATAAACAGAACACATGGGGGAGGGCGTTATGGGGTTGAGGAAGAACAGGCTGCTCACAAGAATGTATACACTGAAACTATATGGATATTAAAATGTGTGTACAGGAAAAATGTACACCAATTTACTTTTCTCAGTGAGATAATATGTACAATTTACAAAATCCATACAAACAATATATAGGTAAAGGTTGCCCTTGCTTGAAAGCCAGTTGTATCTGACTCTAGGGGTCAGTGCTCATCTCTGTTTACAGCCAATGAGCCAGTGTTGCCTATGTCTACAGATGTTTCTGTGGACATGTGGCAGACATGACTGGACACCAGAGTACACAGAATGCTGTTTACCTTCCCACTGAATTGCTCCCCATTCATCTACAGTAATACCCCGGATAATGTTATGACTTAGTTCCACAAGTCATGACGTTATCCGATTTTTAGCATTGTCCGATGCAAGCATCGAACAACGCTAAAAAAAAAAGCCCTGACTTCAGGGGCAAACTGCTTTAAAGGCAGGCAGGGAAAGAAAGAGACCTCCCTGCCTTTAAAGCCACCCCCCATGAGCAGCAGTCTCTGTGACTGTAGTAGGCTCAGGGAAAGCGCCTTTCCCCCGAACCTACTGCAGTCGAAGTCTGCTTACCCTGCTTACCTTCAAGCTTCTCTTGCTTTTTCTCTTTATTTCCCTCCCTGTATTTAAACTACAGGGAAGGGGGAAAGAGAGAGAGAGGTGATTGGTTCTCTAGAGAACCAATCACCTCTCTCTCTTTCCCTCTCCCTGTAGTTTCAATACAGGAAGGGAAAGAAAAAAACACAAGCCTCCCTCTCCCTGTAGTTTAAATACAGGAAGGAAAAAAGATGTGAGGCTTGTGTTTTTTTCTTTCCCTTCCTGTATTGAAACTACAGGGAGGGGGAAAGAGAGAGAGGTGATTGGTTCTCTAGAGAACCAATCACCTCTCTCTCTTTCCCCCTTCCCTGTAGTTTAAATACAGGGAGGAAAATAAAGAGAAATAGCAAGATAAGGTTGAAGGGAAGCAGGCTGGGCTGGATTCTCTTGTGGCCGAGCAGGCAGTGGGGTGGGTGTAAGGAGTCCCCAAACTGCCGGGGGCGGGGAGGAGGGAAATGGCAGGGAGAGGAGCTTTGGCCTCCTTTACTTCTTTATTACGATGGATCGGATAACGCTAAAAAGAACGTTCTCTGGTGCAAATCTTCCCCCCAAATTTGTCGTCATTATGCGGTTGTAGCATTATTCCGGTGCAATCGTTATCTGGGGTATTACTGTACTTGCAATTTCTTGTTTTTGAACTGCTAGTTTGACAGGAGCTGGGACAGAGACAGGAACTCACTCCATCATGCAGTACTTGAGTCTCAAACTGCTGATATGCTGACCTTCCAGTCATCAAGTTCAGCATCTTAACCACTTGAACTACCACAGTCCCAGAAACAATATACGTATACTTTTTGACAATTGTGAAAATGTCCAGCTTTCCTTGTGGGACTCACAATTTGGTGTGGATCTTGGACGGACAGGGTTTGTTGGTGCAATAAAAAACTTTCCAGTGAGACTGCACTGAAGAGAGTCCTAATTTTGTTCTTCAGAATTAAAGTACAGTTGTACTTTGCTCAAAGAGCATAATGTGTTCCACAGGATTGCTCTTTAAGCGAGTTTGCTCTTTACGCAAAACACCATTGTAAGCGAACAATTGTGACTTCTGGTGGTGGGGATTGTGAACCCCGATTTATTTATTAAGCAAATTTTTGGTTGTTTTTATTTGTTAAGCAAAGCAAACATTCAGAGAAAATTCTGTTCCTTAAGTGAGTTACTCTTTAAGCGAGGCACTCTTTATGCGAGGTTTGACTGTAGGTTAATTGTCACTTGCTCTTCCCAATAAATCGTCTTTTGATCTTCAACGTATTGCAATTTGTAGACAGAGACAAGGAAGTACATCTGTTGGATCTGATAAGAATGGAGACATGCACATATGAACACATGTGTGCATGTATGTACGTGCACACACACACACACACACATGAAACAAAACAATATTGACCAAAAAAAAAAATCTACAGTGAAGTGTCCTAAAAAAGAAAGCAATATATGTCACCCAGACATGTTGAAAAGTCCACCAAAAAGGGAAAAGGCAAATGAGATTTCTAAGCACGATTTACTCTCCCCCATTGGCATTTGAAGTAGATCAATACTATTATATCAAAGGATTCTTAGCTAGCTCTTTAGAAGTCTTGCTACTAGCCATTTCAGAGTAGATTTTTTAAATTAATAATCAACTTTTCTTTTATTCTCCACTTGTGCAATTAAACTTTTTTCTGCTTAATGCATGTTGTTGATCCACATGCAAGAGCCAATTTACATAATTATTGTGGCAAATATTCTTATTAGTTTCATTTCATTTAATGAGAAATGAGGAAAGCTGGAGACCTAAAGTTTCTGGTCTGGAATTTGAAATGTGCTATTTCATCCCAGTGATGTTGAGCAAGAAAATGATAGGTATAGAGCGATCATGGCCAAAATAAAATAGCTGTTATAACCAAAATGTAGATTTGGTTTTCTGTTTCATGAGACCAAATACTATGGGTCCTTAAAAATTGGTTTGTTTTTTTCAGATGAATCTGTGAAATAATTTTCTTAGTTATTTACAATTTCATAGTATATTCTCATTAAGTGAAACAAATATTTCTCTTGAATCCAGTTCTTTTTCCCCTAAGGATGTCTAGGGAAACAAAACCAGTGATTGGATGTCCCCGGTTCCAGATGGTTCCCTGGAACCGGTAGGACCAATCCCGGAGGGTTCTCCGGGAGGGTAGACAACTTTTGAGGTGTCTGGTTCCGGACGCCTCACCAAAAGAATTTTTTTTAAAAAAAATTGGAGCTAAAATGGCTCCAATTGACTGTGCATGCACAGAAACTCAATCTGACGCATTGCACATGCATCAGATTGAGTTTCTGCGCATGCGCAGTCAATTGGAGCCATTTTAGCTCCAATTTTTAAAAATAAATTGTTTTGAGCTTTCAGGGCGGTGGCGGCGGCGGCACCAGCCCTCAGAGGAGGGCACCTCCCCCGCGGCACGTTGAGGGCTGCCTGGGCCGTCCGCTGCCGACAAGCCCCATGCCCTGGGGACGCCCAGCGCGGCGCACCGCTGCCGCCGCCTCCGCCGGGTGGCTGTGGGCTGGGTGCCTGCAGCCGCTGCCCCCCGCCGCTGGAGCTGCAGCTGCCTGCATCCCTGTGGCCTCCTCCTTGGGCTGGTTCCTTTTTAGCCCGGCTGCGGCGCCTGGCGGAGGAGGAAGCTGCAGGCGGCGGCGGTGCGGCATGGGGATGGCCTAAGGAGGCTCGGAAAGCTGCGGCTGGAGCCACCACCAGAGCCACTGCTGCCCGCCGCCCGTGGCCGGAGCCGGGCTAAAAAGGGACCAGCCCAAGGAGGACGCCACAGGGGTGCAGGCAGCTCCGGCGGTGGCGGCGGCTGTGGACGATGGCTGTACCCAGTGGCTCCTGTGGCCGCAGTCGGGGTGCCGGGTCCCAAGAAAGGTAAGCGAGGGGTTTTTATTTGGGGTGGGTGGGTAATTTATTTGTGTTTTGGGTGGGTGGTTGTTTTTATTTTATTTATTTATTTATTTGTGTCTGGGTGGGTGGGCTGAGAGGGAGGGGTGTGTGTGTGTGTATGTTTATTTTTATTTTTTTATTTTTATTTTTGGCCCCGGCCACAACGTCATGACGTCATGACGGCGGCTTCGGCCATGACGTCATGACGTCATGACATTGGCCACGCCCATGACGTCCGTGACGTCATGGCGTGGTAGTAGAATTTTTGTCATCCCATCACTGAACAAAACTTTCCTTTAAGACTTCCTTAGGGAGTCCACATTTAACAATGATTCTTAACACCATGTGTTCAAGGATCTCAGCCAGGTGAAGAGGGTTTCCTTCTCAAACTGAATAATGCCTTCAGTCCAAGACAGCAAAGCAGACATTGTAGTATGGTTTGGCAAACACAGGATTCTTGGTCTGGAAAACTGGGTTCTGGGCATGTTAGAGTTGTCCATCTCACCCTTCTTTATGAAATTAAAACCTTCAGAGGTAGACCAGAACAAGGTTAAATATGTGTATCTCAGTGTAATCTCAGCCACAAATTAGAACATTTCATTTTCTGGAATAAACCTCCCAGGTTAAACCAGCCCTGGTAGTTTTAATTTTAAAATGTATTTTCCCATTTGTTATCTTTGCCATGATATAGACATAATAGCTTCATGTATTCCAAGACCTTCACATTATGTGACCTGTGACTAAGCCATGAGTGTATTTGATTTACAAAACAGCTTAATTCTTCTAATCTTCATCTCTCTTGAATGAAACATTCTATCCAGGACTACCAGAACTCTACTGGGTCACCTACTCCAGTACATAAATTAGGCATGCATGTTGTATTGACTACACTATTATGTAGATAAATGCATTAACCTAGCTTGTGTTGTTCTTATATGCTGTCAAGTCATCTGCAACTTATGGTGACACTATGAAGAAGATATCTCCAAATTGTCCTGTTCTCACCAACCCTACTCAGTTCTGATTTCCCTTACAATGTCAATCCATCTCACATTTCGTCTTTCTCTTTTTCTACTACCTTCTATCTTCCCAAACATCATTGCCTTTTCCAGAAAACTTGCTTTCTCATGGTGTGCCCAAAGTAGAGTTTCATAATTTTTGCCTGCAGAGAGATTTCAGGCTTGATATGCTCAAGGACTCACTTGTTTATCTTTTTGATACTCCAAAGTATCTATAAAGCTTTCCTCCAGCATCACAGTTTTATTTTTTTCTATCCAAATTCTTTACTGTATAGTTTAATTTATACATTAGCTGAAATCCCAATACTACGTAGCAACCAGAGCAGGCCCATTGAAACAGTGGGATTTGGGTGAGTCAACACCTGTGTAAGTTCTAGCAATTCAATCGACCTGCTCTAGTTGTGACTTAATAAAACTTTTTGGTCAACATGTAGCTATATAAATCATGTAGTGACAGATTAAGATTCAGAAAATGTTGGTTCAAATTCCCACTTGGCCCTTAAACTCAGTGACCTTCAACCAGCCACAGTCTCTTAGCCTGAATTACCATGTAAAGCAACTAGGAGGATGAAGTGGAGATGAGGAGAAACATGTATTCTGCTCAAAACATGATGGCAGAATGGCAGAATATAAATTTATCAAACAATAAAGAAGCTTGAGATGGATAATTAAGGATTTGTTTCTGCCATCCAACTATGGAGGCTCTTCTGACAAAGGTGGAATTTATTAGCACAGGAGTTGTTTGGTAGACTTGTTAAATTCTACAAATGGTGCTTTGTGGAGCTGGACCATTAGGAAAGCTGAGCGGAGAAGTATAGATGCCTTTGAAATGTGGTGTTGGAGGAGAATTTTGAGAGTACCCTGGACAGCGAGGAGAACAAATAAGTCGATCCTAAAAGAAATCAATCCTGACTACTCCTTAGAAGGTCAAATAGTAAAGATGAAACTAAAGTACTTTGGACATCAAATGATGTGACAAAAAAGCCCTGGAAAGATTGATCAAAAGTCAGAAATGGCTTTATGGTTCACAAATATCTTACTTTTGGCAATATAAATGAGATTTTTTTTAAATGCTGAAGATTCTATTTTCCTTCTTAGTTTTCAGTAAAGATTTAGTCCTCTTGTCCTCTAATTAACTGTGTATGCATGTTCTTGTAAGACATTTCCATATACAGTATGAATAAATATAATTTAGTCAAGAGCAACTGAAAAACTAAAAGACTTCTGTCAATAGTTTATTCCTTCTGAAATCAGACACTTCATAAGATCATCCTAGATAAAAGAATCCCAGAAGGCATTACATCTTGTGTACTTTCAGCTGTTATTCTCCATTATCATTACGAAAATAAGATCAGTAACTCATTTGGTAATGTGCTTGCTGAAAAGTAATAGTATTAAAAGCTTGTTGAAATGCATGTCAACGTCAATAACAAAAAAGGAAAAAAATTCTATTAGTATGGCTTTTCCATGTCTAGTATATTTCACATTTGTGCCTATTACAATGCATGAAAAATCTGTTATATCCACATTAGGCACTCGGCAGCTTATTACGGAACCCCAGTAAACTGTTTCCTTAATATCTGGTTCTTGACAATGAGTGTAACAAATCATACTTGACTAGACAGTTAAACTGCCATCCAAGCACAGCTTTCTTTTTAGCAGGGTATATGACATTTCAGTGAAGGAGACCTAAAGAGCCTCTTGGTGAGGGTGAAAGAGGAATCTGCAAAGGCTGGCTTGAAAGTCAATATCAAAAAACCCAATATCATGACATCTGACCCCTTGATTCCCTGGCAAATAGAAGGGGAAGAAATGGAGATAGTGACAGGTTTTACTTTCTTGAGATCTAAGACCACTGCAGACAGTGACTGAAGCCATAAAACAAAAAGATCCTTACTTCTTGGAAGACAAACTATGGCAAACCTAGGTATCATAACAAGAAGTAGAGACATCGGCTTGCTGATCAAAGTCTGCATAGTTAAAGTGATGGTCTTCTCAGTAATAATGTATATCTGTAAGAGCTGAACCTTAATGAAGGCCATCAAACTGTGGTGTGGGAAAAAAAAACCTTTGAGAGTCCCCTGGACTGTAAGGAGATCAAATCACTCAATCCAAAAGGAAATCAACCTTGACTGCTCCTTGGAAGGACAGATACTGAGGCTGAAACTCAAATACTTTGACCATCAATAAGAAGAGAGGATTCACTGGAGAAGGCCCTGATTCTAGGAAAAATGGAAGGCAAAAGGAGAAAGGGGTGGTAAAAGTTGAGATAGACACTATTGTCGATGTGGTGGGTGTAGATCTCAGCAGATTGCAGAGGATGGCAAATGATAGAGAAGCCTGGCATGCTGTGGTCCAAACGGTTGAAAAGGGTCAGACTCAACTGTGTGACTGAACAACAACAAAAGAATATTTTGCTTTGTGCTTTCAGAAGTTGACCTAGAAGGAGAACGTTGATTGATCTGTGGGAACAGCATAGCTGGGGAAGGCTTGTTATTTGAAAGCACAAGATCTATGGAACCTTCTGTTGTTTTAGAAACTAGATATCAAGATGAAAAAAGAATATGTTTGCCTTGCAGCCCTTAGCACCTACAGCACCTAATTATTGAGTATGATTCTTTCACACCTTAAGATATGCCTTCCACATAACCACGGAAATGTCTTTGCCTGTAAATGGAGATGAGCAACAGCCCCTAGAATCAGAAATGACTGGCTTTTAAGCAAGGGAGACCTTTACATTTACCTAGTTACCAAGACAGGAAAAATACAAAGATCTTTGCAAGAGAAGTGTGGTGGATGGGCTAGGTAAAAATACCTGTAAATGAAGGAAACTTTTAGAAAAATTATTTGCAATGAAGATAATGACCAAAATTGTATTGGTGTTTTCATGAAGTTTGCATAATTGTGGCTAATTGACAAGGTGCTGTTACGTGTCTTGTGATTAATTGCACAATTGAGATGCATCCTAATAACTTGTCAGTTAGCTACAATTAGCCATGGCAAGTTTTACAAAACCTAACACAAACATTAACAGGATTTCTGACCACTTATTCATATTCTCAAGTTCGTTTTGTGAACTGAGTAAGGACAGTGCATTTCTTAGTGAATAGAAATTCAGTAATTTTTATAGATTATGAGATTATTGCTTCTGTTTCAGTGTTGACCACAATTTTCTGAAATTCTAAGAATTGGGATTATGGAAAAGTGACAGATTTGCCATCTCTAATATGTTTGCAATAAGCAAATGTGGGATGGATTTTTTTTCCATTAAAAAATCTACAGCTTTGAGTTTGGAAGACCTAGCTGGGTGGTCAATGATAGTAGCTTCTGGAAGTTGCTAATTAGTAAGACCACCATAAATCAGAAGTGACTTGACACCTATCACAATGAAAGTTGGTTGGCCTTATCAGATTTGTATAGTTGGTATGGATCAGCTTAAACGGCTCACTTGTTTCAGCCTTCTGTGCTGACATGTTCCTGTCTTCCTCATCTCCAAGTAAGTCTATCTATCATCTCTACTCATGGCTCCTGCTTCCACAAACCAAGGTGCATCACAAGATGGTGAATTAGGAATGACAATGAATCAACCCTGCTTTTGAAAGCAGTCACCCAGTCTTTCCTCAGTGTGACCGTCCTGCCCGTGGCATAAAATCTTGGAGACCAGCAGTAGTTGCAGTGGTGCTGTTTCCTCATTAACATGGAGAGGCAGAATCAGTTACTTTGGAAGTGCAGATGCTTAGTATGACAATTCTCATAGCTGCCACCGTATAAGGAGATTTCAAAAATATAGGCAACTTGATCAATCTGTATCCATAGCAATTGATGAAAAATCAATCTTTTCTAATACTAATGGCCTTGATGGCCCATTCAGGATCACTTCAAATACTTTATGTTACAATAGACATTGCTCAAAAAAAATTAGACTGCTAATTCAAAATCTATTTCTCTCCTACTGGTAGTTACTTGAGGACTTGAGTTGATGAATGATATCATAGTCCCTCTGACTCAGAAAGTCCCCCTGGGCTTTGCAGGGAAACAATATCCAAATGGCTGAAGTGCCTAAACTCCAATCTGAGTGGGCTTAAATTGCCCATGAGAGGAAATAACAATAGTTGAATTGAAGCAGGCAATTTTGTCCTGTGTTTTTGGAATTTATATCTGTAGACCATATTCTAGTGTTTTGCATGGAAATGTGAGAATAGCATTGCTGGAGCATTCAAGATCCTCAGGAACAGTGGGCAAAAGATTAGCTGTGCTCCATTTAGCAGGGAGGCTTATATTGTTCAATCCATGCCATTCCAATTTGGCTTGCATCTCTCACAGAAAGTACCTCAAATAGTGATGAATCTAGAGCCAGAACAGGGAGAATATCCTCCAATCCTACAGTTTATTACATCAAGATTCTAGGTAAAGTTATTCAAGGAAGGACAGCCAGATCTTCCTGTATTACAAATACTGAACAGAAAACATACTTGTATTGTCTAGATTAAGGCATTAGTCTAAATCAGGGGTTATCAACCTTTTCAAGTCAGGGGCCTGGTCACACTCCCTCAGAGAGTAAATGAGTCCTTGGCTGATTCTGGCGGTGGTGGCTGAAGTGAGGGTGGGGCCGGATTATTTGGTGCCGTGGACCATAGGTTGAGAAACCCTGTTCTAAACTGTGGGATGAAAAACTAATCTACAACAAATTTAAGTTTTTGAATATGAAAAATAAAATCTTGTGGAAAGAAAGCTGAAGCCAACTTTCTTGTGGGCAACATTTGATTAATAGGCATCATATATCTCTATATAGGGACTGTGGTGGCTAGCAGTTAAGACACTGAACTTGATGACTGGAAGGTTGGCAGTTCAGCAGTTCTGAGTATTGCACAATGGAGTGAGCTCCCATCTCTGTCCCAGCTCCTGCCAACCCAGAAGTTTGAAAGCAAGAAATTGCAAGTAGATAAATAGGTACCACTTCAGTGGGAAGGTAAACAGTGTTCCATGCCTGTTACATGTCCACAGAAATGTTTCCAAATGCAGACAACATTGGCTCTTTGGCTATAAAGAGAGCTGAGCACTGAACGCTAGAGTTGGATACGACTGGCTTTCGAGCAATGGCGACCTTTACCTCTATACGTAACCTCTATATTCATTTTTAGTATTTTTTAGTATTTTTCTCTTAATGTTGTCCCAGCTCTCCTACAACTGTTCAATCTACCATATCTTTACTAATACCATATCTTGTTTTGATAGAGTCATTGAATGCTGCATGACCTCCCAAGAGTAATCTAGTTTATCCCATTGCAATGTAGAAACCAGCGGCTAAAGCAACTTTGACAAACAGCCATTCCTGACAGATGGCCATCCAAACTTTCTTAAAAATCCTCCAATAAAGGATGAGTTTACTATTTTCCAAAGCAATTATTTATACAGTACTATTGAAATAATCAGCCTATCAGGAAGTTCTTCCCAAGTTTTAAGTGGAATCTGCTTTCTTATAATCTAAATACATTGTCCATGACCTAACTTTGGAGACACCAAAAACAACTTTGCTCCATTATCTAAGTCAGGGGTTCTCAATGTTTTCCAGCTGTGGGCTGGATCGTACCCCCTCAGACAGATGAGTGGGCTGGACTGGTGACGGAAAATGCATTGGCAGTTGTCGTAAACATGTTTACGATGGCCACAGAATCATTTACAGCTGTAGTATGGATTTACGATGGCTGTAGACTCATTTACAGCTGTGTAAATGTGTAAATGCAGTTGCAAATGAGTCTGCAGCCAATTCCGCTGCCAGTGGTGGCAGTGGCGGCAACAGCAGCGGCAGCTGGAGTAAGACTGGGGGCTAGATTATTTTGCACGGCAGGCTGGATCCAGCCCACAAGACACAGGTTGTGAACACCTTATCTAAGTGGAAGATTTCTGTCTTATCACCTATCACTCTTATCTTTTCCAGCTAAGTATACCCAGCTTATGTCCTTCCCTTGTAGGCCTTGTTCAAAGATCCTACAATTTTGAACACCTTTCTTTGAACATATTCCAGCTTTTCAATGTCTTTTTTTAATGTGACATTCTGAACTGGACATAGTATTCCAGGTGAGGACTGACCAAAGCAGTACTATTAATTCCTTTGATCTGGAGTCTGTACTATTGTTACTCTGCCTAATACTAGCAATAGTAATTACACTTATATACTGTTCCATAGTGCTTGGGGATTCCCTTGGTGGGTCACAAGATAATTAGTATTTTGCCCCCAACATGTGGGGTGCTGTTTTTACCAACCTCAGAAGGATGAATCCTGAGTCGACTTTGATTCTTAGTCAGGGTCAAACTCACAACATCAGCAGTTTTAGCTGCCGTACAACAGGTTAACCATTGTACCACTTGAGCTCTTCCAATACCACATTCATTGCTTCTGCCTCACACTATTCCTTCATCTTTTACTTGGCAGCATGCAAGAAACAACAAAGATCGATGAACATCTGGGTGCTGTGTGAAAAATGATTGCTCCTTACCTACTTCAATTCCATGTGTCAAATTATGTTTTTCCCCTCCACCAGTTATTGTAAATACAGTAATACCTCGGATAATGTTTGCCTTGGATAATGCTAAAATCAGATAACGTCAGGGAATTTGAGGCAAACATTTGCATCACACAATGTTAACATAATGTTGTGTGATGCAAATGCTTGCCTCAAATTCCCCAACATTGGTTTCTGCCCCAAAGCCTGCAGGGCTGGAGACCAGCCCTGCGGGCTTTGGGGCAGAGCGCTACTTAGGCAAACATTGCTGGTTTGGTTGGGGGGAGATTGGGCATGCACCTGATCTCCCCCAACCAAACCGGCACTACGAAGCTTGCAGCAGCAGCAGCAGCATGGCTAGAAGCAGAACAGGGGCTTCCCAGTCAGCTTCCCAGCCATGCCGCCACTGCACCCTGCTGCAATTGGCATTTGGGTTGGATGCGCACAACCCTGGTTCTTTCCCCCAACTCAAGCACTGATCGCAGTGTGTGATGGCCAGCTGGGTTGGGGAAATAACGTGGTGCATGCCCAGTAACAACGATCCAGGTGGGGGTTCTGAAGAGAGGCTGGGAAAAACTTTTTCAACCCAGGGACTTAGCCATCCCCAGCCTCTCTTCAGAACGCTCCCCCCCCCCCCGGGCCTGGATCAATAATCCCCTTAGCGATCCAGGCAGGAGTTTCTGAAGAGAGGCTTGGAAAAACTTTTCCTAGCCTCTCTTAAGAACTCCCCCTCTGGCCTGGATTGCTAAGGGGCTTAGGCATCCATGCCAGGGGGGACTTATGAAGAGAACCTGGGGAAAGGGTATCCAGCCTCTCTTTAGAATGCCCCCCCCCCGGCCTGGATCACTAAGCCCTTTAGCGATCCAGGCAGGGGTTTCTGAAGAAAGGCTAGGAAAAACTTTCCTCAGCTTCTTTTCAGACCACCACCCCTGATTGCTGGGGCTTAGCCATCCAGGTGGGGTGGGGGTGGAGGCTTCTGAAGAGAGGCTGGGAAAAGGGTCCCCAGCCTCTCTTCACACAAACCTGGATCACTAAGCCCGTTCTTTCCCCCAACCTCAGCACCGATGCCAGTTTGGGATCAGCCCTGGGGTTGGGCAGAAAGGGAACTGGGCTTTTATTTTTTCGTTGTGCAATCAGTGCATCACACAATGTTAAAAACTGGATAATGTTATGACTTGTGGAACCAAGTCATAACGTTATCAGAGGTACTAGTGTATGTCTATCCCGATATATAGAGATATAAATGCAACCACAGGAACACATTCATGTACTTGCAATTGAACTTTCAGCATTTCAAAGAGAAGGTCTTCCATCTTTAATTTGAGTCCTGTTTCTTCTGCTGAAATTTGCAACCCCTGCAACATAGAAAATCATGCTTGTGGAGAACATGATTTTTTAATTTAAAATATTTATGATATTTTTTTAAAAAAATGCCTTCATACGCTAACAATTAGAAAATGTGCACAGCATTGTTTTGTTTTCATCGATACATGTATTGTCTTAGAAAACATGTTATCAGTTGCCATGTGGCTCCCCTATGAAGCAAAAAGGCAGAGTATGGGTATTTGTATTTTTGTATTTGGATTTGTATGCCTCTCTATTCGCCAAAGCAACTCAGTTTAAATAAATAATCTACTGCATCAGGTTGAGATAATTACACCAAAATCTTATATTTAAGCATATAGAAGTCAATTCGATTCACTTCAATGGGATTTACCTAAATTTACAGGATTGTAGTCTTAATGATATACAAATGGTGATATCTATTTTTGGAATATCGTGGTCCTTTCATATCATCAAAGGACACTCCATTTCTCACTCCATTTCTCACTTTGCTATTGATGCTGACTGCCAAACAAAATAAAAGGACTCAAACCTTTGCTGTATATAAAGTAAGGCCAGAAACAGATGTTTAGGATATGCTCATAACTAGAGCTGTAAGCCCCTTAATGATGCAGAAAGGTGATTGAGGAAGATTTTCCTTGCTTTAGTGTAGAAGACCAATCACCTCCTGCTGTGACATTCAGATGTTTGCATTAGTTAAGGAAGCACTTCTTCCAATCATGGATTATCTAAAACATGTTTCTGGCTGAACATAAGAGTATTAATGGATTGCATTTCCTTTTCAGTTAATTTTAATGGTATAACTATTTATAATAATAATTTTGTGTCAGAGAGTACTCTGGGTTGAAAGGATTTTTAGGGGATGCCCAAATGAGGCTCCTTTTATGTCCCCAAGTGCAGCTGTCAGGTATCAAAACCCAACCTTCCCGTTTCCAGCTCAGAATTTAACCACTAAGCCACTGGAAGAGCTGTACTATTATTTATTTATTTATTTATTTGATCAGACTTATATGCCACCCTCCTCAAAAAGACCCAGGGCGGCTAACAAAGGTTTAAAAAGAGACATAATACACAATATAAAATCCAGTTTAAAATTAATATTAAAATATTAAAACTAAGCAAAGTTAAAAGATTTAAAAAATTCATACATTGAGAGAGGGAGGGGTCAGATGAGCCAACAAGCTGAAGCAACTGTCTGACCCAAACCCCAAACCTGTCCCACCAGCCAGGTCTTAACCCCCTTCCTAAAGGGCAGAAGCTCCATCTGGAGACTCAGGTCACTTGGCAGGAGGCTTCATAGGGCTGGAGCAGACATGGAGGAGGCCCTCCTCCTAGTGCTAGAGAGGTGCACCTCTCTAGCCGATGGTACAACCAGAGAGCCTCTCCGGTCTGCTCTGGTGGGACGGACAGATGTTCTTAGGGGAATGCGGTCTCTTAAGTATCCTGGCCCACTACCATGTAGGGCTTTAAAGGTAATAACCAGCACCTTGAATTGCACCCGGAGGCATACTGGCAACCAGTGCAGATCCCTGAGTAATGGTGAGGCGCGAGAATAACGCCCACACCTCATCACGACTCGAACAGCCGGATTCTGTACCAGTTGCAGCCTCTGAATGGTCACCAAGGGCAGCCCCATGTAGAGCGTATTACAATAATCAAGTCTGGAGGTGACCAAAACATGTGTGATCATGAGCAAGGACTATTTCTAATGAGTCTATATGAGCTAGAGAAGATGGAATTTTATTACCAATTTCTTGTTACAACAACAACAAAAAGATGGATAGAAGGGGGGGAAACATTGCAGCAAATATAATGCAGAAATAGCTTGCTTTTGGGGAGGTTCCAAAACCATCCCTGAGTAAAATATCAAAAATTACAGTCCATGTGGGCAGAGGCCATGGTGATTGGGAGATTTCCGGGAGTCATAATTTTTCAAATGTGACTTTTCCAAGGTCTGCACTGAAATCTGTCAGACTATTGCAATTCTCAGCAAAGGACTGGGAAATTAAAAGGTGATTAATTCCTAAGCTTTTGTTTTAGAAACAGAATAGTTTCTTTACAAACAGACTAGTTTCTATAGATGCAACAACTATAATTTCTACATCTATAAACAGCCTGCAGCTATAAGCAGCCTTCACTACATTTCTAGTTTATGTGTAGCAAAGTATACTAAGAATGAAAGAAGCAAAGCCAGTATAAGATGAAGGACAGTGACAAATAATTGCAAAGCTAGGCATATTTTCTTCATACTTTCCAACAGGCAAATGTTTGCAATTCTTTATTTGCAATTCTTACCAAAACAAGAGCAAAGTCATCTTCTCCTAAAACAAGGACTGGAAATAATTCCTGTGTTGGAGCCGGAAAAGGTTAATAACTCATTTTATGTGATGTTATAGTTGCAACAAGAAATGAAGACAGTTACAAACTAAAGGGGGATTTTCATCTCAATATAAACTCACAGTCCAAATTTCTTCTTTTCTGAACTTGCATTTTCCCTCTCTACTTATTCTTAACAAAGAGCAGTAAAATGTTACAAAAATGCTTAAGACTTCTTTCATTTTGTTTTCCATATTTCAACGTTCTTAATGTATAAATGGGCAGATCAATCAGAGTGAACAGTTCAATGATATTACTTCAAAGGGTTTTCCCCCTTTCGATCCAAGTTGACTTGATTGTGAACTGGCATAGCATAAATCGACACAGTCAAAACATGGTGGTAAACATAATATTTAGGTTATAGGTGTACATTATGGTAAATAAAGCAATAACACCCTCCGCAATCAATTAAACAACTGCCAATTTGCTGCCCTTTTATTGCACTGCTATTTTGTTACCATTGAATGCTAGTTCACCATGCCTAACTATAACACTGACCCAAAGAGATACCTAAGGAGGAAAGAAGAAAAAATGTTACAATGTTTTAGACTTAAATATCTTCCCAATGATTACAAATCTACCAGATTAATTCTTCCCCTTCCTCTGGTCCCATTGCATAATTTTAAAGTCCCACTGAGTTCTATACGTGATTCATTAATGTGCATGATACATCCCCACAGAATACCTTCTGAATATATCCATGTGTGGATGCTTGGTGCATATACACTCCATTCTTGGGCACAGATTGCTGCATTCTAAGTTGTCCAGCCAATAAATTCTGTATCTCAGGCAATTTGTTTCTCTAATGTTCTATGTGTCCTGAACATTGCATGAAAGGATAGCTGGTATGCATAGTCAAACTAGTAATCATTCTAGGCAAGATTTATAAGCTATTTTCAGTATATTTTTTCATACCTTGCTATGAGACATCATTTAATTGGAGAATCTGTAGATTGTGCTTTCAAAGGAAGTTCTCATTCTGAAGTTCCATATTTATTTATTTATTGTTCATATTTGTATGCCATCCTATTCACGAAGTGACTCAGAACAGCTAACACAGTAGAACAAAGTCTCAAAATACAGCAATCTCTACAATAAAACTGAGAATAAACACACAACAGAACAAAAGATTAAAAGACTTTAAAAAGTTTGTTAAAAAGATTAAAAAGTTAAAAGTAATTATTGGATCAACCAACAGGCTGGGGTTACCTTGGTACTGTCACCCCAGACTTGACCTGCCAGCCAGGTCTTAACACCTTTCCTAAAAGGCAGCAGCTCTGTCTGGAAGACGCAACTCAGTTGGCAGGAGGTTCCATAGGGCCAGAGCGGACACAGAGAAGGCCCTCCTTCTAGAGAGATGAGCCTCTCTAGCTGATGGCACAGTTCTGGTGGAACAGGAAGATGTCCTTGGGGTGACACGGTCTCTTAAGTATCCTGGGACACTACAATGTAGGGCTTTTTTAAAAGTTAATTACCAGCACCTTGAATTGCACCTGGAGGCATACTGGCAACCAGTGCAGTTCCCGAAGCAGTGGTGAGACACGTGCATAACACCTGCAACCCATCACCACCTGGACCACCACATTCTGGACCAGTTGCAGCCTCTGAATGGCCATCAAGGGCAGTCCCATGTAGAGCACATTACAATAATCAAGTCTGGAGGTGAACAGAGCGTGTGTGACTATAAGCAAGGAGTCCTGATCTAGGAGCGGGTGTAACTGGCATATAACACAAAGCTATGCAAAAGGCCTCGTGGCCACGACTGCCACCTGCTCATCGAACAGCAGTCTCGAGTCCAGGAGGACCCCCAGATTATGCACCAGGTCTGTTTGGGGCAAAACAGCCCCATCCAGAACCAAAGATAGTAGCTCCCGAGATAATGCAGAGCCCCTGACCCACAGCCATTCATTCTTGCCAGGATTCAGTTGTAGCCCATTGTCCCCCATCTAGACCCTCACAGCTTCCAGACACCTGGATAGGACTTCAACTGCATCACTTGGATCTCCACGGGCCGATATGTAAAGCTGAGTATCATCTGCATATTGATGATATCTCACCCCGTGGGAACAGATGAACTCACCCAGAGGCTTCATGTAGATGTTAAATAGGCGAGGTGAGAGCACCGAGCCCTGAGGCACCCCATATTGAAGGGGCCTTGTGCTGGACTTCTCACTCTCCAACCACACCAACTGGGTCCGGCCCTTCATAAATGAGGAAAACCAGGACCACACAGTGTCCTGGATCCCTATTTCTTGCAGTCATTCCAGAAGGATATCATGGTCGATAGTATCAAAGCCACTGAGAGGTCAAGAAGAGCCAGGACAGACAGATGTCCACCGTTCCACTCTCGCCAGAGATCATCCACCAGCGCAACCAATACAGTCTCGGCTCCATACCCTGGCCTGAATCCTGACTGAAAAGGGTCCAGATAATCCACTTCATCCTTATAATTCTGATGCCTTCAAAAAGAAGTAATAAAATTACACATCATGTCATGCTTAGCATTGAAATGCAATGTGATTTTTTTAAAAAATAACAGAACAAAGAATAAAGTGAAGGTGAAAAGGACTGCCATTATAGTAGCAAATTAAGTATGTTGTTCAGACTTGATGGACAGAATCCTATTACTTTCATATGCCAACATAAATCAAGTGGTATAAATCACAACAGTGAATTGGTATTAGTTAAGATGTTGATGCTTGGGTTCCTCATTCCCTGCCAAGACTTGGGACTGGGGCAGGGCAAGGAATGCAATCCTTGGCTCCTTGACTAAAGGCAATTTGCTGCTGTAGTTTACACCATTTGACTGATCTTGTGTACATAAGTAAAAGGATTTGAGGTGACACATTTTAAATCATTCCACTGCTTTATTGAATTTATCCAATTTCCCACCAATTTACTTCATTATCCTGTATTTTACCAACTTCATTCAAAATGTATTAGTTTTATCACTTATGTCTTTGAACCCTTTGACAAATTATATTATATTAATGTGACTATCCCAAGCCTATTTGGGGGTACTAATACCTCATATAACATTAATATCGAATAACACGAAAATCGCATAACATTAAGGAATCTGGGGGGAAGAATTGCATCGGATAACATTAAGATCCTATGGGATGCTTCAGATAACAACCGCTAAAGCCTGTGTGGTTACAATGTATCTCTATGGCTCCCATAGGATTTTAACATGCATCGGATAACACTAAAAATCATATAACATCAAGACTTGTGGAACCAGGTTTTAGTGTTATATGAGGTTTGACGTATAAGAGTAATTGGATGGCTCCTAAATAGAATGCCCCTTTTATAAGCAGAAAGTACTACCACTACACAAGGTGTCCCATTGCTTCCTACCTACTTTCCCACTATACTTCTCAATAGTGTGCCCTTTGTAAAAACTCTTTACACAAGTTGCGAATCAAATGAAGTCCAATGTCTGCCTAAACACTCTTTTCTAAAAGGGAGTATGCTATAGTTTCTATTGGGATCTCTCCATCCCGCAAGCCTATCTGTTCTTCTGTTTGGCCAGGTTTCTCCACAAGTTGGTTAGAATCCTGTTGGATTTTTATTCAAGAGTAAGTAAATCGTATAAGTTATGGCAGCAAAGAGCTGATTAACAAAGTGACATTTTTGTGTCAGGTCATGCACCAGCCCCATGAAACAGGCACACAACTATTAATCAGCTGCAAGTCACAATCGTAACTGTTGTGAGTTTACCTACTCTGAAGTAAAATCCCAATAGAATTCTGGCTATTGCATTCCACTCACAATAGACTAAAAGTGGCATTTCTCCTTCAGCTCTGGAACCACAGCACTATGGGCAGTTAGAAAGAAAACACAAATCTTTAATGCAGTGCACAAGACATGTGAATTGGTGTGTTGTTGTGTTGAGAGAGTATTCTAAGGACCTGCTGTATCATTCCAAAGTCTATCTAGGACAGTGTTCTCTTTGCAATGGGAGCTGCCAGATGCCTATAAAATAGGTACTGTACTTTTAATGGGTTTTAAAAAGAGTTTTAGTTAAGATTGTAATGCTTGTTTTTAATGCTGCTAGCTGCCCAGAGTCGCTGTCGACTTGGGCGGCAGTAAAAATTTGACAAAATAAATAAATAATAAAATAATAATCTGTATTCCTGGAGGAAATGAGTTCAATCCCTGTTAGTTGCTCTTAAAAATCATACCACTTCTGCCACTCAAGACCTAAATCTCATGACTACTGGGGCAGCTTTATGCTTCTCCAAATTGCTTAATCCCCCTATACAGTTTATCTGGGCTGCTGTGAATCACTACGTCCTTGCTGGGTAGGACTGTGAATGGATATTAGACTAGGACATAGATAATGAAACCAGAGTAAAATTTGGGATACTGATTTGCTTAGGTAAGGAGAATATTTTGCTATGTTTATTTACTGGTTTGAAATGTTTGCTGGCTTGGAATTGTCTGCCGAAACATGGCTGCATCCAGGGACAGTATTGCACAACTGTACACATATGGGTAGGTGAACTCCTCCATGGTTGTTTATGTGCACACATAAGTGCACAAAATAAAAATTATGCTTCTAACCTATAATGTAGCAATTGCTGTTTTAAAGCCACAATTCATTCTGGGAGCAATTTATCATATGCAGGATGTTTTGATTAAAACATATTTCTTCCAGCATATAAAATCAGTGGTTTCTAATGAGTAGCTAGAGTCAATTTCTAAAGGGCAAATGTTAGCTATTTTTCTTGATCAAAAAAAAATTCACCCTTTGGTAGTATCAGTAGAAAGCAGTATATTTTACTACACGGGATATTTTTGTATTGTAAAATACATCCCTTTAGTAATAATATCCTGGTAGATTAGAAATATGGAATGGATGCATTGTTATGGATGCACCCCACGTCATACTGAAGCTTAGTAGCATGTGCTTCATTTATTTTAATAGCACCAGAATGCTTTGAGACACATTAACCAGATGTGTTTTTCAGCATACGCCACAGCCGCATTGGACAGAGTCCTATTTGCAAATTCAACACACACACAACCTGTCCATTTCACAAGCTACTGCACTTTGCCTGCCAACCTCCAAAACATGTTGTTTCTTGGGCCAGTCTAGGGATAAATCCTGGCTTTGTGGGTCCTCTGGGCAATGTGAGAAAGGTGGTCAAAAAAATCCCACAATGTCTATGTGTCAATAACACCCAAAGTCAGCCATTGCATCCATGGCACTCTATGAACAGCTATATTTTTTAGACTGAGAAGCTGTTTACGGTGGCACATATCCTGCCTTTTTGACACTTTTTTTGCAGTGGTTTGGCACAATTCAAATTGCACCATCCCGAAAAGGGGGCCATTGCGTTGGGACAATTTCCCCCAAAACACATTTTTTTTGAACCCCCTACAATTTTGGAGTGCTCTAGTATGTTCACTTGGGACAAACTAAACTAGATAGTTGGCATTATAAGCAGCCTTCCGGAGAGCAGGTGCAAGGTATCATAAATTGATAATTTCCCCTGGATGATCAAAGGACATAAAATAGAATATTTTCCCCATACAATTCTCATTTCACTGCATCACTTCAGTGCAAGGAAAAAATGTTCCTATTTCTATGTGCTCCTGATCGAAAAACTGCCAGCAGCCACAGCAGAGCCTGGTAGATCTGTTGATCTTCTTTAAACATGTAAGAAAGGGAAAGCTTAAAAAATAAACAGAGGAGAAATGGATAGATATACAGAATTTTACTTCTTAGCAAGCACAACTTCTTCGTCAATTTTTTTCTGATTGTTCTTAAGATCATTAATATAGACCATGGTGGAACATTCACATTTATACAAATTCAACTGTATTTTCACAATTCAGCAGCTTAAATCCTATTGCAGAGTTTCACAATTGACATAACTTTTAGAAATGAATTGTTCTAAGTTAAGAAACCTCCATGTGCATCATTTCATGGCGTACTGAGCCACATAACTCAGCATCCAGCAAATTATGCCTATGGAGATTTCTTAACTTATATAGCTATGATGGATCTGGAATTGCAGTTCCATGATTCCTCCTGAATGTAGAAAGCTCAATAGAAACCCTGTCTTATTTCTCAGATCCTTTTCTATCTCCTTGCAGCATTGCAGTGGTAAAGAGCAGGTGGTCTCAGTCCTATCCTAGTGAAAAGCAATTAAGTATTTGAAACAATAAATGATCTCGGGTTTGGGAATTTCTGTTTATAAGTAGGGAGTGGAATAATTATTTAGCTGGCACAGGCAGTCAAAGGGTGAGTTTCACAAATGCACATGTGTATTTTAATAAGTATTACATGTGCATCAGCTGTGTGATAAATCTGTTTCTGCAGATGGTTCTCTCATGTTGGGTATGTGGTGCAAATGCAGAGCATCAGGTTGGCTTGACTCATTGTTAAACACCACACGATTTTCATTACGTGGCTAATTTGCAGAGTAGAGAAAAGTTGCTTGGGGAATTATGGAAACTTGAATGCAATATGGTACTGTTTCACTACTCAGCTACTGGGCTCCCAATCAATTCTTTTTTCTTACGGATAAACAATTAAACCAATCTCTGAAAACCTTTGCAAAGACTTTCATTTTATTCAAAACACTAGTGCAAAGAACCAGGAATTCCCACATGGGTACGTGCTGAACAGTTGACTGCATGCTGCATAGTCAAGCTGCTCACAGCTGTTGTCTGCAATTTAGGAAATTCTGTGTGAATGATTTCTCTGGCTACCCTGTGTATTTTGGAGAACAGTCATATCTGCAATTTGACCTAAGTTGTTCCTTTGTCTAGGGACATTAATTGCAGTCCTGGTGTCCACATTCTCACACAACTGGCTAGGAAGGGGTGAAGAGAATGGATTAAGACTCCTCCCTCTTAAACCCAGAATATTGTGTTGTGTAAAATGTATGACAACATGGGATCCTTCATTCTACCTGTGCAAGTCAACTGGAGAGACAGTTGAGTCTTTGTTCAGTGTGGTGTTGGCATATGTCCTCTAAGTCACTTGAGGTCAGCCAGCTAACTTAGCAGGTGATGAGGATATTGGCAGCAGACTAGTATGTAGGATATGGGGCAGACAATTTGGACCACATCAGGGAGGGCCCATACAAGAGCTGCCATTACTGTTTTCTCCATCCCACCAACACTTGCTTCATGTGGTGACCTCTTCATTATAGCAGGGCCACTGTGTTGATCCTTTTCACATTGCCATTGTGAGAAGACTGAGATGTTTGCTCCCAAATGCACATATGACCCTGTCTGTTACTTAGAGGCAATCAGGAGAGAGCAAGAAGAATTACGACAACCCATCTTGCTCTCCCCAACTTTGTTCTCACATCCAATTTGCTTGCCCCTGGGTTTCTGGCATCAAGTCCATATAAGGGGCATAAATCTGGAGCTGGGGTCAGCAAACGTGACTCTCCAGGAGTTCTTAGACTACAATTACCAGAAGCTCTAGTCAGTACACCTGGGAATTGATGTCTAAGAACATCTGGAGAACCATGTTTGCTGACCTCTGATCTGGAGCACAAGCCATAAAGACAAAGGAATAAACTGTTCTCTCTGATGGTATCTAGCATGAATCTAGCATGGGAGTGGTGTGTGCATGGCTAGAGTAAAGCCTTGGAATTGCTGTTCCCTGGCTCTCTACTTCACATCAGGTACCCCAAAAACCTCTGCATCATGGCCTCCACACATGGAAAGTAGAATAATATCTCTTTCTTAGAAGTCAACAACCTCTGTTGACAAATACAAGGCTCAAGTTTCCTATGACATTTTCAGCTTAGACTTTGTATTTCATTCTTTAAATCAAAAATTTCAAAGTTCAGCTAATATAATGGTTAAAATCTTCTTGCATATTCATACTAGCATGACCCTAACAATTTGCTTTTTGGAGACAAATTGAGGCAAGTCATGAAATCAGCATATACATTATTTGTTACTTGCTAATGTAAGAGAATTTTGGTAAATATATCGTATTTGCTGGCATATAAGACCAACTCCCCCCCCCCCGTTAAAATACACTGGATAAATGCAGTGTGCCTTATATTGTATATAGTGGCCTATAGTGGGCTATTTTGGTAATAACAGGATGCATTTTATACTCCGATGCATTTTATATGCCAGCAAATACAAAAATTATCAAGGATGCATACTCCAAGGAATTATGCTTCCCTCATAATAGGGTTGTGTGTTGTTGTTGTTTTTTAAGAGGGAGGACCCATTTTAGCCCCAAAATAATTTCAAATCTGAGCAGTATTTCATTTTCACCTCAACAGAAGCGGTGCAGTCTCTGTAAATAGCTGATGTAGATAATGGCTGTCCTTGTAGTGACTGTGCCCATTTATGAAAAATCAGTACACCAAATTAACAATTGTTATCATATAATCCTACAAATATTGTTAGATAATATGCATGTCCTTTGAAGTCTTCATATCATTTAATATTCTGTCAACCTTTTATATCTTTTGAAGATATTTTACCTAAAATGTTTGTTCCAGCCAATTTCTCTGTTTTGCCTTCTGCTTTTCTTTGTCTTGCTTTCTCTTTCTCTCCCTCCCTCTTTCTTTCTCTCTGTGAGGTTCACATGTAGACCGATTTAGAGATTCCATAATAACTGTTTGGCATACCCTACAGGCAAAGGTCCAGAAACCCTTTTTGCTGGCTATAACCTCAATGACAATGAATGGCACACAGTACGTGTGGTTCGGAGAGGGAAAAGTTTAAAGTTAATGGTGGATGACCAACAAGCTATGACAGGTAATAAAGAATGACAATCATTTTCTAGACATCTCCATTCTGTATATATTTGAAGTTGGTAGGGTTGGCGGTTTCAAATACCATGTTCCTGAATGGTTTTGCTGATAATCTGTCACAGAGAATAACAAGAACTCAAAGAGTCTTTGGGCTGCTGGTGATTGAGCAGCACTGATCCTAAATGTCATTGGATTGTGAGTGTTTTTAATTTGAAGGTCAGAGATTATGCTTAAAACACAGACCAACATGGCTACTATTCCAATGATGATGATGATGATGAAGATTATTATTATTATTATTATTATTATTATTATTATTATTATTATTATTATTATTATTATTATTATTATTATTATTATTATTATTATTATTATTATTTGAAGAATCACTTCTTGCTCCTCTAATGCTGAAGTTGTGTATAGTTAGAATATAAAAATCCAAGGAAGTGTGAAGCAAGAGAAGGAGATATTACTTAAGAGCAGTGGTGCCCAAACTAAGGCCCGGGGGCCGGGTGCGGCCCCCGACACCAATTCATCCGGCCCACGAAGCCCTCGTCGCTCCTGGAAGCGGAAGTAAAACGCGTCCGTCCGGGCGCATTTTACTTCCGCTTCCAGGAGCGATGAGGGCTTCGTGGGCCGGATGAATTGGCGTCGGGGGCCGCACCCAGCCCCTGGGCCTTAATGACTGGTTCCCTGAACCACATGATCGGCCCATAGCCCAAATAGTTTGGGCACCCCTGCTTAAGAGTGATGTTTCAGAAAGTGCAGGGAAATAAAAAGAAAAAAAGCAGGTGTTTGAGTAGAGTAGTGGAAAAAACAGTAGAGAGACTGTATTTGGTCAAGACATATAGAGATAAGGATGCCTGAAGTTCTCACACAGGTTTGTAAGAATGAATGGGGGGGGGGGAGTACCTGGAAGCTTATATCAGAATTACAGTTGAATCAAGCATTCTTGGAAGAATGTTTCCAATTTAAAACAGGATTTTTGTGAAATTCTAAAGCAGCCTTTTTTTTTTTTTTGCCATGCCCTACCTAAGCATCTCTAAAATTCTAATGCCAACCCCTTGTGACATATAATTCTTATTATTCAAAATATAAACTTCTGTTTACGTGGAGGAAGCCTAAAAGGCTATTAACATGGCCTAAACAAGCTTCCAATTGCACCCCCTTAAAAATCAAATTACCCCACCCCCCTATGAGTCGTGTGCCCCACGTTGGGAACCAGGGCCTAAAGGCTTTATGGAATCATGCCTCATTCCATTTTTTTCTGCTGTAATTGACTGCTAGAGGAGTGTCCACACATTACATTGAACACAGATATAGTTGGTACATATGTGTACATAAATTGTGGACATATTTATTTTACACATATTGGCCAGAATTCTTACTTACATCTGCTGGCATAACTATAGTGGTGTAACTGCAGCAGCAAGTTGCTGGTAGTAAGGAGTCAATGTTTGTATTCTTTCTTGTGTACCAACCTATAAGGTTAGAATACAGTAAGGACTAAATGAGTCAACTCAATTAACTAGCAAAACCCCACCACTGTGATTCCCATCATTGCACTTAATGTCAGCATATGTAAATAGTAGGAGTTTGGCCAACTTCTAGGATTTGTGTATACCATATATAGACTGCTGATCTGTACACTTGTAGAGTTATTAACATGTAAGCGAAAATGGGGAAAGTTACGTGTTTAATCACCATTCTCGGTATGGTATTCTGGGAACTGTAACCAACAGTATCAACTTTCTTCATTTCTGTATGTGATAAAATATTCATATATTCGTAGGGGGATTTCCAGATTATAACCATATCTTTTTGTCCTTGTGCTGGCACAACCTCCTTGAGCTGGCTGATCTCAGATGTGTCAGCACAATTGGATCTGCCAACACAACTGCTGCACTTGGTGAGATCAGATGACAGAAGAACAAAAAAAATGGGCCAGAAAAGGGGTGGAAGAGGAGAAGAACTGAATTAGGTCTGCTCCAAACCCATCTCATTCAGGACTCACGGCCACTAGGCCAGTGATGGTGAACCTTGGCACTCCAAATGTTCTTGAACTTCAATTCGCAGAAGCCCTGATTGACAGGAGTGCTGACTTGGACTTCTGGAAGTTGAAGTCCAAGAATAGCTGGAATGCCAAGGTTTGCCATCACTGCACTAGGCCAACACAAAGTTATCTCAGAATCATTTTCAACATTCCTAGGCTGGGGAAGTTTGGATTCAACTCAGCTTCATCAGGCATAGAGAAATAGATTGTAATATAGACCACTTGTGGACTAGTCCAGTGTGGTCTATTTCCTGACCATCACATTATAAAGTAGGATGTACAGTAAAACCTCATATAACACTAAAACCTGGTTCCACAAGTCTTGGTGTTATATGATTTTTAGTGTTATCTGATCCTCTATGGGATCCATAGAGATACATTGTAACCACACAGGCTTTAGCAGTTGTTATCTGAAGCATCCCATAGGATCTTAATGTTATCTGATGCAATTCTTCCCCCAGATTCCTTAATGTTATGCGATTTTAGTGTTATTCGATACTAATGTTATATGAGGTATTACTGTATTCTACTTTTAGATGATGTTTTACGGAAGATCGCTCCTATTAAATTGGCTTTTCTGTTGTAATCAGGTGTATGTCTTTACAGGTATCTGAACACATTGAGTTTCATTGTAGCTAGCTCTCAATAATTTTGACTAAGAGGGATTGCATCCGAAATCAAAGGTGGTTGAGTTACAGGGCTGGCTTAGGTTTGTGCATGAGGAACTGATTACTAATGTTCTGATTATGACACTAACATCTCAAAACCCATTTTTATTTGAAGGTCAAATGGCTGGGGATCACACAAGGCTGGAATTCCATAACATAGAGACGGGAATCATAACAGAACGCCGTTACCTGTCCTCAGTCCCTTCCAACTTTATTGGTCATCTGCAAAGCCTCACTTTTAATGGCATGGCATACATTGACTTATGTAAAAATGGGGACATTGATTACTGCGAGCTCAATGCCCGGTTTGGCTTCAGGAACATCATCGCTGATCCAGTCACGTTTAAGACAAAAGCCAGCTATGTTGCCCTGGCAACACTACAAGCATACACCTCTATGCACCTGTTTTTCCAGTTCAAAACAACATCGCTGGATGGGTTAATACTCTACAACAGTGGGGATGGGAATGACTTTATCGTGGTTGAATTAGTGAAAGGGTGTGTATACAAGTCATGTTGTAATGCTAAAGATGGCATTAGCCGTGGAAGTTAAATTGCTGGATAGCTCAGTGGTTTAAAGGTTGGGAATTTGGTCTGTGCTTCCTTGACAGGGGCTGCACTTCATGATTCATAGGGTCCCTTCCAAGCTCTGTAATCTCAACATTTTATTTATTTATATATTTATTATTTATTTATTCAATTTGTATAGCTGCCTCAATCGACATGCGACTCTGGGCGGCATACATAAAAATCCCCAACATTTAAAATTATAGAGACCCTTAAAATTCCTAAAAACATTGAAAAATATTACCTCCCACCTGCACCAATTAAAAATCTAGTTTAAACCTTTTTAAAAGCATGTGTGATCCTCCACTAAATCAGCCGGGGGGTGGGTGGGTGTTTGATGGTTGCTCCCTCTCCACTTCCCCACACCTGCCCAGCCAGCCAGGTTTTCAGCTCTTTCCTGAAGGGCAGCAACTCTGCCTGGAGACAGAGTTCAACTGGCAGGAGGTTCCATAGGGCCAGAGTGGATACCAAAAAGGCTCTTCTAGTGCTAGAGAGACGTATTTTTAAAGAGCCCCTCCGGTCCACTCTAGTGGGATGGGCAGATGTCCTTGGGGTGATGCGGTCTCTTAAGTATCCTGGCCCACTACCATGTAGGGCTTTAAAGGCATTTTCATTACTATATAGTCTAAATACACTGTGTAGAAGAAATTAGTTGTGAATAACTGGTGCTTTCTAATTTATTCCTTTTACCGATAACTAAAGGTGTGTCAACACTGAATTTGTATTGCAACTTAATGAGGGATGACTGCACTCATAATGTCAGGTGGAAGGGAAAGATCACACAGTTCACATGCTGGCTTTTGTTGTGATATCCTAGTTCTTGAAATGTCACTAAAACTAAATAACTTCTAGTTACTTCAGCAAAAGGGGAAAGTAAAGAGTGACTTTACAAAAATATAATTTAATAGGGAAGTATTTTTTAAAAACTTGGGAAGGGCAGCTTGTAGTGATCTAAGAGCTAAATAAGACCCTGGAGCTTGGATGGTCACATCTACTTCCCCATTCCCATTTATTTTCTTTAAAAAACACCTTTTAAACCAAATTAAATAACTCTATCCCCCTAGTGGCCATTTTTAAAACTAAATAAAATCCATCCACTGCAAGTCCACAATTTTGGAAGACCAAGGGATATTTTTTGTCTACCTCTGTTTCAGACTGCAATATCTTTTAACTATATACTCTTTAAATGGAATTTTACAAACTTGAAGGCAAGAAATTTGATTATATGGGATTTTGGTCAATCCACCATTGTGGGCTAGCCTTATGTTTCTCATATGGAGAATAGCCTTTTAAACCTGCAAAGATCCATTGTAGGAGTGCCAAGGGAAATGCAAGGCATTTTTGACACTGTCTGTGTAGGATTTTTCTGAGGTACATGCATTCATGTGTGAATCCACATGACCTGGACATCTGAAAGTTATGAACCATTGATATAGCATAAAATCAAAAAGGTGCAATTTTTGCAATTAACTGGAGGTTACTTTAAAAATTAATTTTGAAAACAACAAAAGAAAAGGAGAGGAACTCGCCTCATTACAGAAATGGTTTCAAATTCGAGGGACTATTTGGTTCAAAGCCTCCTGGTGAGTTCCTTCCCATGCCATTGATTTTATTTATTTATTTATTTATTTAGATTTATTACCCCGCCCTAATCAGGCAAACCTTGATACGTCAAGCATCAGTTTATTTGGCAGAAGTGGCAGAAGGTGGCAATTTTAGTTTCTCATAATGCATCCACAATGCCACACTGTGGGGCATTATGGGAAATCAAACTGTTTGAGAATGTATTGGTTACAGACATCAGATCTAAAAGTCTAGAATATCCTGCTTTTATCCCATCACTTCCAAAAAGTCACTGCACTTATAATTGAAGACTTCCTGTTCAATCTAAACATTGTAAATAAAGGGGGGGGAGGAGCTAAAGAGCAGTCTACTTCATCTACTGATGGTGATGATGATGATGATGATGATGATGATGATGATGATGATGATGATGATGATGATGATGATGATGATGATGATGATGATGATACAACCACATATCTATATATGTTTCCCGTTTTCAGGTATTTACACTATGTGTTTGACCTGGGAAATGGTGCAAATCTTATCAAAGGAAGTTCCAATAAACCTCTGAATGACAACCAGTGGCACAACGTGATGATCTCGCGGGACACCAACAACCTCCACACGGTGAAGATAGACACAAAAATCACGACGCAGAGCACAGCAGGAGCAAGAAATCTAGATCTCAAAAGTAAGTAACAATCTTGGTCAGAAAAATAATAGGCTCAGAGAACAGGCTGTCTCCTGGTATACTTTGTACATCTCTTGTTACATGTGTGTATTTTAAAGAACATAATCTATAGGTAACAATTGTCTTTTTCTTCACTGCTCTAGTAGGTCAAGATTTATATGCATCATTATTCCAAAGATGACATGTTAGGAGGAAGATGGATTAGGTGTCCTGATAAATTTTGTTTTGTTGTCCTGCTATAATGGGAGAAGGGGAGATCTTCCTATTCTGTGGATTTGCTCTCATTAATGCAAGCAGCAGAAACACAATCAAGAGTAGGGTTGGTACAAAGAGAAGATAATGAATATATGTGCACATTGGTTCCCTCTGTGAACACAAGATATTTCCTTTGCTAAATACCAATGCCCAGTGTACTGCAAACTAAAAGAGTTGTTGTTGTTGTTGTGTGTGTGTGTGTGTGTGTTTTTTTTTTTTTGTGAGATCTCCATTTCTCCAGGGAAACAATACAATGACTGCATTCTAGAAAGAATTTTATGCTTTAGTTGATACTTGTCTGCTTCTTTGGGGCCTTTGGTCAAAAAGATTGATCTGGAAGGGGCATATCTGTTGGCATGGATAAGTGAAATGGTCTTTGTCTAGGCCCTAGGGATTTTGCAAAGCATACTCGGAAGTGAGCATCTCTGTTCAAATTCAGGGTTTCTCAACCTTGGCTCTCCAGGTTTTCTTGAACATCAATTCCCAGAAGCCCAAGTCAGCATACCTGCTGATCAGGACATTTGGGAATTGAAGTCCACGAGCATCTGGGGGCCCAAGGTTGAGAAACACTGGGCTAAAGGAAAGGCAATGATGGCAGTGGCAGGCATTCCCCAGACTCTGCAGAAGTGACATTTTCTGTCAAGGATAGCATTGGGGAATTTCAGGCACAGAGATCCTAACTGACAGATGGCCACACAGAGGACATGCTCAAGGTAACAAGAAACTGTTATTTTGCTTCACTGGTCTTTTTTTAAACTTGATTGCTGAGATCGCACAGTTCCTCAGATGTTTCTCAAGCATTCTTCATCCAGAAGATCAATACTGGCAGACACACCTCTGGAACAAGCTTTCTCACTGCAGTGCAAGAATCTGTTCCATCAAAGCATGTTGCACACAGCAGCATTTTTCTCTGTCTGCAAGCAGCAATTCGCTTGAGAATGAACCATGGTTCAGATCTCTGTGGGAATGCAAACCATTCCTCAGATGTCTGTCAATATTTCTGGCTGCTCAACAGGAAAACAGGAAGACCTGTGGAAATAAAAGGAGAGGCTTTGCCCAGTCCTGTGTCAATCTCTGTTGCAACTATCCTGAAATAGTAAGAAAGTAAATGTATGAGGACAGAGAGCGCATTAACCTACTCCCATTTCATCCTGAATCCTGGTCTCCTCTACAGAGGCAGAGAACTGGTGAGAAAAGTGTGAGGGCTGAGCCAGAATGCAGGAGGAGCAGCTTGAGTAAATTTTTCCTTCCTAAATCAGTAGGTATTGATAGCAGTACTACAAAGAGGGCATTGTTGGCTGGGTATCATACAAGTATACAATGAAAATGAGGCCCTTTATTTGCCCCTGGGAACAAAAGCTGTACCCCAAAAATGATCTGAAGCCATTCGCACATGCAGTTCATTTGAAGGTTTATTTAAATCACAGCAGATAAACAGATCCATGAAACAGAGACACAGTGTAAAAGAAATCACAGAAAAATCATTGAATTGCCAACAATACAATGAAATACTGTGGTAAAAAGTATAAAGAGGGACAATCTGGATTTAAATATAAAATTTATTTATTTATTTATTTATTTTGTTCAATTTTTATCACCAACCCCTCACTGGGATGATTCCGGGCGGCTTACAGTCTAACCAATAAGAATATTGTACTAAACTATAAAAGCATCCCCACAATAACAATTAAAATCATAAAAGCATTGAAAACCATTAAAATTCACAACAGTTAAAAACTAAAACCCAGATTGCCATTCATATGACCCACCCAGGGGAGGGCTGGTCCACATGCAGCACCCCACACCCGCTGGGCAAGCCAAGTTTTGAGGCCTTTTGTAAATGCTAAGAACTAGCGGAGGTGTAGTTTGGTAGGCAGGAGGTTCCACAGTCCCGGAGCGGATGCCGAAAAGGTCCTCCTTCTAGTGCTAGAGAGGTGAGCCTCTCTAGCTATTAGTACCATTAGGGAGCCCCTTCAGTCCACTCTGGTGGGACAGGCAGATATCCTTGGGGTAATGTGGTCTCTTAAGTAACCTGGTCCACTACCATGTGGGGCTTTAAAGGTAATAACCAGCACCTTGAATTGCACTAGGAGGTACAACGGCAGCCAATGCAGCTCCCACAAAAGAGTGAGGCATGGGCATAACGCCCACACTCCATATTAACGTTATGCAAAATTAGCCAGAATTAGCCATTTTATGGAACAGTTGCAGTCAAGTCTGACTCTTTGTGACCCCATGGACCACAGGACAGGCTCTTCTGCCATCCACCATCCTCCAGAGTCTGCCCAGATCTACACCCACTGTGTCAATGATGCTGTCTAACCATCTCCTTTTCTACCACCCCTTCTCCTTTTGCCTTCAGTATTTTCCAGCATCAGGGACTTCTCCAATGAGTTCTCTCTTCTCATTTGGTGGCCTTCTCATTTGATTTCCTTTAAGATTGACTGATTTGATCTCCTTGCAATCCAGGGGACTCTCAAAATTCTTCAGGATCAACTGAATTGTTCTCCTCACAGTCCAGGGGACTCTCAATAGTCTCCTCCAGTACCACAGTTCAAATGTATCTATTCTTTTGTGCTCTGCCTTCCTTATGGTCCAGCTCTCACAGTCATACATTACTACTGGGAAGACCATTACTTTAACTATGTGGATTTTGGTGGCAGGGTGATGTCTCTACTTTTTGTTAGGTTTTCCATAGCTTCTCTCCCAAGAAGTAAGTGTCTTTTTATTTCATGGCTGCAATCACCATCTGCAGTGATCTTAAATCCCAAGAAGGTAAAGTCTGTCACTATTTCCATTTCGTCCTCGTCTATTTGCCAGGAAGTGATGGGTCAGATGCCATGATCTTGTTTAATGTGATGTTGAATTTCAAGCCAACTTTCGTGTTCTCCTCTTTCACCCTCATCAAGGGGTTCTTTAGAGCTTCTCTTTCTGCCATTAGGTCCCAGGTCTTAGGGACATGAAAGGAGTCTCATGTGGGCATTTCCTGAGCAGAGTTACTTCCACAAAAATCCTTTCAACTCAGAATAACTTCTGACATGAAATTATTATTATTAGGGTGTTGTCATCTGCATATCTGAGGTTGTTGCTATTTTTCCCAGCAATCTTAATTTTGGTTTGTATTTCATCCAGCCCTGCATTACGCAGAAATGTGTTTTTAAAAATATTGCACCTGATCATATATTTCAGTATCAAAAATATATATAAATCACTAAAAATTAAAGCTCTACGTGCACCTGATTTACACATTCTGTTCAAACAGTATCATTTCCAGAGATTTGGAAATACAGATTTTCATTATGAAATATGCCTGTGACAGAATGAAATACATTCAGTATTTGAAAGGGACATCATTGTTGAAATATGGTGGTGGCAGATGCTAACATCTGTGACTTTATCAGAATTATGTAACCACTAAAATTAGAGATGTGTAACAGTCTTGGGGCGAGAGACTGCAGTGGCTTAGTGGTTAAGATGCTGAACCTGATGACCAAAAGTTCGTCAGGTCAGCAGTTTGATACCTGAGAGCTGCACGATGGTATGAAGTCCCATCTCTGTCTCAGCTCCTGCCAACCTAGCAGTTCTTGACCATAGTAAAGGTAAAGGTAAAAGTCACCCTCACTTGAAAGCCGGTCATATTCGATTTTAGGGTTCAGTGCTCATCTCTGTTTCACAGACGAAGAGCCAGCTCTGACTGCTTCTGCAGACATTTCTGTGGTCATGTGGCAGGCATGACTAGATACCAGAGTGCTTGGAATACTTTTCACCTTCCCACTGAAGTGGTCCCTATACCATAGAGACAATGATATTTTCTCGGTGCTTCAGGGAAGAATAGTCTTGTAAATGTTTTGAAATTTGGGGATTCCAAAGACTTAGCTCACTGTGGCTCAGATCATAATCTACTGATTGCAAAATTCAGGCTTAGACTAAAGAAAATAGGGAAAACAATTAGGCAACATCCCATAATGTTTTGGCAATTTTATCAGTGCTGCATCATAACAGTGGGAGAAGGGAACCTGTGGGAGATTATTTCATTGGTTGCAAAACTCATTTTTTCTGTGCACTGACTTGTGGTAGGAACAATGTTTATGATTCCCAACCCAATTGGGGCTGTCAATATCGTAGCAGCACAGTCATTTGAACATTAGAGTATAAAATCAATGAAGTGTTAATTTGTTCTGCTGATGTTCCAGTTTGTTACTCACTTCTGGCAGCTACAAAGTGCTTAGTGACTAGAACAAGCATCCAGTCATATTCCAATTAAAATGTGATGGAGCCAGAATGATACAGCTCAACTAACCCTTCATGTGCTAGCACAATGGCTAAGAGGACGGGTGGGAAAAATGATAGGAATCACAAAAATGGATAGAAATGAGTGGTGGTGGTAGTGTGACACATAGGATGTTTGGGGACATCTGGAAAAGACACTGATATTTTCCATATCAGTTTTTTTGAAGGACCAGTTGGGTGACAATTATGGTCAACAAAATTTTTCTGACATGAGGTACTCTAACGATGCTGATTCTGAATCTGGCATCCGTTTTTTCTCTAGCACATCAGGTTTTTGAGATTTCAAATATTGCAATATACCTACGAACAGCAAATTTATCATCATATTCGTGGAGCTAAACAGACATACGGACCTAATAAATTAACATCCAATATGCAATACTTTATTGAACAAACATATATAATTATGAACTGAAGCACAAAGTTGAGAGTGAAAGCATATTAACATGTAAGAATTGAAATGTTAAGCTATGAAAATATGTACAAAATGGTAAATTGACAATATCAACCTTACATCTCCATGAACGACCTTTTCTTGGAATTTTGCAACGTTCAACGTGTGTAATGTCTCTCATCAAGGACCAACAGTAATCTGCCATCATGTTGGTGTTCCATCGACCTTGGTAAAGTTCTTCCATTACTTTAATGTCTTGATGAAAACGTTCACCATGCTCTTCGCTCAAGTCACCCAAGTTCTCTGGAAAGTTGGCCAAGTGACTATGTAAATAGTGAATCTTGATGCTCATTCTACATACAAGTGCTTGGAAACTCAAAAGCAGCTCCTCCACAATCTCTCGATATTTGTCTGCTTTCTTGTTGCCAAGGAAATTCCGAACAACATCGGTGAATGCATTCCAAGCTCTAGCCTCTGCCACCGTCATTGTTGGAAGAAAGTGTGGATCCCTGATGAGAGTTCTAATTTGAGGGCCATCAAATATTCCTGCCTTTTTCTTCTCCATACCGAGACCTGGAAAGGTTGTACATATATAGCTGAAGCAGTTTCCAGTGTGATTCTGGGCTTTGACAAATTGCTTCATTAACCCAAGTTTTATGTGCAGTGGAGGTAATACAATTTTATTCCTATCAACCAGAGGCTCATTTGTAATGTTCTTGTCACCAGGCGTCAAACTGATTCTTGGTGGCCAGGTCTTTTCCACCCAGTGTTTTACTGTAGCCCTACTGTCCCAATAGCAAAGGAAGCAAGGGTATTTGGTGTAACCTCCTTGCTGGCCCAGCAAAACATTTACCATTTTCAAATCAACACAGATCACCCATCCATGATGTGTGTAATCCAATTGATCCAGAATTGTCTTTATATTGCCATACTCTTCTTTCATTTGTACGGAGTGTCCTATTGGGATTGAACCAAATATATTTCCGTTGTGCAATAACACACATTTTAAACTCCTTTTACTACTGTTGATAAAAAGTCTCCATTCACTGGAATCATATGTGGGCAGTCCTATATGGAGAAGAAGCCCTTTAACATCATTACAATAAACAAGTGGACCGTCAGATTGGAAGTACTTTCGCAATGCTGCTTCTCTTTTATGATAAAAGGAGACACTAGTGCCAGGTCTGAGTAGTCCTTTCTCTTTCAGCCTAGAAGCTAACAACTGCAGACTGCTTTGGCAAATACAAATCTCTTACCAGATCATTCAATTCAGGTTGACTAAACAGACTAACAGAATCTGCATCAGATGGCTTGTAGGTTGGAGCATCATTGTCCTCATCATGTGTAGTAGAACCGGATGAACTTTGGAATTCAACTTCAATCTCTGGTAGCTCTGTATATACAGGCACAGGTATTTCCTCACAGTGTCCAACTGGTCGTTTGGCAGATGGGATAGCCGGGTATTGTATGAGGTGTCTGTTCTTTTTATTGAAACCTTTGACATTGACAAGGCAAAGTCGCAGTCATCCACATGGTTCCTTGGTTCTCTCCAAACCATCGGCACACCAAACTTCAGCTTAAAATTCATTCCTTTAGAGCATGACCACAAAGTTTCGACACAGGTTTTGCACACTGTATGAGGAGCCCAAAGTTTGTCTTGGTGTCCCAGTGGTACTTTAAAGTAGGCAAGATACACCTTCTTGACAAAGGTAGTGATGTTTCGCCTTTGATCCCGCAAGGTGAAGCTGCCACAGATGTAACAGAAGATATCTGCGTCATTAAGGCATTTCCTTCTTTCCGATGTTGTGTCCATTGTTATATCACAAACTGCACTAAAAATATATACATAAATAAGGTTAGCTACATAACATCACATTATAATCAATAATTTTATCACTATAATTCTATAACTGACTCACACCAACATGCAGTCAGGAATGACAATTGGGTTGGCCAATAGCATAAAAATGTGATGTGATAGAGCAAATCTGAGATCATATTTGTAATCAGCAGCCTGAAATTAGTATAAAAAACTGCAAAAGCTCATGCCAGGAAAACTTTTTGTATAGCTGTGTAATTTTCATTGTTATTGCTGCTGGGGATAGAACTGGATTTTGTCTGGTTCAAAATTCTTTTTTTATTATTTTTATGTAAAACATAAAATAAACACATATTTCACATCCTTTAAGTCGGAACTCAATATTTTAAAAAAGTAATCATACAAATTTAAACACTTAATAATACAACCACCATGGGGCATTGTTTTCTTATCCATGCAACCCTAAGAAGACCTATTTGTTTATTTATAGCTATTGTGCACCCTATTTCCAAAATGTAAAATATTTTTGACCAGACTTAACTCGTTTAGATTTATGAAATACATATTCTACATATTTCCCTCAAATTTTTATAAACCCATTTTTCTTTTCAAACCATTTTAAAATTTCATTTCACATGTCAGCTTGTAATTTGTAGCCATATTCCATGGTTCAAAATTCTTGATATCTGTTTCAACCTATCCAACAGGCATTCATGTGTCATAATATCCACATTGGCAAGGCTTTGAACTGAATTTTTGAGAAATAAATTACATATGAAACCACATGTTCATCTTGAATCTGAATAAGTGGCGGGGGTGGGGGAGAGACAGCAGATAGAATTGAAAACAGTGGCACCAACACATTTTAGCAAATGGGAAAATAATAAAAAAATGTTTATGTTAGGAGGGGAAATTTATTTATTTATTTATTTAGATTTATTATCCCGCCCCAATCAGGCGAACCTGACTCTAGGCGGCTTACAGAAAATTCATAAATTAAAACCTTGAGGTTCGAAATTACTTTAAAAAATCAGTTAAAAAAGAATTAAACCATGAATTTACAAAGATCTAAAAAATTTAAAAAGGTTAAAAAGTTTAAAAAGATTTAAAAAGTTTAAAAGAGTGAGGGAGGGGTGGCTGTCCCATCAGATCAGCCACCCAACATGGGACCCCATATTCCTGGAGCCACACACTTGCCCTGCCAGCCAGGTTTTTAGACCCTTCCGAAAGGGCAGGAGCTCTGTCTGTAGACGTAACTCAGTTGGCAGGAGGTTCCAAAGGGCCGGGGCGGCCACGGAGAAGGCCCTCCTTCTGGTGCTAGAGAGATGTAAAAATCGCAGAGCCCTGATGGCACAATGATTAAACTACTGTACTGCAACCAAAAGGTTGTGAGTTTGATTGTGACCAGGGCTCAAGGTTGACTCAGCCTTCCATCCTTTCGAGGTCAGTAAAATGAGTACCCAGCATGTTGGGGGCAAAATGCCAATTAACTTGTGGACTGGCCAGAGTGCACTAAGGGCTATGGGGCGGTATAGAAGTGTGATTCCTCTGCAATTCTTGATTTTTAGACATAAGCAGATGCAAATGAGTGTTCATGTGGAAAGATAGAGCAAAGTTCCTGTGACCCCATAGGATCAGCCACAAAATGCACTTGATCTCATTTGATTTTGGAAGCTAAACAAGATTGTGTTGAGTCAGATCTGAGAATAAACCTAGAGACAGATTAATTGTCTGTATCAGTATAAGGAAGTTTCCTATCTTCATGAACAGGGAAAGTATGAAGTGAGCCAAGGCTATTGGTGGGATTCTAAGAAAAAGGACGAAAATGAAATGGACAATTTTGTACATCTCTGTGTGAGACTTCAGGATACTGCGGTGGCTTAGCGGTTAAGATGCTGGAAGGTTGGAAGGTCAGCAGTTCAAAGCCCAAATGCTGCATGACAGAGTGAGCTCCCATCTCTGTCTCAGCTCCTGCGAACCTAACAGCTCGAAAGCAAAAACAAGTTGTTCACTCAGCTCATTGCACAGAATTTCACTCTCGTGCTTCCGTCTTTATTTCTTTATTCATGTCAGATGCACCACCAGCATATAATAACATACAAAGCTAAAATTAACACATCTAAAAACAAAATAGAATTTAAAAGGGCTAGATGACATCTGCCCAATATTGGGCCACATCAATAGCATTTCCTCTTGCCAGCCTAAGGTCCTCCTCAGTGAACATTGAGGGGCATCGCATGCATTGTATCCTATGGGAGATAATTTGCACTTCTCCGCATTCACACAGGCTGTCATCTACAGGGCAACCCCACTTTCTCAGATTATCCTCCTACCCCTGCATACAGTCTATTTAAAGCTTTCCACACGGGTCATGGTTGTTCTTGGCCAGGCGGTAGAAAGTCATTTGGTCTATTCCCAACTTTAAAGAGACCATGCTCAGTAAAAGCACAAGAGGGCACTATTGTGCCATGAAATATATTTCCTGGCACAATTACTGTGGAAAAACACAGGGAGGGGTGGAGATCTCGCTGCAGTTAAACTAGTCTGCAATAGACAACCTTATTCTTTTGTTTTCCTTGCCTTCTGAATCCTATAATAATAAGCCTTCTGCACAAAATCACGCTCCTTCCCACAGGCTTTCTAACCTTGAGGCTTCAAACCGAACTACTAAAACAAGCATATTGACATGGCCAACCAGGGAGGGAAATTGTAAACACTTGTAACCATGAACAGCCTTGAGGGAGGCAGGTTTGGAGACTTGACATGAAGCTGTTCTCCAGGGCATTCCATAAGTTCACCTGCAGGCTGGCAGCATTTCTCTCTGCTATTCTACAAAAGGAAGATGACATAAATCACAAAAAACGATAATGACTGCCTAAGCTCCTTTCACTCTCATGCTCCCATCTTCCTGTGTGAAAAACTTGCATTTATTCAGTTTTTGCCAGAAAAGCACCTGAAAAAGTGCCTAGAAAAACTATAGCAGAACATTACATATAGCCAACAGTTAACCCCATACTTAAACATAAACTATTAAACCAGTCTGCAGCCAACATTGTGTTAATAATTGCATGACGTCAAGTCAATTCTGATTTATGGTGACCCTTCTCAGGGTTTTCTAGGTAGAGAATGCTCAGAAGTGGTGTACCATTCCCTTCTTCTTGGCGCATCCTGGAAGTGTGCAGCTAGCCCATGGCCACTCATGCTGGCTCTTCTTCCAAGATGAACAGTGTGAAATTGAACTCCCAACTACATGCTCTCTACCAGCTCCTGCCAACATAGCAGTCTAAAAAGAAGAAATTGCAAGTAGATAAATAGGAACCACTTTGGTGGGATGGTAAACAGTGTTCTGTGCACTCTGATTTCTAGTCATGCCTGCCACACATCCACAGAAACATCTACAGATGCAGACAGTTCTGGTTCTTTGGCTATAAACAGAGATGAGCACTGAACCTTAGAGACAGATATGACTGGCTTTCAAGCAAGGGCGATCTTTACCCTTACCTAAATGTTTGAGTAGCATCTTGACCCAAGAAAGGTTTGATAAGGAAAAAGGAGGGTAGGGGAATTAGCTTTAGGCCAGGGGTTCACAACCTTTTCATGCCACAGGCCCAACCATGCCCCCCCCCCAGGCAGGTGAGTGGGCTGGATGTGTGGTTTCTCCAGCTGCTTCCACCACTTCCGGTTGCAACGGTGGCAGGTGCATCCATGGCACAATCTAGGCTTTTTTTCACCGCTTCCACTGTGTCCTGTGGTCGCAGAAGTGAGGGAAATTTGTTTTCACTGCATTTTCAGGATTTTTAAACCATGTTTTCACCTCATTTTTACCACATTTTCAGTGCTTCCAGTGGTGGTGGTGACAGCAGCGGCTCTGAGATCCTCACTGTGGATCAGATTAATTGGCACCAAGGGCCAGATTCAGCCCATGGCCTGTAGGTTGCTAATCCCTGCTTTAGACCATAACAGGATGGTGTAAGAGAAATCCTTGAGAAAGAGATGGCACAATGTGCCGATGTTTAGGGAAGATTGGAGTGAAATGGGGAGAATGTGTTACATATGGGAAGCTAGAAAAAGGAAGATGCTCAAAGAAGGTATGAACCATGACAAAGGAAAAGAAAGAGCCAGAAGGAAGAAGTAGTTGGAATTCAGGAAGAGAAAGGAGATGTGGTGATAACTTAAATAGGGTAAAGAAAAATATCTCAGAGACCTGTTATCAAAAATCTTTACAATAAAAATGTAAACAAATTGAAACAAATTATAAATAATAACCCCATTTAAAATATATACCAGCAACAAAAACACCTAATGGCAATGGAGAAGTTAATCACTCAGCAATTGGCAATATATCCTTAAAAGCCTCTTTAAAAATGAACAATTTTACTTGTTTTTAAAAAATAGATAGAGACAGATTTTCTCTTCCTCTTTTCCCACTGCCTTCAACTCTTCTCATTATTACTGTATTGTCTTTTCAGGAGAGTCTTGCTTTCTCATGATGTGACCCAACCAAAGTATGAGAGTCACTGTTTCATTATTTTTGCCTCCAGAGTTACTTTAGGCTTGATTTGTTTTACCTTTCTGGTGGTCCAGAGCTCTTCTTCAGCATTAAATTTCAAATGAATCAATTATTTTCTTGCCCGTTTTCTTTATTGTCCTGCTTTCACACCCATACCTGGTGGTCAGAAACACAATAGTGCAGAAAATCTTGGTCTTTGTCTCCAGTGACTTGTCCTTTTGCTCTTGATGATCTATTCAAATTTCCTTCTTTGTTGCCTTTGCAAGTGTCATCCTTTTTCAGGGTTCTTGGTTTTATTTTCCTTCTTCCAACTATAGTACAGTGGCAAAAAAATAAATAAAATAAAATAGGGAAGGACACAGATCCAAAGTTTATTCAGGGAACCTTAAACTCTAATTTAGGGTGGATATAAACATAGGCAATAATCCTACTTTAGCAGCATATATGCAGGTAGCAAGTGTGCACGTCTGTATCCTCTTACCACAGTTTAACATTTGTGTACCTGTATGTTTTTTCTTACACATGACACAATGTCCAGGGTTAGGTAAAGGTTACCCTTGCTCGAAAGTCAGTCATATCTGACTCTAGGGTTTCTTGCTCATCTTCATTTATAGCCAAAGAGCCAGTGCTGTCTGCATTTTGCAGACATTTCTGTGGACATGTGGCAGGAATGACTAGACACTGAAGTGCACAGAACGCTGTTTACCTTCCCATTTAAATGGTACCTATTTATCTATTTGCAATTTCTTGCTTTCAAACTGCTAGGTTGGCAGGAACTGGGACAGAGACAGGAACTCCCTTCATTGTGCAGTACTTGGGTCTCAAACTGCTGAGCTGCAGACCTTCCAGTTGTCAAGTTCAGCATTTTAGGGAGGAGATAAATTCAAAAAAATTTAAAGGAACCTTGTGTATCTAAACATAGTCAATAATCTTACTTTAGCAGCATGCATGCAGGTAGCGCATGTATATGTCTGTATGTATATGTCTGGTGGGATGTCAAAAAATTTACTACCCCACCATGATGTCATTACAGTGTGGGCAAAGCTAACATGATGTCATGATGTGGGCGGGGCCAAAGAAAAAATACAAAATAATTAAAAATAAAAATAAGCACGCACACACACCTCTCAAGCCTTTTTAGGAACTGTGGTAGTACATCAATATAGGTAAAGGTATTAAATACACATTAAAATACACACAGACACACCACATCCAAGGGTGAGTCACTTACCCTGGGGAGCAGGCTATAGGGAGCTTCAGGCTAGCAGCTTTTCTTCCTCCTCCTCACTTGGGAGGACAGCAAGGAGGCCGTGTATACGCGCCAAGCACTGTAGGCGTGCATGCACACCAAGTGCTTGGCACGCATGTGCAGTGGGGGAACCAGTGAAAAGGTAAGCCCCGAAGGTGGTTCCCCCTCAAAAGCTGCTACCGGTTCTCCAAGACACTGGGGAAAGTTACTACCGGTTCTGGCGAACTGGTGAGAACCTGTTACATCCCATCGCTGCTCTGTATCCTCTCACCACAATTTAACATTTATGTGCCTGTATGTTTTATCTTACACATGGAGCAATGTCGAGGGGTGAGAGGACAAAATTAGAAAACTGATACCCTTTATCCAGACAGACTTCCCCTACTAGTGATTTGATTCAAGAAGTGTGACACATAGGCGAGAGAGTGCTGATGGTTTGTAGTAGATATTCTGGTGAGGGGGGAGGGAAGCCATGCAAGCTTATTTTGCTCCACTCAGCTGTCAGACTGCCACAGATAATGAAAGAACAAAGTGTGTTTTGCTTTCCCCTTGTGTCTCACACACAAAAGAATGAGTTGCTCTTTTTTTTTACATGCTCACATGATTTACCAAAGCTTCTTCCTTGCCTGCCTCTTCTTTTGCAGGTGGAAAGCAAACTGCGAATGATTTCAATTTTCCAATAGATTAGGTCCTATTGTTTTATATAAGGTGCTCCTTATTAATTTTTACCAGTCTGCGTGTGCATATCTCTCCCCCTCTTTCAAGGTCAATGGAGAAGGCTTTTTGGAGTTAATAACAGCCCCATGTTTCATTCCAAAGAGAAGAGCTAAAATACAAAGTGCCCTCCACCCTACCCGAAAAATAATGCACAATACAGATATTATGCCTATGCCTATTGTTCAAATCAGCACGCACAAGTGAATTCCATCAACCTTGCCGCAGGGTGATGGACTAGTTGGATAGCAACAACATTCCCTTGCTGAGACATAATTTCAATTACTCCTATAGCTCTTCCACTTGTGAGATGTCAACCTTGCATCAACTTACCTCTTCTGCTTGTGAGTGGATGGGAAGTCTCTGGCTAGCTGTGATGGCGAACCTGGGCACTCCAGATGTTCTTGGGCTTCAATTCCCAGAAGCCCAAGCCCCCATTAATCCACATGAATGGGTTTACTGTGATTTATCCTACCCATACCGCCATCGTCGCTCCTGGAAGTGGAAGTAAAACATGCCCATACACCCAGCCGGGGTCTGAGGAGGACTTTGCAAGTTAAAAGGGCTCAGAACCAGAAAGTGACTTGCAGAACCGGATCAGTGGTATGGGTGTCATGCTCTGATGCAGAAGGTAAATGAAAGGGCATTGCATTATATTCTCAGGACAGTCTTCATGGCTGATTGCCAGGATGAACACCAAGATTTGGATTTGGATTTGGATTTGGATTTGGATTTGGATTTGGATTTGGATTTGGATTTGGAGGAGGAGGAAGAAGAAGAAGAAGAAGAAGAAGAAGAAGAAGAAGAAGAAGAAGAAGAAGAAGAAGAAGAAGAAGAAGAAGAAGAAGAAGAAGAAGAAGAAGAAGAAGAAGAAGAAGAATTTTTTCAGATACTGTACTTACGTAAACGTACAAAAAAAGAAGATATCCTTTCTGCATTACCTCGTTCACTGGTTTCAACCAGATCATATGGTACTGTGTCGTTTTGCCCAATACATTTATTACAATGAGAATAAATCATATCCCAGCTAGCCTTTGCTGGAAGTAATATGCCTATGTGGAAGGATTTAAACATCCAGAATTAAACTTCCACTGAGTGGCAGAATAGAACCAAGGAAAGCAGAACAGCACAAAACTCAAGCAACACAAATATTATACAGAAGCCTTCTATCCCCCCGCCCCTTTTGTCAGGCACTAACAGATGCTGCAGTATTGGTGAAACTTCTTTAATCATCTAGCAAAAACAGGTCTTTACATCTCTTTGCAATAAATTAGAATACTGATTGTGGATTTTATGGAGATTTCAACAATTGGCTTTAATTACACATGAACAGGAGATATAAGCTAGACAGGCAAATAGGCAAGCAATGTCAAGAGCAATGTGAAACACAAGATGCCAGAGAAACTCTTGTACCATGACCCCAGCTCGCTGGCTTGTTTGAGCTCCCTCTCCCCCTGGTCTTTTAATCTTTTGTTTTTAAGTTGTTAACTTTTTAATTATTATTGTGACCTGTCGGTTTTTATATATTTTAAAAAAAATATTATAATTGTAATTTTGAAGTTTTTAACAAGGGGTTTGGGTTGGGTTGTATTATGCTTTTATGATGTTGTAAACCTCCCTGGGTCGCCCCGGCGAGAAGGGTGGTACAGTGAGCTGCAATTAGTCTTTGCCTGTGCAACCTTAGCAACTTGCACTGGAATGGCTTAGTGGCTTTTAAGTGCCGTACATCACTGAGCGCCAAATGTGGTAAGAAAAAAAATCATATCCATTTTTCAGAACTAACTCCCAAAAATTCCACCAAGGGAGAATGGAGATCACTGCCTTTAGTTTGGGATTTCTCAAAGCTTTGGCCAAATTTGCCATGTTTCCGGGCGCGGGAGAATTGCTAATAGGGTGGCCATTTCTACATCGCCAATAAAAGAGGACAGGCATCACCAAAAAGGTGGATAAGGTATATTAAAACGGAGGACATCATTTGCAAAAAAATAAAATAAAATAAAGAAAGAAGGGTTTTTTTAAAAAAAATTAAATTTGTGCATTCTAATGCATAAATTCAACTATCATAATTAGATATTATTGCTGCGGCTTAAATGGAAATAGACTGTAGATCACTATTTTACACAAGACTATGACTAGGTAGCTAGCTTGGGATATAGCAATAAGAGAAAGATGCCATATAAATCAAATAATCAGGGTGTAATATTTAATTAATAATTGACTTCAGCTGATGGGAAACCTGTCATTTGCTGCCTGTATTCTTCTTTATTTATTTATTTATTTATTTATTTTATTTACTCAGATTATTCTCATGTATTTTTTTAGCCAGGAAGAGTTCCAATCCCACTCCCAACCCTTGCCTTCTCTCCTATTACATTAAAAGGCCCCTGAAATCGCAGATAATGGGATGTTGCTGATATGGCAACCTTTCAGACCAGTAGTGTTTGTCTCTCATGCTCTATCTTTTCCTTCCTTCACATACAGGGGTTGGTATCCCATTTGGTACCCCTCCCCCTCCCCCTGTGCCCACCCAACACATTGTAATGTAATGTAATGTAATGTAATGTCTGTAAGCTGCCCTGAGTCGCCACAGCAAGTGGGCGGCAATATAAATTTGAACTAATAAATAAATAATAAATAATAAATTTGCTCCATGTCAGCTGAATTACCACATATGACAATACAGCAATCCCACTCCCCTTTTCTTTGCTTAGCATATAGCGCTTCCTTCTAGTCTCAGACGGTTGGACAAACAGGGATCTCTATTTTTACATCTGCTTAATCTCTGGCAAAATCTGTGCTTTCCACTTCAATTTCCAAACAAAATATTATAGTCAAAAAAGTTACTGAGATTCCAGGACTTCATTTTGTATGGGAGAAAATCTGTTGCTCCTATTGTCTTCTGTTTGTATACATGTTTGTGCCTTGCAGTTCCAAACCATTTAAGCAACAGAACATGATATGACACACAGCCAAGATCTTGATTTAAAGGATGAATACCTCTGGGACAGAGAGCAAACCAAGACAATGCAGTGGATTGGGAATACAATTTGTCTTCATCCCACCCCAGCTTCATTCAACAAGTAGTTCTCCGACCTATACCTTTCATGTCCTGTTAGCATTATTTCAAATGTTATTCATATGGGAAGTGACTTGTTCATTCTGGAACAACTATATGTGTCTGCAGTGAACAATAGAGGCAAAAGAGGCAGTTGGCGGTCTCTTATCTGTATGCACTTAGCATTGTCTGCTTTTTTGCTTCTTTGCTTGTTGTTATTATTATTATATTTGAATTTCTATACCGCCCTACTTGGCAGAGCCAACTCAGGGCGGTTTACACACATGTATAGTTACAGTCACAACATATCAATAAGTCAATAGTCAATATCAAATGAAAACAGTCAATAAATAGTCAATATCAGTATCACAGAACATCAGCACATAAACATCATTATAGTAAAAGTAATTCAATAAACAGTAACAAAAAAAATTCAATAACATCAATATCAAGCAGTAGTTTAAAAATTTCCATATCTCAGTCAAATTCACACAAAGAAACAAAACTAAGCAAAGCACCACGACAAGTAACGAGCCTCTCCGTCCACCGCACAGAATCTCTTAAAGCCCCAGCAGGGCGAGGTTCTGGGGGCAGATGGAACAAGTCCCAAGGCTGAGCGCCACCGCAGCCACTTATCTCGGCCGCAGATGTTACTGTGCGGCGACCACCTGCACAGCCAAGGAAGCATTCACGGGAGAGGACGGAGACGTCCATGGCTGCCTGCCGCCCGAGTCCCGCAGCTGTTGCTCCCTCGCGTCCGGCTAGCCGAGGGAGAGACCAGTGAAGGCGGCGGCGGCGAAGATCTTTTTAGCGCCACCCGAGTCCCCCAGCTGTTGCTCCCTCGTGTCCGGTTGGCCGAGGGAGAGACCGATGAAGGCGGCGGCGGCGAAGATCTTTTAACGCCGCCCAAGTCCCGTGTTGCTCCTTTTAAACTTCCCGGCCGGTGACGGGGGGCCGGGAGAGGCGCGTCGGCGGTGGCGGCGTCTTCTTCGAGCCTCCCTCGAAAGGGAGGCTCCTTTTAAACTTCCCGGCCGGTGACGGGGGCCAGGAGAGGCGCTGTATAGTATTCTCAGCCTTTACTCCTTTCCCATACCCCCCCCATAATTATTTCCTCTTCCTGTTTTAGGGTCAAATTAAACATTAGAAAGACTCTTTATTTCTTGATTTGATTACATTTGTCCTTCAATGATGGGATTTCCTCACAAACATGCAATTATATCTAAAAATTAAGGCCATGTTTACCTTTTAGCAAGCAATCACAAAACAGGGTGTGATTATATTGACAAAAATGTAGGAAATGGTATGGTTGGATGATTACCATCCCCACCACCAACACATGATGCAAAGGGAAATGTAATTCAGTCCAGAATCCCCTCTGAATTGGTACCCCCCAGTTTACTTTTCTTTTTAAAAAGGATCCATTTCATGTCAGTTCAAGCAATGTGAATGTTTGAACTCAATGAAGAAAGGTGTAGCTCCTGGGGGTGGATGCAAAGATTCAGCATGGAAAGGTTGGAGTCTTGCAATTGACATCATAGAGCCAAACACTGAATGTAAATTAAACAACAGCTGAAGTGGTGGGATCAAAACATTTTTACTACCTACTCTGTGGGTGTGGTATAGTGGGCGTGGCCAGGGGGAAAGCCCTGTGTTGCACTCAAATTAGGACTACTATACGTATTTCAAAACTTGGATGGGCAGAGGGGGCAGCCAGAATTTCTGCTACTGGTTCTGGTGAACTGGGGTGAACCTACTGATGCCCACCACTGAACATCTGTGTTACAAAGCAAGCAAGCTGCAGAATGGGATGGATCTTTGCAAATAATACTATTTCTTTTTTTAAAAAAAAAAACTGCTTGGTGCCAGAACCGATGCATCAGGGCACTTAGACAGCAAAAGAAAAGAAGAAAAGGAATCAAGAATCGAAACAGGAAATGAGAAGGAAATTGTCACTCCTTGTTTACAACTTATTAAGCAAACAAGGAAGATTAGCTGTGTGATCCATATTCAGATTGTAAAGAATGCAGAAGATGCAGGAGACAGATGATACCTTTATTGGATCACTAAGAAAAACAAAACGTGTGTGCTTTCATGGTTCAAGACCACTTCTTCAGGCATTTATTAAAATGTTCATGGTGTGGTAGTCTGCCAGGCTTGCTTCTTAAGAACAGCAAAATATTTCATGGAGTTAGGATGCCACTCCGACAGGATGCTGGGCATTTGCTCCCAGCCCATTTGACCCTCTCTGAAGCATAGGTAGCTTCCTTTTATGGCCTGACAAAGGAATGCAGATGCCATGTGCTTCCCAGCAGGGGGCAAGGCTTCACTTTGGTATACATACAAGGCAAGCAAATAGTAGTCAAATTAAAATCAATCAAAATTATTACATAGTGATGTGGTGTTCCTTCAATTTGTGGAGCTGTCTGGGTTTCAAAAAGTCCATGTTAAGGTGCTTATTAAGCAGTTTTTCCCAAGCTGCATCATCTGTTGGGCTACATGAGAACTACCTCAGGGAGCTGCAAACAAGGCTTTCCTCCATTCACCTTGTGCAGCCAATTAATTGAAAGTGACCCAGGGAAACTCAAACTCCCAGATGCAGTTTCACAACAAAAGAATTCAAGTGTGTTTGCATTTCCCTCCCTGTGTAGTTACACCCTAATACTGTAATATAATTAAGAATTGCCACAATACCCTTTTTCATCAAAGACAAAGAAAGAGAGTATTTATAAAATTATTACTGCAACTACCACGAAATTCATTTGTTTTCACCAAGTGTGTGTGCAAAATTATTGTGGGATAGGATACCAGGTGTTTTTCACACCTCCACATAAAAACACATAATTTTTAGTGAATGTGGATGCAATGAGTTGCCACAACTACATTTTATATGTGGTGTCTCTATACTGCATGATCATGTCAGCTTGACACTACTTGAATGGTCATGACGCCATTCTAAAGATCACTTGGTTAAGTACTAAGAATTCCCTGCCAGGAGATCTCTAGCCTTTTCTCCTGAATCGGAGCAGAGAATACTATGCCTGAACAAAGATGTGAAACAAGATCTTGCATGTGTTGCCAAGGGATGCTACTCTAGCACAATGTGTAGCATTGGTGCTTCTACGAGCATTGTCTCTGGCAATGTCTTGCTACATCCCCTGGAAAGGGTGAAAATAACTGCAAGAGAAGGAGCTGGAGGGAGGTTGTAGAGTGACACGAAAGTCTGCAGATAACATTAATCTGTCAGGGAAGCAGGAGCCAAGTGTAGCTATGGAACTCAAGAAGTAGTTTAACCTTTCGTCCAAAGTCTTGACAGGCTGTCAAATTAATGGCAGAAGATCCTGCTGCATCCACCCTTCTCCCCTAGTTGTGTCGATCAAAGAGATGAACCACTTTTGGCACCCGCTTCATCTTGATCAGTTCTTTTGTACACGTCAGTGTGGCAGAATAGTGTGCGAAGCTCCCATGTAACACTAAAGAGAAGTGTCAGTCAAGGGGGGGACAACGGTCTAGCTGATCTTAATGGAAAGCAGAAAAACTTCTTTCCATATATATTTATACCATACAGGCCACAATATACAGTACAAGATGCACTCCATTTTTCCAGTTTTAAGAGGGGAAAATGGGTCTTATACACCAGCAAATATGGTGTCTGTCTGTCTGTCTGTCTGTCTGTCTCTATATCTCAACAGACAGACAGAGACAAAGCGACACATAGACAGAGACTGAGTTTTGGCTAGCAGAGAGCAAATGAAGCATCTTCAGCTGAGAAACAGTGAGCTTCTATCATGTGTGTGTGTCTGTGTGCGTGCATGTGTGTGTATACATGCATGTGCATGCATGTGCGTGCATGTGCGTGCATGTGCGTGCATGTGCGTGCATGTGCGTGCATGTGCATGATTGCATGTGCATGCACACAAGCAGCTGCCATTTCCAAACATCCTGTTATACTTTACCATGAGCAAAGATATAAGCTATGGATGACTCTACCAATTAAGGTGTGGCATGTGTGAATATCATCTAGGTTAGCCCATGGAGGTTGAGTTAACTGAGGGCAGATAAAATGCCCAATCAAGTGACCCATGTATAATTTAATCAGCTTTTGTTTGTTTCTGTAGGAAATAATCACCCTCTTCTAGTAAAGGTGGAGAGTGGGATATGGAAATACAATAGAACCCCGTATAGCGATTTTAATCCATTCCACGGAGCTGATCGCTATGCGTTTTTCAGCATTGTACTATCTTCCCTTTGGGAAAAACCGTACAACGATGTTTGGCACTAAGCAGTTTTTTCCCATTGGAAAATCATTGTACAGATTTTCCCATAGGAACGATCGCTATGCGGAAAGGCTTTCCCACATCCAAGCCTCATCACTATGCAATTTCATCGCTGTATGGGGCAATTGCTATACGGGGTTCTACTGTAACAAGTTACAAGAAATGATTTTCACGTAATGCAGGTCCTGTAATAAGTTACTTTCTCAGTAACAGGAGTATGATCAAGTCTCCTTTCAAAAGTAGCAAAGCTACACCTTGGCCAAAAGCAAGTCCAGAGGACAGGGTGGCAAGATCCTGCCATCCGCCGCCACAGAGTCCTTTTTAAGTTCAGCGGGAGGGGCAGGGGCGCCGGCGTTGGAGTGGCTCAGGTGCCCACGGCTGCAGTGTACTCTCCTGCCCAGCTGAATGCTATTATTATGCAGTGAGAACCCTTCCAAGCTGCTTGATCAACAGAGCTTTCCCCTTGTTGAAAAGGGGCATTCAGGAGTTGACATCTTCATTTCCCAGAAATGAAGAAATAGGCATGTTTTATCTTTCTTTCTCACTCTTTCTCCCCATGCCTACCAAATTTCCTGTAGCTGGCATCATCTCTGAATAAACAGTGTTCTTCTAATTAATATTTTTATTGAATTTTTTCTAATACAAACAGTGCACAAAAAGCAAAATGTGAATACAGTAAAACACCGGATAACAATTGGATCGGATAACGATAAAATCGCATAACGTTAAGTAATCTGGGGAGGAGAATTGGATCGAATAACGTTAAGGTCCTATGGGATGGATCAGATAACAACCGCTAAAGCCTGTGCGGTTATAATGTATCTCTGTGGAGCTTTAACGTTACCCGATGCATCCCATAGGATTTTAACATGAATCGGATAACACTAAAAATCGGATAACACCAAGACTTGTGGAACCAAGTTTTAGCATTATCCGGTGTTTTACTTATATGTGAAACATGAACAGAAAAAGAGACATATATAAGACATCTAACATCATTACATACTTATAACAATTTCTTCATTTAAATCATTTCTTATATGCCACACATATTCTTAATACATTCTGCAATCTCTTATGTCACTCATTATTTTATTTATTTATTTTTTAGATGTTTTTATATTTTTATCATTAAGAAAAAGGGAACATTGGCTATATATACAGCATATTTTATGGGATAATGATTTAAGAGTGATGATTTAAAACAGTGTTCTTCTGTCCTGAAGATTGCTTGGTGTGATAACTTGAAGGGGGAGCCAGCAATGCAATAAATAAAATTCTTATGATAAAGCAACCATCCTAACTGTCCACTTTCAAATGATTCCTGACCTCTCGTTGGAGTGCAGTTGGTACACTGCTGGCATCAGTGTGAGACATAAGACAGTGCCTAAGAGACCAAGCCTTCTGTCTTCCCCCTCCTCCTGTATACAAATCAGTATATAGGTGAACATCATGGCGATCAGCCAATCAGACTGTCCTGAGAATATAATGCAATAGACTTTCATCTGCCTTCTGCATCGCAGCATGACACCTGTACCAATGATTCAGTTGTGTGAGTCACTTTCTGGTCCTGAGTCCTTTTGGCACACAAAGTTCTCCTCAGTCCCAGGCCAGTATTGATGAAGTTGCTGCCCTTCATCAAGATGGATTCAAGTGGGTTTAATCCACTTGCGGACCATCACCCTTCCTTGTGGACTTTGGCACCCAAGGCCATTAGTCCTCAGGGTTGTCAGGTTAGTTAACCGTCACCTGACACTCTATGTGAGTCACTCTATTACCATAGCAGGATAACCTGGCCAGACTTCAGTTTCTACCTATTCTACAATAATAGAAATTATACTACAGTAATACCCCTGGTAACGCGAGTACCATATAGCGCGAAAACCGCATAACGTGACAAGATTTTCAGAAAAATCTTGTATCGAATAACGCGATTTTAATGTTATATGGAACAAGCATATGCGTGGGGGGGAGTTGGATTGGGTAGAACATCTACCCAATCCAACCCCCCTCCCCAGCGCCCGCCCCCACGATGTTTGGAAAGGGTACGGGGATCCTTACCCTTTTGAAACTTCGGGCGAGCGGTGTGCGTCAGTGGGGGTTAGCGCAGGATACGGGGGGACCTCCGTGTCCTGTGCTAACCCCCACCGATGCACGCGCGCCTGCAAGCCACCCAAGGTTCCGAAAAGATAAGGATCTTTACCCTTTCGAAACTTCGGGCGTGCGGCGCACGTTGGTGGGGGTTAGCGCAGGATATGGGGGGACCTCCGTGTCCTGCGCTAACCCCACCGATGTGCGCGCGCCTGCAAGCCACCCGAGGTTCCAAAAAGATAAGGATCTTTACCCTTTCAGAACTTCGGGAGAGGAGAACATCGTCTCCCCGGCTTGGGAAAGAGGTGGCTTGGCCAAAATTCCCTCCCCCTGCGCGGGGGTGAGGATTTCGACCAAGCCGCCTCTTTCCCGGGCACGCTATAGCAACGAGGATTGCACGTCAAGGCAATTGGCTTGACTTGCGATCCCCGTTTCGCTCGCCTAAACAAGGGTCAGCTTTTCCGAATCCCCCCTCCCCCGGGGGAGGGGGAAATTCGGAAATGTCGACCCTTGTTTAGGCGCCTTGCGATGGGAGTTTGGGCACCCAAACCCCATCGCAAAGCGCCTAAACGGGGATCGCATGTTAAGGTAAGGGATCAAAGTGGGGGGTGGCATCCCCCGCTTTGATCCCTTGCCTTGACGTGCGAGCCCGTTGCTATACCCGTTTGGTAGAAGAGGCTCCCGCTGGCACGCCTTTTTGCGCACGTGTGAGCGCCTCTTCTCAGGTTTTTTTTAGCGTTGTTCAATCAATGTATCGAACAACGTTAAAAACCGGACAACGTCATGACTTGTGGAACCATGTCATAACATTGTCCGGGGTTCTATTGTATTGCCATTGAACTTTGAGTGCATAGAAACAACATTCTGTTTGCCTATTCTTTTTACTCAACCATCCATTGTGTTACATGGAGTACAATGACCACTACTCACCCTGTTGTCTGGGTAGCTCTTGGCTCTTTGCAACTAAGGCAGTATTGGAAGAATGGCCAAAACATTCAATATGACCATCTTTCCCAGTCTCTCAGCCCTGAATTGGCCATTATCAACATAGCTGGCAAATAAACTGCCACACTGTAGAGACAGATGAGTGGCAATGTGAAGAAAGAAAATGTCAGTGTTTTCTTTTTCATCATCTCTCATCCATGATTGTTGACATGTGGTGTTTTGGGAGGACATGGGAGAACTTCTGCTGATGGAAGTGTGTCACCCACTAAACTTATATTTCACAATTGAGCATAGTGTACTATTGTGCAGCTGGTGATTCAGACACAAAAGTAAACAGATTGTCACCAGACATTTTCCTGTCTATCTGATATAATGACCTCAATTCATTTCATAATTCCAACCACAGCAAACCTGGTGAATCGATAATTTTTACACAGGTCTTGACTCATCATTGAGCAATTGATTCAATGGGATTAGTTGGGATTGTTAATTGGAAAGAGTCCTATGTATGATGAATGATCCTATCAAAAATGGCCAGAATCCTATTGATGCTAGTATAAGCAGTGGTGGGTTGTGAAAAATTTTACTACCCCACCATGACATCATCACAGTGTGGGCGGAGCTAATGTCATGATGTCATGGGCGGGGCCAAAGAAAAATAATAATACAAATAAAATAAAAATAAGCATGTGCACATACACCCCTCAACCCACCCACCCACAACACAAACCCGTAAATAAATAAATTAAATAAAAATTACATTAAAGTACACCCACCCACCCAAACACCCACCCACCCAAAACACAAATCAACCCACCCACCTCAAACATAAATCTGTCACTTATCTGTTAGTATAAGTGCCTGGGCAGCACCATGTTGCAAGATGGATATGGTCATCGTACCAGTTCTCTAGGATAATATGTCTTAATGTAAATGTAAAACAGCTGTACCTCCATAAGGGTTCTCCAATTGGAACAGCAATTGGAACAGCACAGGTGTAGCTTATTGATGAGGTAACTCCAAGACTTTCCTTAAAAAATCCAAGCCAGGCTTGCCGGCCACCAGGCCTGCCGGCCGCCAGGCCTTTTTAGGAACTGTGGTAGTACATCAATATAGGTAAAGGCATTAAATACACATTAAAATACACACAGACACACCACATCCGAAGGTGAGTCACTTACCCTGGGGAGCAGGCTATAGAGAGCTTCAGGCTAGCAGCTTCTCTTCCTCCTCCCCGTTTGGGAGGACAGCAAGGAGGCCGTGCATACGTGCCAAGCACTGTTAACAAGGTTGAAAAATACAGTAGCAGATATGTGTTACCTCTTCCTATGCACACCAAAGGCTCAAACACATCTTTTTACTATGGCCCTATTTTTTCCTTAGTTAAGTCAGTATTATGGCCAAAGTAAAAAAGCATTCCCTAGTAAATAACTCTCTTCAACTTCCAATGTTCTGGGATAGAATGTATACCAGTGTTGGTGAACCTATGGCACACATGCCAGAGGGGGCAACCAGAGCCCTCTCTATTGGCATTCATGTCATTGCCCCAGCACAGAGTTTGTCCTGCCCCTCTGCCCAGGAGTCCAATGGGAGTGCCATCATTTATGTATACAGTACTGTACTAAAGTCTTAGATCACTACCATCTGGTTCAGGGGAAATTCAATGAATGATTTGTGGTGACACAACTTGGACACCCTAACTCCAAAAATCACCAAATATGGTGAGGGTTCAGAGGAGAGTAAGCAGAAACATCTTATAAAATTTGGTGTGTCTAGGTGGCTGGGGGCCCCATTCACTCATTGAATTTTCCACAAACCAGCTGGTGGTGTCCTAAGATTTTTTGCACAGTACTGTATAAAGACACAGGACTCATTTCAGAGATTTCCCATGGTTCAGAAAAGAGATGAAGGCCTTCATGATACAAAACTGGCCACTTTAGTTGATATCATTCTAAGAGCTCTGTCTACCACTAAGGCAATTTAAATAAAGATGTTTGTCGACGTACAGTAGCTGTGTGAGCCGCAATAAATGGAGAAAATTCTGGAGCAAATGTGCCAGCAAAAATCATTATGTACTGTATTAGATTTTGTACAGGACTTGTTAAGGTTATTTAATTCATAAGCTGAGTTCTAGTTCTCACACATTCTTTCTCTGTGTGTTAGAACCAACTGCAAACAATTTTTTTAAAATTTGTGAATTTATTTATTTTTTTGCTAAATGTTGAATTAGTGCACTACATTTCAGTTTTATAGTTAGTAGATCCCCCCCCCCCTTTTCCCTCCCTCTCCACCTCATCTCTAGGGAAACATGAAAAGGCTGCTATGTCCATTCATTTCTGCATGTATAGAGCTTTCCCTAATTTTGGCCCGCTCTCTTTTGACTCCAGGCAACTTGTCATGTTTAGGGTTCTGTGCAAAGCACTCTCCACCAATGAGAAGACAAAGCAGCCTCTGCTTACATAGAATTTTGCCTGTGTATGTTGCTTTTGTGTGGTGTGTGTATGTCTGTGTGTGTGTCATTATAAAGATCTCATTACACCCATTCTGCTGTTAACACAGGAAGCTGCCAATGAGCAAATCTAAGGAGTTTGCAAATCATTATATTTGCATAAAGCACTCTTTATTGCACACAATGAATGGGACAACATTGGCACTAATTCTTTAAAAATGAAGAATAAAAATGGCCACAAAGCAGCTGTTAACCCATCCAACAAACCATTATGAGTCATTTGTGTGTTGCTTTATATTATGTTGTACAAAGGCACATCTCTAGGGGAGCTAATGATTAACACCAGCAGAGAGCAAATGACAATTCCACCCCGACACTGCATTTATTTGCTGCAAGAAAACCAATATCAACACCTCTGGCACAAATGTTACCTTGATTTCTTCTACAAATGTTAGCACTTGGGCACAATATTTTGCTTTTCTCTCCTTTTGGAGGCCTGGGAATGAAAGGGGTATTTGAATTTGCAGCTGAACCAGACCTTCTTCAGATGAATCTACCATTATTTCTGAGACTTATGTCAGCATTTCACAGCCCCCTCCACCCCAGGGCTTAGGAAAATCTTTGTTAGAATCAGTGGCTGTGATATTGGCCCATTTTAAAGAAACAGTCTAAGTCAGGACAACATGAGATGGAAACTGTACCGCAATGGGAAAATAGCCCCTATATGAGAACAGACCCTGAAAGGGGCTCCAGTTTGGTGGCAAAACTTTCACTATAGTGCAGGGGTCAGCAATCTATGGTCCGTGGGCCAAGTCTGCCCCACAATGCAAAATCATCTGGCCACTGCCCTCACTCTAACCACCGCCACTCCCGCCGGAAGTGACCTCAGATGAATTTATGGCAGCGTTTATGATGGGGGAACCACCAGTCCAGCCCCCTCAACTGTCTGAGGGAGCGTGACCTGGCTGCCAACTTAAAAAGCTGCCAACCCCTGCTATAAATGGTCACCAGATCAGTTCCTGGTGTCTCCACTTTAGAAATAGGCAGTCATTTCATTGTAATTTGGTTTTGAAGAGAATCTTCCAACATTTTCAAAACCTGAATATGGGGGAAAGTGAAACTAACTACTCTGGAAAGCGTTAGTACTTTCAGTTTGTTTGTTTTATAATTTCCCCAAAGATGTACAACAAGAAACAACAAAGATATATAACAAGAAACCATGTGGGAGGAAGGGAGCAGAACAGAAACAAAATGCTGATATTTTTTTTTACTCAATTAAAAAGAATAAATGGTGGGAAGACTAAAGAAAGAGGTGCCTGCATAAGTGGGACTTTCACAAAATTTGTTACTCCACCATTTCCTATTAAGTAAAACTCAAAAGAGCTCTCAAGGAAAAACAGTTGCTAGCTAATAGGTAGGCAGCATATCATGTGAAAGCATTGGTGGGACTTCTTCATAGTACATGATAAGTTTTGAGCACACAAGGTCAGGGGGTGGTTAAAGTTGGGTCGTTGCATGCTCCCTTTCTGGGAGGCCTCATAGTCTCATTTCTGAGCACATGCTTTGATAAAAGACAGTCTCAGTTTTGCCCCCTGGCGACTCTGCACCGGGTTTTGGAAGACTTATGTATCCTGTCAGTTGCTGTATTTAACATTCTACCTTTCTTGGTAAGAGGCACATTCCTATGATCCTGTTGGTCTGCAATTGCTGGACTCTGATTCAGCCAATGGAATTTCTTAAATTAATTAAGGAACTGCTGTATGCATGATTTCCCTTTCCAGTTCCTTCACTTCCTTGAACTCTTTCTTCCTTTGTTACCAATGCACATGCAGGGATATTGATAGGGCATTGCAAAAAAAGTAATTATAACATGATTGTATAAATTAATCATGTTTGTGTACCATGGTACTAAAAGGGATACGAGTTACAGCTCATTGGTAAAATTCCACACAACAATTTGATAGCAACATATATCACAACAACTCCCACACACACACACTTCCTACAGTGTTATAGCGCTGAATGGAAGTCTACTGGTCCACTGATCAAAATGTGACATGAAAAGTATCTTGGTGCAGACATTGTCATGAACACATCGATGCCAGTCTTTTGCAGTGATTTGACCATTATGCGCTAGGGAGAAATGTGACTGAACTGTGAAAGATGTGCAAAATATTGCAAATGATTCCTGCATGGAAAAAATGCAAAAAAATGTATTTGTTCATGTCAGAAGCACCACAATACAATTAATAAATGTATCAAAAATGTTCTGGAAAAAAATACCATATTTCCTTGATTTTAATTTGGGACAGGCAGAATGGTAGTCAAAAGTGGATGCAGTTGTGTTGAATCTTTCACGATTCCCTACTACCACTGTCCATATGTCACTGGGTTCAATGCTTGCTAGGTTACTGGTTTTATTACAAGAGATTGGATGCAAGCATCCAATAATGATTATGCACACAACATCTCTAGATTTCCTAATCTGAGGAGAAATTGAGATGAAACCTTTGGAAACATCTCCCCAAAGAATTCTGCTCATTACACAAGCAACATTCAAGTAAAGCTTCTTTGCATACTCACCATACTTGAGCAGTCCTGTATTATAGCTGCAGACTTCCCCATCCATTTGAAATGGCCCCAACAGGGGAATGAAAATAATTGCACTGCCATTCTCGTTTCATTGCTTCACAGTCTTTCCATTGTGCATCTATCATGTTTCATCCCTCCCTCCAAAGGTTACATTTTTGTATAGCTGTTAGAAATTAAAAGGAATTATATTTTAGGGACAACGATCTATTCAGGAACCAGCTCATTACAAAAATGGATAGTTTTCATTATGCTGTTTCTGAGCAAGCAGGCATTCTAATTCATCTCATTCATTTGTCTAAACTGAGTTGTGTTTGGTTCCATGAATGTAAGGCAATTATATTATGAACTGGGCATTATTAATTTTTTTCATTGTTGGCTAGACTTTCAAGCTGTTCATTGCTACCTCCCAAAAAAAGTTTCAGAATGAATTGACTGCAATGGGTCCTTCCATTTTCTGCCACTCCAGTTTGGGTGTATTCTGTGATCCACTGAAGCCTTCCATTGCTGAAATAGACAAGACGCTGCTACCTTTTGCAATGTTCCAAATGTTTCCCCAACTTCTGCAGTAGACTGGAGATGTTTATGCAAAATTAGGAATATGGTAAAGCTAAATCCCTCGCTTGTTTTTACATTTTTTTTATCGTGTCAGAAGCACATAAAGGTGCTTTCTGGGTTGAAAGGATTTTTGCTGGAGGAACTCTGCTCAGGGGATGCCTGAATGAGGTTTCTTTCATGTCCCCAAGATCTTTTCCCACTGAAGCGGTCCCTATTTATCTACTTGCAATTTCTTGCTTTCAAACTGCTAGGTTGGCAGGAGCTGGAACAGAGACGGGTGCTCATTGCGTCATGCAGCACTCGAGTCTTGAATTTGGCTGAGCTTCCAGGTAACAAGGCAAGCTTCTTAACCACTGAGCCACTTGAATGGATTAAAAGGGTATATGTCAGCAGAATGGTGTAATTTAGATACCACCTCATAGTCATTTTTATGGTGGGTTTTACCTGCTGATATAAGTTAGAAATAATAGCAATATAGTTACACTTTTATAATGCCCCATAATCCTTAGAACACTCTGAGTGGTTCACAAGATTTATTTATTCATTTATCTATTTATTTATCTATTTATTTATTTTATCCGATTTCTATTGCCGCCCCCTCACTGATGTGACTCTGGGCGGCTCACAATCAACCATAAAAAACACTCAAGTATAAAAACATCCCTACAGCAATTAAAATCATAAAACCATTTAACGTTTAAAAACCATTAAAATGCCCCCCCCAAACATTCACAATAGGTTAAACTAAAACCCAAATGGCCTTTCATATAAGCTAGCAAGGGGGCTGCTGCACCAGGAGCACCCCACACCTGCTGGGCCAGCCAAGTTTTAAGACCTTTCCTAAAGTTCAATAGCTCTGCCTGGAGCTGTAGTTCAGTTGGCGGGAGGTTCCACAGGGCTGGAGCAGATACTGAAAAAAGGCCCTTCTTCTATTGCTAGAGAGGTGAGCCTCTCTAGCCAATGGAACCATTAGGAAACCCCTCCAGTCTGCTCTGGTGGGACGGGCAGATGTCCTTGAGGTAATGTGGTCTCTTAAGTAACCTGGTCCACTACCATGTAGGGCTTGAAAGGTAATCACCAGCACCTTAAATTGCACCCAGAGGTACACTGGCAGCCAATGCAGCTCCCGGAACAGTGGTGAGGCATGGGCATAATGGCCATAACCCATCACCACTTGGGCAGCCACATTTTGCACCAGTTGCAGCCTCCAAATGGTCATCAAGGGCAGCCCCATGTAGAGTACATTACAATAATCTAGTCTGGAGGTGACTAGAGCATGTGTGACCAAAAGCAAGGAGTCCCGGTCCAGAAACGGGTGTAATTGGCGAATCACTCTAAGTTGAGCGAAAGCCCTCCAGGCCATGACTGCTATCCGCTCTTTGAGCAGGAGTCGTGAATCCAGGAGGACCCCCAAGGTTGGTAACTCCCGGGATAATAGGGGGCCCTTACCCACAGCCACTCAGTCTTCACTTTGCCCCTAACAGGAGGGATACTCATTTTACAGACCTCAGAAGGATAAGATGGCTAAGTCAACCTTGAACTTGTTAGGATCAAATTCAGATCATGAACAGAGTTTTGGCTGCAGAGCTGTAGCTTAACATTTGCACCATTGGGGTTCTAATTTATCTCATTCATTTGTCTACGCTGAGCTGTGTTTGGTTCCATGAATGTAAGCCAATTATATTATTATAAGAAAAGTTGAGTATATTTTCAAGCAGTCATATAAACCTGTGCAAAGTTTTTCATCAGTGTACAGAGATTGGGAGATAAGTAGAATCCATGTGTTTTCGATATATGTCTGGATGGTAGTAACAGGAAGAACCAGAGAAATGACAATGTGTCAATATGTGAGGTATGTTTTGTTCCTTCCTGCAAATCAACAGGCAGTAGCATCAGTCCATTTTCTTTTTCTCTTGCCATGATTATATCTGCTGTATGCTTATTTGGATTACCCAGGCAGTGATGTGTGCTGGGAATCCAATAGAATTCACATCAAAACACAAGTGAATAGGAACTAATTCATGCTTTAGAACAATTTTGGATAAAGCAACAGGTTTTGGATAAAGCAACAGGCTTGTCTAATTGTTCGGTATTTTTGAATGGATGATATTTGTTTTGCTATTGCGGGGGGGGGGGATGATGTGGTAATAACAGAACTCCTCTTTTATGATCTGGTGGGCATTTTGCTTTCTCTCCGATCACCTTGGGTTGTATCATTGTTCCAGGTCATTTTATAAAAGATAGAATGTTTGGCCTATGACTCTGGCCTATATTAAACCAAGAGGGCTCCATGAGCTATTGGCCAGCTAATATCTTGATCACTTCTTTTAATTTCAATAATCAGGCTGGCTTCCTTCTTTTTTGTTCTATTAACATTTTTTCTTTTTTGGGGAGAACTATGGCTGAATGACTATGAGATGCTTTCTGGAACATGATACAGAAATGTGAGAGAAAATGTTTTCAATATGTTTTAAATTATGGATGTTGATAATTTGAACAACAATGCCTGAGGATGTGTTTTGGCTTCAACAGGTGACTTGTACATTGGAGGAGTAGCAAAGGAGACGTACAAATCCTTGCCCAAACTCGTTCATGCGAAAGAAGGGTTTCAAGGCTGTCTTGCCTCCGTGGATCTGAACGGGCGCCTCCCAGACTTGATCTCAGATGCTCTGTTTTGCAATGGACAAATAGAACGAGGATGCGAAGGTATGGATCGATAATTCTGTAACCTTGTTACAACCACATCTAAGGGTAATCAAAGAGTCTTATACCCCAACAGGAGGCTGCTTCTCTTCCACTGCATTTTCCTTATTTTATATTCACATGATGACAATTTATGATCTCACTGGCTGTCGCTAGTTCACACTGTAGTGCAGTTATCAGCTACACCTGCTTTACATTCTTAATGGAAACACATGACAATGAGGAAGACATGTACCTTGGCAACACCAAGCAGAAACAGAACCTGAGAACATTAATTTATCTGTTCGAATAAAATCTGCAGATTATGTTATTTGCCACCAACAAGCTAATTTCCATGTCTCCATTTTTTGTACCATATTTTAATTAATTGTTGTGGTAATTAGCTCCCATGCAGCACTTTATATCATCACGGTACTTAAATGGTAGTTAGTGTATACATTAGCTAATTTAATTTAGATGCACATTTGCATGCAGATGATATGTTAAGGTACTCAGTAGGGTCTAAAGTTAGTTTTAGGGATTTTAATAACTCTTACTTGTGCTGTGTTGGTTTGGTCCATTGCTGTTTTTAAAGCCTACACAACTTCTATAAGAACATAAAAAGTTGATTAGACTGACTGGTATTATCAGCTTTGTCCAGCAGTGAAACTTCAAGTTTTCAGGTAGGATTCTTTCCTAGTCATACCTAGAGGTTCTTCAAAGACCTTGGTGGTTTCCCATCCAAGTACTTACCAGCCTTGATCCTTCTTAGCCTCCAACACTGTAACATAGCAAGATGACATTATCTTCATTGGCCACATGTTGCAAATCATCAGGAGCTCATTAAATGTCCTGTTATACATAGCTGCTTGTGACTTAAAAAATTGGAGATGGCTACAAAACCAAGTTACAATATAAGCTTGATTAAGCTGGTGTGTGTCCTGAATACAACATTTTTGCATTCTGTGTAACAATCCTAGCCAATTTCCACAAGATAGCCTTGTTAGTTAACCTTCTCCCCCAAATCAAAGTTCTGGGAGTACCTTAAAAACCAGTGGTCAATATCCTCTTAAGTATATCAGCAGCAACTATACAAGTGATTTTTCACATTTTAAAAAAGTAGTCCACAGTACACCTGTTGGAAGGACACCTCAGAAAATAGAGAAAAGTTCATGTACCATTGGCCTTTTGTGCACCTTAAAGCAAACAAGACACTGGCCAGCAAGTCTTGTAGTTTAAAGACTAGACATTTTATAATTGGACTGAATGTTTGTATATTATACTTCAGATGCATCTCCAGACGATATCACAGATTGCATTCAGATACACTTCTTGTTTAGTTGCATCAGAGGTGTGGGCTGAAATCCATGAAAACCCTTGCCAAGCCAATACACTCTGCTAAAACTGGTACAAAGTCCCAAGTGTTACACTTTATTCAAATATACAAGTCCTCTAGATTTCAGGTAGGATTATGAGAGAGAAAGCATTGATACCCAAACTGGAAAGAGACTGGGGACTTATAGAACCATTTTTTTCTGAAACTGGAGAATAGTTCCTTCCTGAAGAGATCTGCAGTGTCTGAATATAGGTGTAAACCTCCAAGGACTGAAAGGCAGGTAAACATTTAGCTCAACTTTATCAGACAATACCTTGGAGGCTGCATCCATTTCCAGTTGAAAATACTCATGGACTGAGATTAGATTCATGAGGAAGTTTCGATCCCTAGCTTTTCAGGGGTCTGTCTGGTTATTCTAATGTTGTGCTCACCATAGGGTTTGATTTGATCAACTGTGTCATTCTCATTGTGTTCCTCAGAATCCCACTGACATTTTTGTTCTTGTTCAGTTGTAGTTCCATAGTGGCTTTCAAGACTCTTCCCACATAGAAATGTGTCTGTGTTTTCATGCATATTTTCCTGAAATGCATGAATTTGTCTATTTTTCTCTCTCTCTTGACTAAACCACCTGTGCACATTCTTCAAAACATATGCATCATTTTGTATACGTTGTGCCTCCCTTGTGCCTGGAGCCTCACAGATGGATTTCTAAGCCAAGATGTTTTTCATTTTACTGCTAGATTTGGGAGCTGTGAAACTGATATCTCTGTCATTTAATGGGAACCCAGTCACTTTCTCTTCCATTCCCAGTAGCCCAGTGGGACACAAGTTGAATAGACCTGTAACACAAAACTGCATCTCTTAGTTGCCTTCCAAGCAAGATGTGGTCATAAGCTACTGATATACACTGTGAAGGCATTTCCACCCTGAAGATGGAAAGCTAAAACTGTTTCATGTAGACTTCATATTTACACACACTCTCTCATACTGTACTGTATTTGTTCTCTTCCTGCCTCAGCTTTTATATCCTTGCAACCTGAATCCTAAATTTCATTTGGTAATTAATATTGAATAGCAAAGGTGGAAATAAATGTATGGATATTCAAACATCTAACAGTAATTCTACTGCATGAAGTAGAAGTGTCTAAATATTGGATTCCAAAGCAGGTGGAAGAATGCGCAAAAAGTGAGGCATGTTGTGAATGATTATATCTCTGCATTTGTACCACCAGTTAATGATGCTACGCCCAAAATTGAACTCATGCCATATTGACACAGTCATTAAAAAGCAGTTGGAGTTGGGTGACTTTAGTGTGGGTTATTATGTGTCTTAACTGAAAGGATCTCATTACCTGCAGCTCTGAATCAGATCCTTGTGAGGGACTAGTATCTTTGCCCCACAATGCTGTATCTTTTCACCACTTCAGGAATTTGAGCCCAGGGAAAGATAATGAAAAAGCAATGGAAGCCAAGAGGTGTAATTTTTAAGGATCTCCATTGCTCAAACAGGTACATAGGGGTGCAGTGTCGATATAAATAAATGCTCCGTTAGTATCCAGCAGCTTGTCTCTTCCCTGGGATTTCTCCAGGATCGTAAAGGACATGTTTCTGAGCTTCCATTCTTCAAATTCCAATAGTTAACTTTTGAGTTTTTTCTTTATTCTCTTACCAGTTTCTGTATAACCCTATCTAGAAAAGATTTTCTTTCTTTCTCCACTGGGAGTTTATCCTTGGGAGGCTTGGACATGATAGCGATGTAGTCACGCAACTGACTCATCATTTATTGCACTTTATGTCAACCTACCTTACCTTATTTCCAGAATCCTGTTTTGATTGTGTCTACTTCCCTTTCTCTGAAGCCTACAGCCTTTCTCCTCTGCCCAGGGAAAGCTACCTGACATTAGGGCTGATTGAATAAATATATAAAAAAGTTACAGGTAAAGTTAAGCTAGATAATATTTTCTCCTTCCTTCTCTCTCTTCTTTTCTTTCATGCTGAGTCTCATCAAATATGCCCTCCCCCTCCCCGATGCAACTGCAGATCACTACCCATTTCAAATGTTTCCGCCTGTGTTTAAGCCACAATGACACATGCCTTAAGCATACACAGTATGAGAAAATCCTATGATGTCACTATTCCATCAAAACAGCTTTCCTGAGCTGATCTTTATTCCACTAGATGCTACCTTTTCTTCAGCCATCTAAAAGGTGCTGTGCCTTGTTGATCTTTGGCTGGAAAGAAATTTGCTCAATACTCTGTGACAGGATCCAAAAAGATGTAGATTTCAGTGCTTTCTTCAGGTGCCTGTAGGCTTATCTATGCAGAGGTTGGTAAGCACTTCAGACAGAGCTTTTCTCTAGCAGCACTTCAATTGTGGAGATGTCTGGCTGGCTTTATCCCTTTCAGCCCCTTGCAAGCAGCCAAAATTATATTAAACCAAGAGATGTTTGGTCTTTAAAAAATGGTTTCAAAACTAGTGTGTTTTTAAATTATATATAAGTTTTTAATCTGCTTTTAACTGGTTTAGTGTTCACCATGTTGGATGCCCACATGGTTGATAAATGATAAATAAAATAAAGTATTTCGTTGTATTAATAAGAAGCACTGAAGTGGTAGCTCTAGAAGTCCTTGATTGTGTGGCTTGTCACACAAATCATAATAAACAATTGAGGGCTATCATGTCAGTTCAGAATTAGGATAACCTTTTAGTGGACTTGATCCACGAAAGCTAACAATAAAAATATAGCAGTTAGTCTTTAAAGTGCTACAGTGTTTTTTATTTTGTTTATTTTATTATATTTTGTTTTCTGATATGGCTTTTACATAGTTTTCTAGGTAATGGATTAACATTTCTTTCTTCTAGGGATGCCCCAGGACTGTGCAGCTTGTCCAAGATTGCACAGACTGGCTTTTCTGCCAGGAGCTCAGTGTGGAATCAAACTTCCGACCTCTGGTTCCTCAGCCATATATCTAAACCACTGAGCTACCCAACCAGGTCTCACATGAATCATATGTGACATATGTTTATGTTGTTGTTATTCAGTCGCACAGTTGAGTCCGACTCTTTGAAACCCCATGGACTACTGCATGCCAGGTTCCTCTGTCCTCTAGGAACTGTCTCACCAAATCCCCACTGATTAAATGGGCCCAATCAAGTACCACTTATTATATTAAGCAACAGACTTTCAGCCAATGTTGATCTGCAGTAGATCATCCATTGCTTCAGTTCCAGTCTATACAAACATCAACCATACCCATATTTATTCTGGAAGAGATCCATTCCTTTGCACCTGTTTTGAAGCCTTCTTCATAGAGGTAGTCTCTACTGTTGACAATATAATCACCACTGAAGCTTGGAAAATGAATCCCATTGATTGTGAGATACAGAGGTCAAAGGGAAGCCTCAGTATGATTAAATATACACCAGTGGTTGGGCTCCTAGCCATAATTTAATGATCCCAATATAGCATTTTTAAGTAGGTGGGTAGAGACAGACAAAGATTGATGCCATATCATCCAGTAAATGGCTGTCATGTTGACAAGCTAACCTTGTCTTAGACTATAGAATGTGTCCTAGCCCAGAAGAGGCTGTGTTCAGTGTGCCAGCTATTTACAAAGTTGGAAGAAGTCTGCGGAGTAAGTCTGCCATATAATCCAGTAGATGGCTATCATGTTGACAAACCAGACACTTTGTAGTAGGACCCAAGTATGGATTCTTGTCAGAAGGGGGAGCTCATGGCCTCATAACTGTTGTCCTTCATTACCATTGAGGGCAGCCAGACAATGATATGTTAAGATTAACTATGTCAGGTTCAGGTAGCAGAGGAACCAGAAAGGTGATTTTTGAGGTGGGGGGGGAGGAGGATTTTGTAGTCTTGATGAAAGTTGAGTTTTGCACCTTCCCAGACTTATTGCTAGAAGAAAGCCATCTCATCTCAATACTTTTCACATTTGGAAACAAACAAACAGCTACAGCCAATGAGGGAGAATGCATCACTCAGGTAAAATTGGTAAATAATTAAACAAATCCCAGAAAGAAACCTAAAGTCTTGAAATATGATATGAAAAAAATACAGGGGGGAAAGGAAGGTGGGATTTAGAGAAAGCCAACTAATATGAAGAGATATTCATCTCCCTTTTCTTGCTGTGCCCATTTCATTACCCAATTGTATTTGGGCTTCCTTGCACACTGAATAGCTTCACTCCAAATGCCAGAATCTTGTTGGAAGTCCACAGCTTAAACCAGCATCCTCATAAGTGGCACGTCTTATCTTTTCCACTGATCAATGGGCACTTGGTTTGAACCTGAGTCATGCATTTGGTTCTATACTCAGTTTTGTGTCCAGACATGTGACAGATGCAAAAAAATATTTTTTCATAATTCCTTTAAGTCTGTAGCATTTCATAGTGATCTGCCCTGTGAAATTCAACTAGACAGTTCTCTGCCTTCATCAGGATAATTCCTATTTTATACTGGTAATTTAAAAAAAATCCCATACAGATGAGAAGATTGGATGCAAGAAACCAGAGTAACACTCTTCCATGTTTTGAACATGAGAAACAAAATGAGGAAAAAAAGGTTGATCCTATTCTACTTTTTCATGGAAAGGTAAGAGGGAAGAACTGTTCAGAACTTAATGTCACTATGTGGTTCTTGACATGAACATTGGACCTGAATCCACCAACCTCAACTGAAAGACTGCTGAAGAAGAAGAAGAAGAAGATGGGAAAGGAGAATGTTGTAATTATTGAATTGGACATGACAAATGGCTAGTCAGGCTTAAAGTGGTTTCATCTATCTGATAGAAAGAAATGCATTTAATTTTTCCTTCATTACATGTCATCAGCTCAATTAGCCATTATATTTGTAGTAAATGCTGGCAAATTACTGCATTTTCATTTTGTCTTGCCTGGAGATTTATGTCTATTAGCATTAATTTATTTGCATTACATGACATTTCTTTTCCTCTTCAAGAGCAGCATGCACTTTTTTTTGTCTGAACAGTCTTTCTGTGTTTGCTGCCATTTCAGTATTTGCTTACTAACAGTTAATATATTTTGCTTTTTTTAATTTTGCTGACAAAGTTGCATTGATGAAAGCTGATTTGCAAGGTAGATGGCCCTTGTGTATATTTAACAAGACTGAAACCCCATAAGGTACATTCGGAAACATCAGCCACTTCTGTATGGATGTGTGTTGGGAACTCCCAACCACTTCCTTACTGGTGTTCGTGGTATCACATCAGATATTTCTGCTTTCCCCCTTTAAAAATACATTGCAGAGAAACTTATGCTTAAGGGCATTCTGCATAAAGGCTTTCAGTCTTGTGTCCATTTGTATAGTGATTACTTGAGTGCTTTGATCATGCCTTCCTCCTCCTCCCCTTTACTTCTTTTATTTACTTTCTCTTTCTCCCTGGTGGTTTAGTTTATGATCTCTAGATATAGAATAGCTCTGTTTCTCATGTGTCATGTCACCTTTTGAGCATGCTGGTGAGTTAGGTGGCTGATTCTCCCTTCTCCCATCTATTTTTTGCTTATTTACTTATTTTACCTGCATGAGATAAATTGAAGCATGACAAAAGATACTTGCCAACATTCCTGCTAATAAATCAACACACAGTTTTTATATATTTTATTATAAAAAAAGAACATGCCAATCCAGATACCTTCTGACGTTCTACAGATATCCTTCTTCATCAAACCATCACTTGGACCACAGTCCATTTCTTTTCTAGCTGGTTTTTCCATTTCACAATTTTATTTCACAAAGAGATATCTTCTGTTTCCCACACTACCTTATCCAACTCTCCTTTGGGAAAGAGATCCTCCTAGATGCTTACTTGAAATTGACATTCTTTGCAACACTCACCATCTCATTTTGTTTGAGTTACCTCTCTGTTTAGTTTTTTCTTCTTCTGAATGAACTCATTTCTTTAAGTCCATCTCCACTACAAACCAAAACCACGTATGCCTCTTCATAAAATTTTAAAGCTGGGACCACAAGCAGCTTGTAGATCGGGATGGGATGTGCATGCTGCACCCCAAAATTCTAGGAGGTGACCTGAATGACCTCTTGGTCATGAGTCACCACTAGTTAGGACCCATCCCCTTCCCTTGGTTTGCTCTTCAGATCTGAGATGTTGGCAACTACTCTATGTGATCCAATGGCAAATGCCATCAAAATGGAAGACAAAAAACCCCAAGTTCTTCTCTTTTTTTTTCTCCTCCTCCTCCTCTGTGTTTTCTTGTTTAGGGCCCAGCACAACATGCCAGGAGGACTCCTGTGCAAACCAAGGAGTTTGTTTGCAGCAGTGGGATGGATTCAGCTGTGACTGCAGCATGACCTCTTTCAGCGGAACACTGTGCAATGACCGTGAGTACATTAAAGACTCTTCCTGTCTCTTTGTGAAAAGTCTTAAGGGCTCCAAAGCAGGAAGCAATGGAAGCAAATGTCTGAAATGGTGCATTATTTTAATGTCATATAATTATTTGAACTGGCACACTCTGAAAAAGTTGTATTTTTTTTTTAAAAAAATAGTTTTGCTATGCTCGTAGGAAGTGCACAAACAATACATCACATTTAGAATTATGATTTGTGGGGAGACTTTGGAATACAGATACTGGAAAATGATCTTTGCCTAAAACACTTGTTATATATATATATATTTCTCTTTTTCTCAGTTCCTCTTGAGACTTCCTTCCTTCCTCTCTCTCGCTCTTTCTCTCTCTCTTCTCCTCCCTCTTTCCCTTCCCTTTTTTCTTCCTTCCCTCCCTCCCTCCTCACTCCCTTTCTTTGTCCAGTAGATGGTTTTTTCCTCCTGTTTTCATTTTCTTACATTTTAATTTTATAACATTATATCATGAAAGGTATAGCTACAGTGAAACATTTGACAACTCCTATTAGCTTCCTGCATCAAGTGGCTTTTGGTGACACAGAATGCTGTGTGAATAATAATAATAACTCAAAGGATACCCCTCCTTTTCTTTACATGTCATCTGAATAAATTCTTGTATCCTTTACTATATAATCCTTAGGGATAAAATAACATTTTAGTGTATTAAAACATCTTGGGTGAGTCGATAAAGTGAACTAGACGAGCAATACAGTACGTCTTCAACAAACTTACATTTTTGGGATGACAAATAGAAAAAAACCCTAACTAGGGGTTCTGAAACAAGTGGTCTAAAATTATAACTTTTTAGAAGTTGTTTGTATCCTTGGTGACATTCCGTTTAGTAAGTCCTGTTGGGAGATTTTGTTTTCTTTGTATTGTAGAATCCTGAAGGTGGAATATGTAATTATGTTTATGTTTGCTTGTAGACATGTGTACAAGGGCTTGTGATGGGAAAACTGGACATGGGGCAAACTAATAGTTCTTCTCCTGAACAAAGTTGCATTTTTTGGCCTTGCAGTCACAAAGGATATTACCATTTCCTTCTATGTGAAATTCATTTTGTATTTACGTTCCTTTAAATACAGCTGAATGGAAGAAACAAATGGAAAAGCAAGCATTATTATATATCTAGCCAATTGTCTGCAGCCTAGGGCTGAATATATCATCGGCTAGGACAACTTGTTTCAGTTACTGAAATTTCTAACACTGGTTCTAGAGTTAGTTTCTTTGTGTGCAATTCCACCTCTTTAACTACAATAGAGAAAAGCAGGAAGAGACAAGAGAGAGAACAACAAAGTGTTTCCTTCCTTGTCCTTACTCTGAGATCATTTCTTATCTATTCCTGCTTTTCCATCTAAGGCAGGGATTCTCAACCTGCGAACCATGGCACCATTTCATGTGGGCCCCCACTGCCTTCACCACACCAGGAAGTGCCATGTGGTGGAGGAAGGGCAAAATGGCTGTCCGGCCCCTGAAGCTGTCTGAGGGAGCGTGACCCAGCCCGCAGATTAAGAAGGTTGAGAACTCCTGATCTAAAGTATGGATTTGGAGCAGTCTCTTTTCCACCGAAAAGCTTCTTTCCTGTATTGTGATACATCCTGGCTGAAGAATGACTCCAAAGTATCAAGGATACATTTTATCTTCCACTTCAACAATCCTTCTGTCCACAGTGGAGATGTTTATTCTCCTCTGACAAGGGTCCCCACTGGTCTTTAGTTCTCCTCAATTTGTCCCCCTGGTCCATTAATGATGCCTCCTTCCCACCCCCATCCCCATCTTCCTGTAGAGGCATCTCCCTTCCACTTTCCTCAGCTTTTCTCCCCAAGAAACCTTTTCATGTGTTCAAAGCAAAATTTGTATCTTTTTTCTGAGGGGAAGAGTGGGGAGCGTAAGATAAAGTTTTGTGTATTATGTTTGTGCCTTCTTCCTTGTTAAATATTCTTAAGCTGCACACACACACACACACACACACACACACACACAGAGAGAGAGAGAGAGAGAGAAAGAGAATAGGAAGGGAAGGAGAGACAGAGAAGGCATGAGCCTGCAAGAGCACTTTTGTAAGAGAAATCAGTCCAGTCCAGTCTACCAGACATAAAATGAGAGCTAGAAAGATGTTCCTGCCATTTTCAGCTCATTGAGTGTTGTTGGGGTTTTTTGTAAGTAAAGTTTACCAAGCTTAGGTAAAGCTTGTCCTTTAAATGCTGTTTACCTTCCCACCAAAGTGGTACCTATTTATCTACTTGCAATTTCTTGCTTTTGAACTGCTAGGTTGGCAGGAGCTGGGACAGAAATGGGAGCTCACTCCATCATGCAGTTCTTGGGTCTCGAACTGCTGGCCTGCTGACCTTCTAGTCATCAAGTTCAGCATCTTAACTACTAAACCATCCATCAATAAGTTTAATCAAGAGCAAATTTTCCCAGTTTCCTCTGGAGTAAGGAGGAATTGGCAGTAGAGGCAATACTTGTCATTCATCATGCGTAGATGACTCACCATTTTTGGTTAAAGTAAATGATATAGCAAAATAGTGATGCATCTGCTTAGAAATGGTACACTTAGAATTGCACTGTTTCATTTAGGGAACTAATAAAAATGGACTCTATAGAAGTATAGGAAGGGATTTCTCCATTGTATATTTTAATGTCACAATGGACAGCATATGCCCAAGAGCTGTCAACTCTGATATCAATATGCACAGCTGTATTTGGGTAGAAAATAATCATTTATATGGGCTATAGGATGGTATTATTAGCAGTGTGCCCAAATAACTGCAGCTTTAGTTTTGTGCCACAAAGTATCAAGACAGCAGTAAAAAGAGTTTAAATGGAATGCTTTAATTTCAAAACATGTGAATGCTGTAATTTAAATTGACCTACAGTAAAAATGATCAAAAGTGTAAGATATATATGGCAGTGTATACAGAGGCTAATGAGATAGACTACATTAAAAAACACTCTAGAAAGGGGTGTCCGGATCTGGCCCCTGACATCCTCATTGCTCCCAGAAGCAGAAGTAAAACATGCCCATACGGGCACGTTTTAGTTTCTCTTCCGGGAGCAACAAGGGCTTCGTGGACCAGATCAATTGGCATCAGGGCCAGATCCAGCCCCCAGGCCATAGTGACCAGCCCCCTGAACCATGTGACTGGCCTGCAACTCAAAATGTTTTGGCACCCCTGCTCTAGAAGCAGTTCTATAAACTGCAGCAATGGAACTGGGGTCCCATTTGGATGCAGTATTTTCTTATACTGTACCTGTATGTTTATGTAAAGAGAGAATGGAAGAGAAAGAGTGTTTACTGCATCTACACTGATTTCTGAAACTTAATTCACCCAGTGGTTGAAATCCCGGTACAGGTCACACTGTGTGGTTTCGGTATCCATTGTTTCAATTAGCTCCTAAAATTCATATCATATGTGTGAAGAAATAAGAGTGTGCTTTCTTGTTTCACATTCCCAGTTTACTAAATTAGGCTGGGGTTTGCGTTCATCTTTCTTCCCTCAACACCTTCAATAATATGTGTACATGTAGAACCTTTTGGGGGACTGCAGTGGCTTAGTGGTTAAGACGCTGAACTTGAAGACTGAAAAGTCAGAGTTTGAGACCCAATTACTGCATGATGGAGTGAGCTCCCATCTCTTTCCCTGCTCCTGCAAATCTAACAGTTTGAAAGCCAGAAATTGCAAGTGGATAAATAGGTACCACTTCAGTAGGAAGTTAAATAGCATTCCGTGCACTCCAGTGTCTAGGCATGCCTGCCACATGTCCATGGAAATGTCTGCAAACTCTTTCGCTGTAAACAGAGATGAGTATTAGAGTCAGATACCACTGGCTTTTGAGCAATGGTGACCTTTAGCTATAACCTTTTGAACACACACAATACTGATAGTGATAATTTGATTCTCCTTGATTTAATTTAATTTAATTTAATTTTTCGATTTCTATGCCACCCAATCAGTGGCACCGGACTCAGGGCGGCTCACAATCAAAAGTATAAATACAAGTGGTAATGTAAATACATAATTTAGTCAATATAACACAATAATTGCATCACATTCAATAGAGCAAATACAATCCTTGATAATACTACTGCTACTGCTACTGCTACTGCTACTGCTACTGCTACTGCTACTACAAAAGCAATACAATAAGGTGGCTCTCTGTCCCTTCCTTGGACAAGGAAGGGTGGTGCCTCGGGCAGCTGTGGCAGTGACAACAACAGTCCTCAACCCACCACGAGGCCCAAGAGTTCTTTTATCTCGACCTGGTCAGGGAAGGGGATACAAGAAATAGGAGCACCCCAATAGCCCCAATAGCCAGGCAAGGCCAGGAGGGCAGCGACAGCGTCAACAGCTGTCTCCCATCCCCGGCCAATGGAATGGGCAGTGGGGAGAAGTGGCGAGGTCCTGAGCTGGCAAAAGTGCTGTCCTTTTAACCCTCTGGTCTGGCGGGACCAGAGGGCAATGACTGCGTCTGTAGCTGCCTCCCATCCCCGGCTGATGGAGTGGGCAGCGGGCAGAGGCTGTGAGGTCCCGAGCCGGCAAAAGTGCCATCCTTTTAACCCTCCGGTCTGGTACTGAATTAGGACAAGTGACTGTTAAGATTTATTTCCCCAGAATCTGTGGCACAGAGAAAATGATTCATTATCATGATGAACACAAGTTACAAATCCACCCATGCAAACAAACATGTTTATATGAAATCTGCAGATCTAATGCAGAAGTCTTGTCTATTTTCCCATGAAACATCACATTTTGTTACTACTTTTAACTATTCTCCAGTATATTCCAGTTAGCAAGAATATTGCACAAATATTATTATTGTACTCAAGTTGAAGTTTTCACTAGGTCAACCAAGGTGATCTCAGTTCAGGGAGGCTTGGCACTTGTCTCACTTCCAGCTTTTACTTGATGTCTGTTTCTGAGTTTTGTGTTATTTTTGTCCTTAATTTCCATGGCAGCAAGTCTAAACAGGAATCATGAACCTAAGCGCTGAGGTTATGTTCGTCCAAGTATGTGATTTCTGCCAGGTTCTTAAGTAAAACCTTTGGTAAAGGGACAACATTGGACATAGACTTATCAACTGGATACAGAACATATGCTTAAAATCAGTACACTTGAGCACTGCACATTGTTATGTCTAAGGAAGTTATGTCTAAGGCAGTTATATCTAAGGCAGTTATGTCTTGGATTTTGCAAATACCCATATATACTCAACTATAAGTCGTCCCAAATATAAGTCGAGGTACCTAATTTAGACCTCTAAAACTAGGAAAATAGATTGACTCAAGTATAAGTCAGGGGTGGAAAATGCAGCAGCTGCTAATGAGTTTCAGTAATTAAAATACATGAAAATATGGTAAAATTTATTTATTCAGTCATTTTCTGTGAGTATGTTTTTTGAGTTGTTATGGTAGTGTTAGTGCTTTTTTAAAAATGTATGTTTGAATTTGCACCACCGTGGTTTTGGAACCCTCAGGATTGTTGCCTCGAGTATAAGTTGAGTCCCTTTTTTGGATCTCATTTTGGGGGCTAAAAATCAGATTAAGCTGAATAAAGAACAAAGTTATTTCTTATGATTGTTTCAAAAACCCTGGTCAAGCCTGCAACATGCATGTTAAACCAGTAATGCCAGCAGAGACAGAACGAATACAAGACCAGTTTAACCTCAAGTTGTCTTTTATTTTCTCTGATAATAATAAGATAGTTGAAGTTGCAGGTTTGCAACAATCCTTAAGAGCTGTAATACAATGGAATGTATTATGTTGCTCTGCATAAAGACAACCGACAGGACAAAAAGTGTCTTGAGAACTTGGATTATATAGGAAACTTTCCAAAAAGGACATACAGTATAATGATTACTCTGACAAATGGATGGCTATTCTTCCTCCTCTGAGAAACAGACCTTATCAAAAAAAAAAAACCTTAAATATTAGTAACAACCGGTTTTCAGTGCTGAAATTGTTCTTCTCCCAAAGTAGCCTGATTCCTCACCCCCATAAGCAGAGACCTGAAAATGATCTTGTCCCAAAATAACAGGATCTGTATAAAATGTTCCTCTCTGTTCTTCACAAGTCCTTCTGAAGGGTCATACCTGGCAGTTTCGCATCTGGCCTAGACAAGGAAAATGAAAGAGGACTAAAATTCTTGGTTGTAGCCATATCAAGGTATGCCGTTTCTTCTTAGTAACACAAAGTTACCATCATTGGGGCATGGGAAATATCGAGGGTCTATGACACCAACACTTTTCCTGACAACTCAGGGTTATCTGCCAGGCTATAGTGCATTGGTAGTTCTGTTTATTTTAAAAAAGCATTTGGGATAAACTAAAGAAGATGGGATGTGGAAACTCTTGAACAGAATCTAGCACAGTTGAACAAAAGTTAATCAAACCTGGGGGAGTAGGAAATAAACCTTCCTGACATTTGTATCAACAATTGGCTAAGCCATACTCAATGTATCATCTGCATCATTGTCTATAATAGGGTTGTAGTCCATATGCAATTACTCGGTTGATTCTTCAGAAAGCAAGAATCAATATAGTAGCTGACAGAACATGTCATTGAATTTGGGCTACATAATTTCAGACACAAATCTTTATTTTATTTGTTTTTTTCTTAACAAAGCCATCTGCTGTGGAAGGGTCCAGATAGGAGGAGCAAAGAAAAAATTAGAGTATTCCTCCATAGAAATCATTATGTGTGTTGAACAGGAGTGATTTGAGAGATGTGCTGGAATTTTCAATGGTTCTCTTGTGATCTTATAGACAGAAACTCTACATTGAACAGAATTTCAAAGGAGGAGAAATTTGAGAATGTGTTCAGGATTCTTGCGCTTCCCTAAGTACTAAGCATCTCTCTGTATACAGGGTTTTGCCTTCATTGTATAACCATCTTGGTGGCAAGATACACAGCCATGCCCCTCTGCCCGGTGTCCCACATTTCTGGTGAAGCTGAAGTAAAGAGCATGTACTGTAATTGCTTTGGCAGGGGTTTTTTTCTTCAGATCAGGAAGTGTGGATGGTAAAGAAGCTGCAGAAGGCTGATGAGATGCGTAATACAAAACAGCAACAAGAAAAGAACAAGAAATAAATAAAAAGAGTCAAGCTGTTCCCTTGACTCTTTTTTAATGTTATGCAAGAATGGTGCAAGAAATTTAACCAGAAGAAATTCCAAAGGGCTCTGAAAATGTGATAGTAAAACTGAAACCTCCTTTTTTTGGGGGGGGGGGGGAGTATCCTGGATTACACCCCCCACTCCTCTAAAAATCAAAGACAACTTTGAATAATTATGTCCCAAAAACCTCTCATTGTGTTTTGGGCTGTCCACCACCTCAATAGCAACACTGCAATGCTTTAAAATGACATTTAGTAGAAGGAGAAACAACCTAGTACGGCGATTCTCAACCTGCAGCCTGTGGGTCGAATGCGGCCCACAGTGCCATTTCATGTGCCCCCCCCCACACACACACACACTGCATCTACCACACCTGGAAGTGCCATGTGGTGGAAGAAGGACAAAATGGCCATCTGGTCCCCAAAGCTGTCTGAGGGAGCGTGACCCAGCCCACAGCTTTAAAAGGTTGAGAACTCCTGACCTAGTGTCTAAGCTGACACATAGGCTGTAGTTGATATCTACAGTAGAACTACGAATCCCATTCCCCCCCCCCCAAAAAAAAAAAAAACTTCATCAGGAGGAGAGAAAATATTCAAAGCTTTGTTACAATAATTGGTGAGCCTCTCCTCTAAGAAACAAGAAATAATTTCTCTTCCTTCTCCTGGAGAAATATGGTAAAATTGGTATGACTAGTAACGACGGTACTAAACAAAGTCAAGAAATGTTGACGTTTTGGCAGAATTGAGATTTTAACATCTACAAGATACTCAACTTATCTGGGATTATATGTACAATATGAGCTGGTATGATTTATGTGCTTTGTTTACAAGTTAGTGTGCGTTCAGAACATGTGAATGGGTGGGTGTATTTGCAGATGTCATTATATGTACAATTTTGGTTTCTGTTCACTGTTTATTTATTTATTTTTTGTTATAATATTGTTTTATATGTTTGTCGCAATATATATGTGTTAATAAATAAAAAATATAATTCCAAAAAAAAAAAAGAAGAAGAAAGAAATATGGTAAAATTGCCCATCCAATTTCTCTTCCCTGTAAATACGATGGACAATTTCAAAAGGCTGTTTGTGCATAATTATAATTAGTATAGCCAATGTTTCTCTTAACAGTGTATCTGAGTATTGCGCAGTTGTGTTCAAGGATGGTGGCAGAAAGATATGCATTGTGTAATCATCTTAGGGGATGCTAGCTGTGTTAAACTTACAATGGATTTACAGCTTTATAGCAACTAGCTCTATATTCCAGAGAACCTTAATTAGATTATTATTGTGTTGCAGACAATGCATTATAATAGTCTTAAAAAGTTTTTGTTCATTTAGTTCAGAGGTGTCCAAACTTTTCAGGCTATGGGCCGGTCATGTGGTTGGGTGGGCCAGTCATGTGGTTCCTCCCACTGCAAGTGGAAGTAAAATGTGTGTTGCAATCTGTTTTGCAACAGGATGAGATAGATTTCAAACTGTCATTTTCTCTGCTTAAACCAGGGGTGCCCAAACTACAGCCCGTGGGCCACATCCAGCCCCTGACACCAATTCATCCAGCCCACACTCCCCTCGTCACTACTGGAAGCGGAAGTAAAACACACCTGTATGGGCGCATTTTACTTCTGCTTCCGGGAGTGACACGGGCAGTGTGAGCTGGAATAATTGGCATTGGGGGCCAGATCTGGCCCATGGGCCGTAGTTTGGGCACCCTTGATTTAGTTCTTTAAAATACAGAACAACCCACTGAGAAAATCTTCTGTACCTGCTCCCTGAAATGAATATTTCAATGAAGAGACTCAGTGATGTTTTCAGGGCGGCTTACAGACAATACATTACATTACATTACAATATGTTGGGGTGGGCACAGGGGTAGGGGTGGCAAGGTCTTCATCCTGCCCTGGTTGCTTCTTCCCCTGGCAGTTGGTATAGGCACAGGGGGAGGGGTGGCAAGGTCCTCATCCTGCCCTGATTGCTTTTCCCCCTGGCAGTTGGTATAGGCACAGGGGGAGAGGCGGCAAGGTCCTCATCCTGCCCTAGTTGCTTCTTCCCCTGGCAGTTGGTATAGGCACAGGGGGAGGGCGGCAAGGTCCTCATCCTGCTCTGGCTTCTTTTTCCCCTGGCAGTTGGTATAGGCACTGGGGGAGAGGCGGCAAGGTCCTCATCCTGCCCTAGTTGCTTCGTCCCCTGGCATTTGGTATAGGCACAGGGGGAGGAGGGGGAGGAGGGGCGGCAAGGTCCTCATCCTGCCCTGGCTTCTTCTTCCCCTGGCAGTTGGTATAGGCACAGGGGGAGGGGCGGCAAGGTCCTTATCCCTGCTCTGGCATGTTGACAATATAGAAGAAACTACCATACTTTTGCATATATAGTAGCTTTGTAGGAATTGCAGTGGCACTCTAAATAGGTTATACTTATGTAATTGGAATCATAGGGCAGAATTTGGGACAGTCATTTTACTAACATCCATTTGATAAAACAGAAAATAGAGTTCTTTCATTACCATTTCTCTCTCCCACGGCAGGGAACGATAGGAATGATTAAATGATTAAACTGAACTTTGTTTACTTTTCTATTGAAGGAATGCTTAATCTGACATCAAGCTTTGAAAGTCACGAAGTCAAAAACAATTAAAGGCTAATTTGATCTCTTCTCCTGGTGGTGAAATGGGGATGCCAGTAGGGTATCCAGAAGTACAATTTATCTCATTTCTATTTTAGTGTATATACAAGAAAAGGTTTGAAAATTGTATAGACTCATACTCCAGCAGAGTACATCCATTGAATCAATGGAACCTACAGAGCTGTTGACTCACCAGATCCCCTCTGATTCATTTGACGGATTCTGTTTGTGACTTTACTAATGGTCTTCAGCCATTTAGCTCTAGAGCAGTGATTATCAACCTTTGCTTTTGGGCTTCAATTCCCCAAAACACTGATCAGCCAACATACTGACTTAGGTTTCTGGGAATTGAAGTCCCTTTGTGGGAGTGTGGGCCCCATGTTGGGAGCCCCTGCTCTTGAAGTTCTCTTAGCCTGTGATACCATATATGCTCAATTATGTCGAGTTTTTTAACCCCCCAAAATGAGGTCCAAACAGGTGACGCGACTTATACATGAGTCAACGACCACGAGGGTCCCAAAAATGCACTCAATTCAGTGTGATTCGGCAGCTTAAAAATAGCTTCGGCTTCTGGGGAGGGGGAAAGAAAAACATTTGATCAGCAGGCATTACCACAGCTAGCCACAAGAGGGTGCAAATTATAGTTTCCCATAGAAATGCATTGAAAATTATTTTCTTCTATTCTGAAGCGTTTTTGTTTTTTTAAATGCATTTCTATGGGAAACCAAACCTGTGCATAAAAAGAAAATACTTCACTTACCTTCGTGTCTTTGTCCCTACTCCATGCGGCGGGCAAGATGGATGGGGAAAGCCATGCTTCTTTCTTTCCAGGCTGAGCAAGAGGCTAGGCTAAGGCAATGCTTCCTGCCTCTGTGCAATTGGCCCATCCACCCACTTCCCCTGCAGGGCCACCACTGGTTGGGTGGTACAAATATAGTTTAAAAATGCAGTAACACTACTGTAAACACTCAAAAGCATACCTACGCAAATGTCTAAATTAATTAATTTTACCATATTTTCATGTATTTGAACTATTGAAACTCACTAGCAGCTGCTGCATTTTCCACCCCTGATTTATACTCGAGTCAATTTATTTTCCTAGTTTTAGAGGTCCAAATTAGGTATCTCGACTTATATCCAGAATGACCTATATTCGAGTTTATACAGTATGCATTCCACTAATTGGATGAAGAAGTCTGAGTGGAAATTGGGGTTCCTAGGACAATGGTAAGGAACTTGCTCCTGTCACCTTAAAATGCATCTTGCAGATACTGAAGTAATAGATTTTATATTATACAGTGTTATAATAGTTTTCAGTTCAGAGTGGTTCTGACTCAGAATGCAGTTAATATTTGTAACTCTGCATATCATGAACAAAAAATAAGTTTGAAACACACACTCAAAATATGGTAAAACCTTATGAGACTTTTTTATCTTTTGCATGACATAAAAGAGACCAGCATTATTTTGTTAGCAGCAACATTAACAAAAAAACTTATCTACTCCAAAATTTGCATTTTGTGCAAGAAAACCTTACATTTTGTGCAAAACACAAAGTTTCTGAACTGAATGCATGGTGGGTTCTTGTGCTCAAAATGCCATCATTTTGCACAAAATGTAGTGTGTGTGTGTGTGTGTGTGTGTGTGTGTGTGTGTGTGTGTGTGTGTGTGTGTGTGTGTGTGCGCGCGCGCGCGCGCACATGCGCGCGGCGCATGCGCGCGTGCGCGCAAATGTAATGTGCTTAAAAGTGTAACCAAGCAGGTGAACAAACTGCAGGTCCCATTTAATGAATTAGCCATGGTAACTTCTGGGATTCTTTTCTGCACATGTATGATAGGATTCTGACTCATATGCAACTCTGATTAAATAATCGCTGACAACACCATTACTCTACAGGAAGGAATATGAAACAGGATCATTGAAAAGCTCCCCCGGTGGTTTAATGATTAAGACGCTGAACTTAGAGACTGGAAGGTTGGGTTTCAATACCTGAGAGCTGCACTTGGGGATATGTAAGGAGCCTCATTCAGGTGTCACATGAGTGGAGTTTCTCCAGCAAAAATCCTTTCAACCTAGAGTAATCTCTGACATAAAATTATTATTATTGGAAATTTGGAAACCGGTTGAGCTTAAACCAGCAATATTTTTTCTTACCCTACTTCAAACTTTATTTACTATGTTTCTTTTTTTTTACTCCTCCTTCTATCTTATTTTCCTTCTTCTGAAATTTTCTCCAGTTTGCATAGGTAAAGGTTTCCCTTGCTTGAAAGCCAGTCTGACTCTAGCGTTTGGTGCCCATCATCATTTACAGTGAAACTGCCATGCTGACTGCATCTGCAGACATTTCCGTGATCATGTGGCAGGCATGACTAGATGCAGAGGCATATGGAACACTGTTACCTTTCCCACCAGAGTGGTACTTATTTATCTACTTGCAATTTCTTGCTTTCAGATTGCTAGTTTGGCAGGAGCTGAGACAGACAACGGGAGCTTACTCCATTGTGCAGCACCCAGGCCTCAAACTGCTGACCTACTGATCTTCCAGTCATCAAGCTCAGCATCTTAACCACTAAGCTATCGTAGTCCCCCAGTTTGCCTACATATGTCTGAAGAGTGTTGTTTCCCAGAACTAAACACTCCACTCCAGTGAGGTCTGACTGGTGAAGCTATGCAGATGGTAGATATCAGCATTTCTGGAGTCGTACTTCATTGCCTGGGTCACAAAGCAAAACTCACAAAGCGGACATTTTACAACATTGGCTGAAATCTTCTTGTGTAACTTCATGCTAAGAAATGAGGGTGGCTATACCACACCCATCCCTGAAGGCCATCTTTATTTCCTTGTTCCTAAAAGTAATCAAACAGGCAGTTTTTAAGCATCTGAAAAATTAATGCTGCCTGTTTATGGTACAAAACACCCCTTTTCATCTGCCCATCTCATCTTTACCTCATTTTCCCCTCCAGTTCTACAACGGGGCATCACACAATATCATAAGACACAGAAGAATCTAAGGAACCCCTTCTTCACAGGACAGACTTTATGAGCTGCAGAAAGAGAAGGGAAATTATTTAAAGCTGGAAAATCACTGCTGTCCTTCTTGTATTATGGGATCTTACTTCTGCATCCCTAAATATGTCTTTGAAAATGGGGCACTTTTACCCACCACAAAGCATAAAAATTCCTGTGGGGGTCACAAAGCCACTTTGAAGCATTCGATGCAAGCTTCCTCCCCCCCTTTTTAAAAAAAATCTGCCTTGATTAAGTGTGTTGAGCAATTTAAGGATTGTCTGCATAATGATGAAAAATGATTCTGAAACATTAATAATATCAACTTATAGCTCCCTTCTGCATCATTGTGATGCATTGTTTTTCTTTATCCTTTTATTTCCCACTCTTTCCCACCCCCACCCCAATTCCTTTGTTAAGTCTTTACAATTTGCCCTTATTAAATTTCATTGCACTACATTATAGTTAATTCTTATACCATAAAGATCACTCTGAATTCAAATTCCATTCTTATAATGAAATATATAAATGCTAAAAGCTATCACTTACTGCAAATTGTTGCAATTTTCTAGCTTGTCCTAGACTACATAAGCAAAGCCTTCTCTATCACTTGTTCTCCTTTTAAAAAACCCAGTGCTTGAAATAATGTGATATAAATAGGGGATGGGAGAAAATACCTAGATGTGCTAAGGGGCAGAAGAAAACCTACAATAAAACCTACAAGAAAATGATCAGTTGTTGATTTGGGATCAAAAAAAAAATCAAGTCCCTGATTTTAATTTGTTATTTGTTATCTCTCCTCTTACCTCAGGGTCTTTGTCCTCTTCTTTCCACATATGTCTTGAATGGTATGGAATTCTAAGACATTCTTTCCAAATGGGCAAACCACTTTTTTTTTTGTCTGTATGTAGTGCATAATTGCTTCTGTTCCATTTTTTCCCTTATAACCTCATTCCTGATTGTATTCCTTTGAAGTACTCCAGCAGCCTTCCACAGACATCTCACTTCTGTGCTGACCAATGTTTACTTATGTTTAGTTGAAAGTGTCCATGTTTGGCACTGGTAACATAAGGTGGGAATGAATATGCTTTGTACAAGATGTTTCTTTGTGCTTACTGCTTCTTTGGCCTCTTCGCACCACCATACTGTGTGTTTGGACTCATGACAACTTTTCCCAGTTTTCCTTTTTCCATATACTGTAGTTCTTCTTCATTTGCAGAACAAATGGAAAAACAACAGAGGTGAGGATGTTACATTTAAAGAGTATTCACATTCACAGAGTGACTCATGTTGAGTGGGGAATCTTCTCTGTGGATACTTCCTATCCCATCCCTCCTTTAAACATACTGTATCTGTTTTCTTCCCCAACTGTCATCCTCCTCTCCCTGAATCAGGTGTTTCAGAAATTGTTTATCATTTCTTAGTCATGGTGGTTGTCCTTTGGTGGTCTCTTTATAAGTTCTTCAACATTCATTTGAGAAGAGAGGAAAAGGACAGTCCATGCCATAATATATGTTCCGTGGTAACAAATTATTCACCTCTATAATGGCTTTTTCCTGTCACAAGAGACACAGCTATCAACTGAGAAAATGACTTCCAGGAAAAATTGTATATTCAGATACTAGTAGCAGCTGACAATAGGATTTGCTTTCTTTACTGCAGCATCCTGATCATACGAACCGATACAGAAGAGCAAGATGCTGTGCACTCCATTTATGGCTTCAACTTTTTTCTTCGCCTCTGATTGGAGAGTATTTCCTAAATTCAGTTTCATAATTCTTCTTTGTGGATCTAAGATCCACTGGCATTTGAGATTATTATTATAGGTCTCTTGGTCTAAAACAGCGGTGGCCAACCTTGGTGCTCCAGTTGTTCTTGGACTTCAATTACCAGAAGCCCAGGTCAGCATATCTGCTGATCAGGGCTTCTGGGAATTAAAGTCCAAGAACTGCTGAAGAACCAAGGTTGGCCACCCAGGTCTAAAACCTTACTATAATTTGACATTTACCTGAAAATAAACACACTGCTTCTTTGCACTATAGATTCTTCAACCCAGTTCTCTTCAACTTTTATTCCTTTAAAAAAAAGTCTGTTTTTCCTATCTAAAAAGAGGAAAGGAAGTAGAAAAAGAGAAAGCATATTTAATAGCTGTTCTGTAAATCTCTGAGAAAGATACTCCAAATGATCGTATCTCTGTAACTGAATGCACTGCCAGAAGGAATGAAAAAAGAGGAGAAGAAGGAAAAATCAGTCTTGCTCAACATATAGTCCTGTATTAGATAGAATTCAGTTTAGGTCTGAAATTTGTAAAGTGATTTTAATTTACTTGCAAAGAAAATCTCAGACATTAAAGAAAATCCCAATCATTTGTGTTGTGGCAAAAAGCTGTTTAAAAGCAAATATCATCCAGGGTACACCCCCCCCCCCAATACATTCACTTCCATGTCTGTGTCCCAAATTCATTATAATTTGGTTTCTAGTTCAAGCTCAATCCCGATATGCATTACTGTAGATATTTCATTTTGAGCTGCCTAATGCAACTTCACTGGGATAACAGCTGACTTCAAAGAAAACATTCCCTCTGTAACCTTGACAAATGTGCAAGGCTGAAGGGTGATTTTTTTTCTAAGTAAAGATTAAGTTTCTATTCCTGTGAAAGATACAGTATGTCAGAAAACAGCATAGAGAAGAGACATCTGTGAAGACATGCAGAAATTATTACAGTCTAAAATGCGTAGCAGCATGTTTGTCTCATCTGCATATTTTGTCACCCTTTCCCTCGTTTAATCCCAAAGAACCAAGATCTAAGATCCATTGTTGACTGAATCCAGGGACACATTAAAGAAGAGATTATGAAACCCCAGAGATTTCCTGCCTATCGGCGCAGGCTAAACTAGGCAAAATGAATAAATAATCAGCCCTGATAGAAGGCAATTTCCTCTGTTTCCAAAAGGAACACTTGGGCTTTGGCCAGAGATGAGTCTGTAATATAACCTTAAAACGTGATCATCTGTGCACTCCTGTCTTCTTTGAAACCCTCTGCCTTGAGCACTGGAAGCTGATGACTGTAATTTCACGGGATGTTGAGGCTGCTCCAGATTGTAGCATGACTTTTGAAGGTGCTGTCCAAGGTGCTGGGCAAAGTTTGAAAACAAGGTTTGGAACTTTGGATACTTTCTGCAGTGTCTGGAATAACAGGTGGAGTGGATCTCCCACCCTTGTGAAAGATTCCCAAGTTGATGGGTCTTAAAGCAACTGGCATGCTCATTTACCATCATCGGTACCCCACTTCTGACCAACACAAAAATCTATCAATTTCTTTGGTAGCATTTTACAGTGATCCCAGTTTGGGATTTCATGCAGCCTGCTCATGTTTAATGGTTTCCTTTCCTGGGTTCACCTAAGTTGATGGGTTATCCTATCTGAACAGGGTTTTCCTCACCTTCTGCCTAGGTCATTTGGAAGATGCAGTGGTGAGTGGTGGAACTTGGTTACTTGGTTGATCCGTGTTTCACACATCTAGTTTGACGTGGCAAATTGAAGCATTGTCTCCTAGTGTCTCTGAACCCATGGCAGTCTCATCCAGGGCCTCAGGAGCTTTGCCCTCAACTGGCCTTCCCATCTGGTTGCTGGCCTTTTAGTGGTCGCTTTATGTTAAGTGGTATCCATTCTGTGATAGCCTTTGTCTACCTGCCATCGTTGAAGTGGCACACATGCCCAGCCCACCGATGCCTTGCAAACTCAATCAACGTTGACACTTGTTTTGCACCTGATCTTGTATGCAGTTCTTCACTTGATATGTGATCAACCCATCAAATGCGTAGCATCCTTCCCATAAATGTTCTTTGTGCTACATCAATTTTTTGGGTGTCAGCTTTTGTTGTAAAATAAAGCAGCCAGAAGGTAGTGTTGACAAGTTCAGTGCATATTTTCTCATTTTTGCTTCACTAAGCACATTCTTTATGCCCATGATGGTGAACAATGGCACTTCAGGTGCTCTTGAACTTCAATTCCCAGAAGCCCTGGGAATTGACTTGGGCTCCTGTTAATTGAAGTCCAAGAACACCTGGAGTGTCAAGGTTCACCATCACTGCTTTATGGTGTTAAAAGCTGCCCATGCTGCTTCCCATCTCAAAATGTCTTTTGTTATATCATGTTATATCATGCTATACCATGTTATATCATCCTCTGTCAGGTGTCTAGCTAGTGATTGGACTGATGAGAGAGTTTTTAAAGGACTTTTCTTCTTTAACAATTGATATACTGTATCTATGTATTTTTCCTAGTTTCTGTTTGTAGAGTATCTTTAGTTAAATAGTATTTTAATATTATTATACGGCTCCTGGCATCTTTAATATTTTATAATATTTAAAATGGATGGAGTGGACTTGATCCATGAAAGTACACATTGAAATATAACAGTTAGCCTTTAAAGTGCTGCAGCGTTTTTGTTCTACAGTATTTTTTTTTAATTCTCTGATATGGCTAAATATTTTAATATGTGTGTCAGGGTTCCTTTCAGCTGCCTTGAGTTGCTGAAGTTGGAGAAAGATGGGATATAAATTAGATAGATAGATAGATAGATAGATAGATAGATAGATAGATAGATAGATAGATAGATAGATAGATAGATAGATAGGTTTGTTTGTTCATTCGTTGGTTCGTTCATTTCAGAACAACAATCATCCTCTTTAAGCCAAGTAAGAGCTATTTTTGAAATCCTGGTATACTCCTATTCCACAAACTGTTTTCACACACAGAGATGCAGAGTAGGTTTTCAGCATTTCCATGTACTAGATCTCTATCCTAAAAATTAGAGGTGAATTCTTAAGCATAAATTGAATGTAATGTTTCCTAAAATAACCATAAGAAAGGATTGTGGTTATTTCCCCTTCTGTGATGAGCTCTCCTTCAACAACAAGATAGAAGATTGATCATTAACACAATAGAGTCAACTTTAATGTTGGGGGCTATGGTGTTGATGATTCATTTCAACCTGTGCATGTTAACATTTCATTTTTATAGTTGCATCTGGCCTACACAGCTCAGTTTGTAAGTCTCTATTACACATTGGCTTTGGCACTGTTAGACATGATAAACTTTTCATATGATCTATCAGGACAATTGTTAAAGTTAGCTATTCAGGGGAAGTGCATGATTTATAGGGATACACGCAGCACCCAAAGACTGTTTACAATGCATTAGAAAATGTCCAGTTATAGACCAATTAACATTTAATACTCCTGGTTTTTTAGAAACACCATTCTTTCTCAGGAGCATCTGCTTTATTAAGGTGGGAAAGCAACTATCCATTAATATTGATGCTTGCTGGTAGCAGGTTATAAAATACCGAATCAGATAAACAAATGTGCTGACTTGGTATGCATTATGAAATCAGAATTTAATAATAGTAGTTATGCTCCACTTTATACAGATCAGGATGGGGGAAGAAATGAAACTTTCCAACTTTCACCCCCTCCCCTGACCAGTTTTCTTGGCGCATACCCATGCTTTCACAATGAGCGTGGGATTCCAAGGAGCAAACTGGAAGCAATTCCTTTTCATTTTTTTTAAAGGTAAGAAACCATTCTTTATTTTTCTGAATGCCACTCAGCTGCAGGTAAATTAAAATTCCACAGCTGTAGGACTGCCAATTAGAGCCCATTGTAAGCTGAACGGCTTACCTTGGCATTAGCAGAACCCCTTCTATTCCCCCCATCTCATTTCCATTTCATCCCACCTCCTTTCCACCACTACCATAAATAGTGATCATTTCAAACACCTCCGTCTAAATTAGGAAGCCCTGGATGCAGTAGATAATTCAGTGTTTCTCCCCTTCCTGTTAATTGAAATAAATAATTAAAGTCAGGGAAAAGATTGATGTTCCAAAGCATTGAGGAGATTTGAACTGTCTTGTGGTTAAGAAGGAGGATTTTAGAACTGGTGGGAGAGTGTACTGCAGGACATTTATTCACTCACATTTATTCACATTTATACAGAAGGCAGTAGTGACAGCGGGACCATCAGTCCAGCCCCTGAACAATCTGAGAGGGCATGAACCAGCCTCCAGCTTAAAGAGTTTGAGGACCCCTGGGTTATGGTGTAGAAAATAAGTAACCACTAAACTGAATATTGTTTTATGCTTCTGTTTCTGCTGTTTCTCACCTCTCCTTTTTTTGCACCTCATGATTAGAGTTTTAAGGCATGCCGTTTCTACTCTTTTGCTCTCTTTAAAATTCGGTAAGCTTTGCGCTTGGCAAAATAACTGCTGTGATGGTATACTTGTTACTTTTATATAGTGTACTTTAATGACATAAAATAGATGTACCAGGGATAAAAATTACATGCTTCATACTACTGTGGTTTGTCTCCAGGATTTAAGCTTTGTAGTCTTTCAGAAATTGATCATTAGTTGCCCATCTTTTATAATGTTACAGTTGGCTGGAAATTTGAAAAACAGTGTTTCGGGGGGGGGGGGGGAGAGATAAAATGAATGAGAAAAAGATTGATCAAAGAGTAGATGATCTTAGTTGGAGACACCTCTGGAGGTTAAAGGCAAGAATAGTTAGAAGAGAATAAGGAGAAAGAGGAACGAATTTGACCCAGTACAGAGTTTTACTTTCTGGAACAGAAAAGTCTCAATGTTGTCAAAGTAGGAACTCTGGAGATAACAGATAAAAATTCCTCATTCGGATGTCTTGCTGAGTCATCCTAAGTCCATGTGACAGAATTGATTAGAAAGTATTCTGTACACCCCTAGTGAACCAGACTGCTAGTTTATCGGGCAAGAATCAACTGAATTTTTAAAAAACACAACTAACAGTCAGTAGATTCACAAGTCATTACCATTTTCAGTTGGTTTAACCTCTCATATCCCTTCAAGACAGAAAGTCACCAAAATATAGACATTTGTCTTAAAGGAATTGGGAAATCCAGTTTAAGTTTGAGAGCATTGAAATCATATTATTGGGAACTTTGAGAAATCCATGTACACTGGATCATTTGGCCATCAGATTCTTCAGGGCTCCAGCTAGCCTACTTTTTATTTATTTATTTATTTATTTATTTATTTATTTATTTATTTATTTATTTGATTATTAGTTACATTTTAATACCACCCATTGGGGTAATTTCTCACTTGGGGTAGTATACATACACATATCAAATAACACAACAAAACACACAACAAATCAAAAAGAGACCAACCAAATACATCCCAAAATAAAATAACTGGTGTCTGAGGGCACAGAGGATCAGGTAAAGGTTACCCTTGCTCAAAAGCCGACTCGGGGGTTCAGTGCTCTCATCTCTGTTTTATAGCCGAAGAGTCAGCACTGTCTGTGTTTGCAGAAGTTTCCATGGTCATGTGGCAGGCATGACTAGACATGGAACGCTGTTTTCCTTCCCACTGAAGTGGTCCCTATTCATCTACTTGCAATTTCTTGCTTTCAAACTGCTAGGTTGGCTGGAGCTGGGGCAGAGATGGGAGCTCACTCCATCCTGTAGTATTCAGGTATTGAACTGCTGACCTGCTACCTCCCAGTCCACAGAGGATCAACTGACGGCCTGAGGAAAAGACTCCATGGCCTAGCAGTGGCTGAGAACATCGCCCCCTCCTCTGGTCGCACAACAACGGCCTGAGAAAAAGATTCCATGGCCTGGCAGGTGGCTGAGGACCTTGTCCCCTCCTCTGGGCCAACAACAACGGCCTGAGGGGAGTTAGTCTGTGTTTTGGTTTGGTTGTATTTTGTAAGGTTATATTTTATAATTTTTATTGTACTGTTGCTGTTTTGACTGTAAGCCACCCTGAGTCGCCTTGGCGAGTGGGCAGCAATATAAATCTGAATAAATAAATAAATAAATTTATAGCTAAAGGGAAAACACCCTGAAAGCCCATCTTGAATAAGAAAGTTTTTAATTGTCTTTTCATGATAGTCAGTGATGGGGCCTAGCACAGCTCCACTGGTAGTGTGTTCCACAAGGTTGGTGCCACCACTGAGAAGGCTCTATTTCTAGTTATAGACTTTCTAGCCATCCTCAAGGCCAGTACCTGGAGCTGCACAATGATGAACGGGTGATGCAGGGAGTTGTTCTGAAATCTCATTACTTTTAAAACTAAAAGTGACAGATTTGCTGTGATTTATAGGGACATGAATACTAAGGATAGGGCTTCTTGAATCACCCTGTAGTTCAGGAGTTCCCAACCTACAGCCTGTAGGCTGGACCTGGCCCCCAAGATCATCCCATCCAGCCCATCGCTGCCTCTGCCACACTCAGAAGTGGAAGCACATTTTATTTCATCCATAAAATGTGCCCACACATGTGCAAATGCACCCATGGCTGGCATAAACATGGAAGTGGGTGCATTTATGTCAGCCATAAATGCACCCGCTTCCACTTCTAGGGAGCATGGGCCGTCCTGCAACACTGTCCAGGAGTGTGGTTAGGCCCACAATGGAAAAAGGTTGTCCACCCCTGCAGTAGTTGATCCAGAAACGCTCAATCCCTACTCCATCCAGTTTTTCTGGAGCCAGCACACTGAGAAGACTAATTCCTTGATTCCTCAAAGGATAAGTTCCTGCTGGTCACAACTCATTTTCCATTCATTTCACTGCTGTGCTCTTCTTCTCCAGGTTTGACCAAAACTTTTCACTATTGGGTCTTCCCATCTTTTGGTGGGCCTGCCAAGGAGTCCTTTTACTCCTCTGAGATACCACACGGTGACTGCTGCTGTCAAACATCTGTCTGTCATTTGAGAGATGTGTCCAGTCCAGCACAATTTCTGTTTGTGATATTCATCAACACCTTCGTTGATTCCACTTTGTTTTCTTATCTGGGTGTTGGGGATGTGGTTGCGAGGGGATCCTTTCAAGAAAACTAATATTTCCCAGAATCCTCACCAACACCTAGAGCAGGAGTTCCCAACATAAGACCTGCAGCCGGATCTGGCCTTTGTTGCCATTTCATGTTCCCCACCACCACTCCAAGGGCATTTGATAAATAATATGGCTATCCCTTTGAAGCTGTTGGGACAAAATGGCAAAAAAAAACACCCATGTGCAGGCAGGGCAGAATGGCCTTTTGGCCCTCAAAGCTGGCTGAGAGAGTATGACCCGGCCCCTGGAGTGAAAAGGTTGGGAACCCCAGACCTAGAGGTTCCTATACAGCAGGGGTGCCCAAACTTTTTGGGCCGTGGGCCGATCATGTGGTTCAGGGAGCCATTCACTAAGGCCCAGGGGCCAGGTGCAGCCCCCAACACCAATCCATCCAGCCTGCTAAGCCCTCGTTGCTCCTGGAAGCGGAAGTAAAATGCACCCGTATGGCGCATTTTACTTCCGCTTCCAGGAGAAACAAGGGCTTCGTGGGCCGGATGGATTGGCGTTGGGTGCTACACCCGGCACCTGGGCCTTAGTTTGGGCACAACTGCTATACAGGCTGTGCTTCAATACAAAGAAAGCAACAAGTTTGAAGCCAAGTGTGCTGAACAAATTGTTTTTAATGCTGTCTTAAAGTATGTGGGGCATGGGAAGGAGGAATGATTCCACTGTGTTTTAGCTTATTTTTCTGGTTGTGTCTCTTCTCATTTGTAGAAAGAGGTTTGAAATAGGATCAATGGAACCTGTCAGAATCTCATGATGAATACAAAACAATGGAGAATGTGGTTCAAATCCCTCATCAACTCTCCCCTCTCCCCTATTGTTGTCTTTAGCAGAAAATGAGAGGCGGGAACCTGCTCTCGATGGCATATCTGAGGGGTCGATTGTTGCAGATAATGCAAAATAAAGGTTTGGTATTTAAAGGCAAAGTCTGAAATTCAGCTAGGCATTAGCATAATTGAGCAAAGACAACATGGCTACAAAGTATTTTCAATGTAGAAATAGAGATGTTGGTTCTGTTATAGCTTTTCCAAAAGAGAACCTTGTTGTAGTGTTTTGGAAGGCTTCCTGGATTCTTGAATTTATGTTTGAGTCTGTGCATGTCTCAACCTACACACTTGTGGATTAGTTAATTGTTCTTTTGGAAAAAAGAAAGAAAATGTAATTAGAGGGGAGCAGACCATGGAACGCCAAAACAGAAAAGAGCACAAATAGAACAAAATAGCAACAGTGCCTTCATAAAATGCAGGGCATTCCCCATATGGTCTGGTCCTTAACCTTCCTGGTTGAGAAATCAACCACGTACAGATTCCCCCCCCCCCCTCAAATGCCTATGTATTACTGCTAGTGTTGAAATGTAATATTTAGGACAATATTGACAGACACAAGCAAATAATTCTGTCTGCCCTGAGGCTGAAGGTAGTTTCATGCTAGCCAGAGGCATTTGTGAGATGCAGAAGGTTAGAGAGAGGCCTCACTTTCCATAGCATGGATCACAGATTTTTGTCTCTGATTAAACACGTTTTGCAAGTATTTTCCTCAGAAATTAACCCTTTGACCTTAGTAACTGTTGATTCAGATTGCATGGTATATTATAACAACAGCTGCGATTAATAATAATGGCAACAATACGTAAAATAATTTCACCGTTACAGTTGAATTAGCTTTAATGTATATTTTTAATTTAAAGCTTGCTACATTTACATCATTTTTGTTTTCTCATGCTGAGCTGAACTTTATAAATGGTAGTGGGAAATGTTTCCTCCTCGGAAAAATGCCGGAGGAAATGATGATGTATCATGATTTCATACAATTACCAGGTGAATTCTGTCTGAGAACCTTGGAAAGAAGTTATTCTAGTTATTTTAAATATTTGTATCTCACCTTTCTCCGGAAAAGGATCTAGGGTGGCTTGCAGTTTTAAAAAAAAACAAGCAGTATTAAAAACAAAGAGAGATAAAGTGTTGCATTATTAAAACTAAAATAAAAAATATATAATCTTGAAACTGGTAGAGAAAAACAATTATAAAAACATGTTGCTGTTGCTACCGTTGATTTTCTATTGTGGAAAAAGAAATGGGGTGGGATCAATAGCAATAGACATTATACTTATATATCATCCCATAGCATTTAATGCACTTTCCGGGCAGTCCACAAGTTAATTAGCATTTTGCCCCCAGCATGCTGGGTGCTCATTTTACCAACCTTGGAAGGATGGAAAGCTGATTCAATCTTAATCCCTGTCAGGATTGAATTTACTACTTTCATGATTGAATTCACAACACTTTAGCTGCAGTTGTTGTTGTCGAGTCTGAGCCTTTGTGACCCCATGGACCACCACACACCAAGCTCCTCTGCCATTCTCTGTAGCCCGCCCAAATCTACACCAACTGTGTCAATGATGCCATCTAGCCATCTCATCCTCTGCCAACCCCTTCTCATTTTTCCTTCGAACTTTCCCAGCATCAGGGCCTTCTCCAGTGAGTCCTTTCTTTTTATTTGATGGCCAAAGTATTTGAGCCTCGGCTTCAGTATTTACCTTTTAAAGGAACAATCAGGATTGAGTTCCTATAGGATTGATTGATTTCATCTCCTTGCCTTGTAGAGGACCCTGAGAGTCTCCTCCAGCACCACAGTTCAAAGGCATATATTATTCTGCACTAAGCCTTTCTTTTGGTCCAGCTCTCACAGCCATACATAACTACTGAAAAGACCATTGCTTTGACTATGCAGATTTTTGTTGACAGGGTGATGTCTCTACTTTTTATTATGCTGCCTAGGTTTGCCAAAGCTTGCCTCCCAAGAAGTAAGCATCCTTTTATTTCATGGCTGCAGTCACCATCTGCAGTGATCTTGCAAGCAGATAAATAGTAATACCTTGTCAAGTAAGGTAAATTATGTTAGCTGCAGTATTCCAGTTTAACCACTGCACCTGAAATGTAAATGCCCCCACACCATCTCATATGAGGTGAGTGGTAGATATCCTGCTTTGAAGAATGGGATAGGCAACCTAGCAAGGCTCATTCTGAACTTCTTGGCTGCAGCACCTGCATTTACAATCACTTCTCCTTCTTCCTCTGCATCCCAGGGAGTCGATATACCCTTCTTAGTTCAATCCCATGATCAGGCAGAAAGTAGCTTCCCTCGCAGCATAAGCATTATTTTCTGCGATGAAACAGATCACTGAACTGCAGTTGTGTTTGAAAGCAGCAAGATTATTCTTCCTTGGACTCCTGCAGGAGACACGACACTGAGCCTGAGCTGAAATAAACATCTATCTAAATGTGATTCCCATCCACCCACCTCACCATTGTTTTAAAAATATGTATTAATACAAAATGATGTAGAATGGATCTAAGAGTGTAAATATGCCACATATTGGTCGATGAATGACTGAATGACTGAATGAATGATCTGCCCAACCTCTGATGTTTTCACACAAAAAAAATCAATATATGTAATGAATGAATGAAATATTCACTCATTTAATATACAGTATTCATTCATTTAATATCATTCATTCATTTAATATACAGTAAAACCTCACATAATGAGTGCTTCATTAAGTGACTAAATTGCTTAATGAGCATGCACCAACGGAACTCTCAAAGTTCATTGGAAAAAGCGGGAAAGCAGCGGGAAATTTTTAAAGCAAAGTGATCTTGGTCAGACAAGGCTCCCCACCTCCTTGGGACTTTGTGGAGACTGTCTTAAACTCTGGGGGGGAGTGGTGTCCCCAATGACAATAGAAACATAAGTCCTGGGTGTGTGGGGAGGCAGTGGAAAATTTTCAAACCAGACTGATCAAGCTCTGCAAAGCATGCTCCCACCCTGGGAGGCAGAGGAGACTGTCCAAAAGTCCTGAAGAAACATGCAACCATTTTTGGAGTTCCATTCCTGGATTTTTTTGGAACAGTTTTGGATTTCATGAGCATTGGAAAAGTAAGGATTATTTGATTCAACATTTGTGTGGATTTGTGGGGAATGGTGAAGGTTGTTTTAAAATGGAGTTTGGGGAGGGATTACTGTATTAAAATGGAGTATGAGGGCCATTTTAGGTTTGTCCCAAATGGAATGTTTGGTTTTCAATGCATTCCTATGGGTAAATGTGTTTTGCTTAAAGAGCAACTCGCTTAAAGAGCAACCCTGTGGAACACATTATGTTCTTTAAGCGAGGTACCACTGTGTGTGTGTGTGTGTGTGTGTGTGTGTGTGTGTGTGTGTGTGTGTGTGTGTGTGTGTGTGTGTGTGTGTGTGTAAGGGCATGCCTGAGCAGTATTTATTAATGGTGGGGCAAACGTTTCTCCCCCCAAATAAATAAATAAATAAATGCCACAACCTGTGTGCAGTGGCTTAGGGGTTAAGATGCTGAGTTTGACAACCGGACGTTTGGCAAGTCAGAAGTTCTAAACCTGAACACTGCCTGAGCACTGCATGATGCGGTGAGTTCCCATTGTCTGTCTCAACTCCTGCCAACCTAGCAGTTCGAAAGCAAAAAATTGCTTGAAGATAAATAGGTAACACCTTGGCAAGTAAAGTAACAACATTCTGTAAGCTCCGGCATCAAGTCATACCTGCCACATGACCATGAAAACTTCTTTAGACACAGACAGCACTGGCTCTTTGGCACTAAATGGAGATGAGCACCACCCCTTAGAGTTGGACATGACTGGCTTTTGAGCAAGGGAAGGCTTTACCTATTATATATTCATGGCAGAGGTCTCTGTTTTGAAATTCAGTGATCTTGAGCAAGCATGACTATCAGGCAGCTCGAACTGTGTATTGAGTTCAACATTGTATGTTGAAAATCTAACTTAGTTTCCCCATGGGTTTCTCCTTTGGAGCTGATGTACTCTTTAAATCAAGAGTAGGGACTGTGATGAGCGAATGCATTGAATGCACAGAGAAAGGATAACCTCCTTTGCCTCTCTTTTAAAACCTGAAATGAGAACTCAACTAAACACGTTTTTAAAGGCTATTTCTGGCCACAGACTTTTTTTTTTGACAGCCCTCCTCCACCATATTGCATTGAAGGAGAGTACTTGGCCCTCTGGTAGTTTCTGGAGATGTAAATGCCCATTTTGAGGCTAAATATTTTTGGCTTTGGCAGGTTGCTTCTTTCATGTCCCAATTACACCCTGGACTGCCAAAATGAAGCCACTTTCTTCTCTTTGTCATTGTCCAAACCCAAGCCCTCATCAGTGCATGTCGCTGGCAGCAATCAACAGACCAGTAAATGGGCCGGACTCTTGTATCTCCACATTCATACTGTGTGCTGTTGTCCACCAGCAGTCAACACTTGAGCATGTTGGTCCAACATTCAGGGACTCTGACCTTCAGCCTATTCAGGCTCCTCCAAGTGACATAGGGAAGATTGAGATCTTCAGCTATATCCTTCTTTAATGATGTTTCCTGCCCAGTGAGCTCCTTCCTCTATCTTCTAATTTGGTTTTGCTCTTGTATACCCTAAGAATGTTTTTACTGTTGAAGAATAATGTGTAGAGCAGTAGCTTCACGGCAGAGGCCAAGAGATTACTTGAGATTGCTTGCAGGAATGCCTTATTTAGAAGCTCAGCAGGTTTAGTCCCTTGTAAGGTGTTGATACGTTTTTAAGATTCTAATAGTGGGACAGAAATGGGGCCATGATCACCTGGAAACAGTTAAAAGCAAGCTTACAAAACCTTAGTCTTTTCTATCCTGGAAGAGCTAATGAATTCAGCAGCTGTTTACAACTAAATTTGTTTTCATATTTCTGTCTCCACCATAATTTGCTACAGTAAATATTATTGCACACTGTTTGCAATGGTAAATTGTGTCTCACACCTGTAATTTACAGCTCACAAGCTGGGATTGTGTTCCCCTCCTCTCCCCTTATTTGAGTTTAGACAATACATGCATAAAATCATAGCAAATAAATATGTCGTTTGTAGTTCCACCTGAAACTAAGAATAGAGGAGCTACTTTTGTGAGTGACTATAATTAGAGACAGCATTTCGGTAAATAGTGTGAGACAGGATGTGCCAAACAAGGGATCAAATGTTTGTTGCCCAAACATAATATCTGGACAAGAGCTTAGGAGCCCCCCCCCCCCGGGTCCAACTGGAGTTTGTTCTACAATGCCTTTCTGTCACAGGTCCACTGGGAAAATTCCTTCTAGATCTTTTTGAAATTGGCCAATGCCAATGTTTACAAAGAAGCACTTAAGAATATTTATGTTGTTCAGTCACACAGTCAATTCTGACCCTATGTGACCACATGGACCATTATTCTCCAGGCACCTCTGTCCTCCACTATCCTCCTCAACCCACCCAGCAGTGTGCCCATTGCATCTACAATACCATCTAGCCATCTCATTTTCAGCTGCTCCCTTCGTCTTTTGCCCTCCACCTTTCCCAGCAACAAGGCTTTCTCAAGTGAATCCTCTCTTCTCATTTAATGTCCAAAGTATTTTAGCTTCATCTTTACTATTTGACCTTATAAGGAGCAGTCAGGATTGATTTTTTTCTAAGATTGACCTATTTGTTCTCCTTGCTGTCCAGGGTACACTCAAAACTCTCCTCTAACACCGCATTTCAAAGGTGTCTATTCTTCTACACTCAACTTTCCCTATGATCCACTCTCACAACCATACATTACCATCGGGAATACGATTGCTTTGACTGTGTGAATTTTTGTTTGCAAGGTGATGTCTCTACTTCTAACTACAGTAATACCCCGGATAACGTTATGACTTGGTTCCACAAGTCATGTCGTTATCTGGTTTTTAGCGTTGTCCGATACATACATCGAACAATGCTAAAAAAAAAAAGCCCTGACGTCAGGGACAAACCATGCCGAGGCAAGGCTCGGCTTGTCCGAAATTCCCCCGCTCCCGGGGGGGGGGGATTTCAGACAAGCCGAGCCCTGGGTAGGCGCGCGATCGCACACCTGCCAGGCTCGGCTTGTCCGAAATTCCCCTGCCCCCACAAAGTGTGGGATGGAGGTTAGGGTGTCGGGTTGATCAGGCGCGTGCCTGCTCAACCCGGCACCCAAACCTCCATCGCAAAGTGTGTGATGAGGCTTGAGTGCCGGGTTTGATGGGCATGTGCCCGATCAACCCGGCACCCAAACCTCCATCGCAAAGTGTGTGATGAGGACTTGGGTGGCGGGTTGAACAGGCACGCACCAGGAGGGGGACCAGGTTCCCCTCTGACTCCGTCCTGGTGCCTCTCCAATGGGCAGCCCATGCCTTGCTGAGGTGAGCGAGGAAGGGAGCTCGCCTGCCTGCGCGGCTGCTGTTGCTGGTGGGGGGTGTGCCGCTGGTGGAGGTGACACAGTCCTGCCCAGTGGCAACAGCTCAACGCAGTCCCTGCCTGGCTGCCCGTCCTCCTCCCGTGGTGCGAACTCGAGGCGGCGGTGGCACCGCCTCTAAGTCGAGCGGTGGGGCTGCTGCTACAGGGTCCTCCAAGCTCGGCTCACCCAGAGCAAGGCTGACGGCCGGTACCAGGTTCCCCCTCCGACTCCATCCTGGTTTCTCTCCAGCGGGCGGCCCATGCCTCGCTTAGGCGTGCGAGGAAGGGAGCTCACCTCCCTGCGTGGCCACTGTTGCTGGTGGTGGGGGGTGCCGTTGGTGGAGGGGATTGATCCGGAGGGGGAACAAAGAGAATTACAAACTCCACACACACTCCAGCCTTGGTACCGTAGTAGTAGTGTACGGGCGGAGGGACGGTTAAGAAATGCTCAACCCGGCACCGAAACCTCCATCGCAAAGTGTGCGATGAGGACTTGGGTGGCGGGTTGAACGTTTAGCCCAGCAGCGGCCATGGCTTCGTCGTCTCCCCACCACCACCACCACCGGCAAGTGCTAAGGTTCGTTTCGGGTGGTGGTGGGGAGACGACGAAGCCGCGGCTGCTGCTGGGCTGAAGTCACCTTTCTTTGGGATCACCGAAGAAAGGAAGAAAGAAGGCAGTTTAAGAAACATTAGGATCAACTGGCGAGGCAGCGGCAGCTTTGGCAGCTTTGGCAAAGAGCGGAGGAGGCGAAGGAGCTGGAGAGAAAGAGAGAGGGGGAGGAAGGAAGGAAGGAAGGAAGGAAGGAAGGAAGGAAGGAAGGAAGGAAGGGGGCGCCGCCACTGCCTCGCCAGTTGATCCTATTGTTTCTTAAACTGCCTTCTTTCTTTCTTCAGTGATCCCAAAGAAAGGTGACTTCAGCCCAACAGCGGTCGTGGCTTCGTCGTCTCCCCACCACCACCACCCGCGGAAAGTGCTAAGGTTCGTTTCGGGTGGTGGTGGGGAGACGACGAAGCAGCAGCTGCTGCTGGGCTGAAGTCACCTTTTTTTGGGATCGCCGAAGAAAAAAAGAAAGAAGGCAGTTTAAGAAACAATAGGATCAACTGGCGAGGCAGCGGCGGCTTTGGCGGCTTTGGCAGCTTTGGCGGCGGCGCCCCCTTCCTTCCTTCTTTCCTTCCTTCCTTCCTTCCTTCCTTCCCCTCTCTCTTTCTCTCCATCTCCTTCGCCTCCTCCGCTCTTCGCCAAAGCCACCAAAGCCGCCGCTGCCTGCACGGTGTTTGGAAAGGGTACAGGGGATGTTCCCCGTACCCTTTTCAAACACTGTGCGGGCAGGTGCATGTGTGTCAGATGGGGGTTGGGGAGGCTACGGGGAAGATCTCCGTAGCCTCCCCAGCCCCCATCTGACACGTGCACGCCCGCATGGTGTTTGGAAAGGGTACATAATTTTTTATTGAGTGGAAAATACACACAACACACACACAAACACATAGTGTATACGTACATACATAAGTACATACATAACCAAAAAAGCAGAACAACTTTATTCATTTCCACTCTGAAGTAATATGTAGTGGCTGAAATCCTGTTGTGTAGTTATGCAAATAATGCATAACTACACAAATTGCCTTAAGAAATCTCCATAAGCAACATCATGACTCAGTGTCTATAGAGATTTCTTAACTAAAGGCAATTCATTTCCAAAAGTTACACTGCTTGGGTAATTGGATAACAGGATTATTGACAATGTATTCCAGGGAATTCAGTCATATTCCACCAACTCAATTCTGATTTATGGTGACATGTTCAAGGGTTTTCTAGGTGTTTACCTTGGAAATGAATGAATGAATGAATGAATGAATGAATGAAAGAAAGAAAGAAAGAAAGAAAGAAAGAAAGAAAGAAAGAAAGAAAGAAAGAAAGAAAGAAAGAAAAGAGTGTATAAACCTCAGTGATATTTGCTCTTGTCATGTTCTCTTCAACCATTTGGCATTCTTACACACACACACACACACACACACACACACACACACACACACACACACACACACACACACACACACACACACACACACACACACACACACACACACACACACACACACACACACGTAGAATTAACTGGCAGGCTCTCCATCCATCAAACAGAAGCTGTACTAGACTATAGCTCCACTACAGTTTCCCAAATGTTCTGAATACACCATTTTATGTTTCCAAAGCTCAATGTTATATCTCAGCATCATGGAAAAATATTTTAAGCTAATTATCACTACTAAACATGTCCCTGAGATCTAAGATGTTGATGTTCCCAATGCTGTATTTTATCACCTATTAGCTGAGAGGTTGTGCTCACTTTCACAGCATAAATACCTATTAGATTACCATTTCACAATACATCAATACAAATTAAAAAGTAACTGCTCTTTTTCCTTCCCCTTGGGAATACAAAGATCTAAACATTTTTTTCATTCCTTTGCAAACCTTATTTTTCAAAACCAGACATATTCTATACTAGGTGCATTGTCTCTCAGCATTAATGGAATTTATATGACATTACACTACATCTTAATGGGTCTTTAGCTGCTCAGCAGAGGAAAGGACTTCAGAGTAAAACCACAAGCAGGAGCCTCACCTTTGATCCCTGTTATACAGTTTGGAGCAAGCTTAAACTTCCTCCCATCCATGCCATTAGTCTTATCATCTCTTTTTGTTCTTCTTGTTCTGCGAATATTGGTGATCTGAGGATCAGCCATGAACACTGCCCTGAGAATATAATGCAGTGGCTTTTCATCTGACTTCCACATCACATCATGACATCCAGTTCCATGAATCACTTTCTGGTCTTGAGCCCTTTTTGGCACACAAAGTCCTCATTGGCCCCAGGCCAGTATTGATGAAGCTGCTGCCCTCCATCACGATGGATTCAAGTGGGATTTAATCCACTTGGGGGCCATCATCCTTTCCTGTGGACCTTGGCACCCGAGGCCTTTAGCCAACAGGGTTGCCAGGTTAGTTAACCACTGCCTGAAAATCAGCATTGAGTCACTGTCAGTATGGTCTACTCTATTAACGTAGCAAGATAACCTGGCCAGACACCACATCATCTCTGCAAAGAGTTAATGGTAGCGGGACAGAGCCCACTTTCACTTGATGTAGTGGGGATCACAGAAGTCAGATTGAATGGTAGAACAGTTGTCATTGAGATGGCCACCAAAATTTAGAACAGACTGAAATAAATAGAGGTATCTACTGGTGAATGTTAGGGAACTCCTCAATCCTACTAACTTTATTGGTCCCCCCCCCCCAAATTTCTTTAAATGTAGAGTTTCCTTCTTTAGTGTAGCACCACATTTTGTTCCTGTTTTCTTAGTGGGGGGCTTGTGCCCATGGCTTAGAGACTCAGTGGTTGGAGCTGTCACATTCTCAACTCCAAACTGCATACTAAAAGCACAGAGAAAAGGAGAGCAGAATCACATACAAGCATCATGTAATTTGGAGACCCAGCTGCTTCGCCTTGATAATCTGACCATAACTCAAAGGACTTTAAAATATTCTGTTCAGTACATCTTTTATGTAAATCTTTGATTAACTTATCTTCACATGTATAGATGAGGAACTGGAAAATTAATTCTGCTGGCCCCCTGGGACAGCAAGCTATTTTGCGGCTCTCTTGACAAGATTGTGCAACTGACACCAACAAGGCTATAATACAAATGATGCAAATTGCAGAAATGATGATCACTGATGCTTGGTTGCATGATTCTTTTTTAAGATTAGAAAGATCTTTAGGGGTTGATTAGGGATGTCTGCAATAAAACAATCAGGAATTTGTTTTTTTTGTGCTTGCTGTGTGCTTGTGTGTGTTTTGCTTTTCAAAGAAAAAGGACACTGATTTGATGTTTAGACAGTTTGGGCATGTCACAGAAAACCTAGTAAGAAAAAAGTAATCAGACCCTGAGAAGACGTTAAATAGCTCCTTTTCACTCCCTGTAACAACTCTTGTAAGGTTTTTGAATTCCTTGTTGGAGTATTTTGTTATGTTTAGACATCCCAAATCAATGGAAACAAATAATTTAGTAAGTATGCTCTTTGTTCCTATTTGCCAGAAAAAACTGCAGAATGGAAGAAATGTAAATTGTCCACCAACTGTGATTTGGTATTTTTCAACTGGTTTTCTCAACAGCTCACTAAAATAACATGCTTGGTATTTCTATTTGTAGCTTCAGCAGTTATGACATAATTTTCACACATACTCCCCCCCCCCCTCTTAGATTGTACATTCGAGGCTTTTGGGAGAAAGATGATATTCGGGTAAACTTTTAAGACCTCATGATGTGTTGGTGTGAATAAACTGAAGAGAAACAACAGCGAACTAATTGGGTCCCACCCCCTCCACCCTCCCTGTTAAGCAAATAAGGAACCTCACACTGCCAATGAGAATGGTAACTCTGCTGAGTTTATGAAACTGCTATGAAGATTGGAGAATATATGAAATGGTCTTGAGGAAACAGCATTGTTACCATATTTGCAACTAATGGGATAGATTGACAATGGTATTTGAAAACAGGTTTTCACTTAGATTAGGAATGACAGGGATAGACAGCTTCCATACTGGGGGCATTTTGCAGTAAATCCTATTCTCAATGTGTGGGTTCCTCACATTACTTATAGTTATTAATACTTACATTTCTAGCAGAGCATGTGAGTATGTGCATAGATAAAAGTCTGTTTTCTTGTGTGGGGTTTGAGTATTAAGGTGGGTAAAGGTCACCATTGCTTGAAAGCCAGTCATATCCAACTGTAGGGTTCAGTGCTCATCTCTGTTTATAGCCAAAGTGCCAGCACTGTCTGCATTTGCAGACGTTTTCATGGATAAGTGGCAGGCATGGCTAGATACCAGAGTACATGGAATGCTGTTTACCTTCCCACTGAAGTGGTACCTATTTATCTACATGCAATTTCTTGCTTTCAAACTGCTAGGTTGGCAGGAGCTGGGACAGAGATGGGTGCTCAGTCCATCATGCAGCACTTGGGTCTCAAATTGCTGACCTGCGGACCTTCCAGTCATCAAGTTCAGGGTCTTAACCATTATGCCACCACAGTCCCATATAAAAATAGAAGGCATTATTTTATTTACTTAAAATATTTTTACCCTGCCTTTCTCCTTAAAATGACCCAAAACCTCACTTTAAGACTTTAGGACAGTTCTTGTTCTTGTTCGTGCAGTGGTGATGTCACTGATAAAGTTTGTAATAGATTTCTCCTGTTTCTTTTTGTCTTGTGTTCTCAATTCTGAAAAATTAACAAATGATTCTTCCAAAAATAAATTTGATAATGTATAATCTATTCCCTGCCCAAATTATAGCTGTTTGCATTTCTCCAATTTTATGGGGGCATTGTTGCCCTGGAAATTCAGTAACCCATCAGTACAAGAAACAGACATGCACAGTTACCTGGTAGGACTATAGTAGTATGATGCATACGTTGTGAGTAGAAGGGTCCAATTCAATTTCCACCACATTTAGGTAGGCCTGGAGAAACTGTCAAGAGTTGTATCCTGGCAGTTGCCAACAATGAGATAAAGGCTCAAGGTCAGACTTGAATGGTAACTTCCAGAGATCCTATCATGTTCAAATAGTCATTTACAATATCTAGAACCAGTGTATATGGAACATTACTTCCATCAAAGATCTTGCATGTTTTGGAATGGAAGAGCAAACATGCACACAAGGGGGCACACAAGGAGGACTATTCTGCACAGACAAGGTAGGGATTTACTTCCTAAAGTTAAGACCTTTAAAGTATTTGATACTAAAGGTTTTTAGCATTCCTTCTCTCCCTCTAAGGTTGAGTTTTGGAGAACAGCAGGCAAGTTCTGGAGGATCCCAGACTTTTGGACAAAACTAAGCTACAGCCATTGATCTTATATGATGATTTTATTAGAGAGCTTCGTGAAGCTTGATGAAATGGCTTCCTGAACTACAAAGTTGCTACTCCATGTCTAGATCTGTCTATTCCAGGGGTGGCCAAACTACAGCCCGTGGACTAGACCCAGCCCACAGCAACATTTAATGTGGCCTGTCGTCCTCCTTGCTGCTACAGGAAGCAGAAGCGGGTGCATTTACAAAAGGTGTAAAACACACCCACGCATGCATAAATGCACCCACACATGCTGTAAACACTCCCATAAATGCACCCACGGCTGTCATAAACACATTTATGACAGCCATGGGCACATTTTATAGCAGCATTTATGGTGGGAGGAACCACATGACTGGCACATGGCATGAAAAGTTTGGGAAGCCCTGTTCTATCCCCTTTGTGTTATCCCATATCTGCCTCCTAGCTTTTTCTCAGAGAGCTTAGCATACATTTTATTTATTTATTTATTTATTTATTTATTTATTTATTTATTTATTCATTCATTTATTGAGTATCCCATACTGTATAAATTTCATGCACATCAAGTACCTAATGACGAGAAGCCTTTCCAGGGTAATTATATCTGAATAAAGATTCAAGCCCACCTCCTGAATCAAAGTCCAACAACACCGATTCAGTGTAAGTGCTAATATCTATCAGAGAGTAAACAAAACAACAAAAAAGACAAAAAAAAAACCTGTGTCACCTTAAAGACTAACTCCTGTATTTAAATGTGAGCTTTCATGGTTCACATCCAGTGATGGGCAGTCAAAATTTTTACTACAACACTATGGGCAGAGCTGAGGTCATGGGCAGAGTCAACATCATGATATCATGGGCGGAGCCAACATCATGATATCATGGGCGCAGCCAATGATTTGGGTGGAGCCAAAGTTTTAAAAAAACATTAAAATACAGTACAGACTGGCTGGAGGTGTCTGACACCCCCAGCTAGCCTGATCCCAAAGCAGGCAGGCTCCCTCCTTTAAGATTGGGCTGGGGGTGCCTGAACCCCCAGCCAGCCCTATCTTAAAGGAGCCTGCCTGGGCAGGTAGCCTCCTTTAAGATCGGGCTGGCTGGAGGTGGCAGGGACCTCCAGCCAACACGATTTTAAAGGAGGCAGCCTACCTGGGAAGTCTCCTTTAAGATTAGGCTGGCTGAGGATGTCAGGCACCCCACAGCCAACCCGATCTTAAATCAGGGAGCCCGGGCAGGCTAGTGGATGTGTCAATTGGTATTTTGACTCATGCGCACTCACCAGCAGCCATTTGGGGTTGCAGAATTGGGCAGCCGGTGAGACAACCAAACTGGTCACCTAAAAAAAAGGTAACCATCCTGGGTGGTCTCCCAGTAAGGTTACTACCCTCCCCAGGAGACCACCTGGGGTTGTTACCACCGGTTCTGCAGAACCAGGGCAAACCAGCACATGCCCACCGCTGATCACATCCACTTTGTAATTTTGTCAATATCTAGGCAGTGAATATGATAGAACTGGATCATCCTCTTTCTAGTTCATATCATTTTCACATTCATCCTATTTCCAGTCCAGTTTGAAACTTTGCAATGTAATTTGTGTTTGTTTTCAACGGCTGAAATCTTGTTGTTTGGTTACCATGGAAGGCAACTGGCAAGCCATTCAGTCACTTCTAACTGGCAATTAAGTTGCTAGTGGGATTCTTGGGGTGTCTGTCCCCATTAGCACAGCACACAATGAGAGTCCAAGCAAAGGCTTATTAATTGGCAGATAGAAGCAGTTCTCTATGACAGCATTGGCTTTCCTATCTGTAACAGAGCAACAGGATTGTAGCTAGAGCATTATTGCATTAACATGTCTTATGTAAGTATTTTGTAATGAAATGCATTATTTTGTATGCTATTTATTCTAGAGGACATATTTCTGTACTTTGTGTGTATCTTTTTAGCTGCAAACTCTACCACAGAATTTGACAGAATCAAACATTTAAAGAACAACTATGATCCAATCCATAAATTCATCAGGGAGATAAGAATTAGGTTGATTCACTTGGAAAAAAGTGCAGTTTGAATTAATACGTCCAGCATCCAATGGGTGGGTCTGCCTTTGTGTAATTATAGTAACAGATCAGATGTGGCACATATGTAAATCCTTTAACTGGCTGACAGATAGTTTTTTGCCCAGCCTGAATTACTGTAAATAATACATTATCTCATACATTTTAAATCTGACTGTAGGTCTGCTACAGAAAAATGCATTGCATCCTATTATATGAGTCAGTTTCAGCCATACATTTTGTCTACATCATCCCCTTGTGGGAAATGTAGGTCATGGATAATTTACTGATATGAAGGATTCCTGAACAGGTATCTAAGATTATGTATGACCGTATCATCATTGCAATGTACGATTACTGGAAAACACCAAGGAACAATTCCAGCAGAGAGATGGATGATCGTAGTGTTTGTATCTTCTTTTGCCCTTTCTTCTTCTGTGTAAAATCTTTCTCATTAGTGAACATGAGATACTCCAGTGCAATGCCGCTGTTTCATTAAAAAATCTTGGGTAGACTGGCCAGGAGAAATATAAGACTAAGCAAAATGCCCTTAACTAAAGGCTATGCAATTTCACGGTGAGTTATGTGTCTGGGAAGCTATAGTTCATCACCCCTAAATTCACACAGTTCATTACTCGTGGATTCAACATACAGAGACATCACCAGAGAGGAATCCAAATGGATGCTAAATCGACATGAGCCCTGTAATTATGAGGCAATCAAAATAAAAGTCACTGGTTTCAAAGTTAAAATGAAAATCTGCAATTATGTTCCTTTTTTTAAAAGCCCAAAGAAGCTTAGATTACAAAAATGAGGGGGAGGAATAGAAAGACAACTGTGTGTAAATCAGCTGCCAGCAGCACAGTAGAAATATACTGTTCAAGGCCCATGCTTTCTAAATAATAGACAAGGTAACTGTATGGACTGATTCATTTGAAACGTCTGACAACTGTGATTTATGATGTTTCTTAAGCAAGTTCAATGCTTGAATATTTGATGGAGAGGGCTTGACTCCCTTCCCCCTAATCTAATCTTGTATGGAATTATATTAAAATGGTAGCTGTAGTTGGAAAGTCACAGAAGGGGAAGTATGAATTGCCTTTTCTGCAGGAGGAAGAGGGAAAATCATACAAATTGAAAATTGCTATTTTCCCATGCAAGGCTGCAAACAGCAATTAATCACTGTTCTTCCTTTTGTCAGAACTCTACTGTGAAGTTTTGAGAAACAGAACACTTGAAAGGACTAATTTAAAAGCCTTTGCTGATGCCATAAAATGTCAGGAGGAAAAAAGGGAGAAAATAAAGGAAGGGGAGAAAAGGTGTCCTTGTTCATCATAAATCAGTCAATAATGTAATATCTTTAGGAGTCATGGATTAGCTTCAATATGTCTAAAGCAATTGGCTCTTAGAGCAAGTTGCAGATTTATGACTCTGCACAGAGTGTATCTTGAGGATACTCTTTGACTCACCATGATCCACACTTTTATCTTATAGTTCTCCTCTCAGTGTGGTTTCTTTACCTTCATTGGCTTTGATTATGTTCATATACCCAGTGCTTATCTAAAGGTTTGACCACCAGATAATTACTTTGGAGTAGTTTTGTATGTTGCTTGAGGCATTTCCTTTATAGAAAATTTGAAATTTCAACTCTTTATGCTCCTCTGTCTTCTGGGACTAATGGTGGCTTAATTTAAGCTTGCAACCTGAAGCTGCAGTTCTAATCTAGTGATTTGAGGGGTGCTTGCTAAATTCTTTATTCAGGTTGATTTGGGCTGCCTTGATGTTCCTCAAAGAGGAATTTTGGAATCCTTTGAAGTTCATCACCTCTGGGAAAAAGTGAGAGGGGAAGTGATGGATTTTTTTTTTTTTGAATAGTAGCTATGTTAGTCTGTTATAACAGTTAGTCTTCAAAGTGCTACAACATTTTTGTTTATTCTCTGATATGCAGGAAGTGATGGGGTTTTCTCTCTCTCCACATCATGGTCTCTCTAATTTGCACACAATACCTCTGTGCACAGCTAGTGCCCTTTCCTATTAAAATGTTAGCACTAAAGTGGACCACAAGGATAGTTGGTTGTCAGCAAAGATCCCTAGATCCTTTACACATTACCTTTGCTGTGTACTTTCTTGGGATTCAACTATAGCAAATTCAGGGGCATTTTCTTATGAGTAGATGTGAATGGAAGCTAGCTAGCTAGTTCAGTGCGTTCATCCCAGAAGAACCATTAGGATAGTGATTAATTGCTACCAATTGACTTGATTGAATACCATTATTATTTTAGTTCTGGAAGGACATACAAGATTGTTTTCATGTGATAGTGTTTGCTATATTTTATTGATTGATTGATTGATTTATGTCAGATGCACCACCAGCATATGACATACAAAGCTAAAATTAACACATCTAAAACCAAAATAGAATTAAAAAGGGCTAGATGACATCAACAGCATTTCTTCTTGCCAACATAAGGTCCTCCTCAATGTATTCTTCTCATGTTGAGGGGCATCATGTGCACCAGAAGTAGAAATGACTGTTTGCTATATGAAAAGTAGTAATAGTATAAATAGATATCTTTGAAGATAAGGCTGGTGACTTAGTGGCAGACTACACAATCAAATATGTCACGATTTACTCCCTCTTATAAAACATGTGGATTCTGTTCTATTCCATTTAGCTGTGTCTATGAGTCCTGTAATTATGGGGCAATCTAAGGCTGCAATCTAAGATATGCAGATGATACCACCCTAATGGCAGAAAGTGAAGAGGACTTTAAAAAGCTCCTGATTAGGTTGAAAGAAGAGAGTGGAAAAGCTGGCTTGAGACTCAATATCAAGAAAACCAAGATCATGGCAACGCCCTTTCAGTCCCTGGAAAATAGATGGGGAAGAAGTAGAAGCAGTGACAGATTTTACTTTCTTAGGATCAAAGCTCACTGCAGATGGTGATTGCAGCCATGAAATAAAAAGGTGACTGATTCTTGGGAGGCAAGTGATGAGAAACCTAGGGAACATAGTGAAAAGTAGAGACATCAAATTGCAAACAAAAATTCGTCTAGTCAAAGCAATGGTATTTCTGGTAGCAATGTATGGTTGTGAGAGCTGGACCATTAGGAAACTGGCCACAGAAGAATAGATGCCTTTGAGATGTGGTGTTGGAGGAGAGTTTTGAGAGTCCCCTGGACAGCGAGGAGAACAAATAGTTCAATCTTAGAAGAAATTATTATTTATTTATTTATTTATTTATTTATTTATTTATTTATTTATATTTGTTTATTGCCCTCCTCCCCGAAGGGACCCAAGGCGATTTCCAACAATTTTAAAAACACTTCAAAAATTAAAAACTTTAATTAACCCTGACTGCTCCTTAGAAGGACAAATAGCAAAGATGAAGCTAAAGTACTTTGGACATCAAATGAGAAGAGAAGATTCGCTTGAGAAAGCCTTGATGCTGGGAAGGGTGGAGGGCAAAAGAAGAAGGGGGCGGCCAAAAATGAGATGGCTAGATGGTATTGTAGACACAATGGACATAAAGCTGAGCGAGTTGAGGAGGATGGTGGAGGACAGAAGTGTCTGGCGGACAGTGGTCCATGGGTCGGAATCGACTGTGCGACTGAACAACAACAACAACAAGGCTGAATCAAATTCACCTGTGGCTTTTTTCTTACAAAGTGGCATTTTTTCCTATGCCTGGCACTGGAGGATTTCTACTTTTTTTCCAATGTCAGTATGAATTCAAAACAATGAAATCTAAGACAAAATGGAAATTACAGGAGGGTTAGCTCTTCCAGTAGAAGCAATGATTCAGTCTACTGCTATACCATTTTAGCGCTAGAGCATCTTTGCAGGAAAAAAGAAAACTGGGGGGGGGGGTTTGAAGAAAATGATAACAGAGAGGAGGAATCAAGAAGAAATGAAAACTGTTCCTCCAAAAATTTTCGTGGTCAACTTTTCAAGAACATTGTGCAGCCCATCAAAACTAAGGTTGAACACAGTGGACTAGAAAAGGATCTGCAAATGTGGATAGAACAGGGGTGGAAAGACAGCAGAAGATGAGGTGGGACCAGAGGAAGGGGAAATTGCTGACTGGATTGGATCACAGATGGTGAAGTGCCAATCAAAACCACAAGCCCAATGTGAGCAATCATTATGGGCCCAATCGATTACAGCCATTATTAAAGCTGTAAAACAAACCATAGCAGAGCTGAATTGCTGTGAAATAGCTTTTCAGTGTAGTCACACCTTTAATCTCAGTTTGCCCTAGGTTACAGTGCAGACAAGCAATACAAGTAAAGCATTTCTTTGAAATTCTTCTACAACCTGCAATGGCTTGGAAAATACTCATTATGGGCAAATGATAGCCAAAGTGAGTTTGCCATACTACTTAAATCAGATTCTAGAAATTAACTATCTCTCATTTTTGGCTCTATTATGGTTGAAAGAGATATGTAGTGTGAGTTATTCTCCACAGATCCTGTGATAGAAACAGAAACCAGCTTGTATCCCTCTAGAACAGGGGTTCTCAACCTTTTAAAGCTGTTGGCCAGACCATGCCTCCTCAGACAGCTAAGTGGGCCAGACTGGTAATGCCCCCCACTATGAATGCATTTACAACAGCCTCGGGTGCATTTACGGCTGTTTTAAACTTATCTGGTTCAGCTTTCAGTGATGGCGGCGGCAGCGGCGGCAATGTGGGCCACATGTAATGGTGCCACAGGCTGTGTCTGGCCATGGGCCCTAGGTTTAGAACCCCTGATCTAGAACTTTTGTGCTTCTACTCATTCTTTACTAGTTACCATGTTGGGGGACTGTTTGGAGTTGAAGTCCAAAACATCAGGAAGAACAAAGAATCTTATCTTTGTCAAACAAAGTGTCCTGAAACATCAAGACATTCCTCTCAAAATGATAACCAACTACTATGACCTTTTTTCTTTGCTCTTCTGTAATAGTAGTGTTGCACCCCCTCCCCAATAAACAGCAGCATTAGCAAAAAAAGTTTTTGGATACAAAAAACTTTTATATTAAAAACATTGCATTTTACATTAAAAACCTTCTATTTATGAAAAAAACTTCTATTTAACACTAGGTTTTCATTTTTTAAAACAAAAATCCATGCCAGTGCATTTTTCAACCAAAAGTTTGCTTATGTTTGGAAAGTCCCCAAAATATCTTATAATTACACCTAGTGGGGAGAAAACTCATAATTTTTTATGTTCACACACAAGAACAAAATGCCTCTGTCTTACTCATCACTGATCATGGCAGAAATTTAGACATATCACCCTTCTTATGCCCTGAGTATGAGTGGTTGCTTCTGCTGCTCAGTCTTCTGAAAACAAATTGTCCCCAGCAGCTGAAAATGTTGGATTCCATTCTGCAGCTGCATGCTATAAATAGGTGATGCTCCAGGCATTAGGTACTGAAAGCAGCCCTCTTCAATATTGAGACAACATCATGTTCTCTACCCTGCTAATACGTCTAGGCTGTGGTACGACCTACAGCCCAATCCATATGGTTCCCTTCATTTACACAGGGAGGATAGTCAGGTTGTTGTTCAGTCGCATAGTCAAGTCCCCCATGGACTACAGAAGATCAGGCTCCGCTGTCATCTTCCATCCTCCATAGCCCACCCAGATCTATGCCCACAGCATCAACGATGCTGTCTAATCATCTCATCCTCTGCCACCTAGTTCTCCTTTTGCATTCCATCTTTCACAGTATCAGGGCCTTCTCCAGTAAGTCCTCTCTTCTCATTTGGTGGCCAAAGTACTTGAGCTTCGGCTTGAGTATTTGTCCTTCCAAGGAGCAGTCAGGGTTGATTTCCTTTAGGATGGACTGATATGGTCTCCTTGCATTCCAGTGGACTCTCAAAAGTCTCCTCCAGCACCACAGTTCAAAAGGATATATATTGGACTCTAGAAACCTACTTTACATTGAAGCACATCATTGTGGCTCAGTCACGCCTATTATTGTAAACTCTAGATAGAAGCAGCTCTTCAGAGTTCGGGCACAACTCATTCCTTCCTCTGCTTGGAGATCTGGTGATACTGGGAAGAAGGAAGGCTGAAAAATCAAATGATGTGTGATTCAGGAAGCTACAGACCTGACTTTGGAAGACAGGAGCAGGTCTGTTAGGGACTACTCCTACTCCTACTCCTCCTTCTTCTTCTTTTTCTTTTTCTTCTTCTTTTTCTTTTTCTTCTTCTTCTTCTTCTTCTTTTCTTCTTCTTCTTCTTCTTCTTCTTCTTCTTCTTCTTCTTCTTCTTCTTCTTCTTCTTCTTGTGATCAGCTATTCCAGTTCTGCTAGTCACTTTCTGGTGCTGACCTCTTTTGGCACACAAAGTCCTCATCGGCCTCAGCTTAGTATTGATGAAGCTGCTGCCCTCCATCAAGATGGATTAAAGTGGGATCTAATCCACTTGAGGACCATCACCCTTTCCTGTGGACTTTGACACCAGTTACTCCTCATGGTTATCAGGTTAGTTAACCACCACCTAAAACTCGGCGTTGAGTTTCTGACAGTATGGTCTACTCTATTACCATAGCAGGATAACCTGGCCAGATGGGCAAGGTCTTCTTAAAGGTGACTAATTCAAAGGGTCAGCATAAGTCTGAAGCAATTCGACAGCACATTAGAGAAGCAGCTGGAGATCAGTGACCTTGCTTAGTGTGTGAAGTTAGATGAAATTGGAGTGTTTGGGGCAGTTGGCATGAAGGTAATATTGCTTTTTGTTTATTCTTCTTTCTTTCCCGTAAGCCTACAGGGATCCTGAAGAGAAGAGAAGCTGGCTTCAGATTCAGCAGCTGGCAGGCTTTGTTCTTTTTGCTAAAGATGCTATAACCTGATGACACCTTTATGGGCATTTGGCTTTCTCAGTGTAATCATTGGAAGTAATCATTTCCAAGGTTCATCTAGGTGTGCTTTCGTTACTTCAACTGATAGGTGCTTCTTGCCATTGGCATATATCAGGTGCCAAGGGATCTGTCTGAGACTGGTCACTTTCATAACAGCAGCCCTGAATGTTGTTTTCCCATTCTGCATCCTGAACTTGCGTGCAAGGATCAGGAGAAGTATTTAGTGTTGAAAAACATACCTTTATTTATTTATTTATTTATTTATTTATTTATTTATTTATTTATTTACATTTTTATACCACCCTTCTCACCAGGGCAACCCAGGGCGGTTTACAACATCATAAAAGCATAACATAATACAACCCGAACCTATTATCAAAAACTTCAAAGTTACAATTATAAAAATTTTAAAAGTTTTCAAAATTTATAAAAATCAACAGATTTCAATAATAATTAAAAAGTTTAAAACAACTTAAACATAAAAGATTAAAAGACCAGGGGAGAGAGGGAGCTCAAACTAACCAGCGAGCTGGTATCATGGTACCGCCAAGACCCCATACCTGTCCATGTTTTTAAGTTCTTCCTAAAAGACAGCAAGTCCATCTGTAGACATAGCTCAGTTGGTAGGAGGTTCCATAGGGCCGGAGCGGACACAGAGAAGGCCAGAGAGATGTGCCTCTCTGGCCGATGGAACAACTAGAGAGCCTCTCCGGTCCGCTCTGGTGGGATGGACAGATGTTCTTGGGGTGATGCGGTCTCTTAAGTATCCTGGCCCACTACCATATAGGGCTTTAAAGGTGATATCCAACACCTTGAATTGCACCCAGAGGCAAACCGGGAGCCAGTGCAGCTCCCGAAGCAGAGGCGAGGCATGTGCATACCACCCACAACCCTCACCACCCAGGCAGCCACATTCTGGACCAGTTGAAGCCTCTGAATGGTCATCAAGGGCAGCCCCATGTAGAGCACATTACAATAATCTAGTCTGGAGTGACCAGAGTGTATGTGATCATGAGCAAGGAGTCCCGATCTAGGAGCGGGCATAACTGTCATATTACATGAAGTTGTGCAAAAGCCCTCCTGGCCACGACTGCCACCTGCTCTTCAAGCAGTAGTCGTGAGTCCAAGAGGACCCCCAGATTGCACACCGGCTCTGTTTGGGGCAAAACTGCCTCATCCAGAACCAAAGATGGTAGCTCCCATGATAGCCCAGGACCCCTGACCCACAGTCACTCAGTCTTGCCAGGATTCAACTGAAGCCCATTGTCCCCCATCCAGACCCTGACAGCCTCCAGGCACCTGGAAAGGACTTCCACTGCATCGCTTGGATCACCACGGGCCAAGATGTATATCTGGGTATCATCAGCATATTGATGATACCTCACCCCATGGGAACAGATGATCTCACCCACCGGTTTCATGTAGATATTAAATAGGAGAGCCCTGAGGCACCCCAGATTGGAGCAGCCTAGGGCTGGATACCTCATCCTCCAGCCACACCAACTGGGTCCGGCCTCTCAGAAGTGAGGAAAACCAGGACCACACAGTGCCCTGGATCCCCAATCCTCAGAGCCTTTCCAGAAGGATACCGTGATCGACGGTATTGAAAGCCGCTGAGAGGTCAAGAAGAGCCAGGACTGATGGATGCCCTCTGTCCCACTCTCACCAGAGATCATCCACTAGCGCGACCAATGCAGTTTCTGTGCCATATCTGGGCCTGAATCCTGACTGAAAAGGGTCCAGATAATCCGCTTCATCCAAGACTCCCTGTAGCTGCCATGCCACTGCCTTCTCCAAAACCTTGCCCAAAAAGGGCAGGTTGGACATCGGCCGATAGTGTGTAAGCACCATTGGGGCTAGCAATGTCTTTCATATGGATTTTTATGGCCTTGCTTAATATTTATTAGCCATGACTCATTTTAAAAAATACATAAATTGAAAATATGTAAACAAAAATGATAAACTGACATGAATATGTAAACAATAGCAGAAGTCAAAAGCATCATAAAACAAAACCCAGAAGCATTTATAGTCATCATAACTGGGTGCCGTTAAGTCTGTTCTGACTTATGACTCTCTAGGATCTCTAGATAAAGAATTACACATAAGTGGTTTTCCATTCCCTCCTTCTGAGGACACCCTGGGACTGTGCAGCTTGCCCAAGGCTTCAAGGCTGATTCTTCTCCCAGGAAGCACATTGGAGAATTGAACTCCCAACCTCTAGCTTCTCAGCCAGATACCTGCACCATTGGGTTATCTAGCCTGTTATAAGCATTTATATTTCCCTTCTGTTTCATCCTGATAAATTCCATTAGCTTCCTAAATACACATTGTTGGGGTTTTTTTTCCTTCCCTTGACATTTTTCAAGTTTTATCTCAAACAAGGCCTTCCAAATCTTATCAGGTGTTTCTTCCTTCATCTGAAGTTCAAGGAAACCACCAGAGGTTCTTAGGTTCTCCTGTACCAAGGAATTATTTCATATTAAAGACTTCCTACAAGAGTTGTTAGGAGGGATAAGATTGCCAACTCAGGCTGTAGTCTACTTCAAATTTTGATTTGAGATATTAGAGCAAAAGGATATTTCAGTTATTGAGATGGTGGGAAATAAAACAATGTAAAAGAAACAATGACCGAAATCCAGTATTTAAGTTGCAGCAATTAGACTGAGTAGGTCCTGGTTACAGTAGCTAAGTGGTTAAGACACTGAGCTTAATGATCAGGTGGCCGGAAGGTCAGCAGTTTGAGACCCAAGTAATGTGTGGTGGAGTGAGCTCCCCTCATTTGCGCCAGTTCATGCCAACCTAGCCATTCAAAGCAAGAAATTGTGAGCAGATAAATAGGTACCACTTAGGTGGGAAATGTGGCAGCATTCCATGCACTCCAGTGTTTAGTCATTCCTGCCACATGATCTTGGAAACATCTGAAGTGCTGGCTCATTGGCTGTAAACAGAGATGACCACCCCCCTCTAGATCAATGTTTCCCAACCTTGGGTTTTTGGAATTCAGTTCCCAGACGCATAAGTCAATTTCCCAAAGCACTGATTAGCCAATGTACTGAATTTGGCTTCTGGGAATTAAAGTCCCCCTGTGGGGCATGTGCCCCATGTTGGGAACCACTGCTCTATAGCCAAGCAAGGGAGACCTTTCTCTTTACTAAACTAGGCCCATTGAATTGGTTGAATTTACAGATGAGTTGGTGTACCAAACCCCTACTGATTATTACTAGATTTCAACCACACAGTGGTGGACATCAGCAGGTTCACACCAGGTCACCAGAACCGGTGGCAGAAATTTTGGCTGGCGGCCCCACCCATTCAAGTTTTGAAATAAAGTAGTCCTAATTCAGGTGCAATGCAGGGCTTTCCCCCTGGCCATGTCCTACCATACCACGCCCATAATGTGGTAGTAAATTTTTTGGGAGCCCAGCACTGCAATCACAGTAGCAAAATAGTTGCATAATGAGAACTGGAGCTAATTTGAGATGAGATACTCTAAGATTTGTAGACAAAAATCCAATTGCTGTTCCCAGGTGAAGTAGATCCGCTAAATCAAACACTGAGTGTTAAATCAAAATGTATATGAATTGCACTGATTTCATGTGTCTTCCTCAAGTTGGGATTAACTGCCTTAATGATTGTTTTGGAGGCTGTTTTCTAGGCACTGATATTCAACTCAATCTCCACAAAGACATGACATATTATTTTGAGAATCACTATAGATTCATGCTTTGGACTGCATTTAAAAGCAAGAAATACTCTGATTGAAGAGATTTTTCACTCCCTGAAAATGAATGAATGATTCTCAGTCCTTGGACAGGAAACACACTTTCTATCCGGGCAAGCACAAAAATGTACAACCCCAGTATGGCACTTAATAAAAGCTGGGCTCATTCCTGCAACACAACCACAAATGTTGTTTTCCTGTGGTACAGCTCCTTATGTTAGCTGTTGGAGACTGCTAGCTAAACTATGGCATGTCCTACCCACTTTTACCACCTTGCCCATCTGGTGTTATTTTTTAAAACCCAAATAAAAACCTGTGTTAAGCATCTGCCATGTACCATTCATTTTTTGAAGGGGATACATTTTCAAAAGAGTCAACATTGAACTGAGCACCACATTAAAGATAAGACTTGAATAAAGTATTCTGAACAAGTTAGATAGTGATGTTGGAGTTCCTCACCCAAATGGAATTCTATCAATTCAAGGGCAAAAGCCACCCAAATATCTGGCCTCATTCATAATGATTTTGTTCTGCTGTCACCCCTGCTAACATATTTAGGCCGGTCTTTTCTTTGACAGACTTATCCAGGTTGAGATATCATCCCTTTGGAATCTCAATGAGCATGGCCAGAGGTGGCAGTTCTCAAATCTTGGAGCAATCACCCCAGAAACAAGTATCTTCCAGGTATCTCATGTACATTGCAAATAGAGAGCATGAGGAATTGAGTTTCCTGATCAGTAAATTGAGCAGGTCCCTCACAACTTGGCAGATCCCATTTATATGATGATGCTCTGCCAGAAAAAAAAATGCCATCCATTCATCAGTTTAATTGGCATAGCTCTGTGGATTGGAGATCCTGGCTGTAGAGCCAGGGGACAAGAGTTCAAATATCCATTAAACCTCCTAGGAAAGGAGACAGTCAAGATCACTCAGAACATGAGTGAGTGATAGGATTGCTTTACCTGCCATTTGTCTGGCCCTGGGCAAGCTGCACAGTCCTGACATTCTGACAGAAGAAAGAACTGGTACATTACTTCTGATTACAGGTTGCCCTCTATATCCATGGGTTCAGTAGTTGTAGTTTCAGTACACTCTGGGAGCAGCTAGAAAAGCTCATCAGGAAGACTTTTATTTTAAAAAACCAGCTAATGAAAGTTGGAAACAAGTGCAAGAATGCCTTGTTTGCAGCCTATTAGGTAGTTTTATTTTTAACCATGCCATCTTTACTGTTCCAACAGAGCTTCAAACAAGCTGCAGATAAGGTTTTCCTCCAGTTTGCTTGAAGGAAGCAGTGGGAACAGTCTCCTTGTGGCATTTAAGGGGAACAGACCTAGGGAAACTCAAATTCCCTGGGGTGACTTCATAGTGAGTGAATGTTAATTAATTTTACATTTCCCTTACTCTCTAGTGTCATACCCTCACACAGATAAATGATTAACATGATCCATCAATAATTCTTCTATTTCAAAAAAAAAAAAAAACTGGGGTGGGAGGGAAGAATGTTTCATGAAACACCCCATCATATGGTATGCCTTGTGCTTTACATGAAATTATAAGTGTAGGGGAGGTGAAAAAGTCTGGCCAGGTTATCCTGCTATGGTAATAGAGTAGACCATACTGCCAGTGACTCAACGCCAAGTGTCAGGTGGCAGTTAAATAACCTGACCACTCTGAGGACCACTTTGCCTTGGGTGGCAAAGTCCACAGGGAAGCGTGATAGTCCCCAAGTGGATTAAATTCCACTTGAATCCACTATGATGGAGGGCAGCAGCTTCATCAGTCCTGGCCTGGAGCTGATGTGGACTTTGCATGCCAAAAGGGCTCAGGACCAAAAAGTGACTTGCAGGAACTAGATCAGTGGCATGTTGGTCATGTTTCAATGTGGAAGGCAAATGAAAGGCCACTGCATTATATTCTCAGGACAGTCTTCTTGGCTGATCGGATATGTCAGGAAATATGTCACTGAGCTTGTCTCTAGCACAAGAAGGAGGGCCTTCTCTGTCTCTGCACCGGCCCTATGGAACCTCCTGCCAGCAGAGTTACAGCAGCAGATGGAATTGCTGCCCTTTAGGAAAGAACTGAAAACCTGGCTGGCAGGATAGGTGTGGGGCAACGATGGAGGGGTGACTCTCACCTGCTGGCTTATATAATTAAGATTTTTCTCTCTCTTTTAATGGATGGGGCTTGTGGGTAAATTATTTTGAATTTTAATGGGTTTTTAAAGAGTCTTTAGTTAGATTTGATGTTGTTTTTAATTGTTGTTAGCTGCCCAAAGTCGTTGCCCAGTTGGGCAGCAATAGAAATTTGAAGGAAGGAAGGAAGGAAGGAAGGAAGGAAGGATGAATGGATGGATGGATGGATGGATGGATGGATGGATGGATGGATGGATAGATAGATAGATAGATAGATAGATAGATAGATAGATAGATAGATAGATAGATAGATAGATAGATAGATAGATTGATTGATTGATTGATTGATTGATTGATTGATTGATTGATTGATTGATTGATTCCTGGAAGAAACTGGGGCAGCCATTCTATGCTGAGTTATAAGCAAAGAAGGTCTAAGTAAATTTGGAGAATTTAAGTAGACATCTGCCAAAAGAGAGTGTTATGGTACTTTGAAGACTAACAAATTTATTTTCTTACACTGAGGTTCAAATATATATTCTGTATACTTCAAACAGAGGTGGCCAAACTTTTTGAGCCATGGGCTGGTCATGTGGTTGAGTGGGCCAGTCACATGGTTCCTCCCACCGGAAGCGGAAGTAAAACGTGCCCACACATGTGCAAAACACTGCCATAAATGCACCCACGGCTATCATAAATGTATTTATGGCAGCTGTGGGGGCTTTATGGCAGAGTTTTACATGTGTGGGTGTGTTTAACTTCCACTTCTGGTAGCAGTGTGGGCAGCGTGGGCTGGGTTATTAGGCACTGTGGGCCAAATTTGGCCTGTGGGCCATAGTTTGGGTACCCCTGATTTAAAATAACATGAGTGTTTCTTTGAAAGCAAGTAGACACTGACAAAAATCCTGTTACACAACTGTGCTTATGAAACTTGGGGTTGTGCATGTGGTAGTTGTGCTAACATTGAGGCAAAAGTGCTATCCCTGAAGCGCTTTTGCAAGCACACGACACAATTCCGTAGAACAACTCCTTTTTGCTGGATATAATACTTGGTACAATTATGCTGATGTAACTTTATGTTATCCTGACATGAACAGCATACTGGCCAGCCTGATCCAAGCAGTCAGATAGATCACGGTGCTTACATTCGGAGCTGATTTCTGAATTACAGGGATCGTGATATTGGAGTCAATTTTCCCTTTAAGTGTATTTTGGCAGCAACTCTAATTTTAAGTATTACATAAAATGTTACATAGCTTGATTGATATCTGCTTTCCTGTTTCATGCCTTCACTTTCTCACATTTTAAAAATAGCCTCCTTAAAATGGGACAGAATTCTAATGCTGCTGCTGTAAGAGCCATCGTGAGAAACGTTGGGATTCTTATAAAGTAAAGCTCTTTTGCAGAGTATTTTTTTTAGCATCTGCTTCTAGCCTCTTTTCAAACAGGCCTTTAATTTTTTCCTTAAAAAAAAAATCAGTTTCTATAATAGGAAATGTGGCAGCAGGTTTGCCTTGCTAATTTGAATGTAATGAGGATTGGTGTGTAGACATTGAGATCAATAGGACAAAGGACATTATTTATTCAACGTATGATCTCTCATTCACTCTCCCTTTCTTTTCCTGCTTTCTGGGTCCAGAATTGTCCCCTGTTTTGTTTTGTCTTTTCCTCTGGGCTACACAAAAGTTTCTGATAGCTAAAAAATAGCACTGCTCTTGATACAGTTTATCAAGAAATAGTATCCTCTCATACTCACCAGAAATGGTATATGTTTTGAGCAAGCTTTCTGGGCATGCTTTTCCCCAGATGCTGACTGAAAGGTCAGCAGTTAACAACAACAACAACAACAACAACAACAACAACAACAACAACAACAACAACAACAACAACAACAACAACAACAGAGGCACAACTGACAACTATTCTAAATAGAACAAACTGTGGATATGAATTGGCTATGAAAGGACTGAAGGTTTCACCTTTGCTTTATATGGATGATCTAAAATTGTTTGGAAAGACAAGAGCTGAATTAAATGCACTGCTGGAAACTACAGATAAATTTAGTAAATACTTTGGAATGCAATTTGGAATTGATAAGTGTGCAACAATTGCTGTTAAGGTGGGCAAAATTGTCAAAGGTGATGGATTTGAGTTAGATAATGGAGAATATATTAAAGCAATAACATCAGAAGAGGGATACAAGTACCTGGGAGTTCTGGAAGCTTCTGACCTACTACACAACCAAGTCAAAAGAACTACTTCTTCAAAATACATAAAGAGGGTCCAGAACATCCTGAGGTCAAAACTGAGTGGAGGTGATATCAAGGCAATTAATACCTGGGTAGTACTGTACCTGTTATACGTTATTCAGCTGGGATAATTGATTGGACCCAAATGGAATTAGACAGCCTAGACCGAAAAACAAGGAAACTAATAACTATGCATCATGCCGTGCACCTAAAAAAGTGATGTTGATCATTTGTACTTACGGAGAGCTGAGGGTGGCAGAGGACTCCTACAGGTGAAACAGACAGTAGAGGAAGAAAAGCATAGCTTGAATGACTACATTAAGAAAAGTGAAGAGCCTATGCTTCAGGAAGCGAACAAAGGAGAACTTTTAAAAACAATGAAGAAGAAAGCTGAATACAGAAAGGAAAGAATAGACAGTAGAGCTGCAAATTAGAAAAACAAGCCAGTGCATGGTCAATATTTGAAAAATATAGAAGGCAAGGATGACCCAAAACTGACATGGGGATGGTTACAACCAGGAGTTTTGAAGAAGGAAATGGAAGGATTTATCTTGACATCTCAGGAACAAGTGTTGCCAACAAATTTCATGAAGATGAAAATACAGCACATATCCAACAATAGCAAATGCTGGCTTTGTCATGAAAAAGAATGAAACAGTAGATCATCTGATCAGTGGATGCAGCAAAATTTCACAGACTGATTATTTGCAATGCCATAACAGGGTTGCAAAAATTATCAATTGGAAACTTTGCCAGAAGTTTGGTTTAGACTGCAGTAAAAATCATTAGGAACATCAAGTAGAGAAAGTTTTAGAGAATGAGAGAGTCAAGATCCTGTGGGACTTTAAAATTCAAACAGATAGATATCTGCCTCACAACACACCTGATATAACTGTTGTGGAAAAGAAGAAGGCCTGCTTTATTGACATTGCTATACCAGGAGATGCATGAATTGAAGACAAACAACTGGAGAAAATCACAAAATAGCATGATTTGCAAATTGAAGTTGAGTGTCTATGACAGAAGAAATCTGTTGTTCCCAGAGTGATAAGAGCCCTTGGAGCAGTACCTAAAGGCCTCCCTAGAGATTTGGAAATTTTGGACTTATCTGATTTGAACATCCTAACTCTCAAAAAAACAACTCAGACGTTACCTTAACAGCTCTTAGGTCCTTGGTTAGGGCTTGAACTGTTAATTTTATTCCAGTCTTCGACTGTGAACCAAATGGTTGATTTGTATAACAACAACAACAACATATATATCAATATATATATCGTATATTGATTTGTGGTTTTATATTGAGTTGTGGTTTAGCTATGTATTTTTAAATTGTGTATGTAAGCCGCCCAGAGTTGGGTTTTTTACCCGATCGGGCGGGATAATAAGTCGAAATAAATAAAAATAAATAAAAATTTATTGGCATCAACAACAAAACTTACAAAAGCCAAGTACAATAAAGGGGAGTAAAACACAGTGTTGAGAGGGTGCACAAAACAGGTAAAACCCAGGGCCAGAATAAAATATGGCTTTACTGTTTGGTAGAACCAATAACTTTGGCTAAAAAGGTGGCAACCAGCCATATGATGTCAGGAATGTTACAGGTTAAGAGGAGATGCATAGTGATGTGGTCAGAAGAGGCTACCCGGTCCCTAAGTAGAGGGCAGATCCAGATCTCCCTAAGATTAGCTTAATGAGCGCATTGAGGTCAGCAGTTCAAAACCTGAGTACTGCATGATGAAGTGATTTCCCATCTCTTTCCCAGCTCTTCCCAATCTAGCAGTTTGAAAGCAAGAATTTGCATGTAGATAAACAGGCAGGACTTCATTGGGAAGGTGCACTCCGATGTCTACACATGCCTGCCACATGTCCATGGAAATGTCTGCAGACACAGACAGCACTGGCTCTTTGGCTATAAACAGAGATGAGTACTGAACACTAGCGTCAGATACAACTGTCTTTTGAGCAAGGGTGACCTTTATCTTTACCAAACAAGCTTCAAATCTACTGGAGGAAACTCATAGGTAGAATTTCAGAAGTGGTGGTGTTTACCAGCTCACCCCACCCACCCCCTTCAGTCTCTCTGTGCTCAAAAGGTCTGCTGTGAAGGATGTTGTTCTCCAATATACTGTACCATAAATGTTGCTTGGGGGTGCAGGGGAGGGGGAGAGGGGGAGAGAGAGAGAGATCTTTTCAAAAATGGAAGGTGCTTCCAGGTTCAGATTCTGATGATGACTTTTTTGAGCTTGAAATTGTCAGGTTACAAACCAACTTGTGAACAATCAGATCCAACACAGAACAGATAGTACAGGTATAGATGAGCCAGTGAGCTCTAACTGATATAGGAGGAAGAAAAGGGGGCATTTACCATACGAGCTGAGAGATTCTGACAGTTATAATCCAAAAAAAGTTAACTTTTCCAGGAGGCTTTTTAGGATAGATATCTTACAACAGAGGTCATATCAGATCCACTTGAATCTCTCTGGGCAATGGTAATGAAAACCAACAAAATCAGAAGAAAACTAATGAGACATTCTCCATTATGTCTGAAAAGAAAATGTTTAGCTTTGTTTTGTTTTTTTTCTTATGGCCATTTAAAAAAAGTTTATATTGATTCCAAAGTTTTCAGGCTGAAGTGTGATTTTGATGGTTCATTCATAGCTTGCAACTGCGGTGGCTCAGTGGTTAAGAAACTTGCCTTGCTGGAAGGTCAGCAAGTCGGCAGTTCAATATTTGAGTACTACATGATCAAATGAGCACCCGTCTCCGTTCCAGCTCCTACCAATCTAACAGTTCGAAAGCAAGAAATTGCAAGTAGATAAATAGGGACCACTTTGATGGGAAAAGATCTTGGGGACATGAAAGGAGCCTCATTTGGGCCCTGAGCGGAGTTCCTCTAGCAAAAATCCTTTCAGTCCAGAAAGCACCTTTGTGTGTTTCTGACACGATAAAAAAAAGCTGTTTTGCATTCTCAAATCTTTTTATTATATAAATACATATGGGATATACTTAAGAATGTAATACTAGATACACTTAGCTGGGAGTAAGATTTAATGAGTACTTAAGGTTCCACTTCCGAGTGAACATGCAAAGGATACCCTACTTGAACATTTACTTTTACTGATTTATAAACGTTTAATCTTTCTTATCCTTTCATGGTGCTTTAAGTTCCTTTTAGTTCTGAATGCATTAATTACTGTGAGTTGTGCTTAAATGTTTTCTTCATAAACTTTATGGCATATTTTATGTGCCAATTTATCTGAACAGGTAAACATAAAATATACATGATTTTACAATAACATGTATGAAAGGAATAATTTCTCACTAATTGCAGTGCCACAGAGTGGTGAATAGTCTGGGGATATCAGGTTAAATTATTCATATGTTTTGGACAGTTGTTTTATTATGATAAATTGCAGAGCCTTGACATTCTCTTTTATTAATGAGCCTAAAATAGCCATTCTTCTCATATCTATTTTGCAATGACTCTTATCTTCTACAGTCTCTGGTCTAATAGGAACTTCAATCCTGTTCAAGTTGAGCAGAACATCAGATATTTGATGAGCTTTGCTGATTGATCTTTGCTGACAGTACATACCGACTCTCTCTCACTTTAAGACAACAGCATCAAATGATGACCTTCACGAAGGGATAGGAGACATTTTTTTAACTAAAATCCCAGAAAACCTAAGCTGCCCAAGATATTGGAGAACTGTAGCTCAAGAGAACAATGTTTCACATCTCTGCTCTAATATGGGATTAAACCATCACAGTTTGATTAACATCTTAGCCAGAGATTGCTTGGATAACATCTCTTCCAGCCAGTCTCAACACCAGGGTCACTTCCCTTTGACAACAACTGTCGAGAAGACAGAGCCTTTTAAAAGTGTCCCTTGGAGTCCAGAAAAGTGTTCCTGATTAGCAAGGGAGGAAAAGACATCTCAGTGGTAGAGGATCCAGAAGCTTTCACATTTGATAAGTGGCATTTTAAATTAAGCTGATAAAAATTATGTCTGGTGTCCAAAGAGGTAACTTTCAGTGAGTGCTGCAATTCTGAGGGTCAAAATAAATGTTAAAGCTAGCACATTAGAAGATGAAAAAAAAATCAGTGTTTTAGGGATGAAATCATCTCAGGGCCTAAGCCAACATTTTCCAAACTATGTTCTGCAGAATACTGGTGGACTTTAATTCCCAGAAGCCTAAGTCATTACATTGTCTGATAGGTGTTTTGGAGGATTGACATAGGTTTCTGGGAACTGAAGTCCAGAAACTAAAGATTGGGAAACACTGGCCTAAGCAATACCAGCAAAGCCTGGATTTGATTCCTGACAACCAATGACAGAACAACGAAGTTGATTTTCAAGCTCCAAAAAGCTTCCAAATCAACTTTCTTGTTCTGTGATTGGTTGTCAGGAATTTCTGGGAGATCCAAGGGGGGGAATCATAAAAGCTGAGAATCAGTACTCTTTCAACATGTACAAAATGGTTGCTTCTTGCCACAGGTATTCTGTAATGTTTAGTTTGGCACTAAGCTACAAGGTCCTGGGATTTGATCTGGAACAGGGCAGGTTACTGTTTTGTAGTGCAGAAAATAGAAGAAAGGGAAACCTACAGTTAGCCCACTTATTTTGAATCTAACACAGGGACACATAAATGCAGAATTATCAGCCCTTGATCAGCAAACAGGTATAGCTAAAGGACCACTTTTGAGGGGGAAATCAGAGTAATTTAGTAGAACTTGAAAAAAGTTCTTTTTTTGAGACTTCAATACTCAACATTTCTAAGTAACAGACAAATTGTCCAGAGACCTCTGGGAGTTCTGAGCTGGTAGTCTTGGTCCTTATGTCACTCGAAGGAGCGTTTCCACCATGGCCTAGGATCATTTACATGACAAATATCTTTTGGTGTTTGGAACATAGAAACTGAGGTACCTTTACAGAGTGGGGTCTGTCTCTAGCCCCCTAGTAATAACCCATCCACTCTCTAGCCTGCCTACTCCCCTTTGCTTTGGATCAATAGATCTTGTCTGAACATGGTTGAAGAGAGCAATATCTTTTGGGTTTCCTGCAAAAGGAAGAGGTCTGTGAAAGGAGACTAAGGCAGTTTGGGTTTGCTCCCTTGGCTTTCCAGATATCTCACTCAGATCTAGCCTCCCTGATAGTCTCTGTTGCAAGTGCCATGAGTTGATCATTTGTTTCTTTCAGTTTGTTTCCCCTTGTTGTCAGTACATTGGGTAGGGGCATTGCTCTCTCTTCTCAGCTGGGTACCGTTTGTCACAGCCATCTGTCAACAAATGCCTACAGAACCCGCCAGAGAGATTTTAGCAGCTGATATGGTGATAGTACAGCATTGTAGCTCCTTTTTAACTCTTCCTCCACATCCCTCCTCCAATATGCTTTGGTGCTAGAACTATCCCAAGTGTCACGTTAGGTAGAGAAAAGCTTCAAGCTACAGGGGAGGAAAGCTGCCTGCCTAATTGAACCACCTTTTCATCCAAACTGGAAGCTGTCCCATTAAAATTTCTGGATGGAATTAAATCAGAGGTTTTGTGTTATTAGAATCATAGCATTATAGAACTATAAAATCCCCAAAGATTATCTACACCAGATCTTAAGCTGCCCTTTCTGGTTTGGTGTCCTCTGCCAATCTGATGAGCCTGCCCTTTATATCTTCATCCCTGCCATTTGTAGAGCAGTTGAAAAATGCCTGGCCCATGATAGAACTTTGTAATACAGTAATACCTCGGAAAACGCTAAGACTTGGTTCCACAAGTCTTGGTATTATCCGATTTTTAGTGTTATCCGATGCATGTTAAAATCCTATGGGATGTATCGGATAACGTTAAAGCTCCACAGAGATACATTTGTAACCGCACAGGCTTTAGCGGTTGTTATCCGATCCATCCCATAGGACCTTAACGTTATTCGATCCAATTCTCCTCCCCAGATTAGTTAACGTTAAGCGATTTTAGCGTTATCCGAGGTAAACGTTATCCGAGGTATTACTGTAGATCACATTTTCCCAAGATGTGGAAGAACCATATATGTGTTTACTCTGGGTAAAGCACATCGACCAGCTACTAATCCACTTAACAGGAGGATCTTCTACACAACCACAAGAACCTCACAGATATTCATGTCAAAAGCCATGCTGAAATCAAGACAGAGTACATCCATAAGGTACCACAATTGGTCAATCATTCAATTCAAAAGAGATGACTATTGGCATGATCCATAGAAAGTCTTTCCCCAGCCCTGCATGTTGAGAGTCTTTGGCTCTGGAAAAGCCATAGGCTTTTAGTGTATCAGTGTGTGTGTTTTCCTCTGAAGTACTGTATTTGCCAGCACATAAGATGCATATATACACACACTCCATTTTCCAGTCTATTTTAAGGGGGGAGTGGGTCTTATACACCAGCAAATATGATAACTGTCATGGATTTCCAAGATGCCTATAGTCTAATAAACTGGCTGGATAGCTCAGGTATAGGTATAGGTTTTTGCCTGCAGAGATTGGGGTTTCGATTCCCTACTGTGCCTGTTGCATGAACAGCCAGCCTATAAGTTGCACAGTCCTAGCCCCCCCCCACACACACACACACAAAGAAAAGAATTGTAAACCACTTCTTGTGTATTCTCTTCACAGAAATTCCATCTCAGTATTTCTAATATTTTATCTTTGGTTTTGACTATTCTTATTCGTTCTTCTTCTTCCCCTAAAAGCCCGATAAAGGGATTTTTAAAAATCAAGAATATCAGAGAGTAAATAATTTTTAAAAATGTTGAGGCACTTTAAAGACTCTATTTGTTATTTGGCTCAGTTGTGAAGTTTCACCCTGTTGACTTCTTCACAACTAATCTGAATAACAACCAGATATCTTCTGCTATTACTAGTTGTAAAAAGCCATATTGACTTGTATACTTATATGTTACCTTTGTACCTGATGTGTATAAATTGATGCCATGAAGTCTCACTCCTATAGGTGATGATGTTTTTACCTGAAAAACTGTTGCCTTTTAAATTTTGGGGAATGTTTGACAGGCAGGGTTGAATCAGGAACAAAAAACCTCATTAGATTGTGGGTTCAATTAAAAGGGAGTTTATTGAATTGAAGGTACCATCTCAATTCAAATAAAGTTCACCCACATAAAGAGCCCCTAACTAGGAAATTAGCCAGAAGTTGTTTGATACAAATTAGAGAAGTTTACTTTGGAAACAAGTAAGAAAATAAACATTGGATAGAGAAAGAAAAATAAGAACTGTGAGGCAAATTAATCGCCCCATAACACATGGCCAATATGCTATGGGAAATTGCTACCACAGGGCAGAACCAAAGGTTCTGCACCAGACAGTGGAGGAAGCTGGTTTATATACACATTCAAATGGAGCAGAAAGGGGCTTGCACAAACATTATTGGTCCAAAGCATCACATGAAAGGGGAATGGGTCTGCCCCCACATTTGATTTGCTCAGGAGTGTCCACACGGAAGAGGAGAAGTCCACCCCCAAAGTTGGTTGGTCCAGGATGTCACTTGGAGAGGTGGGAGGAGTTTTGCCGTGTGGCTAGCATGGAGCCTGCTATGGGATGACTTGAGGTCAGTTACAAAAGTCCATGTATGGTGTTTCCCCAAAACACACTCTTGATTGGAGGAAATCATCCAGAAGTCCAGGCCAAAGTCTGCTGTTTGTTTGTCATGCTTCTTGCATACAGCTGCAGAGAGCAAATTTCCTTAAGGAAGAGGTTTCCTCTGTGAGATCCTGCTTGCCCAAATATGGTCTGAGTGTATGAAGAGGAAGTTAAGAGATTCTTGTTTGAATAGACAAGAATTGAACAGTTTAAAGTACATGAAAGCATTTTTATTAATTTATTTGACATCCTAGGTATAACTGCTAGTGAAATAAAATTAATCAGGAGTGAAAGGGTTAAGTCTGCTGTGTCTATTTGGCAGAAAGAAAAAATGCATTTTAAACCAAACTGCAGTTCCCAGAGCCTTTTCACTACTACTGAGGCTTGGCTTAAACAGAAACAGAGAAAGGGGTGGAGGACCCTTGACCATGGCCTTTTAAAATAGTGGTTTGAGATTTTTATAAATTTATTAAAAATCAACCCTTGCAGTTATCTTACCTTCAAGTGAATCATGGTACAGTGGGGTGTTTGTGGACATGTAAGCCTATTGGGTGTAGTCATGGGAAAATAGAAGAAGTAATTTTATTGAAAAATAAAATATAAATGAAAATAAAGGGGGGGGCAGTTTCCAGATTTGGGCTAACAATGAAATGGACTTGATCCACAAAAGATAACATTAAAATCCAGCAGTTAGTCTTTAAAGCACCACAATGTTTTTGTCTTTTTGTTTTGTTTTGTTTACTCTCTGTTATGCTTGAAACACAGACTAACATGGCTACTATTTCAAAAAATAATTTAATTCAGGACACCAGAATCTCCTAAACAGCATAGCCAAAATTCCCAACCCGGCCTTCTTTTCCTCCTCCTCCTCCTCCTTTTTTACACTGTGCAAAACTCAGCTCTGTCTTATTCAAAATTTCCAACTTCTCAAGATCCAGATCTTTTCAGCAGAAGCCTGATTTTCCTCAGGGCTGCTTTCTCTGTAGCATTTCTTCAGAACATGCTTTCACTGCTTATCCATGTGCAAAATTTGTCCAAGTCCCTGTAATCATTTTGCTTTAGCATCTCCCTCTGCGTCGTTGCTAATGGGGATATGCAAAACCTCCCATATTAGTCTTGCTGCTACTCCTGTGATGCCAAAATGTGACATCACCCAGTGAGGGCATTTATTTGCCAAAGCAGTTCAGCTGAAATTTACTAGACATTTCTATACCACCCATTCAATAAATACATTTTTTTAATGGCAACTAGTTGAGAATTAATTTCAGTCCTTTCATTATCTAAGGAGAGCCTTTCAGCTACTCTCCGTGCCAGGCTTTTGTTCCCACAATTCTTGGTGAGGGAGAAATAACAGATGTCTCAGGCATTCATCTTGGGCCTTCTGTGAGTGCCTTCATGCATTGTTGTGGCTGCTAAAGTAGACACAGCTTGTATTATTTATATATTTATATACCACCCATCTGAGATATTTCCCACTATGGGTGGAGTACAACAGTTCAAACTACATAATAACATCTAGCACTCAGCAACAACAAGAAGAGTTAATCAGTAACAGGTGACAGGCATCCAAGCCAGACAATATGAACCAAGCATACAACTAATGGTATGAATGAAGCATTCAGAATGTGTGCCTGTTTAAGATCAACTATTTTAGCCTGTTGCAATAAAAGCCACAAAGAAACTTATGGCACTCCAGTTTGATTTAGCACAGGGGTGCCCAAACTTTTTGGACCATGGGCCGGTCATGTGATTCGTCAGGTCGGCCAGTTGCCTTGCAATCTGTTTTGCAACAGGATGAGATAGATTTTAAGCTGCTATTTTCTCTGCTTAAATCAGGGGTGCCCAAACTACAGCTCACAGGCAGGATCCAGCCCCCGACACCAATTCATCCAGCCCATGCCACCTTTGTCATGTTTTACTTCCACTTCCTGGAGCAATGAGGGTGGCAGGGCCGGATGAACTGGTGTCAGGAGCCGGATCTGGCCCACAGGCTGTAGTTTGGGCACCCCTAGTTTAGCCTATATTCTTGCAGAAAATAGCTCAGTTCATCAAATGCATAATCATTTTTATTACTTTTGAGGAAATAGGAAATTAAAAGTTGCTTTCCAAGAGTTTAAACCATGACAGTGACAAACTGGGAATTGCAAATGGAACTGGATGTGTAACTGGTTCTTTTTCTAATAGCAACTGTATACGTTTCTAAAATAGATGCCCATCTTTTCATTTGTCTGCTGCCTATGTTTCTCACTCAGTTTAGGAGAATGTCATGCCCTCAATCCTCAAGATGCCACAAGACTCTTATGTGAATAAAATCACTGTAGTACAATGGCTAAGCCTCAGAACGGCAACCAAAACTCTGTTCACAATCTGAGTTCAATCATGATAGGCTCAAGATTGACTCAGCTGACTATCCTTCTGAGGTCTGTAAAATGAGTACCCAGCATGTTAAGGTCAAAAGGCTAATTACCTTGTGAACCACCCAGAGAGCGTTCTAAGCACTATGATGTGATATATGCCATTGCTGTGTCTAGACTGTGTTGTTGCTGTACATGAAGTATTTGGGTATCATTCTGCACCTAATCCCCAGCCAATTGACAAGACAGCCATAACTTAAAAAATGAAGTTTATGCACTTTTCCAAGTCTCCACTAAATGTCCTTCCGAAGGCTTGGTTTTCCTTATGCCATGCAGTGTTTCTTTCCTTCTGGCATCTGTTTGAAACTAGATAATTAGGCATATGAGAGCCTGTGTAGTATAGTGGGACTCAGGACTCCTGGGGTCTCATCACTGTTTGGCCATGGAAATTAATTGGAAGGGTGCAGTGGGAAATCATTCCTTGAGCATCAATGGTAAGTCAAAGGCAACTCATTCCTTGAGCATCTCATGTGTCTTGGAAGTCCTATTAGGATCACTGTAAGTTGGAAATGACCTGATTAGCCATCATAACAAATCCAGGTATATAGCAGGTTTAAACAAAAAGAGTCTATACTGGGGCCTTCCATGTAAAAGAGGTAGACCATAAAGAAGAGTGAGAATGTTGTTTGTTGCACATTTTTTGAGCGAACCAATCTAATTTACACTTTGCAAACTAATTTGCACTTTGCCCCTAACTGCACATTACTCTGAAGTTTGTCTCCCTGTCCTTGGCCCCAGACTTCATACAAAAATGCTCAGGAAAAATTCATATGAAACTAAATTGGAGTGTGTCACATGTGCATGCTTCTGTTTATGTTTTAATCAGTGGCCTGATTTTGATTAAACAGTTTAGAAGATGGAATGGGATACATGTAAATCAGACATCAACTGGGGTTAAGGAAAATTACTTGTTTGGACTTCAAGTTGGGGAACCCTCGCGACTGAGGTTTTTTTGAAACTTGGAAAATGATGTGGCTCAGACAACGAATGAAAATAGACTGATTTCTCCTTCTCTGGTGCATTGTTTCCTATTCAAAGCAAAGTAATCACACTTATATACCGCCCCAAAGCACTTAGTGCACTCTCTGGGCAGTTCACAAGTTAATTAGCATTTTGCCCCCAACATGCTGGGTACTCATTTTACCGACCTTGGAAGGATGAGTCAACCTTGAGCAATGGTCAGGATCAAACTCACAACCTTTTGGTTGCAGGGCAGCAGTTTAACCACTGTGGCACCAGGGCTCTTTCCCCCCCGCTCTACATTGTGCCAAGCTCCTGGTTTTTCATGGGGCAAGCTGTTTGTCTGAATTTCAATTTCTTTATTTTCCTTTTTGTACCTATTTTAATCACATACTTACAAACCTTTTCCCTGGTGCACATGCGCATGCTCACACACATAACTGCTTCCCTTACAACATATATCAGCCTGATTGAATGACATGGCATTAAAACCTGCAAGGAGCTCCTTGGTTACTTGTCATTATCAACTCCCTGTCCATGGTAGAAAACAATCAGACTTGTGGTGTTCGTTGGATGCTGAGATAATAATATGGCAAACACAATGGCCAGTGAGCTTTGAGCGTAGGCAGGAATTAAAATATCCCATGCTGTCTAAATCAATGATAAAGGGTATGCTTAAATGGAGACTCCAAGTAATTCAGGATTAGTAAACAGTTTTATGTCAGCTGGAAATAATGAGGTAACTTCAGCCAGTTCGAGAATTCCATTTAAGTTCCCCACACAGCAAATGAAATATGTTGAGCCTGAAATTTTTCTAGATCTTCTGGATATATGGAAGTTAATGCTTGACTGGGTGTTAGCTAAAGCTGCACCTTTAGAAATGTGTGAGACGTTTATGCCCACATTGGGAAGGGGCAGTTATTTCTTCAGGTACCACCTTTCCTCCCATTTCCTGAAGTATATGCTGTATATTTCCTTTGGTTGCTAAAGCATGGTGGTTGAGATTGTTATTCAGTGTGTTTTCCTGATAAACATGTCTTCCACAGAAACAAGTTTCAGAACACAGAATTTGGAAAGGTTATCTCTTGGACTGAAGTTCTCAGAATCCTGCTTCTAAAGGGTGTGGTGTCTGGAAACTAACCTTACCAAGGTCTTCTCTAATTTTAGCTCTGCTGATAGCAGCTTTCGGCAAGCTTTCTTGCTATTCAAGATGCTTTTAAACACTGATATGGGGACATGAACCTGGTTTATTATGCATATAAAGTGTATGCTCTCCCAGTGAGCTATGATATCTCCTTTTTCTTCTCAGATCCTTTCGCAATATTATTTCAGCTCATTCCCAATTCATTGATATAGCATGACAGCAAACCATGTGCTTTCATATTTAGTTACCCCAAAAAAGTGTGAAGCTGTAAGACTATCTTATGTAATGGGACCTACATAAGTCAGGTGATTGTGGATAAGGATGTGGAGAGGATGCTCATCAAGTTAGCTAAAGGTAAATAATAGAACTAGGACTGTGGTGGCTTGGTATTTAAGATGTTGAGCTTAACAACCAGAAGGTTGTCTACAATTTGAGACCTGAGTGCTGCACAATGGAGTGAGCACCTGTTGTCTGTCCCAGATCCTGCCAACCTAACAGTTTGAAAGCAAGAAATTGCAAGTAGATAAATAGGTACCACTTTGGTAGAAAGGTAACAGTGTTCTGTGTGCTTTGTTATCTAGCTATGCCTATCACAAGATTATGGAAACATCTGCAGATGCAGGGAGCTCTGGCCTTCCTTTATGACAGTTACTCTATGTGTATCTTCTTATAAGCATGTATCATATGCTGTGGCCTAGCCAATACAAATCAACCATCCCCCAGTTTTTTGTGGGCCAAGGTAGTCGGATTGCCACTGCTTTTGACAGAAAGCCAGCTATAGAGTGCATTGATGTATGTCAGCAACTCCTGAAGGCTACTGCTACTGTCCTACTTCTCATTTTGACTACCTCTGGATCGGAGCATTGAAATCATATGCCTGTGATAGTGAACCTTGGCACTTCAGATGTTCTTGGACTTCAATTCTCAGAAGCCCAAGCCCCCATGAATCCATATGAAGGCATATTTTACTTCCGCTTCCAGGAGCAACGAGGGTTGTGCAGGCCCGATGAATCACAGTAAACCCATTCGTGTGGATTCATGGGGGCTTGAGATTCTGGGATTTGAAGTCCAAGAACATCTGGAGTGCCAAGGTTCACCATCATGGTCATATGGGAACCAACATTAGAAGGAAGATCTTGTATTCATGGAGATATGAACAGAACATTGATTTTATACTGGAGCTTCTTCTCTTCTTCTTTCCTTCCTCTTTTACCCCTTGGGGTGTCAACAGAAATGCAAGGTTCTTGTGCTGACCCTTCTTATGGCATCTACTGCATTATTTGTTGTTCTTGTAATATGTCTTTGATGTTATCTCTCCACCTTCCTCTGGGGTTGCCTCATGCTCTTTGTCCTTCTCCCTTTTCCGCATAATCTTGGTGCATTATGGAATTCCAAGACATGCTCTCCAAATGAGCAAACCACTTTATTTGCTGTCTTTGTGTTGAGTTTAAAATTGGTTCTATTCTAATTCTTTGCCTTATAATCTCATTCCTGGTTTTATCCCTTCTAGTCATCCCAGCAGCCCTCCCCAGACATCTCATACTGGAGCAACCACATCAAATCTGTATTCAATTATGAATATATTAGGGACTGCGGTAGCTCAGTGGTTAAAAAGCTCACCTTGTTAGCTGGAAGGTCAGCAAGTCAGCAGTTCAAGTATGGAATGAGAATCTCTGTCTCAGCTCCTGTCAACCTGGCAGTTTGAAAGCAAGAAATTGCAAGTAGATAAATAGGGAATCACATTGGTGGGAAAAGATCTTGGGGACATGAAAGGAGCCTCATTTAGGCATCCCTTGAGCAGAGTTCCTCAAACAAAAATCCTTTCAACCCAGAAAGCACCTTTGTGTGCTCTTGACATGATAAAAAAAGTTATGAAATTTAGTGGGGTATTGAAGAGATTAGAAAAATGAATGACTCTCATCTCCACATGAAAGGAGGAGGTGTTTGAATGATAGTTAGATGCCATCCTATCTCTTAATGCAGGGTCATGTGGTTGAGTATGCTTGTCACATGGTTCTTTCCACCAGAAGCAGAAGTAAAATGTGCATGGGTGGTCACATAATACACACAGACATAACACATTTATGACAGCCACCGGTCATTTACAACAACATTATGCACATGCATTATGAGCATATGTCCATGCATGCACACTTCTGGGAGCAGCGAGGGTAGCACAGGCCATATGGAATGACATCACAGGCCAGATACGGCCCACAAGCTGTAAATTGGACACCCCTGTCTTAATGGGTGAAGCTAAATCCATCTTGCACATTTTCTGTGAATATGGTTACCTACAATGACAAAAGAACAATAAAATATGTAGGCCCTTAATTTGCTTTGGCATAGCTATTCTTTTTTTTTAAGTCTCACCTACCTTAAAACTTGACCATCCTTTTTAGATTTCCTCCCACTTATACCAATGCAATAAAGATATTTCCAATATAAATCACACTGTTGCTCTCTAATTAGTTTCTAAGTGAAATTTTTAGTGAGCATCATATTCTTACTCCCCAAACTTTTAGTTTCCACTTCTTAATCTTTCTTAATTGTCCTTTATACATTTTTTTGTTCCCTTCATTCCATGCGATCTGATCTTCTTGTTAAAGGCATTTTCTGTGTGCTCCTTTCCTGTACCCATCTGTCTTTTAAAGCGGCTTCCCACATGCTTCTGGTAATTTTCACCACAGGAACAAAAAAATTGTTTCCGCACAGTGCTGTTCCACACAGCAGCTGTAAGTTTCAAAGTATTATTTTTTTTCTCCCCACAGTTTGACTTATTCACATGGAGATTCTCAACACGACTGGGGTGGCTTTGGTGTGGAAAGAGGGAATGCACACAGGAATATATCAAATAGGACATCAAATGGGACACAATGATCTCTTTTATGTTGTGGCCCTGTAGAGCTCATAACTTCCAAATTCTTCCTGAGATTAGAAGTTGGCTGCAGAGGTTGGAAGTTCGGTTCTCCACTGTTCCTCCCAGGAGAAGAGTCAGCCTGTGTATCCAGTGGCAAGCTGCACAGTCCTCCGGGAGTCCCCAGAAAAAGGGAATGGTAAATCACTGCCAAAGATTCTTCACCTAGAAAACCCGGGAAAGGGTTTCTGTAACTCAGAATTGATTTGATGGCACATAGGTAAAGGTAAAGGTGAAAGAGAGAGAGAGAGAACTCCCAGACATTAGCATAGCCAGTGGTAATGGGAGCTGGGGGATCCTGGAGTTTATAGTCCAAAAAGTAACTTTTGCAAGCTCCATAATGGCTCATGTCTCGAGCCATTAAGATTTTAAGGCTGGGGTGCCCAAAATTTTCAGGCTGCAGGCTGGTCACATGGTCCCTCCCACCAGAAGAGGAAGTAAAATGTATGTGTGTATGCGCATAATGCTGCTGCATAACGCATTTATGGCAGCATTTTGTGCATGGGCAGACATGTTTTACTTCTGCTTCCAGGAGTGGTGTGGGCGGCGTGGAATGGATGCAATGACACAGTGGGCCAGATCCAGCCAATGGGCTGTAGTTTGGGCACCCCTGCTTTAAGATCAACACCAGTGTTTTGAATTGTATAAAATAATGAATAATAATTATATAAAATTATTTCACTTTTTTTTGAGAGAAAGTTCCAGTGGTACCTCATACAACAATTTTAATCCATTCCACAGGGCTCATTGTTGTACGAAACAATTGCTATATGATGCATGCATTGCATGGCAATTTTCCCTATGGGATGCATTGTACAACAAATATCTCTATGGGAATAATCGTACAACAAAAATGTGTTGTACAATTTTTCCCATAGAGATGCATTGTATCGTATAACAATTTTAGTTGTTATACGGGGCACAATGTTTGTTCAAATCCTCGTTGTTGTAAGATTTAATTGCTGTATGAGGCATTCGTTATATGGGGTTCTACTGTACTTAAAACAGCCTGTTTCTCATGCCTCCCCCCATCTCCTATTTTCAGTTTCTTTCTTCTTCATTCCCCAAATGTTCTCATAAAGTGTATCTAATTTTAAATCCACAAGCAGGGTCTGTGTCTACATATCTCTTATTTGTGCACTGTGTGGGAAGTCAATCTGTATTAATATCATTTTCAATATTAAATGCAAAGATGATGTAACTGAGCATGATAGAGCTGGGGAATATTAAAAATAAAATAAAATAAAGTAGATCATTGCGGAAAGGTTAACTGCCCTGATGGCGCAGTGGTTGAACTGCGGTACTGCAGTCAGAACGTTATAAGTTTGATCCTGACCAGGGATCAAAGTTGACTCAGCCTTCCAATCTTCTGTGGTTGATAAAATGAGTACCCAGCATGTTTGGGGCAAAATGCTAATTACTCTGATCCATTCAGAGAGTGCATTAAGCACTATGGGGCAGTATATTAATTTAATTAATTAATTGCTCACATTTGTATGCTGCCCTACTCGCAGAGCAACTCAGGGTGGCTAACAGATTATAACAAAATGCAGTATAACAAATCACCAATACACACAACAACACACACAAGTGCAATTGATTTGCTTGCTTTAACAAGTGGGTTATAGATTATCCAAATAATCAAGCGGACAACCAACCAACCAACCAACATGTGATAGGTCTCTTGTGATGTCATGGGCAACAGTCCTTTAAGCAACAATTGCAGAAGTATGTGTGTGTATTTGTTGCCTTGACACAGGTAGACAGACAGACAATGTGGTTTTCCTAAACTACCTCCTGAACAAATACTAGCCAACATCCCGTTGCTGACATAACTCAAATCGCTGTAATTTGTGGCAGTGAATAAGTTATAAAGTCAATATAGATGTTATTTGCTGTATGTTGAGTTAGCTGCATGACAGTTGGTAATGTCTAGAACGGGTAATGTCTACACTGACTTTCTGACTTGCAGCAGTTTGCTAACAAAGCCTATGCCATTTGCTTTATACCAGCTATAGGATTTTCGCCATTATATGTGCAACACGTATACAAACATCTGTGCACTGAGATAGTGATCCCTATCATGCCATGTGAAGAGTATAGGAGATATTTAGTTAAAGGTAAAGGTCTCCCTTGTTAAAAAAAAAAACAGTCATGTCCAACTCTAAGAGATGATACTCCTCTCTGTTTACAGCCAAAGAGCCAGGACTCTGCATCTGCAGACATTTCATGCCCTGAGTCACCTCAGCGAGTGGGCGGCAATATAAATCTGAATAAATAAATAAATTTCTATGATCAAGTGGAAGTCATTACTAGATGCTGGAGATAACAGAATGTCATTACCTTTCCCACCTAAGTGGTACCTGTTTATCTGCTTGCAATTTCTTCCTTTCAAACTGCTAGGCTGGCAGGAGCTGGGACAGATGATGGAAGCTCACCCCATCATGCAGCACTCAGGTCTTGAACTGCTGAACTACTGGCCTTCTTGTTGTCCAGCTTAGTGTCTTAACCACTACCCAGTCATAAAAGAGACCACACAAATTACTGGAATCCAGTAGCAAATCACAACTACAGAAGGTCCTTTGAATCAATAGAACATAGGTGTTGACTTACCAAAATGCCCCAGATTCAATGGATCTGTTCTTGTTACAACTTATTACTGGCTTTCAGCCAGTAAGATGAAATGTTCTCCTACTTCTCCTGGTTTAAATTCACACTGAGACTCCGACCAATCTGGGACTTGGCACTCAGGTTGTTGTGAGAAGAAAGTGGAGATGAGGAGAGCTATGTATGCCATCTTTAGCTCATTTGAGATAATGTTGTCACAATATTAGCTGAAAGTTGGTACTGTTGGAAAAATAATGCAGATGTGAAGTAGTAACGGACAAGAAATATTATAAACCACCTTTATATACAATTGGATAATAGAAACTGTGTAAGTTCTGTCCCCCATCTCATTCCACAAACTCATATCTCTGATCTTGTAGCTAATATTTGCTCTACTTTGAAAATTGATATTTAAGCTGTCTGTTTATACATTTTCATGCAAACAGGGAAATTTCAACATTAGGGCAAGTTTTTAAAAATGCAGAATGATATAATCTATCAAAATAAGCTATCTCTTTTTTATGTTTTCAGAGAGACCACCTTTTCTTTTGATCTGGTCTTAGACATTTGAAGATATGATGAACCTTTAAAAAGGAAAGAAAACTGCAAATTGTCCAACTCAGAGCACTGCAGATAGTCTATACAATCAGAGATATGTCCCAACATTTGAGTAAATGACAATGTGCTACAGTCGGTGAGGAATTTGGTCCATCTAGCTGTGCGCTTTGACAACTCTTTTAAAATAGCTATGGCTTTTCAGGATCTCACAAAGAAGCTTTGCTCCTTCCAAAGTTTGTTACTGCACAGATTCTGAAGACCAGGCTTGGACTCTTTCAAGCCATACTACCAGTGAACACATATGCCATTCTGTTCCCACACCAACTGGGCAGGTCATGAGGGCAGCTTAGACATAGTTGCTACACTAGGGATGTGGAAAAAATGTACACAATACATCCTCCCATGAGTCAGTTAACCATCGCAAGGATTGTTAATCTTTAGCACAAGAAGCCAAAAGTGCCTTTCCTTTTGACTAGGTTTCCACGGTTTGTTCAGAATGTATCTCCCTAAAACTAGTGCCTTTTCCCTCCATGAAGCAAAGGGTAAGTGTATATATGCAGGTCCCCCTCGCCCCGCACACAAGCTGATTGATCAAAAAGATACAAACAACTCATCCAGTTTTGTAACATCCCTACAACTTACACATTGCATGATTTGCAGAACTTTCACAAGGCAAAATCTCTTACCATTTAGTGGATAAGGAGGAAAACAATTTTTGGATATCTTTCTCATGTACAGTCAAACCTCGCATAAAGAGCATCTTGCTTAAAGAGTAACTCACTTAAAGAGCAGAATTTTCTCTGAATGGTTGCTTCACTTAACAAATAAAACCAACCAAAAACTCGCTTAACAAATAAATTGGGTTCTCAATCCCCCACACACACACACACACACAATTGGTCACTTTCAATGGTGTTTCATTTAAAGAGCAAACTTGCTTAAAGAGCAATCCTGTGGAACGCATTATGCTCTTTAAGCGAGGTACAACTGTACTAGAATCAGGCCAGGGAGGATGTATGTCATGCAATGGATTCACAGAAGTGGAGATTCATATTCCAGACCTGCATGTGGTCAATATTATTTTTAAAAGCAGACACGGTCATGTGGTCTCTTCTCTTCCTTTTCTTCTGATGAATTTAATCATCAAACTCCCAGATAGGATATTGGATTTGAAGAACCATTGGTCTAGCCGAGAAATGAGATTATTAAGTTCTTATCGACAAAATGCTTGCTTTCTCTGTGACATCCATCTGAAGAACTCAATGGTCTGGCATCTTTTGGGATGATATCATTTTCCATCAGCAGAGGAGTAATATGAAGATTCATAGATTCTTTGCAGAAAGATATAAGGTATCTAGTTGGTCATCCAGTCCAGCATTCTCAGTAAAAAAGCAAAACACTGTACCATAGGACAGAGATAATAAACTGCCACTTGACCTTTTCATAAACCTGTCTTTTATTAAGTTGAATGTATCACTAACTGAGAGGGCCATGGTGGCTTATTGGTCAAAACGCTAAGCTTGATGACCTGAAGGTTGGCGTTTCAAGACCCAAGTGCTGCATGATGGAGTGAACAGGCATTGTCTGTCCCAGCTCCTGCCAACCTACCAGTTTGAAAGCAAGAAATTGCAAGTAGATAAATAGGTACAATTTGGTGGGAAAGTTAACAGCATTCCATGCACTCCAGTGTCTAGTCATGCCTGCCACATGACCATGGAAACAGCCTAGAACCAGACATGACTGGCTTTCGAGCATGGGAGACCTTTACTATTACTAACTTGTTTATAATGTCTATATTTCAATGTACGAAGAACATTCTATCTCTAGGAGAAGGGTGGGCAATGTCTCAAGGTTTTGGGTGGGAATGCACTGAACTGCTCCCAGGAAAGCAAAGAGAACATGACTGCTTCTGATTTTTACTGTGGGGACCAACGATAAATGGCTGTCTGTGTACTTTTGGGAGCAAGACGATATTAGAGCTTCTCTTGCATTACTGAGGCCAGCAAATACTAATAGAATGTGTATTTCCTCCATTGCTCTTTTAGATGTAAAAAGATGGGAGGTAAAGGTAAAACCCGTATCAGATCTGACCCTGTTATTAAGCAGAGTGAGGCATTCCTCTCAGGCAGCCAGTTCCAGGGATGACACTGTTTTCACTTATTTTATTTATTACTCTTGTCCTTTTTGGAGCCAGGAATGAAGAGAGGTGTTTGCTTTGTTTTCTCTTTGTCTCAGGTGCCACATTAATTAGGCTGACCTATGCAGCTTCTTGGGCAATGGCAGATACCCTTTCCTACTCTGCCTTGGGCAGGAAACTATCAGGCTAGCCTTGGTCCAAGCTTTAAGCTACTGATAGCCCTTCAGGAGGAGCTAAAGTGTGTTAGAATTCTGGAGATGTGATGCAAGTACACCTGGATGACCGAGCAATCATCCTTGCAGAGGAAGCCTATTGACTGATGACAAAACAAAGCCACATTGCCACATTGGAGAGTATGGAAATCTCTTGCTGTGATAACCAGACTTACTCTGAAGTTAAATCCTTCCTTCGTTTTTTTTATGACCAAACTGTAACAAATAGTTTGGTCCTAAAAAAACAAAAGAAATTGTCACAGTGTTTGTGATGTGAATGGTGCCGGTGCTGGAAGCCACAGAGTCACAGTAAAGCCTACAAAATAGAGGTGTAAGGAAGATAGTCTCCACCTTGCCCTGCCCCTCTCCTTAGATCAAATGTAAAGGTGAGGTTGTGTATCTCTTCCAGGTGCAACACTAAGTCACTGACATCATTCTGCAAATCCTCATCTCTAAACACAAGCAAAGAAGACGTAGAGGGAGATCAGATGATCCTTTTTAATCTTGGCAGTAGTTTGGACAAGCCAACCTGTGTATGCCTTGGGCAACCTGCACAATCACTGGGTACCCCCAGAAGAAGGGTCACCAGTAAGTCAGAACTGACTTGGCTGCATTATTATTATTTATTTATTCATATTTCTTCACTGCCCTTCTCACCGAAGTGACTCAGGGCAGTTTACAAGTAATTAAAAAACAACAACAGCATGACAGTAAGACACAAATGCTACCTAAAAACCTTAAGACTGCCCCACCAGCCATGTTTTTAGATTATTCCTAAAGGGCAGCAGCTCCGTCTGGAGACGTAGCTCCATTGGCAGGAGGTTCCATAGGGCAGGAGCAGACACAGAGAAGGCCGTCCTTCTAGTGTCAGAGAGATGCGCCTCTCTGGCCGATGGAACAACTAGAGAGCCTCTCTGGTCCCCTCTGGCGGGATGGACAGATGTTCTTGGGGTGAGGCGATCTCTTAAGTATCCTGACCCACTACCGTGTAGGGCTTTAAAGGTAATAACCAGCACCTTGAATTGCACCCGGAGACATACTGGCAACCAGTGCAACTCCCAAAGCAGCGGTGAGGCATGTGCATACTGCCCACACCCCATCACCACCCGGGCAGCCACATTCTGGACCAGTTGAAGCCTCCGAATGGTCGTCAAGGGCAGCCCCATGTAGAGCACATTACAGTAATCAAGTCTGGAGGTGACCAGAGCGTGTGTGATCATGAGCATGCATGCATAATAGACAATAATGACATAAAACTATTATTTCATTCTCTAATATTTCTTACACAGATCCAAAGAAATCTCCCTCCACAATGCCCCTCCATGATCATGTGTTTCCTTTAAATCCCACCCCCCAAATTTTCATTTTCATATAAATGCAGGTTTTTTCCCTTTTTTCCTTTCCTTTGACTTTTTCCTTTGTCTTTCTCTCCCTTGTCCTGAGATTGGTTTAGCCTGGTTGAGTAATTGTTTTAGGGATATAATTAGAAGACTAATACTTGCAAAACATTTGTTTCAGATTCAGAAACTTGTGCAGATGGTTCCTAAGAGTCTTGTGTTTAGAATAATGCTCAGGGTCAAAGGTGGTTGACCTCAGTTAACAGAACTCATCAGAGCATCTCTCCTCAATCCAGTTGCCTCCAGATGTTTTGTCCTGTGACCACTAGCTGTCAAGCAATTATCAGAGAAACTGCAATCTAGATAGGAGGGTTGCCATATGATAGTACAGTAATACCTCAGATAACGTTTACCTTGGATAACGCTAAAATCGCATAACGTTAAGCAATCTGGGGTGGAGAATTGGACTGAATAACGTTAAGGTCCTATGGGATGGATTGGATAACAACCGCTAAAGCCTGTGCGGTTACAATGTATCTCTATGGAGCTTGAACGTTATCTGATCCATCCCATAGGATTTTAACATGGATCGGATAACACTAAAAATCGGATAACACCAAGACTTGTGGAATCAAGTCTTAGCATTATCCGAGGTATTACTGTGCTTGCATATTAGTTTACAGGTTCACAGGCCAAGATAATCCCTTTGTTCTTCCCTGGAGAAATTTCATACATACCCTTTATCCTTGTTAAGTTCCATCAAATCACTTCTGACTTAGAGTGAATCTAAGAATTAATCATGTACTCTCAAGTTGGGGCTGTGATAGTTTAGTAGTTAGGGTACTGAGCTTGACAACTGGAAAATTGGTAGGTCAGCTATTTGAGACCTAAGTGCTGTGCAACTGAGTGAGCACCCATCCTCTATCCTAGCTGCTGCCAACCTAGCATTTCAAAAGCAAGAAATTGCAAGCAGATAAAGAGGTACACCTTCAGCAGTAAAGGTTCTGTGCATTCTGGCACTTAGTCATCCCTGCCACATGACCGCAGAAATGTCTGCAGATGCAGGCAGCGATGGCTCTTTGGCTGTAAAAGGAGACAAGCACCACCACCTCTAGAGTTGGACATGATTGACATTCGAACAAGAGAGACCTTGACCTTGACCTCAAGTCAATACTGACTTATGGCAACTTTTTCCAGGGTTTACTAGAGTAGAGAAGTAGTTTCCCACTCCCTTCTACATGGGACACCCTCAGATTGTGTAGCCTGCCCATGACTACACAGGTTGGCTTTTCTCTGTGAAGGAGCAGTAAGGAATTGAATTCCCAACCTTTGACTCAACAGCCAGATACCAAACTCACTGAGTTATTCAGTCAATTTACCCTGTGGATAAGTACTGTAACTTGTAAAGCATCTTGTTATCAACAGCTCACTCAGTCCTCACAGACTCAATGTTCTGACCTTCTTGATTGAATCAATCCATCTTCTCTTCGGTCTTTTCTTGTTGACTTCAACTTGTCCCAGTGTTTTGTCACTTTTGCTTCCAGAAATGTTTATATTTTATTTGATTTTACAGCCACTTATTTGTCTTTACTGAGGCCCATGGCATAGTTTATTTTCCTGACAGCTTTCTCTCTGTCCATCTTTCACATTTGTACTTTGCAACCAGGAATACTGCAAAATGGATGACCTTGACCTTGAACTGCAATGACAGTTGTACAGTTAAGAATCTTGTCTAATTCCTCTTTAACTTCCCTTCTGGATCCTAGCCTTCTCCTATTTTCTTGATTGCTTTTTATCCATTATGCAGTAATTTGTTTCCCCCTTCTTTCTTAGCCACCTTTAACTTATGGTATTAGGAGTCCAGCTCTGCAAATTGCAAAGCTTATTCTGAAATTTTAGGGTTGTCCTCTAATATGTTTTGAATTTAATAAACTCATAGAATAAAAAATATTGAGTATAACACCTTGCTCACTGCAGGGATCCAAAATAATAAGGTATTCAAATTTCATTGACTATTTCTTTATCATTCTCAAGCTGCAATCTTATCCCCCCAACTTGTATTTTACATGTGCCTTTAGGCAGTGGTGGGATGTCAAAATTTTTACTACCCCACCATGACATCATCACAGTGTGGGCGGAGCTAATGTCATGATGTCATAATGTGGGTGGGGCCAAAGAAAAAATATAAAATAAAATAAAAATAAACACACACTCACACCCCTCAACCCACCCACCCACCCACCCATCCACAACACAAACCCGTAAATAAAATAAATAAATAAATAAATAAATTACATTAAAATACACACATACACCCAAACACCCACCCACCCAAACACAAACCTGTCACCTGTTAGTATAATTGCCTGGGCAGCACCATGTTGCAAGATTGATATGATCATCGTACCGGTTCTCTAGCACAGTGTTTCCCAAATGTTGGTGTTTGGACTTCAATTCCCAGAAACTTAAGTCAATTCCCCAAAGTACTGATCAGTCAATATACTGGCTTAGGCTTCTGGGAACTGAAGTCCAAACACCAGCATTTGGGAAACACTGCTCTAGGATAATATGCCTTAATGTAAATGTAAAACAGCTGTACCTCCTTAATGGTTCTCCAATTGGAACAGCAATTGGAACAGCAAAGGTGTAGCTTATTGATGAGGTAACTCCAAGACTTTGCTTAAAAACCTCAAGCCAGGCCGCTAGACATGCCAGCCGCTAGGCCTTTTTGGGAACTGTGGTAGTACGTCAATATAGGTAAAGGTATTAAATACACATTAAAATACACACAGACACACCACATCCAATGGTGAGTTACTTACCCTGGGGAGCAGGCTATAGGGAGCTTCAGGCTAGCAGCTTTTCTTCCTCCTCCCTGCTTGGGAGGACAGCAAGGAGGCCGTGCATAGGCACCAAGCACTGTAGGCGTGCATGCACACCAAGTGTTTGGCATGCATGTGCAGTGGGAGAACCAGTGAAAAGGTAAGCCCCAAAGGTGGTTCCCCCCAAAAGCTGCTACTGGTTCTCCAGGACACTGGGAAAAGTTACTACCAGTTCTGGCGAACTAGTGCGAACCTGTTGCATCCCATCACTGCCTATAGGGTCATAGACTGTCTTCTGGGGAAAGACTAAACTAAAATAGGAATTGAACACTTCTAATTTTCTTCATAATGTGTTATAATTTTTCCATCCATACTGAGTTACTGAGCCAATATTTCTTTTCTCTGTCTTTTGCTGAGAATGTACTGTATGTGAAGAATTCTCTTTTTGTTGCTGTTAGCATCTCTGGTGGCTTAGTGGTTAAGACACTAAACTTGATGACTAGAAGGTTGGCAGGTCAGCAGTTCAAAACCCAAGTACTGCATGATGGAGTGAGCTCTCATCTCTGTTCTAGCTACTACTAACCTAGCAGTTCGCAAGCAAGAAATTGCAAGTAGATAAATAGGTACCAGTTCAATGGGAAGGTAAACAGCATTCTGTGCACTCTGGTGACTAGTCCTGGCTGCCACATGTCTACAGGGGTCAAAGGGAGATGGGTGTGGTCAAGCAAGATGACAGACAAGCAAGCACAACAATACAGCATCACACAGCCATTAGCAAGAATAGATTGCTGTATTGTTGTTCTTGCTTGTCTGTCATCTTGCTTGACCACACCCATCTCCCTTTGATCCCCCCTGAATTTGGTGTATAAAAACCATGCCTGTAAGTTTCACTCTTTGTCTGAAGAAGTGGACCTGATCCATGAAAGCTAATAATAAAAATAAAGCAGTTAGTCTTTAAAGTGCTACATTGTTTTTTATTTTATTTTGTTTTGTTTTCTGATATGCCTGAACCACAAACTAAGACGGCTACTATTCCAAAAAATATACTTGCAGCTATACTCTGCTTCTGTTTGCTTTAAAATCAAGAAGTAGAACATAGTCATTTTCTCACAGAGTAACTCTTGCTGTCTCTTCTTCCTCCAAGTCATGTATTGGTTAAAATCAAGTCAAGGGAAGCTGCTTCTCTAGTTTCTTTCTCCACTTTTTGTAGGAGAAAAGCATTAGCCACATAACCCAGGAATTTATCGGAGGGGCCATACACATAGCCAAATTTGTCACCCAACAGATATCAGGATAACTACTACGTCAGGTCTCTTTCAAATCCTTGCAATTTGATTTTCAAAGCTTTTATTCACATTTTCCCTTGATTGGACAATTTGTAGTAGATTCTAAATACCATATTTCTTTTCTCTCTAATTATATTAATGCAGATGCTCTTCAACTCCCATAGAATCTATGAGTTTGGTTATGTGTTCAGCCTCCCCCTCTTCTTAAAAGAGATTTTTTTAAAAAATGGGAGGGGGGAATCCAAGATGAAGGCTAAGCCTTTGGCTTTTTGGCTGCTTTCTGATATGTCTGATTTGCCTACTCTTTCCTATATTTACATTGTGCAGATGGGTATGGATCTACCCAGTGCCTCCAGTCTCACCAGGCATTTCTCATTGAACCTTGAGCCTCATTTGCCTCAAACACAATTAATCTTTTGTGGCATCCTCCTCTAAGGACAGTTTGTCAATAATTCCAATTATAAGGTTTTTTCCTCCCTGTCTTTGGGTACTTGTCTTGTATATGTAGCTTTAAAAGACAATCCATTGTTAAAGAATCAGGCTAAGCAATAACTCCATCCAACATGAGGTCATTTTTAACTCCTTTCTGCTGCCTCTAAAACTGAATTCCAGCTTCACAACAGTAACAATGACTCAGCAATGAAGGACATTTTTCCAGATCAAAAGACCCCTACAGACAGATTCCTATATAATAAAACAGACCTCTGGATGGGAGAAGAGGTCATCTTCAGAATATGTTCTGCCCTTGTTTTCCTCTTGATACATGGTATGAGTTCATCATTTCTTTAATGAACTTGACTCTCTTAAGAGAAGGGATTCCTTTAATCCAGAGGAGAGGAAAGCCCTGGCACCCAAGCCTATTCTGTCTTGGGGACCAGGGCAATATACTTCAGCACATCAGTTGCAAGTTAACATGATACTTACTGGTAGGCTTTCTCAGGAGTTCCCAACCTTTTCAAGCCAGGGGCCAGGTCATGCTCTTTCAGTTATCTTCGAGGGCCAGATGGCCATTTTTGCCCTACCTGCACGATGGGGGTGGTCATTTTGTCCCAACAGCTTGCAAGGGGTGGCTATTTTGTTTCTCAAATGCCCTTGGAGGGATGAGGGCCACATGAAATGGTGCCACAGGCCGGATCTGGCCCACAAGGCTTAGGATGGGAATCCATGGCTTATCTTGTAGGGTAGTTGGTCACTGGTACTGGAAGGGTGGACTAGGCAGACTTTTGGTCTAGAGCAGTAGTTTCCAGCCTTTTTTGGGCCATGCCCCACCTAATCATCTCTAAAATACTGATGCCACACACTCACCCATATATATATATATATATATATAATAAGAATAATAAGAATTCTTATTATTCAAAAAGTCTACTCCTATTCACTGGAGGATGCCTAAAAGGCCATTAACCTGGTCTAAACTCATTCCTAAATTTAAGGCTGTGTTAAGTAACAAGTAAAGTAACTAGTGGTTAAGTAACTTCTTTTAGGTATAAATGAAATATGCAGACCTTTAGAATGCTACCTTTAGAGGGGATTTTAAGGCATTTTTGAGCCATTTTGACAGACATTTTCTAATCACTCCAATGAGGCATGGGAAGCATCTTTTGATTATTATTATTATTGCATACATTTTCCAAAAGTAGAAAACTAAAATCGGCCACTAGAGTACAGAAAAAGTATTTTCTTGTATTTTTCTGACCTTAAGTAGTGACAAAAAATATGTTAATAACATGCTACAGGTGAAGACCATATTCTGCTTGGTAGGCTTTTAACAGTCAATTGCAGTCAATTGCAGTGAAGATGTTTTAATTCTCTGTCTTAGTAAAGGTAAAGGTTTCCCTTGCTTGAAAGCCAGTCACATCCAACTCTAGGGTTCAGTGCTCATCTATGTTTCAAAGCTTGAAGAGCCAGCGCTGTATGTTTCTGCAGATGTTTCCATGATCATGTGGCAAGCATGACTAGACACCGGAGTGCACGGAATGCTGTTTACCTTCCTACCGAAGTGGTCCTTATTTATCTACTTGCAATTTCTTGCTTTCAGGCTGCTTGGTTGGCAGGAGCTGGGACAAAGACGGGAGCTCATTCCGTCCTGCAGTACTCAGGCATTGAACTGTTGACCAGTCAGCATCTTAGTCACTTGAGCCACTGTATTAAAATTGGGTTTTAAAGGGTTTTTTAGCAGTTTGAACTAGTGATGTTAATACTCGCATACATTTAACTTGTTTTTAATGTAATAATTTGTAGTGTTATTCACCATCTTGTATTTTATTAATTTGTGAGCCTCTTTGAGGCTCATAATTGGGAGAAACATGGCATGGAAATAAAGTAACTAATTTCTTATGCTGTTAGAACAACAGTCATGCCAACAGGAACATGACTGAAGAGAAGTAATATGTTACACAAATTCATTTTAAAATGCAATTTTCCAAACATTACAGAAAGAGGGAATCTCTGTTACCTTATTATTATTATTTTGGAAAGGAAGAAAAGGGCTGATTTTGTCACAAATATCACCAAAGGGGGAGTATGTTGTTGTTTGTCAATGTTGTTGCCCTCTGCCTTTCCTATTTAACATCCCTCCAATCTTCTGTGTTCCCCTGGCGGCTTCTACAGATTATAGCCCACACCAAACATTTTTCCTCCCACTGACCATTTCCCATCTGCTTTTGCTGGCTGAGCGTGACAGAAATAAAGATACAGAGGGAACTCTGGCTCACATTGGACAAGATATCCTGATGACCTATTTTGAAGAAGGGGCTGGAATTGTCCGATTCCTTTCCTTTCTGTTAGCTTTGGACCTGTTGCCTGGGAATAATAGGATCTTTATGGGTATCTGTTCTTCGCTCCTCTATTTCAGTGGTGGTGAACCTATGGTATGTGTGCCAGAGGGGGCACTCAGAGCCCTCTCTGTGGGCATGCATGTCATCGCCCAAGCACAGAGTTCAGTCTGCCCCTCTGCCCAGGAGCCCAATGGGAGCACTTCCTCCCTCCCCCAGCACAGAGTTCCCCCCGCCCCTCAGTGGCATGGACATCAGCCTGTTGAGTTTGGGTACTTGGTTTCTAAAACCTTTGCCATCACTGCTCTAGTTGAAGTAATTTGCATGACCAGAGGTTTAGTCAATTTCTGATTGCCACCCTAAAATGTGGTGTGTGTGTGTGTGGGTGAAAGAGAGAGAGAGATCCCGGAAGCAAAATGCTGGAGTAGGTTTTTAGGGCTCAGAGAGGTCTGTAGGAAAAAGGAAGATGACTTTTTGCTAATCATGCTGGCAAAGTGTGTCATTTGGTTCTTTCTGCTATGTAGAGAATAAGAAAGCTGTAGTCATTTACTATACATAACAATACCCATTATAACTATTTCTTCTTCTTCTTCTTCTTCTTCTTCTTCTTCTTCTTCTTCTTCTTCTTCTTCTTCTTCTTCTTCTTCTTCTTCTTCTTCTTCTTCTTCTTCTTCTTCTTCTTCTTCTTCTGCTTCTGCTTCTGCTTCTGCTTCTGCTTCTGCTTCCATGTCTAGGCCAGACGTGAAACTACCAAAATGAAGCCACCTTTTAGTGAATTCATTCCACAGTTCTCTTCGCCTGACCTAATATGAGAGAAATTAACCGGCAAACTAGCATGAGGAAATTATGTAGAGCCCAGTCTGAGAGAGGAATCTTCATAATGTCTGGATAATACTAAGGAAGGTGGACCACTGGCAATTTCAGGATAAAACTGGAGCTTTGGGGTGGGGGTAGATCTAAAGAAATCATTACCAATAAGAAGTGGAATTGTGATTAAGTAGTAGTGTAGAAATCTCACTAAGGAAGATGAAATCTGGAAGATGAAATGTTTTATTGAATATTTTCCATTGGCTGCCCCTCCTTGTTGTGTTGCCCTCCTAATGAGTTAAAGATTCACTATTTCCTGTCTTCTACTTTCAGTCCTCAAACTGTTAATATCTCATTCCTGAAAATGGGCTAAAGCCTTCCCTTCTCAGCCCTGTATTGGGCTTTGAGATATAGTCACTTGTCAAGTTTAGGACAGGCTGTTCTATCAGTTTCTTTTTTCATAAATAAATCTAACAACCTTTGTTTAAGACTAACTTTATACCTGGTTTAGTCTAGTCTAAAGGATAAAGCAATAAGGTGAGTTACTGATGCTCTTTAACAGATCTTCCAACAGAGCTAGCTGCAGATTTATGAGTCTGAATAGAAATTTACAAATTTACCTGAAGTTTTTAGGATGTGCACTATTCTTACTGGTGAAAAATTGGAGCTTTTTCCAAGTGTTTTGGTCTTTTATAAAGAAGTGTAAACTTGAAACAAATGATACACAGATGACCTTCTGCTTCTTCTCTCACAAGACTTGGGTAAAGAAGAAGGAGATGGTTTTCTCTCCTATGGATGTTTTTCCCCTGAGGGAAAGCAGAATGGCAGTCTCCCACAAATAATATACATGTTTCTGACCCTTTACCAAAGATCTAGACAAGTCTGGGAAGACAAATTATTTGAGATTCCTGGTGGGGTTTTTTTTTTTAATCACTACCAGCCCTGCTAACTTTTTGGATTACAAATTGTGGTGAAAACCAGACGCTCCGCCTATTTTAGGGTGTAATTACACTGATGTTTATCTCAAGGCAATGTGAACTTTTCTATACTGCACCCTAGCATTTTAATCCCTGATGCAGTTCACACAAAAATATTTAGTTAACCTAGGAAGAAGTGTTTTAGGTGTTCACACATCACACTTTTCTCTTTTTTTTTTTTTTTTAAATTTTTAATTTTATTGAGTTTTCAAACAAAACCACACTACAATATAGCTTTAAAGCAATAACTGTTGGAAGTTTACATTGTCTCGTATATAAGTGTGGTAACAAAATAAAAAGACAAAAATCACATACATTACACACTAACAACCTATTATAACATAAAAACATAATATAATAAAGTCTTGCAAAAACACAGTCATTATTTAATTTGTAACTACCACCCTTGTGCTATTTACATTGCTAAGGAGATGATGGGGAATCGACTTCTTCAGGTCCAAAAACTTCTTTGTTCTGGTATCGGCCTCCTTTCCCCCCCATTCAATGTTGCATTCACAAATAAATTCCAAATTTTTAAAAACTTGTTTTCTTGAACTAATCCTTTTGCCACATTCAGTTCCCATGTTAATTTATCGTTTAGGGCAAGTCCCCACATCTCTTTATACCACTTTTCTCTGAGATTATCAAAATCCTCTTATTCATCACTTTTGCCAACATCCCAAGACCTTTTTAAAAAACTGTCAAACAAATGAAATAGCTCAATAAGCATTTGGTTTAGTACTATCTCAGTTTAGTATGATAGCTAAACTAGGAATGAAACTAAAATGTAGCATTAAACTAGAATAATTTTTGTAGTGGTAATCCTTACCAGTATGAGCAGAAGACAAGCTAAGGAGTAGGACTCATTTCCACCCTAACCCCTACTTTGCACATCACCAGTGATGTGACCTGAACATGCCCTTCAACTGCCCCAAAGGACCCATATAGGTGATCACAGAAGCCAGAAGTAAGATAAACTAATCTGACTGAAAATGCAAGAAAAACCCAACAAAACCTGCTGGCTAAACAAAATATACCACATGTTCCTGCCAAAAGACAGAGTCTACTTATGATTAGCTCTAATGTTGTGCAGTTGACAGAATCAATATTGAAAGAAACAGTGAGGAATATGGCACAAAGAGCAAGACAGGTATCTTGTTGAGTGGAGCAGCCTATCCCTGTTAGATTTAAAGGAGCTATTCAGACTTCACACCAGGCTACTGTGGTGGTTTAGTGGTTAAGATACTGAACTTGATGACTGCATGACGGAGTGAGCTCCTTTCTCTGTGCCAGCTCCTACCAATCTAGCAGTTCAAAAATAAGAAATTGCAAGTAGATAAATAGGGACCACTTCAGTGGGAAGGTAAACAGCATTCCGTGTTGAGGGATGCCTGCCACATGTCCATGGAAACATATGCAGATGGATACACAGATACAGAGACAGTGCTGCTCTTTGGCTGTAAACAGAGTTGAACACTGAACCCTAGAGTTGGATATGACTGGCTTTCAAGCAAGGGTGACTTAGGTGCTCCTCCTTTACTTTTACCAGGTTGGGGTTGGAAGCAGGAAGGAAATAAAAATATTTCTAAATGAATTATGTTCATAGCATAATAAGCAGAAAGAAATTTATGGCTTTGGAATCAGCAGGCAAGTTTGGTTATGCGAGATATGTTTTCCTCCATAAATGTACCTTTTGTTTCTCTACATTTGTTTCTCCATATTGCAGAGTATAACACAAGAAGAAAATCTTTTTATAGAGTCCATAACAGATGGTCAAACACCATGCTTACCTACAATTATATCCTAAATCAGTGTGCATGATTAGATCATCAAAGACAGTAATGGAACAAATGTTCCCAAGCAAATCTAAGGCATTAAATAGGACTCGGAGAGTATTTAAAAATTAAACAGGGGAGAAGCTACTGAGTCATGGTCAGGCTATACCCACAAGGCTTTCAACACTAGGGTAACTGAAAAGTGAAGGGTAGCAGACATTTTATCCCTCTTGGGGCCATAAGCCCATGTACAGCTCTGTGTACAGCTCTGTACCAGATGGTTTGGGGAAACATTGGTTCAATATGAGCTGCAATTTGGCATTTGAAATCTGTGCCCCAGAAGTTCAGTAAATGCTATGGCAAAAAAGTTCCTGAACTTTAGTCTAACCTGGCAAGAAGTTGGTCCAGAGTCCTATATAGGATAGATAAAGGTAATGGTCACCCTTGCTCAAAAGCCAGATGTGGTCAACTCAATGGTTAAGGGCTCATCTCTGTTTACAGCCAAACAGCCAGTGCTGTCTGCTTTTGGAAATGTTTCCATGGATATGTGGTCGGCATGACTAGAGACCAGAATGCACGGAATGCTGTTTACCTTTCTGCCAAAGTGGTCCCTATTTATCCCTTGCTTTTGAATTGCTAGGTTGGTAGGAGATGGAAGCTCACTCTGTCATGCAAGCACTCGGGTCTCAAACTGCTGACCTACCAACCTTACAGTTGTCAAGTTCAGTGTCTTAATCACTAAGCCACGACAGTCCCCCCCCCCCAAAAAAAAAAAAACTGGATTCCCTTTAGTTAAAAAAATAGTTTCTTGAGCAATGATTAAACATTTATAATGCATTTTGTTTTATCAAAAATACCCACAGGTATGTTCTGTGTGGAAATAGCTTGTTTCACCAAGAGCATTTGGGTTGCCCAATGGCAAGTCAAGGTTACAGTGGTGGAAAACAGTCACTAGACCAGTGGTTCCCATGCCCCACAGGAATACTTCAGTTTCCAGAAGCCAAAGTCAGTACATTGGCTGATCAGTGCTTTGGGGAATTGATTGACTTAGGATTTGGGGAATTGGAGTCCAGAAGACAAAGGTTGAGGAACACTGCACTAGACCTTCTGGTGCTGTCAACTCTTGCTCTAACAGAAGGTCTTCCTGATTTCCTAGGATGACCCCAAGCAAAATGAATGCTGTCAAAATATGGGGTCCTTCCTTGATTGTGAAGCCTGGCCACTTGGTCCTTTGAGGCTTGTGAGGAAGTTTTTGGCTCTATTCTTACTTCTCACTTGCATTAATCAGGTGGCTCAACCAAGCTAGCATTTGCTCTTACATCAGTGTGTTGGTTGCCTATCTCTCTGTGCCATTACTAAAAGCAAAAACAGAAGGTTGGAAGGGTTGTTATATGTTATCAGTTCAAGAAAGGAGCAGCATGACATCTGCTCTGCCTAGAAAAATGTCTCCAGGTAATCTTAAAATGCCAGTACTGTATAATCCCAGATATGATGATCTTCCAAGGCTCCCCATGAACCCCAATACCACACTAAGAACATCCAGCCCTCTCTGATTTCAGAAGCTGAATAATGTTGGGTTGGGTTAGTATCCAAATAGGCGATCACCAGGAAGTCCCAGGGATTTCTAGGTCAAGCTACAAGATAGGGTTATCAGATAGGGTTATCAATTCAGAGCTAGATAAACCAATGATCTAAGACTCAGTGTTTCTCAACCTTGGTCCCTTAGGCGTTCTTGGACTGCAATTAGCAGAAGTCCATATCAGTACACCTGTTAATCAGGGCTTCTGAGAATTGAAGTCCAAGAACATCTGGGGGCCAAAGGATGAGAAACAATTTAAGTCAATATAAGGAACTTTCAATGCAAAAAAATGAAGGGAGAAGCATTGATCACAGCTAGGGTTGCCATATGTCCAGGTTTTCCAGGATTTTCCTGGATTCAAGTTGTCTCGGCCGGTTCAAGGAAAAACATGTAAAAGTCCCAGATTTTTAAATTTGAACAAAGGAAACAAGATCACCCCTCACCAAAGGATTTTTGCAAAGAATTAATTCACTGCCCTCTACCTTTCTTTCAATTATCCTGCTTGAAAGTGGCGAAGGCAAAACAGCACCCTGAGAAGCCTGCCGGTGAGGGGAGACACTTGCATCTAAGATAATTGAAAGAAAGGCATGGAGGCAGTGAAATAACTCTTTGCAAAAATCCTTTGGCTCACCTTCAAGTTTGGGGGACAAGGAGTCATCCTCAGCCCATTTTCTTGAAAGCTGGGAGGGAGAAAGAAATACCATATCTAAGAAGCCAAACCTTCAACATACACAGGGACAGGGGATTCCTTCTTCATGTGACCGCAAATGGTTAATTGCATAGGGTCAATATTCCTAGAGAGGAAGGGAACAGGGTGGACAAAAAGTGAAGAGTCCTCCATTGCAAAGGTCCTCCTCCAAAATAAGTCCCTTGCTGTCTCCTGCTTTTCTCCTTACGGATGGAAACGGAGACCGCCATGGACTGCATTGCCATTCTGGCCCCATCTTTAGAATGTTCTTCCATGGGATCCTCATGTGGGGTTTGAGGGTGAGTCTACTTCAGTGGAGTGTGTGTGAAGAGGAGGGTGGGGTGACCTCAGGGGGGAAAAGGGTGGTTTTAAGAGTGGCCCAATAAATTTTATTCAAAAAAATAAAAATAGAACCCTCAAGAATAGTCTTTTGCAAGAAGACTAACATGGAGGTAGGGTTGCCATACACCCTGGAAAACCAGGATTGTCCTGGATTCAAGGTCAGAAAAATTGTCCCGGCCAGTTCAATAAAAATCATGTTAAAGTCCCAGACTTTTAAAACTTACTGATTGTTTATTATAACACACCATTGAAATAAATTTGAACTCTTGCCATCAAATGAGCCATTTCCTGCCACATTGGAGTTGAAGTATACTTGGAGACAGCTTAATGTCCTCGCCACACACCACCACCTGATAAGTGTGACCAGTGTGTTTCCTGGAAGTGAGAACGTTAAGAGTTGACCACGATGCAACTTCTCATAAGTACAACAGATTGTCTTACAGTTAGAATTAACTATTGTAAATAAATTCATTTATATATTGATATATTTAATGTGAATGTGCTTTATAGCTGTCATTATATTAAGTTTGTTTTTAAAAAGGCAATTTTGTAGATAACCCGCCCATTTTTGTCAAGTATACTTCTCTCCTGGTTTTGTGGGAGAGAATTATGGCAACTCTAATCACAGCAAAAAGCTTTGTCACACACACACACACACACACACACACACACACACACACACACACACACACACACCTGGTGCAACCTGGATACACGGCAGCTGCTCAAATATATACCCTGATAACAAAGAAATATCCAAAAATACCTTGGCTGGAACTTTGCTGGCTTTGTTACATTCTGGCCCTTAGTCATGACAGTAAAATCTTGGCGAGACTTAGTAACATTCTAGCTATGGTGTGGCAATCCTTGTTGTTCAGTCGCACAGTCGATTCCGACCCTTTGCGACCCCATGGACCACTGTCCGCTAGGCACTCCTGTCCTCCACCATCCTCCTCAACTCGCTCAGCTCTGTGCCCATTGTCTCTACAATACCATCTAGCCATCTCATATTTGGCCGGCCCCATCCTCCTTTGCCCTCGACCTTTTCCAGCATCAAGGCTTTCACAAGTGAATCCTCTCTTCTCATTTGATGTCCAAAGTACTTTAGCTTCATCTTTACTATTTGACCCTCTAAGGAGCAGTCAGGGTTGATTTCTTCTAAGATTTACCTGTTTGTTCTCCTCACTGTCCAGGGGACTCTCAAAACTCTCCTCCAACACCACATCTCAAAGGCATCTATTCTTCTGTGCTCAACTTTCCTAATGGTCCAGCTCTCACAACCATACATTGCCACCAGAAATACCACTGCTTTGACTATACGAATTTTTGTTTGCAACATGATGTCTCTACTTTTCACTATGTTCCCCAAGTTTCTCATCGCTTGGCTCCCAAGAATCAGTCGCCTTTTTATTTCATGGCTGCAATCACCATCTGCAGTGAGCTTGGATCCCAAGAAGGTGAAATCTGTCACTGCTTCTACTTCTTCCCCATCTGTTTTCCAGGGACTGATAGGGCCTGTTGCCATGATCTTGGCTTTCTTGATATTGAGTCTCAAGCCAGCTTTTGCACTTTCTTCTTTCAACCTAATCAGGAGCTTTTTAAAGTCCTCCTCACTTTCTGCCATTCGGGTGGTATCATCTGCATATCTCAAATTGTTGATGTTTCTCCCAGCAATTTTGATCCCAAATTGTGATTCTTCCATCCTTGCATTGCACATTATGTGCTCTGTGTATAAGTTGAATAAGCAGGGTGACAAAATGCCGCCTTGTCTTACTCCCTTTCCTATTCCAAACCACTCTGTCCTTCCGTATTCTGTCCTAATTTACCTGCAATTATCAGAGGTTATGTAACCTAATTATGGAAAACCCTCAACTGGTTTCTCTGTAGAAGAATTGGACAGCACCCCACACTGAGATGAACATTATTATTAGTGGGTGTGTTGTGTCAAAAACCTGATGATTTCTCTTCCCTGGCAGGACTCAGATAGATTGGAGTTTATTTTGAGGGTTCACTTGCTCCAGGGCCTATTTAATTGGTCTTGTCTAAAGGAGCAGACCAACAAATGCACACACCAAATACTGCAGTGCCAAAGGGTTGTGACCTTTTGTTGACCTTAGTCATAACAGTTTGGATGGATCCTTCTTGCTGCTAACTCCTGCCGCAAGACTTGTATGTGATAGGCATTCAGTGTCAGTGTTTAACAGGAGTGAAGACCAGCAAGAAAAACAAATAAGTTAAATAAAACCTTGAACAAGGGACATTCCTTGATTTTAGTCATTTGTTGTTTCATCCATCTGTTCACAATTCCTTTGTTTTGGCATCGAAAATGGGAATTCAGAGCAGATTAGGGGAAGAATCATTCCCCTCTCCATTTTTAATTCTTTCATTTTCTCTACACTTGGTGGTGGTGGTGGATAGAATTACAGATTTAGCAGTGTAATAGACGAGTTATTAGAATAATGACCAAATCAAGCTCAGTAGCTGATAAATGCTCCAGAAGCACTCATAATTTGGATTTGGAGTTTCATTAAAATCCTTTTAAATCGGGGAGGCTATCAGGTAGCTCATGAGCTGCAGTTATCCTGGCACATTTGTGCACCTTCTCAAGGATGCCCCAACTCTCCTATAAAAAGTTTATTTGTGGTGGCTTAGTGGTTAAGATGCTGAGCCTGATGACTGGAAGTTCAAGACCCAAGTGCAGTGTGACACCCATTGTCTGCCCCAGCTCCTGTCAACCTAGCAACCTATATATGTATGTATGTATAGTCAATGGAGGTTTTTGCAGGTAATGTTGAACTGCAACAGGGTGGAAGAAAAGAGATGCAAAAGTAGTGTAGTTGTATGATTGTGTTACATCAGTTTGATAGTGCTATAACTGCCATAGCTCAATCCTTTTGAATCCTGGGATTTGAAGTTTGTTGAGCTTCTTAGGAAATTCAGTTGTAGTTCAGGAGAGAGGGAGAACCTTCAAGGGACCTGCTCCAAAATGCATATATGTATATATGTATATATTTGCTGAGTGGTGACTCATTTTGATATATATGAGAAGACCATGGATCCCAATTTCTGCTCACCAAATTACTGCTGTCATTACTGAGAAGCCACTTGCCATTGGAATTGTACAAACACCGATGTCCAATTGAGAGGGAATGAGATGAAGTGGATGGCAATAAGCAGGCAGCTCATTTGATTTCACCAAAAAAAAAATCATGCACCCATCATTTTAAAAAGGGGTTCTCAAGGTTTTGTATTTGTATTTCGACTTATATGCCGCCCCACTCGCATAGCGACTCTGGGCGGCTTACAGAAGAAACAATTACAGTACATAACACATTCATAGCATAAAAAAAAACAGTTACAAATATTACATAGTAAGTTACAAATATCACATATACAGTATATATATCTCAATAAAAATTCCAATTACAAAACATCAGGACATCCTAATAAATAAATCAAGATGCAGTACTACAATTAAAAGGTAAACATAACATACAATATGAAAAATATAACAATATCATAACAAAATAATAATAGTAATGTAATAGCAATTAAATATAAAAATACAATAATATAATGCAATAAACTGCTACAGGCCAGACTACTCACCCTCAGACAGCTGAGCGAGTGGGACACAATGGCAGAGGGTGCGTTTACACATGCATGTTTGTGCAGGTTCAGGGACGTCCACTTCTGGGGTCATCACCATGGGCCAGATGGAATGGTGTCTGGGGCCGAGTCCCACCCACAGGCTGTAGGTTGCGAACCCTTAGTTTAAAAGGTCACTAACAAATTGCAAGTAGATAAATCGGTATCACATCAGTGGGAAGGTAACAGCATTCTGTGCACTCCAATGTCTAGTCATGTTCATAGAAATGCCTGCAGATACAGACAGCACTGGCTCTTTGGCTGTAAACAGAGATGAGCACCAAATCCTAGAGTTGAATATGACTGGCTTTCAAGCAAGGATGACCTTGACCTTTAACAAAAAACCTATTGAAATAACATTTCCCAGGCAAGTTTGAAACATGCTTTTTGGAGAATTTTAGTGCATTCTTTAACAAAATAGAAAAGGGAAATCTTGCAAGCAAATATGCTTCTGCTATTAGTGGAAAATATCTCCCAATAAGGCAGGAGTGCGATGTTTCCTTGGCAACCAAGGCATTCTTAACTTTCTGTCTGTGGCATACCATGGATTTGTGACCAAGAAGGCCTTTGTAAGGGAGAAGAAGGAGGTGGGGACAATAGCTAACTCTTTCCCACCTATTGCTTTACTCCTGATATTCCTTCTCATGGGATACTTTTTCTCTACAAGGCCTTCAAAGAAAAGAAACCCATAAAGGTTTAGGATCTACAATTGCCTATGAACTATCTGTAAGTGAGATAAACATATTCTAGCCTAGATCATCTTTGAACAGATGTAGGCAAGGGCAAGTGGCATGTTACTGCAACCTGACTTGTTCTTTATTTAAACCCCAAGGTACACCAACTGGAATGGTGTGGTGCAGTCAGAGGTAAAATATTAGTTCAGAGAGTTGCATCCTCTACCTACACCTGGGTGAGCTGCATATACATAAATTCTGTTCTACCTCTAGTACAATTCAGGGATTTAGAAAGCATTTTTGTTTTGTAATTGGAAATTGGACACCCTTCTGGTCTCTTGCAGATCTTCAGGCAATTTAACAATAGCAATAGCAATCACACTTATGTACCACCCATAATGCTTCGTGCACTCTCTGGGCAGTTCACAAGTTAATTAGCATTTTGCCCCCAACATGCAGGGTACTCATTTTACTGACCTCAGAAGGATGGAAGGCTGAGCCTACCTTGAGCCTTGGTCAGGAGGAAACCCTTCACTTTCTGGCTGCAGTTTAACCATTGCACCACCAGGGCTCTTACTACTAGAACATTTCCCAACATTTTCTCTCCATGGACCAGATCTGGCCCTGACACTCAGCTGTGTGGGCCAGAAGTGTGGTTGCTCCCAGTGCATACGTTTTCAGCGGCGGCGGGTACAATTGTACCATATATATTTTTGGCTGGTTGGCCAGCATCCACTGCTTCCCATGGTGGCGGGAGGGTTTAATGAGCATTTTCACTCAATTTTGGGATTTTTTTTGCTGAGTTTCCACTGCATTTCAGCAGTTAAAATGTGACATTTTGGGACTTCTGGTGGTGGTGGAAGCTTCTGATGAGCCTGGATTCCCACCGCAGAACCCAGAATTCCCAAAATACTGCATTTTGGCCAACGAAATACAGTGGGAACGTGGCAAAAAAAAATTCACAAAACAAAGCAAAAATGCTCTGAAATCCTTCCGCTGCCATGGGAAGCAGCAGAGGCTGCCCAAGCAGCCAAAAAGATGGTGTGATTGCCACCACCACCACAGAAACCAATGTTTTGGGACTTCTAGTAGTGTTGGTAGCTTCCGGCAGTGCCTGGGTTCCCACTACGGGCCATATTATTTAGCGTGTGGGTTGGATAAGGCCCACAGGCCATAGGTTCGAAACCCCTGTACTAGAATATCCTTTTTTTTAAAAAAAAATAATAATTTTTTATTAGGTATATAAAAGAAAAATACAAAAGAAAGACAAAAATGCAAATAAAGACATTATAAAAATATAAAAGCTTGTAACAATCGTGTAACATATTTTATACACATTACTATTACATTCTCTTCTTTTCTTAGTACATAATCTTCCCATTCATTTCTATTACATCATTATAAAAAAAAGGAGAAAAGAAAAAAGAAGAAAAAAAAGAAAAAGAAAACACCCTTGTGCTATATACAAAAGTCCGGGGGGTTCTATACCTTTCACATTTTCCAAAAGTCGTTATGATCTTTTGCAGGGGGTATACCCTTTTTTTCTTTTAAAGTATAGTTAACAAAAGGTTCCCAGATCCTCCAGAATTTATTGTTATTAACTTTCCCTTTCCTGCTATTAATTTCCCAAGTAAGTTTTTCATTTAAGGCTAAATTCCACATTTGTGTATACCAATCATTTAATCCTATTTGTTCATTGCTTTTCCACCTTTTGGCAATACCTAGTCTTGCAACAGTCAACATTATGGCCAATAACTCTTTATTGTCTTTGCTTATGTCCTGATCTTCTATGTCTGTTAATAAAATTGTTTCTGACTCCAATCCGATCTGTATATCTAATATGTTCTCTATTTCCTTTTTTATTCCTTCCCAGAAATTTTTAAGTACCTCACATCTACACCACATATGTTCATATGTTCCTTTTGTTTTTCTGCACCTCCAGCATATTTCACTCATATTACTATACATTTTGTGCAAGCCGACTGGGGTCCTATACCATCTCCATACCAATTTATAATTGTGCTCTTTAACTCTCACAGACATAGTTCTCATTATCTTCCTTTTCCACATCTTTCGCCATTTTGTTGCCGTTATCTTTATATCTAATTCTTGTTCCCAGCTTTCTCTCAATACCTCTTGTATATTTTGACTTTTATTCAGAATTTTATAAACTTTACTAACTATCCCTTTGATTCCCATTTCTCCATTTCTAATTTTAGCCAAAAGCGTCTCAAACTCCGTACATTCTCTGTCTAAACCATTTTCCCGTACAAATTTCTTATTCCAATTGTTTATCTGGAGGATCTTGAACCAGTCCAATTGAAGTTGCAAATACAGCCTTTGTCTTTTCTCTTGATCTTTGCAAGCATTGACCCAATCTTTTAATAATAGTACTTTATTTTCCACCAATATATCTCTGATCTTTGTGTCTATTTTTATCGGAAAATCTTGAAAATCCCCCACTTCTAAAATTGGCGAGGTTCCCGAAGTAAGCTCTTTCCTCACTCTATTCCATACCTCCATTGTTGATTTTAACATCATACCCTGAGCCGTCTTATTTCCTTTTTCTTTCCCCTCACATAAAAACTGTGCCTTACCCATCTTCGATAAATTTTTCCTTTCAAATTTTTCCCAGACTGTTTCTTCCCTATTTAAAATTTTTATAACATTTCTTATTTGAAAGGCTCTATAATATTTTATAACGTTTGGAATTCCCAGTACTAGAATATCCTAATCTATCTTTTGCCTATCCACCTCTGTGGTAGCCACTACACAATTAGCAACATTCTCTGCCATGAGAGATAGTGGATAGTAAAAAGCTTTAGTAAGAAAACAGAGTTTTGCGGTTTCTTTCTCAACAAGAAGCTAGGTTAAGCTAGGCCTAGCTAAGCCTCAAAGTCTTCCAGCTGTGGCCTTTCTTCAGGTGGAGCCATGTTCAAGTGTTTGTAAGGTGGCTGCAGGGTATGTAGAACTGCCAGAATGGAAAGTTATGGCATTTGCACTGCAGAAAATCCAAAAATCCCATCTTTATTTAAACCTTTTATAGCTTCCTTTGGAAAGAGAGCAGTTTCCAGGCAAGATATTTTCAGAATTCATGGATTACAGTCCCCAGAAGTCTGCAGGAATTGTCTGCAAGGGAAATAGGTAGATGAGGCTAAGCTCTGTAAAAGCTACAAGAGATTATCGGTTTGGTAGTTGTTGTTTCTTAAAGGCTTCCTCTGTGGAGCCTAATGGGCAGAGACAACCATGCCCATAATCCCTTATAATTCCCACAGAGTTTAGCCCCATCCACCCATTTCTCTTTTCTTCTCCACAAGATGAAAACTGCAGTTGGATTCTGAATTTATTAGTTTAAGCGTTTTAAAACTCCTGTCAGCATTTTGTCTTATTGATTAAAGCCCCAAGACTGGGGGAATTTTTGAAGATTTCTGAGAGTTATAGCTTGTGCCTAGAGCAGTGGTGGCGAACCTATGGCACGCATGCCAGAGGTAGTACTTGGAGCCCTCTCTGTGGGCACCTGTGCAGTCACCCCAGCACAGAGTTCACCCCACCCCTCTACCCAACAGCCCAATGTGAGTGCTTCCTCCCTCCCCTGTTGCTGTGTTGGCACTTTGCAATAAATTAGTGGTGTTTGGGGTTGTTGTTGTTTTTTGTTGTTTTTTGGGAGGAGGGGTTGCAGTTTGGGCACTCGGTCTCTAAAAGGTTGACCATCACTGGCCTAGAGCTTTCTGCATCCTTCTTGGTGGGACTCTGGTTGCTTGCTAAGATGATAATATACAAAAGGTTGAGAAACATTGGCCTGAAGAGACTGTCTCTCTTTCCAACCATAAAATGAAGAGACAATTATCATTGACTATTTTGCTGGGATGAAATGAGATAAAGACTGAAGAAATTAAAGTACTGAGGAGATAGTTAATACAAATCAGCATCACTGGACTTTGTTCATTTTCAGTTAGAGGATGTCTTCTTAAGATCTGAATTGGTTTGACATTTGCCAAGGGTGAAAGAAGCAAGTGTATGAAAAAGAGAGAGAAAGTATGAATGATTGGCAAAGTCTTCAGCGGGAGATTGTTACAATTTAAACTTATTACCACTTATGAACTACTCCCTGGGGGGATGAGAGGGGGAGAAGCAATTTTACTCTGAAAGCCTTGCTGTAAACAAGGTTCAGTGCCACTAATCACGCAGTGGTAGAACTGGATCTTGCAACAACAACAAAAAACACATTACCTAGAGTCCCAATAAAATGCATACTTAATTTTTTTTAAAAAGACAATTAAAGTAGCCCATGTACTCTGTTGTTGCTTAGTTAAACTATTTCACGAGATGGCTTTTCTCCCACCACTCCTCTCTCCTGCTTAGTAAATTACATATTAATACTCGTCATCATTGTTAGCTGCAATTCGTATCTGAGAATTTTTTTCCTGAAGCAGGAAAAATGCAATTGGTGTGAATTTGTTTAAGGTGGATCCCAGCTTGCAATGAAGTGATCCATACACTGTGATCACAGAGCCATCTCCTGCGGCACATGTGACATGAGACATGTAGGATTTTGCACCGGGACTGCAATGGACTGCTTCAGCCTTGAGGATATTGACAAGGTGCGCCTTCACAGCCACTCCATCTGGCATGGCCTCTTCCGCCTCCATGATCATTGGGAATCAGAGTTCCTCCTCTGCTCATTTTGCCGTTGGGCCCAATACGATGGTTTCCAGTGGCATTTCCTCCACTGAGGGGGACCATCACTCTACCAAAAGGGGCTCATTCGCCTGTAGCAGTTGGCCCCATTAGGGAGTCAGGTTATTTACCGCCACCCAACACTCAGCATTGAGTCACTGGCTGTACGGTCTACTCCAGTGGGATGTCTGGGCCAGGAGCCTCAGGGCCAGAGTATGAGAGAGAGAGAGAGAGAGAGAGAAGGGAACATTGGGGGCTGGCAGGTTCCATGTGTGAATGTGAGCTTTCGTGTCTAATTTTTTTTATCAAGATTCATATTTCTGTGTACAAAGGGTGTTGTGTGTGTGTTTGTGTAGAAATACATTTTACATCTTTAATATCTTTTACATATTTTAAAGTACAGTGACCTCTCTTCCACTAATATAGTATAATTATATTACAGTGGAAGAAGAATCTAGAAGATAGAATGAAACTGATGACTTAGGAAAATGTCCAGTCTCAAACAGTAAAGCTCATGTTATTGGAAGTTTCAGATCAATGCTACTATAATGCAGCTTGGCTAAAAGTCAGATTCATTTCTTGGCTAAGCCTATAAGATTGCAAAAGTGAGGCTATGAATGGTTGTTGTTTTTTTTTAAATCCAGAGGAAACGTCCCCCCATCTCGATTTCCCTGACTATTCTGGTTTGTGCAGAGAATGTCCCCTAGTCCTACTCTGAATATTTCTTATCAATCACAGAGTGCTTTGAAAATGAAAAGCGAGCTCACCTTTCTCCCGCAAGATTAGGGAGGCATCCTTGCATTTGATCACCTATCCTGGAATATATTGAGGGAATAAATAACAGTGAATAATGGCCTTCACGCTAGTAGCTCTTGCAGTTTCCAGGACTCCTTGATGGAGTTATAGCCTCTATCCCTCACCATAGTCCCAGGTTGTATATTATATCACATATCAATCTTTCTTCTTTTTCCCTTTTTTTTTTACCTTTTGCATTCCCTCTCTTCCCCTGGTCCATTTCTTCTATAAAGGAAATAACTTTGGATTTCAAAACAAAAAGTGGGAGAAACTAAAATTGGCAAATTTGACCCTCCAGGCAGCTTTTGAATGCTTCAGTTTTGGAAGGGTCATCTGTCGTTTTCTGTATTATTTTATTTTACTGATTGTTCTTTGTTATTTTATGTATGCTTTTATTCTCTGATGTCTTTTTATTTATTGTGAGTCACCTAGAGTAGTGTTGGGCACTAATTTTTGGCACAATAGAAATAATAATAATTTCGTGTCAGAAATTATTCTGGGTTGAAAGGATTTTTGCTGGAGAAACTCCGCTCAGGGGACTCCCAAATGAGGTTCCTTTCATGTCTCCAAGACCTTTTCCCACCAAAGTGGTCCCTATTTATCTACTTGCTATTTCTTCCTTTCAAACTGCTAGGTTGGCAGGATCTGGCACAGAGACAGGCACTCAAACTACCATGCAGTACCCATGTCTCAAACTGTCGATTTGCTGGCCTTCAAGCTATCAAGGTGAGCTTCTTAACCACTGAGCCACCACAGTCCCTCAGGATACAAAGTAAACAAGCAAACTAATAAATAAGTTAAACAAACAAACAAACAAATAAGGGTTTGAACCTTTGGGCCAAAATTCAGTTGAGCACAAATATAACAGCAATCATACTGTGGATTTTTTCCCCCCCAACAGTGGGTGGTCTGACTGAGCTGTCCTTTGTGTTGTTGGCCACTTGTTCAGTTGTGTGTCCCGTTTTTCACCCAGTTGCTCAACCAGGTATGAAGAATAGCTTGCTCAAGGTGGAGAGTCTTGTACACAAATGTGTAACTGAATTGAATGCTGTCATTTGTGTGTTCATCAGAATTGTGGTAATGATTTAGTTTTGCCATCTATTTTATTTTTCATCCGGTGAGGTTTCTCATCTTTAACATGGATGTGGTAGATAAATGCAAAATTAGCCTCCATATGCTGGAAATCGATGAAGACAGCTCAATACCCATACCCACAGGATCAGCATACATGGTCTCTGTTATCTGCAGGTCTAAAAATATTCAATACAAATTCTTAATCGTAAAGGGAAAGGTCACCCTTACTTGAAAGCCAGTCATATCCAACTCTATGGTTCAGTGCTCATGTCTGTTTATAGTCAAAGAGCCAGTGCTGTCTGCATCTGCAGACATTTCCGTGGACATGTGGCAGGCATTTCTCAACACTGGAGTGCACAGAACGCTATTTACCTTCCCACTGAAGTGGTCCCTATTTATCTACTTGCAATTTTTTGCTTTTGAACTGCGAGGTTGCCAGGAGCTGGGGCAGAGATGGGAGCTCACTCCATCATGCAGTACCTGGGAATCGAACTCCAATCCTCAAGTCAGCATTCAGCATCTTAATCATGTATTTTTCTGACAAATTACCAGAGCCAGCCACTAGATGCCACTGTCTGAAACATAAAGTATAGAGTTTACTGTTATCTGAGGTTTCAGATATCCATATAGACCTTGGAATGCATCCCCTGAGAATACAGGGGACAACTTGTACATTAAATTTAGCCAATGGGGATGTTTTTGGCCTGTTTTTATAAGGATTTTATAAAATCTTTCATCCTCAATCACCCTCTTATCAATAGACCCACCTGCATGCATCTGGACTTTCTTTTGACTAGCTCTTTGTTCACTCCTTAAACCAAGACTTATCTCATTTAGCCACTTCTATTTCAACACAAGGTTTCCAGCTGATTTGTCCTTCTGAAGAAACCTGAAATGGTTCAACAGCAAAGTGGGTTTATCTTTCCGTTTCTTTTTCCATTGTGGTTGATGTGTCTACATTGCACAGGAAATTGATGCCATTCTAACTGCTGTGGCTCTGTCCTATGGAATCTTGGACTATATGATCCAATATAATTTATTTATTATTAATATTTTTTAGTTCAAATTTATATTACCGCCCACTCGCCGTAGCGGCTTACAAACAATGGCTTGAAAAAGTCAGGAACCCCTGATTTAGACAGTCCCCATAACAAATGTGGGAGATCAGAAGGGTTATCTTTTGAAGCCCATTAGAGATATTAGGATTTTTTAAATAATAATAATAATATAGAAACCTTGCAATATGTTACTGAAGATGCTAGGGGACTACTTCTTCTCATCATTTCTGATTGACAATCCCAGATAGTCATCAAAGACAAATTCAGTTTACTGATTCATTTCTCTGTCAATTTGGTAGAAAAGGACTAAGGAAGGTATCCCCCTTCTCCCCAGTGTAAAGCCGCTGCTTTTAATTCCCACACAAAATTAAGTGTCTGTCCTGAAATGGCAAAAAGAAATCTGTTTTTTTCTTGTTATATTTTGCAAATCCCATCAGAAATTAGGTTTTAACCAACCCTGAGAGTTAAACTATGCCTTCAAGCAGTTTCTTTCTGGAAGTACAGATCCTGGCAAACAATTCCAGGCTCAAGGTTGGAAAAGATCATACAGTTGTACCTTGCTTAAAGAGCATAATATGTACCATGGGATTGCTCTTTAAGTGAGTTTGTTCTTAAGCGAAACACCATTGTAAGCGACCAATTGTGACTTTTGGCAGGGGGAATTGTGAACTCACATTTATTTGTTAAGTGAGTTTTTGATTGGTTTTATTTGTTAAGCAAAGCATCCATTCAGAGAAAATTCTGTTCTTTAAGTGAGTTACTCTCTAAGCGAGGCGCTCTTTATGCGAGGTTTTACTGTATAGGGATTCATCCACGCTTGTTTGAAAAAGGAAAGGCAAGCTCTTTGAACCCTGCTGTTCTTCTCTGGTTTAGATTATAATACATTCTTTATCCATTCCCTCACAGCAGTAAGCTACTGAGGGGCGGTGGTGGGTGTGAGAAGCAGCAAAACTAGAAACTGTTACTATTTTAAATTACAGTTGCAACAATCCTCTAGATAGCATGTCCTTGTGTGTGCTATGGATCTTGGAATTTGTAGTCTAAAATCTGTTCATTAAGTGTTGGAAGAAGTGGTATAGAGAGGAGAAGAAACATATATTTCTTCTTCTGCCCTATCCGAATCTAAATATTGGTGATCCTCATGGTATTCAGCCATGAAGGCTGTCCTGAGACTATAATGCAGTGGCCTTTCATCTGCCTTCTGCATTACAGAATGATACTTGTACCACTGATCCAGTTCTGTGAGTCACTTTCTGGTCCTGAGCACTTTTGGCATGCAAAGTCCTCATCAGCCCTGCCTTCCATCAATATGGATTCAAGTGGGATTTAATCAGCTTGGGGACCATCACCTTTCCCTGCACCCAAGACATTGGTCTTCAGGGTTGTCAGGTTAGTTTAGCTACACATTTCTTCCTTCTCAATTGCTCAGCTGTGCTGGACATGTCAGGATGCAAAGCCCTGGCAACCATGGGAAGTGTAGTCCTCTGACGGTGGAAGGGAGGGCTGGCAAGGAAACTGATGACTGTCAGGATTGCCTTGACTCGAGGAAATGTTACATTATCATTTTTTAGTTAATTCAAGGTGAGCTTGGAAATACGTCTCTCTGGAGATACTGGGAGAAGTCAATTTTGATTTCACTATTTTAGCACAGAAGGAGGCCCAGAATCTTGCACCGGTATCAGAATAGATGGGCTGCAACCGGTTTGTTTGATGCCTTTAGTGAGTGAGTGAGTGAGTGAGTGAGTGAGTGAGTGTGTGTGTGTGTGTGTGTGTGTGTGTGTGAGAGAGAGAGAGAGAGAGAGAGAGAGTGTTGCTAGGATACAGCTTGAATGTGGTTCAAAGCAAAGTACTGCTTTGAAGAAACTGTGGGAATAATGGGAAAGTCTTGCAGCAAAGATGACCTGTCACTGGGACGCCTGGAGGAAAGAGTCAACATAATGAGTTAATGAACTTGAAATGGAATCAGTTGATACTTTGCCTGTTGTCAGTCATGAAGCCACTGTATGCCCACTGTGTTAGACAGCATGCTGGGAGTCATCTCAGGCTTTGAAGTGCAATGTTCTTAATGAAGCAAAGGAACAAAAGGAGAAATATCTTTGCTTAATCCCTATTTACTGGGGATTGTTCACATATTGGAATGGAACTGCAGTGGCTTTAGTGGTTAAGAGGCTGAACTTGATGACGGGATGGTCAGCAGGTCAGCAGTTCGAGATCCTAGTGCTGCATGATGGAGTGAGCTCCCGTCTCTGTCCTGGCTCCTGCCAACCTAGCAGTTCAAAAGCAAGAAATTACAAGTAAAGAAATAGGTATCACTTCAGTGGGAAGGTAAGCCGTGTTCTGTGCACTCTGGTGTCTAGTCATGCTTGCCATCTGACCATGGAAATGTCTGCAGACATACACATACACTCTTTGGCTATAAACAGAGATGAGCACTGAACCCTAGAGTAGGATACGAATGTCTTTCAAGCAAGGGTGACCTTTACCTTTACCTAACAAGCTTCACATTTACTGGAGGAATCTCATAGGTAGAATTTGAGAAGTGGTGGTGTCTACTGACTCACAACAACTCCCCCTTTCAGTTTCTTTGTGCTCATGAGTCTGCTATGCAGGATACTGTCCTCCAAATTACTGTGAATGTTGCTTAGGGCTGCAGGGGAAGAGAGAGGGGTATCATTTTTTAAAAATGGAAAGTGCTGCAGGTTCGGATTCTGAGGTTGACTACTTTTTGTGCTTGAAATTGTCAGGTTGCAAGCCAACTTGTGAAAGATCAGATCCTAGACAGAGCAGACAGTAGAGGTATAGAAGAGTCAGTGAGCTCTACCTGATACAGGAGGAAGTAACTTTTGAGGGCATTGAGATACACTTTGGTGGGAAAGTAAACAGCGTTCTGTGAATTCTAGTGTATAGTCATGCCTGCCACATGTTCAGGGAAACATCTGCAAATGGAGACAGTGCTGGTTCTTTGGCTATAAACAGAGATGAACCCAATAGTACCTAGACCCGTGATGGTGAACCTTGGGACTCCATATGTTCTTGGACTTCAATTCCCAGAAGCCCAAGCCCCCTGTGAATCCACATGGATGGGTTTACTGCAATTGGGCACATTTTACTTCCACTTCTGGGAGTGACAGGGGTGGTGCGGCCCAGATGAATTGCAGTAAACCCATCCATGTGGATTCACAGGGGACTTGGGCTTCTGGGAATTGAAGTCCAAGAACATCTGGAGTGCCAAGGTTCACCATCACAGGTCTAGATGATTGGCTTTCGAGCAAGAGCAGCATTTACCTTTACCTCACATATTGGACAGCAGGAAGCAGGTGAGTGGGTTGTCTTACATATCTGCCAAGTGCAAAGCTAACCTGTTTTTGGCCCTGGCAATGATGTATCCCAGCCGTTATTCTAAGAGCCAGTTGGCAGAATGCAGTTCTTTTCTTGGAGGGGAAAACCTAGAAAGAACTTGAGCAGGAACATTCCTCTTCTGGACTGTTCCTCTACTATTTATAGGGCACTTATCCTAAGGATATACTATTGCTTTGCCAAATAGTTTTCCTTTTCTGAGTTGCTATGCTGGCCGATGTGTAGCTTGCCAGTAGCTTTTAAAAGCTGGCAAAGTGAAGAATAAGACATTTTCCCATAGGACTTACTCAGTAGAGAATTTCTAAGGTGTAGAATCCATAAAGGAGGAAGGTGAGGGATGCAGACAAAGATAACCATCAACCCTCTGAGACTGAGGAATGGAACAAGTACAGATACCATGCTCACAAGAGTAGAGTAAGAGAAATTGGAAGTTATCCCCCACACACATACCTCACTGACAACTTGAGCATACAATACCCCTTTGCTCTTGCATGTGGAATGCAGTGAGGGTACTCATGTCCTCAGCAATGGGTTGAGCATTTCATGGCTGCCTCATTCATTCCACGAGAAGCCACAGTGTGGCAGCTTCCAGGGACCTGTAAGCAGCATAATGTTTCTGCATGGTGACGCAGCTGGTTCTACAGCTAGATAGAATACATTAGTACCTCGGATAATGATGAGACTTGGTTCCATAAGTCTCGTCGTTATCTGATTTTTAACGTTGTACGATGCATTGATCGCACAACGTTAAAAAAAGCCCTGTTTCCCTGGAGGCTGCAGCAAGCCAAAAGGTTGGGACTTGAATCCTGACATTCTGGCTTGCTGCAGCCTCCAGGGAGGTGGGGGAACTTCAAAAATAGCGTAGATCGGGTCTTCCAACCTCCCTGGAGCCGGCAAGGGGGTCAGGGAGCCCGAAATGGGTAAAAAAATGGATGTGGTTTTTTTTTTACCCATTTTGTGCTCTCTGACCTCCCTGCTGGCTCAGGGGAGATCAGAGGACCTGATCAAAGCTGTTACTGGGCTTTCCCCACCTCCCCAACGGGCCAAAACGTCAGGGTTTGAACCCTGACATTTTGGCTTGCTCCACTGACCGGGGACATCGGGGAAGCCCAGAAACAGCTTGAATCGGGTCCTCTGATCTCCCTGGAGCAGGCAAGGGGGTCAGAGAGCCTGGAATGGGTAAAAAAAAGTCCATTTTTTTACCCATTTCGGGCTCTCTGGCCTCTCTACTCAACAAAATGAGCCATCATAGCTCTGAACCCACTTGGAGAAAAGAGTATGTCCGCCATCCCACTCCCTCCAGAGATCATCCACCAGCGTGACCATTGCAGTTTCCATCCCATATCCAGGCCTGAATCCTGACTGAAAAGGGTCCAGTTAATCCACTTCATCCAGAACTCCTGTAACCGTTATGCCACTGCCTTCTCCAATACTTTACCCAAAAAGGATAAGTTGGATACCGGGTCGAGGGAAGGCTTTTTCAGGAGGGGGCGCACCAATGCATGTTTAAAAGATGCCGGAAAAAAACCCTCCCGGAGTGAGGAATTAATAATTGCCTCAACCCAGCCACCAGTCACCGTCCGGGTAGACTTAAAAAGCCAAGCGGGACATGAATCTAATGTGCAGGCAGTAGCACGGACAGCTTCAAGGAGCCTGTCCACTTCCTCAGTGACAACTGGATCAAACCGATCCCAGATAACATGGCAAAACTGTACCTCAGACAACCCCAGTTCTATATTTTCCACGCCGGGATTCAACTTCAGGTGGATCTGAGCAATTTTCTCTGTCAGATAATCAGCGTAAGCCTCAGACGACCCCTGCCACCCGGGGACCGCCCCCCCCCAACCCAGGAGGGACCTTGTCACCTGGAACAGTGTAGCTGGGCGATTATCTGCAGAGGCAATGAGGGAGGTGAAATACTGACGTTTCACCCCCTCCATCGCCACTAAGTAGGCTTTAATAGTAGCTCTAGCTAGTGTTCGGTCAGACTCACTTCGTGTCTTCATCCAGCGATGCTCTTGGTGTCTCTTAGCTCGTTTGAGCACCCTAAGCTCCTCAGTGAACCACGGAGACTAATGGTGCCCATGAGCACGGAGAGGCCATAGTGGAGCGATTACATCCAAGGCCGCCACTGCCCTCTCATTCCAGAGGTCCACCAGCGCCTCAGGATAATCGCTATGCTGGTCCAGAGGAATATCCCCCAATTCCCTTTGGAATCCATCAGGATCCAGCAGTCGCCAGGGGCGGGCCAATTTAATAGGCCCGACCTCCCCACGGAGAAGCCTTGCCTCCAGGAAGTTCAAGAACAGCTGGAGTGCCAAGGTTTGCCATCACTGGTATAGCACTTCAGATAGCTCCTAGAAAGTCAGGAAGTGTTACAAAAAAGAAGAGAGACAGAACCATACTTCAGTGGCAAACCACATGTATTCACCACTGAATGTTGTATTTTTGATTCCTAGTTTCTCTAACTGAAGGTGGTAATTACAAAAAAAACTGTGCATGAAAACCTGGAGAAGCTCTGCCAGTCAGATCAGAGTAGAAATATGGGGTTTGCGACCCTTGAAGTTACTGTTATACTACTGCTCCCATCATCCTCTGGCTGGGGCAGATGAAATGTGTAATCCACCATGATCCACAAGAACCACCACCCCATCTTCACACAATACTGGGTGGAACATACAAATCCCCTCATTTTATATAAAGTAGCTTCCTATGACTTGGAGTAAAAGAAAGTCATCATCAGATTATCCTTGAAGATGATTTGTGAGTGTGAAAAGAGAGTGAAATGATACTGCCAGGATAAAGGACACAGGCCTGGAACAGATAGGATATTCATGCCATAGGCTTAACTAGATGATTGGTACCTGAAAAGTGAAGGAAGAACAGGAGGGGAGATATGGATGAATGAAGAGAACACAGAGGCAAAACAATTCCATTATTTTCAAAGCACAGATTTGAAAATAATGGAATTACTTTTTCTTTATAATTGACTGATCGCAGGCGAGGGTGTGTGTGTGTGTTTGTGATATCTGCTGTGGCTCTTGTTCTATGTAAGCAAACAATATGCCCTAAAACACATCTGATGCTCAACAGCAGCTGCACATGCCATGAAAAGCCAGCAGCAGTGGACAAATTGATTTTCAAAGGAGGTTCTTCATCATTTTTGACCTCCACAAGGAAGCTCCAGTTATGCTTCTGAAGAACCTTTGGTTACAAGTCATTGTCTTACCTTGAATGACAGTGTTGACTTGAATCTCTTCCTGCATTAATGATGAATTGATCATTAGTCAAGCAGGTGAGAGTATAACAAATTGTCTCACAATTTTATAGCTCGTATTGATTGCTCTGAAACATTTTCACTCCGAACAGACTGGGCTAAGAGGCCCTGCCAATGTGTGTTGGTTGGCGTCTCTCCATTAACTTGGATGGAACAGTGCCAATGTTATAGTCACTGTGGGTATATTTTAATCCAAGGTTAGCCCTGCCTTGGAGCTTAAACGTTTTTGGCACACACAGATCACTGCTCATCTATGTGTGCTGTGCCATTCAGGAAGATGGGGAGGAAAGACCAGCTCTATTTCTAGTTATTCATAATTGATACCATCCTAGATCGCCATCAGGAAACAAATAACTCTTGATTTCAATTTAGTTGAGTCATGTTTATTGTGGATTTAAAAGAAAACACATTTCTGTTCTAATTTTGACCCCTAAATTGCAGGCCAATGCCGTAATAGCATCAAGTGAGAAACAACCACACATGTAAACACACCCAGATACACACATGTATCCTGCCCCAAATAACAACAACATAAAGAGATAGAACAGAAGCTTCCAATAGTTAAAACAGATAAATGTTCCTTTGCTCCCTCTCCAAAAACAAAAACTACAGAGGTTTCTTCGAAAACAATATTCAGTAGATTCCCTTTGAAATGAAAACTATTTACCTAATGCTTTTAAAGTAATAATGAAACTGATTTGTAGGAGATTTGGGAGAACTACAAACCCATTAAATACTTTAGCTGGAGTCTTTCCTAGTGTTCCAGTGGTTGGAATATCCAGAGATCTAAGGCTTTGTCTTGCAAAGCAGGCCAGCTAAGCCTGACTGGCTCAGGTTCTTTTAAGATTTCAGAGACAATAAGTACTCAGTGGGTGAAGAAACAAAGCTTTATTTTTGTTGTTCAGTCCCCAGTTGAGTCGGACCCTTTGCAGACCATCATATGCCAGGCTCCTCTATCTTCCACCATCCTCCTCAGCCTACTCACATCTGCACCCATTGCATCTACAATGCCATCTATCCACCTCATCCTATGGAGCTCTTTCTCCTTTTTCCTTCTATCTTTCCCAGCATCAATGCCTCATTAGATAAGTTCCCTAAGCAAAACATAAGATACAAAACAAAACAAACATAAGAGACAGATCAAGAAACAGAAATAAAAACACAAGCAAGCTATGCATACCTATCCTGAGCTCCCAGGTAGCTAAATAAGTGACAGAAGGAATCCATACTACATATGCTTGCTTGCTTGTGTTCTTGCTTTTTTCCCTTGTCCTATCTTTGTTATGTTTTCCTTAGAGAGCTGTCTAATAATGCTTTGTTTCTTCACCCACCAAGTGCTTATTGTCTCTGAGATCCTAAAAGAACCTGTGCCCATCAGGTTTGCCTATTCTGCTTGGCAAGACAGGCTTTACTGGGGGACAGGTGTGTTCAGTTGACACTTGGTGCCTTCTCTTTTGGCACCACAATAGCTCCATCTACTGATTTTCTTTCAATTTCTACTTTCCTCAATACAAATTGTTGATCATCTTTGTGGCCCTATGAAGGTAGAAGAAGATACAATCAATCCGTGGGAGGCTTCCTTCATCCTGGGCCAATCCTTGCTCTGCTCCCTAGTTGCACCAGATGTGCACAAGTACCCATGATTTGCTCTGGTTCTCCATGCTTTTCCAAAGACACCGCACATGTCTACAGGTTGGCCCATAAGTCCCTACCCAGCCCGTAGAGAGTAGGACTCTGCTGGGGGAGGGAGGAAGTGTTCCCATTGGGTGGCCGGGCAGAGGGGTAGGATGAACTCTGTGCTGGTGGGAGGGAGGAAGCGCTCCCATTGGACTGCTGGGCAGAAGGGTGGGGCAAATTCTGGGTTGGTGGTGCACATGACCACAGAGATGACGGGTAGGGACTTACGGGCCACTCAGTAGTACACGGGTTTCGTCTAGATGCCCAGTCATACTCCTGCCTGGTTTTGGATGTGACAACTGCAGAAGGTTAGATTGAGTTATTTATTTATTTATTTATTTATTTATACACTGTTAGGGATGTGAATTGACAATCAGTGGCAATTTCACTCCTGCAAAGATGCACACTGTTTAAGACACTAGAGTAGAAGACAGACAAGATGGCAATTAAGGGTGCCTACTGGTTATTTTCAGGTTCATCTGGGCTGAATGTCCCAGCAGTTCCCCCTCCTTTTGTATCTTGTTATATAAATAAACAGAATTTGTCATTTTATTTAATTGCAATGTCTGTGCCAATTCTTTGCAAAGAAAAGAAAATATGCAACGTTCTCCAGCATGAGTCATACCAAAGGCAACTGTAGTTGATGTGAAGAACCTCCCAGGTTAAAAACAACTAATTTTATACATTCAGTAGTTAGAGACAATAATACATTATAGGCCTTATTCTGACTCTTTCCTAAACACACACCAATCTCCTAAATGCCCAGTCTTCTTATTTTCAACAGGACATTTTCCCCATTGTGTGGAAATATTTTTATACATCCAAAAAGGCGAAGACAAGTTCTATCAATAGATAGAAGAATAAGGTGTCTTAAGGGTCACAGTGGCTTAGTGGTTAAGATGCTGAGCTTGATGATGGAAAGTTGGCAGGTCAGCAATTTGAGACCCGATTTATGTGCAACGGAGTGAACTCCCATCCTCTGTCCCAGCTGCTGCCAACCTAGCAGTTCAAAAGCAAGGAATACATGAAGTAAACCTGAGGTGCATATTAATCTAATATTGTTGGTTTTATGCCAACCATTAGTGATAATTTATTCTGCACTGTTTCTTGAACCTCTGTATTCTTCTGTGTGCACATATGTGTCCGTGTATATAGTTTGGTCCATAAAGTTTGCAAGATTCCCTGCAGGCCAGGAATGGCTCACCCTGACCCTTGCAGTTATAGAGCTATGACAGCTCAGTGGTTCATTTGCTGTCAGGTCTAAGAACGCTTGCAGCATCATAACATTTAAAAAATAGTCTAAAGGAATAAAATTTGGTACCAGCTGGTGCATGTGGAATAGCAGCGACTGGAGTTGCACCCAAAGGTACTACAGCCACAAACATCACCTGTGGAAACTGCAGCAGCAGCAAATTCACCTCCCCCTAGAAAGAAAGAAAGAAAGAAAGAAAGAAAGAAAGAAAGAAAGAAAGAAAGAAAGAAAGAAAGAAAGAAAGAAAGAAAGAAAGAAAGAAAGAAAGAAAGAAAGAAAGAAAGAAAGAAAGAAAACAAACCTAGGGGGACTGGAGGGGAAGGGGGTAATTGGGCAGCTGCCCCAGCTACTGCCAACATGGCAGTTTGAAAGCAAGAATTGCAAGTACCTAGATAAATTGATACCACTTCAGCAGGAAAGGTAATGGTGTTCCATGGACTGCAGCTTCTAGTCATGCCTGACACATGACCATGGAAACATCTGCAGATGCAGATAGTGCTGTCTCTTTGGCTGTAAATGAAGAATATCCCAGACGGGTGGGAAATAGATGGATGAATGGATAAGCACTGCCCTCTAGAGTTGTACATGACTGGCTTTTGAGCAAAGGAGACCTTTACCTTTACTTTTAAGTAGCAATAGCTGTAGTGTTAAAATAAAAACTGTGCAAGGTTTCACCAAGGAGTAAAAGACAAAACCTAAGCAATGGAAATTTAATTCTTTTAACAGTCAAGACACACCCTTTTTCCTTTTTGTTGTTCTGCCACGTGTAGAAAGCACCCTGCTTTTGATCATATCTCCCCAGTCTTGGCTGGCTGCATTCGCTAACTGTTACTTTCTGTATCAGGTACAAGGTGCTAATTCAAGGTTTTAAGGCCCTAAAAGGTTTTGGACCTTCCTACCTGGTAGAACATCTTCCCCTCAGGACATTAGCCCACATCACTCATTCCTCTCAGATGGCACAGCTCCAGTCGCTGACCCCGAGATTGGCAAGAAAGTCCATGATTCAGAGAAGAGCCTTCTCGGTGGCGGCACCAACTTTGTGGAACTCTTCCAGTTGAGCTATGCCAGGTCCCACCCCTGCCTGTATTTTAAAAAAACAGTCAAAATCATTCCTTTTTTAAAGAGGCTTTTAAGAATATATTACCAACAGCTGAGCATAGGTATTTTATTTCATTTCTCCTAGTCACCACTAGGGTGTGTGTATATATTTTATATATACTGTACATACGAATATAAAATATATGTATTTTTAAAATGTATTACTGTTTTTAATGTGTGAGTTTTGTGTTGTGAGCCGTCCATAGTAGGAAAATCTCCTAGATGGCCAGGGTATAAATGTAATAAATAAATTTATCCCTTCTGGATAAGATTTGTCTCTGGAGCCTCAATTAGCAAGCCCCGAAATCTTAAAATTACACATACAAAAAACACTTGGCTACAAAAGTATACCATTGCCAAAGGAGAACATCAAAATGCAAGGCGTTAATAAAATGTGCTATCTTTGCATGCCTCAAAGTCATGCATGGTTACCTAAAATGCCACCTACCCTCCACAATCAAAGCCCAATATGTTTTCACTTTCTGCCTTAAAATCTCTCATACTTCTCCTCAAGAGAACAAAGGGATTCCCATATCACTTGAAATTCCTCCCTGTTAAGGTAATTATCTTCGGCTTGTGTAGCAGCTTAATTTTTCTTGCACTATCAATAGGGCTGCTGAAGGAAGTACACCATAAAGGATTTTTATCTCTGCTATTGATTGCTCAGGAAGCAATGTATTTGGGATTCAGTCCTAGCTCCTCTAGAGACTATTTATTTAAATTGTGTGTGCAGGGGGGGGGGGATCAGTCTCCTTTGGGGAGGGAAAATAACTTAAAACTGTGATTTAACAGTACAAAAGAGAACACTGCTTAATCCCTGAAGTAGGAAATTGCTTTTCTTCATGATCCATTGCTTTTGTGCTGTTTCTTTGCTACTGGGGCTGGAGAAGGAAGAAGCATACCCTGACTATGTTTTGAAGCCTCTTTGGTTTTTTTAAATGATTTAAAAATGTATCTGCCTTGACTGTTGAAGCTTGGCTGCGAAAGTCTCACTGAAGGTAATGGAGTGTGGGTGTGTTGTAGTCATATACAGTGAGGGAAAGGATCTACCTACCTGTCTTTACATCCCAAAAAAGGGAAGAAAACAGAAGGGGAGAGAAATGAGGGATGCAATTTCTTCAAACCTTGTAGCTATGCCTTCCAGCGCTTGTTGAGTGTCTGATGTAACTACTTCAGAAAAACATTTCCAGAATATGGCTCATATAAGATGCGGAGAAAGTAGGCTTTCTTCTCTTTTATTTGCTTTCTTTGGTTCTTCACAAACAGTGAGATTTGCAGAGAGTGTCCTGGTAAATGACACCAGCTTTTTTCCTCTTCTGGGTGGCAGCTACCATGAGTTGGCTAGAAGAATTGTTGTTATTGTCGTCGTCGATGTCCTTCTCCTCCCCCCCTTTTCTTCTTCCTTGTCCAGATCAAACTTGGAACTGCCAAAATGAAGCTGCTTTCTTGCCTTTGTTCCTGACCAAAGTTAAATCTTCATTCGTACATATTTGTGGTAGTAATCGGCAGACCAGAAAATGAGCCAGATTCTGTCTCTCTCCACATTCACACAGCATGTTGTTGTAGCTTGCATTGATTATTTAGCATGTGCTGCGAGCAGAGTGTAATGCATATGATTACACATCATATATGCCACTTACTGTGTTGAAGGAACAAGTCAGGGTTTTAATAACATGAACTCGTATGTCATTTAACTAATGGTCTGTTTGGTATCTACTGTAAGAATGCTTGCTGGAGTAAGCAAGGAAGAGGATGATTCATGCAATGAAACTACCATTGAGAAGTCACTGCCAACTTCTTCTTCTTCTTCCTCCTCCTCCTCTTCCTCTTCCTCCTCCTCATCTAAGCCAGATGTGAAACTGCCAAAATGAAGCCACCTTTTGGTGAGTTCATTTTGTGGTTCCTTTTGCCTGACCTAGTGTGAGAAAGATTAGCTGGCAACACAAGGTGAACAAGTTATTATTACTCAAATGTTTTATAAGGTTGCAAAGAATAGATGAGAAGAAATTGCTATGTGCTTTGTTAAGATAGCTATCTTCTGTTGGCATGCTTTAGTTATGGCTTTTCTTCCTAGAGCTGGACCAAGGATTCACTTGAGCAAAGAAATCCCTTAATACTATCCTTCACAGCCAAATGGACGGGATGGTGAAAGCATCTGTAGAAACCTGTAGGAAACCTTTCCCTGAATTACACCAATTCAGGATACCTAGGAGGGAAATGCAAGAAGATTACAAGATATATGCACATTTTTGTTTGTTTAAGGAAAAAATAGGAAATTTTTGGTGCTCCCTTCTCTGTGAAGTTTCCAGTGGGAGTGCATTCGATCCACCTGATGTGTTGTGACTGAAAGTAATAGTCAATGGAAAATTTTAACATTCTGTTCTGTTGCACATAAAAGTGGCCCTTAGACAGTTTTAAAATGGGATTAGACAAAGATATGGAGGACTGGCCACTACTTTTGGCAGTGATCTGACCCATAAATATAATCTCTATGGATATACCAGATGCTGATGAAAATGGGAAGATAATCACTTTGTATGCTTTGTTTCTGAGTGAGACTAACTCAGTCTGGCCAGGTTGTCCTGCTATGGTAATAATATAGCAGACCATACTGCCAGTGACTCAATGCTGTGCATCAGGCGGTGGTTAACTAATTTGACAATTCTAAGGACTAGCAGCCTTGGCGAAGTGCACTTGGATCCATCTTGATGGATGGCAGCAGCTTCATCAGTGCTGGCCTGGGGCTGATGAGGACTTTGTGTGCCAAAAGTGCTCAGGACCAGAGAGTGACTAGCAGAAAGGGTGTACTGTAATTCTACAATGCAGAAGGCAAATAAAAGGCCACTGCATTATATTGTTCCCAGGAGAATCTTCAACAACTGTTGGACAGGGAGATGTGTAAACTATGTGTACTCAATAAAATGCTACTGCCGCACTTCTGTATATTTGACTAAATATGGTAAAAGTTGCTTTTTTGAATGACTGCTTCCAGAACATCACTAAGCAGCACAGGGACTGTTTGGGTTATTCTAGGTTGGGTGGGTGAGGATTTCACAGTTTGGAAAAGGTAATGTTTGCTATCTATGCCTCTAAGTTGCTTAAAAGCCTGATGTCTAAATTGCAAAGAAGCAAATGGGGCACCAATGCAAAACAAATGTTACAAGAAATTCTCAGGATTACCACATGATTATTATTTTTTTAAAAAAAATTCATATTTATTTAATTTTATTTAATCTTTTCCATTGCTGAAGACCTTCATGGGCCTCTTATTTCCACGTCTTGGGTGGATGGCCACTGCTCATCTCTCCACTTCATCAGACGTAAGAGTGAAGTGGACTTGATCCACGAAAACTAACATTAAAATACAATAGTTAGTCTTTAAGGTGCCACAACATTTTTTGTCTTTTTTTGTTTTGTGATGTACAATATGCAGTTTGTTCAGGATAAATCAGGATTTCTCTCTTCACCCCCATTTTGTGCAATTGCAGTTAGTTTTCTTTCTCATATTTCCCATGTTTGCTTCACTGCAATGTTACTTCTGTAAATGAATAAGAGGGTGCAATTGCAAAATGACAATCTGAGAAGGTTTAGTGCAACAATATGGCTGGATATGTTTATGTAACAGAGAGCTGGAAGTGGGTTTCTGTGTTGTTGATTATTTTAAGCTTTGCCAGTGAGAGATGGTAAAGCAAATAGCAAGTCTCCACCATATGCCCAATAAAGGAATCATTAGAAAAGCATTAGTAGATTAATCCAACCTAGTGTGTGGTTTATATGACTGGGAATGCAATAAAATAAGTTCATTAGTTTGCCGTCTTAATGTTTTCCACTGTACCTCAAAGCTAGAAGTAACAATTCCACCGAGGCATCGCACTTGTTAGCAACACCTGTCAAGAAAAACACCAGGCTCTCAAGGGAACCTTTCTTGGCAACAGAACAGAAGAATCACAAGGCCATGGAGGAGGCAGGAAGAGGAGACAGCCTTCCCTACTCCTTCCCCAATGCACATAAAATTGGGATCTATTCCCCTCCTCTCTCTGAATGCAGCAAAAGCTTTTGCTGGTTGAGTTTCAGTCATGCTGCAAAGAGATCATTAGGAGTACCATGACTTTAGTAACAATTAGTTCAGGTAACACTGTAAACAGGTGAAGCATGTGCTACCTGGGAAGCAGCAGGCTACACTCTTCGAAGGGCAAATACAGTAATACCTTGGATAATGCTAAGACTTGGTTCCACAAGTCTTGTTGTTATCCGATTTTTAGTGTTATCCGATGCATGTTAAAATCCTACGGGATGGAATGGATAATGTTAAAACTCCATAGAGATACAGCTAAGGTACTTTGGACATCAAATGAGAAGAGAGGATTCACTTGAGAAAGCATTGATGCTTGGAAGGGTCGAGGGCAAAAGAAGAAGGGGGCGGCCCAAAATGAGATGGCTGGATGGTATTGTAGAGACAATGGGTGCAGAGCTGAGCGAGTTGAGGGGGATGGTGGAGGACAGAGGTGCCTGGCGGACAGTGGTCCATGGGGTCGCAGAGGGTCGGAATCGACTGTGCGACTGAACAACAACAACAAGAGATACATTGTAACGCACAGGCTTTAGCGGTTGTTATCTGATCCATCCCATAGGACCTTAATGTTATTTGATCCAATTCTCCTCCCCAGATTGCTTAACATTATGTGATTTTAGTGTTATCTGAGGTAAACGTTATGAGGTATTACTGTGTTGTCAATTCTTGCTACATGTGCTTGGAAACTCATGGCTAAATGTGTGCCCAATGAGCCACTGACACATTGGAGTCATTTCTTCCATGTCTTGGAAATGTATATCTTGACTTGAATTGGCTTGGAAAGGTGAAGGAGAACACTTTCTATTTTGTTCTCTTTCTTGCGAGCTGTTGTGAGACAGTGGACTTGGTGGTGCTCTCAGAGAAAATGTGTTTATGTTTTAGGAATTTTAAAGATCCATTTTGTAAAACATGCAGTGCTAGAAAATGTGAAAAAATGCATGATTTGGTAAAAATAGTAGCACTGCAACCAGTCAATCTATTCCAGGGATTCTCAACCTGTGGCCCATGGGCTGGATGCAGTCCATGGAGGTATTTCATGTGGGGGGCCCACCGCTTTCACCACACCAGGAAGTGCCATGTGGTGGAAGAAAGGCAAAATGGTTGTCAGCCCCCCCCCCCCCAAGCTATCTGAGTGAGCGTGACCCGGTCCCCAGCTTTAAAAGGTTGAGAATTCCTGATCTATTCTGCTATGCCTCCTGCATGTGTATGTCCGTGAGTGTGCATGTATCAGTTTAGTTTCACAAAGACACAAGTTTCATGGAGCAAGTTACATTTTGGACAAATTGGAAAAAGACACATTGTTGGTAGAGTTGGTGGGGATATCAAGTCTTAGTTTCACAAAGCCAAATGCTTTCCAAGGAGTTGGAGAATTCTCAATGCAGGCCAGGAACAATTGAGTCTGATCAGAATCTCAGCAGTGGTGACATTTCTTCTCATCTCTATTCTGTCCTTTGGCAAAATAGACCCCCACAGATAAAAAAATTCCCGATTCAATTGTCCAAAACAAGCAACCAGGATTATGTTAAGGGGTGAGGCACCTTGTTGAAATCCATGTGGTGAAAAATAAGGGAATTGCAGGTTGTGGAATTCTAGCTGGGGATACAAAGGAACAGAATTAGCTAGTCATGCAAAAGTTTGTGCAGGTTCCAGCAAGGAGAAAGGAACTGAATACCTTTCTATGGGAGAGTTTCAAAGAAGGGAAATTTAGTAGAAAAGGGTTAACAGTGTAACAGCTTGGGATCTCTGAATTTTCTTCATAACAACTCAATAGCAGTGAGTCAACTAACAATAGCAATTACTGTATATACAGTACTCTAGTATATCCCTAGTTTTTCAGTCCTAAAAATGAGGTCAAAAAAGTGGGCTCGGCTTATACTCAGGTCACTGAGTGTGATGGAAAAAGGCAGCTGTGGCTGATAGCCTTGACCACCCTCTTCTCCCATCCTGTCATCAGTGCATCTTAATCGGCATGGAGAAAACTCCTTTCTGCTGCATCTTATTTTCATTTACCATATTTTGATTATTGAAACTCACTAGCAGCTGCTGCATTTGCCACCCTTGGCTTATATTCAGGTCAATCTATTTTCCTGGTTTCTCAGGTCAAAATTAGGTACCTCGGCTTATATTCGGGTCATCTTATACTCGAGTATATATGGTACACTTATATACCACCCCATAGAGCTTAGAGAACTGTCTGAGCAGTTCACAGTGTAATTAGCATTTTTGCCCCTAATGCGCTGGGTCTTCATTTTACTCACCTTCAAAGGATGGAAGGCTGAGTCTACTCTAATTCACATTGTCAGCAGTTTGGCTGCAGTACTGTGGCTTAATCACTGTTTCATGAGGGCAAATGTTAATTATTTTCTATTTATTCACTTATTTTATTTATGTAAAACATTTTTAAAGAGAATCATCCACATTCATTCAGGAGCATTTCAGAGGGAGCCTGCTTTGCTGAGGACATATTCCACAACTCACCAAAGTGGTTTTATTTAAGGCTCACAATCTGTCTGACTTTGCTGGACACAACTAATTGAAATCCAGCTGTGTAGCAATTAAGAATCAAGTTTAAAACATGAATTATTGGCTATACTCATGCAACAAAGTGTGATTTCCTCCTGGATTTAGCAGTCTTGGATGTGACCTAGTAATGGTTAATTCTCCTTCAATTAGTGTGCATAATGTTTTTAAATGACTGAAATCTTGTTGTTTTCCAGATTATGTTGCAGCTAGATGGAGTTTATGAAGGTGTTGACTCACCAAATCCATACTGATTCAATGGGCCAACTCTAAATGTGACTTACTATGCTAAGCAACATGATTTCAGCCAATAATTAGCTAATATTGCCCTGATTTGACATGACATGTTTCCTCTTTAAAAACAAAACCTCTATTTTCTTTGTGTACATTTTCTAAAATAAGCACTCTATATTTAAACTGTATGCATGCGTTTGTTGATGCATAAGCATATTTTTCTTTGCACATCTTAAAACTGTGTGCATAACAAATATTTCTGGCTGCAAATTGTGTCTGGATCTTTGCTTGGTTCCAGGAGGTGTGGATTTATGTAAATCTGTAGGGGAAAAGAAAACCTTGACCATGTGAATTCCTCATATTTCTCTAGCCAAGAAGCAGCAGGATAAAGGATCAGCTTTTAAGGCTCTCAAAATCCCTAAAGCTGTTGAGTCTCACAACAAAAAGCTTTCAGCTTTGGTGACTCTGGATAAAATAAGGTGATCTGAATGAGTAAGGAAACCCCAACCAAGAAGAATATCATCAGTAAATGAAGGGGAGGGGGGAGAGGAGAAAACTGCCCTGCTCAGCAGTGGAAACCTAGATTGAGGTCCAGAGTTAGATACACACTGGGAGATCTGGGGGAAAACCATTTTCCAAATTAAATTACTTCAAAGAGCTTGAGTGAAGATAAAATGAAATTACTTCCTGTCATTTGCCCCAAGCAACTTAGTGGGAGGGTAAGATCTGGAAGGGGCAAGTAGAACAGAGAAAGATTTGATACTTAATAAAAAAAGAAGTGGAGTATCCTTAAAGCCAAAGGAAAAAAAGATGGGGGGGACCTCCTTTCCTTATGATTTTTTAAACTAGTACCTTTTTTTGTCCAATTTCAAGAAAATTGTGACTGTCAGACAGTCTCATCCTTTTCATGTTTTATTGAAAAAGCTTAATTAGGTGTTCTTAGTTCTCAGAGTTGAGCTCTTAAACCAAAGGTAAAATCTTAAACTGACTGTGGGTAAATATTATTAAAACATACAGTAACCGCCATGTTTTATTCAGAATTGGGATGAAGCATGGGGAGGGGGTATTTTTATTTTATTTTAGGAAAACCTCTAGCTGACATTATAGCTTTACCTGAAACTTTCACGAGGTGCATGCACATTGAGGCAGGAGCAAAACCAATTGGGTTTGGAAGGAGTGCTAGAAAGGCAGAAAGAGGTATTGCTTCTGGTTCAAAGCTACCTTGTGAATAAAACAGTTTTATTTATCCTAAGCAAAGTTCTATTTCTTGGATGAAAATGCCTCCAATCACCCCCTCCCAGATTTAGAATCCAGCTCATTTACTGGTCTGCTGATTACAGCCACAGACATGCACCTATGAGGGCTTAAGTTTGGCCAATGACAAAGCTAAGAAAGTGGCTTCATTTTGTCAGTCTAGGGCAGGAGTTCCCAATCTTTCAAGCCAGGGGCTGGGTCATGCTCTCTCACTTAGCTTCCAGGGCTGGAAGGCCATTTTGCCCTGCCTGCATGATGGGGGTGGCCATTTTGTCTCAACAGCCTTAAAGGGGTGGCCATTTTGTTTCTAGAATGCTCTTGGAGGGGTGGGGGCACATGAATTGGCACCAGAGGCCATCTCCAGCCCATGGACCTTAGGTTGGGAACCCCTGGTCTAGGGTTTGATCAGGACACAGAAGAAGAAGACCTCCTCCCAACCACCACACTCACATTCTGTGAATTGCAGTCTATTGAAGTAATGTTTACAACTTCTAATCTTCAGGATAGAGAGAGCTAGAAAGAGAAAGGCTAAGATATGTGTTGTGCCCCAACCCCCAAACACCCCCCCCCAAAAAAAAAAAATCTACAGTGGATTTCAAGGGCTGCCCCAAAAGCCAACATGTTCTCTTGGGAACTGTCCAGCAGCTGAGGGGAAAAACAGGCTTCTTATACTATTGTCAGGGTAAAAGAAAAAATTTGCCTGAATGGAGGATTCCTAATGATAGCATCAGATACGCCACTGGGGAATGTACTGGCAGGCAATGAAGGTAGCAGCTTTCTCCCCTGTTCAGAAGCCTACTAAATAACTATCTTGACCCTGGAGGTATCCAGAATTTTGCCTGAACACAACTCTGACTGAGTTATTTCCTAGTAGAGAATGGGATTTTCAGACTTCCTGGACTACACATCTGGCGGTTCTACATTCTAGGAGATCTAGCTCTTATACACACCTCATAAACACATAAATGTGGCTCAACTAGTGGGAAAGACCTAAACTGGACATCTTTGTGACTTAGCTAGACACATGTCCACCTATCTTCCTTTCAAAAAGAAAGCTCCTAGCTAGCTCTGGGGCAGGAACTGGAAGCTTGGGTGGAACTAAGCTTAGTTAAGGCTCACAGACTTCCAGTTCTGGTCTTTCCCCCCGCAGGTGAGACACATTTAGATATCTATAAGGGAAGTGTAAGTCAGGTTGAATTTCTTGAATGGAACATTATGGGATTTCTAATCCAAGAACCCCCAAAATCTTATTCCTACCTAATACTACTGGCTTTTATGGTTGATATTCTTTTCACTTGCTCAAGCACTGCAACTTTCTTTCCCATCTTTCATCTTCAAAGTCTGTCCTCTGTCCTTCATGCCATCAGCTATTTTCTGTAAGAACTGGCTTTTGACCTTTTGTCAGGACACCAGTGTCATATGCTGCTCCACATTTCTTCTGTTGTTTTTGTAAATATGAATGGGTATAAGGCTCCTGCTCAGTGGTGGGATTCAATTTTTTTTTGCTACCTACCCTGTGGGCGTGGCATGGTGGGTGTGGCCAGGTGGCCATGTGACTGGGTGGGCATGACCAGGTGGACATGTGAATTGCTCCTCCTCCTCTTTTGGAGTGATTTTTCAAATGTGGGGTCTTTGGGGGGGGACAAGGGAGACCACCAGGAAGACCACCAGGCACAGAAGGGAATAAGGGCACTGAGTTGATGATTCCTAGAAGGGAAGGAGACCAGATGAAGGAGCGCAACAGGAAATTGTCCCTTTTCAAAAAGCTTCCCTTCCAGTCTGTTATTTTCTCCCTCTCCCGGAAGAAGACAGAAGGTGTGTGTGTGTTGGGGGGGGGGTAATTGGGGAGGCAAGTGCAGGCCTATGACCCGTGGCTCTGGCAACTGGATGGGTGGGGCCAGCTGGAATCTCTACTACCAGTACAGGCATGCCAGGGTATACTGGCTGCTACCACTGCTCCTGCCCTTATAACTCCTATCAAATAACTCAATCCACTTTCAGCTACCTGTACCCCTTTCAGAAGCCCACACCTCCTTGATGCCACTTCAGACCTGTGGTCTCACTTCAGGCCATAGAAAATCTGTGATAGGTTTTACCCACTGACTGTGCTTACAAACCAGCTAGATCAGGTAGGAAATGCAGTGTGAATTAACTTAAAGGTAGTGTTGCCAGCAAAGGAACTAGACTTTCTCCCACCAGCTTACTTCTAAAAGAAACAAAGACATCTTTTCAGGATACAGATTTATTTAGTTAGAACAAAGGAACATAGTTGCTGATCCCTTTTCAATTTGAAACAGAAGGAAAACTAGCTGTTTGTCTGGCCTATCTACATTTTGGTATCTTTTACTCACAAAGCACCCATCGAGGCAAGTGGTCCAAAAGCATGGCGGAAATTAAATTTAGCTAATTAAAGCACAGCATACAATGTCCATCATATTAGTTCACTTTCCACAGTTCTCAGCCTGTTATGGCTACATTTGGAGTAAACTACCTAGCACCTGCCTTGAAGGTTGAATTCCTTAGCTCTGCTCCAGAAATTAAGAACTCAAAGAACTACTTTACATAATAAATGCAAAGCCCCCTATATTAATTCCTTACAGTTTTAGTATAGATGGAGTGACTTCCATAGACATCAAAATGTATTTCATTAATGCCTTTCTGGAAAATGTTGTTGACCAGGTTAAAAGTCAAAGACTTGCCAATGTTATCAGGGAGCTTTCTAGATTCACTTTGGGGGAGTGAATGTTTCCAAACAGGGCTTCTTCTAGAAGCTGAATAGCCATTGAGAGCAGAGCTTGGAAACTATTTTGGATTATAACTCTCAGGGTTTTAGGCTAGTATGTCCAGCTGTGACTAGGATAATACAATCTTGGTTGTTTTTGTTCTAGAATGGGAGAGCTAATGGAATTTTGCTGTGGGTAAATTTGAAAAACAGCTTTATTCTAACTTGTCTTCTTTATTTATTCATCTATCACATGTTTAGACTGTTTAGTTTTCTAGGCAGTGAAAGCCAAAAACATAAAATATAAACAGCAAACAATGATAAAAGCAACCTGTGATAAAACCAAGAGAAAACTGACAGCAAAAAATAAACATATATTGTATATAAACCCCAGGTAAAACCACCCACAGAATCGAATAAAGGGCTTCACCCTTTAATTTAAAAAAGTCTAGAATAAATGAAACAAGAGTTAAGTTCTAAAAGCAGTTCTTAGAATCCTCAAGAAACAATAAAGTTCTTAACATTGTAGGACACTAAAAGTTATTTTTGTAATTATGCCCTGTCTAACCATTTCTGACTTATAATGACCCTATGAATTAATAACTTCAAAAAAAGATCCTGTTGTTAACAGCCATGCTCAGGTCTAGCATATCTTAGCCAACTAGCTGCCCCCACCCACCCCCAAAAACCAAGTCCAGAGGGTAAAAACAGTAAGTTACATTTCACTATTAATACCTAGATAAAAACATTATTACTTAACTCACTGGCATAAATGTCTCCAATGCTAAAAATGTCAGCTACAAATTTCTGCTAGTTAAAGGGTCACTGCTTCTTTTTCCTGTTGCACGCCAGTTGAATGGTCTGGCACGCACAAGACAGAGAAGTGCAGATGTAAATAACATCATTTTGCCCCTGAAAGTTATGCTATTGAAGCTAATGCCGGCATAAATTGGTAATAAGATTCCAGCCACTTTTTTTGTGTAATCTTTAACAAATTCAACAATTGAAAGGAACAGGCGGCAATAGGTATTTACATCTAGCACAAAGACCAGTTGTCTTTGCACTAGCAATATTTTGTCCTTCTGTTGGGTCTGAAGTGCACGAGGTAGACTCGACCTTCACCCTCTCTAACTTGGACTCTAGAATGTCTTCCAGGAAGGATGAAAGATGGTAACCTAAGACCCCATCACTGTCCCAGGAGGCCCCATGTCTGTCCAATTTAGCTTGGTAACTCAATCAATTAATGTTTAAGCAAATCAGAGGTTGAACAGAAGGCAAGGGGTTGTTATCCAAATATAAAAAAATAACAATCAGACTTGCAAATCTTCATGCAGCCTTTGGGCAAATAATGCTAATGTTGAAAGCATTATGTAAATTAAGTTTGCCTTCAGGTGTGTCCAGGGTTGCCTTTTCAGTTCTTCACTCTTGAGAGCTAAGGTATAAATGACAACTTTGGAAAGAAATGTTTTCTTCACACTCTTCTGGTCCGATTGTTTTAGCTGCTCCCCCCCTGCACATGAAACTGAGAGCAACCTTGGCAGAGGAAACTTTGTGCTTCAGAAATACATCCCCCCCCCCCATGGAAAATCCAAATTCTAGGATTTTGCATTCCCCATAAAGCAAGGGTGCCCAAACTGTGGCCCCTGATGCCAATTCATCCAGCTCACACTACCCTCATCACTCCTGGAAGCGGAAGTAAAATGTGCCTGTACAGGCATTTTACGTCCACTTCCGGGAGTGATGAGGGTGACACGGACCAGATGAATTGACATTGGGGGCCAGATCTGGCCCATGGGCTGCAGTTTGGGCACCCCAGTTTAAGCAGAGGAAATGGGAGCCCAAAATCTATCTCATCCTGTTGCAAAACTCAGATTTCAAGGCACATTTTACTTCTGCTTCTGATGGGAGGAGCCACATGATCAGCCCACTAAACCACATGACCGCCCACAGCCCGAAATGTTTGGGCACCCCTGCCATAAGGAAATGTTCCCAAACTTTGATTTTAACAAAAATTGTATTCCACAAGCTGCTCCCACAAGAATTGGAACAGAAGTTGTATTATATGTGACTTTTAGCTTCCATTTCCTGTGGACAAAAACACGTGTGCCTAGTGGTGAATTATGAAAACCTGGAATGATTCACAGTGTGTTACACAAAAATGCTGTTTGATCTAGAAACATTGGAACAAAGAAAGCTGCATGGTAGTGGTTAACACACCCTGTTGTGTCCAGATGTGATGCTACAACTCTTTATGCTGCTTTTGATTGCACTGTATAAGCAACAATATCCTTTTCTTAGTTGCAGAAACATCTTTTAATAGATCTCTGGGGTTTAAATGATCTGCTTTCAACAGAAAGTGTGTCTTTCTATGTTCTCAATCCTTATGCTGCTTTATGTTTGCTTTAGTTATTATTTTTCACATAGTTTTATAGGATGTCTGCTATTACCTTCCAGAAATTAGTACAAAACAGCAACAACAGCAATGGTCTTTTTCATTTAAGAATTCAATGCTGTAGTAGCAATTTTTGAAAACAACAGGAAATTTGAGCAGTAAATTTAGGTCTCAATTTCAAACCTTCTCTCTTCCATGAACAATATTCTTGTTTCATCCTCCATTCTGGTACTGCAGTGGCTCAGTGATTAAGAAGCTCCCTTCTTAGCTGGAAAACCAGCAAACCGGCAGTTCAAGACCCAAGTATTGCATGATGGAATGAGTGCCTGTATCTGTCCCAGCTCCTGCCAACCTAGCAGTTTGAAAGCAAGAAATTGCAAGTACAGTAGATAAATAGGTAACGATGCTTGAGAGACAAGCTATGAGAAACCTGGGGAACATAGTTAAAAGTAGAGACATCACCTTGCAAGCAAAAATTCGCATAGTCAAAGCAATGGTATTCCCAGTGGTAATGTATGGTTGTGAGTGTTGGACCATTAGGAGAGCTGAGCGCAGAAGAATAGATGTCTTTGAAATGTTATGTTGGAGGAGAGTTTTGAGAGTACCCTGGACAGTGAGAACAAATAAGTTGACCCTAAAAGAAATCAACGATGACTGTTCATTAGAAGGTCAAATAGTAAATATGAAGCTAAAGTACGTTGGGGATCAATTGAAAGGATTCACTTTAGAAAACCTTGATGCTGGGAAAGGTGGAGGGCAAAAGAAGAAGGGGCAGCCAAAAATGAGATAGCTACCGGTAGATGGTATTGTAGATGCAATGGGCACACAGCTGGGCAGGCTGAAGAGGATTACGGAGGACAGCGGTGCCTGGCGGGCAATGGTCCATAGGTCACAAAGAGTTGGAATCAACTGTGCGACTGAACAACAACAAATAGGGACCACTTTCAGTGGGAGAAGATCTTGAGGACATGAAAGGAACCTCATTCAGGTATCTCCTGAGCAGAGTTCCTCCAGCAAAAATCCTTTCAACTCAGAAACACCTTTGTGTGCTTCTGACATGAAATTATTATACAGTACTCTCCATTCTTATCCAATCTCCTTTGAAATAAGGGAGTGATCTTAAATGGTCACTGTAATGTTTTAATATAGGGAATTGACCCTTTGTAGCCTAAGGAACCATTTGAAAGTGATCAATGCAGATTTCTGGTGGTAGCTATGGTGGTAGTCATCGTCCTGAGATACTAAACTCCCATTAAAAAGCTGATAGCTTGTTCGTTGTCTAGCAACACAATTCCCTGGGAGCTACACACCAGAGCAATGCAACTTGCAAATGAAGCTGGTGCTTCATGATGATCAGTCACCACAGAAAGGAACTTAATTTACTTTTAAATTTTTTAAATTAAACACTACAAACTTAACATAAAACAAACACAAGTGGATACATCAAAAACACACACAACTTATACAACTTAAACATAATTATACAAACAGTGCTGCCTTCGAGAGATACCATCAGTTTTCCCTCTAATTACAGAGGAGGGAAAAAAGAAAGGAAGTTAATTTACAAAACACAGAGGTGCAAATAACTTGCGTTAGACTGATCAAACAGCTTTTATCATGTTAGGTAGAACTGATTGAATGCCACTGTAGTGTAGTGTGTAGAGTTTGGCTCAAATTCCAGCTTGGCCATTGAAAAGCACTGGGTGATAGCACTAATACCCTTCTTAAATGTATCACCTACTTTGGAAAACCTTCTAGAGTCACTATAGGCCAGAGTCAACTTGATGGCATGTAACAGTGGTGGTGAACCTATGGTATGTGTGCCACAGAGGGCACACTGCACCCTCTCTATTGGCATGTGTGTCATTGTCCCAGCAGAGTTCACCCTGCCCCTCTGCCCAGCAGGCCAATGGGAATGTTTTCCCCCTTCACTAGCACAGTTTGCTCTGCCAAGCTGCCAAATCGGAGCACTTCTTCCCTCCCCCCAGCACAGGATTTGCTCCACCCTTCTGCCAAGCATCCCAATGGGAACACTTCCTCTCCCCAACACAGAGTTCACCTCTGCTGAGCAGCCCAATGGAAGCGCTTCCTCCCTCCACCAGCAGAGTTCACTCCGCCCTTCTGCCCAGCAGCCCAATGGCTTCTGCCCAGCAGCCCAATGCTTCCTCCCTCCACCAGCAGTTTGCCCCACCCCTCTACCCAGCAGCCCAATGGGAGTGCTTCTTCCCTCCCTTCAGAGTTTGCCCTGCCCCTGTTTAAGCACTCAGTCCCTAAAAGGTTCACTATCACTGGCATACAACATCATTTGCTTATAAATGGTGAGACCACATGGTCCAGCTTAATGGTTCCCGATGCTTTTAGCATTATACTTTTTTTTTTTTGAAAAAAGACACTCTCACATTTTACGAGCTTTCCTTTACCATCCTCCAACTCTCTTTTATCAGAACATTCAATCTGTAAACGTTACACTGGATGAAATCCAGGAGTAAGCTGTGACCAGACTTGTCTCACTGAAAAAGTGGAACTTATGTAGATGTTGACTGATAAAACTCCTACTGGATACAGTGGACCTACTGCAGTTGCTACTGTTGTTGCATTTCAGCTATTGTCTTCTACTTTGTTCTTCTACTTTCCCAGCGGATTGAAGCACCTCCTAGACATAACCCACCCCCACCCCACCCCCCAAAAATAAATAAATTCATAGCATGCAGTTTGGAAAGAAAAGATTTGAAGTTGATAAAAACATTTTTATTATCAAAATCTCACAATCCCATCATATGCTCAAGTTTACCAAAGAGCATAGTATTCCACATTGTGGAACCAATGGTCCAGTTGAACTCACAAAAAGAGAGGAAGAGAGAGGACAAAGACAAAGAAAATGGGAATGACCGAACTTTTCCTATCTCATCTGTACTGTGTTTCAGTGTGTTAAGTGGGCAAAACCATGTCCGGTATTCTAGGCTAAATCATAGTGAATGACAGTCACTGAGCCTCATTTAATTCCCTGTCTCATTACCTTCTTGTTGTTCTGCCGTATCCGATTCCAAATATAGGAGATCATTCATGGCAATCAGCCATGAAGACTATCCTGCGAATATAATGCAGCAGCCTTTCATCTGTTTTCTGCATCACAGTGTGACACCCATACTACTGATCCAGCTCCGCGAATCACTTTCTGGTCCTGAGCCCTTTTGGTACACAAAGTCCTTCTCAGCCCCAGGCTAGTATTGATGAAGCTGCTGGCCTCCATCAAGATGTATCCAAGTGGGATTTAATTCACTTGGGGACTTTCACCCTTCCCTGGGGACTTTGCCAATGCTGCTAGTCCTCAGAGTTGTCAAATTAGATAACCGCCGCCTGATTCTTGGCACTGAGTCACTGGCGGTATGGTCTACTCCAGTGATGGTGAACCTTTTAGAGACTAAGTGCCAAAACTCAACAGGCAGCCAGCTGTGCCTCAGAAGGGTGAGCGAACTCTGTGTTGGGGGGAGGGGAGAAGGAAGCACTCACATTGGGCTGCTGGACAGAGGGACGGGGAGAAGTCTGTGCTAGGGCAATGTTGCACATGCCCACAGAGAGAGATCTGAGTGTCCCCTCTGGCACACATGCCACAGATTCACCACCACTGGTCTATTCTATTACCATAGCAGGATAACCTGGCCAGACTTGCTCATCACCTACCAACATTTATTCAAATGATGTCCTCCTCCTTCTGAGACTCTTTCCAGCTAAGAGATAAATATGCTCTTTCCATGTTATGATAGCTGAGCCCAGTCTGTGTTATATGAAGGTGTGAGTCCTTAATTATCCTTCACACCAGGAAAATCTTGAGTTGTGTTTGGGACACACACAGCCAAATATAATACAGTACTTTATTTCAACCACAAGCAGCTGTGTGGGTGAGCAGCCTCTACTGGCAAGCAGATCATATGAAGGGAGTCACAAGTTCTGTTTGGGGTACAGGACTTGTGATGGCCCAATTTCATAAGTAAACTATTGTTTTTATCTTTGTAGTCATTGATGGATGATACACACAATACACATTTCAACCAGCCCTCCATAGGAAGTAGTTGTGTGAGATTTCAACAAGTGTGTGTGTGTCTCACACATGTTGTATGCCTGATTTCTTTCAAGGTGCTCGTTGAAAATTTTGTGCTCTCTTTCCTAGCTTCTCTCTCCTGTTTTTTTCTTTCTTATTTTTTGCTGCATCCATCCTTTGAAGGGCGTCTAGCTCAGTGGCTGAGACCTGCTTTGCAGGCAGTGGTCCTGGGTTAATCACCCAGAAGTAAATGAAAGGTAATAGTTGTCCTTGCTCGGAAGACACATCCGACTCTAGAATATGGCACTCATCTCTGTTTATAGCAAAAGAGCCAGTGCTGTCTTCATTTGCAGATGTTTCTGTGGTCATGGGGCAGGCATGATTAGACACCAGAGTGCACAAAACAGTTTACCTTCCAACCATTTATCTACCTATTTATCTACTTGCAATTTTCTTGATTTTGAACTGCTAGGTTGGCAGGAACTGGGACAGAGATGGGAACTCACTCCACCTGTGAAGCACTCATGTCTCAAACTTCCCATCGTCAAGTTTAGCACCTGAACCACTAAGCCACCACAGTCCCTTGGTGAATGAAAACTGAACAGTAATTTTAAGTGACTCTTCCCTCAACAATGTAAAGGTCTCCCTCGCGTCAAAGCCGGTCCCATCCGACTCTAGGGTGCGTTGCTCATCTCCGATTGCAGCCAAAGAGCCAGCGCTGTCTGAGTCTGTAGACATTTCCGTGGTCGCGAGGCACGCACGACTAGACGCAGGGACGCACGGGACGCTGTTACCTTCAACGTCGAAGCGGTACCTATCCATCTACTTGTAAATTTCTTGCTTTCGGGTCTCGAGCTGCTCACTTGCCCACCTTCCGGTCGTTCTGCTCAGCAGCGTCTTAGACTTCAGGAGACCCCGAAACAGAAACCAAAGAAGGGTCTTTTTTCCTCCGACGGCCCTGGCTCAGGGGGCACAAAGGCGTCGGCGGTGGCGTCGGCGTCCGCACTTTTTTTGGGTGACGCCGCCGAGGCCGGTGATTGGTTGCCGGTAGCCTGCGGATTTGCATAGCCTCGCCCCCTTCCGCCCCTTTTTCGCCCCCCCCCCCCAGCCGCGGTGGCTCCGCTCCGACGCGTGCCATGGAGTCTCCCCGCCAAGCTCCGCTCGCTCCTGCCGCCGCTGCCTCGCCGCCGCCTCGCCCGTCCTCCTCCTCCTCCTCTTCCTCGCCTCGGCCCCAGTGAGCGCGCCCAGCGGAGCTCGCCCCGGGGCTGGGGCGTCTCGGGGGGCCTCGGTGCAGGGGCGCGCTCTCCCGGCCGCCTCCTGCGCTGGATGGCTCCCTTCCCGCGACGGCGGCTGCTGCTGCTGCTGCTGGGCTCGCGGCCGGCGCTGCGCTCCTGCTGCCCGTCCGGCGGCGGAGGAGGCGGAGGAGGAGGCTGGGGCTTGGGCTGCTGCCCCTTCTTGGGCGACCGGAGGGCCCGTCGGGGCCGCCCCGTCCCGCCGGGAGGTTCCTGCTCCGCCGCCGTCTGGATGACCGAGGAGAGCCCTTCGCGCGCCGCTTGGTAGGCGCCGCGGACGGAGACGCTCGCCCGCCGCCTTCTGGGGTCGCGATTGCCTCGCCGTCGAGGATCTGTTGGGTTTTTTACCGTCGACTATGACCGGGTTGCTGCGGGGCCAGGAGGGACCCTGGCGCTCAGGAGTTGCCGCCACCGCCTTCGCCCCTTGGTAGCGCGACCCTCGCTCCACACCTCCGTCGCCCCCCCCCCCCAACTTTGCCTCCTCTCGCCATGCCCCATCGGATGGGGGAACTGGCCTCGTCCGAGCCCGTCCCGCCCGGCGGCCGCCTGGCCTGGCTCTGGATCCTCCCGTTGACGCTCAGCGGCTTCCTCGGGGCGGCTTGGGGGGCCTCGAACCTCGGGGCGCCCCACGTCCACCATTTCCATGGCAGCAGCAGCAAGCACCCTTCCGTGCCTATCGCGATCTACAGGTCCCCGGCTTCCTTGCGGGGCGGACACGGTGGGTGCCGGTGGTGGGGGATGGCGTGTGTGTGTGTGTGTGTGTGTGTGTGTGTGTGTGTGTGTGTGTGTGAAGAGACAGACCCACAGGATCCGTGGGGAGCCCATGCCAGCCCTCCTGCTCATGACCCCCAAAAGGGGGTGCCCTACATACACGTGGCGGGGGGGGGAAAGAGACCTCAGATTCGGAGAGGGTCGCGGGGATCTATTTGGATCTGTCTATTCTTTTAGGATCGACGGGGTAGGGAAAAAGACGGGGCAGACAGGAGGCTTCCTTCGATGGATGGGGGAGATGCTAGCGTAGCTAGAGATCAAGAATCCCAGCCCCCCCCCCCCAAGTAATCAAGGGGAGGGAATCGAGGCAAGGCTGAGGTTTGGGTTGTCTGGGGAGATTTCAGGTGTGAATCACCGGGGACCGGTATGGTTTTGTGCTTAGGTGCGCCACGGCTTAGGGGAGGGGGTCCCCTGGGGGAGGGGGAGGGTGGAAGCATGGGGAGGAGGGGGAGGACGGTTGGGCCACAAGGAGGGGAGGCTTTTCACTGTTGAGGTAGGAACCCATCAATACACCTGAGGGATGGAGGGAGACAGGACACACCCCCTTGGACCAGGAGAAGGGGGTGGAACCGCAGCCTATTCAAGGGGGATGGAAGGGGGAATGGTAAAGGATCAGTTTTAGCCCAGTTCCCCCCACCTGCCTTCACAATAAATCTCAGTCCTAAGGCTTCCTTGTGCTACCTGCTTGCAAAGATGAGGACCTCAGGAGTAGAAGACACTTCACCATTCCACCTTTAATTTTAGATTTCCCTCCCCACCCCCCAGACTGCAAGAAGACCCTCTGTTTTCTGCCCACTCATCCATCCCCCTTGGGATGAACAGACCTCCTCTTGTGTGCCAGAGTGTCAGCCAGGTGTAAGCAGAAGATGGGTGGGTGTGTTCCTGGCAAGGCACACCTTCCACATGGAGGACTTCTGGAGGGCCACCAATTCTTCCCAAGGTGGTGGCCTTCCATACCTGCCCAGGTGGAGTGACCACACCTGGAAGGGTTGGTGAATATCCAGCTTGCCTTTCCTCTCACTTTGCTCCCCACCCCATGCAGCTGTGCTTTTTCGGAGGTCACAGGGAGTGTGCGAAGCAGAAGGGGAGGTGGTAACCATCTTCCATCCCAGTTTTCCTTCTAATTGTGTGTGTCTCTCTTCTAATTGTTGGAGAACATCACTTGTGTGTGTTTTTTAAACCTGGGGCTTCCACACTGGCCAGTATCTCCCCCCCCCCCGGCCCGGTCACTCTGTTCTCCAGCCTGTTTGTCTTTTAGGAATATCTTCTCTCTAGGTCCTGATGGCCAAAGTCTATAGAGAGAAGGTGCTAGTAGCATTAAGGCACTGGGCAGCATTTGATGCAATCCCAGATGCTTGCAATCCCTCACCCATTGTACTTTTGATTCTCTCCCTGCAGTTTTGGTTTTAAGGTAGCCAAGGTTTCTGTGTACAGTACTCTGTATCACTGCACTGTGTGTGTGTGTGTGTGTGTCTTGCAAGCTTGGTCTTATAAACCATCCTGTATAAGAGGGTGTGTGTTTTTGAGAGGCAGGGGTTGAGCTGGTGGTGCGGCTGCTTCTGCCTTTGCCTGCATCTCAGAAGATGATGCTGGTGAGCGCCTCCTTTACCTTGGGAAGTGAGATCACTGGACAGCAGGAAACCTTGACCACAGGGTGGACATTTCTCCTCTCCACTGACTGGCCCTCTGGTGCAAAGCCAGGCTCCGGGAGCTGTCTGATGCTTTTGTCCCCAGTTAGGGGGCAAGGCATGGGGTAAGCACCTTGTGCCCCCTTTCTCTTGGCCCCAGAATTCTTCTGCTCTTACATCTCTCCATTGTGTGCGCCTATGGAGGCGAAGCAGGAATAAACCACGGCACTTTGTGAGGCTCATTTTATCGCTTTGAAACGCCCCCTCTGGAACCAGCTTCAAACAATGCAGGGAGGGAAGGAGAGGCGAAGGGAAGGCAACCATGAGACTCAGGGAGGGCAATTTTGAGCCTGTCCTACAACTGATGCTAATGCTGCCTGTTGCCAAAGAAGAGTCTTTGGATTATTATGCTTTCCAATGAATTATCTCTAATGAATATCGATGAGCAAAAACTAAGGTCCTCTAATGAGATAAAGGGCCCAAACTAGAAAGTCAACAACCTGATTGTGGAAAGGCAGCTTTTTTTAAGAGGGGGGGGGGCTTGGAACATGCCATAGGCCAGGGGTCAATCCAGAAAAGAAGACAACTCAGTGAAATATTTTGGTAATCTAGAGAAAGCATTTCAGCTGTGGGGTGTGGAATGATTTTGGAGAGATAGGGAGAGAAAGGTAGAGGGAACATTTATTCACATACACTTCTTTGTTTCCGTGTCTGCCTATTTTTCTGTTTCTATATCTTCAATAATTAGAGGCAATGATTAACTACACACACACACACACGCACACACACACACACACACACACACTCACTCACAAGGAAAGCAGATAGGCACATAAAAACATCATCTGTTCCCTTCTCTATCCGTCGTTCCATCGACTGTATCTGCATATATCTGTGCATCTATATTTGCTTTCTGATTTGGTTTTTAAAACAAACCAGCCATCGCAGAGTAGAAATTGCAAGGTGTGATTCCCCGTGGTTTAAAGATTGAAGCTCATTCTGCCTCTGTCAGAGAGCTTTTGCTAGGTTCTTACAGCTTCATCTTTCTTCATTTTCACTTCACGTTCTGCTTCATTTCCACTATCATGGGGTGTCATTCACAAGCGTTTGCAAAGGAAGTGAAGCGGTCTGCCAACGAAGCTGTTGGATACTTTGGTATAAGAGTGACCTAGTTGGAAGAGTGGTCCTTCCTTTCTTTATGACATCTTCCCTCTGTGTGTGTGTGTGTGTGTGTGTGTGAGAGAGAGAGAGAGGGGGGGGGAGAGAGAAGTTGCAATCCTTTGTGCACTGAGATTTAGTTCTGAAGAAATGCGTAGGGTTTATGGATTTACTCAAGATGGACAGGTATTTAATTGTTTGTATTCAACAACAAGTAACATTTCAGAAAGTCCTTTGGCTTTGTGTGGGATACTTTCAATATAACACTGGTTGGAAAGGTAGGAAGGATCAATAGCTTGTGTATGAGTTAATTTTACCTACATGCTTGAAAATGAGAGAGGGGAAGGGTTGGCCTAAGTCCAGAAGTAAATAGAGAAGGGAGAAAGAAACGCCCAACATCAGATTCACATTCTGTTCCTTTCCCACTTGATTCCTTCAGGATCCTGCCTGTTCCTCATCCCATATGCTTACATGGGGGAAATTAAGGGCAAACAGCCTGGTAGAGTTGCACTTACTGCACATTTGGTTAGGCAAAAAAGAAATAATAATCAAGAGCTTCCTGGAATAAAATCCAAAGAGGCAGATTGAAAAGTAGAGGAGACAAACAGTCCAGGAAGCTGGTCGAACCCATTTGTTTTCCTAGATCAGGATTGCCCAAACTTTTCAGGCCATGGGCTGGTCACATGGTTCAGTGGGCAGGTCACATGGTTCCTCCCACGAAAAGTGGATGTAAAACATACCTTGCAATCTGTTTTGCAACAGGATGAGATAGATGTTCAGCTGCCATTTTCTCTGCTTAAACCAGGGGTGCCCAAATTATGGCCTGTGGACCAGATCCGGCCCTTGATGCCAATTCATCCAGCCCACACTGCCCTTGTTGCTCTCAGAAATGGAAGTAAAACATGCCTGTACGGGCGCATTTTACTTACACTTCCAGTAGGGACAAGGGTGGTGTGGACCTGATGAATTGGCATTGGAGGCCAGATCTAGCACACCAGCTGTAGTTTGGGCCCCCCTGCCCTAGACCATGTTTTTTGTCATTTATGTGTATTATTATGTTGTAAACCGCCCTGGGTCGCCTCGGCGAGAAGGGCGGTATAAAAATGTAAGTAAGTAAATAAATAAATAATGTTGGATTCAACTAAAGCTGCATGTAAGGGAAAGGTGAGCAAGTGGCAATGAGAAGACAAACAAGGCAGCATCTGCCTCCTTTGCTATTCTTTATTGGGTTTGGTAGGGGAGGGAGGGAAATCTGGAAGTACCTTTCACACTATTTTCCCAGGCTGTTTTTGGCTGTGTGCAGCAAACACACGTCTGCAATCATATCAAGGTTTCTTTTCTCTTCGTTACCCACCATCATCTGAAATTGCATCACTTTCAGCCGTCAAATGGCTCTGTGCACTGCTAAGTGGGGGGAGATTTCCCCGCTCTGCTTTCAGAGCCTTGAATGAGGCTATCCTTCAGTAAATAAAGCAAATTGGCTGTGGAGGGTCATTCTTGTGGTGGATTTCCCCCCCCCTCCTTTCCATTCCCCAACAGAGGAATCTCACTCCATTTTAGTCGCCAGTACCAGTTCTCACTCCCGTAAAGGATTTGCCTCAACAGAAAGCTTCTCTTCCCTTTGTGTGATGTGCCGTTGGGGGTGTAATTGGTAAGGGTGGGAAGGAAAACCAGGGGACAAATCCTAACCTTAAAGAGCACTTTCTTTGTGTTTCTGAAGTGTGTCATTGACTTCCTTGTTAATATTTGTAGGGGCAGGGGGCATCTTGTAATCTTAAATGAAGCAGTTTGGGTTTGGGCCGATCAAGTGAAGCACTTCTGTGCAACTCTGAAACTTATTTGGGAGAAAGATACAGCCTTTACTTGCTTGGTATCCAACCTCACCCAGCAGATTTTTAGGCTTGGTGGATCCTTGAGGAAAGGGGTTGACTAGATTTCAGTGGCAGGTGAAACGGCATTTATCCTTCAGTCTTGACATAAGCCTAATAAAGACACAGAGTGTGGTCTCTCAGATGAAGTCATTACAAATGTGACGTGGTGGTCAAAAGGTTGGACTATTCTGGAAGCATCCTGGAAGCCCTGGTGGTGCAGTGGTTAAACTACTGTATTGCAACCAAAAGGTTGTGAGTTTGATCCTGAACAGGATTTAAGGTTGTCTCAGCCTTCCATCCTTCTAAGGTTGGTAAAATGAGTACCCAGAATGTTGGGTGGCAAAATGTTAATTAATTTGTGATCTGCCCAGAGAGTGCACAAAATGATATGGGGTGATAGCTTTTGCTTTGCTCAGGTCTCCAATCTGTTGGCGAAGCTCGTTGGGTGACCTTGGCTGTTCTTTGAGAGACTCTAGGGAAGTAAGATGGTAGCTGGAATCCAACATTATAGGGAAGGCAGCGGTTTGCAACATGGGACCCACACCCCACAGGGGACTTCGATTCTCAGAAGCCTACGTCAGTACATTGGCTGATCAGTGCTTTGGGGAATTGACTGAAGTCCAAAAACCAAAGGTTGGGAAACCTGCTCTAGAGTGTGGGATGACTTGCTGCTTTACCCACCCCTGCCATTCAGAAGGAAATTTCAATCAAATGGTGTGGCCCTCCTCACATGCTGTTGAGTTTTGGTGGTAGAGTATATACAAAGCCAATCTAGCCATTCAAAAGCAAGAAATTGCCAGTAGATAAATAGGCACCACTTATGTGGTGAAAGTAACAGTGTTCCATGTGCCCCAAGGCCTATTCATGCCAGCCACATGGCCACAGATATGTCTGCAGACACAGACAGCATTGACTCTTTGTATGTAAACAGAGATGAGCACCATCCCATTAAGTCAGACATAACTGGTTTTGGAGCAAATGAGACCTTCAACTTTACTATATACAGTCAAACCTTGTATAAAGAGCACCTTGCTTAAAGAGCAACTCGCTTAAAGAGCAGAATTTTCTCTGAATGTTTGCTTTGCTTAACAAATAAAACCAACCAAAAATTCGCTTAACAAATAAATCGGGGTCCGCAATCCCCCCCACAACTGGTCACTTACAATGGTGTTTCGCTTGAAGAGCAAACTCACTTAAAGAGCAAACTCACTTAAAGAGCAATCCTGTGGAACGCATTATGCTCTTTAAGCAAGGTACAACTATAGAAAGCTTCCAAATAGATTCCATGATATTTATTGCTGAAGCAACAGCAGCAGCAGCAGCAGAGGGGTGCCCTTGTGTGGTGCAGAAGTGCTACCGGTAGGTCCCAAGCTGGCACACTGTTTTTAAAAAAGGTTTTAAGAATGTTATGTACAAAGTTGGGCAAAGTGTACTGCATTCAGAGTATTAAGGTACTAGCTGGAGAACTGAAAGGATTCCAGATTTATCCTGAAATGCAGAACATCAGAGGGAGAGAGAAAAGTGTGTGTGTCTGTGTGTTTTGTAGCAATGCCAGCCAGTGTTCAAGTAATAATAATTTTGTGTCAGATATTACTCTGGGTTGGGAGTGATGGATTGTATTACCCTGATTCCATCAAGATCCGATTGAGTTCATCCAGAGTTTGTAGATTGGGGGGGGGGGGGAGAGATTGAGGTTGATTATGCTGTAATACAAGTCTAATGCTTTTGGTGGAGAAAAATAATAATAATATCCAAAGGAAGTGTTAGTTTGTGTGTGTGTGTGTGTGTGTGTGTGTGTGTGTGTGTGTGTGTGTAGCTCTTGTGTAACTGTAATAAATAACACAATTTTATGGCCCTGCTGTGTGTGACTGGAAACCAACTTTTGTGACAGGAATGTCTTTTCCACACTAAATAACAATATTTTATATAGCTCCTTATATCTTCCATTGTGCAATTGTTTCCCCTAACTAAACTTGCTACTTTGTCCATTGACAGCATAGATGGCAAACTCAATATAAGGGCAAAAATGACTCCTATGGGATGTACTCAGTGGTACAATGGAGCAAATCCTGTATTTCCTATCTGCTTCTAATATACTGTACTGTGTTTATTTCATTTATTTATTTATATCGCCGCCCCACTCCGAAGTTCCTGCTGGCTGTCTCTGTTGGGTCTCACACTGGGAGCCTGCTTTGTGGCTGAATCTCAGGGCTGTAGTTTTCAGTTGATTCAAGATATAGTCACATTTATGAAAGGTAAAGGTCACCCTTGCTCGAAAGCCAGTCGTATCCAACTCTAGGGTTCTGTGTTCATCTCTGTTTCATAGCTGAAGAGCCAGCGCTGTCTGCTTCTGAAGATGTTTCTGTGTTCATGTGGCAGGCATGACTAGACACTGGAATCCATGGAATGCTGTTTACCTTCCCACCAAAGTGGTCCCTATTTATCTACTTGCAATTTCATTCTGTCCTGCAGTATTCGGGTATTGAACTGCTGACCTGCCGCCTTCCGGTCAGTGTCTTGGACACTTGAGCCACTGTAATCCCTCCATACTTATGATAGATGCACTGAAATTAGTTGAACTGAATAGAATTGTCAGTAATAGCTGTGCCATTTTGATTTATTTATTTTTTAATAAAAGCACCCTATAAATTCCAGAATTATTCATACTGTGGGACAGTACAGACATCTAAAAGATACCTGGGAGTAAGGCCTAAGCTGGAAGGCTTTGTGGTCTAAGTATAGGCCTAGCTCTGTCTAGCGTCCTGCTCCAAGAGTAAGTTCCCAGAACAGGCACATTGGGACATCTTCCTTTTGAAGGTCACTAGAGTCAGGCCTATGATAGACCATGGAGCTTTCCCGCTTAGGCCTTTCTCCCATGAGCCAGTCAGATAGGTCTCCCAGAATGGAAAGATCTGTGATTTGTAGTTCTCCTCTTTTAAAAATTGGTGTATCTCTAGTGACTAACTCTCTTGTTGATTTCAGTAAGCCTGAATGAAAACGAGCAACAGCAGTGGAACAACAACACAAGAAGGAGTAGTAATAGTAGTATTTAGACTTAGTCATATCTAGGTTGAAGAATCTATTGGTATGGCTAATGCTTTTCTATCGCTCCTTTTCCTCCTCCTTGGTTGATGATTCAGGAGGATGAAAGAAAAACCCTATGGTACACAGTACTCATGTTGGGACTATGGACTTTGAACATGCTTATGACAGAAGTGGTAAATTTAGCCTTGATAATTGATTTGTTAATGTTAAGTGTAAGGGATTGGAAAATTACTTCATTGCTTTTAAATAACTGAAGTAGAGCTTCCTCAAAGATTGTGGGTATGTATTACATTTTGGAACTACAATTGGCCATACCCCAGGCAATGGCAACCTTGTTTTGCCAGCTAATCTTTCAAGCCAAAAGAACTGGAAGGAGCTCACGGAACAAAGAGTAACAAAGGATATGGCTAAGGACTCGAGCTGCCCTATATCACTTGGAGGTACAGTAATACCTCGGATAACACTAAGACTTGGTTCCACAAGTCTTGGTGTTATCCGATTTTTAGTGTTATCCGATGCATGTTAAAATCCTATGGGATGGATCGGATAACGTTAGAGCTCCATAGAGATACATTGTAACCGCACAGGCTTTAGCGGTTGTTATCCAATCCATCCCATAGGACCTTAACGTTATTCGATCCAATTCTCTTCCCCAGATTGCTTAACGTTATGCGATTTTAGCGTTATCCGAGGTAAACGTTATCCGAGGTATTACTGTACCTGAATAGAAAGGTCAGAGTCCCTAAATGTAAGACAAACATGCTCAAATGGGGACTGCTGGTGGATAACAACATGAACTATGAGCATGGAAAGATACAGAATCTGGCTCATTTGCTAGTCTGTAAGTTACTCCTGGAAACATGTATCAATAAGGATTTAAGTTTGGCCAATGACTAAGCCAAGAAGATGGCTTCATTTTTGCAGTATGAAGTTTGACCTGGACATGTTTGGGGTCCAGTGTGCCTGCAAACTGCCAGTTTGGGGTATCCATCCCAAATCATGAAACATCATTTTGCATCTTGTTTGGTTGTGTCATTAAGTGTGTCCTTTCCCCTCTCATTTCATTCTGTACTAATCAGCAGATAGAAATGTTTATCTTTAATTCCTCATTATGCTATGCTTTTAGATTGCCCAGCTAAACAATGCAAAAATGTGATTTAAAAATAAAATAATGAACTGAAAGAAGATGAATAAAGACTTCTGTAGCTGTTTCACTGAAGAAACCATGTGAGGGCAAAGTTAAGCAAGTTCCAGAATAGATCTGTACTCTCCGTAGTCACCAAATCAGTGCCTTTCTTGTCACAAAACTTAGTTTCTTTTTTCTTTATTCTGTGGATGTTATAAAAGGTATTTTAAGGACTTCGAATTTCTTTGTTGGATTATCTGTAAAAGAATGGTCTTGCTAAAAATGAAAGCTGCAAGCCTCCCTCTTCTTATGTAGGGCTGAACTTCATTGAGCACAGTGAGACCCTCTTTTGAGTACCAAAGTACATTTTTAAACAGTTGAACTTCACCTGTTTCTTCTTTTTACACTGAATAAAATAACCAGTGATTGGGTATTTATCTACCATATGAGCTTTTCAGCCCTGATCTGATAGTATTTCTTCCTTCCTTCCTTCTTTCTCCCCCCAAAGAGTCTACACCTCATAATTCAGTCGAATGCACAGTGATTATAAGCAATGTGATAAAGCCTTCTTAACATTACACTGAAACCATCACATTAGGTTAAAATGTTAAATTGCTGCAATGATGAATGCATTAAGTTAAAAAAATAACTTAAAGATAAATGTAAATTTAAAATTATTATTTTTCTCCTGAGATTTTTCTGAAAAACAGTTACTGCAAGGAAAAAATGTGGAGAAAAGTTTGATTTGCAAGCCTCTTAGAAATACTGGAAACCTGGTGTCATCACCATTGTATACTTGGAACTGTACAGCAGGTTTTCATCCTTGCTTCTGTAGTTGTTAATCCACCTAGGATTGATTCAGAGGAATGACTGTTCAATTGGACTGATGGGTTCCCAAGTCTGAAGAGGAGCAAGATCTGTCTAGAACAGCTTAGTAGAAGCAGAGACTGAAGTCTCAGGAGGCTACAAGCAAGGCAGGTGAGAAAATGCAGTCATTTGGGGAAGCATGGAAAGCTGAGAATTCAAGGGTGAAGAAGATTAGATAGGACCTCACTCATAGGTTGTAATTGCCATTCACCAATAGAATGTTCAGTCTACGTTCCTGCCATTCTAGGATACTGGTCAATATTTAAGGCTGGGTCTTGAGCAGGGACGTAGCTACCGCCGTATCTGCCGTATCAATTATACGGGGGCCACGGGCCATTGGGGCCCCCAAAGTGCGTAAGCAAAAATTAATAAAAACTTCCCAATTTTTTTTTCACAAATGGCAAAAAGTCAAAAAAAGCTATTTCTTTTTTTCCCCACGTAAAGCATGCGTTCAAAAGTTGGCAACACCCTACATCTTTACCCTTCCTAAGGGCCCCCAAACAAATTTTTATATGGGGCCCCGCCAAGGCACGCTACGCTTCTGGTCTTGAGATTTCTGGATTTTATGCCAATTTTTTCCTGCTTGGTACCTACAAAATATATTTTTTTTGTAACAATCCTTATCATCCCACTAGCTAGCCTAAAACTTCCAGAAGCCATCAGGTTGGAGGATACTGATAAGTGAGAAGGCGAAGTTAAGAGACCAGCACATTAGATTTTTTTTTTATAAAAGCAAGACCTTGTCTCAGAGCAATTCATTGTGCATTGATTGCCTGGAACCTGTCCAAAACCTTCTCTGTGCTTTCATATCAGGGTGCCCAAACTATGGCCTGGGGGCCGGATGCAGCCCCCGATGCTGATTCATCCAGCCGGCAAAGCCCTCGTCGCTCCTGGAAGCGGAAGTAAAACGCGCCCGTACATGCCATCTTTGATTACCACACATTTAATACCCGAAAGCAGGCATTGAATTTTGGGCAGTAGAAAGATGAGTACTAACTTTGCTCTCATCCAAAAGTGCTACTGCCCACCAGAGAGATTGCAAAGGCTCATGGCTGTCATGTGGCCCATCTCATTCACTGGATAAGTAGGAGACAAGCCAGATTTGGCATTATGGGCTGCCACTTTAGCTTACCATCAACGCAATATCCAATGACAGCATCAGATTGGGCATATCATTTGGAGAGAACCAAAACTCTTGGCTACAGTTCAGAAATGCTGTTAAGTACGTTGCTGGGATATTTGGAGATGGGTCCTTCTGAGCTCATGGACAGTTGGCAACAGTGGTGGGATGTCAAAAATTTTACTACCCTACCGTGATGTCATCACAGTGTGGGTGGAGCTAATGACATGATGTCATGATGTCGTGGGCGGAGCCAAATAAAAAATAAAACAAATAAAATAAAAATAAGCACATACACACACCCCTCAAACCATCCACCAACCCACAACACAAACCTGTAAATAAAATAAATAAATAAAAATAAAAAATACATGCGCAGTGGGGAAACCAGTGAAAAGGTAAGCCCTGAAGGTGGTTCCCCCCAAAAGGTGCTACTGGTTCTCTGGGACACTGGGAAAAGTTACTACCGGTTCTGGAGAACTGGTGAGAACCTGTTACATCCCATCACTGGTTGGCAAACCTACAGCCATGCTGGTCATTAATATTGAGCTCTACTTTTCAAGACGGCTCTATGTATTAAATGTTCTGTCTCTTTTTCAGTTCACTATAGTGGTGTTTTGGGGGGATTTTCATTATTGCTTTTGGAACATCCCTGTGTTATTTCATATGATGCATGCTAACAAAAGATGCCCTGATTAAGAAGCATCCCTGCAGGGAAAGAGTGTGAGAGAATGACATGATTTGGCACGAGGATCATAACTTACAGCCATCTCCAAATACAACTTTCAAGTTCTCTGCATTTTATGTTGCCTTTCAAAAATCTCCATTCGGCTGTATCAGTCATTTTTCATGCCTTCTGCCAAAGTATTAACATAGGTTGGAATAAAATGAATAATAAGCCAATCTCAGTCAGCAAAGTGGTTAATTGGATGTGCTGTTAAATATGCATATTAGAGAGTCGTAGCAGGGGTTTCCTTGGGCTGCTGTTATTACTAACAAAGTGGCATCTCATTTGAGAGGTAGGCACCCTTTGATACTCTTTTGGACAGGCTGTGATAGCATAATCAAAAGTGGAACACGGCTGAAGGATTTGTGATAAACATCTTTATACAAGCCCTACATCCTTTGTGCACTCATGGGCTATTGATTGACTGTAGTGCCTTTTGCTGGACTTGAATAAATAACAGTGTTCCATTGTCACTTATCTCTCACAGCACTGGGCTCCTCCTGGGGTAATTGTGTATTTCTTCTCTTAAAAAAAAGAAAGAATGTCAACTCAAAAGATTGTATCTATTAAACATGTTTCATTTTTTAAAAAATCAAGTACTACTCTATCAGTGCTAAGAGGATAAATTAATTTAATATGTAGAAGCATGGATCAGTAGTTATTTTTCCACATTTTGAAAACCAAGCAAACAAGATTTATTTTATAAATAGTTGGTAGTTTATTTTGATCTCTTTTCTTACATTTGTCTCATTTTATTGGTGCAGACTCATGTTGAACCCTCAGCTGAATAGCATCCCTATGGAGTTGTCTGAAAGAATGCAGAGAACCAGTCTTGTCGAAGCAGGGCAGGTCCGAGTCTGGTTAACAGCTCACTTACGAATTGAATATATACTTGTGTTTTGCCATGGAAAATTGGTTGGCTGGTTGGCTGGTTGGTTGGGGAACCAAGGTGGCTCACAATAGTAAAACTTATACAGCTTAATTGCTTCCATTTTCTGTATTACCCATCTAACCAAAAGGCTGCTCTCTGTGGTTCACAATAAAACCATAAACATAATAATACAATGTCAGAATCAAATATTAAACTAAAACAGTTTAGAAACAATATTACAATACAATATATTACAATTCAATAAGCACAAGTTAAAATGCCATACAGAAGTACATATTAAAAATCAGATAGATTAAATTGATTGAAGGAGGTCCTTACAAGGCACAATAGCAAGTCCGGGAATCTTCATTGTTAAAGCAACTTCCAGGGGAAAGTTAGGCACTTCTTATATAAGCTCTTCCCCCTCCCCTGGGCTCTGAGGTGGAACTCATCAAGGTCTCAGATATCTCTTCCTAGTAGCCCTGAAGCTTCTGTAAACCCTGACAACTACCAAGGATAGCTATCCTGAGAGGGACAGATTATGGGCTAAAATGAAATAATGAGGGGTAATTCCTTTTTATTTTGACCTTCAAATTTTGCACAAATTCTTGTCCCTCTAGAAGTTTCAGAAGATACGGAAACATCATTGGAGAGATACAAGCAATCAGAGTGAATGGATGAGCTCCATTCAGAAAGAGATATAAGGATGTAGGGAGTATGCCCACTTTAACAAGTAAATATACAGTATGTTTGAAATTTGCTCTATCAGAGTTTTCTCTGTGGATAGTACCTTTTGGACCCGAGTGCAATCTCAGAGGCTTTGTTGTTTCAAGACTCTGCATCTGTGATACAATTCATGAGACAAAAAGTATATGTTTAGCAACATGTCCATCTTTTTAAAAATGCAAAAAGTCATATTTCAGAAATGCTTTTTTCTTGAAATGCACAGAGATGAGGTTACTTATGCATGCAAACAAAGAGAACCATGCAATCCTTACCAATGTACCAGTGTGTGCATATACAGTATTGAAAAGTGCCACATAGTAGGGGGGGAAAGGGAATTTAATATAGATTACAACATAGTTGGGACAGTGGTGGCTTAGTGGTTAAGATCTGAACTTTACAACTGGGAGGTCTGCTGGTCAGCCATTTGAGACCCGAGGTCTGCAGGACTGTCCCAGCTCCTGCCAACCTAGCAGTTTGAAAGTAAGAAATTGCAAGTAGATAAACAGTTACCATTTTGGCAAGAAAGGTAACAGCATTCCATGCTCTCCAGTATCTAGTAATGCCTGCCACATGTCCACAGAAATGTCTGCAGATACAGACAGCGCTGGCTCTTTGGCTGTAAATGGAGATGAGCACCACACTCTAGAGTTGGCTACGACTGTTGTTCAAGACCTTTATCTTTACTAATAAGGTCATTTTGAGGTGGAGAATCTATGCAGAACAGTATCAGCTAGGTAGCAGAAAAAAAGGCAAGAATGCTGGTGATATCAGGTCTGGACAGATGTTCCCTTTCTGCATGAAAGAGGCAGCAGAATTGGCCAGTCTTACCATTTAGAACTCATATTAAGGTAATAACTTGCCTTTAGTACAATCCTAAAATAAGTAAATAGTGAGCAAGCTTTTGAGTTATCTTGAACTCTTCATCTAGCAAGATTGCTAGAAAATTAATGGAGGCCATGAGGCATGTGTTTGTGTGAAAGGAAGGAAAAATGGACTGTGTAGTTAATTGCCACTTGAAAACAATGTGAGAGGGTGCTGAAGGTCATCAGGTTAAGCTCTGCAGATGTTAGAATGGGTTTTTCTTGAAGCCTGGACTTTTCTCTGGGATTACAGGGATGAAGAAACAGAAACACAGTTGGTTGATCTCTCATTTTTTGGAGTCATGAACCCAAGAAGTTACACGGATCTGGTCTGCATTCTTTGGTGAAATGCATTCTTGGAAAGTAGAAGGCACAAATAGAGAGAAACTAGGTACAGTAGTTTTAATCTGGATAGAATTTTAGATAGTGCACTCAGTTTAAAAAGAAAGAAAAAACCAGATTAATTACCTTTTTGTATTAAAGAAGGTGTGTCCTCCCAAAGTTAAATAATGGTAAAAGTGATATAAAATCTTCTCCATTATCATAGGATCACATAATATAAAACAGAGTGTAGAAATATTGTATCATCTCCCAACAGGAAAGGATAAAGGTGGTATTTTTCAAGCCACAGCACCAAAGCTAAATTTAGTATTCTCATAAAATAAAATAGCCCCTGTCCTTTTTTGATCGCTTTTTTAAAATACCACCTTTTAAGGCAGAATCTTGATTAGACTAATGCAAAGGTCATAGATCAATATTCATGCTTTTGAGCTCCCCAGAAGTCTACATCAGGCCTGTTGGTAAACCATGCCATTGTCTATTCATTGCTCTTCATCAGCTAGCTAGCTCTACAACATCAGTAGAGTTCTGGGTACCAGATGTTGAAGATAAAAAGGGGCTAGCCATCACATTCATGCCTATTTGTGAACTTCCCAATGGCAATTTGCTAGTCACTGTTGCAAACAGAATGTTAGTCCAGATGACTGTTTGGTCCATAGCCTTGAGGCCATTCTTGTGCTCTGAACCCTCTGCATGATTACTTTGTAAGTGCAGCAGATATCTCCCCCTCTGGCAGGCCCAAATAGAGGAAGAAATGCACAGCTGACTCGTTGCTTGCTAACCAACAAGCATTTTCTCAAAATACAAATTTAGTTGGTAACTATTTCCTATTTATTATGCTAAATGCTTAACATGGTCTCAGGTGGTATGAAGAATAATTGCCTTCCTCTTCCCAATTTTGTTTCTCTTTCATTATCCTTTTTTTCTGTTAAGCAAAAGTGTATATTTTTATTGACAAGAACACCAGCAAAAAGACTGTGTTTGATGTAGGAATGAGTGGAGTTATGTATGCAAATAATAGCTTGTCTGTGATACGGCTTTTGTCTCCCCTAGCACCAATTCAGAGCTAGTCTATAATTAGGAAGAAGGAAGTGAAGACAGAGACGAATAATACCATGTATTAATTTCAGATATGATCACAACAAAGTTTTATAAATGCAGGATTTCCTGATGCCTTTAGACTATGCAAAACCAACCAAATCTACTGTCTGAACACTGGTGCCTTTCCCAAATGCAGAACAATTTAAGAACTAGGTTATTTTTGTGCATTTGTTACTTAACAACAATGGAGCCCATCCGGTGCTGACTAGCATGTGAGAATGTGCCATTCTGTGCATAACATTCAGAGTGCTGCAAACACAGAGTTTTTCACCTCAGTTCAGCAATTAACACCTTGTTCTCGTGTGTCTAAAACTGGATAATCAAGCGGTGTATATATCCCCTGCTCTTCTGAATAACCAGCGAGTCAGATAACGTAACAGGAAAATATCTGGCCAAAAATAGATTCACCATAAGAAACAGTGGCTAATCCTGTTGCTTAGGGTAGTAAGTTGCAACTAGAGTAAGGTCTTTGAATCAATGAGGGTTTGTTGAGTCAACTCCATAAGTTCCTTTGATTCAGTGAGTCTAATTGGGTTTAAAGTTACTACCCTATGCAACAGGGTTTCAACCAGTATTGTAAAAGTTTTTACAAAATTCGAATCTGGAATTCAACTGTTATATTATCCTTCTTAAAATGAACTCCCCACTTCTGCACCTCTAGTGCTCTTCCATTAATGTTGGTGAATCTGGTATCACTTCAAATAAAGGAATAAAAGGAACAATGTTGAGAGTAGAATATGAACCTGAAATGGGTCTTGAGGTGGTAATTTGAAGGGATAAAGAAAAGTGCATTTTTAGGCCATGTCCCCGCTCTCCCCGCCCCATCTGAGCAGTTAGGAGATTCATTCCTGGCGTTCCATGCCCTGTGTGTTCTCTGCCCTTAAGTCTGCAAGCACTGCACACGACAGGCAGTTGCATAACACAGAAATGGGAAAATATTGCAGAGGTTTGCAAAACAAGCAAACATTTCTGGGACTCCCTTGTTGGGTGAGCTTGCTCGTTTGGAGGAGATAGGTTACTAGATGGTCATACCATCAGAGCATGTGTTCGCCTGCTGACACTAGTAGCATTAAAAGCCTGTGGCAATGATAAAGCTGGCCAGAAAGTTAAGGATGGAGGAAAGGGGGGTTGGAGAGGGGACAGCCATTTTATCTTGTAAAGTTTTAGTCCATTAGATCATAATGATTTTGCATGACTTACCATGTGTGTTATCAACATATGCTAGGAGTCAGTAGAGTGCAAGTCGCTGCTGTTAAGGCCAGCCTTAACTTCTGCTCAAAATTCAAATGCCTTATGTTTCACAAGGAATATCTCTCAGAGGACTTGCTTCATTTAATTGCATATGATCACAATTTTAATGGCTGAATGATGTTGAACGGCTGCCCTACATCTAGTGAAGGTACACCAGGGTCACTATAGGGAGTAATCCTAGTGTTTGGCTTCTTGCCTGCTCTCTCATTCAACCACCCACCCACCCACTAAGGGATTGAGTCCTACCTGGGTCAAAGGCTATTTATGGGCAGCATATCAACAGCAGGGTGTGGAGATGCAATATCTCACTGTACCCAACATCAGTTAGAGTGGGATATTGTATTCCACTTATTAATTAAATCATTCATCAGAATATACCTCAACCATTCTTTAGTTCAATTTATTTACTAGTATATTCATGTTTTATCTTTTAAAAAAAGAGTTCAAAGAGCATATGTGGATCTTGTTCTCTCCAGGTCACAAAAGCCATATAAAGATAGGTGGCAGATGGTGAATCTAGTTTTGGGTGGCAATGAATCTGATCCAGGTTTTTGATTTGACCTTACAAGGAGCTATCCAAAGTACTGACCCCTTTGCTTCTTATAAGTCTGGCACAGGGCTTCCCAAACTTTTCAAAGGGGGGGGGAGGAGGTCACACTCTCTCAGTCAGCTTCTAGGGCCAGATGGCCATTTTGCTCTACCTGCACAAAGGGGTGGCCATTGTGTCCCAACAGCTTCAAAGGGGAAGCCATTTTGTTTCTTGAATGCCCTTGGAGGGGTAGGGTCACATGAAATGGTGCCATAGGCTGGATCCAGTCCATGGACCTTTGGTTGGGAACTCCTGTTCTAGCACTTTGTACAGTTTCTTCAAAACTCAGAGTAAAAGATTCACCATCTCAGTTAAATTGGAGACACCAGCCTTTAATGGGTCAGGCTAATGGAGAGTAAGTAGCTGTGGGTCATCTTCCGGGCCTCTTGGCTCCATGTGAACTTGAACCTGTGTATCTGATATCAATTGCAATTGCCATCTCTCAGTCTTAAACCATGGTGGCTTACCTTTGTCAAAATGATTTCAAGGCAGTAATGCACAAAAGTGTGAATTAAAACATTCACACATATAAATGCAGTGTAATGAATACAGTAAATAGCTATCTACAACACTCAATTAAGCAGATTACAAGCAGATTAGAACTTTAGGGGGATACTCACTCATGGAGACTTTTATTGAGTGAAAGGTGTGCTGTTAAATAAATAGATAAATTAAGAAGCAACATGTACTCTAAAATTGTTTAACTTTTTTTAAAAAAGTCTTTCACCAGGCACTGAAAATCTATTGCTTCTATTTCTCACTGCTTTTAGTCTTTTGGTCATGTTTTGTCACACACATGGGTATAGATCACTGATGGTAAACCTTTTAGAGTGCCCAAACTGCAACTCAAAACCCACTTTTTTATCGCAAAGTGCCAACATAGCAACATGGGAGGAAGGAAACACTCTAATTAGGCTGTCGGGCAGAGGGGCCGGGTAAACTCTGTGCTGGAGGGAGGGAGGGAGGAAGCACTCCTATTGGAGAGCTGTTTAATGTGCTGTTATTCCTGTTAATCCGTCCTGAGTTGGTCTGCAAATAAGGCGGTATATAAATATGAAAAATAAATAAATAAATAAATAGGGCAGCTGGAGACAGGGACGGGTGAACTCTGTGCTGGGGAGAGGGTGGAAGCGCTGCCATTGGGCTGCTGAGCAGAGGGGCAGGGGAAATTGTGCTGGGGTGACTGCACGGGTGCCCACAGAGAGGGCTCCGAATGCCACCTCTGGCACATGTGCCATAGGTTTGCCACCACTGGGATAGATCTAAATGTGATGTAATACTGCTAGCATACTATTTGCACAGGTGGTTATGCAAGGAGTTGCACAAATGGACACAGAGTCAGTTACACAGACAGTTGTGTCTCCATTTGCACAGCTGCATGTCCAACTTCATGCACAAGAGTTCTTGATATCACCCTAGCATTAACTCTAGAAAGCCATAAACACTAAATACATGACATCACTGGATGTGGTCACAAAGTCTAGCCCACTCATTTCTAACAAAAAACAAAGCAGAACATAACTTTGAGATACAGGAAGAGTAAAGCCAACCAGCCTCCGGATCTTGAATTCTTATGTTATGTGCTAAAGTGAGTTGCAGAGTTATAAATACCAGCTGTAGACCTTTCTGTCATAAGCATTTGTTCAAAGCTTGGCCAGAGGCGCCGTTTATTGTATTGTATCTCTTAAGTATGTTTTGCTTTTTTTAAAAAAAAGCCCCTTGCATTCGATCATATTCTGGTATATATATGATTAATGACTGAGACATTTTCCCACTGGTGGCATGATCCATCATAAACCTAATCCAGTTTTTAGATCACTGTGTAACGGAGCTATTCTCCTTCTGCTTCTTCTCATCATCGTTATAACTCTTCAGTCTCTCTCATTTTCTGTCATTATGGGAAAAAGAGGCTAAAGTTTAGACGACAATTGTAAAATCTTGGTATATTCTGTTATTACAACCAGCATCCAGCAGACCTTCTTAATTACAGAGCATGGGTTACTCTGACGTAATTCAGTGGTAAGATGGTAAGATGAGCATGGCAGGCTGGGACAAGTCTGGTTATCTTTTCTGCTTGATGACAAGCATTGCATTAGACTTTGATGTCACTTCTTTTTATGCAAACCTGTGTAGTGATGTTCTTACTTCTTACCATGGAATTTAGCTTCTCCATTTTTCTGTCCATTGTCTGACAACCACAGTAACCATCTTAAATCTGAAAACTGACAAGGTTAGTCTTGGAAAAGTTATATTTGGGGGGTATAGGGACAAGAATCTTCCAGCCAGGATGTATGTAGGTGGGGTCTGTCTGGGTCTGTCTGCTCTTATTGGTTTTTGCTATGGTAATACTAATGGAGGTTTAAGATTCAACACAGGTCTAACATTAATCTAAACTCATCCCAGCCCAGGTGCACTTGAATACATAACTGTTTATGGAGCCATCCATCTGAATCCTCATGATCCCAAACCATGAGAGAGCTAGAGTCTCAAAGCCTGGATCCTCATCTGCTGGGGACAATGGGCCTTGTCTTCCTCTGGAGTTGACTCAGGAAAACTAAAAGGACACATTTCTATATAGTTCAGATTTGGAGTTTGCTAACAGCAAGCGTAGGGGCCGTCGTGGCTTATTGGGTAAGATGCTGAGCTTGATGACCAGCAGTTCAAGACCCAAGTGCTGTATGACAGAGTGAGCTCCTGTTTCTGTTCCAGCTCCTGTTAAACTAGCAGTTTGATAGCAAGAAAATTGCAATTAGATAAATAGGTGCTACTTTGTCAGGAAAGGTAACAGCATTCTGAGTGCACTGGCATATAGGCATGCCTGCCACATGACCACAGAAACATCTGCATAATCAGACAACACTGGCTCTTTGGCTGTAAATGGAGATGTAAACATTCATATCACACTGCCTCCTAGAGTTCGACATGACTGGCTTTTGAGCAAGGGAGACCTTTACCTTTACTTATCAGCACATGTAATGATGCCTATAATTTTGACACCTTTACATAGAAATTGGATGCAATTCTGAAGAATAATTCTACCACTAACTGTTAGCCATGCTGGTTGTATATTATATTTAATAAGTGTAGCAGTATACCTTTATGGTAGCAGTTTCTAAGGGGAATACAAGTTACCTCCCAGTCTTGTGAGCTTTCTGAAGGCATTTGGTTGGAAAAAGGTTCCTGGGTTTAAAATGCCTTTGGTTGGATCTTATGGTTCTTAAATTCTATATTTGACAGCTAGGGGGTGACAAACACTTAGAACTGAGGGGAAAAACATAGGTAAGTGACAAAGAAGGATCACTTGTGAGTCTTCCATGGATGGTGATCTGAGAATTATATGCTGCAGACATTTCTTCAGAAGAATAATTATAGCCCATGGTTGCTCATAAGTGATGCAGTGCAAAGCCTGGGTTCTATCTAGTGGTGTCTTTTTTCCAGGGTTTGGTGGGTGTCCTGCATTAAGAGAAGAAGACATCCTATTATGAGAGCAGAGCTATCATGGTACCAAAAAGCATCGACCCAGTTGTTTCAACCAATTCCTCTGTTCCTGTTGTCTTCTCATCTGTTTTCCTTATACAGTAAAGGAAAAAGATATTTGGTTCCGGCAAACCATGGAAGTCCTGGAGGAAAAAATGAATGCTCATTGGCTTGTTCTTGTACTGAAGGCAAGAAATCTCTCACAAGTGCTGACTTCTCTATACCCATTCTGGATGTACTGAGATTGTCTGTCTGATAAAGAACAATAGTTTAGTGATATTTCTTCAAGTTTAAGATCTTTTACTGAATTTATTACTTATAAGAATTTTAAGCCTCTTCAAGTGTTACAGCTAGAAAGGGACCACGGTTATAACCATGTGAGGACAGAGGGATGCTACAGATAGGATTTTCAGAATTCTAGGACTTCCAGTCCCAATAGTTTCATTTGGAAATGGCAGCCGCTGATACAGCAGCACCAACAAGATGCAGCCTATTATAAAAGGGCTGACTCCAACCTGCAGAGTAATTTTCTCTGGCCTCTGGTGGCCTTACCAAACTTCTTAAGGTGTAATAAAAGCCTTTGCCCTCACTTATAAGAGCAAAGAAAAAGAAAAGAAAATTCTTCCTCAAAGTTCTGATGATGAATGTTTCTCTTACCTATGGTGTTACATGATTTTAGGCTAGGAAAAGACTGTGCCACCCCTGGGGAAGATAAATGCTTTATGACTCTGAAGCATTTACTTTTAGTTGGTACTAATGTTGTCATGTACTATAGCAGGGGTGGCCGACCTTTTTGTGCCATGGACCTGGCCACACCCTCATCAGCTGAGCGGGACAGACAATGCCCTGGAAGCAGAAGCATTCCACTCTGTGGAATGATTTTGCAGGCCAGGTCTGCCCCACAGGCTGTAGGTTGGCAACTCCTGTACTACAGTGTGGTATAGTGGACAAAGTGGCAGATTACGACTCTTGAGACAAGGGTTCAAATCCTCACTTGGCCATTAACACTCACTGGGGATGTGGAACTGGTGACACCACTCTTTAAATGTCTCACCTACCTTAAAATCCCTAGGTCACTATAATTCAGTTCCAACTTGATGGCTAGCTAATTTTTATGGAAAACCAGTTAGGTTCTCTGGTAGTATTCCTTACCAGACCCAATGGAGACTAGAGTATCTTTCGGCAAGGTTGTGTCTTGCTTATCTCATCATGGCAATATAGGGCCGCAGGTTTCATTTGCATGAACCATAGATCTGTATGGCTGGAAGAGATCCCAAGAGTAATGAGAATTAACCTCTGTCGTCAAGCTGGAAATCCACACTTAAAGCTTCCCTGACAGATGGCCACCCAACATCTGTTTCAAAAACTCCAGTGGAGGATAACCTGCTACCATCTGTGAAGGTTGAAATATGTAGCTGGAGATGGTAGATTCTATTGAACTTTAGACTTCTAGACAGTGCTGGCTAAAAATGTAATAACTGCCTCCCCCCCCCCCCCCGTTGGTGGATTCAGTGGGTTTTTCTAGTTGTGACACCAAACCAGCAGCTTTAACAGTGATTGGTAGAATTGGCTGACTTAGTGCGTTCATTGTGCTTTTTCACAGTGCCTTGGAATACCACTCTGCTGGCACATATTGAGAAGTTAAAATGTCAGCTACCACCATTTGTAGCAGTAGACTAGGGTTCTTGCTCAAGAGTGCCTTGCACTAATACCAGCTCTGCTTCTGGAACAGGGTTGTGGACTAGAACAGTGGTGGCAGACCTATGACATATGTACCAGAGGGGGCACTCAGAGCCCTCTCGGTGGGCATGCACATCATTGCCCCAGCACAGAGTTTACCCTGCTCCTCTGCCTAGCAGCCCAATGGGAGTGCTTCCTCCCTCCCCCAGCACAGAGCTCACCCCACCCCTCTGCCCATCACCCCAATGGGAGTGTTTCCTCCCTCCTCCCAGCACAGAGTTCACCATCACTGCATTCAAAGTTTCAGCCGAGCATGTCACTTGCCAAGTTTTCTAGGTTTTATAGCTCAGAAATATTTGGGGAACTAGCAGTGGCTCAAGTTGCTAAGATGCTGACTGGAAGGTGGAAGGTCAGCAGTTTGATTCCCGAGTACTGCAGGATGGAATGAGCTCTCGTCTTTGTCCCAGATCCTGCCAACCTAGCAGTTCGAAAGCAAGAAATTGCAAGTAGATAAATAGGGACCACTTTGATGGGAAGGTAACAGCGTTCCGTGTGTCTAGTCATGCCTGCCACATGACCATGGAAACGTCTGCAGAAGCAGACAGTGCTGGCTCTTCGGCTTTGAAACAGAGATGAGCACTGACCCCTAGAGTCGGATATGACTGGCTTTCGAGCAAGGGAAACCTTTACCTTTACCTAGTCATGTTTGGCAACCACTGAGTTACATTGGCATTTGTTCCTTGTCCCCTTATTTTGCCATTTTGGCATTTGTTACATGTCCCCTTATTTTGCCATTTTTTGCTTCTGCCTGCCTTCAGCTCAGTAGGAGAGAGATCTGTCACTTTTTGCTGGGTAGGTTGGGGCTGTTTCTTAGACCAGCATTCTGCATGCATACAGGTCATGAAATTAGAGCATGTCCACAATGGATGCCCCCTACTCTTTTAACATTCAGCAGCAACATCAGTTTAAATGATCTTGATTTATTTTGACTAATTGTCTGGGAGTTAAATATGCTCAGTGAAGGTACAGTAATTATAATTCATCTATGTTGTCCTCATGTTTATGTATAGCCCTTTGCTTTTAAAAATGTGGAAATGCATTGTAGTGCATTTTCTTGCTACTGCATATCTAAAATCAAATTCCCCCATGTGTTGTGGGTGTTGTCTCTTTTGGTGTTAACTGTCAGCCTATACAACAGTGTGCCACTTACATTGTCCTGGGCACGCTTGTTTCCACTGTGCTAAATTTGGGAAGGCAAAACAAGTTACTCAGTGCTGCCTAAGAAAACAGAGCTTTTTGAACTTGTCCAATGGAAAGAAAAGTGTTTGCGGATTTTTGCTTTTGAGATTACTCATTATAACTGCAGATTGGTGGAGCAGAGGTATGAGCAAGTCTTTTGGGCTGCGAGATCTAAAAGTCAAGATCTGAAATCTCTTTGGTACCATCAGAAAAATTACAGTTTTTAAAAGGATGTCTTTTTCTCCTGTTCTGATCTTCCAAAAGAGCAGGATGTTTTCTTGTTCCAACACTATAATAAGAATTTTGCAATTGCCTTGTTAGAGAAAACCAAATTCTCTCTAGTCCATCATTCCATTTACAGCAGCAGGCTACTGTGGGTCTTTGAAAACCCTACAAATCGGTATGCTTTCCCCATGGATGCTATACACAATTCTTGAGAATATTGCAGATAAGCACTGCTTTAAAAGAAAAAAAAAAGAAGCAAAAAAATAAATAAAGAGATATATATATAGTTGTATATTTACCTAGGATAGGAGAAATATCACAGCTTGTACGAGAATGGAGTTTGAGAAATCCATCTCTTTATAAAACATATTAGAAACTCGCAAGCATTGAGTACGTGCTACTGAGGATATATATGTCATCCAGTTCTTTTAGTTGGCCCTTAATGTGAGGTTCTTAATGCGAGGAATGGACTCCAGTGGCTCAAGTGGTTAAGATGCTGAACTTGAAGATTGGAAGGTCAGAGTTTGATGCCTGAATACTGCATGATGGAATGAACTTCCATCTCTGTCCCAGCTCCTGCCAACCTAGCTGTATGAAAGCAAGAAATTGCAAGTAGATAAATTGGTACCACTTTGATGGGAAGGTAAGCAACACTCCATGCACTCTGGTGTCTAGGCATGCCTGCTACATGTCCACAGAAAAATCTGCATACACAGACAGTGCTGCTCTTTGGCTATAAACAGAGATGGGCATTGAACTCTAGAGTCAGATATGACTGGCTTTCAAGCAAGGGTGGCTTTTACCTTTATCTAATGTGAGGAGTGGTAAAACACTGTGGTGGTATCTTGCTGAATATTTAAGAGCACAGTTCTCCAATTGTGAATGGAGCTGTGGTGATTTGATGGGTTAAGTTGTGTGGTTGCTCATGTGTAAATGGCATCACAACAGGTTTCCCCAGCAGCGTCTGCAGCTGGAGCTCCATGTTTGTGTAAAAGGTTGAACAGGACACTGGCCTGTATTTTGAACCATTTTACATTATTGGGTTCATGGACCATTCAGCAACATGTATTGCATTGGGATGACTGAGAACCAAGCTATGGATCCAGATGAATAAGGTGAGATGATGATGACATTTTAATAATGAAAGAGGAGGAAGAAGTTTGATCTTGAACATAAAATTAATTAAGACTGGAACCCAAGCAATTAGCCCTGGGAGATGAGTGTTCAGGATTAGAATGCCACCACTAAGCAGGTCCATTCCCATCTCACTCCCTATCTAATATCTGATTGTGGAGACATTTAGAGAAGGACCCCAGATTATATCAGTAAAAGGTTGAGTTGATGTAGAGGTGCTGTGGCTTGTCCCCAAAGTCATGTTCCTTTATCCTTTCCACTCTTCCTTCTCAACACTCCTGTTGTCTCCCATGTTCCATTGCCTGTTCCTTGAATTTATTCCCTCCCCCTCCCCCCGGACACCCATGGTAAGAAGAGGCATTCTTTTAATATAGAGCCAGAACTGGGAACTGGAAATTCTCAAAAGACTGATCTAGCAGAAAGATCCTACCTTATTTACTTTGAGTCTTTTGATAGCTTTGAGAGTATTAGTGGAGTCCTCAGTGTATTGTGGTCACCTTGAGTGATCGACTTGTGAAGCTTCTATATTCTCAAGAGAGATCTAATTAAACCATTAAATAAGAAGCTGAATGTGTCAGCTATCAACTGGGGAGATAGAATTGCCAATAATATCATGGAAGGAAGGAAGGAAGGAAGTTGATTTGCTTATAATTCTCCATTTTGCCTATTAGAAGGACATTGATTTACGACAAGGGTGGTAGCAACTTAAGCTTTTTCCAAGTCTGAGTAACGCTTCCCTTTTGGAGCAGTCATGGTATAAAAATAGCTATGTTGCATAAGCATTTCAAATCTCCTTTTGAAGAATGTCAGAAGGCAGACAATCTGTACCTTGCTGCCTTCGGTGTCCAATAGCTAAGCATGCATATTTTGGCATGTCCTTCTTTGGAGTTCTTTCACATCAACAAATAACTTTTCCTACCCTACTCCGTGCAGTGTTTTTCCAATGTAGACTTTCTCTAAGTATCTGCCATTGTTCCTGATCTCATTATCTGATGCAAACTATCCATTAGAATCAAATTGCTGATGAGTTGCTTGCTAGCAACTATAGAACTCTTTCTTAACTACTGAAAGAGTCTGGGTATACCACAGATGGAAATTCCACATGATACTGGCTATAAAAGCCATCCTGAAAAATGAAGAAGAAATGAAAATTTGCTCTTTGGGGACAATAAGGGGAAGTCTCCCACCTAGTAGGTAAAGATCGTACTGGAAAATTTTAATTAACTAATTAATTTTTTAAAGTGAATTAATCAGTATTAAGAGAAGAATAAAACCAAAGCGCATAGCCATAGGTTCCCATTAGTGTCTTTGCCAAATTTAAAATGTCAATGTTTCATGTTTCTTTGCTAGAGTTATTGGTGAAGACACAAGCATTCTCTTTGAAAAGAAGTCACATTTAGTATTTACCACTATCTCTCCTCCTTTCTGCCTATCTTTAAAATGGAATGTAGTTGTGACTGTCTGTTCTATGATGAGCTTCATAATTGCATCTCAAGGACAGAAACCTTTTAGTTAAACCTGCCAGCAATAACTCCATCTCTGTACATCTCAAGTACAATTTGCCACATGTTAAGAAGTTAGAACAGGCCTTTGATGTTGTATATCTGCTCCTTGACTTGACACACAACAGCAGATTGCCTACATTGCTGTCTAAACTGGTGACAACTCACAGTTGAAATTTACTCTAGTGTAGGTATATCATTACAATTTTCGCACAAGATTCTGGCCCCAGGTTTCAATCTAATGTTGAGATGGTACTTCTAACAGAAATTTTTCTCCCCTTTCCTTTCATTTTTGATCGTTGTCTCACCCAAAAACTGACCTGGTGCATTGGCCAATACTGTATTAGATAATGTGGACCACACACCATCTGGCCCTTCTACAGGAGGTCACAATATTTTTGGTGTGTGTGTGTGTTGTGGGATTCCTCTGTTCCATAGCCAAATGTCTGGTTTGGACTTCTGCCCATGGCCTACACAATCTTTGTGAACTTCCAAGTTTGTTGAGTTGTATTAAGGGCTTTTACCCCGCCTGAACTGCCGCATATACTCGAGTATAAGCTGAGTTTTTAGCCCCAAAAATAAGCCCCCAAAAGGGGACTCTGCTTATACATGGGTCAATGACCACAAGGGTCCCAGAACCATGCCAGATTGAGATGTGCTAACAATTTAATTATTTTTACCATATTTTCATGTATTTTGATTATAGAAACTCACTAGCAGCTGCTGCATTTCCCTCCCTCAGCTTATACTCAGGTGAATTTATTTTCCTGGGTTTTCAGGTCAAAATTAGGTACCTCGGCTCATGTTTGGGTCAGCTTATACTCATGTATATACTGTAGATGTGTTCATAGCACACTTTGCTTTCCACGTCTTTGGAGAACACAATGAAACTATTCTGTGACAGGAAGGCGGAATGTGGGAGACATGTTTTGTTTTTTCTTCAACCTTAAATAATGTATTTTCTCTCCTCAATGCTCTTTCAAATGTTCTGAGATGCAGGGAACTCCAGGTATAAATATTCATTCTTAAATGCCTCTTTACATTTATTTATTTATTTATTTATTTATTTATTTATTTATTTATTTAAGTTTCTGAAGAAACAAAAACTGCAGACTAGAGAAATATTCTCTCCAAAATTACCCCCCCCCCCTTCCAGCCTTTCTCTTTTCTGTGGAATTCAGAAGTTAAATTGCTGAAGAGCTAGAAGCATATTTCTGTCAGGCACCTTTTCTGTTCTTGTTCCAGTGGCCCTCAGCCCCATTGTTTAACATGAGAGAGAGGCAAGGCTGTCTTGGTGTAATTTTTATGTGTGAGTCACAGTTTTGTCAAGGTGAGGGAAGGGAAGTTGGCAAGCAAATTTAAAGAGGGATGGCTGTAAAGTGCAAAGCTTATTCACTAACTCCGTAAGCTTTCTCAAAGGGTGTTATTTTCCTTTCTGTGGCATTTTTGACTGGGGAACTTCTGCAGGTGTAAATTTACACTTTGCCAAATACAATAGGATTTCTTCCACTAAAGCAAGTCTTATAAAAGCTTCAGTCTTACTAAATTCCCCATCTAACTTTCAACTCTGAGATTTTTGGCACTGTCTATCAAGGGGCTTTTTGACTTGCTATGACGAGTATAGTTGAAAGATGGGCTGCCATGATTTTCTGTTGTCTTTAGCTTTTCAATGCTATGGCTGACTGAGGGCTATCATCATGTACACAATCCCCCATACCAAACTTGGACAGCCATCCTTTGTTTTTGGCAAGATCAGTTAGGATTTGGAGATGATTTATTGCCACAAGCCTCCCGGTCAAGCACTTCTGTCTGAAGCTGTTGGCTTTTTCCAGGAGTCAAGTTAATTAACTGTCATATAATACTTGGCTTGTTGGAGATGAATGGTGGTGCTACTTGCCAAAGTCTGTCCAGAGGATGGTCTGTCTGTGTGTTGGAACCTGGGTAAAAATATATCATTGTTATGTAATAATAGGGAAATCACGTGCTGAGTTATGCATGGCTAAGCAGGTGTACAGGGAAATAAGAGGAGGATATCAACAAGCTTAAGGAAACTCCTGAATTTGCAGGATGACTATTTCTTGGGTGGGGTGGGGGAAGTCTAGGTGGCAAACCATGGTCCTGACATTGCAGTGGTGACCAAATATTGTTTGATTAGCCCAGGGGTTCTCAACCTTACCGCATCATGGGCCGGACAACTCCCCCTTAGACCATGCGGTGGGCAGGACACATGGTTTCCTCCTGCCACAAATGCTGCGGTAAGCAGTGAGGGGTGCATTTGCTCATGCGCAGGTGCATTTATGATTGTCATAAATGTGTTAGCTTCCACTTCTGGGGGAATCATTGTGGGCCGGATGAAATGGCATTGGGGCCAGGGCCGTGGGCCATAGGTTGCAAATCCCTGGTTTAGCCCATTGGACAGCAAACTTGAGGGGGCAGAGGAATTAAATGGATCATTTGAATAAAGGCGTGTATGGCTTGTTGTAAGCCACTGAACAGAAGCAATCTCCTTTTTATTGCTACTGCTGCTTGTATCTACTTAGCTTACAGTACCATGAAGGCATATTGATTTTTGTTAAGCTTCTGATCTAGTTGCCTAGTGTGCTAATTTCACTGTTGGTGAATTTTAGCCATGGTGTTTTTAAATTAGAGTTTTAATAATTTATAAATTGTATACCAGTGCTAACTGGAGAGTTAGTAATAGATTAATATTTAATTTTTATGTCTTGTTGTTTACCTGTGTTGCTTTTCATTATTGTTTTATTGTACACTGTTCTGAGCTTCAAGACAGAGGTTTCCAGGTGTCTAATGAAATAGGCAAAGTCTCCGGGGACTGGTGTTCTTATATTGCTTGAAAATTACTAAACACAGCTCAGCGTGAGGCTGTCTATGAATAAGTGACTTCAGGAGGATTTAGGGAGGGTAGGATTCATTATGGTGTACTAGTTGAACCACTAGAACAGTATTTGCAAAATCCATGTTCTAGTTTCTACTGAATCATGATGCTAAGTGGTCCCTCTCGCAGTCTCACATACATGACATAGTTGCTATATGGTTAGAAGAGAGTAGAACCATGTATGCCACCTTGACCTAATTTGGGATAAAGCAGTTTGAAAATATTACAAATTGTTGAAGGGTACCTTTCAATTTAAAGGAACTATTATAGTTGAAGCCCAAGTTGCTGATCACTCCTCACTCAACAGTGTACTGTATAGAAACACACCCTTTTTTTTACCTTAACTCCCATCCCACATAAACTCTACAGCCGTGATGGTGAGCCTTGGCACTCCAGGTGTTCTTGGACTTCAATTACCAGAAGCTCAAGTCAGCACTCATGCTGATCAGGGCTTCTGGGAAGTTCAAGAACAGCTGGAGTGCCAAGATTTGCCATCACTGCCCTACAGTATTCTCCTTGACTGTCTACCAACTATATTTGTACATCCTTGTGTTGAAGTAACAATATAAAACACTGATTTTGATAATGTTAATATCTGTAAACAAAAAAATTATTGCACACTCCTGACACATAATCACTATTAGTCTAGTCCAGATGATCTATTTATATGAGAAGGAAGTTTAATGGGCTTTTCCTTAGATAAGCCAGGATTTGTTTATATTTTTTAATCTTTAAGGACTCAAAGAGTGGAATTTGACTCTTGCATTTACTTGTGGGAGAAGTCAAGATACAAAAAAGAGACTTTGGTGAGCCCAGGTGTTGAATGAATGTAGTTAATATCTGGCATGGATTTCTTTGCTTCAATCATAGGTTTTTTGCTTTGAATTACTTTTTTGGGGAGGGGTGGTGATTTCCTTATCTTTTGAAATGTAGTATTTATGAGTGGGGAGTTTGTCTTTATTGAGCAATTTAAGACAAGAAAGAAAAACTAATACAGTGTATATCTTGATGTAAATTTCAGTGCTGAATTGCTGCTGAATAAGAAGTTAGTACTGTATATACATTTCTTGCTGCACACTGTTCATATGACTTGGCACACAACAGCAAGTGCCTGCACTTACGTCTTTACTTGACAAATCAACCAGCCAACAACAGCAGTACACCAACAACTCGCTGTAGAAAACAAACCAAGTTGTCCAGTTTTAATTAGATTATCTGAGAAAATCATGTCTGCTCTCAAAGGAAAAGGAATTGACAGGTCTGCACACCAGGATCAGCTCCATTCCACCAAGAACGATTCCCACCAAAGTGGATAGGTTTAGAAAGGTCATAATTTTTGGCTCCTCAGTTGCTGCTGTGCATTGCTCATTTGGGTAAAAGATACAAATAGGACATTCAAGTTTTTAGAGGATGTAAGGAACTGTAGTATTGATGCAGAATGCTCAAAATAGAAAGATTGGCAAAATTAAATGAACACATCCTCCATTGTTCATTTCCATGGGGGAGATAACAGAGAAACCAGTACTCAGCCTTAGTAACACTGTCTTAAAGTCACTAAACAGTAACTGATAAATGCATAAGGTGGGATTCCAAAAGATTTTAGTACTACACAGGGAAACAAGTATGTATTTTTTAAGCTACAAACTACAGAGCCCATTGGTTATTTCACCTCTCCAGAAATCCCACCCAAAGCAAAATGCAGGATTATGGGGTTTTTTTAAAAAAAGTATTATTTAAAGAAAAATTCCAGCAGTTATGCCTGTGGAAAGATTACAAGTGTAATCCTAAGAGAATGCTGATTTGAGTACACAAAGAGCATCTTTTTGGGGTGACTCTGAGAACAGGAACAAAAGGATGCTGATGAAAAGAAAGTTGGTTTCATAATAGATAATAGGAGTTCACATTTAATTCTTGGACACCATGCCTTGATTTTTCCCCTCCAGGTGCAATTGAAATTGGAATAAATTGCCAATGGAGATTAGAACGACTCTTTATTAATATTCTGTAAATCACTTAAAACCTACCTCTGCCAGCAAGTCTTTTAAGGCTTATAAGTTCATTAGAATTGTGCGGTATTGACCCTGGACTCTTTTAAATAGATATTACCTTCTTTTATTGCTGCTGATAGTGTTTTAATTTGAACACTGTTATGGTTTAAAAATTTTTTATGCCATTTGGCATTATTTCTTGTGTTTTTTGCTTGTGTTTTGATTGGCTACTACGGGATAATTTTTTAAATATTATATACATTGTAAGCCACCCTGAGTGGTGCTTGCACCAAAAGGGCAGAGTATAAATGTGAATAACTAACTAACTAACTAAGTAACTAACTAACTAACTAAATAAATAAATAAAGTGAAGCCATAGGACAGATTTGAAACACGCATTTAGACAGATTTGCTATGTTACTGTGTTTTCTTGCAGTAGCTGACATTTAAACATATTGTGTGGGATTTATTTTGAAAAGATGTGTTTTTATTCAACCAAAAATTGTTCACAGTTTTATCTCCCAAGGAAGAATTCGAAAGAAACGTGACATGAAAGAGGCACATTTTGGCACACAGAGAATAATATATAAACAGAATGATGGATATTAGTGAGAGTTTAAAAGAACACGAAAGTGGTTTATTGCAACTTTACAAAGCTTGAGGGAATTTTTAGTTCATCTAACATTTTCTTAAAAAAATCATGCCTTCATTACATTTCACCCTTTGCTTCAAGTGGAACTCAGAAGACCTGGACTCGAATCCTCATTCAGTGATGGAAACTCCTTGGGTTGGTGAAGTAATAGAACAATTCTTCAAATATCTCACTTCCCTTGATAATCCTATTATGGCTGCTCTAAGTCAGATATGGCATTACGTGTACACAATTGGGAATGTAAATCCTTGCTTGTCTGAGCTCTGCATATGAGGGCAAAGAACAGCAAGATTATTCTCCCTTCTTTAGGGGACAAGATATTTTGTGGTGCTCTTGAAAGAAAAGAAATGGAGAAAAAGAACAACATCTGTTCAAATTCAGCACAATCACACAATGTTTAATGTAAGATAAAGCTTTAACACAATCAACCAAATGACACAAAATGATGAGAGAATGATGATGCTTTTACTGCTTGGATGTCTCTGGATCAGAAATATTGGAAGGTTTGTTTGTATCTTCTTTAACAGTCAGCTATAGGCAGCTTACCCAAATTATTGAGACATTGATGGGAAGCTATAACACTCTTTGTCTTGTTCCCTCTTGGAGATGAAGAATCTCCTAGGACTTGCTGAAGAGTCATTTCAAATTAAAACTTCAAAGAAATTGGCAAATAGTCTTTACATCACCTATCTCTGTCTCCTTTAAGTGTAACTTCAGCCATATTTTACAGTAAGCCAAGCAGTTCCAAGGAGAGGATATCAGAAGCATCATATTTTTGCTTGTAGTAAATGGCAGTTTGCTGCAGAATCTGGATGCAGAACTGTGGTTTGCTTCAGCAAGCCAGCATCAAAGTCCATACCTTAAATCAGGCTGGTTGTATATAAACCATGGTTAGTGTTCATCATAGATTGTCTTTACTGGTTAACTCCCAGCTTCATTTAGAGAAATGATGGCTATGGGACAGATGTTAGCTTCAGGTTGAAGACCTTAGGATATCAACTTCTTTGGATTACAATTCCTAGAATCTCCTAGCCAGTAACAATGCTGTTTAGTGGATTCTGGAAGTTGTAGTCTGAAAAAATTATTTCTCAAGCTTTGATAAGTTTTGCATGTTATCCTAAACCAGGGGTACCCAAACTTTTCAAGACACAGGAGTCTGGATATACAAGCAGCAAACAAAAAATGTTATAAAGTCAAATTTGCAACTTTCTCAAAAGCCGATCTCTGGCTGCAGTATATTATACGTTTGTTTTATGGAGCAGGATAGATAAAAAAATCAAGATCACATATGCAAAAAGACCTAGTCTAATTTAGGCTACTGATGAAAGTTTGTCTTCTGTTCTTGTTTTTTGCTTCTGAATGGAGTTTCTCCTCTCCATCTTTGAATATGTATGCTATACAGTTGACTAAAATAAATCTTTTTATCATTAAGTATAGATCAGTGTTTCTTTCATCATGCAGATTGGCTTGTAACATGTTTTCAAGGAGAGAAACTGAAACAAACACAAGGAACAGATACAAGCAGTTTGAATTTTTTGATATTTTCATTTCTGTCCCATTTTTCTTCTTTTGACTCAAAGCAACATGTATATGTCGCCTATATATCTTCACAACAACCTTGAAGGCAGGTCAGAGAACAAAGAATGACTGGGCCTAGAATGCCAAGTGAACATTCATGGTTGAGTAAAGAAGAGAACCATGGCTCACAGGAGAGGTGAACTGGGATCTCTCACATCTCAGTTCACCCTGCTAACCACTGTAAAAATGGGCAACAGAGCAGCATATTTATGCATAGCCAGTGGTCAGCAAACTTGGCTCTCCAGCTGTTCTTGGACTTCAGTTACCAGAAGCCTTGATCAGCAGGAGTGCTGACTTGGGCTTCTGGGAATTGAAGTCCAAGAACACCTGGAGAGCCAATTTTGCAGACCCCTGGCATAGGCCAATAACACAAAAGTGTGACTGACAGTTCCCACTGTTTATTAATGCAGTGTTCCTCTTATCTTCTTATTCATGTGGGGCTATCAAACTATTGTGTTTACCTCAATGGGTAAAAGGTGACTGGGCATTTCTGTATTCATTGCAGAGCAAAACTTTCATGGAGGCTTCCACTCAAATGAATGATTAGGGGACAAAATCTGGCATATGCCCCCTTTAAGAGAAACAATAGCTTGTGTGTACATACAGTAAAACTTCGCATAAAGAGCGCCTCGCTTAGAGAGTAACTTGCTTAAAGAGCAGAATTTTCTCTGAATGGTCACTTCACTTAACTAAAACCAATCAAAAACTCAACAAATAAATCAGGGTTCAAAATCCCCCCCCCCCCCCCCGCCGGCCAGAAGTCACAATTCGTCACTTAAATGGTGTTTCGCTTAAAGAGCAAACTCACTTAAAGAGCAATCCTGTAGAACGCATTATGCTCTTTAAGCGAGGTACAATTGTATTTGAAAATATTGTATGTGGTCCCTGTTCTCTGTTGAATGGGTTCGGCAAAGTTTGAGGCCTTGGAGATAATATTTTTGAGCCCTGCCTTGTGGTATATGTAGCTCAGAAGACATGCAAAATGACATTTAAAAGAAAGAAAATAAAGAAAGGCACGCTTGAACATTCAGTGAGGTAGGAGTTGAGACATTTATGGAGACTTCTCAAACTGCAAGAGCAGAAAGCAGCCTTTCTAGAGGACCGTCTGCGCCAAAATAGATCTTTTAAAAAGAAAAGGTGTGTGTTCGTATTTTGAACCTGGGGGGGTGAGTCCTAAGTGGTGCTTGAGGCTGTGATTATGCCCTTGAGGACAGTTTGGATTACATTTGCTAGAATCCTCCACCCAGAATGGTTTATGGCTAGAGCAGTGTTTCCCAACCTTTGGTTTTTGGTCTTCAATTCCCAGAAACCTAAGTCAATTCCCCAAAGCACTGATCAGCCAATGTATTAACTTAAGCTTCTGGGAATTGAAGTCTCCCTGTGGGACATTAGGAATCACTGAGCTAGAGGATTGGGAGTTGCACTGTAAGTAACTTTTCCAGGTTCTGGTGCTTTCCATTTCTTAAAACAGAAGAAAGTACAGCAACTAGTTACGCCACCGGAGAACCTAATATGTATTCGATAAAACAGACTGAGATCTGTGCATTGGTTGCTCTGTTCACTTCAATGGAGTGGATGGTCCATGCATGCCAAAGGTTACAAGCTAGGAAATACTTCTTGCTTATTTCAGAAATAGATCCAGAGGTAGCACCAAAGCTAGAAAACTAGGACAAGAACATGATGATCAGTTCTTCTTCTTGAAGTGAAAGCACTTTGTTAAAGGGAGATTTTCATTGCCTTCACAAAGCAAAATTTCAGCAACTTTTTGTGTAGTATTTGCTTGGTTTGGGGCAGTGATGGCGAACCTTGCTACTCCAGGTGTTCTTGGACTTCAATTACCAGAAGCCCAGATCAGCACTAATGCTGATCGGGGCTTCTGGGGATTGAAGTTCCAGAACACCTGGAGTGCCAAGGTTTGCCATTACTAGTTTGGGGTATAGTGCATCACCATGAGGTTTGATATACCCCTTGGCTTCTTATGTTTATCTGCATATCAGAACCTTAGTGCCAGGTTTGGTAACCATTCACCTTCCAGATGTTCTGGGACTCAGCCTCCCTTCAACCCTGTCTATACCAGTATTCGCTTGCAGAGCTTAGGAAGTCCATAGGACCACATTTTCCCCATTTCTGCTTTACCCTAAACAAGAGCACTATATGGAGCAAATATTCCTTTTCTCCAAGTTTTAACAACCGAATCAATATCTTGCCTCCAAGTGGGATTAGTCAGATGAAGATGTGATATAATTTATTCAATCATTAGCAATGTCAAGATAACTTGCTATCATATATTTAAATACTAATAATTGATTAGAAAGAAATATTTTGACTGTCTACTGCTGCAATTAAATTATTGGGCTAAATCTTTCGCAACTCAGGCTGCCGATGCTGATAATATAGTGATTTGTAGTATCCATAGATAATTTTTATTTTATCTTGTATCTAACAGTTCATCAGTGAGTCACTAAATTATCTCTCAAGAAATAAGATACATGGTTGTCCTCTCACTTAGGCATGTAATTCTGAAGGCTTGCTGGTTAGAGCTATGCTGCTGTGTCTTGAAGATCCTCTTGAAGCACATTCCCTTAATAAAGCAGAAGTAAAAAGCATAACAAAATAAGAAACCTTAGACTTCTAGTTCATTACATAGTAGTCAGGGTTGTCTTTCAATGTTTTGCAACACTGGTTTTTTGTCATCTCCCCCTCCCTGGTTTTTTCTCCAGAGAAAGGAAGAGATAGAACCAGTAATTGGTAAACCAATGTCTTGATTCCTTAATTTATCTTAATCAATGTCTTAGCAGGTTTTTTTTTTAAGAAGCAGGAGATCTGGATAGTTTTCATGTTCACTTTTTGAGTGTCCATGCATTTATTTTGAAAGATGCGCATGGAGCCCTCATGGCCCAGTGGTTAAACTGTAGTACTGCAGCCAAAACATTGTAAATTAATCCTGATGGGTTCCATGTAGAATCAGCCTTCCATTCTTCTAATGTCAATAAAATAAGTACCTAGTGTGTTGGGGACAAAAAAAAGCTAATTACGTTGTGAACCATCCAGAAAGTGTTCTAAGCGTTATGAAATGGTTTATAAGTGTAACTATTATTGCTATTAAGTAGTACTACTATTTTCTTCTCATGCTGCACAGTACCCGTCTCCACCACTACAGCATATCCAGCAATGAGGCTCTTCGTTGCTTCTTCAGCAATAAAGTGTTACGGGACCTGGGTGCTAACCCAACACTCCTCCTTTCTCATCCGGGCTAGGGATCAGCAATGGCAGAGTTTGCTATTGTTAAAGCCAATCAAATATTTTAAAATCTATTTTGGGGCGGGCATACCTTTTGTACCCATTTTTCAAGTCAGGTATGCATAGTTTCTGAAGAGGGCCCAAATCCTGGTGAATGAGTTTGCCTATAAAAAAAGACCACATAGTTAAAGGAATGGTCTACCAACTAGTAATGTATGGCTGGGAGAACTGGACCATAAGGAAGGTTGAGAATAGACATCTTTGAACTGTGGTACTTGAGAAGACTCCTGACAGTCTCCTGGACTGCAAGGAGATCAAATTAGTCCATCCTAAATGAAATCAACCCTGACTGCTCCTTGGAAGGACAAATACTGAAGGTGAAGCTCAAGTACTTTGTTCACCAAATGAGAAGAGAGAACTCACTGGAGAAGGCCCTGATCAAAGGCAAAAAGAGAAGGGGGTGGCAGAGGATGAGATGGCTAGGTGGCATCATTGACACAGTAGGCAACAACAAATAGAACAGGAGCAACATTAATGGCCTCAGCAGATTGCTAGCAACAGGTTTCCTTTTGTGGTTTTGGTGTTCACATGACTTTGTGGCTTTATGTATGACCCATATCACAAAAGAAGCCTTCTGTCCCTTAGCCCAGATTTAAATAAGGAAGAGTTGATTTTTTAAAAAGAAATATTGATGTATCCACAGAAGCGTGTCTGATTACAAGAACATGAATCAAATGCTCTGGTAAAAAAGATAAAATATTGGGAACTGTTATTTTATTTCTTAGTCTTTTCAGCGAGTGATGAGCAGGATATGTGGAATGAATGAGAGGGAGATGCCTCATCTCCCAACAAAATATTCCTCGATGCTTTAAATGAGATTTCATGCCCAGTTATATTTCTATGCCAACTCTTTAATCAAACCACAGGGGCCGAGTTCTGTTACACATGCCATTCTGAAAGAGAACACCACGTGCGATATAGAAACATAATACAGTTTCACACTAGAAAAAATGACTTGGTGGGTTGGCAATTCTGTCATGTTTTGGGTCACTGTTTTTTCTTGTTAGCCCTTATGTTTGAATGGAAAGACTAATCACATAATTCAAAATGTCTGCATCCACACAAAATTATGATTCATATTTAAACAAAGAAAAGTGTATGCATGGTGTGTTGCAATATATGATAAGAAAGAGCAAGTGAAAAGGAATAAGGAACGGACCCCTGGCATCATTTAGGAGGAGATAATTTAAATTGATATAAAATCAGAGAATATTTGGAAGGGGTCTAAGAGGCCACTGAGTCCAAACCCCAGCTCAATGTAGGCATCCAAATCAAAGCAGATCTCACAGATGGTTTTCCAAGGTGTTGAACAGATCTGGAGTATGTTCTGCCATTGCCCCCAGACTCTGGAATAATTTGCCAGCAGAAATTAGATCCTCTTCAACTCTGCTGGCAGTTTGGAAATTTTTGAAGATGTTTCTGTTCCATGAAACCTTCCCCTCTTAATATGTTGTTTAATTGGATATTTATCCCTGACTAATTGACAAATTAGGTAAAGGTTGCCCTTGTTCGAAAGCCAGTCACATTCAACTCTAGGGTTTGGTGCTTATCTCTGTTTATAGCCAAAGAGCCAGCACTGTCTGTGTCTGCAGATGTTTCTGTGGACATGTGGTAGGCATGGCTAAACACTGGAGCACACGGAAGCACTGTTTACCTTCCGAAGTGGTACCTATTTATCTACTTGCAATTTCAAACTACTAGGTTGGCAGGAGCTGGGGCAAAGATGGGAGCTCAGTCCATTATGCAGCTCTTGGGTTTCAAACTGCTGACCTGTTGACCTTCTAGTCATCAAGTTCAGTGTCTTAACCACTAAGCCACCATAGTCCCCTTTGGCAGATTAATATGTGCTTAATATGGGGAGATTGATTGGGGACCTCTCCTAGTTGTTAAAGATGCTGCTGATGCTTGGGAGATGTGTTTTGTTTTTTATTTTTTGATCTATCATTTATGAGGTTTTATGACATTTGTTCTATGTTAGTGTCTGTGCTTTTATTGCTTGCAAGGCATTCAGAGTGCTATTTGACCAGCTGGGCGAAATGGATGGATAGATGGATAAACAAACAAATAACTGAATACATAAATATTCTCTTGAGTGCCTCTAGTGTTGGAGCTCTCACCATCCCAAAAGTCTTTGGTTCCATTGTTGTACTGCTCTAACAGTTAAGATGTTTTACAGGCTTCCTGTAGTTTGAGCCTGTTATTACATTGTCCTTCCCTCTGGAATGATCAAGAACAGATCCTCTCTCTTCTCTTTATGGCCATCTTCTAAGTATTTGAAAAATACTACCATATCTCCTCTTATTTTCCTTTTTCAAGGCTAAGTATGCCTAGTTCTTTCAGTCTTTCCTCCTATGAATTGGTTTCCAGTTCTCCAGATAAGGTTTAACAGGTGCCAAACACAGTAATACCTCGGATAACGTTTACCTCAGATAACGCTAAAATCCCATAACATTAAGCAATCTAGGGAGGAGAATTGGATCAAATAACTTTAAGGTCCTATGGGATGGATCGGATAACAACCGCTAAAGCCTGTGCGGATACAATGTATCTCTATGGAGCTTTAACGTTATCTGATACATCCCATAGAATTTTAATATGCATCGGATAACACTAAAAATCGGATAACACCAAGACTTGTGGAAACAAGTCTTAGCATTATCCGAGGTATTACTGTAGTGTAGAGAGGGAAAAAAATCTTATGGGTTTTGGAGGCTATGCATCTGTTAATGCAGCTAGAACTAGCGTTTGCCTTCTTTGCAGCCACATCACATTATTGGCTTGTGGTGTACAACAATTCCAAGATCCTTCTTATGTCCTCATGGTGAAAGGTATAGCATTATCTTGTAACTGCTGTGAGCACTAGAGTTTAGCTTGTAGAGAACAGTAACTGGAAGGGAATGGCAGATGGTGCCATAGACCTTTATGATCAGAAGGCCTAAGACTAGGGGTGAAAAGCCTACAGCCCATGGGCTGTATCTGGTCCATGGCACAAAATTATCTGGCCTGCTCCCTTCACTCTTGCTGCCGCTGCCACCAGAAGTGGCAGAAACAGCTGTAAATGCATTTACAACAGTTGAAAATGTGAATGCTGCTGTCGTAAATGCATTTTTATGCATTTACAGATGCAGGCGGGGTTCAGAAGAGGCAGGGGAACTAGAGACCACATCGCCAACATAAGATGGATCATGGAAAAAACAAAGGAATATCAGAAACAAGTCTACTTCTGTTTCATTGACTGTGACTGTGTGGACCACAACAAAATGTGGCAAGTTATTAAAGAGATGGGAATACCAGAACACCTTATATGCCTCATGAGAAATCTGTACATGAAGCAAGAAGCAACAGTTAGGACAGAATATGGGATGATGGAGTGGTTTGGAATAGGAAAAGGAGTAAGACAAGGCTGCATTTTGTCACCCTGCTTATTCAACTTATACACAGAGCACATAATGCGCAATGCAGGGATGGAGGAGTCACAATTTGGGATCAAAATTGCTGGGAGAAACATCAATAATTTGAGATATGCAGATGATACCACCCTGATGGCAGAAAGTGAGGTGGACCTAAAGAAGCTCCTGATTAGGTTCAAAGAAGAGAGTGAAAAAGCTGGTTTGAGACTCAATATAAAGAAAACAAAGATCATGGCAACAGGCCCTATCAGGTCCTGGAAAATAGATGGGGAAGAAGTAGAAGCAGTGACAGATTTTACTTTCCTGGGATCAAGGCTCACTGCAGATGGGGATTGCAGCCATGAAATAAAAAGGCGACTGATTCTTGGGAGACAAGCGATGAGAAACCTGGGGAACATAGTGAAAAGCAGAGACATCAAATTGCAAACAAAAATTCGTATAGTCAAAGCAATGGTATTCCCTGTGGCAATGTATGGTTGTGAGAGCTGGACCATTAAGAAAGCTGAGCGCAGAAGAATAGATGCCTTTGAGATGTGGTGTTGGAGGAGAGTTTTGAGAGTACCCTGGACAGCGAGGAGAACAAATAGGTCAATCTTAGAAGAAATCAACCCTGACTGCTCCTTAGAAGGGCAAATAGTAAAGATGAAGCTAAGGTACTTTGGACATCAAATGAGAAGAGAGGACTCGCTTGAGAAAGCCTTGATGCTTGGAAGGGTTGAGGGTAAAAGAAGAAGGGGGCGGCCAAAAATGAGATGGATAGATGGTATTGTGGACACAATGGGCACAGAGCTGAGCGAGTTGAGGGGGATGGTGAAGGACAGGAGTGCCTGGCGGACAGTGGTCCATGGGGTCGCAAAGGGTCGGAATCGACTGTGCGACTGAACAACAAAAAAAGATGTTGTAAATGTGTTTATGACAGTCACATACATATTTTACAGAAGCATTTACAGGGTGACCACCAGTCCGGCCCCCTCTATGGTCTGAGAGAGCATGACCTGGCCCATGACTTAAAAAGGTTGGCAACCCCTTGCCTAGACCTTGCATGCCTGACTCCACTACACCACTGTTTGTAAAGTATATTCATGTTTGCCAAGTTAGTATAAGTTGATACAGCTTTGGAAGATGGGGCTGCTAGTGGCCACCAGCCAAGATGGTGTCTATCATCTAAGGTGGTATTTCTCTGAATCAGTCACTTGGGAATTTGACAGAGAGGTGGCTATTGCATGGCCTGCTTGGGGGCTTTCCATAGGTGACTAGTTGGACCCTTTGGGAGAAATCTGCAGGACTGACCTTTGGTCTAATCCAGGGTGACTCTTCTTATGCCACATGACAAATCATTTTCTTAAAATGATGGGGATGTGTCTAGAAGTGGGCATAGAAAAATATGGGGTGGAGTGAAATTCTGCAGAATAATACAGTCAAACCTTGCTTAGCAAGTGACTCGCTTAGTGAAAAACTTGCATAATGAGCGGGTTTTTCAAAAAGTGATCTGACTCGCATAATGAAAATTTCTGCTATGTGAGTCGGACTTTCCCTATGGAAAAACTCGCATAACGAGCATTTCTATGGGGAAATCTTGCTTAACAAAATTTTTTCGCTATGCAATTTTTGCATAGAAATTTTCATTATGCAAGTTTCCCCATAGGAATTTTTGCTATACAAAAAAACCTTGCATAGCAAAAAACTTGCATAGTGAGCAGCCTCGCAGAATTAATTAATTTAATTATCGGAGGTATGACTGTATCTGGAGCTTCTTAGAATTCCCCACCCAATCTATTTAAGGTGTGAGGAAAATGAGGGTTTTATAAGAAAACACCATTCTGTGGATGAAGAATGATACCATGTTGTGAATTTTTGCTAGTAAATGAAAAGCAGTAACAAAAGGAAGGGTAGGAATATATTTCGTAGGACAAGCTCTTTTATTTCCTTTGTATTGTTAAAATGCTCTTCTATAATATCATGACTAGATTTCTAAAATCTGACTCACAGACACCAACTCAGGGTGGGGTGGGGATGTTTTGTGGAATACTTGCGCACAGAAATAGCAGCTAGAACAGCCTTTAAAAAACTAGATTCCTCTCTGTCACATAGCAATCACTTGCGATAGAGAGCAGGAACTGTCATTTTCTGCCAAAAAAAAAAGAAGAAGAAGAAAAAGCTTAGTAAAGGTTGAGATGATTTCCTTGTAATGTCAGTCATTTCACTGCACGTCCGTTTCAGAGCTTGTTGGGAAATGGGGGAAAACAAGCAGCAAAATACATAAATCTATCAATAGAGAGGTTTCCCCACGGAGTGCTGTTTGGAAATTGCATATAAGAAAGATATAGACTGTTAAATTTAGAAGAAAAATGCCTATTTATTCTAATGTTCCTATTTCATGGTCTCTGTCAAACCTCACAATGTTCCACTCCCTTGCCTAAGATTCCCTGTGACATCAGAGCAGGTAAGCCAATAGAAACCAAAGGTACTGTGGCCCCTTGGCCTGCTAGGACCTACAGCCCTGACCCCATTTGAGCCATTTGCGACTGAGTGACAATTGTCTGACATTGAATACTTTGGTCAGAACAATTTATGAGATTCTACACACGAGGGTCAGTTCATATTAACCTTAATACGTTAAGATGTATGTAGACCAAGTACTGGTAGCTGTTTCCCTCTGTACATACCAAAAAGACATGGCAGGGGTTAACTATTATGGTCCAGCATTTCCCGCATGAAACAAACAAAAAAAAAAAAGAAAAAGAAAAGAGGAAATACAATGTGGACATAGTAGATGTTAATTTTATGTAAATGAGTTCTCAGGTTTTGAGAGTTAGTAATTAAAAGAATCCTAGTCGTAGGAGTAACGAGAGCTGTCAAGCATAAGGTGATGAAATGTGAAATAGGCCATGACTTCTAAGCCTTTAATATTTATGCAGAAGAAGGAATAGATTTTGTCACCTTTCTATACTAACACAATCTTACTGTCAAACATATTCATGCCTCTGACTTCTGCTGGAGCAAAATGCATGTGAAGCAAAGTAGTGATCACAAACTAATCCCTGATATTCATAAAATGACCACATTGGCTAAGTGGATGGATTGTATGCAGATATCCCTGTAGCATTTATGGGGAAGAGAGATTTAGCAGGAGACTATTTCAAGATGGGGAAGATTATAAGAGCCAGGACTGTGAATATTGTTTCCCCCCACCAGCCTGGGAAAGTTACAGTCCCCAGAATCCCCTTCTGGCTTCTTTCATCTCTCTTCTCGTGCTGTGCTACATGGATTGTCTAGTTGCACTCTCAAAATAGGATAGAAGAGACTTAGAAATGTTTTCAGCTCAGAATTCATCCAGGGAAACAGAGTAAGAGAGAGTCTGTGATAAGGAGAGAGGCAGTTTGTCTCTTTGTGAGCCTCAAACCCCCCCCCCTCCCCGCCTCCATCGAAACCATTTTGCGATGCTCCTCCAGGGCAGGAGATGCTGGGTTTGACGTCTCTGAAAGTTGCAGTCATTTCCATTTGGGAAATTGAGAAAGCACCTTCTCCCTGGCTGGACAGAGGAGGCGTGCTTGGGTTGCTAAAGAATCATACAAGAGTGGCAGCTGCTCCTGCTGTTGGTTGAAGTTGATTGAAATGGATGATCCGTATCCAGCAGGCACACACTGGCTTTGGAGAATTGGGATGCTAGCTTTCAAAAAGCCTAGCAGAACCTTTGGGGTTGTTTGTTTGTTTTGGTTTGAAGTAACCCCAATAGCACGGTTATTGGAGCGTGTTGTGAAGAAGAGTATGTGGATTGCCCTTTTTGAGTGGAAATATCCCCTGTGGTATAGGATTCTGCTGTGCCATGATAGGACACATTTCTAAATTTCATTTAAAAATGATCAGTTACAGCACCCAAGCCCCCTTGCCTTTGTTATTTATTAACTATTACTGTTACATTTGTCAAACTAACTCTGCTCTTGTGGCTCAAACAGGCAGAGGTACTGTTATGAAAACAGTTGCTTTGTTTGTCACTTTGGAGAAAAACTTCTGGAATACTTCTAGCTGCTAGCTTATGGTAGGAAACACACTTATATACACATGGCACACCTCTGTAACTATAAAAAGGTAACTGTGATGCAGAAGAAAGCCAATCATAGAATCATAGAATAACTGAGTTGGAAGGGGCCTTTTTGGCCAACCATTCCAACCCCCTGTTCAATGCAGGAATCTGAATCAAAGCAGATCTGGCAGATGGTTGTCCAATTCTCTCTTAAATACTTCCACTGTTTGAGTGCTCACCACCTCTAGAATTTTACAGAATTTTTTCCTAATATTCAGCCTATATCTGGCTTCCTTTAGTGCGGTGGTTTCCAACATGGGGCCCACACCCCACAGGGGGACTTCAATGCCCAGAAGCCTACGTCAGTACATTGGGGAATTGACTTAGGCTTCTGGGTATTGAAGTACAAAAACCAAAGGTTGGGAAACACTGCTTTAGTGGAATCCAATCGTCCCACAATACATTGCAGTAATAACCTGCTTCAGAAAAGAATTGAGTACAAATGAAACATTTGTAGCTAATTCCTTCAAATCTCTGGATAAAAAGTTACATACTCCTGGATAAAACCCAACAAGCAACAACTCAGAGTATGATCTCAGGAGTATTAACAAGTGTTTGCAGTCAAAGGTGCCCACACCAGGCGTCTCTGCAAGATGGAGAAGTGAAACAGATGGCATCCGATGTGATGATACGAGTTTTAATTGCTTTAATATTGTGGCTTCAGATTTACTTTGGGTACTATTAAGTAGCTGAGTAGCAAGGTCAGAAGTTTTCTTAATGGATAAATGAGTAAAAAAATGAATAGAAAATGAGTGAAAAAACAAATAAATAAAATAATGTAAGCTGCCTGCTTTAGATCTTATTGTAGGGAAGTGTTCTATCAACATAGCATTTCCATTTTGTTGCTGTCATTGGAAGAGTGATGAGATCATGCATCCTTCAGTGAGAATCCTCTGGTATGAAATCAGTTGTCCCTTGTCAGCAGAATGCTTGAATATTTGGGTATAATAATAGCCAGAGTTATGACTTTGGTGTCCTCTCTTGGCCCTCCAAGATGTTTGTTCCTCCCGATGCCCTCCCAGGCTTGCTGGAACCTTACGTAGTGCTTAAAATGGAATTTGCTGTGTATAATCTAAGTGGAAAGCCAAATCCGTTACAAAGGCCCTGCTGGCAAAAGATGTTGTAATCTTGCGTGAAGCTACTAGCATGCTAAAACCTGGCTGTTCTGATGCCAACTGGTTCTCCTGAAATGAGGATTGTGTTAGAAGATGGAAAGTGCCACAGAAATTAATTGGGCAGAATGTATAAAGATGACTTGCTTTCCAAAATAACACTCCCCGCACAATTTAATCTTGCTACCCCCACCTTCCATTTACTGCAGTTTTAACAAGATTTTGAGGGGGGGGGATGTGCAGATCTGTCAGTCTGCTGCTGATGTCCCCTCTGCCATTAGAATTCGCTTTGATTAATGCCTCACAAAATCGAGTATTAACTCAAGCACTCCATCCATCTTCATGCTACAGCAATTGAATGTTGTTAGCATAATCCAGTCATTAATGCTTAGCTGTCAGCTAAAATTGCCTCAGTGCCCAACATGTCTCTCCCATGAATTTGTGAAGGAAACAAATATTCTGTGTCTTGGTTTGTGTCAGCAATTTACATAGATTGCAGTGTACATTTTATGTACAAACAGTTTTATGTTGCGCTCAAGAGAAAGTGCAAGAGTGATCATAACTTCTTCAAGAGCTGTGTCTGATTCTGAATATTGGCTATCATCATGGCTATCAGCCATGATGATTGTCTTGAGAACAATATAATGCAGTAGTCTTCCATTTGCCTTCCACCTCGCAGTGTGACACCCATACCCCTGATCCGGTTCTGTGAGTCACTTTCTGGTCCTGAGCCGTTTTGGCACACAAAGTCTTCCTCGTATCCAGGCCAGTATTGATGAAGCTGCTTCCCTTAATCAAAATTGATTCAAGTAAGATTTAATCCATTTGGGGATCATCACTGTTCCCTGCAGACTTTGCCACCCAAGGCCATTAGTCCTCATGGTTGTCAGGTTAGTTAACTTGACGATTGGTGTTGAGTCACTGGCAGTATGGTCTATTACTACTCTATCATTAGTGATCATATACTAAAGCAAAGAGTGAAAGAATGCCTAGATTAGTAGTGAGGAGAAAATATTTATCATGTATTATTAACAGCATAGTAGTGATTACCTTGAAAGGACTTCTGACTAAAGGATGGGGCTGCCTCTTCCAACATTTTGGACTGTGATATCCCTGCATCCTGGTTTACATGCTGCATCTGCATTGCCTGTTTAGTATCTTTCAAATGATGTATAGTCTCAGAATTTCAAATTAAGTTGGTTTACTGAAGGTGAACTTAACGGTTCCTGTGAGTACCTATTTATCTACTTGCAATTTCTTGCTTTCAAACTATGATCAAGTCTTGAGCTGCTGACTTGCCAATCTTCTGGTTTTCAAGATCAACGTCTTAACCACTAAGCCATCACAATCCTCTTACTAAGCCACTGAGGCCTCCTTTTAGCAGACCAGTGGCAGCTGACTCCCTCTGACCTTTCTGAAGCAGCTATTTATCTGCTAAACTTCCAGGATCTATCAGTCCCTTCTAATATTTTCAGATATTATATTCAGATATTCATAACAAATATAGCCATCTAATCTAAGATCACCTAACCACGTTCTTTCCCTAGCTATTTTGCTTATAAAGAATGAGGGTAGGGTTTGGAATAACTAGTTGGAAATAACAAGTAACTTTTCATTAATTTGATTACTCAGGAAAATGTGTGAATCGGTTACATTATCTTTATAATGCAACAAGGAATAACTCAGTTTCATCTGCAGTGTAGCAGTACTGTTGTTTTTTGATACTTTTACTGGTGATGTGAGTGTTGGTGGATGGAATGAGCATTATCTTATTTATTCATGGAATCATCAGGGCTAGCTACAACAGGAGGGGTCAACCCACAGCCCATGGACTGGACCTGGCTTGCGGCACCTTCTCATGTGCCCCTTGGCCACTACCAGAAGTGGAACTGGAAGCAGATGCATTTACAACATCCATAAAACACACTTGTACATGCGTAAACGCACCCACACCTGCCATAAACACATCCGTAAATGCACCTGCAGCTGTCATAAACACATTCGCGATAGCCATGGACTCATTTTATGACAGCGTTTACAGCGGTAGGAACCATGAGACCAGCCCACTCAGCTGTCTGGGGGACATGGTTCGGCCTGTGGCACAAAAAGTTTGGGAACCCTTCAGCTACAAACTTTTCTTTCAAGGAACGTACATTTTTCAATCATATGCCTTGAGGACAGATTATTCTTTTGATTGTATTATGTTATGCTTTTATGATGTTGTAAACCACCCTGGGATGCCCCGGTGAGGAGGGCGGTATTAAAATGTGAATAAATAAATTCTTTTAAAAGAAGCAAATAGATCCTTCTTTCAAAAAGATGATTTCTCTTTGACCAACTGGATATTCTCAACCATATAAGAGGATGTTGAATTTTTTTCAGGATTAATCAGTCAAACAAACATGGTTAATTGTTCTTGTGTATCATTGTATGAGGTTGAGTGTGGACATACTATCAAGCCATTCTGTTATTAGTTTATTATTATTCCGTCAGATAATTATAGTTTGGTTATCTTGTATCCATGTATATTATTTTTTTTTTAAAAAAGTAAAAGTGCTGTACTAGAAAAGCTTCCTTTGGCTAAAGGCACCTGCAGTGTCTTTCCAAATTGGTGGCCAACACAAGCTTGTGAGCCTTCTATGTATGTTGTGTGTGTTCATTAAAAGGCTATTGTGTGACTTGACCCTGACTGCAGATTGCTAACTCAGTGCCAGCAGCATCTTATTCTACAAGAGACAGTGTGTGCAGTATGAGTCAGATAAAGGCTTGAACTCTGGGTCAGTGTGACAAAAGTGGAATGGGGAGACAGGAGTGAGGACTTGGGAGCTATGAATTACAGTATTTAGATAAAGCCACTATAGCAGTTCCAAAGGTCAAAGTTGAGGCAGTGTAGTAATCTAGATATGCAGCAATACCGCGTGGATAGTAATTATAGCAGTGGCAAAGAATCAATTGATGTAGATGATGTTTTCGTAAAAGGATAGGCAAGGATCTAGCAAACAAGTGACTGAGTCAGCTATGACTCCTGGATTTATGGATCTGGTTTGACAAGAGGGTGACAGCTGACAACCAAGGCAAAGAGAGAAAGCGAGATAACAGACCTTTGTGTGTTTATGCAAGCCAATTGGAAAAGGCATGGGGGGGGGGGCCTGGAAAGAGGAGATCATTGTAAATGATTCATTCCATTTATGGCTTCCAGGACCGGTGTCCCCATCTAGTATAACCAGCAAGCTCAGTTCCTACACAGCTGTCATTTATTTCAGTGGGCCTTGTGTGAGATCATTGCATAATGAAGAGTGCCTGAATGGCAAGGCAGTAAAGAGAAAAGCATCCAGTTTCCTCCCAGAAAAACATGGCAAGCCTTTCCCGTCTACTGATTGCATATTGATCACCTATTCAACAGGAATCCTCTATTAAGTTCTTTTCTTTTTAAAATGCAGATCTACTATACATATAACAGGAATTCAATAACTGCAACATGAAGGGCTCCACCATCTCAGATGTATTAAGTGTATTTTGCCCATCTGAGCACAGGAGATATGGAAATCTGTCCTTCTAATTACTCTTTCATTTCTAGGATTCTTGATCTGTTCCATTTGCCCATTGGCTTTTGTGACTTTGTGTTGTTGTTTTTATTATGGAAATTACTTGTAGTTTTGCACATTTTTTAAGTACAGAGTTTTGTATGCATTGCCCTATTGTCTGAACCATGTTGATGGACCAATGTACAGTTGCAAATTTTCCAAATTCCAAACCTTTAGTAGAAATTTTAGTAGTGGACATTTTTCAAATGGAGACATGGTTGCTTTCTTCTTTTTGCTTTCTAAATGCACAACGTCCTCTCAAACCCAACAAAAGTCTCAGAAGTTTTTTGCTTTCTGAGACAAAATGCTTTCTTTTTGACTGTCAGATGTAGGATTTGTGAGGAAAACCATTTCATGGGGAGGATGTGAGCCAAGTGAGGTGGTTTTTTTTAAATAAAATATATCCTCAGCTTGTGGTACCATGAAGACAAATGTTGGGGGAGAAGTCTGGGATTAGAGCAGTGGTGGTGAACCTTGACACTCCATGTGTTATTGGACTTCAATTGCTAGAAGTCTAAGTCAGCACTCCTGCTGATCAGGGCTTCTGGAAATTGAAATTCAAGAACATCTGGAGTGCCAAGGTTTGCCATCACTGGACTAGAGAATGAGGTTGGTCCCAAACATAGTAGGATAAGCTGAAGGAAGAGTTGCCAAACATCACTATAACTTTGGGAAGTTACTTTTTTTGAAATACAACTCCCAAGCATAGCTTATGCCTGGTGGGATTCATGGAAGTTATAGTCCATCCCCCTTCCACAATTTCTAGTCCTTATGCATTGCAAGGTGAAGAAGTCTGTGTATGTATGTACAGTAATACCTCATATAACATTAGTATCAAATAACACTAAAATCGCATAACATTAAGGAATCTGGGGGGAAGAATTGCATCAGATAACATTAAGATCCTATGGGATGCTTCAGATAACAACCGCTAAAGCCTGTGTGGTTACAATGTATCTCTATGGATCCCATAGAGGATCAGATAACACTAAAAATCATATAACACTAAGACTTGTGGAACCAGGTTTTAGTGTTATATGAGGTTTTACTGTACATCTAAGGCCATTCAGCCTAGAGCAGTGGTTCCCAAATCGGGCCCACACCCCACAGGGGGATTTCAATTCCAAGAAGCCTAAGTCAGCACACTGGCTGATCAGTGCTTTGTGGAATTAACTTAGGCTTCTGGGAACTGAAGTCCAAAAACCAGAGGTTGGGAAACATTGGAGGCTAGTCTAGTGTCAAAGAGAGAAACTTTGATCCTTCTGACTTGGGTTCCCTCTCAAATGGCAACTTTGATTCCATCAGCACAGCTTAAAAATGAGAACAGACAATAATAAGAAAAGAAACAAAAATATGAAGAGCCCTCCCGCTAACTGAAATATTACATACAAAATAAGGTGATCAAGAATATAAGCACCCCTGCTGTTGTTTTCCCCACTTTCTGAGCTGTTAAAGCCAATGTTGCAGTCCTTGATTGTAATAGACAAATTGCTGTTTGCAAGGAGGAAGCCTGCTCTAAAATTGGCCTGTTGACAAGGGGTTGTAAAAATGTTTGCCAAAAATGCTACATTGTGTGGTTATGTGCTGGACATCTTAATCAAATAATAAATGGCACCTGGGACATGCAGGTACAAAGCTTTTGAGCGGTACCTTTGTTAGGATTTCTTAAGAGGAGGAGAATAAAGGATATATATAAGCCATTTCTCCAAAACAAAACATTGCCTTTTTCAGTAGCAGGGATGGTTGTACATTTTGATTTCTGTTCCTAAGAGAGAAATGAGGAAAACATTTTTTCTTCTTCTTTGTGGGAAACATACATTTTTCTTTCCTTTTTCTTTGCTCACCCCTTCTTCGGAGAGATTTTGTGCATGTCGGAACTCAAATTTGTTCTTTTTCATAGAATATACATTATCAGAAAATGTGCTAAGTGTTGCCTTTGTGTAGAAAGTTAAGGTAATAGTTTTCCTTTGCTTTGCTTTAGGATGCTATTCACAAGGCTGGGTCTTGGCAGTGTTTTTTAAACTCTCAAATTTCCATCACAAGCAGCTCAATAGAAGAAAACATTCAGAAATACTGTAGGCATCTGCAATCTTCATATAACTTTTCTTTAAAGTTGTTTTTTTAATTGTGAACACCTAAATCAGCTGTGTCTTTCATTTTTGTGATAATTTCCAAATCATGTTAGGACAGTGTTTAGGGTGTCATAGACACTGATGTCACTGTTGCATGTTTTCTTTAACTCAAAATATTGAAATAAATGAAAACATTGATGTACCCTTCATCTAATGAAGTGGCTATCTGGAAGTAACATTTGTCCATCTTTAACAATCTGGCTTGATTTTGTTGAAGCAGATTAACTGACTACATCCTTAGTAGTGTTAATGTTTTCATTAATACTAGCAATTGGAGATTTAAGTATAGTACAGTATTTGGAAAATACCTCTGGTGATTGCATCATAAAGTTCAGTGAACTGAGATGCTGGGTTAATGGAGACTTTGTTAAAAGTGTCCCTTGCTGATGTTTGAAGTGAGTGTGATGAGTGTAATGTAAGCTCCTTCCTCCAGACCCTTTCCCTTTTGAAATTCATGGTCCTAGCTCAGTGGTGGCGAACCTATGTCACACATGCCAGATGGGACACTCAGAGCCCTCTCTGTGGGCACATATGCTGTCGCCCTAGCACAGAGTTTGCCCTGCCCATCTGCCCAGTAGCCCAATAGGATCACTTCCTCCATTCCCCAGCACAGAGAGTTCATCCCACCCCTGTGCCCAGCAGCCCAATGGGAGAGCTTCCTCCTTCCCCCCAGCACAGAGTTCACCCCCCCCCTCTGCGGCACGGAAAGTAGTCTGTTGAGTTTGGACACTCAGTCTCTAAAATATTCGTCATCACTGTCCTAGCTGCAGTCATTGTTGTAAGAAGTGCTGGCACCAACATTAACTACAGGAAAGTTAACTAGATTGAATGCATTTATGGCCATTGACGAAGTTTTACTGTGGGACAATTCCAGTGGTGGGCATCAGCAGGTTCGCACCAGTTCACCAGAACTGGTAGCAGAAATTCTGGCTGGCCTTGCACATCCTAGTTTTGAAATAAAGTAGTCTTAATTCAGGTGCAACACAGGGCTTCCTCCCTGGCCATGCCCACCATACCACGACCACAGTGTGGTAGTAATTTTTTTAGAGCCCACCACGGGACTAGTCTTTTAATGTGCTATTATTCCTGTTAATCAGCTCTGAGTCGCTCTGCGAATAGGATGGTATACAAATGTGAGTGAATAAATAAATAAATTTGGGAGATTCTTCACCTGGATATGAAGCTGGTGAAGAATATTAAAGTGGAAAACATGTAACTGTTCATATAGTCACTTCAAACCTTTCTGGCTAATGCAGTTGTCTTCTCTTTTACCAACTACAGTTCTGATGTGTTTGCCATTATGTGATTTAGGTATTTATTATCTTCTTTTTAGGCAAGCTTTTGGTTGACATTAATATTGTTATTATTGTGATCTCTCTTCAAATGGCTAGAGAGAAGACTTCATTTAGTGCAGTTTGCAGAGTTTGATGTAAGATTTTAATTATGTTGAATGCACCTTGAGGCAATTTTGATAGTCCCATAATAAACATTGCCACAAATTTGTATGTGCAGTGCACACAGTGATTGGGAATATGATGATCTTGTATGGATGATCTTGGCCTTGGTCTCCAGTGACACATCAATATACTTAACAACCTTTTCTAATTCCTTCTTTGGTGCCATTCCAATCTTTTTCAAAGTTCTTAACTGCAGTTTCAGTGTAGATTGTTGATTGAAGCAAAATGTACATATTATGTAGCCTAAATAATATAGTAAATGGAGCATAGAAACAGGATTAAGGAAGCCAAGTTTTTCAGAAGTGTAAAGACCAACCAACTAGCTTTTTAGGCAAAGAGAGAAATAAAGGAAAGAGAACTCTAACATCATAACAGTTTAGTCGCTGACCAAGGAGTGTCAGAAAACTGCATGGCTATCTCCAATCCAAGACAGACTATGCTGGAAGATTTTCTCATGGAGGTCACCCCTTGTGCCCACAGGTTCCATTTTAAGTTAGCTAGGTCTAAAAATATTCAGTCAAATTATTCAAATGCATAATATATATTATTTCCATGCACATTAGCCAAGCTATCCACTAGAAGTCATTTATAAGTAATTGCCATTTTATACCCCCCCACCCCCCTTAGAATGATGGATGCATTTTCCCACACACCTTGCTTATGTGACTGAGATATGTGTGCTCAAATATGTGGTTTTCTGTTTTTCACAGTCTCAGATATCTGTGGAAGGCCTTGGAACATAACCCCCATGGATATTGGGGTGACCTATATCATGTACAAACCAGCTCCCTGCATTCTGCTACAGTCTTTCAAAGACCTGTCATGGTCTAGTATAATAGAAACATGAAAATGAGAACAAGATGTCCCTAGATTAATCTCATGCATACTGTTTCCTCATAATGTCTGTTGAGTTTCTTGGAAGAAAGGGACAAAATCAGGGCACAGCTGAGTAGAAGCAAAATGTGCTATTCATTCACAAACTGGTACAGGGGTTTAAAAGGAACAGGAACTGGGTAGTGGAGCAAATTTGCACAGTGAGATGTGAATTTATTTATTGTTGTGCCTAAGGGAGTGAAATCAGTGATGGACTTTAAAATAAAAGGAAAAGGAAACAAGTTGGGGGGGAGAGCTGGAACCTTCCATTTGTTATTTCCCCCATTTGTTAAATGGGCCTTGAAATAAGTGTAACCCCCTCCCCCAAACCCCCTCCACCACATTAATAATAACAAATATATGTTTCAGGTTTAAAATTAGAATTCCAGCTTCCAGTATGAAACTGTCCAAAGGAAAATAAACAGTTTTCTACACACATCTCAGTAGGTCTGGATGGGTTGCCCCCCTTCTATGAAATGTATGGAGACCAAATGAAATACTGCAGTCCACCTGGATTGTCTCGAATAAAAAGGAAATGTAAAAATGGCCCAAACAAATGAATGTCATCACATTTAGTATTTATTGAGACTAAACACTTTTATATACTGATCTGGCACAAGGAGATTGATTAGTTGCTCTACCCTGTCCTATTCCTCGCTATCTCGACTTCACCAATCTACTGAATCAGTTTGCTTTTTTAAAGCCAAGCAGAATGAAAGCAGTTATCTTGTTGGTGATATTTGCCTCATTCCCCTAGAGTAGGGTTCCTCAAACTTGGCTCTCCAGGTTTCTTGGACTTCAATTTCCAGAAGTTCAAGTCAGCACACCTGCTGATCAGGGCTTCTGGTAATTGAAGTCCAAGAACATCTGGAGATCCAGGTTTGCTGATTTCTGGCCTAGTTGCTTGTGTAACTGCTGTTTTTTAAATCACTCTTTTTCTAGCAATATAGATGCAGTGTTGGTAATTAGTGCAATGTCTGTTGGTGAAATTGCAGATAATGAGTACACTCCACATCCAGGACTGAGTGTCAGGTTTCAGTTGTGTATAATGTTTTGGATAAATCTGTCAATTAAATCTAATGTATGATGAGAAGAGAAAGGAAGGGAAGGGAGAACATTCATGTCCACTTTGACCAAATGGATAAAATTAAATGTCTTCATTTTTAACCCAATTGCTGTTACCTACTATATGTGAAACAATCTTCATACACTTTCCCAAACTGAAATGAAAAGGCATATTGCTTATCAGAGCAGCTAAAAAAAAATTCCATCTCTGTAGAAGGCTAGTTATTTTGTGGGATCCTCAACAAAGGAATAACTTTTTCTTTATGTAAAATCAACAAAATCATTCAATTTTTTTCTTGTACTATATCCGATTCTGGATGTTGGTGATCATTGTCATTACTAGTCATGAAAACTGTCCTGTGAATATAATGCTGTGGCCTTTCATCTGCCTTCCACATCACAGTGTGACCCCAGAACCACTGATATAGCTCCATGAGTCACTTTCTAGTGATCTCTCTCTCTCTCTCTCTCTCTCTCTGTATGTACACTGTATGTGTATGTGTATGTGTTAAGGTCTCTTTAATTTACCTTCCCTGTGGAAACTCATGTGTTTCTCCTTGAGAAGGAATGCATATGAACATTTGAATACAGAGAAAGAAAGAGAGAGACAAAGGAAGCCAAAAATAACCCATATATATATTATTTGAATGCAAATAATTTAAATTGACCCAAAGAATGATGTCTGCTACTTTGAGATATGAAAATACTCAGGAGTGTTCCAGGTTTATCTTTTAACCATAGTCAATGAGCTGTTTTGGCTCCCTCTGTCTCTTTCTCTGTATTGAAATGTTCATATACAGTAGCACCCTGCATAATAAAAAAACTCAGTTGCACGGAGCTCTTCGTTATGCGGGTCTTTTTGTTATGTGAAGCTAATGGGAAATGCCCCAGATAACAAACAAAAAATGTTCATTATCCAGGGTTCCAATTGATCAGGTATACTCCAGTTATCAAAAAACCTCGCATAATGAAAAAATTGTTTCATTATGCGGGGTATCGCCATTGCCTAACAAATGGCTCATTATGTGATTTTTTGATTATCCAGTGTTTGTTATGTGAAGTACCACTGTACCTTCCTTCTCAAGGAGAAACACATGAGTTTCCACAGGAAGGCAAATTAAAGAGACCTTAATATGAAAGGATTACGATGATGATCATCATCATCATCCTTGCTCGCTCAGCTAGAGGTAAGAAATCTAGTGAAATTTTTCTCCTGGGATATCTGGTCTAGTCAAGATAGGTTAAATGAGCAAAAGTGAAAAATTCAGAAAGTGTTCCTTACATTGATACTTCAAACCCTGGGCTCAGAGAGACAAATCTGTCTGTGTTTTTTCCCCCCAGATTTAAATGTTTTTGATCTCAAGTTTTTTCAGTCTGAACTCTGAATAAATTTGTGAATACAGTATAGCAAATTATATTTTAAAAGGAACCAAATAGGATCATTGCTAACCTGTAGTCCTAGTCTTCAACTGATGGAAATAAAAACCTTCAGCTTTACTGGACACTTACAACTTTATCACACAACAAGTAACGTTCAGGCATTCCAACTTTGTCTGCAAAGTGTGTGTGTGTGCGCATGCGTGCGTGCGTGCATGCATGCATGCATGCATACAATACCAGGCCTAACAGCCTCATTCACAATGAAAGAAGCTTTGGTCCTTTGTACATTTCCCATGAATGTCTAAAATGTCCTCTGGGAAGTTGGGAACAATGGTTGGGCTAGCGTTCAGGAAGCAATAATTGAGCAGCAGAATATGGCCAACGGCAAGTGTTTCCAACTAATATCTAAACATTCATGAAGAGGAGGGTAAGTGTGGGCCCTCTTTTTTGCTCTTGCTTTCTTCTGCTCTCAGTAGAGTAACCTCCAAATACCATTATCGTCAAAGGTGTTTTAAATCCTTAAAATTTACTGTGAAAGTGAGCTATCTAAAGTTCAGCCCTTTTCAAGTTCTATTGATTTCAATGGGAAACTTAACCAGGTTCTTAATTCATCCTCACCAAATGCAATAGGGTTTCATTGGTTTTAACTTCATGGTAACACAAATGCTGTTAATTTTATTTCCATGAAGAAAATTGTGGAAGGATAAAGGAGTGGATTCAGATAACTGGGAGCTAAATGAGAGCTTTTTATGGCAATATAGTTGACTTCTGGAAGGAGGAAATTTAGATCTCCCTGTACTTTACTGTCATGGTGAAAATTAACATTATTATCCCGTAGCCACTATGAGGGAAAGCAGATTTGGCTCATGTGTTGAGCAAGGGTGAATCTCCTCCACTCCATCTATAAGTCTTCACAGTTGTTTTTCAAATTTTGTTTTACTATGGGAACAAATAATAATACAGTAATACATGGGATAACAATTAGATCGGATAACGCTAGAATCGGACAACGATGCAAGTTTTTGGGGAAAATCGGATAACGATTCTGGATAACGATTCATACCATTATCCGAGCCAATCGTCTGTGTGTGTGTGTGTGGATTGGGTAGAACATCTACCCAAAATGCATGCGCTGACTCCAAGGTTGCTGGATGCTTGAAACTTGGGCATCCAGCCACCTTGGAGTGAGCGCAGGCGGGCGCTGAATCCAAGCAGCTTGTCCGAAATGACCTCCCCCTGGGTCCTCCTCGGGTCTGCTGCTAGGGGTCTCCCGACGCCTCCAAGAGAGTAATGGAGAGGAGAGGGAGGGAGGGAAGGGGTCCCACTCCGTTTCTCCTTTTTGAGCAGGGTCCTTTCTCCTCGGTTTTTCCTCCACAAGAGCCATGAGGCGGGACGCCTCCTTTCTCCTTCCCAGTCCCTTCCCTCCCCCCAAAACAATAATTTCCCACCCTACAAGCATGCCACTACTCCGTTTAGGCTCCGGCGCTGCGGGAGCATCTTCACTTGCTCACGCACTGCTGGCAACAGTCTCCCTCCCTCCCCCCATTCCGTCTCTTGCGGGTCCCCCACCTGCTTACAAGTGTCAAGCCACTTCCACGCGTGTTCCCACATGATCCTCTTCCAAAACACACACACCAAATTAGTTTTCTCTCTCCATGAGACACAAAACGCAAAGGGAAGCTGGGGTTGCAGGTCTCTTCCTCCTCGAGTTATCATGCCAAACCACTTCCAAAATGATCCTCCTCCAATACACATGCACACAGTCTCCAAATTAGTCTCGCTCTCTCCACGAGACACAGAACGCAAAGGGAAAGTGAGAGTGCATGTCTGTTTCTCCCCCCTCGCATATTGTGCCAAGCCACTTCCACGCATGTGAGAAACCACAAATTCCTGGAGAGAAAGCACTGTGTGTGTTTGTGTGTGTGTGTGTGTTTTGAAGTAGGATCGTGTCATTGCTTGTTAGCAGGAAATCCTTCTCTTCCTCCCTTCCTGTTCCCTGCTTTCTTCTCCAAGCAGCCCCAGTTTTCTTTCCTGCTTCCTCGGGAGAAACTCTTGGTCTTTCCCTAAATCTGCCTCACAGGTACAGTACCTCAGAGTTGGTTTTGTCAGTTTGGAGTGGGGTGGCAGCAATCATATAGCAACAAGTTATCCTTTTCCTTCTGCACTGGAACAGAAGACACCAAAGTGTTTTCTCCTTTTGTGTCCTCTGTCCCCTGGGGGAATTTCGGTCAAGGCGATACTTGTGCACCTAGGCAAGGATCAGCTTGTCCGAAATGACCTCCCAGGGGGGAGGATTTCGAACAAGCCGATCCTTGCACGGGTGCGCGATCACTCTCCTAGGCAAGGATCGGCTTCTCTGAAATCCCCCCCCCCCGGGAGGAGGTCATTTCGGACAAGCCGGTCCTTGCCTCAGCGCGCAGTTTGCCTCTTACGTCAGGGCTTTTTTTTAGCATTGTTCGATGCATGGATCGGACAACGCTAAAAATCTGATAACGTCATGACTTGTGGAACCAAGTCATAACGTTATCCGATGTTCTAGTGTGCTAATAAATCAATAAAAATTTTTTTAAACGATCACCATCATCATCTAGCTGAATAACTCAGTGGTTTATGTATCTGGCTGCAGAGCTAGAGGTTGGGAGTTCAATTCCTCAAAGTAACATAGTATTACCAGTATAGACCCTGAAGTTCTATTTTCGCTGTGTGAATGTCAGCTGTAGAACTTTGAGTGGGATGTTAGTAATGATCCCTAAGGTTCCAAAGTCCGCTGTTTTCATGGGCTGTTAAAATCTGTTTCAAAAATAACATCCACAAGACCCAATTTAGTAGGAGGTTGACTGGCTATTATAAAAATAACATCTGAAAGGGGAAGAAAAATCTATTAGAAGAAACTCAGAGGGAGATGTATGCTTACAGAGTTGAGTCCTTTTAATCTCTTCTTCTAACACTGAACAAGTCAGGTTGCTATTGGGATGAAATTGTTCTAAAATACAGAGTACATACAATAAGATGGGTAACTATTCCAGCGAATTGTGTAGTTCTTAAACCATCTTATTGATTATCAGTAAGACAGAGCAGGGAGAGGTAAGATCTTCATCCTGAAAATCTTTTGAGGGATGTCTTGTTGAGATTATAGTTAGCAAGAGTGATTAAGGAATGTCATACCAAAGGTGTGGGGAAGACATTGCTTGACTGGACTGAGAAGATATACCTATTGAAACGTGTGGGGAAAACATACCTAGCCATATTTAGGTCAAGATGATTTTATAACTACATTGAAAGAAAGGAGAAATCAAAAGGGACTCAAGTTGAACAATGAAGGGTAAGTAAAGCCAGTCATATCTGACTCTAGGGTTCACTGCTCATCTCTGTTTACATCTAAAGAACCAGTGCTGTCTGCATCTGCAGACATTTCTATGGACATGTAGCAGGCATGCTTCAACAACGGACTGCACAGAACACTGTTCACCTTCCCACCAAAGTGGTACCTATTTATCTACTTGCAATTTCTTGCTTTCAAACTGCTAGGCTGGCAGGAGCTCACTCTGTCGTGTAGTACTTGGGAATCGAACTCTGAACTTCCAGTAATCGAGTTCTGCATCTTAACCACTTGAGCCATCAAGTCTGAATAACAACACTAAGAATTGCATCCATGTTGCAAACATATTTGTATGGTTTTGCAGGGGTGCAGATTCTGAGCTGGGTTGTTGTCTTGTACAGCATGGGATAATATAAAGAGAAGCAAGCTAGCTAGCTAGCTTTGCCCTTTTTTTGTGGTGGGGGAGGAATTATTTTAGCCTCTGAGACAACTTGCTTAGTTTTGAAATTGATTTTTGGGCTGTTCTCCAAATGTGCAAAACTTAAACACAGAATAATTTCTACCTAGTTTTATGAACTATTAGAATCATTGGATTTGATGTACTGTATTCTGTGTGTCTTTTTTGAACAGCCAGCCTGTCCTTTTGCATTGTGTATCTCTATGCATGTGCAAGCTTCTCAAAGGAAAGGGATGCTAGAGATAATTTCCACAAATTGCAGAAACCATGGTGGCTAGCAGGAAGCACTTGTCTCTCTCTCATGCTGATATTAAGGCCTCTTTTGGGGAGTTTGCAAATTCTCTGTGGGTTACCTCAGCTTCGAAAATTGTATGTATCATACAATTTCTCCATATTTTTGGAAAGGTAAGTATGATGGGCTGTATTCTGTTGTAGAAAATCACTAAAAAAGAATCTTAAGTCACCCCTCAGGACTAAGGAGTTTATTTATCATATAATTTTATTAACTACAAGTGACTTTTAAAAGTGAAAATATTTCTGCATTTGGCTTCCGGCTTTCTTCAGCTTTATCTAACTTTGACCTTCATCTTAAGTCAGCCAAAAAGTGACCCATGAGTGTTCTTTCTTGCTCAGGCATATCAGAAAACAAAATAAAATAAAAATAAAATAAAAAACACTGTAGCACTTTAAAGACTAACTGCTTTATTTTTATTGTTAACTTTCTTGCTCAGTGATGTCCACACAAACAAGTATAAATTAAAAAAAGGCCAAAATCTGGTTTGAAATAAAAATGTATTTTTTTTTATTTTTTTTATTTATATTTGTTTATCGCCCTCCTCCCCGAAGGGACCCAGGGCGATTTCCAACAATTTTAAAAACACTTAAAAATTAAAAACTTTAAAAAGCTTAAAAACTTAATTAAAAGCTAGGTATTATAACTTGGACGTACTGGGGGTCAAACCATCCAACTGGCTGGAGAAATTGAACCATCCACTCCCCAGACCAGACCTGCCAGCCAGGTTTGTTGTAGCTAATAAGATTGAAGGCATTGTATTTGTTATGTAGATCAGGGGTGGCCAACCTTTTTGCGATGTGGGTCTGACCACTCCCTGGATCATCTGAGTGGGCCGGACCACACACCCTGGAAGTGGAAGTGAACACATTTACAGCTAAATGCACTCACTTCCACATTTATGTCAGCCGTGATCACATTTGTGCATGTGCAGGCGCATTTACATCAGCTTCTGGGTGTGGGGGAGATGGTGATGGGCTAGACTGAATGGTGTTGGGGGCCGGAGCTGGCCCGTGGGCCAGAGGTTGGGAACTCCTGATGTAGATCATGTTTGCGTTTGTTGCTGTTTTATTTGGTTGTACTTTTTATTTTATCTATGTGTGTATCTCTTGCCTTTTTAGTTTATTACAAACTACCTAGAGTAGTGCTGGACACTAATTATTGGCAGGACATGCATGCATGTATGCAGACAGACAGACAGAAAAAAGACAAATTTTGTTTTATCTAACCAGCACACCAACATCTGCTCAAAACGTACTGTCATTATTGCACAGTTGGACTATGGAGCAACAGAGAAAACAAGACTTCCCTACACTTACCTTATGGGAAGAATGGAACGATAATGTTTGATACATTATTTAAATAAATAATAAATGTGTACAGTTATATTATTGCTTGATTGCATTGCCACATTGTTGTTGTTTTGCTGTGTGGTGTTCTATCACAGCATTGTTTGCCCTATTATTGTATTCTATTGGTTGATTGTATTCTATTTTGTACACCGCCCTGAGTTGGTTGCACCAAGTAGGGCAGTATAGAAATCAATCAATCAATCAATCAATCAATCAATCAATCAATCAATCAATCAATCAATCAAATAAATAAATAAATAAATAAATAAATAAATAAATAAATAATTACATGAGTAAGGATATAAGAGCTGTAACTCTGGAAATGCGAAATATAATTGCAACCAGGAGGCTTGAATAGTAATGAACTGTTGGTAGTGGTTAGTTCAAGACAAAGATATATAACCTTGAAAATAAAGAAAAAGTAAGTGTTTTACTAGCAATATAATAAATGTCCATTAGAGGCCATTGTAGAGTAAAAAATTGAAATGTATTAAATCCCATGTTTTTTTCTAACTTAGCATATAGAGCCATTTTTTCTTGTCTCCAGAGGCAGACTCAATTGCTAGTTTGGGACAGAAGAAGATAAGGGAGAAATGTTTTTGTTTCCCTAATCAGACAGTTGCCTGCTACTGAAGCAGAGTCAATGAGATTTTGCATTAGCATGTTCCCAGTGGAATCTTCAAGTTTGGAAAGAATATGTTAACAATAGATAAGGACATATAAATATCCATGTCTATACAAGGGTGGTATAACATAAGAAGCTGCCAGCTAGCACAGAGTCAGCAAATCTAGCTGATCCACAACAGAATCTACAGAAACAAATTTATAGTACAGTATGTTTTGTCTATATGTTGTTATTTTAATTTTGTATACTACCAGGAGTGGGAAACTACCCAGATGGCAGAATGGTGATGGAATGAAGGAATTAATAAACAAATAATAATGCCAAGAAGCTGGGAGAGGAAAAGATAATAGCAGCTGGAGGAGGCAACACAGTGAAATGATGGATTTCCTCCATAAATTTTAACTGACAGATGGGTGGATGGCTAAAGCTTGTAGAATTAGACAATCTAATGTTACCTGGATTCATCAACTTCACAATTACTGAAAACAGTGAGTTACAGTAATACCCCGTATAAGGCGAGTATCATATAGTGTTAAAACCGCGGATCGGAGGGGCTCTCTTGTTGTCCCATCAGCTAGGGAGGCTCGCCTCGCTAGCACCAGGAAGAGGGCCTTCTCTGTGTTCGCCCCGGCCCTCTGGAACCTCCTCCCAACTGAGCTGCGCATGCAGACAGAGCTCCTGTCCTTCCGGAAGAGCTTAAAGACCTGGCTGGCAGGACAAGTGTGGGGTTCCAGGGATGGGGGATCCCATGTGGGGTGGTTAGTCTAGGGATACCATCCCTTTGACGACACCCCAGATACTGTTTTAGTTATGAATTTTTAAATTTCTTTTAATATTGATGTGTTTTAATTATGCTGTAAGCCGCCCAGAGTCGGGCTTGCCCGATTGGGGCGGGTTAGCAAGTGTGAGAAATAAATAAATAAATAAATAAATAACGTTACAAGATTTTCTGGAAAATCTTGTATCGAATAACGTGATTTTTAACGTTATCCGATACAGTTGTTCTTAGCAGCAGGGTGGGTGGAAAGCTGAACGGGTTTCTCCGTTCAGCTTCCCAGCCACCCTGCAGCTACGGAGGCAGGGGTGGGGAGGCTGGAAAGCTGACAGGGGGCTCCCCCATTGGCTTACCCAGCCACCCCACAGCTGCGGAGGCATGGGCGGGTGGCTAGGGAAGCCGACAGGGAGTCCCCGTCAGCTTCCCCAGCCACCCTGCAGCTGTAGATCGGGTCCTCTGATCTCTCTGGAGGTGTTTCTGGGCTTCCCCGACGTCCTGAGCCAGTGCAGCAAGCCAGAATGTCAGAGTTCGAATCCCAACATTCTGGCTTGCTGCACTGGCTCAGGACGTCGGGGAAGCCCAGAAACACCTTGGATCGGGTCCCCACACCTCCCTGGACCCAGCGGGGGGGTCAGACACCCCAAAATTGGTAAAAAAAAAGTCTGTTTTTTTTTACCAATTTTGGGGTTTCTGACCCCCCCGCCGGGTCCAGGGAGGTGGGCAGACACGATCCAAGCTTTTTCTGAGCTTCCCCGATGTCCTGAGCCAGTGTAGCAAGCCAGAATGTCAGAGTTTGAATCCCGACATTCTGGCTTGCTGCACTGGCTCAGGACGTCGGGGAAGCCCAGAAACACCTTGGAGCGGGTCCCCACACCTCCCTGGACCCTCCCTGGACCCTCCCTTTTACCAATTTTGGGGGCTCTGACCCCCCCGCCGGGTCCAGGGAGGTGTGGGGACCCGCTCCAAGCTGTTTCCAAAGTTCTCCCACCTCCCTGGAGGCTGCAGCAAGGCAAAATGTCAGGATTCGAATCCTGACATTCTGGCTTGCTGCAGCATAAAAGAGGGTGGGGGAAGTTCAAAATTAGTGCGCCTGAAAAGGACTTCCACTGCATCACTAGGGTCCCCATGGGCCGAGATATACAACTGGGTATCATCTGCATTTTGACGATACCTCACCCCGTGGGAACAAATGGTCTCACCCAGCGGTTTCATGTAGAAGTTAAAAAGGAGAGGCAAGAGTACTGAGCCCTGTGGCACCCCATAACATAGGGGCCTCGGGTTGGACACCTTGTCTTCTAACCACACCGACTGGGTCCGGCCCCTTAGAAATGAGGAAAACCAGGACAACACAGTGCCCTGAATCCCCAATCCTCGGAGCCTTTCCAGCAGAATACCGTGGTCGACGGTATCGAACACAGCTGAGAGGTTAAGAAGAGCCAGGACAGATGGGTGACCCCTGTCCCGCTCTCGCCAGAGATCATCCACCAGAGCGACCAATGCAGTTTCCATACCATATCCGGGCCTGATCCTGACTGAAAAGCGTCCAGATAATCCGCTTCATCCAGGACTCCCTGCAACTGCTGTGCTACTGCCTTCTCCAAAACCTTGGCTAAAAAAAGGCAGGTTGGACACAGGCTGGTAATTGGTAAGCACTGCGGGGTCGAGTGATGGTTTTTTCAGGAGGGGGCGCACCAAAGCATGCTTGAATTTTGTTGGAAAGACCCCCTCCCATAATGATGAATTTATCATGCCTTCGACCCAACTGCCTGTCACCGCCCTGGAGGTTTTAATCAACCAGGCAGGGCATGGATCTAATGCACAGGCAGTGGCACAAACAGCCTGTCCACTTCCTCAGTGACAACTGGATCAAACCAGACTGCACTCTAGACAACCCCAGCTCTACATTTTTCACGCCACGATTAAACTTCGAGCGAATTTGAGTGATTTTCTCCATCAGATAATCAGCAAAAGCCTCAGCAGATCCCTGACAACCGGGGCCTGACTCCCCTCTACCAAGGAGGGATCTGGTTACCCGAATCAGGGTTGCTGGGCGGTTATCCGCAGAAGCAATAAGGGTGGTGAAATATTGGCATTTCACCACCTCTGTTGCCACGAGGTAGGCTTTAATAGTAGCTCTAGCCAGTGTTCGGTCAGACTCACTCTGTGTCTTCACCCAGCAGTGCTCTCGGCATCTCTTAGCCTATTTCAGCTCCCTCAATTCTTCAGTGAACCATGGGAGGATCGATGCCTATGGGCACAGAGAGGCCATAGTGGTGTGATCACGTCCAAGGCCACCATCGACATCTCGTTAAAGAGGCCGACAAGAGTCTCAGGCAAATCACATTGCTGGTCCAGGGGAAAGCACCCCAGTTCCTTCTGGAATCCTACTGGATCCATTAGTCGCCGGGGGCAGGCCCATTTAACTGGCCCTACCTCCCCGTAGTGACACCTCGCCCCTAGAAAGTCAAAAGTCACCAGAAAGTGATCTGACCATGGCACCGGAGTAATGTCTAATTTCTGTAGCTTCAGATCACTCTGCCACCGCTCCGACAAGAAAGCTAAATCCGGGGTGTGGTCACTGCTCCTGGTCGGGCCCTGAATTACCTGAGTCAGCCTCATAGCTGCCATGGAAACCATGAACTCCTGTGCTACCTCAGAGCCAGCCCCCAGTGAAGGCAAATTGAAGTCCCCGAAGACCATTAGTCCAGGGAGCTCCAACATGAGAGCTCCTGATGAACAAGGCAGGAATAAGGAAATGACCTGTGATAAGGTTGTTGATGATGAATTTTGATATGATCGTAATGATTATAATCACACTATATTTAACCCTTTCAGGGAGAAATGTTAGCTGTGATGGACCATCACAAACTTGAACTACTAATGGGTATTTAAACATTCTATAGTGTTCTGAGAGTATTAGGTATTAATGTCTTCCAAAGCTCAGTTTTAATAGCCTTGCTAAAGTCTTGCAGTAGACTTTATTAACCCACTCATCTTATGCTTGGTTTCCCTCTTTTCTTCTAGCCATTAACTTTTACAAGCATTCTCATGGGTGGAACATTTAGGTTTGTGAATTTGTGTTTACATAAATATGCAATGTGAGTTTCCTCACGTAATCCAGTCTGGATGAGATAATCATCGCTACACAGTACTTCCTAACATTGCCAAATTAGTTTGCCTGTTTAGTCTTTTTTCCCCAATGGTGTATGGTTATTTATTTCCACCCATAGAGGTCAATCACTGGTTGCCTTTGATCTGTGTTTTTATGTCATAAGCATCAGGAGGTTTCACACATAGCATCCCCTCATGTGTGGTAATCTACTGATTATGACTGGGGTTCAACTGACAGTGGGGTCTTTCCCCTGATTTCAGAAAAATCGCTTGGTTCAGATTAGAGCAGGTATTCTCAACCTGTGGTCTTCAGGCCGGATGCTGCCCATGGCACTATTTCATGTGGCCTCCCACTTCCTCCACCATACTAGGAAGTGCCATGTGATGGAGGAAGGCCAAAATGGTTGTCCGGCCCCTGAAGCTGTCTGAGGGAGCATGACCCAGCCCCCAGTTTAAAAAGGTTGAGAATGCCTAGATTAGAGAAAAAATTGTCATTAAGTAAATTGCAGGATACACATACAACTTGGGCAGTGCTATTAACCTATAAGGCTCAATGATACAGCTTTTTAAAAAAAATATTGGGTAATTGTAATAATTCTCCAGATAAATGGAGTAAGCATTTCACAAGACATATTCTAGCCTCTATGGCCAGAGGATATGCAAAGACATGATTCACAGTGTCCTGAATTAAAGCAGATCTTCTATAAAGTTTACAGAAAACTCATGTAAATTTTTCTTCATTTTGGAATAATTGATGATTTAGATTATGGCTCCTCAGGAACTATTATATCTCATGCCCTAAGTAATAATGGGGATGTTTGGCAGTTACTTCTCTTTAAACAACCCCTTTTGCAAAAACAATGAGTTGATCTATTATGTGGGTTTTGTGAGGAGGATAGCAAAGACAACCCTAATTAAGAGAAGCATGACTCAATCCCCTCCATTACAACTTTACCTGAATTGGAACCAGTTTCTAGACTCTTAAAAACATATCTTTACCTTTATAAACTCAGAAGAATCTCTTTCAGAGAAGCGTTTAGATTAGCAAAATTGTCATAACTTCTGGATGAAGTCCAACTGTCACCGCTAAAAGATTTTACTGCATTTTTTATGTGTCATAAATAATTAGTTCAATGAACCAAAGTCACCTTGTGGACTAATCAGAGTATTGATTAAAAGAGATATCTTTAAATATTGGTAGTCCAGAAAGAAAAGGTAATGTTTGAGAGGTTGAAAATGTCTGTGGGCAGTAGAGTGGAGAATAGCAGAAGTATAAGCTAGTTACAGATTTGCTGGTATTGCCAGTTTTGTTTTTCTGTTAGGTGTGTAAAGCCTTCAATGGAACAAAAAGAAACGAGCAAAACCCCACTAATGTATGTGTCTTCTAATTTTGGAAAAAAAATATTGAGTTACTTGTGTAATCTCACCTCATGTAACAATAGTTATTGCTAAAAATAGTTATTACACGGAAAGATCTTTCCAGCAGGTTATTGACAAGTGATTGGCAGCTCATGATATTATATTTTTAAACCCTTTCAATATGCTTTTACATTCTTTTTAACGGATCTTTTTAAAATTGGTTGGTTTAATGTGATATGGTATGTTAATTTGTCCTATGTTTAGCTGCATCTGCATTTCAAATATTTGGTGAGCCACCTTACATCTTATGTTGGAAGAAAGAGTAGAAATGGAATGAATGAATGAATTTTCTCTTTAACCCCCCCCCCCAAAAAAAAATAAATGAACTCAAAGAAACAAAAATCAGCACTTTTGTATTACTTTCCTCTGCCCTAGCCAGAATCCTGTGGGTCATTAACTCCAGTACAAGGTCAATGACATAAATTCCAGTGATAAATTGTTGCACGTTAATAAGTTGCTCCATGTATCTTTTACCACAAACCAACTCCTGTGGCTGGTGCCCAATGGATAAAACATGTTAGCTAGTGTCAAATTGAACTAACCAGATTCTTCTTCTTTCATGTCCCAATCAAACCCTGGACTGTCACATTGAAGCCACTTTCTTGGCTTTGTCATTGCCCAAAAGTCCTCATCGGTGCATGTTTCTGCAAGTAAATGAGATGGATTGTCTATCTCTGCACAATCACACAACATGCTTTTGTCTGCCAGCAGCCCCCACTTGACCATGTTGGTCTTGCATTTAGGGACTCCAACCCTCAGCCTATTCAAGGTCCTCCAAGTGATGTAGGGGAGGTTGAATTCCTCAGCTGTATCCTCCTTTAATGTTGTTCCTTGTCCAATGAGCTCCTTCCTTCATCTTCTAAATTGGTTTTGCTCTTGTGAGCAAAACCATATTTGTTCTTGCCATAAAGTTTTTCCTGGATCTGAGGTGGCAGACTTGAGGTTCATATCCATTCAGAGGATGTCAAGGTCATTCTCCTGTTTAGTTCTGTCAGCATCCGCTGCTACTTCTCAGCACCAGATAAGCCAGTGCAACTAACCAACAGGAGTCTGGTCAAAATTTATTTTTTTATATAAACACCCAAACAAGTACATCTATAAGCTGACATGGCTAAATAGTAGTTTTGTGGGTTCCCATGGGGCTTTAGACCCCCATGATAATCTATCAAATTAGGATTGTTGGGTATGCTGACCTGATGCCCATTCTACTTCCATAACAGAGGTAAGAGAATATATTGGTGGAGAATGCAACTCTCAAGATATCCCAGCCAGCATGTCCACTGTATTATTAGTATATCAAGACTCAGTATATGAAAGACACCAATGTATAGAGAAAAGAAAGTTGGACTTTCAGCAGTGCTTAAAAAAGGACTTCCTGGTGACCATATGAAGATATTCTTTAATGCCTGTGAAACTGAGCTGATTACTGTACTGCAGATTAATGGAGATGTAATAAAGATAAAGGAACATATTTTCATTTATGGTGGAAATGTGAAAGTTACACAAATTAGAGAAATTATAGAACCTGATTGTTGTCAAAAGATTGCTCTGTTGCATTGTTTTGGGAGATTCTCAGACTGCCCCCACAAAAAAGAGCTGATCATTAATTTAGTGACAGTGGCAAAATTAATTATTGCAAAAAATAAATAAATAAAAATAAATTGGAAAGTGTAAACAGATTTTCCAATAACGGAATTCTCTAATGAAAGTTGGAATATACAGAGTGGCCCGTAAATCCCTACCTGTCCATATGTTACTATGTTATAGTCAATTATACATGTATTATATTTTTCCTTTTTTTCAGAGAAATATGGCTGATTTAAGTTCATTTACACTTGAAGAGTGTAATATTATAATATTGTGCTGTGAGAATGAGGGGCAGCACACAGATACACTGGATATATAATATATGTGCGTAGGTAGGGATCTATAGGCCATCCTGTAGCTATTAATGATAAACTAGCATATGAAATTGAAGTTAAAAAAGGTTTTGATGAAAATTAACTCCTTTCAATAGATTTGGGGTGATTTTATGGAATTTGTATTAATGAAAGGGAAAGGACAAAGGCCAGTGGGAGATTCTGTATTAATTTGTGTTAATAAAAGGGAATGGGCAAACACCAACAGGAAAGACAAAAGATGACTTGATTACTTGAAGAAGCTGATGGAACAGAGCTAGATTGAGGAGATCCAGAATAGTGTTGTTGTTTGTTTGTTTTTGTTTTTGGGAGGGGGAGACGTCAGGATGATTAATATGATAATTATGATTCAGTTTCTGAAGTTTTGTATGTGTTTTATCATGGTTTTGTTTTATCTTTGCATTTTATGTTGGGTCTCCTTTCATTAAGTAAAAAAATAAAACAAAATAATGATAACGATAAAGGATGATTTCCTGGTATGCAAATATATTCAGCTTGTGTAGTAAAACAAAACAAAAAGGGTATGAAGGTCATCTTTTCATTCTGTTCTTTCACTTCCCCTCCACAGCTAACGTGTTTTTATTAATAAATGATATTCACACTCAGTCTGGGCTAATGGAGAGCAAGAGATTGATATTGACTTGAGAAATCCCCACCCCGAATTATTTATCCTTTGTGGTTCTAATAAGAACGGAGTGTCAACACTGTAGCTGTCACTGTGGTAATATGAGTTTATCAAAAGAAATCTTTACAAAGCAACTTTGGTTGAGTGAATTATTAATGATGGAAATATATCCTTTAAACTCAGTCTATTGTGCGGCTTTGGTCTCCTCCTCCTCCTTGCAGGAGTGCAATGTAACACAATAAATCAGATGGAAGATGTGATATTAAAGATAAGGTTTATTGCCTACACAAATATCACTTAAAGGATTCTGTTTTGAGCCACTTATTCTGTTTGAGTATTTGACAGTGATATAGTATTCTGGCCAAGTTTTGTTTTATAGTGGAACAGAACAGTTTAAATGAATATTTGTTTCTCTTCTGAAATGTCGGAGATCTTATGTGCCTCTTCTTCTTTATTCTTTTGCAATTATGTTCATGTCATGGTGGACTACATATGTAATTTTATAGTCTTATATACAGTATAGGTACTTACTAGAGCATAAGCCCAAATGGACGTGGAACATTACTCTTCTGATGTAAAGATGCAATCCTGTTTACATGTAAATTGAGATGAGCACCATTAAACTCGGAAAAACGTTCATGCATTCAAATATGAATGAGATTCTGCTGTCATTTCTCAATGAAAGGTACATTCAGTAGCTGAAATCCTGTTCCATTGAATCAGTGGAGTTTAGGGGGGGTTGACTCACTAAATTCCCACTGATTCAATGATCTACTCTAGTTGTGACTTAATGAGCTAAGCAACAAATTTCAAACAGTTTCTCACTCCTTTTTATAATAATTCTTCAAAACAGACCATTGCCAGACTGGGGATTGAGAGGAAGTGCTTCCGCAGGGAACAACCAAGCTCATTTATGATTGGACTTAAATACAAAGCATGAACTTTGTGGCTCACCCCACCCACCCCCTACATACACACACAAATCAGTGGACATTGTTTCTCACCCCCCTCCTTTGCTTAATCAATGCTTGTAGAAAGGAATGAAAGTGTGCAGATCCTGGTCTGTTTATTTATTTATTATTCACATTTGTATGCTGCCCTACTCGCAAGCAACTCAGGCCAGCTAAAATGGTATCTCAGACAAAATATCAAATACACAATCCCCATAATAAAATCAACAATAAAATTGTGAGCAAGCGATACAAATTAAAAAATTATCGGATCAGCCAGCAGGTTCAACTGAATTGCAGTTAAATCTAGGAACTTATGATTGGCTAGTTGTGGTAGTCTCAACCATAACTCCAGAGGTTCTTGTCATATTATAAAAGAGCATAGGTGGTTTGTAACCAGTATGATGGGGCTGCGGTAGCTCAATGGTTAAGAAGCTCGTCTTGTTAGCTGGAAGGCCGGCAAGTCGTCAGTTTGAGAGCTGGGTACTGCATGATGTATTGAGCGCTCAGCTCTGTCTCAGCTCCTGCCAGCCAAGCAGACAGAAAGCAAGAAATTGCAAATAGATAAATAGGGACCACTTCGTTGGGAAAAGATCTTGGGGACATGGAAGGAGCCTCATTTGGGTGCCCCCTGAGCAGAGTTTCTCCAGCAAAAACGTTTCAACCCAGAATAATTTATGACATGAAATTATTATTATTATACCAGTATGAGAGGACTCATGTGGTTAGAAATGAACAGTTCCCCATATATTTTCCTTACATTCTTGAACATTTCCAGTGACTTTAATTCTGAGCTATTATTTCTCTTTGGTGTATTTTCTTTTCTGTTTATGACCACCTGGGACTTGAGACTTCCATTTTATGTTTCTCCACAGAGATATTTGTTCCCATTCACTACCTGAAGTACTTCCTTCATTTTTGGTTTTTCTAAACGTCACCGCTTATGTTTAAACTGAAGCTCTACATTTTAAGAGCTACATTCTGAACTATGATGGAATGGATTCTCAAGGTTCCATGTTAATCTTTCTTCTTGCTCAACCATAATGTGCTGCGTTGTATGAAGTGTTTATGGGTGGCACTATATAAACTAAACCTGTAAGTTAAAAATGCTTTGCGTCCCAAACTTACCTGGGAAATGTTATAGTAGCAACTGCATTTTCAGCAGAATCATTCCAAATGCTTTGCTGGGACCAGGAGTTATTTTACTAGAGCCCACATAGATCATTTTGATGGATAATAAAGAACCCTGGGGCTGTTATTACATAGTTTGCCACATGAGGAGAAGAGCTGTTACTAGCACATTAATAAAAGTCAGAATTAGATAGATTCTTCGTCTGTTTCCACCTGCGTCATCTAACTATGATATGCAGTGGCTCTCTCTAGAGTTTTTGAGAGGACTTTTCAACACTAATTAATGGCCATTAATCAAAGAGCAGCACCTCCTGAACTTCAGTACCACCTTCTAGCCAGCAGCATTAGTGTGGCACCAAAGTTCAGGAAGCAACAAAGCTACAGGCTTCCTTTTCTGTTTTAGCAAGTTGCCATCTGTCATGACTGCTCTCATTTAAGCAGTACCGCCTGAATACCAAGGCTAAAGTTAGCTCAAGGAACAATATCATCAGGAAGTTGATAAACTATATAGTACATGGGAAGTACAACCATCCACACAGCTTTGGTCCTGAGCATCTCTGTGGTAGAGTATGCTGCTCCAGTATGGATTGTATCCACACACAGGGGCTGCAGGGGTTCAGTGGTTAAGAAACTCGCCTCGTTAGCTGGAAGCCCGGCAATTTGGCAGTTTGATACCCTGGCATTGCATGACAGATTGAGCACCTGTCTTTGTCCCAGATCTTGGGGACATGAAAGAAACCTCATTCAGGCATCCTCTGAGCGGAGTTTCTCCCACAAAAATCCTTTCAACCCAGAATAATTTCTGACATGAAATTATTATCCGCACACGCAAAACAAGTTGATGCCACTGTTGATGAAACTAAGCACTTAGTGACAGATTGCCTCAAGCCTACACCAGTTGAGAAAATATATCCTCTTGTTGATATCTCTCCATCTAAGATAATGAGAAAAGAAGCAGTGGACGGGCTGAGAGAACTAAGCAAGAGCAAACCCTCAACTTCCTCTGAATGGATATTGCCTCAAGTCTGCTGATTTATATTCAGAAAGAGCTTTATGGCAAGAATAAACATCCTTGAGGGTATACAAGAGCAAAACCAAATTAGAAGATGGAGGAAGGAGCTCATTGGACAAGGAATAACATTATAGAAGGATATGGACACTTGACACTTGGAGGACCCTGAATAGGCTGAGGGTCGGAGCACCCAAATGTAAGATCAACATGCTCAAGTGGAGGTTGCTGGTGGATTCACTGTGTGAATGTGGAGAGATACATAATCCAAATCATTTGCTGGACTGCCAGATACTACCAGAAACATGTGTCAATGAGGATTTAGGTTTGGCCAACAACAAAGCCAAGAAGGAAGCTTCATTTTGGCAGTTTAAAGTCTGACCTAGACATGAAAGGAAAAAAGCTGTCATGACAGTACAGGGTAGTGAAAATCGGGTATGACCTTCAAAGCCCCTAGCTTGAGAACTCTGAACCTTTTTGTTTATAGCTCAGAGCTTGAAAAAGGTACCTTTTTTAAGAAGACAGTTACCATCTAGGATGACTAATAGCCACTCCAGCTGAGAGATTCAGGGAACTGAACTGGGAAAGAATAGTTTAGTTCAACTCTGATGCATCATTTCCCAGGAACTCACTTTACACAAACACATTGTCAAACTTCTGAAAAAGTACTTATGTCTACTTAGCTAATTTCCCATTGACCTTATTTGGTTTCATCTTGCTGTAATATTGATATCCTTTAATCTACTCTTTTCTTCTGTTGAGTTTTGCGTAGGTACACTCATATTCCCCATATACTTGCTTCTTCTGACAGAACTTCTAGTACAGTAATTGACTTTGCATTTCACAAAGCTTATCATATGTGTCTTGAGGTCAGCACATCACTTCCCCTCTATCCTGTTTCTGGTTATGTGGAAAAGAAGAAATCCTTCTATATGTCATTTACAACCCACATATTGATGCAAGGCAATAAACCTATTTCCCCTTTCTCCTAGAGGCCATTGTCTTGATTTTCTTTTTTTAATTTGTAGCAAAGACAGGCTATAGCAGTGACTCATAACACATAGTGTGCTTGTATGTAGGCATAATGGGCTCTTGTATGCAATCATTCATCTTTCTTGTTGGGTTTGTAATTTGTCTCTTCAGGTAAGTCAGTCAATGATTGATAGAGTTGATTCTTCAGATGAGTAAGCATTGCATCTCAGCCATTTCTTCCGTATTCCTCATGAAAACTAAAGGACAATGTTAGCCCTATGAATTTGAGGTTAATTCCAATATTAGCCCTATCGTGTGTTACTTACTAACAAATCCCAGATTTTCAGTGGGTCTACTCTAGTTGACTCCATCATTGGAGGCATTGTAGAGTATTCACAAGGCCATAATAGTAGCATTTTCTGAGGAATATACAACCTGCTTAGTTCATGTTTGATAGTCAATACCGGGATGTGATGATCCAATGTGGGATGTTCAGAAAGCCACTTACATACTCCAAAATCCATCCCTTCTGGTCCTACTCATCCATCCCAACCTTTTTAAGCCATGGGCCAGTCCACGGTCCCTAAGACAGCAGAGCAGGCTGGACTGATGATTTCTCCTGCCATAAACACTGCCATAAACGTCCGCAGCTGTCATTTACGACAACCATGGAAAAATTTACGGCTGTTGCAAACACGGCTGCTTCTGCTTCCAGTGGCAGCAGAAATATGGGCCACATGTAATGGTGCCCCCTGGGGGCTGTAGGTTGAAAACCCCTCTTTTAAAGGATTTATTTAATCATCTCACTTTTAAACCAATTTCTGAGCCTGGTGGTAAGGGAGATTATGGAATTAAACAGTTTTTAAAAGCTTATGTAGTTATTTTAAAGGTTCAGAAAAAGATGCAGATGCATATATTTTAGATTGAACCTCAGGAGGACTTGTTCTTGATTACCATTAGACATAACATACAAACTTACAAGTTGTGTAGTGGTTTGAATTTTCAATCAGGACTTCAGAGGGTTTATTTATTTATTTTTTATTTATTTATATTGCCACCCACTCGCCGTGGCGACTCAGGGCAGCTTACAATCAGCAAAACGCAGATACAATACAAAATCAAAAATATTAATACACTTTTCTAAGTAAATAATAGATTTCTCTCTTCCCTCCAGCTGTTGGTGACGGGTTCAAATTATGATTTTCAGAAAGGTGTCAAGGGTTGTATTTGATTGTTTCAGATGCAATCCTAGAGTAATAATACTGGTAAAAGTAAAAAAAAACAGTCTATGTAATGAAGTATCACTGAAACAATTATACAGTAATATTGTATGAGATAAAATATTCTACATAATACTATATAGACAGATAGAACAAAATGTTGATAGATATGAAGCCCTACTGCACAAAATGATTGGTGCCTTATACCAGTGGTTCCCAAACTTGGGTCCCTATGTATGCTTGGACTATAGTTCCCAGATGTCTTCAGTATTAGCTGTGCAGGCTAAGGCTTCTGGGAACTGCAGTCCTTCATGGAACACCAGTGTTCTGCAAAACACAGTTTGGAAAATGCTGCCTTATACGGTGCATGAAGAAACCTTCAGAATTGTTTATTTCTTTATTTGACTTACATTTTGGCCTCCACCCATGTCTTGCATTCTATTCTATTTTATTTTGTTTGGCTTTGTTTTATTCTATTCTATTTATATGTCATCTTTCTTCCCATGAGGAACTCAAGGCAGCACACAATAAGTGACAGCATAACAGACACCATTAAAAACAGTAAAACACAGAATCAATATGCAGATAGACAAATTACAATAGCAAAAAAAACCCCACCATTATTATTTTTTGAAACGTATCCCGAATCCATTAAATGCATCATTATGTAATGCACTTATTTTGTCCAAGAGTGTTTTTAAATAAAGGGGTCTTTGCTTATTGATGCCAGGACCAAGAGAGAAGGGGTGAGCCTGGTTTCTTGGGTAGCAGGATTCCACAACCAGGAAGCAGCCACTAAAAACCATGCAAAGTGACTCATAACAAGATCATCACAGGGTACAGATAAAAGCAGGGATAAATTTAAAAACAACAACAACACACACACATCAAAGCTTCATTAACAGTATGCATTTGTAAGATTCCTAGAAGCTCTTCTTATCCTCTTTCTTGTTATCCTTCTCAAACTTTGATGAGCTCGGAGTGAATGCTTGTATCTTTGGATCTGATCTGTGTGCTATGCCAGAAAATTCATTATTCCCAAGATTGCAGAAATGTGTTTGCACAATTTACAGCAGAAAGCCCCCAAACAGGGAGAGAGTCTGCAAGCCAGCAGAAAATTGCAAAGATCTGAACTGTGTCCATGAAAATGCTGTGCATGCAGAGGCCCTTTGACTACCAGTCTTTGTGAGTTCCAGCAAAGTGAAACCTCTAGGCGTGAGGTCTCTTGTCTGAGTCTTTTAATCAAGAATTGAAGCCTCTATTGTGCTGAGAGCAAATTAACTCACTTCCCTGTGACTCCGCTAGACTGGCACGAGGCTTTCCCTCGAAGTGCACAGTGGCCAGTTGTTAGAGGCAAATAATTAGTCTGCAATTATTTCATATTTCACTTTTTTCTTTAATTGAATGGTTTCTCCACCTACCTCTTTTGAATCCTCTGCACTGTGCAGTAATTCATAATTAACATGTTCTAATCTTTTCTGCCTTCTCCTTACTCTTTTCCACCAGGAATAGGTGGGCAAAATCAGCCCTTGTTTTATGGTAGGGATCCTGTTACTGCAAAACATAAAAAGAGTTGAGTACTGAATTTGGGGAGGAGGTCTAACAAGGACAGATGGTCACAATGGCCATCACAACTAGGTGCTGAGGCATCCATTCAGCCACTGTTCATTGACAGTGTGATCATAGTGGTGGTGGTGGTGGTGGTGGTGGTGGTGGTGGTGGTGGTGGTGGTGGTGGTGGTGGTGATGGTGATGATGATGATGATGATGATGATGATGATGATGATGATGATGATGATAATAATAATAATAATAATAATAATAATAATAATAATAATAATAATAATAATAATAATAATAATAATAATAATAATAATACAGTTTGTGTCAGAAAGTAGAATGATCATTGCTTGAATGTGTCACTGCAACTCTTATGTCAACATCAACATGTAGTAGAATGTGATCTCTCTTCTTGGAAGGATTTCCTATTATTTCCTTTAGGAGAAACTGGACTCTAGCTCCCTTAAGACCTAACAAAAATGACCAGCGGACAAGACTGAGGACAGTTGTTGTATAGAAATGGCTGGAGATCTATAGCTCTTGTCTGCTTAAGGATGTTTTCATGCATTAAGAGGCAAGTTTGATAGGTTACATAACAACGCAGGCAGGTCTTCTTAGCCAGAGATCAGAAGGTTCCCTTAGCGAAATACAGCTCCCATAATATATCAATTAGCAGTGGCTGGGGTCATTTTTTAAAAAAAAGGATTGTTACCAATTATTGCTTTTAACAGAGAGCTGCATTGTTGTGTTTGTGCATTCACACAGGAATCCATGCACTAGCATTTTTTTTAAAAAAAATTTATTTATACTTTTCAATACACAAAAATCAAAAATAATAATAATATGAAAACAGACATGAAAACAGACATGAAAGTATAAGTACATCTATCTATATATATATATATATGTATAAAAGAAAAAAAGAAAAGAAAAGAAGAAAAAAAAAAAGAAATCACCCTGTGTTATTTACAATATCCGGAGAAACTACGGTTATCCTTATTCATTTGTTTTTCCAAAAACTCAGTTGATCTGGTTCTGGTTGATTCCCTTTACCCTTATACAATGAATGTTCTATCAGGGGATGCCATATCTTCCAAAATCTATTCTCACGAATTGCACCTTTCCTGACCATCACCTCCCATGTTAGTTTGTCATTCAACGCTAATTCCCATATCTCTCTGTACCAATCTTCCATGTTTAGTTGAACATCCTTCTTCCAATTTCTCGCAATAATATGCCTTGCTGATGACAACATTATTGATATCAACTCTTTCTTATCATTATTCACATTCATTTTTTCAACATTTGTTAGTAGCACAGTATCTGGCCCCAGTTTTGGTCGCATTCCCATAATATTTCCTATTTCTTTTTCGATTTTTCCCCAAAATGCATTGACCACCTTACATGACCACCACATATGCTCGTATGAGCCCAGTGCTTGATTGCACCTCCAACATTTGTTACTTTTTTTATCGTCAATCTGGTGCAACTTCACCGGGGTCAGATACCATTTCCATAATAGTTTGTAATTGTGCTCTTTCACTCTTATTGACATATTTTTCATGATTCTTCTCTTCCATTTTTTCCTCCATTCTTGATTTGAAATTTCCACCTTCAACTCCTCTTCCCATATATTTTTTAATATTTCTTGGGCTCTGGTCCCTTTACTTAATATTTTGTAAATTTTACTAACCAGTCCTTTAATTACTATCTCTCCTTTTCTTAATTTACTTATTATTTCCTCCATTTCTGTTTTTGATCTTTCTAAGGATTTCTCTTGTATATATTTCTTGTTCCAGTTCTCTATCGCAATACGTTGGAACCAATTTAGGCCTAACTGTGTAAATATCTCTTCTTTTTTTGTCTTATCTTTACATTTCTGTATCCAATCCTTGACTAATGTTACTCCATTTTCCTCTAAGATGTCCATTTTTGTGTCGATCTTTATAGGAAAATTTTTAATGTCTTGAAGTTCGATAATAGGGGAGATATCCGGTACTAATTCTTGCTTTACTTTTTTCCATTCTTCCAGTAATGTTCTTAGCATTTTGTTTTTAATTCCTTTTATATTAATTTCTTTGTCTAAAAACAACAAATTTCCTAGTTGTCTTATTTCCTTTAGCTCTATATTTTCCCAAATTGTTTCTTCTCTCATTAAGATCTTAATCACGTTTTTAATCTGGAACGCTCTATAGTAATTCTTAAGATTCGGCAATCCTAATCCCCCCTCTTGTTGTGACACGTACCATAAACTTTGCGACACCCTCACTCTTCGTTTCCTGTTACAAAAACTATTTAATTTATTCTGAATCTCTTTCATCTCTTTATCTGTTATTCTAATGGGTAGCGTTTCAAACAAAAAAATTATCTTCGGTACTAGCATCATCTTGCATAAGGCGATTCTCCCAAACCACGATAAGTTTAATTTTTGGTATTGCTTTATCTTTTCTTCTATTATCTTCCTTTGTTTGTCATAATTTAATCTCTTTAATTCCTCCCATTTGTTTGAGATGGTTATACCTAAATACTTCAAATTATTTTTAACCTGTATTTTATATTTTGTTTTTATTTTATCTTGGTCTTCTTTATCACTGTTAATTAATATTTCCGATTTGTCCCAATTAATTCTAAGTCCAGTGGTGTCTTCTAACATGCTTAGGTGTAATTTTATTCTATCTAAGGTTTTTATTGGGTGTTTCATTATAATCAGAGTGTCGTCCGCATATAAGTTAATTTTGTTTCCCTCTATTCCTTCAATATCCCTATCATTTCTTATTGTATTTGCTAATAATTCAATGGCCATTATAAATAGTGTCGGAGATAGTGGGCATCCCTGCCGTGTTCCCGCCTCCAAAGATATGTCTGGTGTGTAATTATCGTTGATTCTAACCCTTGCTATTCCCTTGTATTACAGTTTGTCAATAATTTTTTGAAATTTGGGTCCGAATCCGTATAATTTAATAAGTTCTTTAATTGAATCCCATTGCAGCGAATCGAACGCCTTAAATATGTCGACTGCTAAAAAACCCACTTTTTCCTTTTTTTGTCCTACAATATCTATCAAATTTAATACTCTTCTTGTCAGGTCCGCCATGTACCTCCCTCTTAGAAATCCTGCTTGATCCTTATTTATGTATTGATCCATGAAGCTATTTAACCTGTTATTCAATATATTCGTAAAGATTTTGGCGTCTTGGTTTATTAAAGAGATTGGTCTGTAGGACTCTATTCTCTCTGGATCTTTTCCCGGTTTGGGTATTAATACAATTATAGATCTATACCACGAATTGGGAATATCCCCTCCTTCAAGAATATAATTGTATAATTTCACCAATTTTGGAACCACCGCATTCTGAAATTCTTTATAAAATTCTGCGGGTAGCCCGTCTTCTCCTGGAGATTTTTCCATCTTTAATTTACTAATTGTTTCTCTAATTTCTTTTTCTAATATTTCTTCCTCCATTTTGTTCTTATAGTCTTCTTTTATTCTAATTTTGTTTTGTTCTTGGAATCTCTCCTTTAACTTTCTTATATCTATTTCCTTCTTAGAGTATAATTGTTGATAAAATTCCTCCGCGATCTTTAATTTCTCCCCAGACTTATTACATCTCTTTCCTTGACTATCAATCAATATAGTAATTTCTCTTTTACATTTTTTCTCTTTATGCACTAGCATTGACATATAGTTCTTTATCCTCCCAAATTGGGATGTACAGTTGAAGACCATCTTGTTTGGGACAATGTATTGTGTGGTTCTTGCTTTAATAGGCTTTACAATTCCAATGCAACACATAGATTTGCCAGACTACAAGCACCAGCCATGTCTTTCTGTTCCCCATGAAAAACAACCAACAGTTAACGGCCAATTCCTGTTGTGTGACTACTCCTGCCTAATTTGCATGTCCATCCCACCAGAGCAGACCAGAGAGGCTCTCTGGTTGTACCATCAGCTAGAGAGGTTGATCTCCCTAGCACAAGAAGGAGGGCCTTTTCTGTGTCTGCTCTGGCCCTATGGAAACTCCTGCCAAGTGAGTTGCGTCTCCAAACAGAGCTGCTACCCTTCAGGAAGGGGGTGAAGACCTTGCTGGCAGGGCATGTGTGTGGGGCAGGCCAGATGGTCAACTCAGCCAGCTGGCTTCCTTGAAGACCCCACCTCTCTCCCTGTTGTTTTTTAACCTTTTCATCTTTTAACTTAATTTAACTTTTATTGTAAGTAATGCATTTTTATTTTTTTTAAATTGTAAGCTGCCCTGAGTCCTTGGATAAGGGTGGGGTATAAATGTAAATAATTAAATAAAAATTTAAGTAGTGCAAAAATTGCACTAATTCAGAAGTCTTATCCTGGGAGTAGTTCTTCAGGCACAGTTGTGAAAGCAATTGTGAAATCAATTGCATGGTTACTGCACAGCTAGTATATGGTTCCCTGTATGGTTTGTTGGCCAATTAGTTGAAACACCAGACACATGAGAACCTGGGCCTAGCTCACTGAGGCTAGGCAGGTATGACATTGCAGTATGCCAAGCAAAACAGGATTTCAGTCAATATAAATCTCTTACTTCTGTGGGAAGACTTTTTAAGGAGGAAGTAGACAGTGGTGAAGCACTCACAGCAGATTCTTCAAGGGGGACTTCCAGTAATCCCCTGGACTTTATTGCTACTTATTTCTGTAAATATATTTTGTCTATGGGGAAGCATAGGGGAATAACTGAATAATATACGAAATGCTGATGACGGTGTTGTTGGCCACAAGCCTTGAAGATGTTCAGTTGATGCTGGATCGAGTTAGAGCTTCAAGTGCAGAATATGGTTTGGGTTTCAACACCAAGATGACAAAATATCTGGTTATAAACCAAATACCAACCCTTGGCAAGCTCATGGCAGGAACACAAGAAATTGAAAGAGTGGATAAAATTGTTTATTTGGGGAGTATGTTAAATGAAAATTGGGATATCGAGGTGGAGATTAAAATACAAATAGAAAATGCAAGATCCACCTTCATAAAATGCAACATTTGTTATGCAGTAGAGATCTGACTAGCTACAAAGATCCAAATAGTGAGATGTTATGTACGGGTAAGTGACCAGTTGTGACTTTTTTTTGGGGGGGGGGGGATTGCAAACCCCAAGTTAGTTGTTAACCAAGTTTTTGGTTGGTTTTAGTTGTTAAGAGAGGCAACCATTCAGAGAAAATTCTGCTCTTTAAGCGAGTTAGTATCTAAGTGAGGTGCTCTTATGTGAGGTTTTACTGTATTCCCAGTGTTGCTCTATGGAGTCGAAGCTTGGACATTGACTAAAGCATCTGAAAAGAGAATTGAAGCTTTTGAAATGTGGATCTACAAATGGCTTCTAAGGATATCATGGGTTGACCATTTGACTAACATAGAAGTATTGCGCTGAATGAATAAAGAACAAGAACTCTTTAAGACCATCAAGCAAAGAAAGCTCCAATACCTTGGCCATATCATGAGGAACAACATAAAATATAGAATACTCCAACTTGCTCTGCAAGGGAAGATTCCCAGGAAGAGAGGCCCTGGATGTAGATGGACTTCATGGCTGAAGAATCTAAGAGACTGGTGTGGCATGTCCTTGGAAGAACTGTTCCAAGGAGTCAAGAACAGGAAGACTATCACCATGATGATAGCCAATATCCGGAATGGATACTGCACCTGAAAAAGATGAAGATGGGGAAGCAGCTGGTGATTGTTTAACATCAATGGAATGACAGAGACTAAAACAATTAAAAGAAAATCTATGAAAATGCCCACAGAATTCAACGGAGTCACTGCCCAGTAGAGATGGAAATTACTGTACTTGCAAAATTTCTAGGTCCCATTAATCTGGGCTTTCTTAATATGACAAGGTATTTAAATGATGAATTTTAATCCCCTGTGAGAATCATTACCTCAAGATAACAACAACAACAACAATGGGAGCTCACATCCTCTCCTCCATCAAATTTGGTAATTTGCACAAAAATGTCTAGTGTCCATTGAGTTGCAAACATAACAGCACACACAGAAGGATTGGCTAATTGTTAAGAAAGATGCAAACAATCCATCCAGTGCTTCAAAATCCTAAAAAAAGTCGCAACCATCCTGGTTGGGATGATTTTTCACAGAAGACAGGCAATTTTGTATAAAATGTAATTCTCACCAACACAATAGGTCCATTAAATCTCCCTTCCCCCCACCAAAAAAACCCTCACCAACCTTGTCGGCAAGATTAAATGTTGCAATTATTCATCTTTGCACACAAGAATGAGAAGAGCAAAGATTTATTACATCCCTACTCCTGTTTGTTAGAAGAGATTTGTTCACTTTGCTCAACCTTTTAATGCCATTCAGTTTAAGCATTCTGATTCTTGAAAGTGTTTATAATGTTGAAGGGAAAACTGTTGCCTAAGTAATTCATTCTTTTTTGCACCAGATGGTTTCTTTTCAGCTGCTTGCAACTCAATTCAACTGTGTGTGCATGTGCACGCACGTGCGTGTGCATGCACACACACACACACACACACACTTTAATTCTCTAGCATTGTTGCCTGTGGGGCAGCCCACCTGCTACATCTTCTTGTCACTAACCTTTTGTCTGGCTCAGCGGCTGATTATCATTCTCTGCCTCATGAAACAAGTTCATTCTTTCTGTCCCATCACACCATCCTTTATACCTGCTTGTCACGGTTGGTGGGGAATCCTCTCTAGATGTGAAATGAAATCCCAACCATGCCACTGTTGGAAGCTCATTTTCCCCCTTATGTTGCGTATGATCCATCTTTACAGCAGGTGAGCAGCAGCTGCGAAAACAAGCAGCTGAAATAAAATTGGAAACAAAAGTTCATACAAATTTGTGCCACTGTTACCTGATGCTGTGCTTTGTCCAGGCAATTAAGGACAACACATATGGTCTTCTTATACATGTCCCACCACCATGCCTACATCAACTCAGAGATCACTGTTGGGAGTATAAACAGTAACTATTTAAACGTAAGTTACTGTTTAAACGTAACTTAAGTGAGGCTCATGGCTTTGCTGGAATTTTAATAAATGTCCTCTGGTCCAACATGTGTCTGCAATAAAAGAGAGGGAAATATTTGTCTATGTGTCTAGTCAGCTGGAAGACCAATCTGAACTTAGTCTGTAAAGGACCGACATGAGGCAGATATAGGATACCTTGTGTACAGTGGTACCTCGCTTAAAAGAGCATAATGTGTTCCACAGGATTGTTCTTTCAGCAAGTTGCTCTTTAAGCAAAACACTTGGGGAAAGTGCCACCGCTGCTTTTGTAAGTGATCAATTGTGACTTCTGGTGGTGGTGGTGGGAGGAATGTGAATCTGATTTAGTTGTTGAGTTTTTGGTTGTTTTTAGTTGTTAAACAAGGGCGACCATTCAGAAGAAATTCTGATTTTTAAGCAAGTTAGTTTCTAAACGAGGTGCTCTTTATGTGAGGTTTTACTATATTTGGACTACATTGCCTAGAATTACTGTGTTAGCAAAGCTAGTGCTCATCCTGACTAAGGATTCTGGGAGATATAATCCCAAACAGTAACTTGTTCCCATTTCTAAAAGACATCCCCTCTTCACAGTGGCACTCTTTCCATTTAGAAAACAGATTTGGATAGGGAAGAGCCTTGTGTTGTCTTTGATGAAAAATTACAAATCAAACTTTGATTCCCAAACTAGTTGTTGCCACATTTAGATACATGAGCAAGATGGTGGTAGAATTGCCCAGCTTCACTTCTGCCTTTCTCCTCCATGCTCTAAGTACAATTCTGAAATGCCTTTCTTTGCAGTTGATGACCTGTTAGACATTCTGGTGTCACTCTTTCTGGCACATCCTCAATACCAGCATGTGGTGTTGATGGATTTTGATCCAAACCTATGAAGGCTTTATCCAAGATAGAGTGCAGGAGAAACCCTCAGGTTCACACACTTTTCCTCTAATGTGCATACAATAGATTTTTCATGCAATGCTTCCAAGCAAACTCCTTGCTCATCTGATCTAGCAATTTTGCAGATTACATGAGAAGGGCCCCTTGTAGAGTTGTTTGCATGCAAAGGTTTTTGCAGAAAGACATTGCCTTCGCCTTCCAGTTTTCAACCCCAGAAGTCTACTTGGGCAAGGCTTGATGATTTCTGGTACTGGAAATCCTAGAATTTTGAAAGTCCCATCCCTAGTGAACACCTCCAAGAGTTGTAGCCCAGCATCTTCTGGAAAGCAACACTTCGGTCACTTGCCTCGTGATCGCTGCTCCAGATTAGTGGTCTATCTACTGCAGTGTCCATCTGCTAAAGCTCCCAAGCAGTGATTTGAGCAGAAGTGAGCAACCCTGGGATACCTAAGAATCAAATTGTTTGCTCCAGTGCCGGGCACAGAAATGTCAAGAAATGTCATTAGATTTTTTAAAAAATGAAATATGGAACTCTCTGGATGCCCTCATTCTTTGCAGAAGTTTATGGGCAAACCTACTGTCTTGGGGGTAGAAGAAGACATGTTTCTATTCTGGGTCATGAGGGACTCCATGGAAGATGCAGCAAAGGGGATATTGCTGTGGCCTAACTGATGTATAACTAAGGCATGTATCACCATGAACTTAATCACATTTGCCGGTTTGGGAATGTAACAGATCATTTTCCATGGCTGAACATTGCCATTTCAGCCAAGCACTATGTGTCACATAATGAAGCTAAACCACATGAGATTACTCATAAAACATCATTTTATAATGTGAAATGGGCTGTAATGAACATTCAAGAAGAATATCACTAGAAGTCTAGAAAACATCCTTAATAGCAGGTATCATGACCTTCTTATAGATTAAAGATGTAATTAGGTGGAATTCTTTTGTTTGAGTGGATTCTTACACTACATTAAGGTCTCTCTTCACTATCAGAGGAAATCTGTAATTTCATCCTATTCTAACTTTGTAAAATGCAAGGAGCAATGACTGTGATCTTTCTAATAGTTTCTTATGTAACCTTGCTCCGATATATGCATATCTAAATGTTTTTTGTCTCTGAAAAACTATACACATCCAAATCTGTGTGTTAAAAATTATTTTTTTGAATTATTTTTTCAAATAAAAATAAAAACATAACACTACAAAAGATTACAACATAATTCTTCACATTATTAAAAAAGGACAACAGAGAACATATAACATTACATTACAATACAATACAACACTATCTATATCTATATCTATATCCATATCCATATCCATATCCATATCCATATCCATATCCATATCCATATCCATATCCATATCCATATCCATATCCATATCCATATCCATATCCATATCCATAGATAGATAGATAGATAGATAGATAGATAGATAGATAGATAGATAGATAGATAGATCGATCGATAGATAGATAGATAGATAGATAGATAGATATAAATACATTCACCCTCACCCAACCCTTCACCTCCTGAAAGCCCATGGTGGTTGTCTTACCATTATTCTTTTTATTACTTTTCCTTTAAAAATTATTAATGAAAAAGTGTTAGAAAAACTTCAGCTGTTACATCATAGCGATTGATGATGACGATGATGATGAAATTGGCATTGTAATTCCAGAGGATGCCAAAGTTCAAGATAAATAATTGGAAAAATTAATAGAACTCAGAAATCTGGCAATAGAAATTACTTGAGTATGGATGAGATGTACTTCAGTAGTCCCCATAATTCTAGGGGAATTAGGAAATGTGCTGTGGACTTTGCAGCATGCCCAGAGTTACACAGACTGACATTTTTCTTGCGAGGTACAGTAGAAATCAATTCCCAATCTTTAGTTTTGCAGTTAGATACTTAAATTACTGAGCTGCTCAGCCAGCTACATTACTGCTATATGTAAATAATAATCTACATGAGGCAATGCAGTAGAACGAAAATATCTATAATATATTTATAAATTACATATACATACACTTTCTCCTAGTAAACTCAAGGTATCATAAATCACTGTCTTCCACCTTCTCTACGTGTTCTTCTTACAAAGCCCCTGAGAAGTAGATTTGGCTAACAAGGAATGACTTCTCAATATCAGCTGGTCTTGCAGTTACTGTTGGACAGTTACAATAATGATGTAGGTTTTAGATATGAATTGCCATAAGTGAAGGGATCTCCATAGCCATTATCTTTGCACACTGAGTTTTTCAACTCAGTATGTAACAGGTTATGCCTATGAAGGTAGGTCATCTTCCAAAGAGCTGCTGTAACAATAGGTGTTTTTCAGTTTAGGAAAACGGGTGTGGAGTGGCATGACAAACTTTTATAAAATGAACTAAATGTGGAGTGGTCAGTTTGGACCAGGGGAAGACAGTGACTCCAGTTTCGCTTGGGCAGTGAATCCACTCTATATGTTAGTACAGAATTCAAAGGAACTACGCAAGGTGCTGTTTTGTATCTAGGATTTAGTGTCTAGACATCAGGACCATGAACAGCTCATGCAAAATTTGGGCTAAACTTTGGTCTTGACTGTATCTAGGTTTAGGACTGGCAAAAGTAATTATTCTTTTATACATTTCACATATTTGAGTAAGGAACCTCATTCAGTTGTAGAGGCTAAGCTTTGCTTGCAGAATGTCTTGAATTCAATATTCTAGTTATACAAAGAGGTTTTCTCATTTGGAGTAAATGTCTTGGAACTCCATACCGTACAAGAAATATATGATGAGAGAAGAAGGACAAAATGTACAAGGCAGACCCAGAGGAAGATGGAGAGATAACATCAAAGGCTGCTAGAAGTGCCAAAACAAGAACTCTGTATCTCCCTCAACATCCGAAGGGGGGTAAAAGAGGAAGTAAAGATGAAGAAGTTATACTAAGAGTCAGAAATAGTAGGTAGTAGGAATGGATAGCCAAGTAGGGGTAATTGGGCTGCACGTTTATGAGGAAACGGACATTTGTGTCTAGGACAGACAGAGAGACAGTGGGTGAGATGGAAGAATGTGTACATCATCTTTTTAAAATACATATTTGTGAACTTTTCAATGATAAATGAACGACTGTTGTAGAAAGCTGAATACTGAACTAGGCTTTGGAATATTGGTTGCAAGCAAAAACATCCTTCATACTAAGTTTTTATTGACTGATTTTTAAAAAATGGATTGGAAGCCTGTATTTGCACCTCCCATCAGTCTGTTGACCACTGCTGGTTTAGATCTTGATATCTCACTGTATTTATTAAAGGCTGGTCCACTGCTTCTCAAAAACCGCTTTTGTCTTTTTATAGCCTTTGAATGCAGGAGAGCTTTTCATGTTTCCCCAACCCCACCCCACCCAAATTACAGTGTTGCATTTTAATTCTTGCAAATTGCTTGCCAATTTAATACCGGCAACATCTAAACAGTAAGTAATTGCTTATGATAATGAGTGCAAACTAATTTACTGAAATATGTTAGTATTCACAGTGCACTTTTACACTGTCAGCTGTTCCAAAAATACAGTACTCTGTAGCTTTTGGTGAGAGGACTTTGTTGCTAGCAAAACAAAACAAAATAAAAATCTTCAAATAAGCTGCTTCTAACTTTATAGTTATTTTCCCAGCAATTGAGCCTATGTGGATATAAGATCTCTTCATCTTCTGAGAGTGGAGGAATTATCAACAGCAGCAGCAGCAATGGGGAAAAAGAGGTTTAAATAACTTAGCTTAATTGCTGATTGATAACTCAGAGATAAACATTTATGCCATGATGGAATGCTACCATCCCCATATGGACTGTAACGACTAATTTAAACAAATTTTAAAGTGAAGCAATACAGTAATGTGTAGATTTTCAAGTCCTTCTTTTCCAACGACTTTCCTTCTGTATGTGGTTATTCCTCCACTGCATCAGTAAACTCAACATGGGTTGTGAATTGCTGCTGATCTGTTTTTTTAACAGTTCGGTAGATAAAAAAGAGTACTTGAAATTTTATTGCTTTCAGCACCATTTTCACCCTGCTTTCTGATAGCTTCTTCTTGTTGTTGGTCTGTTATATCTGAATCTGAATATTGGTGATCCTCATGGCGATCAGCCAAGAAAACTGTCCTGCAAATATAATGCAGTGGCCTTTCATCTGCCTTCTGCCTGGCAGTGGGACACCCAATACCCCAGCTGTCCTAGACAATCGCTGGGACTGCCGGGGTGTTGGGGGAGAAACCGTGCATGTGCACGATCTCTCCCCCAACATCCCAGCTGCCCTAGGTGACGGCTGGCACTGCCGGGGTGTTGGGGGAGAGATCGTGTGCATGCACGGCTTCTCCCCCAACACCCCGGCAGTCCCAGGCAATTGCTTGGGATAGCTGGGGTTTTGGGGGAGAGATCCCTCCCCCGCCTGGCTTGCTAAGGGGCTTAGCTATCCAGGCCGGGGGGGGGGAGTTCTTAAGAGAGGCTGGGAAGAGGGTCATAAGCAGTGGTGGGATGTCAAAAATTTTACTACCCCACCATGACATCATCACAGTGTGGGCGGAGCTAACATCATGACGTCATGGGCGGAGCCAACATCATGACGTTGTGGGCAGGGACAAAGAAAAATTTAAAGTAATATAAAATAAAAATAAGCGCGTGCATACACACATACACAGCTCAACCTACCCACCCACAACACAAACCCGTAAATAAATAAATAAATAAAAAAATAAAATAAAAAAATACATTAAAATGCACCCACCCACCCACCCTAACACCCACCTACAACACAAATCAACCAGAGCTTTTAAACCAGAGCTTAAAGCTTATTATGGCTAATCTTTCTCACACTAGGTCAGATGGAAGGAACTACAGAATGAACTCATCACAAGATGGCTTCATTTTGGCACTTTTCAACCTTTCAACAGTTAAAGAAGTTAGGTACTAAGTCTTTGCCTAACCAGTTCTCTAGGATATCTAGGGGAGCAGGCTATAGGGAGCTTCAGGCTAGCAGCTTTTCTTCCTCCTCCCCACTTGGGAGGACAGCAAGGAGGCTGTGCATAGGCGCCAAGCACTGTAGGCATGCATGCACACCAAGTGCTTGGCGCGCATGCGCAGTGGGGGAACCAGTGAAAAGGTAAGCCCCAAAGGTGGTTTCCCCCAAAAGCTGAAACCGGTTCTCTGGGACACTGGGAAAAGTTACTACCGGTTCTGGAGAACTGGTGAGAACCTGTTACATCCCATCACTGGTCATAAGCCTCTCTTAAGAACCCCCCCCCCCGATCGCTAAACCCTTTAGCAATCCAGACGGAGGTTTCTGAAAAGGTAGGAAAAAATGTTCCTACCTTCTTTTCAGAAATAACCCCCCCCCTTGCTAAGCAAACCAGATCATCCCCCTGTTCCCTTTCCTCTTCAGAAAAGGAACAGGGGTTTTTTTTTTAACATTGTGCGATCAATGCACTGCACAACGTTAAAAACCAGATAACGTTATGACTTGTGGAACCAAGTCATAACATTATCCGAGGTACTAGTGTATATGAAAGAGTTGCCACAATTATGTAACACAGATTGTGTATATCATATTATACGTATCTCCTTTTCTATTCACTTTTACATTTTTATGTTTTATGCCTTTTATATTGCAAAATTATAAAAAATAAAATAAAATAAAGAAAGAAAAGGAAATTCATGGCGGTTTTTTTGGGGACTAAGCCCTGCAGTCTCTCTGCTGCTCAACAGAAACAAAAACAAACATATACAGCATGGTAGCATTATTTGGAAAAGGGATTTCACATAATTTTATTCTCCCTTCACTGCTAGTTTTCATCTCAAGCCAACAATTTTGCCACTCAGCATCTTGGTTTGCAGACCATGCATTTACAGTGTCGAAGTTATTCCCAGTGCTAATGAGGAAACTTTGGTGGCACAAATTTTAAGGCTCCATTTTCCCAGTTATTACTCTGCAAATAAAATGGATTGTTAGCAGCTAAGCCTGGTTCTACCATAGTCCTGATTTAAGATACAGTAGGTGATATAATCCTACCTGACAGCAATTAAAATAATTCAAGGGATTACCCTGAGAGCTAACAAAATTGGCAAGGCTAATACTAATGTGGGTGAGGGAGGGAATGGGAATCACACACAGACACATATATATAATGCCATATTGTGTTTGGTCACCCACTGAATTGTGAGATACACTAATGCCTCAGATAATGTTATGACGTTCCACAAGTCGTAACGTTATCTGGTTTTTAAGGTTGTGCGATGCATTGATCGCACAATGTTAAAAAATGTTTTTAAAAAGCCCTGTTCCCTTTCCGAAAGGGAACACAGAAACATCCGGTTTGCTAGGGGAGGCACCTCCAGCCAGCCCGATCCCAAAACTGGGAGCCCAGGCAGGCTGCCTGCTTTAAGACTGGACTGGCTGGAGGTGCCTGACACCTCTAGCCAGCCTGATCTTAAAGCAGGCAGCCCACCCAGGCTGCCTGCCCGGGCTGCCTGCTTTGGGATTGGGCTGGCTGGGGGTGCCAGGCACCTCCAGCCAGCCCGATCTTAAAGCAGGTAGCCTGCCCAGGTTGCCTACTTTGGGATCGGGGTGCCTTCCACCCCCAGCTACCCCACCCCAAAGCAGAGAGCCCGTAGCGGTTTGGCTGGGACGGGGAACAGGCGTGCATGCGTGCCTGATCTCTCACTAACCGAACCATGGGTCTAAGCCTTGGTAGATCTCTGTCCCAAAGACTGCAGGGCTGGTCTCTAGCCTTGCGGGCTTTGGGGCAGAGATCAACATCGGGGAATTTGAGGCAAACAATTGCATCTCCTGATGTTAGTTGTTAAGCGAGTTTTTGGTTGGTTTTAGTTGTTAAGCGAGGCAACCATTCAGAGGAAATTCTGTTCTTTAAGCTAGTTACTCTCTACGCAAGGCTCTCTTTATGTGAGGTTTTACTGTATTGTCTTCAGTGATCCCAGGTGTTTGTACTCCTTATAGGGTAAGGTAATAAAGGTGATATCTGAGTAAAGGAAGTGATATGGAAGGATATAGAAATGAAAGAAATACAACAATTTGGAAAAGGGGAGATGTTGTAATTAAAAATTAAAAATAAATTGGCAAAAGGGATCATGTATCTATGTGCTGGGTTTTCGGCTATGAAACAGTTGAGCACTGACCCCTAGAGTCAGATACAACTGGCTTTCGAGCAAGGGTAACCTTTACCTTTACTATATATGGAAAAGTTTGAAACAAAAACTGGCACCAAATATTTCTCCAATAATAGAAATGAATGATTTAAAAATGTTCCCAATAAAAAATGACAATAAGTTAAAAGAAATATTAAAGAAATACAATATAAATTTGTTAAAGGAATGTTTGCAGATTTGTGAGGATCAAAAAATTAGGATGGAAATATATAAAGAACTGAATCCGAACTGGTTCTAAATAATAATGGTAAATAAATGGAATAAAAAGTATAAAGAATTGGTCAACCCAGAAAGAAAGATGACTGATTTTGAGGAACTAATTTATAAGATAAGAAAAACTAAATGGGATAAAAGGATTGGTGAGTAAAATATATAAAATATTAAATATGATATAAATATAAATATAATATATAAAATAATATAAATATAAAATAAAAATATAGAAAAGATTAAATAATCTAAGGAATTTATGGGAGACATACCTGAAGATAAAAATTTCAGATAAAAATCGGGAAACTAAATTGGTGGGAAGAATCATGAGGAATTTATCTATAAAAGTTAAAGAACACAATTATAAAATGTTATGGAGGTGGTATTTGACCCCAGTTCAACTAATTCAAATTGATAAAAACAAATCTATGTAGTGTTGGAGATGTCAGCAAAAAACAGGGACATTTGAACATATGTGGTGGAGCTGTAAGATTACAATAGATTATTGGGAGAAATTAGAAAAGGAAATTGAAGAAATAATGGGATTTAGATTCAAATTGAATCTAAAAACTGCATTATTAACATCTCGAATAAATGAAACTTGATGCCAACAAAAAGGATTTGATTTCTAATTTCCTGTCCATAGTGAGGCAACAGTTTGCAAAAAATTGGAAAAATAACTTACATTTAGAATTGGAAATGTGGTATAAGGAAATGTGAAAATTGGCATTAAATGATAAGCTCACCTGGGAACTAAATGTTAAAAAAGGTATAGTGAAAGAAAATACATTTTGGGATATTTGGAAACCTTTTTTAGAATATATGTTGAAATTTAACAAAGGAGATAGACCAGTACTTGAGGTAATGAGTTTTTGGGGAAAATAAATTGATTTTATTTATTTATTTATATTTATATGCCACCCTACTCACAAAATCAACCCTTGGTAAAGTGAGAGTCATGTAATGAACCCATGGACTTTGTAAATACACACTAAGGCCCGCGCGGACGTCTCGACCTCCCCTGGACTCGAAACACCTGTCCGGGGGAGTTGAAAAAGGGCCGCCCGCAGGAGCCACGGCTGAAGAACGGCGCTAGCCCGTGCGGACATCTCAACCTCCCCCGGACTCGAAACACCTGTCCGGGGGAGTTGAAAAAGGGCCACCCGCAGGAGCCACGGCCGAAGAACGTTGCCAGCCCGCGCTGACATCTCGACCTCCCCCGGACTCGAAACACCTGTCCGGGGGAGTTGAAAAAGGGCCGCCAGCAGGAGCCACAGCCGAAAAATGCCACCAGCCCACGCGGACATTTCGCCCTCCCCCGGACTTGAAACACCTGTCCGGGGGAGTTGACTTTGCCCCGCCAGTGCCCAGAGATTACCTGGGGATAGGGGGTGGGTGTTCGCTGCAGCCGTACCGGGACTGGATGGCAGGTGTGTTGGGGGGGATGTGTATGGGCAGTGGGACGGTGTTTTGAATTGTACATTACTGAATCGATTACTGTATGGTTATTTTCTTTGTATTGGGTATGAATTGTATTGTAAATATATTGTTTATGGTCCATTCGGTATTGTATATTGTTTATGGACTGTATTTTGATTATATTGTGTTTATATTTATGTTGTTGCACTGCATTTTGGGATGCTGTGATTTTGTATTGTTGATCTGTTATATTGTATTGTATTTGATTTTATGTTGTAAGCCGCCCTGAGTTGGTTTTCACCAAGTAGGGCGGCATATAAATCGAAATAATAATAATAATAATAATAATAATAATAATAATAATAATAATAATAATAATAATAATAATAATAATAATAATAATAATAATAATAATATACTTGTAAAAATTGCAGTAGAAAATTTCATTGGTTAATTATTTGAGATTGATAAAAAACAAATATTATTTAGAATAAATGAAAATTGAATGTTATAAAGAAGATATGATATATACATGAATTTTTTTGTATGTTTATTGTTTAACTTTTGTTTATTCAATTCAATAAATATTATTTTAAAAAGGTAATATCTGATCAAATCTGATGCTTCACAGTATTTTCTCTATTATGAACGGTTACAGGGAAGAGATACAATTTTCCAATCTTTCCTCTTTTCTTGTTCTGATAGAAAATCTTGAACATGCTTTGAAATAACAGGGTTTTTTTTGAAAATTAGACCATTTTTGCCAAGTGTTTCCTGTGATGGTTCCAGGCTCCCAAAAGTGGGACCACTGGATTGTTTTGCGTAGACTGTTAACAGGTGGCAAAATCATTTGTTTGTGATCTATGCTGTTAGTTTTTTAACTAGGTTTCTGGCTCTGCAATCTGTTGCTTGTCCCATTGGCTGTGCTGACTAGCTCTTCAACTGTAGTCCTTGAGCATCTGGCACATTAATAAGTAATGAAAAACCGATTGGTAGGCAACTCATGTCTTCTGGTCCCCTGTGTGCAATGCTCATTTGTATTAATAGGTCGATTCAGTCAATATGCAGTGGTAAGTCCCTAAATTTCTAAGGCGAGAAACAAATTAGGCAATTGCTAGTGTAATATTTGAATTTCACCTGTGAAAATTACATAATGTCTTTTCATAATCGCTTCTCCTGTGAAGGATACTGATTCCTGCTAAAGGAAAATTACCACCTCTTCTTGAAAGTTTATGCTTAAGCAACAATACAGTGGGAAGGATGTGGGAGGGGTGAAATCTTCCTTTATTTATAGCTGTTTGACTTTTCATTTCCATCTGATGATTTGGCAAGCATTCTGAGAAAGACACTTTGTATTCTTGTTACCTTTAATAGAATTATAAATGGAGTGAATTATTTACGTTGGATATCGTGTGACATTTTACTGCAATCTAAGGATTTTGGTAAAAGATAATTACATCTTGTCTTGTGTATTTAATGAGGCTCTGTAAGGATGTTTGTGGTTTCTCTTTTGTGCAGATACAGTCTGTTTGTGAAATCTTTGTGAGAAGAAGAGATTATTAGAAATCACTTTCCTTGCCATGTGATGGTCTGCAGACAGGTTTTGAGGTTCTAGAAGCCTGGTGGCAAACCTTGGCACTCCAGCTGTTCCTGGACTTCAACGACAAGAAGCCCAAGTCAGCACTTCTGCTGATCAGGGCTTCTGGGAATTGAAGTTCCAGAACAGCTGGAGTGCCAAGATTAGCCATCTCTCTTCTAGAACGACTGCTACTCCATCTTCTAAAAGGAGGGCAGAGATCACTAGAACATAGAAGGAAAAGAGCACTAAAAAGGAAGCCATTTTGCATTAAATTTAAATGTGTCCATTGAAAGCAATATATGCATAGTTAGACATCATCACATTAATTTAAGTAGAAATACAGTGCAACTCAGTATAATGCAGAAGACTTTCACCAGAGGTCCAAGTCATATGGAAACCATCATAATTAGACATCAGTCAGATCTGCAGGATGGAAGGGAAGACCTTTACTGAAAATTACTTCTTCTTCTTCCATGTCTAGGCCAAACGTGAAACTGCCAAAATAAAGGCACCTTTTGATGAGTTCATTCTGCAGTTCCTTTCATGTGACCTAGTGTGAGAAAGATTAGCCAGCAACACAAAGTTGCAGTTACCAGGGTATGCAAAATTGTGGTTCAAAAATACCACAATATTTGAGGAAGCAGTTGATGCTACTAGCAGGGGGAGCTCTTTGTCAATTAAAGACTTCCTTTTATCTTGTGGCTCTCATGGCATTCATACAATAAAAAGGTAAAAGAAAGAAGTTTTAATTACAAAAAAACAATCTGTAGGCAAGAGTTAAGGATTTCAGCTAGTGCTGATCAACTCTTTTGAAATGCCCCAAACACTGCATTTTTGAAGCTCATTGAATAGATGCAATGGTCACAGAGCTAGACAGGTTAATGAGGATGGTGGAGGACAGAGGTGCCTGGTGGGCAATGGTCCATGGGGTTGCAAAGGGTTGGAATCGACTGTGCAACTGAACAACAACAACAAATGGAAGTCAAGCAGCAGCATCCACTGTTCATGTAAAATCTTTGGTTAAAATGAATTTACTAAGTATTAAGCTGTACTTTTTGAGCACTGTGTCCTGGTGGTAAATTTTGCCAATGATAGGAAGGAAATGGGGGCTGAGAAATCAATATTCCCTCTGCTCCACTTTGTCCTACAGATCTGAAACTGATAGCAAGCCAGTGCTTCCTGAGAATAATTGCTTAAGGGCTTTTATTGGGGGTGGTAGGCTTTAATAGTTAATAGGGGGACAGAACCATAAGCTGCCAATCCTTCTCCAAGTAATGAATTTTACATTATTATATTTGCCTTTCCTGAAATATAAACACTAAGGGGCCTGTTTTCAAATGGCTTATAGCCCATTTTTGCATAATTAACAGGGAAGCTCAAAGAATAGCAGCTTTGTGGATTAGACAAAGACAGGTCTAGTGTTCATCAACTCAGATTAATTAGCTGGTTATCTGAATCTCAGCTGGTGTTCTGGTCACAGAGGAATGGGCAGGGAGGCAGAGAAGCCCAGAGAGAGTGAAATCTCCCTCTCAATAAAGCTGGAATGAGAAAACCCCATTCCTTTTGGGTTGTGTTCGAAGAGATTAATGAAGAGTGTGGGATTGCAAGCCTTTGATGGGGTAGGCTAGACTTTCATTTTAATCATTAAGAGTTTACTTTAAAAATTGCAAATATCTTTGTAGTCAACATATAAATAGCTTGAGGGATATTTTTAAACTTCAAGTAAAACATGGAGTATATAAAACTGAATATTTTATCTTGGACCAGTGTTTTAATACATAACACTTAGCTTTGAATCGCTCTCTGGAAGCAGCATGGGACTTGTAGATGTATTGGACAGCAGAGTGGTGCTGTGGCCAGAGGTTCGTACCTGGCCAAGAGTTCTCTTGTAAGAAATGCAGGCAGTCCAGCATTAGGTGCACAAAACTCAAAGCAAGTTTACTTAAAAGGTGGAAGGGTGGCAAGTATTTGCAGGTGAAACAACTGGAACACAAAACAGATATAGTCTCTCAAGCTGCTCAGTTAATTTCACTGAGGTAGTACAATTGTGCTATATACAAGTCTTTTAACAGCAACAGTTCAGTTCAACAGAGAAAAGGCAAGCTGTAGTCAAAAACAAGGCAAAAGAAGTTCTACAGCATTTGTTCTCCCAGTGGAGGCTTACCACAGTTAGTTCTCCTTAGGTCAGTAAGCAAGGATGGAATATTCACCAAAAAGCCATTAGCAGGAACAATGGCAAAGGTTCAGTCCATACAGCAGGTTTCAGAAGATACAGGAATCTTCAACCAGTGTACCAGCCTGTCAGCATAGGAAGGTGAGCATTGTAGCCAAAGATATGCAGGCTTGCACTTTCCTATATACACTGGTCTCTTGGAGCACAACAGGGAAAACACTGCACCTGTGTGCCCCAGCAGTATAGTCTTAAAGGTATAACGGGCATAATATGCCTTGCAACTAGTTAGGGAGAGCAGCAAAGACCTACATTCCCTAACAGGACTGCGGTGGCTCAAGTGGTTAAGATGCTGAACTAGCTGACTGGAAGGTCAGAGCTCAATTCCCAGGTACTGCATGACAGAGTGAGCTCCTGTCTCTGTCCCAGCTCCTGCCAACCTAGCAGTTTGAAAGCAAGAAATTGCAAGTAGATAAATAGGGACCACTTCGGTGGGCAGCTAAACAGTGTTCCATGTTGAGGCATGTCTACCACATGTCCATGGAAATGTTTGCAGACACAGATAGCAGTGGTGCACAGAGATGAGCACTGAACCCTAGAGTCGGATATGACTGGCTTTTGAGCAAGGGTGACCTTTACCTTTATCTGAAGCATGCTCATCAAATTATCTTTTATTAGGTAGGGGAGGATTTCATATCATTGGCCAAAATCCTGTTGAGCAGTCTCCGAATATATAATAGGAATACCATCAAAATGAGTTTCTCCAGCAAAAAATCATCTCAACCCAGAATAATTTCTGACATGAAATTATTATTATTACATCAATGGGAGCAGCAAATTGGCCCAATTAGGTCTTCCTTTTCCAATTTAGCTGAGCACGTAATTTCAAAGATCTATGAACCCCAAAATCTCAAAAGGAGCCCTGTAAATGGCTGCAGCTGATGGATTCATTTTTGTCATGTAGAAGAAGCTGCTCAACAGGATTTCAGCCAGTTTGTTCTTGGAGAGTTTACAAAATTGACAAATGTCTTCATATTTGAGATGGGAGTGAACTGATTTTTTTTTTGTGGTGGGCGGGGATGATTATTTATTTATTTATTTATTTATTTATTTATTTATTTAAATTTCTATACCACCCTCCTTGCTGAAGGCAACCCAGGGCGGTTTAACACATCCTAAAAAACATCAAAACAGTACAGGCTAAAATTCTAAAAGTTCTCAAAATCCACAGTTAAAACCAATTAAAACTACGACTAAAACTTTGTATGATTTAAAAACTTAAAAACTTAAGGGAGCAGGGGAGGAGATCAAACCAGCCAGCAGGCTGAGGTCATTGTGCCTCCAGTACCCCAGACCTGACCTGCCAGCCAGGTTTTTACACCCTTCCGGAAGGGCAGCAGCTCTGCCTGGAGGCGCAGCTCAGTTGGGAGGAGGTTCCACAGGGCCGGAGCAGGCACAGAGAAGGCCCTCCTTCTAGTGCTAGAGAGATGAGCCTCTCTAGCTGATGGCACAACCAGAGAGCCTCTCCGGTCTGCTCTAGTGGGATGGGCAGATGTCCTTGGGATGATGCAGTCTCTTAGGTATCCTGGCCCACTACCATGTAGGGCTTTAAAGGTAATAACCAGCCCCTTGAATTGCACCTGGAGGCACACTGGCAGCCAGTGCAGTTCCCGAAGCAATGGTGAGGCATGAGCATAAAGCCCACACTCCATCATGACCCGGGCAGCCGCATTCTGAATCAGTTGCAGCATCCGAATGGTCACCAAGGGCAGCCCCATGTAGATTGCATTACAGTAATCAAGTCTGGAGGTGACCAAAGCGTGTGTGATCATGAGCAAGGAGTCCCGGTCTAGGAGCGGGCATAACTGGTGTATTACACAAAGTTGTGCAAACCCCTCCTGGCCACGACTGCCACCTGCTCTTCGAGCAGTAGTTGTGAGTCCAAGAGGACCCCCAGATTACGCACCAGGTCTGTTTGGGCCAAAACTGCCCCATCCAGAACCAAAGATGGTAACTCCCGTGATAATGCAGGACCCCTGACCCATAGCCACCCAGTCTTGCCAGGATTCAGCTGTATCCAGCTGTCCTCCATCCAGACCCTGACAGCCTCCAGGCACCTTGAAAGGCCTTCCACTGCATCACTTGCATTCCCACAGGCCGAGATATACAGCTGGGTATTATCAGCATATTGATGATACCTCACTTCGTGAGAACGGATGATCTCACCCAGTGGTTTCATGTAGATATTGAATACGAGAGGCGAAAGGACCGAGCCCGGAGGCACCCCATATTGCAGGGGCCTAGGGCTGGACCTCTTACCTTCCAGCCACACCGAATGGGTCCGGCCCCTCAGAAATGAGGAAAACCAGGACAACACAGTGCCCTGGATCCCCAATCCTCAGAGCCTTCCCAGAAGGATACCGTGGTCAATGGTATTGAAAGTGGCTGAGAGGTCAAGAAGAGCAAGGACAGATAGATGACCCACGTCCCGCTCTCTCCAAAGATCATGCACAAGTGCGACCAATGCAGTTTCCGTACCATATCCGGGCCTGAATCCTGACTGAAAAGGGTCCAGATAATCCACTTCATCCAGGGTCTCCTGTAACTGCCGCGCCACTGCCTTCTCCAAGACTTTACCCAAGAAAGGTAAATTGGACACAGGTCAGTAATTGGTCATTAAAGTGGGGTCTAGAGAGGCTTTCTTCAGGAGGGGGCACACCAAAGTGTGTTTTAAGGTAGCCGGGAAAAACCTCTCCTGCAACGAAGAATTGATAATAGCCTCGATCCAACCGCTTGTCACTGCCCTGGCTGATTTCACTAGCCAGGTGGGGCTTGGATCCAATACACAGGTAGTGGCACGAACAGATCCCAGGAGTCTGTCCACTTCCTCAGGGACAACTGAATCAAACCGATCCCAGATAACCTGGCCAGACTGCACTTCAGTCAACCCCAGATCTGCAGTTTCCACGCCGGGAGTCAACTCTAAGTGAATCCGAGCAATTTTCTCCGCCAGATAGTTAGCAAAAGCCGCAGCCGAACCCTGACAACTAGGGCCCGACCCCCCTCTACCGAGGAGGGACCTGGTCACCCAGAATAGGGTTGCCGGGCGATTATCTGCAGAGGCAATTAGGGTGGTGAAATATTAACGTTTCACCACCCTCAGCAGCACAGTGTAGGCTTTAATAGCAGCTCTAGCAAGTGTTTGGTCAGACTCACTCCGAGTCTTCACCCAGCGGGACTCTAGGCATCTCTTTGCCCATTTGAGCACCCTCAACTCCTCTGTGAACCATGGGGATGAGCGATGCTCATGAGCACGGAGAGGCCGTAGTCCAAATTGAAACTTGTCGGCCCCCCAGTTTCCATTTTGGATGAACTCTAGAGTTGAGAGCATCAGAAGCTATCATTGATAGACCAGACATTTTGCCCATCAATACTGTGGTTGTCCTCTCTGGATGGGAGCCTAGTCTAGTCCATCATTCAGAGGTGATTATGATGTACTGTAGCTATAAAATCAGGAGTCCTGTGATCAAATAGAACCCTTCTCTAACTGCACTGTTACCAGAGGAAAGGTTATAGGATGATTGAGTTTGGATGCTGATAACATAGGGTACAATACTCCCAGACTTGAGGACCAAATGGTCCAATCCCACATGTTGCCAGTTTAAAACTTTTCTATTTAGAAGAAGGGTGAGATATACAGTAACTGTAAAGAGTAAGCAAGTGAAACCGCAGTGTTGTGGAGAAACTGGAACACCCTAAGTGTGATCAATGGGATGTTTTCTTGCTTTCAGTTTCATATCATGTGCATTCAGTATGTGTGTGCCAGGCAGCAGAGTCAGAAAGGTAAAGGTCTGCATTACAGGAATTTGGAACAAATCTCATTTCCTGCACTTAAAAGCTAATTACCATCTCCCACATATTTGGAAACACTGCAGAAAATGGGAGTGTTGCATAGGTGGAAATGAGGAGGCCATCCCATCTCTGGTCTAATTTGAAGATAATCTGGGACAATTGCCCCCCACCCCCCGAGTAATCCACTATATGTAAATCCATCTTTCGGTCGCCCAAGGTTGCTGATAATGTATTTTCTTTGTTAAGTTTAACACTGGTGGACAGCTTTGCTTCCACAGGATGTGAGCCAGCAAATTACTATTGCAGAGGCAGGTCAAGAGATCTGTAGTGCAGTCGAACCGGATTCATGATGTCACATTCGTTACGCTTCTTTCCTCTAGAGTTTTAAAAAGAAGGAAGACAAGGGAATCAAAACCAAAAATATTTCAGCAGAGAGCTGTATGGAACACACAGAACCCAGGCTCTTAAATGGATTTGTGGCTGGGGAAAAAAAGGAATTAGCTTGAATCAGTAATACCATCTGAAAAAAAATGAGACTGAGACCTTGTAACTCATTTGTTGTGACAGTTCTGAGAAAAAGCTCCTGGCATTTTCTAGAGGAGACTTAAGTATATGATGGGCTGTACTTAGATCCCCAGACTGCTTCACCCACTGTCCTCGGTTGACTTGCTTGAGTCAAAATATTAGGAGGTTTTGGAAAGACACAGCACGGGAACTCTTCTGTAGCAGTTGACATCTCATGTAATATAAATGAGACCTCCAATACAGCATTTCAGAAAGCAAATATGTTACCTCAAATAGGATGGACATCTTTGGAAGAGTGGGGATTGCTTAGTTAGTGCCAAGATGGAGACTGTAGACTGAATAAATTAGCATCAAGTGGGCATATCTTTGAGCTTTAGCCAGACTTTTGTCTTCCAGGTTTTATTTATTTATTTTATCATATTTCTATGACACCCTTCTCACAAATGACTGGGTGGCTGACAACAATTAAAACATAATAACAAAAACCAACAATAAAATACCCACCCATCACATAAAGAAGTAAAAAGTTAAACTTTAAAAATAAAAAGATTAAAAGAAGAGAAGATTAAAAATATAGGTTGGAGAGCAGCCAATGATTCTTCCACCGTATAGACAATATGAGGTATAGTTACACATCTAATGCTCACCTGAACTCATCAGGGCTTATTTCTTAGTAGGTATGCATAGGACTGCATTGTGCCTACTATAACACTCTGTTGTCCAAACAGTGATGTATGACAAGTTAACTACAGTGTTTTGCTACTTTTGAAAGATTAATAGGTTTTGTTTCAGTCTCTGCAGCATGAGTTCTCATATGCTAAAATCTACCACTTGGACAATTTATTTATTCATTTATTTTACAGACTTATATGCCGGCCTCCTCAAAGAGACTCAGGGCAGCTAACAAAAGTTTAAAAAGATACATAAAAATAAAAATTATTCAAGCTGACCACTGCTAGTCTGGCCACTAGATGATAGTTTTGTAAATAAATAAATAAATCAGAATTAGCAATAGTATTTATACTTTTATACTACCCATAATGCTTACAGCAGTCTCTGGGTGGTTCACAAAGTAATTGGTATTTTACCCAACCTTGGAAGGTGGAAGACTGAGTCAACTTTGAACTCAGATCTTGAGCAGAGTTTTGGCTGTAGCTTAACCCATGCACTTTGGGGTCTCTCAAAATGAAACTAGATACAGTACTTGGTAGTAAGGTCATTGTGCGAGTACTTGGAGTAATGGGAAGAGGTATCCAGCAGCCTTCATAATGTAACATCTGGTAGAAGTCATGTCAATCCTAATGATTATGACTTTGTTTTATCTAGTGAAAAAAATGGCAAGCAGGCACAAGACTAACTTACATGATTGGTTGATTGAATTTCCATAAAGCACTCAACAGTGTTGTTTAGAATAAGGAAAAGCTCCTGGTTAAAAGAGAGTGTAACAATATGTATCCCAATTACCAACATGTTTTAGCCATATGCAATTACATCCACATCAGATGTGCCTTTCATAATATGCCACAGATGGCTCAATCCTATATAAACATGTATGTATTTATTGTTTCTATTCATATCTTGCTCATCTGACTGTGTCAGTCACTCTGGGTGGCTTAAACATAAAAAATTGGAGATAAAACATCCAGTGGAAGATAGTACATAGAAAATAAGACAAAAACACTAACTAATCCACATTTTAGCAGCAATTGTATTTAAACAGAGAAGGAAGAAAAAATACTTTAATTTAGGGTCAGCAGATCTTTAAACACTTGTTTAAAAAGTTCAGTTTTAGTCTGCCTAAATTTGGTCTGAATGTATTTCCTAAACTTTGTTTCTTATCTGTCAATTCCGATCTTCCCCTGTATCTGATACACAGTAGCTGCTGTGTGAACAGGTCGACTCATCCAGGCTGGTGAAAAGCAAGCTTCTGTTTGCTTGGAACAACTGTGACATAGCTCAGTGGTGGAACATCTACTTTGTTTGCAGAAAATGTCTGATTTAGTCCCTGATGTTTTCTCCCTCCCTCTGGATTGTATTTGAGTTGGGAAGTGACAGGTTGTGTAATTGATCTGGAGTAAACAATTTGATCAGGTCCAGTGCTGAATTTTTGCACTTCAGGAGCCTCAGGGGTGGGGGTGTGGCTACACAGTCAGTAAAAAGAACAGAAGTTGCTAAATATTTACTCACAGTTTTGAAAATAAAATAGTATTTAGGGGATTGAACAAAGTTGGAGGGGGACTGGCATGCTTAAACGGTGCACCACCAGTTCTGGAGTCCTCTAGGACCGCTTAATAAACGTCATTGTTGTTGTCTCCGCCGCTAGGAGGGGACATGGGGAAAAGTTGCAGGAAAAAAGCTGAGAGTTGCCCTTTGCTCAACTCTGACCTGAATAATATAAACGTCAGAAGTGGTACAGTCCTAACTTGGAGGAGAAGTGGTGTTTTTTGGTGTGTTTGGGTAAAATAGAGCAGTGAAGCATTCTTGTAATAAAGCCGTAGAACAAGGCAAATAGCAGCTGCATTGCTTCATGGACATTTGCTCATTTTAAACATCCTGTGGCTTGTCTGAGCATCTTGGTGGGAAGGGAAAACTCTTGTAAGGCTGCCAAATTCTATATTGAGGTACCTGATAAATTGGCATTGCTGTTATACCTTGTCAAGTTGTTTTCTGATTTATGGTGATCTTGTGAGTTAGTGGTGAGGAGACAGCTAAAATATACAAGGATGAGGATTTGGTATTTTCCACACTCTGGTCCTTATATGCCCTCCAAACCCTACATGCTTTCCCCCACAGCTTGGCTGATCAACACCATTGTTCCTACACTATTACTTTTAATATTTTTTTAATGAGCAGCTTCAGGCACATATGTTTGAGAAAGAAGGCTAGTCACCAGGATGTTTCTAGCTTTCCATTTCACGTGGGGTTTGGTTGTAGCATTTGGAGTTTGTTGACATTTTCAAACCCATGTCAAAGGCAGCCCCACTTAGATCCAATATGCATGGCTCAGTATCTTCTATGTCATTTAACATCTTTGCTAACATCTTGGTTTTTTAAAATAGCATTGATTTGCACATTCAGTTTCAAATGATGCAACATCAAACCCTATGCCTGCTTACAGAAACCCATTGTGAGTTTCTGTATGATAAATTCATAACCCAAGTTAACATTAATTAATTAATGCCGGTTTTGGATTGGTACTGTGCAGATATATTAGACATATCAAAGGTCTGAGGAAGTGGGCTTGATCAATGAATATAACAGTTAGCCACAATGTTTTTTTAAAAAAAATTAATTTATTTTTACTTTTGTTTTGTCTTAATTAATGAAACAGTATTACTTGTATGAATAATGCATCCAGTTTTAGAGCCTATGTTTGCAACTAAATGGGTAAAGGTAAAGGTCACCCTTGCTCGAAAGCCAGTCATATCTGACTCTAGGGTTCAGTGCTCATCTCTGTTTATAGCCAAAGACCCAGCGCTGTCTGTGTCTGCAGACATTTCCGTGGACATGTGGCAGGCATGCCTAGACACCAGAGTGCATGGAACGCTGTTTACCATCCCACCAAGGTGGTCCCTATTTATCTACTTGCAATTTCTTGCTTTCGAACTGCTAGGTTGGCAGGAGCTTGGACAGAGACGGGAGCTCATTCTGTCATGCAGTACTCGTGTATCGAACTGCTGACCTGCTGGCTTCCAGGCAGGATCTTAACCACTTGAGCCACTGCAGTCCCTGCAACTAAATGGAACCACTCACAAATAAATAAATGGTTCTTACCTGTTTGGGGAAGCCATCTTGGTTACAAAGTTGGTAAATTAAAAGAAGAAAATTGAACATAGACATTTACCCCAACATAGTTGGATGGGAATCAAAATGTAAGCCATGGTCTCTAAACTGTCCAATTGTCAGATTGTTGGTAATGGCTGAGCCTTGTGAAAAGTTAGGAAAGAGAGGTTTTGAAAAAAAAGTTGAGGTCATGCAGACTGTTGATTTCCTCCATTACCAAGTTGTTTAAAGCTTTCAAAGTTAAGTAGCATTTACTGTAAGGAGGAAGAGTGTAACATTGCAACCTCAAGCAGAAAAATGAAGACTTGAGGGTGCCTTCTAGCTTGGTCACAATAGCAAAACTACATTAAAAATGCTTCAAAAACACTGGTGGAAATCCTGCTACATAGCTATGACATCAAAACCTGAGTTTGAATTGCACATACTGTATTGGTCAAAGTGGGACTCACACAAATTGCACAATCATCTTGCACAGTCCTTTTTTTTTTCAGGGAGGGTGCTCAGCACATTCATGATGTCTTAATGTTATGCTGAAGGACCACAGTGGCTTAGTGGTTAAATTGCTGAGCTTAACAACCGGAAGGTTGGGAGAGCCGTTCAAGACCTTAGTACTGCATGACAGAGTGAGCTCCCATTTCTGTCTCAGCTCCTGCCAATTTAGCAGTTTGAAAGCAAGAAATTGCAAGTAGATAAATAGGAACTGCTTTGGCAGGAAATGTAACAATGTTCTGTGCACTCCATTGTCTAGTCATGTCTGTCTGACATGACCATGACACAGACATCACTGGCTCATTGGCTATAAATGGAGATGAGCACTGCACCCTAGAGTCAGGCGTGACTGACCTTCAAGCAAGGGCAACCTTTACTTTTAATGTTATGCTATAGCTTGACCAACAGGATTCTGGCCTTTTGTGGGGAGGGGGGACTTGTAGTACACATGAGGCTCGATTTTAAACTTCCTTGTTTGTTGTAGGAATGAGAATCATCCTAAGGCTTAATTCATCTTTTTTTTCTCTTACAGCGGGAACAACATATATTTTTAGCAAAGGTGGTGGACAGATTACGTATACCTGGCCTCCCAACGATCGACCCAGCACACGAGCTGATAGACTGGCAATAGGATTTAGCACAGTCCAAAAAGAAGCCGTCCTGGTGCGAGTGGACAGCTCTACTGGGCTCGGAGATTATTTAGAGCTGCACATTGTAAGTACCATCAACAAAATGTAATCTTATTGTTTATCTGTGCATTCCTTTCCCAGCTTTTCCAGCCTATACCAACACTGTCTTTTTCTGAAATTGATTCCCTGCTATTGAGTAACATTTTTTTTCTCACCCAAAAGCATTTAAGTGATTTATGAATTTCAATCCCATTTTTGGAAGAGATTTTTGACACTGGAAGATTAATTCTGTTGGTGAACGGTGAAATGCAGGGTTTTAAACCATTCGAGAGCTCTGACTTCAGTGGGATTTAGCAAAAACTGCATATTGGGTATTGAATCACTTGTGTAAAATTGAGATGTCTCCTTTGGCTTTTGTGGCAATTTGTGAGAACAGGATGAGATAATGAACTATAACCTTGATTGTGAGGATGGTGCTGTAATTAAAGTTAACAGGTTTTTTTAGGAACAAATACGGCTGTGTGATCCATGCACAAACTAAATGCAGGAAGAAGGCAATACCTTTACAGCAGGGGTTCTCAAGGTTTTCGCGCCATGGGCCGGACCACTCACCCTTAGACTGCTGATTGGGCCAGACACGTGGTCCCCCCATCACAAATGCTGCCACAAACTGTGGCGGGCACATTTGCACATGCGCAGGTGCATTTACAGCTGTTGTAAGCATGCACATTTCCAGGGTTGCTGCTGTGGGCTAGATGGAATGGCAGCAGGGGCCAGGTCTGGCCCATGGGCCATAGATTATGAACTCCTGCTTTATAGGATTACCTAAGAAATCATACATTGTGCATGAGCATTCATAATTCAAGATCTCTTCTTCAGGCATGGATCAATTTCTTGTGGATAGGTTAGGAAAATTATAAAGGAAAGTCCCAAAAGTTCATGATATGATTTTCGGCCAGGCTTTGTCTCTTAGATGTGTTGTGGGAAAACCAACAGGCTGCATCTTTTATCACCCCCATTCAACAAACACAGAAAGCCAGGTACTGTATCTGCATATTACCTTCCCAAATTGCCTTATTTTTGAAGCTGAAGTTTACTTTGTGGCCAGAGGAAGGGGCAATCAAAAACCCAGAGCACTCTGTCAAGGAATTGGGGAACAAATTTGATTTACTGACTAGATGTGCCAGTTGTAGTCAAATAAAAGTCAATCAGCAATATTATCTCAGGGTTAGAACTTCCTTTAATTTGTAGTGCTGCTGTGTTGCATTTATTTTGTTTATGGATCACATGGCTGTCTTTGTTTATGGGACTACATAGGATACTACAAAAAGCCACCCATCAAAAACTCTACATGGACTTTAACATCCCCCTGCAGTTCTTTAGAATACTTCTTTTGTCCTGTAATACTGTTGCATTGCCTGCTCCCCTATGGCCTCTGGTCTACACAAGCACAATCTGGAAATAATTCAGAATAATTTAATTAATTCTCTCAGTTAATTCTTGAGATCTCTTAAATTCTATTTAGTTATTTACCAAACGGGTTATATTTGATCTGCTAGGAAGACAGCAAGATAGCTTTGCCACCTACATCCTTCCTCTCCGTGTGTTGAAAATACAGACCGAAGAGAACGTTATCCTCACATTGAGCATCTCTGTACAACAGAGCATCTGTGTTTTCCTTAATATGTGAAGACCAAGAGTGGAAAAGCTAGTATGCTTCTTCAAATGTTTAATGAGGAATGTAAAACTTTGTTTGGCTTATCTTCCCACGTGATAATGAGGCACTATGACATTTCTCTCCCTGTTGGCATGGATCATAATGAAATCCCCATCATTCTTGACAGAGTTCTCACTTTGTAAAGAACTGTGGTTTACATAAGATTGTTTACTTCTGTGGAAAACTGCAAATTGATCCAAACTACAAACCTAGGAAGACTCCTTGGTTTAAGAATTTGAAGCACAGAATAGTCATTTTGTGTCCTTCTTAACAATCAGCCAGGCTTTCCATTCTGGTTGTACATGTGTGAGAAAGGACCCTAGAGACTAATTATAAAGACTTTGTGTATCAGAAAAGGGTTTTGGCTCTCAGCTGGAAGTGAGAAGTCTCACAAGGATTCAAAATTCCTTGTTGAGGTGGCTTCATTGGTGGAAAGATAATCTTTTTGGCATTTTGGCAAGTGTCATTTTCTCATCCTTAACTTTAACGCTTTACTGAAGGATTCAATAGAGCTGCAGATGTTAGTTGAGATATAAATGTTTCCATACATTTGTTACCCAACTACAGTTAAGTAACACAGAGAGGATTTCATTGGTACTCACTATATGCATCAAACCCATAGCCAAATAATGTGATATGGCAATTTAGCTTTTAAAAAAAGCGTCGTACTTGCCACACAATACTGGAAAGTGGGGTAAAAATGTGATGAGGAGGATTTGTGGTCCAAGTGGTCATGGAGCACCAAGATCTGGAAACTTGCAAGTTTGGGAGGCACCCTACAAATAGTTTGGTCCAGTTCAAAATTTACTCAGGAGTGGAGGACTGGCCCAAAGCCAGTATCTGTATCACCTATTTTTAGAGCTCCCTGTTGTCACTTTTCTCGGCTACAATAAGACTTTGCTCTTTCATTTATATCAGGGGTGCCCAAACTTTTTGAGCTGTGGGCTGGTCACGTGGTCCAGGGAGCTGGTCACTATGGCTTGTGGCCCAGATCCGGCCCCCAACACCAATTCATCAATTGCTCCTGGAAGCGGAAGTATGAATTGGGCTGGGTGAATTGGCATCAGGGGCCAGATCTGGGCCCTGGGCCATATTTTGGGCACCCCTGATTTATATGAATGCCAGAGAAAGATACAGTAAAACACCGGATAACGCTAAAACTTGGTTCCACAAGTCTTGGTGTTATCCGATTTTTAGTGTTATCCGATCCATGTTAAAATCCTATGGGATGGATCGGATAACGTTAAAGCTCCATAGAGATACATTGTAACCGCACAGGCTTTAGCGGTTGTTATCCGATCCATCCCATAGGACCTTAACGTTATTCGATCCAATTCTCCTCCCCAGATTACTTAACGTTATGCGATTTTAGCCTTATCTGATCCAATCGTTATCCGGTGTTTTACTGTATATCAATACTAGCAGACCTGGAAAAGATGTCAAAGGAACGGTAGTAAGCCTATTTGACCAGCCCTGTTCTTAATCCTGACAAGAGCTGACTGGTCTCACCATTACCGTTGAGTGATAAATTTTGTGCAGAAAAGCAGAGTTGTCACCCGACGAAGTCTAACAGAGTAATTTCAAGTTGCCTGAGAGGAAATAAGTAGCAATTGCCACAGAACGTGCCTGGATGTTTATGGCATTATAAATAAATGATCAGTTGAAATAAACTCAAAGAGGGCAGTCAAGAATTTTAGCAGTTTAGATTAATCTCAGCTTTGTTAATAAATTAACTCTGAATTTGATTTAACAACCCTACTAGTTTACTGAAAATGGAATACTTCTTCTCACAAGAAATTACTTATTGACCTATTAGCAATTTATACTTGAGCCTTGGAAAATGTTTTGAGGTGATTAGTCCCAAAGTTACCAGCCCCATCCTGGTAAATTATGGGGTCAAGCCATTTGTATTGAAATGTTTTCTCTCTCCAGCTCATCACTTTGTCTAGCTTTTAAGCTGTTTTTTGAGAGCCAGTAGGATGCAAAGTTTCAAAGGTTGGGCTGGGAAGAGTTGGATTCTGGATGCAATGAACTATAAAGTCAGGCCCCAACTATACTGGGAAGCCAGATAGCTCCAATTTAGCTTTCCTCCAATTTGAGCTTGCAGCCTGTATTATAGTTTGCAATACAGTATTTGAATAGGGGCTGTGAGTTGATTTGGGATTTCAGTGTTCACATTCAATTTGATGTGATTTGAAGTTTAGCCTGTAGTCCCTCCTTCTTTTCCTCATTCATGTGTTATCGCTTCTGCCAATTCTTTTGTCGTTAAATATTAAGCCACTTAGTTTTGAAAGGGTTATATGGTGTTCCAGAAAAGGTGGCAGTGATCTGAAATTGTTCTTAATATATACAAAAATGCCACAAACCACAGGAATGTCTTTTAATTTGTCTGGGTTGTTTATGCTTTGTGTGTAATCTTTTGTTTTCTTGTCCATAAGTGATCTAGCACTAAACTAGCATATAAATAAATGCTAGTGACAAAGTGATTAGGTAATGTGTTGCTAAATCTCATATATGTTTAAAAAAGTTCAGGGGTGAATTCAGAAAATGATTGGATGGAAAAAATGTCACACAACCAAATGCCTACATCACTGAATCGCTACCCATAGACACACAATTTATCTCTACAAGAATGAATCAACTGACCACATTTGGGGGGGGGGAGTACATTCAAATTGTTCCAGCTTGAAAAAGGTGAAAGGCCACAGCAACAGAAAAGAAAAGCTCTACTGGGAGGAAAAATGGTCCAGGCCAATTAGTGTCTTGTGATTTAAAAAAATACAGTAAAACCCTGCTTTACAAAATTAATCCATTCCACAGGGTTTTGCTTATACCATTTTTTTTTTGATCAAGCAAACTGACCATAGGAATAAATTGCAGTTTCCCATAAGATTGCATTGAAAACAAAAATTCCACAAAGCATAGTGTGGTTTCCCATAGGAATGCATTAAAAAAACTATTCCAAAAAAAAAATCTGTCATTTCCTATGGCTTTCTTTCTGTGTGGTGAGTTTTCCCTTAAGTGAGCTGTCTGTAAAGCGGGGTTCCACTGTACCAGGGGTTCTCAAACTTTTCAAGCTGAGGGTCATGCTCCCTTAGACAGCTTCGGCGGCTGGACAGCCATTTTGCCCTGCCTGTCACACATGGCACTTCTGGGTGTGATGGAGGCAGTGGGGGGCACATGAAATGGTGTCATAGGCCATATCCGCCCCCCCCCCCCGGCCATAGGTTGAGAACCGTTGCACTGTACTTTGAATTAATCCATACTCTAACTGCAGCAAATCCCACAATGTTTTATTCTGTAGTCATAGATTTTATCTAAGCCTATGTGAGAGAGTGGAGAGTAGGAACAATGTTTACTGGAGGTATAAGATGTAATGGTAACTAAGAAATAACCTAGCTCCCACAATGACATTGAAATGCCAAGATGCTGATATGGTTTGGTGTGTACCTTGGTGCAGTGTTTTGGAACAAGTTAGTTAATTAGTTTTTGTTAACGTGGGCCTGCTAATTATTATTATTATTATTATTATTATTATTATTATTATTATTATTATTATTATTATTATTATTATTATTATTATTATTATTATTATTATTATTATTATTTCTTGTCAGAGATTACTCTGGGCTGAAAGGATTTTTGCTGGAGAAATTCCATTCAAGAGACACTCACATGAGGCTTCTTTCATGTCCCCACATGCAGCTGTCGGGTATCGAAACCCAACCTTCCAGTCTCCTAGCTCAGCATCTTAACCATTAAGCCACTTGGGAAGCTGCTGTGGGTTTGCTGATACCCATTGGATTGAGACCATAGTTGCTAGTATGCTACTTTTTTCCACAAAAAGCAAAATAAAAAAATGATGTTTTTAAAATGGAATCAACAAATAATTGATGACCCAGACTTACTTGACCTTTTGCCATGACAAAAAGTAGAAGACTCTCCTTTGAGCCCCCAGTTTGTGTTTTAGTCTGAGTTTAGTCTGAGGTTATATTGGACTGCAGTGGCTCAAGTGGTTAAGATGCTGAACTTGACAACTGGAAGCTCGGCGTTCAATACCCGAGTACTGCATGACAGAGTGAGCTCCCATCTCTGTCCCAGTTCTTGCCAACTTAGCAGTTTGAAAGCAAGAAATAGCAAGTAGATAAATAGGTACCACTTCAGTGGGAAGATAAACAGTGTTCCATGCACTCCAGTGCCTAGGCATGCCTGCCACATGTCCATCAAAATGCCTGCAGATGCAGACAGTGTTGGCTCTTTGGCTATAAACAGAGATGAGCACTGAACCCTTGAGTCAGATATGACTGGCTTTCGAGCAAGGGTGACCTTTACCTTTACGTGTATTGGCTAGAAATGGACAAATGCATGAAACCCAGTTTCATGCTTTCTCAATATTGAGTGTGTCCTAATTGGGTCTGTATCAGACTGTGAGCTTTCCCTGCCCCACTGTGAAAAGGTAGTGGTGGGGGTGATGGTCCAACTTTCTAGGCATATTTTTCAAAATACATTTGACATTTTTCAAATGGAATTGTTTCTTGTATGCATTCTCCCAGTGATTGAACAATGTATGTGGATGTTTTTCGACTGGATACATATGTTGTGCACATTGTTCAAATGTTCCTCCCAAACACATTTTTCATTCCTGAATTGCATTGTGACCTCTGAGAATACAGATTTCTCAGCATCTGGGTTTATGTTCAGCTCTGGCAGGTGCACAAAAATTTCTGTGTGTTTTGTATTCATTCCAAATACCAATGTGCCACTCTCTTGGCTTCTGTGGGATTATCTTTTTAAATGAAGATTGTAAAGAGAATTATCTTTTCAAAGATTTACGTCTTTTTTTAAAAAATCAAGTAATAAGAAGAGCAAAGACAATACCAGATTAGGTACCAAATCAGACAATACCTAATTAAACAATAGCAAATTAGATATGAAAGAAATGCATGTCCCTTGAGTGCCATGCACAATCAAGATATCAGAGCAAGAGGGATTTTTTTTGACATTTTATGAAAATGGCTTTCTTTCAAAAATGTTGGGAATCAATTGCTGGATATTGCTGTTTGAAAAATCCAAAACACAAAAGCTGTGGCAGATATGTGGTTGGTGTGGGTCGATGTCGACTGCAACTCATATCCGAGAATGCATTTTCTTGAAGCAGGAAAAATGTCACTGGCATGAATTTGTTTAAGGGGGATCCCATCTTGCCATGAAATGACCCACACACTGTGATCTTGGAGCCATCTCCCATGGCATACTTGAAGCACGACATGCAGGATTTACCACCGGGATTGCAATGGACTGCTGCAGCCTTGAGGATATGGACACGATGCACCTTCACAGCCATTCCATCTGACATGGCATCTTCTGCCTCCATGACCTTTGGGAGTCAAGAGTTTCTCCTCTGCTCATTTTTCCATTGGGCCCAAATGATGGTTTCCAGTGGCATTTCCTCCACTGGGGGGGGGGGATCTTCACCCCACGTAAAGGGGCTCATCCCCCCCGGAGCCGTTGGCCCCTTTAGGGAGTCAGGTTAGTTAACTGCCACCCAACACTCGGTGTTGAGTCACTGGCTGTATGGTCTACTCCATTACCATAGCACAGGGGTGCCCAAACCTCAGCCCATGGCCCAGATACGGCTCCTGATGCCAATTCATCTAGCCCATGCCACCCTCATCATTCCTGGAAGTGGAAGTAAAACATGCCTTTACTTCCACTTCCGCGAGTGATGAGAGTGTCATGGACCGGATGAATTGGCATTGGGGCCAGATCCAGCCCATGGGCCATAGTTTGGGCACCTTGCCGTAGTGGGATGTCTGGCCAGACAGTAGGTATACTTGAGGGTAAGTGGTGATGTCACACTCAGGGGGTAATTTTTTATATATATAGCCTTCCTCATTCCATCCCATAGTTCCCATGTGATGAAGAAGGATTATTTTGAAAGTCAGAAAAGATTTGGGAGAGAAAGGGCAAGTCTTGTTACTGTCGATCTCCATGTGTAAACATAAGAAAGCAAAAAAAAAGTTTGTGGAGTTTTGTGCTGCTGAATTGCAAATGGTTAGTAGCAATTTTATGAACATAATGTCTTTATTTTCCCCCATTTGAAACATCGTCCTTAGCTAATGAATGAAATAAAAGAAATAAATGAACCAATGAGCATAATTCAACACATCAAATTCATGATCTAAATCCCTGACAGTCGTGTCCTTAGACCAAGGGTGCCCAAACTTTTCGGCCCGGGGGCCGGATAACATTTTATCAGATGCTCCGAGGGCCGAACTATCTCTCCATGGTACATATATCCACCCAGCCTTGCCGCCGCCGCCACCACCACTAACGCCTTTGCCGCCGGCTCCTCTTTCGCCGGCTCCTCCTTCGCCGCCTTCGCGGTGTCCTTTAAAAGTGTCCTTTTAAAAAAATATGACAGATCCTAGAAACTCACATCCAGCTTGGTCATTGTGGCATCCAAGGAGCTGTTGTTGTGTTCCAAAGGTTCAGGTAGGTGGGATTTTAATTAGCAATGAAAAGTCATTAGCCTTAGAAAAGATCTGCTTCCTGACATCATGTCAGGAAGCAGATCTTTCATAAGGCTAATGACTTTTCATTGCCAATTAAAACCCCACATACCTGGAACTTTGGATTTTAATTAGCAATGAAAAGTCATTAGCCTTAGAAAAGATCCGCTTCCTGACATCATGTCAGGAAGCGGATCTTTTTTAAGGCTAATGACTTTTCATTGCCAATTAAAACCCCACCTACCTGAAACTTTGGATTTTAATTGGCAATGAAAAGTCATTAGCCTTAGAAAAGATCCGCTTCCTGAAGCAGATCTTTTCTAAGGCTAATGACTTTTCATTGCCAATTAAAACCCCACCTACCTGAAACTTTGGATTTTAGTTAGCAATGAAAAGTCATTAGCCTTAGAAAAGATCTGCTTCTGACATCATGTCAGGAAGCAGATCTTTCATAAGGCTAATGACTTTTCATTGCCAATTAAAACCCCACATACCTGGAACTTTGGATTTTAATTAGCAATGAAAAGTCATTAGCCTTAGAAAAGATCCGCTTCCTGACATCATGTCAGGAAGCGGATCTTTTTTAAGGCTAATGACTTTTCATTGCCAATTAAAACCCCACCTACCTGAAACTTTGGATTTTAATTGGCAATGAAAAGTCATTAGCCTTAGAAAAGATCCGCTTCCTGAAGCAGATCTTTTCTAAGGCTAATGACTTTTCATTGCCAATTAAAACCCCACCTACCTGAAACTTTGGATTTTAATTAGCAATGAAAAGTCATTAGCCTTAGAAAAGATCTGCTTCTGACATCATGTCAGGAAGCAGATCTTTTATAAGGCTAATGACTTTTCATTGCCAATTAAAACCCCACCTACCTGAAACTTTAGATTTTAATTAGCAATGAAAAGTCATTAGCCTTAGAAAAGATCTGCTTCCTGACATCATGTCCTGCCTGGCTTCCTGCAGCCTCAGAGGGTGGGGGAACTTCAAAATTAGCGCGCATTGGGTCTCCCAATCAATTTAAAATCAGGAATTACACAACGCACAGCCATAATACTGTAAATCAATTTTGACTTCCAACTTATACCAACACAGTAATACCCCGTATAACGTGAGTATCATATAGCGCTAAAACCGTATAACGTTACAAGATTTTCGGAAAAATCTTGTATCGAATAACACGATTTTAACGTTATCCGATACAGTCGTTCTTAGCAGCAGGGTGGGTGGAAAGCTGAACGGGGTTCTCCGTTCAGCTTCCCAGCCACCCTGCAGCTACGGAGGCAAGGGCGGGTGGCTAGGGAAGCCGACAGGGAGTCCCCGTCAGCTTTCCCAGCCACCCTGCAGCTGTAGATCGGGTCCTCTGATCTCTCTGGAGCAGGCAGGGGACACGATCCAAGCTGTTTCTGGGATTCCCCGACTTCCTGAGCCAGTGCAGCAAGCCAGAATGTCAGGGTTCGAATCCCGACATTCTGGCTTGCTGTACTGGTTGAGGACGTCGGGGATGCCCACAAACAGCTTGTATCGGGTCCCCACACCTCCCTGGACCCAGCCGGGGGGGGGGTCAGAAACCCCAAAATTGGTAAAAAAAACGGACTTTTTTTTTTTTACCAATTTTGGGGTTTCTGACCCCCCCCCTGGCGGGTCCAGGGAGGTGGGCAGACACGATCCAAGCTGTTTCTGGGCTTCCCCGACGTCCTGAGCCAGTGCAGCAAGCCAGAATGTCAGAGTTCGAATCCCAACATTCTGGCTTGCTGCTCTGGCTCAGGACGTCGGGGAAGCCCAGAAACAGCTTGTATCGGGTTCCCACACCTCCCTGGACCCAGCCGGGGGGGGGGGGTGTCAGAAATCCCAAAATTGGTAAAAAAACGGACCTTTTTTTTTTTTTTACCAATTTTGGGGTTTCTGACCCCCCCCCCGGCGGGTCCAGGGAGGTGGGCAGACACGATCCAAGCTGTTTCTGGGCTTCCCCAACGTCCTGAGCCAGTGCAGCAAGCCAGAATGTCAGAGTTCGAATCCCAACATTCTGGCTTGCTGCTCTGGCTCAGGACGTCGGGGAAGCCCCGAAACAGCTTGGATCGGGTCCCCACACCTCCCTGGACCCGGCGGGGGGGTCAGAAACCCCAAAATTGGTAAAAAAAAACGGACTTTTTTTTACCAATTTTGGGGTCTCTGACACCCCCCCCCCCCCGGGTCCAGGGAGCTGTGGGGACCCGATCCAAGCTGTTTCCAAAGTTCTCCCACCTCCCTGGAGGCTGCAGCAAGGCAAAATGACAGGATTCGAATCCCGACATTCTGGCTTGCTGCAGCATAAAAGAGGGTGGGGGAAGTTCAAAAGTAGCGCGCATCAGCTCTAGGGAGGTCGGGAGACACACACACACCTCTTTCTCTCCCCCCCACACACCTCTTTCTCCCTCTCCCAGAAGAAACTGCTTGTAATCCTGGACACACACACACACACATCTCTCTCTCTCTCTCTCTCTCTCACACACACACACACCTCTTTCTCCCTCTCCCAGAAGAAACCATTCTCCCCCCCCTCAGCCCTGAATAAGCGGAAGGCTAAGACAAAATGGTGGACGCTTACTTTTAGCTCCCGGATGGCCTCAGACTCAGTCTCTCTCTCCACTCTTAACAGCCAAATCAGCTAGGCGGAGGGATTCAGCAATTCTAAATTAGATTCGGCAGAAGTCCTAGTACTAAGCAGCAGAAGGAAGGAACTAGGCACTGATTTGTGATCCCTCCGCAAAAAAAAAAGTCCGCAAAAAAATTTTTTTAAAAATAAAATAAAATAATAAGAGTTCCTATACCATGTCGGGGGCCGGATGAAATGGCCTGGCGGGCCGGATCCGGCCTGCGGGCCGTAGTTTGGGCATGCCTGCCTTAGACTCTACCTGCCGCTTTTTTTTTTGCCAGAGAAGGGCTATAACAATTGACATGCTTTCTAGCTTCTTCTCTCTGTTCTAACAGGCCCAGATCATTGCTCTGTCTAACTCAGTATTGCCTCATTTGAATAGCAAGAGCCTCCACTGTCTTCTAAACTCAAGCTTGTGGATTCCATTAGGGCAGGGGTCAGCAACCTATGGCCTGTGGGCCTCACTCCACCCACCACTGCCACCACCACTGGAAGCAGCTGCAGACATGTTTACAGAAGCTGTAAATGCATTTACAGCAGTTGTGGATGTGTTTACAGCAGCATTTATGGTGGGGAGAACACCAGTCTGGCCCCCTCAACTGTCTGAAGGAGCGTGACCCGGCCCCTGACTTTAAAAGGTTGTTGACCCCTGCTTTAGGGAGTCAATTTATCTTGTACTACTACTACTTTTCTTCTTGTGCTGCATCCAAATGCGAATATAGGCAATCATCATGGTGATCAGCCATGAAGACTGTCCAGATAATAAAATACAGTGGCCTTTTATCTGCTTTCCACATTGTAGCATGACCCCCATACCACTGATTCAGTTCTGTGAGTCACTTTCTGGTCTTGAGCCCTTTTGTCACACAAGGTCCTCATTGGCCCCAAGCCAGTATTGATGAAGCTGCTGCCCTCAATCAAGATGGATTCAAGTGGGATTTAATCCACTTGGGGACCATCACCCTTCCCTGTGGACTTTGGCACTCAAGGCCATTAGTCCTCAGGTTGGTCAGGTTAGGTAACCGCCGCCTGACACTTGGCGTTGAGTTGCTGGCAGTATGGTCTGTTCTATTACCATAGCAGGATAACCTGGCCAGACTGGTGTCTTGTACTTGGTCTTCCTCTTTTCCTGCTGCCTTACCCATTTTCCACCATTATTACCTTTTCCAGAGAATCTTGCCTTCTCATCATATACTCAGGGTAGGACAGCTTCATCATCCTTGCCTCCAGAGACTGTTCAGGCTTAATTTGCTCCAAGACTCACTTGTTAATCTTTTAGGCAGTCCAGGGTATCTGCAAAGCAATCCTCCAGCACCATATTACAAGTGAATCATTTTTTCCTGTCATCTTTCTTTACTGTCTATCTTCATACATGGCAATGGGGTATATTGGAGTGTTAATAAACTTAGTCTCCAGTGACATGCTTATAGAGAATGTTCAGGCTTTGTTTGCTCTAGGAAACATGTGCTTCTTTTTCTGGCAGTCCAGGATATTCATAAAGTTCTTCTCAAGCACCACATATCAAATGAAATCCTGTTAAATATATTTGCTGTCCAGCTTTCACAGCCCTACCTAGTAATGGGTAACACGGATAATTGTGGTCTTGCTGTCCTTATACTTGATGATAATTGACAATTCTTTCATTGCTGACGTTCTGTGTCTCAGTCTTCTTCTGATTTCTTTGCTGCAACCCCCATTTGAATAAATGATTGAACCAAGATACAATTTTTTCCACTATTTCAGTTTTGTCATTATCAACATTATAATTCTGTAAGTATTCTCTAGTCATGATTTCTAGCTGCATTGGGTTGTTCTAATTCTTGCCTAGAATGGCAGCTTCCTTTTGCCACTTTTTTTGGAAGGGTGCAATGAGGAGGAAGCAACTAGGGCAGTGGTGGCGAACCTATGGAATGCGTGACAGAGGGGGTACTCAGAGCCTTCTCTAGTAACGCACGCCATCACCCCAACACAGAGTTTGCTCTGGCACTCTGCCCAGCAGCCCAATGGGAGCGCTTTCTCCCTCCCCAACACAGAATTTTCCCTGCCCCTCTGCCCAGCAGTCTAATGGGAGCACCTCCTCCCAGTTTACCCCACCCCTCTGTGGCATAGACAGCAGCCTGTTGAGTTTGGGCACTTGGTCTCTAAAAGTTTCGCCATCATTGAACTAGGGCATTGTTTGAGGGCATCAGCATTTAATGGGCACCAAAATCTTGAGATAAATCTGCTGATGGGTGTCAGGAAAATAAATGTTGACCCCTTATGGTCCTATTCATTTTCCTTCTCCTCACAAAAAGCATGAACTCCCTCTTTCTGTTACAGAGAATACCATGTTCTCCTCCTCCTCTTTAATGGGGAGCTCACAACAGAGGAAGTGAAAACGTGTTAAGCCACACAAAATAAGGTCAATTTTCCCCCTGCACAGCATGGTGGGCAAAGTAACAAAACAAAAATACATTGAAAATAAAACCGGGAAATCTTGCTTATGCAGGCAAAAGTGTCAGTGGGGAATCTTGGCAAAGTGAGACTTGGTAAATTGCTGAGAGTGAGAAACATTGTGAATAGTCGTTGTGTCTGCACTTTGCATAAACATGCAAAGAGCTTTTCGGTATAAGCGAAACTGGTTCATTTTATTTTGTCTGGCTTAAGCTTCATGTTGCTTACCTCCACTGAGTCTATAACCAACATCAGACAGTAGTTCAGAACCATAAGAGACCCCTTGGGTTTAGATGGAAAGAAGAGATGAACTGAGTATCCTGAATTGACGGTGGCAACAAAATCAAAAGTTCAGGCAGGCGGTTCATAGAATCATAGAGTAACTGAGTTGAAAAAGGCCTATGAGGGTATCGAGTCTAAACCTCTGTTCAATACAGTTTCATAAATATGTGTTAAATTGCCATGGCATGAGTCCTTTCCACCATGAATCCTCTGAAACCACCTGTGGAATTCACCTGGCTGAAGAGGACTGGAGTTACCACAAAACAGTGCTTCCATTACACCTCCCAGATAGGTAGCCCACATTATGGTATTGGAAATGATATTTTCTCCAAGAGAGACATCACACATTCACTCACTCACTCACTCACTCACTCACTCACTCACTCACTTACTCACTCACTCATTTAAAGCATTTCTTTGCCATCTTTTTGCCTTGCTGGGCTTCCAAAGTGATTTACCATAGTTCCATTGTACCAGCAGACATTATATCACACTGACATTATAAATTTTTTTTGTAAAGTTTTAACAGATTATTTGAAAGGAAATTGAAACATCCATTTAAAAAACAATGTAAAACACAGTCCTAGAGGCTAGAGGCCTCTCATATGGGAGCCCCTGGAACTGCCCCGTTACGGAGCACCTTAATTGAGAGGGGAATATTGGAGATCTGCTTGACATGACTCAGTACCGCGATGTCACCTCTGCTGGTACAATGGAACTATGGTTTGTCACAGGAAGGCCTTTGTCATTCTTCTTCTTCACTCAGTAGTTCCCCATGCCAGCTGGTTTTAGAGGCCAGGAAGGGCCAGAAGCAAAAGCATGTGAGACTGGTTCCAACTCGATGGTTCCAAGCTTTCTGAGACATCTCAGTCTACCTCCTCACCCCCACCCCTTGCAGTATCTTTCTCTTCCTGGACTACAATCTATGTTTGTAAGCCATGCTCCTGAGACAATTTCAGACATATTTTAAAAATTGAATTACTTCCTCTTCTGAAAACCTTAATTCCTTGAGATATTTTTCTTCCATCAGAATTAATTAATGTGTCAATAAGAATTTAGGGATCCTTCCTTTTTTCTAATCCAAATGTGAGTTTGAGGATTAATACAATACCTTGCATGGAAATCATCCCCAAAGTCACCAGAATAAAATTATTTGTTGAGTTTTGCATCCAATAAAATACAGTATCATTTAATATATTTTTTTACAGTTCTGATCCCATATTATTTATCAGTAGTTGCATGAGTCACCACTAACCTTCTGAATGGTTTCAGTATTTTTCCCCCAAGAGAAAACTTTCTGCTTTTACATATCCTTTGGCTGTACATCTTGTGATTGTAACAGAGCTTCATAACAATGCCTTGTTGCATGAATAATTGTCTGGAAGTTATCCTTGGGTCATGAGAAACACGACTTGATTAACTACTGACAAGACACATATAAAGCAAGGAGGTTGTGCTTAATTAACCTGAAATTCTCTGATGTTAAATATCACATTTTGACAAATAAGTACAATCCAATATAGTGTTTGATTTTTCTTTATTTGTTGAGGAAAATGAGAAGGAGTTCTAGAAATTAATTAATTAGAATGTCAAAATGTTTAATGGGTTGAAGAAGGAATAGTTGAGAAGACATTTTTCAGTAAAAACATTAACTGGTCAAGTATAAGCTGTACTGTTATGATTCTTCTTCTTTTTCTCCATCTCCTCCTCCCTCCTCCTCCTCAGCATCTTGTCAGACTTTAAACTGCCAAAATGAAGCCACCATTTGGTGAATACATTGTGTAGTTCTTTTCACCTGACCTAATGCAAGAAAGATTAGCCGGCACAACAAGGTTGCTGTTGCCCAGGATACATCCAATTGTTGTTCAAAAATACCACAGTCTTTGAGGAGATTCTTTATGTGCACCCCATTGTTGTTGTTATTGCATGTTTATTTATGGTAGCTAAAGAGAGATACATAAGGGATTTCCTGCCTCAGAAAAGCCTAGTAGCCAGTGCTCCTTGACTATTACATTCAAACCTCGCATAAACTTGCATAACCAGCGAGTTTTTCGCTATGTGAGTCAGACTTTCCCTATAGAAAAACTTGCATAACGAGCGTTTCTATGGGGAAAACTGGCATAGTGAAAAATGTTCCTATGTGAGTTTTCCCCCTTGAAATGTTCGTTGTGCGAGTTTCCCCATAGGAATTTTCGCTATGCAAGTTTGTTTCGCATAGCGAAAAACTCGCATAACAAGCAGCATCGCAGAACGAATTAAATTTGTTATGCGAGGTATGTAGTTTAGTCTTTGTCTGTCCCCTCTTTTGATACATTACCTTGGTGGCAGCACTAGAATGACATCCCTTTTCCTTCTTTTATTTTTAACTTTTTGTGATGCATCATCTCCTCCAACGTAAAATAAGAGACAAGTTTTTGCTGATCTGCTTCTGCTTTCAAATAAGACACACAGAGAAAAGGGTTCCAAGAAAGTCAGTTAGATTCATAACAAGGCAAACTCTTGCCTACATATTTTTAAAGGGGAAATAAAATGTGGGTTTTCTGTGCTGTTTCATTACATTGGTCAGCACAATTTTTCTGGCATGAGGTACTCTAACGATTCTAAGGTAATTTTGAGGTGCTGATTCCGAATCTGGCATCCGTTTTTTTTCTAGCACATCAGGTTTTTGAGATCTCAAATATTGCAATATACCTACAAACAGCAAATTTATCAACATATTCATCGAGCTATACAGACCTAATAAAATAACATCCAATATGCAATACTTTATTGAGCAAACATATGTAATTATGAACTGAAGCACAAAGTTGAGAGTGAAAGCATATTAACATGTAAGAATTGAAATGTTAAGATATGAAAATATGTACAAAAAGGTAAATTGACAATATTGACCTTACATCGTCATGAACGACCTTTTCTTGGACGCTCTGCGACATTCAACGTGTGTAATGTCTCTCATCAAGGACCAACAGTGTAATCTGCCATCATGTTGGTGTTCCATGAGCCTTGGTAACGTTCTTCCATTACTTTAATGTCTTGATGAAAACGTTAACCGTGCTCTTTGCTCACGTCACCCAAGTTCTCTGGAAAGTTGGCGAAGTGACTATGTAAATAGTGAATCTTGATGCTCATTCTACATCCAAGTGCTTGGAAACTCAAAAGCAGCTCCTCCACAATCTCTCGATAGTTGTCCACTTTCTTGTTGCCAAGGAAATTCCAAACAACATCGGTGAATGCATTCCAAGCTCTAGCCTCTGCTGCCGTCATTGTTGGAAGAAAGTGTGGATCCCTGATGAGAGTTCTAATTTGAGGGCCATCAAATATTCCTGCCTTTTTCTTCTCCATGCTGAAACCTGGAAAAGTTGTATATATATAGCTGAAGCAGTTTCCAGTGTGATTCAGGACTTTGACGAATTGCTTCATTAACCCAAGTTTTATGTGCAGTGGAGGTAATACAATTTTATTCCTATCAACCAGAGGCTCATTTGTAATGTTCTTGTCACCAGGCGTCAAACTGATTCTTGGTGGTCAGGTCTTTTCCACCCAGTGTTTTACTGTAGCCCTACTGTCCCAATAGCAAAGGAAGCAATGGTATTTGGTGTAACCTCCTTGCTGGCCCAGCAAAACATTTACCATTTTCAAATCAACACAGATCACCCATCCATGATGTGTGCAATCCAATCGATCCAGAATTGTCTTTATATTGCCATACTCTTCTTTCATTTGTACGGAGTGTCCTATTGGGATTGAACCAGATATATTTCCATTGTGCAATAACACACATTTTAAACTCCTTTTACTACTGTCGATAAAAAGTCTCCATTCACTGGAATCGTATGTGGGCAATCCTATATGGAGAAGAAGCCCTTTAATATCATTACAATAAACAAGTGGACCATCAGATTGGAAGTACTTTCGCAATGCTGCTTCTCTTTTACAATAAAAGGAGACACTAGTGCCAGGTCTGAGTAGTCCTTTCCCTTTCAGCCTGGAAGCTAACAACTGCAGACTGCTTTGGCAAATACAAATCTCTTACCAGATCATTCAATTCAGGTTGACTAAACAGATTAACAGAATCTGCATCAGATGGCTTATAGGTTGGAGCATCATTATCCTCATCATGTGTAGTAGAACCGGATGAACTGTGGGATTCAACATAAATCTCTGGTAGCTCTGTATATACAGGCACAGGTATTTCCTCACAGTGTCCAACTGGTCATTTGGCAGACGGGATATCGGGGTATTGTATGTGGTGTCTGTTCTTTTTATTGAAACCTTTGACATTGACAAGGCAAAAGTAGCAGTCATCCACATGGTTCCTTGGTTCGCTCCAAACCATCAGCACACCAAACTTCAGCTTAGAATTCATTCCTTTAGACCATGACCACAATGTTTCGACATAGGTTTTGCACACTGTATGAGGAACCCAATGTTTGTCTTGGTCTCCCAGTGGTACTTTAAAGTAGGCAAGATACACCCTCTTGACAAAGGTAGTGATGTTGTGCCTTTGATCCTGCAGGGTAAAGCTACTACAGATGTAACAGAAGATATCTGTGTCATTACGGCATTTCCTTCTTTCCAATGTTGTGTCCATTGTTATATCACAAACTGCACTAAAATATATACATAAGAAAGGTTATCTACATAGCATCACATTATAATCACTAATTTTATCACTATAATTCTATAACTGACTTGCACCAACATGCAGTCAGGAATGACAATTGGGTTGGCCAATAGCATAAAAATGTGATGTGATAGAGCAAATCTGAGATCATATTTGTAATCAGCAGCCTGAAATTAGTATAAAACAACTGCAAAAGCTCATGCCAGGGAAATTATTTTTGTATTACTGTGTTATTGAACTTGACTACAGCCCCCATGAAGCTAGGAGTGGTGGCAGCTTTAATTCCTGTTCTTCATGTCCTCCTTGTCCCACCTCACCCCAAGAAGCTTGTGATTCTTCTTCTTCTCCTCCTCCTCCTCCTCCTCCTCCTCCTCCTCCTCCTCCTCCTCCTCCTCAATCAAACACTAGACTGACAAAAGGAAGCCAATATCTTGCCTTTGTCATTGTCCAAACCTAAACTGTAATCGGTGCATGTTTCTGGCAGTAATTAGCTGACCAGTAAATTATCTGGATTCTGTATGTCTCCACATTCACACAGCATGTTGTTATCCACCAGCACTCCCCACTTGATCATGTTGGTCTTACATTTAGGGGCACTGACCCTCAGTCTATTCAGGGTCCTCCAAATGATGTAGGAGAGGTTGAGTTCCTCAGCCATATCCTCCTTTAATGTTGTTCCTTGTCCAGTGAGCTCCTTTCTACATCTTTTAATTTGGTTTGCTTGTGACACTGTCTATGTTGTAATATAAATTGTCCCTAAATCATCTCATGAATATCATAAATGTAACCTGTAAGTGTATACCCCACTATTAACCTGCTCCTTAGATGGTTCTTTGCCTTTGGTAAAGGTAAAGGTTTCCCTTGCTTGAAAGCCAGACATTTCTGACTCTAGGGTTCAGTGCTCATCTCTGTTTCAAAGCCAAAGAGCCAGTGCTGTCTGCTTCTGCAGAAGTTTCCATGGTCATGTTGCAGGCATGACTAGACACCGGAGTGCACTTAATGCTGTTTACCTTGCTGTTTACCTTCCTACTGAAGTGGAAAAACTTGTATATGTGCAGCCCTATCCAAGCATTACCTTCACAGATAGACTCAGTGTGTTTAGGGAAGAGGGTTTAGTCCGACTCTTCTTCATTGTAATTTCTTACATGTGGAAAGCAACAGGTCTGTAGAAGAGAAACATCTTTCAGTATTTGGGCTCTCCACACAAGTGAGAACTCATTAAGGATTTTGCTGCTCATGCCCCTTCTTAAAGACTTCTTGAGCAGGAACCTCTCCTCTGAAGATGTGTTGGTTCCTACAAAGTGGGGGTTCTCATAAGTAGAAAGAGACAATGGAAAGGGGAGGAGCCAAGCATCACTCATCTTTGAAAGCTAGTGAGTATGTTCATGAAGGTAGCACCTGAGCAGAACTGAAGTGTCTAGCTTTGTCTGCTTACGTATCTACCTACTTATTGTGAAAGCGAGCACCAAACACATACAAAAAATTGGAATGTCAGTTTATTGACAATGTGACAACGGCACAGGATGATGCCAGATGAGGATTTCCACTTAGTGTTGTATACAGAATCCTTTTCTAACCTTTCAGTTAAGCCTGGCAAGCTGTTACAAGACTTTTTCCTTATCTGTTGAGAAACAATTAATAAGCAATGAAATAATTACTTCAATCCAAACTCTGAGAAAGCCAAGTGCTTTTACTCTTTCTTTGTGATCCATTTCTTCCCCTTGTTTATCTGCCAACATGACTTACTGTCTCTAGCAAAACGTATTTGCTTCCACACTCTCTGTCTCTCTGACATTTGTGTACACTATCACCAGTTATGTAAGTCCCATAAAGTTTGGGCACCTAGAACTGTAAGGTCACCTTTGCTCAAAAGCCAGTCATATCCAACTCTAGGGTTCAGTGCTCCTCTCTGTTTATAGTCAAAATGCCAGTGCTGTCTCTGTCTACAGATGTTTCTGTGGACATGTGGCAAGCATGCCTCAACACCAGAGTGCACGCAACACTGTTTACCTTCCCACTGAAGGGGTCCCTATTTATCTACTTGCAATTTCTTGCTTTTGAACTTCTAGGTTGGCAGGAACTGGGACAGAGACAGGAGCTCACTCCGGCATGCAGTACCTTCCAGTCAGCGAGTTCAGCATCTTAACCACTTGAACCACCACAGTCCCTTCTAGAGCTGTAGGTGACATCAAATCTTCTAAAAATAATAAATGGTTTAGAATCCCATCTGTATTTGTTCAAGGCCAAGGTGGAATTAAATTAAATTCAGCAGCAGTGACAATTTGCCTGTGTGCGAAGCATTGCAGTGACACCAAATATCACAGTTCTGTTAAAAATGAGAAGAAGGGTTGTTCAGCTCCATTGCTGTAGCTGGACATGACAGTTGAAGGGAGCACTAGCAATATTCTTTGGGGCCTCTTTAGCCAGCACTGGAAATAAAACCAGAATCTTAAGTTGATTCTAAGGAGTTTTGTGGTCAGATGTTAGCCCTAAGTGAAGTCCAAAACGAATTGGGGTGGGGGAAGATTTCATCACATCCAAAGATTTAGAACGGGGGGTTTCAACCTAAAGCCTGCTGGCCAGACCCAGCCTGCAATACCATTCCAACCGGCCCATTGCTGTCTCCCCTGCACCTGAAAGTAGAAGCGGACATGTTTACGTCAGCTGTAATACACACCCACACATGTGCAGATGCACCTGTGGCTGATGCAAACATGGAAGTAGGCACATTTATGTTAGCTGTAAATGTGCCCGCTTCTGGGGGAGTGGTCTGGCCCACTCAGCCTTTCCAGGGGCATGGTCAGGCTGATGCTGCAAAAAAGATTGGCCACCCCTGGTTTAAAAGACTATCAAGTAACTGGAAAAATCTGAATTTAACATGCCAAAGAAAGCCAACAGTTCAAAGGAGAGTTGAAGTTTAGAGGGAGAAAAGGGAGATCAAACAGGAGAGGGATTGGGGTGACAGAGAAAGCCATTACCTTTTGTTTGCAGGATCTGAGTCTTGCTGTTGGCGTAAATTCTATGTTTGTCATTGTAAGTGCAATAGTTGGGCTTGCTCACTGAATAAACCTAACCAGTGTGCCGGGCTTGTAACTACTGAATAAATATAGTGAGTTCCGGTTTCTGAGAGAATGCTGTGATAGAATTAAATGAGATCAAATCCATAATCAGTAGTCTGGAGACAGGTAATGAGAGAAAATGAAAATGTACTGTTTATTAATTGAGGAAAGCCCTTTGGAACATTGGGCAGGCAGAAAGACCTCTGTGCTGATTTCTATGTCTGTAGGTCTCCTTCCATCTAACTAGGAGCAGGAGGAAACCAGTTGTCATCTCAAAGAAGTAGGAAGTGTCAAAAGAGTGGGGAGAAAGAAGCTAAGCAGCTCATTTCATGAAGCAAGGTGACTCTGTACCTGAAAGTAACACCTAAATAGAGCATAGGTAAGAGAGCTGCAGTAGCTTAGTGTTTAAGATGCTGAGTTTGATGACCAGAAGTTTGACAGTTTAAAATCCGAGCGCTGCATGACAGAGTGAGCTACCATCATCTGTCCCAGGTAGTGCCAACCTTGCCGTTCAAAATTTCAAGTAGATAAGTTGGTACCACTTCAGTGATAACAGTGTTCCATGCACTCTGGCACCTAGTCATATTTGCTACATTACCATGGAGATGTCTGCAGATGCAGACAGCGCTGGCTCTTTGGCTGTAAATGGAGATGATCACCACCCTCTAGCGCAGGGGTTCTCAACATTTTTCAGCTGGGGACCAGACCACACCCCCTCAGACAGATGAGCAGGCTGGACTGGTGGTTTCCACCTGCCATAAATGCTGCCATAAAATACATCCACGGCTGTTTTAAATGCATTTACAGTGGCCACAGACTCATTTACAGCTGTAGTAAACACATTTGTGATGGCTGCAGACTCATTTGTGACTGTAGTAAATGTGTTTTCAGCGGCCACAGACTCATTTATGGCTGTTGTGAGTGCATTTATGACAGCTGTGACTGAGTCCGTGGACGATTCTGGCAGGAGCGAGGGCTGCTGGAGCGAGGTCAGGGGCAGGATTATTTGGTGCTGCAGGCTTGATCCAGCCAATGGGCCATAGATTGAGCACCCCTGCCCTAGAGAGTCATGTACTTTCGACCAAGAGAGATCTATTGAGCTCTGTGTTTAAAGGAAGAAGGAAAAAAAAGTATTTGAGAATTGCATTCTGCAGATAGATGCAGAAATGGCATGTGTAGAAAAACATAATCAAGCACTTCTGACTGTCTGTTGTCCTGTTTCCAAATGGTTCAGGTACTCAGCAATTGCACACATGAATTCAAAACCCTTTTCTTTTGGAGAAGTATATATTAAGACCCTGGCTGCTCAAGGCAACTCCACTAGAAGACTGAAAATACAATCGCAACAGAAAAGAAACCTTTGTTGCTGCAACTACCATGAAATAATCCTTCAAATGAGCTCTAGCCAATGTGAGGTTGAGTTTTTAACCATCATCACTCTAGTCTCTGTCCCATACATTTCATTACCAGCAACTCTTTCATGAACCAGGGGCTCATCTGGTTCTACTCCACGGGAAGGGATGCTTAGGAGCAATAGTGCCAATGACTCTAGCCATTTCACCATTGGAGAGGTCAACCAGGGCTTGGACAGAATTACCTGCTAAAGGGAAAACAAAAACAAATACAGGAAACTCCCCAAGAGCCATCAGAAAACCAGTCGGATCCATCAGTCTCCTGGGGCAGACCATCCTAATCAACTCCTGCACAAAATTAATTGATTTTCCTTTCCATTTAAATTCATTAACAATATATTAACTTCCTACTCATTAACATGAAAACAGAGTCAGTATATGCACTTAGCATATTTTGTAATATTTCAGGGCTAAGCATATGCAAGTGGTCGGAGCTCCACACAACAAGGTACCCCATTTGACAAATTGTATTTTGGTTTTTTTGTTTATGCCTGGGTTTTATTGCCTTCCCTATTGACCCTCCCCAATTTCCTCAGCCTTTGTAGTGTTTTGATGTGTTCTTTGGCTGCGTAGAAACAGTAACAATTGGCTTCAATGTCATTTCATTTCAGAGAGGATGCTGGGACTTCTTCCTGTTCCTAACATTTTTTTATGGAAATAGTGTATTCTTGGAGATAGATACATTGATGTTGTAAAGCAAGAGAGCAACAAGGGAAGACTGTGTTCATTAAGTTTTTAGAGCAGGGATGCCTGTTCTAAGATTTTAGAGCAGGGATCTCTGTGGGCTGGATCTACCCCCTGACCTCATTCCATCCAGTCCACATTGCCCTTGCTGTTCCAGGAAGTGGATGGGGGGGGGGATGTGCCCGCCATTGCGCATGTGTGTCCGGAACCACTTCTGGGAGTGGCGTTGAACCATTTCTGCATGTACAGGGATGTTGGGAAGAGAACTACTTCTAGGAGTGGCGCAGACACATTTGCACATGCACAAATATGACCGCGTCTCTCCTGTAAGTGGTTCCAGACACACATGCACAAGCTGTTTGGGAGGCGTGGTCAGGCCCCTGGCACAAAAGGTTTGAGCACCCTGTTTTAGAGGATGGGATTGGGCAATTCCAGTCTGAAATGTTTTGGATAGTGAGAGGAGCAGGGTCTGCTTTGGCTTCCTCTCAGAATGGATGAGATCTCCTCACATTCATGGTAGAGATGTCTTTGGGCTGTGCTAAACCTACATCAGTGATGGCTAACCTTCTCACTCCAGGTGTTCTTGAACTTCAATTCCCTGCTGGGTTCTGATCCACTTGTTCATATGGTCACCCTTCTCCTATCACATCTATCACTGCTACAGGAAAGAAAGAGTTGTTTTGGACTACTTCTCCCAGAATTCTCTAACCATAGTGGGTGATGGATTCATAGATAATCATCCAAAGCCCCTCAGACCATGCTGCAGGCCAGACACATGGTTTTCCCCTGACACAAATGCTGTAATTTATTCATTCATTCATTCATTCATTCATATTTATATATTGCCGCCCCATTTGAATGAACGACTCTGAATAGCATTACAACAATAATATATAAAGCATCCAATCTTAAAACATTAAAAACCTCTTTTTAAAAAACCTTAATAAGCACCAAAATTACACCCCACCCCCTTCAGTTGTTGCCATAAACTGCGGTGGGCACGTTTGCATATCTGTGGGTGCATTTATGGCTGTCGTAAACACATCTGCTTCCATTTCTGGGGTCATCACCATGGGCAGGATGGAATGGCATGGGAGGGGGGACAGGTCCAGCCTGTGGGTCATAGGTTGTGATCTCCTGGTTTAGTGCATGTGTGTGTGTGTGTGTGTGTGTGTGTTTGCAGTGTTTCTTGCTAGCATCCGAGCAAGCTGTCAGTTATGTTGCAGAGTGACATAATTGCAAAGGTTTTGTGTACATGTCTGCAAGTTGCCATAGTGAGCTAGCAATAACTTTAGCACAGAGTGGTGTCAGGGGATCACCTAGTTTGCTTGGAACTGCTAGATCTGCTCTCCCTTGATAATTTCTTCAGAGCATTCCATGTGCTGTTTTCTAGTGTCCTAATTGCTTATGTTTGGGAGGGAAGGGGGAGAAAAATAAACTAAAGTTATATGCTTGGAGTCTAAAATAAGATAGCCATGCACTTTGGTAGAGGTGGAACTTGTAATTGACCTCATGAAGGGTACAGGGAGGAATACAAAAATAGATCTTGTTTTTAAAATGTAAACAATTTGAACCAGTAACGAAGTAATATTTTTAACCGAGAAAACTCATTGGCCCTACTCACTTCTGAGCAAATTATGTGTAATTACCATGGTAGTGGCATGCTCTTGTCGGCTACCTTTGTTTTCCGTTTTGGTGTGTTCTCCTACACATGGTGGACATTGAGTTGCAAATGCAGAGGCCTGCTGCTCATGGGGGCTTTCAGAATCCTGACTCTAGAGGACACTTCTTGTGGATACTAAAAGCTGTTCCTCTTCATGCTGCTTACCTTCCACATTTCAGAAGAACCACAAAGTAGAAAAAAAGGAAGTATTTTCCTGTTCTGATTTATGTTACTTGATTTGCTAACAACTGAATGAGGCAAAGATGGAACTGCAGCGGCTTAGAGGTTAAGACACTGAACTTGATGACTGGAAGGTTGGCAGGTCAGCAATTCAAGACCTGAGTGCTGCATGGTGGAATGAGCTCCCATTGTCTGACCCAGCTCCTGCCAACCTAGCAGTTTGATAGCAAGAAATTGCAAGTAGATAAATAGGTACCACTTCAGTAGGAAAGGTAGCATTGTTCCATGCACTCTAGCATCTAGTCTTGTCTGCAACATGACCACAGAAAAGTCTGCAGGCACAGACAAAGCTGGCTCTTTGGCTGTAAACAGAGATGAGCACCGCATCCTAGAATTGGACACAACTGGTTTTCGAGCAAGGGTAACCTTTAACTTTACCTAATGAGGCAAAGAGATTCCTGGGGAAATCTCTGCATTTAAACGCTTTTTTTACATTGCTTTTCAATATGTATTTTTTCTTGTTACATGTCATATAAACCAACTTATAGCAACCCACATAGGGCTTTCAAGGTGAGATATTTTGCAAAGCAAAAGGCAGGTGTCATAAAAAGAAAAAGAAACACTTATGGGAAAACAAAGACAATAAAGAAAAAAGATAACTTTAAAAATTTACCTAGTTTTTCATTATCATTAAAATAAAGAGATTTAAACACAGGGAAGAATGGGGCTTACTTCTGAGTAGACAATTTATCCTCACATTGTACCCTACATACTGCAACAATAAAGCATGCGTAGAGTTTGAATGTTAATTTCTCTTTTGTCTTAGAGTAGCAACCTGTATAACGTCATATGGGATTCTTAGGAGAAACTCTGTTTAGTTGTTGATAAAGCAATTGATTAAGATTACAGCCAGTTGTTCTTTCTACACCAGAGGTATGCCCACCTCCCACTGGTGGACTTCAATTCCCAGAAGCCTAAATCAGTACATTGGCTGATCAGTACTTTGGGGAATTGACTTAGGCTTCTGGGAATTGAAGTCCAAAAAACAAAGGTTGGGAAACACTGGTCTACACAGACACATTTCAAAATTGCAACATACAAAAAGGAACAAACTTGAACTCTGTTTAGCTTATTTACAAAACCCTGTTGATTAAAGAAATCATGGCCAAGGGTGTAGGCAGCTCATGGCTTCTCCTGCCCATGAGCTACCAGTAGTGACTAAAATACTGTCACGCCCCAACTTGTCTGATGTTATATTTACACAGTGTACAGGATCTGTTCTGCTTTTCTGTTCCTTTATCTTTCTGCTGCTCCTGTATCTTTTTGTCATCTCTAATATAATTTGTGCTCTGATTTTTTGTAATTACTGGTTTCAAAACTGCGTGTTGCTATGCATTATGCAAAAGTCTTTTAAGTGTATTAAAGAAATGCTTCATCTAAACCCAGTTGAAGTCGCTGAAAAGAATCTAATTGCACAGTCACTGAGTTTCCATACCGGGGGAAAAAAACCCAGCATTTGCCTGGAGTAGGATTTGATGACAGAGCTCTACCAGTTTGAGGCTGCAGGTAGGAGGACACACTGCTAAAGGCCCTTAAAACAGTTCCCTGGAACTTGAGAACTGTATGAAATCTTGGGGAGAAAGTGCAGAAAATTCCCTCTAGTAGAGGAACATTCAGAAATGAAGGCTCTCAGTTACAAGATTCATAATTCAGGCATCAATTTCCTGCAGAATAGGGAAAAGTGTAGCCTCCCAGCAGATGTTGGACTGCGATTCTCAACATTATTAACAGCTGTTTAGGATAGTGAGGGATTATGGGAACTGTAGTCCATCACCATCTCCCAAGCAACTCAGTGCCCAGCCAAATTTAATAGAGAGCCAAGCACTGAATCTTCCCCCACTGCCATTTATTACTTTCCTCTTCTCAAAATTGATGTCTTATTCTGACCTTTAAAGGTTTGAAGGTTGGAACTGCCGTTTCCAGAATCCTCCAGCTGGTCTCTGTGATATCCATAGGATTTGGGGATTGGATGCTGAGCTTGATGGTCAACAGGTCAACAGTTCAAGACCTGAGTGCTGTATGATGGAGTGAGCACTCTTTGGCTGCCCCAGCTTCTGCTAACCTCACAGTTTGAAAGAAAGACATTGCAAGTAGATAAATAGGTACTGCTTCAGCAGGAAAGGTAACAGCATTCTGTGTACTTCAGCATCTAGTCATGCCTCCCACATGACCACAGAAACATCTACAGACGCAGACAGTACTGGCTCTTTGGCTGTAAATGAAGATGAGTACTACATCCTAGAGCTGGCAGACGTGACTGGCTTTCGAGCAAGCGAGACGTTTAGCTTTACTAATCCAAAAAAGTAAAATTTCCAAGTTTTGTTTGGGAAAATAGGAAGTGAAGGGATTGCTGGCCAATATTTCAACGTGACAGGGCAGTTAGTAGAGTGGAACATCTGAGTTTTGCCCTTGGCCAGGGTGACTAAAATTAAAGGGCACTGAAATCTAGAGGTGGATCTATTGATGAATGTTAAGAAAATAAATTTCCTGACACTAGTAATTTTTATTTTATTTTGGAAGCTCATGTTTCCTTTCTGGGGTGGGGGTGGGGATAACCTTTTCTTCCTTATTCCGAGAGCTGTTTCCTCCCATGTATATGAGTAGAGTGGAAGGGAGATGTGCTGATTGTTCAAGACACCAACATTACTAGTTAGAATTTTGGAAGTGGGCAAAGCCAGTTTGGATCTTTATTTGAATGTTGCTATGATTCGGATAGACCTGGAAAGTGCTTAAGATTTTTCAGAGAGAAGGGTCTCCTTGATGCTGAATTCAAATTTACTGCTACTAAGACAGCAAATGACATTGTAATGTGCAAGAGAATGCTTTCTATTACCTTGAGGTGTGCAGGAGAACATGGCAGGATTGAGCAGCTCCTACACTCTTTAAGTAACAGCAGAATAGAGCTTTTTTCTTCATGAGTCTTTAATTTGGATGGGACACAAACCCTTGGAGGACTCATGCAGAGATATTAAGAGCAGCCTCCTCTCTGAGACAGACAGACCAGCACAAGTGAATGAAGTCTACAGTGCTTGCAGTAACAAAATCAGGAATTAACTAATCTAACCTGATGCAGAATTCAGTGAATATAGCCAAATTCCAGCAAACTACCAGTGGTGCTTGGTCTACCTTTGCCCCATGCTTTAACCAAGATGTCACTCTAGCTTGTGGGGGTGTTCTTCACCTCAAGCCTGGATAAAGGTATCTGCTGCCCTGGGAAATAATGAAGCTACCGGTAGTTCCTTTGCTACTTGTTATCCTTGTTAGGTTATGTGAAGCAGGGGCTACACATATGTGTAGAGGGGCGGTGGTGGCTCAGTGGTTAAAAAGCTTGCCTTGTTAGCTGGAAGGCTGGCAAGTCAGCAGTTTGAGACCCAGGTACTGAATGATGGATTGAGTACCTGTCTCTGTCCCAGCTCTTGGAGATAGGAAAGGAGCCTCATTTGGATGTTCCTTGAGCAGAGTTTTTTTCCACAAAAATTATTTCACCCCAGAATAATTTTTTATACAAAATTATTATTATTATGTGTAGCAGCAACACAGTAAAATGGGGCAGGTTTTAGGCAAATCTTAGTTTGAATGCAAAATCTGCCAAGCTTTCTCCCTGTTTAGCCCAGCTAATGAATACACTTGCACTAAATGTTTAGAGAAAGAACGTAATATTATTTACTCACAATTAGGTCAGAAAAAAATATACATGTGCTCTTAATTCTTGGTGAGATTCTTTTTAGAAAGAAGTACAGTTAAAATAAAGTCTTTTTGTCTTTTAAGTCTTTTAGGTCTGCCATGTGCTGCCGTCCAAATAGACATTTCTTTGAAATGGGAAAAAACCCAAGAGAGAGAAGGGCAGAACATGCAAAGCCTTAATGCATGCAAATAGGTCAAATGACCCCTAGAGGTAGGAAGACAGGAAACTTTCCAATTGGATACTTAGGGACAAACAATATAAAACAGTGTCGTTTAGTTTAGGCTATTATTTCTGTGTCTATGGTTATTCTGCTAACACCTAATTCATGCTGGGGTTGCACTAAAATACTCAACACTTCTGCCACTGCTTTTCTATGAGTCCTATCAGAAATGTTCTTCAGCAGCTCTAATTACCATACAGTATTAATCTTTACTATTGGTATCAGAGCAATATTAGATATCTTGGCAATGAAACAAGGTTATTACTTTTTTAGAACCCCAGAGATGTTGCAATGGCACCAGTTTCAGTTACAAGCCATTTTTTATTTTATTGTGCAGTATTTGCTGCAATCTTCATTCTTTCCCTTATAGCTACTTTATAGTTCAGAATGGAGAACATCAAGGGAGCTTTCTCTTGGAGGGACTTTACAAGAAACAATTCAAGGCAAAGGCAGACAAGAGAACCACCTTCAACACCCTCCATTAAGAAATCAGTTATGCAACTATAGGCAGGTCATTTCCAGTCCTAATCCAAATCTCACCTCTAGTTACTGTATATCATCTAAATAACAGGAATTTTTCTAAGTAGATGTCCTCAAAATTTCATGGCTAGAGTTTCAAATGATTTGAAGCCACTTTGTACTTTCTATGACTGCCTTTTCATGATAGCGTATGAAGGTTTCGGGATAGATCTATCACTCTATTGTGCCAGAATTGTAGGTCTACTTGGCTGAAACGTAAAGCACGGCTTTCCCAGTGACTGCACATCTGAGTGTAGGACTCCTTTGTCTCTGGAAAAATGCTGCTTGTCGCTAAAAGCTTCTGATAGCTGCCTCTGGTGCCGTTGCCTTCCTCTCTTGTTAAATTAGGTTGATTTTCCTGATAATGAGTATACATTAATTAGAGTATGCTGATTGGTGTGTCTAGATACACATTTGGAAATAATTGCTTCTGTTTAAATCATATTGCAATACATCTCAACATTTGGGGGAATAGTGATTCACTATATTGCTCCTTCTTTCGCTTTCCAAGCACAACTGGTGGGCAGCATCAGCATTCCAGACTTTCTTTCACAGAATTATTTAGGTTTAAACAGAACATGGAGTTCTCAGAAGATGGATTCAGTTAGAGCAGAAGTGTCTGACTTTTCAGGTCATGGGCCTGTGGTTGAGCTTGCCAGTCACATAGTTCCTCCTTCCAAAAGTAGAAGTGAAATGTGCATGTGCACTCACATGCACATTTTACTTACATGCACATTTTACTTCTGTTTCCAGGAGTGGCGAGGGCAGCACAGGTTAATTGACACCATGGGCCAGATCCACCCCACAGGCCATAGTTTGGTCACCCCTGAATTAGAGGATTGTCCTCTGATAGCTCTCAAAATGAAAAGTCTGGAAACACGGTCACCCTGACAAGAGCCTGAAGAGCCCAAGAGCCAATCATGTATGCTGGAAGTAACCCAGCTGGAGTGATCCTACCTGTATAAAAAAAAACAGTGGGCTCTGACAGGGAGACAGATTTTGATCAGGAATGCTATGGGAATGGACTGGTTAATGCTGGCATTTAAGTTGTTTGGTTATCGGCCAAAGGAATGAACTAGCCCAGCCCCAGAATGGATCAAAATGGATCAACAAATGACCATTTAGTCAGGCACATTATTGGCAAACAGTCCTACCTCTCTTTCCATCTCTGCCTCTCCAGCACAGCTGTTTGGCTGGAGTGTCAGATCCTTCAGTTAATGCAGCGTCAGCAATGGTTTCAGTGTTAGCTGGAACAGCTCAGTGGAGTCTTGGAACAAATTGGATTAGAGATGTTATTAATTCTTGGGAACTCATAAGAAAGTATTGCTGAGAAATAGTGGTGCATTGATGTTGCTTGTGGTGAGATTTAGAAAAGATTTTAAATTTTGATTGATATACTGCCCTACTCGTAAAAACCGACTCAGGGTGATTCACAAAATTCACACATTTTATTTATTTATTAGATTTGTATCCCACTCTCCTCAGTTTCAACCAACTCAGAGCGGCTCACAGAGTCCCCTAATATCACTATTAAAGTGCAAACAAAAATACAATAGCATACAATATAACAAAACAGTAAAGTACAGTAAATATCATATAGTTGGTCAGTACACATTACACATCAATACACATTACAGTACTATCAAAATACCATGGCCTGTAGTGCAACAGAGCAATAAGGTTCAAAATAAATATCATACAGTAGAACAATACACATAGTGTTAAAATACATTATAATGCAAAAACATCCACCTGCGGCTATAGTCCAATTCCTCTTCCCAGCCAAAGGACATTGGTCAGGAGTCCGGTAAAATGACGGCACAGATTTTGTCAGCAGCTGCCTCCTGTAGCTGGTGTCCCTTTCTCCTGCCCGGAGGATGCCCAGCTGTGTCTCCACTCCCCAGGCCACTGGGCAAGAGAAGGAGTCCGTTGGGAGGGCGGGTGGCAGGTCTCATAGCCACCAGCCCCTACCACAGCTGTGTCTCCTCTCCCTGGGGCAGACCGGGTGAGAGAAGGAGTTCATTTATGTGGGAGGGCATGAGGCATGGCGTCGTCATCTTCGAGCCTCCCGTGGCTACGGGAGGCTCCTTTATCCTCCCGGCCAGTGGGAGGGCCGGGAGGGCGCAGGGCGCGTCATAATCAAAAGTAATACAGTATACTACAATAAATATAACAATATAATACAGCAGTGCAATAGAACAAAACCACACTTCAAAACAAAGTTACAAAAAGTACAATTACATATACATAGTATAATCTCAATAAATAATAATACAATATAAATTTATTAAAATTAAATTAAAAATTAAAAAGATGGCATCAAATAAGGATTCTTTGTGCAAAATTGGTAGCCTGGGAGTCTTCTGCGGTTATCTTATTCATTTAATACTTGGATGTTACAACAGATAATACCTGAGTTCTTAGAGTAGAGCCAAACACAAACACAAAACAAAAAACAGCCCTACCAGAAATCCTGGATAATTGGTGCCAGTAAGAATTGACTACACTGGAATTGATGGACCCATTGTCTGCCTCAGTATAGGTTTCTATATGTCAGACTCCAATTCCCAGGACACAATAAAGTAAACATTGAAGAAGCATCTTCTCCATGTTCCATCTTGTCCATCATCCACTCCAGTCTAGGTACAGCAGATGTTCAGATAGCGGTTGGACAGTATTTCTCAAGCGTTTTTAAAATCAGCAGAGTGACTAATTGTGGAAATAGTCACAGAGCTAATAGTGTACAACACACAACTCTGACCTCCCAGCTTCATATCATCTTCCCCTGCTCCCCAGGATCAGCTATCTGAAGTATAGGATCCATATCTCAGAGCTGCTGAGATAGTAAACTGTCATGGATTTGTAAAAAAATTCTCGAAGCTTTTAAACCAGGGTTGCCCAAAATTTCCCACCAGGGGCCTGACCAAGCCTCCTTAGTCAGCTGAGTAGGCCAGTCACGTGGTTCCTCCCAGCAGGAGCAGTGGCATGTGAATTTGTGCTGTGTTTCCAGCTGGTATTGCCTCCTCGTCCTCTGCTTCCCATGGCTGTTGGAGCAAGGGTGGCACATTTCCACCACATTTTTTATTTTTTGCAATGGTTTTGCAGTATTTTGGTGCAAAACCATGACAATTTCAGCACTTTCAGTGACATTGGGGCACTTCTGGGATCAGCAGCAATCCAGCCCATAGGCTGGATGATTTAGCATAACAGGCCAGATCTGGCCCACAGGTTGTAGTTTGGGCACCCTGTTTTAAACGATCAAGTAGGTGGATGGTTGGTTCTGATTTGTCATTGATTTTGGACTGAATAGGACCAAAGGCCACCTGTAGAGGTGTTTCAGATTGCAATGTCAACAATTTCTTGTCCTTGCCAGTATTGGGTGGGGCTGATGAGAGCTGCAAGCTAAAATATCCAGATATTTTCCCATCCTGCTTTTTTTAGGACAGCCGTCTATTCACACATTCTATTTTCCATGGGGAGCTCATGACAAGATTTATGTGCACTGTTATCCACACATTTGTGTTCTCCACAGCAGCTGCTAGTGTGAGGCTTATTGATGCTAATAGGTTTATCCTTATACTTATCAAATTTACAGTGACACAAAATTGGGTAGAATAGCTAATATCTTGGAAGTCATGGGAAAACATTCAAAACGATCTTGATAGGCTTGAAGAACTGGGCTGAAAACAAAATAATGAAATTTGGCAGGGATAAGTACCCAGTTGTACACCTGGGGAGAGGGGGACCCAAATGCACAGGTACAAAAACGGGGATGCTTGGTTAAGTAATACTTTGAGCAAGAAGGACCTTTGAATTATCATAGATCACAGGCTGAATATTAGTGGTACAATGTACCTGCAAAAAAAAAAAGCCCAATGCTATTTTAAACTGCATTAACAGAAGTATAGTCCTTAACTCCTGTGAGGCAGCAGTTCACCTATATTCGACACTAGTTAGACCACATCTAGAGTACTGTGTCCAATTCTGGACACTGCATTTTAAGAATTTTTAAGTTTTTTTATACACAGCAGTAGGCAGGGCAGATTTGCAAATAGATTTAGTTTGAATTTTCAAGTTCCCCAAGCCTTTTACTTCCCACTATAGCCCAGGAATTAAACTCTCCACATGTGTTTAGAAATATAACAAGATAGTTCTTTTACTTACAGTTGCTTCAGATAGATAAGTAAACATGTGCTTTGCTTGGTAAAAAGGAGTTCTTTACAGCAAGTGTTCATCTTAGACAAACATGCTTTGCTTGTAAGACAAAATATCAATAATAGAAGAAAGAGAGCAAAAAACAGCAGAAGAATAACTGGACCAACACACTGAATAACAGACCTGAACAACAGCAACTTAATATATGTCAGGTGACCCTAGAGGCAGGAAACTAGAAGACTTTTCTATTGGTTTTTTAGGGACATAATTTACATTAACAACCCGTTGCATTATGTGTTTATTTATTTATTTATTTATTTATTTATTTATTTATCCAAATTTGTTATCCCGCCCCAATTAGGTAGACCCCAACTCTGGGTGGCTTACAATATTACAAAAAAGACAATAGTACATAGTGCTCTAATATACTCAACAAGAAGGATGCCAGCTTACTGGAACAAATTCAGAGGAGGGCAACAAGGATGATCAGGGGACTGGAAACTAAGCCCCACAAATGAAAGACTAAAGAACTGGACATGTTTAGTCATGAGAAGGGAAGGAGAGATATGATAGCAGTTTTCAAATACTTGAAAGGTAGTTATAAAGAGAAGGGACAGGATTTGTTCATGATCATTCCAGAGTGTAGGGCAACGTAATAATGGGCTCAAGTTACAGGAAGCCACTTCAGGTGCTGGTGTGAATTTGGACTGGGGGCCAGATCCAGCCCACAGGCTGTAGGTTGGGAACTTCTGTTGTATGGACTACAAACCAAATCAGAAACTTTCTTACTAAAAAGTGATTATGATTTTTTAAAACTGTATAACAATTGAGATCTACACAGGGATTGGCAGAATCCAGCAGAAGTGTGTGTCAATGGGTGATCTCCCAACTACATCTCCCTCCAAACCTGCTTCAGAAGGCTGCGAAACCTCCCAGATCTTGTTTTTCAGATCACTCTGAAGTCTGCAGGGAGAGAAAATAATACTGTCTCAACTGCTGTTGTAGAGCTCTTGTTACATTGCATTGATCTGTTTACTTACCTATTGCTGGCGCAATACAGTGGTCCTAGAAATATATTTGTATCTGATGTTTAACACCAAGGACAGAACCAAGGATTGTGCTTGAAAGAGGAAATGGAAAAGGTCCTATGATTTCAGTTTCAGGAGGGGGAAAGAAAGCTGAGAGAAAGGCTTTAAAAAAATTCCCCTTCATGGCACCTGTGAGACTTTGGAAGTTGTGGAGAAAAGTTCTGAGCAGAAATCTTTCTTATGAGGAGGGATGAGAAATGAGGGAGGGATTGGGCTGCCTCAGTTCTCTGACACAAGGAAGGGACAACACAGGGACATTGAAAGCTATCTTGTAATGAATTAAAACCCTGGGTCCATCTAGTCCAGTGGTGGTGAACCCATGGCATGTCCGCCAGAGGGGGCACTCAGAGCCCACGTGTCATTGCCCCAGCAGATAGCTTGCCCCGCCCCTCTGCCCAGCAACCCACTGGAAATGCGTCCTTCCTCCCCCTAGCAGAGTTCACACTGCCGCTCTGCCCAGCAGCCCGAAGGGAGTGCTTCCTCCCTGCCCCAGCATAGAGTTCACTCCACCCCTCCATGGCACAGATGGCAGCCTGTTGAGTTTGTGCACTCAGTCTCCAAAAGGTTCACCATCACTGATCTAGCCCAATATTATCAACTCTAACTAGCAGCAGCTCTCCAATTACTTAAAGCCAAATTCTTTCCCAATCTATGTAGAGATGCTAGGACTAAACTACAGTCTGTTTGCATGCACTGCAGAAATGTGGCCCTTCCCATAACAAGAAGCCCATGCTACTTTTAAGGTTGCAAGATATATTCTACCAAGTACGGAGATTAGACCAACATTGGTTTCCAACTTCCTTGGGCAACTGCTAATATTACCTGTCCACCTCTTCCTCCTGGCATGTTTTTGCCTGGTGTACCACTTTCCTGGTTGTCAAATGCCCAGAGTGACTTCAGCCAGTGGGACAATGTATAAGTGCAATAAATAAAATAAATAGCAGCTGCAAGCTACTCACCATTTAAATGAGTTTGCAATGTCCCAGAGCAATGCAACAGTGCAACATTGTGGGAATAGGTAAAGGGAAAGGTCACCTTTGCTCAAAAGCTAGTTGTATCCAACTCTAGGGTTCAGTGCTCATCTCTGTTTATAGACAAAGAGCCAGTGCTGTCTGCATCTGGAGATGTTTCCATGGACATGTGGCAGGCATGCCACAACAGTGCATGGAACGCTGTTTACTTTCCCACCGAAGTGGTCCCTATTTATCTACTTACTATTTCTTGCTTTTGAAGTGCTAGGTTGGCAGGAGCTGGGACAGAGATGGAAGCTCACTCCCTCATGAAGTACCCGGGAATCGAACTCTGACCTTCCGGTCAATGAGTTCAGTATCTTAATCACTTGAGCCACTGCAGTCCCTCTATTGTGGGAATAGGGGTAATCATTTGCTTCACCCTTTAACCATATCTGAAAACCACGTTTGCACCCCATGCATTTGTTTCAGGGGACAGCCACTTTGTATCAATGCAGATTAATATACATGGCTCAAATGGAGCTGTGTATTGGAATTAACATGTTAATTAGCTGGCCATTTCTTTTGTTTTCACAAGGTCCATTCATTATCACTATCACTTATTATTTAAGTGTGCCATTCTGTTTATGCTAATTTTTAAAATTATTGTTGCCTTTTTTTGCTTTAATAACTATTTATGACTCCTAGAAAAATACACCTAATTAATACCTAGGCACAGCGCTGCAATTAAATGTTAATCAGATTTGATTTCCGGAGTAATGCACCGGCAATCTCCTAATCTCCAGAGTTACAACTTGATGGAAACTTGATTATCCTAGTTATGGAGTTCATGAATCAGAAAAATGTGGGGGCTCCCCCCCTTTCTCCCATACAAAGCCTGATTCCATGTGGCCCTCTTCCTGCTTTATATTTTGCCTTTGCTTCAGTAGTAGGCAGAGAGAAATTCCTTCAAAATGAAATATGATCATGACAGCAAGACAACTGTAAAACACAAAGAGTTGGAGATAAAAAAATAAAAAAAAGACTTGCTGTCTCTGGCACATATTGACCTGTCAAAGTGATCTAAACCTTAGCAAAAGGGTTTTGGATTTTTTTCTAAATTAACCTGAAGATAGCAGTGGCTTGTGGAGTTGTCTCCCTCCATCTTTCAGTGTAACAAGAACAGGCAGTTGAGGCAAGCATGAAGAGCAGGTGAACTTTTAACCTAGACACCTTCTTAACAAATTCCCAGCTCTTATGGTGTTTTCTGTGCGCAAAGTGAGCTTTTTCTCTGTAAGACTGTAAATGTTTTGCAGGAGAGGAATCCTTTTAAGAGCTCAAACATCTCTCTTTGTGGATGGTATCCGACATCTTTTGTCTTCCGTTATGATTCTTTTTCCAGACTTTCAGGGCAAACTCATTGGCTAAAGTGGCTGAAACTGTTTTTCTAGTACAGGGATTCTTAACCTATAGCCCGTGGGCCAAATCCAGCCATTGACCCCAAATCTGGCCCCTGCCCTGGCTCCAGCCACCGCCACTGTTGGAATCGGCCATGGGCTCATTTGCAGCCTTTGTAAATGCGTTTACGACAGCTGTAAATGGTGCAGAGAAACCATTCTGGCCCCCTCAACTGTTTGAGTGTGTGTAACCCGGGCCTTGACTTGAAAAGGTTGAGAACCCCAATCCGGTGTCTTTGCTATTATGGCTTACTAATTTATCCAGGGGACTGTGGTGACTTAGTGGTTAAGATGCTGAACTTGATGACTGGAAGGTCAGCAAGTCAGTGGTGTGAGACCCGAGGGTTATACAATGGAGTGTGCTCCCGTCTCTGTCCTAGCTCCTGCCAAACTAGCAGTTCAAAAGCAAGAAATTGCAAGTAGATAAATAGGTACTGCTTCAGGGGGAAAGGTAGCAGCATTCCATGTGCTCCAGCATCTATTCATGCCTGCCACATGCCACATGATGGCTCTTATAAAGCCTTTCTGTAAGTAATCCTAACAGTCTGTAATGATCATGGCTGCTCCTTTGTTGTACAGACTTCAGTGGCTTAGAATGGAGGTGGTGAACCTTGGCACTCCAGCTGTTCTTGGACTTCAATTAACCGAAACCCAAGTCAGTGCACCTGCTGATCAGGACTTCTGGGAATTGAAGCATCTATTGTGTGAGTGGCCCAGGCCAAACAACAAGTTCTGAGAGCTGAGACTGGGGACAAATCTTTGAGGATATCCTTTGGCTGTAAGGGATTAATGGCACTTAATAGATATGCCCTTTAACATTCCCCTTGACTTGTACAGGGGCTGATTTGAAATGCTCCAGATATTTTATAATGTCAGCTGGGGTTGAGGGAACATTAGCAGGGAGTCCTAGAATTAAATAATTTCCTTCCTCTTGATTTTTACTGTTTTTTGGCATTGGGTTGCCATGATATTTAGTGGCTTGGAAGGGGAGGCTGAGTTCAGCAGATTAACAGCTCTTTGAGGCTGGGCTTTGGGCACCAAGATGATTATTTTTTTTACTTCCTTTGCAACCAAAAATGATATACCTGGGCCTTATCCCTTTATTTATGCAATCTTGTCTATGGCCGCTCATTCACAAAAGACCTGACTGTTCAGAACTCTCCACTTGCAACTTTATGAAGACAAATTCACCAGCTCTGTGAATAAAACATTTCTTATTGGAAAATCCCTGGTGAGATGTACAATTTCCTTTGATAAGTCTCCCCTGAGGAATTCTGAGCATGTTATTGTCTCAGACAGATCAAAATGCTAAAGAAATTGCAGTTTTCTGATACGTTGCCTTCTTTCTCTCTACCCTCAACTCTTCCTCCTTTTCTGCTTCTTAACCTCATTTCCTTTTCATTTTTGTATTTCCTGGCATATATCATGGGGCTTGTGCTTATTTTACTGTGCTACTCTACCCTGATTCCCTCTTGGTCTCCCTTCAGTGGTGGTGTTCACAGTTCCTCATTCATTTTTTGTTTTCAAGTCAAGGTCCATTCACTTTTTATTATTTTTAGCCTTCCAATGCTGCATATTATTCATGATTTTCATCAGCCCCATTTTTAGCTGTCAGGCCTCTGTCAGAGGCCTCTCACTCAAGTCTCAGGAGGCTCAAATGAAAGGTGGACAGCTGGAAGACTTGGTGATATAATCAGAAGGCTCTGCTCCAGAGAAATGAGAACAGGTGAGGGTTTTCTGAGAGGAAGGGAAGATGTGGGCCTTTTACTATTTAGCCTTTGGAATTAAATAACTTTGAGATTTAAACAAAAAGGGTACAGTACTATTTAGGATGAAGAAACATCTTAAAATGTCATTCTGTTCTTTCAGCTCCAAAGATATTGTGACTACATTTTCAGGTGTCCAGTGAGGGGTGTAAAATAGGCTTGAGCATAGAGATGTTCCCTGTACCATCTTTCAAAAGATAATTTTGTCTCCTAAAAGTATAAAATTGATACATTTAAGACAGGGATTCCCAACCTAAGGCCCATGGTCCAGATCTGGCCCACAGTGCCATTTCATGTGGCCCCTCCACCCCTTCAAGGGCCCACAACAATGGCCTGAGGAGAAGAATCCATGGCCTAGCAGTGGCTGAGAACATCGCCCCCTTCTCTGGGCCAACAACAACGCCCTGAGGGGAGTTAGTCTGTGTTCTGGTTTGGTTGTATTTTGTGAGGTTATTTTTTATAATTTTTATTGTACTGTTGCTGTTTTGACTGTAAGCTATCCTGAGTCGCCTCGGCGAATGGGCAGCAATATAAATCTGAATAAATAAATAAATAAATTTGAGAAACAAAAGGGCCCCCTCTTTGAAGCTGTTGAGACAAAATGGCCACTCCATCATGCAGGTAGGACAAAATGGACATCTGGCCCTGAAAGCTGACTGAGAGAGTGTGACCTGGCCCCTGGCTTGAAAAGGTTGGGAACCCCTGATTTAAGATGTGGGGCTGGAGGAATGCAGATACCCTGGACTTCCAGAAAGCCAAATAGCTGGGTCCTAGAGCAAATCAATTCTAAACTGACTCTGGGCAAAAATGATGGAGCCAAGGTTGTCCTACTTTGAGCACATCATGAGAAGGGAAAACTATCTGGAAAAGACAATAATGCAGGGTAAGATGGAAGGCATCAGGAAAAGTGGAAGGAAAAAAACCATAAGATAGATTGGTTTTGCGAGGAAAGCAATACACAGACGTGTGTTTGCAAGAGCAAGGCAGGATTGTTATGGACAGAACATTTTAGAGATATTTCATTCATAGACAACATGATGGCACATAACAACAACAAAGGCATATCTCGCCTATCCTTAACAATAATTTTGTAGGAGGACTCCAAGATTAACAGAAAGATCTTTGAGGTCTACTGTTGATTTGTGTTAATATTATTACTACTAATTAAATGAGGGTCTCCCATTCATCATATACCACTAGGGTTGATTAATGACATCCCCCTCAAAAAAAAGCTGTCTTAGTGTAACAAATTCAGCCTTTATCATCATAGTCATCATCATCCTTAATTAATATCTTTATTTTTTTACTACTGTTCATATTATTATTTACATTTCCTAACTTCATTTCTAAACAATATTGATGGAAGAGGGATTTAGAATTTGGTTAATCCCTTTTTAGTGCACATAAAAATATGGAGAAATCTACACAGCCTTAACCTTTCACTTGCAAAAGGGAAAAGGATCCCTCAGCATGTTTTCTTTAAAGAAAACAAAAATGCTTTTACTTATAGTTAATGACTTGCTTCTTTCATGTAGGTGGATGGATCTGTAATCTATCTAACTGCTTTAAATAGAGCTACATCTCAGTACATCTCCATCTATGTTTGGAGGGTGGAAATGGAGGAGAGAAGGAGCAAAAAGAGGCAAGAAGAAGGAAGGTACTATCTCAAAGTCTCTGAGGCATCAGACTTGGAAGTCTAATGGTAGGCACAGAGCCTGCCCCGCAGACACCTGTTATTAAAAGAAAAGCACAAAAGATTACATTTTCCAACACTTTCTATCCCAAGGTATGACTCAAAGAGTTTAAACTCATCATTAAAAAACAGCAAGAACAACAAGTAAAAACAAGTTCAAGTGTGCAGTCATTAATATCAAATAAAATGAGGTAAAACTGTTGTGTCTAGAAATTGCTACAATAATCACTTTTTTAAAGAACATATTCAGCTTCTAGAAGCAGTCCAATATGATTTTATATATTTATTTATTTAATTTAAATTTGTTTATCGCCCTCCTCCCCGAAGGGACCCAGGGCGGTTCACAACACGTCAGCATATCGACAACAATTTAAAACCAGTTCAAAAATTAAAAGTTTTAAAAGTAGCTTTAAAACTTGACATTAAAAAGTAGGCATTGTAGCTAGGAGGCTGGGGAAATTGATCCATCCATTCCCCAGACCTGACCTGCCAGCCAGGTTTTCACTCCTTTCCTGAAGGACAGCACGAGATCAAATCAATCTCCCTCACCTCCAAACCTACAAAGTTTAAAACAATCAGACATCTAGTGGCGTTGGGTTTTGAGATGGTTGCATTCCATTTCCACCTCTAATTTTCAGAGGTGGTTCAACCCCTAGGACAGTGGTGGCAAACTTATGGCACATGTGCCAGAGGGGGCACTCAGAGACCTCTCTGTGGGCACATGCACCATTGCCCCAGCACATAGTTCCAGCACATAGTTCACCTTGCTCCAGCACATTGTTCACCTACCCCTCTTCCCAGCAGCCCAATGGGAGCGCTTCCTCCCTCCTCCCAGCACAGAGTTTGCTCCACTGCTCTGCTGTGTAGATGGCAGCCTGTTGAGTTTGGGCACTTGGTCTCTAAAAGGTTTGCCATCACTGCCCTAAGGGTACCCTGTAGGTGGCAAATCCACCTCCCCCTTCATTTAGGACATAATTGTGGGCCTCACAGTAATGAACTTTGAAATGTACATGTAAAGTGCTTTTTTGGGACAGTCAAAGAGTTGGTGTTTTTAATTAGGTAACTGATGTGTTAAATAAATAAAGGTTGGAAACATTTTGTGATAGCATTTTTTTTCCAACAGGGAAGGGATGTGGCTTATTGTTATGCACATTTTCAGCAACTGGCTATCCAAAACAAAACTTGTAAAGTACATTTCCACCCACATTTAGACTTTTTGTGCCATAGTGAATTGTTCATGTTTGCATATTAATGTATTTTGCATAATGATGGTAATCTGCTTGATGTATGATGTAACCTTTAGATGCAAAAGTTATAGAACACCCTTTAGGAACCTAGGCTAAGAATGTATGCTTTCTAGGAATGGGTTTTTTTAATATAGTTTGTATCAATCTACAGTATTTGATTCATTATGTTTACAGGATCTGGTGACAACCAACATGTATATTACATTGCACAGTTTTGCCATAGAAAACCATCTCTTCCTTCCTTCTCTGTGTAGATATATTGCAATTACAGCTTTGATAAACTTTAATAGACTATTTCAATATGGCTGATTTCTAGAACTTATTGTGTTACAGTTCCTTTTTAAAATAGAGATATTTATGACTTTCTGTAATGAGCAGGGGTTCATTCATAAAACATATGCTCATAAACATGAGTAATAGAAAGAGTATTAGCATTGTTCAGTGATCAAGAAGATAGCTTTAAATGTCTTTCTCTTGCTACAGTTAATCAAAAGAGCAAATTTCAGAGCAGCTGAGAGTTTTCAGCCAAATAAAATGACATTGGTGACAATAATAATTAAAAATAGCAGGATATTTGCTGTGATTTATTTTTACCTATTTTTCTCTAATCTGCACTTTCTTCCTGGTAAATTGATATGCCATCAGCTGGACTAAGGAGATAAAGAAGTACACTTGATAGCTCTGGGGTTTATTTTGATTTAATAGATAATCATATGCCATTATATTCTGGTAAGAGGTCATGCTAGATGTAAAGAGGCTGCTCATAATGATGTATCCCATGATATTCCTATGTAGCATGTTTAATAAGGAACATTCAGTTCTAGTTTAGACATAACAGTTTCCAGAGCAGGTGTAGACTGCTTTTAGGAGTCTGGAGACCGATCCCACCCCCTACCTAAAATGGCCTCTCCTGTCCTCTCTGGGGTGTTAATGATACTTGGCTCATTTTTTTGCCACCTAAGGTCAGTCTATATCATAGAATCATAGAATAACTAATTTGGAATGGTCCTTTTAGGTCCATGAGTCCAACCATCTGCTCAATGCAGGAATCCAAATCAAACAATTTGTGTGTGTGTATATTCCTTTCTCCACAATAGTGTAGCTTTGCAACCAGCATACATAGCCTTCTTTTATTTATCTGTTTGTTCATTCATTTGATTTGTATATGGACTTTTAATTGATTTACTGTAGGTATTTATTTCATTGCATAAACGTATCTGAGGATTAGATTGAAGAAATGGATTAAATAAATAAGACATCATCTAGTTACTGAGAATAAAAGAAAAGAAAAGGGTGCCTTGTATTTTGCATGAATTTATAAATCATTGTAAGGACTTTTTACCAGTACTGTACCTATACTTAACAAGTTTGTTCAAGTTAATTGAACCAAAATCTGTGAGAGATTCTGAGTCACAGATGTATTAGAAGGATGTTACATTCAACAACTATATTTACAGTAGGGTTACTTGTACCAAAGACAACTTGACCTTCTTTACTCCCTCTTACTCCCTGTCTATAGGTAAGAACATGGTAGAGTGAGGTAGATGCTTCAGTTAGGAAAATATTGTTGCCATTGTCTGCGCCATCTATTCTACTTCCATGTCTAGGTCAGGCAATAAACTGCCAAAATGAAGCCACCATTTGGTGAATTCATTCTGCAGTCCTTTTCACTTGACCTAGTGTGAGAAAGATTAGCCAACACAACAAGTTTGCTGCTGCCTAGAGTATTCCCAATTGTGTTTCAAAAATAAGACAGTCTTTGAGGAGGCTCCTTCAGTCTACCCCTGTGCCATCTATTAAACAGAAAGAGAAGAGCAGCCAGTTTCTTGGATTTCAAGCAAGTCCCATCTTTACCTGTCTTTAAAAAAACAACTAAAATCGTTCTTCTTTAAAGAGGCTTTTAAGGACATATTGCCAATAGCCGAGCAATAGATTGTGGTTAACTTCTTCCATCGCCAAAATGTCTTTGTTGTTGTTGTTGTTGTTGGTGGTGGTGGTGGTGGTAGTGTTTTATTTGTTTTTACTTGTAGGGGGTCATTTTTGTTTTGTTGTAATTTATAAATGACAACCCCTGGAGTATATCCCCCCCAGTAGCCACTTGCATATCAACAAGAAGATGGACAAAAGAGAGCCCTGAACATATTCTTCTTGTTCTTCTGCATCCACATTTGAATATTGGCAATACTCATGGCAATCAGCCATGAAGACTGTCCTGAGCATATAATCCAGTGGCCTTTTCTCTGCCGTCCGCATCGCAGCATGGCCCCCATACCACTGATCCAGTTCTGTGAGCCCCTTTTTGGTCCTGAGTCCTTTTGGCACACAAAGTTCTCATTAGCCCCAGGCCAGTATTGATGAAAATGCTGCCTTCCATCAAGATTGATTCAGTGGGATTGAAGTCCCCACTTGGGGACCATCACCCTTCCCTGTGGACTTCAACACCCAAGGCCATTAGTCATCAGGGTTGTAAGGTTAGTTAACTGCTGCCTGACATTTGGCATTGAGTAGCTGGCAATATGATCTACTCCAATAAACCCATTTGTGTGGATTGACACAGACTTGGGCTTCTGGGAATTGAAGTCCAAGAACAGCTGGAGTGCCAAGGTTCACCATCACTGGTCTACTCTATTACCATAGCAGGATAACCTGGACAATACAATACAGCATTATGTTGTTGCTAATAGAAAATTGTAACTGTAGAGGTACTATGGATTTATTTGTTGAGTAGATCTGCTGTTCAGGTGCTTGCCCTGGATAGGATACTTTAAAGTCCAATAAATAAATAAATAAGTCCCACATCTCCCTCCTTATCATTTATTATCATTATATCAGAGAGATTTATAATCTAGCCAACTGATGATAAGAGTTCAAAGAAGATGCAGGCAGACAGTATCATCTTGCTGCATGTGACTCTCCCCTGGATTAAATTGTAGAGATACATGCGCTGATTAAGACATTTTAAAGCTAGATTTGCCATTAAAGTTACTATCTTATCATTACAGTTGATCTTATATATTTCTGATTAGAATGTTGAGGAAAGCTAATTATGTAGAATAACCCCTTTTGTATGAGATAAAATATCCCATATAATACACCTTGTAATTTTTAAGCTTAAAATAACTTTCATTCACGTGTCTAGGTTGCCAAGAGGCTTTTCTAGCCAGCATTCATATCGCAAATGATACTATTTTTCCTCTTGCTTCTGCTGATTCCAGGTGAGTTACTTTGCTATTCCAGACACAGTTCTCTCCTGAGATTTTTCATCAATAAATAAAAGGACATGCTGCTATCACAGCTGCTAGGTGTCTACCAAACCCCTCATTAGCTTGTAGTTTTGGAAGGAAACAGAATAACAAAAAGGTGTGTGTGTGTGTGTGTGTGTGTGTGTGTGTGTGTGTGTGTGTGTGTGTGTGTGTGTGTGTGTGTGTGTGTGTGTTTAGTACAAGTAATATGTGTTCTTCAAAAAAAATCTGCACACTCCCAAGTTGAAAGCATGTTTGCCTTTTGCACACAAAGAAAATACACGTCTTCAAAAAGGAGGACAGTCAAGAGAAAGAAAATGCAACTGGTATTTAAATATCTCTATTGTAAAAACAAAGAAACAATGTTAGCTAGTTGAAGAGATGAGAGAAGTTACTTTTGTGGACTACAACTCATGGAATTGAAAATTTCTGGGGTACTTTCTGATCCCACGAGTTTCTCGTTTTATTGAAGTTAGAAGTAATAGCAATCACACTTAAGTACCATAGTGCTTAATGCAATCTCTGGGCAGTTCACAAGTTAATTAACATTTTGCCCCCAACATTTTGGGTACTAATTTTACTGACCAAAGAAGGGTGGAAGGCTGAGTCAACCTTGATATCTGGTCAGGATTGACCTCACAACCTTTTGGTTGCAGTACAGCAATTTAACCACTGCGCCACCAGGGCTCGCTAACAATATAATGAAAATAGTTGATGACAGGTCTTCTAACTTTAAAGCATTTACATGGTTTCTTAGTGACAACGAGAAAAGTAACATACAAAGCAGATACTAGTTCTTCGACGAGTGTGTCAGGGCAGTATGTCTTTAATAGGAGTGTTATGATTAGATTTAGAGTGATGGTGTGGGTTAAATGGATATGTCTCATTTCCTGGACCTCTTGGGCATGCCAGCCCTCTACCTCAACCATAACAGCCAGAAGACATTACTTGTCTTTCTTGACATCATGCTTTGCTTCTCCCCTCTAAAGAGAAAAAGATAGAAGTTGTACATTACATGAGGAGGGTGGGGAACCCCAGCCCCACAAGGAAAGACTAGCAAGCCCTACACACCCTTTCCCAGAGCAGGCACTACATCTCAGTTGGAGAGGGAAGTCCAAAACCTCCTTTAAGGGTTGGTGTCTTCCTCCTTTCAGGGAAAAACAAAATGCCCACCACTTTGGAACTGTTGGGACAAAATGGCCACCCCATAGTGCAAGCAGGACAAAATGGCCATCTGGTACCTCAGCTGTTTGAGAGAGGGTGACCCAGCCCCCGGCTTGAAAAGGTTGAGAACCCCTGTACTTGAAGGACTACACACATTATTCAGTGTAGGAAAAGCTGGGGAAGGGTCTCAGTCTTACCAAGAAACTGATCTTGATTCCATAAAGAAAAAAAGTCTCAGTCAATCTCAGAGAGAGAAAAGGAGACAGACAGACAGATACTTTGAACCCCATTCTGGCTGTGTATCTCTTACATTTAACCGTCCTAAGCCAAAAAAACAAAATTAAATGGCAATAACACAAAATAGTGTAGAGAGCAATATAACCTAAGCCCACGCCATCGTGAAAGCACAGAACAGAGACTTTGGATTGGGCACAATGCAATATACTCAGCCCATGCCAGATTTCATGAGGCTCCAAGATTCAGCAGGGTAATTACAAACATAACTCAGCATGATGGGATGCCCTTGAGAGATTACCCTATAACATGAGAGGCTTGTAAACATTTCCACAGGCAATGCAATGATCCATTGGTCTTCTAGTCTAGTGCCTTCTACCTTTACTGCTGCATGCAGTATTCGGTGGGCGGGAGGAGACTAAAGGAAAACTGGAGTTTAATGGATAATCCAGGAATAAATGTATGGAAAAAATAAACAAAAAAATGCTCTGCTCTGAAATGCAGTAATGAAAACTGAGTTTATATTCTGAGCAGCTAAAATGATGCATAATTCAGAAGGGCAGGAGGAGAAAGAGTGGATCTTATAGAAGATAGACCCCATCCCACCCCTTTTGAAGTTATTTATTTTATATATCTGCACACAAAATGTTTATCTTTGAAGCCATCTCTGATAAGAAACATTTCTAGTTCTGCTTCCATTCCTCACTTTCTCTTCACTACTACCCCCTCCCCCCCCCCACACCCATTTCACAGCAGTGAATATTGATAGGGATGTAAAACAGAAGTGCCTTTAATTATGGTTGGCCTGGAAAAGCAGCAAAGCCCTAGGCAATAAAGTCAGATAAAAATGAAAAGATTCATAAAAATCCACCTCTAGGCTCTTGACAATTGGACGTTTCTGTACATGAACCACTACCCTTGGATTAAAAAAAGTCCTGAACACATTTTAGCTCTGAATTATTTTAGTCTACTTCATTAACACTGCCCATTGTTGTTGTTTCACTCATGCAAATGATCTGCCCCATGTTGTTACGCAAGAGCAGTGTTATGCTTCTTTGTTAATTTAAAGCACAACTCATCTTACTTCCAATGAACTGCACCCATTCAATCCTTGCAACAATTGTGTGAGGTACATCAGTCTGAATGTGACCAGACAAAGGTCACTCAGTTGAGTTCAGTAGGGTCTTGATCCTGTATCTCTCTAGTCCCAGATAGACACTATAACTACTAGGCCAGTGATGGCAAACCTTTTAGAGACTGAGTGCCCAATCTGCTGTTCGTGCCACACCCTCTAGCCGCATATGAGCTGCCCATCTTAGCCCAGACAGGGCAGGGAGGACTCTGGGCTGCTGGGCAGAGGGGCAGGGTGAACTCTGTGCTGGGGAGAGGGAGGAAGCACTCCCATTGGGCTGCTAGGCAGAGGGCGGGGTGAACTCTGTGCTGGGGCAATTGTGCACTTGCCCACAGAGAGGGCTCTGAGTGCCCCCTCTGGCATCCATGTCATTGAGTCACCACCACTGCACTAGGCCATACTGATTCTTTCAGTTGGTAATACTTCACAGTTAACTCATGATGGGATAGGGAGAGAGATGGAAAGATACATTTCCCATGAAGAAGTCTCATTTTAAGGCTCTGGGCAATACCTTGGCTGCTACTTTGCATCAGGTAAATATAGGATGTGTGCTGCATTGACTACAATGATAAAAACTCATGGTAACTCAAGCTAGAATTTTCAATGCTACATCAGCCTAGCCTGTAATGTCAAGATCCATCTATTGTTCTCCTAGTAGGAAATTAATATAAACTCAGTGTGACAACTTGCTGTGAGCTACCACAATCTGATCAGATCATCTTTTTTGTAGGTATATACAGAGAGGGCTATAGTGTATACACTAACCATGCCAGATGCTTCTTTGACTAGCACTGAAAATACATTGAAGAAAATTAAAGAAACTCCTTCCAGAATTTAAAATATTTATTTTTCAAGACTTGTTTTAGGAGGAGCTGTTTATGCTGTGATCATCATAAGACAGCTTTTTTTTTTTTTTGAAATTTTAATACCAGTGATGTTTATTTCCAGATTGCTTACTTGGAATGTGTTGCTGAGATATACATGTAGCAGGAAAAGGAGCCCATTAAGCGGGGTGAAAAACAGAGTTATAATAGTGGATCATAATCTTCCATCGTTATATCATAGGATGACTTCAAACAGATGGCGAGTGAAGCAGGAAGAATGTACTGAGGGAACAGCATGATGAGAAAATGGAAAGCCCTAGCGGGAAATCATCATAATATTTATGGAATTGTTGCTGGCACAAATTTGCTAGGATTTTGATCATGAGACAATGGAGTCAGATGGAAGTGTGTAGGCGATACAAACGTTGGCCGTGTTCTTGCTGGCCTTCGAAACATCCAGATTGCTCTGAAGCTGTATCTTTTGGTCAGCTTTTGCAAAGCATTTGAGAAGAGACATTTGGTACCAATGACAGCTGCAGGATTTGGTATTCGTCTTGCTGGTGTGTTGCTACATCGTGTTTTAATTGTTCCATTTTTTTCCAGTTTAGGTTTTCATTGTGTTAGTTTGCTTTAATTGTCAGCTGTGTTAAGTCCCATTCATGGGGAAAAGAAGGGATACTGTATCCATAACACTTCACCAATGTTTTTGAAAGTTAATTTGTCTCAAAAACAAACAAAGAAATCTCCTTACCAGTAAAAACTGGAAATGCTAAAGTTTGCACAGATTTCTCATCTGAAATAATTGAGCTTGTGTACCTCAAGATGATTTTGCCCCAAATCCCAATTGCTTTCACTATTAATTAGTTTTCCGTAGTATTTGGTCAAGCTAGATAGCTCAGTGAGCTAGGTTTCTGACTGTGGAGCCAGAATTTGGGAGTTCTGTATCTTAGTTTGCCTCCTGGGAGAAAAACCAGCCTATGTGGCCTTGGGAAAAATACTCGGCCCCAAAAGAAGGGAATGGTAAACTATTTCTGATGACTATGTACCTTCTTCTTCTTCTTTCATGTCCAGATCAGACCAAAAGGTCACCTCACTTAGGCTGAGAAAGATTAGCTGGCACCACAAGATTGCTGTTGCCTGGGGTACGCCTGATTATGGTTCAAAGGGGTCAGACTTTTTTGTTGTTGTTCAGTCGCACAGTCGATTCCGACCCTTTGCGACCCTATGGACCATTGTCCTCCAGGCACCTCTGTCTTCCACCATCCTCCTCAGCCCACCCAGCTCTGTGCCCGTTGCATCTACAATACCATCTAGCCATCTCATTTTTGGCCTCCCCCTTCTTCTTTTGCCCTCCACCTTTCTCAAGTGAATCCTCTCTTCTCATTTGGTGTCCAAAGTACATTAGCTTCATCTTTACTATTTGACCTTCTAAGGACCAGTCAGGGTTAATTTCTTTTAGGATCGACTTATTTGTTCTCCTCGCTGTCAAGGGGACTCTCAAAACTCTCCACCAACACCACATTTCAAAGTCATCTATTCTTCTGCATTCAGCTTTCCTAATGGTCCAGCTCTCGCAACCATACATTGCCACCAGAAATACCATTGCTTTGACTATACAAATCTTTGTTTGCAAGGTGATGTCTCTACTTTTCACTATGTTCTCCAGGTTTCTCATAGCTTGCCTCCCAAGAATCAGTCGCCTTTTTATTTCATGGCTGCAATCACCATCTGCAGTAATCTTGGATCCTAGAAAAGTAAAATCTGTCACTGTTTCTACTTCTTCCCCAGTTCCTCCAGGGACTGATAGGGACTGTTGCCATTCTCTTGGCTTTCTTGATAGTAGTGAATTCATGAAAAGCCAGGGGGTTGGAATTTGGCCAAGGGCCCAGGCACGGATTCCTTTCCCCTAGTAACCTGTGAGGGTCCTCATGGACTCGCGACTCCTGCTTGAAAAGCAGGTGGCAGTCGTGGCCAGGAGGGTCTTTGCACAACTTCATGTTATTTGCCAGTTATACCTGCTTCTAGATCGGGACTCCTTGCTCATGAGCACACATGCTCTGGTCACCTCCAGACTTCATTACTGTAATGTGCTCTACATGGAGGGGCCCTTGACGACCATTTGGAGGCTTTAACTGGTCCAGAATGCAGCTGCCCGGGTGGTGATGGGATGTGGGTGGTATGCACATGCCTCACCACTGCTTCGGGAGCTGCACTGGTTGCCATTATATCTCTGGGTGCAATTCAAGGTGCTGGTAATCACCTTTAAAACCCTACATGATAGTGGGCCAGGATACTTAAGAGACCACCTCACCCCAAGAACATCTTGAGCATCCCACCAGAGCAGACCAGAGAGGCTCTCTAGATGTTCCATCAGCCAGAAAGACGCATTTCTCTGGCACCAGAAAGAGGACCTTCTCTGTGTCTGCTCCAGCCCTATAGAACCTCCTGCCAACTGAGCTATGTCTCCAGACAGAGTTGCTGCCCTTTAGGAAGAATATAAAAACATGGCTGGCAGGTCAGGTATGGGGTACTGGTTGCACAACGACCTCAGCTCGCTGGTTGGTTTGAGCCTCCTCTCTCTCTAATCTTTTAGTCTTTTAGCCTCCATACTTTTAATCTGATCTGTCATTGTAATTCGTTGATATTTTTTATTTTTTGAAAAAACCTTTTAAAATGTTAAATCTTTTATAATTTTTAGAGCTGAAGTTTTTAGGAAATGTTTTGATTTCTTTCTTGTTATGTTTAATGATATGTAAACCACCCTGAGTCGCCCCAGTGGGGAGGGTAGTATATAAATATGAATAAATACATGAATAGTTAAATCAGTCTCAGACTGTGGAAACAGAAATATGGAATATGGTCACTGAATGTTGAAGTCTTACTGGGTGACAGGGAGGAAAAGGTGGAACAAAGGATGAAATGTGGTTTTTGCTATCTTAGAATGGTAGAGAAGAAAAACCATCATTGTTAAGCATGTTCAAAGCAGGAGGAAAGAGAAGTCTACCTATGCTTGCTTGTGAGTAGAACAGTAGAAAAATGTAATCCTGATTGGCTAGGCCAGAAAATATAGATAGATATGCCTTTCTTGTTTTAACATGGGAAAGAGGGAAAGGTAAAATGTTCTCTTTTTTTTTTTTACAATTTTTTTTGTGATTCTGATTATTAATCTACTTTTCGTTCATATAACAAACCTGACTTTTTACAGAAGACTTTGTAGTTTTTATTTAGAGCATAAACTGGTGGGAAAATTCAGTTCCTTTATTGGCAATACTACATATTGCTACCTAATCTACTAATTCCAACATGATCTGGTTGGTTTGTAAGAATAAAAAGCCAGTGATTGAAACTTATCATAGATTTCTCTAGCCTGGATCAGAACTTTATGTACATCAGTTCTTGCTTCTGCTATACTGCTGTGGTACTTAGTTAATACTTAAACAAACATGATGGACATCCATGGAGGATTGTTTGAGTCAGCACTCAGTCCTCTACCGTGTTATGAATTCTGGAGTTTAGTTGTAAAATACAGTATGTGGCAAGGGGTTCCATTACTTGTGGGTGGCCATTGTTTTTCAGTGTAAAAGACAACACAGCTGATGACTATATATTTTCCAAAACATTTCTATTATTGGCAGACATACACAATATGTATCAAGCCACATCACATGTGGAGTTGCTCCATAAAAATCCCTTAATCCCAATTTCTTTCTGGATTTTGGAATTCCAAGTTGAACAGACCTATTTATAAAGAAGTTCAAGATTTTAAGATTTCAGTGTTGTTCCATTAACATAACATGAAGTAAAATGTGGGATTTGTACAGGTTGCCTTCAATAAACTGTTCTCTGCTTATTCTCTGCTTCATGTCAGTGTGCATTACGTTCTCTGATTTAAAAAAAATATCAAATCAAATCTTGATGTGATGCTTGCATAAGAGCATTGCATCCTGATTCATTTATTGCTATGTTTTAATAAAAAGTAGGAGATGCATATGAATTAATCTAAAGCCAGGGGTTGCAGTTGCTCAGTGGTTAAGAAGCTCACTTTGTTAGCTGGAAGGCTGTCAAGTCGGCAGTTCAAGACCCAGGTACTGCATAATGGATTGAGTGCCTGTCTCTGTCCCAGCTCTTGGGGACATGAAAAGAGCTTCATTTGGGCATTCCCTGAGTGGAGTTTCTTCCATTGAAATCCTTTCAACCCAGAATAATTTCTGACATGAAATTATTATTATTATTATTATTATTATTATTATTATTATTATTATTATTATTATTATTATTATTATTATTATTATTACATGTTATATAAGCTCTTAAAACTCAGGCATGTGTTTCTTCCAATGTCAAGGCCTTTAGGGTTTGAAATATAATCAATATGATTTTAAACTTGAACTGTTGGCAGCCATGATAGTTTGCATTCCAGAGCTTTTTGCTCTCTGATACAAGGGCTGGATATTTATGCCAATGTAACTCAATTAACATAAATTTCAGCATTATTTTGCTCCAATTTAAGAAAACAGTGATTTTCTATCGCACAAGGCATAAGACAGTGATGGTAACCTTGGCACTCCAGCTGTTCTTGAACTTCAATTCCCAGAAGCCCTGATCAGCAGGTGTACTAGCTTGGGTTTCTGGGAATTGAAGTCCAAGAACACCTGGAGTGCCAAGGTTCACCATCATGGCATAAGAGTTGGTGTGCAATGACAAATGCTTAAACAAATTTACTAATTTACAGCACATTGCTGCCAAGATTTACACCAATTGAGTTATACCAGTGGGAATAAATAAAAGACTCTGGCCATCAACTTTAAAAACATATCTTGTTTCATATTGGCATTTTGAAAATCCTAAAAAGACAGTTAACTTTACACCTGAGTTTCCTTTAACCCCACCCCCACCCCAGGACATCTAGAAACAATGAGTGAGAGAGAAAATTATATATACACTAGTACCCCGGATAACGTTATGACATGGTTCCACAAGTCATGACGTTGTCCGGTTTTTAGCGTTGTCCGGTGTATACATCGAAGAATGCTAAAAAAAACCTGAGAAGAGGCGCTCGCATGCGTGCGAAAAGGCGCGTCAGCGGGAGCCTCTTCTACCAAACGGGCATAGCAACGGGGATCGCACGTCAAGGCAAGGGATCAAAGCGGGGGGTGCCACCCCCCGCTTTGATCCCTTACCTTAACGTGCGATCCCCATTTCGCGCACCTGGGCAAGGGTCAGCTTTTCCGAATTCCCCCCTCCCCGGGGGAGGGGGGAATTCGGAAAACCTGACTTTTGTTTAGGCGAGTGAAACAGGGATCGCACGTCAAGGCAATTGCCTTGACGTGCGATCCTCGTTGCTATAGCAAGCCCGGGAAAGAGACGGCTTGGTCGAAATCCTCACCCCTGCGCAGGGGGAGGGAATTTCGGCCAAGCCGCCTCTTTCCCAAGCCGGGGAGACCCCGCAGAGAGGCGCCTCTCCTCTCCCAATGTTCCGAAAGGGTAAAGATCCTTACCCTTTCAGAACATCGGGTGGCTTGCAGGCACGTGCGCGTTGGTGGGGATTAGCGCACGATATTGAGGTCTCCCCCGTATCCTGCGCTAACCCCCACCGACGCGCGCTGCGCGCCCGATGTTCCGAAAGGGTAAAGATCCTTATCCTTTGGGAACATCAGGTGGCTTGCAGGGGCGTGCGCGTCGGTGGGGGTCTCCCCCGTATCCTGTGCTAAATCCCACCGACGCGCGCCGCTCGCTTGAAGTTTCAAAAGGGTAAAGATCCTTACCCTTTTGGAACATCGGGTGGCTTGCAGGCGTGTGTGCGTTGGTGGGGGTTAGCCCAGGATACGGATGTCTCCCCTGTATCCTGCGCTAACCCCCACCGACGCGCGCTGCTCGCCTGAAGTTTCGAAAGGGTAAGGATCCCCGTACCCTTTCCAAACATTGTGGGGGTGGGCGCTGGGGGGGTTGGATTGGGTAGATGTTCTACCCAATCCAACTCCCACACACACACATACGCTTGTTCCGGATAATGTTAAAAATCGCGTTATTCGATACAAGATTTTTCCGAAAATCTTGTAACGTTATGCGGTTTTCACGCTATACGGTACTCGCGTTATCCGGGATATTACTGTATAGAGAAAGATCATCACACTATGAATTTATTTATGTACTAAAACTTGATGAGAATTTTTAATTTGTGTGTGTACTTTTTTGCAATAGCTATGTGGGGTTTCTTTTTTGTTTTTATTTACAGTTTATATAATAAATGTAGCAAGGTTGAAAATATATTTTTACATGCATGCACGTGCAAACTAATGGACTTCTGGTCAAACTCATTTTTTTTTCAATCAACTAAAGGAAAAAGCAAGGTTTAGAGGCAATTAAATTACTTTAGATCTTGCAAAGTTCCTCATAAATTATTCTAGAGGCACAGCAAGGCTGAATTGCTATTGTGTGGGGAGTTAATTGATTACCATAAGGTTTCTGCTGAAGTATAAATATGCATTTTAGAAGCTTTGAGGATCCAGGAATGATATGGCCATAAACTGAAATTCTCAATAACTCCTCCTCTTCCTGCACATTGTTATAGAAGAGACACAGCATTCATAATTGGAGTTGAGACCAGGGTTGAGACCAGTTTATATATTTATGTTAACATATATTTATCATATTTTTTTAAAATGATTGATGTCCCATCCTTCCCATAATAAATCCGATAAAAACATGTAAGAAAAAGAAGGGGGGAAACACTCATTCCTTAAAAGTAGAATAAACACAAAAATCAACTTTAAATGATTGTACATTCAATCAGGAGTTCTCAACCTTTAAAAGCGGGAGCTGGGTCACACTCCCTCAGATAGCTTCAAGGGCTGGATGGCCATTTTGCCCTTACTCCATCACATGGCACTTTCTGGTGTGGTGGTGGGGGCTACATAAAATGGTGCCATGGGCCACAGGTTGAGAATCCCTGCATTAAATCATCAGCATTAGTAGCAGAGTTGTCATCCGTATCAGTATCAGATGATAATGATGATGTCATATAAGTTGGATCTACATGAGCCTCCTTAAAGAGAGATTTCCATAACTCTCTGCTGTTTGGCAAAGGATCTCAGAATGTGAATTTGTCAGACAAACAGGTTTACACTGTGTCAGGATGACATTATTGCTAATTGCATGATCACACATTGAAAGTTGAACTTCTTTTTATAAGGATTTGATCTGGCCACCATACCTATTATTCACCTGACTTATTATCTCATTTAGGTGATAGGGCAGTGATGGCGAGTGCAATAAATTCAACAGGCTGCCATCTGTGCTGCAGAGGGATGGGGCGAACTCTGTGCTGGGGTGAGGGAGGAAATGCTCCCATTGGGCTGCTGGGCAGAGGGGTGGGATGAGCTCTGTGCTGGGATGACAGCGTGCATCCCCACAAAGAGCCCTCTGAGTGCTCCCTCTGGCACACATGCCATAGGTTCACCACTACTGTGGTAGGGTCACACAGAAATGGAGTCCTCAGTTTTTTTAAGTTGCATGCTGGGAAATAAGGGGATTTCCTGAGGCCAGAATAAGTGTCTATTAATCCATGTGTCAATTAATTCCTGGAAGCACTGGAGATCTTATGCTTTTTAGAGTAGCAAAGCCAATACACCTGAGACCTTTGCTTTGTCTAGCCCTTCACACAACTTCATCCATGCTATCTACATAGAAGAAAGAACATATCAGAAAGCTCAAGAGAAACCACGAGGTTTGCAGAAATGTACGTTCATGGGTACCTGAGGGAGTAAACTAAAGAATGGCAGATGTGCTTAGTCTTCATGAAATTTTGATTACTGTGGGAATAAACTGTGAAGAAAGGAGAAGGAAGGCAAAATGTTGAAGAATAATGCAACATTCTTGGAGGTATATGTATGTTTTCCGGGCTGGATCCTTCATTGATCAAATGTATTTCATTCACCCAATATCCAGTTTATGAGTGTTGCATCAGGCTAATTTGTGGCTCATGTAAGGTTCAGTTGATGCATTCAGATATTATGAGCCTTCTCCATTCACATCAGATAATTGCATTGACATTTATTTTTATTACAGCAAATAATTGTATCTGGGAAAGGAATTAAATTGGTGAGAGTGCTACACGGCAAATAAGTAATAGCAAGGTAGTTAAGTATTGCTGAAGGTTGTTCATTCATACTATTTTAATAAATTGCCACAGAGAAGTGAAAATAAAGGCAAGGTTAAGAGAGACTAAAACTTTTGTATGTTTTCTTCAACTAACATGTGACTTGGGATGCAAAACTAAGCTGCAGTATTTTTACCTGTGAGTAAGTCTGTTTAGTTTGATGGGAGAATTGAGTAAAAATGCATAGGATTGTGCTATTAGATTGTGATTTGGTGCTCGCTCACACCAGAGTAACAGTCCTGGGTAATTTTGTTTGTTCTGCCTTTTAAAACAAAGTACAGTAAAACCTCACGTAAAGAGCACCTCGCTTAGAGAGTAACTCGCTTAAAGAGCAGAATTTTCCCTGAATGGTTGCCTCTCTTAACAACTAAAACCAACCAAAAACTCACTTAACAAATAAATCGGGGTTCGCAATCCCCCCCCCCGCCAGAAGTCACAATTGGTCACTTACAATGGTGTTTCGCTTAAAGAGTAAATTCGCTTAAAGAGCAATCCTGTGGAACACATTATGCTCTTTAAGTGAGGTACCACTGTGTCCTGATTTGTACATCCCCAGTGAATGAAATGTAATTTATTTATCCAGAGACAACTTGTTGAGTGGACAGCACCTCACCTTGAAATTTTGCAATGCCACTCTTAGCTCAAAAGTTGCATATACAGTAATACCCAGGATAACGTTATGACTTGGTTCCACAAGTCATGACGTTATCCAATTTTTAGCATTGTCCGATGCATGCATCGAACAACGCTAAAAAAAAAAAGCCCTGACTTCAGGGACAAACCGCTTTAAAGGCAGGCAGGGAAAGAAAGAGACCCGATTGGGTCTCTTTCTTTTCCTCCCTGCCTTTAAAGCCACCCCCCACCCGCAGCGGTCTCTGCGACTGCAGTAGGGTCGGGAAAAGGCGTGCCTTTCCCCCGACCCTACTGCCGTCGCAGAGACTGCTTGTGTCTCTTTCCTTCCCTATATTTAAACTACAGGGAGGGGGAAAGAGAGAGACGTGATTGGGTCACAGAGACCGCTGCGGGTGGGGGGTGGATTGGGAAGTTCTACCCAAACTACCCCACACCTGTAGACCATTGCCTCGGATAACACTAAGAATCATTATCCAGAATCGTTAGCCGATGCAAGTTTTTTCCAAAAAACTTGCATCGTCATCCAATTCTAGCGTTATCCGATGCAATCGTTATCCGGGGTATTACTGTAGAAATATCTGCATGAAAGATAGCTGCCTGCAAAAATGTATGCCTTTGAAGGAAATATATGCAAAAGAGCTAGGATTGGCAAAGTTCCATGCTCAAATAAACAGAAAAATATGAATATGTTTTTAAAATGTGATTGTGAATTTTGGATAGAAAAGATTTGTGATCTAGTGTGGTTTAGCAGAAAGATTAAATCCATACTCAACGTTGGAAACTGACTTGGGATGGAACTGGAAAATGTGCCTTAAAAATTGTGCTTATCTTGAAAGCCCTTTAACTTGGTGTGACATAATGTAGCACAACATGTGAAACATGGACCATACATGGACTGGCTTTTCCTCTGCACCTGGACTTACAATGAACTCATTTGAATCTTCATCTAAACGGATGTTTATAAGATTCTGTCATATATTTTACAGCATTGCCTCCAGGAGATAATAAACATACACTAGTACCTCGGATAACATTATGACTTGGTTCCACAAGTCATAACCTAATCCGATTTTTAACATTGTGTGATGCATTGACTGCACAACATTAAAAAAAAGCCCTGTTCCCTTTCCAAAGGTGAATGAGAACAGGGGGGCGATCTGGTTGACTTGGAGAGGAAAAGTTTGGTAGTCCCAGTGTGGGACCGCCACTTTGCTTGCAGAGGAAACGTGTGCTCCCCCTGCAAGCAAAGCTTGATCACTCGCTGGGCAGGCGTCGTTCCCCCCAAAAAACACACCCGCAGCCCCAGTGATGGATCGCTGGGGCTGCAGGGGGACATCAGGGACATATCATGTGGGTGCCTCTCTGAAGCCACCCCAGTCCCAGCGATCGATCACTGGGGCTGTGGGGCACATTGGGGACAAACTGCATGGGTGCGCGGATGCCTCCCTGAAGGCCCCCCCCCCCGCCCTAGCGTTCAATCACTGGGGCTGCAGGGGATTTTGGGGAGACATCTGCTCACCCCAAGGATGCCGGCCACCCGAGACTAGGAGGGGACAAAGATGCTGCCCTTAGTGAAAGGGAATGGATCTGTTCCCCATCATTGAAGGACCTCAGGCAGCGGTATTATCTATGGGGTTTGAGAGGGGGGATTTCTCCCCCTCAATCCCCATAGGTAGCACAGGCTCAAGACTTGGGTGGCCAGCTCCATTGGAGTGAGTGCCTGCAGGCAGTTACTCCAAGGGAGCCGCCCGCTCAAGACTCGGCCAGGCGGCTCCCTTGGGGTGAGCGCCTGCAGGCAGTTACTCCAAGGGAGCCAGCTGCCTGAGACCAAAGTGGATGGCTCCCTTGGGGTGAGTGCCTGCAGGCGCTTACTCCAAGGGAGCTGGACACCCGAGACTTGGTCCGAGCCTTGGATGGACAGCTCCCTTTGGGCACCCGTTCTTATCCCCAACTCAAGTGCCGATCAGTGCTTGGGTTGGGGGATTGGTCTGGCTGTGAAGCCGAAAGGGGAGTCCCAGGTCAGCTTCCTAGCCATGCCACTATGAACGATTACCTCGGATAATGCTACAAGATCATTATCTGATGCATTTATTTTTTTTTACAAAATCTTGCATCATTATCCGACTTTGGCGTTATCCGATGTTATCGTTATCTGAGGTATTACTGTACCAGGTTTATCCTGAGGCTATTTGATATCTCCTTTATCATTCAAACATTTATTTTCCTTCTGTTCAACCCAGGCAGGTAGGAAACCATTGCTGAGAGTGGAGTCTTCCACATGCAGACCTGTTCTGCTGCCATAGAGTAAAATATTGCTCCACTTTGTTGGCTGTTCAGTCTGTAACATACTCATGTGGATGCTTGTTGATGGTCCTCTTTCTCCTTTCCCCAAGCTTAGTCTAGCTCAGGAATTCTCAACCTGCAGCCCGTGGGCTGGATGTGGCCTGTGATACCATTTCATGTGGCACCCCACTACCTCCACCACACCAGGAAGTCCCATGTGGTGGAGGAAGGGCAAAATGGCCATCCAGCCCCCAAAGCTGTCTAAGGAAGTGTGACCCGGCCCCCGGCTTAAAAAGGTTGAGAACTCCTGGTCTAGCTCCTGGACAAGTAGCCAAGAACAAGGCTTAAACAGTGTCCACAGTGCCCTATTTAACAATGCTACAATATTGTGGAGTGAAACAAACCATGGCTTTTAATGATCTCTGTTTTGGACCAAAGACTTGGAGTATGTTTATTAGAGAAATTGGTCACAGTACCATATTTAGCAATGCTACAATAAAGTAAAGAAAAGGCAGTGCTACAATATAGCGAAGAAAAACCATGGTTTTTAATTATCTCTGTTTTAGACCAAAGACTTGGAACAGAAATACCTAACTATGGCCTGTGGGCCAGATCCAGCCATGGCACCAATTAATCTGGCCCACACTGCCTTCACCATTCATGGAAGCAGAAGTAAAAGATGCATGTCTATGTGTTTAATCCTGCCGTAAATGACCTGCAGCTGTCATAAATGTGTTTATGACAGCCACGGGTCATTTATGGCAGCATTATTTGCATGTCGGCATGTTATGAGCATGCACGTTTTACTTCCACTTCCAATGGGAGGAACCACATGACTGGCATACTCAATCATGTGACCGTCATATGGCCTGAAAAATTTGGGCACCCCTGACTTGGAATATGTTTATTAGAGAAACCAAAAGTTACTGAAAACAGTGGGGAAAGGAGGAGTAGGTTCATCCCTGGAAGCTATATTTTCTTTCTCCCTTGATCAGCATTGGCAGATGTTCATTTTCTGCTTGAATGACTCCTGAAGAAGTCGGTTACCTTGCCAGTGATGAATGTTAGATGGCGTGTGGCCGTTGCATTTGCTACAGTTTAGTTTCACCCTGACAAGAGAAACTTGGATGTCTCTCTTGATCTGCGAACAATATTTCATCCAGTTGATTGTTTATCATGATTCTAAACTAGCTCAGAAGAATTTATCATCAGATAAGATGGCTACTTTTATTCGCTGGGGAGCGTTGATAGGTTGTATTGACAGAATTATAAGTGAAAAAAGTCTCCTGCAATAATTATCTTTTTTATTGAGAAGAATGTGGTAGAGGGTAAATTGTGCCAGTGACTGAAGAGTAATCATGGATTTTAAGGAGCAACGAAGTACTTTATTACCCCTCTTCCTGCCTACTTAAGTCTGGAGATAAATGCTGCATTGGCACATTAAAGTCTGGACTTTAAAAAAGAAAGAAAGAAAAAAGGTCAGACCTAAAATCTAATTACTAGTCCCAAATGGAGCTGCCTCCTTGGATCAACAAGATTTACATGAATGCTGGCTTCCCATTTTAGTTGCAACTGGCAATTAGATTTATGCCTTGGAGTTGAAAATTGCCAGATAATCTTCTACAAATCACCACTATTCAGTCTCATTTCTCAGAGACCATCAACATACAGAAGTGTGGAAACCACAGTACAGTACCGTATGTTTTTTGGAATAGTATCCATGTTTGTGTTTCAAGCATATCAGAGAGTAAACAAAACAGTCAGGGATGATTTCTTCTAAGATCGACCTGTTTGTTCTCCTCGCTGTCCAGGGGACTCTCAAAACTTCCTCCAACACCACATTTCAAAGGCGTCTATTCTTCTGCGCTCAGCTTTCCTAATGGTCCAGCTCTCACAACCATACATTACCACTGGGGAAAATGAAGCAAGCAGGTGCAGATTTCAAAGAGAAGATAAAAGATGGTGGAGGTTGGTGGATGTTTGCCTGCCTTTGGTTTTCCTTTTGGAAACTGGTTTGGCTCGCAAGACTTCTTGACAGCAGATAGCTGGCTCCATCAGCTCTGACCTAGACCACAACTGAATTGTATAAAATCAGCTGAAAGCAGTTACATACGGTGTTGTTTCCCAGTTTTGAACTATTATTTCCACCAACATCTTCTGTGGAGTTTCAGTTAAAATTGTTATTCACGTTCAATGGCTAATGCATCAATTGATCCCACGCATAGCCAGGAAAATAGATTGATGGTGGCCCAGCTTGTATTATTGTACAGTTGCAGAAGTAAAGATTGAAGGAATCATACAGTTCTGTTAATATCACAGTATCCAAATTATTCCCTTTATTATCCAGTAAAGTGGAATACAAATTGGTTACCAACCAATGTTGCTTGTCCAAGTTGTTAATTATACAGAATTGCATTGATTCATAGCAAAATTAATGAAATCTTGCAGTCCAGTTTTATTTTATTTTTTATTTTGTTTGGTCCTCCCATTCCCGCATGTAAAGCAATTAGCCTATTAATTGAAACAAATCCCATCAACATTTGACAAAATAAAAATGTAAGAATAAGGGTATTTTAGGTTAAGCTTTTTTCGTTTTTAAAAAGCATACTGAGGTGTGTGTGTGTGCAAGCTTATTGTATTCCTTTTTCATTTGGTGATATGTAAGCCAGCATCAAAAAAGTCCAAACATAATTGAACTCCTGTTACAAGGCATATATGTGAGATGGGGTATTGTGGTTGGAAAAGTCAGAAAGTGGTAATAAGTCGCTTAACTAACAAATGTGTTACACATAAATGGATTAGGGAGGGGGGCATATTTGGCTTTGTATTTAGTAATACATCCTTAATCTGCAATGCTTTTAGGAGATTAAGCATGCAAACACTGAATAATAAACACAATGAATGCTGCAGAGCCCTCTTAAATACTACTGTGGCTACTACAAAGCTGCATTATCAAAGACTCTGTGGGAATAATAAATCAGTGAAGTGACGGCTTGAAAGATATGGGTGTAAGCCTATTCTCTATGATACAATCTCGATCCTGTCATAGTAGATGAATGTTTGGGTTAAAGTATTTTTGCAAGTGCAGTGGAGGTCAACAGCATAGACAAATATGGGTGTTCTTATAGGACAGTCATCATCCTTTAATTATTGTTAATTGAATTTCTCTCCTGCAAGGAGATTAAATCACACACTTGCCCAAGTTGGTTGGTGAGCTGCGTAGTTAAGAGCCACTTTTGTATGTAAGTCTTCCTGGATCTAGATCAGTTTTTCCCAATGTGGGGCCCCTGTCCCACTGGGGGACTTCAGTTCCCAGAAGCCTAAGTCTGTACAGTGGTACCTCGCTTAAAGAGCATAATGCGTTCCATGGGAGTTTGCTCTTTAAGCGAAACACCATTGTAAGTGACCAATTGTGGCTTCTGGGGGGGGGGGGATTGCAAACACCCAATTTATTTGTTAAACGAGGCACTCTTTATGTGAGGTTTGACTGTACATTGGCTGATCAGTCCTTTGGGAATTGATTTAGGCTTCTGGGAATTAAAGTCCCAAAACCAAAGGTTGGGAAACACTGGTCAAGATTGACACAGTATGTATTGTGGTGCATGGCTTCTTTTGTTACCAGAGATATGGTAGAAAGTTTTTGGCGTATAAGATCACAGACCTGTTTCTCCTTGGCATGGAAGTGAACCTAGCAGCAAGACATTAGGCCTCTCATACATTCCCATCCAGCCCTGTCCTTTTCAGTTGCTCAGAATATGACCTTGTCCTGCCTTAGTCAGCACTGTTTTTCTCATGGAGCTGTGAAATGCCTTGGTCATCTCACGTTCATGCTGTGGACATGAGTGTGCTTTCAGGATCCCTGATGAAGAGGAAGAGGTTGAGTACTTAGAAAATTTCATCCTTTGACTAACAACACCCATGCTCTTGGGTCCATCCAGCATGGCGGAGAACCATGGAGGCTGGGGAACTATTGTATGTTATAGTGGTTAAGATGCTGAGCTTAATTACCAGAAGGTTGGCAGATCAGCAGTTTGAGACCTGAGTGCTGCACAACAGAATGAGCTCTTGTTATCTGTCCCAGCTCCTACCAATCTAACCATTCGAAAGAAGGAAATTGCAAGTAGATAAATAGGTACCACTTAGGTGGGAAGGGTAGCCCAACAGAGGAGCCTGGTGTGATGTGGTCCATGGAGTCACAAAGGGTCAGACTCAACTGTGTGACTGAAGAAGAAGAAGAAGAACCGACGACGACGAAGACGATGTTTCATGGGTTGCTCTTGCTCAAAAGCAAGTCATATCCAACTCTAGAGTTCAGTGCTCATCTCTGTTTATAGCCAAAGAGCCAGAGCTGTCTGCATGTGCAGACATTTCTGTGGACATGTGGCAGGCATGACTTAACACCAAAGTGCATGGAACGCTGTTTAACTTTCCACCAAAATGGTACCTATTTATCTACTTGCAATTTCTTGCTTTCAAACTGCTAAGCTGGCAGCACTTGGGTCTCGAACTGCTAGCTTGCTGTCCTTCCAGTCCTCAAGTTCAGCATCTTACCCACTAAGCCACTGCAGTCCCTAATGTTGCGGGAACAGCCAATAATAATAGAGCCCTGAAAACCTCTCCACAAATTCCAATAGATTTTAAGACTCTGGATGTTGTAATCCAAAAAATGAATTTTAGTATTCTCTGGATGATAAAAATAATTATAGTGTCTGTCATTTATATTCTGTTATTCTGTTGCTTTCTCTACATCCTCCTCAGACTATTGCAGGTAGGAACACAATTTGCAGCTTCTAATTGTTGGGGTTTCTTAGACTAACCTTGTTTCTCTTTTATTATGATCCACTCCAGGGCAAAAATAAGGAAGGAGTAAGTGACCTTTTAAGATCCTTTGCAGTCTAACGTAATATGATCCAGTGTCATCTTAATTAGTTTCTGATGCATTCTTTTCCCCTCTTTTCCTAATTGGGGCAGGTTAATCATGAAAACCTGGCTGATGAATGCACACTAACAGGCTTCACTTTGATACTTGTCTGTTTTATAAGTGGACAGGTAGGCTATAATTAGACCTCAGATCCTGCCTGGTGATTTGTACCGTGGGAAAGATGAGGCACACGGGTCTCCCCAAAGTCATCAGCCTACCGTTCTAGATTGGTAATTGGGTTTATTTTGAAATGGATTCTGAATCTCCATGGCAATAAAAGAAGAAAATTAAAAGGCCCACAAGGTTCATTATATCCTCTTCCTGCAGATATTGTTTTCTTGCTGGATCTCATAACAAGTAGCAAAATGGAAGATCAAAAATTCGTACTGTGATGGTTTCCTTACACAGCTTTGAGAAGGTTCTTTAGGTGTTAATTACTTTTCAGTCTACTGTATTTCATCAAGAGTCAAGGAGCTTTTGCTGTGTGTAGCATAATATACAGAATTCAGCTAACTCCAGCTCTCATTTGTCATTGTTTCTGCCTTCTCCTCCCTTGACATTTATTTTTAAAAACGAGCCTCAAGACCCTCATGAGGTTGAAGAGATACTTATCATATATCTGGTTTCATTTTGACCCATTACATGATTTTCTATGCGTGAAATGTTTGTGCGTGTGTGTGAGAGAGAGATTGAATGCTGTAGGATAGAAAGCTGAGGGACAAAGCAAACATTGCCCATGAGGGTGAGCTAATATTTGATCTACTACTGATGCTAGTCTATATTTACAAGGAATCTGAAATTATCCTTTTGCTCACCTTGAATCAGGTACTCAAAGTAGCTTTTACCACTTCCCCCTCTTAAATATATATTTTTAAAAAAATCTCTTAATTCAAAGTTGAAATGCATGTACAGGCACTTCAAAAAGCTTGTTATGGTACCTCTCTTGAGGAATGTGTCTTGTTTAATCTTACTCGCTTCTGAAATGTGATCTACTGAAGAAAAAAAATAGTTTAATCCAAGTACCAAGGCCCTTATCCTGATGGGCAATCATGCAAATGGCCATCTCTAATTATGATTGTGTCCATCATGTTACCCTAGCATATGACTGACCACATGATTGGTGACACAACCAATGCACATGACAAGGACACCCTTTGATTATCCTTCTAGTGCAGGGGTTCGCAACCTTTTCAAGCTGGGGGCTGGGGCATGCTCTCTGTCAGCTTTGAGGGCCAGACGGCCATTTTGCCCTGTCTGCATGATGGGGGCAGCCATTTTGTCCCAACAGCTTCAAAGGGGTGGTCATTTTGGTTCTTGAATGCCCATGGGGAGCACATGAAATAGTGTCGTGGGCCAGATCCAGCCAATGGGCCTTAGGTTGGGAACCCCTGTTCTAGTGGGATACCAGTCCAAAAGATCTTGGTCTTGATATATATTCTGTCATGGAGAACACTTTGGTGAGGAGCTGAGTTAAAAACATAAGCCAGCTTGCTCAAACCTAATCTAGCATTCTGTTTATGAAACAGCCAACCAGTTATCCATAGGAAGACCACAAGCAGGCCCAGAGGTCAGCAATGGATATATAGAACTCACACTAGGTCAGGCGAAAGGAGATGTTGAATGAACTCACCAAAGGGTGCCTTCATTTTGGCAGTTTCACATCTGGCCTAGACACTGAAGAAGAAGAAAAAGAACCATACATTCTCTAGTTGAGCCGGTGGATAAAGTGTTGGACTAGCATTCTGGAAACCAGGATTCAAATCCCTGCTCATGGGTTGCTGTTGTTGTTGTAGTTGTTGTAGTTGTTGTTGCTGCTGTTCTTCTTCTTCTTCTTCTTCTTCTTCTTCTTCTTCTTCTTCTTCTTCTTCTTCTTCTTCTTCTTCTTCTTCTTCTTCAGTTGCACAGTCAATTCTAACCCTCCATGACCCCATGGACCATTGCAGTCCAAGCACACCTGTCCTCCACCATCCTCCTCAATCCTCCCAGCTCTGTGCCCATTGTGTCAACAATGCCATCTAGCCATCTTATTTTCTGCTGCCCCCTTCTTCTTTTGCCCTCAACCTTTCCCAGCATCCAGGCTTTCTCAAGTGAGTCCTTTCTTCTCATTTGATGTCCAAAGTACTTTAACTTCATCTTCAATATTTGACCTTCCAAGGAGCAGTTGGGGGTGATATTTTTAAAATATCAACCTATTTGTTCTCCTTGCTGTCCAGAGTACTCTTAAAATTCTCCTCTAACACCACATTTCAAAAGTGTCTATTCTTCTGCGCTCAGCTTTCTTTATGGTCCAGCTCTCACAACCATACATTACTACCAGAAGTATCATTGCTTTGACTATGCAGACTTTTGTTTGCAAGGTAATGTCTCTACTTTTAACAATGTTCCCCAAATTTCACATAGCTTACCTCCCAATAAGCAGTCGCCTTTATTTCCATTGCTGCAATCACCATCTGCAGTGACCTTGGATCTTAAGAATGTAAAGTCTGCCATTGCTTCTACTTCTTCACCATCTATTTTCCAGGGACTGATAGGGCCTGTTGCCATTATCTTGGTTTTCTTGATGTTGAGTCTCAAACCAGCTTTTGCATTCTCTTCTTTCAACCTAAGCAAGAGTTTCTTTAGGTCTTCTTCTTTTTCTGTCATTAGGGTAGTATCATCTGCATATCTCAAATTGTTGATGTTTCTCTCAGCAGTTTTAATTCCAATTTGTGATTCATCCAGCCCTGCATTGTACATTATGTCCTCTGTGTATAAGTTGAATAAGCAGGGTGACAAAATGCAGCCTTGTCTTACTCCTTTTCCTATTCCAAACCACTCCATCATTCTGTATCCTGTCATATTGCTTCTTGACTCATGTACAGATTTCTCATGAGACATATAAGGTGTTCTGGTATTCTCATCTCTTTAATTACTTGCCATATTTTATTGTGGTCCGAACAGTCTAAGGCCTTGGTGTAATCAATGAAACAGAAGTAGACTTGTTCTGGTATTCATTGTTTTCTCTATGATCCAACTTCTCCCTCATCATATGGTAATAAATTCTACATTTTTAACTACCCATTGAGCAAAGAATGACCCTGGGTTTTAGGATTATGAGAAATGTTTTTAACTCTCCGTTGTTTTTAACTTTTAACTTTTTAACTTTTTAATCTATTTTTTAACTTGTTGTAATAATCTGTTTTGATTGTTTTTAGTTGTAAGCCGCCCTGAGTCTTCGGATAAGGATGGAGTATAAATGAAATAAATAAATAATAAATAAATAAACATTTTCCTATCTGCTTTCTCCAGTGATGGTAATAATTTCACATATTCCGGCATGTCTCCACTATTTCACTTTTTTCTCCTTCAACTATATAGTCCCAAACGTTATAACCTTTTCTTTCATAGGAGATTTGCTCCAGCCCTTTGATTGTTTTGACTGCCCTTTTCTTCAATTATGTGAGGTGAAGTTATTCCATTTTTATTTCCAGATTTTGAGAAACCTGTGACATTACTAGGCACTGAGCAGACTTGAAGATTTAGTCCATTCCAAGGCAAATGCTGCCTCTCTTTACATGATGTGTGGGACCCTGATATTGATATCCATAGACAAGAATGCAACCAAGCAACTTCTTGTGACTCACCTAGCAGGGATAATGGGAAGGGAAACAAGAAAATGATGGTAAATCTCCTCTTACTGATAATCATTACTGCAGTCACTCAGTGTTTAAGAAGCTCACCTTGTTAGCTGGAAGGCCGGCAAGTCGGTAGTTTGAAACCCAGGTATTGCATGATGGATTGAGCACCCGTCTCTGTTCCAGCTCTCAGGGACATGAAAGGAGCCTCATTTGGGCATTCCCTGAGTGAAGTTTCTCTGATATTTCATAGTCTTTGCCTTGTTTACATCAGTAGTTATCTGGTATTTTACAGTTCGGCACTAGATGATAGGAACAGTGCATGCAACATTTGTGAATGCACCTGGTGCAGTTTAGCTTTCTTACTGTGCAAATTGATTTTCAGGTTGTTATTTTTGTGGCTTTATGTTCAAATTGATGTGCCAAAGTACTTTCCTGAAATTGGTGTGTGTGTGTGTGTGTGTGTGTGTGTGTGTGTGTGTGTGTGTGTGTGTGTGTGTGTGTGTGTGTGTGTGTGTGTGTGTGTGTGTGTGTGTGTGTGTGTGTGTGTGTGTGTGTGTGTGTGTGTGAGAAGACAGAAAATATATCCCAGGTTATTGGGCCGCGCTAGATTGGGAGTGACACTATAAATCTCTGTGTGCAGGAAATCCACATTAAAGTTTAAATGTACTTTGACACTACCAGGAAAAGTAGAGAGGGAAAGTATATTGATTAAAAGGGTGGGAGAGCGGGTGGGTAATTTTGCTGTGGCACAAAATCTATCCAAGTCTGTTATTCCTTGGCAAACTTGAGATGTGTCTAGGCCTATGATGCATTTCCCCACAGTTCATGCATATATATTTTTTATGAACACCAAGAGGCAACTTAATCATTTCTTGGATAATTGGGAGGTCAAGAATATTGTCATCTGGCATTAAAGTTAGGGCAGAGCTACGCACAAGTGCTGGTTAGGTAACTCAGGGGTTTAGGCATCTCACTTCAGAACTAGAGGTTGGGAGTTGAATTCTCCACTGTGAAAAAAAAAACACAGCATGTGTGGTTGTGGTCAAGCTGCACAGTCCCAGGGTACTTCCAAAAGAAGTAAACAGCACACCAATTCTGAAAATAATTGCCATAAGTTGGAATTGACTAGAGCAGCATTTCCCAAAATGTGTTCCACAGAAGACTAGTGTTTCATATAGGACTGCAGCCTCCAGAAGCCTTAGCCTGCACAGCCAATACTGAAGATGACTGGGAATTGTAGTCCAGGAATACATAGAGACCCAAGTTAGGGAACCACTAGACTAGATAGAACACTCCTATTATTTAAACTATTTAACATTTTCCAAAACTATTGTGAGCATTGTCTAAAAATGCTGACCTGTGGTGATCAATTTTTAGGTATAGAATACTAATAAGTGATATAGTATTCCTTTCTTCTGAGCATATAAAAGAGTGAACAAAATAAAAAGACAAAAAAATGTTGTGGTACTTTAAAGACTAACTGCTGCATTTTAATGTTAGCTCTTGTGGATCAACTTCACTTCATCAGACCTAAGAGTGAGATTCTATGGCATCAATTTATACACATCAGGTACAGAGGTACAGAATAGTTGGTTAACATTACAGATGATATACAAATCAATGTGGCTTTTTACAACATAATAGCAAAAGGTCTGGTTGTCAAACTTTGCTCTGTTGAATTGCAAATGGTTAGTAGATTGTTGCAAGACAAATATTGGGACATTACACATTTTATTTATTTATTTATTTATTTACTGATCATACTTATATGCCACCCCCCTCGGGAAATGACTCAGGGAGGCTAACAACAGTAATATAGTACAACAATCCGGCAATAAAATTCATTCATAAAAACCATGACAATCCCCTAAAATTTATCAGGTTAAAAGATTTAAAAGATAAAAAAACAGGTAAAACAATTAAAAAAGTTAAGAGCAGGAGAGGCATTCAAATCAACCAGCAGATTGGGGTTGTCATATACAACCTCATATAACACTAAAACCTGGTTCCACAAGTCTTGATGTTATATGATTTTTAGTGTTATTCGATGCATGTTAAAATCCTATGGGATCCATAGAGATACATTGTAACCACACAGGCTTTAGCGGTTGTTATCTGAAGCATCCCATAGGATCTTAATGTTATCCGATGCAATTCTTCCCCCCAGATTCCTTAATGTTATGCGATTTTCGTGTTATTCGATACTAATGTTATATGAGGTATTACTGTAGTTACACATTTGTTAATGAGTTTAGCCTTCAGGTCTAGCATCTATAGACAATGGTGTGAGTTACCTAGACAAAGCACCAAGTTCTTCCTTTGTTCTCTAGGGTGGTCTGAGGTTGTGGATGAGAATTCTACTGAAGTAGGTTCTGTGAAGGTGGTATAATATAACAACATATAACATACAACATATATAGTAGCATAGAATAACCTGTTAGTTGTGGTGTATCAGATTTGATAATGACCCAGAATGTCTTGACTAATATTCAAACCTTTGAGATGGATGTCCAACATATGTATGTTCTTTCTTCTGAGATGTTCTAGTATTGTGCAGCTTGCCTAAGGCTTTTCTTCTTGGAAGTACATACACACATGTGCACATGCACGCACACACAAATAAATAAATAAATGAGGATTTTCAAGTTATGTGATATATTCAAGAAGTAGTTTCTTATTGCCCCACTTCAGTCCATTCATGACAACACATGTTCCTGTGCATGCATACAAATGTGGTAGTGTGCCTGCAAAAAAAGACTAAATACCATCAAACTGAAATATTTCCATAGTGCAGATGTACATATAGTCACTGGCATTTGACACCAAGATGGACTCCATCTCATCTCTAATTTCTTTTCTTCTTTTATGTCATGGTGGGATAATGGTGCTACAAAGAAGTTAGTGATTCATAATGTCAATAGCATAAATAAAACTTTTAAAACATAACACCATTAAAAGAAAGGCTTTGATTCTAGAACCGGGATCAAAGCTTTTGTTTGCTTATTAAACTTAAGGCTGTGGTTTTCTTTCTCAAGTGAATCCATCACATGCTAGTTCTTATCTCTCCCCCCCCCCTTTTTTTCCCCCTGGCCCACCTTACCTCTCCTACTCTGCTTGCTGTGCCTTGACAAAATAGGCCATAACTGAATGAAGGTTTCCCTGGTTTCATATAATGTAGCTGTATAATTTTTACTGGTTGCAAACTTTCATCTTCACCTTTTGCAGATGAAGGGGACATCACCCCATTCTTCTCAACTGACATTACTCTCTGATTCATTGTTGCTGTATTAGATCATCTAGTTTGCTCACAGTTTTGCCTCAGTCAAAGAAATTACAGTACATTATTAATTACATTGTAGTTACATCACAAGCAGATTAGGTAATTTCTTGTAGTAGCTGTCAACTGTAACTTGAAAGACCTCTTTGTCGAGAGCTTAAATTGAACCAGTAGAAATACTGTAACTAATTAATGCCATGTGTCTAGTCTTAACAAAAAGCATTCTTTCCAAGTTTGCATCCACACAGTGCCCAGATAGGTGTACTAGATGGTGCACATATGGTATCTTTATCTTTATCAATTATTTTGTAATGCAAAAGAAATGTGTCACCCTCCCATTGGGGGTTAATAATGGAATTTCTCACCAAAGCATTCGTTCATTTCAGATAACCAGAATAGGTTTCTTCACTATGTTTTGTGGACTCTCCATTTGTAGCTCCACTTCTTCAGTGTTGCTGCTCTGGTTAGCAAACTTAACTAATGAACCACCTTCTGGCACATTTACTGTCCCAGAGAACATAGTGAAGATACCTCATACAGGTTGATTACTAAAACTGGCAATAGCATTCCAACCATTAAATGAATGAAATACAGATGTAAGAATGGGTCAACTCAAGCATGATTAAGCACCTCCATATCAAGTGATACTGACATTCTTTGGAGTGGAAGCATTGTGGAAAAGAGATGGTTGGCCTTGCCCTACACCAGTGACGGTGAACCTCTTAGAGACCAAGTGCCCAAACTGCAACCTAAAACCCATTTATTTATTGCAAAGTGCTAGCATGGCAATAGGGGAGGGAGGAAATGTTCCCATTGGACTGCTGGGCAGAGGGACGGGGTGAACACTGTGATGGGGGAGGGAGGAAGTGCTCCCATTGGGCTGCTGGGTAAAGGGGCAGGGTGAACTCTGTGCTAGGGAGGGAGGAAGCGGTCCCATTGGGCTGCTGGGCAGAGGGGTGGGGTGACCAGACTCTTGAGTGCCACCACTGCCCTACACCACTCATTTCTAGATCCTCACTTAGCAGAAATTTACATGAGTATAATACTGGAGAAATGCTCCCTAATATTCATCTGGCCCAATCTTTCCCTTTTTCTTCTCTCTCTGTTGTTGCATTACAAGGTTATTTCTGAGGAGATTCAAGAATAGTGTACTAATGAATGCTCAAACACTTAAACATTTTGTGAAACAAACATAGGAATTACATCCTGGAAAATTCTCACAACTCCTTCATTGGACACCTTTCAATATGTTTCTCAACTAAATATACCTGTTTTGGGGCCCCTATACCTTAAAGTACACACATCTCTCTCCATTCAACAGTTCCATTTTGTGTTCAAAGTCAGCTTTAAAAAATGACTCTGATTAGAATGTAGCAAATGAAAAATGGATTTTGAACATTAATTCATATTCCACAGTAGTCGCGTGCCAAGAGTATAATTCATAATTAGTTGGCGCTGGCTGACTTAATTATTCAGAGTGTCAAAAATTAGCTTAAGTGCCCCTCATAAAACTGTTAGTTTGACAGGACAGTGGTTGTAAATTTAAACCACTGAGCGTTTAGTTATTCAGAGGAGATATTACTTAATTTAAAAGGCGTTGGTCATTGGTAGAAAGCTTTTGTGGACACCTACTTTTTTAACGATTCTTCTACAGGACTAAAATGTTACCCTCGTCTTGAAAACGTGGGCTGGATGGTGGAAGGAAAGAGACAGGGAATCTGTGGTTTTGGGAACAACATATCCCAGAATCCTAACTGCTGACTAGGAGATTCTGGGAGTTATTTGTCCAAAAATCATCAACATCTCCCATCTTTGAGGAAAGGAAAGGTGGTGTTTGGAACAACCTGTTGATCCATGCTTCTGCCTTGATACTGGGTGACAACCCCAGCAACACATACAGTGAGATTAAAAAAGAGAACAGAATAGTTGTTTAGAGGAAGAAATGACAGCAGGTATGGAGCTAAAAATAATCATATGCCATTGACTCGATTCTGACTTATGACAACCCCTTCCAGGGTTTGCTACGTATAGAGTACTGTACTTAGAAATGGCTTATCATTCCCTTCTTCTGGGGCTGCCCTGGGACTTTGCAGCTTGAGCATGATTATACAGGCTGGCTCTTCTCCCAGGAGGCACAGTGGGGAATTGATCTTGCAACCTAACTTCTACAGCTGTCTAGCCAAACTTAATGCGGCGGCCCGAGTTGTGATGGGGTGCGGGCGTTATGCTCGTGCCTCACCACTTCTCCGAGAGTTGCACTGGCTCCCAGTATGCCTCTGAGTGCAATTCCAGGTGCTGGTTATCACCTTTAAAGCCCTACATGGTAGTGGGCCAGGATACTTAAGAGACCGCATCACCCTAAGAACATAGGTCCATCCCACCAGAGCGGACCAGAGAGGCTTTCTAGTCGTACCATCAGCTAGAGTGACTCATCTCACTAGCACGAGAAGGAGGGCCCTTTGGAACTTCCTGCCATGTGAATTGCATCTCCAGACAGAGCTGCTGCCCTTCAGAAAAGGGGTGAAGACCTGGCTGGTGGGGCATGTGTGGGATGTGGGCCAGGTGGTGAGTTCAGTTGGCTGGCTCTTGTGAATAACCCTACCTCTCTCTCCCTGTTGTGGTTTTTAACTTAATTTTTAACATTTTAGTCTTTTAATTCTTGATTTTAAATCTTGTATTGTATGTGATGGGTTTTAACTCTTTTAGATTGTAAGCCACCCTGAGTCCTCAGAAAAGGGTGAGGTATAAATATAAATATAAATATATGATATGATAATAAAAACTACACCTGTAAAGGTAAAGGTCGCCCTTGCTCGAAAGCCAGTCGTATCTGACTATAGGGTTCAGTGCTTAGCTCTGTTTATAACCAAAGAGACAGACATTTCCATGGATCTGTGGCACAGAATGCTGTTTACATTCCCACTGATGTGGTCCCTATTTATCTACTTGCAGTTTCTTGCTTTTGAATTGCTAGGTTGGCAGAAGCTGGGACAAAGACAGGAGCTCACTCCGGCATGCAGTACCTGGGAATTGAACTCGGACCTTCCAGTCAGCGAGTTCAGCAATGTAACCACTTGAGCCACTGCAGTCCCCATAAACTACACCTATGCTTCTTTAAATTCAGTCCTCCACAACATTGTTAAAGGTATAAAATCCTTGTCTCTTTTTCATCCGGTCACCTTAGCAACCGAGACAAAAAACATGTGTGGGTATTCTGCTCATTTTAGCTGCAAGCTGTTATATTTTAATAGCCTTTGTTGGGTTATTTGTTATATACTTAATAATGAGTATGGTAAATTTCTTTCAACATGTGTCAGACGGTCAGACATATATTTACACAAAGTGAGCTTGGTCTTGGATATGTATGTATAATTTTGTTGAACTGTTTTCAATAGTTATTCAGGGGTAGTGGTGATATTACTCTATTGGCCTCTTATGAACATCTCTCAAAGCCCCAGGTCTTTTCTGTAGAATGAAGTCCCCCCCCCCCCCCGGTTAGGACTTACATTATGCCCCAGGATCCATCCTTCCTAACAAGAGTTTACTAACTTGCTGACGAGTTTAGCTCTGAACCATGATTACTATTCAGCATAGCGTGGAAAAAGAACATTCTAAACTAGGGATTCCCAACCTTTTCAAGCTGGGGTCCGGGTTACATTCTCTCAGTCAGCTTTGAGGGTAGATGGCCATTTTGGCCTGTCTGCATGATGGAGTGCCCATTTTGTCCCAACAGCTTCAAAGGGATGGCCATTCTGTTTCTCAAATGCCCTTGGAGGGGTGGGCCCCCGACATGAAATGATTCTGTGGGCCGCATCTGGCCCATGAACGTTAAGTTGGGAACCCCTGCTCTAAATGTTAAGTTTTTTGTAAGACTGGTTGGGGAATGCATGTTGTGAGGCCAAGGGAAACTTACTTTCCCAAGGACAGGAATGAAATTACAGCTACTAATTTACTTGATTGTTCTGCATTTTGTGCAAAACGCAGTTATACAAAACTGGTGGGGATTTGCTTTTTTCCTGAAGATAAGTACTCAAACACAGACACAAACATAGTGCAGATTTCTTCTTCTTCCATGTCCAAGTCAGATGTGAAACTGCGAAAATGAAGCCACCTTTTGGTAAGTTTATGCTGCCATTTCTTTTACCTTACCTAGTGTGAGAAAGATTAGCCAGCAACACAAGGTTTCCGTTACCAGGGTAGCCAAACAGAAAAGGACTGACTAATTCAGGGTTCCTCAAACTTGGCTCTCCAGGTGTTCTTGGACTTCAATTCCCAGTAGCCCAAGTCAGCACTCCTGCTGATCAGGGCTTCTTGGAATTGAAATCCAAGGTCTTCTGGAGAGCCAAGTTTGAGGAACCCTGGGCTAGTTAATAAAAATACTCAAACTACCCATCCTGAACTTCTAATTTTTAAAATCCACACAACAAGGTAACCTTTCCCATTTGTCATGTTTGGAGGGGGAATCTCACAGTGTACTCAAAAATAATTCTCACCTAGAATGACAGAAATAATCTGGTCACTCTGCAGCATTTCTTGTTCACTCATAAATCAAGTAAAGTGAGTTACAATTCATACACAGGGCAACATTGTTGTCAGAAACCAAAGGGTGTGTTTCCATAAACAGCTGCCCTGATGCCCTTGTTTTTTCTCCCAGGTGCTTTGCAAATTGGGGGATGGGATGGCTGCAGATTTCTGCCAAAAGGAGCTGACCCATGATGGATGCACAGCGTGACAAACAGGGAACAAAGAGTGCTCACAATTCTTTATTGACATAATTGGCTGCAGACCAAAAAAAATCGTTGAGAAGCATTTTAGTATCAACTTATATTTTAGAAAAACAGGAACGAATGCACAACTTATATGATTGCTTAGTGCAATGAATACTCAGCCATTCAGCATGTTCAATGATTCAGGAGGCATATAGTATTTCCACTAATATAGGAAAATTAAACAAAACAAAACAGGACATTAAATTATAATTGGAATCTGTTTTGATAAAGTAAATTTTAAAAGCACTATAGAAACCCAGTCCAGACAAAGAGACGACATGGAGAAACAAGGAATGGATTTGATTTCTGAAATCCAGCCTCCCCATCCCATTTTTCCCTTTCTCTTTCTTCTTTGTTGTTTTAAAGCAGGGGTTCCCAACCTAGGGCCTGTGGGCCAGATCTGGCCCCTTTCACCATTTCATGTGCCCCCCACCACTCCATGGGCATTCGAGAAACAAAATAACTGCCTTTTTGAAGCTGTTGGGACACAATGGCCAGCCGTATCATGCAGGCAGGGCAAAATGCCTGGCCGGCCCTTGAAGCTGACTGAGAGAGCATGACCTGGCCCCTGGCTTGAAAAGGGTGGGACCCCCTGTTTTAAATCTCCCTCCTTCTCTCTCTCTCTTCTTCCACTCTCCCCCTTCATTCCCTCTCTTGTCAAGTCTGAGAATCAGACTAAGGCATTATACCTAAGCGGGAGCACTGCACAGTAGTCATTTCCTCTACCACCTCTATTTATCATCTGTCTATCATCACCACCACCACTACCCACCCCCATCTTTTGATTGGATTCATTTCTTACTTTTCAGAATCTTCTTGGAACTTAGAAAGATGCCAACAGGCCCCAAATCTCCGTAGTTCATTTCAGTCAACAAATTGACCTGTTAAGGGAAATCATCTCAATCAGTTTGAATGGACCTGGTTTAAAAGTGGCAAAATAGAAATTGAGAATTGAAGAGCTGAAGCAATGTTGATCTGTAACGGTTTTCATTTTCTGGCTCACTCTGAACTGTGCCTTTTCCATAAGCACTTTACAGTTTTAAGTATAGAGCTGCAAATTAGAGCAGATAGGGATGGAATATAGAGTCCACAGAGCTCATGTAAACTACAAGGAGGCATGAAAACTTCTCCCTTTGGATCTCAATGCATTAGTCTACATTTCAGATGCATTTCACTCCCATTTTGTTTTGCATAGGGTTGCAAGACCTCATGTTTCCTATCTGTAATGAATGACTTGCACATTTGTAGATTATAACCATTATTATGGTTATGAATACCTTTGTCAATGGGTTTTTGCTACTGTGTTTGCAATAATAAATGCAAATGGTAAACACCCATTATTATTGTTTTTTAAAAAAGAAGCTACGGTATTAACTCAAATGTGTACCACGGTGACTTTGTGGTTAAGACACTGACAACTGAAAGGTTGACAGCAGTGATGGGATGACAAAAATTCTACTACCACGCCATGACGTCACGGACGTCATGGGCGTGGCCAATGTCATGACGTCATGACGTCATGGCCGAAGCCGACGTCATGACATCATGACGTTGTGGGCAGGGCCAAAATAAAAATAAATAAAAAATAAAAATAAACATACACACACACACCCCTCCCTCTCAGCCAACCCACCCAGACACAAATAAATAAATAAATAAATAAAATAAAAACAACCACCCACCCAAAACACAAATAAATTACCCCTCGCTTACCTTTCTTGGGACCCCCCCAGCTCGCCGCTGCCGCCACCCCCTCCCCCCGACCCAGGCAGAAGGCGGCCCCCTGCTGACTAGCGGCGCACGCGCAATCTCGCGCGCACCACACACCTCCATCCGCTTGCCCACCAGGGGCCGTCCGCCACCCACCCCCGACGAGCGCACCTCCGGCAGATCGCCCGTCCGGCTGGCCGTCGGGGACTCTCCTGGCGGGCGGCCCGCGTGCGCGCGCACGCTACCCACCTCCTCCTGTCCAGCCAGCCGCCAGGGGCTCCCCGCCACGGCGCCACCCACCCCCGACGAGCGGCCCGTCTCACGGCAAGTTGGGTGGGTGGCTGGGCGGGCGGAGGCGAGCAGCGTGTGCGCGCACGTGGGCCGCCCGCCAGGAGAGCCCCCGACGGCCAGCCGGGCTCCTCCTTGAATTGTCCGCCTAAAAAAAACCCCCTTTTTCTCCTCCTCGCCTGCAAGCGGCGAAGCGCACGCGGGGCGCTCGCCAGCAAAAGGGTGGGGAGGGGACATTTTGCCGCCCCCTGAAAGGCGCTGCCCGAGGCATCTGCCCTCCCCCACGCTACGCCACTGAGCCAACGGCAGCTCCGGCGGCGGCAGGCGGCGGTTGCAGGCACCCAGCCCACAGGCCAGCAGCCGGCGGAGGAGGAGGCGTCAGCGGTGCGCCGCGCTGGGCGTCCCCAGGGCATGGGGCTTGTCGGCAGCGGACGGCCCAGGCAGCCCTCAACGTGCCGCGGGGGAGGTGCCCTTCTCAGAGGGCTGGTGCCGCCTCCGCCGCCGCCGTCCTGAAAGCTCTAAACAATTTTTTTTAAAAATTGGAGCTAAAATGGCTCCAATTGACTGCGCATGTGCAGAAACTCAATCTGACGCATGCGCAATGTGTCAGATTGAGTTTCTGCACATGCGCAGTCAATTGGAGCCATTTTAGCTCCGATTTTTTTAAAAAAAATTCTTTCGGTGAGGCGTCCGGAACCGGACGCCCCAAAAGTGGACTCCCCTCACGGAGAACCCTCCGGAATTGGTCCTACCGGTTCCAGGGAACCGTCTGGAACCGGGGACATCCCATCACTGGTTGACAGGTCAACAGCTTGATATCCAAGTGCTACATGATGGAGTGAGCTCCTGTCTCTGTCCCAGCTGCCAACCTAGCGGTTGAAAGCAAGAAATTGAAAGTAGATAAAAAAGGTACTGCTTTGGTAGGAAAGGTTCTGTGCACTCCATCATCTAGTCATGCCTGGCTCATGACCATGGAAACACCTGCATATGCTGAGAGTGCTGGCTCTTTGGCTGTAAACGGAGATGAGCAGTGCACCCTAGTGCTGGACAAGACTCAAGCAAGGGAGACCTTTACCTAGAGTATGTGTAAGTGGTAGAACTCTCAGGGTGGGGAATTATGGAATAAGTAGTCCTAGAAATCCCAAAACTTCCTCCCTGTATGAGATGGTGTGTATTGACCATGCCTGGATTTCTGACCTGCAATTCATCTGCAGCCTTCTTCTGGCCAGTAGTACTTCTAGAACAGGGATGGTCAACCTTGGTGCTCCAGATGTTTTTCAACTTCAATTCCCATCAGTAGGTGTGCTCACCTGGGCTTCTGGTTATTGAAGTCCAAGAATACCTAGAACACCAAGGTTGGTTATCCCTCTTCCAGAAGCTCTTTAGGACAGGGATTTATATTTGAAATGGATTTATAGGGCCTCTCCAAATGTACCATTAAACCCCAAAATATGCCATTTTGTCAACCTTTTTGTAGATTTCAGGGTAGTTTGAGTTTTTGCATGGAGGCAGGCAGTATTTTGGGCTCACTGTGTGAGTCTCAGGAGCAGAACATTGGCCTTGGATTCACCAGTATGGTTCAGATCTGATGTAGCATTGTTACACTTATTTTTATGGTAGTTTGCCATTTTGTTTTGCTATTATGCATGCTTTAGTGAGATTGGTTTGGGAATGTCATCTATCCCAGTTCACTTTATTGCACGGACCGTTTAATTCCACCGATTGGAACGCTTACCATCCTCTCTTACTGTAACAATTCCCTGTGGTACAGATGAAGCCTCAGAAATGGTTTTGTTATTAAATTACATATTTTATTATTACCAGAGAAGGTACATGAAGAATTCTCTCCAGAATTGACTTTACTAATTGCATGCTGAGTTGTCATCCACATTTTGTTTTGTGAGTCCACATCAAAAACATTTCATGTTGAAAATTATTTGTTAGATCTCCAAACATTATTTTTAGACCTGAGGATTGGGGGAAATATAGTTCCATGGTTATGCTTAATAATAATAATAATAATAATAATAATAATAATAATAATAATAATAATAATAATAATAATAATAATAATAATAATAATAATAATAATAATAATAATAATAATAATAATAATAATAATAATAATAATGCAGGATGGAGAAAATCTGTTTTAGTCTCTCCTGCATTCCTTAAAAAACACCATATATTCTTGGTCTCCCAAATATGAAAGCATTTGCAAATGTTTGTAAATCCTTCAAAGAATGAAAGGAATTAAATTAGGTCTTGTTTATACCAGCCAAATTCAATAGCTGTAGTTCTTCCCCAGCATGGAAACGTTCATGTTATATCTGCCCATCATATGTTTGCTAAGACCCAAGATCATCTGAGAAAGGAAAGGGTGGTGTCAAAATCTCAACAGAAAGTACCAGGTGGATTTCTGGTTGAAAGTAGAACAGAATCCTACATGAATCCCAGAGGAATTACTGCCAGTAATTCCGCCAGATAAATAGGTAAAGGCAAAGGTAAAGGTCATCTTTGCTCGAAAGCCAGTTGCATCTGACTCTAGGGTTTGTTGCTTATCTCTGTTTACAGCCAAAGAGCCAGCACTCTCTGTATCTGCAGATGTTTCCGTGGACATGTGGCAGGTATGATTAGGCACCGGATTGCACAGAATGCTGTTTGTCTTCCCACCGAAGTGGTACCTATTTATCTTCTTGCAATTTCTAGCTTTTGAACTGCTAGGTTGGCAGGAGTTGGGACAGAGACGGGAGCTCATTCCATCATGCAGCACTCGGATCTCGAACTGCTGATCTGCCAACCTTCCAGTCATCAAGTTCAGCATCTTAACCTCTGAGCCACCACCAATAAATAATCTATCCTAAAACAAATGTGTAGTTTTCCTCATCAGACACTTGGTGGCTGTCTCGACTCTGGATTATTAGAGGAGAGAGTATAGATCAAACTTGTTCCACAAAAGGAAGCCCACCTATCAGATCTGGAAGTAGAGCAGAGCCATAATCTCATGGACAAGAGGTGAGAATTTGAAGATTGAAGGAGCCTGTGCACTTTGGAGGGCAGCACCCATACCTACTGGCAGTTAAATCATGGAAACATCCTTTGTACCTTGTACCCTCAAGAAGGCAGAGGTCTCAATTTTAATACATTTCTAATTTAGTCATTTGGAGAGACTTTTTTCCAAAACAGGAAATGAGTGGAATTAATTCCATGTTTTGCAAAGAATCTCTCTGTCATGCAGCACTCAAGTCTCGAACTGCTGCCAACCTTCCAGTTGTCAAGTTCAGCATCTTAACCACTAAGCCACTGCAGTCCTTACACAGTTTACCCAGTTAACCCTGGGTTGTCTAGAGAGCGCACTTATTGTGGAAGATGAATCCCCAGGGCAAATATTGATGTCTTTGCTGCAGAAATGATAGTGGATGAGTGAACTAGTGACAGCAGGAGGTTTGTTGTCATTTGTAACAGGAGAGAATCTTGCAGTTCCCAGTATTCAAGAAGGTGCCCAGTTGAACATCTATCTTCTAACCTGTGAATAAAACTACCTCTGTGGCTGGACACCATTTACACAATCCCTTCTAATCCATGTCCCTGGCAAACTCATGGGGTGATTGTGCGTGAAGCTTCTGTGTATAAATGAACTGGCAGTTCTCTCTAAATCTTCCAGCTGAAGCAACTTAAACAAACAGTGGTAGGTAACATCTCAGTGCAGGTGCAACGACTTCAGCTCTGGAGAGGATAGTGCTTCCTCTTCTCAATCTCAGTGGGATGATTTGACTGAAAACCAGTTGGCATGCATAATCGTATGTGCACGTGCACACTCTCCTACCTAGAGGCACAAAAAACCACACACATTTTTAAAGGAACATCTTTATTTTAGCCAACTCCTTTTTTCAGACCAAAAAGTGTCACCCAGAAAATCTAGTTTAATCTGGTTTTATCCCTTTTGTAAAATTTTGGGATTTTACAGTTGGAAGGAATTCTTCAGGTGAGGATTTTTGGTAATACAGTACAGTATTTTCAAAGATTCATGTTTCATTCTAAGATTGCAGCCTTTCAGAATTTCTGACCTTTTCCCCCAAAAAAGGTCACCCTTGCTCGAAAGCCAGTCGTATCCAACTCTAGGGTTCAGTGCTCACCTCTGTTTTGTAGTCGAAGAGCCAGCGCTATCCGCTTCTGCAGACATTTCCGTGTTCATGTGGCAGGCATGACTAGACACTGGAGCGCACGGAACGCTGTTTACCTTCCCACCAAAGTGGTCCCTATTTATCTACTTGCAATTTCTTGTTTTCGAACTGCTAAAACCACACCTCAAAAACAACAGAGAGAGAGAGAGAGATTTCAGGAAAGGGTTGATTTTTCCATTTATTTGCAGATTATGATCCATTAGCAGAACTGGAGACATATTAATAACAAGATAATATTGTTCAAGCATGTATTTTATGATAATAAGAGTTAGCATATAATTTGATTGTTACCTCTGGGACCCGGTAGTCTCCGTCTCCATCTCTTTCCTGGTAATTGCCTTATAGAATTTACAAACACCCTTTGCCACAGCTGAATTGCAGCTAATTTTAGCAAATGCCTGCCTCTGCAGTATCAGAAATTATATGATTGAATGCCTGACGTTGTGCCAGATCTATGACAAAATATGATGATGCCTCTTCTCTCTCTATCTCTCCCCCCACACACACACACACATACACTTCTGTTTCTAAACTGGCCTGCTTTTCATGACCAGAGTCATTGCTTGGGATTTGGCCTGGTAGAAACCATATCTCTATGGAGTTAACATTATCTGATCCACCTGAATAGGATTTTAACGTTATCTGGTGCATGCATCGGATAAGGCTAAAAATCAGATGACGTTAAGACTTGTGAAACCAAGTCTTAACGTTATCCGAGGTATTACTGTACCAAAGAGGTTTGCACATGGTCTTTGAGCAAACATATGCAAACCAAATGTTTTCTGGGTCTGCCACAGGACAGTGCAAGAAGCCAATAATTGCCCATGAGGCAAAGCAACACCTTCACAAATGTCTTGTGTTAAATCCAGCATTTGTGCATCATGATTAGAATTAGAGAAAGAAAAAAATGATTCCTAACCTCTACATGGCAAAGTTATCTTTCTGGAGTATCACCCCTGGGATCCCAATGTAGTCATGAAAACTAGCTATAAAGTTTAGAAAACTAGCATTTCCAGTCTTGATATTTCTCTGTGTTTTGGAAATTTGGCAAGGGGAAAAAAATCTGAAGATGAACAGTCATGACAATTGGATCCTTTTCTTTTTAGCCTATCTTTTAATGTTGTATTAATTTATATTTTTAACTATTACTAGGGAATTGAATTTTGATTGGTAGTTTTAATTATTTATTTAAAACCTGTTTTGTAAGCTGCCCAGAGTTGGGGTTTCTCCCGATTGGGGCGGGATAATAAGTTAGAATAAATAAATAAAATAAATAAATCCTTTCCTTGATTTTTTAAATTTTCCCCCTCTGTTGCTTTGTTGTGCTTGATTCCTCTGAAATACAAATGAGAATCTCATTCTATCTAAAGCTTAGTGGTGCTAAGTTGTATTGTTAAAGTTGGAATTCCATCTAATGTCATAATAATAATTTTGTGTCAGAAATTATTCTGGGTTGAAAGGACTTTTGCAGAAGAAACTCTGCTCAAGGAATACCCAAATGATGTTCCTTTCATGCCCCCCCCCCCAAGAGCTGGGACATAGAGGGGCGCTCAACTGCTGACTTGCCAGCCTTCCAGCTAACAAGGCAAGCTTCTTAACCACCGAGCCACCACAGCCCCTAATATCATCATTAATTATGAATGTAACTTTCTGAGTTTGACTCTGCCTGCATTCCCAACCATTGTGTTAATTGGATATAGGGAAGATTGGAAAATTTTGGTCTGTCTGGATTTTGAGGTGGACTGATCCAGTTCACTTCTCATGTACTTAGGTATATGCTGGAACTTGGGAGTTATGCCAAGTTTCTTACTTCCTGAATGGGTTGGCATGGCCAAAATGCTTTTGAAAATGTTTAATTTGAGAGAAAATGGAGTCAACCAGATAGGTAAAGAACGTTTCTGCAACAGAAATTGGGCAAATTGTTTCCTCTGTTTTCTTGAGTGTCCATGATGCAATGGACTGTGCAGTCACACAACCAGTGACTGGTTACAGAATCAGTCAGAAAGCCAGTTATGTAATAATTCATGCTGTGGACACCACGACAAAGTGGTGTTTAGCTGAAGAACTGCCAGTTGACATGGATTTCTCCCCACAACAGGATTGTGGCTACTGTATTTAAATACTAATCCTCACCTCCAATTTGCATTGTATAGTAGTATCCTTTCATATAGCTTGCAGGCTAGTTCAGTAGTTTAGATCAGTGTTTCCCAAATGCTGGTTTTTGGACTTCAATTCTCAGAAGCCTAAGTCAATTCCCCAAAGCACTGATCAGCCAATGTACTGACTGAGGCTTCTGGGAATTGAAGTCCACTAGTGGGCTGTGTACCCCTTGTTGGGAACCACTGGTAGATATTTGGCTATGGAGCCAGTGCTTGTGAGTTAATAGTCCCCACTGTGCTTCCGGGGAGAAGAGACAGCTTGCGCAAACCGTCCCAGTATCAGGGTCCAGGTTGTGGCTGGCTGGCAGGCAGTATGAAATATATACCCATACCCTCCCTAATTTCTAGTGGGATACATTTCTTATTTCTATTATTTGTCATTAAACCACCATTTGCATCGTTGCCTCCAGGAACCACATCTGTTTCATTTTATCTCATCAGAAAGACCTGGTTGAAATGCTTTTAAAATGTGAGTCTGTTGAACCTCTTTAGCCTTTTAACTGAGGGAAATGTGTGCTTGGGTTTCCCCTCACAAATGGCTGTGCCAGCAAAGTCTATTTTCACTGTGCATCAATCACCATTTATAGCCAAAGAAAGGTAAAATGAATCAATATTCTCTGCCCTGTCTTTCCCTTCCCTTCCTGAACTTCTGTGATCTGACTCAGCGAGTTCATTATGGCTACTAAAGCTGATTTCAAACAGCAGAAAAGACATCATACATATTGCCTCAGAGTCATCCATTACTTACCTTAAATTTGTTTTGAGAGGGGGAGAAAGACAGAAGGTCATGCAGATTTTTAAAGGGATTGTCTGTAGAACTGGACCACTGGACCATCACTTTGCAATATTTTCTCCTCAATTTGTTTGTTTATTTATTTTATAGATGCAGACACATATAGGTCCCAATAGACTGTACACTGCAGTTGACCATATTAGCTTCTGAGCTCCAAATGGAGACTGGTGGGGAAGTTCAACTACAACTATTTCAAAGGTTCACAAAGAACCACCTTTTGAGAAACTTCAAGTCTGGTGGCACAGTGCTTAAACTGCTCTCCTGCAACCAAAAGTTTCTGAGTTTACTGTATTTATTAGTCAACCTTATTTATCACCCTCCAGAATTAGATCCTGGCCAAGGGTCAAGGTTGTCTCATCCTTCCATGGTCAGTAAAATGAGTAGCCAGCATAATGTGGGCAATATGCTAATCAACTTATAAACTGCCTAGAGAGTGCACAAAGTGCTAGAGGTGGTATATAAGTGTGATTGCTTTGCTTTATAGGTAAGTGACAACCTGTTGTTGCCTGAACCTCCATCAACATATTGTAATGTAATATGTTGTTTGTAAGCCACCCTGAGTCACTACGGCGAGTGGGCGGCAATATAAATTTGAACTAATAAATAATAAATGGCATGCTAGTACAGTCTGCCAAGGCAAAAGGTGCAGTCCAACATCCTGTGTGGCCCTGTGACAGATCTGTGACCCTAACATCTGTTTGCCCAGTAGGATGTCTTTAAAGGGCTACCTGCCTATGTCTACATGCCACTCAAGTGGCAGACCGAACAATGAAATATTAGGGATGAGGCCACTGAAGAAGACTGATGTTATAGGGTTAGTGTCTATGGTCCTGTGCCCCACCTCCTATTTTGTGCATTAAAAGAGGTTGTGGAAAGAGAGCTTTGTTATACCAAAAGAAACTGATTTGGGAATAGCTCCATTTGTGGAGATTCTGTAGGACTGCAATGAAACTAGAGAATATGTTTTTGAGAACATTTTCCCTTTTAAATATCTGGCTTCTAGACCTAAAGTAGGCAGGGTGGCAAACTCTCAAAAGTGATGACTTTATTAGACCACTTAAAAAAGGAACAAACAGCTAGCTTTCAATGGCAATCCATTTTTCTCAGGCTCTACAACAATATTTTGTGGATAGTTCAGAAAAATGAATATATTTGTATATAATACAATACAATTCAATACAATATTTGCATATAACCATTCTGGCCAGGTTATCCTGCTATGGTGATAGAGTAGACCATAATGCCAGTGACTAAATGCCAGGTGTCAGGCAGCGATTAACCAGAAAACCCTGAGGACTAATAGCCTTGGGTGGCGAAGTCCACAGGGAAGGGTGATAGTCCCCAAGTGGATTAAATCCCACTTGAATTCATCTTGATGAGGGGCAGCAGCTTCATCAATACTGGCCTGGGGATGAGGAGGACTTTGTGTGCCAAAAGGGCTCAGGACCAAAAAGTGACTCACGGAGATGGATCGGTGGTACGGGTGTCATGCTGCGATGCAGAAGGCAGATGAAAGGCCACTGCATTATATCATCACCATGAGGATCACCACTATTCGGATACAGCAGCAGCAAAAGAAGAATACCTATACAGAAATAAAAGCAGTGGCTTGCCTGGAGAATTCTTGTGGCTGGAATACTTATTGCCAATACAAAAGCAAAAATCTTCCAGAAACCAGCTCTCCTTTGCTGAGGCTGTCTTATGTCACTGACCTTTTATTTCAGTCATTTCTTTCTACAGACCCTCACTTTGACAGCTGTGAGTTGTTGGCGGTAAGGGGGCATTCTTCATTATTGCCGACAGGACATGTCATGGCTAAAAAGCTATTAATTATGGCAAGTAGAACTAATGAAAGTTAATCACTACCGCAGAATCTAATTACAGACCGAATGTTCTAGAGAAGGCTAGAAGTGAAAAACAAAAGAAAACCAGCACCAAATTAATCTGGAGCAGGAATATTTTTCAAAAAGCAGTTGTTTTATTCTGCTAATTAAACAAATAAATGAAGTCTTGGCACTGGAGAATAGTCTGTACTTTAATGCTGCATTAATATAGTATTAGGGACGTGAAACGAGCCTCATTTGTGCATCCCCTGAGCAGAGTTTCTCCAGCAAAAATCACCTCAATCCCGAATAATTTCTGACACAAAATTATTATTATCCAACAATTGCTGATTCTGTATCATATGCATTTAATATATTTTCCCCTTTGATTTAGACTTTCAGGAGATAAATGTTCTGTAACATGCCTATGACACCTTAAAACTTCCTTAAGATCCACAAAGTGCTCTATCTATCTACAGTGGTACCTCGCTTCAAGAGCATAATGCGTTCCACAGGATTGCTCTTTAAGCGAGTTTGCTCCTTAAGTGAAACACCATTGTAAGTGACCAATTGTGACTTCTGGCCGGGGGGGGGGGTTGCAAACCCCAATTTATTTGTTAAGCGAGTTTTTTATTGGTTTTAGTTGTTAAGTGAGGTGACTATTCAGAGAAAATTTAAGCAAGTTAGTCTCTAAGCGAGGTACTCTTTATGTGCGGTTTTTATCTATCTATCTATCTATCTATCTATCTATCTATCTATCTATCTATCTATCTATCTATCTATCTATCTATCTATCTATCTATCTATCTACAACCAGCAAAGTACAACCAGAGGTTTTTTTAAAAAATGCTTAAAATGTAGTTAAAAGAAATAGGAAAAATCAGGGTTTTTTTGTTTGTTTTTTTAAATTAATATAAGGCAACTACTACTGCAATGTAGCATTAATGGTTTGTGCCACTGAGGGGCCTGCCAGAGTTGTTTTTCTAATCCTGATCACTGTAGCCCAAAACTTGGTGGTATTGTGGGAAAAGGGACACAGTCTCTAAAATGTTATCTATCTAACACATAGTGGACACAACATAGAAATGTGTTTCACATCCAACTTCCTCCCCTAAGCGGTGGAGAATATTCTATGAACATAAAGGCCTTCTTCAGGTTTGGGAGAAATATTTCATTGTCAGAATAAAAATGTCTCTTGAGATAGATAGGCTCATATCTATACCATGAGCTGTTAAAGAAACCAAAATTATGTGATCTTTTCCTCTGAGAACACAATTTTCCACCCAATTTTGAAGGCAGATTTAGAATTGATCTGCTTTTGTTTTTTCCGGCTCTTCCAGAGTCCCCCCCCCCCGCCCCCAACAACTGTAAGATTTTTAGCATATATATATATATTTCATTTTAAGGAAAGAAGCAGAGTTTTTAACACCTCTCTTGTGAGTAGAAGAACTCTTATTGTGTTGTACGATTGGATCATTGTGGGTTTTTTAAAGTGCATTATTTTTGTTTTTGTTCTTGAAAAGCCCTGTGAGTTGGATGGACATGAAATAGTGCAGTTGGGAGAGCTGCTTTTTCCTGTCATATTAGTGTGATATGCATTGTGGACTATGCCCCCAATTTTTCACACTCCTGCCTAGCAGAACAAGCTCATTATCTGTGTGACACTCAGCTTTGACAACAGCTGGATTACAAGCAGAACAATATGTAAGGGAGGTGTTTAATGGAGTACAGCTCTCCTCTCCTCTCCTGAATAGCAATGGCACAATTCCCGAGTAGCAGAGACAAACGCAAACAGGGGGAAATTGTGTTCTCAATGAAGTGGCAATCTGGGACATGGTTTGAACCACTTCAGATTGTGGGTGGGGACTCACAGATGTTACGTTGGCTGCAGTGGCTCATATCCAAGCATACATTTTTTTCCTGGGAGTCATTTTCACCAGGAAAAATGCCACTGACATGAATTTGTTTAAGGTGCATCCCAGTTTGCCATGAAGGGACCCACACACTGTGATCATGAAGCCATCTCCTGTGGCACATATGAAATGAGGCATGTAGGATTTAACACCAGGACTCCAATGGACATCCACAGCCTTGAGGATATTAACAAGATGTACCTTCACAGCCAGTCCATCTGCATGGCCTCTTCCACCTTCATGGCCAGTGGGAATCAGAATAGTGAAGTTGTTCCTCCTCTGCTCATTTTGCCATTGGCCCAATATGATGGTTTCGAGTGACATTTCCTCCACTGAGGGGGGCCATCACCCCACCTAAAGGGGCTCATCCACCTGCAACCACTGGCCCCTTTAAGGCGTCAGGTTATTAACCACCACCCAGCACTCAGCGTTGAGTCGCTGGCTGTATGGTCTACTCCATTACCATAGCGGTATATCTGGCCGGACTGACATGATATGTAACCTCCTAACAAACAAACAATAAAATCCTTAGATGCAGAAATCCTGCATCTTAAGAAGAAGACTAATGAGGAACGTTACACTTTTGGCATGTTTATTTCCTAGGGGAAATTGTTTATTTATCTTTGTTGGGTATGGAAGAGTGTTTCATTGTTTGATCTATTAACTGAGAAATCCAGAAATAGTTTTTCACCTGAGTATACAGTAGATTTGCCAGGTCTCAGGGCTTCATGTGAAGTGTTGGGAAATTTCTGTACATTCCTAGGTCATTAGGAAGAGAGATGGTTTTTAGAGCCTGAAGATAGAGAAAGCAGTGAGGTATTTTCAAAGCCTGAAATCCATGGACAACTGTACCCAGTTAGTGTGGTGCCTCACTGAGACAGTGCAAAGGTGCTTGCAAAAGTCAAAAGAACAAACAAGAGAGCACCATGTGATTCTTGCACAATACAAATGCAAGAGCAAGGCGATACCTTTATTGGATACTTTAAAAAAACCCTTATGTGAGTTTTATGATTCAAGATCACCTCTTTCTTGTGGATACTGCAAGAATATACCGTATTTTTTGGACCATAAGACGCACTTTTCCTCCAAAAAAGGGGGGGAATGAGGGTGCATCTTATGGTCCAAAGGTGCAGCTTGGCGCAGGGGCGGCATGGCTGGGAAGCTGACTGGGTACTCCCCATTCACCTTTCCAGCCACGCCACCCCTGGAGGCACAGGAGCAGCGTGGCTGGGAAGGTGAACGGACAGTCCCCGGTTGGCTTTCCAGCCACACTGCCACTGCGCTGCCATTGGGATTGGGTGATCAGCCGGTCCTCCCCCCACAAGCCAAGCACCGATCGCGCGCTGCCATCGATGCTTGGCTTGTGGGGAGGAACGGGTGATCAGCCGGTCCCCCCCCCCAAGCCAAGCGCCATTCGTGCGCTGCCTTCGGCGCTTGGCTTGTGTGTGCGCGTGTGAAGCTGGCTGATCACCCGTTCCTCCCAACAAGCCAAGCGCCAAAGGCAGCATGCTATCGGTGCTTGGCTTGGGGGAGGGGATGGGTGATCAGCTGGTTTCCTACCCCACAAGCCAAGCACTGATTTCGCGCTGCCATCAGCGTTTGGCTTGTGGGGAGGGGAACGGGTGATCACCCATCCCCCCCCCCCCAAGCCAAGCACCATTGTGCGCTTCCTTCATGCTTGGCTTATGTGTGTGGGGGAAACCAGCTGATCACCCGTTCCCACAAGCCAAGCGCTGAAGGCAATGCGCTATCAGCACTTGGCATGGGGGGGAACGAGTGATCAGCCGGTCCCCTCCCACACACACAAGCCAAGCGCCAAGCGCTCACTGGGATGAATTGGCACTTGGAATGTGGGGAGGAATGGGTATGTGCACCCATTCCTCCCCCCCAACCCATGCACCAATCGGCACTGTGATAAATTGGTGCTTGGATTGTGGGGGAATGGGCGTGCATGCCCATCCCCCACAACCCAAGTGCCAATCCCATGCTGTAATTGATCGGTGCTTGGGTTGGGGGAAGGAACTGGTGCACGGGCACATCCCCCCAACCCAAGCACTGATCGTGTGCTTTGATCCATCGGTGCTTGGTTTGGGGGGACAGGTGTGTGAACCGATGGATCAAAGTGCACAATAGATCAAAGTGCACAATCAGCACTTGAGTTGTGGGGAGGAATGGGCAACCCAACCCAAGCGCCAATCATGCACCCAGTTTTTAGAGTGTTTTTTCACATTTTTAGAGTTTTTAGAGTTTTAGAGTGCCAATTGCGTGCTGTGAAAACTCTAAAACTCTAAAAATGCTAAAAAAAAAAAACGCTCTAAAAACTGGGTGCTCCTTATGGTCTGGTGCCCTTTATGGTCCGAAAAGTACGGTAATCTGCAGGGGAGTATGATGGATATACTTGGTTTCCCGTGTTTGTGTAGTGGAGAATGATATCCAACCAAACAGCTACATGATGCAGCCTGTTGTTTTTTTCCAGTTTGCTTCTGAGAAGCAGGGCCTGGCACAACGTTTGCCATGAACTTTTGGGGACCCACGTTGTTTGGTTTCCTCCCTTGTTCTTTTTGCATATGATGAAACAGGGTAAGAGAGCTACTTCCCGGGGGGGGGGGGATTATGTGTACTCAGAATTGCTTGTCTACTCATTGAAGCCTTTGCTGTCTGACTTTCAAACAATATTGCACAGAAATAGCTTGGATCAGGGTGTCTGTAAGGGCTGCAGGGTTTTAATGGTCTCTGCAATTGTTTTCTGCAGATCCATCTGTTGGCTTATGTTCAGCTGCTACCATAATGGTAATGTTACAGTAAAAGAAATGAAAGAATAGCATTATTCCTGCTCTGCCAACTTGCTGGAAGAGCAACCAGCAGCTGTACAGTAGCAGATTCAATATTGTTAAATATTACTGTATATTGCATTATTGATTGAACATGAGGTGGCTAATGTAATGTCATATAACCTAAGGGTTGCTGAAGGAAGGATTCAATTTGCAGCTTCTCACTTTCTTGCTTGCTTGTTTCTTAAAGTGAGAGCAAAGGGGGAAAGAAAGAAGAAGATAGATTTTCTTGAAACCAGAAGATTCTTGTCAGGAGTGATTTGTGATGTAAAGTTTAGAAGACAGGCATCAGTGTACTGCTGTATACTAATGTTTATGGATCTGCTTTTTACATTGTTGTGATTTGCCTATAATCTTGTCTTTTGTCAGACTGAAAGCTATGATACTGGAATGACAGGAGATGAGACCAGTGCCTTCTAAAACTGTCAGGGCCAACTAGCACACACCAATGAGGTAGTTTCTTAAAAGCTATGATCTGTAGGCTAATTATGAAAATAGGACAGTCCTGGATTTCATAGTGTTGTATTTAAGTTAGGGACTCTGATTGTGGAAAAATGGGGTTCCAAGTATAACCTTACCTGTATGAAAGATAATGTAATGATGACAGGGTGTTTCTAATTCCAAAGAAAGTGTCTGGAAGCTGTAGCATTGTGTATATATGTGTGTTTATTTGTTTGTTTGTTTTTCAAATTTCTATTGCCACCCAACTTGGCACTGACTCTGGACAGCTAACAGCATAAAAACAGCATTACCATCATAACTAAAATCCTTTAAAAACCCATAAAAATACCCACAAACATTATCCACCCTACCACATCAGTTAAAAGGGGGCAGGGAGCAATCTTGTTATATCAGCCAGCAACCAGGGGTCACCACCAGCCAGGTTTTTGGCTCTTTCCTGAAGGCCAACAACTCCGTCTGTAGCTGCAACTTGGTTGGCAAGAGGTTCCATAGGGCCAGTGCAGACACAGAGAAGGTCCTTCTTGTGCTAGAGATGAGCCTCTCTATCAGAGGGCACAATTAGAAAGCCCCTCCGGTCTGCTTTGGTGGGACAGACAGATGTTCTTTGGGTGACGTGATATCTTAAGTATTTATTTATTTAACAGACTTATATGCCACCCTCCTCAAAGAGACCCAGGGCAGCTAACAAAGCTTAAAAGAGACATAAAAAAGTATCCTAGTCCACTACCATGTAGGGCTTTAAAGCATCTTGAATTGCACCCAGAGACATACCGGTAACCAGTGCAGCTCCTGAAGCAGTGGTGAGGCCCGGACATAACACCCACACCCTATCGCCTGCAGAAGGCAGCTGCATTCTGGACCAGCTGCAGCCTCCAAATGGTCATCAAGGACAGCCCCATGTAGAGCACATTACAGTAGTCCAGTCTGGAGGTGACCATAGCATGTGTGACCATGTGTGAATGTCTAGGAGCAGGCATAATCGGTGTATAACACGAAGTTGTGCAAAAGCCCTCCTAGCCACGACTGCCAATTGCTCATCGAACAGGAATCACAAGTCCAGGAGGACCCCCAAATTATACACCAGGTCTGTCTGAGGCAAAATAGCCCAATCCAGAACCAAAGATGGTAGCTCCCAAGATAACGCAGGGCCCCTGACCCACAGCCACTCAGTCTTGTCGGGATTCAAAGTCCTGGATAGGACTTTGACAGCAGTGCTTGGATCACCAAGGACAGAAATATACAGTTGAGTATCATCTGCATACTGATGATACCTCACCCTGTGGGAACAGATGTTCTCACCCAGGGGTTTCATGTAGATATTAAATAGGAGAGGTGAGAGCGCCAAGCCCTGAGGCACCCCATATTACAGGGGCCTAGGGCTGGTGTTAAATAGCATCAATTCAGAGTTGACTTTCTTATAATGACCCCAATAGGGCTTTCAAGTTAATTGAGATATTTAGCAGACCACCATCCATTCGTGGTTCAGTGGGGTTTCAGACTCAGGTTGAGTCTTAGTCCATCAGCCTGCCCCTACCCCACACTGGGCATAGGCAACGTAGTTATCATCAATGAATGTCCAAATCGTGGAGATTGGGAGATGACCCATCCTCCTCTACTTTCTATGTTCTCTTCCATGAACTTTGAATGCCATTTTATTGTTAGATTACAATACAAAGTAATGTTGACTATTCATCACATACCATAAGGGATGCTCGGGGTATCGAAAATGTCCCTGGGGCCCCAAATTTAGCCCAATTGCCACCAATTGCCCTAACCTTTTACAGGGGAAGGGACTGTCATAGTGTTCTATGCAATGAATACTTCACAGATGGTGTACAGACTCCACCCGCAACCCCCCCTCCATAAAACCACCACTCTATCTTTCTGATTACATCTATATTGTGTAAGTCTTTCAAGGAATAAGCAAACATATTTTGCATATATTTGTAGTCTGCTTTCAGCTAACTTATTTTAGCTCAGTGTAATTTGTGATTTCACATTTGTGGATATAGATATTTGTAATTTGTGAATTCAACTGGCTTTCAAATGTGAATTTTCAGCCATCTGGGCTAGAAAGGTAAGATATAAATCATCATAACCATTTCCATTTTTTGTTTGACTTATCTAGCCCCATGCCTGCATTTCTAATGGGCATGAAGATAGATAGGCAAGCCATGTTCAAACATTCATAATCAATGCCTGAGGAGGGAAGATGTGCCAGCCATACACCTTTACCATCATTCACATCACATAAAGAGCAATGTCATAAAAAGGAGGGCCTCTACTGTGCATGAAAGTGCTCAATACAAGCCAGAACCCTGAAGAGTGAAAGTAACCCATTGAGAGCCTCAGGTTTAATATGTGAAGGAAACTCCCCTTTTTACACTGTTATGACCTTGGGGTACTCTGTTCTCACATGTTGACCAGGAATACCTAAATCAGCTTTCTTTGTGTGCACTTCTCTGCAGTGGTGGGCAGCAAAAATGTTCACTACCACACTCTAGGCGGAGCCTACATTGTGGGTGGAACCTATGTTGTGGGCAGAGCCTACATCGTGGGCAGAGCCTATGTCATGAGCGATCTAGTCATGCCTGCCATATGGCCATGTATAAATCTGCAAACACAGACAGCACTGGCTCTTTGGCTATAAATGGAGATGAGCACTGCACCCTAGAGTCAGATATGACTGGCTTTTGAGCAAGGGAGACCTTGAACCACTTACAGGGACAAAATCTGATGGGGCAGGGCAGGGAGGTGGGTGTGACCACCCAATTTTGTTTCCCCCCCTGCCCAAAGGCCACCCAATTTTGCTACACACCCCCTACTGGGGATGTGCAAATATGTTGCTGCCCACCACTGCTTCTCTGCCTATACTTGTATTAATCCATCCATCCATCTGATGTGCCACGTATCACGACCTTGACCCTATCCGGGGGTTTGAGAGACTGGGTATGAACATCTTGGCTGCTAGATATTCCTCTACTTTGCAAACCCCCTCCAGCCTCGATATCACCTCTCCTTCCTTCCTGTACCCCAGAGTCTGTTGTGGTTTCGCCTAATAGACACAGGGAGTCTGCAGTTCTTTAGTTTGGTAGTGTGTAAGGCAGAGAGTAATATTAGTACCTGTATATGCCTGTTATGATAGACTTCAACACAGACAGTTAGTAAAACTCATAAAGAGCTTTATTTTTCCATAAGCATTTTCATAGAAGCAAAGCATAATAGCATACCTTAGAATATCGTATTTGCCAGTGTATAAGACGACTGGGCGTATAAGACGACCCCCCAACATTTCCACTCAAAATATAGAGTTTGTTATATACTCGCTGTATAAGACTAACCCCTCTTCTCCACACCTTCCACACACCAAATAAAACGTAAAAGAACATCAGATTTGATTTCAACATGTTAATTTATATTCAAATGCTTATGACATGCAGAAAAACTGTGACAAGGCTGTATGTTATCAAAGATGTACAGTAAACATAAAACAGTGCAAGTGCAAAGTGCTACTTATTTATCTACCGTATATACATGAATATAAGCTGACCCAAATATAACCCGAGGTACCTAATTTTGACCTTGAAATCCAGGAAAATAGATTGACCTGAGTATAATCCAAGAGTGGGAAATGTAGTAACTGCTAGTGAGTTTCAGTAATTAAAATACAGTAATATTAATTATTTTATTGATTTTTAGAACTATACTTGCACCACCCTCCAGTGGTGGTGCTGCATGTAAAGTGGGTGGGCAGGTCAATTGCATTGAGGCAGGAAGTGTTGCTCTAGCCTAGCCTCTTGCTTCCCCTGCAAGCATGACTTTTCCCTCCATTTTGGGCAGAGCAGAAGGCACCAGTAAATGAAACCCTTTCTTTTTCCCCACCAGTTTGAAAGGGAGACACAATTGTAATGTAGAACTTCTTTCTTCATCTGGATGGTATATAGAATGAGGTGGGTGAGCATCGGGAGGCCGCTATGGGCAGCTATGTCTATCCCAATTGAAGTGCACCCGGTGTATAAGACGACCCCCCTCCCCACTTGGAGGCATGTTTTTCAGGGTGAAAAAGTTGTCTTATACACCAACAAATACGGTAGATAAAAGAGTCCGACAGAGTTTCATATTTCCAAGATAAGATTGGTATGACATTCAGTCCTTTTCCATCCTAGCCCCAAGGGGCGCATGCCTCCTTTCCATCAGTAAAAGTTCCCCAAAGGGAATGGCGGTCCATGCTAATACGAACTGGGTAGCTTAGCATTGGAGGACCGAAACTCTATCTGAAATCTTGCAGTTTATACTGTATAGACAAAACGAGCAAATCGCCCTCCTATAAGAATTCAATGATTTCATCTTGATTACCTTATTTGGAACTTTCAACTAGGTTCCAGTAGATTCTGGAAGCTGGTAGAAACTTCCCTGACTACAGGAATGCATGATCTTATTTGTAAGACATCTCACTGACTATCTCATCTGAGTGGAATCTGAGATAAGGGTGTTTAAGAATGCAGAGGCCTTAGTTACTGACTGTTCAACCTAAAATCATGATACCACATTCCACATATATCATGCAACGGGGAACTAAATCTATAAGACACAAACAAACAGCCCTGAAAGTATGTTTAACTTCACCACCACCACCTTTTTTAAGCCATTGGGACATTCATGGCTATTGCTTTTCTCTGGATTTGGGCAAAGGTTGTAAGAGTTATGAGCTGGAGTATTATTAGCTCTTTTCTGAGGAAAGTACTTTGTAGTCATATTTGCACACGCTTTGCTGCTACCATGGGAAATAGCTTTATTTCAACAGAGGTTTCTTAACCATTTTGAGAAGTGTTCTGTGTGTGTGTGCGTGTGTGTGTGTGAGTGAGAGAGAGAGAGAGAGAGAGAGATTATATAAACAGCTGGACCAGAAGTCAATTAGATGCATATTCTAGCCCAGTTAAATTAGAGCATAAATAGTGGGTTCTAGTTTTGGTTCTGATCACAATTATCAGGTACAGTAATACCTCATATAACATTAGTATTGAATAACACGAAAATCGCATAACATTAAGGAATCTGGGGGGAAGAATTGCATCGGATAACATTAAGATCCTATGGGATGCTTCAGATAACAACCACTAAAGCCTGTGTGGTTACAATGTATCTCTATGGATCCCATAGAGGATCAGATAACACTAAAAATCATATAACACCAAGACTTGTGGAACCAGGTTTTAGTGTTATATGAGGTTTTACTGTATCTTCATAGTGATAACTTAGGGAATTTATATTTTAGGAAGAAAAGAAATACCTTTGATGACAGGAAGCCTAATTGTTCTAACTACTTCTGTCCACCATATGTATGCAGCTCACAACAGATGCAGAGGGTTTCTGATGACTGCATGGATTTAGCACAAAGATTAGAAGTATCTGGTAATTCTTTTTGTCCAAAAACAAAAGTATATTTTGGGGGAGGATATTTTTTTAGTGGAGAGGGCTTGGGTCCTTACAAATGGGGTGGTGTGGTGGAGATGGACCCCAGCCTTTGAGATTCCCCCAAGGTAAGAAGCAAATTAGGGGTACATTTATTTATTTATTTATTCGTTTATTTAATCAAACTTTTATGCCACCCTCCTCACAAAGACCCAGGGTGGCTAACAAACTTTAAAAACACTTAAAACACAGTTAATACATGATATAAAAACAGTATTAAACAGGATTAAAAAGTTACAAAAATTAAAATAGATTAAACAAGTCACACACAGAGAGGGAGGGGTTAGATGAGCCAACAGACTGAGGCAATCATCTGGCCCATACCCCACACATGCCCCACCAGCCAGGTCTTAACCCCCTTCCTAAAGGGCAGCAACTCCATTTGGAGATGCAACTCACTTGGCAGGAGGTTCCATAGGGCCAGAGCAGACACAGAGAAGGCTCTCCTTCTAGTGCTAGAGAGGTGTGCCTCTGTAGCTGATGGTACAACCAGAGAGCCTCTTCGGGCTGCTCTAGTGGGACGGACAGATGTCCTTAGGGCGATGGGGTCTCTTAAATATCCTGGTCCACTACCATATAGGGTTTTAAAGGTAATGACCAGCACCTTGAATTGCACCTGGAGGCACACTGGCAACCATGGCAGCTCCTGTAGCAATGGTGAGGTGCGAGCATAATCACCCCATCACGACCCACACCCCATCACGACCCGGGCAGCTGCATTCTGGACCAGTTGCAGCCTCCGAATGGTCACCAAGGGCAGCCCCATATAGAGCACATTACAGTAATCAAGTCTGGAGGTGACCAGATCATGTGCAAAGAGCCCCGGTCTAGGAGCGAGCATAACTGGCGTATTACACAAAGTTGTGCAAAAGCCTTCTTAGCCATTACTGCCACCTGCTCTTTGAGCAGTAGTCATGAGTCCAAGAGGACCCCCAGATTATGCACCAGATTTATTTGGGGCAAAACTGCCCATTCAGAACCAAAGATGGTAGCTCCCGAGTTAACGCAGGACCCCTGACCCACAATCACTCAGTCTTGTCGGGATTCAGTTGTAGCCAGTTGTCCTCCATCCAGACCCTCACACCCTCCAGGCACCTGGAAAGGAATTGCACTGCATCGCTTGTGTCCCCATGGGCCAAGATATACAGCTGGGTATCATCTGCATATTGATGATATCTCACCCCATAGGAACAGATAATCTCACCCAGCGGTTTCATGTAGATGTTAAATAGGAGAGGTGAAAGCACCGAGCCCTGAGGCACTCCATATTGCAGGGGCCTAGGGCTGGATTTCTCACTCTCCAACCATACCGACTGAGTCTGGCCCTTCAAAAATGAGGAAAATTAAGACCACACAGTGCCCTTGATCCCCAATCCTGCCCTGCCTCTGGGCCCCTACACCTTTGCCCGGAGTGGAAGGAAGATGACAGCAGCTGCGGGCAGTTGAGGCGCCGCCCTCACCTCCTCCGGGACCAGGTATCCCGGCCCTGGAGCCGATAAAAGAACTTTGGCGGCGGGGGCGTGAAGATGCTCCTGCCCTGCCTCCAGGCCCCTACACCTTTGCCCGGAGAGGAAGGAAGACGCCGGCAGCTGCGGGCAGTTGAGGCGCCGCCCCCGCCTCCTCCGGGACAAGGTATCCCGGCCCCGGAGCCGATAAAAGAACTTCAGCGGCGGAGAACATTTGTCCGGGGGTGTTGGAAAGAGGACAACCGGAAAAAACGCCGCCAGCCCACGCAGCCCGCGCAGACGTCTCGACCTCCCCCGGACTTGAAACTCCTGTCCGGGGGAGTTGATTTTTCCCCGCTGGGTCCCAGAAACTACCTGGGGATTGGGGATAGGGGGTGGGTGTTCGCAGTAGCCATACCGGGACTAGATGGCAGATGTGTTGGGGGGGGATGTGGATGGGCAGCAGGACGGTGTTTTGTATTGTACATTACTGAATCGATTACTGTATGGTTATTTTCTTTGTATTAGATATGAATTGTATTCTGATTATGGACTGTATCAGGGATTCCCCTAGCGATATGTGTGGCTCGATAGCAGAGTAGCACTTTTAAGCTCTTACGCAGCGAAAGCCTTAGTGCAATAACACACACACATATGCCTTCAGTGGAAAGGTGCGCTTTACTTACAGTGAGGGGAAGACAGACATACACAGGACTATATACAACAGTCTCTCTCACTCTCCAAGCCCCACAGTAGGTAGGCAGCTTGGATTCCTCTGTTGGCTCCAACTCCAGGAGCATGCACAGAGTCCTGGTGATCCTTTAGCAGTTCTTTCTTCTCAGTTGAAGAAAAGCTCTCAACAGCATCACCTCCTTCAGTGTCTCAGTCCTTCTCAGTATATAGACTCCTTCAGAATAGCAACCTCCTCACAGATAATCTCCTCCAGCATAATAACCTCCTCCATAGACCCTTCCCAGAGGGCCACAGTTATACCCTAGTGTTGCTGGGCAGATTCTCTAATCAGCCACAGCTGGGCTGTTACAGGAGCACATGGACCAAGCATGCACAGCCTGGCAATCAGTTTGAGGCTCTATTATGGACACCTGTGTTCAAAACACATGGAGGGCTTTAAAGTTGTACTATTCCACTGGGCAGCAATCTTTGTACAATACCCCCAAATGAAAAATGTCCTAACAGACTGTATTTTGATCATATTGTGTTTACATTTATGTTGTTGTACTATGCTGTGATTTTGTATTGTTGATCTGTTATATTGTATTGTATTCGATTTTATGATGTAAGCCGCCCTGAGTTGGTTTTCACCAAGTAGAGCGGCATATAAATCGAAATAATAATAATAATAATAATAATAATAATAATAATAATAATAATAATAATAATAATAATAATAATAATAATAATAATAATAATAATAATAATAATAATAATAATAATAATAATAATCCGGAGAGCCTTTCCAGAAGGATACCGTGGTTGACGTTATCGAAAGCCGCTGAGAGTTCAAGAACAGCCAGGACAGTTGGATGTCCACCATCCCACTCTCTCCAGAGATCATCCACAAGCACAGCCAATGCAATTTCCATAACATATCTGGGCTTGAATCCTGACTGAAAAGGGTTCAGATAATATGTTTTGATTTTACTCATGCACACATTTATTAAAGGATTTTTATTCTGCATTTTAAATCATCACTATCGCTATCATCACTGCCCAGGATAACTGACTGGAGAAATTGATAAAGACTTTCTTCCGTCTGTCACTGGAATAGACTTTTCCCAATAGGATCCTCTCTTCATACTTGAGTCACAAATGATGACATGAAGCTTGAACATGGCATAAATTGCTCCTCAATTTGTACCTGAGTCATAATGATGACATAAAGATGCATATGAATTGCGCTTCAGGCCAATTTTCCAACTCTAAATTGAATTTAAGTAACAAATGAGTCCTATATGACCTTCAGTGGAGGGAGAGATTTAATGAAATGATAAGATTATCCATGAATATCTATACCCTCTTAAAGGTTCAATTGACAGATGATAAGGAACCTTTCTGAATGCATGTTATTTCCAATTAAGAATGGCCAGCTTTTGGTTCCTGGAATATCAACCCCTTAATGGAACTGGAGAGGGTCAGAATAGGACCTGATGGTTGAGGTCAGTGCCAGTAAGAATCTGGAATGCAATCATAGACCCATGCTTGAATATGGTAACTGATGGATCTTGGGAGAGTTCTCTGTCGTTCCTGTTTTAGATAATAACACAATCAGCTTCATATTAGGGGGTGAACAAAGCACTATGTGTCCAACCCCAAGACCCCCCATCACATATCCGAGGATTATCCACACCTTCCCTTGCAGCATTATTTGAGCACTGAAAATAGTGACATCGGTGTTAAAACATGCAGTATTTTGAGAATGATTGGGTTGTATCGATGGGATAGATTTTTCTCCTCATTGCCTAATTTGGGGAAGTTGTAGGATCAGATCCAATGGGTTGGTATTATGAATGCCTGGTTACACAGAAAGTGCCTCCTCGAAGATTGTGGTATTTTTAGATCACAATCGGGCATGCCCTGGTAACAGTAACATTGTGCCAGCTAATCTTTCTCACACTAGGTTAGGCGAAAGGAACTGTGTGAATGCCTGGAGGTCTAAATTGATAGTTACTTGCTCAGAGGTTCTGGACAATGTTCTTTCTGATAGTCTTTCATGCCCACCTTTGTTGTACAGTGCTGGAAAAGAAACCAAGTGATCAGCATAGATGACTGCATGCAACCATGACGTTCCCCAAAGGGAACAACCATGATGTTCCCCAAAGCATCCTCCATATAAAGACACCTCCCAATGAATTCAGAAAGGACTTGGGAGACATATGCATAGATGTCTTGCCAGGAATACATGGTGGTGGTGAGAAGTAGAAAATAACCTGCAGGAGAAGCAGAGAGGAGAATTATTTGCTTTAAATTCAGTTTTTAAGTTCCAGTAAGGACAAAGGACTGCAGTGGCTCAAATGGTTAACATACTGAACTCAATGACTGCAAGGTTGGAGTTTGATTCCCAAGTACTGCAGTTCAAGACCCAATTACTGAATGGCAGGGTGAGCTTCTGTCTCTGCCCCAGCACCTGCCAACCTAGCAGTTCAAAAGCAAGAAATTGCAAGTAGATAAATAGGGTCCACTTCAGTGAGAAGGTAAATAGTGTTCTGTGCACTCCGGTGTCTAGTCATGCCTGCCACATGTCCATGGAAATGTCTCAAACACAGACAGCACTGGCTCTTTAGCTATAAACAGAGATGAGCACTGAACCCTAGAGTCGGACATGACTGGCTTTAGAACAAGAGTAGACTCACTGAATGAACAAGATTTGTTACATCAACACTTACGTAAATCCCACTGATTCATTAGGTCTGCTCCAGTTGAAGATAGGAATTGTTTCTAAATCTTTGGTTGCAAATAGGTTCTTTTTATCTCCTCACCAATATCTTATCATCCTAAAAATTGCCAGGTTTACTATTTGGCTTAACCTCCAGCTCAACTCTCAAAATGCAGCAAAAAGACCTTTATTCCTCCACTAGTTTGCTAATGAATTTCTCTGACAGGTAGTTTCTCCAGAAACCTTGTAAAAGCAACTTGGCTTCTCCTGATTAGAAGGAAGAAGGTATGAAGTTTCAGTCCACTTCAGTCTGTGTATCCCATGCTACTTTGCTTCCATTGTTAGATATTTGCCTCTATTGTTATTTTATTTTACATCAATGGAATTGTACCACATGATGGCACTTCCATACATCTAGTCAGCACCTGTTCCCCAGAACCACACACACAAAAAGTGTTCCACTTGTTTTTCTCTGTTCATAATATGTGGCGTAGAAGCTAAATGGAAGCAAGCGGGGAAAACATGACAGTGGATGAATATCGTGATTATACACCATCATCTGAAATTGGTTTGAAGTTTTTCTTAATACAAGATTTCAAGTGTCAAAGTACTTTATTTCCAAGTGAGAAAACTCAGAATAAAGTACACACATTTTGTAGATGGAAGCATTTAGGAATGTTCTTGTATATTTAATAATTCAGAAAAAAAGGGGGTGACTGCTGCAGTGTAAAAGCTGTTATGTGTTTTTGTACATTTTGTGTTGAACATGAATATCAAAGTGAGTGGGATAATACAAACATGTGAATTGTACACTTTACTGCTTTGCTTTTGGGGGAATGCAAGTTCAATTCTAGAATTTATTTATATGGCACAAGCTGGTTTTCTTTTTTTGCTATTTTCATTCCTAAGTGAGTATTAAGTTACTAATTACTCCTTTATTTAAAAATAATAATGTGTCTTGTCTTCCTAAATAAGACAGACAGAGGAGAAATCTTTAAAAATGGATAGAGAAGTAAGAAAGTGAGTAATACTGTACATGCATCTGTCCAGCTGGTTAATATAGCTCAGCGTTTCTCAAACTATGTTCCATGGAACGCTGGTGGACTTCAATTCCCAGAAGCCTCAGTCAGTGCATTGGCTGATCAGTACTTTGGGGAGTTAATGCAGGCTTCTGGGAATTGAAGTTGAAAATCAAAGTTTGGGAAACACTGGTCTAGCTAATCAAAGTTTCTTAACCAACTTTTTTATAAATCAAATGGGGATAGCAGAAGAGTCCGTTTCTCAGGTTTTAGTAGACGTGTTCAGATGATGTAACATCCCATCATGAAATCTGCAAGCAACAGAGTCATATATTGTTAGGCAGTAGACTGCTACATTAAGCTATATTTACATTTGAGAACACAGCTGTCACTTGTGATGTGTAAGCTAGCACAATTTTAGAGCATAGATGCCTTTGAGATGTGATGTTGGAGGAGATTTTTGAGAGTCCCCTGGACAGTGAGAAGAACAAATACCGGTAGGTCAATCTTAGAAGAAATCAACCCTGACTGCTCCTTAGAAGGTCAAATAGTAAAGATGTAGATGAAGTACTTTGGACATCAAATGAGAAGAGAGGATTCACTTGAGAAAGCCTTGATGCTGGGAAAGGTGGAGGGCAAAAGAAAAATGGGGCGGCCAAAAATGAGATGGCTAGATGGTATTGTAGAGACAATGGGCACAGAACTGAGCGAGTTGAGGAAGATGATGGAGGACAGGAGTGCCTGGCAGACAGTGGTCCATGGGGTTGCAAAGGGTTGGAATCGACTTTGCAACTGAACAACAACAACAAAGTGATTTTTAATTAACTGAAAAGAAGCAGAAGGAAGATCTTCCATTATAGTTAGTATAGTAGACATAAGTAGCTAATTATGTGAGCCAGTGTGGCATTTCACACTTGCAAATGGCCTAAGATCCCTCTTTGATATTCAGTTCTTTTCCTTTGAAGTGTTGTTCTGTAAAAGACAATAAAGGTTAGTAGTAAAGGAACCCAAGGCTATAATAACAATTGTAGAAACAACATAATCATTATGGCATTAAACATTTGGCATTGGGTTGATAATCTTTACCTTTGAAGCTTGTTCTGTTGAAAGTGACAATGGTTAGTTGCTAAAGGAACCTCAGGCTAAGAACAACAATAAATAGCAACATACTCAATGTAGCATTTCACATTTGACTCACACCATTTGCAACTTGTGTCTACTATGCTAACTAACCTTCTGTATCATGGGGTCATGTAGAAAAGAGTGCCTTATGTATCACCCTTATTGTCTAAGGGAGGGGTGCCCAAACTTTTTGGGCCATGGGCCAGTCATGTGGTTGAGTGTGCTAGTCACGTGGTTCCTCCCACCCGAAAGCAGATCACATGTAAAACATACATGTGCAAAAAAGCTGCCATAAATTACCCACGGCAGTTGTAAATGCATTCACGACAGCCACAGGTAATTTCCGGCAGTGCTCTGTTTTACATCTGTTTCCAGGACTGGTGAGGGCAGCAGGGCCTGTACGGAATGGTATCATGGGCCAGATGCAGTCCTGTTTCTCCTGTGGAGGAAGATAAGGCCTTTGCCACCTTGGTTTTGGTAGAATTTTTGTGGAGGAGAGGCATTGGAAGGGTAGATCCACACAGTGTTCTTATGTACAGTATTTGGATTTCATTTTAGAATTCTAGGGACTGTATGTGTGGAATTGATTCTTCTACAGTTTAGATGTCCTACTTCATCTGATAAATGTATCCTGGACTTTGTTCTCATTTGGTTTCAAAGAGACACTTTGATACTTCTTTAATTGTTCAATCAACTCCTACTTAGTTGCTGGTGAAAAGAACGTGTCACTATTTTTACTATTTGTTTTAGAACTACTGTATATACAGTATATAGAATTTTTGCATGAAGTGTGTGCTTGCAATAATAGACAGACAGACAGACAGATAGCACCAGAGAGTATTACAGTAGTACAATCTAACATGATTACCATTTCAACATGCAAGTTGAACAGATTTAACTAGTTGTTCATTGTAGAGCTTGTGTTGGCTCTTCCTTACTTCTTTTCTTACTTCCAAGTAGATCATTAAATTCATGTATTACAGTATTTCACCTCTAGTGAGATGCAGGTTGGCAGGACTTTCTCCTATGGGTCAGATGTTCTGCAGACTTGCTCTGTTCATTATAACTATTGTTTTGCCCTCCTCACAGCTGCTTTGAATGCTATATCAGCGATGTTGAAGTAACACCACACACCATTTTAAAGATATTTCCACTCAACTGTGCAACCTTGTATTAGAGATGAGAGACAGTTCTGCCCTGAGAACAAGATCAAGAGCTTGGGGAAGAAAGAAATTTCATTATATTCTGAAATATAGGATTTTCTATCCATTTCAGAACCTCGGGACATTTCCAAGCCTACAACACGTTTACAAAACTTAGAGACAGCAGTAATATTTATTCAGTTAGATAATACTAGTAAGTTGCATTTTCCTTCACTCTACCTTGCTAACACTCTGCTATGGTGTGTCTTTCTCATTTTAGCTTTATGAGAGTTCTTATTCAAAAAGGAAGCATTTTAATTGTCTTCTGGGGAGGCAAAAATCAATAATTGCTTTAGTCACTATTTTTTATATACAGTACACACAGAAAGGTACTTCATAAAACTATATAAATTCTCAGTTACACATGTTTTTTCAATAATAATTAAAATGGATAATAGCATTTGAAGTTGATACTTGCCTTGATGAAAGGACAGTGTTGTCAAAAGATAAACCAGTTATTGCCAGGGAGACCACTAGAGCTCTGTGATGGGTGTTTTGTAATTAGAGCTGAAATGAATACAGTAAAACCTTGAGATACAAAATTAATTCATTCCTCAAGGTTTTTTGTATCTTGAAAAATTTGTATCTCAAAACGTGATTTCCCATAGGAATGCATTGAAAAACAAAAAATCAATTCCAGAGCTCAGGAAAAAAACATATTTTTTCTGTTCAAAATTTCATGAAGTGCACTGTGGAATTTTTTGCTGTATTTTGGCCAGTTTATAAAGAGATTTGAACAGATAAAATATGTTATTTCCCCCCCCCCCTCCCGAGCTTCGAAACTTATTAAGTATTTTGGTTTTCAATGCATATTCGACACATTTCTGACAGAGCCCTCTAATGACCAGCTCTGGTAATAGCTGGCCCAATACCCAACTATCAACTGTTGAGATTACAGGGGAATTTTCAACACTTTCTGATTGCGGGGAAAGCTTCTGGCAGTGCCAAAACACAATGAAAAATCTGAAAAATGAAGCGGAAATGCTCCAAACACCCTCCTACCACCGCTGGAAGTGTCAGAAGACCAACAAAATGTTTCATATCTTGGGGGAAAAAAGTATCTTAAAGCAATTTTTTTCCTGAAATTTATTTTCATATTGTGAGTTTTTCTTGGATAAACCCTTCGTAACTCGAGGTTTTACTGTATCACCTTTTATTACAGGCTTCAGATAGTTTCTTCTTTTACCAGGTCTGTGGTAGCCATTTGGGACAAGTCCTGGTGCATCCCTGTGACTGGCACCCCCAGAGGCAGGCAGAATAATCCATCAATTTCCACCACAGCCCCTAGCCAGAACCTTCAAGGGGGTGGGACACTGTTTCCACAGGGCAGTTATTGCTGTGTACCAACCCCCGCATGGCCAGGTTGGATTCTGAGCCTCTGTGTGCCTCTCACATGTGCCTCTCCCTTCCATGCATGTGTGGAAGAGACTGGATCACCGTGGCCTATGGTGGAAGGCCAGGAAACCTGGTTCAGGGTGGGAAGGAAAGCACCCGCCACCGCCATCCTGGCACTGAGTGGGCATCAAGGAGACCCCCAGCCAGGCACCCTCTTTCCCCCTGGCATGCCCACATGGCCAGGCGGTGGTGGGAGGAAGCCAGGTCAGTCTTGGGAGATCAGGGTGGGTGGACACTGGTGAAGGGGGCAGTCTGGACAACGCATTTCTTGTGCATGCCAGAGGGTTCCCCAGTGAGAGACCGCTGCTCGGTGGAAGGCCCGGCGAATGGCCTTGTCAGCAGGCCTGCGGGGTGCATGCAAGAGTGCATTGGGAGACTCCCTGGTGAAGGCATGCCACCAGCTTCACTGGGAATTTCCCTTGGGGCCCAGCATGTCTGGCCCTACCCCCTACGCCAAATAGGCACCCCACCCTCATCACTCCCTTCCCAGCACCCTCCTAGAGTGTCCATCACAGGCCTCTTACCTCCTTGTTTGGCTAAACATCCATCAACCATACTGAAAGTTCTTTGTCTTGGCATCTCTCTGACGTGCATTATGCAGAATAAGTATGGGCTGCTTTGGCAGGTCTTGGGACACCAAACGTTTGCCTCTCACACTTGCTATGGCTGAACTAGGTCTAAAAATGGTACTAAATTTTCAGGGATGGGGAGTTCAAACCAGAAAATGATTGCATATCCATTTCTGGTTTTAATTTTTTTTAATGGAGTTTAGTTTTCTTCTTGAACTTGTAATTTCTCTTTCCGATTTAGAATCAGTAGCTTCTAGAGCAAGGGTGCCCAAACTTTTCGGCCCGGGGGCCGGATAACATTTTATCAGAGGCTCCGAGGGCCGAACTATCTCTCCATGGTACATACATCCACCCAGCCTTGCCGCCGCCTCCTCCGCCGCCACCACTAACGCCTTTGTCGCCGGCTCCTCGTTCACCGGCTCCTCCTTCGCCGCCTTCGCGGTGTCCTTTAAAAATGTCCCTTTAAAAAAATATGACAGATCCTAGAAACTCACATCCAGCTTTGTCATTGTGGCATCCAAGGAGCTGTTGTTGTGTTCCAAAGCTTCAGGTAGGTGGGATTTTAATTAGCAATGAAAAGTCATTAGCCTTAGAAAAGATCCGCTTCCTGACATGATGTCAGGAAGCGGATCTTTTCTAAGGCTAATGACTTTTCATTGTCAATTAAAACCCCACATACCTGGAACTTTGGGTTTTAATTAGCAATGAAAAGTCATTAGCCTTAGAAAAGATCCGCTTCTGACATGATGTCAGGAAGCAGATCTTTTCTAAGGCTAATGACTTTTCATTGCCAATTAAAACCCCACATACCTGGAACTTTGGATTTTAATTAGCAATGAAAAGTCATTAGCCTTATAAAAGATCCGCTTCCTGACATGATGTCAGGAAGCGGATCTTTTCTAAGGCTAATGACTTTTCATTGCCAATTAAAACCCCACCTACCTGAAACTTTGGCTTCTAATTAGCAATGAAAAGTCATTAGCCTTAGAAAAGATCCGCTTCCTGACATGTCAGGAAGCAGATCTTTTCTAAGGCTAATGACTTTTCATTGCCAATTAAAACCCCACCTACCTGAAACTTTGGATTTTAATTGGCAATGAAAAGTCATTAGCCTTAGAAAAGATCTGCTTCTGACATCATGTCAGGAAGCAGATCTTTTATAAGGCTAATGACTTTTCATTGCCTATTAAAACCCCACATACCTGGAACTCTGGATTTTAATTAGCAATGAAAAGTCATTAGCCTTATAAAAGATCCGCTTCCTGACAGGAAGCGGATCTTTTCTAAGGCTAATGACTTTTCATTGTCAATTAAAACCCCACCTACCTGAAACTTTAGATTTTAATTAGCAATGAAAAGTCATTAGCCTTAGAAAAGATCTGCTTCCTGACATCATGTCCTGCCTGGCTTCCTGCAGCTTCAGAGGGTGGGGGAACTTCAAAATTAGCGCGCATTGGGTCTCCCAATCAATTTAAAATCAGGAATTACACAATGCACAGCCATAATACTGTAAATCAATTTTGACTTCCAACTTATACCAATACAGTAATACCCCGTATAACGTGAGTATCATATAGCGCTAAAACCGTATAACGTTACAAGATTTTCGGAAAAATCTTGTATCGAATAACACGATTTTAATGTTATCCGATACAGTCGTTCTTAGCAGCAGGGTGGGTGGAAAGCTGAACGGGGTTCTCCGTTCAGCTTCCCAGCCACCCTGCAGCTACGGAGGCAAGGGCGGGTGGCTAGGGAAGCTGACAGGGAGTCCCCGTCAGCTTTCCCAGCCACCCTGCAGCTGTAGATCGGGTCCTCTGATCTCTCTGGAGCAGGCAGGGGACACGATCCAAGCTGTTTCTGGGATTCCCCGACGTCCTGAGCCAGTGCAGCAAGCCAGAATGTCAGGGTTCGAATCCCGACATTCTGGCTTGCTGCACTGGTTGAGGACGTCGGGGATGCCCACAAACAGCTTGTATCGGGTCCCCACACCTCCCTGGACCCAGCGGGGGGGGGGGTCAGAAACCCCAAAATTGGTAAAAAAAACGGACTTTTTTTTTTTACCAATTTTGGGGTTTCTGACCCCCCCCCCCCCGGGTGGGTCCAGGGAGGTGGGCAGACACGATCCAAGCTGTTTCTGGGCTTCCCCGACGTCCTGAGCCAGTGCAGCAAGCCAGAATGTCAGAGTTCGAATCCCAACATTTTGGCTTGCTGCTCTGGCTCAGGACGTCGGGGAAGCCCAGAAACAGCTTGGATCGGGTCCCTACACCTCCCTGGACCCGGCGGGGGGCTCAGAAACCCCAAAATTGGTAAAAAAAACGGACGTTTTTTTTACCAATTTTGGGGGCTCTGACCCCCCCGCCGGGTCCAGGGAGGTGTGGGGACCCGATCCAAGCTGTTTCCAAAGTTCTCCCACCTCCCTGGAGGCTGCAGCAAGGCAAAATGTCAGGATTCGAATCCCGACGTTCTGGCTTCCTGCAGCATAAAAGAGGATGGGGGAAGTTCAAAAGTAGCGCGCATCAGCTCTAGGGAGGTCGGGAGACACACACACACACACACACACCTCTTTCTCTCCCCCCACACACCTCTTTCTCTCCCCCCCCCACACCTCTTTCTCCCTCTCCCAGAAGAAACTGCTTGTAATCCTGGACACACACACACACACATCTCTTTCTCTCTCTCTCTCTCTCTCTCTCTCTCTCTCTCTCTCTCACACACACACACACCTCTTTCTCCCTCTCCCAGAAGAAACCATTCTCCCCCCCTCAGCCCTGAATAAGTGGAAGGCTAAGACAAAATGGTGGACGCTTACTTTTAGCTCCCGGATGGCCTCAGGCTCAGTCTCTCTCTCCACTCTTAACAGCCAAATCAGCTAGGCGGAGGGATTCAGCAATTCTAAATTAGATTCGGCAGAAGTCCTAGTACTAAGCAGCAGAAGGAAGGAACTAGGAACTGATTTGTGATCCCTCCGCAAAAAAAAAAGTCCGCAAAAATTTTTTTTTAAAAAATAAAATAAAATAATAAGAGTTCCTATACCATGTCGGGGGCCGGATGAAATGGCCTGGCGGGCCGGATCCGGCCCGCGGGCCGTAGTTTGGGCATGCCTGTTCTAGAGTCTTATAGATGCATAGGGGGGAATGTTCCATTTTTGTGAGGGATATGGTGGTCTTTCATGGAGTAATTGGGCATCAAGAAGAATTGTTCACAAGGTTGATCTCTGGCTTTTATTTGGGATATTGGCTACATGAAACATTCCTGTACACATTTGGCCTGACTACCCTCTTTGAAGATGTATTCTGCCGTTTGCTATTTTCCGTACAACACAATCACTGCCAAGAAATCTGCATACAATTTAGTAAGGTACAATATATGTGTATGTGGAACACTAAGAACATTGCTTGCTACAGTTCCCTCTTAATATTCATATCTGGATTCAAGTGTTCAGCCCATTGACAATTTCTGTAATGGTAGTGGAGCCAGATATTTACAAAATGGGTTAACCATGGATTCAGTGCTTTGAACCAGATACTAGTACTATAATGTGAAACTAGAACAATTTTTCTGGATGCTCTACAATGACTCCCTCTCCTCGTAAAGGTCCTTCCCCCAAATATCCCTGCCTTTCAGAGAGTGAAGAGTCCCATCTAGTTCTGCTGAAAGATCTAAAACATCATAACTTGAAGACTACAGCAGAGGGTTAGCTAATTATTTCCACTCTTTTGCGAGTGGTCACCTACCAGACAGAGAACATTGAAGTCCTTAGTCTTTTAAACACCGGTTTTGATTCCCTATATATTCAGACTGCGGTAGTTAAGATGCTGAACTCGCTGACTGAAAGGTTGGAGTTCAATTCCCAGGTATTGCATGACAGAGTGAGCTCCCATCTCTGTCCTAGCTTCTGCCAACCTAGCAGTTCAAAAGCAAGAAATTGCAAGTAGATAAATAGGGACTACTTTGGTGGGAAGGTAAACAGTGTTCCGTGCACTCAGGTGTAGAGGCATGTCTGCCTCATGTCCACAGAAACGTCTGCAAATGCAGACAGTGCTGGCTCTTTGGCTATAAACAGAGATGAGCACTGAACCCCTGAGTCAGATATGACTGGCTGTTTCTGATTTGAATTAGAAGTTATCGCCCTTTTTTTTCTTTTGAAAGACTCTCTGTCTATAACAGCTGCATAGCAGGTGCACAGAACATAACCCTTACCATTATGGGGGTCCTTTGAATTTGTACCTAGTGAATGTGGGCCCCTAGAATCTTGTTCAGTTTGTTTTTGGATAAAATGCAAACAGTTTACCAATAGTTGCAAATTTATTCATAAATTCAGCGAAAATATTGACTTGTTAAAAATGATGATGATGATATTAGAGCAAACGATACCACCAGATTTCATCTGACCCTATCGATATTCTGGAGGAGGAAATATACTTTGAAGCAGCTTTTGGTGAATAACAATGCAACATTTTAAAAAAAAAGCTGTAGAAGAGCTTTGAATTAACCCACTTTTTCTGTTTCTTTTCTTCCCCTACCCTCCCTCCTCTTCATAGCACCAAGGAAAAATAGGAGTTAAATTTAATGTTGGGACAGATGATATTGCAATTGAAGAAGTCAACGCAATCATTAATGATGGAAAATACCACGTAGTACGTTTTACAAGAAGTGGCGGTAATGCTACATTACAGGTGGACAACTGGCCAGTTATAGAACGCTACCCTGCAGGTAAGGATTGTAAATGCAAACAATTGGATTCATGTGGGTGGGTAGAAGGGATGATGAGTGACGTGATGGTTTGGCTTGCTTAGGTAATTCAGGATCTCATCTTCTTCAGGACATCTTAAGTGTTCTTGTCTGACATGAAAAAATGTTTTCTAAACTGTGATAATAGTAATTCTGATGAGAAACTAAAAGGTGTAGATTGTCTTTTGCTAAATTTGAGAGAAGAATGAACTAAAAAGGCATTTATATGTCATTGCTCCAGAAAGCCAAGTGTTGCTGTTCTACCTTAAAGAAAAATAAATAACTATCTGTATTAGTATATGGTTAGGAATGGAAAAGGCTTTGACAAAAGTAGTATGGTACATTGAAAATAAACAGAACTATCTAGAACTAAGAGTTGAAGACAATTTTGTTAAAGAAAACATTTATTTTTATAACCAACTTCTGACAAATTGGAAAAACTAGGAAACAACAGAATGCATCAAAGCAGACATAGAAGCCATGAAGATGCCATGGGGGGAAATGAGATTGATTTTAAGAGCATTTGATTAAACATAATTGCTGTGATCCACTCTTCACTTGTTCAGCAACTGACCCATCAAAACCAATCTGTCTTACTAATAGAATAAAAGAAATTGTTTTATTTCTCATTATATCAATGGTTCTTTAATTTTAATTATAATCAATTGGCTTAGCCATTAAGATAGTCATGTGGACTACTGGAAGAAGTAAAATGTGGACATCAAATATTTTGTAGATTGACTTCAGTTGATTTGCAAGAGTCCATATTCTGCTGAAATTACTGACATAGAATTTGTGGTGTGTAATATGGTTTTAGGGACTGTGGTGGCTTCGTGGCTAAGACATTGAACTTGATGACTAGAAGGTCAGTAAGTCAGCAATTTTGAGACCAGAGGGCTGCAAGATGGGGTGAGCTCCCATCTCCTACCAACCTAGCAATTCAAAAGCAAGAAATTGCAAGTAGATAAATAGATACTACTTCCGTGGTAAGGTAAACAGCATTCCATGCACTCATGTCAAGTCATACCTGTCATATGACCAAAGAAATGTCTGCATATGAAGATAGTACTGGGTCTTTGGCAGAAAATGGAGAGGAGCCCTGCACCCATGAGTCAGATACGACTGGCTTTCAAGCAAGGAGAGCCTTTACCTTACCTTTACCTTACCTTTACTAATATGGTTTTATAATGATTTTGCATTTTTTGTATTACTGACTTCGTGCGCATATGTAGTAATTACTTCATAAGTGTATTCTAATGATTCATAGTAATATTGACCAAGATGAAAATGATGGTTTTTCCATATATCAGTTACCTGCCAACTCTAGGTTTCACTTTGCATTGCTTCATGCTTTGCTTCACTTCCTATCTATTGGTGGCCAAAATCCTATAAATGCTATTGGTGAAACTTTTGTTGACAAACAGATAAAAATTAAGAAATTACTGTATGTGTTTGCTGTTGTATATTAAATCATTGTGTTATGCTGGCAAGCATAGCTAAAAAAATGGCCATTCAGTTACAAAAATGACCATATACCGTTATGACAGTAATGTAAAATATATATTTAAAATCTAGAAACAAAGATATAAAAAAGATGCCCTATAACTATTAGAATCAAAAGTTTGGGACCTTTTTGACGGTGGCACCATTATTATAGCAGCCATCTTAAAGGGGTTCTCCTGCCTCCATCTTTATGGTATACCTGGTGGGAGATGTAGATTTTTTTCATACAAGTCTGTTAATTATGCAGGCCACTCATCCTACTTTAAATAACAAAAAATAACAGCCATGTGCTGTCAAGTCGATTTTGACTTATGGTGCTCTTCCCAGGATTTTCTAGATACTGTATTGATTCAGAAGTGGCTTACCATTCCCTTTTTCTGGGACTGACCTGAGACTGTATAGCGTGCCCATGTTTACACCAGGTTGGGCCTTTTCTCTTAGAGGCACAGTGGGAAATTGAATTCCCAAGTCTGACTCTTTTAGCCAGTCACTTAACTCACTGAAAGAAATTGCAGTGACTTACTGATTAAGACTCTGAACTTGATGAATGGAAGGTTGGCAGGTCAGCAGTTCAAGACCCAAATGCTGCATGATGGAGTAAGTGTCCGTCTCTGTCCCAGCTCCTCCCAACCTAGCAGTTCGAAAGCAAGAAATTGCAAGTAGATAAATAGATGCCACTTTGGTGGGAACATAACAACATTCTGTGAACCCCGGTGTATAGTCATGCCTGCTACATGTTCACAGAAACGTCTGCAGATGCAGGCAGCGCTGTCTCTTTACAGAGATGAGCACTGAACCCTAGAGTTGGATCCAACTGGCTTTCAAGCAAGGGCGACTCTAACTCACTGAACTATCCAGCCAGCAGTGTTTTGAAATTGTCTTGGTTTAAATAATTTGTGGTTTATGCACTTATGTGTATATATCTTATTTGTGAACTACCAAGAGAACCTATATAGGCAGTATGAGGTGGGTAAATAAAGTCAGATGTGTTTACTTAAGTATTTATCTGAACCAGAGCTTCTCATCCTACCAAGATATTCAGAATTGAAGAGAACGAGGAATTTAGTTACTACCGTATTTTTCTCCCTGGTTCTGGTGTGTGTATGTGTGTGTGTTTGCCTCTGTACCAACATCTGTTACATAGCTTGTGATTCTCTACATATTCCATGCCTGTGGGATCAAGGTTATGCATAGACTTTAATGTGCCCCTTGCATTGAGTGAGAGGGTGTTTAAATAAAAGGCTTTTTGCTGAAGCATCCTTAGACTAAATGATACTATTTCTGGAAGATAAAGGCTAATGCATAGCCTCCTGACAGAATCATTGTTCATTCACCTGACATGACCACAGTACCAGTCATGGTGATGCAGTTGCTATTGTGGTTCAGTTCTTGAACAAGAAAGAGACAGAGGGAGCTAGAGAATGTCTGGAAACTTTTGATTAAATAAAAAGGAAGAGTTGTAGCTTAACTCACAGTGTTTAAGAGTCCCTGTTTCATTGCCTGCCGGGCTTTATTAAAACTGTGGTTTCGGCCATAACTCAGAATCCCCCAATGCATGTTCTTCTTGGCATGAGACTTTGGCATTTAATTTGCTTTGCACTTTTATCAATATCATTGTGTTGTTTCTTTTTGCAGCAAAGCTCTCCATACTAGTTCCCCATCTCTTCCTTCTTTTGATTTAATCTCGCAATCTCATAGTCATAGATTACTCGATTTTGCATTATTTTTCCATGCTTCAGGTACTTTAGGTGTTCTGTAGTGAAGATTCCAGAGATATGAATCTCTGGGTAGGTAGGACACTCAGTTTCTTAGAATCACAGATCCAGTGTCCTATTTTGGGTGTAAAATTCGGGGAGTGGTATTTTTAAAAAACAGTAGTTTTCCTTCTTGATCAAAATCCATTTTCTCAAACATTTTAATTTACAGCCAAAGAACATTTAACCCCACCACACAATTTGGACTACAACAGTTCTTTATTAATGCCTGTGTTGGATGGATAGTTCAATTGTCTTCCAGATGGCCACCACCACTGCTGTAGGCAAATAGTGACCAGGTGCTCTTATACACATAATCGTAGTAGGCAACCTCATATCTTCCAGGTGTCTTAAGACTACCACAAGTCCACAACCCTCAGAAGGAGCCAGTGTGCATAAACAAATATGGCTTTTCTCATCACCACCACTACCGTTGTTCTTATAAGATGTTGTCATCATTTTATTATTATTATTATTAATTGTATTTCTCTACTGCAAGGAGATCAAGGGAGTAAAATTGCTCATTCTTTTCCTACACACATGCATGCATGCCCAAACATGCACAATATTTTACTCTGAAAATCACACACTTGCCCAAGTTAATTGGTGAGCTGCATAGTTAAGAGGCACTTTGTATGCAGGTTTTCCTGGGTCTAGATCAGTGGTACCCAATATAGGGCCCCCACCCCACAGGAGGACTCCAATTCCCAGAAGCCTAAGTCAGTACATTGGCTGATCAGTGCTTTGGGGACTTGACTTAGGCTTCTGGAAACTGAAGTCCAAAAACCAAAGGTTGGGAAACAATGGTCTAGATTCATTGCTGTCACACTGATTTACAAAGCTCCAAAGAGCTTGGGACCCACCTGACTGAGATCCTAAAGAACTTAGGAGTGGCCTTCTCCTTCCAGGATTAGAAAGTACCATGTGTTTTCTGCCTCCTGCCTCCTATAAGCAAGACACTGATGATGGCCACACCAAACATACAGAATTCTCCTCAAATTACTATCAAGGATTTCACCACAGCTATTTAATGTCCACTGAACTGTGTTCTAGTTGCTTTTTCTTTTCTTCTCAACCGTTGCTTTAAAGACTTTTAATGTTCTTAGTGTTCTAATCTGATTTGTGGTTTTAGATCAGATCTGTATTCTTTATGGTTCTCATATTTCTCATGGGCTGAGAGGCACAGAGACTAAATCAGTAGTTAAAGTAGGTACATAATAAATTACAGCCTACATCATTAGGAGTCAAGGATTATGGTCATTGTAGTCTAAAATGGGTGAGTGAGGCACCAGGTTGCTAATCCACATATCCCTCTGTAAGATGTGGCATGAGAAACCCCTCCTGTTGATCAAAAGAGCAAGACAAAATTGCAAAGAGCAAACAGATGGCTGGAGGGAGTAATTTCTCTCTAGCCAGCCAGTTTTATCTGAGGCAGTTTCGAAAGGGAGGGGGTGGCCTTGACAGGGGAAGAGCAAGATTCTGAATAGTCCTGGAGGATAGTTACCCCAGAGAGGGCAAGGAGGCCCCAGACCATTGCTGTGAAGGCCAGGATTGGATAAAAACTGTGATTGACAGAAGAGGGTGATGGAAATGGTATAAAATGATGCAACAAGATGCCGCTGTGGTGAGGTGAGTATGTGTAGGTGTTAGTCTTCTTAGTTTACTGGGTGAATGTGTACTGTGAAGGGAAGGGGCCTTGTTGGCCTTAGGTTTATTGCTTTCACACCCTTTTGCTGGGGAAATGTTTGTTTGCAATAAATCACTTAGACTGCAGAAGGAACCGTGTTTGATTTCTCCTTGACAATGGGGAACCAAGTAGCTGAGGAATGGGCAAATGGGACACAGAAAAATGCTACCAGCCCAGGTCCTGCAGCTCTTCAATGAAAATGAAATTGAGGAATATAATATAAGGTTCCATTTTAGTGAAGCAAAGAACACTCATTGCATTCCTCCATTTCATCAATTTAGGCTATCTTGACACAATTAAATTTCCAAGCCTTCTACCACCCTATGATTCCTCATCTTTAGTATTAGAGGATGATGGTGCCTTCCCTTAATGAAGCTCTCTATAGCTCGCAGAAAAACATTTCTACTTAGTGTCACTTTGTGTTTGGAAAAACAAAGCACACACACACACCAAAAGAACCCCAGAAAGATTGCTTAAGTTATTTTTAAAACCCACAAATAACCTATCCGTGGCTTCAGGTTCTTATAAGGCCACGGAATGAACAGCAACTGTTGTGCAGGTTGCACAATTTGTGCAATAATTACTCTCCTAGCATCAGAAAGCAAGAAACTTTTTTTTATTCCTTGTCAATATGCCAGGAAGAGATATACTGTACAGGGATTTATCTCTCTGTTGCTGAATTGAGTAGCAACTTATTTCTGTTATTACTCAATGTATCTGCTTCTTCTTGGTTATGCTCCAGAGCTGTAATGTAGCATTCTTTTCCATGGTCTACTTGGATCTGACTCCCTTGTTGCTATTTTCTCCTGCTCTTAATCCCCATTCCTACTATCAGTAACTGTGCAGCATTATACTGCCATCCAAGCATTCAGAGGTTTTGTATCCTCTGGATGCTGTGCAAAAGCAATGGGCATAACAGCATAATCTCTGCCTCTGGAATTATTCCTAGTTAACAATAGCAATTATATCCAGCCAGGTTGATTGAGACATATGGCAAATCTTCTTATGATTCTTTCTTTTTAAGTATGAATTAATCAGAAGTGGTTCCTCATTCCCCTAATTCTGGGAGCCTACAGCTTGCCCAAGGCCATGCAGCTGGTGGTATGTGTGATCCTGTAAAACAGGGATTCTCAAACTGTGGCCTGTGGGCTGGATGTGGCATGGCACTATTTCATGTGTGTGTCCCCCACTGCCTCCACCACACCCGAAAGTGCCATGTTGTGGAGGAAGGGCAAAATGGCCCTCTGCCCCCCAAAGCTGTCTGAGGGAACGTGACCCAGCCCCCGGCTTAAAAAGGTTGAGAGCCAGTGGTGGGCATCAGCAGGTTCACACCATTTTGCCAGAACCGGTAGCATAAATTCTGGCTGGCCCCGCCCATCCAAGTTTTGAAATAAAGTAGTCCTAATTCAGGTGCAACTCAGGGCTTCCCCCTGGCCACGCCCACCATATCATGCCCACAGTGTGGTAGTAAAAATATTTGGAGCTCACTACTGTTGAGAACTCCTGCTGTAAAACAAAGGGCAATCTTTACTTACCCTCTCCTGGGAAGGACAATGGAGATTTGTGCCCTTACTCCACCCTTGTTACAACCTTGTTTCTGCAGTTCTCTCACTGCATCTCATCTCATTGGTCAGTTTTACAGAAGCCGGGTCAATACATGGGCCACTAATTCTTTCACTCTGTCTCATGGCCTTCTGCAGAGAGATAATTGTTTGACTCGGCTTCCAGGCAGACCAAGGTTGTCCAGCCTGCTGCTACCTGATGCTGTCTTGTACACTGAATTATGCCTACCCCTACATTTTCCATGGTAGGATTAACTTCTACTATTGAGCCCATAATGAGTTCAGGATTCATTTTTCTCTGCCTGGTTTTTCCACAATTTGCTTATTACCGTTGGTATCTCTGTGATTTAATTTCTCTCTCCTACCTGCTTTCTGGGTTTAATTAAGAATAAGCAAGATCAGCAGGTTAATTAAGAAGTCTTTTCATTTGAACTGTACAGCTGATCCCTTCTTCCCTGAGACTGAAGATATTAGATGCTTATCATCTTTGCTTTCTCTGATACCAATCCTGATTGATTCTCCCATGAGGGAAGCGAGGGAGATGTCTCCACTGGCTTATTAGTTGAAAGCTCGTTGTTGAGGGCATGTGCTTGATCATCTGGAAAAAATTGGGAAAGTGCCCCATCACTGTTGTAGCAGCTGGTGTTGCTGTGGCAGGTGGGTGGAAGGCAGAGTAGTCAGCAGTGAGGAGCACTGGTACTACAGGTAAAGGTAAAAAGTCTCCCTTGCTTGAAAGCCAGTTGTATCTGATTTAGAGAGTGGTAGTCACTTACAGTCAAAGAGCCAGTGCTGTCTGCATCTGCAGACATTTCCATATTCATATGGCAGGCATGACAAGACAGCAAATCACACAGAACACTATTACCTTTCTCACCAAAGTGGTACCTATTTATCTACTTTCAGTTTATTGCTTTGGAACTGCTAAGTTGGCAGGAGCTAGGACAGACGATGGGCCTTCACTCCATTGGACAGTGCTCAGGGTCTTGAAACTGCTGACATTCCAACCTGTCAGTCATCAAACTCCATGTCTTAACCACCAAGACACCATGGTTCCTTTATCACAAGGGGTAAAGTCAGGGACAAAAGGGATAGTCATACATACATGCACACAGCCTGTGCCTGCTTCTGATTTGGAACATATGGCTGGTTCCCTCATATCAGTTCTCTACCACCCACATTATTATTATTATTATTATTATTATTATTATTATTATTATTATTATTATTATTATTATTATTATTATTATTATTATTATTATTATTATTATTATTATTATTATTATTACAATGTCTATACCGCCCTACTCGGTGGGACCGACATCTCTTTCATGAGTGAGATTTTGCATGGAAAGTTCTGGCTGGCTGTGGTCCAAGCCTGGGTGGGCAATGCCTTGTTGGGGCCAGATGCCTCTCCTGTCCCCACTCATGCATGTCTCCACATTGAAAGATCTATGGAAGGGGTTCCTCAGTGCATTCAGCTGAATGTGCTCATGGAATCCCTGCAACCAAGACCTTGATGGATTTTAATTCACCTTCCAAAACAGACAGACAGACAGTCAGACAAAAAATATGTAAAATAACCCAACATTTTCAAAGCTTCTCAGATCTCTTTATCTTTCAAGCTCCTTCAATTACAGACATACCAATCTCTTCTTATCAATTGTTTTAATGAAGTTTCTCAAGGCATTGTTACATTCCCTCCCCCCTAATTTGACAACTTACTGTCAAATTAGTTTTACTGTCAGCTAATGCTATGCGTTTTTTTTAAGTCAGGTGACAGATGCCTCCCTCTTTGTGTATGTGATTGTTTCACCCTCTTTTTCTCACATCTTTTCTTTCTCATCTTGGAGACCCTGGCAAAAGGCAAAGGCTTATCATTGCTTATATGCATCAGATCCAGTAATTAAATACAGTTTTTAATAAAAAGGTGTAGCTTTCTTTCCCTTTACCATTGACAGTTTTTCAGCCTCTTTGGTTAAATGACACACTGCTTCTTGTTTCTAAGCAGCAAGAAAATGTCAAATGAACAGCTGTGCTTTGAGATCTGTTATGAAACATTCAAAAATGCAGACGCCTTTTAAAAGATTCATAATGAGGGATGGCAAGTACAAGGTACAGAAGAATGCCATTATCACAACTTCAAGTGTCTCTGAGCCATTGCTCAAATATTTGGAGGATAAAAGCACGTAGCATATTTAAAAAAATATGTTTTAGTGTGTCTTGAATCGCTGAGTTCAGAATGAAGAACAAGAAATGGGCATGCAAGTTGATAAAAGGGAGTTGGCATTCCCTACAATTAGCCCAATTCTCCTCTTACAGAGGAATTTCTTCAAAGAGATACGCTGGGGAAGAGAGACCTTCAAAGTAAGCCCATATTTATTTTCCAAGGACCAGTTGCAAAACTACATAGACTGAATTATGAGAAATGTGAAGAAAACCATATACTTGGAGAAAACAGGAGAAGAGCACTGTTTCTAAATACATGCTGTGAGAGTATTGTTTAATTTGACTCTACTCCTGTTACTCCTGAGTAGAAGCCTTGGCCTACAAGTTAGTGGTAATGCACCTGAATTGACACTCTGAAGCTAAGCAATCCAGGATTTAGCTTGCTTTCTTACAGTTCCTGCCTCGAGTCAGGCAGTTAGAAAGGTAGAGGTTAGAAAATTAAACAACTCCAATCATTTCATGTCTTTTAAAAATATATTTTAGCAAAAGTAGGTTACAATAATTCTAGGCAGATGAAGCATCTTCAGTTCATAAAGTACATTGAAAACAATGAAAACCTTTCTAAGTTTGGAATTTGGAAGCACTAAAGCGCCGCCCCCAGTTCAAAAGACTACATGATTGCTGAGTTCAAAGAACCCCAAATAACTACTTACGAAGTATGATGAAAAGAACAAAGAGACCACTTCTTTCTCTCCTTCTTTTATCCCCTCAGACAATTTGGCCCTTCCTCTGAAAGACTCTAGCCAATCACTACACAGTCCATCCAAACTTAAGTTTCGTTTCCCCACAGAACACAATATTGTTTTTGTCTACAGCACAATTCTTGCCCAGTAACAACCCATAATGCAACATATCTCCTCCCCTTCAGAGAACAGCACTGAGAAATCTCCATTACAGATAAAAAAAACAGAAGCCTGCATTTCTATCCATCACAGATATAGACCAACTGATGAAGCCTTCTTACATCAATAAGCTGTTGTTGTGTGCCATCAAATCACTTCCAACTTCTGGCAGGCATATGAAATAATAATTTCCAAGAGGTTCTGTCTTTAGCAGCCCCATTTCGTTATGCTGGTTTATAAGACTACTTTTCCCCCCCTGAAAAACATGCCTCCAAGTTGGGGGGGGGGGTCATCTTATACGTCGGGTGCACTTCAGTTGGGATAGACATAGCTGCCCATAGTGGCCTCCCGATGCTCGCCTGGTGCCCATAGTGGCCTCCCGATGCCCACCCACCTCATTCTACATACCATCCAGTATCGCGCGGTATCCAACATGGCTGCGGCGAGCATCAGCAGCGAGACAGGGGTGCCAGCCTTTTCAGCATGACCGGCCCGTTCTGCTCGGCGGGAAGCAGCGGTGCTCCGCCCCTTGTCTACGCAGAGGTCGCACATGTGCACTTGCGCACTAGTGCCAGCCACAGGGAGATGTTGAAATCAAATCTGATGTTCTTTTATTTGGTGTGTGGAAGGTGTGTGGAGGAGGGGTTAGTCTTATATGGCGAGTATATAACAAACTATACTTTGAGTGGAAATGTTGGGGGGTCGTCTTATACTCCCAGTCGTCTTATACGCCGGCATATACGGTCTTGTGGACTCAAAGCTATGGTTTCTTTTATCTCACATTCCATCTCATGTTCATTCTTCCTCTTTTTCTGCTGCCTGCTACTTTCCTGAACATTCTAGTCTTTTACAGTGAGTTCCCTCTTCTCATGATAATAGCTTCAGCTTAGTTATGTTTGCCTCTGGCGAAAATTTAGGTGTGGTTTGATCTAGAAACCACTGATCTATCCTTCTATTGGTCCTTGGCTTCTATAAAGCTCCCTTTCAAATTTACATTTCAAATGTATCAGTTTTTGCCCTTGCCAGATTTCTTTCCTGTCCAGCTTTCACATCAGTGTGTAAGTAATTGGGAATATTGTAGTACAGAGGATCTTTCCTTGGTTTCCACTGACCCCAGCTTATACTTCTAAGAATCACACCACATCCCTTCTCCATCTTAGGCCTCAGTCACAACACATACACAGTGGCTTTTTTCCATTATCCAGCTGCTAGAAAGCAATTTATTTGTGAAAAGGATGGACCTGATGACCCGCCCTTCCAACTCAGATATTATATGATTCTATGATCCTTTGTGTAAGACTTCCACTCTTTCTCTTTGTGTGTGCATTTATCCCTTTATATGGCAAATAGTTGAAACTTGGAGAAGAGATACATAGCTTACAATTCTTCAGTAGATCTGAATATCAATCAGAGGTTTCCAGTCATTAATAAAGGTAATGGTCTCCCCTTGCTCAAAAGCTAGTTATTTCTGACTGTAGGGAGCAGTGCTCATCTTTTTACAGCCAAAGAACCAGCACTGTCTGTATCTCCAGACATTTCCATGGTCTTGTGGCAGGCATGACTAGATGCTGGAGTGCATAGAACGCTGTTATCTTTCCTGTCTAAGCAGTACCTATTTATCTAGTTGTAATGTCTTGCTTTCGAACTGCTAGGTTGGCAAGAGCTGGGACAGATGATGGGAGCTTACTCCATCATGCAGCACTTGGGTCTTGAAATGGTGACCTGTCAAGCTTCTAGTCTTCAAGCTCAGCATCTTAACCACTTACCAAGTGTGAAATGCCCCACTAACTCACCTAATTTGAAATTTGTTAGAATAGCAACTGTGTTACAACCAGTGGTGGGTTGTCAAAAATTTTACTACCCCGCTGTGACATCATCACAATGTGGACGGAGCTAACGTCATGACGTAATGACGTAATGGCGGGGTGAAAGAAAAAAATAAAATAAAAATAAGCACACACACACCTCAACCCAAACACACACCCACACACAACACAAACCCGTAAATAAAATAAATAAATAAATAAATAAAAATTCCATTAAAATACACCCACCCACCCAAACACCCACCCCAAACAGAAATCAACCTATCCGCCCGCCCCAAACACAAACCCGTCACTTACCTGTTAGTATAAGTGCCTGGGCAGCACCATGTTGCAAGATGGATATGGTCATCGTACCAGTTCTCTAGGATAATATGCCTTAATGTAAATGTAAAACAGCTGTACCTCCTTAAGGGTTCTCCAACTGGAACAGCAATTGGAACAGCACAGGTGTACCTTATTGATGAGGTAATTCCAAGACTTTGCTTAAAAACCCCAAGCCAGGCCTGCCGGCCACCAGGCCTTTTTAGGAACTGTGGTAGTATGTCAATATAGGTAAAGGTATTAAATACACATTAAAATACACACAGACACACCACATCCAAAGGTGAGTCACTTACCCTGGGGAGCGGGCGATAGGGAGCTTCAGGCTAGCAGCTTCTCTTCCTCCTCCCCACTTGGGAGGACAGCAAGGAGGCCATGCATACACGCAAAGCACTGTACGTGTGCATGCACCCCAAGTGCTTGGTGGGCATGCGCAGTGGGGGAACCAGTGAAAAGGTAAGCCCCGAAGGTGGTTCCCCCAAAAGCTGCTACCAGTTCTCTGGGACACTGGGAAAACTACTACCGGTTCTGGCGAACTGGTGCAAACCTGTTGCATCCCATCACTGGTTACAACTCATTTGAATAACAACCAGGGATCATTGCTATTACCAGTTGTAAAAAGCCATATTGATTTGTATACTTCTCTATAATGCTAACCAACCACCATGTACCTGATGTGTATAAATTGATGCCATGAAGTTTCACTCCTATGTCTAATGAAGTGGAATTGATCCACAAAATGTAAAAAATAAAATAAAAAGCAGTATGTCTTTAAAGTGCTACAACGTTTTCGTTTTTGGTTTGCTTTGAAATTTGTATCTGCTGTATAAAGCAATCACTGTCCTGTATCCCCACCTAGTCTTGATGCATTGTATAAATTATTGCCTTAAACATAAAGTCTCACTCTTATTTCTGAGAAAATGGACTTGAACAGTAAAAACTCACATTAAACTAGAGCAGTTAGTCTTTTAAGGTGCCACAGTGTTTCTGCCTTCTTTTGCTTTGTTTTGTTTCTTGGCTGATAAACTTTTCAATTGACAGTGACGGGGAACATCTTTTTTTCAGCTCTAGTACTATGTGGATTCTGCAGCCAGTATTTATGGCTTTATTATTTATTGTTTTCTTTTGTGTGCTCTTCTTTTTTCTTAGGATTCTCAGGATAGCATACAGTGTGATGAAAACAACAAAGCATGTTAAAATGCATAACAATGTAGCAAATCAAAAAGAGCAAGCAAGAAATACCTTACAGTTCTTTCTTAATTAATGTCTGATGCACCACCAGCATATAATAACATACAAAGCTAAAATTAACACATCTAAAAACAACATTGAATTAAAAAGGGTTAGATGACATCTGCCTAATATCGGGCCACATCAACAGCATTTCCTCTTGCCAACATAAGGTCCTCATTAGTGCACGTTGAGGAGCATCGTGAGCATGGTGTCATATGGGAGATAGTTTGTATCTCTTCACATTCACACTGGCTTTCATCTACAAGGAAACGCCACTTTCTCAGATTAGCCATTGATCTTCATTACCCCTGCACACAGTCTATTTAAAGCTTTCTACACAGGCCATGGTTGTTCTTGGCCAGGAGGTAGAGAGTAATTTAGTTCTCCTCAGTTAACTGGTAGCTCCTTGCTCGCCTTCCATAGTTCTAAGGCAGTCTGTGGGGACTGGTTGTTTGGAGGGAAGTTGAAAGGAAGCTGTGCCTTGATGTCGTCTCTGCTTTGGTAGTTGGTGATTAAATAGCAGGTGTGTTTCTGAGGAACTTGCTTTGACCCACTCTTTCTGAGAAGCACTTTCTCAATGGAATTTTGATGGAGGGATGCCAGCTAAGTAGTGCACTTTTTATATCAGGGTTGGTTTGTGGCATCCTGTGACTAATCTCACTGTTTCTTTTAGGGCCACATCCACCTGCCCTGCATGCTTTGATTTGCACCACACTGGACTAGTATACTTACCTGCAGAGTAACATAAGCTAGCACAGAAGTTCTTAATGTGTGGGTTGGGCACCCCAACCTTACAATGAAAGTGGTGGAGACACAGATAAAATTAGCAGCATCCAGAGACCTCCAAAATGAATCTCCTTTACCTTTCCTCTTAAATTCATAGAATGGCGCTATATTTTGTAGGGAGTTAGAAAGAATGATCCAGAACATATGCAAAGATCTTTGTCCAGGTAGCATCTGAATTCCTGATAAATTCGAGTCAGAGAATATTGACAGCTGGCACTTTCAAATGCACATTCCCAGGTAACTTCAAACAATGCAGGAAGTTATATGGATAGAGGCAGTTCAGTAGCTACGTGTGCCCTAAGCAATTTAGGGCTTTAGAAATAATAAATGAGATTTCTCTTGAACCCAAAGGTCCACTGGTAACCACTGTCTACATCAGTTCTCTGCAGGCAGAAAGTGTCAGGACCAGAGACAGGCAATAAAATGCTTACCTAATTATGGTTGTCTCCTAGTTCTCAAGGAAGCACATTGGATGTAGTAAACCATCCAAACTGTTTATCTGATTCATAAAGGAAATTATTACCTTGTTCATCTTCTTTTGTGTCCTGATTAAACCCTGGACTGCCAAGATGAAGGCACTTTCTTTGTTTTGTCATTGCCCAAACTTAAGTCCTCATCAGTGCATCTTTCTGGCAGTAATTGGTAGACCAATAAATGAGCCAGATTTTTTATCTCTCCACATTCACATCAGGGTTTTTTCACCAGTAGTCTCTATTTGATCATGTTGGTCTTGAAACCCTCAGCCTATTCAGAGTCCTCCAAGTGACGTAGGGGAAGTTGAGATCCTCAGCTATATCCTCCTTACCTCCTTAACCAACATTAACTAACTGAGTTTGTCAGTTGCTGAATGGCCAGTGTTACTTCTGTTCTGTCCAGATCCAGCTTCAGTTTGTTGACTTTTATCCACTTGACCACTGTCTTTGATCAGTGACTAAGAACTGTCACAGCTGCACCAAGTTGGGTAACTAGCAGAAGATGTAGCTACCTATCATAGCATACAGCAGGCATTGAACTTTTCGGTCATGGATGATGGTGGTCTCTTCTGTACACTGAAGATATTGATGTTAAAACCAAACCTAGAGGAATGCCACAGAGCAGTTTCTAGGGGAAGATAAAGAGTCCTCTGCTTTTCACTTTGCAAGAAAAACATGAAATCCACGACAAAAGGGGTCTAATTAGTCCCAAATCTTCCTCCGGTCTCCTCAGCAATATACCATGATCCGCTGGGTTGAGAGCTTCAGCTAGTATTAGCAGAGCAGAATCATCTTTGTTCAAATGACAGAAGAGGTCATCTACCATGGTTTCTAACATCACCTGAGTGCCATAGCTAGGCCAATTTTCAACGAGACATGTTCAGATGTGTTGATTAATAAGAACTCTGCAAGACTTCAATGTCCAGTCTTGGCACATACAGACTGAATCGTTGTGGCAGATCGATGGTGGCAGCTGCAACTCGTATCCAAGAAAGCATTTTTTCCTGAAGCAGGAAAAATGCCATTGGCGTGAATTTGTTTAAGATGGATCCCAGCTTGCCATGAAGTGACCCACACACTATGATTATGGAGCCATCCCTTAAGGCACATATGAAATGAGGCATGCAGGATTTAACACCAGGACTGCAATGGACTGCCACATCTTTGAGGATATTGACAAGGTGTGCCTTCACAGCCATTCCATCTGACATGGCCTCATCAGCCTCTATGGCCGTTGGGAATCAGAGTGCCTCCTCCACTTATTTTGCTGTTGGGTCCCATATGATGGTTTCCAGTGGCATTTCCACCATTGAGGGGGACCATCACCCCACCTAAAGGGGCTCTTTCACCCATAGCCCATTGTGGATTTAGATTATCCGCTGCCCACCACTCGGTGTTGAATCGTTGGCAGATAAAAAGAGGCAAAACCGAGCAAATGAGACTCCAACAGCCCCAGTCCTTTGTGTATTGTGAATGGTGACACATATATAGCCGTGCATAGTTTGGACCACGATGACTGTCCATGATGGCTCTGGGATGTGGGGAATTGTAACTCAAATAAATAAATAAGGTAAATTCCCATCTTGGATTCAGAATGGTTGTGAGTTCCACTGTAGGTTCATTTGCTCCTTCTTTCCTGTCATGTTGGTGGTGCATTTTTGTTTCCTTTAAGTCCTAGATCAGCCCTGAGGTGGCTCTGAGTCTTTTTCAAAAAGCAGCATAAATTCACCACTGACTGGAGCCTCTGAGCCGAACAATTTGCTATCCCAAATGTGACAAGCAAAGCGGAACGGAAGGGGGAAACATTGCTAATAATACTTTCTGTGTAATGATGTTGTGCTTTGAGATATCCTGCAGTCACAAGCTGTTTGTGAAAATAAAAATAAAATAAAATAAAATATTTGGGGTGTGTTTATCTCAGGAGATATATATGCCTTTGCCAACATTTCTGAGTTGTGACAGTACAGTACGACTTCGGGACAAGAACTTCTATTTAGCTAAATAATTTAGAGAAACAGTAATTCATACTGAAAATGGAAAAAGTGACACTCCTATCAGCCATGGAATTTTTTTAAAAAGCAGAGGGGATGAGACAACCTAAATAATTCAACTAGTTGAGTAGATATTAATCTCTTACACCTTTTTGTTGCAATGAAAGAATAATCTCTCTTTCAGTCCCTCTGCTGAGTCAACAATTTTGAGGCTGTCTCATTCTTTGCTGTGTCCACTTTCATTCCTCAATCTCTTTCACATGCTAGAATTCAAGTCTCAATATTCTTCCTCCTTATTATGCATTTTTCATAAATCCTCCATTTTAGCCCTAAGATGTTAAGCGACCAATAACGGTAGAGCTCCATTTTCTTGCCCAGCAATGCATGACTCTTCCTCGGCCCTGACAGGTTTTGCCAGTGACTTGTCTGTTTTCCATCCATTTTCTTTCTCAGTAGCCTGCTGCTGTTTGATCTGGAGGTTAAGACAGGCAGACCTTAAGACAGACAGGCCTCGACAATGTGGGTCATAGAAATGAGGAATATTACTTTTATGGGACTACAATTCCAAGAATACCCCGTTTATGCTGCTGGAAAGATTCAGGAACTATAATCTAGCAATACATCTGTTTTTCCAGAAAGTGACTTTCTGCCATGGGAACATGGGGCAGCATCATGTTTGTTAAAATGATGTTTCCCCGATTTGTCCTGCCATTCAGTATCATTTCCACAATATTTGTCCAAACAGGTGACTGTCTTCTTCTTCTTTTTAAATCCCATTGTGGCGGAACATCCCCTGAGAGCTTGTGTGGTGTAGTGGATAGAGTGATAGATTAGGACTCAGAGACCTGGATTCAAACCCCCCTCAACCATGGGAACTCACTGTGTTGGGATAATGTTAAAACCACTCTTGAAATTTTCTGCATACTATACAGTAGTACCTCACTTAAAGAGCACAATTGCTCATTAAGCGAGTTTGCTCTTTAAGCGAAACACCATTGTAAGTGACCAATTGTGACTTCTGGCGGGGGAGATTGCGAACCCTGATTTATTTGTTAAGCGAGTTTTTGGTAGGTTTTTGTTGTTAAGCGAGGCAACCATTCAGAAAAAATGCTGCTTTTTAAGCGAGTTACTCTCTAAGCGAGGAGCTCTTTGCCAGGGTACGCCGAAATGAGGAGTCAGACACGATGTTTGGTTGAAAAATTGGGCCACTTTCTTAACTTGTAACCAACTTACCTCGCTTAACCATTGACACCTATAAACTGCCCTGCAATGGGCCGAAGTAGCACTGGTAAGGATTGGTTAATTATACTTACCTCCACTTTATCTTATTCAATTTAATTAATGTTTCCGAATTACTGATCCCTTGTCAGAAGTCTCCTTCCTTGAACTTCTGACCCCAAATCGGGCGAACAGTTTATGGAATTGCAGTCTGTCCAGGCTGGCAATCCCTTGTTCCCGGGCCGCATTTCATCAGCCAGTGCTGTCCTTCTTTCTATGCTTCGCCCAACGCTGACTGATGAACTGCGTCCCCACCAGATTCGATAGGGATCCGCTCAATATCGTTACCAGTGCTACCCGCCAAAGTGACCGGGTAAACCACCTCCAAACTCGACCAATCACAAGCAGTGTGGGGTGGGCAAAAACTACAAGAAACCAAGGGCCAATCAGGTTTCAAGCAAAAATTCCCATCCGTCCCCGAAGTGACCAAAACAATCACACTGCGGCTATAGGGAGGGAGGGAGGGCAACTTGCGCCCACGTCGCTGGTGTCAAAAAAGGCAGTGAGTCCCTGGAGGCATGCAGCCCTTTTAAGGGCTGCACCTGGCTCCGCCTTCCAGGCTCGCCGCCAACGCTTCCCCCTCCTCTGGCGCCTGGCCAAAGTGCGCGCCGGCAGGACCGTCCCGCCGGCGCGCGATCATTATACGAGGTTTTACTGTACCTTGAAAAACCCAAAGAGGATTGCTGTAAATTGGATGCAACCTGGCAGCATGTTCAAAAACATAACATAAAGTAGAATTTTCCATTTCTGTTTTAATGGCAATGTGTACATGTCCAAATGCAAAGAGGTTGCATTGTCCTCATTATTACAGGTATTTTAAAATTATTTATTTTACAATTGCCATTGTAACATTAGATGAACAGTCTTATTATTGCTTTGATTAATGATTCAACTTAAAGGCTCCAACTTGCGTACTAGTGCTGAAAATCTTCTTGGCTTCGCAATACATTTTCAGTAGAAAAATATCAGATAGATACAACACTATGTCCTTTTCTGTCTGTCAAGATGCCCGTTTGGCTGCAGCTGTGGCCATTTCTGCCTAAAGTTTTATTTTGCTAGTTTTATGAGATTACTTTGGAACATTTCTCTTTGACCTTTTCCAGAATGAAAATACAAAGTAATACCCCGGATAACAATTGTACTGGATAGCGCTAAAACCGCATAACGTTGCAAGATTTTCGGAAAAATCTTGCATCTCTAGAGAACCAATCACAGCTCTGTATTTTCCCCCTTCACTTTTTTTCAATTCAGGAAGTAAAGCAAGCAAAAACAGCATGGAAACTCCTTTCGCTTTCCCCCCTTCCTTGCAGTTTTTTAAAAAAACAGCCTCCAGCTATCAGCTGGCAGTCGGAGAAGGAAAGATAAGCAGAGGGAAGTCTGCAGTAGCGTCGGAACGGCACTTTCCCCGACCCTACTGCAGTCGCATAGGGTGTGGCTTTAAAGGTAGGGAGGTCTCTTTCTTTCCCTGCCTGCCTTTAAAGCGGTTTGTCCCTGAAGTCAGGGCTTTTTTTTTAAGCATTGTTTGATGCATGTATCGGACAATGCTAAAAACCGGATAACGTCATGACTTGTGGAACCAAGTCATAACGTTATCCAGGGTATTACTGTACTTCAATCTGGGCATGTAGACAAATCATATTAGTGTAGGATGGTACAGTGTCTTACCTGCCAGGAGACTCACATACAAACACACAAACACACATATAACACACACACTATCTCAGAAGCTTTCTGTGATTTATTTGTTGTTTTCCAGCATAACATCTCTGTTCTCTGCCTAAAGAACATCAGCAGAGAGCTGTTCAAGTTTTGCAGGGATTTTTCTTCACCAAAAACAAATAAATGGATCAAAACAAGGAAAGGAACTTTATCTTGCTTATGGCTTCCCACCTTGTCTAATGAGGAAAGAGGGTCACAATTCATCACCATGCTGGAGAAAGAGGTAGCAGTGTGGACTGGATTATGGTCTTCCTTTTCCTGTGCAGGAGTTAAACAACTGGTTCTTGAAGCTTGCAAAATTTATGGTACCTATAACATTTAACTGGCTAAGTAGGTCTCCCTTGCTCAAACGCCTCTCGTATCTGACTCTAGGGATCAGTGTTCATCTTTGTTTGTAACCAAAGAGCCAGCGCTGTCTGCATCTGTAGACATTTCTGTGGACATGTGGCACACAGGACTAGACACCAGAGTGCATGGAATGCTGTTTAGTTTCTCACCAAAGTGGTACCTATTTGTTGTTGTTCAGTTGCAACCCAATGGACCATTGCACACCAGGCACCCTTATCCTCCACCATCCTCCTCAGCCCACCCTGCTCTGTGCCATTGTGTCAACAATACCAGCTAGCCAACTCATTCTCTGCCATCCCCTTCTTCTATTGCCCTTGACTTTTCCTAGCATCAAGGTTTTCTCAAGTGAGTCCTCTCTTCTCATTTGATGTCCAAAGTACTTTAGCTTCAGCTTCAATATTTGGCCTTCCAAGGAGCAGTTGGGGTTGATTTCTTTTAAGACTGACCTATTTGTTTTCCTTGCTGTCCAGGGTACTCTTAAAATTCTCCTCCAACACCACATTTCAAAGGTGTCTATTCTTCTGCGCTCAGCTTTCCTTATGGTTTAGCAATCACAACTATGCATTGCTACTGGGAATATCGTGTCTCTTACTTTTAACTATGTTCCCCAAGAATCAAGTCACTTTTTTATTTCATGGCTACAATCACCATCTGCAATGATCTTTGATACTAAGAATGTAAAGTCTGTCACTGCTTCTACTTCTTCCCCCTCTATTTTCCAGGGACTGATAGGGCCTGTTGCCATTTTCTAGTGGTGTCAGGAAAAGACCTATTTTCTCATGCTTCACAAGGCTTGAAATTGTAGTATTCAGCTAGGCCTCATAAAAATCCTTTGTCCTCTGTGTATGTCTTACAAGACTGTCACAAGACTGTCTGTTTATCTTTCTAACTAGCTGAGATCCATGTTTTGTCTATAGGCCAGAACACTGATTACACACATGTAAAAACAACTATTGTTTTGAGAAAGTTCTTCTCTGTTACCTGATTGGCTAAGAGTAAATCACCTGACTAGGAATTCTCAATTTTGCAGAGAAGTTAGTTAGTTTGTATTTGTCTCTCCATGGATTAGGACCTGGTTGGCTTATGGATCTGTTATTTCTCTTTTTTCCACTATGATTACCTAACGAACTGATACTGTTTTTACTGGACTGAACTCATGGTTATGACCCTCTAATCTGCGTTTTTTTAATGGACTTTACTATCAATGAACCTGGGGAATAAAGCAGCTGTTTCTCTGTGAAGATTGTTGTTCTTTTCTTAGTACACACACACCAACGCTACGCTACCAGAAGCCTCCTTTGTTTTGCTCTATGTTCAAAGGCCTTACTGCCTGAGCATAGTAAGAGTTCCTTTTTAATCGCCTCGGTTCTCCCAGAAGTGGTGAGGCAGGGGTTAAGTTTCAGTAATGAGCATGAGGCTCAGGAACTGATAAGGAGGTGCCCTTGCGATGGGACAACCGATGCGTGATAAGTGGCCAGTGCTGGTAATGTGCCATAGAAACACACAAAGACACATATATTATGTATTCCAGGGATTTTTATTGAATATTTTTAGATCCATGGATAAATGAAACAACAGATGCCTGTAGTAATGGGGATTTGAAGCCAGAAAGCCCCTCTGCTTCCATTCCTGAAGGACACAACTAGATAATAAAAATAAAGTAAAAATAAAAACAAAATCTTGTTCTGGGGATTAGGGAAAGGTGTTTGATGGCACTAGGAACATCAGGCCCAGTCAAATTCTGCCACTAACTTCTTCTTCTACCATCCAAATCTGAATATTAGTTATCGTCATGGCAATCAGCCATGAAGACTGCCCTGAAAATATAATGCAGTGACCTTTCATCTGCCTTCCGCATTGCAGCATGATACCTGTACAACTGATCCAGTTGTGCAAGTCACTTTCTGGTCCTGAACCCTTTGGGCACTCAGAGTCCTCCTCAGCCCCAGGCTGAAGCTACTGCCCTCCATCAAGATGGATTCAAGTGGGATTTAATCCACTGGGAAACCATCACCCTTCCCTGTAGACTTCAGAATCCAAGGCAATTAGTTCTCAGGGTTGTCAGGGTAATTAACTACCATCTGACACTCAGTGTTGAGTCACTGGCAGTATGATCTACTCTATTACCAAAGCAGGATAACCTGGCTAGACTGGGCCACCATCTTATTGCCCTTCAATTTCAAGGTGGCAGCCAATGACAGCAGGCAGTAGTTGACTTCTACTGCAAATTTTGCCCAATCCCAAAGCAGATTGGCTATTTCTCTCTGTTGCTACTCCCTCTGATTCAGGTTATTTTGTCCCTATATTGATGCTTTTACTTCCATTACAAAACAAAGTGAAAAAGTAGTTGAAACAAGCACACATATTATCCCTGTGTGGCATGGTTTCACTGGCAGAAATAGTAACACAAATGAAACATTCAGAATAAAGGTTTTAATGAACATGGATCTCATATTATCTTTAATTTCCAGCATCACTCTGTTGGATCCAGTGGGTGGTCTCAAGTTTCATTGGCAACATCTCCACAGGCTTGGCTCTTTGCAAACAATCCACACTAAACGTCTTTAATCATAATTGCACGTGTTCATTCCACCCTGAGTTTTGCTGGCTTATTGATTTGTATGCTGTGGTGTGCCTTTTTCTGCATGTGCTGGGACCAACGGATATGAGGAAATAGGTGTTGCCAGCCAGAAAGGATGGGAAGCCGAACTGCCTGTTTGCATTTCCCTCCATTGATCAGTTGCCGGTAACTTCGCTTGGAGTCATGTCCGGGGATCAATAATAAGATACAGATCATTCAGCAAACCCTATAATTTCATTAAGCTGAGGAACTCATTAATATTGCATTGCTAACCTTGCACAGTTTAGCATTAAAGGGCTGTCTGTTTCAAATGCGGGCTTGTTTTGCTCGATAGATACTTTATCCTCCTTAGCCACCAAATGAAGCGGTTCCTATTTTGCTAATATTTGAAAGAGCGCAATGCAGCCCCTTTTAATAATGCATTCATTTTGCCGTGCTGGCTTTCGGGCGCCTTAATGAAGCCACCTGAAATTTGTAAAGCTGCAATGGCAGCAGTATCCTCGGGACAATGACTCGTGTTTCAGTCTATTGTGCGAAAGGTCAAGTAGTTTCCTCCGAGCAAGTGGGTTTGCAAATTGTGTCAGCGGATCTGTTTTCTTTGAAAGATCATTCATTTCCCTCTTTAAAAATCTGTTAAGTATAACAAAGGCATTGCAGTTTGTGTTCTGAATAATTGGGGTGGTGCAGTCATAAATGGTTTTTTTTTCTTCATGCCTTCTGTGTCATTTTCTCGAGTTGATATTAAATTGGAAGGGGGAGGAAGACATGGGAAACATGGACAGGAATACGGTAGGTAGAATGGGTGGAGAAGGAGCTTGCTTTAGTTTTATATAGTTCTCTAGGCCAGTACTGTGCTTTGTGGAACTATGAGGATATGCTGGATGAAGGTGAAGCAGGACAGAGAAAAACATTGGAGAAAAACATTGGAGAACATGGGTTCTCAATGTTTATCAGCTGTAGGCTGGACCACGCCCCCTCAGACAGCTTAGTGGGCCAAACTGGTGCCATAAAACGCATCCGCAGCTGTCATAAATGTGTTTACCACTACTGCAGACTCATTCACGGCTGTCATAAATGCATTTACATGCCCATAAATGAGTCTGTGGCAGATAGTAGTGGTGGCTGGATTGAGGATGGGGGCTGGATTATTTGATGCAGTGGGCCAGATCCAGCCCACGTGCCATAGGTTGCAAACCCCTGAACTAGACTCTAGCAGTCAACAAAGCATTCTGTTAATTCCAGTAGGAATCTTGAAACTGTTAGCATTTTTTTTCTATTTGAGCAAATAGGTAACGGTCTCCCTTGCTCAAAAGCCAGTCATCTCTGACTCTAGGGGTGGTGCTCATCTCCATTTACAGCCAAAGAGCCAGTGCTGTCTGTCTTCAGACATTTTTCATGGTCATGTGGCAGGCATTGCTAGACATCAAAGCGCAGGGATTGTTGTTACCTCTTCTGTTGATGTGGTACCTATTTATCTACTTACAATTTCTTCCTTTCAAACTGCTGTTTTGGCAGGATCTGGCACAGATGATGAGAGCTCACTCCATCACACAGCACTCGGGTCTCAAACTGCTGACTTGCCAACCTTCCAGTCATCAGTGTCTTAACTGTTAAGCTACCATGGCCCACAGTGGAGCTAATAGCTTCTTTTTTAAAAAAAATGAGTTTACCATTTGCATTTATAATTGTCAGCACAGTATCAAAAGCCCATTGACAAAGGCTTTAATAACCATAATAATGGCTGAAATCCAGCAGTAAATCACAACTAGTGTGGGCCCATTGAATCACTGGGATTTTGGTGAGTTAGCTCCTCTGTAAGTTTTTTTGATTCCATGGGCCTACTCTAGATGTGACTTACTACTGAATTTCAGCCAATGAATTATGTTACCAAAAAAGGGGGAAATGTAATACATATGGTAATTAAATACAAAAGATGTATGAAAACTGTAGGGCAGCTGGGAAAAGAAGCCTCTTTCTCAGACAGGGCAGCAGTTTACCACCAAAACTCAAGAAATATTGGGGGGGGGGGTAGGAGAAGCAGACAAATATTCATTTCCCCTGCACAGAATTGGGCAGTTTGCTATGTGTGACATAGGTTCTGGGATGGCACAAAGAAAAGTAGAGATGGGAAGAGTTACTCAAAATCCCATAGCTGCTGTGCCCAACTTGATATTGTGAGAATGTCTCTCCCCAAAAATAGCTACTCATTTCACACACCTCTCCCAATACACCTTCTTGGTGGTGGCCCCTGTAGAACAAAATTCCTACTGAGGTGTGCAAGGCTCCAGCGCTTCTGATCTTAAAGAAACTAATAAAGATATAACTGTCATCGTCAGCTGTAACTTGTAACAGAAATGAGCACTGAACCCTAGAGTCAGATACAACTGGCTTTCGAGCAAGTGAGACGTTTACCTTTACTTATTGGGTTCTAAGTTGCCATTTTGGTTGTGTACTATTGGGTGGGGTTGGTTCTTGAGGCAGTTTGTGTTTTATTCTGTAAACTGGCCAGAATGCAGGAGAGACTGAAGCCAATCAATTTCCCCAGTCCTAATGATTAATTGGCTTCCTTGTCAGCAGCCATTACCCTCTTGTGACTTTCTGTCCGTTGATATACTTGTGCAGGCCAATGGGACGAGAAGATTTCAGTTTCATAATATTAAATTTAATTAAATTTTAATTAATATTTTCATGGCAAGTTACTTGAAATGGCAACTCCTCCTTGCCCTTCTTCATAAAAGTAAGCACAGCTTTCCCAACTAAATTCCATCCAAATGTATCTGTTTTCGAGGCATTGCATTGACTGTGTTGTGGCATCACGAGCGAGCTGCTTGTCTTGCAAATACAGCTTCTGTGCTGCGGTTGTTTCTTTGAAATTTCCAAGCGCTTCTGCTGCAGTAATTCATAGTTTCTGTTGCTGTGCCTTGCTCAGAGCATTAAGAACAAACAAAAAAGACTCACAAAAAACCCTCTTCATTTTGCATGTACAAGTTTAAACCTTTCAATTTGAAATGTATTACTCTTTTATAGTCAAATATCTGCAAGGCACAAAATACACACATTGAAATGCCACTTTTCCACGTAGCTGAAAGTCTAAAGCTTTTTTGGCCAAGGGCTACTTCCCTTGCTGTGCCAGGGACAGAGAACAGATTTTTATCTCTTAAATGCCATTCTCCGTCAACGCAAAGCCCTTTGGCTCCGTTTCCTTTTAACATTGTTATTATTTTGGTTTGCCCTGGTTTGCCCATTCAGTGACCTCCTTTCTTTTCGTCAGCTTATGCATTGAATAACTGTGTTCCAGTTCCTGTGTTTAGAGTCAGCGGGGCATTTCTCCTGAGGTGAATTCTGTCTCAATGGGCCAGTCAAGGGGAAGCTCTTTGAACCCCAGGAACACTTCAGATATTTATAAAACCTTTGTAGCAAACCTGAATTGTTCCATTGACTCTTGGAAAATTCAAGACTTTGGAGATCCAATCTACTCTTGAAAATGAATGTAATCTATTATCTCCCCAGCACTATCTCTACAGTGAGTAGCTCTAGAGTACTCAAGATGCTTCCTCCTTAATGTAGAACATCTTGTGCTTCATCAAAATACTAGCTGGTACACAGTTACAAACCTTTAGTATCTGGCAGTGGGAATTATGGGACTGTGGTGGTTTAGTGGTTGCTGAACTTGATGACTGGAAGGTTGGCAGGTCAACAGTTCGAGACTCAAGCACTGCATGACAGAGTGAGCTCCCATCTCTGTCTCAGCTCCTGCCAACCTAGCAGTTTGAAAACAAGAAATTGCAAGTAGATAAATAGGTACCACTTCGATGGGAAGGTAGCAGCATTCTGTGGCTGCCACATATCCATGGAAACATCTGCAGACACAGACAACCCAGGCACTTTGGCTATAAATAGAGATGAGCACTGAACCCTAGAGTCAGATATTACTGACGTTCGAGCAAGGACGACCTTTGCTAGGGGGAATTATCGGTTTTGTAGTTCTCAAAAGCTCTGAAAATTACCCAGAGAATGGGAAGACAAATATTTTGCACCTTTAACAGGCTGAAGAGAAGAGAATTTTGATAAACCCAGTTGTCATTTAAGGGTGCAAAAATGTTTCATGTAAATAGCAATGCTGCAATAAATATCGCCTAGTGAACTCTCTGGGAAATTCACAAGGTAATTACATTTTTACCACATCATGCTGGGTACTCATTTAACTGACCTCGGAAGGATGGAAGGCTGAGTCAACCTGGATCACCATCAGGATCAATGTCAGCAGTTTTGGCTGCAGTACAGAGAAATAGCTAAGCACTTACTTTTCCTGTTGAGATTGCCAAACCTGGAGTGCTGGACATAAGTCACACTTTTCCCAGTGCAATAATGCTGCTAATTCCAGAGAAACCAATAGGATACCACACTCAGAGCCCTCTCTGTGGGCACACATGCCATCGCCCCAGCACAGAGTTCGCCTCTGCCCAGCAGCCCAGTGGGAGTGCTTCCTCCCTCCCCTGGCACAGAGTTTGCATAGCAGCACAATCCACCATCCCTTTTCTTGGAAATGAGCCCTGATGGTGCAGTGGTTAAACTGCTGTACTGCAGCTAAAACTCTGCTCACATTGTGAGTTGGATCCTGACGGGGCTCAAGGGTGACTTAGCCTTCCAGCCTTCCAAGGTCAGTAAAATGAGTACCCAGCATATTACCTGTAAACCTCCCTGAGAATACATTAAACTGAGTCAACCTTTTGTCCCTTCGAGATCGAACTCAAATAATGAGTACAGTTTGGGCTGCAGTATAGCAGTTAAACACTGTGCCATGAGGACTTTAAGAAGAGTAGATAGACACTTCAAAAATATGATAACATCCACCCTAAATAGTAGGTAGTGTGCTTGGTGTAGGCTCCCAGGAGGGAATTAAGCAAGACCTGGGATAGGGATGGGTGCTAGATGTACTTTAAAATGAATCACATTCCAAGATCTGTAGGTTGCAAAAGTCAGTTTCATTATCATCAGGACAATTTGCTAAGAAAAAATCTGAAGGAATCTAAAATAATAATAATTATGTGCCAGCAAGTCAAGTCCAATTTGTGGAGACCCGTTCCAGGTTTTTCAAGGTGTAGTCAGAAGCATTTACCAGTCCTTTCTTCTGTAGGTGTTTAAGCATACTGTGAAATTGAACTCCCAACCTAGATGCTTCAACTCAGTGAGCTGTCCTGATTGTATTAATCTGTTAGTCTTAAACTTGAACACATTTTCCTTTTAGACATACTTTTTCTGAGAGAGAGAGGAGTCAACGTAATCAAAAACTATTGTATGTGTTTGACCTTTACAAATCAACTAGCAATTCTTAAACTTTTCATATATTTTTTTTTAGCATCCAGTGGTGCAAGCCTGTAGCATGTGGAATGAAATGCATTTTGCAGATTTGAGAATACTGTACTGAGCTCTGAAGCTAACAAACTCCAGATATCCTTGAACAGTGTTTCCCAAACTTTGGTTTTGGGACGTCAATTGCCAGAAGCCTAGGTCAATTTCCCAAAGCACTGATCAGCCAGTGTACTGATTTAGGCTTCTGGAAATTGAAGTCCAACAACCAAAGTTTGGGAAACCCTGTCCTAGAGTCTATAGTCCTCTCATTTGGAGACCCCTGGAGCTATCCCTTAACTGAGCACCTTCTCCTAGGAATTGATGTCCCCCTGTGGGGTGTGGGCCCCATGTTGGGAACCACAGACCTAGAGTTTTAGCTGGAAGAGGCTTTGAAAGAGCTCAAAAATAAAGAAAACATGGCTGCTTGTATACATTTTGTATTCTTCCTTCTGTCATTTAGAAGACAGATGGGCTCTTTTTAGTTGGAGGTGATTTTTCTTTTTCATTGGTAAGTTATCGTGAAAGTTACACAAAATGTCTGGCATAAATGTAGAAATAAGTATGGGTGAAAGATGTTTATAGTAGAACTCTGGAAATGTACAGTTTGGATTGGATGGAGAGTGAATGATGTTAAGGCAAGGGTGGCAAAATCATGATCTGTGGGCCGGATCTGGCCCATGGCACCAAATCATCCAGCCCACGCTGCCCTCGCCGCTCCTGGAAGTGGAAGTAAAATGTGTATATGCAAAATACTGCTGTAAATGCGGTTGTTGTAAATGTGTTTATGACAGCTGCAGGTACATTCACAGTAGTGGTTTGCACATGGATGGGCACTTTTTATTTCTAGTGGGAGGAACCACGTGACCAACCCACGGCCTGAAAAGTTTGGCCACCCCTGTGTTGAGGGGAAAAAAATGGGTATGAGATTGCTTATTGACAGAATAAAACAACAGGAAAACTAACTCTGTGTGTCTTAAAGATCCTGTTGGAAGATAAGCTATAAAAATATATCAGAGAATTTGGTCAAGAGTTAAGTTCAAAACTCTAGGGAAAAGTGTGTGAGAAAACATGGTTTTGTGAAGTAATAACTGGACCCAGGTGAGAATCAAAATTCCCTATGCAGAATGTGCAGTAAAGATTGATTCCCATACCCCAAAACCAAAATCTGGTTCTTTGCCCAAAACCCAGAATTCTCCAAGAAAAAAGGTTGAATCCTAGCATGCATGCATAAATTAGCATGTAGATTATGCACACTTTTACAATCAATCAAAGGAATGATTAGATTAGAGAAAAGTTAATTTTTTAACATTTAGAGTATTTATGAGATTGCTTTTATAGGGTTGATTGAGAACAAAATCAGAAAGTATCTATAGTGCATACTGGCTTTTAACATTTTAAATTTGAGTAAATATATTTATTTACATACTCCATTCCAACCGGAGTATGTCTAATAATAAATAATTGTGTGCCGTAAAGTTGATTCCAACCTAGTGCTTTACCATTCCATTCTTCTAGGGGTGCTCTGTAATTGTGCAGTTTGACCAAGACTACATAGACTAGCTTTTCACCTGGGAGGAATTTTGGGCAATGGGAACCTCAACGTTGGACTCCACAGCTTTAACACTTCTAAACCTACTCTTAAATGGATCAACAGACTTTCAGCCCTCACTATTTTGTATTGCAGTGGTAATAATCAACTCTTGATCAAGAAAGTGGAAGAAATAAATACTGTACTTTGATTCTATTATTCTGAAACTGTTTAGCAGTGCAACAAGGCAGGCAAAAGTGCTCAAACTTACCAGAGATGTTTTGTTTAGGCTCACCACAAGTCACAAAAAGCCCTTGCAACAGTAGCACCTTTCTTGCACAGAATGGCCTTTGGAGTTGAGAGAACCCAAGTGGAAATATTAATGTAGAGAAATAGAAATCCCCATTGATTCTGAGTGGGGCTGAGATGGATTTTCAATTGCATAGTATTTTCCTCCCAAATGTTTTAATCTAAAGGTCACCCTGAAAGCATTTATTTCCTTTTCGGTTACTGGAATATTGGTTCTTATTATTGCTCTAAACAAAAGTTTTTTTGCCTTATATCTGTGAAGTTACCCACTAGCTTTTATTATCTAGTTAAAGGTCATGGTCTTCTAATTAAACCTGAAATTCAACAGCAGATATGTACCATCAATGACTTAACTCCTACTGTGTCTAGAATTGAGAAGCCATAAGCCTTTGTACTGCTGTCCTGTTGGTTGAGTTTCCAGGTAACAAGGCACCATGGTTGTGGTATGTCTTGTATTCAAGGGTAATATCACCCAGCAAGATCGTCCAGACTTAGATTGACTACTATGACAAGTCAAAAACATGAAGTATCCATTGTTCCTGCTAATTTGCCATTTGACTTAGGCTATCCTAAATTTTCTTAAATTTTTGCCTCCCTAAGGCCCAGCAGAAGACTGTGGTGCCTTTGTGGTTAAGACGCTGAGCTTAACAACTGGAATGTTGGCAGGTCAGCAGTTCAATACTGCACGATGGAGGGAGTGTCTGTCTCTAGCCCAGCTCTTGCCAACCTGGCAGTTCGAAAGCAAGAAGTTGCAAGTAGATAAATAGGTACCACTTCGTGGGAAGGTAAACAGTGTTCCATTCACTCAGTGTCTAGTCATGCCTGCCACATGTCCACAGAAATGTCTGCAAATGCAGACAGAGCTGGCTCTTTGGCTGTAAACAGAGATGAGCACTGAATCCTAGAGTAGGATATGAGTGGCTTTCAAGTGGGGCGACCTTTGCCTTTACCAAAAGCCCAGAAGCTGCTTGTAAAGGAAATGGACCAAGATGGCCACCATACCACCCTTTGCATCCTGTTTTCATCTGATTTTCAAAAATAAGTAAGGACTTGGCTAGGGATCAAAATGGGAAACTAAGGAAGAAGTGTGTCTGAAACCCATAATAGTAATACGTTCATGTCAGAAATTATTCTGGGTTGAAAGGATTTTTGCAAAAGAAACTACAGCATGCTCAGAGAACTCCCAAATGAGCCTCTTTTCATGTCCCCAAGAGCTGGGACAGAGATGGGTACTCAATCCGTGATGCAGTACCCAGGTCTCAAACTGCCAACTTGCCAGCCTTCCAGCTTAACAAGGTGAGCTTTTTAACCACTGAGCCACTGCAGCCTGAAACCCATAAGAACTGAGAAAGCTTTCTGTAATGGGTAAGATGAACCAGTGGCCTGACTCCTTTTGAGGCAGCTTCCTCTGTGTCTTTGTTGCTGAATTGTGCATGTGACATTACAAGAAGATAGGATTGTGTGGTGAAAATCTCCAGAGCTATATAATAAGATGCATTTGAGTCTGAGCAAAAAGTTTGCTGTGGATGGAATTCTCAGGGAGGAGTTTGGGAGGGAGCTTAACTTTTGCTGCCCCATTTTTTGTTATCATGCTTGTTATTATTTCACCCCAGAAGTATGATTGTTGCATCGTGTAGGTTTGTTCCTAGGGTCACTGAGTAGAGGATAGTAGATGGCCTTCTTCTGCTAGGGTAGGTCATAAAATATCCATGATCTATTCCAACTGTTTTTACCCGGAGGTTGCAAAAGGACTGATTTTTGCCTAAGCTTTGGTTACTCCTCATAAACTGCTTGGATAAGGAACAAGGGGGGGGGGGGGACCAAAATAAAAACCAAAACAAGAGCATCGTGGCACCTTGAAGGCTAAACTGTTTATTTCCATGTGAATTTTCATAGATTACAAATCATGCACAATTTTATTCTCAGTCACTACACTTATCCCAGGGGACTGGCAGTGCTAAAGAACTAGAAGATGAAACCAGGGTCACCTTAACATGAAACAGTAGGTCAAATTCAGTATTTAAAATGTCACTGACCCCTTTCCTGACATCATCCACCACCCAACTTCTCTCCCACCCTTGATGTCAATAAACTTGAACTTGGTCTCCAGTGTTGAGCATAAAACACCCTAAGTGCAAATTCAGTGAACTGAAGTGATTTGTGTATCACAGCTTATAAAGTAGGGAAAGCATTGGTAATTTCTGCACGTTAAAGACTCCAGTCCAAAGAAAGGGGAGTCAGGCAGAATTCCTTTTAAAATCAGCAGGACCTAAACTATATCTTACAGATAACACACCATCATAAGTTGACATCATGTCAATGTTCCATACACATGCCTGAGTGATCTGCCTTGAAAGTGAGGTCTGTGTTTACCTTCTAGTGACCAATCACAAAATCAAACAAGCTAATTTGAAGAGTAGGAACAATGTGAAAAGTTTATCTATGAAACCATATGGCTTTTTCCATTTAAGGATTTTTTTTCTGAGATAGTTGGACTCTTACAAAGGTTAATCTTGATTAGTAGATTATTTCAATGAGGTTTGAGGTTTGACCAAATTTCTCTGGGTCAAGGTCTTCCAATATTTTTGAATCATTTCTTTCAGTGTCACTTTTGTCAAAGCCTTGATATAAGGTACCAAAATTATTTCATGATCTCCTTTGTCTTTGCAATAAACAATTGATAACCTTTTTCTTCTTTTGCCACCTGTTCAATATATAGAAGCTTTTATAATTAATTGGTTTACAAGCAAGAGCCTTTTTAAAAATGTATATTTTTTTCCTGACTAGGATATAAATTATATCAGATTGATTTCTAGATCTCAGACGTAAGTGTGTTCTTGATGGTGGTTAAGCTTTCTATTATTCTTCTTCTTTAATTCACTAACCTGGACTAAGAGATTGGAGCAAGAGGTATTTTGAAAAATTAAACCTGTTTCACCTGAACATGTTTTAACTAGTTAATAAGAAACATCAAAAAGACAAAACCCTGAGGTCAATGAGCATTCTTTTTGTAAAGCTAGTTTTTGATGTTTAAATTTGGTTTTTTTTGGGGTCTGTCTATATAACATAAAGTTTTAATAACCTAGCTCAAATGCAGATTTCTAATTTTCAATTAACGTAGGAATAATTATGTTTGCTAAAATAAAATAAATGAATGAATGATAAGTCTGAGACATGAAATGTTCTAGATAGAGCTTTTTTAAAAAATTCCAAATTTTTTCAAAAAAACCACAAAAATAATAACTGTGGCAACTGTATAGCTCAAGCTTTAAGTATTAACTTTTAACCTTTGACCTTACAGATTTTAACCAATGAAATGTCTCTTTAAACTTTAAAGGAAACAATGATAACGAGCGCCTGGCGATTGCTAGACAGCGAATTCCATATCGGCTTGGTCGAGTAGTTGATGAATGGCTACTCGACAAAGGTAAAAACATTGATTAAAACTTCAAATAAAAAAAATAATTTGAACATAACCAAGTAGTGCTTCATTGTAACACCAATAAACATAAAACAATAAATTTTTCAGTAAAATTAAATTAAAAACAAATTTTAAACAGTAAAATGTAGAGTAAATATTTGCATATCATGTATATATAATAATTTCTATACATTTTAGTGGTACCACCTGTTTAATAATCTTACCCTGATAACTTAAGGTTAAAGGGACTGTTAAATATAATCCACTAACTCAATCTATGAAGGTTCTCGTAGCAAACATTAACCAAAACTGATAAATCATTCATAGATTATGTTACATGGTCCATCATCTAAATTCTTAACTAAATATCTATCTATCTATGTAGCAATGAGATCTTCATTATGGTTGTGAAAGAAACCAACAAAATCATTGCTTAAACTGTAGGATATCTTAAATAGTGGGCAACATGATTGCCAAACAAGATGAAGTCCCTTTAACGTTTGCTACCTTCTAAGGGCATTTTGGAACAACCACTACTTAAAAGAGAGATTTAAGTTGTGTGCATGCTTTTATTATGAGCAGAAAACAATCTGCAAAAGAGATTATAATGTTTATTAATACTACTACTAATAATAGGTTTGCACTGGTGAGCAATTCTGTTTTTGTTTTTTTGAGAGCAATGTGACATGACTCTTCATTGATCTGTGAATCATTCCTCGAAATTATTTTTACATCCACACCATTTTCATTTTGTTGCCTTATCTTTCATTCAGTGGACTTGTTGAAAGACAGTCAGACATCTCTCTCTCTCTCTCTCTCTTATTTCTTTGGCATTTATGTTTGTTTCTAAAATGCTCAGTGTACAGAATGTATCTCATGCCTCCTCTTTGTGTGTGCGTGTGTGTGTGTGTACACATGTTAGCAAAGAACCTCAAATTTCCTGGACAAATTTCTTGTTAGGAATATAATAATGAAAATAACAATAATAATTGTGTGCCATCAAGTCAATTCTTACAGCAACCATTTCTAGGGTTTTCTAGGTACATGATACAGAGAAGTAGTTTACCATTCTAATCTTCTAGGAGCACCCTGGAACTGTGCAGCTAGCTCAAGGTTAGACAGGCTGGCTTTTCTCACAGGAGGCACAGTGGGAATTGAACTCTCTGTATCTGGCTCAGATGTCTAAACCACTGAGCTATCTAGCCAGCTTTGTTAGGAATATTGGAATTAAAGTGATATTCTTGCTTAAGATTATAGCCCACCTTATGAAAAAAATGAATATAGGACAGACAAATATGATTTAAATTTAAAGATAATTTGAGGATACATTAAATATAATGATAGATCGACAAATCATGTGGACATATATAGACTATGTTACAGAGGAATGTTTGTATGAGAAAAATACTATACAGAGCTATTGAGCAATCTTGACAACATGGCACTTTTTATGTGGCAGAAGTGATAATTGAAGACAGTGATGGCTAACCTTGGCACTCCAGGTTTTCTTGGACTTCAATTCCCAGAAGCCCAAGTCAACACACCTGCTGATCAGGGCTTCTGGGAATTGAAGTTCAAGAGCATCTGGAGTGCCAAGGTTGGCCATCCCTGATCTAAGATCAGACCCATACTTTTGAAACAACCATTGAAAATTCAGATCCCTTTCCTACCCAAATAGGAAAAGAACAAATGGAAGAACTGCAGCAAACAGACAACAATAAATTGAGAATGATCAAAATCACTGTACAGCTAGTACACCCACACAAAAAAGAAGTTTCTATTTTAGAAATCACAAACATTGATTGATGATTCTGCATTCCATAGACACCTCATGAAAAAAGCAATGAATTATGAGCAACCTTCTTTTCTTGTAGTTTATTGCTCTCATCCAACACCCCATAATAATCTGTTAAAAATCATCCTCTTTAAGAGTGTAGTGTTCGCAATCAACATTTTTTGCATGTATGTAATACTATCTTTTCAGGCCGTCAGCTCACAATCTTCAATAGCCAAGCAACAATTAAAATTGGAGGCAAAGAGCGTGGTCACCCTTTTCAGGGCCAGCTTTCTGGACTCTACTACAATGGCTTGAAAGTGCTGAACATGGCTGCTGAGAGTGATACCAACATAGTGATAGAAGGGAACGTGAGACTCGTTGGTGAAGTGCCTTCCTCTATGACAACGGAGTCAACGGCCACGGCAATGCAGTCTGAGATGTCCACATCGGTCATGGAAACCACTACCACACTGGCAACAAGCACAGCGAGGAGAGGAAAGCCACCTACGAAAGAACCCATTGGTCAGGTTAGTCAACCCTAATGGGATTTCTAAATATGTCAATATTTTTTATTTATTTTGTGAGGCTCTCTTCTTGTTAGAAGATGCCCTGCTTTTATGGATAGTAAAACCTTCTGAAGTGATGGGCAACAGTGGCATCAGCCATCTATCTAACTTGATAGAAGAAAGTGCTGAACAGTAGAATTAATGGAAAAGAAGATGCTTGTCTGTGATACAATCTGGGTTAATGTCTGGATGTTGATTTTATTTTCCACAATATTCTGTATTCTAAGAACAGGTGGAAACAGATTATTCAGCTGAGAATCACAAGTAACCATGATTATGGCTCCAGTGAGCATGGACCGTATGGGACAGCACAGCTGTGTTTTAAGAAGCATCTGTAGTAAAACACAACATATGGATTGTGGTTTTTAATGGTATTGTGGGTATAAGAATGAAATGGGCCTGGGAGCCGTTGGAATTAGGCATGTGTGACTAATTTAGCAAATGTTTGACTACTTGAAAAAGCAATACAGTATTCAAGTTTGCTCCTTATTAATGGCAGGTATATATGGTTGTCTGCATGAGAAGCTGTCGGGTCAGAGAAATGATCCCTACAGTCTGCGGCTGTCTCCTAGATGGGTAGAACGTTTCCTGCTTCTCCTAGATCAGGGGTTCCCAACCTTTTCAAGCCGGGGGCTGGGTCACACTCTCTCAGTCAGCTTTGAGAGCCAGATTGTCATTTTGCCCTGCCTGCATGATGGGGGTGGATATTTTGTCCCAATAGCTTCAAAGGGGTAGACATTTTGTTTCTCAAATGCCCTTGGAGGAGTAGGGGGGTCACATGAAATAGCACTGGGGGCCGGATCTGGCCCACAGGCCTTAGGTTGGGAACCCCTGTGAATGAGGAGTGTCCATGAACTGTTACACATTCTAGGAACTGGTTTCCAACGTAGATTTTCTTACGGATTTCAAAATGAGGCATAAAGAGTTGCCAAATTTTAGAAAGGAGAGCCTTGAGATTAAAATATATCCTGTTCTGAACTAGGACATGCAACCATCTCTCCCCCTTGTGTTCCTTTGTGGGACAGGAGACAATGTCATGTGGAAGATTGTTTATATGCTAAGTACTGTATCCACAAAAGAACTTTTATGGACACCATAGGAGCTACATTTTCTTTGCTTTCCTGAAGGTGCTCCCAAACAATCTTGTGGGAGAATCCAAGATTTAAAACTGAGTCTGTGAATACAGGCAGCTCTCACTTTCACCACCCATACACACCTTGGAAGGGTAATTCTGGGAAAGTTGAAGATCAATGGGACTGTTGAGAGTAGAGTATACTGTGAAGGCCCAGTTTAAACCGAGGATGACTTTGAAAAAGGTAAGATGGGCTTTGCCTGAAACAACTTGTTGAAATTGGATTCATGAAGTGCTGGACATCAGCAGTTCGCCAGAAACGGTAGCAGAAATTTCATTTCATTTCATTTATTCGATTTATATACCGCCCTACTCGGTAAACCGACTGGTCCCACCCATCCAAGTTTCAAAATAAAGTAATCCTAATTTGGGTGCAACACAGGGCTTTCCCCCTGGCTATGCCCACCACACCACGCCCACAATGTGGTAGTAAAATTTTTTGGAGCCCACCACTGGATCATGAAACAAAATCTTGTTACACATTGGTTGCTTCTGCTTAGTTTTTCAATCAGCTACTCATGACTTCTTCAGGATATTGATTTCTACTCCAATCCCCCGCTCCTTTTTATCTTCTCTTCTATGTCAACTGGCTAAGTGGACCACTGAGTATACCAAACTTGAAACCTGGTTTGAGGGCAGGGAGGGGTTCCCCTTTCCTAAATTAAGATTGCTATTTAGTGGACAAGACACATCAGCAAATTTTCACTTGCTCCCTAAAAATGAATTACCTATGTTAAAAGTGGTGTTGGTAATAATGATGATTATTACAAATGCAGATCCACACAAACCATGGATTGTCCCCAGGGGTTAATATTTCCCATTAATCTCTCAGTAGCCTATTTCAGCATCATGGCTTCCATTGACTTGCTGTCTAAGTTCTGTGTTAATATGTATGATATAATAATTACACCATTATCTCTGTATGGCTGGCTGTTAAAAAAGTGATATAAATGGCCGCTCTCAGGAGGGTTGGGGTGAGATCATTCTCTACTCTGAGATATTATAATAGAGTCGAGGGGGAAGGGACTTTATGGGCTGCTTTAATTGCCCAGTTCTGAAGGCAACTTGAATCAGAGCTTTCACATTCATCTCTTGTTCAGCAACTGATAATGTGATGATCAGTTTTTTCATCAAAGCAAGGGACTGTTCTGTCTAGGGAGGGGGAATCTCTTTCTAATCTTGTTCTGGTCTTCCTGGAATGTCTGCACATTGCTTAAAGCTACAATCAAATTGCTTTGGTACAATCAAGTGAGAGTTCAGATGCACAAATTCTCCCTCCCCCGTCCCCTTTAATATTTCTGAGTAACAAGCCTTTGTAAGGTTGTCTGCATTTTACTGATTTTGCTTATGTGCCTTTAACAGAGTCTGATGTATAGAGCTATAGCATGTGATGTGCCCAGATGAAAACAAGTTTTGCTGGTAAATATTTACCCAATGAAGGCCTGCCTAGATTGAGCAGAGGTGATGCAGTAGGTGTTCCGGAACTGCACCCTGAGGTTCATCACTGTAATTCCAGCACTAGTTGGGGAAAAAAGGGTGACAGAGGTCTCCTGTTTTATTTGATCATTCAGTGATCCTTACTGATGATGGGTTACATCATGGAAAAGTTACATTTGTTGGAGTATACCTCCCAGAACCCTGCAGCCAGCAGAGCCAGTATCTTTTCAAAGATGGATGTTATGATGGATGTTATGCTTGTGAAGGTGGAGGTCAATTGTTTTCAAAATGACTGCTCTGAAATTGCAACCTAACCTTTGAGCCCTGGATAAAGGGGTCAGGATAAAGGGGTAGGAGGCAACATTAGTAGTAGATTCCCGAATTGTATAAAACAGTGTTTCTCAACCTTGGACCCCCCCCCTCCCAAGGTGTTCTTGGACTTCAATTACCGGAAGCCCAAGTCAGGACACCTGTTGACCAGATGTTCTAGGAATTGGAGTCCAAGAACATCTGGGGACCAAGGTTGAGAAACCCTCGTATAAAGCAATGATCATTGATCTAGAGTTAAGAAGTAAGAATCATCTCTGTTGATCAACACACACACAAACAATATGTGTAAGGTCTGGAAGAAAAATATGTTCATATTCAGTGTGCGAGCTAATCACTTTTTCATAGATTCTATTCTGTTCTTCTCACACTCTTTTTTGTATTTTATTCACCAATATTCAGTGGGTCTGTTCTCATTAGTCTGTCTTGCTCTCCACAATAAGTTGTGATAGTGGTTATTTTGCAACCTGTGGGGTTACCCAAAACCTGTGTGTTGATTGCACTGTTTGAGCTACATGAGGATTGGAAGCTGGATAATGAGTACAGTATCTACCAGAAAGAACTGATCTGTGAATAATGGGATATTGTAACAATCTGATGCATGACCCAGTGTGTGCTCTCTTTTTCTTTGTATATCATTGCTCATGTTCCTGTATAGCACAAACAGAGTTCTGTCCATCACTTGATTTTTAGAGATTACTGAGATGACATTATTGCAGCACAGAAGGTAAAAGCTGCCAGCAGATATCCTTTGTTAGGTTCTCGCTTCAAGTTCAGACATGCATAGTAGATGAATCTCATCTTGGCTGTGAATTATTCCAGTGGTAGATTTTAGCACTTTATTTAAAAATATATTCCTTTTTACCAGCTATGCCTTCTAGTGCCACTTGGACGCTGCAGTGTCCTATCCAGCATGGGTACTGAGCACTTTTATCACTGCAATGCCTGATCCAGCCTAGATGCTGGGCTCTTTCATCTCCCATTGACGTCAAAGGGAGCAGTCACTGCCTTGCGGGAAGCCTGCCTTTAAAGATGGATTTCCCTTCATGTCCTCGATCCATTCTTCTTCCTTCTCTTGTCTGTTCTTTATTTAAAATGCCCTCACTGCTCTTGAGAAACTGAGGAATATCAGATTTAGCAGCTTTATTTTGCCCTAAAAGAAGGAAAGTTACCTTCGTTCCCCTCCTACCCTGACCCCCAGCTTTCAATTAATTAGTGCAGTGAAGAAAGCAGGCAATTGAATATTAACTGCTAATGTGGGGGGCAGGGTGGAGAGAGTTAATGCTGGCACAAGAAAGTGCAAGTTTAAGGAGAAAATGAGCTGATAAGGAGTAAATGATGTAATCAATTAGAGATTATTTGGTCCATTTGTGGTGCTATTGAATTTAATTAAAGATCACAGTTCCCATTTAGAGAAAGATAATTTAAATCTCTTACGGTTATTTATATAAAATATTTTCTCTTCAAAAATTAGCAGAACTAGGTCAGGCTTTCCAAAACTTGTTTCCCCCCCCCCTGCAAAAAGGCTCCCAACCTCTAGGCTCATCAAGCCCACCATACACAGAAGACTTGCATGTTGATTCCTATCTACCTCGCTTTGTTCCACCCAATTTTTGTTGACCAAGATAGGCAGAAAAACACAGAGATCAGTGGCTCTCACTACCATCATCCGCAGATAGCTGCTTCTACATGACTAGCTAACTCTTTTTTCTTTGATGGGTCCTTTTAGAGTTGTGTGTTAGAAGACAATCTGTCTGTGGGTCTACCTTTTACAAACGGCTCATGGCAATCAAATCATAGGCAATGAGCTACAGCTCAGTGGCATAGTTGTGCCACTGAGGGGTTGCAGTGGCTTAGTGCAGTAATGGCGAACCTATGACATGTGTGCCAGAGGGGGCACTCAGAGCCCTCTCTGTGGGCATGTGTGCCATCGCCATGGCACAGAGTTTGCTCCGCCCCTCTGCCCAGCAGCCCAGTGGGAGCGCTTCCTCCCTCCCCCCAGCACAGAGTTCACCCCACCCCTCTGCAGCACAGATGGCAGTCTGCTGAGTTTGGGCACTCGGTCTCTAAAAGGTTTGCCATCACTGGCTTTAGTGGTTAAGACACTGGGCTTTACAATGAAAGGTCAACAAGTCAGCAGTTTAAGACCAAAGTGCTGCACTCAGTGATGGGATGTAACAGGTTCTCACCAGTTCTCCAGAACTGGTAGTAACTTTTCCCAGTGTCTCGGAGAACTGGTAGCAGCTTTTGGGGGGAACCACCTTCAGGGTTTACCTTTTCACTGGTTCCCCCACTGTGCATGTGGACCAAGCACTTGGGGTGCATGCACACCTACAGTGCTTGGCGCGTATGCATGGCCTCCTTGCTGTTCACCCAAGCGGGGAGGAGGAAGAGAAGTTGCTAGCCTGAAGCTCCCTATAGCCTGCTCTCCAGGGTAAGTGACTCACCTTTGGATGTGGTGTGTCTGTGTGTATTTTAATGTGTATTTAATACCTTTACCTATATTGACATACTATCACAGTTCCTAAAAAGGCCTGGTGGCCGGCAGGCTTGCTGTTTTTAAGCAAAGTCTTGGACTTACCTCATCAATAAGCTACACCTGTGCTGTTCCAATTGCTGTTCCAATTGGAGAACCCTTAAGGAGGTACGGCTGTTTTACATTTACATTAAGGCAAATTATCCTAGAGAACTGGTTAGGCAAAGACTTAGTACCTAACTTCTTTAACTGTTGAAAAGTTGAAAAGTGCCAAAATGAAGCCATCTTGTAGTGAGTTCATTCTGTAGTTCCTTCCATCTGACCTAGTGTGAGAAAGATTAGCCAGAATAAGCTTTAAGCTCTGGTTTAAAAGTTCTGGTTGGTTTGTGTTTGGGTGTGTGTGTGTATTTTAATGTATTTTTATTTAATTTATTTATTTAATTTATTTATGGGTTTGTGTTGTGGGTGGGTGGGTAGGTTGAGGTGTGTGTGTGTTTATTTATTTTTATTTTATTGTTTTATTCATTATTATTATTTTTTCTTTGGCCTGGCCCACAACATCATGATGTCATGTTGGCTCCGCCCATGACACCATGACGTTATCTCCACCCACACTGTGATGATGTCACGGTGGGATAGTAAAATTTTTGACATCCCACCACTGGCTGCACTACAGAGTAAGTATGCTTTGTCTTTCCCAGCTCCTGTCAACCTAGCAGTTCAAAAACAAGAAATTGCAAGTAGATAACAGTTACTATGTCAGTGGGAAAGGTAATAACATTACATTTCATGCCTGCCACATGAAAACGTTTTCAGCGGCAGACAGCACTGTTTCTTTGGCTGTAAACACAGATGAACACTGTGCCCTAGAGTCAGATACCTCTGTCTTCTGAGCCTTTACTTTTACCTTTACTAGGCCATCTTGAGAAGCACTATGTCAGATTAATACTGTTTCCAAGAGTGTGAGATTGCACCTTACAGACTCTGCTTTCTAAAGAAATCTTTAAGTTTACTTTGAATGAAGGGTTTGTGTGGCCTGCTCTCAATATTTGATCTCTTGTAAAAGCTGCTCCTGGTTAGTTCTTTTTTCATTCCATGAAAATACATCAATTCAACATACATCCAGGGCTTTTCCATATTGTTTCAAATACAGACTCTTGCTAAGGATATATTCACCTGTCACGTTTTTAATGTTTCTCCAAAACCTTTGTTTTCTCCCCCCTCCTTCTTTGAAGATGTGAGATGTAATTTTCTTCTTCCTATGCTGAAATAGTGTACATTGTATGTATTTCTGCCAATGTGCACTTCTGTGTATATATTTACTTAATATGTTCCTTTTCTGCCATTGGCTGAAGTATATTTTGGCTTCCCTCCACAACTGTACACATTTTAGCTGTTTGGGTTTTAAAATGTGAGTTTTGCAATTCTTGACATGAGGTGTGTTTTGTTTCAAAACATACCCCTGGAAATTAAAAAATATATATGCTGTTTTTGCCAAAACTACCAAAATCCAGGGAAACTCTGTCATTCTTCCATTGTCTCCACCATCTTGAGGGCAGGCTGGTGTGACTTTGAATTTGTGGCCAGAGGTGTTGATTACGGTAATTCACTATGGCTTTTAGTCTGAACAGCCAGCTGGTCAAGGTGTTCCATCCTATCCCTAAAATAGGGTCAGAACATTCAACAATTCCTATACAGTTCATAAGAAACATGGAGTAGGATCACTTATCCAATGAAATCAGACATGAATGAACCAGGAGTTTGGTTTAGTGCTGTTATCTGCTTCTGTACTTAACAAACCAGAAGGCAGCATCAATAGCACTTTGAATGTACAGTATAAAAGATGTCATAATCTTGACCTCCTTTAATCTTGACCAAGAAGGAGCATGATGGTATGGAACTTAAAAAGGGTGCAGTTTTTGGTGTAACTTAAATTTGGTGCTCATAATTTAAATTCCTTCTGCAATCCATGTTAATTGCATGAAGGGTAGAAGACAGCCAGAGATCTCAGTCTGAAAACAGATCTATTCAGCATTTCAAAACAGTGTATGCATCTTCTGATGTCAAATATAGAAGTCCTAATGTTTTGGATCTGCATTTAGATACAGTATACCAATATCCAGGGGGAAGTCAGCAGTGTCCACAGTTTGCATCAGAAAATCTGGTAATCTCAACCTGATCTCTTTCATTACCATTTTGGGGACTTCCATATTCATTCTCCTTGCACAAAACCTGGTAGACCAATTCATTTTATGGGTGATGTGTTATTGGGAGCAAGTGAGGAAGAAAGGTTGCCGTGGTTAAGATGCTAAGTTTGACAACCAGGTACTGTGGAACGTAGTGAGCTCACATCATCCGTCCTAGCTCCTGCCGACCTAGCAGTTTGAAAAGCAAGAAATTTCAAGTAGATAAATAGGTACCACTTTGGTGGGAAAGATAATAGTATTCTGTGGCATCTAGTCATGTCTGCCACATGTCTATGGCAACGTCTGTAGATGCAGACAATGCTGGCTCTTTTGCTGTAAGCAGAGATGAGCACCACATCCTCGAGTTGGACACGACTGGCTTTCAAGCAGGGGAGATCTTAAGAAAGATCAGCAGAGCAAAAGGACAACTGACTGGGAAAAGTAAAATCTCATTGGATTCCAGAATGAAAAAAAGGTTTTGTAAACACCATTCCAGTTAACAGCTGCCCTGTTTGCCCAATATCAACCTCTTCCCGATAGATTTCAGCTTTTGAGTTCTGTTGTTGAAATGAACTTAAGGGAACAGTTTATGACACTTCCCCTTCAGCTATCTAGACATGTCCAGAAGGGACTCCATATTTCCCAACAGGAGAAATCACATTCATCTCACCAAATAATACTTCAGCTGGTTTCATTTTAAGCCAGTGATGTGGAAACAAATCAACGGTCTGTATGCCATACAACAAGTGACTGTTTCTGCTGTTGTCTGGGCATGCTGGAACAGCTCCCTTCCTGGGGGTATTAATCAAAACCTGAGAGACAAAATGCTTGGATCAGCACCTTGCCAGATAATTAAAAGTGAGCATACTAAATAAAGGGAAATGGAATTGGGCCCATCCTTAAAGCGATGCTTCAGCAGGATGGTCAATTTTACATGAGTTGTTAAATCTTCACATATTTTATGGTGACACATTTATAATAGAATCAGGTGTGATATCAGAAAGGGACTGTTATTCATTTCTCAATTTTAATTACCAATAAAGAAAATTATGTGCTCTTTGGTTTACAATCTCCGTAGACATTATGTAGCTAAAGTGCCCTTTGATGGTGTTCTGTACAGCAAGAAGAAATTTACATATTCACACACTTGTGTAAGTTGTATTGAGACCTCATGGCATCAGCTACAGGGGTACACAATGGTTGCAAGAGAAGTTTGCTTTGCAGCCATTTGCAACTCAACAGGGCCAAACTTCACAGCAGTTGTAAAAAGCTACTATGTTACTTTTCTGTTAGGCTGTCCAACCATTGTGTGCCTGTGTATCTGATGTGTATAAATTGATGTAGCAAACTCTCATTCTTGTGTCTGATGAAGTGGACTTGATCCACAAAAGTTAACATTAAAATCAGGAGTTAGTCTTTAAGGTGCCACATCACTTTTTTTGTCTTTTTGTTGTTTTGTTTACTCTCTGAAATGTATAAATTCTCATTCTTGTTGCCTTATAGGAAAAGATGAGGAGTTGCAAAAACAATCCTGAAGGAGGGCGAGATATTTTATGGTGCCACTAACTTGAAAAAAAATATTTATATTATCTAAACTGGATATCTTGTACAAAGTGAATTACTCAAAACTAAAATTGTGCTGACTTTAGTTTGAACTTTTAAGTATCAGAAGCATCAGATGAGTTGCTTGTATCTTTTGAAAAATCAGTCAGTACCTCTCTACTAGCTGTCTCTCTACATGCTTTGTTTGTTAAAGAAAATGGATACTAGATTTATACAGGCTGTATACAGGCTGCTTAAGAAACACAGTGAACACAATGGTAGAAGTGTTGATGAAGAAAAGAAGCTTCTTACTTGAGAAATATTTTGTGTCTTGGAAATCTGTCACTGAAGTGCTATGTAGCATCAAGAAAGACTCAGTTGATAAGAACAAGACATTTAGCATGTATTCTTCACCACAGTAAATTATAAATTAGTGATAATTCTATTTAGTATATATTTTAATAAAACTATTTCACATTGTTTCACTGACTGCAAAAGAAAGACATGCGATTAGGAAGAACAAAAAACATGCTTGGAAAAACATGACTGATGGTGTCACCTATTCAGACAAAGGATTTCAAGATGCGTGTCCTTGAATTCTTGTGTGTTCAGCTATATTAATGGTACAAGATTGAATAAGACCAATTTGTGGTGATATTAGGGTTATTAATGTAGGAAAATGACTCGGACCCTTGGTCTGTGTTACCCACTAATGACTGGCACAAATTCCCCTAAGATTTCAGGCAGGACTCTCCTTTCTAACCCTGCCTGGAAATCCATGATATTCCATGTTGATCATTTATCTAAATCCTAACCATACCCAGCTTAAATTCAGATAAGATCAGAAGTCAATAGGTTGATTTCTGCTGTGCCACACCATCCTTATTCAATTCTTCTTTCTGAAATGTCTTCATGGCTGCTGCCTACCACACTTCTCAGCCCTTCCTCTGTCAATCTAGATGGGCATGCACAGGACCAATGACAACAAGCAAAGATGGAAAGATAGTCCAAATGCAAATTGCACCAACAGCCACCCTACTGAAAAACACCCATTGCTCTTGAATTTGGCTGGTGCAGATGATGAAGAGAAAGAATCTGAGACAGTATCCTGTTCAGTAGACACAGAGAGGAATGGAAGTCAAGGAAACCATTCTCACTCTTGTGACCTTTCTGTTGTGCACCTGATTTAAAAGGGAGTCCTCACAACCACATTCTGAAAAGCTGGAAAATTCTGGAAAATGAGGAAGAGAGATACTTTTGTTTTTGAAGCAAAATTTTATGGTTGAGGCTGAACCCCCAAAGCAAAAGCATTCAGGCCATTGATCACCTCCCCTGTGCACTCAATGCATGGGTATATACAGATGTATCTTGTTTGTACCTTAACTAATAGCTAAAGTTCCTCTTTTTGATCCCTTAAAGGTAATAAAAGGAAGCCTCTTCTTCTTCCATTTCTAAGCCAAACATGAAACTGCCAAAATGAAGCCACCTTTTGGTGAATTCATTGTGTAGTTCCTTTCACCTGCCCTAGTTTGAGAAAGATTACCTGGCACAACATAGTGGCCATTGCCCAGGGTATGCCGGATTGTGGTTCAAAAATACCACAATATTTGAGGAGGGTTTTTCTGTACCCCAAAGGAGCCTCTGATTATCGAGGCCTAAACCTACTCAACACAGCTAGACTCCCTTCTCCCTAATATATATCAACTGGCCTGGACTGGTAAATAGTGTTTTAACATTGTAAGCCGCCCAGAGTCGCCTCAGCAAAGGGGCAGCTAAACAAGTCAAAATAACTAAATAACTGTGAATATAACTGTGCTGTAACACAGACAATAACACCATCAAGGCACAATAAAGGGAGTAAAATTTGCTTGTAGCATTATATTATAAATCCACTTACTTGGGTGATGGAGGTGGAAGTTAAGGTGGACAGAATGCATCTGTGTGACTAGGTGTTAAATGAGGAGTTTGGTTTGCGGCCTGAATATGCATTGTTTGGGGGATAGGTATACCATAACTTTTTGCTTTACACTGAACTTTTTTTCTTTTTCAGAATTAGATCTGCTGCAATAATTACAAGAGAGCTTGCACGCCAGGAGTGCTTCGAAATTAGAGATTCATGCTGAAGCTTCATAAAACCTTTGGTATGATTAGATTGATTGCAGATATAGATCAGAGGTTAGCCTGGAACAGCAGAAGTTGTTGGAAAGAATTTTATTTACTTATGTATTTATAGATACCACCCATCTTTCACTCTGAACAGTGGACGCAACAGATAAAATACAAGTATAAGGAGGAGTATAAAACCCTCATCATCATCATCATCATGTCAGAAATTATTCTGGGTTGAAAGGATTTTTGTGGGAGAAACTCTGCTCAGGGAATGCCCAAATGAGGTTCCTTTCATGTCCCCAACAGCTGGGGCAGAGATGGGTGCTCAATCTGTCAGCAGTACCCAGGTTTCGAACATCTGACTTTCCAGCCTTCCAGCTAACAAAGTGAGCTTCTTAACCACTTAACCCAATCACAGAAAATAAAGAACTATACGACAACAAATACAAGCCCAGTAACAATGCCAGCAGTTGACTATTAAACATTAGCAAGAAAGTTAGCTTAAAATCTTAGTATTTTATTGGTAATTTATGCATGTGCAAGTTTGAGACCCACGTGCTGTGCAACGGAGTGAGCACCCATCACCTGTTGCAGCTCCTGCCAGCCTAGCAGTTCAAAAGCAAGATATTTTAAGTAGATAAATAGGTAACACTTTGACAGTAAAGGTAACAAGGACTGCGGTAGCTCAGTGATTAAGAAGCTAACCTTGTCAGCAAGAAGGATGGCAAGTCGGCAGTTCAAGACTTGAGTACTGCATGACAGAATGAGCTCCCATCTCTGTCCCACCTCCTGACAACCTAGCTGTTTAAAATCAAGAAGTTGCAAGGAGATCAGTAAGGACCACTTTGGTGGGGACATGAAAGGAGACTCATTCAGGTGAGCCCGACTGAGCAGAATTCCTCCAGCAAAAATCCTTTCAACCCAGAAAGCACTTTTGTGAACTTCTGATATGCTTTTTTAAAAAAATATTAACATAATTCTGTGTGCTCCTGCATCTAGTCATGCCTTCCACATGACCAAGAAAATGTCCACAGATGTGGACAGTGCTGACTCTTTGACTGTAAACAGAGTAATAATAATAATTTCAGGTGAGAAATTATTCTAAATCACGGAATGCGCAAATGAGTCTCCTTTCATGTCCCCAAGAGCTGGGACAGAGACGGGCGCTCAATCCATCAAGCAGTACCCAGGTCTCAAACTGCCGGCTTGCCAGCCTTCCAACTGACAATGTGAGCTTCTTAACCACTGACCCACCACATCCCCTTAAACAGAGATGAACATCTGAGAATTGGATACAACTGGCTTCCGAGTAAAGGAAGTAAAATGGTATAAGATGTAGTGAGCAACTGTTGATCATTAACAAGGAGCTGATGGTGTTTATACTGCATGCCCTCTTTGCAGAGTAGGAGTGTATGACCAGGAATGTTGTTTGTTTGTTTATATTTGAATTTATATCAGTTCACTACTCTGGGTGGTGTGTACAATGTTAAATACAGAACTGGCCCACAATACAACCAGATTGAAAAATAAAGCATAATGTACATATGGTACATAGTAAAAATTTGTGGTTTCACAGCAAAAAGTGGGGCAGCTTTCAGGCTTAGAATTATAAGCAAGTTCCCCATGTATCTAAGTAGAACAGCCAAAATGATCAGTCAGACAATAGTAATATGAAACAAAGTCTACTTTTAAAGATTGTGCTCAAAATCATGACATGAAGGCGTACTGTTGTTAGTGGTGAAAAAAAGAATCATTAAATGTTGTAAATGATTAAAATGGTTTTTTCACTCTCTGCTACATGGAGTGTCTGCCTTGAAAGATGGAGGACCTGCTACAAATCAGAGAAGACAAAAATTTATCTCAAAGTGAAGAGTGTTAAATACCTAAAATTATAGGAAGACTTGAAGCCTATTGATTGGCTGTTTTAGCACAAGCAAGCAAACAAGTTAGTTTTTCCTAGAGAGGTTCTTTTTTCTTCTTCAAAGAGGGCCATGTGGCCAACTGTGTTAGTAATTTAATCCATGCATAGTATGCTGGGTTGCTACCTATTTCAACAAATCGGTTAGTAGCAATTTGCCATCACAAGTTCTATGATTTCACTTGCATATACATTAATTGCCAATAAAAATCTGACCTTCATTGTTAGTTTTATTGTTCATTCTTAGAGTTTTGCCATCCTGTTGTGGCAAACTAATTGCAGGTTTAAGTTCTTCTTGTGGTAAATCCGTCCCAAATATTGGTGATCATTGTGGCGATCAGCCATGAAAACTGTCCTGTGAATATAATGCCATGGCCTGTCATCTGCCTTCTGCATCGCAGTGTGACACCCGTACCACTGATCTCAACTGCCAACTTGCCACTCTTCCAGCTAACAAGGTGAGCATCTTAGCCACTGAGCCACTGCAGTCCCAGTACTCAAATGAACAAGCAGCTTGGCAAAAACACACAAGTTGAAGGAGGAGGAAGAGTCAAGTACTCAAGAAAAACTCTGATAGTTTCCAAAGTTCCTCTGGAAACATATAGCATACCTCTGGAACCTTCTTCATACCAAGTTGTAAAGAAATCAAGCCACCCTCAGTGGCAGCATTTTTAATTTCAAACTGTTGAGTGGATAACCAAAGAGTTCTCTCTCATAATCATGCATATCAGCAGGAGTCTCAGAAATCTACCTGGTTGAAATCAAATGTCTATTTTCCAGCACCTGAAGACATCATCCAAGCTGGTAGGCTAGAGGCAAAGATCATGGAGTCAAGTCTGTTTAAAGGTTAGCCTACTTTGAGCAGAAGGTTACTGATGGCAATCCACACTTTTATAGAGAGACTCATAGTATCAGCATTAACCCAGATTCCATCCAGCTTGCTTGGCCACCTGGAGAAACTGGCACTGAAATTCAGAAGGATGCTGCCCTGCCCCAAAGGCCCTACTTTGACACACCACCCCGGTATAACACAAATAAATGTGTGTAATTTCTCCTATAATGCTTTATTCTGCTACTTGAGAAGGATGCATCTGGAAGGTTCTATTAGATAGGAAGAAGTGTTCTTAAATATTCAAGCTACAGGGAGAAAATAAAGTGTATAATTCCTGAAACTATTTAAACAGGGGTGCCCAAACTATGACCCGGGGGCTGGATGCAGCCCCTGATGCCAATTCATCCGGCCTATGAAGCCCTCGTTGCTCCTAGAAGCGGAAGGAAAACACCTGTATGGGCACATTTTCCTTCTGTTTTCGGGAGCAATGAGGGCTTTGCAGGCTGAATTAATTGGCATTGGGGGCCGGATCCGGCCCCCTGGCCATAGTGACCAGCTCCATGAACCACGTGATTGGCCCACGGCCTGAAAAGTTTGGGTACCCCTGATTTAAGAGAAAAGTGAGTTGTATTCAGTCAGAGGATGAAGAAAGAGCAAATTTCATTGTGGATGAAACTTGAAAATCCCCTCTGTGAACTGGGTAATAACCATATCCTGAGCTAATAAATGCCAAGGTCTAGATTTTTGGCTCATAAACTCTTCAATGACCCTAAGAATGAATAGCTCTCAGTCACTTTAATGGGGAATTTAAAGGAACAAATGTAGATCAACACTGCCTGGTTTTATGCCACTCCATTAAGCCCCTGAAAACAGGAGATCATTGTTTATGATAAAAGTGCATGGAACTCAGAAAATCTGAGGTTTTGCCTCTCTCCTTGTCAATGGTTGTTTGGTCTAAGATATAGCAGATGTGGAATTATCTACACACATCATTACTTCACCTCCCATCCTACACACACCTATACCTCCATTTCCATGTCATTTTGAGTTTTTGGATCTCACTGCCCCGCCTCTTCTTCAGCATAACAGTCTTATCATGTACATATTCTGTTTTGTTTTCACTATACTGTATATCAATTTCTCCACCTCGTTTGTTGCCTTTTAGCTACATTTCCATCTCTGTAGCTTTTAAATGCTTACCACTGGAGATTCTTAATTTTATAGACATGGCAAACATATTGGCTGAATAATAATATATAATAATAATAATATATTATTCTATATTATATAATAATAATAGTAATAATAATATTTTTGTGTAAAAAATTATTCTGGTTTGAAAGAATTTTTGCTGGAGAAACTCCACTCAGGAGACGCCCAAATGAGGCTCCTTTCATGTCCCCAAGAGCTAGGACAGAGATGGGTGCTCAATCCATCATGGAGTACCCGGATCTCGAACTGCCAACTTGCCAACCTTCCAGCTAACAAGATGAGCTTCTTAACCACTGAGCCACTGCAGCCCCTATGCTGAATTCCAGTAATAAGCCACAAATAGAGTAGTCCCACCAAATCAGTAGGGAGTTGGCGGGTTGACTCTTGTTAAATTCTATGGATTCAGTAGGCATACTTTCATTGTGGTTTACTACTTGGTTTCAGCCATCGATAGTTTTCACATATGTTATTTGTGTCACAATTCTAGTTGTGTAATTCCCATGTAATTTGTTATTATTTGTGTTAAAGAGTTATTTTGTATAGTTTAGCTTAACTTGCACATAAAATACTATTGTTTTCAGGAGCAATGAGGGCTTTGCAGGCTGAATTAATTGGCATTGGGGGCCGGATCTGGCCCCCTGGCCATAGTGACCAGCTCCCTGAACCACGTGATTGGCCCACGGCCTGAAAAGTTTGGGTACCCCTGATTTAAGAGAAAAGTGAGTTGTATTCAGTCAGAGGATGAAGAAAGAGCAAATTTCATTGTGGATGAAACTTGAAAATCCCCTCTGTGAACTGGGTAATAACCCAGTTCACATAAAATACTATTGTTTTCATCTTAAAGGTGCAACAAAATGCCATCAACAGGAGAAGACATTTTTATCTTAAACTATATTATTATAATTTATATTACTAGACAAGACCCGAAAACAATAAATAAAGAAGAGAAAAACTTTGTGGCTCCTTAAAAACTAACTGCAATATTTTAGTGTGAGGTTTTGCAGGTCAAATTCATTCCTTTAGATGTAAGAGTAAGACTTTATGGCAATAATTAGACTTAGACTCAGGAGACCCAAGTTCAAATCTCTGTTTGGCCATGGAAATTCACTGGAGGATGGCAGTAGAAAAACTACTTCATGTGTACCTCAAAAGTGTTCTGAGAGTCATCATAGATTGGTAATAGTTTGATGGTACAGAACAACAATCATCCTATTTATACCTAACATAGTCATGAATTGTCCTTTTGCCCAATGATTGCTCAAGGTGTTTTACAGTAAAATCATTTTTTTAATATTGTACATTTGTAAAGCTGAAATAAACCCTCAGGCCATCAACTCCAACCTCCTGCCAAATAAATACAACAATTCCAAATGGAACCTCAGCATTTCTGGCTAGAGTCTGATAATACTGACTAGAAATCTGAGCTGCATCAGTCAATGCAAGGTTTAAAATTGTTCTTGCAAACAGATGAATGAGAAGAATATTAGCTCATGAACAAATCCTGTCCTCAACATACACCATTCCTGGTGTTCTCTCTAAGCATGTTTCTAGCAAGCCAATTTAGTAGTCAAAACGACAGTTCTATGTTAAGACTCTTTGTCTCCCTCTAGTGATTGAGGTGAGAAATCTCATTAGGACTGAGAATTTCTCACCAAGGTTTGTTGCTCAATTGAAAGAAAATGATGCAGGTTTATATTTCCAAGATGCAGATCCCACTATTTCCCAAGTGGTTTGTGTTCATTGAGTATAATACCTGAATAATTCTGGGAGTTAGAGTCCCAAATAAAAATATGTACACACCTAGAACAAGGAATTCAGTGAGTGTCCATTGCATTTCTAGGCTATCCTGCAGGTACTTTGTGTAATTAAAAACCAGCAATTTTGAGAATAGATGAAAAGCAGCAAACTGATGCACCATTGCTCACAAAACAAATGTGAAGCCTGGAGCATCAGGTGTGCAGTTCTTTTAGATTACGACCATCATGATATCAAATGGTTCATTTCATACTGTAGTTATTTTTTGAATGACTCGGCTATCTCTAATGTACAACAAAGTGCTTTCCCCCCTCTCTGTTAGTTCATCATTTTTACAGATGTCCCTTTTGAAATTTATTCCACACTTAATATAGAAATCATTTTGATTTTTACCTCCCTGACATCACTTCCTGCAAGTAATTAAGTTGAACTTTTGTGCTCGAAAGCTTGGTTTGATTTTTTTTAAGTATTAGGAAAAAGAAGAATTATCCAGCTAATTTAAGCATCACTTCTTCATATTTAGTGTCCCAATCAAACCCTGGGCTGCCAAAATGAAGCCACTTTTTTCACTTTGTCATTGCCCAAACCCAATTCCTCATCAGAGCATGCCTCTGGCAGCAATCAGCAAACCATGTAAATAAGCCAGATTTTTTATTTCTCCACATTCACACCGTATGTTGTTGTCTGCCAGCAACCCCCACTTGAGCATGTTGGTCTTGAATTTAGGGACTCTGATCCTCAGCCTATTCAGGCTCCTCCAAGTGATGTTGGGGAGGTTGAGATCCTCAGCTATATCCTCCTTTAATGTTGTTCCTTGTTCAGTGAGCTCCTTCCTCAATCTTTTAATTTGGATTTGCTCTTGTGTACCCACAAGAATGTTTGTTCTTGCCATAAAGCTCTTCCTGGATTTGAGTCGATAGACTGAAGGCTCATACCCATTCAGGGGGTGTCATGTCAAGGGTGATTCTCTTGCTTAGTTCTCTTGGTGTCCGCTGCTACTTCTCTCCTGATCTTAGGTGGAGCATTACCAACCAGAGGATAAATGCTCTCAACTGGTGTAGGTTTGAGGCATCCTTGTCACTATAGGCATCACTGAAGCCAATGAACTCATAACTTTCTGATAGTTTCTTATCTGATACTGTGGGCTGATGGGATGACACCATTACATTGGGATTTTTGTACAGACCTGTTTCTTACCCCTGTGCACTTCCCTGAAACTAATACAGTTTCATAAAAACAATTTCCTTCAATTGCAACTTAGCCAAAAATTGTATTCTCCAGTTACAAATAAGAACTTAACTTCTTTGGCCAGTAGGAAAAGTATAGCTCCATTTCATTACTGCTATAACTTAACCATTGTTAACTTTTTTCCTTTGGCATTTTAGTTGTAAATTTTAATTACTGTTGCAGTTGCAGCAGTGAGGCCTGGCCAGATATCACAAGAAGCATAGGAGGAGGTTCATCTGTTGTCGCCTGCTGTTGTCATATACTGTGTTGTGGGTGTTGAGGTGACCACACACTTGTGGTGTATTTTGTATCACAGGCCATTGGCTTATAATACTCTGAATTTTAAATAGCTAACAAGGAAAGTAATGAGTTACTTTTTAATAACAGAACTCATGAGCTGCAGCTTTGAAGGCAATGGAACCGTACTTTTAATTACTTTTTAGATTGAATTCCCTTGCTCTGGAAAGTAAAGAGGGAGGCATACAAGTCAGAATAGGGAATTAGAGTTAATTCAAGATGAGAATTTTCCAAATCTTGAAGGCAGGTTTATGGTTCATGAGGATGATGCCTATACAGTACTATATAATTCAGGATGTACTGTAAATCTATGCTGGTTTCACCCTCACAAATGATGACAAGGAACAGCAAAATTATTATTCTCACCCTGTAAGGATGCATATTATTTTGTGGTTCTCTCCTCAAGAGAACAAGAACTTTTCCTCCCCCTCCCAAAAAATAATAATAATAAGCAAAACTACATAATGGGAAATGTGTAAAATGGCAATGATTGCATTTTTGTATGGATTTGGGTTGTTTCTGTCTTTGTTAGTGTAAAGCCTATCGTTCTCTGCTTTCACTGTATGGGTGTATACATTGCTTTGAAAGGGAAAGGGACACTTAAAGATAAAGGTCACCATTGCTTGAAAGCCAGTCATATCCAATTCTAGGGTTTGGTGCTCATCTCCATTTACAGCCCAAGAGATTGCACTATCTGCATCTGCAGACATTTCCGTGGTTATATGGCAAGGATGACTAGATACTGGAGTGCACAGAATGCTTTTACCTTTCCCACCAAAGTGCTACCTGTTTATCTACTTGCAATTTCTTGCTTTTGAACGGCTAGGTTGGCAGGAGCTCACTCTGCCATGCAATGCTTGGGTGTCAAATTGCTGATCTGCCAAACTTCCAGTTGTCAAACTTAGCGTCTTAACCACCATGGTAATCTGTGTTTTTGAAACATGACTTGCAGAATCCATTAGCTGCCAGGGAGTTCTGGGAGCCCAAAAATATAAACCTGCACACTTTTAGTGTGCTTGGAGGCAGTCTACCTGAATTGCAAACACCTTGACAAGAAAACATAGCACTTTTGTTCTGCCTCTTGCTTCTAGGCAAGAAATTGTATGTGTCTTGCAAAATCCTTGTCACAGTGAATCACTAAACTGAGACAGACCAAATCAACAGGAACAAAGAAATTGGAGAACGTGAGTTGTGCTCTCTAGAGATGCAAACCCTCCCTTGTGTGTCGGGGGTGGGGAGACTTCTTTTAGGATTACTTTCCCTGTGCTGAGGGTGTACTGTTTCCCTTGCCCTGTGAGAGACTGTGGGGTTTTCTGTCACGTTCAGTAGCAGACAGCGAAGACGAGACTACATTTGTGCAAATTAAGCAAAATGGCATAAATAACACTTCAAGGCAAATAGCAGTCTGTCAAAAATCATGCAGGTCGTGCGAAATAGCCATGATTACTGCCTTTTCTTTTAAATATAGAAGCATGGGGGGGATGTCTGAGGCTCTTTGAACACTCGTTCTGCTCCCCACCCCAAATGTATACACATTGTTTCTTTGGGGGGGGGTGTTTAACATTAGTTTTTCTCAGAGACGGTTTGCACAAATTATGGAGGGCTTGATGGGACAAAAATAACACTCATCTGACTCTCACCTGGAGGTGAGAAATCTTTGTCAAGCTTCAATGGATACAAACATGAACAAACAATATAGTGAATATTCTTTGAATTCTTAATACCCTTCAGTGTTGGAAACTTAACTGTTGAAGCAAAGCAATCACACTTATATACTGCCCCATAGCACTTAGTGTGTGCTCTGGGCAGTTCACAAGTTAATTAGCATTTTGCCCCCAACATCCTGGGTACTCATTTTATTGACCTCAGAAGGCTGAGTGAACCTTAAGTCTTCCTCATGCAATGCTATGGTCTACCACCAGGCAAGTAGGAAACCATTTTGCTTTCTTGTTGCCAAGTCACATAGCTAGCTACCATGTCTCACAATACACATTGTCTTTCTTGACACTGCAGAGTGGAAGTTGGGGTCTTATTTGCCTTTGTTCATCCATGAGTTACATGCCATCTTTCCTCTGATGCAGATAGACTTCTTCCCAGAGAAAGATCCTCATTGAAGATTGTGGTATTCTTGAACCACAATCGGGCATACACTGGTGTTGCTGGCTAATCTTTCTCACACTAGGTCAGGCGAAGAGAACTGCAGAATGAACTCACCAAAGGGTGCATTCATTTTGGCAGTATCATGTCTGGCCTAGACACAGACGAAGAAGAACCTCACACTGATCCTGTGAGGTGGGACAACTTGGGAGAGGGTGACTGAATTTCCTTATTCAGTGGGAATTCAGACCTGGGTCTCTTCCATCCCTGTCAAGCTCCCATCCTTGACTTCCTTGCCACCCTGGCCTAATGAGCCCCTGACTAACCATTATTTGGTATAAGACTCAGTCCCTCCTGCAGAAGACCCTTTGCAATGTTCTCAGATTAAAAGGTGTTCATGGGAGAACACTGTGGTGGGCTGACCTTCTTAAACTCTTTCCAAGCCTTTGGGTTTCTTCTGACCTTTGTGGTTTGATTGTATCTGAGTGATGGCACCCCTTAGGATTTGGCCACGTGATTAAGAAAACCTTGTCTTTGCAAATGGCAGGCTCTCTGCCTTATAATAATTGTGCTAATAGAAGGCACAGTGAGTCACTTTATAGCTCTCCTGAGGGGTCAAAGCAATTCCAACATAATGGTCCTTGCATATTCAACATGTTTTAAAGCTCGGTTAGGATGAAGGTCAGACTTCATTTAAATCATTTGGCTCTTATAGCACGAACTGTTCCATCGTTTATGATGTTACATTGGCCGGTAGGAAAAGACCTCATGTTTTCACAGTCCTGGACTAGCTATCATCTATATCAGGGGTTCGTAACCTAAGGCCCATGGGCCGGACCTGGCCCCCAATGCTATTCCATATGGCCTGTGGCGACAACTGTGGAAGTGGACATGTTTATGATAGCCATAAATGTGCTTGCGCATGCACAAACCCACCCACGCATGTGCAAACGCACCCACTGCAGTTTACACATGTTTGCAGCAGGGGAAAACTACATGTCTGTCCTGGAGAATGGTCTGAGGGGGAGTTGTCCAGCCCATGGCAGAATAAGGTTGAGGACCCCCGATCTATATGGTGGTAAATCCACTGGAGAAAACATTTTCTGGATGTTCATATAAACTAGTGGTTTTGAGGAACTGTGGTGCAAAAAAGTGAGATTTGATATCCCTTCAACAACTTTCTTTTCCTCCCAAATCTGTCACAGGATGCTGGGGAAAGAAGCTTGGGAAGGGAAAGGTTTGGCAATGGGAGTGTACAAGTTCGGTGAAGTCAAAACTGACCTATCTTCTCAGATGTGCCTAAGCCTGTTGTAAAGTGTTTTCATATAAGATGGATGCTTCCAAGGTTGAAGTATTGAGAGAGCAAGATTTCATAAGCAGATGTGAAGAAATCTCACAAGGTAGGTAGTAGGTTAGCTAGTGTGGTGTTGTGGATGGAGTGATGGACTAAGCTATTCAAACACAGTATACCACAATAGCAATTACATTTATGTGTAATGCTTATGGGTATTTTTAAATACCCTGTGTCACCATGAAAACACAAAGAGGATGAAATGGAAATGGAAAGCCACTCCTTGAATATCTCGTCCACCTTGAAAACCTTTGTAAGGTTGGTATATGTTGGTTCTAACTTGATGGCACATAACATAACAGAGTAAGACTGAATTTAAATTACACACACAGCCTTTCACAGAGACTTTGCTATTTCAGCCATTTATGATAGGTTACTTGTAATAAGATTAAATAAAATGAACCTGAAGCCTTTTTCATGAAATGCTATGGTCTACCACCAGGCAAGCTGGGTGGAATCAAGTCATACGGAACCTACCTAGCATCACAGAATTTGAGCAATGCTGTTAATGATAAGGTCTTTTAAAAATCTGTCTGTCTGTCTGTCTCTTGTCTTTCTGTTTGTCTATCTATCGGTTTTGATTAACTTTCCATCATCAATTTGTGCTCTTTGTTGCTAGGTTGTTGTTTTTTAATTGGGCGTTATTATTTTTGTCCTTGTTGATATTTATAATTTATTCAATTTGTTTACTTTATATTGTAAAGTTTTAAAAATATGTTGTATGCCACCCAGAGTGTGAAAATATATCCCAGTGTTATATTATGCCCAGTTGTGCTAGCATACTTTAGAGTTCTGGCCAGTTAGAATGAGGAATTCAATACTGAAGGCAGCTGAACAGTGCCAAATAGGCTATACAGTCAAACCTCAAGATACAAATTTAATTTGTTCCTTGGCTTGGTCGTATCTCAGATAATTTGTATCTTGAATTTCCCATAGGAATACATTGAATATAATTTCCCATAGGAATGCATTGAAATTCGTATCTCCAAAAAAATCCTATTAAAAATTCATATCTTGAACCTAATTTTTTTCGTGAGATTTCCGGATGTATTGCGAGTATTTCGTAAGTCAAGCCGTTCGTATCTTGAGGTTTGACTGTATCTAGGTTTGGCTCTCAGGGTGGCTTTTGACCTTGTTGCCACATTCTTGTAATGGGTCTGTTGAAAGGGGAATTTGAACCCCTGTTTCACTTACTTTAATTCAATCTGTACAGTCCAGGCAAGTCCAGAAACATGTCTTTTGACAGTATTACTGCTGCCTTCATTTTTTAACAAAACTTTTCCCCCTCTCCATTTTCTCTCTTTTTAAAAACATCTCTGCTAGGAGCCTCTCTTAAATCACTTGCCTGCTCCAATAGATTATGAATCTGCAGCTGAGGGTTTCTGGTGATTTTCAGATTATTAGAATTAATCTCTTTTCTGTCATAGGTGTTCCAGGACTCTTCATTATGATCTACGGTTGATAGTGGAGATGTGTTTCCCAGTAGGAAACCTTCTGCACTGAGCAGTAAATTAGAGCAGGGAACCAGATTTATTTTCTTGGGTGTGTTGCCGTGAAATGGTTGAAAGTCAGCTAAGTCCTAGGATATTAACCTCGGGATGAGTTTTGTGAGAATTTAGAATGTATTTGGAGTCACATTTCTTACAAATTATATTGATTTTTTTTTAACAAAAAGAAATTGTTTACATATTTCTAATAATTAAGAGGAAATAAAATATTGATTTCTCCTTCCCTAAAAATAAACGTTTATTTTTTTAAAAAAATAATTTTATAAAACTGCTGTACTGCAGCCCAAACTGCTGGTGTTATGAGTTCAATCCTGATGTGTTCCAGGTTGGCTCAACCTTCCATCCTTCTGAGGTTGGTAAAATTAGTACCCAGTCTGTTGGAGGCAAAACACTAATTACCTTGTGAACCACCCAGAGAGTGCACTAAGTGCTGTGGGGCACTATAAAAGTGTAGTTGCTATTGCAGTGGTGGGCAGCCAAAAATTTTACTACCACACTGTGGGTGGAGCCAACATAGTGGGCAGAGCCAACATCATGATGTCATAGGTGGAGCCAACATCATGACATCATGGGTGGAGCCAATGATGTGGCTGGAGCCAACAAAAAAAACATAAAAATAAGTACACATAAAAATACAAATTAAATAGACATAAAAATACACATAGAAACACATTAAATACACATTAAAATACACCCACCCAACCCACATCCAAAGATGAGTCACTTAACCGGGGGAGCAGGCTATTGGGAGCTTCAGGCTAGCATCTTCTCTTCCTCCTCCCCGCTTGAGAGGACAGCAAAGAGGCCGCGCATGCTGTAGGCATGCATTCACACCAAGCACTTGGCGCGCATGCACAGTGGGGGAACTGCCAAAAAGGTAAGCCTCCGAGGTGGTTCCCCCCAAAAGCTGCTACTGGTTCTCCGGGACACTGGTAAAAGTTACTACCAGTTCTAGTGAACTGGTGAGAACCTGTTGCTGCCCATCATTGTGCTATTGCTATTGATAAAAAGTAGGGCAAAATGTATTTGGACTTCTAATGTGATATGGATTTCTTTCCTTCTGTGTTATCTTTATTTCTCATCCCTCCTCTTCTTTGATTCTCTATCTTTTTTGCTTCTTGTACATATAAGAGAACCTTATGCTCAAGAGTATTAATGCAGGAAGAGGGCAGAAGTATTTATATAATCTAAGTCAGCAGTGGTGAACCTTGGCACTCCAGCTGTTCTTGGACTTCAATTCCCAGAAGTCCTGATCAGCAGGTGTACTGACTTGGTCTTCTGGGAATTGAAGTCCAAGAACAGCTGGCATGCCAAGGCATGCTGGCACTGGCACTTACTAGATTATATTTACATTTTTACTTTATTTTCTAGGTGTTGTTATTTGTTTCCTTTGAAATATTATTATTATATTTGCTTGTCATATTTTGTTTTTAACTCTACTGTAAGCCAGCCAGAGCAGTGGTCTCACTAATTGGGCGGGAAATCAGGCATGTTTTGCAAAACAGAGCATATACTCAACCTATGCATTCATAGTGCCCCCTGTAGGAGATGTTGAGAACTACCACATTGGTGGCATGACTACGTTGTGCCAACATTGGTGGTTGCATGGAGGCCTTGATCTGAAAACCACATGTACAGTCTGGAAGATATGCATGTTGATAATGCCAGAAACAATGTGACCTGGAAGAGGAGTCTACAATGTTGCCTGTTCCCATTCCAGGGCTGTCTTCCCTTAAACCAGAGGTGCCCAAACTATAGCCCATGGCGCCAAATCATCCAGCCTGTGCCACTCCCGGAATCAGAAGTAAAACACACATGCACAACACTGCCGTAAATTACCTACGGCTGTCCTAAATGTGTTTATGACAGCTGTGGGTACATTTACGGCAGCTTTTTGCACATGCACGTTTTTCTTCCACTTGCGGTGGGAGGAATCACATGACTGGCCCGCTCAACCACGTGACCGGCCCACAGCCTGAAAAGTTTGGGCACCCCTGTCTTAAACTATTATGGATACTGGGTTAGAAAGAAGGAACAATAAACGTTCTAGCTTGTCTGGAGCTACTTTGTGTGTTGCACAGAATATGGTGACAAAAATATGGTGGAGAAACTCTAAGCCTGGGTTTTCTCAACCTTGGTCCCCCCAGATGTTTTTGAACTTCAATTCCCAGAAGCCCTGACTTGGTGTGCTGACTTGGGCTCCTGGTAATTGAAATCTCCAAATACCTGGAGGCCCTGCAATGTCACTGCAAACTTTGAGACAGGTACCATATTTGTGTTTTCTATAGGTATAGGAACTCACAAAACCACATCTTGTATATATTAAATGGAAATGGTTTAGAGAGTCCATTGCCAGATGTTGTAATAATCACAAAATTATATGGTCAGATGTTACCCTGGAAGCCATTGAATCCGATCCCTTGTCAATGCAGGAATCTTCACTGAATGCATCCTTGACTTCCTTAACCATCAAATTTCTGTTTTAAAACCTCCAGTATCTCTCAAGTCATTTGCTCCACTGTTGAGCATCCCTTATCATAATGAAGTTTTAATTAACATTTAGTTGGAGGTTCCTTTCTTCTAATTTGTGTCGGTCGCTGCTCTATCATTCATGTAAATGTTGTTATGTGCTGTCAAGTCATCTCCAACTAATTGTGACCCTATGAATGAGAGACCTCTAAAATCTCTTGTCCTCAGCAGCCCTTCTGCACTCTTGCAAACAATGTCTGTAGCTTCCCTCATTGTGTTAATTCATCTCATGTCTGGCCTCCCTCTTTTTCTTCTGCTTCCACTTTTGCCGTCTAATGATGCGGCCAAAGTAAGACGGTCTCGGCTTCATCATTTTGGCCTCCAGATATAGTTGATTTGCTGTAGGGTTCACCTGTTCATCTTTCTGGCAGTCTAGATTATCCACAAGGCTCTCCTCCAACACCATATTACAAACAAATCAATTCTTTCCTGTCCAGCTTTTGCACCCACACAAAGTGATTGAGAATAGCATCTTACAGAGTCAGTATCCACAGTTTCAATTATCCATGGCCTGAAAATTTAAATGAAAAATTCTGGAAATATGTAAGGCATATGGATTTCTAACTTGCTTGACCAGAACTGACCATTAGAGGGAACCAAAGGCTGCACTGTTTATATTGTTTGCTACTCTGCAGTTTCCTGTATTTGCCTGAAGGTTTGGAACCAATCCCCTGTGGATACAACAGGCCTACTTTACAAGAGTATGGATTACCTTGGTCTTCACTGACACATCCTTACACTTCATGATCTTTTCTGGTTCTTTCATTGCTGCGCTTCCAATTCATAATCTTTGATTTCCTGGCTACAGTCTCCATTTGGATTGATAAAGCTGTCTAGTTATTTCAAACTTATGGTAACCTTTATAGGAGTTTGAGGGCAAAAGAAGAAGGGGCGGCCAAAAATTAGATGGCTAGATGGTATTGTGGACACAATTGGCACTGAGCTGAGCGAGTTGAGGGGGAAGGTGGAGGACAGGAGTGCCTGGCGGACAGTGGTCTATGGGGTCACAAAGGGTCGAATCGACTGTGCAACTGAACAAAAAAAAGGTATTTGAGATAGTTAAGGAGTGGTTTCACCAGGAGCTGTCTAGATAGCTCATTGATTAAGAAGTGGTGGCTCAGTGGTTAAGAAGCTCACCTTGTTAGCTGGAAGGTTGGCAAGTTGGCATTTCAAGAACTGAATACTGCTTGACAGAATGAGCTCCCGTCTCTGTCCCAGCTCCTGCCAACTTAGGAGTTCCAAAGCAATAAATTGTAATTAGATAAATAAGGACCACTTCTGTGGGGAAGATCCTGGGGACATGAAAGGAGCCTCATTCAGGCATCCCCTGAGCGGAGTTCCTCCAGCAAAAGTCCTTTCAACTCAGAAAAGCACCTTTATGTGCTTCGGTCACAATTTTAAAAAAGTGATTTAGGTATCTAACTGCAGATCTACAGGCTGGGGGTTGAATTCCCCATTGTGCTTCCATGGGCAAGCTATACACTCCAAGGTGACCAGAGAAGAAGGGAATGATAAACCACTTCTATCTATGAAAACCCTGGAAAGGATTGCCATAAGTTGGAATTGACTTTACAGCACATAATGATTTTGCAACCCTCCTCCCTTTAATTTCTATGACTGAATGGGGATTTGAACACCATTTGTCACTCTTTCCATTCCACCACAATGGCTGTCAACTAGTAGCCACTAAAGAAATAAATAAGTTTCATGTCAAAAATTATTCTGGGCTGAAAGGCTTTTTGCTGGAGAAACTCTGCTCAGCGAATGCCCAAATGAGGCTCCTTTCATGTAGCCACTGATATTTCATGAAAGTGTCTAATTTATTTTTCAGTTCACTGAAGTTGAAAGTCATCACTGCATCTTATACTCGTGAATTCCACCATTTAAAGTCACAGGACTGCCTTTTCAAACTGCCTTTCATTTTATTCCATTGTGCAACCTTGGGTTCTCCTATTAGTAGAGGAGAGGAGAAATGCCAACCTGTGTGTATTCCCAATCACCCTCCATGATTTACTTCCCCATGATAGTGGAAACTTTCAAGAAGCCAACGTGGGATTTGAGTATAGGCCTACATAGGGTTTTAGTGTGATCCTGGAAGACTCTTCCAATGTATATTACTGTCCTTGAGAGATGTAAAGAAAGTTCACCCATCTCTTTTTTTTCAGTAAAAGTTTCTGATACCACTAATTGGGTGTAGAATGTAACCTTCCCACTGTAAGGTTCTCCTCCCTGTATCCAAGTTCTCCTGCAAGACCTAGTCCCATTGTGCTGCCTGCCTGTGTTTTCCTAATAGTTTGCTCCTTTCTCCTTTACTTGTAGTATTTTGTTGAAGCGAGCCATTGTGTTCCATTGTTCCTGTCAATCTGAGCCCGGCCCACTTCTTCTATCAGATGTAAAGCCATGGCCTCTGTGTTAAGCCAATGAAGTGATCATGTTGTTGTTGCACTGGCTGAATCAAAACAGGATTTGGGCCATGTTTCCATGGCAACATTAAGAGAGGAAAGAGGCATTCCTATGTCTAATTTACTCCTTTAGAAAAAGATTTATTCAGCATGCCCAGACCCCACCTCTCCTTAACACCAGCTTCTTGCTATTTTCACGTTATGATGGAAGAACCTGACATTTCACCTTTCTCTGAAGTCTCTTTTTATAATGGTTATTATCACTTTCCCCCCTTCTACACAGCTTGTGTCAGATTTCAGAGATGCTTTGAGGAGCATCTGTCCTGGGGTGCTTGAGGCTTTGACAGTACTTCCATTCATATCCTTTAACAGCAAAGTACCGGTACCTGAAATCTAAGTTCACTGTGAAAGAAAATGGGCTTTAAAAAAAAAAAGTCTAACAATAACTTGGCCTGTTTCTCATACTTTTTTGAGCAGTTTTAAGACTCTTTGAGTGTGTTTTAGTCAAATACAGTATTTATTTTACTTATTTATGACAAATATGTCCTACATCTCAAGTTGATATTCGTGACCAGCTGCACCATTAGATTACAGCTGAAATATAATTGGTTGAAACCAATGGCCTTGATCATAATTTTAGCAACTGTAACCAAGTTGGGGTTTGTTTGGATTTTCTTGCATCATAAACAATTACATTTGAACCTTTCGACCAAACAGAGTCTTGCTCATTTTGTAACATCTTGTTAACTCAGTACTGGGTATTACTGTTGCTTGCCTACAAATGTTGTGATTGGATGCCAGGGCTTAGTCTAGGCCAGTGGTTCCTAATTTGGGGCATACATCCCACAGGGGGACTCTAATTCCCAGAAGCCTAAGTCAGTACATTGGCTGATCAGTGCTTTGGAGAATTGACTTAGACGTCTGGGAATTGAAGTCCAAAAACCAAAGTTTGGGAAACACTGGACTAGGCCATATTGTGTAGGAGATCTCAGAGGAATGGGGAAATTGTTGAAGTAATGGTATATTATGGTGAGAGCCAGGCTAATGAAACCAGTAGCTAGAGGCAGGGATCCAAGCAGAGGGAAAAGAATATTATCCTGAAATGTTAGAGTGATGTACCCATACACACACTCAGACCGCATACACCAATGCCTTGAGACCACACATGTGCAGCTTTGAAAATCTTTGGTATAGCCCATCAGGTGCCAAGCTGTTTATGCTTTCCTTCCTACAACTGTGAGTTAGCTGGGGAAGTTATGGCTAGGATATAACCTTCACAGTATTACTTTTTCTCCATCCTGGTTTGCTTCAGCCATTCCATCAAACAGCTGTTGACAGGCTTGATAGAGAAAAAGGAGGGGGCATGGACAATTAATTGTTCCACCTGATGCTCCAGGCCCTGCTTATCACACAGATTTCCAGTGCGAAACTGACAGTAATGTCTACTCAAAAGAAAGTAGCCCACCTACCCATTTCAGCCCAAAAGCTCTGCCTTGCAGTTTCTAGATCTTATCAAAATACTATCCACCCTGTCTTCATATACGTAAAGGTAAAGATCTCCCTTGCTTGAGGTGGCGGTGGTTGTCTCCATTTACAGCCAAAAGAGCCAGTGCTGTCTGCTTCTGCAGACATTTCTGTGGTAATGTGACAAGCAGCATTAGATGCCAGAGCACATGGAACGCTGTTACCTTTTCTGCTGAAAAGGTACATATTTATCTGCTTGCAATTTCTTGCTTTTTAACCATTTGGTTGGCAGGAGCTGGGACAGATGACGGGAGCTCACTCCATTATGTGGGACTCAGGTCTTGACTGCTGACCTGTTGACCTTTTGGTCATCAAGCTTAGCATCTTAACCACAAAGCCACTGTGGCCCCTTCCCAGTCTTCATATGCAGCTCCCCTTTTTAATAATGCCACCTGGATGGGAGTGGGTGGGGAGAAATTTTGGAGACTTGTGGCCTTAGCCCTATGGGTTGCACAATGAGCTCAGCCCACTGGCTGATATAAGCCCCTCTCTCCCTCAACTTTTTTTAAACTTTTTAAATCTGTAGGTTGTAGTACTTTTAATTTTTTTGAGATCTTAATTTTTAATCCAATGTGGTTTTAAATTTGAGGTTTTGGGGGTTGTTTTATGTTTTTGTTGCTGCTTGTTGTTGTAAACTGCCCTGAGTCACCTCGGGGAGGAGGGCGGTGGATAAATTTGAAAAAATAAATAAATAGTCCCAAAAACCATCCTCTCACTTCAGCATTTTCCTTATAAATTGCCTGCCTTCTGACATCATTCATGTTGGGGAAATTTGTTTTTCTCCATGAAAAATGATCTTTTACACCTTGGATTCTACCTTGCTGTGGCTAAAGCAATATTATTTGGATTAATAAGGGGCATTTGTTCTGTGTTGGATTTCAGGGGAGGGTGGGGGACTTCCTATTATTTCAAGGTAATTTTTAAGCTTCACTTGTAAAATAAATAAAGAAAATGCATTTGGGTTTTAATAGTTAAACATGCAAGTGGATTTTAGGTTCAAGGGGTAACAGAGGGAGAATATTTGACACGAATGGAAGACATTGTTGACATTAGCTCGGAAGAAAACCGGTTTGACATCTAACAGCATTGGGGGGGTCTTGGCATCATTTCAGGGAGGATTTAGATAAGACCTATGTGCTTGTAATCTGTGTAAAGGCTGTGTTAGTTCTTAGAACTCATGCTTGGAATGGCATCTGCACAGATCTGGGCCACTGGGGTTAAAGGTTTCCCAGATGTAATGATTCATAATCGAAATCTTATTTTTAATAAATCAGCTTTTGTTTTTCACCAAGTCCAGTTGTGTTTTGAGTTTTCCCCTTTGAAGGGCCAGCATCCATAGGATGGTACGTTATAGACCAGTGGCGGTTAACTTTGTCACTCCTACTGTTCCTGGACTTCAGTTACCAGAAGCCCAAGTCAGCACACCTGCTGATCAGGGCTTCTGGGAACTGAAATCCAGGAACAAGTCCAAGGTTAGCCACCACTGTTACAGACTTTTCTGGTACAGTAATACCTCATATAACATTAGTATCGAATAACACTAAAATCGCATAACATTAAGGAATCTGGGGGGAAGAATTGCATCAGATAACATTAAGATCCTATGGGATGCTTCAGATAACAACCGCTAAAGCCTGTGTGGTTACAATGTATCTCTATGGATCCCATAGGATTTTAACATGCATCAGATAACAGTAAAAATCATATAACACCAAGACTTGTGGAACCAGGTTTTAGTGTTATATGAGGTTTTACTGTACAGTATTTTGAATCTCAGTAGATCATCCTGTCAGAGTGGCTTGTGACTAGAGTAGAGAAGCACCTCACCCTGAAATTTTTGGGTAAGGCACAAATGTGTGTAGATCCATGGGCTGTCACTAATATCAAGATTAAGTTATATCCTGCAGCCAAAAGGTCTCCCTTGCTCTAAAGCCAGTTGTGTTCATCTCTAGGGATGACACTCATCTCATTTTACAGCCAAAGAGCCATCGCTGCCTACAGCTGTAGATATTTCTAAATGTTGGAGCACATGGAATGTTGTTACCTTTCCTGCTGAAGCAGTACCTATTTATCTACTTGCAATTTCTTGCTTTCAAACTGCTAGGTTGGCAGGAGCTGGGACAGACAATGTGTGCTCACTCCATCATGCAGCACTTGGGTCTTGAACTGCTGACCTTCTAGTCATCAAACTCTGGTTCTTAACCACTAATCAATACAACCATCAAAGTCAAGGTATACATCAATATAATAGAAAGTATAATATCAGGAGATGTGAAATTCACACATCCAGCAAAGAATTCCACAGGCATTTTGTACAGTTATGGAATCCATTGCACACAAAGCAGCCTGCTTGTGTGTACCTTTATACTACCCCAGGGATCAGCAAACTTGGCTCTCCAGATGTTCTTGGACTTCAATTCCCAGAAGTCCTGATCAGCAGGCATACTGACTTGGGCTTCTGGTAATTGAAGTCCAAGAACACCTGGAGAGCCAAGTTTGCAGATCCCTGTACTACCCCAAGGAAGTCGGATTTCAGTCAGTGTGTAGAATATGTCAGATATATATAAGCACATAAGGCTAGCTTGAGCGAATCATGCCGATGCCTAACAAAGTCAGCAGTTAGTTTAGTATGGGGGCCAACCGGATGCCTAAAGAAAGATAGGAATACAGTAGTTCTAGGTTGGCTTCCTAGCTACTCACACTCAGAGGTATGCAGGCAATTGTGGTCTTCCCAGCCTTACCTTTCAGCCGTGACAATAGATATATTCTTTCCAAGACCTCTGACAGAGATATACAGAATTGGGAGGAGTTCCTCTTTTAGACATGTTGTTTTGGGGACTTTGGGAGCTGTAGTCCAAAAATATAACTCTCTTAGCCTTTGTAAGTGAATATCACATCTGCTGAAAATATCCAGTGGCATATCCCAAGGGAACACGGAAATATGCAGTATTATAGAGGTATCTTTCTTTCCCTTGGCCTTCATGTCCCCCTTCCATTCATGTCCTGTTAAATTAGTGTGTACATGGTACGGTCATCTGATAGAAGCAATGAATCAAACTCAACAAGTGATCAAATGGATATGTGTTTGGGTAGATAAAGGTAAAGGTCGCTCTTGCTCGAAAGCCAGTCATATCCTACCCTAAGGTTCGGTGCTCATCTGTTTATAGCCAAAGAGCCAGCACTGTCTGTGTCTGCAGATGTTTCTGTGGATATATGGCAGGCATGACTAAACACTGGAAGTCATGGAATGCTATTACCTTTCCCACCCAGGCAGTACCTTTTTATCTACTTGCAATTTCTTGCTTTCAAACTGCTAGGTTGGCAGGAGCTGGGGCAGAGAGGGGAGCTCACTCTGTGGTGCACCACTCAGGTCTTGAATTGCTGACTTGTCAACCTTCCAGTCATCAATTTCAACATCTTAACCACTAAGCCACCACAGTCCCATGTTTGGCTATTATTTTATTTATTTATTTATTTATCTATTTCTTTAGGTTTATATTGCCGCCCACTCGCCGCGGCGACTCAGGGCGGCTTACAGTCAAAACAACAACAGTACAATAAAAATTATAAAATGCAACCACATAAAACAACCAAACCAGAACACAAACTAACTCCCGTCAGGCCGTTGTTGTGTGCCCAGAGGAGTGGGCAAGGTCCCCAGCCACTGCTAGGCCTTCGGATCTTCTTCCTCAGGCCGTTGTTGTGGTCCCATATACGTGCCTTCAACAATGGTGGGATGTCAAAAATTTTACTACCCCACTGTGATGGCATCACAGTGTGGGCGGAGCTAACATCATGATGTCATGGATGGGGCCAAAGAATAATAAAATAAAAATAAGCACACACCCACACCTCAAGCCACACACATGCCCACACCCACACAACACAAACCTGTAAATAAATAAATAAATAAATACAATAAAAATTACATTAAAATACACCCACCCGCCCAAACACCCACCCCAAACACACCCACCCGCCCCAAACACAAACCCGTCACTTATCTGTTAGTATAAGTGCCTGGGCAGCACCATGTTGCAAGGGGAGGAAGAAGCCAGGGCATGATGAGGACCTTGCCGCCCCTCCCACTGTGCCTATACCAACTGCCAGGGGAGGAAGAAGCCGGGGCAGGATGAGGACCTTGCCGCCCCTCCCACTGTGCCCACCCCAACATATTGTAATGTAATGTAATGTATTGTCTGTAAGCCGCCCTGAGTCGCCACGGCGAGTGGGCGGCAATATAAATTTGAACTAATAAATAATAAATAAATAAATAAACGGGATATGGTCATCGTACCAGTTCTCTAGGATAATATGTTTTAATGTTAATGTAAAACAGCTGTATCTCCTTAAGGGTTCTCCAATTGGAACAGCAATTGGAACAGCACAGCTGTAGCTTATTGATGAGGTAACTCCAAGACTTTGCTTAAAAACCCCAAGCTAGGCCTTCCAGCCGCCAGGCCTTTTTAGGAACTGTGGTAGTATGTTAATATAGGTAAAGGTATTAAATACACATTAAAATACACACAGACACACCACATCCAAAAGTGAGTCACTTACCCTGGGGAGCAGGGTATAGGGAGCTTCAGGCTAGCAGCTTCCCTTCCTCCTCCCCGCTTGGGAGGACAGCAAGGAGGCCGTGCATACATGCCAAACACTGTAGGCATGCATGCACACCAAGTGCTTGGCGTGCATGTGTAGTGGTGGAACCAGTGAAAAGGGAAGCCCCAAAGGTGGTTCCCCCCAAAAGCTGCTGCCGGTTCTCCGGGACACTGGGGAAAGATACTACTGGTTCTGGCGAACTGGTGCGAACCTGTTACATCCCATCACTGGTCTGCAAACATTCTTTGAGATTCTACATTGGAACTAGTCAGATATTTCTGTCCATCTGGTTGTAATAAACATTAATCTTTGTAACTACTAGAATCTTATAGGTCAACAAGTAAGCATTACATTTCTGTGCTGGCTGACATTTCTGTGGCTGTTCAGCTGTTGACAAGGAACAAACACAGAGTGCAGAGTGAGAACAGTATTGCATTTAAGAGCATCAACTCTAGAAATGCATCCAAAAGGGCAGAGCAACTTAGGTGAGTTAGCTCAACCCCTACATGTGCTCCCCGTGTCAGAAATCTACACTACTTATTTTAAAGGATTTTGCTTGTACTTAATGGCCTTTAGCAATTTGGAAAGGTTACTACTGGATTCAGTTGAAAATAGCAATATTTCTGAAGGGTCCCTGGCCTATCTTTGTAATTTAGTAGACAGTTACACCCCTAGTAGAGATTTCTGCTAGAAGGTTGTTTTTAAAGAGACTCTTCCTTATTAATTTACTTGGAATGATTATTTTTTCTTTATTGAATCATGTCTATATTTCATTTGCTTTCATTCTCAGAGATATTGTTAAACCAGGGTCGTCTTCTTCCATTTCTAGGTCAGATGTGAAACTGACAAAATGAAGGCACACTTTGGTGAATTCATTCTGCATTTCCTTTCACCTGACCTGGTGTGAGAAAGATTAGCTGGCAACACAAGCTTGCCATTACCAGGGTACGCCCGATTGTGGTTCAAAAATACCACAAACGCATTAAAATACCCGACATGCAACATTATATTATCTTGTTACTATGTGTGAACCACCCAGAGCGATGAATGAAATAAATAAATAATCAATTCCCAGAAATCTTTCCCTGTTTAGACTTTCCTACCCATAAAATCCTCTCCCATTGAAGTGCTGAAGTTAATTAAGGCAAAAATTGAGCTGTAACAACAAGCCAACAACAAGGACGAGTTTAGACCAGGGGTGCCCAAACTTTTCAGGCCGTGGGCCAGTCACATGGTTCTTTCCACTGGAAGCAGAAGTAAAATCATTGGGAAGGAAGATTATTGTTTCTAAACTAATACTGTTAGTTTATTACTGTTAGTTTATTGTTTCTGAACTAATAATTAATAAACTAACTAACTAACTAAACTAAGCCTTTCTTTACTCATATCAAGCAGGTTATTTTATGCTTTTCCAGGAAAATCTGGCTATTGCAATTCTTAAGTCTCCTTATGGTATCTGTTTATTCTTCAGAAATAGCCGCACATTTTCTCTCATTTGTTAAATATTGCTACAATGTTCTAGAGTTTGATACCAATTCAGGACATAAGTGGTTGCCTGGAGAGGATGTACAGTCTATTTCTCCAGAAATCTTGAAAGGAAAACTGAAGAGGCATCATTGAGGGATGCTTAACGCAAAGGACAGCACGTTGAATGAGATGAGCTGTTGTGATGCTTTCAAGGTCTAAGCATCTTGCATCCCAAAATCTATATGAGAGACGGGGGAGAAAGACATTGTTTGCTTAGCACTTCTTTTTACAGTAGAATTCTGTACATGCAGTGTTGAATTATTTAATGGAATGCTAGTCATGCATATGGTATCTTCTAGCTGTAAATTGTGCCAGTTTTTGATCTTGTTCCTGCCACAGGCCAGAATTCAGTCCTGTTCAGTAAAATGTATGAACCAGTGGCTTTAGGGCACCAAACCTTCTTGGCTTAGCAAAATATAGTTGTGATGGCGGCTAAGCATAGTTCTTCAACAGCAACTAGTTTTTAGAAAGATTGCTTGGCAATTATAACGTTTATTTCTATAAAGTAATAAGAATTGATGCACACAGATACCCATTGTGGTAGAGTGGGTAGAGTGATGGATTCAGACTCAGGAGACCTGGGTTCAAATATCTATTGGAGCATCTCTCCCTCAGAACATCTCCCCAAATCACCCATTCATCACAATCTGCGCAGCTCCAGGTGCCGACCCGGATGATGGCTAGACAGTCTATAACTAGAAATAGAGCCTTCTCAGTGGCAGCATCAATGCTGTGGAACACTCTATCAGTGGAGCTGTGCCAGGTCCCATTCTTGGATGTATATTTTTTTAAAAATTAAAATGTTCCTAATCAAGGAAGCCTTTAAGAAAATTACACCTTTTACAGTAAACTAGCTGGTCAGTTGATCCTTTGTGCCCACAGACACCAGGTATTTTATTTTATTTTTTATGAACTTATTTGGGTGTTTTAATTTATTTTTTTACTTGTATGTGCACTGCACAGAGTGGGAAATATCCCAGATGGGCGGTATAAAAATGTAATAAATAAATAAACTGCTTGGCCAAGGAAACTCAATGGGGGGTGGGTGGGAGTGAAACTGTTAAAATCATTCCTTAAATATATCATTGAAAGCCCTATTAGGGTCACCATAGGTTGGTTGATGGCATATAACATAAATATGGTATACTAATATAACATATTAATAAAAATTAATCCAGATGTTCATTCTAAACACACCCATGTGTACGTATGAAATCCTGTTATGTGGTTACGTAAAATGCAAAACTTTTAGCAGCAGGTTACTGTAAATGAAGAAGTCTCTGTAGGCATTTTGTGTTGCATACCAAGTTGTATAATGCCTACAGAGGCTTGTTTAAAATTATGGCAATTTACAACTAGCAGATTGCACACTTACACAACAGGATTTTGGCTCTCTCCTGCTGTACCTGATCCACACAAAACAACAGATCGGAACAATGGTGCCTTACCTATCCTCCCTCTTCCTTCATCCTCTTAAGGCAGTGTTTCCCAACCTTTGGTTTTTGGACTTCAATTCCCCAAGGCAATGATCAGCTAGGGTTGCCATATGTCCCCGTTTTCCAGGATATTCCCGGATTCAAGCTGTCCTGGCCAGTTCAAGAGAAAACATGTAAAAGTCCCGGATTTTAAATTTGAACAAAGGAACCAACATTACCCCTCACCAAGGGATTTTTGCAAAGAGTTAATTCACTGCCTCACTGCCTTTCTTTCAGTTATCTTGCTTGAAAGCAGCAAAGGCAAAATAGCACCCTGAGAAGCCCACTGGGGAGGGGAGACATTTGCAAGCAAGATAATTGAAAGACACAGAGGCAGTGAAATAACTCTTTGCAAAAATCCCTTGCCTCACCTTGAAGTTTGTGGGACAAAGAGTCATCCTCAGCCCTTTTCCTTAAGAGCCGGAAGGGAGCAAGAAATACCCATATCTAAGAAGTCAAACCTCCACCATACACTGAGACGGAGGATTCCTTCTTCATGTGACCGGAAAAGGGTTAATTGCATAGGGTGGGTATTCCTAGAGAGGAAGGGAACAGGGTGAGCAGAACGTGAAGAGTCCTCCATCACAAAGGCCCTCCTCCAAAATAAGTCCCTTCCTGTCTCCTGCTTTTCTCCTTCCAGATGGAAATGGAGGCGCCATGGACTGCATTGCCATTCCAGGCCCCTCTTTAGAACTTTCTTCCAAGGGATCCTTATGTGGGGTTTGAGGGTGAGTCTACTTCAGTGGTGTGTGTGTGAAGGGAACCTCGGGGGGGAAGAAGGGTGGTTTCAAGAGTGGCCTAAGAAATTTTGTTCAAAAGAAATAAAAATAAAACCATCAAGAATAGTCTTTTGCAAGAAGAATCACACGGGAAAAAACCTCTTGACTACAGTTTATTTTAAACTGACAAAGGCTGTCTGCCCCAGACAAGGATTCCGTGGGGTCTTAGAGCCACAGCCTCCCTGACAGCCCCATCCCATGCATGTGCAGTTTGAAGAATCCAATGATGTCACATGGCTGTCCCAGTTTGGCGGGAGAGAATTATTGCAACCCTATGATCAACCAATGTACTGACTTAGGCTTCTGGGAATTGAAGTCTGCCCGTGTTCCGTGGAACATAGTTTCAGAAATGCTGTCTTAAGGAATGATATATCGCTCAGTGGTGAACTGAAAAACTAGGACGTTAGCTCCATCAAAATCTGCTTTCTTGATTGAGTTTGCTTTGCACAAGTAAACTGCATTATGGTTCTTGCAGTAGGTTTGCTGTCGTTGGGTCTGTAACTCTAGAAAGTGAGCTGCCTCAACTGCATCACAGCCCTGAGGCTCCCCTAGCAAGTCTGGCATGGCCTGCAGGAAAAAGGTGTCACCAAGTTCCCTCCGGGAAAATATATATACATAAAATGGAATAACACAGCATGCAGACTGCTGGAGGGAAATGAAAGTCTTCCAGGAGAAAGGAAGGAAAATAAATTCTGTATAAACAATACAAGAGTCATGCAAAGTGTTAAATTATTACTATCTCTGGGCTTTGGGAGGAAAGCAGGTTTAAACCTGACAAAGGAGACTTTCCATAAGAAGCTGTAGGATTAAACCACTCCATGTGAATACAGAGGACCCACTTAACCAGCAAGGGTCCAATTGGGAGGGAGTACAGACCTAGTTAAACAGCTGGCATTCTTTAAAAACAAAGGGGGCACTCCTTTAAGATTATGTATTTATTTTTTGTGATAACTAGATCTATTGACTGCAATTATATTAAAAATCAGACCCAACAAAACACTGTTGAATCACAGAGGCTTCACAGCTAAGTGCCTACTCTTAGTAAATGTTAATAAGCTGCAAAGCCAGCTTTTGTTATTCATTACTGTATTTTGAAGAAGCTGGTTTGATACTACATTGATGATGTGTGGTGCATTTGGAGTGAAGCTGCCCTGTTGGATATAGTTTAGGACTTCATAGCCTTTAAAGATAGCCAGGACAATGGGTGCAATCAGATGTGGAAGTAGCTTATATTTTGGACCATTTGTGGCACAATCCAGTGTGAGTTATTTGCTGGTGATCACATGATATACAGGCAATAGCTATAGAACTTGGCTTTAATCCATGTCCATGCTGGACTTTTTGTCCAAAATCAGGGTTACTCATTTTTGGGCCTGGACCAGAACCATTCCTGCCTGGAAGGAAGGGCAACTTTGAAGAAGATTTCTCCAAACAAAATGGCCTTTTCTTCTGTGATCAGATGAAAACCTTTCTTGCTGTCTGATCACATTGTATGTCCCAGATCTGAACATACTCTTTCAGTAGAACTCCCCTTGTGACAGGATGCCTGAAAGCCTATAGAAGTTGAGAAAATACCCCCTCTTGTTGGTATCACTCCACCTAAGATCAGGAGAAGTCACTGTGGACACCTAGAGAACTAAGCAAGAGAATGACCCTCGACACCCTCTCAGTGGATATGAGCCTCAAGCCTGCTGGCTGAGATCCAGGAAGAGCTTTATGGCAAGAACAAACATTTCTGAGGGTAGGCAAAAAGCAAAACCAAATTAGATGGAGGAAGGAGTTTGTTGGACAAGGAACAACATTGAAGGATGATATGATTGGGGAACTCGACCTCCCCTATGTCACTTGGAGGACTCTGAATAGGCTGAGGGTTGGAGTCCCTAAATGCAAGACCAACATGCTCAAGGGGGTGCTGTTGGGAAACAATATCACATAGTGTGAATGTGAAGAGATACAGAATCAGGCTTATTTACTGGTCTGCCAATTGCTGCCAGAGACATGTACCGATGACGACTTGGGTTTGGCAAATGGCAAAGGAAAGAACGTGGCTTCATTTTGGCAGTCCAGGGTTTGATTGGGACACGAAAGAAGAACTGAACTCTCCTGGATTGAGAGCTGATTTTCTTTTCTTTCTTTGATGTGATGATGATGATGATATATGAATGGAGGGACTTTTATAGGCAAAGTATCATCTAATGGGATTCAGATTTACCGAAAGTGGAAGCTGGATCCTCTGCAATTCACTAGACCAATCTGGGAATACCTATCTCAGAAGGCTGACAGATGTAAACTATTTTTATGGCTCTTGGGTAATTTCATGGCAAACTATTATGTCAAAGCTCTCACTGATCTCTACAATGGTGAAATGGTTCCTGGCAACTGAAACAGCAGTTTATGATGGTCCTGTCCTTCTGAGAAAATAAATAAATGGGGTCTCTGATTTTCCCTATAGAAGCCAGAAAAGCACTGACAATAACTGATTCAGGGGGATGCTAGATCACTTCTCCAGATTTCCCTCTATATCACTGTATATTACAGCTGTAAGATTCTCTCTTAGCACATTAAAATGGTATTGATCTAGGGCCATGGTGGCAAACCTTGGCACTCCAAGTGTTCTTGGATTTCAATTACCAGAAGCCCAAGTCAGCACTCCTGCTGATCAGGGCTTCTGGGAATTGAAATTCTAGAACATTTTATTATTTATTTATTTCTTCCAACTTGCTATCCCGCCCCAATCGGGTAAAAACCCAACATCTGGAGTGCCAAGGTTCACCATCACTGATCTAGGGTCCTCCTAGGGATGTTCTGAAGACAGGAAACTTGGCCATCTGCTTTTACATTGTCTTCGTTTAGCTTTGGGTGTAAAGCAGAAGGAAAAGTAACAACTTGGGTTTCAAAAAGAGGGAGAGAGAAGGAGGCAATAGAAGTCATGGAAAACGCTACAAGCCCATTATGGGTTATAGAGGGTGATAAATCTGTGCTAAATAAAATTCTATAGAATGTGGAGGAGAGCATTAAGAGCAATTTATTTATTTATTTATTTTATCATACTTCTATGCCGCCCTCCTCGCAAATGACTCAGGGCAGCTGACAACAAATAAAACATAATCAATAATACAATCCCACAATAAAAAACCCACCCATCACAAAAAATATATAGTAAAAAGTTAAAATGTAAAAAGAGAATAAAAAGATAAAAGAGGCAAAGATTAAAAGATACAGCTAAAATGGGAGGGGGGCAATGGGGGAGTCAAATGACCCAGCAGGCCTGAATGACCGACTGGCCCAGACCCCATACCTGCATATAGCAATACATATAGCAATGCATAGTAACAAGCAATGTATTAAATTAATTTTGGCAGAAGATAATGAGAACTATAGCTACCGTATATGCCGGCATACAGGGCGACTTTTTCACCCCCCAAAAAATGCCTCCAAGTGGGGGGTCGTCTTGTCTACCGGGTGCAGATCATTTGGGTTCCCAAATACTTACCGGGGCTTGGGCAGCCGCTCCGGGGAGACCGTTGAATCCTTCCCCGCCACCTTCTTGGAAGATCCCGCCCTAAGCTCCCCTTCGCCCAATCAGGGGAAAGGACAGGTCTTCCTGCGCGGTTCCTGTCCTTTCCCCTATCGCGGTTCTTGTGCAGCGGCGGAGCAACCGCCCACATGGCTGGGGCTGCTTCTCGTGCCCATGGCAACCATCCGCACGACCACATTCAAACTCGCCCGCATTAAACTCGCGGCCGCGGCAACCTGATTGGCTCCTCCGTCTCTTCGGGAAGATCCCGCCCCAAGCTCCCCTTTGCCCAATCAGGGGAAAGGACAGGTCTTCCTGCGCGGTTCCTGTCCTTTCCCCTATCGCGGTTCTTGTGCAGCGGCGGAGCAACCGCCCACATGGCTGGGGCTGCTTCTCGTGCCCATGGCAACCATCCGCACGACCACATTCAAACTCGCCCGCATTAAACTCGCGGCCGCGGCAACCTGATTGGCTCCTCCGTCTCTTCGGGAAGATCCCGCCCCAAGCTCCCCTTTGCCCAATCAGGGGAAAGGAGAGGTCTTCCTGCGCGAAAATATACTGTAATATTTTCTGAGCAAAGCATATCAGAGACTAAACAAAACAACATCAAAAAACTTGTGCCACCTTAAAGACTACGGTAACTCTTGTATTTACTCTTTTGCATGTGTGGAAGGTGTGCGGAAGAGGGGGTGGTCTTATATAGCGAGTATATAACAAACTCTATATTTTGAGTGGAAATGTTGGGGGGTCGTCTTATCTATCCAGTCGCCTTGTGCACCGGCATATACGGTATCTATTGCTAATGCAAAGTAATGAATAAATCAAATGAGATCCTTTCAAAAAGTAGGGTCCTGAGCTTTCCCACCTCCAGATGGAAAGCAAAATATGACAGAAAAAAAGTGTGAAAACTTTGACATATACGTGAATATATTTCTGGATCACTGTCTCCTCTGCTTCAGAAATGTTTTTTGTTTTTTTAAATGGACAACCGAATGGCTAGGCTTTTTCACTTCCCAAGGAGGCAGACATCAATTCCAGGTTATGGCAATAACCTCACCGTTTAATTGCCTGGCTGGGGGTTTGTAAACTTTCCTGGAGCAACATGAAAGCAGTTATTTTGCTTCCAATATAAGGAATCCTCAGCTGGCTATTTGGGATTATTGTGCAAGCCCTTTCTTAAGCATTTTAAATATGTCCTTGTGAGCATAACTCTTGCTTTAATGAGAAATGAAATGAGTCAAGAGCTGCTAACTTGGTTGTATAGTTTCACATCTTCCCCCAAGCGCAAAGATACTTCCAATCTGTACTTAACCTTTGAATGGTCCCTCATTATCCTCTGGTAGCCGAGGGGTGCAGAGTGGCACTTTGCCTCGGTCTATGAAGTTTTGATTTGAAACCCATGGAGCACAGCTATTTTCTTGGTTGCCTCCATAAACCACACTCCAAGACAGCAATGTATGTGATTGATTGAAAAGCAGACAGCGCGTGAGGTCTCAACTCCAGGGGTTGTTCAGAGCGCATTTAGGCAATGCAAAGAAATGCACTTGAAGCCACAAGTCTGCTGTCCACACCCTCCCTTATGCTGGCACCATCAATAAATAAAACTGGTGGCTTAGTGGTTAAGACACTAAACTTGACTGGGAGGTCGGCAGGTCAGCAGTTCGAGACCTGAGTGCTGCTTCACAAAGTGAGCTCCTGTCTGTGTCCCAGCTCCTGCCAACCTAGCAGTTCAGTGCTAATCTCTGTTTATAACCAAAGATCCAGCATTGCCATTGACATGAGGCAGGCATGTACTAGACACCAGAGTGTACAGAACACTGTTAACCTTCCCATCGAAGTAGTACTTATTTATCAACTTGTAATTTCTTGCTTTCAAACTGCTAGGTTGGCAGGAGATGGGACGGAGATGGAAGCTCACTCCATCATGCAGCACTCGAACTGCTAACCTGTTGACCTTCCAGTCGCCAGGTTTAGAATCTTAATCACTAAGCCACCGCAGTCCCAGCATCACAACACAAATTGTGCAAAATGATTATGGCTGCCACCTTGTTCAAAGTATTTTGCTGATTAGAAAAACTGTAGTTTGCATCCTTCTAAAAATCATCCTATCTTTCTGAGTTCACTCTGTCTGTGTGGTTTGTTTTTCAAAGGGAAGTTTTACCAAGACAGGTTGTGCAGGTAATTGAGTCCCTGGTGAGAAAAATCACATTTCTGTACTTGCTCCCACCTGGAAACTTGGGACCTTGGATGTTGCAAAATTCCTTGTTGTTGTGATTCATCAAATTGAGACAATCTAAACTGATGAGTGCAGAGAATGTAATGTGTATTCTTTACTTCAGGACAGGGTCAGAGAAATACTCATCGAATTCTTCATGCTTGTTCACTTAGGCTTTTTTGAAACAAGGAGAAACTTAGTCAAGAATTCTTAAACTCTGCCACATTTCCATCGGAAAGGAAGAATGTATGATTTCCTCCCTACCATGTAGGTCATTATAATTTCTCCAAATTATATCCAGACTTTCCCCGGAATCTGGGAACTGAGGTAGGGTCCATCAGTCAGGAGAAAAAGGGTTCTCCTTCGTGTTGTTTGGGGATGCACACTAATGGGTTCTGAAGTTGGGGGTGAGCAAAGTATTTATCCAGATGCTCACAGATTGCCCCTCCAATCTCATTTACTTATCTATCCAGCATCAGTTACACAATACTATAAAATAGCATCGTTTGCATAAGATCAAAATTATTGACAGATTGTCAGAGTCCAGGGCATGGGCAGCTGGCAAGTAACATGATCACCAGGGTCCAGGACTACTAAGTAACTTGCCAAAGAGTAACCATATTTCAGCTGAAGCCCCAAGTCCAGAATCAAACCAAAGATACAGGACTAGTCCAGATGATGAAAGTATAATCCAAGCAAGCCAGAAGTCAAGTGACCAAGAGAACAGATGGGGACGGATACCTTCAGGAACAGGGGCAAGGCAAGGATGGAGTTTAAGGAGCACAGATTCAGGAGAGGCACAACAGCAATCCACAGGTACTAGGCAGTTTTCAGAAATAGAAACAAGACAGGAGATATTTTAGAGGAGGGGTAGCCAACCTTGATTCTCCAGGTGTTCTTCAACTTCAATTTGCATAAGCCCAAGTCAGCACACCAGCTGATTAGGGTTTCTGGGAATTGAAGTTCAAGAACACCTGAAGCACCAAGGTTGGCCACTCCTGTTCTAGAGTAAAAACCTAGAACAAGGTGAGAGAGCCAGCAACTGCAGGAATATTTATTACTGAGGCAGCTTCTGGGAGGAAGAGCTGGTTCTTATACAGCTAAGCCCTCCAGGGCACCAAGTAGAGCTTATAATTATCTAGAACCTTCCTCCGGGGCTCAAAGGTGGGACATAGCAGCTGCAGCAGGGTGAGGGTCCAACCCTAGAAGTTTCAGAACTGGCTAGTCCTGTGAGCATCAAGCTACCTTGGGGAAACTCATCCTGCAAATACTGAAGCTGCCTCAGATTCTGACGCAGATGTCAAGTTGTCAAATCAGTTTGAGGATCTCACAGCTATCACAAGCTTTATCATTTACCCATGCATCCATGTATTTAATATGCTCCTTGATTTAACAAAGCTGTGCTATATTCCATCTACTGAATTACGCCTTATTCCTTCTGTTATTCCTTCCATTGATGAATATGTCATTAAGAGCTGAGAAACAATGGCAGGTTTTAGACCCAACTGTGATCTGAGCAGCAGATTCCCATGCTGCATTCAACCAATAGTTTTGACTGGTTTAATTGTGTCCTGCCACCAGGCCCCCAAATGTTCCGCTCATTAACAATGGATGAGAAAACAACATGATGGAGCTGTCATTGCAGATGAAAGTAGGTGGAATATATTCTATGTTATTTAATTAATACTGTTTTGCCCTAGTTTTTAACATTATACATTCCTCCCTAAAGTATGTGATAGGGGATGGGGGGGACATATTTAGAGAAATGTTAATTAATACAGTTTGATGGTTTTCAATAAAATAATGCCTCCAGCCTTGTCCTGAAAAGGGTCATATAATTGTAACTTCACTCTTTTTGTGTAACTTTTTGGGATTTTTTTAAAGGATTAGACAAGCTGTTTTCTGAAATGTGGCTCTGAATGTGACAGACCTGTCTTGTGAACCAAGCAAGTAGAGCCCCCCCACCCCACCCCCACCCCTTGGAGTACAGACCATCTTGCTTGAAGGCCAGTCGTGTCCAACTCTAGGGGGCGATGCTCATCTCCATTTACAGACAAAGAGCCAGTGCTGTCTGCATCCGAAGATGTTTCCGTGGTCATGTGGCAGGCATAACTAGACTCTGTTACCTTTCCTGTCTAAGTGGTATCTATTTATGTACATGCAATTTCTTGCTTTATAACTGTTAACAGGTGCTCCGGTCTTGAACTGCTGATGTGCCAACCTTTTCGGTCTTCAAGCACCACAGCTACCCCATCTATGGTACAGTAATACCTCGGTTAACGTGTGCACCGTACAACGTTAAAACCGGATAACGTCAGGAAATTTGAGGGAAACTTTTGCACCTCTTCGGAAAGGGAACAGGGCTTTTTTTTTACATTGTGCGATCAATGCATCGCACAATGTTAAAAACCAGATAACGTCATGACTCGTGGAACCAAGTCATAACATTATCCAAGGTACTAGTGTACTTGTTTTATATTTAATGTAAACAAAAGCCATGAAGCTCCATGTGGAGGAGAGAGAGAGAGAGAGAAGATACAGAAGGAAAGGGTGAGACTCACCAGGATTGTACTGGGGTGGAGGAAAGAGAGAATTCAGTCCTGGTGACAATTGTTTGTTTATATCTCCTCTTTGATTTGCGAGGAAATCTATAGTTCATGCCAAACTAGTAATAATAATTTTGTGTCACAAATTATTCTGGGTTGAAAGGATTTTTGCGGAAGAAACTCTGCTCAGGGAATGCCCAAATGAGGCTCCTTTCATGTCCCCAAGAGCTGGGACAGAGACAGGTGTTCAATTCATCATGCAGTACCCGGGTCTCGAACTGCCAACTTGCCAGCCTTTCAGCTAACAAGGCAAAATTCTTAACCAATGAGCCACCGCAGCTCCTGCCAAAACTGGTAGGAGAGCAAGAGAAAGTACTTCTAGACCAGAACATGAGAATTCATTGGGAGACATTACAAGGATCTCTGTCCTAGGGACTGCAGTGACTCAAGTGGTTAAGACACTAACTGGAATGCAGCAGGTCAGCAGTTCGATACCCGAATACTGCAAAATGAGTTCCCATCTCTGTCCCAGCTCCTGTCAATCTAGCAGTTCGAAAGCAAGAAATGGAAAGTACATAAATAGGGACCACTTCAGTGGAAAGGTAAATAGTGTTCTGTGCACTCCGGTGTCTAGTCATGCCTGCCACATGTCCACAGAGATGTCTGCAAATGCAGACAACTCTGGATCTTCAGCTATAAACAGAGAAGAGCACTGAACACTAGAGTTGGATACAACTGGCTTTCGAGCAAGAGTAACCTTTATCTGTCCTGACTGAAGGAAGGGGAGATATGATGCCCTGCAACCTCATGATAATCTTTTTTTTCTGAACAACATGTTGCCTTCCATGGTGGTTATTTCAAAGATCAATAGCAAAGGATACCTTTTTTATGATTTGCTTATGGGACCAGAGTTTCCTTCAGTTTCTTTCCATAGATAGTTATTTGCCTGCCTGGATTTGGCCCTGCCAGACTGGCAAAGAAATGGTTAACAGAGATAAAAGAAAAGTATTCATCATTGCCTTGTTTTCATCCAACCAGAAATTAGGTAATTTTAAAGGGGGGAGCAATAGTAATTCAAAATGTAAATTATACCTTGCCTTGGGCTCTCTTGCAAGAAAAAAAGATTGCCTCATACTTCTCTCTGCTGAAAAACATGGTAAGGAGCTCCCTATGTTTTCAGTGGAGTTGTATATTAACACTAACTATGCTTCTCACAGGGGACTACGGTGGCTCAAGTGGTTAAGACTCTGATCTTGGCAACTGGAAGGTCTTGAGGTCAGCAGTTTGAGACCTAAGTGCTGCATGAGGAGTGAGCTTCGGTCTCTGTCCCAGCTCGTGCCAACCTAGCAGTTTGAAAGCAACAAATTGCAAGTAGATAAATAGGGACCACTTTGGTGGGAAGGTAAACAGCGTTCCGTGCACTTCGGTGTCTAGGCATGCCTGTCACATGTCCACGGAAATGTCTGCAAATGCAGATAGCTCTGGCTCTTCAGCCCTGAGCACTGAACCCTAGTAGAGTTGGATATGACTGGCTTTCGAACAAGGGTGACCTTTACCTTACCCTCAAGAATGTTTGTTCTTGCCATAAAGCTCTTTCTGGATCTGAGCCAGCAGACTTGAGGCTCATATCCATTCAGAGGATGTTGAAGGCCAGTCTCTTGCCTAGTTCTCTCAGCATCCACTGCTACTTCTCTCCTGATCTTAGATGGAGTGGTACCAGCAAGAGGGTATATTTTCTCAACTGGTCTAGGTTTGAGGTATCCTGTCACTATATGCATGGCTTCATTAACAGCAATGATAAATCAGCTATGAAAGCATTGAAGTTATGGTCTTGTTTATCCAGTGCAAATCCCATTCGGTTCCCACCCACTCACCAGGACTAGAGATCCTTATGAATTGTGTTAGTTTTTAATTTGAAGTGACCTAATCCCATCTGTAGCTCACAGATCAAACAATGGATTGTTATCCTTTCCAAGTATATGTCTCTGAGGTTTGCAAAGCAATTCTTGGCTCTAACAGTTTATGGAAATGAAATTTATATTGTCTAGGAGAAATCACACTGTGAGATCATATTCCAAAATACATATAATGGGAGACAGTCCATTCAAGCTGTGCATTTAAGTGTATGCTTGTACTTGATGTTCCTGGCGCTCAAAGAAAGACAGGCTAATGGGTAAATGGGACGGAAAGTGCTTCCCAGTGAAATTGGCATGGATTGAGGGACTGCGGTGGCTTAGTTGTGAAGATGCTGAACTTGATGATTGAAAGGTTGGCAGGCAGCAGTTCTGGACCCAAGTATTGCATGGTGGAGTGAGCACCTGTTGTCTGTCCCTGCTCCTGCCAGCCTAGCAGTTCAAAAGCAAGAAATTGCAAGTTGAAAAAGGGCTGAACCATGATGGGCACCTGAATCCAAATGGTGGTCAATGTCTCACTGAGGGAAGGGGTGTCTCTCCCCCCCCCCACACACACACAACTCAAACATGTACTGGTGTGCCCCCTCCTAAAAAAAACCACTCAATCTGAATATACCTTTGAATTTCCACCCTGTCTTGAACCTCCCCTTTTTGGGGAAGATTGTCGAGAAAGCAGTGGTGTGGCAGCTCCAGGGGGTCCTGGAGGAAGCAAATTATCTGGACCCTTTCCACTCAGGCTTTAGGTCAGGTCATGGTGTACAGACTGCATTGGTCTCACTGTTCGATGCTGGTGACAGGAAGATGGTGGGTACCCCTCCATTCTCGCTTTTCTTGATCTCTCAGCGGCTTTCAATACTGTCGACCAGGGTATCCTGCTGGACCGCCTCCAGGGGTTGGGGAACTGGGGCACTGTGCTGTCCTGGTTCTCCTTCCTGAGTGGCCAGACCCAGTCGGTGTGGGTGGGGGGCATGGAGTCAAGTCCAAGGCAGCTCATGTGTGGGGTGCCTCAGGGTTTGGTCCACTCACCCCTAATCTTTAACATCTACATGAAACCTCTGGGTGAGACCATCCGATTCCATGGGGTGAGATATCATCAGTATGCTGATGATACTCAGTTATATATCTCTGCCCGTGGTGATCCCAGTGATGTGGTCAAAGTCCTGACCAGTTGTTTGGAGGCGGTTAGGGTCTTGATGGGGGACAATGGACTACAGCTGAATCCTAGCAAGACTGAGTGGGTGAGGGCCCCTGGTCCTCATAAAGAGTTATCCCAGGTTATTTTGGATGGGGCATTGTTGCCCCAATCTGATCAGGTGTGCAACCTGGTGGTCCTCCTGGACTTGTGTCTTCTGCTCCAGGAGCAGGTTACGGTCGCGGCCAGGAGGGCCTTCGATCAAGTGGGTATCATTTACCAATTGCTCCAACTCCTGAATCGGGAGGCCTTGCTCACGGTCACCTTCCGTTTGGACTATTGTAATGCGCTCTACATGGGACTGCCCTTTATGACCATCCAGAGACTGCAGTTGGTCCAGAATGTGGCGGCCCGTGTGGTGGTGGGGTGTGGTTGTTTCGCCACTGCCTTGCCACTGTTCTGTGAGCTCCACTAGCTGTCTATATGTCTCCAGGTGCAGTTCAAGGTGCTGGTTGTCACCATTAAAGCCCTTCATGGTAGCGGACCAGGATACCTCAAGGACTGCATCGTCCCTACGACATTGACCTGTCCCACGAGAGCAAACTGAGAGGGCAACCTCCATATACCATCTGTTGGGGAGGCGCGCCTCTCCAACACGAGGAAAAGGGCCTTCTCAGTCATAGCCCCCACATTATGGAACCTCCTCCCGGTAGAACTACGTCTCCAAGCCCAGTTGCTACCGTTTAGGAGAGAATTGAAAATGTCATTAGCAGAACGGGTCTGGGGGCCAGGATTGCCAACAAGCTCTCCTTTTTGGCTCGTCTGAGTCCCCCCCCTCCGATAATTGGTTTAATTGAAGGGCTTTTAACTGTTTTTATATTGTTTTTAAGTTTTGCTAAGCAGCCAATGAGGTGCTCGCTGGACTGTGTACACCACCCAGACTCCATTGATTGGGGCGGTATATAAATCTAAATAAATAAATAAGATAAGTTGATAAATAGATACTGCTCCAGTGGGAAGATAATCAGCATTCTGTTCACTGTGGTGTCTAGACATGCCTGCCACATGACCATGGAAATGTCTGCAGACACAGACAGCACTGGCTCTTTGGCTGTAAATGGAGATGAGCACCAAATCCTAGAGTCAGATGTGACTGGCTTTCAAGCTAGAGCAACTTTTACCTATAAATAGTTTGTGTGAAATGGACAGGGATCAGAAAAGCTTGGGATTTGGAATACACACACACGGAAGAATTGTTTTCTCCACATGCACCAATGTTTGGCACCCATCTATAAATTTCTTCATCCTTAAACTAGTTTTATTTTTTATTTTTTAAAAGACATGCAATTCAAGGTGCTGGTCATTACCTTTAAAGCCTTATATGGTAGTGGGCCAGGATACTTAAGAGACCGCATCTCCCCAAGGTTATCTGTCCATCCCACCAGAGCGGACCGGAGAGGCTCCCTAGCTGTGCCATCAGCTAGAGAGACTCGACTCTCTGGCACTAGAAGGAGGGCCTTCTCCGTGTCCTCTCCGACCCTCTGGATCCACCTGCCTCTAGACTTACGTCTTCAGATGGAGCTGCTGGTCTTTAGGAAGGGAGTGAAGACTTGGCTGGCAGGACTGGTGTGGCTTAGTGATGGTTCACTGACCCCTCCCTGCTGGCTTATTTAACATCTTATACCCACCCTCTCTTTTATGTAAAGGAACAAATGCTGTTTTAAACTGTTTTTAGATTTTTAATTGTATTTTATATATTTTACATGATTGATTTGTAATTCAACCTGAGTCGCCCATGCGAGTAGGGTGGAATAGAAATTTGAAAAATAAATGAATAAAAAGAAGTGAAATCTTAGTGTGGGTCTTTCCTTCCTTAATATTCCTTGACAAAAGCTGATCTGCCTGATGTCTTCACCCTTACCCCCACCATTATCCAGCAGATAAGCGATGTGACAGCACAAGCCAGGATTTCTGACTGAAAGCAGAGGCCCATGGTATAAAGAATCAAAGTTATTGCAAATGTTTGTGATTGAACAAAATATGTACTGAGAGAAATGAATATGAAAAATCTTTCAAGTGCTTTTGCTTTTTTAAAATGGGTAATATCAAAAGATAATGAAACCTCTGCACTTATCTTTTCATGCATAGATGCTAATTCATCATGTCAAATTAGCTTGAATATTGCTACAAGATTTTGCACATTATGCTTCCAATACCAGCTAACTGATTTTTTTAATGTAATTGGTGTTAAGCGTTCTGTACATTTTCAGGGATTGTTCTTCTAAATAATTTTAGTACATTTGAAAGGTAGTAATGCTGTGGTTCCCAACATGGGGCACATGCCCCACAAGGGGACAATTTGGTTTTTAAACAGGGCAATTCAAGAATGAGTTGTTAACAGGTAATGGCCTTTGAGGTTTCCTCCACTTGAATAGGAGTTTACTTATTGAATAATAAGAATTATATATCACAAGAGAGGGGAGGCATCAGGATTTTAGAGATGCTTAGGGGGGGCATGGCCAAAAAAAAGGGTGGGAACCACTGTAGTCTGTAGTACTGGAAAGGTATTTGCATTTGCCTTTAAACTTTGATATAAACCTGAGGAAGAGAAGAGAGGGAAGACAGCTAAAGATTGAAGCTCTGCTGGCCATTGTAAGATATCATTTGTGATCCATTTTTAAACCAGGGCATCATGGTCATCCTTGAAGATCATTGTCATAATATCTTCTGCCAATTGCCAACAGAGACCCATTTTACTGATTGGGAGGGACTGCAGATGAAAGATCTATGCATAACCATGTAAATAGTTGCCAGTGAGGTTCCCATATTAGTCTGTTGTAACAAAAGGCTTTGGGGAACCTTCGAAGACTTCACTTAACAGCTCTACTATTGCAATTATGGTGGAGGTTTTTCCTTTTTGGCTCGTCTGAGGTCCCCCCCCCCCCTTGTAATTGGTTTAATTGAAGGGCTTTTAACTGTTTTTATATTGTTTTTAAGTTTTGCTGAGCAGCCAATGAGGTGCTCGCTGGAATGTGTACACCACCCAGACTCCATTGATTGGGGCGGTATATAAATCTAAATAAATAAATAAAATAAGTTGATAAATAGGTACTGCTTCAGTGGGAAGGTAAACACACTGAGCTATCTAAAAGTCTATGAGGGTTTTCCTTCTCGTACATATGCTTGCTAGAAGCAAAAGGGAAAGTACCTGAACCAACAGATATACTGGACAGTTTAAATTCAGAATACCACTAAAAATAATGTGTGACTTCATTGACAGAGATAGACTAGTATATATCAGTAGACGTGGAGGTACAAGTTATTATGTTTTTATGAAAGATGTAAAATTCAGTTTCTCTCTCTCTTTCTTTTCTATCTGTCTCTTGGTCCTCTTAATCCTATCTGCATTTTTGACAACCATATTTCGTATGTCTCCAGTGTACTTTTCCCAATGTGTACAACTGTGTACATTTAGTCCATGTTGTTCTACTCAGCTGGTGTTACTCACATTATGGTTATTTGTGTTATTTGCACAATTTTGTTCTCTGTGGCCAAATTATTTTCCTCTACTCTTCTCAAAGTGCCACAAAATGCCTCAACCTCTCAAAGCGTGAGAAGAGTAATTTTGCAGATCCTCCTCCTTGCACGCAAGCATGAGAAGAGTGAGACTTTTACATTCATGTTTGGCATAATCATCAACACCCCTTGTTGGTTACAGTCATAGTGTTGGGTTCACAGACCCTGGGCATTTTTCTGATTAGATGGACTTTGAGAGTAAGGACTCATGGCTATTTTTCCTTAAGGAATGAGAACTTCATAACTTGCAAGGGAGGTGTCATTTTTCCACCATCTGATTCCTTCCTGCCCATCACCTCTTGTTTTCTGGTGTGCAAGACAGGCATTCTCCGAAAACAAGGGTGCTGTTGGAGAAGGTGACATGCTTGAAGAGTCAATTTTGAAGACAAAAATTAATGAAACCCAAGTTCACCTTTGTTAACAGCAGCAGGTCACATGCCATCTTCTGTTAGGCCTCACTTTTAACTGTTAACAAAGGTAAAAATTGAAGGAGGATCTCTGTCAACTAACAAAGCCAGGGGGATAGTGAACAAAAGCGAGACAGAGAGAGTTATATTGAGCTAAATCTGATTTTTAGTTCCAGCTATGGTAGACATATTTGTAGGAAACTTTTGGGAGAAATTACAAATTGGTTTCCAACTAGCTTTATGTCTTGCCTGAATTACTTCTTTAGCAAAAGGAAGTCCCGCTGTTTTATTTTTGCATTTTATAAGCTCTGGATGGTCGATCCATTATCTCAGTATCCCCCACCCTCATGGGAAACACTCAAGTCAATTCTGCTTATTGAAGAGTACTTTCAGTATAAAGCACAGCAAGAAGTATAGATTCAAAATAGATTCAAAGAACAAATAGAATTCATCAGGTCGCTCTGCTTCAGGGATTATTATGTCCTACAGGGTCAAGTCATAGACATGTATGGGCTCCAATCCATTAGACGTTCCTTGTTCTCTTCTACTGGTACCCCTCTTCCGTGGAGGGATGCTAAGTTGTCTTCACTGACAGTAGGAGTTGCCAACATTCTTAGGATAAAGTTGCTGCAGGGCATTCTGGGAAATTTGGATTCCTAGTTCCAGCCAGCTTTGAGAAGGGGCTTAGGTCAGTTAATGGGCCTACAGCAGCATAAGAGAATAGGCCAGCAGCAGGGGTTATAGTGCACAGTCAAACCACAAACAGCTAGCAAACAAGTTAGGTCAGAAGTATTCAAAATCAGAGTCCGTGGAACAGAGTCATGGTCAAACCAAATAAAGTCGACCAGACATTTTGACAAGCCAAGTGCAGAGGAGCCAAAGGCAAAGTCAAATATCAGTCAAACATAACAAAACATTCAGCTATTTCAGGAATGTAAGGAGCCAGGGATGTTTTGTGCCTTCAGCAGCTTCTGAGCCTCAGAATTACAGGTTCCACTCGAGTTCCATTTCCCATACATAAAAGATCGCCATATGGAGAATTTCTCCTAAGGAAACCTGTATTCCCAAGGAGTCACCTCCTAAATCTTAGCTCTTCTAGGCAGTTTGATTCTGCTCAGTCTGGCTTTTACAGGTTTGGGCACAGCTCTGCTGTAGAGCTCCTGTCATATGAAAAGAGATGATTCCTTGCTCACTCTTCTGAGGACTCAACCTCTATCTGGGCCTCAACTGCCAGTAGTCCTAGAACAGGGCTGTTTGCTGGGGACCTTGAAGGCTTGACTAATGAAGACTCTTCCACCTTGGCCAAGACTGTTGGAAAAGTTGGTGATTGTTGGATAATAAGGGGACGTATAATCATACTGATGGTTGTCTCCTTTCACAGAAGCATGGCCAGTATGTACAAATGAATGACATAAGCATCAGACTGTGAATTTAGGCCCAACTTGTTGAAATGGGGAGGACTGGTTTTGATTTGATGGAGCATTGGAATAAATTCTGATGACCTTGAACATATTTCCTATAAAATAACTGATGGTGAAAATTTTGGCGGAATCTGCACCCGCAACCTTGAGAGCCACACACGTGCTGTCTGTGCAGCTTATGTGGCTTGCAGACAAAAAGAAGCAACCAGGTTCTTGGTGAAAAATGAACAAAAACCTCTTTACTCGTGAGGAGTGTTACATATTTACAGTGCAGGCAGAAAACAAAACTAGCTTGACTTCAGCAATATGTACAAAGTTCATAAAGTCCAACACACACAGTCTTTTCTCTCTTGCCAAGTTAGAGCACACAGCTCTCTGCTCTGCTTACCCAAATACCACCAACAAGTGTGGGCAGTAGACCTCGTTAGTTTGCAAACAGTTCCACAGTTGAGAGTAGCTAGAAGAAGCTGTGAAGCGATTCTCTTCGTACCTCAGTGGTCTTCGGCTGTTCCAATGCAGTTTGGCCTTGAGTTGAACACTTTCTAGACTCAGGCATAAATCTTGACAGTCGAATGCAGCAGTGCATCAGGCTAAGGGCAGGCAAAAAATGCAAGCCAAAAACTGCAATCAGTGTGCCTCTCTTAATGTGCTCAGAGGCTAGCTGATTTTGTGCTGACTCATAGCACCTAGCCATACCCTGCAAACAGCTTTAAGGCTACAATGGCCATATCCAGCTTGCAACATACAATAATACCTTGCATAACGAATTTAATTCGTTATCCAAGGTTGCTCACTATGCGAGGTTGCTTGCTATGCGAAATAAACAAAATTCCTATGGAAAAACTCGCATAACGAGCATTTCAAGGGGGAAAACTCGCATAGCGAAAAAATTCGTTATGTGAGTTTTTCCCATAGAAATGCTCGTTATGCGAGTTTTTCCATAGGGAAAGCTCGACTTGCATAACGAAAATTTTTGTTATGCAAGTCAGACTGCTTAGAAAAAAATTTGATCGTTATGTGAGTTTTTCGCTAAGCGAAACACTCTATGCGAGGTTTGACTATAGTAGGACAGTGCTGCCCAGGCACTTATACCAACAATAACCTACTTGCCAAGATGGGGAAAGCTACTCTTTTGGTTTGCAGCTCTCATTATGTAGATAAAAGAGATTGAGAACCTTGAGGTTAGAATGTGGATGTGACAGATGCATAATGCAACTTTAAAGGCATCATGCAAAATTGTATCAATTTTCTCTCTGTGTCATTAAATTAATGTATTAGAGCCCCATAGATCCCAGCTTGTAGGAGCTGTGGCTGCATTTAGGGATAGTAATGTTTTACTCATCTTAATACATTTTACAGTAAATGCTTGATATCAATATTTCACATGTAACTGTCAGCAAATCTAGGTAGCTTTTTTGAATGTATAAATGAAAAGATATGTGATAACAAATGATTGGTAGCATTCACATCTGGGTTTCTTGAGAACAACAGCACTTGGGAGCTGATAGTACAAACAGAAGGTACCAGATTTACAAATCAGGCTTATTGGGTTTGTTTTTGTTTTTATTAAATCTGCTTTTGAAATCCCAATTTCATTAACATTTGCAAGTACTGGTAAAACTGGTGTGAACCTGCTGAATCCCACACCTGGGTAAAATTCAAACCTGTGGGGAAAGATATGGGAGAGGGAGATAGACTGCATAGGTCAGTGATGGCAAACCTTTGCACTCAAGTTCTTGGACTTCAGTTACCAGAAGCCCAAGTCAGCACTCCTGCTGGTTAGGGCTTCTGGGAATTGAAATCCAAAGTCACCTGGAGTGCCAAGGTTCACCATCACTGGTATAGGTTAATCTTTTTTTCTATCACATGATCATCTGCCTTGGTCTGCCTTCTCTGATCTATCATCTGTTTGGGTCTTTCCATGCAACCATCTCATCCATCAGTGGCAAGGCAGTGTTGGAGGAATATTTCAATTAAAAATTGGTTTTTTCATGTACTGCTGGCGGGGGCATGGGGGGGGGAGGACTCCAGTCTGAGACCTGCTTGTCTGCTCCTGGTGTACTTTGCCCAGCTGAACAGAACCATGCTGATTTTTTGCTTGTTTGATTTGGGTTTCTAAGACAGATTTCCATCTAGTTATGCCCAGAATAATGCACAAATACAGAAAGCAAAAGCTCAGAAATGTTGTAGTTGCTGTATAAAATCCAGTGGGAAAGGGAGAATGTGTTCAACCTCACTCTAAACTTGGTACTTCTTCCATGGATACCTGTAAAAACTACAGTCAGATGAACAATCCTAAAATGCCATTAACAGACTGTTCCTTATCTCTGCACATATATTGGATGGGCATTCATGCTGACCTTGTTCATTGCCTTCCTTCTCATGTAAGCAATCAGAATCTCAGGCAGGTGACTAGACCAGTGGTTCCCAACCTTTTTACACCCCCTGGACAGCTGAGTGGGCCGGACCCCCCCCCCCCAAACGGAAGTAAGTGTGCCCACTTCCATGTTTATGACAGCTGTGGCTGCATTTACAACTGATGTAAACGTGTTTATGCATACATGGGCACATTTTACAGCTGTTGTAAATGTGTCCACTTCCAGGTGTTGCAGTGATGGGCCACAAGAAATGGTGCCATGGGTGCCTACAGGCCGTAGGTTAGGAACCCCTGCTCTAGACTATTGTTATTTTTATGTATTACATTTTTATACCATCCACCTGAGATATTTCCCACTTTAGACAGTATACAAACAATTAAATAAGCAGAAACAATAAAAAACAACAAAATTGTTTTATATTAATAACCTAGGTCAGCAAGTCAGCAGTTTGAGACCCAAGTGCTGAGTGCCGGAATGAGCTCCCTTTGCCTTTCCCAGTTCCTGCCAACCTAACAGTTCAGAGTCAAGAAAATTGCAAGTAGATAAAGAGGTACTGCTTCAGCAGGAAAGGTATAATAATGTTCCGTGTGCTCCAGTGTCTGGTCATGCCTGCCACATGACCATAAATGTCTGCAGAGGCAAACAGTGCTGGCTCTTTAGCTGTAAATGGAGATATGCACAACCTCTTAGAGTCGTACATGACTGGCTTTCAAGCAAGGAAGACCTTTATCTTTACAATTGATGACATTCACAGTTGACATTTTAGAAATCTTTGAAGAAAGATGGGGACTCTGCGTATGAATAAAACCTATTTGCTTAGGTTTTCCTAGCAAATCAAAATGTAATGCCCAAGTTACCCTCTGATCCTGTATTTTGTTATGCATTTCCTGAGGCACTAAAAAGGAGGTGGGGGACAGCACCAATGCTGACCCAACAGGGCTGCAGTTATGCACTGCAGAATAGAAATTACAAGGTATGCTTTATTTTTTACTAGAAAAATCAATTGATTATCCACTGTTAACTGTAGTACCTACTCAGCACTTAAACAGTAGTTTCAGCTTGCTACCCTTTTCAGGACAGAAAGAAAAGGAATAGTTTGGGGGGCAATATTGTCAGCTGCGAACAGTTGGGGCATGTCAGGATTTTGGGAAAGTCCAGGAACGTGATGCATACAAGCTAATCAGACAAAAATTACAGAGCTGAATGTAACAGCCTGTAGAGTTGTCCCTGCACATTGCTGCTTGCTGAGTTAATTAGGCAGTTATGTAAGGATTAATTAGGAAATCAATCAATCATATGTACTTATCTGGTCCACATCAGTTTGCAATGTATTTATCTTCATAATATCCTTCTGGTGAAAGGAAGTGCAATTATCCCTATTTAGACTGCAAAATATGCAACTGTTTTGACAGTAATTGCAACACTGTTAGTAAACTCCACTGATGTTATTAATGACCATCAAAAAGGGCTGGGAGAGCTGACATGACCCAGCACCATTGCCCCTATTACACATGAGAATTAGTGTTATCATGTAGGAGAAAGTGTCTCTGGTTGTTATCCCTTCTTACTTCTAATGGTAAGGCTTGTGGGTATGTTGTAGCTGTATTGGGCTCTGGTAGAGGCTTCTATAGTAATGCTGGATGATCACATTGGCAGTGGCCTTCTTCTTCATCTTGATTGGCTTCTCCTCCTCCTTCTAGTGCCCATATCTGATTCCAAATATTGGCTAACATCATGACAATCAGCCATGAAAATTGTCCAGAGAATATAATGCAGTGACCTTCCACTTGCCTTCTGCATCACAGCATGACCCCCATGCCACTGATCCAGTTTCATGAGTCACTTCTAGTTCTGAGCCCTTTCGGCACACACAGTCCTCCTCAGCCCCAGGCCAGTATTGATGAAACTGCTGCCCTCCATTAAGATGGATTCAAGTGGGATATAATCCACTTGGGGACCATCATCAGTGGTGGGATGTAAAAAAAATTACAACCCCCACCGTGATGTCGTCACAGTGTGGGTGGAACTAACATCATGATGTGGGCAGAGCCAAAGAAAAAATAAATAATAATAATAAAATAAAAATAAGCACACACACACACACCTCAACCCACCCACCTACCCACCCACAACACAAACCCATAAATAAATTAAATAAATAAATAAAATAAAAATACATTAAAACACACACACACACAAATCAACCAGAGCTTTTAAACCAGAGCTTAAAGCTTACTCTGGCTAATATTTCTCACACTAGATCAGATGGAAGGAATTACAGAATGAACTCACCACAAGATGGCTTCATTTTGGCACATCTCCATTCCTTGTGGACTTTACCACCCAAGTTTGTTAGTCGTTAGGGTTGTCAGGCTAGTTAATCACCAACAGAAGATTGGTGTTGAGTTGCTGGCAGTATGGTCTACCCTATTACCATAGCAGGATAACCTGGCTGAACAGCTAGTGGCTTTCCAGTGACTCAATATGTCTCAGGTAGTAGATGCTGAATGTAATTAAAGGTGGCAAAATGAGAAATGAACTAATTGGGTCTGCTGGATGTTCACAACCTAGAAAAGTCTAGTTTTTATGATCATTCTTGCAATATCTCTGTCAGCATGGTCTGATTGGCTGGACAGCTCAACAGGGAGGAGCAGTAGGATCTCTGCACAAGCTATTGACCATAGTAGTTTGTAGAAGAGGGTAGCCATTTTTTAATTCTACCATAGATTGGAATTAATAAAATACTTGATCGCTACCAATTTCAATGTGGGATTTTCAAATTAATGCTAAACATGAACTGGGTACAGTTAGACCTCAAAATGTGTAGTCTAAGCAAGTAAGCAATACTTTTTTCTCCCTGCCCAAAAATATTTACAAAATGTGCATACAGTAATACCCCGGATAACAATTGTACCGGATAGCGCTAAAACCGCATAACGTTGCAAGATTTTTGGAAAAATCTTGTATCGAATAACATGATTTTTAGCATTATCCAGTACAATCGTGGGGGGGGGGGGGTTGGATTGGGTAGAACATCTACCCAATCCAACCCCCTCCCCAGCGCCCGCCTGTCTTTCCCCCGACGCTACTGGGAAGGGGGAAATACAGAGATGTGATTGGTTCTCTAGAGACTGCCAGCAGATCTAGAGACAGGGAGAGCAGCTTTGGCCTCCTTTACTTCTCTATAGAACCAATCACATTTCCCCCTTCCCTGCAGTTTTAAAAAAAGCCTCCATGATCAGCTGGCAGTCGGAGAAGGGAAGGGAAGCAGAGCGAAGCCTACAGTAGTGTCGGGGGAAAGGCACTTTCCCCGACCCTACTGCAGTTGCATGGGGGTGGCTTTAAAGGCAGGGAGGTCTCTTTCTTTCCCTGCCTGCCTTTAAAGCGGTTTGTCCCTGAAGTCAGGGCTTTTTTTTTTAGCGTTGTTCGATGCATGTATCGGACAATGCTAAAAACCGGATAACGTCATGACTTGTGGAACCAAGTCATAACGTTATCTGGGGTATTACTGTATTAGAGAAAGTGTGTTCCAAACTCTTTCCTTTAACATATTTTTAAAGTCCTAAAAATCTATGCATTTGAAAAAGACCAGTCAAAAATTCCTATGCTTTTCTTTAAGCATAGAGAAACCTGTACACATGGTGAAATGAATGGAAAAAGACATAGGGATTTCTATGCAGGTTGGGAAAAGAAAGGTAATAATTCACAGTCTGATGGAGAAACAGGATGGAGCATACTGACTAATGGGAAAATAAGAATTTGAGTAAAATTGAGCTTGACATGTTCACCCATCCCTAATCTAAAGCACCAAAATATCTTCAGGCAGGCGGAAGAAGTGGCCACGTATCCTGTAGGTAGTTCGAGAGACAATGGGAAATCCAAAAAAGAAATATTTAGGAAAATTGTACAGATATATTGGCACAGGAACAATTTTATTAAAGAGAAATTGTTTCTGAGGACACATCAGTGGTAGAGATAAGATTCACTAGTTGAAAGCCAGAGAGGGGCATCCGTTCGATCCTTAGAAGAAGCATTTTAAACAAAAAGGAAAAGAATAAATGGACAGAATTGTGAGACACAATATTGTGACACTTTAATACTAACATTTATCTCAGCATCATGAGCTTTCATGGATCAAACGTGTCTGGAGAAATCTGCAAAAACACTGAAATAAAGTTGTTGGTCCTTAATGTGTGTGTGTGTTTTATGTCAGAGATTACTCTGGGTTGAAAGGATTTTTTTTGCAGGGGACGCCTGAATGAGGCTCCTTTCATGTCCCCTATTGTGCAGCTGTCAGGGAATCGAACCCTGAGCTTTCAGTCTCCAAGAACAGTGTTTTTACCCACTGAGCCACCAGAGAGCTGGGCCATGAATGAATGAATGAGAGAGAGAGAGAGAGAGATCCTCATAGGAACACTGGAAAATTTTTTAACCATATGACCAAAATAAAGAGGGATAGAACAGGGCTAGCTTCTTCACTGGATCTATGTCAGTGATTCTAGACTACAGAATGACTGGTTAGAATTCATGACTAAGTTAGGGTTGGATGCCACACTAACCAAGAAGAAATGCAGTCCTTCTCCCACACAACTGGTGTGACAGTGGCAAAAAAGTAGACATTCTCCCACATACTTGGTTTATGAAAGGGAAGACATTTCCAGGAGGCTTTCAAGAGCACAGTCCCACTTGTAAACAAGGTGCACAGAGCAAGTACACCTGATTTTGAAGGGGGAAATGTGCATTGTTTTTGTTTGCCACTGGCGAGGCAAGTTTGGTGTTATCAGAAAGCTGGGGACGCCATACAAAGAGGTTATGGACAACAGCCAAGGGGCAGTCATGTGAAGACTCTACACCTTGTGCTGGCCAACTCAGTAGAAACTATACCGATGATGTCTCTAATTTTAGCTTAATAATTGGGAATTCACCAATCAATATGTATTTCCTAAGCATTTAATACTCTAGGTGTGATCTTTTGTCTGTCATTTTTATTACATGTTAGCAGTGGGATTTTTTTACATACTCATAAGCAAGAGCACTGGAAAATTTTACATATGACATTTAACAGGATGAAGACTGAAAAAGTAATCTCAGGTTTCCTGTTGCCAGAAGAAAGACCACATCTAGATCTGCTTTTGATTTGGATTCTTGCAATGAGCATAGTTGGACTCCGTGAACTCATAGTTCCCTTTCAACTCCATTATTCTATACTGCTCCAAATGGGCAGCATATAAATGTAAATAAATAAATTCTATGGTTATGCTAAAAATAAAAGGAAGGTCTTTATTCAGTGGGAGCAAAAAAATCCCCTTGCCATGATTTAGAACAGGCATGCCCAAACTATGGTCCATGGGCCAGCTCAGGCCCTGACATAGATTCATCCGGCCCATGCCACACTCATCACTCCCGTATGGGCACATTTTATTTCCATTTCTGGGAGTGGTAAGGGTGGTGTAGGCTGGATGAATTGGCATCAGGGGCTAGATCTGGCCCACAGACCATAGTCTGGGCACCCCTGATTTAGAAGCATCCCTTCTTTTTAGCTCAACATAGAGAAGTATCAATTTGCTCACTGGCAATCTTCCTCCACTTTACCCATTTCTTTAGCAGTGTCTTTCACATCGTTTGCAACACCATAGTCACTGTGCTTGTATTCAGTGACATGTACCTTACAGGTCTCCCAAACCAAGCTTTTTCTGGGGGAAGGAGGGGAAGCAACATGGTGAACTATAGGCTTATGCCAGTCAAAGTCTGGAGGTTTTTCAAGAGGGTTGACATCCCATTCTTTGATGGTTTTATTTCTATGATTGTTTTTATGTGCTGACATCACAGAAATGATGGCACAGCTCATTCCGTGACAAGAAAATCATGTGGCATGGAGAGAAGTCATGGCCTAGATATTATCAACTGACAAAATGTCTGTCATGATGACAAATTGTGTGTGGAGAGGCATTTGAAGAAAGTTTGGCCTGTAAATTTTCTCTGTGTGCTAAAAAGACAATTATTCACATCTGTTTTACCTGGTGCCATCCGTTTCCATCACTTTTTGCCTCTCTGCAACTGTGTCTTATGCAGAACTTCATAAAGTTACCTTTGGGGTCTAGAACTCCAAGAATTCTCCAGGTAGGAAGCTAGTAGGTCTGAGGAGCTGTAGTTTTGATTTCAACTTCTTGTTCTGAAAGGCAGTGATTTATTCTGCTTTGAAGAACATAATATCACTTACATGGAAGAAAGTAAAGTGGAATGGTCACAACTTGAGGTGGAAAACAATTAGACATGCTCCTGGCTGCTCAGCCCCAGTTGTTGAGAATCTACTCCATCATTAGTAAACTTTTAAAAAACCCTTTTGAATTATATGCAAATAAATGTGCAAAGCTCAGAAGGCCTTAAGTTAATTGAGAAAATGTATACAAAAGTGGGTGCATTAACAGTAATGTTATAAAAATTATTAATTATGTGAAGTATTAAGTTGCAGTTTAGTTTTCATATGTAAGAAGCATTTAATTTGGTCCACATTGCTAGTTCTTCCTACTAGACTAAAATTGCTCTCTGCATTTCTGTTCCTCTGGGTGTTACTTACTGTCACGAACCAGCCGGCCCCCACTCTTCTGGAAAACCCCTGGAAACCAAAACAAACCTACACAGGGCGAGCTGGACGGCTAATTAGAACAGAGATCCAACTCTCAGCTGCTTATCAGCTCTTAAGGGGTTTTTATTTGGTAGCGTGTTCAAAGATTTGTGTGTGTGAAAGGCAGCTCTTACCCTTTTTAGTCCAATGAAGACACGTTGTTCAGAAAAATGATGAAGATTTATTGATCAGGTTCATAAAGCATAAAAGTCAGTAGCATAGGTCAGTCCAATAAAGTCCACAGGCAAATCTAGGTAACCATTTTTAAGGAGCAAAAATGCATAGCTCCTAGGCTAAAGATTTCTAGCCCATTGAGATGCAGAAACAAAAGCTCTCTAATCAAAACAGGTCTTAATCCATGAAGAATCAGAGACGAACTCTTTCTTCTCTCCAAAATGGAGAATTTTCAGTCAGGTGGGACTGCTTCAGCCAATGACGTATCAGCAAGCAACAGAGAAAACTTTCTCAAAACAATAGTTGTTTACACACGTGCACGCAGAGTTTTCTGGGACTAGTCATAACATTGCTCTGCTAAAGAGATAAGACGGGTACACTGACACTAAAAACATGGTGGAAAAACATGCTGTTACACAGCCTTGAGGCTCAGAGAGAGAAAAATGGATTTTTCTGAGGCCTATTTGAAAATTGGCAATTTCAAGTCTTAGGAAATAGGTCCATTTCCTGACACTTACTTACTTGGTTGATCCATACTTCACATGTCTAGTTTAACATGGCAGATTGAAGCATCATCTCCCATGAGATTTTAGCAGGCTCTCACCATTGGAAGGTCCTACCGCTAGCATAGCAGGGTCTGATGGTGCATGGGGGACTGAGGCCCATGTTTTCTATGCTCCTTTAGCCATTTTAAATACAACAACACAGTTAGCTGGGCTCATGTCAAAGTTGGCCATGTTAGAGCAATACACTGACCAGGTGCATTGCCTGAGGACCCAACCCCCTTAGCTGACTTATGGTTCCAGAATGGAGAACTGTTCTGGACCGCTAGCCAACACCTTTGTGGCATGATTGAACCTGCCAGGGGAATACACTCCCTCTGGATGTATCATTCTATTAGTTGAATACACAACTTTTTAGAGATCTTGATTTCTAGCTTTGCTGTTGCATAACAAAGAAGGTGATAAGTGAATGAGCAGAAGAAGTTTAAGATTAGGTACTCTTTGAAGCGACGTTTAACCTATTGTTGGGATAATGTCTATATGTCTAAAGCTCTTTGTGATCTATGTAATTTCATAATAAAAGCAGATACAGTACTCTGATCTGTGACACTTAGTCCCTGATTTTAGTAGCTGTGTTAGACTGTGGTTCAGGCATATCAGAAAACAAAATAAAATAAACAAAACAAAATAAAAAACACTGTAGCACTTTAAAGACTGCTATATTTTTATTGTTAGCTTTCGTGGATCAAGTCCACTTCTTAAGACAAGGAGTGAATCTTACAGGCATGGTTTTTATACACCAAATTCAGGGGTCAAAGGGAGCAGGGTGTGTTCAAGCAAAATGAGAGACAAGCAAGCACAACAATACAGCTTCCCACAGCTATCAGCAACAATAGATTTTTCAGATTATTTATTTATTCATTTATTCATTTAGATTTATATCACCGCCCACTCGACGTGGCGACTCAGGGCAGTTTACAATCAGGAAAAAACAACAACAACAACAACACACACACACACAACACAAACAGCTAAAATCCATTCCTCCTTCCAGCCAGAGGACGTTAGTCTTTTCCTTCCCTGGGCAGATAGGGCCCAGGATTAGGAAGTGGGAGCTTCCATCTAAAAACCTTAAAACTTTTAAAATTTAAAATTAAAATCTGAAAAAGATTAAAAACAGATTAAAAACAGGCCAGATGCTACAACTACTAATTTAAAAGTAGAGAAAGAGAGGGGCTCAGATCATCCAATGTGCTGGGGTCATTATACCTTCCATACCCCATATCTGTCCTGCCAGCCATGTTTTTAGATTCTTCCTAAAGGGCAGCAACTCTGTCTGGAGACGTAGCTCTAAATGTCTCCCTTTCAATCTGAAAGGGTCTCAGAAAGACCATTCTGGTCTCTGATCAGCCTTTGACCTGCAAACAAAAACACTGTACCTGGTTACTTCCTGTTTTGCTAAAGAAAATTGGCAGGAAGGTTGTAATTTAATATATAAAATATCTAGCAGCATATACCCTGTTTTCTCGAAAATAGGACATATAGTAAGGCACCCCCCCTATTTTCCCCACCTTGGAAATATAAGCCCCCCCCCCCTGAAAATAAGGAACTCACCTAAATCTTGCCCTGGCAATCCACTGTATCAGCAATAAATGAGTACTGTATTCTTCGTCATGGAAAAATAAGACATCCCCTGAAAATAAGACTTTGTGCATATTTGGGTGTTTTTAAAAATATAAGACAGTGTCTTATTTTTGGGAAAACACGGTAGCAACCTGTGTATCAAATTTGATAATGCCCCAGAAACTCTTCACTAATATTTAATCTCCTGCAATGGGTATCTAAAAGATGATATTTTGGAATAGTAGCCGTGTTAGTCTATGGTTCAGGCATATCAGAAAACAAAAGAAAACAAAATAAACAAAATAAAACAAAAAAACACTGTAGCACTTTAAAGACTAACTGCTATATTTTTATTGTTAGGTTTCGTGGATCAAGTCCACTTCATCAGACAAACAGTGAAACTTTCTGCTGCCTCCCTTTCAATCCTAGTTTTGTAATTTTGCTGTTCTAGAATTGTAACTTTCAGATCTTGGATAGAGTCCCTAGTCCCTGAGTATCTTTATTCTACAGAGTAATTTGTGTGTGAAATTCCTTTCTCTTACTTTTTCGGGAAGATTGGAAAGATCCTGCCAGAGGAATTAAAACCATTTTTTCAATAGTAAGGCACCAGGAGATATGAAATATAAGGAAAAATGCTTTTAAAAGTGCATAGATATTGCTATGTGAGAATGAAAAAGTGAAGATTCATAGTCTGATTCAAAACAAGGACAGAAAAAAATGCATGTGGGAGTCAGAAAACTGCAATGAAATAAGGATGAGAGAAGCTGACACAATGACCTGTAAGGGTAAAGGTTACCCTTGCTCGAAAGCCGGTCATATCCAACTCCATGGTTCAGTGCTCATCTCTGCCTGTGTCTGCAGATACAGTGGTACCTCGCTTAAAGAGAATAATGTGTTCCACAGGATTGCTCTGTAAGTGAGTTTGCTCTTTAAGTGAAACACAATTGTAAATGATCAATTGTGGGGGGGATTGTGAACCCCGATTTATTTGTTAAGCGAGTTTTTGGTTGGTTTTATTTGTTAAGTGAAGCGAACATTAAGAGAAAATTCTGGTCTTTAAGCGAGTTACTCTTTAAGCGAGGCGCTCTTTATGCGAGGTTTGACTGTATTTCTGTTTATCTTCCCACCAAAGTGGGACCTATTTATCTATTTGCAATTTCTTGCTTTCGAACTGCTAGGTTGGCAGGAGCTGGAACAGAGATGGGGGCTCACACCAGCATGCAGCACTCAGGTCTCAAACTGCTGCTCTGCCGACCTTCCAGTCATCAAGTTCAGCTAGTGGCATAGTTTGGGGGGCTGGGAGCATGCCACGGGCAGCACTTTTTTGGGGTGACAAAATTTCACAATAAATAGGACTTCACCCCAGACTTCCTAGCGGCCAGGGCGAAGAGGTCGCTGTGGGGACAGGCACCGGGACCCTCCACTATCGCCGGTGTCCTGGGCCCTGCCCTGGAGCAGGGCACAAAAGGCCACTATGGAGGCAGGACTTCGCCACCACCGCCAGACTTCCTAGCGGCCAGGGCGAAGAGGACGCTGCAGGGACGGGCAGTGGGACCCTCCACTACCGCTAGCGTCCTGAGCCCCGCCTACGTCCTGGGTAGCATCTTAACCACTAAGCCACCGCAGTCCCACAGCGTGTGCAGTAGAGTCAAACTGCTAGTGTTACAGATGGTAAATAAATGATGGTGAAAAGAAGAGTGTGTGAGAGAGAGATTAAAGGTGAAAGAATGAAGGGAAAGAGATTACTAAATAAAAAATGAAGTGTCTTGACATTTTTATCCCAGAATGAAGCAGACAGAGAAGATGGTGGCAATATAGTTCAGAAGCAGCATTGACTCTCTTGGATTTTGATAGAATAATTGCTAAGTTAATTTTGTCTTTCCTGTGCTGAACTTCACTCTTCTTCTTCCTTAATGTAGACAGTCATTATCCTAAGTACATTTGAGTGATTCTCCCGAAGCCCTAAGGGAGCTAGAAAGAAGCACTTGATAACGCTCACCATTCGAGCTGTCATGATTCATTGGTTCTCAGGAGAAAAAAAAACTTACAAAGTGGTATGCTTCATTAGGTAACATGGCCAATAGAACATGCTTGCTGTTTTGCTGTTCATTATGAGATATCTGTGTATGAAATGCACTCCTCTATGCACAGGAGTGGGACTGCAGTGGCTCAGTGGTTAAGACGCTGAACTTGATGACTGGAAGGTTGGCAAGTCAGCAGTTTGAGATCCAAGTACTATACAACAGAGTGAGTGTCTGTCTCGGTCCCAACTCTTGCCAACCTAGCAGTTCGAAAGCAAGAAATTGCAAGTAGATAAATAGGGACCACTTTGGTGGGATGGTAAACAGTGTTCCGTGCACTCTGGTGTCTAGGCATGCCTGCCACATGTCCACGGAAATGTCTGCAGACAGAGACAGCACTGGCTCTTTGGCTATAAACAGAGATGAGCACTGAGCCCTAGAGTTGAATACAACTGCCTTTCAAGCAAGGGCAGCCTTTACCTTTACCTCTTAGTCAACAGAGCAAGTCTGCCAGCAGATTGCTCTGCTGGCAGATTGCTCTGATCAGTGGGAGAATTTGTTCTAAAAGAAGATGGTTGCCTCTAAACCTGACCCCCACAGCTCAGGTGGGTGAAACCTTTCCAACCCATTTATCACAACAACAAATCACTGCTGCAAACTCTGTCACTCACTGACAGTGCAGGTTTTCTGCCACTTAAGTAGCTAGTTCCATGCCAGCTCCACACACCTGGCTAAGCAGGATTTCACCCTTCACACCTTTAAACTTAACGACAGAATGTTGCCCTTTCTTAACAAAGGGCAAATGCATTTAAACTATCTTAACTGCTCTAGGAATCTTTTCCTGTACTTCCTTTTTATTAAGGTTACTTCTATGTTAAGCGGAGAGAGTATGAGTATTTCCTGTCTCTCCATCTTACTGAGTGATGATCTTTTGGAATCAGAAAATTAGGAGTTTTTATTAAAATAATGTTTTTTAAAAGGGCATTATGGAAGTATTTTGCCAGATGAATTAGAGATAATTTGGATTTTATGAAGATTGCCCCGGTGGTGCAGTGGTTAAATTGCTATGCTACAGCCAAAACTGCTGTTAGTGTTGTGAGTTCGATCTTGACAGATCACAGTTGACTCAATCTTCCATCTTTCCAAGGTCAGTAATATAAGTACCCTGCATGTTGAGGGTAAAATGCTAATTACCTTGTGAGACACTTAGAGAGTGCACTAAAGGGCGGTATATAAGTGAACCTGCTATTGGTATATTATGCATCGAGCGAGGGAGCGCGCTGACGACCCAGCGCACCTTCGGCCATTGCCCCTGGCCGGAGGGAAAAGGCGAGGAGGCGAAAGAGGAAGGCGAGCGAGGGAGCGCGCTGACGACCCAGCGCACCTTCGGCCATTGCCCCTGGCCGGAGGGAAAAGGCGAGGAGGCGAAAGAGGAAGGCGAGCGAGGGAGCGCGCTGACGACCCAGTGCACCTTCGGCCATTGTCCCTGGCCGGAGGGAAAAGGGAAAGAGAAGGAAGAAAAGCAGCGGGTTGGGTGGCAGAAAAGACTCACACTACTGACCCAGCGCCGCAAAACCAGAAACAAGTAGCTGCATGCATACGATAAGTAATTCAGTTACAATAATTTAGTTGACTATAGAGACTTTACAAATAACTGACTCGAACAATACTGAAATTACAGTAGAGACTTATAGCGAACTTACAGTAGAGACTTTATATATTGGACTTCATAACTTCATATAATCAATGCTAATTAGCTATTTTAGTCTGATATTGTTAAAACTGTGATAATATGCATGATAATACTTTGTTTTAAACTGTGATAACATGTATGATGAGAGGATACTGGCGTAGAAACCGGCAAACCAACGTCAGGAATTTTGCCAAGAGAACCCTATGGACCAAAACAAAAGGCAAAACAAATGGGGCAATTTAGATGAAACAGGATGCTTAGCACAGCAGATCAAAAGAAGGGTAGGGACAGGAAAAGGGGAGGAGAAATACAGTGTTGCAAGGAACAATACTGTATAGGGACATGGAATGTGAGATCTATGAACCAGGGAAAACTGGAAGTGGTAAAAAAGGAAATGGAAAGAATAAGCATTGACATCTTGGGAATCAGCGAGTTAAAATGGACAGGGATGGGAGAATTCAGCTCTGGAAACCATCATATCTACTACTGTGGACAAGAAAACCTCAGAAAAAACGGAGTAGCCATAATTGTCAATAAAAGGGTGAGAAAAGCAGTAATGGGATATAATCTCAAAAATGATAGAATGATGTCAGTCAGAATACAAGGCAAGCCATTCAATATCACTGTAATACAAGTATATGCACCAACCACTAGTGCAGATGAAGCCACAATTGACCAGTTCTATGAAGACTTAGAACACCTCATAGAACAGACACCAAGAAATGATGTACACATTATCATAGGAGATTGGAATGCCAAAGTAGGAAATCAAAAAGTAAATGGAATAACAGGCAAGTTTGGTCTTGGAACACAGAATGAAGCAGGTCAAAGACTGAAAGAGTTCTGCCAAGATAACGCACTGGTCATAGCAAACACTCTCTTCCAGCAACACAAGAGGAGACTTTACACATGGACATCACCAGATGGCCAACATCGAAACCAGATTGATTACATACTCTGCAGTCAAAGATGGAGAACTTCCATACAGTCAGCAAAAACAAGACCAGGAGCAGATTGTGGCTCAGATCACAACCTACTGATTGCAAAATTCAGGCTTAGACTAAAGAAAATAGGAAAAACAATTAGGCCAGAAAGATATGACATAGAAAACATTCTTTGGGAATACACAGTGGAGGTGTGGAACAGATTTAATGGCTTGGACCAGATAGACAGAGTGCCAGAAGAATTATGGACAGAGATGCGGGACATCATGCAGGAGGCAGCAAGAAAAACCATACCAAAAGAAAAGAAGCGTAAGAAAGCTAAGTGGTTATCCGAGGAGGCTCTTAAAATAGCGGAGGACAGAAGGAATGCAAAATGCCAAGGAGAAAGGAAAAAATACAATCACTTGAATACAGAATTTCAAAGAAAAGCAAGGAGAGATAAGGAAACGTACCTGAACGAACAGTGCACAGAAATAGAGGAAAACAATATCAGGGGTAGGACTAGAGATCTTTTCAAAAAAATTGGGGAACTCAAGGGAACATTTAAAGCGAAAATGACCATGATAAAAGATAAAGATGGCAAGGAGTTAGCAGATGCAGAAGAGATTAAGAAAAGATGGAAAGAGTACACAGAGGAACTATACAAAAAGGACCTCAACACCCCTGATAATCACAATGATGAGAACATTGAACATGAGCCAGACATTCTAGAGAGTGAAGTCAGAAAGGCCCTAAAAAACACTGCAAACAACAAAGCCAGTGGAGATGATGGTATCCAAGTTGAACTTTTCAAAGCACTACAAGATGATGGAATCAAATTATTGCATTCTATATGCCAGCAGATTTGGAAAACAAAACAATGGCCACAGGATTGGAAAAGATCTGTATACGTTCCACTCCCCAAAAAGGGTAATGCCAAAGAATGTTCAAATTATCGAACAATTGCGCTCATCCCTCACGCTAGCAAGGTGATGCTCAAGATAATACAGGATAGACTGCAACAGTATGTGGAGAGAGAATTACCAGAAGTGCAGGCGGGTTTCAGAAGAGGCAGGGGGACTAGAGATCACATCGCCAACATAAGATGGATCATGGAAAAAACAAAGGAATATCAGAAACAAGTCTACTTCTGTTTCATTGATTACACGAAGGCTTTTGATTGTGTCGACCACAACAAAATGTGGCAAATAATTAAGGAGATGGGAATACCAGAACACCTTATATGCCTCATGAGAAATCTGTACATGAATCAAGAAGCAACAGTTAGGACAGAAAATGGAATAACGGAGTGGTTTGGAATAGGAAAAGGAGTAAGACAAGGCTGCATTTTGTCACCATGCTTATTCAATTTATACACAGAGCACATAATGCGCAATGCAGGAATGGAGGAATCACAATTTGGGATCAAAATTGCTGGAAGAAACATCAACAATTTGAGATATGCAGATGATACCACCCTCATGGCAGAAAGTGAGGAGGACCTAAAGAAGCTCCTAATTAGGTTGAAAGAAGAAAGTGAAAAAGCTGGCTTGAGACTCAATATCAAGAAAACCAAGATCATGGCAACAGGCCCTATCAGTCCCTGGAAAATAGATGGGGAAGAAGTAGAAGCAGTGACAGATTTTACTTTCTTAGGATCTAAGCTCACTGCAGATGGAGATTGCAGCCATGAAATAAAAAGGCGACTGATTCTTGGAAGGCAAGCAATGAGAAACCTGGGGAGCATAGTGAAAAGTAGAGACATCACATTGAAAACAAAAATTCGCATAGTCAAGGCAATGGTATTCCCTGTTGCAATGTATGGTTGCGAGAGTTGGACCATTAGGAAAGCTGAACGGAGAAGAATAGACGCCTTTGAGATGTGGTGTTGGAGGAGAGTTTTGAGAGTCCCATGGACAGCAAGGAGAACAAATAGGTCAATCTTAGAAGAAATCATCCCTGACTGTTCCTTAGAAGGTCAAATAATAAAGATGAGGCTAAAGTACTTTGGACATCAAATGAGAAGAGAGGATTCACTTGAGAAAGCTTTGATGCATGGAAGGGTCGAGGGCAAAAGAAGAAGGGGACGGCCCAAGATGAGATGGCTAGATGGTATCGTGGAGACAATGGGCACAGAGCTGAGCGAGTTGAGGGGGATGGTGGAGGACAGGAGTGCCTGGCGGTCAGTGGTCCATGGGGTCGCAGAGGGTCGGAATCGACTGTGCGACTGAACAACAAAAAAATTATATTATAATGTGATAACCATTGCCCTGTTATAAATATCCCCCTTTGGGGCAAGGTGCTTGAGTGTGTTTTGCAAGAAACAAATTATCTGGACCCAGTACAGTTTGGTTTCAGGTCAAGATTTGACACTGGAAGAACCTTGGTTGCCCTAGAGCAGTGATGGTGAACCTTTTAGAGACCAAGTGCCCAAACAAAGGGACAGAGTGAACTGTGCTGGAGGGAGGAAGGGAGGAAGTGTTCCCATTGAGCTGCTAGGCAGAGGAAGTGTGCTGACCCACCCAAGAGGCACAGTTGTCTCACAGCAGTGCTACACAGAGAGTCTGTTTGAGGAGAGTCGAGGGATCAAAGTCCAAAAGACAAGCCAAGGTCTGTTTACCGATAGTCCAAGCAAGCATCTAATCCAAAGGGTGTCCAGGGGTATTGTCAGGGTTGACAGGAAAGTGAGGATCATGGCAGGCAGGTCAGGGTCTAGGCAGGTAGTCTGGAGTCAAGCAGGGTGTCAGTCTTTCCACAAGAGTTGTACCAATGCTGGCAGGCTGCAAGAAGCTTGCTTATAAGCCTCTCAGCTAATCAGTATCAGTGGGGAGGTTTCTTTGGTACTTTGCTCTAGCCTGCCTTCATCTCACTTGTAGCTTCTTTCTGGGCCTCTCCCTGATTGAGGGTTGATCACTGTCAGAGTCAGACACAGGCTGAGATCCCTGGCTCAGGACATCCTCAGGCTCTGGTACAGGCAGAACTGGGCTGGGCATAGGGAGTACTCCCTGATCCAAGTCATCCACAGAGTCAGAGAAGGACTGGTTCACAACAGGGGCAGGGTGAACTCTGCTGGGGAGAGGGAAGAAGCGCTCCCATTGGGCTGCTGCTCAGTGGGGCGGTGTGAACTCTGTGCTGGGAGAGGGAGGAAGTGCCCCATTGGGGACAGGTCATACTCCTTCAGACAGTTGAGGGGGCCGGACTGGTGCCTCACTCCCCCCCCCTCCGGGTGTAAAGTTGCTGTAAACATGTCCATGGCCACTTCTGGCAGCAGTGGCTGGTGTATGGGGGTTGGCCAGATGATTTGGTGTGAGGGCTGGATCTGGCCCATGGTCCGTAGATTGAGCATCCCTGCATTAGAAACATGAAGTCTAACACAACTACAGATAGCAAAAATAATATTACATTTGAAAACCTCACTGTTGTTCATTTGGGCCACACATGATGAGGGAGTGCTCTAGTCCTGATGTGAGCTGATTTGGGCTTCTGGTAATTGAAGTCCAAGAACACCTGGACTGCTAAGCAATGATGGGATGTAACAAGTTTGCACCAGTTCGCCAGAACCAGTAGTAACTTTCCCCAGTGTCCCAGAGAACCAGTAGCAACTTTTTTGGGGGAACTACCTTCAGGGCTTACCTTTTCACTGTTTCCCCCACTGCAAATGCGCGCCTACAGTGCTTGGCGCATGTGCACGGCCTCCTTGCTGTCCTCCCAAGCAGGGAGGAGGAAGAGAAGCGGCTAGCCTGAAGCTCCCTATAGCCTGCTCCCCAGGGTAAGTGACTCACCTTTGGATGTGGTGTGTCTGTGTGTATTTTAATGTGTATTTAATACCTTTACCTATATTAATGTACTACCACAGTTCCTAAAAAGGCCTGGTGGCCTGATTTGGTGTTTTTAAGCAAAGTCTTGGAGTTACCTCATCAATAAGTTACACCTGTGCTGTTCCAATTGGAGAAGGGGAGAACCCTTAAGGAGGAACAGCTGTTTTACATTTACATTAAGGCATATTATCCTAGAGAACTGGTTAGGCAAAGACTTAGTACCTAACTTCTTTAACTGTTGAAAAGTTGAAAAGTGCCAAAATGAAGCCATCTTGTGATGAGTTCATTCTGTACTTCCTTCCCTCTGACCTAGTGTGAGAAAGATTAGCCAGAATAAGCTTTAAGCTCTGGTTTAAAAGCTCCTGTTGATTTGTGTTTGGGGTGTTTGGGTGGCTGTATTTTAATGTATTTTTATTTTATTTATTTAATTTATTTATTTACGGGTTTGTGTTGTGGGTGGGTGGGTGGGTTGAGGTGTGAGTGTGTGCTTATTTTTATTTTATTATTTTTTATTTTTTTATTTTTTATTTGGCCTCACCCATGACATCATGATGTCACGATGTTAGCTCCGCCCACACTGTGATGAAGTCACGGTGGGGTAGTAAAATTTTTGACATCCCACCACTGCTGCTAAGGTTCACCATCACTGCCCTAAGGGAATTGTTGACAGCCTTAGGGCAGATGAAAGAGACAAACGTCATTGCCAAATTGTGACTGTGGGGATTGTGGCTATCGTGAGTGATGTATCCGTGAGGTTCTCTAGAGCAATCTCTAGAGAGCCCCAGAACTGCAATCGGGGGATTGCAAGCATTCAATTAATTTAAAATAAAAAATTACTATTGCAAGCCAATGACTAACTGGTTACGTCACACAAAGTTATATTTTGGTCAATATTTTCCTAAATTTTGGATACTTCACACTAGGCACATCCCTGGTATAAAATACCCTGAATTTAGGAACCCCATGAAGTTTAAGGTAAACAATATTTTGTGTGTTACCAAATGTATTCTGATTTCCGTTTGTGTTGTGGCGTTTGTGACATGTGCATGCTCAGAAATTCGATGTATTTCTGCCTAAATTTTCCCAAGCATGATCATTTTGATGTTCCTCTTTTTGTACACATTTGCTCATAGACCAGCTTGTGTTTCTGCACTTTTTTCAAAAAATACAGATCTTTTGCACACGTGTGTGTGTGTGTGTGTGTGTGTGTGTGTCTCCCCAATGTATTTTCATTGTGTGAGTCACACTGCAAGCTCCAACATGGGCAGATTTCCAAGCATAAATTCCATTTCGTTCTGCATGTAAAGTGGAAACGCAATGAATTTCTTACTCATATGTACTTTTTACCCCCAGCTTCTGGGAAATCAATACTCTTTTAGCAGATTTGTATTCAAAAAGAACCACTCTTTCTCCTTTCAGTATGTCTTTAGTCAATATCCATTAAAACCAGTAATATTGAAAACACAGACATTGCTTCCCATCAGTCCAGTCTGTATGTGATGTAAGTCTTGTATTAATCAATGGGGCTTATAATAAGTGAGTATGGAATTGTGACCTTCAAATTTGAAGTTAAGAAAGTCTGGAATGTTCTAATTACTTGATAATTCCCCTGTGTAGGTGGCTTGAATTCAGATTGCAAGGGCTTATGCTAGCCCGCTAGCTGTAACAAGGACAAAATGCCTCTCTTTAGGAAGCACAGAATGTCTTGTAGCTAACCCATAAAAGTTTTAGCAGACTGTTTTATTTGATGGATTTGTTAATTGTAGCTTACTTGCTGGTTTTGCAGACTTAATTTTCTTCTGCCAGTATGATGGGCCTTGTAGTTTAAAGGATGGATTGAAAAACACGTATTGTTAATTTTCAGCTCACAAGTATGGAATTAGTTTTCTATGAGATAGTTGTGCTATGTGAATGCCAGTTTGGGGTGGATGTGTTCCCAAAATTGTGATCTAAGGTTGAGAGCATCAAGCATATCCTAGGCACAGAAGGATTGAAATGTCACATTAATGATGGTGGTTTGATGCGACTTACAGATAGCTTTGTTTAAAATATACTGGAGTAGATTTTACATTGCCAGAGGAATACTCAGACTAGAATAAGGAAATCAAGTAACCTAAATCATCAGTAAATCGTTTTACAGAGAGTTTTATGAACCGCAACAAAAAAAAATAGTGTGTATACACCTGCATTTTATACTGCTTTTTTGCTGTCTTGAATCTTGTTCATCAAGGCTGATCAACCGACATTATTTACCTTGAAGAGCCATACAATGTATCTCTTACTGCTGATTGATGAACGATACCAGATGTGCTTTGGAAAAGGTTTCCATATGGCATTCCAGCTGTTTCTTGGCTTTTCTTCAGAAGAATTATCGCTTCTTTCACAGTCAGTATGTACAGTGTTAACAGTACAAATGCATTCTACTAAGGCAGGGAAATCTTTAATTAGGCAGAATCTTCCTTGTCAGAAACCCGAATGATTTCTCGATGAGTAGAACCCACGCCATGATAACTTGATTAACTGGTTCCCCCAATTTGTCCACATCTTAGCAGATAGATAAAAATAGGCTTCCTTTCCATCTGTTGGGTGACCTACTTAGTTGCAAGACGCTTTCAAACGATCGCTAGAGATGCTTTCTTTTGTTATCTCTCTCTTTAGGAATCAAAAAGCTCACATAGCTGAGCCATTTTTTTAAAAAAGAAAGAAACCACCATGCTCATTAGTGGAACTGCATCTCCATAATGCAGCCTTTAACAGAGCTTAATCGTCTTTATGGCAATCAGTGTGTAGAAAACAATCATTAGAAATTGTAACATGTGCAAAATCCCATTCATTAGACTCCCTTTCCCCCCCCCCGCCCCAAAATGAGGAGGTAATTGGAGTCATAAGGTGTCTCTGAGGCACTCCTAATTGCACGGTTGACGGTTGCAAATTAATAGGAACCCAACACAACCGCAATCAGCTAAAGGGAAATAGATCAAAATGCTTTAAAGGAGGATTGTGGCTATGGTGTGCAGGTCTCTCTTCCATTCATCCCCCCCCCCTTTTAATGGCATTCAGCTTTGATTGGTAAAGCCTCCAACAGAATGTGTATAATAAAAGCATGTAGTGTATGCTCTGAATTTGCAAACAAGAAGGAAGGGTGGGGGGGAAACAGGGCTGGCTCTAGAGTGGTACCCAATGGTGAAACACAAGACTTCTCAGCCGCAGAAGAAACTGCAGCATTGCCTTGGCCAGCAACGCTTCATCCATTGGCTTCTCGGTGGCATGTGACCCGTGAAGCTCTTTCTCTATGGTGTTTCCCCCTCCCTCCTCCTTCCCTCCTTTTTGTCTTCCCTCTGTGTGCAGAGCACTGATAGGCCAGGCTGATGCGCAGGCAGTTTATCATCTTGATCTCCCACTGAGTCAGGACGCTCTCCTGTCACCAGTATTGATTTCAGAGGATGGACTAAATTTCCTAGGATTTTCCATTAAGAATTAAGGGGGGAAAAAACGCTATAAGCACGCAGGGTAGCCAGGCAGACATGGATATGAGATGGCACTGTGAAACCTCGCAGGTAGCTTCTTCTCTCACTGGCCGATGCAGACCAAAGGGCGAAGCGCTGTAGCATGCAGGGTTTAAGAGACTTCTTAGCCAAAAAGCCAAAAATATAATAATAATAATAATAAAGGAAAAAAAAATATTTGCACTGATTTTTTAAAAGAAAAGCCAAAAGGCTGTTATTTTGAATTAGAAATTGGAGACTGCATGCCATTAAAATATGGAGCTCAAAATTTTTTTGCACACGATCTGCTTTTTGATTTCCGGATCTCTTTCTGTTCAAGAAAACAGCACTTTAAACCCTGATGCTTTCTGTTTTTCTTTATCTGCTGCTTTTTGAAGTCACCGCTTGTGTGCGAGTGTGTGTGTGTGTGCAGACGGGTGCCTGGTGTGTTTGTGAGAGAGTGTGTGTATCGTTTAATTTTTGCATGTTTGGGAAAGAACAAGGAAGTCAGCGCAAGCATGGGGAAACAGATGCTTTCAGTAATTATTAGGTTGCTTTGTTGTTAATGACCTAGTAATTATTTTGGGCTGCAAACAATGCTTAAATCCTGAAGGTGCATGCATCTGGGCACAATTCTGCATGTATGTGTGGAAAATGCTTTTCTGACGGCTTGCCGAAAAAGAGTGTTTGTGGATTGTATTGCATGTATTTTTTGGTTTGGGGAATCTTAAAACTCTGTGTACAAAAGAATGACTGCATTTGGTTATTGAATATTTCATGAATCATTGTATAAAAGAGCATCTGTTGTATGGGGAGGGGGAAACGTAATGCTTTTATATATTTGTTTAAAAAATGGAACATTTGCATGTTCATAATAACAAAAATATATTTGTTATTTCTGTAGTCGGGGTTGAGGATTTGGTATAGAATATCTGATTGTTTATTCCTGATGTGGAAATGCCCATAACGAACCTCCAGTACATCTAATTTAAAGTATTTACTTTAATCTTGTATGGCTGCCCCCCTTCAAAATATAAGGAATCAGATGCCTTCAGAAATCGAGTTGTTTGAACATGTGTGTGTTTGTGAGAAAGAGAGAGAATATATATGTATGTTGACCTCCCGTGAGAGTAGCACCTTCCTTTCATGGTCCTTATTCACAACAAGAAGAGTGAAAGGGTCTTGACACAATACACAGCCTATGGTGTGAAATGGGAGGGACAGAAAGCCCATTACCAGAGAAGACAGGCATTGAACAACAGAGGCGGGTGAAAAGCAATAGATTTATTAGGAGAGGGAGGGAGCAGAAGGGAGGTTTTAGTGGGGTAGTTAGTAACTGGTAGGTTTTCTTTTCAAGCCTTCTGTTCGTAGCTTAAGGGTTTTTCTGGATTTCTAAAGCATTAGCTCTAACTCTTCTGTCAGGACTTTCCTGTTGTTATGTTTTGGTTGTGAAATTCTTTGGGTTTCCTTGCAATATCAGAGTTTTACAAAGTTTCTGTCTGAAATGACATTGAAGTTCTAAGCATTGTAATCTATGCCCTAGCAACAGGCAGAGGTGTTCCTTGAGCCTAATACCTTAATTTTGAATTTATTTATATGAGTCGTACTGAGGAGACTTGGTGAGCTATAATATGGATCAATTATTATCATTATTCATCTTGCTACTGTTATTTACATGTAAGATAGGATTCACAGCAAATCTGACTTAAAAGTGTTGGTAAAGGATGATAATCAGCAGAGATGAATGTGTGTTCCATTAAATGAGGTAGACACTCCCTCAGAAAACTTCAGCCAGAGCTGGATTTTTACCCGAAAGAGTTGTGCTTATACCTTTCCTATCTCAGGTTTCCTCACAGCCTTTCTAGCCCATCTCTTCAGCATCATAGATAACTTGACACAAGCTAATGGTCTTTCCTAGAAGAAGCTAGGTGGTTGAGTCACCATGGACATTCAACTGCCTCCCCCCACACCTCCCATCATACTAATGATATCTGCTGGTTAACACATGATTAATTGACAGGACAGTCTGAAGATTGTCATTCAGTCTGCCTAAATGGTATAGGCAGCCATGATGGCCAACCTTGGCACCCCAGGTGTTCTTGGACTTCAATTATCAGAAGCCTAAGTCAGTACTCCTGCTGCTCAGGGATTCTGGGAATTGAAATTAAAGAACATCTGAAGTGCCAAGGTTCTTCATCACTGGTATGGGGTGAAATCAGACTATTTCGAAAGCAGATTATGGATACTCTAAATCCAAAGAGACTGGAGTAAAGCATGGAAGAGGTCTTCATACTACTACATATTATCACATGATATCACACCATAGACACATGATCATTGTATGTTTGACTGTTCCTTTCTGAAAGGGATAAAAATGTTCCCAGCCCATAGTAAGCTAATATGTAAGGGATATATAGTTTGATTGGATGCTTTACTGGTTGGATGCTGTTGGCCACACTGTATTAAATTTGAGAAGAAAAAGGAGGATACACGTTATTTACTTAAATAATAAAACATCCTTGTTTGCAAACAGGTGTTTACCAAGGTTATTCTTTCCATTTTTAAGAATACACTGAAGACAAGCTGAGAGCCTTGTTACAATGTTTTGGAAAGATGGCAACAAAGAAATGCAGTAAAACCTCGAGTTACGAATAAAATCTGTTCCATGGCCTTGTTCATAAGTCAAACTTGTTTGTAACTCGAGGCATTCCTATAGTGATAAAGAAAAAGCCCCACCTACCCTCCAAAAATCAAAACAGTCCCTCCCCACCCTCCAAAAATCAATCAAACCACCCAAAAACAACAGCAGCATTGAAAGGAAAGCATGCATAAGCAAAAATGCTGTTCCTTACCTTAAAGAAGCTTTGGACAGTAGGGGCATTTGTAAATTGAGGTTATACTGTGGATCCTTTAACATTAAAAGTTCAAAATCTTGTATAATGACTTGTAGTTAGAGTAGGCCCATTTGTATCATTGGAACTTACAGAGGAATTGATTCACTAAAACCTTGATGATTCATTGGGCCAATTCTAGGGCAATTGGCTATGCTGAGGAACAGGATTCTGACCATAGTTTACAGCAGCAGGTTGCCATTCACGTCTTCAGATACAGCTGAAGAACTTTGGATGCAATCCTTGCCAGCCAAATGAGTGAGAATCAAAATACCCTTAATGTTAGCTGGAGTGATGGTCACATTTCATGTACCTGTTGATTGCAAACTGGTTGTTCATTATATTGATTAAGCTCCATAGTTTCAGATCATAGATGAGCTCCCTTGAGAGGAATCCTGGTAGTTCCAATTGAGTATTTTCCAGAAATGCAATTATCCTGCTTATGGTTACCCTATCTGGTTGTGGGAATGGAAGAAAGAATAGTCCTTGCATAAAGGACAGACTCCTTTCCTTATGTCCTGGTTAAATGCTAGACCTGCTTCTATCTTTCATTCTGGTTTACATAATAAGTGTGAAAAGCATTACATGGATTGGTGGAGAACTGGCAACCTTTTGATCCAGTGTCATTGCAAAGGATTCAAATAATTATCTTGATGGGCTTCATGTTCTTACTTCCAGTCATGGCACATACAATGTGACCTTGAGTGAGTCATTAGTCACAGAATGATCTTTCACCTAGGGTTGCTTGAAAATAAAGTGGAATGTCTTTATGGATGCTCCCTCAAGCTACTTGGAAGTTAGCTGGGCTAAAACTTGGCGAGAAATTGTCGTTTATTCCTCCTGTAGACATTATTACCTTATTGTTGATAAAAGAATATAATTCTCTGCACATACATCCATTTTTGTGCAGCTTGCAAACATCTCTGATGTTTCCACCATCTCTTGGTGTCATCAATTAATGAATGTTTTATTGTACATTCTCCGTGCCCTTATTGCCCAGATGGATGGTTGGGAACATTGCGTTTTCTTAGATAACTCCTTTGTTGCTTAAACACTCTACGTGGCTTTAATTGATTGATGGGTAGAGCAGAAGGTAAAAATATAAGTTATTGCTTATTTGCAACCTGAATGCAAAGACAAGGAATTGCAACATTATTCTGTTTGCCAGTGAAGATGGAAGATATTTCCTCATCATTCAATGGTGTTCTCTCGCAAATGAGAAGGAATTTCAGTATAAAAAAAGTCACTTTGTGGAAAACTGATTTTTGTTTAAAACCACCAAATTAACACAGCAATGTGAGATGCTCAAACTAGGGTGATTGGTGTGTTATTTATGAATTTGAAGCACTGAATGGAGTATTTGCATATTTCTTATCTTTCTTAATAAGCAGCCAATTTGTCTGTGTTTGTCTGTTGAGATATTTTGAAGAGCTCTTTCAAAACAGGGATGCAAAAATTATGTTTATTGATAATTAAGTTGTAATGCTTTTTATCTAGTCTTGCAAATCCGGATGGCTTGTTAATTTTTGATCTGTGTTGGCTGATTTAAAACTGAAGTTAAACATTACCTGATATATCTTCATTTGTCTCTCCATTCATCCATTTGTCAATTTAGTTTTCATTGTTTCTCATTGTCCTGATACATATGTTATGCTTTTCTCAAAAGGAGAATGCTTATGAATGGCTGATGGTGGATTCTGTATTATCTGCATCATGAATATAGCAGTGTGCTATGTTACTTCAATTTATTTTGTGAATGTTTCCATGCCAGCATTCCATGGATGTTGTTATGGAATCTTTCCACATGAATGATATGATACCAGGGATAGGAGAGAAATTCATCTCCCCTACCTTTTAAGAAACAAAAAGATTCATCCAAATTGAATGTCTAGACATCAATTCCCAGAAGACTGAGTCAATTTTCCAAAGTACTGATCAGCCAATATACTGACTTAGGCTTCTGGGAATTCGAGTCTCCCTGTGTGGTGTGGGTCCCATGTTGGGAACCACTGGTCTAGGTTCTTGTTGCTAGGTTTGCAACAAAATTCATCTCAAGAGAGTTTGTATACTGGGGAATATGAACACCATAAGAATAACTTACCATATATACTCGAGTATAAGCTGATTTTTTTAGCCCCAAAAAGGGGACTCAGCTTATACTTGGGTCAGTGACCATGAGGGTCCCAGAACCATGCCGGATTGAGATGTGCCAACAATTTAATTAATATTACCATATTTTCATGTATTTCGATTATAGAAACCAACTAGCAGCTGCTGCATTTCCCACCCTTGGCTTATAGTCAGGTCAATCTATTTTCCTGGGTTTTCAGGTCAAAATTAGCTACCTCAGCTTATATTCGGGTCATTTTATATTCTAGTATATACGGTAGTGTGATCAAGTGAATTCTGACTTATAGCAACCCTTCCAGGTTTTTGTAAGGATCAAGTACTGTACTCAGATGTGGTTTATCAGACTTTCCTTTTGGGCCATGGCAGCTTGCCTGAGGCTGCAGAAGTGGCATAGTATGTAACTCCATCTGCTGCATGTATACTTTCTTTTGGTAGAAGCAGGCTGGCAATGTATGCCAATATCATCATGTGTTATACTGTTTATTTTGTTTGTTACAGTGAGTATGTATTTTTCTAGACCCTTCACAATGTTCCAGTCCAGTTTGTTTCATTGGCCCTTATCTTCACCCAGTCACAAAACAATCTCACTTCTTTTTTTAGAAAGGCCATTTTTAGTTTAAAACTCCTGCCCACCTGTGTTTGTTTCAGGAACGAAACAGAGGTCTATACGTAGCTGTATTTTTTCCCTGGGCAGCCAATGACCTGTACAAGATTGGATTATTTCAGGGTGAATAAACTTTGCATGCCTGAAAAATACAAGGCTGCTGATTCCAACTCTTTGGAAGGTCAGCGTCTTGCTCTTTGGGTTGATTGAATTGCCCTACCTCTCTGAAGCCTCTTCTCCCTCCTGCTGGTTTCTTTTTCTCTTCTGGTCAGGCTCTGTCTCAAGATCATGTTGCTCATTTTTCTGCACTAGCCTCTACCTAGCTCTCCATCCCATTATCCAATCGACTGTGCTGGCCATAAAACATGAAAATAAACTTGACTTTTCTGATAGGCTGCTTGGCTTTTTTACAGGTCCGAGATGAGAGGCAGTGCTCTTATTTTGCCACAGTTTGCCCTTACACTACTGATGCACAATTCTTCTCCCCTGTAGCTACCTAGCAAATATTCTTTCTCTTTCTCCTTCCATGTCTAGGCCAAATGTGAAACTGCCAGAATCAACCCACTTTTGGTGAATTCATTCTATACTTCCTTTCATGTCACCTAGTATGAGAAAGATTAGCTGGTACAACAAGGTTGCCATTGCCCAGGGTATGCCAGATTATGCATCAAAAGTGCCACAATCTTCAAGGAGTCTCTTTCTGTTTACCCCAGTTTTGAGCTGATGTATGTCTTTTCTGTAGAAAGGTCTGTGGTGAGCTCTAGATTGTGGGGAGTTCTTCTCCCCTCTAGCTACTTAGCAAATCAATCTTCCTTCCTTCCTTCTCCTTCTCCTCCATCATCATATCCAGCGTAGTTACCTAGCAAATATTTCTTCTCCTTCCATGTCTAGGCCAGATGTGAAACTGTCAAAATAAAGCCACTTTTGGGTGAATTCATTCCATAGTTCCATTCAAATGACCTAGTGTGAGAAAGATTACCCGGCACAACAAAGTTTCCATTGCCCAGGGTATGCCTGATTGTAGTTCAAAAATACCACAACCTTCAAGGAGGCTCTTTCTGTGCACCCCAACTCTTTCTTCATTTTAATGAAGAAAAATTTGTGGCCAGCTCTGGATTGAAGGAGAGGTTGCTTGGCTGACATTTTTTTTACTCAGTATCTTATGTGGGACTGTCCTTATCCCTAGGCAAAATGAAGGAACTGGCTCAGGTGGCAAATGTTGTGAAGAAAGGAGTAGGCCCTGCAGACCCCCTTCCTTCTGAATCCATTAATTCCATCATGGAGTTGCCTCTGTATTAAAAAGGCTGTCTTGCACTCTATTAGCTAAGTCAGCAAATGTGGCTCTCCAGGTGTTCTTGGACTTCAATTCCCAGAAGCCATGATTAGCAGGTGTGCTGACTTGGGCTTCAGGGAATTGAAGGCCAAGAACACCTGGAGAGCCAATAGATGTGGCAAAGATTTATGGGGGGCTTGGCAGGGTTTAACCACAAATCCCAGAACACCTCTAGCGGGAGATATTCTGTGAGGTGCAGTCCAAAAAAACAAATATCCTCCCATTTCCCCCTCTTACTTGTATCTGTATGTAGAATGGCAGAGGTACCTTCATGCTCTTTTCCTCAGATAGCAAAATATGTTGGGTCTAACCCTGTTTTAGTTCTGCCTGGAGAGAACAAATGGTGCTAATTCTATGTACAGTATTTACTTCACTACATGCCATTTATTATTTGCTTACTGCTTATTTCCTGCAGACACATTTATTGGAGTACAGGCTTCAGAATTCCCCATGGTGCCAATGCCTGGAGTACCCTGGAGATCTAACACCCAAAGAGAGAGAAAGAGAGAGCAATATTTCCAAACTTTGTTCAGTCTAACTTTAATTCCCTTAATATGATTTTTAAACAAAGTCCTTGATATCTACCCTGGATTTTGGAGACAGGATATGTTACACAGCCTGAATGAATAATTAGATGTTTCCAGCAGTGACTAAGAATTTGAAAAAACCAGAAGCCTTATAAGTGACATTTTTGTATTGTATTTCCTTCAGATGTCAGTTGGGGGGGGGGGGGACTATGAACTGCCTGTTTTGTTCGGAGTTTCTTTCTTCTTTTCTTTTCTTCTTTTCCCAAAATAAGAAAAGAAATCCCTCTAGATTTTTCTTGAAATGCTCAGTCACTCCCAAAGACTGTGTCTGACCCTGGCTCAAAGGGAAAAAGTTCTGACAGACTCTCTCTCTCTCTGAAAATTCAACCATGAGTCTCTACGATGAGACATTTTACGTGAGCAAGGTTGCAGTCTTCCTTTGGAACAGCACATTTTAATAAGAGCCCTAGTGGTTAAACTGCTGGTTGTTGTTGTTGTTGTTCAGTTGCACAGTTGATTCTGACCCTTTGTAACTCCATGGACCATTGCCCTCCAGGCACCCCTGTCCTCTACCATCCTTCTCATCCTGCCCAGCTCTGTGCCCATTGCATCAACAATACCATCCAGCCATCTCATTTTTGGCCACCACCTTTTTCTTTTCCCTCCACCTTTCCCAGCATCAAGGCTTTCTCAAGTGAATCCTCTGCTGTACTGTAGGTAATACATTGTGAGTTTGATCCTGAAAGGGATCAAGGTTGACTCAGCCTTCCATCTTTCTGAAGTCAGTAAAATGAGTACTCAGCATGTTGGGGACAAAATGCTAATTAACTTGTGAACTGCCCAGAGAGTGGTATCAGGTGGTTTAGAAGTATAATTGCTAAATATGCTAAATTGCTAACTAATAGACAGAACTGTTCAGGAATGGAACAACAAGCATACAATTTCTTTTCTTTTCCGGGGGGGGGGGGGGACCTACCAAGGTTCCTGTCAATGTTATCAGTGGAAGGACTGATAGCATAGTCCTCATCCTCTATTTAATCTGAATTAATAAATAGAAAGTGCTTGCACATGAAGAGCATTTTGGTTTTCATTGTGGCTTTTGAGATCAGGCTATGAAATTAAAACCATGAAATTCAGTTACAGTACTATTCTGATCTGTAGTATTATTGCTTGTTGCAATATGGATTTATCTGGGGAGAAAAATGAAAATAAATTACTGAAATAAAACTGTAGCAAAGAGCGGGTGTGAAACTGAGGCTGTAGCACTTACGTGCTGCATTCTGTCTCTTGGGACCAAATGTGGAGCTGGAATGAATCAACTGCATAAAATTCATCATCACCTTTCCTAGCCCTTTTAAAATTCCCTGGTCTGGATCCAGAGAGCTAATTCAGGCATACTGAAAAGATTGAGCCTGCAGAATAAAATATTTTATTGCAGCCAGAATTTTTCTGTGTGGCTGCCTCCTTCTGAAATGGCTGCACAATGCTTAAACTGTAAACCAGGAACATATTTGACTTTTGTTACCTGTGTGCCTTAAAGACCAGAACCTTACACCTTAAGACAAACTTGGGTTTTGTGATACGTCAATGTCCAAAGAGAGGAGTTTTGAGGTATCAAGGAATCATACTTTGGTAAACATCATTGGGCACTCCTAAATATGGCTTTGTTCCCTAAACTCAGAGGAAAGATCTTGAGATATAGAAAACGTGAATGTAAGGCAAAACTTGACAGATTTCCCCATTTGGGCAAAGGGCTCTGAGTGCTTAGCTTTTAACCATTTGGACTGAGTCTATTTAATGCCGGCATAACAACATGTTTTGCTGGTGTCCTCACATTTGTTCTCCATAGTGTGAATGGAAATGAGGAACACTTCTTTTTAAACCAAAAGTGCCTTCCCAGTGAGGTAAAGGACTGGCTTCTGTGAGATTCTCAAATCACAAATTGCTCACACTGTGCGTTGTTGTGTGAGCAAAATAGTTGGAAGAGAATTTTGCCCCTGGGTTTGAAGTTTTGTCTCTGCAACCATGCTTGTGGTGCTAAATTGAATTAGCCACCTCTTCTTTTTATTCTGCTCTCATCTTTAAGAACTGTACGATATGCAGCTATAGCTTGTTCTCCTACTGACTCCCAAACCATTTACAAGTGACCACAGTATCAAGAAAGATAGAAATGCATAATGAAATAGCAATCAGTGGAATGTGGTATAAGGTGCAAATAAATCAACATTACACAACAACTAAAACACAGACAGACAGATAGCATGAATGTGTGTAGATCTGGTATATGGGATATCCAGTGTGATGTAGTGGATAGAGTATTGAATTAGAACTCAGCAGACCTGAGTTCAATTCACCAACTATGCCATGGAAATTCACTGACAGATGCAACTGATAAAACCACTCCTTAAATATCTCACTTGAAAACCTTAGCAGTGTCAGTTCTGACTTGACAGCACATAAGAACAACAGATTAGTAGCCTTTGTTTTGTAATTGGTCACTGGAAGGCGAATACAGGCTTCATTTGCAATTTCTAAGTCATGTGTCTCTGAAGAAGTAAGCTGATTGTAAGAAATGCTTATTTTTCTTAACACCTAGCTTTGCACTCTGTGTCTGTTGTAAGAGCAAGCTGCCTCCATTTCTCTTAGATTGGAAAACAGCTTTCTGGTTTAAGTTGAACATATAGCTTCTAACTGAACCGAAAAACTCCACCTGCACTGAACCACCTAGGGCACTTCAGCACAACTGCTGTGGTGAACTCCAAAGTGCTAGATTAATATATTGCTGTGTGTTTCTGTGTTTGTTGATGTGGCAACTAGACTCCAGAAATAACTCGGTACACAAAACAATGTCAACAAACCATGTTTTCATCATGGACATTAATTCATGCACAACCACATACTTGTGCTAGTGGTGCTATCCTGTTTTAGTAGCCAGTAAAACTTTCCACTTGGCAGAAGTTCAGAAAGTCAGTGGCTTTAGGTTTAACATGAAGAAGTAGCACTTGATGGTGGTATATACAGGCCCTGTTGTCTTCCCAAGACAAGTGACAGGAGCTCTACTAAGTTTACAGAAATAAAGGTCACTTCAGAGCAGTGATGGGATGTAACAGGTTCTCACCAGTTCTCCAGAACCGGTAGTAACTTTTCCCAGTGTCCCAGAGAACCTGTAGCAGCTTTTGGGGGGAACCACCTTCGAGGCTTACCTTTTCACTGGTTCCCCCACTGCGCATGCATGCCAAACACTTGGTGTGCATGCACGCCTAGTGCTTGGCACATATGCACGGCCTCCTTGCTGTCCTCCCAACCGGGGAGGAGGAAGAGAAGCTGCTAGCCTGAAGCTCCCTATAGGCTGAAGCTCCCTATTTTTATTATTTTGTATTTTTTTCCTTTGGCCCCGCCCATGACATGACATCATGATGTTAGCTCCGCCCACACTGTGATGACATCATGGTGGGGTAGTAAAATTTTTGACATCCCACCACTGCTTCAGAGGCTGTTGTAAGGTTGTAAGGAAGGTTGTTTATCCAGGGGGGATAAAGTCTGTTATTTTGTCCTACCGCAGAGCTTTCTAATGTATTAGAAATAACACCTGCTACCCACATTGTCACAATGGATCAAGAGAAAATGGCAGAGAACTGCTCTCTGTAACATGTGAGATACTATACCACGGACTCGCATATTATTTCCTTATTACATCAAACCACTTTGGAGTTCAGAAATTACAGACACAACAAGATTGCACATTTTTCATCACAGTGTAAAGAAGAGTCCAAAATCCATGGAAAACAAACCTCCCACTTATGTTAAATTGATCCTGATCTCTAAGCTGACAGCTAAACATTCTCAAGTAATAGCAGTCGGGGGGGGGGGGTCTTCAGAGTTGGCATTAAAACTAATAGCATTCCACTGTTTGTGTTGCTTTATCTTTTGGGTGTAAAAAGAATGGAGAGGTTTTGCATGTATCTCCCTGCCTGTGGTCAGTGCAGCCATTTGTTTAACAGAATGGGAGGCATTCCTGCAGAGGATGGACAATAAGTCAAAGGCAGTGTCAGACCCTTATTACACAGTAGAGATTATTTTCTCTGGTCAACTAGGTTGCTTGAATAATGACTTCTGAAAGGAAACTAAAGCATTGCATTGCAGGTTTTCTCTCTGGGGGAAGAACAACCACCAAATGTAGAAATGACCTCTTGGTCTTTACCAAATGACTCCCCTTGAAGATGATCACTATATGGGATAAATAAGGAGTCTTCCTTCCGGTAGAACCTTCCTTGAAGATAAATGAGACAAATGCGTTAGGTTAGGACATAAGATTTCTGTTATCCTGGGTTGAGACACTTTGAGGTTTAAGAAAGTAATTTGCTTAGATGGTCATGACAGCCAAAGAAGAATGGTGTGAATGCTGGTTAGAAGGGGTATTTGTGAAGCTTCCCCCAGTTTCACCAGAGGGACCCACCAAGCTCTGAAATGAAAAATCAAAACATCAAGGCTAAAATAAGGGATTTTGTCTAGTTCTGGAAGACCCAAGCAACATCAGTAGTCCTTTTTGTTTTAACTTCACTGGGATCCAAAGACAACTTTATCCATTTATTCCTTAATTTCTATCTTACTTTTCTCTTTTCATGAACACAGGGTGCTTTTGCTCACAAAAGGTGATCTTACTTGAGCTGACTGTCTCCCATTTCACTGTCCTAGATCCCTACCCAATCTTACATGAAAACAGGTTGTATAACAACAGGACAAGAGAGACAAGAAAGCTCCATAATGCAAGCTGTATTCCATTCATGTTTCTCTGGATCCTGTTTGATGGAACATTTTAAAACTCCACAGCACTCCGGACTGTGTTATCAACAGGGGAGTAACTTTTCTAGATTTAGAATTGAGCTTGCATAAAGAACAAAAGACTGAGTGACTTCCCCATTTTTTCCAGGAAAAATGGCTCATTTTCTTTCTCCAGGTTCAAAATTATATTGTGGATAGTTAGCTGGCTTTGCTGAGCCCAACCTATGTGGAAAAGCCTATAATTACATTTCCTGAAAACTTCGAGAGAGATGGTTTTCAGTAGACTTTTTAGATTGGTATGCAGAGGGAAGTAGATGTAGATCAATACAGATCACAGTAGCCTATAATTACATTTCCTGAAAACTTAGAGAGGGATGGTTTTCAGTAGATATTTCAGATTGCTATGTAAAGGGATGTTGGTATAGTTCAATACAGATCACAATTATTTTAAATATCTAAAATGTTTTACAGTGGCTGAAATCCTGTTTTGTATCTACAAGTCCATAATGTGAAACTGAAGAAACAGCATCAAGCACTGTGGCTGGACAGTCATAAATTGCATGATCAATTGTTCATTTGTAACTTAAACCATGTAATTGTGCAATGTTGGCTGCCTATGTCAACTGGAACAGGATTTTCATCCAATATGTGATAAAGTATCTAGACTAATAAATAAAACCAGATTTAATGTGGGACTTAAAAAATTGGAGTAGAGACGGGAAGTTTTAGAGCACCCTGTAATTGGACTTCCATGCTATTTCATATAATTTTACAGGTTAATTGTCGCATTTTAATCAGATGTCTAGAAACATAGCTTTTCTTCTCTTGTTTTAAGACAAAGACCAGATCTTTACAATAATCAGTGAACTACAGAAAATTGCCTCTTGAGGTGCTGGAAAATCATTAGCAAAACCAAATTGCTACATGGAAGCTTTTGCTAACTCTATGGTTTGATCCAAATTTCATGCTTTCCATCTGATAGACATAATCCTGAAATGTTTCTGGAAGGTACTAAGTAAACATTGCCAGATATTGACAAGAAGAGCCCAATACATTGCCTGGCACACATGGGCCACCCCCTAAAATCTGTGCAACAAATGGCAGATCTGTGGTCTTGGAAAACATACACGTGCTGGAACCATGTGAAGCCTCTCTATGGAGGAAATATTTGGAGGGCTTCAGCAATAAGGTGGCTGAGGCAGCACACCATTTCTGAGCAGCTGGTGAATCTGATGGCAAGAGGGAGCTAAGAGCTTATGCAAGTACCTGCTCCAGGAATAAAGATGGGAGAGGAGTGGAAGTAAGAGCTGAATGTGGTTGCAGTCTACCAGAAATAAGTATTTCCCAAGCCCATGTTAAAATTGATAAGAATTGAGCATGCATTATGCAAGAGCTAATTCCAATGAACTTAGTGCAGTGATGGCCAACCTTGGCACTCCAGGTGTTCTTGGACTTCAGTTACCAGAAACTCAAGTCAGCACTCCTGCTGATCAGGGCTTCTGGGAATTGAAGTCCAAGAACACCCGGAATGCCAAGGTTGGCCATCACTGACCTAGTACAGTGTTTCCCAAATGCTGGTTTGTAGACTTCAATTCCCAGAAGCCTAAGTCATTTCCCCAAAGCACTGATCAGCCAATGTACTTAGGTTTCTGGGAATTGGAGTCCACTTGTGGGCTGTGTACCCCCTGTTGGGAACCACTGACCTAGTACATTAGATAATGTGGGGTTTTCTCCTCCAGGACAATGGTAAGTGAGAAGGTAAGTCCCAATTTACCAGTGGAAGATAAGGTCCATAGAAATCTCATAGGAAATGGAAAATAAGTTGGATACTATCTCTGTGCCCTCCAGTGTTGACCATCCTTGAACTAAGTAAAACAAAGTCCAGACTGTTGCTGCTACTGTTATATTGCCATCATTTTGTTCCAGCTTGCTTCAACCTACAAATTAATGACCTCCATTTAGCAGCCCATTTAGCAGCTGAGGAACTCAATCTCCCCATGTCACTTGGAGGACTCCGAATAGGCTGAGGGTCAAAGTCCCTAAATGTAAGACCAATATGCTCAAGTGGGGGCTGCTAGCAGACAACAACATGCAATGTGAATGTGGAGAGATACAGAATCCATCTCATTTACTGGTCTGCCAGATACTGCCAGAAACATGCACCGATGAGGTCTTAAGTTTGGCCAGTGACAAAGCCAAGAAAGTGGCTTCATTTTGGCAGGGTTTGGTTGGGACACAAAAGAAGCAGCAGCAACCCTTTCATGTGTTTCCAACTTAAGGCTTCCTTTATTGCATCCTTCCATCACATTTGTGTTTTCTGCTGCTTTCTACTTTTCTAGACCTACTGTCTTTCCCAGCAACTCTTGTCTCTTCATAATACTTCTAGACTACAGTTGCAGCTGAACATTTAAGCTCCACTTGATCTAGAAGCCATTAATTTGTGTTTTTGCAATCCACAATATTCATAAGGTTCTACTCCAATACCATATTTGGAATGACTCAAAAATTTTCTGATTGGTTATATGCTATTCTGAAAATTTATTGCTATATGTTCATGTACATTAAATTATCTTATTAAGGATTGTTGCTAATTTAACTGATACATTGTGATAACATACTGCTTGCTTGCTTACTTACTTACTTACTTACTAATCAATCTTATTTCTTTGCCGCCCTCTTCACGAATGATTCAGGGCAGCTAACAACAGTAAAAAAAATCATCCATAAAACCCACAATGAAATACCCACCCATCTAAGAAGAGTTAAAAGTTAAAATTTAAGGATTAAAAGATTAAATCAGGGAAAAGATTAAAAAATCACAGATTAAAAACTCACAGGGGAGAGGGGAGGAGTCAAATGAGCCAGCAGGCCTGAGCAACCGACTGGCCGGTACCCCATACCTGCCCTGCCACCCAGGTCTTCACACCCTTTATTCTTCCCTGAGTATTGGTTATGGATTGCATTCTGATTATATTGTGTATATATATGCATGACTGTGAGCTGCCCTGAGTTAGATATTCTCTGATTGGGTGGTATAGAAATATAAAAATTAAATTAAATTAAAATTTCTGAAAGACAGCAGCTCTGTCTGGAGATGCAGCTCAGTTGGAGGTTCCATAGGGCCTTAGCCAACACAGAGAAGGCCCTCCTTCTGGTGCCAGAGAGACGCACCTCTCTAGCTGATGGTACAACCAGAGAGCCTCTCTGGTCCACTCTGGTGGGACAGACAGATGCTCTTGGGGTGAAGCGATCTCTTAAGTAACCTGGCCCACTACCATGTAGGGCTTTAAAGGTAATGACCAGCACCTTGAATTGCACTCAGAGGCAAACTGGTAACCAGTCCAGCTCCTGGAGCAATGGTAAGGCATGAGCATAATGCCCACATCCCATCACGATCTGAGCAGCTGCATTCTGGACCAGCTGCAGCCTCCAAATGGTCACCAAGGGCAGCCCCATGTAGAGCACATTACAATAATCAAGTCTGGAGGTAACCAAAACGTGTGTGATCATCAGCAAGCAGTCCCAATCTTGGAGCAGGCATAACTGGCATATCACATGAAGTTGTGCAAAAACCCTCCTGGCCATGGCTGCCACCTGCTCTTTGAGCAGTAGTCACGAGTCCAGGAGGACCCTCAGATTATGCACCAGGTCTGTTTGGGGCAACACTGCCCCATCCAGAACCAATGATAGTAGCTCCCGAGATAACGCAGGACCCCCGACCCACAGCCACTCAGTCTTGCCCATTGTCCCCCATCCAGACCATCACAGCCTCCAGGCACATCAGAACAGCAGCTAACTGAACCAACAGAAATCCTTATTCTAGTATTTTCTGGAAAGCTAATATGGAGATCATGTTGGTAATTCAAATAAATATATATGTGTTTAGCACATGTTCATATCTCCACAACTAGGTCATGATAGCTGTTATGAATATATCAGCTTTTCTTTAAATTGGTTTTTAATGTGGTTCCCGACAATATAATGATAAATTGTATGCAAACAGCTGTGAAATGCTAAGGATAAGTCTGTGTGCAACACCTGAAGAAGTAACATGTTTAAAAAACCCTACTCTTATTTTATAGCCCAATGTGCATGGAATAAAAAAAAGTTTTGATAATGTAGCTATTATCCTGTACAGCAGGTATGATTGCTTTTAAAAGCAAATTAATTTTTTAATTGGTGTCATGGGATGGCTCAACACAACAGGCTTATCTGTGAAACCAAGCAAAGCTCTGCTGGAGAATTCATGCTGATAGGTCCATGACAGGTTATTGTTTCAGCCACCTAGATGTTAACCATTTTTAATTAGCTCTGGAACTTTTTTTCCCCCAAGGCATTTTTTCACTCCTTCCTTTTAACACTTTCTCTGCCAAAGTAAAGGAAGCTCACATGTAAATTCAATTAAGATAGGTTCATTCCACACAACAGAATTTTGGAATATTTATTTATTTATTTAATCAAATTTCTATTGCCGTCTAACTCTGTAACGTCTCTGGGCAGCTAGCAACAATTAAAAACAGTATCAAAACTAAATAAAAACCCTTAAAAACTGCATTAAAAGGTCAAAATAATTTACCCCACACACCCCATCCATTAAAAGAAAGAGAGAAATCTTAATTATATAAGCCAGCAGGTGGGGGTCACCCCTCTATCGGTGCCCCACACCTGTCCTGCCAGCCAGGTTTTCAGTTCTTTCCTAAAGGACAGCAACTCTGTCTGGAGACGCAGCTCAATTGGCAGGAGGTTCCATAGGGCCGGAGCAGACATAAAGAAGGCCCTCCTTCTGGTGCTAGAGAGATGAGCCTCCCTAGCAGATGGCACAGTGAGAGAGCCTCTCTGGTCTGCTCTGGTGGGATGGACAGATGTTCTCAGGGTGACACAGTCTCTTAAGTATCCTGGCCCACTACCATGTAGGGCTTTAAAGGTCATTTCCAGCACCTTGAATTGTATCCGGAGGCACAATGGCAACCTGCTGCACCATGCTGACATCTTTAAGATTCATAGTTTTTGAGGACCACCCCTCTATGGAGCATAATAGGGAGAAACACAGCAGCTCTTCTAAGGACCTAGGGTTCCCAGGAAGCACTGGAGCTGTTTCTTGTACATTAATAACATGAAACACAGACTCCAGAAGCCTGACTCTGGGATAGACCCTGCTCCAGATGAGAGAAATGTTGGTATTTATAGGTATGTATTTGTGGCCTGGAGAACAATGGTCCATAGGGTCGTAAAGGGTCAGAATCAACTGTGCAACTGAACAACAACAAAAATTTGTGGTCTGGAATTCCCACAATTCTGCCTGGGCATCAAGATCCAGGGTATAAGTGGCTGGCAGACAACACAAATGCCAGGACCCAGGACAAACAGGTAACAGGATGAACAGTAACCAAATATCAGTCCATAGTCTAAGTAAAACCAGAGACACAGGATCAGTCCAGGCAATGAAATCATAATCCAAATGAGGCAGAAGTCAGATGACCAGGAGAATAGACAAGGCACAGTATCTCCTGTTTACATTCAGTTCTGGGCTAAAGTGGTGCTGTTTGTGATGAGTGGTTTTATCTTCTGATTCAGGAATGCTATGCAATCATGTCAACTAATCTAGACAAAGGCATGTCCTTTACCAATACAGAACAATGTTTTGCACATTTCAGTCCTATTGATTTAAGCCAGCCAACTGAGCATCTGCTTAACTCTCTCCCATTGAATGTGATGGGATTTAAATGAGCTTTGGCTGAGAGAAACAGGTCATATGTTGCAAATAATATTTGGATTCTTCTGAATAAAACTCAGAGCCAACCAGATCCACTGCTGTTCTAATCACTGATTTGAGGGTGCATATGGCATGGAGGCATGTTATCTTAACCACTGAGCCACCACAGTCCCTATGATGATAACAGTACACATGTAATTAAATATACATATTGTGAGCATTTTGTGTAACTGAAAGTGATTTGTTAGAAATCTGTCCTTAATGCTCTAGCATTTTAAAATTTTAGTCATGTCTTTGAGAGTTCTAGATAAGTAGAGAAAAAAATGTGAGTTTGCCCCAGTGCCTTGACACAATCCAAGTGTTAAAGCGACACTGGCATCCCAAAGTACAAACCGGTGACTGCAGTAGAGATTTAATTATTAGCATAATCTTATTATCCAGAATGCAACTTCCATGGCTGAGGTGCTTGGAACCCATTCTTGGCAAAACAAGGGATAATTATGTCAAGAATTATGTCGCTATCAAGGGAGGTCAAGAGATACATTGTAGTCTGAGTCAGGTCAGATGTCTGGGACAACCATCCTGTACTCCAGGGATGCCCAAACTTTTCAGGCCATGGGCCAGTCAGTATGGCCCATGAGCCAGATACAGCCTCCAGCGCCAGTTCATCTGGCCCACAAAGCCCTCATTGCTCCCGGAAGTGGAAGTAAAACACACTCATACAGATGCATTTTACTTCCACTCCCGGGAGCAATGAGGGCTTCATGAGCCAGATGAATTGACATCAGGGCTGGATCCAGCCCACGGGCCATAGTTTGGCACCCCTGCTGTACACAGTGTGGACATTGTTTCAGGATGTGAACTTTGGTGAATTTGAAATGGACTAAATGGGAAGGACAGATGATGTTATCATATCCTGGTGTCATTGATGTCCCATCTAGGTGATGAATAGCATCAGCAGAAAGGTTCGTCTCATCCACCTTCCATATTTATCAACATAAGAATATGCTGTGGATCTACCAAGCTCAGTACTGTCAACACTGTCTGCCAGAGACTATCCATGGTTTTAGGCTAAAGTTCCTCCAGTCCTGTCTAGATATGTTTAGGGTTGAATATGTGATGTTTCCGTATAGAAATCATGCACTCTATTACATGCTCCTTGTTTCATACTTAACCAAAATGACAGCCACATTTTGACAGTCACTCCCAAGTTCAGTGAAGTCTTATCCTTGTTAAAGATGAAGGGATTATAAATCAATAGGTTGTAGTCAACTGTCACATACCTTTGTTGAACACAGATATCTGTGGGGCAAGTGGGGCGGCATACAAGTAATAATAATAATAATAATAATAATAATAATAATAATAATAATAATAATAATAATAATAATAATAATAATAATAATAATATCTTCTAAATGTGTGGTCATAGATGTAGTCATGCCAGTAATTAAGATGTTACTCTCCTAAATATCAAGTTTCTATGAATCTGATGTCCAATTTGTTACTGAACCCATGTGCCACAGATAATCAGTCTGCTAATAATAGTTTTGATGTGGGACTGTGATGTTGGAAGACAGGTTTTTTGGATGCAATGTGGACCGCTAGAACAACAGATAAGTTGGTGACTGATGAAATCAGGCCAGAACTCTTCCTAAAGGCAAAAATGACTAAACTAAGGCTATTTTACATAGAACTTATGGTGAGAAGTCAACTCACTGGGAAAGACACTAGGGCTGGAGGAAATGGAAAGCAATAACAAAAGATGAAGACCAAACATGAGATAGATTGGCTCGGGAAAGAAAGCCACAATTTTGAGTTTGTGAGAGCTGAGCAGTACTTTTAAGGATAGACTTCACAGAAGTCAGAAGTGACTTCATTTCACAAATCAAGAATAATAACTTCCGGCATTCTTTTTTTTTCCCCTGACTTCTTCTGCCATATCCCAATCTGAATATAAGTGATCATCATGGCGATAAGCCATGAAGACTGTCCTGAGAATATAATGCAGTGGCCTTTCATCTGCCTTCCACATCTCAGCATGACACCTGTACCACTGATCCTGTTCCATGAGTCACTTTCTGGTCATGGGCCCTTTTAGAATGCAAAGTCCCCATCAGCCCCAGGCCAGTAATGATGAAGCTTCTACCCTCCATCAAGATGTATTCAAGAGGAATTTAATCTGCTGCCAGTGTGGTCTACTCTATTACCATAGCAGGATAACCTGGCCAGACAAGGTTTTTCTGACTAAAGCACCATTTCCCTCCCTTTCCCCTTTGATTTATCATGGATGAGCAATGTAGTAACACAATACCTATAGCTGTCTAAAAATCCTTCTTGGGGGGAACCTGGACTTTTGGTTTCTGTTTTTGATAGAGTATTCAGTGGAACATAAGCTTTGAGAGGTTGAAAGCTGCAGTTTTAGATAAAAAGTGCTGTGATCTTTGATGATCTCATGAAAGCTTCACTGACGTGAATGGTGGATGTTTACCAGATGTGCTGCCCAAAAATGGCCAAAGGAGAGCTGATCCATATCTAAAATGGATTAACTCTGATTAGTCGGGTAATCTCCAAAGATTCTCTTCCAGTGCATACAGTGATACAGCACAAATTGGTTAGCGTATTTGAAGAGGGCCAGTTTGTGTGTTAATAAGCCATTTGGCTCTGCTCATCTATGTTTAATGAAATAGGGCTTTGAAATGTCTGAAAAGCAATTTGCATGAATAATTGTGTTGCGTCTCCTGTGATCCTTCAAGCATGGCCATGGAAAGAGGCTCAAAAGGCACCGAGAAAGAACAGCCATGATCGCCTGCTGTTGACAAGAAGGCTGGCAGCAGCATGTCATAAATATGTGGTCATTATTAGGCAAAAAAGGCACTGATACAAGGAAGTAAAGTTTAAAGCATGGATGACTAAATATGCAAACCAAAGCAATCACACTTGTATACTGCCCCATAGCACTTAGTGAACTCTCTAGGTGGTTCACAAATTAATTAGCATTTTGCCCCTGACAGCCTTGGAAGGATGGAAGGCTGAGTCAACCTTGAGCCTTAGTCAGGATTGAACTCACAATGTTTTGGTTGCAGGACAGTAGTTTAAGCACTGCACTACCAGGACAAGTGCTAAATGTAACAAAACTTCTGCAGCTTCTCCTTAGGCATCTCAATAGCCAGTGCAGAGTTTGTTTAGGGTCTCCTGTGGCTTCATTTATGTAGGACCGTGATGGTGAACCTTGGCACTCCAGATGTTCTTGGACTTCAATTCCCAGAAGTCCAAGCCCCCATGAATCCACATGCATGGGTTTGCTGTGATTTATCCAGCCTGCACTGCACCACCCATGTGGATGCGTCTTACTTCTGCTTCCAGGAGCGACGAGGGTGGCGTGGGCCGGATGAATCATAGCAAACCCATTTGTGCGGATTCACGGGGGCTTGGGCTTCTGGGAATTGAAGTCCAAGAACATCTGGAGTGCCAAGGTTCACCATCAAGGATGTAGCATGTTTTGTACCCAGATGGTACTTCTGCAGCAAATCAACCCTCTCTCCACCTGGATCCACAAATCATCACAAAAACTAAATAAGCAAGCACTGACTAAACAGCAGCCTAGTCTTGCAGACAAAGCAGTTTTGAAAATGGGAAATCAATACGAGATACAGATTTTAGGTTTAAAGTCACACACACACAGTTGGGGTCAGGGAAGAATAATTTTCAGGACCTCTTTGAGCATGAGGCATACACAAGAGAAAGGAAAAGCAGAAAATGCTACATAATTTGTAGTGCAGTCTGCAACATGGCATAGGAAGTCCTTTTTCAGAGCTTCCTCAGAGAATCTTTGAGCCTAAAGTATGTTCAGGATTGTCATTACACCCCTTGCCAATGTCAAGACTCTCCTTTGCTTTCTCAGATGGCTGTAAAGATAATGGTCTCTTTTAATCAGTACAGGAATAAACCTGTTTTCTTTAAAGCCTGGTGGTGCAGTGGATAAACTGCCATACTACAGCCAAAATGTTGTGAGTTCAATTGTGGCGGGATTCAAGGTCGACTCGGCCTTCCATCCTTCCGAGGTTGGTATAATGAGTAGAGTACCCAGCATGTTGTGGACAAAATGCTAATTAACTTGTGAACCACCCAGAGAGTGCACTAAGTGCTATGGGGTGGTATATAATGTAATTACTTTTCTTAATAATCACTTATTTCCTCTCTTTCACTGCCACCAGTCTCTCTCTATTTTTTAATCTCTCTGTTCCTCTCTCTCTCTCTGTATGTGTGTGTTTGTGTGTCTCTTCACTCACATTTTTATACCATCATCTACATCCACTCTTTCATGTTGAACTCAGCACCACTCTGAAACCAAATGCAATACAGTGGAACCTCAGTTAACAAACAGCTCAGTTAACATAAAAATTGCATAACAAAAGGAAATCCATAGAAAATAGTGTTTTCAGTGCATTCCTATGGGAAATTAGATTCAGTGCATTCCTATGGGAAATTTGGTTGAAGTAATTATCACTGTAAGAATCGTCTGCTCTATCCTATACTTCCCATTATTTAGGTCTAGTAGATTGCCTTGAATTGTAGTAGCATAGAAGAGGGGAAACCATCTCCCTACCAATTCTTCACCTGGTGTAATTTGACACTGTACAATTTGGCATCATCATTATCTAAGTGCTCTCTTATGAAAACTTGTGAGGAAACCCATAAGCAGGGGTTTTCCACCAACTCACTTCTAAGATACCTCCTATAGGAGAAACAAGGGAATGTAGTGTTATGAAAATGGGTTTAAATGAGTTTTTGAAAAGTCAGCTGGAGTACTAATGTTTTATCTTTTAAGTTTGATAAAATGTAGGAGTTAATGGATTATAGGAATGGGTTATAGTGCTTTATATTATAATCACTTCTGTAATTTTTGAGTTTTCTCCCCTATGGATTATCAATAATACTTTTTTAAGCTAGGTGAGTATGAAGGAAGGAATGGGTGAAGGAGTGTATACGGTAACAAATGAGTGAAAAAAGTTCATTGGGTTTTGCCAATGCGAGACCTGAAAAGAACAAAAAAAAAACTTCTAGAACAAAAAAAAAACTTCTAGATCAGATTTCTCATTGAATGTAATCCATACAGTATTTCACAAAAGAATCACAATATTCATCCATCCACCCAGTTTATATGTCAAGAAAATAAAAATAAAGTATAGTGTAGTGTAGATTTATTTATTGCCCATCTAACATACAGAATATTCTGGGCAGTTGACAAAAATCAGTGTTTGGTTAATGAAATAAACATGGTGAGGAGAGACATTTTGTTACCTGTAATACATTTGATAGCCTATCCACTAGTGACCTCTGTCTGCGGTTTTGTAGGATATTGTAGCATTTAAAAAGCTTTGTAAAGTATTCTTGATCAGAGATGACACTGGAGTAAAATAAGTACAAGCAGACACCACAAGAATCAATGTCATTGCAATATCAGTTTCATCTCTCTTAAAACCCATTGCTTGTCTCCAGGCAGTGAATTTAAAAACCTACCATGGGATGACCTAAATGTAATGATGAAGGTACTTTATTTTATAGAGATTAGAGATGCTTAGAAAGATAATCAGCGAAGTTATTTTCTTATCACCAGTCAAGGGTTGAATGGAAGACTAAACTGGTGGGCATTTGTTGAGTTAAGTCCTTGTAATTCCATTGATTCCACGAGCCTACTCTAGTTGTGACTTATTAATAGATTTCAGCCAAAGAGATTACCAAATTCATCCTTTCTCCTTGGCATCAGAACCCTTCCCTACCTTGTTTATTAGGTGAAGATACAAATAACATAATAAAATTACTCCTGAAATAGTTGGTATACAAAAAACTGCATAGATCTGCATGCAATTACTTCCCTGTTTTATTCAAATGTTTTGGTAATGGTCTACTATGATCAGTAGCAAGTATTTCCCTCACTCCCCATCTTGAAAACTGATGTACTAAAATGCTCTATTGCCATAGAGAGCTTAATGTAGAATGCATGGATTAATCGAATACATGTCTACTCAAAAGCAGTGATGGTTAGCAATTCCAGTGTTGTAGCAGTTGGTTTCCAGTGAATCAATTTCATGTTTTAGCCAGGACTCTAAAGAAGCTAGCCACAGTGCTGAAACTTATCATCAATATAGGGGGATGGTGGAGGACACGAGTGCCTGGAGGACAGTGGTCCATGGGGTCGCAGAGGGTCGGAATCGACTGTGCGACTGAACAACAACAAAAAATAGGTTCGGTACCTTGGAGAGCAGCATTAAGCTAAAGGACTCAAACCTAGATCAGTTCACAGAGCAAGAAGTGAGCCATATTAAGATCAATGACTGCCAGATAAATGTGCATGGGATTGCAGCCTACGACATGTCCATAATAGCTTGTAGATTGGGACTCTCTGATCATACTTAAGTGATATTATTGAGATAATTCTACTTTCTAGAGAACCTTTCCAGGATTTTCAAGGTACAGGCGCTCAGAAATGGTTTGCCAGTGCCTTCTGTGGGTAGTCTGTGATAGTGCAGCTTGCCCAAAACTACAGAGATTCATTCTTCTGCTTGGAACTACTGTGGGGAGTCAAACTCCCAACCCAGGTTCCCCAGCCAGATAGTCCAATAAATGTACATAAATAGGAAAAAGGAATGTGATCCCCACTCAGAGTTGTGATGGCCTTCATCTTATTTCCTTTCACCATGAAAATGTTGTTGGCTACATTCAATAACAATAGCAATTGTACATATGCTGCCTCATAGCTCTTATTGCACTTTCTGGGCCCTTAACCAGCTAATTAGCAATTTGCCCCCAACATACTGGGTACTCATTTTACCAACCTCAGAAAGATGGGAGGCTGAGTCAACCTTGAATCCCATCAGGAATTGAACTCACAACATCAGTAGTTTGGCCTGCAGTACAGAAGTTTAACCACTGCACCACCAAGCTCAACTCACATTCAGATGCTTACCTCCCACAAGTTTTAAAAATCAGTTTCCATCATCACTAGGCTTTGGTCATGCTAGCAGCAGCTGGCAGGAATACAATTCTAAAACATCTGTAAGGTGCCATACTAGGGGAGATTGATCTAAATCAGGGGTGCCCAAACTTTTCAGGCCGCGAGTAGGTCACGTGGTTCAAGGAACTGGTCACTACAGCCCAGGGCCACATCTGGCCCCCAGGTCGTAGTTTGGGCACCCCTGATCTAAACCATAGCACATGTTGTCTCTGTTGTCCTAATCAAGCCAAATTGATGGTGGATCAAGATAACTTCTAATGATTTGGGAAGCTTTTTGCTTTCTTTTGCTCCTCGGGGAATGCTTCTTTATTATTTTCTATTTTGTCTGGGGAGACTCATATCTTTTTCAGCGGAGGTACTATTTCCCACACAAAAGACACCTAAGAATATGGAAAATAGCGGTTCACCTTTCTTATCTGTAAGTAGCTCTCTTTTCATTTTAATGCCAAAATGAATGAAATAGTTTTTCTAAAAAGTAGGGAATTTCATCAAAACAAATGGTTAAGGAATTTCATCAAAACAAATGGGGTTTTTTTCAACATCTGTTAACTGAAGCTTTTAAGTTATAGAGGCAGTTATTTGGAGACCTTATGTTCCTACAGTGAGCTGCAGCATTGTATACCCAGTGTACTCAGCTGCACATTCAAGAGGTACAAAAGAGGTTTTGAAATGTTTTCTCCAGCTATTGCTATAGCAACATTCCAAGTCTTTCCAAAGGTCTCTTTCATTCAAGTACACACCTGCAATTTATTTCTCTTAAGAAACAAAATAACTCCCCTAGTTGAAACCCAGTGTAAAGATACTAATGTGGTGACACTTTCAATTCCCCACCCCACCCCAAGACACAGTGAATTTAATTCAGTTCAATGTACCTTAAGGTAAAAGTAAGTCTCCCTTGCTTGAAAGCCAGTTGTTTCTGATTCTAGGGGGTACTGCTCATCTCCATTTATAGTCAAAGAGCCAGTGTTGTCTGTGTCAGTAGATGTTTCCATGGTCATGTGGCAAGAATTACTAGATGCTGGAGCACACAAAACACTGTTACTTTTCTTGTAAAAGTGATACTTATTTATCTACTTGCAATTTCTTGCTTTTGAACTAATTTGGCAGGAACTGGGACAGATTATGGGCACTCACTCCTTCGCACAGCATTCGGGTCTCAAACTGCTGACCTGCCAACCTTCCGGTCATCAAGCTCAGCTTCTTAAAATAGTTATGTTATAAGTGAACAGATTTGAGTCATCTTTCTTAATTTCATCACTTTGTACAAAAGCTGCCCAATGCAAAAGTGAGCCGTCACCCCATGATGCGTTATGGCAGGAGAAATGCCTTCTGCTCTCGGGGAGACAGAATGTCAGAGCAATTTACTTGTTAACATATTTCCTGGCTGCTGTTCAATTTGGTCCCAAAATATTAATGACAAAATACCATTTTGTGTTCTGTAAACAAAACAAAAATGAGCATAACATCATACATTTATTTTCACCACCCGACAGGTTTAGAAAATACTGTCTAGAATTCTGTTGGTTATTTACATTGGCAGAACTGCCATGACATGAAATGCTGCAGTAATTTATGATTAGTCAATTAAGCACTGTTTGTACTGTCATGTGCAAAGTCATGTGTTTCGATGTGCAACAATGAATTCAAGCAGAGGTTCTTTAACAGACAGCAATTTGCTACTGCAATTTATGCTGTTGCACATAATGCCGGTGTAATCAATAGGAATCTGGCCCAGATTTTATGTTAAAGTATGGGCACATTCTTTTATGGATAAGATTGTTTTCTTTTATGCACGTCTTCATGTCCCTACAACCATGATCTGTAACTGCTTTTAACTCAGCAAGGCCACACTTTAGCTTTCCAAATTTCTTCTAAAATTAAATAGCTATTTAATCTAATGACAGTGTGTTCTTTTAAAACAAATCAAGTAGGAGCTGTTTTGATGAAGATAAATTTTGATTAAAGGAACAGATTTAAACATCTAGGTGAAAACTATTCATTAGCAGAAGCTCTTTCATCAAACATGATTTTTACTGAAGCTTACATTTCTAATTGGAAAGCAATTAAATGTATTCTGCTTTTCAATGCATGCGTATCTAACTCCCACTAGCTTTAATGGGAGCTAGACATGCAGAAAGAAGGCATAGCAAAAACTCCTCCTGATTCAAAATGTTTCTAAGTCTTTGGCTCAGTATTGCTTGTGAACGTGCCATCAATTGATGTTTGTTAAATAAACACAATCAAGAGACATGCAAATCACTGGAAATTGTTTCATTAACCTCAGTATGACATTCAAGACTCTATTGTTAGGAAAATAGATGTTTGGTAAATTGTAGATGCCAATGCAGAATATTGTCATGTCCATAATTTTTTTCCTATTGCATTCCACCCACCTCCAAATGTAAAATAATTAAATATAAGATAAGGATATTGTCAATTTTTTCTTATATTCTCCCCCCTTTTTTCTTGCATGTGAGAATGAAAAAATGGAAGATTTTTTTTCTTGCTGAGCAAGTTCTTGCATTTTTCACATGTTTGATTAAATTAAATTTGCAAATAAAATCTTTTGTACACTAAAAGGGTGAAATAGTATTATAGACAATTAAACCAGTTTAGTTTTTTTTTAAACTCACCACCCACCAAATCAAAGGTAGAAGGATTTCCCTGTTCATATTAACTTAGGAAGTAACTTTATACCTGTCAGAAGCCTATTACTTACTTATATTTGTCACATAAGAATCATGCCATGATTTAGCTTTGGATTTCCAGTTTTGGTAGAAGTCTAGAACTCTACAATTCTAGGACTCTGTGAGTCTTGTCTAGCTTGTCCTTGGCATTCCATATAGTTGTCTGCATGGATGGAGCTCACCAAGTTAGTTGCCAAGCCATGCAATTTTCATTGAAGGACCTCAAGATCTCAAGCAGATCTTTTGCTACCTGAGATCCTGGTGAGAAATTTGGGGTTTTTAATTTTTTCTAACATCTGCATGCTACCTTGGTGGTGCAGTGGTTAAACTGCTGTACTGCAACCAAAAGGTTATGAGTTCAGCCCTGACCAGGGCTCAAGGTTGACTCAGCCTTCCATCCTTCTAAGGTCAGTAAAATTAATACCCAGGATGTTGGGAGTAAAATGCTAATTAACTTGTGAACCTCCGACTAAGCACTATGGGGTGGTATATAAGTGTGATTGCTTTGCTTTCATCTTGAATGAGTTTTACAGTGATTCATTTCTACAAATGAAGCAGAAGAAACATGATAACCTGGGGGCAAAGCCACAAAGCCACCAGGATGGTGGTGATCTGTATGGTAGGAATTTAAGCAATTTCCAGACTACTTAGCACAGGGGTGCCCAAACTATGGACCATGGGCCAGATCCAGCCCCCAATACCAATTCATCTGGCCTGTGCCGCCCTTGTCACTCCCAGAAGCAGAAGTAAAACTTGCCCACACTTCCATTTCCGGGTGCGATGAGGGCAGCATGGGCCAGTTGAATTGGCATTGGGGGGCGGATCTGGCCCACAGGCCATCGTTTAGACACCCCTGACTTATCTTTGGCCGTCGTGGTCAGTTAGTTGCAAAATAAATTCTTTATCCCATGACAGTGGACTTACAGAAACATAGGTGTTTAAGAAGTACTGAAGTAGTAAATACCATTTATCCAATAAATCTTCTGTAGTAAGAGCTAACAATTGAATTTACTCCTGTCGTTAAGTATTATGTCAAAAAACCCCAAGTGACTCCTAAATTTTGCTATCAATTCTGCAATTCCAATGTAATTCCTGAGGCCAGTTCAGTTTTTGAGTCACAGCAAGTGCTTTGCTCTTAAATTCCCATTTAGATTTCCTTATTTTTAACCCATTAATCATGGTAATGTGTGTGTTTTAAATTACTTTGAGGTGTAAAGCCAATTCCAAGAAAAAAACAAATGTGTGCTCAAATTTCTGAAGGGGATTGCTGAGACATTTTGGACATTAATCAGCCTAATGTACCTTGTTTCTGCTATTGAAATGGAACATGGCCCAGATTCAAAAAGCTGGATGGCACATTCAGCAAGCAGAACTGTATCCGAAGGGAAATAAAATCTATCTGCAACATACCTGACAATATCGTGGTCACACAATCCATTGAAAATCTGAAGCTTAAGGGAAGGACTATTGCAAGAATTGATTGGTTACAGAGAACTGCCCCCCTTATGATTTCTCCCCAAATATTTAGATGATAGTGTTGTTGTGTGAAGTGGCTTATCATGACCCTGCCAAGGTTTTCAAGGTAAGTGAAATAACCAGTCCTGCTCTCCTAGACAGTTTCCATGCCTGAGCAGGGGTTCATACCCAGGGCTACTGAGTCCTAGTCTGACCCTCTATCCACTTCACCATACTGGGTGGGGCTGCGGTGGTTCAGTGGTTAAGAAGCTCACCTTGTTAGCTGGAAGGCTGACAAGTCGGCAGTTCGAGACCCAGGTACTGCATGATGGATTGAGTGCCCATCTCTGTCCCAACTCTTAGGAACATGAAAGGAGCCCCATTTGGGCATTCCCTGAGCGGAGTTTCTCTCGCAAAAATCCTTCCAACCTAGAATAATTTCTGACACAAATTTATTATTATTACCATACTATGTATCTCTGTGAAAATACTTAGAAGGGTATGTATATTACAGAAGTGCAATTCTCAGGTAGATAAGGTTTTCTTGAGACTACAGATCCCAGAATTTTCCATTCAGGGAGTCTTACTTAAATGCAATTTACCTGAGACAAAAGTCTAAGCTGGAAGTCTTAATGATCTAGTCTAGGCCTAGCTTCCTGTTCAGAAAGTTAAATCCCCAGGGAGGCATCCCTTTTCTTATAGGAACTAGGTCACAAAATCTTCCAGCTTAGACCTTTTCTATCAGGTGAACTACATTTAGATGTCTGTAGGAATCTCTGAGGTGGTACTCCAAGAATGATAAATTCTTGGTATTGTGTTTAAAATAAAGCACAGCCCTAACTTCTACCTTTCCTTTTTTTTTTGTTCAGTCGCACAGTTGATTCCTACCCTTTGCGACCCCATGGACCATTGTCCGCCAGGCACTTCTGTCCTCCACCATCCCCCTCAACTCGCTCAGTTCTGTGCCCATTGTCTCTACAATACCATCTAGCCATCTCATTCTTGGCCGCCCCCTTTTTCTTTTGCCCTCCACCTTTCCCAGCATCAAGGCTCTCTCAAATGAATCCTCTCTTCTCATTTGATGTCCAAAGTACTTTAGCTTCATCTTTACTATTTGACCTAAGGAGCAGTCAGAGTTGATTTCTTCTAAGATTGACCTATTTATTCTCCTCACTGTCCAGGGGACTCTCAAAACTCTGCATTTTTCACAGTGATGAGTTTTGAATTATTGTGGTTGCTTGTGAAAAGCTGATGGCTGGATGGAGAACTTTCTTCCTCATTATTGTAATTTTAAAGAATATTTCAATGGAAAGGTGCTTCCTTTAAATCACATTCATCTCATGAAAAGCGTATGAACAGGTCTCCTGGTTTTCCTTTTTTGACATTTTGACAAGCTATGGATAAAGGCAGGGCTTGGGAAATCTAATTTTTCGGACTACAATTATAGCATCCTCAGCTAGCATGGTAACTAATTTCTTTTGCTCTGCTATCTTTCTTTTTCATTTTTTCCAAAATTGTGATTTTAATTTAAGCACAAAATTAACATTTTTTTTGTTAATTGCCCTGATGACACCACTTGGCTAGGAATTGAATTGTATGCTAATTGTTTGCTAATACAACCCAAGGTTCAACATCTGTATGCATACTTTGTGTAGCTCATTGTTGTTGAGTTGGATGAATTGAACAGCAGCCTGATTATGAACTGAAATACTGCTGTTTTGGAAAATGGGTTACAATGTTTAATTACATTTATATCCTGTCTTTCTTCCAACAAGATCAAGGTAGTATGCATAATTTCCTCCCGCAGAGCAAATGAAATAGATTTAAATAACTGGGTCAGCCTGTCTCAGTTATTTCAGTTTTATATGTGTTAATTTTGTACCATTGCCACGTTGATTACTGTTGTTGTTGTTTTTTAAAATAGCATTAAAATACACATTCACAGAGATTTTTTGCATATTTGCATGCCTAGGTGAAGGTAGCCCTTGCTCGAAAGCCAGTCATATCTGACTCTAAGGTTCAGTGCTCATCTCTCTTTATAGCAAAAGAACTATAAACAGATGTTTCTGTGGACATGTGGCAGGCATGACTAAATACTGATGTGCACGAAATGCTGTTTACTTTCCCACCAAAGTGGTCCCTATTTATCTACAGTGGAACCCCATATAACGAACACTTCGTATAACAAAAAATCTGTAGAAAGAAGCATTTTTGCGCTATTGCCAATGCACTGTATACAGTAATAAAAAATGTTTGTTATACGAATCGCTATTGACGATACCCCGTACAATGGGGAAAAAATTTCATTGTATGGCGTATTGACAATAGTGATTCATATAATGAACATTTTCTTTTTAGTATATGGTGCATTGCCCATAGGGATCCATGTAACGGGGAAAAAATGTATAGCGAAGAGTTCTGCAGAATGGAGTTTTTTTTGTTGTACAGGGTTCTGCTATACTTGGAGTTTCTTGCTTTCGAACTGCTAGGTGGGCAGGAGCTGGGACAGAGATGGGCACTCACTCCATCATGCAGCACTCAGGTCTCAAACTGCTGATCTGCCAACCTTCCAGTCATCAAGTTCAGCGTCCCTACCTTTCATGCATAATCAATCTAAAACAGACATTTTCCATGTGAATTCTTGGGTGCCTTTGAGCTGAGAACTAAATTACACCATTTTGAGAAGTGTAACCTTTAAAGAATTTGTCCCTTAAATCCATTACTAATCTGGGAGATCCAGATGAGGAAGGTACACTGCAAAATGTGTCCCTTACATCCCCCATGAGGTACATTCAGATGAGAGATAGTGTTTAGCCTCGAACCAGAGAACTTCTAATAGTAATATTACATCTTTTTTTTTGGATGAGGAAATAAATTATGTTCCGCACATGACAAATCTTAGCCATAATCCCCTAGGAAAATATTTTAGATTCCTATGATCACAATTGTCAGCATCTTTTAATTTTTAAGGAAATAATGTCATTACACAGGTTTTCTGACATAGTGCTGTTCTTATTTGTCTGGGTTTCCAAAGCAATAATCTTTTATTTTGATTACTTCTCTTTTAATAGCATAAGCAGAGAATAATTTTCCGGTGTTCTGCTGCTCACCAAGTTAGAGGATGGGAATTTTTACATTTGTGGACTGCAACTGGAAAGTTGCATTTAAAAAAAAACAGATTTTTTTCCTGTTCTCACCTAGGCTGCATTGGAAAGACATTCTCTCCCCTCACTTTACCAGCTCTGTGTTATAGCATAGAGCAGTGGTGGCAAATCTATGGCATGCATGCCAGAGGGCCACTGAGAGCCCTCTCTGTTGGCATGTATGCTGTTGCCCCAGCACAGAGTTTGACCCACCCCTCTGCCCAGCAGCCCAATGGGAGCACTTCCTCCCTATCCCCAGCACAGAGTTCACTCTGCCCCTCTATTTGGGCACTCAGTCTCTAAAAGGATTGCCATCACTGGCATAGAGGGGCAACTTTGTGTGGCCTTCCAGATATTGTTGAACTGCAACCCTAGTTGACTGTGATGGCGAACACTGATAGGAATTGCAGTCCATCATAGTTCCCACCCCATGCTTTATCTTGCTGGTGAACAGACCAATGGCTTTATTGTACCTAAGAAGGTTATAAGTGCTAGGGAGAAGAAAGCTGAAGAATAGGGTTGATTAATGTGACATACTTGAGGTTTCTTTTTCTACTGTCTCAACAGCCAGTCGGAGGGGTCGGCTTCACACACAGTAAATTAAATTTAAATTACACAGCCTTGGTGAGAAAATTGCTCAGTTAATCTAGCCTCCTGAAATGAAATTTTATTTTTTTCCCCACATGAACTCCATCCTAATTTTTTATACTCTGTTAGTTTCTGCTAGGAATCCCATCAATTTAGTTCTTTTATTTTCTGCTTTTCCCTTTAAAAGCTACATATTAGGTTTCAGTGAATTTATCTTAACAGCTCCATAACAGCTCCATAACTGTCCAGCCTTCAACCAGAAGAACAAAGTGAAATATTTAAGCATCTGCCTGCAGTTGTTTTGAAGAAGAGGGGCAATAAAGTTCATCTTGTATCATATCCAGTTCCAAATATTGGCTATCATCATGGCAATCAGCCTTGAAGATTGTCCCAGAAAACACAATGTAGTGGTTTTCCATTTGCCTTCTGCATCGCACCATGACACCCATACCACTGATCCATTTCCGTGGGTCATTTTCTGATCCTGAACCATTTTGGCACGCACAGCCCCATACAGCCCCAGGCCAGTATAAATGAAGCTGCTGCCCTCCATCAAGATGGATTCAAGTGGGATTTAATTCACTTAGGGGCCATCAACCTTCTTTGTAGATTTGACCATCCAAGGCCGGTAGTCCTCTGGGTTGGCAGGTTAGTTAACTGCCGCCTGACAATCAGCACTGAGTCACTGGCAGAATTATCTACTCTGTTACCATAGCAGAATGGCAAAGGGAAAAAAGGTCAGACACACAAAAAACCAGACATACCCACTACAATAGAGATATTTAAGAGAGAAAAAGAGATGCACAATATGATAAACAGAAAATGAACTGGATCTTGTTGACAAATTTAATGGTCAATCATGGCGATGCCTCCACAGATTGTGGAAATCATCATCTAACCATGTGGAGCCCACACACATCGATGGGGTCATGCATAGTCAGATTCCTGACAAGCGCTCATTTAAAATATTATTAAAATGCTATTAAACTTAATTAATGTTTAATAGGGTCACATTAATATTTAATACAGTCACATTTATTTGAATACATCGAGCCACCTGTACAATATATATGCATTCACCCACCTCAATACAGCTGCCATAAAACATAAGAATATAAGAAAAGATCAGGTCAGAGGTCTCTCAAGTTCAAATCAATTTATTTGCAGGAACCTGCAAGCAGGACTTGAATGGGATCCTTAACTCACATTTCTTAGCAACTGGTAGTCATAATCATATGGCTTCTGTGTTGGAAATAATACCATCCTTGCTAGCAGTCATGGATAACTTTATCCTCTATGAATGAGTACTATGCCCTTCCTAAAGCAGCTGTACTTGTGGCCATCACTACAACCTCTTAACAGTTGATCCCATGATTTGCATCAGGGATTCCCAACCTTTTCAAGCCAGGGGCTGGTTCATGCTCTCTCAGTCAGCTTTGAGGGCCAGACAACCATTTTGTCCCACTTTCACAATGGGGTGGCCATTTTGTTTCTCGAATGCCCTTGGAGGGGTGGGGGTCCACATGAACTGGCACCACAGGCCTTAGGTTGGGAACCCATGGTTTACATTAAGGAGTAGATCCTTTATATAATTTATCCCAGACTCCCATTCATTTGTCTTCATTGGCTGAAAGGTGAAATGCACCTTTGTCATGCCCTACTTAGCAACAGCAACAGCAATTACACTTATATACCACCCCATGGTGCTTAGTTCACTCTTTGGGTGGTTCACAAGTTAATTTGCATTTTGCCACCAACATGCTGGGGACTAATTTTACCACCTTAGGAAGGATTGAAGGCTGAGCCAACCTTGATTCCACCAGGCAGGATTGAACTGACAACCTTTTGTGTCACCAGGGCTCTTGCTGTTTCATACTCAGGAAACTAAAGAGCATTTAAAATGGTGCTCATGTTTTGGTGATGGGACCATGCTCTCTCTCATCAAAACCATTTCTTGAATCAACCCTGATTTTCAAAATACATATTTTGTCTCATGTATTGTTGTTTTTTCAACATACACTTTCAAAATCTTAAAGACACTCCTCAAAACTTATGTGCCATCTTGTCTTGCTTTAGACATGAGCAACTTTGGCAGGTCAGTACCAATTTTCTACTCTGAGAACCCTCTGCGGGATGCCTAGAATGCCAAAACTACAAATTTCTAAAAACAGACATTCGCTTTTAAATTTTGATGTAATTTAATTTTTTACTTTTCACCAAAAAGAGGTAGCTGGAAAAGGCCAGAAGCATGTCATTTCCTCTAAAGCAGTGGTGCCCAAACTAAGGCCCGGGTGCGGTCCCTGACACCATTTCATCCGGCCCGCGAAGCCCTCATCGCTCTTGGGAGCGGAAGTAAAACCTGCCCATATGGGCGAGTTTTACTTCCGCTTCCAGGAGCGATGAGGATTTCGCGGGCTGGATGAATTGGTGTCAGGTGCCTCACCCGGGCCACGGGCCTTAGCGACCGGCTCCCTGAACCACGTGATCGGCCCATAGCCCAAAAAGTTTGGGCACCCTTGCTCTATAGAATGAAGCTATATTGAAGGGAACAGAGACATGGTGGCTTAGTGGTTAAGATGTTGAGCTTGATGACCAGAAGGTTAGTAGGTCAGCAGTTCAAGTCCCAAGTGCTGTGCCACAAAGTGAATTCCCATCGTCTGCCCCAGCTCCTGCTAACCTAGCAGTTCAAAAGCAAACGATTGCAAGTAGATAAATAAGTACTGCTTCAGCAAAAAGGTAACATTGTTCATGCGCTTCAGTGTCTAGTCATGTCTCCAATATGACCATGGAAATGTTTTTAAGCACAGACAACACTGGCTCTTTGACTGTAAATGGAGATGAGCACCACCCCCTAAAGTCAGACATGACTGGCTTTCGAGTGAAGGGAAAGCAGGTGCCTCTTCTTTGAGTTCGATATCTGTCTGCAGGGCTAAAGGTTAGGAGTTCAACCCCCCACTGTGCCTCAAGGGAGAAGAACCAACCTGTGTAGTCATGGACAAGTTGCACAGTCCCAAAAGGCATCCAGCAGAAGGGAATGATAGTCATATTATCATTCTCTTGCTCTGTATGCCATTCTGTTTGCACACTAATAACAAAAGAAGAGTTCTTTGGTTTTTAAAGCCTCGTTTAATGAAAACTCTCAAAGTGACTGCCCTGCAAATTGTGGTTTTTTTGTCACGGATGGTGTTAATAGTGAACAGGATTCATTTTTTTGCCAAGCTGTTGTTTCTTTCATCTTTCACCTTCCAATTATACAAAAAGAGGAAATTACCCACTGAGAGAACAGCTCCATCTGCACAATAGGAAACTGGGAAGCGTCAGGTTTTGGTTTTCCTTAGCAACTGGAAAGGCAAAAGTCAGATCCGTATTACGGTTTCTTTTTAATGCAATATATGGATCATAAAACCATTATAAAGCTATTTTTTGTTTATTCATTCATTCATTCATTCAACTTATATATCCCACTTAACTGGTGCAACCACCAATCTGAGGGGTTGACAGGCATTGCTTGAATCAACAACAATGAAAGACAAATAACATCAAAGCAGCTATACAGCAATAAAATCATATAATCAAAACAACTTTAATGAAATTTAACTTATATTATGCCACCCACAACACTTGATCTCACCTGATTTCAAAAGCCAAATAAAGTCAAGTTTTGTTTGTGCCCAACGATGCTGGGGGTTATGTTTTATTGTGTGCTATCAAACGGAACCAATTTTTGTAGTGCTTTTGAGGTAAGAGAGATATCTAAGAAGGTTTTTTTTTACCAGTTTTACAACCTTACTATAATAATAATAATAATAATTTCATGTCAGAGGTTTTGGGGGATGCCTGAATGAGGCTCCTTTCATGTCCCCAACTGCAGCTCTCGGGTATCGAAACCCGCCCTTCCAGTCTCCAGCTCAGTGCCTTAACCACTAAGTTACCAGGGAAACTGCAGTCTGAGCTTTCATGGCTGTGAAGGGATTCAAACCCAAACTTCATGAATCCTAGTCCATTACTCTATCCACTCCATTACATTGGGTATAATGCTGGAGATGGTTATGGCATTCCTCCATATGACTCACTCTCCATAAGAGAGTCCAAAAAGTCAAGCATCTGGATTGCTGCATAATGGTTCATCACTGAGATTTATATCAATGATGTAATTCCAGCAGGCATAGCTAATAGGATTCTGGCTAATGAGACATGGAGGTCATTCATACTGAAGCAGTGAGTGGATGAATTACTGGGTTCCAGAAGGCTGTTCTGCCACTGCTCAGTTCAAGTTGTCACTACACTCATTCTTAAAATTAAATTTCCAACATCTCTATGCAATCAAAATAAGGCGTTATGTTACATTTCTTAAAGAAAAATTCTGGAACTGAGATGATGTAGGGAGGGGGATATGGAGTGCTGATGGCAAACGCTGGCACGCCACGTTGAACAGAGGCCTCCCTATTCTTTCCCTATGTCTCTCTTCTACAGACTCATATTGTCCTTGACTGCAATATTAAGTACACCGAGTGTCAGGCGGTGGTTAACTAACCTGGCTCCTTAAAGGGGCCAACGGCTTCAGGTGGATGAGACCCTTTAGGTAAGGTAATGGTCCCCCTCAGTGGAGGAAATGCCACTGGAAACCATCACATTGGGATGAACGGCAAAATGAGCAGAGAAGGAATCACTTCACTGTTCTGATTCCCAATGGTCATGGAGGCAGAAGAGGCCATGGCAGATGGACTGGCTGTGAAGGCGTGCCTTGATAATATCCTCAAGGTTGCAGCAGTCCATTACAGTCCTGGTGTTAAATCCTGCACATCTCATTTCATACGTGCTGCAGGAGATGGCTCCATGATCACAGTGTGTGGATCACTTCATATCAAGCTGGGATCCGCCTTAAACAAATTCATGCCAATGACATTTTTCCTGCTTCAGGAAGAAAAATGTATTTTCGGATATGAGTTGCAGTTATTTATTGTATGTTTCTACCTGGGTCCACAAACTCACCTCATTTTTTCTCCTTCTGCAAATTGTCTTCTCCCTGTCCACTCCCCAGGTCATTGGGATTTACATCCCAAAAACTGAACCTCTATACTTTGCATGGAAACTAAGCAAAGGAGAAGGAGCTTCTTCCTGCTGCCTTCCCCTTCCACCTTGTAGTCCTTCACCTTGTGGCAAAACATTCAAAGAAAAGGAAGAGAAAGGTGAGGGAGCCCTGCTTCCCAGGTTCTTCCCAATTGCCACACCCTTGTGCACTGCCAGGCTGAAGGAGAAGTCAAAATGAAAGACCCACTGTAAGGAAATAGTGGGGTGGGGGTTGCATTTACAGAGTAAAGAATTTGACCTTCAAGGCAGGTGTTTAATGGTTTACTATAGATGTAGCCATAACTGTGAGAACTAAACTAATATGCTCTGCTGTGATTGGTTGGAAACCCGGGACGAGGAGGGATGACTGGGAAAAATGTGTTTTGATATACTGGAAGGAAGGAGAGAGATTTTCGCCATGTTTTTTGATTGCTTGCCTCAATGGAGTAAAACCTAACACAATATAGTCACATTGTTAATAGGCCAGTTAACACAGTTAACCCAATGAGGACTTGAGTTTGGGCAGTGGCAAAGCAAAGAAAGCAGATTCATTTTGGCAGTCCAGGGTTTGATTGAGACATGAAAGAAGAAGAATTGGTCAGGCAAAAATTAGAAATGTTTTTATTGTGTTATATTGGAAAGGAATCAGCAACCATGTTCCTTTGTTCTACTCTTCTGCAACTTATCAACTGTACTTTAGATAAATCTGATTGTATCCTGAAATGACGTCTTTGTTTCTTAAAGAGCCAAGCTGGTGGGAGGAAGTCTGATTCTTTGTTGGTAATGCTGTAAGTTCCTTGTACACTGGATGTCCTACTGATCTGGCTGGTTTGTTAAGCACAGTCAGTGGGTGAAACCTATCACAGAATTTCTCTAGCCTAAAGTGGGACCACAGGTACTCTGAAGTGGCACCGAGGGGGTGTGGGCTTCTTGGAGAGGTACAGGTCAATGAAGGTGAAAGGGGGGTGTAAGGCCAGGACCCTTATATCCATTCACCTTTACATATTGTATCTTCTGCTCACTTGATTTCAATCCATCCATCTCTTTCACATTTTTAAGTGATCTGGGATGCACCAAGTAGACAGGTTACTGATCCAGTGCTCAGCTCTCTTGGAGCAGAACCTTATTTCCAGTGTGTGTGTCCTTTCTATAGCAGTGGTGGTGAACCTATGGCACACATGCCAGAGAGGGCGCTCCCAGCCCTCTCTGTTGGCATGCACACCGTCACTTTCTCCTTCCCCCCAGCACAGAAGTCTTCCTGCCCCTCTGCCAGCAGCCCAATGAGAATGCTTCCTCCCTCCCTCCCCCCAGCACAGAGTTCACCCTGCCCATCTGTTTGGCCACTCAGTCTCTAAAAGGTTCACCATCACTGTTCTGTAGGAACAAGGAAACAAAGCTTTGAACTCCTTCTTACAGTCTTCTCACATGTACCCAATCCCTGTTAAATTGAGGGAGGGAAGAAAAGAGTATTGATTAGTGAACTTCAATCACTAACAAGTAAATGTGTTTAATGGTTTCTTTTTTGGGGGAGAAGCGGTTCGCTTTTCCCCCCTCTCCACTTTTAGAGGCAGGTAGGGTAGCATTCGGAATCTGCGGGAAAAACGAAAAAAGAACAATGTAGAACTTGACTAATGCGTGTTGAACTGCAGCTTTTGACCTGTAACTTTTTAAAAGCTGACTATCATTTTAGGTGCACTTTATGCCTTCTAAACACTGTGAACCTTGAAAACATGCATATTATCAAAGCAAGGCACCTTTTAATCACCATTATCAAGAAATGTAGAAATGTTGCTTTTGGGAAAAGTGATGAATTTGATCATTCCTGAGCTAGAAGCTGAAGGGTAAAAGGTAGGGAACAGTGGCTAGAACTTGCCAGAAGGTGCTTTGTTAATGCAGAGAATCTGAAAATTGGGCTTAAAAGTGGGGGGAACCAGATTTGAGTCCAAAAGAAGAGGTGCAAAGAAGGAGAAAGTGGGCCTAAAGAAGATAGAAATATTTTTAAAATGTGTCTAAAGGAGAAGAAAGAAAGTAGAGGGGAGTTGTTCATAAAGGGGAGGGGGTGTATAGAAGAAGGAGGGGGAGAAGTAGAATTAAAAGTGGAATGGTGTACAGAAGAGTAAACAAAATAAAAGATACAATATGGGATGTAGTTGAAGGAAGGAAGGAAGGAAGGAAGGAAGGAATTAAGACCTGTCCCACTAGACTGCTGACATAATCCTCTGTTAGGTCTCAGGTTAAAAAATGGATCTTACATCACTGTTAGGAAATATACTTAGAGCAAAATGATTATGTTGCAGAAAAAAAAGAAATTATATAAAAATTGATGACTGTTATGAGTATCCAACACTCTTGATGACTGCCTGTGCTTGGAAACCAACAGAGGTGAGTTCACATAACTGGACCAGTCATGATTAACTCAGATGGCCTTTTCTTTTCCTTTGCAGACCACAGATGACATCCTGGTGGCCTCCGCCGAATGCCCCAGCGATGATGAGGACATTGATCCCTGTGAGCCGAGCTCAGGTGGGTTAGGTTAGTCAACTTTTTTATTACTTTCTTTTTCTTTTGGATTCTTTGCATGTAGCTGGGAGAAAAAGAACATTCTCCTGCAGTCTGCATTCTTGCACTGGTGGTCGAGACAAGACCAATAACTCAATCCTGGGAGAGCCCTTGAAAGATCTCAGCATAATTGGGAGGGTGAGGAATTGATGTTTACAAATAGAGATACTGAAAGTTTAATCATTTTTCTTTGTGACATCCTAAGTACACTATGGACATTTTAAGTAGGGATGGGTCATGTACCAACCAGGAGGGATGTCTCAGCCCCCACGTTTTGGAGACTGTTGTTTGGCAGCTCCACTTGTGCATTGGTGAGAAGAGCTGTGTGCAAAGATGCTGTGGCAATACCTTTTCTCCATGTATTATAAACTTCACTGTGATTCACCAAGTGCTACTCATCCAAATGGGTCAGAGGATAGTAACAGCCATTCAAAGGTGACTCTCTATGTTTTAAAATATGTTGGTTAGTTGTACACTCTTTTCTGTTCCAAGTGTGTTAGGAGTTCTGTGGATAATGTGGTATCAGATTTAAAAATGGAGTGTTTGGTAGGTCAGTTTCAAAACCTGGAATGCTTTCAAAATTGACTATTCATATAACTGGTTGACAAAGTACTATTCAATGTGAATAAAACAATGGATGAGACCATAAAAATGGTTAAAGTTAATTAACCTACATTGCAACACCTCAACAAACACACCATCATTTCCATGTAAGCAGATTAGGCTAAATCCAATTGTTTACCCCAACTAGATTTAGTTCCACTTAATTAAAGCCCTTTGATCAATTGGTGTACTCCAATTGGGAGAAACAATTTCATTTATCCCTTAGGCATGAAGTTGTTGATTTCTCTCCCTCTCTCGATGAGTATATTGTGAGTACATCTTTCAAGCAGCCATTCTATATCTCTTTGCTCTACATGTTTTTAGAGAACTGTTCCTTCTCAAGATTAGTGTTGCACATTTTTCCATTCATAATATAGCTTTTTGTTGTTGTTCAGTTGCACAGTCGATTCCAACCCTTTGCGACCCTATGGACCATTGCCCGCCAGGCACCTCAAACAATGGGCATTGACAACATTTAACTTCAAAAAGTACATGACAAGCTTCCATGTTAAGAATTGTTAGGGTGCAGTGGCGTAGCGTGGGGGGGGGTGGGGGGCGGATGCCCCGGGCAGCGCCTTTCAGGGGGCGGCAAAATGTCCCCTCCCCACCCTTTTGCTGGCGAGCGCCCCACGTGCGCTTCGCCGCTTGCCACACACCTCCGTCCGCTCGCACCTCCATCCGCTCGCTCGCCCGGCTGGCCGTCGGGGGCTCTCCGCCGCCTGTTGCCCCTGGCAGCGGCTTTCAGGGGGAGGCAAAATGTCCCCTCCCCACCCTTTTGCTGGCGAGGAGGAGAAAAAGGTTTTTTTTTTTAGGCGGACAATTCAAGGAGGGGCACGCCCGGTCGCCCGCCCAGCTGGCCGTCGGGGGCTCTCCTGGCGGGCGGCCCGCATGTGCGCGGACGCTGCTCGCCTCCGCCCGCCCAGCCACCCACCCAACTTGCCGTGAGACGGGGCGCTCGTCGGGGGTGGGTGGCGCCGTGGCGGGGAGCCCCTGGGGGCTGGCTGGGCAGGAGGAGGTGGGCAGCGTGCGCGCGCACGCGGGCCGCCTGCCAGGAGAGCCCCCGACCGACAGCCAGCCCGGCGGGCGGGCCCCTCCTTGAATTGTCCGCCTAAAAAAAACACTTTTTCTCCTCTTCGCCAGCAAAAGGGTGGGGAGGGGACATTTTGCCGCCCCCTGAAAGCCGCTGCCAGGGGCAACAGGCGGTGGAGAGCCCCCGACAGCCAGCCAGGCGGAGGTGCAAGCGGACGGAGGTGCGTGGTGGGCGAGCGGACGGAGGTGTGTGGTGCGCGTGCAATTGCGCGCGCGCCGCTAGTCAGCAGGGGGCCGGCTTCTACCTGGGTCGGGGGGAGGGGGCGGCGGCAGCGGCGAGCTGGGGGGGGGGGCGGCGGCGAGTTTGTTCTTCGCCCCAGGCAGCTGAAGACTGCGCGACGCCACTGTTAGGGTGACTGTTCTTGTCCTCAGCTGGAAAAAATGTGGTGATTCATTAAAGGGATAACTGTTTCCTGGTTAAGATGCTGAACTTGATGACTGGAAGGTTGGCAAATCACCAGTTCGAGACCCGAGTGTTGCATGACAGAGTCAGCTCCCATCTCTGTCCCAGCTGTTACCAACCTAGCAGTTCAAAAGTAAGAAATTGCAAGTAAATAAATAGGTAACACTTTGGTGGGAAAGTAAACAGTGTTCCATGCACTCTGGTGTCTAGCCATGCCTGCCACATGTCCATGGAAACATCTGAAGATGCAGACAGCGCTGGCTCTTTGGCTATAGACGGAGATGAGCACTGCTCTCTAGAATTGGATATGACTGGCTTTCAAGTAAGGACGGCCTTTATCTTTCTTCTCTGAACTGTAAGGACAGAGCACTTTTTTGTTTTCCCAGTATGGCATATTTTTAACACATGAACCTGAATCAGACCAGTGGTCCTTCAACATCAGCAATGTCTCTCTAGGTAATCAGACATAAGTCTTTCCCATCACATCCTTCCTGCTGTACTGACAGAACCGTTATTACAAAAGGTCTCATTTGGCATCTTCTCTTTCTCTTGGACCAAACATTCCCTTTTACTGAGAGCTACCGGGCATTTGAATCAACAAGATTCGCTATAAAACCAGAAGAGCTGGCAATACAGAATGATTTTTTAAATCCTAGTGCTTTGGCTCTTATATTCTGCTTCAACAACTTGGCTTTTCTCAGAAAAGACCATCTGCTTCCATCCAGATTTGTCACATCTGTTGCACTGGAACTGCCCTTGATGGGGCTATCATTCTGAAGTTTTGACAATGTTTAACTCTATTAATTTGGGATCTAGTTTACAAAAAAAGCTATATTCTTCACTATTGTAGAAACTCTGTGTGAATTCTGTGTGATTAAAGCCACACATTAAAATTAAGTTTTAACAATCTCACCAACTGAGACAAAGGACAACAAAACGGAATCTTTGTAAATGACTAGTAGCATTATATACTGCCCCAAAGTGCTTAGTGCACTCCCAAGGTGGTTCACAAATTAATTAGCATTTTGCCCCAATATCTGGGTACTCATTTTACTGATCTCGGAAGGATGGAAGGCTGAGCCAACCATCAGTCCTGGTCAGGATTGAACTTCCAACTTTTTGGTTACAGGACAGCAGTTTACCCACTGCGCCACCAGTGCTCCTTCCCCCAAAATCAGATTATTTACAAAGAATGTCCTTCCTCAAAAAGGAATATACCTTACACCTACAAAATTAATACTTGGTAAAGCTACCAAGTTGAGACCAAAATCCAGAGTGGATTCACTGCCTTCCCACCTTCAGACAAATGCCAGTCACAAAATGTGTGTGAAGTAGTCCATAGGTCCAGACCAGTGTTCCCCAACCTTTGGTTTTTGGACTTCAATTCCCAGAAGCCTAAGTCAATTCCCCAAAGCACTGATCAACCAATGTACTGACTTAGGCTTCTGGGAATAGAAGTCCAAAAACCAAAGGTTGGGAAATGCAAGTAGACCAATTGACTGCTTCACACACACATGCACACAGCTTCACTGTGACAATATGAGTCAAAACTATTTCAACAGCTTCTGCCGTTATGCAATGTAATATAATGGCCATTGGCTAAGTTGTTCCATTTTATGGAAATGGTTGGCAAGTAGAGATGGTTGGAGGCAGGCTGAGAGTGGACTCACCTGTAATCCATGCCAAACGTTTGCTTGCCAGCTGTAAATCACCTATCTTAGTATGATCCTGCAAGCTTTATGTTTCATTTTTAAACCCTTGTAATGAGATTGTAAGCGCCAAGCAGAATAAAAAGATGAGTGTGTTTCAGTGATGATTCAGTAAAAGCCAGTGATGCCAATGAATGTCTCAAACAATGTTAAAACAGCTAGATGGTGTCCTGGACATTTCCCACCAAAAAAGCATTGATGTCTCTTAGGCACCAGGCATTTTTCATTGGAGACAGCAGCCCAGGTATTGGGTGTCACGAGAGGAGGGCCTTCTTCTCAGTAGCATCAAAAGAAAGATGGAAGGGAGCTTTGGAAAAAGACTGAAACAATGAGTAAATTTTGGTGAAAGAAAGCAGTCCTTAGACTAGTTGTTTAGTTTTCTAAATGAAACATAAGCATTTTATCACATGAACAACCAGGTCATAGCAGCTACATAACGGAGCTAACCCAGCCTTTATCTTAGAGTAACTGAAGCTTTGAAGAAGTTTTCAAAGGCAACTCCCCATGGATAAACATGGCAGTAGGCAAATCCTGAGGGTTCAAAAGGATGAATAACTAGGGCCCAGCTGCTGCTTCTTTAGCATTTTAGTCCCCTCCTAGGGAGAAAGGCAGTTTGGACACAAACATACATAAATGGCACCCAATGCTGCCTTCAGCTGCAGATTCAAAACTGGGCCAAAGTTTCAGATGAACCACCACCACTTCACAGTACAGTACTTATATCTTTATTTTTTTTTCTGTCTTATAGTTCAACTTTTCTATTTGTTATCTGGCTAGAATCGAGTCTCTTGTGAATACAGGGCACCAACTCAGTTCTTAAACAGACTGGCTTTTATCCTGAGGCATGAGTGTGGGGGGAAATGTACAACCAGTAGAGTGGTACATTTTTCTCCCATATTCCGTGATTCCTTGATTGACTAGACTATGAACTGGTTGCAACTCATTTTCCATTCCTTTCTCTGCTGTGCTCTTCTTCTCCAGGTTTGACCAAAACTTTTCACGATTGGTTCTTTCTGTCTTTTGGGGAGACCTGCCAAGGGGTCTTCTTACTCCTCTGGGATACCACTCAGTAACTGCTGCTGTCCAGCACCCATCTGTCATTCGAGAGATGTGTCCAGCCCGGTGCAATTTCTGATTGTGATTTCAGCAATAGTTTCGTTGATTCTGCTTTGTTCTCTTAACTGGGCATTGGGGAAGTGGTCGTGAAGGGATATCTTTAGCATTGATCTTTTCATGGCTCTTACAGCTCTTGAACTGTTAGTGTAGAACAATACTCACTTAATGGCACATATATACCTTTTGATGGCACTTGGAATTTGTTTCAAGCCAAGACACCTACCAACATCAAAATCGAAAATAAATAAACATAAATTCATTATTTCGAGATGACAAGGGTGTGCCAAGTTAGATTCAGAAGAATGAACATGACATGAATGAACTTCTTTTGTGTCTAGATCAGGCTTTAAACTGCCAAAACGAAGCCACAAAAGTTGGCTTTGTCATAGAACAAAATTAAATCCTCATTAGTACATGTTTCCGGTAGTAACTGGAAGACCAGCAAATGTGTTGTTGTCCTCCAGCAGCCCCCACTTTGGCATATTGGTATTACATTTAAAGACTCCACCCTTCATTCTATTCAGGATCATCCAAGTAACATAGGAAAAGTTGAGTTCCTGAGCTATATCCTCCTTTAATGTTCCTTGTCCAGTGAGCTGCTTCCTCCATCTTCTTATTTGGTTTTGCTCTTGTGTAACCTCACAGTGGGAGTGCTTTCTCCCTACCCCCAGGACAGAGTTCGCTCCGCCCCTCTGTCCAGCAGCCCAATGGGAGTGCTTCCTCTCTTCACCCAGCACAGAGTTCACCCTACCCCTCTGTTTGGGCACTCAGTCTCTAAAGGGTTCACAATCACTTTGCTAGAGGCATGACTTCCCTTTCTCTACTTGAATCCTTAATGCTTCTTTTAAACTAGCACACTGGGGAGCTGGGAAACCCACCAGACCCATAGAAGGATGCAACGGGTCATGGGTGGGAAGAAATCTCTCAAATTTTGCCCCTTTAATCTGCAAGGGCCAGCAATGTTCAATTTCCTCAGTTCCCATTTACATAGAGACAACAGTATTCATTAGGAGGGAATTCTTTTGTGTAAGTGTGCTTTTGGTGCCACAGCCAAAACTTTTCGTCAACTAAATGCTTTGATGCTGCATCTCTGTGATTCCTGATGTACAAGATTTCTACTGATTTGTGCTGAATTATTTATCAGTGGATTTCTTTCAAAAAGGGGAGCAACAGCATCATGCCTTGAGAGGGAGCACCCTGCCAAAACTATAGCCACAGCAAGCCTTTGTCTGTCACCTCTGGTTTTTTTCCTCCCTGCGCACCAGCGTCTGCTAAATAATGAATGGAAAGAAGTGGCCAGTGACAAATACAGAAAATACAGAAATGTATTATTCAAGCAAGAAGCAGCTGATCAACCTGTCAGCTAATGAAATATATCCAGGAGCAAAAAAAAAAAAAAAACACACAGAAAAATGAGATATAAAGCAGAGTTCAGACTGAGATATGTTAATCTCTGGTTCAGAGTAATTGAAGACAGTGCTCAGACCTTTGCAGATAAGAAATTCTATCATCATCACCTCTTGTTAGTTCTGTTGTCCTGTGACCATATCCTACTTTCATTCCTGATTCCAGGACTGCATTTTGAAAAAAGAGAAGGGTACTGAAAATTTGCTATACTGTAGTTTTCTGTTTTTCAGCCTATCTCTCTAAAATATGCATTGGAACAATAAGATAAGAATTTGGGTGTTTTCCTCTAGCCATGAGTTTCAAAAAGTAACTTTTAAAGAATTGGATTAGAATTGAAAAATGTAATTTCTCCAAAGTCTCCACTTGCCCCCACCCAACCTAATGAATTGTTCTGGGTTTAGAATGATTGGGACATGGATGTGATGATGAAATTAGACAATAAGGTCAACATGAATCATCTGCGACACTGCTGGAGCAAGTCATCACATGCAAATTATTTCCTCCTCTCTCCACATGACCTTCCTAGCATGAGTCCCAGCTGTCAGCTCCTTTGGCTCAGACCGTATAATATCCTCAGATAGATCATCATAACCTTTTCCTTTAGAGATTGGTTTCTTAGCTCTTTGGTTTCCTTATCTGACAGAAGTGATAAAACAGGCAAGCTCTCTCTTTCTCCCTCCCCTGTTTCTGCTGGCTGGTTTCATTTAATGAATCCAAAGTGAGTTCAAAAGTCAAAGTATCCAAGTGGCCTCTTCCTTCTTCCAGGTAATCTACATGGAAAGCTGTTGAAAATTCACCCGCCTCCTGAACAATCACACTGCTTTGTTTTATGTAGGTGTGAAATTTCTGTTCCAATGATTGATTACTTTTGTCTAGCTAAAGCAAGTTACCAAAAATAGAGCTGAGATGGAGGCAAGAGAGATGCAAGCAAAAATTGTAAAAGTTTCCTTTCTGGCATACGACAGCTAGAAATGCCCAGGAAGCAGAAACAATGGGGAGTGGTAGTCCTAAAGTGTGTGCTTTCCACTTTCGAAACCAAGAGGCAGGGGTTGAGTTGGATGTTATGTGGCAAACAGTGATGGGATGACAAAAATTCTACTACCACGCCATGACATCATGGACGTCATGGGCGTGGCCAATGTCATGATGTTGTGACATCATGGGCGGAGCCGACGTCATTTTGTCATGACGTTTTGGGCGGGGCCAAAAATAAAAATAAATAAAATAAAAATAAATAAAATAAAAATAAACACACACACCCCTCAGCCCACCCACCCAGCCAGACAGCTACAACACAAACCCGTAAATAACTTAAATAAAAATAAAGAAATAAATAAAATAAAAATAAAATAAAAATACAACCACCCACCCAAAACACAAATAAATTACCCATCCACCCCAAATAAAAAACCCTCACTTACTTACCTTCCTTGGGACGACGAACCCCCATGGCCCGGGGGCCCCCTTCAAGGCGCGCCGCCCCCGACTGCGGCCTCCTCCTCCTCCGAAGGCCGCGGCCACAGGAGCCACCGCCTGCAGCCGCCGTCCACAGCCGCTGCCAGAGCTGCCGTTGCCTGCAGCCCTGTGGCCTCCTCTTCCTCCTTGGGCCGGTGCCTTTTTGGCATGGCTCCAGCTGCAGCCACGGCCAGGGGCAGCCAGGGGCTGCGGGCAGCAGTGGCTCTGGCAGCAGCTCTGGCCATGCGGCCGCAGCTGGAGCCATCGCCAGAGCCACTGCTGCCCACAGCCCCTGGCCGCCCCTGGCCATGGCCGGAGCCGGGCCAAAAAGGCACCAGCCCAAGGAGAGGAGGAGGAGGCCACAGGCGCCTGGCGGAGGAGGAGGCTGCAGGCGGCGGCAGTGCGCCCCGCCGGGCATCCCCAGGGCATGGGGGCATGTCGGCAGCGGATGGCCCAGGGAGGCTCGGCGGCAGCAGACGGCCCAGGCAGGCCTCAATGTGCCCTGGGGGAGGTGTCCTCCTCTGAGGGCTGGTGCCGCCGCCACCACCGCCCTAAAAGGTGCGGCTCCGGCTCCAAAAGAAAAAAAAAATAAAATTGGAGCAAAAATGGCTCCAATTGACTGTGCATGCACAGAAACTCAATCTGATGCATGCGCAATGCGTCAGATTGAGTTTCTGTGCATGCACAGTCAATTGGAGCCATTTTGGCTCCGATTAAAAAAAAAAATCTTTCGGTGAAGCGTCTGGAACCGGACGCCTCAAAAGTTGATTCCCCTCCCGGAGAACCCTCCTGGATTGTTCCTACTGGTTCTAGGGAACCGGATGGAACTGGGATCATCCCATCACTGGTGGCAAAGGAACTGATTACAGCATTGTCCAGCACCAAAATACCTTGTGTGATGCTTGACTGGACACACTCTTTTAAGCTGCACTTTCTGAATACCAAAGTCATAGTTAGTACAACAAACAGCATCATCAGGAAACTCACAAACTATAAATTGGGAACTCAGTTATCCACTCTGTGCACATCAACTTTGGCCCTGAGCATTTCTGCAGCGCAGTATGCTGTTCCAGTATGGAGTGCATCCACACACAAGACCAACATGCTCAGGTGGGGGCTGCTGATGGACAATAACACATTTTGTGAATGTGGAGCGATACAGAATCCATCTCGTTTATATTGTATATTGCTTCATTTACTGTGTATATTGTGTTTACTATATATATTGTTTAATGAGAGTCTGGTTCGCTGATTGGGCGGCATATAAGCGTGAAAATTAAATTAAATTACTGGTCTGCCAATTACTGCCAGAAACATGTACTAATGAGGACTTAAATTTGGGTAACCACCAAGCTAAGAAAGTGGCTTCATTTTGGGAGACCAGGGTTTGATCGAGAGACAAAATAAGAAGAAGGTAGCCCTAAAAAAGTAAGTTTCCCAATCCTAGCTTGCAAGCATTTTCCACTTGGATGTATCTGTTCTCCTAACCTCCTTCAGTGATTTGCCCTCTCCTGTTCCATACTGCCTACCCCATTTTCTTCCAAGATTATACACTTCAGCTCATTGTGCAGTGTTGAACTGTTTGTCTGCAGTGGTAACAGTTCTCCTTGTCTTCATGCCAGAGTCCTTTCCAGCACAGATTATGCAGATCTTTTTATATGGAGATGTGAAGGAGCCTTGGACATGTATGTGCTCCGCTACTGAGCTGTCAGCCTACCCAGCACTGCCACTTGTCATTTCTCTCACCTATTCATACTGCTACCACAAAAATCACAAACTAAGTTAAAACATAATTCATCTTCCTTTGGGTAATTCTCTGGTGGAAGCGGAAGGATGTAAACAAGTTGACATGTTGGTGGAAGCCTTCTGGAGGCTTATGCAAGTGAAAATGGCCACTACGGTGCCAAATTCTCCATTTTTTTAAAAAAAGAACCAACTTAGTCACTGTTCTTTAGCTCATGGAAACACGACATATTGTAATTTGGATTTTATAACTCTAGTGGGACTTTCTTCTCCATTATGCAGGCAATGAGTGAACCATCAATTTCAGTTTGGTTTGCAGCACTGGGAGATTTATTAGTTTGGTTATTGAGTTTCATTAGATTTATAGCCCACCTCTACCAAGGGCTCAGGGTGAGTTGTATAAATATTTACAGAGCTCGCAGTCTAATTTGGCATCTATAATAAGGAGGAAAGATGGACCGACATCAAGGCAACATAGTTTCTGAGCTTTATTCTTAGGTTGCATTCCTATTCAGAGGAAAGCATTTTCTGTGGAATAGTGGGGCATCATATCTCACAGGCTTCATGCTCTGTAGTACCTTTGCTTCCCCATTCTTGCAGTGTTCTAGCAAGACCTTTGCAAGTGCTTTCTATGTGTAAAAAGATAGAGCAGATAACTTGTGCAAAATCAATAGACATTCCAAGCCGTGGTGGAGTTGCCTGTTGCACAAGGACAAGCCTGTTGCACAAGGACAAACTAAGCCAGATTATGTAGTTCTGCCTAAACCTCTGAGAGAACCATCCTGTTTCAGCCTCTGTTTGATCTGCCCTGTGGAAATCATATTATGTTGTTTCCTGTGGTCTTCCCTGACATCACCAAAAGGCATTACTGAAGGAGTGCTGCTACTGAATAAGTAAGATCAAAGTTGGATCAATGAAGGCTAAACAGTAGCCATGGAACTGATCAAGGTACTCTTGTGATGTCCCTTGCTTCTTTCCCCAAATTTTGTCCCAAGGGGAAATGATGCACTTTCAGTCTTTCACTCTCAGTAGCCTCCAAGAATTTTGATTCATTTTTAAATAGGTTGTACAGCCAGTTCCCACTCTTTTAACATAAAAAAAATACCAATTTTTCAAAGTAAAACATGAGATACAAGCCTCTTTCCGTTTGATTCTTTTAATTTTGAAGCATTATTGTTGTTGTTGTTGTTGTTAAGGGGAGAGGGGAAGGACACAAACTGGCAGCCTTTTTGTGTACCTTCAAGATCTTATAACAAGAAACTAAGCCTTAGAAGAGACATTCCACAAAGGAACTTCAAGCCAACCCATCAACTTTGGTGAGGGTAAAATTTTCCCTTATGGTGTGAAACCATCAAACAGTGTCATAATGAAAATTAAGATACTGTATATGAGACCTGATGGTGTGGTGATTAAACTGCTGTGTTACAGCCAAAACATTGTGAGATCGATCCTGACAGGGTTCATAGTTGACTCGGCCTTCCATCCTTCTAAGGTCGGTAAAATGCATACCCAGTATGTTTGAATATTGGGAGAAGGGGTCTGGATTCAGCTTCAGGCAATGAGATTCCTCATTCCTGCATTAAAAAGTTTTTTAAAAAAAAAGGTTTAGGTTAGGTTCAATTTTGGGAACACCCGCCTGAGTGTTGTAGTTTAGCGAAGGTACTGAACTCTCAGATGTGTATATGATGACTGTAGCATTTAATGAGCACCATGAGAATTGTTTGTGCATGGATAGCAAGAAGGCCTGAAAAATGACCAGCGTGACACTTTTAATGCAAAAGTAAGCCCAGGTGATTGAAAACAAAACCAAATGGAAAAACAGCCAAGCAGAAATCAAAGTGGGAGAGAATGAAACAAGCCGAGCGCACAAAGCAGAGTGCTGTGATCCATAGAAGACAGCTTTTTTAAACAATCCCCACACAAAAAGAGACGCGCAAGACATCCCCAAAGCACAGCCGTTAATGAACAAAGCCCAGCATTGATTGCATAGAAAGCGTGTGCAGTCCACCGAAGAGGAGTGTGGCCTTGCCAATCACAAAGTTACACGGTTTCACCTTTTCTCTTGTCCACTTGCCCGACTCTTCAGAAAAATGAAAAAGAGTAGAGTAGCATTTCTGTGGTCCTTACAGCCATTTGTGTGCAAGTATCCAAAAAATGAGAAAGTCATATAATTTGGGGGAGGGGGGGGGAGACATGCTGCTGTGCAAAAAGCCCTTGTGTTTCTCAACCATTCTAGATGGGTGGAGCAGGGCCAGTCTCCATGGGAAGCTGAGTGAGTTGGCTTCCGCCACTGGTGGAGAGCCAGGGGTTGGCTGCTTAGCCTTCTGAGGATTGTGTCCTCTTTGCCAAGCTTCCCTTCCCACCATCCAAGTTGGTGATAGCTACTACTAACACTGCTTCCCTGCCTCCTACCCTCCCCATAAGGAATGACTGGCCACACAAAGAAGCTAGATTGTTTTTTCACCAAGCTAGTTAATGAACAATGTGCATTTTGGCAGGATGCCTCAAAACTACACCAGTTTAGAAAACAAACCCTCTCTTTGGTATCGCTCCACTTAAAATCAGGAGGGAAGTCACTATGGACACTGAGAAAACTAAGCAAGAGAATGACCATCGTCATCCTTTGAATGGATATGTGCTTCAAGTCCACCAACTTAGATCCAGGAAGAGCTTTATGACAAGAACAAACATTCTCGAGGGTACACAAGAGCAAAATCAAATTAGAAGTTAGAGGAAGGAGCTCACTGGACAAAGAATAATATTAAAGGATTATATGGTTGAGGAACTCGGACCCCTCCTTAGAGAACTTGGAGAACTTAGAGAACCCTAAATAGGCTGAGAGTTGGCGTGCCTGAATGTACAACCAACCACCCTCATGTAGCGACTGCTGGCACACAATAACATGTAGTGTGAATGTGGAGAGATACAGAATTGAGCTAATTTGATGGTTTGCTGAATTCCTCCGGAAACATGTTCCAATGAAGATTTAATATTGTCCCACAACAAAGCCAAGAAGGTGGCTTTGTTTTGGCAGCTTAAGCTTTGAGAGGGACATAAAAGAAAAAGGCAACAACCCAGTGTTAGTGCAGGAAGGTCAGAGAGATTAAGGAGAGTTGAGGGTTGAGAAGGTGGGAGGAAACTGTGAGGCAGATGGTGTAGCAGCAGAAGCAACCTTAACATTTACCCCTCAAAAAATAATAAGCAATGGTAAATGTCGGTATATAGACACACATTACATTAAACAAACAAACATAACATTGTCATCCTCTCATTTCTCCTCTAAAGGCGTGTGATACAGTCAACATTGTTACATTTAATCCATTATTTCTAAGCCCCAGAACATTTCCATTCATGCTGCCTCTTCCTAAGGCAGATTCCATCCTGTACAGGAATCGTAACCATCCTATGTAGCTTGGGTACTTCTTCTGCCCTTTTCATGTGAATTTTGTGTAGGAAAGATGTTAATTCTGCACAAAATTTATTATCATCTGGGGATTTCTTCCAGGAGACAAAGTGACCTCAAAATCCCCATGAAATCCAACATCTCAAATTTCCATGAGCCTTCTCAGATGGGAAAAATATTCTCACCAGAGAAATTATACTGTGAAGAGAAAGGGATGTGTGTCTGTGTGTATGTGTTTTCTTCCTGGAGCAAAAAACTGAGAAATTCAGATTGCTGGTGTATGCTTTTTAAAATGCAGTAACACTGCTAAGCTTCTTTTCTTGATAAGGAAGAAGAGATAGGAGACGAGATTACAACATTCCTTCCCTCACAAAATCTGAAATGAAGATCTTTCTGGACTGTATTGCCACAAATGAAAGTAACTCCCCATTTCTGTTTTAAAATATAAAATCCACATGTAATAGACTAGTACATGTAAAAGAAGGTTAAGCTAAACTTGTTCCCCTGAATCTGCATGTAATAAAAAGTGGGGCTCTTCACCTCTCATAAAACCTAAGGACCTGTGGTGGCTCAGTGTTTAAGAAGCTCGCCTTGTTAGCTGGAAGGCTGGCAAGTTGGCAGTTCAAGACCCAGGTACTGCATGATGGATTGAGCGCCTATCTCTTGGGACATGAAAGGAGCCTTACTTGGGCATTCCCTGAGCAGAGTTTCTTCTGCAAAATTCCTTTCAACCCAGAATAATTTCTGACACGAAATTAATATTGTTATTAAAACCTGAAAATGTCAACCTCTATCTGGAACTTCAAGTGATACTTAAGAGAAGATTCTGCCTCATGGTCTTTACATGTGCCAAAGATGGCACCAGAATAGAAGAGAGAGCATGAAACCAACAGGAAATAGATAGTAATGGAAGGGCTAGAAAAACAGGATAGTAGAACTATGTTCAGATGAAATGGTGACCAGATATCAGAGCTTTCTGGTTTCCTGCTGCTCCCAAATTGAAAACCTGCAGAGTGTATACAACCAAATAATTACTTTCCTGCCTTATTGCAAATGCAGTTGTTAAAAATACTAATAGAGATAGAGATATATTAGCCTTATGAATAATTTTCTGGCATCACTATGAACCAAGTCAGTTTTTTAAATGTATTTTTTAAAATGGGAGGGAGTGGCTTTGCTAATTTCAATTCTCAAACTCCACAGGAGTCTTCAATTCCCATTTTCTTTTCACAGTTTTAATGAAGGCTGGACATGGGCAGTAGTCACTTTCTTCGTTCTTACTCTTGAAAATTCAGTCTCATGTTGAAGGCCTGCCAAGAATTATAATAACTCTCTCATGTGCAATGGAGAACTGTAACCAATTGTGATTGTTCCGGACAAGTTATTTCATAACCACAGTAACAAAAGGAATATAAAAATCAATCCCATCTAGTATAGTATATGATACAATTCAGATAGATGTGTAAAATAAAATTATAATGAGGCCGATCAGAGTAATACCCACCACATCGATTGTGTTGAGAGGGGCAAAAAAAGACAGCATGCCTAGTTAATTCCTGACAGTAAGATAAAAGACTAGGGTTTTGACTTCTTATTCTGTGCCAAACTGTCCACATTGCTATAAAGACAACTAGCCAATCGTTTTGGTCCTAAGGATTTCTATGGGAAAAAGCCATACATAGGGGGGGTTGCTTTCCTAGACTTTTGCTGTGAATGAAAGGCTATGAGATCCAGTTCTTTTAGTACAAGGGTCCTCAACCTTTTTAAGCTGGGGCCTGGATCACAACCCTCAGACTATTGGTGGGCCAGATAGGTGCTGCCAGTGCCACCACCTTTGGCAGCGGCGGCAGAAGCAGTGAGGGGAGTGGGGGGCTCGGGATGGTCCTGGCAGCGGCAGCGGCACTGCCCCAAGTCACCCACCACTCCACCAATGACCATGACCACCACCTCGAACCCCCCCCCCCCACTTCCCTGCTTACCAGCCTGGAGGAGCTGCATGACACCAACTCATCCAGCCTCCAACCTTGCTCCAGCCACTGCTTCCGCCACCACCACCTCAGTCCTTGTCTCCTCCGCTTGGCTTGGCATGTCCATAATAGTGATCCATAGCAGCACGGAAGTGGTGGCTGGAGTGAGATCATGGGCCAGATGAGTTGGTGCCATGGGCCAGATTTGGCCCACAGGCCCCAGGTTGACTAACTCATAGTTTTATGCACGAAGAAGCCTATGTAAATTAGCTCATACAGATATAGATTCTAAACCTTGAAGAAAAAACAGGGAACATAGATTAGCATGCCAATGATCCCATATCCGCTCCTGTGCAGCTTTTATTAAAAGAACGCTAAAGAGATTCGTTTTGATCTCATCAAAGCCAGATATGCCATTATTTATTGAATACTTATTTTTCTCATCGTATTTCCGTACTGTCCCCCCCCCCACACACAGTGGCTTAGTGGTTAAGATGCTGAGCTAGAGACTGGAAGATCGGGTTTCGATACCTGAGAGCTGCACTTGGGGACATGAAGGGAGCCTCATTTGGGCATCCACTGAGAAAAGTTTCTCCATGAAAAATCCTTTCAACTCAGAGTAATCTCTGACATGAAATTTTTGTTCAATCGCACAGTCGATTCTGACCCTTTGCGACCCCATGGACCACCGCACTCCAGGCACTCCTGTCCTCCACCATCTTCTTCAACCTGCCCAGCTCTGTGCCCATTGCATCTATAATACCATCTAGCCATCTCATTTTTGGCTGTCCCCTTCTTCTTTTGCCCTCCACCCTTCCCAGCATCAAGGCTTTCTCAAGTGAATCCTCTCTTCTCGTTCAATGTCCAAAGTACTTTAGCTTCATCTTTACTATTTGACCTTCTAAGGAGCAGTCAGGGTTGATTTCTTCTAAGATTGATCTATTTGTTCTCCTCACTGTCCTGGGTACTCTCAAAATTCTCCTCCAACACTACATTTCAAAGGCATCTATTCTTCTGCGCTCAGCTTTCCTAATGGTCCAGCTCTCACAACCATACATTGCCATAGGGAATACCATTGCTTTGACTATGCGAATTTTTGTTTGCAAGGTGATGTCTCTCCTTTTAACTATGTTCCCCAGGTTTCTCATAGCTTGCCTTCTAAGAATCAGCCACTTTTTTATTTCATGGCTGCAATCTCCATCTGCAATGATCTTGGATCCTAAGAAAGTAAAATCTGTCACTGTTTCTACTTCTTCCCCATTTATTTTCCAGGGACTGATAGGGCCTGGTGCCATTATCTTGGTTTTCTTAATGTTGAATCTCAAGCCAGCTTTTTCACTCTCTTATTTCAACCTAAGCAGGAGCTTCTTTAGGTCTTCCTCACTTTCTGCCATTAGGGTTCTATCATCTGCGTATCTCAAGTTGTTGATGTTTCTCCCAGCAATTTTGATTCCTCCACCCCTGCACTGCACATTATGTGCTCTGTGTCAATAATAATTATCAACAATGAGGTCTGTAATAGTAAGGAGCTCTAGTGCAGTGGTTAAACTGCTGTTCTGCAACCAAAAGGTTGTGAGTTCAATCCTGAGCAGGGCTCAAGTTTGACTCAGCCTTCCATCCTTCCGAAGTCAGTAAAATGAGTACCCAGCATTTTGGGGGCAAAATGCTAATTAACTTGTGAACCACCCAGAGAGTGCACTAAGTGCTATGGGGTGGTATATAAGTATGATTGCTTTACTTTGCTTTATTCCCATCTTTTTTACAGTTTGCTGCACTTGAGCATATAATTTGAATAAAATGGCTGTGAAAGGCAAGAGTACATTTCACAAAGCCAAGTCATACACTCTTCTTTTATTGTATTAGAGGAAGGTAAAGAAGGGGTGATGCATAGTCCCTGTGACATATTGACCTATAGTTTGCTGGTCAAATTCAGATCCCAAAATGATCAAATTCTGTAATCTTCTTCCACAACAACTGATATTGATACCTTGCCAGGGATAATGACTTTAAATGCTTTCAAAAGGGTTTTCTTTTCTTGTTCTCCCTACAAAATGTAATCAACAAAAAAAAACTACAGTACACTGGACCCTTTTTTAAAAAATTTAATGCATTCTCCGGGACCTTTTGTACTATGAAAAATTTGTAAAGCAAATTTCCCATAGGAATGCATTGAAAACCAAAATGTGTTAACCAAAACACAGCTTCCAATAGGAATACATTGAAAACCAATTAATCCGTTCCGGGGGAAAATTGTTAACCAAGCCACTATTTTCTATGGATTTCCTTTTGTTATGCAAATTTTGTATTAAGCTTGTTAAGCAAAGGTCCACTGAAATCTAATTTCTGTTTTAAGACTGCTCATGCAGTCTTCTGAAAATATTTAGTCCCTGTCTCATACACTATTTCCAGTTCATTATTTGTACTAGATGAATCAAGGTAGAAGGACAGGATTTACCTATTGCTAGCATACTGTCCCACAGAAAATTTTTCAAGAACAACCAGTAGTCATATCACAGGAAATGTTACACTATTTACAAAGGCAATACATAGAACAAAATATCACAATTTTGTTTCAATTCCCACTTCATCCCACGCGTCGCAAATTACAAACAGCTACTCTCAGAGTGCCAGAAACACTTTGAGTTAATTAAGTAGTTGTGTCTTCTTTAGACAGATGGAGCAAGTGAGATAATTGTGAAAAGATGCTTAAAATGAAAAGAGAAAAACTGCCAGCAGGTTTCTGAAAGAAAAATATTATCCCTGTTTCAGCCTAAAATAACATTCTTCAGTTTCATGTTTTCAGGCCTTGGTACTCAAAGGAACATCTACAGACAGAAAAGGAGCTGAAAGATCTCATTTAGGAGACATTAATAGCTAACTTCATTGACAGCTTTCACTTCAGATGCCCACATTCAAAGACCATTTTTGGCTTATCAAGTACCAACAAAGTTCATTCACCAGGTTCATTCTTTGTTGGACAGAAATTAATTTCTGACTTCACATTCAGCTTGCTAATTTGCTTTCATCCTTTGCTCACTATGAAGAGATACCTTTTTTAGCCACAGTAAATTATCCTTGTAAAACAAGTATTGACACATAGCTCGGATTAATTTCCGCATCACACTAAAGGGCACATCAGAGGGAGAGAAGAAGGGGAATCAGCTATTGTTTTTCACACTCTTATGAGATGGACTCCTAGTGTCAACAAAGCTATATGGTGTGCCCCCCCCCACCCCCCAGTTCCATTTCTATTGTGCTGTTCTGTCTTTTCTCTAATTCTCTGATGGAGGGAAGGCACAGTAGAGTGACCTAGAATTCCTTGGTCTGGGGAGAGCTACCCTTTACAACAATTTTGCAGAGTTATGAGGCTATAGTGGACTAGCGGGGACTGCTGTTACTTAGTGGTTAAGACACCAAGCTTGATGACTGGAAGGTTGGCAGGTCATCAGTTCATGATCTGAGTGCTGCATGACAGAGTGAGCTCCTGTCATCTCCCAGCTCCTGCCAACCTAGAAAAGTTCAAAAGCAAGAAATTGCAAGTAGATAAATAGGTACTGTTTCATTGGGAAGGTAACAGTGTTCCATGTGCTACAGCATCTAGTCATGCCTGCCACATGACTATGGAGGTGTCTGCAGATACAGACAACCCTGGCTCTTTGGTTGGAAATGGAGATAAGCACTACATCCTAGAACAGGGATTCTCAATCTGCGGCCCACAGGGCCATTTCATGTGGCCCCCGCTGCCTCCACCACACCAGGAAGTGCCATATGGTGGAGGAAGGGCAAAATGGCCATCTGCCCCTGAAGCTGTCTGAGGGAGTGTGACCCAGCCCCCAGCTGGAAAAGGGTAAGAACTCCTGCCCTAGAATCAGATATGGCTGGCTTTCAAGCAAGAGATAAATTTATCTTTACCAGTGGACTAGCAGAGAGAAGAAGCATTCTGCCAGCTGAGTCAACTGTGCTCCCCTTAACCTGGTCAGGCTACTCCTAAAATAGTCCTGTTTACTACTATTTTCCCTGTCCTAAGAAAGCTGCAGAAGATACTTTCCCTCTCATTCTGAGTCACCATTCCATGTGTATTCAACGAACATGCTATTGTCTGATACAGGATGTTGTAATCAGAAGCTATCCAAATTTCATTCACCTGCTCTGAGGCGGACTGGTGCAGTCATTAGAGTGTTGGACTGGGACTTATGGCAACTGAGTTTAGTTCCCTACATCAGCTACACAATCCATTGGGTAACCTTGAGCTGCTCACAGCCTTTCTTCCTGGCATGATGTGTCAGAATTGTTTATTTAGTAATTTATTCAAATTTATCCCCCACTCACCCGGCTAAAACAGCAACTCTAGGCAGTGAAATACAAACATAGAAAAATATACAAGAAAATTGACTTTACAGTGAAAGAGAACACACCCAAAGATAAAGATGGTGATGACAAATTAAAAAAAAGAAGAAGAAGATTTCGGCTTAGAGGGAAGTAACACATCTCTGAATGGCTCCCTAAACGATTCTGCCTTCACCAGCTTGAGAAAAAGTTGTGTAGAGGGGGCAAAGCATGCAGTTGATGGCAGGGCATTCTGGCTTGGTGGTGCCACCTCTGAGAAGGCCCAGTTCCAAGCCATAAACTTTCAGGTCTCTCTTGGAATGGGGACCTGGGTTGACCAGGCAACTGGTTGTAGTAATAAAGCAGCCAACCTGAGGCCATGAAGGGATGGACAAGATAGCAATGTAAGCAAGAGAAGTAAAATAAAATAATATCCTCCCATTAAATAATTAACAGTTTTAACCATTCTCGTATAAGCAAACAACTTCTGTGTCCTGCTTGATGTGAATCTGCTAGTTTCAGACTCCACTCCTTCTTTTTCCCTTTGGCTAGTTTACCCATACAGAGGAAGTGATTATAATGTGCAAATTAAGGACAGTACACAGGAGGTAGAAGTGCTATGAGGAGGTGCAGGGAACGAACGGATGGATAGTAAATGCAAACTTCAATGTGAAATTGCAAGCAAGCCAGGGGGAAATAGAGAAATAGAAAATGCAGTGATCAGAGCATTGGGTACAAAAGAGCCAAACAGACCATGGCACAGGAATGAGCAGTTGGTAATAAGAAACAGGTATTTCAGTTAACAGTAGCCCAGAAGCAAAATAAAACTGCAGTCTCATTTTCTAAATTTTAAAATAACTGAATAGAGTTTCATAGAAAATACATTATAGATAATGTTGAACAAAGCTTCAAGACTTTTTATGTGTCTCCTTTTGAGCACCCTCAAACAATAAAATGTGTGGATTTGTTTTGTCTTTTCAATTAAGTATTTGTTATCAGAACTCATGGCATTCTAACTCTTGGTATTTCTAATGTATTTTCCCCATCAGTAGTAGTAGTTCTCCTCCTCCTCCCTTCTTCTTCAGTCCTGGAGTTTGTCCCCTGCCAAATCATAAAAGCAGTTTCAAACAAGAGTTCAACTCAGCCATAACTTTCACCAACTGTTAATTTACATTTTTTTTTCAGGGCATTGGTGAGAGGAGATTATGAGCCTTATACCCAGGTCTTCTTTAGGATATTATTTGTAGTCATTTACCAGTTCACATGTACAGTATTTTCACCCTAACATAAAAAACTTGAAGCACATTTTCTTATGTAGTTATGTTTCTCACAATTCTCACTGTCTTCTAGTACTCATTTGTTTCTCCATTTAAAAAAAAGGGAAGGGAAAGTTTCTGCATTCCCAGATTTGTGGAAGGCCACCAGGAGAGTGTAATAGGGGGATAAAATCGTAAAGAAAGTTCTATGTAATGGATGTCATGCGCGCTACAACAGCAGTCAGTCAGATATGAAACAAATGGCTCAAACCACAGTTTAAAATTTCAAAGGCATGATTTGTGAAATATGCCAATTATTCACAAATGTCAGCACAAGAGTAGTTTAGTAAAATTATGTTATTATGGTAAAATGGCTGCTCCTATGAAGCCCTAAGAGAGAGAGAATGTGGATTTTTTTTTAAAAAAGCTAGACACCATCTCCCCCCCCCCCCAATGGTGATTCCAAAAGAAAACACATGAAGCCACTTAAGGGGGGGGAATAAAATCCCAATGGACAATTTTTTTGGAGAGCAGGTAGCTATAGGCCAGTGGTTCCTAACCCAATGTGGTTTGACTACAGCTCCCAGAAATCATGGTCAGTGCAGTTAATGGTGAAGGCTTCTGAGAGTTTTAGTCCAAGAACATCTGGATACCCAAGGTTGGGAACCACTGCTATAGAGGAAGGGGTAGCATCCACCCACCCACACCTATTCCTCAACTTCCTAGGATTCTGCTGGACACAGATCAGGAAAGAGTAAAATGAGGCCCTCCAGAGGTTCACTTCCCCAGCATTCCTCACCTTTGCCTAGGGCTGATGACCAGCGATATCTGGAAGGCCACACTTTGCTGAACTGAATATCCTTGCACAAAACACAGTTTCTGCACACATCTTTCTCACATGGCCCTGCTTCTGCTGTCAACATTCTCCAGCTGGATGGAGACACTAGTATTCAAAATCACATAGCAATTGCAAAGAACATACTGTATACAGATGTGTTTTACTCTTCATATTTCCCAAAGTAATTTTCCATTTAATGATGTTAAGAGATGCAATCTAAAACTGAGTTTACTTCTTCTCTTTGACTTCTTCACTTAATTATTTATATAAATTTCACAATTATAGTAAATTAGTAAAGATCAGTCAAAGGTCAAAAGTGAGTCATATCAAACTCTAGGGGTGGTGCTCATTTCTGTTTACAGGCAAAGAGCCATTGCTGTCTGCATCTACAGACATTTCCATGGTCGTGTGGCAGGTATCACTAGATTAGAACGCTGTTACCTTTCCAACTGAGGCAGTACTTATTTATCTACTTCCTGCTTTCGGACTGCTATGTTATCAGGAGCTGGGATAGATGATGGGTGCAGACTCTGTCATGTAGCCATTGAGTTTCGAACTGCTGACCTGCTAACCTTCCAGTCGTCAAGCTCAGTGTCTTAACCATTAAGCCACCATGATCCTTATTGTAAATAAATTGGCACAAAACATTACATAGATAAGGAATTCTCAGCCTTTTTAAGCCAGGGGCCGGGTCATTCTCTCTCTCTCAGATAGCTTCAGGGGCCAGACAACCATTTTGACCTTCCTCCACCACATGGCACTTCCTGGTGTGGCCGAGGCAGTGGGGGGCCGCATGAAATGGTGCCATAGGCCACATCTAGCCCATGGGCTTCAGGTTGAGAATCCCTGACATAGATGGAGAGGGCAATCTCAGAGCATTCTTAACATCCCAGTGCTTCCCAGGTATCAGTGTTCTGCCCACTTCTTGACAAATGAATGAAATGAAAGAACAGAATTCCTTCCAGGACACTGGTGGAAAAGTTTGGGGGAAAGCCATTTCCTTTTCATTTAGAGCAACAGGAGAAAAAGAATGTAGACCCACTTCAGCTCTAGTCTGAATTTTTGGCTCACCTAAAGAGCAGTGCATTCCACAGACTGGAGGAATTTGGATTCTGCAGATCTTACTTCACCCACCAACCTTGAATCCTTCTTTTTCAATCTCCAGTGTCAGAACCTCAGGATCAGAGAAATGAGATCTAAATCAGATCCCCTCCTTTGTAGCTCTGACCTTCTGTGACCATTGGCAGCCCTCCAAATGACCATAGGAGTGTCCTAAAAATTGCACACAATCCTCAAGAAAGTCACTTTTCACAGTATATTATGCATGGATATATAACACACACATTATAAATAAATCAAAAATAGCAAAGAATAGAACTACTTACTGTGTTTATAATGCTTCAGAAAAATTGCATGTAAACCAGTGGTGGTATTCAAAAAAATTTACTACCTACTCTGCAGACGTGGTATGGTGGGAATGGCCAGGGGAAAAGCCCTGCGTTATTTCAAAACTTGGATGGGCAGGGCCCATCCATCTGCTACCAGTTCTAGCGAACTGGGATAAACCTGCTGAATCCTACCACTGATGTAAACTTACAATAATTGCAAATTAACAAAAAAAAATTGTGCTTACCAATATCAGCATTGTTTCACCAAGAAAGAAAAGAGATATCATCTATTCTATACTGTATTCTGTTCTGTTGGAGGTTTGTGCAGCCATTTTAATTCTTGACTGAAGAGAGAGATGAATGAATCTGACTTTTTAAGAGAAACCTTTGCTGAAATAAGGGGTAGTTGTCACCAATGAGATGGTTTTATCATAATATTTATTGAATATACTCATCAATGTGTTTTGTGTTTTATAGTGTGTGGATCCAAATTATTATGACATTTTATTTTTATGATCCCATTTGATCTTATATTGGTTTTTGGGAGGGTAGGGAAGGTTGCTTTGCTTTCATCTTGGGGTTGTTTGCTATGAGATGCATAAGCTTTATGCATTATTAAGTTTTATTTTGCTGGGTTTCATATTTGTATTGATTATACAGCTCAACTGTGAAACGCAACCAAAACTTACCAAAAGCTCATACAAAAATATTGAATGGGTACATCCTATTTCTCAGAGAAATGTCATACTTCTTGGTCATTTCTTTGAGAGGAGGGTTTTTTTAGGAGTGGGGGTGGTGTGGGGAATTGAACCTTCAGCACTGTAGGAAAGACAAGCTTTCCAGAGATCTTGGTGGAATGTCACTGGGGTATTTCTTTGATCTTCTAAAAGAATTCACATTTAAGACTAGCTCATTGGCCCAAAGGAATTATAGAAAGGACTACCATTTTGAGGCTGAAGCTGATCTAAACACTTCTGCATTTGTATGCAGCCTTTTGTTCCTTTTCTGCTTGTCTCTCCAAAATCTAGAAGTATCTTATTTATATGCATGTCTTTGAAAATGTTCGGCGGTTTTTGCTGAAATGTTATGCATTTGTGGTTTAAAAATTGTAATGCAGCAGGCAAATGTTCAATGAGCAAGGGTTGGCTTACACAAGGTTTTCTTCATCCATTGTTGGGTCCAAAAGGCTTCACACCTGAGAAACCAAGTGCCAGGGATCTACAGCATGGAAATGTGTATTTGCACTGAAAACCACATATTTGCTTCTGCAGGGGTAAAAGCATTTCCACCTACCACTGAGATAAAGATGTTGTCCAAGTGAAAAAGCAGCTCACACTAACTTTAGTAGAAAGTGTGATTGGTTGGTTGGTTCTATCTGTATCACAGCCCTGTGAGGTGGATCCTGGGTGTGACTGGAGCAAAAGCAGCAACCGAAACTCTGTCTGCCCTGTAACTCTCTTCTTAAAGATGCCCTTTCTTTGAATCCCCACGAAAAATCCAACATTTGCTTCTATATCATTAGATACAAGGGTGAGCATTTCAGAAGACAAATGAAGACAGACCCAAAACTGAAGGCTCTCCTATGTTTAAAATACTGCCTACACAACAGAGTGCATCTGATAACAGAGTAGAAAGATAGTTTAGGTATCTGGCTGAGGAGAGAGAGGTTGGGAGTTTGATTCTCCACTGTGCCTCCTTAACAAGTGCTGGACTTTATGATCTTTAGGGTCCCTTCTAGCTCTGCAATTCTACAATTATAATGTTTGTTCCTCACATGCTCATGTTCCACCACCAATTGGCTAGTTTATGTGCAGGAGTATTCATAAATAACTTACTCTTTTGTGCTTTTCTGAGCATGTAGATGATACAAGGGTTCTGAACTGTACTTGGGGCACATTCTTACATTCTTGTGCTAGTCTGCCTGATCCTTCAGTAAGGTACCTACACACACAGTTGCAGCACTTTGATACTATTTTATGTGCAAAATCCTATTGTGCAGTTATGCAAACAATATAACTTTGAGACACATGTGACTCTGACTTTAAGTAATCTCTGTTTTATATGGTATTATCCAACTCAACATGCAACATATAAATGTCTGTAGAGATTTCTTAACTCAAAGGTAATTGGTGTCTCAAAGTTACATTGTTTGTGTAACTTCACAATAGGATTTCAACTAGTGGTTCCATTCTAAGAAATATTTGGATTTGTGCTTTGATCAGGTATTTCAGTACAGTGGTACTTTGCTTAAAGAGCATAATGTATTCCATGGGATTGCTCTTATACAAGTTAGTTGTTAAGCAAGTTTTTGGTTGGTTTTAGTTGTTAGGCGAGGCAACCATTTAGAGAAAATTCTGCTCTTTAAGCGAGTTTGTCTCTAAACGAGGCTCTGTTTATGCAAGGTTTTACTGTATATTGGAGCAGCCTGGCTGAGAATTCAAAGTACTGTACCTCATAAAACTGCAATTCTACAACATTGCAGCAGGATTGGGCCTTGGCAGTTATAACAGTATTGAAGTCCTGTCATCGTGTAGGGTAGACACAGAGGTAGTGTGATGAACAGCAGAGGTGACATTTCCCCTTACTTTGCACTAAGTGTTCCTTTTGTCATCTCTTTACAGCAAGTCCCACCAAGCCCGGACGAGGCTACCCAAGTTCAGATGAGGTGGTCCGGGAATCCAGCAGCACAACCGGCATGGTAGTTGGGATTGTGGCCGCAGCTGCCTTGTGCATTCTCATCCTCCTCTATGCCATGTACAAGTACAGAAACCGGGATGAAGGCTCATATCATGTTGACGAGAGTCGAAACTACATCAGTAACTCAGCGCAGTCCAATGGGGCTGTGATTAAGGAGAAGCAACCCAACAGCTCGAAAAGTTCCAACAAAAATAAGAAAAACAAGGATAAGGAGTACTATGTCTGATCCTGACAGCTGCAAAAGAACAATTGTATAGAAATAGTCTTCATTTTATCTGAGACATAAAACAAAACTTATTTACTTTACTTTTTATGAAGCACATACAATGTTTAAAAAAAATGGGAAAAAAGAACACAGGGAATGCAGTCAGAAAGGAAAGACTTTTTTAAAAAAATAAAGGAAAGGAAAAAACGAATTAAGCATTTCATACTCTTGTTTCACTGAAGCTAGAGTCAATACAATCCCCTTACATCCATAATGTTTTCATTTACTCTACCATCTTTATGTTGCTGGAATGTTTTCGAAGATGATGTTGGTAACTACTGCACACATGTATGGCAAAGAGTATCACTTCCAAAACATCACCCAGCACTACGAGAAAAGAAGAAGTAAGAAACTGAAACAAACAAAATGGAATCTCTCTCTCTCTCTCTCTTACATACACACACACACAGAGAAGCTACCTATGTGTCTGGATTTAGCCAAAGTGCTAGCACTTTCCTGAGGAATAAGTTAGTCTGAGAAGATTTTGGTGTTCTATACAACCACTCAACGAGCAAACTTTGAGATGGAGTTTGCTGCCCAGTGCAATGAAACAATGATTGGAGCTTGGATTTAAAGTGCTGGCTTTTCTGAATAAACCATACTTTAGAAGAAGAAGAAGAAGTAATAGAAGACACTTTTGAAAAAGCCCCTTTCTGGTTGTGAGGAAAACAGTATAGCGGCCTTATTTTTCAAAACAATAAAAAAACAAAACCCAATAAGAATAAACAGACAAAAGAAGTGAAATATAAGGCTTATATTCACACACCACTAATCAACAAACCTGAGGGCAAAGATGCAATCATTGGGGGGGAAAGTTCATGCACGCTTAATATGTTATTACATATGTTTATATTAAAAAAAACACATCTATATGTGCTTTCTGGACTGTGATAAGTGATGTTTTCTAGCCTGTTGTATAGAAAATGCAAACTATATCTGCTCTTCAGCCATTTTTGGTAAATTCAATGTTCTAAGTGTTGCTAGGTATAGAAAATTTTACAACATCTGAAGCAACCGACATTTCTGTTTAATTTTTGCAGCCATGAGAAACTGCCACTGGTTTTTCTTCCCCTCCTGGTTCTTTCTTTCTTTCTTCTTCTTCTTCCTTTTAAATTTGATTTAGCTTTTATTTACAATGTAGTGAATCTACTAAGAGGGATGTGTACGAATGTATATAAGAGTCAGCTAATTTTCTTCCTAATCTGTACAGCCTCTCTTATCTTCTTTTGCAGTTCAGTTTCAGTAGTTTGTATGAAAGAAGTGGACTTAGAAAGCAAATATATATAGATATAAACATTATGATTTTGTTTTCCAATTGCCCACCCACTCCCAGGAGATATCAGCAAAAACAATCAAAATCACATAATTTTTGCCCTTCCTCTTGACGCAAAACTGTATAATTAAAGTATTAATGTACTAGAGTCACATTCAGATTACATCCTTGGCTAGTACAGTAAATGCGAAGAACTAAACAACAGTCCAGTTTCATGGAACACCTTATTTAGATCTTTATGATTCTTACTGTTTGGCTGATTAAAAGCATGGTTGAGGAAGTTTGCCCTTTAACTTACATTGTTTCTACTTGTTAAGGAGGAGTTACATAACACAAAATGTTAGAAACATAAACTGCATGTAAAACAAGCCCCCAATTTACTATTACAATCAAGTGGATAAATATTCTTCTCCCACCCACTTTTTTAAAAATTATCCCCTCATTCCCCTAGGCTTAAATGAAATTTCTTCTTCTAAACTTAAGTTGGTTCATTGGTTTGGTAATAAACGTTATGTTTGTTTCTATGCATAAACACATGCATAAGCATCATCTGTGTTTTGGTTTGAATATGTGCTTATGTTATAAACCTGCCAAAAATTGTTTGTTTGGTTTAAAAAAAAAAAAAAAGATGGCTCCCTTTGATTTCCAACAATATGTCATTGTGGAACATTTCACTTAGTTGAGAGGGAAACAAAGACAAATTTGCACCCAAAGAAAGTGGTTCAGTAACGAATCAACCATATATTGGAAAGCTTGTTCTTGCGTACAGTTTAAAGGTGGAAAGAAAGGGTTTTAAAATTAGCTCAGTGCTCTTGTTTTTTCTTCACTGCCACTGTGGTGTAAAACCTTGGGAATGGGTTGAATTTCTAGTCTTCAACATAGCAATACTTCAGAATCAAGTATAAAGAAATATATATATATATATAGGTATTGCCACAGAAGCTGCCAAAGCAGAAGCTTTGAGCAGAAGCTGCCAAACAGTTTGATTCGATTGTGTGCATCAAGGGCTTTGTGGGAGGAAAAGGTGATGCTGGTGAATAACCAAAGGCTACATAGCAGTGAAGTTAACCTGTAAAAATGTGGCCAGTTTCCCCTTCATGTACCCCCGCCCCATAGTGTAAGTTCTCTTTGCTGAGTGAAGGACAGTGGGCAAGTACAGCCATGAAAGAAATCTGGCTTTCGTGCCCAAACTAAAATAAGCAAGCAACGGGATATGAATTTCCACAGTGATAACAGGAAAAGGAAACAGCTTTGAAGCCTTGACTTTCCCTGCTGATGTCACAGTCTTAAGATGATGGCCCGGTTCTTTTGTGTCTTCTTATATTGACTTTGTTCTCTAACTTGGGTTACTGTTTTTCCAAGTAATTAACACAAATACGGTCAAGGAACTCTCTGATATGGGTTGCTATTTATAGCAAAGGTTATCTGAAGCTATTTCTGAGGAGTTGCTCCTGTTCTCCACATTGATTTTGTGATTTAATAATGAACAAAGAAGTGTTTGCATTTATCAAATGTTACAGTAGCTATATTAAAACAGTTTTTTCTTATTTGAAAATACATAACAGATGTGTTAATCCCATTTATAACAATCTAATTTTTTTGACTAAAGCTGCAATCCTATGCTCATGTAACTGAGAGTAAGTCCTATTTATGTTGATGGGTCTTCTCTTGAGTAAATATGGATAGGATTGTGCTGTGAGGTAATGGTTCTGGGTTAATTTTTTTAAATTACTGTATTGTGTTGCTTTTTTTAACAATACACTAAAATAATGTGTGAAATTATTCATTCCCAAAATGCAAGGAAAAAAAGAGGTCAGAAGCCCTTAACCTTATAGTGCTTTCTGTGATAGATATTTACAATTTTTTTATTTGTTGCAAGGCCAATTTATCCATTATTGGAAATGCTAAGCAAGTGGAATTTACCGTTTTGTTAATAAAATGTTTCTTAATACAGTTGCTGGGTCATTATTTTCCCATCTCTTTTTTTTTAATTGCATGGTCCAACCCGATCAGCTGTCTAGGGGGCATGGTCAGGCCCTTGGTGCAAAAAGGTTGGGAACCCCTGATTTAATACATTGCTTTCCCATTCAAACCCATTCACCTGCCATGAGTTTCCATGGCCAAGCTGAGGGGGGGGGAGTTGAACCCAGGTTTCCGGAGCCCCAGCATAACACTCGATCCATTATAAAGCACTGGCATTCTTTATGAATTTACACATTAGAACTTCACATTTCTTTTTCATTTGGTTTGCAAAGAAATTTGCAATTTTGGGCAGTTCTCATCCATCACCAAACAGAAATTCTCACCCATTCCTAATTATGAGCTCCAACAGAGTGTTGACTATATCGTTACCACCTTCTACCTCTCTGTGACCCTCTTCTTTTATTTCAACAAATAAAGAAAACCTTGGGATAGGAAGTCCCAGAGTATGAACTCTGGCTCTTCAAATGTGGGGATGCTTTCACTGTAGGATTGTCACTTCAAGCCAGAGAAGGTCCACAAGGTTACTCCACAGCTGTGGTTCTATGAAGTGCAGTGAATTCAGTAGTTTCAACAGTTGGCAAAAAAAACCTCCTTTTATAGACTCAAAAAGTACTGTTCGTTAGATCCAGGAAAATCCACAACTTAATTTTTTGTCAACTTCGGTCTTCTCCAACCCCCAAACCTTCTACCATCAATGCCAGATGAACCTTTCTTTAGAATTTAAAAGCTTGCCTCTTCCATAACTCCAACAGAATGGGCCACACAGTTACATTTTTCTGTTTTTCTATTATCCTCCTGCATAAAATATCCCATGCCTCATGCAATTATGACCTTGGTGTGATTTAGGAAGGCTGAGCAGTGCAGCAGAGAACGTCAACTTGGTAAAACAGTTCTCTCTCTTTGTCTGGTGCTTCCAGAATTGCCCTGCCTTTGGCCATGATAGTTAAAGCAAAATGTTAAACTCTGCTCAGAAATTGCCCAAAGGAGGCTCCTTTCATGTCCCCAAGAGCTGGGACAGAGACGGGCACTCAATCCATCATGCAGTACCCGGGTTTTGAACTGCTGCCTTGCCAGCCTTCCAGCTAACAAGGCAAGCTTCTTAACCACTGAGCCACCACAGCCCAATTTCCTACTATGCCTCCTTCATAGGAGCTAGATTTGATGATGCATTTTGTTTGAATCATTTTCCATAAAGAGAAAATTAAAATTAACCTTAGAAATGCAAGGAATTATATGCATCATTGAATCTATTTCCCACTGTGGCTCCTTCATAGGAGCTAGATTCAATGAACATAGAATCCCTTGCATTTCTAAGGTTATTATTAATGTTCCCTTTATGAAAAATGATTCAAACAAAAATACACTTGATCAGTGGTTAGAGAATTCAAATGGGAGAGAAACCATTTCAGTGTCCTAAACATGGAGGATGCCTCGCTTAACAATATAATTTAAGAACTCCAAATCATCTTTTTCAAGCTCTCTGTACAATCCAGCCAACCAAACATGAGGAAAGGATCTTTCAACAGACAGAAAGTAAAACAATAAAAATAAAGGTCTTTTGCTTTTTCAGCTGCTAAAAAAAAGGCCTTCAATCAATGCCTGAAAAAGAAAATATCAGTTAGGTTCTCTCCTGCCTTGTGCCCTTTTGGGGGAATGGTTCCAAACCAGTCCTTCTCTATCTATGTCCAGTTCAATCTTTGTCTTTTCCCATACCTCTGTAATTTCCCCCCCTTACGAATGTGAAAATAGAAATAGTTATGGCTCAGACATGGTGTGTGTGTGCGCGTGTGCACACATGCAGGATTTACAGCAGGAGTTCTTATCCTTTCTAAGTCGGGGGCCAGGTCACGCTCCCTCAAACAGTTTCAGGAACCAGATGGTCATTTTACCCTTCCTACACCACATGGCACTTCCTGGTGTAATGGGGGGGGGGGGCACATGAAATGGTGCCACAGGCCGCAGGTTGAGAATCCCTGATTTACACATTCCCACGGGAATTATTTCCTGCAGAAGAATTTGTTCAACACCAGCCCAAGGAATGTATGAGACAAAGCAGGAGGAGATATAAACTTTGGCAGTAACACCCCTGCACCAACAAGAGAAGAGACACCAAAGGTAAGAGGAGAAGATCTTTTCAGGTCACGGTCTCAGTGAGCTTCAAGGCCAGACAGACATTTTGCCCTGCCTACACAATGGGGATGGCCATTTTGTTCCAACATTTCAAAGGGGTGGCCATTTTGTTTCTCAAATGTCCTTGGAGGAGGGGGCACATGAAATGGCACTGTAGGCCAGATCCAGCCTACGAGCCTTAGGTTGGGAACTGCTGCTCTAAACCCATAACCAAAAGAATGCAAGAATTCACAAACAGCCTTTATAGTAATACCTCGGATAACGATTGCATCGGATAAGGCTAAAATTGGATAATGATGCAAAAATTATTTTAAAAATTTGCATCGGATAACGATCTGTTAGCATTATCCGAGGTAATCCTTTGTAGTGGCGGGGTGGCTGGGGAGCTGAATGGGGGCTCCCCGTTCAGCTTCCCAGCCACCCCGCAGCTGTGGAGGCAGGGGCGGGGTGGCTGGATAGCTGATGGGGGATTCCCCTGTTGGCTTTCCAGCCACCCAGCCCCTGTGGGTGCAGGGGCAGGATGGCTGGGAAGCCGATGGGGGAGCCCCCATCGGCTTCCCAGTCACCCTGCCCCTGCGCCCACAGGGGTTCCCTTCGCAAACAAAGGGCTGTGCCAGCTTCGGATAGTCCTTTGCTTACGAAGGGAACGCAGTCCGCAGACCTACCTGGGTGGTGCTGAAAGGTAAAACTTCAGAAGCAGCACGAAATGGGTCCCCTGACCTCCCTTGGGGCAGTGGGGAGCCCAAAATGGGCGGGAAAAACCTCCCTTTTTTGTCCATTTCAGGTTCATTGGAGCCCCTGCCACCTCTGGGGAGGTCATGGGACCTGATCCACGCTGTTCTTGAACTCCCCAGACCAGACCTACCTGGAGATTAGCTGCAACAGCCTCATGATGTTTCCTCCCTAGCACATTTAGTGGTTGGAATGGTCTTTGACTTTATGAGAAGATGGCAGTTCTCAGGTTCTGTTTTGTTGCCAGGACAGTCTTCTGGAGGCAACGGACTAGTTTCCATTTTTATTTTCCCAATTTGTATTTTAGTAATGCAGCGAAAATTGCTGATGCGGTGAGTTCAATCCTGATGGGCTCCAGGTTGTCTCAGTCTTCCTTCCTCTTGAGGTCAGTAAAATGAGTGTCCAGCATGTTTGAGGCAAAAATGCTAAATTACCTTGTAAAATGCCTAGCAAGTGCGGTAAGCACTATAGAATGACATGTAAGTGTAGTTGCTATTGCTATTTCTATCCTAAAAACGATGGCTTGAAACTGAGGGATCCAAACAATGTCTGCTGTACCCAAGGCTGACTAGGGTGTATTCTCTCCATCCCATAATTCATTACATATTGACACATTTGTCTGAAGGCATCCTCATCACTGCAACAGATTTATCAAATGTGTCAAGAGCCAACGTATATACTGTAGTTGCAAAGATGGGTCCCATCGAGTAGGGCGGTATAGAAATCGAAATTATTATTATTATTATTATTATTATTATTATTATTATTATTATTATTATTATTATTATTATTATTATTATTATTATTATTATTATTATTATTATTATTCCTAGCTACTATACATCTATTATGGCTACTACATAGCCATATAAAGAACATGTATGTGTTAAACCAACATCTTTTTAAAAGGTTGTTTTTATCAGAGACTTTATTGAAGGCACAATTGCAAATAATCCCAGTGAATCATGAAACAACAGGGCATCTGGAGAAATGGAGTGGCTACATGATGAACTTTCTGATGAGCTCAGTTTTAAAACTGGTGTATTTTGGGAATGGAAAGAGGTGCAGAGCATCAAAGGTAAGTGCTTGAAGCTTTCGTGGAGTGTGTCAAGAGGCTTAAAACTTAAAAGGCACTCAGGCTTATTAAGGATGGTTTAAAGAGATGAACAAAAACTGTTTTTGAACCTGTTAAACTCCAAACTTCCTGCTATGAAAACTTTGGCTGGCATGATGAAAACAACATAGGACACAGGGAAGGAACTACAGAGAAAGATTCGTAAAGACCTAACCACTCTAAATAAGTTTATGTTTTTAGGATCAGGTCAACTGGATCTCAAGGCAATGAATTTAAAAATTATTCATTTATTCATTACATTTCTTTGCTGCCTTTCTTCCAAGTGGGACTCAAGGCAAGTTAAGCAATGACCAAAATCCTACTCGTGTTTGTGTAAGGTCTCTGTAGACTACTCCAGTTCACTATGGCTAACTGATGAGATTTGAAGCATGTCTCAGTTATATGCATGGTTACACAACAGAGATGTGCACTAGCAGTAACTTACACAACCTTTTGCAACTATCAGTAGGCTTCTAGCCAGGGTTTTCCACTTATGTAAGAAGAAGCAAGTGCACAAAACAATATAATTGGGACACCTGGAATTTCAGCAGTACACATGAAAAAGATACAGTGGTACCTCGAGTTACAAATTTAATGCATTCCAAGGCATTTTTCATGTTATGAAAAATTTGTAACTCGAATTTCCCATAGGAATGCATTGAAAACCAAAATTCATAACTTGAAACATGGTTTCCCATAGGAATGCTTTGAAAACCAATTAATCTGTTCCAGAAAAATTTGTAACACGAGCCATTATTTTCAATTGATTTTCATTTGTATTGTAAAAATTTTGTAACTTGAACCATTTGTAACTCGAGGTACCACTGTACAATTTTTTTTTTTTGTAGGTAGGACATCCAGCTTGAATCAGAGGTGTGAGAAAGTTGAACTTTAAATGTTACAGTAGTTAATTATTAATTTTTTTTGGTCAGCTTTCTAATCCTTAGCTGGCTGGACAGCTCAGTGGTTTAGGTATCTGGCTTCAGAACCAGAGATTGGGAGTTCCATTCCCCACTATGCCTCAAGGGAAAAGAGCCAACTTGTGTGGCCTTGGGCAAGCTGCACAATCCTATAGTGCTCCCAGATATATGGTAAGCATCTTCTGTGTATTCTCTACATAGAACCGGATCACCATAAATCAGAACTGATTTGATGGTACATCATAATGATTATTATTATTCTAATCCATAAAAGTGGAGCAGAAGGCAAATGTGTGAGCATTGTCCACACTCTGTCCAGCTTCCCATTGTGCAACCAATCTTTCAACTGGTACAAGAAAGAGCTAATATCAGAAACCCAAAGAGGATGGAACAAATACTCAATTGATTTTCTGTTCAGTGCTACTAATAACACAGGTCTGCAACCAAAAAACTTCATATGATTTTTTTTACTGTTTCTTATAGATTTTTACTTAGTGAAACCCAGAAAAATACTTTTAAAATTCCATTTTGTCAAGTTTTCTTGCAAAACTGTTTTTAGTTTAATTTAGCATGAAGTTTATCTTTAACCCAAAATCTGATATCCTACTATTGATTCTAAAAACCCTATCAAAAATTATTTCTTACTTTCATTTAATATTAGAGCTAGATTCAAGAATAATGCAAAGAAAAAATAAGATGAAGGGGGGGCATATAGGCAGTGGTGAGCATCAGCAGGTTCACACCAGTTCCCCAGAATTGGTAGCAGAAATTCTGGGTGGCCCCGCCCACCCAAGTTTTGAAATAAAGTAGTCCTAATTCGGGTGCAATGCAAGGCTTTCCTGCTGGCCACGCCCACCATACCACGCCCACAGTGTGGTAGTAAAAATTTTTGGAGCCCACCACGGGGCGTAGTGTAGATTTAGTGGTGTGAGGAAACTCAGATGATCATGTCCCAACAGGTTTATTTTGTTTATAGCGAAAGGTGAACATATCCAGGAATCTTACTGGCTGGGTTTGAGTTAAGCATGTTTCGACATGTTATAAATTAGTATAAACATGCCTATTGTCAGATTTGATCATGTTTCAAAATGCTAAATAAGTTCAATCAATCTATCAAACTTTCAATCACAAATAAGTTCAGGATCTTGGTTTCTGTATCAGCCACACTCAGTTTACATCCTGCATTCAAATGGAACTGTGCTCGTTTTTAGTTCTGTATTATGGATCCAAGAGGTCGTGTTATTTCTACGGACAACTTTTGTTTTATTTGTGGTGAATACACTATTAAAAGACAACAAAGAAACATAAGTGATTTTGTGAAGAAAGTGTATTTTGCTTACTTCAAGTTGAAACTTGGGGATCAAGACAAAGCATGGGCTCCTCATAAGGTGTATAGAAGGTGTGAAGAAGATCTTCGTTTGTGGTTTAAAGGTAAGAAAACCTCATTCCGTTTTGGCATTCCTATGATGTGGCATGAACAGCAAAACCACACTACCGACTGCTATTTCTGTTCGGTCGATGTGAAAGGTTTTAATACAAAAAATAAAAAGAAGATATCTTACCCAGACCTTAATTCAGCTATTCGTCCAGTACTTCATAGCTGTGAAATACCAGTTCCACACCCAGCTTCCAGTTTGGATAATATCCTGAGCGATTTGGAGGACAGAGACACTTCCCAGGATGAATCTAGCTCAGATTTTTCTGTTGGTTTTTCTCAGATTGAGCTCAATGACCTAATTAGAGATTTAGGCCTTTCCAAAGATTCAGATGAATTTCTGGGGTCAAGACTAGCAAATAATCTACTGTCACCTGGCACATCATTTTCATGGTACAGGAACCAAGAGAAAGAATCCACTCAGGTTTTCTCCAAAGATGGAAATCTCATTTATTGTAGTGATGTTCAAGGACTAATGAAGTGCTTTGAAATAGAATATGATTCATCTGAGTGGCACCTGTTCATTGATTTGTCTAAAACAAGCCTTAAAGCAGTCTTGCTGCATAATTGAAATAGATTTGCATCACTTCCTGTAGGACACTCAGTGCATTTGGATGAAAACTATAATGATTTAACTGTGATTCTTAACAAAATCAAATATCAAGAACATTGCTGGATGATTTGTGGAGACCTTAAAATACTAACCATGTTGTTAGGCCAGCAGGCAGGTTATACAAAATATCCCTACTTCCTATGTTTGTGGGACAGTTGAGCCAGAGACCTCCATTGGACAAAAACTGACTGGCCACTTTGAGACGCCTTAATCCCTGGTGAAAAAAGCGTCATTAATAAGACCTTGGTTCCAACAGAGAAGGTTTTATTGTCACCTCTTCATGTTAAATTAGGGCTTATGAAGCAGTTTGTTAAATCACTGCCAAAAGATGGGGAATGTTTTAGATATCTGTGTTCCAAGTTCCAAAACTGTCTAAAGCCAAGTTGAAAGAGGGAGTTTTTACTGGCCCTGACATACAAAAACTGTTATCCAATCCCCTCTTTTTAGAAACAATGAGAGAAGAAGAAAAGGAAGTGTGGGACTCTTTCAAAGATGACGTAGTTAACAAGTTTTTAGGGAATACTAAAGACCCTCACTACAAAACCATTGTACAACACGTTGAATGTGTATAAAGCTCAAGGATGCAAGATGAGCTTAAAAGTTCATTTCTTACACTCCCATGTCAACTATTTTCCTGAAAATGTGGGAGCATACACTGAAGAGCAGGGTGAAAGATTTCACCAGGATGTCCGTGATATCGAGAGATGCTACCAAGGAAGATGGAATGTCAGTATGCTACCTGACTACTGTTGGATGCTCAAACGGGAAACAGAAAATGGAAAGCAAAAGTGTGTTCAGAGGAGCATAAAAGAGAAGAAGAAAAGGTTTCAAAGACAAAAAGAGTGAAACTGGAATGTTAACTATATATTATGAAAGAGGATCTTATTTGTATATGTGGTGGGGATGTCATAATTCAAAGAATTTATGGGATATGATCGATCTGGAGTTGGAAAAAATTATGAATATAACAATTAAGTTGTCACCAAAAATACCCCTGTTAGGGGAAATAGACGGCCTCAATATTGATAGCAACAGAAAAGAATTGCTTCTCATTTTGCTTACAGTTACAAGACAACTACGAAATGAAGATTAGTAAAAACATTTGGTATAGTGAGGTATGACAGCTGTCATTGAACAAGAAATTGACTGCAGAACTATATGCAAAGAAAGGACAAATCAGGAAAAAAAGTTTTTGGGACACCTGGAGTATATTTGTTGATTTTTCTCTGACAAATGAAAGGGGGCATAAACCAGATCCAGAAATGAGTAAATTTTGAGGAAAACAATTTCAAGGTAGTGGCTGAATCACTAGCAAGTTTCATTGTACAGCACGGGTGTCATAGGACTTATATGTTTGTATCCTTGTTTTTTATAGTCTTAGGTTATACAGTGAGTCATTACTGAATTGTTTTGTAACTGTAAATATGTTTATTGTTATGTGTAATAATTTTTTTAAGTATATATTATGAAGAAATTGTTTAATTATAAGAAATAATATGTTAAGTTCATTGTAATAAAATTGTGATTTTTCTCATTACTCATTATTACTCATTATTACTCATTACTAATTATTAATGCAAAACTCATATTTTGCAAAAAAAAAAAAAAAACCTGTACATGATGGAGGGGAATCGAGGTCATATTGATTCATTGGAGTAGTGTTCATTTTGTTAATCAAATTGCCAGTTTTGGAATGAAATTCAAGGCATAGCATGTAGGTTATCACCAATGACCCCTAGTTACACATTGACTGTTGTCCACTTCAAAAGTGCTTTTTTAATGACTTTGTAATTGCTTTCCTCTAATGGATCCCCCCCCCCCAAGAGGAACACAAATTGCACAATACTAGACCTAGAGATGGGGGTTCCAATGTATGTGATAATTCTCAAGTTGGGAAGGGAAAGGTGTCTCAACACAAGATCTTATATTGCAATGAAAGAGACAAACAATGCAGATTCAGAAACACTTCCTTTACACAGGACCAGAAACATCTCTGAGCATCTTCACATACTGTTTATAACAGGGCACAATTTTATTTCTTGAACATGTAGTCTTGAACTCTGACTACATTTACCTCCTCAGTATTACTCTCCTGCAGAGTAATCAGGTCCAGAACCTTTGCTTATTGGCTGTGCGAGCTAGAGTTGTAGTTCTGGGAGCTGACATTTTAAATGTCAAGGCTGAGAATTACTTTTGTATGCAGCAATTTTTTTATGATGTAATGTATGGGTGCCTCCTTTTTGTGGAGAAGACATTGGCATAACTATTTTCATACAGTAGTACTTTTAAAGCGTTGCTTTTAAAGCCCTGGAAAATTTGGTACTTTTCTCCCATTTGATGAGGAAAGTGCAGCATTTAACAGTGACATGTTAATGTTAACTTCTTATTTCAAAGCTCTGAAGTCAGGTTTCCAGATCGCAAGTTGTAATGACAAACCCTTTTTTGCAGTTATTCAAAAGGGGGTACTTTTTAGCAGTGAATTTGTATATGACATCTCTGAAAATATTAAATGTTTCATCCTGAATTTTGCAACTCAGGATGCAACAGATAATGGGTATGGAAATTTCTTAACTTATGGCTGGGGTTGCCATATGTCCCGTTTTTCCAGGAATTTTCCAGATTCAAGTTTGGGAAAATTGTCCTGTCCAGTTTAAGAAAATACACATCAAAGTCCCAGATTTTAAAATTTGAACAAAGAAAGCAAGATCACTCCCCATCAAGGGATTTTTGCCTAGAGTTAATTCACTGCCTCCCTGCCTTTCTTTCAATGATAAGGCTTACAAGCGGCAATGGCAAAACAGCACCCTGAGAAGCCCACCGGGGAGAGGGAGATGCTTGCAAGCAGGATAATTGAAAGAAAGGCAGGGAGGCAGTGAATTAACTCTATGCAAAAATCCCTTGGCTCACCTTGAGCAATGGCGCAGGCAAGAGGCGTGCTGGAGCACCAGCATGAAGAGCTCCAGCTCACAGAGCCACTGGAAAAGGAAAATAAAGAGGGAGGCTGTCCACCCCGAACTAGGATTCTGCTGGGTCTTAGAGCTGCAGTCTCCTCAACAACCCCATCTGACACATGCACAGTTTGAAGAATGCAATGATATCATGTGGCTGTCCTGGTTTGGTGACAAAGAATTATGGCAACCCTACTTATGGCTATTCAGTAAAAGTTATGCATAACTGTGCAACAGGATTTCAGCTAATGATTTCAATCTCTTCCTTTTGGCTCAACCTCACCTGAGGTCTAGTATACAGTTCTGGACATCAGAGAATAAAAGGATCGGCAGAACCTGAAGGACCAAGGATTTTGATGAAAATTTTAAGAAGCTGGGTGTGTTTAACATAGAGAAACAATCATTAAGAAGCAACATAGGGACATTTGAAGGGCTGTCACATAGATAAAAGACAATAGTTCACTGCTGCGCTAATAGATACGCTCCGAATCTCTACATCCAATGATATTGTAATTTCAAGTGAAATTAGAAAGAATTTCCTGACAGTACAAGCTGTTCAACAGAAAAACAGACGGCTGATGACTCTTCATTGTAGGTTTTCAAACAAAGGCTGGATAGTCACTGATTATACAAGATGTACTTTTCCAGCTCTATGATTCTGTTCCTCTCCTGATCAGCTTGAACTGTAATCAAGTATGTGTCACTGGAGACGAAGGCTAAACTCATTCCCAATTACTATGTGGAGATGTGAAAGCTGGACCATAATGCAAGCCAACAGGAAAAGATCAATTCATTCAAAATACAGGAGAAAGCTTAACAGATACTCAGGACTTCCAGAAAGACCAACATGTGGGTCTTAGATAATATCAAACCTGAACTCTCTCTAGAGGGGAAAAAATATTGAAACTTGGGCAGTTGTACTTCAGGGCAATAATGATAGGAAAAGTTGGAGGCTGCAGAAAAATAGGAAGATACAATGCAAGTGTGTCGACTCCATAAAGGAAACTATGGTCTTGAGTTTGCAAGAGCTGAATAATAGGATATTTTGGAGGTCACTCATTCATAGGGTCACCATATGTTGGAGATGACTTCACAGCACATAACAATGTGGAAATATTTTCCACAAATTAAATATATTGGGACTTGGCCATTTGGGCGGGGGCTGGACATCGCCCCCTGGCCAATCTAGGCCTTGGGACTCCTCTGCGGTCGACTTTGAACTTTGACTTTGAATGTTTTAGACGAATGACTTTTTTAATGTTTCATGATATGTATAGTGTATTAGATGGGTACTGTTGTGAGCCGCCCTGAATCACGTTGTCGAGTGGGCAGCATACAAATGTATTAGTAGTAGTAGTAGTAGTAGTAGTAGCAGTAGTAGCAGCAGCAGCAGCAGCAACAGCAACAACAACAATAATAACAACTACAACAGCAACATAATAATAATAATGATGATGATGATGATGATGATGATGATGATGATGATGATGATGATGATGATGATGATGATGATGATGATGATGATGGATCCAGAGATCTTCAGATGAGCATAAGTTCTTGTCCATGTTACAGGATTTTTCCTCATTTTGTTATTTTCATCACTTGATTTTTAGTCACTCTATGTTAATATAAGACCAGCCCTACTGGCTTGAGACTCAATATAAAGGAATGGCAACAGGCCCTATCAGTCCTTGGAAAATAGATGGGGAAGAAGTAGAAGGAGTGACAGATTTTACTTTCCTAGGATCATAGCTCACTGCAGATGGTGATTGCAACCATGAAATAAAAAGGAGACTGATTCTTGGGAGGCAAGCGATGAGAAACCTGGGGAACATAGGGAAAAGTAGAGACATCACCTTGCAAACAAAAATTTGCATAGTCAATGTATGGTTGTGAGAGCTGGACCATTAGGAAAGCTGAGCGCAGAAGAATAGATGCCTTTGAGATGTGGTGTTGGAGGAGAGTTTTGAGAGTCCCCTGGACAGCGAGGAGAACAAATAGGTCAATCCTAGAAGAAATCAACCCTGACTGCTCTTTAGAAGGTCAAATAGTAAAGATGAAGCTAAAGTACTTTGGACATCAAATGAGAAGAGAAGATTCGCTTGAGAAAGCCTTGATGCTGGGAAAGGTGGAGGGCAAAAGAAGAAGGGGGCAGCCAAAAATGAGATGGCTAGATGGTATTGTAGAGACAATGGGCACAGAACTGAGCGAGTTGAGGAGGATGGTGGAGGACAGGAGTGCCTGGCGGACAGTGGTCTATGGGGTCGCAGAGGGTCCGAATCGACTGTGTGATTGAACAACAAAAGCCCTACTGCTGAGGTAGAATGAAGTGGGCTGGATGAATTTGGTCCTGGCACTTGCACTTGTGTTGCATAGTTTCCTAGGGCACAATGTCCTGTCTGTCCCTATTTAATACAAACATGAAGTTTCAGAGAGCAACAATACATTATAGAGATGTTTTTATTGTGTTTTTAATTTTACTTGTTTTAACCTTGTGAGCCATCTTAAGCCCTCTCCAGGGGAGAAAGGGAACCTGTAGATGTAACTAACTAACTGAACAAATATAATTCTGCATATGCAGGTCTTGTGTAAGACTGAGTTGATAGCTCGAAGAAGCTGCCACCCCGTGCTCTCCCAGCCCTGCCACCGGCATGGAGGATAAAAGAGCCTCCTGTGGCCATGGGAGACTCAAAGACGACAAGATGCCCTGTAATAGAATGGACCTCAAGTTTTTAACATTTCCAAAATGGAGTTAAACTGGTTATTTTCTAAGGCCTAGAAAGGACCAAGCAGTTTGCAAAGTGCAAACTAAAAACATTTCCTGTCTTGTCTGACAGCTGCAAAATCCAGGTCTATGTTATGGTACTTCTCATAGAGATGGAATGTCAACATGTCTCCAAGCACAGAGTCCCAGGATTGTTATGAGAACCAGTGCTTTGCTTATAGTTATGCAATGCTCTGATTGGCCATATGCAAATAAGCCAAGCCACTTCTTTCTATCGAACTAGGCAGATGGGATCAGTAGTGGATCATGGACTAAGAGTGTGAGGTGGGCTCACCTACCAGGCCATTCTCTTAGGAGTTATAATGATTACTTAGCAGAGTAGGGATTTAGGCTTCTTTTTCTTTTAGGGAAAGAGGCCTGAATGCATTATTCCTCTGTGTGCTATTTTGATTAGTATTTTTGAATGCTGATTTTTGTAACCTATTTCAAGAAGAACTGCTTTTGATGAACCATGCTTTATTATTCAATAAACAAGAATAACTTCCAAAATGTCTCTTTTTGGGGGATAATTGGGTAGGATACTAGCAAGCCAGATGCCACCCAACGCTACCACTAATTACTCTCCCTTAATAAGGTTTTCTGGGCTCTGTATGCAGATAAGCCCAGAGTTACACAGCAGCCAAGGGTTTTTGGCTGGAACGTGGCTATAGCTCCTCTTCCATGCAGTCTGGGTAAGTCCCCAGGAGGCCCCTAAGAGGGTCTCCTGGAAAAGGACTGACTAGGGACTGGCCTGAGGCAAGGGAAGGGTGGCTATATGCCGACAGGCCCCGCACCCTCCCAGCCCTTCCACTGGCCAGGAGGATAAAGGCTCCATCACAGGCGTCAAGCTTTGGGCCCCTTCGCAAATGTTGAGTCTGGGCTCCATCGCGGACGTCGCCTTTTTATTTCATGGCTGCAATCACCATCTGCAGTGAGCTTTGATCCTAGGAAAGTAAAATCTGTCACTGCTTCTACTTCTTCCCCATCTATTTTCCAGGGACTGATAGGGCCTGTTGCCATTATCTTGGTTTTCTTTATATTGAGTCTCAAGCCAGCTTTTGCACTTTCTTCTTTCAACCTAATCAAGAGCTTTTTAAAGTCCTCCTCACTTTCTGCCATTAGGGTGGTATCATCTGCATATCTCAATAATATTATCTGTAACAATAGGCAGACCACCAAATGATCCACAAGATTCTGTATCTCTCCACATTCACACAGCATGTTGTTTTCTACCAGCAGCCCTTACTTTGAGCATGTTGGTCTAACATTTAGGCCCTCTGACCCTTAGCCTATTCAGGGTCCTCCAAGTGATGTATGGGAGATGTAGAGGATCACTTGGGAGATGTAGAGGATCACTTGGAAGAAATCTCTAAAAAGCAGTCCGGAACGGAAATGCAACCCTTGGAGTCCCCGTTTCCCTCTGGAAGGAGATAAGCAGGAGACAGGAAGGGACTTATTTTGGAAGAGGTCCTTTGTGAGAGGTGACACTTCACTTCCTATCCACAGTGTTCCCTTCCTCTCTAGGAATGCTGACTGTATGCATTTAACTCTTTATGATCATGTGAAGAAGGAATCCTCCGTAGACATGGGCATTTCTTGCTCCCTTTTACATGTTTTTCCTTGAACCAGATGAGACAGATTGAACCTGGGGAAATCCTGGAAAAACAGGACTTATGGCAACCCTAGATATACCAAATGAAGCTATAAATATTATCCCACATGAAAGAAGGCACTTCTTTTATTTTGGTTCCAACTAAGACATGGAACAGTGCAGTGGAGCTTGAGCTCCTGAGGGCAAAGTCATGGCATTTTCTGATGAGCAGAGCCTAAGACAGTGGTGGCAAACCTATGGCACACATGACAGAAGGGGCACTCAGACCCCTTTCTGTCAGCACACATACTGTTGCCCCAGCACAGAGTTTGTCCTGCCCCTCTGTTCAGTAGCCCAATGGGAGTGCTTCCTCCCTCCCCCAGCACAGAGTTCATCTTGTCCCTCTGCCCAGCAGCCAATGGGAGCACTTCCTCCCTCCCTCCAGCACAGAGTTTGCCCCACCCTCTGGGCTATCAGTCTCTAAAAGGTTTGCCATCCCTGGCCTAGGATGTCAATTGCCACTCTCTCAAGCTCTCTTAAGCTTCAATGCAAATTGAAAAGCAGCTAAGGAAGTGGCAGAACTTCCTAGAAGTATATTGTTGAAAAATATCCCAGTTGTTTTGCAACGTATTTCAGTGTGGTTTGCTCTTGGGTAGGCAACTAAGAGCCATTAGCTTTATAAATGATCTACTTTCTGGGAAAACAAATAGCTGGAGCTTTTATATATATATATGAATCAATTAAACTGCCTAGAATTTTAGACTCTCCTTGTGGGCAACAGAAAGAATATAGGGATAGTAGCAATGGGCAGCTGCAATATCACATTTACCATTACGGCTGTATATACAACTTCATAATTTGTAGTCTGTACCTTGAGTTATGCTCAGAAAAGAAGAGGGAGCCAACTCAAAAGCTGGATCACAATGCTAATGCATTCCTATTGACCAGAAATGTGTTCCATTAAGAGCATTTTTCACCTTACCGGGTCTACCCATCAGCATAAAGTATGATATACCAAAAATGTACTTTATTGGCCTGAGTGCTACAGGCAGAGGAAGTGCAGAAGAAGAAGACTGCTGATTTTCTTTTCCTTTTCACTATGATCCCTCCCTACAGTAGTTATAATTCACTTTGTGTTTGTAATAATATTATAGCACTGGTAGAAAGTTACAAGGTCATCCTAGCATTCCAGCACCTCAGTCCCATCTACCCCTGCTTCCATAGCTGCTTTGCTCATCTTTTCTCAGTTACCCCATTTGTGATACAGTTGTACCTCGCTTAAGGAGCATGTTCCACAGGATTGCTCTTTAAGCAAGTTTGCTCTTTAAGCGAAACACCATTGTAAGTGACCATTTGTGACTTCTGGTGGGTGGGGGGGATTCTGAACCCTGATTTATTTGTTAAGCGAAGTGACCATTCAGAGAAAATTCTGCTCTTTAAGCGAGTTACTCTTTAAGCAAGGCACTCTTTATGCGAGGTTTGACTGTATAAGACATACTTTGTCTTAGCATTTGAACATGCTTGAAGATGCATGCAGTCCTCTGTTGTACGGAAAGCTTTGTGAAGCAGGTATAATAAAATTGAAACATTTGTGTAGGAAAAATGATGACACTGATAGAGAGATAGTAGTCATTGGAGTGTCGTTTACAATATTGACCATTCATTCATTTGTTCATTCATAAGTTCTCTATATTGCCCAGCTTAGTGGAAGTGTGCATTAAAGACAAACCATTTGAAACAATAAACTCCACCAATCCACAATCCCCAAACCAATATCAACATTGGGTAGTATTAAAATAAAGAGTCTAAGAACAAATCAACAAATCATACAGTGGCATATAATTTAACATATAAATTATGGGTCATAAATTACTGCCTCAGGGAAGTATTTTTTAAGGCCTCTTGATAGGGCCCTGTCTTCACCAGTTGCCTGAAAATTCAGAGGGACGGGGCCTGGCATAACCTCCAAAGGACATTTGTTCTGCAGGGGTTGGGGTCACCACTAAGAAAGCCCGCTTCCTAGTTGGAACTCTTCCCACCTCTCTTGGCAAAGCCAACCCAAGTAGCAAGGGCTAGGAGGAACAGGTGAAACGGTGATATCTGTTTGATGGCCAAGCTGGGGATAACCATTCATTCATTCATTCAGTTATATTTATATTCCACTAGCACCATTAAGGCAGCTTATAAGATATATATAAATGCACATCATAATATAAATATATATATATACACAAAGGGCAATTTAAGAACCCCCATTCAGGACATGTCAATAGCTTACTCCTGAAGCAATTAACACATTTTCTTCAGAATTCCAGGACAGTATCAATGAATAGGTTTCTTGTTTGCCCATTTGATCTAAGAGGAAATCTGTTTGAGGTCTTTTGTAAATTTATTAAACATTAACCCTTGCAGTCATTCCCCAGCTAACAATCACTGGCTAATACAGTGCGGTGCTTGTGAGTGTGAAAGAATAAACTTGAAGTGGATGGCAAATCAAAATAATGAGAGAAGCATATTTTATTGGAAATTAAAGTATATATAATACTAAACATGCTAATTTCAAAATTATGGTTACACAAGCAAGAGAAGAAAACACATAAATGACAGATTCATTGAACAAGAGTTAAGAGCCATTATGCTTTGAGTTTTTTGTTCTTCAAGGTCTGCCTTTGAATTCCTGTGTATTCAACCATATTTGTGATGCTGAATTGGAGTATCCACATGTGTGTTTCCCTGGGCAAGCTTCTCATCATAAACAACACTAATGAGAGATGGCTTCTTTCCATTGTAGAAGCAGCCTGAAGTCTACTGGTACAGATGTGGGAGAAGTGTGTTCCTTTTATTTTTATTTTTTAAAGAAGGACATGCTAAATAATTGCAATTTTCTTGATATATGGGAGAGGAGGAACTTAAAGTTTTAAACAATCATGTGGGGGGGGGGGGGGAAATGCAAGACTCAACAGATCCATCCATCTGTAATAAAGATACACTGAGTGCCTGAGAAGACTCAGTCAGAAGCATGAAACAGGAGTGAAGAAACATGCACATTTAAGAGTAAAGTGTTCTAGCTTGGAACAGATGGTTATTATTTAATTTTTTTGAAAGCTACAGAAACTCAGATCAGCTTACAAAGGATACATAATTTAGAGCAAGTGGCACTTCTGAAGTATTTCCCAGACCTTCCTTGGTGATGGATCTCAACAAAGAGTATGCAGTAAACTATCTGATAAAGAGGGCCTGATAAATAATTCACTGTAGGTTTGGGAAGCACTTTTGTCATCTTCCCAAGTTTCCAGATAATTTAATTCAATGGGACAATATTATTTCAGAACTACCTCACCCTCTAATCCAGGGGGTTCACAAACTATGGTGCATGGGCCAGCTCCGGCCTGCGGCACCATTTCATGTGGTCCATGGCACCGGTGCTGCACCCAGAAGTGGAAGTGGATTATTTACGTCAGCCGTAAAATGCGCCCATGACTGTCGTAAATGTGGAAGTGTCTGCTTCTGCTTCTGCTTCTGGGGGCATGGTCCGGCCTGCTCAGCTGTCTGGGGTGTGTGGTCAGGCCTGCAGTATAAAAAGGTTGGGAACCCCTGCTCTAATCTTAATGTGACATGTAGATAAGGTAGGATAAAAGCAAATTTGGTTTTCTGTGCATTTCCCTTTAGAATTTGCACCCACCTTACTAGCTCACTGAGATTTCTGGAACTGACATTGAAAACATTTGTAAGGTTCCAACCCATGGCCTAAATCTTAATAGAAAACAGCTATTATTTATTTATTTATCTACTCAAATTTGTATACCACCCTCCTTACCAGGGCAAAGGGAGGTTTAACATATATAATATAAAAATATCAACAAGAAATCTGGATCAAAAATGTAAAATAGACATATTAATAACAGAATTAAAAAGTTAAAAACTCACTCTTGAGAATTAAAAATAAGTTAAAAGAGAAGTTAAAAGAGAGAGGGATCTCACACTAACCAAAGGGGTAGGGTCGTTGTACAACCCGTACCCCATAACCGCCCCACCAGCCATGTTTTAAATTCTTCCTAAAAGACAGCAATTCCATCTGGAGGCACAATTCTGTTGGCAGGAGGTTCCATAGGGCCAGAGTAGACACAGAGAAGGCCCTCTTTCTAGTACCAGAGAGATGCACCTCTCTGGCCAATGGAACAACTAGAGAGCTTCTCCGGTCCACTCTGGTCTCTTAAGTATCCTGGCCCACTACCATGTAGGGCTTTAAAGATGATAACCAGCACCATGAATTGCACCTGGAGACATACTGGCAACCAGTGCAGCTCCTGAAGCAGCGGTGAGGCACATGCATAGCGCCCGCACCACATCACCACCCGGGCAGCCGCATTCTGGACCAATTGCACAAGGGCAGCCCCATGTAGAGCACGTTGCAATAATCAAGTCTGGAGGTGACTAGAGTGTGTGTGATCATGAGCTATGCAAGAAGAACCAATTTTGTTCCATCAGCCTGTCACAACTAACCAGAAGTCTTCTTTATATGTGCAGTACTGTGTAAATGTTTTACGCCACCGCTAGCTGGTTTGTGGAAATTCAATGAGTGATGCTGTGGTGTGTGTGTTATTATTCAACTCCTGAGCCATCTAGACACACCCAAATTGGAGAGATTCTTTTAGTGGCTCTCCTCTCAACTTTCGCCATGCTTGGTGAAGTTTGATATTAGGGTGTCCAAGTTATTCCACCACCACCACCCAAAAATCACTTATTGAATTTTCCCCAGACCAGCTGACGGTGGCCTTAGACAGTACTGTACCTCAGACAGAATGATTACAGTACAGGTTAAAGCTATTCTGACCAGCCACAGAAAAACTGTGACCTAATCATAGAATTACTGAGTTGAAAGGGGTCTTTCCAACCCCACCCCACCTCCTTCAATGTAGGAATCTGAATCAAAACAAATATGGCAGATGGTAGTCCAATTCTCTCTTGAAGCCTTCCAGTGTCATTAAAAGCTGTTTCATGTTGCCAAGGGTTCCTGCAACAGGGCCCTGTCTAGATAGACATTAGGTTACCTCTCCAGTGGGGGTGAGGGGTGGGCAAGCTGGTCTGCCTTTCTTCCCTGCAAAATTCAGACACCAAATAGTAGTCCTATCCCCTTCAAAGTGCACTTTTTGAGTTCTTGCCAGGAGGTGCTACTTTTTCAGCACCCTTCCATGTCAACACTGGGAACAGGGTCTACAGAAGCATTGTAGCTGTCAAAGGCTGCTTCCAGTGTAAACATGCAATATACTAGAGGACCTAAAGAACAACTTCAGCATATCAGAAATTGAAAAATTCCCCTGACTGTCTGTGAATGGCCAGGGGAGTGTAATTGGTTTTATGTCTGTAGATCATTGCTGGTGTGGCACATCACTTCTTTCTTTCTTTCTTTCTTTCTTTCTTTCTTTCTTTCTTTCTTTCTTTCTTTCTTTCTTTCTTTCTTTCTTTCTTTCTTTCTTTCCACTTTACTTGTCTGTATATACTACAGTAATTGAAACTACCACTGCAGTTAGGTTGCATTATACAAGCAAACAAAAAGGTGCTTTATTTTTGTTTAGATTTAAACAAAGTGATGGATCACATCAGTAATGATCTACAGACATACACATTTTTAACATCCTCTGACTGTTAACTCTGACTGTTAATCAAGGGAAGGAAGCCAAGACAAGAGCCACTTTCCAGTAGTTTTGGAGGAGGATCCTGAGTGGCACATCCTTTTTCCCATTGACCATAAGCGTCACTTATTCTGCTTACCCAGTGTACATCTAAAAGAGCAGTCTGGACAGGCTTAAAATGTATGGTGAAGTGGTTAGAGTATTAGACCAATGGGTGGCCAGTAGAGATGAGACTTCACAATTGATAGGACTCTCACTCTCGGGACATGGCTAGAGACCCCCAGGCAGAATTTTGGGAGTGGGAGAACAAAATCAAAAGGCAAAAGAGAGGTATCCCTATCAATAGGAATAGCAACTACACTTACTGTATATATCTCCCCATAGCACTTAGTGCACTCTCTGGGTGGTTCAAAAGGTAGTTTAGCTGCATGTTGCCCCCAATGTGCTAGGTACTCATTTTACCAACTTCATAAGGATGAAAGCCTGAGTCCGATCCCCATCAGGATTGAACTCATTATCAGCAGTTTTGACTGCAGTACAGCCGTTTAATCACTGCGCCACCAAGCTTTTTCCAACATATGTTTTGTATTTCATCGGCTTATGCTTTGAAGAAGGAGCCAGCCCTGATGCTTACTGAGAATTGCTGCTGTGCTTCATGGAGAGGGACTGGAAGATCCAGGTTTCTGTCTGTACTGTTCCATTAATTCTCTGGGTGATTCCGGATCTCTTTTTCTCCCTGCCAACCTGATTTTCCTTTCTGGGAGGGATAAGATCCATACTCATGGAGGGACAGGAGAGTAAACAGATTAATGAGTAGTAGAGGTTTCCCTTGCTCAAAAGCTAGACTCTAAGGGGGGGGGGCTGCTCAAAGAGTCAGCATTTTCTGCATCTGCAGATGTTTCTGAGGTCATGTGGCAGGAATGACTAGGCACCAAAGCACACAAAACACTGTTACCATTCCTGCCAAAGCAGTACCTATTCATCCACTTGCAATTTCTTGCTTTCAAACTACTAGGTTGGTAAGAGCAGGGACAGACGACGGGTGCTCCCTTCATCATGTAGTGCTCAGATCTCGAACTGCTGACCTGCCAACCTTCCAGTCATCCAGCACTAATAAGGGAGAATGTTGCATATATAAAAAAATTAACATCAGCAGGTGGAAAGCTAATCTCAAATTCTATTCTGGAACAGCATTTTAAGCACAGGAATTTATTTATTTAATTGTTTACATGAAGGCATATTAATTCTTCCTGTATTTTTTTTTTAAAGAGGAACAACAATCTCTAACAGAAGTGGTTTTACTTCCTCACTTCCTTGCTATACAACATTGTTAGCCCTTTGTCTTGACACACAGAAGGCACTTCATGATGGTGGACAACAATATAATTTGGCAGGGCTTCAAAGTGTAAGAAGCAGATTTATATATGATCTCAGTTTGAAACATGTCAGCTTTCTAATATTTTTTTTCATGCTATGGGGTGATAAAAAATAAATGAAAGAATTATTCTTTTACTATGGGAAGGAGCCATTCAGCTCTCATTTTATCAGTAGTTCTCTATATTTATGTTTGAGATGCTTCTCCTGATCAGAACAGGCTAAATTATACATGAATTACTGCATATACATATTTCAGCTCAGTGCCTTCATTAGAAAGCTCTTGGTTCATCTGACTCTCTCCGATTGTAAAGGCTGAAAGGCCTTCCTTCACCCAGCAGGACTCGTCTCATCAAAATGCCATTTTTCTCATTCTCATCCAATAATCCGGTTTAACCAGGGACTATTTAAAATCTTTACTTTTTGCTACGCCTTTAGAAAATTAAGAAGAAAGGAGATTATAATAATACATTGGGAGGGAGAGAAATGCATGAACCTATAATATGAAGGAAGGCAAGATAATTCTTTTTATACCAATGATTCAGGTTTGCATGAGTTTGGATCCTTGAATGTTCTGCAAGCCATTTCTCATAAAATTTTCATAAACTGCACACTCGCACTGAAATGTAGCCCATATTTTTCCTCTGCATTTTCCTTGGGCCATTATTATTCCTATAGTTCACTTTTGTGTTTTACAAACTTTATAGCATCTGCTGTGCAGGCAGCTGCATAAAATACTTCACTGAAAGAACCCAAAAAGCAAAGAAATTTTTCACACCCCTAAGTTTTATCTGCCACATGGTTTTAGGCACTCCAGCCTACTTCATCAGAAGCATTCATCTGATAAATCAAATGAGAAACATCAGCTTGAATGCTATTATGTATTTAGTTTCATGTAATTTTCAATGGGAAAGAGCTGCGAGTTAAGAGGTTAGCATAATTGTTTGCTGTTGTACAACAAGTAACACAGTAAGTTTCACCAGAAATAAAATCTTCTCTTTCTTTTTCTTTTTCTTCTCCTTCTCTGTCTTCCTATGCTGTGTCTGATTCTGAATATTGGCGATCATCATGGTGATCAGCCATGAAGACTGTCCTGCGAATATAATGCCATGGCCATTCATCTGCCTTCCACATTGCAGCATGACCCCCATACCACTGGTTCAGTTCTGCAAGTCACTTTCTGGTCCTGAGCCATGTTGGCAGGCAGTCCTCATCAGCCCCAGATCAGGACTGATGAAGCGGCTGCTCTCAATCAAGATGGATTCAAGTAGGATTTAATCCACTTGGGGAACATCACCCTTCCCTGTGGACTTTGACACCCAAGGTCATTAGTCCTCAGGCTGGTCAGGTTAGTTAACTGCCACTAGATGATCGGTATTGAGTCACTGGCAGTATGGTCTTCTCTATTACCATAGCAGGATAACCTGACGGGGGAAATACCTGTGCTGGCTTTTAACTTGTAGCCATTTTCTCCTGAAAGTTACATTGAGGAACTTGTACCATTGACTTTGTACCATCAGTGTTAGTGGATTTAATTTACAAGATTCTGGCCAAAGACTAAGTAACAAGATCTTGCTCAGGACTTTACAAAGAATCCAAAGCAGTGGTGAGATGTTTGTCCGGTGTCCCTATTCATTTTCCACATGACCACACAACGGATACGCATTGGCATAGATAATGTATTACCCCCTTTTTCAGTGAATTTCTATTGCTTCTAGCTCTTCGTAGAACTAGGTCATTTAGATGTTAAATGATCCCTCACTCTCTTATGACTGATTGAGCAATTGAGCTTTCAATCACTATACATGTGTGGCTCTGCAGGTCATTGCTAAGGTATCCTCATCTCCCAACAATAGCTTGTTAAACAATTGCCTTTAAGGTACTCATGCATAGCTGGAATATAAATCAAGAATTAAGACTGCATAAATCCATTGGCATTTTTTAGTGGCAAACTTCTTCCATTTAAGAAGTGAGTGTAGGTCATGTGACTGCTGCATGACACCAGATACCTATATTGTATTTACTTCTTTTTTTGTTGTTCAGTCGCACAGTCGATTCCGACCCTTTGCGACCTCAGGGACCACTGTCTGCCAGGCACTTCTGTCCTCCACCATCCTCCACAACTTGCTCAGCTCTATGCCCATTGTGTCTACAATACCATCTAGCCATCTCATTTACTTCTTAGCTAGTAGCAATTTCCAACTGATATTTACTCCAATGAATCTATGCTAGCAGGCGTAAAGTAAAAGGATTCTGGCTTGTAGAGTTGCCATGCCTCTGGGCACTTTAAGACAAAATTTTTGGGGACTTGTTATGCTTCTCCAAGTCTCTGGTCAGAGAGTTAAATTTCAAAGGAAGAGGCAATAAGGGAAGAGGAGGAGGAAGAGGAGATTTTCCTTTTTTGTGTTAGAAGACTACTGAAGACCAGTAGCAGGACTAGGCAGATCTTCATAAACTATATCCAAATATCATAACACAATGGTCACCACAATAGAGACTAAACAATAATAATCATGACTTTTGGAGGGTGAAAATGTCCAGTCTAACGCAAAAGGTCCCAACAAAAAGAACATGGAAATCATGGAAGAACCAGATCCTTCAAAAACCTACTGTGCACATCCCTTACTCTTGTCCCCATAGACCAGTGATGGCGGATGTTTGCAAGTGTTCAATTATCAGAAGTTCAAGTCAGCATTCCTACTGATCAGGGCTTTTGAGAATTGAAGTTCAAGAACACCTGGAGTGCCAAGATTCACCATCACTGTCATAGGCTATGCAGAGGCCACTTTTCTGATGTGTATGTAATACTATAAACTCTGACCCTAGCAAAGTTACCACAAGTAAGGACCTGATATTCACAAAGTACATTTTCTCCCCAAAGTGGATGCTAAAAAAAAGCATGCTTCTCAACATTTAGTTATATTCAATTCTGACAAGGGTTTACCAGGTAAAGAGTACAAACACAAATTTTGTTGACAATGATGTAGAAGAGGAGAAGCAATCTTTGCTGAAATTCCCCTTAGGGACAAAAGAAGTCCAGTTTCTCTCTCACTTGTGGCTTCTAGGGAGTCAAGTACAAGACCTGTCCTAAAGGCAGCTCAATATCTAAGGCATCAGTTGTGTTATTCTGAGAGATGGGGAAGCCCTGGAGTTAGGGTGGACAGATCCAAATAATAGATGAATCAGTTGATGGGATGGATTGCCAACACATCTAGCAAAATTCTCTGAGCTGAAGCAGAATAGGCAGATAGATAGCAGATAGATAGCACATTTACTAAAGGTAAATGTCTCCCTTGCTCAAAAGCCAGTCACGCCTGATTCTAGGGGGCAGTGCTCATCTCCTGGGGGGGGGGGGGATATCATCTGTAGCCATACCATAAAGATTTACATTTTGAGGTTTAAAGCATCAAACCAAATTATTTGGAATAAAGGCATTGAATGTCCCCAATAAAGTGACACTTTTATCATGTGCTGCATTATCTTGTAAATGCAATTTTTAAGTGACTACAGCTCCCAGAGTCTCTGAGCCAATCTATCACTCTACAATGATCACTGCATACCTCTTTTCCCTTTAGCAATTTTACCTCCTTCTTTAGACATTTATAAATCATTTCATGAAAATGGTGGTTGCAATATTAATCATTCAGTAGAATCAAATGCTGAAAATGTGGACAGTTTGGCCAATGTCATACGTAGATGTTTAAAAGCTACAGAAGGTTGTTATAGCTTTCATTTTAATGAGCTCTCTTCTCAAAGAGAAAAACATAGATGCAACATTCTTTAATTAAATGCTTCTATAAGACATGAGATCAAATATGAGGCAAATTTGTCTTTAGGGGTGGGCTCAACGTATCTGCTTAATATGCTTTCCAAAAAGTAAGTAGCTATCCACTGCGGCTTATAACTTTGCAGTACAGTTGCTCCCTTCTCTCGCTTTCAAGTGTTTTCACATTTGAAGGAAACTTAGGGTTCACTTCCACACCTTATCCCATTCTGTGCACCGTCAATAATGTCATCTGGATAGATCCAAAATCAGTGCTAAATAACTTCTTCTTCCATGTCTATGCCAAATGTGAAACTGTCAAAATGAAGGCACCTTTTGGTGAATTCATTCTGCAGTTCTTTCTGCCTGACCTAGTGTGAAAAAGATTAGCCAGCAGCACAAGGTTGTCGTTACCAGGGCATGCCAGATTGTGGTTCAAAATACCACAATCTTTGAGGAAGCTCTTTCTGTGTACCCCACTAAAGGACTGATACAGGTGATCACACAATCCAAAAGCAAGCCAAAGTAATGCAAGTGGAAATGCCACTCCAAACCATGCCAGCCAAGCATATTAATGAATTAATTATTAATATTATGCTCAGAGATCAAATATACCCACAGTTAGCACTAATGTCAGGTAGCCAAAGAAATAAAGATCCAAAAGAGAGAAATACGGCCCAAAAACTGGGGCAAATACCCAACTAGTCAGTTTCTGCATTTCAGCTGTTTTTCTACATAAAAGAATACTGTTTTGTGGTTTAGTCACAAATAAAAAACAGCCATGAGAAAATTTACCCCAACACACTCTTGCCATGGGATATTTCTTTCATTTTGGCCAGAGAACATCATATATTGGGAGAACAATGTCCTATGCCGTTTTCCCCCACTGGCTATGATTCTTAGAAGCGGAAGGGATATCTCCTCGTAGGTTGGTCCCATTTGTTTGTAACATGATCTGGAGTGCTTGGAGGGTTCAAAGAATACAAGACTTGTATATTTAACCTAAGCTCAAACCTTAGATCCATTCCTATTGCTAGCATTTGAAACAATGGCAGTCTCATGGGGTCAGAAAAAATCCCAGAACTCATTCATTCAAGCCCTTCCCCCAACTGTATTATTAATCATTGTAAGGGTATTCAGGTATTAATCAACTTCACCTGACAAAGACCCTGCTAAAACAGGACCCTCTGCCCTGGGGCTCTCGCTATTCCACACTTTTTTAGGCATTAAGAATATCTTGCCTAAAGTGCATTAAACAACCAGGTCTTGGGAAGCCTGTCCAGCCTTATTGAGGTATAGCTACTTGCATCTGGCCCCCTCTGTATGAGAGAACAAAGAAATATGGTAGCGTAGGCCTTTCTCAAAAAGCAACCTTGCCCTGGCAACACTCAGTTCTACCCCACCACCACCACCACCCTTCTTCAATAAGCACATGTGCTGGTAAAATACTTCATTTATTAAAAAATATAGGATAGTAAAAGAATAAAGATCTTCTAGAGGTACAAAGTTTCAGTATCAAAATTAGAAATAAGTAAAAATGACTAGACGAAACGTATTAGAGACAATCCATAAAGTTCCTTTCCCAAATAAAATAATAAAACCTATCTAGGTTTTGGCTAGATTTCTAATTCCTTTCAGCAAGCTTACATGGACATGTCTACATATCTTCTTTGGGTTCCAACCTCGAACTAACTCAAAAACATCTTTTTCCTACTCTAAAACCCATGTAACACTGAACCAAAACAACCATTACCCATTTCATTAGAATTAACCAGTCCAATCATTCCTAACTCATAACAATGTCTTTGTCCGGGGACAAACCATATCAATTCAACCAAAAAAAAATAACTTTCTCACCCAACATCTCAGATTTTTGTGAGACTTGGCTTATTTGTTCTACCCACAAAGATAAGTACCCATGCCAAATTTTAACACTCTAGCTCACTTCGTTTCCATTTTATAGGCTTTTGAAGTTTTGCATTTCTGGCAATTGTAATCAACGGATGTCGCGAAATGAAGGTCGCTGACATTTTGAAAATAATTTATAACTTTTTTATTTACCATCCAATCTTGATGAAAGTTTGTAGTCTTTTTCTTCAGCAAATGAGGATTCTAGAAAAAAATACATAATACCTCTAAGAAAACCTACTAAGTCTGAAAAAAATTTTTGTTTACATCTTTGTATTTTTTAAAAAGCAAAACATAGGTCAGCATAAAATTCCATATCACAGAAAGGTATGTGATAATCACAAAATCTTTTTTTTTCCAAAAATGATCCTTACTAAATGGGCAATCTTCATTTCGCGACATCCGTTGGTTACAATTGCCAAAAATACAAAACTTCAAAAGCCTATAAAATGGAAACGAAGTGAGCTAGAGTGTTAAAATTTGGCATGGGTACTTATCTTTGTGGGTAGAACAAATAAGCCAAGTTTCACCAAAATCTGAGATGTTGGGTGAGATAGCCTGGTTGAACTGACACAGAATTACCCCCCCATAACAATTTCACTACTGGATGTTTCCAGTTCACTCTGCTCCATTTGGCGCTGACTGAAGCCTTCTTTGGCACTTTATGCACCTGGTGATCAAAAATTACCCAAAACAATTTCCTCTACTACACTTTAGTTAGTCATTTAATCCTTTCATCTCTCAAGCTTAACCATTTTCCTGATACACAAACTGGTTTCATGTGTTACAATCATGGGGTGTCCAGTCAATTCTGATCCAAAGCAACCTTTTCCAGGGTTTTCCAGGTACAGAAAAAACAGAAGTGATTTCCTATCCCTTCTTCTGTGGTGCTCTGGAATGAAAGAGCTTTCCCAAGATCACACAGGCTAGCATTCCTCCACAGTGGAACAGTGAAGAATCGAACTCTCAATACTTGGTTCCGCATCCAGATACCTAAAACACTGAGCTATCCATCCACCTCTCCCACACACACACTACATAAGGATTACTCTAACAGGAGCAGCAAATGAGGGCTTGACCAAGGGCAAAATTGGGCAAAGTTACTTATTTGGTCTATAAATCCCAGCCGTTGTGACCAGTGGGGAGATTCAGGGAATCATATTCCAATCATTGACCACAACTTGATCCGAGTATAGTTTTTTCCTTACCCCAGGGCACCAGGAGGCCTGATCTTGGAGGCCAGGTGGTTCTGGACTGCCTTTGCTCTCTGAGTCAATCAGGAATTTTTATTATTATTATTTTATTTCATTTGTACCCTGTCCTCCTCCGAAGACTCAAGGAGGCTTTACAACTAAAAACAATTTAAACACATACATAAAAATTAAAATTCAGGTTAAAAACACCAAGGAGAGAGGTGGAATATTTAAAAGAGCCAGGCGACCGAGTTGGCCATCTGGCCCATTCCCTACACATGCCCCGCCAGCCAGGTCTTCACTCCTTTCCTAAAGGGCAGCAACTCCACCTGGAGACGTAACTCCATTGGCAGGAGGTTCCATAGGGCCGGAGTGGACACAGAAAAGGCCTTCCTTCTTGTGCTAGAGAGATGAGCCTCTCTAGCTGAAGGTACGACCAGAGAGCCTCTCCGGTCCACTGGCATGAATTTGTTTATGGTAGATCCCAGCTTGCCATGAAGTGACCTACACACAATAATCTCAGAGCCATCTCCTGCGGCACATATGACATGAGACATGCAGCTTTTAACATCAGGACTGCAATGGACTGCCATGTCCTTGAGGATATGGACAAGGTGCACCTTCACAGCCAGTCCATCTGCCATGGCCTCTTCCACTTCCATGACTGTTGGGAATCAGAGTTCCTCCTCTGCTCATTTTGCCATTGGGCCCAATATGATGGTTTCCAGTAGCATTTCCTCCGCTAAGGGGATCATCTTAAAAGGGCTCATCCACCCATAGCCGTTGACTCCTTTAGGGAGTCAGATTATTTACTGCCACCCAACATTAAGTGTTGAGTCAATGGTTATACAATGGAAGAAGGCCATACTCCAATATATATAGTATATATCAGTGGTGCTGAACATATGGCATACATGTCAGAGGTGACACTTGGAGCCCTATCTGTGGAAACCCATGTGGTTGCCCCAGCACAGAGTTTGCCACACCCCTCTGCCCAGCAGCCCAATGGGAGCACTTCCTCCCTCCCCCAGCACAGAATTTGCTCCACCCCTCTGCCCAGCAGCCCAATGGGAGAGTTTCTCTCCACCACCACCCCACATTGCTGTGTTGGCACTTTGAGATAAATAAATGGTTTTTGGATTGCAGTTTGGGCACTCTGTCTCTAAACGGTTCACCATCACTGGTACATATACATGTTTCCAGCTTAAGGAAGGTAAAAAACCAAACAAGTACAATTCATCTTTTTCTGTCTTTGGGTTTTCCAGTTGATCATTTCCTGTTGCAAAAAAGGAGATGTTTCTCACAAAAATAAGCAGCAACAAAGGTAAAGGTAAAGGTTGCCCTTGCTCAAAAGCCTGTTGTATCTCACTCTAGGGTGCAATTGGTTTATTTATTTATTATTCATATTTATTCACCGCCCTCCTCACCGAGGTGACCCAGGGTGGCTCACAAATCACAAAAGCACCACAACAAAACACAAACATTCCTAAAACCCTCAGATATAAAACTGTGTAAGATTAAAATTTAAAATCTAAAAAGTTTAAAAAACGCCAAATTACTACATCTTGAGGGAGGGAATGCTGTCTGTGTCTGCAGCATTTTCCATAGTCATGTGGCAGGCATGGAATGCTGTTACCTATTTGCAATTTCTTGCTTTCCAACTGCTAGATTGGCAGGAGCTGGGGCACACAATGAAAACTCATTCCATTGCTCACCACTGGGGTCTTGAACTGCTGACTTGCACAACCTTCAAGTCATCAAGTTCAGCATCTTAACCACTAAGCCACCACAGTCCTAAGCAGCAATAGGTGCATTTAAATGCAAATCACCCCACCCTGAGGCTCATGGAAACACAATTTACCACTTGGAGGCAAAAAGGAAAGAAAAATCTCTTTAGGCTTTATGAAGTTTGGTTAACTTAGGGTCCCCACCTCTCTCACATTTCTGTCCTTCTGAGGTCAATAAAACCCAGAATGTTGGGGGCAAAAATTCTAATTACTTTGTCAACCATCCAGAGAGGGTTCTAAACGCTATGGGGCAATATATAAGTATACAGTAAATACAAATTTCTTTGTGAAGCATTCAGAGAGTGCTTTAAGCACTATAGGCAATATATAAGTGTAATTGCTATTACTACTGCCTTACTTTCTCCTCATAACATTTTTCACCCAAAGAGAATCTGCTGGTGTAACCTCCATTGGTGCTTCAGAACCAATAGTTGAAATACTATAGTCTGGTACAGTAATGGGGAGATAGTGGGGCAAAGCTCACCCTGCCCCTCACCCACTCACTCACTGGTGTGCCAAGAATCAAAAGGATAATAAAAGATGTGTATCCTAAGTTTTTGTGCTGGAAAGAATAATAATATAACACTGTTTATCATAATCAGGAGGTCTACAGGCAATAAAATGAAATTAGATCTCATAGTACGTGGGTGTTTTTTGAGCTATAGGTAAAACTGCTGACCTTCAGTAGAACGATTAGCATGGCAGGCTGACAGCCTCCTTCCCATTCCAGAGGCTGTGTCTCATTTCAGAGGTGAGAACAGAAATGATTTCACTTCCTCCACTTGAGAATCACGGATGTTATTACTTTTTTATTTCCTGCTTTCTCTTAAAGCAAATGCATTGGTTGGTGCAGAGGTCGGCCCCATGGACCAGAAAAGAGGCAGGAGGTAAAAACAACCCAATATCATTTCCCTTTCTTTCTGATATTCGGTTTGTGTTAACAGAAAAGTATCTACCAAGAGATGTCGAAAAGAAATGTTGGCAAAAATGAAATATAAGGGAGGGAGAGGTACTTTTGCATTTTAAAGACCAGCACCTTTATTTCAGTGTTGATGTGAATTTTCTGTAGATTTCTTCACACACTTTTGATCCACGAAAGCTCATGATGCTGAGATAAATTTACTAGTATTTAAAATGACACAACATTGTGTCCCTATCTATCTGTCTGTCTGATGGATTTATATATTGACTTTCTCCTGATGGAAGAGTGTCTCTCTCTCTCCCCCTTTTTCTGTTCAGTTAGGTAAATAAAACAGAACAGTAAAAAAAAATTATTGTGGCACCCTAAAGACTAACACCTATATTTAAATGTCAGCTTTTGTAGATCAACTCCACTTCATCAGACATAAGTGTAAAACCTCATGGCATCAATTTATAACTTTTTGGTCTTTTTTGTTGTTTTATTTACTCTCCAGTTATGTGTGTGTTTTTAGGAACTCTGGGAGAATGCTTACTGTGCTCAAACATCTTGTTCCTTGTCCACGTTGGAAGTGATCCAACGCTGTGTGGAAGGACCAGTCAACAAGGAGCTGTCATTGCCCACGGGAGGTATCTCAAATGGGTTCACAGTCCTAATATTCTTTGGTGAAGATCCCTTCTATATCCCACCTGTTGCCTCACTTCTCCAATTCTGGGGAAGCAGCCAAAAAGAGTCAAGGTGCTTTCTTGAGGCACAAGGAACAGAGTTTTATTGCCTGTGTACACATATGGCCCATCATACCAAAGAGAAGCCCAACAAATCAAGCCAAACAATTCAGTTTATATACCTTAGGTTTTCTATAATACAATTTACAGCACTAAGTCACTAGACAGTGGTGGTGGCAGCGGCGGTGGAGGGAGTGATAGCAGGGGCTAGATTATTTGGCACTGTGGGCCAAATCTTGCCCATGGGCTGTAGGTTGCTTACCCCTGCCCTAACCTAACTCTTAATGCTATTGCTTTTGTTGACTCTTTGAAAGATGCAGCTCAGATTATGTCAGGCAAATTGGGCAGAATTCAATGTTTAGTCACATGTCATTTGGACACATTAAATCAATGTGACTTTAGTTCATTGCATTTAACAAGTTCCTTTCATGTTAGTGGGCCTACTCTAGGTAGGACTAATCTTAGATGTATCCCTCAGTTGTATACATTTAGGGGTAAGTCAGGATTAAATGCAACATATTCACGTGGTATTTAACTGGAGGTCCAGCCAGGCAATATGTTTTGCATATTTAATTTTTGGAACAGATAATCCAGCCAGCAGTGAAAGATCCCAGGTTGTCATAGCACATCATTATGCCCAACTGAGTATTCTTCATTGACTCAGTGATTAGTCACAAGGCTTTGTGAATTATCACAAAGCTTCAATTGCACATCTGACTGGCACATATCTCTGTGGAAATGTGGTCACCGAAGGGCAAACATATTAATTATATGGAAAACACCTTCTGCTTAATAGTTACTTTGAACCTCAGAATTCAGTTTCTTAATTGAGGTTTTCCTTTTGCAGAGCAACTGATTCATAAAAACATCACAGGTGTCATTTCTTTGTGCTTATCTGGTGAATGATATAATGCAATAAGTATGAAAATAAGTCACCTGAATGGCTTAGATTTGTACCAGAGGAGGTAATGTGCTTTGTACAACTGTTCAAGTATTTAAACAAAATATGCAGAACTCCAAGCAAAAATTGTTTCAATGAACAAATACCAGACACCAAGTACACTCCATATATTGTCTTTCTCTCTGAAATTAGTGGCCATTTTAGAAAAATAGCATGCTTTCTCAGTTTATCAGCTTTTGCCTCTTCTAAGTGGCAATAACTAAGCATTTTATTTCTTCTTTTTAAAATAGGGAACATGTAGATCTCTCTGTAAATGAGAAAATCTCGTTCTTTCAACTTGCTTCAGGCATCTGTGCTCTTAAAAAAAATGTTTTCCAGCCTGGCTCAGTAATTAGCATTTATACTGATATGGAGTAAAACTATTAAAGCCCCATTATGCTCATTCCTTATACATGAATGTGTGTGTTTAAATGACCTACTTGCCAGCTTGAACATCTGTTCTTCCTTTCTGTCTGAATGTGGTGTGACCAATACCACCACAGTTACGATGGATGACCTTTCCTGAAGGTTACTTATAATTTATTTAGTTTGTTTACTCCTTTTGCTTGAGGTTTTTTAAAATTGTATATTTGTTTTCTTTTTTACTATTTTAAATGTGTTGTTAGCCAGCCAGAGTGGGAGGATATCCCAGTTAAACCAGAAAGCGATCTCACATTCCCAACAGAATTGCAGATCTTCACAGTGGCCCAAAGTGGATTTGCACAGTTACAACTGGTGCACCAGCTGAACCAATTCCTTGAGATTTGGTTACAGTGACATAGAATCATAGAATCATAGAATAACTGAGTTGTAAGAGGATTTTGAGGATATCAAGTCCAACTTGTTACACAGCTTGGGTCTAGGCTATCTTAAGGACCTTATTTCCCCATTTGAGCCTTCTTGACTCTTAAGATCTTCAGAAGAGCCCCTTCTCTCAGACCCATTATTATCTCTTGATGGGGATATGAGAGAGGACCTTCTCCATGGCCACTGTCAAATTGTGGGACGCTCTCTCTTGGTAAGTCAGGCTGGCCTCCTCCTTTTTATTCTTCTGCAAACTGATGAAGACTCACCTATGTAGGCAGGTGTCAGGAAATGAACCTATTTCCTAAGGCTTGAAATTGCCTATTTTCAAATAGGCCTCAGAAAAATCCATTTTTCTCTCTCTGAGCCTCAAGGCTGTGTAACAGCATGTTTTTCAACCATGTTTTTCAGTATTTCTTATCTTTTGTAAGCTAGCTGAGAGCCTAGCCGTGTTGTGTCTTTGCATAAAGGTAAACAACCATTGTTGTGAGAAAGTTTTCTCTGTTCTGTTTGCTGTTACGTGATTGGCTGAAGCAGTCCCATCTGACTGCAGATTCTCCATTTTGGAGAGAAGAAAGAGTTCGTCTCTGATTCTTCATGGATTAAGACCTGTTTTTGATTAGAGAGCTTTTGTTTTTGAATCTCAATGGGCTAGCATTCTTTAGCCTAGGAGTTATGCATTTTTGCTCCTTAAAAATGGTTACCTAGATTTGCCTGTGGACTTTATTGGACTGACCTGTGCTACTGACTTTTATGCTTTATGAACCTGATCAATAAATCTTCATCATTTTTCTGAACAACGTGTCTTCATTGGACTAAAAAGGGTAAGAGCTGCCTTTCACACACACAAATCTTTGAACACGCTACCAAAATAAAAACCCCTTAAGAGCTGATAAGCAGCCGAGAGTTGGATCTCTGTTCTAATTAGCCGTCCAGCTCGCCCTGTGTAGGTTTGTTTTGGTTTCCAGGGGTTTTCCAGAAGTGTGGGGGCCGGCTGGATCGTGATTTTAATTTTAAACTTTTAACATTTAAATTCAAACTATGTCACTCAGCACTAGTTTTTACTTTTTCTAGTTTGTTAGTTTGTTTTTAAAGTTAATGTGTTTAATTATTTCATATATTTTATTTGTCATCATAGTTTAATTCTTTTTATTGTGTTTTTAATTTTATTTGATTTAACCTTGTGAGTCATCCTGAGTCCTCTCTCTGGGGGAGAGGGGGGAGACAAACTATAGATAATAATTTTATATCAGAAATTATTCTGGGTTGAAAAGATTTTTGCTGGAGAAACTCCACTCAGGGAACACCCGAATAAGGCTCCTTTCATGTCTCCAAGATCTTTTCCCACCAAAGTGGTCCCTATTTATCTACTTGCAATTTCTTGCTTTTGAACTGCTAGGTTGGCAGGAGCTAAGACAGAAATGGGTGCTAAAACTATCATGAGGTACCCGAGTCTCAAACTGTCAACTTGCCAGCCTTCCAGCTAACAAGGTGAGATTTTTAACCACTGAGCCACTGCAGCCCCTCTGCAACCTATAGATAAAACTAACTAAATACACAAATAAAAGCAGTGATGGGATGACAAAAAATCTACTACCACGCCATGACGTCACGGACGTCATGGGCGTGGCCAATGGCATGACGTCATGACGTCACGGCCGACGTCATGACGTCATGACGTTGTGGGCGGGGCCAAAATAAAAATAAATAAAAAATAAAAATAAACATACACACACACCCCTCCCTCTCAGCCCACCCACCCAGACACAAATAAATAAATAAAATAAAAACAACCACCCACCCAAAACACAAATAAATTACCCACCCACCCCAAATAAAAACCCCTCGCTTACCTTTCTTGGGACCCGGCACCCCGATTGCTGTCCACAGCCGCCGCCGCCGCCAGAGCTGCCTGCACCCCTGTGGCGTCCTCCTTGGGCCGGTACCTTTTTAGCCCGGCTCCGGCCATGGCGAGGGGTGACGGGCAGCCGCGGCTGCCGCGCCTCCCTGGGCCGTCCCCATGCCGCACCGCCGCCGCCTACAGCTTCCTCCTCCGCAGCGCGCGGCAGCCGAGCTCAAAAGGGACCGACCCAAGAAGGAGTCCACAGGGATTCAGGCAGCGGCAGCTCCGGCGGCGGCGGCGGGTGGCGGCTGTGGATGGCGGGTGCAGGCACCCGGCCCACAGGCGCCCGGCGGAGGCGGCGGCAGCGGTGTACCCCGCCGGGCGTCCCCAGGGCATGGGGCTTGTCAGCAGCGGACGGCCGAGGCAGCCCTCAACGTGCCGCGGGGAGGCGCCCCCCTCAGAGGGCTGCTGCCGCCGCCGCTGCACTGAAAGTTCTTAATGTTTTAAAAATCGGAGCAAAATGGCTCCAATTGACTGCGCATGCGCAGAAACTCAATCTGACGCATGTGCAATGCGTCAGATTGAGTTTCTGCGCATGCGCAGTCAATTGGAGCCATTTTCGCTCCGATTTTAATTTTTTTTTTTCTTTCGGTCAGGCGTCCGGAACCGGACGCCCCAAAAGTGGACTTCCCCTCACGGAGAACCCTCCGGGATTGGTCTTACCGGTTCCAGAGATCCGTCTGGAACCGGTGACATCCCATCACTGAATAAAAGTCTACTTATGCTGTCATGTGTAAGACTGAGCTGGTAGCTTCTTCTTTTGTGTCCAGGTCAAACTTTAAACTGTCAAAATATAGCCACCTTCTTGGCTTTGTTGTTGGACAAACTTAAATCCTCATCAATAAATGTTTCCAGTAGTAATAGGAAGACCAACAAATGATCTAGATTCTGTATCTCTCCACATTCACACACTGTGTTGTTGTCCACCAGCAGCCCCCAGTTGAGAGTGTCGGTCTTACATTTAGAGACTCTGACCCTTAGCCAATTTCAGGGTCCTCCAAGTGATGTAGGCAGTGGTGGGATGTCAAAAAGTTTACTATCCCACTGTGACATCATCACAGTGTGGGCGGAGCCAATGTCATTATGCCATGACATCGTGGGTGGGGCCAAAGAAAAAATAAAATAAAATAATAAAAATAAATAAAAATAAGCACACACACACACCTCAACCCACCCACCCACCCAACCACCCACAACACAAACCCATAAATAAATTAAATAAAAATTACATTAAAATACACCCACCCACCCACACACACACACCAAACATAAATCAACCCACCAACCCACCCACCCAAAACACAAACCCATCACTTACCTGTTAGTATCAGTGCCTGGGCAGCACCATGTTGTAAGATGGATATGGTCATCGTTCTCTAGAATAATATGCCTTAATGTAAATGTAAAACAGCTGTACCTCCGTAAGGGTTCTCCAATTGGAACAGCACAGGTGTAGCTTATTGATGAGGTAATTCCAAGACTTTGCTTAAACACCCCAAGCCAGGCCATCAGACTTGCCGGCCACCTGGCCCTTTTAGGAACTGTGGAACTACGTCAATATACGTAAAGGTATTAAATACACATTAAAATACACACAGACACACCACATCCAAAGGTAAGTCACTTGCCCTGGGGAGCAGGCTATAGGGAGCTTCAGGCTAGCAGCTTCTCTTCCTCCTCCCCACTTGGGAGGACAGCAAGGAGGCCATGCATACGTGCCAAGCACTGTAGGCGTGCATGCACACCAAGTGCTTGTCGCACATGCACAGTGGGGGAACCAGTGAAAAGGTAAGCCCCGAAGGTGGTTCTCCCCCCCCCCAAAGCTGCTACCAGTTCTCCAGGACACTGGGAAAAGTTACTACCGTTTCTCACGAACTGGTGAGAACCTGTTACATCCCATCACTGGATGTAGGGGAGGTCTAGATCCTCAGCATAGCCTCTTTTAATGTTATTCTTTGTCCACTGAGCTTATTCTTCCATCTGCTAATCTGATTTTGCCCTTGCATACCCTCAAGAGTGTTTGTTCTTGCCATAAAACTCTTCCTGGATCAGATAGTTCAATGGTCTAGGCTCTAGGCATCTAGCTGTGAAGGCAGAGGTTGGGAATTCAGTTCCCCACTGTGTCTCCTGAGAGAACAGCCAGCCTTGTAGTCATGAGCAAGTTACACAATCCCAAAGCACTGCTGAAGAAGGCAATGGTAAACCACTTCTGTGTATTCCCCACCTAGAAAACCCTGTAAAGGATTGCCACATCAGAAAATATAGCACACATTTTTTGTAAGACTGGGCTATGCATAGAATGTAATGCCTTGTTTGTAAGTGTCATAGATTTCTCCTGACTAGAAGGAAGCATCCTACTATATATTTCCAAGCTGCAAATAATGTGATTTCTCCCCCACTTCTCTGTATGTTATCAGGAGCTTTGATCCTCCTTGCAAAGATTTCTGACTTTTAAAATGTTTTTTATTGCTCCCAGGGACAGTGGGCTTAGCATAGGGGTGCCCAAACTTTTCAGTCCATGGGCCGGTCACGTGGTTCCTCCTACTGGAAATGTAAGTTAAACGCACCTTGCAATCTGTTTGCAACAGATATGTTTTGCAACAGGATGAGATAGATTTTAAGCTGCAATTTTCTCTATTTAAACCAGAGGTGCCCAAACTACAGCCCATAGGCCGGATCTGGACCCCAATGTCAATTCATCCAGCCCAAGCCACCTTTATTGCACACAGATGTGGAAGTAAAACTTGCCCACCCAGCCTTCACTACCCTCATCTCTTCCGGGAGCGTTGAGGGTGGCATGGGTGGAATGAATTGGCATAGAGGGCCAGATCTGGCCTGCTGGCCATAGTTTGGGCACCCCTGGCATAGCATTTTGGAAATGGCGAGCACAGCTGCTGCAGTTGCGCTCTGTTAAAAAAACACCAATGTGTTTTGCTTTTTCTTGTTTTGCTCTCGATTTCCCCTCAAGAAGCCAGCACTCAACCCAACAATAATGGCCAACTATCAGCCGGTATCCAACCTCCCCTTTTTAGGGAAGGTTTTGGAGAAGTCACTGGTGAAGCATGGGCCGATTTACACCAGTTTGGCAGAACCGGTAGTAACAATTCCAGGTGGTCTTCGGGGTGGGTGGGTAGTAACCTTCCTGGGAGACCACCTGGGATTGTTACTTGTTTTTTGAGGTGGCCGATTTGGCCGCCTCTCCGGCTGCCTGACACTGTAGCCCAAAATGGTTGCTGGTGAGTGCGCATGCATTAAAATACCAGTTGACACATATGTACCTCCAGTACTCAGCATGCATGCATCAATTGATATTTTAACACATGCATGCTCACCAGTAGCCATTTTGGGCTGCAGTGTCAGGCAGCCAGAGAGGCCCTCAGCGGCCTCCTCTGAGGTGCAGTGGCAGCGGCGGTGGCTGAGGAGGCAGCCCTTGCTCAAGTTGCTACGTGCCATCATTACCACGCCATTGCGCCAGGCCAAGCTGCACCATGCCACTGCCACCGCACTACTGGGCTGCACCGCCAGACCACCGCTGGGTAAGGCAGTGCTGCTCCACCACTCCATCGGGCCACATCGCCAGGCCAGGTCAGGCCAGGCCGGGGCAACAGGCCAAGCTGCACTGCACCACCACACCGCACCGTGCCGCACTGCCGCCAGGCCAGGCCATGCCAACAAGCTGGGGGGCAGAGGAGAAAACACCCTGTTGCCTGCTCCCCAGGGTATTTAATGTGTATTTTTATGGGTATTTTATGTGTTTTTATGTGTATTTAATTTGTATTTTATGTGTTTTTTTCCTTTGGCTCCGCCCACAGTGTGGTAGTAAAAAAAATTGGCTACCCATCACTGGGTTACAGTGGGCCCTGAATGAAGCAGATTATCTGGACCCCTTTCAGTCAGGATTCAGGCCCGGATATGGTACTGAGACTATGTTGGTCGCTCTGTTGGATGATCTCTAGCGGGAGCAGGATGGAGATCATCCCTCCATCCTTGCTCTTCTTGACTTCTCAGTAGCCTTTGATACTATCAACCACGGTATCCTTTAGGAACAGCTCTGAGGATTGGGGATCCAGGGCACACTGTGGTCCTGGTTTTCCTCATTTCTAATGGGCTGGACCCAGTCAGTGTGGTTGGAGAGCAAGAGGTCCAGCCCTAGGCGCCTGCAATATGGGGTGCCTCAGTGCTCTTGCCTCTCCTATTTAATATCTACATGAAACCTCTGGGTGAGACCATCTGTTCCCACGGGGTGAGGTATCATCAATATGCAGATGATACTCAGCTATACATCTCAGCCCATGGTGATCCAAATGATGCAGTTGAAGTCCTATCCAGGTGTCTGGAGGCTGTAAGGGTCTGGATGGGGGACAATGGGCTACAACTGGCAAGATTGAGTGGCTGTGGGTCGAGTGGCTCCTGTGTTATCCCAGGAGCTACCATCTTTGGAGCTTGATGGGGCTTTTTTTGTCGTGACTCGGTGCGTAATTTGGGGGTCCTCCTGGATTTACGACTCCTGCTCGATGAGCAGGTGGCAGTGGTGGCTAGGAGGGCTTTTGCACAACTTCGTGTCATTCACCAATTATGCCCGCTCTCGGACGGGGACTCCTTGCTTACAGTTGCCTCCTGACTGGATTACTGTAATGCGCTCTACATGGGGCTGTCCTTGATGACCATTCAGAGGCTGCAGCTTGTTCAGAATGCAGCTGCCCGTGTAGTGATGGCGTGTGGGCATTACACCCATGCCTCGCCCCTGCTATGGGAGTTGCACTGGTTGCCAGTGTGCCTCCAGGTGCAATTCAAAGTGCTGGTAATTACCTTTAAAGCCCTACATGGTAGTGGGCCAGGATACTTAAGAGGCCACATCACCCCAAGGACATCTGCCCATCCCACTAGAGTGGACTGGAGGGCCTCTTTAAAAATACTAACTGCTAGAGTGGCTCGCCTCTCTAGCACTAGAAGAAGAGCCTTTTCGGTATCCACTCTGGCTCTATGGAACCTCCTGCCAGTTGATCTGCCTCTCCAGACAGAGTTGCTGCCCTTCAGGAAATATCTGAAAACCTGGCTGGCGGGGCAGATGTGGGGAGGTGGAGAGGGAGCAACCACCACTCCCCCACTGGCTCATTTAGTGGAGGATCACGCATGCTTTTAAAAGTTTTTAACTAGATTTGTTAATTGGTGCATATGGGATGTAATTTTTTCAGTGTTTTTAGGAATTTTAAGGGTCTCTATAGTTTTAAATGTTGGGGATTTTTATGTACACAGTCCAGAGTCGCATGTCTATTGGGGCGGCTATACAAATTGAATAAATAATAATAATAATAATAAATAATTTCAGCAGAAGCAGGATTGAAACCAGTCTGTAGAGAAAAATCTGGGTCAGCTTTCAAAGTGCTCTGAAACCCGATTAACCTGAGACAGTTAATAGTTTAACAAGGGAAAGATCAGTCCTTCGCTTTTGTTGAAACGTCTTATAGTTATTAATTTCAGGCACATCCGTGGCCTGAATGACTCAGAAAATGCAGGAAGGAAGAAAAGAAGTAGGTCACTCACAAATCCACTGCAAATGCTGGCTTTTCCAGCATTAGGAATGAAAGAAGTTGGCAGCAAGACAAAGCATGAAGTGTGTTGTGTGCCCAAAACAGACACTACTGCAGCAACAAAATGAATTCCTGAGAAGGCAGGGGCACAATCCAGTCAACATTAAGCATTTTAAAAATGCATTAATTTCGCATGGTGATATGTGGCTTGACTTCTGGTTGCCACAGGTCAAGCCATCTTTCTCTTACCCTACAGTCCTGCCTGACATGGGGCTAGTATTTGAAGAAAAGTATAGGTCAAGATACTCATTGGAATACTCTTAGTGTGAAATCACAAAGAGCACTTACTGTGCAGTACTTACAAAAGTTAGTTTGAATGTCACTGCTGTTGACACCTCTGCCAGGGTCTTCTTCAGCTACTGCAGGGGTCTGCAAACTTGGCTGTCCAGGTGTTCTTGGACTTCAATTCCCAGAAGCCCAAGTCAGCATTCGTGCTGATCAAGGCTTCTGGGAACTGAAGTCCAAGAACAGCTGGACAGCCAAGTTTGCTGACCACTGAGCTACTGCTACTGCTACTGCCCAGTAGCAGTTATCACCATCAACTTTTGTGTTATCCAGTCCCAGGGGACCAGCTTAGATCAGTGATGGCAAACCTTGGCACTCTGGGTGTTTTTGGACTTCAGCTACCAGAAGCCCATGTCAACATTCCTATTGATCTGGGCTTCTGGGAATTGAAGATTTAGAACACTTGGAGTGCCAAGGTTTGCCATCACTGGATTAGAGCAAGGGTCCTCTTGGAGTTCTGCTGGAAGCTCTGCATCTTTATGGCCCTGGATTTCTCTTGTGACCCTAAGTGTTATGCGAAGTACCTTTGGCAGGGGTCTTCTGTTTAAGTAGTTACCTGCAAGGAGAGGAGCTGGGAAATTGTATCAAGTGACCATGTGCTTCTGATCCCTCCCTTTTCTTCCTTTAACTATCCCTCTTAGCTCCTTTCTTTTTCTTCTTCAAGTGCCGTATCCATTCCGAATATTGGCAGTTATCATGGTGTCATGGGAAGAACCCTATTTTCTTAACGTTCTCAAAGATGGAGGAATCTTGGTTTTACTAGGCCTCCAAAATCATTTCTTCTCTCTGCATCTAATAGACTTGTTGTTTCCAGTACAGTCAACATTCCTTTATCTCTTAGCTAGTGGAAGCCTTGTTTTGGCTAAGCTATGCTATAGTCTCTGCAGGTGCATAAACAATTCTATGTTGTGGGAAAGTTCTCCTAGAAGAGCAAGGAGAGACTCTAATTGGATAAAAGAGTACCACGATGGTCAGCAAACTCCATTTTGGAGAGAGGAATTCTCAGTTCTGTTTTGGATGTCTAAGGAATAACATGCCTGGGGATATTGGTTTTTCTTCAAAATGATTACCTAGGCCTAAGTTTTGCTTCTGGACTGATTCTTATGTAACTTAACTTTATTTTCGCTTTTTTATGTACTATGATAATGGAACAATAAACTACATTTTGCTTCAATAACGTCTCTTTTGTGGGTAAGAGGTTATACTGCACACACACATCCTGTTTTCGCTACCAAAAATCTCCCTAATTATTTTTATGTTCTCCACTTGTCATTCATGGTTTTGAATGGGACCAGAACGGAGGTGAAGCTAAGGTTTTTAGCTGGAAACACAGCCCAGCTCTTCTGCTGGGAAACTCTAGGAGAGGGAGACCAGAGTAGGGCAGGACGGCTGGTATAAGCTGACATGGTAGGCAGCGGTGACACGCTTAGCCTGGAGGGCAAGCAAAGGGATTTGAAAAAGATCCCGAATGCATTTTTTCTCTCTGTGTGTGTAACCTCTACCCATTGCTGCTTTCTCAGCTCAGCTTGCTGAGGAACGCTGGGGGTTTTCCTTCTCTCTACTAAGAGAGGGAAGGGCTGCTAAGCAGGCCAAGGCTGTTTTGCTGGCTCCAACCTGCGGAGGGAGTTCCGAGAGAGGAAACTGCAGCTGTCATCTCAGGCAAGTGGTCTGAGTAAGGATGTACTCAAACTTTTGAATCTGTGGGCTGAACAGAAGGGATTTCTTTGCGGGCCACTTAAAAAGACAGTCCGTCCTGGCGTCCAGAAGGCTACCCACAGGAGAAGGGCTGTGGAAAGGTGTAGCAGGCTCACGATTCCAGTCAGAAGCAGTTCTTGCGTACAGAATGAAAGGTAAGCCAGTGACTGATGAAAGCAGAAGCCCCAGTATCTCACTGATTCCCCAGCTAACACCCCAAGAGACAGTTCCATCCAGATGGGACCTTGAAGAGGAAGCCCCAGTGGAATTTGGGATGGGGGAAGAGAAATGGAAAGGGGACTGGGAGGCGAAAACCCCAAGTAATCCAAGGCAGCCGAGGGAAGCCCGGAGAAGACAAAGAGCTGGCAAGTCCCGAAATCCGAACTAGACTCTTGTGTGCAGAATTGAAGTTAGATCCTAAGCAGAGTGGCCTATTTTCACTCAGAAGCAGTTCCGTGAATAAACTTTTCCTTCGAGGCCAGAAGGGAAGGAAGGAACGAAAATCCTTCAGCCAAAGTTTGTTTTCCTACAGCTTTTTCTAGAGAGAAAGAGTGTGGAAAGGACTGATTCTTCCTTTGTTCTAGAGAGCTAGAAGTAGGAGATCAGGGGCAAAGTTTTTGCCAAAGCCGATTTTTATGTCAGGGAAGCAGTGAAGTCCAAGCTGCTGAACATATGTGTGCATTGGTCTTTTGGAAGGCCAGGAGGTGCTACAAATTGCCTCAATCTGTTTGAGTACCAGAATACAGTGTGTTCAAGGGTGGAAGAGCTCCAACGAGGTCAGAGTTATCCACACATCCAAGGAAGAAAGATATTCAGCCCTGATTTCCATCTACATCCAGAACTTCTCTTCCCAGGGATTTTCTGTTGAAAAGTGAGTTGGGGTATTCTATACTTTATCTTGTTGCTCATGATTTGCCCAAAGTATTGGCGCTTGGGGTACACAGAAAGAACTCCCTTGAAGAGTGTGGTATTTGTTAACCACAATCGGGCGTACCCTGGCAACGACAAGCTTGTGTTGCTGGCTAATCTTTCTCACACTAGATCAGGTGAAAGGAACTGTAGAATGAACTCACCAAAAGGTGGCTTCATTTTGGAAGTTTCATGTCTGGCCTAGACACAGAAGAAGAAGAGGAGCTTTCTTTGTTTAATGGTCTTAAACAGTTCTTGTTCTTTTTGCATCTGGCGCAACACTTCAACATTAGTTACATGGTCAATCTGTTCTACTTGGCTCCTTTACCTTATCAGAATAAAAACATGTTAATAACCAATATTTATCCTGGTAGGTTGTGGCCTGAGTGGTCAAGAACTAGAAGTAGTACTAGATTTCCCTTAACTAAATCCAGTTCCAAACATTAGAATGGATTTTATTTATTTATTTAATTAGTTAGTTAGTTATTTACCACCCCCTCTGGATAATTTTCCCACTCTGGGCAGTCTACAACATTTTCTTTGAAAATTACAAATAAAATGGACAAACAATGACCCAATCAAAGCAAAACCCAAAAAGTAGATGAAGTATGGGTCAAAGGTTGCAGAGTTTCTACAAAAGATACACAGATGGAAAATACCCAGCAATGACACATGAAATATAAAATCTATCTTCTGTCATCTACACTAATGCTCATGTCAGCCCCTTAAATGCTTCTTAGATATGGAGACTTCCCTGTCTGCAAGCATACCCCAACGGGGAGGGGAGGAGCTGCCAAGTGGCACTGCACAGAGAGAGGGGGAGAGACAAAGTCTTGCAAAAGACTTTCAAGGGAAATCCAATAGCGAAGTTGAGGAAGCCAAAGTTCATTTACCAGTCAAGCAGATGTTGCTCATCTCTGTAATCGTTCCCTTGCTGATCTATGACACAGGTGCAGCTCCTTATGAAGGTGGAGCCTGCAACACCATGAGGTCAAAGGTTCAGAGTCATCACTGTCAGTGGTGGCTCAGTGTGTAAAGTGCTGAGCTTGGAGACCAGAAGGGCGGGGTTCTATTCTCCGAGAGCTGCATGATGGGAGACATGAAAGGAGCTGATACCAAAAATTTTGAATAAAGCATCATAATTAATCACAGCATTTATTAAACGCCACATATCACAACATTCACACACACATGGAAAATAAGGAAGAAGCCAAAAGTTTAAAATCATACAATTGGAATCCTTGCCAGAGGAAGGGGAAGATTAAAACCCACTAGACATGTCCCTGATTGCCTCCATTGTTTCAGTGTACTGGGCCAAAGGGTGTGAAAACCGGTTTGTTGACTTTTCTGATAAGCAGAAATCCCTTTTCATTCCTTCACAAAGGAAGCTGAATGACTCATACCTCTGGTTTGATTAAAGTTCAATTAAACATTGTCAGAACACTGACACAAGCAAGACATAGCAGAAGAGAGAGAAACCAACATAAGCAAAATTCTGTGGGGAACACAAGAACCATGGAACCCCAAAATTGATCAGGGAAAAGGGGGAGGCAGGAGCCTGAGAGGAGCCTTGCGCAAACTGACAGCACAGGGCTGGAAGGGACAAGCGGACGTCCCATCTCTCACGAACGTAGCAAACAGATTACAAGGGCAAACAAAGGCTAAATTGTTGGTTTCCCCTCTTCCAGAGATCTCCATTTAATTAAACAATCAAGACATAATGATTCTAACTTTCTTTCTTTATTTTTGTACTTAAGAAACAGACAGGCAGTTACACTAATCCTTCCTGACCAGCAAAGCAGCTTTGCCCCAACTTGAATGCTATCTTCGGCTGCAAAATGATGATTGGCTGACGATCCTACTAGCCTACCTTTCATTGGAGAAGACGCACCAGCCTCTGTTTCATTCAGCAGAGAACTAAGAGATATGTCGTTTCCCCCTTGTAAATTCCTGTCAACCACAAATATGCTCCTTTGACACAATGTAAACTCTCTGTAACCGATTTATCAGCAATAGCTGTAATCTGCTGTCTCTTTACATTCAAACCCCTTACCTCATACCCTGCTTTGTATTTTATGTTTACATGTAATTAAAATATGTTAATTGCCCCTCCTCCTTCCCAGTTTCAGTCCCCTCTCCCTTGTCACGTAGAAGTTAGTTTAGAAAAGCAGATATAAGGCTCTAGAGGTGGGTGGGGGTTATCTTTGGTTCACCAAATTTTGTGAACTGAGATCACGAGCAGTTTTTCTTCAAAACGGTTGAGGGAAGGTAGCTATTTAGATTGTAGGCCTGGCCAGACTATAACCTCGAATAGCTTTCCTTTGCTTTTGCTCCCAATAAATCATTTTGTTTTGATCGAATTATCTGTCGCGTTGTAAGTTCTTAGGGTCTTTATACCTCTGCCAGAGAAACGTACCTGGGCCCCAAATTTTTGGGTAACAGAGCCTCATTCAGGCAGCTCCTGCAAAAATCCTTTCAACCCAGAGTAATCTCTGACATGAAAACACACACACACACACACCTGGAGGAAAAATTAGATTCCTGAACTTCTAGGCTGATAATCTCAAATTGGCTCTCCATTCTTGTTACAAATTCTTTTGCATCAGACAGACATTGTCAGAGGGCTCTTGAGGGAGACATTGTACCCTAATTAGTCTGCCACATTTCCTTTGAGCATTTCACCTGACCAACAAGTTAACCCTTTAATTTCTTGACAGATGGGAAGTAAAGAAACTTCTTGGGTAGTAGTCTCTGGGAGGTGGGTGGGGTTGGGGACTGAAGCCTAGTGATGGCACTCCATGACAAGAATTTTTGTATCTGCAGCTGAAGACCATTGCAACAGCTGGCAAAATACATGGCTGCCTCTATTTTTGATGAGCCATGTCCCCTCTTGAATTTCTTTAGGTGAAAAAGTCATCTTCTTTTTGCTCATGTTGTAGATTGTTAAAATACCTTATGCATTCAGGGCACAGGAGGGAAAAGTTTTATTACCTGGTATCCCCCTTCTGTTTGTCATAGTGTATTATCCCCTGTTTTTTCTTAAGGTGCTCAGAAGCTTGTGAGCTATAAATTATAATTTCTTCTAATTACCACAGAACCCCCTGAGGAAATTAAGTCACCAAACCTGGTGCCAAAGCACAGCTGCAGGGCTGACTTGGGAAAGCTCAGAAAATCGAATAGATAAACTATTTGAGACAGTTTGTTTCTATGTTTCTTCTAAAAAGTTTCCCTGGGGAGGTTTACCACACACTTTTAGAATTAGTGAATCAAGGCCAAGTTAATCATTAAGTTAAACACAAACCAGAGTGGGACCCAATTCCCCTTCTCCATCACTTTTACTGGTATTATGAGCATATTCCTTTTGTATCCAGATGTTTCTAAATCAATGCTGCTGGAAGAGAGGGACAGTAATATAGTAGTTATAGACAGATGGATGGCTTTCTCTAGCTCTCGCACACATTTTTTTAAATTGCAAAATATTTTATATCCTAGAGAGGATGAGGGTGTGTGTGTGTGTGTGTTTTGTAAAATCTGATCAAAAACTTGAAAAAGTTACTGTTTGGACTATTTATTTATTTATTTAAATTTCTATACTGCCCTCCTCGCCAAAGGCGACCCAGGGCGGTTTAACATATCCTTAAAAAACATCAAGACAGTACAGGCTAAAATTCTAAAAGTTCTCAAAATCCACAGTTAAAACCAATTAAAACCACGACTAAAACTTTGTATGATTTAAAAATTTAAGAACTTAAGGGAGCAGGAGGGAGGTCAAACCAGCCAGCAGGCTGAGGTCGTTGTGCCTCCAGTACCCCAGACCTGCCCTGCCAGCCAGGTTTTTACACCCTTCCGAAAGGGCAGCAGCTCTGCCTGGAGGTGCAGCTCAGTTGGCAGGAGGTTCCACAGGGCTGGAGCAGACACAGAGAAGGCCCTCCTTTTAGTGCTAGAGAGATGAGCCTCTCTAGCTGATGGCACAGTGAGAGAGCCTCTCCGGTCTACTCTAGTGGGATGGGCAGATGTCCTTGGGATGATGCGGTCTCTTAGGTATCCTGGCCCACTACAGCTTCCAGATTCGCCCATCCCACATGGTTTGTCAACAGTCAACACTAACTCCTCTCAAAAGCTGCAATTGATACCCTTTCTCTTTTTCCTTCCTCTCAGTTGCAACCTAATCTGACTGTCCACCTCTGTGCCAAGTGGCTTTTTTCAGTGGGACGGGAAGGATGTTTTCACCCTTACCCTAAACTTGGTATTTCTTTAAATCAGGGGTTCCCAGCCTAAGACCCATGGGCCTGATCCAGCCCATGGCACCATTTCATGTGGCCTCCCCCACCCATCCAAGTGCATTCAAGAAATAAAATGGCCATCCCTATGAAGCTGTTGGGACAAGATGGCCGTCCCCATCATGCAGGCAGAGCAAAATGGCCATCCAGCCCTCAAAGCTGACTGAGAAAGTGTCACCCAGCCCCCAGTTTGAAAAGATTGGGAACCCCTGCTTTAAATTGACAGAGATAAAACTACAGTCATGTCAACAATCCTTAGGTGTTATTAACAGACTGTCCCAAGATTTGTAGCAAGCCAAAGCTATGGGTGCAAAGAAAGTTCTCTGGTGACTCACACATGGTTGAAGCAGGCTGTTTTAACACCACAATACAGCTTCTGGAGGGGCAACTGCTGCAAACGTTTTCACCTTTTCTACAAATATGAGACATGAAATATTTCACCTCCTCATGGCTTGTGCAACTTCTCTTTGTGACCCATCATCCTGGCCTTTTCTGTGAATTCTATGTCCTTGTTTCATTTCATAAAAGGAAAGAAGGGGAGTGACATTTTATTTGAGTGCACAAATCAAGACACTCTGCTGGATTTGAAGGTCTCTGGTCTAATCCAAAAAGACTGTTCTTTGGTCTTTACCATGTAGTTTATAAAATGATGTTCTGGAGACAACAGACTAAAATAACCAAAGTTTTGGAAGTTCTTAATGCCACCTTGGCTCATGGTTGTTCAACAAAAGAGAAGAGGATATAAAGGAAACTTCATTCAAAAGGATTAAGGTGCTCTCTATCTCCAGCCTCAGGGTCTTCCTTCAGTATAAACAAGAAAGGTGAAAGGCCAATGAAACCAGCACAGTCATCAAGAGGCCTTTAGTGCTATTTTGGATCAATCTCTCTCACACACAAAAGAGCATCAAGCCTGTGATTTCTTTGTCATTGTACCTATAGCAAAAGGGCACAACAGAAGGGAAGCAGCTTCCCAGATGTAACAAATGTGACATTGTTTGAAGGAAAAGAACATGGGAAATGGGGGAAGACTGAATAGGTCAGATAGTGACAGCATGCTGGTTAAGATCTCTTTCTCTCTCTCACACACACACACAGAGTACCAGATATTGGAAAACTTGCTACTTTTTTGGATTACACCTCTAACTAGCCCCAGAGCTTCATGAGCTACACTGCCTGTAGGTAAAACATATTGTTTTCAGGCTGGCAGTAGTTGTTTTGATTTGACAACCTGGGTGACCATATTTTCCGGTCTTGTTCTTTCCTTTTCATATACCTATATATTCACCAACTGTATCAAATTTCTATCTGTAAGGGGCAGAGAAGAGACCTGAAGTTTGCAAATATGTGGAAGGAATAAAAATTGGATGATTTGTCCATCCCCGGTCTGCAAGCAGCAGGAAAACATCTGTAGTACAGACAAAGAAATTATAAATCACAACATTCAAATCCTCAGAATAAGCAAAAATTATAGGTACAGGTTGACACTAAACATCCTGTTTTGAGCAGGCACTCTCTAACCTAGTTCAGTGATGGTGAACCTTTTGGAAACCAAGTGCCCAAACTGCAACCCAAACCCCACTTATTTATTGCAAAGTGCCAATACAGCAACAGGAGAGGAAGGAAACGCTCCCATTGGGCTGCTGGGCAAAGGGGTGGGGTGATATTGTGGGGTGATACTGTGTGCTGGGGGGAAGGAGGAAGTGCTCCCATTGGGCTGCTGGGCAGAGGGGTGGGGTGAACTCTGTGCTGGGGGAGGGAGAAAGCACTCCCATTGGACTGCTGGGCAGAGGGACAGGGCAAACTCTGTGCTAGGGTGACTGCACAGGTGCCCACAGAGAGGGCTCTGAGTGCCACCTCTGACATGCGTGCCATAGGTTAGCCACCACTAGTGGCTAACCTAATTCATCTCTGAATTAACAGCACACAAATTGATGCCTATCCTGCATTTCCACCCTTTTGGAAACATCCCAATTTGCTAGGTCTGTGAATGGTGTTTGTACTTTCCAGTTTTTTTGTGAAAAACGCCTTCCCTGAAAATGAGGAAATGTGAAATGACAAGGTCATAGACTGAACAAGGCAGCCAGGGCTGAAAACCTGATGGCCAGGGCACTGGTAGACTTTAGAGATGCATACTCTGCCCCGTGTTTATTTCTATTTTTAACTTTTATTTTTATTTGTCTCATTTTCTCTATCCCACAGAAGAAAGATGTTGGGTGAGAGATTCCTGCAATGGTGCTAATGACTCTGACATGGTAAGCATTTTCTATGTTCAAGTAATTAGATACAGCAAATACTTAACCTATATCTTAAGGAATCTCCAATTCCAGATCCATTCCCAAAATTCCCAGGTCCCCAATTAAAGTTATGTCCCAGCCTACATGCTATGACTTATTCTATAGATTTAGACCCTTTGTTAGAGAAGATTATAATGATAACAGGACTGTTAAGATAAAATTACCTTATGCAGATGTAATTGCTTCAGGGACTTGTAATAGGGAGTTTCACCCTTCACAAAACTCTGAAGCAATTACATCCGCATAAACTATGCTTATCTTTGCTTTGTTTTGAAATTTGACCTAGTCCTAGACAGTTCCTTGCCATATCTAAGAACTGTCCTTCAATCTGTTTGTATGCTAACGGTATTTTTCTTTGCTTTTCTGCTTCATTCAAATGGCAGATCCTATACTCTCAAGTGTTTTGTTGTTCAGTCGCACAGTTGATTCTGACCCTTTGAGACCCCATGGATCATTGCGCTCCACGTACCCCTGGTCTCCACCATCCTCCTCAACTCGCCCAGCTCTGTGCCCATTGCACCTACAATACCATCTAGCCATCTCATTTTTGGCCGCCCCCTTCTTCTTTTGCCCTCCACCTTTGCCAGCATCAAGGCTTTCTCAAGTGAAACCTCTCTTCTCATTTGGTGTCCAAAGTACTTCATCTTCATCTTTACTATTTGACCTTCTAAGGAGCAGTCAGGGTTGATTTCTTCTAAGATTGACCTATTTGTTCTCCTCACTGTCCAAGGGACTCTCAAAACTCTCCTCCAACACCACATGTCAAAGGCATCTATTCTTCTGTGCTCAGCTTTCCTAATGGTCCAGCTCTCACAACCATACATTACCACCAGGAATACCATTGCTTTGACTATGTGATTTTTTGTTTGCAAGGCGATGTCTCTACTTTTAACTATGTTTCCCAGGATTCTCATAGCTTGACTCCCAAGTATCAGTCAGGCGCCGAGGGAGACCCACGCCACGGACCCAGTACCCCTTCGGCCATTGTCACCTGGCCAGAGGGAGGAGAAAGAGAAGTCATGGGTCAGGTGCCAAGGGAGACCCGTGCCATGGACCCAGCGTCCCTTCGGCCATTGCTACCTGGCCAGAGGGAGGAAAAAGAAGTTGCAGGTCAGGCACTGAGGGAGATCCACACTATGGATCCAGCACCCATTCAGCCATTGCCACCTGGGCTGAGGGAGGAAAAAGAGAAGTCGTGGATCAGGCGCCGAGGGAGACCCATGCCACGGACCCAGCACCCCTTCAGCCATTGCCACCTGGCCGGAGGGAGGTAAAAGAGAAGTTGTGGGTCAGGCGCCAAGCCCAAGGGAGACTCATGCCACAGACCCAGCGCCCCTTTGGCCATTGCCACCTGGCCAGAGGGAGGAGAAAGAGAAGTCGCAGGTCAGGCGCCGAGGGAGACCCACGCCACCGACCCAGCGCCCCTTCAGCTATTGCCACATGGTCGGAGGGAGGAGAGGGAGAGGCCATGGGTCAGAGGGACAGTGTGGAGGACCAGCGCCATCGTGAGCCCTCTGGCCACCCTGAGAAGCAGAAGGGTGGGCAGTGTCATTGGCCCACTGGATGGAGCAAGGAGGAACTGAGGAGGACAAGTGAATGAGCGGACGGGTGAGACCACTGTCAGTGCATCACAGACTTCTTGATGTTTCAAATACAGACTCCTAACTAACTGGAAGCATGTGATAAGTAACTCATTTACCGTATCACCATTTAATCAAATATAGTGAACTTTCCTTAGTGAACTTTCCTTTTCATAACAAGGTTTTCCTTTTGATATCAATGTTGATGACTAGTTTTGAAATAGCTAATGAGATACTTTTAACTTTTGACTACATATATAACTTCTTAATTCATATATTCAGTACTAACCAATTTAAGTTTAGAATGTGTTACTTTGTATTCTGATAATATGTATGAGTGGAAAATATTGGTGTAGAAGCCGGCAAACCATGTCACAAATGCCATGGACAGGGAGAAAAGGCTAAACAGAAAGGCAAAATAGATGGAACAGGAGGTTGAGGCCACCAGGTTGGAAGTTGGGGGAGGGGATAGGATAGTGGGAAGAGAACACTGTATAGGAACATGGAATATAAGATCTATGAATCAAGGCAAGCTGGAAGTGGTAAAAAATGAAATGGAAATAATAAGAATTGACATCTTGGGAATCAGTGAGTTAAAATGGACAGGGATGGGTGAATTCAGCTCTGGAGACCATCATATCTAGTACTGTGGACAAGAAAATCTTAGAAGAAATGGAGTGGTGATAATAGTTAATAAAAGAGTGAGAAAAGAAGTAATGGGATAGAATCTAAAAATGACAGAATGATCTCAGTCCAAATCCAAGGAAAACCATTCAATATCACAGTAATTCAAGTCTACGTACCAACCACTGGTGCAGATGAAGCCACAGTTGACCAGTTCTATGAGGATCTACAAGAAAAATGGCAAGAGTATACAGAGGAACTATAAAAAAAGGAACTCAATACCCCTGATAATCACAATGTTGAGAACATTGAACTTGAACCAGACATCCTAGAAAGTAAAGTCAGAAAGGCTCTGAAAAGCACTGCAAACAACAAAGCTAGTGGAGATGATGGTATCCCAGTAGAATTTTTCAAAGCCCTAAAAGATGATGGAATCAAATTATTGTATTCTATATGTCAGCAGATTTGGAAAACAAAATAATGGCCACAGGATTGGAAAAGATCAGTACAGTATACGTTCCAATCTCAAAAAAGGGTTAAGCCAAAGAATGTTCAAATTATTGAACAATTGCGCTCATCCCACATGCTAGTAAAGTTATGCTCAAGATAATACAGGATAGTATGCAGCTTTTCTTTATCTCTTCTGCATCAGCTAACTCCTTGCCGTTTTTGTTGCTCATCATGGTCATTTTTGCTTTAAACGTTCCCTTGATTTCCCCCACAAAAAATTAACAGATCTCTAGTCCTGCTTCTTGTGTTGTTTTCCTCTATTTCTTTGCACTGTCCATTTAAGTAGGTTTAATTATCTCTCCTTGCTTTTCTTTCAAATTATGTATTCAAGTGATTGTATTTTTTCCTTTCTCCTGCCACATGACAACGGAAATGTCTGCAGAATCAGACAGCGCTGCCTCTTCAGGTTTGAAACAGAGATGAGAACTGAACCCTAGAGTCAGATATGACTGGCTTTCAAGCAAGGGAAACCTTTACCTTTACCTTTGATTTTTGCATTCCTTCTTTCCTCGGCTATTTTAAGAGCCTCATCAGCCAACCACTTTGCTTTCTTACATTTCTTTTCTTTTGATATGGTTTTCCTTGTTGCCTCCTGTATGATCTCCCACGTCTCTGTCCATAATTCTTCTGGCACTCTGTCTATCAAGTCTAAGCCATTAAATCTTGAGTGCTGGGTGGCTCTAAATAACCTGACTCCCTAAACAGGTCAACAGTCAGGTTCATGGATATCAGTAAAAAGCAAGCAGCCCAAGATGGAATGAAAAACCCCAAATAAAAACGTGAGGTTTGTTAACAAATGTAATTATGTTAATATTTGGTGGAATGAACAGGAGGAGCATAGCCATGCAATAGAAATCAGAACAGATATGTCCTGGAGCATGAAGTATGTGATATTCGGCAGAAGACTTAAAAATGGCTTTGAAAATGTGCAATGTCTTCTACTGTATGTATTGAATTGTTCTGTCCTGTCATATGGCATGAAATCATGGACCTTACTGTAGGCTACTCCTAAAAGAAATTAAGGTGTTTGAAGTGTCGATTCCTCAGTGGATGCTAAGAATTTCTTGGACCAAGAGGTTGACCAATTAAGAACGATTAAGAAAAATAAATCATAAAACACACAAAATGCAGAAAGCTAGAATATTTGGATCATTTAGTAAGAAATGAAATGTACATAATTGTTCAGCATTCATGGTAAATATCAATGGAAAAAATAAGTAGAACCTTTCTTAACTGTTTAGAGAGGCTCCACTTCTTTTTCCAGTGTTTGGAACAGGGGTTCCCAACCTAATGCCTGTGGGCCGAATCTCGCTTATGGCACCATTTCATGTGCCCCTCACCCCTCCAAGAGCATTTAAGAAACTAAATGACCACCCCTTTGAAGCTTCTGGGACAAAATGGTGCAGGCAGAGCAAAATGGCCATCCAGCCCTCAAAGCTGACTGACAGAGTGTGACCTGGCCCCCAGGTTAAAAAGATTGGGTACCCCTGGTTCAGAAAGCCTTGTCCAAAGTCAATATATTTTTGATGAGGCCCAATCTCCACTAGGAGAGTTACAACAACAAGAAGTGGTAGCAATTAGTAATGTGAACCAGGAATACACAATGATGTCTTTGTGTTGAGTTCAGCACTTTTAACATGATGTGATAGTTCAGTGACATATTTCATGCCCTTCAAAACCTCTCAACTCTCTTCCAGGATCACAGTGAGAGAGGAACAATTTTTCTTCTGTCAAGATCTCTCTAATTAGCACAAACTGCATATGTGCAAAATTAGTCTCTTGAGAAGAAAAGTGCACATATAGAGCAGGGCTTCCTGACCTTTTCAAGCCAGGGGTTGGGTCACACTCTCTAAGTTAGCTTCAAGGGTCGGATGGTCATTTCCCCCTGCCTGCAAGATGGAGGTGACCATTTTCTCCCAACAGCTTCAAATGGGGTGGCCATTTTGTTTCTTGAATGTCCTTGGAGGGATAAGGGGCCACATGAAATTTTGCTGTGGGCTGAATCTGGCCCATGGGCTTTAGGATGGGAACCATTGTTATAGAGGAACAGAGGGAAGAGACAATAAGGAGAGAAAACCCGTCTTGCTGTTTTAAAAGACAGCTACCAGGCCTCCAGTGTTTCTAATCCCTAACAACATGTCCCTCAAAGCAACAGAGTGTCTAGGTTTTCACGACTGCATCAACCACACAATTTCCTGAACTTTTTACTGAAAGTGACAACTGTCTGTTAAAACACAGGGATGTCTTCTCCTCTCTTCCGGTGAGGAGAAATATTTTGCAATATGTGACCCTTGAGTGTGAGATTGAGACAAAAGAAGATGTCCATTACTACTGATAACCCTAATGAATCTTCAACGGCTTGACTAAATGCTGGCTTTTCAAGGAAAGATTTGGGGGTTTTAGCCATTCCACAGCTGGCTTCTTACCATCTCTTTTGCAGCTCACAGCCCTAAAGCACCCATAGCCAGAAGTGGCTTTTTAATGGCCAATAAGCGAGAGCAGATCTTATAAGGTCTTGCAGGGGGCAGTTGCCGAAACCACACGTACCTGTTTCAGTCAGTGCTGCCTCGTTTCAAGCCACAATTTCTGCATGTCAGAATGATGAGTGCGGCAGTTCTGCTGATATTTTAGCTCGTGTGATTATCAAAAGATGATTTGTGAAAATGCAGGTGGAGAAATATCGTTACCAACGAAATTATGTCAAGCAAATAGGGATTTAACCCTAGTATGTTGGATAACGTCCAGAGCTGGTAATTACATTGCAGCTACCTGCTTTTCCCCTCAGAGTTGCTTTCAAATAAGTTAGGGCTTGGTTGTATTTTAAAACTGGTAGCTGTGTCAGGCTTCAGAAAAGCCATCTCTGGTGAAAATTTAAAGCTACCTAAGGAATTAGTGATGATGTAATAGTCCTATATGATCTAAGAGAAAAGCAGAACAGCAAAAATCAAGAGCCCAAATCTAATTACTAATATCAACTAGTGGAATGTATGTAAGTGTTGTCTCATGCTTTCTTAATTGATTCAGTGGGTCTGTGCTGGTCAGCCATTGCAACTAGATTCAGGCTAGGGGCAAAACATTGTGGATATAATGGTTGTTTTTCATCTGAAATGATGTGGATGATTTCAGTCCATCCTGAGGTTCTCACATTATTAGATCCAGTGGCTAGAGATAGGCCCGCCCCTCTGAAAGAGAAGACAAACAAACTACATTTGCAGGATGAAGAACAAGAACAAAAGTGAGAAGTTTGGAACACCCACAAAAGTGAGAGGTTTGGAACACCTGTTACCTCAAATCTGATTTTTTTTAAATAGTAGCCATGTTAGTCTGTGGTTCAGGCATATCAGAAAACAAAACAAAATAAACAAAATAAAATATAAAACACTGTAGCACTTTAAAGACTAACTGCTATATTTTTATTGTTAGCTTTCATGGATCAAGTCCACTTCTTCAGACAAAGAGTGAAACTTACAGGCAGTTTTTATACACCAAATTCAGAGGGTCTGTCATCTTGCTTGGCCACAACCTTCTCCCTTTGACCCCTGAATTTGGTGTATAAAAACCATGCCTGTAAGTTTTACTCTTTGTCTGAAGAAGTGGACTTGATCCATGAAAGCTGACAATAAAAATATAGCAATTAGTTTTTAAAGTGTTACGGTATTTTTTATTTTATTTTTATTTTGTTTTGTTTATTTTATTTTGTTTTCTGATATGCCTCAAATCTGAAATAATTTATTTATTTATTTTTATTTTTATTTTTAGATTTCTATGCCGCCCTACTTAGTGCAACCAGCTCAGGGCGGTGTACAAAACAAGTAAAATACAATCACCAATACAAAACAATAAGAGGGCAACAATACTGTGATAGAACACCATACAGCAAAACAGCAACAATATGGCAATACAATCAAGCGATAATAAACAGTACAATCCAACAATATAATGTCATGAAAATCCCATCCAGAAATACAAAATAGCAATATGGTTTGATATCAGAAATAAACCGTCCTCACAGTTGAAGGCAATATAATATAGTACTGTATACAATATAACATCAATTACCATTTTTATTATTTTCTTATACCTTTATTTTCAATAAAATAGTTCTCTCATTACTTTAATTTGCCAACCACGATACGGTTAGGCTTCCATTTGCACCAAGCACTACACTGACACGCATTCATTCACAACACTTTGCAGGTAAATAACTGCAAATATCTATTTTTAATCATTTTTCAAAAGATCGCAATTGTGAACTTTAAATCCCATTCACTTGAATGGGAATAGATGCTGCAATGGGAGAAACTGCTACAGTATCTTCAATTGTACCCAGAGCTTAATTATAAATGAAAATCCAAATATGGTGCTTCAAAAGATAGCAAAGACTAGACACTTGTTACAATGTATCTAGTTTGAATAAGTCAATCGGGATAAAAAGAAATACATGCTTTTCAATGATTCCTTGCTAGCACTGCAACCAGAAAAATATATAGAAAAAATTTCAGAGCAAAGGGGGAAGACAGCAGAGGGACCCAGAGGCAAGGGTTAACACTTTAAATGCTGGAATAAAGTTTAAAATAATTGTTAAAAATCCCGTCTTCATTCCATAAGTTTGGTTGAGCCCCAGGAACAGTTTGGCTGGTCAAGGGCTGGGGACAGACCAAATTGGGAAAGGTCTTCTTGAGAGTAAGGCAGTAAAAAATCGTTTATTCTTAATTGGGTCCAATTTTTAAAAGTACAGGCAATTTGAAAATGGGTTTCTCCTAGCTTCCTCTTCTGTCTAAAAAGTCAAGCCACGGCTGCAGCCAAAAAGGAAAATAAAGCTTTTAAAGTGACTTTAAAGTATTCATGGTTTGAATTAAAATGCAGTTTTTGCATCTTTTGAGTCATGCCTGACCATAGACATGGCAAAACTCACCCTTTGATCCCTAACTATTTATTTATATTTGTCTATCGCCCTCCTTCCCGAAGCACAGACTTTGCCCTGCGCCTTTGTCCAGCAGCCCAGTGGGAGAGTTTCCTCCCTCTCCTGTTGCTGTATTGGCACTTTGTGATAAATAAGTGGGTTTTGGGTTGCAGTTTGGGTGCTTGGTCTCTAAATTGTTCGCCATCACTGGTCTAGGCAGAGTCGTCATCAGGGATAGCCAGGGCCAAAAGCCATTTGGTAGCAACTATAGATGCAGGGATAAGCCAAAGATGTTGTTGGGGATACAGGCAGAAATTCAAAGTTCCAATATCAAAGGTTCAGGTCGAGCTTTGCAGTGTCAGAGTCCATTATGGATTGCCACCATGTCCCTCCTTTTAAGGAGACTCAGTGCTCACAGCTGTGGGCCAGTTCTGGAGGTGTGCTCTAACCCTCCTTCGCCTCAGCTGCAGGTCTTGTCTTAAAAGAGCCCTGGTCCTTTCCGATGTGCTGGGCTCTGCATTGTCTTCCAGAGTGCTGACACCTGGTCCTCCTGTCAAGCCTTGATCATCATGCCTGACTTGGCTATGAGGTGTCAGCTCTGAACTGACAGTCAGCTGCAGGGCTGGTGCCAGGTCCATCTCCTCATGCTAAGATTCCTGATCTGGACTGGCAGTGGACTGAGGGGCTGGCAACAGGTCCCTCTTCAGGCTCTGACTCCAGATTGGAGCCAGCAGCTGAGCCAGCCAACTGTCCTCCTCCTCTTTACACCCAGGATGCCAGGCTACAACACTCACTGACTTCCCAACATTGCACTTAATGTCCAGGGAGGGGAAATGTTCAGCAATAATGATAGTAACTCACAATTAAAACACAACACCTTCAATATTTGCTGTATTTTACATTTGACTTTATGACCTGGAGCAGTTATTTCAAAGGCTTTGTCTCTGTTTATAAAAAGGCAGGAAAAGTGTCACAGATAACCCATTAAGATACTGTTATGAGGACATGCATACATACACCACTGTAGAACAATTCCTCCCTATGCTTGTTGACTTGCAAGCAAAGCTTTAAAAGAGAGTTAATTGTTAACAAGTCTATCAGCATCATGCTCTTCACAAAATACATTTATTTTTAAGGCTGCTATTTTGGAAATTACTCAGGGCACACCAAAATATATTTTAGACCAAGAAACATCATTTGAGCATGCATGAGGAATAGAATGCCCAGCATACTCCATTTCCAAACTACTCTAAGTTCTAACCTTTGAGGTTAATTAACAGCTCTGTGTATGTTTCCATAGAAACCAGTGATACAATTCATTTAAAAATGCACTGAAGTTGATGATGGCTCCCTCTCCCTAACTTAGTGACATGTGCTGGTACCCTAGAGTCCTAAAGGTTGCCAATATAGCTGCAGAATCCTCACTATATTGTGAAAGGAGAAGCGCAGGAAGATATAATTTGCTGGGCAGATCTAAGAAGATGCTGAGTGGTTTTATTACTGGAGGTTTATCATGGAGAAAAAGACAGAGAATATTTCATAGAATCAAAGAAATCATCTAGTTCAGTGGTGGCAAACCTATGGCAAATGTGCCAGAGGGGGCACTCTGAGCCCACTCTGTGGTCATGCACGCTGTCACCCAAGCACAGAGTCCACCCCACCCCTTTGCCCAGCAGCCCCCAGCATAGAGTTGGCCCTGCCCCCCTCCACAGTAGCCCAGTAGGAGCATCACTGCTCTAATTCCTGATGCTGTTCACCTGCAATTCCCAAAGGACATTTCCAGTCTAGCCAAGGTGAGATGTGGTGGTAGATGCTGTCAAGCAACCTCTGACTCTTGCACTTTGTCTATACTATCTTAACACCTAAACAAAGTCAATATTGGTGCCAATCAGATCTCCAGTGGGAAGATATTCCATACCTGGTTCAGCACAGCTATGTATAAGGAGAAGTGCCCCTTCAGCTATCTTGGTTCCAGGCCCTTCAGGCCATGATTCTGAACATGAAGGGGGAAAAAAAATCAGCATTCATTCACTCACTTATTCATTCATTCATTCACTCACTTATTCATTCATTCATTCACTCATTTATTTGTTCATCCATTTTCTTTTGCCATACCTGAAAACAGCATCCTTTATACCAACATTAAATATATCAATTGATTAATTTCCCATTTGCTTGTTTGTTTTATCAAGGCTGGGCGGAACACCCACAGAATCGCACTATTTAATGCTCTACATGCAATTAGTTTTATAAGAGCTCCTAATTAATCGCCATGATGATTCCTAATACAAAAATGTTGGTCCCTCCTCTCTCTCCTATCCTGCACCACCTCTGTCCTGATTCAGATTTCTTTGGAAAGCTTTTGAAAACACTTTTAATGGACCTTAGAGGCACAGAACAAAAGGAAATTGCAAATCATCAGCACAAAGGTTTTGCCCCAAATCTTTAACAAATTGCAGCATGTTTAAGAATAAACATTGAGTGAAACAACACAGCTTCTCTCTCTCTCCTTCCTTTGCCCCTCCAGGCATCAATTCAATTTAACATTCTGGTCCTGATTGTGCCAGCCTTTCTTTCTTTCTTTCTTTTTTTCAGCACAGCTCAGAATATGTACCTCTCACTCTAATTAAAGCCCACAGCCATTTATCTCTCTAATTGCAACAATGCCCTCTAGGATCATTTCCTCCCCAATGAACCATACTTCTCTTCGCCTAAGTAAGGGACTTAAAAACCACTTGGAGCCAATCCAAGTCCTGAAGTGACAAATTTACTAGTGGTGAGATCACACCAGAAACAACACTACAGGATGAAAAATTGGTCTGGTCAGAGAAAGCGAGAGTCCCCACCCCCAAATCAGGTTCAGGGCGGGGATGGCTATAAGTGCTCAAATGTTAACTGATGCCTTATCATTCTGCCTACAAATTAGTGGGTTATTGCCTATTATTAGGGGCTGCAGTGGCTTAGTGGTTAAGACGCTGAACTTGATGACTGGAAGGTTGACAGGTCAGCAGTTTGAGAACCGAGTACAGTAATACCTCAGATAACATTAGTATCGAATAACACTAAAATCGCATAACATTAAGCAATCTGGGGGGAAGAATTGCATTGGATAACATTAAGATCCTATGGGATGCATCAGATAACAACCGCTAAAGCCTGTGTGGTTACAATGTATCTCTATGGATCCCATAGGATTTTAACATGCATCGGATAACACTAAAAATCGTATAACACCAAGACTTGTGGAACCAGGTTTTAGTGTTATCTGACGTTTTACTGTACTGCACAACAGAGTGAGCTCCTGTCGCTGTTCCAGCTCCTGCCAACCTAGCAGTTCAAAAGCAAGAAACTGCAAGTAGATAAATAGGGACCACTACGGTGGGAAGGTAAACAGCGTTCTGTGCACTCCGGTGTCTAGTTATGCCTGTCATTTGTCCACAGAAACATCTGTGCTGGATATTTGGCTGTAACTGGAGATGACCACAGAACCTTAGAGTCGGATACGGCTGCCTTTCAAGCAAGGGTGGCATTTACCTTTAACTGTATACATGCACACACACATAAATCTTGGTGAGAATGTCTGCTCCTCCACCAAAATTGTGCTTTTAAACATTGAATTTTGACAGGAGGTTGTTGCCAATTCCTTCTCCCTAGCTTTCTCCACTCTCTAAACTTGACTTCTGAGGACAAGGCCCTGACTGCCCTGCCCTAGTTGTGGCCCTGGGGAGGGCACTGCAGCTTGGCTGCCTGTAGAACATAGGCTTCTCTTGCAAGACATCCCAGATTTGACTTCAGGGAGCTCCTGTTATTACTGGGAACAATTCCTGACTGAAACCGTGGAGATGTTGCCAGCGTTTCTTTACCTCATACCCTCTAAGACATGGGTTCCCAACCTAAGGCTCAGGCCACCATTTCATGTGTCCTCCCCCACACACCTCCAAGGGCATTTGAGAAACAAAATGGCTTCCCTTTGAAACTGTTGGGTCAAAATGGCCACCCCAATCATGAAGGCAGGGCAAAATGGCTGTCCAGCCCTTGAGGTTGACAGAGTATGACCTGGCCCCCAACTTGAAAAGGTTGGGAATCCTTGCTCTAAGTGCATTGGAATACCACTTTCCAACCAATGTAGACCTGGCCACAGTGGTAGGAATGGTGGGAGAGAGTCAGGCTGGGGAACATTGGTGTAAACAATCAAAAGACTCAGGACAAGGCAGTTTTCTAGAGTGATACAGTTCCAGCGCTGTTCTACAGACTCAGTAAGAACTCAACAATAAAGATCTCCCTTGCTTGATAGCCAGTCATGTCCAACTCTAGGCAGCATGGCTCATCTCCATTTACAGCCAAAGAACCAGCTCTTTCCACATTTGCAGATGCTTCCATGGTCATGTGGTAGGCATGATTAGATGCCAGAGCACAAGGAACTCTGTTATTCCCAGCAAAGCAGTAGCTGTTTATCTACTTGCAAACTGTCCAACTGTCAGGTTGGCAGGGGATTGGGGCCGATGACAGGGCCTCACTCCATCACAGCAGCAGTTGGGACTTGACCTGGTGACCTACTGACCTTCCAGTCATCAAGCTCAGCACCTTAACCACTAAGCCACCTGGGCCCCCAGTAAGAACTGCAATAATGTAAATGATATTTGTACTGCTCTTTTAAGAAGAGAGCTTCCCTTGTATAGTCTACAACAGGGGAGACCAAACTACGGCCCGTAGGCCCAATTAGGCCCATGCATATCATTAATGCAGCCCACGGTGAGTACCCGGGCTCACCATGGACCACCCTTGACCCACCTCCACCACCGGATGTCAGCGGTGGCAGCAGTGGCAGCGATCACACTTTGTCCCGGCTGTTCTGAGCAGCCTCTGGCTCGGTCCCATCCCCTCTGCAGCCTTTGCCAAAGCCTCCTCCATTTCAAAATCCACGGCACTAGGAGAGGCCCCTGGCGTGCTCAGGATGATATCACCGCAGCATGCCAGGTTTACCTTTCCAGCACCACGTATTTTGAAACATAGGAGGCTCTAAAAATTTCCCCAGTGCAGCGATCGGCTTTGGCAAAGGCTGCAGAGGGGATGGGACCGAGCCAAATGCTGCTCAGAGCAGTAGGGACAAAGTGTGATCCCTGCCGCCACCGCCGCTGCTCATGTCAAAACTGTCAGCAGTGGGAGCAGTCCGCCTCCGGCCCCCGCAGCTGTGTGTTGGGGGCGGGACCGGCCCACGAGAAAAAGGTTTGGGCTCCACTGGTCTACAAAATCACATCTTCCATCTACTGTAGTATCAAGATGGCTCCAGAGGCTCTCAATATTCTGACTTGTTAACCATCAGCAGCTGTTGCTGCCAAAGGAACTAGAGATTAATACCTCCTGTGCTTGTATCGCTATCTGTCTTTCCTGCAGGTGAGGACATTAAGGGCATGGCTTTTATAAGCTTCTGAGGCATGCATTTCTTGCCACATAATTATGTGCAGAGAAGTCTTTCCACTGAAGTGCATCTTTTCCTTCACCTTCAGGAAATGCCTTTACTGTGTGGCACTAAAAGCAAACACTTTGCTGTTGACAGTTGATGAGCAAATACAGGGTCTAAGAGTATGCAAAAATATACTAGCACTACAACAGCACAGAAGGGCTTTTGTGAACGGAAGCTCAAGTCAGGGTCAATTAAAGGTAAAGGTCTCCCTTGCTCGAAAGTCAGTCTTGTCCAACTCTAGGGAGCAAAGAGCCAGCATTGTCTGTGTCTACAGATGTTTCTGTGGTCATATGGAAGGCATGACTAGATGCCAGAGTGTATGGAACAACATTACCTTTCCTGCCAAAGCAGTATCAATTTATCTACTTGCAATTTCTTGCTTTTGAACTGCAAGGTTGGCAGGATCTGGGACAGACAATGGGAGCTCACTCTGTCATGCAGTGTTTCAATCTATCAGCTATACTGTCAGTTACATCACTCAACTTTCAAGTTGTTATTGACCAAGATAGAAATCCAATGCTCACCTACCTGAAAAGACATAGGTAGCAACTGCCAACATGTTAAACAGATTCTAGAACAGGAGTTCTCAACCTTTTTAAGCCAGAGCCCAGTCATACTCCGTCAGACAGCTTCAGGGGCTGGATGGCCATTTTGCCCTTTCTCCCTCACATGGTACTTCCTGGTTTGGTGGAGGTAGTGCTGGGCCACATGAAATGGTGCTGTGGGCCCAGTGATGGGCTCCCAAAAAATTACTACCACACTGTGGGCGTGGTATGGTGGGTGTGGCCAAGGGGAAGCCCTGCGTTGCACCCGAATTAGGACTACTTTATTTCAAAACTTGGATGGACGGGGTCAGCCAGAATTTCTGGTGAACTGGTGCGAACCCACCACTGTATGGGCCGCATTCAACCCATGGGCCGCAGTTTGAGAATCCCTGGTCTAGAAAATGAAAGTGTGTGCTACAATAAATTTGTTAGATGTTTCTTTTGCCATGACCTATGTGAAGGGTTGCCAGATTCTCCAGTTTTCAGAGGCCTTATAATGTCACAGAAGACATGCCCTGGAATAACGATTGCCCAAATTGTATTTTGTGTGTGTATGTATTTTATGTGCATGGGAGAGCTTTATGGCAAGAACAAATGTTCTCAAGGGTACACAAGAGCAAACTCAAGTTAGAAGATGGAGGAAGGAAGGAGCTCACTGAACAAGGAACAACATTAAAGGATATGGCTGAGGAAATGAACCTCCCCTACATTACTTGGAGGTTTCTGAATAGGTTGAGGATTGGAGTGCCTAAATGTAAGACCAAAATGCTCAAATGGGGTCAATAATGCACTGTATGGATGTGGAGAAATACATCATCTGGCTCATTTGCTGGTCTGTCGATTACTACTGGAAATGTATGCCGATGAAGATTTAATTTTGGCCAACAGCAAAGTGAATAAAGTGGCTTCATTTTGGTATTCTAAATTCTGACCTGGGCATAATAATAATTTCGTGTCATAAATTATTCTGGGTTGAAAGGATTTTTGTAGAAGAAACTCTGCTCAGGGGATGCCCAAATGAGGCTCCTTTCATGTCCCCAAGAGTGGGTCAGAGACAGGCACTCAATCTGCCATGCAGTACCATGGTCTTGAACTGCCAACTTGCCAACCTTCCAGCACAAGGTGAGCTTCTTAACCACTGAGCCACCATATCCCCTGACCTGGACATGAAAGAAAGAAGACAAATGGTAGGGTCAGCCCTAAAGAGAAATAAACAAGCTTGTAGAAATTGAGGAGCCTCGGTTGTAATCCCCCCCCCGAGCTTGGGAAAGTTACTTGGGGGGGGGTTATAAGCCCCCGTCAGTATGGATGGGGTTGGTTATCGTGTTTAGGGGATTTGTGGAGCTATAGCTTTGTACATGACAGTAAAAAAGAGAAAGCTCTCCATCAGATTCTGCAATGGCACCATGCACTCTCTGGTTCTAATTCCTCAGTTTGCTGCAATGCAGACTAAGGCACTGTCAAGAGGCAGTCTTAAGATGATGCAGTGAATCAGAGGGGAAGCAGACTTTCATACACTGTGAGCCTGTGTATGTATTTATCTCAAATATTGATATCCCTTATTTTTCCATTTAAAACACCCACATACAGAATGGCACAAACATAATCATAGTGATGAATAACAGAAGCACAGCTTTAAGTGATTATCACCATTAAACATTAAAAGGCCTGGGCAAATTAAAACAAAGGCTTCGCTTGGCTTTAAAAATATATATAGGGAAGAATCCTGTTCGGTATTTAAACACACAGATCTTCAGGCACAGAGGCTGCTCCTGCAATCTGATGAGGTGCTGGCCGTGTGTCTGGTCACAAGTGACCAGCAGCTCATTAGACTGGTATGGCAGCTCCTGGATAAATGTAACTATTGAACACAACACTGGCTTTGATTTAGGGTTGGGAGTGGGGGCTAGCTGTATGCCCTGTATGGATTACAAGAAGCATAATTCAAGAATGTAACAGCAGCTTTCACATTCTGAACTATCCATTTGAGCAACAGAAAATTCTTTACTTCTCCAAGTAACAACTGAGTCCAGCGCCATCTAGTGATTGAATCATATAATGGCACTATCCACGTGAGAAATACAAGCTGCCTCCCGTATCTGGGTGCATATTATACATTCCAAGACTTATAATGCATACCTGAAAGTGCAAATACTGTAACAGCAAACCCTACATTTCATATTGCAGATAGTTGCCTCTAGTGACTAGCCCTGGTAATGCACCATGGAAATATATACAGTATTATATGTTTCAGGATTATTATTATTATTTAAAATATCTTTAGATCCACTGATAACTGAAACCATGGATATTGAACCTGCGGATATGGGAGGGCAACCAGTAGTAAGAATTCTGCACAACAAATTCCACCATGAAGAATTACACTTTCTGTTCTTGCTGCCTCCTTCTGAAGGTCTGTCTGTCTGGTTGTTTGGTTAATAACAGCCACCATAATTAATGTTCACCATTACTCTAGGCAGCTAACAATGGATAAAGAAAAACATCAAAAGTACAGACATCAATAACAATCAAATAAAATTACCAAAAACCACCCAATCCTATAAACCAAACCAAACTGTAATATCACTCATTGTCAGCTGGAGAATGGTGGCTGAATAGGACCTCAAAATTGATGCAACTGTTGATCAGCTTTGTTGTCTTCCTGTAAATTAGAAAGTGGAAAAGCAAGGGTGGAAAGACGTCTCAGAGACATCAGTCATTGGAATAACATAAATTTTGTACGTTCACAAAAAGTAAAGGAACAATAATAGCTGCCTTTTTGCATCAACAATTAAAAGTAGAAGCATGTGCCTTTCTGAACAGTCAGATTGTCTTTTGTGCTCGCACTGGGTGTGCATTTTATTCCAAGAAGCAAGGGACGTTTTGCACAATGTTTGCAAAAAAAAAAAAAAAAAAGGCTTGTTCACTTGGTCATACCAGAGGCAAAACCTCTCTAAGGACTGACTGTCTTGCCTTATTGAGATAGCCTGTCTTGGCCATAACTGAGACACTGACGACATACTGTCCTTTCATATTCCTATCTCAAAATCCAGGTAAATCCATGTGGGAGTATCCGTCCTTTAAATATCAAACTCTGAAGAACAATAACATCTGAACTGGTAAAATGTATCAGAAAAAAACACAATTGCAACAATTTTCTTGCATATACTGTATATGGAACAAAGAAGAAAATATGTTAATTAATGATGACAAATTTAGATTTGAAACCTGTCCTTGGTGGTTCTTTCACTTGCCTTTTAGCTGCTAAGAAATAACTTTTTCTAGAAATAGAACACAGTATCCATGGTAATGCATACAGTTCAAATTAGAAATAAACTTTCTGCTTTTTTTTTTTAAATCGTGTTTATTTATTCATAGGCTGGCTTTAAACACATCTGCAGTTATTAAGAGCCCTGGCAGGGTAAGAGATTGGACTTGTGTGAGAAACAAAAACAAAAAAATGCTGCAGAAGCTCAGATTTGCCTGTCTAAGGAGAGTAATTGTTTAATCACAACTTTGGACCCTTTCAGTGGTTAAAGTGGTATTCTAAATCATCTGTGAACACAGAATATTCAAATATGTTCCATTTCTTTTTTGTAAAAGTTTCTTTGGAAATGAATGCAATCCCATGATGCATTGGGAAAGTAAGAAAGTCAATAATTGTTTCCTCCCCCCCCCCTTCTCACCATGCCCCTTGCTCCCTTTTGTCTTTACAAGGACAGAACTATTATGGGGCTTGTTGTGTTTACTGAAGATAAAAACATTATTTGTCTGAGGCACAGGCCACAAAAGCTTGTGTTGAAAGTATTGTCTAAAATATTTCATAAACTTCCACAATGCTTAAACTTCCATAAACTTCCAAGTTTTAATTTAATTGTGGGTTAGTTTTCATGAATTCTTTTAAAAGGATACCATTAGGCAACCAAAAATGCTCAGACATCCACTTGTGAAATCATGGACTTTGCTGTGAAGGGTGGGGTTCAATTTTTAATGTCTTTGTTTCCAGATTTCCCATGAAAGATTTGCACCCGAGTGATTGATCTTATATTGACATATCCAAACTACAAACAGTAAATGACAATGTTTATTTTATATATCAGCTAGTTGTTGTTCTTCCAATGAACTAATGGCTCAAAACATGGCTGCCGTCTTCCCAACAATATCCTCGTAACAACTCTATGAGAAAATATTAGTAGCCCAAAGATTGTCATGGAAGCTCATGGTTCATTGGAGACTTGAACTTGGATCTCCCAGCTCCAGGCCAGCATTTCAAACATTCCATCACACTGGCTTCCAGTACATAGACTACACTATGAGGAACTGTTCTGTAGGATTCCTTTTAGATAAATGGAATGACCAGCCATTCCTAATCAAATTTTCCTTCTTTTTGTTCAGATGGTGGTGTCTAACTGCTTAGGATGAGTGATTCATGTTTTCTGATTAGGAGAGGCCATGACACACCTTCCCCTCCACACTTTCCGTTAAAATGGTGCTAAAACAGATATGGTCTTCATGTTGACATTGGGCTCCATGTGGCCACCCACAGGCCAAAATACAACCCCTCCCTCCAGTACAAAACCCCCTCTAACATAAAATTTAAATTTTTAAAAAAATAATTGGGGGACTAAAAACTTCTTTTGTGCAATGGGGTGGAATGGGGCAAAGTCAAATGACTGTATTTAGACAGTCTGTCAAGACCCTTGGAGTTACCCATACACCCCTTCTCTTTAAAAATATATATCAATTTTTGGCTACTAGCATTTTTGGAATAGTAGCCATGTTAGTTTGTGGTTCAGGCATATCAGAAAACAAAACAAAACAAACAAAATAAAAATAAAATAAAAAACACTGTAGCACTTTAAAGACTAACTGCTATACTGTATATTGTTAGTTTTCGTGGATCAAGTCCACTTCTTCAGACAAAGAGTGAAACTTACAGGCATGGTTTTTATACACCAAATTCAGGGGGTCAAAGGGAGAAGGGTGTGGTCAAGCAAGATGACAGACAAGCAAGCACAACAATACAGCTTCACACAGCCGTTAGCAACAATAGATTATTCAGATTAGCTCTAAATTACTCCCTTTCAATATCAAGGTTGCTGAGAAAGCCCATTCTGGTCTCTGATCAACTTTTGACCTGCATGTCTGAAGAAGTGGACTTGATCCACGAAAGCTAACAATAAAAATATAGCAGTTAGTCTTTAAAATGCTACAGTGTTTTTTATTTTATTTATTTTGTTTTGTTTTCTGATATGGCTACTAGCAGTTTCCACAAGACTATTATACATTTAAAAAAAAAACCAACTGAAACATGAGTGTCCTGAGAACAGGTATCACTCTCTAAGATCCAATGTAGCACAAGGGTAATTTTCTAATTTTCTAGAGATAGTCCAGTCCAACGTAAGAGATGGCTGATTATTTGCTTGAGCCTAAAGTAGAAGGTATTTTGTAGTGACTACATCTCACACTCAGGCGAGATAACTGGGACACCTCTTGGCACACTCACTCACTCACTCACTCACTCACTCACTCACTCACTCACTCACTCACTAACTTATACATATCCCACCAAAATTAACTAGCTTATATATATCCAACAGATGAAAAGATTTTTACAAATAACAATATAAAATTAAACATAATCTAATACTGAGTTGAAAGTAAAATTATCACAAGATAATGTAATGAACTTAAATCAATGGATTTTAAATTGTGGAGACCAACATAAAAGAGAAGTGATATATACAACCTTGGGCTTGAACTGGTTACAAAAAAGACAAATAGAAGAATGGGATAAGAAGTACAGTAAAATCCTGATTAACGAATGCCCTACTTACGAATAATTCAACTTATGAATTGGTTCTGCACTGAAATCCATGCCTCAAGTTATGAACAGGCCCCAATTTATGAATTAATTCTTTTTCCTCTGTGTTGCCTCAAGTGAAGTAAAAAACGGCATTTCCCCTATGGGTTTCCTTCAGGTTACAATCTGATTCCCCATAGTGCATTTGGAGGGAGGCCTTTTCTTTATCCAAATGGAGATGCCTCAAGTTACAAACAAATTCGACTTACGAACAAGGCCATGGAACTGGTTATATTCATAACTTGAGGTTTTACTGTCTAGATATAGGAGGTATATAGAAAGAGATTTAACACCATTTGAAGAGTTGTTATATAAATTACGAAGGTGTCTAATGAAAGATAAAGGGGTAGTAGGTAAAATATATCATTTATTAACCAAAAAATGAGGCACCACAGAAAATTCTAAAAGAAACATGGGAAAAGGATTTGGGAGTAACAGTTGACAAAAATATTTGAAACAGAAATGGAATCAGCGGTTAATGAAATCTCTCTCTATAAAAGAGAAGGAACACAATTGCAAATTAATTTGGAAGTGGTACTTGGCCCCAATATGCATGTGGTAGATTACTAAGGTTGGGACAAATGTATGTTGGAGGTGCAGTAAAGATCCAGGTACATACTTGCACATGTGGTGGGCTTGTGTATGCCAGAAAAATTCTGGAGTATGATTAAAGAAGAACTGCATAAAATTATGAAGGTTAAGCTTAGGTCAAGCCCCAAAGCAGTGATGTTGGGGGATATAGATGAATTTAAAACAGATGAAGATACGAAGGAATTAGCAGTCACTTTGCTATCAGTGGCTAGACAATTAATTGCCACCGAATGGAAAAACAAATTCGTAATTAGTAAGGAAAAGTGGTACAAAAATGTATGGTGATTAGCACTTAAGGACAAATTAACAAACAAATTGAAGATAAAAAGAGTTTTAACTGTTAAAAGATAATTTTGGAAAATATGGGAGCCTTTTGTAACATTTGGTTTAACTAGCAGGGATGGAGTCAAGCCAACTCAGGGTATGTTGGAATTTTGGCAGAAATAAATTGGAATAATACATAAACTAATGAGTTAAAAATAGGAATCACTTTGTACAGCACGGGGTGGGATAAAGGTAGCTGTTTGTTTTGTTTTTGTATCATATTTTGTATTATATAATCATGTTTTAATACATTTTAAACAAATAAAAATAATAATCGAATACAGTAAACAACAAACAATAAACCAAAGAGAATAAATTGTATACAATATACAATAACAATACCCGCCCCCCAACAACATACATTGACTACAGTAAAATCTCAAGTTAATTAGGCCTATCATTTGGTAATTGGATGAATCTCTTTAAAAGCCTCTTTAAAAAGAAATTATTTCAATTGACATATTCCTCCATTACTAACATTAACAGCTTTATTAGAGAACAATTGGTAGCAAATATAAAAAGATCACTGCTTGAATTGTCTGGCAGCCACATTGTATTGGCACAGCAGAAGGTGAAAAACCATAAAGTAGAATGGCCATCTTTCTCATCCCAGATCTATTTCTATGTGTATAATCACCCTCTTTATGCTTCCACTCAAAAAGCTCTGTTGAAAAAGACATTTCATTAGCATTAAATCCAATGTCCTCAGAACAAAGTAAAACAAAAATAAAGCATAACTTTCAGGAAGCACCAAAAACAATCTTGGAAAGTCAATCCAAGGTCATTATGGTCATAGTAAACAGAGACTGTTGTGTGTCATATGAATGGTGTGGAAAAGCCCAATAACCCCAGTGCCAAATCAGATATTTTATAGAAGATAAATGCTCTGGCCACAATCCAGTCATGTAGCTCTGCAAGTAGCATAATTTTTAAAGGCAAGTTGCCTCATGTTAAGAAACCACCATAGACATTATCGGTTGCACACAGAGACACACAGCTCAGTATGTGATCAATCCTGTTTGCGGTGATTTCTTAACTGGTGCTATTTGCCTTCAAATGTTAAGCTGTCTGTTTTACACCCGCATAATCAGGCAAAAGCCTTTGGATCTCTGTGTGGAAGAACCCCAACTGAACTTTGTAGATTTAAGTCTAAATGTTTTAAAGAATATCTCTGCATCAACACAGCTATAACCTAGTGGAGTCCTATGGTCATCATTCATTTCTCCAGCTTAAAAAAATCATTATATGTATTGAGTTAAGCCAGTGGTTCCCAGTTTTGGAAATATATAACCCAATGCATCACAGCTGTGGAAATGGGTTAAATTTACCTAGATAAATAGTTTGCCATAAATAGTTCAATGGCAGCGTGCCATATTACAGTTCCCTTCAGTATTTGGTCTTTTTTCAATGTGACAATTTCCTCTGCTGAAGTCCAGCAACTCAACTGCTTTTAAGTGCATTCTCCTTTGCTGTAGCTTTTCCCAAACTCCCACAAGACCCACTTTTGATTCCTGCTGTTTTCAAAAGGCTGCTCAAAAGTATGACTAGCTTTTGCTATGTGTTACACTTGAAATTTGCTTCAAGCACACATAGGACTGGAGCTGTGAAGAACAATGCAAAGGAAACATGAGAATAAATGGGAAGTGGGAACCTCGAGCACTCCATATTGCTTGAGTGATCTCTTAGTATGTACTTCATTGGAAAAGATATTGCTTTGCCCATGGTGAACATGACAGAATATTGAGGAGCAATTAAAACATAGGTTGTGTCTATTGTGGAGAAGCATGTGGACATCTCTCCTCCCCACTTAAAACACACATTATTTTCATTAGGTTATTAGGTTAACAACTTTATTTGGAAAAAGGAACTATAGTGGGTTATGAAAGGCCAGTGCTTGGAATGGGCGCAGCAGAACAGCATCTGATGTCTATCTTCCAAGCATGTTGGTGGATTCATTTTGACAGTCTAGGGTCTGATCAGGACACAAAAGAGTGAGAAAGAGCATGTTGATAGATTTGATAACTAAACATGGGTTGTAAGGAATGAATGTACTTAGGGTAATTGGATGTATGAAAACATGTACAGAATGTTGAGTCAGAATATTGGGTCAGAAAAATTGTCTTTGTAAAAGTGCAGGCAAAGACAGCTACAATTGCCAGAAGAGGGCAGAAACAGAGTGTTACACCAGGGGTGCCCAAACATTTCCTGCCAGGGGCCTGACCACGCCCCCTCAGACAGCTGAGTGGGCCGGTCATGTGGTTCCTCCCACCGCCGGTGGTGTGTGAATTCAATGCATGTTTTTGGGCTTATTTTTGCCACCCCTGCCACTTCCCATAGAGGAGGTTGGTTGGAACATTTCTGTACCATTTTTTGAATTTTGTGGTGTGTTTTTGGTGCATTTTTTGGTGTGATTTCAGTGTGATTTATGCACTTCCAGTGCAGGAGCAATCCACCCACAGGCCAGATGAATTGGCCCCATGGGCCGGATCCGGCCTGTGGGCCATAGTTTGGGCACCCCATGTTACACAATATGCCCTTCATTAACATACTAGACTAGAGTTGGTGAAGGAGGAGTGATTGATGGGGAAAATTCTGGAAAAACTGAGAAGAAAATGGAGGAGTTTTGAAAATGGCTGTAATGAACAATCTGAGTGAGGGTAAGACCACCTCCCCCCCGAATCATTAGATAGGTTTATTATTTTGCCTATGTGTGGGTAAAGTACTGATCTGTATTACCTATGATTGCCTTCCTATTTGTGTATTCCTCAGTTTTGCTGAAATAAAACTTTTTAAAAATCCAAGCCCTTGAACAGCAGCTGATCATGTCCCCCAGAAGCAAGTAAGGAAAGTTTGTTTGTTTTAGTTATCTACAAGCTACAAAGATTAGGCCGAAGTACTCTTTATTAGCTTAACCCTACTAGGGAAAGGGGAGGCTGTAATTTGTTAAGGCAGAGCCGGGATTGAGGAATTGACTATCCCACGACTTGACTTGCCTTTAGAAAAATTCTGGGCAGACTTCGCATCCTGGCTGGTACGGTCCCAAAACTTAAACAATTCTTAGGAAACTGATCTGGCAATTGTTACATGGGTATGTACCACCCCTGGGTGCAAATCCACTTGGTTGAAGGTAGGTCCTTTGGTTTAAACCAGCGGTGCCCAAAGTATGGCCTGTGGACCAGCCCTAGCCTACAGAACCATTTCATGTGGCCCACCACCTACCTTGCCGTACCCGGAAGGGGTTCCAGATGTCCCGGCGCATGCACAAATGCACCCATGCTGCACCCAGAAGTGATTCTGGATGCTCCCTCCACGCATGTGCAAACAAACCCACGCTGCACCCAGAAGTGGTTCTGGACACCCCAGCACATGCACAAATGCACCTGCACCACACTCAGAGGTGAAAGAGGATACAGATACGCAAATGCACCCACACCACACCTAGAAGTGAACACAGATGCTTCCGGGGAACATGATCAGCTCTTCTGGGGGCAAGGTCAGGCCTGCAGCACAAAAACTTTGGGCACCCTCGGTTTAAACTGTGGGGAATTATGGCAGTCCTTCTGAGCCAGGCTCATGCCCAAGTCAGTTCCCTGCTCTGCTCATATATAGGGATTGCTTGCCTGGGTATAGTGCCAAATAGCCATCTCCCTCATAACAGATCTTCTCTAATGTACAAAATTGCCACCAAAAGTGGCCACGGGTTTCCCTATCCCACCTACCTTCCACCAATCTTCTTTTGCTGCTGCCACTACAACAGGCCTGCCTTAACATCTCACAACTATACCTCTGTCCAGTGTCCCAAAGACTCAAGCCCAGGATCCACATGTACAATATCCCAATGAGCAACCACCTTTCTTGATGAATTATATAGAATTGTATAACAGAATTATATTCAAATTTTCCACTGACACGTTCCCCCCACCACCATCTCCAAGTAACAGAGGCTAGAGATTTGATGCTTTTGTTATGCATCTTGCAGAAAGCCAAGATGTGATGAGGGTGTGGAAAACCTCCTGTTTAAAAATGTTTAGGGGATATTCATTTGCATCTAGCAGTATACAACTGAGCTGCTCTAGGGAGAGCAGCTTGAGCTGCTGTTTTGCTCATGACAAAAATAAATAGCAAATACTTGGAGGTTTTTGTTTCCCTCAAAAGACATCCTATAACATAAAAACAGTATGGTGACAGCAAAAAAAGGACGTTAAAATGGAGGAAAATGGAGATAGAAAGGGAAATTGGTGCTGCCTTTCTGTAAATCTATGGCCACTGTATGAAACCAAATTGTTTTACCTATTTCAAGAAGATAAGAAAAGACTAATACAAAACCAGAACAATCAAATGTACAGAGCAGATCCTACACTGAACAAGTGTGCAAAAATAAGACTTTTCATTTCATAAAATCGTAGAATACTTGAGTTGGAAGGGGCCTGTGAGGCCACCGAGTCAAACCCACTACTCAATGCAGGAATCCAAAGCATAATTATGATGATCCATTTGTTCAGTGTTTTTATAGGGAACAGAAAGTCAAGAGTAAAAACTAAAATTGACACAAAGAAAGGCACCTGATTTATATCCTATTCATATATGGCTCGTACATCCCATGAGCTTGTCTTTCCAAGTGGCTCTCTGGGAGTTAAGTATAATTCTGGCATTTGAGAGCTCTCCCCAGGGAAAAGCATCCAAAAAGAGAACCTATAAGCAACAAGCCATTGTTAGGAGAGTTCTGTCACCACCAGTGGTTTTTTCTGTAGGGGACCTTTTCTCTGTACAGTGCCACAGAAAGGAAAGCTTGCCTAGCCAGTTCCTCAACCTACAGACTTAAAATGGAGCAATTATTTCTTATTTATGTACTAACTCTAAGGTATTTCAAACACCTGGGAGGAGTTTTGGGAGATAAAGTTTAAACCTTCAGAACTCTAGCTGGGATAATAACTCCAGTAGACATCTGAGTGTTCGTAGTTCATAAAATATGAAAATCCATCCCTACTTGGAATTATAACTATAATTATGACTATAATTATAATTAATTACCTCTTGAAAATAATTTCCTGCGAAACAATGTCTTTTTAGTCAGATGTGGAGTGCAGTTAAAGGAGATGAAGGTAAATGAAAATAATAGATACAGTATTTCCAAAGTCTGGAAGATAGTTGGAGTCACAAAGTTTGAATTATAATTTGTTATTATGTGGCTATTTTGGGTATATTGATTTATATTAAGGTTAAGTTAAAAATTAAAATAAGAAAGAAAATAATTTCCCTGGCTCTACTATATCTATAGTAATAATAATAGTGTTTTGTCCAGCAAATTCTGACTTATGGCAACCCTGAAAAGGATTTTCCAGGACAAGAATACAAAGAAGTGGTTGACTATTTCCTTTTTCTGTGGGTGTCCTGGGATTGTGCAGCTTGCATAAGGTTGCAGGCTGGCTCCTCTCCCTGGAGGCACAGTGGAGGAATCAAACTCCCAACCAAGATATCTAAACCATTGAGCTATATAGCCAGCTGGTATATCTATATTTAAGGCAATAATCTGTGACCTTCATATACTGTTTGATTCCATCTCTCAGCAGCCCAAACCAGTGCAGGCAATGATGAGAAATACCAGAAGTTGCTGTCCAGGAACATCTCAAAGGGGGGTTGGGGTATACTTTGCCCATCTAGATTTACACACACAACAACTTTATACAACAGCAAATGCACTGGTAAATCTTTCATGTTCCTCAGTAATCAATGAACAGTAGGTGACATTGATAAAGCAGACAGGACAACAAAACATGACATACACCAGTAGAGATGTTTTAAAAGTCTGGATGTATTTCAGTCCATTTTGCTTCAATGGGAAACAAATAGGGAAGAATGTAAACAACAACAACAAGAAGAAGAACAAGAACAACAACAAGATCTTCTTACATTCTGTTTTAAAACCACACTCTCAATGTTTCTCCCCAGGCCAAATACAGATGATCTGAAGTTATTCTGAACTGTCACACAGTGTTCAAAAGAAGCCATTGGCAGGCAACTTTAGCAACTTGATTATTGTAGTTGCTTAGAATCTCAACCGTTGGCCATGTTGAACCCATGACAGGAGCTGGTCATGCATTGTAACTGATCATGTAACTGACCTTAACACACCCTCCTTTCTTCTTACCATAGTGACAAAGATGCCATCAATTTGCCCTTTTGTTATGACCAGTTGCTATGGGCAATTGATTCTCTCATTTTAATAAAGATACAGTGCAATAAGATGCTAATTAATTACTTTCCATACTCTGTGGATTGTTGACATCCTCTGGCTCTGAGCAAAGATCCCAATAAATTTGGAATCTTTGTTTCAGTTTCAACATTTATTTTTGTCACCATTCTTCATTACAAAAGCCAAGACAAGATTTTGCTCTTTGGAAACATCTGTTCTAGATAAACTTGACAGCCCCTTTGTTAGACAAAAATCTATAAGTTTTAGAAATAGTCTTGGAAAACTGTGTTCATCCCCTTACAAGGATCATGGGATTTTAACATACAGTTAGACATTTTTAACCCCCCCTCCCATTTTCAGGATGAAATAGAAACTGATTTTATGCACATTTCCTTAGAAGTAAATCATACTAGGCTCTACTTGTCCAAAAATATAATATTCACCCAAACATATATTTTGAGGCTCAAAAACAGAACTTTCATGAACCATTTAGGATTGTAGTAAATACAGTGATATGCAATACAAACATTTGACCCCTATTTAGTTAGACCACGTACTGCAGTGGCTCAAGTGGACTGCAGTGGCTCAAGTAGCTAAGATGCTGACTGGCAGGTCAGCAGTTCAATACTTGAGTACTGCATGTTGGAATGAGCTCCCGTCTCTGTGCCAGCTCCTGCCAACGTAGCCGTTTGAAAGCAAGAAATTGCAAATAGATAAATAGGGACTACTTTGGTGGGAAGGTAAACAGCATTCCATGCACTCCGGTGTCTAGGCATGCCTGCCACATGTCCATGGAAATGTCTGAAGATATAGACAACACTGGCTCTTCAGCTATGAAACAGATGAGCACTGAACCCTAGAGTTGGATACGACTGGCTTTTTGAGCAAGAGAGACCTTTACCTTTATCTTTAGTTAGACCACATCTACAGTACTTTGTCTGATTCTGGCACAGAAAGATGCAAACAAATTAGAGCAGGTACAGTGATGGGCTACAAGGATTATCAGGGGACTGGAAACCAAGCCGTATGAGAAAAGACTGAAGGAACTAGGCATATTTTGCCTTGAGAAAAGGAGATTGAGAGGTGATATGATAGCACTCTTCAAATACCTAAAAGATAATCATAAAGAGGAAGGGCAGGATCTGTTCTCAATCATCCCCGAGTGCAGGACACATAATAATGGGCTCAAACTAAAGGAAACTAGATACAGGCTGAATATCAGGAAAAAGTTCTTAACAGTTAGAGCAGTACAACAGTGGAACCAACTGCCTCATGAGATGGTGAGTGTTCCAACACTGGAAGCATTCAAGAGAGAATTAGGCCACCATCTGTCAGATTGCTTTGATTTGATTTCCTGTGATTGCCTAACAGGCCCCTCCAACTCAGTCATTCTACAAATGTTCCTCTATATATTGAGTTTTGAGCTGTGCTTGCAAACTGCTTCCCTCAACATCTGGGAAGTGGCTATTATGACCACTGCCATTGATTGAGATCTAACGGTCCCAGCAGTAGTGGTGGTGGCTTTCCCAGCTTTCCAACCAATAGGTGGAGTGCTTCAACTAGGAAGGTGGGGAAGTGGCTGTTACACTATTGGTTGGGCTCTTTTGTATCCTGTCCAGATGTAGGGATAGTAATACCAAACAGCATTTTACTGCTCTCCCTGACCTAAAGTGAGGTATCACCTCTGGAAAGCCAACATAAATAGGCCCTGAGGGTATTGTGGCTTGCCTGTATCTTGAGAAGACATGCTTTATCGGAAAAGACAATAATGCAGGCAAAGTTGATTTCAGTAGGATAGCACTCAATAAATAAAACCACAGCCTTTTGTTAAGGATAAAACCTTTTAAAGGCCACTAAGTGTGATAAATTGGAAAAGATTTGATGGAACATATTAACAATAACAGAGAAAGAAATGGAAATGAAAGCACAGTTCTTCCAGTTTACCAGTGCCAGATTACCAGCAGCAGTAAAATCCAAAAAGAGGGAAATTTAGGCAAAACCAGTGGATGTACATTGAGCTAAGGAATGAGACCTGGAAGCTCAAGTTCCATCTAGGTGAATGAAACTTATTTGGGCTCCAAAAGAAAATCAGCCATGTTTTGATTTAGGGAGAAATTTTGAAAGCATACTTGAAGCCGTGGATTAGGCTTCAAATGATTGATGTTGTAATACTGTCCTAGTTGTTCAAGTGCTCCAGTACGTTTTCCAGCTACTTCATCAAAGCTTGATCCTTGAATGGCCATTGCTGTGTTGTCTGCACAGATGAACTATTTTGTATTGTCATGAACTGGTTGATCATATATGTCTTAGCGCTGGAGACAATACACTTCCTTGGGGCAGTCTATTCTTCTGCAACCTCCATCTGCTGTTTGTTCCATTCATCGTGACATAGAATCTCCAGTTCTGGAGGAAGCTGCCAATGATGCTAGGAAGCTTGATTTCTTTTCATCAATAAATTTGGAGATGCGGTTCTGAATAATCCGTTCCAGTGCCTTATAAAGATGGCAAAGGAGTGACACTGGTTGGTAGCTTTTTGGGTCATCTGTGCCTTTGCTGGGTTTTAATAAAGCAATAACTCTAGCCTGTCTCCACAATTTAGGAACCTTAAGTTCGTCTATGCAGCTGTTCATTAGTTGTGGAGCCATTCCAAAGTGCAGGGATAAAATTGCTTTATTTTATTTTATTTTATTTTATTTTAGTTTGTGATGTACACTAGTACCTCAGATAACAATGAGACTTGGTTCCACAAGTCTCATTGTTATCCAGTTTTTATCATTGTGGAATGCATTGATCACACAATGTTAAAAAAAGTCCACCCGGGGGGGGGGATCTGCCTACCACTTTGGAAAGGGCAGTGGGGATCTCATGCGTGGAATCCCCACTGCCCTTTCCAAAGAGGCAGGCGGATCACAGCGTGGGACCGGCGCACGAGCCAGTTCAACCCCCCAACCCAAGTGCCGATCACGTGCTGCAATCGCAGCGCCCGGGTAGGTCTGGGGACATTGGGAACAACTCAGATCAGGTCCCCCGATCTCCCCAGAGGAGGCAGGGGTGGTGGAGAGTCTGAGGGTGAAAAAACCTCCCGTTATCCAATTTTAGCATTATCCAATGTAATCGTTATCCGAGGTATTACTGTATTTGTTAGTGGTGGGTTTTGATTTGGTGTGGGTATTGTTGTTATTGGTTTTCTGTTTGTTCATTGCCCAGAGTGGGATAAAGCCCAGATGGCTGTTAGAAATTCGAATAAATGAATAATAAATAATAATAAATAAATGGGTGGTATAGAAATTCAAATAAATAAATAATCTGCTCTGTTATTACATCATCAACATCTGCTGCTTTATTCGGTTTCATACTGCTTATAACTTCTTCCAATTCAGATGCCTCTGGTCAGATAGCGCCCCCACCCCCTGCACCTTTTTGCCTTATGTTTTTCTGTTCTGACTAACTATTTGGTTTGCTGTTACTCCAGTATAGTTTTGCTGTAGCTGGGTTGTCTACTGTTCTGCTTCATATCTAAGTACAGTGAAACCTCATACAACAATCGTCCCGTATAACAACGAAATCATATAACAATTATGTTTTGGGGTGAAATGGTGTCCCGCACAACAAATTTCCCTATGGAAAAAATCATACAAAAAGTTTCAATGGGAAAACCACTTAGCGAAAAAAAATCGTTATACGATGCATCCATCGTATAGCAATTGTTTCGTACAGCAACGAGCCTTGTGGAACAGATTAAAATCGTTGTATGAGGTACCACTGTACTTGACAAATGTGCACCATCGTGATTTCCAATTCTCAGCTAGAGCCTGCATCAGTTCTTCCCCAGCGTCAACAGTATCTTCCTGAAAAAGATCTTGGTTGTAGAGTGCCTAATGCTTGTCTAGCAGAAGTTGATGGCTCAGATAAAAGTCTACCAAAGTAGAAAAGTTGCATTCTTGGAAGGACATCCCTTCATGTGGAACACCCTAACTTAAGTTAAGCAATGCCAGTGTCAGTTTTAGCATCCCAGAGTGCCTGAACAGCTGGGAAGTTGCATCTAATTAAAGTTGTGATCAAGCGGGTCATATAATATTTCACAGACTCCAGTGAGAGCTCACTAAGCATTAATAGCTTAGGCTTCCTGGGTGCTTTCAAAGTCAAAGAAAAAGAATATTAATTTGATGTGATGAATTGAGGAAGAAAGACCACATGCCACAATTGCTGGGAAGAAAGAAATCCACAGGGGTCCTTGGTTTCAATAAACTGACTCACATAAATGAAGGAACTCAGTGGTTCAAGAGTGAGCCTGTGCTGCAACATTACTTGAGTATACAACAGAACAGACCTCCTGGAGCAATGTTTACAACAACATGGTACAATCAGGTGGTGATAAAAGATTGTGACTGATCATGTTGGAAAGGACTGCTTCATTAGGAGCAATTCCCCTTACAGTGACCTTTCCATACATACAAAAGTCAATCTAGTCCAGTTCCAAAAGAGAAGGATGCATGGAAGTCAACTTTCAAGAGTTTTCTTGATTTAAAAATCCAATGTCTGTCTTGAGAAATGAAATCTCACCTGTTTTCTAGATACCAAGCAATCGCTATCCATTCCTGCTTTCAAACCCTGCCCATCTTCCTGGACATACTCTCTTCTCCTTGCTTTTATGCCTGGCAGTTGGATCCCCCCACCCCTGCTCCTGTTGTTCTGATGCTAAATAGAGCACCAGGGGAAAGGGGAGACAAGTAGATGAATTGGCCAGCATGCTGAAGAGACAGAAATAGAGATGCCTGTGGCATTCTGGAAGCCAAAAGAGCAACAGATCTTATTGTTGAGCTTTCCATGCTGTTCAAGACAGGACAGCTGGAGGCTGCTCTTGGTTTTTTATTGTGTGATTATGTGAAGCTACAGTCCATGTTACACAGTCCCAGACTAGAACTGAAATATGTGCTGGAATTCTACTTCTGGATTCATGCATGACTGTGGAAGGATGTGAGGTACATATATGTCTTAGTGTTGAAATGTCACCAGTTTAGATGACAACTCTCAGAATTCCCAGCCAGCATGGCCACATCATATTGGCTGAGGGATTCTGGGAACTGAACTTTGGAAAGTATTCCAACAATGACAACACCACAACACAGCCCAGCTCTGGTATCTGTATAACCCACTATTGTCAACTCTCAGCAACAGTGGCTTTCCAATGTGTCAGGTAAGATTATTTTCCAGCTCATAACCTCATGGGGGTCAGTCATTCAAAGGAAGGAAGGGAGGGAGGAAGGAAGGAACGAACTAACGAACTAACGAACTAACGAACTAACGAACTAACGAACTAACGAACTAACGAACTAACGAACTAACACTGCAGGCACTGCTTAGCTGTCAATGTTGGACAAACTCCATTGATTTTATGCAGTGGTGGGATTCAATTATTTTTTGCTACCTACTCTGTGGGTGTGGTATGGTGGGCATGCCCAGAGGAAAGCCCTGTGTTGCACCTGAATTAGGACTACAGTACTTTATTTCAAAACTTGGATGGGCGGGGCCAGCCGGAATTTCTGCTACCGGTTCTGGTGAACCAGGGTGAACCTGCTGAATCCCACCACTGAGTTTATGGTAGAAAGATGGCACTGCAAGACAATCCAGGTGTGATCCAGAGAAGCAGAACGAAACTGAGACTGAGACTTTTACATCCCAAGCTTCATCCCAGAGGAATGTTGTCCATGTTTAAAATTGAGCATGGAAATCCATCATGAGATGCTGCATAGGCAAAGGTAGGAAGAGAGGCTTATACACCAGTGGCAATAGTCAACCTTACGTGACCATTTTATAAATGAGATTAATGTGTTAAATTGCAGTAAATGCCTCAGCTAAGAGAAACTTATTTCCTTCTCTCAATTGCCTCCCATACGTGCCCCCAAGTGCTAACTGTTGAAAAACAGAATTACCCTGCAGTGCACAAGATGGCTGGTTCCTATGGCTTCATTAATGTTATTGTTTCAGTTTCTTCTCTGCGGCCACCCATTTTCATCTATGCACAAATGCTGCAGCATTAAAAGGCTGCTACAGCTAAAATTATCATGTTAATCTCAATTTGTGGCTTAGAAAAGGACAGAAGGCACTTCTCATCATGAACTTTGGGAGTTGATTTTTTTGATGACATGATTTGGGAAATAAAGAGACCCTATTGTAATGATTATTTAGTCAAATAATTAGTTTTTAATTGTGAATGGAATGATTAATTGCATGCCAAGGTCTTTATTTATTTAAATTTGTTCCTTAATTGTACTTGTTATTTCACTGCAGCGGCAGATGCATTTAAAATGTTGTACCCTTGTTAAGCATTCATGGCACTTCAACTAAGAAATAGATTTGAGGATTTTATAGCACGCGCATACGCACGCACCCATGCATGCACACACACACGCACACACACAGAGAGTCTCCAAAAACAAATTTGGTTTAGTCATTCTTGATCATGGTAAAACCAATGAAATTTTACCAATAAAAACATCACTTGGCCAAAATGAGGGTGAGCTACAGCATAGGAAAATCTATGATGAAATCACCAAGAAGACCTTGATTTTTCTCTAGAGCCATTTGTAATATCCCACTACATATACATAAAGTCCTTTTGTTAACAGGATTCTCACTTCATTTATTCCAGAGGCTGACAATTCTTTTCCCTCTCTTGGGAAATTCCTGAAATGCACTGAAGTGTCCACATCTGGAGGAAATGACTGGACTGTAGTGTCTACATTGGGTGTCTCAGGTTGTCATGCTAGCTATGTGCCAAGGCTCAGGTACCACCAAAGGGTCTACTTGCAGCCCCTGAAAGCTTCTGGGTCTGCAGTTCCATTTCCTTGCTGCTACTCCTTGTAAAGATAAAGGGTTCCCTTGCCCAAAAGTCTAGGGGGCAGCCAAAGAACGCCTTCCAGCTGCGCGGGTGGCTGCAGCACAGTAACATCTGTGGTCGTCAGCTCCTGCCCTCCCTCTGGGCCCCTGCCAGCCTGGCCAGGAGGCTGATAAAAAGAGCCAGCTGATGGGCGGTGAGAGGACGCTCCCGCCCTCCCTCTGGGCCCCCTTGCTACTCTCGTTCTTGGCCGGTTGGGCTGAGAGAAGCCAGAACACCTGGACTTTGCCCCGCTGTCGCCCAGAGACCACCTGGAGATAGGGGGTAGGATTTTGCCACAGCTGCACCAGGACTGAATTGCGGTTGTGGTAGAGCAGTGGTTCCCAATTAGTGGTACGCGTACCCCCAGGGGTACGCGAGATTGCATCAAGGGGTACGCGCAGCAATCTCTTAACTAAAATATTAAATCCTTAAAAAACAATAATGCAATAACAATTGCCAAAAAATTATTCATTTTAATTAAACGATCAGTAGGTAAGTCAATCGTATGCATCAAGCGCTTTCTCCCGTGGTGGCGGTTTTTCCCGTGCCTCCCGCGTCTCGCGTCACCTGATCGCGGCCGCCCCCATTCCTGCCTATTTGCTCATCATTGTCAATCAGTCAGTTCGGTTTATATCGCGTGAGCGTGTCACTGTGCTCGTTGTGTTGTTTTAATTGTGAATTAATAAATATCCGTCACATCTCATGCAACAGTAGACTCAAAAGTTATTTTGCGGAGCAATCACTGGTTAATTTTTGGGCTGGTCTTAAAGACGTTTATCGTGACAGCACGACGTACCTTTGCGAGAGCGGATTTTCCGCAATGACAAACTTAAAAGCTAAACATCGTCACAGACTTCAACTCGAAGACGACTTGAGATTGAAGCTGATCAAAATGCAACCAGATTTTTCAGAGTTGTGCAAAGAAAAACGTGCACATTTGTCACATCAATGAAACATGTGTTCTCTGTCATTAGAATGTATTTTGATGATAATAAATATAAAATACACCTGATTTCATTTTTTATTTAACGTTCCTGCAATAAGGGGTACGCAAGTTTGAAGTCTTTCTTGAAGTGGTACGTAGAAAAAACTAATTGGGAACCACTGTGGTAGAGGATGTATATTAACATTGGGACGGTATTTTGTATTGTACATTGTTAAATCGATTACTGTATTCATTTATTTTTGTATTGGGTATGGATTGTATTATGAGTATATTGTTTATTGTCCATTTGGTACTGAATATTGTTTATGGACTGTATTCTGATTATATTCTTATTTTTTGTGAAAGATTTGTTGACTGTATTGACTGTATCATATTTGTTGTATTTATATAATGTTTTTTAATATTTGATATTGTAACATTGTAAGCCGCTCTGAGTTGCTTCGGCAAGAAGAGCGGCATATAAATCGAATATAATAATAATAATTATTATTATTAGTTCAAATTTATATTGCCGCCCACTCACCGTGGTGACTCAGGGCAGCTTACAGATAATACATTGCATTACAATACAATATGTTGGGGTGGGCACAGGGGGAGGAGCGGCAAGGTCCTCATCCTGCCCTGGCTTCTTCCTCCCCTGGCAGTTGGTATAGGCACAGGGGAATAATAATAATAATAATAATAATAATAATAATAATAATAATAATAATAATAATAATAATAATAATAATAATAATAATAATAATAATAATAATAATAATAATAATAATAATATGCTCTTTTTTGATTATGTTATTTTTAATATTTATTGTTGACATTTGTTTTATACTGTGATTGTATCCTATTCTTGTTAGCCACCCAACGCAGTATTTCACTAATTGGGATGGGATATAAATCTAATAAATTTAGTTGGGAAAGCTACTTTTACAAAGTAGCATGTTGTAGTGTGCATTCCGAGGGTGCAACCAATAGTTAGTTGTCTTTTTAAAATAGAGCTGAGTGAGTTGAGGGGGATGGTGGAGGACAGGAGTGCCTGGCAGACAGTGGTCCATGGGGTCGCAAAGGGTCGGAATCGACTGTGCGACTGAACAACAACAATTTATTTTAAATTTTGAAAAGTAACTGTCATGGGATAGAAATGAGGCCTGTGGGTTTTTTAGAATAGTGATGTGGATCTCTGTGTGCTGTTTATTGGAGGGAGGTGGCAGTGTGGCATTATGGGTTGTCACTGGGCAGGAACTGCTTGTTAGGCTAAACATTCTAACCTTCATGTTTTTGGAGAAATTTTTGATAGACAAGGAGTACTGAAAAGTCATTGGTTGGACTTCTTCAGAGGAATGCCCAAAGGGTGGAGTTTGTGAGAGGAGTTAAAATGGAAGGGAGGAGAGAGAACAGTCTCTTTTCGGTTCTTTACTCTTTCCACGCTGTGTATGTCTATGGGTGTGCTGTAAACTCAGCAAACATGTAGTCGTTTTAAGGTAAGAAGGGGGGGGGCCCTCTGAGCTTCCACACTTAGTAAGGTTTCCATTGTTTTCAATGTGCTATCTGAACTGAAAATTCTTTATTGGCCTAGAATTGTTTTGCTGCCTGAAACTAAGTACCCTGCTTTGCTACAATATATTCTTTAAAAAGACATGAAGATTGTAGTTGTTTCAGAATTTGTATAAAGGCTAGCTGAAATCCTGAACTGCTTAGCTGGAGGGCATCAGTTCAGATGTGGTCCCACTTATGTGTAGGCCAAGGTTCTACTCAGGAGTAATAGCTCCATTACAGTACTGTAACTTTATTGGACAGTTTTTCAAAAGTAATTAAATGATTGCCTTCTTTACTTCTGGGGGATGATGAGGAAGTTATGGGATAGTGATCAATGGTATGAAATTGGATTCACCAAATTATAGAATCATGGAGCCAAAACAGCACTGACCTTTTTTGTAGCCACATCACACTGTTGACTCATATTTAGTACTATTGAGCCAAATGTCCTCTATCTTGTAACTATGCATCTGTTCACCCTCCCAGGTTTAAAACGTTTCACTTATCCTGGTTAAATTTTATTCTGTTGATTTCAGCCCAGTGTTCAAGCCTATCAAGATCTTTTTGAATGCTGTTCCTTTCTTCCAAGGGATTACCAATTCCAACCTGTTTTGTGTCATCTGCAAATCTGATAAGTATTCCCTGTTCTCCGTCATTGAAATCATTTATGGAAATGTTGAAGAGCATGGGGGCCAGGACTGACCCTTGTGGTATTCCACTTGTTACCCCCTCTTAGCTTGAGAGGGAGTAATTAATAAGCACTCTCTGAGTCCGACTCTGTAACCAACTGTATATCCACCAGATACTTGTCCTATCCAGGAAGCAACCTAGACATCTTGCTAATCAGAATATCATGGTGCATTTTGTCAATGGTTTTGCTGAAGTCACGATATATTACATCTACAGCATTCCCACTATCCACTGTGGAAGATTTATCTGGCAGGATTTGTTTTTGACAAATCCATGTTGGCCTATAGCTATTATTGCATTGTTTTCAAGTTGCTTGCAGTGTGACCATTTTATAATCTGCTCCAGAATTTCCCCTGGGAATTACATCAGGCTGACTGGTCTGTAGTTCCCCATTTCTACCTTTTTGAAGATAGGGATAACATTAGTTCTCCTCTGGCACTTCCCCTGCCACCCATAATTTCAAGAAAATGTTAAACAGTGGCTTTGAGATCTCTCCAGCCAGTTCTTTCATATCCCTGGATGAAAGTCATCTTCTTCTGAGATTTTGAATTTATTCAAGGTAATAAAGCAAAGCAATCACACTTATATGCTGCCCCATAGCACTTACTGCACTCTTTGGGTGGTTGACAAGTTAATTAGCATTTTGCCCCCAACATGCTGGGTACTAATTTTACCAACCTTGGAAGGATGGATGCTGATTCAACCTTGATCACAGGTCAGGATTGAACTCACAAGCTCTTGGTTGCAGGGCAGCAGTTTAACCCCTGGACCACCAGGGTTCCTTGACTGTTTATCAATCTCAGGCTGGAATCCTGTCCCTTCCACTTCATACTGTTTTTTTTTTTTTTTTTTTGGGGGGGGGATGAACTCAAGTAGAAATTGAGCACTTCTGCCTTTTCTTTGTGCGCAGCTGAGCAACTGCTTCTTTTATCTATCTTTTGCTATGTATGTTCCAGAAAAATGCTTTTTTGTTGCTTTTAGCATAAATTGCTGGAAGAAATATCAACAATTTGAGATATGCAGATGATACCACCCTCATGGCAGAAAGTGAGGAGGATCTAAAGAGGCTCCTGATTAGGTTGAAAGAAGAAAGTGAAAAAGCTGGCTTGAGACTCAATATCAAAAAAACCAAGATAATGGCAACAGGCCCTATCAGTCCCTGGAAAATAGATGGGGAAGAAGTAGAAGCAGTGACAGACTTTACTTTCTTAGGATCAAAGCTCACTGCAGATGGTGATTGCAGCCATGAAATAAAAAGGCGACTGATTCTTGGGAGGCAAGCGATGAGAAACCTGGGGAACATAGTGAAAAGTAGAGACATCACATTGAAAACAAAAATTCGCATAGTCAAAGCAATGGTATTCCCTGTGGCAATGTATGGTTGTGAGAGCTGGACCATTAGGAAAGCTGAACGCAGAAGAATAGACGCCTTTGAGATGTGGTGTTGGAGGAGAGTTTTGAGAGTCCCATGGACAGCGAGGAGAACAAATAGGTCAATCTTAGAAGAAATCATCCCTGACTGCTCATTAGAAGGTCAAATAATAAAGATGAAGCTAAAGTACTTTGGACATCAAATGAGAAGAGAGGATTCACTTGAGAAAGCTTTGATGCTTGGAAGGGTCGAGGGCAAAAGAGGAAGGGGAAGGCCCAGGATGAGATGGCTAGATGGTGTTGTGGAGACGGTGGGTGCAGAGCTGAGCGAGTTGAGGGGGATGGTGGAGGACAGGACTGCCTGGTGGACAGTGGTCCATGGGGTCGCAGAGGGTCGGAATCGACTGTGCGACTGAACAACAACAACCAGCCTCAACTCATTCTCAGCTTTTGCCTTCCTAGCACAATCTCTTCAATTCTTTGCTCCTTGTCTGTACTCTTCCTTTGTAGCCTGCCCTTCCTTCCACTTCCTTTATGTGTACTTTTTTGTTTTTAGTTCCTCTTTGAGCTTTTTGTGAAGCCATGTTGGTCTTTCCCCCCCTGTCACCCACCTTTATTTATTTTTGAAATTGTCTGGAGTCCTGCTTTTAGAATTTCATTTTTTAGAAACTTCCATCCATCTTGGACTCCTTTTACTGAAAGGATCTCCTGCCATGCAATTTTACCTAGCATTGTTCTGAGTTTATTGAAGTTTGCTTTTCTAAAGTCCAGTGTGTACGTGCGGCTAAACTTGGCTTTTCTTTCCTTTGAGATCAAAAACTCCTCCTGTCCATTTTTGTGTGGGCTCAACACCAGTAACAGAGCATAAAGTAGCATTTCAACTTGGATTAGCATTCCTCCAATATTCAGTGAGGTAACACCCCTACCAAAAAATTGCAACTGCATTGCAAAAAAGGTGAAGCGATCCCTTATTAATGTAAATAGTTTTGAAAGGCAGTTGCTTTTTCCTTATTGGAAAAAGGGATTTACAAGTAACACATTATGCATAAGGATTGCCCAGTTATTGTAATTGACAGAGGGATGGACTAGGATTCGTGAGATATGGGTTCAAATCTCTGCCTGGCCATGAAAATTTGTCTAAATAATGACCTCCAAAAGAGTTCTCTTTAGCACCTCTGTTCAGATCTTGCAAACTCAAAGCCATGGTTTCCTTTAGTGCAGGCTTCCCAACCTTTATCTGCTGTGGGCCTGACCATGCCCCCCAGACAGCTGAGAGAGCCAGACCATGCCCCTTGGAAGCTGACACATTTACAGCTGTCATAAATGCTGCCACTTCTGCATTTATGACAGCCACAGGTGTGTTTAACTCATGCACATCTGCTTCCACTCTGGGTGCAGCAGTGGCGGTGTGACACACATTAAATGGTGCCATGGGCCAGAGCCGGCCTGCCTGTGGGCCATAGGTTGGGAACCCCTGCTTTAGTGAGTTAATCCTATCGATATTCAGTTTCCTCTTTTCATGCTTCCACTTTACTGTTTTCTTCAATGAATTTTGCCTTCATATGGTGTGCCTTGGGATTACTCCACATTTTACCTCATAAGAAAAGAAAATAGAATCAGATCATTTGGTATAGACCTGTAAGGATGGATTTTAGATCTTGCTGACTGCTTACAAATGGGTTGATCAAAATTAACTTGGGAGTGGTGTTTCAAAAAATGGAATTACTTTCACATTTTGGGTGCCTGCTATTAAGCATTGTTTCCAGGAGATCAATCTCTTAATTACATTGTACTTTCCTTCTCTTGAGATGGATTTGGGTACAATAAGGCCACAGAGCAGTCTCATTCTGACACTGGGACAAAGCATGAAACACTTTGTTCTCTGAGAAGAAACTACTGTAGAAACGAGAAGAGAAAAGGAATTAAATGAAAAAATAGGCATTTTTTTTTTGCCCACTACCTGAATTGGCTTGGGAGGTGGTGGAAGTTTTTTTCACTTATCCCTTTCTGCTAGCCTGGGGGGATTCTATGGCAAATTAAGGGTGCCACTGAATACACATAAGTCACACTAGCGAGTAGTGAAGAACGGACTTTTTTTTAACCCATTTTGGGCTCTCTGACCCCCCCCCCGCCAGCTCCAGGGAGGTCGGGGAACCTGATCTGCGCTATTTCCGAAGTTTTCCCACTTCTCTGGCTGCTTCAGCAAGTCAAAACGTCAGGATTCGAATCCTCCAGGAAGGTGGGGAAACTTCGGAAATAGTGCGGATCAGGTCTCCTGACCTCCCTGGAGCCAGCAGGGGGTTCAGGGAGCCCAAAATGGGGGGGATGGTTTTTTTTCACCCATTTTGAATTCCCTGACACCCCCCTGCTGGCTCCGGGGGGGGTCAGAGTACCTGATCCACAGCTGCGGGGTGGCTGGGGAAGCCAACGGGGACACCCCATAGGGTTCCCTAGCCACCCGCCCCTGTCTCCGCAGCTGCAGGGTGGCTGGGAAGCTGAACGGAGAACCCTGTTCAGCTTTCCAACCACCCTGCTGCTATGAATGACTGCATTGGATAATGCTAACAGATCATTATCCGATGCAAAATTTCTTTAGAAATTTTGCACCGTTATCCGATTTTAGTGTTATACAATGCAGTCATTATCCGAGGTATTACTGTACTTTGAAATGATGGCTCTACAGTCTCCAACCCACCAAGCTATACCAGCTCACTTCCTAAACAGCATCTGCATCTGTGCATTTCTTCCCTCTCTTAGTCAGTTGTTCTCATTTTGTTGTTGTTGTTGGTATGTTGCTGTTTGTTGCTAGCAAGTATGCAGTAAAACTAACAATCTCTGTAATTTGTCTCTATTTCAAATAACTGCAAGCATAGAAATTGTTTTTTTTTTTAAAAAAAAACTTTCTCCTGCAAATGTTTCAGATTGAGTTGCTGAGATCAATGAGTAAAATTAATGAAAAATGGGTGGACCCTGGGAGACTTGTAGCAACCCCCCCCCCCGGGTGGATTTCTGCACTCTGTTGCACAGCTAAACAGAATTTTACCAGAAATTCAAAACTCTGCAACATTTGTCAGGCATCTGGGAATCCATAGCTTCAGATTTGTTGCTTTAGAGAAGACCTTGAGAAATCGGCATCCAGAAAATGTAGACCTTTCCAAAAGACAGACTCTTTCATTAATGTCATCCAAGTGATTTCTGGCGCCATCACTTTAATGCAAACCCTTTGCATAAGTCTTCCTTCCAGTTTTTATATCACCCATAAAGATCTAGCATCCGCAGGGGGGAAAGAACAAGTGAACTGAAGAAGAAAAGGGGCGAAGGGGGAGGAGGTTGGGAGAAAAGGATAAAATGAGGGCTTTGGGTGGAGTAGTGTGGGAGAGAAAGAAGTGGAAGATGGTTTAGCATTCTGCCTCATTGGGTGGGGGAAACCACACACACACACACACACACACACAGAGCATCATTTCAGGACTGAACATAACAGATGGTGGCCTGTATTTCACAGTTTTCCTTTGTGCTGCATCTTCTCCCTCTGCTGGTAGGTGAGGACATCAAAGCCTTTGTACAACCCATGGAAACTTTAAAAATGCTTCAGATTCCTGTAGACTTTCGCTGTGGGATGTGCTGATAAAGACATTAGATCATTTTAGGCCAATGAGCCTGGTAAATGGATGCCGTGTTCCAATCAAGCTGAGGTATGGTAGAGTAAGAACAGATTTCACTTAAGTGGGAAGAAAAGCATCCCTCTGCTCTCCCACCCTTTTGAAAAAGCTGGAGGAAAACAACAAGGTTTAAATATGATTAATATAGTCCACAGACTAAATGCTGATTTTAAAAAAAAACATTTAGGGGATTGTTCTTGGGAATAACAAGTTATAGCATAGGTGTCATTTTTTGCATACATCTCTGCATTACACAAGGAATCTTTCCATATCCATTTACCATTACTGAAACACTACCTTCATTAAACAGTGGCCACTTTCATTAATTTTTTTCTCTGGATGGCACACTGAGATTAGAAAAAAGAAAAGCTTCCTATATGCACAGTCAAATTCAATTCAAAGTCAAAGTAACAACAACAACAACAGAGGGAGAGAGTCAAGATGCAACACACCTATATAAGTGTTGTGGAAAAGAAGAAGACCCGTTTTTTGGTGGTGGTTGTTTTTTACATTGCTTTACCAGGAGATGCATGAATTGAAAACAAACAACTGGAGAAAATCACAAAATATCACGATTTGCAAATCGAAGTTGAGTGTTTATGGGGTAAGAAATCTGCTATCGTACCCATAGTGAATGGAGCCCTTGGAGCAATACTTAAAGGACTTGTAGACACAATAGGCACAAAGCTGAGCGAGTTGAGGAGGATGGTGGAAGACAGAAGTGCCTGGGGGACAGTGGTCCATGGGGTCGCAGAGGGTTGGAATCGACTGTGTGACTGAACAACAACAAAACTTTGCAAAAAAAAAAACACCAACCCACCAACCTTTGCCTATGTCCTTAGATGTTACCTTAACATTTCTTAGGTCCTTGGTTAGATCTTGAAACGTTAATTTTATACCAGTCTTTGACTGTGAATCTGATGGTAGATATTTATCATCATAATAATGTGCTATCACATTGATTCAAATGTATGGCAGTTTTGTCCAGAGTTTTCAAGATAGATATGTGGAAGTGGTTTACAATTCCCTTCTTTTGGGGGCACCTGGGATTGAGCAGCTTGCCCAAAGCTACATAGCTTGGCTCTTCTCCCAGGAGGCCCAATAGGGAATTGAACTCACAACCTCCAGCTCTGCAGCCAGATACCTAATTTACTGAGCTATCCTGATATATGTATAACCATATACATGATGTAGAAGGGGAAAATGCGGAGGAAGTAAACAAAAAGATTCAGGTTCTTCTTCATGTCAGAAGCACCACAGTGTGATTAATAAATTTATCAGATTATTTCCATGTATGATTGGTAACATCAAAAGAAACTGGGGTAGCTAACAAATTTTTCATAGTACATGTTGAGGGGGGCAGAGAATACACTGACAGAAGGTAAGAAGCTTCTATACATTTGTGTCAGAGCAATCTTCCCACCACCATTTTCTTAGCATCACTTTAGGTTTTCTCTACTTCAGTCCATGGCATATTATATGATTTCCAAGGAACTCTGTTCTTTGTATAACCAGGGCCCAGAGTTTTCTGGCTTATGGCATTCTGCGAAGTATTCATAGCTGTTCAGTCAAGATTAACACATGTTCTGAAAGAACATTTCCTTGATTTTATCTGAGGGGGGGAGGCTGCAGTGGGACAGAGGCTAAGAAGCTCAACTTGTTAGCTGGAAGGCTGGCAAGTCAGCAGTTCAAGACCCAGGTACTGCATGATGGATTGAGTGCCTGTCCCTCTCCCAGCTCTTGGGGACATGAAAGAAGCCTTATTTGGGCATCCCCTGAGCGGAGTTTCTCCAGCAAAAATCCTTTCAACCCAGAATAATTTCTGACATGAATGTATTATTATTTGAGAGGGGCATGAGGAGAACTGAAAAAAATATGGATATGCATTTGAGGCAGATGCTAGATATTTTGGGGGAGCAGGGGAATAATGATCTAATTAGACACCCTCTCAGCTAACCTGAAGTCTCTGAGATACATGCTTGTTTCTCAAATGGAAAGCACATATTTTAGTAGGATTAGATTCAAGTTGATTTCTGTCATAAAATGTGCCAAGTTATGTAATACATCTGTTAGAAGTTGTTCTACCATCTGAAGGCTGTCTGACTGAGCAGCAAGTATGAGATCATCAGCAAAAATAAAAGTTTTGGTGCATTGAGGAAGTTGTTGCTCCTTGATGTTGATGTTAAACAAAACAGGAGCCAGTATTCTGTTCTGAGTTAGCTCATTCTTTGGAGCCATCCACTGACTGTGTTGTCCTTTAAACTGAATGAAAAAATCAATGGTTTTACAAAATCATTGCTATTAATTAACTTATAATAAAAACCTCCTGCCAACTGAGTTGCGCCTCCAGACAGAGCTGTTGCCCTTCATGAAGGGTGTAAAGACATGGCTGGCGGGGCAGGTATGGGGTACTGGCCATACGGGTACCCCAACCTGCTGACTCATTGATTACTTTTTAAATCTTTTAACTCTTCTAAATTTTTAATCTTTTAAATTTTATGTATGGGTCTGGATTTTATCAACAAATGTTATTGGATTGTTGTGTTTTTATTGCTATGTTAGCTGCCCTGAGTCCGTCACGGTGGCATTTTTTTGAGCTGGCCTGGGTGGGGTGGGGCGAGGGCAGTGGAGCGGCCTTAGCACCCACAGCTGTGCTGGCCTCTCCACCCAGTGGCAAGTCTGGAGGTGAGGGTGGAGAGGTCCTGCCATCTGTGGTGATGGTGTCTTTTGAGCCGGCCTGGGTGGGGCAGGGTGGGGCACCAGAGGTGGAGTGCCCTGGCACCCACAGCTGCACTGGTCTCTCTGCCATGTGGCAAGTCGAGAGGCGAGGGCGGGGAGGTCCTGCCATCTGTGGTGTCAGCGTCTTTTGAGCTAGCCTGGGTGGGGTGGGGCACTGGCAGTGGAGCGGCCCTGGAACCCACAGCTGTGCTGGCCTCTCCGTCCGGTGGCAAGTCCAGAGGCGAGGGAGGAGAGGTCCTGCAGTCCGCAGCTACGGCGTCTTCCATAGGGCCGGAGTGGACACTGAGAAGGCCGCCTTCCTTGTGTTTGAGAGATGTGCCCCTTTGGCAGATGGAACCACAAGAGAGCCTCTCCTGTCTTCTCTGGTGGGACAGACAGATGTTCTTGGGGTGATGCAATCTCTTAAGTATCCTGGCCCACTACCATGTAGGGCTTTAAAGGTGATGACCAGCACCTTGAATTGCACCCAGAGGCAAACTGGTAACCAGTGTAGCTCCCGGAGCAATGGTGAGGTGCAAGCATAATGCCTGCACCCCATCACCACCCAAGCAGCTGCATTCTGGACCAGTTGCAGTCTCCGAATGGTCACCAAGGGCAGCCCCATGTAGAGCACATTACAATAGTCAAGTCTGGAGGTGACCAAAGTGTGTATGATCATGAGCAAGGAGTCCCGATCTAGGAGCGGGCGTAACAGCTGTGGGTGCATTTATGGCAGCATTTTACACATGCATGGGCGCATTTTACTTCCACTTCCAGTGGGAGGAACCACGTGACCAGCCTGCTGAACCATGTGACGAGTCCGTGGCGCAAAAAGTTTGTGAACCCCTGTTTTTGAGAAAGACAAATGTTATACAGGGCATTAGCTCTACGGACTCAATCCGGTCCTCCATCAATGGAAGAATTTTTTAAAGACAGGATTGAAATATAGATTGTTAAAAGTACAGGTTTTCACAGGGTAAACTAAATGGGAAGGAAGTATAAAGAGCAGCACTTATGGACTGAAGAACTTGGGAAACTGGTTTGGGTGCAAAACAATGACATTGTGTGGTTGATGTTGGTCTTAAAATGGCAGCATCTGAAGTAAAGTAATGACATCTTACCACTAGGCAGTACATGAAGAAGAAGAAGAAGAAGAAGAAGAAGAAGAAGAAGAAGAAGAAGAAGAAGAAGAAGAAGAAGAAGAAGAAGAAGAAGAAGAAGAAGAAGAAGAAGAAGAAGAAGAAGAAGAAGAAGAAGAAGAAGAAGAAGAAGAAGAAGAAGAAGAAGAAGAAGAAGAAGAAGAAGAAGAAGAAGAAGAAGAAGAAGAAGAAGAAGAAGAAGAAGAAGAAGAAGAAGAAGAAGAAGAAGAAGAAGAAGAAGAAGAAGAAGAAGAAGAAGAAGAAGAAGAAGAAGAAGAAGAAGAAGAAGAAGAAGAAGAAGAAGAAGAAGAAGAAGAAGAAGAAGAAGAAGAAGAAGAAGAAGAAGAAGAAGAAGAAGAAGAAGAAGAAGAAGAAGAAGAAGAAGAAGAAGAAGAAGAAGAAGAAGAAGAAGAAGAAGAAGAAGAAGAAGAAGAAGAAGAAGAAGAAGAAGAAGAAGAAGAAGAAGAAGAAGAAGAAGAAGAAGAAGAAGAAGGGTTGAAAAGTAATTCTGCCAGAACACGTCACAAAAATAAATCATGATACTGTTCCACGAAATAAATAAAAGGTCTGACCTGAGGGAAACTGTTGTTTGTGATGTCGTTCTCTAGCAGGGCTTCTCAGTTGTGGAGGAGAAGAATGTCAGCCTGATAGCGATACATAATTTGTCTGTCCATTTAGCAAGGCAGGTTGCTTGTTTTCTAAGGAGGCCTCTAACCTCATTTTTGTCCTAGTGTGAGATTGCACCACACATGCCCTAAAGTCAACTGTGCAATCTTTCCAATAGAGAGCAATGGCCTTCTCACACTAATATCACACCATTGGCAAGAAATGAATGTCAACTAACTAAATTCAAACCCTAAGGGTTGTGTGTTCTGAGGTGCTGGCATGTGGGCATGATGAATTTTTGTGGCCCATGGCTGTGTGACCACATAACACTATGGATTTTGATGAGCAAGGTGTCACACAAAACAGAAGCACTGGTAATTTCTCACACACGCTCCTCCCTAGCCAGTTAGCTGGTTTTGCCATTTAACAGCATCAAATAACCTATTTGATTTAGACTGAGCATGGTTGGATGGGCACATCTGTGTGAAGACAGGAAATTGTGGCTCCAGGCCTTGGGAAAGTGGCAAAATAACTTATGCAAAAGTTGATTATGTCTAATGAAAATGGGGGAGAATTGTGTCAGGCTCCGTTTTTAGGAACAAAGTTTCTTGAACAGTACTGAGAACAGACTTTGTCTTTATCTTTCTCTCATTCTTCCTCGTTCTCTTTTTCATACAAATGGATGGCCATGTGGCCTGTTTTACAGAAGACTGTCCCTTATCTGTTGGAAAATAATCTTCTGTTTGTGTTCTTTATCTGAATAGATATCCACTCCATGTCTGCTTTTGAGAATTTTTTTTTAAATTGTAAGAAGACAAAGTAGGTACTTTGAATAGCACTTAGCATCAGCATAGTAAACTGAGCAGACATACTGTACATGTGATCACCTGGGAACAATATTCTCCTTATGGTGGAATGTTTTGTTTCTATTCAAATTTTACACCTTATTTCTAACTTTGTTGCTATGCACATTAATCAGCATATGCCAATTTAATTCACTGACATTTTTCATCATTTTAATGCGACATTTGTTTACTATTTTTCTGATACTTAATTGATCAACTTAATTTGGCTAATTTTGCCATTTATAGCTAGTTTGGCTATTTATTTAACTTATTTCTACCCTGCCTTTACATCAAGATTTGCCTGTCAATCCAATTTTTAAAATATGCAATTATGCCTGCTTTCTAAACCAATAAGAAAGAAAGTACAGTGGTACCTCATACAATTATTTTAATCCATGCCACAGGGCTCACTGTTGTATGAAACAAATGCTATATAATTAGGGTTGCCATAATTCTCTCCCACCAAACCGGGACAGTCATGTGATGTCATTGCATTCTTCAAACTGCTCATGCATCGGATGGGGCTGTCAGGGAGACCGTGGCTCTAAGATCCTGTGGAATCCCCATCCGGGGCGGACAGCCTTCATCAGTTTAAAATAAACTGTAGTCAAGAGGTTTTTTCCCATGTGATTCTTCTTGCAAAAGACTATTCTTGATGGTTCTATTTTTTTTATGAATAAAATTTCTTGGGCCACTCTTGAAACCACCCTTCCTCCCCTTCACACACACCCTCCCTGGAGGGCTTCTCAGGGTGCTGTTTTGCCTTCACTGTTTTCAAGCAGGATAATTGAAAGGCAGGAAGGCAGTGAATTAACTCTTTGCACAAATCTCTTGGTGAGGGGTGATCTTGCTTCCTTTGTTCAAATTTAAAAATCCGGGACTTTTACATGTTTTTTCTTGAACCAGCCAGGACAGCTTGAATCCAGGAAAATCCTGGGAAACCGGGACATATGGCAACCCTATATACGATGCATGCATCGTATAGTGATTTTTCCTATGGGATGCATCATACAATGACTTTTTTCACTAAGTGGTTATTCCCATTGAAAAATTGTTGTACAGATTTTTTCCATAGGGAAAATTGTTATGCGGGATGCCATTTCCCCCCAAAACCTAATTGTTATGCGATTTTGTTGCTATAGGGGGTGATTGTTGTATAAGGTTCTACTGTACATCAACATTCAAAATGTAAATGTAAAAAGAGCTCTTCATACTTGAATTTTTTGGAATAGTAGTCTGTGATTCAGGCATATCAGAAAACAAAACAAAATAAACAAAATAAAATTAAAATAAAATAAAAAACACTGTAGACTTGATCCACGAAAGCTAACAATAAAAATATAGCAGTTAGTCTTGAAAGTGCTACAGTGTTTTTTATTTTATTTTTATTTTGTTTTGTTTATTTTATTTTGTTTTCTGATATGTAAAAAGAGCAATAGTCAAAAACTTGATATAATGATGTCAGAACCAACTTACAGCAACTCTAACAGGGCTTTAAAAGTGAGATATTTAATGAGTGGTTTTATCAGTTCCCTAAATGCAGGACCACCAGGCTCAAGTGGGCACTGCTGGCAGACAACAACACACAGTGTGAATGTGGAGAGATACAGAGTCCGGCTCATTTACTGGTCTGCCAATTGCTGTCAAAGACATTCACTGATGAGGACTTGGGTTTGGGCAATGACAAAGCAAAGAAAGTGGCTTCATTTTGGCAGTCAATGATTTGATTAGGACATGTGAGAAGATCAGTTCCACACTCCAAATGAGTTTCCATGGCTGAACAGAGATTTGAACCCAAGCACCCTGAGTTCTAGTCCCACGTTAGGTATCATATAGTGGAGAGAGCCACTACCAAGAGAATGAAATGTCTTTTTTAAAATGTCTGGTACTGCAAAGACAAATATCAGTACAAGAAGTGTGACAGGGAGATGATTTCCCACATTAAGGTGTCATCACAGTAAAAGCCCTGTCTCTGGCACTTTGGTCCAATTCAAAATCATAATGAAAGTTCTTGGGCCCTAAGGTATGTCAGACTAGCAAGAACAAATGAGTAAGAGCTTTTCAATGCTCAGGAAGAGAATCTTGAGTTATTTCTCATGCAATAACTAAAACCAATGCAACTTTCCCCATCTAACACAAACTATACTGTACTTGTCATTTCTATACCTCTAGCACAGTGGTGGAGAACCTGTGGTTTTTAGGGGAGCCTGGGCTTCTGGGAATTGAAGTCCAAGTACACCTAGAGACAAGGTGAAGAAACCATGACCTAGAGGAAGTAGGCTAGTCATGTGCTCTCCAACCATTAAAAAAAAGCATTATAGTTTGCCCTTAACATTGTAGCTTAACTGAAGTATTTATTTTGTTTCTATTATTACCTCCATTCCTCTCTCTCTTTCTTCTTCTCATAGTATGGAGAATTACTCTTTTAAAAAAGCAACCAATTATCATCTATAACAAGCAATTAGTTGTCATTACTTATTACAATGATTAAAAACTAATATACGTCTCCCTTGCTCGAAAGCCAGTTGTGTCCAACTGTAGAGGGTGGTGCTCATCTCTGTTTTCAGCCCAAGAGCATCTGCAAACATTTCCATAGTCATGCATCTGCCTTGACTAGATGCCAGAGCACACAGAATGCTATTATCTTTCTGGCCAAAGTGGTACCTATTTATCTACTTACAATTTTTTGCTTTTGAACTGCTAGATTGCCAGGAACTGGGGCAGACGATTGGAGCTCAGTCTATCATGTAGCCCTTGTGTCTCAAACTGTTGATTTGTTGAACTTCTGGTTGTCAAGTTCAACTTATTAACCCCTCAGCCAGTCTCTTTAAAAAGTAATATACAAAGTTCTATATGGTTTGCAACCATGGTATCTACAGATGTGCCTCTTCCTAAGAAATCTTACCAGAGTATCCAAATGATGAAGCTTCAGATGGCCACACAGAAAGAAGCAAAGAAATCCTCAACTCAAGGAAGGGCGTTTTCAGGAGTGGCGCCCTGACATTGGAATGAATTTCCATCAGAAATCAACATTTCTGTGTCTTCAAGCATTTTTCACTTAGACCCCCCCAGTAATAAGTTATATCTGACCATTTCTGCTGCCTGGCTTTGTTTCAATGTACAGTACATCTGAATTGAAATATTTTATTAATAGGACTGCAAATTGGTAGTACCAATTAAGTATGTATTTTTTTTATTATTTTGTAAGTTGTTGTATTTATTTGCCATTGATTGGCTTTAACTTATGATGTAGATTTGTTTATGCTGGGGTTTGTTTGTTTTTTGTCTTTGTATGGCTGTTCTTGTGTATTGCGAGCCACCCAGAGTACTGTTTTACACTAAGCAAGGCAAGATAAAAATTAAACAAAAAATCTCACTCTATAGCCAGAATTCTATTACTATGCAAAAGCCAATTGGTATAAACCAGGGGTTCCCAACCTAAGCCACATGGGCCCATGGCACCATTTAATGTGGCCCCCCACCCTTCCAAGGGCATTTGAGAAACAAAATGGCCATCCATTTGAAGCTGTTGGGACAAAATGGCCATCCCATCATTTAGGCAGGGCAAAATGGCCATCCGGCCCTCTAATCTGACTGAGAGAGCATGACCCGGGCCCCAGCTAGAAAGGGTTGGAAACCCCTGGTATAAACCATATTGACAAACTGAGCAGCACACTAGCCAGATTTCTTGCAATGAAAATATTGATGGCACTTTTTAAAAAATTTATTTTATAAAAGAAACAACAACAAAAAACATATTACAATACAATGCAACACAATATATAAATGAAACAAACATAAAATAAATACATTCACCCTCCCCCAGCCCACAATAACATATAACTTCTAAACAATAACATATAAAAACATTTCCCAATCACCCCCCACCCAACCCTTCACCTTTCTGTCTTCTTCACTCCTCTTATCCTTCCATTGAAGGACCGCCTCCGAGTTGATGGCATACTTTTATGACATAGTATACCAACATATGCATGTTGAATTAAATTGTGAAGATTTGCCACTGAAATTTACACCAATGGACTTACACAACAGCAAAACTTTTGAATCAGACTCTGATCAGTGTGTTGTTGTTTTTACTCTTCTTTTCCTTCTTTATAGTTATTATTGTTGCTTTTTTGCTACTGTTTTTGAAAAATGATTGATAAGAGGACAGCATGAAATGTGAACAATTCTTGTAGAAGTGCGTCTAAAGATGATTTAAAAAGCACCGTTGCAAAAGAAACTTCAATGCTGCAACAGGAAAATGTTACTTGTTGCAGAAATGAAAAGACACTGTTCCTCTTGCTTACATGGCTTTTTAAAATGGGACTTTACATTACAATCTCATTACCAAAATAGAGAGCAGCATTGTTAATGATGATATGTATGCGTGGCAATCCTGTTGAACAGCTGTTGTGCATAACAAACATGATCTCATTGGCAGTGGCAAACTGATGCTGGATAAATACTTCTTTTGGAGATTTCAGGGTACATGTGAGTTTGTCACTTTGTGCACCCTGAAATCACCTTTAATCAGAATCAATTTGCTACTTATTGATGACAAATAGAGCAGTGCAACCGGATTTCAGCCATTATATTGATACTTCCAGCCTCAGGCTGGTCTTCTTTTCTGTCTGTCTATCTGTCCACCTCTATTAAACTTTATTCATTTTGTTTCATTTCATTCCTCCCCTATTTTTCTTCAAATAGAGGTATACATTGAGTCCTAAGACAGGTTTCTATCCAGTCCAAGGGAAGGTAATGTAAGTCCTTCCAGGGAGTGCAATCAAATTACACCAGGAGGGCATAAATTTGAACTAATAAATAAATAAATAGGTTCCACACCCCTGACCTAACCTGGTATCATCTACCCCAGGGATGGCCAACCTTTTTCGGTTGTGGGCCTGACGCTGACCATGCCCCCGGCCAGCATCGCAAGCCAGACCATCCCCCTGGAAGTGGGCGCATTTATGGCTGATGTAAATGCACCCACTTCTGTGTTTACACCAACCATGGGTGTGTTTGCCCATGTGCTGGCATGTTTTACAGATGACATAAATGCACCTGCTTCCACTTCCAGGTGCAGCGGAGGCAGCAATGGGCCTGATGGGATGGTGTTGGGGGCCAGATCCGGCCCATGGCTATAGGTTGGGAATCATTGATCTACTCTCAGTGGTCATAACATCTCCCTGATTTAACCTTCCTGAGAACCTTTTCACAACACCTTCATGTGACTGAACATGGGAATCCTTGTATGCAAACCATGTAGTCTACCATCCATGGCCCTTCTTGCTTTTATTCTGATTGCAGGACACAATGATCAAAGTAACCCATGGCTTCTCTTCCAAAAGAAAGTCCTCTCCATGTCCATGGAGTTTGCTTGGAAGACATTTCAAGTTTTTTAAAAAGACAACAAAGTTGAGTAGCTCAAGTTGAGCAAACAAGCTAGTAATTATGGTGAACATGTTGATCTCCTTGACTTGTTTTGTATCTTGGTAGATTAATAATACTTTCTTATGAATTATGGTGCAACATATGCTCCTGCTGACCTAGCAATATAATTCACTTACTGTGCATGCTTGACAGCCCGTCCGTAATAGCTTCTAGTACTATTAAAACATCATGGTGAGAAGAGACACGTTAATGTATTTTTAATGTGCTGTTACTATATGGTTCTGTTCCATACCTTAGATGTACTGCTTCCTAATGGGGAGCAGCTAAAGGAAATATATTTTTTAGTATACCAAAATAAAAATCTTCGCTTTCTTTTCTTAAGATGCTCATAGTCTCCAGACGCACTTTCGAAAAGCAAAAGCAAATCAGGAGGTAGTTTAAAAAGCAGAAACATATGGCATCCCACTCTTTTACCAAATAGTGTGTTTTAATGTTATAACAACCATTCAATGTACCATGAGCAATCATCAAGTAATGGGCCATACCATTATCTAGTGAAGAACCACACCAGTGACATCATGAATGGTTTTTATCTGGTTGATTTTTTTAAAGGAAAAACAAAAAGATAAGGAAAGGATAGATGCAAAGGAGGATGGAGGTGTTTTTTAAAAAAACTTTTTAAAGATTAGGAAATTAGGAAGCAGTTTTAATGACATCACAAAACTGGGTTTAACAAGATAAATAGTTCCTACAGAATTCATACTAAAATCCAGGACAGACTGAGGTATAAAAATCATCAACAGCCACCAAGGCTTCATATCAGGATAGAGGATTTGTTGCTTTAGCTCATGATTATATATTATCTGCAGTTCTGCAGTGGCTTAGTGGTTAAAATGCTGAACTTGACTACTGGAAGGTTGGCAGGTTAGCAGTTCAAGACATGAGTGCTGCATGACGGAGTGGAGTGAGTTCTTGTCTCTGTCCCAGCTCCTGCCGTTCGAAAGCAAGAAATTGCAAGGAGATAAATAGGTACCACTTCAGTGGGAAGGTAAACAGCATTCTATGCACTCTGGTGTCTAGTCATGCCTGCCATGTGTCCACAGAAACATTTGCAGAAGCAGATAGCACTGGCTCTTTGGCTATAAACAGAGATGAGCACTGAACCTTAGAGTCAGATATGACTGGCTTTCGTCCAAGAGCGACCTTTACTTTTACTATATATTATCTGCAGCTTTCCAGCTCCCAAGAAGAGGTCTAGGTCCTTCCCATTATATACCTACCTCTAATACTTCCATGTTCTGGCCCCATATTATTACTAAGATTTTGCATAGTGTAGTAAAGTGCATGCAGCAAGATTGTGGTAAATGAAGAGTGGATATATTGTAAGTATAACAGTACAGTAATTAATAATAAAATAAAAGGAAGAAAAATCTCTTCTAGTTATCTCTTGACATATTAAGGTATTGTCCCTCATCATATTGGGTCCACAGGCAATTCTGAAGTTCAACTGTCATCATTTCTTACCACTGCACATCTCAGCTAGGAATAAAAGTTGTTGCATTCCAGTACCATCTGCAGATTCAGTGTTGGGAACCAGTTCCTTGCTACAAGTTCTAAGTATCAAACCCTTCTGCCACACATCTCAACAATTTGGTTGAAAGTATCAACCCAGCATAAGGTTTATCTGATGAAAGTGACTCAGTTTCCATTGGAATTCACTTTTGATAATATTCAGTGGCAAACACATTTATTTTTATTTCTTGTTGTACATTGTTATCTGGCTGGACATACAACTACGGTAATGGAGTAGTAGACCATACAGCCAGAGATTCAGTGCTGAGTGTTGGGCAGCGATAAATAACCTGACTCCCTAAAAGGGCCAATGGCTATGGACAGACGAGCCCCTTTAGGTGGGTGATGGTCCCCCTCAGTGGAGGAAATGCCACTGGAAATCATCCTATTGATCCCAATGGTGAAATGAGTGGAGGAGAAACCACTTCACTATTCTGATTCCCAAAAGTCATGGAGGTGGAAGAGGCAATGCCAGATGGACTGGCTGTGAAAGTGTGCTTTGTTGATATCCTCAAGGCTGTGGCAGTCCATTGCAGTCCTGGTGTCAAATCAATCATGTCTCACTTCATATGTACCACTGGAGATGGCTCCATGATCATAGTGTGTGGGTCACTTCATGACAAGCTGTGATTCATCTTAAACAAATTCACACCAGTGGCATTTTTCTTGCTTGCCTCAGAGGGCGAAGGGGGCCTAGAACAAGCCAGCCTTCAAGTGCCCTGGGGAGAGGAGAAACATATACAGTAAAACCTCATATAACACTAAAACCTGGTTCCACAAGTCTTGGTGTTATATGATTTTTAGTGTTATCTGATGCATGTTAAAATCCTATGGGATCCATAGAGATACATTGTAACCACACAGGCTTTAGCGGTTGTTATCTGAAGCATCCCATAGGATCTTAATGTTATCTGATGCAATTCTTCCCCCCAGATTCCTTAATGTTATGCGATTTTAGTGTTATTCGATACTAATGTTATATGAGGTATTACTGTACTCAGATTGAGTTGCAGCCAATGACATTGTTATAATTATCATACTTCTTACTACTTATTGTCTTTCTCCTTCTCCTCCTCCTCCTTCCCCTGCTACCCCTTTTGTTCCCTTTCAAGGACAAATGGTGTCCTTGGGGATTTTCTACTGCAGGGGCCAGAACAACTTGGCTGGCCTTGGCTTCAGTTCATCTTGATTTAGAGGTGAGCTTTCTTCTGCTGTGTCTTGGGTGATGCTAACATCTTGGGATGACCCAGAATGTATCCCATATTCTACAACGTGCTTATTGATATAGATTGAGGCTGCCATAATGATCTTGTACTATAGATGAACTTGTCTGATAGTCCCTAAAAAACCCCACACATAACAGTTTAAAAATGGAATTCTGGCAGCTCTGCTTTTTTGGCACACAAGTTCAGAAAACTATATTTGAAGAAACCTACACAGGTGCATAAAACCTAATTTTCAATATATATTTTTTGAATCTGCTCATTATTTTTTTTAAAAAAAATAACAGGCTTCAGGTTATTTTTATAGCACTGTTCATAGTATTCTGCAACCGATTGTGGAGGCAACTGGGGTTTTTCCCCTCCTGCCAAGCAAAACCTTCTGTTTGCTGACTATTTCAACTCTTTACATTTCATCCTAAGTTAATATTGGTTTCTGTTGTCCTTTTCCACATTGAGACCCAAGCAAAATAGATCTCTGTGATAGCCTTTCCAAATTTTTCTTAAACATTTCCCACTCCTTGGTTAATCTTTCATTTTTTTTCAGATGGTTTTCCATATGCTAGAAGGAGGGAGGGGGGCGACAACCCAGCAATTGCTCCAGGCACTTAATTAGACCTTCAGAGGAGTTAAAGGATCATGTTTATGGAAGACATCCTTGGCATTTTGCCTTCTGGCAGCAAAACATCTGCTCAGAGTGGGTGTGTAAGGAACACGCTACCCACACACTGCTGCCCCTGCCAGACTGTCTAGAATCAAACGAGAGACTTCAGTTTTGAAAGAAGCAACAACTGAGATTATGACATGCTCTTTTGCTTTGTTTTTCTCATGCTGGAGGATGGATTTTGTAACCAGTATAGTTATAACTAGATGGCTAAATTATGGCAGCCTAGGATAGGTAAAGGTCTCCCATGCTCAAAAGCTAGTTGTGTCCAACTCATATCCGTTTACACCCAAAGAACCAGCTCTGTGTGCATTTGCAAACTCTTCCATGGTCATGTAGCTGGTATGACTAGATGACAAAAAATGCACAGAATGCTGTTTACCTTTCCTGCCTAGGCAGTACCCATTTATCTACTTGCAATTTCTTGCTTTCAGACTGCTAAGTTGGCAGTAGCTGGAACAGACAATGGGAGCGCACTCCATCATGCAGCACTCAGGTCTTGAACTTCTTTTCTGCTGACTTTCCAGTTGTCAAGCTCAGCATCTTAACCACTAAGCCACCGCTGACTTGCATTCATATATACATGGGAATTACCGATTACTCCATTTCAGTGGTTCTTGACCTCATCCCAAGTTCTAGTCTGCAACGTGTCAACTAATTAATTATGTAGCCTTAGAAGATTCTCCAATTTTACATTTCAAACCATTTTTTAAATTACTGGTCTCTTTCCTCCATAGCTCCTTCCCTCTTCATGTTGTTAATGAATGCATGCTCTGAGCTTGACCAAGAAGTGTCTCCTACTTTCCTAGCCTTTCTGCAAAGACAGGAGAAATATTCTGTAAGACTTTTAGGACAGACAGGGAGAAATTCCCTGAATTTTTAAAAAATTAGGTTACTTTTCAGACTAGGGGCCAGAAGGTAAAACAAATACAAAGCAAACACACTTATATACTGTCCCATAGCACTTAGGATGGAAGCCTGAGTCAACCTTGAGTCCTGGTCAGGATCGAGCTCACAACCTTTTGGTGGTAGGACAGCAATTTAACAACTGCACCACCAGAAGGAAGGTATTTTCTCTCTTTCTTAGACCTCAAACAACTCCTAAGGCAAATCTTAACTTCCTCATAGTTTCAAGGCATTGTGAGTAAATTCTGAGTTTTTTCCTAAAACAAATTGCCCTGTTGGAGGAGGCTGAGGAAGATATTTACAGGAACATTTCTGCAGTACTAAAATGTCTCTGATATACAGGGCTAGGCATCAGCTTTGCAGTTGGAAAACAATCAAGTATTCTCTCTCAAAAAGCAAAGCTCCCTCAAAGCTTATATACTACCTTTGTGCATTTTCTGGGCAATTTATAATGTAATTAGCATTTTTGCCTCCCAACAGATCTGGCTAGTGAGGCATGTGTGGGGTGCAGGCCAGATGGTCTGCTCGGCTGGCTCTTTTGACCCCCACCTCTCTCCCTGTTATTTTTTTAAATTTTGAAATCTTTTAAATTTTTTTAAATTGTAACCTTTTAATTGTAATCAATGTTTTAATTGTGTTTTTAGCCTTGTAAGCAGCCCTGAGTCTTTTGATGAAGGCAGGATATAAATGTGATTAACAACAACAACAACATGCTGGGTACTCATTTTACTGACCTTGGAAAGAGGAAAAGCTGAGTTAACCTTGTGTCCCAACAGGATCGAACTCACAACATTTTGGCTGCAGTACAGCAGTTTAACCACTGTGCCACAGTAAACTTAATTAATGTTTAATTTTTATATTATAGATTTTAATAGTACAGTAAAACCTCATATAACACTAAAACCTGGTTCCACAAGTCTTCGTGTTATATGATTTTTCGTGTTATCTGATCCTCTATGGGATCCATAGAGATACATTGTAACCACATAGGCTTTCGCGGTTGTTATCTGAAGCATCCCATAGGATCTTAATGTTATCTGATGCAATTCTTCCCCCCAGATTCCTTGATGTTATGCGATTTTCGTGTTATTCGATACTAATGTTATATGAGGTATTACTGTATTTTAAGCCTGTTGCTCTTGTACAATTGTAATTGTTGTGAGCTGCTTTGGATCCCCTATGGGGAGAAAGAGAGAGAGAGAGAAAGATTTATTTATTTAGCATATGGCACTTCTACACATTGAGTCAACATATAACAAGAAAGAATATATATATATATAAACTATATAAAACTAAGCATGAATTTATAAACAAACATCTAAACAATTTACCGGTATATATTCGATTGCACCAGGAGTTGCCCTTTAAAAAATCTTCTCTATTGCCCACATATGTAAGGTTACAATGTTGTATAATATGTTGCACAGCCTGTCACGGTGCACTGAACTCCCATGCTAGTGATGGTAATTTCCCCCATTTGTGCAAAAAGTCCACACATCTACCATGCCCTGTACGTATTCTATTAAAACTAGTCCATATCTTGCGAGGTTGATCAAAACTGGGTAGGTGGTTACACATTGAAGATTGTAGTACTGGTAAAGAAAGAAGTCCTTTAAGGCAGCTTTGATTTTAATTGTACAGCTTGCTTTTACAAGAAAAGGTTGTTGGAAGCTAAGCTGTAAGAAAGCCTCAGTGCCTGGAATCATAAGACCCGGAATTCCCCAATCCCAAAAAAAGAAATTTTCTCAACTTCTATCTCTATTCTGCCTGTGTTTTTTTCAACGTCAAGTACAATTTGGTTTGTTAAATGCTTGGGGCACATTCCCATTAAAGACGATACCTCTTCTACAATATCATTTAGTTTGACTCCAAGGTATGTACTTGATTCTCTCTTTGAAGTTCTTTTTGTGTAAAGAAGGCTCCTTTACATGATTCTGGTTTTAGCTGGCTTTCTTTTGTTGTTACAGGGAGATTGTAACTGAGATCATCGACTGCTCTGTAATATTTCAAAGTGCGCTCTACCATTGTGTTACTCAGAAGGGGCTTAGCACGAATCTACATGTATTAGCTTTGTAATGACAATAGCCACTAAAGGTTTATAGCTTCTTGCATCTTTGCACCGTTGCTGGTGTTAATGTGATCATTCTTCTTCTTTGTTTTTCCGCCTCCTTTTTTTTTATTTTTGGCAATGCGTTTTATTTTCATTAACTCCTGTCCACATAAACCAGGCAGCGGAGTTTTAGTACCAGCAAACAGCATCCCATAAATTAGAAGAACGTATCAAATTACTTTGACCTTTTCCAATATTGTGAGATTTGGTTGGCTGCACACTCTATTTATAGCCAAGATACTGAACTGCATAGGGAGAGGGAAAGCACCACCAGCTAATGAGACTTTCTTCAATGTGAAGGAAGTCCAGTGATGGCATTGTCCTATATTTTACACAGCCTACAGCACTTGGCATTAGCTTCCCACTTAATCATTCGGATGACAAAAGGTATAATGAGATTAGAAACTTGTAAAAAATGATAAGAAGAAATGCAATAATCTCTCCTAATGATAAAAATTATACCTAGGCTAGGAATCAATGTGACTTCAACTCAATCTCATTATGATCCTGAAACTGGTAATCTCATTTTCCTCTTGAAATAAGCTGGTTACATTTATTGTTGATCTAATCTATATTTAGAAAATTACTCAAAAAACGGAGACATCTACATTCTATAACCTGAAGACTAAGCAGAGAAGAAAGAATATCTCACAGGAGAAAATTCCTATTGGCATCCTGTTTTCATTTTGTAAGCTTGCACAAAACCTTGCCACTAACACCAAGGCAGTGTAGAAAACTAGTCAGGGTACTATTGAGGACTAGTCAGTTGCTAATCACAGCACATAGATCAAGGGATGCAGCAGGAAGGTCCCACTGACCTGGTCATGGCCAGCAGGCTCACATATTTATTTACTATAGTCTGTATTTGATTAGTTCTACTGTAATCCATGGGGCATTCTGTAACTTGGTGGTTAAGAAACTGAATTTGACCACAGTTCGACACCTGAATGCTGTATGACAGAGTGAGCAAGCGTTGTCTGTCTTAGCTCCTGCCAACCTAGCAGTTTGAAAGCAAGAATTTGCAAGTACTGTACCACATATACTCGAGTATAAGCAGTGATGGGATGTCCCCGGTTCCAGACGGTTCCCTGGAACGGGTAGGACCAATCCCGGAGGGTTCTCCGGGAGGGTAGACAACTTTTCAGGCGTCCGGTTCCGGACGCCTCACCGAAAGACATTTTTTTAAAAAAAATCGGAGCTAAAATGGCTCCAATTGACTGCGCATGTGCAGAAACTCAATCTGACGCATTGTGCATGTGTCATATTGAGTTTCTGCGCATGCGCAGTCAATTGGAGCCATTTTAGCTCCGATTTTTTTAAAAAATTGTTCTATAGCTTTCAGGGCGGCGGCGGTGGCAGCGGCACCAGCCCTCTGAGGAGGGCACCTCCCCTGCGGCACGTTGAGGGCTGCCTGGGCCGTCCGCTGCCGACAAGCCCCATGGCCTGGGGACACCCGGCGCAGTGCACCGCTGCCGCCTCCTCCTCCGCCGGGCGCCTGTGGGCTGGGTGCCTGCAGCAGCCGCCCCCCGCCACCGGAGCTGCCGCTGCCTGCATCCCTGTGGCCTCCTCCTTGGGCCGGTCCCTTTTTAGCCCTGCTGCGGCGCCTGGCGGAGGAGGAAGCTGCAGGCGGTGGTGGTGCGGCATGGGGACGGCCCAGGGAGGCTCGGCAGCCGCGGCTGGAGTCACCGCCAGAGCCACTGCTGCCCGCCGCCCCTGGCCGTGGCCGGAGCAGGGCTAAAAGGTACCGGCCCGAGGAGGACACCACAGGGGTGCGGGCAGCTCCGGCGGCGGTGGCGGCTGTGGACGGCGGCTGCAGCCAGTGGCTCCTGTGGCCACAGTCGGGGTGCCGGGTCCCAAGAAAGGTAAACGAGGGGTTTTTATTTGGGGTGGGTGGGTAATTTATTTGTGTTTTGGGTGGGTGGTTGTTTTTATTTTATTTATTTATTTATTTATTTGTGTCTGGGTGGGTGGGCTGAGAGGGAGGGGTGTGTGTGTGTGTATGTTTATTTTTATTTTTTATTTATTTTTATTTTTGGCCCCACCCACAACGTCATGACGTCGGCTTCGGCCATGACGTCATGACGTCATGACATTGGCCACGCCCATGACGTCCGTGATGTCATAGCGTGGTAGTAGAATTTTTGTCATCCCATCACTGAGTATAAGCCAACCCGAATATAAGCCAAGGTACCTAATTTTGACCTGAAAACCCAGGAAAATAGATTGACCCGAGTATAAGTCGCGGATGGGAAATGCAGCTGCTGCTAGCGAGTTTCAATACATGAAAATATGGTAACATTAATTAAATTTTCAGCATGTCTCAATCTGACGTGGTCCTGGTACCCTTGTGGTCATTGACCCAAGTATAAGCTGTTTCCCCTTTTTGGGGCTCATTTTTGGGACTAAAAAATTAGGCTTATACTTGAGGATATACAGTAGATAAATAGGTACCTCTTCAGCATCTAGTCATGCCTGCCATATGACAAAGGAAAGGTCTGCAAACAGCAATGACTCTTTGGCTGTAATCAGAGTTAGGACAAAACCTGTGAGACAAACTTTGCAAGGTAATACATGAAGCCAAAGATCTAGGCCGAATATTTCATAATGCAAACCTTTCTCGATTTCCCTATTCTTTTCCTTTAGTTCAGAGATTGAACAAATACTCAGGCACAGCTTTAGCAGAAAGAGAAAAAAAGAAAAATGTTTACTTGCAAGGCTTGTGTTGAAATAAAGTTGTCTGTTAGATGGCAAAAATATAATAAAGCAATTCACTTCATCCTTGATGCAATAAAACAGGAAGAAACTTTCTCAAACAAACAATGGTTGCAGGAAGGTACTGAGTTAGTAATAATCTCAGACTACCATATTTTGAGTCAGAAAGAGACTGGCTAAACAATGGAATCATTCAGACAAAAACAGTCAAAGAGGTTGAACTACCATTATATCAACACACAGAGCTCTGCCTATCTACAGAGCGCAAAGCAGTTACATTTGGGGGGGGGGGTTTGGGGGAGAAAGCCTGCTGCTTGGCTGTTCAGATTTAAAACAGGCTATGACTATATTTGTTAAATCATGGCCCTTCCCATTTTCATGTTAATAGGAAAACTAACAAAGCTTGATGGAACTGTGTGCTGTAAACTCAACAAAATCTCCCATTACCCCTGCTCTGGTGCTACCTAGATATGGCCACAATAATGTTTCCAACCTCTGGGATGATTCACCTTATTCACATCTGCTTTCTGTTTGTGCACATTTCATGCTTTGTTGGTTTGGATCTTCCATGACAGATGTGTGAAAGATTCTCCATGAGGCTGGAGCATTTGACTTGATGCCCCTCTGCTTCTGCTGCGACTGTGCCATAAGAAAACAGTCAAAAGCGACATCCCTACAGCAAAACCTCAACAAACTGATTTAACAAAATGAGCAAATTGGAAACGAAACCTCTTTTGTACTGGATAAGTGCTTCCAAGATCGACAGGATGTAATTATCTCACATAGCAATTAAGTTCTTTTTAACACAAGCTTAATTATTTTCTGTTGGCAGCAAGATGAAATCACATAACTGCATGGTGTAAGCAAGAAAAAGATACAGTCTGTGACTCGGAGTGGTCACATTTGCACAGTTGAGAAGTTTGCCTTGTTAGCTAGAAGGTCGGCAAGTCAGCAGTTCAAGACCTGAGTACTGCATGACATAATGAGTGTCTGTCTCTGTCCCAGCTCCTGCCAACCTAGCAGTTTGAAAGCAAGAAAGTGCAAGTAGATAAATAGGTACTATCTATTTGGGAAGGTAAATAGCATTCTGCGCATTCTGGTGCCTAGTCATGTCCACAGAAATGTCTGCAGAAGCAGACAGCGCTGGTTCTTTGGCTATAAACAGAAATGAGCACTGAACCCTAGACTCTGATACAACTGGCTTTTGAGCAAGGACAACCTTTACTTTTACCTAGGTCAGTGATGGCAACCTTTTAGAGACCAAGTGCTCAAACTGCAACCCAAAACCCACTTATTTATCTCAAAGTGCCAACACAGCAACAGGAAAGAAAGGAAATGATCCTATTGGGCTGCTGGGCAGAGGGGTGGGGTGAACTCTGTGCTGAGGGAGGGAGGAAGTGCTCCCATTGGGCTGTTGGTCTGAGGGGTGGAGCAAACTCTTTGCTAGGGTGACTGCACAGACGCCCACAGAGAGGGCTCTGTGTGCCACCTCTGGCATGCGTGCCATAGGTTCACCACCACTGACCTCAGTTTACAGATGGCACCTGTACAGGTGTGTATTTGGGCACTGCATCCAAAAGAAGGGGCACTCAGAAATTTATTGCATCAGGAGGACCACATAAGCTGGAAGCTTTGTTCTTTCATGCTAGCTTTCCAGTTGCAGTGGTAGTTTGAAGAACTAATTTAGGAGATATTGGCTGAATTGCTATTTCTTGCTGTAGTAAGCATTACTAGAGAAAATCCATTGAATCACTGGGGATTTGCAACCTCAGCAACAGAGGTCAGCAAACATGCAGTTGGTTTGCTCCTGCATTTTTTGCCTTGTTTCTGATTTCTACTGCTGCAAATCCCACCTCACGCCTCAATGTGGCGCAGCAGTGACCCTAGCCATCTGACAATTTATTGCCTTTGGTATGCAACCAGCTGAGATAGCAGTGCAACGGTCCCTCTGCAATTATACCTAACACATCGATTATCGTAAACTGTGATCTCTAACCCACACCACCTGGCAGGTATTAGGGGAACGTATTCCCCCTAATAGGTCAATTATAGAAGAAATCAAACCTGACTGCTCATTAGAAGGTCAAATAGAAAAGATGAAGCTAAAGTACTTTGGACATCTAATGAGAAGAGAGGATTCACTTGAGAAAGCCTTGATGCTGGGAAAGGTAGAGGGCAAAAGAAGAAGGGGGCAGCCAAAATTGAGATGGCTTGATGATATTGTAGATGCAATGGGCACACAGCTGGGCGGGCTGAGGAGGATGGTGGAAGATAGGGGTGCCTGGTGGGCAATGGTCCATAGGGCTGCAAAGGGTTGAAATCAACTGTGCAACTGAACAACAATATCAAATTCTCCTGGCAGGCTCAACCATGCCACAAAGGTGTCGGCTAGTGGTCCAGAACAGATCTCCATTCTGGAACTGCAGGTCAGTTAAGTGGGGTTGGGTACTCAGTCAATGCAACTGACCAGTGCATTGCTCTAACGTGGCCAACTTTGACATGAGCCCACCCAGCTGTGTCATCCTATTTAAAATGGCTAAAGGAGCATCGAAAACATGGGCCTCAATCCCCCATGTGCTATTGTACCCTGCTATGGTAACAGTAGGACCTCCCACTGACAAGAGGCTGCTAAAATCTAGGGAACTGGAAACAATGCTTTGATCTGCTATGTAAACCGGAGTGGCCAAACTAAGGCCTGGGGGCCGGATGTAGCCCCCAACACCAATTCATGTGGCCCACAAAGCCCTCATCGCTCCTGGCAGCAGAAGTAAAACACGCCCAGATGAATTGGCATCAGGGTTTCATCCAGCCCCCGGGCCTTAGTGACTGGCTCCCTGAACCACATGATCAGCCCACAGCCCGAAAAATTTGGACACTGCTGATGTAAACCAAAGAGTTATTCACACCCCTTAATAAAATGCAATCAGTTTGTCAGGTAAATCTCTGATGGAAAACAGTTTGAGTGGTTAGATTTACAGAATAAACATTTTGACACGCATCTGACATTATACATCTCCTAGTGAGTTGACTGAGTAAGTTTTATAGATTGAGGCACAGCTAGAGGTCAACAGTCCTAAAAACATCTCCCCATTTGCGTGTCAGGGTCCAGGACATGGGCAGCTGGTAGGCAACACAATTGCCAGGAAGCAGGGCAATCAGGCAAAAACCCAAACAATAACCATAACTCAGTCCAATTGAATACAGAGATACAGGATTAGTCCAGGTGACAAAAGTGTAGGCCAAACAAGCCAGAAGTAAGGTGACCAGGAGAACAGACATGGCAAGGAACCCACATGGGCGGGAAGAAGATAAGGATGGAACTCCAGGAGCAAGGATCCAGGCAAGGCGAAACAACAGTCCATAAGAATAGGGCAGGGAGTCTTCAGAACCAGGAACATGGAAAGAGATCAAGGAGACAAGCAACTAAGTCTGCTGATCTCCATTGCTGAGGCAGAGTATCTTCAAGGGCTGGAGTAAGACAAGGACAGAATTCAAAGAACAAGGATCGCAGCAATGCACAACAGGAATCCACAGGAACAGGGCAGAGAATCTTCAAGAGGCAGAACAAGGCAAGAGATCTTCTGAAGCATGGGAAAGGCAGACATCTTTGACTGCTGAAACCAGGAACAAGGCAAGAGGGTCAGGAGCCAAGCAGCTGCAAGTCTGCTTACCTTTGTTGATGAGGCACAAGGACAGTCCACAGGAACTTCAGAAATGGGGATCAGGAACAAAGAGGAGATCTTCTAAAAATTAGGAATAAAACAAAAGATCTGAGGGTCAAGTAACTGCAAGTCTGCTGACCTCTGTTGCTAAAATAGCTCCTGTTAGGAAGGGCCAGTTCATATATTGCTAAGCTACCCAGGGTCTCCAGGTGGATCTTATAAAGGACCAGAACCTTCCCCAGATCTCTCAGGTGGGGGCTTAGCAGTTGCAACAGAGTGAGGGTCCAATCCCGCAGCACTTAGAGCAATTGCTCCTGGACTGAAGGCTCCAGTTCTGCAGGAGTTAGAGGAACAGCTGCAAATCTTGACATTGTGTGGCACATTCCAGAAGCCTTCAGACAGAACCTCCTGCCATGGATACAGTGAAATCCAGTGGGCAGGGCTTGAATCCTCCCTATTCCTGTGTCCATTGTAACTCAGGGGTTCTCAACATTTTCCTGCCACAGCTTGAACCACACACCCTCAGGTAGCTGAGCAGGCCAGAGATGTGGTTCCCTTTGCCACAAACACTGATGTAAAACATGTCCACCATGGCTGTTGTAAATGTATTTACAACAGCCACGGGTGGATTTACAGTGTGTTTTGGGCTGGTTTTGTTGCTTCTGCTACTTCCAGTGCTTCCAGTGGGGGCGGTGGGAGAGAGGGTGGTGCATTTTAAGCTGTTTTAGCCTCTTCTGCCTCTTCTGGTGATTTTGGTAGCAGCAGCTGGCCACAAGAAATGGTGCCTTGGGCCATAGGTTGTGAATCCCTGTTCTGACTCTTTTCTGAACAACAGGACCAGGTGGCTTCATTTGGGCAGTCCAGAGTTTAATTGGGACATGAAAGAAGAAGAAGAAGCTGGATCAGAACTATTGCCACAGCCCTAACAGCATGCCAGAGTGGCTCACCTTCATGCTGCAGTATATGTGTGGGAACTGAGTATTCCAAAGTATTTTTCATGCCACTGAGTTAATGTGAAATTAGCACCCCTTGATCTGGCTGTGGAGCCAGAAGTTGGGAGTTAAGGTCCTCATCATGCACCCTAGAAGAGCCAGCTTGTGTGGCCATGGGCAAGCTGCACAGTTCCCGAATGGAATTGTCAACCACATTTGGGTACTTTCTAACTAGAAGATCATGAAAAAGACATTCATAAGTCGGAATTGATTCGATGGTGCAGAATTATTATTTTTATATTCCTTCACTGGGAAGGCACAGTTTCAGGTGCTAACCATTAGGTTAGTAAGAAAGGCTCTCTCAAAGAAAAGCCTTCTCGGGGTGGTACCAACACTTTTGAACTCTCTACCTGTTGAACTGCACCAGGTTCCATCTTGGTCAATATTTTTAAAACAATTGAAATATTTTCTTTTTAAAGAGCCTTTTAAAGAAATCCTTCCAATTGTCAAACAATAGGTTTAATTAACTGGGTACTTTACCATTGCCAATGTGTGTAGTCTTCAGCCCATAGTTCATTCTGTTTGGTTCATGGTCTGTTGGTCTTGTGTATTATGTTTATTTTATATTGTTATTTGTAAAAAAAAAAGTCTTTTAGTTTGTTGTATGCTACTCAGAGTGGGAGGCTATCCCATTTGGGTGGGATACAGTGGCGTAGCGTGGGGGGGCGGGGGGGCGGATGCCCCGGGCAGCGGCTTTCAGGGGGCGGCAAAATGTCCCCTCCCCAGTCCCCACCCTTTTGCTGGCGAGCGCCCCGCGTGCGCTTCGCCGCTTGCAGGCGAGGAGGAGAAAAAGGGTTTTTTTAGACGGACAATTCAAGGAGGGGCCCGCCCGCCCGGCTGCTCGCCTCTGCCCGCCCGGCTGCTCGCCTCTGCCCGCCCAGCCACCCACCCAGCTTGCCGTGAGATGGGGCGCTCGTCGGGGGGGGAGGGTGGCGCCGTGGCGGGGAGCCCCTGTGGGTGGGTGGGCAGGAGGTGGGCAGCGTGCGCGCGCACGCGGGCCGCCCGCCAGGAGAGCCCCCGACGGCCAGCCGGGTGGGCGGGCCCCTCTTTGAATTGTCCGCCTAAAAAAAACCCCTTTTTCTCCTCCTCGCCTGCAAGCAGCGAAGCGCACGCAGGTTGCTGCCCTCGCGGGCTGAGGGCAACCTGGGGTGATCCTTCCCCACGGAGGGATTCAGCCACCCGCCGGTTTCCCGCTCCCAACCCGGGCCCCGTTGTGGGCAGCCGGCCAAGCGCCTTCCTCCCAGCTCCTCCTCCTCCCGCTAGCCAAGGTGACCCTTCTCCATAGGCTGTTGGTGCCGCGGCTGTACGGCGGCTGGCAGGCCGCGAAGCCTCTGGTGGGGCGCTGGGCTCCCCTCGGCTGTTTGGACCCGAGCGGGCTTTCCGGTTTAGCCCTCTGGGCTTCGCCTAGGCCGCCCCGGAGGCCCGCCGCCGCCGCCTCGCCCACTCCACCCGGGCGCGCTCCGTCCCTTGGGGAGGCGTGGGGCTCCTCTGGCTCCCGTTAACCTCCAGCCCGGCCCGGGCCTCCTCCGCCTCCTCCTCCGCCTCGGGCTTCCTGGGAGGGCTGCGCAGTGCTTGGGCGTTGAGCAGCCGGAGAGGCAAAGAAGGACTGGGCCGGCGGGTCCCGCCTTGGCACCGCGCGTAATGGCCCTGCCTGCGCGCCCTCAAGGGGAAGGCGAAGAGGCGGCTTGCTTTCGGAGGTAAGATGGGGGGGAATCCCCGGGGGCTCTCCGGGGGCGGCAAACATCCCCCGGGGATTCCCCCCCATCTTACCTCCGAAAGCAAGCCGCCTCTTCGCCTTCCCCTTGAGGGCGCGCAGGCAGGGCCATTACGCGCGGTGCCAAGGCGGGACCCTCCGGCCCAGTCCTTCTTCGCCTCTCCGTCTGCTCAACGCCCAAGCACTGCGCAGCCCTCCCAGCCGGGCGAGCGATCTGCCGAGGTGCGAGCGGACGGAGATGTGTGGCGTGCGCGAGATCGCGCGCGCGCCGCTAGTCAGCAGGGGGCTGACTTCTGCCTGGGTCGGGGGGAGGGGGCGGCGGCAGCGGCGAGCTGGGGGCGGCGGCGGCAGCGAGTTTGTTCTTCGCCCCAGGCAGCTGAAGACTGCGCGATGCCACTGGTGGGATATAAATATAAGAAACAAACAAGTAAATAAACATAAATAAACAATGCAGCATAAATAACATTAAACAACCAAAAAGATTTCTACTAGTGTTTCTTCCTCTTTCAATATCCAGGATGAAGAAGTGAAAATCTCTCCATCTCATTTTTATTGTTTTTCAAAACCCCACATGGCATTTCTACCCTTCTTTGTCTGGTGTCAGGACATGACATTTGGCGGAAAGTTCTTTCATATTTTTATCTATGTTACTTTCTCAACATATTACTTCTCTCCATTGACTAAGATGTGCCAGTGGGTACCCTTTCCCCCGTTCCATGCATTTTAACTGTTCACATTTTAAAATGGGTATGTGCTTTTCTGTTCATACTTTATTTCTCTGAAATACCATAAGCATCTACAAATTCTAGTTTTCCTCTTGCAACAAGTCTTAAGAGTAGCAAAGTGGCTACTTCCATCACGACTGCCAAATTAAGTACTTTTCCATTTCTAAATTCAAGCCCAGCTGCTAAATTTCCCCCCATATTTTGAAAGCACTCATTATGGAAACATTTCATTAAGGCTTTATTACCACTATAAAATCAATAGTTAAGTATGATAAATGGTTTGAAATAAGTAATCAGTGCCTTAATATTTCTTTTCAACAGACTTTCAAAGAAATAATGTAATAAAAAGTTAAAAGTGGGGCAGGTTTCATGGATAGAATTACAAGCAAGTTCCCCAAGAATTCTATTTTTATCTATGTAGACCAGCCAAAATAATCAGTCAGACAATATTTACTTGTAAAGATTGTGCTCAGATCATAACAAGAAGGCAGAGTATTGTTAGTGAGGAAACAAAGAATTATTTAGTTTAATAAATGTTAAGGGGGGAAAAGCAATGTTTTCACTTTCTACTACATCAGGGGTGCTCAAACTTTTCAGGCCGCAGGCTGGTCACATGGTCCAGGGAGCTGGTCACTATGGTCTGGGGGCCGGATGCAGTCCCTGATGCCAATTCATCCAGCCCACAAAGCCCTCATCACTCCTGGAAGTGGAAGTAAAATGCACCCATATAGGCGTATTTTACTTCTGCTTCCAGGAGCGATGAGGGCTTCACGGACCAGATGAAATGGCATCAGGGCTGCATCCGGCCCCCGGGCCGCAGTTTGGGCATCTCTGTACTACATGGATAAGGAAGTAGCTCCTCAGAGTGTCTATCTAAAACTCAGAGAAGATAAAAGTTTATCTCATTGTGAAGAAAATTAAACACCTAAAACAGGTGGGATGGCAAAGAAGCCTGTTGATCACCTAATTTAGAACAAGAAAACAGTTAGTTGTTCCTAGAGAGGTTCTTTTGCTTTTTCCAAGAGGATCATGTGACCAACTGTGTTAGTAATTAAGTCCATACAACACATGTTGAGTTGCTACTTATTTCAATGATATGCTGTAATATGCAAAGGTCTTAACATGGTTACATGGATGCTCTCAGTAACTCCAAACTTCACCAGCAGAAAACACTCTCCACTTTTGGCTGTCTAGGTGGCTCAGGTGCTGAGTTATGACACCCCAGGTCACTCATTGAATTTTCCCCAAACCAGCTGGTGGTGTCCTAAGACATTTGTACAGTAATGTACTGTTTTTTTAGTGTGTTTTACATAGCACACATTTGCTGCGAATGACTCTCAAATGAAGATACCTTCAGAAAACAGAATGAGATATTATATGTGATGAAGAATAAATACAGAGGAATTTCCACCCAGAAAAAGGCAAGCACTTTTAAGTTGTGTTGTTTCTAGTGGTAAATAACTTCATGTATGCTTAACTTTTTAATGCATAGTCCTTTCATGAGATTGACCTTGGCTTGCCCTTGCCCTTATATCATCTAAAATAAAACTGGTCCCTCAACACCCAAAGAAGGAGAAGGAGAAGGTGAAGGAAAAAATAGCAAGTTTCTAATTATGAATGTGTAAAAAATAAGCATATGCTAACCTGATGTGATTATTAACAAATTTAATACCAGATATAGATGTGTTGCATTCAAGAATATATGTCCCATTAAAAGGTGAAAAAGTATTGCACCCTCTGACAAGGTGCTAACTAATTGTCTGAATATAGATACACAAAAAAGCCAGTGCTAAATCTGCTCTAGAAGTACACTGCCGCATATCTGACAAATGTGCAACATGTCATGAATTACATTGCAGAGAGAACAATTATGTTCCTACAATTTAGAACAGGAAATGCATTTGTGGAGGACTGATTGGCCAGCACATGTGTCAAGAATCAGGGAGTTTCCCACCTCTTTCCAGAACTGAACTGTGCACAATACTTATGGCTGAACTTTGCATATGTCAGAAAGCTACTCTTCTTCTTTTGGAACTGATGCTATGTTTAAATAAACAGAAAGGGCTCTTGTCCCCGGCAGGCTGGTAGCAGAATTGTGTCCTTGGCAGACTGAGGCATTTGTAACCAAGGGGAGTCTGGAATCAAGATCAACTGGCAAACCAGAAATCTATCAGAGTGCTAACACACAATCAGGCATACCCTGGTAACGGCAAGCTTGTGTTGCCAGCTAACCTTTCTCACACTCAGTCAGGCAAAAGGAACTGCAGAAAGAACTCAGCAAAAGGTGGCAGTTTCATGTTTAGCCTAGACACGGAGGAAGAAGAAGACGAACACAAAAGAACACAAAAGCAAATGCATCAGCTGATTTTCTCTGGGTCAAAGCCAGTGGTAGACTGTCAAACTTTTTACTACCACACTGTGGGTGGAGCCAATTTCATGGGCAGAGCCAACATCGTGATGTCGTAGGTGGAGCCAACATCATGATGTCAAGATGTTGTGGGCAGAGCCAAAGTAAAAAAAATAAAAGAATACAGTGCACATAAAAATAGAAATAAAAAACACATAAAAATGTAAATTAAAATGGACATTACATAAAAATAAAAACATAAAAATACAAATTAAAATAGACATTAAATAGAAATAAAAAACATAAAAATGTAAATTAAAATAGACATTAAATACACATAAAAACACACTATATAAAACACACACACACCTCAACCCACTCACCCACCCCAAACACAGCAGCAGCAGTGGCGCAGCGGCGTGGCACGGTCTAGCCCAACCCGACCCGGCCCGGTCTAGCAGCGTAGCCTAGCCCAGCAGTGCGGCCTGGCCCGGCCTGGCCTGACCCGGCGGTGTGCCGAGAAAGGCCGCCGCCGCCACTGCCACTCCTCAAAAGAGGCCACAGCGCTCTTCCTTGCAGCCCAAAATGCGCATGCATCAAAATACCATTGGACGCATTCACACTTCTATTTTTCAGTGCACATGCGTCAAATGTAGTTTTGACACATGCGCACTTTTGAGCAGCCATTTTGGGCTGCCCGGTAAAGCAAGCTGGGGGGTGGCCGGAGAGATGACCAAACCAATCGCTCGGGGGTTTACTACCCACCCACCCCCCGGCGATCCCCTCCGGATTTCTGCTACCAGTTCGGCTGAACCGGTCCGAACCGGAAGCAGCCTACCACTGGTCAAAGCCAATATCCAAAAACAAACTCTTGTCAAGATCCAAGTCCAAGAACAATTCAAAGACAAGCCAATCTAATAGTTTTAGTAAACAGAAAGGAGAGTCCAAAATGCATGGCCAAAAATAGAGATCCCCAGCTGGGTTTGAACAAAACGAAGCCAGATATAGGGTGAATATCAGGGAAAACCTCTTAACAGTTAGAGGAGTACGACAGTGGAACCAACTGCCTCGAGAGTTGGTAAGTGCTCCAACACTAGAAGCAATCAAGAGAGAATTGGACAACCATCTGTCAGGTCTGCTTTGATTCAGATCCTGGCAGTGAACAGGGGATTGGATTCAATGGCCTAAAAGGCTCTTCTAATTCAGTGATTCTATGATTTTATATTCTACGATTCTATACCCCCACCCCCCACCCCAAAAAAGATCAGTGTCTCAAGGTTGCTTGAGAACAAGTTGGATGTCTGGAGAGAGGAAATCTGAGAGCTATACATTCTGAGAGTTCTGCCAATTAGTTTGTAAGAGACAATCATTAGCAGCTTTTTGTTGGTGCCCATCTCTTTCTTACCTTTACTCTTCAGAATGATTTACAATCTGGACTGTCTTATTACCTGCTTCTGCCATTCTCCTGCAACGTTAAATGATGAATCACTTATACTGGACTTTTTCAGCTTGATTAATAGGTACTGACGACTGTTCTTTTCTGAACGTAGAGTTGCTTTGAGTATGCACCCTGGCACTAACTTCCCAAAAACATAACCATGGGTGCATTTAAAAATCAAATTCTAAACATGTTCTGTGGAATGAATTAGGAGGTGGCTCATTCCAAATTTTTTGAACGGATTTCCTCTCTCACTCTGGTCATGAGCCATCTATATATCAGATATGTTGTGGGCAAAAATGAAGGACACCTGAAGCATGGGGTGTGTGTGTGGGGGGAGTCCATAGGGTGTTTCTTGAGAAAGGAGGGGAAATAGGATAATGTAGAGGCTTAAGTGGTTAAGATGCTGAACTTAACAACTGGAAGGTCAGCAAGTCAGCAGTTCAAGATCCGAGTACTGCATGTTGGAGTGAGCTCCTGTCTCTGTTCCAGCTCCTGCTCACTTAGCAGTTTGAAAGCAAGAAATTGCAAGTAAATAAATAAGTACCTCTTCAGTGGGAAGGTAAACAATGTTCCATGCACTCTGTTTTCTAGTCATGCCTGCCACATGTCCACAGAAATGTCTGCAGACACAGATAGCACTGGTTCTTTGGCTATAAAGAGAGATGAGCACTGAATGCTAGAGTTGGATACAAGCTGTCCTTCAAGCAAGGGCAACCTTTACCTTTACCTTTACCCAACAGAAAATCTTGCACCTACTCCTGAATCATGAGAGGATCCCTAACAAATGTGAAAGTTCATTTCAAATTTGTGCAGAAATTGATTTCATATTTAGTTTATACCAGTGCCTACTCTTTTTTATCTTCATATTCTGCTATACTGTATATATTTATTCCCTCAACCTACTAGATTGCTTCTAAATGAAGGGATTTGAAATCCCATGTAATTCCTTGGACCAATACACTGCACAGTTTAAAGCTGGACTAAAAGTTTTCCCATGAGGGACAACTAACCCACCAGCACAAATACCATTAAAACTACTAGACTAGCTTGACTTTGGAAGATAATTACTACAAATAATGAGACCGACTGCTCTCATTTGAACAAGAGATAGTGGTGGTGTCCAAAGCTGCTTTTCCCCCAGCTCTGGCAGATTGCACAGTTATGCTCCTACTTGGACAGTCAGTCTCTCATAACACTGACCCATTCATTGATAATCTGACAGATTGACTTCTGTAACACTCTCTATGTGGAGCTGCCCTTGTGTCTGATATGGAGATTACAGCAGGTCCAGAATGCAGCAGCCAGGATGGTGACAGGTTTAAAGAAATGTGATCTTATTTCCCCAGCCTTGGCAGGCCTGCACTGTTTATCTGTTGCCTACCATGTCAGATACAAGGTGTTAATGTTATCATATAAGGCCCTATACAGTTTGTGACCTTGTTATCTGTCACAACATCTCTCCCTCAGAACAACCCCCCACATCACCAGATCATCACAGTCGGCGCAGCTCCAGGTGCCAACACTGAGGATGGCTCTAAAGTCTTTAACTAGAAATAGTTCCTTCTTGGTGGTGGCACCAGTACTCTGGAATACACTACCGGTGGAGCTGTGCCAGACCCCATCACTGGCTATTTAAAAAACAACAACTAAAAACACTATTTCTTAAGGCGGCATTTCAGGTCATTGTCCCCTTATCGATATTAGCCAGTTAGACTCAGTCCTGATGCCATCAGACACCAATTAGTTTAGTTTAGTTTAGTTTAGTTTAGTTTAGTTTAGTTTAGTTTAGTTTAGTTTAGTTTAGTTTAGTTTGTGAGGTATTTGTTGGTGGTGGGTTTTAATTTCTTGTGGATATTTGTTATTGGTTTATCTGCTAGTTGGATAACACCCAGTTGGATAACACCCAGATGGGTGGTATATAAATCAAATAAATAAATAAATAAATAAATAAATAAATAAATAAATACATACATACATACATACATACATACATACATACATACATACATACATACATACATACATACATACATACATACATACATACAATATAATCCAAACCAGCTCCTGATTTGTTTCAACGATGTAGTTGTCCTCTTAGGTGGTTCTGTTCTAATGTGCAAGAGTTTAGGAAGAACTGAACTGAGTTGAGTTGTACTGGTTGTATTCAAACTGATTTAAAAAGCCTAAAATAGATGCAGTTGAACTATTTACAGCTCAGATTGGCTAGTCCTTGTGTAACACACAAAGCTACTGCTTTCCTTTTGCAACAGATGTTGAGATTTAAATAAAAGGGGAGACACTCCAAAATTGTATGATGTGAGTACCATCCTCTCCTCTGGTCAGAAGACATATATACTACTTACTTGGTTACTTGGTTGATCTGTACTTCACACATCTAGTTTGATGTGGTGGATCAAAACATCGTCTCCCATGAGATTTTAGTGGGTTTTTGCCATCAGAAGGTTCTACCGCTACCATAGCAGGGTCCAATGGCACATGGGGGACAGAGGCCCATGTTCTTGATGCTCCTTTAGCCATTTTAAACACAACAACACAGCTAGCTGGGCTCATGTCAAAGTTGGCCATGTTAGAGCAATGCACTTGCCAGTAGCATTTCCTGAGTACCCAATCCCATTTAGTGGACTTGCAGTTCCAGAATGGAGAACCATTCTGGGCTGCTAATTGAACACCTTTGTGGCATGGTTGAACCTGCCAGGGGATTACACATTCATCACCATAGCTGTCAGAAGGCCAGGGTCACCACTGCATGACATTGAGGTGTGAGGTGGGACTTGCTGTGGTGAAAACATGTATGCACTATAAATTTGAGGAGAATATACATAAATGATTGGCGAGAGTCTCAGATGAATTACATCTGAAGTGGGCTGTTGTGTGAAGTAAGAGACAGATATGCATAGAATGTATATGTACACAGGATCACGTCCAGCTTCCATATGGTCATCCTAAGATGACCATATGGAAGCTGGATGTGATCCTGTGTTCCATTTTTTTTGTTGAGAGGACTTTGCTGCAACAAACAACATCAAAGACTCCTCCTTTATTTAAGCATGTGCACCATCAGGCCACAGCTGCAACAAGAACACCATGAGGACCACAATCTTCTGCCAGCAGTAGTGCTTCTCAATCATGTCTAATCTGTATCTCTTTTGGTTAGATATGAAAATCTTGTGCCTTCCTTCTAAGCCCACCTCCTGCAATACTTTTCTTTTTTGAAATTTGAAATAATGCGATTATAACCAAACCAGAACCATTCAAAAGTGGTGTGGGAGTGAAGGGGAAGTTTTTAGAAATAAGAACAGTGAATATTTGGGGGGAAACCATCCATCCATCCAACCAAGCCCTGAGCCAACCTAAAATACCAAAGTTGGAGAGAGTCCTGCTCACAGTCCTCTCAACCCTCACCAATTTTGGTGACATTAGGAGTGTCATAATTATGAACCACCACCACCACCCAATCACTCATTGAATTTCACCCCCAACCAGCTGGTGGTGGCCTAAGACTTTTGCACAGTAATGTAGATGGGGAAAGTCCCTCCTTACATTTCAGAAGAACCTCCCTCCCTGCAGAGATGTTCAGAGTTTGAAAACCAGCAGCCACCATCTTGAACTGAGACTGGAAGTTTGTGAGCAGCAATTGCACTCCTTTTACAACTGGTATCATTTGAGTTAGATAAGAGACTATATACAGTACTTGATATTCCACTAGTAAGCAGTTACAAATGCTGCATAAGCAACAGGATGAATCAGATTCAACCAGTTGCTTATTGTTGCTTTCTTTGAGGGATTCAACTGAGGGGGTAGAAAGAAACCAGTGACACGTTGAGCAGGAAGGATATTTCTCTTCCTTAATGAATGCTTTTGAGCAGCAGAAATGCTCTGTTAGTTTTTCAAGCTCACATGTAATTAGATGCTAGAAGTTCCTTGTCTAAATAGCTTTAGAGAAATGGTGATCTCTTTAGATTAGCCAAAATGAGTTAAGTGTGATTTATAGGAACAACTGCAAAGGAGGCTGGGTTTTTTTAAATCAAGCACCACATCTATTTGGTGATAGTGGCAGCACATGAACATGAGCATAAGAGTGAACACTATGGATGTGGGCTAATCAATACACATCCAAATGGCCTTACAACTAATGAGGACTCCCACTTATCTATGTGATACAGACACGGTCTGCATAAGAACTGCAGTAGAGACAGAAATGTTGTTACCTAATATTTTGAAATTGACCTTTTATTTTTAAATAAAGTTCTTTGAACCTTTCAGTTTCCCCTGAAATAATCATCACACAACAGAATGCACTGAACATTACACATTCCATGTTCCCCAGAGCACAGTTCCTGGTCATATTTAAGTCTAACATCAATAAATATTTCCTTTGTATCCCCCCCCCCCCAATTGACCATTGAGTCTTCAATGGTCAACATTTTGTAAACTTAAGCATCACACAATACACTCAATGGAGCCTGGAGTTCGAAAGCAAGAAATTGCAAGTAGATAAATAGGGACCAATTCAGTGGGATGGTAAATAATGTCTGTGAGCTCTGGTGTCTAGTCATACTTCCCACATGACCACAGAAATGTCTGCAGAAGCAGACAATGCTGGCTCTTCGCCTTTGAAACAGAGATGAGCCCTGAACCCTAGAGTCAGATACAACTGGCTTTCGAGCAAGGACAACCTTTACCTTTACCTTACACTATAGCTCGCCATACTGGATAAGACTGTGCAATGGAACTAGACTGGGAAACAACATTGAGCTGAAGTTTGGATATAAATCAATTAAATAAGACATAGTGTTTAATAATCCTATGCTTTGCGTTTTCTACACCTTACTGAAAATGAATACGTACATAGATCAGTGGTGGCAAACCTTTTAGAGACCGAGTGTCCAAACTGCAAACTAAAACCCTCTTATTTATCTCAAAGTGCCAACACAGCAACAGGGGAGGAAGGAAACACTCCTGTTGGGCTACTGGGCAGAGGGACAGGGTGAACTCTGTGCTGGGGAGAGGGAAGAAGTGCTCCCATTGGGCTACTAGGCAGAGGGGTGGGGCAAACTTTGTGCTGGGGTGACTGCACAAGTGCCCACAGAGAGGGCTTCAAGTGCCACCTCTGGCACCCATGCCATAGGTTTGCCACCACTGACAAAGATAAAGAAAATGAATGGGGGCACAGTAATTTTGTTGAATTATCTAGCTAGACAACAATTAGTTATTTCAGAGGAAAGGTCAGAACATTGCTTTCAGAATGTCCACTCCCGGGACTGTCATCATACCTGAAGTTCCTACAGTATTAACGTGTCATGCACTATACTTCCTTTCATTCTTCAACATTCATCTCAGTATGTGTGATTTGCATCGTTTCCTTCAAAGCTATGCCATCCTCTTAACCATCTTCTTGAAAAATGAGTCAAGACTGATTACCTACCTTCACCTATTATTTCCACGAAGAGCTTTATGGCAAGAAGAAGTATTTTTGAGAATATGCAAGAGCAAAACCATGTTAGAAGATGGAAGAAGGAGCTCAATGCACAAGGAATAACATTAAAATAGATATGACTGAGGAACTCAACCTTTCTTATGTCATTTGGAGGACCCTGAATAAGCTGAGGGGAGAAGTCCCTAAATACAAGGCTCAAGTGGAGGCTCCCGGCAGACAATAATACATGTTGTGTGAATGTGGAGAGAAAGAGAATCCAGCTCATCTGCTGGTCTGCCAGTTACTACCAGAAACATGTACCAATGAGGACTTATTTTTGGCCAACAAGAAAGCCAATAAGGTGGCTTCATTTTGTTAGTTCAAAGTCTGACCTAGACACAAAAGAAGAAGAACCAAAGCCTCTGTTTTTCCTGCTCAGCCAGAAAAGGAGGATAAAATAAAGGTAAAGGTTTCCCTTGTTCGGAAGCCAGTCGTATTTGACTCTAGGGTTCAGTGCTCATCTGTTTCAAAGCCGAAGAGCCAGCACTGTCTGCTTCTGCTGCAGACATTTCTGTGGTCATGTGGGAAGTATGACTAGACACCAGAGCTCACAGACACTATTTACCATCCCACTGAATTGGTCCCTATTTATCTACTTGCAAACCTCCATTGCTAGAAAAGAATCATTTCTCTTTGCTCTCAAATGGAGAACTATACACCTTGAGCCTTGTGGTTTAGAAAGCCTTCAATGTTGAATAGATGGGCAGGGTACTATGTAGAGTGGATGCAACCTTTGGCCTCCAATTATGTCCACACATCCACATCACATTATTCCTCGACCTACAATGCTTTCTTCATTTCTCTTTTCCCCTCCCTAGTTTCTCCGTCTCACCATTTCCCTTTCGCAGCCTGGCTGCTTTTGTTTTCTTCTCCAGGAAGGTGTGTTGTTTAGACAAGACAGAAATACAAACAGACAATAACATATGTTAAATAGACCTGAATGTACAATCAGTTCTGTTACAGATCATGCTCAAGAAAACTTACTGCTTTCTTTGACATTGGAATTCATGGGGAACAACGACAAAAATGGAGTTTATTATTAGTTTTTTCCTTGTTGTATCTTCCTGCAATTTCACTGTTCCTCTGGGCAAAATAAATTATGGAAGATCCTCCTGGGCAACTTCTTTTTTTATAAGCAGAGCACCAAAAACTTTCAGCATTTTCTTACAAGTGTCTTGTGCTCATCAAACATTCTCTTACTCTTAATATAAGTGGCCTAAAATCAATGCAAAGCTAGCAATTGGGTTGCTACCTGCCCATCACAAAAAATGAGGACAAAAGAGGACCCTGATTAACATACAATTGACTTGTGTTCTATGTTGATGTGTCCAGGAGCATTTTGTGGATGGCCAACTTCATGGTCCTGGGTCTCCCTCTAAATAATTCTTATATAGTAATTTCATGTAAGCGATTAATCTGGGTTGAAAGGATTTTTGCTGAAGAAACTATGCTCAGGGGATGCCTGAATGAGGCTCCTTTCATGTCCCCAAGTGTAGCTCTTGGGTATCGGAACCCGGCCTTCCAGTCTCCAAGCTCAGCATCTTAACCACTAAGCTACCAGAGGAGCTTTATAAACAATTCTTATATCAAGATCAAACTTGAACCAAGTAGTTCAACATCAGGACTTCTTCAATAACATTGTTCTTTGGTGGCCCTTCAAATGGAGGAGAGAACTGTCCTCTGCAAAATGAGGGCATGTGGCTACCTAGGTTAGCAGCATGAACATCTCTATTAATGCAGTTGTGCCATCTTACATGCGTACTAGCAGAAGATGTAATGGAACTTGTTCTGCAACCATTTCCAAACGTATCAGATACGACTTATCTATGAACTGTAAAAAGGGACCCTTAAAATCCTACAAAGGCAAGTTCTAGCATGAAAGACCATGCATGACTACAATGATGTAGTACAATATAGGGCAGAGGTTATCACTCCCTCAAACAGTTGGCAGGGCAGACTGGTGCTCCAGCCTCTGCCGCTGGAATCGGCTGCAGACTCATTTACGGCTGTCATAAACGCATTTACAACAGCTGCATTTACATTCCAGTAGCAGAGGGGGTGGCTGGAGCGGGGCCCAGATTATTTGACATCACAGGCTGGATCCAGCCCACGGACCATAGGTTGAGAACCCCTGATACAGGGCATTGTGTTTTAAAGAAGCACAATCTGGGAAATATTCTACCCCTTTTCTGGTTTGGAAGATGTTCCAATGATATTTATTCATTTGCAAATAAAGGAAAACAAAAGAGGGCAGAGGAAAACAGATGAAAAAGGCCAGAGATTGAAAAGTGATTTTATGGCCAGACCAGAAGCGTAGCGTGCCTTGGCGGGGCCCCGTATAAAAATTTGTTTGGGGGCCCTTAGGAAGGGTAAAGATTTCTCACAAAAGAAAAAAAAAATGTGTCAAGTTCAGCGTCTTAATCACTAAGCCACTGGCCAAAACGAGATCACTGGCCATCCACCCGCCCTTCCCAGCTCCAGAAAAAAAATACACCAAGTGCAGTTTGGCTGGTTCAAGACGCGTTCTTTTTTTTTTTTAAAACCTCTTGGAAGTTCCATGTCCCGAAGCGCTGGGACCAAGACTGACGCTCAAATCCATCATGCAATACCCGGGTCTCGAACTGCCAAACTTGCCAGCCTTCCAGCTAAGAAGGCGAGCTTCTTAACCACTGAGCCACCACAGCCTGGGACGGGGGAAGCGGGTGGGCAGGGGAGGTTGGAAGAGAAGGAGGAACCCGACGGGCTCTAACCGCCCCAGCATGCGAGGCCTTCCCTGGCAAAGGCGCGCGCTCGGCGGTTGGGAGCCCCGCCGTAGGCCTCCGCCTGTGCATCCGCACGGGCAGTCACGAGGCCCTGGGGCCCACAAAAATGAAAGTGCCTCCCCACCTGGGCTGGGCTCAGTTCCTGGAGTGTGTGGAGCCAGGATGGGGCGGCACAGCCTTCTCGTGAGGAGAGGGCGCCGTGGGCTGCCTTGGCTGCTGCTGCTGCTTCTGGAGGTGGCCAGGGTTGATCCAACCGCCGCCAGCGGTGGGGCCTCTTCAGCCTTGCCGCTAGTCATTAATACTTGGGCCTTCAGGAAAGCAACACAAACAGGTACTGGTGAGGGTGGGTGGGTTCATGGGGCATGGCGGGTGGGTTTGAAGAGCGGGAGTGGAAGCCCACGCTCTCTTACGGACTTTCCCTGAGTTTTTGAAAACTGACACCTCCGCTTCTGTTGGGGGCCCCCGTGGCCTGGGGGCCTCGTATAATTGATACGGCAGATACGGTGGTAGCTATGCCTCTGGGCCAGACACAGACATCTGAAGGGCTGTCACATGACACATAGAGCGATCTTATTTTCTGGTGCTATCGAAGGTAGGACGTAAATCAATAGATTAAAATTACAATGGGATGGATTGCCTCAGAAAGTGGTGGTCTCTTTTGTTTTGTAGGCTTGTCGGGGTTCCTATGGAGCACATACAGAGGGCTCAACAATTTACAAAAATAAAGGCGGGAAGCCCTTGAAAATAAAAGCAGTTTTCAAACTGTAACTGGATGCTTGTCCAAGAGACAGCAATCTGGCTGTTCTACTAAGCAAAGTCATTAAAAAGAAAACAAAAATGTCAGGGAAAGGTGCCTAATCTTTGTTTTCACTTCTCATAGTTCAGTGATGGCAAACCTTTTAGAGACCGAGTGCCCAAACTGCAACTCAAAATGCTCTTATTTATCGCAGAAATGCTCCAAATACCCTCCCGCCACTGTGGGAAGCATTGGAAGCCCCCCCCCCCATTTTATATCTACAAAAAAATTTCCCCAAGATTTCCTTTCATATCGCGAGTTTTTCGTAAGTAGAGCTGTTAATAACTCAAGTTTTACTGTACCTCTAGTTCGTCATAACTGTATGTTACTGCCAATATTTTTGTACTCACATGCTTGCAATATATTTTCAACACCTTTGAAATATCTTGAAATGTTTATTAAAACACAATAGTTAATAAAGCTTTTAGATCAAGACAATCTAATTTGATTGCCGTTATTGAAATATTGACAACCAGTTGAACATGATCCTTCAGGGCGTAAACTAAATTGATGCTATTCCTTGCCAGCTGGGGCTAAAGCTAAAGTACTGAGCTATTCATAATGGTCTGTTACACAGGAAGAGACAAGCTATGAGAAACCTGGGGAACATAGTTAAAAGTAGAGACATCACATTGCAAACAAAAATTTGCATAGTCAAAGCAATGGTATTCTTAGTGGTAATGTATGGTTGTGAGAGCTGAACCATTAGGAAAGCTGAGCGCAGAAGAACAGATGCCTTTGAAGTTTGGTGTTGGAGGAGAATTTTGAGAGTCCCCTGGACAGCAAGGAGAACAAATAGGTCGATCCTAAAAGAAATCAATCCTGATTGCTCCTTAGAAGGTCAAATAGTAAAGATGAAGCTAAAGTACTTTGGACACCAAATGAGAAGAGAGGATTCACTTGAGAAAGCCTTGATGCTGGAAAGGTGGAGGGCAAAAGAAGAAGGGGGCGGGAAAAATTGAGATGGCCAGATGGTTTTGTGGATGCAATGGGCACAGAGCTAGGCAGGCTGAGAGCAATGGTCCATGGGGTTTCAAAGGGTTGGAATCGACTGTGTGACTGAACAACAACACAGGAAGCCTGTTGAATTACGCGAAGAGCATCTTAAAAGGACCTGGCAAGTAAACATCTTTGGATGGTTGCTTTATTATGAAAGAAGACATGGAACTACAATCGAAATCCTCACAATAGAGGTTTCACAAGTGAGGAGTTTACCTTGGGGTGGGGCATGCTCACAAATTAGAAATTTAACTCTTAGAAGTTTTTAAGTTTAAATGTGGGGGTACACAGAAAGAGTCTCCTTGAAGACTATGGTATTTCTGAACCTCAATTGGGCATACCCTGGGCAACTGACACCTTATGTCAGCTAATCTTTCTCACACTAGGACAGGCAAAAGGAACTACAGAATGAACTCCCAAAAGGTGGCTTCAGTTTGGCAGTTTCCTGCCTGGCCTTGACATGGAAGAAAAGAAGCTAAAATGTGGATGACTTTTCCCAGAGATGAGGCAGTTTAGTTGTGGATTTTCTTCATCAGCATCAGGTTGGACAATATGAGACTTATATCATTACCAGCTATGATTCCATTAGCATCTCTACATTGTACAACATCTAACTGTTTGATGCAACCTTAACTGTCATGGTTCCATCCTTGGGAATCCTGGGATTCGTAGTTTGGTGTGCTGGTTAGAATTCCACTATGCCAGGGGTTCCCAAACTTTTCAAGCCGGGGGCCGGGTCATGCTCTCTCTTTCAGCTTAGAGGGCCAGATGTCCATTTTGCCCTGCCTTCATGATGGGAATGGCCTTTTTGTCCCAACAGTTTCAAAGGGGTGGCCATTTTGTTTTTTGAATGCCCTTGGAGGGATGGGGGACACATTTAATGGCACAATAGACTGGATCTGACCCATGGGCCTTAGGTTGGGAACCCCTGCACTAAACCGCTCCAAAACACTCCCTGTGTATTTTTTAAATGTTCATTTATTGATTTCAGTGAAATGCATTGAGGCATCATTGAAGTCTATTGGTGCTAGCTTAAATGAGTGTACAGTGGTGGGCAGCAAAAAAATTCGCTACCACACCGTGGGTGGTGCCTATGCTATGGGTGAAACCTACATCATGGGTGGAGCCTACATCATGGGTAATCAAGTCATGCCTGCCATATGTCCATGTCCATGTATACAACTCCAAACACAGGCAGCACTGGCTCTTTGGCTATAAATGGAGATGAGCACTGCACCCTAGAGTCAGATATGACTGGCTTTTGAGCAAGGGAGACCTTTACTAACTACTTGCAACTAAATAGTGCCAAACATCATAGCAAATGTGAATACCAATCAGGGATCTTCTGTTATTAGGTAAAGGTAAAGTTGCCCTTGCTCAAAAGCCAGTCATATCCAACTCTAGGGTTCAGTGCTCATCTCTGTTTATAGCCAAAGAGCCAGTGGACTCGATCCAGAAAAGCTCACATTAAAATACAGTAGTTAGTCTTTAAGGTGCCACAACGTTTTTGTCTTTTTGTTTTTTTACTCTCTGATATGCTTGCACAGAATAAGAAATTTGAAATGGTAGCCGTGTTAGTCTGTGTTTCAAGCATATCAGAGAGTAAACAAAACAGACAGACAGACAGACATGGGAACTTACCAAAAAGCTGGCATTGCGGGCTAAGGCAGCGACTTAGGCAGGTGCCACAACAGGGCAGCTGGGCTCAGGTGGTGGCGGCGGCTCCACTGCCCCACAATGACGAGGGAGGCAAGCTGTAGCTTGCTTTGTCTGTCCTGAAGGCACAGGGGAAGCGCAGATGGGAAAGTACGCCTGGACAGTGGGGGACTGACCTGCCAGCAGTGCCTGGCTGAAGAAGACCAGCTGACCTGCCAGCAGCTCCTGCAGTAATTCCTGTGTGCCTCGCCAGGGCCAAAGCACCTTGCCTGAATGGTGAGAGCCCGATAAGCAAGCAGCTCCCAGAGGTAGAAGAAGACCAACCGACCCACCAGCAGCAGGCGCAGCTGCCTCGTCCAAATGACCATGCTTCTCTGGGACTCATCTGGGACAACGAGGGAACTGAGCCCAGCATTCTAGAAAGGTATGGTTGAAACTTTCAGCCATACCTCTCTGGGATGCTGGGCTCAGCTCCCTCGTTGTCCTGCAGCCATTTTGTGCTTGGAGTGTGGCAGTGTTGGGAGCATCGGGCAGGCGGAGAGGACACCCTGGGTGGCCACCCAAAAAAGTTGCCACCACCCTCCCGGGTGGCCACCCAAAAAAGGTGCCACCACCATGGTCGGTGTGTGTGTGTGTGTATGGACAGGTAACTGCCCACCACTGTGTGTATACATATATTTCCTTCAAAGGCAACCATTGTGTTAATCAACCTAATAAACTTTTTAAAACCATTTACCATTTTGAGGCAAGTGACTGATTTTATAATTTCTGTAAACACCTGCTTAGCAACAGAATGTAATGGCGTTCAGGTAAACAGTTCACTGTTTTGTAATGCTCTCTATTATGGGAGTAGATAGGTCAAGAAATTGTCTGGCCTCTTTCCCAGGCATTTGTCACAAATGTATAATTTTCCTCCTGGCTAAAAGTTGGGCTTGAAAACATTTCCTTGGATAACATGGAAATTGCTGCAAACTGTGAAGTTAACAATCCAGCATTTTGAGATATTCTGAAATCTCAAGATTTCAACATATGACAAAGTTAAAACAAGGTGAAAGGATGTACTTACAAATCTCTTTCATCTCCAAAGAAAAGGACTGTAATAACCCAATGACAATACCCAGAATTGGTCAAGAATATCACCCAGAACCTATCTAGCTAGAGACATTAGAATAATTTTATCCATATAAATTCTTAATATGAAATGACCTGATCCTTATTTTGAATGTTGGAATCATAGAATCATAGAGCTATAGAGCTGGGAAGAATCCTAATGTCATCAAGTACAGCCCATTTCTGAAGTAGGAAATCCAGAACAAAATCAACCCTGATTGTAGTCACATGGCTGCCAATGGGAGGCTGTTGTATCCACAAAAGTCTAAATTTGATATTTATTTAAATGTATATAGGAAAAACTATAGTCCATATATCATTAATAGAATTTGACTCCCCGATTATTTATCTTGCGATCCTTGATCCAAACTCTTTTTCAAATGCCTCTAATGATGGAGCATGTACCATCTTCAAGGCAGTCCATTTCACTGTAAGCAGTTCTTACTATCAAAAAGCTCTTCCTAACTTTAGGCAAAATCTTCTGTCTTGTAATTTAAATCCATTGTTTTGCATAATGCTTTCTCAAGCTACAGAATACAAAGTTGTTCCATCTACCACAGGACAGCCTTTCAAATATTTGAAGATGTCTACCATATCTCCTTAGGAGCTACAGTGGCTTCACGGTTAAGATGTTGAGCTTGACAATGAGAAGGTTGTCATGTAAGCAGTTTGAGACCCGAGTGCTATGTGACAGAGTGAGCTCCTGTCATCTATCTCAGCTTCTGTCAACCTAGCACTTCAAAAGCAAGAAATTGCAAGTAGATAAATAGATACCATTTTGGCAGGAAAGGTAACAGTGGTATGTCTATTCAAGCCTGCCACGTGACCAGAGAAACATTTGCAGGTGCAGACAGCACTGGCTCTTTGGCTATAAACGGAGATGAGCACCGTCCTTTAGAGTCGGATACAACTGAGTTTTGAGCAAGGGAGACCTTACCATATCTCCTGACTCATAAAAACCAACTTTTTGTTCTAATTTAACTGTCTAACACAGTGTTTCCCAAACTTTGGTATTTGGGCTTCAATTCTCAGAAGCCTAAGTCAATTCTCCAAAGCACTGCTCAGCCAATGTACTGACATAGGCTTCTTGGATTTGAAGTCCGCCAGTGTTCTGAGGAACATAATTTGGGAAATGATGGCAGATATCACATTTCTGCCAGGTATGACACAGCAGTTCTAGGCAGAACTCAGAAAATATACTTCTTTTAACCTACTACTCCCAGAATCCTCCAGACAACATGGTGTCTGGCTAAATGTTCTGGGACCTGTGGTTCAAAGGCTAAATCCAACTGTTTCTCCAACTAGAATAGATCTTTTGAACAAATGGGATGCTCAGTACTAAGACATGATTTAATGAATCTATTCATGTCATAAGGATCAGAAAATATCTCGCAACTCACTTCATTGCCACTTCCTTAAAAATATCCTTGTGCCTGAGATTTAAAAGGAAAAAAAATATATATATAGCCTATTGCAAGCAAGGCAAAATACAGATGGATGCTAAATGAAATACTCAACTAGAGCAGGAATCCAATCACGGAAAGTGTATTCAGGGAATTTCTAATTTTATTCTTCTTAACAGGGTAGGTGTTTTATAGTGAATTTTAAAGGGCATGTCTGTGTAAAATAGCCATAGTCTTTAACAAATACGAGCCTATAAGGTTTTCAACTGGGTTTTAAATAATGTTAATTCTTCACATAAATACAGATCCATAAAGTTATGTTATTAGAATGGTGCTTGACCATTTAATTTATGAACAAGCGGCTGCAGTCTAAAATGGCCCAAGAGGAAAAAAAGGACCATTCTTTAAATGTTTTTGGGCTTTTTTGGTTCATAGGAATCCTATCCATCAGTCCCAACTCCATGGATAAAAATACCCTATTACCATGATGACTAACCTTGACACTCCAGGTGATTTTGGTCTTCAATTCCCAGAAGCCTAAGTCAGTACTCCTGCTGATCAGGGCTTCTGGGAATTGAAGTTCAAGAACAGCTGGAGTGCCAAGGTTAGCCATCATGGCCCTATTAGATATTTGAGATGTAATCAGGGTATCCAGGTTCCTCCTGTAGAGTCTAGGTCCAGGATTTCATGGAAAATTTAACTAAGAAGTGCTACTTTCTTCTTCTTTTTCTCCTCACCTCGATTCTAAGTTCTGCTTGATGATCAAAAACACTTTCAAGATCTGTAAGTTTAGGTAAAAAATAAAATGAAATAAAATTGTAGACCTCCTCCCGTTAAAAATTCAGCAAGAGCTTTCCAGAGGGGGAAAGTTCACTCTGTTGTTCAGTGTTTAATCTTTGAATCGTTACAGGTGCTGCCTGTCACTGAAGAAAGAAGCTTGCGAAAAATTTGGGAAAGCTCCCTGGGCAAAGAAGAGCTTTTATTTCAAAAGAAGACAGCCAGTGCTTCTGAACGGAAGTAAAAGTCAGGGGGGGGGGGGAGAAAGTGCTGGTGGAGACAGAAGGAGATCAATTCTCTTTTTTTCTGTGCTGACCTTGTCCTTCAAAGGTTAAGGCAAACATTCCTTAGAAGGAGACACACAGAAACACACACACACACACATTCACACTTGTACATACATACTCCTTGCAACAGAAGATACCTATAATAAGCTGAGGAGAAAAAAAGAAGAAATACAGGAGTATAATTTCACCTACAGCCTCTTGTGGGCGTAATGCATGGTTTGCATTCTTTCCAGAATTTAAAGCAGGCTCTATGCTTGGTTACAGAAGTGCCACTAGTTTAAAATAAAGCACTTCTTTTTCCACCTACCACCAAGGGATATTTTAGCTCAGTTATACTACAGAATACAGCCAGACTCTTTATTTGAACTGTTGACAGTAATTACTCCCCAGGGAGGATAACACATTGTCTCTCAGGTGCCATTTTGTGCAGTAGCTTTGTGGGAATGTTGGGGTTTGAAGGCTGGCTGTTGTGTTGCAGTAGTGTTACCTCTAGACAAAAACATGTACTAAGGATGGTTCAAGCAATGAAACTGCAGAAATCAGTTATGTGTTATTGGGCTGCTATTCTTTTTAATTGGTTGATGAAAATGAATATTAATTAGGGAAGTGGAAAAAACTTAAATTCCTCATTCTCACTCATTCAAGCTCTCTCATCACAACAAGACAGCTAAACAGACAGCTTAAAAGCAGTTTGTTCCAATTAGTAGAATTATCTGCAACTATGTAGTTACTTTTGAAGCAATGGGTAAAGCAACTAGTGGCCACATGTAAGGATAACATGTACATTTCTAAGGTGTAATGAGTCACAACAAGGTACTTTCAAAAACTGTTTATTGAGGGCATTTTAAGGCAGGAGTTCTCAACCTTTTTAAGCCAGGAGCTGGGTCATGCTCCCTCAGACAGCTTTGGGGGCCGGATGGCCATTTTGCCCTTTGGCCACAGGTTGAGAATCCCTGTTTTAAGGTATTTTAGAGGCATTTTGAAACTGCTTGTATTATACTATTTTTTATCAATTCCAAGGGATAAAGGAAGTCTTTGGTTTTATCTTTTATATTTATATCGATCTATTATCTCCAAAGTGCAATATCAAAATTGGTCATGAGAGGAAACCAGAGTGTAGTTCCTTGTATCCCTCTGATTTGCTAGCAGGGACATAACACTAATAATGTGTAACATAACAAATTACTTGTCTGGTAGGTTCAACATTAATGGTAACTGCAACCTATCTGCCAAGAGGTAATCAATAATGCAAGGATTTTTTTTTTAAAAAAAAACTTCCAATGTTTCATGATCTTCCACTTCAATGAGGAATTCCCATTGTATCTTACCTTTAGCATAAAAGGAAAACAAGGCTCTTCTCTCCTCCCTCGCTGCACAAATGCTTTTGCACGAAATTGAGTTCTCAATGGCACACATAGGAAGCACAAAAGGACTGGCTTATTATTCAGACAGACACTAAAATCTTACTTGAAGCTCCTGGTTCTTGAAATGGCCGTCCAACAAAGTGGCAGCTGTCCAACATTTATCCTGGAAAGGAGGCACAGCCAGGTACCTAAACCACTGAGCTATCCAGCAGTTAAAGATTAGCACAATTGTGCAAATCGTGTTTGAAATCCTTCTTGCCAAAGTGAGAACTTACATCACTAGTTCCAGCAACTGTCTGTCTCATGGGCAAGGAGAAGAATGCCAAATTTCCTCACCCTTGAAGATGACTAACAGACAAACAAATATTTACATCCCTGTCTTTAACTGATGCAGCTGCCTTAGGCTGCATCAGACTAGTCATCAATCTGTTTTACTGCTTCCTACTTTGGTAGAAGGGCTGTGGTTAAGACACTGAGCTTGATGAGTGGAAGGTCATCAACAGTTTGAGACTTGAGTGCTGCATGATGGACTGAGCTCCTGTCATCTGCCCCAGCTCCAGCCAACCTAGCATTAGAAAGCAAGAAAGTGCAAGCAAATAAATATGTACTGCTTTGACAGGAAAGGTAAGAGCATTCTGTATGCTTTGGCATCTAGTTATGCCTTCCACATGATCACAGAAACATCTGCAGACTCAAGACAGTGCTGGCTCTTTGCTGTAAATGGAAATAAACACCATCCCTTAGAGTCGGATACAACTGCCTTTCAAGCAAGGGAGGCCCTTACTTGGTAGGCTCCAGAATCACCTGCATAATCTGCTCCTTGCAGCTGCTATCCAATTCATTTAATCTTCCTTGTGACTATGTGTGCCTTAAATACCCCAGCTCTCCTCAAAGGAAAATTGTGCTGCTGGAAAACTAAAGAGGTCAAACCTTCTTCCAAATGTTGTGCAAACTCTCATGCTTTTCCCCTTCTTCATACTCAAGTAGATTTCAGCCCAAATCTGGTTTCAAGTTTAAAAGGGTAGGCCATCGTGTATCCTAGGAAGGAAATCTGACCCTTAACCTTCTGTATATGGAGTAAAACAACTCAATGATCTGGAGACAAGGGGAAAACTGTGTGGAACTAGAATAGTTTTGTCCCAAAATCCCACTGAAATACTCAATATTGTTGAAGATCTCATGGTTGCAGGCCTATGTGCAATGACGTGGAAATATCTTTAGATTTTTTTGTGTAAAGAAGCATATGTTTCCATGATACATGTGGTAAACATTTGAATTGGGGCTGAATCTAAACTGAGTCTGCTTTGAATTTTCCTAGCCCCTGTGAATAGTAAAGCACTATACAATCCAAAAGGATCTATCAATTGAGTAGTTTGATCTGTTTACAATCTGGTACAACAAAGACAAATTTTGGGCATATATGGTGCCGCAGCTAACGTATCAAAAATTGTTGAACAGATTTAGCCAAATAAATTGAATGAGTACTTCCATTTAACTCTGAAGTTATATGGCTTGGTGATGTTAAGGAATATGCTGATATATCTGATTTACAGTTAGTGGAAAATACATTTTTAATGGTAAAAAAAAATCAGAGTTGCTCCTAAATGAAAAGTGGGATAGAATTTTATCAAATCATTGAGAGGTTTAACAAATTATCTTATATTGCAAGTTGTCAGGAAAAAGACCTATTTCCTAATGTCTCCCAAGGCTTGAAATTGCTATTTTTCAGCTAGGCCTCATAATTGGCCTCATAGAAATCCTTTGTCTTCTCTCTGCCTCATGAACTCATGTCACAAGATTGCCTGTTTTCCAGTAATTCTTATCTTACTAGCTAGCTGAGATCTGTGTTTTGTCTATAGGCCAGAACATTGATTGCACACGTGTAAAAACAATTTATTGTTTTGGGAAAGTGTTCTCTGTTACCTGATTGGCTAAGAGTAACCCACCTGACTGCAGATTCTCCATGTTTGCAGAGAAGTGAGTTAGTTCTTTTTTGTCTCTCCATGGATTAAGACCTGATCTGGCTTATGGATCTGTTATTTGTCTTTTTCTCACTATGATTACCTAACGAACTTGGACTGTTTTTATTGGACTGAACTCATGGTTATGACCCTCTAATCTGCGTTTTTCTATGGACTTTACTATCAATGAACCTGGAGAATAAAACAGCTGTTTCTCTTTGAAGATTGTTGTTTTTCTTATCACATACACACAAGGCAATTCGGCTGCATGCTACCAGAAGAAGAAGCCTCCCTTGTTCTGCTCTACTGCTAGAGCTCACTAAGTTCCTTTTAAACGCGGCCCAGGTCTCTCAAAGTTGGAAGGTAAGGGTTAAATATGTTCCAGAGATGAGCACATGCTCAGGAACATGAGTGGGGGGTGGCCTTACTGTGATGCCTGAAGTCCGACACAAGTGAATAAAATCGGCTGCATATGCACAGTTGTCAAAATCCATTGTGGTTGCATTCCAGTAACTCCTTACTTGGCAGTAAGACCCAATTGATTTAATGGAACTTACCTCTGAATAGACATACATTGGTTTGCACCTTAAGAAGGAAAAGTTTTTCTCTAATAAAAGGTCTTTTGATTAGGTACACAAAACTATCAGAAGAGGGCTCTGCCATCGTTCAATCCATAGTGTCTTTGTTGTAATGAATTACCAAAATGCACTCTATGTTTGCTACATGTCCTTCCTATTTTCTATTGCTAAAATAATTTGTAATATATATGCTTATATTATCTGTGATAATAAGACTGTGCATTTGTGCCCACCCCATGTTGTGATGATACTTTTATTGTGCCAGTTAAAACCATAACTAAAATAACTTAAAAACCTAACCTTTTAAAAATGTCTTTAAATTGTCTATTTAAATACTGTACATTATTTTTTTAAAAACAATTTTTTTTATGAATGCTCATGAGACTATATCGTGGAAACTGCAGGTGGTGCTTTCAGTCAGACTCTGTGGAGCTAGAAAATGATCATAAAAGGAATCCAATAAGTTAAAGCAATTCTCCTTTGTATATTTTTATGTTATATGCCAATATATTATTTTGCTCTGTAAAGAAGTCCTAAAAAATGTGACTGGATTCTCTGTAGCTGTCTGATAATATCTGATCTGCTAAATCCATATTGGCTGGTTGGTTGGTTGGTTGCTTGGTTGGTCGATTGATCGATTGATTTGACTTGTATCACACCCAACTGGTGTAAGAACCACTCAGGGTGGCTCACAGACATTACATGTCTGTGAGCCAAGTAACATTAAAACCAACATTTATAATTAAAATCATATTAGCAAAATATAATACCTACCAAGATAACGTGTGTAATTTACATTTTTATTCAAAGCTTACTAAACTCAATTCTCCTTTGGGAAGATTGAAGGCAAAAGGAGAAGGGGACAGCAGAGGTTGAGATGGTTAGACAGCATCATTGACACAGTGGTCATGGACCTGGACAGACTCTGGAGGATGGTGGATGACAGAAGAGCCTGGTATAATGTGGTCCATAGGGTCACAAAGGGTTGGACTCAACAATGCATCTCCCCCCCAAAAAAACAACAACAACAACTCCTCAGTGAAACCAAAACAAATAAGGGGAATACTTCAGAGTTGCATCAGTTTACTAATGAAGGGAAAGCTTGGTAAAACAGGAATGTTTTAGTTGTTTACAAAAAGCCATTAAAGTGGAAGCAGATGTCAACTGGCAACTCATTCTATAATTAAGGAGCCACAGCCAAGAAAGATCTTGTTCTGGTCATGACCTTTTTGACTTCTTTAGGTGTGACAATATGTAATTTAAGAGCTTGAGTGTTCCTGCAGATTTGGGAAGTGAATTTAGAGAGGGAAATGGGTATACAGCACAGATACCAATGTCTAGATATCCTTTAGAAAAAACCTGGAAATATTAAGAGCCATTCAGTGATGAAAGGTTCACAGTGGAATTTGTTGTTGTTCAGTCATACAGTCGATTCCAACCCTTTGTGACCCCATGGACCATTGCCCTCCAGGCACTGTTATCATAATACTGATTAGCTGAGTTTGCCCTAGGTTTTAGAGGTGTTACCTGGTGTTCGTTTGGACCGTTGTCTGGACCAGATTCAAAGTTTTGAATTTTTAAAAAGGCCAAGACTTCTGTAAATTATCTGAAAGGTGAAGATAAAATGACCAAAGCAGCACGCATTGTAAATGATACTACAATTCTGTGATCACTTTGTCACAAATTTCTTCTTCTTCTTCTTCTTCTTCTTCTTCTTCTTCTTCTTCTTCTTCTTCTTCTTCTTCTTCTTCTTCTTCTTCTTCTTCTTCTTCTTCTTCTTCTTCTTCTTCTTCTTCTTCTTCTTCTTCTTCTTCTTCTTCTTCTTCTTCTTCTTCTTCTTCTTCTTCTTCTTCTTCTTCTTCTTCCTCTTCCTCTTCCTCTTCCTCTTCCTCTTCCTCTTCCTCTTCCTCTTCCTCTTCTTCTTCTGTATCTCTCTTTACTCTTCCCTGCAGTCCAGTAGCTCAGCTGGAGAACGTAGCTAGGTGCTGGCCAGAGGAAAGTCAGAGTTGGTCAAAAAGAAAGAGAGAAAGATCCCTTTGAGTGTTGAGGGAGATATAAGGTTCTTGCTCTGGCACTTCTAGCAGCTTGCAATGGCATTTCTGGTCTTCTTTTAACATGTCTTTGATACTGTCTCTCCAAAGTCTTCTGGGTCTGCCTCATTTTCTTTGTCCTTCTCCTCTTTCCACATATGCCTTGTATGATATGGAATTCCAAGATTTTCTCTCCAAATGGGCAAACCACTTTACTTGTTGTATCTGTATATGGTTTAAAATTGGTTCTATTCCAATTGTAATTTGCCTCAGTATAGCTCTTTAAACTGTTTACTTAGGTACAGATCCTACTATGCTAAATAACACTTACATTTCAGAAAATGACAGTGGAAATGGATACATCTGTACTCCTTAGGAAACTGAGTTTGGTAGCTTTACTTTCCTGGTCTACAACTGATAATACATCCCAGGCAACATGATCAGTGACAATTCTGGCAAGGGATTCTAGATGGTGTATTTTATTTATAGAAAAATGTATTCATGTTCAGCTAGGAAGCTCATTCCCAAGATAGCATAACAGTGAAACAAAACCACAGCTAATGGGGGCATAGGTTTGGGAAGCAGATGGTCTGCTGGGCCAACACTTGCTTTTGGGTGTGAGGAAAAGAGAAGAGCATGGCAAAGAAAGTTAAAATATTAAAATATTCAGTCCAAATCTCTGATAGAAACAGCACCTTCCTCACCACACTGGTTTCTGAAGTTTATATCTCTTTCCCCTGAGTTTTCCCTCTCCAAATTGAATGATGGTATATCATTTGTGAGGAATCCTCAAGGATCTATTAGGTTTTGTTTGCTTGCTTGTTTTTTTCCATTAGCAAAAACTGATAGCAAAATATAGCTGCCATCTCATAAGAATGTTACCCATATGTGAGGTAAAATGTGCATTTATATGCATCAGCTATATACCTGGCTGCTTTACCTAGTTTTCCTTTTCCTATTTTATTATGAAAATAACCCAGTAAAGTTGGTTTGCCTGAGAAGTACTGAGTGACCTAAGGAAGGGTCCCTGACCATTTTTGCACTACAGACTGGTTTCATGCTAAACAATTTTTCCATGGACCGGTAAGGAAGGATGGGATTCAATGGTGCATGCGCATAATAAAATAAGGTGCACACTGCACACAGGCGGCGGGGGGAGCCCCACTGTAGCTCAAAAACAAGGAGGAAGGTCCAGCCGCCTGCCAGCCACACCATTTGACTTGGGCAGTGAGATATCACACTCCATACAGGTGCGGTGGTGGTGGAGCTCCACCATAGCTAAGCAACGTGGAAGAGGGGTCCAGCCACCTGCCTATCTGCTGTGTCTGAAGCCTGTGCTCTTGCTCTACTTACCAGGCAGACCCTACAGAGCACATTGAGGGCAGAAGGCTGCCATCAGGACTCCCAATGACACCCACCTCACAGCCCAATTTGGGACAGCCTGTGGCCCCGTACCAGTCCATAACCCGGTGGTTGGGGACCCCTGACCTAAGGGGCCTTAAGTAAGCTTTCTGGCCAATCAGGGATTTGAACTTCCATCTCCCTATCTGGAATCCCATGCTATAACCATTATACTATACTAACTCTCTCAAATCTCTGTTTATTATTGTATGTAAATTCCCTAGGCTAAAATATATTAGTTTAAAAGTGTAAAACTCTGCATTAATTTGCACATTATGCAAATCTGTGTCATTTACAAATTAGGCTGTCTAATGGGCATAATATGCAAATTAAGACTAGGAGAACTTGAGTATGACAACATGAGATGCATGTTAACAATACCAGCTCTTAAAATCACACATTCTGATGCTAGAGCAGCCAAAGTGATTGTCTTCTTCTTCTTCTCCTCCTCCTCCTCCTTCAGCATCGGTGTCAGCGTTTTCTTCCTGATATTTTGTCTTTGCTCTGTGGTTTTGTCATATTGCATATTTATTCAGATTACAAAGAGCATTTATTCCTGCTGTTGCCTTTCTAGGCATGTACAATTTATATGTCCAGAAAGTTATTAAGAGTTCTAATGCTTACAGTTGTAAAAGAATGGAGCACACTAATGAATCCTGTGATGAGTAGGATGTCCCACTAAGTCTGGCAGTATATAAAGAGTAGAAAAGAAAACAAAAGAAGGATGCAATGGAGTAAAAAGAGGTTTTTACTATGCAAAACTATTATTTCATCATGTGCTTGTTCTCTTTCCAGTACCATTTCTTTCATGGATATAAAATACCAAGGTGTTGAAATTTTGCAACCTGGCATGACAGACCAGGTGACTCATTGTCATGCATACTATTATCGGAGATAGCTCTTGGGGAAAGTGTTTGATATTTGCTCTAGAGCCTCCTGGGGCTTGAGTTATAATTTGATTTCAAGTGAATCTGGCAAAAAAATCTACTAAAATTTCACAATCCAATCTTGACAGGATTGTCTACATGGTTTGAGAGTGTCAGTTTCTTTCTTCAGAGGTCATTGGCTGCCTATTAAGAGGACTCTAAGTCTATTGGTTGGAACCACCTGCAGAGTCCTGTGATTAGGAGAGCTGCCTTATCATGATTCATGAGAATTCTGTCAGCCTGTACAGCCAAACACAATTACAGTTTTCTCCTCAGAACATCATGTTCAACAATTGAAGATCTGACTGACTTCTGGACGTTGGACTTTGAGACGGAACTTATGTGCTATTCATATATTCTGGCAAATGCCTGCAGATGGCCATACTCACAACTAAAAAACTTGAGTTTTGAGAAACTGGAGGACAAAAGCTGAAGGTTAGGGATATCTAGTTGATAGTTGTGTGAACAGAATGCTGGCTTCATATAGCACAACACACCTAGTTTTCTTAGATTCACTTAGTTGGATTTATTTAATTCAATTAAATATTTTTTTCTTCCATCCCTACTTATGGACAATGTGTGAGTCAGCCCCCTGCTAGGCTTGGAAAACAGCTTGTTTAGTTTGGCTCTGTAATACCAACTTTCTTCAACACTAAGGACTCATTTATCTGGTTGTAGATTTTGCAAATTGTGTAGAATGATTTTTTTGCTCCTTTTTGTGAAGCTAAGTGCACCCTACACAAAAGGGCCAACTGGTTGATTGCAAAGAAACATACAATCCGATTCTACCTAATTTCACAGTTCATGCAATAAATTTCTTTAAGCTCACATAACATGGCAACAACTACAGGTTGTCCTCCATATCCACAGGTTCAGTATCCACAATTTAAATCATCCATGGGTCTAAAAATAGTCAATAAAAATCCTGAAATAATTAATATGTATGTATTTCTCTGGTCCATATTACATCCAGCTACGGTAATGGAGTAGACCGTAAAGACAGTGACTCAACACTGAGTGTTGGGCAGTGGTAAATAACCTGACTCCCTAAAAGGGCCAATGTCTATGGGTGGATGTGCCACTTTAGGTGGGGTGATAGTCCCCTCAGTGGAGGAAATGCCACTGGAAACCATCATATTGGGCCCAATGAGTGGAGGAGAAACTCTGATTCCCAATGGTCATGGAGGCAGAAGAGGCCTTGCCAGATGGACTGGCTGTGAAGGCACACCTTGTTCATATCCTCAAGGCTATGGCAGTCCATTGCAGTCCTGGTGTTAAATCCTGCATGTCTCATTTCATATGTGCCGCAGGAGATGGCTCCATGATCATAGTGTGTGGATCAGTTCATGGCAAGCTGGGATCCACCTTACACAAATTAATGTCAATGGCATATTTCTTGCTTCAGGAAAAAAATGCTTTCTTGGATAAGAGTTGCAGCAGATGATTTCTCTGCTGCATTACCATAGCTGGCCACTAGAGGCCATTGTCTAAAATGTATAATACTGTATAGGGTTCTCTGTTATCTGTAGGTTCAGATATCTGCAATAATCTCAGAACATATCCACTGCAGGTCAGTGACCTTTACCGCATTTCCCAACAATGCTTATGTCACAGAAATACACAATACACATACACTTCTGACTTCAGGGGAAAAAAAGAATTGTGGTAGCTTAAACAACATCTGAAGAAATGAGAACAATCTATGAAAGTTTATGCTAATTTCTTAACCTTTAGCATTTTATAAGATTCCCTGCTTGAGTTGCAACTGACTAACAGAACTACCAGACTTGAAAATGCATAATTCTTTCTAGGACTGGAAGAAACCCTACTGTCAAGCAAACTTTTAGTTCTAGACCCATTTGACTGTATTGTAGTGTTTAGTTGTATTTGACTGTATTGCATTATGTTGTTATGTGATTATATAGTACTGTCTATTCTGTACTGAGTATTGTTTTTGGATTGTACATTGACTATATTGTGCTTATATTTATTTTGTGGTATTGCATTTTAGGATATTGTATTGAACTGTATTGTATTGAACTGTTGTATTCGATTGTATATTGTGAGCCGCCCTGAGTTGGTTTCACCAAGTAGGGCGGCATATAAATTGAATCAATCAATCAAACTTTTCTTTAACTTGTGTTGGTCATGAATACAAATGAAGAGTATGATCAAATAGTAGTACAGTTCATGCTTTGTATCACTTGTGGCACAATCCAGTTTGAGTGATTTCTCAGAGACTACATGACATACTGTTTCATCTTCTTTCTTGTCCAGATCAAACTATGAACTGCCAAAATGAAACCACTTTCTTGGCTTTGCCGTTGACACAAATTAAATCCACATCAGTACATATCTCTGGCAGTAATCAACAGACCAACAAATGAGCCATATTCTGTATTCTCCACATTCACTCAGTGTGTCAGTGTCTGTCAACAGCCCCCACTTGAGCATGTTGGTCTTACCTGTAGGGACTCCAACCCTCATCCTATTCAGAGTCCTGCAAGTGATGTAAGGGAGGTTGAGTTCCTCAGCAATATCCTCCTTTAACATTGTTCCTTGTTCAGTGAGCTCCTTCCTCCATCTTCTAATTTGATTTTGCTCTTGTGTACCTTCAGGAGGGGGGACTATGGTGGCTCAAGTGGTTAAGACACTATACTAGCTGACTGGAAGTTTGGCAGGTCAGCACTTTGAGACCTGAGTACTGCATGATGGAGTGACCTCCTGTCTTTGTCCCAGCTCCTTCCAACCTAGTAGTTTGAAAGCAAGAAATTGCAAGTGGATAAATAGGTACCACTTTGGTGGGAAGGTAAACAGCATTCCATGCACTCCATTGTCTAGGCATGCCTGCAACACATCCATGGAAACGTCTGCAGACACAGACAGCACTGGCTCTTTGGCTATAAACAAAGATGAGCACTGAACCCTAGAGTCAGATATGACTAGTTTTCAAGCAAGGGTAACCTTTACCTACCCCCAAGGGTGCTTGTTCTTGCCATAAAGCTATTCCTGGATCTGAACCAGAGGCCTTGAGGCTCATATCTATTCAGAGGATGTTGAGGATCATTCTCTTGTTTAGTGCACTTGGCATCTGCTGCTACTTTTCTCTGCAACATGACATGCTGAAAATTGTGAATTAGTTTGATCCTGCTCCATGTCCATCTGGAACTTTTTGGTTCAGCAGCAAGGGTCCTGTTTTTGAAAAATCAACTTGGACTACATTGTGTGGTCACAGAAGGGTCACTTTAAAAAAAGAGCTCATCCAGCAAAGCAATCCTTTCCAGTGCTACCCAACGTAATTCTATATCAACATCTAGTCACATCCTGTGTCAGAATCTACAGCCACAGCAGGCTATAATTCTATTGAGGCAATAGGATTTGTTTTGCATTATTGATTCTTCAACTCCCTTTATCATCCACCTTTCTCTTTTTCCCTTTCCATGTTTTCTTAGGCCCCGCCTTATGTGCCTGTATATTCTTTTCCCTGAGAAGGCTTTGCAACTTCAGTTTTTCCAAAATCCCTCTCGCCAACCAGAAATACTCAAGTACATTGGAACCAGAATCTGAGGAGCTGAAAAATTATACAATATAGCTCTAGATACTTAACATCTTGTTTTCTGCATGAAAATGGCAGCTTTCTGAAATCTGAAACTTTCAATGGAAGAAAAGATTATGAAAGTAGTATAATTAACCTCATTCATCAATAAAATATCCATGTCCTCATTCCAGGCAATTTGCCATACAGTAATTTAAGCATAAACTATATTGCTGTTAGGGCTGAAAACTAGATGTTACCATTGGGACTAAGCTTTAAAAAAATCAAGCACATTTCATATTTCATATATCCCACTGTGAAAGAAATCATCCCAATCAATCCTTTAGGACAAGGGTTCCCAAACTTTTTATGCCACGGGCCTGACCACACCCAGTGGACAACTGAGCGGACTGGACCATGTCCCCCGGAAGCAGTAAATGTGCCTGATTCCACATTTACAACAGCTGTGGACGTATTAATGGCCATTGTAAACACATTTGCACTTGCCCACTTCCAGGTGCAGCAGCAGTGATACCGGTGGTGGTGGGCCACATGAAATGGTGTCGTGGGCTGTGTCCGGCCCATGGGCCATAGGTTGGGAACCCCTGCTTTAAGACAATGGCCTTTAAACAGAGGAGAACAGTAAGCACTCATCCTGAGTGAGGCAAAGGAAGCATTGTATTGGATATCCTGATATTTTCGTATGTACATGCCATATAAGAATGCTACACTGTAACATTGTGTACTGACTGTAGAATTCCTGATTGGTTAGAACCATGTAGTCAACAAGAAGAAAGAACATTTTGCACAAAACCATTTGTAAATGAGACTGTTGAGAAAAGCAACAAATGAGTGAGATTATTAGAAAGAAGAACATTCATGGGAGGACAAAAGGGAGAGTTTGACTTTGAGGTCATCCACCTTTGTCACCTCTACATACTGGGAAAAATGGATATTTAGCCCCGTCCTGGTTTTTTTAATGAGGCATGCCTTCCAATTAAAAAGTAATTTTGTCTTGATTTATTCCTTACCAGTACTATTGGACTGGAGGGTATGTGGCCCTCCAGATGTTGCAGAACTGAAGCTTCCACGAGCCATTCTTCATCAATAGCTACAAATCTTCTTCTTCTGTATCTAGGCCAGGCATGAAACTGCCAAAATGAAGGCACCTTTTGGGGAGTTCATTCTGCAGTTCCTTTTGCCTGACCCAGTATGAGAAAGATTACCTGGCAACACAAAGTTGCCGTTACCAGGGTACGCCCGATTATAGTTCAAAAATACCACAATCTTCGGGGAAGTGCTTTCTGTGTACCAGGGTACAATGACATCATGAATGCAACAGTGTTGTGCAATATATGTCTATTGCTAGCTGTTAAAGGTGAGGGAGGAAGTCAAAACAAAACATTGAAATTGCCGATGGGGGCAGCCATATTGTTTTCAAAGGATTGAGTTCACATTTGAAACAAAGAGCATCAAACCACAGATACAACACCACCTGAACAACTACCATCTCTTTCCCCATTTCTTTGCCACTTAAGGTTCTTTATAATCCTGTTTGCATGCACAATATATTGAAGAACCAAGAAAGCTTTTTAAAGGCTTTTTTCTCTTCCCATAGAAGAAGAAAAAAAGACAAAGGAAAAAAGTAGGGATGCCATTTACTGTGCAGATTTTACATCACTGTGCATATTTTAGAAAAAAACTTTTTGAGATCTTGACCTGCTCCTTATCCCAGAGTCTAAGATTTCGGCAAACCTCTCTCACCCACTTTTCAGACCTATCTTCTCCAACATGTGGGTTAGAAACAATGACAATCTCTTACACACAGCTCCATCAAATCAGTGTAGAGCTCATCTCTGACTTGCTGCAAGTTAAAAAGTCAGCCTAGGCATTTACTGTAGCTCACCAGCCTTATACCTCATACCTAACAGCAAATCCTGGCACTGGCTTCTTATCTAGGGGCAATATACAGATGTTCAGTCTGGCCGGACATCCCACTATAGTAATGGAGTAGACCATACAGCCAGCAACTCACTGCCAAGTGCTGGACAGCAGTAAATAACCTGACTCCCCAAAAGAACAATGGCTACAGGTGGATGAGCCTCTTTAGGTGGGGTGATGGTCCCCTCAGTGGAGTAAATGCCACTGGAAGCCACCATATTGGGCCCAACAGCAAAATGAGTAGAGGAGGAACCACTTCACTAATCTGATTCCCAATGGCCATAGAGGCAGAAGAGGCCATGCCAGATGGACTGGCTCTGAAGGTGCACTTTGTTCATATCCTCAAGGCTGTGGCAGTCCATTGCAATCCTGGTGTTAAATCTTGCATGTCTCATTTCATAGGAGATGGCTCTGTGATCACAGTGTGTGGGTCACTTCATGGCAAATTGCAATCCAGCTTAAACAAATCCACGCCAATGGCATTTTTCCTAAAATGATTTCCAGAAAAAAAATGTATACTCAGATACAAATAGCAGGCACCAATACAGATGATGCTAATGAAATTATAGCAGTATTTTTTTCCAACTGAATTCCAGGTGGTTTTAAATTTTGTTTTTATTTCAATCAAATCTTTGTGGGGTTGCTCTGCACAGTTTCAAATTCTGTTTTTGAACTGGGATGTGTAGAGACTCAGGGATCATTCAAATTCCTGGACATATTCTGTTTAATGCATCCAATCCAGTTTTAATTCCAGTCAGACGCATTGAAAACAATGGAAATAATGTTAGTTGTGGCCAAAGCTAGAAGAAGTTACACTTGGCATACCAATAATGAAATCCAGGAAACAGCACAGCCACTCCTGATGTCAAACTGTTGATTTCTCAAGATGTACTTTAAATCTGGATGCAACCTAGCATCTATTGTTGTGAGACAGAAAGGTATTTAAAATATTCATATCCCTAGCTTACAATGAAAAGGAATATCCATACAAAAGCACTAACCCTTACAAAGAAACTATCCTCCAAAGGAGTGCTACATCCCCACCTGGCTATCTTTTTCTTATAATAGTTACCTTCCCCTCTTCCATCTTCAAACAACTTCTGCCCTTTTTCTTAGTGGTGCATGCTTGGTTGCCATAGTGATTACTTCTAATTCTGGTGTGCTATTGTGTTTAAGAGTTGCTTCAGGAAAAGGGAGAAAACCAGGTAATCATGCCTCGGTCTTCTCACAAACAGTCGGTCTCTGCAATCACTTATTTCTGTGCAGCTTTTAAGCATCTCTTTGAGGAATGCCTGTAATCTGTAACCATTCCTTGAGAGCTGAATCGCATGCAGCAGAACACCCACAGCAGCAAAATCCACTTCACAGCAGGCACAAAACACCGTTAAGGTGAACACATTTTGGGGGGCCAGGTCATCTCCTCTTCTCCTGGAGGTGACACATCGTTTGATCTGAAATCACAATAATTTCCTTGTTGATTAAAGGTGTTAAAAAGATAGTGAGAGATCAAAACACAATAGCAGCAGCAACAACAATCTTTTTTCTTTTCTTTTGTGTCCAGATCAAACTTTGGACTGCCAAAATGAAGCCATTTTACTTGGCTTTTATGTTGGCCAAAATTAAATCCTTGTTGGTGAATGCCTCTGGAAGTAATCAGCAGGACAACAAATGATCAGGATTCTGTATTTTTCCACATCCTCACAGCGTGTTGTTGTCTGCTAGCACCCCCCACATGAGCATGTTGGTCTTGCATTTAGGGACTCCAACCCTCAGTCTATTCAGGGTCCTCCAAATGACACCCAAAGAGAAGGTTGAGTTCTTTAGCCACATCCTCCTTTATTGTTGTTCCTTGTTCAGTGAACTCTATTCAGCCAAAAAAGGCATACAGAAGAGTTGATTTACTACATTTCAAACCTAAATAAAGTGCAGTACAAGGAAAATGGTAGTAAGGGAGGTCAGTAAGGCCATCTTAAACTAGAAACACAACAGACAAAAAGAGTGGCTTTTACCACCAAAACCCACCCTCAGGTAAGTTGACCACTTGTTTGAGTTTCACTTAATGGAAACTTACGATTCCACTCTCAGTGAGATGGTGAAATGGCTTAATTTTCAGTTTAAACTTCCCAGGATCTATCCAGGGTGCTGAACTCTTTCCCACAATAGTTTCAGCATTGTAGATAGCTCCTTTGAAGTCCAGACAGACCACAAGGCAGCTTCACTTGCTTAGACTTAGATCATCTTGAGCTGTGTAGCATATCGGGCAGCAAGGGATCACCAATGGTTTTGGTCTTTGGCAATTAATTCAGCACTGTTGTTGTTGTTGTTGTTGTTGTTGCTGCTGCTGCTGCTGCTGCTGCTGCTGTTCAACTTGTATGCTGCCCCACTCGCCAAGTGACTCTGGGCGGCTAACAAGGATACAAAATATACAGTCACAATTACAATTATCATAATACAAAAAACATTTCAAAACATTTCAAAAAAAAAATCCCAATTACAATAACAAAATATCAGATTATCATGATACAAAAACACTTCAAAAAAACCCACTGAAACCCATCAAAAACTCAACCCCACCAACTATGTCCGAGGGAGAGTTTGGCGGCGGCAGTGGCGGCATTTCCATGGGCAGCCAGTGGGACCACACAGCAGTCTCTCCTTCCCTCAGCCCAACTGGCTGAGGGTGACTACAGTGGTGGAAGCGGCAGCTGTCGCGGCATTTTCATGGCCAGCTGGCCAGGCCACACAGCCTTCTCTCCCCCACAACACCAATTTATCTGGCCCACTCCACCATCATCACTCCCAGAAGCAGAAGTCAGGTGAGTTTTACTTCCATTTCTGGGAGTGATGAGGGTGGTGTGGGCCAGATGAATTGGTGTCATGGGCCAGATCTGGCCCACAAGCCTTACTAATAGCAGGGGTGCCTAAATGTTTTAGGCAATGGGCCAGTCACATGGTTTATGTGTGCCCAAACTACTCCCTCTTGGCCAGATATGGCCTCCAATGCCAATTCATCCAGCCCACACCATGCCCGTCGATCCCAGAATCGGAAGTTGAGTGAGTTTTTCTCCCACTTCTGGGAGCAACAAGAGTGGAGCAGACTGGATGAATTGGTGTCAGGGCTGGATCTGGCACACATGCTGTAGTTTGGACACCCATGAACCACGTGACTGGCCAGTGGCCTGAAAAGTTTTGGCACCCCTGCTGTTAACAGGGCTTGTGGGCCGGATCTGGCCCATGACACCAATGGATTCCTGTGCACATGGCTCCAGATAGCCACCATGCATGTTGGTAAATGTTGGCATCCATTTTGGGTCCTGTTTCTATCCCTGTTAGCCAGGGGTGCCCAACTATGGCCTATGGGCCAGATCCAGCCAATGACACCAGAAGCGGAAGTAAAACTCACCCAGCTTTTGGGAGTGGCGAGGGTGGAAGGGGCCAGATGAATTGGTGTCAGGGCCAGATCTGGTGCACAGGCTATAGTTTGGGCACCCACGAACCACGTGACTGGCCCATTGCCTGAAAAGTTTGGGCACCTTTGCTGTTAGCTTTTAAAACTGATTCCTGCTTTTGCTAACCTAAACTAGTCAGACTGGTCTGGCAAACTTTTGTAATGTATTTACCCTTTAGACAAAGGTTCCAGCATGTTTCCTTGACTTTCCCTTGAAGTCCCCCCTCCCCCCATGTCTTGGTGATCTTGGAAGGTCAGTGCACAGTACACAAGCAGTGCACAGTACACAAGCAGTGCACAGTACACAAGCTAAAATTTGTTTTCTTCTCACCTAGTTTTCCTGGTGTGCCATGGCATCATTGAAAAAAACATGTCAGCAAACAGAGGGAGCAGATCTTTTAAAACAGCAAAGTTTAAAAAATTCTGTCTTCTTTTACTAAACTAGTCAGACTGGTCTGGCAAGCTTTTGTAATGTGTGATTGTTATTGAGATCTTGCAACCTTGAGATAAAGAGAGCAGGCAGCCCCCTCCCTTTCTCCCAAGACAAACTGGTGAGTCACAGCCACGGCTCAGGGAATTTGAGGCAAACACTTGTATCAGAGATCATTGTTATCTGATGCATCGGCTAACGTTAACATAACATTATCCGATGCAAACGTTATCCAAGGTATCACTGTATTTCTACATGTCTTTAGGTGTAGTTCTGTGGGCTGGAAGTCCTAGAATTCTACCTGAGGATGTTTCTTATTTTTCGGAGAATTATGGGAATTAGAATGTTAAAAATAATGATGCATGCTAAGTACCCTGTCAACTGCGCAGAGATTAACCTCAGAACTATGGGGCGGTATATAAGTGTAATTGCTGTTGCTATTTGGCTTAACTTAGGGAAGTTTGAAGCAAAGCAAGTTCAGGACCTTGGGCACTACTAAAGCACAAACCAAGAGAACCTCAGTTCTGTTGAGGACCAAGGTCAACAACCATCAAACAGTGTTAACAGTTACATGACACATTAAGGAGAATGAGTATTCCCTTCATTAATGGATATCCCCTTCCCATTACATGAGTTTTTAAAGATACAGTACATGCCTTGATGATTAGAATTGCAGATTAAACCAGTGTTAACCTTGCACTAACAAGCTAAAAACCACAAAGAGAAAAGTAAACGTATGCTGGCAAGCAGATGTCTTTCACCACTCCAGGAAACACATCTTCTAAATAAGAGTTGTGTGTGATGTCTAGTTTGACTCTAAGACACAATGTAAACAAGTCAGGAAACTCCTTATGGGAATACCATCACTTCATCAAGTGTTGTAGTCACTTCCTAAATAATGAATACTTTTGAGATACAATATATACTGCACTGGTATCTCCCTCAAATTTGAGAAAGACCTCATGCTGAGTGTAATTCTTCTTAATTTCCATTTGACAGAATCTCCCTAAGTCAAATATGTCAAATTCCTTCAACTTTTCTTCATACAGCTAATTTAGAAATACTTTACCTATCCGTCAAGCTACTATAGACATTTAGTGATGTAAGGTGTGGAAGAACTAATTTTTAAGTAGCAACACTTGCTTCCCTCAGCTTGGTGCCATCTATAGGCAGATAACTGGTGCCATCAACAGACAATCTTTATTCCTAGAATGATGGAGCAAATGGAACCAGAATCAAGATTATATTATGGTCCTCTATCCAATAAAAGCAATTTCCTTGGAAGAATGACATTGCACCAAACAGCTTGGCAAAAGCAACACATTAGGGATGATTTGAAAACTGCTGATGCTACTTCAAAAGCTGCTTCCATTTGAAAGCACAGTAGCTTCAAATGTTTCCAAATCTTGTTATGCTGCAGGGTAGAAATTTCAATTGGTTTTTACAGCACTCGGGGTGTTTTTCTCCTAAGCAATCTCATACACACTCCATAAATGTACCCCACAAAGCTGGAGGCTAGCTAGTCCACTTCATTCCACCCTTCAGCATTACCAGCTTTACAAAGTTTAAGTGGAAATATATTAGCAGAATTTTTAAAATGATGTAGTTAGGCCAGACTCACTATATGTTAGACAGGTAAAGGTAAAGCTCTCCCTTGCTTAAGAGTCAGACATGTCTGACTCTAGGTCATAGTTATCATCTGTGTTCACGTGGCAGGCACAACTAGATGTTGGAGCATATGGAACGCTGTTACCTTTCCTGCCAAAGTGGTACCTATATATCTAAATACAATTTCTTGCTTTCAAACTGCTAGGTTGGCAGGAACTGGGACAAATGAAGGGTGCTCACTTTGTCATGCAGCATTCAGGTCTTGAACTACTGACTTACCAACCTTCTGGTCATCAAGTTCATCATCTGAACTACTAATCCACCACTCTTACCTGGATAGAATTTCCTTATGCTGGTTGATCTCAGAGATTCACCATCAGAAGTACAGTTGTACCTCGCTTAAAGATCATAATGCATTCCACAGGATTGCTCTTCAAGCGAGTTTGCTCTAAGCAAAACACCATTGTAAATGACTAATTGTGGGGGGGATTGTGAACCCCAATTTATTTGTTAAGCGAAGCGAACATTCAGAGAAAATTCTGCTCTTTAAGCGAGTTCTTCTTTAAGTGAGGCACTCTTTATGCAAGGTTTGACTGTATCTGCAAGCAGAAAGACTGAAAGAGGACTTGTGAGGAAGGAGGTATTCTCATTCTCCTTCAGGTCAAGGGTACAAGGAATATAACAGAATAAAATTAGGCAAGGTAAGTCTCGTCCTGTGTAATATTATTCATCCCTTAGCTGGGTGTATTTGATTCAGCACAGTTTCAGCCATCAACTCAGCTGGCTTTCAACCATGTAGGACAGGTTAACTAAGATAGTGCCCTAAACCTTGATCCAATCTAGTCTATTATATTATGGAATTCATTCTTGTGCTTCTGTACAAAAGAGGTATCTCCCACTTACCTTTCTAGCCCAGTTTCCTTCAGCTCTTGTTGAGCTAAGAATGGAAAATCATTAATCCTCTTCCAAAACCACCAACCTTTGTGTCACCTAATCATCAAATCAGTTGTCTTTCCACTCTGAGAATGTGCTGTGACAATTTTATGAAGCCTAATTCCCTAATGGGAATAGACCCTACACCTTGACAGTTTGTCCTCCTTATGCCTAATTAGACAAACTGTAATCAGCATCTGGTGTTTGGCACTGTGTTTGGACATTAGTAGGAAGCCATTACAGGTTGTAATGGCTTGTTACTCCCCATGTCCTCCCCTCACCCTCTTGTTCTTTGTTAAAAGAAATTAAAATGTTTAGTGGGGGGAAGGGTTGACCATGTTTGTGAGTTTGGTGGATTTAATTAAAGTTAACAGAGCATGTCAATGATGCTCCAGCCTCTCTCTAATGGATTGCCCTTCCAACCTGCCACAAATGAAGCAATGTGGCATGATTCAGAGATGGATGAGAAATGGCCTTCCTTTGGTATTGTGCATCTGTTACACTGCTTCTGGAAGCTACCTGCCTTTCCATCCAGATGTCTGTAGAGAAAAGAATGACAGCAACCCTTGAGCCTCAATCCAGCTAAGTGAAAAATCCATGCAAAAGTTATATGCAACATTTCCCTGGCTGATAAGGTATTTGACTTGATCAGAATTGTGGTGAGGAGGTGTAGCCTGTAGCCCAGAGGTTCCCAACCTAAGGCCCATGGGCTGGATCTGGCCTGTGGTGCCGTTTCATGTGGGGCTCCCACCACTTCAAGGGCATTCGAGAAACAAAATGGCCACACCTTTGAAGCTATTTGGACAAAATTACCACCCCCATCGTGCAAGCAGGGAAAAATGGCCTTCAGAGCCTCAAAGCTGACTGAGGGACCATGGCCCGACCCTGGCTTGAAAAGGTTGGGAACCCCTGCTGTAGCCTAAGATAAAATAAATAAATAAATTTCATGTCAGAAATTACTCTGAGTTGAAAGGATTTTTGAAAAGCTCAGGGAACACCCAAATGAGGCTCCTTTCATGTCCCCAAGATCCATTGTGCAGCACTTAGGTCCTGAAACCCAATCTTCCAGTCTCCAAGCTCAGTGTCTTAACTACTAAGCCACTGCAGTGTGCAAGCTTTAGTTTAGCTGAGCCTTTCAGAAGGATTCTCACCATTTCAGGAGGAGAAAGCCTGTACCAGAGCTTGGAAACCACTGAGAAATTGTCGTTGGAAAGAAGGCAGCCTATGGTAGGGAGCAATGGCCCTTTTGGGAAACCTAGAGGGTAAAATTGGGATCCCACGAAACCCAAGACCACAAAAGTCAAGGTCATGCTGCTGAAGCCAATAAGAGCAAAACCTTTTCCTTGCTCAAACCAGCATAAGATATAAACTAGAAGATTTTATTGAGGTAAGAAAATTGCCTCAGTACCTAAACTACTTTCTGTCCCCCATCCCACCCTGACATCAGCAGACTTCTTTCCGTGTCCCTATAATGAACATATCTTGTACTAGAAAAGTATATATTCCTGGTAACAATTACTTTAGAAAATTAAAAATTAATAATAAGAAAATTACAATCACAAAGATAAAGAAAAACATATATACAGTATATAATTACATTAAAATCTATGTGCCCTCGCCGCCCATATAAACACTTACAAATGTTATCAGATGAGAATTTCCTACATTCTAGCATTGCTATATTTCACTTCTTCATCTCCAAAAGGATACTACACTTTGTTCTGGCTTTATCCCTTTCCTTTTCAGTCATACAGAGTCCAAATCGTCTCCCCATATCTCTCTACAGTCATTTGAGTTCACAAATTCTTTTCTTACCTTAATTTCCCATGTTAATTTATCATTAATAGCTGTATTCCATGCCTCTTTAAACCAATCATCAAGTTCTAAATCTACTTTCCCAAAGGAACATTTAATTAAAAGCTTGAAATCCTTCTCTCTTGAATGACAGATCTCTGACATGAGCAGAGGCCCAAAGACAGGAAGTTGTCTTACATGGTTTGACATTCAGTATATCTGGCTTAGTATTGTACATTATGAGTGTTTTGTGGCATGGGATCCTGGGTGTGAGGAGGAAGAGGACAGTTGGCCTGCCCCTCAGCCTGCTGCTGGCTCCAATCTGGATTCGAGTGTGAAGAGGACCTTTTACCAGTCCCTCAGCCTGCTGCCGACTAAGATCCAGACCCTGGGTGCAAGGAAGCAGACCTGTCACCAGCCCCACAGCCTCCGGCCAGTTCTTGTAACTTCGTGTGGCCAAGTCAGCCAAACTGATCAAGGGTTGACAGGAGAACTGTCAGAGGCACCAGGTGTCAGCAATGTGGAGGACCAGGCAGAGCCTAGCATGTCTGAAAGATGCTGGGCTCAATTAAGGAATACTCTGCAGCTGAGACGGAGGGCTAGGGCCTGCCTCCAAAGGCCAGCTCCAGCTGTGAGCCCTGAGCCTCCTTAAAGAAGGGGCCATGTTGGCCAGGTCTTGTCAGAGCAATCACTTTGGCTCCCTGACACTGTGTTACTAGACTCTCTGGCTGTCTCCTGAAACCTGAACCTTTCCCTGGACTACTGATAACATCTCCAGATTATCCCTGTGTCTACAGTTCTGCTTCAATTGGCTCTGGAATCTGGCTATCCTCAACTACAGCTTTGTATACCCCTTTTGGACTCAATAAGACTTTCTCCTACCTTGTGTGCAGTGGCTGCAGGCCGACCTGCTCTGCTGTGTGTGTCTGGGCCATAACAGAATGGCAGCAGTTTCTCCAGGGTTTCATGAAGGATGCTTTCATAGCCTTGTATGTAGATTCCTGATAGTCTCCACCCAAGTCCTAATCAAGCTTGATTCTCCTTAGTTTTCAAAACAAAAACAATATCAGATATGTGTTGGATTGCTGAATGTCAAAATGTGTGTTCAATATTTTCTCTGTTGTGAAGATTTGTGTGTGTGTATGTGTTTGTGATTGATTGATTGATTGATTGATTGATTGATTGGGGAACAAATTCATTGCTGTTCTGTTTTGTGGTGAACAGCACTTCTTCCCACTCAAGTGGAAATCCAGTCTTTGCTCTTGGTTGTATATTTGTTGCACTAGAGTTGCTTACTGCAGAAGTTCCATTGCTGATATTTACAAGAGTTTTGCAAGACAGGCAAGCTCAGCTTGAGGGTTTTAATTAGGTAAAAGGGGGAGTTTCTTAGCTGAGCATCAGCTCCAAGTAAAGAAATAAAAGATACAAAAGAAAATCCCTGGCACTGAAATAATATTTCCTGAAGCCCTTGTCAGCTTAAGTGGCCGAAATGAACGTGAAATGGTTGCGAGAGACTCAGTTTTTTATTGTTTCTGATAGTGGAGCAAATGGAATGCTTGTCATTAAGTGTGGGTAATCTGTATTAGCTCTGTGCTTCTTGCAATAGTTCTTTGTGGGTTTGCCTAAGGGAGAACAACAGCTCTTTTCTAAATCATTCTAACTAAAAGGGAGTCAAGCTTCATGTTCTGCACATCATGGTAAATTGATCAGTCAGATGTTACAAAACAGGGACAGGAAACTTCATACAATGGGCTAGATCAGTGGTGGCAAAGCTTTTAGAGAAGAGAGGGCTCTGAGTGCCACCTCTGGCATGTATGCCATAGGTTTGCCACCCCTGGGCTAGATCCAAATGATAAACTCATCTAGAATAGGCAAAACCCTTTCAGTCAATGGATCTACTCTTATTGGAAGTAACAAATGGACTTTAAGCCAATAGATTTACAAGGAGGACTGCTCACACTTACTGTAGTATGAATGTATACTACCACTCTATTCTTCCTTGGTCAAACATGACTTAGAACAGGGGTTTGCAACCTATGGCCTATGGGTTTGACCTAGCCTGCCACACAGTGGTGGGTTGTCAAAATCGCCGCTACCCCACCGTGACGTCATGGGCGTAGCTGATGTCATGATGTCATGGGCGGAGCAAATTTTTTTTAAAAAAATTAAAATGTCTGTGCATGTGTCAAATCTCTGTTTGATGCATGTTCAGTTCTTTTTTTAGTGTGCATGCACACTAAAAGAATAGAACTATGCATGCATCAAGCAGAGGTTTGATGCATGCGCAGTTCCAGGCAGCCATTTTGGCTGCCCAGAAATACATTTTTGGAGGGGGCCAGAGAGGCGACCGAACTGGTCACGCGGGGTTTTACCACCCCCACCCCTGGCAACCCCTCCTGATGGGGTGCTACCATTTCAGTAGAAACGGTAATATCCCATTGCTACATGTGACCCACCACCCTCGCTCCCACCACCACTGCCACCGGAAGTGGTGATAGCAGCAAAAACAGCAAAAATCATGCTGTAAATGCATCTGCCACTGCTGCTGGAAGCAGCAAAAACAGCAGAAAATGCACCATAAATGCACCTGCAGCTGTCCTAAACGCATTTACCATGTGTCCAAGGCCACTCAAGTTGGAACCTGGAACTGTGCCGACTGTGATGACTGGGTGATGCAGGGAGTTGCACCAGTAGTTGAATGTCAAAAATTTTACTATCCCACCGTGATGTCATCACAGTGTGGGCAGAGCTAACGTCATGACATCATAATGTTGTGGGCAGGGCCAAAGAAAAAATAAAAATAAAATAAAAATAAGCACACACACACACACACCTCTTAAACCCCCCCAACACAAACCCATAAATAAATAAATAAATAAATAAAAATTACATTAAAATACACCCACCCACTCACCCACCCCAAACACAAACCCATCACTTACTTGTTAGTATAAGTGCCTGGGCAGCACCATGTTGCAAGATGGATATGGTCATCGTACCGGTTCTCTAGGATAATATGCCTTAATGCAAATGTAAAACAGCTGCACCTCCTTAAGGGTTCTCCAATTGGAACAGCAATTGGAACAGCACAGGTGTAGCTTATTGATGAGGTAACTCCAAGACTTTGCTTAAAAACCCCAAGCCAGGCCTTTTTAGGAACTGTGGTAGTACATCAATATAGGTAAAAGTATTAAATACACATTAAAATACGCACAGACACACCACAGCTTCTCTTCGTCCTCCCCACTTGGGAGGACAGCAAGGAGGCTGTACATAAACACTAAGCACTGTAGGCGTGCGAAGTGAACCAGTGAAAAGGTAAGCCCCAAAGGTGCTTCCCCCCAAAAGCTGCTACTGGTTCTCCAGGACACTGGGAAAAGTTACTACCGGTTCTGGCGAACTGGTGAGAACCTGTTACATCCCATCACTGAGTTGCACTGAGGGAGAGATGCTCCAACAGATAGCAAGTTCCCAAACCGTATAGGGCCTTGCATGATAACATTAATACCTTGTATCTGACATGGTAGGCAAATTACTATTCAGTGGTGCTTTAATTATGGATCTCTGCACTAGAAGTGGAATGGATAGAAATATATTCTATGATTCCATGGAGAACAGAAGTATTATTATTATTATTTGAGAGACCGCCATCTGTCTCTTTCTCCTTCACCTAACACCATCTTTTTTTTTCTTTTATAGAAGCAAGACTCCTTCGAAGCTATTTAATTTCTAACATAGATCTGCATAAGAATTGCCAGACCTTTGATTGTCACCCTGTTCTGAGTAAGCTATCTCTACCCTCTGTGCCAGACACCAGCTGATAAGAAAACAGCGAAAATCTATGTAGCTGGATGAATGCAAGGTCAACATGTACTGTAAAAAAAATTGTACTGTCTGGGAAGATTCCCTCTCAACGTGTGTCTCCATTTTCTACTTGTCTGAAGAGAGATTTCACTCCTCCTCTATATAACTATGTAAGTTCTGAAATAAAGAGTACATTGATTTGTAATTTAAAAAAAAAATACCTGTGTTCCCCATTCTGCAGAATGTTAATGTGTATGTTTTTCCTTTTCCCTCTTTCAGTCAGATTCGAAAGGGAGCCTGCCAGTGGTTCAAATTATTTGTAAATGTTTACAACAAAAAAAATGTAGTCACTATTTATTCCATTTGGCCATAAAATCCATGATGGGGTGATTGAGCTGCACTTCTGTAGCCAAATCTCTGCTCACAATCTGAGTTCAATCCCAAGGGGTTCAAGGTTGACTCAGTCTTCCATCCTTCTGAAGTTGGCAAAATGAATACCCAGCCTGTTTGGGACAAAAATGCAAATTCCCTTGTGAACTGCCTAGAGAATGCTCCAAGCGCTATGGGGCAACATATAAGTGTTATTGCTGTTACTTGTGTACAGAGGGGGAGATGGTCTCAAATTGTTTTTATGAGGTAAATGTTGAAATAATGCATGTATTTTTCTCCTCCCTAATCATCCTAACTATTATTTTCAAAATGATATATCATCGATCATTCAGACAAGGCGCTGGATGGAAACTTGTTCCCATGATTAAACTAAAATTTTCATTGCATTTCATCAGTGACACCTGTGTGGGAAATAGCTGGTAGACTGGAACAGCCCGAAGGAAAAAAGAAGATCTCAAGCTGTTCCTTGAGGGGTACACAGAAAGTGCCTCCTTGAAGACCGTGGTACAGTCAAACCTCGCATAAAGAGTGTCTCGCTTAAAGAGTAACTCACTTAAAGAGCAGAATTTTCTCTGAATGTTCACTTTGCTTAACAAATAAAACCAAACAAAAACTTGCTTAACAAATAAATCGGGGTTCGCAATCCCCCCCCCCACCAGAAGTCACAATTGGTCACTTACAATGGTAAAGAGCAATCCTGTGGAACACATTATGCTCTTTAAGCGATGTACAACTGTATTTTTTTACCCAGAATCAGGCGTACCCTGGTAACAGCAGCCTTGTGTTGCCGGCTGATCTTTCTGACACTAGTTCAGGTGAGAGAGTGAGAACGAGAATGAGAATGAAGGAGAGAAATGAGACCTCCATATGTAGGAAACTGGGAAATCTCGCCAGTGTCGGAAAATGTCTAGGTGGAAAATTGTGATATCTATGTTCCAGATTTGCTGTCCCACATTTGTTTCTATGCTGTGGCATTGCCATAGATGACAACAGTTGTCACCACCTGACTAAATCTATTGCCTTAATACAGATTAGCCAGAAATGCAACCCCATCCTCCTATGCGTTGAGAAGGGCATAAACGCTTTTGCAATTTTTGGAAAGTAACTTTTAAAAATCATTCCCACCTTATGTTACCAGTGCCAAAGATGGACACTTACAACAAAACATAAATTAAAGTTGGTCACCATGGAAATGAGTTGTCTAAAGAAGGCTGCTGGAGTGACTAGAAGGGACAAAATCAGGAATGAGATTATAAGGAAAAAATAATTAGAATAGAACCAATCTTAAATTACGTACAGAGGCAACAAATAAAGTTGTTTGCCCATTTGGAGAGAATGTCTTAGAATTCACACCATACAAGGCAAATATAAAAAGAGTAATACAAAGATCACGAGACAGACCCAGAGGAAGGTGGAGAGATAACATCAAGACACATTATAAGAACATCAAATAACACTGATGAAGTCCACTAGAAGTGCTAGAGCAAGAACCTTGTATCTCCTTTGACACCCTAAGGCAATGATGGTGACACTTGGCACTCCAGCTGTTCTTGAACGTCAGTTCCCAGAAGCCCTGATCAGGAAGAGTGCTGACTTGGGCTTCTGGTAATTGGAGTCCAAGAACACCTGTGGTGCCAAGATTCACCATCAGGGCCCTATGGGGTAAAAGAGGAAGTAAAGAAAATGGAGACTTTTAAAAAGGTTTTTTTCCCTTTGCAGTCTCCTATAGTGTTTGCAGGGTGAGTGGGGTCAATTGTTGTTTCTCATTACACTGTTAGGAAAGGAACTATTAGTTTTTGAAATTTGTGTCACTTTTTGTTGTTTTTCAATAGGGTTCATAAATGGAATATCTATACTCTAGAGAGGAAAGCCTGTTCTGTTTAGTTTTTTGTTTTTTAAAAAGCCTCTAAAATATTTTAAAATACTCTTTTAAAACTTCCTTTAGAATATAAAGGGGAAATGTTACTCACTATACTAGTGAAGTAACTTTGGCAAATCTCATGTTACTTTTAGAAAGTAACTACTAGATTGAACGTAATCTGTTATTTCCAAACTCGGGGCCCTTATACACCACCAGCCTCTCTCTGCATGTGTGGACAGGTCCTTCTCCAAACACACCCAGGTTTCCTGATGGCTGCCATTTTATTTGTCCTCCTGCAATACTCTGAGGTACTGCGGTGGCTTAGTGGTTAAGACACTGAACTTGATGACTGGAAGGTTGGCAGGCCAGCCATTTGAGACTCAAGTGCTGCCCAATGGAGTAAGCTCCCATCTCTGTTCTATCTTCTGCCAACCTAGCAGGTAGAAAGCAAGAATTTGCAAGCAGATAAATAGGTACCACTGCAGCGGAAAAGGTTACCACATTCTGTGTGCTCTGGCATCTAGTCATGCCTGCCACATGTTCATGGAAACATCTGCGGGTGCAGACAGCGATGGCTCTTTGGCTATAAACATAGATGAGCACTGAACCCTAGCATCGAATACGACTGGCTTTTGAGCACGGTCGACCTTTACCTTTACCTAAGATATCCCAAAACATGACAGAAAGTAATGCTTGTACTTAGAGACCAAACATAGATCACATACACACAAAAAGCACTCTGGTGAGCAAGAGAACATAGCCAGAAACAGCTTTATTGTGAAATAAGCTTTCCTGGACCACAGCCCGTTCATGTCTTTCTGATGTCACAGTATGTGGTTTATATATTTGCTGTGGCTGCCCCCACTCACCCCTGCAACATGCAGATGGTGAAGCACCAAGGACCTTAAAAAGTTCTGTGTGGTACCAACCAAGTAATAACCTCCAAACAATCCTTTCCAAATCCCACAGCAGATCATGTTGACAAAGGCACAGCAGTTCTCCTCACATGGCGTGTGTATTGTTTGCTCACACAGCTTCAGCCTACATCTATTCTTGGCATGTATCTGTCAGATACTACCCATCTGGTTAGAACAATGCTATCTATAGTTCTTGTGGACTGTACCTATTAATTTAAACAGCATGCACTGAATCAGGAAAATTATACACTTTCACTGTTTCGCAGCCATGAAGTTGCATGGGACTCTTAAGCAGAGTAAAAAATACTACTAAATTCTCCTTTGGATATATGACAGTAGGAAAGCTTCCACTCCCTAGTAGCCATTTTGTTGTTGTTCAGTTGCACAGTTGAGTCCGACCCTATGGACTGCAGAACGCCATGCTCCTCTGTCATCTGCCATCCCTCTGTAGCCCATCCAGATCTACGCCCAGAGCGTCACTGATGCCAGACACAGCTACCTGACACAGCCTTAGATGCCTTGACTAGCCAATTGATGCCATGAAGAAAGACCAGATATACTTGTGATGACCTATATGTTGTGTAGTTAATGGGAAAATGTATCAAGCTTAACTATGCCAATTCCAACAGATACCCCAGTATCTATAGTGTAATTACACCCTAAGAGAAACAGAGAATGAAACAGTGATGTTGAGTCTAGGGTAGCTAATCTATTTGTTATAAAATACTAGCCCCAGTCTAAGACTTCTGGCTGCCTAAACCTAAAAACAAGACTGTTTCCTCTTCTGATTTCATGTAAAGAAATTAATTGGGCCTGTGCTTTAATCTGATCGCAAACTTGCAGATAGGATAAAGTTCTTCACCATGCCTGAAGAGGTAAGTAAACATATTGTGCAAGGGTATTCTGGAGGAACTATAGATAGGACACCCCACAGGCATCTGCTTCTTGAGGCAATTGCTTCAGTCTGACAATCAATAGGGCTGGCCAGCCAAAGACTCCTATCTGCCTACCTGGGACCAGTGTGTTTGTATACTGCTGTAAAGTACAAAATAAAGGCATTGCTGCTTGAAAGACCACATTGCCCTGTATGAGCCTGCCTGGGTTTTAAAATTATCAACAAAGGCCTTTCTCTTCATCCTACTGCCCTCACAAGTGTATCTGGTGAGGACATGAGGGAAGGTCTTCTCTGTTGCTGCTCCCAAGCTGCGGAACTTCCTTCAAGGGAAGCCAGGCTTTGGCTCCTCTTTGCTGTCCTTCCTTTCTTTTCAGGCAGATTTTTTTTACTCTGTAAGTCGCAGCCTAAAATGGGATTTCTCAAAACAGGACTGCTGTTTTCAGTTTTTAGTATTGTTTGTTTTAATGTTGTAAGCTACCCTTGGGGTCCTCTTGAAAAGAAAAGCAGGGCACATCTGTTTCAAGTAAATAAACAGCAAAAAGTGGCTTATTTCATTCAGTTATATTTTGTCTCACAAAACTGAATCCCAGCACAGTCTTTTTTATTGTTCAGTTGCAAAGTCCAGTCCAGCCCTTTGTGACCCCATGAAACACAGTACCACCAGGCTCTTCTGTCCTCCGCCATCTTCCGGAGTCTGCCCAGATCCATGCCTACTGGGTCAACAATGCTGTCTAACTATCTCATCATCTGCCGCTGCCACCACCCATCTCCTTTGAGCTTTCCCAGGGCCTTCTCTAGTGAGTCCTCTCTTCTCCTTTGAAGGCCAAAGTATTTGAGCTTCACCTTCAGTATCTGTTCTTCTAAGGAGCAGTCAGGGTTAATTTCCTTTAGGATGGACTGAATCGATCTCCTTGCAGTCCAGGGAATTTTCAAAAGTCTTTCATCATCATCATCATCATCATCATCATCATCATCCTGTGCTATTAAGATAATTATGGTGTAGGGTGACCCTTTTCAGGGTGTTCTGGGTTTAAAGTATTCAGCAGAGCTTTGCCATTATCTTTTTCTGGAGTTGTGCAGGTTGTTCTTCTCTCAGGAGAATCAAACTCCCAGCTCTAGCTTCCCAGCCATGTATCCAGCTCACTGAGCTATTCTTATGAGATGATATTCAGAGTTGTTTCATCATTATTCACATATGCCATATCATTAGGTCAGGACAAGAATTTGCCCTGTGTATGCAATATAAGACAACATATGTAACAAAACAGGAGAGGGGATTTAAACCTTGGTTGCCATTTCCATCTATAGGCATGTGTTTTGTTCATTCTTTTGTTTAGCTTTCATACATTGAAAGTAAAAAACGTCCATTATTTCAAGAAGATGAAGTTACTTTTCAATAAAATGTGACAGGAGTTAAAAATTACAGAGATAAATACACAAAACAGAACCAGGAGAGTAGCCGCTTCCCATAATATGAGCTTTTATTGAAGCATGAGCTAATGGCTTGGCAACACTTATCTCATGTAACAACCGGCAAATTAATGGGCTTGTTTAACTCAAATGGCACCATGTAAACTATCCTGAATACATACACTCAGCTGTTGTGTTTTCCTTGGAGATCATTTCAGTTTTGGAATTTGCACTGCTAATCAGCGTGCTGGAAGACATGCAGAGGTTTCTAAGAAGCTATCCCAGAAGCAAGGCAGTGTTTGGCATGGAGAAACATGTTCCAATGACAGAGACACCATGTTGAGACACTGCAACATTGTGTAACTTAATTGTGGGATGCAAGAAACTTTGTGTCCCACTTTTCTTTTTGTGTAGCATTAATTCAAATGAGGTCTACTCAAGTTGTGGCTTAGTAAATCACATCTAGGGTAGGCCCATTTGAATAAAATGAACTTTTATGTCTCATCGTATCCCTGATGATTCAGTGGGCCTACTCTCGTGTGACTAGGTTGCAATATTTCATTTGATTCATAACCTATTGGATGTTTATTTTCCAAAGGCAGTTTTCCTCAGGGATATATATTTTGCACATATTTTCTAATGCACTAATTTATTCCATTGACAAAAGTATATTTGTATTTTTCAATTGTACATAATTTTAGCTATCGGCATTTTTAAATATGTTGTGATGCTTTCAGTTCTAACTTGTATTTTGTTGAGGACAGTTGAGGATGATTTAGATGAAACTTTGTTCTTTGCATGGGCGAAGTGACACACAAGTAAAACAGTTATGAAAGTTGTGGAGTGAAGAAGAGAAGGCTTCTTTTCACTGGTTCTTCTCCTATTCCCAGGCCCTCCTGTAAAGAGGAAAAGACATACAGTATAAGTGTGGGTGAATCTGGCCAGGTTATCCTGCGATGGTAATAGAGCAGACCACACGGCCAGTAATTCAATGCTGATCATCAGGCGGTGATTAACTAACCTGACAACCCTGAGGACTAAGATCTTTGGGTGACAAGGTCCACTGGGAAAGGTGATGGTCCACAAGTGGATTAAATCCCATTTGAATCCATCTTAATGGAGAGCAGCAGCTTCATCCATACTGGTCTGGGGCTTATGAGGACTTTGTGTGCCCAAAGGGCTCAGGACCAGAAAGTAACTTGCAGGCCTGGGTCAGTGGTACAGGTGTCACAATGCGATGCAGAAGGCAATAGGAAGACTTTGTTCCTGGGACAATCTTCATGGCTGATCACCATGATGATAGCCAATATTCTGAATCAAAGGAGGAGGAGTATTTTAGGATGTCAAATAAGGTTTAGATTAAAGGTACAAACAAAATGTGGATAGAAATAAGGAATGAGATAGATTAATATTGTGCTGAATAGATGAGATAAAAATGGGAAGAGTTATAACTAAAGTTTTATAGTTTTAAGTGTATCAAATGAATGAATGTCAATTATGAAGATTTAGGCATAGGTAAATAAAAAAGTCTGCATGAAATATCTTTAAACTGTTGGCATTAGTTATCATTCCAACCCTTTTTATTTTATTCTTTATGAGAGCAGTAACTTTTGGTACAGCAAGGTATCTCTTTGTTTCATAGTGTCACTTGCACATAAACAGCCATGCTGAGTACTTGTCACAAGGAGGAGAGGAAAAGAAACCACAGTTCATTTTCAAAAGGTTTCTGGTTTACAAACCGGTGGTGTTAATCAGTGATGGTATGTAATAGGTTCTCACCAGTTCTCCAGAACCGGTAGTAACTTTTCCCAGTGTCCTGGAGAACCGGTTGCACCTTTTGGGGGGAACCACCTTCGGGGCTTACCTTTTCACTGGTTCCCCCACTGCGCATGCGCGCCAAGCACTTGGTGTGCATGCATGCCTACAGTGCATGGTGCGTATGCACGGCCTCCTTGCTGTCCTTCCAAGTGGGGAGGAGGAAGAGAAGCTGCTAGCCTGAAGCTCCCTATAGCCTTCTCCCCTAGATATCCTAGAGAACTGGTTAGGCAAAGACTTAGTACCTAACTTCTTTAACTGTTGAAAAGTGCCAAAATGAAGCCATCTTGTGGTGAGTACATTCTGTAGTTAGTTCCATCTGACCTAGTGTGAGAAAGATTAGCCAGAATAAGCTTTAAGCTCTGGTTTAAAAGCTCTGGTTGGTTTGTGTTGTGTGTGTGTGTGTGTGTGTTTGGGTGTGTGTGTGTATTTTAATGTATTATTTATTTATTTATTTAATTCATTTATTTATGGGTTTGTGTTGTGTGTGTGTGTGTGTGTGTGTGTGTGTGTGTGTTGAGGTGTGTGTGTGTGTGCTTATTTTTATTTTATTTTATATTATTTTTTAATTTGTTTTCTTTGACCCCGCCCACAACATCATGACATTATGACATTGGCTCCGCCTATGATGTCATGATGTTAGCTCCGCCCACACTGTGATGATGTCATGGTGGGGTAGTAAAAATTTTGACATCCCACCACTGGTGTTAATGTTACCTAAAAGCAACAAAATGCTTAAACATCTTTCAGACAGTGAAGGACAAGTCAGAGTGGAGGCCTGTGTGTCTGAAATATGTACAGCAAAAGCATGAAGGAGCACCCTGGGTGTCTGTCTCAGTAGTAGCAGGAGGAGATCAAAGGACAGAAGTCCCTGTGTACCAGTGGGAAGTTGCAAACCAGCTGTGGGACGCTTGGGAGCATCACATGTGTATATTATTTCCTGCCTGTTTTACTTCTCCAAAAGGCATGGTATGCCTCTGACGGAAGGTGTGCTTTGCCTTGCAGTGAGCCCCTGCAGGTTCAGACTGAAAACGTTTGTTTAGATGCTCATCACCAACAAAATTCTTTTCCAGTTATCTGGTAGTCAGTCTTGCCAGGTTATCCTGCTATGGTAATAGAGTAGACCATACTGCCAGCGACTCAACGCCAAGTGTCAGGTGGCAGTTAACTAACCTAACCACTCTGAGGGCTAATGGCCTTGGGTCTCGAAGTCCACTAGGAAGGGTGATGGTCCCCAGATGGACTAAATCTTACTTGAATCCATCTTGATGGAGAGCAGCAGTTTAATCAATACTGTCCTGGTGGACTTTGAGGACTTTGCATGCCAAAAGGGCTCAGGACCAGAAAGTCCTGATGGACTCATGGAACTGGATCAGTGGTATGGGTGTCATGTTGTGATGCAGAAGGCAGATGAAAGGTTACTGCATTATATTCTCAGGACAGTCTTCATGGCTGATTGTAATAATGATCACCAATATTCGGATTCAGATATGGCAGAAGAAGTAGAAAAAGAAGCAGGAGGAGGAGGAGGAGAAGATGAAGATGTTGAACACCACGACAGTAGGACTACACATTGGATGACTTCTACTAGGTAATGTTCTCAACTGAGTCTAATCTGGACTAATTTGAGATACCTAGTGGGTGAAGTAAATGTGTTGCACAATTCTGAGGGGCAATGGGTTTGAATTACTCCTTTCTCAGCCACAAAGAAAGCTTTTCAGCTTCAAAGAGCCAATTGGGAGGGGATATGCAAATAGAAGGCTTCCTGTTTACAGAAGAATTTTTACAGAGGGACTGTAATCTGCTGCTGCTTTACCCACAGAACACATAAGCAATTTCATCTGGCCTATACAACAGGCCATGTTAGATATTTTCTTTTGCCTGATGAAGTAATCTTTGAATTACGAAAGCTTGTAGCAATGTACAATTTTTAAGTGACAACATAAAAGGTGTCACCTTCTTCCTGCATTTTTTATTGTATTCATGGGTCACATGGCTAATTTCTGCTTTTTGATGATGATGATGATGATGATGATGATGATGATGATGATGATGATGATGATGATGATGATGATGATGATGATGAATGACTGATAAGTTGATTTGTGAGCCCAAACAAGCTGACCTACTCAAAAAGAATATGATGAATTTTTGCCAGGGGATCTTGAACATGAGATAGGGAAGACATGGAAGAAAAAGAAGCTATGGCATTCTGGGAAGTGTGGTCCCTAAAAAGTAACTTTTCTTATCTCTGCCTGGAACTAATTACTGCCAGCTTTCTCATACTTCAGAGTTCAATTCCTGCCATGCTTCCTTGCCAAAGGAAAGGATTCTCTCACTGCCTGACTGCATCATGTCCCCTGTTTGAACAAATATGTGTCAAATCCTATACGCTGGACAAAATCCCATTATGTAGTTATGCCAGTGTAACACAGAGGTGCACAAACAAATGTGAAATTCATACTGAGACAGAAGTCAAATCCAGAAAGCAGTTCCACATGTGAAGTTGCACAACTAGTCATTCGGAAAAAACTTCCATAGGCGTAACTTCATAATATGTTAAGTGCAACTGAATTTCAGCCAAAATGGCTTGGGTTCTAATTCTGTTCAGGTCTGCACATTTCCTTTTTTAGCAGCAACTCATATCTGAGAATGCATTTTTTTTCCTGAAGCAGGTAAAATGTCATTGGTGTGCATTTGTTTAAGGTGGATCCCAGCTTGTCATGAAGTGACCCACACACTATGTTCTCGGAGGCATCTCCTGTGGCACACAAGAAATGAGACATGCAGGATTCAACACCGGGACTTCAATGGACTGCCGCAGGCTTGAGGATATGGACAAGGTGCACCTTCACAGCCAGTCCATCTGGCACGGCCTCTTCTGCCTCTATGACCGTTAGGAATCAGAGTTCCTCCGCCGCTCATTTTGCCGTTTGGCCCAACATGATGGTTTCCAGTGGCATTTCCTCCACTGAGGATGACTGTCACCCCACCTAAAGGGGCTCATCCACCCGTAGATGTTGGCCCGCTAGGGAATCAGGTTAGTTAACCGCCTCCTGACACTTGGCGTTGAGTTGCTGGCTGTATGGTCTACCATAGCGGGATGTCTGGCCAGACATCATATTGATGTAGATGCATGCTAAAAAGTGAAAAGTAACATGTAGTCTGCCCACAAGTTGATGGCCCTCCACATACCTTGAAGAAGTAAACTGTACACATCAACTGTGCTAAACATGAAGGATATTAGCCTTTCTGTCTGGAGCTTTCCAGCTTTCAGCTGCAGCAAATGACCTTGGGCTCTAATAGTCTGAGACAAGGGGGAAAATCCCTATCCACTTTCTTCATAATAATGAAAAGTTAAATGTAGACAGGGAGAATCTTTTATCCTTCTTTCATAAAACTGAAACCAAAGGTCATCTACCAAAGCTGAATGGAGTGGGATTCGGGACAAAAAGAAACAAGAGAGAGGAAAGAATTATTTTCACACAGGACATGAACTGTGGAATTCATGCTCACAAAGTATGCTGACAGCTATTAAATACCTTAGAAAGTTAGGCACTTTCTACAAAGGTATTTGTTGCAAAAACATAGAGATCATGGCCACCAATGGCTATTAGTCGAAATAGCTAGAAATCTTCTTTACCATCAAAGCAGTATGCCAAGTTCTGTATATGTAGTTGAAGACCATAAGATTTATGTATTTATGTATTTATTTATTGCCTTTTTATGCCACCCATTTGGGATATTTCCTGCTCTGGGTGGTGCACATATAAATATTGTGCTAAAATAACATAAAACAAACAACAAAATAAAATAAAGCAACCAAATAAGTACATCATAAAATAAATTATTTGACATCTGTGGACACAGAAGGTCAACTGGTTAGCTAGTTTACTGTGTGTGATATTTTTAAAGGTGTGATATTTTTAAAGGCTTCCTTGAACAGGAAAATTTTAAGTTGTTGTTTAAAGATATCCAGGGATGCAGTGGCATTCTGTCCATAGGTTCTCCAATGGCAACAAGGCTGGTAACATTTGAGCATGATGTGGACTAGAATAGGTCTTCAGTCAGATCCAACACAGCTCTTCATATATTGCTATAGCCACACCATTCATAATGGTGGGTTAGAAAAAACTCAGTCTTGTTCTTCCAAGTCCTTCACCTTTTTCTAAGCTCAAAAGCCCAAACCATTGTAATCTTTCCTCACAGGAGAGCTGATCCAGGCCTGTGATCATTTTTGTTGCCCTTTTTGTGTACTCCAGAAAATTGAAATAAACCCATGGATCAATGAAGCTCTGAGGTACTACCATGCACTGCAAAAGGATGTTGTTTAACAAATGATATGTAGCCATCGCTAAATGTCAAGGTACTGCGGAAGAATAGTCTACATCAAACAATTCTTGGGAAATAATTACTGGCAAAGGCTATGTATTTTAAATGTATAATAAGATTTGGGGGAGAGGAGTGAAAAGAAAACAGAAAATATAGCAATCCTGTTAGTCCTGCTTACTCAGGACTTTAATTGATTACTAGTAGAAGAACAATCCTGGCAGGTTCTTCAGCTAAATAAACTACTAGTGCTACTTCATAGGCTTATAGTAATAGTGTAACCTTATTACTCTTAATAGTAATTTGACTACTCCTTAACTCTGAGCAGAAACACTCCTTTTTAAGTACCCTCATTTTAACTTCTCTCTCTTTATATGTTTTAAGTACCCTCCTTTTAATTTCTGTTCATTTTGCTGTACTATTGCTGGTCTTGGACCTCAAACTTTCCCTGTATAGAGAACTGGTATGAACCATATGTCAAATCAGGTAGCCATTGCCTCAGGCAGCTGATTGGGGGAGGTGGTGGTATGTCATTAAAAGACAGCAAATGAAAGTTGTTTTAGAAGGTCACAGCAAAAGCACAAAAAAAGACTGATAGTACCTTAAAAAGCAGGAAATTATTTTTGACATGAGCTTTTGTGGCCTCTGGCTCACTTCACTCAGTCTGGCCAGTTTATCCTGCTATGGCAATAGAGTAGACCATACTGTCAGCGACTCAACACCGAGTGTCAGGCAGCAGTTAACTAACTTGACAACCCTGAGGACTAATGGCTTGGGTGCCAAAATCCACAGGGAAGGATGATGGTCCTCAAGTGGATTAAATCCCACTTGAATCCATCTTGATGGAGGGCAGCAGCTTCATCAATACTGGCCTGGGGCCGATGAGGAATTTGTGTGCCCAAAGGGCTCAGGACCAGAAAGTGACTCACAAAACTGGATCAGTGGTATTGGTGTCCTGCTGCCATGCAGAAGTCAGATGAAAGGCGACGGCATTATATTCTCAGGACAGTCTTCTTGGCTGATCACCATGATGATCGGATACAGCAGAAGAAGATTTTTTTTGAATAAGGCTCACTTCATCAGATATACAGAGCTGTTTGTTGTTACAGAAAAAGGTTATTATTTAAGGTAATATTGTTGTACTCCCAGAAAAAGGTGTTTCTGTGAATGTCTTAGCTCAGTTACCAAATTGGTCCAGCTATGCTTGCAATGGTTTTTTATTCACCTACTTAGAGTGCACTATTTTTATTTTCTTCTTTGTCTTGCCCCTTCCTCCAGAGACAGCTTAATGGCTTTTCTGACTTTGTATGTGGTAGCTTTTAACAACAACGTTGTGTGACATCCATACCATCCTCTAATGTTTTACAGCCAATAAGCTCTTCTCCTTTCTATTTCCCAAAAGGAAAATAGTGCTAAGCCAGTTGAAAACAGCATTTATGATACAATGAGGCAGTTGCAACCTAAGATAGATAAGGAAGTGATGAGGCAATATCTTATCAGTTCAGATGAGTTCAAGTCTTCAGGGCAAGGTGAAAATCCTCTGTCCATAATTTTTTGAGAATTCTTGGAGAGTACGTGAGGTCCCTGCACACAGGGCCTGTCAAATGTTGTCATTATTTTCAAAAATATTGAAAAGAAGATCTGAGCAATTACCAACCAGATAACTTGATGTCTATGCCAGAAAAGGTCTGATAAGAGTCAGATTAACACAAGATATCTAACCATGAGAAGACAGCCACGATGATGGGAGCACCCTGTAAGCAGGTGGGCTTTGACCCAAAGGAGAATTCTGCTTTGACATCTTTCTGGTGCCTGGTGGGTCTCTAATGTGAACAAACAATGGGCCTTGGATGGATGCTGCATCCAAAACATCATCCCAACGCTACACTCACTTTGGAGAAAGGAGACAGAATTGAATTTAAAGGGAAGGAAATAGTGGAAAGTTGGAGGGGGGGGACATGGAAAGGTTATCTCATCTGGGGGATGATGATTATTATTATTATTATTATTATTATTATTATTATTATTATTATTATTATTATTATTATTATTATTATTATTATTATTATTATTATTATTATTATTATTATTATTATTATTATTATTATTATTATTATTATTATTATTATTATTGGTTGAAAGGATTTTTGCAGAAGAAACTCCACTCAGGGAATGTCCAAATGGGCTCCTTTCATGTCCCCAAGAGCTGGGACAGAGATGGGAGTTCAATCTGTCATGCAGTACTCGGGTCTCGAACTGCCAACTTGTCAGCTTTCCAGCTAACAAGGCAAGCTTTTTAACTACTGAGTCACCACAGCCCTTAGGGGGAGACAATAAAAGAGGCAGAGTCAGCAAGCAAGAAAGGTGAAGAAGCAGGGGCAGACATTAGAGAAACAGAAGAGGAGTAATGAGAGGAGATTTGGGTGAATCTCCTGCACGCTTTTTTTTCCCGTCAAAGTCTCTTTCTCTCTTTATTTCCCTCCCTGTACATTTAAACCTCAGGGAAGGGGGAAAGAGAGAAATGTGATTGGTTCTCTAGAGAACCAATCACTTCTCTCTCCTTCCCCCTCCCTGTATTGTCAATACAGGAAGTGAAAGAGAAAGAGCGATCGGCTGCAGTCGGAGCTGCAAAGCAAGAGAAAGGTAAGCTGGGCTGGATTCTCTCCGAGCAGGCAGTGGGGTGGGGTGTGGGGAGTCCCCAAACTGGGGGTGGGGGTGGGGGAAAGGAAAGAGGGAAGTGGCAGGGAGAGGAGCTGTGGCCTCCTTTACTTCTTTAATATGATGGATCGGATAACGCTAAGATGAACATTATCCAGGGCAGCAAATCTTCCCCCCAAATTTGTCGTCGTTATGTGGTTTTAGCATTATCTGGTGCAATTGTTTTCCGGGGTATTACTGTACTTAAAATGAGCCCTGGTGACACAGTGGTTAAACTGTTGTATTGCAGCCTAAACTGCTGCTGCTGATGTTGTGAGTTTGATCCTCAAGGGTGACTCAGCTTCCTATCCTTCTGATGTTAGTAAAATGAGTACTTGGAATGTTGAGGGCAAAATGCTAATTACCTTGTGAACCACCCAGAGAGTGCACTAAGCACTATGGGGTTGTATGTACTGTATGTGTAATTGCTATTGCTAAAATTGTGGTCTGAGTCACCTATAGTTGGGAACACAGTTGACCACATTCATCTCTTCTTCATTTCCCCACAACCTTCTCTCATCTTTCCTGTTGTTTAATCTAGCTAATAAGCTCCGGGGGTAGGGGGAGGTTTTGCTTGGAAAAATCTCCGAAATGCCATGTACGCTTCTCTTTTTTTTTTTTGTTCAGTCGCACAGTCGATTTCGATCATATAAATAATTCAAAACTTGTAATCCATCAATGCCCATGGTGGATATTTTATTACCATGTGTTTCACATAGCTCCTTCTACATTTGAAAATGAGGCTGTGATGGTGATTTTCACAAATTCCACCCCTCACTTCATCTTTTAATATCCCATCTTTTGATATCTTTGTGTTCCAGGAAGAACTCGTGTTTCAAGGCCTGGAGAGTCAGACAGACAATGGGTAGGATCGCATGGGAAATAGATCACAATTTAGACCTCATGGAGAGTAGTCTAGTGTTATTTATTTCATGGTGATCACACAACATATGCTTTAATCCATGCCCAACCTGGACCTTTCTGGTCCAGTTATAGGGCTTCTACTTTTGGGGGCTGGTTTGGAACAATTACCTAGCAGGCAAGAAAATAACTCTCATTAAAACAACCCTTTCTGTTGTGATCTGGTATATGCTTTTGCTGTCGGATTACACTCAATGCTGAAGGAAAAAGCAGAATTAGACATCATTTCACTTATTCAGTGGAAAATAAACTGCATCTGACAACGACAAGCTACACTTTGGTAATACATACAATATTACAGTTTCAAAATCTTGAGATGAGAGTAGAGGGGAGAATCTCATGGGCAATAGTCACATGTAGCCATAGTAGTATAGCTAGCCACTGTGCTGATGTAGAAATTCCTCATACACTCTGTGATTCTATTATTCAACCGCTTTCAGACCTGCTTAAGGTTGAACCTAGCAGAAATCAATAGTAGTCAGCCCATTGCAGTAATGTGCTTTGAATCTGTTGCATAGATTTCTTACTCCAGATATAGAAAATTATAACATGATTAAAAAGGGAAAATGAATCCTAAAGAGACAGCACAAAACACAATGGAATAGCTCATTGAACTCTTTAACAACTGTTGGACATACAAACAAATTCCAAAATTATGTCAGAGATGACCACACAACAAAAGTGGCATTTTGGGATGGAAAAGAATTGTGTTGGATTTTACAGTCTGTCATCCGATGACACTGGTTTAAAATTTGGTTTGCTCACATGGTGCACCAACCATAGCTGCCCTACAGCACCAGCAAGAACTCTATGTGGACTTTTAGCATTAGCCCAGCAAGTCTACAAACGGAAATAAATAGCTGCTTCCAGCCACCAGCTAATATTTCTAATTGACTTTGGCTTGGCTACAATTGACGCACCTAGTGGATAAACCAAATTTCAACCCCAATTCCCAAATAGAGGGCTCTAGGTCTTTGCATTGCCCTTTCATCCAGTCAAATAAGAAGCTTACAGTCTCAAAAGAAGGCCATGTGTAGGAGGACAATAGTCACATACCGATTTCCTGAGTTTGTTGAATGGGAGAGATATTAGAATCAGTCTGGGTTTTTTTTTCTGAACTCACTTCTAAAAAACAAATCCTGGCACATCTTGCCTTGAACTTTTTGAACTCTCATTAATAATTTTCCTGCATATCTATAAAAAATTAGTGCATGCTTGAAGAAGTGATCTTGGATCACAAAAGCTCATGTAATGTTTGATATATATATATTAGTGATCCGATACAGGTATCACCTTTCTCTTGTCCTTGAGGTTTGTTATGTATATTAAGAAAACTTTTCATATTTGGAAATAAAAAAACAAAAATTTTAAACAATTCTAGTGCCAGAACAAATGAAGGGGACATATTCTCCCTTTTCTAGGTAGTAGCAAGCCATCTGAATAGCTCAGTAGTTTACATATCTGGCTGCAGAGCTATAGACTGGGAGTTCAATTCTCCACTGTGCCTCCTGGGAGAATAGCCAGGCTATGTAGCCTTTGGTAACCTGCACAGTCTAGCATACCCTCCAAAGAAGGGAGTAATAAACCACTTATTAGTATTCTTTACATAGAAAACCCTGGAAAGGGTTGCCATAAGACAGCACACAATTATTATTTGATAGCAGCAAGCAAGAGAATAAAAAAATATGTATTCACCTCTTGCTAACATTAGAAGTGCTGAAGTTTTATAAGTAATTACTATTTCTCTTCATTTCATTTTTTAAAAAGAAAATATTTCAAAGACTTCCTCTGAGACAGCTTGGATATTTTTCTGTGATCATCACCTCCCACCAATGTCAAATTAGTGGCACTTTGCAAGCTATGAAATGGTTATTTTTCTAACACTTTTAAGCTGTTTTTTAAATGAAACAATCGTTTGAAGAAGAATCACACACACGTTCACATATATGCACAGTTTAAATGTTAGAAGGAGAGAGGAAGACAATTCCAACATGTAATTTTCTCTCATAAAAATATTTTACCTGAAATCCTTGGCTATATATAGTTCTAACCATTGGTTCTTGTCACAGGATTTGACCTCTTAGCTTTCCTAGCCTCATTGCCATTAGATGGCTTCTTTAATTCTCCCTCAAGCCTCTATTGATTGTGACATTCTGCCTCATGCCCACAAAAAGCAGGTCAGGACCAAATCCATCCATTGGGAAATTAGTTTTCCTTCCCAACATCACTATACAGTGCCTTGAAGAGCAAGTAAATCAACGGTGCCTTTTGAATGAACACAATAATAAAGGCCTCCCTATGCTGACAAATCATAGATAGGCCTGGCAGGTTTAACTACGTGTGGGTAAATCTTCGTAAAATATTGATTATGACATCATTTTTTTCTGAGAAAATGGCTTAGAAAACTCCTTGAGCCTAAAGAGATAGCACACAGAAGCATTGATGGGATGTAACAGGTTCACACCAGTTTGCCAGAACCAGTAGTAACTTTTCCCAGCATCCTGTAGAACCGGTAGCAGCTTTTGGGGGGAACCACCTTCAGGGCTTACCTTTTCACTGTGTGCATGCATGCCTACAGTGCTTGGTGCGTATGCACGGCCTCCTTGTTGTCCTCACAAGCGGGGAGGAGGAAGAGAAGCTGCTAGCCTGAAGCTCCCTATAGCCTGCTCCCCAGGGTGACTCACCTTTGGATGTAGTGTGTCTGTGTAAATGTATTTTAATGTGTATTTAATACCTTTACTCAGTGGTGGGTTGTCAAAAAATTTATTACCCCACCGTTATATCATCACAGTGTGGGCAGAGCTAACATCATGATGTTGTGGGCGGGGTCAAATAATAAATAAAAAATAATAAAATAAAATAAAAATAAGCACATGCACACTCACACACACCCCTCAACCCACACAAACATGCCCCTGTGAATAAATTAAATAAATAAATGAAATGAAATGAAAATTACATTAAAATCCACCCACCCACCCAAACACCCACCCCAAACACAAATCAACCCACCCCAAATACAAACCTGTCACTTACCTGTTAGTATAAGTGCCTGGGCAGCACCATGTTGCAAGATGGATATGGTCTTCGTACCAGTTCTCTAGGATAATATGCCTTAATGTAAATGTAAAACAGCTGTACCTCCTTATGGGTTCTCCAATTGGAACAGCAATTGGAACAGCACAGGTGTAGCTTATTGATGAGGTAACTCAAAGACTTTGCTTAAAAGCCCCAAGCCAGGCCACCAGGCCTTTTTAGGAGGCCTGTTCCAATTGGAGAACCCTTAAGGAGGTACAGCTGTTTTACATTTACATTAAGGCATATTATCCTAGAGAACTGGTTAGGCAAAGACTTAGTACCTAACTTCTTTAACTGATGAAAAGTTGAAAAGTGCCAAAATGAAGCCATCTTGTGGTGAGTTCGTTCTGTATTTCCTTCCATCTGACCTAGTGTGAGAAAGATTAGCCAAAATAAGCTTTAAGCTCTGGTTTAAAAGCTCTGGTTGATTTGTGTTTGGGGTGGGTGGGTAGGTGTTTGGGTGGGTGGGTGTGTTTTAATGTATTTTTTTTATTTTTATTTAATGTATTTAATGTATTTACGGGTTTGTGTTGTGGGTGGGTTGAGGTGTGTGCGTGTGTGTGTGTGTGCTTGTTTTTATTTTTATATATTATTATTATTTCTTTGGCCCTGCCCACAACATCATGATGTTGTCTCTGCCCATGATGTCATGAGGTCATGATGTTAGCTCCGCCCACACTGTGATGACATCACTGTGGGGTAATAAAAACTTTGACATCCCACCACTGCACAAAAATCTACATTTCTTCCTACTCAGGAGAAGCCACAGCCCAGCAAAAAGAAGGAAATGTATTGACTGGCAATTTCTTCATGCATAACCATTCATTCCATTCTGCCTGGACAGTAAAACCTAACTATAACTGTCATGTATCAGGATAGGATATTTTATTTCCCCAGAATCATGTTTTGTTACAGGATTCATACAAAATGTGTTTGGGGTTTTCTTTGTTTTTATTTCTATGCCATTTTTCACATAGGTAAGGGACAACCTATTTGCTGCTGCCAAATAAATAAATAAAAGAAAGTGAAGTGAAATAGTTGTCTGATGAGGCTCTACAAATAGCTGAAAAAAGAAGGAAAATGAAAAACAAAGGTGAAAAAGAAAGATCCACACAACTGAGTACAGATGTCCAGAGAACAGTAAGGAGAGATAATGAAGTCATCTTAAATGAAGACTGAAAACTAATAGAGCAAAAGAACAGATGGGGAAGGACTAGATATCTCTTCAAGAAAATTGGGGATGATAAAGGACAAAAATGGTAGGGACCTAACAAATGCAGAAGAGATCAGGAAAAGGTGGTAAGAATATACAGAAGAACTCTACAAGAAGGACCTTAATGTCTCTGACAACCATGATGGTTTAATCACTGACCTTGAGCCAGACATCCTGGAGTGTGAAGTCAAGTTGGACCTAGAAAGTATTACTAACAACAATGCTAGTAGAGATGATGGTATTACAGTCGAGCTATTTAAAGCCCTAAAAATGATGCCATTAAAGTGTTACACTCAATATGCCAGCAAATACAACACTGGAAAATACAACACTGACCACAGGATTGGAAAAGGTCAGTTTAAATTCCAATTCCAAAGAAGAGCAATGCCAAAGAATGTTCAAACTGTTAGGGCATTTTTATGGGTATTGTAGCAAGATTCCTGCCCACTGTGGGAGTATACCTTTAAGACACTTTCAGAGCTCCAAACACACGTGTTAGCTGTTGAGGCATAGATCGATTACAAAGCTGTGTCTGCTTGGCGTACATGACTCAGTGTTGAACACAGCTGTGACCACTTAGTGGGTGATACAGCAACAGCACAGCATAACTATGGCCCACCTGAGATGGGCTACTCTGAGGAGGGGGAACTGTGGCAGACTGACAAGTGACTTGAGAGGGAGAAGATGTACTGCTTGAAGCTCTGCTTCTACCAAGAACTATCAGGTACACCATACTGCTGAGAAGAGCACACTGACTTTGGAAAAATTGCAGTCAGTGTTTTGCTGGCAGGACTCTGTGCATGCTCATTGGACTTGAGCCTTCGGGGATTTCCAAGCCCTGACTCAACTGTGGGGCTTGAAGACAGACTGGTACCTGTGTACATAGTTCTGTGTCTATTGTCCTTCCCTCATCCAGAAGTAAACTGCACTATTCATTGAAACTGTATGTTTGTGTCTTTTGCACCCAAACATTCCGCTGTGCAAATAGCTAACTGCTACTCTGCTATGCTACCACACAAACCATTGCACAATTGTGCTTATCTCACATGCTTGCCAGATTATGCTCAGGATCCTACAAGCTAGGCTTCAGCAGTATATGGATCGAGAACTTCCAGAAGTATATTCTGGGTTCCAAAGAGGTAGGGGAACCAGAGACAACATTTCCAGTATTCGCTGGATCATGGAGAAAGCAAGAGAGTAACAGAAAAACGCCTACTTCTGTTTCATTGATTACACCAAAGCCTTTGATTGTGTGGATCACAATCAACTGTAGTAAATATTTAAAGAGGTGGAAGTACCAGACCACCTCACCTGTCTTCTGAGAAACCTGTATGCGGATCAAGAAGCGACATTTAGGACTGGATACAGAACAACTGATTGGTTTAGAATAGTAAAAGGAATACAACAAGGCTGTATATTGTCACCATGCTTATTTAACTTATATGCAGAGTACATCATGCATAATGCAGGGCTGGATGTAGCACAAACTGGAATTAAGATTGCCAGGAGAAATATCAACAACATGAGATGTGCAGATGACACTTCCTAATGGCAGAAAGTGAAAAAGATCTAAAGAGCCTCTTGATGAAGGTGAAAGAGGAGAGTGCTCAGGTAAGGTTATGGTGGCTTAGTGGTTAAGCTTGACGACCAACAGGTTGGCAGGTCAGCAGTTTGAGTACTGCATGACAGAGTGAGTTTCTGACAACCAAACAGTGCAAAAACAAGAAATTGCAAATAGATAAATGTGCCACTTTGGTGGGAATGGTAACAGCATTCCGCGTGCTCTGGTATCTAGTCATGCTTGCCACATGTCCACATAAATGTCTGTGGACACACTCAGCACTGGCTCTTTGGCTGTAAACAATGATGAGCACTGCCTCCTAGAGAAGGACACAACTGGCTTTTGAGCAAGGGAGACCTTTACCTATGCCTACTCTTGTTTTGATTACTTTAACAGAGTAAATCACTAGAGTACACCCATTTAATTCAGTGAAAGATATAGAGGAGCTGCCTCACCAAGTCCCCATTGAATCAATGGGTCTACTTTAGTGTGATTTACTATATTAAGCAACAGTATTTTGGCCAAGAGCCACAATCTAATATTGCTGAATATAAACTAGAGGCATTGATTTCAAGAGGTTTCAGCAGTCTTGTTTAAATTCTCCTAACTCTGGCCAGCTGTGGCCAGTTTGTAAGCCAAACTCAGATTCATGACTACTCAGAGAGTAAAACCCAAGGATTTCAGGGAGGCCTAGTAAAGATAAAGTTCACCCTTGCTCAAAAGCCAGTTATATTCAAATCTAGGGTTCACTGCTCATCTCTATTTACAGCCAAAGAGTCTGCATTTGCAGACATTTCGATGGACATGTAGCAGGCATGGCTCAACACCGGAGTGCACGGAATGCTGTGTACCTTCCCATTGAAGTGGTACCTATTTATCTACTTGCAATTTCTTTCTTTTGAACTGTTAGGTTGGCAGGAGCTGGGACAGAGATGGGAGCTCAGTCCATTGTGCACTACCCAGGAATCAAACTCCAACCTTCCAGTCAGCAAGTTCAGCTTCTTAACCACTTGAGCCACTGCAGTCCCTTCAGGGAGGCCTAGCTGAAGCTAAAAATGTATAAGATGTAGCTTCAAACTTTTGAAAACTAGGAATGTTTAAATTCTACATCTTTTTATACAGTGTAGAAAACCATTAGCCAAATGAAAACACTCAAAACAAATATTTATATATAAACTCTACCAACTATAATTATTTTTTCATGATCTATGCAGATGGGAGTATTTTGACACTTCTTTTCATATAAAGTACATATTTTGACAAGAAAGGGGTAATTTTCATTAATATCATAGCAGGAATCACTTTAATGTAAATGTCATAACAAAGAAGTAAAATATAACTAGTGTTTTGAAATGCTATTTATTTGTTTCCTTACTTAACTCTCTCAATGTGGTATAGAAAAAAGGAGAAAACTCACCCCAAGTAATTGTGAAATCATTCTACATCAAAGTTAGCTGATATAGAAGCTTTTCCCTCAGTTCTGAGGTGTTTATAGCCTCAAGAATATAAGGCAATATACATTACTTCTTTCAGAATAGACCATAGTTTCTCAAGATCCACACAGTCAAAGGCTTTGTTGTAGTCTATAAAATATATATTGATTTTCTTCTGAAATTCTTTGAAATATTTGCAGTGTGATCTTAGGTGCCCCTTCCTTTTCAGAATCTCAGGCATTTCTTGCTCCATATACTATAAAAGGGTGTTTTTTTCAGCTGCATAATCTAATTGTGGACAAGAGGCTACTGTTAGGACAGAATATGGAGAGAGAAAATGGTTTCCTAGAGACAAAGGTGTCAGACAAAAGTGCATTTTATCCTCTTCTCTGTTCAGTCTGTACACAGAACATATCATATGGAAAGCCAGCATAGATTTAGATAAAGGCAGAGTGAAAAATGGTGGAAGACATATTAATAATTTAAGGCATGCAGGTGACTCTATCTTAATGACATAAAGAGGCAAAGAGTTGAAATGGCTTTTAGTGAAAGTGAAAGAAGAAAGTGACAAAGGAGGAGAGCAGTTGATCAAAAGACAAAAATCCTCATCAGTGCATGTTTCTGTCTGGAAACGGCAGACCAGTAAATGAGCCGAATTCGGTATCTCTTCACATTCATGCAGCATGTTGTTGTCCACCAGCAGCCGCTACTTGAACATGTTGGTCTTGCATTTAGGGACACTAACTCTCAGCCTATTCAAGATCCTCCAAGTAATGTAGGGGAGGTTGGTTTCCTCAGCCATATCCTCCTTTAATGTCATTCCTTGTCCAGTAAGCTCCTTCCTCCATCTTCTAATTTAGTTTTGCTCTTGCGGACCCTCAAGAATGTTTGTTCTTGCCATAAAGCTCTTTCTGGAGGGCTTGAGGCTCATACCTGTTCAAAGGATGTCGAAGGTTATTCCCTTGCTTAGTTCCCTCAGCATCCGCCACTACTTCTCTCCTTATCTTAGGTGGAGTGATACCAACAAAAGGGTATATTTTCTCAACTGGTGTAGGTTTGAGGCATCCTGTCACTGTACACATGGCTTCATTGCGATGTCAACTTGGTGTGTGTGTGGTTGCACTCCATACTGGAGCAGCATACTCTGCTGCCAAGATGCTAAGGGCCAAAGTGTGGATGCTTGAGTTCCCCATTTACAGTTTGTGAATTTCCTGATCGTGCTGTTCCCTGTACTAACTTTGGCTATAATAAATACAGGATAGGAAAGTACAGCAGGCTTATTCTACATCTGCAGTGTGCAGTCAGCCAAGATGATTTGTTTCTTTGCTTGCTTATGCTAAGTTTGCAACATTTTGAAAATGTCTCCATAAATGGGATGGAATGGATTTGGAATTTGAAAAATTTGAAAGGGGGAGAATGCAAGTGGGAGATTCATCTAGCTCTGCTTTTAAGGAATGAATCCCATTTATGCCTCTGGTGATCTAGATGCTGTAAACAATAACCTTGATGTGGCAGGGATGTGAATTAACATCCTACATTCTCTGTGGCTCACGTGGCACTCATAGAACAATTATCCCCATCAGCACTGATGGACATTCATAGAAGTAAAATATGAACTGTTCTTGAGGATGGAATCATGACAATTGCTAGCACAAAAGTGGATTCTTGCAAATTTAGTGTTAGATGGTCTGCTAAGCTTTACTGTTTGACTTTGACAAACTCAATATTTGCATATCAGATCTTTCAGTGCAATAATGACATGTAAAGCTGCCTTTGTGCAAACCTTATCTATGTTTAATAACCTAACAAACGTAACCAAACAATTCAGAGTTACCAGTCTAACAGTTCTTAGGACATGGCAAGAAATACAATTTAAGTAATGCCTTCCATCTTTCTCCCAACCCCATAAGATAGAAATTTAAGAGACTTTCCTTGCTAGCACAAGCAAGTGATTTTTCTAGAAGAGATATCAACCATTTTTAATATGCAGCAAATATTCTCTGGTGGGTGAATCTTGACTGACAGGTCTTGATTTCCCCCCCCCCCATCTCCACGCACACCAATAAAGTCTTGTCAGTCTTTTATTTATTTGCAGCATTTATGCCTTGTCCTTTAGCCAGAAATGTTCCTAGAAGAATTTCTAGGGACAGAGGAGCCTGAAAATCCCTAAACTCTGACACATTTCACACATGACATGCAAGAGAAAAGGGAAGAGGAATTGGGGGGGGGGGATTCCTGTTTAGTTCTAACAACGAGGAGCTGCATTCAAATGATACCTTTTTAGATGAGAGATTAGGTACGACCAAAGACAGCTGGAAGCCTTACTAACATTTGGTGGAATTTATGCTCTTGGAAATATAGTGATTATATGAGACAGCTCAACTAAGAGGTGTCCCAGAGATGCTGAAATTGCCACCATCATCCTAACTGGGGGTTTGTTCTTATCCCTTGAATGTCACGGTAGCTACATTTGCCCAGCACTCTTCCAAGAAATCTTTATAACAAAAAATAGGGATGAGATCTTCTAATATTTTGAACTACACCCCCCCCCCCAAATAATTATATTGTATGTATATTATGTTTTCTATTGTAACATTGTTAGCCGATCTGGGTTGCTTCGGCAAGGAGAGCGGCATATAAATTTGAATGTGATGATGATGATGATGATGATGATGATGATGATGATGATGATGATGATGATGATGATGATGATGATGATGATGATGATGATGATGATGATGATAATAATAATAATAATAATAATAATAATAATAATAATAATAATAATAATAATAATAATAATAATTCTCCATTATGGAAGTTCAATCTGACAGGCAGACACCTTAAAGACATTAAATGTTGCTCATCTGGGAGAAATTCCCAAACTGGAAGTCTATGAGGTCTATCTAAGCATAGCTCCACCTCAGTATCCTCTTTGGTTCACTGTTTGGGTTTTTTCTGAACAGGAAGCTATCAGAGCTAGGAGTAGTGCGGTCTCTGTCTCCTAGATCAGTGTTCCCCAAACTTTGGGTTTTGGACTTCAATTCCCAGAAGCCTAAATCATTACATTGGCTGATCAGTGCTTTGGGAATTGACTTGGGCTTCTGGGAATTGAAATCCAAAACCCAAAGGTTGGGGAACACTGTCATAGATGAGCCACATTGAGGTATATCTTTCTGTCTCCTAGAACCATTTCTCGAACACCTGCCAAACTGGAGTCAGCAACCTCTAGTCTACTGCTACAACCTTCTACTCATAAACTAGGAGCTCCATCATTGAATTAAATGAAATCTCAAGGCATTAGCCAAAGGTCCATGGAATTATTCTACTTCTCCAGTCCTCTAAGCACAAAAACAAACCACTAAAATTTTGCTTTGTTGTTGTTGTTCAGTTGCACAGTCAATTCTGACCCTTTGTGACTCCATGGACCATTGCCTTCCAGGCACCTCTGCCCTCCAAGGAAAATGTTTGAGTTTTGTGTGCAACCTAGCTTTATTTCCACCATTCCAACCTGGCATCAGGGATCTATGGCTCAGTACAAAGGTAGCATATGCATTGTTCTTGCTTCCCTCTCATCCCTTATTTGCTCGGCCTTTGTGACATCGTAGAGACACTCCCTGTGAGAAAACATGGGACCTGGTGGATAAAAATAGCCAAGCTGAAGTATCTGGTACATTACCCAGACCCAAGAATCAGCAGTTGTTGATTATTCTGATTTCAGAGGTCCTGTGAATCCATTCCAATTTTTAGTGCCCGTTTTTTATGCTGTTGAACCTAATTTTGGGGCATATCAGAAAATAAACAAAACAAATGAAAAATGTTGTAGCACTTTAAAGACTAACTGTTATATTTCAGTGTGGGCTTTCCTGGATAAAGTCCACTTCATCAGACCAGATCATGAACTTGATCCACATTGAAATACTGTAAAACCTTGAGTTATGATAGAGATCCATTACAACAGCCTCCTCCATAACCTGAAAAAAAAACCACAAACTGAAGCACACTTTCTCATAGGAATGCATTGAAAATTTAAAAAGTCCTGACTGGACCAAAACTAATAAAAAATACAAAAAACCACCAAAAAAAATAAAAATTCCAGACACAATCATCCCACAAACACACCCCAAAAGGGAAACAGTCCCGATAGGAACAAAAAAAACAACCCCCTAAGAAGACATCATCTGCACAGTGATGTATCTTGCTACCTCTGTGATGCCTTGCTACCTCTGGCAGAGGGGGCAGGCACCATTTTAAACTCTAAAATTAAATTAATTCCCCGGTTTATGATCAATTTTCGGTTTACAACCAAAAATCACGCTATTTTAATCTCTAAACGCTAAAATAGCGCAATTTTTGGTTGTAAACCTAAAATTGATCATAAACCGGGGAATTAATTTAATTTAATTTGCTGTTGTAAACAGCGGCAAACGTAACCCAGGGCAGTCGTAACCTGAGATTTTACTGTATAACAGTCTTTAAAGTGTTTCAGCATTTTTGTTTTGTTTGTTTATTCTCTGATATGCCTGAAACACAGACTAACACAACTACTATTCCAAACAATTCAACTAATTGGGGGGGGGAGTACTCTTTTTTTTAAAAAAAATTAGATTTATTATCCTGCCCCAATCAGGCGAACCTGACTCTAGGTGGCTTACAGAAAAGGGGAAAGACTATACACAATAAATGCAAAACAATTCAACACTCCCCCTACAAATTCAAAAATTAAAACCTTAAGGTTCAAAATCACTTTAAAAAATCAATTAAAAAAATTAAACTATTGGACACCTTTGTCTTCCAACCACACCACCTGGGTCCGGCCCCTTAGAAATGAGGAAAACCAAGGCAACACAGTGCCCTGGATCCCCAATCCTCGGATCCTTTCCAGCAGGATACTGTGGTCGACTGTATCGAATACTGCTGAGAGGTCAAGAAAAGCCATGACGGTCGGACGACCTCCGTCCCGCTCTTGCCAGAGATCATCCACCAGCACGACCAATGCAGTTTCTGTACCATATCCGGGCCTGAATCCTAACTGAAAAGGGTCCAGATTGAGATAATCAGCTTCATCCAGGACTCGGTGCAACTGCTGTGCTACTGTCTTCTCCAAAACCTTGGCTAAAAAAGGCAGGTTGGACACAGGCCGGTAATTGGTAAGCAACACGGGGTCAAGCGATGTTTTTTTCAGGAGGGGGCGCACCAAAGCATGGTTTACATTTTTCTGCCACTGAGGGAACTGTTCTAGCCCCCTCCCCAGTAGCCGTGTTTTCCAGCTGATGAGAGGGAGCAACTGTCCCTTATCAGTTGGAATGTTGGATGAACTTCGTGCAGCCAAAGAGGTGGCCACCATATCCCCTTCAACATCCACCATCATAGCACTTCTCAGCTGACAGGAAGAGCAACGGAGTCAGCTGGGATGCTGCGCCTTCAGCCATTTTCTACTTTATTTTGTGGCAGTCTGGCCTGACTGAATTGTGGATGCCACTGGACCAACCAACCCCAATCTACCCCAAAAAGTGGGCTATGTCCCAGTGTAGACAGACTCTGAGATGCCAACTGTTATGGGGTTTTTTGCCATCAAAGCTACATATAGCTCCTGTTTCTAGGCAAAGCTGTTACATTTTTCCTTTATGAATCTAAGAGCATCCACCCATCAAGGGCATTAGAGCAAACTGATTGTTCATAAGGACAATCAACCCATCCAAAGCCATGACTTTTACACATTCATGCAACAGTTTTTGTATTTCCAGACGTGTGCATTTTGCAAAAATGTGCAAAAGCTGTCGACAAAATTGCAGAAGCTTTCTTTGAGACTGACCTTGTCAAAATAACTGACATTTCAGGGCAGTTTGTAGCAAGGATGACATTTTTGAAAGTTTTTGTTGACTAGTCAGTTCAGGATTCACATTCCTATGTGAGGTGTACCTTGCAACACAATATTTAATCAGGAAGAAAAGGGATTAATGCTTGGAGTATAAATCTCTGTAGGACACACAATGGGGGTACCACCTTCTTTTTATGCAGTCTTAGGGGCTGTCTACACAGGATAATATCCCACTTTCTGGGCTTTTCAGTAGGTTGGTCCACTTTTTCTTCCAACAACTATTGGATATTGGAGTGGAGCAACTGGCTGCAAAGCACCACTTTTTGAGCCTCCATCAGGGAGTTCTACTATTTTGCAGTGCTCTGTCTTATTCTGTTTCCAATATTTGCAGATACTAGGTTTGAAATAAAAGAGAGGAAATCAGCTTTTAGAGCTACTTCCAGTGTAAATATCTGGTATCATTCAGTGGCTGACAAGCCAGTGTTGGATGTTGCCAAATTAAACACTTTCCCTGATTATCAGGGAGATGTTGGCAAATTTTCCCCTTAAGTTTAAGAGATGATCACTGCAGTGGAACAACGATCATCTAGAGAACAAGGGCGGGGGGACTGTTTCCCTTGACCATCCCCAGACAATCAGGAATTTCTTAATTTGCTGCAATCATACAGCTACAACAACAATGTGATTTCTTTTTTACTTTGCCTTTATTATGTATGAAAATTCCTCTAGATACTGGTTGCAAGGCAAAACAAAAACATCAACCCAAAACATCAACCCATAAACTCACTGTTTATCAACTTAGAAAAAATATATATTTGTGATAGTACTAGTATATAAAGAACTCTTAAATTGTTGGTATTTTATGTTTTATTGCACTGTTACCTTTTATTGTATTATTATATTTTATTGGATAGTTACATTTTATTGTATTGTTATATTTTATTGTACTGTGGTGTTTGATATGTTGTGACTTTTGTGATTATTGCAAACCTGTGAGTAGCAATCTGCCTATATACCTAGAAAAGACCCGAGGAAGTAAAACATTTGACTGCCTTTTGCTTTTTGCATCCTCACTGGTTGATATCCCTTGCAATGTGGTTCAATGTCTTATGCCAGTAGAAATAAGATACTTCCACAATAGTGTCTGATCTTCCAGACAGATGGTCAGTGTGCTGCTATTGCACAAGAATATGGTAGTCCAAAATGGGATTAATAAATTCTTCCTCTACAATTAGTTCTCTGCAGTTTCTTTCTACATAGCCAAAGCTGGGTGATACTGGATCAACTAGGGCCATGATGGTGAACCTTGGCACTCTAGATGTTCTTGGACTTCAATACCAGAAGCTGGGACAGAGACAGGTGCTCAATCTGTCATGCTGGTGGAGACAGTAGCTGCTGCAGGTCTTAGAGATATTCCTCAGAAGCAGTAGAACATCTGACAAAGGATGAGCCACTCTGACAGGTCACAGTGGAGTGCTAGGGCTTCTGGGTATTGAAGGTCAAGAACAGCCAGAGTGCCAAGGTTCACCACCATGGAGCTAGGGGATGCCTAGGAATTTTTCTTTTGTTTTATTAGACTCCAAGGATTGTCCCAAATGTCATATACATAAATGCACTGGCTAAGCATGCCAGCAAGTGTTATATAATTTAATTTAATTTAATTTAATTTAATTTAATTTAATTCTCACACATAGTGCCATTTCTCAAACCCTACATTTTAATCTTAAAGCCTCATGTTACTGATCCTGGTTTTCTTTTTTAATTCCATTGTTTTTAAGAGCTGGTCACTTGGCTAGCAAAGGTGGAAGGAGTTGTCAAGAAGGGGCTCATGTATAGCTGAATGATGAAGTGGAGGTAGCTTGTTTTCAATGATCTCCAAAATTAACTCCTCCCAAAAGGCATGACGCACAATTAAGGCAGAGGGAAGATAGCAAAGATATTGTCTTCTGAGCCTTCCATTACACCATTGGGACAACATTGGGCTCCCCCCTCCCGCTGCCAAAGAAACACCTGGGGATGGTGCTGGGAGGACGCCACGGCAACCGGCGCACGAGACTCGCCCCTGCTGGGGCTTTAAAAGCTGCCATGGTGGTAGGACCTTGCTCCCCCCTCCTGCTGCCAAAGAAACACCTGGGGATGGCGCTGGGAGGACGCCACGGCAACCGGCGCTGGGTCCATCTCCACTGGCGCACAGGACTTGCCCCTGCCGGGGCTGGGCAGTGGAATTTTTGTCACAGCTGCCCCTGGTCTGATTTGTGGCTGGGGTGGAGAGACTGTTTGAATTTGGTATTGTAATTGACTATATTGTATAATTTTCCTGCCAGTTTGACTATAATTTTTTTTATTCTATTGTATTTTTATGTAAGATTTATTAACTACATTGACCATTAATTTTATATTTATTCATGTTGTTATATGCTGTTTCCAATTGTATTTTGTATATTGTATGATGTTATGCTGTCACTTTTTGTTCTTGGTGTATTTTGGTTATTGTATATCGTTGATTTGCTGTTTATATTGTATCCATTGTGTTTTATTTTTATGATTTGTAAGCCGCCTAGAGTCGGGTTTTCCTGAGTAATTTTGAAATAATAATAATAATAATAATAATAATAATAATAATAATAATAATAATAATAATAATAATAATAATAATAATAATAATAATAATAATAATAATAATGTCATGCTGTCCCATATATTGATGAAAAACTGAGCTTGAGAAGATGACTGCAAACCATCAGGCACACAAGTGTGGGCACCCACAGGGTATGCAGCATATGTAACTCCCTCCTTCATCAAGGAACAAGGGGGACATTAATGTTTTGCAAAACCTCAGATCAGAATAAAATAGTGCCATGAACAAGCAACTAACTTCTAGATAGGGGCCAGAATTGCTTTCATTCCATTTCTGAGGCTGAAGGGTGAAATCTGGCAAGATCAAGGGCAATAGGCTGGTGATGGTAGCCAAGTCACCTTAATCTTAACTAATTATGATTATCTTTCAGGTATTTGAAGAGTGCTATCCAGTGGTGGGCATCAGCAGGTTCGCACCAGTACACCTGTACTGGTAGCAAAAAATTATTTATTTATTTTTATTTTTCTGATTTCTATTGCTGCCCAACTCCGAAGACTCTGGGCATCTCACAGAAAATAAAACCAGTCACATTTTTAAAACCAGTAAAAAACCAATTAAAACTGCCACCAAAAATTAGAGGAAGCAGGAAATGGCTTCGGAGGGGGGCTCTTTGCTATAGAGCTATGAAAATAGAAGCCTCTTTTTATTTTCATCACTTTATAGCGAACCTCTGAAGCCATTTCCCCCTTCATCAAAGGCTTTTCCTGGGCTCCGTTTCACCCCAAAGCACATTCCCAGCTACTCCGAAGGGCTGGGGAGGCACTTTGACTGTTAGGATTTTGACTGTTAGGATTTTGCATTAAAACCAGTATTTGACTACGATTGACACAAGTGCTCATTTTCAGTACTTTATTCTCTAAGAACTTTCCTATCCCCACCCCATCCCCAGCTGTTTTTTACTAGCTACTGTGAACTATCCTTTCTTGGCATCCTTTTTTTAATGCTATGTCCATTATTTACTTAAGTGACTGTTCAGAGTAAATGCTACAGACCATCTGAACTGTCAGCTGGTAATACTGTGTTGCCAGCCTAGTGGATGCTGTTAACATCCTCCCTTTTGACAATGGGATGAGCAAGCATTTCTCTAAAGATTTTTTTGAGTACAAATTGAAAAGCAATGGCAAGAGTATGTATCTTTCTTTGTGGCCCTCTGCATCACTATGTTCTCTGATATTTGATCATCAGCATTCACTACAGTTTTTGTTGTTATGGCTTGCCATGACAGGGGGAAAATGTTGGATTGAAATGGTCCATTGGTTGTCTTTATCTAAACCAGGGGTTGCCAACCTTTTAAAGTCAGGGGCCAGGTCACACTAGCTCAGACAGTTGAGGGGGCTGGACTGAAGGTCCCTTCACTGTAAACGCTGCCATAAAATGTGTCTATGACTGTTGTAAATGCATTTACAACTGCCATAAATGCATTTTACGGCTGTTTATAGTTGTTTACGCTGCTTCTGATGGCTGCCAGAGTGAGGGCGTGGGAGGGCAGATGATTTGGGCCCACAGGCCAGATCCAGCCCACAGGCCATTGGTTGCGGACCCCTGATCTAAATCATCTTCCGAATCCTATTTCCACAAACCTTCTACGTACAAGAATTGTACATACCTCTCCATACAAGATTTGGCCTTCTCTCTCTTTCTTGGTGGAATGGATCTACCCTAATCAGCTTGAATCTATCCTCCTCCCCTTTACCCTCTTCCAAAGCTAAAAAAACCTCTTATCTTATGGAATGGTGTGGCTCTGTATGACTAGGCACTGTAGAGAATTTTGTGAAGTTACTGATTATTGGAATGTCCAGTTCTGAAGATGGGCCAGGTCATTAGGGTGGCACAAGAAAAGTGGACATTTAGAGGTTCAGAAGGTTTAAATGTGGATATTTACAATTTTACAAGACATATGTCATCTTCATTTTCCTTTATTTGAGATGATATGGAAAAAGCACAGCAGCAGGTGCTAGTTGCTTTCAAAATTTATCATATCCAAAAATGTCTAAATGTAATAATATAACCCTTTCTTGTTCAATTGAGACAAACTTCACAAGTTTCACAATCACAAACTTACAAAATTGGGAAGGGCAGAAAGGGTGGGGAAGGAGGTCCCACCAGCCAGATATCAGAGACAGCACTCTAGCTGGGGCTAACGTAGGGGTTCCTGGGGGCCAAATTGGTGTTGTGATGGACATGGGGTGGTATGGCGGGTACCGAGGGGCGGGCTGCACTCGGGGAATGCAGGACAGATATCTGTTCCCTGTTCTGGCCCCTTGACTAAATCTCTGGTTCCTGAGCAGATGGTCCAGAGCGACCCCCTCCTTAGGCTGCTGCTGATGAATGCCAGGTCAGCCTGTAACAAGGCCCCCCTGCTTGTAGACTCTATCCTGGGGGAGCGGGCTGACCTGGCATGCATCACTGAAACCTGGCTGACACCTGAGGATGGGGTTCCTCTTTCTGAACTGTGTCCAGCTGGGTTCGGTATTTTGCACTAGCCTAGGGAGAAGGGGAGGGGCGGTGGCCTCGCCATTGTTGCCAGAGAGTCACTGGAAGTTGACAGAGCCGCAGCCCCACAAGTTCCAGGTTGTGAGGCCCTGCTCTTGTGCTTGGGCCCAAAGAGTCAGCGGGGAATCTTGTTCTTGTACCTGCCTCCCTGCAAGGTAGCAGATTCCCTACCTGAGCTCCTTGAGGCTGTCTCCATGGTGGCATTGGAGCTCCCGGGACTTATGGTCCTGGGGGACTTTAATTTGCCTTCATTGGGGGCAGGCTCTGAGGTAGCATGGGAGTTCATGGCTTCCATGGCAGCTATGGGCCTGACTCAGGCAACTAATGGATCCGGAAGGATTCCAGAAGGAATTGGGGTGTTTTCCTCTGGACCAGCAATGCGATTCACCTGAGGCTCTTGTAGGCCTTTGGAACGAGAAGTTGACTTGGATGTGATCCCACCTCTACGGCCTCTCCGCGCCCGTGGGCATCGATCCTCCCCCTGGTTTACTGAAGAGCTAAGGGAGCTCAAGCGGGCAAAGAGACATCTAGAGCGCCGCTGGGTGAAGACCCAGAGTGAGTCTGATCGAACACTGGTTAGAGCTGCTATTAAAGCCTACCTTAGCCTACCTTGTGGCGATGGGGGTGGTGAAATGTCAATATTTCACCACCCTCATTGCCTCTGCAGATAATTGCCCAGCGACCCTGTTTCGGGTTACCAGCTCCCTCCTCAGTAGAGGGGGGTCAGGCCCTGGCTGGCAGGGATATGCTGAGGATTTTGCTGATTATCTGATGGAGAAAATCGCTCAGATTTGCTCTAAGTTTAACCCTAGCGTGGAGAACGTAGAACTGGGGTTGTCTGGAGTGCAGTCTAGCCATGTTATCTGGGATCGGTTTGATCCAGTTGTCCCTGATGAAGTAGACAAGATCCTTGGATCTGTTCGTGCTACTACTTGTGCACTGGAACCATGTCCTGCCTGGCTAGTCAAAACATCGAAGGCGGTGACAAGCAGTTGGGTCGAAGCAATCATAAATTCTTCATTATGGGAGGGGTTCTTTCCAGCTACCTTAAAAGATGCTTTGGTACGCCCGCTCCTGAAAAAAACATCTCTCAACCCCATGGTGCTTGCAAACTATCTGCCGGTGTCCAACCTGCCCTTTTGGGGCAAGGTTTTGGAGAAGGGAGTGCCACGGCAGTTACAGGGAGTCTTGGATGATGCAGATTATCTGGACCCTTTTCAGTCAGGATTCAGGCCCGGATATGGCACCGAAACTGCATTGGTCGCACTGGTGGATGATCTCTGGTGAGAGCGGGACAAAGGGCATCCGTCTGTCCTGGCTCTTCTTGACCTCTCAGCGGCTTTCGATACCGTCAATCACAATATCCTTCTGGAAAGGCTCCGAGGATTGGGGATCCAGGGCACTGTGTGGTCCTGATTTTCCTCATTTCTGAGGGGCCGGACCCAGTCAGTGTGGCTGGAGGATGAGGTATCCAGCCCTAGGCTAGCGATGCAATGGAAGTCCTTCCCAGGTGCCTGGAGGTTGTGGGACAACAGGTTACAACTGAATCCTGGCAAGACTGAGTGGCTGTGAGTCAGGGGTCCTGGGCTATCGCGGGAGCTACCATGTTTGGTTCTGGATGGGGCAGTTTTGCCCCAAACAGACCCGGTGCGTAATCTGGGGGTCCTCTTGGACTCACGACTACTGCTCGAAGAGCAGGTGGCAGTCGTGGCCAGGAGGCAGTGATGGGATGTAACAGGTTCGCACGAGTTCGCCAGAACCAGTAGAAACGTTTTCCAGTGTCCCGGAGAATTGGTAGCAGCTTTTGGGGGAAACCACCTTTGGGGCTTAGCTTTTCACTAGTGCTTGGCGCATATGCACAGCCTCCTTGCTGTCCTCCCAAGCGGGGAGGAGGAAGAGAAGCTGCTAGCCTGAAGCTTCCTATAGCCTGCTTCCCAGGGTAAGTGACTCACCTTTGGATGTGGTGTGTCTGTGTGTATTTTAATGTGTATTTAATACCTTTACCTATATTGATGTACTACCACAGTTCCTAAAAAGGCCTGGTGGCCTGGCTTGGGGTTTTTAAGCAAAGTCTTTGAGTTATCTCATCAATAAGCTACACCTGTGCTGTTCCAATTGCTGTTCCAATTGGAGAACCCTTAAGGAGGTACAGCTGTTTTACATTTACATTAAGGCATATTATCCTAGAGAACTAGTTAGACAAAGACTTAGTACCTAACTTCTTTAACTGTTGAAAAGTTGAAAAGTGCCAAAATGAAACCATCTTGTGGTGAGTTCATTCTGTAGTTCCATCATCTGACCTAGTGTGAGAAAGATTAGCCAGAATAAGCTTTAAGCTCTGGTTTAAAAGTTCTGGTTGATTTGTTTTTGGGGTGGGTGGGTGAGTGTATTTTAATGTATTTTTTATGTTATTTATTTATTTATTTTTATTTATTTTACGGGTTTGTGCTGTGGGTGGGTGGGTTGAGGGGTATGTGCGTGTGTATGTGTGCTTATTTTTATTTTATTTTTTCCATTGGCCCCGCCCACATAATGACATAATGATGTTAGCTCCGCCCACACTGTGATGACATCACGGTAGGGTAGTAAATTTTTTGACATCCCACCACTCCCAGGAGGGCTTTTGCACAACTTTGTGTAATGCACCAGTTAGGCCCACTCCTAGATCAGGACTCCTTGCTCATGATCACACATGCTCTGGTCACCTCCAGACTAGATTATTGTAATGCGCTCTACATGGGGCTGCCCTTGATGACCATTCGGAGGCTTCAACTGGTCCAGAATGTGGCTGCCTGGGTGGTGATGGGTTGTGGGCAGTATGCACATGCCTCGCCTCTGCTTCGGGAGCTGCACTGGTTGCCGGTGTGCCTCCGGGTGCAATTCAAGGTGCTGGTTATCACCTTTAAAGCCCTATATGGTAGTGGGCCAGGTTACTTAAGAGACTGCACCACCCCAAGAACATCTGTCTGTCCCACCAGAGCGGACCAGAGAGGCTCTCTAGTTGTTCCATCGGCCAGAGAGGCACATCTCTCTGGCACTAGAAGGAGGGCCTTCTCTGTGTCTGCTCTGGCTCTATGGAACCTCCTACCAACTGAGCTACATCTACAGATGGACTTGCTGTCTTTTTTGAAGAACTTAAAAACATGGCTGGCGGGACAGGTATGGGGTCCTGGCAGTACCATGACCACAGCTCACTGGTTGGTTTGAGCTCCCTCTCTCCCCTGGTCTTTTAATCTTTTAATCTTTTATCTTTAAGTTGTTTTTAACTTTTTAATTATTATTGAAATTTGCTGATTTTTATAAATTTTAAAAACTTTTTAAAAATTTTTAATTGTAACTTTGAAGTTTTTGATAATGGGTTCGGGTTGCATTATGTTATGCTTTTATGATGTTGTAAACCGCCCTGGGTTGCCCCAGTGAGAAGGGAGGTATAAAAATGTAAATAAATAAATAAAATATTTATACAAAAAGCCAATGATATAACAAAATTGGATGCTACAACTTGTTCACCTTGAGTTCTTTTCATCAACACCAGAGTGGGAGTTGCATGAAGAATTCAATGTCTCTTTGAAACCAAATAAGAACAAAGTCCAAGAGATATTTATCAACTGAAGTAGGACATCTATAACGTAGAGGTATCAACTCAACATAAACAGTTTCTGAAACCCTAAAATAAAATACAAAATAAATATATTTTCATTTATATAAGACCATCCTTCAATTACCCCTCTTGCACATATGTTTTGAAATTCTAACACCTAACCCAAGATGGTAAGGGCCTTCCCCTCAGTAGAAATAACATCCCTTGGCTCTCCTGATTTTGCTAACTAAAACCCTGAATCACAACCCCTTCCTAGGATTTCCCCACCCAATGGGCTGAACCAAATAGCCCACAGGGGCTGTAATTCCATGTAGCAAGATTTCCACCAATATGGTATTAAAGGTCTCCCTTACTTGAAAGCCAGTATTGTACAACTCAGGGTGTGTGTGCGTGCGCGCGCATGCGTGTGTGTGCGCGTGCGTGTGTGTGCGCGTGCATGTGTGTTCATCTTCATTTAGAGCCAAAGAGCTAGTGCTGTCTGAATCTACAAATGTTTCTGTGGTCATGTGGCAGACATGACTAGATGCCATACCACACGGAATGCTGTTACCTTTCCTGCTGAAGTAGTACCTATTTAACTACTTGCAATTTCTTGCTTTCAAACTGCTAGGTTGGAAGGAACTGGGACAGTGGGAAAAGAAAACTATGTCCATGAACCCAGGTTTGATTTTATAGTTATTTCAAAGTTAACACTCAAATTATGAAAAAAGAGTTTGAAATATTAGATTTGAACATACATTTCTTAGTGTTACACATAAGAAATTGGAGAATTAGTATTTTGCTAACATGAAGAAATGAAAACATTCAACTCATTGAATCAGAAGCAATGACTCATTGTTTAAACTGTTAGTTCTGAAATAAGCTGTGAGAATTATAGGGTTGGTTCACTTTTCACTTCCAATGGTATATTTTCAGAAATGCTCCTTTTGCTATATTTAAACTGTACTACAAATGCCATAATACAATTGTTAGCTAGGAATGATGGTTCAAACATGTGTACTAGCATAGCTACCCATCCCTACAACCACAAAGAAAGAGGCACCTATACACAATTAGTAAAATTAATTCTACACCAAGAATTTGCCAAGAATATACCAAGAATTTGCCAAGAATATACCAAGAATTTCTTGGACTGTTTACAATTGCACAACACTCTTAATAATTTTCCAGAAGGTAATAATCTTTAAAAGGTGACCAGCTTCCTGTAGTGTCATGTCACTACAGACTAATAGGCTATACAGACCAGTTCCAGGTCCCAGATGTAGAACTTTTGAAGATGGTAATGTAAATTTTAAAGATTCAACCTATTACTATGTTGGCTTCTGGAAGATTTCCCTAAGTATGCAGAGTGTCAATATTAAGAGTTACTTGCATAGAGTTAGATTTCATGGGTAAATGTATGCACTCACAACCATAGCATAATACATGAAAAATATGTGTCCCATCCCCAGCTGGGGAGGGAAAGTAACACATTTAATGCTAATTCATTAATTTGCATGTTTTGTTTCCAACTAGTCGATATCTGGTGTCAGCTAATCTGTGGAACTCAGTAGTAAGAAATTGCAAGTAGATAAACAGGTACTGCTTCAGTAGGAAAAGTAATGTTCCATGCATTCTAGTGTCTAGTCATTCCTGCTACATGACCAGGGAAATGTTTCAGATACATACAGCACTGACTCTTGGGCTGTAAATGGAGTTGAGCACTGTGCCCTAGAGTCAGACACAACTGGCTTTTGAGCAAGAGAGATCTTTACCTTTACTGGGACCAGAGTAAACCAGAAAATAGAGACAATGTTGCCTATTTTCAAATTCATATTAAAAATAACCTCACCTATTATGATTTCTTCTTTGAAGAAAATGCCTTCTTCCCATACTGACTTTGCTCACACGGTAAGTGTTATGAGCTAATTCTCTCCAAAGACCATGTCAGAACCACAGCACATATTTAGAGAAAGCCAAAGTAGTGCTCCCTCATGTGGCATTAAGGATCATCATCAGGGACTGCAACTCATATCCAAGAATGCATTTTCCCCCTGAAGCAGGAAAAATGTCATTGGTGTGAATTTGTTTAAGGTGGATCCCAGCTTGCCACTATGATCACAGAGCAATCCCCTGCAGCACACACGGAAGGAGATGTGCAGGATTCAACACCAGGACTTTAATGGATTGCCGCAGCCTTGAGGATATTGACAAGGTGCGCCTTCACAGCCAGTCCATCTGGCACGGTCTCTTCTGCCTCCATGACCATTGGGAATCAGAGTTCCTCCTTCGCTCATTTTGCCATTAAGCCCAATATGATGGTTTCCAGTCGCATTTCTTTCACCGAGTGGAACCATCACCCCACCTAAAGGAACTCATCCACCCGTAGCCGTTGACCTCTAACGGAGTCAGGTTAGTTAACCACCGCCTGACACTCGGCATTGAGTTGCTGGCTGTACGGTCTACTCCATTATCTTAGTGGGATGTCCAGCCAGACAAGTGCATTAAAGATATAGTTGTATATATGCATTAAAAATGGAAATTTGTGCATAATCTAGGTTATTTAAGCAAATGGCTTTTTCTGCTTGTCTATTTTTGGAATCACATTTTAAAAACCAGAGCATGCTACTTGAGAGAGAAAAAACAATGGTATGAAACATGCAATTCCCTAAAAATATATTTTGACCTTCAGATGCACTATTTCCTGCATCTAGTCATGCCTGCCACATGACCATGGAAACGTCTGTAGATAAAAACAGTGCTGGCTCTCTGGATGTAAATGAAGATGAACACACCACCCTAGAATCAGACACAACTGGCTTTCAAGCAAGGGAGACCTTTATTTTGCCCTTGAAGACAGAGACCTTTCAGGAAGCATATTCTGCTTTCTTGTGGGGTTTTTTTTTCCGTGAGGGTTAAGTATGCTTTCCACTCCACTTTCATCTCCCCCTTTCTGCCCTCCCCATTTCTCTTCATCTGAGCTTCCTTTTAAAGAACTGATCTTTGTATCTGAAAGGAGAGAGGAATAGATAAGAGGGACAGAAAAGGAAGCAGTGCTGGGTTTTTCTAAGGAGAGGAACAGAATAAGCCCCATTTTAAAACAGTGCTTTTTGTTTTCTTCGTACTCACTTAAATATGTTTTAGTACTTTTAAAATGGCGAATCTAGATCTGTAGGAAGAAGAAAATATGTAAACATCCTTGCCTCATAGTTTTAGTGAATATGTGATTGACATGCCTTGCTGTAAGATTATAGGCTGGAATCCGTAAGGCAGAGGGACAGAGGTGTAACCCAGTGACGCACGCACACACACAGGCTTCTTTGGCATGCTGTGCAGCCATTCTGCAAAACGTGAGACTTGTGGAAGGAGGGGGGCTGAAGGCTTTCCCTGGAACCTTTAGTGGTTTATTTCTGCTCTGAAATGCTTGCTGTTCTTTTGATGGACTTGTATCCTGTATTTTACAATGCTTTCAATATATTTCTTGAAGAAACTTGGAGTGGTTATTTGACCTAATGCTACCTTTTCTACACAAATCCGACCTTGGGGTGCCCAGCCAAGGAGTTGCAATCCAGAAGAATGATGGGGCCTACCTGAGAGGCAGGTCCCTTCTGTTACATGGTGGCCACTAAGAGGATAAAGAACCATGCTATGCTTTTAATACATTTCTAAAATACCTGAAGAGACTTGGAGTTATTACTTGGTACGCTACTGGATTCTACACTAGTTTCCACGGCACCCTTTGTTCACCACCTGGACTTCGGTCAGGAGTGACTGGGCACACTGACAGAAACATTTTTGAACTGCTGGGTCCAATCTGGCAGGATCAGGCACAATCCCTACCTGGGAGTCCTACTTGGGAGTAAGTGGATTGTCTACACGGTGACCGCTCGTGGATCCAAACAGCCTACAAAGATAAGAATCAATATAGGAATTGCACCAAGGATGGCCTGGAGCTGGAGGTATCTCTGCAATTTTCCTTGCCATAGCCGGTAACATCACTTATTAACTTTTACAACTTTTTAATTGTTATGAACTCTTGACCTCCTCACCACCATCTTAAAACTTTGAGAGCAAGAAATTGCAAGTAGATAAATAGGTATCACTTTGGTGGGAAGGTAAACAGCATTCCATGCACTCCGGTGTCTAGTCATGCCTGCCACATGTCCACTGAAACATCTGAAGATGCAGACAGCACTGGCTCTTTGGCTATAAACAGACATGAGCACTGACCCCTAGAGTCAGATACAACTGGCTTTTGAACAAGGGCACCCTTTACCTTTACCTTTAGAGATCCTTTAACTTTGGCTCAAATCCTGTGATTGCTTTCAATCAATGCAGAAAAGAAAGATGAATCGAGCACATGCAGACAACAAACAATGATAAATTTTGTATATTTGGCAAAGTACCTTCCCTCTTGCCTCTCGACTCATCAGGAGAGTGTGCACCCACACATACAACATGCCAACACTCATCTCTCTCTACAAAGTTGTTCTCTCAAGACACATTTTGATCTTTTAACAGCTTCTCCTTGGACAGAGCTCCGGTATATTTTATTTTATTCTGTTTTAGTTACAGTTTAATAAGCTCTATACTGGCAAGATAAGATGAGAGAATGAGTAAATTGAGGAAGGAAAGCCTTCTTAAGGCAGTTTCATTGAACAGTGCCATCTACAGATAATTCTATAGAACTGTAATTAGGTAAAGGTAAAGGTCGCCCTTGCTCGAAAGGCAGTTATATCCGACTCTAGGGTTCAGAGCTCATCTCTGTTTATAGCCAAAGAGCCAGCACTGTCTGCATCTGCAGAGGTATCCATGGACATATGTGGCAGGCACACCTCAACATAAGAGTGCATGGAACACTGTTTACTCCACTGAAGTGGTACCTATTTATCTACGGTACTTGCAATTTCTTGTTTTCAAACTGCTAGGTTGGCAGGAGCTGGGATAGAGATGGGAGCTCATTCTGTCATGTAGTACCCGATAATCGAACTCCAACCTTCCAGTCAGCGAGAGAACTGTAATTAGAAGGATTTTATTTCTTCTTTTCTGTGATCACTTAAATCAAAGAGAACTGAATCCCTCGGCATGACTTCACAGGTAATGAATGCAAGATAATTCACATATCACTCACTATGTAATTGCACCCTCACTGAAAGTTCAGACCTTTTTCTCCTCTTTCGCCTTTCTCACCCTGCTACTCTTAAAACTCTGTCATGGTCTTCTTTTCCCTCTTTCATTGACTCTTCCTCTTTGATTTAACTGGCACAGTAGTTAAGTTGCAGTACTGCAGCCCAAACTGCTGACATTCAGCAGCATGCTGGGGTATCAGGCAATCGGGCAATGTCCTACTCCACCCCAGCAATCTCTGCCCCTGTGGGTGGAATTTCCCCCCCTTAACCAAAGGGCAGGAAGGGAGAAGCCAAGCCACCACTGCACAGGGCTTAACTCAAGGGGAAGCGGGGGGGGGGCAGTGACACTGGCAGGATGGGCACCTTCCTCTCGCCTTGTCTCTGACCATTATACATATTTCCACTGTCCTTCCTGGGGAACCGAACCACAACCTTCTGCTTACAAGGCAAAATTTCAACCTCTAAGCCACACCAGCTACACAAACAATGGAACTGCTTTTGGCAATCTTATAACAGAATTCTATGTTAACCAGAAAGGGGATATCATTGCTTTTGAAATCCGGGCTGTAGAAGTCCTACATGGGAATCAAATTCTGCCTCAGGAGAGACCCTTTGTTTGAAGAAAGGATGCAACATGGAAGAGTAATTTTGTTGTTGTTATTATTATTTATTATAATTGTAATTATATTTATAATAATATATGTTTTTTAAAAACTTAAGTCCTAAGCAGGAATCAAACTCGATACCTTTTGGGAATAATCAAAAACACTAACAACTTATCCACTAAGGTTCACCTCGCTGGTAAACATTGGATTCTCTGTTATAAGATTACCAAAAGCAGTTCTATTGATAGTGGAGCCACTGTGGCCTAGAGGTTGTAATTTTGCCTTGTAAGCAGGAGGTTGTTGGTTCAAATCCCCAGAAGGGAATTGAAATTAGAAGGCGAGTGGGAACATATATAATTTTTTTGGGTTAGACACTCTAATCATTCCCTGTCCAGCACCCTTTTAGGGAAACTAGCATATCCCTGCTGACATTGTGAGTTTGATCCTGATGGTGTGAGTTTGATCCTGATGGGGACCATGGTTGACTCAGCTTTCTATCTTGAGATTGGTAAAATGAGTACCCAACATGTTGGGGATAAAATGCTGTTTGCCTTGTGAACCTCCCAGAGAGAGATCTAAGTCCTATGGGGCAGTAAATATCCTAGTTGCTATTACTACTGCTGTTGCCCCTGCTTTAAACACCAAGCCTTCCTATGATTTCACTGCTACATGAATATGTTTTGTAATTTCCAGGTCCTTCCTCCATGTTTTGTCCTTCCTATCTTTCCTTCCTTTGAGTCATGAATCACCAGCAGAGAAAACAAATGGCTCTCCAGATTGCATTGATGCATTAGGTAATCATAGCAGTTCAATGTAAGTTTTCAAAAGAAATAAACTGTTGTGGGTTTTTTCCTCCCTCCTATTTTAGTGTGGGGAGAGAGCACAATTTTAAAACAATGTTTACTTGTAAGATTTACCTCAGTTTTTTGACAGCATTTGACATGCACTATCAATATCCAGTAATATTTGGCTGGAGACACATGGTAGATCTTCATGTTTGACAGAATGCAGCCATCAACCATTGACAGCACTTGTCAACTGTCTTGCAACAGCATTTAACAACTTTTTCATTAATCATTTTGTTCAGCCAATCAAAATTGGTGAAATTCACATTCTGAAGTTAACTCTTGACATCAAGTCCCATATTTTTCAGATGTTATGATTAAGAATGTCAATGATGATCTAGTTAATCTTTACATACTAAATGTGAAAACAAATTATCCTCACCATGATATAACACGGCAAGCTTATTTATTTATTTATTTATTGTTCAGTTGAAGAGGACTTGTACATTTGTACATTTACAAGAACAATACATGAAATTGGAAAACTTTTAGAACTGGAGACTTGTTGAACTATTAAAAATCAGTCTTTGCACCCATAAATTAACCTCAGCCTGGCATGGGAGGTGACACAACCCCTTTGTTAAATTAAAATAAAAATGCACTTAGATCTTTGCGAATACTCCTCAGGGAAATTATTAGAAGTGTGTGTTCCCATGCTGCCTGGGGAACTATGGGAGTTGTAGCCCATAATATAAACAGTTTTAATATTATACAAATATGCAACACTGGATGAACTAGCCTGTTCAAAGGCCATAGCGCTTCCAGCATCATCAACAAGATAGGCGGATGTGGTTATCTTAAGTCCAGGAAAAAGAGTTATTATCTCCTGGAAAACACTGTTCTCTGAGGGTGAACATTTTGTTCTATTATTCTAAAATGGCCGGCTCTCTGAATCTCAGTTAAGTGGATCATCTTGTTGACAAGCATATTTTCTCCACTCCTTCGTACACTTTGACACTTCCTTTTGTCACCAAATATGAGCTAAACATCAATGAATGGCAGAATTATTATGGTTACTCCTGATATTCCTTGGTTGATCCCATTACCCATTGAAAACACAAACACAACATTTTATGTCTAACTTTGTTTATTATTTATTTATTTATTTATATTATTTATATGCCACCTTTTATTTATTTATTTATTTATTATTTATTTATTAGTTCAAATTTCTATTGCTGCCCACTCGCCATGGCGACTCAGGGCAGCTTACAGACAATACATTACATTACATTACATTACAATATGTTGGGGTGGGCACAGGGGTAGGGGCGGCAAGGTCCTCATCCTGCCCTGGCTTCTTCTTCCCCTGGCAGTTGGTGTAGGCATAGGGGTAAGGGCGGCAAGGTCCTCATCCTGCCCTTTTCCTTCATAGGGGATTCAAGGCAGCTTACAACAATTAAAACCATATGATAAGTTAAGATGCTATACAGCAGGAGTGCCCAAACTACAGCCTGGGGGCCGGATCTGGCCCCTGATGCCAATTCATCCATCCAGTGAAGCCCTCATCGCTCCCAGAAGCAGAAATAAAACACTCCTGTACGGGCGTGTCTTACTCCTGCTTCTGGGAGTGATGAGGGTTTCATGGGCTGGATGAATTGGTGTTGGGGGCCAGATCCAGCCCCCGGGTCATACTGACTAGCCCCTTGAACCATGTGACTGGCTGCAGCCCAAAAAAGATTGGGCACCCCTGCTATACAGGATTAAAAACAATTTTGAAAACATGTGAAAAACATTTTAAAATATATAGATCTCATAAATCCAATGTTGCCCGTAGTGGAACTGAGAGAAGGCCTGCCCAGAATATCTTAAAAGCCAAGTAGGCGCATATGGGGTGTTATGATTCTTCAAACAGCCTGGACCCAAGCTGTATAGAGCTTTATACAGCACTATGAATGGAGCCTGAAAACAGATTGGCAGCCAATGATGCTGTTGTAATAAGGGAGTTATATACTCCTTGTTACTAGTGCCAGTCAGCAGTCTGGCTGCAGCATTTTGGACTGGCTGAATGTTCTGAACACTCTTGAAAGGCAGCCCCATGAAGAACATACTGTAGTAATCCAGATGAGATGTAACTAAGGCATATGTCATCATGGCCAGATCAGACATCTCAAGGAATGGGTGCAGGTGGTATGCCAGTTTTAACTGTGCAATGCATTCCTGACCATTGCTGAGACTTGTGCATCCAAGTTGGGTCCAGGAGCACCTCCAAGCTGTGAACCTGACTTCTCAGGCAGGAGTGTGTAACCCTATCCAGTGCAGACTTGATCCCTATCCCCTGATTTGCCTTGTGATGGACCAGGAGCATCTCCTTCTCATCTGAATTAAGTTTCAGTTAGCCCTCTACCATCCACTCTTCTTTAGCACCAAGACTTCTCTTTGAAGTGTCTGTTATCATAAATCTCATAGAAACAACCCTGGGAGAAGCTTGATACTACAGTGTGCAGTCATAGTAATTCTGCTTAGGGTTACAATGGTCAAATTCCTGCTGCTTAGCACTGTAAACAAAATAAGGGATAGGACTAGAGATCTTTTCGAAAATATATTTGGGGAAATCAATGGAACATTTAAAGCAAAAATGACCATGATAAAGGACAAAAAAGGCAAGGGTTTAGCTAATGCAGAAGAGATTAAGAAAAGAGGGAAAGAGTACACAGAGGAACTTTACAAAAAGGACCTCATCACAATGATGAGAACATTGAACTTGAGCCTGACATCCTAGAGAGTGAAGTCAGAAAGGCCCTAAAAAGCACTGCAAACAACAAAGCCAATGGAGATGATGGTATCTCAGCTGAATTTTTCAAAGCCCTAAGGATGATGGAATCAAATTATTGCATTCTATATGCCAGCAGATTTGGAAAACACAACAATGGCCACAGGATTGGAAAAGATCAGTATACATTCCAATCCCCAAAAAGGGCAATACCAAAGAATGTTCAAATTATTGCACAATTGCACTCATCCCACACACTAGCAAGGTGATGCTCAAGATAATACAGGAAAGACTTCAGCAGCATATGGAGAGAATTGCAGGCTGGTTTCCGAAGAGGCAGGGGGAAAAGAGACCACATTGCCATCATATGTTGGCTCATGGAGAAAACAAAGGAATATCAGAAACAAGTCTACTTCTGTTTCATTGACTACACCAAGGCCTTTGACTATGTGGACCACAACAAAATGTGGCAAGTAATTAAAGAGATGGGATTACCAGAACACCTTATGAAAAATCTGTACACAAGTCAAGAAGCAACAGTTAGGACAGAATACGGAATGACAGAGTGGTTTCGAATAGGAAAAGGAGTAAGACAAGCTGCAATTTGTCACCCTGCTTATTCATCTTATATACAGAGCACATAATGCACAATACAGGGATGAAGGAATCACAATTTGGATTCAAAATTGCTGGAAGAAACATCAACAATTTGAGATTCACAGATGATACTACCCTAATGGCAGAAAGTGAGGAAGACCCAAAGAAGCTCCTGATTGGGCTGAAAGAAGAACATGTAAAAACTGACTTGAGACTCAACATCAAGAAAACCAAGATAATGTCAACAGGTTCTATCAGTCCTTGGAAAATAGATAACGAAGAAGTAGAAGCAGTGAGAGACATTACTTTCCTAGGATCAAAGGTCACCACAGATGGTGATTGCAGCCATGAGATAAAAAAGTGACTGATTCTTGGGAGGCAAGCTATGAGAAACCTGGGGAACATAGTTAAAGCAGAGACCTCACCTTGCAAACAAAAATTCGCATATTCAAAGCAATGGTATTCCCATTGATAATGCATGGTTATGAGAGCTGAACCACTAGGAAAGCTGAGTGCAGAAGAATAGATGCCTTTGATATATGGTGTTGGAGGAGAGTTTTGAGAGTCCCATGGACAGCGAGGAGAACAAATAGGTTGATCTTAGAAGAAATCAACCCTGACTGCTCCTTAGAAAGTCAAATAGTAAAGATGAAGCTAAAGTACTTTGGACATCAAATGAAAAGAGAGGATTCACTTGAGAAAGCCTTGATGCTGGGAAAAGTGGAGAGCAAAAGAAGAAGGGGGTGGCCAAAAATGAGATGGCTGGATGGTATTGTAGATGCAATTGGCACAAAACTGGGCAGGTTGAGGAGGATGTTGGAGGACAGGGGTGCCTGGCGGACAATGCTTCATAGGGTTGTAAAGGGTTGGAATCAACTGGGCGACTGAACAACAACAACAAAGCACTGTAAATTGCACCAGAGTAGATCCACTGACTCATTGCAAAAGTGATGAACCAACTACTCCATATGTGCCTTAGAGTCAAAAGAACCTCGTCATCGTCATCAACTGCAACTCGTATAAAAGAATGCATTTTTTTTCCTGAAGCAGGAAAAATGTCATTGGTGTGAATTTGTTTAAGGTGGATCCCAGCTTGCCATGAAAGTGACCCACACACTATGATCACAGAGCCATCTCCTGGGGCATACATAAAATGAGACATGCAGGATTCAACACTGGGCTTGCAATGGACTACCACAGCCTTGAGGATATTATCAAGGTGTGCCTTCATAGCCAGTCCATTTGATATGGCCTCTTCTACCTCCATGACCATTGGGAATCAGAGTTCTTCCTCCTCTCATTTTGCCATTGGGCTCAATATGATGATTTCCAGGGGCATTTCCGCCACCAAGGGGGACCATTATCCTAGCTAAAGGGGCTCATCTACCTGTATTTTAGGGAGTCAGGTTAGTTAACCATTGACTGACACTGGAGTTGAGTCACTGGCTATATGGTCTACTCCATTACCATAGCAGGATGTCCAGTCAGACTTGCTATTCTTATGTAAATTGCAGTTAGAATGGGTCTTTTTCATTCAAAGCAGGCTATGGAGAAGTTGACACATAAGCAGAATGTATCCATTGTCCATTTATTCAGTGAGGCTCCCAACTTACCTGTCTATTCTGGCCCTGAGGTCCTGAAGCCCAGCCGTTTTAAAGCCTCTAACTGTTTTATATTTCAAATGGTTTAATTAGTCATAATCCTCTTATCTCCCATTGTCTGTTTGGTCCTTTGTCCTCTTGAAGCAGGATGCCTGGATGCATCTAAAGTACCATATCCACACCGAGTACTGACCAAAAGGATCTTTGATGTTAGCCTAGGTGTGATTTTAAAGTGTTTCCATTTGTTTCTCAAGGGTTCATCTTCCCATGCTCTCTAGAGAGGAATGCATTTTAGTCCATTCATATTTTGATTTACAGTAAAACCTCTACATACAAATTTTTCTGTTCCACAGGGTTATTTGTATGTCGACAAATGTGTATGTTGAAAACACATTGTATTACCAGAAGAGGTCACTAGATGTCACTGTATTTTTCTTTGTATGTCGAATTTTTCCTATTGAAAATGTGTATGTCAATTTTTTAGCCAGGTTTTCTATTTGTATGTTGAATTTTTTGTAAGACAAACTGTTTGTATGTTGGGGTTCCACTGAATTTTAGTTCCTCAATTTCATGCCATTGCAGAACACTATAAGGAGGAGGTCTTCACGTCTTAATTAAATTGTGATCAGTTTACAAGATTTCCCGCACCCCTATTACTTTTTCAGAAGGTAAAAACATTGGGGGGGGGGGGGTTTGTAAATGAAGGGCACAAGACATCTAGCGAGACATCAGGGATATCCCTCTATCCGTTCTGTCTAATTCACATGTCTTTTTCTTGAGAGTATGATATGACTCTTTGCACTGCTTATTTGGACATATATCCTACAGAGTTAAATGGGTACTTATTAAGAAAGCAGAAATGCGCAGTTACTTTTGTAGGCAACTCCCAGAATCACCCAGCCACCATTCTAGTGATTATTCTGGCTGAAAGACTCAGGATGATGGAATCCAGAAAATAAATTTTCAAGCTCTCCTAGAAATCTCATTATCTATTACAATATGGCTAATAGCATGAAACAAAACTATGGCTTAAACAGGAAGAGGTTTAGGAAGTAGGTACAACACTGGATTGACACTTAACCTGTGTGTGAGTATGTATGCATGAGTCTTGTGTGTGTATCTATATGTATGTACATTTGTCAAATATGGTAAAGAGATTTAAGCAAATGCTGCCTCCTCCCCTGATTCCACAATTTACCCTACCTTCTCCTCTATTTTCTCCTGCAGATCAGACACCAGTGCACCACTAATGGGGAATCCTATAGCATTTGAATTGATCTGTGCAGGGTTCTTTTGCCATTAGTGAAAGTATCACCAGATATATATGAGACTATCATCAGTAGTTCACATACATGGCAATGTGTTATCTTTTTAAATTTATGTTCACCACCAATATAGATTCTTCTTTAAATGGTTTTCCTATTCCCCTTGTATGTCAAAAACAACACTGTAAGTTAGGTTTAGTTGAAAGGTTGGCCAGAGGATACCAAATAATCCTTCTGAGTAAGCTGGGACTTGAACTTCAGTCTTCTTGTTCACACTCTTAACCATAATACTACACTAGCTTTGTCAGATCTGTGGTTCCTTTTGAAAGAATGCCAAAGTTGAGACATACTGGCAGAAAAACAATGGAACAATTCATCTACATAAAGTTGTATAATATGGAAATGAGAACTTGCAAATAAAATTATACAGATAAGGCTGCTTAATAATAATTTGCAAAATAATTTGCAAAATGTACATATTCAGGGGTCTCAGTCTGAAGAAATAGAATAAGGTATCTCTACTTACTAACTCATCTGCTGTGTGATGACTTAATGTATAAATGAGAACAGAATGTTTAACTTCCAGCAGCTAAATGACAGCAAGTAAAGAAGTAATTTTGGCTTTAGTGGGTAAAATATCAATCAAACAACTTTGGCAACATGTTTCTGGGCTTCTACTGGAGAGTTTGGTATTTTTTGTAGTCAAACTTTTAATTTATTGCAATTCAGAATCTGATTATTTTATTTAGTCTATAGCTTAATAAGACTAAAAATTCAAATGTCCAAGAGATGTTTCATAATAGGTATGCTGAATGGTAAACTTGTGGCCCTGTCTATTTTATTGCATTTCAATTTCTAGCATCCCTTGCCTTTGTCTTTACAGAATAATGTTGATGGCAGTTAAAGTCCAACAACATCTGGAAGCACACCATCTGGCCATTTGGGATTATAGTAAAAGAACACTAGGGCTTGGAATTATTTGTTTTGTTTGATCAACTTCTATCTACCTGTAGTTTGCAGTACTATCTTCAGTCACTAGGTGACAGACTTTCCAAACCATGAGCACTGAAATCTGGCATATCCATATCTCTAGACAACTTTCACTAGTTCTACATAAGACAGAAGGATAGCAATGAACACAGTATGCTCAGAAAAAAAATGCTAATTCTCTGATAAGTCTCTGAAGAAAAAGCCAATTGAAATCACAAGTGGCAGTAGAAAAAGATCAGCAGGAAAGAAAAAGACAAAAAAAATAGACAGAGCAGAAGGAATTGTAAAATGCACCTAAATGTGGATGAGCCAAGGTGAGTATTTCAAAGGAGAGAAAGAACACTTGATTGGGTAAAAAGGTCTTGGATATATGGTAGGGAAAGACCACCTGGATAGGTGAGTGGGTGAGGTGATACAAAGATCACTTGGTTCAGTGGGGTTGAGGAGGGACAAAGAGCACCTGGTTGAGTTGATGTGAAAGAGTATCAGGTTGGGTCAGGATAAAAAAACACTCTAAAATGTGTGGAACTAGGCATTTCTGTTAATATAAAATAAAAGAAACCATTGTTAGAAAACTGGAGCAATAAATGGCAAGAGTTTGATAACAAACAAACAAAAACCCACAACATTATCATCATCATCATCTTCCAACATCCTAAAATTCATGGGAAGATCAAGCAGATATAATGTTAGAAAATGACCAAGTTTAAGATCGTGTGCGATTTTTAGATCAAAACTGATAGAAACCTTGACTGTAATACACCAGACATAACAATAACAAAACAAAAAATTTTCTGGATAATTGACATTGCAATTCCAGGAGATGTCATGGTTGAAGATAAAGAATTGGAAAAATTAACAAAACACAACAAATAAAGTGGTTTGCCTATCTGGAGATAATGACTTGGAATTCCATATCATAGAAGGCATATGTGGAAAGAGGAGAAAGACAAAGACCACAAGGAAGACCCAGAGGAAGGTGGAGAGAAAACATCATGGAGAGAAAACATCAAATAAATATTACAAGAACACCAAATAACACCAGTGGAGGCCGCTAGAAGTGCCAGAGCAAGAACCTTGCATCACCCTAATACCTGAATGGGGTAAAAGAGGAAGAAAGAAGAAGAGAAGAACAAAATATAGAGACCTGGCAATAGATATACTGTACCTATTTATGGATAAAACACACTTCAGCAGTCCCTATAGCTATTGGGCCACAGAATTTCATAAAATATTATTACCAACTGCAGATCTGTAAGAACACCCTTACTGCTGCAGTTAATTGGTAATTAGCATGTACTTTTGTTGTTGTTCAGTTGCACAGTCGATTCCAACCCTTTGTAACCCCATGGACCATTGCGTGTCAGGCACCTCTGTCCTCCACAATCCTCCTCAAACTGCCAAGCTCTGTGCCCATTGCATCTACAAAACCATCCTGCCATCTCATTTTTGGCCACCCCCTTCTTCTTTTGCCCTCCATCTTTCCCAGCATCAAGTCTTTCTAAAGTGAATCATCTCTTCTCGTTTGATGTCCAAAGTACTTTAGCTCCATCTTTACTATTTGTCCTTCTAAGGAGCAGTCAGGGTTGATTTCTTCTAAGATTGACCTATTTGTTCTTCTCGATATCCAGGGTACTCTCAAAACTCTCCTCCAACACCACATTACAAAGGGAACTATTCTTCTGCACTCAGCTCTCCTTATGGTTAGGTTTCTGCTAAAAACTTGTATCTGTTACATAATATCAGTCACTGTCTTTATAATATAATTTGATTGTGTAATGTATGCTTGAATCACCATCTTAGAACTGAAGAGCTGGAAATCCAGCCCCTGTCAAGAATAGTGCAGTAATACCTCGGATAACGTTTCCCTCGGATAACGCTAAAATCGCATAACGTTAAGTAATCGGGAGGAGAATTGGATCGAATAACGTTAAGGTCCTATGGGATGGATCAGATAACAACCGCTAAAGCCTGTGTGGTTACAATGTATCTCTATGGAGCTTTAACGCTACCCGATCCATCCCATAGGATTTTAACATGGATCGGATAACACTAAAAAATCGGATAACACCAAGACTTGTGGAACCAAGTCTTAGCGTTATCCGAGGTATTGCTATACTGCATTTATAAGTTATACATATCCTACCTGTTCTCCGGTGATATTAAGGCAGTGGACAAAGCTCTCTTCCTCTCCACTTTATCCTCACATTAGCAACACGGATAGGTAGGTCAGGCTGAGGGAGAGTGACAGTCTCTACACCTCCACTTGTCAATTTACCTTTTGCTAAGATCTCAGGACTATGTTAAAGAATAGAACAGACCTCTATGTCCCAACATGTTGCTGACGGAGTCCTTTTCTACAACTCTCAATTTCCCCTGGCCTGCAAAGCTTGCAATGGCTACCTATGATGAGAGCTATAGGCCAAGACATGGTATAGGGTAGGGGTTTCCAACCTAGGGCTTGAGGACTGGATCCAGCCCACAGTGCCATTTCATGTGGCCCCCCACCCCTCCAAGGGCAGTCGAGAAACAACATGGCCACTCATTTGAAACTGTTGGGACAAAATGGCCACCCCCATCATGCTGGCCAGGCAAAATGGCCATCCAGTCCTTGAAGCTGACTGAGAGAGTGTGACCCAGCCCCCAGCTTAAAAAGGTTAGGAACCCCTAGTATAGGGGGTGATGTAGAAACAAGTTGAAGAAGACTATAATAACTAATAAACCCTGCAGTCCAGCTACCTGAGTCATGATAGGTGTGTTAATGGAGCAGCCATGGGAGAAAGTCAGTTCAGCCTCTATAGAGACTGTCATCATTTGTAGACCCATGCCATTAATTATCATGTCTTCTTTGAAGTGTAACATGCACCTCAGCTAAGTCATGGGGAAATGAAACAATTCATATTTTTCTCTGGCACGGTCACAAAAAGGGTTAGCTATCAGTCTCAGTGCCAATTTAGAAAGAATATGCTCCAATGAAGGCCAAAGTCTAAGCTCATATTGGCTCTAAACTCTGCTCAGCACTGCCCAAAGGAAGAGATCTTCCCCTCTGCCACTGCCTTTTCTGGAAGAAATCAGACTTTTAGCTCAAAGTATGCCTGCAATATTTTACTTAGAGTGATGATGGCAAATGAGGTGTTCTCATTTTAATTGCCTAACCTAGAAATATTTACAGTTCAATAGCTCTGAAAATAAGTGTTAATAATAGAACTTTTGTCTTTGAGCTGTTCTTCCCATTGTTTAATCCAATTACATTCTAGGGAAGACAAAAATGTGTGACTTTGTATACATACCCCAGGAAGATTTGGCGGAAGATACAGGCCAAATTAAAATAAAAAATATATGCATGATCCAAACATAAAAATTGAGGCTTGTATGTTCACTACTTGTTGACTTCAGCATCAAGTAATGCACACTGTAAGTCAATGAATTATCTCTGCCAATATAACAGATTTGTATAGCCACCAGTGTTACTTTAACCACAGTTGCTTTTCAACGGAGCTGGTACAATTCATCAAGTATTGCATGTTAGTACAGAAAAATCATGGTCTGAATCCAACCAGTAAGTCCACAAAGGAGTGCACACATGGAATAAATGGGATTTACATATGAGTTGAACCAACATTCAGGAATTGCCTTAAATGATGTACTCTAGCTGAGATTACAAAACTGGATTTCGGCCAGGGGCAAGCAAGCAAATGTAACATACTTCGGATCAAATTATGACCCCCAGATCCTGGCATACTCCCAGAAATGCCTGTTTGTGAACTGATTTTCGTTTTGCTGTTAACAGAAGAAGCAGTTTTATTTCTTAGCAGTTTGGGAGGCCTTAGGGCTCCAATATAAAAATTATTATACCGATTTTCTCATCCGGTAGCTATACAGGCTTAACTAAATGGCCCTGAGGGCTTCATGAGCCCCACAGGGACAGGCTGGGGAGGCAGACTGACCAGCCTCATTATCAAGCACACCACTGATTCCTCAGGGCCATCTTGTGGTTGTATGGAGGAAACCTACATTTGAGAAAGTCAGACTACACTGGGGAAGTTAGTCTAGACTGACACAGCTTGGATGTCTAAAGGGTGGCAAAAGTGCTGTGAGACCTCCTGCAAGTCAATAATGTACAAATGAGGCTGCACATAAATAGATGAACCAGTCCAAGGTAGCAATAACAAAAGTGGTGCTAATTTTTCTAGAGTAGTCATTGTATTAATTTTGTAAGCACAGAAGATCCAGGGAACTGCACAATTTTTAATGCTGCTAAACTACTTGAACGGAATACAGTAAAACCCCGGTTTACGTAAAAAGTCCATTCCGTAGCTTCTTACGTAAATATGGTTTTTACATGAATTTATGCATCTCCATAGGGATGCATTGAAAAATAAAAAAAGGCTTGAAATTGGTTTTAAATGCATCCCTATGGAAAATTGCACCTTGCACCCCTAGTGGCCAAGGTGATAATGACAGCCATTTCACACACACACACACACTTTAAGCTCTTCTACAAGGCATGTTCACAACTAAAGCATGCACCCTGAAGAAACCTCATGTGAACAGTGGAAGGGAGCAGATATTCCCCCCCCCTCAGTCCCAGCAGAAGTAAGTGAGGACTACAGAAAATTGTTGCTGCCTCCACCATCGCTCTTCCACCGCTGCCATGGTAAATGATATCTTGTGACTTTTGGCAGTAGGGTGGATGGTGCGGCTTAGGATTTTAGCTTTTAAAATCGTGGTGCGACCATTTAAAAATCTAAACACATCAGGAAGCCCCTTACATAACTTGAATTATTTTGTGAAATTGGTACATGATTTATGCAACAACAAAAAAAACCCTTACGTAAGTCAAATTTTCTGTAAGTAGAGGCATACGTAAATCAGGGTTTTACTGTATACAAGGAACGCATACAGAAATGCTATAGGTTAATTAATGCTATAGTTGCACAGACATATACCATCACATCTATAAGCAGCATCTGGTTTCTATTTATGTGAAAGATTTCAGAAACCGATTGAACAAATGTATGTTAATATGGTATCCATTAAAATGTCACGTTGCCTCAGAAGTCCAGTTTTGAACCTAGATGATTCTCAGACCCTTTCCACAAGGATTTATGCTTTTTTAATTCCTTCCCCTAGTGTGTACCTTGGAATTAAAAATATAAAGTCTACAAGTTATACATAGCACACCACTAATTGCATTTAGGCTACTTATCTCCATTCTCTGTAACTTCTTACCAGCTAGAAAATGGCAGCGACTGTTGTTGTGAACAATTATTTCTAGAATATCATAGTTTACAAGGTAGTGGCATCAGAAAAGCAAGGTGAGGAGAAAAGCTGAGATGGCTCAGAAGATCAGAAAATGAAGAATTGTTATTGATAGGCTACGGGCAGGGCCAGATTTTCCTATAGGCTAACTAGGCTTCAGCCTAGGGCCTCAAGATCAAGAGGGGCCGATATTCAAATAAGTGTTCTCTACTTTTTTTTATTTATTATCCGTGCCACATTTTTTATAAAGGTTAGTACCAATTACAACATGTTTCATTTAACATATTGATATATATCACAGTAATGATGTATTTTATTATCTCTCATGTAATTTACAAACTTAAAAATGGGAGGTGAAAGGGCCACATAAGTGGAATAGCCTGGGGCCTCTTTTCATGTAAATCCGGCCCTGGCTATGGGCCATAAACCATGCTGGTGGGTCAACAGATGGTTTATAGAAACAAATTCCATACTTGGGCCCCAGATATTCTTGGATTACCATTTTGGGAAGTTCTAGTCAGCATAGCCAATCATTTTGACCATGGGGAAAAGCTACCACCCCCACCCACCCCAACCAATTTTAGGAACAGACATGCTCTATCCTAAGCCACTTCTATCAGCCAACAATCAGCATCTTTGGTACTTGTAGTTCAACATCTGGTGCTAAAATTTGGATTACCACTGGTCCAGAGGGCCTGCCATAGCTTTTTAAAGTGAAATAACTACCATTGACAGCACGTTTTGGGTGTCTTGAAAAAGCAGAACATTGTTAAGCATTTAATTTGCCATTAGTAGCTCGAAACCTGCTATATAACTTTACACAAGAACCAGGATTGCCACCTGTGATTTGCCACCCAATCCACCCCATGAAGCAGACGACAACCATGTGTTGGTCAAAACACAGGTCACTTTATTAATAACATAAAATACAATTTTAACATGACCTGCAATGGGGCATCCTAGTAGGTAAATTGTATTATTTTATGGGTGTATCTACCCATATCCAGATTATTGATTATGACCTTGTATGGAGTGATGATGTCTTACTCCATACCTCTTAGATCACAATTTCCTTCAGGCCAACAAATCTGCTCCCTTGTAATTTCGGGTTCCTACCTGTGACAGTAGATGCCTCCAGTGCTTCTAGCCTTCTGTTATGGTGAGGAACCTCCATTACGTATGGTCAATTAACATAGTTTTGATTACCATTTACCCCACTACCGCCACCAAGGATGTTCGTTTACGGACAGACGCCCCCACCTCAAGCCGCTAATTTGTTCTAAACCTTCCTCCGATAAATGTAGTCCGTCCTGCCAGTAAAGGCCAGGAAATTCAATTTTGCTTTCAGAATGCTCAATAACTGTGCTGAATCCTTCGGTCATAAACTTAGCCATGGCTTTGTTCACGCTGTGGCGTGCCTTATAAACCAAAACTGCAACTGCCAGAGGCATCGGTGAACACCGCCATTTCCACCTCCACCTTAATTTTGGAATGCCAAAAAGAGGCGCTGTTGTAATGTGACAAAAATTCCAGCCATAGCTGGATGTCCTCCCTCAAAGCTCAGGTGACCCTGGCTTGGTGAAATGGCTGGGTAAGCCCTTTCATGATGTCACACAGGTGGCAGGCAAAGGCCCTGCCTGGTGTGACCACCTTGCAAGCAAAGTTTAAGTGACCATGCAAAACCTGCAGCTCTTTCAGTGTCACCTTGTGTCTCAACAACATATTACTCAGTTTGTCTTGTAACTGTCTTTGGCCTGTGACAGCTTGTCACAGGAGAGACGAGACTGCTGTCTCGAGGTCAAGACAGCAGTCTCGTCTCCTTCGTGATAAGCTGTCACAGGCCAAAGACAGTTACAAGTGTCTAGCAGGACCCCTAAGAAAGCAAGGGAAGTGCAGTCCCTCCATTTTGTCATCTGCCAGGGGAGTCCTAATTCAAGGGCCAGTGCCTGAAACTCCTGCAGCAGGTCGACAGTTCTAAAAGACTGTGCAGGGCAACAAAAGAGGAAACCATCCAAATAATGGATCACGTGGCTGTATCCAGTGCATTGGTGAAATGCCCAATCCAGAAAAGTGCTAAGGCACTCAAAGGCTGCACAGGAGATAGAACATCCAAAAGGCATGGCCTTGTCTACAAAATATTGGCCATTGAAGGCAAAGCCAAGCAGTTTGAAGTCCTGTGGGTACACAAGCAATAGGTGGAAAATGGATTTAATATCACATTTCACCATAAGGGCATCCTTTCCACACAATCGAACCATTTGGACCACCTGGTCAAAAGACGAATACTTGATGGTACATAACTCATGTCATATAGAATCATTTACTGATCAGCCCATCGGGTAAAATAAATGGTAGATCAAACGGGGTCATGAATTGGAGCCACAATGGGGCATGCAGCTCATCCCAATGCATGCTTTCTCCTCCATAACTCCCACCCTCTGGAATGAATTGCCAGTGGAGATTAGAACTGCTCCTACTTTATTAACATTCCATAAATCACTTAAGACCTACCTGTGTCAGCAAGCCATTTAAGGCCTATAAGATTATTAGAATTATACAATGTTGACCCTGGATTCTTTGAAAAATGATATTACATCCTTTTACTGCTGTTGATAGTGGTTTAATTTTATTACTGTTGTGGTTTTAAGATGTTTTTATGTCATCTGGATTTGTTTCTTGTGGGTTTTTTCCTTGTGTTTTTATTGTTTATTTGGGGGTGATTTTTTTATGGAGTAGATTGTACAGCAAGCGACTCAATGCCGAGTGCCAGGCAGCGGATAATTAACCTGATTCCCTAATGGGGGCAATGGCTATGGGCGGATGAGCCCCTTTAGGTGGGGTGATGGTCCCCTCATTGGAGGAAATGCCACTGGAAACCATTATACAGTCAAACCTCGCTTAGCGAGCAACTCACTTAGTGAAAAACTCGCTTGAGCGGGTTTTTCAAAAAGCGAGCTGACTCGCATAATGAAAATTTTCGCTATGCGAGTCAGACTTCCCCTATGGAAATGCTCGCATACTGAGCATTTCTATGGGGGGAAACTTGCATAACGAAAAAAAAATCGCTATGCGAGTTTTTCCCCTTAAAAAGCTTGTTATGTGAGTTTTTCCATAGGGATTTTTGCTATGCGAGTCTGACTCGCATAGCGAAAAACTCACATAGCGAGCAGCCTCACAGAATGAATTAAATTTGTTATGCGATGTATTACTATATATATATATATTGGGCCCAATGGCAAAATGAGCGAAGGAGGAACTCTGATTCCCAACCATCATTGGAGGAAGAAGAGGCCATGCCAGATGGACTGGCTGTGAAGGTGCATCTTGTCCATATCCTCAAGGCTGCGGCAGTCCATTGCAATCCTGGTGTTAAATCCTGCATGTCTCCTTTCATATGTGCTGCAGGAGATGGTTCCATGATTATAGTACCTGGGTCACTTCATGGCAAACTGGGATCCACCTTAAACAAATTCATGCCAGTGACATTTTTCCTGCTTCAGAAAAAAAAATGCATTCCTGGATATGAATTGCAGTTGAAGTACAATTTATATACAATATATACATTGTAAGCCCCCCTGAGTGGTGCTTGCACCAAAAGGGCAGGGTATAAATGTGAATAAATAAAATAAAATAAATAATAACTATATAAGAAAATAACTTAAATTCTCCAAGGCTTATTTGAGCCCTTCCACTAAAAAAGCAACTGTGTCTGAAGGATTGTATGCTACCTATGATCAAATAGTGTAAATTAGTTTCCCCCATACACACTTTGCTTTCACTTCCAGACAAGCTGTGAGACTAATATTAATGTTGTACTTCTCTGACAGTATCCTGAAAGAGACAGGATGGGGGCACCCTTTTCATTTGGAACTCATATCTGAACCCTACAATCATATTTCTAAAGCTTTTATTAGAAACCATGATGATGGCTAGACATTTCTGTTTTCTGAAAAGGGAAGCTGGGATTTGTATAGTTGTACCGTATAATATGTCTTGCAATTTGAAGCATTAAGAGAGAAGGAGAAAGATCAAAAACGAGAATGGGAAAACCTGTGCCTATAATAAATTAATGTAATGACAGGGTAATAGTATATCGTCAGAGTGCACAGAATAATCCATTAGCATGAAATTGAAGGGTAGAAATGTTTGCTCACAGCAAATCATTCGACTGTAGGAGGCCATATGCTCACTACTGCCAAAAAGGAGCCACACACCACAATTAAACATTCAGAAGCAATGATCATCAAGCCAACCCAAGCTACAGTTAAAGATAATATGGAAGATCTCATCAAGATCTCATATGCCTTTGGGGCATATCCCTCAGGGAGGTTTTCCTTACTAAGAGCCCCAAATGAATTATATGAGAACACAAGCAGGAGTATTTCATGGTGAGTCACTTAGGAATAAGAACAAATCTATCCATTTGGGTGGTGCTAATTTTCTCGGAGTATTCCCCAACCAGTCTCAAGCTCTTTTCATCGTATTTCCAATGCAGCCAGTGATAAAATTTGTACATCCTTTCATGGACCTTTGAAATCACACGCAGTCCAATCGCTCCTGCCACTTCTGAGAGAAAGGGAAGAGCAAGTATACTCAGATACAAGTAGCAGCCGACAATGATGATGAGAATCCCTGATTTTTGCTTAAACATCTAGATGCATGGAATACACCTATTCACTTGTATTTAGTGTGTGCTCTTGTGTGTGTTTTATGTCTATTTAAATTGTATTTAATGTGTATTTTATGTGTATTTAATTTGCATTTTTATGTGTTTTTATGTGTATTTAATTTGCATTTTTATCTGTAATGTATTTTTATGTATTTTTTTAAACTTTGGCTCTGCCCATGTCGTTGGATCTGCCCACGACATCAGCTCCGCCCACAGTGTGGTAGTAAACCTTTTGCCTCAGGGAGGCTTACAAAGGGTCAGGAAGAAACATGGAAAATCACAGGTCATAAAAACAGGATTAAAATCTAAAAAGCAGTTAAAATAGCATTTAAACAAGCTAAAAACAATTCCTTAACATTTAAGAGGGAGAAGGTGGGTATAAGATGTTAAATAAGCCAAGGGGTGGGTTCAATGAACCATCACTGCCCCATACCTGCCCCACCAGCCAAGTCTTCACACTCTTCCTAAAGGCCAACAGGTCCATCTGGAGGCGCAGCTCTAGAGGCAGGCGGTTCCAAAATGCCAAGGTGGACACGGAGAAGGCATCTAGTGGCTGATGGAACAACTAGGGAGCCTCTCCGGTCCACTCTAGTGGAATGGACAGATAACCTGTGGGTGAGGCGATCTCTTAAGTATCCTGGCCCACTACCATATAGGGCTTTAAAGGTGATAACCAGCACTTTGAATTGCACCCGGAGGCAAACTGGTAACCAGTGCAGCTCCCAGAGCAGTGGGGATGCACAGGAATAGTGCCCACAGCCCAACACCACCTGGGCAGCTGCATTCTGGACCAGCTGCAGCCTCCAAATGGTCAGCAAGGGCAGCCCCACGTAGAGCACAATAATCCAATCTAGGGGTGACCAGAGCATGGATGATCATGATCAAGGAGTCACTGTCGAGGAGTAGGCACAATTGGCATATTACACGAAGCTGTGCAAAAGCCTTCCTAGCCACAACTGCCACCTGCTCTTTGAGCAGGAATTGTGACTCCAGGAGGACGCCCAAATTGCACACCAGGTCTGTTTGGGGCAAACTAGCCCCATCCAGGACCAAAGATGGTAACTCTTTAGTTAACATGGGACCTTTTACCCACAGCCACTCAGTCTTGCCAGGATTCAGTTGTAGCCCATTGTCCCCCATCCAGACCCTTACAGCTTCCAGACACCTGGATAGGACTTTGACTGAATCACTTGGGTTCCCACGGGTCAAGATGTACAATTGAGTATCATCTGGATATTGATAATACTTCACCCAGTAGGAACGGATGATCTCACCCAGAGGCTTCATGTAGATGTTGAATAGGAGAGGTGAAAGTACTGAGCCCTGAGGCACCCCATAGTGGAGGGGCCTCGGGCTGGACCTCTCACCCTCCAACCACACCGACTGGGTCCAGCCCCCATCAGAAAAGAGGCAAACTAGAACAACACAGTGCCCTGGATCCCCAATCCTTGGAGTCGCCCCAGAAGGATACCATGGTTGACAGTATCAAAGGCCGCCAAGAGGTCAAGAAGAGCCAGGACGGTCGGATAACCACTGTTTCACTCACGCCAGAGATCATCTACCAGCACAACCAATGCAGTCTCGGTACCATATTCGGGCCTGAATCCTGACTGGAAAGGGTGTAGGTAATCTACTTCATCCAGGATCTCCTGTAACTGCCGCACCACCGCCTTTTCCAGAACCTTACCCAAGAAGGGTAGGTTGGATATGGGTCGGTAATTGGTTGCTACTGTGGGGTTGAGCAAAAGTTTTTTAGGAGGGGGTGAATCAAAGCTTGTTTTAATGAGGCTGGAAAGACCCCCTCCCACAAAGATGCATTTAAGATCATTCCGACCCAGCTGCCTGTAACCGTCCTGGCGGTTTTTATTAGCCAAGCTGGGCACAGATCTAAAGCACAGGCAGTGGCGCCTCAAGGACCACTTGTTGGCAGAGGATGAAATAGGTCACAAGTTGTGGGTGTAAATGTTAAAACAGACTAAAATGGCTTTCTCTTAGAAAAATTGCCCTAGATATTCCTAGAAAGACCAAGCTGTGACATGTTGTCCCAAAATAAGGTGTTCTAGTTCATTGAAAAATCACAAGAAATGCCACTCATGATTGCAAAATCTCGATGCAAAGAACCAACTTTTTGTTCACTAGAAATCTCCTGAGAAGTTCCCTGATGCTATTCAAGCCTATTCTTTATTCATCTGTCTGTTTCTTCTTCTGACTCTCCATCTTCAGATCTTACAAAAACGTCTTAAAGCTGAATGCTATAAAGAGGCTTTTAAAGATATATTACCCCTAACATAGTATTTCTGAGATTTTGTTGACCCTTTTTGATTTTTGGTTCTTCACATTCTGTGTTCCATTTTTGATGTTCGCTCATTCGTTCGTTCGTTCGTTCGTTTGATGGGGTGGTTTCAGTTTGATTTTTTTTTTAGTGGCTTGGATAGGTTAATTTTAATGTTATTTGTAAACCATCTAGAGTAGTGGTTATGCAGTATTTGAGACCCAAATGCTACACAATGGAGTAGGATCCTGTCGTTTGCCCCAGCTCCTGCCAACCAGCAGGAAAGTGATGGCAAAATAAATGTTCAAGGAGGAGATTTGAAAAACAGAATTAGAAATACCATGACAGTAAATTCTTACCTAAATTGCATCCTGGTCTTCATGGAGCATGTTTGAAGAGCAGAGGTACAATCTGGTGGAATCTCAGAGGGGAGGCTGGTATTTGTTTTATGATGTAACACTACAGTATATTTCTTCCTATGAAACTTTTAAAGTTCCACATGAACATGCTATGGTTAGATGCTGTTAACATTTTTCCTGAATTCTATGATTTCTGAAGGGGGTCAGTAGTTTAGTGGTTAAGATGTTGAGCTTGACAACTGGAAGGTTGACACTTCAGTAGTTCAAGACCTGAGTGCTGCACTATAGAGTGAGTTCCCGTTATCCGTCCCAGCTTCTACCAACCTAGCAGTTCGAAAGCAAGAAATTGCAAGTAGATAAATAGGTGGGAAAGGTAAAAGTGTTCTGTGTCCTCTGACATCTAGTCATGCCTGCCATATGACCACAGAAACATCTACAGACACAGAGAGCACTGGCTCTTTGGCTGTAAATAGAAATAAGCACTGCTCCCTAAAGTCAGACACAACTGGCTTTTGAGCAAAGAAGAATTTTACCTTTACCTTTGCTGTGCTTACTGATTTGGGTATTCCAAGAAATACAGGCTGAGAGCCGGTTAGAATTCTATGGGGCCAATAGTGAACATTGCACTGATGTCTGCTACAATGTCTTGATGGACATCCAGCACTTGATAGTGATTTATCCCCAAATACATATCTTTGGTTATTCAATTCCTTCTTGCCCATTTTCTACACAGTTGGGGCAGTATTATTAAACACATAGGCCTATACTGTATCTTATTCAGTTCACTACATACAGAAGCATCAGTGCAGAAAGGTCTGGTTTTATTTATTTATTTATATACTGCCCATGTGGGATATTTTTCCGCTCTGGGTGGTGTACGCCAGATACAAACTTCACAAATGAACATTGCTAGGACATTTGTATTGTACTTGGTATTGTAGCAGGATGCATGCTCCCTGTAACTTTAACGAACTATACACAGTTGATAATGATTGGTACATGACTCAGCAGAAAGCCCAGTATATTAGTAGCTCCCTTAGGACAGGTAAAACTGGAGGAGAATAACTAGAGGAGAACTGCTGAAGAAGAATAGGAGAAGAGCTGAAGGCAATGGAATGCTGGTACTACAGGTACTGTTAACCTTCTGGGAGAAAGCAATCTGACTGAACCATGAAGGTATGCTGCTGTCAGCCTTTGCTTTAACAGAGCTTTGTGCATGCTCTGATTCTACTGCATTGCTTGAGAACTAGAGCTACAACCTATCAAGCCTTCCTTCTGTTTTGAGGCTTGAAGCCAGACTGTTTCTTGTACATAGTTTTTTCATTACTAGTACAGAGGCCACAGAGACTGTATCTGACATTTGTGTTTTTTCCTTACCTGAGAAATAAAAGGCATTTGGTTTACTGGACAGTGTATGTGTGTGGTGAATGCAAAAGCTTCCGCCGCTGTCGAGCTAACTGCTGTCTGCTACCAGGGAACACACATACGGGTCCAAATGCTCACAAACATAAAAACAGAAACCCCACACCATAATAATTCACACATTAATAATTAATAAAGAATATACATATCAGGGAATAAACAAAACAGCAAAGAAACCCACAAAAAAGTTGTGGCACCTTAAAGACTAACTCCTGTATTTAAATGTGAGTTTTTGTGGATGAAGTCCACTTCACCAGGATTTGGTCCAAGACAACTCACATTTAAATACAGGAGTTACTCTTTAAGGTGCCACAACAGATTTTATCTTCTTTTTGGCTATTTTGTTCTCTTTATTCTCTGATATGCTTGCACAGACTAACATGGCTACCACTTCAAACATTTCAAAGAATATATAGATTTCAACAACATACATTGGTAACCTTTGGGATAAAACAACATCCGAGATTGGCTATGGCAGGGGTCCTCAAACTTGGCTCTCCAGATGTCCGTGGACATCAATTTTCAGAAGCCCTGTTCAGCAGGTGTGCTGACTTGTTCTTCTGGTAATTGAAGTCCAAGAACACCTGGAGAGCTAAGTTTGAGGACCCTGGGCTATGGCAAGGATGTTACCAAATGCCTTTTTAAAGAGTATGGATTTTGATTGCTTCTGAAATACATCCAGCAATGGGACTTGGTGAAATTCAACAGGTAATGAGTTCCAACATGTTGGTACCACCACCAAGAAGGCTCTTCTCCTTATCTCAACATTTCTCACTATCACTGGGGTTGGCACCAGTATTGAGTGTAAGGAAACGGTGGTGCAGGGTTGATTTTCTAAGAAAGAGAGATGCTCCGACAAAGAAGGTTCCAAACCATAAAGGGTTTTAAATGTCAAATATAACACTTTGTACTTGATACAGAAAGGAACAGGTAACCAGTGCAGACCTGCCAAGCCTGGAGAGATATACTTGAACTTATTTGTTTCTGTAACCAGCCAATTAGCTGAATTCTGGACAGGTTAAAAGTTGCTCTCCGGCTTGCATGGTTGTTCATGTGAACATCCATTAGTGCATTCAAGGAACCAGAGCTCTCTGCATTGCTGCAGCTATTTCAATGTATGCTGTTATTTGCACAGTAAATGAAATTGGGTAGATATGTTGAAGATTTTTATACATAGAAGCAATTCGGGTGAATAAAGCTTGCAAAATTAGAAAAACTAATATTGCTTGGACTCATTTGTTTCTGTTTACTGAATGGAAAAAAAATGACTTATTCTCATCTTCTGAAAAGAGAGAGAGCAAGTATGGAAGCTACAATCCTGATAAACCATTCAGGGTAATTGATGGTGTTTGGTAGAATTTGTATCCAGAACCATGGCACACACCTGAGCTGGTTGTGCTAGCTTTGGTGGCTTGTAGACAAAGAAGAAGCAAGCAGGTTTTTGTGCAAAAGAACTAAAGCCTTTTTACTCTTGAGGAGTGCAATATATATACACTGCAGGCAGAAAACAAAACTAGTTTGACTTTCAGCAGTATGTACAAAGCTCAACAGTCCAACACACACAGCCTTTACTCTGCCAAGTATAGAGCACACAGCCCTAGTCTCTGCTTACCTACGTTACACCACACAGAGTGGGTAGCAGACTTCATTGGTCCAAAAGCAGGTCCATGGTTGAGAGTAGCTGGAACAAGCTGTGAAGCAATCCTTCTCATACCTCTGTGGCTTTTCAGCTGTCACAAAGAAGCTCCTGAGCCAAACACACTCCGGAGACTGGCTCAGGCATAAATCTTGGCAGTCAGCCGATAGCGAATGCAAACATCAGCATGTCAGGCGAAGGGCAGGCAAAAATGCTAGCCGAAGTCTGCACTCAGATGTGCCTCTTAATATGCTCAGAGGCTCGTTGAATTTTGTGCTGACTCACAGCACCTGGTCATCCTCAGTGAATCTCTGGAAACAGTCTTAAAGTAACATTGCTATATCCACCTTGCAACAATAGAGGAACAGTGCTGCGCAGGCACTTATACCAACAGCAATGAGTGCACCTCTGGTGAGCCAGGCAGAAACAAATAAATGGTTTATACAGTACCTTGACACCCAGATGTATCTGATATGATTATCTTGATTATTTGATTCACTCTGGTATTTTACCCTTTCAGGGATAAATGTTAACTGTGATCCACTACCACAGATTATAAAGTTTTATACTGAAGGTATTGTTTGAGTGTCATACTTTTGACCTTGACTTATGCATGTCTAATTTTGTGTGTGTCCTGTATAAATAAATCACGGCGCTAAGTTTCCCCTGCCCTGTAGGCTTAGGCAGTGGCCCTTGTTGGGAGAGAAAAGATGGTTTCTACACAAAAAAATGATCTCCCTCTATTTATAGTGTGGCTACACAGCTGCTAGAGGTTTGTTGCTAGGAGAAAGTCTGCAGGAGATTGGCAGCCATTGATTCAAAGATAGCTGAGCTGGGGAGGCTTTGGGGAGGAAACATACCTTCAGTTTAAAAATGAATTATTGCACAGGAGCCCAAAGAGAACAGTAAGGGTTGGGAATGGGATAGCAACAGCATGGGCAAACTAGGTTTTTGCAATAATTGGAATGAATTATCCCCTCTTGTCTCTCTGTTCTTTCAGTCCCTTACACCCAGGATACACATCCAAGGACACCATCTACCCCTTCTGGCTGGCAAGCAGAGATGACCTTGTGAAGCTTCCCACAGCATCCGAAGCATTCAAAGGGGCGGATAAGAGTGCTGCCTTCTTTATAAACAGCACTCTATCATCAGAGTTGGATTTCTTTGTTCAGATAAGTAGAGTGTTCTTAGAAGCCTATGCTGTGATTGTTAACTGCAAAACAAAAAATGCTAGGTTGTATAATCTATTAGGTAAAGGTAAAGGTTGCCCTTGCTCAAAAGCCAGTCATTTCCGACTTGAGGATTCAGTGGTCATCTTTGCTTATAGCCAAAGAGCCAATGCTGTCTGAGTCTGCAGACATTTCTGTAGAAATGTGGCAGGCATGACTAGACACCGGAGTGCACAGAATGCTGTTTATCTTCCCACAGAAGTGGTACCTATCTATCTACTTGCAATCTCCAGCTTTTGAACTGCTAGGTTGGCAGGAGCTGGGACAGATGACGGGAGCTCACTCAGTTACGCAACACTCAGGTATTGAACTGCTGACCTGCCAACCTTCTAGTCATCAAGTTCAGCGTCTTCACCACTGAGCCACCTCAGTCCCTGTATAACCTATAAGAATACATGTAATGGAACAGGAAAACTCTTTTCCCTTTCTGGTCTATATGTACCACAAGAAACTTTTATCACAAAAACAAGACAACTGGAGTGATATTTATTGATTTAGAAAATTCTCCACCAAGTTCGCACCAACTGCTTTTCCAGACAGGATCAGCCCGGCATGGCTCTTATTGCAGGTACTGAATCATGTTCTTAACCGGCTGGCCTTGGGCAAAAATAATTGAAGTGAAAGGAAAACAGTGGAATGCTTTGAACAAATCAAAATTTCTAATTAGAGTTGTACTTTGCTTAAAGAGCATAATGTGTTCCACAGGATTGCTCTTTATGCGAGTTTGCTCTTTAAGTGAAATACCATTGTAAGTGACCAATTATGACTTCTGGTGGGGGGGATTGTGAACCCCGATTTAGTTGTTAAGCGAGTTTTTTGTTGGTTTTATTTGTTAAGCGAAGTGAACATTCAAAGAAATTCTTTAAGTGAGTTACTCTTTAAGCAAGGTGCTCTTTATGCGAGGTTTGACTATACTGTACCTTGTTTTGGGTAGGATTCTGCTTAGGATCCGGACAAGAGCACAATCTAATCCACACAAGAAGTGAATGTGGTGGTAAAATTGTCACTGGATGTAAAGGTATCAGAAAGCATAGAATGTTAAGGGATTGTGGATATTAAGATGTTGAGATTGTGCATATAATTCAGTTACTTTTTTTAATGCTGTCATGCAGGTGGGGATCTGGAGGTATCAAAATTCAGGGTAAAAAATGAGGAGGGCAAAAACACTCATAGGACTTTAAAGACTAACCCTTGAAGGTGCCACAACATTTCCATCCCTTTTTAATTTTGCTATGGAGCTGTCCAAGGAGAGATCCCAATGGAGATCCTTTGTAGAATCCTCAAAGCTGCAAGGTAGGAAAAGAGGAAGTGATTAAGTAAGTAAAGCTGTAGTTTCCTATTGTTTCTTGTCTGGTAAAACATATATGTACCTGTACAGCATGTGTGGCTCATTTAAAGCTCTAGTCAGCATGTGCTATGACAAAACGTCCTGTAAGGGGATGTGAATAACAAGACAACCAGACAGAGCAAAATATGGGGATACTAGTGGAAGAAAAGTGAACCATGGCAGAAACCAAGTAAGATTGGGGAAAGGGAGAAGAAAATAATTAAAATCTTCACCAGAAGTTGCCTGGAGAAATCCAGTCATTTTTATAGTAAAGGTCTTTCTCGAAAGCCAGTCGTGCTCGACTCTAGGGGACAGTGCTCATCTCTGTTTACAGCCAAAAAGCCTATGCTATCTGTGTCTGCAGACATTGCCATGATCATGTGGCTGGCACAAGTAGGTGCCAGAGCACACAGAACACTGTTACTTTTCCTGTCAAAGTTGTACAGTACCTATTTATCTACTTGCAATTTTGTGTTTTTGAACTGCTAGGTTGATATAACCTGGGACAATCAATGGGAGCTCACTCTATAGTGCAACACTCAGGTCTTCATTTCATTTCATTTCAAATTTATACCCCGCCCTACTCAGGTAAACTTGACTCTAGGCAGCTTACATATTATAAAAGTAACAGCATTACAGTCACAAATTTCACAGTATCATAATCAGCCAGTCCATCTGACACGGCCGCTTCTGCCTCCATGACTGTTGGGAATCAGAACAGTGGTTCCTTCTCTGCTCATTTTGTTGTTGAGCCCAAGATGATGGTTTCCAGTGACATTTTCTCCACTGAGGGGACCATCATCCCACCTAAAGGGGCTCATCCGCCTGTCGCCATTGGCCCCTTTAATCATAATCACACTCATCACCGTATCAGAATCAAAAAGTATTAATATCACAATAAAATGTTACAAAAAAGTATTACAGAAACAACAGCAAAAACAAAAATCACATATACTGAGTCCCACAATGTTTATAAGCAAGATCCAACATAAGGTAGCTGGGAAAAGTCCAAGAGAAGTCCAAAAAAGAAAGAATCCAGTCCCAGTGAGAGCCGTCTGCCGCCGCCGCATCCTCCTGAGCCGGTGCAAGGCTGGGTGGGGTGCCGGCAATGGAGTGGGCCTGGCATCCCACAGCTGCGGCAGCCTTTCTGCTCAGTGGAGAGTCCAGAGGCGAGGGTGGAGAGGTCCTGGCGTCCACCGCCACTGCATCCTTTTGAGCCGGTGTGAGGCTGGATGGGGCGCTAGCGATGGAGTGGGCCTGGCATCCCACAGCTGCGGCAGTCTCTCTGCCAAGTGGAGAGTCCAGAGGCGAGGGCAGAGAGGTCCTGGTGTCTGCCGCCACCGCATCCTTTTGAGCCAATGCAAGCCTGGGTGGGGCGCCGGCAGTGGAGTGGCCCTGGCATCCCACAGCTGTGGCAGCCTCTCTCCCCAGCGGAGACTCCAGAGGCGAGGGCGGAGAGGTCCTGAACTGCTGATGTGTCAACCTTCCAGTCATCAGGCTTAACATCTTAACCACTAAGCTACTGCAGTCCCCTTCAGTAATCATAGACTTCAGGAAAAATGTTAAGGTCATCTAATCACAGCAAGTTCACATGGAACTTTAAAAGTTTCAAATGAAGAAATATACTGCAGTCAACTTACCCTCTAAGATTCCACCAGATTTTACCTCTGCTCTTCAAAGATGCTCCATGAAGACCTGGATGTAATTTGGCTAAGAATTTACTATCATGGTATTTCTAATTTTGTTCTCCAAATCTCCTCCTTGAACATTTATTTTGCCTTCCTAACCTGCTCAAACGCAAGTAGAAATACATGGCTCACAAAGATAGGAAGGTTAGACCACCCCAGCCCACACAATCAGAATTCCCATTCTATTTTTTGAAAAGGTCTCTTCGCTTCCTCAAGATTACAATACAGGCCTGAATTGACTCATTAGGGGGTGCAGAGTGAAAATCAGTTCAAAGGCTGAGTCTTGCTGAGATTAAATCAGTGAGTTTATGAAACTTGATATGCTCCAATTTTTTCCTCTATTACAGGGTGAGTTTCTTTTAGTCCAGTAAGAAAAAAAAATTGGCAATGTGCTATATATAAGACTTCAGTAAAAATTGTGAGTAGCAGCACTAAAAGCTTGGATTGAGAATTTATTTATTTATTTAGATTTATTATCCCGTTCCAATCAGGTGAACCTGACTCTAGCCAGCTTACAGAAAAAGAGAAAGATTATACATTATGAGTACAAAATAAATTAAAAAATCCCACTATACCCCTACAAATTCAGAAATTGAAACCCGAAGGTTCAAAATTAATTTTTTAAAAATACAATAATACCCGGGATAACGATTGCATCGGATAATGCTAGAATCGGATAACGATGCAAGTTTTTGGGGAAAAACTTGCATCGGATAACGATTCTGGATAATGATACTTAGCGTTATCTGATGCAATGGTCTGCGGGTGTGGGGTGGTTTGGGTAGAACAACCCAATCCACCCCCCATGCGAGCGGTCTCTGGGACTGCAGTAGGGTCAGGGAAAAGCACCCGCCTTTCCCCCGACCCTACTGCAGTCGCAGAGACTCCCTTTCTCTTTCCCTCCCTGTATTTAAACTAGAGAACCAATCACATCTCTCTCTTTCCCCCTCCCTGTAGTTTAAATACAGGGAGGGAAAGAAAGAAAAAAGCAGTTCTCTCTCCCTGTAGTTTAAATAGAGGGAGAAAAAAAAGACACGATCGCGTCTAGAGAACCAATCACGTCTCTCTCTTTCCCCCTTCCCTGTAGTTTAAATACAGGGAGGGAAAGAGAAAAGGAGTCTCTGCAGCTCCAGTAGGGTCGGGGGAAAGGTGCTTCACCCGATCCTGCTGCAGTCGCAGAGACCGCTGTGCTTGGGGGGGGGGGGGAGGTGGCTTTAAAGGCAGGGAGGTCTCTTTCTTTCCCTGCCTGCCTTTAAAGTGGTTTGTCCCTGAAGTCAGGGCTTTTTTTTTAGCGTTGTTCGATGCATGCATCGGACAACGCTAAAAATCAGATAACGTCATGACTTGTGGAACCAAGTCATAACGCTATCCGGGGTATTACTGTAAACTATAAATTTACAAAAAACTCAAAAATTTAAAAGATTCATAATTTAAAATGTTAAAAAGGTTTAAGAGAGAGAGAGAGTGGGTATCCCATCAGATCAGCCACCCAACATGGGACACTGTATTACTGGAGCCCCATACCTGCCCTGCCATCCAGGTTTTTAGGCCCTTCCGAAAGGGCAGCAGCTATATCTGTAGGCATAACTCAGTTGGCAGGAGGTTCCAAAGGGCCCGGGCGGACACAGAGAAGGCCCTCCTTCTTATTTTTTTTTCCAGAATTGTATATGCTAACATGGTATAAAGTTGATTGGTGTCTGGATTTAAGTCTGTTTTTGATCCTAGACAATTTACTGTTAATCTGAAACTGTTTTTCATTAATCTGAATTTATACCTGTCCTAGGAGAATGCAAATTTTTCTAAGCTATGATTCAAAGGAATGCTCCCACTGATCTAGGAAGTAGCAGATAGTGAACATGAATAATGACTTGTAGCCACAAACACTCTTTTACATACCTCATTGGCTGTCTCTTTCAAAATATTCAAAAAGGGGTCCAGGTATACACAAGTGACTTCTAAACACACAGAAGAGATTTCAAATTATTAGGAGACCATTAAGCCCTGCTGAAAAACCACTTGCTGACTATCCTTGGCTCTTTATCAGTAATTTGTGTAACAAAGGTGCAAATACCCAGCAGGTAAGATTAGTGGTGGGAACCACAATGGTTTAGTAGTTAAGATAATGAGCTTGCCCAGAAGGTTGGCAGATCAGCAGTTTGAGACCAGAGTGCTGCATGACAGAGTGAGCAAGTAGATAAACAGGTACCACTTCAGTGGGAAGGTAAACAACATTCTGTGTACTCCAAAGTGGGTCAGAAGGGAGTGTTGTGTCTAGTTTAGCAAAAAGTTGGAGCTAACGGCTTAGTGGTCAAGATGCTGAACTTGACGACTGGAAGGTTGGCAGGTCAGCAGTTCAAGACCTGAGTGCTGCATGATGTAGTTAGTGCCTGTGGTCTGTCCCAGGTCATGCCAACCTAGCAGTTTGAAAGCAAGAAATTGCAAGTAGATAAATAGGTACCACTTTGGTGGGAAGCTATACAGCGTTCTGTACACCCCGATGTCTAGTCATGCCTGCCACATGTCCATGGAAACATCTGCAGACATCACTGGCTCTTTGGCTATAAACAGAGATGAGCACTGAACCCTAGAGTCAGATATGACTGGCTTTTGAGCAAGGGCAACCTTTATCTTTAAAGCTATGTCAGAGGGTTGCAGTCATCAGAAACAACAGGGAAGATAAACAGGACATAGAGGTAGATTTGCATCTGAGTGCAGGTTGGAGCCTTGGAATGGCAGTGACTTCCTTTTCTGGGAGACAGGTGAAGCTCATGTGGATCTCTTACACGCTGAAGAAGATGTTACTTGCATATTTAGCCCAGCGGTGTGCTGTGATGCATGCAGAGCCTCTACCTTCCACATGCCACTAGTAGAGGAGAGAACATGTCCTTCTTTGCTGAAGCTCTTAGAAAATAAAACTGACAGTAGGAGAGCTCATTGGAAGAAGATACACCTTGCATGGGAAAATCCCTAGCTTTGACCTTCTACGTATCAAATTCAGATCATTAGCCCAGTTCAGTGATGTCAAACCTTGGCACTCCAGGTGTTCTTGGACTGCAATTCCCAGAAGCCCAAGTCAGCACTCCTCCTGATCAGGGCTTTTGGAAATTGAAGTCCCAGAACACCTAGAGTGCCAAGGTTTACCATCACTCGCCCAGTTAGACAGGTTGTCCCTCTGAGACATTGACCCTTAGACTACCACCATTGTCATAATAAATAGCTTTAGAGAAGTTTGACCAGTGGACTAAATTAATACTTGAGTAGATTCTTCTAACGTTCCGAAATCCATATGGTAGGCTTCTATACTCTTTTGGAAGAGAAATTATAAGCATTTCGCCACTGGACACACCGAAATCTGTGGCATGATTAATTTAAAAGTAATACTGTCTCCCCTTTGGTTTTGTTATCCCTTGTGAAAAATCGCTGAAAATCTTTGAAAAGACAGAGCCTCAACACTGTTCCTCATGAGCCAGGTAGAAATGGTTGGAGAGCAGGCTCTCTTACTCTGCTTGTGCGTCCCAGATAAGGTTCTTAAGGCGAACAAAACTGGGAGCTTCTTCTTCTTCCATGTCTAGGCCAGATGTAAAACTGCCAAAATGAAGGCACCTTTTGATGCATTCATCCTGCAGTTCCTGTTGCCTGATCTAGTGTGAGAAAGATTAGCTGGCAATACAAGGTTGCTGTTATCCAGGAATGTACGCCCGGTTGTGGTTAAAAAAATACCACAATTTTCAACGAGGCTCTTTCTGTGTACCCTGCACTTCATATGCTCAGGACTGCAATGGTGAACATGTAAATTGAAAATGTCTGCCATAAATTGTTTCTGCAGAGTGGTGTACAGATCAAGGATCATTTGCTGCAGCCATTGGCTCATCGTTTTTAATAATGAATAAATTGTGGCAAACCCTTTTCCCTCCAAATCTGTCTGTAAGATATCCCCAAAGAACAAGAGAGAGAGAGACGTATCATAAATTATTGATGGCTGACTCTTCACTCAGACACTTATAAATTAACCTGGCCGGAAAAGGGGATTTTTTTAATATAAAAAAAACCCTATCTAGACGTGTGCTTCTTTAAAGAGACAACTTGAAAGCATTGCCTTGAACACAGAAAATGTCAGGAAGATTAATGAAGTGCCTTATCACATTTTTCATAGAACAAGGCACAGTGTGTCTTCATTCATTATCACCTTCCATATCTTCCACTGTGTTGCTGAGGAGCAGTGCAAGGTTACCAGCAAGTGTGATGAAGATCTGCACAGTAGTAGGCTCTAATTTGCCTAGAATGGAGATGGAATACCTGGAACACAATGAAGCACACAGCTGATTCCCGCTTGGTAACAATCTCATAGGTGAGTATCTTGTTCAATATTCACCTGTGTAGAACACTAACTGTAAAAGCTGCTTTGGTGATTGGATAAGAAGCTGGTCATATGCTGGGTCACATATAATTAGGACCTCATTAGATCACTCCGGCAGCTTCCAGCATTCAAGGTCAAGTTCTCTCTTGCCTGAAAGCCAACTCTAAGGGGTGGTCATGTTGCAGGCATGACTAGATGCTGAGTGTACAGAACATTGTTACCTCTCCCATCTACTTGCAATTTCTTGCCTTTGAACTCTTAGGTTGGTAGGAACTGGAACAGATGATGGGAGCTCACTCTGTCATGAAGATTTAGGGTCTTGAACAAGTTCAATGTCTTAACCACTAAGCCACTGCAGTCCCTTTCCATCATTACAGGTGTCAAATAGCTTCTATACCCCTAGGATACACACTGAGTATACGTTTGAAAACTAAGCATGGTGTGGGCTGTTTAGCACTTGGATGGGAAGCCACCAGGGAACACAAGAGAGAAGCAGGTGAGACTAGGAAGGAGAATCTTTCTTGAAAACCTAGAAGCTGCCACGAGTCAAAATCTGACAATACTGAGCCAAAGGTCTGGCTCAGTACAAGTCAGCTTTCTGTGTTCCTACAATTCTGATGAAAGATTGGCTGAATTGGAATGGGCTGATTACAAACAAATTACCTTGAAATTGACCTGGAAATATTATAATTGCACCCATAGCGAATGGGGTTCTCATGTTGTCTTGATGATATACCAGCGGCATGATGGAGTTATGGGTGGCCCAAAGACATTCTGCAGCCTGAGAAAAGGACTAGATCAGTGTTTCCCAAATGCTGGTTTTTGGACTTCAATTCCCAGACTTCAATTCCCAGAAGCCTAAGTCATTTCTCCAAAGCACTAATCAGCCAATGTACTGACTTAGGCTTCTGGGAATTGAAGTCCACTAGTGGGGTGTATACTCCTTGTTGGGAACCACTGGACTAGATTATACCTTCACCATTCTACACAAAGAAGCTTACCAGGAACTCTAGGCTTCATGTGAAGGAACATATGTTTCTATGGCATTGTACCCTACAAATCAGGTTGGAAAAACCTGACCTACAAGATACAATGGAAGGGATATGGCATGGATTGCATGTGTTATCTGGATTTCAGTTTTCATTGGTTGAGCACCAACCAAATGCACTGGTCGGGTTTGACCAAGATTTCTATAGCAATGGAAATTAGACTTATATATTGCCCCATAGCGCTTAGTGCACTCTCTGAACAGTTCACAAGTTAATTAGCATTTTGCCCCCAACATGCTTGGTATTCATTTTACCAACCTCAAATGGATGGAAGGCTGAGTCAATCTTGAACTTGGTCAGGATCAAACTCACACCATTTTGACTGCAGTACTGCAGTTCAACCACTGTGCCACCAGGGCTCATTTTTCACTCTTTTGGTTTCAAACTGAAGGAGAGAAAATCTTAAATCACTCTAATTATCTTTTTATGGCCTTTAGGTGTTGTATGTGATAACAAATTTCAACAAATGAAGCTTTTCGGTTTACCAGAGTTATACTTCTATTGGATTTCTGCTTCTGGACAGTCCTCTAAGACAGGGGGCAGCAAACTTTGCTGTCCAGGTTTTCTTGGACTACAATTACCAGAAGCCCAAGTCAGTATACCTGCTGACCAGGGCTTCTTGGAATTGAAGTCCAAAAACATCTGGAGGGTCAAGTTTGCTGATCCCTGCTCTAAGGTTCACGACCTCAGCCAGAACACATCACTCTGTAGCAATGTTTTTATTTGTAGCAAGAATTCCACCTCCACTAGCCATTATTTCACATTTTTGCCATTCTTTTATAAGCTAGGTTTCCCTCCTTTTTTCTAAAATGTGTAGAGTTTGCAGTTTTAAAAAATGCTCACAAACTTCCATAGACAAGTCCCCATCACTGTAGACTGTTTACTGTCTATCCCTGTTGGACCATCCTGTTGTAACCCCAATTTTGAAATTAACATGTTTATTTCTTCTCTCTCTATCTCTTGCAATTCTCTCTCTCTCTCTCGTGTGTGTGTGTGTGTGTGTGTAGAGAGAGAGAGAGAGAGATGTGTGTGAGTGTGTGTGTGTGCTTCTCTCATTATTTTAATTTGCCATTCATTTCAAGGTTAGCCTTACATGTCCACAAACACCACACTATACCATAATTACTTGCAGGTAAGATAACTGCAAGGGTTGATTTTTAAATGTTTGAATGTACTTTGAACTGTTAAAATCAAACCAGAATCTCCTTATTCCTCTCCATACCATACATTGTCTCAGAGTTGTCCTGGAATCCTGTTTGCCTTGAGGCCAGTGATGGGATGACCCTGGTTCCATCCGGTTCCCCAGAACCGGTAGGAACAATCTCAGAGGGTTCTCCGAGAGGGTAGTCCATTTTTAAGACGTCCGAAATGAATTTTAAAAAAAAGGAGCCAAAATGGATCCAATTTAGTGCGCATGCACAGAAGACAATCTGACGCATGTGCGCTGCAATTTTGAATTGCGCATGCATCAGATTCCGTTTCTGCGCATGCACGCTTGTTTTTGTCGGAGCCGGACCATTTTGGAGTGGCTCCGGCAGTGGAGGAGGGCTTAGGAGGAGGAGGCATGCCTAGCCGGGCAGCCCAGGGCCTCCTGGCCGCAACCCTCCATGGGCGGCCCCGAGCCTCGGCGCCCGGTGGTGGCAGCCTAGCCGGGCGGCCCAAGGCCTCCCGGCCGCAAACCTCTGAGGACGGCCCCGAGCCTCGGCACCCGGTGGTGGCGCGCCTAGCCGGGTGGCCCAGGGCCTCCTGGCCACAACTCTACACAGGCGGCCATGAGCCTTGGCGCCCGGCGGTGGAACGCCTAGCCGGGCGGCCCAGGGCCTCCCGGCCGCAAACCTCTGAGGGCAGCCCTGAGCCTCGCTGCCCAGCAGTGGCGTGCCTAGGTGGGCGGCCCAGGGCCTACCGGGCGCAACCCTCCACGGGCGGCCACGGGCCTCGGAGTGCCTAGCCGGGTGGCCCAGAGCCTCCCGGCTGCAATCCTCTGCACTCGGCGGAGGCCGTAAGCGGCAGCCCAGAAGAAGAGGAGGGCACAGTCGGGTTCATTCGTCGTCTCCAACAGTTGTATGTGGGGTTTGTGTTTGGGGTGGGTGGGTGTTTGGGTGGGTGAGTGTATTATTATTTAATTATTATTTTATTTCTTTCTTTATTTTATTTATTTAATTTATTAACGGTTTTGTGTTGTGGTTGTTTGGGTGGGTGGGTGGGTTGAGGGGTGTGTGCGGGTTTTATTTTTATTTTATTTATTTTATTTTTTATTTTTTTATTTTGGCAGCGCCTACAACATCATGATGTCATGACGTTGGCTCCACCCATGATGTCATGACATTAGCTCCGCCCCCACTGTGATGACGTCAGGGTGGGGTACTAAAAATTTTATCATCCCATCACTGCTTGAGGCTTATGTTCTCTCTCTCTCACCTCAAGCCAGGCTTCCCCAGACAAAAACAAGGGTCACACCTGGAAGGAATTGCCTAAGGATTATTCTCTGAGTTTTCCCCATCTTGTCTTTTATCCCTGGAATCTGCAATTAACACATGTACACAATGACAATTAGTTTTGCCTGGAAGTCAGGATGGAGAGTAATGCTAGGTACATCTTCAAGCAAGTCTCACAAGTCAGTTCCTTGGAGTTCCTTCAATGCTGATTGGCTCCAGTCTTCAAGCCAAGCTTGATCATTGGAACACACTCAACTCTTCCAGCCTGCCATTGGCTACTATACACCTAATCCCACCATCTCCTCCCCTCAATCTTCCTGGATGTTTGTAATCTTTTTTTTTTTTTTTTGGAATGTCACCATTTACCTTAAAAATTTGTCATTGTATCTTGAATTTAAGGTGCTAACAAACTATTGTAACTAAAAGTTGAATTATTTACTTATGAATGAAAACCCCACTGCTGATCTTTTGTTTTATTGTATAAACTATATTGTAGCAAAAGGTAATTGGATAGATGTTATAGATTAGCAGAAAAGTATAACAGGTCCTGCATTTGGGGGGAAGGCAGCTCTCCCATCAAATTTTTCTTAGGAAAGCTCATCAGGTAGATTTTTCTATTAGACAAAAACGGGTGAGATATTTATAGGTTTTTGATCTGCAGTGGGCCCTCTGTTGCTTAAATGCTGTTTTTATCAATAAACCAAAGTTGTTTTTGTCTGAAATCTAAATCTCTGGTTCTTGGGGGGGGGCGGCTCTGCCAGCAGACAAACTTTTTAATTTTAAAACGTGTCTACACATTAAAAAGGGATAGCGATTTTTAGGTAACACTGTGTAGCTTAAAATGTATTGTTGCTCTATGTGTTTTGTTTGAACAGCTAATTCTGAGTCACTCTGGTCATGCCTAAACTCTTTTGCTGGTCCTTTGGAATCTATATGTTCCCATTCTTTATGCTAAACAGTAGAGCTTGATTTCATTTTTAAAAGTGACCATAGATTTCCATAGACAAGATCCCCATCATGTTGTAGATCAATTACTTTTTTCCCTTGTTGGTTAAAATGTATGTTTTGTTTGATCAGCTAATTCTGATTTATCCTGGGCATGCCAAAACTCTTTTTCTACACCCCACACAGCTGATGGCAGAAATGTACTGAGAGCTCCTAGGGCCAAATATAACAGAGCACAGCTGGACTGCCTTGGCTGTCCATTTCATCTGTCTTCCACTTGCTATCTTGCTTCTGGCATTGCAGCTGGCTGCAGCTGAATTTTGACTCGGTCCAATCATCAGGTTGTCATCTTCTGGAAATTAACTCATCTCTTTGGTTCCTTGTCAAGCCACCCCTTTTTTTTCCAAACTGTTTTTTCACCTGCCCTCTTCCCATCACTCCCTGTCTTCCTTTCCTCTTTACTTGAGGGCATTTTAGGCTATTGATGAATGGTGTTTAGACTATAGTCCATCTGCTACATCTTTCAAGAGATAGAATCACTTTAGCAGTGACATCATGTAGCGAAGCTGTCACCTAGGTAATGGAAATAATTGCCATAGCAACCAAGCTTGTCATGCAACAGCCCTATTTTTTTTTTTACGTGGGAGGGAATCGATTAAGACTTTTCTAACCAAGACCCCAAGGTAACCCATTCTGTTGACCTGCTAGGTAAAGGTCGAAAGCTAGTCATATTCAACTCTAGGGCTCAGTGCTCATCTCTGTTTATAGCCAAAGAACCAGTGCTGTCTGCATCTGCAGATGTTTCTGTGGACATGTGGCAGGCATGCTTAGACACTGGAGTGCACGGAACACTGTTTACCTTTCTCCCCAAGTGGTCCCTATTTATCTACGTGCAATTTCTTGCTTCCAAACTGCTAGGTTGGCAGGAGCTGGGACTAGTGGGACAGAGATGGAAGCACACTCCATCGTGTACTACCTGGGTCTCAAACTGCTGGCCTGACAACTTCCCAGTCATCAAGTTCAGCATCTTAACCACTAAGCCACTGCAGTCCCTAAAAAATCCTGCTACTATTTCCTAAATAATAGACATCTTCACAAAGCAAATCATTTCTAGTGCAGAGAGAGGAAAGAGTGAATGTGTGTGTTATGTAGCACTTAGACTGTCCAATTAGGTCCCTGTGGAAAGTCACTGGGGAGTAGTGATGATAAACCACTTCTTGAACATCTCACATAGTCCAGAAGCCTGGATTAGTATTGTTATAAATTGAAAACTATTTGATGGCAGGTAAGAACAACAATACCAGAGCACCTTATATACCTCATGAGAAATCTTTACATGAATCAAGAAGCAACAGTTAGGACAGAATACGGAAGGACAGAGTGGTTTGGAATAGGAAAAGGAGTAAGACAAGGCTGCATTTTGTCACCCTGCTTATTCAACTTATACACAGAGCACATAATGCGCAATGCAGGGATGGAGGAATCACAATTTGGGATCAAAATTGCTGGGAGAAACATCAACAATTTGAGATATGCAGATGATACCACCCTAATGGCAGAAAGTGAGGAGGACTTTAAAAAGCTCCTGATTAGATTGAAAGAAGAAAGTGCAAAAGCTGGCTTGAGACTCAATATCAAGAAAACCAAGATAAATGCAACAGGCCCTATCAGTCCCTGGAAAATAGATGGGGAAGAAGTAGAAGCAGTGGCAGATTTTACTTTCTTAGGATCAAAGATCATGGTAGATGGTGATTGCAGCCATGAAATAAAAAGGCGACTGATTCTTGGGAGGCAAGCGATGAGAAACCTGGGGGACATAGTGAAAAGTAGAGACATCACATTGCAAACAAAAATGAGAGCTGGACCATTGGGAAAGCTGAGCGCAGAAGAATAGATGCCTTTGAGATGTGGTGCTGGAGGAGAGTTTTGAGAGTCCCCTGGACAGCGAGGAGAACAAATAGGTCAATCTTAGAAGAAATCAACCCTGACTGCTCCTTAGAAGGTCAAATAGTGAAGATGAAGCTAAAGTACTTTGGACATCAAATGAGAAGAGAGGATTCACTTGAGAAAGCCTTGATGCTGGGAAGGGTGGAGGGTAAAAGTAGAAGGGGCAGCCCAAAATGAGATGGCTAGATGGTATTGTAGACACAATGGGCACAGAGCTGAGTGAGTTGAGGAGGATGGTGGAGGACAGGAGTGCCTGGCGGACAGTGGTCCATGGGGTCGCAAATGTTGGAAACAACTGTACGACTGAACAACAACAACAAAAAAGAACAACAATAACATGCATGCACACACCCATATGCTACAAAATTCATTATTCAGCTACTGGTAGTAAGAAAATAACAATAATCTCCATTAATATAGCTGTCCCACCTTCCTCAGGATCAAAATTCTAATTACTATGAAATTGTAGTCCATATCCTTAATCTTAGAAGACTAGGAGGCCAATGCTGTTCTCTGGAGGTACAAAAGAAGTAAAAAAAATCAATAAGAGCAACCAAATTAAACCGTTGTCACATACTTACTACTCAGCTGATGAGCTAAAAGCCTGCCTAAATTAAAAATATGAACAGAGACAGAGATTAATATTCCAAAGCCTGCTAGCAGCCACTGAGGATTTGTTTTTGTTTTATTTAATGATGGCATTTCTACCCCTCCTTTCTACTACAGAGACAGCTCTCAAAGTTCACAAGGTGGCCCACAAATTCCATAAAACAAGCTAAAACAGCTAATTTAAAGCACCGTTAGCCAGAGAACCAGCACTGAACCTGTCATAAAATACAATGTCATTTTGATTTAGCCACAGAAGATAATTGAAGAGGGCAAAGAACCCCAAACTTAAGTAAATCATTTCAAAAGCAGTGTTTGCCAACCTTTGCTTTTTGGACTTCAATTCCCAGAAACCTAAGTCAATTCCTAAAAGCACTGATCAGCCAATGTATTGACTTAGGCTTCTGGGAATTGAGGTCCCAAAACCAAAGGTTGGGAAACACTACTTTAGAGGTAGCCTCCACATCAGTCTGTAATAAATCCCTGATGATAAATAATGATTTTACACATCAGGGCACCCTACTGAAAAAATAGGAACTGCTGCATGATTTTTCACTCTTACACAAATACAAAGACCATTTGGGTTTTTGTATTTGTTGTGGTGGTGTTATTTTTATTTTTACAATAACAGTATTGGTAAAAAAGAAAAAGTGTATGAGTTTTTGTTTTCAAAAAGCCTTCCAGAACCCCCATACTACAACAGGAATAATGTCTTCCAGCAGCAGCAGATCAATGCTAATGAAAAAGTTCCTTTTTCAATCTTGGGGTCCACACAACTTCACATCCTTGCTCATGAATCGTATGCACCCTCAAATTGAAAAATGAATTCTTTAATTAGGGACCATTGGCTGGTGCTGGTGGCCTCATTCCAATTGCGCCAACAGAGCACCAGAAGAGGTTACTGACTCCTGTATTCTATTTACGACAGTGACTACTCCCATTTTGGGGGCACTGCTTGGGCTGTGATGATTGGAAAAAGCACAACGGGCTCATTTACCACTTCATCTCTGGCAATCTAGTTCTTAATTGTATGCTGTCAAGTCAAATAGATTGTTGTTGTTGTTGTTGTTGTTGTTGTTGTTGTTGTTGTTGTTGTTGTTGTTGTTGTTGTTGTTGTTGTTGTTGTTGTTGTTGTTGTTGTTGTTGTTGTTGTTGTTGTTGTTGTTGTTGTTGTTATACCACCCTAATCGGTAGGACCAACTTAGGGCGGTTCACAAACACAAATAAAATTACAAGTTCATAAACACAACATGTAAATATCATAAATAATAAGTATCAGTACCACAAAACATCAAAATATCACAATATCATCACAGTATCAAAAATTCAATAAGCATCAATATCAAGTAATAATCAAAAATTTCCAAATTCCAATCAAGTTTACACAAAAATTGCAAAAATTACCAAAAAAATTACAAAAACCAGAACACTAAGCAAAAACAAAATAATTGCAAAATCCCATGACACGTGACAAGCCTCTTCGCCTGGGCATAGATGTTCCTGACGAAGGCGGCAGTGTGAAAAGTCATGCTGCCACAGCGACTCTTAAAGCCCCAGCCAGGGTGGGGCCCCAGGGACAGGTGGAGGGAGTACCGGGGCTGGACACGATGGCAGCCTCTCTGCGTAGCCGCAGATGTTCCTGACGGCAGCGGCAGCACGAAAAGTCCTGCCGCCACAGCGGCTCTTAAAGCCCCAGCCAGGGCAGGGCCCCAGGAAAAGGTGGAAGGAACCTGATTTACGGTGACACATTCTAGGGTTTTATAGGTAGAGTACACCTTACCATTTCCTTCTTCTGAGGATACCTCTGGGACTAGATAGCTTGCTCAGGGCCACACAGCGAGAAATCAAACTCTCTGGCTCAACAGCCAGATTACCTAAACTATCCAACCATCCAGCCATCTAATTTTTACCACAACATATATAGTCATTGATGTCATGATCCTAAGGTTGCCATATTTACTTGCTTTACTTGAACTAGTCAGATTGTGACTTAGCTGTCTGCTTTCTGTCATTTGTTTATACATATCTCAGATTCCCCAGAGATTTGGTCAACACCAGGTGTTTGCCAAGCCAGACATGACATCATAGACCCAAAGTAGTAGGGTGAAAGATGCTCTTCCCATGAGGTAATTACATTACATTCCCATGGGAGCCCAGCTGTCTTCCCATGAGGTCATTAAACACCTGTGTAGTAGGAATTTCCCATTATGTAATGCATTCCACAGGCACCTGCAGACTGAGAATCTTCCAGAAGCTTCTAGAAGGATTAGATCATTGAATTCCTGTGGTGGGGAAAGTCCCTCTTTTCACTATTTAAGGAGTGCCTTTTCAGACCACAAATTGGTTCTCTAACCTGAGGCTACCATGCCCTTGTTAGCTGAACTAAAATTCCCTTTGGGGAACAACTACCCATGGCGAGATGCTGCCCAACAAAGCTGATGGACAATTAAGAGGCTATGGACTGTGCTGGATTTCCCTGAGAGGATTGCCATCCTATGGAACTGGACTTCGCTGATATTTGCCATTTGGCCCTTTCAAGGACTGATGGACTTGGGGGGGGGGGGGTTCTTTTGGCTTTACAGATTTATGGACTTTCTAATTGACTTTATGGACTTTCTAAACTCATAGGCTCTCTGAAGAATTTCATGGACATTTGGGATTAGGAGAGAGAGCCCTATGGACTTTGGGAATTTTATTCTTCACAGCTTTGCTTCTTCATCTTATAGAATACAAAATAAAGTTCTTTTTTGGGACTTTACCTTTATGAAGTTCGCTGCTGCTTTGTAATGTTATGTCAGGCTTTGAAATGTTTTTTTTCTTTGCACTTTAATGATGTTTGACGTACAGTATTGTATATTGTTTCTATGATGACATGACATTGTGATTTATGAGTTTCTGATTGAATTTTGTGTACCATATGATGTTGTGTTATTACTTTGTATTTACTGTGTATTTTTGTTACTGTATATGTTTGATTTGTTGTTTATATTGTATCTATTGTATATATTATTATTATTTTCTGTTTATGTAAGCCTCCCTGTGTCAGGTTCTCCTGAGTGGGCAGGATATAAATTCAAAAATTAAATTAAATTGCCTTGTTGGGCATAGCACTGGCACAGAGCTATCTGCTTCCACCACACACTGCTACTGCTACATCCACACTACTATGGAAAAACCTCACTCCCTGTAATTGGGTAAGATTGGGGTGTTTGGGTCCTCCAGGAGGCTGTCAGTTGCTGGAGAAGGAAGTTGGGGTAGACTGCATCACACACATCACTCTGTCACCACCAAAGCCTCTAGGGACCCCCGGAAACACACACACACACACACACACACACACACACACACACACACACACACAATTGATAGTGTAGATCAGTGATGGCAAACCTTCTAGAGACCAAGTGCTGAAACTGCAACACAAAACCCATTTATTTATCGCAAAATACCAACATGGCAATTAAAGATGAATACTGAGGTTTTAGTTTATAAAAAAAACAATTCACCTTTGCCAAAGAACAGGGTGCAGCCCATGTCACACCCTCACGCCGCGTGTGAACCACCCGCCTTACCCCAGACAGAGGAATGAAGAAGCACCCCCATTGGGCTGATGGGCAGAGGGACAGGGTGAGCTCTGTGCTGGGGGAGGGATGAAGTGCTCCATTGGGCTCCTGGGCAGAGGGATGGGTGAACTCTGTGTTGGGGAGATAGCACACACATGTGCCCATAGAGAGGGCTCTGAGTGCCCCCTCTGGCACGCATGCCATAGGTTCACAATCACTGGTGTAGAATACCCCTCTACACTTCAGCATTGAGTGAAACAATATTCTCATCTCTGCTCCTTCTCTCCTCCAAAGGTTTATTTAGGCATGAGTGCTTTCAGAAGTAGCACCATGCAGTTGTTTGGTTTCATGAAATTTCAATGGGTGGGTTAGATGTGCACAAATGGGTTTTGGGAGTTGCATTTCTCCAAACAGTTTTGATGCTGTTGAAAAGACAATGTTGAATTCATGTGCAATCGATTAATGATGCAGTAGCCCATGATAATTCACCAAAATAGAGTTTCAGTGCTCTTCAACACATTCTCATCTTTGCTCTGCATTCTTTCATCTGTGACAGAATCAAACCTTTGAGATTTTGGAATAGACTGTAGGCTGCTTATCCTTCTCATGCTCTCACTTTCTTTTCTCACCTCCAACCTCCCTCCCTCTCTCTCTCTCTCTCTCTCTCTCTCACACACACACACACACACACACACACACACACACACACAGAGAGAGAGAGAGAGAGAGAGAGAGAGAGAGAGAGAGAGAGTCCTCTAGAGTATTCAGCTTAGTGAGAAAGGGCCAACTCCTAAAAACCCTGAAACTGTACAACCAGGAAAATCTGGATTCTGTGTTAGAATAAAGAGACATGAGAAAACTTATAGCAGGAGGAAGGATGAAGAAAAGAGAAAGGAAGACATGGCTAACCAGAGAGAATCAGAGAGTAAACAAAACAAAAAGGACAAAAAAAAGTGGCACCTTCAAGACTAACTCCAACATTGGTCTCCCTAGATGAACTGCAACCTACATTTTAATCTGTAATAGATTTTATTTTTTCAGTATTTCTAACTACTGTATAAGTAATATTAGGAAAGAATAACAAGAACTGGAATAACAAAACTTCAGATGTTTAGAAAATAGAACCATCTTTCCTTTCTCTCTGATGGGACTACTTCTGTTTCCATTAAAAAAACAGAATTTGTACCCAAACAGATTAGCTGTTTCCCTCCCTGGTGTGAAGAAGAGGTGAGTTAAAGGGTGACATGCTATTGTCACAATGCATGGAGGTTGGGCAGGGCATAGAGCTGCAGCCTCTTTTTGACACAATGACCAGCCTGTAGTCCAGAGTACCTTAAGAGATATGGATAGGACTTTTTTTAGCCCAACTCCCACATTGGCCACAGGGAGCTGGGTAGTTGTTCGACTATCATATTCTGAGTCTCTCAAGTGGTTAGTTTATATGGACATGGTTAATAAATAGGTCACAATTTGGCAGGTAGTGCTGGGTGGATGGGGTTAGCAGTGAATTTTTTTAGGACATCTGTTGATGAGGTGGCACTGATTGCTTGGCACAATTTGTGCAAATCAGTTGTACATACAGGGCACACCATTGGACACCTTTGGGGTATGGCCAATATCCATTCAAGTGAAAAGAGTTGGAAACATCATCAAAGAGCTCTGGCCTGGGTAATAGCTGACAAGGATCAGGACTATGCAGGGGCAAGGAATCGCCCATCTGGTATAGAGAGGGGTGCATCAGCTACCTCAGCTCGGGTAGCAAGTATAGCACTACCAGGCCCCACCACAGTTTAGAGGTTAAAACTAATTCAATTTTAAATAAATTTGTGGATCAAACGTTTAGACCAGAGGTGGCCAAACTTTTTGCGCTGGGGCCTGACCATGCCCCCGTAACAGCTGAGTGGGCCTAGCCATGCCCCCAGAAGTGGCCATATTTGTGCATGCACATCAAGAACCACTTCCGGGTTGATGCACATCAGGAACCACTTATGCACATGAGCAAATGTGTCCACGCCACTCCCAGAAGTGGTTTCACCACTCCTGGAAGTGGTTCCGGATGCATATACACATTGGCAGGCATATCCCCCATCCACTTCCAGGAGTGGCAAGGGCATTGGGGGGCAGAAGAATTGGCATCAGGGGCATGATACAGCCCATGGGCCATAGTTTGAGCACCCCTGATTTAGACCAATATCACATGTATCACTTTACTTTACTGACAGGGAGGGAAATAACATGTCCCCAATCCCCTTCAGCAGATCATTTCCCCTCAAAACTTATTCCCGAGAGCTGAGAAGTCATCTGAAGAAAAGCTTTCACAAGGCTGCAATATGAGGGAAGTAGAAGAAGTAACCATTGTGCAAGCAGCTGATTACTTACTTGTTTGACAAATGCAGGGTACAGATATAGTTTAGATCAGGAGTGTGTAACCATGGAGTTACATACAGGCCCTGCAGGAAACATTGAGAATCCATAACCCCCAAACGCCACAGACTTCATGTCAAATAATCCTCCACCCCTGCAAAATAATTTTCTTTTTAAGTAGGTTGCAGCTCTTTTCCCTTGTTTAACACCCCAGAATACTGAAATGAATGCCTGGACAATTCTGGTTTCTTTATTTAAAGGAGGTCAAACCACCAGCTCATTTGGGCAACATTCAGTGAGTGATTTTTGTTCAGTCGCACAGTCAATTCCAACCCTTTGTGACCCCATGGACCACTGTCCGCCAGGCACCTCTGTCCTCCACCATCCTCCTCAACTCACTCAGCTTTGTGCCCATTGTGTCTACAATACCATCTAGCCATCCCATTTTTGGCCGCCCCCTTTTTCTTTTGCCCTCCACCCTTCCCAGAATCAAGGCTTTCTCAAGCGAATTCACTCTTCTCATTTGATGTCCAAAGTACTTTAGCTTCATCTTTACTATTTCACCTTCTAAGGAGCAGTCAGGGTTGATTTCTTCTAAGATTGACCTATTTGTTCTCCTGGCTGTCCAGGGGACTCTCAAAACTCTGCTCCAACACCACATCTCAAAGGCATCTATTCTTCTGCGCTCAGCTTTCCTAATGGTCCAGCTCTCACAACCATACATTGCCACCGGAAATACCATTGCTTTGACTATACAAATTTTTGTTTGCAATGTGATGTCTCTACTTTTCACTATGCTCCCCAGGTTTCTCATTGCTTGCCTCCCAAGAATCAGTCGCCTTTTTATTTCATGGCTGCAATCTCCATCTGCAGTGAGCTTTGAGCCTAAGAAAGTAAAATCTGTCACTGCTTCTACTTCTTCCCCATCTATTTTCCAGGGACTGATAGTGCCTGTTGCCATTATCTTGGTTTTCTTTATATTGAGTCTCAAGCCAGCTTTTGCACTTTCTTCTTTCAACCTAATCAGGAGCTTCTTTAGGTCCTCCTCACTTTCTGCCATTAGGGTGGTATCATCTGCATATCTCAAATTGTTGATGTTTCTCCCAGCAATTTTGATCCCAAATTGTGATTCCTCCATCCCTGCATTGTGCTTAATGTGCTCTGTGTATAAGTTGAATAAGCAGGGTGACAAATTACAGCCTTGTCTTACTCCTTTTCCTATTCCAAACCACTCTGTCATTCCGTATTCTGTCCTAACTGTTGCTTCTTGATCCATGTACAGATTTCTCATGAGCCATATAAGGTGTTCTGGTATTTCCATCTCTTTAATTACTTGACACATTTTGTTGTGGTCCACACAGTCAAAGGCCTCAGTGTAGTCAATGGAACAGAAGTAGACTTGTTTCTGATATTCCTTTGTTTTTTCCATGATCCAACGTCTGTTGGCAATGTGGTCTCTAGTTCCCCTGCCTCTTCTGAACCCCGTCTGAACTTCTGGTAATTCTCTCTCCACGTGCTGCTACAGTCTATCCTGTATTATCTTGAGCATCACCTTGCTAGTGTGTGGGATGAGAGCAATTGTTTGATAATTTGAACATTCTTTGGCATTACCCTTTTGGGGGATTGGAACGTATACTGATCTTTTCCTATCCTGTGGCCATTGTTGTGTTTTCCAAATCTGCTGGCATATTGAATGCAATAATTTGATTCCATCATCTTTTAGGGCTTTGAAAAGTTCAACTTGGATACCATCATCTCCACTGGCTTTGTTGTTTGCAGTGAGTGATTTAGAGGTGCATAATTCAGCCCCTGAGCCACCTGAACACACGCAAACCAAAATGGCATATTGCGCTAATTCAACATTTAGCAAAAATTTTCAATGCACAGTTAAAATGGCAAACCTTTCTCATTTAAACCAAAAATGTTTGGAAATGGGTTCTAACACACACAGAAAGAGAATGTGAGAGAAAGAGAGCTCAGCTTGTGAATTAAATAACATTAACAAGTACAGTACAAAGTCTAATACATAAGGATTTTTGCTGGCCCGTTGGCACTCCAGAAATTTCTCCAATTTATTCTGACTCACCAGCCATTATGCATAGACAAACATCTTTATTTCGTATCATTGAGGCCTTCAACTTTTTTCCTTCCTCCTCTTCTTCTGCTGCATTTGAATCTGAATATTGGTGATTCTCATGGCGATCAACCATGAAGACTGTCCTGATAATATAATACATTGCCCTTTCATCTGACTTCCGCATCTCAGCATGACACCCATACCACTGATCGAGTTCTGTGAGTCACTTTTTGGTCCTGAGCCCATTTGGGAAATAAAGTCCTCATCAGCCCCAGGCCAGTATTGATGAAGCTGTTGCCCTCCATCAAGATGGATTCAAGTGGGACTTAATCCATTTAGGGACCATCACCCTTCCTTGTGGACTTCGGCACCCAAGTCCATTAGTCTTCAGGGTTGTCAGGTTAGTTAACCTCTGCCTGACACTTGGCATTGAGTCTCCGACAATATGGTCTACCATAGCAGGGTAACCTGGGCAGACCACTGAAAACATGAGTTCCACCATTTGCATGTGGTCATCTCTGGAATGAGTCTTGTGTCTTTATAGTACTCTGCAAAAGTCTTAGGCCACCACCAGCTAGTTTGGAGAAATTCAATGAGTTATTTTAGGGGATGAGGCAGTGGCGTCGTGCAGACTTCAGCCGCCTGGGGCGAAGAACAAACTCGCCCCCCCCCAGCTCGCCGCTGCTGCCGCCGCCGCCGCACCGCCCATCCCCACAGGACCCAGGCAGAAGGCAGCCCTTTTGCTGACGAGCGCCCCGCGTGTGCACGTGCACGCGCTGCTCACCTCCGCCCGCCCACCCACACAGCTAGCCATTAGGGGCTCTCCGCCACCTACCCCTGACGAGGGCCCCATGTGCGCGCGCGCGCTGCTCACCTCTGCCCGCCCACCCAGCTAGCCGTCTGACGGCTAGCTGGGTGGGTGGCTGGGCAGGCGGAGGTGAGCAGCGCGCACGCACACACGGGGCGGTTGTCAGGGGTAGGTGGTGGAGAGCCCCTGACGGCTAGCTGGGTGGGCGGGCGGGCGGAGGTGAGCAGCGCGTGCGCACGTGGGGCGCTCATCAGCAAAAGGGCCGCCTTCTGCCTGGGAAGTCCTGCTTCCTAAGCCCAGGCAGAGGGAGGCCAAAGCGGTGGGGACATTTTCTCGCCCCCTGAAAGCCGCTGCCCGGGGCATCCCCGCCCCACCCACCCCCACGCTATGCCACTGGGGTGAGGCATTATTCATTTCCCAAGCCACACCAAAATTGTAGAGAGTTCTCTGCTGAGTCTCCTCTCCTTCCTCCCCACATTTGGTGAAGTTTGGACTTAGGGTGTCTGAGTTATGCTTCCCCCCCCCCCCCATCATTCATTAAAATTTCCCTAAATCAGCTGGTGGTAATTTTGCACAGTACTGCATTACCTTGGCTGACAAAGAAAGCAGCTGCAAATATCCGAATGGAGTCATCATTATTCTTGCTAACATGCTGAAGGTGTTTACGGTGAACTTTTGCTCGCCTTTTCCTCAGCTGCACGTCTGGTTGTTTATCACACAGCTCTAGTGTTGCAGGCATGTGTTTTTTTGACTCTATTGTGTGTGAGAGAAGTTCTGGAAGGCATGAGAATGAGGTTGGTGGCAGCAGAACTGCGAAAACCTGCTGAGCCTTCCTGCTCGGATCCCTGAGACTTGAAGATTTTGATGAATGTGGTCCATTAGGAATTGTACGTCATGCCATTGCCAGCTGCGAGCATATGGCAGGAGCCGCTGAATGGCTCAACCAGGAAAACCGCAGCTTTATAGGCCTCTCTCTTTTAATGTGAACTTTGAGAGATTAACTCACAAGCGTTTTGCATAGAAGAAACAAGGAAAGGGTTTAACAGAATTAGGGAGGCTGGCAGGAAACGGCATGAAGTAAATTATTCATAGATTGGAAAGAACAGGTTGAATAAACTGGAACAGTTTTCATCATACCATCATCATGCTAGGGATATTTTTTCCTACCTCATTTCCTTATCATGCTAAGTTTTATTTTGTTTTAAACTCTGTGGGCCAAACTAAATGATATTTCAGGATGGGCAAATTGTGAGCGCAGACTGTTGAGGGGCCGGACTGGTAGTGCCACCACTGAGTTGGCAGCGGTGGTGGCAGTGGCCACCCTAAGCTGCCCAATTCCCCACCTGAGCCCCCCTCCACCACTTCCCAATTTACTGACCAGGAGGAGCTGCATGACATGGGTGAAGGAGGGGTACAGGCTGTCCTTCTCACCCAGGTCTTCCAGGAAGGCCATGCTTGGCCAGAGTGGCCCCTGGGAAAGATGTGGCCAGCCGTGTGTGTCTATTGGGAAAGCTGTGCTCAGAGAGAGTGGCCTCTGGGAAATATGGCTGCGGCTGCCACCACCTCAATCCTTGTCCCTTCCACTTGGCTTGACGTGTCCCTGATGGTGCTCTGTAGCAGGGCAGATGTTGTAAGGCTTACAACAGCTGCCCTGCTATGGAGCACCATTAGAGACATGCCAAGCCAAGCAGAAGAGAAAAGGATTGAGGTGGTGGCCGGAGCAAGGGCACTGGCTGGATGATTTGATGCCACAGGCCATAGTTTGGGGACCCCTGCTCTAGAAAGCATAGGTGACAATTTGTTACATATTCACACTCCTGGCCTATTTTAGTCAAGGGTCCTTTTTTCAAAGGGAGACTCTTAAGTATTAGACCTCTGGTGGGTTATCCACATGCTACAATTAAGAAGAATCTGGCAGCTCTTTTTCTGTTCATTGTTACTCTAGAGCAGTGGCTCCCAATCTTGGTTTTCCAGGTATTCTTCAGTTACAGCTCCCGGAAATGTTGGCCAGCTCAGCCAGTGGTGAAGGCTTCTGGGAGTTTTAGTCCAAGAATATCTGGGGATCCAAAGTTGGAGAACCACTGTTCAAGAGCAATATGGAAGCTGTGCTTTCCTGCAGGGGCAGTGGGCAAATGTATTTGCATAGGGTAGGGGTCCCCAAACTATGGTGGTGGCCCCAGTCTAGCCCTTAAACAGCATAAGGGGCTATGAACCAGTCCCCAGCTTAAAAGGTTTGCAGACCCCAGACATAGGGTCTCACTTCGGGATTATGACTATAGTAGCAGCAAAAGATTAGAATTCTTCACCACAATGCTTGGATCCCAATCTAAGTGGGACTGTTTAGGAAGACCACTTAAATTCACCTGAGATGGAGGACAAGAGGATAATGGATGCAATAAAATTACACAGACTGACTACAAAGGATGCAATAACCAAGTTGTAGCAATTTTATATTCGAACCTGTGCAAGAATTACAGAATACCATTTTTGAAACACTAGTGGGAACCCAAGCTTGAAAAGATGGTTGAGATTGACCACAAGATGTTTAAGAAATTGTGGGACTCTTAAGATTCAGACTGATGAGAAACTCAAACATAGCACTCCAGACATTACTGTGGTTGAAATTTTTTGTTAAGTTGATAGATGTGGTGATCCTAGGTGATGACTGGGGCACACAGAAAGAGACTCCTCAAAGACTGTGGTATTTTTGAACCACAATTGGGCATACCTTATTATGTCAACCTTGTGTTGCCAGCTAATCTTTCTCACACTAGGTCAGGCAAAGGGAACAGCAGAATGGACTCACTGAAAGGCAGTTTCACATCTAACCTAGACATGGAAAAAGAAGGAGGAGGAGGCAATTGAGTAGAAGAAAACGAGATTGAAAAGATCATGAGATATCGGGATTTGAGAACCAAAGTACAACATCTCTGGGAGAAAAGAGTAACAATGATACCAGTAGTGATAGAAGTGCTGGGAGCAATCCCCAAAGGGTTGAAAAATGCGATTGCTGATGATAAGGTCATGATAGAGCAGCTGCAGAGAGTAGAACTACTAAATGGCAGCTACATTATGAGATGATACCTCACTGACTCTTAGTTCCAGGGTTATGATCTGAAATGTGGGGTTCCAAACCTCCAGTCCGAACATCTGGTTGAGCAGGTACACTGATGATGATGGCAATGGTGATGTGTTCTTAAGTCAATTGTGACTTATGGTGACCCTTTTCAAGGTTTTCCAGGTAAAGATTACTTATAAACGGTTTACCATTCCCATCTTCTGAGGGCAGCTTGCCCATTACTATATTGGCTCATTCATCTACCTGGTAGCACAGTGGTGAATTGAACTTCTAACTAGATGCCTAACACTCTTTGCTATCCAGCCAGGTCTAACTCTCTGTATACACTGAAATGTCCATGCAGTCTTCTTCTTGAGGACAAGATATTCTGAATATTGGTTATCATCATGCCAATCAGCCATGAAGACTGTCCTGATAATATAATTCAGCGGCCTTCCATTTGCCTTCCACATCACAGCATGACACCCGTACCCCTAATCCAGTTCTGTGAGTCATTTTTTGGTCCCGAGCCCTTTTGGCACATAAATTCCTCATCAGCCCCAGGCCAGTATTGATGAAGCTCCTGCCCTCCATTAAGATGGATTCAAGTGGGATTTAATCCATTTGGGGACCATCACCCTTCCATGTGGACTTCGACACCCAAGGTCATTAGTCGTCAGGGTTGTCAACCACTGGCTGATGATTGGAATTGAGTCACTGGCAGTATATTCTACTCTATTGCCATTTTTGGTAAGAGAATTTGTTTCTCATTTTTGTTTTTTAATTTGCCTAGTAAAGAACTGCTTTAGAGCTTTCACAGCAATATTATCTTGCTCCTACTTTTAATCTGATGTTATATGCTGAAAATTGTAACCTCTGGGATTAGTTTTATATCATTGTTATAATCTGCTGTCTTGTGTTATTGATTTATTGTACCATTGCTTTGTTGCATTTTGTATTTATAGCAGATTATACACTCCACAGAAAACTCTATTTAATGTATGCTTTCAAGATGCCATCAATCAATCAATACTTTTGCACTTAAATTTCTTCAGTGTTGTTACTGCCTACATTCTTCTTAGGCCTGATATTAGTATGTCACAAATTGAGGACAACTTTGAAGGCAAATCTTTAGTTTGGAGTTTGTCAAAAGATAGTACAAATTGTAAGGGTTGGTTGCTGACAAAATCTAAAGCAAAATTGTCATACTAGGGAACCCTTTATGTTTTATTATAAGGTTGAACTTTAACAGAACTTGAAATGTCAGGAAGAGTAATAAAACAAACAAAAACAAGCAAAGGTAAGCAGATGGTGGAGGAAACATTTAATTTTAATATAAGATGCTTAATGTAGCAATAATGATCTGGGTTGACTGGCAACTTTTGACTTTTCCAGAACAGTTGTACTTGATGTTATTCACTTCTGTGCCAAACATCTTCTGTCCCCATTGTCATGAGAACCAAAGACCACTTGGAAAAAATTCTGTACAATGAGTGTCAAGCTGAGAAATTCACTGTCTATTTGGGATGTGATGTTCATAAATATGTCATCATATTTTCTGGCCACCTCTTCCAGCTGATGTAAAAAGATCAAACAGAACAAATTCTGACTGGGCTTATCCTTCTGTAACCCCTATGGACTATTTGGTTCAGGCCAAAGGATGAAGAGGGACTGCGAAGGTTTAGTGGTTAAGACACTGAACTTGATCACTGGAAGGTTGGCAGGTCAGCAGTTTGAGACCAAAGTGCTGCATGACAGAGTGAGCGCCCATCTCTGTCCATCTCCTGCCAACCTAGCTGTTCAAATACAAGAAATTAGTAGATAAATAGGTACCACTTTGATGGGAAGGTAAACAGTGTTCCGTGCACTCTGGTGTCTAGTCATGAGTGTCACATGTCCACGGAAATGTCTGCAGCCACAGACAGTGCTGGCTCTTTGGCTATAAACAGAGATGAGCACCGAACACTAGAGTACTCATGACTGGCTTTTGAAAAAGGGCAACCTTTACTTTTAAAGGATGAAATCCTCAGAAGGGGCTGTAATTCAGGATCTGAGCTGAGAAATGATGGGAGAGCTGGAGAGGCAGGAGTCGCTGTTCCTGTGGAGGAGGGTCAGTCCCTGACCAACCTTGGTTTTGGTAGTAGAATTTCCATTTATTTGTGCAGGTGGGATGCTGGAAGGGTGAATTCACACAGCATTCTCATATATTTGCCTTTATATTCAATTTTAGGGTCTTAGAGACTGTATATTAGGAGCTGATTCCTTTATGTTGAGGATGTCCTACCTCAGTTGATAAATATATCTAGAGCCTTTGTTATCATTCAAAGAGACATTTTTATTCTTTATTTCTTAAAGCAACTCCTGCTCTGCTGCTGGTGAAAAGAACTTGATGTGTACAAATTGTAGCATCTAATTTTGCTATATTACTATTGTCGTTTTGTTATATACATTTGTGCATGTGTGTGTATGCATACCACCGATCTATTAAATATAGCTCTGTGTTAGTTAGTTAGTTAGTTAGTTAGTTAGTTAGTTAGTTAGTTAGTTAGTTAGATAGATAGATAGATAGATAGATAGATAGATAGATAGATAGATAGATAGATAGATAGATAGATAGATAGATAGATCCAGAGAATTTTGCACTATTATCTTCCCAAACACAAAACTGGACAAGTGAAGACCGAGTTACTCCTCTGATGACTACACTGCCAAACACCTGCTGTTTGTTTCTTCCAAAAGTATGTGCCCACATCACATAGATACAGGTTGATGCTGCTTTAACTAATCTTGCTCCATCCAATGAAATCCTGAGATTTGATGTTTGAGAAGGTATTTGTCCTTGCCCATATTGGCTACTGATTTCTGGTAGTTTAAGTTTTAAAAACTAGTTCCTACAAGCTGTCTGCAAGTACAACTTTCCTGCTGCTGTGGTCCAGTGATAGACATGTGCCTCCAATTTGGATGAACATCAAATAATGTACCAAAGCAGTCTGTTTCATGAGTATTTGGACAGCCTCCAAGTGCAATGCCTCTTATTTGAATCAATCTAAAGCCAGTCAGACTGTTAAGACTCAGATATGTTCCAGAGGGCAGTTTTATGACAACTGATTTCCTTGATCATCTTTCCCGCTCACCAAGCTTTCCATAAAAGGGAAGCAACAGACAGAGAAGAGGGAGATGCGAGAAGGCCCAGTGGTAATTCTGTGACTGACAGTTCTAGCTTGGAGCAAATCTACATTGCACAATCATTGCACTTTGAAACCTCTTTAATTGTCAGGATTCTGCCCATCCTAAAGAATGCTGCCTAGAATTTGAATAATCTGGAGAGGGATTCTAGATAATTTGCAGACTACAGATCCCAGGAGTTCTGAAAGATGGAGTCACAGATGTTAAAAAGGATCAAATTCCTTTAACTGTACAGTGCAGACAGACTTGATTATAAAAGTTCAGTGGATAATAATTAATCACGTCATGGAGCTGTACAAAGGACATGCTTCTCCACTCTTAGAAGGAATTAAAAGTAGTCGGTAGCTGGAAGGAGACATTCATTATTGACTTTGTGCTTCTGTGTTGTTGTTTTCTCATTTTCTCTCCCAATCCCTTTTATGCAGATGCCATGTTTCCAGTTACAGTGCTGATGACCCATGAGAAGAAAGGATGGATCATTCTCTGTACCTTCACTATGAGAAAAGAATGAACAGGTCATTACCATACCAACATCATACTTCCCTATCTTAAAGGGGATGGAAGCACAGGCTTCCATTAGATTTTGCCCTGCTGCAGTTCTCAATCTTCCTCCATATCCAAGAAGGTTAGGTTGGAATAGCCCAATCTAAACATCATTGGTGATGAGCGAATGAGTGGCTTCTTCTCTTCTAAATAGTCTGCCCTTTGCTCACTCGTTCCATTTTCTGTGGTCTTCTAATGGAGAGGATTGGTGTCAGTTTCCAACAAAGGGAAATAAAAGGTGCCAGCCCACAATCTATATCTTTGACTCTTGTTGAATACTTGTTGCTTCTGGTCAGAGCTTGGAAATGGCCAAGCTGGCTGGTGGCTCTGGGAGGTGTAGTCCAAAAAAAGGTAACATATTCAAACTCTATTCCTGTTAACACCTTCCACAGGGCCATAGCCAGGGAGCCTCCCAAAAACCCTCCTGAGCTAACAGCCCCCTCAACCCACTCCATGATGCCAATGTTATATATGTGAGTGTGACATTGTCTCTCCTCCTGAAAAATCCCCCCATCTAGAATCCTGGTTACAGCCCTGACCTTCCAGAAAACCTTTCAGAAGACCTTGCCTTTAATGAGTGCCAGTGGATCTGCTCCAATCATTGCTAAGCCTCCTGGCTGCTTCTCTTCATGCCTAGTTTGCTCAGTCACTGCTGCTGTTCAAGAAGTGATGAAATCCAACTTCATTGATAGACACAGCAATTGCTAAGAGTAACTCGTTGTTGAGCAAAGAGTCTCTCTGTTTCCTGCAAACCAGGATAAAAGCCTTGAGAGCATTCAGGGGTTTAGGAAGCTTTGCATTTCTTTTTCATTGTGGCTAATGTGGCACAGTGGATCAGCAATGCTTTGAAACAGCTCTTTTTTAAAAAATGCACCAAGATGGCTTCTTAATCCACACAGATGACACACAAGTTGCTATCAGAGAGTTTGTTTCTGCTACATGTCTCCCTTGCCCCTTTCCTTTTTTGCCTCCTACTCTCTTTGCTTCTCATACACTTTGTGTGCCAATCACACGTTGTGCTTCCTGTCAATCTGGCATCCACTGCTAGCCTGTTTGCTCACTATTGGCAAAAGTCAGAGGAACTGTGAGTGTCAGAGATCGCTGGTAGTGGAGTGTTTGCAGTTCACGGGAGACTAAGAACATTTTTCATTATCTTCATTGTTATCTAATCTACCCTAAACCTAGGAGAATTCATTCCAGAATTAATAATTCGACTGCCAGCAAGGCTTGGGGGGAATACAATCTTTCTGAGAAACAATGATTTAATATGTTATTTGGGGGGGGGGGACCCTTGGTTTTCAGAGACAGCTACGTCATTAAGCTATTATGCTCCTGCTGCTGTTGTGCACAAGGCTATTTTGCAGAAGAGGAAACTACCTCAGACACTCTGGCATCTTCGAACCCCTTTAACGCCTTTGAGAGTCACCAACTTTTTAACATACGAATTGCACACACATTTCCACCAAAACCAAGATAGTCAATGACTGAATGTATGTTTTCAAGTGTTTTGTTTGAATAATACACTAGTACCTCAGAAAACAATGAGACTTGGTTCCACAAAGAGGCAGGCGGATCCCAGCGTGGGATCGGCTGCTTGGTTTGGGGGTTGAACTGGGGGCATGCCTGTTCAAGCCTCCAACCCAAGCATCGATCACACGCTGAGATCACAGCACCTGGGGAGGTCTAAGGTGGTCAGGAACAGAGCAGATCGGGTCCCCTGACTGCCCCAGAGGCTGCAGGGGTTCCAAAGAGCCCAAAATGGGCAAAAAACTGGGAGTTTCTTTTGCCCATTTTGGGCTCCCCGCTGCCTCTACTACCTCTAGGGAAGTCAGGGACCCGATCAGCGCTGTTCCCGAAGTCCTCCAACCTACCAACCGGTTCTGTATGGCAAAATGCCAGGATTCGAATCAGCACTAATATACCTTGATGTGACACTTGACAGGAGATTCTCTTTTAATCAGCACTGCGTGAATACCAATGCCAAAGTTAGTACAAGGAATAACATCATCAGGAAACTCACACACTATAAATCAGGAGCTCAGCCATGTTGCATTCATCAGCGTTGGCCCTGAGTGTCTCTGCAACAAAATATGCTGCTCCAGTATGGAGTGCATCTGCACATGTGAAACAAGTTGTTGTTGCTGTTAATGAAACAATGTGCATAGTGTCATGATGCCTCAGCCTATACCAGTTGAGGAAATATATCCTCTTGTTGGTATCACTCCACCTAAGATAGAGAAGTAGCAAGAGATGCTGAAATAATAACCCTCAACATTGCTGAATGGATATATGCCTCAAGTCCACCAGTTCAGATCCAGGAAGAGATTTATGGCAAGAACAAACATTCTTGAGGGTATGCAAGAACAAAACCAAATTAGAAGATGGAGGAAGGAGCTCACTAGATAAGGAATATTAAAGGATTTGACCAGGACATGAAAGGAGAAGATTTGATGTGAAAGGTATCATAAATTAGGATGCTGAAGTTGTCCATCCACCATGAGTACCTGGACAGTAGACTTGATAATTACAATTTCATTCAAATCAGCTTCATTTTTTGCCCTCCTTTTTGGTGATGTGTAAGTACCCATCCTAAGGATACATGATCATTAAGTCCAAAGTGCTAGGACTGCCCTTCACGGCTCAGAACCTCAATTCGATCATTAATCCAGGAAACATGTATGATTATATAGACATCTATCAGACACCCAGCAAATTAAATCCAGTTTCTTGATTTAAATACAGAATACACAGAAGTCAGGGCATTCACCCAGCACTAATGAGCCATCTTCAATTAGAAAGAACTTCGTACTTCTCATTTCTTTCTACATCACTGGAAACCTTGCTGGCTATTTTTCTATTCTGGGCTGTTTATTTATTATGAGGCATAAAGTACACACTTTTCAGCGTGAGATCCTTGACACGGCTCCAAAATAACATACTGAAGAGTCTCGTCCAATTTTGTTGGCACGGCATGAAGCAAAAAATTGTGTGAAGCAATTAGCCAAAAAAATGTATGATTGTTTGCACTCCTGTGGATCCCGAGCTTATACCTCCAACATTATTTCACTGGGCCACCTCACCCTCCCTTTTTATTCATTAAATTTCTTTTACAATAAATTTGAGGAGCTGGGAAGTTATGAAAATGGAGCTTTGGTGGCCATTTTTGGTCTCAGAGGACCATTCTTTTATTACCTTTTTGTAGCTGAGAATCTGCGCATAAAAGTTTGTTTAAAGCCACAGATCACACACACAAAAGTAATAACTTCTAAGTAAACTGCTACTTTCCAATTGTTTAAGGTGGCCAAAGAATTTTTTAGAGTGAAAGCCTATTAGAAAACCTGGAGTTATGTCTTCTCTAGCTCTTATTCCCATCTGCATTTCGTTATGAGTCCATCTAAGAACATGACAGGCCATTGCATTACCAACATGCTCCATCAGAAGCAACGTGTCAGAAAAGCAACACACAAGTTCCATATGTATGCTTACGTCCCTTTTCATACAACAAGCTGAGCAGCAGGGGAAGAATGACAGTAATTAATCAAGCTGTACCTGAGAAGAACAAATTCTTTCTGTTGCAAGTGAGACAAATATTTACCTGAAGGTTCTTTCTCTCTGGGAGTTTGGAAGCAAATTAACAGAGTGAGAGATGTAGTGAAAGAGAAAGGGTTTATTTTACCAGTGAAAAGTTCTCCCAGTATAAAGACTGGAGGGTGGAGCTACATATGGTGTAGCTACACAGCTTTTATAGTTTTCTTAGGTAGAAAGGAGGAGAATATCATCTGAGTCTACCAATTAACAAGTGGCAAGTATCTTTTGCAAATCAACAGAGCAGGTATAGCCTTTGTGATTTTTAGGCACTGCAGGCAAGAGTAAAAAAGATGTATAACTACATAAGTCATAACTACATAAGTTCTTGAGTAAGGATGAGTCAAGTGTCACAAGACAGGCAAATTTGCAGGCTGCTTACTAGGTGAAAGGGCATATAATAGAAAGAAATGTGGTACAAAGTAATATTCTATTCTATTCTATATTCGATTTATATCCCGCCCCAATCACGAAATGCAACTCTGGGCAGCTTACAGACACATCAATACAATGTCAATACAATATCAATACAATATAAAAACATTCAGTCAACATAATATCCATCAATACAATAAAAATATCATAAAACACACTAAAACAGCACATGGCACATAGCAGTACAGTATCATATAGCAATTAAATAATAATAGTTAACTAACAAAAGGTCCTTGCTGCTTGAACGTCCTCAATGAGGGCCAGGCTCAATGTCCTCTACCACCTCTGTGGCTCTTAAAGCCCTCCACTCCGGCTGGTGGCGAGGGCAGGAGGAGGGCAGCAGCGTCGGCGTCCTGGGCTCCAGCCGCAGCTCTTAAAGCCCTCCACTCCGGCCGGTGGCGAGGGTGGGAGGAGGGCAGCAGCGTCCATAAAGAAGCAATACATGTTTAAATATTTCCCCAACACTTTCCCAGCTCAAATTAGGGAATAGCACCTTTGGTAGAACCAGGTAAGGTTTTCTGTTAGTTGAAGGCATAAATATTGTTGGCCTTCTCAGAGACACAGTTTGTACAACCACGAAGCTCTAAGCCGGAACGTCTAGCTCTTGAAAACTAATCAATGAAAATGTCTGGACTGTTGAGTGCAAAGATTAACTAACTTCCACCTTCCAATCATGGAAAAGAAGTTACTATTGTTGTGAGCAGTGGTGGGCAGCAAAAAAAAAGTTTTTTTTTGCTACCACACTGTGGGCAGAGCCTATGCCTTGGGTGAAGCCTACATCATTGGCGATCTAGTCATGCCTGCCATATGGCCATGTATATATCTGCAAACACAGGCAGTGCTGGCTCTTTGGCTGTAAATGGAGATGAGCACTGCACCAAGTCAGATATGACTAGCTTTTGAGTAAGGGAGACCTTGAACCACTTGCAGGGACAAAACCTGACGTCAAATCTGAATACCAGTAAGGGATCTTCTGTTATTCGGTAAAGGTTGCCCTTGCTCAAAAGCCATTCGTTACCAACTATAGGGTTCAGTGCTCATCTCTGTTTATAGCCAAAGAGCTAGTGGACTTGATCCACAAAAGCTCACATTAAAATACAGCAGTTAGTCTTTAAGGTGCCACAACGTTTTTGTCTTTTTGTTTTGTTTACTCTCTGATATGCTTGCACAGAATAAAACTTTTTAAATGGGAGCTGTGTTAGTCTGGGGAGGGCAGGGAGGTGGGCATGGCCACCCAATTTTGAAGAAAAAAACCCGCCCGAAGGCCACCCAGCTTTGCTACCCCCCTGCCAGAAGGCCACCCAATTTTGCTACACACACACACTCTTGCCGGGGTGAGTGTGCAAATCTTTTACTGCCCAACTCTGGTTGTGACTTACTAAGCATGAATAATGCTCCGGTACAAGTGAGACACAAGAACAGGGGAACAGCAGACAAGCCACAAAACTAGGAGGGTCATCAAAATATGAAAGTGAGAAAGCTTTCAGAGTAATTGTGGACTGCCTGTAAAGATGATCAGCTCTTCCATGCAGACCTCAGTATGTGCACAGGTGCTCTAATGCCCACCCATCTATCTACATGCACACACACACACACACACCACACACTTTTTTTTTTCAAAGTCACTTTTCTAGTTCAAAGTCACTTTGGCATTGCCAGAGGGAATATACTGAATATAATTGGAAGATTTTTTTTCTAGGTTTTTCATGCTAGGTTTTCAAAATGCCAGGCATATTTTTTAAAACATGCACAATATGAGGAGGGGAAATGGAAGAAAAGGAGCTCACTTTGAAAGAAAAGATCCCTGTTACAGCTTATATTGAATTGGTGGCAACACTGTAGCTTCGAAACTACATATTATGTACCTTCTGTTTGATGTTCCTTCAAAGATGAGGTAGCAAGTCAAGATCATCTTAAACGTTTGCACAGAATAAAAACTCTAGAGAGCACTTATATATTTTTTGCATGCCACAACAAATTGATTATGATTTCATCCTCATCCTCCTCTGCTTTTTTGGTCAAAACATCAATCTCCAGTTCTTGCGTGATCAGGAAACTATTAAATTTAGGTATTCAACAGCGTGATTCTATAGAGGAGGAGGGTTTTTTTATAATTCCATGCATTTGTTTTTTCTATTGATTAGATGTTTATAGAACAGAAGATAAGGTATAATATCACAGCAGAACAAAAGCACTGCACTATAATAAACAAAAGACTTAAACCAGGGGTGCCCAAACTATGGCCCGGGGACCATTTCTAGCCCCCGAAACCAATTCATCTGGCCCGCACCAACCTTGCCGCTCCTGGAAGCAGAAATAAAACATGCCTGTATGGGCAAGTCTTACTGCCGCTTCCAGGAGCGGCAAGGGCGGCGTGGGTCGGATGAATTTTTTCAGGGGCCGGATCCAGCCCCTGGGCCATAGTTTGGGAACCCCTGGTTTAAGCAAAGAAAATGGCAGCCTAAAAATCTATCTCATCCTGTTAAAAAACAGATTGCAAGGCACATTTTACTTCCACTTCCACGTGACTGGCTCATGGCCCAAAAAGCTTGGGCACCCCTGACTTAAACGCTCAGTTTAAAATGCAAGAGGAAATTTAAAAAGTAAATACAAATCTACAAGGATAAAAATACAATTAAAAATAAGGATTTAAGGGCAGTCAAGTAATAACAATTAAACCACCATTGTCTCATAGAGTCAGATGGAGAAAGTCCGTGTGCAGAATTAAGCATGCAGGCTGGAGGTTCTCTTCTCCTCCTGCTTCCAATGGGATAGCTGGAACTCCTCCCAAAATGTCCTTCCACATCCTCCATTTAGCAGTTACTCATATGTTAAAAATAAACATAGGCAGCAATATTGGAAAATATTTCCAAAATAAGCATAGTAACCAGATATTCTTATCATATTTGTACACTGTGGCATTACCTACAGTAATATATAAATTGTATATCAAGACTGACGGGTCATCCTAGTGAAGGAGAGATTTTCCCTTCTGAAGCTTTCAGAACCTCCCAACCAACAAGAATTTGGGAATTATAGTCTCAAAACTATGACCATGAGTTATGTTGCTGAGCTGAAGCAGATTAGCATCATGTAGCCCTATTCCAGACACTGTTTTGTAGATAACTTTGACTTAACCAGCCATTTTCACTCTAGCTAAAGGAACTCAAAGTTGTAACAAAAGAAGATATTAAATTCCTCTTCCCCGAGCCAAAGTTTGTCTGTTCCGGACATAAATAATTTTGATATCAGATTCCTGATTTCCTTAGACTAAATTAGTAAGGTTGCATAGGGAAGGGAAGCCCTTTAAAACAATTTTATTCTTTTGTTGGTTGAGCTGAGGATATTTTTTTTCCATGCTTGGCAATAACTTTTGGAGTTGCATGAGTTGACAGAAGAGAGAGAAATACAATTAATATTTTGCCCTGTTTCTTTCATGTGATCTCTTAGTTTTCTGCAAACAAAGCTTTGCAGGCAAAAACAGATCACTGTTACCTTGAAAAATAGTAAGAGGAAGAAATTGCTGTAATTGTTTTGTTTCTGCCACTCTGTCAGAATAGCAGCTTACTGGATTAAGAACACTCCCTACACAGATCCAGCAATAATAGATTTCAATTTCAGAATTTGCCAATAAATAAACAAGGAAAGAAAATTATTAGTTCTCTAAGCTCTTTATGAGCCCCAAAGTGGGTCAGAAGGGAGCGTCGTGTCTAGTTTAGCAAAAAGGTGGAGCTAAGGTCTTAGTGGTTAAGATGCTGAACTTGACGACTGGAAGGTTGGCAGGTCAGCAGTTTGAGACATCAGTGCTGCATGATGGAGTGAGTGCCTGTTGTCTGTCCCAGCTCCTGCCAACCTAGCATTTTGAAAGCAAGAAATTGCAAGTAGATAAATAAGTACCACTTTGGTGGGAAGGTATACAGCATTCCATACACTCCGGTGTCTAGTCATGCCTGCCACATGTCCATGGAAACATCTGCAGATGCAGACAGCACTGGCTCTTTGGCTATAAACGGAGATGAGCACTGAACCCTAGAGTCAGATATGACTAGCTTTTGAGCAAGGGCGACCTTTACCTTTAAAGCAGGGGTTCCCAACCTTTTCCTGCCAGGGGCCTGACCATGCTCTCTCAGTCAGCTGAGGGGCTCATCACATGGTTCTTCCCGCCCGTGGCAATGGTGCGTGCATTACTGCTCCATTTCTGGGCATTTTTCCCATCTCCATTGCTTCCTTTGGAAGAGAAAGCGAGAGCTGAACATTTTCACACCATTTTTGAATTTTTCACCACATTTTCACAGTGGTTTTTTTTTGTGCAAAAACGTGGCCATTCTGGCACTTCCAGTGACATTGGGACACTTCTGGCATCAGCGGCAATTCAACGTGAGGGGACAGATGAATTCAGCCCAGGGGGCAGAGCCAGCTCTAGGGCCGTAAGACTGGCAACCCCTGTGTTAAAGCTATGTCAGAGAGTTGCAGCCATCAGAAACAACAGGGAAGGCTTTATGGTCATGCACTGGAGTCACAGAACTGGAAGGGATCCCAAGCATCATCAAGATAACCTCCTGATGAAGAAATAAATCCATATATAAAGCATGCCTGATCCATGGTCTAATCCAAGTAAACTAATACCCCAGATAACGATGAGACTTGGTTCCACAAATCTTAGCGTTATCCGGTTTTTAACGTTGTGCAATGCATTGATCGCACAATGTTAAAAAACAACAACCCTTTCCAAAGAGGAAAGGGAACAGGGGGTCAATCCACCTGACTCTTTGGAAAGGGCAGTGGGGATTCCAAAGAGGCAGGCGGGTCAAGCCAAGCACCGGCTGGGTTGTGGAGAGAACGAGCGTGCGCATCTTCCCAACCCAACCAGTGATCCCAGCATGCACATGCACGTTATCTCCCCAACCCAGCTGGCGATTGCATGCTAGGACCGCCGGTTGGGTTGGGAAGACATGCGCACACGTTATCTCCCCAACCCAGCCAGTGATCAGATACTCAGAACGGCGGTTTGGTTGGGGGGCGAATGGGTGCGTGCAACCTCCTCCCAACCAAACCACTGCTCTGAGTGGAGATCTCTGCCCCAAAGCCCGCAGGGCTGGTCTCCAGCCCTGCGGGCTTTGGGGCAGAGATCAATGTTGGGGAATTTGAGGCAAACTTTTGCATCGCACAATGTTATCTTAACGTTGTGCAGTACAAAGGTTTGTCTCAAATTCCCCAACGTTATCTGGTTTTAGCGTTGTGCAGTGCAAACGCTTACCAGGGTATTACTGTATGCCTCTTCAAAAGGTCCAGGTGTAGCTGTTCACCACATTATGAGGTAGCTAATCACATTTGTAAAAAAAGAAACAACCCCCCCACACACACACACACACAACAACAACAACAACATCCCTCTTACTTCAGGAAGTTCTTTCTAACATTTAGTCAAAATCTCATTTGTGGTAATTTGAATCCGTTTCTTCAGGATTTTTCTTTGGAACCACAGAAAACAAGCTTGCCAATCTTTCATGTGTCAGCCTTTTGAATATCTGAAGATGGCTACTATAGCACCTCTTGGCTTACTTTTGACCAGACAGGGTGTGTGTAAGGATACTAATACCCCTGCCAACTCTATTGGAGACATTTTTGGCTAAAAGGCAGCATAAAAAGGAACAATACTATAGTGTAACTCTGGGTGGCAGATGATGCAGAGGAGAGATTGTAAAATGATACAGTACCTTTGCCTCCAGATGGAATCACAAGCTTCATGTCACCTTGCCTGCAAACTGTATTCAGGAAGACTGGACATCACATTTGGACCAAATTGGGCACCATTTGCTTCCCCTCCCTTGTCCTCCAAATGTTACATCATATTTTCCTGAAGAAGAGTTCTGGTAGAACTTGAAAGCTCACCTTAACACTTTTTAGAGATCCCAAAAAGTTATTACCTACTCCAACCTTTTGTTCCCAATTAAAGTTATGCTAATGGCTATCTGGATGGGAGCATCTATGAGAAAGGGAGAGATATCATTAAAGCCAGGGTCTAAAATTAGCTAGCTATGACCTATGATTTGATGGACAGGACCACACACCCTTTCCCCCACCTTTTGCTTGACTGCAGAATCACTGCCCATCTATGAATTCCAGGATCCCTCAAACGATTTATTAGGCTAGGTTGGTCTTGTCAGCAACAGGCAAAAATTTATGCTTCTTATACAAAATCTGGGTAACAGCAGAGAGAGTGCTCAGAATTCTTTAGTGTGAGTCGACACACTTTATCCTTGGTTGTGGTTGTGGTGCTTCTTTGTTTGCAAAAACTGGTTTACATTCAGGTCTGATCCTCTCAAAAGACCTGAGTGCCAATTCTCTTTGCCGCCTCTCATTTTGGAACTTGTTGTGTTCTTGGTTTTACTCCCAGCACAAAGCAAGAATCCTTCAGTAACTATCTTGTACCTCATTCTTCGTGAGTAATTGTATCCTGACTGACAGAAAGAATGGATATGCGAGTAATAATGAAGGCCTTTGGGAGAACAAAATGCCAGATATGGTAAAAGTTTGGAGCCCACATATTTTAAGCAAACATTCTTCTAGGGCTTAAATTGGAAATTTAAGTTGGAAAGAACTGGAATCTTTCATTAATGTTACTGAACTCTAGGGTTATGGTTCTGTATTTATAACCACTTGCCATTGGTATATAATTTATATCTAAATGCCCAAGGGTTTGCTGCCAGTATGAATAATCTCAATATGAGCTGAAATTAGAGCCAGGCCTTGTTAAAAATAAGAGTGTTGTTTGCAGAGTTCTAGACCTTGTTCAAAATAAGCAAGGTTGCTTTATTGAAGAAGCTGAATCTTCAGAGGATAGCTTTCTATCAATCCTGAAACAGGCATGTTTGACAGCAGACACAAGAAGATGGGTATTCATGATGAGTACTTCCAAGTTGTGGGTGTTACTGTAATGAGGGCTTTTGCTTTCAGTGAGCTAAAGTAGATCTTTTAATTCTTTGTTCCCTCAGCCGGGGATGAAGAAGCTGGGGAAATGGCCTTCAAAGCCGGTGCTGATTAGGTTACTTCTGAAAATAGTCAAAACAGTCTGAAAACTGTGAGAACGGAACTAAGAAAGATGGAGAATGTATGCTGTGATTGTATTGGTTGATATCCAGGAAGAGGTGGGAAGAGAAATGAAAATTAGGTTTTCTTATTTTAGAATGTGGAGAAGAGCTATGATTCTGATTCTGATGATGGGTCTGGTGTGTTCTCTCAGAGGAAGAGAGTGCTTGTAAGTAAACAGTAGAAAGATCTAGTCAAATGTATTAGCTGATTAGGCTAGGCCAGGAAACATAGTTAGATGTGTCTTTCTTGTTTCATTCTGGGAAAGGGGATTTAAGTTGGTGGGAGATTTCAAGTTTAATTTAATTTAAATTTTTAAATTGATATCCCATCCAATCAAGGAAACCTGACTCAGGGCGGCTTACATAGTGAACAGTATACAAAGTAAATACAATGTAAACAATAAGTTACAGTATACAATAAACAATATACAAGATGAATACAAAATTAATACAAATTCAATACATCACATCATATGAAATACAAAATACAACCAGCATATAATAAAAAAAAATACCATCATATAACAACACATGATCCAACAATATCAGTTCCTTTATTTCCTTTATTGGCAATGTTACACTGCATGTCCTACCAGATGTGGCTAGTTTGTAAGCATAAACAGTCAGTGATTGAAACCTATCATAGATTTATCTAGCCAGGAGCAGGACCACAGGTACTCTGAAGCAACACAAAGATGGTGTGAGCTTCCTGAATGGGTACAGGCAGTGATGGGATGACAAAAATGTTGCTACCACACCATGATGTCACGGATGTCATGGGTGTGGCCAACGTCATGACATCATGGGCGGAGCTGACATCATGATGTCATGACGTTGTAGGCGGGACCAAAAAATATTTTTTAAAAAAATAAAATAAATAAAATAAAATTAAAATAAACACACAAACACACACACAAACACACACATACCTCAACCCACCCACCCACCCAAACAACCACAACACAAACCCATAAATAAATTAAATAAAAGAAAGAAAGAAAGAAAATAAAAATTAAATAAAAATACACCCACCCAATATTTTAGAAGTTGTAAGGACAATCTTTCGTTGCCCAAATTTTCCTTCTCCAGGGTTTCTAAAATCTGGCCAGGTTATCCTTGTATGGCAATACAGTAGACCATACTGCCAAATACTCAATGCAGAGCATCAGCCAGCAGTTTAACTAACCTGACAACCCTGAGGACTAGCAACCTTGGCAAAGTCCAAAGGGAAGGGTGATGGCCCCCAAGTGGATTAAATCCCACTTGAATCCATCTTGATAGAAGGCAACAGCTTCATCAATCCTGGCCTAGGGCTGATGAAGACTTTGCATGGCAAAAGGGCTCAGGACCAGAAAGTAACTTGCAGAGCTGGATCAGTGGTATGAGTGTCAAGCTGCAATTCAGAAGGCAGATGAAAGACGGCGGCATTATATTCACAGGACAGTCTTCTTGGCTGATCACCATGATGATTGACAATATTCAGAATCGGATACAGTACAAGAAGAAGAAGAAGAATTTCTATCTCAGGATGCTTTTCAAAACAAATTGACCTAATTTGCACTTGCTGAACTATTGCATGAATAGGGATTCAATTAACTTTCAGTGCTCAAACTTTCCCGACTTCCACAGTATTGTTCCAGTCAAGGAGAATAAGGGAAATGGCATATAAAATGAATGAATTAGAGAAAATGTTATACAAGCGACATGCATTAGAGAGAGGGGATACTGATTCTTGTGGATGTGAATTAATGTGGAGAATTCTTTTTTTTAAATGGGACCTAATATGGAAATCTGATAAAACAAACCTACACTTGAAAATAAAACATTGTTCATCTGCTCCACAAGCTGCCATTTGTACAATTTGTACAAGTCCTATTGTAGAACAGTCAAATTGTATTTGCTGCATGATGTTCAGATGTCATCCCAAACATTACTATGATCCCTAATTGGCTAGGATTAACTATGTGGCTGTCAGAAGAGTAGCATGCCTTGGCGGGGCCCCGTATAAAAATTTGTTTGGGGGCCCTTAGGAAGGGTAAAGATTTGTTTTGCTTACGCACGTTGGGGGCCCCCGTGGCCCGGAGCCCCCGTATAATTGATACGGCAGATACGGCGGTAGGTACGCCTCTGGTGGCTGTTCCAGAGATAATTTTGGCTTCACTTACCCTCCATGGTAGTATCACAAAGCAAAATATTATGAAGCACATACAATTGTACTACTATCTTGATCATTTTGTGATCTCAGGTTAGTGGGGATTGTCCAAGATTTTTTTAAAAAGTAGTAGCTAGAAGAAAAATGTTGAGCAGTACAAAGTAGGGGGAAATGGCCAAAATCCTATTGTGAAATACTACACATCTAGAAGCTTTTTCATTTTTCCAACCATCTGTCATGTGCCCAGGTGAACAACCAAGTTTACAATCAGTTGAACAATCTGACCCTATTCCAACACATACTTGGGAAATTTGCACACACAGGTTGTACAATTTCCAGTTTATGCTGTGAGATACTAAAGGATTAGTGTCTGGCCAGACATCCCACTATGGTAATGGAGTAGATCATACAGCCAGTGACCCACCACCGAGTGTTGTTGTTGGTAAATAACCCAGGGTGATGGTCCCCCTTAGTGGAGGAAATGCTACCGGAAACCATCATATTGGGCCCAATGGCAAAATGAGTGGAGGAGGAACCACTTTATTATTCAGATTCCCAATGGTCATGGAGGTGGAAGAGGCCATGCCAGACAGACTGGCTGTGAAGGTGCACCTTGATAATATCCTCAAGGCTGGGGCAGTCCATTGCAGTCCCGGTGTTAAATCCTGCATATGTCATTTCATATGTGCCGCAGAGATGGCTCTGAGATCATAGTGCATGGGTTACTTCATGGCAAGCTAGGATCCACCTTAAACAAATTCATGCTGATGGCATTTTTTCTGCTTGCCTTGGATGTCTAAGATGGCCCAGAGCCAGCCAGCCTCCAAGACCAGGCCTCCAGGTCCCCTGGAGCAGGACAAATTTATACTCAGATTGAGTTGCAACTGATGACAACAACTAAAGGATTCTTGGTTTGAGATGAATATTCCTACAGTGGGAGATAGTTAGGTCAGAAAATATTTGAACCATCCACCACATAAAACATGAGTTCTGATTCCAAAATCCAAACAGGACATTCAATGCAGCTCTGATTTTAGACTGACATGTAAATAAGATCTACTGAATTTTCAATTGGCAAAATCCTGAGTGTTCCTTGCATCCAGACGATACTCCATTGCACAAGTGGTTAGGCAGGTTCCAGGCTTGCACAAGCAGGTTATTATGCATAGCAACACAATAGAGATGGTACAGAACTTGTACGCAGCATCTCAGAAGGTTTTGGCCTATACATTCTTTGAAAATAAAGAGAGTTCAGAAAGGCATGCCACAGATCTCTAAAAAAAATAATCAAAGAAATGCTACTAGTGACGCTGTCAATACTAGCCCATGCCAGGCAATGTATACAAATGAATTACCCCACCTAGGATAATGTTCATTATTAAATGGTGGTATAAAATTTTAATAACTAAGTAAATGAACCTTTAGCCAGTACATGCAGTTTGCCAGTCTAAAATTAGATGGCCCAGTAATACTTCTATAAATATTACATAGCAATATAATTTAGATTTGTGACTCTGATCCTTCCTCTTGTTTTAATAAATCAAAGGGGTGCACAGAAAGAGCCTCCATGAAGATTGTGAATACAGTCGGGCTTGCCCTGGGCAGCAACCTTGTTGGCTGATCTTTCAAACACCAGATCAAACCAAAGGATCTGAAGAATGAATCAGCCATAAAGGTCCTTGTCAAGACCAACCATAACAATGATCTTAATAAATATTGAGGGTCTTTTGAGTAATAAGAGTGTCCTCCAAGCGGACATGTGCAGGAAATACAAATGTGACATACTGCTTCTCCAGGAAACACATCATGGAATGGCAAGTTACAGACCCAAAGTGGCTGGAATGGTGATCGAGAGACCTCATGAGTAGTATGGGAGTGCAATTTTAGTTACCTGGCCTCACTATAATATCAGTTGCACTGATGGATGGGAACAAACAACATTGAAATTCTTACCATCCAAACCCCACAATTCTGTCTATAAGCTGCAAGAAGCAAGTTTTAGTTTTAATGAACCAGACAATTTTACTTAATACTGTACTGTAAATCAAAAGGGCCCATTATGACCCATTCAAGCTCTCAGCCAGGGAGTCTCAGTGGGGCTCTTGGATGCACACATTCCACTGGGTGAGTGTTCAACTTCACAGACTAATCCTAATCATTCACAGCTCACTGTCTTGACCTTTATGAGTTCTTCTGACTGGCCATTGAGAGAATAAATCTATCAAATGCTTACAAAAATGCATAAGTATCTGTGGCAGTAAAGTATGTTCTTCATATATGGACGCCTCTATGGAGCTTTAACATTATCTGATCCATCCCATAGGATTTTAACATGCATCGATAACACTAAAAATCGGATAACACCAAGACTTGTGGAACCAAGTTTTAGTGTTATCCGAGGTATTACTGTATATATATTTCCTCCTCCCATTCAAAAGCCTGCATAGAACAAAGATTTCTTTTTACTGGCTCCTTTTAGAATTAAGTCAAAGCAAGATCCCTGAGGAGAGTACCGTGTGAAAACACAGTTAGAGCAGGGAGAGGTAATGAGATTGAAAAATAAGACAGCAAAAACACATACATGGAAAAAGGGTGAAGATTCAGAGTGATTCTGACTGGACACTGTCTAGAGCCACTATTAGAGCCTACCTGGTGGCGACAGACGTGGTGAAATGGCAATATTTTAACACCCGTATTGCCTCTGCAGATAATTGCCCAGCGACTCTGTTCTGGGTGACTAGGTCCCTCCTTGGTAAAGGGGGGCCCTGGCCCTGGTTGGCACGGGTCAGCTGAAGACTTTGCTGATTATCTTGTGGAGAAAATCACTCGGATTCGCTCAAAGTTTGACCCTGGCGTGGACACTATGGGTCCGGAGTTGACTGGCTCACAGTCTTGCCATGTTATCTGGGATCGGTTTGACCCAGTTGTCCCTGAGGAAGTCGCCATGAGGATAGCCAATACTGTATTTGGAATCGGATATAGCATTTGAAGAAGAAGATAATTCATCTCATCCTTCACCTAGTCACTTCCCTACCCCTTTTTTGGCTATCCTGTTGGCAGATCTTAGCCAGGACATGCCAGTTGAGATCTGTAATATGTAGTTTGTCCTTGAGAATCAGAACTATGCCTTAGTACAGTGGTGGCGAACCTATGGCATGCGCGCCAGAGGTGGCACCCAGAGCCTTCTCTGTGGACACCCATGCGGTCACCCCAACACAGAGTTAGCCCTGCTCCTCTGCCCAGCAGCCCGATGGGAGCACTTCCTCCCTTCCTCCAGGACAGAGTTTGCCCCACCCCTCAGTCCAGCAGCCCAATAGGAAGGCTTTGCCATCGTCTGTGTGACCTGCCTTCTTCTGCCCTGTGGCACAGTGATGCTTACTGAGGTGCCAGAGAGAAGGGAAGTTTCTTGACTTCATCCAACATTTTGAAAGAGCTGGGTCAAAGGTTTTTTTTAGAAGCACCTAATCCTGTTTGACTCCCAAAGACTGCTTGCAGAAATAATGAAAAGGAATGGCTTGAGTCCACACCGCTGTTGTGATGTTCAGTATCTGTGATAAGCTGGGTCCCAATAAACCCAGTGTGAGAACTCAAGAAAGTCAATTTTTAACTGCAAATCCCACAATCCCCCACACACCACCATCGGATATACATTCCAAAAATCAACGTTTCCCCCTCATTGCGATGGATGAGAGACACTGGGTGTTTAGTCCAAAAAGGGAAGTTTTTTGAGGCTCAGGTGTGTGTAAAAGGTAGCACACAAATCCATTGTGATGCCAGAAGAACACCTGGAAGCGAAATTCTGGAGGCCCCTCTGGCATTGAGCACAATGATGCCACAACTCAGGCAGTTATCCATCGTGTGATGTAACAGCTGGCCTCAGAAAATCTTAGATGACTGGAAATAGAACAAATGCCCAGAAGCCCTGAACAGCAACCATATGGAGGAAAAAGAGAAAAAAATAACAAAAAGTCAACACCTCTAGCTTCCAAAACAGCCAAAGGGTTGTGTATTCCCTGACACTAAAAGTTTTCTTTACACAGGCATCACTTGTCAAAAACAAAGCCGCTTTCCCAGATGCGTCTGTGTCAACAGCTGCCAGGGTACACAGAGCATCTTTGATGATTGTGGTATTTTTGAACCACAGTCGGGCATACCCTGGTAATGGCAACCTTATGTTGCCAGCTAATCTTTCTCATACTAGGTCAGGTGAAAGGAACTGCAGAATGAACTCACCAAAAGGTAGCTTCATTTTGGCAGTTTTACATCTGGTGTAGACATGGAAGGAGGAGGAGGAATGAAGAACAAACAAGAGTGACAAAGTCCCCCCCCCCTTTTTTTTTTTTTTTTTGCACAGCACTTCCCAGAATTTCCCACCCAGCACAATACAAATTAGGTGGCTGTTTGAATTATAGTCCAAAATGTAATTTCCCCCCTCGCGCTTAATGGGAAAGTTTGGGGGAGTCATTAAGGTAACTGTGTCTTATCTCAGATTCAGGCTGTTTGCAGATCACAGATTCCTGACTGCCTCCACTTGAAAGCCAAGAGTCAAGGCCTGTCCATTATATTGGCCTCTTGCTGCTTCCCTAGCCTCATCTCATTCCGACCATAATCACATTGCTTTGTATAGTAAGTCATATTACAGTAGGGCCATTGAATCATTGGGGATTTGGTGAGCAAACACCACTGACGTTCCATTGGTTTGAATTTTAGATTCAACTTTCTACCGAAAAGTAAGATGCGTGTTGACTTGGTCTATGTGGCTCAATGGAAGAGGTAACTTACCAAAGCTAGCACAACTTACTATGCTAAGCAACAGGATTTCAGCTTGTTTATGCAAGAAATGTGGAGAGAAATAAACTGAGAGGTTGAATGCATGTGTATAAGTCAACCTTATTTTTTTATTTTGCAGTTAAGCCCAGAGGGAAGCTAACATTGTTAATTTGGGGGTGCTCTCTTTTTTTGGAGTTGTGGAATGAAAGAAAGAAGGGGATTGGAGTGAGTAAGTACAGGTATTTGAATGAATACTTCCCTGTCTCTAGGTGGGGTGCGTGTGTGCGTGCGTGTGTCTGCGCATGGATAAATTTCCACTTTGACCTCCATTATGTCTGTCACTTGGATTTGCCTACCTGCTGTGGCCTCCTCATCAACGGGGACTAGCCACGTCTACATTATGTCACATTCTCACAGTGACCCTAATAGGGTGCCTCAAGGTACGTCTGATATTTAAACGAAGGATGTAGTAAACCACTTCTGAGTACTCTATTCCTAGAAAAGCCTGGAAAGGGCCACCATAAACTGGAATTGACTTGAGGTTACGTTTTTGTTAGCATTATTTTTTTTTTACCAGTTCCACTTTTCAGTGTTTTTCCCATGGCCATGCAGTGATTTGAACCCAAAGGTAAACAGAAAATGGAAACAGCAGGGGAAGGATCCTCCTTGTGGTAAATGAGAGCAAAGCAGTAGAAGGGGGTAACCATGACAACAGTGTAAAAAGTGCCTCTGACTTACCTGTGATTCTAGGATGCACAATGACAGTGTTTAGTGTTTCCCTCAAATTAGCCAAGACACACTTGAACTGAAAGTACATCAATGAACTTGTGTCAACCAAGCCTCAGATAATTATGCAGCCTTCCTATGCTTTGCAGTGTGAAGGTCCAGCTACAGCCACAACTGATCTTGGGAGAGCTTGTCATTAGTGTTACCTAAAATTTTGAATAAAGCATTATAATTAATCAAAACGTTTATTAAATCACAACACAACACACACACATGGAAAATAAGGTAGAAGCCAAAAGTTAAATCATACGATTGGAATGCTCTCAAGGAGGAAGGGGGATTACCCAATAGTCAATAGACTCTAGCAAGGAATGTAAAAAAAATAAGGTCCATTGTGTACTAGGTCAAAGGGTGTGAAAACCGGTTTGTCTGGTGTCCTGATAAGCAGAAATTCCTTCACAAAGGAAGCTGAATGACTCATTCCTCTGGTTTGATTAAAGTTCAATTAAACATTGATTAGAACACTGACCCAAGGATAAACATAGCAAAATTCTGTGGGGAACACAGGAACCATGGAACCCCAAAATTGATCAGGGGGAAGGGGAAGAGAGGACGTGACAAGTCACACACACCTGGCAAGGTACAAAGGTTAACTGGAGTTCACCCTGGGGACCACTTAACTTAAAACTTTTCTCTTTACTTAAGTAACAGGCATTTACTTAATCTGTTCCTGTTCATCCAAGCAGATTCACACCACATTAAGCTGATGCAAACGAAGATGGACTGGCCGGTCTTGCCTTCCAGAGAACAAAGAGATATTCCTGTCAACCACAAATATGCTCCTTTGACCTAATGTAAACTCTCTACAACCGGTTTTTTCAGCAATAGCTGTAATCTGCCGCTTTTGTGTAACTAAATTCTCTGACCTCAGAGCTGCCTTTGTTTTATGTTTACATGTAATTAAAATATGTTGATTGCCTTACCTCCTCCCAAACTCCTCCCCTCCCCTTGCATGCAGAGTTAGTTCAGATAGAATAGTTAAATACCCCGTCCAGGTGGGTGGGGGCCATCTTCTGTTCACCAAATTTTGTGAGCAGAGATCACGAGAGGGTTTCTCCTCAAAACGATTGAGGGAAGGTAGCTGTTTAGATTGTAGGTCTGGCCAGACTATAAATTTGAATAGCTTTCCTTTGCTTGTGCTCCCAATAAATCACCTTGTTTTGATCGATTTACCTGTCTCGTTGTAAGTTCTTGGGTTTTTCTAACACCTCTGCCAGAGAAACGTACCTGGGCCCCAAATTTTTGGGTAACATTAGGAAGACAATTGGGATGCGGTGAGAGAAATGCAAACATTTACAGATTTATCATGACAACAGCTTTTGTGGACCTGAGATACAGATGATGAAATTACTCATGACAGTTTATGGAATAATAAATGTATTCATTTCATAAAACTCACAAAACTCATTTGTTCAGCACTAGATTTCATCGTTGTTGTTGTCATTGTGGTGGTGGTTGTTAGAATACATTATAAAAATCACCACAAGTGAAAATATACAACTATAGTTGTTTAGGATGAGATTTTGCAAATTTTATAATGGCTTCCCCATTTTCATTATTATGTTCATGGTCCCAGAGGTAACTATAGCTATTGAAATCTCCAACTAGAAGGTTAGTTACCATAGAACACCATAGAAATATATGCATCATAGAAATACATGAACCTTGGCACTCCAGGTGTTCTTGGACTGCAATTAACAGAAGCAAAAGTCAGCACTCCTGGTGATCAGGACTTCTGGAAACTGAAGTTCCAGAACAACTGAAGTGCTAAGGTTCACCATCACTGACATATACTATTATATATTTCAGGATTTTAAACTGTATATTTTTAGACACACAGATAACTGAAACTAGATCCGCAGTAATGGGGAGCAAACTGTATTTGGTTTTCCATATTAAACAGATTTGGTGGTTTATAAATTGATGTTAATATACCCACAAAGCCAGTTCAACCTCAAGATTCTTGTGTTGTGGTCTTACAAAAATGTCCATTCCATACAGGTTGTGAGACCTCTCAGCAACTAGACACAACCCAGAAACATTTAGTTGATGCTGATCAGTTCCTCTGTGAGTCTCTCGAATACAATACACATCCATTCATGGCAAAGGAAAGCCAAGAGTTCCTCTATAGATGAAGAGATGGTCTCTATATTAATAGAAATTAATGTTGTTTGTAGGCATTTAGCTCTTCAGGAATTTCACAATTCTGGATAAGCCAGTGTGTTAACAATGCTTTCCTTCTATGTTCCTTGTGGTGGCCTATGATGGCTAACATATCTACTAGGATGGGTAAGGGCACAAATTGGGCTAGGAGACTGTTATTGCTGAAGGCCATTTGCCATGTCACAATAGGGTAATAATAGCAATTACACTTATATACTGCCCCATAGAGCTTCATGCACTCTCTGAGCAGTTCACAGAGTAATTAGCATATTGCCCCCAACATACTGGGCACTCATTTTACCGACCTTGGAAGGATTCAAGACTGAGTCAATCTTGTGTCCCATCAGGATTGAACTCACAACCTTTTTTGCAGCACAGCAGTTTAACTACTGTGCCATCAGGGTAAAGATTCTCATAATGGATTTGATGATTCCCCATCCCAAATCAAGTGTTTACAAATCCCATTTCATAGGTCCTTAAATTCCTGATTATAACTAATTTAAGAAAGTCTGCAAAGACATATTTTCACCTGACCTGTAATTAGATTATGGCCTCTATTCCTCAATGATTTGCAACAGTCCTCTGGAAGCCCCTAAAACACAATATTTTCCCTAAATTATTCATTGGGAAATATTTTCTACCACAATTTTTTAGGCACTGTTCATAACTTTAATTATGTGCATAACTTTTAATTTCAAGTTTGAAGCTTAGGCCTTTTTTTTAATTTAAGAGACAAAAAAAGACTTAATAAATAATCTAACCTTGGCAGCACGAATATTTATTTTTCCTTAACATGGTTTGCTCCCTATCTCCTCACCACCTCTCCCTCTCCCTCTCACTTTTGCAGGTAATTAAACACTGCAGAATGCAGAACTAGATCCAACCATTAAATAATTCATTGCATATTGAAACGACAAGCTGTACTTCTCTCACTTGTTGCAGGTAATTATAATGGCATGAAATTTTAATGCAGATTATGTTTAATTGGTACGTTTGATGTCAGTTATTGTGCCAAAGCAGGCTTACCTTTCGTTTTCTTGTTTTTCTAACTCTTCCATTCAGTACAAATGTTGCTATAAAGACAGAGCCTAATTATGCAACAGAGCAAGATGTTGCTGAACTGTCTGAGAAATCATTATCTTAAGACATAGAACTACATGTGGCATAACAAAATTGTTATGGGAGATGCAGTGCTCAATAGAGGTAGTATCTCTCTATCTCTCTGTAATACTTATGAGCCCTGGTGGTGCAGAGGTTAAACTGCTGTACTGCAGCCAAAACATTGTGAGTTCAATCCTGATGGGACACAAGGTTGACTCAGCCTTCCAAGGTCAGTAAAATGAGTACCCAGCATGCTGGAGGCAAAAAAAAATACTGATTAACTTGTGAACCACCCAGAGAGTGCATTATGTGCAGTAGGGCAGTATATAAATCTAATTGCTATTGCTACTCATCCTTTTCTATTGGTATACAACGTGTTGCCCTCTGCAGTTCATGTGATGGATTTTCACCAAGGGCCACCCCTATCATTTGACAGGATGGAGAGGCTGAGGAGAGCATATAAGTTTACTTTGAAAAAGAATTGCCATTATAATTCCAAGGTTTAAAATGGTAGTTAGCTGTGTTTGTTGTTGCATTCTCAACCAATACCATTTTCTTAAAACTAATCTGAACCTTCAGTTACTTTAAAAAATATCATAATGCTTTACCAACCATTCCTGTGGTGCAAGACACACTCTTCTCACAACCATGTGGTTGTCTTTTCAACACTCAAAACAAACCATGATACAGCATTGCTGTCCCTCCTCCACTTTAGAGGGAAGCCACACATCAGATTGCCATGTTTTTCTTAAGATGGAATTCAGAGCATTACATCTTACTTTGAGTCAGCCAGATGCATAGCTGGCACAAGCTCTCCCTCTACCTGAGACAGAAGAAGAACCACAGCCATCCCTACAATGCTTCCAGGTAGCCCACTGTTATGAGAAGGCAGATGTGGTGCCACCTTGGGAATTCCATTTTGAAGTTCCTGCAGTGGTTGCCATGGATGGAAATGATGACATTTCAAGATGGCAATTTTGTGTGTCTGTACACAATGATGAACATACTCACTTTTCAGGACTAAACATCCACAATCCCAAGAACACCCTGAACACTGCAGCTGAAGGAGAACCATCTTGAACACACCATTCTTCAGCCCTCCACATTGATGCCACACCTAGGGGCACATTTAAAAAGAGAAAGTTGAGGACAGTTTGATTCAAAAGCACCTTGGCTGAACTGGCAATGTGAAATATTTTATCTTTAAAGTCAACAGGGGCCTAAAGCCTCTATGGCTGGCTTGATAATTCCATGGTTTAGGTCAGTGATGGCAAACCTATGGCACACGTGCCAGAGGGGACACTCAGAACCCTCTCTGTGGGCATGCATGGCATCGCCCCAGCACAGAGTTCGCCCCAGCACAGAGTTTGCCCCATCCCTCTGCCCAGCAGCCCAATGACAATGCTTCTTCCCTCCTCGCACCACAGACTTCACCCTGCCCCTCTGCCCAGCAGCAGCCCAATGGGTGTGCTTCCTTTCTTCCCCCTGCACAGAGTTCGTCCCATCCCTTTGCAGCGCAGACACCAGCCTGTTGATTTTGGACACTCAGTCTCTAAAAGGTTCTCTGGTTTAGGATATCTGGCTACAGAGCCAGAGGCTTGGAGTTTGATTCCCCACTGTGCCTCACAGGAAAAGACCCAGCCTGTGTGGTTTTGGGTAAGCTGCTCCCAGAAAAAGGGAGTAGAAAACCATTTCTATGTATAATGTACAGTCAAAACTCGCATAAAGAACACCTCGCCTAAAGAGTAAGTCACTTAAAGAGCAGACATTTCTCTGAACGCTTTGCTTAGCAAATAAAACCAACCAAAAACTCACTTAAATAAATCAGGGTTCACAATCCCCCCCCCCGCCAGAAGTCGCAATTGGTTATTTACAATGGTGTTTTGCTTAAAGAGCAAACTCACTTAAAGAGCAATCCTATGGAACACATTATGCTCTTTAAGCGAGGTACAACTGTATAAAGCCTTCCAAGTTATTCTACTTTGTACTTTATGCCTTTTGTCTATCCTGTCCCACTGTTCTGTCCCAGCTGCTAAACTATAGATGGATACTGCATGAAAGCACTTTGTTGCAAGGAGTATAGTAGTAGTAGGATTCTTCTTCTCTTCCTTCTCCTCCTCCTCCTTCCAAAACCCACCAAATGTTGGCTGGATTTAGTTTCACGAATATTCAGTCATTCCATAGATTTAAGCTATTCATCATCATCGTCAGCTGCTACTCCTAAACAATTATACATTTTTTCTCAATTACAGGGGAAATGCCACAGGCATGAATTTGTTTAAGGTGGATCCCAGTTTGCCATGAAGTAATCCACACACTGTGATCACAGAGCCATCTCCTGCAGTCCCTATGAAACGAGACATTTAGGATTTAAAACCAGGACAGCAACAGACTGACGCAGCTTTGACGATATTGACAAGGTGCGCCTTCACAGCCAGTCCATCTGGCATGGCCTCTTCTGCCTCCATGACTGTTGGGAATCAGAATAGTGGCTCCTCCTCCACTTATTTTGCGGTTGGGCACAATATGATGGTTTCCAGTGGCATTTTTTCCTCTGAGGGGGACCATCACCCTACCTAAAGGGGCTCATCTACCCACAGCCAGATCCGCTCTGGGCTCAACCCTGGCATGAAGAATGATGACCTGGGGTTGTCCAGAATACAGTCTTACCATGTTATCTGGGATTGGTTTGATCCAGTTGTCCCTGAGTGAGTGGACAGGCTCCTGGGATTTGTGCATGCCACTGCCTATGCTTTATATCTGTGCCCCGCTTGGCTAATAAAAAACTGCCAGGATGGTTACAGGCAGCTGAGTCAGAGCAATTTTAAATGCATTTTTTTTGGGAGGGGGTCTTTCTGGCCTCATTAAAACAAGCTTTGGTTCACCCCCTCCTTAAAAAACCTTCACATGACCCCACAATAGCAAGCAATTACCGACCAACCTACCCTTTTTGGGTAAGATTTTGGAGAAGGCAGTTACAGGGGATCCTGGATGAAGTGGATTATCTGGACTCTTTCCAGTCAGGATTCAGGCCCGGATATGGTACTGAGACTGCATTGGTCACGCTGGTAGATGATCTCTGGTGTGAGCGGGACGATGGTTATCCGACCGTCATTGCTCTTCTTGATCTCTCAGCAGCCTTCGATACCGTCGACCATGGTATCCTTCTGGGGTGGGTTCAAGGATTGGGGATCCAGGCACTGTGTTGTCCTGGTTTGCCTCTTTTCAGAGGGGCTGGACTCAGTTGGTGCGGTTGGAGGGCGAGAGGTCCATCCTGAGGCCTCTCCAATATGGGGTGCCTCAGGGCTTGGTACTCTTGCCTCTCCTATTTAACATCTACATGAAGCCACTGGGTGAGATCATCCGTTCCTACAGAGTGAAGTATTATCAATATGCAGATGATACTCAACTGTACATCTCGGCCCGTGGAAACCCAAGTGATTCAATCAAAGTCCTATCCAGGTGTCTGGAAGCTGTGAAGGTCAGGATGGGGGACAATGGGCTACAACTGAATCCTGGCAAGACTGAGTGGCTGTAGGTAAGGGTCCCGTGTAAACTAAGGAGTTACCATCTTTGGTCCTGGATGGGGCTAGTTTGCACCAAACAGACCTGGTGCACAATTTGGGCATCCTCCTGGAGTCATGACTCCTGCTCGAAGAGCAGGTGGCAGTCGTGGCTAGGAGGGCTTTTGCACAACTTCGTGTAATACGCCAATTGTGCCCACTCCTCGACAGTGACTCCTTGCTCATGATAACCCATGCTCTGGTCACCTCCAGATTGGATTGTTGTGCTCTACATGGGGCTGCCCTTGATGACCATTTGGAGGCAGCAGCTGGTCCAGAACGCGGCTGCCCAGGTGGTGTTGGGCTGTGGGCGTTACTAGCGTGTATCCCCATTGCTCCGGGAGCTGCATTGGTTACCAGTTTACCTCCAGGTGCAATTCAAAGTGCTGGTTATTACCTTTAAAGCCCTATATGGTAATGGGCCAGAATACTTAAGAGACCGCTTCTCCTCAAGGTTATCTGTCTGTCCCACCAGAACGGAGCAGAGAGGCTCCCTAGTGGTGCCATCTGCCAGAGAGGCACACCTCTCTGACACTAGGAGAGCCTTCTCCATGTCCACTCCGGCACTTTGCAACCACCTGCCCCTAGAGCTGTACCTCCAGACAGACCTGTTGGCCTTTAGGAAGGGTGTGAAGACTTGGCTGGCAGGACAGGAGTGGGGCAGTGATGATTCATTGACCCCACCCCTCTGGTTTTTTTAACATCTCATATCCACTCTCTCCCTTTTTAATGTCAAAGAATTGTTTTTAGCTTGTTGAATTGCCATTTTAACTGCTTTTTTGGATTTTAGTCTTGTTTTTATGAACTATGATTTTTTTTATGTCTCTTCATGACCCTTTGTAATCTGCCCTGAGTCGCCTATGCGAGTAGGGTGGAATAGAAATTTGAATAAATAAATAAATAAATAGCTGTTGGCCTCTTTGGAGAGTCAGGTTATTTACCACCACCCCACACTTGGAAACTTGGTGTTGAGTCGCAGGCTGTATGGTCTACTCCATTACTGTAGCAGGATATCCGGCCAGATGATAAGATATCCATAGGTATTTCTTAAAATATATGCTGTTCCAAATAAGAGTGCCTCCTGCAGTTGGTATATCATGGTCTCATTTTGAGAATTTTGAGAACAGAAATCTGAAGAGTCCATCCTTGCAATGTTCATTTTTAGAAAGCATTAACATTATTGTGAATTGCATGAACTGTAACTGGTCTAGTTTTGGTAAATAGACAAGTAAGTGAATAAAGAAGGTGTGCACAAATCTCAAATTGGTAACGAAAACAGTCTGATTCACACCAATTTGTATGAGCTCCCTATCAACAGAGGATTACAGATTTGATTCTAGAGTGAAGTAAATTTATACATTGATTTGTGCCCAAGGCACAAATCAAATCAGATGGGCATAAATTTCTTCAGCTTCTTCTTGTTGTTCTTCTTGTTTTTTTCCCTATGGCTGCTGCTGCGATTGTAACTATAGCTGCAACTTCTTCATTTTTCTTTTCTGATAGAAAGAGAGAAACCTAAAGGTGCTTAGTATGTGACAGCTAGTGCTAGCTGTCTGAAACTTGGCAGAGATGTATTCTCTTTTTTTATAGTCTATCATGTCTCCAGATTCCATGTATCTCATTGAAATAACAAGAAAGTTGTAGCTGCTGAACTTTTCCAATAGCAATTAGCAATTATATTTATACTCTACCCTGCAGCACTTGGAGAGCTCTGGGTGGTTTGCAAAGTAAATAGCATTTTGTTTCCAACATGCTGGGTACTCATTTTACCAATCTCAGAAAGATGGAAGGCTGAGTCAACCTTGATCCCATCAGGATCAAACTCAGATTGTAAGCAGAATTTTTGGCTGCCTTAATCACTGTGCCATGGGGGCCCTGAACACTTTTCAATGCAAGTCAAAAGCAAGCTTACTTGTGGGACTTTCTGCCATGTGTGCCTTAAATAACTAAGTTTGTTGATGGCACCATGTGCATTGATTTGAGTGTGTACATGAATTATTGGCACAGGCAAAATAAAAATGCTTCTGGTCAACTCTTTCTTTCCAAAACATTGGCTAAAATGATCAGAATATTTTATGCAAAAATCTTAACCCCAGCACAAAATGGTTTCTTCCTTACTTCCAAGTGACAACATTCTGCACAATTTGGGATCAAAATTGCTGGGAGAAACATCAACAACTTGAGATACACAGATGGCAGAAAGTGAGGAAGACCTAAAGAAGCTCCTGATTAGGTTGAAAGAAGAGATTACAAAAGCTGGCTTGAGACTCAATATCAAGAAAACCAAGATAATGGCAACAGGCCTTTTCAGTCCTGGAAAATAGATGGGGAAGAAGTAGAAGCAGTGACAGATTTTACCTTCTTAGGATCCAAGATCATTGCAGATGGTGATTGTAGCCATGAAATAAAAAGGTGACTGATTCTTGGGAGGCAAGCTATGAGAAACCTGGGGAACATAGTTAAAAGTAGAGACATCACATTGCAAACAAAAATCCGTATAGTCAAAGCAATGGTATTCCCAGTGGCAATGTATGGTTGTGAGAGCTGGACCATTAGGAAAGCTGAATGCAGAAGAATAGATGCCTTTGAGATGTGGTGTTGGAGGAGAGTTTTGAGAGGCCCCTGGACAGCAAGGAGAACAAATAGTTCAATCTTAGAAGAAATCAACCCTGACTGCTCCGAAGGTCAAATAGTAAAGATGATGCTGAAGTACTTTGGACATCAAATGAGAAGAGAGGATTCACTTGAGGAGGCCTTGATGCTGGGAAAGGTGGAGGGCAAAAGAAGAAGAGGGCTGCCAAAAATGAGATGGCTAGATGGTATTGTAGACACAATGGGCACAGAACTGAGCGAGTTGAGGAGAATGGTGGAGGACAGAGGTGCCTGGAGGACAATGGTCCATAGGGTTGCAAAGGGTCGGAATCAACTGTGCGACTGAACAACAACAAAAACAATTATTTGGTGCTGGCCATTCTACAAAAATATGCTTGCAGTTTTTGATCTTTCTAGAGAGTTATTTTATTGTACAAGAATGCCCAATCTGACACCTGCTTTTGAGAATCTCAATCAACTGTATTTGACATTCAAATTATTTATTTGTGAGTGATGATGACACACTTTTTGGATTACTATCAGCCATAGTTGGCATTGAATTTTTTTAAAAGTAACTTCTCTAAGCTCTGGGCTAGAATATTGCCTGGGACCAGGGTTACAACTGAAATTTTAAAAATGAAAACATCTGAGTTCTTTTTCTATTACTTATTGCAAGAGGTAGTCCTCTGGTGTCATCCAGGTGCTACTCAATGTCAAATTCCATAAGCCTTCTCCATTTGCTGACTAGAGCTGGTGAGGGTTGTAGGTACAAATCTTCTGGTAGGTCACAGTGGCTTGACCTGGAACCACTGCATCTGTGCCATTTTCAAACAGTAAGAAAGGGAGTGTTGCTCTCCCTGGAACCTATCCCAGTCAAACTATGTTCCATGAAACACTGATGGATTTCAGTTCCAGAAGCCTAAGTCAGTACATTGGCTGATCAGTGCTTTGTGGACTTGACTTAGGCTTCTGGGAATTGGAGTCCAAAAACCAAAGATTGGGAAACACTGATCTAGACTACATTGTGAGTAGTCAATGATAGCATTCTATATTAGCTGAATTTCTGAACACTTTCCAAAGGCAGTTTCATGTGGAGTACGTGACAATAGTCTTATGTAGGTGCTGCCATTGTCACTATGAACAGAGATTGATACCTCCATGAATCTACTTACCACTCTTGCCTTTGCAACCAAATCTTAGTATTCATGTGTGGGCTCAACTTTCGGTCAAAACGTTGGGCTGAATTGTCCTCTAGCATCAGCTCTTGTATATTAGCTCTTAAAATATTTATCTATGTCTACAAGAACCTCTATTGAGTACAGCTGAGCTTTGTGGGGATTGGGGGTGTGTGTGAAGATTCAGAGCACAGGTGGACATAGCACAGGGGGCTTACATGACCCTGATTAGCAGCCCTGAAACCCCAGGAGGTTGCCTGCCCTGCCTAGTGAACCATTTTTCTGATCCAGCAAGAAAATGTATATGTTTTGTGATGTTAGTATAACTAGAGCTCAGGCTACTAAGATTATACATGTGTTCTACTTCTGGCACTGTAGAAAAAAACATGGTTCCTTTTTGCCTGAGTTCTCGAGCTTGACAGATGCAATAAGATCTGGTACTCGTGAGAGTGTCAAGAAACAAAATAGGACATTGAGCAACTCTATAATACTTAACCTGATTTTATACCATGGAATCCTTTTGGAAGATATGTCCCAGGTCTGACCACATGGAGACAGCTCATCCTTTCTGGGTTAAGAGTCTGCAATGATTTAATCTGTTCTGTTGTTGCTATAGAAATGTGAAAGTAACCACTCTATTTATTCTTCTTTCACACAGTTATTTTAGTAAAGCAAGCTTTTGAAAAAGCAACCAACACAAGGCTGTTAAAGTTAATAGGCTACAGGAATGTGGAAAGGAGAAAAATGGTTAAATGGGTGCAATACAAAGGCACTCTCTCTCATGGGAATATATGTGCTTTGCTAGATAAACTAGCAGAGCACCGTAAACCACTGTGATGTAATGGCTAGCAACTTGGAATCGGACCTAGGTTCAAATCCCCACTAAGCAATGGAAACTCATGCACCCGAAAAACCCTATTAAGAGTGCCATAAATCCAAAGTGACTAGATAGAATGTAATACAGAAAACCTTCTTTTTGTTGTTGTTCTGCCATAAGGTAAAGGTAAAGGTTTCCCTTCCTCGAAAGCCAGTCGCATCCAACTCTAGGGTTCTGTGCTCATCTCTGTTTTAAAGCTGAAGAGCCAGTGCTGTCTGCTTCTCCAGATGTTTCCATAGTCATATGGCAGGCAGAACTAGACACCGGAGTGCACGGAACAATGTTTACCTGCCCACCAAAATGGTCCCTATTTATCTACTTGCAATTTCTTGCTTTCTAACTGCTAGTTTGGCAGAAGCTAGGACAAAGATAGGAGCTCATTCTGTCCTGCGTTACTCAGGAATCGAACTGCTGTCCTCCCACCTTCCAGTCAACACCTTAACCACTTGAGCCACTGCAGACCATATCCAAATCCAAATATTGGCGATCCTCATGGTGATCAGCCATGAAGACTGTCCTGAGAATATAATACTGTACAGTGGCCTTTCATTTGCCTTCCTCATCACAGCATGACACCCATAACACTGATCCATTTCTGCGAGTCACTTTCGGGTCCTAAACTGTTTTGGCACACAAAGTCCTAATTGGCCCAGGCCAGTATTGATGAAGCTGCTGCCCTCCATCAAGATGGTTTCAAGTGGGATTTAATCCATTTGGGGACCATCACCCTAACCTAACCTAACCGTTAGTTAGTTAGTTAGTTAGTTAGTTAAATGTATACCCCACCCATCCAGCTGGCACAACCTCTCTGGAAAACAGAGCTTAATCCTACATCTCTCTAGCCAGAAATAAAGAGTTTAGAATCCAATGGGGCATATTCCTTGGTTACTGAGTCACAGAATGTATAATTCAGATTTCCAAGGAATTGTTCAAAATGGCAAACCCTAGCTCCTGTAATCCTGGACTAAAATCAAATTAGGACATAGATTAACCACTCCCACAGAAATGAAGTCAATAATCTCCACTGGATTCTAAGCAAACAGCCAATTTGCACTGCAAATGAGCATCAGTTTTGTATCCATTTGTCACTGCCCAGATCTAAAGATTGCTGGAAATTTTAGTATGAGAAGGTTACTGAATATTCTTAATAAGAGAATCCTAGCTTCCCTCGAAAACTAATAAAAATACTGAAGTCATCATTATGGTTATAGACCAGTGATGGTGAACCTTTTAGAGACTGAGTGCCCAGGGAGGAGGTGGCAGTGGTTGGGTAGGCACTGTGCATGCACACACACCCATGTGGCATTGCTGGCATGCCTCTGGCAACATTACATGGGCATGTGCATACATGTGCCACTCAATGCACAGTGGCAACGTCATATGGGCACTTGCACATTGACCCACTACATGTTTGCACACACCCACATGATGTCATTGGCATGCCTAGCACATGTGTACATGCAGTGCTTGTCAGTGCACAGGTGCCACCTCCTAGGAGAGATGTGGGGGTGTCTGGTCTCTTCACCTCATCCCCGCCCATTCTACCACCTCCCACATGGGATTTCAGCCTCCCCATAGTCAGAGGGAGCAGGATGGGTGGGGAAGCGGCATTGGCACTGGCTGTGCACACCAGTGGGATATCAGCTTCCCCTCTCACCTCCCCACTGGTGGAGGGAGGTGGGTGGGTGGGTAAGTAAGTAGTGCTGCCATTGCACCAGCAGCACGGGGCAGGACCTGCAATGGCAAATGTGCCCACAGGGGGCACTGTGTGTCACCGCTGGCATACGTGCCATAGGTTCGCCTACACTGGTATAGACCCTACCTGGGCATTGCAGAATGAAAGCCAGTATGATGTAGTGAATCGAGCATCACCCTATGACTCAAGAGACCTGGGCTCAAATTCTTGCAGAGACCTGGAATTTTATTCAGCATCTGGCAGTGGTAAGATCACTCCTTAGATACTTCACATATAGTAAAATCTCCATAGTTGACCACCTGCCTACATTGAACACCTCCCTAAATTGACCTAATTTTCGTAGACTGGACATACACCATATGTATGCAATACAAATCCAACCTTTCTATGTTGACCACCTCTGTAAGTTGTATCTTGACCACTGGGCCTTGACACACAGTATTAATTTATTCTCTATAACTTAAGTTTGCACCAAGGGCAAGAAAAGAAATGTAGAATTTGTAGTAATGGATTTCTTTCAAGAAGAATATCAAAGAATACAATAGTTTTACTTTATTTCGGCAGTGTAACAATGATGATTATGGATTCATTTCATAATACAAATTGTGCAAAGACTTAAATTTTTTCCACTTCATTTTTTCCTTTTTCAGGATCAATAAAAAATAGTCAATGGTAAAATGAAGCAAATACACACACAACACAGGCAGATGTGAACCATGTGATTAACAATGGATCTAAGCTTTGTGAAAGAAAGGGAAACAAGAAAGTGATATAGCCAGCATTGAGAGTGCTTTCCCTGCTTACCTTCATAAAAAATAAGAAACAGAATAAAATGAACTCTCTTTTCAAAAAGAATGATCAAACTATGAGAAAACAATATGCAGATGTATTGACTTTGTATCATACAGTGCTGTATGAATGATTTTTCTGTTTTCACTATGTGTGTGCATGCCAATAAAAATAAAAATAGACACATGTACATATCAGTACAGTTGTTCTGTGTATTGACCACCTCTATATGTTGACCACTTTCCTTCAGTCCCTTGGGTGGTCAGCTTTCAGAGGTTTCACTATATTTTGAAAAACCCCACTAGGCTCGCCATAAATCAGAAACAATTTTAAAAGCACATATTCCAGGGGTGAGGGCAACATATGCACAAATAGATTCACAAGATTCTCCACCCCATTTTTGAGCAAAAAAAAAGTGATCATTTCACTAATCTTATTTGAGGCAAAGAAGACACAATTTCTTAGGGATGATGTCACTCACAGCAACAGCATGACTTCTTTATACCCAGAGTCCCATACTGAGCTTCAGTCCATAGGCAGGTGTGTCATGAAAGACAAATTGCACAAATACAGTATCTCCATACCAGCAGCATACCCTTTCTTTCAATTTCAATTTTCAAAGTTAAAACCTGAATTTGGGATCAAAAGACTATTGCTATTTTTTAACATGCAGCTCTTGTGTTTTTGACTGGACTCCAGTCATGGCTCCCACATGTCAACAGAAACATCTGCAAATGCAGACAGTGCTGGCTCTTTGGCTATAAACAGAGATGAGCACTGACCCTAGAGAAAGATACAACTGGCTTTTGAGCAAGGGTGACCTTTACCTCCCTGAAATACACCTTGGCTGCCTTTTATGTAAGAAATGTTTGACCACAAAAGAGTCTTCTGTGATTCTTGGAGAACTAAGTAGATTTATTTGTTCAAACTGCAACCTGTCAACCTATGCAGTTCTTTTCCTCTGCCTTTCCCTGACCCCCAAGCCCCTGAATTTCTCTGAACAAATCTGTTTGTGGAGCTGAAATCCCAACCAATGACACCTAATTCAGCATCAAAGCCAAGTTCAGGAGCTCATGGTCCTTGCAAAAGAATTTCAGTTAATAAAACCTCAGAATACAGGGACAGAGAGTCCTGCAGCTACAGGCAAAGTCAAGTTTTTTGCATCTAGCATTCTTTGAATTTCTCAATCTTATAATCACAATCACTGACTTGTTAAGTAATCACATAGTGGGAGAATCAGCCTATATTGTAATAAGAGCCCTAAAAGGTTAAACAGTACCCTTGATGCTACTGGATTTGATTTAGTTTTGTTTTCTCATTTAAGTTACAACTGTGTTCAATACCCGGATGCCAATAATGAAATGTGCTTGTTTGCCTGCAGTAAGGAGTAAGAAATTGCCTATTCTTCAGTTTTTATCATGAGTAACATGACAGATTGGATAATAATTGTGAAGGGAGTAATGAAGGTGTCACTTCAGTTCACCTGGGGTGGGGTGTGTGGGATCTACGCTCAATTACTCTACTTTTTTTCAAAAGCATCTGCTATACTCACAATTCTGGTGGCTATTTGTAAAGTAATGTTACAGTTACACCATCTAAAAGTGCTGGGATTTACATACAGGAAAACAGAGTTGTGCTTTGCAATTGTACTTATGCTCCCAGCATGACCTGTGGTGCAAATTGTTGGTAGAAGTGCTTCAGGATAGCATTACGGTTTTGGCACTAGTCAGTGGTGGGATGTCAAAAATTTTACTACCCCACCGTGATGTCATGATGTCATGGGTGGAGCCAACATCATGACATCACGATGTCATGATGTTGTGGGCGGAGCCAAAGAAAAATAAAAATAAAAATAAAAATAACACACACACACACACCTCAACCCACCCACCCACCGCAGTCAAAAAACCCAGTAACTTACCTTAGCTAGGCAGGCAGCAGGCAGGCAGGCAGCAGGCAGTCAGGAACCACAGCGGTGTGGCAGCAAACTGCCACTGCGGCAAACCACTGCAGGAGCAAACTGCTGCAGTGACAAACCAGCGCAACAAGGAAAGGCCGCCACTGCCGCTTGTACAGGCACTTCTTTCCTTTCCGGGCGGCCAAAATGGCTGCCCAGAACTGCGCATGCGTCAAACCTCTATTTGATGCATGCGGAGTTCTATTTTTTACTCCGCATGCGTCAAATAGAGGTTTGACGCATGCGCAGTTCTGGGCAGCCATTTTGGCCGCCTGGAAGTACACTTCCTGTGGGGGGCCTGGGGGGTGACCGAACCGGGTTCCCCGGGGGGTTTATCACCACCCTGGAGACCCCCTCCTAATGAGTGCTACCAGTTTGGGTGAACCGGTCTGAACCGGTAACAACCCATCGCTGGCACTAGTGCAACATCTGTGTGTAAAACAATTTCTATCGTGACCATCTAACTTAGCAATAACACATATATACCATCATATAGTGCTTGGTGCACTCTCTGGGTATTCACAAGGTAATTAGCATTTTGCTCCCAACATGTATCTACAGACCTCATAAGGATAGAAGGCTGAGTCAACCTTGATACCTGTGTCAGAATTGAACTCACAATGTCAGCAGTTGTGGCTGTACTACAGCCAGCAGTTTAGCCACTGTGCCACCAGGGCTCTGGACTACTTGGCAGTTTACACAATTAAAAGCAAATAAACAGTACATCAGGCTAGCTACAGAAATATTTAAGTCAAAAGATAGGCTTTCAAAGTTCTGTATTAAAACATGGGTTCACGATCCTTCTGGAAGGGATTTGCCATTTCCTAAAATTAAGTCAAATCAAAGCCAGAATAATAATTTAATACAAAAATAAACCACCCACCCCTGAGTTACCCAAAAGACAAATATAGAGACATGCATGTACACATGCATTAGTTAGAATAACATTTCTGTCAAAAAGTATTTTTAAATGCAAATGATTTTAAATAAATACTAGATGTCAAAAACCTTAAATAAATGGCAAATGTTGAAAACATAAAATAGGTTGCAGACTAAGGTGAATAATACTTGGATGTTGTAAAGAAACTTTTTCAAGGAGATTCTTTGGCCATCCTTTCAAACATACTCCAAACTATACAATTCTTTATATTCCCACTTCAACTCACAAAGGCATCCCATTGAGTTCAGTGAAACTCTCTTCTGGAGAATTGGGTATAGATTTTCAGGCTTTTCATTTAAATTGCCTTCACTGACAATTTCTTCCTCCTGTTCTCATTCACCTGTTCTGATTCCCTTTTTGTAAGGCTAAACATGCCCAGTTCTTTCAGTCCTTCTCATAGGTGTAGGTTTCTAGTCTACTGAGCATCCTTGTTGCCTTCCTTTGTACTTGTTCCTTCTTAAAATACGTTGTCTAGTACTCTAGAGGTGACCACATAATTAGGAAGTCCCAGTCTTCCTATTTTTGAGCTTTAAAACACTTATTTTTTTAATTAAGCTGTTCCTTTTTATCTTCATTACAATATTTATTCATCATAATTTATTCATCATAATCGACTGTGCGACTGAACAACAGCAAAAAATTTGCCAGTGCCATTTGACTTATTTCTAGAGTGCCCTTCCCAAAATAATTTGGAGCAAACCAAGGCAAGGAGAATTCCATTCTGTCTACTGTCTGATGGCTAATGAATCCAAGAGGGAGCAAAACATTGTTGTACAATTAGTGATGTGGGATTATCTAAAACATGTCATTTCCCATTGTGTTGTTAGTTGCTCCTGTCACAACAGACCATTGTAGTGGGGCAGGGTGCCTTTCTATCACTAATCGAAGCAGTTTTTGAATAACACAGCAGCAAGTCTCAGGTGGTTTGGGACAATCCTGTAATCTTCATCATATGAAATAGGATATTAAAACTCATTTCTTCTTGAGCTGCAGCAATGTTGCATCCGTCGACTCTCCTCCCTAGGAAGCAAATGATCATTGGCATGGCCCACTGATGCTTTTATTGGTTTTGGCTAAGAGCACTGTAGCAATATTTCTTTATGGTACCAGATTTAGATATTGTCTTGAAAGAAGGTGGTAGGGCAGATGACTGAAATCGCAGAGAAGCATGTTACATCCTGTTTATTCAGAAACTAGATAGCTCTTTTTTCTGTGGGAGGGGGTCATAGACATTGATTATTCTAAGGAAATTCACCAAAGGCCATCGTCGGTCTACACATTTGGCTGCCTGAAGTGGAAGAGACAAATGTTCTCCCTCCATGCAGAATCATTGCTCATGTTTCTCAAAGACAAGTAACTTATTACATCACTTGACACGAGTATTTCACATCACTCTGACAGGAAAAATACCTAAGATGTTCTGTTTTGTGGTTTTAGGCTGCTATTCCTAGAATTCCCCCCCCCCCCAAAATGGAGATGACTTAGTGCTTCTTAGTAGTTGTAGTTCTTGGGAGATACCACCTATATTTGTAGTTATTGGGAGGCGCCCTCTAATGGATAGTATAATAATAATTTCATGTCAGAAATTATTCTGGGTTGAAAGGATTTTTGCAGAAGAAAATCCTCTCAGGGAACACCCAAATGACGCTCCTTTCATGTCCCCAAGAGCTGGGACAGAGATGGGCGCTAATGCAGTACCAGGTCTTGAACTGCTGACTTCTTAACCACTGAGCCACCACAGCCCGTAATGGGCAGTAAGACTACATGTCACAGGAAGCGCTGTGGCATCTATTGTTACTGTTATACACATCAGCAACAGGAAATAGAGGATAGGGAAACTGGTGGTACAGATAAATAACTCAAAATACCTTTTCAATGGGAGTTGGAAGGCACAACCTGAAGTTATGCAGATTTTGGTGGTGATTCCTAGAATTTTTCAAGATTTATTGGAATTGCAATCTAAAACCATGAAAGAGCAAAATGAATTAACAACTAGCCACTTGCCTCCTTTTCATGGTATCCTGGGGCTCGAGTGCTATTTTTGAGCCCTGCATTTCATTTTAATTTTTTAAGCAAAACAGCAGCTATGTAGGATCTATATTGGTATGGAGAGCAATGGATTCATGCTCTGACTGTCCCTTTTGATGCAATCTGGGAGCATGGTTGTTGAGGACATAAGAGGATCTAAATGACATTTAGCTTTCCATCCTAAAAGCAAAAGCAGCCCCATTGCTGGTATTGGGAAGAGAATAATGAGACTCTTCACAATTCCAAAAAATGAAACATTTTCTCCACAGAGGAACAGGAGAAGTGTTTAATTTCAATGTCCAATATGCTGAAGGGACTCAGTAGTCCATTCAGCATGTCATATGTTTACATTGGAAATAGCCTTTGAAATCTGCAAAGTTCCCATATATGTTGTTTCCAGCATTCACAAACTGCTGGAAACAGCATATATGAGAATATATGCCTGACAGTGGCTCAAATGACATGTCTTGGGGTACCTGGGACTGCTCTAGGGTCCAACAAGTGTGAGCAGCGTAAAAAATGCATACCAGACTACCTCACAAAAACCTCCCAAACTTAATGCCACGTGGATAGGCTCTGAGCCTGATATTCTATTCATATACAATTGGAGCGCTACCTTTGAAGCACTGCAAGGATCAGCTGAAAGAAACCATGAAGGTGTCAGGTATAAACCCACAAACCTGGGAGGCAGTGGCCAAAGATCGCCCACTCCAATGCCAAACCATCTCTGCTGCTACCAATCATTTTGAAGGGGAATGCCACAGACATGAAGAGGCTAAGCAACAAGCACAGAAGCTTCATCAAACTCAACCATGCCCTCCACCATCTATTCAGTGTAATGTGTGTGGTCGCATGTTTCATGCAAAAAACTCTTCTAAATGGGACTGGGACGGAAGGGCAGGAGCTGGTGAAAGGAGGGCTGCCTTCGCCTGTGTGGAGCATTCCTTCCAGAATTTTGGAGGAGTTCTGTGCCCTCTGTTTCCAACCAAAACCAGCTCCAGCGCCAGTCCAGCCTGGGGAGAGGGAGCCACAGCTGCGTCGGGCTGGTGGCTTCAAAAGACCTCGCCATCGCCCAGCTCTGATGCCGTTCTTGCCCAGTCCATCCTAGGGAGAGGGAGCCACAGCTGCGTCAGGCTGGTGGCCTCAAAAAACCTCACCGCCACCCAGCTCCGGATGCTGCTCTTGCCCAATCTGGCCTGGAGAGAGGGAGCCAACGCTGCTCAGAAGACTCTGCGGCAGGCTGGGGGGGGGCACCATAGCTACCGGCCCTGGGATGCTCCCTACATGTGTCCGGGACTCCCGGCCCTGGCCAGGGGTTCTAAAGGCCGCCATAGCGACGAGGGGTGGAATTTCTTTTCTTTTTTTCACAGCAGCCGCCCCTTGGACTAATTTGGGACTTGGTAGAATGGCCATTGAACGGTATTACATTTGGTGATAGTGTATTTATAATACGTGATTATATTGTAGTGTTGGACCGTATTTATGCTGTTTATTGCTATTGTTATTTTGTTGCTGTGTTGTTGCATTTTCATATTGTATTTTTTTTTTGCCTTGTCTAATTTATTGGTTGACTGTATACTAATTTATTTTGTACACCACCCTGAGTTGGTCGCACCAAGTAGGGCGGTATAGAAATCCAATAAATAATAATAATAATAATTGTTGAATTAATTATTGTGATATGATACTTTTTCTGTATTGAGGACTGTACTTATGGTACTGACATTGTATAATTTCTGTGCTGTGCTGACTACATTGTATATATGCATAAAGGTTTGTATTATTGTGTATTGTATTGTGTATCTATGTTGTTGTTGTTGTTGTTGTTTGTATGAGTATTTATATATGCCTGTAAGCCGCCCTGAGTTGGGTTCCCCCTGATTGGGTGGCCTATAAATTTAATAATAATAATAATAATAATAATAATAATAATAATAATAATAATAATAATAATAATAATAATGATGATGATGATGATGATGATGATGATGATGATGATGATGATGATGATGATGATGATGATGGTTATTATTGTTATTGTTGTTGCTGTTGTTGTTATTATTATTACTATCACTATCACTAGCACTACTACTACTTTCGGGGGGGGGAGTATGCTTAGACACGAGTAGGTGATGATGACAATTGTCTACTGGAAACCCAGACAAGAAACATGAGTACTGTATACAGTAAAACCTTGCATAAAGAGCGCCTCACTTAGAGAATAACTCACTTAAAGAGCAGATTTTTCTCTGACTGGTTGCTTCGCTTAACAGCTAAAACCAACCAAAATTCGCTTAACAAATAAATGGAGGTTCACAATCCCCCCCCCCGCCAGAAGTCACAATTGGTCACTTACAATGGTGTTTCGCTTAAAGAGCAAACTCGCTTAAAGAGCAATCCTGTGGAACGCATTATGCTCTTTAAACGAAGTACAACTGTACCATATGTCCCATGTCCATGACACTGTGAACATGGAAGGATTGGGGAATGGTGTGACATTCCTGTGAACTGAAGCTTTCTGAGTACTTTGTACCTGGAAACCCCTGGAATGGTTTGCTGTAAGGTGGCCTCAACTGATGGAATATTATTGTTATTTATAGGAACAGAATGAATGGATTGTATCCCTAAGTATATGTAAGGAAACTATAACAAGATAGACTGAAAGAAAGACATATTAGGAGCATTGTCCTCCATTTGGTAGGAATTAATGAACACTTCATGAGGATAGAATAACACTTACATTGTCATCCATTGAAAAACACCCAAATTACAAATACGAAATGAAAGTTTATCTTTGAATTGCTTGGCTATGAAAAAACAGTGTAGATTACCTGTGATTTTAAAATTCCTTTATATTGCATATAGAACTTTACATCTTATTATTTCCTCTATTATCATCACACGATCAACATTTATTCTCACATGATATCATAGGAAGTTCTTTCTAAAAAAAAAATTAGACCTTCAGGTTTCCAACATAATTGCCTTTTCTTGAGTTTATTATAATTGATCTCATTTTATCTTCTGATGCTTTGAATCTCTTGTCTTATTAAAGAAAAACTTTTCCAAAATATCTTAAAACTGTTTGGAACTTTTTTATGAAGTCATCTAAGAATCAGAATTTTTGGAGGGGCAGATACACATTGCTTCTGCAGTTGAGGATTTAGATGACTGAAGTTAGGTGGTCTGCAGAATGTGCTGGACCAAGCTGAAGTTTAATGTACAGTATAATCAGTGGTGGGATGTCAAAAATGTTACTACCCCACCGTGATGTCATCACAGTGTGGGCGGAGCTAACATCATGATGTCATGTCATGGGCGGGGCCAAAGAAAAAAAATACAAAATAATAAAAATAGGGAGCTTCAGGCTATAGGTAGCTTCAGGCTAGTAGCAGCTTCTCTTCCTCCTCCCCATTTGGGAGGACAGAAAGGAGGCCGTGCATATGTGCCAAGCACTAGGCGTGCATGCACACCAAGTGCTTGGCATGCATGCACAGTGGGGGAACCAGTGAAAAGGTAAGCCCCGAAGGTGGTTCCCCCCAAAAGCTGCTACAGGTTCTCTGGGACACTGGGAAAAGTTACTACCGGTTCTGGAGAACTGGTAAGAACCTGTTACATCCCATCACTGAGTATAATACTACAGCTTTGATGTTCAATTTGCAACCTATTATGCGTTGACTAGTTAATGCAGTTAGCTTTTAATGTTATAGTTTAATCATTGCCTTTTACAGTGATAATAACTGCTTCATTTGCTGTACTTTCAGTATTACTATTATATTCTAAGTCATATATCAGTCACATTTTTTATTATTGATTCATGCTTATGTAAGGAAAATTAAGTCTTGGCAGCAAATTGCTGCTTATTAACAAGGCGCTGATTGTACCCCTGGGTATGTACCACAGACACCAACAAATGCAACCAGCACCTAATTAATGGACAGCAATTTCCTTTCAGAATTGATGTTATTTCGTTTGTGCAATAATGTATTGTCAGTAGGATTCTGGCCAATGGCTGCTTTAACTTTTAATAGATTTGTCACTGCTATGTGCTATCAAGATGTCTCCAACTTGTGACCCTATGAATAAAAAATATCCAAAATGTCATTTCCTCAACATCTCTGCTCAGCTCCTGCAAGTTATAGCCTGTGGGAATCAGTCCATCTTGCATTTGGTCTTCTTTTTCTCCTGGTGCCTTTCACCTTTCCCAGCATTATTGTCTTTTCCAGAGAGTCTTGCCTTCTCATATCAGATCAACAGTACTGACTTGGGGTTCTGGTAATTGAAGTCCATGAACACCTGGGGTGCCAGTGGTTCTCCACCACTACTCTAGAGCAGTGTTTCTCAACACTGTTATTGGACATCAATTCCCAGAAGCCTATGTCAGTTCCCCAAAGCACTGATCAGCCAATGTACTGACTTAGGCTTCTGGGAATTGAAGTCCCCTTGTGGGGGGGGGGCACACATTGGGAACCACTGTTCTAGAACTTGCCCTCTTCACCCTCATATTCTAGAGCAGTGATCGAGAACCTTGGCACTCCAGGTGTTCTTGGACTTCAGTCACCAGAAGCCCAAGTCAGCACTCCTGAAGTTTCTATGTAACAGCTGGTGCTTGGAACAATAATTAAAAATCCATCTTTAGTGAATGAAACATTGCATTTTAACAGCTGACGCAGTGACAAGAATGCATTGCTAGTGACCATCTAAAAAAGAAAAGCCACAAAGCAAATAAGGCAAAGAGAAAATTCATCGGGGAATCCGAACTACTTTCTACCTTTGTCACAGTCAATTGTGGAAGCATGGTTGAACCTTTTCTTACCTACAATGGAGGTAGGGCCATACTTCCCTTATCTGCTAGATGCGATGAGACCTCTATGTACCTTTGCTGAGTAGAAATCAACCACCCCAACCCTCCCTTCCTTCCTTCCCCTTTACACATGCTTTCATGCTGAAGCTGCAATGTCCTTTAAATTTGCAGCTTTTGATTGAAAACAATCAGCAGTACCATATGGAAAATGGCACTTAAACCTTGATTCAGCTTGTGGCCTTTTGCCTGCTTCTCCTACGTCTTTGTATTTATGGGGCTTATCCTAAAGATTGATAGCTGCTGACAGTCCACACTGAAAGAAGTGATTATAAGAAGCCCATGACGTTTTGACAGCTGACGCAGTGACAAGAATGCATTGCTAGTGTTTAAGAAGCCTGGATGGAATAAATCACCCTTGATGCTTGGTTTCACCCTTGATCCCCTTCTCCCTCCCTTAAACAATTTGCCAGTGATGTTTTCTTCCTGAATCGTGTGGGACTTTTCTTTAAGCACTCAGTCTTCATCCTCTAAAATGCTCTTTCTTTCTCTTTTAGATTACTTAAACTGTTAAGGCTCTGGGAATTAAGGATTTAATGGAGTGGTTGACTTCAGCGTTGCTAGCCATTGAATACAAAAGAGGGTCTCCTTCATTTTAAAACAAGGCCTCAGCTGCTTTAAGAGCAATAAAACCTATCCAGAGGAGTCCATTTTTAAAAAGAAAGAAAAACATGCTGAAAAGAGAGGAAAAAGAAGAACTGTTCAATTTGGAACAATTTTCGGCCCTGCCTCCCAAAGGAAGAGGCATTTATAGAGAATCCAGCAAAGCTTATAAATTTAGAATCCACTTGAGGTACACTGTTTACACATTCAAATGTTTGCAATGGGTGAGGAATCCTCCTTTTGCATGGAAAGCTAATATATCAGCATGATTAAATATCAGTGTTTGGTATCTATTACTTAACTGTCTCCCTATGTGCTCTCTTTCTCTGTGATCTGCATTTGGGGTACAGGGTGAAAACAGTTTCCAGTGGTTCCTATTAGAAGTCATTATCTTTTTGAACTCAAAATTAAACTTTGGGAGCTGACATCTACAATTGATCAAGCTCCCTGATGTGTTATCTTTCTAGGTGCAAGGAAAGAAACCATAAAGAGTGGTAGCCCTCAATTTACAGGTAAAAGTATCATGCCATCAAGTTAATTATTTGTTATGGTGATCCTTCTGCATTTTAATAACCCTACTTTTTCCCTAGGTATAAAGTACCTTCTTGATGGAGGGCAGCAGCTTCATCAATACTGGCCTGGGGCTGATGAAGACTTTGAGTGCCAAAAGAACTCAGACCAGAAAATGGCTCACAGAACTGAATCAGGGGTATGAGTGTCACACTGAGATGCAGAAGGCAAATGGAAGACCACTGGATTATATTGTCCCCGGGACAATCTTCATGGGTAATCACCATGATGATAGCCATAGCCAATATTTGGAATCAAACACAGCACTGGAAGAAATTACTTTGAAGTATTTTACTATAACCCTTCTTTTGGCATTCTTAGATCACACAGCTTGTCCAAGGCTGCATGCAGTGGTGAGATTCAGCTGGTATGCCCTGGTACACCTGTACCAGTAGTAGAAATTCCAGCTAGTCAGTTTTGCCCTTATCGTAGGCCTGCACCTGCCTCCTGTACCGTACCATTGGCACAGCCTCCCCAGGCTTCCCCCATCTCGTTGCCAGAGCCTCAGGTTTGTTTGTTTGTTTATTCACATTTATATACTGCCCTATTCGCAAAGTGACTCAGGGCAGATTAACAAGAATAACGACACATTAAAAGAATAATCCCACAGTAAAAATTCATCAGTGGCCATAAACCCCATAAAATTTGAGTTAAAAGAATTTTAAAAGAATTAAAAACCCAACAGGATAAAAGATCAAGATTAAAAGATTAAGATTGAGATTAAGGGGTGGATCAGATCGGCCAACAGGCTGGGGTCATCGTGTAACCAGGGCCCCATACCTGCCCTGCCAGCCATGTTTTTACACCCTTCCTAAAGGGCAGCAACTCTGTCTGGAGACACAACTCCATTGGCAGGAGGTTCCAAAGGGCCCGAGTGGACACACAGAAGGCCCTCCTCCTGGTGCTAGAGAGATGTTCTCTCTAGCTGATGGAACCACAAGGGCGCCTCTCCGGTCCGCTCAGGTGGGATGGACAGATGTTCTTGAGGTGATGCGGTCTCTAAAGTATCTTGACCCACAACCATGTAGGGCTTTAAAGGTAATTGCCAGCACCTTGAATTGCACCCAGAGGCACACTGGCAACCAGTGCAGCACCCGAAATAAAGGTGAGGCACAAGCATAACACCTGCAACCCATCACCACCAGGGCAGCTGCATTCTGGACTAGTTGCAGCCTCCGAATGGTCATCAAAGGCAGGCTCATGTAGAGTGCATTACAATCTGGAGGTGACCAGAACATGTGTGATCATGAGTAAGAAGTCCCGATCTAGCAGTGGGTGTAACTGACGAATGACACAAAGTTGAGCAAAAGCCCTCCTGGCCATGACTGTCACCTGCTCTTCGAGCAGCAGTTGTGAGTCCAAGAGGACCCCCAGATTACTCACTGGGTCTGTTTGGGCCAAAGAAGTCCCATCCAGAATCAAAGATGGTAGCTCCCAAGATAATGCAGGACCCCTGACCCACAGCCACTCAGTCTTGCCAGGATTCAGTTGTAGCCCATTGTCCTCCATCCAGACCCTGACATCCTCCAGACACCTGGATAGGACTTCCACTGCATCACTAGGATCACCACGGGCAGAGATATATAACTGCGTATCATCTGTGTATTGATGATATCTCACCCTGTGGGAACAGATGATCTCACCCAGCAGTTTCATGTAGATGTTAAATAAGAGAGGAGAGGGCACTGAGCCCTGAAGCATCCCATATTGGAGGGGCCTAGGGCTGGGCCTCTCACTCTCCAACCACATCAACTGGGTCTAGCCCCTCAGAAATGAGGAGAACCAGAACAAAACAGTGCCCTGGATCCCCAATCCTCAGAGCCTTTCCGGAAGTATTCTGTGGCCAATGGTATCGAAAGCCGCTGAGAGATCAAGAAGAGCCAGGACGGACAGATGACCCCCGTCCTGCTCTCACCAAAGATCATCCACCAGCATGACCAATGCAATCTTGGTACCATACCCGAGCCTGAATCCTGACTGAAAAGGGTCCAGACAATCTGCTTCATCCAGGATCTCCTGTAACTGCCGTGCCACTGCCTTCTCCAAAACCTTACCCAAAAAGGGCAGGTTGGAAAGAGGCCAATAACTGGCCACCACCATAGGGTCGAGCAAATTTTTTTTAGGAGGGGGCAAACCAAGGCATGTTTTAAGGTTTCGGGGGGGGGGACCCTCCCACAAAGAAGAATTTATAATTGCTCCGACCCAACCGCCTGTGACCGTCCTGGTTGTTTTCACTAGCCAGGTGGGGCATGGATCTAATGCACAAACAGATCCCAGGAGTCTGTTCACTTCCTCAGGGACAACTGGATCAAACCAATCCCAGATAATATGGCTAGACTGCTCTCTAGTCAACCCCAGCTCTACATTTTCCACACCGGGATTAAACTTCAAGTGAATGTGAGTGATTTTCTCTGTCAGATAATCTGCAAAAGCCTCAGCTGACCCCTGCCAATCAGGGCCCCATTACACCTATTTGTGCCCTAGGAAACCCACTACCTGGTCCAGACAGAGTGCTATCCCAACTTATTGGCTGGCAGGCCCCTTCCTCATTTCCACTCTCCCAAACCCTAGATGGCCAGAAAATGTGTCTGAATTGTCTCCAGTCTTGATCGGATCAGGGGGTCGCCGGCTGAACATATGGCCTCGGAGGTGAACAATATCCCCAGCATGGCCTTAAAAGCAACCAGGGAGCATAAGCCTTTACATCCCTATGCTCCCCAGTTGGTCTTACCTGGTCAGCTTTGGCAGCTCCAGCAGTTAATGGCATTGGCGTCAGTGGTGGACAGCTACCGGTTCGGACCGGTTTGGCTGAACCGGTAGCGGAAATCCAGAGGGGTTTGCAGGGGTGTGAGTAGTAAACCCCCGGGCGACCGATTCGGCCGCCTCTCTGGATAACCTCCGGCTTCCTTTTCCAGGCAGCCCAAAGTGCTGAGAAGTGCACATGTGTCAAAACACCATTTGGCACATGCACACTGAAAAATAGAAGTGTGCATGCATCAAATGGTATTTTGATGCATGCACACTTCCGAGCAGCCTGGGAGCACCCGGCTTCGTGAGCAACTTCAGCGGATCCAGCAGGTTGTCAGCCTGTGTCTGCCTCTCACCCAGGTGGCTCGGCCACCCAGTCACAACACCATACCAAGCAAATCACATGGCCACCTGGCTATGCCCACCATGCCACGCCCACAGAGTAGGTGATACAATTTTTGAATCCCACCATTGGCTTCATGGGTAGCAGAACATACACCCAGTAAGCCAGACATGCTCCAAGTCATCATGGATAGGTATTTTTTCCAGGAGGACAGAGTAGGTACAGATGCCCAATACCTGGCTCGACAGCCATTCACTCTAATCCAGTGAGCAAGATCAACTGCTAGGAAATGTTACCACTCAGATATATGGCATCAAATGTCCTCCGCTAAGCTTGCTGTAGGTTAGTATAATAAGCATTAAAATTATTGTGTGGTAAATGAAAAACTTCAGGTTCCATAAATATAAAGCAGTTTATACTAGCCTCAGTCAACAAGATTGGGAGGGACCTCTATTACCTAGTGTGAGCTAGACAATGGCCTGGGGAACTGACTTAGTGAAACCAGAGGGTGAGAGCACACCCCATTTGCATGATCTTATTTAGGCCATTTGCTGTCAGGGAATTGGTCTTCATAAAGGTAATGGACTGAGGGGAATTTGCCTGGCCAGATTCTTGTGTTGCAGCCTGATCTCACACATGGGCTGAGCTCCTGTTGATTAAAAGTTAGCCAAATTGTAAATTTGTTCTGTTGTTTCCTTGTAAACAACCCATTCTTACTCTGGAGCTTCTTACAAGGAAACCTAGTTCCATGTCGTCTTCCACCATACCCTTTAATTCCAGGAGGGTTTCAGCAACTACCGGGAATTTGAGGAAAGGGCTTTAACAATAGATTTGTAGTTTTCTTTTCTCCCCCCCCCCCAATGCAATTCAACAACATTTTGCCAGTATCCTTGATTTAATTGCATTTTTATGGCATGAACCTTTACACTTTTGCCCTTATCAGCTTTTTGCTATTTTAATCTGGATCCATGTTAATTTTGCTGAGAACTCCCTTCAGCTTCTGTTCTAGGGGAAGAGTGAGATATAAATCAAATCCATCAATAAATAAGCTCAGGTTTACAGAAGTGGACAGAATTTGAAAAGGCTCATTCCCATCTGACTCCACACAGGTGAGAAGATTAATAACAGTTCTCACAGAACGTATGTTAATCAGACAGTTTCCTTACTTTTCAAGCGCAGGTTGCATGATGCTTTGGGGTGGCCCATTTTAACAGTCATCCAGGCAAAGAGGTCTATCAAAGCTTCTGGTGTAGCTCCTTTTCTAAAAAGACTAATATCATTGTGCCCCCCACCCCACCCCAAACCAGAGGAATCTGCTATAGACCATATGCTTTTGTCTTCTGGTTGCCTGGCATTTTTGCAAGGCTTCCAGATAAATCCCCATCTGGTCCTTGTTGATTTAGACCCAGCCCAATTTATTGAAAATGGCTTGGCATTTAGGATCTTCTGCTGTCTCTAATATGGTCGGTGTCAGAATGCATCAGATGATCATACATTTCATGAGTCGATGCAACATGGCATGACCTGACATAGCACAACGCATGTGTCTCCTTACATTAGAAATGTACAGAACTGAAGCTTAATAAAGGGTAATTAGACACAAAACAAGAGAACTTCTTTCCTGCCTCTTGTTAGAAGCAGGTAGCATGCACCAAGCTCTTGGCATCCAGTTAATGTTGCATTTATCTTAACCTTCTGCCCCTTAGATTTTTCAAGACTTATGTAACTGGGTAATTTTGGTGTGCCAGACAACATTCTGTTTTCACCATCTTTCCACTTTGCATGCAAGAATGGCTTCCCAAAACAGTCATTATCCTTGGAACCGGAAATTAAATAGGAGGGTCTGATTTCATGCAAAAATACATGGACTTTTCTGCACAACTTGTCTTTCTGCTGAGCTGGGTGTTGCACTAATTATGCTTCAGGCTTAATTAATGTCAGGAATTTATTGCACAGATACATGGACAAGTGAACAAGCACGCACTTAAAAATACTTTTGGTTTGATGTTTTTACAGGATGTACTCATATCTAAAGGGACTGCAGTGGCTTAGTGGTTATGATGCTGAACTTGATGACTGGAAGGTTGACAGGGCAGCAGTTCAAGAGCTGAGTGCTGCATGATGGAGTGAGCTTCCATCTTTGTCCCAGCTCCTGCCAACCTAGCAATTCAAAAGCAAGAAATTGTAAGTAGATAAATAGGGACCAATTCAGTGGGAAGGTAAACAGTGTTCCATGCACTCTGGTGTCTAGTCATACCTGTCACATGTCTATGGGAATGTCTGCAGATGCAACCAGTGCTGACTCTTTGGCTATCATTGGAGATTAGCACTGAACCCTAGAATCAGATACAACTGGCTTTTGAGCAAGGAAGACCTTTACCTTACTCAGATCTACCTCAGTGCCCCTAGGAGTGTTTCACATGGGATTAGTAGGAGACATGGAGGGGGGGGGGCATTTAATGTTGGCCAACAACAAAACCAATAGGGTGGTTTCGTTTTGGCGGTTTAAAGTCTTCTCAAATGGGGGCTGCTGGCAGACAACAACACGCTGTGTGAATATGGAGAGAGATAGAATCCGGCTCATTTGCTGATCTGTCAGTTACATGATGAGAATTTAATTTTGGCAGTTTAAAGTTTGATCTGGAAGTGAAAGAAGAAGAAGAAGCTGTAGCCACTCTCCTTCACACCTTGTTCTTAGAGCATGGCACTCAGCTGTAACTGATCAGTGCTAAATAAAATAAAATAAGAATCACTCCACACCAAAAAGAAATAAAACCCCAATCAATCATTCAGCCCAAAAAGCACACAAAGAAAACCTTTTAGAGACCGAGTGCCCAAACTGCAATGCAAAACCCTCCCTCCTTCCACCTGCTACCCAACTCACCCCACACCCTCTCTTGTCCCCACCCTTGCCTTCTGGGCAGAATTTTTGCCTATGGGGCATGTGGCAAGCCTCTCCATTGGCAGAGGGAGAAGGGTGGGTGGAGAACCCATTGGCGCCAGCAGCCCAGGGCAGGGTGGGTCTTGCCCGGCAACAGCATGTGTGCTGATAGAGAGGACTCTGAGTGCCCCCTCTGACACGCATACCATAGGTTCGTTGCCACTGGTTCAGACCAACAACCAGCCTCAAACCAACTGAATGTATGGTCAGTGATATCAATTGTCAGCAGAGTGAGTCCACAATACAATAAAATTGAATATCTGGAGGAGATTTTGGACTCATCCTGGGTTCAAAGGCAAACCTTGAATTATATGAACTGACTATTTAACCAGAAGGATCCTAACAAGCTCGGATTTTGGGTAGGTGAACCCACACATGGATTTCTAAAGAGTGATCACATGAGCACAAAAAAATGGCACTTACAAAGACTATAAGAGGCCTGTTGGTATTCTGTCATGGGATATATCCAGATGGAAGTCCAAAGAATATGACAATGATTTGATGGGAAATTCATCTGTCATTCATCATTCTCTTCTTCTGAGGGTGCTAGCTCTACTTCAAGGAGCACAGTGGGGAATCAAACTCCCTTCCTCTGACTCTGTAGCCAGATACCTAACATACTAAGTTATCCAGCTAGTTTTGATGATTTATTAGTTTGTAATCCTCATCAAAAATCTTTCATCTTCTTTACACTGGTGTCTCCCTCTGTGGTACTGCAAACTGAAGTGGGGGCAAGGGGATCTAATTGTATTTAGTGATCCTTTCAACATTTATTCTCAATGTCTCACTTTCCATTTCTAATGCATACCTTTCATCCATTATGTTATTTTTCTGTGAACTACAGGGTGCTCAATACTTAATTAGAAAAAGTTACTTTGGAATGGCTGAGTGACTGCTTTTGAAACCTAATCACATGGAAGTCTTTTCAGAGGTTTGTACATAATGGGGAATTCTCACTTTTTTTTTTAACCTTATGGGAAGAATTCCCCAGAAACAGCTACTTTACAAAAGAGGTTTTCCCCCACTCCCTTGTTTGTGACTGGCTGAGTTTTGTTTGTGTGAAAGATCTTTGCATTAAAATAGACTAGGATGGATCTCAAATGTAAATGTTTCTACAGGAGGGTGGATTTGTTATACTGACCACGATTTCTATAGCAATGGCAATTAGACTTATATACTGCCCCATAGTGTTTAGTGCACTCTCTGGACGGTTCACAAGGTAATTAGCATTTTGCCCTCAACATGCTGGGTACTCATTTTACCAACCTTGAAAGGATGGAAGGCTGAGTCAGCCTTGATCTCCATCAGGAATCAAACTCACAATGTCAGCAGGAGTTTGGCTGCATATAGTAGTTTAACCACTGTGCCACCAGAGCTCTTTCTACCCACAATTCTCTGCTACGTACCTGCCCATCCTATTACAATGTAATCCAGCTGTCTGAAACAGTGCTTGCTTTTCTGTCCTGAGAAGTAGGTTGTGGGGTTTCCTTGCCTGCAAATGATGATCTGTCAGCTGTGCGGTGTCTTCCCTCTGATCTGTGTCCAAAAAGGAGTGCAGAGATCAGGACCTGATTTGATCTGTGCCCTCTTGGAGGTTGTCTAATCCAGGGGTCAGCAAACTTGGCTCTCCATGTGTTCTTGAACTTCAATTACCAGAAGCTGAAGTCAGTACATCTGCTGATCAAGACTTCTGTGAATTGAAGTCTAAAAACATCCAGAGAGTGGAGTTTGCTGTCCCCTGCTCTAATCCAGTGATGGCAAACCTTGGCTGTCTAGGTGTTCTTGGATTTCAGTTACTAGAAGCCCAAGCCAGCACTTCTGCTGATCAGAGCTTCTGGGAAATGAAGTTCAAGAACAGCTGGAGTGTCAAACTTCGCCATCACTGCTCTAATCTAATCCAATCTAAGTGAGTGTCCATGCTAGTATTTGTGCATTTTCAGATACTGTACCTAGGAACTCCACCTTACCCCATTTGCTTCAGTGAAGAAATGAAAATGGCTGGAAAGTCAAGGGGTAGGGAACTACAATGACCCATCAATGATTGTTTTAGAATAGGAAAAGGAGTAGACAAGACTGCATATTGTCACCCTGCTTATTTAATTTATATGCAGAATACTTCAAGCATAATGCAGGGCTGGACGAATCACAAACTGGAATTAAGATTGCTGGGAAAAACATCAACAACCTGAGATGTGCAGATGATGATACCCTAATGGCAGAAAACAAAGAAGACCTAGAGAGCCTCTTGATTAGGGTGAGAGAGAAGAGTGCAAAAGCTGGCCTGAGAATCAACATAAAAAAAGCAAGATAATGGCATCCAGCCCCATCACTCCCTGGAAAATAGAAGGGAAAGAAATGGAAGCACTGATAGACTTTACCTTCTTGGGATCCAAGATCACTGCAGATGATGACTGCAACCATGAAATAAAAATATGCTTACTTCTTGGGAGGCAAGCTATGAGAAACCTGGGCAGCATAATAAAAAGTAGAAACATCACCCTGCCAACAAAATTCTGTTGGTCTTCTCTGTAGTAATGTATGGTTATGAGAGCTGGATCATAAGGAAAGCTGAGAGCAGAAGAATAGATGCCTTTGAAATGTGGTGCTGGAGGAGACTTTTGAGAGTCCCCTGGACTACAAGGAGATCAAATAAGTCAATCCTGAATCCTGAAGGAAATCAACCCTGACTGCTCCCTGCAAGGACAAATACTGAGGATGAAGCTCAAGTACTTTGCTCACCAAATGAGAAGAGAGGACTCGCTCTAAAAGGCCTTGATGCTGGGAAAGATTAAAGGCAAAAAGAGAAGGGAGTGCCAAAGAATCTGGTGGCTCGATGGCATTGTTGATGCAATGTGCATAGAAAAATGGGCTGAAAAACAACAATGAATATTAAGGATGCAGTTGATCCTAAGCAGAGGGTTCAGCATACTTTCAAATCATCCATCCATTGTGACTACTGGAAAGTATACAGTAGCATGAGAACAAAGTTAACTTGTGAATCCAACCCTTTGAAACTCAGAATGTTTACAAAGGCAAACTTCTTCCTTTGTGAAGGAATTGCATCCATGCATTTTCCTTAGTAAAATGTATGTTTATTAGAGAAATACATTTGGGATAGGAGATGAAAGCAGGCCTGCTTTTAGCCAACTCAGAGCAAGTTTTCTCAGGGCACTATAGCTGACTAGTTGGAGCTGTTTGAGATTGCTCAAAGTTATGGCATCCACACATTTCAGATGATGACTCTCCAACCTTCTCCTGAGTGTGGCTTTTTGAACCCTCATCAGGAGGCACTCACATTTGGTGTGGAAAATGGACTGGCAGGGAGTACCTTCAAAGGCTAGAAAGGATTTGCATTTCCCTCCAATTTTTATAAGCTCATAGATCTTCCAGTATTTCCAATCTCCCCCCTCTGCAGAAAACATGGAAAATTTCAAATTTTAATCAGTTGTTAGAGGGAATTATGGTTTGAAATACCAGACAAACATCAGATTTCCTCATGCATGCATTTCCTCTCCAAGTTAAGCAACTGGAATTGATGGCCAATTACCTGTGTCTGCTCAATTGACTTCATTATGTACATTAAAATAACATGACACACAAGATGATAAATACACTGTCCCTAGCGAGATGTCCATCCAATGCACTTTTCAACCCTAATAAATAGATGTTCCTGGTGTCAGTCCTGTTGCATAAACTGAGTTGCAGGGCTGCACTCAGGCAAAGCCCTTGAGCATCATTGATAAATATGCATCCATTTGATAGAAAATGTACATCAGAAGCACTTACAGTATGTGCTAATTAAATGATATAGTAAGTGTGTGCTTAAATGATGTGAGTACAGTTTGTGTGTCTACATGTACCAGGGTCTGTGTCGAAGTGAGTGAGAACAGAATATTAATATGCATTTGATGCAATGATTCCATGTGATTAGGTTTCCATATTGTACACATCCACATCCACACATATACATATGAATTTATCCAGCTGAAAAAAACTTGAGAAAATAAATAAAAATAGATACTTAAAGAAAAGAGTGAACCAAATATGTATAAAGACATACTGAAAGCTAGATTTTTCAGGTGAATATAAGGGGAGGAAACACCTCCTTTTAGACCAGTAGGACAATGGAACCAGTACTATGATCTTGATTCCTGCATTGAACAGGGGGTTGGATTCCACTATTCTATTATTCTAAAGTTCTATATGGGAAGAAGAAGAAACTCAAAAGTGTTGCAGTAGAATAAAGTACCTAGAAGAGTACAGAAATACTGATAGGATTATGAAAAATGCTATTCAAGTGAACATTTCACACTCATTTTGTGTACGTACCAAGCAGTGGTTCTAGGTGATATGGAAGCAGTTTGGATATACAATACTGTGCAAAAGTATTTTGCCATTGTGGAAAAGATGGCTTGGGGAAAATTCACTGAGTGATTTCAAGGGAATATAACTCAACCCCTGACCCACCAAACTTTGAAAGAGTCTTCTACTGACTCTTTTCTCAATCTTCTCTAAGTTTGGTGAACTTTGGAGTTAGACTGCCCAAGTTATGACAACCCATATCACTCACAGAATCCCCACCCCAAACAACTGGTGGTGGCCTAGGACTTTTACAGAGCATTACATTAGCCATATTTACCTAGAACCCCCTAAACAGGGTTGCCATAAATCAGAATTGATTTGGCAGCATAGCATGGTGGTGGTGGTGGTTATGATGATGATTATACAGATGTAATTTCCTTCCTTCTCATACCTCACTCTTTCCTTTCATCTCTCAAGATGAAAAGGGACAGCCATGGTTCCTGACCTATCCAACAAAGGATGCACTCAAAGGGAGGGAAAGGTACTTGGGCAATCACATCAGAAAGGATTGCTTTATAGGGAGAAATCTAGCTTAAAGTGACCCCTCCATCTGTTGAGGAATTGCTCGAGCCTAAATGATATTTGCCCTACAGCACTAGCTTGAGCAGAGATCAGGATCAGGCCAGAGTGCAATTTCCCTTCTGCCATGCAGTTGTTGGAAAATAGATCACCCTGGACTGTTTGGCATGTTGTCCAAAAAGCCATCTATTTCACCAGCAGGCCATCACACCCTTAGTTTGCTAGAACTAGAACCTCTATGACTGTTCTTATCCCAGATGTATTTTTCTAATAAATACAAACTTTCTTATTTTCTTACAAAGAAGAAGGGATTTGATTCCTTTACAAAGATGGAAATCTGATCAGAAAATCATTCTGAGTCTTGAAGAGCTGAAATCCACAAGTGAACCATTGCTCCAGAACCACTTCTTCTTTCATAATTAAGTCAGATTTAAATTGCCAAACTGAAGCAACCTTCTTGGCTTTGTCATAGGACTCTGCCAGTGCTAACAGGATAATGGAAATGCAATATGCCAATGATACTGTATCCAGTGGTGGGTTGTCTACCCGAAGCTACCCCCCAGATGCAGCAATCTGGAGGGCGGCCAGAGAGGCAATCGAACCAGTCGCCTGGGGGTTTTCTAACCCCCCCCCCCCAGCGATCCCCTCTGGATTTTTGCTACTGGTTCGGCCGAACCGGTCCAAATCAGGAGCAACCCACCACTGACTATCGCCTCCTCTCATACCTGAGGAGCTGAAACAGTCAACTGTTTCAAGAATGCATGTGATCATTTTGACCTCACCATAAATGCTCAGAAAACCAAGGTACTTGCACAACCCACCCCAAGGACAGCCCTTCCAGAGTTCAGCATTACCATCTCAGATATGACACTGGATCAAGTAGACCAGTTTTCTTAACTTGGTAGCATCCTGTCTAAAAACTGCATCTGTGATTAGGATGTGGTGAAGAGAATTGGTGCTGCCCATTCTGCCTTTGATTGTCTATCACACCAGCTCTTCATGAACAAAGATTTAACAATCCATACTAAACTCATGATATACTAAGCTATTGTTATCTCAACATTATTGTATGGCTGTGAAACATGGACCTTCTATTGCCAAGACATCAAAAAGCTTGAGCACTTTCGCCAGCAGAAGCTCAGATCCATCTTCAACATCAAGTGGGATGACTATGTCACCAAAATCGCAGTTCTCAAGAAGGCAAATGAAGTATTGAAGCTTCCATCATAGGCCATCATCTAAGATGGATAGGGCATGTCCGCTATAGGGACAGTTACAGGCTTCGTCGTCATATTCTTTATGGGGAACTTGCAGAGGCCTTACAGAGCTACTTTGAAGTGCTATAAGGGCTAGCTGAAACAAACCATGAAGGTGTCAGGTATAAACCCCTAAACATGGGAGGCTGTGGCCAAAGATTGCCCACATTGGTGCCAAATCATGTCTGCTGCTACTGGTCACTTCTAAGGAGAATGCCGCAGACATGAAGAGGCTAAGCGACAAACATGAAAGCTTCATCAAACTCAACCACACCCTCCACCCAGTGGTGTCGCGCAGACTTCAGCTGCCCAGGGCGAAGAACAAACTCGCTGCCCCCCTAGGCTCGCCACTGCCGCCGCCGCCGCCGCCGCCACCGCCCCCAGTACCCAGTTAACCCCTCGCTGTCTGTGCCAAGGTCCCTGGGGCCGAACCCAGGGCAGGCAGAACCCCTGACAGCCAGCTGGACGGGCAGGCAGGGGCGAGCAGGCAACGGAAGCCCGGGTCCTGTGGAGCTATACCTCCAGCATCAGGGATGCGGCCAGGACAAGGCACGCGACAGGGCGCAGCGGTGAGGGGAGGAGGCAGAGGAGGACGTGGAGACAATCAGAATGCTGCTCCTGCTGCCGCCACCCTTCCTGCCTTGCTGCCGTGCCCAGGGTGGCCCTCAATGTAGCGTCCCCCAAGCCGGGCCTGCCTACCTGCCTGCCTGCCTGCCTGCATTCCCAGGCTAGGCTTGGGCAAAGCCACCTCCCCCCCATTGCCTGGCTCGCTGCACCGGTAGGGGAGGGAGAGCCCCTGACGGCTAGCTGGGTGGATGGGCGGGCGGAGGTGAGCAGCGCGCACGTGCGGGGCGCTCGTCAGGGGTAGGTGGCGGAGGAGGGAGAGCAAGGGCAGCCACGGCCGGCAGGAGGCAAAGAGGGGGCAGCCTGGCCACCGGCGCAGCAAAAGGGCCGCCTTCTGCCTGGGAAGTCCTGCTCCCTAAGCCCAGGCAGAGGGAGGCCAAAGCGGTGGGGACATTTTGCTGCCCCCTGAAAAGCGCTGCCCAGGGCATCCGCCCCCCCTGCCCCCACACTACGCCACTGCCTCCACCATCTGTTCAGTGCAGTGTGCGGCCACATGTTTCATGCCAGGATGGGTTTAGGGAGTCACCAGACACACATTCATCAACTGAGAAAAACCAGTAAATGAGTCAGAGCTGAGCCAGTGGACTTGAGGCACATATCCATTCAGCAAATGTCGAGGTTTATTCTTGCTTAGTTCTCTCAGTGTCTGCTGATTCTTCTCTCCTGATCTTAGGTGGAATGATGCCAACAAGAGGATATATTTTCTCAACTTGTATAGGTTTGACAGCAATGTCAACTTGTTTTGCATATGCAGATGCACTCCATACTGGAATAGCATACTCTGCTGCAGAAACCCTTGGGGCCAAAGGTGATGTATGCAGCATGGATAGTTCAGGTCTCCACGTATAGTTTGCCAACTTCCTGAAGATATTGTTCCTCCTGCTAACTTTAGGTTTGGTATTCGGGCAAGGCTGCTTAAAAGAGAGTGTCCTGTCAAGTGTCACGCTGAAGTATTTAGGTCCTGATCAGTGCTCTAATCAATTCCCTTGCCACATAATATCAAACTCAATCCCTGCCTCTTGGTTTCTCTCCAGCACACACTGGGTTCCATTTCTTAGAAAACCACTTTCACTCCACTCTCAGTTTTACTCATTTTACCACAGTGAGACTCTTTGTTAGAGCCACAGAACAGGGATATGTAGCAGACTTTCCTCTTGTGTGACAAGGCAACTCCCTAGCAGCCGTTTCAGCAGGAGGAAACAGCTCCTGAATTACATTTGCCTTGGTTTACTTATTTACAACTTAATCATTATCTCAGCCAGAGATCTGTTACAATACAGATCTTTCACGTTTTGACAGAATTTGAATTAATATGGCAATTAGGGGGCTAGAAGTGCCAAGGGCTTCATTTCCCAGTAGCATTAGCTATTGTGTAAAGCAGACTAAAAAGTAACGGCCAGATTATCTAGCTCCTTGGAATATAGATTGCTCAGGTGGAAATCCACCTCCTGTGAATGGAAAAGCATCTGGTCTCAGTATGCCCACCATTATCTGTGTATGTAGATGTTAGCAAAGCTTGCTTAAAAGAATATCCAGATGGTAACAGAACACAGTGATATAATAAGATTCATTTGCAGAAGCTTTATAGGGATGTTGCTTAAGGGTGGGAACTCTGTGGGTTCTCCTCCTATATTCAAGTTGTCCAAACCCCATCTTCTTTATATTCTGTGCATGACTTTTTTTTTTGTAAATGTTGGTAAATTCTTCAACCCAAAATCTGAAATGTTCTCTGTCTAGATCAGTGGTGCCCAAACTAAGGCCCAGTGGCCAGGTGTGGCCCCCGATGCCAATTCATCCGGCCCACGAATCTCTCATCGCTCCTGGAAGCAGAAGTAAAACGCACCTGTAAGGGCATAGTCAAAGCAGTGGTATTCCCTGTGGCAATGTATGGTTGTGAGAGCTGGGCCATTAGGAAAGCTGAGCGCAGAAGAATAGGTGCCTATGAAATGTGGTGTTGGAGGAGAGTTTTGAGAGTCCCCTAGACAGCGAGGAGAACAAATAAGTCGATCCTAAAAGAAATCAACCCTGATTGCTCCTTAGAAGGTCAAATTGTAAAGATGAAGCTAATGTACTTTGGACTGTTCTGAGGACAGTCCTGTGGTGTCATGGGAAGAGCTGCTATTTAGCTGTTATTTAGATTTTTGGGGGTAAAACTTGTATCTCTTATATAATATATAATCAATATAGTTTGTTTTGACTGACTTTTGTATGTTGTTACAACGACAACGACAACGACAACGACAACGACAACGACAACGACAACGACAACGACAACGACAACTTCTTAGAAAAAATCAACCCTGACTGGTCCTTAGAAGGTCAAATAGTAAAGATGAAGCTAAAGTACTTTGGACATCAAATGAGAAGAGAGGATTCACTTGAGAAAGCCTTGATGCTTGGAAGGGTGGAGGGCAAAAGAAGAAGGGGACGGCCCAAGATGAGATGGCTAGATGGTATTGTAGAGACAATGGGCACAGAGCTGAACGGGTTGAGGAGAATGGTGGGGGACAGGAGTGCCTGGAGGGCAGTGGTCCATAGGGTCACAAAGGGTCGGAATCGACTGTGCGACTAAACAACAACAACAGATGATTTATTATTATTATTATTATTATTATTATTATTATTATTATTATTATTATTATTATTATTATTATTATTATTATTATTATTATTATTATTATTAATGGCAAAAATTTCCAAGGTTTTCAAGATACAAGTTGTACCTCACTTAAAGAGCACAATGTGTTCCATAGGATTGCTCTTTAAGCGAAACACCATTGTAAGTGATCAATTGTGACTTCTGGTGGGGGAGATTGCGAACCACAATTTAGTTGTTAAGCAAGCTTTTGGTTGGTTTTAGTTGTTAAGCGAAGCAAACACATTCAGAGAAAATTCTGCTCTTTAAGCGAATTACTCTTTAAGCGAGGCACTCTTTATGTGAGGTTTGACAGTACAGAGTACACATAAATGGTTTACCATTCCCTTCTTCTGGGGACACTCTGGGATTTAGCAGCTTCCCCATGGCTGTTAAGGCTGGCTCTTCTCTCAGGCAGCACTGTGGGGAATCAGACTCCCAACTATGGCCAGAAACCTAAACCACTGAGCTATCATCCAGCTTGCCTCTTTCTACCAGCAAGCCTCTTAAGATGAGCGTGTGGCAGAGAGAGAGAGAGGAAGGGAGGGAGGGAGCATAAGGAGATCATAACAATTGAAAAGGAAGATAAGAAAGGAAAGTGGGTCAAAGTGAAACAATACAATCTCAGTTGCTCAAAAAATAGCAGCTCTTGCTATAGAGAAAAAAAATTGATATACTCCCTATATTCTCAGAAATTTTAACAGGTTTGTATCACGTTCATTAGAAGAGGATGAAGACTCAGATTAGTTACAAAAAAAGAAAGGGAGTTTTCCTCTATTACAGTCATGTGGCTGGAAAAAAATGTGGAGAGAGTTCAAAATGGCTGCATCTCCCTCATGAACAAACACCCAACTGCTCCCAACAACCAGGAGGCAAAGGGTATGGGTCAGGAAATCAAATTGCAGGCAGGAAGGCAACACCTTTTTCTGATTGGTTATCAAATTAAAAAAAATCAGGTAAGCAAGTTAGTCTTGGTAACAGAATCTCCCTTCTCTCAAGGATGTGTTAACCCTTTATATGTTGAATTGCCTATTCCCAATACACACGATTTCTGCCCCTGTTCCCTTCACCACCCCTTTTCTCCCTCTCTATTTCTCTGCCACCTACTTCTCACCTCTCCTTTTGTTCCTTTTCTTATTCATCCCATAGGCTGCTGGGATGAAAGAGATTGCTCTTGCCAGCGCTTTGAACTGACTATTTCTAAAAGTGCTTTTGAAACTAGGGCTGCTGACAACCAGACATTTGTCCATCCCTGGATCTTCAAGGCTTATGGACCTTATTTTCCCTGGCTGAACTTTAGACCTTTTATACACACTCGGTGAGAACTGCACTGCTCTACAACCATAAACATGACTTTACTAACACTTCACTGCCCTCCCCAAATTCATTTAAGTCGTTTACTGCGCTGTATATCTCATCATAACCCTGCCTTGAAATTCGCCTGCAATGGATATTGCTCTCGCTATATGGATCATTGAGCAGGGGAGAACATTTATGACCTTCCTTACCCTTCTCCAATGATGGAGGGAAGCTGCAACTTATACATCCTGTAATGAGGTGCTCAAAGAGAAATCTCCATAGCCCATGGGAAAAGATATCAATTGAGCAGTCTTGCTGACCCAGCCTCTTTCCATTTGCTTAGCATCTGAGTTGCTATTGAATTTGACTCATCTGTGAAGAATTTGCACAACACTTTGCAGGCAAAATTGCTCAGATCTACTCTGACACGGATGCTGTAGATCAGGGGTTCCCAACCTACAGCCCATGGGCAGGACCCGGCCCCCGATGCTGATTCATCTGCCCCATTGCCATCTCCGCCACACCTGGAAGTGGAAGTGGACATGTTTATGCATGTGTGTGTGTCTTATGTCAGCCATAAAATGCACCTGTGCATGTGTAAACACATACACAACTGTTGTAAACATGGAAGTGGCAATATTTACAAAAGCCATAAATGCACCTGCATCCAGGGTGTGTAGTCTGGCCCGCTCAGCTGTCTGCCCATGGTGGGAAAAGGTTGGCCACCTACTCTGATATAGAGCTGTGGATGTAACTATGGCCTCTGCTTCTCCTGTGTTAATGGATAAGTCTTAGCTTATGCAGCCTGACGATGTGGACAGGAACCATGGAGAGATGAAAGCTACCATGTGTCTCTTGGACCTTTATTTATATTTTATTTATTTATTTTTGTTTGTTTGTTTACATCCCCAATGTCCAGATAAGAAAACAAAGTGAAATCAACAAAGCTGTTGCCAAATATCATAAACAGAAATTGCATTGGGCTGTCTAAAATGACAGACAGGTTTTGGACAGCGGCAGTCACTGCGTGGTATCCCAGAAAAGTAAAAAGACCCCTTGGTCAAACCTGTAGAAGAAGGCAGTAGCAAAAGAAATGGAAAGCAAGTTGCGACCAGCAGGAACTCACACCTTGATAATCTAGTCAATTGAGGAATTTATTTATTTATTTATTTATTTGTATGTGTTGTTGTTCAGACTCACAGTTGAATCCGACTCTTTGTAACCCCATGGACCAGTGCACGCCAGGCATCCCTACCCTCCACCATCCTCCACAGCCTGCTCAGCTCTATGCCCATTGCGTCAACAATGCCATCTACCCATCTAATCCTCTGCAGCCCCTTCTCCTTTTGCCCTCAATCTTTCCCAACTTCAAGGCCTTCTCGATTGAGTCCTCTCTTCTCATTAGGTGACCAAAGTACTTTAGCTCCATCTTCAATATTTGTCCTTCCAAGGAGCAGTCAGGATTGATTTCCTTCAGGATCGACTTATTTGATCTCTTTGCTGTTTAGGGTACTCACAAAATTCTCCTCCATAGAGGATGTTGCTTGGTGTGGTTTCAAAGGAAGTTGAAGAAAGAGAGAACATGAAAGAAATTGCACCTTAAGGAGGGGAGACCTCAAGAGTCCCTAAAGAACAATTAGGTTTTGCTGCTACCAAGGCAACCTGAGAATTGATAGCTCTAATAACCATTCTGGAGGACCATAGGATTCAACTCCTAAAACATCTGGAAGCTCATTTTGCAAGGACATTTGGAAGCTGCTCAGCTGCTGATAAGAGAGCCACTCAGGTCCAACTACATTTAAGCAACTCAAAACAAACAAATCAAAACAACCTTTTACCAAACAATCTTACTTCTAGCATTTTTTCTGAAGATGTCACAAAAATGATCACCCATTTTGGTGAACAGTAAACTGGGAGGAGGTTTTTTTTTTTTTTTTTGGGGGGGGGGGATCTCTTAGCACCAAAATAACATTGACCTACTTTGCAGAGTCGGGCCAGGGGCAGCTAACCTTATGTATCTAAATACCCTACAACACTCCAGAAAAACCTATGTATCAATAGAAAGAGAATTAGCATCATGAGGACTTAGAAGCTGCCACCAATTGGGGAGAGCCGTACCAAATGTTTACATTCTAAATCTGTAAATATTTGCTCAGTAGACACAGATGCTTATTCTTTTTACTTGCAGGTAGTCTGGTAAGGTGACAGACGGCTTGCCCCGTCCTTGCCCCCTTCCAGCATAATCATGACATATTAGAATTGAGAAATGTAACACATTTAGTTTGACTCCTCGTTTGCCACAGGGTAATGGAAAAATCTGCCAGAGGAGAAACTTAATGTATGTAAACAAATCCACTTAGTTATTCTTAGCCCAGAGCTGCCTTTGATTCATATTGTTGTGACACTACGCTCTCCCTATGGGCGAAATTCATCCTTGCCATGCACATTGCAAATGAGTATTTTATTTTAATTCATATTAATCTGGTGTTGTTTCAAAACAGGGCAGAGGACCAGCGTTACTTGTCTGCACAGAGAAATGCAAGGGCGGCACTTCCAAACAGAGAACATCGTAAGTCATATCTCCCACCCCTCACACATATTACACCACTCCATTCCTTTGGCAGCTGTGATTCTGTAGGGATTAATTAAGACACAAGGAACCTTCCGAGTCCCGTTCCCAGCAAGTCCTTGTGCAAGAGAAACCAGGCTACATTGTTATACATGGAAATGATTGTGCCACTGAAACTCGCACTGGGTTGTTTATTTATTTAGTGTATGGCAAACATTTCTGGGTAGAACTAGAAAAGAAATATGTTAGATTTGCACTTCAAAAATCTCTTTTCTGCATGTTCTGAGACAAACACAATGAAGAATGGAACCTCGGTTAACGCAATTAATGCGTTCTCTGGGATCTTTCTTACAGCAAAAATTACATTAACCGATTTCCCCATAGGATTGCATTGAATGCAATTTCCCATAGGAATGCATTGAAAACCAAAATACATTAAACGAAACATGGTTTTCCATGGGAATGCATGGAAAAATCCATAAAACGACCCACTATTCTCTATGGATTTCCTTTTGTTATACAATGTTTATGTTAACTGAAACATTTGTTAACCGAGGTTCTAGTGTGCATATTTTCTTTAAGCATATCAGAGAGTAAACAAAACAAAAAGTTAATATATGTTGTGGCACCTTAAAGACTAACTGCTGTATTTTAATGTTAGCTTTCATGGATCAAGTCCCACTTCGTCAGGCATAAGATGAGGCTCCATGGCATCAGTTTATACACATCAGGTACAGAGCTACAGAATGATTAGCATAACAGATAAGTATACAAATCAGTGTGGTTTTTTTTTTACAACTGGTAACACCTATTATTCAGATTAGTTGTGGAGCTTTGCCCGTTTAAATTGCAAATGGTTAGTAAAGGGAAGCAAGACAAACAATGTGGCATTACACATTTGCTAAGGTGTGACAAAATGCATATAGGGTCATTGGTTGTTATGTTGTCTCTGATTTATGGCAACTTTATGAATGAGAGCCATGTTTGTCTGTGTTTCAAAGAAAAACGAAACAAAACATGTTGTAGCACACTTTGAAGACTAACTGTTAAATTTTAATGTCTGACTAGGTAAAAGTAAAGGTCACCCTTGCTCGAAAGCCAGTTGTATCTGACTCAAGGGTTCAGTGCTCATCTCTGTCTATAGCTGAAGAGCCAGTGCTGTCTGCATTTGCAGACATTTCCATGGACATGTGGCAGGCATGCCTCAACACTGGAGTGCACAGAACATTCTTTACCATCCCACCGAAGTGGTACCTATTTATCTACTTGCAATTTCTTGCTTTCGAAATGCTAGGTTGGCAGGAGCTGGGACAGAGACAGGCGCTCATTCCATCATGCAGTACTTGGGTTTTGAACTGCTGACCTTCTGCTTCCCAATCAGCGTCTTAACCACTTGAGCCACTGCAGTCCCTGCCCGACTCTAGAGGGCAGTGGTAATCTCTGTTAACAGCCAAAGAGCCTACATTTCTGTAGTCATATAGCAGGCATAACTAGATGCTGGAGCACATGAAACAATGTTATCTTTCCTGCCAAAGCAATACCTATTTACCTACTTGCAATTTCTTGGTTTCGAACTGCTAGGTTGGCAGGAGCATTGTTATCCGATTTTAGCGTTATCTGATACAGTCGTTATCTGAGGTATTACTGTATTTGCTATTGATCTGCCCAAGATAACACGTTGGCAGTGGGTACACACTGCAAAAAAAAAAAATACAGATTTGCAGGATCAGGATGGTGCAATTTCACTGACTTTGTGTCTACCTAAAAAAAAAACCAACTTCAAAATGTTTGCCAGAAAAAAGTGGAAGCGTGAGCTTTATCTCTGTTCATTAGGATCTCATCTTTGATTGTGGCACACCAGTGCCTTTGAGATATCCAGTGAACTTTGCTGAGGCCTCTTCTGGTGCCTGCTTCTCTCTGTGTGTGTCTGTGCCTCTCTCTTTTCTTGTGAATCTCTAGGGAAGAGTTTCAGCATCCTTGAATTCTAAACAAGGCAGTTAGAAATCCAGGACCAGAGTGTTGTGGAAGGAAACCATAAACCTATTGGGATCTTCTTGGGAAGCCTTTGACCCCCTCAGACGCTGTGGTTGATCTAGCAGCAATCTCTCGCTGCCCACAATCCCATTCCTTATATTGTTCCCATTTTCCTTTTGGGCATAATCCCTACTTTGTTATGAAGAAGAGGAAGAAGTTGGGGGGGGGGGGGGTGAGGGGAATGGTTGCTTGTTAGAAAAAGAACAATGCTGAAACTAAGTTTTTTATGCACTGCATGCTTCTCCCTGCATAGCGGGAGGATTAATATACTTGCCTCCAACCCTAACATTAGCATTCTCAGCTGTCTGCAGACAATGTATTACACCTGTATTGTTTTTGTTTCTTTCCTTTAGGAGACACACCTAACTAGTAAGAATGGGGTGGTGGGAGGATGGAGGAATTCAATCCATTTTTTTCTAATAATAATATTTTTGTGTTAGAAATTATTCTGGGTTGAAGCTGTGCCAGATTAAGCCAGCAAGAAGCCTGTAGCAAATCATGTCAAGAGGCCCTTGCTTAGATTTAGGATTTAGGATACCTATAAAATAAAACACCACTAATAAAAATAAACTTTTCTCAATTTGATGTGGGCAAATTTAGAGATAACACGAATCAAATCAATTTATCTAAGTAAATCACATTCAATGCTCATTAAGATGAGGTTATTTAGATGATCTTGCCCCATCGTGTTCTTTAACTCATTTTTTATTCAGTTTAATTTTGAAAAAGAACGTTCTAGGCTGCAGTTGGCAATCATTAAAGAGGAATAAATACGTAAGATGATTTCTACATTTGGAAAACATGACTCTAAACCTATAAAACAAAACAGAGCTCACATGTTGATCCACTCTGCCATTCAATACAAATTTGCACAACTACGCAGTAGCTCGTAAGATGCATGCACAAAGATGGTTCTGCTTGCCCATGCATCTTACTCTTTGGCACACATTGAATGCTGTAATGAGACATCGGCGAGTCTCTCCGAGTGAACATTTTTTGAATATCCACACGAATGTACTGAATATTTAAATCTGGATTTCCATTCTAGCATGCGCGGGGCCCGGGGGGCCCAGAGACGAGGGTGCCCATAGCATTTGCTACCCCTGCTATATGACTGATCTAGCACTAGGTTGAAAGGATTTTTGCTAGAGGGACTCCACTCAGGGGATGCCCGAATGAGGCTCCTTTCATGTTCCCAAGAACTTTTTCCACCAAAGTGGTCTCTATTTATCTACTTGCAATTTCTTGCTTTCAAACTGCAACATACACACACCCATTATTCCTATGGTCTTTTTTATTCATAAAAGAGAGATAATTTGAGGAGGAAGAGGTCTTTATGCTGCTCTGTTCCTACCTGTCAAACAGAACACCTAGAGCAATTAGAGGTGGCTGCACTGGCCAGAAGAAACGTTTGCCCTTTCTCAGCTTCAAGTGACCTCTCTGGTCTCAAAAACAGAGGGCAAAGAGCAAATGACAGGAGACAGTACAAAATCTTGCTCCTAAAAAGCCACCTGATTCAAAGGCAGAAAAGCAGTCTGTTTCTCTTAAGATAAAATATCCATGTCTTTTGCCCCACCCCAAAATACTCTTTTCTTCTTCTCTTGAACAGCATTAAAAGAAAAGAACAGAAAGTGGGTCAATTTCTGTGAAAATGTTATATTTGACTAATAGCAGTCTTAAAGGAAGGATGAAAAGAGAGATGGAGAAATGAAGGAGGAAGGGAGGAAAGGTAGAGAAGAAAGAAAGAAAGAAAAGCAATTACTGTACACTTATATACCACCCCATAGCACTTAATGCACTCTCTGGGTGGTTCACAACTTAATTAGCATTTTGCCCCCAATATGCTGGGTACACATTTTACCAACCTCATAAGAATGTGAGGCTAAATCAACCTAGTGACCTGTCAGAATCAAACTCACATCATCAGCAGTCGTGGCTCCAATACAGCAGTTTAGCCACTGCACCATGAGGGCTCTGGGCTACTCTGGGTAGTTTACATGATTAAAATCAAATAAACAGTAAGTTCCACAGACTAATTAGAGCAGGGGTGTCCAAACTATGAGCCGTGGGCCAGATCCAGCCCCCGATGCCAATTCATCCAACCCACGCCACCCTTGTCACTCCTGGAAGCGGAAGTAAAATGCGCCCGTACAGGCATGTTTTACTTCCATTTCCGGGAGTGACAAGGGTGATGCAGGCCAGATGAATTGGCATCAGGGGCCAGATCTGGCCCACGGGCCATAGTTTGGACAACCCTGCTTTAAGTAGAGAAAATGGCAGCTTAAATTTATCTCATCCTGTTGCAAAACAGATTTCAAGGCACGTTTTACTTCTGCTTCTGGTGGGAGGAACCACGTGACTGGCCCATTGAACCATGTGACCGGCCCATGGCCCAAAAGATTTGGGCACCCCTGAATTAGAGAAATATTTCTGCCAAAAGATAGGCTTTCAAAGTCCTGGTCATCATCGAGTTCACAACCTTTTACTTTTATTGAGACTTGGTCAGAAGAGCTCCTCAGACACTATTGTCTGTCCAAACAGTCACGACAAAATTTTCATACAATTAAAGTCCTTCATTGCTATTGTGAAAGACAGTTATTGCTATTCTGGTTTCTGCTGGGAATAGGTTAAGAGTGTCCTTGTTCTAATTTTCACAGTCCACAGGTGGCAGACAGTACAGAGGTCTGGGAGTGGAGCCGGGGTTTGTAGATAAAATCTTTCCCAGGCATCACAGTCATAGCTTTCAGAAATGCTAGAAACAGCCATCAGCACCAACCTTTGCATAACATGTTTATAACGCTGAAAGAAGCATGACTGTCTACTTCAGACTTCTTTGTTTCAATCTAAAATGCACTCACCCTCTCCTTTTCTCTCTCATCCTTGGCTTGTTGCTGTGGAGAATGGCAAATGTAAATGGTTTTTCAGGTAATAAGATGCATGAGCAATGTTTGAACACAAGTGAAAAATTCTTGTCTCAAGGCCAATTCAAGACCAAGTATTAAAGGTATCTCAGTTCCTATGCTCAGGACAAATTCAAATGTCTAGACCAAGGATTCTCAACGTGCACCCCATGGGCCAGATACAACCAATTGGCACCATTTCATGTGGGCCCCCACTGCCTCCACCACACCCAAAAGTGCCATGTGGTGGAGGAAAGGCAAAATGGCCGTCCAGCCCCGGAAGCTGTCTGAGGGAGCACGACCCAGCCCCTGGCTTAAATAGGTTGAGAACTCCTGGTCTAAACTAACATGCAGATAATAAGGATAAAGGTCTCCCTTGCTCAAAAATGTTAAGTCCAACTCTAGGGTGAGGTGTTCATCTCCATTTACAGCCAAAGAGCCAGCACTGTCTGCATCTGCAGATGTTTCCATGATCACGTGGCAGGCATGACTAGATGCTGAAGCGCACAGAACACTGTTAACTTCACACCAAAATGTACAGTACCAGTGTTCTGTGTACTTAGATGTCTAGTCATGCCTGCCACATGACCACAGAAACATCTGCAGATGCAGACAGATCACAGATTGCTCTTTGGCTGTAAACAGAGATGAGCACCGAACCCTAGAGTTGGATACAACTGGCTTTCAAGTAATGGAGACCTTTTATCTTTCAGTTCAGAATCTCAGATCATTTGCTGTGAGTTGGAGTTTAATTCCAGTGAATGGAAGTCTCTTTTCAACCAACCAACTGCTGAAGTCCTCAAAAGAATTGTACCATTCTACCTTCTTGTACAACAGTTAGTCTTTAAGGTGCCACAACGTTTTTTGTTTTTTCTTTGTTTACTGTCTGATATGGAAATAGGATTAAATGTTTTTTCTGCAATCTTAATATACTTAATATACTTTGAACTCTCTAAACACAGGCTATCTATAACATCTGTTTTTGGTCTTAGTCTTTCAGCAGTAGGACCCACCAACACAGGAATGAACGCCGTTATCTTTACAGATTTCATCTGCTTTAGTCCAATAATGGAAGCTGCCCATAGTGACTTCTATTGCCTTTCTTTATCTAATCCATCAGATAATATAGTCTCCATACTTGATTGTACAAAAAATTGCCTGAAGACTCTGCTCTCTTCTTATAAAGGGGATTGATAGCCTTGCAGTGGATAGAGACAGCCTGCCGTTGAGTTTTCAAAGGGTACTTTTTCTTTCCAAATGGAGATTCAAAATGTGTTCAACATTACAGTATTACTTTTCTTGTTCTCGGCAAACCCAAAAGCCATTCAGGGTGAATTCCAACACCCGATGAAGCTTTTGAGTGTCTGCAACTGTTTCCTCCCACAACATCTCACTAGATGTGCAGAAAACCTGAATTTATTGACTTTAACTAAAATTCACAAACATGTCATACTCCCCCCCCCCCAATTGCTTTTTGAAGCATCTTTTCCTAACATAGGAAACAAGAAGGTCTTCAAAATGTACAGAGTATGATGTGGCTTTATCATTGGTCCAATATAGACACTGACATAAAATGGATTTTAGAATTTGATCTCTGGCAAAACAGCTGCTCCCCCTGTTCCCACCTTTGCTATTGTTGCATATTTTATAGATGGAAATCCTGTTGTTAAGCATAATAAATCAATACTGGAGTAGGTCAACTAACTGAATGGGGATCTGATGAATCAACTCCTCTATTGATTCAATAGATTCAAATGTGATTTCCTGTGTCTTACTTTAGAATAGTAAACTGTAGTTAGAGTAGGTCCATTTGAATTAGTAGAACATATGGAAGAGTTGACTCATCAAATCCCCAAGGACCTATTCCTATGTAGTTTATGATGCTAATCAAAAGGATTTGGGCCATTATATGATAATGTATTGTTTATGATGGAAAATAAGGAACACAATCTTACTCATTCCTTCTTCCACCTTTGCCCTCCTTGATAAGATGATCAGTAGGACCTTTCATAGTCAAATTTAACACTTGATTGGCCTTATGGAAGTGTTTGCAAGGTAGAGAATGACATTGGTAGATAATTTTTCAAAGATAGTGACAGTGACACAAGCTAACTGTTAATTCTTCTTATTCTTCTTATTCTTCCATACAGTAATACCTCGGATAACGTTAAGACTTGGTTCCACAAGTCTTAACGTTATCCGATTTTTAGCCTTATCCGATGCATGCACCAGATAACGTTAAAATCCTATTCAGGTGGATCAGATAACGTTAACTCCATAGAGATAAGCAACAGAGGCTTTAAGGGAAAGTCAAGGAAACATGCTGGAAACTTAAAGAACTTTAAGAAATAATTGTCTAGAGGGTAAATACATTACAAAAACATGCCAGACCACCCTGACTTTAGGGGAACAAAGCCATACAGCATTTTTAAATTTTTGAAAATTTTATAAAGTGCTGTTTTAAAAGATCTGAACAGAAGCTAGGAAAATGTTTTCCTTTAGAATAAGCCCACCTACCATTGCTGTAATAAACAGAGGCGTAGCTACCGCCGTATCTGCCGTATCAATTATACGGGGCCCCCGGGCCACGGGGGGCCCCAACGTGCGTAAGCAAAACAAATCTTTACCCTTCCTAAGGACCCCCAAACAAATTTTTATACGAGGCCCCGCCAAGGCACGCTACTCTTCTGGTAATAAAGGAAGTTCCCTCAGGGCTTTGTAGGGTGTGCAAAGCTTAATTGCTTTGTAGGTGAAAGGTTTCAGTCTGCTTGTTTTCCATTGACAATGCATGAGGCTTGTGGAGCTACAATCTTGGGTTCAGGCTGTTTAGAATATAAAGGGGAAGCTTCATAAAGGTAATTGGGTCAAATTGTCTCTTTGCAATTATTTTTCTGCAAAGTGTTCTGGGTTACACTGGGGTAAGGGTCCTAAGCCTTTGCTTTGCTAAACTAGTCAGACTGGTTTTTGCAAGCCTTTGTTATTCAAATGTGGCAAGCTTGAGAGCAGGCAGCCCCTCCCTTTCTCCGAAGAGAAACTGGTGAGTCAAAGGCACACCTCAGGGAATTTGAGGCAAAGGTTATCTGATTGATCGGATAACATTAATATAATGGTTAACATAATGGTTAACATAATGTTATCCGATCCAAATGTTTGCCTCAAATTCCCCAACTTTATGCGATTTTAGTGTTATCTGATCCAATCGTTATCCGGTGTTTTACTGTATTGGCAATCCTCATGCCAATCAGCCATGAAGACTGTCCTGAGAATATAATGCAGTGGTCTTTCACCTGCCTTCCACATCGCAGCATGGCACCTGTACCACTGATCCATTTCTGTGAGTCACTTTCTGGTCCTGAGCCCTTTTGGCACACAAAGTTGTCATTGGCCCCAGGCTAGTATTGATGAAGCTGCTGCCCTCCATCAAGAGGGATTCAAGTGGGATCATTTAATCCACTTGGGGACCATCATCCCACTAGTCTTCAGGGTAATCAGATTAGTTAACCACCGCCTGACACTCAGCAATGAGTCATTAGCAGTCTAGTCTACTCTATTTCCATAGCAGGATAACTTGGCCAGACAAGAAACTGTTAATATTCTATGAAAGAAAAGAACAGTAAGCCTCTTTTAAATATTTATACAATTGTACCTTGCTTAAAGAGCATAATGTGTTCCACAGGATTGCTCTTTAAGCGAATTTGCTCTTTAAGTGAAACACCATTGTAAGTAACCAATTATGACTTCTGGCGGGGGGGGGGGACTGCGGACCCTGATTTATTTGTTAAGTGAGTTTTTTTGTTGATTTTATTTGTTAAGCGAAGCGAACATTCAGAGAAAATTCTGCTCTTTAAGCGAGTTACTCTTTAAGCGAGGCACTCTTTTTGCAAGGTTTGACTGTACAGTCAAACCTCGCATAAAGAGTGTTTCGCTTAAAGAGTAACTCGCTTAAAGAGCAGAATTTTCTATGAATGTTCGCTTCGCTTAACAAATAAAACCAACCCAAAACTTGCTTAACAAATAAATTGGGGTTCGCAATCCACCCCACAATTGGTCACTTACAATGGTGTTTCGCTTAAAGATCAAACTCGCTTAAAGAGCAATCCTGTGGAACACATTATGCTCTTTACCACTGTACTTTGAAAGCCTGATGTTGAGACAATCTTAAATGAAACAAGAGCAGGGGTGGAAGATGAGACTCCCAGGTGAGATGATACTAAACTAGTTGCTGGGCAAGAGTAGAAGACCAATGAGGGTGTCAGTAGTGCAAAGAAGCTTTTCTTGTTATGTGGTAATGGGGGGGGGGGATATTGACAGATAACTGAGGAAACTCTTAAAACTGTTTAAAACATACAAGAAAGCAAAACTAGAAGGTGAAAGAAATAGGATCACTATCCTAAATGCAGTTTTTCAATGACTATTGTGGTGGAACAAAATAATTATTATAACAATGACACTACAAAGAAACAAAAAAAATAAAAAGATGAAAATAAGAGATCTCTTCAGTGACATCCAAGAAATCAATAGCAAACAAAATTAGATTAGGGATGATGAAAAATCAGCACAATATATTATTTGAGGAGGATGAGAGAAGAAAAGATAAAAAGAACATATTGAAGAACTATACTTTACAAAATAAATTATTTTTTAAAAATTAGTTATACAAAGGGGCCTCCATTTCAAGTTGGATTCAGAAATATAAGAGACCACAATGCAAATAGATATGGGTAGGTAAAGGTAACGATCTCGCTTGCTGAAAAGCCTGTCCTGTCCAACTCTAGGATGTAGTGCTCATCTCAGTTTACTGCTAAAGAGCCAGCATTGTCTGTGTCTGCAGACATTTCTGTGGTCATGTGGCAGGCATGACAGCGTACCAAATGCTGTTACCTGCCAAAATGGCACCTATTTGTCTACTTAAAATTCTTGGTTTCGAACTGCTAGATAGGCTGGGACAGATTGTGGAAGTTCCACACAGCACTCGGGTTTCAAACTGCTGGTCTGCTGACCTTCTGGTAATTAAGCCCAGTGTCTTAACCACTAAGCTAATACTCCCATATACATGTACTGGAATATAACTAAAGAATTTCAGGAGAAAATCCATATCTGTTTTATAAATTACAGCTAAATCTTTGACAACGTGGATCATGGCCTGCAGCACCATTCAATGTGGCCTGCACTGTTGGCGCCACTGCATGCATTTACGACAGCCTCAGATGTATTTTACGGCAGCATTTACGCCGGGGGAAACCATGTGACCGGCCTGCTCAGCTGTCCAGGGGGTGTGGGCCAACCCACGGTGTAAAAATGTTGGGAATCCATGATCTATGCGCTGGACAAGATACTATATGGAGAAACAAAATGGTTTTTAGTTGACAAAGAAGTTGAACAAGGGTCTCTGGGGATCTTCATCCTTGTTCAATTTGTTTGCAGACCATATCATATGAAAAGCTAAATGAGATCAGATAAAGGAGGGGCAAGATATACAGGAGGAAACATCAATAATTTAAGATATGTAGATAAGATAACGCTGTATTGCTGGGGGTGGGGGTGGGGAATGACTTGAAGCAACTACTAATGAAGGTTAAAAAAAACTAAGTTAAACCATGAATAACAATTGAAAATTAAGAAAATCGAAATAGTGACTACAGAAAAAATGTATGGGCTAAATACTGACAATCAAGAAACCGTCTCTTGGTTCAGTAATAATCAATCCACACAGCAACTGCAGCCAAGAAATCAGAAGAAGACGGAGACTCGGAACAGCAGCTATGAAGGAATTAGAAAATATTCTTAAGGCTATCAGAGAGTAAACAAAACAAAATTGTTGTAGCACTTTAAAGACTAACTGCCTTTTTTTAATGTTAACACTCATGGATCAAGTCCCCTTCGTCAGACCTGACAGCAATTAGTCTTTAAAGAACTACAACATTTTTGTTTTGCTTTGTTTACTCCCTGATGTGCTTGAAACACAGACTAACATGGCTACTATTCCAAAAAAAAAAATCATAAGTTTGCCCCCAACTAGCTGGGCACTTATTTTAATGACCTTGGAAGAATGGATGGCTGAGTAAACCTTGAGTCTTTTGGGATTGAACTCAGTTCATGAGCAGAGTTTTGATGGTAGTTCTGCAGCTTAACCACTGCACCACAGGGGGCTCTTACCTTTTCCTCTTCTGTTCCATTCATTTACTGTCAAAGCACATCAAAGAGCTTGCTAAATTTACATCGATGACAAAATATTTCACTGCCAGATGCCAGTTTTCAGGTCTAACACCTGCACTATTTAATGCGCCTGGGTAAACACAGACACAATCTGTGCCCCCCCCGCCTGAAAACCCCCCCCACAATTCAAGCTAGAAACTCATGAGCTAACATGAAATAATAATTACACCTGTTTGTTAAGCAGTGGGGAGTTGATTTCTTTTTTTGTCTTTGTTTGTTTTCAAGTAAAAAAGCAAAAGAAAAATACAAATTGGGTTTTTCCACAAGCAGAATTAAATGTAGCTCTAACAAGATGAGGCAAATCCCAGGATTTTCTGTGCTTTTACAAATGGTTTTGAAAATGTCTGATGCCAGGAACTTTGTTTGTATCAGCTATTCATTTGTTAACATCAAGCGCTACAGAGCAAACAGTGGTTTTATGAAAGGAATCCAATGGTGGTAATTTATCGTCCTTGCTGGTAAGCAGACGACAGGAAGGAAGAAAAAATTGGCTTCCCTTTGACTTCCCAGATTTGTGTTCTATTTGCCGCAAATGAGATGCCTGGTGTTATCTTACAAAAGCACAAGATCAGGGCTTAACATGGAATGGATCGAAAGCTTTGCTTAGGCCTCGGGAAACGTTCAGCGGCCAGAAAAAGGAAGAAAATTACTTCATATATGACACCAATGTTGCTATTGATTTGCCAGAGTGAGGTTTGGCTAAGGGTAGAATTAAAATACTGTACAGTCAAACCTCGCATAAAGAGCATCTCGCTTAAAGAGTAATTCGCTTAAAGAGCAGAATTTTCTCTGAATGTTCGCTTCGCTTAGCAAATAAAACCAACCAAAAACTCGCTTAACAAATAAATCAGAGTTCACAATCCCCCCTACAACTGGTCATTTATAATGATGTTTCGCTTAAAGAGCAAACTCACTTAAAGAGCAATCCTGTGGAACGCATTATGCTCTTTAAGCGAGGTACAACTGTATATGAAAAAATAGCAATACAAAGGTTGAAGCAGCAGCTTCCTCCTGAGTGAATGTAATTTGTGTGCTGGGGTGGTGGTTTTGTTTTTTTATTTTAAATCAGACTAGATTGAGATAATGGAGGAGTGGAAACTGGATGTCAAGATGACATGATCTTACTGGCAGGAAGTGGAAAAAAGTAGTAATGTCATTTTGTGAAAGTGAACGAAAAAAGTGCCAAAGCAGGATTGCAGATGAACATTAAGTCAAAAGGAAGACAAAAAAGAAAACAAACATTATGACTACAGAAGAACTGCACAGCTTCCTCCTCCTCCTCTTCTATGTCTAGGCCAGACATGAAACTGCCAAAACGAAGGCACAATTTGGTGAGTTCATTCTGCAGTTCCCGTTGCCTGATGTAGTGTGAGAAAGATTAACCTGCAACACAAAGTTGCCAACCAGGGTACACCTGATTGTGGTTCAAGAATACCACAAACTTCATGGAGGCCCTTTCTGTGTACCACAACTGCACAGCTTCAGTGTAGACAATGAAGAAATTGAAATAGTGAAAAAATTGCATACTTGTGTTGAGTCATCAATCCAAATAGAGACTGCAGCAGTGGCGTAACATGGGTTTTTAGCTGCCCGGGGCAGCGGCCAAATTTGCCACCCCCTGGGCCCATGACGCAGACAGTGTCAAATTTTGCCATTGCCAAAAAATGCTGCCTGAGGGCCCCTCCGCCCCCAGCCACTGTTTTTGGGAGTGAAGGAGGGATCAGGGTGCCCCAAAAACAAAATCCTCATTAGTACCGGTAATAGCATCCAAGGCAAATGTGAAAAGAAGACAAGGACAAAGATCACGAGGCAGACTCAGAGGAAGGTGGAGAGATAACAACAAAGACACATTGCAACAAAACCAAATAACACCAGTGGAGGCCGCTAGAGGTCCCAGAGCAAGAACCTTGTATCTCCCTCAACACCTGAAGGGGTGGGAGGAGGAGGAGGAGAATTCATTCCCCGTGCAGGAGAGAAAAGGAAGAGTGCAAATGTCCAGAATTTGTCAAGAGAATCCCAGCAAGCAAAATCCCATTGAAACACAGGGCTGCTCACAGGTCTGTTTTACTTGATGCTGTCTGCATGCTGCTGAGATTATGAAATTGCAAATACAGTAATACCTTGGATAACGTTTGCACAAGATAACGCTAAACCCGCGTAACATTAAGCAATCTGGAAAAAAAATTTTGCATCGCGTAAGGTTGAAATCCTATGGGAGGTATTGCATAATGTTAGCTGAAGCCTGTGCCAGTTACAATGTATCTCTATGGAGTTTTAATGTTATGCGATTCATCCCATAGGATTTTAACGTTATGTGATGCATGTATTACATAACGCTAAAAATCGGAAAACACTAAGACTTGAGGAACCAAGTTTTAGTATTATCCGGGGTATTACTGTAATATATTGTGCATCAGGACTGCCCAGGGCCATAGCCAGAGCGGGGCCAGGGAGGGATGAAAATCCTCCTGAGGAAGGACTTGCTGCCTTGGACCTAGCCCCCAACACTGGCTGGGTTCAAAAGAACCTCTGTGGCCTGGCATGAGGAAGGACTTGTTGCCTGGGACCCAGCCCCCAACACCGGCTATGTTCAAAAGAACCTCTGCGGCCTGGCCAGTTCCAGCACAGCCTCGAGGGATATGGACATAGTGGGTGGGGTTTATTTATTTATTTATTTATTTATTCAGATTTATATTGCTGCCCACTTGCCGAGGCGACTCAGGGCGGCTTACAGTCAAAACAGCAACAGTACAATAAAAATTATAAAATTTAACCTCACAAAATACAACCAAACCAGAACACAGACTAACTCCCCTCAGGCTGTTGTTGTGGGCACAGAAGAGTGGGCGGTGTTCTCAGCCGCCTGCTAGGCCATGGAGTCTTCTCTCTCAGGCCGTTGTTGTGGGCCCAGAGGAGGGGGCAATGTTCTCAGCCACTGCAAGGCCATGGAATCTTCTCCTCAGGCTGTTGTTGAGTTTGGGAGGTTTTTGTGTATTATTTATGAAGTTTTTTTGAAGTTTTTTAAAATGATTTGATATTGTTATTGTGATTAGGGATGTTTTTGAATTGCCTTTGAAATATTTTTGTGAGGCAATATCTTGTAATCTTGTAACTGTGATATATTGCTTTTTCTCTGTTATTGTATACTTTGTATCTTCGTTAGCCACTCAGAGTCTCTTGGTGAGTGGGGCGGCATACAAGTCCAACAACAACAACAACAACAGTAATAATAACAGTAATAATAATAATAATAATAATAATAATAATAATAATAATAATAATAATAATAATAATAATAATAATAATAATAATAATAATAATAATAATAATAATAATAATAATAATAGGGGGGCCAACCAACCCTGGAATGATTTTTAAAAAAGGAAATTTGCTCAGAAAATCTTCTTATGCCCACTAAGGAGCATTCCATAGGATTCTCCACCCCAAATTTTGCATTAAAAATGTTTGTCATTCTGAGTTGCACATGTTCTTTTACTATTAAAAAAAGGGGGGCTTTAAAAATATGGGGGAGGGTGAGGGTTTGAGGGCTCATGGAATAGGGGGCTGCCTTCCAAGGGCCAGTAAACTTTCCATTCAATAGTTTAGTCACTGTGGAAGACTCATTGCTTTATGACAGATTTGAAAGGAGCTGCTGCCATTCGGATTGGTGTTTGTAAAGTGTTCCAAAGGCAGTTCCCCATTACCAAGATCAAAGCTGAGTGAAAGAGCGATGTGAATATGATATGTATTTCCTCTGTCAATACACAGGCCTGACTTTTCAGGAAAGAAGAAAGGAGGTTGTGGCATGCTTATAAGTACTGGAACATCTTGAAGGGGGAGAAAACATTTGATAGGCTATGCGTTTCTTTTCATTTGCAAGATGGTCATGCTACGGAGCCTTGTTCCACTTTATTGCAAAGTTCAGCTCACAGTACCACACTTTCGTACTATCGCTTCCTGGGAGCTTCGAGGGCGGGAGGCACAGGGTGGCCCATAAGTCCCTACCCATCCATATATCTTACGTATCCAGTGCATCTGTGTGCTGTCCCTCATTCTCACTGCATATTATGCATACTTGTCATAATAAGTGTAAATGGGCTGAAATCAGCCATATTTCTCTTATAATAATAATAATAATAATAATAATAATAATAATAATAATAATAATAATAATAATAATAATAATAATAATAATAATAATAATAATAATAATAATAATAATAATTGAATATAACATAATACCATATAGACAGGTCTATCTCTTTTGGCTTGCAAGACTCCTGCATATATGTCTTTGCCTCTGCTTCTGCTGTGTCCTTCCACAGAAGATAGGCCCCTGCCATGATTGTCAAGACAGAGCCCCAGAAAGCTTGCCCTGTGTTGAAAGGGCTCTAGACTTCAATTATTGATACTGCTTTTTAGGATGTAATGAATATTGCTAGTTTCTTCCAGCTAGCCAGGCCTTCTTCATTAGCTGCCGTTGCATGTGATGGAAACTTAGCTGGAATTGCCTCCCCACCTCTTGCTGCTGCTGAATATCCATTGCCTGCTGTTTAATTTGAGAGTCCAAGAGGGTTGCTATCCAGTCTGGCTAGGTTGTCCTGCTATGGTAATAGAGTACAGTATACCCTACTGCCAGCGACTCGACACCAATTGTTAGGTTAACTAACCTGACAACCCTGAGGACTAACGACCTTGGGTGGCAATGTCCACAGGGAAAAGTGATGGTCCCCAAAGTGGATTAAATCCCAATTGAATCCATCTTGATGGAGGGCAACAACTTCATCAATACTGGCCTGGGGCTGATGAGGACCTTTGCATGCCAAAAGGGCTCAGGACCAGAAAGTGATTCACGGAACTAGATCAGTGTTATGGGTGTCACACTGTGGTATGGAAGGCAAATAGAAGATTACATTATATTGTTCCCAGGACAATCTATATGGCTGACTGCAATAATAATACTCAATATTTGGAATCCACTCATTTTGTCATGCCAACCAAATTCTGGAACACTGGAATCACCTGATGATGGATGGCTGCACTCTCAAAACTTCAAAAGACATAGATTACTTGACCCATAATGTTCCACACTAGTGGCAAAAATGTCCTGCTGCTTTTCTGGCCAACTCAATTATATGGCATATGGGTGTGTCTTCCACACCCCGCAAAGCACCCCAAGCTAGAGGATGGATCATGCACTGCACCCGTTTCATCTTGTAATTGTCAATGCTTTGCATTGCAGTGAGGTCATGCACATGAGTTTTGGCCTTTTGAGCTACACGCTCTTCATGCTGCAGCCAGCTGTTTCTCATAACAGCATGATTCAGTAAACACAACACATATTATGCGTTGGGCTTTGCACTGTACGTGTCACAGTGGTTCTTCTGAGACATGGCATGCAATTCACAACACTTTGAATAAAAGAAAATTCTCACACTAGACTCCTTTTTAAAAACTAGTCAACCACTGGCAGGTGGTCAATTTGAGTTAAGCTTATACATCCTCAAGGAACCAGACCCCAGCTGCCAACAAAGCCTTCCTGCCTTGACTTGACATACATCTTTGCATACTTTCTACCTTGAAAGCATGACTCAAATCCATGAGATATACACATGAAGATTCTGGGGAGAGGGATTGATGGCAAGAAGGATTAGCTCATGGGGAGAGCAGATGAAAGTCAATATTTGCATCATGAAACCAAAGTAATGAGTTAGTGGCATATAGTCCACATCAGAATGACAGCCAGACTATTTATTACAGCATCTAGTCTGGGCTAGACAAGAAAGCAATCACATCTGAGATACTTTCTATTTTGTCTCCCATTTCTCCTTCACAAATCAGTGAATGATATCTCTGTTTTCAATAAATACATCTGGTTTTTTTTTTAAAGAGATCATTAATATTCTTCTCATAAATATGGAAAGAAGGGGCTCCATTGCTCAAGCGATCTCTGGCAGATCTACTCCAGGTGACATGCCTATACTGTTACTACAAAAGTTACTACAAACGCTAATCAGTCTATGTACAAGATCTGTCTACTAAAATTGAATCCATTAGGCCAGGGGTGCCCAAACTTTTTGGGCCGTGGGCTGGTCACATGGTTCCTCCCACTGGAAGTGGAAGTAAAATGTCCCTTGCAATCTGTTTTGCAACAGTATGAGATTTTTAGGCTGCCATTTTCTCTGTTTAAACCAGGAGTGCCCAAATTAAAGCCTGCAGGCTGTATCTGGATGGTATAGAAAGAAAAGTTAAGTAAACAAATAAGTCCAGGAGCAGAAGACTGAGCTCAATGGAAAGACCTCATCCAATGTCTGTCTGTACACACTAGAAATATGAATTCTCATTTGTCTTCTTTTTCACCTGTCAGGATGAGAAACAGCAAATAAATAAATAAATATATACATACACATATACATACCGTATGTGTGTGTGTGTTTATATTTATTTATTTGTGTGTGTGTGTGTGTGTGTGTGTGTATCCCCCCCCCAACAAGCAATAGGACATGGTATTTTTGCAGTGCCTCCACAAAAGAAATAAAGATTTTTATTGAACAAATTGCCATATTTGCTGTCGTATAAGACCCACTTTCCCCTCTTAAAATACACTGGAAAAATTAAGTGCATCTTGTACTGTATATAGTGGCCTATATACAAATGAAGATTCTGGATGGGTGACAAAGATTTTTAAAAAACCTACACCATAAACAAATCTGAAATATAAGTACCAAAGTTTGACATAAAAATGGGCAATTAAACTTAAATTTAACTTAAACTTAAAACAACCCATTGATGGAGGCAGACAATAAAGATAACTTCAATAGAAGCCAACATCAATCTAGAGGCAGAACATTCTGAAATGCTTCCTTAAAAAGCTCAGTTTTTACCAGCTTACAGAAGACTTGCAATGCAGGGGCCTGATGAATATAATCAGGTAAGTTGTCCATAAAGTCAGACCCACAACAGAAGAGAACTGGGCTCTTGTGGTAAATGTCTGAGTTTCCCTTGATTTGGGGACTCTCAGCTCACCAGCTTGGGAGAAATGTATTGTTCAGGCATTCCAGCATGTATCAAAATCCTAAACCAGGGGTGTCCAAACTATGGTCAACGGGCCTCCACACCACCCAAGCCACTCCCAGAAGCTGAAGTAAAATGTACATAGGCATAAAACTGCTGTAAGTGACCCATGGCTACAGCAACGGGTCATTTACAACAGCGTTATGCGCATGTGCAGGTGTGTTATGTGCACACACATGCATTTTTTACTTCTGCTCCCTGTGGGAGGAACCATGTGGCCAGCACGCTCAACCATGTGGTCAACCTGCAGCCCAAAAAGTACCCCTGTCCTAAATTAATAAGTGTTTTGTATATTAGCACCAAAACCTTGAACCAGACCTGGAGGCCTAGAAATAGCCAATGCAAGAAAGCCAGGGGTGTGGAAATATGATCAAATCTCTGTAGCCCTGACACCACTTGCCTCACAGCTGCATTATTCACATGCTGCAGCTTACATACCATCTTAAAAGGTAGCCCAACATAAAGTGCATTACACTAATCGTTTCTCAAGATTACAAATGCATGAGCCAATATCAGGAATAATTCCCTATCCAGGAATGGGCTGAATTGGGTGATCTGCCATAAATGGAAAAAGGCAGGTCTGGTCAGGAGAGATATTTTCTCCTCCATAGAGAGGTCCTAAGCGTGGTCCTTCAGAGGTAGATTCATCCCAGCCAGATGAGGCAGCAAACCACCCCAGGAGTCTCTCCAAACAACAAAGTCTCCATCTCATTTGGATTCAACCTCAACCTGTTGCTCTTGTTTAGTTCATTATGACAGTCAAGCAATGGTCCAAGACTCTGCTGATGAAGAAAAGGAGAAAAAGAGAGTTGTGCATCATCAACATATTAGCTTCCGGGAGCAGTGTGGGCCATGCAGGCTGGATTAATTGGTGCTGCAGGCTGGATCTGGCCCACGGGCTGTAGTTTGGGCACCCCTGCTCTAAAGAGTTCTTGCAGGCTCACTGGTACACTTATTAAAATAAGCCCCTTCGGAGGATTTTATAGCCCTATCATAATCACTGGACAAGCAACCAATTTGCACTCTAGCATTCTCCTTATTTGCTTCATTGCTCATAGCTCACTAGAAAACTGCAGTGATAGATAACTGCAGTTGTGCAATGGAGAGGGTGTTTGGGGGTGAATGTGTCAACTGCCCAGGGCACCATAGATCTGGTACTACTGAACTTCGAGTACAAAGTTCAGCAGGTGATGATCTCAATTTGGTTTCCACAGTCAAACCCCTGAACAGCCCTTTGTTGTTATATACCCGGGTCCATTAGATCTTGGGTTCATCATGTGTAAGTTCTTCTTTTCAATAACATAATGTTAACCATAAACATGGGTACAATGAAATTAAACTCATATTTTAAAACAAAACAAAAAACACAGTTCATCTCAGCATGATGGATTTCTTGCAATCAAGAAATTAAGGGAGAGATTTAGATGAAATCAAAGTGCTTGGTTCTTTTCGCTTTTGTTAGGCGAGATGGAGCAGACAGCTTAACATTGTGTTAATCTGCTGAACTAGATGGGTCAGGTTTTTCTCCTAAGGGTTGTGTTGATGACACAGTGTGCCTCAGAAGTAGAAAGGTTATGATAAATAAATTCTATACACTTAATAGCTTTTTATGAATCTGAAGCAGAATGTGGCATTACCTGCATGAAGTATTTAGGCGTAGTATTGTCTCTTGTCATTACATTTTGTAAACAAATGCTCAGCATTTAATAACATAAAATATAGGTGATGGTACTTTGCCATTTGAATGGGTGGCATTCATAGAGCACAGGCAGGGTGAAGTTTAATGATGACCCTGTGGTATTCAAGCAGACTTAAAGCATCCATGGGGAAAAAATACTTTTGTTGTAAACATCTTTGGAAAGATCGCCAGGAGGTGGGAGGAAGTGGACAAGGCTAGCGGATTCTCAACAAAGGGGTGGAATTAGAAAACGCAAGATTGTGTTCTGACCATAAGAATGCCAGTGAACAAATATACATTTAAAAGCTTTTGTAGCAGCCAAGGTACATGAAGGTTTCAGGGGCCCATGCTGATTTCTTTCAATAGTAACTGCCACAGCAAAGTCTAGATGAGAGATATCACTTTAAACCAAAGTAGAGAGCACTCTACATGAGAAGGTGTGTGCCCAGAGAAACGGTTGGCTTTGTAGAAATGTTCTACGCAGCTCAATTGTTGCTCCCACTCTATATGAAACAACTTCTGAGAAAGTAAAAAAAGACTAAGAAGTTCACACACACACACACACACAATGAACAACAATGACCAAAAACTCACTAAACAACTAAATCGGAGGTCACAATTCCTCACTGCCAGAAGTCACAATTGGTCACTTACAATGGTGTTTTGCTTAAAGAGCAAACTCGCTTAAAGTGCAATCCCATGGAACACATTATACTCTTTAAGCGAGGTACCACTATAATTTGATAATGCTGAATGTCGGTAACCATATGTCCTACTATTCAGAAGACAGTTTTCAAATTCAAGGCCTGAAGAGGCCAGTCTTCTGATTGAAAGTGTCCTGTCTTTGCACAATTGTCCAGTCTAAATCTTACTTAAAGATAGAGAGCCACAAGAGAGCAAAGAAGCTTTGAAATTGCCCCCATCTACTGTTGGCACAGAAGCTATGGCAGGATGTATAGATTGCAGTCATTGTTTCTAAATTTTCACATGCACAGTTACGTTTCTACAGGTGACACACCCCCATCTGTGGGTCTAAAATATTTAATAATAAATCTTGAAATACATAATACAGTATATGTGTTTCTATGGTCCATTACCACTGCTGGTCACTTAGAGGCCACTGTCTGAAATGTAAAAAAAATAGAATTCACTGTTATCCAGTTTCAGTTATCTGTTGTAGGTTTCAGAAATTATCCCAATGCATATGGGGAGGGGGGAATTCAACCTGTAGAAACATAACTGTGCTTATTAACATTTAGAAATAATGACTATAATCTATATAGTATTTGATTAATTATTTTTTAATATTTATAATTGTTTTTTAGTTTTTATGTTCTCTTTTTTAATAATGTAAGCGCCCTTCGGATTTGTATAGGAGAAAGGCAGGGTAAAAATAACTAACTAACTAAATGTATAAAAAGAAGTTGTTTACCATTCCCTTGGGGATTATTATTTTACCCAAATGAGTTATAGCATTGGAATCAGTTCACATCTATGGGTTCTATTCTTACCAATGTTCCATCTAAATATATATTGTGTGTGAGAGAAGCAAGTGTACTGTGTGGATCTATTTCTCCTTGAGTGGTCCCCTGATATTCCTCTGATAGTACAACTATCCTCAATATGGAGGGATTCATGATGTACCTTCTTGAACAAAGTGGCAATCCTAAATCCACACTACAAATATGATTAAATACATCAGAATGCAAAATTAGACTGTTTAAGAGCTGAGCACCCAAAGCCCTCTGCCTTAATAGGCAAATCTGTCAGTCTGGCTTTTTTCCACATTCTGTTTCTTTTTAAAAAAAAAAAACCCTCAAATTCCATCGGCTGAATTTATGAAGAAATGTGCAGGTTTGGCAAAGTTCTTGCCAATCAATGAATCAAAGTGATTTCTCATACATCCCTATGAGAGGCTCTTGACTTAAGGAGCCAACATGCATGTAGTTTCTGCTTCCCCTAGCACCATGATGGCGAACCTTGGCACTCCAGATGTTCTTGGACTTCAATTCCCAGAAGCCCCCATGAACGGGTGCGTTTTACTTCTGCTTCCAGGAGCAATGAGGGTGGTTTGGGCCGGATGAATCACAGTTAATCCATTCATGTGGATTAATGGGGGCTTCTGGGAATTGAAGTCCAAGAACATCTGGAGTGCCAAGGTTCATCATCATGGCCCTAGCATGTTTATTTAAAAGGGAACACTGGAATAAGGCTAAGAGTAAGTAGCCAAAACTTTAGAAAAGTCTCCTCTTTAGATTGCAGCATCTAGAACAGTGGTTCCCAATGTAGGGCCCATGCCTTGCTGGTGGACTTCAATTCCCAGAAGCCTAAGTCAGTACATTGGCTGATCAGTGTTTGGGGAATTGATTTAGGCTTCTGAGAACTGAAGTCCAAAAACCAAAGGTTGGGAAAACACTGATCTAAAATCTCCCAGCCTCAGACCTTGAACATATAAATATAATATAAATATAATTTTTGCTGCCACAATTTTCTTTTCTAGTTTTTTCATATTGAACTTTTCCAGTCAAAATTGAGATCTGTAGAAGCAAAATAGGAAACTTATCTCCAGCTATGACAGTTGCATTTACCTTACTTTTTTATTGTTGACATGTGAGTGATTTGTTTTAAACTGTAATCAAGGAGATATTTGAAAGTAAAAGATCTTCATGAAGGACTCAGCAGAATCCTCCTGGACAGTCAAGGCAATATCATCAGCATAGAAGAAACTCCTGGAGTATGGGAATGTTGTTTGATCATTTCTGTAAATGTTAAAAAGTAATGGTACCGGGACATCGTTACTCAGCCCCCTCCTCTGGGTCCACATCAATGACCTGAGGGAAAAGGCACCATGGCCTGGTAGGTGGGTGAGGACCTTGCCCCCACCTCCAGCACCCCATCAATGACCAGAGGGGAGTTAGTCTGTGTTCTGCTTTGGTTGTTTTGTGAGGTTGTACTTTATGATTGTTACTGTACGGTTGCTGATTTGACTGTAAGCCGCCCTGAGTAGCCTTGGCGAGTGGGTGACAATATAAATCTGAACAAACAAACAAACAAACAAATAAAATAAACAGTCTCAGTAGATGACTCTCAGAATTGTAGCATTTTTTTAAAAGCACATTCCTAACATCTGCAAGCAACTAAATATTTATAACATAAATGTTGCCACAGGTGGGCTTTCTGCAAATGTTTATGGCAAAGGAGGCTGCTTTTCACAGTTGCCCCAGGGGTAAATGTTGACCTTCAAGAAGGAAATGCAACTTATCTTTTTAAGAAGGGTGGTTTTAGACATGCTATTAACACCTCCCTGGCGCATAAAGTCTTGTGGCAGAGACAGAGGTCAAATGTTTTCATTTCTGAGACCTAACCTTATTATCACTCTAGGGGGCACATCTAAGCTGCATGAAAAGCATTGAGACCCACATTGACTGTGGCTAAGCACTATCCCACAAGAGAAGCTCTGTAGCATCTGCAATCATGTTGTCAAAAGCACAGAAATCAGAGATTGACTACATGTCTTCATGTCCCAAATTCAAGGGAAGAACTTCCAGGAACAAAGGAGCTCTTTTCCCACTCTGACTACTAGACATTTGCCCTGCATATGATTTTTAATCCCAAGCTCTGCATCCATTACATCCACTATTATTAGCATCTAAGAGCTGATCTACAGGGCTAAAATAATAAGCACGTGGCTCAGATTTTTTGATACTGTACCACTTTAGAATTAAGATGAAACTTATTTTGCACTGAAGGTGTGTTCAGTCTGGAACGTGTTATCCTGTACATTGGGTGATCAGGAAATAGACCACTCCAGAAACAATCCAAATTGCATCTATTTCTCCTTTTGATTAGATCCTTAGTTAGTTAAAAGAGAAGGCCTTGGAACACTTACTAAGAGCAATATGGAATGGGTAACTGTTCTCTTTGAAAGAATCACTATGACATACAAGTCTAGTACAGATCCACTATTTTGATGCCCCATTCAGTAACTTTAGGAAATCAATATTGTATATGTAATATATAATTGAAACAACAGTCCTGTGATATCTTAAAAGCTCAAAAGCTTTCCTGGACTGTGCTTCACCAGATGCACAAACAGTTTTGACAAATCTCACATTTTAGTTCTTTAAAATGTCACAAGATTGTTAATCTGCTGTGACAGAATAATATGGAGTATTTATTGCTGTAATGACTGTAGTGGCAAATGTGCCTGGCCTCACTCAGCTATTAAACCAAGTCCCGGCCTCCCTGGTCCTGTCCTTTCTTAGTCTCCAAATCCTCTCTCACACTCTTCAATCTCTCTCTCTTTCTTCACCCTGGTATTTAATTCAGCTTCCACCAGCTAATTATTCTGTATGTTTCAATTGCCTCTAGGTGGCCCTTGCTTGAAAGCCTCTTGTATCTGACTCTAGGGTTCAGTGCTCATCTGTGTTTATAGCCAAAGAGCCAGCCCTGCAGATGTTTTCATGGACATGTGGCAGATGTAACTAGACACTAGAGTGCATGGAATGCTGTTTACCTTCCCACTGAAGTAGTACCTATTTATCTACTTGCAATTTCTTGCTTTCAGACTGCTAGGTTGGCAGGAGCTGTGGCAGAGGCAGGAGTTCACTCCATCGTGCAGCACTCAGGTCATGAACTGCTGACCCACTGACCTTCCAGTCTTCAGGTTCAGTGTCTTAATCACTAAGCCACAGCAACCCATCAGATCAGAACTACTGAATGCTAATTTTCAGTGGGGCCAGTTGGGGCTTTTAGGAGAACCAATTTCAGGATGTAACCAATCCAGATGTTTATATTAGGAAAGCTGCAGTATCCATTTAGCTGTTTGTGTTTCTAGGTGCCACCATTTCAAGTTCTAGTTGCTACCAGGAAAGCAAAAAAAATGGGTTTGGGAAAAGCCAGTTTCAAGATGTAAACATTGCAGTTCTTTAAGCTAGAAAATCAATAGCACCCACACAAAATTTTGTTCTATCTTCTACCATTTTTGAGATTCTTAACAAAAAACCTGAAGGGTTCTGGGAAATAAATTTGGAGACATAACAAATCAGTGGTACCTGTGGAAAAGTTTGTGCTTCTTGCTCTTATCATTTTTAGCTCTTAAAATAAATAAAGAAAAGGGAACTTCAGGAAACCAATTTCAGGATTTAAGCCACCAGTTATTTAAGTTGAGAAATCGGTATATCCATGCAGAATGTTGCATTTCTACTTCATCTCATTAAAGATCTGCCAGGAGAAATGAACAAATGTCCAAAAATGTTTATAAGGTTTTGCACTATAATGTTTCTGATTTTAGGATAGTACACTTTAAAAGGACAAAGTCCATGAGGCAGACCCAGAGGAAGGTTGAGAGATAATATCAAAGAAATATTACAAGAACACCAAGGTGGAGGCCACTAAAAGTGCCACTAGAAGTGTCAGAACAAGAACCTTACATCTCCTTCAACACCTGATGGGGTAAAAGAGGAACCGAAGAAGAAGAATAAGACACTTAAAAAATAAAGTCCAAACTGTGATCAATTTACTAAGCATAAGCTAGTATACAGTTCAGGAAGCACTGAGTCAAATAGCAATTTCATCAGCTTTTCTGCTACTTTGTTAAGCTGCCTTTTATAAATGTGCAATATTTGCCAGATTAGTTGTGCAAGTGGTAGCTTAATCAACTACATAGAAGTGGGCTTACCAGAATTATTTGTGTTGCAAATCACAACCAATCTGCAACCAGGTCAGAGAAGCCCAAGAAAATACCCAAAGAGACGCACACACAAAAGCTAACTACCGTAGGTCCGATTTCTAGTGCTATTGTGATTCCACCACTTATATCCCACGCAACATACTCATGTATCAATTAGCATGAATTTCACAGACAGGCTCTAAAACAACTGGACTGAGAGCTGCAGCTGCTGGAATGAAAAGAAGAAAAATTCCTGTGTATACCCACACACTCTCCTAAAAATTAAAGTGATAATAAAGCAATATCTAACAGCTTAAACTATTCCTTCACCCTGCCCAGATGTAAATGGCTGCAAATCATAGGGGCAGGGTAAAGTATTCAGTCAATCTGAGCACTCTTAGGGAATCTAATGATTGGAGTTTCCAGAACAGTTTCAGCTTTTCATTGGCACTTGATCTTCTCCTTTAAGCTTAATGGTTCTATTACAGTACATATTGTGTCTATTTCCTGAGTGAGAGTTAGTGGCACCAATTCCTTTAAAAAATAATAATAATAAAAAGTTAACCTCTGAAGTGCTAAAGCAAAATATGGTGCTTTGGAGAGCCTTGATTCAAATCAAGTACTGCTTCATGTGTCTTCATTTCACTTCAGATCACTTCACAAATGAACAAATGCTCACCCTTTGTGTTCTGAATAAATTCCAAATCCAAGCACATCCCAGGTAATATAGAGATAGAGTTGAAGAATTTTAGTTGAAAGGAACACACACTTGTAATTGTAATAAGCAGTTGAGTTGTTCAATTGCTGTGAAGTGTTTTGAAGTATTATGAAGTTGTTGAGTTTTTAAATTGTTGTGAAGGGTTTGTTGGGGTTTTATTTACTTTTTAAAGGTTATTTTATTGCTAGCTTGTTCTGTGACCTGACATCTCCTGAGGCAAACAGGAATAGTTATTTATTAATTTCTTCACCTACATACTATATCACCTTTCTTTCTCATTGGATCCAAGGCGACTTTCAAATATGTGTTAAAACATGTGTAGCTAGGAGGAAGAATCCCCTTTGAATTCCAATAGGGAAAGAGTATTGGAAAGCTAGTCACAGCGTAGTAAGTGTCATTGTCGGCTGCTACTCGTATCTGAGTACAGTTGTACCTTGCTTAAAGACCATAATGTGTTCCACAGGACTGCTCTTTAAGCGAGTTTGCTCTTTAAGCGAAACACCATTGTAAGTGACCAATTGTGACTTTGGAGGGGGGGGGAATTGCAAACCCCGATTTATTTGTTACGTGAGTTTTTGGTTGGTTTTATTTGTTAAGCAAAGCGAACTGCTCTTTAAGCAAGTTACTCTTTAAGCAAGGTGCGAGGTTTGACTGTATACATTATTAATGCAAGGTTTGACTGTATACATTTTCCTTGAAAATCATTTTCACCGTTGATGAATGTGTCAGGAAAGATGCCATTGGGTGTGAATTTGTTTAAGGTGGATCCTAGCTTGCCATGAAGTGACCCACACACTGTGATCATGGAGCCATCTCCTGTGGCACGTATGAAAGGAGACATGCAGGATTTGACAATGGGACTTCAATGGACTGCCACAGCCTTGAGGATATGAACAGGTGCGCCTTCACAGCCAGTCCATCTGGCACGGCCTCTTCCTCCTCCATGACCATTGGGAATCAAAATAGTGAAGTGGTTCCTCCTTTGCACATTTTGTTGTTGGGGCCAATAGGATGGTTTCCAGTGGCATTTCCTCCACTGAGGGAGCCATAACCCCACCTAAAGGGGCTCATCTGCCCATAGGCATGCCATTGGCTCTTTTAGGGAGTCAGGTTATTTATTGCCGCCCAACACTCAGCACTAAATAAATAATAGATTAAAAAATTAAAATGAATAGTGATAGGTGCTTTGCCAATGGTGTCACAATTGTAATGGGCAAGGAGCAAACTTAAATAGTATTTTGAGCTCCTGTCAAAAGACATTTTAAATATTTTAACTCCACCTACTCTGACCTTCTGGTGCTTCTATCCATCTTAGCATAAGAACACATTAAGAGGAAAGATGAGAAAATGCTGATTTGTTCCCTCAACCAGATGCTATACCTTTCCTGAGTAAATAAATTTTAAGGAAACATCAAAGAGATAATTAAATATTAAACAGCTGCCTCCAGTGCCTCAAACCGCAGAGAAGGGCTTTGCTGTTTGATATGCAGGTTTTAGTGTTTATCAGCTGCCATTCAATCAGATACCTGTACACCATGAAAGCTATCCTGATAAATGCTCAGTGGAAAGGCCTGACATCACAGGAGAACTTTCATTAGGGTTCTTTTCCGGCCATGGGAAAGTGTGTGTGTGTGGGGGGGAGAGATTGCAGTAAAGCTAGTAAAATGGAGTAAAGTGGTAGAATCAGATTAACACTGACAGAAATCAGGTACAGGTGGGATGTTATACTCTATGATTCATCACTGTTAACAAGACGAATCAGTATAAAAAGGCAGAAGAAAAAATACTGTCTTTCAGGACTGGTGTGAATATTTATCTACTCACAAAATGACCTTATAATCTATCCATCATTAATTTGAAAGAAAAGAACATGATTGCCACCGTGTGGTTGCTGCAAGAAATTATAGTTAACGTGAGCTCATTTTCCATAATTAAAATGTAATTAGCGCTCTCTCCCTCTCCCTCCCTTCCTCTCTCTGTCTTTCTTACTTATGCTCTCCTGCTTTTTGGATGCATACCTTAAGATGATGAAGGGGTTTGAGTGTGTAAGCGAAGCTGTGAGCAAAGCTTTCAGGAAGGCAGACTCTATTACAGGCTTGGACGTTTACTAGGTTGACTCAAGGTAGAATGGTCACAGCTGAGATACCAGACTAAGATGCATCCGCCCTCTTTAAGGCAGCTACTAGGTGGCAGTAGTAGTTGAAGGTGACACTGGTAGAAGAAGAGGCAATGGTGCTGACACTCTAGCTAACTTTTGTTGGTACTACTCAGAAGGTGGCAATGATAAACACCTGTGAAACTTTCTTTATCACAAAACCCCTATGATGGGACAATCACAATGAAATAAGAGATCATGCTGGAAGATTAAAAACTCAGTTTAGAAAGCACTCGGGCAGCTACTGGGGAAGAGCAAAGGACAAGTACAAACAGCTCTGTCACTAATGACACAACTAGATTAAAGCCAAAATGATGTCTAGTGGCTGATGTGCACAGAAGTGAAAGGAACGTACAATGCTGCATATGACATAAAGCTACTATTAGGACAGAACAGGAAGAGACAGAATGTTTTCCAATTAAAAAAAAAACAATCTGAGATATGCAGAACTGAATGTGGGGGAAAAGCTGGTCTTTAAAAAGACAAAAACCATGGCTACAGAAGAATTATACAAAGTTAATGTTGACAGTTAAGAAATAGAGATAGTGAAAGATTTGTGTACAGTACTTTGATTTAATAGGGGCTGCGGTGGCTTAGTGGTTAAGAAGCTTGCCTTGTTAGTTGGAAGGTTGGCAAGTCAGCAGCTCGAGAACCAGGTACTGCATGACAATTTGAGCCCCCATCTCTGTCCCAGCTCCTGCCAACCTAGCAGTTTGAAAGTAAGAAATTGCAAGTAGATAAAAAGGGGCCACTTCAGTGGAAAAAGATCTTGGGGACATGAAAGGAGCCTCATTTGGGCATCCCCTGAGCAGAGTTTCTCCAACAAAAATCCTTTCAACCCAGAATAATTTCTGACATGAAATTATTATTATACTTTGATTTAATCATCAATCCAAATGGAGCCTGCCTGCAGCCAAGAAATCACAAGAAAACTGAGACTCTGAAGTGCAGCAATGAAGGAATTAGAAAAGATAATCAAATGTAAGTACATGTCACTGGAGACTAAGATCAAGATCATCCACACTCTTGTATTCACCATGTACAGGTGTGAAAGCTGGGCAGTAAATAAGGGATGACATTTAAAAACTGATTTGTTTGAAAGATGGTGTGTAGGAGAGCTTTGCAGGTACCCTGGACTGCCAAAAAAGATGAACAAGTAGGCAAAGCATGCTTGAAATATATCTGCAGGCAATAATGATGAAACAGAGGCTCTCCAAATTTAGATACATCATGAGAAAACAAGATTCTCTACAAAAGACAACAATGCTGAGAAAGCTTGAAGGCAACAGGAAAAGATCAAACCACAGGCTTGGGTTTGCAAGTGTTGAGTTGGACTGTTGAAGTCAGGATATTTTGGAGAGCACTCATTCATAGTCAACTTGATGGTACATAACAAAAATTTGCACTGTTTTTATGTCCTTTTTGCCTTTCTGGCTTGTTGTCTGCATGTGGTTTTTGGTGGGCTCCCATCCCAATTGTTGTTGTTCAGTAGCACAGTCAAGTCCAAACCTTTGTGACCCCATGGACCACACCATGCCAGGCTCCTCTGTCATCCACCATCTTCTAGAGTCTGCCCAGATCCAAGCCCACTGCATTAACAATGCTGTCTAAACATCTCATCCTCTGCCTCCCGCATCTCCTTTTGCCTTCAATCTTTCCTAGCATCAGGATCTTCTCCAGTGAGTCCTCTCTTCTCATTTGTTGTCCAGAGAAATGCTGACCTGCAAAACAACTATTGCCCTTTTCCTTAAAGAAATCCTTGCATCTCAAAATCAGCTAGAACTAGACAAGTTTAATTTTAATGGTAATCACAGAATAGAAATCCAGTCTGAAAAGGATGTCTATTCTGTGATTACCATTCAAATCAAGCTTGACTGATTCTAGCTGATTTTGAGTCAGCTTTTCTATCTGTCTTTCCTATGCTCCACTGCTCCTGCCCAATAAATCTTTTAATGATATTTTGTTGCTTAAAATTGGGCTTGATTCGACGCTGAGTATTAAACCGGTATATTACTCAACTAATGGATTAAAATTCAGGTTAAAAGCAGAAAAGAAATGCTTGGTAAACACACAGGTTATTAAATCTCTCTGTTTTGAAAAATTACTTCCTTTAGAATACAGATCCCACATCATCTCTGCCCAACCAGTAACTAAGGAAGTGTGATGTCTCAGGACAAATGTGGAAATAAATCAGACTGAATCAGGAGTATTTGTGCATTTCTGGGGCTACTATAGGGCAGAGCAAAGAACTTTCACTCATTCATAGGGCAGAGTGAACCTCCATATATCCTTCACCTTCTGTCTGACATTTCTGGGATTAAAGAGATTTTAAACAAAAGTTCACAGATTGGAATTGATTGAGTTGAAATTTTAAAAAATTCAGCTGCTAGCACCAAAGGAGAAGGCAAGTGAGAACCAACCCTGCCCCTCTCCCCCCCCCCCCCAATAAAGCCCAAAATGTTCCTTGTATTCTATAACCACTATAGGACCAGGGATGGCTCAGACTGAAGTCACTATGTAGTCTACAGAGGATTCCAAAAATGTACAGTGGTACCTCGCTTAAAGAGCATAATGCATTCCACAGGATTGTTCTTTAAGCGAGTTTGCTCTTTAAGCGAAACACCATTGTAAGTGACCAGTTGTGGTGGGGGGATTGCGAACCCTGATTTATTTGTTAAGTGAGTTTTTGGTTGGTTTTATTTGTTAAGCGAAGTGAACATTCAGAGAAAATTCTGCTCGTTAAGCGAGTTGCTCTTTAAACGAAGCACTCTTTATGCGAGGTTTGACTGTATACACATGTTAAGAAATGTTATCTATATCTTACCTTTTAAAGTTGAATTGAATTATGGTAGCAAAGTGTAGCATGATGTTCACTCAAAAGAAGTAATGCTAGCATCACTATGTGACTGGTAGGACAGTCAAAGAAAATGTTGGGAGCACAGTTGTCGTTTGAGGAGTACAAGACCATTTTGAAGCGGTGCAGTTAAGTTTTTCCCATGTTCACCTAACTTAACACCCTTTTGACTTCTACCTATGGGGGAACCTTAAATGATGTGCTATACTGTGGAAAACTGGCTACACTGGTGTATTTTGGCGATACTGTTGGTATGTCTTTTTCTTAGCTGGCTGGATAGTTCAGTTGTTTAGAGCTTGAAAGTTTGATTCCTCACTGTGTGTCCTAGGAGAAAAGACCTTGGTTAAGCTGTGCAGAAGGGAGTGGAAAACTGCTTCTGTGTATTCTTTACCTAGAAAACCCTGGAAAGCATTGCTATAAGTCAAAATTGACTTGACAGCCAAGCTTGCTTGCTTGCTTGCTTGTTTCCTTCCTTGGAATTTAGTGCAGTGGATATTTAATGCACATTTAATGGTTTTCCCATTCTCTTGTGATATGCCTGTAGAGAGAAGTGATCTGGATCAGCTGGTTGACCTATGCTTGAAATGGGGGATTATCAGGAAAGTTTAGATGAGAAAGGGGACACATTTTCTTCCCGGTCTCTCCGGGACCTGTTTCCCAATAGACCTGGACTTCAGAACTTTCAGAGTACAGCTGAATTTCTATAGATCAGAGGTACACACAAGTACAGAGGATCCTCCAAAAGAAGGGAATGATCAAGTGGGTCAGGAGAAATGGCTCAAGATGAGGGTCAGTTACCACTTGAGACAATCAGTCCATTCTGCTTAACATTAGGGTCAGCCCCAGAGGCAAAAGAACACCCAATCCTGAGGTCCTCTATGATGCCCTACAAAGCTCAACAACCTATAGTGCCACTTATTGGAGGTAGAATGATCAGGCTTCTTCTTTTTCCATGATGGCATCCTTAGTAGTGACCCCAGAACCTGAGCAACTCAGGGGAAGCCAAGACTTCATTATTATGTCAATTAATTCAGTATGTGGAATAAATAATTTTTAGTATTCTGATTATACCAAATTAAATACAAATCAGATCTGGGGAAATTTCACTAAATTAAGAGCCTAGGTACAGAGCTTGGAAAAATTCTTTTTTGGACTAGATTGCAACAGTATAGTTGAAGGTCGAAAAAGTAGCATAAGTATTGTGGGGTTTTGAAAGACAGATGATACATGGTTGGCCGGAGATAGAGAGAAGAGGAAAAAGATGGATCGTCAGTCACACAAGCAGATTACTTATCTGTCCCTCACTTTTCCTGCCAGCTGGTGCAACCAATACCAACACAATTTGGTGAAAAACTGAAGGAAAATAGTGGGGGAAAGGTGGCTGTGGCAGCTGCTACTCATATCCCAGTATATATACATTGTTTTCCCTGAAAAACAGGGAAAATGTCACTGGCATGAATTTGTTTAAGGTGAATTGCTGCTTGCCATGAAGTGACCCACACACTGTGATCATGAAACCAATAGACTGCAATGGACTACCACAGCCTTGAGAATATTATCAAGGCACACTTTCACAGCCAGTCCATCTGGCATGGCCTCTTCTGCCTCCATGACCATTTGGAATCAGAAAAGTGAAGTGATTCCTCCTCCACTCATTTTGCTGTTGGTTTGGTGGGAAACAGCAGGGAAAGTATATAATAGGGAAAGGGTGAATTTTTCCCTGTAGTGTAAACTTTGGGGGTGAATGTATCTACAGTAGAACCCTGTACTGAATAGCGATCACCCCATACAGTGATGAAATTGCATAGCGATGAGGCTTGGAGGGGGAAAAGCTGTTCCACATAGCAACCATTCCTATGGGAAAATCTGTACAATTATTTTTCCAATGGGAAAAACTGCTTAGCGCCAAACATCATTGTACGCTTTTTCCCATAGGGAAAATCATTGTACGGATTTTCCCATAGGGAAGATCGTACAACAATGAAAACCACATAGCGATAAGCTCCGTGGTACTGATTAAAATTGCTATACGGGGTTCTACTGTATTTTATTTTACTTTGGGATCTTGGTGTGGTGGAACATACGGTTGAATTAGTATAAAATAATATGGATCAAGAACAAGAGTGGCAGAAGAATTGTTTTCCTTCCCTTCTTCCTCACTACCCTGTCAAACTGATTAACCATTTAATGGTCTGATGGAATGGAAGGAAGAAAACCCCTGTTTTATCCACGTGTTCCTCAAATACAAAACAAGTAGGGGGTTGGCAACTTAGAAGTTGCAAAAGTTGCAAATTCCAGACTTTCTGTATGGAGGATTCTATGGCAGTGATGACAAAACTTGGCACTCCTGGTGTTCTTGAACTTCAATTCCCAGAAGCCCTCATCAATAGGAGTGCTGACTTGGGATTTTGGTAACTGAAGTCCAAGAACACCTGGAGCACCAAGGTTCATCATCACTGTTCTAGGTCCATGTAGTTCATACAGTAGCTTTTCAGCTCTTTACAGCCACAGGTTTAACCTTCAGTGAAAACAGGGTTAGGGTTCTTGGAGGTCTCACTTTGACATACATTAGGATAGACAGAAACTGGGGGGTGGTTAAGACACTGAACTTGATGACCATCCATCCTGCGAGATGGAGTGAGCTCCTGACATTTATCCGAGCTGCTGTCAACCTAGCAGTTCAAAAACTAGAAATTGCAAGTAGATAAATAGGTACCACTTTGGTGGGAAAGGTAACATCATTTTGTGCACTTCGGTGTCTAGTCATGCCTGTCACATGACCATGAAAATATCTGGAGAAATTGTCTGCAGACAGCATTGAGACTTTGGCTGTAAACGGAGATGAGCAGTGCCCCCTAGAGTTGGACATGACTGGCTTTCAAACAAGGGAAACATTTACCCTTATACTAGAATGGGACTGGGGATTGTGAGAGTAGTAGGTGGAGGAGAACAGGAGAGGAGCAAAATCCCATGCGAAAAAATAGCTGGTGTCATTGTAAAACTATGATCTAATATGACTTTCCACTCTAGTATGCTCAGGGGAGGATAATGTACTCAACCGGAACTTGCACTTAATCTTCCGCTCACAGATTCCTATCCAGGCCATCTAAACTTTTTTGTCAAAATGCTCTAACCTAACATTTTCCTGGACCTTTGTGAGATTTTGCATCACGCTGTGAGATTCTGCAAAGGGTCAGAAATAAATATAACCAGTCATCTCTGAATCAAGATTTGAAGAAAAGACAGAACTGCAGCATAGTGTTGCCATGACAACAAAAGCTCCAAAATGATTCTAATCTGCTCATGAATTTCCATCTTTGAGATGAACTAAAGCAACATAAAAAGAAGTTGAGGGGAAGTGTAATGGATGATAATGGTAGACCATTCTGTGTGGGAGACAGTGTGGTACAGTCAGGAGAGTGTCTGACAAAGGCTCAGATCACCCAGGTTCAAGGCCATCTTTGTTCAGGTGACATGTAAAGGTAAAGGTAGCACCTTCTTGAAAGCCAATCGTGTCCGACTCTAGGGGGCATTGCTCATCTGTTTATAGCAAAAGTGTGGTGTCTGTGACTACAGATGTTTCCGGGGCCATGTGACAGGCATGACTTGACACCAAGGAGCACAAAAAGCTGTTTACCTTCCCACTGAAGTGGTACCTATTTAACTACTTGCAATTTCTTGCTTTTAAATTGCTAAGATGGTAGGAGCTGGGAGAGAGACAGGAGCTCACTCCATCGTGCAGCACATGGGTCTCAAACTGCTGACCTGCCAACCTTCCAGTTGTCAAGTTCAGCGTCTTAATGGTAACATCATAATAAGTGTTGTAACTTGATATTGTTCATGGTTTTAATGTTGTAAGCAACCTGGAGTGATTTTTTCCAATGAATGAATGAATAGCACACTTTTCCCATTCTGAGTATTATACAGGGATGCTCTCTTACCCCACTTTTGTTTGCATTAGTTAGTTAGTTAGTTAGTTAGTTAGTTAGTTAGTTAGTTAGTTAGTTAGTTAGTTAGTTAGTTAGTTAGTTAGTTAGTTAGTTAGTTAGTTAGTTAATATCCCACTCACGTGGGATATTTTCCCACTTTGGACAGCTTACAACATATTAAAAAATATTTACAATGAAAATTAAATTGAATAAATTATACATATCAGCAAGAATGAAAATGATAGCCCAATTAAAATAACAACATAAGTCAGCAACAAAGAACACATATTTTTGATGGGGAAAAATTAATCAATTATAGATTTAGTAGCAAATGGTGGTATCTATCCACAGTTTGCTAAATACTTTAAGATGTTCTGTAGAGGCCCTGATTTTCATATGTGGTCAGAATGTGAGTATGTATTGAAATTTTGGTAACTGGTGTTTAGGGAGATAAAACAAATAAGAAATTCAAATCAAAATTATGTCCTAAAATAGTGCTTTTATCCATGTATAGAAATAAGATAGACAATTGGGCAATTAGAAAACTGGTTTCCAATTTGTAACAGCAGAGAGATTGATCCCAGCTAGGAACTGGAAAACTGTACACCGCACATTGTTAAGAGATTGGTATAAAGAATAATAAAGAATAAGATACAGCAATTAATGATAAACTTTTGTTGTTGTTCAGTCGCACAGTCGATTCCGACCTTTTGCGACCCTATGGACCACTGTCCGCCAGGCACTTCTGTCCTCCACCATCCTCCTCAACTCGCTCAGTTCTGTGCCCATTGTCTCTACAATACCATCTAGCCATCTCATTTTTGGCCGCCCCCTTTTTCTTTTGCCCTCCACCTTTCCCAGCATCAAGGCTTTCTCAAGTGAATCTTCTCTTCTCATTTGATGTCCAAAGTACTTTAGCTTCATCTTTACTATTTGACCTTCAAGGGAGCAGTCAGGGTTGATTTCTTCTAAGATTGACCTATTTGTTCTCCTCGCTGTCCAGGGGACTCTCAAAACTCTCCTCCAGCACCACATCTCAAAGGCATCTATTCTTCTGCGCTCAGCTTTCCTAATGGTCCAGCTCTCACAACCATACATTGCCACAGGGAATACCATTGCTTTGACTAGATGAATTTTTGTTTTCAATGTGATGTCTCTACTTTTCACTATGTTCCCCAGGTTTCTCATTGCTTGCCTCCCAAGAATCAGTCACCTTTTTATTTCATGGCTGCAGTCACCATCTGCAGTGATCTTGGATCCTAAGAAAGTAAAATCTGTCACTGCTTCTACTTCTTCCCCATCTATTTTCCAGGGACTGATAGGGCCTGTTGCCATTATCTTGGTTTTCTTGATATTAAGTCTCAAGCCAGCTTTTTCACTTTCTTCTTTCAACCTAATCAGGAGCTTCTTTAAGTCCTCCTCACTTTCTGCCATTAGGGTGGTATCATCTGTGTATCTCAAGTTGTTGATGTTTCTTTTAAAGTGAAAAAGGGAGATAAGGTTAGAGATGTGTTTCCAGATATATAGGGAATGTAACTCAGTGGTTTTGGCATCTGGCAGCAAAGTCAGAGGTTAGGTGTTCAATTCCCCACTAAGCCTGAAAGAAGAGCCAGCCTGTGTAGATTTGACTTGATGGCACATTAGTATTTATTGACTTTGTGTTGCTAAAGGGAATATATCAAAGCTCAATACTGGAATCTGTACAATGTTGGAAGGAGAATGGGTTCCACAGAGGTAAAATGTAGACAATTGCAACTAAAATGTCCCACTTGTCATTATATTGGGTGTTTTTCTTTATTTTGTTAGATCGTTTCTTTGATGTTTTAATGTTTAATGTACAGTGTTGTTATTTTTTGGTATGTGTTACATGTGCCTTTTCTCAAGAAAAATGTTAGAACTGTTGGACCAACATGGAGAAGAACTGCCAGGGACAGATCATTATGGACAGAAGTTGTGTGGAATTTCATCGTGGAGACATCTACTCAAACAAGGACTTTTCACTGAATAATGACTCCAAGTATCCAAGGTTACAAAATTCCTAGAAATGTTATTTTTAAGAGTAACAAGAGCCCACCCAGGACATGAGAATTTCTTCTTCTTCTTTACTTCATCTTTTACTCCTGCAGGTATCAAGGGAGATACAGTACAAGGCTCTTGTTCCAGCACTTTTAGCAGCCTCCACCAGTGCTATTTGGTGTCCTTGTAATATGTCTTTGATGTTATCTCTCCACTTTCCTTGGGATCTAGGGATCTACCTCATTATCTTTGTCATTCTCCTCTTTCTACATATGCCTTTTATGGTATGAAATTTATTTATTTATTTATTTATTGTTCACATTTATTATCCCGCCCCAATCGGGTATACCCGACTCTGGGCGGCTTACAAGACAAAACACAATCACAAACCCAACCCCATCCAATAAATACTAATAATTAAAATTTTAAAACTGTAAAAAGGATCATAAAAACAAGAAGTAAAAACCGGGAACAAACAACCCCGCGGAATAAAACCCACAGCAAGGGAAGCTATCCCTTAAAACAACCACCCTGTGTGGGATCCCACATACCTTGGTCCCCACACTTGTCCCGCCAGCCAGGTTTTTAAGCCCTTCCGGAAGGGCAGGAGCTCTGTTTGTAGGCGCAGTTCAGTTGGGAGGAGGTTCCACAGGGCCGGGGCGAACACAGAGAAGGCCCTCTTCCTAGTGCTAGAGAGATGAGCCTCCCTAGCTGATGGAATAACAAGAGAGCCCCTCCGATCCGCCCTGGTGGGACGGACAGACGTTCTTAGGGTGACGTGGTCTCTGAGGTATCCTGGCCCACTACCATATAGGGCTTTAAAGGTAATAACCAGCACCTTGAATTGCACCCGGAGACATACTGGTAACCAGTGCAGCTCCCGGAGCAGTGGTGAGGCATGAGCATAACGCCCGCATCCCATCACTATCCGGGCCGCCGCATTTTGGACCAGCTGCAGTCTCCGAATGGTCACCAAGGGCAGCCCCATGTAGAGCGCATTACAGTAATCAAGTCTGGAGGTGACCAAAGCGTGTGTGACCATGAGCAAGGCGTCCCGGTCCAAGACATTCTCTCCAAATGGGCAAACCACTTTATTTGTTGTCTCTGTATGTAAGTTTAAGATTGGTTCTATTCCAATTCTTTCCGTTATAATCTCATTCCTGATTTTATCCTTTCTAGTTCTAGTCATTCCAGCAGCCTTCCTCAGACATCTCATTTCCATGGTGACCAACTTTTGTTTATGTTTTGCTGTAAGTGTCCATGTTGGGCACTGGTAACATAAAGTGGGGATTAATATATGTTTTGTAGGAGATGTTTCTTTGTGCTGGTTGGTTTTGCCTGGTGTTGTAAGAACAAAACTAACTGTCCCAATATTTGGTTTGCCTTACTGCACCATATGTTAATCTCTGTATCCATTTTGCCATCTTCAATAAATGTTGTTTCTAGGTATTTGAACTCTGCCACTTGTTTAATACCTGTTCCTTCTATTTCAATATTTAAAGTATACTGCTTCCTTCCAACTGGTTGGAATATATTAATGTCTGTAAAATTCCTGCTTTGAGCAGCAGTTGAGATTAGATGACCTCAAAGTGATCTTCAAACTTTAAAATTCCATTATTCTCATTTTCAGCGTTTGGACTGGTAAAATGAGCCCAGATAAGAACTGGAATACATAATGTTTCAATATAGAGCAGAGGGAAAGATTCAAAATCTAATGGAGTATGGTGGGTTGGGTAAGGATCTGACATGTTTGTTGACTCTGTCTTACTAAAATATTAATATCCTACTCTTTTCCTTAAATTCAAGGCACCCTCTGACATTAAAAAATAAGACGTTCAATATCAAGTAGCACTGCATGCCAAACAGTAAAGTAGCAACACAACTATAAAACAAGGGGACAGATACTTTTCACAGTGGAGCCAGATTTTGGGTTTTGAAGGGTGTAAGGACGGACTACATATCTTCTGAATCACGGTGCAAAAAAAAGAAAACCCAACCAAAAATATAACTTGTAATAGTAAAATACAATAGCAATTCAGATTGTATGCACAGCAGGACCATGACAACTAAATTATCCTGCTTTAGAGCCGGATGAAGTAGTGGTTAGAGGAAATAGAGCAGGGGTGCCCAAACTTTCCGGGCCACTGGCCGGTCATGTGGTTCAGTGGGCTGGTCATGTGGTTCCTCCCAATGGAAGCTGAAGAAAGACATGCATGTGCAGAACACTGCTCTAAATGCACCCGCACCTGCCGCAAACATGTGTATGACAGCCTCAGGTGCATTTATGGTAGCAATATGTGCATGTGTGGGTGCATTTTACTTCCGCTTCTGGGAGCGGTGTGGGCTGGGTAAATTGGTGATGGGGGCCAGATCTGGCCCACGGGCTGTAGTTTGGGAACCCTTGGTGACTCTAATTTTTCAGTAGCAGTGATTCTCTTCAAGATTTTATTCTGAACTTTACTGGAGCTGCCCAAGATACCGAAGCCTATCTCTCAAATATGTTCAAAATCTTGGGTAACTTCTCTGAAGTTTAGTATAAGGCCCAAGGTAGATTTTCCAACCCCATGAAATCAAAATCACCAGTTCCACTGGTTAGACTCAGGGTTCAAAACTAATATAGAATCAAAAAAGATCACTAATAAGTGGAATTTGCAACAAATATAATACTCCATCATTCTGGGCCATGGTGGCTTATCGGTTAAGACACTGAGCTTGATGACTGGAATATCAACAGTTCAGCAGTTCGAGACCTGAGTGCTGTGCAACAGAGTGAGCACCCATCATCTACCCCAGCTCCTGCCAATCTGGCAGTTTGAAAGCAAGAAATTGCAAATAGATACATAGGTACCACTTTGGCAGGAAAGGTAACAGGGTTATGTGTGCTCCAGCATCTGCTCATGCTTGCCTCATGACTATGGAAACATGTAGAGAACCATACAGCACTGGCTCTTTGGCTGTAAACAGAGATGAGCAGAGATGAGCACCATCCCCTAGTGTGGTACCCCGTGTGGTAGTGGTGCTACTTTGGTTACACCAGGGATTCTCAACCTGTGGCCCATGGGCCAGATGCAGCCCACAGCTCTATTCCATGTGGCCCACCTCCACCACACGAGGAAGTGCAATGTGGTGGAGGAAGGGCAAAGTGGTCATCCAGCCCCCAAAGCTGTCTAGGGAGCGTGACCTGGCCCCCCGCTTAAAAAGGTTGAGAACCCCTGGTTGCATGAACAACAGCACTCACAGAAAGGAGAAGAATGAAAACATCAAAATATTATCAGGATACTGATTGAATAGCTCAGTGAGTTGGAGCACGTGGCTACTTAGCCAAGGGCTGGAAGTTCGATTCCCTACTGTGAAGAGCTAGCTTGTGGTAACCGCAGGCAAACCTTGGCTGCCCAGTCTGAGGGCACTACCAAAAGAAGGAAACACTAAACATCTTCTGAGCCCTTGATATTTTAAAACCCCTGGCGTGGATCATCATCATCATAAGTTGGAACTGATTTGACAGCATGCAGTTAATTAATTTCACACCACGAAGGTTGACTATAGCAGGAAATAAAAGCATCAAGCATATATTATAGTCACAATAATTGTGATATTAACCAGCAGGGGAAGATTTCTGGCAAATGAAAGAGTTTCTCCTGGGACTCCCATAGCTCACATGAAATTAAACTGTTTACATGTGAGTTGGACATGCCAGACCGAAGCAGGAGTTCTTTAATTGCTAAAAAATCTCCCTTGCCAGTAACATTGTCACACTTACACAGGCATAATTTATGCAACAGAATTTGGGCTAATAGGTTTCCGTTTCGGTTCAGTTCTTTTCTAATATGAAATGTCCAAAATTCTCAAATTTCCTTAGATAAAGGCTGGAATAAACTTGAGAGTAAAACAATGGAAAGCATGTGAATGTGATTTACCCAACTAGGCTCAGACTTTGAATATTTAACTCTTTTAACATATGGGTTTGGATGTTAGTGCTGAACAAGGGTTATGATTCCTCCCCCCTCCCCTTATTTCTCCTCTGAGATCTCCCTCACCTTTAACACTTAGATGGCAGGTGAATCCTCTCAAGGCTGGGAGTTGCTGCATCTGTTGAACTTAGGCAACAAATAGAAGAATGGCATGAATTTAATTATTGAAGAATTTATGGAAATTCTTTGTTCTGCTCTGCTGGTTCTCCTATCCTAAAATGTCTCAATGTTTGCGACCTTTCCCCTTGTATTGTGAGTTCTAAAGGAGAAGCATGATGGGCACCTCAACTAAACTGTTTGCATTTATTGTCATTGTTGTGTGTCATCCAACCACTTTCCATCCATTGCAACCACATGAATTAGTGACTTCCAAGATGTTCTGTTATCCACAACCATGCTCAGCTCTTGCAAACCCAAAGCTGTGGGTTTCTTTACAGAGTCAATCCATCTCATATTTGGTCTTCCTATTTTCCTGCTGCCTTCACCTTCTCACTTTCCCAACATCTTGTCTGCTCACTATGTGCCGGAAATATGACAGTCTCAGTTTTGTCATGTTTATTTATAGAAAGTTAAAATATAATTTGATCTGACACACACACACACACACACACACACACACACACACACACACACACACACACACACACACACACACACACACACACACGCGTCTTCTAGCAGTCCAGAAAACTCTCCTCCAGCACCATATATTGGGGTAAAAAAAATTTTTTTCATGTAGCAGTCCTTACTTTCAAGATCTTCACATCCACACATTGTTCTAGACTACTAAGAAGGTCTAATACAGAAAAAGGTAGAATAAAGGACTTGATTCCATACACAGAAATGGGTCAATAAACAAATGGTAACACTTCTGGTTGAGCAGGGAGTCTTGTTTGCATGCTAAACCCATACAGATTGCAAGGTCTGGTAAACTTTAGCCAGAGCAGCTTTTGTCAGCAATCAAATGAATTATAAATAATATAAGCAAACAAAACTTCTGCTTGATGAACGAGGAGTCGTTCTGGAATGACACAATGCCTAAGTCACTCAAAGTGCTGATTAAACCCTTTACAGTGAAATAATCGCCATCCATTACCCTTTAGTGTTGGGAACTGACAATGTACTAAAGGCAGTTGACAGTGTCAGGAAAATGATTTGTTGGCCTCCTGGTCCAAAGACCATAAATTCCACCAGTAAATCAATGCACAGTGGCAATAAAACAATGCATTTTCATATATATTTTCATGACAGTGAATTACCAATTATCTATATTGACATTCTTAAACACTGATGTCATTATGAATGGATTCAAGGGCCATCAACATCTGATTTTACTTTTATTTATTGATTTCATCATGTTAGAAAAATTGTTTTGTCCCTCACATGTTTTACCAACACCATTGGCTCTATCACACTGTTCCTTGATAGCAGTAAAATGTATATTTTTCATCTAAGGTATGTTTGAGCAGACATTACTAACACAATTAAGGAACATGACCACCAGGATGCATACATTTATTTATTGATTTTTTAAAACTTAGAGAACTTTACTCTTCAAAGAGTTCTCAAAACACCTAGCAATAAATCAGCAACAAACAAGATAGCTCTAAGGATGTAAATACTGACTTGACTCATTCTTGCATATAGGAGTGAAATTATCAACAATTTTTTCCTCTCTTGTAAGACTTGCTTCATCATTTTTAGCAACTATTTCTGCAATTTTAAGAACAATTGATGTCCATACTGTGAGATCCTTTCTTTGTTCAAGGTGGAATAATTACCACTTTGTTACATGGGCCTTTAAAAAAAATAAAAGCACTGGATGGGTTGCTTGAATTTATTTTATCCATCAACAAGTTCTTCTGTGTTGCTCTCCATGTGTGTAGTTGCAAGTGATTGGTTTCACAAAGGTGGAAGACATGTATTCCAGGCAAAAATGTGGAAACCTCAAGAGATACAGCCTATCTCAAACAAGAATATGAATGTAAATCATCAACATGCCAAAAACTAACAAGTGGTAAGTGGTAAAAGCAGAGGGCACTTTGGCCAACCCACTTGATGGTAACTTCTTCAACCTCTGACCTAAGTTGCACTTCATGGAAACCAGTTGAAACCAGGTCTGCTCAGTTCAATAATGCACAAGAGATGCAGATTACAACTCCAGACTTCCAGTAGCGGAACATATCAGTTTATGAAGACATGGGGCCAGTCTGGCCAGGTTATCCTTCTATGGTAATAGAATAGACCTTACTGCCAGTGAATCAACATTGAATGGCAGGGGACAGTTAACTAACCTGACCACCCTAATGGCCTTCGGTGCTGAAGCCCTCAGGGAAAGCTGATGGTTCCCAAGTGGATTAAATCCCACTTGAATCCATCTTGATGGAGGGCAGCAGCTTCATCAATACTGGCCTAGGGCTTATGAGGACTTTGCATGCCAAAAGGACTCAGGACCAGAAAGTGACTCACAGGTTGGTACAGGTTCATGCTGCAATGTGGAAAAAGAAGAAGAAGAAGACATGAGGTATCAGAGGTGAAGAGAAAGCATGAAGACAATGGCAGATATTCCTAACATTGCATTATTGCAGGGGTGGCCAAACTATGGCCCATCGACCAGATGTGGCCCACAGTGCCAAATCATCAGGCCCCCACTGCCCTCTCCAGTCCCAGAAGCGGAAGTAAAACATGCCCCATGTTGCAAACGCATTTCTCAAGTCCATTTGGATATGCAGAATCATCACGGAGACATCTACTAATGTGCAGACTCCTCACTAAATAACAACTCCCAGATATCCAAGGTAAAGACTAAGACTTGGAATTGGGCTTCGAGAAGCAAAGACCACCTTGCTTGGGCACAACCAGGAGCAAAGAAGCCAAATTTTGATAGGAAAGAAATATCAATTCATAGTACACATGAGAGGTGGCTACTTGAAGCTTTGAAGAAAGTTTTAATTCTTCTACTTGCATATATAGATAAGATTATGGGAGATTTCTACTCCTAATATCTCACAGTAGTAAAAACTGGAAGTGAACAAAGCCTTCTATTTTCAGCCCATCCCAACTTCGTTTGTAAAAAGCTGTTCCATTTCTTTTCTGCATTTCACAGCATTTCCCCCCATACGTCATTTAAATTTTTTACTTAAATACAGGTCTCTGAATCCATTCCCCCCCCCCCTATGAATTTCTAAACCAGTGTTTCTCAACCTTTGATTTTTAGACTTCAATTCCCAGAAGCCTAAGTAAATTATTTAAAGCACTGATCAGCCAATGTACTGACCTAGGCTTCTGGGAATTAGAAGTCCCCCAGTGAGGCATAGACCCCACATTGAGAATAGCTGTTCTAAATGTACTTTTAATGTATTTTAGCTATAATTTAAAGCAGCATTTATTTATTTATTTATTTATTTATTTATTTATATCACCACCCACTCACCACAGCGACTCAGGGTGGCTTACAGTCAACATAAAATATAACTTAATTAAAAACATATTTAAGGAAAACCCAGACAGTCCCCAGCTGATGTCCTCAGGTGATGCGGTCTCTTAAGTAACCTGGCCCACTACCATGTAGAACTTTAAAGGTAATGACTAGCACCTTGAATTGCACCCCGAGTCACACCGGTAGCTAATGCAGCTCCCGCAGGTCACCAAGGGCAGCCCCATGTAAAGTGCATTACAATAGTCTAACTGGGAGGTGACAGTGCATGAGTGACCATGAGCAAGGAGTCCTGGTCCAGGAAAGGGCATAACTGGCGGATCACTAGAACTTGAACTAATCCTCAAGCAGGAGTCATGAGTACAGGAGGACCCCCAGGTTACGCACCGGGTCTGTCTGGGGCAGGATTTTAAATAAGCATCTTTGACCCTTTGTACTGGGAATTCCAGCACAAAAGTCCAAAAAGTGCAAAATCGGATGGCCTTGAAGTTTGGACATTAGCCCAAGATGTTCAGATCAGTTCAGTTCATATCAAAATTCAGAATCAAGTTGTTCACTCATTCATTCCTAATTAAGGGATGCAGTGGCTTAATAGTTAAGAAGCTTGCCTTGTTAGCTGGAAGGCTGGCAAGTAGACAGTTCAAGATCCGGGTACTGCATGAGGGACTGGACGCCCATCTCTGTCCCAGCTTTTGTCAATCTAGCAGAAATTGCAAGTAGATAAATACAAACCACTTTGGTGGGAAAAGATCCTAGAGGACATGAAAGGAGCCTCATTCAGGTGTTTTCTGAATGGAGTTTTGCCAGCAAAAATCCTTTCAACCCAGAATAATTTCTGACACAAAATTATTATTATAGTGGCAATAGGCAGAGCTTGACTCCTGGAAGGTTGACAAGTCAGCAGTTTGACACCCAAGTACTGTGCGACAGAGTGAGCTTCCATCACTGTCCCAGCTCCTGCCAACCTAATAGTTCAAAAATAAGAAACTGCAAGTAGATAAATAGGTACTGCTTCAGTGGGAAAGATGCACTCTGGCATCTAGTCATATCTGCCACATGACCACAGAAACATCTTCAGACGCAGACAGTGTTGGCTCTTTGACTGAATACAGAGATGAGCACTGCCCCCTAGAGTCAGACATGACTGATTTTTGAGCAAGGGAGACCTTCACCTTATTCTTAATTGATGTTCAATATGCCATATTGTCAGCAAGTGACACTAGACATGAATGAAAATACAAGATGGGGCCCCATCCCTTGGTTGACCAATTGAAAAGCCCGGTCACCTTATGGGGAAAGGTAGAATAGAAATAAGCTTTAACAAGACCACAAAGAAGTCCTCAGCAAGATCTTACACTCAGTTGGGGACCAAATCAATCCCCCCTAGTGGGTATTCTTCCCTAGATGGAGGTAGAGGAAATAATCCATGGACTTTTTGTACTCACCAATCACTAACAGAGCTAGAAAAGAGAAAACTGTGCCGTCTTTCTGGATTCAGTGCAGTGGGGAATTGTAACATCTGAAGTACAAAAAGACTACCCCTGTCATGACATTCATATTTATAGATCTATATGCTAAGATTCCACATGGGATAGCTAATTGGAATAAGTCTTCATTTCTCCTCCACATTCTGAGGAAAGCATGTTGTCCAAGAACACTATTCATCAAATCAAGGACATGTATTTTTTTAATGTACAGTTGTACCTCGCTTAAAGAGCATAATGCGTTCCACAGGATTGCTCCTTAAGCGAGTTTGCTCTTTAAGTGAAACACCATTGTAAGTGACCAATTGTGGGGGGGATTGCAAACCTCAATTTATTTGTTAAGCGAGTTTTTTGGTTGGTTTTATTTGTTAAGCAAAGCGAACATTCAGAGAAAATTCTGCTCTTTAAGCGAGTTGCTCTTTAAGCAAGTTGCTCTTTATGCGAGGTTTGACTGTATGTATAAAAAGCATCCATAGGAGAGAAAGAAAAAGAAAAAAGGCTCTATGATCCCTTGGTTAGAAAAACAGAAGGCTTGTCATATCTCAGAGGCTTGTTCTTCTTGCTGTCAGAATGGATTTTCCTCATATTTTCTGTTAAGAACATCACAAAGGAGCTTGTAACTATACCATCCAGTTGGAGTTTAAGGTGCCACATTCACACTGGAAGAATCCCTATTCCTCCTGGATATCTTGTCAATAAACCCTTATCTTCCTGCACTCCTGGAAAAATTAAAATAAGGTATCATCATTTAATATTTATAAAATCGACCTGCACTGTTCTGGATTCTCATTACACATCGAACCAAAACAAGCAGTATTTTGCCTGGAGGCTCGTCACCTAGTAAGTATACAAACTGCTGATGTGACTGAGCTGAGAGAAACATATATGCAAATAACAAGGCCATATGAGAATCACTGGTTAATTATTTTTTTTGCTATATCCAGTGAATTTGATGAAACAGATTAAGTTTGCTGAAGGGCTGTAGGTCAGATTACCCAGGAAGTCAAATATAATATGGTATGAGGTTATTGTGGTATTTCTGTGTTTAACATTCCTTTTTGGCTGTAGACAGAGATGAGCACCAACCCTTAGAGTCAGACTGAACATATTAATCTTCTTCTACCTACCTAAGTTAAAGTAAAGGTAAAGGTAAATGCCACCCTTGCTCGAAAGCCTGTCGTATCTGACTCTAGGGTTCATTGCTCATCTCTGTTTATAGTCAAAGAGCCAGTGTTGCCTGTGTCTACAGACATTTCCGTGGACATGTGGCAGGCATGACTAAAAACCGGAGTGCATGGAATGCTGTTTACTTTCCCACCAAAGTGGTACCTATTTATCTACTTGCAATTTCTTGCTTTCAAACTTCTAGGTTGGCAGGAGCTGGGATAAAGACAGGAGCTCACTCTGACATGCAATACTTGGGTCTTGAACTGCTGACCTGCCGACCTGCCAGTCATCATGTTCAGCGTCTTAACCACTAAGCCACCTACCTACCTCTTCTTTAATCCACTCCTTCCTCATGTTCTTTCTTCTTCAGTGATTAGTTTGTAAAGTCCATAATGACAGAGATGGTGGGAAATAAGGGTTGTTCAGGGCACTAGATGAATAATAATAATCATTCCTTGGTAGTAAAGCAAGAAATATTCTGAATAAGGGGAAACACTATCCTTTTGCCAAGTAAATTATTTCCCAACATGGAGTGAGAAAAATAGCTTCTCAACATAATCATATTGCTGATATTTAAAAAGCCATGTAAAATATTTTTAAATCTTGCTGGTAGTTATTTTTCTGTTAAAAAAAAATACCAGAATCTTCCCTCAAGAGATAGAGGGAAAGCCACACATATTATGATAAACTTGTCGACACACAGTCTACCTTGAGGCCAAAAGGAGAAAACAAGTTGAGAATTATTTTTTGCTGGCCAAAACTATTAGTAGAAAGATAACCCTATAAAAGTAAATTAAAATTGAGGATACAGTTTCCAACAAAACTAAAACCAGGGCAAGGGGGGAGAAAGGAGGAGACATTTATTGATGAAATGTAAATTTGCATTTGCAGCAAGACACAGATAAAATGCTTTTAATAAGTTTTTCTCCCTTTGGGTAGGGAAGACTTGAACACCATATGCTGAACTGCCAAAACTGGAGGGAGGGGGAGACCAAATACATAAACGGTTTGTTAGCAAGCGCACAAAATGCATGCCTAATAAACTGGAAATTTTATCCACAGATACAGCCGTATATGCTCACAAAACACTATTGTGACACAAGTGGAAGACAGCTTTTCATGATATATGGTTGCCATTCTTCAAGAATGTCAGGTCAAGCACAGCCCTGGGGACCCTGTTTTTGCTCTGCTGTCCTTGACTACCTATGAATAGCCAGGTGAAAAATAAAATTGACTTTAATGAGGTCGGCAAAAGTCCAGTCATTGTATGCATATGTTGTTGGGTGGACCTGAAGAACACTCTCATGATGCAACAAACATCACGAGTCTAAATGCAAACCCATGTTGGAGTGAGAGATGTTAGCTGGGACTGGGTTCCATTTTATCCTGTTTTTCCTACACTAGTTTTTCTTCAGATTTTTTCAAATTTTGATCTTGCAATAACAGAATTGTCTACCTCAAAGCTCCGGGCAAAAATCTACAACTGAAACATTCCTGACAAATGGCTATTCACCCTTGTCTTAAATGCCCTCAACAAGGAGAGCCAACCATGTAAAACAGGGGATCCCAAACTAAGGCCCGTGGGCTGGATCTGGCCCATGGTGCCATTTCATGTGGCCCCCCACCCCTCCAAGGGCATTTGAGAAACAAAATGGCCACCCATTTGAAGCTTTGGGGACAAAATGGCCACCCCCATCATGCAAGCAGGGCAAAATTACTGACCGGCCCTTGAAGCTGACTGAGAGAGCGTGAAAAGGTTAGGAACCCCTGACCTAAAAGCTGGCCTGGTCCACTATCAGACAACTATTTCTATAAGGAGGCATCTCCTAAAATCAGCCATGTTTTGTTTTCTTACCATTTCCACCTACTAGTTCCACTAGTGCCTTTTGGAGCCACAGAGGCAGTGGTGGGCAGCAGCCAGTTCAGACCAGTTCTACCGAACCGGTAGTATAAATCCCAGGTGGTCTCCCCGGGGGGGTAGTAACCCACCCAGGTGACCACCCGGGATGGTTCCTTTTTTTGGAGGTGACCAGTTTGGTCGCCTCACCAGCCGCCCTTCCTTGCAGCCCAAAATGGTTTCTCGTAAGAGCGCATGTGTCAAAACACCATTTGACGGATGCACACTGAATACTGGAGGCGCGCATGCGTCAAATGGTATTTTGACACATGCACACTTACAAGCAGCCATTTTGGGCTGCAAGGAAGGGTGCAGCAGCTGGCTGTTGAGGCCCTCAGCAGCCTCTTTTGGAGGAGCGGCAGCGGCCTTCCCTCGACCGCTGACTGCTGATGCTGTTCCCTCGCTGCCGCCAGGCCAGGCCATGGTGCACTGCCAGGCCAGATTGTGCAACCGGGTCTGGTCAGGACAGGGTGGGCTAGGTGGTGCCGCTGCTGTTGCTGCCTGCCTACTGCCCTCTGACCTCAGCCAGGGTAAGTGACTAGGATTTGTGTTTGGGGTGGGTGGATGGGTGGGTGTTTAAACCACTGTGTTTTATGTAGTGTGCTTTTATTTCTATTTAATGTCTATTTTGATTTGTATTTTTATGTTTTTATTTTTTTTTAATGTCTAATTTGTATTTTTATGTTTTTTATTTCTATTTCATGTCTAATTTGTATTTTTATGTTTTTTATTTCTATTTCATGTCTATTTAATTTGTATTTTTATGTGTTTTTATTTTTATTTTTATGTGCACTGTATTTTTATTTTTATTTTTTTACTTTGGCTCCACCCACATTATTGGCTCCACCCACAATTTCATGATGTCATGACACTGGCTCCGCCCATGATGTCAGCTCTGCCCACAGTATGGTAGTAAAAATTTGTCTGCCCACCACTGCACAGAGGAGTCCAGTCTATCTTCTATATTACAGTCCATTAGATACTCTCCTCTTAATCATCTTCTCTCTAGGCTAAAAATAACTAGCTCCTCACACATTTCTCATGGGACACATTTTCAAGCCCAATTACTATTCTGACCAACTCTCTTTCAACTGTTTTGTTGAAGTCCTCCTGGACTCGCAACTACTGCTCAAAGAGCAGGTGGCAGTCGTGGCCAGGAGGGCTTTTGCACAACTTCATGTGATACGCCACAAAATGGTTGCTCAGAAGTGCACATGAGTCAAAACACCATTTGATGCATGTGCATTGCCTGCCTGCTGCTCCTCAACCCCAGGGTAAGTGACGGGTTTGTGTTTGGGATGGGTGGGTGGGTGGGTGGGTTGAGGTATGTGTGTGTTTTATGTAGTATGTTTTTATGTGTATTTAATGTCTATTTTAATATGTATTTTAATGTTTTTTATTTCTATTTAATGTCAATTTTAATTTGTATTTTAATGTGTTTTTTATTTCTATTTTATGTGTACTGTATTTTTATTTTATTTTATTTTATTTATTTTTAAATTTGGCTCCACCCACAACATCATAATTTCATGATGTTGGCTCCGCCCATGACATCATAACATCGGCTCTGCCCATGACATCATGATGTCATGACGTTGGCTCCGCTCACGATGTCAGCTCCACCCACAGTGTGGTAGTAAAATTTTTGGCAGCTCACTACTGCCATTGGGTGTAAAAAAAACTCTGGTTTAGCATCTTTATTCTAATCATGATTTTTAGTTAGTGAGGGACACGAGGCAGAAGGGTTTTTGTTTTAAATGCATGTGTTTTATTTAACAAAAAAATCCTTTAAAAAGAGATGTATGGAACTGATTGTGAATAATTCATAACCTTTAAGATCAGAAGTCTTTACACATAAAATGGAGATTCCACAGGGATTTACTGTATTGAAAACAAAAATTCATTTTGGATAAATGAAGCTAAAACAGGACAGCTCTTGCAGTTGTAGCAGGACCAGAAAAGAATATTCAGAAAATATTTTAGAAAAGAAAGATAAGTTCTTTCCTCAACAATGAAACCCATTTCAAGTTGACTTGATGGACCTGGGAAAATGTTAGCTTTAAACCAGGGATCCCCAACCTATGGTCCGCGGGATGAACCTGGCCCACAAGGCCATTCCATCCACCCCACACCTAGAAGTGGAAGCGGGCACATTTACCTCAACCATAAAATGCACCTACTTCTGCATCCAGGGTGCATGATCCGGCCCGCTCAGCTGCCCAGGGGTGTGTTCAGGCCCGCAGCATAAAAAGTTTGACCACCCTCACTGGTGGGCAGCAAAAAATTCGCTACCACACCATGGGTGGAACCTATGTCATAAGCGGAGCCTACATCATGGGCGGAGCCTACGTTGTGGGCGATCTAGTCATGCCTGCCACATGGCCATGTATACATCTGCAAACACAGGCAGCACTGGCTCTTTGGCTATAAATGGAGATGAGCACTGCACCCTAGAGTTGGATATGACTGGCTTTTGAGGAAGGGAGACCTTGAACCACTTGCAGGGACAAAACCTGGTGGAGCAGGGCAGGGAGGTGGGCGTGGCCACCCAATTTCACTACCCCAGCCTGGCCGAAGGCCACCCAATTTTCCCACCCCCACCTCCCGGGGGGATGCAAACCTGTTGCTGCCCACCACTGCCACCACTACTTTAAACCATGCCATTGGCTTTCCACAATATTAAAGTGCCTAATGAACATTTAATAGTGAAAAAAGAATTGACCCACAATGAATATACAGCAGTCCAAAACAGAGAATTGCACCTGCAGAGCAAATTTGGCAAAAAATATATCAGGAAAATTGTGTTCTCAGAGAGGGTTTTGAAAGGCCCTGGTTGAATCCCAGCCGTGTCATGGATAAGCTATTTTGCTTATTAAACATTGAGTCAAATTTTAAAGCCATGTACAATGTTAATAATATGCTTTCCAAAGTCACACTTTCAAGTAACTAAGAGGGATAAGAAGGAAGAGGGTTGTACGTTCATAAGTGGGCATTGTTTTTTCTATTTAATTTCCTACTCCCCCATCCTATACTTATCATTCAAAGATAAGAACTTTGAAGGGGAACGCAGGCTGAGAACCATTCTTGGAATTGCACCTGCATGTCATGGACAATTCCTTTAGCATTTTCCTTGCAGGAACAAAAGGCCAAGAAATGCCTTAGCAGACAACCTTGACTGTCCTGCAGACAATGAAGAGGTTCAACACGTTCACAGATATTGGATGCAAACTGATATGAGTGATGAAATGCCAGACAAACAGACCTTTTGAAAAAGAAGCACAGACCTGGCTCGAAACACAGAAACATTTGGAAATGCATACAGTACTGGCTCATTGCCTATAAACAGAAATGAGCTCTGAACCTTAGAGTCCGAGCAAGGGCAATTTTTACCTTTATTAATCACTTTCTAGCACCTGAAGAGATTTGAACTAGAAATAATTCAATATCCAGGCCATCTATTCTAGGTGGCTTGAGCTAATATTCCTGATGGTTTGGCAGTAAGTAGGCTTTAAAAAATATGGTTGCTGAAATCCTGTTAAGGCACTGTTATACCCAGGGCATAATGTTTGGAGGCAGATTTCTTTAAGAAATCCTGTAGACATGATCTGTTGCATGCGGGGTAGCCTGACGCAATAGGCAAGCAGATCATGGCGACAGAGTTGTCTTGAGGAAATTTACCTCCAAAAGTTATGCTTTTTTGCATCGCAACACAACAGGATTTCACCCATCCTTTTTAAATATTTCATGAATATTATATATTTATGATTTTTAATGCCTATTTAGAAAATGAAACATTTTTTAGGCATGTATGGGAGCAAGAATGTAACATGATGGGATAAATTGAAGACTTAAATAAACTGAACACACTTTTTATATGTTAACTGCTTACTTATGCATTAGCCAATTGAGCGTGCTGCGCTCATTTCTAAAATAAATGTTGTGCTATTACTATCCTTGCAGTTTTTACATATTTCCCATTTTACCAGAATAGCTCCTGTGAAAGTACTGGAGCAGTGCAATTTTGTATTTCTTGCCTCAGGCATAAAATTAGATAATACTGGCACTGCCACAGGTGGCACACATTCCTAACTGAGGCCAATAATAATAATAGCAACATCCATTGTTTTACTGCAGTTGCTGACACTGTTTCATTAGCACAGGGGTGTCCAAACTTTTTGGGCCATGGGCCAATCATGGGTTTCAGGGAGCCGGTCACTAAGGCCCGGGGGTCGGGTGCGGCCCCCGAGCCTTAGTTTGGGCACCACTGCTTTAGCATGTCTGAGGTCTTGTAACCACTTCGCCTATTTTGTACGAGTCAGTAGATGTCACAGAACATCCATTTGGTCTTCATCCTTGGGCAAGACCCAGTTTCATGGAATGGTTTATGTTCCGTTTTGTTTTCCAGCATATCAAGGTAAAGGTCTCCCTTGCGGCAGTGCTCATAATTGTTTCCAGCCAAAGAACCAGCACTGTCGGCATCTGCAGACATTTCCGTGGTCATGACCAGACGCCGGAGCACAGAGAATAGTGTTACCTTCCCTGCCTAAGCAGTACCTATTTATCTACTTGCAATTTCTTGCTTTGAAACTGCTAGGTTGGCAGGAGCAGGGACAGAAGTCGGGCGCTCACTCCATCACACAGCACTTGGATCTTGACCTGCTGACCTGCTGATGTTCCTGTTAAGCTCAGTGTCTTAACCACTAAGTCACTGTGACCCTCCTTTCTAGCATGTGCAGTTGTATTTGAATACAAGTCCCCTGATATGTGCATTTATTTGCAAATTTTACCTAATGTATGTCTTCATTGACTACAGTATGTTTGTTTCATTTTGTTTCATTGTGTCCATCTTAGCCAGTTGCACTAAGCATATGTTTTGTTTCTCCGAAATGCTTCATAAGTCTGACAAACAAACATGTAGAATCTCAAGGCAAGGTACTGTATATTTCTTCTAGCAACGGCCACAATCCTACAGAACACTGGCAAGGCACAGAGCCCCTCCAACATGCTGGTGTGAAAGCTTAGGCTACAAAAATGTCAGAGAAGAGCAGAAACCAAGATCCCCCAAACACCAGGAAGTTCTGGTTCATGTAGTTCTCCAAAGCTAGTTATATCTTTTATCTACACTGAGATGAATAAGGTCACTGGTGTAAATAAAGAAGAAAAATGGAAAAGCAACCATTCACTTTAGACTCAAGGTATCCAAGGGAATAGGCCAGGGATTCTCAACCTGTGGCCCATGGGCCAGATCCGGCCCAAGGCCCCATTTCATGTGGCCCTCACTGCCTCCACCACACCCAAAAGTAACATGTGGCTGTTCGGACCCTGAAACTGTCTGAGGGAGCATGACCTGGCCCCCAGCTTAAAAAGGTTGAGAACACCTGGAATAGGCCATGATGGCTTAGTGGTTAAGACACTGACCTTGACGACTGGAAGGTCAGAAGATCAGCAGTTTGAGTCCTGAATGCTGCATGATGTACTGACTTCCCATCATCCATCCCAGCTCCTGCCAGCCTAGAAGTTTGAAAGCAAGGTATTGCAAGTAGATAAATAGGTACCACTTCGGTAGGAAGGTAAACAGCATTCCGCACTCTGGTGTCTAGTCATCCCTGCCACATGTCCACGGAAATGCCTGCAAACCACAGACAGCACTGGCTCTTTGGCTATAAACAGTGATGAGTGCTGAACCTTAGAGTTGGATATGACTGGAAGAGCTTTACCTTTAATTTTATCCAAGGGAATATGACAAATGGTGCCTCGATTAGTGGCTCACAGAATCTGTGTTATGTCTGCTGTTTCCCACTTGGAACAAAAAGTGGCCATGCATTCCTGAGTGTTTTACTGTGTGTGTCAGTTTCAAGTAGGGCAAAGTATTGGCTAAGCATGGGTCAACCTGGAAATCCAAGAACAGTTCCATTTATTTGTTTATTTAATATACTGTACTTCTGTATTCCCACTCTGGGCAGTTTACATGGTTAAAAACCCAAACTTACACAATACTACAACTCCAATACCCAACCCGGCAGTGAAATGTTAAATATATATATACACTTAAAGGTATTTAACCACAAAAGAAAGAGTATCTAGCAATTTAACTGACATTTAAACCAAGGCTGAAACTTAAACTAATTGGTATTTTTAAAAACCTCCCTAAAATTTGTCACCTGATGTTGTTTTTTAAATATGTCCAGAGGTGGGGCCTGATGCAGCTTTACAAGCGAGGTGCTCCATAATGTGGGTGACCTCACTAAGAAGGCTTATTTCCTTATTAGAGCCTTAATGGTGCAGAGGTTAAATTGCTGTCTTGCAGCCCAAACTGTTGCTGGCATTATGAGTTCAATCTTGCAGGGGATCATGATTGACTTAGCCTTCCATCCATCGGAGGTCAGTAAAATGAGTACCCAACATGTTGGGGGCTTCTTCTTTGCTGCCATTTTTACCCCATCGGGTGTCAAGGGAGATGTGAGGCTCTTCCTCTGGCATTTCTAGCGGCCTCCACAGGTGTTACTTGGTGTTCTTGTAATATGTCTTTGATGCTATCGCTCCACCTTCCTCTGGGTTGGCCTTGTGGTCTTTGTCCTTCTCCTCTTTCCACAAATGCTTTGTAGGGTATGGAATGGTGTACACAGAAGAAGGTGGTATTTTTGAACCACAATCGGGTGTACCCTGGTAAAAACAACTTTGTGTTGCCAACTAATCTTTTTCATACTAGGTCAGGCGAAAGGAACTTCAGAATGAACACACCAAAAGGTGGCTTCATTTTGGCAGATTCACATCTGGCCTAGACACAAAAGGAGGAGGAGGTACAGAATTTCCAAAACATGTTAGGGTAAAAATGGTAATTACAGTACCTTGTGAACCGCCCAGGGAGTGCACTTAGCACTCTGGGGGAATATATAAGTGTAATTGCTAATTGCTATTCTGTTATCAGTGTCAGCACCTAGAGCTGAGTGTTTTTCCGAGGCTCTGGTAATGAGGGTAGACTTTTTTTGGAAGAGATTTTCCAATAGCTGTCATACTCGGTTGCAGAGTCTCTTAATATCAGCATCTTATGACAATACCAGATAATTTTACACTAGACTACCAAAAAAAAAAAAGCTGAAATTTCCATCAATTTGGTAGACTTTTCTTGCAGTATATTTTGGAATAAAGCTCGTGTGAAGTACATTTGGGTACAAACAATTACACTTACATAGCACCCCATAGTGCTTAGTGCACTCTCTGGGCAGTTCACAAGGCAATTAGCATTTTGCAACCAACATACTAGTTACTCATTTTACCCACCTCAGAAGGAAGAAGGCTGAGTCAACCTTGATCCTTGAACTTACAATGTCACCAGTTTTGGCTGCAGTACAGTAGTTTAACCACTGTGCCACCAGGGCTCTTACTAAAACATGCCATCCAACAGGGGTGCCTAAAATTTTTGGGCTGCAGGCCAGTCACATTGGTTCAGCAGGCCGGTCATGTGGTTCAGCGGGCTGGTCACATGGTTCCTCCCACCAGAAGAGGAAGTAAAACACGTCTCACAATCTGTTTTGCAACAGAATGAGGTAGATTTTTAGGCTGTCATATTCTCTGCTTAAACCAGGGGTGCCCAAACTATGGCCCACGGGCCGGATCAGGCCCCCGATGCAATTCACCAGCCCGCAATGCCCTTGCGACTCCTGGAAGCAGAAGTAAAACATTCCTATACTGGCACATTTTATTTCTGCTTCCAGGAGCAACAAGGGCAGCGTGGGCCAGATGAATTGGTGTCAGTGCCAGATCCAGCCTGTGGGCCATAGTTTGGGCACCCCTGCCATACAATATGTCATTTGTCTTTTAAGATAGACAAGCAGCTTCCAAGAAATTGGGTAATTGCTTCACACATTTGGCACTTGTTATTTTGTGCAACCAGCAACTCCAGATCATTACAAGATTTGCTCCCCCCATGCATGAGGGTGCTGAGCAAAGAGAAATTTGAGTTTCTTAATTGGCTGAAACCTTATTTCGTCAAATTGGCAACAGGGCATCCTTTTTTCATGACCTGTGGAATAACGGCCTATGCTCATCACAAGGCATTCAATTATTATACTTTTTTTAAAATTCTGCTCTTCTTTCGTTTTTTCTGTTCTTTTCTCTCCCCCCATTCCTTGATAGCCCTGCAGTTCATTCACCCTCTGATTCCTTCCCCCCTTCTCCTCCTTTTCCACAAAAATGGATTTGAAATAACCAAATGGTATTAAAACAAATTCGATAGCTGTCAAATATAGAGCTAGGATATGATGAGGTAGAAGGGAGAGTGAGTAATTTGTATTTGAAAACTCAATAAAGTTCTAGTTGTAGAAAAATATAAACTGGACATCATACCCTTTTCTCCAGCTCACTATTTATACCAGTGACCTGATTAATCTCAGGGTCTTTTAACTCTCTTTACTGGAACTTTATCACATTTATAGACTTCTGTACATGTTACTTTTCCTTCCCCAAACCCCCCCCCCCACACACACACACATATACACTTATGTGCTCAGTTTTAATGAACTATCCGGCTCTGCTGCATTTCCCGGAAGGATTCTCTGAATATTTCATGTCTTGGTTCATTTGGAGCATTTCTTTTTCACATGCAGATCTGGTTTGTCTTAAGTAGTACGAGGTCAAGTAGAAAGGAGATATTTTTTTATTTTTAGACTGGATTGGTTGCATAGCAAGTGAGTGCAGGGAGCATAAATATCTAGCATGCATTTTTAGTAAATAATTCAGTATCAGGAATTTTTGAACTACTTCTCAGAATATCTTAATATTGTGCTCACCTATTTTTTCCTATTGATCCCCTAAAGTAAAAGTGAATTAAGTGGGGTTCATGTACTGTACTGGAATTTCTGGCCTAGGATCATTCACTGAACCTAGAGACTGTCATCTTGGCTTAATGTTTAGTAAATATAAAAGTCTCCCTTGATCCCAGGGCCAGGGGAGCTTTCCAGTCGTGTCTGACTCAAGAGCAGTGGTTCCAAATGTGGGGCCCATGCCCCACAGTGGGACTTCAGTTCCTTGAAGCCTATGTCAGTACATTGGCTGATCAGTGCTTTGGGGAACTGACTTAGGCTTCTGGGAACTGAAGTCCCACTGTGGGGCATGGGCCCCACATTTGGAACCACTGCTCTTGAGTCAGACACGACTGGAAAGCTCCCCTGGCCCTGGGATCAAGGGAGACTTTTATATTTACTAAACATTAAGCCATTTTATGCTTTTATGAATTTTTAAAGTTTTAACATCGAGTCTTAGGATATCGATATTTTAGTCTGTAATTGCCGCTCAGAGTCGGGCTTGCCCGATTGGAGCGGGGTAGCAAGTACGAATAAATAAATAAAATAAATAAATAAGTCCAAAAACCAATGTTTGGGAAACACTGCTCTGGACTTCAGTGCTCATCTCTGTTTACAGCCAAAGAGCCAGGACTGCCTGCGTCTGCAGATGCTTCTATGGTCATATGGCAAGCATGACTAGATGCCAAAGCACATGGAATGCTGTTACCTTTCCTGCCAAAGCGATACCTACCTGTCTACTTGCAATTTCTTCCTTTCAAACTGCTAGGTTTGCAGGAGCTAAGACAGGCGATGTGAGTTCACTCCCTCACATTAAACTAAGGTTCCAAAACTGATATCTAGGAAGACTCCTCTTTGCTGGTTAATTGTGAATCCAGTTGGCCTAGTGATCAAAAGCTGATCAGAGACCATAATGGGCTTTCTCAGCAACCTTGAGATTGAAGGGGAGTCATTTAGAGCTAATCTGAATAATCTATTGTTGCTAATGGCTGCGTGAAGCTGTATTGTTGTGCTTGGTTGTCTGTCATCTTGCTTGACCACACCCTTCTTCCTTTGACCCCCTGAATTTGGTGTATAAAAACCATGCCACTCTTTGTCTGAAGAAGTGGACTTCATCCATGAAAGCTAACAATAAAAATATAGCAGTTAGTCTTTAAAGTGCTACAGTGTTTTTTATTTTATTTTTGTTTTGTTTTCTGATATGACTTATGCTGTTTTCTATGAAGCAGCTCCGGTTGTAAGTAGGTTGCTGCACTTGGTCAGTAAAATATCAGATAATGTGGCAACAAAACATGATTCCACCCTATGTTTCCTGAAAGACAGCAAATTTGATATTCCCAGACCTTGCGTTGCAGATCTATTCAATAGATCCACCCACTACCCCTAAGTAAAGTAACCTCTCAAATTGGAAGAGTTCATTGTAGCTCTGACTTTGGATAGTTCTTTCCCCATCGTGCCAGTGCTGTCCTCATCGCTGGCATCTTTTAATTCTAGCCTAGAAATTAGTTCATTTTTACAGTCTTCAGTCAATAGTAATAACCTTCAGTAATTGCACAACTCTTTCATATTTTTCTTCTTTTTCATCAGACCACTGCAGGGATTAGTTCCTAATTTACATCTTTTGAGGGAGAGTTTAACAAATGTTAATTTGTCATTTTTACCTCTCTATTTATTTCATTAAATGTCAGGATAAAAAGTAGTTCCCGGAAGGCTGCTCTTTGCCTTTCAAGTTTCTGTCAGCGATGAGCTTTCCATTTTATTCATTCTGAATCGGTTTTCCCTCAAGAAATATGAGATCAGGGGTCAAGAACTGAGGAAACATAGCTGAGGTTTCTGCACTGCAAGCAGTGGTGGGATGTCAACATTTTTACTACACCACCGTGATGTCATCACAGTGTGGTCAGAGCTAACATCATGATGTCATGATGTTGTGGGCAGAGCCAAAGAAAAAAAAACCAAAATAAAAATAAGCACACACACACAGAGACACACACACCCCTCAGCCCACCCACCCACCCACCCACAACACAAACCCATAAATAAATTAAACAAATTAAATTAATTAATTAATTAATAAAAATACATTAAAATACACCCACCCACCCCAAACACAAATCTACCAGAGCTTTTAAACCAGAGTTTAAAGCTTATTCTGGCTAATCTTTCTCATACTAGGTCAGATGGAAGGAACTACAGAATGAACTCACCACAAGATGGCTTCATTTTGCCACTTGTCAACTTTTCAACAGTTAAAGAAGTTAGGTACTAACAGTGATGCGATGTTGCCAGTTCCAACCGGTTCCCCAAAACCGGTAGGAACAATCCCAGAGGGTTCTCCAGGAGGGTAGTCCATTTTTTGACGCATCCAGTTCCGACGCCTCACCGAAAGAAAGAAAAATTGGGCATGCACAATGGACAGCATCCACAAATATCCAACTCTGTGTTGTATGAACCAGTTGTAGGTTGGAGAGAAAACAGCCTAAAATTTATGAACCAAACCACTCTCTCAACGTAAATGTGGAAAATTCCAGGAATTCCTATAAACCAAAATCCTGCAAAGCTTAGAGCAGTGATGGCAAACCTTTTAGAGACTGAGTGTCATCATTGGCACACTTCAACTGTGCATGCGAATGCCACCCCCCACACACACCACCAAGTTTCATGTGCCCCCCAGACAAGCCCCTGCCACCGGGCCAGGCCCCACCCCAACCAACAAGCACCACACAGCGCCACATCATAAAGGCTTCCTGTACAACCTATGCCCCTGAAATTTAGCTAGTCCTCACCTCCTGAAATAGCTCAATGCAAATAACCCAGAACTTTAGCTGAAACTAATAGTCAAGAGGAAAGTGATCTCCAAATTCAGGGAACCTTCATTTCCATGGCACAGAAATTATATTGTGGGCCTTTGTGATTTATAACTCGATTTAACATCTCCTGGCTTCAGTTGCATCACAACCTGTTGGAAGTCTCCCATTCTCTCTACTCAGCCTGATCTTTAAATGCTGTTAAAGTCAGATCATATCTCAACCACACAGCCATCCTTAGCACCTAAGCAACACCAAAAGTACATTCACCACAAGCAATCTTTCTTTTGTGTAATGACAATTTGTCTTCTTTTTAGGTCAGAGGCAAGAGGGCACTCACTGTGTACCCAAACTGATTTGTTTAGGCTCGCTACCAAAATACTTGGCAAAATATGAAATGAATGACAGGCAGAATTTATCTCTAAGAATATTGAAGGGGTAGCTTTCTACCTGTATGATCTATATGTACTTGGTACACAACAAAAAATTTCCTTAGCACAACAGCAGATGTGGTGAGAATCCCAAGTACTTGAATGTTCCACCAAGCAAACAAGCAAATAAAACAAAATTCCCTGCAAATAAAAAATTGGATGACCCCCATAGACTTTCTCTGAAATTGTTTTTCAAGTTCATGGATTTGTTTATTTGTTTGTTTGGAGAAACAGTCTACCCTGGGCTTTGAAAAGTGGCTCTTTTAGATCACAACTCCTTTGAACTCCAGTTAAGACAGTCATCTGCCATGTTGGTTCAGAGTTTGGGGACTTGTAGATCTAAATGTCACTTTTCTATGCTATAGTTCTACCCAGTGGTGGGGAGCCAAAAATTTTACTACCACACTGTGGGCGGAGCCGACATCATGGGCAGAGCCAATGTCATGACATCATGGGTGGAGCCAAAGTAAATAAAAATAAAATAAAAATAGACTCAGTACACATAAAAATAAAAAACAAACTACATAAAATACCCACCCACCCGAAACAAAAAGAAAACAAACCCTAGTTCCTTACCTTTCCTGGGTCGGGGACTTGGGGAGCAGCAGGAAGGTGCAGTGGCGTGGCCTAGCCTAGCCTGGCCTGGCCTGGCCAGGCCCGGCAGCACAGCCAGCTCCAGCCTGGCCTGGCCCAACGGTGCTGCCGTGGGAGCAGCGTTGGTGGTTGGCGGTGAAGAAAAGGCCACCACTACCGCTGCTCCAAGGATGCCACTCTGCCCTTTCCAAGCAGCTACTCGGAAGTGTGCATGCGTCAAAATACAATTTGACGCATGCACACTTCTATTTTTCAGTGTGCATGCGTCAGATGGAGTTTTGACACATGTGCACTTCTGAGCAGCCATTTTGGGCTGCCCAGAAAAGGAATCCAGAGGGTGGCCAGAGAGGCTACCGAACCAGTCACCCAGGGGTTTACTCCCCCCCCCCCGCGAACCCCTTCAGATTTCCACTACCAGTTCAGCCGAACTGGTCCAAACCAGCAGCAGCCCACCACTGGTTCTACTGATGTGAGCAAACACAATTTTCCTAAAGTAGAATAATCAAGAAATTATTTTAAAGAGTGAAATCAGCATTCAAAAGAAGACACATCTGAAGAAGAAGCATGATGCATTGGGTAAAGAAGCAATAGCAGTTACACTAGAGAAGGCTCTGATGCTAGGAAAGATTGAAGGTAAAAGGAGAAGGGGGTGGCGGAGGATGAGATGGCAAGGCAGCATCATTGTCGCAGGGGGCATAGATCTGGGCAGGCAATGGAGGAAATCTAACCAACAGAAATTTACAGGATGAGAGGAATTTTTTTTAATGATGGGCTTCCATCATCAAAATGTGGTTGCACAGCATAGCAACCTACCATGTACTGGCCAGATCTGGGAGTTTGGAAAAATTACGGGACTGACCCACAACTCTAAAATGCCCCCAGCCAGTGTGGCCATTGGAGACCCCATAATTAACTTTCTGGAACTCCGGATTAGGACAGTTGAACAAGCCCATCCTTGAACACCACATGACTTTCAACCAGCCTTGAAGGTGGGGCTTGAGTGGAGCTAGAGAGTGAGGCAGGAGGAGCTTGTCATTTAGTGATTCAGGGAGAGGGCAATGTAGAGGCATGGCTTGGTTCTGCCTCAGCCTGCTGCTTCTGCTTCTCACAGACCATGGCTGGGGGTGCCAGCATCCTCTCTGCCGATGCTCAAGCAAATTGGCCTTCATCTGCCAGGAGAGCAAGGTGACCTACGTTCCCCGGGACATCCCCAGGAATGCCACTGAACTGTAAGTAACAAAGAGGAAGAAGCCAGGGAAAACACTGCCAAGTTCAGAGCACACACATCCCTTGTCTTTTGGGGGCCAGCCTCCCATTTGACTAATCTTGCCAAAGTTTTCAGAGGAGTTCTGGACGGACGGGGAAGAGAGATGCTCGCTCCTCCAAGACCAACTCCCTGCATTGTTCATCCTTTTTTGCAATAATTCTGAAAAGATAAGCTCTGGCAAAGTGTTAAATTAAGTTTCCCTTGGTGGCAGCGGAGGCTTCCAAAAGATTTATGTGGAAGTGCACTTCCCCCAAAATAGGTTGCTTTCATGCTCTAAAAGTTGGACGCAGAGTTAATCTGCCTGCTATAAAGAGGGAATATCTAACAGCAGCTGGGCCTTGGGGAAATTATTTTTATTGAACTATACTTCCCAGAATTCCTAGAGATGATAGTAAAAAAAAAAAGGTCACTTTTCTGAATCTATGACTCAGTAGGGGAAGTTAGCAAAATTTCAGGATTCCTTGTGTGTTGCGCGTGTGTGGTTGACTGGATGGTGCAGAGGTGGAGTGGGAGAATGACAGATAAAGTCCCAAAAAGTAAATAGTCTTTTTGGGATCAAACAGTACAAGAACAGCTAATGAGCATAAATGAAGACAGCTCTCTGGGCCAGATTTCTCAACTGTGAGCAGACAATTTCTTAAAGTTCCCATCTGTTTCCGCACTAACTGACACAGCCAATGTTCTTTATCAGAAGTCTTGCCCCGCTTCCTACATCAGAGATTACCACCAACATTTAGGTGTGTGGTGTGTGTGTGTGTGTGTGGGGGGGGGTGTAGATGCTGAAATTAAACTATGGAGTTTCTTTGTCCTGAAACAAAACTGCAGCTTCTTAGTCTTCCTTCAAAAGATACATAGAAAAGGAATCCAACTGGTCCCAGGTCTGGACTATTTTATTGCAGAGATTGGAAACTTAGTTTTAGAAAGAATTAATTACAGTCTCAGATGTCAAGTAGTCAATTACCACTATCAATTTTTAAAAGTAACCTTTCTTTTCCTTTCTCATTTCATTTCTTTTAATTCTTGGCAGCTCTAAGTAATGGTGTTGTATTTCATTCAAACCAATCTTCAGCTAAGAGAGTCTCCTTCCTGCACTTATTTTCCTGCTTATTTCACCTTGAATGATCAGGTGTATCAATCTGAAAGTTTTGTTTCTCATTATATAACAAAAGTATGTTAATGTTCTGCATTTCATGTGTTTTATTGTTTCTTGGTCTAGGTTTGGTTCTTATTAGGGCTTTTTCAATGGTTACTTTTTCACACCAAGAAATTATTAGCCTCTCATAATTCTTCTCTGTTGGTAAAAAAAATAGAAGAGAGAGGTGGAGGGTAAACCATTGTAGCACCTTAAAGGCTGACAGATTTGTTTCTCCTGACAGATTTGTTTCTGCGTGAGCTTTCACAGATCAAAATCCACTCCTTGAGTCTGGTTCAACTTCAATGAGTTTTTCCTTGAGGTTTTCATTCAGCTGTGGAAGGGACCCTATTAATATTCTTCCACCAACATTTAGTCAGGTCACACATCTATAACTAAGGTGTGTAATTATAAATGTAACTTAACAGTTATAGTAACATGGAGTCTGGAAAAGTTACTCTTTAAAGACTACAAGAATCCCCTCAGTCACTAGCTGGTGGTTTCTTGAAGTTGGAATCCAGAATACAACTTTTCTTTATCCCTTCTAACTAACAAGCACCAGCTTAAATCTAGGTGTTTATTCCCAAGTAAAATAGACAACTGATGAATAGTAAGTCCATATTCACATAAATTCAGTAGGTCTACCCTAGTGGGGATTAGCTACTGGATTTAGACCAGGGGTGCCCAAACTTTTTGGGCTGTGGGCCGGTCATGTGGTTCCTCCCACCACCGGAAGTGGAAGTAAAATGCACACATGTAGAATGCTGCTGTAAATGATCTGTGGATGTCATAAATGTGTTTATGACAGCTGTGGGTCATTTATGGCAGCTTTCTGTGCATCCATGTTTTACTTCCACTTCTGGGAGAGGTGAGGGCTGTGTGGGCCAGATGAATTGGCATTGGGGGCTGGATCTGTCCTGTGGGCCGTAGTTTGGGCACCCCTGATTTAGACTATAATGCAATAAGTTTCACTATAGTTAAGGTGGAGAGGGGAATTATTACAAGTAATTGCTTAGTTGTAACTAGTTTCTTCAAAGCCCTGCCTTACAAAGAGGTCTTATAGGTATCTCAGAAATTAGTCCCATTGGGTTCAGTGAGGTTTATTCACTCTAGTCATGACCATCTAACTTGTTGAAGGCAAGGGACATTATGGTGTAGAAGATACAAACTAGGCCAGAGATTCTCAACCTGTGGCCTGTGGGCTGGATGTGACCCATGGCACTATTTCATGTGGGCCACCTCCACTACACCAGGAAGTGCTGTGAGGTGGAGGAAGGAGAAAATGGCTGTCTGGCCCTCGAAGCTGTCTGAGGGAGCGTGTCCCAGCCCCCAGTTTAAAAAGGTTGAGAACTCCTGGACTAGGCAATCTGGGTTCAAAACTCTGCTCAGCCATGGAAACACACTGGTGAGTGGCAGTGGCAACCCATTCCTTGGATATCTTGCATACCTTGAAAACATTATTAGTGTCCACATAAGTCAAAAATAACTTGATAACACATCACAACAACAAAAATTACCAAATACTTTTCTGTGCCAGATAAATTTTATACAGAGATATTATCGATGTGTTTACAAAAGCAAGGCCCTCGGCTGAATGAAGGCACAGAATCTTCCTCGGGCAGAAGTTGTAGGCAAAGATGATATTCAGCAGCAAATCTCTGAAAAATTGTGTGTGTGCAACGAAACCAGAATGTATTGATTAGATTGCCTCTTAGAAAAACTGTACTCGGACTATATGCCTTGGAAACTCCACATACAGAGGAGTAGCATTTCAGGAAAAAGGTTGGTCTAGGATTCTGTTTGACATGTAGAAAAGAAATGTTCAGTCATATCAGCTCCCTCTGAAATAATACAGTCCAAGTATATATTTATTACATCTCTGGGGGAAAATGGGGGAAAGTTACATAGTGGACAAGTCTTAGCCCACTACCAGCTGGTGGAAAATTCAATGAATGAGGGGGAGGGGGCATAACTTGGGCACTCTAAGTCCAAACTGGAGAAGGTTAAGAGCAGAGGTCGCAAAAGACTCTATCCCAGGAATTCTGAACCTTTTAAAGCCAGGGGCTGGGCCATGTTCCCTCAGACAGCTTTGGCGGTGGTGGTGTGGATGGCCACTTTACCCTTCCCCCATCATATGGTACTTCCTGGTGTGGTGGAGCCTAGGGGGCACATGAAATGGTGCCGTGGGCTGCATTCGGCCTGCGGGCTGCAGGTTGGTGTGTCTAGGTGGCTCAAGGACTGAGTTATGTCCCCACAAATCACTCACTGAATTTTTCCCAAACCAGTTGGTGGTGGCCAAAGACTTTTGCACAGTACTGTATTTCAAGAGATTATCTTACTATTTGTTCTATGCCCTACACCCTGGCTACAACTATCAGAACCTGTCTTTCCTAGCTAGAAGTAGCTGCTTTTTAGACCACATCACAGCTGCCCAAGTCAACATTGCTGCTGACCATGTTCGCTGGAATCTTTTATAAGTGATGGTCCAAAAAGTGACTTTTCTCCAGTTCTAATGTTCTTTAAAAAAAAACACACCCACAAGCCAAGACACAGAAATGTCACAAGAAAGGCTGGCTAACTATCCATCCTTCTATCTATCCATTTACCCTTCCATCCATCCTTCCATCCATCCATCCTACAAGCAGATAGCCACATTTCTTTAAAAATACAGTACACTCCCTTTTGTTTCTCTTACAATCTTTAATTATGATTCATTATTTAACTTGTATCCTATATATTAGAATTGGGGAAACCACTCGGCACCCCTATAATCCCAAATAATTTAAAATCTTTAGGAAACTCTCCCCTCCCCGCCCCCGCTCTCTCTGTGTGCATATGTGTGTACAGTGGTATGAAAGGACACAAAAGAGGATATTAAAGGAGTATCCCAAAAGAAGATAAACAGATGGCTGGCTGGAATCCTGACAGGGAGTCCAGCACCAATATTTTGCTTCAGGTACGATTTGTAGTCATATACTTTATTTTTGCTTTCAGGTCATTCTTCCTAATTGTCAACTTGCTGGTAGATGTTTGTCTTCCCCCATCCTCGTCTTCTAGAAACAGGAATCCTCACTGAGAAATTCCTGTGGTCTACCTGACCTAACCCACCCTTGGTATTTGCACTGAGAAAGAATCTACAAACTGATTGGGTTTGGGTCTTGAATAGAGAGGATCACACCTCACCATCAGGAGAAATTTCATTTATACTTTCAGAAACTCTTTTGGCCTTCAAGTGACATTCCTTTGATGTTTCATCTAAGGAGGAACCTTCGAACCTGCTTCAGATATGGTTTTTAGGCTAAATTTCAGTGGGAACTCTTTTGCTTCTTTTTTATTGTTGTTGCTTTTAGATAAAACTGTTCTCATCTGTTTCTCTCATCTGTTCCTCTGTGAAACTAATCACTCAACAGTCCAAGACTGGAAGAGAGGCAGATGGGAAAGGGAAAGTAATAAAAAATGCCCATTAATCAACTCTCCTAATAGCCAGAGAGATAGTGTATGTGTGTTCACTAAAATATTTAGCAAAGAACTCTTGAGAGGTATTTATAATTGCCAGTTTAAAGCCTTCTTATGAGAAGCTGAAGTATGTTGTCATACCCACAATGCCTTCAGTGAGTGCTTTAACCTAGAGCCTGTCCTCCTGATAAATAGCAAAGTTGCCTAGTAATGAGATTAGAAACACTCAACTTGAAGTTTTCTCTGTTAGGATAGAGATCATTCTTTCTTAGATTCCTGCCTTCTGATGAGCATGGGCATGCTCACCATGGTGCCGGCCAGACATGTTGTATTATAATTCCCATCATCCACAACTTGCACAGCCAATAATCTGGTGTCTGGAGATGAAGGTAATTCACCAGTCAGTAGAAGCCAGGGTTAAGATATCTATGAACTACAGTACAGTACATCTAAAAACATATGAGAAGATGTTTACTGAAATGGGATTTTCCCTACCTCCCACTCCCTTGCCACAACATCTGTCCCAAGGGTTCCCAACCCTACAGAGCATTATCGTCATGTAGCAAGAAAGACTGAGAATGCATTTTTGCCATTAGTGCAGCCCATTCTGTTAGTTCATAGGCACAAATCAGATGCAACTTTATGGCGGCAATCCCAGGGACAAGTAATTAAAGAGTAATTAAAGAGATGGGAATACCAGAACACCTTATATGCCTCATGAGAAATCTGTACATGAGTCAAGAAGCAACATTTAGGACAGAATAAGGAAGGGCAGAGTGGTTTGGAATAGGAAAAGGAGTAAGACAAGGCTGCATTTTATCACCCTGCTTATTCAACTTATACACAGAGCACATAATGCTTAGTGCAGGGATGGAGGAATCACAATTTGGGATCAAAATTGCTGGGAGTAACATCAAAAATTTGATATACACAGATGATACCACCCTAATGGCAGAAAGTGAGGAAGACCTAAAGAAGCTCCATCTTAGGTTGAAAGAAGAGAGTGCAAAAGCTTGCTTGAGACTCAATATAAAGAAAACCAAGATAATGGCAACAGGCCCTATCAGTCCCTGGAAAATAGATGGGGAAGAAGTAGAAGCAGTGATAGATTTTACTTTCTTAGGATCAAAGATCACTGCCGATGGTGATTGCAGCCATGAAATAAAAAGGTGACTGATGCTTGGGAGACAAGCTATGAGAAACCTGGGGAACATAGTTAAAAGCAGAGACATCACCTTGCAAACAAAAATTTGCATAGTCAAAGCAATGGTATTCCTGGTGGTAATGTATGGTTGTGAGAGCTGGACCATTAGGAAAGCTGAGCGCAGAAGAATAGATGCCTTTGAGATGTGGTGTTGGAGGAGAGTTTTGAGAGTCCCCTGGACAGCGAGGAGAACAAATAGGTCAATCCTAGAAGAAATCAACCCTGAATGCTCCACAGAAGGTCAAATGGTAAAGATAAAGATAAAGTACTTTGGACATCAAATGAGAAGAGAGGATTCACTTGAGGAAGCCTTGATGCTGGTAAAGGTGGTGGGCAAAAGAAGAAGGGGGTAGCCAAAAATGAGATGGCTAGATGGTATTGTAGATGCAGTGGGTACAGAGCTGGGTGGGTTGAGGAGGATGGTGGAGGACAGAGGTGCCTGGCAGGCAATAGTCCATAGGGTCGCAAAGGGTTGGAATCGACTGTGCGACTGAACAATAACAACAACAACAACAGTGTGGTGCTCTCTGATGTTGTTTCACTCTAACTCCCAATATTTCTCACCACTGTCTATGCTAGGGCTGATGGGGTTCCATTCAACAACATCTGTAGGGCCACATTTTGACCAATGCTACTGTATTCACATATATGAGAAGTCCCGCAGAATTCAATGGTGCTGATGCTGGGCTACTCAGTGTGTAAGTACAGTATAGCAATGCAGACTTGGAGCAGAAAGATTTCCAATTCTTCAGAATTCACTTTTGCTATTAAACAGGTTTTCAAGAATCAGGTGTTTCTTATCAAGTCAATTGATAGTTGTGATGGCAGTCAAGAATGTGTAGGAAGCAAATGATATAAAGAAATACACTAGGTGAATGCATTGATTTTAAACAAAGACTGAAGATGCAGAATTTTGGTTTTGAATAGGCAGCCAAGAGAAGTTAGATACAATTTTAGGCAGATTGTTTTTTTAGATGTCAACATTGTGCACAATCCCCTGAATCTGAATACCAAGATCAAAATGCATCCTGATTTGATCTGGTGCTATCTGTGTTTCATCTGACTCAATTTGTAACCTGGGTTCAAATCAATTTATACATTTCTAAAGTCGGCATATAGGAAAACCTAATTATCTATAGCTTTGTTGATTTTCCGCTCATGTACATGAAATCTGTCATAATGATAAATGGTTGAAAGGGAAGTAAACCTGCCAAATTTCAGATGGCTAGTTTTGTGCCCAAATTATCTTTCAACTTTGTTTTTTTTTTTCTTCAGAGAAAATTCAAAGGTGGAAGAGATCTGTGCCCTATCTGATTTATTTGTGCCTCCAAATCCAAATTAATCTGCAAATCTGTTTTGCTCCATCCTGGAATCTAATCTCAACATTTTGCTTGGATGCAGATCTGATACAAATCAATCTGATCAGGCCAATTTGGTTTGACATTTGAGGATTTGGCCAAATCTGCTACACAGCCTTAATATATTAACACCAAATACTCTGACATGAAATAAAATGTATTAATTTCTTAGGGATCACTGCAATTTTAACAGCAATTAATTTATAGGACAGGTCTCTGGAAAAGGAGTGCAAAACCCCCATGGTTTTAAGAGTCATGTTGTGGTTTCAAAGAGGGAATTAAGCACGTCCCTTGTTTCTCCCACTGGAATCTTCCAGAGCTTTACATGAAGCATTTGTGAATGTTTTTTGAGTGGAGGGAATACCATGACCTCATGCAGTCCTGTTTTTTAAAAAAGGACACAAAATGACACAAAATATTGGTGAGAGCTTTTTCCCTCTCCAATGCTCATGTCAGTGTAGGAATAAATATTGTACCTCAAACTATTGTCCAGGTTTTGTTTTATCAGGCTAGGCTGAGATGATGTTTTCTTTACCAGTGTCAGGGGAAAACATATTGATACACAGCTTATTAAAGTTTCCTACACTTGGTAATTAGAAATATTATTATGAACTTCCCAGACAGCAAGGGTTACAGGAGATTACGGTCATTTATAGCCTGCCAAATGTTGAGTCTAAACATAAGTGAGAAGAAGCCTAAAGAAATAATAATTTGGCTAGATGACCTCCGGTGTTGGTTGACTCACTCCTTTTTACCTTCAGGAAACAATTTGTTAAAACTCACTATCTTGTTGATGATAAGTAAATTGTGAGTGTTACGTGCCATCAGGTTGTCTACGACTCAAGGCAACCCTGTGAAGGAGAGATGTCCAAAAATATCCTGTCCTCAAAAAACCTGCCCGGTCTTGTAGACTCAACCCTGTGGGTTCCCCAAAGAGTCAATCTATCTCATGTTTGATCTTCCTCTCTTTCTGCTGCCTTCTACCTTTGCCAGAATTATTGTTCTTTCCAGATAATCTTGCCTTCTTATGATGTGCCCAAAACTAAAACAGCCTCAAATTCATCATTTTGGCTTCCAGAGATAGTTCAGATTTAATTTGCTCCAGGACCCACTTGTTCATCTTTGTGACAGTTTAGGGCAGTAGTTCCCATTGTTCTCCCTTATGGAACTTTTCTGTACAAGTTAATCTAATTCCCTAATAACACAGAACTGAGGCTGAAATTTCAGAGGATAGTCTTTTTAGGGATAAATTCAAGTTACTCCAGAACATGGCCACCCTATAGACTTTTCTACTGAATTTTGTGTTCTCTCTCTTCTATGAGAGCCACTGTTTATATACATATTTCAACATACCAGTTCCCAAGAAGGTGTTAGATCGAGAGGATTGTGAATAAATCAAAATGGTAGGCCAGTATTGATGAAGCTGCTACCCTCCATCAAGATGGATTCAAGTGGGATTTAATCCCATCACCCTTCCCAATGGACTTTGCCACCCAAGGCCATTAGTCTTCAGGTTTGCCAGGCTAGTTATCCACTGCCTGACGACTGACATCAAGTTCCTGGCAATGGTCTACTCTATTACCATAGCAAGATAACCTGGCCAGACTTCTCATTTGTGTCTACTGCTAATAACATTGGCCTGCGTCAGAGGCCAGCGTCTTGTTCATCTAGTAGCTGTTAATTCCACATGTTGATTAGGTCTTACGATAAGAAGAACGCACTTTTGTTCAACCTGCCCATGTTAATCTATCTGCAAATTAGTGGAGATGATGAATGAGTGGAAAGATCACTATTCCATTCTGCAACAGCAAAGATATCAAAGCAATCTCAAAAACACAGTTTTTTGAGTTTGTGACTCCAGCAGATAAGGGAACAAGAACTAACTGTACTTCATGAAACTCACTGAAACAAATTCTCAAGATAAATGGCCAAAGAAGAAAAGGGGGAAAAGGAACACATAGTTATAAAGGCACAGATAGGAAATGTCTCTGGAAAGCAAACAAACCTCTGAAAACTGACAAGCAACATTCATTTATTCATTTAGCTATTTATTCATTTTCATAAAACCTTTAAAACATTTATTACATACAGTACTTAAAATAATGAAGAGAGGATTGGAAGCCAGTTATATCCTAACCTCTGCCTCTGTTTCTAGTCTGATTGCAGCTTACCGAATAGAGTCATTTACACCAATTCTAAGATCTTTTCCATTCTTTTTATTTTCTTTTTGCAATTTTTGCCATTGCAGAAACAAGCAGGTAAACAAACATATGAGGAATTGGATCACTTCATTGCAAATAACAAAAAGCAAATTAAACAATTTCTAGGCCTTCAAATGGCCCTGCTATGATTTCATGGTGTGTGAGATCCTTATTTTCTACTTTAAAATAAGAAACACATACACACACACTAACACACATTTCTCTAACATAATGAAGATAAACAGTAATGAGTAACACAACAGCTTACACAGCACTCCGATTACCAGGGTAACAGTCATGGGTTCCTAACAAGAAACTTAATTTTTCAACAGAAAGTCTTGTTCCAAACTTTAATAACTACCAGGGATAGCTGGTCAGCTATTTGTGCACATGCTGGTCCATAGCTAATTTGCAATGTCCCTCTACACCAGTGCAGGCACCTCCTTCATCCCACCCCCACCACTGCCACAATCTGCTGTCTTTCTTCATGTTGTTTAGAGATCCACAGGAGCAAACTTCCAATTGATCTGGGCTATCCTATATCATGTCTGCAGCATATGGTTCTTCCTACATAAAATTCACCAGTCAAAATGAAGGAAGGTCTTCTTTTCTCTAAGGTTTAGGACAGACTCTAAACTGCCAAAATGAAGCCACCTCCTTGGCTTTGTCATTGGTGAAACTTAAATCCTCATCAGTACATGTTTCTGGTAGTAACCAGCAAACCACTAAACGAGCCAGATTCTGTATCTCTCCATATTCACACAGTATGTTGTTGTCCACCATCAGACCCAGTGGTGGGATGTCAAAAATTTTACTACCCCACCGTGACGTCATCACAGTGTGGGTGGAGCTAACATCATGATGTCATGATGTCGTGGGCATGACCAAAGGAAAAAGAATTTAAAAATAAAATAATAAAATAAAATAAAAATAAGCGCGCGCGCACACATACACACCAGCCCGCCCGCCCGCCCACAACACAAACCTGTAAATTAAATAAATAAATAAATAAATAAAAATTACATTAAAATACACCCACCCACCCCAAACACAAACCCATCACTTACCTATTAGTGTGCTTGGGCAGCACCATGTTGCAAGATGGATATGGTCATTGTACCGGTTCTCTAGGATAATATTCCTTAATGTAAATGTAAAACAGCTGTACCTCCTTAAGGGTTCTCCAATTGGAACAGCAATTGGAACAACGCAGGTGTAGCTTATTGATGAGGTAACTCCAAGACTTTGCTTTTCAAATGCCATTGGAGGGGTGGAGCCACATGAAATGTCACCATGGGCCAGATCCAGCTCATGGGCCTTAAGTTGGGAAGCCCTGTTCTATGAGCTCCACTAAGAAATAAAAGTTAACTTCCAGGAATGAAGAAGAAAATGTAGGGTAGTTTAGAGAAACACCTTAAAATAATTTAAGATTTGTGTTGTAACCCAATGGTCTGAAACTGGAGATATGTCTGTCAGCTGTATTGATTAAGAGTTTTTACACATTATGTAATGAGGAAAAAGCTGGGGTTACCTAGGTTTAGCTCTTCCTTTGGTTGTCTGCTGCCAACTATTTCTTTTTGGTCTACTGCCAGCAAGCATGCCAACTATCCATTGATACTTTGCTTGCTGCTTTCTCTTATTAATCACTACTGTACACCCAAGTGGGAAGTGAACCTTCTAAGTGATCTTAGTAAACCCCAGGCAATTTGCACAGTCTCTTAGAACAACTACTCTCCCCCTGATCTTTTATTATTCCCAAGTACAGTGGTACCTCACTTAAAGAGCATAATGCGTTCCACGGGACTGCTCTTTAAGGGAGTTTGCTCTTTAAGCGAAACACCATTGTAAGTGACCAATTGTGACTTGGGGGGGGATTGCGAACCCCGATCTATTTTCTAAGTGAGTTTTTGGGGGGTCATTGGTTCCATGGTTGTACTACTCTAACAGATGGGTTGTGTTTAGGCCAGGAGGGCGGTACATAAATAAAATAAATATATATAAATAAGTTTTTCATGATATTCAGTCTACTTCTGGTTTCTTGTAACTTGAACCTGTTATTAAGTGTCCGGCACTTTGGGGTAATTCAGAAAAGCTCTCATTTGGTTTCCAACCCCCTGTCCAATGCAGAAATCCAAATCAAAGCAATTCTGGCAGATAGTTATCCAATTTTCTCTTCAATGCCTACATTGGAAAGCTACCACCTGTAACACACCTCCTGGGGTAACTGCCTCCATTGCTGTATTGCTCTAATAGTTAAGAAGCATTTCCTGATATCCAGCCTATATCTGGCTTCCCATGACTTGAATATGTTGTTACATGTCCTGCTCTCTGGGACGATAGAGAGAAGATTGCCCCTCCTCTTTATGACTAACTGTACAGGTGTTCTTGGTGGCAGCAGCGACAGCTCAAAAAAGTCCTGCCGCCATAGCAGCTCTTAAGCCCCAGCCAGGGCGGAGCCCCCGGGGACAGGTAGGGAGAGTCTCAGGGCTGGACACAGCGGCGGCCTGTCCGCCTGACCACAGGTGTTCCTGTCGGTGGCGGCAGCTCCGCATCCAGCTGCCACGTCCAGCCCCGGGACTCTCTCCACCTGCCCCTGGGGGCTCTATCCTGGCTGGGGCTTAAGAGCCACTACGGCGGCAGGACTTTTTCGAGCCGCCGCCACCAAGAACACCTGCGGCCGGGCGGAGAGGCTTGTCACTTGTTGCAGGATTTAGCCAGGTTTTTTTTTTTGCTTAGTTTTCCGTTTTTGTATTTTTTAAAAATCTTTGTGTGAACTGGATTGAGGTTTGGAATTTTTGATTGTTGCTTGATACTGTTGCCTATTGAATTTTCGATGCTGTAATGATGTAGTGATATTTTGATGTTTTGTGATATTGATACTGATTATTTTTTATATTTACTTGTTGTGTTTATGAACTCGCTGCTTTATATGAGTTTGTGACCCACCCTGAGTCGGTCCAACTGAGGAGGGCAGTATAAAAATCGAAAAAGAATAAAAAAAAAAAATAAGTACTTGAAAATTGTTATCATATCACTCCCATAAGTCTCCTTTTCTCATGGCTAAACATTATTACTATTTATTTTATTTATTATTTATTTAAATTTGTTTATCGCCCTCCTCCCAAAAGGGACACAGGGCAATTTACAACAACTATAAAATCATCTTAAAAAGTCAAAAACTCTAAAAACTTTAAAAAGCCTAAAATTACAACACAAGCATACTGGGGTCAAACCAACCAATTGGCTGGGAAAATTGAACCATCTACCAAACCTGCCAGCCAGGGTTTCACTCCTTTTCTAAAGGGCAGCAACTCCGTCTGCATGCGTAGTTCTATTGGCAGGAGGTTCCAAAGGGCCGGAACGGACACCGAGAAGGCCCTCCTTCTCGTGCCAGCGAGGTGCACCTCTCTGGCTGATGGCACAACCAGAGAGCCTCTCCGGTCCGCTCTGGTTGGATGGGCAGATGTCCTTGGGACGATGCAGTCTCTTAAGTATCCTGGTCCACTACCATGTAGGGCTTTAAAGGTAATAACCAGCACCTTGAATTGCACCCGGAGGCAAACTGGGAGCCAGTGCAGCTCCCTCAGCAGTGGTGAAGCACGGGCATAACGCCCGCATCCCACCACTACTCGTGCAGCCGCCTTCTGGACCAGCTGAAGCCTCCAAATGGTCACCAAGGGCAGCCCCATGTAGAGCTCATTACAATAATCAAGTCTGGAGGTGACCAAGGAATGTGTGACCATGAGCATGCCCATTTTATTCTGTCTTTCCCCAGGCTTTGGTTTCAAGTCCTCTGATCATCCTTGTTGTTTTCCTCTGAACTTGTTAATATTTGTTGTCATTCTTCTTCAAGTGTGATGTTCAGAAAAGGACACAGTACAGTACTCTAAATGAGGCCTAACTAGTGCCGAATAGATTTGGACTGGTACAGTGTGGATTTTGGAGACTGTATTTCTGTTACTGCACCCTAAAATAGCATTTGCCTTTTTTTTTCAGCCACATTGCACCATTGGCTCCTAATCAGCTTGTAGTCAACAACAATTCCAGATCCTTTTTGCTCATAGTATTACTGAGCCAAGTATCCCCCCTCTTGTAACTGCATTTGGATTTCCCCCCCTCTAGGTATATAACTTGCACTTATCCCTCTTAAGTTCCATTATGTTGTTTCCACTGCCGGTATTTATCAAGGACAATTTCTGTGTTCCAAGATGTCAAGCTGTTCCATTTTATTCCTGTTTTGTCTTGTGGGAAGAATTTGAATGCATCTTCTTTAGTCTTCTTTAGTATAATATTCATGTGTTTTAAAAATGAACCATACCCTATATTTGTTTCAATATCATTCTAAGTGCTATAGTTAAAATCCTCTTGCTTAATTATGCATGCAGAAGGCAAACAACAAAACACTCAATCACTTCTAACTGTCAATTAACAAGTCGCCACCACAAATATTCACCGACTTGGGGCATGCTTAAGAATCACAGCAGGGACTCATTAACTGCCAGCTTAAAAATGACTGAACAGTACACCATTTGCCTTCCACATGTTTAATTAAGCAACAGGACTCCAGCCTATGTGTTGCAAATGGGATATGCAACAACATTTTGTAATGTGGACTTCCTCTGACCACTGTTGCATCCAGCCAGCCATTTGGCGCTTGCTGTCCCATGAAAAAAAATTCTTGTGAAGGCCCTTGTTTTCCATTCTCTTTTTCTTCCCATCCTTTTCTGCCATCAGCTTTTGAAAAAAGAGAAACTGTTTCACAGTCATGTTACAGTAAATAAATGTAAAGACAGCTGAGGCACTGCTGTTTCTTTTTCCCCCCCATTTACTCATTTCAATTATAGACAAATGTTAGATCAGTTATAGTCTCCGGGGGTTGCACTTAGCATACTAATTTGAAATTTGCAGAAGTGTACAGGAGCTGCTTCTGTACTTGTTTTGCTACATATTTTCTTCCACAACTATTCAGTGTATGTGTATATATTTCTGGGACAGAAATGTACACCTTGGCCATTCAAAAAGCACCTAAATCTCTTCCCCACGGATTCCCTGCCCCCCCCCCCCCAAATACCTGCTGATATCAAACAGTAGATTCTTTCTATGCTGCTGCTAGCAAGAGAAATACATATTCGTATCAGGATTGCTAAGTAAGAAGATAGAGAGGAGCAGCTCTCTCCAGGCCAGGAAAGAGGATTATCAGGATGTGTGCATGGGTATTTGTGCATGAATGTGTGATTATCACATGTACCCAACATCAGATGTTTTAAAAAGATCCCAAGAAAAATATGGCTTTATTTTCATATCAACTCCTTTATTACAGAAACACCATTAAGAACATCAAGTTCTAAATGTAATGAATTCAGCAGGGGTGTCACTCAGATAAACACCCGCCTAAGTGAATACAGTAGCAGCCATTCATTTAGAAACTGATGTGATAAATACAGAAAACAGCCAAAAGTCACTGCTCATTCATTATTTCAAACATGCTGTTTTGAAAAAAGGATTTTGTAAATGATACAATAAACCAGCATACTATATATTTAGATCAAGATGATCAACAGACTATAAAAGAATTTTCATTACCTATATTTTTCCAAGCGTTGACAGACATGTCCCATATTTCAGTAAATGAATGATTCTGTTGAGAATTTAATTCTCTTTTCGAATAAGTAAATTTAAACATTAAGTTCACTTCCCACATCTACTGCAGCCAATCAACTATTATCAGGATATTTTTATTATCAGGATATTTTTATTCCTCCAAAACTGAGCAATACATACTTAAAGTCATTGTAAGAAGTTTAGCAATAATTTGTATTTCAACATTATGTACCACCGAGTCCAACATGCATAGGAATATAATCTTAGGCTTTCTTGTCCTGTTTAACCTGTAAGGATATTTATTTTCCAAATAAATCAAATTTCACTTTTTTCCTTCTCTATTTCCCCAAAGATATGGAAATAATAAAGTTTGGAATCAGGCCATTTCAAAGTTTACATACAATTCAAGTAACCTACATGTTTTGGTCTCATATTCTGAGTGATCTCTAATTTTTTAAAAAAAAATTACTCAGACTGGCATAATGCTATGGGGGCTGTCAGCATGCAACCTGATGAGCAGGAAAAAACAGTGATGCTTGGTATCAAAGCACAATCTCTAGGAGGAATGCTAGAATTATACTATTCCATTTTGCACTCCCCTCCCCCACCCTGGATGAAAGTGTGAATCTGAGGCTGTATATTCTGTTTGTCTCAATAAACCCAGATGAGAGCTTTCTCACAAGCATAAACTTCCTGAATTCTTGGTGTTTAAAATAATGGACTTCTGTGGCTCAAGTCACTAAGACGCTGACTGGGAGGCGGAAGGTCAGCAGTTTGATTCCCGAGTACTGCAGGACGGAATGAGCTCCCGTCTCTGTCCCAGCTCCTGCCAACCTAGCAGTTCAAAAGCAAGAAATTGCAAGTAGATAAATAGGGACCACTTCGGTGGGAAGGTAACAGCGTTCCATGTGCTCCGGTGTCTAGTCATGCCTGCCACATGACCATGGAAACGTCTGCAGAAGCAGACAGCGCTGGCTCTTCGGCTTAGAAACAGAGATGAGCACTGACCCCTAGAGTCGGATACGACTGGCTTTCGAGCAAGGGAAACCTTTACCTTTACTAAATATAACAAAACTCCCAAATTTAAAACTGACTTTGAATATCAACAGGACGCACATATCACTTCTTTTGAAAGAAAATGAGGAAACAACTTGCTACTCCAGAATTTTTCAGCAGAATTCCATGCCAGTTACCTCCAGGTAAAGTAGTCGGGTTGAACGTGATTACAAGGGAAATTGTTTTCTACCTATAACCCTGGAGAGCGCCTTCCAATTAAGCTACATCAGGGGTGAGCAGAAAGTAGGCCAGGGTCCCTGAATGGTTTGCTGTAATTTGGGAAGTAGTTTGCACTCCCAATTATTAAGCAGCAACAGTAGCGATGAAATTACACATACCAGTACATACACACTATGCTGAATTGTGCTGCAGCAATGAAGAAAGCTTCATTCAAGCTTATACAGAAGAGCGGTATGAGATTGGCTTAGTTCTTCTACTCAAAACAGATTCCAGGACTTAGAATCTCTGATTCAAAATCCTCGTTTAGGTATTCAGAAAAAAGATTAATTTGAAAGTGTGTCAGGAAGAGAGTTCTAGGCCAAACCCTAGCCCAGTAATGGCGAACCTTGCCGCTCCAGCTGTTCTTGAACTTCAATTCCCAGAAACCCTTATCAGCAGTTCTGTCCTGGGCTTCTGGTAATTGAAGTCCAAGAACACTTGGAGTGTCAAGATTTGCCATCACGGGTCTAGTCTGACCTTTTCTCTTCAGACAGATGGACAGTCCAAAGAGAAAAACCTTGGGCTACACGTGGAATCTCTCCACGCAATTTGGGACCCTGAAAGATCAAGAGTTTCCAACCACATGGAAAAGCTCCCTATGAAATGGAATGGTCAGACCATGGTGTTTAGCATAGTAAATCACCCTAGTGTAGGCCTAATGAATCAGTTCCTCTGTAAATTTCATGGATTCCAATAGGTCTACTCTAGTTGTGACTTGCTTTAGCACAGTAAATAGCACTTGGAGTAGGCCTATTTGAATCAATGGAATATACAGAGGAGCTCATTCAAACATCTTTATTGATTCAATAGACCTATTCTAGTGCAAGTTACTGTGCTAAACAATAGGATTATGGCCAATATCTTCGTTGTAGTCTGTCCCTCTCTACTCAGTCTTTTGCTCCTTTCCACAATACTCGAGGAAGTATTTGTCTTTTGGCTACAGCTGCATTAAGTGGATCATGGAATGCCAATGAATAGCAAAAATCCCTCAAAGTAGAAATCTGCCTGCCGTCAGAACTCAAACAGTTCCATTTTGAGGCAACAGCTTCCAGAATTCCCAAATAGTAGTGCTGTGCTTACTGGAAGATGCTGGGAATTATAGACCAAAAAGTTACTTTTCTAAACCCTATCCCATACCTGAGGCAAATAATATAGGGTGCATCAGACAAACTAGATGGGCCCATTCCAACTTTCTCCAAAAAGCTCAGTTGTCTAATGAGAACTTAGATTAGTTCCAAAAAAATCTTCTTCCAGGGGTGAAACAACGCACACGACCTTGTTCCCTCTTTTTGCTGATAAACTGTGACTGCATTCCTTCAACCCAAAGGGCATCAGGCAGCCAAATCTCCCCCCCCCCAAAAAAAAAAAAAAAAACACCCAAGCTTGTGCTTTGGCAACACAGAGCCAGAAGTTGGGAGACAGAAAGAAGGAAAACTAAGCCAAAGAAATCCTCACAGCCTTGAACAAAGAAGGGAGGATTAAAGAATAGGTGAAACAATGACTCAACCAAAACATTTCAGAATCCTTGTTCCAGAAGAAATGGTTTGGGGAAACAACAGCCACACACACACACTTGGTAGGTTTACCAAGCATAGGATAACCCAATGAAAATGTTGGCACATTCCCATGTTTTAATAGTTGCCAGGAAGTGGCTTAGAGGTTAAGACACTGAAATTGATGGTCAGAAGGTCAGCAGATTGAGACCTGAGTGCTGCATGATGGAATGAGCTCCCATCAGTGTCCCAGCTCTTGCAAGCCTAGTAGTTCAAAAGCAAAAAATTGCAAGAAAATAAATAAGTACTGCTTCCTTTCCCCAACAGAGCAAGTGATCCTAGAGTTCCTTTGGCTGAAGGAGTGTCTGCTAAACTGATTTGTTTCCTAAGCCCTAGCAAACCATATGGTGTTGAAATGAAATCTTGAGAGACTTAACACCCTTCTAGTCAATTTTAAAAAAAACCTGTTCTTTTCCTTTTCTATGCAGGGAATAATAATAATAATTTTTGTTTTTTAGATAAGTTAGAGATGAAATAACGTTCCCTGTCTATATTTACAAAACAAGCACTGATGTCAAAATATGTAAAAAGAAACCAAACTAAAACCTCAGAAATGCCACACACAGCCTATCTTCCTAAAGTTCAGAAATCTGTCTGAAAGCTAAGCAACCTCACTGCCATGGTAGGTTTGGGCCCATAAACCAGAAATGCTAGAGTACAAAATAAGTGATCCCCAGAGGGTGGTTTAAAATATATCACTTTATAGTCCAAAGAATGCATGTTTAGCTGTGCATGGTATAGTCACCCATCTTAAAAACAATTTTGAACCAACACAAATGTAGAGGTTAACTGTAAACATTCCTGAGCTGAGTTGCCATCCATTTTTTCGGGTTGTTAGATTACAGTGCTCCAACTGAAATCTCAAGTTAGTGCTTTTCTGGATCTCCAAATCTCAGGGAGAGGGGGTGGGCACAGGAAAGGGAGAAAAATTATTTTTATGTGTGATGTGGCTTCATAATAGGTAAAGGTAAAGATCTTCCTTGCTCAAAAGGCAGATGTGTTCAACTCAAGAGGGCAGTGCTCATCTTTATTTACAGCCAAAGAGCCAGCAGTTTCTGCATCTTCAGACATTTCCATGGTCATGTGGCAGGCACAACTAGATGCCGGAGCACAAAGAATGCTGTTACTTTTCCTATTTATCTACAGTACTTGCAATTTATTGCTTTCAAACTGCTAAGTTGGCAGGATTTGGGACAGACAATGGGCACTCACTCCATTATGAGCATTTGAGTCTCGAACTGCTGACCTGCCGATCTTCCAGTCATCAAGCTCAGTGTCTTAACCACTAACCCATCACAGCCCTTTGGCTTTATAATAGGGATGGACAAAGACAACCTTTAGGTTGTCTTCAGCCTCACAATCCTTGGGGAGCTTCCCAAACCCATGCACACACCAACACACACAACCTTTAAATTAAAAATATTTCATTTATTTGTTCATTCTACCCAGTTGTGCCTTCTAAAGAAACAGCAACACTTTTTCCGTGTGGGGGGTGGGGATGGTTCCCAGCATTTTTGAGGATCCCCATACACACATCCAAAATTTAAGGTATTTTTAAAGGGATATCCAGTTTCCCAAACCACCAGAAAAGAATACATTAGACCTACATTATGGACATTAGCTTAACTTGACTGCCGCTTCTATCTTCCTTCCTTTAAAAAAAACCCCAAGATTATTTTTTGGAAAACATTTTGTAATTAAGAGAAGAAAAAGCAAAATTTTTCCATTGGTTTAAGTAGCTTACTTTCTGTAATGTTTTCTAATGTTGGCCTTCAGTTTGAGTAGCCAAGATAAGCTCTTGATTTGAGTATTTATTCTTTCCTTTATTTTACAAAGTGCTTCACAACCAATCAGTCTTATAACGTATGGTCAAGGTTGAAAAGAAAACAAGTTATCTGCTCTAATCGAATTGCAAATGGTTCTTTGTTGCTTGGGTTGAAGTTTTGGTTGGGATTCTGTCAGACCTAGCATTGCCTACCCAAGGGAACTGAGTTGTATTTCTGTCAAGAAGAAGGACATGTGCTTTCTCAATTTTCGGTACACAACCTTTTGAATCCTATTGCAAAGTGGATGCCATGAAGAGAAAACTCTTGAAAATGGAGAACTGTAATTTTCTGTCAACAGTTCAATGCTGCGTTCTTGAAATCAGGGGTGGATTGATGGAGGAGGAGGAAAAACCCTAAAAGAACCAGAAAGATAAACAAGATCTATTGAAAGGAAATGAAGGCTGTTCTTTCCTTTACCTTGCCTGCTTATCTGTGTGTTGGTCACAACACTGATAAAGATGGTCATACACAGGATTCAGTGTTGAACAGTCATTCCTAAACTCCAGGCTGAAAAAACAACTAGTATGCTATGACAAATGTAGATATTAAATAATGCATGGCTCCCAGGAGTCCAAAACGTACCCGTCCCAGAGGAAACTGCCTCCATGTATCTGCACAATTTCTTGGTCTGGTCTTACATTCCACTCTGCACAAGGCTAGCCCTACCTCAAGGCAGGGTGAATTGCGATAGGTTTCAAAAGGTTGTGTACCAAGCATTGTGAAAACACATGTCCTTCTTGACAGAAATACAACCCAGTTCCATTGGGTAGGTAATGCTAGGTAGGTAATCCATTGGGTAGGTAATCTATTGTTGCTAATGGCTGGATGAAACTGCATTCTTGTGCTTGCTTGTCTGTCATCTTGCTTGACACCAACCCTTCTCCCATCGAGCCCCTGAATTTGGTATATAAAAAACATGCCGGTAAGTTTCATTCTTTGTCTGATGAAGTGAACTTGATCCACGAAAGCTAACAATAAAAATATACAGTACAGGTTAGTCTTTAAAGTGCTACTGTGTTTTTTATTTTATTTTGTTTATTTTGTTTTGTTTTGTTTTATGAGATGCCATTATTTCATGAGAGTTTGATCTTGGATTAAGTTTTTCTTTTTCTTTTCTTTTTTTACTTTTTGCTGTACAGCATCAGCAGCAACTCTTGCTTTCAACCAAATATTTTTCCTTTGTCTTTGGGGAGTTTCCCCAATTTGTTAAAAACAAAATGTGAAACATGTAAACATCAGTGTTGGGGAAAGAAATCCACTCTGAACAAGTTAGGGGAGGTTTTTACTTTAACCCATCCTGTAAATAAACAAAGTGAACACTCAAGAGCAACGAAGCATCTCGGGGTGCATCCTGATTTGCAAAAAACAAACAAACAAACAACCCCAAAGGTGTATCAATTCCCAATTGATGTAAAGATTGGGAATTACATGATACACAGCTAAAATCAATTTATTTTTTACTGCCAAGCTGTTTATCTGAAACCACTGGCTGAGGATTGGTTTTGGGTTGTTTTTTACACCAATACTTAAATTGATGTAAAATATATCAATGTGGGCTTTGTGCCTATTCCCTCAATGTTTAAATCTGGGGTTTCCCAGATAAACTTGTGGCAGGAGCTGACATAACTTGAGCAGATCGGTGGAGTCCAACTTAGCTGATCTGCAGCATCTCCCAGCATTTGCAGATCAGCTGGCACTGGTCTCTCATAAACAGCTGGAGCCTGTCTTCACTTCTACCCTGGTAGCACAGACAAGGCTCCAGTTGATGGGGAGTCCATAGCCAGTTAATCTACAGCAGGGGTTCCCATCATTTTCCCACCGGGGCCAGTTCCCGCCACCAATGCTCAGCTCTGTGGGCCAGAGGTGTGACTGTGCCCACTGCTTACATTTTCGGTGGTGGTGCCAATCGTGCAGTTTTTGTGGGTTCTTGCACATCCTCCACCACTTCTCAGGGTGGTGGGAGGCTTTTCAGAGCACAATTGCTCCATTTTGGAATTATTATTTTTTGCCACTTCTCTGCTGTGTTTCAGCAGCCAAACCATGGCAATTGGGAACTTACTGGTTCCATGCAAGGAACCCAGGAAATGGTGTAAGCTCCACCCAACACTGGAAGTCCCCAATTGCCATGGTTTGGCAGCCAAAATGCAGCAAAGAAGCAACAAGAAAAATCCCAAAATGAAGCGAACATGTTCCAGAAAGCTTCCTACTGCCATGGAAAGTGGTGGAGGCTGTGCAAGAAGCCACAGAAATGGCATGATGTATTTCAACATCTAGTGGTGGTGGTCAATTGTGGAGGTGCCTGGCTGTGCATCATGGACTGTATTAATGAGCTCCACAGGCTGGATTAGGCCTGTGGACCATAGGTTGGGAACCCTTGATCTACGGCATCTCTGCTACTAATACACCACCAAATAGCTGATCTATGGCATCTTCCTGCCACCAATCAGCTGATCAGTGTGGAATTGCTGCAGGGATCTGTGAAGGCAATGGAGATACCACAGATCAATGGACATGGTCTCCAGATATCAACCATCTGCACTGCCTGGGCAGAGCTCAGCCTGTTAAAAGTTGAGATGGGCTATAGGGAGATTGGTATGGATGCACAGCTTAGACACCACACAACCTGAAATCAGGATTTCAGGTTGATGTTTGGAGCCTGTCAAAATGTACCCTTAGATTAAGCAGGCTCTCCCAAACAAGTGTCTAAGAAAATTGTTCTCTCACACGCAAGAAAAGGGCTTGGGTTTTAAGCTTCTCTTTTACAGAGAAATATCATGAATGCTGCAAGGTACACTCAATACTCTGTCCTCTCTGAGCCCCTGGTGTGCTGTTCAGCATTTCTCCTCAGAAAACACATTCCAGTATCTGGAACAATCACCCAAAATTAGTTCCGCCCAAGGAGGGATGGATACAAAATCACATATTGTGTCCCATAACTGCCATTGTACATTATCTTCTTGGTTGTTGTTTTTTTAACAGCAATCCAAAACTTTAAGCTCCAGAAGGCAATAGGACTGAAAGGCAGACTATACTGCAGCCTCAAGAAATAATAGTCTTAATAAAAACATTTTCCAACAAAAAGAGAAGGAAATGCACAATCTGTACTATTCATGTCTTCTGAGGGAACTAATATCAAAACCTGTCATCAACCATAACTATATTTTTTGTAATTTTACTGCTAAAGAGTGAGAGAGGTGTTGCTTGGATTTTCTGTCTATGATAGCAATATAACAGAAGTAACCTCGGGAAGAGGCTCCAAAGCAGATTTGCTCCTTTTCCTTGGGTTTCTCAAAGGCCTTGACTGATGCTCTTCAAATTTTCCGTCACTTCCAATGAAATTAAATGATGTACAGTATTGGGAAAGAAAGTAATTATCTGGGAATAACTTGGGTCACTTCCTTTGCCATGGAAGGGCCACTCCAGAACCTGGTAAAACTCATGCAGGGGACTCTGAAAGTTGGAATCCAAACCCAGGAATGTTTCAAAACTCCCTGGGAATCTCTAGAAGCAGAGCAATTTCTCTGCTGTAGCCATCTGACCTCCAGCTAATATGGAATCAATTTCATTTGTTTCTTTCCTTGGGTTTATTTTCACTGGGAGAAAGACAGCCTAGAAATCAAATAAATGAAACAAATAAATAAAATATTAATTTTCCAAAATTATTATTTTTTCTTCAAAATTCCTTACTCTATGCCATAAATTTGAGGAAACAGCACAAATGTTAAAAAAAAAGAAAGAAAGAAACATGGTTTTACAAAGGTTGCTGAATCAGCTGAAATGCAAGACAGTGGTGTGGGCAGCTTGTGGGGCAGAACTATGGGGGGCATCATCCCGTGTTTTTAGACGGTATCTCCCCTGTCCCAGTCACAAACTAGCTAAGGATCACATTCTGGAGGACACAGGGCATCTTCTTCTTTCGTGTCCTGGTCAAACCCTGGACTGCCAAAATGAAGGCATTTTCTTGGCTTTGTCATTGGCCAAACTTAAGTCGTCAATGGTGCATGTGTCTGGCAATAATCAGCAGACCAGTAAATGAACTGGATTCTGTATCTCTCCACATTCACAGTGTGTGTTGCTATCCATCAGCAACCCCCCACTTGAGCATGTTGGTCTTGCATTTAGGGACTCCAACCCTCAGCCTATTCAGGGTCCTCTAAGTGAGGAGGGAAGGTTGAGTTCCTCCATCATATCCGCCTTTAAGGTATAAGGTATAAGATGCTCAGATCGAAGAACAGCTGAAACTTGTGTTAGCTGTCCCTGTTCTACTGGCCTACAGGAAGAGTGTGATATTAAAATATATCAAAACAAACAATCTTATTAAAAACAAGTACAGAATTAAATCAATCCAAAAGCATAAGAGGGAGGAAAGGAAAAAAATACCACACTCACTGTTAAAATATCTTTCCTGAGCAGCCAATCAGGGATGAAAAGTCTGTCAGGGCTGTTAAATTTTAAAGAGAGAGGGGATCTCAAATGCAGACTGACAGCTGCTTCAAAACAACTCTCTCTTTTAAAAAGACCCTGTATAAGATATGACAGTTTTTAAAAACAGATCCTCTTTTGAAGATGGTGCAAATGTAAGAAAAGAGTCCACTCAGCAAGCTAATCCAATAATGGTTGACCCTGTCATACTCCTGCATGTTTAGAATTATGGTTCTTTTTGTTCTGTTTGTATTTCTCAGAAAACCATAAAGAACAACAAATTGCCAATAATAAAATCTTATCAAGAAATGTTTTGGGGTTTCTCAGCGCAGATCAAATATCCAGGTTGGCTGGAAGGATTCATGTTAAATTGGATATTGGTGTGGATCTTGCAGGCAGATTGCAAGTAGATTATGAACTTTGAATGGTAAGCGAGGCTAACTCAGTGCAGACCACTGCAAATGTGTGGAGCAAAGTACAAGTTTTGAGCAAATTGGTATTTTGCACAAATTATGAAAAGCACAACTCTGTAATTCTCCCTGGACTGTGCAGTCCAAATTTGGAGATTGTCATACAGACTACACTTTTTAGCATCAGAGACGGGTTTGGGTGATGAAAAAGAGTACTTCTACTTCTTCTGATGTCACTAGCTTTTTGGCTTTGTGTGGGTTGCACCATTGCTTCTCATCACTGCTGTACACCTGTCTGGCTTCATCTTTCCTGCTTTTTTGCCTCTTGTTTTGGGGAAATGTGGAGGGTGGTATCTACTGAGGCAAAAAAAAAAATCTAACATGTCCTACATTATTTCACAAAGAACAGAGCAAAATGGATGTTTGGGATTCAGAAGAGATAAGAATTATTTTTGTCCCATGGAGAGATGCCACCCCATCCCTCAATCCAAACTTTATCTTGCATCATGACTCAAATAAGCACATCTTAGAGTGTTGTGTCCAATTCTGGACACTGCACCTTAAGAAGTATTATTTATTTTGTCAGATTTATATTCGGTCCTACTCACACAAGTGACTCAGGGCAGAGCACAACAGACATAAAATAAACCCCTAAAAACACAAAAAGAATAAAGTAAAATTAAAATTAAAACCTCTTTTAAAACAACTTCTTATTCCCTACACTAACCCACCGAATATAGGAATGAGGGTAGGAATTGGGGGGAGGGAGATACAGGATGTTAAATAAGCCAGCGGGGTGTGTGTGTGTCAGTAAAACCCTCATTACCCCACACAATTCCTGCCAGCCAGGTCTTCAGGCCCTTTCTAAAAGCCAGTAACTCCATCTGGAGGCGCAGCTCCAGAGGCAGGCGGTTCCACAGAGTCGTAGCGAACAGGGAGAAGGCCCTCTTTCTTGTGCCAGAGAGTCGAGCCTCTCTGGCTGATGGTACAACTAAAGAACCTCTCCGGTCCGCTCTGGTGGGACGGACAGATACCCTTGGGGAGATGCGGTCTCTCAAGTAACCTGGCCCACTACCATATAGGGCTTTAAAGGTCATGATCACCACCTTGAATTGCACCCAGAGGCAAACTGGCAACCAGTGCAGCTCCTGAAGCAGCGGGGATGCATGAGAGTAACGCCCACAACCCAACACCACCTGGGCTGCCGCATTCTGGACCAGCTGCAGCCTCCGGATGGTCATCAAGGGCAGCCCCATGTAGAGCGCATTGCAATAATCTAATCTGGAGGTGACCAGGGCATGCCAACATAATGGAATAAGTTCAGAGGAGAGCAACAAGGATGATCACAGGGCTGGAAACCAAGCCTTGTAAGGAAAAACTGAAGGAACTGGACATGTTTAGCCTTGAGAAACAGTGACTGAGAGGGGATATGATAGCACTTATCAAGTACTTGGAAGACAGATTTAAAGAGGAGGGGCAGGATCAGTTCTCATTCATCCCAGAGAACAGGACATATAATAACAGTCTCAAGTTACAGGAAGTCAGTTACAGACTGAATATCAGGAAAAAAATTCTTGACTGTTAGAACACTATGACAATGGAACCAATTACCTCAGGAGGTGGTAGGCTCTCCGATGCTGGAGGCATTAAAGAGGAAATTGGATGATGATCTGCCAGATCTGCTTTGATTTGGACTTCTATATTGAGCAATGGGTTGGACTCGATAGTCTTATAGGCCCCTTCCAACTCAATTGTTCTGTGACTATATGAAATGTTGTTGGGGATCAGATAGGCTAGACTCCAGCAAGAGAGAAATAGCTTTATCTAACCACAGTCTCCTTCTGTCTCTGTTTTGCAAAACACCAGAAGGGGCAATGCTTAATTTTTTCCCATTCCAGACCTTCTTCCTCATTGCCATTGCTATGGATGGGTACAGTGTCACTGATAGCCAAAAATGAAACAGACAGCCTTGTTGTAGAAGCTCTGTGTATACATTTACAAAAGCTTCACAGTGATTTTTTCCCCCTTTGCCCTCCAAATTTCAATAGACAGTGATATACAGCATTATAACAATTCCTTGAAGTATATACATGCAGAAGCGTTATGTGATAACCTTTCTTTTCTCTAAGTGATTAAAAAAATATCACTGCAATGCATATGTTAAATCTAGATTGGTAGAGCTTGAAACAACCTTCTTATAACTGCCAGCATTCATGGCCTTGAGCATAGGATAACTCAAGAAGACTGGTTCTCTGTGGTGAATCATTAAAAGAGACTGCATTCTTTGTCTTGGCATCTTTTCTTTTTGCTTTCCTCTTTTCCCCTCCAAAAATATGAGTGTTGAGACTGGGAGCATTATGTTTTGATAACTAACTCATAATGCTGAAGGGCATCATGTTTGCTAAAGTACTGTGTGTTGTCCCAAGTTTTAGTAGAGGTTTCATTACAATGTACCACTTCTCCCCCTCTCTTTCTTTTGACTTAATTAATTTGCAAAACTCCCCATCTTTGTGACTGGTGGAACTGTAAATGCGTGGAAGGTCATCCAATATATTTTAAGGAGCCCTCTCATAAGATGTCTAAGAATCCGATATGCGGTATTTGCTTTTTTTTTTTTTTTTTTGCATTACAGCTTCTAGAATCCTACTATTGGCATGAGTTACAACTCTCAGAATGTCCCAGACAGCTATATTACCCTTCTTCTTGTTGTTGTGCCATATGCAATTCCAAATATTGGGGATCATCATGGTGATCAGCCATGAAGACTGTCCTGAGGATATAATGCAGTGGCCTTCCATTAGCCTTCCACATTGCAGTGTGACACCTATACCACTGATCCAGTTCTGTCAGTCACTTTCTGGTCCTGAGCCCTTTTGGTACGCAAATTCTTCATCAGCCCCAGTATTGATGAAGCTGCTGCCCTCCAAGTATTGATGAAGCTGCTGCCCTCCATCAAGATGGATTCAAGTGGGATTTAATCCACTTGGGGACTATTACCCTTCCCTGTGAACTTTGCCACCCAAGGCCGTTAGTCCTCAGAGTTGTCAGGTTAGTTAACTGCCTAACTATCAATATCGAGTTGCTGGCAGTACAGTCTATTCTATTGCCATAGCAGGAAAACCTGGCCAGACTGGGCTATATTACCCTAGCTGAAGTATTCTGGAAGTTGTAGGCTGTGCTGATTATGGAATTCAGGAAGCTGTAGTCTAAGGAAAGTAAATTGGTCTGCATATTCTATACCACCTCCAACCACCATCAGTGCTGGAGGATGAATTCCATGCTTCCTGAAACAACCCTTAATACAGTATGGATGTGAAGAAATGAAGACAGTGTACAAAAACACATTGTGAATTTGATAAAAATGGCAAAAATTTAAAAATGTTCCCCGCAAAATGATTATAGGTTCCTTTGTGAAGATAGGCAGACAAAGACATATACAGTAATGCAAGCAGAGAAGGCCTGGCTGATGGATCACAAAGATGCACACAGCCAACCCAGTGCTTCTTATTTTTATAGGTCTGTGTCGCAAGGTAACAGAAGTAATTAGTTATGAAATTTGTGCAATTTTCTGTATTTAAACAGTTTATGCAAAAATGGTCTTCCAAAACATGAAAATGCTTGAAGAAATCACCAGTAAATGTCTTGCTATCTGATAGTGAAAGATGAAAATGTTGCCGTCCCTCATTCTTGTATGCAACAATGAGGAAAACAAAGGGTTACATCCCTAGTTTGAAGCTCTTAATAATAAAGTCAGAGAGTTGGAAAGGCTCTTACAATTTGTCAAACTGCTGCTCTGTCCAGAATGGACAGTATCACCCCATCCGTACATTGCTTATGAAGACTGGAAATGATGGGCTTTCTAGTCCAATGGATTTTGGAGTGTGTCAGCATGAGAAAGGAAATTAAATTTCTCAGTAAATATCGGCTTCTTGCAAAATTCACATTGCTTCAGAGGATTAGAAAGGGATAACATTGCACTATTACTTCCAAGATGAAAGCAGACATGTTCTTCAAAATTCTTTCATAGTTGTTGCTTTGGAATGGAGACTAGCAACTTTAGATTGTGGTTAACATATTTTGTGGAGTTTTAATTTTCTTTTCTTTTTAAACTTTATGGTGATGTTTTACATAAATTAGAATGCTTAGAATAGGTGATACAATCAGGCTCAATATCATGACTCAGCAAGTTGGAGGTGAGCTAAAAAGAATAATTTGACAGAGCATGCTTTCTGATTAACAATGTATAACTTTCAAGTGGCTGAGATGAATGAGTTTGAAAAAGTAGTTTGCAAAGTTGTAAACAGATTTTGGCATTATGAAACATAGATCAGGCTTGCTTTTGTAGTACCGCTAATGGCATTGTTCCCTGAATTCTCAAATTATGCAGAGCTTGAAAAGTTATTTTTAAAAATGTAATGGTTACAATTCCAAGGTACAGACAAAAAATAGTTAATTACTGTAATAGAACTATGGGACTGTAAGTCTGTAAAGTTGGAAAGAAGCACGAGGATCATTTAGTCTAAACTTATGTCAGAAGAGGAAATCCTGTATAGATCATCCCTGGTGGATGGCTATCCAGCCTCCACCTTCTAAAGAAGCTGATTCTGTTGTGGAACAGCTTCCAGTGTCAGAAAGTTCTTGCTAATGTTTAGCTGAGGTGTCCTTTCTTGTCATTTGAACCCACTGGTTTGGATCCTGCCCTCTGGAGCAGCAGGAAAAAAGTTTGTTCACATTCCACATGGCAAACTCTTCAGATAATTAATAATGGCTATCAGATTCCCTCTCAGTCCTAGTGGCACAGTGGTTAAGCTACAGTACTATAAGCAAAATTGAGCTCATGATCTGAGTTCTGTCCTGATGGGGATCAAGGTTGACTCAGCCCTCCCTCCTTCCAAGGTCAGTAAAATGAATACCCAGCATGTTGGGGACAAAAAAGGCTAATTACCTTTTGAACTGCCCAGAGAGTGCACTAAGTACTGTGGAGCAGTATATAAGTGTAATTACTATTACTAAGTGCTATTCTCTCCTCCATGGGTAAGCTACCCAACTCCTTCAGCTCCCCCTCATCCAGCTTGCTATCCAGGACCTTTCCTAACTTGGTTATCTTCCACTAGTCCAGCTTTACTTTGTTCTAAAATAACTAAATGAAGGATACTGTCATTTCCTTTGGGGATGAAAGTAACTGCTTCCATGATTTCTCTCCACAGTGGGAGCAGCTACAAATTATTTCATATTTTCCCCCATTCTGGAAATTCTGCCTGACTTTACAGACATCTAAATGTCCCACCACTGGTCAAACCCCCTGCTCAATTCAGTAATCCGAATCAAAGCAGATATGACAGATGGTTATCCAATTCACTCTTAAATGATTCCAGTGTTTGGAGCACTCTTCACCTCTTGAGGCAGTTGCTTCCACTGTTGTACTGCTCTAACAGTTAAGTTTAGTCTGCCTATATCTGGCTTCCTTTAGTTTGAGCCCATTATTATGCATCCTGCATTCTGGGATGACCAAGAACAGATCCTTCCCTTCCTTTTTATAATTATCTTTCAGGTATTTGAAGAGTGTTATTATATCCTCCCCCAGTCTCCTTTTCTCAAGGTGAAAAATGCCCAGTTCCTTCAGTCTTTCCTCATATGGCTCATTTTCCAGTTCTCTGATTGTCTTTGCTGCCCTTCTCTGTATCTGCTCTAGTTTGTTTACATCTTTCTCTGCCTAGATTTGGACACAGTACTTTAGATGTGCTGAATAGAGGAAGACTAGTATCTCATAGGTTTTTGAGACTATACTTCTGTTAATGCAACCTAACAGCATTGGCCTTTGTTGAAGCCATAAGTCTGTGTCTGTCTGTGTCTGTGTCTTTTTAGATTTGGGGTGATGACATTTTTCATCCTTCAATCCTTCCGCAGAATTTTGGCCAACCCAAATTGTACAAATAAAGATACATTTCTCCAGTAATGGCCTAGATCAGTGTTGCCAGGACAACAGGGTTGGAAGGAAACTCTAGGTGCATTGATATATATCATCAGTTGATAAAACTACATATTTTGAGCAGTGTGCTTTATCATAGTAACGGCAGCAGCAACAATAAAGGAAAAAGATGAAAAGTAAAAGAGAAATACAGTCTATACAACTGATGCTACAAATTGCCTTAGGTATCTTAAAATGTTACCTATAACATTCACCTTTGATTTCTTCATAGAAGATCATACTGCCCAAGAAAACAAAGGGATTATTAAGATATTCAGTATATCGATCCACCAAACAGAGCCCAGGTCTGAGAACTCATCTCAGTGCCAAAAAGTCAAGTGTTTGTGGAGAGGACGTGATTCAAAGCAGAAAAACATTGCCCTAAATCCTCTTGATAAGTACAGTTGTACCTCGCTTAAAGAGCATAATGCATTCCACAGGATTGCTCTTTAAGCGAGTTTGCTCTTTAAGCAAAACACAATTGAAAGTGACCATGTGTGACTTTTGTTGGGGGGGATTGTGAACCTCGATTTATTTGTTAAGCGAGTTTTGGGTTGGTTTTATTTGTTAAGCGAAGCAAACATTCAAAGAAAATTCTGCTCTTTAAGCGAGTTACTCTTTAAACGAGGCACTCTTTATGCGAGGTTTGACTGTATAGTAAAAGCACTAGGGTAAGCACACTGAATCAAAGAGGATTTGGGAGATCAAGTTCCATTGATTTAAATGGGGATATTCTAGTTGTCCATACTGGCCTTTGGGAGGATCTGAAGTCATGGTTTTTGAGTTCACCTGAAAATAGAGAGGAGCTAAATGACATTTGCCCACTCTTCTCATCCAAACAATTACAAGTGACTTTTGTACTTATGAAATAGCTGGTAAGCCACTTCATAATACGGACATATTAAACACTTACCCTGCTCTTCTTTAGAGTTGCAGGGAAAGTGTGATTATTTTTTCTCTGGTTTGATCTCTTTTGCACTGATCAGTTAGGACAGTTTAAAAAATTCTCCTTTTTCTCTGTTAATATGAATGAGAAACTGCTCACAGGCACAGTTTTACCAAATTCTCATTGATGCAATGGGCCGTCTTTAATGGAATTTATTATACTAACTAAAAAGACTCTGGCTAACATCTTTCTCCGTTGAATTACACCCTCTTCACAAACACTTGGCCTTTCAGCACTGAGCTGGGTTCTCAGATCAGGGTTCTGCTCCATATGAGGAAGCCTTAATGATGTGCTTAGCTTTTCCCTCTTGCAGGCTTATAGTAATTGTTTACCAATCTACATACATAAATCAAACTGATCTTCCCTTTGCAATGTTAGGATTTATTTATAGTGGGCAGTGTAACAGCCTTATTATTATTATTATTATTATTATTATTATTATTATTATTATTATTATTATTATTATTATTATTATTATTATTATTATTATTATTATTATTATTATTATTTATTAAACTTAATACCCCGCCCCAATCGGGGGGACCCGACTCTGGGCGGCTTACATCCCAATAAAAACAGAAATAAAACCCAACTCAATATCACTAAAAACATCAGAATTAAAAACATCAGAATTAAAAAAGCATCACAGAATTAAGACAACGCAGGACTACACATCAGTATTCCCATATTCCAACCCAGGGAGCCAGTTCTTATGTAAGCCACTTGGTGTGGGAACCCACGTTCCCAGGTCCCCAAACCTGTCCTGCCAGCCAGGTTTTCACGCCTTTCCGGAATGGTAAGAGCTCCGTCTGAAGGCGCAGTTCGGTGGGCAGGAGGTTCCAGAGGGTCGGGGCGGACACGGAGAAGGCTCTCCTCCTAGTGCAGGCGAGGCGCGCCTCTCTCGCCGAAGGGATAACAAGGGAGCCTCTCCGATCCGCCCTGGTGGGACGGACAGAAGTTCTTGGGATGACGCAATACTAAGCAGAACAAACCACTCTAGTAATTGGTATTGATCCCAGAAAATTAACCAGGTTATCCTGGCCAGGTTAGCCTGCTATGGTAATAGAGTAGACCAGGGGTTATGGTCTGTGAACCACATCCGGCCCATGGCACCATTCCATCCGGCCCATTCCCTTGCTCCTGCCACCAACTGCTGCCGTTCTCCCCCCCCCCCCGGGGCTTGGCTTGGCATGTCCCTAACTATGCTCTGTATCATGGCAGATGTTGTAAGAAAGCTTACAACATCTGCCCTACTATGGAGTAGTATTAAGGACATGCCAAGACAGGCAGAGGGGATATGGACAGCTATGCCAGCAGCAGAAGTAGAAGTGGCAGATGCATGCAGCTGTCCACATCTTTCCCAGGTGCTGCTCTGGCCGAGCGCAGGCAAGAACAGGCAGGATCCCCCTTCACCTTTGGCAGACCAGTAAGTAGGGAGGTGGCAGCACCATGGGGGAGTGTCTGTGGGCTGGACTGGTGGCATGGGGTAGTGTTGGCTGAAGCAGCAACGTGGGGGGAGTGTTGGTGAGCCAGATTGGTGTTTCCACCGCCACCGCCAAAGGCATCAGTGGCGGGGGAGGGGACACCAGTCCAGCCTGCCAATAGTCTGAGGGGGGGTGATCTGGCCCCCAGCTTTAAAAGGTTGAGAACCCCTAGAGTAGACCATACTGCCAGAAACTCAACACCAAGTGTAAGGCAGTAGTTAACTAACCTGACAGCACTGAGGACTAACAGCCTGGGGTGGCAAAGTCCACAGGGAAAGGTGATGGTCCCCAAGTGGATTAAATCCCACTTGAATCTATCTTGATGAAGGGCAACAGCTTCATCCATACTGGCCTGGGGCTAATGAGAACTTTGTGTGCTGAAAGAGCTCAAGATCAGGAAGTGACTTGTGGAACTGGATCAGTGGTACAGGTGTCATGCTGTGATGTGGAAGGCAGATGAATATGGCTACCCTTTGAAGCTATTGGGACAAAATGGCCACCCCCATCCTGCAGGCAGGGCAAAATGGCCACCCGGCCCTCAAAGCTGACTGAGAAAGCGTGAGCTGGTCCCCAACTTCAAAAGGTTGGGAACCCCTGCTTTAAAGGAAGCATCCAAAGCTGAGTTCTCTCCAAATAGGTTCTGCATCTTAAATAACTTATTTAACTTTCAAGCTAAAATCCAAACCAGATTTGCCATTGCTATCCTGTCATCTCATTGAAAGGCCTAGCTTGTAAACCCCAACTGACAGAGTGCATACTCTAGACTAATTCTACTGCAGCCACAAGACAGTTCTAGAGAATGTAATTCAAAGACCATGTGCTCGCTCTGTAATGGTATACTGGAGATCTCACAGAGACCAACAGTAACCCGATATTGATTCAAGCAAGGAATGAATGAAAGGGGTGGGGATGAGGAGGGGGAAGGGTTTAAAAACAATATTGGAAAAAGAAATTGACTCACAATTGCTGTTAGGAAAGAAATCTGTGCTCTGAGGAGATAAAAAGAGAAGATTCATCTCCCAGGCAAGAACTGCAGTAATTCAAGAAACAATTAGCTGTCATTCCTAGGGGGAAATAGGCTGAGAAAAGTAGCTAGGTACTGATATCATCTTTGCATTATGAGTGGCTTTGGAGGAAAATCCTCACTTCTAGGGGCAAGAGAATCTAGCAGACAATGTGTCAAAGGGATCCTATGAAGGACTGGGTACAGATGCTCCCTCTCTTGACCAATTTGGGTGACAATTTAGGGCTTTGGAGTGCATTCCGCCACCATTGCCACAGCCGTTGCATGCCCTCTGACCAGCCTGGCTGAGGAGGACATTGAGCCCCGGGCTCTGTCACAGGTTTCGAGCCCTGGGCCCCATCGCAGACATTGATGTTGAGCCCAGACTCCATTGTGGACGTTGAGCCCAGGCTTTGTCATGGACATTGAGCCCTGGGCCCCATCGCAGACATTGAACCTGGGATCCATCGCTTACATTGAGCCCATGCTCTGTCGCGGACGTTGAGTCCATGCTCTGTTGTGGACGTTGAGCCCGAGCTTTGTTGTGGTCGTTGAACCCCAGCCCCCGTTGCGGACATTGAGCCCTAGGCTCCATTGCAGATGTTGAGCCCTGTCTCTGTCAAGGACACTACGTCTTTTGTTTGAATTTGTGTTTTATTATATTTTGTGATATTGTATTTTGTTATACTGTACTGATGTTTTGCTGTATTTTGCTACACTGTATTTTGTTAAATTATGTAAGCCGCCCTGAGTCGCTCTTGCGAGTACGGCAGCATAGAAATATCAAAGTTAAATTAAATTAAATTCCAATCAATACCAGAATAATCTGTGATCTATCAAGTTCTACTTGGGTCCTGGATCAGTCAACTGGGAAACCTCCTTTGGACTTCCATTGGAAAACCAAAATTTCATTAACATTTTTTTTTTTTTGCTATGACATCCATTCAGTTTGGAGACAAGAGGGATCTTAAAGAGAGAGTAAACTGGTACAGGTAGCTTCAGAGGTCTGTATGGTCAACATCTTCAAAGGTTACTTTTTTTTCCAAAGAAAGGAAGGAGGTTGAAATGATTAGTGTCCCATCCAATTCAATTTGTCCTCTGGATATAAGTCAATTCAAATCATAACTTGGCTTCCCTTCACCTTGATATTCCATCTGCCTATTCCACTTCTGGCAGGGACTGCAGTGGCTCAAGTGGTTAAGACACTGAACTCACTGACTGGAAGATTGGAGTTGAATTCCTGGGTACTGCATGATAGAATGAGCTCCCATCTCTGTCCCAGCTCCTGTCAACCTAGCAATTTGAAAATAAGAAATTGCAAGTAGATAAATAGGGACCATTTTGGTGGGAAGGTAAACAGTGTTATGTGCACTCTGGTGTCTAGTCATGCCTGCCACATGCCCATGGAAATGTTTGCAGATACAGACAGCACTGGCTCTTTGACTATAACCAGAGATGAGCAGTGAGCCCTAGAGTCAGATACAACTGGCTTTTGAGCAAGGGCAACCTTTACCTATTCTACTTCTACCCATAGATATTACAAATACTGTAAGTCAAAACCAGTCCCACTTCTGCAGCCATTCCAATTCACAATCCTAGTCCAATCAAACAGTTGAATTTCAGTTGTCAGGATCCACCCTGTTCATTTATTTGTTTATAATATCAAACAACGTAATAGATTGTGTTGCTGGTCCACACTAGTCAAAGCTGCCTTGAGGTCATGACAGCTGCATTCAGGTTTAATGTCAAATTGAATAGAGAAAGCAGGGGGTGGTTTTCACCCAAAGTCCAAGGTCAGTAATAAGCTTTTTTGGTGGGTGGAATTCCAAAATTTTCAAAATTCTAGCTAATAATTTTGGAATCCAACATTCAGCTGAACAAATTTTATATATAAAAGAAGGAAGCTGCCTTCAAACTAGAATAGATCTGTTTTGAGACAGCATTTTTCTTGGCATGGAACTTCATTCCATTTTGTCCCAAAATGAACCAAACTAATTATTTATGATGCTATACCTAATACATAAAATATGTATTGTCTTTTGCTTTCAGGATCTTTTTCCTCACCAAAGTAAGAACGATCCCCAAAGGTGCCTTTGCAGGATTTGACAAAGTCGAAAAAATGTACGTATCTCCATTATTCTATTTTATATACTGCTCCTGTCTCGGTTTGTGGTTCTATTTTCTCCTTCCTAGGCTTTCTGTGCAATTTAATTAAACTATTGGATCAAGTGTCCCATTGGGGCATGCTTCTTATCTGGCTAAAGATCTGTGAGAAAGGAAAAGGTAGAAAAGCAATGAGATACTAGTCTTCCAAAGTGAAATGATCACTGTTACATCCATACATCTGCACAAAGCTGGTTTTTAGATGTGGGAGCTGATCAAGACACACTTAAAAAGCAAACACCATTACATGTTCTGATCATAACAGAATTGCCCAGTAATATTAGCTGAGTAAGGATTGGCTCCCTTCAGCAATTCATTCATTCATTCTCTTATATGGAAGGGTCCTCGGAAGATTATTCAGCATTAGTGGAATAGAGTTCCTATAATACCCTAGAGAGCTGTAAAGTTTTTTTAACCTTTTTTCAACAAGATTCCCCAGAATCCTCCAGTCTTAAAAGCCACTGGTGACAGAATAGCAGCAAAGGCATACAAGGAAATTTGAGCTTGAAAGACACATAGATAAAGGTTGTCCTTGCTTGAAAGCCAGTCATATCCAACTCTAGGGTTCAGTGCTCATCTCTATAGCCAAAGAGCCAGTGCTATATACCTTTGAGGATGTTTCCGTGGACATGTGGCAGACATGACTAGACACCAGAGTGCATGTAACACAGTGATGGGATGATAAAAAATTTTATACCCCACCCTGACGTCATCACAGTGGGGGCGGAGCTAACGTCATGACATCATGGGTGGAGCCAACGTCATGACATCATGACGTTGTAGGCGGGGCCAAAAATAAAATAAATAAAATAAAAATAAAACACACACACACACACCCCTCAAACCCCCCCCACAAAACCGTTAATAAAATAAATAAATAAAATAATAATTAAATAAAAATACACCCAAACACCCACCCACCCCAAACACAAACCCCACTTACAATGGGGACCGTTGGGGCTGGCCCCCAGCCTTGGTGCCCGGCGCCGCGCCTAGCCGGGCGGCCCACGCTCCCGGCCGCAACGCTCCATGGGCGGCCCCGACCCTCGGCGCTCCGCGGCGCGCCTAGCCGGGCGGCCCACGCTCCCGGCCGCAACGCTCCATGGGCGGCCCCGACCCTCGGCGCTCCGCGGTGTGCCTAGCCGGGCGGCCCACGCTCCCGGCCGCAACGCTCCATGGGCGGCCCCGACCACTCGCACCTCCGTCCGCTCGCCCGCCCGGCTGGCCGTCGGGGGCTCTCCGCCGCCTGTTGACCCTGGCAGCGGCTTTCAGGGGGCGGCAAAATGTCCCCTCCCCACCCTTTTGCTGGCGAGGAGGAGAAAAAGTGTTTTTTTTTAGGCGGACAATTCAAGGAGGGGCCCGTCCGCCGGGCTGGCTGTCGGTCGGGGGCTCTCCTGGCGGGCGGCCCGCGTGCGCGCACACGCTGCCCACCTCCTCCTGCCCAGCCAGCCCCCAGGGGCTCCCCGCCACGGCGCCACCCACCCCCGACGAGAGAGCTGGGCGGGCGACCGGGTGTGCCCCTCCTTGAATTGTCCGCCTTTTTCTCCTCCTCGCCAGCAAAAGGGTGGGGAGGGGACATTTTGCCTCCCCCTGAAAGCCGCTGCCAGGGGCAACAGGCGGCGGAGAGCCCCCGACGGCCAGCCGGGTGAGCGAGCGGATGGAGGTGCGAGCGGACGGAGGTGTGTGGCTTGGGGCGCCCGTGGAGCGTTGCGGCCGGGAGCGTGGGCCGCCCGGCTAGGCACACCGCCGGGCGGCGAGGCTTGGGGCGCCCATGGAGCGTTGCGGCCGGGAACGCTGGGCCGCCCGGCTAGGCACGGCTCCTCCTCCTAAGCCCTCCGCCACTGCCAGAGCCACTTCAAAATGGTCCGGCTCCGGCAAAAACAAGTGCGCATGCGCAGAAACAGAATCTGACGCATGCGCAATTTAAAATTGCAGCACGCATGCGTCAGATTGACTTCTGCGCATGCGCACTGAATTGGAGCCATTTTGACTCCAATTTAAAAAATTTTTTTTTCTTTTTTTCAGGCGTCCGGAACCGGACGCCTTAAAAATAGATTACCCTCTCGGAGAACCCTCCGAAATTGTTCTTACCGGTTCCAGGGAACCGTCTGGAACCGGTGACATCCCATCACTGATGTAACACTGTTTACCTTCCCACCGAAGTGGTACGTTTTTATCTACTTGCAATGTCTTGCTTTTGAACTCTGTCATGCAGTACTTGGGTATCAAACTCCGACCTTCCAGTCTTCAAGTTCAGCATCTTAACCACTTGAGCCACTGCAGAAATGCCTCAAACAGCCCTCAAGCTGTTATTCTAGGTTCACAGCAGAAACAAAGGGGTGCTCTCGTCTTAATTTTGTTCTCTTATGAACAGTTTTGCCTACATTAGGAGTAGGTATATGCAGCCTGTGAGATACTTGTAGCTGCCAAGGGCCTAATTTCAGTCTCCCAATACCCCAAAGCCTCATATGTCACCAACATCAAAAATTTGGTGGGAAATGGCCAGTGGTGGGCAAGAGCCAGTTCGCCCCGGTCCACATCGACTGGTAGTAACAATTCCGGGTGGTCTCTTGGGGGGGGGGAGTAACTTTTCTGGGTGACTACCCGGGGTTGTTACTTATTTTTTAGTCGACAGGTTCAGCCGCCTCTCCAGGTGCCCGACACTACAGCACAAAATGGCTGCTTGGTCAGCGCGCATGCGTGTTAAGATACTAATTGACGCATGTGCGCCTCTAGTGCTCAGTGCGCATGCGTCAGTTGATATCTTAAAACGCATGTGCGCTGAACCAAGCAGCTATTTTGTGCTTGGAGTGCACATATGTCGGGCGGGTGGAGAGGCAGAGGAACTGACGACAGCTGTTGAGGCCCTCAGCAGCCTCCTCAAAGGTGGCGGCAGCGGCAGCCCTCGCTCCAGTTGTGCCACCCCACACCACCGTGCTGCCACATCTCAACACCACACCACACCATTGGGCCATGCCACATCACCGGGCCATGCCATGCCACCAGGCCACGCCGCTGCCATGCCCCGCACTGCCACGCCCCACGCCGCCAAGCTGGAAGGAAGAGGAAAAACGCAGCTGGGCCCAGCATGGTCGTGCAACCATTCACCAGCATCAGCCTGAGTGAGTGCCCTTGCCGCCTGCTCCCCAGGGTAAGTGACTCACCTTTGGGTGTGGGGTGGGTGGGTGTACTTTAATATGTATTTATGTGTATTTTATATGTATTTTATATGTATTTTATATGTATTTTATGTGTATTTTAATATTTATTTAATTTGCAATTAATGTGTATTTTAATGTGAGCTTTTGTGGATAAAGTCCTCTGGCTCTTTGGCTATAAACAGAGATGAGCACTGAACCCTAGAGTTGGTAACGACTGACTTTCGAGCAAGGGCAACCTTTACCTAATAAAAGAAGATCTCTGATTGGTATTCAAATTTGACATCAGGTTTTGTCCCTGCAAGTGGTTCAAGGTCTCCCTTGCTCAAAAGCCAGTCATATCTGTCTCTAGGGTTCAGTGCTCATCTCCATTTACAGCCCAAGAGCCAGTACTGCCTGTGTTTGCAGATATATACATGGCCATATGGCAGGCATGAATGGATCACCCACAGTGTTGACTCCACCCATGACGTTGGCTCTACTCACGGCGTTGGCTCCGCCCATAGTGTGGTAGTAAAATTTTTGGCTGCCCATCACTGGAAATGGTTCACAATAGAGATGTGGATGCCATTTTGCCAAGTTCTCCTTCGTGTATTCTGTGAATCCCCACTTTTAGGTTCTGCACCTGCACGGAGCCGTTACTGGAGCTTTTAAGCTAATTGGATAATATTTTGAATGTTAGGGACGCCCACTGTACCGCCCACCCTTTGGCGCCATTTCACATTCTTTCCTCAGTTCTCTTCTTTCCGCCTCAGCAGCAGGAGACCGTTGAGAGCTCTCTTTAACTTTTCTGTCAACTTTTCGGAAAACACTTGCTTCACTCTCAATTTTTTGCTTGGTGATCTTGGCCTTAGGGCAGGATCACCTACCTCGGAGCTGTTCTTCCTCACGAGGGAGCAGTTCCTGGCATTTTCTTCAATTTTTACCTCAGGGTTGCTTCTTCCTTTGGGAACAACCTAATTTTTTTCTCAGTCACTCATCTCTTGCGGGTCGGGTGGTGTATATCTACAACATTTCTTGCTTGTTGGTCTTTTCTTCAGGAAGGGGCTGGCACCCCAGCCATTTGCTTGCTTTTTGGTGGGCGTTTGGGCTGTTTCTCCTTTACCATGAGGTAAATTTGATGGCATCAGCTGCCTTTAAGCATTGCACTGTCTGCAACAAGAAGTTTCCCTCATTAGATGGCCACAGTAAGTGTTTGCTCTGTCTTGGAGAAGCCCATCAAATCCAGACATGTGTTCACTGCAAGAAATTAACTCATCTTGTGGTTCAAAATAGAAATAATCGTCTCAGGGCTTATCTGATGGAGATGGCGCTTTCTCCGGTCCCAACCTCTCAGGCCTCTCAGCTTCCCGTCAAAACTCCAGCACCCAATATGGCTGCCATAGAGGGAGAGGGATCAAAGATGGCCAAGGTGAGGAAGAAGTCTAAGAAGGCAGGTCACCATTCTCTTTCACCTCCTCCGCCACTGCCTTGACGGTTTGTACAGACTTCTGGGCAACGATGTGGAGTTTCTGCAGGCCCATCCCCTGCTGAACTCCATGGCTGTCCAGGCTTCACAGAGTAAGACGGCAGTCAGCGATTTCCCCATGCCATCTTAATCAGAGGGCAAGAAGCCTGATGCGTTGGGGCGGAAGCTCTACGCCACCACATCATTGTCACTTCATGCAGCTAACTATTCTAGAGCAATGGGGCTCTACAATTCCCATCTCTGCGAACGGGCGAAATCCTTTGCAGTCAAGTTGTCCACTGACCTGCACACTGAGTTTAACTCCCTCTGTGACGAGGGCAATTACCTTTCTGGACAACAGATGAGGACGTTCCGTCACATGAATGATGCAGCAGCAAAGGACATGTCCATATCCATTCTGTTGCGTCGGCATGCCTGGCTTTGCTCCACCGACCTCGAGGATCATACCATGAAGGTAATCGACAAGGCCCTGAATGAACTGTGGCAAACCAAGACCACAACAAAGTTCTTCGGTTTGGCCTTGCCTGCACAGTCCACCTCCAGACCAAGGTACCAGCCCTTCTCAACCCGCTGCTAGGGGCTGTCTTACCAACTGCTACCTAGGCAGAAGTCTGATAACCAACAGGCAAATTTCTACTGCCCGTACCAACAGCATGGTCGTCAGTGGTACCATCCTTACCAACATCAGAGCAAGTGTTTCAAGAGGAAGTCAAAGCAACGTGTTTGACTTCCTACTGACCAAGACACTCTCCTTCCAACTTCCGTATATCCACCTCCGGAATTTTCTTCAAGCATGTTCACAAATGACCAGTGGGTCTTGAAGATCTTATCCTCTGGTTACACCATGCAGTTCGACCAGGTTCCTTGAGTCAGCAAGCTCCGTGACATGCCTCCATCCTCTCACCTGCAGGAGGAAGTGGCAACGCTACTGTTGAAAGGGGCCATAGAAACCGTACCACTATCGAAATGGAGCGACAGTTTCTACTCAAGCTACTTTGTGGTAGAAAAGAAGGCCATTTGGGACATCACTTACATGGTACGACTCATGGAGAGTCTCAGTCTACGGATAAACTTTGACAAGTTGAAACTGGATCCATCTCAGCACGTCGAGTACATTGGAGCGATACTCGACTCGCTCAATGTCAGAGCCTATGCCTCTCCAAAGCGCCTACAGGACATCACCAAGGTGATAGAAATCTTTTGGCACAGGATTTATGTGCGGGCGAAGAAGGCTCAGAGACTGCTAGGACTTATGGGATCAACCACGACTGCGGTTCCTCACGCCAAACTGCTAGCATGGTGGACATCACCTCTAAATGTGGCAGCGGAGAAGCATTTTTACCCGGCAGCTATCTTCCTTCCTTTTCCTTCCTTCCTTTTCCTTCCTTCCTTTGACACATTTATACACCACCCCATTGGGCAAAGCCACCCTTTCACAAGATGGTTGTGTTTTGTTTTCTGGGCAAGGTCAGCCCTACCATTAGGTAGAGTGAGGTATATGACACGAGTCACAGATGCAGATGGGAAGTGGTGGGAACCATCTAATTTTCCTACTGAGCCCTTTCTTTAAACTAACTCTCTTAGCGGTCAGAAGTATGTGTGCCTCAAGTGTTAACTTGTTTTCCCAAAATTAACTTTCTGCTCCCTCAGCTGTAATGAAGCCCACACACCCATTATCAGTGTGGAAGACCAAACTAGCAGTCCACTTGACTTTGGAAACAGGAATTGGGTACAACCAGCAGTGGGATTTAGCAGGTTTGCCCCAGTTCGCCAGAACCAGTAGCAGACATTCTGGCTGGCCCTGCCCATCCAGTTTTGAAATAAAGTAGTACTAATTCTGGTGCAATGCAGGACTTTCCCCCTGGCCACACCCTTATATCACACCCACAGAGTAGGTAGTAAACATTTTTTAATCCTACCACTGGGTACAACCTTGTCTTTTGCCTCCAGCAGCAAAATTTCCTTAGGCCTGTCCTGCTTTATATAACATTCATTCCAATTTGCAAATTCCCAACTGACTCCCCACCCACTTGTGCTTCCCTATAATATCATTCTGTTCTAGACTATGTAGGAGGATTGTCTATGTTTCACCAACACATAAATAATCCTGCTGAGAGGTGGAAGGGGTAAAAAACCATTTTTGTTTGCTATGTTCAACACAAACATATTTTTCTATCAAATGCTATTCTACAGATCAGCTCTATGGATAGGTCCTTGAGAGCCCCTCTTCCATTGCACAGAAATGAACATTTTAATTCGCTAAACCTCTGCAGTAAAATATCTATTGTGGGAGTTTTTTAAAAAACACACACAAATACGTCTTTTCACTTTATGCTAATACCATGTGATGTTTGCGTATTGAAGTATTGAATTTGCATACACCAGGCAGAACACATTTTACCACATAGAGGCCTCATGTTATTAATACATATTTCCTTTAAATAGCCCACCATTGACTTCATTCTTTTTGTTGCCTGTGTTTGATCTTAAGGGGCAGATGGAAAACGCTCCTACAGAAGGGTCTTGTGTTTCATATGCAAATCTATCGCTTGATTATATAGTTGGTGTCCCTATGTTATCATGAATATATCTCCAATGAATGTTTTATGGCCGATTCTTTATGATTTGTGAGCTATTTCTCATTTCATTGTTGATACTGATTGGCCTTATTTGCATATTCATTACAGGCGCATACATGCACACTTTCATCAATGCTTCATTCTAAAAGTCCTTCCCCACAGAGTTGCTTGCGTTTTGAATGACAGCCCCATCACTGTTTAGGCAGTGGTTACCAATTTTTTTGGGCCATGCCCCACCTAAGCATCTTTAAAATCCTGATTCCCTTCCCCCACCCCCACCCATGCAGTGGTGGGCATCAGCAGGTTTGCACCAGTTCACCAGAACCGGTAGCAGAAATTCTGGCTGGCCCCGCCCATTCAAAATTTGAAATAAAGTAGTCCTAATTCAGGTGCAACGCAGGGCTTTTCCCCTGACCAAGCCCACCATACCATGCTCACAATGTGGTATTAAATTTTTTTGGAGCCCACCACTGCCCCAGGGACATATACTTTTTATTATTCAAAAAGTGAACTCATATTCATGTGGAGGAAGCCTAAAAGGCCATTAACTTGGTTTCATTCTTGAATTGCCCCCTTTAAAAATCTTTGGAAACCAAGTACGTGTCTAGCTTTCAAAGAGCCAAGCGCACCTTCTTGCTTTGGCCACAGGTCAGTCTAGGATCTGCTCAGCTTGTTTGTGACTCTCAATACTCAGTGTGTCGTAGTTTATGCCGGGTTGTGCCCCGGGTTGGAGTTTGTGAGTTGGGGAAGGAAGAGTAGTTGGGGAAACCAGCCAGCTGGGTATAGCCACTCGTTTTAGGTGAAATTTTTGAAGTGGTAGCCGCATTAAGTCTGTGCTAGCATATCAGAGAGTAAATAAAACAAAACAAGCACAACAACATTATGACACCTTAGAAAACAAAATACTGTATTTTAATGTTAGCTTACAACAGGGGTTCCCAACCTAAGGCCTGTGGGCTGGATCCGCCCCTCCCCCTGTGCCTGTACCAACTGCCAGGGGAAGAAGAAGCCAGGGCAGGTTGAGGACATCGCCACCCCTCCCCATGTGCCCACACCAAATATTGTATTGTGATGTAATGTATTGTTTGTCAGCCGCCCTGAGTCGCCACGGTGAGTGAACGGCAATATAAATTAATAATAATAATAATAATAATAATAATAATAATAATAATAATAATAATAATAATAATAATAATAATAATAATAATAATAATAATAATAATAAATTAACCCCCTGTGGAGCATGTGTTGGGAACCACAAGTTTAGAGTATGTGGCTGGATCTGTTGTCTTTTGAGAAATAGCATTTATTAGAATTTTTTGGAATAGAAGCCGTGTTAGTCTGTTTCAGGCATATCAGAAAACAAAAACAAAAAATGTAAAACACTGCAGCACTTTAAAGACTAACCGCTATATTTTTAGTGTGAGTTTTCATGGATCAAGTCCACTTCTTCAGACAAATGAGTAAAACTTCCAGCCATGGTTTATATACACCAGATGCAGGGGTCAAGATGTCACAAGGTAAATGGATCACAAAGCAATGAGGTAAAGAGTATTCAAGCAGAATGACAGACAAGCATGCATATCAGCACAGCTTCCTACAGCTGGCAGTAACAAATGATTATTCAGATTAGTTTTAAACGTCCCCCTTTCAATCTTAAAAGTGTGAAGTCCCCAAGCAAAGTCACTCAGCCCTCCTCCCAATTCAACCTCCACTCTTTTCCACACATTATACAGAGCAAAAACATGGTTTCCAGGTTAAGGAAGATGGGTTTGTAGTCTGCCAGACTTTTTGCTGCTCCAGGTGTACAAGAAATAGTGCCCTTCTCCATGCAAAAACCAATACTAGCACAGCCACTGGTTTGAAGCTATTCTGGGGGGGTTGAGCCAGAAAAGGGGCTTTCTCATACTCTTTTAATGTATTTATTTATTACATTTATCTCTAGGGTTGTGAGTCTCTGAACCTCTCAGTCATGGGTCAGTAGCATGGGTTGATGGGTTTTTTTAACTTCTCATAGTGAGATTCTTTTGTGTAAGATTTGTCCTCTCCTACACACCACATTCCAGTTGCACAAAATTTCACAGATCTTTCATAATTTTTGTCAGCTCCCCCCACCCTCACAAAGAAATCCCAAACTAAGCTGGACTGTATTGTTCCTACACCAGATTTGCCTGGAAAGAGCAGAAGCAACACAAAGCTGTTGCTGTCCCACACAGAAGAACATCTTTCCTGAGTAGGAAACATGGTGGAGGGTTTGTCAGTTTCTCAAGAAGCACAGCAAGTAAAAATAAAAAATGTAGTACCAGGGAAAATGAAATCAGGGCCTAAGTTTTTGTGGGAATCTAGGAAATCCCTCCAATGCAGGAGAAGCCTCAATAGGTAGTCTCAGCATTGTGACACTCTAAAAATAACTGAGATAAGAGATTTTCCAATAACTCATCCCAGCTTACTTATATCCCATCCCAGCTCCTGGCAATCTAGCAGTTCGAAAGCAAGAAATTGCAAGTATATAAACAGATACTACTTCAGTGGGAAGGTAAAAAGCATTCCGTGTGCACCAATGTCTAGTCTTGACTGTCACATGTCTATGGAAACATTTGCAGTCACAGACAGCGTTGACTCTTTGGCTATAAACAGAGATGAGCACTGAACCATAAAATCAGATATGACTGGCTTTCGAGCAAAGACAACCTTTACCTTCTTTCATTGAGTTCAAGGTGGCACATAGGGCTGTTTTTTCTTCTGTCCCTTATTGTCCACAACAACAAACCTTTGAGGTAGGTCAATAACTGGCCTCAAGTCATTCACTGAGATAGGCACTAAACTAAATGATATTGGATATTTTATGGCAAAACTGATTTTGATCATGGACAAAAAGAGTAAAGAGAACCAGAGTGTTTCTAGTTTTGTCCCCATCTTCCTCCCTAATTGTAATACTAGTACATACACTTAACTACAGCAGCAATGGGTGGGTAAAATATGGCACAGACAAAAAGCAGGGCCTTTTCTTTGGCTGCCCCAGATTGTAGAAAAACCCCTCACCCACTCACTACTGTCATTCGTCAAGCAGGTAAATACCATTCTTTTCAGGCAGGCTGAACAGGACACCTAAGAAAGGTTTTGCATAAGGCTGTACACGTTTGCTACTCGGGTACAGTATTTTTAAACTGCTTTTAACTCATGGTCTTTTTAACACAGTTGTATGTTTAATTGTTGTTTAATAGTCTAGAGGTGGGGAAATTTGTGCCTAGGGAATTTTGGAAGCTATACTTGAAAAACACAAATGTGCACACCTCCAGATCATTAAGCCAGTGGCGTCGCGCAGTCTTCAGCCGCCTGGGGCGAAAAGCAAACTCGCCGCCGCCGCCCCCGCCCCCCCAGCTCGCCACTGCCGCCACCCCTCCCCCCTCCCAAGGCAGAAGGCGCCCCCCTGCTGACTAGCGGCGCACGCGCGATTGCGCGCGCACCACACACACACCTCCGTCCGCCAGGGGCCGTCCGCCACCCCCACACCCGACGAGCGCACCTCCGGCAGATCGCTCGCCCAGCTGGCCGTCGGGGGCTCTCCGCGCGCCGCCTGCCGCTGGCAGCGCATGACCGAAGTGGTCCCTATTGATCTACTTGCAATTTCTTTGCTTTCGAACTGCTAGGTTGGCAGAAGCTGGGACAGAGGCGGGAGCTCACTCCGTGTGCAGTATTCGGGTCCCGAACTGCTGAGCTTCCAGTCTTCAAGTTCAGTATCTTAACCACTTGAGCCACGGCAGGCTGTAAACGTTCCGGGTAAATAACATTAAAGAGAGTCCCGGCGTTGGCCTGGAATTGAACCCCTGCTGTGCTCGCCACTCTACCACCGACGCCACATGGGAAGATGTGCCAGCCCGGGAAAGCACAAGGCTATTTGGGTCGGCGCGGCGGAGGCAAGAGCCGGGCTTGGGAAGCGGCCATCTCGGCCGCAGCGAGAAAGGGAAAACGGGGCAGACTGGGCAACTCCTCTCCGCTGGCAGCGGTGGGCTTCGAACCCGCGTCCCCGAAAGAGGCAGCCTTAGACCACTGGGCCACACTACCTTCGGCTCGGCACCAACCGGCAGCTTCCGAGGGATGTTTTTTTCTTGGGGGGGTGTGTGGGTGTGTGGGTAGGGGAACGACGGACCCCCAAGATTTCTCGCTTCTCCGCCAAAGCCTGCGTGCGCTTTGGAGAGGCTTGCCGCAGCGGCTTTCAGGGGGCGGCAAATAATGTCCCCTCCCCACCCTTTTGCTGGCGAGCGTCCTGCGTGCGCTTCGCCGCTTGCAGGCGAGGAGGAGAAAAAGGGGTTTTTTTTAAAGGCAGACAATTCAAGGAGGGACCCGCCCCGCCTGGCTGGCCGTCGGAGGCTCTCCTGGAGGGCGGCCCGCGTGCGTGCGCGCGCTGCCCAACTCCTCCTGCCCAGCCAGCCGCCAGGGGCTCCCCGCCATGGCGCCACCCACCCCAGACGAGCGCCCCATCTCACGGCAAGTTGGGTGGGTGGCTGGGTGGGCGGAGGCGAGCAGCGCGCACGCGCACGCGGGCCGCCCTCCAGGAGAGCCCCCGACGGCTAGCCGGGCCCCCTCCTGGCTTGAATTGTCCGCCTAAAAAAAAAAAAAACCTTTTTCTCCTCCTCGCCTGCAAGCGGCGAAGCGCACGCGGGGCGCTCGCCAGCAAAAGGGTGGGGAGGGGACATTTTGCCGCCCCCTGAAAGCCGCTGCCCGGGGCATCCGCCCCCCCCCCCGCCCCCCCCACGCTACGCCACTGCATTAAGCAACAATTAAACATACAATAATGTTGTGTGTGTTCCTTTTTTTCATCATCTGTGAATCCACACTGGGGGGGCGGGGGGGGCGGGATCCATAGAAATGAAATAAAGCAAACAAGGAAACCAGAAAATGTAGCTGCATTGATGTTGGAGGCATTTGTGGATGTTGACATTCATAGCCAGAGACAGGCACCTCCAGAAGCAGGCTGTCCATGTGTTCACCCAGTAAACTTCACATTTTTAATTCGAACCAAAGCCTGGATTTTCTCCCATATTCTTCTATGTTCTTCCTCACCTCTTAGGGAAGATTCTGGTGGAAAGGAGGTCTTCCCAGGGAGTGACCATCATCCCCAGCTCTTTGACATCCCAAGTCAGGTCAGAAAGTATACCCTCCAGGCCACAATAGCAGAGAAAATGTCTGCGGTTTTGTGTATATCATGCCAACAGCTGGACATAAGAGTAGGCATTCCTCATGGCACTCCAAATAATCCTTTACATCTTGCTGACCAACTCTACCTTGTTGCAACATTCTCTTTCCACTGTACCTTGTTCCACACCAGTTCTTGGCAAAATGACCAGAGATGGTCTCTATCCCTTGGATCAGGGGTCAGCAAATTTGGCTCTCAAGATGTTCTTGGATTTCAATTACCAGAAGCCTAAGTACACCTGCTGTCATTTTCTTTGACCATCCTGCCTGTTTGCCTGGCGATGCTAGCATTCATTCTTTCGAGCAAATGTCATACCACACATTGCTACCATAATTCACTTTAATTTTGAAAAGTAAGACACACGTAGATAACATCTCTTAAAATGTATATATATATGGCACCCTCTGTAGATGAGGAAGGGAAGAATCCACACTTTCCATGCAGCCCCTGTAACACTCTTCCTATACTGTTTCTAGAAATTCTTGGAACTGGGTTATGTTTCTTTAATTAGTCTGGGATTCATAAATTGCCTCTCCTTGAATACCATCCGTGTGGCCCAATTACTGAATGCAGGGAGAAACTCATGCAGATGATGTGGTCTCTTGTTCCCCAGGGTATACAGTCAAGGAGCAACAATTTGAGCATTGTGCTCTTAATTTATGTTACTAGGGATTATGCCAAACTCTCTCTGTATCTTGAGGCCAATAAGCAGAGTGCTGAATTTTCATGACTGTATATGCATTTCCTCTCATGCAGCAGAGGATGACCTTTTTGTGCTTTCTCCCTCTCTTCTAATAAACATTTTGGCACCAATAAAAAGTGAGATAAACCCTGCAAAATGCCAGAGGTTGCAGTGCAAAATTGTTGGATGATCAGCTGGCCACCTGAGGGACAAATCTGGCCAACAAAATACCTTTCCAACAGAAGCAGTGGCTCTACCAAACCAATAAAGCTTCGTTTTGTCATTAAAATGAGGCTCTTTCAGCCAGTACAAACTACTGGTGTTTCTTCTGGGTTAGCAGTGCCACGTCCATAGGTTAGCAGGCTTATACATGGTCTACTGAAGTCTCACAAGTTCAGCTGGTCTCGTGAGACATTGAATAATACTCTTTGCCTTTGGCAGAACAAGAACCTTGCATCTCCCTTGATACCTGATCAGGTAAAAGAAGAAGAAGCCCTTTCAGTGGTTGTAAGCTTTCAGTTCTGCCCAGAAAAGAGATGGGAAATGACCTGTTTTGGGACTATATCTCCAGGATCCTATAGACAACATGGTTGGAAATATCCAAAAAGCAACCATTCCCATCTTTAGCCTAGAGTGCAACAGAAGTTTGGTTCAACTTTTTATCTCTCTTTGTTGTGGCACAAGGGTCTAGAAAGAGGAATCTCAATCTGAAACAACTGGCCATGGGCATTCTTTGTCACCAAGACCTATCAGTAGAGAGAGCTGGCCAGAGCGGTATTCCATTTCTTACAGCTTCTTGAAGAATTTATTTTTAAACCAATAGTTGACCAATTGTACTAGTCATGCCAACAACTGATAGCTATTGTCAAAGTGCAGAACTTCTACTCCGCTTCTTAAAAAAAAATTAGACCAAATGAACTAATTGTTATCCTTTGTAAAAGTGGAATTTCAAAGTTTAGTCAAGAGGGTCAGTCTTTCTAAACTCAAGTTTTACAGGGCCAACAGCCCTACCTGCAGGAAAAAGGAAGCAACCGTCTCAGACAGAAAATCATGGGTGTTACAAAAAAGCAACTTATTGGCATTTTAAAAACTTTTTTAAAATGATGAGCTTATGGAATTATCTGAAAGATGCCAAAATTTATTGATCAGTCTTTCACTATCTTGTCTTGAGGTGTAAGGTTGCTAGGTCTGAAGCGAATTTATGGAACTGCTATGGTTGTCCAGGTTTCCAGAGAAGGACTCTGGGTAAGCTAGTGAAGAAAAAAAGTTTGATTTTTTTTTTTACTGGTTCACTGTGCAAAATATGGTTGTACTTCCACAACATCTGTGCACCGGCAGGCAAAGAGTAACTGGAGGGGGAGAGGGAAAGAGCCAGTGGAAAACACTAGTTGCACATGCTTGGTCAACCATGCAATTTGGAGAGAAGCAGGGAGGGAAGTACCTGTAATATGAGTCACAGGCTTCTAGATTATAGGTAGGTCCATCATAGGATACCCAGCGTGGTATAGTGGATAGAGTGACAGAGTAGAACATAGGAGGCCTTGGTTTCAGATCTCTGTTCAGTCATGGAATTTCATTGAGGGAGTAGAACTGGTAAAAGATATCCCTTTCTTGAAAGCCATTTGTGTCTGACTCTAGGGGGCAGTGCTCATCTCTGGTTACAGCCAATGAGCCAGTGCTGTCTGTGTCTGCAGATGTTTCTGTAGTCATGTGGCAGACATTACTAGACACCGGAGGTCACATAACACTGTTACCTTTCCTCTTGAAGCAGTACCTATATCATAAAGGTAAAGGTTTCCCTTGCTCGAAAGTCAGTCATATCTGACTCTAGGATTCAGTGCTCATCTCTGTTTCAAAGCCAAAGAGCCAGCACTGTCTGCTTCTGCAGATGTTTTTGTGGTCATGTGGCAGGCATGAGTAGACACCGGAGCACATGGAATGCTGTTACCTTCCTACCGAAGTGGTCCCTATTTATCTACTTGCAATTTCTTGCTTTCGAACTGCTAGGTTAGCAGGAACTCACTCTGTCATGCAGCACTCGGGTCTCGAATTGCTGATCTGCCTGCTCAGTATTTTAACCAGTAAGCCACCATGGCCTAGAACTGGTAAAACCACTCTTTAAATGTCATGCTTACTTTGAAAGTTCTCTTAGGGTCACTAAGTTAGTTCCATTTTGACAGCACATAACAATCAAAATCCTTCGTCTGTTGCATAACCATGGGAATTGTTTGGACCTTGAAGAATCTCTTTACAGTTACATTTTAGTCAAGATTATCTAGTTGCATTGTTGTTGTTTATTTAAATACTCAATACAGTGGGAAAACAGTGGCCTCAGTTTGACAGAGATGAAGAGAATCAATAGGGAACCTGTTGAGTCATTTATTTTACTGAAAAGGTAAAGACACATCATTCCTAACTTAGGTGCTTTGTTCAATGGGATTTTGTTTCTTTAAGGAAACAATCACTGCCAACAAAAAAATATGGGTATATTGTTTGTTGTCTTTATTGTGAGCTTTGTTCCACATATATAGAGCAGTGGTGCCCAAACTTTTTTGTCAACCCGCTAGTCCTACCCACGATATGCATCTGTGGGGGCCAGAGGCAGACTGCTCCCAAGCAGCCTCTGCTCAGTCCTAGCAATTCAGAAGCCTTTGGCAATGTGGATCGCCATGTTGAGGAAATGTTCCGAGCCTTCTCCATTTCAAAATCCACAGTGCTGGAAGAGTAAACCTGGCACGCCAAGGCTGATGTCAGCATGGCATAGCAGGTTTACCCTTCAAGTGCCACGTATTTTGAAATAGGGAAGGCTCAGAACATTTCCTCAATGTGGCGATCCACATTGCCAAAGGCTTCTGAAGCGCTGGGACCGAGCAGAGGCTGCTCAGACCAGCAGGAGCAAAGCCCAATCACCACCGCTACCATAGGTGATGTATTGCTACGTCAGACGTTGGGGACAGGTGGGGGCAGTCCGCTGATTAATGAGATGTGTGGGCCTGGTTAATGAGATGTGTGGGCCTAATTGGGCCTGTGGGCCATAGTTTGGATGCCCCTGATATAGAGTTATGAAGGGATGTCCTAGAATGTTCTGTTTCTGTGGTCAAAAGTTGGTTTTATCCACCACTGGTTGGTTTTAACCTCCTTGTCCTAAGTTAAGGTGAGAAAGCTCTGGATACATCTGGATCCCAGCTTATCACCAACTCTATGTGGGGCTGGGGGAATAAATGACTGTTTCATCCTCAGGTGCACGGATTCTCAACCTGTGGTCCATGGCGCCATTTCATTTGCTCCCACCACCACCTCCAAAACACCAAGAAGTGTCATGTGGTGGAGGAAGGGCAAAATAGCCATCCAGCCCCCAAAGCTGTCTGAGGGAGTGTGACCTGGCATCCGGCTTTAAAAGGTTGAGAACTCCTGCTCTAGTGTCTTATAATTCTGACCTAACACTTGGCTATAGCCTTCTGTATGCTGGCAAGGTGGTAAAATTTCTCTAAGCCATCCCACTAATATTTATGGCCAAGTAGAGTTGGGTTTCTCAGGTCTGAAGACAATACTCTCTTAACTGTACTAGATCAATAGATCAACATCATGTTGCCCCTAGGCTAGTGGCCACCAGTGGCCACTCTGGAAGCAAAGGTGATGGTTACACAGAGGAAGCAAGGTGTCGATGTTAAACAAAGAAGAAAAGTGCCATCAAGTCAATTGTGACTTAACAGCAATCCTTTCCAGGTTTTCTAGCTATAGAGTACTTTGAAGTGATGCTCTGGGACTAAGTAGCTTGTCCAAGGTTACACAAATTGGCTCTTGTTCTGGCAGACACATTTGCGGATTTAAATTCCTCAATCTCTGACTCCACAGCCAGGTGCACAACTCATTCAGATATCCTAGCAAACAGGAATATAGGTGGACACATAGAATTCTATAGAGGTGGAGGTCGTTCTCTAAATCTCCCTCTTTCTCCTATTGCCACTTTATGCCAGCAAATTCCTCCAGTTTGTAAAGACAATACAGAGTTTATCTATTGCTTGTCCAAAGAATAATGTCTACCCTGACTTTGCATTTTACCATGAAAGATGCCTTTTTAATGGCAACTTGCTGGAAATTATAAAATCAACACATACATTATCTGTTGGGTATGCAATAGATAAAATCTACATTTACTTTATAACTTGCATCAGTTTGACTCCAAAAGTTATGCCATTTGTGTTATGCTCATTATATAACTAATGGGATTATGGCCATATGAAACAGTGTGATGTGTATGCAGTTACATCAGTGAAAAGGAATGGTCTGCTGATTACTGCCAGAAACATGCACCAATGGGGATTTAAGTTTGGCCAATGACAAAGCCAAGAAAGTGGCTTCATTTCCACAGTCCAGGGTTTGATCAGAACATGAAAGAAGAAGTGAGAAGGAAGTTAAACCAGGCCTCTGTCTCCATGGACCAGAGTATCTTAGGGAAATGTTGAGCTCATCTATCTTTTTCACACAGTTTAGGATGGAACCTATAAAAGCTAGCGATGCTCTTCCCTGCATTGCTCACACTAGCATTGCTGAAACCTCAGAACTTGCTTTTCTATAAACCAATGCATTGATTTCTCGTAGAGCCAGAAGCTGAGAGTTTGGTTCCCCACAATGTTTTCTTGAAACAGGCTGGATTTGACGATCTATAGCAGGGGTGCTCAACCTTCTCAGGAACAGCTGAGCAGGTCAGACCATGTTCCTGGACATGGAAGCAGGCGCATTTGTGGCTGATGTAAATGTGCCCACTTCCGTGTTTCTGTCAGCCATGGGTGTGAATGTGCATGTGCGGGGGCATTTTATGGCTGATGTAAATGCTCCCACTTCTACTTACAGGTGCAGGAGAAACAGACAGTGACGGGCCAGTTGAATTGGGGCCAGCCAGCGATAGACTGAGAACCCCTGATCTATAGGATTCCTTCCAGCTCTGCAGTTCTAAGATCATTATTTGAACAATCCTATAGCTGAATGTAAAGAAAGAATTAGGAGCTTTGCTTCATTTAAATGTCCATGCATCTCTCCCATATATGTGGCTATCTGCCTACTATAGTACTGCAATATCATTAAAATCATTAGGATTTTTTTTATTTTGTCCAGGTTTTTTTTTTAAATCATTTTGCAGGGGGGGATGCTGCTGTTTTTTCTTGCTCTTCATGATTTGCCATAGCCTTTAAACAAAATCCATAGTATTTGTTTAGAAACTGACCTTGTCTAATAATATAGATTTTGAGCCACTGAAGGCTTACTGGGAGACAAGTTGCTATGGTAATTCTTGGGTCGTGCACGCAAAGAGACAATACTGGGTATTTTTAAAACTGTTTATAAAGAGTGGCTGAAAATATGTCGAAGAGATAAATCATTCAAATTAATTCTGAAATGCAAGGAAGGTGGTGGTGTGTGCTATGGGAAATCTTTTCTCCTTTCCTGCTACCCGATGTTGCTCCTTTCCCTTTTAGAATTCTCTAAATTATATACAGTACAGCTTCAGAAACAGAGAATGTTTTGAAAAATCACCAGCAATTTAAAAAAAACTCAAAATAAAATAAAGCAACATTCTTCTGTTCCTTTCCTCTGACAGATTCAGCAGGGATGGCTTATCTGCAGATTCCTACTTAACAGGCAAAAACCTAAAAAGGAGCAGGTGTTAAGCCTCTAGCAGGTTAGGTTTCTTAAGATCCATGGATCAAATTCTTAAGCTCACTATATTTTCCTTGCCTTCTCTCGTAACAAAGTGACACTTGAGAGTGGCTTGTTAGGATCATGAAAAAAGAAACTGGTTAGCTACAAATGTCTCAGCAACTGGAAACCAGGAGCACTTCTCTTGTTCCTTGGGAATTAACAAAGCCATGGAAAGTTATCATGACTTCAAGTCCTAGAATTCACCACCACCACCAAGCCACATGGCTAATAGATTCAAAGTGTAATTTCTCCATGTTTATGGCACAGTCACAATGGAGAGCAACCAGGGTGTCTACTCAAACTTTCACCCCAAAAGGGAGCAAATGATGACAAGAATTTGCATGCAAATCATACCCAAAACTTCCAGGCCACAACCTATTGTTTTTAGGCTATGATGTTCTAAAGTATTGGAAAAGGCAGTGGCATGGCGGCTACAGGAGATCCTGGATGAAGCAGATTATCTGGACCCTTTTCAGTCAGGATTCAGGCCTGGATATGGTACGGAAACTGCATTAGTTGCGCTGGTGGATGATCTCTGGAGGGAGCGGGATGGCGGACATCCAGAGACTGGACCCAGTCAGTGTGGCTGGAGGGTGAGATGTCCAGTCCTAGGCTGCTCCAATACGGGGTGCCTCAGGGCTCGGTGCTCTCACCTCTCCTATTTAATATCTACATGAAACCGCTGGGTGAGATCATCCGTTCCCACGGGGTGAGGTACCACCAGTATGCAGATGACACCCAACTGTATATCTTGGCCTGTGGGGACCCTAGCGATGCAGTGGAAGTCCTTTCCAGGTGCCTGGTGGCTGTCAAGGTCTGGATGGGGGACAACAGGCTTCAGCTGAATCCTGGCAAGACTGAGTGGCTGTGGGTTGGGGGTCCTGTGTTATCTCGGGAACTACCATCTTTGGTTCTGGATGGGACAGCTCTGCCCCAAACAGACCCGGTACGTAATCTGGGGGTCCTCCTGGACTCGCGACTACTGCTCAAAGAGCAGGTGGCAGTCGTGGCCAGGAGGGCCTTTGCACAACTTCTTGGTGTCTGCTCCTTCCCTATGGAACCTCCTCCCAATAGAACTACGCCTGCAGACGGAGCAGGAAAGGAGTGAAAACCTGGTTGGCAAGTCAGGTCTGGGGAATGGATGGATCAATTTCCCCAGCCAGCTGGATGATTTGAACAAATTTACCCCCAGTGCCTCCTAGCTACAATGCCTAGTTTTTAATGATAGGTTTTTAAGCTATTTTTAAACTTTTAAAACTTTTAAAAAATTTTGAACTGGTTTTAAATTGTTGTCGATGCTGATGTGTTGTGAATCGCCCTGGGTCCCCTTGGGGAGGAGGGCGATAAACAAATTTAAATAAATAAATAATCTCAGCTATACCTTTCTTCATGCATTAGGTTTTCATTATAATCCCTTTTATTTTGCTGTTTTCAACTCGTGTATCCAAATTTTTTGATGTATAGTAGTTTACATCAAAGGGACTGAGTGGCTTAGTGGTTAAGATGTCTAACTTGATAACTGGAAGGTCAGCAGGTCAAGACCCGAGTACTGCATGATGGAGTGAGCTCCCATCTCTGACCCAGTTCCTACCAACATAGCAGTTCAAAAGCAGGAAATTGCAAGTAGAAAAAAATGGTACCATTTTGGTGGGAAGGTAAACAGCATTCTATGCACTCCGGTGTTTAGTCATGCCTGCCACATGTCCATAGAAACTTCTGCAGGCTATAAACTCTTTGGCTATAAACAGAGATGAGCACTGAACCCTAGAGTCTGATACTACTGGATTTCGAGCAAGGGCAACCTTTACCTAGTTTACATCAAACAAGTGGGTCCTAAAGAAAGTCAAGTGTGAACTATCCCTGGAGGCAAAAATGATGAAATCGAGGTGTTGCACACTGAGTTATTGTAATGAAGGGGAAAGTGAAATAAAGAGAAGTAAATGGGATCCATGGAACACAGGAACCAGAAAAGGTGAAGAACGCAAATCGGGGAAGTCCACAAAAGATACAGGAACTCTCAAGTTAGCCCCACCCTCCTAAAGCCAGGGATCCCCAAAGTAGGCTGAGAGATGATGGCCAGAGTGTTTACAATCCCACGTGTTCCACTTTAATCAGTTTTAATTTGCTCATAATACAGTTGTAGCTATAAGGCAGGGGTGGACAAACTTTTTGTGCCACAGGCCTGACCCTGACCCCGGGACAGCTGATCGGGCTGGACCATGCCCCCCAGAAGCGGAAGCAGGTGCAATTTCAGTTGTCATAAATGTGGCTACTTCCGCATTTACAACAGTTGTGGGCATGTTCACGCATGCATTGGTGCATTTTACAGCTGACGTAAATGTACCTGCTTCCACTTCCGGGTACAGTGGCAGCAGGCCAGATGTAATGGCACCATAGGCCAGGGCTGGCCTGTGAGCCGTAGGTTGGGAATCCCTGCTAGAAGGGGTGTAAGTTTCTGAGGCGTTTCATTTCTTTACTTCTCACTAGAAAAAGAAGGCTACTGTGAAGGGGTTTCCTTGAAGATGCTCAACCATGGTTGGTATTAATCACCAGCTTCTTCCCATATTGTCTCACTAAATGGCTGATAACATTGTAAGTCTGGGGCCATCTACCATTGGAAAGAACAGCTTACAGTGATGGCTCTCCAGGTATTCTTGAACTTCAATTCCCATAAGCCCTGATCAGCAGGAGTGCTGACTTGGACTTCTGGTAATTGAAGTCCAAGAACACCTGGTGTGCCAAGGTTAGCCATCATAGGTTAGGACAAAAGGAACAACAGTGCTACTGTCCACATAATGAGCCTTGCCTAGAAGAAAATATTGGTAAATTTCTCCTTGCCTTGCTGGAATGCCATGAACCTCCTTCATGCCCCCACATTTCTCAGCACCAAAAGTGAAGAATTCAAAGAAACCACTTGTGTACAATTTGTTTTTGTTTTTTCCAGTCCTTCACTTTTGAAGTTCAAGGCCCCTCAAAGCAGCCCCTTCTCCCACCTCCACTCCTTTTCTCCTTCTAAATAAGTGACTAAGATAATAAGCACTTGAAACTTCACAGAGTTTGAAATAAAAATGATCCTTTCTAGAGAGGGGTTGTATTCAAGGAGGTAGGAGTTGCATCCACTTGTTCAGCTCTGGTGAATTGCAGCAGACAGCTCATAAACTTAAAAGACACCTTTTTTCTCATAAGAGATGGGTTGTGTTTTTAAAAAAGTTTTGTTTAATTTACCGTTGGAGAGGGGGTTTTTTAAGTAAAAGCCTTGAAATATACTGTGTCGCTATAAAGCACCTGCTGTTCCCAGTTCCATCATAATGTGTAATGTAGTGGAATTAGCAATAGAACTTCCGCTTAATGGCATTTCTTGGTATGAGTGGGTAATTTATACATAGGGTGGCTGCTGTTGGGGGAAAATTCTGTTTGCTGCTCACTCTTTATGTTGTTTATAAGGTTGGTTAAAATGTGCTTCTTTCACTGTCTGCTTCACCCAGACAAACACTTTATGAGAACCAAGTGTAGGGAAAGCTGTATTCCTATGACCTAAATCAGGAGTGCCTCAACTTTTTGGGCCACAGGCATGAGCATTTTACTTCTACTTCTGGGAACGGCAAGGGCATCATGGGCTGGTTTAATTGGCACCATAGGCCATTGTTTGGGCACCCCTGACCTAAATGTTGCTTGTTTGAGCTGTACCTCCTACAGTCGCCCAGCCAGCATGGCTATGTAAAGATAACAAAGGCCATTATCCCACTACTGTAGGACTCATCACACCTGACAGAGACCTACACCCATTCAGGAAGCCAGCATAAGACCTTTTGCAACTTCAGAGTACAGAATACATGAGATCCCGCTCCAGGCTAGATAAATCTATGATAGGTCTCAATCACTGGGTGTTTATGCTTACAAATCAACCAGATCAGGTAGGAATTAGCAATGTGTAGATTAGGTAGCAACATGTAGCATTGCCAATAAAGGAACTAGAATTTTCCCACCAGTGTATGCTCTGTCTGAAAAGTACAAACACCTTCTGTAAAAAGTCCCAGTGGGAGGGGAAAACAGATACAACCAGGAGCTATTCTCACAATGCCAAGCCACACAGCAGTTCAAAATGGTGCCCAATTCAAGTTTTTTTCCCCTGCTCTAGTTTTTAAAGGTACACTACAGTTTTGGGTGGTAGAAGAGCATGCCTTGGCTCTTCCCTCATCACACTGTCATGTTTTTGGTTTTGTTACTCCTTTGTGCTTCCATGCATGCCATGCAGTGGACCGATTCACATCTGAAGATATGTATAAACATTTTTTTAAAAAAAAATCTTTAAAAATGATGGCAGGAGCAGGATACAACATTCATATAACCTGAGATTGTATCTGGCCTCCAACATCCACACAGCAACCATACATACACACACCACACTGCAGTAAACCAAATTAAAACATAGGGAAAAGCACTGCAACTAGGAAGTGTGCTATAAGTGGGATTGCAGCTTTTTGCCACTAACCTGCAGCAAACATACTTCCTCTAGATCAGGGATTCTCAATCTGGGGCTCATGGGCCAAATGCAGCCTGCTGCACCAGTTCCTGTGGTCCCTCACTGACTCCAACACTCCAGGAAGTGCCATGTGGTAGAGGAAGGCCAAAATGGCCACCTGGCCCTTGAAACTGAGGGAGTGTGACCCGGGTCCCGGCTTTAAAAGGTTGAGAAGTCCTGCTTAGATCAGTGGTTAAGAAGCTTGCCTTGTTAGCTGGAAGGCCGGCAAGTTGGCAGTTTGAGACCTGGGTACTGCATGACAGATTGAGCGCCCGTCTCTGTGCCAGCTCTGGGGGACATGAAAGGAGCCTCATTCGGGTGTCCCCTGAGCAGAGTTTCTCCAGCAAAAATCCTTTCAACCCATAATATTTTCTGACACAAAATTATTATTACAGTGTATCCCAACTTGTGGTTTTTGGACTTCAATTCCCAGAAGCCTAAGTCAATTCCCCAAAGCACTGATCAGCCAATGATCAAGGAATTGAAGTCCTCTTTGGGGCATGGGCCCCAGATTGAAAACCACTGCTCTAGATTATTGCAATTACTGTATGTAGTTTCAGCCAAGGTCAGGCAACTGATAGCCAGTTAAGAATACACGTGTCCTTAACGAAAGGCAATTCACTGCTGTGATTTAAATGATTTGCCTTACACCAGCCTATGTACAGAATAGGATTCTGACACTATGTGGTGAAATGAAGCACATTTTGGGATTTTTTTATGCTTTTGAAGCTGGAAAATATTAGCTTGTTCCTTTTGGTTTTTCACTTATGTTTGTGCTTTTAGCACTTTCAGTGAATAGGAAGACTGCCTTGGCTTATGTTTCCATTTTCTTAACAGAGAAATCTCCCAGAATGATGCCTTAGAAACAATCGAATCAGACGCATTCACCAATCTTCCAGAACTCTATGAAATGTGAGTAAATGAACAAGATGAAATGCTAGAGGTGTTATATGAGGTATGTGGACCAAATTGTGACATGACATGTATTGTGATACGGAAATATGGTTTTCGACTGGGGTAGGGGTGTCTTCTCCCCAAATTCAGAGTGGGGGACCTTGAATCATAGTCCACATGCTGCCCCTGACAAAGAGACTTCCAGTAATTCTTCCACAAGCATGGAAACTGTCTTTCCATTTGTACAAAGGATTGTTACATGAGTGGAGAAAGGATACTGCTCAACATTTCTTGCTCCTGGCACAGAATCTTGTACTGCTAGATGAATTATGCTCCGACTCTCAAATTCAAATGTATATTTGTCTTTTCTCTCCTCCCCCACCCCACAACAGAAGAATCGAGAAAGCAAACAATCTTATTTATATTGACAGATATGCCTTCCAGAATCTTCCCCATCTCAGATACTTGTAAGTAACTTTATGTTATATATATATATTCCACAAAAGGGTACTTTCATATATTTTATTTTATTTTGCACAATAATCATACAGCTTATTTCTTGCCCAGAAGTCAGATATGTTCCTTAAAAGCTGCTTAAATTTCTGCCCTTGTTTCCAAAAGTTAAGTGGGAAAGTTTATTTTTTTAGAAAAAAAATTCATAGTTTTTTTAAAAAAAGCAAACCAATAGAGACGTGGTGGCTTGGTAGTTAAGATTCTGAGCTTGACAATAGGAAGGTCTACAGGTCAGCGGTTCGAGACTCGAGTGCTACTCGACAGAGTGAGCTCCTGTCATCTGTCCCAGCTCCTGCCAACCTAGCAGTTTGAAAACAAAAAATTGCAAGTAGATAAATAGGTACTACTTCGGCAGGACAGGTAACAGCATTCCAGCACCCTCGCATCTGGTCATACCTGCCACATGACTAATGAAATGTGACACAATTTCCTTCTTTGCATTAATACAACATGTTGTAATGGAGAGTGTGGGATTACCTTCCACTAGGAGAGTTCTGAGATATCGCCTGAAAGGGAGCTTTAGAGTCAAACATACATTTTCCAACACTGTGTTATATGATTTTGGTGGTTGTGGCGGATGTCAGTGTGGAAAAGAAATATGTTGACCCACCATTAGATGTAAGAATTGATGCAAAGCTATATTGGCCCCAGAGCAGCTCGAGAAGAAAAGAATGGGTTGCCACTTGTGAGTATTCTGTGACTAGAAAATCCTTCAAAGAGTCACCATAAGCCAAAACTTAATTTGACAGCATGTTCTTGTTGGGGAATGGGTGGGGGGACATCATTGGAAGGATTCAAATGGGGCTGAATGAGGTTTAGAAGAGGAAAAGTGGAGGTCTGAGAAAAGGAAGAAATGATTGAGAAGGGGAGCAAAAATGTTAATGTTAAATAGAGAGAGCTATGTATTCAAAAAAAAAGGGGGGGGGAGGAAAAACAAAGAGAGACCCCAGGAGGGGAGGATTGGTGGCTAGGACAGGCATTACCAAATTATAGGAAAGAGCAAAGAGAATGAAAGAGAAATTTCTTTATCAATCTTGAAGAGTGTGCACTGACTCACCATTTCAGTGCTCTACACCATATTCTCTTAGGCAGCTGTTGTTAAGTTGATTTCCCCCACCCCCTGGTTCGGTTGTGTACAGTTTCTTTATCTTTTGTTGAATTTTTTACTTATGTTTACTGAGAATTCCTGACTCTTAACATAAATTTCTTATGATTTACCTTGTTGTATAGCAATCATTTTCCTCCAAGTTGAAAAAGGAAGCCTATTTGCCCCTGCTTTATTCAAGGATCATAGTCTTCCCTGAAGGCATCAACTAGTAGCAGTATATACTCCGTACAATCTCTACTTTTCAAGCTCACAGTTCTGTCTCTGCTTCCCAGCTACTGGGGGTGATCTATATAGAAGGTGGTTTCTTATTGTTCTCCCAAAACTGTGTTAGCATGACTAAGATTCTGGAATTAAGAGAGAAACCAGCTAGTCCAGGGGTTCCCAATTTAAGGTCTGTGGGCCAGATCCGGCCTGTTGTGCCATTTCATCTGCCCCCCCACCCCTCCAAGGCATTCAAGAAACAAAATGGCCAGCCCTTTGAAGCTGTTGGGACAAAATGGCCACCCCATCATGCAGGCAGGGCAAAATGACCATCTGGCCCTCAAAGCTGACTGAGAGAGCGTGACCCAGTCCCCGGCTTGAAAAGGTTGGGGACCTCTGAGTTAGTCAGATCACTGGTGAGTCAATAAGCAAACACCTATGCTTCCTTTTCTGCTCCCTTGGTCTCCTTTGCTAAATCAGGACTCATTGTGTATGAATTGGATGGAACTAGATAAGAGGCTCCAGTATGGCCAGGTTATCCTACAATGACAGCCAATATTTGGAAGGAAGAGGAGACTAGAAAATCCTGTCTGCTTTTTGCTAGTCTTCTCTTTCAACCCTAGAGACTGTGGTGGCTTAGTGCTTAAGACGCTGAACTTGACAACTGGAGAGTTGGCAGGTCAGCAGTTCAAGACCGAGTGCTGTGAAACAGAGTGAGTACCTATCATCTGTCCCAGGTCCTGCTAACCTAACAGTTTGAAAGCAAGAAATTGCAAGTAGATAAATTGGTGTCGCTTTGACGGGAAAGGTAACAGTGTTCCATGTGCTCCAGCATCTAGTCATGCCTGCCTCATGACCATGGAAACATCTGCAGATGCAGATAGCACTGGTTCTTTGGCTATAAATAGAGATGAGCACTGAACCCTAGAGTGAAATACAACTGGCTTTTGATCAAGGGAGACCTTTACCTTTACTTTTAATCTTTTAACCAACAGAGCAAGTGAGCATGCAGGATGGGGGAGTTGGAGTCAGAAAACATAATACTGAACTTCTGTCTTCGTTCCAGGCATGGGAAACTTTTGGGAAAGGAATTTGAAAGTGGGAACCCTTTCGCAGATTATGTAGACATGAAGGGGGGCAGTGGTGGGATGTCAAAAATTTTACTACCCCACCATGACGTCATCACAGTGTGGGCGGAGCTAACATCATAATGTCATGGGTGGGGCCAAATTAAAAAATACAAAACAATAATAAAAAATAAAATAACACACCTCAACCCACCCACCCACCCACAACAAAAAAAATCATTAAACTAAATAAATGCATAAATAAATAAAAATACATTAAAATACAGCCAGCCACCCAAACACCCACCGCCAGGCCTTTTTAGGAACGGTGGTAGTACGTCAATATAGGTAAAAGTATTAGATACACATTAAAATACACACAGACACACCACATTCAAAGATGAGTCACTTACCCTGCGGAGCAGGCTATAGGGAGCTTCAGGCTAGCAGCTTCTCTTCCTCCTCCCCACTTGGGAGGACAGCAAGGAGGCCGTGCATACGCGCCAAGCACTGTAGGCATCCATGCACATTGGGGGAACCAGTGAAAAGGTAAGCCCCGAAGGTGGTTCCTCCCCCCCCAAAAAAAATCTGCTACCAGTTCTCCGGGACACTGGGAAAAGTTACTACTAGTTCTGAAGAACTGGTGAGAAGCTGTTATATCCCATCACTGAAGGGGGGAAGAGTTCCCCCGCTCCTCCTTCCCCTTTTCTGTCACCTACACAATGCACATTTAAGAGCAATACTTCAGCAATGTAATGGGAAGATGACTTTTACTACCACACTGTGGGTGTGGTATGGTGGGCGTGGCCAGGTGGAAAGTCCTGCATTGCACCTGAATTAGGAGTACTTTATTTCAAAACTTGAATGGGTGGGGGCAGCCGGAATTTCTGCTACCGGTTCTGGCGAACTGGTGCGATCCTGCTGATGTCCACCACTGGAAGATATTAATAGTTATTTTCATTTATTTGTAGTGCTTGGTGAAGAGATGTTTTTGAGTAAGAACACACGAGGAAGTCAAGCTGAATTCCTTGTCCTCTGAAATAGTGTTCTTCACAACGGCTATAGGTTTCCTCGCATGCTTGCCACATCTCCTCCCATAGGGTTTCTATCATAATTCATGGATAATTAAACTCTGCCTTTGAATAAAGTATTGTATTGTCTAAAAATAGTCAAGCTCCATTTAGCATCTGACCTAAATCTGACTGATAAAATCTCTTCAACTGTGATTAAAGAAAGGAAATTAATTAAATCCTGTGGATTCTTTTAAATTGGCCAAAGTAGTTTTGGGTCTGCCCAGCTAGGGCAGAACTTGGAAGGTTATTATTTTTTTTAAAAAAAAATTATTTACAAATACAGTTTCAAAGGCTGTAAAAGAAGTTATTTACTTCTTAAAACTTATTGATAAGTTTTTCAAAGTATCTGTTTACTTCCCTGTTTCTCGGAAGCAATGAAAATAATTATCTTTTACTTTCCTTAAGAAAAAGAAGCTAAATCTCATGAGCAAGCCAGCCTGTGGTACAAAATGCCTTCTCATCCATCTTCTTGTCACCTCAACAGAACATAAAAGAGCATCATGAGGAACTACTCTTGAAATAGAGAAAATGATGGGATAGCTTTTCCTCATAGTTGAAGAGAGATAAAAGTGTGGTAGTCACCACCTTCAGTTTCCACTTCCCCACAACTGACCCTGTTTTTCACTCACAACCTACAGGCCTGCACTCTCTCCCTACTCTCAATCTCGAAGGAGTTAAAAAAAAAACACCACTGCATCATTTGTTTTGAAAGAACAAAAATATCTGGAGGGATAAAATTGTCCTAAAATTAGGATTGTGGCCCTTCTGGGGGGGCATAATTTTCCACAGAAGGAAGAGGTTTTAGAGAGACAATCCTTGAAGGGGGGGGGGGTGTTTGTAAACTGCATATAGCCTACAGCAAGCACAATTCACACCCCTGGTGTAGGATCAGTGCTTGAAAAGAGGGTTGTTTGTTTGCTTGGTTGGATTACAACCATCAGTGTAGTTGGATTACAACTGAACAATGATCATGCAAACTGAAGGATTTTGAGATTTGTAGCCCACAAAAGTAACCTTTTAAACCTCTATACAAGTTATTCTTCCACCCATGGTTTAATTTATTGTGGAGATTAAAGGCTGCTACTAGAGTAGGTTTAGAGTCTATTTCAGAAAAGTGTGACAAATATTTCATTGAAGGTCCTAGAACCGCGATGGTGAACCTTGGCACTCCAGGTGTTCTTGGACTTTAATTCCCAGAAACCCAAGTCTCTGGGAATCCACATGAATGGGTTTACTGCATGTACACACACATTGAAGTCCAAGAACACCTGGAGTGCCAAGGTTCGCCATCATTGTCCTAGAAGCTTGCATCTCCAGCTGGTGCTGCCACTGCTTTGTGATTGTGTGCTGTTGTTCATTTCAGCATGGTTATGTATTTACAAACATCCAGTCAGAATAGCTGCAGCTTCAGTCTTATCTCATGCTGATCTGATGGAATTGGAAGACAATGAAAACCTGTGCATTCTATCACAGCATTGCACACTCCACTGAGAAAACTTGAGTGGCTTTTCTAAGCCCATGAATAAAGATGAAGCACTTAAGTTGCAGAAACAAGTGTAAATTGGGTGATCTGATCTTTAGTTCCTTTCCCCCCTGACAACCACATTGTTTATCATACACTTTCCCTTAGCTCCTTGACCTCTCACATTGCTGGCACAGGTGGGGGAAAACAGATGCTTTATTGAATTTTTCAATAAGGCCAGCACAATAGCTTTCTACCAGTTGCAGTAATTGTGAGTCAAATTGATGTTTTTTCCTGTTTGCCAATTATTCTATAAACGAGTTTGAGTGCAGCATCTCTATTCATTTCTTTGTAGCAATCGCACTGACCCCAAAAATGCAATACCCTGATTTTAGGAGTGGAAGAGGTTAGCTTTTAACTTCCATTCAGCTAATGTTGGCTATTTTCTTTGACTTCTCTAATCTAAAGAAATTCCAGGAGACCCAAAAGGTCATGGATCACGGATCTAACATCTGCACTGAACATCTGTTTTTCTTAGAGAATTTTTATAGAACACAGAGGGTAAGACACTATCTTAACATTTTTGCTTATTTTCAGCATTCCAAACACGACCTTGTTCAATGCTCAGAAATGTTACTCTTTGGGACTACAACTCCCCAAACCTGTGGTTCTAAGAGTTGTTGTCAACAACAACAAAAAATTATATTTCTGAGCTTTGCCCTTGATTTCCCTTGATGTGATCTTTGTACTCAGTAATGAGACTGATCATGGTTTTGTTTTATTTACAAGAGTTTGGTGTTGGTCATTACTGAAAAGTTCTCTAGGCACTAAACATAAAAGTTAAAGCCATGGCATCTAGACATAAAACATGTACAGGAAATGTTAAATAGTTAAACCAAAGAAGCAGAAATAAAATCACCAACAGAAAACAATAGTGCAAAAAACTTTAAAGGCATGAATACGAAAAATTCTGGCAAAATAAATGAGATCTTCTCAATGGGAAGCTGCCATATACTCTGTCTGACTTTTGGTCCATCTCAGCCAGTAATGTGAACTCCGACTGGCAGCAGCTTTCCAGACTTTCAAATAGGATTCTTTCCCTAGCCTGGAGATACTGTACTGCTATTCTCTGGAGGGCAGTGTGTTTGAGTTCAGTATGGTAAGATAACATGAACACTCCTGTCCATTGTGTTTTACCAGCACACAAGCCAAATACCAACTCATGCTGACATGATTTTATGACAAATGTGTAGTTAGTCTTCGGAGTCAGGAATCTCCGTTGCCCTACTAACTGCATAGATCCATTGTGCTGTGTGTTCATTCATTGCTTAACATAAACTAAGGTGAACATGAGAAATATTTTTGAAGAGGTGCTGCCAGCAAGCATATGCCATTGGAATAGAGTGACTCTGAACTTCTTCAGGGCATCTTTATCTTGCTAGTCATGAATTCAGCCAACCATGCATGTGCAGACACACATATCTTCTTCTGCCATATCCAAAACCAAATATTGGCTATCATCATGGTGATCATCCATGAAGACTGTCCTGAGAATATAATGCAGTGGCCTTTCATCTGCCTTCTGTATCGCACCCATGACACCCATACCACTGATCCAGTTCCACGAGTCACTTTCTGGTCCTCAGCCCTTCTGGCACGCAAAGTCCTTGTCAGTCTCAGATGAAGCTGCTGCCCTCCATCGGGATGAATTCAAATGGGATTTAATCCACTTGGGGATCACCATCCTTCCCAGTGGACTTTGGCACCCAAGGCAGTTCAGTTAGTCCTCAGGGTTGTCAGGTTAGTTAATCACTGCCTGAAACTCGGCATCGAGTTGCTGACAGTATGGTCTACTCTATTAACATAGACATATATACTGTACACAAAAATAGGGGAAGGTTTCAATTCCAAGGCACTTTATTTTCTTGGGAGGAAGTCCAATTCAATTGATGCAGGAGTTACATCTGTGTAGACCAGGTTCCTCAAACTTGGCTCTCCAGGAGTTCTTGGACTTCAGTTACCAGAAGCCCAAGTCAGCACACCTGCTTCTCAGTACTTCTGGGAATTGAAGTCCAAGAACATCTGGAGAGCCAAGTTTGAGGAACTCTGATGTAGACACATAATGCTACAAGTCTGGTTCTCTTTTAACATAGGGGTGGCCAATGTTTGGTGCTTGGACTTTAATTCCTAGAAGCTTAAGTCAATTCCCCAAACCACTGATCAGCCAATGTACTGACTTAGGCTTCTGGGAATTGAAGTCCAAGCACCAAATGTTAGCCACTCCTGTTTTAACATCTTTCTTTTTTACTGTATATACTCGAGTATGAGCCTAGTTTTTTAGTCCCAAAAATGAGCCCCCCAAAAGGGAAACAGCTTATACTCGGGTCAATGACCACGAGGATCTCAAGACTGCATCAGATTGAGATTCACCAACAATTTAATTAATTATACTGTATTTTCATGTATTTTGATTATTGAAACTCACTAGCAGCTGCTGCATTTTCCACTCTCGGCCTCACCCCAAGAACATCTGTCCATCCCACCAGAGCAGAGTGGACCGGAGAGGCTCTCTGGTTGTGCCATCAGCCAGAGAGGCGAACCTCTCTGGAACTAGAAGGAGGGCCTTCTCTGTGTCTGCCCCGGCCCTATGGAACCTCCTCCCAATAGAACTATGCATGCAGACGGAGCAGAAAAGGAGTGAAAACCTGGTTGGCAAGTCAGGTCTGGGGAATGGATGGATCAATTTCCCCGGCCGGCTGGATAATTTGACCACTAGTGCCTTTTAGCTACAACGCCTAGGGTTTTTTTTTAAATTTTTAAAGCTTCTTTTAATTTTTTAGTCTTTTAATCAATTTTAAATTGTTGTGGTTGATATGATATGCTGTAAATTGGCATGGGTCCCTTCGGGGAGGAGGGCAATGAACAAATTAGACTAAATAAATAAATATTCGGGTCAATATATTTTCTTGCCTTTTCAGGTCAAAATTAGGTACCTCAACTTATATTTGGGTTGGCTTATACTCAAGTATATACAGTACTTGGGGGACAGGAGGTTACAGCTACTCAATCTTTTTCCTCCTCACCTTAACATTTAAACCTTCTGTTTAATTTTAATCAATGTATTTTCTGTGTTGATCAAGAAGGCATTGATATCAGAAGCCTGGCCACCAACCATTTTATGGTTGCACTGCTGAGTTATAACAATGAATAAACATGATTAGAGTCCAATTAAGTTGGTTAGGGGCCTTTTTTGGTTTCTCGCTTTTTAAAATGTTTTTAAAGAGGAAAGTGCACCCTTGACTTGCTTGCTAAGATTTTTCAAACACAGGATGAAATGGCTAATTGCTTCTCAGGAGTATATGCCAAATGGACAGTCTGTTTTCCAATAGTAGCTTGCTGCCCTTTTCAGAGGGAACAAGCCTCATTAAAGAAAAATAATCAGAAGCATTGTTTGCTGGATAATATTCTCTTTGATTTTATTTTATTTTTTTTGCCACATCACACAATTGGGCTCCTTTCATTGCTATACTGTAATTAGTTTTAATTTGTATTCTAGATCCTAGTTTGCTTTTGTACGCACCTTCCACTCTCATCCAGGTATAGTTCAAATGTAAATGAAGAAAAGGAATGGGAAATGCAAAGCCCTGTAGAACCTTCAGGTGTGCTTTCTAATACCGCCTTCCCCAACCTGCTGTCCCCAGAGATCGTCCAGATTGATTGAGGAACAATCTGCTCCACCATCACCACCACCCCCAAAAAAGTAGTTCTCCACCTCCATTGCAACTGTTCATTTCAAAATTGTTCATCTATGCCAGGAGTGCCCAAACTATGGCTCATGGGCTGGATCCGGCCTACAGGCTGTAGTTTGGTCACTGTTGATTTAAGCGGGTAGCAGAGTGAGTACAGCAGGGGCTAGTCTGGCACACACCTGCTGAGGTTTGGCCCCGTGTGCTAAGACAGACAAACAGACAGGCAGTTTGGTACAGAACAAACTTAAAGGCCAGTTTACTCAGAAGTAAAGTGCAGAAGTATTTACCGTGCAAGTTGTGAGCAAAAAGAAAAAGTCTCTTTGGTCTCCCAGTTACATTCACTGGTTTGGTTCACAAGCACTATATACAGATTCACACAGTTCAGTTCAATGGCTGCAAGTTAGCTGTGGGCAAGAAACAATCACAGAGTTCCACAGCTTTAGTTTCTCAGTTTGTGGCTTACCCAAGTTTCTCTGGTGAAGACAACCTGCCGGGCAAAGCCAAAATCCAAGTCAGTAAGTGCAGAAGCCTTTCTGCATACCTGGCAGCAGAGTTTTGCAATCAGTGCAGGCTTTGAAACAAGCAAAACAACATCTGCAAATGGTAGGCTGGTAGCTGTAGGGTTGAACAGAACAGCAATGAAGCAGCCCCTCAAAAACAGCTCCGGACGTCAATCTTAGAACAGCTCTTCAGATGGTGTCAAAACCACTTCAGGAGACAACTGCTCAAAAAAGCTCTCTGTAGCTTCTGACTATATACACAGGCAGACAGCATACAGCAAGGCAGAGTCAGAACACCTGCGTGCACCACCTTTAGCCAGGCCTTAAAGGAACCTAGCCATAACACACCTTGCAATCCACCAGAGTGTCGGGCAGGCACTTACAAACTCTAATAGGCACCACTAGTTTAAGCAGAGAAAATGGCAGCCTAAAATCTATCTTATCCTGTTGCAAAACAGACTGCAAGGTGTGTTTTACTTCTGCTTCCAGTGGGAGGAACGACATGACTGGCCCGCTGAACCATGTGACCAGCCCGCTGAACCACATGACTAGCCTATGGCCTGAAAAGTTTGGGCATCCCTGAGCTATGCGGATGACACTGCAATGGCCATACAAAGATCAAGTTTGGATAAGATAACTGGAAAACATACTAGAGCATTTGATAAATTAGGACAGTATTATTCAGCACCAAAGTACTTTGGTGTTACACTGGACAGGACAATCTTTTTTAAGCAGCACTGCTTGAATACCAAAGCTAAAATTAGTGCAAGGAAAAACATCATCAGGAAATTGACAAACTATACATGGGGAATTCAAACATCCACATTGCATACATCAGCTTTAGCCCTGAGCATCTCTGCAGCAGAGTATGCTGCTCCAGTATGGTATGTATCTGCACGTGCAAAACAAGTTGACACTGCTGTTAATGAAACAATATGCATAGTGAAAGGATGCCTCAAATCTACACCAGTTGAGGAAAATATATCCTCTTGTTGGTATCGTTTCACCTAAGGAGACAAGTAGCAGCAGATATTGAGAACTAAACCCTCAACATCCTCTGAATGGATATGAGCCTCAAGTCCACCAGCTCAGATCCAGGAAGAGCTTTATGGCAAGAACAAACATTCTTGAGGACATACAAGATCAAAATCAATTGGAAAATGGATGAAGAAGCTCACTAAACAAGGAGTAACATTAAACAAAGATATGGCTGAGGAAATTGACCTCCCCTATGTCACGTGGAGGACCCTGAATAGACTGGGTATAGGAGCAGCTAAGTGCAAGACCAACATGCTCAAGTGAAGGCTACTTGCAGACAACAACATGCTGTGTGAACGTGGCAAGATACAGAATCCAGCTCATTTACTGATCTGCTGATTACTACCAGAAACATGTACCAGTGAGGATTTAAACTTGACCAAGGACAAAGCCAAGAAGGTGGATTCAATTTGGCAGTTTAAAGTTTGCCCTGGATTTGAAAGAAGAAAACTGTAAGGGTTGCAATAATGTACTTTAGGGACTGACACATTTCCAGCTGATGGAATTCCCAAGCCCTCCACCCACAAGATGCTAAGGTCCATTAAACAACTAAAATGGGAGCTTAGTGGGAAGAGGCAGTTTTCTAGTGCCTCACATTAAACATTTTCTGAATATATCTAGATCTACATGTGAGTTAGCATGGATGAAGAGCTTTACTAAATCACTTTAAAATTGCCCAGCACTGCTTTTTAAAAAAGGCCTTGTCAAAATGAACCAATTAGTGCTCCTGTTTTACAGATGAGGAACACTGAGGCTGAAACGAAAACAATTGAAACAAACTGACTCTTGTAGCAGAATATTGGTTTGAATTATCTTGCTGGACAGCCCTAATCTTTCAGGGTCTTCAAAGTCACAGAAGCAAAAGTTTTCTTCTTTAGATTGAACCCTTTATGATCACAGAAGGAGCAGAGGCAGATTTAACTTTAACTTGCATACTAGAATATGGCTATAGGTAAAGGTAAAGATTGCCCTTGCTCTAAAGCCAGTCGTATCCAACTCTAGGGTTCAGTGCTCATCTCTGTTTATGGCCAAAGAGCCAGCACTGTCTGTGTCTGCAGACATTTCTGTGGACATGTGGCAGGCATTCCTCAACAGTGGAGTGCATGGAACACTGTTTACCTTCCCACCAAAGTGGTCCCTATTTATCTACTTGCAATTTCTTGCTTTCAAACTGCTAGGTTGGCAGGAGCTGGGGCAGAGACAGGAGCTCACTCCATCGTGCAGTACCTGGGACTCAAACTCCAACCTTCTAGTCAGCAAGTTCAGTGTCTTAACCACTTGAGCCACCACAGTCCCTAGAATATTATAGGTAGTATATAATCAACAATACCAAGGGAAACTTCCTCATTTTCTCTGTGTGCAAAATTGTGATGCTTCTTCCTACACCTCAATTCTTCCTACACCTCAAGCCATACCCCACGGGTCACTGAGGAAGGAAGGCATTCTAGAGCAATGAAGGTGGTCTTCCAGGCCAAACAGGGCATGACTCATTATCCCTCCTGCTCTGTTACCTCAGGTGGGGACCTCGCCCAGCTGAATGAGAATGGTTTTCCTGGTCAGCACCATTCCAAGACACATTCTGCCACTCCAAATGAAGCAGCAGGCTTGTCATCTTTCCTTTTAAGAGATAACAACTCCAGAAACTCATACATTTTCATATCTCACAGCCGTGACAATTTAAAGCCTTCCTTTGCATGGAGCTTTTCTGTAAAGAAAATGCTTGAGGGCTACAAGATGAGACAGATAATGAACCCTTATTAGAATGTGAATGGCCAAACTGAAACTGCAGAACATTTTGCTTCTTACATTTTAGATACCTTATTTGAGAGCTGTGTTTGAAATGGAACTGGATCTTCCATTCATCCTCACATCATTTAGGCTGCCCACATGAATGGCTGATGGAGTGCCTTGGAGCTTACATTGATACTTAAATACTGGAGGAGTCAGAATCATATAATAACTGAGTGGAAAGCGGCCTTTGAGGCCATCGAGTCCAATCAATGCAGGAATCCAAATCAAAACAGACCTGAGAGATGGTTGTCCAATTCTCTCTTGAATTGATTTGGGGCGCTCACCATCTCTCAAGGCAGCTGGTTCTACTATTGTACTGCTCTAACCATTGAAAAGATTTTCCTGATATTCTGCCTATATCTGGCTTCCTTTAGTTTCAGCCCATTTTAAGCATCCTGTGCTATGGGAAAGAACAGATCCTGCCCATCTCTTTATGACTATCTTTCAAGTATTTGAAGAACTTTATCACATCTCCATCAGTCTTTTTTTCGCCTCAAGAGCAAACATGTGCAGTTCCTTCAGTCTTCCCTCATATGGCATGGTTTCCAGTCCTCTGTTGCCTGTTTTGGTTTATTTGCATTTTTCTTAAAGCAGTACTCTAGAACTGGACATGGTACTCTAGATATGGTCTAACTAGTGCTGAACAAAGAGGGACTAGTACCTGTCAGACAAAGTCATTTTTAGGGAAGTGTTGCTTGTTTTTTCATGCCGGTACTATCAGCCCAAATGTGTCAAAGAGTTATTAATAAGGACAAGAGAATGGGGTTGGCAATGCAATTTTGGAAACACGCTGGCTAGAGGGTAAAAATTGTTCACACAAATAGGCAGAGTTGTCTTTTAAGGCAGTTGTGGTTAAGACTCGCATGTTTTTCTGTATAAGCCATGTGTGGGCTACATGACACAGACAAACTTGAAGTTATCTTTTGGCCTCACTGCATAGTGAGGATTTTTTTCCCCTATAAGCCTCTAGGAAACTTGATTATACAGTAATACCTCGGATAATGTTTACCTCGGATAACACTAAAATCGCATAACGTTAAGTAATCTGGGGAGGAGAATTGGATCGAATAACGTTAAGGTCCTATGGGATGTATCGGATAACAACCGCTAAAGCCTGTGCGGTTACAATGTATCTCTATGGAGCTTTAACGTTATCTGATCCATCCCATAGGATTTTAACATGCATCAGATAACACTAAAAATCGGATAACACCAAGACTTGTGGAAACAAGTCTTAGCGTTATCCGAGGTATTACTTGTACAGTAAAACAGGGTTCAGGATCCACAAACCCTGCTGAGTGAAACCCATGTGGTCTTCTAGCTCAGGGCTTCCCAACCACTGGGTCATGGGCCGGTACCGGGCCATGGGCTATCCTGAACCGGGCACCGAGGGTGAGTGCCACTGGGAGTCCGAATGGCAGCCTTCTGCTCTGAACATGCTCTGTCAGGTCTGTCCAACAAATGGAGTGAAAGCATGGGTTTCAGACACAGCAAATAGGCAGGTGTCCAGGCCCCTCCTCCACATTTCTTAACTATGGTCGGGCTCCGCCCCTGCCTGTGGTCAGTGTGATACCTCACTGCCTGAGTTACCGGCCCATGGAAAAATTGTTTAACAGGAAACCAGTCTGTGGTGCAAAAAGGGTTGGGGGGGGGGGGCTGTTCTAGCTGAAATAAAGAATGAGTTGGTTTTGGTAGTTTTACATTCTTTGGGTTCATCTTGCCTGAAAGTGGAACATGGGACAGAAAATTAGCCTCAGGAGCACTGTACTTTTGTTTTTGTGCTTCAAAGCATTTGTGTTCCTATAACCTTTAGGTTTACATGTAAAACACACAATTACTGTTAAACTGATCTAGAAGATGGAACAAGTCATTGTTTCCTCTTTTCAGGCTTAAGACCACATGGGTTTCACTCAGCAGGGTTTGTGGATCCTGAGCCCTGTTTTACTGTTATAGCTTAACCATTCTAAACTGGTTTAGAGATTGGGACTGGGAGTAGAATGTTGGTCCCTGTAATTGGTGCTTATATACCTCCAAATGTGTAATGCTCCACTGCAGAAGAACAAGCACCTGAGAGATTATCATTTTCAGGCATGATTGTGCAGCCTCCTTGTTGTCCTGAAGTCTAAGATTACTGGTCAAGGGGCGCACGCGCGCACACACACATCAGTATACTGGAATAATTGCATGCTTTCAAGTTAGTTCTGATTTATGGTGAACTTTTTCAGGGTTTTCTAGCTACAAAATACACAAAAGTGGTTTACCGTTCCCTTCTTCTGGGGGTCTTCTGGAACTACGCACCTTGCCCTTTACTACACACATTGGCTCTTCTGCCAGGAGACACAATGGGGAATCAAACTCATGACCTCTAATTCTGCAGCAAGATATGTAACTCACTGAGCTATCCAGCCAGATACATATCACTATACATATACAATTTAAGGCAGAATCTTTTTTTAAAATATGCAAAAGAATAATGAAAGCCAAATCTACCAATTAACAAGGTGACAATTCCATGTCAGTCATGCGGCCTGCCCATACTTGGCACCTTGTTGTTTAGCCACAATTAGGTGTGATGCCATCTGCATTTCTTCTTGTCCTGAGTTAAAAACCCAGTAGGATTTGGCCCATCCAGATAAACTCTCCTCCTCAATCTACATACTATATTCATGCAGTGATGCTGTTGTCATGTGTTCTCATTATGTGTTTTCAACCACTTCTGACTTGTGATAACCCTAATAGTGTTTTTGAGGTATGTAAGGTGTTCTAGGAACAGTTTACTGTTGCTGTCTCCACCCACACCCACACCCAGTGAGTTTCCATGGCTGAACAGGGATTTCAACTCAGGTTTCATAATCTGATGGTCTATCCCAGGGGTTCCCAACCTTTTTGGGCCACAGGCTGGTCACATGGTTGAATAGGCCACTCATTTGGTTCCTCCCACCCAGAAGCAGAAATAAAACATGAATGCACATAAGGCTGCCATAAATGCACCTGTGGATGTCATAAACGTGTTTCCAGCAGCTGTGGGTCATTTATGACAGTCTTTTGCGTATGAGCCAGCATGTTTTGCTTCCAGGAACGGTGAGGGCACCAGGGGCCAGATGGAATGGTGCCAGGGGCTGGATCTGGTCCACAGGCTGTAGGTTGGGAACCCCCGGTCTATCCATTATACCACAATGGCTCTCTCTCTGGCAAAAAGGAGATGTCTACATCAGAGCAGGATGGAGTAGCTGATGATTTCTCACATTCTTACTTTTGATTAAAGTTTATCTTCAGGGTTGAGATTTCTGTTCCGGTATTTCTTACTGTTTTGTGTTTCTCAGCTCACTGCAATTATTTATTTCCCTTCCAATCTCTCTTTCTCTCTTTTATTTAGGCTGATATCAAACACTGCCATCAGATTTTTGCCTGCAGTTAACCAAGTACACTCTTTGAAGAATGTTTTGCTGTAAGTTCTCTTTTATCATATTCCTCTGATATTTGGGAGGTTAGAGCATATTTACTGTATGTGCATCAATGTACATATGTGTACCTAAGTGCATGGATATGTGTGTCCATGTGTCTGCCAATAGAAGCATAAGAGTACTAAAAGGAGAAATCATTTAAAAATTCATTCATCCTATAGATCTGTGGTTCCCCAACTTGGGGCACTCCCCAAAGGGGCCCAATTTGATTTTTAAGGGGGCCAATTAAAGAATTAGTTAGACCAAGTTAATGCCCTTTTAGGCTTCCTCCACATGAATAGAAATTCACTTTTTGAATAATAAAAATTATATGTCACAGGGGGAGGGGGGCATCAGGATTTTAGAAATGCTTAGGTGAGGCATGGCCAAAAAAAGGTTAGAAATCACTGATATAGATGAAACACTTTGGGCGGGGTGGGGGTGGGGAATCTCATCTGAATTCTCAAACCTGAAATTTGCATTTAAATCTCTGCAAATAAACACAGCCACTGACCTATGATCAAAAGATTAACTGGATCAAAAGAGCCTAGTTTTAAAAGATTCATTCTAAATATAATGAATCTAAATATTAATTTAAAACTCTTGGGTTTAAGTTAATATTCTGGTTATGTTGTTGGCGGGGGGGGGGGTGTTTGCATTTCTTGGAAATGTTGCTTTTTTGACTTACAGTTCCTAGAATGTCCAGATGTGGTAGCTAAGAATTCTGAGAGTAAGTCCATTGGAAAAAACTTCCTAGCCCTAGAGAAGTCACAACTTGAGGACCAAGTGCTTGTTCATGAGGAACAAACAGGCATATAGTCATGGATCAGAATATTTGAGGCAACATCTTTTTCAATATGTAGATAGAGACAAAACTTTTGTACCTCTGTTGGAATCCTGATCAATATAAGGTTGCTGTCAGTGGTAACAGACCTTTCTATCCAGTGGTCCAAGGTTGTACAGCTAACCTTGAGAATGCTACTGATGTCAGGAGCTTGACTTGATTTATCTGTTTGTGCAGATCTCTAGCAACTAGTGTATCTGGCTGGATATCCTGCTACGGTAATGGAGTAGATCGTACAGCCAGCAACTCAACACTGAGTGTTTGGCAGCAATAAATAACTTGTCTCTCTAAGAGGGCCAACGGCTATGGGCAAATGAGCTCCTTTAGATGGGGTGATGCTCCCCCCAGTGGAGAAAATGCCACTGGAAACCATCATATTGTGCCCAACAGCAAAATGAGCAGCAGAGGAACCACTTTCTGATTCCCAGTGGTCTTGGAGGTGGAAGATCTATGCCAGATGGACTTGCTGTGAAGGTGCACCTTGATAATAACCTCAAGGCTGCGGCAATCCATTGCAGTCCCGGTGTTAAATCCTGTATGTCTCATTCCATATGTGCTACAGGAGATGGCTCTGTGATCATAGTGTGTGGGTCACTTCATGGAAAGTTGAGATCCACCTTAAACAAATCCATGCCAATGGCATTTTTCTTGTTTCAGCTGACAATGACAATGAATATTAATTGTCATATGCTTCTCATCACGTGATGCTTCTCATCAAGCAACTGAGAGCCTGTCTACATTGGCCCTCCCAATTCAGACTGTGTCAGGATTCCTGGAGCCTCTTGAGGATAGGGGGAGGGGGGGTAGTTAGGTAGGTAGGCAGGCAGGCAGGTAAGGTAGGTGGGTATGTGTTTAGTTATTACCCACCCCTATTGGTGCAAGCAACACTTTGGGTGTCTTACAACAATGAAATAGACAGCCCACAAAGCAGTAATATAAAACAAAACAATCCAATAAAATAAATGATAAACATTAATAAAATATATACCTCACTGGCATTAATAAATTTAGAGTGTTACACAAATTGAAGTGTAAGACTCTAATTTTAGTTAAAATCAGTGGTGGACATCAGCAGGTTCGCACCAGTTTGCCAGAACTGGTAGCAGAAATTCTGACTGGCCCTGCCCATCCAAGTTTTGAAATAAAGTAGTCCTAATTTGGGTGAAATGCAGAGCTTCCCTCTGGCCACGCCCACCATGCCACGCCCACAGTGTGGTAGTAAAAAATTTTTTGAGCCCACCACTGATACAAATGAAGTTTATCCTATTTCTCCTAGCTTAGATGATAAGGAATTTAAGCAGTGCATTAAAACAGTAATCATTTACTGAGCATTAAAAAAAGGACATAAGAAAAAAAGAACAGCTGCAGCAGCCAGATTGGTGGCAGAAGGCTTCCTGAATAAAGCTGATAAAGCAATAGAGCAGCTGGATGGGAGCAGTGCTGACACCAACCAGCTGGCTATCCTGGGATCCATTTGCCATCAATTGAGAGGCTGCATCCATGCTTTTTTAAAATGCTCTGTATATATTTGCTGTTATGATGCACCCAAACAGTGATCATCTAAGAAAAAAAATTACACTTCTTCTGACTATCCCCAAAAAAATCAGGGGAAGTGTTTAATTTTCTGAATCTGCAACATCTAATGAACTTCTGCAAGATCTGGAGTTTACACTATTAAAGCTGCTTCACTTTCTTTTATCACATCCCCAGCATGTACATATGCTGGGAATGAAAAAATACAATGCCTTGATTTAAGAGAACTCCCTGACGGAGATTGATTGATTGATTGATTGATTGATTTCTATACTGCCCATCTGGGTGTTACCCCACTCTGGGCAGTGAACGAACAGAAAATAAATACCAACAATACCCACAACAAATCAAAACAGAGATTCAAAATTGTGTGGGTTAGGGCTGATGAGCCCCATATACAAGATTTGTATATGTTATTTTTATTGGATAATAGAATGCCTTTTGAGTTATTTTTTGAGGACCAATCTACCTCAAAAAATAACTCAAAAAGCATGCTATTATTCCCGTATAGACAACCTCTGAATTTCACTATACAGGATTGGTATTGCATTATAGTCCCATTTTGTTTTGGTTTTCCTCCTTCTCTTGAAAATCACATCCCAAAAAAGCAACTCAACAGTTGATGAAAGAAAGAAAGATTTGGTGCCTTATATGCCTAGAATGCATTATAAAAGATGTACTTTTGAATTCTTCAAACTGTCTTAGAGATATCCAAGACAACATCAATATACGCAAGATTGAAAAAAATTCTTTTCTGGGACTTAGTTCTGCGCGTGTTGATATGTAAGTAATATCTGGTAACTATATTTTTGTGTTTGTGCACAGTGTTCTATTGTGATGTTAAGCAGAAGTTTCGTGATTCATATAAACAAATACCACTGATGTCACTACTTGTAATTTATACAGAAGTACCAAAACGTGACTGTTCCTCATTGGCAGGAGCAGGTCCATCTGTATGTCATAAAAATCACTGTCCTTTCTATCATCATTCCATCTTCCATTTCAGCTATTTTTGCCCAAGGTGACCCCCTCAGGCAGCCGATATTAGAGGGCAGTTTCTTTATTAGAGGGCAGTTGTCTGTTTCTTTTAAGCTGTTGTTGTTGCTTACTCTTCTGGAGGGCAGAGTAGTGGATGCTTGATAGCCTGTTTTGGGGTCCCCAAAGATAGCCATTGGTCTCAGATGTGAAATAAAACAGCCACCCCACCAGATGAGTAAAAGTAAGACTTCATGGCCAGGGCCATATTGTCACCTCGGGATATAATGCATACTCACACAGTTCTTCATTCTCATCAGTTTAGGCTGTCTCGACTCAACAAGACTCAACAAATGAGTAAATTTCACGCCCTTGTGAAAATCACTACCAGGCGAGTATGAGACAAGAAATACTTTTCTTCTCTCGTCATGCTTTTCATAATTTTGCACAAAGTGTCTCTGTGGGAAAATATCATCTTTTTTTTTTTTTAGGAGCAAACTATACACACCCAAACACAGATTGAGAGAGAGAAATCAAGCATGGAAGAACTGCCAAATTGTTTAAAAAGATGCAAAGTGCCCCTCTCCTCTGTTACTTCTACCCATTATAATTTATGCCACAAAGCAGAATCCAACATCACTTTGCAGAATTCACATTATTAGCAGAGATTTGCTTAATTTGAGGAAAAGTCAGCCTTGTTCTCATTGTATTGCTGCAAAATTATTTGCCCTATCAGGGAGCAAGGTGGATAATATCCTCATCTATAAGGACAATACAAAGGTACACAGAAAGAGCCTACTTGAATATTGTGGTATTTTTTAACCACAATCGGCCGTACCCCAGGCAGCGGCCACCTGGTGCCAGCTAATCTGTTTCACACTAGGTCAAGCGAAAGGAACTGCAGAATGAACTCCCCAAAGGTGGCTTCATTTTGGCAAACAAACAAATCAGCCGTGTGATCCATATATAACACAAATGTAGAAGAAGGCGATAGCTTTTTTTAGCTCAGTAAACAAACAAAAAAACATTCCGAGCTTTCTTGATTCAAGATCACTTCTTCAGGCATGCAGAGGTAGGGAAATCATCAATGAAAGTCCAAATGTTCATGGCATGATGGTCTGTTTGCCAGGCTTTGTTCTTAAACTTTTGACAGTTTCACATCTGGCCTAGACATCAGCTTAGAAACACAGAACATGGTGAGATACTATCTTGAACTCCACCTCAGGCTGCCAAACAGGCTCTTCCATGCCATTTTCCATAGTTTTTAGTGACCTCATATTTAACTATTTATTTGAGAGTTTAAAGAAAATACTATTATAAACATCCCTTTCCTAGAATCTGGATCTTCAAAAACCTTCCAACTGATTGAGTTTCATAGGCATGAAAACAGGTACTGTATACAATTCTAAGAAAGGACCTTTCGCATCTTGCAATTTTGACCTCTCTCTCTCTCTATCTATCTATCTCACTCATTCACTCTCAATCATCATCCCATGGAACAAATGGAAAAATCAATGGCACCTTGGTTAGTATCTCCTTACATTTGTCAAGACAGTCCCACATCATTCAAGTGGTGCTCAAAGGCAGCAGGTTTGCTCCATCTTTCCAGTTGGCTGCGGACTGCAGCAGACAACTGGGAGGAAGAAAGACCTGATAATCTGAAACACTTGTGATTAATGTTAATTTCTCGTTCTGGGTGACTTTGCAGGGCAGTGTCTTATGGTGTGCTTTGAAGCCTTCTTATTGTGTGCAAACAATCATATTGTTTAATAAGTCAACATGCTTCCTTGAATCTTCCCCCCCCCCCCCTGTCATTTTGAGGTGGACTATGCATGTTTAAAAATCTACTCCACATGCTGTTTTTCTTCTATTGTTATTACTGTGTTAATGGTATTAGACATACTGTACTGTATATGTTTTTCCATATAATAAAATACAGGCTGCTTGTCACATGCAGCCCTAAGTTGTTCTTGTAACTCTAGCCCCTGTTCTGCAAAGCTTTCTCCAACAGAAAAAAAAATTAAGGAAAACTGTGTTTTGTGCTCTTGTAGGCTTTTTGGAATCTTGATTTTACAATAAATTTTACCCTGCAAAGTGAAACTGATGTGTTCCTTCCATTCACATCAGTGATGTCTTGTTTTGATATTTGGGTCCATGTCACCTGAAAGTGGGGTATGGGAGAACAAAATTAGCTTATGAGATGTAGCAATTTTTTTTAATTTTAAGATATTTCTGTTCTTTTTTATTATTATTTTAGTATGTAGACTCATAAAATCATAGAATAACTGACTAAAATGTCCGGTTCCTTCATTCTTTCTTCATATGGCATTTATTTATTTTATTTATTTGTTCAGTTTTATATTGCCGCCCACTCGCTGAGGCAACTCAGAGTGGCTTACATTCAAAACAGCAACAGTACAGTAACAATCATAAAATACAACCTCACAAAACAACCAAAGCAGGACACAAACTAATTCCCCTCTGGTCATTGATGGGGGCCTGGAGGTGGGGGTGAGTCCTCAGCCACCTGCCAGGCTATGGCATCTTTTCCCTCAAGCCGTTGGTGTGGGCCCAGAGGAGGGGGCGATGTTCTCAGCTGCCTGCTAGATCATGGCATCTTCTCCCTCAGGCCATTGTTATGGGCCCAGAGGAGGGGGCGATGTTCTCAGCCGCCTACCATGCAATGGCGTCTTTTCCCTCAGGCCGTTGGTGAGGGCCCAGAGGAGGGGCCAATGTTCTCAGCCACCTGCCAGATCATGGTTTCTACTCCCCTGATCATCCTGGTTGCCTTGGTCTGAAGTTGTTCCAGTTTGTTGACATCCTTACAGTAGCCCCTAGTTCTTCCTTATCATTGATTTATGTTATGACATGCATGTCCCACATTCTCAAACTCTCATTTGGCAGCCCATGCCTTCTCCAGTTAGTCCTCTCTTCTCATTTAGTAGACCAAGTATTTGAGCTTCAACTTCAGTATCTGCCCTTCCAAGGAGCAGTCAGGGTTGGTTTCCTTTAGGATTGATTGGTTTGATCTCCTTGCAGTTCAGGGGATTCTCAAGAGTCTCTTCAGTGCCAAAGTTTGAAGGTATCTATTCTTCTGTGCTCAGCCTTCCTTATGGCCCAGCTCTCACAGCCATACATTACTAGTGTTACTGGAGAAGGAAATGGCAACTCACTCCAGTATCCTTGCCAATAAAACCCCATAGACAGTATCAAAATGTAGTGAACATGCTATATCATTTAACCTTTCATAATAAGACTTGGTCTCCTTGGCTTTCACCATCTCTGTTGTCTTCTACTGAATACACTGTACAGTCTTCCAATTTGTAAATAGCCTCCTTACACTATTAAATTGTTCTTCAACTATTGAATTCATGTTGTTAGTTTTTGCCCAGTTTTCCATCCTATCCCTCCTCTGCATCATCTTCTTGTTGCTGCCTTCTACTTACCTGACTCAGTTTGTTGTTGTCCCCTTTTATCCTCTGTACAAATCATTTATAAAGATGTTAAACAATAGCATCACCCAGGACAGAACCCTGGGGCATACCATTAGCCCCTTTTTGTCCAGGTTGATAAGGAATTGTGGATGAACATCACATTAGCCTCATCTGGAGACTCCTGTCAAGGGACTGTTAGCTGTTGAATGATTTCCTCCTTGGAATCTTCCCTCAAGACTGGAGGCCAAGCCTTGAGGGATTCCACATCCAGATTAGTTCTCTTACTTGCACCTCTGCTGGCTTCTAATGTCTTGGAGCCTGGTTCTGAGGCCATTTCTATTGGATTTATCACCTCCCAAAATGATTATGGAAGGTTTCCTGGTAAACCCTGATCATCTCTGACAGTCAAGGAAGCAGTGACACCACAGGACACGTTCCTTTCACAGTCAAAAGGGTAATCTCTCCAACCATGACCATAATTGATTTCTGTGTCAACCTTAGCAACACCCTTTTGGACCTTAGATAAGCGTATCGCTTGACTGGGCAGCTTTTGCTCTGGATTAGAGGGCAAGTGTGGAGGATTTCTGACAGTTTAATTAAATGATGCATTGTCAACCCATCACTCAAGCCTGCCACTTTTGGTTAAGAGAGGGATGAGCTGTGCCAAATCACAATAGGAGCAGAGAATAAGGCAAATTATGTGGTTGGAGCAATGAATAGAATGGACAGTGGTAGATGGTTTCAGATTAAGCTGGGAGCAAAGAGTAAGGAAAGCGCATTAACCATCAATGTCTGCAGTGTGGGAAATATCTTGACAACTTTTTAGATCCCACATGCAAGCTCCTCACCATCCTGGTTAGTCCATCTTTTTTTGGTAGTTACAGCATCCAAAATTGATCATTCTTAAACTTCCCCTACCTGTATGGCCACTTCTCATGCTGACTGGGTAGCAAAGCTGAGTAATTTAAATTCACTGTAGTCCCCAAACACTACATTTTCTTTTATTTGACCTTGAGACATTAAACAGACCTTCTGCTGTGTCACAAGAAAACTGGCATGGCCTATGCCAGAGGTTCTCAACTTTTTTGAGCCGGGGCCCAGATCAAGCCCCCTCAGATTGTTGGCAAGCCAAACTGTGTTACCCCCACCCCTGCCGCAACCACCCCAAGCCCCCACCATTTTACCACACATGCTGCCACCAACAACATTCCCCCACGCCACTGTCGCTGCCACCCACCAACACTCTCTCACACACACACACCTCCACCACCGCTTCCCTGTTTACCGGCCTACCGTGGGTGAAGGAGAGGTTCTGACTGTCCTTTCCCACTCTCAGCCAGAGCGGCCCCTGTGAAAGACATGGGAAGCTGTGGGCATCTGCTGCTTCCGTTTCCTCCACCGCCATCTCAATCCTTGTCTCATCTGCTTGGCTTGGTGTATCCCTAATCCTGCTTTATAGTAGGGCGGATGTTGTAAGCCAAGCCAAGCAGAAGAGAAAAGGGAGGCAGCAGCAGTGGCAGTGGAGGTGGTAGCAGTAAGGGCCAGATGAAATGCCATCACAAGCTGGATCTGGCCCATGGGTTGTAGATTGAGAACCTCTGGCCTATACCTTTATGGTGTGGAAATTCAAGTGGTAAGTTAACTGGATGAAGGACTTCCATGGGAAACAGCCACTAAGAAGGCAGATTATGAATAAAGAGTTTAACCATCCACATATGTCATTCCTGTTCAGGTTTCTTCATAAAACACAAAGACCATCATCCTTTTCAGTGTTGATTCAAATTGAACTCATCTGCAGAAGCTCGCCTTGTTAGCTGGAAGGGCAGCGAGTCGGCAGTTCAAGACTTGGGTACTGCATGATGGTTTGAGTGCCCATCTCTGTCCCAGCTCCTGCCAACCTAGTAGTTCAAAAGCAAGAAATTGCAAGTAAATAAATAGGGACCACTTTGGTGGGAAATTATCTTGGGGACATGAAAGGAGCCTCATTTGAGCATCCCATAAGCGGAGTTTCTCCAGCAAAAATCCTTTCAACCCAGAATAATTTCTGACATGAAATTATTATTATTACCTACAGACGTTGTAGCAATGATCTGATGAGGTACAGGCTGTGTGGTTGGTCCTACTCAACTGGCATCTCAGATTACCACATGATAGTTTTAGCAGATGGAGCTCCATTCTTATATAAATACTGACTCAGAATCGCATTAAAAACAATAGGTCTTGGGGGCTTATATTCTAAAATGATACATGGAATGGAAGGAGAAATAGAGGCCATGACAAACAGGAGAACATCTGTTTGCATGCTGACTTTCAGTGGAGCATAGGGAATAGGGGACTGTAGCAGTTAAAGGAGAGAAACACACAGATGCAAAATTTAGCAAAACATTCAAAGTTCTTTGTTGTTGTTTGATTTTATTTTTCTTAAGTTTCAAGCATGTCATATTTCCTTTGGGAAATTCAATGGTGAGAGACACTCACCAAACTTTTAAATATTTATTCCTCCTTGATAGATCTTTCAGGCAAGTTGAAGTTGCTCATCAATTTGATGCAACATTTTTTTCATTACAAAATATCCAAGACTGGAGATCTCAAGAAATCTGAGGTCAGAGGTTAGAATTCTCTGCAGTGTATTAAATACTATCAGTCTCTGTTTGATTGAGACATAGTTCAGAAGTAGACAGTTTGCTGGAAGAAACTGGGGATGGAATTTGGCATATGCATGTGATTGATAACAGTTTGTGGTTTGGAAGAGGCAATGGGACAGAAAGAGAGACAAACAGCTGTGACTTAATCAGGAGGTATCTTCCAGAACATCTCTCCAGGAATCTGAAATGGTACAGTGGAAGGATTCTCAACCCCTGACTCCACTTTCAGAGGTGGTATGAATTCACTTCAAGGTTTAGTCTGCTCTCTGTAGAAGTTATTGAAGGTTGCAAACCTGTTTTGGGGACAAGGTCAGAAACTTAAGAGGGTACCTATAAAGTGCAGAATAAAATCCAGAGTGTATTCACAGCATCCCCAAAATTGGACTCACTAGCCAGTACTTTTTGGGTTTTTAGGGGCTTCTACACCTAGATGCCCCAGCCAAAATGACCAGTGGTTCATGATTACTCTCTCTTCCATAAAACACATGTAGCTTGTTATTATGAGGGTATATAGGGAATCAACAGTGTTGATGCAGTATTCATATGCTCAAGTGAGAGCTGCTGGCAGACAACAACACACTATGTGAATGTGACGAGACACAGAGCCTGGCTCACCTATCGGTCTTTCATTTATTACCAGAAACATGCACCAATAATGATTTAATTTTGGCCAATGACAAAGCCAAGAAGGTGGCTTCATTTTGGCAGTTTAAAATTTGATCTGGACATGGAGGAGGAGGAGGAGGAAGATGAAGGCTTTTTAAAGGACCAGGTCCAAACATAAAGAAAAAGAATCTCACTTCTACAGATAGGGATGCTCTGTTAGCCCCAGAGTCCCTTGTGCGGATCTAACACTGTCCACTTTTTACTTTGGAAACTATGTTCAAACCCCCAGTTTGCCAGGAAGCCCATCTAGTGACCTTAGACTAGTCTGGGTACACCACTCTGAGTTCCTCACAAGAAAAGCAGAATATCCCTCATATGATTTTCTGCCCTCCAATTATCTTTGTTAAGAGTTTCATTGTGGTCTGATTGCACAGCAAAGTCTTCTTAGAGCTAATGGGGAAAGGTGATTTACAGCATTAATATCACTGAGGATATCATAAAGAGAGGTTTATTAAAGAGAGTTCTTTCTTGGCAAATGTGTTTTAAAGGAAGAGCTTGTGTTGAAGAACATGGAAGGATATTTTTGAAAAACAATGATTGACCTAACTGTGATTATCTTTTTATTGCAGAAAACTGAATAAAAATGGAATCCGAGAGATTGAAAACCATGCTTTCAATGGAACTACCTTGTTTGAATTGTGTGTATTTTTATTTATTTTTAAAACATTTCCTATTCTGACAGGTTGGCAGAATATTTCATATGAAATATTTACTGCACCAAAATCATTCCTTTCAATTAATACTAAGTAGGGGAATCATTAAATCCAAACCACTTGTGGCTGTTTTTTAACAATGTGTCTCCAAGATATCACTATTTTCTGACTTTCCCATAGACTAATTAACTATTCAGTTTTGTGTGCCTCTCTTAATTTACATTTATATAATTTGTTTTAGTAATTTATATTATTTCAACCCTCCACAACTCTTACATAGTTAAAGCCGGGAATTATACAGCAGCAAAATACACCAAGGGTCAAAGTAGGAAATATTTATAAAACCCCAGAATATGGTTCTGATAGTCCTTTTAGATTCTATAGTCCAAATGGTGGACTGCTTGTCTATCCTTGTAAGACAAGTCTAGTTAAGTACAGAGATGATTGTCACAAGAAGGATGGCCACCAAGTAGTGAATTGCTCCTAGCTATGCAAGGCTGTGATCTCTATGGGTGGTGGGATTTTACTGCATGAATTAAAATCATGAATGTTGAGATCGTAGAACTGTATTGTTCAACATACTTTCAAAGCTGGAGATCCACAGCTAAAGGGTCATGTACAGAATGTCCATCCAACATCTCTTTTAAAACCTCCAACGAAAGAGAGCCCATCACTTTCTAAGATAGTCTATTCCATTGCTGAACAGCAGATACTGTCAAGAATGTTTTCCTAATGTTCACACTTGATGAGTCCTCACAATTTATCAACTTGGAATAAAAGAACAAGATAGCCTCTGTTCCCCAACTCACCACCTTACCAGGGACTGCGGTGGCTCAATGGTTAAGAAGTTCACCTTGTTAGCTGGAAGACTGGCAAGTCTGCAGTTTGAGACCTGTGTACTGCATGACGGATTGAGTGCCCGTCTCTGTCCCATCTCATAGGGACATGAAAGGAGCCTCATTTGGGTGTTCCCTGCGTGGAGTTTCTTCTGCAAAAATCCTTTCAACCCAGAATAATTTCTGACATGAAATTATTATTACCACCTTATTTTCCTCAGCAGCCAGTTTCTTATTAGACATCCCTTTCCTCACCTTTGGAAACAGGAGACCCATATAGTTCTGGGTGTCAACAACAACAGGGGGATCCATGCTTGGATTTCCCATGCCAGAACCACTTCCTGCTGCCAGATGAGCACTAATCCTGGTAGACAGAGCTGACCAAGGTGCAAAATAGGGACAGCAACAGGCCTATTGGAAGGAACTGTGATGGACATGGCTTGTGCTGAGGGCTTCCATAGACCAGAGGCATGATAGCGTCTTGCACCCTTGACAACTAGAGATGTGCAGGTTGTGTTTCTCAACTAGAGATGTGTAGGTTGTGTTTCTCTTTGCAGTCCATTCTGGCAGATGATGCCTGGTTCACAAACACTAACATTAGAATACAGCAGTTATTCTTTAAAATTCCATTTTTTAAAAAACAAAATGTTTTTGTTTGTTTTGTTTACTTTTTGATAGGCTTACAAATAATAACAATAACTGTATGCTACTAAGTCAAGTCAGATGTATGATGATCCTTTTCAGGGTTTTCTATGTAGCTTACCATTGTCTTCTTCTAGGGGTGGAGCTTGTCAAAGACCATTCAGGTTCGCTGTCCTGGGATGCATGGAGGGGAATTGAACTCCCAACCTGTGGCTCTGTAAACAGATACCAAATTCACAGAGCAATCCAGCCAGCTGTTTACCAATAAAAGGGTTTTTCAAAGATCATTTGATTGGTTGATTGACTGGTTGATTTTCCTTCCAGAAGTCTAAGTGGCAATTACCATCTAGAAAAGTTGCCTAATGAAGTTTTCCAAGGAGCTAGTGGTCCAGGTTTTTTGTAAGTAATGGATATTATTTATTTATTGTTTGCCTGTTGTGTTGCCTTCTTAGATCAGTGGTCACGTCCAGAATGATACATGTTCACATTCACAATGTTTCTCAGTCTAAGATTTAAGCAGGGTATGGATGAATGAATGGCAGAAAGCTGCTACATTTCATCACCACGCATGACTCTCATCTCCAGATGCTATCCATGTGTATATCACTCTCTGTCTTAAAAGAGCCAATAATGGTTTGTTGGTTTCTTTGTTTGTTTGTTCATACTCCACTCATTTGGGATATTTTCCCACTCTGGGCGGCTTACAACACATTAAAAAAACACACACATTGAGTGTGTGTGTGTGTGTGTATGTATGTAAGTGTGTGTATATGTATATATATGTGTCTGCGTGTGCGTGCACGTGTGCGCACACGCACGCACCAGAAACAAAAAACTTACTGATGACAGAAAGAAATCAAATACAATCCTCTTTTGAAGATGAAACAAAGTCCCTCAGCCTGAAGAAAATCTTTCTTGATCATGGACCTATGAATTGTGGATGGTTCAGAGATCTGCAATTAGGCAGAGCCACTTCTAAACCTGGCAGAGTCACTTTTTGAACTCTGTGTTCCAAAATTCCCAGCCAGCATGGCTAGTGGCTATGATGACTGGGGGATTCTGGGAAATGTATTTTCAAAAGAGCAGCTTATTTATTTATTTATTTATTTATTTATTTATTTTACAGACTTATGTGCCGCCCTCCTCAAAGAGACCCAGGGCGGCTAACAAAGGTTAAAAGAGACATAAAAACACAATATAAAATCCAGTTAAAATTAATATTAAAATATTAAAACTAAGCAAGTAAAAGATTTTTTTAAATTAATACATTGAGAGAGGGAGGGGTCAGATAAGCCAACAAGCCGATGCAACTATCTGACCCAGACCCCATACCTGTCCTTCCAGCCAGGTCTTAACCCCCTTCCTAAAGGGCAGCAACTACGACTGGAGACGTAGCTCATTTGGCAGGAGGTTCCATAGGGCTGGGGCGGACACAGAGAAGGCCCTCCTCCTAGTGCTAGAGAGGTGTGCCTCTCTAGTTGATGGTACAACCGGAGAGCCTCTCCGGTCCACTCTGGTGGGACGGGAAGATGTTCTTAGGGCGATGTGGTCTCTTAGGTATCCTGGCCCACTACCAGCTTCACAGGCCTCTGGAAATCTCCTAGCCATTTCTATCATACTTTTCCTCCAATGAGCTGAAACAAGCCTGTTATTCTACTCTCTCTTTAAAACAGAGTCTTTGAAGTAGCTTAGGCTGAAAGACTCTAACTTTTCCAAAGTCCTCTGTGTGTTAAGTTTCATGGCCAAGTGGAGATTTGAAGCCATGTTTCCCAAACTTGGACTAACACTCCAGCACACAGTGAGCTCATGTTGTGTGTCTTCTTGTCGTTTGTGACTCCAAAAACTGTGCAAAGTCTGTTCTTCATCAAATCCCTCACTTAACCGAGAGTTTCAGAAAGTAACAGCTCTGAGAATTCTCCACTACGTTGGACTACTTTGTTTTGGGGTGGGGGAGTTTTCAAAGTTCTGGGATTCTGGTTAATTCATGGAGCTCTATTTTCATGAAAGGAAACATTTTGCCCTGGGTATTCTTCCTTGGATAACCACCTACATTGTTGACCCAAATTCTTGAAGCTGCTACATCCAGCCTTGAAGGCAGAGCTTCCAACCTCCATACCTGCACAGCCACCTGCAGTCATAGTTTGCTTCTGTCTTTTGCTCCTTTGCTTACCCTATCCAAACTGCCAAGTCTCAGCAACAAACACATGCTGTGTTTTATTCTCTTTTATCTGCATCCTCTTCCCTCATCCAGCCTTTCCCAGTTGATCAGGTTGGGTCATGATCCAACCCTTAGTCTTTTTGGTTTTTCCTCCTCTTGAAACTACCAGGGCAACCTGAAGACCAAATGCCAATCCACTTCAATCCTCTCCTTGACATTTTTCTCAGATGCTGATCTGTTTCCATTTATGTTGGCCTTTCAACTACAGGGATTTGCAGATAGATTGAAATTGAGAACCTCAGTGTCTAGTCCCAATTGTTAAGGTTATAAGAACCAACTCTCTTTTGCTTCTACACAAAGATTGCCTATTCCTTCTCATCACTTCTTTTGGTCTTTTCTCTTACATTTGGTATATTAACTGCTCTGATATTCTCAAATCAAAGAACTAGTGAAGTAAAACAGTTCAAGTGTTAGATCAGGTTTGGGGAGAACCAGGTTCAGAATTTCACACAGCCATGGAATTTGCTGGTAACCTTGTGGCGTGTTGCATTTATTCACCATAACCTAACACCAAGGGCTGTTGCTCTGTGCATAAGAACAGGGAGTGGCAAATGAATAGAAAGAAGCAAATAAATAATGCACATTAATTTAAAATATACAGATGACACCACCTTAATGGCAGAAAGCAGCAGTGGTTTCAAATGATTCTTGATGAAAGTGAAAGAAGAAAATACCAGAGCTGGATTACATCTGAACATTAAGCAAATCACTACAGAAGAACTGCACAAATTTAAAGTTGACAAGGAAGAAACTGAGATGATGAAAAATTTTGCATATCTTGGATCAATTATCGAACCAAATGGGGACTGCAGCCAAGAAATCAGAAGAAGACATACTTGGAAGAGCAGTAATGAAGGACTTTGAAAAAATCAAGTGTAAGGATGTGTCACTGGAGACCAAGACTAAAATCATTCAAACTATTGTGTTCCCAGTCACCATGTAGGGATGTGAAAGCTGGACAGTAAAGAAAGTTGAAAGGGGAAAAAATTAATTCAGTTTATTTATTTATTTTATTTATTTATTTATTTGTATTTAATACCCCGCCCCACTCGGGAAGACCCGACTCTGGGTTCTCAGTTGAATTGTGCTGAAGGACAGCTCATGAACTGATATCCTGAATGGCAAAAAAGAACAGCAAGTGGGTTCTAGAGCAAATCAAGCCTAATCTCTGGAGTCAAAAATGATGAAGCTGAGATTCTCCTACTTTGGGCACATAATGAGAAGTCAGGACTGTCTGGAAAAGACAATAATGCTGGGGAAAGTGGAAGGCAGCAGAAAAAGAGTGATGGGTTGACTCTATGAGGGAAGCCATAGGCTTGTGTTTTAAAGAGCTGAGCAGGGTTGTTGAAGACAGGAAATTTTGAGATCTCTTGTGCATATGGTCACCATAAGTCGGAGATGACTTGAAGGCATGTGGCAACAACAACAATCTATCATTGGCTGAAGGAAATCTTGTGATGTGTTATCAGCATATTAATGCTCTTTAATGAGGTGTTGGTTGCTCAAATTGTTACTGAATGGCAATTTGCTGCTAAGACTTATGTGATTTCTGTTGTGCAAGTGTAAAATCTGCCCAACAATTAGCCAAAAGGGTAAAAGAGGAAGGAAGAGGACAAGGAAGACGGGGAGAGGAGGAGGAGGAAGAGGAAGAGACAGCTATATACAAATTTCAATAAATTGAAATCTTAGCTATTTTCTGTCTCCTGGGGGCTACCTAACCTTTGGCCGATTTCTGATGGCTCCCAACATTGACAAACAGTCTAACATTTCTGGTTAAATGAGTCAGTTCAGTACAACTTCAGCAAACAGTCTGATTTCCCAAGGAGAGGAGAGAGAAATAACTTTGGGGCAAGACAAAAACCTGGCACATGATCTTAAGACAAAAGAGGCTGGGCGCCCTCACCCAGGAGGAAGCCAACAGGCCAATGAAAGGTTGAGACAGACATTCAGAAGACTTGGATAAAAAAATCAATAAAGTGCAGGGTAAATGTTGAAAATATGGCATACAACGGATGCTGCAGCATTTCTAACACAACCCTTTGTGCAGCAGCAAGTGAAAAGAGTTGCATAAATTATCAGGAAATATTCAGCATAGAAACTAGTTGGATGCACAACCTGATGGCCTCCAGTGTCTTGACTCACTGTTGTGTTCAAGAAGAGAGTCAGCTGACTGTCTTCAGGCTGGAACCTGTGTACAAATGGCATTCTTTCATCTGATATCTAATCTTTCTGGCCTTCTAAGAGCTCAAAAGACTGCTAATGCAAGCTGCTGGAGACTCTAATTTAAGACCACCCAGTGGCTCAAGTGGCTAAGACGCTGACTGGAAGGCGGCAGGTCAGCAGTTTGATTACCTTGTACTGCAGGACAGAATGAGCTCCTGTCTTTGTCCCAGCTCCTGCCAACCTAGAAGTTCAAAAGCAAGAAATTTCAAGTAGATAAATAGGGACCACTTTGATGGGAAGGTAAACAGTGTTCCGTGTGCTCCAGTGTCTAGTCATTCCTGCCACATGACCATAGAAATGTCTGCAGAAGCAGACCGCACTGGCTCTTCGGCTATGAAACAGAGATGAGCACTGAACCCTAGAGTCAGATACAACTGACTTGAGCAAGGGATACCTTTACCTAATAGTAATGAATCAGATTTTTAGCTCAGACTGTGCTGTTCAACAGGGCTGACTGAAAGGTAAGTTGGGTGCAACTAAAATGACAGTAACAACCAGTAGTGAGCAGCCAAAAATTTTACTACCACACTGAGGGCAGAGCCAATGTCATGGGCGGAGCCAATGTCATGACATCATGGGCGGAGCCAACAGCATGATGTCATGGGTGGAGCCAATGTAACAGGCAGAGTCAAAGTACAAAAAACCATAAAAATAAGTACACATAAAAATACAAATTAAATAAACATATAAATATACGTAATAACACATACAATACACATTAAAAATAAATAAATACACATTAAATAGACATAAAACACATAAAATATAAATTAAATACACATAAAACACATTAAAATACACATTAAATACACATTAAATAGACATAAAACACATTAAAATACACATTAAAAATGAATACTCATTAAATACACATTAAAATACACACACTCTCTCAAAGGTGAGTCAGTTACCCTGGGGAGCATGCTGTAGGGAGCTTCAGGCTAGCAGCTGCTTTTCCTCCTTCCTGCTTGGGAGAACAACAAGGAGGCTGCCAAGGGCCTCAGCAGCAGCCACCGATTCCTCCATGGCTGTGGGTGACCACCCATCGTTTTGCACTGCCACACTCCAAGCAGCAAATGGCAGCTTGGCTCGGCAGGCAGAGCGCTGTAGGCGCGCATGCACACCAAGCGCTGTAGGCATGCCAAGCGCTATAGGCGCCAAGTGCTGTAGGTGCGCCAAGTGCTGTAGGCGTGCATGCACGCCAAGCACTTGGCATGCATACACAGTGGGGGAACTGGTGAAAAGGTAAGTCCCCAAGGTGGTTCTCCCCAAAATCCACTATCGGTTCTCCAGGACACTGGGAAAAGCTACTACCGGTTCTGGCGAACTGGCTGCTGCTCATCGCTGGTAACAACTTCCATTCAGAAAAATAATGGAGAAGATCATACCATAGGTCTTACTTATATACCACACAGAGTAGTATTCATACTGGATGGGTGGTATATAAGTCAAATAAATACATAAGTAAATGACTTTTGGAACTTCTCACTAAGAATGTGTTCATCTGTAACATCAGTAACCATGAATATCCTGAATTTGTTTGTTCCCACTTCTATTGATTATTTTTAAATAGGATAAGATTATTTATTTATTTATTTATTTATTTATTTATTGTATTTCTATACCACCCATTTGGGTGGTATCCCACTCTGGGCGGTGAACAAACAGATAACAAATAACAACAAAACCCACAGCAGATCAAAACAAACAACTGGCAAATATGTGCCAAACTAAAATAAAGTAATTGGCATCAGAGGGCAAAAATAAAAATAAATCATGTGGGTTGTAAGAATGTATGCCTTTCATTGATTAAAGTATGTTAAAGCAGTGTTTCGTGCACCTTTGAAATGTGTATATATTCTTGTGTCCACTTTTCAAATGTCTCTATTTCTCATGGGAGCTCATCAATACCTGTCAGTCATTCCAGGCATGGAGTTAATGGTGCTGTTTAGAATCTGACCTGCTCATGGTTCTTCTTAAAGGGACATATCAGAGACAAGGATCAGTCAGCTGCCCAGCATTGGATTGGAGAGCATTAGCAAGCTGATAGCAAGATCTACCTACAATTTAAAGAAGCTCCCTCCCTTGGACAAGTTCCGTGCCTTGACTGAAGCAAACCTCACCTATCCAAGCCACTGCTGTGCATTTGCAAATTGGACCAAAAAAAAGTAAGTAATTCCATTTGCTCTGCATTTCAACTGCTTTGTGAATGCCAACGTCTGATTTGATTTTAGTGCCCTATATTAGATCAGTGGTTCCCAACTGATGGAGCATGGTTCCCCCATGCCCCGCAGGGGGACTTCAATTTCCAGAAGCCCAAGTCAGTACATTAGGTGATCAGTGTTTTGGGGAATTGACTTAGACTTCTGGGAATTGAAGTCCAAAAGTCAAAGGTTGGGAAACACTTTATTAGATAAAGGTAAAGGTCTCCCTTGCTCAAAAGCCAGCCAATGTCCAACTCTAGGGGGCAGTGCTCATCTTCATTTACAGCCAAAGAGCCAGCGAGATCTGTGTCTGGAGACATTTTCGTGGACCTTTGGCAGGCATATCTAGATGCCAGAGCACATGGAATGCTGTTACCTTTCCTGCTGAAGTGGTACCTATTTATCTACTTGCAATTTCTTGCTTTCAAACTGCTAGGTTGGCAGGGTCTGGGAGAGACAATGAGTGCTCACTCCTTTGGGTCTTGAACTGCTGTCCTGATGACCATTCTGTTGTCAAGCTCAGCATTTTATCCAGCAAGCCACCATGATCTGCTATTACTTATGTCCGATTTCTGGGGCCTATTGTTCAAGAGATAATGCCATTTTGTGAAAGGACATCTTCATTTCATGTTGTGGTGAGGAGCGCAGAAGTTTACAAGGCTGTCAGTTCTCATCCTCTGGCCAAGAAATAGTTGCTTATTATTGTTGTTGATGATGTTACATGCCATCGAGTTGTCTCTGACTTATAGCAACCCTATAACTGAGAGGTCTCCAAAATGTTCTGTCGTCAGCAAGACCTCCTACTCAGCTCCTGAAAACTCAAGAACTTCCTATGTGGCTTCCTTAAGGGAATTTGTTTTTATACTAAAGTGCCTGAAGTATGATAGCCTCAATTTCATCTTTTTGCCTCCAAAGAAATTCAGGGACCAGTGACAACTTCATTACTTTCTAGAGGCCATGGTGGTCCTTATACAGATACACACACACCAAAGGAATGTTTCAACTAGAAGTATTGCAAGCTTCACACTTGCTGGTATATCCTAGAAGGTAACCCCTCCTCACCCTCCACCCAGTAATATTTCCAAGCTCATTCTGGCCTTCATGCTCTTTATGCATTTTTAAGTCAGTGTTTGCTTCTGTTTCCAAGCTTTCTCTTTGGATATGCTGTCTTCATGAACAGCCTGGTTAGACACTATACTGCAGTGGCCTTAATCCTTGTTGACACATTACACCAAAGAATGTCAACATAAGCAATGCAGTATTGCTTGGTTATTGATTTATTGCTTGGCATTTGTTTTATCTTGTTAGAAAACTCATTCTCAATTTGGTGTTACTGAATGCTGGCCAAATCTCACCCTGTTTGGATGGGAGTTCTAGGAGATTGTTGGGCTATTTTTAAATAGTATTAGCAAAAACTGGGGCTATGCAATTGGTTGAAAAGATGTAGGTTTTAGGTAGAAAACACAGGTGCTTTTTGCTTCTAGGGGACTGATGCAGCTTTAAATATTAACATGGTCTGTCTGGCAGGAAGTAGGACAAGGGGAACAGGAAGTAAGCATTTGGATAAGACCTGGACACAAGAGGAATTGCCACAGTTCAAGGGATGTAGCCACCATGCACTCATGTTGCTAATTATAAGAAAGCTTCAACAGCACCACCCCCTGTGGAGCTTCTCCGGAGCTAATCATAAGGTCTTCTCAGCCTCTTAAATCAGACTTCCTTGCAAATGATTTGCTATCAGTGTGAGAACTCCAGGTCTTTCAGCATCAAGGGTCCTCCTCATTTATATTCCCCTTTTCAAGTGTTCTTTGGGACTTGAGCATTGATTGGTTTAATTAACCCTTCAACTCTGTTGGTTTGTATTGCTGATAAAGCTTTTGAACTGCTTTACTTTTGAATGTTTCACAGCAGAGGTGGGCTGCCTCTTGCCTGATAGCATCTGTTTAACTGTATGAGAACCACCCATGGCTCACCCTTGTGTCTACAATTTGCAGATCTAGAGTGAGTTCACAGAACCTCTTGATGTTTAACCATAAATCAATCTGTTTAATGAATCTGACCGCATATTCTTGCTTTGAAAGTGTTTTAGAGCAGTTTTAAAAAATATAACAAATCCCAGCATGCAGCAAGCAATCTACTAGGAATCAGCCAATGTTCCCTCCATTAACTGGAATTCACAGATATCCATATAATCATCGAGATGCATTTTTGGCTTCTGGACACTGTGTCCATGCTCACACATGTGCACATGGGTTGTAAAGAAAATGCAAAAAATTCCTTGTTGTCATTTGCTGAGCTATCTTGACAAGCTGAAATGCTTCATGAAGGAGTTTCAAGCCCCATGGAATCTCTCAGATATGGATCAAAGCAAAATGAACACCACCACCCCACAATCAGGATCCTGGATATACATTTCTATGACAGTTAAAGGGTTTCCATTGATGCAGAAATGAACTTTGTTGGAAAACACCCTAGGGCTAAACTTCTCCACCCACCCCCTTACAAAGCTGGGAATGAAATAATCATTGAGAACAGTAAGTAGGAAAAAAGTTTGGAAATTTAGCAGAAAAGGTACAGATCATCACCAAACTAGCTTCATGTCATCTGCATATGAGGAAAATCCTGGAGCCACTTTTGGCATACCTAGAACTTTTAGATAAGCAAATGTTGTGTAACAAGGTCTCAGTAACATCCTGCCGTGTTTCAACAGATAAAATAATGGTCCTCACATGGTTAGATCAAAGTAGGTATATTGATCTAGACCAGTGGTTCCCAACAAGGGGTACACAGCCCACTAGTGGACTTCAATTCCCAGAAGCCTCAGTCAGTACATTGGCTGATCACTGCTTTGGGGAAATGACTTAGGTTTCTGGGAATTGAAGTCCAAAAACCAGCATTTGGGAAACACTGATCTAGACCGTAGTGTGGATATTTTAGGAAGAGCTTAGGAATTCAAAACATTGCAAATTCTTCTCATCCACACTTCCCAACTGATGTGCTGCTAAGAATAAAAGATTTGATACCTTGCTGCATTTCACAGTTCTAGTGTCAGCAAAAATAACATAACGACTAATATCCTGTTCCGCAGTTTTGCTTGCATGACTTGATATCGCAAAATATGTTACAATATTGCAAAGAGGCGGTGAAATCCAGAAAGCAGTTCTGTAAGTTTGTTGTTATCCAGCTAGTTGCACCATCAATTGTGCAATCAGGCACACAATGTGCAAAATTCCTCATGAATGACACCCTTTGAACTTTCACTCACATAATTTTGTCCTATGCCCAGTTCAGTAGGAGTTCATCCAGCAAATTCTGCTTGAAAAATGAATGTTAGTATCCACTATGTTTAGAAATAATATCATGGGTTTGGGTTGGGTTTGTTGTATTTTTTTTTCAATCACTGATTAGTGTGAAAAGTGACAAAATGGACTTGTGAATGAACAGATAAGAAACTGAACCAGACTGCTGGGAAAAATATATTTCGCCTTTATTATTATGAGATATAAAAGCTTATTGAAGGTATTAGATAAATATATGTCAAATACAGGAACTATAAAGGAGATACCACAGAGATTTGTGAAGATATTGAAGAGTATTCTTCAAAATTACTGCTTTATTATCATCATCTGTTAGCAGTGGTGGCAGTGACAGTCATAGTAATAATGGCGGTGATATAACATAATCCTAGAACTACAGAGCTGGAAAGAGCCCTGTGGATCATCAGGTCCAACCCAATTGAGGAGGCACAGTGGAGAATTGAACTCCCAACCTCTGCAGCCAGAAATCTAAACCACTGAGCTATTCAATGATGATGAATAGAAGCTTGAATACATCCAGTAAAGGGCCTTTTTCAATGTAATAATAATCTTTCTCCTTCAATCCACTGAAATATCTCCCCTCTCCTCACTTCTAATAAGGCAATGATGACAACAGAAGAGAAAGGGGAAATGTAAAAATAAATTTTAAATTATGTGTATGTAGTCCTACCTTTAGGGTTAGGCAGAAGTCTCAAAATCCCAGTACAGTCAAAAGCAATAAAGACACATAGATAAGAAATACCTTGTTGTTGTTGTTTAATATAAGCTAGCGGAAACCAAAGGAAGTTGTTTTGTATTTATTTAGAAACAAGGACAAACTGAGACATTTCATGATGAACTGAATTCTCTTTGGAATCTTTATAGAGATAAATGAGAGTAGCAGAGAAAAGAGAATAGAACAGAAAGAAAAAGGGAGAGAGGCAACAGGAGAGAGCTTGGAAGATTTGAATTTGTTGAAGACCATTCTCAGAATTCCCCAGCCATGGGATTTGGGAAATTGTCACCTCCAAAAGTAACTGTCCCCAGATATCAAACAGGATTACTTGAAGATTTTACCTTTACCACATAAGACCTATCCATCTCAAGTTGTACGTTTTCTCTGTGTCTTCAAACAACAGGAAACAAGCTTCTCAGTTGCCATACAGAGGGCAGTTGGGGCCCCTTTGTTTTCTTTTAGTGTGTGATTTTTTTTTTTACTCTCTTGGCATCAAAATGCAACACCTGTCCTCCAACCTCAGTTGCAATCATCCAGAGAGCTGCTTTTGTTTCCTCCAAAGCTTTGATGAAAGAAACTGATGCAGGAGAGGTGAAGTTTCTCTCATCCCATTGAGCTCCAACGGCAGAAAATAATTGTGGGAGGGGTTGTTTCAGAGCACACGAGGAAATAGAAGAGAAGTGATGGGAAGGGGGCATTTGTCAATGATGAGGATGCATTTGTTTTTACCTCATGAACCAGTTTCAAGTGACTTGTAAGTTTTTTTTATAAAGGCAAAATAATGGGGAATTTTAAAAAAATCCTTTTGAAGGCAACCAAAGACATAGAAAGAGTGAGCTAGGATCACACACACACACACCTCCAACACAAAGCGAGAAGAAAGGAAGGGATGTTTTCACTGCCATCAAAAGCACCACTAAAACCTTTGATTGGGGGGAGAGGGGGCAGAGAGATGAAACTTTCTTAAGAATAAGCTAAGACATCTCAGTACCAAAGTGTACATTTCAGATTTACGCTTTGAGGCAACTTGCCTGCAAATAGCCTGAAATTCTTTAACAAAAGGGAACTTGGTACTGAGATATCTTATCTTATTCTTAGCTAAAAATATTGATTCTGAAAAGTTACTCATTTTCCTATTCTCCATCTTGCAAGAGGTCATTACTGTTTGGGGCCTTCAAGTTGCTTCCAGCCCATGGCAACTATATGAATGAGTGGCCTCCATAATGTCTTGTCATGAACAGCCTGGCTCATCTGTTACTAACTCAAGGCTGTGGCTTTCTTTACAAAGTCAATCCAGTTCATATTTGGTCTCCCTCTATTTCTGCTGCCTTAAATTTGTTCCAGCATTATTGTATTCTCTTCATCTGTTCGAAGTAAGCTTCAGTTTGCTTTTAGGGAGAGTTCAGGCTTCATATGACCTAAGACCCACCTGATTGTCTTCCTGGAGATCCAAAGTATCTCAGCAGTTCGAGACTGTCCCAGCTCCTGTCTGTCAACCTAGCAGTTTGACATTAAGAAATTGCAAGCAGATACACTGTACTACTTTAGTGGGAAGGTAAACAGCGTTCCATGCACTCCGATGTCTAGTCATGTCTGTCACACAGCCATGGAAACATCTGCAGACTCAGAGATGAGAACTGATCCCTAGAGTTGGATATGACTGGCTTTTGAGCAAGGGCGACAATTACCTTTTACTAGCATCATATTTCAAATAAATTGGCTTTTTTCTTACTGGCCTTCTTCACTATCTAACATCTATATATAATTGAGTAGTATGGGTAATCTTGGCTATGACCACCAGGTTCAGAGAGGCCCCCATAAACCACTGAGCCATACTACCTTGTTTGTCCTGGAGTGGGTAAAGTCAGGAAGGCCAAATTTGCTAATGCCTGGGGGGAATCTTGCTCTCTAAACTTCAATCTAACCTGCCTAAACAGTGCTTCTAGCAAATGTAAAAATTCACACAGTTCAGTGTATTTGACTCTCACACCAAGGAAGGGAGAACTTCCACTACACTTGCAAACTTACAAATTCCCACTTGAGAGTCAAGGCAGGGACTGGATTTAGGTGCCACAAACCCTCTTGATCAAAAATCTAAACAACTGAATGGATTTTTTTTAATTGTATGAAAGATGGTTAGGTAAAAGTAAAGGTCACCCTTGCTCGAAAGCAGATGGTTAAAAGACTTTAAAAAAACAGGAGGTCAAAAAGAGTTTCAAACAGCTTCAAAAATATACTGCAGCAAAAACAAAACAGTAAACAACTAAGAGAAGAGCAATACAAAGCAAACACACAAGAAAATAAGAAAGCTAACTAAAACTACCTAGTACTGTACTTACAGTCACCTAGTTTCAGCATACACAAACTGCATCCCATACGTCATGGCAAGAAATGAGCAGAGTATCTCCTAAGAGATAACTAAAATAACCTCTGGGCCTTTTATGCATTAAAGGTCAGCTTCTAGACCCTTCTGAATCTTCAGATCAGCCATCAAGCTCCAATAGAAAGCCAAGAGCAGTTTCTCTCCCCTCCCACATATACACATAGCTGAAATTATCCCAGTTAAGTCAGTACCAGGGAACAGGTCAGCTTGGCTTTGTAGACCTCTCATACTGATAAGCATCAGGTCTTATTCTGTTCTCTAATGAAATGTAGGATCTTCATCACCATTGCCAGCCAGTTCCAGGCACTGGCTCCAAAGCCTGACTTTTCCAGAAGAGCACCTGAGTCCACTCAATTTCCTGATCTCTTAATAGCCTCCGGTGAAGCATCCCTAACCTTGATCTCTTCTAGTTCCTTCATAACACTCTTTCCAAGTCTCAATCTTCTTCTGATGTCTTGGTTGAGTTACAGATTGTAGAAGATGTAAGTGAAAACACACTGGGATGTTTGATCCAAGCTTTTTTTGCCTCTGGCTCCACTGACCTGTGGAATATGGCCCACAGGAACTTCTATGAAACTCATCACTGCCCTTAGGCTGAAAGAGGCTTCCACTCCTTTTCTATAGCTCCTCTGCTCAACTGAACGAAAAAGAACTACCGTTGGAATCATAAAAATTGGAGAGGTAGGATGTTTATGTGTAACTGGTTGTAGAAGGCAGTGTGTAGGAAAGTATAATCGTTGTTGTTGTTCAGTCGCACAGTCGATTCCGACCCTCTGCGACCCCATGGACCACTGTCCGCCAGGCACTCCTGTCCTCCACCATCCCCCTCAACTCGCTCAGCTCTGTGCCTATTGTCTCTACAATACCATCTAGCCATCTCATCTTGGGCCGTCACCTTCTTCTTTTGCCCTCGACCCTTCCAAGCATCAAGGCTTTCTCAAGTGAATCCTCTCTTCTCATTTGATGTCCAAAGTACTTTAGCTTCATCTTTATTATTTGACCTTCTAAGGAGCAGTCAGGGTTGATTTCTTCTAGGATTGACCTATTTGTTCTCCTCGCTGTCCAGGGGACTCTCAAAACTCTCCTCCAACACCACATCTCAAAGGCGTCTATTCTTCTGCGCTCAGCTATCCTAATGGTCCAGCTCTCACAACCATACATTGCCACAGGGAATACCATTGCTTTGACTACGCGAATTTTTGTTTGCAATGTGATGTCTCTACTTTTCACTATGCTCCCCAGGTTTCTCATCGCTTGCCTCCCAAGAATCAGTCGCCTTTTTATTTCATGGCTGCAATCACCATCTGAAGTGAGCTTTGATCCTAGGAAAGTAAAATCTGTCACTGCTTCTACTTCTTCCCCATCTATTTTCCATGGACTGATAGGGCCTGTTGCCATGATCTTGGTTTTCTTGATATTGAGTCTCAAGCCAACTTTTTCACTTTCTTCTTTCAGGAGCTTTTTTAGGTCCTCCTCACTTTCTGCCATTAGGGTGGTATCATCTGCATATCTCAAATTGTTGATGTTTCTTCCAGCAATTTTGATCCCAAATTGTGATTCCTCCATCCCTGCATTGCGCATTATGTGTTCCGTGTATAAGTTGAATAACCACCATAGCCCAGCCATGGGGCCAATCTAATCTATATCCCTCTGTCTCCACAGCTACTTTGAAAAAATGTTTAATGAAAAAGAAATACGTCTGTACAGGTGTGCTTCCTTGACAGGGAATTGGGTGGACACCTTCACCCCAAAAATAAAAGGGCAGAGAAGCCATCGGTTTGCTTGAATTTGTATATGTTGATATTCATATGCACATAGGGTTGCCATAATTCTCTTCCACAAAACCGGGGCAGAAGTAAAGATTTCCCTTGCTCGAAAGCCAGTCATATTCTACTCTAGGGTTCAGTGCTCATCTCTGTTTCAAAGCCAAAGAGCCAGTGCTATCTGCGTCTGCAGACATTTCTGTGGTCATGTGGCAGGCAGCACACAGAACATTGTTTACCTTCCCACTGAAGTGGTCCCTATTTATCTACTTGCAATTTCTTGCTTTTGATCTGCTAGGTTGGCAGGAGATGGGACAGAGATGGCCACTCATTCCATCATGCAGTACTTGGGTTTTGAACTGCTGACCTTCCACCTTCCAGTCAGTGTCTTATTCACTTGAGCCTCTGCAGTAAATGGGTACTGCAAAACAGGGGCATTTCTTCTGGGTTATCTACAAATGTGCCCTAAGATTAGGAAACCTTCATTACCTTCTGGGGGGAGTGTGGTGTTTTGGAAAAACAAATACTTTACAGAGATTAAATAGCTAGGAATCCTTAAGCATGAGTGTGTTATAAAAGATCTGTTCCAAATAGGGTCACCATACATCCCGGAAAACCAGGATTGTCCCAGATTCAAGGTCGAAAAAATTGTCTTGGCCAGTTCAATAAAAATCATGTTAAAGTCCCAGATTTTTAAAACTTATGTACTGTATTGATATATTTAATGTGAAAGTGTTTTATAGCTCTTTTAAGAAAGGCTATCTTGTAGACAACCCACCCATTTTTGCCAAGTATACTTCTGTCCCGGTTTTCTGGGAGAGAATTGTGGCAACTCTAGTTCCAAACATCTGTTTTGGAATGCTGCGATCTATGCTTTACTTAGGAGTAAGATCCACTGAACAATGGGGCTTACTTCTAAACAAATAGATAAAGGCTTCAGCTTTTGGTCTCACTCACTCCCCTACTCCAATATGAGCAAAGAGCATACCCACCGAGGGGTCCCACTTATTTCAATCGGAGGTCCCTCCCAATTGAAAGTGCACAGGATTACAGCAAGGAGAAAGGAGAGAGTGTAAAAGCACATTCTCTCTTCTCTCCCTTCCCGCCATTGCTTCTCTCCCCACCCACCCCCCGCAACTCACTCCGCTCATGCAGCAGCACAGTTCAGCAGGGAATTTGAGGGTGGGCAAGCTGCTAACTCAGGGTGGGCAAAGTCTGCCCTGGCCACAGCGCTGGCTGAAACTGGCACTCTCTCACACACATACACATATCTATCAGACTTCTGGAGACTAAATGAAACCCAGGAAGAAGGCGCCTCTTTCACTTTCTGTAAAGAGGGCAGGCTCGCAGCTCCCTGTCGCGGTTAGGCCTGTCGCCTCTAAAACTCAGTGAGAAGTACCCCTTTGAGTGGGTTGGGAGGAGTGAAGGCAGTTCCTAGCGCTGAACAGTGTTTTCCTGCGCTCTCCTCTTCCCTCACACACATGGGGTGGTGTGAATCGGAGGCCAGTTCTCTGAACAGGTTTTCTCGCCCCACGCGATCAAAACAGGATGTTTTGAGATCTCAGGAAAATGTAAAACAGCTCTTGCCTTGCTTGCCAAGCAAAAAGAATGTGACTTTTCCACAGGTAGGGAGGGGGCATAATATTAGAGTCTGGTTTTGCTGGCAGCAGCTGCCACCACACCACCACCACCATCAACACCACTACCACCAAAGGAAGTTAATTTGCTACCCCTCTCGCAAAACCAGAGCAGCAGCAGCCCCCACTCTTTCCCCATATATTCCTAAAGACGGAAATGTGGTCAGAACAAGAGGCAGCATCGTTTTGACATTTTCTTTCTATTTGCATTAGTTTACCCAATCTCTTTCTTCTTTGTCCACCAAGCTGCTGCGACTGCGGCAGACACTGGCTGGTGCTTAAATAGAGGCGCCACTCTGAGGTGGCAAGAAAAAGGTGCAGTTTTTTTTTTCAAACTAAGAGCATACCCCTTGATTTGAAACCCTCCAGATTTGGGAATTTTCAGTGGTTTCTATGGAACCGGCCAGGACTATTACAAACCAGGAGATTCCCGGTTTTCCGTGACATATGGCAACTCTATATGTACAGATTCAATGTCAGCAATGATTTTTATAGTATAAATAGAATATAATACATCTCCCTGGCTAAATAGCCTAGTCGGTTAGAAACCTGGCATACACAGAAAAAGCCTCTTCAAAGATGCATTTTGAACTACAGTCAGGCGTACCCCAGACAATGGCAACCTTATTGTGCCAGCTAATTTTTCTCACACTAGGTCAGGCGAAAGGAACTACAGAATGAATTCAACAAAGGTGGTTTCATTCTGGTAGTTTAACTTCTGACCTAGTCACAGAAGAAAAAGGAAAAAAGTTAGAAACCTCACTGTGATGCCGGTGGTTGGAAGTTCGATTCCTTACTGCGCTTGGCAGGAAGAGATCAAGCCTGTGTAGCTTAGGGCAAGCTGTATCATGTTCCCAGATCCCTTTCAGAAGAAGAGATTGGTCAACTATCTCTTATTACTATATACCGAGAAAGGATCTCTATCAGTTGGAATCAATTTGACAACATGTAATTATTGCTGGACTGCGGTGGCTTAGTGGTTAAAATGCAGAACTTGATGACTGGAAGGTTGGCAGGTCAGCAGTTTGAGACCCAAGTACTGCATGACAGAATGAGCTCCCATCTCTGTCCCAGCTCCTGCCAATCTAGCAGTTTGAAAGCAAGAAATTTCAGGTAGATAAATAGGTACCACTTCGGTGGGAAGGTAAACAATGTTCTGTACACTCCGGTGTCTAGTCATGCCTACCACATGTCCACGGAAACATCTTCAGATGTGGACAGCACTGACTCTTTGACTATAAACAGAGATGAGCACTGAGCGCTAGAGTCAGATATGAATGGCTTTCAAGCAAGGGTGATCTAATTATTGTTACTGTATCATTATACATCTCACTTGAGTAGGGAAACTTGTAATTGGGTGACTTGAGTAGCTGCTCATTTCACTAATGTGATACTGCTCAACGCAGAAGGACAACTTAGGGTCCCTGATCAACCTCCTTACCAGTTTTATCTTTAAATGAGACTTGGACTGGATACTCCTTCAGACAGAAGACACCTTCAGAAAGATTATAGCCCTTCAGACAGAAGAAAATCCACTGTACAGTAATTATATGTTACAAGGCTTTTCAATTTTGTGAAAATTACTCTTTTGGACTACCCTACCCAGAACCCCTTAGCGAGATTATCATTAACCAGATTGGCTAGGAGATTCTGAGAAACAGTGTCCCAAAACATCAGGTTTCCAATCAGGTATTTCCAATCTCTCTGTTTCATGTGCCAATACTCTATTGTCTACTAGCCATGCACAAAATGGCATATTCCATGTGCTGATCTTCTTTTCCGACTCTTTGTGCAAGCCTTTGTGCAAGTGGATCTTTCAGCTTTGCACAATTGCTGAACAGAAATGACAGGCACAATTATGGGATATTCTGACTGCAGAGTTATTACACTCCACAAGCAAATATATATCATTTGTGCATCTTCTCAAGCCCTTTTCCCAGTGGTGGGCAACAGCAGGTTCGCACCAGTTCACTAGAACTGGTAGCAGAAATTCTGGCTGGACCTTCTGCCCATCCAAGTTTTGAAATAAAGTACAGTAGTCCTAATTTGGGTACAATGCAGGGCTTTCCCCTTGGTCACACCCACCATACCATGCCCACAGTGTGGTAGTAAAAAAATTTGAGCCCACCACTGCCTTTTTCATACTACTCTGTTTTAAAAGAAATCACACTATTTCTGAATATATTTTCACAAATATACCATTTTTCAATATCTTTCCTTCTAGTGTACAATATTCTGAACCTTTTTAGCTCAGAACTGTACTACAAATTTCAGAGAATGTGAACACTGAAAGATAATTGTCATCTGCTTTACACTTCCATGAGCTATGAATCAGGTTAAGAATGTGTACATCTATTAGAGAGTTTGCAGTTATTTCTTATAAGATCCTTGATTCTCCTGCTACAGTGATAAGCAAGTACCACTAGCAAACTGCTTCACCAGCTATTTGAAAGCTATCAATATTCTTCAGCAAAGGGCAGAATCAAGAAAATGTTCAGTGCAAAAGTAGTTGGTGAACTGGGACTGGGGGTGTCTCAATCCCCAAAATTTTAAGGAGAGTAACCTCCTTAGGGGATTGCAGTGGCTTAGTGGTTAAGATGCTGAACTTTACAACTGGAAGGCCAGCAGGTCAAGACCCAATTGGTCCACAACAGAGTGAGTTCCCATCTCTGTCCCTGCCAACCTAGCAGTTCAAAAGCAAGAAACTGCAAATAAATAAACAGGTACCACTTCAGTGGGAAAGTTAACAGTGTTCCAGTGTCTAGTCATGCCTACCACTTGACCATGCAAACATCTGCAGCTGTAGATAGTGTTAGACTTTGGCTGTAACGAGAGATGAGCACCACACCCTAGAGTCGGATACTACTGGCTTTTGAGCAAGGGTGGCCTTTATCTTTAATAACTTCTCATTTCTTGGTCACGGGTTCAGTGTGTTCTACATAAAGAAAAGTGAGCATTTCATTTCCATTCTGTTCATAATTTTCCAAACTTGCAAATGTCTTCATTTCCTCCATCTGAAGATTTGAGATCTGGAATATTTATTTATTTATTTATTTAGATTTATATCACCGCCCACTCGCTGTGGCGACTCAGGGCGATTTACAATCAGGAAAAAAACCCACAAAAACAAAACAACAATAATACACACACAACACAAACAGATAAATCCATTCCTCCTTCCGGCCAGAGGACGTTAGTCTTTTCCTTCCCTGGGCAGATAAGGCCCAGGATTAGGAAGTGGGAGCTTCCATCTGAATGTGAATATCTGAATATTTGAATGTGAACAATAATAAAACTGTCAGAGTTCTCCATTCATGCCTTGGGTTTCAAATCCCAAAATCTTAAAACTCAAGGTTTACATCTTACATATTCTGCCACATTGCTGCTAATTTGGCTCTTTTTCAACCTTAAATTTTCCTTATCTTTAATGCCTCTTCAGCAGACAGGTACAGCATGATTCCCTGCTGGGAACAGCTGTTAATATGTTGGATTTGACTGGTATTTATGGGGGAAATGTTCATTTCAGTTTATTTAGGGGGGAACAACCCCTAATTTCTTTATATTTGGGTTGGAAAGAATTTAAGTTTTTAAAAATGTTCATCTGGGAGAAAATGAAACAAAGCAGATTTTCCTCTCCCTACTTCTTTGTATTTTTCCTAATTCATCCTTTGAGCTTCCAATTTACTTATTATATTTCTATCCCAACTTTCCTCCTGTAAAATGAAGTGCATGGCTCCTTTCCTCTCCATTTAATTCCCAGTAACAGTCCTTTGGGGCAGACTGGACTTAATGGGATTGACCTAAAGAGAAAATCTTTATCTTACAGTCCTTGGGGCGGGCCAGAATCTTGGACTCCCAAGTCAGTGTCCACAACTTTGACTGTTACTATACACCAGGGGTTCTGAAACTTTCCAAGCCGCAGGCTGGACCATGACATCTGAGCAGGCCAGACTGGGGGTCCCCCCCTACCACCACCATAAGTGCTACTGTAAAACACATCCACAGCTGTTATAAATGCACTTACAACTGTTTTAACTGTGTTTACGACAGTCGCAGGTGCATTTACGGCTGTCGTAAACGTTTTCACTTCCAGTTGTGGTGGTGCCAACGGCGTGGGCCATGTGAAATGGTGCTGCAGGCTGGGTCTAGCTCACAGACTGTAGGATGAGATGCCCTGCTATATACTGTGTCTCTTTATCTGGATCAGCTAAGAACTGAGTATGTTCCTCTGTTCAAAGTTTTTGTAGCATCATTGTGGCAGATGGAGGTCAGGGAGACCTCAAACGCAAGGAAAGGGACTTATAGGTGGCCAGTGGAAACCAGATTTTTCTTGATGTAAGTCCTATTGAACTTTGAGGAACTTATGTTCTGAGCAAGTATGTACAGAATCAGCCTCTAGAAGTTTGCCCTTGGGCTTATCAAACCTGGCAAGTGTGCTCAAGTCTGAAGATGCAAAACAGACATTTACATAATAGCCTATTAGCACAACATTTGTTCTGCAAACCATGTCTGTGTGAACATAGTGGTGTTACCTGTCTAGTAGTCAGTAATGGATTTCTTGTTGACCATCTGCCTATTCAACCTGTGGAATACAATCTGATGTTAAATTTCTGAAACTGACAGAGCCTTTTATGAAATCCAGCCTTTTTTTCACCATCCTGTAAGATCTAAAGATCAGTTAATATCTTAGGGAATTCTGTTGATGCAAATTCCTGCCTGTGCTTGCCACTGCTGTTTTTGTCCTTTGAAAAGCTATCACTTATGAAGATCCATTCTGTAAATGTTAGAGCAGCATCCGTGGGCATTCATCTCATGAGACCTCAAACTCATTTTCCTTCTACTGCTTTGCCTGTGTTTATTTTATTTAATTCAAATCATATCCCACTTAGCAGCTTCAGCTATGAGGTTCATATGGGGAGCTGCAATAAAATGTTACAACAATGTGTGTTTGGCTTATGTATACTTAAACTTCCGTGTTAAAAAAAACTGATTTCTAAATGTGGGATATTGTGCTTCTGTATTCATGATTGAATACTTAAAGGTCAGTAGGTCAGCAGTTTGAGACCCGACAGAGTGAGCCACCATCGTTGTCCCAGCTCCTGCCAACCTAGCAGTTCAAAAGCAAGAAATTGCAAGTAGATGAATAGGTAGCACTTCGGTGGGAAAGGTCACAGTGTTCCGTGCACTCCAGCATTTAGTCATGCCTGGCACATGACCACAGAAACATCTCCAAATGCAGGGAATACTGGTTCTTTGGCTGTAAATGGAGATGAACACCATCCCCTAGAGGTGGAAATGACTGGCTTTCAAGCAAGGGAAACTTTACTATTAATGCTTCAGAGCACCAGGAAATGGCCAGATATTGCTGAAATGTATCATACCCAAATCACCAGCAAGAAAAAGGATACCATGTTCTGCATAGCAAAGGACAACTTAAATATTGTCAACACCAGTGGCAGCAGTTAAGATGGTCTGCAGGATACCCTCTTGTGTTCACTACCATTTACACTTGTTGAAAAATGCCCATGACCATTGCCTTGTGTTTGGCTGAGAAATGATTAACTGATGAAAAAAGTGTCCATTTCCTAGATCTTCTTTTCTTTAGTGTGAATGGCAGTGAGCACAAGAGGGTATTCTGTACACCCTTATGACTGCTGGCATTGGCATTGGTGGTGACATTCAAACTGGCCTTTGGAATGTAAAGCCTAAATCCTTTTCCCTGCTGGCAACACAGACATGATACTGTGCAGCAATATTGGGCCACTTCCTGGCATTTTGAATTGTGGATACAGAAGCACAGTATGTCACATTCATAAACCGAGGTGAGTTAAAGGATCACAGTATCTTCAGCTGATAATATGAAAATGGAGTGTTCTCTTCTCTTTTTTTCAGTCAGGTTATTGCCTTTTTTTCCTTGCAATCTTTCACAGGGCTTGAATTATATATATTATCTTTTTTTCCTATTTCAGTGCAATATCACATCCCATATGTAACCAGTCATCAAGCAGACAAGACCTTGATGGACTAGAATTTGACCTGGATGATGATGATTACTATCATGCCTTGTGTAAAGAAGAAGTTCAAGTCACTTGCTTTCCTGAACCTGATGCCTTCAATCCATGTGAAGACATCATGGGTTACAGTATTCTCCGCATCCTCATATGGTTCATCAACATCTTAGCCATCACAGGAAACCTTGTCGTGTTCATAATTTTGGTTAGCAGCCAGTATAAACTAACTGTCCCTCGGTTTCTAATGTGCAATCTCGCATTTGCCGACCTGAGCACTGGCATCTATTTATTGCTGATAGCCATCAAAGATGTGCAGACCAGAAGTCAGTATTACAACTATGCCATAGACTGGCAGACTGGTGCTGGTTGCAACACAGCAGGCTTCTTCACTGTTTTTGCCAGTGAACTTTCCATATATACCCTGACCGTCATCACTCTGGAGCGATGGCACACGATCACCTATGCAATGGAACTGGACCGTAAGGTCCGCTTCCGACATGCAATGGTGATTATGCTTGTGGGATGGATCTTTGCCTTCACTGTTGCCCTCCTTCCCATTTTTGAGATCAGCAGCTACATGAAAGTTAGCATCTGCCTGCCCATGGATATAGAAACCCCCCTTGCTCAGACGTATATCATGTTTCTGCTGGTATTAAATATCCTGGCTTTTATTGTCATCTGCACTTGCTACATCAGCATCTACTTCACTGTGAGGAATCCCAACGTCTTCTCCTCTAACAGTGACACCAAAATTGCCAAACGCATGGCCATCCTGATCTTCACGGACTTCCTCTGCATGGCGCCGATCTCCTTTTTTGCCATATCGGCATCACTGAAGGTCCCTCTTATCACCGTGTCGAACTCAAAAATCCTCCTCGTTTTGTTCTACCCCATCAACTCTTGCGCCAACCCGTTCCTGTACGCTATCTTCACCAAGACCTTCCGCAGGGATTTTTTCATTCTGCTGAGCAAATTTGGCTGCTGCGAAATGCATGCTCAGATATACAGAACAGAAACATCTTCCTCTGTTCACACCTCTCATATGAAAAATGGACATTGTTCAGCAGCTCCTAAACCCAGTGAAGGAACCATATATTCCTTAGTCCCTATGAATAATGTGAACTGAACTTGAATGTTCACGGATTTATGCTTAGGGTGGCAGAGGAACCTATGGGGGAAACCAGACAATTCCCATGTTCACATCTCATCATTACAATCTAAAATGTACCAAACCAACAGAGGCTACGCATTCTGCAGAATATTTGGTTACCTGTTCCTATTTTTCTGTTGTATGTACTATACATCAGTGCTATAGTCTTCTGTTTTGGCTTATCTGATATTTATCCTAAATGACTGCAGGATTTTTTAAAAAAGAGAAAGTGGCCTTAGATGAAGCTAGATCTCTGGTTTATATAGTCCAGTAACATGATGGTTCAACATCAACTGGCAGCCACACTCCAGACATGCAGGTAATAATCTTCTCCAAAGTCTTTAGATTTGGGATCCCTAAATCCCATTAGAGATGGGCATGTTATGAAATCATACAAGGGATGAAATCATATTTTAATTTCCTTTACATTTATTATTAAGACTCATATATCATATTCTCTGTAAGTTTGAGAATAGCTAACTCATAATGGAAGCACACTGATGTCATCCACATTCCATCACACACACTGAATACCCAAGATTGCTAATTAGCCATGTCAGTCATTTAGACACCTGTAGATTAAAGCACACTTGCATAACAAAGGGAGATTTCCTGGAGTTACATTTCCTGGAGTCATCATCTCAGAGAAAGGGGAAATATGACATTCACACAGTGGACCATGGGATATCCACACCTGTTCAAACATCTGGGGACAGGGGACAGATAAACACCTGAGAATGTCGAGTTACATCAATTCATGTCCAAGAATGTAGTTACATCAAAGAAACACCTGTTTGAGTAAACATCACATAGTTAAAACAGTTAGGTCATTTCACATATTTAACATTCTAGAGGTAGGTGTGAGCCCAAAAAAGCATATACAGTAAAACCTCAGATAACGCTAAAACTTTGTTCCACAAGTCTTGGTGTTATCCAATTTTTAGTGCTATCCAATTCATGTTAAAATCCTATGGGATGCATCGGATAACGTTAAAGCTCTGTAGAGATACATTGCAACCACACAAGCTTTAGCGGTTGTTATCCGATGCATCCCATAGGATCTTAACATTATTTGATGCAATTCTCCCCGCCCCCCATTGCTTAATGTTATGCAATTTTAGCGTTATCTGAGGTAAACGTTATCCGGGGTATTACTGTATAAGCAGCGCCTTTTTAGGGGTTCAGGCAGTGGTGGGATGTCAAAAATTTTACTACCCCACTGTGATGTCATCACAGTGTGGGCGGAGCTAATGTAATGACATCATTATGTGGGTGGAGCCAACATCATGACATGGGCGGGGCCAAAGAAAAAATATAAATAAATAAATAATAATAAAATAAAAATAAGCACTCACACACACCCCTCAACCAACCAACCCACCCACCCACAACACAAACCCGTAAATAAATTAAATTAAATTAATAAAATAAAAATACATTAAAATACACCCACCCGCCCCAAACACAAATCAACCAGAGCTTTTAAACCGAAGGTGGTTCCCCCCAAAAGCTGCTACTGGTTCTCCGGGACACTGGAAAAAGTTACTACTGGTTCTGGAGAACTGGTGAGAACCTGTTACATCTCATCACTGGGTTCAGGAGCATCTTTTGGACATAGGCGAGAGCCTATGCTACTTCAACTCAAGACATGGAGATCTAAGGAAACCCTGATGGGCTCTTTAATCCCATGGAGCAGCTTTCATAGGTGAGGACAGCTATTGTCTTATTTTACTGTATTATTTTCTTAGTTTGTTAAATTAGAGTAGATTAGCTTATTTTCTCCACTACGTACCCTATGTATATATGGATCATTATTATTCTTCAATAAAAGCCAGAAATACAATTTGAGAGTTCTGTTTTTGGCTACTAAGCAAGGAGGGTAATTCTACAGAGCGGAGCAGGCCAGACATAAGGCCAAAACAAGGACTATAATTTTGCACCTGCACAGACTTGGGGAAAGGGTTTTTTTCTCAGTACTGATAAGGTCTCTGTGGAGATCAGAAGGGAGGACACCTGCATCCCTTGCCAGGCCCCAGAAAGCGAATCTTCTAGACGTCACTGCCTTTGAAGGTAAATCTATTGCGGGGCAGCTTCCCAAAGTCAGCTCTGTGTGTGTGAATGAGTATGTGGGAAGGTGGCAAAGTATAAACAGACTGTTTCTCAGACTGTTATCCAGCCTTGTTGCCATAAAAAATCTACCACGTCCCTGTTAAGAGCAAAAGGCCATCTTCCCCACCAAAGAATCAGGAAAGGACTGAGGGGAGTGTTCTCAGGGCAGTTGAACTTAAAGGACTCGGCCTTGTGAGGACGTCAAAGTCTGGGCTACCCCTGGTAAAACCCTGGAGAGACCCCCACCTCTCTCTCTTTCCCTGACAGCATATTTGTATTTCTTGGACCATGAACTTGCACTCTTCTAAACTCCATACCCCAAAAATGGGAGATGGCAGAGATTACACCGTCTAGATCCAAAATATGTATTCTACCATTGCATTAAGGCTTCTCTCCATGTTGAGCTTGGCAATGAATGTGAGGTGTCCTATGGTGGAGTCCAACAGCCAAAAAATAAGGAAATAATTTCATAATCGTAGAGCATAAGCACATGAAGCAGCTACTAGTTGGGATGGCACTATTTCTAGCATCAGAGGGTATTCAGCCTCTGTAAAAACTTGTTACTTCTTCTTTTATGTCCCGATCAAACCCTGGACTGCCAAAATGATGCCACTTCCTTTGCTTTGTCATTGCCCAAACCCAAGTCCTCATCTGTGCATGCCTCTGGCAGCAATCGGTAGACCAGTAAATGAGCTGGACTCTGTGTCTCTCCACATTCACACTGTGTGTTATTGTTGTTGTCTCCCAGCAGTCCCCACTTGAGCATGTTGGTATGTTAGTCTTGCATTTAGGGACTCCAACCCTCAGGCTATTCAGGGTCCTCCAAGTGACATGGGGAAAATTGAGTCTTCAGCTATATCCTCCTTTAATGATGTTCCATGCCCAGTGAGTTCTTTCCTCTGTCTTCTAATTTGGTTTTGCTCTTGTGTACCCTCAAGGAACTGAACTTGTTACAGTAGGACAATGCTGTTGCCATCATCTCTTTCTAGCAGGATTCCAAAGACATCTTCTTGGCAACTGTGAGAAATAAGATGCAGGCCCAGCAATGTCTGCAAGCTGTTGGGTTAACCTGATGGTAGAACAGAGGTGATTTTTATTCAATTTGTATTTTTAACTGGAAAGGGTGGTGAAGGGGCCATTTTCTGCTGTATTTTTATTTTTTCTAAATGGCCAGAAGAGATGCCATGTAAAAGAAAAATCCTACTATTTGTGTGTCCTGGTTTCAAGTACAGTCAAACCTCACATAAATAGTGTTTCGCTTAAAGAGTAACTCGCTTAAAGAGCAGAATTTTCTCTGAATGTTCGCTTCACTTAACAAATAAAGCCAATCAAAAACTCGCTTAACAAATAAATTGGGGTTCTCAATCCCCCACACACACACACAATTGGTCACTTCCAATGGTGTTTCACTTAAAGCGCAAACTCGCTTAAAGAGCAATCCTGTGGAACACATTATGCTCTTTAAACGAGGTACAACTGTATTTGCTTTTATGAAGTTTAGGAAACTCTTTTCTTCTTCTAAGCACAGACAGTTTGTTGTGTTCCTAAATATTGGTAACCAATTGCTTTTGTCATGGTGACTCAACACTGAGTGTTGGGTGGTGGTAAATAACCTGATTCCCGAAAGGGGCCAACAACTATGGGCATATTAACCCCTTTAGGTGGGGTGATGGTCCCATCAATGGAGAAAATGCCACTGGAAACCATCATATTGGGCCCAACGGCAAAATAAGTAGATGAGGAACTCTGATTCCCAATGGTCATGGAGGCAGAAGGGGCCATGCCAGATGGACTGGCTGTGAAGGTGCACCTTGATAATATCCTCAAGGCTGTGTCACTCCATTGCAGTCCTGGTGTTAAATGCTGCATGTCTCATTTCATGTGTGCCACTGGAGATGGCTCCGTGATCATAGTGTGTGAGTCACTTCATGGCAAGCTGAGATCCACCTTAGACAAGTTCATACCAATGGCAATGCCCCTGCTTCGGGAAAAATGCATTCTTGGATATGAGTTGCAGCCAGCGATGACAACAAGCAGGACCACGTAACTGGAACTGGCCTGAGATCTAAACTGAAACTTCTTTGCTAACCACTTTCTCCACTAACTGCATCAGCCTTAGTGGCTGAAATCCTGTAGTAAGTTGTAACTGGAGTAGACCCGTTGAATAAATAAATCTTATGGAGGAGTTGACTTATTAAATCTCTATACATTCAATGGGCCTACTCTACTTGCAACTTCCTAATGGATTTCTGCCAAGAGCAATAGCTCATCCAGAGTTTGGACTACAAGGTAATGGGTTGCTGTTATAGTTCCAGTGCCCTTGTGATAGTTACCATTACAGTGACATGTTTAAAGTTACCATTCTGATTTCATGTTTCTCAAGAGTGAGCAAAATAATTCCTTTTTAAATTAGATTTTAAAAATTATTCCAAAATTACAAGCCTTCCAGCTGAAAGAAACTTATTTTGAGGGCAGGATATCTTCTTCCCTCTTTGCATGCATAAGAAAAAAAATCCTTAAAGTAAAGATAGGTAAGTTACAACCTCTCCCAGCCTTTTTGGTGACCTGTAGATGCTCCTTACATGAATGAACATCTGCCCCTCGACTTAGAAACTGCTAGTAACAGTGATGTTGCAATAAAATGGAGTTCATATTTCTCCCTGACCGTAAAACCAACTAAAATGAAAGCTAAAAATGGACTTTCAGCAACATTTGTTTTTCATTTTTCAAGAATTTGCTCCTTTAAGGGACTGGTGCTCACCATAGTGTGTCTTTGAGGGAAAGAAATTTGCCCTTGGAACATCCACATCTGCCAGCCTTTGTTTTAAATCATCCAAACTTTGAAAGAGACTTTATCAACTGAGTGATACAGGTCATCCCAGTGGAAATGTTGGCACCATAATGGAAAACTCAAAAAGAAAATATTTATTTGCTGGTAAGTAAAAGTGTGGTCAGATGCCTTTCTCTGAAAGCTGCTGGTTTAGAGAATGTCCGAGCAGGTCTATTATTGCTCCCAGCAGCTTCAAACAGCCTTATTGATACAGATTGCCTTTCCAATTACATTGTGCACATACTTCTCATATCTCTTCTTTTGCCCAAACCAATGTCAGAGAAATAATAAACAACCACAGAGAACAAGTATATGGCTGCAGAGGAAGGTTGTTGAAGAAGCTAGCAATAAGCGTTATCACTTATCTGCAGTTCTGTTTATCTGGCTCATCCTCTTTAGCCAAGGTCAATGTAACCTCTGGGAGGAATTGGCCCATTGCAAAAAGAACACCAACACCAACACCAACACCCCCCCCCAAAAAAAACAACAACCACAGAACAGAGACTGAATACTCAAAGACCCACCCAAAGGGTGTAACTGAGATTTATTACATGAGTAGCTCATGATGCTAGAACTCCTTTGCTTACAACAGAGCTTCTCCTCCTCCTCCTCCTTCTGTGTCCTGATCAAACCCTGGACTACCAAAATTAAGCCAATTTCTTTGGTTTGTCATTGCCCAAACACAAGTCCTCATCGGTGCATGTCTCTGGCTGGCACCCATGTGGTTATGTCTCATGTATGTCTCATGTGTGAAGTCTTATTCTGAATTTGAAATTGGATCACTATCAGTTTCCACAGTTGATTTCTGCAGGAAACTGTTCAGAAGTTGCATACAAACAAAGTAAAGTCCTTTCTTTCCTCACTCCTGGCTCTCCCTCTCAGTGGTGGGCTCCAGAAACATTTACTACCATACTGTGGGCATGGTATGGTGGGTGTGGCAAGGGGGAAAGCCCTGCGTTGCACCTAAATTAGAACTACTTTATTTCAAAACTTGGATGGGCGGGGGCCAGTCAGAATTTCTGCTACCGGTTCCGGCGAACTGGCGTGAACCTGCTGAGTTCCACCACTGCTCCCTCTCCTCTTTCCAGTGATGTCTCTTCCTAAACACTGGGCTCGAGGAGATGGAGAATATCTGTCCTTCCAGATGTTGTTGGACTACCTGCTGTATCAGTCCTCTCTGCTGCCCAAGTTAGCTAGGGCTGAAATGAATTAAATCTAGCAACATGCAAGGCCACATGTTTGTATCTCTCCTTCAGCATTATAAACATGGTCTTCTGGCTTACATGATCTGTCCTTGTTCTCTGATATGCCCATAAAGGAGAAGATCAGAAATTATCACAACCTCTTCTAGATAAGTCACAGTTCCCTGGCATATGTATGCCTAAAACATAAACACACGATTGTGAGTACTTTTCTGGGAAGCTGTTTTTGCTGAGCATTGTCCTTCAAAGAGGGATGCTGCATATTTTTGCAGCCACATCTAATATGGCTGTTAAAAAGACTTGCTCCTGTACCTGCCCCCTTGCAGTGTAGCAGATTCCCTGCCTGAGTTCCTTGAGGCCGTCACAATGCTGGCGTTGGAGTTCCCTGGACTTATGGTTCTGGGGGACTTCAATTTTCCTTCATTGGGGGCAGGCTCAGAGGTAGCGTTCATGGCTTCCATGGCAGCTGTGGGCCTGACTCAGGTAATTCAGGGCCGACCAGGAGCAGTGGCCGCACACCGGATCTAGTTTTCTTGTCGGAGCGGTGGCAGAGTGATCTGAAATTACAGCAACTAGACATAAAACCTGTGCCATGGTCAGATCACTATCTGGTGACTCTGAGGGTGATGTCCCACCGTAGGGAGGCATGGCCAGTTAAATTGGCCCACCCATGGCGACTGATGGATCTGGATAGATTCCGAAGGGAACTGGGGTGTTTTCCTCTGGATCGACTACATGATTCGCCCGAGGCTCTTGTTGACCGCTGGCATAGGGGTGTGACAGCAGCCTTGGATGTGATCGCACCACTACGGCCTCTCTGCACATGTGGGCCCGGCTCATCCCCATGGTTTATGGAGGATTTGAGGGAGATTAAACAGACAAAGAGATGCTGAGAGCACCATTAGGTGAAGACTCAGAGTGATTCCAACTGAACACTGGCTAGAGCCGCTACCAGAGCCTACCTGGTGGTGATAGAGGTGGTGAAACGGCAATATTTCACCACTCTTATTGCCTCTGCAGATAATCGCCCAGCGACTCTGTTTCAGATGACTAGATCCCTCCTCGGTAGAGGGGGGCCTAGCCCTGGTTGGCAGGGGTCAGCTGAGGACTTTGCTGATTATCTCATGGAGAAAATCACCCAAATTCACTCAAAGTTTGACCCCAGTGTGGACACTATGGGTCTGGAATTGACCAGATCACAGTCTTGCCATTTTATCTGGGATTGGTTTGATCCAGTTGTCCCTGAGGAAGTGGACAGGCTCCTTGGATTTGTTCATGCCACTGCTTGCCCATTAGATCCATGTCCCACCTGGTTGGTCAAGGTGTCCAAGGCGGTGACAGGCAGTTGGAGCAATAATCAATGCATTTTTGCAGGAGGGGGTGTTTCCTGCACCATTAAAAAAATCCCCTCCTTAAGAAGCCAGCACTCGACCGAACAATAATGGCCAACTATAGGCCAGTATCCAACCTCCTCTTTTTAGAGAAGGTTTTGGAGAAGGCAGTGGTGTGGCAGTTATAGGGGGTTCTGGATGAAGCGGATTATCTGAACCCTTTTCAGTCAGGATTCAGGCCAGGATATGGTACTGAGACTACTTTGGTCATGCTGTTGGATTATTTCTGGTGGGAGGTCATCCCTCAGTCCTTGCTCTTCTTGACCTCTCAGTGGCTTTCGATACCGTTGACCACGGTATCTTTCTGGAATGGCTCCGAGGAGTGGGAATCCGGGGCACTGTGTTGTCCTGGTTTGACTCTTTTCTGAAGGGCTGGATCCAATCAGTGTGGTAGGAGGATGGGATGTCCAGCCCTAGGCCTCTCCAGTATGGGGTGCCTCACGGCTCGGTGCTCTCACCTTCCCAATTTAACATCTACATGAAACCGCTGGGTGAGATCATCCATTCCCACGGGGTGAGGTATCATCAGTATGATACTCAGCTGTACACCTCGGCCTATGGTGATCCAAGCTATGCAGTCTGAGTCCTATCCAGGTGTTTGGAGGCTGTTGGGGTCTGTTGGGGTCAACAGGCTACAAATGAATCCCAGCAAGACTGAGTGGCTATGGGTCGGGGGGCCCGCATTATCTCAGGAGCTACCATCTTTGGTTCTGGATAGGACTATTTTGCCCCAAACAGACCCGGTGCGTAATCTGGGGGTCCTCCTGGAATCTGACTCCTGCTCAATGAGCAGGTGGCAGTCACAGCTAGGAGGGCTTTCGCACGACTTCATGTGATTTGCCAGTTATGCCCGCTCCTAGACCAGGACTCCTTGCTTATGGTCACACATGCTCTGGTCACCTCCAGACTTGACTATTGTAATGTGTTCTACATGGGGCTGCCTTGGTGACCATTCGGAGGCTGCAACTGGTCCAGAATGCTGCTGCTCGGGTGGTGAGGGGTGTGGGTGGTATGCCCATGCCTCGCCACTTCTTTGGGAGCTGCACTGGTTGCCAGTGTGCCTCTGGGTACAATTCAAGGTGCTGGTGATGACCTTTAAAGCCCTACATGGTAGTGGGTCAGGATACTTAAGAGACCGCATCACCCTGAGAACATCTGTCCATCTCACCAGAGCAGACCGGAGAGGCTCTCTCGTTGTGCCATCTGCTAGGGAGGCTCGTCTCTCTAGCACCAGAAGGAGGGCCTTCTCTGTGTCTGTTCCAGCCCTATGGAACCTCCTGCCAATTGAACCTCCTGATAGACTTGCTGTCCTTTAGGAAAGAACTGAAAACCTAGCTGGCATGGCAGGTGTGGGGCACCAATGGAGGGGTGACCCCCCACATGTTGGCTTATATAATTAAGATTTCTCACTCTCTCTCTCTTTTAATGGATGAGGTGTGTGGGGTAAAAATTTTTGACTTTTTAATGGGGTTTTTAAGGGGTTTTATTTAGTGTTGTTATTGTTTTTAATTGTTGTTAGCCGCCCAAAGTTGTTACCCAGTTGGGCAGCAATAGAAATTAAATAAAATAAATAAATAAAAATAAATGTTTAGCCTTGGGACAAGGAGAATGAGAAGGGGATATGATAACATTCTTCAAATACCTGAAATATAGTCATAAAGTGGAGGGACAAAGTCTGTAATCAGTCATCCTGGAGCACAGGACACATAATAATGGGCCAGTAAAGGAGGCCAGATACAGGGTAAATATCATGAAAAATATCTTAATGGTTAGAGCAGTATGACAGTAGAACCAACTGCCTCGAGAAGCATTCAAGAGAAAATTGGACAATCATTTTTCAGATCTGCTTTGATTTAGATTCCTGAATTGAGCAGGGGTTTAGGCTCAATGACATAAAAGGCCCCTTTCAACTCAGTTATTCTATGTTTCTATTCTTTTTTAATAATGTCAGAAGCACACAAAGGTGCTTTCTGAGTTGAAAGGCTTTTTGCTGGACAAACTCTACTCAGAGGACGCCTGAATGAGGCTCCTTTCGTGTCCCCAAGATCTTTTTCCCACTGAAGTGGTCCTTATTTATCTACTTGCAATTTCTTGCTTTCGAACTGCTAGGTTGGCAGGAGCTGAGACAGAGACAGGCACACATTCCGTCATGCAGTGCTCAGGTCTTGAACTGCAGTCCTTTATGATTCTATGAAAAGACAGAAGCCAGAAATAATTCTGTTCAGCTGGGGAAAGGTGCCCATTGTTGGCACCTGCTGAAAGCTGCTGGGTACCAATTTTTGAGCGGGCCATCAGTGCTTTGCATTTTCTCAGAGATAACAATGGTCGCCTCACATAAAGTTTTCTGAGCAGCACCGTTTCTACAGCCAAGCTTAGGGAGGGAGGCATTCCAAGCAGGAACACCCGACAGGTCTCTCCCACACGCAGCTGCTGAAGCACTGGAGTCCTGTTTGGCTACAAGACACCATGAGAAGAGGACAAACTGTTCCAACTTTCTTTCCTGCTGGGCACATGAAGGACACCCAGAACAGCAGGACGTGTACTCAGGGAGACTTTAGGAAGGGGGAAGTAGCTAGGCATTAATTCATTTATTCCTTCACTGGGATATTTAGTCCCTCTGATTCTCTCCAATCCACAAATCCTTCAAAGGAACCTCTCTCTCTCTCTCTCTCTCTCTCTCTCTCTCTCTCTCTCTCTCTCTCTCTGTAATTCAAGTCAGCACACCTGCTGATCACCTGCCACATGTCCACAGAAACATCTTCAGACACAGACAGTGCTGGCTCTTTACATATAGACAGAGATGAGCAATGAACCCTTGAGCCAGATATGACTAATTTTCAAGCAAGGGCAACCTTTACCTTTACCTGCCAGTCCACAATGAGCACAGAATTGATGAGGGACATCACTTTCTCCTCTGCCTCAAGCAGCAAAGAAACATTCCCCAAACTCATTGCTAAAACTGCAGAGGCAGAAAAAAAGTTTTGCAGGCCACAAGTTGCCCCAATATCTGTAGGGCTTTAAAAGTTCAATATTCTACAAGCATTAAGTAGCAATCTTCACAACACCATACATGTAATGATATCCTCCATATTGTAGATGGAGCTGAAGCTTGGAGGGAGCTGGTTTGCCAAAGGCCACCTAATTCAGTGATTGAAAACCTTTTAGAGCCCAAACTGCAACCCCAAACCCATTTATTTATTGCAAAGTGCCAACAAAGCAACAGGAAGGAAGGAAACTCTCCCATTGGGCTGCTGGGCAGAGTGATGGGGTGAACTCTGTGCTGGGGGGAGTGCTCCCATTGGGCTGCTGTGCAGTGATGGGGTGAACTCTGTGCAGGGGGAGGGAGGAAGCACTCCCATTGGGCTGCTGGGTAGAGGGGCAAGGCAAACTCTTTGCTGGGTGATGGAGGAAGACTCCCATTGGGCTGCTGAGCAGAGGGGCGGGGCAAACTGTGCTGGGGTGACTGCATGGGTGCCCACAGAGAGGGCTCTGAGTACCACCTCTGGTACACGTGTCATAGGCTTGCCATCACTGACCTATTTAGTTCATGGCCAATGTGAAATTAAAGCCAAGAGCCTCCTTGATCTGTAGCTCAGGGCCAAAGTATATGTTATTCAAGAGAAAATTAGGCAACCATCTGTCAGATCTGGCTTGATTTGGATTCCTGCATTGAGCAGGGGTTTGTCGTTAGAGTTGAAAGTAGGTTAGCGTTCAAGAGAAACACAGCCTTCCATGTCTGAGAAATCATCCTTGATAGAGGAATGTGCTTATGTCCTGAAGATGGGCTACAAAACAAAGTCAGCTAATTCGTAAACTATGTGAGGCATGAAAAAACTCCTGCTGTGACACACAAACACAGTCAGCACTTAAGGAGTTCCCTATTTTTAATGATGAGTTGTTTCTAATATAAGTTTCAACCCTCAGGCAGAACTACAGTTACACCCACACACATTCACAGATTTTGGCCAAGAATGTGGAGCAAATTGATAGGATTTCTATAACAGATCTAGTAAAATAACAAGAGAGGAAAATCTCCTCTGTGTGTGGTATTGCAGGTGGAGAAAACATTCCTTCTCAACAAACCAAATTGCTTCTGGTTCCTAGAGCAAAGAATGTCTTGATTATCTCTATCGCCAACAACTTTTTTGAATGGGAAATTTTAGGGAGAGAGTGTATGCAGGTTTCCTGTTCAATACTCACGGGGGGGGGGTGAAATCCACATAAATTATGAGTAACTGGACATTCAGCAACAGAGAAAATACACTGCCAGTCATAAAATATGCACTTGGCTTGGGGCACTCATGAGAACCGCAATAAAAATATCAGTGTATTTTGACAGCCAGAAAAGATAGCTTTTGAAATAAGGCTGCTGTTTCATCACAAAACTTGCATAAGCAACAGTTTTCAGGCAATATTGTCTGTTATTTAGAGTTGCCCTCTTCACAGCACTATGTTGAACTCCCAGCATGTTATAGCTGTATGGTTTAGGCCTCATAAAGGAATTACAATTTTGAAAAAGGAATTACAATTCAGAAAAGCATTGTAGCAAGGAAGAGTTAGCCCTCCCTCTGCTTTCTACCTCATTCTGAGCCATAATCTTCTTGAGAGCCATCTCCAAATATTTTACTACCTGATGAAAAGTAGAAAATAGGGCCCAAATTCAAACCCATTGTACATGAAACTTGCCAAATTATTTTGGCATATGGAGTAGAAAATCCAACAAGCATGGGTGCTCATCACAAACAGTGAAAACTCAGCAGCGATTAAATATTTTCTTCTTCTTTACTTCCTCCTTTACCCCTTCTGGTGTTGAGGAAGAGACAAGGTTCTTGTTCTGGCACTTCTAGTGCCTCCACCAGCCTTATTTGGTGTTCTTGTACTATTTCTTTGATGTTATTGCTCCATCTTCCTCTGCCTCTGCCTCATGGACTTTGTCCTTCTCCTCTTTCCAAGACATTCTCCCCAAATGGGCAAACCACTTTATTTGTTGTTTTTGCATGTAGTTTAAAAATGGTTCTATTCCAATTACAGTATTTCACTTATAATCTCACTACCAATAGTTGAGAGCCTTGTAGAGGCGCAGGAGCTTCAGCAATCTAACTAGGCAGTGTTGCCCATCTCTTGTCAATGATGTTAGGCCAGAACTAAAACTCACCAAAGTGCCCTCTGTCGGATCTCTTGGACAAGGTGAAAGCAGAGGGCACACATCATGATCTGCCTTACCAGTGGGTGATGTGATATCTAAATGGCTAACAAAATGCATGCAGATGGACTTGATTTCTCAAGTCCATTTGCATATGTGAAATTTCATTGTCTATCAATGCACGGGCTCAGTGAATAACAACTCCAAGGTATCCAAAGTAAGGTAGTCACTCCAGCAACCTTCCTCAGACATCTCATGTGCCAATGAAGATTTAAATTTGGCCAACGACAAAGCCAAGAAGGTGGCTTCATTTTGGCAGTTTAAAGTCTGACTTGAAGATGAGAGATGAAGAAGAATTACATCTGCTCCATCTTTATGCAAGAGTCCCTTATCAAATGGGGCAATTCTTACATGGAAGTCACAAGACAGCGCCAATGCAATACCTTTAAATCAGGAGCATACTGGCTATGTTAAAAGGGCACAGGACAGGGAGGGAGTGGGTGGCACCTATGGGGGGTACTGCATGATGTCATGGATTGTAGTCACCAGGTGACATACTTCTGCCCACCTCTGGGGAGAGCCAGTCACTGGGGCGCACCGGGACTTGTTCCTGTGTCCCAAATGGCCAGCATAGGCCTGCTTAAAATGCATGGCAGTCGCTAGGGGAGAAAAATCAAGAGCAGAGTGAGAATGGCTCTGCCTCCTTCCTCACACACATTCATGTACTGCCACCTCTTTCAGTCAACAAATATAATCATATCCGTCACTGGCGGGGGGGGGGGGATCACTGTAACTGCAGTCTCAGATGGAGAAATGTTGCAGAGACCCAGGATGAGGGAAAGCAGCATTAATGATGCATTCTCTCTTTCTCTTTCTCTCTCTCTCTCTCTCACTCACTCACTCACTCACTCACACACACACACACACACACACACACACACACACACAGAGTTGTTTTTCTTAAGACATGGAATTCTGCATCAGCTTTTATGTAGAGCAATCACAAAAGGCTTGTGTGAAATACACTGGGGGTTATATAAGGATGGTTCTTTTATTTGAAACCTTCAAATCAGTATTAAAAGTAATAAATATCATTGTGAATCTTTGGCCCCATACTTGTTTCCAGAAGACAAAGGGGACAATAGGCTGAGAAGCTGTGGGTTGGAGGAGGGAAAGGGAGAGAGAGTAAGAGTGGTTTTAAGGTTCCCAAATTACTTGTTTCCAGATATCATGGACAGATAAAGGTCGCCTTTGCTTGGAAGACGATCATATCCGACTCTAGGTTGCAGTGCTCATTTCCATTTACAGCCAAAGAGCCAGCACTGTCTGCATCTGCAGACATTTCTATGGTCATGTGGCAAGCATAACTAAACACCAGAGTGCACAGAACACTGTTACTTTTCCCACTGAAGTGGTCCTTATTTATCTACTTGCAATTTCTTGCTTTCAAACTGCTAGGTTGGCAGGAGCTGGGACATTGATGGGTGCTCACTCCGCCATGTAGTACTCAGGTCTTGAACTGCTGACCTTCCAGTCATCAATTTCAGGATCTTAACCACTAAGCTACAGCAGTCCTAAACATACCGTAGGTCTTATTTATGTACCACACAGCTAAATAAAAACATTCTTTTCCTCTCAAACTTGTTGCTTTCCTTATGTGCCTTAACATCATGGAGTGGCCAGGTCTCTAGGTTTTACCCTGAAACTCTGATGCAATCTCCCAAGTCTTCAGGGAATGGGATGTTGTCAACCTAGTAGTCCAAAAATTAGGGGTTTGTTACTACAGCTTCCTTGACACAACCCTTTGGAAGCAACACACACATACACATCCTCTTTGTGCTCTGGGCTAAAATTTCTCACTCTCTAGTCAGTATGGGCATAGACCTGGTGGCGCAGTAGTTAAAACTGCTGTCCTGCAACCAAAAGGTTGTGAGTTCTATCCTGACCAGGGATCAAGGTTGACTCATCTTTCCAAGGTCAGTAAAATGAGTATCCAGCATGTTGGGGACAAAACCGCCCATAGAGGGCACTAAGCACTAAGTAGTGATATATAAGTGTGATTGCTTTGCTTTGCTTTGCTAGCTGTTGGATAACAGAGAAACCCAACCCTTTAGACCATATCCCAAATGCCTGTTTTGTTATTATAACAGGCGTTTTGGTCTGAAAATCAGAGATGGAAGGAAACTGAGAAAAGTGAGGCCATGAATTGAGAAAAATAGGTCGTAAGTCAGGTGTATCGTTTTAGTATCACTCATTTTCAGTGTGTTTGTCATTCTCCCGTCTGCTATTTATTTATCCGCAAAAGCACAAACATACATTCAGAACAAGACTAGTGCAACGAAACTTTCGTTTGTGAGTAATAGGCAGGTTTATGAGACATGTGGATAAATAAAAAGGAGCCTCTGATGAAAATTTAACAGCTACATATCTGCCAAAAGTGGATAATTTTAAAGTATCTGAGAGCACTTCAATAACATGCATTATTCAAGGTGCACACTCTTCATTATTATTGCATTCACATGAGGGAAGCACGCAACTAGGATGTGCTGTATAAACAGCCTAAGCGACGGTTCCCAGGAAGGCTTGCGATGCAAATGATGCACAATAAAGTCCCAACTTTAATGGGACCGATATATCTTCCTAATGTCATTCAGCTTCCTACCTGTCGTAAGGGACAAGACATAGGACAAGACAGGAGGTGGGTAGTTCTTCTAATGGAAACTGTATTTCTCACCCCCACCCCCTGTTTCAGCTCACTTCCAGTGAGGCACATACTGTTTTTATGCATCCCCTGCTGTCAAATTTCAGTGATTATTGTGGTGGGGGAATCTAAAATACAGAGCAGGCTGGTACATTTATAAGACAGAACTTGAGAAACTTAGCTTTGGGGTTATAACTTGTTCTGGGAGTTGCAGGGGAGGGAACCTTATTCAGACTCCAGAATTAAGATTAATCAAAACAATATCAATTTTTTAAATTAGCCTAGAACAGTGGTGGCAAACCAATGGCATGCATGCCAGAGGGGGCACTCCCAGACCTCTCTGTTGGCACACCGGCTATCATCCCAGCACAGAGTTCGGCACACCCCTCTGCCCAACAGCCCAATGGGAGTGCTTCCTCCCTCCCCCCAGCACACAGTTCACCTTGCCCCTCTGTTTGGGCACTCAGTCTCTAAAAGGTTCATCACAACTGACCTAGAAGATCTGCCAACCATAGCTATAGCTCCATTTGACACCCAGGACACGTGGCAATTTTTTCTATACATTCTTCCCTGTGGCATGGGTATGAGCCCCACTCCCCAGGGAAAGGGAAGGATAGAAATGTGGTGTCTGACCAAAAGAAAGGGGAATGCTGTGCTTTCATTAAAAAGAAAAGTAAACAGATTTGGGAGGTGTTTCCATTTATTTTCCTATGTATGTAACATTGCCATCAAGCCAATTTCAACTTACGGCAATCCTTTCCAGGGTTTTCTAGATAGAAAATACACAGATATTCTTCTTCTTCTTCAAGTGACCTATCCAATTCCAAATATTAGCTATCACCATGGCAATTAGCCATGAGGATTCTGCTGGGAACAATTTAAACCACCCAGAGAGTGTACTAAGCGCTATGGAGCAGTATAGAAGTGTAATTGCTTTGCTAGCTGTTGGATAACAGTGAGTGAGTGCCCATCATCTGTCCCAGCTCCTGGCCATCCTAACAGTTTGAAAGAAAGAAATTACAAGTAGATAAACAGGTACCACTTCAACAGGAAAGGTAACAGCATTCTGTGCGCTCCAGTGTCTAGTCATGCCTGCCACATGACCATGGAAACATCTGCAGACAGAGACAGCACTGTCTCTTTGGCTGTAAACAGAGATGAGCACCGCCCCCTAGAGTCAAGCATGACTGGCTTCCAAGCAAGGGACACATTTCAGAGGCAATGTGATGGTGTAAAACAGCACAGCAAGATTTGAACACAGGTAATATTTCATCATTTCTCCTCCTTTGCGTTCTTTGGATACTTCCCACAGATTTATAAATTGCTTACATGAGTTCTCAGCCTCTTCACTTAGAAAAGCATTTTTGGCATGGATTTCAAACTATGCCTCCACAACATATGAAAGGATGCTACACTCAGACACCTTGCTTTATGTGAAGCCCAAGTAGTCAATGGTGTAAAACAGGCGTTCTCAACCTTTTAAAGCTGGGGGCCGGGTCATGCTCCCACAGAAAGCACATGGCACTTCCTGGTGTGGTGGAGGCAGTGGGGGCCATATGAAATGGTGCCACTGGCCACATCCGCCCCACGGGCCACAGGTTGAGAATCCCTGGTGTAAAACATAACTTATTGCACCACTCTTCATATTCTGAACCTAGAACAAAGTTTATATCACATTTTGCTAGTGGATATACCACACAAAAGGAACCAAAACCAAACTTGTGTATCTGATGTTAATAAAGCTGGAACAGATAGAGTAGCAAAATATGCAGTAGCTGCCAAAAAGAGAACAGAAAACTTTGTAAAGACCCATACAGTTAATTTAAATAACTTGATCTAATTTTCTTTAAATTATTTGATTTTTAATTTGGCTATACTTTGTGTCCTGGAATGTATAAATTTGTTATCCTTTTTTTAAAATTTGCTAGCATTATGGTTTTTTACCCAATACTCTCTAGGCACTCATATTTCCATTTCGGTTCGTATTTTAATGCTAGCTGTCATTGAATGATCAGCGCAGTTAAATCAACAATAAATGCATTCAAGTATTCAATGGAATATCTATATTGTATAGTTTAGATAAGTTTGTCAGATAATTTTCACCCAAGAATGGGCAATGCCAAGGACATTACAGCCACCTAGCTAATAAAGTAGTTTGCCCATTTGGAGATAATGTTTTGGAATTCCATACTATACAAGGCATATGGAAAGAGGCGAAGGAGAAAGACCACAAGGCAGACCCAGAGGAAGATGGAGAGATAACATCAAAGAGATAATATCAAACCATTTGGGACCTTCATACTTGGCAGAGCAGCTTCCCCATAGAAATCAGGCCCACTTCACCCGTTCTTCTCAGACAACTCAACTCCAAGTTCCGACTACCAGGTTGGCTAGAAAGTACGTTATCCACCACAGGGCTTTCTTGGTGGCAGCTCCAGTTCTATGGAATATGTTACCAGGGGAGATGCATCTGATTGACTTCTTAGGGACTCTAAGAAACAACTGAAAACCTTTCTGTTTGAGGAGGCCTTTAGCAGTTTGTTGAAGACCAAATAGGAGACCCTCCCATTGCCTTTCTGTCACAAAAGTTGAGGTCCTCAGTTCTGATTTTGATTAGGTCGGTGGGGGTTGTTTTATTGTCTTAATGGTGTTTGTTTCACTTTTTTAATAGTGTAAGCTGCCCAGAGTGAGAGTCCAATAAATAAATAAATAAATTTCAAGAGCACCAAAACAACACTAGTGGAGGCCAATAGAAGTACCAGACCAAGAACCAAGTATCTCCCTAGATACCCAAAGGGGTACTACTTCCCAGCAACCAAATGTATTTTCAGTCATATTGATCCATCCTGATTTTTTTGTAAGTTGTCCTGTTCGTTTCTGGGATTGTGCTACAGTTGATTTGGTGTGACTGAGAGCACTCTTGATAACCCTGTTCTCCATAATCCACTCCCAAATGGAGCTGTGGACAGGCTTCTCAGTGGTAACAACTCAGTGGAGTCATGACATTTAAAGGGATGGAGAAATCCCTTCCTTTAATTTGGTTACCATTATTAGTTATTATAGCTCAAAACTGCAAAACTGGAAGGGACCGTGGTAAAGGTAAAGATCACCCTTGCTCAAAAGCCAGTTGTATCTGATTCTAAGGTTCAGTGCTCATCTCCGTTTCTAGACAAAGAGGCAGCACTGTGCGTCTGCAGACATTTTTGTGGACATGTGGCAGACATGATTAGATACCAGAGTGCACAGAATACTGTTTACCTTCCCACCAAAGTGATACCTATTTATCTACTTGCAATTTCTTGCTTTTGAACTGCTAGGTTGGCAGGAGCTGGGACAGAGATGAAAACTCACTCCATCATGCAGCACTTGGGTCTTCAACTGCTAACCTGCCAACCTTCCAGTCATCAGGTTCAGCATCTTAACCAATAAGCCACTGCAGCCTATAGGAATTATCAAATCCAACCACTGTCAAGGTGGCACATTGGGGAATTGAATTCCCAACTTCTGGCTCTGCAGCCAGATACCTGAACCACTGAGCTATCCAGCAGGTTTTGTCTTTTCTAACTTTTAAAAAACATTTCTTTGCTACAGTAAAATTTTAGATACATTGGAGATGCCCTTCAGTACTTGTACTGTATCTGAAGCAGCGCTGACTCATTAGGAGGGAAATTTTAAAAAAGCTGGGGACTGATTAAATTAATCAGTGCCTGGGCAAAATAATTCCCTTGCTCAAAGGATTTTGTTCAAATTGTGAGAAATAATGAATCATTTGGGAGACTATTTCCGAGATCAAACCTTGGAAATAGCTGGTTCCTAATCCTTGTGGTATGGACTGTCAGAATCATCTTTTGATTGGCTTGATTAACTGATCATAGTCCTCTGGGACAAACCAAATATTTGACATAATTCCATTCAGTATAATACTAAACGTCTGCCAATCAGCTTTTTAAAAATTATATCTCCTGAGGAATGGTATTATAATGGTCAGATCATTGCCTTAAATTGGCTCATTATAGGCCAGCGTCATGGGCTCAGATTTGGGGTATCAAATGGCCTCACACACTCTTGATCTATAACAGGGGTTCCCAACCTAAGGCCTGCAGGCTGGATCCAACCTGTGGCACCATTTCATGTGGTCCCTACTCCTTCAAGTGCATTCGAGAAACAAAATGGCCACCCCTTTGAAGTTGTTGGGAGAAAATGGCCACCCCCATCGTGCAGGGAGGACAAAATGGCCACCCAGCCCTTGAAGCTGACTGAGAGAGTATGACCCAGGCCCCAGCTTGAAAAGATTGGGAACCCCTGGTCTATAAACACACTAGCAAACTTCAAATCTGAGTTATAACATTGCCGTCTTCCACTATTGAAAGACGTGGGAAGTTTTTTATTTGAAAAATTGGTAGTTGGCCACAATGTTGGCTCCGCCCATGATGTTGGCTCTGCCCATGACATTGGCTCCGCCCACTGTGTAGTAGTAAAAATTTTGGCTGTCCATCACTTGATCTACATACTACTATGGCTATCAAAGTTACTAGCTATAACATTCATTTTTTGCTTGTGAAAACAGAAGTTTTAAAGGGGAAAAGTTGTATTACACTTTTATCAATATAGAATACCATGTAATAACTGAGCTCCACTGTTACGGTCTCTATATCTTTCTTTTTTGTAACAGCAGTCAATAATATCTGGAAGTCAAGCTTGACTAATATAGCATTTCCATATGATCTATAACAATGATGGCAAACCTTTTAGACACTGCGTGCCCATGGAGGAGGAGGTGCTTCGGCAGGTACCACGCATACCCACACACCCTTGTAATTTTGCGATGTTGCATAAGCACATGCGCAAGCCCTTCTGCAGGTTCCCATGTCCCCCCTACAGAAGCACATACCCCATGTGGTTTCCCCCACACACAGGTCCCCCACCCACCCACTCACCACTCCCACAGGTGCACATGCCACCCTGCACCATGCTCATGCCTCCTCCCACACACACACGTGCCATTGCTGCCTCCTAGGAGGGGCTGTGTCTGGTTGCCTGACATCTTCCCCACCGCTGCCTCCCAGCGGGACTTCAGCCTCCCCTCTTGCCTTCCCATTGGCGGAGGGAGAGGGCTGGGTGGTGAAGCAGCACTGACATTGGCGGCAGCCAGGATGGGTGAGGCGGGGCTAGCCTGGGACGGCTTGCAAGCCCACAGAAAGTTCTTTGTGTGCCACCTCTGGCATGTGTGCCATAGGTTTGCCACCACTGGTCTATAAGGTGTCAGTCTGATGCTAGATATTTCAGGGTTTTCTAATTGCTCTCTCTTTGCATTTCCTGCATACTAAGATTATCACAGTCTTGTTTCTGGCAGTGATGGTGAAGTAGCTCATTTTTAGGTATTGGCACATATCCTATATTAACAGATATTATTGTTAATTTTGGCCATAACAAGTATCCTTTTGCTACTGATGGCCACTTGCACGCTATTATCAAAATCATACAGTCACTCATTAAATGGAATCACCTTACCTTGGCGCTTCTGCCCCCGGTAAGATCTGTTGGCCAAAGATCAGGATACCAGCCTTGATATTTTCATATGCTCCAGCTTGGGCTAACATCTGGCATTTTCAGCAAGCAAGTCAAACTTCACAAAGGAAAAGAAGCCCTGCAGAACTGTTTTTAACTTTTTGGATAAAAGAACAATAAACAAAGGTTACCTGGTGTATGTGTGTGTGTGTGTGTGGGGGATCATTTAGTTCACATTCAGAGCTTGAGAACAGTCACTCATGTTAAGCTGATGATTAATCCATCTTTATTAATCGTTTCAGTGAATATTATTAAACTGATTCATTACATTAATTGTTAACCATGTGTCTGTGCTGTGTTTTGTTTAAATTTTAAAAATCAGTTGGAATTACTAAGGCCAACTCTGCATTATACTTTAAGAGTGAAGATTTAAAGTCACATGAACCATTAACCATTGCTCCATCCATTAATATGTTAATGACAAGATGATTCAAACAATGACTTTAAAAATCATTATTAAAAATTGTAATGAATTAGAGAAGAGAATTGATTTTAAACATTCCAAGCTCTATGTGAACTGAGCCTAATTTAATATTTTTGAATTAATATGTAAACCAACACTGTTATTCCTCACTAATTATGCATTTCATTTTTGATAATGTCCCAGAAACCCTTGACTAATATTCAAACCTCTGCTGTCTCTCTCTGTGTATATTTAGTAAATCTGAATGAAGATTTACTAAATATACACAGAGAGAGACAGCAGCATCCATTACCTCTGAACAATATGCCTTCATTAAATATCCCACAGACACCTAGAAACATAACACACGAACTGTCTTTGTTCCATTGGCAAGCTTACTTTTTGCTCAGAAAGCCATGTGACAGAATGCCTCAAACCTACACCAGTTGAGAAAATATACCCTCTTGTTCGTATTGATCCACCTAAGATCAGGAGAGAAGTAGTAGCACACAGAATGAAGCAAGATAATGACCCTCAACACCCTCTGAATGGATATAATAAGCCTCAAGTCTGCTGGCTCAGATCCAGGGAGAGCTTTATGACAAGAACAAACGTTCTTGAGGACACACAAGAGCAAAACCAAATTAAAGGATGGAGGAAGAAGCTCACTGGGCAAGGAACATCATTAAAGGAGGATATAGCTGAGGAACTAAATCTCCCTTATGTCACTTGGAGGACCCGATATAGGCTGAGGGTTGGAGTCCCTAAATGCAAGACCAATATGCTCAAGTGGGGACTGCTGGTGGACAAAAACATGCAGTGTGAATGTGGAGAGATACAGACTCCAGCTCATTTACTGGTCTGCCAATTACTGCCAGAAACATGTACCAATGAGAAATTAAGTTTGGCCAACGACAAAGCCAAGAAAGTGGCTTCATTTTGGTAGTCCAGGGTTTGATTGGAACATGAAAGAAGAACACAGAAAGAATCCACTGCCTGCGTATCTGTACTTGTGGGAAGTTTCCACATGGACTCTAATGCATACTCATGGCTTGAGTGAAGAAAGGTATACTTAATTGCCATAGTAGCACATGGGAAATGGCCCACATGTTTCTTGGACTCTGACACCCAATTATATATGTATTTCTGAGGTGGCAAATTAGGTGCTTCCCTTCTAAAAAAAAACTCTTGCCTCATTGCATTCCAGCCAGGAGCAATTCAGCATTTCTGGCTATAAACTGGGTGTCCTGCTGTTTTCCAAATGCCTGTGAGTCTCAATGTTCAAAAGGAGCCTTCATAGCAAATCTGTGGCTGGCATAAATAACATGGACTCTTCTGCTGACACAAGACTTTTTCCAGAGGCAATGATCGTCGTGTCCACAGGCAGAACATAAGTTTATCTCCATGCAGGTTCTTTCCAGACCCTCACCCCAGGGAGATGTTATTGTTATGACATTGCTAATGTGCTCTTCAGGGAGAAATAAAATCCGGAGGATGAGACGGGGAAAATGAGAGAGGCTCCTGCTGTGTTTGTGGCACTGTTATCTCCAACTGCGCCATCAACACTTGTGAGCCTTTTTTTAAAAAGACATAACCACAGACAAAGCATGGGCAGAACATGGCCATGTTTCAAGAACAGACTATGATAAGAGGGAGAGATCCTTGTGGAATTTCACTCTCCCGGTAGAGATGCTGGCTAGAACAGCATTGAACAGTCTGTTGTTTCAATTTTGAGAGTAAAAATCATGCTTTTGAGGAAGAGAGGAAGATTTTCCCTTCAAAACATTTTAATTATGCATGCATATATGTCAATAGTGAGTGCAATGGCTCAAGTGGTTAAGATGCTGAACATGAAGACTGGAAGGTCAGAGTTCAATATCAGAGTACTGCATGACGGAGAGAGCTTCCATCTCTGTCCCAGCTCCTACCAACCTAGCAGTTTAAAAGCAAGAATGCAAGTATATAAATAGGTACCAATTTGGTGAGATGGTAAACAGTGTTCTGTGCACTCTAGTGTCTAGGCATGCCTGCCACATGTCCATGGAAATGTCTGCAAATGCAGACAGCGCTGGCTCTTTGGCTATAAACAGAGATGAACACTGAACCTTAGAGTCAGATACGAATGGCTTTCAAGCAAGGGCAAGATTTACCTTTACTTATACTGTATGCCTATATGCAGTGGCGTAGCGTGGGGGGGCGGGGGGGGCAAATGCCCCGGGCAGCGGCTTTCAGGGGGCGGCAAAATGTCCCCTCCCCACCCTTTTGCTGGTGAGCGCCCCACGTGCGCTTCGCCGCTTGCAGGCGAGGAGGAGAAAAAGGGTTTTTTTAAAGACGGACAATTCAAGGAGGAGCCCATCCGCCCGCCCGGCTGGCCGTCGGGGGCTCTCCTGGCGGCGGCCCGCGTGTGCGCGCACGCTGCTCGCCTCCGCCCGCCCACTCACCCACCCAACTTGCCGTGAGACGGGGCGCTCATCGGGGGTGGGTGGCGCCGTGGCGGGGAGCCCCTGGTGGCTGGCTGGGCAGGAGGAGGTGGGCAGCGTGCGCGCGCACGCGGGCCGCCGCCAGGACAGCCCCCGACGGCCAGCCGGGCCCCTCCTTGAATTGTCCGCTTAAAATAAAAACACTTTTTCTCCTCCTCGCCTGGAAGCGGCGAAGCGCAAGCCGGGCTCTCGCCAGCAAAAGGGTGGGGAGGGGACAGTTTGCCGCGCCCCCTGAAAGCCGCTGCCAGCGAGCGAGAGGACGGGTTGTGCGGTCGCGCGCGCGAGCGGACGGGTCGTGCGGTCGCGCGCGTGAGCGGACGGATCGCGCGCGCGAGCGATCGCCTTCTGCCTGGGGGGCGCCTTCTGCCTGGGTCGGGGGGAGGGGGCGGCGGCAGCGGCGAGCTGGGGGGGGCGGCGAGTTTGTTCTTCGCCCCCGGCGGCTGAAGACTGCGCGACGCCACTGCCTATATGTATGTACGTATATACAGTACATATACTGTATATTCGTATAAAGGTAAAGGCCTCCCTTGCTCTAAAGTAGGCATGCCCAAACTATGGCCCACAGGCTGGGTACAGCCCCCGAAGCCATTCCATCAGGCACGCAATGCCCTTATCAAACCAGGAGGTAAATACAGACGCTTCCACGCATGTGCAAAAAGCGGCCATTTTGTGTCCTGGTTTGGTGCAGGAAACAAAATGGCTACATTCACGGATGCACAGAAGCATCCACGCCAAACCAGGAAACAAAATGCCACTTTCACGCATGCACAGAAGTGGCCATTTTATTTCCTGGATTGGTGCGAACATTTCTGTGCATGCATGAAAGTGGCCATTTTGTTTCCTGCACCATACCAGGACACAAAACTGCCACTTTAGCGCATGCGCAGCATCCATGCCAAGCATGCACAAACATGCCGTGTGTCCAGGGGCATGGTTTGGCCTGCTCAGCTGTTCCGGGGGCGTGGTCAGGCCCCTGACCCAAAAAGTTTGGGCATGCCTGCTCTAAAGGCAGTTATGTTCGACTCTAGGGGTTGGTGCTCATCTCTGTTTACAGCCAAAGAGCCAACACTGTCTGCATCTGCAGATGTTTCCATGGTCATGTGGCACATAGAATGCTGTTACCTTTCCCACCAAAGTGGTACCTATTTATTCACTTGCAATTTTTTGTTTTCGGACTGCTAGGTTGTCAGGAGCTGGGACAGACAACGGGTGCTCACTCCATTGCTCAGCACTTGGGTCTCAAACTGACCTATTGACCTTCTGGTCGTCAAACTCAGCATCTTAACCACTAAGCCACCATGCCCCCTGTATATTAATATACATTAATATATATACAGAATATTTTTTCCCAGCTCTCTTTGTTATCCTCCTTTCTTCCTAACTGCTGTTGCTGCTTCAAAAACCTTTGTCCTTCAGGATAACAGAATTAATTCCATGGGTTATCTGAACCAATTAGGAATCAAAGAGTGAATGGAATTATGCCACTACGCTATATGGCCCATCAGATTTGGCTTTGGCACAGGGTCAGTGAAGGCAAGCAGAGTTAATTGAAAATGAAGCCCATGCCTCACTCACAAATGAGGGCAAAGAGATACATGGATAATATCAGCCAATTGTGAGCATATAGGAAATGATATCAACACATCAGTTAATTGGATTTGTTTTTATAAACAGTGAAACACTGCTCTGGATGGAATGTTTTGATTTACTGGATTACAAATCCCATAATTCTCCATTCTGAATAGACAAGACGTCTTCTAGAAACATAAATATAGTTCTCCTGGGAGAAAGGCCCAAACTGAAAGGCTTCCAGGCTGAGCTAGGCTTAATTCTTCCTAACTTCATGTTTAGAAAGAAAGTTCCCAGATAGCAGGAACAGAAAGCTATGCCTAACTTAGCTTCAAAGCTCTCTAGTCAATGCTTTTCTCTCAGGTAAGCCATACATAGGTGTCAACCTTTCAGGGAACCCCCCCCCACACACACACACACACACAATGGAGAATTATGGGATTTATAGACCCAAAAGTCCAAAAATCCCATCCCTAATGAAAGTAAGTGCAAGAATGGAACAGCAACAAATAGAAGATTTGTCCAGCTATAATGGTAAAATTATGAGCAGTGTTCAAAAAAATTCAGGGAATGGTTTATGTTGGCTGGCATTCTAATTTGTATATGGAATACAAACCAGACAATGCAAGAAGTATTACAGGAATTTATATTTATTATCAGATTGAAGTGTGGTGGGGTGGCTGCAGTATTCTCTACCTAGAAATCACTAGAAAGGGTCGCGATAAATCAGAATTTACTTGACAGCACATCATGATGATGATGACACCGACACCGACGCCGAATACAGAAAATAAACAGAAGTTGAATACTAAATCCTGACAAGATGGCAACTCTCCATATTGGTGGCTCCCAAATCTAGGAACCTGGTATAGAACTCTTTCATGTGGGAATAAATATGCTACGTGGAGTACCCTGTTGTTAAGGTAAAGTTTTTGAAAAGCTAACTTTTTCAAACTCTACTGTTAGACTTGTGCAAAGTCTATATCGAACTGTTTCTTAAGAAAACTAAGAAATGAAATAATCCCCAGGTTTTCGAAGGAGGGGTGAAAAAGATGATTTATTTAGGTAATACAGTTTTCACTGATTCAGTACCTTCCGGGGTAAGACTACAACTACCACAACTTCCAATCTCTTCTGGACAGCACCAATTTTGGGAAGGCCCATTCTAATATATCTACCTGCCTACTCCATTCAAAATGCATGAGATGGATAACACATCATGAAAATACAAATGATCATTTCATAAACATCTGAAGTACAAGTGCAATAAAGCAATGCTCATGCCTTGAGGATCAAGAGTTCTGGAGACTTGGCTGTGTGACTGAACAACAAACACACACTTGGGTAAAATCCCTTGACTGCTCTGCATTTATTTTGTCCTTTCCCAATGAAGTCAATTGAAGACCATGAAAGGGCTCATCTCACTGAGGAGTCTCTGCAGAGAACTTAGTAAAGGTAAAGGTCTCCCTTGCTCGAAAGCCAGTCATATATGACCCTAGGGGGCAGTGCTCATGTCTGTTTACAGCAAAAGAGCCAGGACTGTCTGCGTCTACAGATATTTCCATGGTCATGTAGCAGGCACGACTAGATGCTGAAGCACACAGAATGCTGTTGCCTTTCCCACTAAAGCAGTATCTGTTTATTTATTTGCAATTTCTTGCTTTCAAACTGCTAGGTTGGCAGGAGCTGGGATAGACAATGGGAACTCACTCCATTGTGCACCACGCGGGTCTCAAACTGCTGATTTACTGAACCTCCAGTTCCTAAGCTCAAAGCCTGCAAACCAAGGCTTCACAGCCTTTGGCCCATGGGCTGGACCTGGCCCCTGACACCATTCTATCCGGCACGTGGCAATGATCCCAGAAACGGAAGTGGATGTGTTTACGACAGCCATAAATGTGCCTGTGCATGCACAAACAATCCTGTGCATGTGCTAATGTGCCTGCCACAGTTTATGGCAGCGTCTGTGACAGGGGAACCACTTGTCCAGCCCACTCAGATGTTGGAGGGGGAATTGTCTGGCCCATGGTGTGGCAATGTTGAGAACCCCTGCAAGGCTGCTCTAAGCCAACATCATATGTCCCCACCTACCCCCACCCCGCAAAGACTGGACTCAGAGGATGGGGGTTGCTGGTAAAAAAAACCAGGCCTATAAATCCTACCTCCCCCTCAATAAAAACAGAATTGTTTCAGCCCTCCAATATGGAGGCCATGAATACTCATGCAGGGGAGGAGTTGCCCACTGCCCCCCAACTCTTAGAGAAGGTGGTGGTAATCACACTCTCAATTCTTGAAGTTGTGCTCCCTTAAATTAGGAAGAAATTGTCCTTGTGAAAACACATTAAAAGTTACAGTGTATCCTTGAAATTATCATTGGAAGGTATATGCTGTCTTCCTTTGTAGATCTAATTGCAGAGTCATGCATACCAAGACCTCTTTAATGGGAAAAAATAATCTAAGAACAGGAAAATCAGGATCAGCGCATCATCTTCTATGGCCCAGACATCTTTCTCCAGACTTGGAGTGAGGGATTCCTTTTCTCCTACACCCTCTTGAAAAATATTACAGGGCCATAGGGTTGCACTGTAAACTACTCCACCACATAATAGCTTTAACCATGCAGGAGAACAAACTATAGGAGTTGCCATTTTGAGATATGGATAGTTAAATTCTGATTCAAAAGGAGACCATTTTATCTGCATGTAAGAAAATAAAACTGCTATGCTGGCAACACTTGAGATACTAAATAAAATCTCTAATACAGTCAAACCTCACATAAAGAGTGCCTCGCTTAGAGACTAACTCGCTTAAAGAGCAGAATTTTCTCTGAATGAGTCACTTCGCTTAACAACTAAACCAACCAAAAACTCACTTAACAAATAAATTGGGGCTCGCAATCCCCCCTCCCCGGCCAGAAGTCACAATTGGTCACTTAAAATGGTGTTTCGCTTAAAGAGCAAACTCTCTTAAAGAGCAATCCTGTGAAACACATTATGCTCTTTAAGGGAGGTACAACTGTATATATAACCAAGAACTGATAGAAGTACAGCAATCATTATGCTGATTTTATCTAGGTCTCCATGAAATCTGTGGAATTATATCTGACCTTCTAGCCTTTAATCCTATTACCATGCCTTTTGTGTTATGCCATTGAAGTGATGTTCTGAGCAAAACCAATTCTGCAGTAATCCAGAATTTCCTAGCAGCAGGTAAATATCAGCACCGAACAGATGTCATAGCTCTAAAGCATCTTCTGTGACCTACTGCTGAACTATGGCTGGAAATGAAATAAAAATATAGCTGAACTGGGAAAATTCACCAAATACTACAACAAAAGGAGGTCAAGCAGAAAAAAAGTGCAGAATATTCTGATAAATTGTGATCATTTCTCCAGTACTGATTCTTCTTCTTCCATGTCTAGGCCAGACATGAAACTGACAAAATTCTTCTTCATCTTTCATGTCCCGATCAAACCCTGGACTGCCCAAATGAAGGCACTGTTTTGGCTTTGTCGTTGGCCAAACCCAAGTCCTCATCAGTGCACTTGAGCATGTTGTTCTTGAATTTAGGGACTCCAACCCTCAGCCTATTTAGGGTCCTCCAAGTGATGTATTGTCTGATGGGGTCTTTTAAACCTTCTAGTTCAGAGGTGCCCAAAAAGTGGGCCGATCATGTGTTTTAGGAAGCCAGTCATAAAGGGCGCTGTACGGCCACGTTTTACTTCCACTTCCAGGAGTGATGAGGGCTTCGCGGACCAGATGAATTGGCATCAGGGGCTCCACCTGGCCCCCAGGCCTTAGTTTAGGCACCACTGTTCTAGTTGAAAGATTGTTTCCAGTTTCAGTTTTCTGTCTGCCTGAGTTTTTAATAGGGGTGCTGTTTTTTTTACCTTTTCAAACAATTTGCTTTTAAATTGTTTTAAAATTATTTGCTTCAGTAGTTTAAGACCCAGAACCTTGTTTCACAAAGCAGTTCCAGGCAACCTTGCCTCCAACCCCAGTCATCTAATCATGAAACAATTTATTTAAAAACTGGTACTTTCCTTCCTTAGGCAGACTTTCAATACAGACTTCCTGTGAAAGATTTTTAATGACAGAAGTTGAAAAAAATATGAGATGAAATTGCTGTTTGAAAGGCTTCCTCTGCAGCGCTTGTCCTGCTTCAATGACATCTTAGAGGGAAAATATTACATACACGCACGCAAGATGGGCACTCAAGATGGCTCATAAAATTGAAATCATACAATAATAACAAGTTAAAATACTATATAAAACTATATAGTAAAAAAAACCAAATAAACATTGGGAAAATTAAAGACAATTTTAAAACAAGTTAGAATGATCTAAATTGCATAAATGGAGTGTTTCCTAGACTTCCACGTATTGTAGTAGGAAGCAGCTGGAATAGGAACTAGGGATGTGAACATCATCATTGGCTGAAGATATCCTGAAGCCTTTGCCCAAGTATGTGCCCAGTATGCCCCATATTATGGCATACCCTAAGAAAACACCGGCCTTAATATTAGTTCCATGGATTGACTCATCAGCCTTAAAGGAGAGAACCCAGTTCAGTGGTGGCAAACTTGGCACTCCAGGTGTTCTTGATCTTCAATTTCCAGAAGCCCTGATCAGCAGGAGTGCTGACTTGGGCTTCTGGGTATTGAAGTCCAAGAACAGCTGGAGTGCCAAAGTTTGCCATCACTGACCTAGTCCCTCCCCTCTCTACCATCACTTTCTAGAAGGTAGGCAGAAAAGAGATTCCTCTATGCATTGATTGCTTGCCTTTGAGAACAACCCCTCTTCTCTGTAGACTTACAGTATTTGTCTCTACAAGGACAAAAGTGATGACAAATTGGGAAGGACTTGGTATTTTTCAGACAAGAAGCAAAACAAAATAAAGACAAAAGCGCTGTGGCTCCTTAAAGACTAATTGTTATATTTTAATGTTAGCTTTTCTGGATCAAAACCACTTCCTCAGATATAACAGTGGGACTTTTGTCTTTATTTTTGTTTGTTTTGTTCCTTGCCTGATATGCTTGCACAGGTTAACATGGCTTCCACTTCAAGAACTTCTCTAAATCTGTAGGCTTAAGTAAACCTATTGTTTAAGAACTCAAATTATGAGGGGCCTCAAGATACAGCTATGTTAGAGATTTTAAAATAGAGAGAATAATACATTTATTATGGCAATGTTATAAAGTTCTGAGAAGGTTTGGTAATGACCAAGGGTGCCCAAAGTGTGTACCCCCACAAGCCTCAGAGAAACTGGTTTGCTATTAAAACACAATTACCCCTTAATTGGGTTTGAATTTGGCCTTCAAAGGCTTTAAAAGCAAACAAGCAAATAGGCCAGTCAGATTCAAGAGAAAGCCAGTTGAAGACTGAGGGAGGAAAACTGAGGGCTGGGGGACATGGGAAGATCCGATTCTTGTGCCCATTGTCACAAGCCGTAGTAGGATTCAGCAGGTTCACCCCGTTTTGACAGAACAGATATCTAATTTTTTGTTGAGTTTGGTGTACCAGTTGTTAAATTATTTGAATGCCACCTCTGATCAGAGTCTAGGATACCCCTCTATTAAATACGACTCTGAGATGAAAGCTAGGGTAAGCCCGGGGGGATGGGGTTAACAGAAGAAAGAGGGATGAGAAAGAGCTCATGAAGGGACAAATGAAAAAGCATATTATTCATTGCATGACATGTGTATACATGTGTGAATACAGGTGTAGAGAAATTAGGTTGGAGGGAGGTCTTTCTACCACTGTGTTTGTATGATGAGGAAATAATGGAGAAAGAAAGATACTACATTCTTATCCCTCCACAACCACAGTGGGTGTTTATCCATCTCAATGTTTCCTACTACGATAAGTGATTGTGCTTTTTAATTTGTCTGATGCATACTGTGCATAATGAATTTTGGCAAGGGAATACAAAGGAGGTGGGATCCGCCAATGTAAATGGTTGTGGCAGGGAGGCTCAGTCAACATATACACCCAGTTCCAGTGCTTGGAGAAGTTACTTTCTTGGACTCTCACTCCTGGAATCTCAGCTATCTGGGAGATTTTAAGAATTGTAATCATTAAAGCAATTTTTCCTAGCTCTGTTCCACCCTCTCCCAAGCTAGAGCAGTGAGACCATGATGGATGGGTTACCATGCCTTCCATCTGCACATTTGTACATCTCTGTGGGTATTATGTAATTCCAATGCAATGTAAAGTGGTACAGTGTTTTTACACCATGTGGGAAAATGTTTGGACAATCAGTTCCATTCCTCTTCAGGGACAAGGTTGATGGGGAGGGTGGGCTAAGAAGATCACATGAGGCAGACTGCAATGAACCCATTAATTAAGAATATCACTGAAGAGTACTCAGCTTGGCTTTCCTCATCATCTGAGTCTTTTGGGGTCTTATTAAAGAAGCATTAAAATGTTATCGAAAATGTTGCCCAAAGGTAAAGGGACCACAATTTTATTCCCAATGTCTGGCTTCACATCCAGAAACCAAAACCACTCAGCTATCATAGTTTTTAAACCAGTGGTTATAACTACAGCTTGAGTTCTATACATCAGTTAAGCATTCTATCATTGAATTACTTTTATTCCCACTTTTCTTTAGTCTTTTGTCAATTCTTTTCATCTGATAACCCTTCTCAGACTCTAATAGTATGAAAGCAAATGGAAACCATTTGTGCAGCTAATCTAAAGCATGCAAAAAAGTACAGAGTTGTATAACTTTCCTTCCCACCCATTGTTTTATGTCGTGTTTTTTTAAAAGATGCCTTTGTCTGGACCTTTCAGCTTCTAGAAAGCATTCTATCTACCTGATTTTTAGTACCTTATTCTGAATGTCTTTCTACTTCCACAGCAGCCTTTCAGAGGTGGGGCACTCAGAACCAGAAAAAAAAAGCTATACCAAGGGATAACCAAAATGAAAAGAAGTGCTAGACAGTTTGATTAATTTCCTGTTTGTCACAGATAGCACATAACACTTTTCCCACAGAGCTCCCACAATCACCAGCTTGATGTTGCATAAATTGGATATAGACCCCATTGTTATCTGTGTGCCTTATGTTTGCAAAAGGAAGTAATGAATGTGCATTGATTGCACAAGCTAGTATGGAATTGTCAGCCTTTGTTGGGTCCAGAATACATCATTGTCAACTAGAGCCAGCCCAAGCATAAGGCAAATGAGTCAACCACTTCAGGCAGCAGATATTGGAGCACCAGGGGCATCTTCCTGGCTGTTCCATCTGAGGGTCCCAGCTGTTCTCTTCTGGAAAGAGGATTCAACATTATAGGCCACATGACTAGCCTGTTGCCCCAGGTGTACAACCAGAATCCTGCTATCTCCAGTATTGAAATAAGTGTCCCTGGACAATTTAATCCATTCCTATAAATAAAAGGAGGCAATGTTTTACCCTTTTCTACCAGAAAAATATCCTGGGATATCATTCTTGCCAATTGGTTCCATTCCTATCCCTTCTTTTTTCCTGTATTGTCTCAATTTTTTGTTACATGTGGTAAATATCAAGTTTCATCTGCTATAATGTACGGTAATTGCAATGATAATAGTCAGGCTAAATTGACAAAACTACTAATACGTCCGTCCATCCGTCCGTTCGTTCGTTCGTGAGATTGTGAAGCTTGTCCATGGCTACACAACCTGGCTGTTCTCCCTGGAGGCACAGTGGAGAATTGAACTCCCAACCTCAAGATCATTAAGCCAGCCAGCCAGTTCAAAGCCTTTATAGCCCACCTTATATCACAGGATCTCAAGACAGGTAAAAATGTAAAACAATTTAAACTTAAACAGTTTAAAACACCAAATTAGAACAGTGAAACCATTGGATTAAAACCTGCAGAGGCCATGATCATCAGCCTGAAAGGCTATAAAAAACAATCATGTTTTGATGGTGCCAAAATTATACCAGTGTCGGCCACTTATTATTTGTATCAACACCTGATCATACTGCTATGTATAAACATACCAGTCCAGTATTCTCGCTCTTGAAGAACACTGAAGAAATAGACTTTATCCACAAAAGCTCATGTTAATAAAGGGTAAAGGTCACCATTGCTCGAAAGCCAGCCATATACAATTATATAAGGTTCAGTGCTCATCTCTGTTTATAGCCAAACAGCCAGCGCCATCTGTATCTGCAGATATTTCCATGGTCATGTGGCAGGCATGACTAGACACCAGAGTGCACATAACACTGTTTACCTTCACACTGAAGTGCTATCTATTTATCTACTTGAAATTTCTTGCTTTCAAACTGCTAGGTTAGCAGGAGCTAGGACAAAGACAGGAGTTTACTCCATCATGCAGTACTCGGGTATCGAACTCTGACCTGGTCATGAAAGTTTGTTTTTGGTTCAAATAAAGAATAAAAATTTATTAAGATTTTTTGCTTAGTTCTAAAGGATGAATCAGATTAGCATTTGCATCCCTAGAAAAAAGTGATGTAAACCAACCGCAAAAAACGTACATTTTTATTTATTCTATGTCTCCTCTTTCTGCCAAAGAGAGAGAGAGAGAGAGAGAGTAACAGGCTTCTGCTTCCAAGAGTGCCCTGACATTTCAATGAACAAAACAGTATGAAATCTAGAATGGACAGCGCAACCAAGTCAGACATCACTCTTGAAAATATTAGCCGCAACAATCAGAGCAAATTCCTGACAATGTCAGATGTCGCATGAGTTTCTAGTGACAGCCTGGCATGAAATCCAAAGTGATGGTCAGCTATTGCCTTCTATTCTTCTGGCAATTAACGGGGACCCATGCATGGCAATGCTCCAGGCTGTATCCGTAGTTTAATGTAACTTGACAGACTGGCCTACCAGACCATGGTCTGTCAGACCTCAGAAACTAGCATCTCTGGTCAAGATATAGTGCAATTATTAATCATCTGATAACTTTTGTGCAAAGCTTTTATTTTTCTACCTTTGTCACACTCATTCCACCAGGATACTTGATAAATACACATGAGCAAGGAGCAAAATTAAGGCTGCACAAAATATCTCAAGCCAAACAGGTTTCCTTTCCCGTCCATTGGTGCCCCAGTTCTATAGTGGGTGACTGGAAACATAACAAAAAGAGGTTTCTGATCCCTGATAAAACTGGAAGGCCTTCATGTAATTGGGGAGTTCTGTAACAGTGCTGATGATCTGAGCTCATCCCGAATCTGCATATTGCCAATCCCTTCTCTTATACTGTAGAACAGGGGCTCCCAACCTGTGGCCCATGGGCCAGACCTGGCCTGCAGCACCATTTCATCTGGCCCACCACCACCACACCTGCACCTGGTAGTGGAAGTGGACGTGTTTACATTAGCCGTAAAACATGCCTGTGCATGCATGAACGTACCTGCAGCTGTTGTAAATGCAGAAGTGGGCGCATTTACAGCTGTTGTAAATGCACCTGCTTCTGCTTCCGAGGGGCATGGTCAGGCCCACTCAGCTATTCAGGGGACTTGGTCAGGCCCACAGCATCAAGAGGTTGGGAACCCTGCTGTAGAAGGCCAAGGCGAAAGCAGCTTGTGGAACAAGGACTTTTTAATTTCCTCTCCCTCCATGTTCAATTCAGGAACCAGGATACAAAGAAAGAGCCTCTTCAAAGATTGTGAATACAATCGGGTGTACCCTGGATGAAAACCTTTCTGGCTGATCTTTCTAACACTAGATTGAACCAAAGGGACTGAAGAATGAATCCACCAGAAACATCTTTGTCAGGATCAACCATAACATGGATCTCAATAAATATTGAGGGTCTTTCCAGTAACAAGCACACTCTACTGGTGGATATGTGAGATAAATACAAATGTGTCAAACTTTTGGTCCAGAAAACCCATCAGAGGTCAGCAAGGTACAGACCCAAAATAGCTGGAGTGGAAGTAGTGATTGGGAGACCGCATGACCAGTATGGGAGTGCAATTTTTCCTACACCTGGCCTCAGTATAAAATCAGCTGCACTGATGGAAATGAACAACACTGACATTCTCACCATCCAAACCCCACAATTCTCTGTTACCTCTTTCTATAAATCGCCAGAAGCAAACTTTAGTTTTAATGTTCAACCAGCTTTGCAGTGAATCCCTCATGTCTGTTGAACCATGTCTGTCTATGTCTCTTTTTCTGTGAGAGGTGCCTAGTCTTTAACATCCACATGACAGGCGGAAAGATACACTTGTTATTCAACGGTGCAAGGAGAATACATGAAGAGGAAACACATGCTACCCCTACCCCAGTCATCGCCACTTTAATCACACAATATGATCCACTGAGAATCCAGAGACATAGTCTTATATCTTGTCCATGTGACTTACAACACTGTTTTCGTTTTCTGGGTCACACAGACATTTGATACGGGACAGTCTTTTTCTCTTCAGTTTATGTGATGAAAGCATCAAAGAATCATACAATAACTGAGTTAGAAGGGGCTTATGAGGCCATTGAGTCCAACCCCCTGCTCAATGCCAGAATCCAGATCTAAGCAGAACTGACAGGTGTCTGTCCAGTTCTTGCTTGAATGCTGCCAAGCATTGGAGTGCTCACCAACTTGTGAGGTCATTAGTTCCAGTACTGTACTGCTATAAAAGTTAAGGCATATTTCCTGATATTCAGCCAATACAGTACAGTATCTGCCATCCTGTAGTTTGAGCCCATTATTAGGTGTCCTGTACTCAGGGATTATTGAGAACTAATCCTGTACTCTCCTCTTCATGAATATATTTCAAGCATTTGAAAAGTGCTATCACATCCCCTCTGGGTCTCCTTTTTTCATGGCTAAGAATGTCCAGTTCCTTCAATATTTTCTCATATGGCTTAGTTTCCATTCCCCTTATCATCCTTATTGCCCTCTTCTAAACATGTTCTAGTTTTTGCTGAAGGGGAAACTCTATAGCAGGGGTTCCCAACCTAAGGACAGTGGGCCTGATCTGGCCCATGGCACCATTTCATATGGCCCCCACCCCTCCAAGGGCATTAATGATGTATGATGTACTGTATATCGTTTCTATGATGACATGACATTGTGATTTATGTGTTTCTGATCAAATTTTGTATACTATATGATATGTTATCACTTTGTATTTACTGTGTATTTTGGTTACTGTATATTGTTTGATTTTGTTGTTTATATTGTATTTATTTTTATGATTATGTAAGCCACCCTGAGTCTGGTTCTCCTGAGTGGATGGGATATAAATTTGAAAATTAAATTAAATTAATGAAACAAAATGGCCATCCCTTTCTCTGAATGTTGGCTTCGCTTAACAAATAAAACCAACCAAAAACTCGCTTAACAAATAAATTGGGGTTCCCCATCCCCCCCACAATTGGTCACTTACAATGGTGTTTCGCTTAAAGAGCAAACTCGCTTAAAGAGCAATCCTGTGGAATGTATTATGCTCTTTAAGCGAGGTACAGCTGTAAGTTTAACCTTCAGCACCTATTGACAATTGATGCCATGAAGTCTCACTCCCATGTCTGTTGAAATTGATTTGATCCATGAAAGCTAACATTAAAATATAACAGTCTTCAAAGTGCTACAACATTTTGGTTTTGTTTTTGTTTTGTGTATTCTCTGATATGCTTGAAACACAGACTAACATGGCTACTATTCCAAAAAATTCAAGTAAAAACACAGAGGCAGATAACCACCCTTTTCTTGGCTGCTGAGAGATGCCATGGGCAAGAATTTAACAGGAAGCACTACGAGAAGGACACTCTTGCTCGTTGGCCTTGCAACAAGGCAGATTTCTCAGATAGGCCTGGCATTTTCATCTTGACAGGTAAGAAAAACGACTCTCCTAAGGGGCAAGCAAGCCAGACTTTCTGAGACTGAAAGACATCTTAAGGTTTTAAAAGTGCAAATTGCATTGCCATGGCATTCTCTTGTCCTCTGTCTGGCTGGAAAGGACTTTATTCATCTTATATCTCTCTTTTTTGTAACACACTCTCAAACTTAATCTTTGATTTTTCTACACATACACAGAAGTGAGCAATAAACAATTGTCATTATATTAGGAATAAATGGGAGCTCAGGATTTTAATGTTCCAGGGAGGGGGTAGGAATTGGGAAGAATTGCAGAACAAACAGGGGGAGGGAGTATTTCCAGCAGTTGTTCCCTGACAGAAATGAAGATCTAGTTCTGGTGTTCTAAAGATATCTTCCTTTTTTTTTTTGCCTCATTGTTAGCAACAGCTGCCAGAGGAGTAGGTTTAATTATTTCCATTTTGGGTTCCTTCTGTCATGTTATCTAACTTGATCTGATGAAGTCTACAATTCATGTCTCCTAAGAACAAGACCTTGGCCAATGTCTTCCAAAACTCAATGGATGAAAAATTCATACCCAACATTTCAGATTATCTTTTTCTCTCCTGATGCCTAGAGGGGGTGCTCAGAGATGGCAGGGTAAGTCAGAGCCAGAAAATCCCCTGAAGGGATATTTAAAATCATAGCCAGCCTTAACCTTTTTTGCGGTATTGTTGTCTTGAACAAAAATGACACAAGTGATTAACGGTGAGATCTTATGGCAAGTTTACTGAAAAACAAACCCCAATGGGGCTGATACCAGTTAAACATCTATACAATTACAGTCTAACCTTCTAAATGAAATTATTTATTGTTTAACTTTGTTTTGGATTTGGGCATAACTTTGTTTGGATTCTAGTGGAACTTTCATATGGAATCATCTCATCCAGTACTTGACCCACTAAAAAAATGTTTTCTTTGAAGTACTGTGACAGATTTGGTGTACTTCACAGAGAATCTTGAGCTGTGGAAAACACATGTATGCCAGGTTTCTTACTAGAAACATTTACTTGGAAGGGTTGGGGTATTTGGCTGTTGGAGGAGGGCAAAGAATGTGAATCCTCTCTCTGGTGCACAGGGGAGAGCCAGGCAGTACAAGCCATAATGTGTGTGGTGGATAGAGTTGTGGGTCTTGCCATTATGAAGCTTTAGACAAATTGTGCAGAACCCTACCAGACAGAGCAGCTGGTAAACCAAGTTTGGATATTTTCTAGCTAGAAAAACTTGAGCTTCTTTATGAAAGTCAGAAATGACTTGACAGCACATAGTATACCTGTAGTGCCTAGCCCATGGGGTATAATAGGCACAAGTCGACCTCACTCAGTAGGGATCTAACAGAAGCAGACACTTACTCATTGGGAGGCTAGGTATGGCAAACCTAGGCAGCATAATGAAATGTAGAGACATCACCCAGCCAACAAATGGCTGCATAGTATAAGCCAACATTTCTCAAACTGTTCCATGGAACACTGGCGGACTTCGGTTCCCAGAAACCTAAGTTATTGCATTGGTTGATCAGTGCTTTGGGAGATTGACTTAGGCTTCTGGGAATTGAAGTCCAAAAATCAAAGTTTGAGAAATGCTGGTATAAGTGATGGTCTTCCCAGTAGTAATGTATAGCTGTGAAAGCTAGACCATAAGGAAGGCTAAGCACAGAAATAGAGATGCCATCAAACTTTGGTGCTGGAGAAGACTTTTGAGAGTCCCCTGGACTGAAAGGAGATAAAATCAGCCAATCTTAAAGGAAATCACCCCTGACTGCTCCTTTGAAGGACAAATACTGAAGCTGAAGCTCAAATACTTTGGCCACCAAATGAGAAGAGATGACTCACTGGAGAAGACCCTGATGCTAGGAAAGATGGAAGGCAAAAGGAGAAAGGGTTATATATTCCCAGTGTTGCTATATGGAGTTGAAGCTTGGACATTGACAAAAGCATATGAAAAGAGAATCGAAGCTTTTGAAATGTGGATCTACAGATGGCTGCTAAGGATATTATGGGATGATCATGTGACTAATGTAGAAGTATTGTGCGAGGTGGATAAAGAAAAAGAACTATTTAAGACCATCAAGCAAAGAAAGCTCCAATACCTTGGCCATATAATGAGGAACAACATAAAATATAGAATATTCCAACTCGCTCTACAAGGAAAGATCCCTGGGAAGAGAGGCCCTGAACGTAGATGGACTTCATGGCTGAAGAACCTGAGAGACTGGTGTGGCATGTCCTCAAAAGAACTGTTCCTTGGAGTTAAGAACAGGAAAACTATTGCCAAATCTAGCCAATAACCGGAACAGATACGGCAGCTGAAGAAGAAGAAAGGGGTGGCAGAGGATGAGATGGTCAGACTGCATCATTGAGGTGGTGGGCATGGATCTGGGCAGACTCTGGAGGATGACGGATGACAGAGGAGCCTGGTGTGCTGTGGTCCATGGGGTCGCAAAAAAATCAGACAATTGTTGTTCAACCGAACAACAACAAGCAAACTACTATGGATGGTGTGCAAAACATAATTAAAAATAAAGTCAACAATGAATAAAATAAACAACCACAGGAAAATACCATCCATACAGCAAATGAGAATACAACTATCAATACCAATGGCTCAGAATACAAAAATAAATAATCTAAAAACTTTCCTAAAGATGGTTTTTTTTCAACTGCTCTCCAAAGCATTGAAGAGTAGAAACACTCAAAATATTCAAAATGTTTTCTGCAGTCTAAGTAGAAATCTGTTCATCCTGATCACCAATAATACAATCTAGAATTTGTGCTATCACAACACAATTTAGGGAAATAAATACATCTGATCATACTAGAAAGGGTCACTTTGTAGGGAGCTATTTCCCTTAAACTAAATGAGCATTCCATCTGTAGTGGAATCATTCCAGACCAACCCCTAAGAAGTAGTAACCCAATAGGTGGACCAGAAAGGTCCAGCTTTGGCATGGAACAGGGTGAGGCAGGAGTGCGATTCCCCCATGTATCTTGTGATTTTTGGGAAACAGATTGCAGTGGACTGCTCTACAAGCTGGTAGAAGGCTGATGGAGTGACTAGAAGGGATAAAATCAGGAACGAGGATATAAGGGAAAGAATTGGAACAGAAACAATCTTGCATTGCATACAGAGACAACAAATAAAGTGGTTTGCCCATTTAGAGAGAATGTCTTGGAATTCCATACTTTACAAAGCATGTGTGGAAAAGGAGGACAAAGACCATGGGGCAGACCCAGAGGAAGGTGGAGACTTAACATCAAAGAAATATTACAGGAGTACCAAATAAAAATGGTAGAGGCCGATAGAAGTGCCAGAACAGGAACCTTGCATCTCCCTTGACACCTGATGGGGCAAAAGAGGAAGCAAAGAAGAAGCTCCACAAGCTGTCCAAATTGTGATTTGTTTCCCCATGCAATTGCCCCCACTGCCTTATTTTCCCAGACATTTGGGCTGGGACAGAACACATTTGATGTTTTGCTAGAGAAAGTAACTCAAGAAAAGTAGGAGAGAAGGAAATCTCAATATACTTCTGATGAATTTCAGACTTTGGGAAAGTCTCTATCTACAAATAAAAGTCATTTTTCACACACCCTGGCATAAATATGGTTTCTGTAGCTTGCTATTCTCTAAGAACTGCAGCGAATTTGTCATGTGCATGCCAAAGAAAATGTTTTCTTCCACTCCAGTAGTTCAGATCTAAAGAAAGGATACTTGCAAAAACCTTTCCGTGACTGCTAGACTTTCTGCGCCTTTCGGCTCCTTGCAGCAATAATTCAAAGGAGAGCAGAGGGATGATTCGGTGTCCTTTTGTAGCCTTCCTGGTTACCGTCCATATGTAGTCGGCTCACACCCCTAGCAAGCTGCAATAACTCTTTCTGCACTCTGTGCTGTTGTCATCTCTCCCACCAATGAACTCAGCTGTGGACCTCAGAAATTCATGGCTCCCAAAGTGTGTATATTCTCTCCCCCAATAGCTCTTTCTCTCTCTCTCTCTTTCCCATCTTCCATTCCTTCTACTTTCACCCATCTCCCAATACACTACTGAACCCAGTTTGTACATCCTTTGGTACAATAGCCAGGTACTGGCAGAGAAGATGGGATAAACTTTAAAAGAGATGAGATAAACAACCACATGAAAACACCTGGGCTTATGTCCCCTCCTCCTCTGTCTGCTCCCATTTTGTCCATTCAGACTGTGGCTAGCATGGCCATCTCTTTTAAAGTTCTTCTTGTTGTGTATTCTTGGGTTCTACCAATGCTCGCAAATGTCACAATGTCCCCCAGGTATAGGGTGTCACAAGCTAGTGTCCTGATGGTAGAAAATGCAACCACAAGCCATTGTACAAATGGTTCTGACAACAGGGAAGTCACGCAAGTCCATATCCAAATAAGGGTTCAATGCATGGCATTGCACAATGGGTGGCAGCATCCCTTTCATTTGTGTCGTATGAGAGCACTGTGAAATACAGTGGTCTCCCATAATGTCAACTTCTGCTCCACGTGCATATGGTTACACTGGATATGAGGCATAATATTTTCAACACCTGATGTGTGTGCTCAGGGCTTTCCACAGCTCAAAAATGTGTGTGTGGCGGGGGGTTACAAAATGCCCCACTTGATGCAACTAAGAGTCAAGCTGAATGGGAAATTCTTGGAGGAGGTGGTGGTGGTGGTGGTGGTGGTGGTGGTGGTGGTGGTGGTGGTGGTGGTGATAGAGGAAGGTGGAGACATAACATCAAAGAAATATTACAAGAACATCAAATAACAATGGTGGTGGCTGCTAGCTAGAAGTGCCAGAACAAGAACTCTCCCACAGAGTAGGTAGTAAAAAAAAATTGAATCCCACCACTGACTAACAGTCTTGAGTGCCAAAGTCCACAGGGAAGGCTGATGGTCCCCAAGTGGATTAAATCCCACTTGAATCCATCTTGATGGAGGGCAGCAACTTCATTAGAACTGGCCCCGGGTTAATGAGGACTTTGTATGCCAAAAGGGCTCAGGACCAGAAAGTGACTCGCAAAACTGGATCAGTGGTACTTGGGTCATGCTGTGATGTGGAAGGCAGATAAAAGGCCACTGCATTATATTCTCAGGACAATCTTCAAGACTGATAGCCATGAGAATTGCCAATATTTGGAATTGGATATGGCAAAATAATAATAAGAAGCAAGGTTACACTTTTTAAAAAGCAATAAGATGACATTTCTGATGTTTTTACATTTTATTTTGGGAGGGTTTTGTTTTTATTTATTTATTGTGTGTTTTGATGCATGTTTACATATATTTCAACCAGAAGAGTAGCGTGCCTTGGCGGGGCCCCGTATAAAAATTTGTTTGGGGGCCCTTAGGAAGGGTAAAGATTTGTTTTGCTTACGCACGCTGGGGGCCCCCGTGGCCCGGGGGCCCCGTATAATTGATATGGCAGATACGGCGGTAGCTACGCCTCTGATTTCAACACATTTCTTTTCAAAGGCAGTACTCCAAGCTTAATTCCAGAGATGAATCACTTATTCGAAGAACTTTGGAATGGCCTCTTTGGTCTAAACTAGTATATTCTTCTTCTCCCCCCTCCCCCAGCCTTCTCTAAGCCCTCCTCTTCCTTGAGGTTGATGTCCATTCTGAATTTGCTTACAGATGTAGTCTCACCTCCAAAATGATCTTATTTCAGCCAGTAAAATATTTTCCTTTGGGCATTTTCCTCCCATTCATTTACATTGAATGATGAGCTGTAACAGTCAGTACTTCCTGTCTCTGATATCACGACTACAGTATTTTAGCTCCTCTCATTTTAAATTTCATTTTAAAAAGTAAATAATATTTAACCCACTCAGCACTTCTTCATTGACCATTGCCTCAATCAAAAAAATTATCATAGAATGTATTCCGTCAGGAAGCCAACCGCAGTGGGTGGAATATTGCTTGCTACACAGACCTGGTGTTCCATAATTGAAACCTCTCCTCCTGCTGACTCTTTATGCATGCACTGAAACCTTCAAAACTCCTTGAATAGATTCTCTCTGGAAAGACTGTTTTCATAACATTTCTACATCAAGCAGATGGCCAATTTCCTTAGAATCCACAGACTTTCACAATTGATTTCTGAAGAGAAGGGATGATCTCAGAATTTTGAACTGGTTGTGATACTTTGAGGTGGGTTTTCTCCTTAACATCTTCTAAATAAGCAGCACAATTTTTATATTTAGTTTTTGCCCACCCTTCTAGATCTGTTTCTTTTAAAAAGAAAGATAGGAGAGAAAAAGGAGGTTTTCATGTGCTTTAAGAGTAACAAATTTTCCCGCTGAAGATATACTAAGTACTGTAATCACAAACGTCAAAATCAAACACTTTCCCAAGGATTCTCTAAGAATTTGGAAAAGTTCCCTTTTGGATTAGGTAAAGGTCTCCCTTGCTTGAAAGCTAGTCATATCTGACTCTGGGGCAGAGGTTGTCAACCTAAGGCCTGCAGACCAGATCTAGCCCACAACACCATTTCACATGGGCCCCCACCCCTCCAAGGGCAGCTGAGAAACAAAATGGCTGCCCCCATCATGCTGGCAGGGCAAAATGACCATCCAGCCCTCAAAGCTGACTGAGAGGGCATGACCCTGCCCTCGCCTTGATGCTCAATTCTGTTTACAGCCAAAGAGCCAGAGCTGCCTGTGTCTACAGATGTTTTCATGGCCATGTGGCAGACATGATTAGATGCCAGAGCACACAGAATGCTGTTACCTTTCCTGCCAAGGCTGTACCTATTTATCGACTTGCATTTTTATTTTATTTTTTGCTTTCGAACTGCTAGGTTGGCAGGAGCTGGGACAAACAACAGGAGTTCACTCCGTCATTCAGCACTCAGGTCTCAAACTGTTAACCTTCTGATCGTCAAGCTCAGCGTCTTAACCACCAAGCCACTGCATCCCTTAAAACAGATATTAGGAGAGAGGAAAGGAGGTTTTCCATTTTTTTTAGGGTAAAAAAAAAATCCAGTTGAGGATGTACTAAGTAATCGCAAATGTCAAAATCCCATAGTTTCCAAAGGATTCTTCTAAGAATTTGGAAATGTCCCCTTTTAGATTACAGTTCCCCAAAATTCCCATCTGCTGACTGGGGAATGCTGGCAATAGCCATCCAAAAGAACAGTGGTACAAAGACAATCGGCAATAGATTTGGCAAATAGAAGGCGAAGAAATGGAAGCAGTGAGAGACTTTACCTTCTTAGGATGCAAAATCACTGCAGATGGTCAATGCAGTCATGATATAAAAAGTCAATTAAATCTTGGGAGGCAAGCTATGAGAAACCTAGAGAACATAATAAAAAGTAGAGACATCAACCTGCCAACAAAAGTTTGCATAGTCAAAGCAATGGTATTCCCAGTAGTAATGTACGGTTGTGAGAGCTGGACCATAAGGAAGGTTGAGCACAGAAGAATAGACGCCTTTGAAATGTAGTGATAGAGGAGAATTTTGAGGGTACCCTGAACAGCAAGGAGATCAAATAATTGGATCCTGAAGGAAACCAATCCCAAGTGCTCCTTGCCACCCCGCCACCCCCACCACCCTAGAATAAAACACAAGGACTCCAACATGGAAGAAAAACAGGGCTGCTTTATTGATAACAAAACTGTCCCTAAAAGGGGCCCGGAGTTTGGAGGGCAAGGAAGGGAAATCCCCAACCAGAAGTTGACCATGACATGTGACCTCAGCCGGGGTCACCTAACTCCTCCCAACTTCCTAATTATTTTTGCAACCAAAACGGGGAACCACACCCCTCCGAACTTCCCACAAACCTCTAAGTGAACAGAACCAAAACCCATTTCGGTGAGAAGCAGGCGAAAACAGCCCCAAGCTCGGCCAATTTGCCGGGGCCCAAAATTCCTGCCTGGCCCAAAATATTGCAACCGGATATACCCTCACCGAAAATAGGGTGGGTGGGCAGGTCGTTTGCCTCCCAACAACCCACAGAGAATTCTCGAACACAGCTACCTAACATGTAGTATAAAACCCCACCTACTATAAGAAATTTAACCAATGGGGGATGTCCATGCTGGAGACCGAAGCAGAAAGGAGAGGTTGAGGTGTGGCAAAGCTCCCTCGCCCTCCATAGACATGGGTGCGAAAGGACCCTTGGAAGGACAAATACTGAAGATGAAGCTAATTTGGCCACCAAATTAGAAGAGAGGACTCACTCGAGAAGGCCTTGGTGCTGGGAAAGATTGAGGGCAAACGGAAGAGGGGACAGCGGAGGATGAGATGGCTAGATGGCATTGTTGACACAATGGACGTAGAGCTGAGAGGGCCACAGAGGATGGTGGAGGATGAGGTGCCTGACTTGCAGTGGTCCATGGGGTCGCAAAAGGTCGGACTCAACTATGTGACTGAACCACAACAGAAACTCCAAGAAAAGTAATTTTTCCAAGCACTGGCTTCATGAGGCACAGAATCACATTGGTGGGAGTTAACAGAGGATTCTTACACTTCCTGTAGATTCTTTTCTACCCACCCCTCCCCCAACACATTAAGGCTTTCAAAGCACCATAAGAGATGACTTTGGAGTCCATGCTAGGCTTTTCATCTGTGGAAAACTGGCCTCCAGCCTTTCTACACCAAGAGATTATTCTATCGTATCTCACAAACTACATAGGATCGGAAGGGGTCGTTCCTTAGAAGAGTGGTATTGAAAAATGCTTTAGATACTGCCAGGAGATTTTGGGGCATGAACTGCAATCTGAAAACTTTGCCATCTTCTCCCTGCCTAAAAAGGAGAGCTTGATGCAACAATCATCAAACACATCTATAGCTGTATAAGCATTATCTGGAGCCTTTCTGGTTGAAGAATGCCTCTGAGCATCAACAGAGTACATTTGCCTTTGCAGTTCACTGCCTGACAAGTCATTTCTCAGGCGTTTAGGAAGAAAGGTTTTGGTTTCCTCCAGGCAGATTTAAATCTGAGTGTCAAGAATTCTCATTTTACAGATTAAGTGCTGAATCACTCAACCTGCAGGCAACAACAGGGACCCAGAGAATAGTCCAAACTTTAGACTCTAAACTACATTAAGCTGCTGTTAAGCTGTCAAAGGGAAGGAGATTTTCAGCTTCATCAGTTCTCAGAGATTCTTATATGTTACTCAGCAAGTCCTTAAGGAAGACCAATTAATGGAGGTGCCAGCAAAGTTCCAAGCCAGTTTTGGACAGAGAAGGTCCAAGGGGTTTGAACACCCCTTAAACCGAAAGCAGAAAGTTATTTTCCAGTCCAAATCAACATCGGAGCTGGGTAAAATCTCCTGGTTTTTGAGCCAATCTAATGGATTCCTTTCAGCCAGTCACACTCTCAGCCTGACCTAAAGTGGGAAAGAGGGTAGCTATGTATACAACAATTGAAGTTCCTTGTAGGAAATATAATTGTATGCCATTGAGATGCGAATTCAGGCTGGTCAGGGCTGATGGGCTTCAGGTTCTTTTTAGTATCTCAGAGACAATAAGCACTCAGTGGGTGAAAAAACAAGGCAATTCCTCTAAGCAAAACATAGCATATAAGAGACAGAGTGCACAAGAGCACATCAGGAAAAAAAGGGACAAGAAACAGCATGCAAGTAAGCTAAATTTACCTATCAGCATGGATTCCCTCTGTCCCTCTTTCAACTACCTGGGAGCCTGATAAGGTAGCAGTGATACCCTCTGGGTTAATAGATATTATTGTCTTACTGTATGTGGTCATTTGGCTCATCAGCAAGTTTAGAGTGTAATGCTTCTGGATAGAAAGGATGAACCAGCTACATACCGTTGCCCAGGAGATTCCTAAGTGTATTTGGAAAGCGTTCCACTCTTTGGAAATGCTTTCTATGTCCATCATTACCTCCCCCATAATAATTGACCATGTAATGACAACAAAGGAAGAGTTTGGCCAATTCTGATCAGATCTGAAGGAATCCTTTCTCCTTGTAAGGTCAAACCCTGAGCAAGGTAGATTTGGCTGACACAGAAATTTCCCACTTTGCCTTCAAGAAAAATTGCCAGCCTGTATAGTCATGGGCAATGTGCACTCTCCCAAAATGACTAATGATATGGCTAGTCCTACTAATCACAGATGGGTCCCATAGGCCTGCCTTTCAGCAGCAATCTATTATAAGATTTCAAGGCCAAAACCTGACAGCAGAGGTTCGATCCTGGTGACATCTTAGGGAAGGGTCCTTGAGATATCAATTCCCTGAGAGTTAAGTTCATACCCTAAGGCCATGATGGTGAACCTTTTCACTCCAGTTGTTCTTGGACTTCAATTCCCATAAGCCCAAGCCCCCATGAATCTGCACAAATTGGCTTACTGTGATTCATCCAGCCCGTGCCATCCTCTTTGCTCCTGGAAGCGGAAGTAAAACATGCCTGTAGAGCAACAAGGCGGCGTGGGCCGGATGAATCACAGTAAAGCCATTCGTACAGATTCATGGGGGCTTGGGCTTCTGGGAATTGAAGTCCAAGAACATCTGGAGTTCCAAGTTTCACCAACACGGCCCTAAGGCCTGCCAACACTATTCCTTAAAATTTCAAGACCAAAATGTGCAACTAGGGGTGGGTCATCCTCATATCACAAAAGAGGACCCTGATGATGTCATAACATGGATCCTTGTGATGTAGAGGCATGGCAGCATTGGGGAGGAAATAAACACAAGGCTCATGGGAAAAATGGCAGGGATCTGCTGAGGCTTTTGCTGATTATCTGATGGAGAAAATCGCTCAAATTAGCTCGAAGTTTAATCCTGGCGTGAATAATGTAGAGCTGGGATTGTCTAGAGTGCAGTCTGGCCATGTTATCTTGGATCGGTTTGATCCAGTTGTCCCTGATGAAGTGGACAGGCTCCTTGGATCTGTTCATGCCACTGCCTGTATATTAGATCCATGCCCCACTTGGTTGGTTAAAACTTCCAGGGCAGTGACAAGTGGTTGGGTCGAAGCTATCATAAACTCATTGTTACAGGAGTGGGTCTTTCCAGCAAATTTAAAGCATGCTTTGGTGCGCCCCTCTTGAAAAAAACCATCGCTCGACCCTGCGGTGCTTACTAATTGCCATCCTGTGTCCAACCTGCTTTTGGGGGGCAAGGTTTTGGAGAAGGCAGTGGCGTGACAGTTACAGGGAGTCTTGGATGAAGTGGATTATCTGGACCCTTTTCAATCAGGATCAGGCCTGGATATGGCATGGAAACTGCATTGGTCGTGCTGGTGAATAATCTCTGGCAAGAGTGGGACAGAGGTCATCCATCCATCTTGGCTCTTCTTAACCTCTCAGTGGCATTTGATGCCGTTGGTCACGGTATCCCTCTGGAAAGGCTCCAAGGATTGGGGATCCAGGGCACTGTGTTGTCCTGGGTTTCCTCATTTCTGAGGGACCAGACCCAGTTGGTGTGGTTGGAGGGTGAGGTGTCCAGCCTGAGGCCCCTCTGTTATGAGGTGCCTCAGGGCTCGGTACTCTCACCTCTTTTATTTAACATCTACATGAAACTGCAGGATGAGATCATTCACTCGCACAGGGTGAGGTATCATCAATATGCTGATGATACCCAACTGTATATCTCAGCCCGTGGGAACCCTAGCGATGCAGTGGAAGTCCTTTCCAGGTGCCTGGAGGCTGTTAGGGTCTGGATGGGGGACAACAGGCTAGAGCTGAATCCTGGCAAGACTGAGTGGCTGGGGGTCAGGGGTCCTGCGTTATCTTGTGAGCTACCATCTTTGGTCCTGGATGGGGCTGTGCTGCCCCAAACAGACCCAGTGCGTAACTTGGGGGTCCTCCTGGACTCGCAACTACTGCTCAAAGAGCAGGTGGCAGTCGTGGCCAGGAGAGTTTTTGCACAACTTCATGTTGTTCGCCAGTTACGCCCACTCCTGGATCGGGACTCCTTGCTAATGATCACACACGCTCTGGTCACCTCCAGACTTGATTATTGTAATGCACTCTACATGGGGCTGCCCTTGGCTTCAACTGGTCCAGAATGTGGCTGCCCAGGTGGTGTTGGGGTGTGGGCAGTATGCACATGCCTCATTGCTGCTCCTGGATGCTTAAGAGACTGCCTCACCCCAAGAATATCCATCCATCCCACCAGAGCGGACTGGAGAGGCTCTCTAGTTGTTCCATCGGCCAAAGAGGCGCATCTCTCTAGCTCGAGAAGGAGGGCCTTTTCTGTGTCTGCTCCAGCCCTATGGAACCTCCTGCCAATGGAGCTACATCTCCAGACAGAGTTGCTGTCCTCTAGGAAGAATTTTAAAAAGAATTTAAATAAATAAATAAATAAAATCTCTGTCGGCTGAGCCACTGAAATAGCATCACCTGGGAATGGGTGGAGATGGGTAACCAGCCTTTAAAGATGGCATACACCATCCACACTGTCGCTATTCCAGACCTGGGAAAGCATCACAGTTGCCTGTAGATTTTGACTATCACCGTCAGATATGGTGACCTTTGTCCCAACATCACATCAACTTTGACTCTATATGTAGCAACCCAGCAGAAGGGATGGAACAGCACGTTGTGGAGGTAGCATTTGCCTTTAGCTGTTAATACAGTTGCTGCAATGAATTTTCTCCTCTGATCCCTCAACTGACAATGAGATACAGAGATAGCTAAAGGTGGAACAGTGTATTGCAAAGGTAGCATTTGCCTTTAGCTGTTAATACAGCTGCTGCAATGAATTTTCTCCTCTGATCCTTGCGCTGACAGTGAAATACAGAGATAGCTAAATTTATGGTGAGCTCCTTCTTGCTATAATGGTAGTTATATGAATTTCCAAAGAATATTGCCAGGATAATATGGATAACAAAAACATAGTGCCTCTCCTAAGATGTCCTATTTGACTTTCAGATTGTATCCGGAATCTATCTCTTCCTGTCAGCCCGGTGAAAACAAACATCATACGTGTTTTATAGGCTCAGCTATTTTTTGCTCCTCTCTTCCTGACAAAATAATGATTTAGTTCTATTTTATGCATGTTAGAGAAAGACTCAGCCACTCGAAAGTAGTTAGGCCCACTTATTTGGAAGCAGACTGAGTAGATATTAAGAAAATAAAGTCGTACAAGTCAACTAGGGTAGATCTATGAGCGATTGTACCCATCAGCCTGACAACCAGCCTGGAGAATAAATAAGTAGTTTGTAATCCCCTCAATGCCAATGTTCTTCAAAGTGTTTGTGAATGAAGTGGAGAACTGCTTGCCACTTTTTGCAGTTTAAAAAAATACTTAAATGTAGAAAATAAAATAAAATCAGACTGCAGACAAAACAGCAATGTATTTTGGGACAGATTACAGTTCAGTTGTCTAAAAATACCACGTATGATTAATGTTGCAGCCATATTTCTCAGGATCCTTCTTGCCTGAACATAGAATGAAGGTCTATCTTGTGAATTTTGATTCAGACTGTTAAGTCTGTGGAAAGCTCTATCAGGTAATCTCTTAGTTAACAGAGTAAACAACCACAGTGTTCCTGTAATCTTATAACACACCTTATTTTTCTAGTCTTTCACTGTAGCAAGAGACCAGGTAGAAAGCTAAGCCTAAACAAGAGTTACTAGGTTTTTATAGAACAGGGGTGCCCAAACTTTTCAGGCCATGGGCCAGTCACATGGCGCAGGGAGCAGGCCAGTATGGCCTGGGGGCCAGATGCAGCCCCCAATGCCAATTCACCCGGCCCACAAAGCCCTCATTGCTCCTGGGAGTGGAAGTAAAATGCGCCCGTACGGGCACATTTTACTTCTGCTTCCAGGAGCAATGAGGGCTTCACAGGCCAGATTTATTGGCATCAGGGGCCACATCAGGGGCACTCCTGATATATAAAAATATTTGATAGGAAATCCTGTCCTAAACCAAGTAGAGACCATGTTTAAAGGCCTGAGTACATGGCCCAGAGAGAAGAGGCTTAGATACTAACAGCATGAGGGTTAGAAAGAATTGAGAGCCAAGAAATGGAAAATATTTAACTCTTAACTGTTTTGAGGCAATAGGATAGTGAGAGTTCCTCTTCTGAGTTGACAGATAGTGACCAGGCAGGTAGAGGATCAGCCACCACACCCAGTGGGGTGCGGGGGAGGCATTCCTTGATCCTGACTAGGTTGGGCGCTCAGGAAGGTGGCAAAGAACGACATTTTGGAAAAAAGATGGCATAGAAAAATGCAGTAAAAAGGATGTTCTATGCAAGAAAGGGCAGATAATGTTGCATTAAATTGGCATATTAGCAAAATTAAATTGATTTAAACTAATATATGCAAATAACATCAAAATTAAGCATTTTTAGTATACTTTAAGGGACTGTGGTGGCTTAGTAGTTAAGAACCTGAACTTGACGACCAGAAGGCCAGCAGGTTGAGACCCGAGTGCTGAATGATGACGTGAGCTCCCATCATCTGTCCCAGCTCCTGCCCACCTAGTAGTTTGAAAGCAAGAAATTACAAGTAGATTAATAGGTACTGCTTCGGTGGGAAAGGTAACAGCTTTCCATGTACACCAGCATCTGGTCATGCCTGCCACATGACCACAGAAACATCTGCAGATACAGACACCGCTGGCTCTTTGGCTACAAGCGGAGATGAGCACCTCTCCTACAGCTGGATATGATTGGCTTTCAAGCAAGGGAGACCTTTAGTATACCTGAAGTGGAAATACACAACTATTCACCGTATTACATTCAGACTGTGACTAGATAATCTCCTTGGGTCATAGCCCTGAAAGAAACATGGAATATACAGTAAATCAAACAAATAAGTAAGGCATAGAGTCTAATAATTCTCTGAAATGCCTGTGCCTTATATTTTCTGCAGCATTCTGGAAATGACTATACAGTGAAACCTCGGATAGCACTAAAACTTGGTTCCACAAGTCTTAGTGTTATCCGATTTTTAATGTGATCCGATGAGTGTTAAAATCCTATGAGATGCATCGGATAACGTTAAAACTCCATAGAGATACATTGTAACCGCACAGGCTATAGCGAATGTTATCCAATGCATCCCATAGGATCTTAATGTTATTCGATGCAATTCTCCCCCCCATTGCTTAATGTTATGTGGTTTTAGCGTTATCTAATGCAAACGTTATCCAAGGTATTACTGTATCTAGAAAGAAAATAAACAGAGACCACTGTTTGAGCACATGTTGAAATCTCGAGGTTGACAGTATTCAGTTATTCCAGAAGAATGGCCCAAGCAGAGCATCTGAAACGTCCACTCTTAGGACTAAACTCATACATGAAGTTCATACAGAACAAAGGCACCATGTACTGTATCAGTAATTATATCGATGTATGTAGTTTGCTTCTTTTCTTACAAAACCACCCTCCCAAACCATTTTATTGAAGTTGGGTGGGGTGAGAACTGATTAAATAGATGCATTTTCCAATCAAAGCCTTGAAAAGTGGCCCTTGCTCGAAAGCCAGTCATATCCGACTCTAGGGTTCAGTGCTCATCCCAGTCAAAGAGCCAGCACTGTCTGCATATGCAGACGTTTCCACGAACATGTGGCAAACATGAATAAACAACAAAGTGCATGGAATGCTGTTTACCTTCTCACCAAAGTGGAACCTATTTATCTACTAGCAATTTCTTGCTTTTGAACTCCTAGGCTGTCAGGAGCTGGGACAAAGACGGGAGCTCCCTCCATCATACAGCACTTGGATTTTGAATAGCTGACCTGCCGACCTTCCAGTGATCAAGTTCAGCATCTTAACCACTAAGCCACCGCAGTCCCATATCAAGGCCTTTGCTACACACAAAGACGACCTAAGATCATAAATCGATTATTCATAACAGCCTAGCATCAACTTCTGACAAAGATTATAATTGTAAGTTTTTCCTCCTCCAACTTCCCACCCACACCTCTGCAAAGCCCAGACTGATGAAGTATCCTGGAGAACTCAAAAAGTAACCTTTCTAAAATGTGTTGCTCTAATAAAGAATATTACCTGACAACCAGTGTGGTGTAATGCGTAGATTATAAGGGTGCAGCTTCACGCTTTGCACTGGAGTTGACACTGGTGAAATAAATTCAAATTGACTCAATGCACATGCAATCTCGCAATATATGCCCCTAATATAGCGTTCTGTGCACTCAGGTGTCTAGTCATGCCTGCCACATGACCATGGAAACGTCTGCAGAAGCAGACAGCACTGGCTCTTCAGCTTAGAAACAGAGATGAGCACTGACCCCTAGAGTCAGATACGACTTGCTTTCGAGCAAGGGAAACCTTTACCTTACTATAGGTTATCTAAAACTGTCTGGAGAGAGTTGTTTATTTTAAACTAATATTTGTGTTGCGTTAAATTGTACCAATTCTGTGTGTGTGTGCCCAGGTGAATCCCCTCAATATATTTAGAAATTCATTTACTGAGGAACGAGCACATGTTTCAGCACTAGGGAGCACATGTGAATATGTTTGTGTACCTTTAAAACTGCACTTCTCAATGCAGGAGAGAGGCAAGAACCAAAAGCACAACACATTCAGAATAGATTAAAGAAGAAATTATTTGCAGATATTTGTATATAGATATGAAGATCTATATACAGTAAGGTTTCCCTTGCTCGAAAGTTAGTCGTATCCGACTCTAAGGTTCAGTGCTCATCTCTGTTTCAAAACTGAATAGCCAGCACTGTCAGCTTCTGCAGACGTTTCCACGGTCATGTGGCAGGCATGAAACGCTTTTTACCTTCCCACCAAAGTGATCCCTATTTATCTACTTGCAATTTCTTGCTTTCAAACTGCTAGGTTGGCAGGAGCTGGGACAATTCATATTTATGTGACTATAAATTGGTTTGGGGAAAAAAATACAAGTTTCAAAAAAAAAATTAAAGTCATCCAACCACAGTCTCAGATGTAGAATCGAAAGCCCTGAATTCAAATCCCTGCTTGACTAGGGAAACTGTGAAGTTTTGTGAAGAACTGTATATAATTCAAGAAAAAAGCACATTATTCTTGGTCCCTCCAGTCAGACAACCGGCCGTCCTTGTAAGGGCACCTCCCGACACGTTCCTGAGACTTTGCTCATTACTGGAACCTAACCCTTACTTCACAACCTTAGGAAAGCCGACTGCGTAAAAAAAGAACTCTTACTATGCTCAGGCAATAGAGCAACACAAGGGAGGCTTCTGGTAGCGTAGCTCTGTGTGTGTGTGCCAATAAAAGAACAACAATCTTCAGAGAAAAACAGCTGCTTTATTCTTCAGGTTCATATAGCATAGTCCATGGAAAAACGTAGATATAAAGGTCAATAACAAAGAATCAGTCCAGTACACAGTCCAGGATTAGGTAATCATGTTGAAAACAAAAGAATAGTCCCACACCATAGCCAGGGTCTTAAGCCATTGAGATCCAAAAAAGAACTAACTAACCTCTCTGCAAAATGGAGATTCTGCAGTCAGGTGGGTTAACCTTGGCCAATCAGGGAACAGAAGAAAACTCTCTCATAACTTTTTAAAATTATTATTGGGACCTGTGGATTTTTATAAATTTTAAAAACTTTTTAAATTTTATAACTGTAATTTTGAAGTTTTTAACAATGGGTTTGGGTTGGGTTTTATTATGCTTTTATGATGTTGTAAACCGTCCTGGGTCACCCCGGCGAGAAGGGCGGTATAAAAATGTAAATAAATAAATAAAATAAATAAAACAAAGAATTGTTTACACACATATACAGTGAGTGTTCTAGCTAGAGAGATAACAGGCAGGAACACTGGCTAAAAACAAACTGTCTCGTGACACGTAGTCTGTGAGACACAGAGAGAACAAAGGATTTTTTGAGGCCTAGCTAAAACTACAACCTCAAGCCTTGGGAAACATTAGAAAATATGTCATTTCCTGACACCTCCCTCACCTCAATTTTAAGGGCTTTAGCTGAAAATCACAAGAGAGCCTTCATAAATGTAGCCAAAGGAAACACCTGCTCTTCAAATGGTCTTTAACAATTGTTTGGGTTTCCCCAGAGATGTCCTTAAGTATATTGCTAAGAGGTTTTTTTAAAGTCTTCAACTTTTCCCTAACTCAATTATGAAGAACCTTTTCTGAGGACCATCATAATGTTAGAAGTGCTAAACAAAAGGAAGCCCCAAACGTTGAGAGAACTGTAAATCTATCCAAAGAGGGAGACGAAAACATAACAAACTTTGCTAATAAAACTGCTGTAGAGCAAGTGTCGTATTGTTTTATTTTTACTGTTGTTGTAAAGACATAGCTTTATCACTTTGAAATTATGGTGGTCCTCTGCCAGGTTCCCAAATGAGACCCAGTTATTAAACTCTTTAATTGGGGATTACGTTCATGTGTACTAGCAATTTTCAATCTGAGTGAGAGCACCACATCTTAATATCTAAGGATCTTACAAGATGGCTTAAGTTTAGAGATAAACATTTGATATTGTTATTGTGCTTTCTGAAAAATCATGTACACTGAATTATTTTCACTGGATAGACTGGTGATAAATTCTGCAGATTATGTGGGAGGGAGAAGAACACTCTCTGGGTTTCTAGAGAAGAATTCCTTTATTATCTGCATTGCTAGTTAATTGTCTAGGATGCAAAATGTCAATAGGATAGCGAGGAGATTCTCTACCATTGGCATTTTCACTGCTACGTTAATTTAAATGTCCAGTGAGCTCTGGAGAAGGTTACCTCTCTCCACCTGCAGATCGGATCAAAAAGAGATTTGAAAATGCAGCTTTGAAACAGGAGGAAGGGGGGTGCTAACTGGTGGATACTGGGAGTTGTAGTCCTAAAAATTAAAGTTTTCCGAGCACTGCTGTTGTCATGCAAAAACATACATAACAGAGGGCTGTCTTGCACTCCAAAGGAACATTTAAGCTAAGGGTGCCCAAACTTTTCAGGCTGCGGGACAGTCATGTGGTTCAGGGAGCTTGTCACTACATCCTGGGGGCCAGATGTTGCCCCTGATGCCAATTCATCCAGCCCACAAAGCCCTCGTTGCTCCTGGAAATGAAAGTAAAATCCGGGCCCTGGGCCATAGTTTGGGCACCCCTGATTTAAGCATATGAAATTTGCAACCTGATTTGGCCATGGTTGAAAGGTAAGACAACCATTAAACAACCTCTCACCTGAAACTCTCTAAACAAGGATCAATTCTTAGGTTTCTTTAATCCATAAATAAAACAGCCAGAGAGGTTTGGAAGGGGAAAAAAGATTTTGTCTACAAAATCAATTATAACATAGATATATGCATATGTGGCATCTAAAACTTGGGGAACCCAATTTACAATTTAACCATGCTTTTATACTGGTTCACAAGCTACACACATGACGTGTTCTTTATTGAAATGTGCACGTTTTCTTGGTCCTTTGTACATCATAGGTGGGGCGAAGGCATCCCATGTTTTATCTTGGCGTTGCATACATTTAGGTTTAAACAGAAATGCATACTTGTGTAAACCAACTCCACAGAGACACAGGAGTTTTGTGTAACTGGCTTTTTCATAAAATGGCTTTTTCCAGGCCACACTATAGATCAGTGCAAATAATTATTTAGAATGGTTATGCAAGCTTCATTGTAATCTTAACTGCATGCTTATTTTGTCAAGAGAAAAGGGGCAGCCGCGTAGCGTGAGTTTAAGGTGCCCGGGGCAGATGCCAAATTTGCCACCGCCAAAAAAGTGCCTTGGGGTGGGGCGTCCCCCTACCCACCTTAGCCACTACAACTGCCCACCCCGTTCAGGTTCTTCTTGCAGAGGCAACACCAGGCCGCCCCAATGTCAAGCCCGGGAGGGGAGGGAAAACAGCACACGCGCGCGCACCTTGGCGAGGCCACTCTCTGCCTACTGGCAGCCATTTAGTCATAGTGCCTCCTAGCAACAAAAGTTTGGCCCCCCTCTTTCTCAAACAGCAACTGCAAAAGCACAAACCCACGCAGAACCAACCACGGGGAAACTTGGAAGGGCTTTCACATGGGAGGAGAAACACGCAAGCCTCCTTTCCACAAGCTTCAGTTCCATCTTCCCACGGTTACAGGGGAAAGCCGGGGAGTGGGAGCCACAACAACAACCTTGCGAGGTAGTAAAGGTAAAGGTTTCCCTTGCTCGAAAGCCAGTCATATCCAACTCTAGGGGGCAGCCTCCAGCCGAGACTTCGAGCGGGGCTTACCTTGGTGTAAAGCTCCGCCGTTGACATGTCTCAGCCGTGGGAGGTGCCGCTCAGCCCTCTAGGGCCGCCAGGCACGTGCGGCGAAGCCCGGGGCCACCTCCGGCATGCATCCACCTGAGCGGCCCCTTCTCCAAAGTCCCACGGGCGAGGCGAGGATTGGCGGCGCCTCCCCACTCCAAGCCCCCGCGGCCCGACCCTGGGCTTCCCTGAGGGAGATAGGCAGTCCGGCGGCGACCTTTGGTCTGGCCTCGGCACTGGGGTGCAGCTCAAACTTTGGAGACCAAACGCGCCGAAAAGTGCAACCACGAAAAGGGAGACCCGGAGAGGAACGGCCGTGCCTTCTGTCGCCACTGCCCAGGGAAGAAGCAGGGTGGGGCAGGGTTCATTTGCTGCCCCCTAGAAAAGCCCACCTGGGGCAGGCGCCCCCCTGCCCCCCCACGCTACGCCACTGAAAAGGGATTAATAATTTCAGTTTGCAAACCCACCATCAAGGGGGATTGAGCAGAAGACATTCCTTGGGGAAATAATTATATCTCTGCTTTGGCGGCAGCCACATGATACAATCAGACCGAAGGACAGGACGCTACAGAATTGCCCCAGTGGAAACTGATTAGAAGAAATCTATGTTTGATATGTCTTTTCAAAGAATCAGCAGGTTGCCTCCACAGCAAGTGGGTATTCAGGGTTCCCTGCCACCTTTCACAGTTTAATTCATTTATTTCTGAGATGTAAGCCAGGACTGGAAAGTGCTGGAGTTTCTCAGGAGGCATTTTTCTAACAAGGACTGGGGTTTACTCCCCCCCCCCTCAGACTTCTAGAAAAAGTAGCCACGTTTCAGAAACTTCTCCAAATATTATCATCTTTAGTTTTGAACCAGACACCATTCTTTCCCTCCACACCATGGAATGCTGCACAGATGGAACTCAGAAAAGTTACTATAACTCTAACAATCTCCCCACCAGCATGTTGTATTCAGAAAAATGGAAGAGCTGTAATCTCAAAAAGTAACTCTTTTTTGCACTCTGACTTTAGGTCTGGGGAACTGTGAAGAGCAAAGAATGGTGGTCTGGTAGTACTTACAACAACTTCCTAGCTACTCCAACCCAACACCAAAAATTGTGTGATTACAAGCATCCCAGTTGACTATGGAAACAAGAGAAGCTGGACCATAAGGAAGGCTGAGTACAGAAGAACAGATACAGTAATACCCTGGATAACGATTGCATCGGATAACGCTAAAATCAGATAACGATGCAAGTTTTTTGGAAAAAACTTGCATTGGATAATGATTCTGGATAATGATTCTTAGTGTTATCTGATGCAATGGTCTGCGGGTGTGGGGTGGTTTGGGTAGAACAACCCAATCCACCCCCTACACGCACCAGTCTCTGTGACTGCAGTAGGGTCGGGGGAAAGCACCCGCCTTTCCCCCGACCCTACTGCAGTCGCACAGAGTCCTTGTCTCTTTCCCTCCCTGTATCTTCTAATCAGTTTCCACTGGGGCAATTCTGTAGCGTCCTGTCCTTCGGTCTGATTGTATCATGTGGCTGCCGCCAAAGCAGAGATATAATTATTTCCCCAAGGAATGTCTTCTGCTCAATCCCCCTTGATGATGGGTTTGCAGACTGAAATTATTAATCCCTTTTCAATGGCGTAGCGTGGGGGGGCAGGGGGGGCGCCTGCCCCAGGCGGGCTTTTCTAGGGGCAGCAAATGAACACTGCCCCACCCTGTATTAAATACAGGGAGGGAAAGAAAGAAAAAAGCAGTTCTCTCTCTCCCTGTAGTTTAAATACAGGGAGGAAAAGAGACAAGGAGTCTCTACGACTGCAGTAGGATCAGGGGAAAGGCGCTTTCCCCGACCCTACTGCAGTCGCAGAGACCGCTGCGCATGGGGGGCGGCTTTAAAGGCAGGGAGGTCTCTTTCCCTGCCTGCCTTTAAAGCGGTTTGTCCCTGAAGTCAGGGCTTTTTTTTTAGCGTTGTTCGATGCATGCATCGGACAACGCTAAAAATCGGATAACGTCATGACTTGTGGAACCAAGTCATAACATTATCCAGGGTATCACTGTACCTTTAAACGGTGATGCTGGAGAAGACTTTTGAGAGTCTCGTGGGCTGCAAGGAGATCAAATCAGTTAGTCTTAAAGGAAATCAACCCTGACTGGTCCTTGGAAGTACAGACACTGAAGCTGAAGCTCAAATATTTCAGCCACCAAATGGGAAGAGAGGACTCAATGGAGACGGTCCTGATGCTAGGAAAGATCAAAGGCAAAAAGAGAAGGGGGAGGAAGAGGATGAGAGGGTTAGACAGCATCATTGATGTGGTGGTCATGGAGCTGAGCAGACTCTGTAGAATGGTGGATGACAGTGGAGCCTGGTATGCTGTGGTTCACAGGGTCACAAGAGGATCAGACTTGACTGTGCAACTGAACAACAGTAGTCAGCCAGAACAATTAAAGTGTGGGTACCCAGTTTCCCCAGAAAAGCACAGATTGATCCACTGTGAATTTGCATACCGTATATGAAGTTGAGTTTCCTCAGGTGAGTTGGCTTTAGTAGCCCAGACAGGAGTTGATATAAAAAGAAGAGGAAATTGCCAATCAACATTTGTATGTGGCTTGCTTTATCACATTGGCTAGCGCAAATACTGCCTTAACATACTGTTAATTACTTGTGAACCACTCACACAGTGCTCTAAACACAACTGGGCAGTATATAAGTGCAATTGCTAATTGTAATGGGTGGAGTTGGGTACTTGAGCTTCAAAGGCATTCTGTACACAAACTTTATTTCCTGATACAATCCTGAGAATTTTCTCTTTCTGGAGACTCAGCAATGCTCAGTTGAGATTTTGTCTGACATCTGAGATCTGGCCAGGTTATCCTGCTATGGTAATGGGGTAGACCGTACTGCCAGCGACTCAATGCCAAGTGTCAGGAGGTGGTTAACCAGCTTGACAACCCGGGGGACTAATGTCTTGGGTGCCTAAATACATAGGGAAGGGTGATGGTCCCCAAGTGGATTAAATCCCACTTGAATCCATCTTGATGAAGAACAGCAGCAGCATCAATACTGGCCTTAGGCTAAGAAGGACTTTGTGTGTCAAAAGGGCTCAGGACCAAAAAAAGTGACTCACAGAATTGGATCAGTGGTACTGGGGTCATGCTGTGATGCAGAAGGCAAGTGGAAGACCATTGAATTATATTCTCTGGACAATCTTCATGGCTGATCGCCATGATGATCACCTATATTCAGATTTGGATACAGCAGAAAAAGAAGAAGAATATGAGATCTGTCAGCTCTCAACCCCATAGCCAGACTTCCAGGGGGTTTCCAGGTGACCAGCATACCACTCCTTGAGATTTTGGGGGTAAAACTTGGGACCAGGAGACAGGTCCTTCTGATATTCCAGAAGAAGGCCCTGATGCTGTCACAGAGGCAGGGCAGGAAAGGGTTATGAGGAAAGCAAGCACAACACACATACAAGTGTGTTAGTTCCAAGTCAGTGAACTGTGGCTTTGACTGGAAATGAATGGAGAAGGGTTCCAGTATAAGAAGGATATGAGCCATTTTATGAAATCTATAAGTTAAAACAGAGATCTGTCCTCTTGACCCCCTGCAACAGCAAGCTGGAAACCTAAAAATCTTTAACACATTCCTGACAGGCAGGGCTGTAGCCAGGGGGTGGCCAGGGTGGGCTCGGCCCACCCTGAGTTAGCCAATTACCCACCCTGGCAAAGCACGGTTTCCCATAGGAATGCATTGAAAAGAGGTTGTGTTGCCCATCCTGAAGTAAGTTAAGAAATCTCCATAGGCATTACATCTTGCACATCAAGTCACACAAATCAGTGGATAATAACAATTGCAACAGCAATTACAGTTATATACTCATTTTACTGAACTCTGAAGAATGGAAAGCTGAATCATCTTTGATCCCTGTCAGGACTGAGTGCACATTTTGGCTGAAACACAGCAGTTTAACCACTGTGCCACCAGGGACCAGGGCCTACAAATATTTTTTTAACATATGTTAATTCTCTGCTAAGGGCTACACCTTTTGCATAACTGTGTAACAGGATTTCAGCCAATTTTTCCTCCCTCCAGTTTTTGAGACTGCTGGAACTAATCTAAGGGAAGAGATTCCATTCCTGTGAATTCCAGCAAAACCAGGTCTATGACCCATTTGACCCTACTGCATCAATCATGCAATTGAGGAAGTAAAACCTCTGAGAAGCCATTGAACAAATTTCTGGACCAGGGTTTCTCAATTTGTGGCCCATGGGCTGGATGCGGTCCATTGGTGCCATTTCATGTGGGGGCCCCACCGTCTCCATCACACCAGGAAATGACATGTGATGGAGGAAGGGCAAAATGGCTGTCCTGCCCCCGAAGCTGTCTGAGGGAACGTGACCTGGCTTTACATGGTTGAGAATTCCTGCTCTGAACAGTTTCAACAGATCATTCCACATCTCCACATCTCTCTGTTTACAAAGAAGACAGAGAAATTGAGAGTTCATGTGCACACAGTTTGGTTCCTTCACTACCAGCTGGGCCAAAGAGATCATGAAAGGTGATACCCATGTGCACCGGTTGGAAATCCAACCAGTGTTTGAACTGCCTGCTGATACTTGAAACCAGCTCTCAAAGCAAGGTGCAATCTTTATTTTGCAGTCCTTCCAAAAAGTCCTCTGGCACAAAGCTGCCTCTCTTTCTCTCCCTCTCTCCCCCCCCCCCCCCAATAAAGGCAACTATAAAGGACAGCCCATTGCTTTGCTTTTCCCATCTCAGCATCCTTTCTATATGCAGCCAGGGCTGAATGTATCATAAAAGGTGACATTTTACACTAGCAGTTTGTAAATTTTACAGAAGCTTACTGCCTGTAAATCATTCCCCAGCTTGCTCCTCCACTGACTTTATTACTACAAGCTCAACCATGGATAAACTCTGTGCCAATTTCCTGGAAATTTATCTTTTCTTAATGTAGAGTGAACAAAGCCCTTCAAATCTGCCACATCCTCCTCCTCCTGCTGATAATAGTAATACTCTTCTCAAAATGTTGTTTTTTAAATTATTTAATGGTTTGATGGACTCACAAACTTACTCTATAACCGATCATTATTATGCCATAATTCAGTGACTCTCATCCAGTAAGTGCCTCACACTCATTCACTGGGGTGTGTCAACCTTTCATATATATTATAGCTACACGGGAGGGCAGCTATGTTATTGTGCAGTAAAATAAAACAATGTTTAACAAGGCAATTCTAAAAGGGGGGGGGGGGACTCCAAAGGAAGAGATGTAACTTTACATAGCAAAGACCATCCTGAATGTTGACACCAATGGCAAAGTCAAGACATTCTCCATTCACATCAAGAATGGTACCATTCATAGAGTACCATTAATATGAAGACACCAAGCAAGGGGAAAACTCAGAAGCGGATACTTTTTTCATCAATTAACCCAGGGCTGGCCAACCTTGGTGCCCCAGGTATTCTTGGATTTCAATTCCCAGAAGCCCTGATCAGCAGGTGTGCTTCCTTGGGCTTCTGTAAATTGAAGTCCAAGAACACCTGCAGCATCAAGGTTGGCCACCACTCAGTCCACACTTCACCTAAACACAAAGCAACTCTCATGGCTGTTTTCAACAGATATGAATGCTAGTAAGCACAAGAGGGTATCTTGTAGTTCATCTTGACTGCGGTCACTGGTGTTATCAACATTCAGGCTGACCTTCTGTACATAAAGCTTAGCATCCTTTTTCCTTCTGGTAATGCAGGCACAATATTGTGCAACAATATCAGGTCACTTCCTGGCATTTTGAACCATGGGTACAGAAGCACAATAGCTCACATTCATAAACCAGAGTATGTTTTTTTTTTTTAGAACTGAATATATATAAAACTTATCCTGACAATCACCAATGTAAGCACCAACTTTGAGGAACTTTCTTTTCCATTTTTTGGAATAGTAGCCGTGTTAGTCTGTATTTCAGGCATATCAGGAGGGGGAAAAAACACTGCAGCACTTAAAAGACTAACTGCTATATTTTAATGTGAACTTTCGTGGATAAAGGCCACTTCATCAGATGTAGGAGTGAGACGTCAAGGCACGAACCTATATGCACCAGATACAGAAGCATAGCGTGATTAATCAGCATGACAGATAAGTCTGCAAATCAATACAGCTTCTTACTGCTAGCAGTAGCAGATGATCTCTGGTTGTTATTCAGATTAGCTCTAAATGTCCCCTTTTCAGTTGTAATAGTGGGAAGATACAAAACAAATATCTGACATTGAACATATGCTAATGAAGTTAACCTTTATGTTACTGTGTGAGCACATCCTTTGTTCTGTGAGACATGTTGTGAAAGAGAATTTTACAGGAGTAAAATATAACAAAAAATATATAGCAGCATATAACAATCTGTGTACCTTTTCCATTGTTAGTTTGATAAAAATCATTTGAACTTCCTGATAGAAACATAAAAAATGACATGTTCCAGACACTTTTTTGGCGGGGGGGGGGCGCGGAGGCCAGATAATGTGGCATAGTGGATAGAGTGAGGAACCAGGATTTAGTAGTGCAAATCCTCACATAGCTATGGAAACATGCTGAGGGACAAGAGAGTAGAAAGGGGAAACCCACCCCTTAAATATCTCCCTTAATCTTGAAAGCTCTTTTAGGGCCATTACAAATTGGTTCTGAGTTGGTGACACATGACACACACGAGAATTCTTTAAATGCATACTAATGTGCATTGATGCAATGGGGTGAGGTGGTTAGAATGTTGGGAGTGGGAAACCCTGGGTTCAAATTCTGTTGCAGCCATGAAGCTCACCAAATGTCCTTCTACTCATCACTGTCTCTCAGCATTAACCAATTTCCTGAGTGTATCAATGCTACAGAGTTATAGTAGTTTAACTCCACTCTTGTAGAATCCAGGGATTTGTAGTTTTGGGAGGTATATAAAATTCTCTACCATTGTTCAGGGGACTGAACTGGAGTTCTCCTTGGATAGTTATCTCCAAAACTAGAAATCCTGTGATTCCACAGAATGGAACCAAAAGGGGAATCGAATAGTGACAGTTGTGATAGGCATACATCCAGTGATGGGCAGTGACCGGTCCGCCCAGGTCCGAGCCAGGGTGTGTGTGTGGCAACATTGGGTGGTCTTTGGGTGGGGGGTGGCAGAATTATGTGGCCTTCAGGCGGGGGGGGAGTAGAATTGAGTGGTCACGCCACCTCCCTGCCCCGCCCTGCTCACCTCCTCCATTCCAAGTCCAAGCAGCGAGTGGAGTCAATGACCCATGGGGGGAGGCTGGCCTTGATGTGGCTGCCTCCCATGGGGTCCCACTCCCCCCGCTTGCCATGCGTGCACATGCTGCACGCACATGCTGCACACCACACGCCATGCTGGGAGGAGTAGGAGAAAGCACAGTTGGTCCCAGCATGGCTGTACCGCTGCTGCTGTGGCCTGGGTGCTCCTTGGTGTCAGCCCGAGGGTGGAGGAGGAGGAGGAAGAGGAAAAACCAGCTGCCCAAATCCCCTGCCACGTGCTCCCCAGGGTAAGTGAGTTGGGGGGATGTAGAGAGGAATGGTGTGTGTGTGTGTGTGTGTGTGTGTGTGTGTGTGTGTGTGTGTGTGTGTGTGTGTGTGTGTGTGTGTGTGTGTGTGTGTGTGTGTGTGTGTGTGTTGTTTACTCTCTGATATGCTTGAAACACAGACTAACACGGCTACCATTTCAAAAGTCTTATTCTGTGCAAGCATATCAGAGAGTAAACAAAACAAAAAGACAAAAACATTGTGGCACCTTAAAGACTAACTGCTGTATTTTAATATGAGCTTTTGTGGATCAAGTCCACTGGCTCTTTGGTTATAAACAGAGATGAGCACTGAACCCTAGAGTTGGATATGACTGACTTTCAAGCAAGGGCAACCTTTACCTTTACCTAATAACAGAAGATCCCTGATTGGTATTCAAATTTGCTGTGAAGTTTGGCACTGTTTAGTTGCAAGTGGTTAGTAAAGGTCTCCCTTGCTCAAAAGCCAGTCATATCTGACTCTAGGGTACAGTGCTCATCTCCATTTACAGCCAAAGAGCCAGTGCTGCCTGTGTTTGCAGATGTATACATGGCCATATGGCAGGCATGACTAGATCACCCATATCGTAGGCACCGCCATGATGTAGGCTCCGCCCATGACATAGGCTCCGCTCATGGTGTGGTAGCGAAAATTTTTGCTACCCACCACTGTATACATCCCTTATGGTAAGAGATGAAAACACAGAAGAAAAGTGCACACACTCATTTATACAAGACATAAAACTGAGAACTAATATATAAATATGGAAAATGTAGAACTGCTTGCTATCCCTGCTGGCTAATCTATCTTCTGGGGACTGTAATGGAATGTGCCTTGGGGATACAGGCACATATAGAGAGATATTCAGAGATGAACAAGCTGTTCCCCTGCAGGCGTATGCAACATTAGCCAAGCAGTATCTGCTGTTTGGCAAAGTGCCTGGCTGGGAGGGTCTTTTTTGCACTGGGGAAAGAGAGACATAGATCTATAGAGTGACAGAATTGTCGCATTGGAAGGGAGTTCAATGATCATCAGCTCCAAACTCCTGCAACCAAGGGAAAGCACCCATTAACAGTCCAACCTCTGTTTAAACACCTCCAGAAAAAGACAGTCAGTCATTTTCCAAAGAAATCCATCAATTGTGAATGCTTAACACATTCTCTAAGCTTTTTTATGCTAGCTCAATTAAGTGGGATGGATTGGGCTAAATGGAGTCACTAAGGGTCAAGTCAGGATGCCATTTGGTGTGACTGTTGCATCCAAATGACATACAAACCTCAAACAACACTTTTGGGTCCATCTACCCAGTACCCCCAGTCAGGGGATCTTAGGGTCCCCACGCCAACGCAAGTGCTTAACACCTACACAAGGAACCACGTCTGGATAGAAAACCCTGGGAAGGGTTGCCATAAATTGGAATAAACTTGATACGCACTGAATTATTTTATTATGATGTATATTTATGGGGCTGCAGTGGCTCAAGTGGTTAAGATGCTGACTGGGAGGGGGAAGGTCAGCATTTCAAAACCCAAGTACTTTATGACGGAATTAGAGCCTGTCTCTGTCCCAGCTCCTGCCAACCTAGCAGTTCGAAAGCAAGAAATTGCAAGTAGATAAATAGGTACCATTTTTGTGGAAAGGTAAGCAGCATTCCATGGACTTCAGTGTCTAGTCATGCATGCCATGAAAAATGTCTGCAACACAGACAGTGCTGGTTCTTCAGCTATAAACAGAGATGAGCACTGAACCCTAGAGTCAGATATGAGGGGTTTTGAGCAAAGGTGACCTTTACCTTTACCTATATTTATGGTCCTTATTTCCTTCAGTGAGTTCCATGTAGCTCTCCTTCTCCCTCTTCTATGCTTAGAACAACCTTGTGAGGTAGATCAAGCTGGGAGTGTGTGACTGGCTAACATTCCTCCATTGAATTTCTTGACATGGGAGGACTTCACCTGGAATCATCCAAATCTTGGTCTAGCATGTTATAACGACCACATCACATTGGATTGCAGGATAATGGTAGGTTGGTAATAATAGATTTATTTAACTGAAAAACTATAATTAAGGCTAAGGTTCCATAATATCCATAATAGCGAATGGTCCTTCCCATTTCAATTTATCCATGCCTCCATTCTCCTCTCTTACTACAATGCTTTGCTTCTGTGTTTTTTTATGGCAAGAGTCTGTCCTTTCATTTTTTACAAAATGCCATGTTCAGGAACAGCAGTAGAATAGTAGAATCGTAGAAACACTGAGTTGGAAGGGGCTGTTTAGGCTACTGAGTCCAATGCAGGGATCTAAACAGGGACGGGATGTAAAAAAAATTTCTACCCAACTGTGATGTCATCACAGTGGGGCGGAGCTAACATCATGATGTCATGATGTCAGGGCAGAGCCAACATCATGATGTCATGACATTGTGGGCGGGGCCAAAAATAATAAATAATAAATAATAAATTAAAATAAAATAAAATAAACACACACACACACATTTTGGCTCCATTTTTTTTTTTAAAAAATATGCCAGTGAGGCGTCCAAACCAGACGCCTCAAAAACAGCACTACCCTCCCGGAGAATCCTCCAGGATTGTTCCTACTGGTTCTGGGGAACAGGTTGGAACCGGCATCATCCCATCACTGGATCTAAATCAAAGTAGATCTGACAGATGGTTGTTCAATTCTCTCTTCAATGCTTCCAGTGTTGGAGCGCTCGCGAACTCTTGAGGCAGTTAGTTCCACTGTTGTACAGTTCTAACCATTAAGACGGTTTTGCTGATATTCAGCCATACAGTAAAACCCGGTTTTTGTAAAAAGTCCGTCCTGTAGGTTTTTACATAAATCGAGGCAAACCCATAGGAAAAATGAACTTTTATGTAAATCAAAGCAACCCCATAGGAAAAATGCATTTTTTATGTAAATCAAAGCAAACCCACAGGAAAAATGCTTTTTTTTTAATGTAAGCAAACCCATAGGAAACCGTGTTACATAAATCGGGATATTTACGTAACTCAGGACATGGTTTTAGCACAACATTATTACGTAAGTCGGATTTTATGTGACTTGAGGTGTATGTAAGTTGGGGTTTTACTGTATCTGGCTTCCTGTAGTTTCAGCCCATTATGACATATCCTATACAGATCCTTCCTTTCCTTTCTATGATTATCTTTCAGGTATTTGAAGAGTGCTATCATATCCTCACCATATCTTCAGCTCCTTTTATCAAGGCTAAACATGCCCAATTCCTTTAGTCTTTCCTCATAGGACTTGGTTTCCAGTCCCCTGATCCTCCTTGTTGCCCTTCTCTATACCTTCACCACAACCCCAGCCACAGTTTGTAAGCTTATGCCTAGAACAGGGATGCCCAAACTTTTTGGGCTGTGGGCTGATCATGTGGTTCAGGGAGTCAGTCACTAATGCCTGGGGGCCAGGTGTGGCCCCCGATGCCAGTTCATCTGGCCCACGAAGCCCTCTTCACTCTTGGAAGCGGAAGTAAAACACGCCCATTCAGGTGCATTTTACTTTCGCTTCCAGGAGTGACGAGGGCTTCGCGGGCCGGATGAATTGGTGTTGGGGGCTGCACCCAGCCCCCGGAGCTTAGTTTGGGCACCACTGGCCTACAGCTTGCAATTGATGAATCTTTTGACTACAACCAGTGATGGGATGACAAAAATTCTACTACCACGCCATGACGTCACGGACGTCATGGGCGTGGCCAATGTCATGACATCATGACGTCATGGCTGAAGCCGACGTCATGACGTCATGATGTTGTGGGCGGGGCCAAAAATAAAAATAAATAAAAAATAAAAATAAACATACACACACACACCTCCCTCTCAGCCCACCCACCCAGACACAAATAAATAAATAAATAAATAAATAAATAAATAAAATAAAAACAACCACCCACCCAAAACAGAAATAAATTACCCACCCACACCAAATAAAAACCCCTCGCTTACCTTTCTTGGGACCCGGCACCCCGACTGCGGCCACATGAGCCACTGGCTGCAGCCGCCGTCCACAGCCGCCGCTGCCGCCGCCGGAGCTGCCTGCACCCCTGTGGCATCCTCCTCGGGCCGGTACCTTTTTAGCCCAGCTCCGGCCACGGCCAGGGGCGGCGAGCAGCAGTGGCTCTGGCGGTGGCTCCAGCCGTGGCTGCCGAGCCTCCCTGGGCCGTCCCCATGCCGCACCGCCGCCGCCTGCAGCTTCCTCCTCCGCCAGGCGCCGCAGCTGGGCCAAAAAGGGACCGGCCCAAGGAGGAGACCACAGGGATGCAGGCAGCGGCAGCTCTGGCGGCGGGGGGCAGCGGCTGCAGGCACCCAGCCCACAGGCGCCCGGCGAAGGAGGAGGCGGCAGCGGTGTGCCGCGCCGGGCGTCCCCAGGGCATGGGGCTTGTCGGCAGCGGACGGCCCAGGCAGCCCTCAACGTGCCGCGGGGGAGGTGCCCTCCTCAGAGGGCTGGTGCCGCCGCCGCCACCACCACGAAAGCTATAGAACATTTTTTTAAAAAAACCGGAGCTAAAATGGCTCCAATTGACTGCGCATGCGCAGAAACTCAATCTGACGCATGCACAATGCGTCAGATTGAGTTTCTGCGCATGTGCAGTCAATTGGAGCCATTTTAGCTCCGGTTTTTTTAAAAAAAAATTCTTTCGGTGAGGCGTCCGGAACCGGACGCCTCAAAAGTTGTCTACCCTCCCGGAGAACCCTCCGGGATTGGTCCTACCGGTTCCAGGGAACCGTTTGGAACCGGGGACATCCCATCACTGACAACAACCCCTCACTCACTGACTCCAATCAACATAATAATTATCATAGTGATTGGAGGGAGTCAGGGAGCCGTAGTTCAACACATACAGTTTCCAAACTTGGCTCTCCAGGACTCAGTGTTTCCCACCAAAACCATCCAGCCACCACCTGCTTTAAACACCTCTTCAGAGATCTCCATAAAGTTGTATAAAACAATTAAAATCTTCTTGGGTATAAGGGAAAAATCAAGAAGTTGGCAGTTTCTTGATCCGCAATCAAAGAAAATGCTGTTATTCCCAGTGGAGCCATTTGTCATGGCTGCTCTGTGAAGCAGGAATTCCCCAAGCACATCTATTGCAGTTTAATTTTCCCTAATAGGGACATACGGCTTTTGATAATTTGAGAGGGGAAAATAACATCAGGTATGGTAACAAACTTTTAACTATCATCACCTAGTCTGTATGCCGTGGACAATTTTTACTTTCATTAGGCTTTTATGACACCATTGTCATTTAGTAATGGCTAATTACCAGCGGTAATTACCTAATTTTGCATTTAGGGTGTAAACATGTGATTATGTGGATTTGCACCAGATTTGCATTATACTTCATTATTCTGTTCACGTCAGTCTAAACTAATCTACCCTTCCAAAAATATGAAAAGAACATATCACAGAAAGCAACATTGCAATATACAAAATCAGAGTCTGAAAAGTTGCCTTCAGCCAGCAGGGACACCAGCAAAAGAGAAACTTTCTCAATTTATGCTCTGTCCCCCAATAAACATGGTTGTTTGCTGATAGAAATTTTGGAATGCAGAAGAAGGTATTCAGTGGGGAATTGGGGGGGGGGGGTCAGGATTGGGAAAGATGATAATATTAATATCATAAACCCAGACTATCACTCAACCTAGCCCTCCTGGGGCGAGGAAGGATTCCATTGTGGATGACATTGAGCCATGGGCTCCAGGCTCCATCACGCTCATCGAGTCCCAGCTCCGTTGCAGCCGTCGAGCCCCAGGCTCCATCGGGGATATTGTGGGCTTCTATGTTTGTCTGCTGGGGTTTTGATATTTTGACATTTTACCTTGTAACTTTATATTTGTTTTGTGAACCGCCCTGAGTTGGTTTTACCGAGTAGGGCAGTATATAAATTGAATAAATAAATAAATAAATGCTGTGGTCAAGTTTCTCTTCTGCTCAAAATATTACCTTGTAGTTTCTTTGCACATTTCTCTCCTGTTACTTCCATTTTCCCTTGAAGAGTATTGCCCTTCCTCTGTTTCATACCACATGTATTTTTGACTCTCTGTCTTATTCTTTCCATATTCTGGCTTGGATCTTTCTTTGCTACTTGGATTTCATCTCCGTTCTCCCATGGTCCTTCCTAGAGAGCACAATCTTCTCTCGATCTTCTCATCAACTGAGTAAAACTTTGTGTAATCCAGTGGTTCCCAATGTGGAGCCCATGCCCCACATGGGGATTTCAATTCCCAGAAATCTAAGTCAGTACATTGGTTTATCAGTGCTTTGGGAAACTGACTTAGGCTTTTGGGAATTTAAGTCCATTTTTTACAGGAAGCCCTACAATATGAAACTTGTGCAACCATTCATGACCGCCAATGGAAGAACCCCAGAGAATTCTGCCTGTTGGAAGCTTCAGAGAAATATTGTATCTCACAGTGCATCGGGACACTATTAAGTCAATTTTTATTTATTTACTTATACATTTATTAGTTTTATCTATTAGATTTTTATACCACCCTACTTCTTGTTTTGCCCTGTTCCTTCTTCTTCTGCCATACCCGAATCTGAATATAGGCAATCATCATGGTGATCAGCCATGAAGACTGTCCTGAGAATATAATGCAGTGGCTTTTCATCTGCCTTCACACATCGTAGCATGACACCCATACCACTGATTCAGTTCCGTGAGTCACTTTCTGGTCTTGAGCCCTTTTGGCTCAGCCCCAGACCAGTATTGATGAAGCTGCTGCCCTCCATCAAAATGGATTCAAGTGGGATTTAATCCACTTGGAGACCATCACCCTTCCCTGTGGACTTCAGCACCAATGGCCATTAGTCCTCAGGGTTGTCAGGTTAGTTAACTGCCACCTAACACTCGGCTTTGAGTCACTGGCAGTATGGTCTATTCTATTACCATAGCAGGATAACCTGGCCAGACTTCAAATGCGACTGTTCCTTAGCAGACTCATTTCCAGTGTCAAAAATCAGATTTTTATTTCCTAGACTTATGTCTAAAATACCCTGAAAGGGGAAGGGAAGGGGAATGTTAAAGAAACTGCAGGGTGAGGCAAAATTAAGCCTTCTGTTCCTGTCAGCTATCTACTGTGAAGTGTTCTTTCTTGGGAACAAGGCATAAAGCTACTTTTATATGCTTCTCCCCTGTAACATATAGTTGAGCAGACCTTTTAAAATCTATAGACCCTTCAGTACTATTCTCTAGCATCTTAGTGAAACAACCTAATAGCAATAGCAATTAAACTTTTATACTGCCCCATAGCAGGTAGTGCATTCTCTGGGAAGTTTACAGATAATTAGTATTTTCCTCCCCCCCAGCATGCTAGGTACTGTATTAATTTTACCTACCTCGGAAGGATGGAAGGCTGAGTCAACCTTGATCCCCATCAGGATTGCCCATCAGGATTGAACTCACAACATTCTGACTACAGTGCAGCATTTAACCACTGCACCACCAGGGCTCTGATTATATAAAAATTGAGCGTAGATCTGTTTTCAAGTCTGGCAAAGTCACTGTTTGGACTACAACACAGAGAATACTCTGGACTTCCTAATTTTCAACAATTATTTTTCAAAGTCCTATAGAGGATAAGAGAGAGCCACCTTCTCTCCAGTTCAACTGGCAGAGGACTTCATTAGATTGCCTACAGGTTTCTACACCTGGCCTTCACACTGGGTTAAAAATTACTTGCTGGGTCTCAAAAACGTGACCTCTATGCCTCTAGCTGCTATCCACAAACAACAGATCAAATCAAGACTCAGGAATGAACAATTGTGTTGGCAAGAAATGGATTTCTTCTGCCCCTGTTCAGTATCCCATTTAAGTACTGGAAATGCTACAAATAAATTTTCAGGAAAGGGGCTTAGTAAGTCATGATGTCAAGGGGGTGAGAGCTCCTCAAAAATGAAGTGGAAGCACTATCCAATGAGTAAAACCCTTCCAGATAGAGGATACAGGATTCATCCAAAACTTGCTTTCAATTAACAAAAGTATATCTGAAAGAGGGATCTTGAAGTATGCTCATGTACATTTCCTAGGCAATATTTTTGCAGATTTTTCACAGCTAGAAATGCCTTAAAAATGTGTTTTTGTGGTGGTGACAGCAGCCTGAAGCAAACAAAAAGCCTCTCTCCGTACAGTTTCAAGTCTCTTACAGAAGATTTGTTACAAAGATGTCATGGATATGCTGGCTGCCTGACACATGTGTTGTGCACAATCAGTTTATTGGAAATTTCCTGATGTGTGACACTGTGGCTCAAGAATCTATTTTATTCTGGAAGACAAACCCTGAAGAGCTGCCAGGAACATTTGTTAAGGATTACTAATTATTTATTTTTATTTTATTTATATTTCATACTTGCTAACCCGCCCCAATCGGGCAAGCCCGACTCTGGGCGGCTTACAACCCAAGTTAAAACACATCAATGAAAAATTTAAAAATTCATAGACTAAAACAGTATCTGGGGGTGTCGTCAGAAGGGTAAAATCCTTAGACTAACCACCCCACATGGGATCCCACATCCCTGGAACCCCACACATGTCCTGCCAGCCAGGTCTTTAAGCTCTTCCGGAAGGACAGGAGCTCTGTCTGCATGCGCAGCTCAGTTGGGAGGAGGTTCCAGAGGGCCGGGGCGAACACGGAGAAGGCCCTCTTCGTGGTGCTAGCGAGGTGAGCCTCCCTAGCCGATGGTACAACGAGAGAGCCCCTCCGATCCGCCCTGGTGGGACGGACAGATGTTCTTAGGGTGACGCGGTCTCTTAGGTATCCTGGCCCACTACCATATAGGGCTTTAAAGGTAATGACCAGCACCTTGAATTGCACCCGGAGACAAACTGGCAACCAATGCAGCTCCCTAAGCAGTGGAGAGGCCCGAGCATAACGCCCGCGCCCCATCACTACCCGGGCTGCCGCATTTTGGACCAGCTGCAGTCTCCGAATGGTCACCAAGGGCAGCCCCATGTAGAGCGCATTACAGTAGTCAAGTCTGGAGGTGACCAAAGCGTGCGTGACCATAAGCAAGGCGTCCCGGTCGAGGAGCGGGCGTAACTGGCGTATTACAGAAGTTGTGCAAAAGCCCTCCTGGCCACGGCTGCCACCTGCTCATTGAACAGTAGCCGTGAGTCCAGGAGGACCCCCAGATTACGCACCGGGTCTGTTTGGGGCAGAACTGCCTCATCCAGAACCAAAGCTGGTAACTCCCGTGTCAACGCGGGGCCCCTTACCCATAGCCACTCAGTCTTACCGGGATTCAGCTGTAGCCCGTTTTCCCCCATCCAGACCTCAACAGCCTCCAGGCACCTGGAAAGGACTTCCACTGCACCGCTTGGGTCCCCACGGGCTGAGATGTACAACTGGGTATCATCAGCATACTGATGATACCGTACCCCGTGGGAACGGATGATCTCACCCAGCGGCTTCATGTAGATGTTAAATAGGAGAGGAGAGAGTACCGAGCCCTGAGGCACCCCATACTGCAGGGGCCTAGGGCTGGAGAGTTACTAGAGAGTTTTTAAACTTCAGAGTATGTGAATCTTTGCTTTGACTAGATAACAGAGGATAGATCTCACTGAACCCGGGTGACACACAAATTCTTCTTTCATGTCCCGTTCAAACCCTGGACTGACAAAATGAAGCCATTTTCTTTGCTTTGTCATTGCCCAAGCCCAAGTCCTCACTGGAGCATGCCGTTGGCAGCAATCGGCAGACCAGTAAATGAGCTGGATTCTGTATCTCTCCACATTCACACCTTGTGTTGTTGTCCACCAGCAGCTGACGCTTGAACATTGTTGGCTGTGCATTTAGGGCCTATTCAAAGTCCTCCAAGTGATATAAGAGAGGTTGAGATCCTCAGCTAGATCCTCCTTTAATCTTGTTCCTTGTCCAGTGAGCTCCTTCCTCCATCTTCTAATTTGGTTTTATCTTGTGTACCCTCAAGAATGTTTGTTCTTTCCATAAAGCTCTTCCTGGATCTGAGCCAGCAGAGACACAAAAGCCTGCCTGCCATGCCATGGTCCAGCTCACAAACCAACAAGAGGATCTTTCAACTGGTCAATCAAAAGTCCTGGTGGAAAAAGAATGAAGACTCTCCACCCTTCAAAGTTGAGTTCCCTTTTGTGGTGTTCAGAAAAAGTTGAGTTCTTGTGGTGTTCAGAAAAGGGCTCATGAGAATGCGTGAATGGGGATAGAATTCTATCTCCTGTTTCCGTTTACAGGAGGACAGTCTGAAGAGGAGATAGTCTGTTGCATGTCTAGTCCAGTGATGGTGAACCTTTTAGAGACCGAGTGCCCAAGCTGCAACCCAAACCCCACTTATATATCACAAAGTGCCAACATGGCAACAGGGGAGGGAGGAAATGCTCTCACTGTGCTTCTGGGCAGGGGGTGGGGGGGAACTTTGTACTGGGGGGAGGGAGGAAGCACTCCGATTTGGGCTCCTGGGCAAAGGGGCTGAGAAAATTCTGTGCTGGGGTGACTGCATGAGTGCCTACAGAGAGGGCTCTCAGTGCCACCTCTGGCACATGTGCCATAGGTTTGCCACCACTAGTCTACTCTCTCTGTGTAAGCAGAAACTCTGGTTTTTCCATGTCCCCTGTTGAGACTCAACTTGAAGCAGAAGCTTTCCTCTTTGCACAGCTGTTGAATCCCTGGACACAGGGACAGGGATTCCCTTGACACAGGGACAGGGATTCACACATTCAGATTATCTGAACACCTTCACATTCACCTTATCTGCCTTCTTCTTCTGTGTCTAGGCCAGATGTGAAACTGCCAAAATGAAGGCACCTTTTGGTGAATTCATTCTGGAGTTCCCTTTACCTGACCTAGTGTAAGAAAGATTAGCCAGCAACACAAGGTGGCCATCACCAGGGTACACCTGGTTGTGATTCAAAAATGCCACAATATTCGAGGAAGCTCTTTCTGTGTACGCTATCTGAACACCTGAATAAGGCTAAGCACTATCTGGGTGCCCCTGAGGACATCTTTTTATTTAGATACTAATTTGAGTTGCCAGATCTCAGGGTATCAGCCAGATTCTAGGGAAATTGTTAAGCTTCTTGAGGTCTCCAGGAAGGGAGACAAATCATAGGATGAGTGGCAGGGGATCAGAAGCATGGTTGATGTTTGTGTGTGATGTATCATTAAAGCCTGAACACTTCTCCACCTCCTTTCCTAACTGGCATTAGGACTTACTGGCTCAGCACAAACATGTTTTGGAGTTTGTTGCATCTGTGCAACGTTGACACAGCAAAGAGCCAGAAGCAAGGGAATTTTATGCCACTATCAGCCTTTCGGCCTACCTGTTTTCAGACTCAACATTTACATAGGGAAATTATCCCTAGATGGGCTATGAAGAAGGCTGCTACTCTGTTATAAAACAGGATAGGAAGCCATCTTGCAGAACATCTGTGTATGTCAAGGAAAAGGGAAAATGAAATTATATGGGTAAATTCCCTGGCTGTTTGACAGCTATGGTGGCCAGGGTCAGCTAGCAGTCCAGAATGGTTCTCCATTCTGAAACTGCAGGTCAGCTAAGTGGAGTTGGGTACTTGGGGCAGAATAGGTAGGTAAAGGTCACCCTTGCTCGAAAGCCAGTCATTTCCAACTGTAGGGTTCATTGCTCATCTATTTATAACCAAATAGCCAGTGCTGTCTGTGTCTTCAGACGTTTCCGTGGACATGTGGCAGCAGTGATGGGATGTAACAGGTTCTCACCAGTTCTCCAGAACCGGTAGTAACTTTCCCCAGTGTCCTGGAGAACTGGTAGCAGCTTTTGGGGGGAACCACCTTCGGGGCTTACCTTTTCACTGGTTCCCCCACTGTGCATGCGGGCCAAACACTTAGTGTGCATGCATGCCTACAGTGCTTGGTGCATATGCACGGCCTCTTTGCTGTCCTCCCAAGCGGGGAGGAGGAAGAGAAGCTGCTAACCTGAAGCTCCCTATAGCCTGCTCCCAGGGTAAGTGACTCACCTTTGGATGTGGTGTGACTGTGTGTATTTTAATGTGTATTTAATACTTTTACCTTTTTATTTTATTTTTTATATTTTTTATTATTATTTTTTCTTTGGCCCCGCCCATGACATCATGATATCATGACATTGGCTACACCCATGACATCATGACATTAGCTCCGCCCACAGTGTGATGATGTCACGGTGGGGTAGTAAATTTTTTGACATCCCACCACTGTGTGGCAGGCATGACTAAACACTGGAGTGCACGGAACACTGTTTACCTTCCCACCCAAGTGATACCTATTTATCTACTTGCAATTTCTTGCTTTTGAACTGCTAGGTTGCCACGAGCTGGGACAGAGACATAAGCTCACGCCATCATGCAGCACTCAGGTCTCAAACTGCTGATCTCCCTATCTTCCAGTCCTCAATTTCAGTGTCTTAACCACTAAGCCACTGCAGTCCCTCAGAATACGTACTCCCCCCAAGTGGTGAACATCCTCTGCCATATTAATAATAATTGTGTGGCATCAAGTCAATGCTGACTTATGCTGGCCCCTCCCAGAGTATTTGGAAGTGGTCTACTTTCCCTTCTTCTGGCGATATCCTAGGCCTGAGCAGCTTTCCCATGACTACACAGGCTGGCTAATCTCTCAAGAGGCACAATGTGGAATCAAATATCCAGTCTCTGGGTTGAGAGTCAGATATATAACTCATAGAGCTATCTGCCAGCTATCCTCTGTCATAACAAATGTTTTTCCTCCCTTGTGGCTTGCATTTAGCATGTAATTGGTCCTTGAAAGGTAAACTCAGATTTTCTGTGCAGATCCAATTGCTGAAGTAAAGGTAAAGATTACCCTTGCTCGAAAGCCACTCATATCCAACTCTAGGGTTCTATGCTCATCTTCATTTACAGCCAAAGAGCCAGAGCTGTCTGAGTCTGCAGACATTTCTGTGATCATGTGTCAGACATGACTCAACACTGGAGCACATCGAATGCTGTTACCTTTCCTGCCAAAACAGAACCTATTTATCTACTTGCAATGTCTTGCTTTCGAACTGCTAGGTTGGCAAGAACTGGGACAGAGATGGGAGCTCATTCCATCATGCAGAACTTGGGTCTCAAACTGCTGATCTACCGACCTTCCAGTCGTCAAGGCACTAAGCCACCACAGTCCCTAAAAGTAGCCATCTTCAAAGAAATCCCACTGTGGAAGGGAGTATAAGTTAACTGTAGGGCCTACTCATTCCCTTTACCGTCTAGTTTTATACTAAATCTTTTTGCTACAAAAAGGAAATTAAGTATCCAAGAATGTTGACTTTCATTTCTTCCTAAGGGGGAAATTAGGTCAGAAGTGAAAGCTAGGGATATGCATTTCAGATTTTTGGGTTACAAATCCGATAATTCTATTTTCTGGACGTCTCACTCCAGGACCTTTGCAGACCTTACAGGTACCTAAACAATGCTTATTTAGCAAGAAGCCCCAGTTGGCAGCTTTCATGCCATGAGTAGGCCTGACCTCCTGGAAGCGTCCTTTTTGAAAAACAATTGTAGGATTTATATCCCAAATAAATCAAAAATGTGTATTCCTAGCAAAAACCAGTCCTTTCACAGTCAGGCTGACCTTTGGCAAAATGATATTTGTTTCTGACCCCCATGTATCAGGTGTTATCAGATTCCTAACTACACAACAGGTGCAAGAGCTAAGGTATATCTATCCCACCCCCATTTTGGTCTCTTGTTCCTGAGTGAACAACTCGTCCCCTTGACTATACTAAAGATTGGATAATGGCATGCATAAATGTAATTCAGCTTCTTCACTAATTAGTGACCTATTTTCCCATCAGATACTTATCATAACCCTGGGGATGACTTCAATCACAGAAGTACCCAGTGCTTTTTTTGCCCACTTTCAGTAATTAAGTCCCTTCTTACATATTTATACACATTTTCTTCCTGCGGCAGCAGGACATGTAGAATGGTGGGAGAAATCAGCAGAAAGAGGAAATTGTGAGATGGCTGATGGCACATTAGGGACACAAATGGTGGAAGATAGATCTCTACCGTTTTTATCATTGCAATTAAATATATTACATTCTGCAAGAGCTTTGCCCCTCCCTGATGAAATGGAGCAGCCATTAATAAAACAATGCCATATGCTCAAAGGCAATGCCATTCTGGATTAAATGAACAGAGATTTTGAGTGTGCTTTGGTGCCTCTAGGTCCGTGATGGCGAACCTTGGCACTCCAGATCTTGGACTTCAATCCCCAGAAGCCCAAGCACCCTGTGAATCCACATGAATGGGTTTATTGTGATTCATCCGGGCCACGCTGCCCTCATCGCTCCCGGAAGCAGAAGTAAAATGCAGTACGGGCAGTTTAAAGTTCCTTTAACCCTAATAACTCAACAATAGAATACTTGTGAGACTAGTTGCTCTATGCCAGGAGTTCTCAACCTTTTAAAACCAGGGGCCAGGTCACGCTCCCTCAGACAGCTTCAGGGAACAGACGGCCATTTTGCCCTTCCTCCACCTCATGCCACTTCCTGGTGTGGTGGAGGCAGTGGGGGGGCCACATGAAATGGCCTTGCGGGCCGCATTCAGCCCGTGGGCTGCAGGTTAAAAATTCCTGCTCTATGCAGTTCAGAAAGGACATGACATCATGGTGGGAACATAGGTCAACAGTGCTGAGATTCTTAAGAGTTCAGGATACATTTGCAGTCAAGGATGCATTTAGAGTTCTCTCAGGAAAGAGCTTCCCATCCTGTACCTTCAAAAGTCCTACTATCGGGCAAATTTGTCCAGGTACTTCAGGTAGCAAAGAGCAGGGGCAGCAACAGAAGCCTCCTGGCTATAAATTTTGTCTCCTACATTTGAAAACAGAAATTTGTGTGTCGCATAGCTTGTTCTGCATTCCTTAAACTGGCCTCAGGTATGGCGAAAGTCCTTATCCTGCTGGTAGTGCTGAAGGACAGTTCACCTGCTAGTCCAGTCACCTTCTTTCATCTAAATCTTGAAGGAGGCACCACCTATTTTACTTCAGGCAGCAGAGCGTCTTGGCTCAGCCCTGCTAGGACACAGGTGATGGAAGAAATTTTAATTGCATTTAAGAACAAAAGAAGTGCTTGTTGAACCTAGCGCTTGTTTCAGTTTCATCAAAGGTCATCTTCAAGATGTCTCCAAGATGTTCACCAGCAGGCCATGTTTTTTTAGTTCACGATAGTACCCAGACATAGGGATTGCAGGGAAAGAGATAGGTACACCCTTGCTGAATTTTCACCTCAAAATCTCTCCCCTAAGAGAGCATACCCATAACCACTCAAAAGAACCTATCTACTTTGACTGAATAAACTACTGAAAGTATGATCACATGAGAAGGGATATTTGTCTGCTTTTAGCTGATCTCAATGAGGAAATGCAACTAAAGATTCTTAACTAGAATAATAACATAAGGATCCCCTATTTAGCCCTGCCTCTACTCCCTTTTCTACTCCCTTCTCTACTCCCTTCATTCTATGTCAGGTTCAAGTTGGTTGGGTGTCTTAACTTTCAAAGCCCTAAACATTTTGGGACCTTCCTCCTTGGTGGGGCATCTTCCCCTCATAACTCTGGCTCACTTCACCTGTTCTTCCCAGACACCTCAACTCCATGTTCTGACTCCCAGGTTGGCTAGAAAGTCTGTTACCTGTCACAGGGCTTTCTCAGTGACACCTCTATGGAACACACTGCCAGAGTAGCTGCATTTGATTGACTCTTTAGGAGTCCTTCAGCAGTTTGTTGAAGACCAAATAGGAGACCCTCCCATCACCTTTTGACCACAGGAGTTTGGGGTCCTCAGTTATGATTTTGATTAGTTGGGTGGGGGTTGTTTATTGCCTTAATGTTTTTTGTTTTGCTTTTATTTTATTTTAATAGTATAAGCCACCAAGAGTGGGAGTCCATCCCAGATGGGCAGGGTAGAAGTACAATAAAATAAATAAATAAATCTTGTGCTTGTCACTTTTGTGTTATTTTCTTGATGAAAAATGTCTCCTGGTAGCATCAGTCTCCCAATCCTTTGTAACACACCATGTACAAAGACAATAATATATACTGTAATAGTGACCAAGGCTTCCCCCAAACACCATGAGCAAACTTTCTGCATTGAATATTTATGAAGAGATCTACAAAAAAATAGGCTGATCAAGTATAAGGGAGAAAACAAGAACTGTTCACTTAGATCACACTGAGCTCTCAGCTAGAATGGAAGTGTTTGGTGATTTCACTGAGTGCAGTGATCAATAAAGAGATTATATCTTTTGAAAAAGAGCAGCCTTTCATTTGTATTTCTAGAGAAGAAGGAATCATTTATCCCATGAGTTGGCCAGAGATATTTCTAATATACATTAGTAGAGAGACAGGGATAGATGTCTATATTTAAAAAGCAGTTTTGTCAATTAGGTAGTGATTTCCTCAGTTAGATAATGTTTAAAAAAAGATTTTTTAAAAAATGATTCTCTTTGTAATTAAGAAAATTTCATCAGCTCTAATTAAATCTTCTATGGAATTAATGCAATGGGAGGAGAATTCCAAAATGTATTTCTGTAGCATCCATGCTCTAATTAAGCATGAGTTTAAAGCATTGTTTAATCAAAGGGAATCCAGAGAAATGAGGTCAACAGAAGTGGATATGAAAGACAGAAATTATGATTTAATTTACAGCAGGCTAAATTACCATAGCCTGAAAACTTAAGCACATCCAAGGGGATTTGGCAATATTACTTTTCTGGACATTCTCTTAGGGTGGAATTAAATGTTTAAAGACAAAAGACTGTAACTCAAAATGAGTGCCAATTCTAACCATCTCATTCAGTAGCAGTCAATGGTATTTTCTTAGCCAGGGAAACAGGAATCCTAAAAGTCAAGGGAAGGCTAATCCATATCACAAAGGGGAAAATTCAGAAGGGAGCTACCATACTCGTGACAGTGCTATGTCTCTCTTAACATGATGATTCAGTACCTACATCTGAAGAAATCATTCTCAGAGATAGGCTAATTGCAAGAATATGTATCCTTCCTAATGTCTAGGTCAGTGATGGCGAACCTTGGCACTCCAGATATTCTTGGACTTCAATTCCCAGAAGCCCAAGCCCCCTGTGAATCCACATGAATGGGTTTACTGTGATTCATCCAACCTGCATCCCCCTTGTTGCTCCCGGAAGTGGAAGTAAAAGGCGCCCATATGGGCGCACTTTACTTTCGCTTCTGGCAGTGACGAGGGTGGTGCAGGCCGGATGAATCACAGTAAACCCATTTGTGTGGATTCACAGGGGGCTCGGGCTTCTGGGAATTGAAGTCCAAGAACATCTGGAGTGCCAAAGTTCGCCATCACAGATCTAGGTTGACCATTAAGTATTTTCAGACAACTTCGTTAATACAAACTAGATTAGAAAACTCAATCAAAAGAGAAAAAGAAGGTGAGCAAGATTGTCCAGCATTGTAGAAACCAATTCTACTCCAAATTGTTGAAATATGTAGCACCTCAACACGTTATGCTATGTTACTATGTCACATGTCTCTCTTAGAAGAAGAAAAATAACCTTTCTAGCTAACTTTTTTGTTTGTGTGTTCTAAATTAGCTGATTAACAGGCTTGTCTTCCTGCCTTTTTAGCTGCTTAACTTTCTTCACTCTGAGGTAAATTTAGGGTGACCTTGGTGTGCGATCTGAATTCTGAGCTAGAGGATATGAAAAAAAGGCAACAAGCCAGAGACATATGCTGAAGGAATTTAGGGTATGTAATTAATATGAAACAAGAAAAAAGGCAAATGGTGGCTAGAAAGAAAAGGCACAGGAGAACTTTGAAAAAGAGGAGAGAAATTCTGAATAAGGGGTATAAGACAGAGGTCAGAGACTGGATGTAAGTGAGACATGTTAATGAGAGGATTTTATGTGCCATTGTTTAATTTTGACGTGAATTCTATGAACGTCTTACTTTTCAGTTGGGTGGCCTGGCAGCTTTTGCGATGTAACAAAAATCATGTACTTTCGATGAGCTGCCACCACAAAACTAAAGCACCCACGAAAATAATGGTTACATCAACTGAAAGCTCGTCTTGGCGACTTTCAGAAATGTAAAGAGCCATTGGCCAAAGCGATGACAACATTGCTTCCGAAAGTTGCCTTGAAAAAATGCAATCTTCCCTGGGGGGTTTGGTTTTCAGTGGCCCAGAGACCAAACCACACAACCAATTCAGGTGACCCAAAGTGCGTTTGAAAGAAGAAAGAATAACCTTTGTGGTGACACTATTACATTTGAAATTGGACTTTGGGGTGGGACGGGCCGGACTATGAAGCATTTTACAAAAAAACATTCAAACAAGGTCACAAAAATGCAAAAATAAAAGGGGAAACATGTTAGAAACTGAATATGACAACCTCCCAAGGTGGATACAGTTTGAATACAACATGTGGAGTATAATGACACTGAATCAGGAATCAACAACAAAGATATTAAGGAAAAATGTGACTTGTAAAAATGACATGGGGGGGGCAGTTGACCAAACCGATCAACCAATCAAAGTGATCCAAAGTGCGGTTGATAGAGGACATAATAACCTTTCTTGTGACACTTATACAGTTTGGATAGGACTTCAGAAACATTTTCTATGAAGGTTTAAAACAATAAAACCTTTTTCTTTCTAACTTTCCTTCCTTCAAAAAAAGTCTCTCTCCAACTCTCGCCTTCTCGCTGGATGTGAAAGTAAACATGCTGTCAACATGTTCATTTTGTGGAGGAAAGAAGGTAAGAGAGAAAGGGGGGAATCAGGACCCACCCGGCAGCGAAGAGCTGAGCAAGAACTTTAAAAAGTGGCAGGTAGAGTCTAAGGACACTGCTGTCAGGGATTTAGTTCATGAATTCGATGTGTTGAATTATGCTCATTAGTTCATTTATTTCTTATGATCTGAATGAAATAAAAGAAATAAATGAACTAATGAGATTAGTACAACACACTGAATTCACAAACTAAATCCCTGACGGTAGTGTCCTTAGACTCTACCTGCCGCTTTTTTCAAATGGAAGGAAATTTTGTTGCGGGAATTGCTAATGGGGTGCGTCACTTCATGTAACTGTTTTCAATTGTGTGTGTTTGTCTATGTATAACTGATCAAGAACCTGCCAGCAGCTACAGTTTCAATCAGTAATAAACAGACAAAAAGTTTTTTTATTTAAACAAAGTGATTCCTTGCATCAGTAATGATCTACAGATATTTTTTAAAAATCACTTCCCCTGACCATTCATAAACAATCAGGAGAGTTTTTCATTTTCTGATATTCTTAGAGGGCTCTTTTACCCACTTAAGTCTACCAGATGCGTACTCCAGAAGCAGTCTTTATGAGCTACAAAATCCCATATAACAGTAATGGCAAACCTATGACATGTGTGCCAGGCGTAACACTCCTAGGCCTTTCTGTTGACACGTACACCATCACCCCAGCACAGAGTTTGGCCTGTCCCTCCACCAAGCAGCCTAATGGGAGTGTTTCTTTCTTCCCCAGCACAGAGTTTGCCCCACCCCTCTGCTCAGCAGTCCAATGGGAGTGCTTCTCCATCCCCCAGCACAGAGTTCATGCCCACCCCTCTGCCCAGCAGCCCAATGAGAGTGCTTCCTCCCTCCCTCCAGCAAAAAAGTTTGTCCCACCCCTCTGTTTGGGCACTCAGTCTCTAAAAGGTTCACTATTACTGCCTTATATCCTGTCCCCTGCATGTACAGGTCCTAGGAATCTCATATATATGGGAATACACAGAAAATGTAGAATTCCTTGATGGGGGTTCAAAAGGCAGACATGGGCGGGTGGAGGGAGAAATGGGCTTACTGGATGTATGTCTGGATGTTGTTTTTTAAAAAAGGCAGACCAGCCTGCCATGGAAAAGCCATGAGGAGCCTTGAAGAAAAGCCTTGAGGTTAAGTGACACGTGCTCAGCTATTTTACTTGTGCTTGATTTTTGCCATTTTGTTTTGTTGCTTGCTTCCTTTGTCTGCTGGAAATACAGAATTGCTCTTTCTCGGAGCTCATTCCACATGAAAACAGAGCAGCCCAGCTTCTGCATATATTAAATAAAAGTTTATTTCTCCTTTTAATTGTTAATAACAATGCTTTTCTTAAAGCATCTATGGGAGAGCTAAAGGAGGATTGTTGCTGATAAGGTTTCCTGTTCTCTCTGGAGGGGTTTTCAAAACAAAGAGGGGCCAGGAAACAAAGAACTGTCCTTTAAAATAATAAGGCATGGTAAATGGATCTGTCTAGTGGGAAACAGGTGCCTTCTTTGGAAAACAATTAAACAGAATTCTGCTGAATAATGAAAAATAAGTTTTGTTATTAACTGCCTGCTTATTAGTGTATTTGTGAAACCAAAGGTTGACTTCTCTGGGGTAACAAAGGTTGAGGCTGGGCAAGCTGTTTCCTGGATCACTAAAAAGTCACAATTAAGATAAGCTTTCAAATTCTGCAGACCAAAAAAGATGGTCTAACTTTTGAGGTCAAGGCAGACCATTCAAATATTAGGTCAGATATGATGTCTGGCTTTGTATTGCCAACAAAGCAAAATAACTTTAAAATTCCTTAGGGGGCAAAACAGAGAAAGATATCTATCAACAATTCATTCCTTACCCCCACCAACTGCTAACAGCAGTAATGACTCTACCAGCTGAAGAACTGAGGGGAAAGCAAAAATGGAATGCATCTTCCACCCGAAGTATAGAAATCAACACCATTTAAGTTTGCAGAGATACTACGCTAGGGGTAACTCAGAGCTCTCTCTGCAGGCACGCATGCCACCACCCCAGCAGAGTTCACTCTGCCCAGCAGCCCAATGGAAGTGCTTCCTCCCTCCCCCAGCACAGAGTTCACCCACCCCTCTGCAGGGCGAATGGCAGCCTGTTGAATTTCAGCACTCAGTCTCTAAAAGGTTCACCATTACTATACTACACCCTGAGGTTAGAACCAAAAGCCATTGTGTATGGCACAAAAACACTGGGAGACTGTCAAATGGAAGCTCTTGATCCAATTGAAGAGAACCTTTCTGAAATTTCAGATGAGTTGAAAAAGTCGGCACAAAAATTAGGACTCCATGAGAAGATGAAGTCATGGTGAAGGTGGTACATCCATTTGGGGAGCAAAAGTGGGCTAGACTGAGATTCCAGGAGAGCCAGATTCATCCCTGATGCCACAGGTTCCTCACAAGTTTTAAAGCAAGAGCCTACCCCAGTGATGGCGAACCTTGGCACTCCAGATGTTCTTGGACTTCAATTCCCAGAAGCCCAAGCTCCCGTGAATCCACATGAATGGGTTTACTCTGATTCATCTGGCCTACGCTGCCCTCGTCGCTCCCGGAAGTGGAAGTAAAATACAGCCATATGGGCATGTTTTACTTCTGCTTCCAGGAGCGATGAGGGCAGCATGGGGCGGATGAATCGCAGTAAACCCCTTTGCGTGGATTCACAGGGGCTTGGGCTTCTGGGAATTGAAGTCCAAGAATATCTGGAGTGCCAAGGTTCACCATCACGGGCCTATCCGATTATTACATTGGACTCTCTGCACTTAGGTCGAGGTCTCCCTTGCTTGAAAGCCAGTTGTGTCTGACTCTAGTGAACAGTGCTGATCTCTGTTTACACCCAAAGAGTCTGCATCTGCAGATGTTTCTGTGATCATGTGGCAAACATGGCTAGATGCCAGAGCTTATGGAATGCTAATACCTTCCCCACCGAAGCAGTAACTATATATCTACTAGCAATTTCTTTCTTTTGAACTGCTAAGTTAGCAGTAGTTGGGACAGATGACGGACACCCATTCCATTGCACAGCACTCAGGTCTTGACCTGCTGACATTCTGGTTATCAAGCTCAGCATCTTAACCTCTAAGCAATCACAACCCTCTTAACCTTCCTACTAATGTTATAACAAACAACTACTACTCTGCAATACTCCTGAGTCCTATCAACCAGCAACTCACTCTGTGTAAGCTTTTGCACCCAAATGCATACTTATTCCTAAGTGGGCAGTAGGTGGTCCCTTGTATCAGTGTCTCTATCTTCACTCCCCCACCCTCCTCCCAGATCATTCACCAGAAAGATAATGTTGATCATTGCCTCCATGAACAGGCTGCTGTTCCTTCCCATGTTCATCTAAATTGCTCCCATGTCATTGTCTTCCTCTTCTTCTAGCTTGGATCAGACTCCTCAGCTTTGTTGCTTCAAGACAACTGACAAGACAGGGCCAGCCCTACCATAGATGAGAATGAGGCAGCTGCCTGAAAGCAAGCATTATAAAAGGCAGGGCATAGTCAGTGGTGGGCAGCAACGGGTTCGCACACACACCCCGGGAGGGGGGTAGCAAAATTGGGTAGCCTCTGGGCAGGGAGGATAGCAAAATTGGGTGGCCTTTGGGCAGGGGGGATAGCAAAATTGGGTGGCCATGCCCACCCCTCTGCCCTGCCCCATCAGGTTTTGTCCCTGCAAGTGGTTCAAGGTCTCCCTTGCTAAAAGCCAGTCATGTCTGACTCTAGGGTGCAGCGCTCATCTCCATTTACAGCCAAAGAGCCAGTGCTGCCTGTGTTTGCAGATGTATGCATGGCCACATGGCAGGCATGACTAGATCGCCCATGACATAGGTTCCACCTATAATGTAGGCTCTGTCCATGAAATATAATCTGCCCATGGTATGGTAGTGAAAATTTTTGCTGCCCACCACTGGGCATATTTGCATGCAAATGCAGGAGGGCAAGCAGACGAGAGGGTGGGCAGACGAAAGGGTGGGCAGATGAACTGGTGGGTGGGTGATTGATGGGTGGGTGGGTGGGTGGATGGATGGATAGACAGACAGACAGACAGGTACCGGTTTTGTCAGACCATAAGAGGCACTTCCCACAAAAAAAAAGTGGGAGGGGAGGAGGGTGCATCTTATCCTCTGAAGGCGCTTGGGTTGGGGAGGAACCAGCACTCGTGCCCATTCCTCCCCACAACCCAAGCACCGATCGATCACAGTACGCAACCGGTGCTTGGGTTGGGGGGAGGAATGGGCACGTGCATCGGTTCCTCCCCAACCTAAACATTGATCATACACTGTGATTGATCGGCACTTAGGTTGGGGGTAACCGGCGTGTATGCCCATTCCTCCCCACAACCCAAGCGCCGATCGATCACAGCTTTTAAAAACTATTTTAACCATTTTTTTAAAGGCTTTCAAAAGCTCTAAAAACTGGGTGCATCTTGTGGTGAGATGTGTCTTATGGTCCAAAAAATATGATAGATAGATAGATAGATAGATAGATAGATAGATAGATAGATAGATAGATAGATAGATAGATAGATAGATAGATAGATAGATAGATAGATTTTTTTTCATTTTGCTTAGGCTAGCAGTTAGACCATAACAGGGAGGGGCCACCCCTTAAATTTTCTAACCCTTAATTCCAATCATCAAGAACTTCCTTTAAGATTGATGCGAAACGCTTCATGCTGCGAGGTGGCTGTTCTGCAGAGGATACACAGAATTGGGCAGGAAGATTTGAAATGACTGATTTACTCCGATTTTCTTGTTTACCAGTTGGCCACTGCTATAATTTAGATTGCTTGTTGTCATCTTTTGTCTGGCCACAGTCTGTGAGGGAATGCAGCAAATGCAGGCAGCCTTCTTATTTTGTAACATTAGCACCACCCAATGGCTTTCCTGGTTTTTGAGCTCACTTCTCAGTTCAGCCTTTTTGGAACAACTTCCAGAGGCTTGACGTAGAAAAATGCATCCGTTTTTATTTTTCTCCTTTTTGCATTGGGTTTATCCTTTATCCAAGCTCCTAATGGCCTCCCAGCAAACTTGGCAGGAAAAAAGAAAAACCGAATATAAACCACTGCTCATGCCAAAATGTAAGTTCATGATGTTAATTGATCATTAATGAACAGCAATCATTCTATACAATTACAAATGGAGAGAAATTAATATGAGAGGACCGCAAAGTGGAACAATAATACAGTGTTCCTCTCAGTAGCATATACAGAAAGTTGAAGATTTAATTTAATTTAATATGTACATTTGTATGCCGCCCACTTGACAATGCAACTCTGTGCAGCTCATAACAGTATACAATAAAATTGCATTACAACAAAACAAAATACAAATTGTCCAAAAAGTTCAAGGCTGACCACAAAGAGTCCAGGGTCCAGGCTGGCCAGGGGGGCAATGTCCCCTCCCACCCCAACAGCCAAGTCCAAGTCCCAGCCCCAAACCACATAACCCCCCGCTGTTGGCGGGGCCTTGGGTCAGCAGTGGCATTCTTGCCACCCGTGGCCGTAGCAGCTCTTCAACCCCGGCCATGGGTGGGATCCAAGGTCAGCAACGACATTCTTGCTAGATTGCAAATGTAAGAGGCAAATTAATGTTACATGTCAGGTACTGTTTCTAGAAAAAACAGCATTACTTTTTTGGCTTTTCCCCTCCATAAGTTTCCTGCCATTCTCACTCCATTGTGATCTCTTCTGTGTTAAACTTCAGACTGTAAGCTCCTTGGGGCAGGCACCTATCTGATTTCTACCATATAAGATGCCAGTCATACTGTTGGTGTTTTTTTATATATACAAATGGAGAAAAGAAAGTTGTGGGATGAGACAGAAATGATAAGAGAGAGCTAGAAAAGAAATATAGAGAAACCCAGGGAGAATTTTAAATGTAAAGGCAAGGAGTTGGTGCTAAACACAGAAGGATATTGTGAAGCTGTGAGGCTGCTGTGGCTTAGTGGTTAAGACTCTGAGCTTGATGAATAGAAGGTAGGCAGGTCAGCAGTTCAAGACCTGAGTGCTGCACTGCAGAGTGAACTCCTATCTCTACCCCAGCTCCTGCCAACCTAGCAGTTTGAAAGCAAGACATTGCAAGTAGATAGATAGGAAAGGTAACAGTGTTCTGTGCACTCCAGTGTCCAGTCATGCTTGTCACATGACCACAGAAACGTCTGCAGACTCAGACAGCACTGGCTCTTTGGTTGTAAATGGAGATGAGTACTGCCCCTTAGAGTCAGACATGACTGGCCTTTGAGCAAGGGAGACCTTTACCTATGTGTGGAACTAGTAAACCACAAATACGGAACACCATTTTCATGGACTGTAACCTCATCATCCCACATCATTTGGTTGTGCTAGCAAGGGCTGATGGGAAGTACAATCCAAGGTTGCATCATGACTGTTAAACGAATCAGGGTTCCAATCAGGTTTTTATTAAATTGGGCAAAGAGTACATAGTACTTGATCTGGTTTCTACATCCCTTAAGAAATCTTGCCCAAATATATATATATTTAAAACCTTACAACAATGATGGTGAACCATGGCACTCCAGCTGTTCTTGGACTTCAATTACCAGAAACCCAAGACAGCACTCCTGCTGATCAGGGCTTCTGGGAATTGAAGTTCAAGAACACCTGGAGTCCCAAAGTTCACCATTACTGCCCTACAACCACCACCTCAAAGCGCTCTCCGATTCCCCTTAGAGGTTTTTCTTGTGTTTTTCCTCTCCCCCATACTTATTCCCAGCACTGTCATCCCCATTTCAAAGGGGAGAAGGAATCTTTTGCCACCACAGTCACTACCTCTACTACCTCCACTTCTGCTTCAAAGAGATTCAGGCACAACCTCCATTCCAAATTTTTAAAAAAATATTATTATATTTTACTGTTTTGGTGGAAACTGGAGAAGAAGAAGAGCACAGCAGCAAAATGAATGGAAAATGTGTTGCGACCAGCAGGAACGTATCCCTTGATCGTCTGGTCGATCAAGGAATCATGGAAGTTTACCGTTACACCATTACAACTCTTCTTTTCTGTGAGAGCTGAGTGCTGAGCTGTCATAGTGATATAAGAGTAAGGATCCAAGGGAGGGAACATCCTCAGGTGGCAGGGAACCCTGCAGACTTCACGGGGCAAGTGGCAAAATACACAGTATAAGCCAACACATGTATGAACACAGGAGAATACAGTGCTTTAGGAATCGGTACAAAATAAATATTGAATGAATGGGTGAATGAATCCTATCTTCAGCTCTTGGCACAATTTCTTTAGCCATCTTGATAAGCCAACAGCTTCCACCTCATCTTTTTCTTCTTCCATTACAAGTGCTTCTCTAATGGCTTCTGGGTTTTCCTTGTGCCTTCCTTGCTCCCTGATTGTTACCTCTTCCTCCTTCCATTTTTTCTCCTGCTTCTAAGTAAGCAGAGAGTCAAGTTTATAGCTCTACCTCACCAGCTCCCTTTAGTCATAAAATTCACAAGTGACCTTGGCCCTGTCATTTACAGCTTTCCTCCTTCAGGAGATTTCCATAAGGATTCCCACAGGGAAGAGGAAGCGAGAGAGAGACCTTCTCCCCAAGCTCCTCAGAGAAGATGTGAGATAAACATGTAATTAATAATAAATTGACAGCACTATGTTATTAGTGTGGTTATAAATAAATCCACACAGCTAGGCTTACCTCAAACATCTTAGGAATATGAAAACATAAGAAAAGCCTTACTAGAGCAGACAAAAAGCGTATCTAGTCCACAGATGGGCAATGTTGCTTTAGTTGGAGGCTGAAGCTCCTAGAATGCCACTGCCAGCATAGCTACGGGAAAGCTGGCTGGAGAATTCTGGGAGTTTTAGTTTAAAAAAGAGAAAGCTTTCCCATCGTGTCTCTAGACCATGGTTCCTCAAACTTGGCTGACCAGGTGTTCTTGGAGTTCAGTTACCAGAGACCCAAGTCACCACACCTACTGATCAGGGATTCTGGTAATTGAAGTCTAAGAACATATGGAGATCCAAGTTTGAGGAACCCTGCTCTAGACCTATGTTTCCTAACCTTTGGTGTGTGTTTTTTTTGGACTTCAATTCCCAGAAGCCTAAGTCAATTCCCTAAAGCACTGATCAGTCAATGTACTGACTTAGGCTCCTGGGAATTGAAGTTCACCAGTGTTCTGCAGAACATAGTTTGGCAAAGGCTGGCATAGACCATTGTCCTGCTTTCCTATAGCTTGCAACCTTATGGCAGAGGTGGGGACTTTTGGACCCTCCAGTACAGCCTCTACAGTTGCTTCCAAACCTCCAACATGGGGCTGATCGGATTGCAAGCCATTGCAAGGTTCTGGAGGAGTAAAATTTTCCTACACTTGGGACTATAGGAAAATTAGAAGGAATGCAAGAAGATTCCTTGACTATCCATCCTGTGTTCCCAAGCACTTGTATTCTGCCTATGTTTCTGCAGATACCCTGCAGGTGTTGTGATTCACATTCTTTGATAGTTTTATCCATCAAAAATCTGGCCAATTCCCTTGTACATTCTCCTGTGCTGGTGGTAATTTCCATATTTTGGTTATGCGTCCATGTCAGGTCATGATCAAAGCATGTAAGAACCACCCTTACAACCTAAGGACATAGAAATTCAGTCTTATACTAAATCAGACCATAGATTTATCTAGTCCAGTACTGTCAGTTCAAACTGGTATTTATACCTTCCCAAATTCTTTCTCAGCAGAGGTAAAGAATTTACTGCTAGTTTTGCTCATTGGAAATAATTTTGTTTCTTCGTAATGTGTCCTGGGGGATATAGAAAGAGCCTCCTTGAAGATTGTGGTATTTTTGACCCACAATCGGGCGTACCCTGGTAACGGTAACCTTGTGTTGCCGGCTAATCTTTTTCACATTAGGTCAGATGAAAGAAACTGCAGAATGAAATCATCAAAAGGCACCTTCATTTTGACAGTTTCATGTCTGACCTAGACACAGAAGAGGATATTGTGTCCCAAAAATATTCTTTGTTGAGAATAGAGGTTATGCTTCAGGACACTCAACCACGGAGGCACGCAGATTTATTTTAGAAGAATCCAAAGTTTTTCATGACCTGTACTGTTGCTTTTATTGTAGTCTAGAGGTGAATGTATGTATGTATGTATGTATGTATGTATGTATGTATTTATTTATTTATTTATTTATTTATTTATTTATTTATTTATTTATTCATATTTATCCACCGCCCTCCTCACCGAGGTGACCCAGGGCGGCTCACAAATCACAAAGCACCACAACAAAACACAAACATTCCTAAAACCCTCAGATATAAAACTGTGCAAGATTAAAATTTAAAATCTAAAATCTAAAATGTTTAAAAAAGCCAAATTACTACATCTTGAAGGGGGAGGGGCTTAAATCATCCAGTGGGCTGGGGTCACTATACCTCCCGCACCCCATACCTGTCCTGCCAGCCATGTTTTTAAATTCTTCTTAAAGGGCAGCAACTCCATCTGCAGCCCCAGCTCAGTTGGCAGAAGGTTCCACAGGGCCAGAGCGGACACAGAGAAGGCCCTCCTCCTAGTGCCAGAGAGATGCGCCTCTCTGGCCAATGGAACAACCTCTCCGGTCCGCTCTGTAAAGGTCACCCTTGCTCAAAATCCATTCATATTATTCTGAAATTCTTGGGTGCATCAATATATAAATGCCATATAATCTCTAGTTCTTCTTGCTTTTCTGAATGCAGCTGGAACATCTTGAATTTCTCACTCCATACATGGTAGAAGTCTTTGCTGTAGAAACTTGAGCATAACTTCTTCCATGAAAATTAATGCAATGGTCCCATAGTTACTACAATCTTTGGCATCTCCTTTCTTTGGGGAACTGGAATGAATATTGAATATTTCAGCCCATTAGCCATTGTTTTGTTTGCCTCCAAGTGTTCTTGGAGTTTAGAAGCCCAAGTCAACACACCTGCTGATCAGGGCTTTTAAGAATTGAAGTCCAAGAACATCTGGGGGCCCAAGGTTGAGAAACCTGTGCTAGAGCAAAAGCTTCAATATGCTTTTCCAGAGTCATCCACTTATTTACTTATCCTATGATGAACTTTAGTTGGCTACATTAATGTTGATATATACAGTAAGCACAAATTTTCCAACTCAAGTTCCTAGCTAGAGTTCCACATCCATATTTGAAATCCATTGAATGGCTTCATCTGTGGCACTATGCAAGTCCTTCAATGTGCCTCCAAATGCACATAAATGACACCTAAATTTAATGTGGTCCATGGTTTGGTCTTCTTCTTCACAATCACATTGGGGAAGGGACTTGGATCCCCTTGTGAACAGAGTGGCTTCACAAAAGTAGACTAGCTTCCAAGTGGTGCGCCCCAGGCAACATGAGATAGTCACAGCTAATAGTCTACACATTCGAATAAGACGAGACTGAACTCCCACATGTGGCTTCCTGATTGTTGTCTCTAGAGTGTTGTAGGGATCACTAGTGGGGATTGGGTTCAATTTTCTGCTTTTGAGACCTTCCAGGGGCATCATGAACAATCATAATCATCATCATGTGCCATCAAGTCAATTCTGAGGTTTGGTGACCCATTTCAGGTTTTCCTAGTAGATAATACTCAGAAAGTAGTTTACCATTCCCTTCTTCTGTGGGTTCCTTGGGATTGTGCAGCTTGCCCAAGCCTACACAGGGTGGCTCTACTCACAGAAGGCACAGTAGGGAATTTATCTCCAAACCGTCTACTCCACAACTCAACTAGATACCTAAGCCTGTCACAAACACCGTTTTAAAATGAAATCAGACATGGCTCAACATTCACTGCCAGTTTTGAAAAATGAGTATTTTTGAGTGTTGACAAGCTTGGGCAGCGATTCTGAAGGTTTTCAGGCTGTGAGCCTGACCACATCTCCTGGGCAGCTGATTGGGCCAGTCACGTGGTTCTTCCCACCGAGAAGCAGAAGTAAAATGCATGACGTGCATGTGCAGAATGCATTTAGCAGCGCTTTGAGCATGCATGCACAGTGCATGTTTAACTTCCACTTCTGGGAGTGGCAAGGGCGTCGGGGAACAGGTCTGAGCATTGGGCTGTAGGTTGTAAATACCTGAGCTAGGGTCTGTGTGCACTGTGATCAATTTAAAAGATGCAACCCCTTTTTACCAGTACATCAGATAGTTGGGGAAGTGATAAAGAGTGCAAAAAATATCAAGGGAGGCATTTATTATTATTTTTGCCCACACGCCATTCTTTGCCCATCCTTGCTCTAGCAAGGATCTCACTAGCAAGAATCCTGCTGTCTCTAGATCAGACTCTTCAAGCCACGTTTTGTGGGTTGCCGACCAGGCCCATTGTAAAGCAGCACTCTGGGGAGAGAAGGAAGCTAATCAGGTTACTGACCCTACAGCCATCCTTGTCATTACTTTTTAGAGCGATGTGAAATCTCCTTGCTGACCAGTCGTCTTGGGTAGACAAGAGAAAAAAAGAAGGCTAGCAAATAATCTAACATTGCCATTTGTCTCGCTGAAGCCCTTAGGAAAGACCTGCCATTAACATCCCATTTTCATTCCTCCATTGTATCTCGCAGCCTCGCTGGCTTGACTCTAGCTGTCCATTAAAAGATTGGCTTTTTTGCCTTGTTTGTTACAGATAGAGATGGAGAAAGATAGTGTGTGTGTGTGTTTTCAAGTTGTTATTTTAAAATTCCAGCCCTTAGCTAGAATATGGCGTTTTATCATCCTTCTCAGTCTTTTTTGTGGATTGAAAAAAAGAGAATTTTAAGAAAGAGGGGGAAAGGTCAAAGAAAAATAGGGTAATAACAGAATGAGAAGCATAAGGCAGGGAGACTTATAACTTGGAAATGCTGATATTACATTCACATTTGAAAAGTCAGTGGGGAGTGGGGGTGAAGTGGAGACTTTACAACAACCAAGATTGCTTCAAGGAAATGAAGGGTATTTATAGTAGACAAGCCAGCTTGTAGCCAAAACCTACTAATCGGCAAAAGTTGTAGCATCTCAAGAGGCAGGAGTGCATGCATAGCAACAGTGGTGGGCATCAGCAGGTTCACACCAGTTCACCAGAACCAGTAGCAGGAATTCTGTCTGGCCCTGCCCATCCAAGATTTGAAATAAAATAGTCCTAATTTGGGTGCAATGCAGGGCTTTTCCCCTGGCCTTGCCCATCATACCACGCCCACAGTGTGGTAGTAAATTTTTTTGGAGCCCACCACTGCATAGCAACTGTAGCAATAGGAGTTATACCTATATACCACCCCATAGCGCTTAATGCACTCTCTGGGCAGTTCTCCAGTTAATTAGCATGTTGCCTCCAACATGCTAGGTACTCATTTTACCAACCTTGGAAGAATGGAAGGCTGAGTCAACCTTGATCCCTGAGCCAGGCTCAAGCTCACAACCTTTTGCCTGCAGTACAGCAGTTTAATCGCTGTCTGTGGCTGTGCATCGTTTGCAGAGGGATGCAGCCCCAAAATGCAGACTGGTAAGGCTGTGTGTAAGAATAGCTGCATAAGATCAGATTGAAAGTTGGGAGATCCTGTGAGTTAAAGATAAAAAGAAACCTTTCCCCAAACTTGTTGAATTCCTGCCCAGTATCCCATCTCTTACAGCAGGGATTCTCAACCTGCGACCTGTGGGCCGAATGTGGCCCATAGCACCATTTTATGTGGCTTACCACTGAAGCCTAGCAAAGTATATTTTGATATTGAACTGATTGTATTAGCAGTATGGCCTAAGAACTTGGTTGGAATTCTGTATATTTTGATTGATGGAGAAAGAAAGAAAAGTACTAGTATTGCCATTTTATTCCAGAAGACTTGACATGTATTTATTCAGGATTCTACCATCGTGCAGGAAGACAATACAGGTCCTTAACTAGTCTGAACTTGATATTATTGGAGTAGTGAAACTAGTAAAGGTAAAGCTCTCCCTTGCTCAAAAGCCAGCCACGTCTGACTCTAGGGGGCAGTGCTCTTCTCTGTTTACAGCCAAAGAGCTAGTGCTATCTGCACCTACAGACATTTCCATGATCATGTGACAGGCATGACTAGACACTGTAACCTTTCCCGCTGAAGTGGTGCCTATTTATCTACTTGCAATTTCTTGTTTTCAAACTGCTAAATTGGCATGAGCTGAGACAGATGACAGGAGCTCATTCTGTCACACAACACTCGGGTCTTGACCTGCTGACTTTCCAGTCATCAATCTCAGCATCTTTACCACTAAGCAACAGCAGCCCCATAGTGAAACTTGCAATTCCCATATCCACTAGGTTCTAGATGTACCTAGGGTCTTCAATACAAACCACTCACCAGAATGGGGAGGTGTCTTTAGTTTTGAGCATGTTGGACTTTCCTTCTGTAATCATTGGGATCCTGTCAAAATTACATGGGTTTTCAGACTGGTAACAGGAGTTTGATACCTTACTGAACCTCCTGGGAGAAGAGCCAGCCTATGTTGTCTTGGGCAAGCTGCACAATCTTAGAGTGGCCCCAAATGAAAAGGGAATGGCAAACCACTTTTATTCTAGACCTAGAAAATCCTGAAAAGGTCACCATACATTGGAATTGACTTGATGGCACCATCTTACTAGTAGTTGTAATAGCAGCAGCAATAGCAATGATGATGATGATGATGATGGTGATGATGATGATAATGATGATGATGATGATGATGCAAGTTTTATGTCAGTTAAAATTTATGTATTTATTTATTCAACGTCTATACTGCTCATTCAATGAAATCCCCCTTTCTGGGCCATTTGCCACCAAAATTCAACCTCCCTATCCAATCCAACAAAGCCTCAGACAACATAAATATCAATTATACTTATATACACCCATAGTGTTTAGAGCAGTGATAGGATGTAACAGGTTCTCACCAGTTCTCAAGAACCAGTAGTAACTTTTCCCAGTGTCCTGGAGAACCGGTAGCAGCTTTTGGGGGGAACCACCTTCGGGGCTTACCTTTTCATTGGTTCCCCTACTGCACATGTGTGCCAAGCACTTGGTGTGCATGCATGCCTACAATGCTTGGGGCGTATACACGGCCTCCTTCCTGTCCTCCCAAGCGGGGAGGAGGAAGAGAAGATGCTAGCCTGAAGCTCCCTATAGCCTTCTCCCCAGGACAAGTGACTCACCTTTGGATATGGTGTGTCTGTGTCAGTGATGGGATGTCAAAAATTCTAATACCACGCCATGACGTCACGGACGTCATGGGCGTGGCCAATGTCATGACGTCATGACGTCATGGGCGGAGCCAACGTCATGACGTCATGACGTTGTGGGCAAGGCCAAAAATAAAAAATAAATAAATAAACATGCACACAGACCCGTATATAACTTAAAGAAATAAAATAAAGAAATAAATAAAATAAAATTTAAATTAAAGTACAACCACCCACCGAAAACACAAATAAATCACCCACCCACCCTAAATATAAAAGCCTCACTTACCTTCCTTGGCACTGACGAACCTTCATGTGGCCCGGGGCCACCCGGCAAGGCACGCTGCCCCTGACTGCCACGGCCGCCACAGCCGCCTGCAGCCCCTGCCTGGCCACCGAACTCCCACGGGCACGTTGGTGCCTGCCCGCGCCGTCCGCCCACGCTGCGCCGTCCTAGGGACTTGGGCCGGACAAACCCCCATGCCCTGGGTAAGCGCGGCGGGGCTCGCCACCGCCGCATCATCTTCCGCCGGCCGCCGGCAGCTTCCTCGGGCATGGGGGTTTCTCGGGCCCAAGTCCCTAGGACGGCGCGGGCGGGCGGCGCGGCACGGGCGGACGGCACGGGCGGCGCGGCGCAGGCGGACGGCACGGGCGGCGCGGCGCAGGCGGACGGCGCGGGCGGCGCGGCGCAGGCGGACGGCGCGGCCAGGCACCAACGTCCCCGTGGGAGCTCGGTGGCCGGCTAGGGGAGGTGCCCTTCTCTTAGGGCTGCCGCCGCTGCTGCCGGAGCCACTCTAAAAAGAGGCGGCTCCAGCTTCGGAAGATTTTTTTTTTTTTAAATTGGATCCATTTGGCTCCAATTGACTGCGCATGTCCAGAAACTCAATTTGACGCATGCGCAATGCGTCAGATTGAGTTTCTGCGCATGCGCAGTCAATTGGAGCCATTTTATCTCTGATTTTAATTTTTTTTTTCCTTTCGGTCAGGCGTCCGGAACCGGACGCCCCAAAAGTGGACTTCCCCTCACGGAGAACCCTCCGGGATTCATCTTACCGGTTCCAGAGATCCGTCTAGAACCGGTGACATCCCATCACTGGTCTGTGTGTATTTTAATGTGTATTTAATACCTTTACCTATATTGACGTACTACCACAGTTCCTAAAAAGGCCTGAGGGTGTGTGTGTGTGTGTGTGTGTGCTTATTTTATTATTATTATTATTATTATTATTATTATTATTATTATTATTATTATTATTATTATTATTATTATTATTATTATTATTATTATTATTATTATTATTATTATTATTATTATTTTGTATTTTGTATTTTATTTATTTTTTCTTTGGCCCCCGCCCACAACATAATGACATCACGATGTTAGTTCCACCCACACTGTGATGACATCACGGTGGGGTAGTAAAAAAATTGACATCCCACCACTGGTTTAGAGCACTCTCTGGATGATTCAAAGGTAGCTATCACTTTGCCCCCAGCATGCTGGGTACTCATTTTGCTGACTTGGAAGGATGGAATGCTGAGTCAGTCTTGACTCTTGTCAGGATCGAACTCAAATTGGCTACAGTACTTGAGCTTAACCACTGTGCCACAGATCATAAATATAAATTAAAAACTAATCGGGAAGCAAGCTGAGTGTCTTTAAAATCCACATCCAAGAGGTAATGGACATATTCTGTGCCAAAATAATGTCTCATCTTTCAGAGTTTTGTCGCATTGTGATTGTAGGGCAATATTGACCAGGTTCCTCTACTTCTACTAGCTATGCTTGTAAGTACAGTAAAACCTCGGGTTATGACAGAGGTCCATTACAACTGCCTCCATCATAACACGGAAAAAAATCATAACCTGAAGCACATTTTCCCATAGGAATGCATTGAAATTTTTTTTAAAAAAAGTCCCGACTGAACCAAAAATGATTTTTAAAAAAACCACAAAGAAATCACCAAAAAAAAAAAACCAAAAATTGCCAGACATGATCATCCCCCACCCCCACAAAAGCAACAAAGCAATCTCACTACCTTTCCCACACCATTTGGGGACTTTATCCATTCCGTTCCAACCTGGTGGCAGGTGTGCATTGAGCCCATTTTCCACCCCTGCCAGGACAGGGACAGTCTGGGGACCTTATCCACTCAGTTCCCACCTTCCTCCAAGCTCCCTGGGCAACGCTACAGCCAAAAAAGTGCACCTCCCCCAGGCATTGTGACTTCGGGTGGAAGGGCAGTGGCAAACATAACCCAGGGCACTCATAACCCAGGGTTTTACTGTACAGTAATACCTCGGATAACGACTGCATCATATAACGCTAAAATCGGAAAATGATGCTAAATTTCCAAAGAAATTTTGCATCGTATATTGATCTGTTATTGTTATCCAATGCAGTTGTTTGTAGCAGCAGGGTGGCTGGAAAGCTGAACGGGGTTCTCTGCTTAGCTTCCCAGCCACCCTGCAGCTGCAGAGGCAGGGGTGGGGTGGCTGGAAAGCTGACAGGGGGATCCCCCATCGGCTTCCCCAGCCACCCCACAGCTGTGGAGGCAGGGGTGGGTGGCTAGGGAAGCCGATGGGGAGTCCCCGTCAGCTTCCCCAGCCACCCTGCAGCTGTGGAGCGGACCCCCCCAACCTGCCCAGAGCTGGCAGGGGGGTCAGATAGTCTAAAATGGGTGAAAAAAATGGGCTCTCTGACTCTCCCCTGCCGGCTCCAGGGAGGTCAGGGGATCCGATCCGTGCTGTTTCTGGACTTCCCCCACCTCCCTGGCCAGTGCAGCAAGCCAAAAGTCTAAGCTAGGAGAAATCCTCAGCCCATCTTGCCAACAGGAAACAGTCAGTTGTGCTGTTTATGAAATAAACCAAAGATTTCCTTAATGACATTCCATAGGCAAATCATTTCCTAAATCGGTAATTTCCAGTCCACAGGCCATATATCTGTAGACTAGGCCAGTCCATATGTCCACAAGCCTTCTGCAGAGTGTATCCCTGTATCCTAAAATATAGTAACAATAAAGAAACCCTGGTGGCACAGTAGTTAAACTGCTGTACTGCAACCAAAAGATTGTGAGTTCAATCCTGACTAGGAATCAAGGTTGATTCAGTTGTCCATTCTTCCTAGGTTGGTAAAATGAGTACCCAGCATGTTGGAGGCAAAATGCTAATTAACTTGTAAACTGCCCAGCGAGTGCACTAAGCACTATGGGGTGGTATCTAAGTGTAATTTCTTTGCTTTAAAGGTCTCTGTTAGATATTTGAAAGTCCTAGCGGCGGGAAAATCGCCGCTACCCATTGGTCAGTGGGCGGGGTCAAGCAGGGTATTTAATCCCCTGCTGACCCAGCCGTTGTTGTTGTTGTCTGTGCTAACCACAATAAACAGACGTGTTGTTGGTTCACCCTTAATGGCTTCCGTGTCCTCACTCCCGCGCCCTGATCTCCGGATCTAACACTGGCGACGAAGGTGGGATCTTGAGGAACGGACCAGAACCATCACACACATCAGAGCCACCACTTCCGAAGGCACCTCGCCATGGCTACTTATGTCCCACCGACACCCTTCCAGCCGAAAGACGAACGATGGAAGAGCTATATGGACCGGTTTGAATTCTCCCTGCTAGCTGCGGAGCTGGGGGAGATCGCACCGGAGCGGAAGAAGGCGTTCTTCCTTACTCACTGCGGGGCCAAGGTCTACGAAGTGGCCCAGTCCCTGGTAGACCCCACACCAATTCTGGATGTCTCATGGGAAGCCCTACAGTTGGCCCTAAAGAACCACTACGCGCCAGAGCCCTCAAAGTTCGTGTTCCGGATTCAATTCCGGGACCGATATCAGATGCCGGGGGAACCCATCGGCGAGTACGTGGCCGCCCTGAGAGCAGCAGCCATCCCGGCCGTCTTCGGGCCATTTCTAGAGGACTCTCTGACCGAGCAGCTCATCAGAGGAGTCCGCGACAATAAGCTCCGGAAGAGACTATTGGCCCGGAGAGACCTGACCCTGGTCGGGGCCATCGAAGAGGCCAGAGCCTTCGAGCTCTCGACGTCGGCCGCAACCTCCATCAACCGGTCCCCGTCGGTGCATCGCCAAGCCTCCGCTCACCATCAGGACATCGTTCCCGACGAGGACGAAGAAGAAGAAGCAGAGGTGTGTGCGACCGACGGGGGAAACTCGGGCAGGAGCAACCAGCGTTGCGCCAGCTGTGGAGGGCCACACCAGCGGGCGCATTGCAGATTCAGGGAGGCCATCTGCCGCTACTGCGACAAGCGGGGACACATCGGGAAGGTCTGCAGGGCAAGACAAGCGGAGAACCAAGCTGACCGGCAAATTCAAAAGTTCCCGCCGGGCAAGATGGCCGCCAACCAGAGGACGAATCAAAGGCGCCAGGGACGAAACAGCGGCAAATTCGAAGATGCCGAGACACACACGCTCACGATAAGCCACACCGCCACACAGAAGGGGGAGAAATACTACGCCACAGTCACGATCGACGGGGCTGAGTGTCCAATGGAGGTCGACTCTGGGGCCGCCATTTCCATCGTCCCGTGGAGGTGGATGAAGAAGACATTCCCGTCTCTAAAGGAATCAGATCTCCAGGCCCAGCGGATCCGGATCAAGGACTGCCAAGGCAAGTTCCTCCCCGTCGCGGGACAGAAGTACGTCCGAGTCACGTACGGCCCGAAGGAAGAAAGCCTACCACTGACCATCGTCCACGGGGACATCCCAACGCTACTGGGCACCAACTGGTTCCCCGCCTTGGGGCTGTTCATCGCGGGCATCCACTCCACCGCGACTGACCAACCCGGGGACGCCTCACTGAGGGACGACCTGATGGCCGAATTCCAGGACGTTTTCGGGGAAGGCTTGGGCAGGTATGTGGGGTCCCCTATATCATTTGCGCTCAACCCGGGCATTGCTCCCATCCGCCTTAAAGCCTGGAGAGTTCCACTAGCGCTCAAGCCCAGGGTTGAGAAGGAACTCGATAAACTGGTCGCCCAGGGAATCCTTGTTCCCGTCGACCACGCTAAGTGGGAGACTCCCATAGTGACCCCCATCAAACCGGACGGGTCAGTGCGCATCTGTGCAGATTACAAATGTACAATCAACAAGGCTTTAGAGCCGAGCGCGTACCCGGTCCCGGTCATAGACCACCTGCTCCATTCTCTGGGCCCTGGCAAAATCTTTGCCAAGCTCGACCTGGCCCAAGCCTACCAACAGCTTCCGGTGGATGATGCCACGGCCGAAGCCCAGACTATTGTCACGCACCGGGGGGCATTCAAGTGCACAAGGCTGCAGTTTGGGGTCAGCATAGCCCCAGGGCTATTTCAGAGCACAATGGAGAGGCTTCTCCAAGGACTCCCGGGGGTGGTGCCCTATTTCGATGATGTCCTGATAATCGCCGGGGATTCCGGCCAACTCAAAGACAGGGTCGCCGCCGTCCTGGCCAAATTCAGGGCCGCGGGGCTCAGGGTGAAGCGGGACAAGTGTCTGTTGGGGGTCCCCTCCGTGGAGTTTTTGGGGTTCCGCATCGATGCCAAGGGCATCCACCCCACGAGGGGCAAGGTGGAAGCGATCCAGCACGCTCCGGCCCCCAAGAACAAGCAGGAGCTACAGGCGTTCCTGGGGCTCCTGAACTTTTACGCAGCCTTCCTAAAAGGGAAGGCCACGGCAGCTGAACCCCTGCACAGACTGTTAGCGGCCAAGGCAGAGTGGGTGTGGGGGCCCGAGCAAAAGTCGGCTTTCGCGGCTGTAAAAAATCTCCTCTCGCAGGACAGTTTTCTGATACAATACAACGCGACCCTGCCACTGGTCCTCGCCTGCGACGCGTCTCCCTACGGCGTCGGCGCAGTCCTGGCCCACCGACTCCCCAACGGTCTCGAGGCGCCCATCGCCTACTATTCCAGGACCATGTCGTCAACGGAGCGAAACTACGGCCAGATCGACAAGGAGGCGCTGGCGGCAGTGGCAGGGGTAAGAAAATTTCATGACTACTTGTATGGCCGGGACTTCGAACTTGTGACTGATCATAAGCCCCTGTTGGGACTCTTGGCCGGCGACCGGCCCACACCCTCTGCCTTGTCCCCCCGGATGCAAAGGTGGGCCATTTTCCTCTCCGGGTATTCGTATACCTTGGTCTACCGGCCTGGAAAGCACATGAGCAACACGGACGCGTTGAGCAGGTGCCCCCTCCCGACCCTGGACGGCGCGGAAAAGGGGGAGGCATCAGTTCTTGCCCTGGACATCCTGGACTCTGCCCCCACCACGTCGGCCGAGGTCGCCAGGGCGACGGCGAGGGACGCCGAGCTCCGAACCGTCGCCAGCTGGGTGCAACGGGGCTGGCCGGACAAGGGGGAAGGGGAGTTTAAGGTATTTTGTGATAAAAAAGACGAAATGTGCTGTGTGGGGGGTTGTTTGCTGTGGGGGGACCGGGTAGTGGTCCCCAGAAAACTCCGTCCCAAGGTCCTAGAAACTTTGCATGCCAGCCACCCGGGAATAGTAAAGATGAAGGGGCTAGCCCGAAGTTACGTATGGTGGCCGGGTATTGACAAAGACATAGAGTCGTGGGTGGCCCAATGCACGCCCTGCCAATCATCACGGCCCAATCCACCAGCAGCCCCGGTTAGAGAATGGGAACAGCCCACGGGCCCATGGCAGAGGATCCACATTGACCTCGCCGGCCCCTTCCACGGCCAAACATTCCTGATTGCAGTGGATGCATACTCGAAATGGTTGGAGATCCGACTCCTGAGTAGCACCACAGCCAGAGCAATCATCAAGGAACTCAGACAACTTTTTGCAACGCACGGCATTCCAGACACCCTAGTTTCCGATAACGGGCCCCAGTTCACAGCCACTGAGTTCGAACAGTACCTGGCATCCTTAGGTACCAGGCACGCTCTCACCTCCCCGTTCAGGGCACAAGGGAATGGGCAGGCCGAGAGGTTCGTGCGAAGCGCTAAGGAGGCCCTGGAAAGGCTGGGACCAGGGGACTGGCAGGAGCGCATAGACACGTTCCTGTTAGCCCAACACAATCTGCCCTGTGCTGCCACGGGAAGGGCCCCCGCGGAGTTGCTCATGGGCAGGAGACTCCGCTGTCAGCTGGATCGGTTACACCCCAGGTACTCCCCAGACAAGTTTAAGGGGAACCAGCCACAGGGCCGGACGCTGGCCATCGACTCACCCATCTTCGCCAGAAACTACGCGTCCGGCCCACCGTGGGAAGAGGGAACTGTCAGCGAAATGCTGGGTCCCTACACTTACAAGGTTCGCCTCGCTGATGGTCGAACATGGAAACGCCATGTCGACCAACTCAGGAGGCGAACGAGTCCCGACACGGATAGCTACCTCCCCCGGGGAGTGCAGACCGGCGTTGAGCCAGTCATGCACCCGATGGACGAACCGGTAACCGACCCGATTCGGCCAGAGGACAGCCCCGTTCGAATAGCGCCATCACCAGTCACCTTACCGTGTGGAGCAGGCTCACCCCCGGTCACCGCGGAACCTGACGCTCGTGTTCCGGAGCAGCTCCCGGCCCAGCCAGGGCAGAGCGAGAGCGACAGGTCCACTCTGCCCGATGTCCCAGCGCTGACTGAACTGCGCAGGTCCGATCGGGTAAGAACACGCCCCCGTCACCTGGAGGATTATGTATGCAAATAGGGAACTGATGCATTCTGGGGGGAAGGGGTGTTAGATATTTGAAAGTCCTAGCGGCAGGAAAATCGCCGCTACCCATTGGTCAGTGGGCGGGGTCAAGCAGGGTATTTAATCCCCTGCTGACCCAGCCGTTGTTGTTGTTGTCTGTGCTAACCACAATAAACAGACGTGTTGTTGGTTCACCCTTAATGGCTTCCGTGTCCTCACTCCCGCGCCCTGATCTCCTGATCTAACAGTCTCCTTTGCTTGAAAGCCATGCAGTGCTACCTGCATCTGCAGACATTTCTGTTATCATGTGGTAGGCGTGACTAGACACCAGAGCACACAGAATGGTGTTACCTTTCCCACCTAAGTGGTACGTATTTATCTACTTGCAATTTCTTGCTTTTGAACTGCTAGGTTGGCAGAAGCTGGGAGAGATAGGATCTGATTAATAGCATACAACTAAGTACAGTACTATAATTATACTTACATTCACAAGTTATTTCCCAGCCTTATCCTTGGTTATTCTTTGGTCCTGATTTCTGCCTTGCTCCTCATTTCTTCCTCTGCTCCTAACCCACTTTATTACTTTTGGAAAAATAACTGACAGTTCGAGAGAGCAGGCTGTAAAATGTCAGAATTCTGACAAAAGTAGCTAGACTACTTATAATTCAAATGCCCGAGACATTTTTCTGGCTGAGGCATGGCAGCAAATCATGTCCCCCAATTTCACCCAGTTCAAAGTACATGATAGCCAAAGCAAGCCAAGTTATTTTAGCACCTGAGGCTGACAATCTCATAAGCAACTCTTCTAATCTCTGGCAGGACAATTACAGTGACAACAAAGTTAAACAGCCAGCAATTTCCTGCCATGTCATGATACCCCAAGCTTGGTTCCTGTGATGCCTACCTTAATTTACCTGATGGGAAGGCCCAGTCTCTATGCCGCCTCTCTCTTAGCTTGTTCTGTTCCATGTATGTCCCTTGCCTCAATCCAACAAAATATGTTTTTCATGCCACTTGTTAAAAAAAAACCTTTGAGTTTGATTCCTGTGTACCCTTTAGAAATCTGATGAAGGCACAGATGACCTGCTTTTCTTAACTGGTGTTCAGGTAATCATACTGTAGAATAAATGAAACAGTCTAATCAGTTCCTGAAATTCTTATCCTTTTGCAAAGCCTTAAAGTCAGCTTGGTCCAAGAACCCTATCTGCTTGATTTCCCTTTCAGCTCATTTACAGTAAGCTCCCTTTTTTAAAAAAAGTTCTACTCTCACTGGTAAAGATTGCCAGCTTTACCTAACCAGTGAACTGAATGAGGTAATAAAGTATAACTTTGCTGTGTAATCTTTCCTGCACAAAAGAAAGGTGAGCAAAACGGTTTGTGGGGCAGGGGAAAGAAACACACAAAACCCAGTATTAAAGTTAAAAACAGCCAAGCATGCATTCAAGAAATGAAAGCAGCAGATAATAAACCCAGTGGTTTTGCTGAGATTACAGCAGATTCGTATGCATTCTTTCTAACAAAGGTCTTCTTGCATGAAAGCCAATGGTGTCTGACTCTAGAAACTGGTGCTCGTCTCCGTTTACGCCGAAGAGCCAGTGCTATCTATGTCTGCAGACATTTTGGTAGTCATGTGGCAGACATTATTAGATGCTGGAGTGCACAGAATGCTGTTACCTTTCCTGCTGAAGCAGTACCTATTTATCTACTTGCAATTTCTTGCTTCCCAACTGCTAGGTTGGCAGGAGTTGGAACAGTCAGTGGGTGCTCACTCTGTCACACAGCACACAGGTCTCAAACTGCTGGCCTGCCAACCTTCAGATTGTCAAGCTCAGCATCTTAGCCACTAAGCCACCGTGGCCCTTGCACACTTTCTACCTGTACATTTATCATTTTTAACAGATATATAATCTTATTGAAGGCTACATATGTGCATTTAGCTGCATTTCCACAAAGCTTTGAAAACAGAGAAACACAACAATTTCTATTAAGGCCTCACAGAATTCAAAGCACCAGGAAAGAATGAAGAAGAAAATTCATAAATCAAACAAAAGGCGATAGTCACATTCAAGACCCAAGATATTAGGATAGCTTTCAGATTAAATAGAGGTAAGCAAACTGAGGATAGCTCATGGGTAATGTTGTGTCAAAGAGATGCAGAGAACTTGCATGGAAGTAAAATCACAGGACTTTTATTCATATGCAAAGGTGTGAGGAGCAATTTTTGAGCAGCCAAGGAGGGTATATATTGACAAACTAGTTGCACAAGAATGCATAGATTGCATTCCATATATTTCACTCTAATGGCAGAAAGTGAAGAAGACTCAAAGAGCCTCTTGATCAGGGTGAAAGAGGAGAGTGAAGTAGAGACGTCACTTTGCCAACAAAAGTCCACATAATTAAAGCAATGGTCTTCCCAGTAGTAATTTATGGCTGTGAGAGCTGGACCATAAGGTGGGCTGAGCACCGAATAATACATGCTTTTGAACTGGAGGAGACTCTTGAGAGTCTCCTGGACTGCAAGGAGATCAAATCAGTCCATCCTAAAGAAAATCAATCCTGACTGCTTCTTGGAAGGAGAAATGCTGAAGCTGAAGCTCAAGTACTTTGGCCACCAATTGAGAAGAGAGGACTCACAGGAGAAAGCCCTGATGCTGAGACAGATCAAAGGCAAAAGGAGAAGGGGATGGCAGAAGATGAGATGGCTAGACAGTATCGTTGATGCAGTGAGCATAGATCTGGGCCAACTCCATAGTGGCAGATGAATGAGGAGCCTGGTGTGCAGTGGTCCACGGGGTCACAAAGGGTCGGACTTGACTGTACAACAAAATATTTCACTCACATACCATATGTTCTTCTTGCTCTGCCTAAGTGACAGTGCTTTTTATGACAGCTTATGCACTACAGTAGCAATGAAGAAATTAGGAAAGGCCACCAAGTCTAAGGATCTGTCACTGGATACCAAGACCACCCACACTCTTGAATTCTCAATTAAATGGATATAAAAGCTGAACAGTAAAGAAAGATGACAAGAAAAATTGATTCATTTGAAACATGGTGCTGGAGGAGAGAGGTTTGTAGATTTTTCTGGACTGCCAAAAAAAAGAATAAGCAGGTCATACAGCAAATCAAGCTTGAACCATCCCTGGAATGTTGAAACTAAGGCTCTCCCGCTTTGAGCACATCAACAGAAGGCAGGATTCTCCGGAAAAGACAATAGTAATGGGAACTGTTAAAGGCAGCAAAAAACCAGAAGACCAAACAGGAGATGGATTGACTCCTTAAAGGAAGCCACCATTTGAGCTGAGCAGGGCTGTTGAAGACAGGACATTTTGGAGACTACTCATTCACCATAAATTGGAGGTGACATGATGGCACATAGTAATTACACAACAGTTAACATAACTTGTTACTCAAAGAGTCACTAGTTATACATAACTAAACCACTTCACCCCAAGGACATCTGCCCATCCCACCAGGGCAGACCAAAGAGGCTCCCTAATGGTGCCATCAGCTAGAGAGGTTCGCCTCTCTAGCACTAGAAGGATAGCCTTCTCGGTCTCTGCTCTGGCCCTATGGAACCTCCTGCCGACCAGGGCCATAGCCAGGATTCTAGATTTGGGGGACAAAAAAAATTCAGGAGGGGCAACAATGTCACATTCATATATATAACATTGGCATCCCTGGGTGAGTTGGGGGGGGGCTGTTAGCTCAGGATGTTTTTTGTCCGGGGGGAGCGGCCCCCCTGACTATGGCCCTGCTGCCGACCGAGCTGCACCTCCAGACAGAGCTGCTGACTTTCAGGAAAGATCTAAAAACCTGGCTTGTACAGCAGGTGTGGTGTGCTCCCAGTGCGGTATTTACTTATTTATTTATTTTATTTATTTATTTATTTAAATTTGTTTATCACCCTCCTCCCAAAAGGGACCCAGGGCGATTTACAACAATTATAAAATCATTTTAAAAAATTAAAAACTCTAAAAACTTTTTAAAAATTGGTATTAAAAGCCAGCAAGCCCCACCTCGCTGGATTATATGAGGGCCATCCAGGCTTTTAGTTCAATTTTAATTTGTGGTTGTTGGGGGGGGGGGTATTTTAAAGGTTTTAACAGTTTTCTAAAGTGTTGAAGTTCCTGGTTTTTTTTATTGTTTTATTATGTTTATTGCAGGGATGTTTTTATGTGGGGTTTTGTAATGTCTGGTGTAAGCCACCCTGGCAATGGGGCAGCAGTACAAATTGAAGAAATAAAATAAATAAATTGCCATGTGATATTTACATTTGTGAGCCGCCCAGAGTCACCTTGGCAAGGGGGTGGAAGTATAAATTCAAATAAATAAACAAATAAATGTTGGAAGTAGAGCACGATGAGATCTGGTCTGGCAGACAGTAGAAATGAGCACCATCGGAGTTATGTAAATGGATCCAGAATCTGGGGTAATCCCAGTCAATGAGGTAATAAAACAATTTCAAAGGATATATCATTTTTGATAGTCTAGCCCAGGGTACCTCAAACTTGAACTTCAATTCCCAGAATTCCTGATCAGCAGGTGAGCTGACTTGGGTTTATGGTAACTAAATCCAAGAACATCTGGACAGCCAGGTCTGAGGAACCCTGGTCTAGCAAGTAGCAAAAATCACCCTGTTGCTAGATGGGAAGCAGTGGGGGAATGCTCCCCAGCTTTAAAACAATTTTTAACCAAGAATCAACCTTAACCCCTCCCCTTTTTATTTTTGACAAGTAGTTGTGTTGTCTAGGTTGCCTTCCATCCTATCCTAATTTAATAGTGTAGTCATTTTGCAAACTCAAGAAATTATTAGGTGGACCTCTAATAAATCAGGTACACTTCTTGATTTGTTCTAGTTTATGGTCATTTCCCTGTTATTGTTTTAAATTCACTGGGGATACTTTTAAACTAATATCCTCATCATAATGGAGAGATGCCCTCATCAATAAGCTCCAAAAGAATGATTAAAATATCACTCCATGTAAAACAAATGAAGTCAAAATTACAGTGGGGAGCAAATTGCCCTTGCAGACATAAAATGTTGATGCCTCCATTTAAGCAAGATTTGTTATTTAAAAACAAAGTTGTCTTACAGTTCTAAGCAGGTAGAAGCTAGAATATTTATCATACTATTTTTTTAAAAAAATGACAGCATTTCATCTGCCTGTACAGAATATCCCTCCATTGGATTCCTTCTTCCACTGCTTTTATCAGAAGACTACAGAGATTTGTTGGATTTCTCATTCTGGAACAAAGTGCAAGGACTAAATGCTAGCAAAACAAAAAAAGGCTACATACTCAAAGAGTCCTTCATACTTGAATTTTTTGGAATAGTAGCCATGTTAGTCTGTGGTTCAGGCATATCAGAAAACAAAACAAAATAAACAAAACAAAATAAAAATAAAAACACTGTAGCACTTTAAAGACTAACTGATATATTTTTTAGTTAGCTTTCGTGGATCAAGTCCACTTCTTATTTTGTTTTGTTTATTTTGTTCTGTTTTTTGATACACTCAAAGAGCTTATTCTATGGTGATCACATGACTTTATAACAGGGGTTCCCAACCTACAGCTTGTGGGCCACACCCAGCCCACAGCACCATTTCATGTGGCCCACCACTGGACCTGAAAATGGAAGTGGATGCATTTATGACAGCCCATGCATGTGTAAACACGGTTACATGAGCTATAAATGCACCTGTGGCTGCTGTAAATGTGGAAGTGGGCACATTTACTTCTGCTTCCAGGGGTGTGGTCTGGCCCATTCATTTGTCAGGGGCGTGGTCAGGCCCACTGCATAAAAAGGTTGGGAACCCCTGCTTTATAAGCATTTTTATACCTCAGCACAAGTATTCTGAGAGAGGTGGAGAGAGAGAGTATGAAGCAATCACAAGAGATATACAGTTCACTCCCCTTCCCATATGTGTGAGTTCAGTATCTACAGTTTCAGTTATTTGCAAGTCTAAATTTTAAAAATCATGTTATATATGTATTTCTGTAGTGCGTTACTATAGTGGGACACTACAATGTCGTTTTAGCAGGAAAGTATTTGTTGTGATAGCCATTTTGTTAGGAACGTGTAGAATGACAGAGGCATTCGCATTCTCTCTCTCTCTCTCTCTCTCTCTCTCACACACACACACACACACACACACACTGCTTCTATGACCAAGATATGTGTGCTTAAACAAGGGATTTGTTATTTTCCATGGTTTAAAGTATCCGTGGGAGGTCTTCGAATCTATCCACCTGTAATAAATAAACCATCAAATCTCACAAAAATTTGGGAAGGAACCTCTTCGCAAAACTCATGCATGTACCATACTAAAAAAAATTATGCAAAATACTACAATTTAGAAGTGGGATGGCCTCCCAAGGCATTTGACAAGGTCCTGGGTCCCCCAACCCTTTAATGTCACTGAGTCAAAAGGGAAAAAATGAGGGCAAAACTTAAAACATTTTCTGTTGCTGGAGCAGCATTGTTTACTCATGACAGGAGTTTGGAAAAGAGATGTGCAACTCCATCAGGTGTGGCTGAAAGGCAAGAAAGCTGGTATCATGCAACATCAGTGTGCTTTCCATTTCAATGGCCATGGAGTCTGAAGCAGCACTTCCTTGAGAGGGTGTTCAGCTTCAGCCACAGGGAGGGCTGCAGGAAAGGCATAAAACCCTAGTGGGCCATATAGTAATAATTCAGCAACACATACAGCAGATGAACCTCCTCCTGTCACCAGTGTGCCTAAATGGAGCAACAATCAGAACATGGTATCATGCAGTCCCTGCAGATTATGTAATGGGTGTTTAGATTATTAAAATCAAAGGAGTGTTTGGTATAGTTGCTATATATATTTATTTTTTGCTACTGGTACTGATATAGATGGAGACTTTGCTTTCATTTTTTCCATTGTGTTCCAAGAACAAAGTACAGTACTTCATTTTGATAGGTATGTACAGTATATGCATGTCAGAGACAAAGAAAAAGATAGAGCAAAAGATGTGTGCTAACTGTTCACCTCCCTCCCTCGGCCACATTCAGAGGAAGTTGCTATGGTGATCCATTTTTATCCTGCTCTTCTAACATTCTAGGTATATCATAATCCAGGGCAATTCAGGTGTTGGGCATCATGACTTCATCACCTGCTGGGACCAGACAAGAGAGGAAAAAGAGGATACTGTATTGAATGCAGTACACAACATGTTATATGTTGCCACCCATTATATTTATATATCCTGGTTCTTCTATATTTACAGGATAAGAGCTGTATTCCTCCTAATGTAGTCCACTTGAAATAATCAGTGTTGCTATTGTCGTCATCATTGTTGTCAGCCGCAATTCGATCCGAGTACAGTAGAAGCCAGTATAATGAAAAAACTCCATTCCACGGAGCTCTTCACTATATGGTTTTTTTTTCATTATACAGATCGCTATGGGCGATGCACCGTATAAAGGGGGAAAGGTTTGTTATACAGATCGCTATTGGCAATACCCTGTACAACAGAATTTTTTTCATTGTACGGGGTAAAGTCAATAGCGATCCGTATAATGAACATTTTCTTAGTTATATGGTGCTAAATACACATTAAAATACACACAGACATACCACATCCAAAGGTGTTACCCTGGGGAGAAGGTTATAGGGAGCTTCAGGCTAGCAGCTTCTCGTCCTCCTCCCTGCTTGGGAGGACAGCAAGGAGGCCCTGCATATGCGCCAAGCACTGTAGGCATGCATGCACACCAAGTGCTTGGCGCACATGCGCAGTGGGTGAACCAGTGAAAAGGTAAGCCCCAAAGGTGGTTCCCCCCAAAAGCTGCTACCAGTTTTCCGGGACATTGTGGAAAGTTACTACCGGTTCTGGTGAACTGGTGCGAACCTGTTGCATCCCATCACTGGTCGCATGGCAGGCATGAGTAGATGGGGGCGTGCACAGAGTGCTGTTAGATTCCCCACCAAAGTGGTACCTATTTATCTACAGTACCAGCTTTCACCAGCTTTACTATCACTAGCCCCCTTTTTACTATTCCAATGTCATTCTCTAGTTCTATCTAGGCAAATTCAAGACGACTCCTAGCTGAGGATGATTAGCATGCAGATGGGATTGTGTCATTTGGAAAAGGGAATACAGGCAACAGAATGAGAGGCAGAAGACCCCTTGTTATAATAATAGTTTTGTGTCAGAGATTACCCTGGGTTGAAAGGATTTTTGCTGGAGAAACTCTGCTCAGGGGGTGCCTGAATGAGGCTCCTTTCATGTCCCCAAGTGCAGCATTCAGATATTGAAGTCCAACCTTCCAGTCTCCAACTCAGCAACTTAACCACTAGTACTAGTTAAGTCTACTCACAAAGGAATAGAAAAACTAAAAAGAGGTGAAAGCAGATCTCCTGCAGAGCCATTTCAGAGAAGTAATAAAATAAAATTTATCTTGTAGATTAGATTGACCTGGCTGTGTGTTTGTTAGTTTGTTAGTTAGTTAGTTAGTTTTTCATTCCCTCAGGTTAGACATCAATCAGAATAGGTGCGACCCACTTTCATGATCCACTTTTCACTGTGAATGCTAAGAAAATAGCACTTGATAATAATCACATCCATAGTTCCAAATAATCATACTTACTAATGGCTGACCTTCAGCCATTCTCAGGCTCATTTCATTAGCTTTCAGCTGACTGTTCTTTGCTTTGTGTGAAGTAAAAGCAAGCAGCAGACGTAGCTTCCCTTTCCCCACTCTCTCTGAAATACTGTCATCACACTACCATTTGCTCTCAGTTCTAAACTAATCAGTTTTTTTAAAAAAAAGATCTATTTCTCTAAGTGCAGGCATTAATTCTTTTCTCAGTAGTGGAATGAGGACAAAGCAAGCACAACTGAAACCATTAACAATATCATCTGTTTCATTTCTTCCACTTCTCTCTGCTTCTCTTTCCTCCAAGGGCTCCACATGTGTTATCTTTTCCCAGTGCTCTCTCGTATGTTTCTCCTCTAACAATATAGGATGAAAATCAGAGGTCAGCATAGAGGTTCAGAACATTCATCTATGAAACCCTCTATCATTCAGAGCTGTTTCACATCATTGTTTTGAGCACTTGGGAACTACCACATCTACTGATAATGTGCAGGCATGAACCAGCCTGCCCTGCATATGAAACTATTGCAGGAGGGCTTATTCTGCTCAGAGTTAAATGAAGCCACCTTCTTGGCTTTGTTGTTGGCCAAACCCAAATCTTTATATGTACAAGTTTCTGGTAGTAACCGACAGACCAGCAAATGAGCCAGATTTTGAATCTATCCACATTCACACAGCATGTTGGCATCTAACAGCAGCCCCTACTTGAGTAAGTTGATCTTACATTTAGGGACTCCGACCCTCAGCTTATTCAGGGTCCTCCAAGTGACATAGGGGAGGTTGTGTTCCTCAGCCATATCCTCCTTTAATGTTATTCCTCATCCAGTGAGTTCCTTCCTCTATCTTTTAATTTGATTTTGCTCTTGCGTACTCTCAAGAATGTTTGTTCTTGCCATAAAGTTCTTCCTGGATCTGAGTCAGTGGGCTTAAGGCACATTCAGTAGATGTTGAAGGTCATTCTCTTGCTCAGTTCTCTCAGCGTCCACTGCTACTTCTCCCCATTCAACTGCTAAGGCCCAGCTACTAATAGGCAGTGGTGGGATGTCAAAATTTTTACTACCCCACCGTGATGTCATCACAGTGTGGGTGGAGCTAACGTCATGATGTCATGACATGGGTGGAGCCAACATCATGATGTTGTGGGTGGGGCCAAATAAAAAATAAATAAAATAAAAATAAGCACACACACATACCCCTCAACCCACCCACCCACCCACAACACAAACCCGTTAATAAATTAATTAATTAAATAAATAAAATTAAAATACATTAAAATACACCCACCCAAACACCCACCCCAAACACAAATCAACCACAGCTTTTAAACCAGAGCTTAAAGCTTATTCTGGCTAATCTTTCTCACACTCGGTCAGATGGAAGGAACTACAGAATGAACTCATCACAAGATGGCTTCATTTTGGCACTTTTCAACAGTTAGGTACTAAGTCTTTGCCTAACCAGTTCTCTAGGATAATATGCCTTAATGTAAATGTAAAACAGCTGTACCTCCTTAAGGGTTCTTCAATTGGAACAGCAATTGGAACAGCACAGATGTAGCTTATTGATGAGGTAACTCCAAGACTTTGCTTAAAAACCCCAAGCCAGGCTGCCAGGCCTTTTTAGGAACTGTGGCAGTATGTCAATATAGGTAAAGGTATTAAATAAACATTAAAATACACACAGACACACCACATCCAAAGGTGAGTCACTTACCCTGGGGAGCAGGCTATAGGGAGCTTCAGGCTAGCAGCTTCTCTTCCTCCTCCCTGCTTGGGAGGACAGCGAGGAGGCCGTGCATATGCGCTAAGCACTGTAGGCATGCATGCACACCAAATGCTTGGTGCGCGTGCGCAGTGGGGGAGCCAGTGAAAAGGTAAGTCCCAAAGGTGGTTCCCCCCAAAAGCTGCTACCAGTTCTCCAGGACACTGGGAAAAGTTACTACCGGTTCTGGTTAACTGGTGTGAACCTGTTACATCCCATCACTGCTAATAGGTATATGCCACCATGTTGACTCCACCTTATGAAAACCCTCCCAAGATTTTTCCAGATGAAAAGTACTCATAAGTGATTTATCAGTTCCCTCCTTTTGCTAAAGTAGACCTATTGAACCAATGGAATTTACATAAATGCAGTTGAATTCAGTTGGTCTTTTACAGTTTTGACTAACAATTGTAATTTAGACCAGTGTAATTTAGTTTGCTTGAAAGAAATATTTTTAATTGTAAACAGGATAAACTAACAGATGCTATTATTTTATGACATTTTGTTACGTTCACCACCAGCAAGCATGAACAGTTGAGGGAAGCACCTCCTGATTTTTAATTTAAAAATAATAATACATTTAAAATTGTAGTCATTATCTCCAAGATACTACCTTGAATAAACTTTCTTTCAGTACAAATTTTGTGCAGGGATAATACATACAATGTAATATTATTATTCCTGGCTGACGAACCATCATCTGAGACTCAGCCATATAGTAAATGATACACACTTATCTAAGACCTAAGCTTAAGGGTCTAGAAGAATATGCTATTATGTATATAATGTGGAATCTGCCTCAGTGATAAATCAAACAAAGGATGAAATAAGGACACATATCAGATGTCTGGGATACCCAGTATGGTGTAGTAAATTCAGTCCTCAAAATTGTGCCTGTGTATCCAGACTGCAAAATGCCAGAAATTGGTCCAATATTGCTGCACAATGTCATGTCCATGTGGCCAGGAGGAAAAGGATACCAAGCTGTACATACCAAAGGGCAGCCAGAATGTTGATGATACCAATGGCAGCAGTCAAGATGGTCTACGGCAGGGGTTCTCAATGTTTTCATCCCACAGACCAGACACGTGGTTCCCCCTGCTGTAAACACTGCCATAAAATGCATCTGCAACTGTCATAGATGCATTAACAGCAGCCACAGGTGCATTTATGGTGCATTTTCAGCTGTTTTTGCTGCTTCTGCTGCTTCTGCGGTGGCGGTGAGAATGAGGGTGGTGCATTTTTGGCTGGTTTTGCCACTTCCAGCAGTGGTGGTGGCAGGAGCAAGGGTGGCTGGCCACATGAAATGCCATCACAGGCCAGGTCTGGCCCGCGGGCTGTAGGTTGTGAACCCCTGGTCTACAGGATACCCTTTTGTGCTCACTACTATTCACAAAGTGACACCAAGCAAGGGAAAATACCAGAAGCTGATTTCTTTTTTCATCAGTTCTCATCCAATAGATTATCAGATCAAAACAAATACACAACTAATACAGCTTAAGCCCATTTAAGACCATTTTAAAACATTTCAGAAGAACAGGGACTACAGCAAAACAACACTTGCCATTAAAAGATTCTGACTGCAACCAAAGAGGAGTTTGAGTGAAAATGTCTTCCCCTCTCAGTGGAAGGAGAGTAAAGAGGAAGGGCAGCCTAGTCTATGTTGAAGGAAGTTCAATGCCTGGAAGCAGCCTCTGAGGAGGCTGTCTGTTGTGTCCACATCATACATACCTGAGAGACTGACAGAACTGGAAAAAAGTTCTCTTTGGAAGATTTAAGATCCCATAGGCTCATATAAGGAGATAGGATCTTTCAGATAGTCTAGACCAGGGTTCCTCAAACTTGGCTCTCCAGTTATTCTTCAACTTCAATTCCCAGAAGCCCTGATCAGCAGGTGTGCTGACTTGGGCTTCTGGTAACTGAAGTCAAGGAACACCTGGAGAGCCAAGGTTAGCCATCACTGTTAGAGGTCATTACTCACACCTTCAACATGCAGGAGACACCAAAACCAGTGGTGGGGTGTCAAACTTTTTACTACCCCACCATGATGTCATCACAGTGTGGGCAGAGCTAATGTAATGACATCATTATGTGGGTGGAGCCAACATCATGACATGGGCGGGGCCAAAGAAAAATATAAATAAATAAAAAATAATAAAATAAAACAAAAATAAGCACACACACACACACACACACACACACACACACACACACACACACACACACACACACCCCTCAACCCACCCACCCACCCACCCACCCACAACACAAACCTGTAAATAAATTAAATTAAATAAATTAAATAAAAATACATTAAAATACACCCACCCACTCCAAACACAAATCAACCAGAGCTTTTAAACCGAAGGTGGTTTCCCCCCCCCTCCGGAAAAAAAAAGCTGCTACCGGTTCTCCGGGACACTGGAAAAAGTTGCTACCGGTTCTGGCGAACTGGTGAGAACCTGTTACATCCCATCACTGACCAAAACCAAGCCAGAGAGCTTGGAGGGCTGACCCCACTCCCATATTCCCTTTACTTAAACCTTGATCCTCCCATGGTATGTAGTGTATCGGGCACCAAGGTATCCCCAACTGTTTAGTCTTGGGGAAGTATTTTGATATCTTCCCATGTCATGTTGAGGGTCTTTAAATCTCCCATGAATTTTCGTTGCCATGTATTTCAAGGGCATCCTCGTTGTTTGGCATTAGGAGGGGTCCAACTTATTACCAGCTTAGGGATCCTGTTTATCTCCACACAAAAAATATGGCCTGTCTTATTTGTGTAACAATATTATGTAATTTGCTTGAGCCACTCCTTGAAAGCACCTCCTCATTGGTCAAAATATTGGATCTTAACTCTGGTGGAGAGCAGTGCATGATGGTGAAAACCTAGCCTTCACACCAGACTTCCACTCTCCAAGGTGACTATTTCACCAAGGATAACAGTAGAGCCAGCCCTGGTACCAGTTAATACCAGTTTACATCACAAACCTAACCATGGTGGAGAAAAGCCTTCATATCATATTCTAGGCAGGGCGAGGAGAGATTTAGCTCAGCATAGGGCTTTTAGACAGCTCCACAAAATAAAGGAAAGAAAAGGAGATGAAAAGTCCCAGGAAAAGTCCACTAACTGGGTTGGTGGGACAGAAAGATGAAGAAGGCAGGGTGGAAATAAAACAGCAACAGAGAAACTGGGGTGGCCAATTCTCATATTCTTATTTTAGTCAATCCAACTGACAGCTGTCAATTAAACAGACAAGAAACATTGGTCTGGACAAAAAATCCAATTAAAACACAAATAGTTAAACATGCTCTTGAGTGGTTAGCTGTGATACTGCCTTAATCATGAAGCCAGGAAAGTTTCATTATAATATACCGATTCCCATGGAAGATTGCTGTTCTACCTGTGTGAGCTCTAACATTTTTGTAAACTGTTTTGGTTTCTTATTTTACTTTCCTGTAAGCTAGTTCTAAATTCATTGCCCCAGGAGCCAGAAGAAATTCAGGTATTAATATTGCCTCTCTCTCTTTTTTTAACAGCACCTTCAATACCAACTGAAAGCCAACTAATTTGATTTTGTACTGATTTTAAAATGCTACATATCTGCTATTGGGAAATGACTTTTACTGGGGATAATGTTACCTTGGACTTTCCTTATTCGCTTTGCTTGACCTTTCTGTTTCAGATATTAAAAACAAAATTGAGTTATTATCTCTATTTATTAGATAAACGGGAAGCAGAAATCCCTTTGCTCCCCTGCTGCTTTCCACTCAGTTAGACTCACAGCTTTTACAAGGCCGTGCAGAAAAGCATGAGGCCAAGTTATGAGGCATGAGGCAATTTTACTAGGATAAATTATTGCCTGGTATTATTCTCATCTATTTGGGGGGCAGTGGAAGCTTGTAATTGTGGCTTTCTGGTATGAGTTAGGTAAGATTAAATATGCAGATACCCACCTCAAAAAAGTTACAAATTAGTTGACTGAGTACCTTTGTATATATTATAGAGACAATAACAATCCATAATCATTTTGTCTCTAATTAGGGCCCTAAATTAGACATGACCTGTCTGGCCAGGTTATCCTGCTATGGTACTAGAGTAGACCGTATTGCCAGCAACACAACGCTGATCATCAGATGGTGGTTAACTAACTTGACAAACCTGAGGACTAACAGCCTTGGGTGGCAAAGTCCACAGTGAAGGATGATGGCCCCCAAGTGGATGAAATCCCACTTGACTCCATCTTGATGGAGAGCAGCAGCTTCATCAATACTGGCCTGGGACTAATGAGGACTTTGCATGCCAAAAGGGCTCAGGACCAGAAAGTGACTCACGGGACTGGATCAGTAGATTATGCTGTGATGTGAAATGTAGATGATGAAAGGCCACTGCATTATATTCACAGGACAGTCTTCATGGCTGATCACCATGAGGTTCACCAATACAGTAAAACCCCGAGTTATGGAATTAATCCATTCTGTGGAGTTTTCCTTATAGCAAAAATTCCTTATCATGGAGCGCCCATAGGAATGCTCTGAAAAACAAAAATTCCATAAAGCTAAGTGTGGTTTCCCATAGCAATGCAGGGGGGGGGAACTGTTCTGCTCACCAGACTATAAAATCAGAAGCTTTGCACGGATTTATATTTTACTAGAATTCCTCCTCAGTGTATTCCCCTTACTCACACCCAGACACTTTTCTCATTACTTTCTACAGTGGAGATCTAGAGCCCCAACCTGGTTTTGATCCCGCTGGGAGACAGTTTCATGGCATTAGTAAATCCACTCCAGGTTTTAGTTTGAACTTTACAGGAGATATTCAAGCTGCCCAATTTGCTTTTGTTGGTGTCTCTAACACAGGCATTCTCAACCTATGGCCCATGGGCCAAACCTGTCCCCAAGAGACATTTCATCTGGCCCCCAATGCCCTCCTCATTCCCTCCATCGCTGCTGCCACCCGGAAGCGCTGAAAACCGACAAAAACACTTGTTTTCTGCAAGTTCTCGTACAATTTCAGTGAGATCTCATGAAATTTGGCGAGTTCTCACACGTGCCAATTTCATGCTGAAATCGCACAAGAACTCGCCAAATCACATGATATCTCACTGAACTCACACAAAAACTCACCAAAATCAGGCAAGAACTCACTGAAAACAAACATTTTTGCCCGGTTTTGGTGCGTTTTTGGTGCTTCTGGGTGGTGGCGGTGGCAACAGCGGCGGCAGTGGGAATGAGGGGGGCATCAGAGGCCATATGACCAGCCCACGTGGCCATTTTGAGGGGAGTGATCCAAACCACCACCCCCAGAAAAAGGTTGAGAAAGGCTGCTATAAAAGTTCGAGCCAAAAATGGAGAAGATTCACCTGCCCACCCTGCAGATTCCAAGCCATCAAGAAATCATCAGAGTTGTACCTTTTGATCGATCATGCAACTGTTTCTTCTGAGATACTGCTGTTTTATTAGGCTCCTTTTAAGGGAAAGGGAAAAAAGAACCGATTACAACAAACCTTTTGGGGGGTGAGGGATAGAGTTGCTAATCTTCCAAAAGTAATGCTTAATCAACAATGTAAAGAAAGAAACTAGTGTACATTGTAGTTAATTAAATAAAATCAGGTATTCTGGTGGAAGCAGTTAATGAACCATAAGTAATATAATTATTTTCTGAATATTGAAAGAGGAAAAAGTAATTACTTATTTAAGACTAAATAATTACAGCAAGCTCTTCGGGACAAGGCTAGACATCCTAAAGATGAAATCAAAGTTGCACTTTTGATCCTGCCAATTTTATGCACAACACACAAATACATCCACACAGACACCTTAATTATACTATAAATTTCCATTAAATTTGGTGGTACAAACTGTGGTTTGAGCTGCAACACTTAAAAGAGGCATGTCAATCCAAGGTGAATGTGACTTTCTAGTCCTTCAAGTTCACTCATGGTTATGAGAAATTGATTTTGAGTTTTGGCCAACTATAACCCCTAGAACAGGGGTTCTCAACCTACGGCCTGTGGGCCAGATCCAGCCTGCAACACAGTTTCTTGGGCCAGCTGCCCTCGCCATCACCAGTGGAAGCGGCGGAAACAGCAGCAAATACGTCCGCAGCTGTCGTAAATGCATTTTAAAAAGCTGTAAATGCGTCCACGGCTGTCGTAAATTCATTTATGACTGGCACAGACTTGTTTTATGGCAGGATTTATGGCAGAGGCAACCACCAGCCTGCTCAACTGTCAGAGGGAGCGTGACCCGCCCTTGTCTTCAAAAGATTGAGAACCCCTGCCCTAGAATATACAAGCCGAATAGTCACCATTTTCAGAGTTCTGGTCTAAAAATGTAACTTTTCTGTGCTCTGATTTTATCTTACAAACCTAGGGAATTGGTGTGATAGAGCTACAGCTCCCTTTATGTCTTACCACTGACTATGCTCGGTATATCTGAAAGACCTGTAGGGCAAACTCTTTGGAGAACGCAGTACTGGCTATCCCTGGGATGGCTTCCAAGAGTGTGGGTAAGAGGGCCACTCACAAAAGCTTTGCTCCCGTAATTCCTGATCGTTGCATGTCCAATGAGGAGACCTAAGTTGTCTCTGACCCTGAGGACCCTATGAATGAATGGTTCACAAAATCTCTTGCCTTCAACAGCCCTGCCCAGCAATTCTCAGCAAAAGACTATGGTATCCTTTAAAGCAGTGTGTTCCCAAACTATGTTCCGCTGAAGACGGGTGGACTTCAATTCGCAGAAGCCAAAGTCAGTCCATTGGCTGATCAGTGCTTTGGGGATTTGACCTAGGCTTCTGCGAATTGAAGTCCAAAACCCAAAGGTTGGGAAACACTGTTTTAGAGCAGAAGTTCTCAACCTTTTTAAGCTGAGGACTGAGTCAAGCTCCCTCAGACAGCTTCAGGGGCCAGACGGCCATTTTGCCCTTCCTCTACCACATGGCACTTCCTGGTATGGTGGAGGCAGGGGGCACATGAAATGGTGCCACAGGCTGCATCCAGCCCATGAGCCGCAGATTGAGAATCCCTGCTTTAGAGACTGAATCTATCTCACACCCACCTCACACTTGGCCTTCCATCTTTCCCAGCATTACTGTCTTTTCCAGAAAATTCTGCTTTTTCATAGGTAAAGGTAAAGGTCATCCTTGCTCAAAAGGCAGTCGTATCTGACTCTAATTTTCAGTGTTCATCTCTGTTTACAGCCAAAGAGCAGTGCTGTTTGTGTTTGCAGATGTTCTGTGGACATGTGGCAGGCATTACTAGACACCGGAGTGCATGGAACACTGTTTACCTTCCCACCAAAGTTGTCCCTATTTATCTACTTACAATTTTTTGCTTTCGAACTGCTAGGTTGACAGGAGCTGGGACAGAGATGGAAACTCACCCTGTCATGCAGTACTTGGGTCTTGAACTGCTGACCTTTCAGTCATCACATTCAGCATCTTAACTGCTAAATCACCACAGTCTTTCCTTCATAAGGAGCGCAAAACTGGACGGCCTCAATTTCATCAAAGGAAATTTGCCTCCAGAGAAACTCAGGCTTTGCTTGCTCTAGGACCCACTTGTATATCTTTCTGGTAGTCCAGGGCATCCGCTAAACTCTCCTCCAGCACCATTTTTCAAATCAATTATTTTTTTCCCCTCTCAGCCTTCTCTATTGTCCACCTTTCAAACCCATATATGGTGATCACAAAAACAAGAGTGTAGATAGTCTTGGTCTCTATAGTGAGGTACATTTTCTAATTCTTTCATCGCTACCCTTATACTCAAGTACTGAAACATCATTCCTAAATATAAAAATGTTGGGTCATGTAGTTCATTAAAACATAACTCTTGGAAATTTCATAGATGGTGCAGCCAGCAGGAGTATAAGTGAGCTCAGTGGGTTGAAGCATCTGATCATGGAACCAGGGATCAGCAATCAGTTTTCCCATTGTGCATCCTAGGAAAAGGGCCAATCTGTGCAGCTGTGGGCAAGCTGCAAAGAACCTCCTAGAAGATTGTGATATTTTTGAACCACAATCGGACGTATCCTGGTAACGGCAACTTTGTGTTGCTAGCTAATCTTTCTCACACTAGGTCAGGTGCCTTCATTTTGGCACTTTCACATCTGACCTAGACACAGAAGATGAAAAACCAGAAGGTGGGAATGGTAAACCACATATGAGTCTTCCTAGGAACAGCAACCATACATCAAACATAAATATTGGCAGCATGCTATTATTGTTATCAAATAACACAACCCAAAGGGAAGGCTGTTCCTGCACACCTCTTGTTGGTAAAGCGGGGATGCAGAGTAGCATGCAGCGAGCTGCAAAGTGGTATGCACCTGCCAAGCTTGGTGCCTTATGCAAAGAAGATAAACAGGCAGACAGTTTTGGTGCAAAGGCAAACTCAAAGCTGGTTTACTTAGGAGGTAAAAGTGCAGATATATAGAGTGTAACACAAGTCTCTTGGTTTCTCAGTTAAGTTCAGTGAAGCAGTTCAAAGGTTCTATACACAAATTCATACAGTTCAGTTCAATGGGCATCTATGCAAGGTGTAAGCACAAGTCAAGCAACAGAGTTCCACAGCTTCAGTCCTCCTGTTGGAGGTTTACCCAAATCCTTCTCTGCTTGGTAGACGAAAAGTGGCTTGTCAGGCTAAACCACCAGAACTCAGTCCTCAAGGCAGAAAGCATAGGAGCCTTTGTTCATACCTGGCAGCAGAGAATTCACAGTCAAAGCAGGCACTGAAGCTAAGCAATATCAGCATACGATGAGCTTGCAATTGTGGTGCTAAACAGCATTGAAGCAGTTCTGGAACGCAGCTCAGGAAGCCAGCTTTGGAACAGCTCTGAAGCAGCATTGAAGCCACTTTAGGAGACAGCTGCTCAAACATGCTCCCAGTGGCTCGCATCTATATACACTGGTCAACAGGACAACAACTCCTTAGGGTGTTGAACAAACACTTACACACTCCAACACCTCTGACCAATCAAAATTAAGATGGTCTGTGGCAGCAGTGGGAAGAAGAGAAGAAAGAAAGAGGTACTGGTCTTCAGATGTTTCTGTGGTCTTGTAGCAGGCATGACATGATGTTACCTTTTCTGCCAAAGTGGTATCTACCGGTATTTCTCTACTTGCTTTTTTTTTTTTTTTTTGCTTTTGGACAGCTATGTTAGCAGGAGCTGGGACAGACCAATGGGAACTCACTCCATCAGCATCTTAACCACTAAGCCACTGAGATAATCATTAACATGAAAAGTCACAGCTGTGGCCAGATGTGTCCATGAGAAGTAAAGTAGCCTAATCTTGATCTTGATTCTAGGTTGAGATTACATGTTCATGCTTCCCTCCACCTTCAAAAATCAGCATTTAAACAGATCCTTTAGCTATGAAAAATTATCAAGTATCAGATGACTACCTTCAAAAGAAAATGGATTAGAACTGTGTCATTACTATCCCATCTGGCTCTTCATTCCTCACCATTTCAATCAATTATTGATTTAAAACTTTTGCAGACCATTTGAATAATGCTTTGCAACAATACTGCATGCTGTTGTTAAAGGCATCAGGTTCTTTTTACAGCTACAGAAAAATATGGGTTGTTTTAATCTGCTCCATCTGCAAAATGTAATGAATTCTTGCTCCTCTTTATAGGAGCTGTCCTCCCAACTTAAATCTTCCCCTAGGAACATGTTTGCAAGATCTTACGATTCAGGCTTCAAGATCGTAGACTGACTGTTATGAACAGAAGATCTAGGGCTGTGAGGAAAAAAGAACCTTAAAAAAAGAAGCAGAAGTGGGAGAAGGAAGCCATATTAAGGATGTGAAAATTCTGCAAAAATGCACAACAGCGAACTGCAAGATGAAGTAGGAGCATTAATTAGCCCTTTTGCTATATTACAGAGACAATGGAGATGTTATTCAATGACAGTAGCCAAAACCCAATTGTTTATCATAATAAATCACACTACAGTAGACTCATTGAATTATTGGGGATATAAAACACTGGATAACGCTAAAACTTGGTTCCACAAGTCTTGGTGTTATCTGATTTTTAGTGTTATCCGATGCATGTTAAAATCCTATGGGATGGGTCAGATAACATTAAAGCTCCATAGAAATACATTGTAACTGCACAGGCTTTAGCAGTTGTTATCCGATATATCCCATAGGACCTTAACGTTATTCGATCCAATTCTCCTCTCCAGATTACTTAACTTTATGCGATTTTAGCGTTCTCTGATCCAATCGTTATCCGGTGTTTTACTTGTATTGAGTTCCATCGATTCAAATGGGCCTCCTCTATAATTGCCCATGACTTACTTTTACTTTTACTTTGCCTATGTCTTATGGTGACCACTATGACCTTTTATGACCTCTAAAATGTCCTATCCTAGACAGCCCTGCTGCCCTTCCAAGTCTCATTCTTCTGATTTCAAGGCTTTAGTCTCCAACTGCAGCATATCATGCTAAAATAAATCACAGACTATGCCCATTTGAACCAATTCTTCTTCTTCCATGTCTAGGCCAGATGTGAATGTGCCAAAATGAAGGCACCTTTTGATGAGTTAATTCTGCAGTTCCTTTTGCCTGACCTAATATGAGAAGGATTAGCCGATAACACAAGGTTACCCTTACCAGGGGATGCCAGATTGTGGTTTAAAAATATCATAATTTTGAGGAGGTTCTTTCTGTGTACCCCATTTGAACCAATGGAATTCACAGAGGAATTGACTGACTAAATCTCCATTGACTCAGTGTCCAACTCTAGTGTGATTTACTACACTAAGCAATAACATTTTGGCCAGTATTTGTTTTACAGAGATTTAAGAAGCAGGCTTCTTCGATTCAGTGGGAACAACACGTCATGTGCATTTTGTTCACAAAGGATTTTTTTTACTCTATAGAAACTCATTGATTTCTATTATAATATTCAGCCCAAGGCAGCTTCAGCCTGCTTCTTAATTCTGTAAAACAAATTAAAGCAACAGGAATGGATAATCATCCAGGAAGGAACGTTTTCCTTCTCTGTACTTTTCAGCATAAAAATCTGCCTTAAAAATCCTTGGCTACTTTCTGGAAGGAAGCTTGACAGGACTCAAATGTGCTTGGGAAAGCCCAGTTCTTAGAAGTAACTGTTTACAAACCATGTAGTTCCACGCATCAAAGTAGTTTTCCAATGTATGTTTCTTGCCTATAAAAAAGTCATACATGAAACTTAGCATGAAATCATCAGAATAAAGCTATTTTTTGGTGTCACACTTCTGAATAACTTTTCAAAGTTTCTTTTTAAATGTTTCTTTTGAAACATTTTTAAAAGAATTTGGACAGTACTGTTTTGATATATGACATTCTTTTATTAATTCTATGGTGTAGGTAAAGGTAAAGGTTTCCCTTCCTCGAAAGCCAGTCGTATCCGACTCTAGGGGTCAGTGCTCATCTCTGTTTCTAAGTCGAAGAGCCAGCGCTGTCTGCTTCTGCAGATGTTTCCATGGTCATGTGGCAGGCATGACTAGACACTGGAGCGCATGGAACGCTGTTACCTTCCCACCGAAGTGGTCCCTATTTATCTACTTGCAATTTCTTGCTTTCGAACTGCTAGATTGGCAGGACCTGGGACAGAGACAGGAGCTCATTCCGTCGTGCAATACTCAGGAATCGAACTGCTGACCTTCCGCCTCCCAGTCAGCATCTTAGTGACTTGAGCCACTGCAGGTAAAGGTAAATATCACTCTTGCTTGAAAGCCAGTCATATCCGACTCTAGGGTTCAGTGCTCATCTCTGTTTATAGATGAAGAGCCAGTGCTGTCTGCATTTGCAGACATTTCTGTGGACATGTGGCAGGCATTACTAGCCACTGCAGTGCACAGAATGCTGTTTATCTTCCCACCAAAGTGGTACCTATTTATTTACTTGCAATTTCTTGTTTTCAAACTGCTAGGTTGGCAGGAGCTGGGACAGAAATGGGAACTCACTCCAGTGTGCTGCACTCGGGCCTCAAACTCTGACCTTCCAGTCTTCTAGTTCAGCAGCTTAACTACTAAGCCACCTCAGTCCCTCAGTTCCATGGTGATCCCCCCAAAAAAACTAACTAAAGATTAACAATTAGTGCAATAATTAACCTAATAAGACAGCACATTACTTTCTGACACCTTAGCAGATAACACAAACAAATTACTTTTTAAGAATAGCATGGATACTTGGTTCCACAAGTCTTAGCGTTATCCAATTTTTAATGTTATCAAATGCATGCATTGGATAACGTTAAAATCCTATGGGATGCATCGGATAAAGTTAAAACTCCATAGAGATACATTGTAACCGGCACAGGCTACACAGCGAATGTTATCCTACGCATCCCATAGGATTTAATGTTATGCGATGCAATTCCCCCCGAAAAAAATTGTTTAACGTTATGCGGTTTTAGCATTATCTGATGTAAACGTTATCCGAGGTATTACTGTACAGTATTTCAGTTCTGTCATACTATCTTAGATTTGGCAATTGCAAACAGAAAAAACTAAAATATTAAATCATATAACAAAAGCAGCAACTGAAATGATACAAACATAACCAAAATTGGATGCTACATAGTTGTGTCATGGAATTCTAGGCGCCAAGGCTCTGGAGAAGTCTGGTTCTTCATTTCAAAATGTTTTCTCCTTCTGTCCCCCCAAACTCATATTGGCTAGAACTGAACCAACATCTTAGTGGTACAACTCCAGCAGTATAAATGTCAACTTCAAATTGCTTCTAATCAAGAATTTGGCCTTTGCATTTCTTGTTGACTTGAATAGCAACAATTCACCAGATTTATACTACTGGGTTTGTATCATTGGACAAGTAGCAGAATCTTAACATTATGTGAGGCTGGTGTTGATATAATATGTAGTGACAGGCCAGGAGGCTGGGAGAGAAATACCAATAATTCCCAGTCTAATGGAATGCATGATTGCATCTTGGAAATATTAAAATATTGAAAAACAAATCTCTTCTCTTGCTGACATAAAACAAGACAAAACAGAAAATTAAAGACAAAAGTGCTGTAGCACCTTAAAGACTAATTGCTATACTTTAATGTTAGCTTTCATGAACTAAGTCCACTTCTTCAGTCATAAGAATGAGACTTTTTTTGTTTCACGATACCTTGAAAGCAGTTTTTCAATAAGAGGGAAAGCCTTCAAAGGAAAAACTTCCTACAGCGTGTCCATTCTCACACCAATGTATCTATGCTGGTGCGGAAGGATTTTTTTTTTTTTTAAGGAAAGAAGGTTAGAAAGAAAGTATGGTTTTTTGTTTTAAACCTTCAAAGAAAATGTTTCTGAAGTCCTATCCAAATTGTATAAGTGTCAAAAGAAAGGTAATTCTGTTCTCTTTCAAGTGCACTTTGGATCACTTTGATCGGTCAATCAGTTTTGTTTTTTTTTTGCTGGATCACCGCCAAACACCCCACCCCCATGGAAATGTCACTTTAAAAAGTCACATTTTTCCTCAATATCTTTTTTGTGCTTGCCTCCTTTGGTTCATTTTTCTCCACATGTTGTATGCAAACTGTATCTACCTCAGGAAGTTGTCATATTCAATTTCTAAATTGGTTTTCCCTCCTTTTCTTGTGTTTTTGTGACCACATTAGGGTGGGGTTTTTTTTGTAAAACGCTTCATAGATTATTTATTATTTATTAGTTCAAATTTATATTGCCGCCCACTCGCCATGGCGACTCAGGGCAGCTTACAGACAATACATTACATTACATTACATTACAATATGTTGGGGTGGGCACAAGGGGAGGGGCGGCAAGGTCCTCATCCTGCCCTGGCTTCTTCTTCCCCTGGCAGTTGGTATAGGCACAGGGGGAGGGGCAGCAAGGTCATCATCCTGCCCCGGCTTCTTTCTCCCCTGGCAGTTGGTATAGGCACAGGGGGAGGGGCAGCAAGGTCATCATCCTGCCCCGGCTTCTTCCTCCCCTTATGTTTCCGAAGTCCAATTCCAAATCTGAAAGTGTCCCCACAAAGGTAATCTTTCCTCTTTCAAATGCACTTTGGATCATCTGAATTGGTTGGGTATTTTTTTTGCTGGCCCCCAGACAACCGACCCCCCCCCCCAGCAAAACTGTCACATTTCCAATGCTACTTCCAAAAGCAATGATGTCATCGCTTTGCATTTTCAACTTTTGTGTTCTACCAGTTCATAAAGTTGCCAAGATGATTTTTCAAATGACATAACCCTTATTTTCATGGGTGCCTTAGTTTTGGTGTTACAGCTTCTCAAAAGTACATGATTTTCATTACATTGCAAGAGCTGTCAGATCAGCCAACCAAAAGATAAGATGTTCATAGAATTCATGTCAAAAAAGGCAATTTGCTGTCCATCAATTTATTTATTATTTATTTATTTAATCACACTTCTATGCCGCCCTCCTCACAAATGACTCAGGGTGGCTAACAACAGTTAAAAACACAATCATCAATAAAACCAACAATAAAATACCCACCCATCACAAGAAAACATTAAAAAGTTAAAATTCAAAGATTGAAAGATTAAAAGAGAGAAAAAGATTGAAAAAATTTACACATTAAAAACTTACAAAGGAGAGGGAGAAGTTATATGAGCCGACTGCAGTGATGGGATGACCCCGGTTCCATCCGGTTCCCTGGAACCGGTAAGAACAATTTCGGAGGGTTCTCCGAGGGGGTAGTCCATTTTTAAGGCGTCCGGTTCCGGACGCCTGAAAAAAAGAAATTTTTTTTTAAATTGGAGCCAAAATGGCTCCAATTTAGTGCGCATGCACAGAAGTCAATCTGACGCATGCGTGCTGCAATTTTGAATTGCGCATGCGTCAGATTCTGTTTCTGTGCATGCGCACTTGTTTTTGCCGGAGCCGGACCATTTTGGAGTGGCTCCGGCAGTGGCGGACGGCTTAGGAGGAGGAGCCGTGCCTAGCCGAGTGGCCCAGGGCCTCCCGGCCGCAACTCTCCACGAGCGCCCCAAGCCTCGCTGCCTGGCGGCGGGCCTAGCCGGGCGGCCCAGGGCTCCCGGCCGCAACTCTCCACGGGCGCCCCAAGCCTCGCTGCCCGGTGGCGCGCCTAGCCGGGCGGCCCAGGGCTCCCAGCCGCAACTCTCCACGGGCAGCCCTGAGCCACAGCACCCGGTGGCGCGCCTAGCCGGGCGACCCAGGGCTCCTGGCCGCAACTCTTCACGGGCAGCCCGTGGAGAGTTGCAGCCGGGAGCCCTGGGCCGCCCGGCTAGGAGCGCCGCCGGGCGCCGAGGCTCGGGGCAGCCCGTGGAGAGTTGCGGCCGGGAGCCCTGGGCCACCGGGCTAGGCGCACCGCTGCCGGGCGCCGAGGCTCAAGGCCGCCTGTGGAGAGTTCCGTTCGGGAGCCCTGGGCCGCCCGGCTAGGCGCGCCGCCGATGGGTACCGAGGCTCAGGGCTGCCCGTGGAGGGTTGCGGCCGGGAGCCCTGGGCCGCCCGGCTAGGCGCGCGGGCGCCGAGGCTCGAGGCTGCCTCTGGAGAGTTGCGGCCGGGAGCCCTGGGCCGCCCGGCTAGGCGTGCCGCCGATGGGTGCCGAGGCTCAGGGCTGCCCATGGAGGATTGCAGCCGGGAGGCCCTCGGCCACCCGGCTAGGCGCGCCGCCGCTGGGCGCCGAGGCTCGGGGCCAGCCCCAACGGTCCCCATTGTAAGTGGTGTTTGTGTTTGGGGTGGGTGGGTGTTTGGGTGTATTTTTATTTAATTATTATTTTATTTATTTATTTTATTAACGGTTTTGTGTATGTGGGTTGAGGGGTGTGTGTGTTTTATTTTTATTTTATTTATTTTATTTTTGGCCCCGCCTACAACGTCATGACATCATGACGTTGGCTCCACCCATGACGTCATGACGTTAGCTCCGCCCCCACTGTGATGACTTCAGGGTGGGGTACTAAAATTTTTATCATCCCATCACTGGCCGACTGGCCCATACCCCATACCTGCCCCACCAGCCAGGTCTTCACACCCTTTCTAAAGGACAGCAACTCTGTCTGGAGACGCAGTTCGGTTGGCAGGAGGTTCCACAGAGCCAGAGCGGACACAGAGAAGGCCCTCCTTCTGGTGCTAGAGAGATGTGTCTCTCTAGCTGATGGTACAATCAGAGAGCCTCTCCAGTCTGCTCTGGTGGGATGGACAGATGTTCTTGGGGTGATTATCCTGGCCCACTACCATTTTAATTGATCCAGATTATCCAAGCATTCAGTTTAGCAACAGTAGCTTCCAAGTGGATCTGAAATTTTACAAAGGCTTCCCAGTGTAAGGATAACAAAGCCCATTGTCCTACTACCATAGGACTTGTTCCACCTGACACACACCTGCTCCCATTCAGGAAGCCAACATAAAACCTTTTGCTCCTTCAGGGTACATAAGGTTCTGCTCCAGGCTAGAGAATTCTATGAAAGGTTTCAATCACTGGCTGTTTATGCTTACAAACCAGCCAGATCAGGTAGGAAATGGCAATGTAAATTAGGTAGTAATATGTAACATTGCCAATAAAGAAATACAGAACTGGAATTCTCCCACCAGCTTATGCTCTATATGAAAAGTACAACAACTTCTGTAGCAAGTTGGCTATATTATATGCAGGGGAAATAGATCAAAGTTTTGGGTAACAAAAATGAAGATACAAAAAAAGGGAACATTTTTATTTTTCCCCTTTCCCTGGATAAAACAAGAAAGGCATATCTAACTGTATTTCCAGACCTAGCTAGCTAACAAAGTCAAAATTACATCTTTACACAGTAACCATTTTAAACTCACTAAAAGCAAAGCCTTCATTTTAATTCAAAATACCTGGTAAAAGGGCTCCCCAGGAATTTGAAATCTTGTCCCCTGGTTTGGCATCATTGAATGGAGACCACAAATTCTCCTTGATATTCTAACTGCTGTATAGTTAGAAAATTAAACCTATTCTTCTCTTTCTTAAGTTAGGCAGCTCCAGCTAACTTTGCATGTGTGTGTGCATACACATGTACAGTGGTACCTCGGTTAACGTAATTAATGTGTTCTCTCTGAAGTTTCTTACAGCAAAAATTAATTTCACCAAATTTCCGATAGGAATGCATTGAATGTGATTTCCCGTAGGAATGCATTGAAAACCAATTAATCCACTCGGGGGGTGGGGTGGGGGGATCTGTAAACCAACCCACTATTTTCTATGGATATCCTTTTGTTATGCGATTTTTATGTTAACCAAGCCATTTGTTAACCAAGGTTCCTCCACTGTATGTGAAATAAGAAAAGGAAGAAAATTGCAATGAATAATAGGATATTCTTTTAGCTTTTCATGTAGTTATTAACATCTATTAGAAAGATAACACTGTTGCTGTTGGAGAATAATGTGTTAAGCAGAGACAGGTCTAAGTGATAGGAAAAGAATCTAGGAAATTGAAGAATGAATTGCATAAAATTACTGTCATATCTAGACAAGCAATTGGTTGTGCTGCCCAACTTATAGTCTATATGGAAATGAACAGAATTATAGGCAAATGGTGATGTTATCCTATGTTTGGGAAAGGTCCCAGCACTAAGATATGCTAGAGACTGGCAACCGATGACAGTAAAAATACAGAGTTAAATTTACAGAGAAACACACAGAGAGAGACACACACATAACACTACACCCCATCCTCCACTTTATGGCTGTCACTGCTTCTTGCCCATCATATGGGGAAGATAGGATCTTAAGGCACCAAGTTTTCAAAACTCAAGATAAGCTGAGAACTTGATGGATAGAATCAGGTCAACTTGAGATGTACAGATGGATGAGGAAGGACTGGGGGAAAATCTTTGTGGGGGAAAAGCAGCTGTAGTATCATTAAGAAAGAAAAGGAATCTGACAGAAAAGAGGTGGGATGGCAGCCATCTTGATGCCGGAGTAGCCAGGTTAACAATTTAAACAAAGAATTTTCTGGCACTAATTAAAACACAGATGGTATTCAGAATAAGCATTCGTAGATAACAACACACTTTGTTAGATTCAGAGAGTGTCTTTCAGAGCATAGAACAACTACTTTTTTGAGGGATGCCAACATATCCCATCATCCAGCACTCATGTCTCGAGCTGTTCACCTGCCAACCTTCCGGTCAGCAAGCTCAGCATCTTGACCACCAAACAATCACAGCCCTGAATCATAGCAGACAGCCTATCAAAAAAAAGCTGAAGGTGGAATTGCAAGGCCAAAACTTTTTAATGCAAGTAAGGGCATTTCACGGAACTACTTTTCATGTGTCCTAGGCTTGTCCATGCCACAACCTGTGGTATGATCAATGGGATGGCATTTTTAAAAAATTCTGGACTACAAATACCATTTATTTATTTACTTATCATATGATGAACTTCAGTTGTCTACACTGTCCAAAAGTAGACCAGCCTCCACATGGTACACCCTGGGCAACATGACACAATCACAGCTACATCGTCTACACATTAGAATAAGATGAGACCTAACTGCCATGTGCAGCCTCCCAATCAAAAGCTACATGAAAGAAGAAAATATACAAATACCATAATTCTCGATTATCTGAGTTCTGCCTTCTTTACAGGCAGATTGCAAATACCTGAATATGATACACCTAGAAGATAAGCCTAAATTTGAGCCTTTGAGGCTTAGCTAGGCCAAGTTCTACCACACATCCTGCTCAGAAACAAAGCTCTTACCTAGCACTGGGTCCGGTTGCCCTTGCTTGAAAGCCAGCCATATCTGACTTTAAGGTTTGGTGCTCATCTCTGCTTATCGCCAAAGGGCCAGCATTGTCTGTGTCTGCAGATGTTTCTGTAGACATGTGGCAGGCATGACTAGACATTGGAGTGCACAGAACACTGTTTACCTTCCCACCAAGGTGGTACCTATTTATCTACTTGCAATTTCTTGCTTTCAGACTGCAACGTTGGCAGGAGCTGGGACAGAGATGGAAGCTCACTCCATCGTGCAGTACTCGGGTCTCAAACTGCTGACCTGACAACCTTCCAGTTGTCAAGTTCAGCATCTTAACCACTGGGATAGGAAACCAGAAGGGGAATAATGTCTGAGCCAAAAGTCCTACTGCATGCATCTGACTGTAAATTATGGTTCCTGTTAATCACTGAGTGGAACAATATGTTTAATTTTGCTGTACCAACAACAATCAAATGGATTTACAAAGCACTGATTCCTGAGTGAGACTTCTGCAGAAGTAAGTCTTGTAACAGCTGGATATGTTCCAGGCATGGCTATCACGTGTGAGACAAGCAATTCATCTAAATCTACTCCCCATTGTGTTTCTTAGCCATCCTGACATGAGCAGCTCTCAACCTGTGTGTGTTCTGTATCTTAAGTAAACTCTTCAAACGCATAACAAATGGAATGCATCCAGACAAGATTTTCTGAAGGGTGTTTATTTCTCCTCCTTTGTTTGAATTTATGAATAAAATGAATGCACATGACAAGCAGGAATAGCAAGGAGAAGAGAGAAATGAATTTAGAAAAATAACTTGCTTGTGGCACCAAATGGTGTGTTTCAAGAGGCTTGTCCTACTTCTTGAGGGGGCTGAAGTAATTCATCTTTCCCTGCCAACAGAATTAATCCAAAATACTTGGAAGTAAGCCCCATTGACTTTCACTGAACTGGCTTCTTAATGGAGTGTTGTGCTGAGGAGGCCATCAAAACCTGGCTCAAATCATTATTGGCCTGTGGCTACAAAATTCCCTATCAATTCTCAGGCCACATAATGTCAATCACCTTGGTACATATGGGCCAAAAACACTGGAAACGAGAACCGTTTTCACTGAGAAATTTGACAACTAATGTACATACTTAACAGTGCTTGGAGGCTTACAATTCATATAGGGACACCAGGGAAATAGTGAATGCTTCTCTCTTCTTTTTTTAAATAATTAAACTGAACAGCTTGGGGTTGGGATCTTTATGGAGACCCTACTAGACACACATGGTCCAACAGCTACACCTCTTAACACAGGATAGGAGTATCATCCTCATGAATCATCAAGTGGCTTCCAAGGTCCAGCACAACCCATGACTTTGAAAAGGTTCTCTTGTTAAGCAGCCCAGCTCAGGGTTTGTCAAAGCAAGCCCGCGGCTTCCTTTATTGAGTCAATCCATCTCATGTCAGTTCTTAGGCTCCTGGGTGAAATTAATGGTTTTGTAGCCACAGCATAGAATTTGAAGATTTAATCAATAACTTTGCAGTAGGGAAGACAAAAGAGGATTGTCTTGGATGTAACAAGCAGACTTCTTTGTTTCTGCTCATTTAGCGTCCCCCTTAGCTTTTCTTTCTTTTCCCCTACTTCTAAATTGGATTTAACATAAAGTATCAATGGAGGATGTCAACAGACCCCTTAAATGTCTCTGGGCTTTTTGTTCCAATCCATGGTTTCTCAGAAATCCACAACAACCATGATTTAATTTGTTTTTACACATTGTCCTTCATGGTCATGCCTGCTTATGCCTTGTTGCTTTTGAATACGTAGTTAGTGTTGTTTTATGCATTTGCAGACATTTCTGTGGACATGTGGCAAGCATGCCTAGATACTGGAATGCATGCAACGCTGTTTATCTTCCCACCAAAGTGGCACCTTTTTATCTACTTACAATTTCTTGCTTTCAAACTAATAGGTTGGCAGGAGCTGGGACAGAGACGAGAGCTCATTCCATCGTACAGTACTCAGGTCACAAACTACTGACCTGCCGACCTTTCAGTTGTCAAGTTCAGTATCTTAACCACTTGAGCCACTGAAGTCCAGATCATCAAATGTAAGGATGTGTTATGGGAGACCAAGAACAAGACTATACACACACTTGTATTTCTGATCACCATGTGTGGACATGAAAACTGGACTGTAAAGAAAGCTAAGGGGTGGTGGTGGAGATGCCTCATTTGAAATATGGTACTGGAGGAAAGCTTTGCGGACACTCTCGACTGCTACAAAGACAAATAAGTTGGTCCTAAAGCAAATCAAGCCTGGATGTCTCTGGAGGTGAAAATGAAGACATTGAGTCTGTCCTGCTTTGAGGCACATTGTTTTCAGATTCTCTGGAAAAGATAATAATCCTGGGAAATGTGGAAGGTAGCAGGTAAAGACCCAACACAAGATGGATTGACTCCCTGAGCCCAGGCCCATGCTAACCTGGTGGGATACTGGGATATGTTGCCACATGCCCCTACTTATAACTTAAAGGGCCACACCACCTCAGCAGTTTCTGCTTCCACTTTGGCTCCTCTCACCGGGCTCCCCTCCCCCCTGTGGGAGAAAGTCTGAAGCCCTTTGGTAGCGGGGTGGAGATAATAACAATAAGGCTTGGATTGGAAAAAAAACCCCCACAAAATTATTATTATCTCCATCCTTCTGCCAAAGTGCTTCGGACTTTTCCCCACAGTGCGGAGGGGAGCCTGGCGAGAGGAGCTGAAGTGGGAGCAGAAACTGTGAGATGGTGTGGCCCTTTAAGTTATAAGTAGGTGCATGCGGTGACATACCTGCCTGAGCCTAAGAGAGGCCACAAGCTATAATTTAAAGAAACTGAGCAAGACTCTTGAGGATAGGACACATTCATAGTGTCACCGTAAGTCCAGATACAACTGGATGGCACCAAACAACAAAGCTACCTTGGGTCCTTTATAGTAGAAAGGTGGGGTAAAAATATTTTGAATGAATGGATCAGTGATGGGATGTAACAGGTTCTCACCAGTTCTCCAGAACCAGTAGTAACTTTTTTCAGTGTCCTGGAGAACCGGTAGTAGCTTTTGGGGGGAATCACCTTCGAGGCTTACCTTTTCACTGGTTCCCCCATTGGCTGGCTTGGGGTTTTTAAGTAAAGTCTTGGAGTTACCTCATCAATAAGCTACACCTGTGCTTTTCCAATTGCTGTTCCAATTGGAGAACCCTTAAAGAGGTACAGCTGTTTTACATTTACATTAAGGCATATTATCCTAGAGAACTGGTTAGGCAAAGACTTAGTACCTAACTTCTTTAACTGTTGAAAAGTTGAAAAGTACCAAAATGAAGCCATCTTGTGGTGAGTTCATTCTGTAGTTCTTTCCATTTGACCTAGTGTGAGAAAGATTAGCCAGAATAAGCTTTAAGCTCTGGTTTAAAATCTCTGGTTGATTTGTGTTTGGGGTGTGTGTGTGTTTTAATGTATTTTTTATTTTATTCATTTATTTATTTAATTAATTAATTTAATTTATTTACGGGTTTGTGCTGTGGGTGGGTGGGTGGGTGGGTTGAGGGCCATGTGTGTGCTTATTTTTATTTTGTTGTTGTTGTTGTTGTTGTTGTTGTTGTTGTTGTTGTTGTTGTTGTTGTTGTTGTTGTTGTTGTTGTTGTTGTTGTTATTTTCTTTGGCCCTACCCACAACATCATGACATTGGCTCCGCCCATGATGTTAGCTCCGCCCACACTGTGATGATGTCACGGTGGGGTAGTAAAATTTTTGACATCCCACCACTGAATGGATGATCACTTTTGCCCTCTAGTGGCACATTTTATTACTGTATCTTCAAAAGATCAATGTTTGTCATTTTAATACTGCCTTCACCAGCTTGACACCTTCCAAATCCTACAATCTGATATCTGGATACATTGAGATTGGTTATAAAATGCATGTGAAAATGGCCAAATTAGGAGAAGGCCTGCCATCCTAAAGCTTGGGATTATAACAGTTTTATTGTCGACCCCCATCTTTCCTTTCCTTTCCCCACTTCCACATGCCTGCTGTTCATTCATGCTTCCTACACTATGCCTGGTATATCTGCAACATAGCAACGAGTGGCTATGAAACCCAGTTGGTGAAGCAAAAGCAGATAAGCCCATGCAACACATAGTACCATTCTCTGTGTCCCCACTGACTTAGAAACCAAGTGCAGTACTGTACTGAAAGATATTTATTCTGTGCAGGATTGAAGGATGGATTCCATGTCTGACTTTTCTTCCTCTTGAGATTCCTCTTGTAATGAAGAAGGCATAAACTCATATTCATTGCACCTCGAAATTAATGAGTGCTATTAATCAACAAATAAATGTGTTAAAACTTCAAGGTGGGAAGGGTGCAACCAATTTGCAACGCAACTAGCTACATTTCTAAATTCTGCATGAGCTAAATTCTGCATGAGCTAAGACTTCCCATGAGCAAGAGAGGCCCAGATATCATCAAGGTGGTCTTTAACATTAATTTTTTAAAAAAATAAACACATCGTCTAAAGCAGGGGTTCTAAACCTATGGCCCATGGGCTGGACCCAACCTACAGCACCATTTCATGTGACCCGCATCATTGCAGCCACCAGAGGCAGAAGAAGACACATTTATGACAGCCGTAAATGCACCCACGGCTGATGTAAACACATTTATGACATTTATTAACGTTTATGGCGGGGGGACTAGCAGTCTGGCCTGCTCGGCTGTCTGAGGGGACGTGGTCTGGCCCACAGCTTGAAAGGGTTGAGAATTCCTGGTCTAAATAATCTCCTCATGACTGCCAGTGAAACCATTCCATCTGGAAATTAACATAAACTGTTCAAAAGTATTACAGAACTGTACTTGAATTTGAATGTGAACAAAAGACAGTGGGTTCCTTTGGGAATCTTGGCGGAGAACCATGAGGTGCCTCTGTTGTTCAGTCGCACAGTCGAGACTGACCCTTTGTGACTCCATGGACCACAACCCCTCAGGCTCCCATGTTATCAGCCATTCTATGGAGTCTGCCCTGCTCCATGCCTACCACATCAATGATGTTGTCTAACCCTTTCATCCTCTGCCACCCCTTTCTCCTTTTGCCTTCGATCTTTCACAGCATCAGGACCGTCTTCCGTGAGTCCTCTCTTCTCATTTTGTAGCCAAAGTGTTGGAGCTTCACCTTCAGTATCTGACCTTCCAAGGAGCAGTCAGCCTTGGTTTCCTTTAGGATTGACTGATTTGATCTCCTTGCATTCCAGGGGACTCTCAAAAGTCTTCTCTAGCACTACCATTCAAAGGTGTCTATTCATCTCCACTCAGCCTTCCTTATCGGCCAGCTCTCACTGTCATACATTACTACTGGGAAGACTATTGCTTTAACTATGTGTGGACTCTATCCACCTACAAAGCAGTCCAGATTCGGGAGAATACATCCAAAGCCCAGTAGCACAGCTTCAAGAGGCTGTACGCATATAAAAAGTGCTTTCCATGAAAAATGCCTCGCATTTCAAAGGGAAAGTAGAATCAAGACTGAAAGGACATGCTAAGTAGAATTATTAAGGACATCCATCAGATTAGTGTAGCAGTAATGGGCAAAGAGGGGAGACCCCAAAAAATACATCAAGCGAAATGGAACAAAAGCAAAAGTATTGCTGATCACGCCCATTGCAAGGTCAGAGTAAAGTTAATGTCGCAGCTTATTAAAATGGAGTGGGTGATTAAACAGCACAGGTGCCTTGCAGTGTGGCAACTTAGAATGGGATAAAAGTTTGCTAATGTGGTCGGTCTTGGCAGCTGTTATGATGGCTCTGCAGAATGTGCAACTCATCAGACCAAAGGAGGTCTACAGAGGCCTCTGCTTGGCTGCAGAATGAGACCACTCGATGTTCATCTTGGCAAGCCACAGAATTCTACATGTCTGATTGATGGGAAGAAAAAGCCAGCATCTGAAACTAGCCCATCTGCACAAAATATGCAGAATGAAGAAAGAGCATTTTGTGCATGCCTTGAGGCATTGATGCTGTCTTTCTAGAGTTTTGTGTAACATGAACAAGAATCATTAATTACACCCAATGGCATATGTTCAGTATGTTGAGTAAGTGATGGGCAGACAAAACTTTTACTAGCACAGTGTGCGTGGAGCCGACATCATGGGTGGAGCCAACATCATGATGTCATGAGTGGAGCCAATATCATGGCATCATGGGTGGAGCCAATGACATGGGTGAATTCAAAGAAAAAAAACATAAAAATAAGTACACATAAAAACACACATAAAACACATAAAAATACACATTAAATACACATTAAATAGACATAAAACACATAAAAATACACATTAAATACACATAAAACACACAAAATACACATTAAAAATAAATACACATTAAATGTACATTAAAATATACCCACCCACCCCACACCCAAAGGCGAGTCATTTATCCTGGGGAGCAGGCTGTAGGGAGCTTCAGGCTAGCAGCTGCTCTTTCTCCTCTCCACTTGGGAGGACAGCAAGGAGGCCACTGAGGGCCTCAGCAGCAGGCACCAGTTCCTCTGTGGCTGTGCGTGGTCGCCCAACACTCTGCGCTGCCACACTCCAAGCAGTGAATGGCTGCTGGGCTCAACAGGCAGAGCACTGTAGGCATGCATGCTCGCCAAGTGCTGTAGGTGCACATGCGCACCAAGCACTGTAGGCATGCATGCGTGCCGAGCACTGTAGGTGCGCATGCACAGTGGGGGAACTGGGAAAAAGGTAAGCCCCCAAGGTGGTTCCCCCCAAACACTGTTACTGGTTTTCCGAGACACTGGGAAAAGCTACTACCGGTTCTGGCAAACTGGTGCGAACTGGCTGCTGCCCATCACTTTGTTGAGTATTGTAGTGCAACCCCAGCATGCAATGGGTGTTAGCACAATAACCATAGAGACAGAAATACTAGCCTAAATTAAATGAAGTTGTTTTATATTGTATTATCCATAAATAACCAATTGGAGGGCAGTTCAGCAGTTCGAGACTCGAGTACTGCATGACAGAGTGAGTTCCTGTCTCTGTCCCAGGTCTTCCAAACCTGGCAGTTGGAAAGCAAGATATTGCAAGCAGATAAATAGATACTGCTTCAATGGGAAGGTAAACAGTGTTCTGTGCACTCTGATGTATATTCATGTCTGCCACATAACCAAGGAAACATGTGTAGCTGCAGACAGCACTGGCTCTTTGGCTATAAATGGAGATAAATACCACTCCCTAGAATTGGACATGACTGGCTTTTAAGCAAAAGAGACCTTTACCTATGGAGCCTTGGGAGGCTGCACAGCCCCAATGGCCCCCCTCCCCCTTATCTCAGAGATAATAATCTGTAGGTACTCTATACCTAGAGAACCCCAAAAAGGATCACCATAAATTAGAACTGACTCAACAATATAGCATTGTTGTTGTTGCTGCTGCTGCTGTTGTCCATCTTGCAAGAGGAAGAAATGAAATGGTGGTGCCAAATCAGATTTTGGATTACAGTACAGTATTTTTATTCAGATAGTACTGTATTGTGGCCCTGGAACCTGAGTCCAATGAGGAAGACTTTCTGCCAGCACCTCAGCCCAATGGTAGCATGGAATCACCTTCTCTTGATCAAGTTGATCAAATACTGACAGGAGCACAGCCAGCAACTGCTGAGGCCCCAAGTGTTAGTGAAGAGGAGGCAAAGCCAAACACGCCAGAAAGATGCAGGTGGTAGCTACGCAATGGGCTACAGGTGTGAAGAAGAGAGTCAAGGGCTCATTTGCAAAGACCACACACACACACACACACACAGGCTGTGAACCCTGAGGCTGAGATGTCCATGACAGCAGAAGCTTTGTCAGAACAATCTCTTATGCATCCCAACTCTGCGCACTCGTACCTGTACCTCTTGTCTGCTTGCTGACCCTGGACCTTGGACCTTCTGCCTAGAAACCCAACTACTCTTCTGGATCAACCTGTCTCTGTTCTTCAACGAATGGTTTCCCATCTCAGGTCTTCCTGATCAATTATCTCTGTTTGATTATCTCTGGCGGGAGCGAGATGGAGGATATCCCTCCATTCTTGCTCTTCTTGACCTTTCAGCAGCTTTCGATACCATTAACCATGGTATCCTTCTGGACTGGCTCCAGGGGTTGGGGATGCTGATGATACTCAGCTGTATTATCTCTGCAATGCAGTCAAGGTCATGACCAGCTGCATGGAGGTGGTTAGGGTCTGGATGGGGGACAATGGACTACAGCTGAATCCAGGCAAGACTGAGTGGCTGTGGGTGGGGGATAACTCCTCATAAGGAGTTATCACCGCTGGTTTAGGATGGGGCATTGTTGCCCCAATCTGACCAGGTGCGCAACCTGGGGGTCCTCCTGGACTCGTGGCTTCTGCTCCAGGAGCAATTTATGGCTGTGGCCAGGAGGGCCCTTGGGCAAGTGCATGTTATCAATCTATTATGCCTTGCTCATGGTCACCCATGTCCTGGTCACCTCACGTTTGGACTATTGTAATACGCTCTACATGAGGCTGCCCTTGATGACCATCCAGAGATTGCAGTTGGTCCACAATATGGCAGCCCATGCAGTAGTGGGGTGTAGTCATTTCACCCACACCTCATCACTGCTGCTGGAGCTGTACTGGCTGCTTATGTCTCCAGGTGCAATTCAAGGTGCTGGTTGTCACCTTTAAAGCCCTTCATGGTAGTGGACCAGGGTACCTCAGGGACCGCATTGTCCTTAGGACATCGACCTGTCTCACAAGAGCAAACTGAGGGGGCTTGTTTTTCTCCTTCACTTCCTGTATTGACAATACAGGGAGGGGGAAAGAGAGAACCAATCACATTTCTCTCTTTCCCCCTTTCCTTTAGTTTAAATACAGGGAGGGGAGGGAACAAAGGGAACGGAAAAAAAACAAGCCTCCAGCGATTGTTGGAGCATGCAGCTCAGCAACAGAAGCTTGCTGGTGGCTTGAAGGTAAACGGCCAGGACTGGGCTGGATTCTCCCAAGCAGGCAGTGGGGTGGGTGTGCAGTCACAGCAGTGGGCGGTGGCTTTAAAGGCACCCCACTGCCTGCTCGGTTTGTCCCTGAAGTCAGGGCTTTTTCTTAGCGTTGTTCGATGCTGAAAATCGGATAATGTCATGACTTGTGGAACCAAGTCATAACTTTATCCGGGGTATTATTATTATTATTATTATTATTATTATTATTATTATTATTATTATTATTATTATTATTATTATTATTATTATTATTATTATTATTATTATTACGGTGGGGTAGTAAAAATTTTGACATTCCACCACTGTGCTGATGTCATGTTTTCATCTGTTCTAAATGACATTATAAAGCTATATAATCAATCACCTGTGTTTGCTTGCCCAAATCAATGAATACAAAACATTGTTTTATTTACATCACAGATCAAAAGCTCTCAGGGAGCTAGTCTCTTTCTTCTGCATAATATGTCTTTTGAACGAGTCTTCCGAGCTTGTAAACCTAACCATAGGCGCATGGTAGAATAATGGGTGATGGAGGAGGCAGTCTTTCTTCCATCACATAATTTAAAGTACTGTATCACGATTGTCATTATTTTCTTAAGAATGAGGAAAAGTTGGAAGAAAGGTCCCAGCAATAGCAGACCACTTATAGTAGCTCTGAGGCAGTATATCAAATCTTTCACAATGATGGCTGGGAGTCTCATTCATCTTAGTTAGATCTGCGTACACTTGTATTTCTCTGCAAATAACCCTGAAATGCATAATCCCACTGGGTCCAACTAGTTACTGCAACGCACTCTTGTTTCTCCATTTTCTCAACATTTTCAAAACTGCCTTGGATGGAAGTCTTGAAACAAGAAGGGCCATAGAGAAGGCAAAAATGTTGCTCAGAGCTAGAAAGAATAATCTAATATTCTAAAAGATGTCTGCAGGCTGTAGACCGGCATGCTCAAACTACAGTCCGTGGGCTGGATTGGACACCCGATGACAAATCATCCAGCTCATGCCACCCTCACTGCTCCCAGCCATAGAAGTAAAATGTGCCCATGCATGCACAGAACACTACCATAAATGCACCCATTTACGACAGCTGTGGGTGCATTTATGGCAGCATTCTGTACATGCACGGGCAAGTTTTACTTCCACTTCTGGTGGGAGGAACCATGTGATTGTCCCGCTGAACGACATGACCGGCCCATGGCCCAAAAAGTTTGGGCACCCCTGCTGTAGACTGTAGGGTGGTTTTAGCCACCAGATCAATTTTGTCTGGCTTGTGGGAGCCCTGACTAATCAATAAGGAAAAAGACATTTGCCAGAGGTCAGTTGCTTGTGAACTGCACTCATAAAAGTCTGTCATGTATGGCTCCTCTCTCTCAATCTGCCCACCCTTTGCGTAAGTGAAAAAATCCTTATTATTTGCAATGAATGATCTCCAGCTTGTGTAATGTCAAATTGGAGATTGCTGGGGCAAACATAGACTGTACTGTATAAGACTCTGATCTTATAGTCTGCATTTGGTTAACAGGATTATGGGATTACTGTATGTATAAAGGGGAATCTTGCAAGAGAGGGGAGAAATTCCACACTTTTAAGATTGCATTTTCATTTGGAGTTTGTATGATTGAATATATTTATTTGTTGAATGCCTTGCCCTATGCTGTACTCAAAATGATTGCCAGAACAGCTTACAAAATAGGTGACACATAGCAATAGCAAATATACTTATATACCGTCCCATAACGCCCTGGGCGGTTTACAATGTCATTAATATTTTGCCCCCAACATAGTGGGTACTCATTTTACTGACCTCAGAAGGATGGAAGGCTGAGTCAACCTTGAGTACGCTCAGAATTGAACTCACAGTGTTTTGACTGCAGTACAGCAATTTAACCACTGCAGCACCAAGGCTCCTCTATAACAGATCCTACCCTCAAAATTCAAATCCATTATATTTACATCCCCACAGCCTTCCGGTGGGGCGGGGGGAGGCCTTCTTCTTAAGGCAGTTTGTACCACTGAGCAGACTTCATTCAGACTGCAGCCTTATGGGGAAGTTGACTTCTCCCTCCCCTGCTATACAGTTAAAGAAGATCATCCTGAGGGAGAAGGCTCCATGGCCTGGCAGGTGGCTGAGAACATCGCCCGCTCCTCTGGGCCCACAACAACGGCCTGAGGGAGAAGATGCCATGGCCTGGCAGGTGGCTGAGGACCTCGCCCCCACCTCCAGGTCCCCATCGATGGCCAGAGGGGAGTTAGTCTATGTTCTGCTTTGGTTGTTTTGTGAGGTTGTATTTTATGATTGTAACTGCACTGTTGCTGTTTTGACTGTAAGCCGCCCCGAGTCGCCTTGGCAAGTGGGCAGCAATATAAAACTGAACAAACAAACAAACAAACAAATAAATCCTTGCACTCCAAAGAGGTTTAGAAGAAAAGAAAAACTTTGGTGGGCCACTAAGAGAGCTTTCTTTCTTTAATGCATCTATGCCACATGGTTTTAAGGGGACTAAGGAGCTGAGACTGGAGGCCAGCAGATCAATGTTACCAACCATGCAGTAATCCAGGCTCGGTTAGATGCTAGATCAGGGATTCTCAACCTGTGGCCCGTGGGCCAGATGTGACACATGGCACCATTTCATGTGTCCCCCACTGCCTCCACCACACTAGGAAGTACCATGTGGTGTAGGAAGGGCAAAATGGCCGTCCAGCCCCTGAGGCTGTCTGAGGGAGTGTGACCCGGGCCCCCACTTGAAAACGTTGAGAACTCCTGTGCTAGCTAAACTGATGGTCTGCCTTCCCACCCAGCAAGTTGATGTGCTTGAAAGCACTCGATGAGTATAGTTAATATTATCTATTTGAAGAGAGGAACAACATTTTTATGATAGAGGCTCATTAGTCATTATAAATATAATACTTTCTTCCAAAGAAAGAGAAGCTGGTTGGACTGATTGTTTTTCTGCCCAGCTGTCATCCCTAATTGAGCCTTTTTTCTCATTCCATGTATGGCTCTCTCCAGCTTCCTGATAGTTTTATTGTGGTTTTTTTTTTAATTAAAAAGTAAGAGGAAATAACGCCTACCAGCCATTCAACACAAAGCAAAACGTGCTACAATTGGCACTTGTGCCCAGAGCACATTTTGAGGACTTGTTGCTGCCAAAGAGTTTCCAGGGAAATCTCCTCAATTTTCCTTTATTCAGTTAGTCTTGTAAAGTCTGGCCAGGTTATCCTGCTATGGTAATAGAGTAGACCCTACTGCTAGCGACTCAATGCCAAGTGTCAGGCTAACATCCTTGGGTGCTGAAGTCCACAGTGAAAGGTGATGGTCCCCAAGTGGATTAAATCCCACTTGAATCCATCTTGATGGAGGGCAGCAGCTTCATCAATACTGGGCTGGGCCTGATGAGGACTTTGCATGCGAAAAGGGCTCAGGACCAGAAAGTGACTCACAGAACTAGATCAGTGGGGTATCGGTGTTATGCTGCGATGTGGAAGGCAGATGAAAGGCCGCTGCTTTACATTCTCATGACAGTCTTCATGGCTGATCGCCATGATGATCATCTATATTCGGATTCAGATGTGGGAGAGGAAGAAGAAGAAGAAGAAGTTAGTCTTGCCATGTTTTAGTAGTTCTGGGAGAGTTTTCAAAATGATTAGACTCAAGCCTTGTGAAGAGGACAACCTTTAGACCAGCCTGATCTGCTTAAGAGTTCCTTCTCTCAAAACTCAGGCAAGTGATTTTCAACTACAGCTTCCAAGATACCCATTTGGTGGTTGTGGGATTCTGGAAGTGGTACTTGAGAAAAGCAACAACGCTCAAGCTTTTCCACCCGCTCTTTAATACAAGTTTCTTCTTCTTTTGTCTCCTGATCAAACCCTGGACTGCCAAAATGAAACCACTTTCATTGCTTTGTCATTGCCCAAACCCAAGACCTCATCAGTGCATGTCTCTGGCAGCAATCAGCAGACCAGTAAATGAGCTGGATTCTGTGTCTCTCCACATTCACACCCTGTTTTGTCGTCTGCCAGCAGCCCCACTTGAGCATGTAGGGCTTGCATTTAGGGACTTCAACTCTCAGCCTATTCAGGCTCCTCCAAGTGACATAGGGGAAGTTGAGAACTTCAGCCATATCCTCCTTTAATGTTGTTCCTTGTCCAGTGAGCTCCTTCCTCCAGCTTCTAATTTGGTTTTGCTCTTGCGTACCCCCAAGAATGTTTGTTCTTGCCATAAAGCTCTTCCTGGACTTGAGACTCATATCCATTCAGAGGGTGTTGAGGGTCATTCTCTCGCTTAATTCTCTCAGCATCCGATGCTACTTCTTTCCTTATCTTAGGTGGAGCAATACCAACAAGAGGGTATATTTTCTCAACTGGTGTAAGTTTGAGGCATTCTGTCACTATATGCATGGCTTCATTAACAGCCATGTCAACTTGTTTCTAAATTTTGATTTTTGCACAAGCAATTTACAAACTCTATTGTCCTATAAGCTTGGCTTGGCATTTAGTGAGCATGAGTAATGACATGGTCTGGCCAGGCTTCCCTTCTACACAGAAAGAGCCTCTTCGAAGATTGTGAATACAATTGGTGTACCCTGGTAGGTCTAGGTGGCTCAGGGGGTGAGTTATGCCCTGCCCCATCACTCATTAAAATTTCCCCAAACCTGCTGGTAGTGGCATAATGTTTTTGCACAGTACTGAAAATCTTTAGAAAAGTTAGCTATTAAAAACCCTTGCATCTCTAACCTTTCTGCTATTTTCTATACAAGACATGTCATGTAAATTTGTGCTGGACAATCTTCGCTCATTTCAAGATGATTTAACATACATTCACATCTTGGGTCTTTGTATTTACTGTATCTAGATTTTTTTTCTTTCATGTCTGAGTTGGATCAGGAGATGGAGTTCAGATGAGCCTGTGACCCAGTGCAACATTAAAGTGTAAAACATAAGTGCTGCTAAAATTATTATTTTAATTTTCAGGTAGGTGAATATTAATTCACAACAAGAGTTCCATTCTTTATCACACACACCCCCAAGCATCCAATTAATTCAACATATGCTTACACAGGAAGATCTTCTCTTGACTTAAATGGGGGAAGCCAATTTAAATCTCCCTCAAGGAATGGTAAGAGAGCTGTCTTTTGTGAGTGCAGAATAAAGATGTTAAACGGTGCTTTTGCAACTCCCAAAATTATCCAGGAGAGATCATAACAATTGAACTGGTAGAGATGATTGTAGAAATATCTGTAAAACTTCAATTGATTCTTAAATGCCAACCTCCAAGAAAGGATGCTTATAACCATAGCTGAAGGGGCAAACTTGGTAAAATAATGATGCAATCCAAGTTTAGCTCATTAGAGCTAGAACAAGGTTGGTCAAGGTGCATTCTCCCCAAATGTTCTTGGCTTCAACCCTTAATGTTCCTCTCCATGAGTTGATTGAGTAGATGGAACTGTAGTTGGAGAACATCTAATGTTCTTTGCTCGCCTCTGCTCCAGAAGAACTTTGACATTGCTATGTTGTTCTGCCCCTCATTCCACATCTTTGGATGCCTTTGAGAAAGGGTGAAGAAATGTGAGGAATCATGTAAAATCTATTAAATGTTTCAGAGATAATGGAACTAAATCCTGGTCATGGCTCTTGATTAGGGAAGGGAGCACTGAAATGTCATTTTTTAAATATATATAATAATGAGCTCCCATGGGCTCACCTGGAAGCTATAAATAGCTTCCTGGATGGCCACTTGGAAAAGAGGGCAGGGACCATATGTTGGAAACAAATATTCTTGCATGCCTTTGCCTTAATACTGGGTATCTGTCACTAAACTGGGAGGGTTTTTCCATGCCTGTGAGTCTTTGAACCTATTTTTTTTCCTGGTTAGCTGGTACAGTATCTTTCTTCTCCATTCTTTGCTCTCCAGAAATAGACATGAAACTGGGTTTGGACTTGCTCTGAAAATGAACAAAAATCATAAACTGAAATATTGGTTTGGGGAGAATTCAGGGCATTCCATATGGGCTTTTGGCCTCCTAAATATAAGACACTTGTGTTCAGTGTCTGGTACACATTTAGTCTAATGTCCAATTTGATCTCTGAAATAGTGATATGTTATACATGAGTACACAAATGATTTATCATTGGAATTTAAACTAAACCAACCATGAAGTCTCACTAAAGCAAAAATGGCTAAATTGAACTATCATATTTTGGGCACATCATGAGAAGACAAAACTCACTAAAAAAAAGACCATAACATTGAGTAAAATAGAAATCAGTATGAAAAGAAGATTTAGAGATTTAGCATGAGATTAATTGTGTGAACAATGCCACAGCCTTGTGTTTGCAAAACCTGAGCAGAGCTATTAATTATAGGATCTTTGGGAAGTGGCAATTGCTTTAAATTAGAAGTGACTTGATAGCATAGAAAAATTGGTGCTATGTTCCAGACTAAAATGTATTTTTAGCTACATTATGAATATGTGCACCTAATTTTTGAAAGTCTCCTATAATGATTGTAAATGCATCTGAGTGCCACGGCATCAGATATAAGAGAGGCATGAAAACACAGCTATGTGAATGCTAATTATTGCATGTTGATATTAAGCCTCTGATGAACATTTAGAAATCTAATCAAGCTGTTGGGTAACATGTAATGATTAAATCTGTTGCTGTTTTCATCCTTTACAGACCCCAAAGAATCTTCTGATAAGACAGCATATGGAGTGCTAAAACTTAATATAAATTTCCTGCCTAGTATTTTTAAAAGATGTGCAGCCATTTTATATGCATAGAGTTCTGACGCTTTCCTTCATTCCGTAAAGCAGGGGTTCCCAACCTTTTCAAGACAGGGGCCAGGTCACACTCTCTCAGTCAGCTTCGAGGGCCGGATGACCATTTTGCTCTGTCATACACCCAATCTCTGGGTTGTTCAGGATTGTAGTCAACTTTGTCCTGGCTCTACACAAACCTGGAATGGATTTTGAATCAACCACATGAAGCATGATTACAATTTTTTTTAAAAAGGCTTTAGAATTTTATTCTAAGTCAAACTGTTCTTTCTTATAACTCTGGGAGTTAGAGGATGTTGCAGAGAAATTTCCCTGGAAGAGATGAGCATCGAACCCTAGAGTCAGATACGACTGACTTTCAAGCAAGGGTGACCTTTACCTTTACTCACTGAAATAATCTGAATTTGGTGAGTAAACTCCACTATAGTTTCTGTTGATCCAAATGGACCTACTTTAATTTCCTTTAGTCTAGCAAGTTGCAGTTACAGAAGGTCCATTGGAATCAATCGAACTATGGAGGAGTCAATGCATTAAATCCTCATTGATTTATCTGGCCTACTCTAGTATAATTTTCAGGGCCGTAGCCAGGATTCTAGATGGGGGGGTTCAGGAGGGGCAAAAAAAATTCAGGAGGGGTAACAATGTCACACTCACATATATAACATTGGCACCAGAGGAGCGGGTTGGGGAGGCTGTTAGTTCAGAAGGGTTTTCGTGCACGCACGCCGGCTCCCCACCGACCCACCCTGGCTACGGCCCTGGTAATTTTACTACACTATACAACAGGACTTTGGCCATTGTTAGAAATGCTTTGGCGGGGGGGGGGGCTGATAACAGGAAACAAATGTGTTAAAGATGACAAAAAATCATGTGACTACGCCAACTGCCAGGGGAGGAAGAAGCCAGGGCAGGTTGAGGACTTTGCCAGGATAACAGTTAAATGGCAGATCACAGGCTTCTAGGGATATAACTGGTCATTTTTACACCAAGAAGGTTTCTGTAAGATTAAGATAAAGGTTGCCCTTGCTCGAAAGACAGTTGTATCTGACTTTAGGGTTCAGTGCTCATCTGCCTTTACAGCAAAAGAGCCAGTGCTGTCTGCATTTGCAGACGTTTCTGTGGACCCGTGGCAGGCATGACTAAACACCAGAGTGCACGGAACACTTGTTTACCTTCCCACCAATCTGGTACCCATTTATCTATTTGCAATTTCTTGCTTTCGAACTGCTAGGTTGGCAGGAGCTGGGACACAGATGGGAGTTCACTCTGTCTTGCAGTACTCGGGTATCAAACTGCTGACTTGCCAACCTTCCAGTCATCAAGTTCAGCATCTTAACCACTAAGCCCCCATAGTCCCTAAGGTTTCTGTAGGGGAGGTACAATTGGCCAAAGACTCTCTCATAGGTCAACTGCTGCCCATGGGCGACCCTTTGCCCTTCTCTGCATGAGAGAGAGCATCAGTTAATGCAGCATTTTGCCTTGGCTTCAGATCTTTTTCCCACTGATATAATAAAGCGACAGCCAAATGTATATCCCTAATCTAATTTGCCTTAAAATGCAAGGTTTAAAAGTGCTCGCTTATTACAACAATCCCTTTTTGTCTCCATCTCTTTTATTGCAGCTTAATGGCATTTTCTCCACTGGGATCATTTAGAGAATTTCCAGCTCAGCCCCCCCCCCCCCAAAAAAAAAAAAAAACTGCTTTCAGAAGCTAATTTGGTTTCTTAAGTACTACCCCATCAGATATGCAAAATGGCATTTATAATGGCTAGCTGCCTCATATAATAAAATCTTTGTTCCTCTCTTCAAATAGATAATATTAACTGCACTCATGAAGTGCTTTCAAACATATCAAGCTGCTGAGTGGTAAGACAAGTCATGACTTTATCTAGCATCCAGCCTTGCCCTGATGACTGCATGGTCAGCAACACTGATCTGTGGGCCAGAAGTGGCCCCCAGAGACTTCTAGTATGGCCTCTACTGCCAACTCTTTAGTCCTCTTAAACTCACATGGCAATGATGCATTTAAAGAAGAAAAATTCTCTTAGCAGACCATGAAAGCCTTTTCTTTTCTTTTCTTCTGAATCCCACTGGTGTGCAAGGATGATCTTCCTCAACATTGCAACAGGAGAGGAAGAAGTCAACCTCCCATCCCCACAAGCTGAAATCTTAATGAAGCCTGCTCAGTGGTACAATCTGCCTTGGGGGGAAGCCCACCCCCACCCCACCCGAAGGCTATGGGAAAATAAGCCTGTAGATGTGGATGTCTTCCATTGAGGCCATAATAATAATAATTTTGTGTCAGAAATTATTCTGGGTTGAAAGGATTTTTGTGTAAGAAACTCTGCTCAGGGAACGCCCAGATGAGGCTCCTTTCATGTCCCCAAAAGCTGGGTCAGAGATGGTGCTCAATCCATCATGCAGTACCCAGGTCTCGAACTGCAGACTTACCAGCCTTCCAGCTAACAAGGCAAGCTTCTTAACCACTGAGCATATGTGTGGGAAAGTATCATTGGCTGCAACTCATTTCCAAGAATGCATTTTTTCACTGAAGCAGGAAAAATATCCCAGCTTGCCATGAAGTGGCCCACACACTGTGATCTCGGAGCCATCTCCTGCAGCACATATGAAAGGAGACATGCAGGATGTAACACTGGGACTGCAATAATCTGCCACAGCCTTGAGGATATGGACAAGGTGCACCTTCACAGCCACTCCATCTAGCATGGCCTCTTTTACCTCCATGACTATTGGGAATCAGAGTTCCTCCTCCACTCATTTTGCTGTTGGGCCCCATGATGGTTTTCAGAGGCATTTCCTCCACTGAGGGGACCATCACCCCTCCTAAAGGGGCTCATCTGCCCATAGCCATTGGCTCCTTTGGGGAATTAGGTTATTTACCGCCACCCAACATTCAGCATTGATTCATTGGCTGTACGGTCTACTCCATTACCATAGCAGGATGTCTGGCCAGACATTTGGGAAAGTATATGATATATGTAATGCAGTGGCGTCGCGCAGAGTTCAGCCGCCGGGGGCGAAGAACAAACTCGCTCCCCCCCCAGCTCGCCGCTGCCGCCCCCCCCCCCCCAGGACCCAGGCAGAAGGTGGCCCCCCTGCTGACGAGCGGCGCGCGCGCGCGCGTGCCGCACACCTCCGCCCGCCAGCCCACCCAGCTAGCCGCCAGGGGCGCCACCCACCCCCGACGAGCGCCCCGCGCGCGTGCACACACACACACACCAACCCTATGGACTTTCCAGCCTTCTTGCACTGCAGCCAAAACGTTGCGAGTTCGATACCAGATTGCCTAAGCCAGGGGTTTGCAAACTTGGCTCTCCAGGTGTTCTTGGACTTCAATTCCCAGAAGCCCAAGTCAGCACTCCTGCTGATCAAGGCTTCTGGGAACTGAAGTCCAAGAACAGCTGGAGAGCCAAGTTTGCTGACCACTGGGCCATTCATCCTTCCGAGGCCGGTTAAATGAGTACCCAATGGGACGGAGGCGAGCAGGGCTCACCAGCAAAAGGGCCGCCCTCCGCCTGGGAAGTCCTGCACGCGCGCGCGCCCGCTGCCCATCTCCTCCCGCCCAGCCAGCCGCCAGGGGCTCCGCGCCACGGCGCCACCCACCCCCAACGAGCGCCCCCTCTGACGGCAAGCTGGGTGGATGGCTGGGCGGGCAGAGGTGGGCAGCGTGCGCGCGTGTGTGCAGGACTTCCCAGGCGGAGGGCGGCCCTTTTGCTGGCGAGCGTTGCTCGCCTCCGTCCCATTGGGTACTCATTTAACCGGCCTCGGAAGGATGAATGGCTTAGGCAATCTGGTATCCCGCCAGGATCGAACTCGCAACGGAGGCGGAGTCAGGGGCAGGCGGCGAAGAGCCCCCGACGGCCAGCCAGGTGGACGGAGACGAGCAGCGCTCGCCAGCAAAAGGGCCGCCCTCCGCCTGGGAAGTCCTGTTTCCTAACCCCAGGCAGAGGGAGGCCAAAGTGGTGGGGACATTTTGCCGCCCCCTGAAAGCCGCTGCCCGGGGCATCCGCCCCCCCCCCCCGCCGCCCCCCCACGCTACGCCACTGATGTAATGGTAAATGTCTCCCTTGCTTGAAAGACAGTCACATCTGACTCTAGGGTTCAGTGCTCATCTCTGTTTATAGTAAAAAGGCCAGCGCAGTCTGCATCTGCAATCATTTCTGTGGACATGTGACAGGCATGGCTAGTGTATGGAATGCTGTTTACCTTCCCACCAAAGTGATCCCTGTTTATCTATTTGCAATTTCTTGTTTTTGAACTGTTAAGTTTGCAGGAAATGGGAAAGAGATGGGAGCTCATTCCATCATGCAGCACTTGGGTCTCGAACCGGTGACCTGCCGACTTTCCAGGCCTCAAGCTCAGCATCTTGACCACTCAGGCACTGTGGCAGGACCATAGCCAGAAGGGAGCCAGGATGGGCTTGGCCCACCCTGAGTTAGCAATTTGCCCACCCTGGCAAGGTGTAGTTTCCCATAGGAATGTATTGAAAAGAGATTTTGTTGTCCACCCTGAAAAAATATTCACCCACCCACATCTAGAATCCTGGCTATGGGCCTGCACTGTAGCCCGTATTCTACTTAGGTGGATAAAAAGGCTTGTTTAATGCCTAACAGAGATTCTTCAATAGATGTAGTGGTTTATTACTGAATTTCAGCAATATTCCACAACTTTTTAAAAATATTATATTCCCTGGAAGCACTGGAGAGCTGTAAAATGGAGTTGAGCCCATATACAACCTGTTTGCAAAACTTTACGCACTTCTTCCACATCTACCTTCCTTCACAAATGACAGGAATCTACAAAGGGCACACAAAAGGGTCTCTTTTTTGAAAAATTGGAAGTGACATGATTTTTTGGGGTGGAGGGGAAGGTTATTTCTGGCTAAAGTTGGTCTGGAAATCCCTGAAAGAGCTCTTAAATGGCACCATAGCCACACACCTCCTCAGAGACTTCTGAGGGCACGTCTGGCTGTATTTAAGCCAGTGGTTTTTCAGAAACACAACCACACTTGTGGCCCAAAACTCTGGGCAATTTCCTGCTGTGTTTTAATTAAAAAATACTAGTGACTGAATCCACAAACTCACTGCCCTATGTCTCATTTCAAACACAAGGCATTTCCAGATGGCACCATGACAAAGTTCTACACATTTTGCCCTCACCTTCTATTCAGCATCTTCTAAATATTGCATTATTCTATAATTAGCAGCCTTCAGCTGATCATTAGAAGGAGAAATAGTTGCCATTCTTTCTGCAGACAAAATGGCACAGGCTCTACAAAATCGCTTGTGGGATGGAGGAGATATCAGGAATTCAAGATTTGCAAAAATAGTGAGAAAAATATTGGTTATGGTTGGAAGGAAATCAAGGGAAGGATCCCCAAAGACCTCAATAATATAGGAACAAGGGAACAATACTGCAGTGGGCAATTATCATAGGTCTGGAGCTGTATCCCCAGACTTTAGATGTCTGATCCTGTAGCAATCCTATCCCACAAAGATAATTAATTCTTGTAAAACTGAGCAAGGTTGTTGAATAAGGTCCACCTCACTGCCTAGTAGCAAAAAAAAAATAATTTTTTAAAAGTGGACTATGGTGGAAGGCATGCTGGGGGTATCCTAAAATATTGCAAAATTGCAACAGATGCATGCAAGCGAACACAAGGGGAATTTTGGAGCCATTTCCCCCCTCAGATGTTTACCAAATGGGTCCTGGGATTGCATTTAGTCTGGGGGCGGGTGTCATAGGTTTCTCCTGTGGACCACATGACACCCATCACTGCAATCAAGGCAACCCACTGACACAGCTTGAAATCATATTCGTGTTCAAGAGACGTCACTGAGGCAGTCTTTCATGTCTGAGATTTCAGTCAAAGGAAAAATGGGTATGTCATCTCAAAGTCGTTCACAAAACAAGATAATCTGAAAATTACCAGAGGTGGAAAAAACAACTTCCCTGGGAAACACACATTGGCAGCACTTAGCAAACTTCCTCTTCTAGTGACAGATTATCTTATGAGTTTGGCTCCTTGCAGAACTAAAAATACCCATGGCTCCATAATTTGTAGCCATAACATTTGAAGTATTATCAAATTATGTACATGTCACTCTCCTCCCATCCCCATATCCACAGGGTATAAGTTTTGAGGCCTACTGCAGATGCCTGAAACTGCGGATAACAGCAAATTATATATTTTACACTGCACAGTCACCAATAGTGTCCAGTTCTGGTAATGCACCATAGAAATACATTTAACGTATTTCAGGAATTTTTACTGAATATTTTTAGACCCACAGATAACAGAAACCATGGAAGGGGGGAGACCTGTATTTCAGATAGGTCCCAGAAAGCTTGCTGTTGGGGGGAGGGCTCGGTTGGAAAAATGGAATGGTGTGCCTGGAAGCCTTAGCAGATGAGCACTCCATCCATCTGCCATCATGTTGTCACAGCTAAATTAATATAGAAATACATCTTCAGTACTTTCTCCTCCAAATGAAATGAAAACTGGTAATGCTCTCTTAGAATATGTCAAATGGAGAAGGCTGCAACAAGACATCAATGCTACCTCTTCCAGCAGCTCTAATGAAAATATAGATTTCATTCTGTCATTTAAAACCAAACACAGATTTTGCTTCTTACATGTCTTTCTCGTTGCCGAGCCTCCAGCCTTTATTTGCAAAATATACCTATAATCTCATTACAATGTTATTACACTTTCAGTTTTGATTATAATTTTACAGCCAAATCAGCCCGGAAGCTTTGCATACACGTTCATAGCAGAAATTAGCAAGCAATTTCTGGCAAATCCACAATGATGCATTACATTGATCTGCTCACCATTTATGACTATAGAAACTGGGGAAATTACCAGAGCCACTTTGCATGAGCTTCGCCAGACAATATATCGACACTTCTGTAGATAACATAATGGAACATGTCCTTAATGCTAGAATACAAATGCCTTTGTAACGTAAATCAGAGTTAATTATGCCACCATTGATTTCTCCACTGAGAACTTGAGACGTTTTAATGCCACAGTTAAGAAAGTGTCGATACAATCACTCTCCTATTTGTGATTAACTTGCCTCATCCGAGAGTTTGGTGGCTATGGAACATACTGCATTCTGTGCTTTAAAGGGAATGTGAAAATGTTCTGGGTGGTGCTAGTGGATTGATCAGTGATAGAGCCAGAGGTGGGAGTTCAGTTTCCCTACTGTACCTACTGGGAGAAGAGCCCAGCCTACGTGGTCCTCAGAGGAAGCAAATGGTTAAACCACTTCTGAGTAGCATTCTCTACTTAGAAAACCCTGAAAGGGGTTATCAAGAGTCAGAATTGACTTGAGAGCACAGAAGAGATACATAACAACTGACAATCAGTCGTGTTTCCTATAGGATTCTAGAGTTGAATACGGCTGGCTTTCAAGCAAGGGCGACCTTTAGCTTTACCTTTCCTGCTGCTTTCAACTTTCCCCAGGCTTCCTGCCCTTTCCCATGAGTCTTGCATCACTTCTAAAGAGGGTTTAGACTTGATTTGCTCTGGAACTCACTTTTCTTATACCCTGTGGCATTTGTAGAGTCCCCTTCCAACACAGTACAGTATTTCAAATGAATCAAGTTCCTTTTTCTGTAAACTTTATTTTTTCATTGCCCAGACTTCACACTAGTACAAAGTAATCAGGAATAACACAGTAGTTCTTGCTCTTGGTTCCTAGTAATACATCTTACCAGTGACGGGCAGCAGCCAGTTTGCACCAATTCACCAGAACTGGTAGTAGCTTTTCCCAGTGTCCTGGAAAACCGGTAGTGGCTTTTGGGGGGAACCACCTCGGGGGCTTATCTTTTTGCCATTCCCCCACTGCCCATGTGCACCAAGCACTTGGCACGCATTCGTGCCTACAGTGCTCTACCTGCTGAGCCAAGCAGCCATTTGCTGCTTGGAGTGTGGCAGCGCAGAGCGTCGGGCAGCCACGCACAGCCACGGAGGAACCAGTGGCTGCTGCTGAGGCCCTCGGCAGCCTCCTTGCTGTCCTCCCAAGCGGGGAGGAGGAAGAGCAGCTGCCTACAGCTTGCTCCCTAGGGTAAGTGACTCACCTTTGGGTGTGGGGTGGGTGGGTATATTTTAATGTGTATTTAATGTGTATTTATTTTTAATGTGTATTTTTATGTGTTTTATGTGTATTTAATGTGTGTTTGTATGTGTTTTTATGTGTATTTTTATGTATTTTTTGTCTAGTTAATTTGTATTTTTATGTGTACTTATTTTTATGGGGTTTTTTTACTTTGGCTGTGCCCACAATGTTGGCTCCACCCATGACATCATGACATTGGCTCCACCCACAGTGTGGTAGTAAAATTTTTGGATGCCCACCACTGCATCTTACTCATATGTTCCTTCATACCTGCCCTTTCAAATCTCAATTTTCTGAGACGGACATCACAGTCTCCATAAAAAGTCTGTGACCAAAGATTGGTATTTCCAGATTAAATGGCTGGCTTGATAGCTACTTACCCTCTCTCATACACATTTTTCTTCTGCTGCTGTTGTACCCGAATCCTAATACAGTAATACCCCGGATAACGTTATGACTTGGTTCCACAAATCATGATGTTATCCGATTTTTAGTGTTGTCCGATGCATGCATCGAACAACGCTTTAAAAAAGCCCTGACTTCAGGGACAAACCGCTTTAAAGGCAGGCAGGGAAAGAACTTTTCCTCCCTGCCTTTAAAGCCACCCCCCACCCGCAGCAGTTACATTTAAACTATAGGAAGAGAGAGGCTTGTGGTTTTTTTTTCTTCCCCTCCCTGTATTTAAAACACAAGCCTCTCTCTTCCTATAGTTTTAATACAGGGAGGAAAAAAGAACTGCTTCCGTCTTTCTCTCCCTCCCTTTCCCTCCCTGTATTTAATCTACAGGGAGGGGGAAAGAAAGAGAGAACCAATCACGTCTCTCTCTTTCCCCCTTCCCTGTAGTTTAAATACAGGGAGGGAAAGAGACAAGGAGGCTTTGCGACTGCAGTAGGGTCGGGGAAAGGCCGGTGCTTTTCCCCGACCTTACTGCAGTGGCAGAGACCGCTGCGGGTGGGGGGTGGATTGGGTAGTTCTACCCAAACCACCCCACACCCGCAGAGCATTGCATCTGACAACACTAAAAGAATTGTTATCTGATGCAAGTTTTTTCCAAAAAACTTGCATCGTTATCCGATTCTAGCGTTATCCGATGCAATCGTTATCCCGGATATTACTGTATTGGCAATCATCATGGCAATAAGCCATGAAGATTGTCCTGAGAATTTTTTGGAATAGTACCCGTGTTAGTCTGTGGTTCAGGCATATCAGAAAACAAAACAAAACAAAAATAAAAAACACTGTAGCACTTTAAAGACTAAATGCTATATTTTTATTGTAATAAAATAAAAATAAAACAATAAAATATAGCAGTTAGTCTTTAAAGTGCTACAGTGTTTTCTATTTTTATTTTGTTTTGTTTATTTTATTTTTGTTTTCTGATGTCCTGAGAATATAATGCAGAAGCCTTTATCTGCCTTCCACATCACAGCATGACACCGATACCACCGATCCAGTTCCGCGAGTCACTTTCTGGTCCTGAGCCCTTTTGACATGCAAAGTCCTCCTCAACCCCAGGCCAAGATTGATAAGGCTGCTGCCCTCCATCAAGATGGAGTCAAGTGGGATTAAACCACTTGGGGACCATTACCCTTCCCTGTGGACTTTGGCACCCAAGGCTGTTACTCCTCAGTTTTGTCAGGTTAGTTAACCGCCACCTGACACCTGAGTCATTGGCAGTAGGGTCTGCTCTATTACAATAGCAGGATAACCTGACCAGTCTCATACCCATACACACAATTATTTATTTTCTTCTTTTTCAGCATTGTACATCAACATTTTTAAGAATGAATGAATGAATGTTTATTAATTGACTAGTCTTACGACCTTATCAATAACATAACAGAATAATTTAAAATCTGTACAATGCAATGGAGTGCAATAAAATACAATAAAAATATAGTAAAAATACAATAAAATACAATATGTACATACCTGAGCTACTTTTAAAAGAATGTAAACTGGAGAAGGTGGCTTAATACAATATATACATGCATATCCATAGTCAGATAAGTGACTACCGTACTCATAACTGAGCAATCCTAATGACTAAAAACTAAGTAATGTACATGCACTGATATAAAATTCATTATCAATTTCTGCTTCACAAATATGATTAGTGGAAATCAAGCTGGGTTTAAAATCTATGACACTTCAAAGCAATTTTTAAAAAAATCGAAGGCAAAAGGCAAATCCATTCTTGCTAGAGCATATTCTTAATTGATGTTGTGAAACTGGCCTTGGAAGGAAAGATCTGCATTGCAATAAGGCAAGAGTGAAGTTATTTACTTTCCTCATATATAATGCCCTTCAGAAAAGCTGCAGGAAAAGAGATTTGAAGATATTCACAGTCATGCATTCCATGGAACCAACCCGACTCAATTTATGGGGATACAGTTCTGCAAGCCATTAATTAGAGTAGAGTGGAAATCACTTCTTCCCACCTATGATGTAAACACATATCTGCATTTTAAATGTAGTCTGTACAATCCAGTGCACACACATACACACACATCTATACAGTATTCAAAAGGGCTAGGCATGAAGGCAATATATATATTCCTCAGGGCAATAGAAGATGAATTAATCTCCATCCTCCAAAAGATCATTTTAATCTAATCCTGTTTTAACAGCATCTATTTCAGGCAGTGAATTCCACAACTTAATCACACATTGCGTGAAGAGCATGGCTTTTGTTGTTGTTGTAGAACTCTCTAGATCAATGATGGCAAACCTTGGCACTCCAGGTGTTCTTGGACTTCAATTACCCTGCTGATCAGGGCTTCTGGGAATTGAAGTTCAAGAACATCTGGAGTGCCAAGGTTTGCCATCACTGCCTTAGATCAATCCAGATTCTGATATCAGGAAAAGGGATAACAGCTTATCCTTATAATTATTCTCCATTCCAGACATAATTTCTCTCTCCATCCATCTATCCATCATGATGCATGATATAGACCTGACATATACATTTGTACCACGCTTAAAGAGCATAATGTGTTCCACAGGATTGTTCTTTAAGCGAGTTTGCTCTTTAAGCGAAACACCATTGGAAGTGACCAGTTGTGACTTCGGGGGGGGGGGGGGTGCGAACCCTGATTTATTTGTTAAGCGAGTTTTTGGTGGGTTTTATTTGTTAAGTGAAGTGAACATTCAGAGAAAATTCTGCTCTTTAAGTGAGTTACTCTTTAAGCGAGGCACTCTTTATGCGAGGTTTGACTATACAGTAAAACCTCATATAACACTAAAACCTGGTTCCACAAGTCTTGGTGTTATATGATTTTTAGTGTTATCTGATGCATGTTAAAATCCTATGGGATCCATAGAGATACATTGTAACCACACAGGCTTTAGCGGTTGTTATCTGAAGCATCCCATAGGATCTTAATGTTATCTGATGCAATTCTTCCCCCCAGATTCCTTAATGTTATGCGATTTTAGTGTTATTCGATACTAATGTTATAGGAGGTATTACTGTATATCATTTTACATGGCTGTCAAAGGGTCCCTTGCCATTTTCCTAAACTAAACAGCCCTGAACCTGGAAATTTTTCTTCTTAAGTAGCTTGCTTCAGCCTGTTAATCATCTTGGTCACCTCTTCTGCAGTTTTCCCAGGTCTGCATACGATATCCTCTTCCAGGTATGGCAGCCAGAACTGTGCAAAATATTCCAAATGTGGTCATTCCACAGATCGATATAAAGGCAGTGTGAAATTGGCAGAGCCAGCATGATAAAGTGTTGGAGTAGGACTCAGAAAATGTGTGTTCAAATCTCTGCTTGACCAATGAAACTCACTGGGGGAGTTTCTTTGAAGCTCTCTTAGGGTTACCATAATTTGGATGTGACTTGATGGGATGTAACATAACCCATGATGTTGAGTTTTATTTCTGATTCCCCATGTAATTATGTCCAGCCCTAAATCTGAGTGTTCCTACAGCAGCTGCAGACTGGATCAACAATTTCACCCAATTACCTGTTGCAACCTCATTATGCCTTTTCTGGGTCGGTCAGTAACAACTCCAACACAACCTTTGTAGCAGACATACAATTCCCCATGCAGTCTGTCACTCTGTCAATGTTTTTAATGATCAAGCTTCACAGGATCACAACTCTCTCACCTCCTGCTAGAACAGCGGTGCCCCAAATTCGGCCCACAGGCCAGGATCTGGCCCCAACACCAATTCATCTGGCCCACACACCCCTTGTCGCTCCCAGAAGTGGAAGTAAAATGCGCATTTTGTGGTATGGACACATTTTACTTCTCCTTCCGGGAGCGACGAGTGCAATGTGGGCTGGATGAATTGGGATTGGGGGGTGGATCTGGCGCTGGCCTGCGAGGCGTAGTTTGGGCACCCCTGGTTTAAGCAGAGAAAATGGCAGCTTAAAATCTATCTCATTCTTTTTGCAATACACATTGAGGGAAAATAAAGGAGATAAACCTGCACCAAATGCAATGTGTTTTTGGCAGAACAACTGAGTTATAAAAGGGATAACTGGCAGACTCAAGGACCTTAGTGCACTTGGGTGATACTTGTACTGTACTGTGTTTTAAAAACTTGTAATACCATGATGAAGAGAATAACTGGTATAAAGTGTAAAAAAAATCTATCTCATCCTGTTGCAAAACAGATTGAACCATGTCACCAGCCCACAGCCCAAAAAGTTTGGGCACCCCTGTATTAGAATAACCTTTGTATTAGAGGATATCTGTTCATCAATGAAAGCGTTCCTTCCAAAGAGATCCCATTTTTTCACAAAATAACATCCAGGAGTCAGGCTGCAGTTGTGACAGTCTTCTCTTCCCTCCCCACCCCCACTCTGATCTCTCTCTGCCTCACTAGACAAATTACTTTAGTATCAAAGGGATGAAAGTTTCCTCTGAGGGCTAGAACTTGTTCTGCTAATCACGCAACCCTAGCTTCTTTACAATTGGCAGGCATCACACGATTAGAAACAACCATGTGACTGGATAGCTTCAACACCATAGTGGTTGTTATTGTGGTGGTGGTGGTGGTAATAATTGTAGTAGGTGTAGTTGTAGCAGTTTGTTGTTGGTTGTTATATTTTTATGCTGCCCATCCTGGGCAATTTAAATTGTTGGGTATAAATAATAAAAGTAAGGGTCTCCCGTGCTCAAAAGCCAGTCGTATCCAACACTGCTAATCTTTCTTTGCAGCCAAATAGCCAATGCTCTCTGCATCTGGAGATGTTTCTGTCATCATGTGGCAGGCATGACTAGACACTAGAGTGCACAGAATGGTGTTACCTTTCCTGCCAAAGGAATGTATTGCTTTCGAACTGCTCAGTTGGCAGGAGCTGGGACAGATGAAGGGTGCTTCATCAAACAGCACTCGAATCTCAAACTACTGACCTGTGTCTTACCTACTAAGCCACCGTGGTCCCTAGGCATACTTACTTGAAAATTAAGTACCAACATTTGTGTGTTTTCTACGTCCTTCCTCATTCTTCACACTTTTGTGTAATGCCCGTTAGACTGTAAGTGTGCCGGCAGGGACTCTTTTGGTTTCATTGATCTAACACAAGCTAGCTTGGGAACCTTTGCTGTAGCACAAGGTAAACATCCTCTAAATACAGGCACACATGCAGACAGGTTTAATAACGCTTCACCAAGTTGCTTCAAACTTATGGGAACCCTCCCCGTGTGTTGTTGTTTTTTAAAGCATAAAATAGCCAGCAGTTCTTCTGGGAGTATTCTGAGATCACGTGATTTCCTAAGGTTACACAGGCAGCAGCGCATATAATTCCATCAACCATAGATACTTTGGGTGATCAAGGCCGGTGCTTAACTCAGGAGGCATGGTGGGGATTCAAACTCCAGATCCATGTTCTCCAGCCTACTAAGCCACTGCAGTTCCCAAAGTTCCCTTCAATTACCTTTACCCTGAGCCTGCTGCCCATAGTCTTAGTGGCAAACCCGATTGAACTGTCAATCCATCCGGCTACCACACATGGAATATGGACAAATCTCATACTGTCCTCTTCAGGCAGCAAGACATCTTAGGCTGGCACCACTATCTGGTTTTAGAATTCAAGCAACCTAATATAAATGGGAGTACCCATTGTGTAGTGCAGTGATGGTGAACCTTGGCACTCCAGGAGTACTTAGAATTCAATTACCAGAAGCCCAGGTCAACACTCCTGCTGATCAGGGCTTCTGGGAATTGAAATTCAAGAACAGCTGGAGTGCCAAGGTTCTCCACCACTGGTGTAGTGTATGTAGTGATGAGCCAGGACTCTGAGGTGATATGATAAGAACTCTTTAAATACCTGAAAGATAATCATAAAGAGGAAGGGAAGGAGCTGTTCTCCATCATCCCTGAGTGCAGGACACACAATAAAGGACCCAAAGGAACCAAGATATGGGCTGAATATTAGGGGAAACGTCTTAAATATTAGAGCAGTATGACAGTGGAAACAACTACCTCAAGATGTGGTGAGTGCTCCAACACTGGAATCAATTCAAGAGAGAATTGGACAACCATTTGTCATCTCTGCTTTGATTCCATGCCACACCAGCTCTCTGATACTTTTTCACACAGCACCATTACATTTGTTTCCACAAGATGTGATGATTATCACTCACTTGGCTCATGTCTCCACTGGCCCTCCCAGTGCAGGCTGTGTTGGGGTGACTGGGGTTGCTTGAGGACAGAGTGGGAGGAACTAAATGACTAAACAGCAGCTACAGTCAAACCTCGCATAAAGAGCACCTCTCTTAAAGAGTAACTCGCTTAAAGAGCAGAATTTTCTCTGAATGTTCGCTTTGCTTAACAAATAAAACCAACCAAAAATTTGCTTAACAAATAAATCGGGGTTCGCAATCCCCCCCACAATTGGTCACTTACAATGGTGTTTTGCTTAAAGAGCAAACTCACTTAAAGAGCAATCCTGTGGAACACATGTTCTTTAAGCGAGGTACAACTGTATTTGCATCGTCAAGTAGCTGAGAAGCTGCTTCTCAATATGAACAAATTGAACAGTTCCCTTGACTGTCCAAGGATGGTAAAGAGAAACAAATCTACACTTTTACATTTAGTAGATAGTTACTGTGTTGATGAGTTGCTTAGATCAGAGTTCCTCAATCTTGACTTTCCAGATGTTCTTGAATTTCAATTCTCAAAAGCCCTGATCAGCAGGTGTGCTGACTTAAGCTTTTGATAATTAAAGTCCAAGAACACCTGGAGAGTGTAGTTTGAGAAACCCTGGCTTAGATGACAGGAAAACATTTTTTACTGGGATCTAAGTGATGCACTGAAACAGCGATCATCTTTTTAATTTTGATAAATGATCGCTAATGGCAATTTCCTACCATACCTAAGGGAAAGAATTATACTCCCCCTAACTGTCCCCAGACAATCATGGGAAATGTTCAATTTCCCTGGGTCTACAGTGGTTAATGAGCTGCTGCAGTATCCAGAGGTTTACAGAGGAAGCAGTTTCTTTGCTCTCTTTTATCCCATCAACCCAGAGTAATCTCTGGCACAAAATTATTATTATCCCATCCTCAGCATGTTCATATGCTGGGAACAGGATAAAAGAAAGCATCACAGGTTAAGAGAACCCCCTAGGATTGGCTCAAAATAGGAATTGATAGAGCAGATTGACCCTCTCCAACACATGATTTTTAATTATGAATCAACCTACCTCAAATCACACACCTCCAAACACCACAAAGAACCAGCTATTATGTCCAAGTAAACAACCTCTTGGATAGCTTTAAAAGGAAATATTTGGGCACGTTTGTGGTGAATAAAGCTAACACTGGCTACAAATCACAATGGCTGCATATTTCCCCCAGGAATAGAGGGAATAAATATCTCAAATAATGGTTGCTAAGGAGTACAAGTCAGAGGGTGCGCTTATGCTCATTGCTTCTATGTATGACTCTGGGGAGACACAAGACACTGCTCTGGTGATACATGGCTCTTTTTATTTTCTGGGGATTACTCCTCCCTTTGTGCTCATTCTTGTGTGTGTGCACGCACACTACCACCATAACCTCTGCTTGACTTCTACTAACTTTGATTTCTGGGTGATCCACCAGGCTACATAACTCCAACACTAACAAAGGAGAAACCAAAATTGTTAAGAATTTTCTAGACATCCGTTCATTAATTGGCCAAAATAGAGGCTACATTCAAGGACTCAGAAGATGACTGAGACATGGAATGGCAGGTATTAAGAAACTGGAAAGAATGGCAGAAGTGTTAAGGACATGTGGCTGCAGTGGTTCAGTGGTTAAGAAGCTCACCTTGTTAGCTGGAAGGCCACCTTGTGGCAGTTCGAGACCTGGGCACTGCATGACGGTTTGAGTGCCCATCTCTGTCCCAGCTCTTGCCAACCTAGCAGTTTGAAAGCAAGAAATTGCAAGTAGGTAAACAGGGACCACTTTGGTGGGAAAAGTTCTTGGGGACATGAAAGGAGCCTCATTTGGGGATCTCCTGAGTGGAATTCCTCCAGCAAAAAACCTTTCAACCCAGAGTAATTTCTGACATGAAATTATTATTATTGGTGATTAGCCAAGATCATCCCTGCTATGAGATTCTCAGTTACTACATATGGAAGTGGAAGTTGGGCAACGGGGAAAACTGACAGAAGAGTCATTCAAAATTTGATGTTGGGGAAAAGTTTCATAGATACCATGGATTGCTAAAAGACAAATAAATGAGTTTTAGATCAAATCAGGCCTGAACTCTGACTAAAAGTTACAACAAACTAATGCTATTGTATTTGGACATATCATGAGAAGGGAAGACTCAGTAAAAATGGAAGGCAATACAAAATGACAAAGACCTAACATGTAATGGATTAATTCAATAAAGGAAGCTAAAGTCCATAATTTGCAGGATAAGAGAAGAGCTGTTACTTATAAGCCCTTTTGGGGGTCACTAATTCATAGGGCTCTTGAAAGACAGAAGTGTCAGTACAGTACATAAATTACTAAAGATGTACTAAAGCAAAAGCACTTAAAAGAGCTTCAGCTGGCTTTGAGGACTAAGGAAAAACACAGACATCCGTGCTATCCCTGTGCTTGTTCATATTCAGGTCCAAACACCACAGGCATCCTTTGCCCATATGGTGAAGTGGCTAATGAGCCCCTTAAGGATATGAGCTAATGAAATACTTCTCCTGCTCCTCTGCAGAGTGGAAGGGAAAGTGTAATTATTTTCCCTATTCTTATCCCATTGTTGTACTACTTTTTCTCCATGTTTCCCTTTTATCACCAATTGAAAAATTGTGGCTTCAAAAACTGGGGTGGATGGGTACTACAATAATTGGTTAGGGAGGGGAAACATAATTACAATTCCCCTGCCCCTCTGCAGAGGAGAGGGGAAGTGTTTAATTCAGGCATCCAATATACTGAAGGGGCTCATTAGTATACTGTATATTTGATGTTTTCCCTATCAGGCACTGGGGAATGAATTACTGTAGTGGAGGATGTTGGAAAAAAGAGAGCCTCTGTCAGCAAAAAAGAAATGCTTTTGGTTTCAACAATTCAGTATCCACCAAAAGTGAACACATGAAGTCTAGACTGACCCCTGAGAGCTACAAAGAGTAGCATATGCTCTCTCTTTTTGACAATCTATGAGTCTCTGTCCAAGGAAAGAAGCCCTTGGCTACATTTTCTTCAGTACTGAGAGTTATCTGCACTGAAGAGACCTTCCACATATAGGTAAGATGTACTTGTTTGAAAACAAAATGTGCCATTTCCACAAACGCAAAACATGAGTCAGAGAGCAATAATGCAGTCACTGTTAACGTAAGATTTACATCTTTGTTTACAAAGTCACATTCTTTATGAGAACAATCTTTTTTGCATTCTGCATTTCGGAACACAAGCATTTCGGTTTCCTCTTGACAATTACCGTACACAGGTTATTTCTAACAGACGGATAACGCTGTGGGTATTTTTATGCATTTCACCATTCTGCATCTCCAATGGCTTTGGAAAAAACGTAGTCCTTTCCCCCAAAGCACATGACACCATCTTTCAAATAGAACTTCCATCTGTTCTTACTTCGCTGAACCTGGTGAAAAAGCAAATGACAAATCTCAAAAAAAAATATTAAATACAGTCTGCTTAGAACTATATATCCAGCTGGTTGGAAAATATACTAAATAGAACCATTGCTTTTCTTTAACAAAGAGGCACTTAAAGCAGAATTGAGATGTGGAAACTAGAAGCCCTGAGGCATTGTTATACTCACACGATAGCAATTACAAGTGCATACTGCCTCATATCACTTAATGCTCTCTTTGGGCAGTTCACAAGGTAATTAGCATTTGCCCCCAACATGCTGGGTACTCACATTTTATTGACCTCAGAAGGATGGAAGGCTGAGTCAACCTTCTCTCTATCAGGATCGAACTCACAACCTTTTGGCTCCGGTACAGCAGTTTAACCACTGCACCACGAGGGCTCCTATAGATCTCAGACTTTTATCACTGGATGTTTTTAAACAAAAGGCTACTATTTGCTTTGAGAGTGGCACACTGGTAATGTGTTAGTACAGGAGTTTTCGACCTTTTTAACCCGGGGGCCCGGTCACACGCCCTCAAAACAGCTTTGTGGCCAGACAGCCATTTTGCCCTTCCTCCACCACATAGCACTTCCTGGTGTGGTGGAAGCAGTGGAGGGCCACATGAAATAGTGCCATGGGCTACATCTGGCCCACAGCCCGCAGGTTGGGAATCCTTGTTAGTAGCACACTGATATTCCTTCCCCCCCCCCCCAAGAACATGTTGCATTTTTGTTATCACATTTTTAAAAAAGACTTTAAAATGGGAGGGAGAGAAAATCTACCTCACCCAAATGAACATTTAGACATAATGGCTAAAATCCTACTATACAATTCCATGGTTGTGAGTAGTGATGATGTAATCAGCCACAGAATTCCTAAGACTCCCCTACTAGGAAACCTTGGAACCTGGGATGACAGGAAACTTTAATTTACCATCTCATCCACCATAAAGCTCCTCCGAGAGCATTTCTACCAATGAGCACATCAAAGCAGACAACAAGATTGCACCAAGTTATTGTTGTTGACTGCAACTCGTATCTGAGAATGCATTTTTTCCCTGAAGCAGGAAAAATGTCACTGGCGTGAATTTGTTTAAGGTGGATCCCATCCCTTCTTGCCATGAAGTGACCCACAAACTCTGATCTCAGAGCCATCGCCCATGGCACACATGAAGCGCAACATGCAGGCTTTAATACTGGGACTGCAATGGACCGCCACAGCATTGAGGATAAGGACAAGGTGCACCTTCACAGCCAACCCCTCTGGCATGGCCTCTTCCACCCCCATGATCACTGGGAATCACCAGTTCATAAAGACAATATAGTTTTGCCTGGGCACACAAAGAAAATTAACATGTTGAAGAATAACATTGTTTGTTGTGACATTTCCTGTCACACAAATGTATAAAGTTAAGTCCTGATGGTGCAGTGGCTAAACTGCTATACTGCATCCCAAACTACTGATGTTGTGAGCTTGATCCCGATGGGGATCAAGGTTATCTCACCCAGCCTTCCAGCTTTCCTATGTCAGTAAAATGAGTACCCAGTGTATTGGGGGCAAAATGCTAATTACCTTGTGAGTACCAGAGAGTGCGCTAAGCGCTACAGGGTGGTAAAGAAGTGTAATTGCTATAAAGTTTGCAGAACAGATATAAATAGACAGGACTATGGTCTGGTAACCTTACTGACACATGTACTGGTACAGGCTATTGGCAGCCTTAGGCCTGCTCTCATGAGTACCTTATTTATTTATTCATTCATTCATTCATTTATGACACCCTTCTCACAAAGACCCATGGTGGCTAACAAACTTCAAGAACACTTAAAACACAGTAAAAACATGGTATGAAAAACAGTATTAAACAGGGTTAAAAAGTTACAAAAATTAAAAGAAATTGAACAAGTCACAGAGAGAGGGGGGGGTAGATGAGCCAACAAACTGAGGCAACCGTCTGGTCCATTCCCCTCACATGCCCCACCAGCCAGGTCTTGACCCCCTTCCTAAAGGGCAGCAGCTCCATCTGGAGATGCAGGTCACTTGGCAGGAGGTTCCATAAGGCCGGAGCGGACACAGAAAAGGCCCTCCTTCTAGTGTTAGAGAGGTGCGCATCTCTAGCCGATGGTACAATCAGAGAGCCTCTCCGGTCCACTCTGGTGGGACCCACAGATGTCCTTAGGGCAATGCGGTCTCTTAAATATCCTGGCCCACTACCATGTATGGCTTTAAAGGTAATAACCAGCACTTTGAATTACACCCGGAGGCATACTGGCAACCAGTGCAGCTTCCGCAGCAATGGTGAGGCATGAGCATAACGCCCACACCCCATCGCAACCCGAGGAGCCACATCCTGGACCGGTTGCATCCTCCAAATGGTCACCAAGGGCAGCTCCATATAGAACACATTACAACAATCAAGTCTGGAGGTGACCAAAGCTTGTGTGATCATGAGCAAGGAGTCCCGGTCTAGGAGCGAGTGTAACTGGCGTATTACACGAAGTTTTGCAAAAACCCTCCTGGCCACAACTCCCACTTGTTCTTTGAGCAGTAGTCGTGAGTCCAAGAGGACCCCCAGATTATGCACTGGGTCTGTTTGGGGCAAAACTGCCCCATCCAGAACCAAAGATGGTAGTTCCCAAGTTAACGCAGAACCCCTGACCCACAACCACTCAAGTCTTGTCGTGATTCAGTTGTAGCCCATTGTCCCCCCCATCCAGACCCTCACAGCCTCCAGGCACCTGAAAAGGACTTCCACTGTATTCCCTTGCCCTAATTTCAAAAGCTGGTGGCAAATGATCAATCCTAGCCTTCTGGTTAAAGCAGGCAGTGAGCCTTTTTCCTCTTCTCAGAAAAAAAAAATGGCTGACCACTCCTGCCTTTTCCACAGCGAATATCTTTCAAGACAACCTGCAAGTGTGAAGGATTCCAGAACATGGCTTCCTGAGATTTTTTTTCCCCAATCAGGTTATGCATATCATGCCAGGTTGATGCAGGCATCACCTGTTTGCCTCCAGGTACAAGGCAAAGTGCTGGCATTCACCTTGGCATAAAAATAGCAGAAGGCGCACCTGGCTTCCATACATCCTGACTGGCATTAAGGCAGGGGTGCTCAAACTTTTCAGGCCATGGGCCGATCACACAGTTGAGCAGTTCGGTCACATGGTTCCTCCTATCGGAATCGGAAGTACAGTAATACCTCATATAACATTAGTATCGAATAACACTAAAATCGCATAACATTAAGGAATCTGGGGGGAAGAATTGCATCAGATAACATTAAGATCCTATGGGATGCTTCAGATAACAACCGCTAAAGCCTGTGTGGTTACAATGTATCTCTATGGATCCCATAGGATTTTAACATGCATCAGATAACACTAAAAATCATATAACACCAAGACTTGTGGAACCAGGTTTTAGTGTTATATGAGGTTTTACTGTAAAACATGCCTTGCAATCTGTTTTGCAACAGATTTTTTTGCAACAGGATGAGATAGATTTTAGGCTGCCATTTTCTCTGCTCAAACCAGGGGTGACCAAACTATGGCCCATGGGCTGGATTCAGCCCCCAACACCAATTCATCCGGCCTGCACCGCCCTCGTTGCTCCTGGAAGCAGCAGTAACATGTGCCCATGTGGGCGCATTTTACTTCCACTTCTGGGAGCAACGAGGGTAGCAGGGGCCAGATCTGACCCACAGGCCATAATTTGGGCACCCCCACATTAAGGTGTGTTAAGAACCTTCTACAATGCCATTATTTGTATCGTCTGCATACAACAATCTTCTGGCTCCTGGGACCTTCACAATGGACTGGCTTCCTTCACAGATTGTTCCTTGTTCACTATTCTATAAACGTTCCTAGGTTAGACTAAATTGTTTTTTCCAAACCCAGGCATGTTAATTTGTATATCTTTTTAAGAATTAAAATGTTTAATTGACATTTTACTGTTGCACTTTCAACAGACTGAATGCTCCCGTGGGATTCTAAGCAGAAGAGAAGGTGGCAGAAGCTGATCTTGAATAAGGAAGTAGCAAATATTCTGTACCATACCTTGTCATACTGGCACACAATTATATTATCTGTGTCAAACACATCGGGAGTCTCCTGTTCACTGACATCATCCCCAGAATTTAAAGGATCCTGCCGGTAAAAGAACCAGAAAAATTCAAACAGATTGAATTGTGTGTCAGATTGTGCTTTTTAAAAGAACAAGCTTTACATCCTCAAGCAACTCTCTGGTGCCTCCTCAAGCATATGGCACATTATAAAAAGACAAATTAAATTTAATCAACTTTTTATTTACAGTAACTATCTACTAAAAATGTAATTGCCATATCTTATAGGCATATTTGTAACAAAGGTATACAGATTCCTACTGCTAGGTTTTCATTATACTATTACTTGGTGCTGTTTTAGAAATTATATTATATTCAGAGTAATGCCATTTGTAAAACCTTTAATTAATAAGGTGGGTTTTTTTTTAAAAAAATCCCATGGCAATTGATTATTTTCCATTGTTTCCACAATTTTGGTCAATTCATGCAAAAACTTATTCTCATTCTCTTCTCTTAAGGAGAACATCATGAAATACTTTGCCTTCTTGTGTGATGAGGAACAGAGATGGGACTTTCATGTTAAAACAAATTATTTTTTAAAATAGCTCTTACATTTGTTTTTGTGCTCTTTTGTTAATTCCCAAAAGGAAGTCTCTTAAACACAAAAGCTTATTAGCAAAAGGGAGGGACACAAAGGTTGCCCTTGTTCGAAAGCCAGTCGTATCCAAATCTAGGGTCCATTGCTCATCTCTGTTTATAGCCTAAGAGCCAGTGCTGTCTGCATCTGCAGATGTTTTCCATTGACACATGGCAGACATGCCTCAACATGCATGGAATGCTGTTTACCACCAAAGTGGTACCTATTTATTGACTTGCAATTTATTGCTTTAGAACTGCTAGCTGGGACAGAGACGAGAGCTAGTACTCGGGAATCAAACTCTGACCTTTCAGTCTTTGAGTTCAGCATCTTAACCACTTGAGCCACTGCAGTCCCATACTTACTGTTTGTCAAATGGCTGAGGAAACTTTGAACCCAATAACATTGCAAGGGCTGCTGTGAACAGCCAACCAGAATAGCTGGAGAAGGAAGCTAGACTTTTGAAGCTGTGGCAGAGCATGGTTGGGTCAGAATCCAATAGGTATACAGTATTCTCCCCCCACACACACACACACACACTCATTCTTCGTGGTGTCCATGCTCCTGGCAGCACCTTGATCTATCCCGGGATTCTTTCCTTTTTCCTATGATTTATTGTGATTATTGTTTATTTTATATAACCAACAACAACACCCAACCTCTTTGGGAATTTTTCCCCCAAAAACTTTGCTCCTTTCCTTTATCGGGTTATTTTTACTGCCCACTGTACTTGACTTGAACAACAGAAAATAAGGCATCAAACAGCATTGGAAAGAGATATCTCCCCATATTTTGGTCATTTTGGTTAGAAGAGAGATTGCTAATACTGTACATTATTTTGCCTTTGTTTTTATTAGTTTAGGGGTGGTGTGTATTTATGTTGCTATTTGTTTCTCTGTGAAAATGTCTTTCCTGTTTGATTGATTTTTTTAAAAAATGATTATTTGGTTGACTTACTGTGAGTATATATTCTGTTAAATTTTTGTCTTTTGTGTATTATTATATATTATACAATATTACATGGCTGGATTTTGTTTACTGAACCTCTGGAGATACCACAAATGGCCACGTCATACAACAGGGATTTTGAACATCAACACAGCAAAAGGGACGACTTCCACTAGGTAATATTCCTAATTGACTTTGATTTGGACTGATCTGGACTAATTTGACATGCCTAGTGGGTAAATTTGTTGCACAATTCTGGAGAACTGGGTTTGAATTACACAAACCCGGTCACATGGAAAAGCTACCAGCTACAAAAGAGCCATTTTGGCGGAGGACATACAAATCCCTAATTTCCTGCCTCTAGATTGTAAAAGGATCTAAAATGCTATCTGTTTCCACACTTAACATCTAAGATTAAGTGTGGCTAGAACTACAAACTCCATGCCATGTTAACTTGAAGAAGTAGCCATGAGCTACAAAAGCTTGCTAGGTTTGAAATGTTTAAAGTGACCTAGAAAAGGTATAATCTCCCTTCTGCAATTGTTTTATTATTATGTTGGAACTGTTTGGTTTTGTGATGGTGGTAGGTTCCACTGTTGCCTGCTTATGTAGTAAGATGATTTTCTGTTGCCTTACCTTTGCTTTTTTTTTTTTTTTTTTGAGTAGTTTTAAACGGTTTTGTAAAGCTTTTGGATGAATGTTGTGTTAAATGGAAGCATGAAAGACATGAAAATAAAAGAGGCACACCTTTAAATAAACCCACCAAAATGAAACAAAGATTAAAGCTTTTACCATCCACATTCCTATTGATGGGCATAATTTTATGGTGTTGTGTTCTCATGTGTGCAGAAACAGAAGTGAGGGTTTACATGCAGTGGCTCAAGTGGTTAAGACGCTGACTGGAAGGCAGAGGTCAGCAGTTTGATTCCCAAGTACTGCAGGACGGAATGAGCTCCCATCTTTGTACCAGCTCCTGCCAACCTAGCAGTTCAAAAGCAAGGAATTGCAAGTACATAAATAGAGACCACTTTGGTGGGAAGGTAAACAGTGTTCCGTGCGCTCCGGTGTCTAGTCATGCCTGCCACATGACCATGGAAACATCTGCAGAAGCAGGCAGTGCTGGCTCTTTGGCTTTGAAACAGAGATGAGCACTGAACCCTAGAGTCGGATACAACTGCTTTCGAGCAAGGGAAATCTTTACCTTTACCTTTAGATCTATAAAACTGGTGTGTGGAAGGAACTAGTTACATGTAACAAAGCCCTCCATAGCTACTGGTATTTATTTATTTTTTTGGTAATAGACACTGTAACTAGTACTGTAGTAGCAAAGTTACATTTTAGGTATAAAAGGTTACTTTTCAAGGATATTTTAAGGCATGTTAGAGGCATTTTGATGGGAATTTTTATGCTGGGTTTTATGCAGTTCTCTTATCAATCTTAAGTGGCAAAAGAGAATTATTTTGTTTTGCCATTTGTGTTTTCATATTTTCAAGGTACAGTGTCAAAACTTTAATTTTTTTTTCTGGCCTTTCAGTAATTACAATATAATGTGTTAATAACACACCATGCAATGAATTAATTGCATGATCAGAACTGTGATAGTGATAATGGCAGCCTAGTTGATCAACAGTGACAATACAACAAATTCCTTTTAAAATGTAATATTCAGAGCTCTATACAAAACGTCAGTGTTAACTCCCACATAGTAGAATTCTACAGCCTTTGGTCTCTAGACATCCTAGAGTCAGTTGTCTCAACAGCCAGGGAGGGCTGAAGTTTGTTGGTCAATAACACTGGATGTCTCCAGTTTCTTAAGAAATATTAAGGCAAAGGGGCTGAACCAGATGACCTCCATAAACTACCTCTGCCTTTCTCCATGTAGTTTACATTTAAGCTACATTAAATCAGTTGTAATTTACATGGGGACCAAGAGTTTTACCTCCTCAATGACATCAACTGAAGGATCATCAGTATCACTAGTGCTGCTAACAGACTGATTGTCCAGAGTGCTATTATCGCCATCTTCCTCCTCTTCATCATCCAGAACTTTCAGATCTTCAGCATCAATGATGCCAACAAGTTCCTCGTCTTCCCCGTCTCTTGGGCTTTCTGTTCCTCCCTTGGGAGAAATGTCACCTGTTCCATCTAGCTGGATGATTTTTTCAAGGTCATTGGCAATATCCTTCTGAGACTGCAGATCATGATCCATCTGCACACTGCTACTAAGCTAGAAGAAAGGGAAGAAAGTTGGTGTGACCCAATGTGGCCGTTTGGATTATGAGAATTTCTTCATGAACTAAATCTACACCTTGGAGGCTCATAAGATCACTTCAGAGACTATCAGTCACTTGCAAGAAAGATGGATCAAGAATTGGAAAGCATCCTCTTGTTTAACTGATCAATGACTCTAGTATAGTTTGGCAGTCATGTGAGCTGAGTGGTTCTGGGAGTTGCAATACCAAAAATGCAACTTTTCCAAGCTCTGAGATGGTCTAGGCCTCTCGTCCATTTTCAAACAGATAGCCCAAGATAGTCTGTTTTTACCATGTTATAACAAAAACAATCCAAATTATTGTGAAGGTGCCATAACAGCTGAAGTCCAGTGGTAAGTTGCAACTAGAGTAGGCCCATTGAATCTGCAGGAATTTAGTAAGATAGTTCACCCATAAATTCTATTAATTCAGTGGCCTCTTTAAGCTGCAACTCACTACAGGGTTCAAGCCAATAATTTCATTTTTGTCTTGCTTCTGGAATACAGATTCTGGTCAATCTCTGAGGGTCAAACCAAATCACTAAAAACGTATTCAGGACCCTGCTCCCAGATTCCAGTCACAGATAGTTTTAAAAGTCAGATGAATTTCATTATAACCAACTATGTGCTCATGAAATACTTCTTCAGACAGTGTTCCTTCAAAAACAAACTTGCAGCTGCCCTCCAGTGCCACTAAAAACAGCCAGTGCATTATTATTTCTTTTGAACTGGAACCTAAAATGGTCCAAGGCGCAAAGCTATGCTTATTGGTCCTCAGTGCCATATATTCTAGTGCATTTTAAAAAGAATTACATTTGCCACGGTTGACTTGCACAGTAGAAGCAGTGAGAGAAAATAAATGTTTGGAAATGAAGAGTAGACAACAGAAGCGTAGCTTACCTTGGCGGGGCCCCATATAAAAATTGTTTGGGGGCCCTTTATATGTGGGGCGGAGCTAACGTCATGACATCATGACGTTGTGGGGGGAGCCAACGTCATGACGTCATGGGCGGGGCCAAAATAAAAATAAAATAAATAAAAATAAAATAAATAAAATAGAATTAAAATGTAAAAAAAAAAAACCACACACACCTCAACCCACCCACCCACCCACCCGAAACACAAAAACCTCACTTACCTTAATCCTGGGGCCTCTTCTTCCTCCGCCTCTGTTGTCACCGCCGCACCGCCGCTGCTGCCATCGCACGATCGCTCCCTCGCCGCGCACGGTGAAGGCAAGGGGCAGCTGTGGAAGGGGAGCGGGCGCAGCGAGGCAGCCCCGAGGCCCTCCCCCCGGTCGCCGCGGGGGCTCCCTGGCAGGCTGCGCCAGCCCGGGCGGCGCTCTCCACCTCGACGCTGGGGTGGGAGTCCAGCTGCAGGACCAGCTCACGCGCGAAGGCGAGCGGGCGCAGCGAGGCAGCCCCGAGCGAGGCCCTCCCCCCGGTCGCCGCGGCGTGGGGGCTCCCTGGCTGCGCCAGCCCGGGCGGCGCTCTCCACCTCGACGCTGGGGTGGGAGTCCAGCGCTGCAGGACCAGCTCGCGTGCCCCGTCCCGCACGCGGCAGGTGACAGGTCAGCTCCAGGCGCACTGGACTCCCACCCCAGCGTCAAGGTGGAGAGCGCCGCCCGGGCTGGCGCAGCCAGGCAGGGAGCCCCCGCGGCAACCGGGGGGAGGGCCTCGGGCTCGGAGTCGGGGCTGCCTCGCTGCGCCCGCTCGCCTCGCCTTCCACAGCCGAGCCGCCCCTTGCCTTCGCCAGCTCAGCTACGGCTCCGCGCGCTGCATCTCGGCCCTCTGATGGCCGCCATCGGAGCCGCGCTTAAAAGCTGCGGCTCCGACTCCGGCTTTTTTAAAAAAATTGGAGCCAAAAATGGCTCCAATAAAGTGCGCATGCGCAGAAACTCAATCTGACGCATGCGCAATACATCAGATTGAGTTTCTGCACATGCGCAGTAAATTTTTGCTCTTTTTTATTTTTAATTTTATTTTTTGCCGTTGGGGGCCCCCGTAGCCCGGGGCCCCCGTATAATTGATACGGCTGATATGGCGGTAGCTACTCCTCTGGTAGACAATAAACTTGAGTTACCTCTTCAACAAAAGACATGTTGGCTTCACCAGTCAGGAAGACTCTGTCATCCAATTCATTGCCCATGATTATCAGCTCAATTATATCATTGGGATCTAGTGGCTGCTCGAGAGTCACAGGCAGCTCCCCTGTGATGCAACATCTGCCTGCTGTCATTTCCGTGGCAGCCATGGTGCACTTTGATTCAGGAAGCTTCAAAATGGGTGCTTGGGTATCATCGTTTTGAGGTGTCTCCCGGGACCCAGATGGCTGCTGGCTTACTGAAGTCCCTGCTGAACTTTTCCCATGATTCCCAATAGCTTCCTGGAGGGGAGAAGAACATGAATCCTGTCCTTCCATCCCCACCTTCTGGGCCTGAAGGGTGGCAGTGGTGGGCTGACAGACTGAGGTCTGCTTTCCAAGTGGTTGGAAGATCTGTTGGACAGGATTCTGTAGAACATTTCCACTTCCTGCTGCTTGAGTGACCACTACAGGCATGTTGACTTTATATATGTGCCCTAAAAGAAAGCAACCAGAAGCTGTGAATCAGCTTTTCATTCTCAGTGGCTGAGTAGAGGTAGAATGAAGAGGAACAAATGAGGGATGCAAGATGTTCCATGCCAGACAGGTTTCATCTCCCTCTAGGCTAGTGATGGCAAACCTTGGTACTCCAACTGTTCTTGAACTTCAATTACCAGAAGCTCTGATCAGGAATGCTGACTTTGGTTTCTGGGAATTGAAATCCAAGAACAGCTGGAGTGCCAAGGTTCGCCATCACTGGTAAATACTCAAATGCCCCACAGTGGGACTTGACTTCCCAGAAGCCTAAGTCAGTACATTGGCTGATCAGTGCTTTAGGGAATTGATGTCCAAAAACCAAAGGCTGGGAAACACTGCTCTAGGCTCAAAGAGTCAACACAATGCAATGGGTAGAGTATCAGACAGGACTCAGGAGATGTGAACTCAAATCCCTGCTTAGCTATGGAAAGTCACTGGGGTGTGAGGTTAGCAGCACCAGACCTCACAATGAGCATCTCAGTTCCTTAAAAACCTGTTCAGGAGCAACTTAAGTCAGAAGAAACTTGATGACACATAAGCTCTATCCAACCAAAACTTGTTTTAAGAACTTTGTTCCGTGGGGTTTTCCTTATAGTGCAAATTCCTTAAAATGCGGTTTCCCATAGGAGTGCATTGAAAACCAATTACAGTGGTACCTCATACGATTTTAACCCATTCCATGGGGCTCATTGTTGTACAAAACAACTGCTATACGATGCATGCATCGTATAGCGATTTTCCCTATGGGATGCATCGTACAATAATATATTTTTTTTGCAAAGTAATTTTCCCCATTGAAAAATTGTTGTACATTTTTTTTTCATAGGGAAAATTGCTAAGCGGGACACCATTTCCCACAAAAACCTAATTGTTATGTGATTTCACTGCTACATGGGGCGAATGTTGTATGAGGTTCCACTGTATTCCATTCCAAAGCCAAAAAAAGTATTTTAGCTGTTCAAAACTCTTTCTAAAGTGGTGAAAACAAAGTGAAAAATTCCAAAGTGCACTTTAGAAAGAGTTTTGAGCAAATAAAAGACTTTTTTTCTGTGCTCCGGAACTGATTCTTTTGGTTTTCAATGCATATTCGGTACATTTCCAACAGCACCATCTAGTGGCCAGCTATGGTAATTACAAGACCAGTCCCCAACTATCAGCTGTTGAGGGGATGGGGGAATTTTCCGCACTTCCTGGTTGCAGGGAGTACTTCTGGTAGTACCAAAATGCAACGAAAAACTGCAAAAACAGGGTGGACATGCTCTAAACACCCTCCCACCACCTTGGGAAGTGTTGGAAGACCCAAAAAAATCTTTTTGTATGGCAAAAAAAAAAGTAAGCCAAGGCATTTTCTCAGGATTTCCTTCCATAAAGTGAGTTTTCCATTACATGAGGTTTCTGTGAAGCAGGGTTCCACTGAAATTTATTGTCCCCCTTTCACAGAAAGCAATGAAGGAGGTGTCCCACTGGAAGGTTTTTTCCCATGTATGCTTGGCCTTTTAAAAACATCTATGTACTGTATTTAAATTGGAATGGACCATCTTTCAACCAACCATTCCTAAAGCACCACATTTCTGTCCAACCTGCTTGGTGATTTTTCCAAGTAAAACTTACTCTCCCAGCCAAGCCTTCTCTGGTTATAATTCTGGAATGGGATATGCTTGTGTCATTCTTAATGTAAGATTTCTGTGGCCCCATAATTCCATATTGCCACGTTCTTGTCTGGTTAAGACTTCTTCCCCCATAATATAAATGCTGCTCAAGGCAACAGCTCTAAATCTTACCAGAGGTTGACTGCAGAGTCACCCCAGCAGGGATCTGGATAGGACAGGTGAGGCCTGAAGGTAGAGTCAGGATTGTACCACCAACCATGGAAGTGCTCTAGAAGAAAAGGAAAATGAAGTTAGGACTGAACCAAAGGCTGCAAACGATCTTCTATGAAGTGACAATACTGCAAGTATTAAAAGTCATCAGAATGTTATGTTTTGTTTTGTGACCAGTCATTATGAATTAAATATTGGATCAGTTACCATTCTAAGTATTTACAGTAAGTAAGGTCACCCTTGCTCGAAATCCAGTCATATCTAACTCTAGGGTTCAGTGCTCATCTATGTTTACAGCCAAAGAGCCAGAAACTACCTGCATCTGCAGAAGTTTCTGTGGACATGTGGCAGGCATGACTAGACTGTGCATGGAACACTGTTACCTTTCCCACCAAAGTGGTACCTATTTATCTTCTTGCAATTTCTTACTTTCAAACCGCTAGGTTGGCAGGAACTGAACCCATTTTGCAGGGAGAGCATTCAGCACCTTGGATAGCTCCTGTAAAACTAGACTAAGATCTAGAGCCGATTAATCACCCAACTGGTACCAGAACCATCATATAGTCACTTCCCCTAATCTGTGCAGGAAATCCAATGTTTAAGCATTCCTAAAACATGGCCAATAAGCTTCTGCATTAGCACCTCCAGTAATGGAAAGGTCTCATATGCTTCTGGCTATAGAGTCAAATTACATGTTAAAAGCATATTTCGTGCAGTTAAAATGTTTACCTTACAAGCACCAGATACTTTAAAAGCTCAGTGCCTGAGCAATCAGACTTGCAAATAAGCCTCCACACATTGTTTTTCTCCCAATAAGCAACCACAAAACAAAAACAAGCTCAGTTACAACAGGAATAATGAGCAAGCCTGTAAACATACATCATACTTCTCAAGGGAGGTGGACTTCTAGTGACAAACCAGCTGTAGCAGTGAGTTACACAAAGGATCCAACTCCTCTGCCATTGGGCACAAGAATCGAGACGGGGAGCTGAACCCCTTTCTTCTCAACAATAACATTAATACCAGAACTGAAGCGGTCCAGCCTAGACCCATCCCTCTACCAAAAGAGAGCAGACCATTGAATCTCTGCAATTTATGTAACTATCAACTTACCCATTTAATTCAATGGGTCTAGTCTTGCTGGAAGTTACAGCTGGACTTAAGATACCCAATTTTAGCATTCAGCCAAGATAAATGAATGATTGACCAATCCTACATCCATGCTAAAATCTTGTAAACTAACTAGCCAACCACGTATATAATTCCCGACATTTGCTCTATGAGCAATGCTCCCTTGATTATAATTAGTGTTTTGCTGCAGCATTTACAATAATTGAAGATTGTTGGGCAAGTGACATTTCTGATACCCAAGTAGATCTCAGATTGTTGCCAGTTATGAAATATTTAAACTTAAATAGTAACACCAGTCATACATACCAGTTCAGTTACTGCTGCTGTGGTTTTGGCGGTGGTGGTCGCAGTTGTATTAAACTGCCCAGTTCTCCTGCCAACGGCAATGCCTAAAGATGTCGGGTTTAAACAGAAGGCCAAAAGGATGGCAGTAAAAGTTTTAAATTCTCTTGGAAGTAAAATCTGTGATTGCACACAAGTACAGTTACTTGCCACAGACAAATAGCAGAAGACAATACCAGCATGCATCACCAATATATGCTCCTTACCACACATGCCTGGAAAATCTCAGAGAGGCTGGGGGTTATTTTTCAAATTTGCCAGCAGCCCCAGGGTTGCATTCTCAAGGGCAGGAGCAATAATTTGCATATTTAATTTATCCTTTTTTAAGGCTGATGTAATTACGGGGGGGGGGGCCTGCAGTGGCTTAGTGGTTAAGATGTTGAATTACTTGACTGGAAGCTCAGCAGGTCAAGACCTGAGTATGGCATGACAGAGTGAGCTCCTGTCTCTGTCCCTGCTCTTGCCAACCTAGCAGTCTGAAAAGCCAGAAATTGCAAGTGGGTACCACTTCGGTGGAAAAGTAAACAGCATTCCATGCCTGCCACATGCTTATGGAAACATCTGCAGACACAGACAGCGCTGGCTCTTTGGCTATAAACAGAGATGAGCACTAAACCCTAGAGTCAGATACAACTGGCTTTCCAGCAAGGGTAATGTTTACTAATGGGTTTTTGTGTCATGGGAAATGAATTTAAGTCAAAACAAAGTTCTTAAATCAGACATTGCCACCTTGTGCCCTTCAGATGCTGTTAGTCTTGTTGCATGATATCAAGTTGTCATCGATAGAAATGGGGCCTGTGTCTCTTTAGAATCTGTAATGGAGATTTCTGAGTTTGGGGAGGAGTTATGGTGCATCATGGGTTATCACTAGGCAAGTTTTGTACTTTTGACTAAACATGCTAACCTTGTGTTCTGGCTATAGGGTCAAATTTCATTGACTGAAATTTGACTTGTTGGAGGCAATAAGAACGGGGGGGGGACAGGACGTTCTCTTGGTCCAGTGCTCCATGCTGTCGTAAATTTATTGGTATGCTTTCAACTCTGCAAACATGTAGTCTACTAAACCAGAAGGAGAAGCCCTTTGGGCTCCACACTTAGTCAGGCTTTTATTATTTTTAATATGCTTTCTGGACTAAAATTGTTTCATTTGCTTACTTAATCTGTAACCTACTTTTGCTACAATATACAGTAAAACCTCACATAAAGAGTGCCTCACTTAGAGTTAACTCACTTAAAGAGCAGAATTTTCTCTGAATGATCGCCTTGCTTAACAACTAAAACCAACCAAAAACTTGCATAACAAATAAACTGGGGTTCGCAATCCCCCCTGCCAGAAGTCACAATTGGTCACTTACAATGGTGTTTCGGTTAAAGAGGAAACTCGCTTAAAGAGCAATCCAGTGGAACTCATTATGCTCCTTAAGCAAGGTACCACTGTATATGCTTTTAAAAGATAAGAAGGTGGCTGGCATTTAATTTCCTATGCGCTACCTTACTTACAACCTAGATTTAGGTCAGGACACATGGGAAGGCAAACTAAAATCCTGGATTGCTTAGCTGGGGTGGCGTCAGTTTAGGTGCAGTCCCACTTCCTTGTAGGGCAGGGTCCTACTCACAAGTAATGGGTCCATTACACAAGTCTCTTCCAACGTACAATTGGCTGGATGGATACAAGCTCTCTAAAATGTCCTGTCCTCAACAGCCTTGCTCAGCTTTTGTAAAGTCAAGCCTGTGGTTTCCTTTAGGGAATCAATCCCTCTTGTGTTTTGCCTTCCTCCCCTTTTCCTGCTGCTTTCAAACTTTCCCAGCATTATCGTTTCCAGAGAATCTTGCCTTTGCCTGCTGTGCCCACAACAGGACAGTATCAAATTAATCATTTTTGCCTCCAGAGACAATTGAGGCTTGATTTGCTGAAGGACCCACTTACTCATCTTGTTGGCAGCTCAAGGTATCTGCAAAGTTCCCCTCCAATACCCTTAATTCAAATGAATAACTTTCTTGTATTTTAAATGTCTTTTTTTTTTAAGCACAAAAGTGATTAGAAAGGAACATGGTAATAACGAGCAGCACAGTAGATCACCACCTCCTTGATTATAGCTATTCATTGTTTCTTACAAACAGATGAACAATGAATAGCTATAATCAAGGTGTTGTTTTTTTTTTAAAGTGGAACTGATTACTTTTTAAAAATAACATTTCAAGTTTTAGTTCACCTCATGAAATGACACCCACCCCTGAAGTAAATTTGCATTGAAATATTGAATGATATCTGACAAAGACTATTATGGGGCCCACCAATGGTAGAGGAAAGTGTTAGAACACTCGTGGGCCGTAGTTTGGGCAACCCGGGTTTAAGCAGAAAAAATGGCAGCCTAAAATCTATCTCATCCTGGGGCAAAACATATCTGTTGCAAAACAGATTGCAAGGGGTGTTTTACTTCCGCTTCTGGTGGGAGAAACCATGTGACCAGCCCGCAGCCCAAAAAGTTTGGGCACCCTTGTGTTAGAGGAAAGTGTTACCCTTCTTTTGGAAACAAGAGAGAAGGGGCTTTGAAAATGTTTTTGGAGAACCGAAAGAGAATCTCATTTAGGCTATTTTCTTTTTTTCTTTTTTTAAGATGCATATCTAAAGTTTACAAAACTTTTTTTTTTACTGGCCTCATTCCATTCTGGAATGAATCCAACTTCCTGAGCCTTGGTGTGGCAAACTGCAGCCAAAGCATTGTGAGTTCGATCTTGATAGAACACTAGGTTGACTCTGTCTTCCATTGTCAGTAAAAAGAGGATCCAGCATTTTGGGGGCAAAATGCTAATTAGCTGTAAACTGCCCAGAGAGTGTGTTACATAATATGGGGGAGTATATAAGTGTAAAGGTCACCCTTGCTTGAAAGCCAGTCATATCCAACTCTAGGGTTCAGTGCTCATCTCTGTTTATAGCCAAAGAGCCAGCACTGTCTGTGTTAGCAGACGTTTCTGTGGACATGTGGCAGACATGACTAGACATTGGAGTGCATGGAATGCTGTTTACCTTCCCACTGAAGTGGTACCTATTTATCTGCTTGCAATTTCTTGCTTTCCAACTGCTATGTTGGCAGGAACAGAGACAGGAACAGAGACAGGCTCTCACTCCATCATGCAGTAATAGGCTCTTGAACTGCTGACCTGGTGACTATCCAGTCATCAGGTTCAGCATCTTAACCAATAAGCCCATATATAAGTGTAATTACAATTAATTGCTATTCCTGGTTTGAATCCTCAAAGTGTTTTGAACAATGACAGTCCTATTACAGTCAAACCTCACATAACAAGTGTTTCGCTTAGCGAAAAACTCGCATAACGAGCAAGTTTTTTGCTAAGCGGTCCGACTCGCATAACAAATTTTTCGCTATGCGAGTTGGACTTTTCCCTATGGAAAAACTCACATAACGAGCGTTTCTATGGGGAAAACTCACGTAGCAACAAATTTTCGCTACCCAAGTTTTTCCCATAGAAATGCTCGTTATGTAAATTTTTCCACAGGGAAAAGTCCAACTCGCATAGCTAAAAATTCGTTATGCAAGTCTAACTCACATAGCAAATTTTTCACATAGCGAGCAGCCTTGCAGAATGCATTAAATTCGTTATGCGAGGTATGACTGTATATTATTATTATTATTATTATTATTATTATTATTATTATTATTATTATTATTATTATTATTATTATTATTATTATTATTATTATTATTAGTTCAAATTTATATTGCCGCCCACTCGCCGTGGCGACTCAGGGCGGCTTACAAAAAATACATTACATTACAATATGTATATCAAACCGCACGTATAGAATTTCAGTTTCCTTTGAAGAGAGATTCAAACTAAGACTACAGTGCCTTTCCATGGAGACTATACCCAACTCTCAGAGTCTTTTTAAAATCCCCTCCAATTATTTATTGCTATTATTATTAATTAAAGAATTCCTAAAAGCTATCATCCCTGGATGGCTACTTTTGTGAAGACATATGGAAGACAGACCTGTTTCTGTTGCCAACAAATCCAAAGGGGGACATAAAAGTTTTACTATGCTGACACATTACACTTACCCACTGCTTTTGCAATGAATTATAAAAGAAACGTAAGATGCTGCTTTATCCACAATCACCCTGCTTTCTTGTCAAACCAACTGGGGTGATGCATCTGTATATGGTAGATTAAAAACTTCCTTCCCCATCACTTCTTAGATCAATGGTGGCGAACCTATGGCACACATGCCAGAGGTGGCACTCACAGCCTTCTCTGAGGGGACACACACCATCACCCCAGCACAGAGTTCATCCCACCCCTCTGCCCAGCAGCCCAATGGGAGCATTTCCTCCCTCCCCCCAGGACAGAGTTCACCCTTCCCCTTTGTTTGGACACTCAGTCTCTAAAATGTTCACCATCACTTTCTTAGATATTTAACTGCAGATGATGCTGGGGACTAAATATGAGAAGCCTCTGCTCACAAAACCTTTACACAGTCACTGATAGACTCTCTCTCCCTTCAGTATATAGCAGCCGCTTGCTTAGAAAAACCCATCACCAACCTGTAGACGACTGCAGGGCTTGGCGGAAGTTGGACGGCAGATGCAAGTTGAACTGGGGTAAAATGTGACTATGTCGAAAGAAACCTTCAGTCACTTTGTTCTGCATCACTTTACTTTCCCAACGCTGTAAGAAAAACCATGAACCACATAGAAAGGCGAGAGGAACTCATTCATTTTCCACTCTCCAGTAATTAACACCCTGTTTGACATACAGGTTGCCCCACCATATCTGCAAGGAATAGTTTCAAGACTTGCTGCAAATACCTGAAACCATGGATAACAGTGGACCTTATACAGTAGTTTACATTGTACACATTGGCCTCTAGTGGCTAGCTCTGGTAACACATCATAGAAATATATTATGTGTTTCAGGATATCTTTTTTATTGAATATTTTTAGATCTGCAAATAACTGAAAGCATGAATAGTGAATCTGCAGATATGAGGGGGAGCCAAATTTGGCTAGCATTAAAAATCAAGAATAGTCAGGGACTGAGCAGAAAGACATTAAGCTTCCTGGAGGAGAATTTTTGCTAGACATTTTGAAAGTACAAACCATGACATTTGGCATCAATTCAAAACCATCATTTTATAATTGCTTTAGCAAATTAATGCAATTTCAGGAAGGAATCCCACCATAATTCCCTGCAAAGCAATGGAGTAAAACTTTTTCAGATGGAAATCGGCTAACAGATTCTACCAGTTTCTTTCAGGGAATACTGGGCACCTAGCAGCATAAGAATTATTCTTTTCCAGTGATAATTCTGGTAAGGGTTCAGTAACATGGTAGTGGCAAAATACAGGGTGTCCCCAAAGTCACTATATTTAGGGAAATCGTAGTTAAATGTATCTTCATGTACAAAATGTTAATTGCAAATTTTTACAAAATATTATCTGCATGTTAGTCACCTCTTTCTATTCACAAAGGATTTGTCCCCACTCACGGTGAAGAATTTCCAAGATATCTGTTAAGCAATTTTGCCTATGTACGGCAACTTTTGAGATGCCCTGTAGAACACATCAATATAAGCAAGACACCAAAGGCCACAGTTGCTGCATAACCAGAAAGCCTAGATTTTCATTTTTTGGTAAAGGTCACCCTTTTTCAAAACCAGTCGGATCCGACTGTAAGGGGCAGTTTCATCTCAGTTTATAGCCAAAGAGCCAACGCTATCTGTGTCTGCAGATGGTTCTGTGATCATGTGGCAGGCATGACCAGACCCTGGAGTGTACTGAACACTGTTTACCTTCCCACCAAAGCAGTACCTATTTATCTACTTGCAAATTCTTGCTTTCAAACTGCTAAATTGATAGGAGCTGGGACAGAAATGGCAGCTCACTCCATTGTGCAGCACTCAGGTCTCAAACTGCTGACCTTTAGGCCACCAAGTTCAGCATCTTAGGCCACCATTAATGACATAAGAATTGAGAAAGACATGAGTCGTTTCTGCAATCCCTCCCACTCACAATACACCCCAAGACACAGACAAAGGCTGACAGCCATTAAATAGGACTGAATTGTTAATGGAAATGAGGTAGGCATACTCAAAAGTATACAGAAAGTGGATCTATTCATTCTGAATTAGGCATGGTGGAATGCACAAAGAAAGAGAGAGAAAAGGAAATCCATGCAATTAAAGCCAACCGACCTACCCGTTTCAGTTCTTTCAGGACCTGTTCATCAACTCCCTCTTCTAGGAAAACATCTCGGACACCTTCAATCACATCATCAATAACCGATTTGTAGAACTTAGGCTGTGGGGAGAAGAAAAGTCCAAGAGTAAGGCTATCTTTCTGGGCTGTGATCCTAAAGTGGAACGACAGATAGTCTGGGCACAAGACTGGGTAATCTGGGAATTTCAGCTTGCTTTTTCTCTCTTTAAATAACTAAACAGCTAGCCCTCACCTCTGTAAAATTAGGGAGTGCAGTGGCTCAGTGGTTAAGAAGCTCACCTTGTTATCTGGAAGGTTGGCAAGTTGACAGTTCAAGACCTGAGTACTGCATGATGGAATGAGCACCTGTCTCTGTCCCAGCTCCTGCCAACCTAGCAGTTCAAAAGCAAGAAATGGCAAGTAGATAAAAAGGGACCATGTCGGTGGGAAAAGATCTTGGGGACATGAAAGGAGCCTCATTTAGGCATCCCCTGAGCGGAGCTCCTCCAGCAAAAATCCTTTCAACCCAGAACACACCTTTGTGTGGTTCTGACACAATTTTTTTAAAAAACCATGTCTGACACTATCCACCACATCGATTTTCATGTGATTTGTTTCTTACTACCTTCAGGAGTAACCAAGACATATGAAGTACCTACTGATATATATAAGAGGGGATTACACAACTGGTATATTCATCACTCAATAACTCCACTTCTCTCAGGAGGCAGCAGCTGGAGGAGACTTGATAAGACCTTGGTTCCCAAATTTGGGACCACTCCTTCCTGCCAATCGTGTAGGGCAGGGATTCTCAACCTGCAGGTGGCAACACCATTTCATGTGAGCCCTCACTGCCTCCACCACACCCGGGAATGCCATGTGGTAGAGGAAGGCAAAATGGTCGTCCAACCCCCGGAGTTGTCTGAGGGAGAGTGACCTAGAGTAGACCCAAGCTTAAAAAGGTTGAAAACTCCTGCTGCAGGCCAGTGATGGCTAACCTTGGGACTCTTGGTGTTCTTGGATTTCACTTACCAGAAGCCCAAAGCAGCACACCTCCTTATCAGGGCTTCTGGGAATTGAAATCCAAGAACATCTTGAGAGCCAAGTTTGCTGACCCCTAATCTAGGGCCATGATGGCAAACCTTGGCACTCCAGATGTTCTTGGACTTCAATTCCCGGAAGTTCAAACCCACGTGAATCCACACAAAGTGGTTTACTGCGATTCATCCAACCCACACTGCACTCACCCCCCGTACAGGTGTGTTTTACTTCCGCTTCCAGGAGCGACAAGGGTGGCATGGGCCAGATGAATCGTAGTAAACCCCTTCATGTGGATTCTCGCAGGCTTGAGCTTCTGGGAATTGGAGTCCAAGAACATCTGGAGTGTCAAGGTCCGCCATCACAGATCTTGGCGAGTCCAACTCAGCAGCTGCAATTCTGCTGTTCAGCATAGCAAGATACACTAAAGTAAACCAACTGAATCTGTGGAAATTTGGTGAGTCAACACCTCTGTAAGTTCCATTGACTCAAATGGATCTACTCTAGTTGCAGCTTTAACATAGTAAGTTACAGGTACAGTGGGTCCATTTGAATGGATGGAATGTACAAAGAGGAGACTCATCAATTCCTCACTGATTTAATGAGTATACTTTTGTTCAACTTACTACGCTAATAGCGCAACAAGATTTTAACCCAACAGATCAGTGTTTCCCAACCTTTGATTTTTGGACTTCAATTCTCAGAAGCCTAAGTCAATTCCCCAAAGCACTGATCAGCCAATGTACTGACTTAGGCTTCTGAGAACTGAACACCACCACCACCACCCCCGTGGGGCATGGGCCTACATTGGGAACCACTGCAATAGACGCTGCTCCTAAGGTGCCATTAAGAACTGGTGAAAAGATGCTGCCTCCCTGAACTTGAACACACAATAGCATTTAAACATAATAAGTAACCTCTCCCAATTAATTTAAAGTAACATCATTTTTAGAGCCATTTTGACAGAAAATTTTCAAGTTGCAGACCATTCTTTGAGCAATCCTATGAGAGGTTCTTTTTTAAAAACGGCAAAAAAAGCCACCTGCAGCCCAACAAATCAAGCAAGTGGCATTCAAAACAGTGAAGAAATTACTCCTAAATCCTGTAACAAGAACTAAATGCCAGAGTCCAGACTGTTATCATACCAGGAATTTTGTCCAACCCTTTTCAATCCCAGGGGCCATTGGCCACTTCTTGTGGCAGTGAGTCCCACAAGCTACCTGTGCCCTATAGCAACAATACCAGGCATTTACTTAGGACAGGAAATAAAGATTTTAATCCCCAGCCATTGGGGACTAAAGGTAAAGGTTCCCCTTGCTTGAAAGCCAGTCATTTACGACTCTAGGGTTCAGTGCTCATCTCTGTTTCAAAGCCGAACAGCCAGCCCGCGCTGTCTGCTTCTGCAGACGTTTCCATGGTAATGGTTGCAGCAGAAGAGTAGCGTGCCTTGGCGGGGCCCCGTATAAAAATTTGTTTGGGGGCCCTTAGGAAGGGTAAAGATTTGTTTTGCTTACGCACGTTGGGGGCCCCGGGGGCCCCGTATAATTGATACGGCAGATACAGCGGTAGCTACGCCTCTGGGTTGCAGGCATGACTACTAGACACTAGAGTCAATCTAGAAGCCAGAAAGGGTACATCTGCTCTCTAGCATCCCTGGACATGAAGACTCCCCCATTTCTCTTTAAATAACTAAACAGCTAGTCCTTATCAGTGTTGATGAAGGACTCTCTCTCCCATCTTTTTCTCTTTAAATAACTCAGCAGCTAGTCCTCATCAATGTTAATGAAGGGCTCTCTCCCCTATCTCTCTTTCTTTTTTAAATAACAAAGCAGCTAGTCCTCATCTCTGTTGATGATGGTCTCTCTCTCTGCCACCTCTCCCCCACCACTGGCCCTCTTCCACCCTCACCACCGGGTTGCCGTGAGCCATCGCTTCCCGCTCTCGCCACTCCCCGAACTTCTCGCTGGGAAACGCCATGGAGCGCTTAAGTAACCGCGGAAACTAACTAACTAACGCCCGCTCGCTCGCGCCTCCTGGCGGTTCCCGGGGAAACTGCCGAGCGGTTGCTTCCCGCGCAATCCAATCTCTCGCCGGGAGGCTGGCTCGGCTCTTTTGTTTCACGCAGGTACCCACCTCACTCTTCTTTAAAGATATCAACAACGTCCGAGGGTAGGGGAGCCCCAGAACCTGTTCCGGAGGATCAGATCTCCATTTCAAAATGAACCTGCACCACATCGGAGGGTTGCATTGCCTCTGAGCGTGCACAGGGTGCAGACTTTAATTTGCAGAGATTGTAGCATTCCCCCCCCCAAAACAAAACAAAAAATCAACACCCATGCAGTGAGGAACTTGAGAGAAAGGTGGGATGGAAGAGGAAGCCTGTTGGTTTGTGCCATCAAATCAAACAGCAGCTGAGTTGTGGTGAACATAATGAGATTTGCTGTGAGATACTGAAGAAGTGATTGCAAGGATCGCTGTCGCCCTGCTCAGGGACTTTCCATGCCTGAGTAGGGATCTGAGCCCAAGTCACCTGAGTTATATGTTACCCCTCTTATCCATCAACTGCACCTTCAGCAGGTGTGTGGAAGGAGACATCACAAGCTTCACCTGCTGGACTTTTGCTTCTACAGATTGTTAAAGGAACAAGAAGACCCTTGCCTACTATGTCCTAAAGCCATGATGGCAAACCTGGGCACTCCAGCTGTTCTTGAACCTCAATTCCCAGAAGTCCAAGTCCCTGTGAATCCACATGAAAGTTCACCATCCTTGTCCTAAGGCCATCTACCCCCTTTCAAGTGAGTGCCAATGTCACCTTCCTTTGACAGAACTCATTCAAGATGCCAAGAATAGGAGGGCCATTTTTTTGGAAACAGAAGAACTGGGTACACCTGCCCAGCATCTAGTGGTTTGTTATCCCACAAATGCCTGGCATTCTGGCTGGGGTTAGATTTAAACAATGGCTGGGAGGGATTGCCTCCCTCTCCTTCCTTCTGAAGAATTGACCTAGTGGTCCTTTTCAATGATCTCCAGACTTCAAGTCCATTTGCTACACCCAATAATTGTGTACAGGATTTAAGACCAAATCAGAAAAGAACTAAATTGAGTGCTGGCTTACACGTACAGATGCAGGATTGCAACCCAAAAATTCAGCTCTGTTGCCTGCTTACATGGGTCCCAAACTTATTAAAGGTAAAGGTCACCCTTGCTTGAATGCTAGTTGTATCTGACTCTAGGATTCAGTGCTCATCTCTGCCAGCGCTGTCTACATTTGCAGACATTTCTGTGGACATGTGGCAGGCAGGCATGCCTAGACACCAAACTGCACAGAATTCTGTTTGCCTTCCCACCAAAGTGGTACAGTACTTATTTATCTACTTGCAATTTCTTGCTTTTGAACTGCTAGGTTGGCAGGAGCTGGGACAGAGACCGACGCTCATTCTGTCATGAAGTACTCTGGTTTTGAACTGCTGACCTTCTGCCTCACAGTCAGCATCTTAACCACTTGAGCCACTGCAGTCCTATTAAATGGAGCTTAATTTTGTATTTAACAGAGTGATTTAGGTTTATTTAAAGTGGTTTCAAAAGTTTCTGGACTACTCATTTCCATAATCCTTCACGGATTATGATTTCTGGGGCTGATAGGAGTTGCGGATAAAAGGAAGTACATTTCAAGGGCATCGACTGTCCATACTTATAAACAAATCTCAGTTAAGGCTGTGTTGAAAGAGAAGGAGTGTGTGCTTGACCTAAACATCTGGACAGAACAGGCAAGACATAAATCAGTTTTGGGGCTACCAGCAAAAAGGCTCAGTCTCTTATATGGTGCAACCTGTTTGCTCTCCAAGAAAAAGGGATCCTGAAGCAGATCTTAAAATACCACCTGGATTGTATGAAAACCTGTCTTTGTGTACCTCTTTTTCCCAAAACAAGTCTTACTAGGATTTATTCACCAGTAACTGCAGAAGGATTTAAATATTCTTTTAATTAGTAACTTTGCTTAGAAGTTCAGCTAGACATGATGTAGGTAAGATGTGTGGTGAACTGACAATTTCCAGAGCTTCTATTAGATGATATATTTAATTTTTCAGCTGGTGCCTTTAACAGAACCTGGGCCAGGAATTCAACTGGTGAAGCTTTATTCCATTATTTTGCCTCTATCATGGCAACAAAAATGCCGTTTGCAGAAAATTTCCAGTGTACCCTCTTACTGCTATAGCAGCAGTGTCTGGATAAAGCGTTTTAACAATAAAAGCCCTTAGTGAAATAAATCTAATAGCCATCAAAGTGTCACAATATTTTGTCTTCCCCTCCTATTTTAATTTTGGCAAGTGGTTCAAAGCAAAACTGTTAGATATTTGAATGTCCAGCGGCAGGAAAATCGCCGCTCCCTATTGGTCAGTGGGCTGGGTCAAGCAGGGTATTTAATCCCCTGCTTTCCCCAGCCGTTGTTGTTGTTGTCTTGTTGTGTCCACAATAAACTAACGTGTTGTTCGGTTCCCCAATAATGGCGTCCGTGTCCTCAGTCCCGCGCCCAGATCTCCGGATCTAACACTGGCGACGAAGGTGGGATGTTGAGGAACGGACGAGAACCAATGAGACTCCCTGAGCCAGCTGAAAACGGTACCACACCATGGCTACATACACTCCGCCGGCCCCCTTCCAGACGAAGGACGAAAAATGGGGAACACGGACGCTTTGAGCAGGTGCCCCCTCCCGGATCAGGACGGGGCAGAGAGGGGGGAGGCATCGGTGCTCGCCCTGGACGTTCTGGACTCTGCTCCCACCACCTCGGCTGAGGTTGCTAGGGCCACGGCGAAGGACGCCGAACTCCGGACTGTCTCCAGCTGGGTCCAACGGGGTTGCCCGGACAAGGGGGAAGGGGAGTTCAAAACGTTTTTTGATAAGCGGGACGAATTGTGTTGTGCGGGGGGTTGTTTGCTGTGGGGAGACCGGGTGGTAATTCCCAGGAAACTTCACCCGACAGTCCTAGAAACGCTTCACACCAGCCATCCAGGGGTAGTGAAGATGAAAGGGTTGGCCAGGAGTTACGTGTGGTGGCCCGGGATTGACAAGGATATTGAGGCGTGGGTAGGCAAATGCACACCTTGCCAATCATCCCGGCCCAATCCTCCAGCAGCCCCAGTCAGGGAGTGGGAACAACCCGCGGGTCCGTGGCAGAGGCTCCACATCGACCTAGCTGGCCCGTTCCACGGCCAAGTATTCCTAATTGTAGTGGATGCTTACTCCAAGTGGCTGGAGGTCCGATTCCTGAGTAGCACCACCGCCAGGGCAATTATTCGGGAGCTCAGGCAACTGTTTGCCACACACGGCATCCCTGACACCCTGGTCTCCGATAACGGCCCGCAGTACACAGCCACGGAGTTCGAGCAGTACCTGGCGTCCTTAGGGACCAGACATGCGCTCACCTCTCCGTTCAGGGCGCAAGGTAATGGGCAAGCCGAGAGGTTCGTGCACAGCACGAAAGAAGCCTTGGGGAGGTTGGGGCCCGGAGACTCGCAGGAACGTATAGATACGTTCCTGTTGGCACAACATAACCTCCCCTGTGCTGCCACAGGGAAAGCCCCTGCGGAGTTGCTGATGGGCAGGAGACTCCGCTGCCAACTGGATCGGTTGCACCCCCAATACTCCCCGGACAGGTACCGGGAAGGACAGTCGCGGGGCCGCACACTTCCCATAGACTCCCCCGTTTTTGCACGGAACTATGCACCTGGCCCACAGTGGGAAGAAGGGGTCGTCAGCGACATGCTAGGCCCCTACACATACAAGGTTCACCTCACTGATGGTCGAATATGGAAACGCCATGTCGAACAGCTCAGGAGGCGGACGAGTCCCGACACGGAAAGCGATTTCCCCCTCGGAGCGCAGACCACCCCAGAACCAGACATGCACTCAATGGCCGAACCGGTCACTGACCCGGTTCAGCCAGACAACTCCCCCACTCGAACGGCCCTGTCACCAGAGAACTTACCGTGCGAAGCAGGTTCACCCCCGGTCGCCGCAGAACCCGTCGCTCGTCTCCCGGAGCAGTCCCCGGCCCAGCCAGGGCAGAGCGAGAGCGACAGGTCCGCTCTGCTCGATGCCCCGGCGCCGACTGAACTGCGCAGGTCTGGCAGAGCGCGGACACGCCCCCGTCACCTGGATGATTATGTATGTAAATAGGGAAGTAATGCATTCTGGGGGGAAGGGGTGTTAGATATTTGAATGTCCAGCGGCGGGAAAATCGCCGCTCCCTATTGGTCAGTGGGCTGGGTCAAGCAGGGTATTTAATCCCCTGCTTTCCCCAGCCGTTGTTGTTGTTGTCTTGTTGTGTCCACAATAAACTAACGTGTTGTTCGGTTCACCAATAATGGCGTCCATGTCCTCACTCCCGCGCCCGGATCTCCGGATCTAACAAAAATAATCACACTTTTATACTGCCCCATAGCACTTAGTGCACTCTCTGGGTGGTTCACAAGTTAATTAGCATGCTGTCAGTGGTGGGATGTCAAAAATTTTACTACCCCACCATGACATCATCACAGTGTGGGCGAAGATTAACATCATGTCATGATGTCGTGGGCAGAGCCAAAGGAAAAAAATGAAAAAAATAAGCACACACACCCCTCAACCCACCCTCCCACCCACAACAAAAAACCCGTAAATAAATTAAATAAAAATTACATTAAAATACACCCACCCACCCAAACCAAACACAAATCAACCCACCCACCCCAAACACAAACCCGTCACTTACCTGTTAGTATAAGTGCCTGGGCAGCACCATGTTGCAAGATGGATATGGTCATCGTACCAGTTCTCTAGGATAATATGCCTTAATGTAAATGTAAAGCAGCTGTACCTCCTTAAGGGTTCTCCAATTGGAATAGCAATTGGAACAGCACAGGTGTAGCTTATTGATGAGGTAACTCCAAGACTTTGCTTAAAAACCCCAAGCCGGGCGCCAGGCCTTTTTAGGAACTGTGGTAGTATGTCAATATAGGTAAAGGTATTAAATACACATTAAAATGGACACAGACACACCACATCCAAAGGTGAGTCACTTACCCTGGGGAGCAAGCTATAGGGAGCTTCATGCTAGCATCTTCTCTTCCTCCTCCCCGCTTGGGAGGACAGTGAGGAGGCCGTGCATATGCGCCAAGCACTGTAGGTGTGCATGCACACCAAGTGCTTGGCGCGCATGCACAGTGGGGGAACCAGTGAAAAGCTAAGCCCTGAAGGTGGTTTCCCCCCAAAAGCTGCTACCAGTTCTCCGAACTGCTGCAAACCTGTTGCATCCCATCACTGCATGCTGGGTACTCATTTAACCATTAAGAAAACTATTCCTGACTCCACAATCCACCTGACAGTGAAGCAGGCTGCCATGGGAAGTAATGGACTATCCTTCACTGGGGGATCTCAAGTGGAGGTTGCCATGACCAAATTTCTCCTTGCCTCCTAAGATCTAGATATGCATATCATTTGGTGGTATAGGGCAGTGATGGCCAAGCTTGGCACTCCAGGTGTTCTTAGACTTCAATCTGCTAATCAGAGCTTATGGGAATTGAAGTTCAAGAACACCTGGAGTGCCAAGGTTGGCCATCACTGGTATACGGCCTGGTTTCTCAACCTTGGGCCCCCAGGTGTTCTTGGACTTAGAATCATAGAGTTGGAAGGGACCTTTTAGGTCATCGAGTCCAACCCCCTGCTCAACGCAGGAATCTAATCAAAGCATATCTGACAGGTGGTTGTCCAATTCATTCTTGAATTGCTTCCCGTGTTGGAGGCTCACCACCTCTCAAGGCAGTTGGTTCCTATCAGCAGGTGTGCTGACTTGGGCTTCTGGTAATTGAAGTCCAAGAACATCTGGGGACCCAAGGTTGAGAAAAACTGGTATAGGGAGTCTTAAAGTGGGGGAACCCACAAGCTTTGTAATTGGGAAAAGAACAGATACAGACCTGCAAATGATAAGGGCTGGAGACTGCCAACTCCTATTTTAAAGTTTGGCCTGCCTTTGGATGAGAACCTCTCCCTTTTCCCCCTGTAGACATTTTGCTGCATTGTTTTGCCAGTTGCCTCATGGTTTTGGTATAAAATGCTCCCATTGTGGCTAGGAAGTTATATTTTTTAAAATGTAACTCACCTCTAAAAAGCAGTAAAAACCAAATACCTAGGTCAATCAATACTAAACAGATAAGGGGAAGCTTTAAAAACTCACAATGGCTTAAAGGTCTAGAAGATTGCAAAAGTCCAAAAAACTAAAAGCACCAATATGTCCAGAGACTAGCTATGTATGAGTACTAAGTCTGAACTGATAAGTCTGATCTGGCTGCGATGACGCATGCCTTAGTCTCCTGGAATGGTCAGTCAAATTGATGACATTCTCTGCCTTCAACTAACAATAAGGATAAATTTAAAAGATAAGGAAGAGTATGTAAAAAAGAAACAGACTCAGGCCCCTATGCTTGAAGTTGCAAAATAACCAGCTGGGGTGGAAAGGAAGAGCTGGTGTCCTAACTGAACCAACGGAGGGGCCCATTTCAGCCTGAAGAAATGCAAAGTTAATTTGCAAAAAAGACCTCCCTCCTTCATCTGCATTATGGTGGGGTCTCCTCTTAGTGCAGGGGTTCCCAAGCTAAGGCCCACAAGCCAGGGCCAGCCCCTGGTGCCATTTCATGTGACCCCCTTCATCCCTCCAAGGGCATTCAAGAAATAAAATGGCTGTCCCTTTGAAGCTGTTGGGATAAAATGGCCACCTCAATAATTCAGGCAGGGCAAAATGGCCGTCTGGCTCTCGTAGCTGACTGAGAGAGTGTGACCTCCCCCCCCCCACTTGAAAAGGTTGGGAACCCCTGCCTTAGTGCTTTGAAAAACAGCTATAAGGATATGACTTCCACCTATAATATGCAAGGAGTTACCTGGTGGAGTTCCCTGTCCAAAGAGGTAGTTGATGGGTGCTAGACCTTTAAAGAAAGGTTAGACAACCTCATCAAGGACATGTCCCTTAATGGCTGTTAGGCGTAAATGGCTTGTCCAATCAAATGTTGAAATGTACAGTTATGCAGTGCAACACTCCAGCCCTTCCATCCTATCCAAAAATTAGAATTATTTATTTATTTAGTCACACTTCTATGCTGCCCTTCTAACGAATGACTCAGGGCGGCGAGCAACAGTTAAAAACACAATCAACAATAAAACCCATGATAAAATATCCACCCATGATATGACATGCAATACTTATTATTAACAGCAAGTGAGGGATATTCTATTGAATCAGAGCTTGGTGTACTCTGGAGAAAGCATATGGGGTTAATCTTTGGTGTCTATTCCAGCAGGGTTCCTGTGGGAGATTGGAAAAGTAACTCTCCCCCCCCCCACTACAATTCCCAAAATCCTTCTGGCATGCTGTTGGGAGGGGGGGTTCTGTAAGTTATCATTCAAAAAGTAACATATGAGTGCTAGTTCTTGTGGTATCTGTAGCAGGATTTGTAATATGTTTGCACTAAGCACCCGACCTATTCCAGCAGGAAGGAAACAAGAGGGAAAAGGTGGTCTCTTCCTTCAATGTATTGAAACACGATTTTCCTTTCCTCTGCATGTGTGACTCTTTCTGGAAACTAGAGGTGCAACAGTACCACCTGCTGAATGCAAAGGGCAAGGCTTACTTTCTGAATGAGGGATCAGGCTTGCATTCTGTTGTTGATTTCAGCTGAATTATGCAGCCTTTAAAAAGAAAGGATTTTAATGGGGAGGAAATTTTGACAATCCCACAATTATATAGTCAGGCGAACATTTCCACAAACCACAAAGCAGCTTCCTCCATAATAACATGGTAAGCAAAAACCTCAGAAATGAGACCTAAGGAAAGGCAATTTCCCCCTAAATCCATTGTGCATTGCAACCAGATTTGCTTAATGATGCTGTCAACAAACTGAAGTCAATATTGCAAGCCTATTCGGCTATATATTCTTTTTATCAGTAGACAAGAGGTCTGCGTGTGGAGCTATTTAAACACAACTGATGAACTTAGGGATCATTTTGAGTTGTAAAGGAGTCGTTGAGCTATCTATTGCCATAAGGAAGTATTTCTTTCCAACTGAGTATTCCGGGGGCTATGAGAACATGCGACAACTGAGGAGTCACAACTTATGAGGATTTCACAAGTCCATCTAGGAAGCAAATGCAGGTTCAGTACATCACTTCCTAGGCAGTTTTGTCAGAAAATGTGCTGAGCAAATACAGTACTACTATTCTTCAAGTGCCATATCCATTCTAGATATTGGCTATCATCACGGCAATAGTCTTCTTGTTCTTTTTTTTTAAATACATGTTTATTGAACACAATTATCATACAGTCATAGAAAAAACGGGGGGGGGGGACCAAATTACAAAACTTATGACAAACTACAATGACCCTATGAATCATAAAACACAGAGAGACAAACACAAAACATCAATGAGTAACTTGGAAGATCACCCATGCTGTACATTGTGGGATGCTGATTTATCACAAGGAAATGGGGTTTTAAAGCCATTGGCTGCCACTGCAGGTGGAACTTGGATGTTTGTTGGTACCAGAAGTAGATTTGGAAGCTGGAAAGGGAGTGGAGTTAAAGCTGGGTACCCTTGGTGGGTCTTCAAAGGTAAGGAAAAGGGGAAACTTGCAAAATACAGCTTTGTTGATTTTGCTTTGTTTTGTTTTAGCATGGCCATGCTAAGTAGGGTTGACAAGAATTGCCATCCAACATCACCTAGGTAAAGGTAAAGGTTACTCTTGTTCGAAAGCGAGTCGTATCTGGCCCTAGGTTTCAGTGCTCATCTCTGTTTATAGCCAAAGAGCCAGCTCTGATTGTGTTTGCAGATGTTTCCGTGGGCATGTGGCAGGCATGCCTAGACACCAAAGTGCATGGAACACTGTTTACCCTTCCCACCGAAGTGGTACCTATTTATCTACCTGCAATTTCTTGCTTTCGAACTGCTAGGTTGGCAGGAGCTGAGACAGAAACGGACGCTCATTCCTTCATGCAGCACTCGGATTTTGAACTACTGACCTTCCACCTCCCAGTCAACATCTTAACCACTTGAGCCACTGCAGTCCCAACAGTACCTAGAGGGCCACCTAGAGGGCCACATGTCTTCCAGCTCTGCTTTAGAGCTTGCTTGGTGCCTTTAAACATCAAGGAAATATTATATAGGAACAAGTGCCTATAGTTAGAAAATGGGAGTGCATCCTCTAGTCACAGAAGTTGCCAGTCAATGATTTATTTCAAAAGTATAGAAGGTGAAGGAAAAATAACAGTAAAGCTAGCTGTTATTTATGGGCTTGTGTTAACCCATTTAATTATCAGCAATTCTTTTTTTTAAATCTCCTTTACATATATTCATGCATTCAAATTTGAAAATGAGAACTTTAAACAATAGCAGTATACAGAGTTCTTCATTTTAATTATTTATACTTTTTTGTGTGCTTAATAGCTAATAATTATTTATATTTAATGATGGATTTTACCCTTTAAAAAAGCTGCTTTTAAGAGCTGTAATCCACTGAAAAAGTACTTATGATAGGTAACTAATGCCCCCTTCTGTTTTAAACAAGCATTGTTTTCTAACAACAAAAGAGGAGATGAATGCTTATGAAACTTAAAAAAAAACTTTAAAAAAATGGTTCTATTTAAAACCTAACAGAGAGCCTAGTCTGGAGCCAAACTATATTTTTATTAAGTGCACAAAAATCTGCAGATTTCAGGTGCTGTTTCACTGTTGAAAAACATTACTATTTGTAAAGGAGAGTATAACGGGGGGAGGGAGGAATTTTGCTGTTCTGTCACTTTCCCTTGGAAGTCTTCTACTGTGCCATTATGATTCCCAGGTTTGTACTCGCTACAGCCTAGAGGAGAAACAAACAATTATTTTATGTTAATACTTTTTCTTTATTTATTTTGCCTAAGATTTATTCCAGCAGTTTCAGCATCCACAAAGATGGCCCTTGGTCCAAGACAACAGGTCTCAATGGTTAAAAACCTGGAATTAAACAGATAAAAAATAAAAGAGCCCTGGTGGGGCAGTGGTAAAACTGCTGTACTGCAGGCAAAACATTGTGAGTTCGATCCTGAATGAGAACAAGGTTGATTCAGCCTTCCATCCTTGCAAGGTCGGTAAACTGAGTACCCAGCAGGTTTGGGGCAAGATGCTAATTAACTTATGAACCGCTCAGAGAATGTACAAAGTGCTATGGGGTGGTATATAAGTATACAGTAATTGCTATTGCTACAAGTTGAAGTAGTACAGTATCATATTAGCATTCTCTACAGTGAAACAATGTACATAGTGATAGGATGCCTCAAACCTACACCAGCTGAGAATATATATCCTCTTGCTAGTATCGTTCCACCTAAGATAAGGAGAGTAGTAGCAGAGGACAATGAGAGAACTAAGCAAGAAAATGATCCTCAACATACTATGAAAGGATATGAGGCCCAAGTCCATTGCCTCAGATCCAGGAAGAGCTTTATGGCAAGAACAAATACCCCTGAGGGTGCCCAAGAGCAAAATCAAATTAGAAAATGGAGGAAGGAGCTCACTGGACAAGGTATAACATTAAAGGAGGATATGACTGAAGAACTCAATCTCCCTTATGTCACTTGGAAGACCCTGAATGAGCTGAGAGTCAGTGTGCCTAAATGTAAGACCAACATGCTCAGGTGTGGGCTCCTGGTGGACATCAACACATGCTGCGAATGTGGAAAGAGACAGAATCCGGCTCATTTACTGGTCTGCCAATTACTGCCAGAAACATGCACCAATGAGGACTTAAGTTTGGCCAACAACAAAGCCAGGAAGGCGGCTTCATTTAGGCAATCCAGGGTGTGATTGGGACATGAAAGAAGTAGCATTCTGTTGTCAGTCCTGTCCCAGAGAAAAAGATAAAGAATTTTGGAAGTTGTAATCCCAGGGGAAAAGATAAAGAATTGGGGGAGACCTACTCGTTTGGAATCATTTTCTTGAACATTCGTTCCCAATGTGGGACCCACAGGGGTGGGGTGGGGGCTTCAATTCCCAGAAGCCTAAGTCAGTACATTGGCTGATCAGTGCTTTGGTGAATTGACTTAGGCTTCTGGGAAGTGAAGTCCAAAAACCAAAGGTTGGGAAACACTGGTCTAGAATCCTATCTGCAGCGCATACACTTGAGTAACCCAAACTAGATATTACTAAAGTAAAAATGAGAGCAGGTGATTTTTTAGTCACCCCTTTCCTATCTTATAAACTGATCCCTGCTAATCCTTTGGTCAAGCTGGATCAGTCCAATGATTCTCACTGCAGTTGTGCAATTTGTAGATGTTTATGTATTGATCCAGCCTTCGCACACATCCTGATGTGAAATGCTATTTCCCTCCCTTTTTAAATTCCATTCAGTCTATTTATCTTTTGTCTTTGCCTGACCCTGAGTTTACATATCGAAGCCCAACACCACCATAAGAGTATGCAATGAAGTAATAAAGTGGAACAGAAAGATTGTAGGCTTTAAATAGGGCTGAACGAAAACATGCAATCATACAATCGTAGATGTCAGTGACAGGCATTCATCCTGCCAGCTTTGTCAGTCAACAGACAGTGAGTGTTCGGCACCGACTGCATCAATAAATAATGGTGAGGTAGGCTTAAATTTAAGAAAAGGCAACTTCTGGAATTTGAATGCTGAATATAAATGTCAGTGGAGACACCTTGTTTCCTGCAATGGTTCAAAAGTGTGAATATAGAGGAAGTACAGTATGTCTTATTGAATCTTTAGTTCACATAGATCTCATTGGACAACACACAGACACCCCAGAATTTTGAAACCAAAAATCATGAGGAACAAAGATTGGGGTTTGGAGAACAAAGACTGTGGTTGTTGTTTTGCTTGCTCTGATATCCTCCAATGTGTTGAGGAACAACATCTATCACCCCAGACAACATGGAGAGGTTGGAAATTATAGTCCCGTGATGGTGAACCTTGGACCACAACTACCAGAAGCCCAAGTCAGCACTCCTGCTGATCAGGGCTTCAGGGAATTGAAGTTCCAGAACACCTGGAGTGCCAAGGTTCACCATCAGTTATAGTCCAATGCATTTGAGACCGTCAGGCTGGGGAAGGCAGGTTTATTGTTTAAAATATTTCTGTCCCCCACTTTCTGTTAGCGCTTTTACAGTGACTTATAAGTTAAAGTGGTTAAGAATGAAATCCACATTAAGCAAATGAAAATGAAAAAAAAAATTCATCATATTGTTTATTTATATATACTATTTATAGGTGGTCATATAAAAGAGATGTTTCCAAGTTAGCATACAATATATAAATAAGATAATAAAAACAAGATATAATCACAGTTACCACAAAAATGCAAAATAAATGCAGCAAATAAATTAACTTACCACACAGTGGAAGCAAATATGTTTTCTGTTGCATCCAAGGATAGAATATGACCAAACAATTCTGAATTGCAAGAAAACATATTTACCTAAATGCTGTTAAGACTTTCCTGATCACAAAGATTGTTCAACAGTGGAAGATGTTGCTTGGAAGATAGTGGTGAATGCCCTTCATTGCAAGTCTTCACGCAGAGAGTGACTGATCACCTAGCACAGGGATTCTCAACTTGCAGGCCCCGTGGGCCAAATCTGGCCCATGGCACAAAATCAAATGGCTTGTGCCAGTGATGGGATGTAACAGGTTATCACCAGTTCGCCAGAACCGGTAGTAACTTTCCCCAGTGTCCTGGAGAACCGGTAGCAGCTTTTGGGGGGAACCACTTTCGGTGCTTACTTTTTCACTGGTTCCCCCACTGCGCATGCATGCCAAGCACTTAGTGTGTGTGCATGCCTACAGTGCTTGGTGCATATGCATGGCCTCCTTGCTGTCCCCCCAAGTGGGGAGGGGGAAGAGAAGCTAATAGCCTGAAGCTGCCTATAGCCTGCTCCCCAGGGTAAGTGACTAACCTTTGGATGTGGTGTGTCTGTGTGTATTTAATACCTTTACCTATATTGATGTACTACCACAGATCCTAAAAAGGCCTGGCAGCTGGCAGGCCTGGCTTGGGGTTTTTAAGCAAAGTCTTTGAGTTACCTCATCAATAAGCTACACCTGTGCTGTTCCAATTGCTGTTCCAGTTGGAGAACCCTTAAGGAGGTACAGCTGTTTTACATTTACATTAAGGCTTATTATCCTAGAGAACTGGTTAGGCAAAGACCTAGTACCTAACTTCTTTAACTGTTGAAAAGTTGAAAAGTGCCAAAATGATGCCAGTTTGTGGTGAGTTCATTCTGTAGTTCCTTCCATCTGACTTAGTGTGAGAAAGATTAGCCAAAATAAGCTTTAAGCTCTGGTTTAAAAGCTCTGATTGATTTGTGTTTGGGGTGGGTGGGTGGGTGTATTTTAATGTAGTTTTTATTTTATTTATTTATTTTATTTAATTTATTTATTTACAGGTTTGTGTTGTAGGTGGGTGGGTTGAGGGGTGTGTGTGTGTGTGCTTATTTTTATTTTATTTATTATTATTATTTTCTTTGGCCCCACCCACGATGTTGTTGTAGCAAATTTAAGAACCAAAAGAAATTCAGCACTCCACGACTCAGAATCAGAAATGCTTTTATTTTTCTGATCAGAAAAGATTCTGCAGTTAGTATCGCTACTCAACTGAGAATGCCTCTATTGGAAAACAGAGCATTCTTATACATTTTTCTCTTCCTGATCTTGTTTATTCCAACATTTCAACAGGTCACAGTGACCCATTGGATCAGTTTCACAAATTATTTCTCACCATTACATTTGTTGACCAAATACAATAGCCAAGTACAAAAGGTTACAAAGAATGTTTGTGTCAGTTCTCCTAGATACCACTGGGAACCATTAAGAATATACTTCTCATGAAACATGACCAGATCTTGGCAAGTCATAGATGTTTTTCGTCTACATTTGCATAACATCCTGTATATTTCTGGCACATAATTTGCTTGACTTTAGTATTTTCTAACTATTATCAAGTTCAAGCTGACATTTGGCATATTCTCAACATTACATTTGGCATATTTCAACATTACACAATGGTTATGCAAGTTCTACATATGAGCGTTACAAACAGAATTCTAATATTGCCACGTCGCTACTCATGCTAGCTTTAGTTTCTATAGCAGCAAGCAATATTTAATCAATATATTATATCTTTATTATTTATTCCATTTCAACTCCCCCCTTTGAATCTTTTCAAAACGTAAAGATTCACTATTCCTTATTCTCTAATTCTTCCATCATGGGTGGAGCGGTGGCTGAAGCATGAGTCCAGAGGGCCAGCAGGGTCTCCTGTTTCGCACTTACTTCAGCCATTTGACGAATCATAGTTGTTGCACAAGGTATGACACAAGGAATTATTAGGCATCCAAGTACAATAAGGCATCCTATAGCAACAAAGACTTGCAATAATGGGAATTTTGGCAACAAGGTTCCAAAAAACTCCTTAACATTGAAAGCAGTACTCCAATGTTGCTCTGGATTATATGTTAATTGCCTTATTTCCTTGGTTAACTGAGCCACTACTCGTCCTGATTCACCTATGTGCAAACAACAATTAGTAAGATTAAATTTTCCACACACCCCTCCCTCCTTTGCCAACAGGTAGTCCAAGGCTAGTCTATTTTGATATACTGCTGTCCGGAGCTTGTCTGTGTTCTTTGCCAGTATTTCCAAAGCCCGATTTATTCGAACCCCGGCCATATCCAAAACTGCCTGGAGTCGAATTATTCGGTTAAGCATGTAAATGGGGGTCCTGTACCCCCAGCTCCCATCCTCTGCCCAATTGGCCCGTCCGTAAGTGCATATTATTCTTTCATTGGTCCACACCTGGACACTTCCAGTATCATTTTTTTCATAGGCTGCCAAGTCCTTGCATGGGAACCCAGAAAATGCCGTTTCTGTACCTTCATACAGAACAGTCCTTTTTTTCCTTCCTGTTCCCAATTTCTCATAGACTGGCACTCCTAACAACTGTTTGCTTTCCAAGGGCAAAAGGAAAAAGGATGGTTTTATCCAGCCTAGAACGCAAGTTCCAGACCAGTTAGCTGGCAATTTCTCATAAGCTAGTCTTCCACATATCCAGTACATGTTTTCTGGTGCGGTCCAAGGACCTGCAGAATTTAAGTACGTCAGGAATGTGGTATCAAATTTTACCGGAGGGGGTAACTTGGAGGGAGATCTCCATGTTGTTTGACCATCTTCCCACGTTCCAAGGCATATTAGATGTCCAACATCTACAGCTCCTTCCCTTCTGAAACATGTCCTTCCCACTAGGTTCGTGGTCAGAGTCCAAATTATATCCTTCGGTTTGACACGTTTAGATATGCTGCCTGCTTTAGACAAGTTATTAAATAATTCAGGAGTAGTTTCTAAGGCTGTCCATGGCCACTGTTCACCCATGTTTGTTCCTCCACAAACAAAACAATTCTTCACAGTTAGTGTTTTGGCTATCTTTTCAGCCATTTCCACAAACAAGTTACGGGCCACTGAACCTATTTCAACCTCTTTTTCTTCCAATTCTTTTATCTTGTTATACACTGACCATCCTGTGTGTTTTATTTCTCCTTCATGTATCGTGTGAACCTTTAAGGTTATAAATGTCAAGGGATCCCTTCCCTTACCATCTATTCCTATTCCATAGCTTAACGCTTCTGGATGGTCTCTACTTACTTCAAGGGTCACTTGGTTTGTTCCCTCAATTCTAGAGAATCTTGTGATGTGATTACACCCTTTATATCCTCCTCCAGTATAATCACACACACAAGCCCATCCATGACAGTTTATTCGTCCTCCACAGGGTGTAAATTCATCTGGATGTCCTATTAATGGGTTAGTGTTACGTTCACACAAGTATTTCTGATTCCCTTTGTATGTTTCTGGTATTTGGCACTGCCCTCCATTGACCTTTATTGCTAATGCAAATTTTTCCTCCTGTAGTATTTCTTTTTCCACAAATATTTTGTCCTTCTGTATACTCAAGACACAAGATAAAAAGTCCCAAATATAGACTTGCTTGAAGTGTCCTCATATCTTCCACCTGTGCGTAGAGGGAATTGCTTCCAGGGGGAATTCCCAGCAGGGTGCTCTTCTGTCTTCTTTCTTCTCTATGTGATGTTCAATTGTGTAGAAAATGAATTATGTGTGTGGTGAACAAAGTACAGTACCTTAAGTTGAATGGTCCTTTAAGGCTTTATGTCCCTTATTTCTCAAGCCTCTTGAATCTCAGGACCAATGGTTTCCCGGTCTGCTTCACCTGGTACGTGGTTTTCTTCTGGACCTGGGCCTCTGTGGACTGATCAGGGCTATCAGAGTTCTGGATCTGGGACCTCTGGTGTAGCTCAGGATCGCTCTTGGCTGCAGATTTCAATCGAGTCCAATGGATCCAGGACTTTCCCTCCAGTGTCTTTACTGCAAGAGGAGAAGACATTACCACAGTATGGGGCCCTTTATATCTGGGTCTCAGCGGTTCATGTTTCCAGTGCTTTACCCATACTTTATCTCCTGGTTTAAAATTATGGGTAGCTGTCATTATGGGTGGTGGAATGACTTCCTGTACATAAGTTCTTAGATTATTTACATGTTCATTATGAGTTTGCAATACTTGCAATAACTTTTTAACCTCCACTCCCCCCTTATGAGCCAAATCTGGCCACCCTTCAAACATGTGTCGGAATAAAGTGGGTGGTCTACCATACAATAGCTCATACGGAGAGAGTCGATGCTTTGTGCGTGGTGTAGTTCGCATAATAAACAAAGCCATTGGTAAAACCTGAAGCCAATTACTCTGTGTCTCTAAGCATAGCTTAGTAATGCAATTTTTCAAAGTTCTGTTTGCTCTCTCCACCTGCCCCCCCGATTGTGGGTGGTATGCACAGTGAAAAGTCCATTTTATTCCAGCTGCCTCCGCTAAATGTTTATTGATTTCATCTACGAATTCACTGCCGTTATCGCTAGAAATGTGGGAGGGGCAACCGTGGCGAGGCAAAAGTTCCTTTATTAAAAATCTAGCAACCTGTATTGCTTTCTTATTTCTTGTAGGAAATGCCTCCACCCATCCTGAGTAGGTATCAATGAAAACAAGCAAGGCTTTATATGCATTTACTTTAGGCATGTCAGTGAAATCAACCATCACATAATCCATTGGAATATATGAAATTGGCTGAGACCCCTGGGGTAAAGAAATTCCTTGCCTTGCATTGACTTGTGCACAAGTGGAACATTGAGCTGTAACTTTGTGTGTCAATGAATGTAAATAGGGAACATAAAAGTAAGCCGATAGCTGATTAGCTAATGCTGTCTTCCCTATATGTGTTTCTGAATGAGTTTGTTGAACCAGGGGCCAAGCTAATGCTTTCGGAACCATTATTCTCCCATCTGAAAAGGTCCACCATCCCCCTTGCAAGGTAGCTTTAAAATCCTCTTTAGCTTTGAGTACTTCTACAGGTGTATAAGTTGGTTGGAACTTAGTTCTAAAATCAGACAAATTTAAAACTAACTCCAAAACTGCATTGGGATGGTTCATTCTTCTTTTTGCCGCATCCTTGGCTTCCCTATCTGCTTTTCTATTTCCAGTTGCAATCAGGCTATTTCCCTTTTGATGTCCTGGGCAGTGAATAACTGCTACTGATTTAGGTTCCTGTACAGCCTGTATTAATCTTCTTATTAAGTGTGCATACTGAATAATCTTCCCACTAGAGTCTGTGTATCCCCGCTCTTTGTATATTGCTGCATGAGCCTGCACTGTGAGAAAGGCATATTTGCTGTCTGTGTAAACATTTAAAGTCTGGCCTTTGGCCAGCTCCAACGCTCTAATGAGGGCCCAAAGTTCAGCCGCCTGTGCGCTGGTTCCTTGTGGTAAGGGTCCACTTTCGATCACCTCAACGTCACTTACCACAGCAAAACCTGCATACCTGATTCCCTCAGAAATAAAGCTGGATCCGTCTGTGTACCAGATTAGATCAGCATGTTGCAAGGGAACATCTGTAAGATCAGGCCTGCAGGAATATTGATTTTCCAAAGTTTGAAGACAACTATGTATAGGTAAATCTTCTTTATTCTCTGTCTCTATGGGCAGTAAAGTAGCAGGGTTTAAAGTGTTTGTTTGGTATAATGTTACCTGTGGATTTTCCATTAACATTGCTTGATATTTATACAATCTCTGATTGCTGATCCATAGATGCCCTTTATTTTCTAATATGGCTTGCAAAGCATGTGCTGTGTTTACTTGTACCGGAGCTGAGAAAGTGATTTTATCAGTTTCTTTTAATAATTCAGCCACGGCTGCCAGCATTTTTACACATAAGGGCCATCCTCTTGCCGGCCCATCAAGCTGTTTAGACAAATATGCTACAGGTTTTTGCCATGACCCATACTGCTGTGTCAACACCCCAATTGCAACATTACGTCTCACGTCTACGTATAACTTAAATGGTTTCTTTAAATCAGGTAATCCTAATGCTGGTGATGTTATTAATGCCTCTTTAAGCTGTCTAAACGCTGCTTCTTGCTCTGGCCCCCATTCAAAAGGATCTGTTTCTGCTCCTCTAGTAGACTGGTATAGGGGTTTAGCCATTAAGGCAAAGTTGGGAATCCAAAGACGACAATACCCCATCATTCCCAAAATGCCCCTTAACTCCCTTCTATTCTGTGGTCTTCCCAAAACTTGAATAGCTTGTTTCCTGGGTGTTCCTAGATACCTGTGTCCATCAGCTATTACATAGCCTAGATATTCCACTTCTTGTTGAACTAATTGGGCCTTTTTCCTTGATACCCTGTACCCACAGTCCTCTAACAATTTCAACAACCTCCTAGTATTTTCCCAGCAATCATCCTTTGTTTTTCCCGTAACCAAAAGATCATCTGCGTATTGTATTAGACAATCATCCTCCTTCACAGGTACAAAATAGGCTAAGTCTTCTGCTAAGGCTTGGCCAAAAAGAGTGGGCGAGTTGGAGAACCCCTGAACTAAGCGCTGCCAAGTTAGTTGTACCCTCACATTCCTTTTGGGGTCTGTCCATTCAAAAGCAAAGATGTCTTGGCTATCTTCTGCTAGAGGTATCGTGAAAAATGCGTCCTTTATATCAACTACGGAGTACCATTTCGCATTTGCAGGGATGGTACTGAGCAATACATAAGGATTTGGAACTATGGCATGTATAGGTACAACTGCAGCATTAACGGGACGTAGATCTTGGACAGGTCTCCATCCTCCATCCGGTTTCTTAACAGGTAAAATAGCAGTATTCCAACTTGATTGGGCACGTCTAATTATTCCTGCTTCTAGATATTTTTCAAATAATTCATGTATTGCTTCTAATGCTTCTGGAGCATACCGTCTTTGTGGTATCCTAACCGGTTTAGCTCCTGGTTTTAATTCAACATGGACTGGGGTAACATATTTAGCTAGACCTGGGGGGTTGTCTTCTGCCCATACACCCTTAACTTCAAATTCCTCCCATCCAATATTTTTGACTTCCTGAAAGGCCATTATTCTCCACGTTTCACTAACTGGGTGTTGTATTTTTAATTCTTGGGTCCCATTCTGAAAGCTAATGGTGGCTTGTAATTTTGTGAGCAAATCTCTTCCCATTAATGAAATGGGGCATTCAGGTACATATAAAAATTGATGTGTTATTTGCCCACTTCCTACTTGGCATTTAACTGGTTGCAACAATGATCTGGTAACAACTTTCCCATTTATTCCCTGTATTTTTACGCTTTCTTTAGTTTTCGCTGCCAATAATTGATTCAATACTGATCGTCCTGCTCCCGAGTCCACAATCAAAGGAACAAATTTTTCTCCCACTTTTAGGGTTACCCTGGGCTCGGAAAGTGGGACCTGAGCTCTAGGTCCTAGTCAATTATCCCACTGTGTTTCTGCCCTTCCTATAACACCATCCTGGGTATCATAGGCATTGTAGTTCTCTGCTTCCATGTATCGTCTGGGATTTGTTCCTCTTCCTCTATAACCTCCTCTTTGTCCTCTAGGGGGCCCTCCTCGTCCACGCATCTGCTGTGAATTAACTCTTCCCAATCCTCCTCTACCACTGAATGATTGTTTCTGCGGGCACTCTCTTTGCCAATGGCCGATCTTTTTACAATAGGCACATTGATCTGTCCTCAAAGGAGGACGGCTATTATTTGCAATTGCTAAAGCCAGAGTCTCAGCTTTACGTTTTTCCTTCAAAATCTGTTTTTTCTCTTCTTCATGGTCTCTATTTAAAAACACTTTCCTAGCTATTTCCATCAATTGAGAAGTATTCATACCCAAAGCTCCATCTAATTTTTGGAGTTTCTTTTTAATATCTGGGGCACTTTGGGTTATGAAACGTTCATTCAACAATATCCTATGGGCTGGATCTTCCAAATCCAAGCCTGTGTTGACCTTATATGCCTCTATTAACCTTGCCATAAACCCCTCAGGAGATTCATCTAACTGCTGCATTACTTGGGCAGGCTTTGAAAAATTTACAGGACCCTTTGAGGCTTCTTTTAAACTGTCAACAACAATTTTACGATACCGTTCCAATTCTAATCTGTCCCCAAGAACGTCCAAATCCCATTGAGGGTCCACACTTCCCATTGCTCTTTGGCGTTGTTCAATTTGCATGTCATTTGGATATTCAAGGGTAGCTACCTTATCTTTAGCTATACGGAACTTTTCCCTATCTTCCAATGTCAATAATGTCATTAGTAGCTGTTGAATATCTCTCCAATTAGGCAAATGCGTTTGCATAATTGTGGATACCAAATCCACTATTTCGGCAGGTTTTTTTCCAAAAGGGCCATAATGCTGTTACTTATTTCTACTTAAACAAACATACAACATTTAACTTTAAACAATACCAAAACAGTCAAACAATTTCAACTTATAAAACCAGACAGTTCACAGGCTTATAAAACCAAACAGTTTGCAGGCTTCTAACTAAAACCTTTGAGAATACAATTCTGTATTTCAACATTAAATGAAAGGTTCGGATCGCCCTCCGCCCTTCAAGGAAACTCGGCCATCTGTTTCCTATAATCACTAACCCAAAACAGGGACTTTAACCCTTTAGGGATTTGATGTGATTATAATTCCATATACTTGCCTGCTTTTTTCCGTTTCCCTCCAGCGACGTAGAGCAATTCTGTTCTGGTCTTTGTGGATTCTTGGACTCCTCTCACTCGCTGATCCAGCACCTTCGGCTTCTCCCCAGTGAAAATTCTCTGTGCAACTCAAGGGGTTGCAAGCCGGCGTTTCAGAGGTTTCCCTGGGAAAAGACCGGTCGCTAGACCAGGGTGGGGGTCTTGGCGAAGAGCCCAACAGCTCTTACTGATTTCCTTCTAGTCCCACCAGAGTTTCGCCAAAAATGTTGTAGCAAATTTAAGAACCAAAAGAAATTCAGCACTCCACGACTCAGAATCAGAAATGCTTTTATTTTTCTGATCAGAAAAGATTCTGCAGTTAGTATCGCTACTCAACTGAGAATGCCTCTATTGGAAAACAGAGCATTCTTATACATTTTTCTCTTCCTGATCTTGTTTATTCCAACATTTCAACAGGTCACAGTGACCCATTGGATCAGTTTCACAAATTATTTCTCACCATTACATTTGTTGACCAAATACAATAGCCAAGTACAAAAGGTTACAAAGAATGTTTGTGTCAGTTCTCCTAGATACCACTGGGAACCATTAAGAATATACTTCTCATGAAACATGACCAGATCTTGGCAAGTCATAGATGTTTTTCGTCTACATTTGCATAACATCCTGTATATTTCTGGCACATAATTTGCTTGACTTTAGTATTTTCTAACTATTATCAAGTTCAAGCTGACATTTGGCATATTCTCAACATTACATTTGGCATATTTCAACATTACACAATGGTTATGCAAGTTCTACATATGAGCGTTACAAACAGAATTCTAATATTGCCACGTCGCTACTCATGCTAGCTTTAGTTTCTATAGCAGCAAGCAATATTTAATCAATATATTATATCTTTATTATTTATTCCATTTCAATGTCATGATGTCATGACGTCAGCTCCGCCTACACTGTAATGACATCACGGTGGGGTAGTAAAAATTTTGACATTCCACCACTGGCTTGTGCCTTTGTTCTAGCCGCTGCTTCCACTGCTGCCGGAAGCGAACACACTCCCGGCAGCCATGGACGCGTTCCTGGCATCCACAGCCACCAGGAATTTATCTGATGTCAGAAATCCATCAGCAGGCACTGGATATGCGTCAGTGGCTGCCTGAAAACCTCACAGCTGCCAGGAATGCAGCTGTAGCTGCCGGGAACACGGCTGCAGCAGTCAGGAATGCCTCTGTAGTCATCAGGAACACCTCAACAGTCACTGGGAACATGTCCGTGGATGTTGGGAATGTGTCCACTGAGGCGTTCCCGGTGGCTGCAGATTTTCCTACACTCTGATGCATTTCTGGTTCCCGCTAACACATTTCTAGTGCACACTGATGCATTTCCGGTGGCTGCAGAAGTATTCATGGCTGGCAGGCCAAGTGTGGGGACAGGATGGCTAATTTAAGGGTTGCCATCCCCACCACCACCCGGTATTTGTACCTGTTTTATGTGTTTTTTATCTATTTTAATGTTTTAATGTTTTAATTTTTTTTTATGAATTTATGAATTAAGGTTTTATACATTGTATGTTATTGATTACCCATTATGGTAATGGATTCTGTAAGCCGCCCAGAGTCGGGTCTTCCCGAGTGGGGCGGGGTATTAAATGCAAACAAATAAAAAAATAAATTCCCAACAGCTGAGGATGCATTCCTGGCAGCTGCGGGGGGGGGGGGGGTCCTTCACCCACATCACACAGGTCCTCTAAGCCAGTAAGTAGGGGAGTGGTGAGGCTTTTGAGGGTGTGGTGGGCTTGAGGTGGTGCCATCACTGCCAAAGGCAATGGCTGCAGCAGGGGTGGGTGGGGTGGGAAATACCAGTCTAGCCCATAAACAGTTGGGGGGAATGATCCAGCCCCCAGTTTTAAAAGGTTGAGAATCCAACCTAGCAGAATGCTTTAGTAAATATTTTGTGCATGGGGGGGGGGCTTGTTTAGATTATCTCTGAGGTAATTTTTAACCCTGTGACTGTTGAAAAAGCACCAGTATAAATTTAGTCAAAAAATGCTCAGGAGAATAAGATGATGTTAATTTGGCATCTAAAAGGGGCAATAAAGTTGGAGGTAATCAAGTATATTTCTGGAAACAGCCAGGATGACACCACAGAAAAGTCTATTTCCATGATTGCTGCAATCCTAATCTCAGGAAATGGAAACAACCAAAGAAAAAACATCATCTTCGAAGGCAGGCAAATTAAGGCCAAAGGAAGCAGCCCATTAAATGTCCTACCCTGGTTCAAGGACATTTTGTACTTTAAATGTGAAAAATTAGTTGCATCTAGCCTCAATTCACAAACTGGTGCTGGCCTTTTAAGATTAGTACGTGATCAATTAAGCTTCTTCAGGTTATCATCTGCAGATATGTTTCAAGACCTACTGCGGATACCTGAAACTGTGAATAGTAGCGAACCCTATATTTTACATTGTAGTGTAGACAACAACCTCTAGTGCAGTGTTTCCCAACCTTTGGTTTTTTTACTTCAGTTCCCAGAAGCCTAAGTCATTTCCCCAAAGCACTGATCAGCCAATACAGTGGTACCTCGCATAATGAACGCATCGCATAGCAAAAAATTTGCATAATGAAGCGTTCGTTATGCAAGGGCGATACCCAGCATAATGAAATAATTTGTTATGCGTTGTTTTTGATAACTGGGGTATACCCGCTCAATGGGAACCCGAGTTAATGAACCTTATTTTCCTGTTATGCGGGGTATCTCCCATAGGGAACCGCAGAACGAAAAAAAACACAGTGAGGAACTCCGTGGAACAGTTTTTTTCGTTATGCAATGTTCTACTGTACATCCACAGCCAGGGAAAGTTCAATTTCTGGCTACGATTTTAAAAAGTGTGTGAATTTCATTAAGGGCTCCTTACCTTTTCCACTCCCCACTTCATGCACTGTTTTAATGCAGAAGTATTTTTAAGCAGATTATTTTTTAAAAGAACAGAGGCTCAAGACATTGCTGGACATTGTTCTCTTGTCAAGTGCACTGGCAGGAAGATAAAGCGCTTCATCTTTTCTATGGCTATTATTTTTCTACTCAAAACAGTTGGGCCCAGTTGTTTCCTGGCATGCTAAAACAGGAAAAGAAGAACCACCAACTGCATGTTCTAAACCTCTCCAATCAAAGGTTTTCAACCAGCAGAAAAGCAATGTTGCATAGTCTTGCCTTTTACAGTGGGCAGGTGGATCTAAACTAGACAAGTTCTCCTTTTTCACTATAAGAATTCCCATTGTTATCACCATGTATGAACTAGAACCACTTTGACACCAATTTTCCAGACACGTAGCACTTCATTACATTATATTTGTAGTTAGAGGTATCAGAGTTATTTTTGGTCCTCCACATTTACCAGATCTATCTTGTGTAATATGTGCATCATTGGGGATTTTTTATGCAAAGTGAAAGTTTAGCTACAATTGGTAGTCATGTTCATGTTTGTAAATAAATAAATAAATGGAAGAGGAAGATTTTTTTTACCTCCCATAAAAACTGGTACCATATATACGCGAATATAAGCTGACCCGAATATAAGCCGAGGTATTTAATTTTGACCTTGAAACCCAGGAAAATAGATTGACCCAAGTATAAGCTGAGAGTGGGAAATGCAGCAGCTGCTAGTGAGTTTCAGTAATTAAAATACAGTAATATTAATTATTTTAGTGATTTAAAAAAAACTGTACTTGCACCACCCACCAGTGGTAGCGCTGCAGGTAAAGTGGATGGGCAGGTCAATTGCACTGAGGAAGGAAGTGTTGCTCTAGCCTACCCTCTTGCTCCCCCCATCTTGGACACATGGAGCAGGGACAAAAGTATGAATGTATGGTAAGTAAAATCCTTTCTTTTTCCACACCAGTTGGAAGGGGGACACAACTGCATTATAGAGCTTCGTTCTTCATTTGCAGTTTTCTATAGGAAATAATTGAAAACAAACCAGAATAGGAGAACTTGATTTTCAATGTACAGTATTATAATGGAAAATCGCAATTTGCGCCCTCTTGTGGCCAGTTGTGTAATTTTGCCTCAGATTCTTTTGCAGTGGAAGTCCCAAAAGTACTGAATAACTTTTTTAAAACCCATATTTTTAGACCTTGTGGTTGTTGACCCGTGTATAGACCGAGTCCCCTTTTGGTCCTCATTTTTGGGGTTAAAAAACTTGGTTTATATTCAAGTATATACAGTATCTGCTAATAGCTCACCAGTGCTTTTTGAAGAATACACTGCACAACAATTTTGCTACTGGGAATAACACATGTGATTTACATGATATCAAGTGTGCTGATTTCAAATCTGAATTCAGAGTTTGCCTTTCACATACAGATTTTAAGGCATGCTATAGCTGTTCAAATGGTCAGTAATTGGGTAGTTTATTTTTACATGGGAACATTATAACAGTTGCAGGTACCATTATGCCAGTTGCCACCTCAGCTGAATCACATCCCCTGGTGGCATGCATGTTCCAGCAGTGGCTGGGCATATCTGGGCAAGTCAGGGAACTGACATCAGAAATAGGTATATAAGGCGAGACGGGCCAAGAGCTTGTCTCTAGTGTGAAACCATCTTATTGGATAGTAGAGCTAAGCCATAGTGAATCTCTTTTGAGCTAATGATGAGTAGGCGCAGCTGTGTTAATAAACCAGGCAATTTTTACTACATTTATGGCAAATATCCCCCGCCAATCAATGCAAGAACCTAACCAAGAAGGTGAGATCTGCTTACTTAAGATCCTGATAGCCTAGGCAGAATCGAACTTCAAATTTCGGTTCAGCACACTTGATTTAGTATAGGACATATAGATTAGAGTTAGACCAAATAGCAGACAAAATTAGTATTTTATTTTTTTGTGATGCACTGGTATATTCTCTCTTTGTGTCTGAAGTTTAGCTTCCATACAACTGGCACAAAGGTCCTATTACTGCTCATCTGTAAAATTAACCGGAAATCCTAATATGTACAGTATATAGTCTGATAGGGCCTTTGCTGCTGCTATTTAGTTTTAGTGTGTACAATTATTATTATCATGACAAGTGTACTACTGTGGAAAAAAACTACCAAAACAAATTTTCATTAAAATATACTGCTTTAATGTTTTAATAGTAAAACCTATAAAAGACTGTTACAAAATTAAAACCTTTAGTCACATATAGTACTTCAACCAAAGACTTCTTATACAATTTTTTAAAAAATTCTGAATATACATTACAATGAGATATCTGCATACCACCGATTTAATACACAAATGTGTTATACACTTATGTCTGCTGACATTTACTATCACAAAAGCAGAATAAGGATAGGATATTAGTATTGTAATAGTAATACAAACCTACACTTTTAGCTTGCGACAAATTGTTTACACGTTCGGAAGGAAATATTTCTAATTACAGTAATACCTCGGATAACGCTAAGACTTGGTTCCACAAGTCTTGGTGTTATCCGATTTTTAGTGTTATCCGATGCATGTTAAAATCCTATGGGATGGATCGGATAACATTAAAGCTCCATAGAGATACATTGTAACCGCACAGGCTTTAGCGGTTGTTATCCGATCCATCCCATAGGACCTTAACGTTATTCGATCCAATTCTCCTCCCCAGATTACTTAACGTTATGCGATTTTAGCGTTATCCGAGGTAAACGTTATCCGAGGTATTGCTGTACAGTCAATTCTATAGACTACAGCAAATAATGAGTTGGATCCAGTAGATGTAGAACAGATCTACTAGAATTAATAGGATTTAAGTTAATCAAAGCCTGACCTAACAAAAATAATTATCCAAATAAGAGCTGAATAATTACAAAATTTGTTAATATATTGCATTACAATGGAGGGGAATTACACTCTTATTGCATGTTTTCCCCACTACTCCAGCATTCTGTCTCTTTTACCACTCTTAAGAAAATAATCAAGGACAATTTACAGGTCTTTCTTATAAGGAAGAAAGAGTAAAGCCTATGTGATATTTAGTTCTGACCTTATCATTTCTGTGTATACTTTTTATGAAAATAATTCTGGATAGACTTATTTCCAAAAGAATTACTCTAACCTTTGCATAGAACTTAATAAATACAATAAAACCCCAAGTTACGCAAAAAAAAAGTTGCAGGTAGAGTCCAAGGACACTACCGACAAGGATTTAGTGCATGAATTTGATGTGTTGAATTATGCTCATTAGTTCATTTATTTCTTTTATTTCATTCATTAGTTAAAGGTGAAGAGTCATTTCAAATCCATCACAATGGAGGTTTTTTCACCCATTTCAGGCTCTCCACCACCCCTACCGCTGCTGGGAGGGTCAGGGGACCTGATGCAAGCTGTTTCTGACATCCCCTGACTTTCCCAGGGGCTGCTGCAAGGCAAAACACTGGGGGAAAAGTCTTTTGTCGGCTGCAGGTTTTTGTCTTGCAGCACCGCCTAGGAAGGTCGAAGAATGTCGGAAACAGCCCGGACCGGGTCCCCCGACCCTCCCAGAGGCAGCAGGAGCAGTGGAGAACCCGAAATGAGCAAAAAAAAAACAAAAAACCCTCCATTGTGATGGATTTCCCCCCCCCCACTCATTTTGGGCTCTCCACCACCCCTGCTGCCTCCAGGATGGTCAGAGGACCCAATTTGCACTGTTTCCAATGTCCCCTGATCTTCCTAGACCCTGCTGCAAGGCAAAACCTGCAGCCAACAATGGACTTTTTCCCTAGCGTTTTGCCTTACAGCACTGCCCGGGGACCAGCCACCTCTACTGCCACCATGGTAAGTCACTTCTTGAGACTTCTGGTGGTGGGGGAGGGTGGATTTTTAGTGATCAAAATGGCACTGCTGCCATTTTGACCTCTAAAGACTTGTGTCAGGGTTGTGCTGAATTTCACAATTCGGGGCATTTTCATAAATCTGGGTATGAAATTCAGCACAAAACCCTTTCATAAGTCGCATCATTCGTAACTCAAGGCATTTGTAAGTCAGGATTTTACTGTACTAGTAACAAAATAACAAAATACTTGTACAAGAATCACCTCCACATGTATACCCTTCCTCATCAAATATAATTCTCCTAAAGTTTCTTCTGCATTCCAGAAACTTCTTTTATCTCTCTCCACCATTCTTCAGATAGGATGTGCTATTGATCCTAATTCTACTTTGTACAGCAAGATATAATCTTTCATTTCATACAATCAGATACTTTCACTAATGAACTTCAGGGGTAAAAGAGATATTACTCTAACAGTCAGCATAGGGATTAAAGACAAGGAGAAGACCACTGAAACTTTGGTCACAGGCCTTAGGATAGCAGAGTAAGTTACACTGCCCTATATCCTTTTTTAAAGCTAAGTTAATGTACAGTATTTATAAAGACCATCTGTGTTCTACTTTTGTGTAAATATAAAGGTAAAGGTCACCCTTGCTCAAAAGCCAGTCATATCTGACTCTAGGGTTCAGTGCTCATCTCTGTTTATAGTCAAAGAGCCAGTGCTGTCTGCATCTGCAGACATTTCCATGAACATGTGGCAGGCATGCCTCAACACCAGAGTGCATGGAATGCTGCTTACCTTCCCACCAAAGTGGTACCTATTTATCTACTTGCAATTTCTTGCTTTCAAACTGCTAGGCTGGCAGGAGCTGGGACAGAGATGGGAGCTTACTCTATCATGCAGTACCCAGGAATCGAACTCCAACCTTCCAATCTGCAAGTTCAGCGTCTTAACCACTTGAGCCACTGCAGTCCCTTCTAAATACATAAAACACTTGTTTAATTAAGATAGTGAATTGTTTCAGATATTAGCAGACAGAAAGAGTAAATAGGTAGCTTTCTTTTCACTTATTGTAATATCCTAGTACTGAGATACATGTGATAACATAGGTTCAGACAGCAAGAGCAGCAAGAGGTACATTTCAAAGGTAGACCATCTGATTGTTTAGAAAAAGCTTAGTTTCAAAAGGAGAATTTGTTATCTCTATCCCTTTATTTGATTAAGATTTGTCTTTAGGAATTTCAAAAGGAGATTTGAAGGTTGAGCTACTGGCCAATTAAAAGAATTAAAAGCCTATACTAAGATATGGCAAACTGAATTGTCTCCAGCTTCCCTCAGGGGCAAGTGGTATTTTTCCACAAAATCATCCCTTTTCTGTATCCAAATTCATCAGCTTGCAAGGAAGGTTAACTAGCATAGGATAATTGATCAATGATGGAAGTATTGTATAAAATTAATCAATTAATCCAAGGATAATCCACTGGCTGCAAATTCATTCTTGGAGACACACTGCAGTCTTTTAAATATTGTCAACCAAGTGGGAACGCAGGCTCAGGAGATCTTCTCCAGCAGTCTACACTACAAGCAGGACTCTCAGTTCAGCCATCTATTCTGGATGTTGACATTGCTTCCCAACCAGCAGCAATGCTCTGCTGGGGAAGATGGTAATGCAATCCAACATCATCTCAAGGGTGGCAAACATTCCTTCCTGAGTTAGCTGGAACAACTGTCTGCCCCTGTATAATAAATTCCAAAGAATTCAAACAGAAAATATGTTGATCTCAAAAATGCACACTTCTGGGTAGTTGGAAGTCTTGCATTTGCTACTCCTAGACTCTCCCTTTCTTGTAGCTTCTATGTCTGAGACCAGTGGTGGGTTACAAAAATTTTTACTACCACCCTGTCGGCATGGTATTGTGGGTGTGGCCAGGGGAAAGCCCTGTGTTGCACCCAAATTAGGACTACTTTACAGTAAAACCTCAGATAACACTAAAACCTGGTTCCACAAGTCTTGGTGTTATACGATTTTAGTGTTATCCGATGCATGTTAAAATCCTATGGGATCCATAGAGATACATTGTAACCACACAGGCTTTAGCGGTTGTTATCCGAAGCATCCCATAGGATCTTAATGTTATCCGATGCAATTTCCCCCCCCCAGATTCCTTAATGTTATGCGATTTTAGTGTTATTCGATACTAATGTTATCTGAGGTATTACTGTATTTCAAAACTTGGATGGGCAGGGCCAGCCAGAATTTCTGTTACCAGTTCTGGCGAACTGGTGCAAACCTGCTGATGCCCACCACTGCCTGAGACCTAGTCCCAGGGTAATTAGATTTATGTACAATATCCCTTTTAATATTACATTTTACTTATTACCAAATTGTAGCTGGATAGAGCAAGATGAGAATGTACATATTCCTAAAAGACAAGCAAAAGTTTCCATATGGGAACAAAATTTAACAGCCTGAGAATCTCACTTTCATTTTGAAATATGAAACAAACATTTCTAGGTTTTAGTGAAGTTATTTTTGAAATTGAGACTATTTTATAACTCATGAGATCTTAGAAGCCAGGGGGTTTCTAAGTGACCAGCTAAGATATACACTCAGTGATATTTTTTTGTTTCCTTCCTATGAACAAGTAGGCAAAGCATATTTAAAGTTTAATTGTTCTTGCTACTGCTGACAAACTAAAGGCTTTTGGAACACTGCACTTGGGACAGTGTTTCCCAACACACCCCACAGGGGAGCTTCAATTCCCAGAAACCTAAATCAGTAGATTGGCTGATTAGTGCTTTGGGGAATTTACTTAGGCTTCTGGGAATTGAAATCCAAAAACCAAAGGTTGGGAAACACTGGGTTAAGACCATTTCACCTCTTTGCGTTCCAATATGTATACATCATGCTTCATATCTGAATTTTGCTTTGTGTATTTTAAGCTATTTTTCTCTTAAAGTATGATGACCTAGAAAGAATCATACTAGCCATATTGGAACATAAATGTTTTGTTGAAAGGAATGGGGTCTGCACAATTAGATACAGTCTAAACATGAAATATAACCTATATAAAATGCAAATTGACTAATGTATGAGGCCAATATGAACTAAAGCAAGAAAACCACTTTTTTTCTATTCCATATAACAGTATACAATGGAGTTATTGTTACTGAAAGGTTCTTTTGGCATTTCAGAACTTAATAGCAAAATGATATTAGAGACACAGAAGTAAATTTAAAATTAACTGTTGGGAGAAAACTACATAGATAATTTATAGAGTAATGAAATATTCATTTCCATTGTGTACTGAACTGAATTATAATATAAAATATGTTTTCTCAGATTAATAAAACTCAATTTATTTTAAACCATTTCCCCTTTGGGGCAAATTAACTGAAGTCTTAAGATTGTGTTAAGGTTCTTGCTTAGTATCTATATTAGGGACAAATATATTAAAGTAAGATGAAGTGTGCTATTACATATTGACTGCAAAAAGAGTTACATGAACCAGCAATAATACCTAGGTTAGTTGCAATAAAGTACAGAGGTATCAAAACGATTTAAAACTGAGGTACACTCTGTAGCATAGGAACACAAGCCTCAAGAAAGAGCATACAATACTTTCCTCAAAGGCACACCATCTTTCAAGAAGTGTAAAAGCAACATCTAGGAGGTTAAGCTGATTGTGGTTGCCAACCATTTATAGTCACACTTTCCCTTCAGACTGAGGAGTGTTCTACACACCCATTATATAAACTTTTGTTTGGCTGAGAATATAAGGGAACATCTTATTCTCTGCATTCACTGGGACTCTTTTGGATGTCACTCTTTCTTTGACATCCAATTTAGAGCATATTTTTGTTCCAGATCTAAAATCTGTTCTTATTGGTGATCCAAATTAATGTATAACATTTGGCAAAATAGTAAAAAGAACCTAATTCCATTCAAAACACAGAAATGAAAGTTGTATGTAACCTTTTCAGGGCATGAACCTCTGTGACCTATACAGTAATTCCATTTCCCCCTCTTTTTGCAAAAGTTCAAGCACCTCACCCTCCAAAAAGCGGAGCAAAAATTTTCCTCTTGCAACATAAGAGGGCAAAGGAAGAACACTGCTTATTTTTATGGGTTCCTGTAAGAAACGCCTGTTTCTGAAAGGAAGTACTGTACTGTATAGGGATAGCTCTGATGACCTTCAGAAACTGTATTTTTCTGGAAAGGTTTGGAAAATTGTTTGGTTTCCTGACACTTCATGCCAACTGAAACATTTCTAAATGTAATTAGCACCTAGGAACATTTAACACCTCTAGGAAAGCACATTTGAGGTTTTTACTCTTTCATGATAGTGAACAGAAAAACATATAGGATTACATTGATAACTATATATACATCCATATATTGATATATAACTTAATCTGAAATCTGTATTTTTTTCCTCAAAACTATTAAAAGCCCATATGTTTTCATGTTAACATTTACAGTCTCCTGCTCAATTGACTTACAAAAGTTTGCATCAAGTACCATTCATTTTTAAAAGTGAAAATTTACAATGTTAGTTTTAAAAAAAAAAAAAACCTTACACTCAATGAGCTAAAAATTAGGCGCATAGACTTCTAATTATACATTAACTCCTTAAGCATGAAAAATTGTAAGATTTTTGCTGAAAATCAGTGTTTTGCTGCATTTCAATCTCCTTTGTTTGCAACAAACATATGTAATAAAAATACAATTATAGAAGTATAGCATATTACTTCCATTGTCCTATTTCTATTGCATTTGACAACTTCCACATTTATTGGGATCTTCTCCATCAAGCCTAATCCACTTCTTCTCAATTTCAACCTGTAGTAACAAAAGCAAAAGGAGTGCAATTTTTTAAAAAAATATGTTATTAACAAAATTGTCAACATTATGTTCATTGAATTAATAGCCACCAATATTATAAAGAGTTTAGGGCTATTTCCAAGGGCACAGAAGTTTAAAAAATTACGAATTATTTTTTTATTTGGTAATGGTGGCTACTCCCTTGACAGCCAAAAGTGTAAAAGAAGAAGCAAAGAAGATGATGGTGGCTATTCCACTAAAAATTCCCCACATCTATCATAAAACCAGTAACACCAGTACACGCAACACTTTTTGCAAGCAAAATGAAGTACTGGGTTTAACAGTTGCAAATAAATTAAAACATGTGAACTAATAATGTTCTGAGAACTGTGGTTTCTAAGTTCTGTATAAGGAGTACCAGCTCTGAGAAAACTACAAAAAAAGGGGGGCATGTAGTCTTTGTGACACAATCAGAAGGCAAAGGTGGGTAACATCTTTATTACACTAATAAAACATCATTAATAAAAGGCATATGGGTTTTCATTAGGTTGTGCATCACAAAGCTGGTGGTAGTACATTAAAATAGTAAAAAGTCAAAAAATATCAAACACTATATTGAACAACTTGGGATAAACATTGTTATGGCTTTCTAAATTTTTGTGTCCCACTTTTCCCAACTCAAAAAGAACCATGTGTTTCAGTGTAACCCAATGGGGATCAGAGAGAATGCTAAATGACTGGCAACCTTTTATCAAACAAGACTGAGATATTAAAATCTACACTACTAGAGATTAAATCTGAAACATAAACCTCTCTGCAGCCCCCACCTCCCAGTTGTTGTTGTTGCTTTTTGAAACTTGCACGACAGGTACATCTGGCCTTGATTTTTGGAATGTTTATGCTTCTTTTGTATCAGCCCCCAGTATTTGGTGTCCAACCTAATGAAGACTCATACCGGGGGGGGGGGGTAGTTTATGCTTGTGTTGTTTTTTAGTGATTTATATATATATATTAATACTTATATACCACCTAACTTAGCGACTTGCACTACACTGGGCAGTGAAATACAAAATAAGATGCCCAATAACATCCCATCCTAAATAAACAAAATCCCACCCCAGGCACCTGTAAGAAAAATAGCAATCAACAAAACAAGCAGATGAACAAATAAGCAATAAATTGCAGACAATACTGATTAAAACTCATTAGGCAATCTATCCTTTGGAAGGATGTTTTTTAAAGTTTCCTTAAAGAGTTCTATTTTTATCGCTCCCTTGAAAGCCTGGAAAGGACCTGATGAATATAATAAAGGTATCACCTATGCTTACCTTCAAACTGTAGAACAGTACTCCTCTATAATAGTAATAGTGGAGTTCTTACTATTTTCAAGGCTAAAAATTAATCTACTTCAGCTTTCCCAAACTTGATGATTTCCAAATATACTATTCTTATAATCTCCAGTAACTCCAGCCATTGCTCAGGCTCAATCAGAAAGACTGCTCTACTTCAACTATTTATGTCAGGGATTCTCAACCTACAGCTTGGCCCACAGTACCATTTCATGTGGGGGTCCCACCGCCTCCACCACACCAAGAAGTGTCATGTGGTGGAAGAAGGGCAAAATGGCCATCCAGCTTTTGAAGCTCTCTGTGGGAGCATGACCCAGCCCTTGGCTTTAAAAGGTTGAGAACTCCTGATTTATGCCTTTGAAGAAAACAAAATAAAGAAATGAAGGAAAGTTACATATAAGTGGTTAAGATTCTCAATTAGGTTAAAAACAGGAAAAGAGAAATAATACCTGATTATTTTTTTGGGGGAATAGTAGCCATGTTAGTCTGTGGTTCAGGCATATCAGAAAACAAAATAAAATAAACAAAATAAAAAACACTGTAGCACTTTAAAGACTAACTGCTATATTTTTTAGCTTTCATGGATCAAGTCCACTTTTTCAGACAAGGAGTGAAACTTACAAACCTGACAATTATAATATGTTTTATGAGTCACATGTTTCTGGGGTTGAACATCATTCTCAATGCCCAGTGATTTCACTTCAGTTCCGGAAGCACAAGCATCAGGCATAACAAACTGTACTGTGGCAAAGGGATACCAGTCAGAGGGGATTTCCTGATCTGACCCAAGCTCTAGCTTGTAAGACAAGCTGTGTGGATAATCTGGACCTTGAAAAGGGAAAAAGGACAGTGTCATTGTAAAGCATAGCAAAAACAAGTAGTAGGGCAGCGATCAATTCATAGGAGTATTTTTCTCCAGCATGATCAAGGGAACAATTCGGTGAGAGAGGAAACCACTTTGGCACTATATATTCATCACCATTCTCAGATAAATGTAACCTAAATCATTTGTGCCATGGCTGAAACCAGAGTTTCACAATTTCAAAGACTTGGAACTTTTACAGTTCAAATATACACACAATTATATACGAAGTGAAACCATTTATTATTTCAATGTATTCCTCCAGAAGTAATTAGGTTAACAATTCTTTCCCTGCCCTCATTTCTCTGCTCCAAATAGCCTTTCTTCAGAAATTACTTTTCCCTACATGGAACACTCTTAGATATTTTAATAAAGACATCTCTATGTAAATGAGCAATTCAATCCAGCACATATGTGTGTGCATGTGTTATCTGCCATTGAGTCAGAACTGACCTATAACAATCCTAACAGGGCTTTAAGCAATGGTTTCACCTTCACTGAATTTATATGGCAAGATGTCTCCTGAAACTTGGTCCATCACCCTGTCCACTACATAACACTGGGATCAGCACAGGGTAGGATGCTCTTTAAAATGATTTATTATTCATTCATATTTTATTAGAACTTCAATCAGATAGATGGGATAAAATAAATACATAAATAAACAAGCAAGCCTTTTTTAAAAAATAAGTGCAATTTTTGAAATCAGATATAGACAAATATTTGTAATACTAATTATTATTTTTAAAAACTGGCAAGCACTTTCTTAGGAGAGATAATCTTTCTTTTCAGTGTGACAGGAAATACCTTTTAAAATTATGCAAATGTTTGAAGTGGTAGCCTTGTTAGTCTGTGTAAGCATATCTGAGAGTAAATAAAACAGAACAGCAAAAAAAAAAAAGACAAAAAATGTTCTGTCACCTTAAAGACTAACTCCTGTATTTAACTATGAGCTTTTGTGAACGAAGTCCACTTTATCAGACAAATTATGCAGTTCCCATATGTATCATCTAAAACTAAAAATGCTTTTCATCTTCAGAATAGTTTTCATCCAAGTTTTAAATGTGTGTAAATATAGCCTATTAACACTTAAGAAAAATCACTCAAAATTTTAATTCGATACAGCCTTCTTTCTTAGGACTTCCTAGTGCTTTAAAATATAATTCTCATCAGCCTTACTGGCATAGTCAGTGGTCAAGTCATCATATGGGAGACAGAGGGGGAAACTGCCTAGGGGCCAAATCAAAACAGTGTCTACTGTATTCCTCAATGATCACATTACTAAAATGTGAGACTGATCATGCCTTTATCTCACACTGGCTGACTATGAATAGGTGCCATGAAATGTAGCTATTTCCATGGCCAGATGTTTGATTATCACAGGATCAAACCCCTTGAAAATTTGTTTAATATTTTGTGAACTCTGAGCTTGCTTAATAAAATTTTATCCCATATAGATTTTGGATTTTTCCCTTTCAGCCAACACTATTTTCAGTGAGTTACGAACCTAGTTGCAGAGTCAAAGGTTATGAGATCAGTTCCTCACAGCGTTTTGCAGAAAAAGTACAAGCTTTTACAGCCTTGGACAAGCTGCACAGTCCCTGAATACCCTAGGAAGAAGGGAAGGGTGAACCACTTCTAAGTACTCTATCCCCAAAAACCCTGAATAGGGTTGTCATAAATCATAATAATTTTGACAACAGGTTGGAGTAATAGTAGTTATTATCTTCCCTTTCAGGATGATAGATATTCCACATATCTCTAAACAATGTAAGAATGCCATTTTGGTATCCTGAGGATCCTACCCAATCTCAAACAACTCCAGGTTAAATTAAATTACATTCCTTCTTGCTCGAGGAAAAAAATTAATCACAAAATCAACCATAACAAAAAGCTAAAGTGCTTCTGCTTTCCTGTATATTCGTCTCATCAAATGCCAGAAGTGTAACTAGGGGCCTTCTCTGGTCCTTTTGGATACTCCAACTCTGACACAAACTAAATGTAATAGCTAGTCTACCAGCAGAACACTAAAGGATATTCCTTTTTCAAGTTTGTACTGTATGTCAATTACAAAACATCTAGCAGTGTAACAATGCTGCTCTCTTTTGGCAGGCAAATGCTATGATAGGAGTTACGGTGGAAAAACAAGGTACAGTATGTACGGTACAGTAGTCTGATTTTCATTAAATACTCCCATACAAATCTTTACCAGAAATAATACAAATATTTCATCTAAATTTTATTTGACACAGAAGCATATATTTCTCTACTCCTATTATGTTCTTCTTTTAGAAAGCTTAGGCCAATGGAAGGCACATAACAGTCCATACTTATTTCACTCTATCACAACCAGTCTATTTAATAAAAAGCCCTATCATAGAAAGCAGGGTGTTGGGGGGGGGGGGTGTCTTACTGTCACCACAGATCTTTGTCCTTTTTTATGACTAGTAAAAGTATAATTATGCACACATATAATTAAGCAAACACAATGTTGCTTTGCATAGCTGACAAGGCTAAACTTTTTCTTGAGAAAGATGTGGGTTAAGTATTTTCATTACACAGTATATAAAACCCCCCAAATATATAAGAAAACAGTCCTAACTGTCCAAAATAGCCAAAGGCCATGTGAGCTGACACTAGCCCATCTGAAGTTGTAAGGAATCATCCAACCCTTTTCTGTGCAGGAAATTACTTAGGCCTCACTGTAATCTTAATTTGTGTCAACATTTTAGCTGTCTCCCTGGGCTGGAGGTTTGAATCTAACATGTCATGACTTTTTCCTCACATACCTCTTCTGATTCTTTTTTACTTTTCTGCTCACAGATCTTAGTCAGCAGAGCAGCTGTTAGCAGATACTGTAGCTAGAACTGCATATTCTAAGATCAATTTTGGTATACGGTTCTGCTAGCAAAAGGGCATTTTTGTCAGTACAAAACACTTACACCTAAGACTAAACCCCTTCAGTTGGCTATCTTTGGGTCAGAAATGCATTTGTCCATATCCACAAAACGAGAGCAAGACATAATTCTATATTCTCCTTCTGCCACAATGTAATGGAAAAGATAAACAGAGAATGTCTCCTTTACTGTCCCTGATATTAAACATTTCATTCACCTTTACACATTTGGGAAAAACCAGATGAATCTGGTTTATGGAAAGCTTATATCAATTTTTAGCTGTGTCAAATGGAAAAAAAGACATTCTTTCCAAAACAATATGCAGATTCTTATATCTCTCCCTCTGCCACAGAGACAAATATACAATACCCAGAGCAATTTCTGGCACAAAATTAAAAATTTTTACTGAGATACTGCACATAAAAGAAGTTATTTACAGCCCTGGCTGCCTTTGGATTTAAAAGAAATCTGAATCAAAACCAAACAAAAAAATTTAACCTGAAGGTCCCTTTTTAAGAGACTTTGCAAAAATTGAAGTTCCCTTGCCAGTCATTGAGTTTGTTACATTGATATGGCATTAAAATACAGACATTTCTAACATTCAAGAGAGAATAATCTGTCGGGAATTATGTTTGTTTTTCTCAAATAAACAAGCCAGTTTATTATCTAAAGCTGAATAGGTAGAAGCAACTACAAGCAGTAAGACTGACAGATACTTAGCCATTATTAGCATGTGTTAATCAATGAATTACTGTCCCTTCTACTTACATCTCAGGAGTGTCGCACTGTTAACCTTCAATGAGTCAATGTAATTGCTTTCCAGTACAATACAATACTATTTTAAATAAAATTTTATATAAATCAAATATTTACTTGAATTTTTATCTGGAAGTCTGTCAATCTTCCATACAATGGCTCTATAGGCACTTTCATATTTGGCTGTTCCAACTGAAACCTGTATTACAGGGTCTGATTCAATCTCTGTTAAAGAACCAAGACATGCTCTTCTGTTCATTTTTGATTTCAGGGACTTCTGTCTTTGAAGATTCATAGTCCAAAGAGTTTTTATCCACTGGTGAGGAACAGGAAAGTGAACCATAATATTTTCACTGTGCTTCATGGGATGTGAATGCACTGAAGCCAAAGTAGAAGGGGACATATTTATGAAAGCCTGGAGTTCAACATAAGCTCCCTGAACTACTACCAAGGCTTTGACAGAAAATGGAAGATCAGATCCATTATATTTAGTCCTGAATCGCATAAGTTCTGTCCTACAGCCTTCTGGAAGTATACATTTAATTATTCTTGACTGCTCGAATTCTTGTTTTTTCACACACTGATGGAAATGATAGTCAAGAATTTCAATCAATTTCTTTTCAGCATCCTTCTCAAAGTAATGCTCATCTCTCTTCTGAAGTTCCAAGTCATTAAGTGCCAAAAAGAACTCAGAGTTTCCATTCACAAAACTCAAGCAATAAATATGGGTAATTACAGCACTTTCAACTAGCTTGGCTTCTGCTTTGGTAATTTCCCCCCAAAAGTTGTCTACTACCTCTAGGATAATTTCTTGTTCTTCATAATGTCTCCTTGGCTTTGAAATTGTAGGCAGCTTCATTAATTCATCCTCAAAAACCAGTAGGAATTCAGTGAAGTCATTGTAATCAATAGTACCCAGTTTCAGCATCTGTTCTATCTCTGGTTCATGAACAGTTTCAGCTTTTGGATGATATTTCTTTTTCTCCTGGTATGTCACATGTTCAATCTTCACAGTATGGATTTTACCAGAAATGTTGCAGTTTTCTAATTTGGGTTCTGAAAGCCTACAGTATGGCTGCAGCTGGAATTCTTTGAAAGGTTTTTCAAGACCCTTTTCATAGTACATTTGCAGGATTCCTCCAGGTAAGACCCTGAGGTATATAGGTCCCCACTGCCTTGAAGACATCATATTTTTCTTTTCAGGAATCCTCAACATGAAAGGCCAACCCTCTTTTCTTTGGCTGCTGAACAGGTTGCATGGTATGAAAGAAGAAAAGCCATCTCCAGAATACATGCATGGCATGCTGGTCAAAGTCCTTTCATTATATGAAGAATCAATCTGCAAGTTTTCAAGCTTCTCACAAATATAACTGAATGATCCCTGATTAAGACTTTTTTGATCATGCAAACTTTCTATTTCTTTGGAAGAACAACCATCTTTTTCAGAGATTGGACTCCTTCTATGCATATCAAAGGTAGGTGAAGACACATTAGGCTGATCTTTAAACCAAAATGGACTGGAAAAGGCACAATCATTTTGAACATACGGAAAAGTTTGTGATTCTGAGCTATCTTCCAATATCTTTGAATTTTCCTCCTGCATGGCACTTGCACCAGTTGCTGGCATAGCGACAGAAAACTCTGAATTATGCTCTGTTTGAGATATACCAGACAGTTTTAGAGAAGATGATTCATCTAATGGAAGATTATCACTTAATAACAATTCTGGAATTGGACAAAGATGAAACCCAGATTTGGGGATGCAAAAACTTGCAGGATAATCTTTGGTAGGTGTACAGAGTGGAGAATTACTAGGAGGCCCAGGGCTAAAATAGCAATCACCTACAGGCGATGAAAAAGAAGTAGTGCTGGAGGAATATGATTGATTTGAAGAAACAGCTGTCTTTGGCAAAAAGAGTTTAAGCCCATTTGCCTTGCAGGTGCTCTGACTTTCTCCTGCCTTCTGAGGAGACTGAAAGAGGGGCTCATCTTCAAAAGTAACCCAGTTTGTAGAATTTGTGCTAAACATCTTGTGACAACAAGCTGAAGAAACTCATCAGAAGCTTCACTTGCTAATCATCTATTTGAAAAAAGAGAAAAATTGAAGTTAGAAAAAGGCTCTTACATTTATAAGAGTACATCTACATCACATATCAAGAACATCAAGAACAAGAACAAGTCAAATTCTCACATTTGGTGACCCTTTCCAGGGTTTTCTACTAAAGAGTTGTGCCTCCAGACGGAGCTAATGCCCTTCTGTAAGGGGGTAAGACCTGGCTGGTAGGACATGTGTGGGGTGCAGACCAGACAGTCACCTCGGCCGGCTGGCTCTTTTGACCCCCACCTCTCTCCCTGTTATATTTTTAATTTTTAATCCTTTTAGCTTTTACATTTTTTAACCTTTTAATGTAACTAATGTGTTTAATTGTGTTTTTAGTCTTGTAAGCCGCCCTGAGTCTTTAGATGAGGGTGGGATATACATTTGATAAATAAATAAATAAATAAATAAATAAGAATGCAAAAAAAGTGGTTTAAAATTCCATTCTTCTGGGGACACATTCTGAGTCACATAGGCTGATTCTCCTCAGTTCTGAAAAAGATGTGTTCAAATTTTAATAATTCTGATTTATGGTGACTTTCCCTAGTGTTTTCTAGGTAGAGAATACTCAGAAGTAGTTTACCATCCCCTTCTTCTGGGAGCTATCTGGGACTGTGCTGCTTGGCCAAAGCCACACATGCTAGTTCTTCTGAGATACACAGTGGGAAGTTGAACCTCTGGCTCCACAGCCAGATATATAACTCACTGAGTTATCCAGCCAGTTATACAATAATGTTACTCTAACACTTTTTCATAAATATCATGCCTCTGCAGCTGTGGGGTGGCTATGGAAGCCGACGGGGGAGTCCCCCGTCAGCTTTCCAGCCACCCCACCCCTGCTTCCGCAGCTGCAGGGTAGCTGGGAAGCTGAACGGAGAACCCCGTTCAGCTTTCCAGCCACCCTGCTGTACGAAACGATTGCATCGGATAACACTAACAGATCGTTATCTGATGCAAAATTTCTTTGGAAATTTTGCAGCGTTATCTGATTTTAGTGTTATCCGATGCAGTCGTTATCCGAGGTATTACTGTATGTATCATTGGAGACCAAGGCAAAGATCATTCACTCCATTGTATTCTTGGTTCCTATGTACAGTTGTGAAGAAACCTGACTCCGGGGGGGGGGGGTGTTTGAAATACATGCTGGAAACAAGTTTTGTAGATATTGTGGACTGCCAGAAAAATTCATAAGTGCGTCCTAGAAAAGATCAAGTCTGAACTTTCTCTGGAAAAAAATGACAAAGACAATAATGCTGGGTTGTAAAGGAAACTGTGCCAAGGCTTCATCTAATAATTTCTCCTCTCCTCAACTTTCATTATAATCTCGGGATGGATCACCCAGGGGAAGGATGTGAAAAGGGAAATTATTAAGCCTGACATTTCAGACTTGGTCCTTAGTTCAAGATACTCAGTCTGTGAGAGTCTTCCCGGAAGCAAGACATTTTTTGCTACCACCAATCACATTTCCATACTCCTGAGTAACATGCCTGACCAAACCCCCAGATTCAGTTCATCTGTACTCATACAAGATTAATGGTTAAGACGCTGAACTTGAACTTTAACCCAGCAGTCTAAACTGAAGTTGAAGAAGTACACTTCCCTAAGCTGAAACTGCACAGAATCAATACAGTACATTTTATATTTGTAACAGGCAATACTGGGACTTATACCTCCGCTCCTTCAATATGCTAAGAAGTTACAGTACATGTTAACTGCTCAGAAATGCGTGCGTAATGTGTTTTCTAAGGACACAATACCAGCCTTCACTTGGAATTTCCTGCTAGTTTGATTTATATTCCAAATATTGCTTAAGTCTGACTTCTGGCTAACATTCTGCATGGATGGACAAACTATTTTTATCCTCTTTTCTAACCACAGCTATTTAAAATGAATATTAATAGTCTTTTTCCATCACAAGATACTAGCCAGAAAAAATCCTACAAAAGCAGAAAAACACTTCTGAAAATATTATGCAATTTAAAAAACATTGCCAAACATCTTATTGGCTTTATATCCCACAAATTATAAATATTTCAAGAATTATTCAAAATACTGTATTCTTTCAAAATTTTAAACCCTAATAGTATTTTGATTATTTAGTAAAGAAAATGTTTCATATCAGTATTATGGAGGAGGGAACCTACCAGTATACAGCATTTGGTGAAACTGAGATACAGTGGTACCTTGCTTAAAGAGCATAATGTGTTCCAGGGGATTGCTCTTTAAGCGAGTTTGCTCTTTAAGTGAAACATCATTGTAAGTGACCAATTGTGACTCCTGGTGGGGAGGACTGTGAACCCCGATTTAGTTGTTAAGCAGGTTTTTCGTTGGTTTTAGTTGTTAAGAGAGGCGACCATTCAGAGAAAATGCTGCTCTTTAAGTGAGTTAGTCTCTAAGCAAGGCGCTCTTTATGCGAGGTTTTACTGTACAGTCAAACCTCGGATAACGTTATGGCTTGGTTCCACAAGTCATGACGTTATCCAATTTTTAGCGTTGTCCAATGCATGCATTGAACAACACTAAAAAAAAAAGCCCTGACTTCAGGGACAAACCGCGCAGTTTGTCCCTGAAGTCATCGCTGTGGTTGGGGGTTGGATTGGGTAACCCAATCCAACCCCCAACCGTAGTGATCGCTAAGAGTGCAGTAGGGTCGGGGGGATGGTGCTCGCTCATGTGCAAAAAGGATCGCTGGGGGGAATGGATTGGGGATGGATAGCGGGGTGTGTGGATTGGGTAGATGTTCTACCCAAACCACACACACACCCCAGACGACTGCCTAAAGAATCATTATCCAGATGCAAGTTATCCAATGTAAGTTTTCCCAAACAACTTGCATCGTTATCCGATTCTAGCGTTTTCCGATGCAATCGTTATCCGAGGTATTACTGTATTAGTAGATCTATTTTTATATTCTTCACACATTTTAGAAACAGAAGTACTGTGCAGTATAACTTTGAACTCTACTTTCTAAACACACTCACTGCTTTAGCTCAGTAAGGTAAAGGTCACTGTTGCTCGAATGCCAGTCATATCCAACTCTAGCGTTCAGTACTCATCTCTGTTTCATAGCCGAAGCAGCAGTGCTGTCTGCTTCTGCAGACATTTCTGTGGTCATGTGGCAGGCATGACTAGACCCTGGAGAGCACAGAACGCTGTTCATCTTCCCACGGAAGTGGTCCCTATTTATCTACTTGCAATTTCTTGCTTTCAAACTGGTAGGTTGGTAGGAGCTGGGAGAAAGATAGGACCCCATTCCATCCTGCAGTATTCGGGTATAGAACGGCTGACCTGCCGCCTTACAGTCAGCATCTTAGCCACTTGAGCAACTGCAATATAGATCTGTCTTAGACTTTGATGTGAGAAACCAAAGTTGGCTTAAGCTCTACGGGCTCTGGTAAGTTTATGAGAGGCTTCCTGTGAAGAATCCAATGGGCAAATTCTACCACACACAATCCCTTGCAACTCCCACAGAGTTTAGCCCTGCACATCCCTATCATTTTCCCTGAAAATGGCTGATGGAATCTGAATTCATTAAACTTGAAAAAAGTTTGCAAGAGGTTTGTTTTCTTGATCAATGTGTCAAGAAATCCTGGCTAGTAAATTTCTGTAGACCTCAGGAAATTATAGTCCATTATGCCTTGTTGCTACTCTAGTTCTGTTCCTAGAACAGAGCATGTTTTTGTAGTTAGAATAAGGTTGTACTTTGAGAAACAGAGAAATGTCTACTTCCCAGTGTAAAATGCTCTCTTAAAAGCTTCCCATATCACTGTTTCTCTCTTACCAGTAAGATGTGTTAAGAGATGTAAATGCAACCCAGGGCACACATTAGTACAGTGGTTCGAAACCTACACCCCCCAACAGCATTATATCCAGCCTGCAACAACCCCAGAAGCGGAAATGTTTACGACACCCATAAGCACACATGCTGCGGTTTGCGACAGCGTTTATGTGTCCATCCGGCTCAGTTGTTTGAGGAGGAGTGGTACACTCGTGGCGAAAAAACCTTGAGAACCCCTGCATTAGGAGGAGTAGCACAGACTTCTGAGCACATGTATTGTCTGATGACATTTTTGTGAATAAATACTATTTTCTTATTTATTTATTTTTACCTTAAACATTTGTGTGTGTAGATATTATAGTTTGACTGTTGGTTGGGATAAACTATTATAACAAAAGGAGAATTTCCTTTACACAAAATTTTAGTCTGCCCCATTTTTTGCTGTGCAACAACCAAATAATCTTAAATACCAAATAGGATAATTTAGTAAGAAGGAGAGTACTGTATAACCAAAACAAACAGGAATACTGTAGTGCCAGGGCATAATGGCACTACTAGAAGATTATTATTTCAAGGAGCTTAGTGGCACATGTCAAGTCTTCCAACAAGCCCATGACTTGAAATGGTTACATTTAATTGAGGTGGCTTGTTTAACAGGGAAAGAAATTTTATTTATTTATTTATTTATTTATTTAGATTTATTATCCCGCCCTAATCAGGCGAACCTGACTCTAGGCGGCTTACAGAAATTCATAAATTAAAACCTTAAGGTTCATAAATTACTTAAAAGTCAATTAAAAAAGAATTAAACCCTGAATTTACAAAAATCTAAAAGATTTAAAAAGGTTAAAAGGTTTAAAAAGATTTTAAAAGTTTAAAAGAGTGAGGGAGGGGTGGCTGTCCCATCATCTCAGCCACCCAACATGGGACCCCAAATTCCTGGAGCCCCACACCTGCCCTGCCAGCCAGGTTTTTAGGCCCTTCCGAAAGGACAGGAGCTCTGTCTGTAGACGTAACTCAGTTGGCAGGAGGTTCCAAAGGGCCGGGGCGGCCACGGAGAAGGCCCTCTTTCTGGTGCTAGAGAGATGCGCCTCTCTAGCCGATGGAATGATAAGAGAGCCTCTCCGATCCGCCCTGGTGGGACGGACAGATGTCTTCTAAAAATAAAGCCTTGATGCTTGGAAAGTTGGGGGGCAAAAGAAGAAGGGGGCAGCCAAAATGAGATGGCTAGATAGTACAGTTGTACCTCGGTTAAAGAGCATAATGCTTTCCACAGGATTGCTCTTTAAGTGAGTTTGCTCTTTAAGCAAAACACCATTGTAAGTGACCAATTGTGATTTCTGGCAGGGGGGATTGTGAACCCTGATGTATTTGTTAGGTGAGGTTTTGGTTGGTTTTAGTTGTTAAGCGAAGTGACCATTCAGAGAAAATTCTGCTCTTTAAGCAAGTTACTCTCTAAGCAAGGCGCTCTTTATGTGAGGGTTTACTGTATTGTAGACACAATGGGCACAGAGTTGGTTGGGTTGAGGTGGATGGTGGATTACAGAGGTACCTGGCGGGCAATGGTCCATGGGGTCACAAAGGTCGGAATCGACTGTGCAAGTGAACAACAACAAGCAATGATAACCAAGTACAAAAATACACACTTGAAATAAAATAGAACTTGAATAAAATGGAATTTGAATAAAACAGCACATATTGAACCTAGGTTTTTGTTTTCAGACTCAGAACTGGTAATTTGTGATACTCCCTTCTCACAAAAGAATTCCTTCTCACTCCTGAATATACTAAATTTTCTTTATTTCAGCATCCTGACTTGGACAGAAGTAACAATGTTGTTGCTGCTATTAAACTGCAAGGATTTGCCTGTCTTCTAACTTGCTACCAGATTCTGACCTACCCAAAATTGATGTAAAGATTTCAGAACAAAGCAGCTAAACTGATTATCAAGACTGTGATTGAAGGCAAGTTCAAACATGAAGCTCCATCTTTATGCATTTTACATTAGAAGAAGTTACAAGTGTTTGTCTCTGAGCAGTTCTTTACTCCTTCTAGCAGTCTTGCAGTCTAATTATGGGTATGAATCACCATCAAAACTACAATGAATAAAGAGTTGGTAAAGTGAATGGTTACTTGACACAAACAAACTAAATACAAGGTTAACACAAACACTGAAAAGTGAGGAAATAAGCATAATCACAAGCAGTTTGCAGAAGTTCAATTAGCACCTAAGAAGAAAAGTGGTTTAAAAACAAGCTAGCTGGGAGCCCAGTAGAAAAATATTGGTCAGCAAGCAATGAATCTGTTATTTTCCTCATGACTTCTGTTTTAACCTCTGTGACCAACAAAAAATGTTGGCAACTTTCAGCACAGCTATCCTGAAACTTCTGTGCTTTGTAAATCAACAGAACATAAGCAGTGCCTTATGTTAACATGGAATGCATCCTTTATTGACTTAATCATATATTCCACATTTTATATGTATTACTAGCATAAAGAAGTTCTAAATTCTCTTTTCTCTTAGTATTCTGCATAGCTGCTTTTAAGACTTTTCTAGTAAAACTTTCTAGTGGCATCAACTGCAAACAGACTCTGACGTTTTGTGCCAACTGAGAATTAAACTGCAGGATCTGTAGCCTGGAAGTCAAAAACTAAACTATCACAGCCTCAGAACTGTTATTCTATGGTTCCCTACCTTGGCACTATTCTACACAGTTTTCATAAAGTTGTATGAAACTCAGTTCTTTTAAAAGATTCTGTACAACAATATGTGACAGAATTAATGTTGTAATCTGCTTTGGTTCCTCTTGAGGAAAAAGGCAGCGTATCAATATTTTAAGTAAATAAATAGATCTACATAGCAATTTTACACATGGATAATAACAGAATTCAGACAGACATCAGAATCTAGTGGGAAAAGCTCAACACAGAATAGTGAGTTCAGACTATATAGAGAGCATAGTGTCTTCACCTCATCCTATTTTGTAAAACAGGACTATTAAGTATGTATTTGGCAGCACCATGGAATTATCAAATTTCCTCTGGATTTCAATTCCCACTCTACCTGCATTGTCATAATGCTATCATCATTTGACACTAATTATGAGCTAATGATAGCCAGCTGTCTCAGATGAACTGTCCCATCACTGCTAGGTGCATCTTACTAAAAACATTTAATTCTTGCTCCAGTTCTGAGCAATTAAAATTAAAATACATCACTAGCTGTGTGAGAAAAGAGGACCTGGACGTAGACGGACTTCATAGCTGAAGAACCTGAGAAACTGGTGTGGCACGTCCTTGGAAGAACTGTTCCAAGAAGTTAATAACAGGAAGACTATTACCATGATGATAGAAGAAGTTCTATGAATAATCCTGGTTTAAGCAGAGAGCTATTTTATACTGTCTTAAACATTCTTTCCCATGTGGTGAATGAAGTGTAAAAATTGTGTTAAGAGCACTACAAGATTTAATAAATACAATGCCTCAAACATGAGTTGCTACTTGTGAATGCATTGCTCCTGGGCAGCAAGCTCATGTGCCTGGTGTCAAATCTTACAAAGAAAGAAACTCCGTTAAAACAAGAAGTACTGCAAAACCCGAGGGGGGGGGGGGACACCAAGCAAGCGACCATGCTAGGACACAAATAAGAGTATTTTGAGTAGACATTCCCAATCTTAGAAAACAGTGAATCTCAAAATATGTTTTAAAAAATCCTTACTTATTGACAAAAATAACACCCTTACCAAACACAATTTAAGGCTTCCTTTTGTCTCTTGTCTGAAACAGATCATGTTGTCATTTTGCTTTGCACAAAGTGCATTAAATGGACACCATTCTCAAGAAAACATATCATACAAACTGTCCACACTTTTATTATGCCATGCTGTATGCCTTTTAGCAACTGTGATGGGAAAAACTAATGGTGATCAACCAAGATTAATTTATCAATCGCAAAAGGAAAAATCAGTTTTGCAAACTCCATTAATTGTGGGGATAATAAGTAACAGTGAGAAAGTTAGAGCAGCTTTTTCCCACCCCCAACGAAGAAGGAAGTTTGAAATTACAATACAGTGTAAAGTTTTTTTTAAAAAAACAATGCTTCAAACATCCTCACAGGACCCAAGCCAGCTAAAAAGTTACTCAGAATGTAAGTTTAGAACACTGAAATAAATAATGAATGAGCCTATAGTTTATGTGAAACTTGTATGGTACAGTATAACTCAGAAAATAATAGGATACTTTATTATTATTATTTCAAATTTATACCCCGCCCCACTCAGGCAAGCCTGACTCTAGGCTTACTTAAGAGACTGCCTCACCCCAAGAACATCTGTCCGTCTTACCAGAGTGGACCAGAGAGGCTCTCTAGTTGTTCCATCAGCCAGAGAGGTGCATCTCTCTGGCACCAGAAGGAGGGCCTTCTCCGGCCCTACGGAACCTCTTCCCAACTGAGCTACGTCTCCAGATGGAGTTGCTTTCCTTTAGGCGGGGCAGGTATGGAGTCCTGGTGGTACAGTGAGCCCACCTCGTTAGTTGATCGGAGCCCCTCTCTCCCTTAATCTGTTAATTTTGTAATTTTTAAGAGCTATCTTTTAATTTTTGATTTATTATAATTTGTTGATTTTTTAAATTTTTAAGAATTTTAAAATCTTTTATAATTTTAAATCAGAGGTTTTAGGAATGCTTTTGATTGTTACGGTGGGTATGTTTTATGAGATGTAAACCACCCTGGGACGCCTCAGTGAGGAGGGTGGTATATAAATGCAAATAAATAAATAAATAAAAATTAAATAACAACAGATGCTTTTTAAAAAAAGTCTTGGACCATCTTCATCTTTAACGTGACATCACTTTGATGGGCTAGCTAGACAGATGGAGGAAGGTTGAGGGTTGGAGACCCTAAATCAGAAGTTCTCAACCCTTTAAAGTCAGGGGCCGGTTCATGCTCCCTCAGACAGCTTCGAGGGTCGGACGGCCATTTTGCCCTTCCTCCACCATATGGCACTCCCGGGTGAGGTGGAGGTGGTGATGGGGAACATGAAATGGTGTCGCAGGCTGCATCCATCCCACAGGCTGCAGGTTGAGAAACCCTGCCCTAAATGCAAGACCCAACATGCTCAAGTGTGGACTACTGGCAGACAACAACACACTTTGTGAACATGGTGAAATACAGAATCTGGCTCATTTAGTGGTTTATGGATTACAACCAGAAATACATACCAATGTGGATTTAAATTTGGCCAACATCAAAGTCAAGAAGGTAGTTTCATTTTGGCAGTTCAAAATTTGATCTGGATACGAAGAAGATGGGCTAGACTAGCATTCATCAAACATGGCTCTCCATGTGTTCTTGGACTTCAATTACCAGAAGCCAAAGTCAGCACTCCTGGTGATCAGGGCTTCAGGGAACTGAAGTCCAAGGACATCTGGAGAGCCAAGTTTGAAGACCCCTGGTCTAGAAGTACAATGTGAACTCATCTGACACACATTATCCTCAGCACGTAAGCAGAGATATGGATTGAGAGAAATCACACTGATTTGTAAACTTATCTGCTATACTAACCAACCATTGTGTACCCCTTTGTACCTGATGTGTATAAATTGATGCTATGAAGTCTCACTCTTATGTCCGACAAAGTGAAATTGATCCACGAAAGCTGCCATTAAAATGCAGCAGTTATACCTTAAGGTGCCACAATGTTTTTTGTCTTTTTGTTTTGTTTACTCTCTGATATGCTTGCGCAGACTAACACTGCTACCTTCTCAAAAACTAGATTGAGAGAGTGTACGTCTGTGTGTACACACAGGCACGTGCTGGTATATCGGGCAATCGGGCTTTGTCCCACCATGCCCTTGCCTCTGGCGCCCTAGGGTACCAATAGCAATGTATGGGATTCCTCCCAACAACCCCCCCCCCAAATTGGCGCCCCCCCCCACTCCCTGTCCAGCGCCTTCCCATGGTGCCCTGCAGTGCACACCCGTGTACACACATGTGTGCACGTGTGCTTCTGCTTGAGAGAGTTTAAAATCCATACAAACAACAACACACACATACATAGTGAAGAGGGAGGTTGTAAACACTTCTTTCGTGTCCAGATCAAACCCTGGACTGCCAAAATGAAGCCACTTGCATTACTTTGTCGTTGGCCAAACTTAAGTCCTCTTTGGTGCATGTTTCTGGAAGCAATCAGCAGACCAGTAAATGAGCCGGACTCTGCATCTCTTCACATTCACACACAGTGTGTTGTTGCCCGCCAGCAGCCCCCACTTGAGCACGTTGGTCTTGCATTTAGGGACTCCAATCCTCAGCCTATTCAGGGTCCTCCAAGTGTCAGAGGGGAGGTCGAGTTCCTCAGCTATATCCCCCTTTAATGTTGTTCCTTGTCCAGCTGTAAACACTGACATCGGCTTACGGTGAATTGGAAGAAGCACATCTGCGACTATTCAAACAGGTCTGGAAAACGTTCAAAACATCTGCCCGAGCAGCTGTTGTTGTAAATAAAAAGCATCCCCGAACCTCCCCCCAACACCTCCCCCCCCCTTTTGAAGGGGATAATGTCCCTTCCCCCGTACCCCAATTTGCCAGACGAGTCGCCTCCTCATTCCTTCCCCTCAGGGCTCTTCACAAAAAGAGGGGAAAGGAAGGGGGGCTTCGCGGTCTCCCCAACCAGCCTTCCCTCCCCGTAAACCCCATAGGGCTCTTTCTCCTCCTTACCCGCACGCCCGGAGGTCTAGCGGAGCTTCACTCCGAAGGCTATGGATGAAAGGCAGGCAGAGACTGAGGGGTAAAGAGGGAGGAAGGAAGGAAGCCAGCCGCCGCCGCCGCCGCCGGCTCCCTCCTCCTTTGCCTCAGAAAAAAAAAATCTCCTCAGAAAAAAATAAACCTGGCCGGGATTCAAGTTCCAGCCGCTTTTGGCACCGACCCGGCCGCGCAAGCCTTGAGGGGGGAAAGAGAGAGAGAGAAACAACTTCTTCTCCTCACGGCTCTTCTCCCCTTTCTTTAAAGTAAACTCTCCTCACGTCAAGGCTTGCTGGGCGAGAAACAAACGCCTCAAGGGCGACGCCACACGGCGGCGGCGGCCTCTCGCGCTCTCCTTCTCTAACTGTCAACTCGCCCGGCCGGCTCGCGACTGGAGAGGGAGTGCGCATGCGCGCTGCGCCTCGTATTTATTTCCCACACACGCACCCCTCGCCGCCGCCATCAGGGGCAAACGGGGAGACGAAGCTCTCAAAGAGCGGGAGAGGTGAAATTAGCCACGCCCTCCACGGGAGCCTGGCTGTTGCGCATGCGCTGTAGGTCTCGGAGGGCCTAGCGATGATAAGAGCGGTGATAACAGTTACATATCATGCCCCTCCTCCTCGTTTGTTTGCATCTCTTCTATGTGGCTGTTCAAAACATTACTGTATATTGTTTCCATCTTTTTATTTTACACTGATATTTATTTGTTTATTACATTTTTATACTGTCCATCTGGGATGTTTACCACTCTGGGTGGTGTACAAACAGTTAAATAAACCAACAACAATGTCATAGGCAAAGATAAAGGTTTCCCTTGCTCAAAAGCCAGTCATATCGGACTCTAGGGTTCAGTGCTCATCTGTTTCAAAGCCAAAGAGCCAGTGCTGTCTGCTTCTGCAGATGTTTTCATGGTCATGTGGCAGGCATGACTAGACACCAGAGCACACGGAATGCTGTTTACCTTCCCGCCAAAGTGGTCCCTATTTATCTACTTGCAATTTCTTGCTTTTGAACTGCTAAGTTGGCAGGAGTTGGGACAAAGACTGGAGCTCATTCCGTCCTGCCGTACTCGGGAATCGAACTACTGACCTCCCACCTTCCAGTCAGCATCTTAGCCACTTGAGCCACACAACAGACAAAATAATTAAATATCAAACAGACTCAGAGGGTGACATTTGTCTTTATCTTGCTAACCATTTACCACTTCAAAGCTTCACAGAAATAAATCTGAATACTGTATTAAAAATATAGCACTTAGTCTTTTAAAGTGCTACAATGTTTTTATTTTTTCTCATATACCATTAACTTGTTATTTTAACAAGTTACTTCCAAGGTGTGCTCAGATCCTTGGCACATGTATTGCTTCCTTGGGAGCTGTAGTTTCTATATTTTCCTTAGAGGCAAGGTCTTCACCTTGAATTGAAAAAGCTGCAAAGCTGCTGGGATTGTCAAAGAGACAAACTTCAAGCCATTGAATATCTCATAAATTCTTGATCTATTAATAAACAGAATACTTTACCTTTACTTCCCTCATTTAACTGAAAATGTGTTTCAGCTAGTCCACAGCAAATCCTAGAATTAAAAGATCGACAACTGGATGAATTATAAGATGAACTCCCAACAAAATATTTTTAGGAAGCTCTGTTCTATTAACCCTCCAACTCAGGTTTCTGTTGCAAACACTACACACCCTCCCACTACAACCAATGAGCAAATTAGTTTTCATTGGACCATTAGGGGGAAGGGTTCATCTTCAGGGTTTCCCCCCCTAAAGATGTTTTAATACTTCTACAAAACATGAAACTCTCTGAAATCTGCTGATGATAATTTCTTCTGAACAGATGGTGTACTTCGGGCTCCAATTCAACTGGCTCTTAGAGAATTCAGATTTATCAGGATTATGCTAATATTGTTGATCATTTGGTTCTGGGCTCATTAAACTTCTTCAACAGATAGACCACAGTTGCATGGTTTGTCAAAGTTTCTACCATTAAGCACCCCCTTTCACAACTGGTCTCATTAAGGAGCTGTATGCATCGTACATTTAATGTTTCCAGGATTTCAACAATAATAGGTTATTTAATAGATCAGTGATCTATTTTTAACAAATAAATGTTTAAATATATCTTGTATAACAATGCCAATATAATTTCACCTTTGAGATATCAACAAGAGAATTAAAGCTACAGTTAACATTTGAATACAACTCATAGCTAGCATTCTTTAAAACCAAACTTGTATCTAAACACTCAGATATGCCCTTAGTTTGGAAGCACGCCAGTTATATCCTGCTTATTAATTAACCTAAGGTTGAGTTTCTTAATCTGTCTCTTAAAACTGCAGACCAAATTTAATTGAATTAATGTATCTTTGAGCGAAGAAATATTTCCGTTCCCATCCCAGGAAGCAATTATGAGCACCAGAAAGTGTGGAGAAAGGTCATTTAATTGTAAACAGGTCATTTTTCATTTGCAACCTCAAATTCCAAACTATATTCTAGGCAAAACAATAGATGTCTCTCAATTAACTTCCAAAGGATAGCACAGAATTGTCAGTGCTTTTGCTTCCTTTAGCCTAGATAAGAGGAGCACAAACAGAAGTAGCCATTCCAGTCAAATAAAAAAGAGTAATGATAATATAAATGGATTAGGAAGGTATTTAAGGAATCAGATTCCCCCCCCCCAAAAAAAAAGAGATACGTGCAGACAAAGGGAGCTGTTCCAGCAAGCTTAGAGCCTTTGACCTCAGTAGCATTAAAACAGTTTACTTAAATAGTTTTAGGACTGCAATAATATACATATTGGATTGTGCCGATAATAGTGTAGAATATATCAATATCCATGGGAAAGAACATTAGAAAATTCTGATATTGATGAGTCTCCAGGCCAACCATTTGCCCTCTGTAAATTTCACATTTATTTCCATAGTTTATCAATACAGGATGATGTCTATCATGACCTCAAGGTAAAGGCCAATTACAAGGCTGATTATTTTACCCCAACCAGAATTAGCAAGGACTTTCAGACATAAGCAAAAATCCCAGGCCATGGTATTTTGCTACTTTAAAATATACAAAGAGGAAGCAAAACGTAGGAAAACCCACAGCATTTGATGGCCTTGTTCACTTGAACATAAGCCCATTTTAGTGGAAACATAATTCCCACCACCTGCCTGCCCCACTGCCTGTCCACCACCAGCAGCCACTTTATTCAGGAAAGCCTTTGGCAGCTGATGGGCTACTAACGATTTCTAATAAACAGTTGCTACCCTTTTCACTACTGTGCTTTTAAGGTGTTTTATAATCAGACATGATTCAATGTCATTTCTCTCACTGTAAGATAATTTTTTCTCCATTACCCTTTGTGTGAATTTTTTATTTGGCTTCCTATCTTACTGCTTCATTGTCTTGAATTCCACTTCGGGGAGAAATTGTGAAATCTGGCCAGGTTGTTCTGCTATGGTAATAGAGTAGACCATACTGCCAGCAACTCAACACCAATCATCAGGTGGCGGTTAACTAACCTGACAACCCTGAGGACTAACAGTCTTGGGTGGCAAAGTCCACAGGGAAGGGTGATGGTCCCCAAGTGGCTTAAATCCCACTTGAATCCATCTTGATGGAGAGCAGCAGCGTCATTCATACTGGCCTGGGAACAATGAGGACTTAGTGTGCCAAAAGGGCTTGGGACCAGAAAGTGACTCACAGAACTGGATCTGTGGTACAGGTGTAACTGTAATGCAGAAGGCAAATGGAAGGCCACTGCATTATATTGTCCCCAGGACAATCTTCATGGCTTATTGCCATGATAGCCAACATTGAGAATCAAATATGGCACAAGAACAGCACTTAGTCAGCAAGTCCTGAGCAAGACTGTTAGTGATAGGACCTCAATGGGGGTCATTTATAGGCTGCTAAAAGTCAGAAACGACTTGGTATCATAGAACCCACAGAGGCTGCTGGAAGATGAAAAGGGAAGTACAGGTTACCAAAGGAACACAGGAAGCTGTCATCTACCTTTAGGAAATTAATAGTCCACCTACCACCCTGATATGGTTGACACTGAATGACAGCAATGGATCTCTAAACTTTCAGACACCCAGTCTAATAATATTTAACCATTACACTGTACTGGCTCTCCATTATGCAATGATCTCTCTTCTTTTTGCCTCCCTCCCTCTGCCAATCCACTCATTGCAGATACCTGTGGGTACACACATCTGGATAGCTAAGCTCCTTACAGAAAAGCAACACAATTGTATATGTACATACAGTACTGTGCAGAACTCTTAAGCCACCACCAGCTGGTTTGGGAACTATTCTGAGTCTTTGGGGGAGCCTAGATCGGACACTCCAGCTGCAAACTTCGCCAAACATGGCAAGGTTTGAAAGAAGAGTCAACAGAAGACTCTCTCCAACTTTGGCATGTTTAGGTGGCTCAAGTTACACCCCCACTATCACTCATTGAATTTTCTCCAAACCAACTGGTGGTAGCCTAAGACTTTTGCACAGTACAGTATAATGTGTGCATCTGCAGAAGTGCAAGCAGCACTTTAGGGAAGGCCTTGCAAAAACATTTTGGAGAAATCAGTGGCATGAGAAGAACTTTTATTGTTGTTGCTCTATTTCTGCAGGGTCAGAGGGCCACCAAACCAAAGTACCCCAACATTTAGACCAGGGGTGCCCAAACTTTTTGGGCCGTGGGCCAGTCATGTAGTTCAGTGGTCCTGTCACATGGTTCCTCCCACCAGAAGCAGAAGTAAAATGCACCTTGCAATCTGTTTTGCAACAGGCTGAGATAGATTATAGGTTGCCATTTTCTCTGCTTAAACAAGGGGTGCCCAACTAAGGCTGTGGGGCAGATCTGGCCCCTGACACCAATTCATCCAGCCCACACCATCTTCGTCACTCCCGGAAGCGGAAGTATGGGCACGTTTTATTTCTGCTTCCGGGAGCGACAAGGGTGGTGTGGGCCAGATGAATTGGTGTCAGGGGCCAGATTTGGCCCACAGGCCTTAGTTTGGGCATCCCTGGTTTAGACACTTTATGAAACTGGTAAAAACAAGCTCATTTGTAAATTTAGCAGCCAAAATGGACTGTACCATGTTAACCCACGTAGCACGTAAGGAATGAATGGAGAAGAACACGATAAACCAGTTAGGGAGCAGGTTGCCAGTACATGTGTCTTTCTTCAACATTACCAGGCAATGTGCCCTCTGACCCTGGAAATGGTCAGTCTTTCAACAATCTACCATTTCTTTTTCTAGTATAAATCAGTATGCATGTAAACACACGTACACACATCTAGTGAAACAATCTTTCTCTGTACAGTTGTACCTCACTTAAAGAGCATAATGCGTTCCATAGGATTGCTCTTTAAGCGAGTTTGCTATTTAAGCGAAACACCATTGTAAATGACCAATGGGGAGGGGGGAGGATTGCAAACCCCGATTTATTTGTTAAGCAAGTTTTTGGTTGGTTTTATTTAAGCGAAGCAAACATTCAGAGAAAATTCTGTTCTTTCAGCGAGTTACTGTTTAAGCGAAGCGCTCTTTATGCGAGGTTTGATTGCATTTCTTCTCATGAATCCTCTAGCACCAGATGTTTCCCTTTCTCCCCCTCCTTTTAACAGCTGTACCACTATGTCAAATTCTGTGCAGAAAACAAAATAGCCAGTTGGTAAATATCATTAAGTTATGTATGATGTATTTGTACTTGAATGAAAATTGAATAAATCTCATTGGTTGCCTATATGCAACATGATTTTGTGATTTTAGGTTGCTTTAAAAGTAGGACAGTAACTCTAATCTCTAACAGAATATTTTTAAAATGCACTGATTTGTAAATAAAAGAACACCCCCAAAGAGAGAGATCCAATTATACTAGCTCTCTCTCGCTCTCTTGCTCTCTCTCTCTCTCGCTCTCTCTTTCTCTCTCTAAGAACAGCATGGCAACTAGAGTAAATCCCTTAATTTAATTGGTGAATGTTAAGCACTTACATAAGTACCACTGATTTAATGGGTCTGCTCTAGTTGGGACTAACAAATAGATTTAGGCCAGTGAGATGTGGGCATTCTTCAGCTAGTTGTGCTCAGAAACACAAACCAGTGTGAAGCCACATGCTGAAAAACAGATGCCTTAAACCCCGCCCCCCAATAAACTCACAAGGAACGATATGATTTGGCAGTATATTTATTCTTTGCTCATAATACACATTGACATGGTTGATACAATTGAGTAAACATTTTAAATTTTTTTTAAGGACAGCTACCATCTCTCACGGGACAACAGAAGTAATTAAGTGTGAAACGCCTTCAGTAGTAAAACATCTTATGAATAGAGGATTTCAATCTCCTACTGAGCACTGTACTGAAACAACCTCAGACTTTCCCAATCAATCTATCCAAACGGGGTGGTGGAATGTGAACAAGAGTACAATTTAGCACACTGACGTGTCAATCGAGCAATTCCAAAATTCCATAAGACGATCAGTCTAAGGCCAAGTGATATTCCAGAAATGACAGACTCTAGAAGCAAGATGAAAGTGCTGATTTTCAGGAACTAAGTGTCTTGCATCTCCACATGGAGGAAGTAATGTGAAACCCAAGGAATATGCACAGGTATCTCCATGCAACCAGGAAGGGTAAAATATAGCTGCAAAAGATCAGACGCATTGTCATGTGTGAATGCAGTTGAGTGTGTGAATGGGTGGTAGGGAACAAAGAGGCCTCTGTAGCTCAGCACTGAAAACCCTGTCTCCTTTAGTCTCAGCCAGTTCACAGCCTTGCTAATTCAGTTGATTTCTTAGTTTGCTTTCCAAGATCATCCTTCAGCTGATACTGGTGGTCTATTCCTGGCAAAATAAAAGGTCCTTTTTCGGCAGCATTCCTGTCCACATCTTCCTCTAACTTCTCTGCCCAGTCATTTCTATATCAGCTTCTCATTAAATTTAATCAACACAAACATTGAGGAAAATATCATTGTTAGCACAGTTTTAATATAAACTCCTTCTTTGGCCCACTTTCTTGCACTTGATTTCAAAAGTTCCAAGGCTATACACTTTAATTGTTAACAGTTAATACAAATTTGTATTAGTCACAGCTGCATTGTATAAACGTATTCGGGACTGCCCCTTGCAGACAATCTTCTAAGCCCATGATGGCGAACCTTGGCACTCCAGATGTTCTTGGACTTCCAATTCCCAGAAGCCCAAGCCCCCGTGAACCCACACTAATGGGTTTACTGCAATTCATCCGGCTCATATGGGTGTGTTTTACTTCCACTTCCCGGAGTGACAAGGGTGGCACAGGTCAGATGAATTGCAGTAAACCCATTCGTGTGGATTCACATGGGGCTGGGCTTCTGGGAATTGAAGTCTAAGAACATCTAGAGTGCCAAGGTTCGCCATCATGGTTCTAAGCTAATCTAGAAGGGGAGACTGGAATTGGGAGTACTTTTCACAATAACTGCACAGGTAATCACAGCTGGAAAATATTCATAGTCCCGAGGTCTGTGGCATTTGTTTCTCATTTTATCCACAGGACGGAATGGATGGGTAGGAATGACAAAATAGGGAGGAACAGACAGCAACCGCATCGACACCAGTTCTTTTGTCTAATGATGCACTGAAATATACAAAATCTTGGAGATTTGTACATGGAGGTTAGAAGGAACTGTGAACTGTATGGTAAAAAGCCATGGTCACTTCCTATGTAGGTTATCCACAGAGTGTGTTATTTTGCCATCGTCTTTACTGACCTCACCAAGACTGGTCTGCATTATCCAACTCAGCGTGGTCTCACATCCACACAAAACACCAAATAAAAATCCCACAAGTGAGCATGTCCACCTTTATGGCCATGTCCAGTCAAGAGCTAGTGAGCCGGCTGAATACCACATCCAGCAACTGTATTTGGGAGCAGCAGCATAATCCAGAAGACAGATGACCAACCCGTACTATCGACCTTTGTTCTTCTTCGAATTTCCCTAGATTCAGGAGAAAGAACAAGTGATTGTCACAGAACGTAAGATGCATCTTCTTCTGCTGTATCTGAATCAAAATATAGGCAATCATCATGGCGATCAGCCACGAAAACTGTCCTGAGAATATAATGCTGTGGCCTTTCATCTGCCTTTCACATCGCAGCATGACCCTTGTGCCACTGATCCAGTTCCATGAGTCACTTTCTGGTCCTGAGCCCTTTTGGCATGCAATGTCCTCATCTGCCCCAAGCTGGTATTGATGAAGCTGCTGTCCTCCATAAAGAGGGATTCAAGTGGGATTTAATCCACTTGGGGACCATCGCCCTTCCCTGTGGTCTTTGGCACCCAAGGACGTTAGTCCTCAGGGTTGTCAGGTTAGTTATCTACTGGCAGACACTCGGCATTGAGTCGCTGGCAGCAGTGTCTACTCTAGCACCATAGTAGGATAACCTGGCCAGACTTGAGCTGTGTAAATCTCCTTTACGCAGGGGAGCTGCCAACTCTCAGGATTCACCTGCCAGCCATGCCACTGGACTGTGGGAGGCAGTGTCTCAAAACAAAATGTTTCAAAGTGTCAGATTTGAGGATTCCTATCACGGTACTTCCGTACCCTGGTAAGTAAAGTATTCCCTATGCTCGGGTGCTTAGGCACTGTAAACACTTATACTTTACTTTTTGAAACCTTGATTCTAGGCTCTTGCCAAAAATCCATAACCCTCAAGAATTTTTTTTGTCCCAGCATGCATGTACAAGCTAATTTGTATGTATACACTCTTGACTGTTCTTTTAGGTTCAGTCCTTTGCTTTTTGGGAAATAGATTTAATCAGGCCAACTCAATCAATATGAATCCTGACAAAGGTTTTGAACTGATCTGTCCATATAATACAGTCTTATCAGCAGTGGCTCTTTGGCGTAAAGACCACTGGACCACTTGCAACCTTATGTTGTTGGCATTGTGCCTGGAAAGCTGCACTGCACCGTCTGAGTTATGGAACATTCCATCTGATGTACATTTAAATAGTCAATATTACTGTCTCTCTCCTCTCTCTTTTTTTTTTTGGGGGGGGGGGCAGGGGGCGGGGGGAGTTTTCCTGAACCACTTTGGGGTTTGTGCTCTGGGTTTTTTCTTTACTCATTCTGTGGGGTAGTCAAGAAGCAACTCCCAATAAAAACCATGTTACCACTGATGACGTTTAAGGACACCTGACCATTGTGAACAAAACATCTGTTTTATTCAACAATAACTGCAACAGCATACAGCTTCAGATAGTAGTACATGCCACACAAGACAGGCTGCTGAACATCTAAGTCATGAGATTTCTGTGCAGACAAGCCTCAAATTACCCCCATGTTTTTGTGATTAAAGTTTTGGCCAGCCAGCATTAGGGATGGGGGGGATCTACTCTTTTACGAAACAGATACAAAGGAAAAACTTCCACAGCCTTCAGGAACCACAAACATGTTGTTTAGTTACATGCCAAAGATAGGGCTTGGGAGTTAGGAAATAGTAGAGGACACACATTGCCAAGACGGCTGAGAAAAAACTGATGTGTAAGTCTGGCTATCTTCTATTGCGAACATACACACCACATCTTCCATATAACCCAAATGCTGATTTAAATAAATAGTTTTTAGAAAGTAAAAGACTCCTTTAAAAAAGATAATTATATACAAGTAAATAAAAATAGTATTTAAAGATAATTATATACAAGTAAATAAAAATAGTATTTTAAAAAATTCACTATAGTTTGAATCTCAAGTTCCCTTCTGCTAATAGTGACATCTCACAAGTGGAGTTCTAGTCCTAAGAGGTTTCTAGCACAGTTGGAGAAGACTGTTTTTATCAATGGAGAATTTCACCTCATCCCCTTTCATTAGTAAGGCTTTTCAATGGACTACAAACACTTCTATTCATGCTACCATTGTCCCGCCGCACAATTCACAGTAACCCCCTTCTTTTTCTAATAACACAATGGATGCAGGCACAGTCCTCCAAAATCCAGGGATTAGCATGTGTGGCCACAGTTTTCAGAAAATCCCCCCCCCCCCCCCCGTTACACGGACTGTAACATGAGGCATAAGAGAAACAGACAAGGACATCATGGGTAAAATGTGCATTGTTTACAATCTATTGGCTTTGACTTCAGGTGTGGAAAGAATGGAAGGAATTCAGACAAAGGTTTCAGAGACTTGGTGGGGTTTTCTGCAGAGAACTGCAAAGAGGAAAGGAGAAAGCTGCTTCTACTATGTTGATAGTGCGTAAAAATATATTTTGCTGTAGAGATACCCCCACTTCTTCCCCAAGGATCAGATCTCCATTTTTTCTCTCCTGCCGTTTGTTTTCAAGTGCTCTGGCAGAGCTAGCCAAGGGCAAGGTCTTGACAGCTCTTCCCCTGATGACAACCCCATGTGACAACTGATGACTCGGGAATTGATTCTTTAAACAACAAGCATCCTGCCTGTCATAATCAAGCCCGAGCCTTTCAGGATGTATTGGCAGAACCACCTCCCTTTCTACTGTAATTCCACTACACCAGGGATCACCAACCATTTAAAGTCAGGGCCTGGGTCATGCTCCCTCAGACAGTTGAGGAGGCTGGACTGATGGTTTTCCCACCATTTACAGCTGTTGTATCTCTGCCGCCTCCACCTTACTCTGCACTCAGTTCCAATTCTACATAGATCTTGCCGCTGAAACAAAGCCAGTAAGTGGTAGCAAACCTGACTATCACAATCTAACCAGGGTTTATGGCAAAGACAAAGACCAAACCACCACCAACAAAACATCACATCTCAAATTAGCATTCTGATTCTAAGTAGTGACTACCTGAAGTACATGAACATCTTTCTTATTCAATCTCACTACAAAATTCAAACTAACATACAGACCTACCAAAACAAGTCAAACTGATTACCCTTTCGGCTCTAAACAGTTTGCTCTTAACAGAAAAGCATAAAGATTTCAAGGAGAAGCAGCTTTGGTAATCAGGGATCCTAGTAAACCAGGGAATAGAACAGTACCCTTCCAGATGTTGTAGAACTGCTACTGCCATAATCTCTCACAATTGGCTATGCTTCCTAGGACTGGTGGAAGCTGCAACCCAAGAACACCTGGAAGGGCAAGACCTGCCCATTCCTGTTTCAAAGAGGCATGCAAAGGAATGAATCTGAGGCTGGCTACATGGAAAGCATATGCTGCACTACTGAGCTACAGTACTTGGCTTAACACTGTTATTTTGACAGCAAGCCTCACTCAAAACGTTTTAGAAAGTTAACCAGGACAATTGCATTCTCAGTTTTCTTTATCCTCCCGACAGAGCTACGCCTGCAGACGGAGTTGCTGTCCTTCAGGAAAGGAGTGAAAACCTGTCTGGCAGGTCTGGTCTGGGGAGTGGATGGTTCAATTTCCCCAGCCAGTTGGATGATTTGACCCCCAGTATGTCCAAGTTATAATACCTAGCTTTTAATTAAGTTTTTAAGTTTTTTTAAAAGTTTTTAATGTTTTTAAAGTGTTTTTAAAATTGTTGGAAATCGCCCTGGGTCCCTTTGGGGAGGAGGGTGATAAATAAATAAATAAATAAATAAATAAATAAATCTACTTCTCTCCCTTCCATTCTTATCGCTCTCAACTACGTGGCTTGCCATAGGGACTGCGGTGGCTTAGTGATTAAGATGCTGAACTTGAAGAATAGTAGGTCGGCAGTTCAAGAACCGAGTGCTGCATGACAGAGTGAGCTCCCATCTCTGTCCCAGCTCCTGACAACCTAGCAGTTCAAAAGCAAGAAATTGCAAGTAGATAAATAGGTACCACTTTGATGGGAAAGTAAACAGCACTCAATGAGCCCTGGTGTCTAGTCATGCTTGTCACATGTCCACAGAAACTTCTGCAGACACAGACAGCCCTGGCTTTTTCGTTATAAATGGAGATGAGCACTGAACCCTAGAGTCAGATATGACTTGCTTTCAAGCAATGGCAACCTATGCTGCTTGGCACAGTTGGGTCAGGATCCCTACTTTTCTGGCTGTTTTTCCTCCTAATACTCATGAGTTTATTAAAATTTCTCCAGCAAAACAGATTCTCTGTGCCAAGATTTTCTTTGCCACAAAAAATTGGTCACCTTTCAATGGGGCAATGATTTCTCAAACTCTCCACCCTCAAGTCACTGCTTGTAAGCCTTCTGAGTCTGAGCCTCAAATAGTCTATCTTCTGACAAGGACTTTGGATGTGGTTAGAATATTAAGAAGTAACAGAGCTGGATTCAGCCCCTATTATCCAGAGACAGAACTTCTCCTTCAAGTATCATTCTTAGTAAAGAGGCCAAGAGTTTGTGTTTTATCCTTCCTATCCCATGACTCTTTCTAGTCATTTTAAAAAAATTAGAGAGTATCAAGTTTTTTAAAAGTGGTTTTACAGCTGAATTTCACAAGTAACCACAGAAGAGTCTATGAAATCAAAATAACAAAATTAAAAGGCATTTGCCAGCTATTGTTTTCTTTGTTCAGAAAGTGAGCTGATGTAAGACAGTTTTTGCTTCTTTTGGAGTTGAAAGCAATCCTATGGATTACGACAAACAGAAGACCAGACTCAGCACTTTTTAACAGAGTCAGTCTGTTTATTCATTGGTAAAGCGGTACTAAAAGAGCAAGTAAGGACGTGAAATGCAGAAAACCTAAACTGCAGCCCACAACCATCAATCTACATACCTTATTGGTCAACTTTAATGTATCTATTTCTTCCCGCTGTTTGGACAAGGTTTCATTCATACTGCAGAGATGGTCACTCATCATGCTCAACTGATCTTCGTAACTCCTTTTGGTCGTTGTCAATTCATCCTAAAAGAGTAAGGAATTTGAACCTTCAGTTCCAGCCAGTGTGGCAAAGTGACACACTGTCACAAGAGACACACAAAGTGGAAGAGAATCAGAGATGCAGGAGGACAATTTTAAAGTTGCAATTATTTCTACAGTTCTGGTAAACAAGGCATGAAAATTCTTCTCCTTCTTCCATGTCTAGGCCAGACGTTGAACTGCCAAAATGAAGGCACCTTTTGGTGAGTTCATTCTGCAGTTTCTTTCTCCTGACCTAGTGTGAGAAAGATTAACCGGCAATACAAGTTGGCTGTTACCAGGGTACACCTGATTGTAGTTTAAAAAACCACAATATTTGAGAAGGCCCTTTCTGTGTACCCCAGGCATGAAGCTAGTCTGGAAGGGTGAAGAGCATTTGACAGACAGGACAACCTGCCACTTACCTAGGGAATCCATCTTGCCACAACCAAGAGGATCTGTTTACCCAATGATGTTTCTACAGAATTTCCATCGTTATGCTAGCATTACTTAAGGGTAAGGAGGACTATCAGCTTCAAAGCATATATAGACAGAGTGCAGGGGAGTCATGTAGTTTGGTCCTTGGACAGACATTCCCTCTTCCCCAGTAACTGCCTCTCAACCAACTTGCCTGTAATCTGGTGGTGTTCTGCTTCGCGAGTCTCATCTCTTCCAGGGAGGCTTCTTTTGATTTCTCTGCTAGACCAAGTCGCTTCACAAGTGCTCGGCACTGCCAAATCAAACAAAGCCATGCCACTTTAATCCAGGTGCCCTTTTAGATGGAAGACTGCTCTTGGCAACTTTGCCCTGGTGGCTGCACAGTTGCAACACCAAGCATGAGATTTTGGTAACTCCAGTGGTTCCTGAAGATCCTGCATGTGTCTGGGTGCATAGCTGGATCAGGACCAGTTTCACGTATGACCACATCCACCTACCCTCTCTCTCTCTCTCTCTCTCTCTCTCCAAACTTTATGCTCATTACCCTCCCCCCTCCATCCTCAAATTCAGGCTTCCTTTCTCCTGTTCCCTACTGGAACTCCTGCCTGTTCAACAGAAGGCAGTCACAGCCCATGGTCTTCTCTTTCCTCAGCCTTTTCCAAGGCAACTTGACTTCACACGAAGCCTCTCTATCACCACACTACTTATGTACACAACAATCTTCTCTGATTTTGGAAACCAAGCAAGGGCAAGCCTGGTTAACATTTGGATGAGAAACCACCAGATAACTTTGAGAGCTCTCTGGGTAGAGCTGGGAAAGGCTCCTTTCTCAAACCCTGAAGAACTATTGTCCGCCACCATTGATTGTACTGTGTTACATGGGGCAAGGATTTTACCGAGTATAAAATTTAATTTAATTTTTCAACTTGTATGCTACCCCACTCGCAGAGCGACTCTGGGCGGCTAACAAAGTTACAGAAAGAAATACAGTTACAATTTACAGGGTACAATACAACATATCATCACAAATTCAATATCAATATAAAACATCTTCCTATATTCTGGTGATGTCACTGTCACTGCTTGATCTCTTAGGATTCTCTCATACTTCCTCTCATCTAGACCCTGATGGTGTGTTAACCTGCCATTCCCAGTCTCTGTCCATCTCTCCATCCCTCAAGATTTCACAGTCTCCACTTCTAGTCATCCCTATCATCAGTCCTTGAAATGCGGGCTCTGCTTGCCCCAGCCATGACTGACTCACTCCTTCCAAGACTTCTGCTAATGTTCTCATCCCTTTTGAGCAAAAGAAAAGAGCTGGCTGCTCTTATCCTTCTCCACCACCTCTCCTGCCATCAACCCGGCCAAACAATGCTTCAAACATCAGAACTCCTCCACTCCTAGGAATGCCATTTCCCTACCTCTGATGCTTGGCTAAGGCCCAAGATTTTTCCTATTTCAGTTGCCTTCCATAGCCTCATTCCTCTTCATGCTGTGCTCATCTCTTGACACATATGGTCATGTGGCATTCATTCATGCAGCTGTGTGTGAGACGACACTGCCTACTTTACTTTGTTGCCCCTGACACAAGAAGTGTAAGGGGCAATAAACCCTCCATACAACCATCTACAATAAATCCCTCAATACCCTTTTCTGCAGAAGCTTTGGGGCCATCCTCCTGCCCCATGGGCTATATAAGTGATGGCGAACACTGGCACTCCAGGTGTTCTTGGGCTTCAATTCCCAGAAGCCCAAGTCTCTGTGAATCCACACGAATGAGTTTACTGAGCATAAATCCATTCAGACCATAAGCCTGAAGCCAGGGCTTGTCTTGCTTCTATGATATGTAAACTTTCCAAGTTATAAAGAATGCAAATACTATAAATATGCTTTCTTTAAACTCTCTAATAGCAATGTCAATAGCAGTAGCGGGAAGAGAAAGGAGAGCCACGAGCATGCAGTGAGCGTTGTAGCTCTTCTTTTATTCATCCTCAACAATGCTGTAAAAACAATACTGCCCAGAGTAGGAAAATATTCTAGATGGGTGGGGTATGTATGTATGTATCTATATATGTATGTATGTATGTATGTGTGTATGTATAAACAAACAAACAAACAAACAAACAGATAAAGGTTGTTCTTCCCATTTTATATAGGGAGTAACGAATTCCAGAAGACTGTTTAAACATTTTATTTATTGGGCTTGTACCCTGCCCATCTGGGATGGACTCTTACTGTGCTTTTGAGACTCATTTTACTCTAATTCTCACTCTTTTCTATAGTTCCATTCTATCATATCACTGCTTTAACCAGAGTATATTTTTCAACAGCAAGAGTTCCAAAGCAAACAACAAAGCTAAGTGTGATAGAAATTGAAGACTGAATAAGTCTTGCTATGGTATTTACTGTAAGGTCAATTCTTCATTGTCTGCACAGGTAACTGACTGCTTGCTCACCTCTGCATGGAAATGTACCGCTTTGCTGTCAGCCAGCTGCAGGTGAGAGGTAAGCTCCACTATTCGCGTCATATAATGGTTCTTTATCAAATCTTCACGGGTACTGGCCTCTGGAGCCTACAAAGTAAGTTTATAAAACATAAGGAAATCAATTCAAGTGTGAAAACCTACACAACTAAAACAGACAAAACAGAATAAGGACTCTGCTAACTGGATGTCTGAAAGCTGCAACTCAAGTGAAAATACTCAAAAAGAAGCACAAAAGGGCAACAAAAATGACCAAGACCCTGGAGCAACTTCCTAGAAAGAGAGATTAAAATGTTCAGGGGTTTTTTTTAACATAGAGAAAAAGCAAGTAAGCAGGACAGCACAAAAAAGCAGTAGTATATGCATGGCATATATAAGGTAAATAGCAAGAAAATCTTTAGTAATCTGGTCAATGCAAATGGATAGAGAACATCCTGTCGAGTCGGTTATACTTAACGGAAATTGACTGTTTTAACCATGTATTTTTAAATATGTTGTAAGCCACCCAGAGTTGGGTTTACCTGATTGGGGCAGGATAACAAACTGAAATTAAAAAAAAATAGCCAGCTGAAAACGGCCAATGGAGGATGTAATGGAGGATCCAGCTACCAATGTTTATACACTAATACCCCGGATAACGTTATGACATGGTTCCAGAAGTCATGACGTTATCCGGTTTTTAGCGTTGTCCGGGGTATACATCGAATGCTAAAAAAAAACCTGAGAAGAGGCGCTCGCACGCACGCGGAAAGGCGCACCAGCGGGAGCCTCTTCTACCAAATGGGTATAGCAACGGGGATCGCACATCAAGGCAAGGGATCAAAGCGGGGGGTGCCACCACCACCCCACTTTGATCCCTTACTGTAACATGCAATCCCCGTTTTGCGCACCTGGGCAAGGGTCAGCTTTTCCGAATTCCCCCCTCCCCCTTGAAAAGCCGACCCTTGATTAGGCGAGCGAAACAGGGATCGCAAGTCAAGGCAAGGGATCAAAGCGGGGGGTGCCACCCCCCGCTTTGATCCATTGCCTTGACGTGTGATCCTCATTGCTATAGTGAGCCCAGGAAAGTGGCCAAGAGCGGCAATTTCAGCCAAGCCGCCACTTTCCCGGGCTCGCTATAGCAACGAAGATCGCATGTCAAGGCAAGGGATCAAAGCGGGGGGTGCCACCCCCCACTTTGATCCCTTATCTTAACGTGCGATCCCCATTTCGCGGACCTGGGCAAGGGTTGGCTTTTCCGAATTCCCCCCTTCCCCGAGGGAGGGGGAAATTCGGAAAAGCCGACCCTTGTTAAGGCGAGCGAAACGGGGATCGCACATCAAGGCAATGGATCAAAGTGGGGGGTGGCACCATTGCCCTGACGTGCAATCCTCATTGCTATAGCGAGCCCAGGAAAGTGGCCAAGAGCAGCAATTTCAGCCAAGCTGCCACTTTCCCGGGCTCGCTATAGCAACGAGGATCGCATGTCAAGGCAAGGGATCAAAGCGGGGGGTGCCACCACCACCACCACCCACTTTGATCCCTTACCTTGACGTGCGATCCACATTTCGCGCACCTAAACAAGATGGCTATTTGATTATCCACCGCCTGGGCTGCCCCTTTTGTTATTTCTCCCCAGAAAGGGCTACCAGGGCAGCGCTTGGTGTGCCCCCCTCTCACACACACACACAGTGTGGCAGCGGCAGCGGGCTTCACTTCTCCTCTCTCGGACAAAAAGATCTGAGGCCGCCGTGCGGCTGCCTGGGCAAGGAGCGGCTTGTCCGAATTCGAACGGCCTCTGGGTTTCGCTGTGTGGCGTTCTTGCCCAGGCAGCCGCACGGCGGCCTCAGATCTTTTTGTCCGAGAGAGGAGAAGTGAAGCCCGCTGCCACCGCCATACAGTGTGTGTGTGTGTGTGTGTGTGTGTGTGTGTGTGTGTGTGTGTGTGAGAGAGAGAGAGAGAGAGAGAGAGAGAAAGAGCGCAAGCGAGGGGAGAAGGGAGATTTCATGGATCCGCGTCTGTAATACACACACATACACACACACTCTCTGTCAATACTGTACCTTACTCCAGCCTCCTCAGCCCCCACCCTACCACAACACTAACCCAATTCATTGTGTGATCCAGCAGCACCATGTTGAGTCTCATGTGCAGGCTGGATCGGTTGGGTTTGTGAGAGAGGCAGGCGGCAGGGGCAGCAGCAGCGAGAATTGCTGAGAGGTGCCCCCTCTCCTTCCTTGTGTGTTGTCACTCTCTCCCTTATTCCTTTTAAACTTTTTCTTCTTTTCCTCCCCCCTCCCCCCCCCCCCGCCCTTCTCCATGGCTGATCCCCGGCCGAGCACAGGAACCTGGGTCCCTTCTTAGAGGCAAGGAGGAGCCGCGGATTGTTGTTGTTTTTCTATTGGATTTTTTTTTTTGAGACAAAACCCCCAATGGCATGTTTAACATCACACACACAATGGGGAGATGGAAGGTGGCGGTGGCAGGCAGAAGGGGGAGGAGGCTGTTGAAACCGACCGATTTTAACTTCCAGCCCCTTCCCTGAAGGACAAGGTGGCCCCCGGCAAGGGGAGAAAAGGGGGGCCAAGTTGACAAGTTGTTTGTGTGTCTCTCTCTCCTTTGGCAGGTATCCTTTTAAGAAGATCCCCGTGGTGGGTGGAAAAGAGCTGGATCTTCACGCACTCTACACCCGAGTCACCACTTTTGGGAAAGTGAGTGGAAGTTTTAATTTGCCTTTCCCTCCCGCCAACCGCTTCCCGAAACTCTCGTCTGACCCTTGGGGGCCAAGGCGGCCGACGGGGCCCCCGGGAACCCCCTTTTCCCGAGCCAGATTGGCAAGGGGGGTGGAAGAGGGAAGCAGGCAAGGCAGATTGGTGGCTTAGCCTTGTTGGTGAAGAGCTAATGGGGGGGGGGAGGTTGGAAGGTGCCGCGGGTGGTTTTCCCGGGGGGGGGGGGAAGCTGCCCTTCTCCCCCTACCCCTCCCCAATGTTGGGATCCTTCCCTGGGTAAGAGAGTAGGGGGGATATAGGTGGCGTTTGAGGCAGTTTCTTCCTCTTGGTGTGTGTGAGCAGCGCGAGTGGGGAGGCAGAGTCTGGAGTGCAGTTTTAGTGCAACTCAAAATTAGTGTGCATGTTTAACATCGATAATCGGCACGGAGCCTGTGCTCGAAAATGATCCTCACCGCCGTAGGGGAGGCAAAACCAAGCGCTGCCCTGGGATCCCTTTCCGGGGAGAAATAACAAAAGGGGCAGCCCAGGTGGTGGAGTGCCCGCCCATTCAACCCGACACCCAAACTCCCATCGCAAAGCGCCTAAACAAGGGTCGGCTTTTCCAAATTTCCCCTCTCCGGGGGAGGGGGAAATTCGGAAAAGCTGACCCTTGTTTAGGAGAGCGAAACGGGGATCGCACGTCAAGGCAATGGACCAAAGCGGGGGGAGCCACCCCCTGCTTTGATCCATTGCCTTGACGTGCGATCCTCGTTGCTATAGCGAGCCCGGGCAAGAGGCGGCTTGGTCGAAATCCTCATCCCCCGCGCAGGGGAAGGAATTTCGGCCAAGCCGCCTCTTTCCCAAGCCGGGGAGACCCCGCAGAGAGGCGCCTCTCCTCACCCGGATCTCCCCGGCCTCGCAGCAAGCCGCTACGAGGCCGGGGAGACCCCGCGTGTCAGGCGGGGGTTGGGGAGAGTACGGGGAAGATCTCCGTACCCTCCCCAAAGCCCATTTGACACACGCGCGCCTGCATGGTGTTTGGAAAGGGTACGGGTCCCCATACCCTTTCCAAACATCTTGCGGCCGGGGGGGTTGGATTGGGTAGATGTTCTACCCAATCCAACCCCACCCCCCACCCCACGCGATTGTACCGGATAACGCTAAAAATCGCATTATTCGATACAAGATTTTTCCAAAAATCTTGTAACGTTATGCGGTTTTAGCGCTATACGGTACAATCATTATCCGGGGTATTACTGTATAGTCTTCTTCACTATCAGAGATAATATGCCTCTGTATATCTACTGCTGGAGAATACAAGCAGGATGGTGCTGTGGCATTAATGTCCTATTTGTGGGCTTTCTAGAGACTACTGAGCTTGCTTGTCTGTCATCTTGCTTGACCACACCCTTCTCCCTTCAACCCCCTGAATTTGGTATATAAAACCATGCCTGTAACTTTCACTCTTTGTCTGAAGAAGTGGACTTGATCCACGAAAGCTAACAATAAAAATATAGCAGTTAGTCTTTAAAGTGCTACAGTATTTTTTTAATTTTTATTTTATTTTGTTTATTTTGTTTTGTTTTCTGATATGCCTGAGCTAAACTAGATTCTGAATTACACAGGCTTTTGGTCGCATCTAGCAGGCCTGATGGATTGTTAAGATCTGGCAATAGCTACTAGCTTGAATGAACTTTTAAAAGGGCAAGACAAATAGAATAAAACAACAGGATAAAAGGCACCAGCTCTTATCTTCAGAAGCATTATCTCTCCAAATACCAGAAGCTAAAGAAAGCTGTAGCCTTTGTGCTTTACTAGTTATCTTATTTGACTGCTGCTACAAATGAGATAATAGACTAGACATGCCTTGTTTTGGAAAACCGATAACTTAGATCACAGGGAGAGTAATTGTCACACTGGTTATGAAGTAGCAAACAATACTATCATCAAGTGGGGAATCTGGCCCTCTGGATATAGATGAATTACTGTTCCCACCACACCTCTCCATTAACTCAGATGGCTAATAGGAACTGGAAATTAACACCCAAAACTATAAGTTCTCAACTCTGCCCTATAATACTACCTGGTTCCAGAAGTACTGTACTATGAAAACATCACAGGATCACAAAAGATCCACAAACAAGGTAGCTTAAATAAAAAATGGACCATTAATGAATGCTTCATCAGGCAAATCAAAATGAAAGGCTGCTACATTTTAACATGCAGGATTTTGTTGCAGGAGAAGGAAGAGAAGACAAATTGGGGATATAAAATAAAGGGGAGTAATTTTTGCAGGTCTTGGGGCCAGCCCCTGGACTGACAAAAGTCCAAAAAACAAAAACAAGTGGCTAGAGGTCCATTCCCAGTTTGAAGAAATGGGATTTCTGGATTTTTAATGGTGCAAGGAGTTTATCACCTCCTGAAAAGATAAATCAACATCAGTGGAGACTATTAACAGCCTGCAAATCCCCTTTTTACAATTAAAACTGGAGGCCATAAGAGGGCTGAATACAGTACAGTAATACCTCGGATAACATTTACCTCGGATAACGCTAAAATCGCATAACGTTAAATAATCTGGGGATGAGAATTGCATCGAATAATGTTAAGATCCTATGGGATGGATTGGATAACAACCGCTAAAGCCTGTGCGGTTACAATGTATCTCTATGGAGCTTTAACGTTATCTGATCCATCCCATAGGATTTTAACATACATCGGATAACACTAAAAATCGGATAACACCAAGACTTGTGGAACCAAGTCTTAGCGTTATCCGAGGTATTACTGTACTACAAAAATTGCTTGAATGAGATGTTACTCTAGGTATGAAAGCCCTAAGATTTGTTGTTTACAACGATAACAGTAGGATTCTGCCATATTAAAGCTATACCTCTTCATTTTCAGTAGTCACCGTCAGCATTCCAACCTAGGAAGGAAACAAAGATTATGATGATAAAGTCCAAGGAAGTCACTTCCAACAGCCGTGGACGCATTTATGACTGACATTATGTTTGTGTACACACGGGTGTATTTAATGGCTGTCATAAACATGTCCACTTCCAGGTGTGGCGGCGTGTCACATGAAATGGTGCCACGGGCCATAGGTTGGAAACCTTTGCATTAAAGAGTTGCTCAATCCCCCCCCCCACTGGACTCACTAAAACTTCAAGTGTGCAGCCTTCATGTATAGGGTGTCATTGTGGCTTCCCCAATAAACAAAATATAATTCAATGGAATTGCATTTGAAAGGGCGTTGCTTCCAAAACAATGAATCACAATGATGTCTGAAAGAGTAACATGCATAATTTCCACGTCAGACCTCCATTATCATGTACCTGTTCAATATGTTCTGTGTAGCAGGTATTTGATAGGTGCAAGAACACAGGAAATTAACCTCTAGTCTTCCATTATTTGCTCAGATTAAAAGAAAGTTTATCGGGGTGGAATATGCACTTGTAATATCCTAACTAATAATATCAAAGTCTTTTTTTCTGAAAAGCCACTGACAACCTTGATATAATGCTAGTGCATCTTCAGATCTAGTACAGTATTCATAAAATCCAGTACACTGGACTTGGGAGAAAGGAATTACGTGGCTGGAATTGCCATCATGAAACTCATTTTGTAACTTTCTTCTTCTTCTGCCATATCTGAATCCGAATACTGGCTATCCTCATAGAGATCAGCCATGAAGACTATCTTGAGACTATAATGCAGTGGCCTTTTATCTGACTTCCACATCGCAACATGACACCCATACCACTGATCCAGTTCCGTGAGTCACTTTCTGGTCCTGAGCCCTTTTGGCACACAAAGTCCTCCTCAGCCCCAGGCCAGGATTGATGAAGCTGCTTCCCCCATCAAGATGGATTCAAGTGGGATTTAATCCACTTTGGGACCATCACCAACTTTGGCAACCAAGACCATTAGTCCTCAAGGTGGTCAGTTGTAACTTTAGTCAACCTATTATTCTCATTCTAGGGTAAAATGTGTTAATTCCATGAATGCTGTGCTGCACTTCTTAGTGCAAGAATTAAAAATGTGATAAATATAATTCAGAGACCAAATACACTAGCCATAATCAGACATTCGTTCAAGGATCTCAGATGGACACCACAGCTATATGTACCACTCATCTGTGCCCTCTTCCATCACTTCTGGCCTGGAGATTCTGACTTTCAATAAGCCTGAGTTCTCTTCAACTGGTGAAGCTGGAGCTTCAAATTGAAGTTGGTTAACTAGAATAGTGAGACAACAGTAGATTTCTATTTTTCAGATACAACAACGAACTTTGGCTCAATGAAAGCTAGGATTTCAGCACTGAAGGTTGTGCGTAAACAGAAGAGGAGAGATGATTGGCAAGGAAGCAGTGTTCTTTTACAGTTCTGAAAGCTATAATTTATGAAACCATGGGTGTATGTCCAAATACGGACATTGTGTTTTAGGAAATGTATCTGGTTTTTACCCTCCACCTTGGCTTATTCAACAACCCGGGCTTAGGACAGGGCTTTTCTTTATTCTGGTAACACACAATCCCACTCTAAATTCCACAGACTCATGAAATTCCTTTTGGCAAATGAAGCCTTCCCACTTACACAAAGTGCTGACATGTAGGGTTTCAGTCCAAACCAATATAAGAAACAGCAAAAGTATGCAGTTGCAAGGAAGAAAATAAGGACACCCATCAGAATTTAAGCAGCAGTTTTGGAAAAGAGGCAGTGATTCATCTGAGCCACAAAACCCTACATTACAGGGAAGGAGAAGGGGAGCAATACCCTACTCATCATACAACCCCAATGATGTTAGGAGGCCCACTCTTATGAGCTTCAAGGAGAGAAAGGACCACCCCCAGGTTTCTACAGGAAATGCATATAGTGGAGTTAAGATCAGGTTTCTAATGTCTTCAGATCTGCACAACAACTTCCGTCCAATTCCATGCTAGCAAAAACAATGAGAACTGTAGTCAAACATGTATAAAGGACGCCTAAGACTTTTGAGCATGGGGTGGCCACATCTGGCCCGTACCACCTGCGCCACTCCCAGAAGTGGAAGTAAAACACATCCGCACATGCACATAACATGTCCATGCATAATGCTGCCATAAATGCACCAGTGCCTGTCGTAAACGCATTTGCGACAGGCGCAGACATGTTTTACGGCGGGAAGAACCACGTGACCGGCTCACTCAACCACGTGACCGACCCGCAGGGCAGAAAGTTTGGCCACCCCTGCTTTAGAGTGTACCACACCTCTGCAAAAGCATGAGTCCCATTTTCAGCTATGGCAAATGGAGTTTTGTGTGAACAAAACTCCATTTGTATGCAAAGACAATATTACTGGTTCAACCATTACATGTTCTCTGACTTGCATAATCATCCACAAACTCACAGCAGACCTCCATTTTAACTGAATAAATCAAAGAAACCAAAGATTTAATTCAACAGCTGGAATAGTGTCCCAGAATCCGGGTACAAGAACAGACGTGTAAAACTTTCCTGAAGGAAGTGTCTCTCTAAACATACCAGCTTCAAATTTACCAAACAGCTTTTCTGGAAACACATAAGCAGTCACCACCCACATTTTTGAGTAATTGAAAACTTAATTTAAAAGCCAAGGAAATACTCAAATGTACCAAACTCGGAGAGGGCAAAACCGCAACAGCATTAGCTTCAACAAGAAAAAGACAAAAAAAAAATCTCCACTCATTGACCCCAAGCCACTGAAACCATGTCAAAAGAACACAAATGTAGCCTTCTCTTATATCCCATACAATTCAATCTGTGTTTGTGGGAAATATTGGGATAGCCATTTGTAGTCTGTACAAGTCAGGCTGTAATAGTTTTAAAACCCCCGCAGAATTAAAGACTAGAATTCTGTTCTTTTATGTAACCGTGTGAGTGTAATTGCACAAGCACTCTCCATCCCTACAGACTCTATGCACTGCTGCTTGGGCATCCAGATGTTCTTGGACTTCAATTTCCAGAAGCCCAAGTCAGAACACCTGCTGATCAGGGCTACCGGGAATTGAAGTCCAAGAACATCTGGGGACCCAAGGTTGAGAAACCCTGCTTTAGGCTAGAAGTCAGCAAACTTGGTTCTCCAGATGTTCTTGGGCTTCAGTTCTCAGAAGACATATCTCCCTAGTTGTTTCATACCTATTTCCTGTACAAAAACGCTTCCTGGGAGGCCTAGGTATTTGTGAGAGGTGCAGTTATTTTGGGGGGGGGGTACCCACTATTGAGCCCAACAGGTAGAAGATCCTCCCACAAAGACTTAGACCCCACCCCTCCCCTCAGGAAGCACTTGATCAATATGCTTTTTGTACAAGAAGGTGGTCTGCTACAGCCTGGGAAAATATGCCCTGCTTCAGGTGAATTAAATGTAGGAGCCTATGGGTGTGTATTTGTGGGCAGAAGACATATAATTTCAGGATCTGGAGCCCCCACAAAAAATGAATGCCTCATCCTTACTGATCATGCAAAACAATGGTTTATCATGATATACCAATGAGGAATTACCAAGACTATGCTTTTTCGCTAGTTACCAATCAATGTAGAAATCTGTTGCTTAATAAATTCAGAACGTTATATATGGTGGGTTTGAGAAATGCCAGTCGCATCACTTAATCACTTACCAGACTTGTGTTTTTCATTGCCTCCCTCCCAACCTTCTCTGCAACATCCTCCTTCTCCTGTTCAGAAGCATCCAATGGAAGAGAACTTTCCTGGGTTGTCTCAATCTGTTGGTTGCCAACATTATTCTTGAGTTTATCAACCCCCCTTTTATTCTCTTTCTCCAGCCTGATTTTGGCCAGCTGTGCCTCCAACATCCAGTGTTCTTTTTCTTGTTCCAGTTTTGCAATCTTCTCCAAACTCTGCTGGACCTACAGAACAGTGAAAAGAGTACACTACTGATTTCTGGTAAGATGTAAACCTGAAATCAGTACAGTTGGGTTATCTCAAAGGTGAACATCTTGTGGCCTCCAGGTGTTATTGTACTGCATCTTCCATCAGCCTTAGCCAGCACAGACAATGGTGGAGGATAATGGGAGCTGTGATCTGACAGCTTCTGGAACGGTATAAATTGCCCGGCTCTGGCCTAACTGAAAAGTGAACTGAGGTATTACCACTGCAGGTTGTTTGTAGGGCTGAGGCATAAATAGATCTCTTTGAGAAGAGTTTGGAACAGTTGCTATTTTGGGCTTCAGTTTTAAAATCTCCCCAGCCTACAAAGCCAGTAGTCAAGCCAACTGTGTGATTGTAAAAGGTCACCCTTGCTCGAAAGCCAGTCATATCCGACTCTAGGGTTCAATGCTCATCTCTGTTTATAGCCAAAGAGCCAGCACTGTCTGTGTCTGTAGACATTTCTGTGGACTTGTGGCAGGCATAGAACACTGTTTACCTTCCTACCAAGATGGTACCTAGTTATCTACTTGTAATTTCTTGCTTTCAAATTACTAGGTTGGCAGAAACTGGGACAGAGACTGGAGCTCACTCCATCGTGCAGCATTTGGGTCTCAAACTGCTGACCTTCCAGTCATCAAGGTCAGCATTTTAACCACTAAGCCACTGCAGGCCCCTGTGTGACTGTAAACCAGGTGTGCCCAAACTACAGCCCGGGGGCTGGATCCGCCCCCCAAAACCAATTCATCCAGCCCACACTGCCCTTGCCCATATAGGCACGTTTTACTTCCGCTTCCAGGAGCGGCAAGGGCGGTGTGGACTCGATGAATTGGTTTCGGGGACCAGATCCAACCCCCGGGCCATAGTTTGGGCACACCAGGCTTAAACAGAGAATGTGGAAGCCTAAAAATCTATCTCATTCTGTTGCAAAACAGATCACAAGGCACATTTTACTTCCACTTCTGGTGAAAGGAACCACATGACTGCCCCACAGCCCAAAAGGTTTGGGCACCCCGTTGTAGACCTGATCAAAAAGCAAGTCTCCCCAGCTCTGTCTCTGCCCTATTTTCCAATGGTCTGGAGGTTCATATTCGTCCTAAGCTTTCATGAAGAAGTTTCTTCAAGCATTCATAACAGCATAAACTGCAAGGACGGGTCACATGTGAATAATATGTTTCTGGCTTTTTTAAAAAAACCAAAAAGCAAAAGCAGGGGGCAAAGTTCAAAAGATCCACATACATATTCAGCCTGCAATGGACAAATCACATTTTATGAAGCTTTAAACAAATAATATTTACTTCACTTTTAAAATGTAAATATATAAAAGTAGGATGAACAGCTAAGTACACAAGTCAAACAGATTCAGCCACAGAACAGAGGAAACAGATGCCTCCAGTATTAAACCAGATAACATTTTTACAAAGAGCAAAAAATAAGTAACATACACTATTTTTGAACACCCACGAGAAAGACAGAGACATGATAACCTAAATCCATCCACATGGCTTCCTTCCAGGGGTGACAAGTTTGGTTAAAAGGAATGTTCTCTCTGGATAATATTTTGAGACACAGACCATTGGCTTCCAAAAGCCACAGAAGGAACTCCATTTTGAAGCTCACATTTAAGTATTCCTTCCTGTTCTCCAGCCATTCTGCACCCCTGGCAGATTATGTACCTTAAGTAGAGAAGATTTTAAGAACTAGAACAGGAAGTTAGAGAGGTCAACTCTGACCTTTTAGTCTCAAGATCAACAGGTTAACTTTTGCCTGCCAGCCTTGGGACAAGCATTGGTATCCCAGTTCTTGAAGGTGGATACAAGCTTTCCAAATAAGAAAAACTTAACAGTACAATTCATGGTATAAATCAGTGATGACGAACCTTTTAGAGAACGAGTGCCCAAACAGAGGGTTGGGGTGAACTCTGTGCTGGGGGGAGGAAGTGCTCCCATTGGCAGAGGGGCATGGTGAACCCTGTGCTGGGGGAAGGAGGGAGTGCTCCCATTGGGCTGCTGGGCAGAAAGGCAGGGTGAACTGTGTGCTGGGGGAAGGAGGAACTGCCTCCATTGGACTGCTGGGCAGAGGGGCAAGGAGAACTCTGCTGGGGGGAAGAAGTGCTCCCATTGGCCTGCTGGGCAGAGGAGCAGGGTGAACTCTGAGCTGGTGGGAGGGAAGAAACGATGGCATGTGTGCCAACAGATGCTGGGAATGTTCACCACCACTGGTATATATTGTTCTCACTTCCCTCTCCAACCCAACAATGATACACACAAAAGCTGAGCACACGGATCACAGCTTTACTTTTGTTTGCTTTTCAATTTGCTGAGCATAAGAAAAAATAAGGAAACTATGTTTGTCCAGATGTTTTAAACTGCAATGTCTACAGTCCCTCAGTTGAAGGAGATTTCTGGGAAATCCAAAATACCAGGAAGGCAAGAGTTTATTCAACCATGCCCCAGGGGGGAAATATCCAACAACCTATCCTTGGGAAGGATAACTTTGGGAGTCCAGAGTCCAATCTTCTGCCCCCAGCACATTCTAGAGCAGGGTTCCTCAACCTTGGGTCCCCAGGTGTTCTTAGATTTCAATTCCCAGAAACCTAAATCTGCACACCTGCTGATCATAGGGTTTCTGGGAATTGAGGTCCAAGAACATCTAGGGACCCAAGGTTGTGAAACACTGCTCTTGAGAACACAGAGACAGTAAAAAAAATGTCCCGCAAAAAAACAACCCACAACTAGAGACTGTAAAATGGGCATTTGCAAGTGTTAAAAATATACATTCTAAAGAGGGGCAACTCCCAGATATCTGTGGGGGCTGAACACACAAGATAGAAACTTGGAAAATCAGAGACTCAATTCAAGTGGAAAGTCCTCACAGGTAACAGGGTATCAGTTCTTGAGACCAATCATCTTTCACGTGTAAAAGACTGATGAAATAATAAAGAGCAAGGCATATTAGAATGTTCCTTTACATTTGTACAGACTGTGTGTAAACAGATAGAATATGTTTGAACGGTGCTTAAAATATGTTTTACTTCCATACATTCAGTTCTGGTTTTGCCTCTTCCAAAAGATGGCTTTATCAATTACGCTACTGAATAGAATGGATCTTTCTTCCTCTTCTGTGTCTAGGCCAGACAGGAAAGTACTAAAATGAAGACATCTTTTGGTGAGTCCATTCTGCAGTTTCTTTCCTCTGAGCGAGCATGAGAAAGATTAGCCAGCAACATAAGGTTGCTGTTACCAGGGTACGCCTGATTGTGGTTCAAAAATACCACAACTATGAAGGAGGCTCTTTATGTGTATGACATGGCAGCAAGTGCCTGTTTTTCCTCCCTTTATCATTGCCACATAAATATTATGGGTTTTTTGTTACACTGCCATGTGACTTTTTAGAGGTTGTCCAATAGAGTATATAACATATGATCATCCAATAGAAACAAATACAATGGTACATTGGATAACGAAATAAATGCATTCTCCGGGACCTTTCATACACCAACATTTTCGTTAACTGATTGAAAAACAATAAATCCATTCCAAAGGTCAAAAAGAGCCATTTTTACCTGGCCCTGTGGGTCTGTGCCGCTCCCCACGGCACAAGTACAGTCTTGTGAGTAAATCCACTCCGTTTTCGGGGTGTTTCTACCCTGTTTTGGGAGATTTAAAATGACAAGGGGTGGAACTTCCCGTTTCTGTAGAAGTTCAATTCCCAGAAACCAATAAACAGCCAAGGCTCCAGACAGGAAGTTCCACCCCTCGTCATTTTAAATCTCCCAAAACGAGGTAGAAACACCCCAAAAATGGAGTGGATTCACTCACAAGACTCTACTGGCACCGTTGGGAACCTCTGGAAATGGTTTTTGTAAACGAAAAAAATCTGTTACCTGAGGGCACTATTTTCCTTTAATTTCCTTTCATTATGTGATTTTTTTTTTCATTATGCAAACCTTTCATTATCCAAGGTTTTACAGTATAATAACAGAATCCTTTTTGCTACCTAAGCAAGTGGGGGAAGGATATATGGAACAGACCAGGGGACCACACTAGAGGTGGCACATTGTGCTGATTTCAAAGATATATTTTTGATTTGCTATAATTCTTCTTTTTTACCCAAACCTGAAGATAAATGTGAAGTTGGACAACAGACAATCATAGACATGATCCAGCTATCCATTAGAGTTATTAAACTGTATTCAATAGTGCTTATCTGGCTTTTTGGCATGGACCCACCATTTAAATCAGACTGTCAAAATGAGTTTCTCAGGTTTCTTGCTCTGCACTCAGATTGAGCACTAAAACCAAGCACAATCCTCCCCTAAATGAGGATTTCAACATTTAAGGAGGCATTCTCATGTCTACTACATAGCAATTGGAATAACACTTTGATACTGCCCCATAGTACCTGGTGCACTCTCTGGGGAGTTCACAAGGTGATTAGCATTTTGCTCCCAACATGATGGGTACTCATTTTACCAACCATGGAAGGCTAAGTCAACCTTGTGCCCCATCAGACTCAAACTTACAATGTCAACAGTTTGGGCTGAAATACACAGTTTAACCACTGCACCACCAGGGCATGAGCTTCTGTGAGGGCAACTCTCCAATATAATACTGCTTCAGTAAGCACACTCTGACTTTGAAAGCTTGCGTCAGACATCAGAATACCTGTTGCGCAAGACCTTCTCTGCTCTCTGTGGAACTCAGGAGAATTCTGCGGTTGGCCAAGGCTTCTTCATAAGGCACTGAATCAGGACACGGCTAGAGGGGGGAAAGACACAAAAGTTCAGCTGAATCAGGTTCAATATTGAGAGACTTAATTCTCCCTTGCTGTTCCCTCATCTATTGAAAGTCTTCTGTCACACTCTCTGGCCGGACAAATGGAGTAACGGGACAGCCAGCAACTCAATGCAGAGTGTTTGGCAGCGGTAAATAGCCATGTTAAAACAGATACTGTTGTCAGTACTAACACTCTGTGCCCATTCCCACGACTTCAACCCAAATCAAACAGACAGCTCCGCAATGAAAACAACTCTCAACTTTTCTCCATGGGGGGAAAAAATCAGTCTGACACTTAAAGGGGTTTTACTGGGTATCCAAGTAACTGTGCTACAATATTTTGCATGTGAACACTAACCCTTTTCAGAAGTTTTATGTAGGCAGCTGCTTTCTTCTTGTACTGAAGCATGCATTCAGCTGAGAGGGGATTGATAAACTCCATTCCTCCTTTAGGCCCATAGCTTAGCGTTGCGGTAAAACAATCTAAGTTATTGCTGAAGAATGAAGCAATCTAGATATGCAATGACAGAAGTGAAATTCTGGATCAGTGAGGCACAAAACCACTAAATCACGGTTTACTGTTACAAGAATGTTTTACTGCCACAATAAGCCTTAAAGCTCACTTCCATGCGGTTCCTCTGCTTCCATTTTAGCTTTGGGACAGGCAGCCTCCTGTACAACTGAAAGTGGTGGAAACAAGGTTTATGAAGCTAGCTTATTGCAAGTAAGGGTGGTTACGAATTTGGAAAATATGTTACACTAAAATGAAAACAGGAATCTACAATCTGCTTGTGGCTTTGCAGAATGAGGGCAACAAGGAGCAATTAAGCTCAAAGCTCATCAAGATTTGATCTTGTATTATTAAACTGTAGTCTCACATAATAACCAAGTGTAATCACTGCATTTAAAGATGGCAGTTCAAAATTATCCGTCAATTTCTGCAAACAAATAATATTCTAACATTTGGAAGGCTTTATCCAGTCTTATACACACCTTTGACGAAATCTACTATCTTATAACTAAAGCCCAAAGTAGGAGGAAAACTGAGTAAAATCATGAAGGACTCAGTGCTTTGGCTGGATCATTCACACCATTGTCAACTTTCATACAGCATTTTTAATAGATACCAGGGCTGAGAGGGTAAGCTTCTTCTTTTTCAGTTTTTTAAAATTGTGTAGGAAGCATACAAAGGTACTTTCTGGGTTGAAAGGATTTTACTGGAGGAGTTCTGCTCAGGGGATGCCCGAATGAGGCTCCTTTCATGTCCCCAAGATCTTTTCCGACCAAAGTGGTCCCTATTGATCTACTTGTAATTTCTTGCTTTCGAACTGCTAAGTTGGCAGGAGCTGGGCCAGAGATGGGCTCTCATTCTGCCATGCACTACTCAGGTCTTCAACTGCCAACTTGCCAGCTAACAAGGCGAGCTTCTTAACCACTGAACCACCGCAGTCCCTTCTTTTTCCACGTCTAGGCCAGACACGAAACCGCCAAAATGAAGGCACCACCCAGTGAGTTCATTCCGCAGTTCCCTTCGCCTGACCTAGAGTGAGAAAGATTAGCAGGCAACACAAAATTGCCGCCACCAGGGTACACCCAATTGTGGTTCAAAAATACCACAAACTTCGAGAAGGTTCTTTCTGTGTACCCAAGGGTAAGCTCATTAGCAAATGTGTAATGCCACAATGTTTGTCTTGCCTCCATCTACTAACTAATCATTTGCAACTCAACAGGGCCAAACTTCACATCAAATCTGAATACCAACCAGGGATCTCCTGTTATTACCAGTTGTAAAAAGCCACAATGATTTGTAAACCTATCTGTTATGCTAGCCAACCCTTGTGTACCTCTATACCTGATGTGTATAAATCGATGTCATGAAGTCTAACTCTTACGTCTGATGAAGTGGACTTGATTCACAAAATCAAACATTAAAACAAAGGAATTAAGTCTTTAAAGTGTCACGTTTTTTGCTTTTTTGTTTTGTTTACTCTGTTATCACTGAAATACATCTTTGAACTCATTAGTTCACTTGCTGCTCTGTTCTCTGAGGAGACTGGGATATTCGGGGAGGGCCCTTTCCCAAGAGCCTAAGGAGTAGCTGGCCTGTTCTCATGGGCTGAATATGACCCACTGGCCAAAGTTTGTTTATCTAATCTTAACAGTGCTTTGTTTAACAGTGATTTCTTAGCTTTTTGTGTCACTACTTTCCCTCTCTCATTCACACCAAACTGCCATTCTCCTCTGCATGCCAACTCAGAACTAAGTAACACTGAGTTCAGTGATACCTACTCTATATTTGCACAGCAAAGCTAGACTGATGTTTGTGATTCAAAGGTCTACAGGCTCCATCCAGTCTGATCAGCAGTGGAAGACTGGGATGGTAATCCAATACATAGGGAAATTGCATCAGGCTATTGATCCCTGGTATACGGCACTGTCGTCTAAGCTAGCAGAAGTCTCAAAACAGTGAATAGCATGGAAATAGCTTTGAGTTTATTGGATGGAGGTAGGCTACGCTTTCTAAAACAGAGGAACAAATGCTTCTAGCTTTCAAGCCCTCAGCAAGGGTGAACCCTGGGTGAAACCGAACAATACAATATCGCTAATGGTTACCACTAGATCTGCTTGCATTGCCTTCTTCCTCTATTACATCATAGAATAACAGAATTGTAACTTTTAACTTTTAAATCTTTTTTTAGTATTGTGCTAATTACAGTTGAATCTTTTATTTAACTTAAACCAAATTTGCAGGGTATAGTGGGATGCTAGTTTCTGTTGTGGGATTTTGCATTGTTGTAAGCCGCCTAGAGTCGGGCTCGCCCGATTCAGGCGGGATAATAAATTTGAATAAATAAATAAATAAATTGGAAGGGGCCTTTAGGGCTATTGAGTCCAACCCAGCACTCAATGCAGGAATCCAAATCAAAGCAGATCTGACAGATGGTTGTCCAATTCTCTCTTGCATGCTTTCAGTGTTAAAGTGCTCATAACCTCTTGAGGCAGTTGGTTCCACTTTCATTAACTGTTAAGACTTTTTCCTCATATTCAACCTATATGTTGCTTCCTTTAGTTTGAGCCAGGGCTTAGTGGTTAAGATGCTGAATTTTACAACTGGAAGATCGGCAGGTCAGCAGTCAAGACCTGAGTACTGCATGACAGAGTGAGCTCCCATCGTCTGTCCCCGCTCCTGCCAACCTTTCTTGTGAAAGCAAGAAATTGCAAGTAGATAAATAGATACCACTTTGGTAGAAAGGTAACAGCATTCTGTGCTCTCTGGTGTCTAGTCATGCCTGCCACATATCCATGGAAATGTCTGCAGATGTAGACAAGGCTGGCTCTTTGGCTATAAACAGAGATGAGAACTGAACCCTAGAGTCTGATACAACTGACTTTTGAGCAAGTGCAACCTTACTTTGAGCCTGTTATTACATGTCCTTGCACTCTGCAATGACCAAGAAAAGATGTTACCTTGCCTGCTCCATTCATCAGTGCTACCACAGATGATAAGATGCAGTCATTGGTGGTGATGAGCTTCTGTGTAGCTGTGGGGAGCTCACGCTCTAAGGCAGCTTTTTGATTGTAATGCTTGCAAATATCTAGAGAAGAATTAACTTGCATCAGTTCTGCACATAATCTAGCTACAATCTTTGACAACAGCACTCAAAAGCAAGATCTACCTGCCCTCAAACCCATCCACCGTGAAAGTCCAAATAAGATGGCCGCATAACCATTTCTCTCCATATTTTGGAAACCCAGCATGAACTGTGTAGAGAAATAAGTCAAGACGAAAGGGTACAGTTGGCTTACTATCTCATTTTACCTCTAGATCAGGGGTAGCCAACCTTTGGTTTTTGGACTTCAATTCCTGGAAGCCTAAGTCAGTTCCCCAAAGCACCCATCAGTCAATGTACTGACATAGGCTTCTGGGAATTGAAGTTCAAAAACCGAAGGTTGGCCACCCCTGCTCTAGATGGAATGCATTTAGAATATTCCAACAATATAGGTTTTTCATATGACAGCTTCTGATGTTAATAAGCAGTACTGCACACTGCAAGTTAAACAATTTTGCCTTCTTCACATCACTAGTAACATTCATTTCTGTTTTACCTTGCCCTGTGTTTTGCCTTTTTTCCCAAAGGCAATAAATGGAATGAAATGGTTACTTATGACATGGTGTATATTTCATTTTTATCTGTTAAAAATAAACTATCTCAGCCTACCCAGCAAGTCTGAGACACTGACCAATCATGAATGCTCAAAAACTATGTAAACTCCCTCCCTCTCATTCATACACACACCACATCTCAGTCTCCTTCAACCTGGTGCAGTCAAATTATTAACACAATCTTTCTACAGCTGAAGGTACTAGTAAGAAGCACTGGTTCATCTTAGAAATTAGCTGTAGGACAAACGAGCCTGATTCCTGATTGTTTAATGTGAATTTAGCTATTATTTGAGAGATTTATACTTAATTATTTTCAACAGTCATCTTACTGAAAGTTATGCCTCCATAATAAGACACACACACATAAAAAGTTCAAGATACATTCACAGCCCCTCAGGTTTAATTATCTCAAGTGCTAGGACTAGGAAACATTTTTCCTTTAAACAAATTCTGGACTGTATACAATGCAGCTTTTGCAGTTGGAGTTCTCACCATACACTGATGAGTCTTTAATTAACATTCCCTTTTCCAAGGTAGTGAGATCTATATCAAGTACACAATTTGTTTACTTGCACCCAATCATTGCTACTGTTGACCCAGCTGGAGTTCAGAGTCTTCAATCCAGCTACTTCTGAAGTCACCTTTAACTCAGCAATGGCCTAGGCCAGTGGTGGTGAACTTATGGCAGTTGTGCCAGAGGATTCCTGTGTGGCAGAGGGGGCACTCCCAGCCTTCTCTGTTGGCACCTGCACCATCACCCCAGCACAGAGTTCACCCCTCTGCCCAGCAGCCCAATGGGAGCGCTTCCTCCCTCCACCCCACCCCTCTGTTTGGGCACTCGGTCTCTAAAAAGTTAGCCATCAATGGCCTAGGCTAAATATAAGCAAGCTATCAAACTTACAAATCATTCACTCTTCCCCAAATTATATACTCACTAAACAGCTTACTTTGACAATTATTCAGCCTTCAATTGGTCTCACCTTTCATGACGTCATGAAATCCATGAAGTGCTGAAGCAACGTACATGAAGACCGAGCCAAAATTTGTTCGAAGCAGCCGGTCTGGTTTTGTGCCTAGAAGTTGTACAAGCAGAGGTATGGAAGCTGCCCAACGGAACAGCACTGGAAAAACTAACAATATGTTCCCTTCAAAAGAGACCATAGCCCTGTCTTGGTTAAAAGGATATAATTAAAGAGGGCTCAAAAGAGTGGTATTCACACTTTCCCAATACAGTATCCCTATTCCAAGTGATGGAAGAAACCAAACTACACTGAGTTTCTCTTCTTCCATGTCTAGACTAGATGTGAAGCCGCCAAAACAAAGCCACCTTTTGACAAGTCCATTCTGCAGTTCCTCCAACTGGAAGCAGAAGTTAAAAGCACCTGTGCATGTGCAAAACCCTGCTGTAAATGCATTTACGACAGCTGCAGGTGCATTTGCGGCAGCATTTTGCGCATGCGTGAGTGCATTTAACTTCCACTTCTGGGAACGGTGATGGAGGGCCATAGTCAGGGACCCCCTGGTCTAGTGGTCCACCCTGTCCAGCACTGTCAGTACTGCTTAGTTCCAGGCAGGATACAACCCCAACCCTATGTAAAGATGATGGGGATTTAACCAGAGACTTTTGATATGCAAAACATGCACTTTATTACTGAGTCATGTCTTCTTCCCAAAAATCATGTGCTCTGCCTATGAGCTATAGTCCACCACCACCACCCGCCCAATCTAGTGCACCTTTTTGGTACATTGATTAGAAGCAACTAAAGTTATACTAGGCCTATCATTTGCCCTCTTGTGCTGAAAACCCTTCACTTCATGCATCATGTCAAAATGTGAAGTCCTTTTGCCAGCAGTCAACACTTACTAGGTAAGGCAAGAAGACTAAGGTATTTTTGCAGCTTCTCAAAGACTGCGGTCAGCTTCTTCATGTCACTTTGCAGCTCCATGTTCCTGGCTCTTAATGCAGCTGTGCAAAGAGAAGATTCACACTCTTCTTCCAAACTAGGAACACATGAATGTATGTTTTTAAAAGTGAGTATTGGGAGTGGTGATGACAGTTTACTTTTGCAAAGAACAACAGCAGCAGTAGTACCAAGACCTTCAGAAAAGACAATTTTGAGATACATTCTTGAACATGAAAAAAAGAATAGTACAATATATTTTCTGGGAATTGTTTAGGATTGATGAGCATTGTTTATGGAGCCAGAGATTGGGAGTTCAACTCCCACTATACCTTCCAGGAGAAGAGTCAATATCTGTAGTCTTGGCCAAGTTGCACAGACTCAAGTATCATTCCCTTCTGAGTATGTAGAGCAGGGGTGGCCAAAACACGACCCATGGGCCAGCCCATAGCACCATTTCATGTGGCCTGCCACTGTCCTCACTGCTACTGGAAGCGGACGCATTTAAGAAAGCCATAAAATGTGGCCGCTCATACTGTAAACACTGCCATAAATGCACCCATGGCTGTTGTAAACACATTTACGACAGCAACAGACATGTGTTACGGCAGCATTGACGATGGGAGAGACCATGTGATCAGCCCACTCAACCACATGGCCGGCCTGTGGTGTGAAAAGTTTGGGAACGCCTGATGTAGAGAATATTCAGAAGGGAAAGATAAACGACTTCTGAGTAGCCATTTCCTAGAAAATCCTAGAAAGGGTTGCCATAAATCTAGATGGACTTGACAGCATGCAATTATTGATCTAGGGAAGGGGAAAAGCTTTCATTTGCTTTGGTTGTAGAACTGGAAGACAGACGTGCTCTACTCATGTTCCAAATGAAACATGGTTTTGACAAAAAGCTTCAAGGTTTACTTGGTAGATTAACCAGAAAGGCTTGATCTTATTCAGCAAGACAAAGTCTTAAATAAGTTGACCCATAAGCTAAGGATTCGTTTAGCTCAAGGGTATAGAGGTCTGAGGGACAACTTCAGTAAAAATACTCAAGGTTTCCCCTTAACAGAAAATGGCAAATTTTGGTTAGTGAGTTCTTCCAACCCCTTGGAGCAGAAAGAAATTTCTTTTTCTAAACACCTTTAAAGATAAGTGACCAATTAAGAATTCTTACTAGTTTTACATCTTTTAAACTCTTCCAAAGACATGCCTGGGCAATGGCAAATTCCCAAGAAAAGAGTAATTACTGTATTTGACGAACTCCCCCCCCCCCCGGCCTTAAAATACACCAGAAAAATGGAGTGACTTGTGTGCTGGTAAATATGGTATTCACTGTATGGCCTTTAGTGGGCCATTTTGATAATAACAGTGTGTGTCTTGTACTCCAACTTGTCTCACAAGCTGGCAAATACAATAACTGTTTTGGGAAAAGCTCCCAAGAACATTAGACAGACTTGGTTCAGAAAATAGTTCTTAAGTTTTTTGCCTATTTCAGATTTCAATCTTGCTGTGTAAGGTAATTGTGCTAATTTAAGAGCTTAACAGGTTACTGGAAGCAATGGCCTCTCAAGGACATATTGCTATAATCCAGGGGTTCCCTACCTATGACCCGTGGGCTAGACCTGGCCTATGGCACCATTTCATGTACTCGGAGGTGGAAGCAGATGTGTTTATGTCAGCCATAAAACGCGCCAGCACATGCATAAACATGCCAGTGGCTGTTGTAAACGCAGAAGTGGGCGCATTTGCGGCTGTCATAAACACGCCTGCTTCCGCTTCCAGGGTGTGTGGTCAGGCCAGCAGCATAAAAAGACTGGGAATCCCTGCTATAATCAGTCTAAGAATTGTTACTTTAGGCTTAGTTAGCAACCACTGTAAAAATGTTTAGGTGTGTGTTATCCTTCAAGCTTTAGAAGAGCCCTGGTGGTGCAGTGGTTAAACTACTGTACTACAGCCAGAACATTGTGAGTTCAATCCTGACTAGGGATTAAGGGTGACTCAGCCTTCCATCCTTCTGAGGTCAGTAAAATGAGTACCCAGCATGTTGGAGGCAAAATGCTAATTACTCTGTGAACCGCCTAGAGTGTGCTAAATGCTATGGGGCAGTACAGTGTGATTGCTTTGCTTTGGCATAACTGATAAGACGTCACTGCAATTCAGTTCTCATTTAAGAGGTAAATTAAAAATATACCTTTTCAATTGGTAAGGAAGAATCTTCCTGAGAAAGCAGACGTAAGATGTTAAATGATCAGAAAAGGTTTTAAGTTTCACTGTGGTTTCCTTTGAAGAGAGAAAAGAAATGGCATTTTACATATTCACCGCCAAGTTGATTTTGGGCAGGAACAGTGAGGAAAAAGACAGTAAAGATTACCAGCACAGTGATGGTGTCTTCGGTGATGCTCTCAAACATCTGCAGCATGCCTTCCTCCAGAGGACGGACATAGGATGCGTTTTCATGAAGATGCTGTGAGAACTTAAAACAGAGAAACCTGTCAGCGCTTTCAGCTTGGTTTGCTTATCAGGTCATGGTCACATTTGTCTTGGTAGACCACACCGTGTGGTTCAAAAAAAAAAAGGCCTAAAATTGTTTGGCAGGGATTCAATTATTTTAGAACAACAGAAAAGGGGAGGTTAAGAGGGAGAAATCAGGAGAAGTATTGGAAGACACACTGAATCAAACTTTGTTCAGCCAAATTGACTGCGGGGTTTTAAAAGCAGTCATGGAATAATGAGATGGGCGGGACTCACTTTTCCAAAGTTTTATGGTCTAAGGACAGAACAATTACAGACACAGAAACAGTTCAAAGTTTGTTTGTCGCCAGAAAAGCAATAGTTGATACATTCCTAGTGAAATGCCTCAGACAAACTAATAGAGGTAAAGGTCTTCCTTGCTCGAAAGCCAGTCACGTCTGACTCTAAAGGGCAGTGCTCATCTCCTTTTACAGCCAAAGAGCCAACTCTGCCTGTGTCTGCAGATCTTTCCGTGGACATCTGGCAGGCATGATTAGATGTCGGAGTGCACGGAACACTGTTACCTTTCCTGCAGAAGTGGTACCTACTTATCTACTTGCAATTTCTTGTTTTTGAACTGCTAGGTTGGCAGGAACTGGGACAGACAACAGGAGCTCACTCCATCGCACAGTACTCCAGTCTCAAACTGTAGACCTGCTGACCTTCCAGTCATCAAGCTCAGCATCCTAACCACTAAGCCACCATGGCCCCTCTCCAGACAAACTACTGAAGTCTAAAACTTCAGTATTCTACCTGTAACCCATACCTTCAACACAGCATTCCAAAGACACCCTAGAGTTAAATAACAGAAACAAAAGCAAGGCAATATAAGAAAACAAACATCAATGGAACTAAAAATAAACAAAAAACTAAGCAGGCAAGACTCAGAGAGATACAGGAGGATGACAATGCTGCACCTCAGTTTTTTAACTAACACTAAGGGATTAAAACAGGGGTGTCCAAACTATGGCCCATGGGCCATAGCTAGCCCACGCCACCAATTCCTCCGGCCCACAGCACCCTCCCTGCTCCTGGAATTGAATGGGGAATGCACCCGCCAAAGTGCAAACGTGCCCGCACTGCACCCGGGAGTGCTTGCAAACACACCCGAGCATTCACAAACGCATCTGCAACCACCCACTCCCGCCGCCGCCCGGACTTGGGGCGGTCTTTGCAACACTTACAGCCCACGATGGTGGCAGCGTCAGGGATCCTACTCCTACCTCCGCCCAGGCTGGGGTCCCAAAAGTACAGCAACTCCAGACATTCAGGTGTTGTTCTCCCTCATCTAGCCTCCTGGGAACGTTCCCTTCTTTCTTCTTTCCTCCTTCATCGCTTTCTCCCTCTGCCTTCCCTTTCTTTTTTCCTTTCTCTTCTGGTTTGCTTTGTCTTTTGCCTCTTTCGAAGCAGACTTTTTTCCTGGGTTCACTAACGGAGCTCACCTCCCAAGGTTTGGTGTGTGTGTGGGGGGGGGGGGGGGAGAGCCACCTTTTCCCAAGCCAGCCTTCCTTTCCCCTTTAAGGTCACCCTGGCTTGAAATGATGTGCAAAATCAGGCTTGCTTTCTCTCCCCCCCCCCCCCACTCTTTTTCTTTTCTGTTTTGGTTTGCTTTGTCCCTCTGCTGTTTCAAGCCTCCTTTCCCAGTTGGTTTTCCTCTCCCCTTTAAGGTTGCCCTTGCTCGAAAGCCCTGGTGGTGCAGTCATATCCGACTCTAGTGTTCAGTGCTCATTTCAGTTTATAGCTGAATAGCCAGCGCTGACTGCGTTTGCAGACATTTCCGTGGACATGTGGCAGGCATGCCTAGACACCGAAGCGCATGGAATTATTATTATTTATTTGTTAGTTCAAATTTATATTGCCGCCCACTCGCCGTAGAGACTCAGGGCAGCTTACAAGCAATACATTACATTATGTTGATGGCGGTCAGGGAGAGGGGAGGCGAAATCCTCAACCTGCCCTGGCTGCTTCTTCCCTGGCCGTTGGTGTGGGTGCAGGGGGAGGGGCGGCGAAGTCCTCAACCTGCCCTGGCTGTTTACCTTCCCACCAAAGCAGTACCTATTTATTTACAGTTCTTGCAATGTCTTGCTTTCCAACTGTTAGGTTGGCAGGAGCTAGGGCAGAGACGGTTGTTGAGTCATTTCTCCCCAGGTGGAAAAAGATCTTAAAATTTCTCAATACCTATTACCTTCAGAATTTGGAACGCTACCTTTTAACAGTAATTTTTTGCAGTTGCTTGTTGAAAGTAATTTTTTGAATATAAATCTCTTTGAATAGTATTTTTTTGCCATTATTGATTAGTTGCAAAGAATTTTAAAATGCAATGTGCTTTTTGTTTTTAAATTATTCTTTAAAAATGTTTAAATTGTTAACAGGAAATGACCTATAATTTGACTAGAATGCAAGCAAATGCATGTAAAAGCAATGTTGATAAACATCAGGATGTCTGGATGTTTTTCTTAGGAGAAATGTGGTTGAGCTTTTAGAATTCTACACAGGGTAGAGACAGTGGGGGAGACCAGCAATGAAATGGAGTCAGCAAAGTTTGGAGAGTTGAAGAAGGAAATTTATTTTCCACCCAAAAACTAATGGGATTTTGGAATGCATGGCTCCAAGATGTAATGACAATTTTGAGCTTGGGTGTTTTTAAAAGGTGGGCTGGGCTAATGTATGATGCAGGAATGGTAGGGGGAGGTCTGGTAAAGGTAGAGGTCACCCTTGCTCAAAAGTCAGTCGTACCTACTCTAGCATTCAGTGCTCATCTCTGTTTACAGACAAAGAGCTAGTGCTGTCTGCACTTGCAGACATTTCCATGGACATGTGGCAGGCATGCCTAGACACCGGAGTGCATGGAATGCTGTTTACCTTTCCACCAAAGTGGTCCCTATTGATCTACTTGCAATTTCTTTGCTTTCTAACTGTTAGGTTGGCAGGAGCTGAGGCAGAGACAGGAGCTCACTCCATCATTCAGTACTTGGAAATCAAAATCCAGCCTTCCATTTGCTTCTTCCAAAGATAAACACAAAGGACAAACCTTTCCTCCCTCCCTCCCCCTTCCTTCCTTTGTTGGTTTGGTTTGATCTGTCCTTTGCATTTGTCTTTGGAAGCAGAGGCGGCAGCGATGGTGGTAAGTGTTAGTAGCAGTGAGGCTGGGCAGGCAGAGATCCCACTGAAAAAATAGCCTGGCCCTTGAGCAACCAGAGGGACTGTGAACTAGCTCCCGGCTTTAAATGTTTGGGCACCCCTGGATTACAAGGTCTTCGCTTGATGCCTAAATGGCATCAACATAAGATTCCGGGCAAGTCTCCTTTGTAATTATGTTGCAAAGGCTTCAAATTAAAACTCCAGTGAACAGGTACATGGGTACCTGAGTAACACATTCTATAACTCAGAGAATGTAGCCTGTATCTCAAGCACTGGTTGTTCCATCACTGGCTGCCTGGCCTTTACAACTGGAGTGTTAGGCAGGTAAAGGTCTCCCTTGCTCGAAAGCCAGTCATATCCAACTCTAGGGTTTAGTGCTCATCTCCATTTATAGCCAAAGAGCCAGCACTGCCTGCATCTGCAGATGTTTCCGTGGACATGTGGCAGGCATGACTAGACACCGGAGAACACGGAACACTGTTTACTTTCCCACCAAAATGGTACCTATTTATCTGCTTGCAATTTCTTGCTTTCAAACTGCTAGGTTGCAAGGAGCTGGTACAAAAACAAGAGCTCACTCGGTCATGCAGCACTCGGGTCTCGAAATGCTAATCTGCCAACCTTCCATTCATCAAGTTCAACATCTTAACCACTAAGCCACCGCAGTCCCCCAAGTTTTAGGCACTGAGCCTAAAATGTAGCATGCTTGTCCCTAATTCATCTTATACTTCCTTAAAGCAAATAACAACTTAGCTTACCTTCTGATTTAATGGTGATATTGTGTCTGTGGCAGAATCAATGGGGAAAATCTGGACCCGCTGCTCTGTATAGGTGTGGAAATTCAGAAGGGCTGTCACCAAATCTTGAACAAAAGATAGTGCTTGGCCAGCAACGTCACGCAGTTTCAACTGCAAGACACCAAGAGCAGTGACATGGCTCACTCTTACCTTAATGGAATGCAATCTGTTTTACAACAAAACTTTCACAACAATGAACAGACCAAAAGCGCAATTATGAAAGAGAGCCTTCCAGTGGTGTAGCGTGGGTTTCAGCCACTCGGGGCACAGGCCAAACTCACACACACACCCCATCTAGGCTCACCGTCCCCCATCAAGGCTCACCGTCCCCCCCCCCCCTGTGCCCATCCCTATTCCGCCCGGTCTGCCCTCACTCCTCCCTCCCTGCTTTCTCTTGCGGCATGTACCGCCCTTCCCACAGTTCTGCCGCAGCTGCAGAGAGCCAAACCCCGCCTTCCCCGCCCCACGTGCAGCCGGCCGGCTGGCTGGCTGGCGAGCTGAAGCATTAACTCTGCATCTGTACACAAGCCTATGATAAAATAATTGTACATTTTTTGGGATCAAGTAAAGTGGGTTTATTACTTACTTGCCGCCGCCTATCGTGTAATGGGACATTCAGAGCATTATACTGGCTGGACCCTACAAAATATTCAATTCACAGAATTACTGTAAGTACTTTCCCCTGCGATTCTCTTCCTCCATGTTAAGCCATTCAACAGGTAAGAATCTTTTGCAAGCAGGACTGCCAATAACCATTCTGCATTTTTGAGATAGCACAATATAAACATTCAAGCAAAGGATAAAACAATAACAAATTCATGAAATATTGCAGAATATACTGTATTTGCTGGTGTATAAGACACTTTCTCCCCTTAAAATACACCGGGAAAATGGAGTGTGCCTTGTGTGCCAGTAATCACCATTATCATGTTGAAAATTGAGTCAACCTACATCTCTCAAGTTTAAAAGAACTTGTCCTCCCCTCTCTCCTCAGCCAGTTCACATCATGCATGGAGGGCTGGCAGTAACACATCTGCAAGAGTAGGCAGCTGTTTGCATGCAGGGGAAGGGATGGGAGAGAGGGGGAGATGGGCTCCCCTCCCCACCCCGTCATCTCCTACAGGATATCACGAAGGTTCCTGAGCCTGGGAAGGCAGGTAGGGCTCTGGAGATGAACTTCTGGTTTTAAGGATGAAGACTGAAAGATACCTAACTACAGTTTTTCCTAGCTACATTTTTTGTAAATATAAATAACTTTAAAATTAGTCGTCGTCAGCTGCTACCCGAGTCCAAGTATACAATTTTTTCCTGAACATCATTTTCAGTTGATGGATAAAAGAATGACAAACAGGAAAAATGTCATTGGCATGAATTTGTTTAAGGTGAATCCTAGCTTGCAGTGAAGTGACCCACACACTATGATCATGGAGCCATCTCCTGAGGCACATGCAGGATTTAATACCTGGACTGCAATGGACTACTACAGCCTTGAGGATTTATTTATTTATTTATTTATTTATTTATTTATTTATTTATTTATTATTCACGCTTGTTTAACGCCCTCCTCCCCAAAGTGACTCACGCCATAAAAGCTTTATTCAATAAATAAATAATCTTATAGCTAAATAATAAACAATTAATGATCTGATGTTATAGTCACATAAGTTACATCTCACTTAGACTACTATAATAAAGCAGCCTTTGAAAAGTGTTTGGAAATTTCAACTGGTTCAAAATGTTACAACCAGACTGCTGATTAAGGCCAATTATAGGGAACAAAAAGCTTCTCTGTCTTACTATGTCCAGTAGCTGAAGATAAAAGTCTTTTCCCTTCAAACAGGCTTTTAACATGTGAACAGAGTTTTTAACAATAATACAGCCCTTCCTGATATGTTATTTAGGTATTCTTAACAGACTTTGCATGGCTGCAACAGCACAGTGATATACAGTGGTATCTCGCTTAAAGAGCAAAATGCATTCCACAGGATTGCTCTTTAAGCGAGTTGCTCTTTAAGCGAAATGAATTTTCCCATAGGAATGCATTGAAAACCAAAATTCTGTTCTGGACCTCAGAAAAAAACTCTGAAAAAAACATTTATTTATTTTTTGGTTCAAAATTATTTATAAAGTGCACTCAAACAGCATAAATAGTGCGCAGGAACATGTTAAATCAAACAGTAACATTCACAACATTAAAGTTCAACTTTTAAAACATCACACATCCAGAATAAAGTAAAAAAAAGGATTCTTTTACAGCTGGGGTGCCCAAACTTTTTGGGCCGCAGGCCAATCACATGGTTCAGGGAGTCGGTCACTAAGGCCCAGGGGCCAGATGCAGCCCCCAACACCAATTAATCCATCCCACAAAACCCTTGTCACTCTTAGAAGTCGAAGTAAAATGCGCTTGTACAGGTGTGTTTTACTTCCACTTACAGGAGTGACAAGGGCTTCACGGGCTGGATGAATTGGCATCGAGGGCCGCATCTGGCCCCTAGGCCGTAGTTTAGGCACCCCCAATTTACAGGGTACCCTGTTCAAAACTCTTTAATACAACGCTCTTTAAAGGCAACTGAACATAAAACACACTTCAACAGGGAAACATGGCAAACTGCAATTGTCCAACATTTAAATCGGCAAGTGGACCAGGGAGACAGCCTTTCGGCAAAAGGCTGGCTGGCTGGACCCTATGCCGTTTTGGCAAGTGGACCAGTGAGACAGCCTTTCGGAAATTGTGGAGGGGTGTCTTTTGTCAGAGAAGTGCTTCTCTGCGTGGAAGCACTTCTCTGGCGAAAGGCACCCCTCCACAATTTCCGAAAGGCTGTCTCACTGGTCCACTTGCCAAAACAGCAGAGGGGTCAGCCAGCCAGCCATTCTCAAGTTGCAGAGGGGTGACGTTTGCCAGAGAAGCGTTTCCCCATGGGGAAGCGCTTCTCTGGAGAAAGGCACCCCTCCGCAGATAGCAAAAGGTTGGCTGGCTGGCTGGCTCCTCTGCCGTTTCGGCAAGTGGACCAGCGAGACAGCCTTTCGGCAATTGCGGAGGGTGCCTTTCACCAGAGAAGCGCTTCTCCATAGGGAAGCACTTCTCGGGTGAAAGGCACCCCTCTGCAACTGGAGAAAGGCTGTCTCGCTCGTCCACTTGCCAAAACAACAGAACGGCCAGCTGGCCAGCCTTTCAGCAATTGCGGAGGGATGCCTTTTGCCAGAGAAGCACTTCCCCATGGCACCCCTCTGCAGATAGCATATGGAACTGTTCTCATTAAGCGAGTTTTTGCTCGCTCAACAAGGCAGACATTTTGGGGAAAATGCTGCTCGTTAAGTGAGTTACTCATTATGCAACTGTACCTCGCTTAAAGAGCATAATGCGTTCCACAGGATTGCTCTTTAAGTGAGTTTGCTCTTTAAGCGAAACACCATTGTAAATGACCAATTTGGGGGGGGGATTGCAAACCCCGATTTATTTGTTAAGCAAGTTTTTGGTTGGTTTTATTTGTTAAGTGAAGGGAACATTCAGAGAAAATTCTGCTCTTTAAGCGAGTTACTCTTTAAGCGAGGTGCTTTTTATGCGAGATTTGACTGTACAGTAATACCCTGGATAACGTTAGTACCGTATAGCGCTAAAACCACATAACGTTACAAGATTTTCGGGAAAATCTTGTATTGAATAACACGATTTTTAGCTTTATCCGGAACAAGCATATGCGTGGGGGGGGGGGGAGTTGGATTGGGTAGAACATCTACCCAATCCAAACCCCCCCTCCAGCGCCCACCCCCACGATGTTTGGAAAAGCTACGGGGATCCTTACCCTTTCGGAACATCCGGTGCGCGGCGCGCGTTGGTGCGGGGGAGGGCAGGATACGGGGGAGACCTCCGTATCCTGCCCTAACCCCCACCGACGCACACGCGCCTGCACGCCGCCCAATGTTCCAAAAGGGTAAGGATCCTTACCCTTTCGGAACATCGGGCGAGCGGCACGCGTCGGTGGGGGTTAGGGCAGGATACGGGGGAGTCCTCCGTATCCTGCCCTAACCCCCACCGATGCGCGCACGCCTGCACGCCTCCCGATGTTCCGAAAGGGTAAGGATCCTTACCCTTTTGGAACATCGGGATGCGTGCATTGGACGAGGAGGCGTGCATTCCCCTACATTGGACGAGGAGAGGCACCTCTCCGCGGAGTCTCCCTGGCTTGGGAAAGAGGCAGCTTGGCCGAAATTCCCTCCCCCTGCGCGGGGGTGAGGATTTCGACCAAGCCGCCTCTTTCGCGGGCTCGCTATAGCAACGAGGATCGCACGTCAAGGCAATGGATCAAAGCGGGGGGTGGCTCCCCCCGCTTTGATCCATTGCCTTGACGTGCGATCCCCGTTTTGTGCGCCTGGGCAAGGGTCGGCTTTTCCGAATTCCCCCCTCCCCCGGGGAGGGGGGAATTCGGAAAAGCCAAGCCTTACCCAGGCACGCGAAACGGGGATCGCACGTTAAGGTAAGGGATCAGCTTTGATCCCTTGCCTTGACGTGCGATCCCCGTTGCTATACCCGTTTGGTAGAAGAGGCTCCCGCTGGCGCGCCTTTTCACACGCGTGCAAGCGCCTCTTCTCAGGGTTTTTTTAGCATTGTTCGATGTATACCCCGGACAACGCTAAAACCCGGATAACATCATGACTTGTGGAACCATGTCATAACGTTATCCGGGGTACTAGTGTATTACTGTATAGTAACTTCAGAAACGTACACCTGCTTGTAAAGTCACTCACTCTCAAAATTTAACCAGGAGTACAACTTACACTTCTTTGATAACACTACTATAAACTTTTCTTCACACTCACATCATATTTAGGTGACAGCAGTGAAATTATTAGTATAGTTGCATCAAGATAAGGGATAATATGTGTTATAGGTTATAGAAAGGGAACAGAAATTCAACATAGGGTTGTCATTTTTAGGAGAAGCCCCACATTATTTCTGAAGAGTGATGGCATGTTTAAATCTTAATTCAATATTGAAAAAACAGGAAATTAATTTGAAATAATGGTATGTCAGAATGAGAATATTTCCATGTTTTCAATTATATACATATGTATATTATTTTGTCAATCAGCAAAAGCAGTCAACATAATACCTACTTGTATCGTTGAAAGGTACTTTTTCTCTAATGATGTGCAGAGACTCCTCCAATCTGCTACCCAAGTCAGAATGAAGATGCTTTAATTGCTGTTGGCTAGATGAGGAAGGAAGAGAAAAATATCAATTATTAACCGGGGGGGGGGGTGTTTTGCCTTTTTCAGATGTTTCGTAGGGGGAAAACTAAAACTGAATTCCACTGCATACATTTCTAGGGATGAAAGAAAATATGAAAAACAAGATCCATGACATCAGATAAGCCAAAAATTAAAATTGTTGCATGTAATTGCAACAATTTACTACTGCTCTTTACCGAAAACAGAACTTCACTTTCTATAGAAATTTTAATTGAGGCCATTGAGCAACTAGAACTCAAGTTGAACAGTATCTCCCATCATCCCTTGCCACACACTACAGGGGCTAAAATTTATGGGAGTTGCAATCCAACAACATTCTACAGGGCCGTGAGTTACCTAATGCTGAGGTAGAATATTCCAAGGCCTTGTGGCATCAAAGCAGAAAACTTGAAACAATTACCTGACAAGCAGCACATTTTGATTTCATATACAGTACTGTATATATAATAATGTTGGGCTTAAATCAACTTATCTTTTAACTGATTTGACAGATGAGCATTTACCAGTGAATGTGAAAATTTCACCCTAATCTTAAAATACAGTATATTGCAACAGAACCTCACTTCATTTCAACCAGTCAGCTGTGCATCCACTGTCCACAACTCATACTCTTGAAATAAACTGGTCACTCATTAAACCTTATTTTCCTAGCAATGGTCCATCTGCCACTAAACTGGCTTTATAGGTTCCGAATTGGCAGCAAAGCTGATATCTCAGGATGTCAATATTCTAGAAACAAGGGCAGAGTACATCAATGGGGCTGTATCAAGTTTCACTCACAGCCTCCTTTGTGCATACAGTAAAACTCCGATTTACGAATGCCCCTACTTACAAAAAATTCGACTTACAAATTGGTTCTGCACTGATATCCATGCCTCGAGTTACGAACAAGCCCCGATTTATGAAGCAATTCATTTTCCTCTGTGTTGCCTCTAGTGAAGCAAAAAAAGCCATTTCCCCCTATGGGTTTGCTTCAGGTTACAATCTGATTCCCCAGAGTGCATTGCGCACATGCAACCTTTCTGAGCCCTGTAGGTGCCAGTAGAGTGTTTGGCGTGATTTCTTTAGAGTTTCGGTACCAACATGGCTGCCCATTGCTGTTTCTTGCTGAATTTTTCTGAGTTTTCTGTCCATTTTCAAAGCTTCTTTAAGGTAAGGAACAACATTTTTGCTTATGCATGCTTTCCTTTCAATGCTGTTGTTTTTGGGTGGTTTGGTTGATTTTTAGAGGGGGGCATTTAGATTTTTGGAGGGGGTGGTGGGGCTTTTTCTTTATCCGAATGGAAATGCCTCGAGTTACAAACAAATTTGACTTACGAACAAGGCCATGGAACTGATTTTATTCATAACTCGAGGTTTTACTGTATAAGCAACGCACAAAGTTTTTAAAATATAGTTCTTCTTTATACTGATAGTATCCAAAATGCTGCCAAGAACACTCCAAATGTAAACAACACCAAGTTCTTGAAATCAATGCTTTGTAACTGCATATATGGGCTGCACATGTAAACTACAAAATACTCTAATGCAGGGATTGCCAACCTTTTTACTATGCTCCCCGGATAGCTAAGTGGGCCAGACCACACACCCCAAAAAGCAGAAGTGGGCGCATTTACGGCTGTTGTAAATGCACCCACTTCTGTTTACAACAGCCACAGGCAAGTTTACGCATGCACAGGTACATTTTACAGCTGATGTAAACACATCCGCTTCCACTTCTGGGTGTTAGCGGCGGCAGCGGGCCACATGAAATGGTGCCGAGGGCCAGGTCCAGCCCATGGACTGCAGGTTGGGAACCCCTGCTCTAATGAATGACTACCAGCTCAATGTAGTGTTAATCTTTACATTATTTATTTACTTATTTGTTATATTTATGCCCTGCTCATTAAGGATGAGCCACTCTGGGCAGATTACAGACATCTGTATCTAATCACTAAGCAGAAATTTTTTATTACAGTTAATTTCCTCCAAATATATTTCAATGAAATTAAATCCAATTAGTTTTTAATTTTAAAAGAGAGAAAGTATACCATTCTTCTGTCCGAACCCTGCAGTCCTTGGCTTCTCGCTCTAGGGTCTGAGTTTTGATCTAAAAGTATGGGATCAGAAGAAGGAGATAAGAAAGAGGTGCCATCAGTAACCATTTACACCAGGGATGGCCAACCCTGGCGCTCCAGGTGTTCTTGGACTTTTATTACCAGATGCCCAAGTCAACACATCTGTTGATCAGGTCTTCTGGGAATTGAAGTTCAAGAACGTCTAGAGCACCAAGGTTGGCCACCCCTGATTTACACAGTCTACTCCATACTGAAAACTTGAAAGTTTTAGTCTTTTAAGAATTTATGAATCACAGGTCTGCACCAAATGCCACATTAAGCATTGACTGTTATAAACAATACAACCATCACATTAATATATTACTCACTAAAAACTATAGCACCAAATAAAATGAAATTAAACACAGGCCACAAATACCATGAGAAGGAATAAACAATTGAGAAATCAAGCTTTTTAATCAACCAAGGGGCCAAAAGTGATTATTTCCCAATGATAATTATCTCAGCTTAGTAAGACAAATTAAGAGAAAGTCTCACCATCTCCCGAGCAGCTACTATAGTTTCACATTACAGTATATTGAAATCAGAAAACTATGGCCAAAATTAGTTCCACATGGATGTACAATTAGTGTACATCTCAGTGACAAATTGCCACAAGTTTGGGTAGGCATTTGCTGTTACATACTCAATCACATGACTTGACACACAGCAGCAAATGTCCACATTAACATCACTGGTGACAATTCACCAGAAATTTGCAGTGACTGCACTATACTAGTATACAGTCAAACCTCGCATAAAGAGCGCCTCGCTTAAAGAGCGCCTCGCTTAAAGAGCAGAATTTTCTCTGAATGTTCACTTCGCTTAACAAATAAAACCAACCAAAAACTCGCTTAACAAATAAACTGGGGTTCTCAATCCCCCTCACAATTGGTCACTTACAATGGTGTTTTGCTTAAAGAGCAAACTCGCTTAAAGAGCAATCCTGTGGAACGCATTATGCTCTTTAAGCGAGGTACAACTGTAGTATAATGCAGTGATGGTGAACCTTTTAGAGACCGAGTGCCCAAACTGCAACCCCAAACCCACTTATTTATTACAAAGTGCCAACACAGCAACAGGGGAGGAAAGAAACACTCTTATTTGGCTGCTGGGCATAGGGGCAGATTGAACTCAGTACTGGGGGGAGGGAGGAAGTGTTCCCATTGGGCTGCTGGGCAGAGGATCAGGGTGAACTCTGTGCTGGGGGAGGGAGGAAGCGCTCCCATTGGGCTGCTGGGCAGGGTAAACTCTGTGCTGGGGTGACTGCAGAGATAGTTCCAAACACCATTTCTGGCACTGTGCCATAGGTTCGCCATTACTGGTATAAAGCAAGAAACATGATAGAAGTTTGGCCTTTGATTAGTAATATCCAAACAGGCAAGTGTAGCATTCCACAGTTTATTAAAGCTGACTTCATGCTCCTGCTTCTTCAGAAGCTATTTGCTACAGTTTCCTAGTTCAGATAACTGAAAACTAGAGTTGCCTTTTTTTAATTGTGTCAGAAGCACACAAAGGTGCTTTCTGAGTTGAAAGGATTTTTGCTGGAGGAACTCTGCTCAGGGGATGCACAAATGAGGCTCCTTTCATGTCCCGAAGATCTTTTCCCACCAAAATGGTGCCTATTTATCTACTTTTAATTTCTTGCTTTCAAAATGCAAGGTTGGCAGGAGCTGGGACAGAGACTGGTGCTCATTTAGTCATGCAGTACTTGGGTCCTGAACTGCCGACTTGCTGACCTTCCAGCTAACAAGGCGAGCTTCTTAACCACTAAGCCACCACAGTCCCTCTGGAGTTGACTGATGATTTATTTCTAAGATTGCTCAAAATGACACATGAAATGGACACATGCAAAAAGACAGAAAGCTCATTTACAACTCAAAGTGGCAGAAGAGAACCACTGGGTGAACCAGATGAGACTGACCACTGTAACAGAGAAGTCCTGATTTCAAGACTTACTTCTAATTTGGCTTTCTCACTTTGTAGTTTTTCTATTGCGTCCATGTACTTCCGAGTTAGGCCATCCACAACCGCTTGGTGCTGTGCAGCCTCCGTCTCCAAGATTTCTAGCCTGCTCCTCAGCTCATCTTCCAAGCGCCTGTGCTGCTCGCCTGCCTCAAAGAACTGTGGAGAGAAGAGAGAAAGGTTGAAAGGATGGCACAGAGCAATTCCCAAGTGACAGCTGCACAGCTCCACTTAACACAAAGGACAACACACCAACCAGTCAAGATTCGACACCAGCAACAATCAGGATGTCCTGTAAGTCCTTGTTTTAGAAGCTCATGGTGGTAAGCAGGTGAAAGTCAACATTCCCCTTACATAGGCTTTTGGATTAAACTCATCTCCCTGAGCCTGCCATTTCTCATTGGTGAAAGCCACCTTCCCTTCCAGACCTAGCCTTATCACTAGGGGAAAGGTAGCAGACTTAGCTAAACAGAGATTCAACTGGAATAAGAGAGGTACCATCTTATCCTCTGCCTCAGGCAGTAAAATGACTTGGGACAGCCATGACACCATTTACTCCTTTTGGTGAGTTTATTCTGCCTGAGAAAGATTTGCCAGCAACACAGGGTTGCCGTTACCAGGGTAGGCTCGATTGTGAACTCTGCTTAGGGTACGCCGGAATGAGGTTCCTTTTATGTCCCCAAGATCATTTCACACCAAAGCGGTCCCTATTTATATACTTGCGATTTCTTGCTTTCAAACTGCTAGGTTGGCACAGTCTTCAAGGAGGCTCTTTGCCACCCAATCCCCCCAAGGAGCAGACAGGCGACCATCTATTGGTGAAAACATGGGCCACTTTATTTAAACATAACATATATGTATACAATATTAACAAGACCTGCAATGGGGCATCGTAGTGGGTAAACAGTCAGCTATTTATGAGTATACCTACCCATATCGTCATAACTGATTATGACCATGTATGGAGGGATGACATCTCCCTCCGTACTAATTACCGTATATACTTGAGTATAAGCCGACCCAATATAAGCCGAGGTACCTAATTTTGACCTGAAAACACAGAAAAATAGATTGACCCGAGTATAAGCCAAAGATGGGAAATGCAGCATGAAAATATGGTAAAATTAATTAAATTATTGGCGCGTCTCAATCTGGCACCATCTACGGACCCTCATGGCCACTGACCTGAGTATAAGCCATGTCCCCTTTTTGGGGGGCTCATTTTTGGGGCTAAAAAACTCAGCTTATACTCGAGTATATACGGTAGATCTTTACTTGCCATCAGGCTCGCCAGCCTGGTATTGCACTTTGTAATTGAGGGTCCATTTGCCAGGCAGTAGACACCTCCACGCCTATGTCTTTCTGTCCGATGAACAAACCGCCACTACCCATCATCGATTAAGCATAATTTTGATCACCATTTACCATACTACCACCCGCATTGTGGTTTATACGAGTACCTCGGTCTCCCCCTCATAAGTATGGAGAGGGCAAAAAACATCACCAACACGGGCCAATTAGTGATAATGAAAAATTCCCTCTCAACCCCGAACCAACCATCACTAGATCAGACTTAGGATAAAAGGGCAGGAGGGCAGGACGCTTTTTGAGTGGGCTGTGAAAAAGGGAAGAAGAAAGAGGGAGCAGCACGGCAGAGCCGCACTTTTATGGTGATCTTGGCTCCACCCTGCAACACCAGGGACCTCTGGAATGGTCGGCCACCTTGGGCGGATGGGCGGCAAAACATGTGCACATTGGATGTCATGTGCCGCAGCCATTCTGTGTATCCCACGAATAATACTTAAGTCTGGAAACAGGTTATAAAAATGTTAAATAGTCTGTGTTTACATACGATTATTTGCCTCCTTGTGGCCAACTTTTAGCACTTAATCATAGCTTCCCACACACACACAAAACACACCATTTGGGTCCGTCCCCCACAACTAAACTAGGCAACTATGCACTGATTTTAGCTTCCCTATGTCTACAGATGGTGGAAAGCATACTGAAAGTAGGGACGCTAGGCATCCAATGTGTATCTGTAAGTAATCTAGAGCTATGCCAAAAAATGAGACATTCAATATACAGTATACCACAAATTAATTATATGTATAAATTATGATCTATGAACGGTATTTCATACATATATAAAGAAATGTGATTCATGACACATTTGATGGATGTTATCATCATAAACAACATATATTAAAATTCCAGATGGCTATATGTAATGTATAAATGTAAAAATGGCAAGATGAGATACAGGATTTGAATGTGATCTTCACAATGTTTATTTAATGCCTTGTCCCTTTTAATTTTTTTCTATAGCCCCTGAAGAAGGCCATAAATTGTTTAGGCCAAAATGTGTTGGCCAGCTTTAAATTGCAATGAAGAGATTTATACAACCATACACCTACATTATATATTGAGCAGAGAATGTTGGATTAATGGGCACCAGCTTTAAACCACCAATTAATAGCTATCACATATGTGTGTCTGCATGTGTGTGCATGCACTCATATGTACATGTCCCCTGTTTTTTCCAGTTTGCACATAGGCTGAAGTTGCAAATGTGCTAAAGAAAGTTATCTTGCTAGTCCAAATGGGACACAAACACATGCAAAACACCCTAGTTCTCCTTTATCTCATAAAGGGAAAACTTCATTTCCCTATATTAGAGTTGAAGTTAAGTTAAAACCCTTGGATAAGCACTTTCATAGGAGCCTGGAGTAAACAGGAAGTAGGTAAATGAATGAGCATGGATAGAGTCAACATTCTGAAATTTAAATGTAGACATATTTTGGTCAGAACCAGAACAACTATGAGAAAGTCAATTGCAGGATAGCTGTAAGCAACATCTGGTCAGGGCTGATTTCAGGAACTGGGCAATGACTGTAACAGAGTACCAGTCCTGTGTGCACTGGAAAGTAATTCTTTCCTGGAAGCAGAACTGAAATATAATCGTGCTGTAAAATGCTACTCAGGTGACAGGTCAAGTCAGCCACAGGTCACTCAACATTAAACCCACAACAGTGTGACACTAATAGCTTTTTTTAAAGGGCAAACAGCTACAATGATTCAGGTCACATGAACACACACTCCTAACATCAACTAGTTTTACCAACAGTCTCTTCTACTGCAAGCCAGCCAGTCCTTGCCCACCAGGCAAAGAAGAGGGGACATTCCTCCTCTTTGTTAATACTCACTGCTGATTAATCTCTGTTGGGGGGGATCCCCTCCTTTGCACACCCTTCTACTACTGTCTCCATCAGTATAAATAGGAGACACAAGGTGCCCACAAACAACACAAAAAAGAGACTTTCTACCCATTCCCCTCTTTACCTTTACTCACCCTTGTTTATTTTCAAAGCAACAAAACAGTTTGGAAACAGAGGAATGAGTGGGCATGTGTGCAAAGAAAGGAGGGGAGAGGAGAAGAGCACAGGAGGAACAAGATGATCTTCCTTCCCTACCAAGATGTTTAGAGGCAGATAGGAATGGACTAGATTAGAACCACTCCATGTTGGAATCTTGTGCCTCCTGAAAGAGCCAGCCTGTGGCCTTGGGCAAACCACCAAGTTCCAGGACATCCCCCAGAAGAAGAGACTGTTAAGCTACTTCTGTGTATTCTCTACCTAGAAAACCCTGGAAAGGATTGCTCTAAGTTGTAATTGACTTGACAGCATACTATTGTTATCATCATCAATATCATGTATACCGCCCAAATGGGAGGTATAGAAATGTTTTTTTTAAAAAAAAGAATTTATCACCAAGGAAATGAGAAGTCTGGGGAAGGCTACAAGGGATAAAATCAGGAATGAGGTTATAAGGGAAATAATTGGAACAGAACCAATCTTGCACTACATACAGAGACAATGAATAAAGTGGTTTGTCAATTTGGAGAGAATGTCTTGGAATTCCATACCATACAAGGAATATGTGGAAAGTTGAGAAGGACAAAGACCTCGAGGCAGACCCAGAGGAAGGTGAGGAGACAAAATCAAAGAAATATTACAACAACACCAAATAAGGCTGGTGGAGTCTGCTAGAAGTGCAAGAACAAGAACCTTGTATCTTCCTCGAAACCCAAAGGAGAAGATCAAAGGTGCATATGGTTCACTAGATGTTTGGACCAGAGGTTTGGAACTACTACAATGATCTAGCCCTAACCCTGGACCTAAAAGTCAGTGAGATATCATCTGATAATATAACTGGTACCTAGAAGTGCTACTCTCTGCAATGGCTCTGCCATGATCTTTGCCATGATCTTATCAATGCCACTCGTGCCCAGATGTTGTTGGGGTTTTTTTTTTTGGGGGGGGGGATTGGTCCCAGCACTCCAATCATGACTGGCATCATTGTTGCTCTTTTCTCCCAATGATGCTGTACTTCAGTTCTCAAACCCTGATATTTCGTAATCTTTTCAATCTCTTTTTCTTCCACCTAATCATCACCTGGGACAGCCACATCAGCTTACATAATTCCCCCTCCCCAAAAAAAAGCCCCCACAGTAATGTCCGGCATTTTGTATTTGAGCTTCTTAACAGTTTGAATCTTAAAAGTCCCGCAAGATCTTAATTGTCTAATCCTTGTTTACGCCCACCGTTTCAGTTTTGTGTTTCAATATAAAAAAACACAACTTGGCCACATCCAAATTGTCATTTCCACTGCAGCAAAAATCGCCAGGCAATCCCTGCAGTCTCATATCAAAACAGATAAAATTATCAATCTATACAAGTCTGAGAATTAAATTAAAATTAAATTAAAATCTTGCTCAACCCACCAATTTGCCCCCTCTCTCTGCATTTTGAAAGGTGCTCCTGTGCAAAACACAGACTGGGTCTTTCAGCCGTTTAATTTCTACTTCTGGTGCTTCTGGGAACAATATTTTGAGGAAAATAATAAGCACAAGTTGGGGTGTGCCCAGCCACACACATTAAGAACTTCTGCGCTGGCTTTATGTCACTCTATAGGAGAGTTTGCTGGTCCAGTGTGGTACAGATCAAAACATGCAAAACAGATGGATGTGGCCTTACATGAAACAGCGAGACTGGTCACAGGATGTTTAAAACCAACCCCAATACAAAAAGTGCACTACTTAGCTGGCACCCCTCCAGCAAAATTCCGTCAAGAAAGTGCTGCTCAGAAAGAGTGGGTCAAGGCAAGTTCCTCGGAAACACACCTATTTGATCACCACCCACCAAAGCAGAGGCTGACATCAAGCCATAGCTTCCTCACAACTTCTGCCCCTCCAAACAACCAGCCCCCACAGACTGCCCTAGCACTTTCGAAGGCAAGCAAGGACCTACCAGATAACTAGGCAGAACCACATGATTCTCTACTCCCTGGCCACAAACAACCATGGCCTGTGTGGAAAGCTTTAAATAGACTGCGTGCAGGGGTAGGAAGATCAAGGGCTAATCTGAGAAAGTGGGGTTTCCCTGTAGAGGACGGCCTGTGTGAATGTGGAGAAGTACAAACTATCTCCCACATGATACAATGCACACAATGCCCCTCAACGTGCACTAAGGAGGACCTTATGTTGACAATAGGAAATGCTGCTGATGTGGCCCGATATGCAGATGTCATTTAGCCCTTTTTAAATTCTATTTTGTTTTTGGATGTTAGTTTTAACTTTGTATGTTATTATATACTGGTGGTGCATCTGACACGAATAAAGAAAACCATTTAATGTTCTTCAGAAATTAGGCATTTCTAAACAGCTGACTTGTTTGTGACCCACCAGAGTTTACTGGCTTAAAACAATTTATGAAACAACTATATACTAAACTAACTGTCTTCTCTGAAATATAATATAGTGACCATCTAATGTATTAGGCACTACCAAGCTACATACCTGAATATGTAACCGTTCATTCTCTTCAATCTTCTTCTGAAGATCTTCATCGAAGACATTTTTCTGTTCTTGACTCAACTGAGTTGCAGGTTCACCGCTTTTCTAACAGAAAGCAGAAACATTTCTGTTACGTGAATATGCTTAAAGACTACTCCATACAATAGCTCCTGCTTACTTTTCCACTATGTAGGAATTCCTTATAGTTGCACCCATTAGATCAAAGTAGACTAGACAACAGACATAATCTGCAGTCCAAATTTCACCTAAGACTAGATGGTTTTAGAAAAGTAATTTGCTCAATTGCAGCCTCATCTCTGAAACAATATTGTCTTGCTTTGCACATGGTTGTGTCCTGAAACAGAAATTGGTCATGCTAATTATTACTTAAGTCTTTACACTGATTCTGCAGCCACACAAGAGCAGCAAGAAACTATGTATGACCTATTCATAAAATTCTTGTTATTATTATACTTGTTTCTTGCCACTCCCACAAACAATTCAATTAATAAAGGAGTGGCATACATGGGGTTATTCTACTTTAACCTTCCAACCCGCTAGTAAAAATAGGATCAGAGCAAGCTATCTTATACCCAAACAGCACATGGGTTCTTCAAGTTCAGTTTCTTCATGATTTCAGATCCAACCGCTAGTCCCAGTTGGATCATATTCACTAAATCACTGCCATCGACACAAGTATTTGACATACTACACAGCAGTTGGTTCAACAGTAACACTCTATTTGGGATTAATTAGATTTAGGCTAGAAGCCCTACTTAGAAAAGCTAGAGATGGGAGTATTTGTATATAAAAAAGGATCCTGCTACTAAGCTGATTTCTTCTTTGAAGTACCATCAAGTACAGTAGTACCTCGCTTAAAGAGCATAATACGTTCCACAGGATTGCTCTTTAATGTCAGCGTGGCGTTCATCACTTTCTTTTGCAAGAAAAAAAAGGATTGCTCTTTAAGCGAGTTTGCTCTTTAAGGGAAACGCCATTGTAAGTAACAAATTGTGACTTCTGGTGGAGGGGATTATGAACCCCAATTTAGTTGTTAAGTTAGTTTTTGGTTGGTTTTAGTTGTTAAGTGAGATAATCATTCAGAGAAAATTCTGCTTTTTAAGTGAGTTAGTCTCTAAGTGAGGCACTCTTTATGTGAGGTTTTACTGTATTTTAAAAGCTTCAGATGCATTATTTAAATATAAATATTACAAAGAAACCTTTTGCAAATAGGTCAGAGTTGCTATTCCCCATACTATAAACCAGTGATGGTGAACCTTTTAGAGACCAAGTGCCCAAACTGCAACCCAAAATCTATTTATTTATCGCAAAGTGCAAATATGACAATTTAACCTGAATACTGAGGTTTTTGTTTAGAAAAAACAAACCATACATTAACACTGTGAGCTGTGCTCCCCTCCAGCTTAACCCCTCTCCAACCTCAACATGGGAATCACCTTTGCCACAGATTCAACAGGCTGCCATCTATACCTTCACCCCAGGGAGGAAGTGTTCCCACTGGACTGCTGGGCAGAGGTGTAAGAAATGTCCTCAGGCATGAATGGAAAGGGGGGAGCAGCCCAGCCCCGTATCGAACTCTGGCGAACTCTTTGCTGGGAACCGGACCCATGCCCACAGAGAGGGCTTTGAGTGCCCCCTCTGGCATGCATGTCATAGGTTGCCACCACTACTATAAACTCTCCACACTGCAGTGGGGGAGAACAGCTTGCTTAAGAGAACTTAAACAACACATGTGAGATTGAAACCAATCCCAATTTTTAAGTCTTTCTCTTTCAAACTGTACACTATACCTGTACCTGCTCTTCTCTAAACAGGTTGGAGCAATACACTAATTTCCCCCAAGGTCTCCTAATATGTTTCATAAGCCCAGATCTTCCTGGTTTGACTCTAATATGCCACCACCTCTCACTAGTCTTTCATCAGTTTCCCTTTGGGCAAGATTTTATGTCCTCTCATTTTCTCAGTTAAATAACAAAGAAAAGCTTCAAAGCATGTAGGCAAGGCCCAGTTTACTTCCTTCTTTTTATCATGTGATGCAGCACAAACTGCCAAGTCTATAAAATGTGCCTGTAAAACAATGAAATAAACAGCAGGAAATGTATGACACACTGGGTTTGATACACCTGCTTTTACGTATTATAAAATATGGTTAGAAGACACATAAAAAACTTAGCTCCAAAGATGGGACAGCATCTCCCAACCAATCATGATACGGATTGAAAATAGCAGGGAGTAAACTGTAATACTAATACTGCATTTTAAATCAGGTCAAAGGCTAAAACTGTTCCTTTTCTCCCTTCTCTTACATACATACATACAGAAAGATTTCAGATTATACAACAGCAAATGGTGAAAAGAAGTCTCTTAGCCATCATAAGTCTTACCTCTGAGAAGTACTCAAAAAAAGAGAATAATGGTTTACACTCTAGGAGAGTGAGAAGGGCCTCAAAAGGGATATGTATGGATTTTAGACAACACTACATACCTCCCCTCTCTTTCTTAATTTCTTAACTTTTTAAAAGCTTTAATCTTTTACATTTTTTATTGGATTAGCTAGGGTTCTATTGATAAATTTATTATTGAATTGTTGTTTCTGATGTTGTTCTGTGATGCTATGTCAGCCGCCCTGAGTCGCTCTGCGAGTTGGGCGGCATACAAGTGTGAACAAACAAATAAAAAAATAAATAATATATATGGCTGTCTAGCCAGGTTGTCCTACTATGGTCATAGAATAGAACATAGTACCAGTGCCTCAACGCCGAGTGTCAGGCAGCTGTTAACTAACCTGACAACCCTAAGGACTAACAGGCCTGCCCTCGACCTGCTTGGAGGGGAAAGTGGCCGCAGCTGAGGGGGCTCCGAAGGCTACAAAATCTCGCCTCCCTGAGCTCCAGATGCCTGCCCTCGACCTGCCGGGACGAGGGAGAAAGTGGTCGCAGCTGATGGGGCTCATGGAGGCGAGATTTTGTAGCCTTCGAAGCCTCGTCAGCTGCGACCACTTTCTCTCTCCTCCTGGCAGGTCGAGGGCAGGCATCTGGAGCTCACGGAGGCGAGATTTTGTAGCCTTTGAAGGTCCATCAGCTGCAGCCACTTTCTCCCTCCTCCCTGTCAACTGGCTATAAAATCTTGCCTCCGTGAGCTCCAAATGCCTGCCCCCGACCCTCCGGGAGAAAGCATTTAGGAACATTGTTATTTTGTAAGTCCTCTTCATTGGTTGAAGGAGGTTGAGCGTCGAATGGATTTTTTGTATCTTAATTGCGATGTGCTATGTTAGTCTTAAATGGTATTTTACTATGTACTGCATACTTTATTTTATGATTTTATTATGTTGATGTATATTATGTGATGACATGGTTGTGAGCCGCCCAGAGTCGCACTTTGCAAGTGGGGCAGCATATAAATTGAACATAACAGCAACAGCAACAGCTTTGGGTGCTGAAGTCTGCAGGAAAGGGAGATGGTCCCCAAATGAATTAAATCCCACTTGAATCCCTCTTGATGGAGGACAGCAGCTTCATCAATACTGACCTAGGGCTGAGGAAGACTTTGCCTACCAAAAGGGCTCTGGACCAGAAAGTGAATCACAGAACTGGATCACTGGTAGGCGGGTCACACTGTGATGCAGAAGGCAAATGAAAGACCACTGCATTATATTCTCAGGACAGTCTTCATGGCTGATCACCATGAGGACTGTCTATATTCAGATTTGGAAGAAGACATACTATATGAAAAATTGCCTGTTCTTCCTCTCTACCATTCAGCTCTACAAAATGTTTTTCTATTGTGAAGAAGAAAAACAAATTCACATGATACACTGTTCTATAGATTATGATCATGCCTGCCATATGCCTATTCCTCCTTAACTAAAAGGACAAATATTGTCACCTCTCCTGAGATCACAGTTATTCCAATGCAATGGTAACTTTGGTAGCCTCTTGTACACTGTCCCTGCTTGACACCTACCTTATTCTTCCTGCCTTTAGATTCATTTAATGTAAGTTCATCTTGGAGCAGTTCTACCCTCTTGGCCAGTTGCTGATTTCGAAAAGTCAAACTGTCCATTTCCTGCTGCAATTTTCTGAGCGATTGGTCTTTCATTTTCACTTGCTCCTGCATTTAAGGTCAGAAATTTCATCATGCCAGTGTTTAGTATGGACTGGTTTTTACAATTAGTATTCATTAATAAATATTATTAGCTAACAATTTTACTTTTAAAAAAACCACAACAGAAAATCATCCTAAAGAAGTCTCTCTTCTGTTTTATCTCTTTTCAGAGCAGTAAACCTAAAGTACATTTTGACCAGCTGGGCAGGACCTACTTTAAAAAAGCAAATCTACAGGTCTACATTCAAAGATTCTTAAAGGTTTACATATTTGTTGTTGTACTCCCAGTAGTAAGGACTTCGTTATTTCAATAAACTATTGCATACACAGGACAGAATTTCTAAGTTATTGTTTGGGAGTAGGCAGGACAGCTGCTATTTTAATTGACCAGCTCGCAAACTATTTCAAATTCTAGACCAGGGATGCCAATTCATCCATCCCTCGTCACTCCCAGAAGTGGAAGTAAAATGCACGATTTGCTTCCAGGAGTGGTAAGGGCTTCGCAGGCCGGATAAATTGGCATCTAGTGACTGGCCCCTGAACCACGTGACCGGCCCACAGCTCAAAAAGTATGGGCACCCCTGTTCTAGACAGAAGCTAAAAAAAATAGATAGGTTTTTGTTGCTGCTTTTCTAAAGAGTGTGGATTCCTAACAATATCACATTTCAAGCAACCTGGCTCTATAGATTTCCTTGCTCTATAAAATTTCAACTGAAAATAAAACTGATCTTGTAAAAGAAACCTATTGCCCTTAGCTGTGCCATCATTACAGGTTAAGTCACCCTGGCAGTATTACAGAAGGGCTGGGCATATGTATTCTCTCACTTCCTCAACTATAAGGAATTGTTTTAGAGGAGGAAATCAATTGATACAATAAATCCACTCAATAGTAATGTAATCCCTGGAAGAAACAAATGAGCACACTTTATGTTGATCATGTTGTATATCGATTGTGATTGTTTATGGTTGTGAGGTTTTGGATCTTGCATTTGGTTTGTGATTTATGGTTACAGTGAAACCTCGTATAACGAATCCATCATACAACAACAAAAATCGTACAACAAAGAGAATTTTTTTTAAAAAAGTTGGACCGTACAACGAAAATCTCTATGGGATGCATCGTACAATGAATGTTTTTCTTTGTATGATTTTTCTCATAGATATTTTTGTTGTATGATTTTTCCCATAGAAATTTTTGTTGTACGTTGCATCCCATAGGTATTTTTGTTGTACGATGCATTCATTGTACAACAAAAATGCCTATGGGATGCCTCAAGCCAAATGAAAAACAGTGGAACCCAAAGATATTGGCATACTTTAGCTAGTATGCATCAGTAGCTTAGTTGTAGTAAAACAGTCAACCTTTTCGAATGCATCGTACAACAACAAAAAATCGTATAACGAAGTTCCTTGTGGAACCAATTATTTTTGTTATAGAAGGTTCCACTGTATTTTTAAACATTTCAAATGTTGTGCACAACAGAGTGGTAGAATATCCCAGATAGGTGGTTTATAAACCTTTACCTTTACCTAAACAAACAAATTTCATGCTTCTTTTTCAACAAATGTGCAGCACTGCACAGATCAGCTATTACCATCTAGTGCAGATATCATCGTTGGCCTGAAAATCATTTTCACAGTTGATGGATGAAAGAATGATAAACAGGAAAAATGCAATTGGCGTGAATTTGTTTAAGGTGCAGATACTAAGGTGCTCATACTAGGAAAGTTTTTGATAGGAACATAGATTTTGGCCATATGTTTGCCTGTTATTAGTTAAGAGTTGTTCAATGATAGTAGCCAAGATGAATGAAAGCGATTACCTCCCCCCTCCCCCTGCTTCTCTCTGGCCAAGTTTGCAATCCTCTCTTTGCTATCAGCAGTTGGAGGTCTTTTGCACCAGTGAACTGACAGATTTATTTAAGATTCCACAAACACGTGGCTGCAGTATAGCTACTACCAAACTAAAAGTAGGAAATCACTGTCAGTCTAAAGGCCAAATGTAATTTCAGAGATACTCTCATGGGCTACTTGCCAGTGGTGCCTCAAGCCAAATGAAAAACAGTGGAACCCAAAGGTACCTGTATTGGCATTTTAGCTAGTACGCATCAGTAGCTTAGTTGTAGTAAAACAGTCAACCTTTTCGAAAGGGCAAAACTGCACAGACACTTGGAAGGTTATCAAACAATTGTGTAATGAATAAGGGGGTATGGAATTCTTCCCCAAAGGACTAGATTTGGTACCAGGGCTCTACACCTTTCTTCTGGACAACTGGATTTTCCAAAAAATTATCCAGTAGCCAACTCAGCTTTGCCTTAAATATGTGACCTGACAGAAGGAAACCATGGAAATGTATCACCTAATTCCTGTGATAGTGAACGGTGGCACTCCAGATGTTCTTGGACTTCAATTCCCAGAAGCCCAAGTCAGCACTTCTGCTGACCAGGGCTTCTGGAAATTGAAGTTCCAGAACACCTGGAGTGCCAAAGTTCGCCATCACTGATCTACTCAATCATCCAACATGAGAATCAAGCTATTTTCCCCTATAACCATGAAAAGATATACCTTCAAGGCTGCTGAATTTGCTTGCTCATCCACAACACCCTTCTTTAGTACTTGATTCTGTGCACGAAGCTGCAAAAGAATGGCAGGGAGAAATCATTAACCCAGCTGTGAAGCAATAAGGTTTCTGGCTGATCAACCTGCAAAGTTCTTGCCTACTTCCTCAGAAAAATATAAATACATATAGAGCAGGGGTTCTCAACCAATGGCCCGCAGGCCAGCAGCATTTCATGTGGCCCACATCGCTACTGGTGCCAGAAGCAGAAACATTTATGACACAGGTGTCCAAACTATGGCCCGTGTGCCAGGTCCAGCCCAATGCCAATTCATCCGGCTCATGCTGCCCTCGTTGCTCCCAGAGCAACGAAGGCAGTGCAAGCTGGATGAACTGACATCAGGGGCTGGATTTGGCCCACAGGCCATAGTTTGGGCACCCTTGATTTAGGCAGAGAAAATGGCAGCTTAAAATCTATCTCATCCTGTTGCAAAACAGATTGCAAGACACGTTTTACTTCCGCTTCCAGTGGGAGGAACCACATGACCGGCCCGCTGAACCATGTGACTGGCTCGCAGCCTGAAACGTTTGGGCACTACTGGTTTACAAAAGCCATAAATGGGCTCGTGGCTGTCGTAAATGCAGCATTTACAGAGGGGGAACCACCAGTCTGCAGTATTTACAGAGGGGGGAAGACCAGTCTATTCCGCACAGGTGTCTGAGGGGGTGTGGTCCAGCCCATGGTTTTAAAAGGTTGAGAACCCCTGATGTAGAGAATATAGTCATTTACACCTACCAAATCATGAAGGATATTTCCAAGTTGAAACACAGAACTTCAGGTAGAAACCTAATTGTGCTCCTTTAATACTTTTAACTACAGGATCTCCACGAACCCCTTGAAAATATGTTGACATCAGCTCGGAGATTATCACAGCAATGTCACACTGTTGAAACACTGTTGAGGGTCCAAAGTTTCAAGGGTGAAATACTACCACTATTGTAAGTTAGTTTTTCCAACCTTGCACCCACAAAAAACCCTCGAATGTTTAAGCCCACTGGGATTGGTAATCTTGCACAGACTTTGGTTGAAAATGCTTCACAATTCAAGAATGTTAACAAGAGCCATGATCAATAGATCAAATACCTATTCAGCTAATCCAGCATTTTGTTCCTGTAGAAATAAGTGAAAGTGCATTTGCAAAAGCTGGAGAATTATTGTCTGGGCTCTAGGCCTAGCATGTATTCTCAGCTTACATGCACTGATCATAAGCTCAAACATGCATGGCCAGTAGCTCAAAAGGGCCAGGCACATCCCAGAACTAGGAGCAGCAACTCATGGTTTATAAGCATCCCACAAGTATTTTTCTTTTTCTTTCAATGGGCATACAACGCTCCCTCCCTAAAGAATAAGGTTTTCCTGCTTGCTTGCTTGTTTGTTTGCTTGTTCTTCTTCTGCCGTATCTGAATACTGCCGATCGTCATGGCAATCAGCCATGAAGATTGTCCGGTGAATATAACGCAGTGGCCTTTCATCTGACTTCCACATCACAGCATGACCCACGTACCACTGATCCAGTTTCGTGAGTTACTTTCTGGTCCTGAGTCCTTTTGGCACACAAAGTCCTCATCAGCCCCAGGTCAGTATTGATGAAACTACTGCCCTCCGTCAAGATGGATTCAAGGGGGATTCAATCCACTTGTGGGATCATCACCCTTCCCTGTGGACTTTGGCATCCAAAGCCATTAGTCCTCAAGATGGTCAGATTAGTTAACTGCCACCTGACACTCGGTGTTGAGTCAGTATAGTCTATAATAGTAACATAGCAGGATAACCTGGCCAGACTACCTTGCTTGCTTTAATGGTCTTTTTTTCTACTTTGCCACCAGAAGTTGACAATGCTTTACAGTCCCATGGCGCCCCCAGAAGGAGGGACTGGTCAACTACTTTTGTGTATTCTCTACCTAGAAAACTCTGGAAGGGGCCACTGTAACTTGACAATGCTATTTGCTGCCAAATCATAGTTGATGTGCATCTCATCATCAGTTGGGGGTGGGGAGGCAAAATTGGAGTTTCCTCCAGAATCAAGTAGATGAAAAGAACATTTTCCTGGAATAATAAATGTCAAAGAACAACTCTTTCAACATTACTGTATATTTCAGGATTTTTTTTGTTTTCTGATATGTATATTTCAGGTTCATTTTTAAGTTTTAAAATATTAACATTAATAATAATTTCATGTCAGAAATTATTCTGGGTTGAAAGGATTTGTGCAGAAGAAACTCCACTCAGCGACTGCCCAAATGAGGCTCCTTTCATGTCCCCTAGAGGTGGGACAGAGATGGGAGCTCAATCCGTCATGAAGTACCCAGGTCTTGAGCTGCTGACTTGCCAGCCTTCCAGCTAACAAGGTGAGCTTTTTAACCACTGAGCCACCGCAGCCCCTATTAACATTGACATTAAGAACATTAAAAACCCTCCCAGACCAGGTCAGAGAGATATCTAATCCTGCAGTTTGTCTCCATAAGTGAGAATCATGTGCATCATGGAAGTCAACAAGCTGGACACAAGATTAACAGCACTTCTCATATTGAGAACTAGTGAAATAGCATACAGCCATCTTGACTAGTGGCGATTGATAATCTTATTCTCAATGTATTGATAGGATCTCCCACTAGTTTATATGGCCCTTTTTCCCTGAGAAAGAAAAAAATCATTTAATTTTTAAAGAGAGGAATGGAAGGACTCTAGATCACACATCAGAAATGTATAGTACAGTAAAACCTCATATAACGCTAAAACCTGGTTCCACAAGTCTTGGTGTTATATGATTTTTAGTGTTATCTGATCCTCTATGGGATCCATAGAGATACATTGTAACCACACAGGCTTTAGCGGTTGTTATCTGAAGCATCCCATAGGATCTTAATGTTATCTGATGCAATTCTTCCCCCCAGATTCCTTAATGTTATGCGATTTTAGTGTTATTCGATACTAATGTTATATGAGGTATTACTGTATTTGATAGATAATATAACATTACCTTTAATACAAAGCTTTACAAATAAATCAGGGGAGCAATAGAAAGAGTATGATCAGGGAACATAAAGCAATAATAACAGAAATAATAAAAATAAAAACAACAGGTTACTCTGAAGCAATTCTATAGGACAAATTGGAATGTTGCTGGGGCAGAGAAAGGGAAAAACCTTGCTATCCCTTGCTGCTACTTCCTGATACTAGAGGATACAACTATAAAGAACATTCAAAAATCCTATTTGTCTTTAATGTAAAATGTTGACTTTAAACTGGAAGAACCTGACATTACTTTGTAATAAGGCCTGTTACATGCTCACACATTGAGAATTATTGTTGAAGAGATAAAGTTTGGGGTATCTATAATGGAGGAAATATTCTATTCCTTTAAAGGTTGATACAAAACAAGAATGTTATATTTTACATTTTAGTAAAGATCTATACTTATAATTCCCCCTTTAATGTACTCAAGAAATATTAGATAAGAAATATCTATGGACACAATACTAATAAAACATTAAAGTGCCACAGTGTTTAGTTTATTCTTACAATGACTACTAATGCACTACACTATAAATGAAAGAGCCCTGAGATATAAGAATTAAAATTGGCAGGCTAAAACAGGGCATTATTTGTTTCACCTGAGGCAACAATATCATAATTACACTGGCATACATGGCCCTGATTTAATACCTAGGAGAAAACAATGGCTTCATTTCTCCCTTAGAGATCTCCACAATGAATGAGCTGTACAGACAGTAAGTCCCTGCTCTGCAACTATTTTCCCCTGGAGTTGAAGAGAGCTACTTTGAAGAAACAGAAGTGCCTGCCAACTTCAGCTACAATTCACTATACACTAAGGATTCTCAACCTGTGGCCCATGGCACCCTTTCATGTGGGGGCCCCACTGCCTCCGCCACACCAGGAAGTGCCATGTGGTGGAGGAAGGGCAAAATGGCTGTCTGGCCCCCAAAGTTGTCTAAGGGAGTGTGACCCAGCCCCCCGGGTTAAAAAGGTTGAGAACTGCTTTACACAAACTTTCCCCAACCTAGTGTTTTGCATATGTACTACTGAAAGAATTGCACTCCAACAGACCAAGAGGTACACAGATTAGAATAGACAGCTTTATGCCAATCATCCAATTTGAAAGCCAGTTGTATCCAACTCTAGGGTGCGGTACTCATCTTAATTTACAGCCAAAGAGCCAGCACTCTCTGCGACTGCAGATGTTTCATGTGGCAAGCATGACTAGATGACGGAGCACACAGAACGCTGTTACCTTCCCACACAAGTGGCACCTATTGATCTACATACTTGCAATTTCTTGCTTTCAAACTGCTGGGTTGGCCGGAGCTGAGACAGACGCTGTCACTCAGCGCTCGGATCTTGAACTGCTGACCTGCTGACCACTAAGCTACTGTGTCTCCAAAGATAGTGTACATTTTGTTAATTCTTTTCTTTGCCTATGTTATGTCAATAAAGGGTTAATTTACACCTACATACCGCTGCCAGCAGTTTGAGACCCGAGTGCTACACAATGAAGTGAGCTGCCGTCTCTGTCCCAGCTCCTGCCAACCTAGCAGTTTGAAAGCAAAAAATTACAAGTCGATAAGTAGGTACCACTTCGGTGGGAAGGTACAGCATTCCATGTACCCCAGTGTTTAGTCATGCCTGCCACATGTCTACAGGAACATCTGCAAAACAGACAGTGCTGGCTCTTTGGCTGTAAACAGAGATCAGCACTGAACCCTAGTCGGATACGACTGGCTTTCAAGCAAGGGCGACCTTTACCTTTCCACTCCCACAGCGCTTAGTGCACTCTCTGAGCGGTTCATAAGGTTTTTGTTGTTGTTGTTCAGTCGCACAGTCTATTCCGACCCTTTGCGACCCCATGGACCACTGTCCACCAGGCACTTCTGTCTTCCACCATCCTCCTCAACTCGCTCAGCTCTGTGCCCATTGCGTCCACAATACCATCTAGCCATCTCATTTTTGGCCGCCCCCTTTTTCTTTTGCCCTCCACCTTTCACAGCATCAAGGCTTTCTCAAGAAAATCCTCTCTTCTCATTTGATGTCCAAAGTACTTTAGCTTCATCTTTACTATTTGACCTTGTAAGGAGCAGTCAGGGTTAATTTCTTCTAAGATTGACCTATTTGTTCTCCTTGTTGCCAAGGGGGCTCTCAAAACTCTCCTCTAACACCACTTCTCAAAGGCATCTATTTTTCTGCACTCAGCTTTCCTAATGGTCAATCTCTCACAACCATACATTGCCACAGGGAATACCATTGCTTTGACTATGCAATGTTTTCTTTGCAAGGTGATGTCTCTACTTTTCACTGTACTCCCCAGGTTTCTCATCACTTGCCTCCCAAGAATCAGTCGCCTTTTTATTTCATGGCTGCAGTCACCATCTGCAGTGAGCTTTGATCCTAAGAAAGTAAAATCTGCCACTGCTTCTACTTCTTCCCCATCTATTTTCCAGGGACTGATAGGGCCTGTTGCCATTACAGTAAAACCTCAGATAACACTAAAACCTGGTTCCACAAGTCTTGGTGTTATACGATTTTTAGTGTTATCTGATGCATGTTAAAATCCTATGGGAGCCATAGAGATACATTGTAACCACACAGGCTTTAGTGGTTGTTATCCGATGCATCCCATAGGATCTTAATGTTATCCGATGCAATTCTTCCCCCCAGATTGCTTAATGTTATGCGATTTTAGTGTTATTCGATACTAATGTTATCTGAGGTATTACTGTATCTTGGTTTTCTTTCATAAGGTAATTAGTATTTAATTGGCAGATTAAAAAGTATCCAGGGGGCAGCTTTAGCCCAGGGATCAGTTCCAGATCCCACTAGACTCCTAGCATTGGTGGGCCTCTCTTCCTCTGTCTGCCTCGTTTATACATATAACGTAGGGAACTGCCTTCTTCATCTTCTTGTGCCGTATCCGATTCCGAATATTGGCGATCATCAAGGGAACTGCAAAGAACTGCCCTGCCTCTGCAGAACCTAGCCCAGGACGCTTAGACTAGAGATGCTTCGGACTCCACCTGGGGAACACCCCCCACCCAACCCACCCCGCCTTCAGATCTAGCACCCACGTTCGCCCCTCTACTGGGCGGTTCACCCGGAGGCAGGAAAGGGTGGGCGTGTGGTTCGCGGACGCATACAACCAGAATTGACCCTACGGGGCTCCAGTACCGAGGGAACGGGAGGATACCACTGACTTTGCGCGGGGGGGGGGGCGATTCTGTGGAAGGCGTCCCCTTGCCGGTACCTTGGAATACTCCTGTGCCAGCTTCTGGTACTTCCCTTGCAACTCAGCGGCTGCCGCCATGGCCGCCCACAGCGGACCAAAGCCCGCTCTGTCCGGGGGACCCGCCCCGCCACTGCGGCTCTGCCCACAGGGAGGAACGCACTTCCGGATAAGGGGCGGAGCCGGCGTGATGACGCCACCGCGCCGCCTCTGCGTCCAGACATCCGCCATCTTACCTACCCCGCCGGCGGGTGGGCCTTATAGCGCGCCATGATAGGCATAAACGTGTCGTGATGAAAGAGGGCGTGGTCTACAAGAAGCACGCCCCCTCGCGCGTGGGAGTTTTTGTGTGGCTGACGGGGGCCACGTGATTGGGGAAGGGTGGGGGCTTCTTTTCCCTCAATGCTCTGCCGCTATGGTAACCGCTCCCCCCCCTCCCCGCTTGGCTGACCGTGCCCCGCCTTGCCTCGCATGGGAGCGGGTTGGGATGTTATGAGAACCACGGCTCAACGGCCACGCCACGGGGTTTCCCCATGAGACGAACAGCAGGGGCTGCTTCTGCTTCCTCAGACTGCAGTAGCAACCGTTGATCGTTTTCCCCTACTAAGGGAGAGCCTGATTTAAATCAGATTTATTGAAATCGTGCTTTAAAAATCACTCCTTGACTTAGAACGGTCTGGTCACCTGGTGGTCACTATGGCCTGTGGGCCGAATCCGGCCCACAACACCAATTATCCAGCCCATGAAGCCCTCATTAATGGAAGTAAAACGTTTCCGTATGGGTGCGTTTTATTTCCGCTTACGGGAGCAACGAGGGCTTCGTGGGCCAGATTCGACCCATGGGCCATAGTTTGGGCACCCCTGACTTAGACTGGCTCTTTCTGGCTAGTTTTTTTTTCCTCCTTTAGAAATACAGTATACATCCTTGCCCATAATGCAGTAAACATATAGGTACATATTTTGGTGCTCTGCACAGCTGTTCTAGAAAGTGAAGTGAAAGCTGCTGTAAAAGCACTGGGAAACAATAAATCACCAGGGACAAATGGGATACTGATAGAACTATTTTAAGCTACAGACAAGTCTGTGGAAGAATTAAGGACTTAAGTTTGGCAAATGACAAAGGCAAAAAAGTGGCTTCATTTTGGCAATCCAGGGTTTGATTGGGACACGAAAGAAGAAGCCACAGAGACTGAGCCTTTTAAAATTCTGACGAGAACATGCCATGGGCCATAGTTTGGGCACCCCTGACTTAGACTGGCTCTTTCTGGCTAGTTTTTTTTTTCCTCCTTTAGAAATACAGTATACATCCTTGCCCATAATGCAGTAAACATATAGGTACATATTTTTGACACATTTCTCCCCATATTGACCCATAATTCTTTATTCATTTACATTTCTTAACATCTGAAACTGCACCCTTTCAGAAAGAGAAAGGTGAGGACTTGAGTTGAAGCTACAGAGGAGCAACAGCTACCATTCTGAAAGAATAAGCATCACCTGAGGAAACAGAAGAAATGTTGGAGATTTTAATGGAGCTTAAATTTTCCATTCTTCATGCCAAATGGGGAAAAGGGAGGGCAGGCAGGAAATACTTAAGTTACTTTTGGAAAACGGGGTTAATCAGAACTGCTATTTCTCCATACTGTATATTGTCAATAAGTAGCCATTTCTGGAAACAAGTGTGAGGTAAGGGGGTGTTTTTGGTGCTCTGCACAGCTGTTCTAGAAAGTGAAGTGAAAGCTGCTGTAAAAGCACTGGGAAACAATAAATAAATCACCAGGGACAAATGGAATACTGATAGAACTATTTTAAGCTACAGACTTAAGTCTGTGGAAGAATTAAGGACTTAAGTTTGGCAAATGACAAAGGCAAAAAAGTGGCTTCATTTTGGCAGTCCAGGGTTTGATTGGGACACGAAAGAAGAAGCCACAGAGACTGAGCCTTTTAAAATTCTGAAAAGAACATGCCAACAAATTTAGAAAAAAGTATCCCTTACCTACAGTTACTAGCTATAATTATAGTCAGAAAGAAAAAAGGGCAAATGAGTTTAAAAACCCTGATGGCCAACCTTGGCACTCCAGCTGTTCTTGGACTTTAATTACCAGAAGCCCAAGTCAGTACACTTGCTGATCAGGGCTTCTGGGAATTGAAGTACAAGAACAGCTCGAATGTCAAGGTTGGCCACCCTTGCGCCTAGATGCTTGTTTTTTGGAGGATGGTCTGAGGAAAACTATCAACAAAAGCAGCGCTTGTGCACTCTGAGTAATTAGCATTTTGTCCCCAATATGCTGGGTACAACAAAGCCAGTGGAGATGATGGTATGCAAGTTGAACTTTTCAAAGCCCTAAAAGATGATGGAATCAAATTACTACATTCTATATGCCAGCAGATTTGGAAAACACAACAATGGCCACAGGATTTGAAAAGATCAGTATACGTTCCAATCCCCAAAAAGGGTAATGCCAAAGAATGTTCAAATTATCGAACAATTGCGCTCATCCCTCACGCTAGCAAGGACAGGTGATGCTCAAGATAATACAGGATAGGCTGCAACAGTATGTGGAGAGAGAGTTGCCAGAAGTGCAGGCGGGTTTCAGAAGAGGTAGGGGGAATAGAGACCACATTGCCAACATAAGATGGATCATGAAAAAAACAGGAATATCAGAAACAAGTCTACTTCTGTTTCATTGACTACACCAAGGCCTTTGACTGTCAACCACAACAAAATGTGGCAAGTAATTAAAGAGATGGGAATACCGGAACACCTTATATGCCTCATGAGAAATCTGTACATGAATCAAGAAGCAACAGGACAGAAAATGGAATGATGGAATGGTTTGGAATAGGAAAAAGAGTATGACAAGGCTGCATTTTGTCACCCTGCTTATTCAACTTATACACAGAACACATAATGTGCAATGCAGGGATGGAGGAATCACAATTTGGGATCAAAATTGCTGGGAGAAACATCAACAATTTGAGATATGCAGATGATACCACCCTAATGGCAGAAAGTGAGGAGGACCTAAAGAAGCTCCTGATTAGGCTGAAAAAAGAAAGTGAAAAAGCTGGCTTGAGACTCAATATAAAGAAAACAAAGATCATGGCAACGGGCCCTATCAGTCGCTGGAAAATAGATGGGGAAGAAGTAGAAGCAGTGACAGATTTTACTTTCTTAGGATCTAAGCTCACTGGAGATGGTGATTGCAGCCATGAAATAAAAAGGCGACTGATTCTTGAGAGGCAAGCGATGAGAAACCTGGGGAACATAGTGAAAAGTAGAGACATCACATTGCAAACAAAAATTTGCATAGTCAAAGCAATGGTATTCCCTGTGGCAATGTATGGTTGTGAGAGCTGGACCATTAGGAAAGCTGAGCGCAGAATAATAGATGCCTTTGAGATATGGTGTTGGAGGAGAGTTTTGAGAGTCACCTGGACAGTGAGGAGAACAAATAGGTCAATCTTAGAAGAAATTAACCCTGACTGCTCCTTAGAAGGTCAAATTGTAAAGATGAAGCTAAAGTACTTTGGACATCAAATGAGAAGAGAAGGTTCACTTGAGAAAGCCTTGATGCTGTGAAAGGTGGAGGGCAAACGAAGAAGGGGGCAGCCAAAAATGAGATGGCTAGATAGTATTGTAGACACAATGGGCACAGAGGTGGGCGAGTTGAGGAGAATGGTGGAGGACAGAAGTGCCTGGCGGACAGTGGTCCATGGGGTCGCAAAGGGTCGGAATCGACTGTGCGACTGAACAACAAAAATGCTGGGTACTCATTTTACCAATCTTGGAAGAATGGAAGGCTGAGTTAACCTTGGCTCCCGTCAGGATCAAATTCAGATCATGAGCAGAGTTTTGGCTGCAGCACAGCAGTTTAACCACTGTGCCAAAAACAATGGAGACAAAAGGAAAAAAGTGAGTAGGGGCTTGTCTGAAATGCCAGAGCAGGAAAATAATTTTACCAATCATGTTAGTGGCAAAGTACAATTACCTTAGGTTGTAAAGATCCCTCCCACTGATACCCAATGTTAGTGTCACAGAATAAGCCCCTTTTAAACGGTGTTTTTTCTGTTAGCCTTGTTACCCACTTAAATGTGTTTTAGTACTTTCAAAATGGTGATTCTAGACCTGTGAGAGGAAGAAAATATGTAAACATCCTTGCTTCATGGTTTTAGTGAATATGTGATTGACATGCCTTGCTATAAGATCATAGGCTGGAATCCCTAAGGGGGAGGGACAGATGTGTAACCCCCACACACAGGCTTTTTTGGAAGGCTGTGCAGCCAGTCTGCAAAATGTGAGACTTGTGGAAGGAGGGGGGCTGCTTTTTCTGGAACCCTTAATGGTTTGTTTCTGCTTTGAAATGCTTGCTGATCTTTTGATGGACTGTCAGAAGAGTAGCGTGCCTTGGCGGGGCCCCGTATAAAAATCTTTTGGGGGCCCTTAGGAAGGGTAAAGATTTGTTTTGTTTACGCACGTTGGGGGCCCCCGTGACCCGGGCCCCCCGTATAATTGATACGGCAGATACGGCGGTAGCTACGCCTCTGTGGACTGTATCCTGTATTTCAAAATGCTTTCAATATATTTCTTGAAGAAACTTGGAGTGGTTATTTGGCCTAATGATACCTTTTCTACACATATCCAAGGCCTGGGTTGTCCAGCCAAAGAGCTGCAACCCAGAAGAATGTTGGGGCCTACCCAAGAGGCAGGTCCATTCTGTTACAGTTAGTACATGCTATTATCCCATTATTCCAATAGTAAGAGGAACAAGAGGGCACAAGGGCAAATCAAGACTAAACTATCTCTGGATGCAAAAATGATGGAACTGAAGCTGTCCTTCTTTGGGCAAGATTCTCTTGAAAAGATAACTGGCAGAAAAGGCTGAAAGCAGTAGGAAAAGAGGAAGACCAAATACTAAGTGGACTGACTCCTAATGGAAGGCAGAGGCTTGAGTTTGCAAGAGCTGAGCAGAACTATTAAGGATAAGATGTTTCAGAGATCTCTCATTCATAGGATCATCGTAAATCAGAGGTGGTTTAACAGATTGTAATGACAAAGATGAAGCTAAAGTACTTTGGACATCAAATGAGAAAGCCTTGATGCTGGGAAAGGTGGAGGGCAAAAGAAAAAGGGGGCAGCTAAAAATGAGATGGCTAGATGGCATTGTAGAGACAATGGGCACAGAACTGAGTGAGTTGAGGAGGATGGTGGAGGACAGAAGTGCCTGGCGGACAGTGGTCCATAGGGTCGCAAAGGGTCGGAATCGACTATGCGACTGAACAACAACAACAAAAATGACAACAAGAACATACTGGGCTAGAATAAAGATTAACTTGAATAATCAATTGAAAGTTAAACTTATATGAATGTTCATAAAAATTAAGCATAACCCAATAACATTTAAAGAAAATATATGAATACTGTACTGTACATATATTTGCAGTTCAAATTCCACGAGATTATAGAGCAAATAAAGCACTTAAAACTATCATCACATAGGGCTTTTTTAACATTACATAAAATTCAATAATATAAAAAGATGAATGATAGGCCTTCATCTTTTCTGCTCAATATGCAACAGATAAAGTCTGCAGAAATTGGTCTGTACTGTATATGGCAATTCTCTTCTAAAAGTATCTTGAGAGTAACTGCAACATTATTTCAACCACTATTTGATATGAAATTTTATATTTGACTTGACATCTTGTGGATATTGATGTAATAGATTTGCAGCTGCTCCATAACAGTTAAAAGCTTCAATAATTATGCTGAAATAGCCCTTTTTGAATTGATTCAAAGAAAATTTGTCAGCAGTTAGTTATTTTTCTCAAAACATTTGAGTGCTCTTGAAATGTGTAAAAGTATTGTGACACTAATCTGTTAACAACCCCCCACAAAAATAAAACTCTATAAAGAAGATCCATTTTTTCCAAGGGTTCCAAGAATTTTATCAATATTTTTCAAAGAAGTGGTATGAAGGACGGCTGATTTTGTAAGGCAACAAATAGTGCAGTGAACCTCTGCTATAAAGCTTGAACTAGAGGGTTTCAATTTTAGCACTAATTTTCACATTCTCCACCTCACACACAAAAGAAAAGCCAGGCCACAGAATAATTTTCACATAGTCATCCCCCCAAAAAAAAATTATTGGAAATAGTGGGCAAAATTCTGTTGTGTCAATTCATGCCAGCATAAACCAGATGCTGCAACAGAAATAATTAATTGAAATTAATTGAAAACTTCTTATCACCCATCTTCAGGTTGGGAGATTCCCTTTTGCCCTGATACAGTACTGTATTTAAAAATCTTGGAAAGCAGGGGGATCTTTAATAATAATAATAACAATAACAACTGCTGCTGCTGTTGCTGGAATGAGGTTCCAGGATCAGCATCACTGGCAAGATACTAAAAAGAATTAGCTACAATTTGGCACATCACATTGGGCGCAGGTGAATTTGAATTAAAATTCACTGACTCCCTGAGGTAAGGCACTATTTTGGGAAACTCATTGCTGAAAGGTATCTCCCCCCACAAAAAAAACAAAAAACTGGCAGGAGCCATTTAAAATACAGTACTGTTATTTCAATCAGTTCGACATCACTTCTGTTTGCTTTTTGCCCAGTATGATTGCCCAATCCAATTCAAAGTGGCATTCATAGGAATGTCAGTGCCCTTCCTTTGGCAATAATAATAGCAATTACACTGATAATACCACCCCATAATGCTTAGTGCACTCTCTGGGCAGTTCACATGTTAATTAGCATTTTGCCCCCAACATGCTGGGTACTCATTTTACTGACCTCAGAAGGATGGAAGGTTGAGTCAACATTGAGCCCTGGTCAAGATCGAACTCACAGCATTTTGTTTGCTGTACAGCAGTTTAGCCATGGGCGTAGCCAGGGGGTGGCCAGGGAGGGCTTTGCCCACCCTAAGTTACCAAGTTCTCTGCCTCTGCTCACTCCTGGAAAAAGTCTCCGGATGGCTAACACAATTTCACTCATGGGAACTCATTTTTCACAGGTACAAATCACCACACCTCAGACTGTATTGTCCCTACAGTGTAGTTGCATCCTCAGACTTTTATCTCTGCTTTGACCACTTGGAAGACACGACTATTAATCTAGACTCATATCAGAGTTTGGGCTTCAGGCGGTATTGCTCACCTGTCTGTCACACGTTGATGCCCTTATCAGATTATGGTATGCATCCAAAAGGAGGATAAGCTATGGATGTGTCATGAAGAATGAGGCCGGCAGGAAAAAGGGAATGATGCTACAAAAAAATTGAAGATAGTTAAAAAAAAGATGATGGAACATGAAATGAAATGATTCAATAAAAGAACCAATCTTAGGCATTGCAAGATCTGAGCACAGCTGTCAGCAACAGTTTTTAAAAATAGTGTGCCATGGCAACTTGACAAAACAGAACAGCAATTAACACCTTGTTATGGACACTGTGGTACCTCTGAGTGATACAATTTGCTGCTGCTGTATCTGAATCCAAACACTGGTGATCATCATGGCGATCAGCCATGAAGACAGTCCTGAAAATATAATGCAGTGGCTTTTCATTTGCTTTCTAGATCACAGCATGACACCGGTACCATTGAGCCAGTTCCGTGGCTCACTTTCTGGTGCTGAACCCATTTGGCACGCAAAGTCCTGAGTGATCCAATTAGTTGTTTACCTTAAATGCGCTAGGGGGAGCCTTTTATCTGTGTTTAAATGTAATGCCCAATTATCCGAACAGCTAAGAAAATACATTTTTCCTGAAGCTTGATGCAAATTTATTTTTTTAAATAGATATATTATTGACTTGTAAATAGTAAGCAAAATTCTATTGCATATGTTTGTTCCATGACTTTTGCAGAAACCAATGGGTGCTTTGTGTCCAATTAAACGACTTGAAACAATTTGAGTCAACTTAGGACTGCAAAAGTGGCTAAGACACTGCCTGGAAGGCAGGAGGTCAGCAGTTTGATTCCCTAGTACTGCAGGACGGAATGAGCTCCCGTCTTTGTCCCAGCTCCTGCCAACCTAGCAGTTCGAAAGCAAGAAATTGCTAGTAGATAAACAGGGGCTACTTTGGTGGGAAGATAAACAGCATTCCATGTGCTCCGGCATCTAGTCATTCCTGCCACATGACCACGGAAATGTCTGCAGAAGCAGACAGCATTGGCTCTTCATCTTTGAAACAGAGATGAGCACTGAACCCTAGAGTTGGATACAACTGGCTTTCAAGCAAGGGAAACCTTTACCTTAGTATAGTATAGGGTCTGCAGTGGCTCAAGTGGTTAAGACGCTGACTGGGAGGCAGAGGATCAGCAGTTCAAAACCCAAGAACTGCATGACAGAATGAGCTCCCGTCTTTGTCCCAGCTCCTGCCAACCTAGCAGTTCGAAAGCAAAAAATTGCAAGTAGATAAATAAGGACCACTTTGGTGGGAAAGTAAACAGTGTTCCATGCACTTCAGTATCTAGGCATGCCTGCAACATGTCCACGGAAACGTCTGTAAACACAGACAGTGATGGTTCTTTGGCCATAAACAGAGATGAGCACTGAACCCTGGAGTTGGATACATTTTAATTAACATCATAAATGCTAATTTTGTTTCCAGGGGTATATGTGAGACTGTATAGATGGCAGATAATTTGTTGCTTTAGTTATGTAAGGCTGCAACTAAACCGTGGCTTGATTTGCAGTTTCTTTCAAGCTTCTATTTGGATTAGGTGACCACATGGAGACTGTGGATTGTTTCAGTGCCAATATTCATACTGGCCCCTCAGATGATGTTTGATCTGTACTACAATCCACAGCCCTTCCTTTGGTCCCATTCTCTGCTGATTCACAACTCCTTTTATGGTTAAACCAATGGTCTTCCCAGTAGTAATGTATGGCTGTGAGAGCTGAACCATAAGGAAGGCTGAGCACAGAAGAATAGATGCATTTGAACTGTGGTGCTGGAGAAGACTTTTGAAAGTCCCCTGTAAGGAGATCAAATCAATCCATCCTGAAGGAAATCAACCCTGACTGTTCTTTGGAAGGACAGATACTGAAGCTCAAGCTCAAGTACTTTGGCCACCAAATGAGAAGAGAGGACTCACTGGAGAAGGCCCTGATGCTGGGAAAGATGGAAAGCAAAAGAGAATAGGGCAGCAGAGGTTGAGATGGCTAGATGGTATCATTGATGCAGTGGGTTGGGATCTGGGCAAACTCCGGAGGATGGTGGATGACAAAGGAGCTTGGCATGCCATGGTCCATGGGGTTAAATAGGGTTGAATTTGACTGTGCAACTGAAGGACTCAATTATGCAAATGAACAACAAGCAGGTGTGCTGTTTAAAGTGTTGCACAGTGCTAGGAAAAAGGGACAGTTTTCCATAGGGAGCAAACAAATGCACACACGTACCAGAGAAACACAGCAATCTGTTGTAGTTTGTTAGCATTATTTTTACTTCATATCAATTTTATATCTCTCTTTTTGGTCTGTGCAGAGGTGATCTGCACTAAACGAATATATGAATGTAATGATAAGGTTATGTAGTGCTACACTTGTTTAAAACAAATATACACTAGTACAGTACCTCGGGTAATGTTAATACTTGGTTCCACAAGTCTTAACGTTATCTGGTTTTTAACATTTTAACATTGTGCAATGCATTGATCACACAACATTTTTATAAAAACCCACCCTGTTCCTTTTCTGGGTGGGCAAGACGAATCCCTCACTGTTAGCCTTTCAGTGTGGCATTCTTCTAACAGTGAGGGATCCCTCACTGTTAGGTTTGCAAGCCTTTCAGTGAGGGATTTGTCTAACAGTGAGGGATTCGTCTTGCCCTCCCTGTCCTTTCAGCAGGGGAGGCAGGGAGAATCTCTTTGCCTTTGCCTTTGGGTTGGGGGCTGAACTGGAGCTTGTACTCCCCCCCAAAAAAAACCCAAAGGCAAAAGCAGAGAGATTCTCCCTGTCTCCCCTGGTGAAAGGACAGGGTGGGCAAGATGAATCCCTCACTATTAGAGGAATCCCACACTGAAATGCTAACAGTGAGGGATTTGTCTCATTTCAACAGGGGAGGCAGGGAGAATCTCTCTTGCCTTCGTGGAGATCTCTGCCCCAAAGCCCGCAGGGTCCAGCCCTGCAGGCTTTGGGGGAGAGATCAAAGTTGGGGAATTTGAGGCAAATATTTGCATCGCACAACATTATAACGTGTGATGCAAATGTTTGCCTCAAATTCCCCAACGTTATCCGATTTTAGCCTTATCCGATGCAAATGTTATCCGAGGTACCACTGTACTTTACAGGCATCACACCCAGTTTAATATGTCATGAAAATATCATACACCCTGTCCTTTTGGAGAACAGAACAACTGATCACTCAGGGAAAAGTCTGTTCGAATTGTTCTGGCTTGAAAAAAAAATAGAAGCCCACTCTACTAGCAGTGGTAGAGAAGAAAACTCTGTGTTGGGAACAAAAAGAGTTGGATTGAATTGAGTAGGATTTTGCATCTTGTTATTAGTTAAAGATAAAAAGTAAGTTTATCCTTTTTACACCAACAGCAAATTCCACACTCTTTCACCATGTAGTCACTGGCTTTGACAGGGAAGAGAATTATATGTCAGTAAACTAATCTTGTTTTGGTAATAAGTTTGTTGTGTTGGCTCAACTTCTCTGCTGACTGTTTCCTACATTCTAACACTCTTCTCCCTTCAACAACATTGAAGTAAGGGGCACCAAACCCCTGGGTCATTCAAAGTCCCTGCACCACAAAATAAAACTACAAAGCATAATCAATTCAAATGCAGGCAGAGATACAAATGCAGAACAGATGAGTTTACAGTATTAACTGCATGAACCAAATTATGATTGCAATTACTCTACTGTATTTACAATCCATGTTTACAAAGACAGCTAAAGGACAGAAAAAGCCTCTATGGGGTGGGATGGGGGTTTGTAATGAAGCTCTCGCCTTCTCCTCCCTCCCCCTCTGTGGAGCATCTGGCAGCCACATTGCAGTTAATATAGTGAGGAGACCAAAGGAGGCCAACCAGCCAGCCATCATTCAGGTCACTGCAGCAGAAGCGATGGAAAGCCCACAGAGCTCAGAGAGGGCAATAAGGGAAGAGGAGGAGGAGGAGGAGGAGGCACATGTCTGCATTTAAAATTAAACCTTGGCTTGCCTCTGTATGGGCTGTGGTGGCTTAGTAGATAAGATGTTGAATTTGATGACATGAAGGTAGGCAGGTCAGCAGTTTGAGACCTGAGTACTGTGCGAAGGAGTGAGCTCCCGTCATCTGTCCCAAGTCCTGCCTACCTAGCAATTCAAAAGCAAGAAATTGCAAGTACCGGTAGATAAATAGGTACCACTTCAGTGAGAAACATGCCTGTCACATAACCACAGAAACGTCTCCAGACACAGACAGAGCTGGCTTTTTGGCTGTAAACAGAGATGAGTACCAACCCCTAGAGCTGTGATGGCAAACCTTGGCACTCCAGATGTTCTTGGACTTCAATTCCCAGGAGCCCATGCCCCCATGAATCCACACAAATGGGTTTTTCTGCAATTCACCTGGCCCACTCTGCGCTGCCCTCATCGCTCCTGGAACTGTAAGTAAAATGCGCCCGTACAGGCCTGATGAATTGGAACAAACCCATTTGTGTGGATTCACAGGGGCTTGGGCTTCTGGAAATTGAAGTCCAAGAACATCTGGAGTGCCAAGGTTTGCCATCACAGTCCTAGAGTCTGATATGACTGGATTTCAAGCAAGGGAGACCTTTACTTTTACATTTTTATTTATTTATTATATATTTTTCATACTTCTATACCGCCCTCCTTGCCAGGGCGACCCAGGGTGGTCTACAACACCATTTTAAAAAACCACACAGTACAATACAATCCCATCACCCCAAGATCCCAACTATAAAAATTTAAATTTTCAAGATTTAAAAAAAAATAAAATCAGTTAATTATCATAATTAAAAGATTAAAAACTAAGTCCCAAAGATAAGATTAAAAAATTAAATTAAAAGACCAGGGGAGAGAGGGAGCTCAAACTAACCAGCGAGCTGGGGTCATGGTACCGCCAGGACCCCACACCTGTCCCGCCAGCCATATTTTTAAGTTCTTCCTAAAAGACAGCAAGTCCATCTGTAGATGTTGCTCAGTTGGTAGGAGGTTCCATAGGGCTGGAGCGGACACAGAGAAGGCCCTCCTTCTAGTGCCAGAGAGATGTGTCTCTCTGGCCAATGGAACAATTAGAACAGCTATCCAGTCCACTCTGGTGGGACGGACAGATGTTCTTGGGGTGAGGCAGTCTCTTAAGTATCCTGGCCCACTACCATATTGGGCTTTAAAGGTGATAACCAGCACCTTGAATTGCACCCGGAGGCAAACTGGCAACCAGTGCAGCTCCCGAAGCAGAGGCGAGGTATGTGCATACCGCCCACAGCCCAACACCACCCGGGCAGCTGCATTCTGGACCAGTTGAAGCTTCCGAATGGTCATCAAGGGCAGCCCCATGTAGAGTGCATTACAATAATCAAGTCTGGAGGTGACCAGAGCATGTGTGATCATGAGCAAGGAGTCCCGGTCTAGGAGCGGGCGTAACTGGTGCACAACACGAAGTTGTGCAAAAGCCCTCCCTTGGCTCTTATCAGTCTCCCAGTATGCTCCACTATTCTCCCCAGCCACCAAGTGGAGCTGCCATGCCAGGAGAGGGAGCCATCTGGGCCACCACCATTATAGTGGGAACTGCTGTGCTATAAACAACAAAGACCTTGGTGAGACTGAGACCTAGTTTTCTCAGGCTACTTCCTTGAAAATAATAGTAGCACAGTAGGTAGGTGGGTAGGTAAGTATTGGGGAGAAATCACCATTGGAGTTGGGGACACCAGACCACTGGGTAGTTCAAAATCCCTGTATAACTCATATACCCCACAAAATGTAACTACAAAGCATAAACGATTAATTTAAACATACACATACACACATTCATGCTGTGTACATCAGCTTTGGCCCTGAGTATCTTTGTGACAGAGTATGCTGCTCCAGTATGGAACACATTGGCACACACAAAACAAGTTGACATCACTGTTAAGGAATCCACATGTATAGTGACAGGATGCCTCAAACCTACACTAGTTGAGAAAATATATCCTCTTGCTGATATTGCTCCACTTAAAGAGAGAAATAGCAGTGGACTAAGCAAGAGAATGACCTTCAACATCCTCTGAATGGATATGAGCCTCAAGTCTGCCAGCTCAGATCCAGAAGAACTTTATGGGAAGAACAAACATTCTTGAGGGTACAGAAGAGCAAAACCAAATTAAAGGATGGAGGAAGGAACTCACTGGACAAGGAATAACATTCAAGGAGGATATGGCTGAGGAACTCAACCTCCCCTACTATGAGGACCTGAATAGGCTAAGGGTTGGAGTCCCTAAATGTAAGACAAATGTGCCCAAGTGGAGGCTGCTGACAGACAACAAGATGTTGTGTAAATGTGGAGAGATACAGAATGCAGCTCATTTGCTAGTCTGCCGATTACTACCAGAAACATGTATAAAAGAGGATTTAAGTTTGGCCAATGACAAAGCCAAAAAGGTGGCTTCATTTGGGCAGTTTAACCAAAACTCCACTGCTTGGAGCCATGTAATTTAAGGAAAGAGTGCATACTATAGGTAAAGGTTTCTCTTGCTTGAAAGTCAGTCATATCTGTCTCTAGGGTTCAGTGCTCATCTCTGTTTCAAAGCCGAAGAGCCAGCACTGTTTGCTTCTGCAGACATATCCGTGGTCATGTGGCAGGCATGACTAGACATGGAATGTTGTTTACCTTCCCACTGAAATGGTCCCTATTTATCTACTTCCCTTGCTTTTGAACTGCTAGGTTGCCAGAAGCTGGGACAAAGACAGAAGCTCATTCCGTCTTGCAGTACTTGGGAATCAAACTCCTGACCTCCTGCCTTCCAGTCAGTGTCTTAGCCACTTGGGCCACTGCAGTCCCCAGCCATACTATATTTGGAATCTATAGTCTGCTCAGGACTACTTAGTGTTTAGCAATCTCAAGCTGCAGCTAACATGAACAGCGCAGACTTTTTAAATAAAATGTTTGGATAATTAAAAATAGCAATGAGCACAAAAATTAGCTTTGCATAAATATTTGAAGTTGTACAAACAAAACAAGACCCAATCCAGATGAAAGTGGTTGTGGCTAAGAACTAAATTAGACATCATGCACCATTCATATAGTTGTTTAAACAGTATTTTAAAATTGACAGCAGAGATGGCTAGGAGGGAAAGAAAGCAATCCAGCTTAAAACTAGTGAAAACTAAGCGGTTGTGGTTGTGGTTGTGGTTGTTTTAACAAATCTCCCCCCCCCCCCCACAATTTGCATAAAGAGGAGAATCCCTTCGTACAAATGAATAACTCTATGGGCTGTACTATCACTCCCAATACAAATATTTAAACACACACTGACTCAGCACCTACAAGTATCATAATCTAGTTGCAACTTAATTTAGTTTAGCAAGTAATAAAAACAGTAGGTTCATTTTAATAAATGGAATATGTGAAGGAGTTGACTTGCCCAATCTTCACTGATTCAGTGTGGGCCTATTCTAATGCATCTTGCTATGTTAAACTTTTTACTGTGGGTTATCTGAAAATGGACACTAAGCTGCCTATTTCACACATTCTACTTAAATGGATTGTTTACATTAAAGCAGGGCATGGAGTAGCCAGTTAGAAGAAATATGGGAATATTGGTATATTCTTTCATATGTGGTGGAGGTGCTCTCCAATTCAGTTGCTCTGAGTGACCCAGAGTTTTCACAGAAATAGATTTAATAACAGGGCAAAACAAATGTATAAGGTCACAAAGTAGCTAATTAATAAACAACTGATTGTCTTTTCCTCTGGTCAGCATGTTTGGAAATTGCCACCAACTGGAAAGAAACTTGAACTTTATCTGTACAAACATAGAGAAATAAAATATGACATGTTACCCTAATTGAAAAGTTAACAGACCAATCCAAATTTTAAAACCACACTCCAAAAATGATTCCCCCCCAACACATGGTTTCCTTTTTTAATGTTAAAGAAAATACATTGAATTGTTAGTCTGTGTTCTGGTTTGGTTGCATTTTGTGAGGTTATATTTTATAATTTTTATTGTACTGTTGCTGTTTTGACTGCAAGCAGCCCTGAGTCGCCTTGGCGAGTGGGCGGCAATATAAATCTGAATAAATAAATAAATAAATAAATGAAATAATTTGATTTCTCCATATTGCCAGAAAATTTGTCCTGTATCCAAGCAGTCCCATTTTATTTGTTGTTGTTGCTGTTGCTGTTGCTGTTGCTGCTGTTGCTGTTGCTGCTGCTGCTGTTGTTGTTGTTGTTGTTGTTGTTGTTGTTGTTGTTGTTGTTGATGATGATGATGATGATGATGATGATGATGATGATGATGATAATGATAATAATAATAATAATAATAATAATAATAATAATAATAATAATAATAATAATAATAATAATAATAATAATAATAATAATAATAATAATAATAATAATAATAATTTCAATTTTTATACCACCCTACTCGGTTGGACCGACTCAGGGCTGTTTACAACACATATAAAATTGCAGGTTCATAAGCACAATACAGTATGTAAATATCACAAATAATCAATATCAATACCACAAAACATCAAAAATCACAATATCATTACACCATTGAAAATTCTACAGGCACCAATATCAAGTAATAATCAAAAATTCCAAATCATAATCAAGTTCACACAAATATTACAAAAATTACAAAAAAGTAACAAGCCTCTCCGCCCGGCCACATATGTTCCCGGCGGCAGCGGAGTGAAAAGTCCTACTTCTAAGTCTATTAAGTTAGAGTCAGAATCTTGTCCAGGTGGGAGACATTCATTAGCATTCAACTGTTCAACAAGGTGTGTTGTTTTTGCTCTCCACGAGTTTATCCTAGTCTCTTTTGGTTTAATATTTAAAACATTAGATGTATTCATAAAATATTTTCTAAACATACTTCTGGAAGAGAAATGCCAACCAAATAATTGACTTTTGGGGTTTTTTTTAGGGGGGCGGGGGATAGGTTTTGGACACCTAGTAATAATCTTGCATGATTCATTAAGAGATACATCCACTTGTTTGGCATATGCCAATTTATATAACAAACCAATGAGAAGTCCAGATAGTGAAGAAGGAAAAATTTAAAATATGAAAAATATAGGGTGCCATTGGAAAAACAATTTGTAACATGCTAACCATGGCTCAAGTGGTTAAGACGCTGACTGGGAGGTGGAAGGTCAGCAGTTCAAAAACCAAGCACTGCATGACGGAATGAGCTTCCGTCTCTGCCCCAGCTCCTGCCAAAGAAGCAGTTTGAAAGCAAGAAATTGCAAGTAGATAAATAAGAACTACTTCGGTGGGAAGGTAAACAGTGTTCCATCCACTTCAGTGACTAGGCATGCCTGCAACATCTCCACGAAAACGTCTGCAAACACAGGGTGCGCTGGCTCTTCGGCTACAAACAGAGATGAGCACTGAACCCTGGAGTCAGATACGACAGGCTTTCAAGCAAGGGTGACCTTTACCTAACCATGGCCAAAACTGGCTGGATAGCTGAGTGGTTTAGAGAGATAGCTGTGGAACCAGAGCCTGGGAGTTCATTTCTCCACTATTCCTCCAAAGAGAAGAGCTTCTTTAGTAAAGAGCAAGGTGTTCAATTCCAGGACACATGCAGAAGAAGAGGATGCTAAACCACCTCTCTACCTAGAAAACCCTGGGAAGGGTCACCATAACTCAGAGTTAACTTGACAGCACATGATTATCACTAACCATGGTCAAAAGCCCCTCTAAAATCCATCTGAAACAGTCCATTATGTAGGGAGTTCCAGGCTTTCATCAAAAGAAGAACAGCAAGGAGAAGGGAAAATGTGGAGGAACTTTCTTTTCATAACCCCCCAACATCAATTAACCTTGTTTGACCATTATTTGCAAAATAATCAAAGCAGAATGGAGTCAGAAGTACTTAAACCTGACCATTAAATACAATTCTAATTAGACAAAATTTTCAGAATTAATAATTGCTTATCTTATTGCTGTGTGGAGTGGACGTGACTGTCTAGCTTTCCCTTTTCCCTCACTGCACCAATTAGCGATGATCCAAAAGATTGATTTTCTTGGCAAGGTGGGAATTTCTCCAGGAGGGATGATATGCAAAGAGAGTAGGCAATCAGAATTGAGAATGGCTTTTTCCTCATCATGATTAATCATCTGTCTTGTTGAATGCCCCCATCTATGTGATATTCCTTTTTTTCCTCATAAAAAAGCTTGTGAATGGCTGGTGTTATGTTGCAGCATTGCAAAGATAAAGGGGAAATATTTTGATAAACTTGTATGTTTGTATTCTGGAATGCAACAGGATTATTGCCTTTTAAGGGCTGCTAAGGTATCCCTTGATTGGAAGCCAGTCGTATCTGACTCTAGGGTTCAGTGCTCATCTCTGTTTGCAGCCAAAGAGCCAGTGCTGTGTGCATTTGCAGAAGTTTCTGTGGTCATGTGGCAGGCATGACTAGACGCTGGAGTACATGTAATGCTGTTAGTTTCCCCACTAAACCGGCTCCTATTTATCTACTTGCAATTTTTTGCTTTCGACCTGCTAGTTTGGCAGAAACTGGGACATATGATGGGAGCTCACTCCATCACACAGTACATGGGTCTTGAACTGCTGACCTGCAAACTTTCCAGTCAAGCTCAGTGTCTTAACCACTAAGCCACTGTGGCCCTTTAAGGCGGGGGTCCCCAAACTTTTTGGGCCATCATGGTGTATTTTATTTCCGATTCCAGGAGCGACGAGGGCTTTGCGGGCCGGATGAATTGGCCTTGGGGGCTGGATCCGCCGCCCCCGCCCCCCCCCCCCCACCATAGTTTGGGCACCCCTGCTATAAGGCCTGCTAAAATAGCATCTTTTTCCTGTGTTCCGAATCTCACAGCTATGTCCCCAGGCCTTCAATTCCCCCTGACTGAAAGACAGCGAGTTCTGTGCATTGAAATACAATCTTCCCTTGAAATAGGCACTTCAGGACACAACTTAGTAAGCAGCTGGAGGGTTAGAGAAATCACGTCTGTTCCCAGTTTTGGTAAACTGATTCCTCTCTCAGATGGGGGTGTCTCATTTTCTTTTCGAGGAACTCAATTCCGGCTGGCAGATCTGCCATGCAGCCCGTCCAGTGTATTAATACACTGTTGCTCCTCAGTCCCCAACTCCATGCTTGATTAGCAATATTTGCTAGTTCTAACTGCTTATCTGACCGATTTCTAATCTGTTTGAACTGCTGTTAGTGGACTTAATGCACACTCTGGGCAGTTCACAGTGACTCAGTGGTTAAGAAGCTCACCTTGTTAGCTGGAAGTCTGACAAGTTGGTAGTTTGACACCTGGGTACTGCATGATGGACTGAGCACCTGTCTCTGTCTCAGCTCTTGGGGACATGAAAGGAGCCTCATTTGGGCATCCCCTGAGCGGAGTTTCTTCTGCAAAAAATCCTTTCAATCCAGAATAATTTCTGACATGAAATTATTATTACTACAAGTTAATTAGCATTTTGCCCCCAACAGGCTGGGTACTAATTTTACCATCCACAGAAGGATGGAAGGTTGAGTCAACCCTGGGCCCTGGTCAGGGTCAAACTCACAACCTTTTGGATGCAGTACAGCAGTTTATCCACTCCACCACCAGGGCCCTTTCTTGCTGAAGTTGTTTCATTTGTTCAACAACCTCATACATTGGACTGAAGGTGCCTTGAGGCTCTTCATCGTGATAGGACAGTCAACTCCAACTGCTTGGTTTCTCTTTTTAAGCAGTTTTTTTGCTCCCAAAATGAGTCTAATAAAGCTTCTTTGATTCCTGTGGACTCCTGACTCATATCTTCAACAGTTACTTACTGTTACAAGTTTCAGTGATTACCACTTTTGGTGCTGAGTATCAGGAAATCAGAAAAAACAACTGTTTGCTATGTGTTATCATAGCACTCCACCCGTAGGTTTTTTAAATAGTGCCAATGTTACCTTTTGTTGGTTGTGAGTTTTGTGCAGTGAACAAAGTTGTCACACATGTCGTTGCAGTCACTGTTTCTCAAATCTGCCCTTGAATGCCCTAAAAAAGTTATCTATTTTTAAATCTTGGAAGCCTAATTTCCCCCCTTGAATTGCATAATTGATTGATTGACAATCATATGATAAACTATTTGAAACTAAACAGAAAAGATAAAAGGAACAATGCTCTAAAGCTAGGCAGTTCAACCAAACTTTAATGAAAAACCAGAATGAATGTTTAATATCCAAGTGCACATGTGACTGAATATTCTTCTTCTTCTGCCATATCCAAATCCGAACATAGGCAATCATCATGGCGATCAACCATGAAGACTGTCCTGAGAATATAACGCAGTGGCCTTTCATCTGCCTTTCGCATCACAACATAACACCCGTACCACTGATCCATGAGTCACTTTCTGGTCCTGAGCCCTTTTGGCATGCAAAGTCCTCCTCAGCCCCAGGCCAGTATTGATGAAGCTGCTGCCTTCCATTAAAATGGATTCAAATGGGATGTAATCCACTTGGGGACCATCACCCTTCCCTGTGGACTTTGGCACCCAAGGCTGTTAATCCTCAGGGTTTTCAGGTTAGTTAACTGCTGCCTGTCACTTGGCGTGTTGAGTTGCTGGCAGTATGGTCTACTGTATTACCATAACAGGGTAACCTGGCCAGACTGGGTTGCCCAGTTCAACATTTTGTGTTGACTGAATATGCTCAACACAAAATGCCTCTGTTGCCTTGAAGATCTACATATAGAAGCTTGGAAACATTTCCAGTTGAGTGAGCTTACAAATACCTATAAAGACTAACCTGTTAAGTTCTACATGGAAGCAGAGGGGCATTAGGGACAGGAAGATGTGTTCATACATCTATCCAACATGCCTTTGCATGATGTATTTCACAATGAGAGTAAAGCAGAAAGGACATGTGGCGGGTGATGTGCACATAATTCTGACATATACAAATGGAATGTGGGACATGAGAAGTACGAATAGTGGTAAACTTTAATTTTCTTTAAAACAAAATATTTTGTCTCTATATTGCTGATTGAAAATGCACTGTGAGCAGATTTTTGATCAGCAATATGCAGACAAAGGAAAAAATTTAAACAAGTGATGCATCACATTAGCAGTGCTCTACAGACATTTTTTTAAAAAAACTTCCCCTGAACATTCAACTAATCACTCCTCCCTCTGATTGTATGTACAGTACTGATTTTGCAGCCAATCCAGCCTAAACGAGCAGTATGGAAAGGCCATCAGTTGCAGCTGAAAGTGAACTGAACAAATAATTTCATGTTTTAAGTTCTCCTCACCATTTATGATGTCTCCACAAGCCATATAAAAAACAAACTCCAGTTTTACCTCACTTAAAAGTATAATGTGTTCCACAGGATTGCTCTTTAAGCGAGTTTGCTCTTTAAGCGAAACACCATTATAAGTGACCAATTGTGACTTCTGGCCGAGGGGAGGGGTTATTTGTTAAGCGAGTTTTTGGTTAGTTTTATTTGTTAAGCGAAATGTACATTCAGAGAAAATTCTGCTCTTTAAGCGAGTTACTCTTTAAGCGGGGTGCTCTTTATGCGAGGTTTGACTGTATTACAATCACAGAAAAACTGCTTTGCAAGATACTGAGTAGGTCCTGCTTTGCTTCTAACAGCTGGCAAGCAAATGCTTCTGCAGTTTTAGAAGCAGGCAGTGCAGCTGTTCATCTGTCCATTGTATCTAGTCTTTGGTATTACACTAACCTTTTCCAGATTTCCAGCTTAGGACAGTCCAGCTGTTTCATGACAACACCCATCATTCCCTGCCATTACAACTGGAAAGGGATGATGGTTGCCGTGTTGTAAGACCCCTGAACTGTTCCAGGTAGAGGAAGACTGCTGTACAGAAATGCTCTGTTCCAAGCATTTTTCTAATACTTTTTCAGAGCTGGCTGAGCAAATGCAAACTGTGAAAGCTATCACGTGAAGACTTTTGCTCCCATTTCCTTGTTGGATGGGGATATTTCACAACAGGCAGTTTTGTGTGAACTGGAGGTGGGACCTGATATATATATGTGTGTGTGTGTATTTGGGAAAGAGCTGTCATGAGTCATCAGCCCAAGCCTGAATCAGGCCCACAGAGAACTAACTGCAATGTGGTGAACTGCTGTGTTGTTTCTGTTATCATAGCAACTGAAAAGGTTGAACAGCAAGATCTACCTGTTTTCCTATCACAATTCTGACAAATCTCTCTTGCTGGGCAATGCCCGCTAAAACTCTTCAAATTTATTAGTTCAAATTTATATTGCTGCCCACTCGCCGTGGCGACTCATGGCGGCTTACAGGCAATACATTACATTATAATACAATATGTTTTATTGTATTTTTATTTATTATTTATTATTATTATTTATTATTCTGTTTCAAAGTCTGAGACAAGAACCAGGGAGTGGAGCGGAGCAAAATATAGTCATGCACTCCATCTACAATTAACATTCATAGACAACATAAATCTAAATAAATAAATAAATAAATAAATAAATAAATAAATAGTCAGCAGAGTACTATGGGCTGCTGATTGATTATAGCTGATTTTCATTTAAGGCAAATATATCCCCTGTTCTTCAAATCATCCCTAAGTCTGTTTTAATCTTCCTTGATCTATAAAAAACATTTCACTGATCTGATACTGAGACCAGAAGAATTCCAACAATACAATACTTTTTTTAAAAAAAATTACACCAGTAAAGAGCGACTAACAAACAAAACCAACAGAAGTTGGTTAGGCTATCTTATAAGTTTTGTAAATATATATTAGTGATTGACTGCACCTCTCAAATTGCTTCAGAAAAACCTTGACTAGATTACTATTTAATTCTCATCTATTTATTTTAATTTGATGTATTTGGTAATCTCTCCAGTTTAATGTACAAGTCACCCCACCATATCCAGTGGATAGCTTCAGACCACAGATACCTGTTTGTTTGTTTTTTGTGTCAGAGATTACAGTACTCTGGGTTGAAAGGATTTTTGCAGGGGACACCCGAATGAGGCTCCTTTCTTGTCCCCTATTGTGCAGCTCTCAGGGAATCAAACCGCGTGCTTTTGGTCTCCAAGCACAGTGTTTTTACCCACTGAACCACCAGGGAGCTGATACATGAAACAGCAGATAATCGTGAACCCTATACTGTACTGTACATTGCAGACAATGTCTTATAGTGGTCAGCTCTGGTAATGCACCATATTTCAAGATTTTTTAATTGAATAATTTTTAGACATGTGGATAACTGGAACACCAGATACTGAATCTGTGGATATGTTTAAGACCGTTAAACAAAGAAAGCTCTGATACCTTGGGCATAGCATGAGGAATGACATGAAGCATAGAATACTCCTCGTTATGAAAGGGAAAATCCTTGGGAAAAGAGACCCTGGACGTAGATAGACGTTGTGGCTAACAAACCTGAGACTGGTGTGGAATGTCTTTGGAAGATATGTTCTGAGGAGTTAAGAACAGGAGGACTATTGCCATGATAATAGCCAATATTCAGAACTTATACGGCTCTTGAAGATGGCAGCCTGCATACATTGATGGTTTCTCTTTCTGTAAAGATCTCCATAGGTACATTTGTGAAATCTACTTAGATCAAGAGTGAGCAACACACACCTCCCCCAGCGCTACCACCCTCAAATATAATTTTGTTTCAGAATAAGAAAAAAAACTGTTTTGGGGGCACTACAGGGAGCTATCTTCCATTTTAAAGAACTCCATTTTTGTAAGAAACATTTTGAGGGTGTTGGGAGCAGGCTTCCAGTCCAGAGATGGGCATTAACAGACCCTGGATATTTAGACATTACTTGACTCCTACTTTGGTCACTAGCAGTATCTGAGTATACATTTTTCCTGGAAGTCATCTTCACAGTTGATGGATGTGTCTCTGGTGACTCAATGAAACATGTGACCACACACTTTACACTGAATAGATGCTGGAGGGTGTAGTTAAGTTTGACGAAGCTTCCATGCTTGTCACATATCCTCTTCATGTGTGCAGAGTTCTCCTTCAAAGTGATTGGTAGTATCAGAGATGGTTTGGCGCCAAAGTGGGCAATCTACGGCTGCTGCTTCCCAGGTTTGTGAGTTTATACTTGAACAGCTTCAAGGTTTGTTTCAGCTGGTCCATCTCACAGAACTTCCATGTTACATTCTACAAATGCACTAAATATATTAATAAAAAATAATGAAGGGAATTGCAGAAAGAGACATCATTTTTGGTAATACTGCCATTATATTTTGGAGCATTATGTCATATATCTAAATAACTGGTACGCCTGTTCTCTCATTGTCAGTCCTACTTTGGACACTCTTGATGTTCATGTAACATTCAAAACCAGACCGTTAGTTGTCTTTCCAACAGATACTAAAGTTTATGCATATGGATGTCATCATAGCAATAAGCTATGGGGCACTAGAGGTATCACCCAACAGCACAGAGAGCTGGATCAAACAAGATTAGGAGTAAAATGCTGTCTATTGCTGGAGAATTTTAGGAGATACTCATTTGAGTATGCTGATGGAGTGCTAGCAACAGACCCTAGAAATTAAAGTATTCCTCTTAATATAAGGAAGATTGGCTCTGGGAAAAGAAAAAGCACTGGTCTAGGGAACTGGTAGCAGGGGAAAATGCAATACAGTATTGTGCAAAGGTCCACCAGCTGGTTTGGGAAAAATTCAACCAGCATAATTCAGCCCCTGAGCCATCTAGACACACCAAAATTGGATAGTCTTCAGCTGACTCTCCTGTCAAAGCTCTCCAAGTTTGGTGAAGTTTAGAATTAGGGTGTGGTTTAGAGTTCAGTATAAGCCCCCTGAATCATTCATGGAATTTCCTCCAAACCAGTGGGTGGCCTTAAGACTTTTGCACAGTAGTGTATTTTACCTTCAATACTCAAGAATGAAGCCTTCACTAACAGGGATGTTGTAAAGCAGGGGTCGGCAACCTATGGCCCACAGGCTGGATCTGGCCCATGGTGCCAAATCATCCAGCCCACACTTTAGCTGCCAATGGAATTGGCAAGGGATGTGTTTACAGCAACTATCAACGGCAGGGTGACCGCCAGTCCGGCCCCCTCAACTGTCTGAGGGAGCGTGACCGGCCCCTGACTTTAAAAGGTTCCAATATAGCTCCATCTGCTAGGAGCAGAGGTACCTTTAGTCCTTCAGGGACTCGGGTGTAAGGAAATTTCCTTTTGACTCAGCTGCAGCTCACCATAATGGCTAGCATTTACCTCAAGTACAAGGTAGAACACTAGGAAAGAGTACTTAAGGAGGAGGAAGGAAATCAGATCATTTACAAAGAAAAGATCTGGAAGCACTGCTGTTACAACAAAGGCTGTATCTTCTAGAGTTAAATCCCTTAAAATAAGGTCTTGCTGAAAGAAAGCTAGCTTGGTTGCCTAGCAACCATTGCATGGGATGCTACTGTCATTCACTGGATACTTCCCTAGAGAGTCAACCTTCTGCTCACAGAAAACTGGGTATGATTGGGTGGAAATGATATTATGTGAGTTTGACACAATTTCCAAATTGTACAAAAGGGAGATAGCTAACTGAGGAAAAAAACTGAGGGGGAAATGTTTCATTTTAAGGCCAGCTTACCCTCAGCTGTGCTGGCCTAAAACTCCAAATAATACCCGTTTGCAGGGAATCTGACATTTAATGGCAGGGATTCTCAACCTATGGGCCACGGCACCGTTTCATGTGCCCCCCACACACACACACACACCAGAGAGTGCCATGTGGTGGAGGACAGGCAAAATGGCCATCTGGCCCCCGAAGCTGACTTGAGGGAGTGTGGCCCGGCCCACTGCTTAAGTGAAACAAGTCTAATGGTCAATATCTGAAGGGGAATTACTGCACATCCTTTTCTCCAAGAATCAGGTTATCTTTAACAGTTGTGTCCAAGAACAGGAAAGAAGAAACTTGAGATTTCTTCAGTTGTAGGTTGCAGGACAGGACTTCCAAACAGATGAACTCAGAACTTTGGTTCTCAAAACAAAAGTCACTTCTAAATGGGGAATCTGAAGTATGCATGACAGTTCACATGGAAGAGTTTGGAAAACTTCTTTTAAAGAAAGAAAAAATGTGCACAGTACTGTATTTTGCCTTCATCCTGCTGATTTTGGCAAATCCATTGCTCAGAACTCTGTTGGTGTGTTATCTGTGCGTAACTGAAATTGTGCACCTCACCATGGTAAACAACTAATTAATGAGGAGCTGGTTGTGTCACAAGGTGAGATCCCAGATAGGCCTAGTAAAGGATGTAACATTTCAGTAGTAAGTAGTAATTTGTCGCAGTGAGTTGCTCAGTTTAATTTGGAGAACCCTGAAGGAACTTGTAGCTGGCCAGAAGCGACAATATTATAACACAGCTTCCTGTGATCTGGAACCCATTCCACAGTGCAGTGGGGAATAAATGTTGCACGTCAGCTCTTCCACCTACTTTCCTCCAAGTGGCCCCACCAAGGGGGGGGGGGGACCAAGTCGCTAGGTCAGCAGTTTGAGACCTGAGTACTGTGCAACAGAGTGAGTGGCCATCATGTTCCAGCTCTTGCCAACCTAGCAGTTCAAAAGCAAGAAACTGTAAGTAGATAGTTACCACTTTAGTGGGGAAAGTAAGTGTTCTATGTGCTTTGGCATCTAGTCTTGCCTGCCACATGACCATGGAAATGTCTGCAGACACAGACAGCATTGGCTCTTTGGCTGTAAATGGAAATGAGCACTGTCCTCTATGGATGTGGTCACAACTGGCTTTCGAACAAGGGAGACCTTTTTACGTTCACCTTTAAGAAACACTAGTAGATTGCTTCCACCTAGAAACAAGATCAGGCCAACCCTTGCCCTCCTACATCTCCCCTCCTGCATGCCCTATAGACCCATTCCAGAGGACTTGAAAGGAATTTTTCCACTTTTGAGAGACAAAACTGTATAATTCATCGTTGTCATAAATCAGAGACACCTCTAGTCCAGTCCCCTTGGACTAGATGCAATAAAATCCACAGGTGAAGCATCCCTTCTAAACTGTTAAAAATCTTCCAATGTAGGAAAGTCCATCATCCTCCAAAGTAGGCCATTCCCTTGTTGAATAGCTGTCACACTGATGAAATTCTTCCAACTGCTTACTCAAAACCTTCGGCAATTTGAATTCATTGGCTTAGGACCAAGCTCTGGGGTTCTATAAAAGCAGCTTTCTGTCTTCCATATGAGAAGCCTTCAAGTAACTGAAGATGGATCTCACACTGCTCCTCTATCTTCTCCTGACCAAACAAACTCAATTCCCTCAACCATTCCATGTGAAGTTTGGTTTCCCTTCTCTGGACATATGTCAGCTTCTAGAAGAGGTTTGGAAGTCTATATGAAAAAGGGAACAGAAATCCAGGCTTTAGCTGTGGTAAAGCTTCGTATTGGAATTGGGCCTTAAAAAGAACTTGCATGACAACACCAAAACATTCATAGCAATAAGTCTTTTGGGAAGTCTGGATGAAAGCCTTGCAATTGAATCTATTAAAAATGCAAACATATAGATCACTCAAGGCTGTTATAAAACAAAGTTTATTTTGAAATACTTTTATCATAATGAATTGCATCTCTTTGGTAAAAATAAACTCCATAAACATTTGAATTAATAGAGATTAGCATAAAAAAACTAAAATATCTGTAAAATTATCTTTAAACCAGATAACTACTAAACAGGACTTGGGAAATAAAGGATTAGAATGGTGTTTGTCTACTGGCAGAGTCATTCTATTTAAATCCAAAGAGCTTTCTTATGTTATGTTAGCAGGAAAGGTTTACAGCAAGGAAAGAAACAAGCTAATGGGGATTTTTTTTCAAAGAACTCCTGGTTACTTTGATCCAAAAGCATTCTTACATTTTCCACTTCTCAAATAAATAATAGTTACAATGAATTGGCAATTGTAAATGGGTTCGTATCACTATAAAATGGCAACATAATACTTTTAAATTATGCACTTTAAATCTGGAGGAAAAAGAAAATTTCTAAATACAGACCTTTTATTGGCACTGGTAGTTAAGCTGCAGAGAATGTGCTTTTTCTCTCCAAATAAATGGCAGGTATGACATTTTTAAAAATAGTCTCTTCTTTTTCAATAAATATTTTGACTAATCCATTATTAGCATGGCAGGGTGTGCTTTGCTTTAACCAAACAATTTGCTTTAGCCTAATAAAGTAGCTACGCACTGTACAAGTTGAAAGTTTTCTATAAAGGATTGCCTGCGATTCTGAAGAAAGCTATAATTTAGTCCTGGAATAGGAGAAAGATGATGATTTGCAAAGAACTAGCATCAGTAGTCATTTCAACAATGGATGGGTCCCTCACAAACTTCTTTGTTAATCTGAGGATTCAAAAGGAAATCCACTTAACTCCCTTCTACCTGCTGCTAAAATGATGAATTGGTGGGCATTAATTTAAAATCTTAACAACAAACTCCTCCCCAAACCTTTCAAAATCACACAAAAGTTGGAACTATAAGTTGTGCTCAAAACAGAGTAATCGCAATAAATTATACGTCCAGCAACTTCTCCCAGCTATGGAGAATAAAAACTACAGCTTAGAAAAGTTATCTTTTTTGGATTCTAATTCCCTGAATACCCTCAGCTACATGGTCTCCAAGGTGACTGGAGGATTCTTGGTGATCATAGTGCTAAAAGTAATCTTTTCAAATTCTGCTATCCTTTCCCCCTACATCTAGGTGTTGCCCAGAATTTTTGGTCTGAGGACAGCCAATTACACAGGGACAACAAAAAGCCGTATCTGTGAACAAGCAATATCACGGGTAATTTTTCCACTGAAATAACTTTTTCATTGAAAATGAAGAAATAGAAGTCACTATTGAACATCCACCACTGGTGTAACACCCCAGTCACAGCCTCCTCCTTCAAAGAGATTTTGGACCTGCTAGAGGTCAACAACTAGATACGGCTACTCCTACTTTTAATGGAAATAAAAACAGGACCTTGCTTCCTTTATCTTTTCCATCTGGGTGAATGGTGAACCACTTTCACCATGATCCTCCTTGGATACTACCATTTTCTTCTCTTTGATTACAAGCAAAACACATGGGTCAAGAACGGCTGAGGTGCACACCTAGAAAACAGTATGTATTAAATTCATCGTGGGATAATGCTTCAGACTGCACCAGAAAGATAGCAAGACAGAATACTCCTCACACAACCTCCCTGTAGCTAGAAAGCTAATGGGTCTGAAAAGAGGGATCCAGCCTAGCTTTCTCCCAGACATCCTGGATTTCTATGTTCAACTACCCCCATCATTCTGAAGTATTAAGTAGCTTGAATTTTGATCCTTGTTCCTCTTCTAAAAGGCAATGATCTTTTGTCCTCTGGTTGGGGAAATATAAAAAAGAAAATATAACCTAGAGAGAGAAATAAGAGTTCTTACTCCTGGTGTAATCTGATGACTGAAATATTCTTGAAAATGTACAAATGTACTCAGTTTTAACACTGTCAATACTAGAGGAAAGACCAAGACAGAAAGGGCAGAGAGGGAGAGATCAAAATGTGGAAGCATCCCTCAGCAAACTGTACTTTTTTGAAAACAAAAACCTTCAATTTAGTGCCATCAAAATGTGGGGCTGCAAAAAGGCAGATATATAGCCTTGTCACCATGACAATCATCCTTTCCTAACCCTGTTACTAACCTGCCCACGGTCATTCCAGCCTGCATTGTGGGGAGAGCAGAAAGTAAAGATTGTAGCATGAATGCAGTGACCAGCCAGGGAGCAGGGGACAAATTACCACAAATACTTGACTAATCCTTGTCAAACACACCACCATCCTTCCCAATTGAGCTAGAGCTTATCAACTACTAGGGCTACAGCTAGCCAAAGAAGAAAAAGAACTTCATCAGGGGATTAAGGGAAAAAACTAAGATGGACAACAGCTTCTAGCATCTCCCAAGGTCAAACCATCATCCCCACCCAATGGAACAAAACTGAGCGAGATGCTAGAACAGTGTGTGGAATCTAACAACTGGTGACAGGAAGACACATAGGGTTATATTTAACACAGAAGAGGTGAAGGCCACATCTATTTCTGAATCTGGTTTAAACAGCACCGTGTGGACCAGGACAGTGGATGGGGCTAGCTGAACCTTCCTTCCTGACTAATTATGCTCTTTCATGTGTCCCTATGATGGAATAATGATGGAAAAAATCCCACTGGAAAACATATTGAGTCTTTGTGACTACAACTTCCAAAATCTTTTCAACCATGATGGCTACGGGATTCTGGGAACAGCAGTCCAAAGAGCAAATGTCTTCACATAGTTAATAAAATGTTCCCATGGTGGGAACAGGATCAGCAAGAGCACTGAAATTTCAGCCTCCTGATAAAACTTTTTAACAGGACTTTTCCCACAGAGCACCCAGAAAGAGTACAGTGTTTCAAATATGTATCCTGCAAATCCAAGCTCCTCTGTTATACATTACACAGAATGGAAGATTTTTAGACAGGAACATGTCAAAATTGGGTGTCTGTGTGTGGCACAACTTTTCCAAATACAGTAATACCTCATATAACATTAGTATCGAATAACACGAAAATCGCATAACATCAAGGAATCTGGGGGGAAGAATTGCATCAGATAACATTAAGATCCTATGGGATGCTTCAGATAACAACCGCGAAAGCCTGTGTGGTTACAATGTATCTCTATGGATCCCATAGAGGATCAGATAACACTAAAAATCATATAACACGAAGACTTGTGGAACCAGGTTTTAGTGTTATATGAGGTTTTACTGTACTGCCTACCATGGAAAGGTCCATAAGCATCTAAATCAATCTATGATGTGTTTACATACTTACTTTTAAAAAGAAAATAATAATTCCAGAACTGTACCTCAAGCTACTTTCTGTAACAATACCACCCACCTCACTGATATCATGAGCCCTATCCTGCCCTGTCCACAATCCTAGAATTCTGATTTTTAAATGGTTTTGCTGAACCGAATGCTTTAATTCTGATTTTTAACTGGTTTTGCTCTAATCTAATGCTTTTATTGCTCTGCCTTTGGGCTTGGAGAAAGTGGTGGTGGAATAATACAAACAGATCAGAGAAAGCGGTATTCGTGTAAACAAGCACAACATGTTTTAGAGCACATGGGTTACAGACAATTCAGTAAGAATGGGGGTGGGGTGCTAGGAAACAACTGTGCACATAATAGCAGCTTCTTGGGTGAGCAAGAAGCAAAAGACGGCAGACAGAACATTTAACATGTCTCATGGGAGACAACAAGACTATTAGATGAATTCTTCCAGGGGAAAAGCAGCTTCTATCTTCGAGCCAGGGCTAGCGTTAGTCAGCACCAAATATAAGTCTTGTCAACATCCAAAAGGCGCACAGACAGCCCTGCGGTCAGCACTGCAACAAACAGCAATTTCACATCACATCAGTTATTAAACACATACTGGGGACAAATATTAGATGGGGAAGACATGCCTGATCAGAAAAGACAACACAGTGGCCATAAAATGCACAGATGAAGTTACTCTACAGGATTGCCCATTTGCAAGCAGTGAATTCACATTTCATTCCCATGCTCTAGTTGTTCATGAACACACAGTACACTTAACGAGAGCACAAGGACAGCCTCACAAGCAGAGTCTGGAAAAGTTGTTATCATTATAGTAAGTATTGTTATTATGATTATTATTGAGATTTTACAATCCCTAAACCAGCATAACCAATGGATTCTGGCAATTGTAATTTTTAAAAAGGAAGTAACTTTTCAAAGCTTTGCAACAAAAAAAAATGGCATGAGGAAGATACACAAAGATAACTATTCACAGGTTTCTCTGCATTTCTATCAAATTGAGGGTGGAAGCATATTCTGGAATCTTTCATGTGCCAATTCTACCCCATAACATGAACTGATTATTGAGCTGAACTTCAGTTTTGGTGCCCATGTTTATTTTAATTGCCTTTCCTCTGGAAACTTCAATTAAGACAATTAAAAGACACAGGCATGCTTGACAACATAAGCTAAGGGGCTTTACAACATCCCGATCCAGCACATCTATGCTTCCTTTCTATATAAACCACCTCATATTAAAAAGAAAACCACAAAATTCTAGAAATGTTGGAACTAAAAATAAATACTGACTTGCGGATGAACTTCTGGGAAGCAAAAATGGCAACACACTTGAAAAGGCAAAATGTTACATCAAAGATTTTTAAGAGGGATAACACAAGCACCATGTGTGTTTGAACTGGACATCAGAGTAAGTTGTGAACGAACAGGTGAGTGTGCAAACATCCATGCATTATAGATTTCCTTCCCTCCCACACCTAAAAATCAGCAATGTGATTACAACATTTACAGCTTGCTACAATTTTAATTAAGGAAAGGTTTGGTCTGACATATTAAAAATGCTACTTAGCCCCTGCAAACCTAAGGCCAACACTGGGTGAATTACATATTTTCCAACCTTTAGTCCTGTGATGGCAAACCTCAGTACTGCAGATGTTCTTGGACTTCAAGAACATCTGTATGGGCGCGTTTTACTTCCGCTTCCGGGAGTGACCAAGGTGGTGTGGGCCGGATGAATCGCAGTAAACCACTTTGTGTGGGTTCACGGGGGCTTGGGCTTCTGGGAATTAAAGTCCAATAGCATCTGGAGTGCCAAGGTTTGCCATCACAGTTCTAGTGCCAGAAGAGGTTCAATCCTGACCTTGGACTTCTACAGAATTGCTACAGAAACAATTATCGTGGCAGTGTTTATGTGCAGTAAAAGTAGGCAATATTCATGAAGAGGCAGTGAAATTAACACCCTGATTGCTGCTATAACAGGAGCAAGCAACTTCTGTAGGCCTGGAGCCAGTTTTCTCCCTATATCCCTAGGGGTCATACACTGGGGATGAATTGCCTTATAAAAACATGCACTCTTTGTTTTCCTGCCCTGGGCCAATGGTTCCACAGACCCTTTCCTGAAAGAAATCACTACAGGATCATGTGTTACCCAACCTTGGGCCTCCAGGTGTTCTTGGACTTCAATTCCCAGAAGCCCTGATCAGGTGTGATGACTTCTGGGAAGTCCAAGAACACCTGAAGACTCAAGGTTGAGAAACCCTGTTCTAGAACTGCGTTTTCCAAACTATGTCCTGCGGAACACTGGTGGACTTCAATTCCCAGAAGCCTAAAATCAGTACATTGGCTGATCAGTGCTTTGGGGAATTGACTTAGGCTTCTGGGAAATGAAGTCCAAAAACGAAAGATTGGGAAACACTGCTCTAAGGCAGTGTTTCCCAAATGCTGGTGTTTGGACTTCAATTCCCAGAAGCTTAAGTCAATTCCCCAAGGCACTGATCAGTCAATATACTGGCTTAGGCTTCTGGGAACTGAAGTCCAAACACCAGCATTTGGGAAACACTGCTCTAAGGTATGCCTTATAAAGACCTGGAGGTAGAAACGAAGTACAGTAATATCCCGGATAACGATTGCATCGGAGAACGCTAAAACCGCATAACGACGACAAATTTGGGGGAAAGATTTGCACCAGATAACGTTCTTTTTAGCGTTATCTGATACAGTCGTTCTTAGCAGCAGGGTGACTGGAAAGCTGAACGGGGTTCTCCGTTCAGCTTCCCAGCCACCCTGCAGCTATGGAGGCAGGGGTGGGGTGGCTGGAAAGCTGACGCCCTCCTCCGTTGGCTTCCCTAGCCACCCCACAGCTGTGGAGGCAAGGGAGTCCCCGTCAGCTTCCCCAGCCACCCTGCAGCTGTAGATCAGGTCCTCTGATCTCTCTGGAGCAGGCAGGGGACCCAATCTACAGCTGTTACTGGGCTTCCCCGATGTCCCCAGCCAGTGGAGCAAGCCAAAACGTCAGAGTTCGAACCCTGAAGTTTTGGCTTGCTGCACTTGCTGAGGACGTCGGGGAAGCCCAGAAACAGCTTGGATCAGGTCCTCCCACCTTCCTGGACCCGGCAGGGGGGTCAGGGACCCCAAAATTGGTAAAAAAAATGGACTTTTTTTTACCAATTTTGGGCTCCGTGACCCCCCTGCCGGGTCCAGGGAGGTAGGAAGACCCGATCCAAGCTGTTTCTGGGCTTCCCCGACGTCCTCAGCAAGTGCAGCAAGCCAAAACATCAGGATTCAAATCCCGACGTTCTGGCTTGCTGCAGCCTCCAGGGAAACAGGGCTTTTTATAACGTTGTGTGATCAATGTATCGCACAACGTTAAAAACCGGATAACGACGAGACTTGTGGAACCAAGTCTCATCGTTATCCGGGGTACTAGTGTATACAGAAACTTGCCTTGATGCAAGTCAACTTATTCATCTCGCTAGACCAGTATTTTCTATTTTGATGTTTATTGTCTTCTATGGTTTCAGGTAAGGGTGGAGAACCTTCACCAGACTATGCTAATTAGGAAAACTGTAATTCCATCACACCTGGCCAAACTGACACCGTACTCTGGCAGGGTTCGTCAACCTGGTTCTCCAGGTGTTCTTGGACTTCAATTACCAGAAGCCCAAGTTAGCACACCTGCTAATCTGGGCTTCTGAGAATTGAAGTCCAAGAACATCTGGAGAGCCAAGTTTGAGGAACCTTCTACTATGGGATGAAAAAGCCCAAACCTCTGTGATATTTATAGGCATATTGCTTCTTTTCTGAAAGAAAAGAAAACTAGGGTTGATGACCTGCAACTTGGAATTCTTTGCCTTCCCCCCAATGTTTTTTGTTGAACGGGCCACCTCCTGTAACGCTCTGTCCCACACACTCACTCTTGAAAATAGAAGAAATGTAAAAATTAAATGGCACATCCAAGTTGTCCCACCAAGCCATACATAACAAGCAATGCTTACACTTTGAAGGATACACACTCTTCAAGGCTTTCTCAGAACTACAGGGTACAATGACAACAACTCATTGCACGGAGACATTTCCTGCGCAAGCATCCACTGAAGGGAACAAGAATTGTGTAATAACACAGTTGTGTCTCTTTGGAGAACAGTTCATTGGGGCTCATGCAGGAAAGGTGTTCCGTGGATCATAGCCTGATGGCCAAACTCATCAGCACCATGGGAGTTCACAGCCACTCTTTAACATTACTCCCAATCAGAGCTTAGAAAAGATACCTTGTTAAACTAGCCCAGGGATTCCCAACCTAAGGCCTGCAGGTAGGATCTGGTCCATGGTGCCATTTCATGTGCCCCCCTCCAAGGGCATTTGAGAAACAAACTGACCACTCTTTCTGAAGCTGTTGGACCAAAATGGCTGCCCCCGTCGTGTAGGAAGGGCAAAATGGCCATCCAGCCCTCATAGCTGACTGAGAGAACGTGACCCAGCCCCTAGCTTGAAAAGGTTGGGAACCCCTGAACTAACCCCTTCCCAAGCTGAAAGTCCAAAAGTTACAGGACAGCTTTAGTCCAAAAAAGTAACTTTCCCTAGCTCTGATTCTAATCAGGGTTTCTCTTCATGCTATCCTCTGTGAAGTGGTTCCTTATTCCAGAAACACAGTTCCAAAATTCACACAACACAAACCACAAAAACGAAGCAAAGGACAATTTGGGATGATAGGTTTGGCATAGAATAGCAGTAGCCTGCCCTCTACCCTGGGCACAAGTGTTCCCCTTTTTCCAGCTGCACACTTATACATTCTATAATTTACACAACAGCCTTCTTAGATAACCAGGAGTGTATGCACATCAGTTTCCACCATCTTGTCTGATTACACTGGTAAAATACAAATGCTACAAACTTTGGAGGTGAATTCTCCTTGGTTACCAAATTGTGACGATTATAGGTTGCTTATTGAGTTTTGTGTCTCAGCATGCAACTGATGATGTTTATGATGACTTCTAGCCTTGGGGCAATTTGCTTCCAAAGGCTACCCCATTTGGGTAGCTACTCAAGAGGATTTGGGCCATCATATCATACAGCATACATAAATGGTAAAACCAAGAAAGAAGATGGTTCCAAGGCAAAAGTCCACTATCTCACAGAAAGCACCATGAGTATTAAAACAAAAGTGTCCTGACCTGATCTTCAAAAATTTGCTTGTTTGGAATACAGGCCCCAGAATAAGAATGGTTTGTAGAGCTGTACTCTGAAAAGCTAGCTCTGCTCTGGACCTATATCTGGGTTTCAATTCCCATTAGGACTTAAAAGCAGAAGGCCTTTTGACATTTATGTTTTCCATGAGCAAAGAGCCCTATTCAGTCACTCAGGAAGCATTGGGAACCCACAGGCATAAATGCAGAGTGTTGCTGTTCCCACACTCTCCATGATTGTCTTGAACATGGAAATGGGACAGTCTGAACAAGGGGTTGGTTTCTCCAGATAGCTTTTCCATGTGGTTTGTCTCACATGAAAATGCTATCCAGATACAAGAGCCTTCCCCCACTTCAAACAGTTGCACTTTTATGTTCTCTGTTCACCACCACAATAGAGCAGGCTGGGCCTATTATACTCTGCTGAAAACATTGGGGTTCTGCACCCTCCTTTAATGACCGAATAGGGATGATAATACATTGTCACACAAATCACAGCAAACCTTTCTGTCCATCTTAAAGGATGGCAAAGGAAATCCTCTTGCTGCGAGGTGTAATCCAAAGTAGCTTTTCCAACTTCTGCTCTAATCCTTGGAAGATGGGAGATGGTTAGATGTTTGCACATGTCTTCTAAATTCCTTTCAATGTCTGAGTAATATCTATGTGTATGTGAGTATACACATCTGCAGATGTTTAAATGATGTCCTTTTAGGCTTCCTGTTATGTATTCATATTCAAGAGACACTCAATCAGTGATAGCCAATCATGGCACTCCAGGTGTTTTTGGACTTCAATTCCCATAAGCCCTGATCAGCAGCAGTGCTGACTTGGGGTTCTGCTAATTGAAGACTGACAACACCTGGAGTGTCAAGGTTGGCCATCACTGTAAGGGCATAAAGAAAACACAAAATTGAAGGGAACGCCAAATTTATAAGTAACTTTAGAATGCATTCAGAAAGCAGCTTCTTGGAAGTCCCATCAGATGGAACAGCACTGTGGATGGAGCTATTTCGGTCTGGGTGTGTTCACTTGTCCAAGAACCCTACTGAGGAACAAAGGATTCCTACAGACCAAAGACTAGTCCTAGGAAAAGCCTAGGCTAGACTCCTTCACTTAACATCTAGTTGCCTGCGTGCATTTGTACGTGCTGTTTGCCTCCTATGAAACCACATATAAAATTATGTAGGCCTTTCCATGCATAATAATCCCATCCTGGAGGCAGAAACTGCTGTTCTTGTTTTGGCTATAAATTCCAGATTTCCAAAACCAGCTTGATCAGGGCCTGTGGAATTCTGGGAGTCCAAAGGAAAGATTTCCAGCCTCTGTACTGCCCAGAACAAGCACACCACTGAATTGAGAGCCATCAACTACCTTAACCTAAAAAGAGGAAATCAACATCAACATTACATTAGGCTTTACCTGAACATTTAAGCACAATTTCCTTGTGCAACAGTCATTCACAATTATTATTATTTTCAATTAATTTGGGTAACAACACAGCAAGGAGGGTCTTGAGCTTGTAAATGAATCTCTGTATCATAAATCTACAATAATAATAATAACAATCATATTTTAAAAACAAAAATAGCACAATAGAAGGAACCAGCTCCTTCCTTTATGCTGTGAGTTGGAAGAAAACTCAAAGTGGAAAGTCCTAAGAGATTAACCATGCAAATTCTCAAAAATATCCAACTTCCATTACATTTCTTCCCTTCACCCTTCAAACTGTAAATTATTAGACACTCAGTTAATGGCAGTTTTTTAAAAAACCCTTAAATTATTACAGAGCCGACTTCCAAAAATGTTATAACAAAAACAAAGCTGGAAGGTGATATAAATCTTGTTTTTGCCTTTACCGCCAATGAGACCATGGAAAATATGTCCCAAGTCACAACCAACCCATTGTCTAGACCACAACACAGGTGGAACATTGTAGTGCAGAGATCATAATAAATAGTGTATGAGAGAGACTGTGAGTAATCCCTCTCTGTCAGACTTCACCCTCTCCTGATATCTATACGCTGGTTGTCTCTTTGGAACAGGAGAGGAACTTCCAGTAGCCCAGAGTCTACCTATGCTACATAGAAATAACAATTTGACAACAATTTTAACTATCATGGTTCCATCCTTTGGAATCCTGAGGTTTTACGGATTTAGAATTCTCTGTTAGAGACACCCAGGAAAATGGGTTTCAATCTTGTTTGCACCAACCTGCATCTTGCACCTGACCATTGTGTTCTCTGTAAAGTGATGTTCCACCAGATTCGATGGGTTTTGTAGACCACCTGGCCTTCAAATTTTTTGGACTTCAGCCCAAATGTCTCACCCAGCATGGACAGTTGTTAAGGATTCTGGGAATTGAACTCTAGAATGGTGGTCAGCAAACTTGGCTTCCCGTGTGTTCTTGGACTTCAATCCCCAGAAGCCCAAGCCAGTATACCTGCTAATCAGGGCTCCTGGGAATTGAAGTCCAAGAATATCTGGAGAGCCAAGTTTGCTAAACCATGCTCTAGAAAATCCAGAGGTGCACGTTGAAAACCAGTTCTTTAATGCTCTCCTCCTTAATCAAAAGTGCTGGAGTTCCATGGTAGAGAATTCCCAACAAATTACAAATCCCAAGGATTCCACAGGAAGGAGTCCTGACAAGGTTGCATAATATCAAGCTGCCATAGATGATAAATTAGAGATAAACTCCGAGCCTGCTTGATACTGAAGGATGAGAATGAAGCCTCCATGTGTAAAACCCAGATTTTCATGCACCTCAATTTCTCAATTAATCTTCAAAATCAGAGAAAGAGAGATTGCACACTGGATTTGGGGGAGAGGGCTTATATTTCAATGTCTGAACTTTCATCGGGCCTGGACAAGGGATAGATGTGTCTTGTAATTCACTCCCACAGTGCATAATCTCTGCCCCACCACACAGGCATCCCTCAGTTTTTGCTTGAGCCAGAGAATTTTAGAAGACGTAAACACAAATGCACCTGTATGACTTCAACTCGTCCACTACCAATCTTGACTATTCAACTTGTTTGGAACTATGAGAAGAAAGAATATAGCTGAGTCTCTCTCCCTCCCCCTCCCCCCGGTTTGCACAATTTCAAGCTGTCCTTCAGTGCTTAAAAACCATCACCTCTTACAATAATACTTTTTAAAAACCCAAAAAATGAAATTTGCATTTTTAAAAAATAACCAAAACCCAACAACCTTAATCTGCAAAAAAAAAAAAAAAAGCAAGAAATATTTTAAAACAAACAAACAAAAAAGTCCATTTATGGCTTGGATCTCCCTTGTGAAGGTAAAAAATCAGAAGAGTATTGCCACAATAAAAAATAAAATACGCATTTAGATCTGTTATTGAAAGATGTTCTCTTTTTCATGCCACATCGTCATTTTTCCTCCTCCGCTTCTGACTGTGGGTCTGTGCAGTACTTATTAAAGATCCGAGGCATGTACTGATCCCAGCAAGGTGAAGCAGAGACCCAGCGGCTTCTTTGAGCTCGTCGTCAATCTCTTGGCAGAGTTCCTCCAGGGCTTTCTTCCGAGGCTGGGCCATGTCTGAAGCTGCACCGCATGGCTGCGAGGTGTAACCGCTGTCTGCGAGTGGGTCATCCTCTTCATTATCCTCCTCTCTGTCGGTGTCTCCTTCGCTGTGGAAGCCTTCGCTGTCGTCGCTCCCTGCCCGGCTGGTGTCCGAGACGAATTCGTACACCTCGTCAATGGAGGAGAGTGACGATACACTGGAGAGAGAGGCACAGCGCTGTGAAGACACACCGCTGGCGCTGTAGTTGTGGTCTTCGTTGGGGTCAACACTGGCCACTGGTGAATCACTCTCGTCCCGGTTTGTGGCAGTGTGGTTATGGAACATGCTGCTGTAATTCCTCTTTTTGGAGAGCTTGCGAGGCGTTGTCTTCTCACCTAACAGAAACAGAGCATCTTATTAGAAACCGGGGTGAACGATCAGTTGAAAGGGCCACAGTTCCACTTTCATGGTGTCAGATGAAATTTAAATTAGAAAAGTTAATTTTTTGAGACTACTGCTCCCGAAGACCTCTCAACAGCATGGCTGCTAATTAACGGAAGTTGATCCTCTGTCATTAACCTTGACCTGCCATACAGCAATTGATTGAATGGCAAATGGATTTAGGCTGTTAATCTCACTATGTACATATCTCTCACTTCAATTCTTTCTGCACTGAAATTTCAACTGGAAGCTGTTTGGGCATGCTTCCTGGAAATTGTAGTTCTTTCCCAGTCCCTTATAGAGCTTAACAGGCAGCAACACTTTGACTCCTAGAGTCCTCTGTTGCCAGGGGTGTCTGACTCCTGCTCAAATTAAAAAATATCAGCTGTAATCATGTAATAATAAAAGCAATGATAGAATAATTGAGATGGAAGGGGCCTATGAGGTCATGGTATCCAACCTCTGCTCCATGCAGGAATAGACACACACACATGCGCGTGCGTGTGTATCTCACTTCAATTCCTTTTACACTGAAATTTTAACGGGAAGCTGTTTGGGGGCAAGAACTCCCCTCCCCTTTATGTCAGGCTCAAAGAAGGAGTTCCCAAACTACAGCCCACAGGCCAAATTTAGCCCACGACGCCAAATCATCTGGCCTATGCTGCTCTTGTCACTCCCAGAAGTGGAAGTAAAACATTTTTATTTATTTTATTATTTATTTTATTATTTGTACTTACTACCCCGCTCCAATCGGGCAAGCCCGACTCTGAGCGGCTTACAGACTAAAATATCAATATCCTAGACTTGATGTTAAAACTTTAAAAATTCATAAAAGCATAAAAAAATCACACCAGATAAACCGAAGGGTGGCTGTCACTAGATCAACCACCCTATATCAGACCCCACGACCCTATGTCCCCACACTTGCTCAGCCAGCCATGTTTTTAAACCTTTCCGGAAGGGTAGGAGCTCTGTCTGTAGGCGCAGCTCAATTGGCAGGAGGTTCCAAAGGGCTGGGGCGGACACGGAGAAGGCCCTCCTCCTAGTACTGGAGAGGTGTGCCTCTCTAGTTGATGGAACAACAAGAGAGCCCCTCCGGTCTGCCCTGGTGGGGTGGACAGATGTTCTCAGGGTGAAAACATGCCCGTGTATGTGTAAAACACTGCTGTAAATGCACCCCGGACTGTTGTAAATGTGTTTACGAGAGCATTTACGGCAGCATTTTGTGCATATGCAGGTGTGTTTTACTACTTCTGTTTCCGGTGGGAGGAACCACGTGACCGGCCCACTGAACCACGTGACCAGGCTTTGGCCTGAAAAATTTGGGCACCCCTGCTCTAAAGCACACACGGGCAATCTGCAGCACAGACAGGACCCCTGGCTGCTCTCCACGTAGCCTAAAGGATGGTCCACTTAGTAAGAATTTAGAAAAGTTACTCTTTAGACTTCAGTTTCCCTCAGTCAGCCATTGAGTATGGTACAAAGGAGAACAAATCACTGAGAACAATCTGAGGTTTCTCCCACAATACAGAGACCTCAGAATCCTCCATGCAGATTTCTGGAAGGTGCAGCCGATAGACCCAAATCTGTGTACAGTATCTATAGGTTTCTCCCCAACTTCTAGCCTGGCTTTCGGTTTATTTACCCCCACCACTAGCATTTCTGACTTTTATTTCCTATTGTTAATTTGTAAAAGGCAGCTGTTATGATGCTTCCTGGGAGTTACAGTTCTTTCCCAGCCTCTTAGAGCAGTGGTGCCCAAACTAAGGCCCGGGTGCGGCCCCTGACGCCAATTCATCCGGCCCACGAAGCCCTCGTCGCTCCTGGAAGCGGAAGTAAAATGTGCCCATACAGGCACGTTTTACTTCTACTTCCAGGAGCGATGAGGGCTTCGTGGGCCGGATGAATTGGCATCAGGGGCCGCACCCGGCCCCAGGGTCTTAGTGACTGGCTTCCTGAACCACATGATTGGCCCATGGCCCAAAAAGTTTGGGCACCCCTGTCTTAGAGCCAAATGGATAGCAACAGTACAACTCCCAGAGTCCTCTGTGGCCAGGAAGGGGATCTGACTCCTGATCAAATTTTAAAAATACTAAACATAATAATAAAAACACAAATAGAATAATTGAGTTGGAAAGGGTCTATTGAGGCCGTTGCTTTTTTGATAGTGATTTGTAATGATGATATGATATTGTTTGATTCTACTGTATTCTGTTGTACTGTAATATTGTAATTATGAGATGTATTGTGACTAGATTGTATTGTGATTGTTGTTAGCCGCCCTGAGCCATAGCCAATTGGGTGGCATATACAAGTCCAATCAATCAATCAATCGACTCTAACCCCCTGCTTGATACAGGAATCCAAATCAAAGCAGATATGAAAGGTCGTTGTCCAATTTTCTATTCAATCCCTCCAGTTTTCTATTCACCACCTCCGCAAAACAACCATGGAGTATTAATAATTAAGAGAAGATAATGCCCTATATACAATGTTGTGTGTTCAAAGTCTTACTATCAATGAAGCTCTTTTCTCGCTCTCAAATAACTCCCACCCTATTCAGCAGCTGGATGAAGAAGAACAGCAAGTCTGCCCTCTTCAGATATTCCACCTGAGCAAAACGAGTGATGCCAGAGGTGGGCTAATTGTTCCTCTTAGCACATCAGCCCACGTTGATACTGAACAACTGTATTGGTATTTTGAGAAAAAGCAGAAAGACTTATACTGAACATTCCAGATGTGGCCGCATTATAATACTGGCTGTTGTTTTTCTAGTAGAGCTGACTATGAACTAATATGTAGGAGTGAGCCTTGCCAGACTAAACAAGACATGTATATGATGGAGATATTGATTTTTTAAACAGTATTTTAAAAAAATCTCACTGGCTTATAAGTCAGGAATGAATGCTGAATCATAGGCATGCTTCCCAGCGAGTAAAGAACAAAACGGAACTACCTGCAAAGCAACCATGCATAAGAGCAGGTGGTATCATTATTTTCTTTCTTTACCAAATCAGTTAACCTTAAGCAGAAATGTTTTAATTAGGAACATAGCAACTCTGTTCTACATTATATGCCATCAAGTCAGAAATGATTTAGAGTGACAGTAACAGGTCATTCAAGGTAAGTGAAATATTTAAGGAGAGATTTTACAAGTTCCCCCCTCCCCTCACGAATTTCCATGGCTGAGTAGGGATGCAAACACAAACATCTTGAGTTTGAGTCTTTCACTCTTTAAAAAAAAAGGTTAAATTAAATTATTTATTTTAACCAAAATGTTATACAATACATAATCATCTTAAATATAATTATTAAAATAGTGTCCTCTTATCAGCAAGATCATTTTCGATGCTGTTAGATGCCATTTCTCCATCCACGGAGCCCATTTCCCCTTCCAAAACTACATTGTTTTTTGCGAAAGGGTACAACCCAGTGGTGGGCATCAGCAGGTTCGCACCAGTTCACCATAACAGGTAGCAGAAATTCTGGCTGGCCCTGCTCATCCAAGTTTTGAAATAAAGTAGTCCTAATTTGGGTGCAACGCAGGACTTTCTCCCTGGCCATGCCCACCATACCACGCCCACAGTGTGGTAGTAAAAATTTTTTGGAGCCCACTACTGGTACAATCCTTACCTTTTTGAATACAAATTCTATACTAATTCCCCAATTATCACTGAATATATTCTTATTCAACAACTTTTTTACCTTAATATGACAGGGTAATTTATAATTAATCACTATATTCAAAACCTCTTCATACCATTCTGATAATTGAAAATCACACTTCTTCATTCTGTCCACTAAACAACATTGAGTACCCAATTAGAAAATAAACTCTACTGCATGCTTTCTTCCCTTTCAAACCACAGTTGCTCTGAAAGAGGTACAGCTTTTAAACATTTACATTTGAAAAGGCTTTTTAAAAACATTAGCATTTGTTCAAAAGGGTAGGGGGTAAAATGTCTTGCACTTACAATCTAGAATGCGTTCTTCAATGGAAGTATTCAAAAGCATCATGGCAGTAGCAGCATCGATATCTGAATCTTAAAAAGGGGAGAAATGTCACTCAAAGTGGTAAAAGTTCAATTATACTCTTAAAGCAATATTTAGAACAAAAAAACACAGGTAAGTTGAATCTCCTGGCCACTGAGCTTTAGAGCAGGAAGAATTTGAACCAAGCACATTCAAGGTCAGAGGTTTCAGAAATATAGACACTTTAGCACAGGGGTATGATCTATGATATGATTTAAAAAGCAAATTAAAAGTGCATGAGGAGGATTTTGCACAGCACCCAAGTGTTCTCTAACCGTTTCATTATTCAACTGCAAAGTCAGAGAGCACCACCAGTCTGTCATAAAAATAAAGCAGAGGCAGAAACTGGGTGGAGGTTAAAAGTCGGGAATTTATGCACAGACGGAAATGCTGAACAACATAAATATTAAATGGGAAATAAGATGAAGATTTAGATGAGTCATCATTGCAAATGGAGTTGTAAAAAAAGAAAAGAAAAAGAAACAAGGAGTAAAGGTGAAATGGTATCAGTTCAAGAAACCAAAGACTGAAATAGACCAGCCAAGAACAAATCTTCCTATACAACAAGACGGAGGCTATAATTATTTACATATTGTGCCCAGAATCCTGTTGTGGGGCGGGGGGGGGGGGAGACTTTACATGGATGGGTAACCACATAAACATCATCACTCCTTTGATAGAGCATCCTTTGCATTGACTGGTTGCACACTAGTAGCAACTTAGGTCTTCCTCCAATATTACAATTCAATGGTTCTCAAACCTAGGGACCCAACCATGAATGGACTACAATTCCCACAAGGCCTGGCCAGCATAATCAGACTTCAGAGAGTTGTAGATGAAGAATAACTGGTTTCGCTGCTGTGCCACATCAGATCTCACAACACCGGATGATGAGAAATTGCTGTTCAGCTCCAAGTATTAATTGGACCACAGGATCCATTCTGGCCTACAACTTTAGACATCTCAATATCCCAGGTCCAAACGAGCACCAAAAATCAAGGCAATTGCTGCTGTACTTACCTTTGACAGATCGGCCCTGACTCTGTTTCAGAACTGAGGTTAAGTAGTGAGGCGATGAAGAACCACTGAAAAAAAGAGGGGAAAATAACCCTAAGGTTTACAGTCGTCAATAACCAAAATGAGGATCATTTAACCTAACTATATATTTTTAAATCTGGGCCATTATTCCACGGTGGGACAGTTTGGGCTGGAAACTACATGGATGAGTCCTAAACGGATGTGCACAGTGCATGGAGAGCTGATCTCCGAAGTCTGTTTATTCCAGACAGAAATATATTCAGACTCCCCCACTCTTGGCCAGGTGTATACAAAGCAGGGTCACTTCAAAACACTTTGCTACCTGAGACAAAAGACAAGATCCCTCCATTTCATGTGCAGAAGCCAATGGGATTGGCAGATGACTTTTAGTTTGACACTGGCAGTGTGACTAAGTCCTCCTTTACCCTGCCTAGAGGGCAGCAGGACATTTCAGATGGTGTGAGGCAGTGTTGCCTACTCTGACCTCCAGGAGAGAGAAATCACCACTAACAGACATGGGATTGCTACCACACTGCCAGCCTCTGTCCCGCAAGGCACCTGTCTCACTCTGCTTAATGGGAAGGCTGGCTCCAAAAAGTGGTGGTTGTTTTTACAAAACACAACCCTCAACTCTGAAAGATCAAACCTTATCTGGAAAGTATCATGCTGTTTTATTGGCCAGAGCAAGAGTGAGGAGTGGTTGGCACATGATCTGTGCACTGCTCCATGATGTATGAAATGGACCCAATACCCACTGCGTAGCCAGAGATCGTTGGCCCTGGGATTCATTGACTGATTTATTATGTATTAGTTTATTTCAAGGGTTCCCAACCTTTTCAAGCTGGGGGCCGGGTGACACTCTTTCAGTCAGCTTCGAGGGCTGGATGGCCATTTTGCCCTGCCTGCATGATGGGGGTAGCCATTTTGTCCCAACAGCTTCAAAGGGGTAGCCATTTGTTTCTTGAATGCCCTTGGAGAGGTGGAGGCCACATGAAATGGCCTATGGATCCGGCCTGTGGGCCTTAGGTTGGGAACCCCTGGTTTATTTGTTTCCTTACTCACTTACTTATTTACTGCCCATCCGGGTAATTTCCCACTCTGGGCAGTGTACATTTAAAATTTTACAAACCCAGCAATAAACAATAACCCAATCAAAGCAATCTCTGACATCTGAGGCAAGCAATAAGCTAAATTTAAACTAGAGTACTAACGGGCAATGGGAAGGATGTCCTGAAATGCTTCTTTAAAGAGTAACATCTTTAATTGGGTTTTTTAAAAACATGCTGAAAGATAATGACCAGCATCCAGTGGGGAAAAAAGGTCATGTATCAGGCAAGGAGAACACGGAGTAAGACATGGTGAGCACCTGTTACCCTCCTGATGTTTTTTACCTATACTTCCCATCAGTCCTACCTGACACAGGTAACAATCAAGGATTATAAGACTGGCAGCCAAACAGAATTCTCTGCTCCCTGTTTTTACTCCAACCCCCCATAATCTTATAAACTCTGCTTTATTTAAACTTAGCATAAATCAATATATCCAACATACAAACTTAATAACATATTATAATACACACCATTAGACTATCAACACCTTCGGGACCTTGAAAATATCTATTCTTTTTCTATTTCTTCATCCGTAAATATAACCTCTGTTAAGGAGTAGCTGCAGGATGGTTCTGTGCTCTTAAATCTATTATTCCTTTCCTTGGACCCAGAGCTTCTTGTGAGCTTTCTCCTAAACCCTGTCCAGTTCTTACTTCACACATGATAATGAACATACTTAGGCAGAGGAGCAATTAGCCCTTCCCTTTATTCATCACTGCTTTATCTATGTGAGGAGTCAGGAGAGGTTCCTGCTTGTGTTTACACTTTATGTGAAACAAGAATACGGGAAATGTGTAATTTTCATTCATTTGTTCAACTTTTATCCTGCTTTTCTCCACTCCAGGAGTGTTGTTTCCCATATGGAGACAGCAATGACAGAAAGAAAGAAGGGGATGACTGAACCTCTCTGAGTGTGCGGTTTACACCTGGAAGGTAACATCTGAGGCTCGCTACCCTTTGGGCTTGGTTCCAAATCCCTCAATCTGGCCGTATGTCACTCCACTCCAGCACAAACCCTGAACATCCCTTTAAAAATGCATGAAGCCTTTGAAGGCTAAACACCACTAATTATTAAAAAGCTTTTCAGGGGAAGGGAAATCAATTAAAAACAAAAACAAAGCACACGACTGAATCCTTTTAGGCCACCTCATATGACTTTCTCCAAAGTTGTTTTAACAGAAGTCTGTAATGAGCATCTGTTCATGGAGCCCTCCTGGCAGGAATTTTGGCTGCATTTGAGTCTATTTTGGGAAAGAGGAGTGGATGCCAAATGTCCTTCCCACAGAAGTGAACAAAATCTACTTCAGGGGAATGTTTCAGTTCTTTCAACTGCCCATCATGATCTCACAAGGCCTCATCAACTGGGCTGCAATACAAGTGGGCTAAGCTAACCTATGGTTGAACCGAACAAGTTGACATTCTCTTGGCCTACAGATGGGTTCAGAAATCCACCCATGGGCCACCAGTTGTCCCTACATGCTATGGAACAGCAGTCCCCAGCTCGTTTGTATCTTGTTTGTCATGTGAGGTCAAATCAGAAGCCATTTATAGCAACTCTGACAGAGCTTTCAAAGTAGAAAGCTATATAAGGAGTGGTTTTACCAGTTCCAGGACTCTTTCGTCCCTTGTGTTTCCATTGCTGAGTGAGGATCTGAACCTAGGCCTACTTGAGTCCTAGTCTGTCACTCACTGGTTTTTTTTTTAAACCCATCTTATCCTTGTGATGCCTGTGAGGTCACCTCTGATCGATTACTATCATCTGAATGAGAAGCCTCCAAAATGCTCTGTCCTCAATAGCTCTGCTCATCTCATGTAAACTCAAGCTTGTAGCTTCCCTTACAGATGCCCTGTAATCCATCTCATGTTTTGTCTTCCTCCCCCCCCCCCCCCGGTCTTCCACCTTTCCTAGCATTAATGTACTGTCTTTTCCAGAGAATCTTGCCTTCTCATGATGTGACCAAAGTGGGAAAGGCTCAGCTTCAGCATTTTTGCCTCCTGAGACAATCTGAGTTTGGCTTGCTCTAGGATCCACTTGTTTGTCTTCCTGGCAGTCCAGGGTATCTTCAAAGCTCTCTTCTAGATAAAAGTAAAGGTTGCCCATGATCAAAAAGCCCATCATATCCGACTGTAGGGTTCAGTGTTCATCTCCTTTTATAGCCAAAGAGCCACCACTGCCTGCATCTGCAGAAGTTTCCGTGGACATGTGGCAGGCATGACTAAACACCAGAGTGCACAAAATGCTGTTTACCTTCCCACCAAAGTGGTACATATTTATCTACTTGCAATTTCTAGCTTTTGAACTGCTATGTTGGCAGGAGCTGGGACAGAAATAGGAGCTCACTTCGTCGTGCAGTACTCAGGTCTCAAACTGCTGACCTTCCAGTCATCAGGTTCCGCCACTAAGCCACCACAGTCCTCTTCTCTTCTAGCAGATTTCAAATGAATCAATTTTTCCCTCTCAGATTTACACCCATACATGGTGATCGGGAATACAAGAATATGGATGGATCTTGGTCTCCAGCGATATATCCTTACATCTGGTTATCTTTTCTAATTCCTTCAATGCTGCCCTGCCAAATCTTCCGATTTCTTGGCTGAAGTCTCCATTTGGACTGAAGATTGAACCTAGGTATACAAAATCTTTCACTGTCTCAATTTTTTCCATTGTCAGCATCGATGTTCTGTAGTTCTTCTGTACTCATTATTTTTGTCTTAATTTTCAACTGCAGTTCTGCTTTGGCACATTCTTCTTTTACTTTCATTAAAACCCATATCAAGTCATTGCTGCTTTCTGCCAGTAAGAGGGTGTGATCCACTAATCTTAAATTGCTGATGTTTCTCCCACCAGTTTTCATTCCTCCTCCATCCGATCCTAGCCTGACTTTCCGTTTGATATGTTCCGTACACAGATTGAACAGATAAAGGGATAAAATGCCTTCTTATCTGACGCTTTTGCCTATATGGAAACCATTCTCTCTCTCCATATTCTGTCCTAGCAGTAGCTTTTCATCCACAATACAGGACAATCATGTGGTTAGGCACACCCATTTCTTACAGAACAACTCGTTGATACACAGAGTCAAAAACATAGATTACCATCTTCTTTTGAAAAATTCTTAATGCACTACAGTAGCCAGAGGATATTTGTGATATGATCTCAAATGCCTCCCCCTTTTCAGAATCCAGCATGAACACCAGGCATTTCTTGCTTCATATAAAGTAAAAGCCTTTGTTGCAACTTCTTGAACATCACTTTGCTTACATGAGAAATTAAAGCACTCCTTGGTATCTCATTTCCTGGGTACTGGGACATATAGTAAACAAACACAGAAGAATTCTTTGGAACATTCTTTTCCACATTTATTAGCACATTCTTGTTAGGATTTTGACAAACTCAGTCTTTGTGATTTGAAATACAATAGTTCTATCAGTATTCCCTGTAACCCAATGATTTCTTTCTTTCTACTGCCTTCATGGCAGCTTCAGTATACCGTTCCCATCTTCTCTTTATTTTCTCCTGGTCAGATAATATGTTTCATCATTCCATTCTAGGTTTAAATTTCCTTATCATTTCTTTAATCTTCTAGAAGAGATATCTTATTTTTTCCTCTTTTGTTGCTTTGCACTTGCTATTGTATTACTGTAGTTCTTTTTTTATTATACATGACAGGCACTGAAAAGCTGTATTCAGGGTTCTGAGCTTATTTCTGTCACCTTTTACTTCTTCTTCCATCATCCATGTAAGTTTCTCTTTTCTTTTGACTATAGGAATTGTCTTTTTGCATTTTCCCCTAATAATATCTCTGGCTTCAATCCACAGTTCTTCTGGTTCACAGTCAACTTACTTTAGTAATTTGAATCAGTTCCTTATGTGGACTTTAAATTCATTTTGTTCAAATTATATTTTGGCACTGCAATTCTTTTAGTGCTCTTTTTCAGTTTTAATCTATATTTGGACAGTATCTTTTGTATCTTTCCTTCCCCATCAATTATTAAAGTTTATTTCCACCACTTTAGAAAACTCAATCTTCTTCACTTACACATTTACATATGTAAATCATTTGCTGTAAATCCTCTTTGCACTTGATGGGGCAGGGATTTTCCCTGTCAGCAGCAAAACATCTGCTACTGAGCTGATGGGGCTGTTACTGGCCTCATCAGAGCAGCAAAATACTGTCTGGAAACAGAGATTGTGCTAAACAGCATTCTGCTCCCCTCCCCGACCTCAAGTGGCTTTTAAAAAGCCACTCTTAAAAAGCTTGTCTACACTGGGAGAGCCAGTGTAGACAAGCCTTTCTGCACTTAAAAACCCCTTAGCGTTTACATTTATTTTTGACCTGCTGATTGGATCAATTATCACACCATCTTCCTCTTTTCCTTTTATCTGATGCTTTTAAATTCTATCTGACTCAACACATTATTCCAATGTTCTCTTTGTCAAACAGCATGACAAGATTTCATGAAAGATGGGATATGCCCTATCTTTTAAATCGCATAGTGATTAAACTTAATTCTCTGTTTTGGTTAAGCATACCCACTTTCAATGCCTGGGTGGGGCTTGAGATTATAAAAACTTTCTCTAACACTAAAGGCTAAGGCGGGGAGAAGGGGGGGAGACCAAACCTCCAAATCAAGAGATAGTTTACCTCTTTGACCCTCTCTGAAGCTGCTGTATACACACACTGCTTTTGGAAAGAAGCCGTTTGGCTGGTTTTCAATTATTTCTAGATTCTAGACATACAATTGGTTTTCACACACTTGCTTTATATATTTTTTAAAATACAGTAATACCCCAGATAACGTTATGACTTGGTTCCACAAGTCATGACGTTATCCGATTTTTAGCGTTGTCCAATGCATGCATCAAACAACGCTTAAAAAAAAACACCTGACTTCAGGGACAAACAGCTTTAAAGGCAGACAGGGAAAGAAAGTCTCTTTCTTTTCCTCCCTGCCTTTAAAGCCACCTCCCACCCGCAGCGGTCTCTGCGACTGTAGTAGGGTCGGGGAAAGGCGCCCCTACCCAAGGTATGCTGACTTAGGCTTCTGGTAACTGAAGTCCAAGAACATCTGGGGTTCCAAGTTTGGGAAATCCTTGTTTAGCGGTTCTCAACCATGGGTCTCCAGATGTTCTTGGATGACAGCTTCCAGAAGCCTTCACCAATGGCTGTGCTGGCCAACCTCCAGAAACCCAATCAGCAAACCTGCTGATCAGGGCTACTGTGAATTGATGTCCAAGAACATGGGGGTGGGGGGTGGGGCAAGGTTGGGAAACCCTGCTTTAGGTCATGCTAAATAGGGCTGCTTTGAGGTGCCTTAAGTAATTTGGTGCAATCCTTGCATCTACACGCACTGATCAACCACTCTGCTCCTCAAACAACCCTGTTTACTGCAATCCAAACCAAACATTAGGAAAGGAAGCTTCCAATTTCTCAAGATTGTTAAGCAGCTGTCTGAGTGTCCCTTAGTGAGGTTGCTTAGTGATACAGAGAAATAGGAAGGGAGACAGAAGTTTCCATTGTTTTTTAATTATTGCAAGCCAACATAGCATTATCAGTGATGCTTTGGCAGGGCTTTAAAAACAAAAACACTACTGATGTATTAATAATTTTGTGCCAGAAATTATTCTGGGTTGAAAGGATTGTTGCGGGAAAAACTCTGCTCAGGGAACGCCCAAATGAGGCTTCTTTCATGTCCCCAAGAGCTGGAACAGAGATGGGCGCCCAATCAGTCATGCAGTATCCGGGTCTCGAACTGCCGACTTGCCAGCCTTCCAGCTAACAAGGTGAACTTCTTAACTACTGAGCCACTGCAGCCACTGCTGATGTGTTAACAATTAAAAACAAATGCAAATTTGCATTTCTCTCATCCTCCAAATGTTGCTTTGTTTCCAATCCCAGGGACCATACAATCAAAGGAACCAAATCAGAGTGATCTTATCCACACCAGAGGACCCAAAAAGGTATGTGTAGGGACTGATCAGGTGAGGGATAGTTCCCAATGAAATATGCGTGGTCTCTTGGAAATTAAGTGAACCAGCCTGTCCACAACTTGGACCAAATGACAAGATAAATGCCAATTTGATTACACCCTCAGACTCTGTGCACGTTTTGTCCCACAATTATGGGTTCTTTTAAAAAGACCTTTCTGCTTTACGCTTAACCAATCCAGAGCTTAATTTTATTTTGGTTTATTTTTAATCTCATCCTATTATTGGAAATTAGCATCCTGGGTCAAAACTGAAGGTGTATTCCACCCTGGCCCTATTCATATTACATTATATAATAATAAAAAGTAATAACTGTTTTTAATAGAATGCTCCTACCTCAGTGGTGATGCCGGCGGGGTATAAAATGTGAATGCAGAGGGAAATGGTTGCTTCTTCAGAGCTTGTATAAGGTTTGGTTTATATTCTGGATCCACACACCACAAAGAACCTTTTCCATTCACCTAAAAAAACAACAACCCACCAGCGCTTGTTACAAACAGAATTCTCTAATTTTGCACACAGGTAACTCCAGTTCGCAAGCAGTTCTAAGTCACAAGATTTCTCTACTGAGTTTCAGACTACACAATTTATTTATTTATTGTTCATATTTATATGCCACTCTACTCGCAGAGTGACTCAGATTTCCAAGATTCCAAGTACAGTAAAACACTGGATAACGATTGGATCGGATAACGCTAAAATCGCATAACGTTAAGTAATCTGGGGAGGAGAATTGGATCGAATAATGTTAAGGTCCTATGGGATGGATCGGATGACAACCGCTAAAGCCTGTGAGGTTACAATGTATCTCTATGGAGTTTTAACGTTATCCGATCCATCCCATAGGATTTTAACATGGATCGGATAACACTAAAAATCGGGTAACACCAAGACTTGTGGAACCAAGTCTTAGCGTTATCCGAAGTTTTACTTTAACTGTAAAAATCAGTTTGAAAAACTTCTGTTTTGGGACTAGAGTGCTGTCCCAACTCTCTACAGGAGGATTCTGGGAGTTGGTCACTCTTGCTCGAAAGCCAGTCGTATCCGACTCTAGGGTGAGGTGTTCATCTCCATTTATAGCCAAAGAGCCAGTGCTGGGTCTGCAAATGCTTCCATGGACATGTGGCAGGCATGGCTATACACCAGAGTGCACAGAACTGTTTATCTTCCCAATGAAGTGGTTCCTATTTATCTACTTGCAATTTCTTGTCTTTGAACTGCTAGGTTGGCAAGAATTGGGACAGGCAACGGGCGCTCATTCTGTAGTGCGACACTTGGGTCTCAAACTGCTGACCTGTCAACCTTCCAGTCATAAATAAATAAAATTTGTGTCAGAAATTACTTTGGGTTGAAAGGATTTTTGCTGGACAAATTCTGCTCACGGGACGCCCAAATGAGACTCCTTTCATGTCCCCAAGATCCGTCGTGCAGCACTTGGGTATCGAACCCCAATCTTCCAGTCTCCAAGCTCAGCATCTTAACTCAAGTTGAGTGTCTTAACCACTAAGTCACCACAGTCCCTTCTGGGAGCTGTAGCCTATAAAGTTAACCTCTCCAAATTTTCACCCTTTACCCTACCGATTTACTCCCATGATAATTCCTGTTTTCACAAAAAGGCAGATTGCAATGCCTAAGTGCCAGAATCCAACCAGTAAAAAGATATAAGAATTGACGTTTTGCCACATTAAACATACCAGATAGGAGCCGAGCGGGTGCAATCAAGCGGCAGATGCTGAGACTTGCCACATAAAGATGGTCTCTTTTTCCATTTCAAAGACTGTTCATCTTTCCAGTTTTATTTTATTTATTTATTTTATACCCTGCCCCAATTGGTGCAAGCAAGCACCACTCTGGACACCTTCCAATAATGATAGGAGAGTCCATAAAACAGTAATATAAAACAGAACACTCTAAACAAAATAAAAATAAATGATAAACATTAATAAAATACCTACCTAGAGGGAATTAATAAATTTAGAGTCTTGCACTAATTAATAAACTATGTTTCTATTTGCAGCCAAAATATAACTCAATCAGCAAAAACAAATTATAATTGAATTAAAATTAAGTTGAAAACAATAACATTCGTTAATTGAGGAGCCCTGCACTTTTGTAACCAATTTACTTAGGAGGGAAATATTTGTTGGAAGAGAAATGTTTTTAGCTATTTACAAAATGCCATTAATTGTGGAAGCAGATCTAATTTCCATAGGGAAACGGTTCCATAAATGTACATAGCAATGGTTGTACCCAGCAGACGTAGAATGGATGTGCAAACGAGAGAATTCCCTGCTCTTGCTTTTTCTCTTCCACTGTAGTTCCAGAAAGTGTCCCTCCATCCAAGAAGGAGCTGGCAAGGGGGCACGGAGAATTCCTTTGCACAGGCATCCAATCTGCTTATACTAGCACTGGGTACAACCAATGGTTACTGCAGCAACATAATCATGTGTCTCTACAATACACGTTAATAGAAATTCAGTATCTCTGAAACTACCATGGACTCCATTTGACATTATTCTGGGTTGAAACGATTTTTGCAGGAGAAACTCTGCTCAGGGAACACACAAATAAGGCTTTCATGTGTCTAAGAGCTGGGACAGAGACGGGTGCTCAATCCATCATGCAGTACCTGGGTCTCAAACTGCTGTCTTGCCAGTCTTGTAGCTAACAAGGTGAACTTCTTAACCACTGAGCCACAAGTTTAATAACAGACTTAGAACAGGGATTCTCAACCTGCGGCCCACAGTACCACTTCATGTGGGCCCCCACCTCCTCCAGCACAACTGGAAGTGCCATGTGGTAGACAGAGGAAGGGCAAAATGGCCATCCGGCCCCCCCAAAGTTGTCTGAGGGAGCATGACCCAGCCCCTGGCTTTAAAAGGTTGAGAACTCCTGACTAAGAGTATCACCAAAATGGCCCAATCATTCCAACCTCAGTTGGTCTCAAAGTCAAGGTCTCTCTTGCTCGAAAAACTATTTACAGCCAAAGATCTCTCTTGCTCATCTCAGTTTACAGCCAAAAAGCCAGCACTGTCTGTGTCTGCAGATGTTTCTGTGGTACCGAAGCGGTACCTATTTATCTAATTGCTATGTCGTTTTCAAACTGCTGGGTTGGCAGGAACTGGGAGAGATGACGGGAGCTCGCTCCATAATACAACACTCGGGTTTTGAACTGCTGACTTGCCAAACTTCCAGTAGCCAAGCTCAACATCTTAACCATTAAACTACCGCAGCCCAGACAACATTAGCATCAGAGAAATAGAGTAAATCTGCAAGGCGTCTGAACCGTATACCTGCTAAGAGCTAAGAGTAGTCAGTCAGGTGTGGAATATTCATTATCAGGAGTCCAGACAACCCTATCTCTCTTCCAGAAGGGACTCTATTCCATCTCTTCAATCAGTTCTTATTTCTGCTTCTCCCCACAAGAGACACACATTCATCCATGGCTATCTGGAAAGGATTTTCTGTGTGAGAATCAGGGCTGTGGAGTCGGAGTGTCGGAGTAAATTGCAGGTACCTGGAGTCGGAGTCAGAAGTACACAAAACTGAGGAGTCGGAGTCGGAACATTTATCTACCGACTCCACAGCCCTGTCACAGCTACTGAATCAGTGTTGTGGAGTTGGAGTCGGAAGTCGAAGAGTCAGAATGAATTTCGGGTACCTGGAGTCGGAGTCAGAAGTAGACAAAACTGAGGAGTCAGAGTTGGATCATTTATCTACCGATTCCACAGCCCTGCTGAGAATGGGGGTTCTCTGTCTATTTTTCTCCCTTTGGAAAGGTAATTCTACAAAATTTGAGGGGGCCGGCGGGGCCGGCGGCTTCTGCATGCTGACAAATGTCCCTTGATTCTGAGTGGCCCTATTTTTGCCAATGCAGTCGTTGTGTATTTCCACTTAGGTTCTGCAGAATCCTGTTGTAAGATTATTTTTTAAAAGGAGACTAAAAACATAACATTAATCAATTTAGTTCTAGAACAGAGGGATGCACTATTCTGTTTGCATGGTAGCTTATCTGCTATACTCCATGGTTGAATAAAAATAAAAAATAAGAAGATGAAGAAGACAAAGACAAAGAAAGAAGGAAGGAAAGGAAGAAGAAATAATTTCCCAAGCTTTGCTTAAAATACACACAGGTTTCAAGTTCAGATTTAGTGGAGAAACATTTGAAATTTTGCAGTAAGTAAAAAAATGAACTCAGGTCTATTTACATTTAACTCCACTTAAGCGTTTTCATCACGATTTCCAACTCTGTACTAACATGATTCATGAAGAGCATACCAAATTTCTCTCAAAAAGAGCTGAGCGAGTGAACTATCTAAACTGGGTCCAAGCTGGAATGTTGCCAATAGCATTCATGGAAGTTACATGCAGATTTAGATTATGAAAAGAAGTTCTAATCCACCAGTTTGTGACGCCACTCTGATTCAAACTTTCCTGCAAAGTTAAGTAGGCATGAAATAGACCGGGATACATTGCTTGAGCTCCATGAAGAAGGGAAAAGACTGCCAGATTCAATCCTTTGTATGTCTAGGAAGGGGTTCGGAGAGCCACCCACAATCACTATCAACTATACAGGAATCCAGGACAAGACAGCTTCCCATGTAAAACTTTTGAGGTAGTGCTTGACATGTTGTATTCATTCTTACATGATCTAGCAGTGATGGCGAACCTTTTTTGAGACCGTGTACAAACTCAACTTCGCCACAGACTCAACAGGCATGTGAGCCACCTGCCTTACCCCAGATGGGGGAAGGAGGAAATGCTTCCATTGGGCTGCTGGGCAGGGCGAACTATGTGCTGGGGGAAGGGAGGAAGCACTCCCATTGGGCTGCTGGGCAGAAGGGTGGGGAGAACTCTGTGCTGGGGGAGGGAGGAAGCACTCCCATTGGGCTGCTGGACAGAAGGCAAGACAAACTCTGTGCTGGGGGAAGGGAAGAAGGACCCCCTTTGGGCTGCTAGGCAAAGGGTCAGAGAGAACTCTGTCCTGGGGGGGATGGTGCACGTGCCCACAGAGAGGGCTCTGAGTAACCCCTCATGTAGATTTTCGTGTAAAATGCATTTTGGGAAAATTCCATTTTCGATGGCAACCAGACATGCTGGCTGGTATATTCTGGGACCTACCGCTGGTCAGGCCATATAGGAGTTGTAATTCCATCATGTCAGAGAAGGCCAAATGGACTGATTAGTATCAGTGGTGGTAATTAAACCTAAAGATTTAATTTCCAAGCATCAGTTGTTTTCAAGGGCATTTTTTTATTTCAGATTTTAGAGTTTTGTGATGTTTTATTTATGCATATTGTTTGTCAGAGTGTTTTATGTTAAGAGTTGTTTCCTGCATTGTAAAGCACCCAGAGTCGCCTTGGCAAGGGGGCGGTTAAATAAGTTGAAACAAACAAACAAACAAACAAACAAAATTTGGAACCCCATCCAATAAATTATCTAAATAAAGACTAACTGTACAAACAAGCAAAAACACTAGCTGGGAGTTCATAATTAACTCCTAGCATTCATTACATTGTACAGTAAAGATAGTAAAACCAGACTGTAAAAAGAGAGTTTGCTGAATTTTTGTTATGATTTTTTTTTTTTTTTTTTTTGCTGAGGCTAGCTGTTGCTTCCTGCAGCGGCCATGTCGGTTGGGATAGGTATCTGGCAGCAGACCCAGAGGTTGGGAGATTATTTCCCCACTGTGCCTCCTTGACAGGAGCTGGACTCGATGACCGAGAGGGTCCCTCCTGGCTCTGCAATTCTAACACAAGATTAAAATTTTGGTAATCCAAACAAAATTAAACTTCTCTAAACTGCACATCTCAGAGCACATCTAGGCAAAGGTCTTCCTTGCACAAAAGCCAGTCGTATCTGACTCTAGAGCCAGCACTGTCTGCATCTGCAGACATTTCGGCGGGCATTGGCAGGCATGAATAGACACCAGAGTGCACGGAACGTTGTCTATCCTCCCAACAAGGTGGTATCTATTTTTCTACCTGCAATTTCTTGCTTTTGAACTGATAGGTTGGCAGGAGCTGGGACAGAGATGGGAGCTCAATCCGTCGTGCAGCACTCGGGTCTTGAACTGCTGACCTGCCAACCTTCCAGTCATCCAAGTTCAGCATCTTAACCACTAAGCCACCATAGAACATCTAATTTTGGGTAAATAAGAGTCAGTTTGCTGTGGTATGTTTTCCATCACAGTTCTCTTCTGTTTTTAATCCATGTCGGGGAAGCCCAGTTACTGCTGGACTACAGGTCCTGTCTGCCTTACTCAGCAAACCAACAGCAGGGGATACTGGTGTTTGTAGTCCACTAACATGTTGAAGGCCACAAATTCCACACCACTGTTTCCAACAAGGGTTCTGGATGATACTGCAACAAAAAAATGACAAATTTGGACCTGGTGATGTACCATCATTAGTTTCTTCTTTGGAGAAACTAGTCTTCTCTAAATAAGAAAGTGAGTGTTTTTGTGCCTTGCAGTGGTGACCTTTTGAGTGGTGAATAAATACATTAAATAATTAGGAAACAAATCCACTAACAATAACAATAGTAGATGCAGCAACAATGTACATGGAAAGAGCCTCCTTGAAGATTGTGGTACGTTTGAACCACAATTGGGTGCACCCTGGTAACGGCAACCTTGTGTTGCTGACTAATCTTTCTCACACTAGGTCAGGTGAAAGTAACTGCAGAATGAACTCACCCAAAAGTGCCTTAATTTTGGCAGTTTCATGTCTGGCCTAGACATGGAAGGAGGAGGAGCAATTAACAACAGTAATTATGAAAATGTGCAGGCCATCTGAACTTGAAACTACCTTTACGCTATCGATGCGCATAACCCACCCACCCTGGGCACATGAGTGTGTGCAACTGCTTACAATTACATTGAGGTTAAAACTGGCCTCAATTTCAGACAAAGCCCAGCATTCAGGTGGAAAAGCACACCCTCTCTTCTGCACAGCAATATTCTCACTATAAAACCAAGCCATGTTTTGTGTCTTAGCAGATTTGACCAGCACGTAGATCCTCTTTTCATTGCATAAACACTTCCTCTCTGATCATCGCTAAACCAGTGGGGTTTTCTTGCAACCATGGAGAAAACAGCTATGCATCCTCTAACATAATTCTTGAGCTTAGGTCAAATCCACACATAGGCTTTTATATGCCCTCCCGGCTCAGGATTAAAGGGGGTCCCTCATCATCATCCTCCCTCCCCAGTAAACGGTGAACGTCACTGGATCAGCAACAGTACAGCCCCTCCCTTATCCTCACAGGACCAGTGGCTCGCAAGCCAGCGAAGCAAGAGGAAAATACTGTACTACCATGGCAACCCAAACCAGGCTGTTCACTGAGCCCACACGATCTGAAAGGCACCACTTTCAAAGAACTGTCTTCTTTGGCAGAGCTGACCTAAGGTACAATTTTCAGCTATTTGGGAAGGAACCATGGCCCTCCCAAGGGTGTGCAAACTCAGTAGGTCTGTGCCTCAATGGGGGCAGAATCTGAGTCACCATGGCCGGAATGGACATGTCATTGGGTACAAACTTTACGGGATTATATGGCATCCCTCTATAATTCTTTACATAAGGACTGCGGTGACGGAGTGAGCTCCTGTCATCTGTCCCAGCTTCTGTCAACCTAGCAGTTCGAAAGCAAGAAATTGCAAGTAAATAAATAGGGACCACTTTGGTGGGAAGTTAACAACGTTCTATGTACTCCGGTATTAAGGCATGCCTGCCATATGTCCATGGAAATGCCTGCAGATGCACTGTCCTGGCTCTTTGGCTATAAACAGAGATGAGCACTGAACCCTAGAGTCGGATACGACTGACTTTTGATCAAGGGCAACCTTTACCTATAACTCTTTATGAATCGTGTGATGAACCATTAAGCAAGGAAACCTCTGCCCCTTCTTTGATTATCAATTAATTACTTACATACCATAAACTCAATTCTAATTAATGACAACTGTTTCCAGGGTTTTCCAGGAAAATAATACACATAAATGGTTTCTCATTCCTTTTTTTTCTTCTGGTGATACTCCTGGGACTGTGCAGCTTGCCCAAAGTTACACAGGCTGGCTCTTTTCCAGGGAGGAATTGAACTTGCAACCTTTAGTGCCACAGCAAAGTACGCAGTTTACCAAGATGTGTTGCAGCCTGGTATCTAAGATGCAGCTAGCAACCTCCAGAATTTGTTTGAAGATATTTCTGATTTCCCGGCAGCCTGTTCCAGGTAAGTTAATTTATTTTCACTTAGCTCTTCAGTACTGTGTCCTGACAGATCAGCAACCTCATTTTGTTAAAATGCATACAATTATGCATGGAGTGGAAAAAATGGATAGGAAGATTCGCCTCTCCCCATTTTGAAACTGTACTGTACTGTATCATGATATTATGTAGCTGGTCCAGAGTGTCCCCTCCCTTAGGCTGCTACTGATAAATGCCAGGTCCGTTTGTAATAAGCCCCCCCTCCCCCCGATTTTAGATTCTATTCTGGGGGAACCAGGCTGACCTGGCATGCATCACCGAAACCTGGCTGGTACCTGAGGACGGTTTGCCTCTATCAGAACTGTGTCCAGTCTGGTTTGGTATTTGGCACCAGCCTAGGTTGGAGGGGGGGGGGATCGCCATTGTAGCCAAGGAGTCACTGGGAGTCGCCAGAGCCATGGCTCCGCAAGTCTTGGGTTGTGAGGCCCTGCTTCTGCGTCTGGGTCCTAAAGGTCATCACCATATTGGCATTGGTGTTCTCCAGACTTATGGTCTTGGGGGACTTCAATCTGCCTTCATTGGGAGCTGGCTCCAAGGTGGCTCGGGAGTTCATTGCTTCCATGGCAGTTGTGGGGCTGCCTCAGGTAATTCAGGACCCTACCAGGAGCAGTGGCCACACCCCAGATTTAGTTTTCTTGTCGGAGCGGTGGCAGAATGATCCGAAATTAGATATCACACCTGTGCCATGGTCGGATCACTATCTGGTGACTCTGGACTTTCTGGGGGTGAGGGTTCACCACAGGGAGGTAGGGGCTGTTAAAGTGGCTCACGCCCCAGGGACTGATGGATCCGGATGGATTCCAAAGGGAACTGGGGTGTATTTCCTCTGGATCAGTGACAAGATTCACCTGAGGCTCTGGTCAGCCTTTGGAACAAGAGGACAGTGGCAGCTTTGGACGCAATCACACCACTATAGACTCTCTATCTTTGTAGGCATTGCTCATCCCCGTGGTTCACAGAGAAGATGAGGGGGCTTAAACAGGTTAAGAGACGCTGAGAGCGCCCCTGGGAGAAGACCCAGACTGAGTCCAACCGAACACTTGCTAGAGCTGCTATTAAAGCCTATCTAGTGGCAATAGGGATAGTGAAGCATCAATACTTCACCAACCTTATTGCCTCTGCGGATAATTGCCCAGCAACCCTGTTCCAGGTGACCAGGTCCCTCCTCAGCAGGGGGGTGATCGGTCCCTGTCTGGCAGGGATCTGCTGACGCTTTTGCTGATTATCTGATGGAGAAAATCGTTCGGATTCACTCAAAGTTCAATCCTGGCATGGAAAGTATAGAGCTGGGGTTGCCCGGAGTGCAGTTTGCCCATGTTATCTGGGATCCGTTTGATCCAGTTGTCCATGAGGAAGTGGACAGGCTCCTGGGATCTGTTCGTGTCACTGCCTCTGCGTTAGATCCATGCCCTGCTTGGCTAGTGAAATCAACCAGGGCGGTGACAGGCAGTTGGGTCGAAGCAATTATTAACTCTTCACTGTATGTGTGTCTTTCCAACAACCTTGGTGTGCCCCCTCCTGAAGAAGCCATCGCTTGACCCTACTATAATGGCCAACTATCGGCCTGTGTCCAACCTTCCCTTTTTGGGTAAGGTCTTGGAGAAGGCAGTGGCACAGTAGTTACAGGGGATCCTGGATGAAGCGGATTATCTGAACCCTTTCCAGTCAGGATTCAGGCCTAGATATGGTATGGAAACTGCATTGGTAGCACTGGTGCATGATCTCTGGAGAGAGCGGGATGGTGGACGTCCATCCATCCTGGCTCTTCTTGACCTCTCAATGGCTTCCAATACAGTCGACCATGGTATCCTTTTGGAACGGCTCCAAGGATTGGGGATCCAGGGCACTGTGTGGTCCTGGTTTTTCTTATTTCTGATGGGCCGGACCCAGTTGGTGTGGTTGAAGAGTAAGAGGTCCAGCCCTAGGACCCTCCAATATGGGATGCCTCAGGGCTTGGTGCTCTCACCTCTCCTATTTATCTACATGAAACCACTGGGTGAGATCATCCATTCCCACAGGGTGAGGTATCATCAATATGCAGCTGATACCCAGCTGTATATCTCGGCCTGTGGAGACTCAAGGAATGCAGTGGAAGTCCTTTCCAGGTGCCTGGAAGCTGTGAGGGTCTGGATGAGGGACAACGGGCTACAACTGAATCCTGGCAAAACTGAGTGGTTGTGGGTCAGGGGTCCTGCATTATCTTGGGAGCTGCCATCTTTGGTTCAGGATGGGGCTGTTCTGCCCCAAACAGAACCGGTGCGTAATCTGGGGGGCCTCCTGGACTTGCGACTCCTGCTCAAAGAGCAGATGGCAGTCGTGGCCAGGAGGGCTTTTGCACAAATTCATGTCATAGGCCAGTTATGCCCGCTCCTAGATCAGGACTCCTTGCTCATGATCACACACACTTTGGTCACCTCCAGACTTTATTATTGTAATGCACTCTACATGGGGCTGCCCTTGGTGACCATTCAGGCTACAACTGGTCCAGAATGTGGCCGCTCGGGTTGTGATGGGGTGCGAGCATTATGCTCGTGCCTCAACATTGCTCTGGGAGCTGCACTGGTTGCCAGTTTACCTCCGAGTGCAATTCAAGGTGCTGGTAATTACCTTTAAAGCCCTATATGGTAGTGGGCCAGGATAGCTAAGAGAATGCGTCACCCCAAGAACATCTGCCCATCCCACCAGAGCAGACCGGAGAGGCTCTCTGGTTGTGCCATAGGCTAAAGAGGTACATCTCTCTACCACCAGAAGGAGGGCCTTCTCTGTGTCCACTCCGGCCCTATGGAACCTCCTACCAATTGAGTTGCGCCTCCAGACGGAGCTGCTGCTGGCTTAGTAGTCAAGACGCTGAACTTGATGACTGGAAAGTCATCAGGTCAGTGGTTCGATGCCCACGTACTGTATTACAGAGTGAGCTTCCGTCTCTGTCCCAGCACCTGCCAATCTAGCAGTTCAAAAGCAAGAAATTGCAAGTAAATAGGTACCACTTTAGTGGGAAGGTAACAGCATTCCGTGCACTCCAGTGTCTAATCATGCCTGCCACATGTCCATGGAAATGTCTGCTGACACAGACAGCACTGGCTCTTTGGCTGTAAACGGAGATGAGCACCAAACCCTATTGTCAGATATGACTGGCTTTCAAGCAAGGGAGAACTATACATAAACACAACCACCACGACCAGACTCACCTTGCCAAGGCTTCTCTCTACTTTTCGGAAACATTTGTTAAGGGAGAGATTATGCCGGACAGAGTTTTTCCACCCCGTGGGAGCTGTGGCAAAATAGGGAAAGCGTTCGAGGATCCAGCTGTAAATTTCCTTCACTGGCAAACTTTTGCTTGGAGAATGTTCGATTGCCATGTATATCAAGAGACTAAAGGAATAAGGGGGCTTTGATGTGGTGGATTTCTTCTCAGAACCAGAGTAGCCAGAGGAAGGGTAGGATGGCACATGATGATCCCCTTCAATGTCATACAGAGGATTCACCCCAGGAAGACCCTCGTTCCCAAGGCTAAAGTTCATGAGGAGATTGGTACTTTCATGCAGCCAGTTCAAGTTCGTGAGCTCATCATCCGCCAGTTCACTAGCAATGGCCGTGGCCTTTGGGCGAGCCGCATCGACTGCCTCCTCCTCTGGCAAACTGCCCATTCTTTCGACGTGCCGCAGTCCTGGTGCTTTCTCTCCTCCAGGCGTTTCCGCTTTCTTATCTGGAGTCATTCCAGTTACTGGACCCATTTAATCTTGTTAATCTAGAAGCAACAGAAAACCATTTTAAAAGGGGGGAGAGATTACCACAGAAAACTATCCTACACCAAGACACCAAAAGTGGATCAAGGAAGTAGGGGCTATAGCCCATAATTTCAGTGAGGCAGGGCTTCTCTGGCTCTGGTCACAAACCATGAGGATTAAGTTAGCCTAGAAACCACATGCAGCACACACACAAAGCCCAAACAAATAGAACACTTTGCCTTAGAGAACTACCTGTTGGAGTTTGTGTAAAAATGGAGATTTATTTTCCTAAAATCTCTACAGGCAGATTTTTAATTGTTTTGGCTTAGTGGTTAAGATGCTGAACTTGATGACTGGAATGTTGGCAGGTCAACAGTTTGAGACCCGAGTGCCGCACGATGGAGTGCGCTCCCATCTCTGTCCTAGCTCCTGCCAAACTAGCAGTTCAAAAACAAGAAACTGCAAGTAGATGAATAGGTACCACTTCGGTGGAAAGGTAATTTATTTTATTTATTGAATTTCTATACTGCCCATCTGGGTGTTATCCCACTCTGGGTGGTGAACAAACAAAAAATAAATAACAACAATACCCACAGCAAATCAAAACCCACCACCAACAAATACATCATAGACTAAACTAAACTAATTGGCGTCAGAAGACATCGAACCTGAACCTAACAGCATTCCGTGTACTCTGGTGTCTAGTCATGCCTGCCACATGTCCACAGAAACGTCTGCAGATGCAGACAGTACTGGCTCTTTTGACTATAAACAGAGATGAGCACTGAACCCTAAGAGTCGGATACTACTGGCTTTCGAGCAAGGGTGACGTAAGTATATCTTGAGTAATATTCCCGACATATTCAATGCTAATTGGCTGACCGTACTATACTTATTTGAAGGCTGAGGTGGCTTAAATGGTTAAGATGCTGAGCTTGACAATCAGAAGGTCAGTAGTTCAGCAGTTTGAGACTCGAGTGCTGTGTGAGCTCCTGTCTCTGTCTCAGCTCCTACCAACCTAGAAGTTTGAAAGCAAGAAATTGCAAGTACTGTAGATAAATATGTACCACTTTGGCGGGAAGGGTAACAGTGTTCTGTGAGTTCTGGCATCTAGTCATCCCTGCCACATGTCCACAGAAACATGTACAGACACAAACAGTGCTGACTCTTTGGTTGTTAACAGAGATGAGCACCACACCTTAGAGTCAGACACAACTGGCTTTCCAGCAAGGGAGTCCTTATGCTTACTGATATTTTTTTCATTTTAAAGTTCACTATTAGTTAACTAAACTAACAGTTTTTCCATCTCTGGTTATGCCTAGGATTATTAATGTACAGTATTATGCTTTCTAAATAGTCCTAAAGAAAACTGAACATATTCTGAACCAATTACAATAGACTGAGTATAAGAATACTGTATAATCTATTCTGTACACCCTTACAGTTCTTGACAAGTCACTTTTATCTGGGGGCAGACATTTCTTGTATGGTTTGCTACAAATATAATTTTCTTCCCCTACCCAACCCAGTAGTCAGCCAGTTCCACACTATTTATAGGTAGCAACCTGCAAAAATCTGGTTCTGGAAGGTGCTGATTGGCTAATAACCATGACGCTCTTTCCATATACATGAGTCAAAAAATACCCTAAACAGATCTGTATACAAGTGAATGGCTCAAGAATGTTGTTTTCAAAATGAAATGTTCAAGATATAAAATAAATTTAATGATTTTTACAGTTACTAGGTGCTTGTGAAACCTCTTTAACTGAAATACATAGTCTCCAGTGCTACAATTGAGGATTTGGGAACGGTTATCATTTTTATCCTGCCTTGGGATGCAAACCCTCCCACTAACAAAAACAATTAATTCATCTAAATGGAAAAGAGCAGCCTCAGAGGTCTGAAGGGGCACAATTTCTCCTGTCCCGAGGGAATGATGACCCTACCCCCTCCAAAAAAAAAATGTTCATGAGCAATAGCTAGATTATAACTGGCCAGGATGTACCACCATATAATTAATGCATCGAGATGGGATCTAATATACAATAGAACCTTCCGAGAATCAAGCTCCATATTGTTCAAACCCAGCAGAGGATGATTTTGCTTGCTCACATTGAATAAAACACTAAAGTATACAAGTCTCCTGTAAATTAAAAACATACTGTAAATACTTTCCTACAAATGTGTTATAACGTCTGTAGACCTTTACTGTAGACTGGGTCCAAACAAGAATTAAAACAAACAAACAGGAGGAGGAGGCACCATTTCATTATTCCCCGCAACTACTTTAATTAAATTCTGCATAAAAAACATTTGGTAAGCCATAAGGCAGCTGACTTTATATTGCGGGCTTGTGTGTAAGCACACGGAAGAGTCTTCATTTTACAGAGAGAATGAATGTGCAGCATAATCCATGAGAATCAAGCAGAGTTATGACATCTAATCAAGACAAGGTTTCTATAGTGATAGCTTTGTGTTTTCCTCAGAGTCACCTAAACTGCAGCTGATACACAGTAAAACAGGCTGTGGTTTTACAGGGCTTATATCAGGGATTCTCAACCTGTAACCCACAGGCCAGATGCGGCCCATGGCACCATTTAATGTGGCCCCTCACTGACTCCACCACACCCGGAAGTGCCATGTGGTAAAGGAAGGGCAAAATGGCCGTGGCCCTGAAGCTGTCTGAGGAAGCATGACCCTGCCCCTGGTTTTAAAAGATTGAGAACTCCTGGCTTATATCCTAAAAAAAACCCCAAAAACATCACTCTGAAGGTTGGGTCATTATTTCCTTTCTTTTCTTTTAAATATTAAAATGGAGGATTGAACTGAAGGATACAACAGTCATAAGCAATTCTGGGAATTACAGAAGCCAAAATCTGCACAGTTCTAATTCTGGCTGTGAACTCATGAATACTTGCTAGTTCTGGTCACCTGGTTGGGGTGAAGGAATGAGGAGGCAATTACAGAATTTGTAGCAATTCAAAAGCAAGAAATTGCAAGTAGATAAATAGGTACTGCTTTGGCAGGACAGGTAACAGCATTCTCTGTGTTTTGGGGTCTAGTCATACCTGCCACATGATCACAGAAATGTCTGTAGCCACAGAGCTGAAAACACTACACCTAGAGCAGGGGTGCCCAAACTTTTTGGGTCGTGGGCCGATCATGTGGTTCAGGGAGCCGATCATGAAGGGCCGGGTGCCGGGTGTGACTCCCAACACCAATTCATCCAGCCCGCGAAGCCCTCGTCGCTCCTGGAAACGGAAGTAAAACCCGCCCGTACGGGCGCGTTTTACTTCCACATCCAGGAGCGATAAGGGCTTTCACAGGCCAGATGAATTGGCGTTGGGGGCCACACCTGGCCCCCGGGGCCTTAGTTTGGGCACCACTGCCCTAGAGTCAGACACGACTGGCTTTTGAGCAAGGGAGATCTTTACTAATGTATCCATCTATTGTCCTGTTAATTTTGTGAAACAAAGCATTTTTTGATATTTACAATTTTCACTGCCTGGGAAAATTTGCATAGAATTTTTTTCACCCCACAAATATCACTGCTTGGAAGGAATTTTCACAAAAATTAATGCTTTAGCACTGGGGTCCCCAACCTTTGGTTTTTGAACTTCAATTCCCAAAAACCTAAGCCAATTCTCAAAGCACTGATCAGCTAAAGTACTGACTTAGGCTTCTGGGAATTGAAGTCCAAAAAACCTAAGGTTGGGGATCCCTGCTTTAGCAGACAAGGACACATCCAGTTCACCTCGGCTGCATGAGTCAAATTAACCAGGAAGGACACAAGGATAATGGCAGGTGATCAAATCCAAAGGACTCACTGCATTCCTTAACAGTAAGGCGGCCAGGCCTCTGAGACTTCCTGAGCTGCTGGCTCATCACCGCAGGTCCCTATCAGCCGCTGAACAACTGGATGATGCCCTCATTAACAGCACTTAAACCTTTGGCATGTAATACAACAGTCCATTATTGCTGCAATGCTTTTTAGGGTGTGTGCGCACATCAGAGCATAGGCGGGGGCAGTCAGTGAGGAGGAAACCAGCTGCAAAACCTGTAATTATGATCAGATAAAACCTGCCATTGCCTCATGCCTGAACTGGTTTAAGAGTAAAAGAGGAAAGACTACATGTAAAAACAGACAACACTGCTTTACCCTTTGCCCTGACAACCCACAACCGTCTGAAGTCTGGGAAAGTTACTTTTCTGGCTGGGGCGTTCTGGGAAGTGTAGTCCAAAAGGTAACCTTCCCATGTTTTCTAGTAGCCTCACAATTTGATCTATCTTGGACAGGCAATGTATAGCCATCCAAATGTTATTGGATTGTAACTCCATACTTTTAAAGACTTTTCAGTCTTATGGGTACTAAATCCACTCAGAGTTGCAGTTCATCAATACCGGGGAGGGGCCATAGTTTGCCCATCCCTGCAGTATATCCATCCTAGATTGACAGTGATGACTTCTGTAAGTAAGATAATCAGCCATGAAACAACACCGGCAGGTTTTTCCCATCATTTCAAATGCCCTCCAAAGCAGAAGACATTTCAGTGAAGACAATTCGGAAGCTGGTCCCACAAAATGAAGCATTATGAAAGGGTGAGAATATACTGCCTGATAAGGCTGCATCCCAATGCCCTGCTGGCTGGACTGCTGCCAACACCAGTAGTGCCCTGGCCGCCCTGACATCACTGGAACTGCTGAAAACACAGTGAAAAACATTCAAACAGCAAAAAATGTTCCTCCATTGCTCCCTCCTCCACGGGAAGCAAAGGAGAGAAAACCAGACGGAAATGTGGCGAGAAATGTACATGCCACTGGCAGGAGGAACCACATGGCTGGCCCGCTCAGCTGTTTGAGGGGCCATGGTCAGGCCCCTGGCGGGAAAAGTTTGGGCACCCTGATCCAGATGTTGCTGGGAAACCACAGAACATAATACAAGAGAGACAGCCTGCTCCTAAAAACTAATATTCTGGGTTCAGAATGCCATGAATTTGCATACAATTCTTTCAATAAAGGTAAATATCTCCCGTACTTGAAAACCAGTTGTGTCTGACTTTAAGGGGTGCTGCTCATCTCTGTTTACAGTCAGAGCCAATGCTGTCTGTGTCTGCAGGCGATTCCATGGTCATGTGGCAGGCATTACTATATGCTGAAGTGCACATTATGCTGTTACCTTTCCCGGTGAAATGGTAGCTATTTATCTACTTGCAATTTCTTGCTTTCAAACTGCCACGTTGGTAGGAGCTGGGATAAACGACAGGAGCTCACTCTGTCATGGAGCACTCAGGTCTCAAACTGCTGATCTGCCAACCTTCCAGTCATCAAGCTCAGACTCTTAAGCACTAAGCCACTGCAGCCCTCGACCCTTTCAATATATCCAACTAAAAAGTAAAGGTAAAGGTCGCCCTTGCTTGAAAGCTAGTCATATCCAACTCTAGGGTTTGGCGTTCATCTCTGTTTATAGCCAAAGAGCTATGGCTGTCTGCAGACATTTCTGTGGGCATGTGGCAGACATGACTAGACACCAGAGTGCATGGAATGCTGTTTACCTTCCCACCAAAGTGGTACCTATTTATCTACTGGCATTTTTATCTTATTTTTATTTTGCTTCAGATAACTCATAAGAAAGGATCATCAAAATGCATAACTGGAATCTAACTGGCATTTGATTCTGAAACATAGAACAGTTGTCTGAACATGAGCGCCCACTTCATGCTGACCTCATATATTCTATGAGGCTCATTGCTGTATCCTCTCCCAGTGTCCTCCCACACTTCAAAAATGAATACAGCAGGTAAAGCCTACCTTTGGACATCAAAAACAGATTTTTCTCCCAAGCAGAGTACATCTCTCTTTCTGGTAGCTGAACATTGCAATGGTGGCATTATGCAACAAAAGCCAAGAGAATGCTAAGCAAGCAACTAAACCAAAATATTTCTTTTTGCTCAGTGCTGGAAATACTCACAAAAACAACAAAGCACATGATCTAGAAAAACTAAATACGTGAGGAACCAAGAGTCATTTATGTTTCTTCTTTCTCTTCCACTTTCCTCTTCCTCTTTGTTCTCTGGACTTCCCCACATGTGCTAGTGTCGGCCACTCACCACACCAGAGCTGCTGCTGCTGAGATCAGAGGTCAAATTTAAATCCCAAAATGCAACCGCAGGCAGCCTATATTTGATTACAAAGCTACATAACACCGCCGTGTATCCAAGACAACTAAAGCATTATGTTCTCCTTGGGGATAAAAATCTGCCTCTCGGTCATAGGTTTGGAAAAGCGAGCACATTGTTTTAGCAATCTCATCTCTACTAGATGAAAAGGCACATGTAGTTGTATTGCTCATGGGGTGGGACATAACTGTTAAGGCACATACTAAGGCTAAAGGAGAGATAAGACTGTAAAACAATTACACTCTGTCCTTTACCCCTTTTGTGTGCCTAGCTTTGCAACTTGCGTTCAAGATAACACCAGCCATCATGTCAACTCTGCTGAATTGATTCTCAATGTTGCTGTTTCTTGCAGTCTGGCCAGGTTGTTCTGCTATGGTAATAGAGTAGACTATACAGCCAGCAACTCAACGCCAAATGTCAGGTGGTGGTTAACTAACCTGACAACCCTAAGGACTAACAGCCTTGGCTGCCAAAATTGACAGGGAAGGGTGATGGTCCCCAAGTGGATTAAATCCCACTTGAATCCACCTTGATGGAGGGCAGCAACTTCATCAATACTGGCCTGGGGCTGATGAGGACTTTGTATGCCAAAAGAGCTCAGGACCAGAAAGTGACCCAAACAACTGGATCAGTGGAATAGGGGTCATGTTGCAATGTGGAAGGCAGATGAAAAGCCACTGCATAATATTCTCAGGACATTCTTCACAGCTGATCACCATGAGAATAGTCAATATTCGGATACGACAGAACAAGAAGTTGCTGTTTCTACATATACATCAAGTGGCTCAACCACTGTGTGAAGAGATACATACGTATTCAACATGCTATTAATACAGATCTCTCCCAAAACTGCCTGAGAAGGGTTTGTGAATGCATCAAATAGTAAAGATGAAGCTAAAGTACTTTGGACATCAAATGAGAAGAGAGGATTCGCTTGAGAAAACCTTGATGCTGGGAAAGGTGGAGACCAAAAGAAGAAGGGGGCGACCAAAAATGAGATGGCTAGATAGTATTGTAGACGCAATGGGCACAGAGCTGGGCGGGTTGAGGAGGATGGTGGAGGGCAGGGGTGCCTGGAGGGCAATGGTCCATGGGGTCGCAAAGGGTCAGAATCGACTGTGCGACTGAAAAACAACAACAAAATCTGTTAGGGACACTTTAGTTGTGGCTTTTGTGCTTTGGGTAAAAGACTGGACTCAATGACCTTTGCAGTCTTTTTCCCAGTTCAACAGTTCTATGACATCTCAAAACACAAAACAAAAATTTCAAGATACCCAATGGATAGCTGTTGTCAACGAAACACAAGTTGTTAAATTTACTCTTAGTAGCATCTGAGAGAGTTATACCACAACAGTCAGAACTATAATAAGTTGTTCTCTGAAAATCTGGGAAGTGGTTGTCACTGAAAAATTAATGCAACATAAATGACTGATGAAAGGGATGATCAGCAGATGTCTTTTATCACCTATGCCAGAGACAGATAAACTCCAAATTCAAAGGTTGAATATCCTCCTCACCACCCGACCTGATCAACTTGCAGAGCTTGTATCCTTCTTGACCTCAAAACAAAAAAAGAAATCAGAGAAAGGGATCCTTTTCCCCATGCTTTTGATACTAAACCAACTTAAAGCCTATGATTTAAGACCCAGGAAGGGGTGCTTCAAAAATGTTTTTGCTAAGTTTTCAGTTTTACCTTCTGGCCAGTTACAATAACTATTAAGGATGACTGAAGCTTAATGTATGTAGAACATACTGAAACAGATGTTAATGGATGTCCAGGGCCGCCCTAAGAGATGAACAATGTTAAACAGACTGTGTCTGTGTTCTTTCTGTTTGTCTATTGTTTGTCTTTTTGAAAAGCTTTCTGTTGTTCAATGGCCCAAATCTTCTTACCTATAGCACAAACGGGATCACTTTTGGAGCCAAATTGCCCCTAATTGAGAAATCACCACAGACATTATCAGTTGCATGCTGAGGAATGTGACCCAATGATAATATCTACTGTGATTTCTTAACTCAGGGCAATTTATCTATTTATCGTGTCTGACGAAGTGGACTTGATCAACCAAAGTTAATATTAAAATACAACAGTTAGTCTTTAAGGTGCCATAGGTTTTTTTTTGTCTTTTTGTTTCATTTTGTTTACTCTCTTATATGCTGCTTCCATAGATTAACATATATACCATTTCAAAATTTTCAATGAGAATGTTGGCTTATATTTACAAAATAAAATACAATAAAACCCCATGTTACGATGGAGGTCCGTTCCAACAGCCTCCGCTGTAACCCGAAAAAATTGTAAACTGAAACATCCACAGGGATGCATAGAAAAATTAAAAAATGGTCCTGAATTAATCATTTTAAACAAAAAAAATTTCCATAGGATTTGCCGTTGTAAACAACAGCAAACTTAAACAAAGGTGATTGTAATCCAGGGTTTTACCGTACCTGGATATTTTTTTTTCCTTTTGGTTGCACTCATTTCAACCCCGAATTTTTTTAACAGTTGCAAAAAGTGATCTAAAGTGGAAGGAGCCTGAAAATTAGCCAACTGGAAACTTTTACCACTGCTTTCCCTGGTGCAAACAAACCACATTTAGATACTGCTCTTCAGGAGAAAGGTGCATTTGCATTGAACACAATTTTTCAAGCCAGTCCTGTTAGTTTAAAAAAATCATGTCTGTCTTCCTCTTACATGAATAATTTCTGACAGGATCACTTTTGGAGCCAAATTGCCAAATTCTGACAGGAAATTATTATCTTCAGTGAATTTTCATTATTCACCATGAACCAAACTGTAGATTATGTTCCCAAAGGAAAAAGAAAATAAAAAGCTCATGCTATACATTCCTTTACTGGAATCCCAAACACACTTATTTGGAAAATTGCTCAGTTTGACCAACTGAATTTGTTATTCCACTTTCTATTTTAAATTTAGTAACCTTAACTTGCTTTAAATACTAGTCTAAATCAGTTACTATTAATTTTTACAACCACTCTCTGAATCTAGAAACTGTAGTGCAAAACAGTAACTTTTCTCATGTCTGTGTGTGTTGTTGTTCAGTTGCACAGTTGATTCTGACCCTTTGCGACCCCATGGAACACCGCCCTCCAGGCACCTCTGTCCTCCACCATCCTTCTCAACCTGCCCAGCTCTGTGCCCATTGCCGCATTGTGTCCACAATACCATCTAGCCACCTCATTTTTGGCCGCCCCCTTTTTCTTTTGCCCTCCACCTTTCCCAGCATCAAGGCTTTGTCAAGTTAATCCTTTCTTCTCATTTGATGTCCAAAGTACTTTAGCTTCATCTTTACTATTTGATCTTTTAAGGAGCAGTATGTCTATCTGTATATGTATAGAGAGAGAGAAGGGGGGCGGGGGGCAGCGGACACTGGATTTCCTTCTCCCATTTAACATCTAAGCTGACCAGGCTGGCTTTAACACCATGCCATGTGCATTTCCCTGAAAATGTGACCTGTGAGTTACGAAAGCTTGCAATGCTTTATTTTTTAAGTGACCCTACAAAAGGTATCACCTCCATTCTGCAATTGTTTTTCCATAAGCAGAGTGTGACCTCTCCAGACAAGAACATCTACTGTATAATTAGAGTGTAAACACAAGCAACAGAATATAAGCACCAACAATGCCACTATTAATTAACCTTCCTTTATCTCCTTAAGTATTATTGCTCCTAAAAACTATCCTATGGGAAACCAACTGCATCTTGCTATCACTGAGAGCCATCTGGATGTTACAAACCCCAGCATGATGGTTGAGCCAGTGATGCTATCACAGGTTGCCATAGTTATTATGCAGAGTTTTGGGGAAGAGGTTTGATTAATTTTATCACTGCAGCAGCTTACAGAAAATATTTGAAATGTGTGAGCTATGATCAGTAAATCTGTAAATTATTCAGTACTTCAAGAAACTGATCAAGCAGCAGTATTGCCAATCAACCCTTTAACCCAACTATAACAGATAAACTTTTTGTTGTTGTTGTTCAGTCGCAGTCGATTCCGACCCTCTGCGACCCCATGGACCATTGTCCGCCAGGCACTCCTGTCCTCCACCATCCCCCTCAACTCGCTCAGCTCTGTGCCCACCGTCTCCACAACACCATCTAGCCATCTCATCCTGGGTCTTCCCCTTCCTCTTTTGCCCTCGACCCTTCCAAGCATCAAAGTTTTCTCAAGTGAATCCTCTCTTCTCATTTGATGTCCAAAGTACTTTAGCTTCATCTTTATTATTTGACCTACTAATGAGCAGTCAGGGATGATTTCTTCTAAGATTGACCTATTTGTTCTCCTCGCTGTCCAGGGGACTCTCAAAACTCTCCTCCAACACCATCTCAAAGGCGGCTATTCTTCTGCGTTCAGCTTTCCTAATGGTCCAGCTCTCACAACCATACATTGCCACAGGGAATACCATTGCTTTGACTATGCGAATTTTTGTTTTCAATGTGATGTCTCTACTTTTCACTATGTTGCCCAGGTTTCTCATCGCTTGCCTCCCAAGAATCAGTCGCCTTTTTATTTCATGGCTGCAATCACCATCTGCAGTGAGCTTTGATCCTAGGAAAGTAAAATCTGTCACTGCTTCTACTTCTTCCCCATCTATTTTCCAGGGACTGATAGGGCCTGTTGCCATTATCTTGGTTTTTTTGATATTGAGTCTCAAGCCAGCTTTTTCACTTTCTTCTTTCAACCTAATCAGGAGCTTCTTTAGGTCCTCCTCACTTTCTGCCATTAGGGTGGTATCATCTGCATATCTCAAATTGTTGATATTACTACCAAGCATTTAAATGGACCAAGATCAGAGACGGCATGAGCCAAGTATTTTGGACTACAAAGTCCTTCTACCCCACGGGCATGCAGGGAGGAGCTATGGCCAATGTGATTTGTAGTGTCATATTTCTGAAGGGTACCAGATCAGAGATGGTTGCACAAGTGACTGCCAAAATATTGCAGACCACATTTCCTTCCTAAAAGTCAGTTTCCACCTCCACCTAGAGATAAGACATGATACCAAATTACTCAGACTGTACCATTTCATGTTGTAATGGTGTGGAAGGTGAATCATATATATCAGGGGTGCCCAAACTACGGCCCAGGGTCTGAAACCGGCCCCCAATGCCCATTCATCCAGCCCACGAAGCCCTCATCACTCCTGGAAGCAGAAGTAAAATGCACATTTTACGAGTGCGTTTTACTTCCGCTTCCAGAAGCGATGAGGGCTTCGTTGGCTAGATGAACTGGTGTCGGGGGCTGGATCCGGCCCCTGGGCCATAGTGACTGGCTCCCTGAACCACATGACTGGCCTGTGACCCAAAAGGTTTGGGCACCCCTGATATATTCATATACAGTTGTACCCCACTTAAAGAGCATAATGCGTTCCACAGGATTGCTCTTTAAGCGAGTTTGCTCTTTAAGCGAAACACCATTGTAAGTGACCAATTGTGGGGGGGGGGATTGTGAACCCAGATTTATTTGTTAAGCGAGTTTTTGGTTGGATTTATTTGTTAAGCGAAGCGAACATTCAGGGAAAATTCTGCTCTTTAAGCGAGTTACTCTTTAAGCGAAATGCTCTTTATGCGAGGTTTGACTGTATATGAAAAATGAGTAGTTACGTAAATCGAAGCAAACCCATAGGAAATCATGTTACGTAAACTGGGACATTTACATAAATCAGTACACCACTTTAGCAAAGAAATCCTTACATAAGTCAAATTTTACGTAACTCAAGACATACATAAGTTGGGGTTTTACTGTAGTATAGATATATATGGTACAATCAAGAGAGCTGGGAAGAGGAAAATGATTCTATCAAGGTACACTAGTACATCAGATAACGTTATGACTTGGTACCACAAGTCATGACGTTATCCGATTTTTATCATTGTCCAATGCATTGATCGAACAACGTTTAAAAAAAGAAAGCCCTGTTCCCATCCGCGGGTGCGCGGATGGCTCCCGGAAGTTCCCCCAATTCCTAGTTATTGATCAATGGGGCTGAGGGAGACTTTGGGGAACAAACGCGCGCCCGTGCGGATGACTCCGCAAAGACCCTCCCCCCAGCCCCAGTGATGGATTGCAGGTGCTGAGGGAGACTTCAGGGAGGTGCCAACTCCAAGGGTGCCGGACGCTCTAACCTCAGGCGTCCGGTCCCCTTGGAGTCAGCAATTGCAGGCGCTGACTCCAAGGGTGCCGGACGCTCTAACCTCGGGCGTCCGGCTCCCTTGGAGTAAGCGCATGCGGGTGCCAACTCCAAGGGTGCTGGACGCTCAAACCTTGGGCATCTGGCTCCCTTGGAGTCGCCAAGAGTGCCACACGCTGACCCAGAAATGGGCGGGGAAATGGGTTTCTTTCACCCATTTCTGGCTCCCCGCTGATTCTGCCAACTCTTGGGAGGATGGGGGACCTGATCCGTGCTGTTCCCAAGGTCCCCCAGCCTCCCCGACCAGTGCGTTGAGTCAAAACATCAGGATTAGAATCCCAGCGTTTTGACTTACTGCAGTGGCTGAGGAGGTCGGGGAACGTCGGGAACAGCACGGATTGGGCCCCCCAACCTCACCAGAGCCGGCAGGGGTGCCGGAGAGCCTGAAATGGGTGAAAAAACCCTAAAGTTTTTTCCACCCATTTCGGGCTCCCCGCCGCCCCTGCCATGTCTGGGGGCTCTCCGGCACCCCTGCCTGCTCCGGGGAGGTCGGGGGACCCAATCCACAGCTGCTGGGTGGCTGGAGAAGCCAACGGAGGACTCCCCAGTTGACTTCCCCAGTCTCCCTGCCCCTTCCTCTGCAGCTGCTAGGTGGCTGGGAAGCCTAACGGGGAGCCCCCGTTCAGCTTTCCAGCCACCCTGCTGCTACAAACGATTGCATTGGATAACGCTAAGAGATTGCTATCCGATGAAAAAAAATTAAAAACTTTTGCATCGCTATGCGATTTTAGCGTTATCCGATGCAATAGTTATCCGAGGTATTACTGTACCTGAATTAGAGGCCTAAGTAAGACTGGGATAACATAATCCATATTTTATCAAATGCACCAAGGACGCTGTCTGCCTGCTTACCTTTTGCGTCTAGACTAAGCAGAAATATCAGACAACATAATGCACAGAGAAAGACAGGCAGAACTCTATTGAGAGGGCACATGCTAAGATTTCTGGTATTCCACTTCCCACGCTCCAGATTCTGCTCCCTCCCCCTCCTGCACAGCACAAAAGCCAGTTTTTCCAGAATGTTACAGATCAGTAAGGGAGCAAACAGGTACCCAAAGAATCTTAACCTGCTTTTCCTAGACAGTTGACTTTTTAAGGACACAGCTTTTTATCAGTCATTGGCCAGAGTCCTATTGGAATACTACTCTGGAGTAAGAGGAATTGAGTAAGGTCTGGTGCCAAAGTCCAGCTAATTAATGAAGTGCCAACCACATGTGCAGTTGTGGACCAGCTAGACAACGAGCCATGCAATGACACCATGCTAGTGTATTTCCTGGCGTATAAGACACACTGGAGTATAAGACGCACCTCGTTATCACCAAAATAGCCCACTATATACAGTACAAGGCACACTCCATTTTTCCAGTGTATTTTAAAGGGGGGAAGTGGGTCTTATACACCAGCAAATATGGTAATTAGCTGAAATCACCATTGGGACTTATGGCACTTCATCAAATCCAGAGTAAAATTCCAACAGGATTCTGACCTTTTACTACTTCCAAATCAAACATTTACATTTAAAAAGAGGGAAATGACTGAGATTTAGGTGGTAATGTTGATAAATATTTGATGGCGTACAAGACCCACTTCCCCTCCACCCTTAAACTACACTGGAAAAATTGAGTGTCTTGTACTGTACATAGTGGATTCTATGCTGGCAAATACCGTACAGGCACAATTTACTTCCGCTTCTGGGAGCGACAAGGGCAGCATGGGCCAGATGAACTGGTGTTGGGGGCTGGATCCAGCCTGTAGGCCGTAATTTGGGCACCCCTGGTTTAAGCAGAGAAAATGGCAGCCTAAAATCTCACATCCTGTTGCAAAACAGATTGCAAGGTGCGTTTTACTTTAGCTTCATGGAGGAACCATGTGACCAGCCCGCTGAACCACGTGACTGGCCCGCAGCCCAAAAAGTTTAGGCATCCCTGTTGTAAATTTTGCATTTATTCAAAGATGACACAAAGAGGTAGAGATACTACCTGCTGCTGTAAACCTCTCTACCAGTGCTTACAACATCCATGGCTCAGGTTGGCCTGTCAGGGAACTACTGGCCTCCATGATGTTTTCATCAACAACTCTGATCAGTGACTCTTGATATAGTCAAAATGGAAACAGATGGTTGGGGCTTGTCAAGTAACACAAAGGACCAAATGTTTCCTACCAGCATCAGAGGACAATGCAGTTTTCAAACTGTTTATCATCAAACCTCTTTCCATGTGAACACCTTCTATAAAACTACACAAGATGACTCTCATGGGAGAAATAAGGACAACAGAGGATTCTGGGATACCCAAGCAGTTCAGATAGAGGACTGGCTAAACCTGCTCACCCACCCTCTCATCCCATTTAAAATGAGAACATGGCCTAAAACAGGGCTGCGGCAACGCGCAACCCTGCTGATGCAGATAATATGACACTAACTTTTGGCTGCAATATATCAAAAGACACGATCTACTCTCAAAAATAAATATGGGCAGATTTTAGGTTTATACTCCAACTCATTATGGCAGGGAAGATAATTTGAAAGAGGCCCTGAGAGACTGGTCCGTAATGTCCTAGGAAGAACTGTTCCATGGAGTTAAGAACAGAAAGACTATTGCCATGATGATAGCCAATATCCAGAACAGATATGGCATTTGAAGAAGAAAATTAACTTGTTTTATTAAACTCTTCTGTTATCTATCTAAATTGATGGCATTCTCAGCCCTTCCCAACAAATACCCGCTGTTGGTTATAGCTTTAATTTTTGCAGTATAATTTCGCGTATAGCCAGGTTAGCTTGCTATGGTAATAGAGTAGACCAGTGTTTCCCAAATGCTGGTGTTTGGACTTCAATTCCCAGAAGCTTAAGTCAATTCCCCAAAGCACTGATCAGTCAATATACAGTACTGGCTTAGGCTTCTGGGAACTGAAGTCCAAACACCAGCATTTGGGAAACACTGGAGTAGACCATAATGCCAGCAACTCAACGCTGAGCGTCAGGTGGCAGCTAACTAACCTGATAACCCATCGGGCCGGAGCAGACACAGAGAAAGCCTTCCTTCTAGTGCTAGAGAAGTGTGTACAACCAGAGCGCCTCTCCAGTCCGCTCTGGTGGGACGAACAGATGTCCTTAGCGATGTGGTCTCTTAAGTATTCTGGCCCACTACCATATAGGGCTTTAAAGGTAATGACCAACACCTTGAATTGCACCCTGGCAACTAGTGCAGCTCCTGCAGCAAAGGTGAGGCATGAGCATAACACCCACACCCCATCATGACCCGGGCAGCTGCATTCTGGACCAGTTGCAGCCTCCAAATGGTCACCAAGGGCAGTCCCATGTAGAGCGCATTACAGTAATCAAGTCTGGAGGTGACCAAAGCGTGTGTGATCATGAGCAAAGAGTCCCGGTCTAGGAGCGGGCATAACTGGGATATTACACGAAGTTGTGCAAAAGCTGGTGTAACTGGCGTACTACACGAAGTTGTGCAAAAGCCTTGTGTGCCAAAGACCACAGGGAAGGGTGATGGTCCCCAAGTGGATCAATCCCACTTGGCTGAGGAGGACTTTGCCTGCCAAAAGGGCTCAGGACCAGAAAGTGACTCACGGAACTGAATCAGTGGTACAGGTATCACGCTGTGATGAGGAGGGCAGATGAAAAGCTACTGTATTATATTTTCAGGACATTTTCATGGGTGATTGCCATGATGATTGCCAATATTCAAAACTGGATACAGCACAAGAATAATAACTTAGCAATGATATTTTAAATCCTTCTATCTATGGCAAAGGGACTCCAGTGGCTTAGTGGTTAAGATGCTGAGCTTGATGACCAAAAGGTCTTGGGTCTCCAGCTCAAGACCTGAGTGCTGCACGACAGAGTGAGCTCCTGTCGTCTGTCCCAGGTCCTGCCAACCTAGCTGTTTGAAAGCAAGAAATTGTAAATAGATACCGCTTTGCCAGGAAAAGTAACTGTTCTGTGCACTCTGGAATCTGGTCATACCTGCCACATTACCACAGAAACATATGCAAACGCATATGGCTGTAAACCAAGATGAGCACTGCACCCTAGAGCCAGACATGACTCACTTTTGAGCAAGGAAGACTTTTAGCTTTACCTATCTACTGCAAATTACACAATCCCTTAAAAGCAAATCCAAGTCAAACTTCTGCTTCATCCTGTTCCACCTGAAGACTACCTAAGACTCTCTGTCCATTTCTGTCCCTCACAAGGAAGATGTTTTTTAGGAAGGCTTGGTCTCAGTTGCCAATCTTCTCATTTAAAGAACCCAATAACTGTCTCGCAAACTCCACTTTCCCAAGAATTTAACATGCTGGAAAGCACACTTCAATGTTCCACAGAACAGAAAAGAGGAAGAACTTGAAAAACTGCATTAAAATTGATGTGACTTCTCATCCAGTAACCTTGCCTAAACCATTTAGATTTTCTGTTTTACATTTTGGGTGAGTAAAGTAAATTGAGACAAGTTAAGGGTTATATTCCATGATTAGTGGAGCTTTTGGACTACAACTCCCAGGATTCCCCAGGAAGGACTTGCTCAGTGCAACTTTGAATATAACAAAAATGTAGTACCGTATTTTGTCTTCATAGCAAGCCATGGCAACTAGAGAACTTATTTTCAGTCCCTTGTTTTAAAAATGTACACTATACAGAAATCTGCCATTTTAATGTTATTTTTTTACACTTCCTCCAGAAATTTTATACCTGGAACAATATTCTTCCCCATCTCACTTTAAAATGGGAAGTAAATCAGGGCACAGTTCTCCGCTTTCAACGGAGTGTAATTCTTAAGACAGAGAAAGCTTTATGGACAACAGGTTATAAATGACTTGACAACTGTAAATTACACTTTAAATGTTCTAATGACTTATTCATCATCTCCAGAATCTCAAGACCATATAAGGACCAGATCCTTAAAAATAGTACTGAAAATGCCCTGGCTTAGACTATTGAATAACCTTTCCAAAAGACCAATAATTCTGAGTTATGTTATACAAAACAGATATTCAACAACTGTTCCTCATGCAACAGCAGGCTCCCTTTGCATGGCTAGTCTTACACTGGTTGTAGAATTGGTTGCACAACTGGTTGATAAGTCATATGATAGATGTCTCCTGGGTCAGAGAATCCTATTTGTATAATTTCTCTTATCTCTGAACAGAATACTTTTGTTGTTGTTGTTCAGTCGCACAGTCGAGTCCGACCCTTTGTGACCTCATGGACCATCACACACCAGGCTCCTCTATCTTCCACCATCCTCCTCAGCCCACTCAGATCTATGCCCATTGCATCGACAGCCATACATTACTACTGGGAATACCATTGCTTTGACTATGCGGACTTTTGTAGACAAAATGATGTCTCTACTTTTATTATGCTAACTAGGATTCTCATTGCTTGCCTCCCAAGAAGAGTCTATTTATTGTGTGACTGCAATCACCATCTGCAGTGATCTTGGATCCCAGGAAAGTAAAATCTGTTACCACTTCCATTTCTTCCCCTTCTAGTTGTCAGGGAGCGATGGGGCCAGTTTTTGGGAACAGAATACTAGCCTTCATTTAACAAAATGGCACCTAAGGTATGACAGCCTAGGACTCATTCTGTATGAGTTGGATTCAAATCCCCACTTGGAGACAGAAACTCACTGGCAGTTAGTTTAGGATCACTCTTGAAATATTTCACATACCTTGAAAAACCCTATTAGTGGGCACACTAAATTCAAAGCAACTTCAATATTTGTGAACTGCCAAATAAATTTAACCCATAAGTGTTTATGCCTAAACTAAATGTGCTAGTTTTCAAGATACCACAAAACTGCTTTTACTCTTAAGAGTACAGTATGTCTCAAAAAAATTAATGGGCCCCTAACCAACTAGAAGGCCAGTTTTAGGGAAAAGGAAATATCAAGCAAATAAATAAAGCATTTCAGATTTTCTTGAACATTTGGTCATTATATTTATTTATCACTGTATTTGCCAGCGTATAAGACGCATCAGAGTATCAGACACACCATTTCATTACCAAAATAGCCCACTATATACAGTACAAGATGCACACCATTTTTCCAGTGCATTTTAAGGAAGGGAATGGGTTTTATACACCAGTAAATACGGTAAATATCTAGACCATTGTTTCTCCCACTAGGTAATAAAACACAGCTTGTAATAGGCATACACAAAAAGTACTCTCAAACACAGCTGCTCAGTCTGTGCGTGGAATACTTATGGTTAAGTTATGCAGTAACACCATCTTACTATCAGAAAACAGCAATGACTGTGCCAAAGCAGGATTACAGCCGAACATTAAGAAAATAAAAAGTATCAGAAGGACAACTTTAAAGTTAACAATAGAAAGATTGAAATGGTGTAAGATTTTGTATACCTTGGCTCAATCATCAATACAAATGGAGACTGCAGCCAAGAAATCAGGCTGTAAATGATGCCCAATCTGTTTCTGGAGGCCAAAATGATGAACATGAGGCTGTTGTAGTTTGGGCACATCATAAAAAGGCAAGATTATCTAGAAAGGACAATAATACTGGGAAAGACTGAAAGCAGCAAGAAAAAGAGATTAAATATGAAACATATCGACTCCTTAAAACAAAGTCACACACTTGAGTTTACATGAGCTGAGCAGCACTGCCAAGGATAGGATGTTTTTGGAGAGCTCTTATTCACAGGCTTGCCATGAGTTGAAGAAAATGTGACAGCACAAAACAGCAACAAAGCAGCTAGAAACAAACATAGGTTTAGACGGGGGGTGCCCAAAATATAGCCTGGGGGCCAGATTTGGCCCCTGACGCCAATTCACCCAGCCTGCAAAGCCCTCATCGCTCCCAGGAGCGGAAGTAAAACGCGCCCGTATGGGCACATTTTATTTCCACTCTGGGGTGCGATGAGGGTTTTGTGGGCCAGATGAATTGGCGTCAGGGGCCAAATCCAGCCCCAGGCCATAGTGACTGGCCCCCTAAACCACGTAACCAACCCACCAAAAAGTTTGGTACCCCTGGTTTAGACATAATGCTTCTGGACAGAATTTTATAGGATTGGGGGAGGAAACCAACATTATGCCGCCATTCAGCCTACAAGGGTGCCAAATGCAACTACTGTACAGTATTTTACATTTTCAGAAATCCTTTAAGTTCCTAGAATCCCTACTTTAAAAGAACCCCCATCCACCCATCTAGTTAATGGATGTCAAAAACAGAAACAACAAATTAGTACTGTCCTGAATGGCTATGGGAATTTTTAAATGTTTTGAAAGCAGAATGTGCAGTCAGATATGGATGCCTAGATGTCAAAATGTTTAGCATTCAGGGGGCAGAGTCTGGTTTGATCAACCTAAAAGCAGGGGATGCCAAGGTTCCACTGTACTGTATTTCTATTTAAATTAAGAGTTTGAATTTTAAGTCTTAGCAGTAGGCAAACAAGAGTGCAGGAAGGAAAAGAGGACGGATGTAAATCTGCAAAGCTCCCGTGGAGAAGAGAAGGAGGCAAGGTCTCCTTAAACCCCCATGGAGGAAAAGGAGGGGGTTCCACACATTCTGCCAGCCTTTGTGTTGCACTGCCTACACACAGCCTCATGCTCCTAACGCCCGTCCCTGTGACCCTGTGGGTGCCTTTCCCCACAGTACCAGGCTTTGCCAGTCACGTGGCTGTCACAATTCCAAGCAAAATGGAGGAGGGGGTGGATGGGTGAGGGCTGGAGAGGCCAAACTTGAGAATACTGGAGATAGTTCAGTTCTTTAGGCATCAGAGTCAGACTTTGGGAGTTCGATTCCTTACTGTGCCTCTTAGAAGAGGAGCCAACCTGTATTACCATGGGTACACAGAAAGAGCCTCCTGGAATATTGTGCTGTTTCTGAAACACAATCAGTTGTCCCCAGGTCAATGGCCACCTTGTGCAGGCTAATCTTTCTCACACTAGGCCAGGCAAGGGGAACTGCAGAATGAACTCACCAAAAGTTGGCTTCGTTTTGACAGTTTCACATCCGGCCTAGACATGGAAGAAGAAAAATCATAGACAAACTATTCAGTCCCAGGGTGACTACAAAAGGGAATGGGGTTAATAATTTCTATTGTATTCTCTACCTAGAAAACCTGGAAACAGTGGTCATAAGTCAGGACTGACTTGACAGAATGCAATTATTATTATTATTAAGCATGCACACGCGTGCGCGCGCGCACACACACAAAAGCTAAAATTAAAAAATAGCAGGAAAACGTTGGTACTGATTTGCCCTCGCATCCAACTTTCCAAATAAGGAACTTTTTCTTTTTCAAAAAGACCTGCAGATCTGTTTCCCAACTTTCAGGATAGGAAACAGAAAGATACAATAAGGTTTGGAGGAAGTTCCTTGGGAAAGTGAGGAGCAAGTCTGCAAAACTGAGCAGTCTTTCTCTACGGCCTCTGCCTTGATCACGATCGTCCTCAAGGGCCGGGGAAGGGACACATGGCCTCACCCTCCGAGGGCGACAGAAGGGGAAAAGGCCTCGCCTGGCCAAAGGGAGCGAGAACAGGCGGAGAGAGCGGGTACGGCGAGTCAAGATCCCTCTCCCCAAAAGTCACTGAAACCAACCCACCCACCCACCCTAGTTTGACCTATTTGGTTCTGAACTCTCCGCTGTTGCGGGAGCCGGAACCACGTAAGAGCGCGCAACCACACGTGCACACGCTAGTGGTCCACCGGGGGTGGGAGGCAGGGGTGGGGGTCTCAGTTTGAAACCTCCTTTCTGCCCCCCTCCACCGTATCACCCAAGGGACTCCCGATCACCAGCAACCCGCCAAAGCCACCCTACAAAAGGGTTCCCTTTTTTCTCCTTCTACGCCCCGCGTAAAAACAGGTCCGGCGCGTAAAGTGCTCCCCATGTCGCTTTGGCGCGGCCACTACCAATGCACGCCTGTTTCCACACAAAAACACATGCACACACAACACGAAGGGGGGGGGGAGAGAGATAACATCCTTTCCATGACTTGCATGACCCCTCCTGTGGCAAATACACACACACACATATATATAAAACCACATCATCTCCGGTTTGCCTCAAAAGAGGTTTCCCGTTTTCTTTCATAGTCCCATGCGCTCCGCCTCCCCACCAAAGGCAAACCACCGCCACCCCGACTCTGCCGAGTTCACAAAGCGGGTTTCTTTCGCCCTTACACACACACACACACAACCCTATCCCTCACGGGCGCAAACGCCACATGACACACAGACACACGCCTTTCCGCCCCCCTTTTCTAGCCTTTGCCCTCGCGCGCCTGTCCTCGCTCGCTCTTGAAAAAGAACAAGCCCTTGCCACAAACCGGTTCAGCACAAGAGTGTGTGTGTGTGTGTGTGTGTGAGAGAGAGAGAGAGAGAGAGTGTGTGTGTGTGTGTGTGAGAGAGAGAGAGAGAGAGAGAGAGATATATCTCTTCCACACCCCGCCACCCCATACCCGGGAAACCCAAGGAAAAAAGGAAAGAAAAGCCTGCGAAGACGTCAAGCTGTTCCTCCATGAGAACACAACACACACACACATCCCACACACACAACTGGAAATACCTCTTGCAGGAGGACGTCGGGGGGAGAGAGAGGGTGAGGGGAGGGAAGAACCGCCAGCAATTAAATGGGAGAAAGAGAATTAAAAAAGTGGGTGGAGAGGAAGTTGGAGAAGCAAAGGGAAACCCCCGGGGGGGTTGCAAAGAAAACCGGCGAAGACATGGGTGTCCCCTTCCTTCCCTCCCTCCTTTCCTCTGGGGTGGGGGTGGGGAAAGAAGGAAAAGGTACACAACTCACTGTCCTCATGAAGCTTGAGTAAGCGGGGAGGGGCCCCCGGAGGAGCACAATGTGGCAGCAGTGAGAGCAGGAATGGGGGGGGGGGGAAGGAAGGTGACACACAGCGCGCTCAGCAGCTGCTTCTGCCGCTGGCTCTTGCCTGCCCTGCGCACCAAACGCCGCCAATACTCCCCCCCCTTCCCTCCCTCCCCATAGCAACAAGGCGCCAGAGTCACTAACTCCTCCTCTTCTTCTTCTTCTTCTTCCCGCCCCCCCCTCCCGCTTGCAAAAAAGCGCCTAGACACCTCCCCCTGTTTTGCAATGGGGCCGTCCCCTGTGGCTGGCTGTGCGCCTCCGGATGGCGCGGGCCGCAGCAGGGGAGGGGGATCCCCGGGATTTCTCTGCAGGGACCGGGGGCGGGGGGAGGAATGAGGAAAGATTTGGCTTCTTTGGTCTCGGTTGAAGCTAGATGTAGGACAGGGATGCCCAAACTCGGGGGGGGGGGAGTCCGGTCACGTGGTTCAGCGGGCCAGTTGTGGGGCTCCTCCTACCGGGAAGTAAAACGCGCCTTGCAATCTGTTTGTACTGTAGATGTGTTTTGCAACAGGATCATAGATTTTTCGGTTGCCATTTTCTCTGCTTAAACTAGGGGTGCCCAAACTGTGGGCTGGATCTGGCCCACGCCACCCTCATCACTCCCAGAAGCAAAAGTAAAACACACTCATGTGGGCACATTTTACCTCCACTTTTGGGAGCAACGAGGATGGTGTGGGCCAGATGAATTGGTGTCAGCGGCTGGATCCGGCCTGTGGGCTGTAGTTTGGGCACCCCTGATGTAGGAGAGCAGATGTGCATTGGGGTAGGAAATGCCAGGGCTGGCATGAAAAGTTGGTGTGTTGTTGTTTTTTTAGTGGGGGCAGAGGAGTTGCCTGATGTTCCAAGTGCAAATTTTTATTTATTATATTTATATCTAGGATATTCTTCCACTCTGGGCGGTGTAGGTAAAGGTTGCCCTTGCTCGAAAGCCAGTTGTATCCAACTCAAGGGTGCAGCACTCATTTCTGTTTACAGCCAGAGAGCAGCGATGTCTCTGCCTGCGGATGTTTCTGTGGTCATGTGGCAGGCCAGATAGCATGGAACACTATTACCTTTCCCGCCAAAGTGGTAGCTATTCATCTACTTGCAATTTCTTGCTTTCGAACTGCTAGGTTGGCAGGAGCTGGGACAGGCAATGGGCGCTCAACTCCATTGCGTAGCACTCAGGTCTCAACCTGCTGACCTGCCAACTTTCCAGTTGTCAAGCTCAGTGTTCTAACTACTAAGCCCCCACAGCCCTGAGTTGTATATAGTAGATTTTAAATTTTTTTTTGTAAAGGTCACCCTTGCTTGAAAGCCAGTTGTATCCAACTCTAGGGTTCAGTGCTCATCTCTAGTTACAGCCAAAAAGCCAGCGCTGTCTGTGTCTGCAGATGTTTCCATGGACACTGGAATGCACAGAATGCTGTTTACCTTCCCACTGAAGTCCCTATTTATCTACTTGCAATTTCTTGCTTTTAAACTGCTAGGTTGGCAGGAACTGGGACAGAGATGGGAGCTCACTCCATTGTGCAATACTCAGGAATTGAACTCCAACCTTCCAGTGGTCGAGTTCAGTGTCTTAACCACTTGAACCACTGCAGTCCCTTTTTTTTAACAATACCAACACATTTAAATGTAAACAAATCCAACCAGATAAATGTATATAAAATAAATAACAATAGCAGTGTCCCTCAGAAACAGCACATATTGGTGACGGTCATGGAATAGGCTAGTTGAACCTACTGGCCTGGAGATTCTTAGCGGTCTCTGCCCACTGAAGGGCTACTGAGGACTCGGGGCCATGATTATTTAACTTTCAGCCATGAAGATTGTCCTGGGAATAAGGCAGTGGCCTTCCATTTGCCTTCCGCATTGAAGCATGACATGGATCCTGCTCCGCAAGTCACTTTCTGGTCCCAAGCCCTTTTTGGCACACAAAGTCGTCCTCAGCCCCAGGCCAGTAGTGACGAAGCTGCTGCCCTCCATCAAGATGGATTCAAGTGGGATTTAATCCACTTGGGGACTATCGCCCTTCCCTGTGGACTTTGTCACCCAAGGCCATTAGTCCTCAGGGTGGTCAGGTTAGTTAACACTTTGTTATACCACACAGGCTGAACTAGAAAAAGAAATAAGGGGTGCTAAAGCACTTCTGAGTTCTCTGTCCCTAGGAAATCCTTGAAATGGTTGCCATAATTCAGAATCAATCTGATAGTATTGTTATTAACATTGAGCCCTAAACTAGTTATTCTCGCAACTCAATCTATACAAGGCCTAACTCTGACTAGCATCTCCAAATACCACCATGCCAATAATGGTGTGGCTCCTCTCATCATAGTAACACAAGTGACTATAGTAACACAGGAGTAAAAATTGCTCATGCTACTTTCCAAATTTTTAACTAAGTGGAATGCCTTTACACCTTGAAGAACCCCAAAAATCCAATTTTTATCGTTTGTGAAGGGTGGCCAGGGTTCCATTTGCAAAGTCCAACTGCTCAGCTGTTTGTTTTGTGGTGTACCACATCTTGTATCATAATACTTTCTGCTTGATAAGCTCCTCTGGCCAACAACTTTGGTATTTGTTCAGCTCTGTGTACTGAGTGGCTTGTTTACACTGCAGAGTTCTAGTGCATGTTACAGGATTCGGAAAATGACTTTCACATCCAAACATTGCAAGGGAGAGGGGAAAACACAATATACTTATTCCATAGTGGTTTCAGGAGGGGAAAGCTCTGGGAAAAAGAAGTAGTGGTGTCAGATATTTCTAAAGGCAAGATAAGTAGCCTTCCCCAATTAAGCAAACTTCGTCTGAACTGTATGTTGGCCCATTGTAGCTTATTGCTCATGAAATAGCCAGTGTAGCCATAATTGAAAAGAAGAGAGGAGGCTTGAAATAAAATACAATTCGCAGAACTCACACTGCAACATATCTGACAATCCTTAAATTGCCACAATGTACTGGGATTCTTGGATTGCGATTGCGATGGCTCAAGTGGTTAAGATGCTGAACTTGACAACTGGAAGGTCGGCCTGTCAGCAGTTCAAGACCTGAGTGCTACATGATGGAGTGAGCTTCCATTTCTGCCCCAGTTCCTGCCAAACAAGTACCACTTCAGTAGTAAGGTAAACAGCATTCTGTGCACTCCTGTGTTGAGGCATGCCTGCCACGTGTCCACTGAAATGCCTGCAGATGCAGACAGTGCTGGCTCTTTATTTGTTTGTTTGTTTATTCACATTTTTACTGACTCAGGGTGGCTTACACATATAAAAACACCACAGTTAAAAACTCTACAGAACAACAGGATAAAAGATGTTAAAATTTTAAAAAATTAAATTGTTAAATTTTATTTATTTTTTGCTATCAACAGAAATGAGCACTGAACCCTAAAGTAAAATATGACTGGCTTTCAAGCAAGGGCGACTTTTACCTTTACCTAAATAGGTACAACTTGGATGGGAAAGTAAACTGTGTTCCATGCACTCCAGTGTCTAGTCATGTCCTCGGAAACATATGCAAAGCCAGACAGCACTGCCTCTTTGCCTATAAACACAGATGAGCACTGAACCCTAGAGTCAGATATGACTGGCTTTCGAGCAAGGGCAACTTTTACCTTACTGCCATTCCCCACCCCCACCCCTTAATTCTTCCAACTTGCTGAGACAGAACAAATCTACTTTGGAAACGGAAAGCCTATCCAAGCTTGGGCGGGAGGGGAGAGTGCTAGTTTTGGGGAAGTGAAATAATTTTTTAACATCTGCTAGATTATTGCTGATGCAAAGCATAATTTTGTTTAATTTGTGTGAGAGAGAGCATTGAGAAACTCCCCACAGTGATGAATTCAACAGGCAAAGCTCTCTCTTTCTCTGTCTTTGTTAATGTTAATTTAAATGAAATGATCATCACATCAGCAATGACCTAGCAAATTAAAAAACAACAACCAACAATTCCCCTGACTGTTTGTAGATGATCAGAGGAAGTGTTCAATTTCCAGTACAGTACTGTATTCTGAAAAGGTGCATAAGATGCTTCACAGTACTGGATATTTACATAGGAAACAGCTTCAATACCTGCAGGGTTCCCATTTAGCAGGTTCCCAGTAACCACATTCACCAGGAATGTGGTCTCAAAATACATGCATTGGAAAAAAGTTGGAAAACTCCAGCATCCCCAAATATGAGTGCTCCAAAATACCTTGAAGAGTGGATTTAATGCCCCTTTAGATGACTTATCAAATAAAAATATCCAAACAGGGACTGTGGTGGCTTAGTGGTTAAGACACTGAACTTGGTGACCAGAAGGTTGGCAATTCAGCAGTTTGAAAGCAAGAAATTGCAAGTAGATGGCACTGCTTCGGAATGAAAGGTAACAGTATTCCATGCACTTTGGCATCTAGTCACGCCTGCCACAAGACCATGGAAACATCTGCAGACAGCACTGGCTCTTTGGCTGAAAATGGAGATGAGCACTGCCCCTAGAGTTGGATATTACTAGCTGTCAAGCAAGGGATACCTTTACCTAATGAGCTGAACACACAAGTGATTTCAACTAATGTATGTGTGTTTAGGCATTTAAATTTTAAATAGATCAAAACCCTGATACATAGGGAGGAAACAGTAACTCTTTCCTTTCAGCTACATGCCCAGTAAAAATACAGTACCTTGACCCATGCACATAATGCTCCTGTTTGCCCCAGAAAATGTTTCCTATGATCTCTGTGTCTCCATAATCCAAATCACTAACAAAATTCCAAAATCACCCAAAACACAGTAGTGATACTACCGATAATTCCTCCATCACATTCTTACCAGCCTTTACTCAAATTAGAAAATGAGTTATATAACCAGCCTGTCGACTACGGTTGGATCATTGTTGTCACCAGATGAAAGTCCAAGAGGTTAGTGGTCCCCTTTCCTGTTTCTTACATACATCGTTAAGTATAAATGGCAGACTAGCAAATGTCTTGTGTGTGTACAACTGATGCCCTAGGAATCATGAAAACCTCCTGGCTGCACGTTCTTGTACTCTACTGGGCAACAGGAATTTGCAAAGAATATTCCCCCGGCTTCATCCATGCTTATAGTTTATGAACTATTCTCAGTAATGTTATTTGACTCATAACATTTAATGGTGGGTGGCTAGGTGCAGGTTTTTAATTAGCCTTTCTCTCATCCCCACACATGTATTTCTAGCAGTTTCTCATGGAACATTTTGTTCAGCCTGACAAGCTTCTGGAAGGGCCACAGAATGCCTGCTCCCCCCAAAAAATCGATAAAAATGCTTTGGGAAGTTTCCTTGGAGAATCTCTGCTTCCAGGCTTAGGATATAAAAACAATGTGACGCAAAAGGAAAGAGTGATGGGGAGAGGAGAAATGACAAAAGGTACACAAAGGTTCTTCAGGGTGTGGAGCCTCTCAAGGACACACAGGGCCTGCTGTCTGACAATTGTAGAAAGAAGTTTGGAACATTTGTAGAAAGGTAATTTCCTCTCCGTTTGCTTCCCACACCCTTCCACACCCTCTTTCCCCTCCCAATTCACTTCTTTCCCCTCTTTCTTTTGTAGTCATTAAAAGGAACCAAACTCTGGGTTTGAAACCAACAAAATGAAATTCAACAGGGATAAGTGCAATTTTTTACACATAGGGACCAAAAACCAGATGCACAGATACAAGGTGGAGATGATTCTTCTTCTTCTGCCAAATCCAAATATTGGTGATCCTCATGGGGATCAGCCATGAAGACTGTCCTGAGACTATAATGCAGTGGCCTTTCATCTGACTTCCTCATTGCAGCATGACACCCGTACCACTGGCTCAGTTCCATGAGTCACTTTCTGGTTCTGAGCCCTTTTGGCACACAAAGTCTTCCTCAGCCCCAGGCCACTATTGATGAAGCTGCTGCCCTTCATCAAGATGGATTCAAGTGGGAGTTAATCTACTTAGGGACCATCACCCTTCCCTGTCAATTTTGGCACCCAAGTCCTTTAGTCCTATGGTTTACTCCAGGGATTGCCAAGCTTTTGAAGTCAGGGCCCAGGTCATGTTCCCTCAGACAGTTGGTGAGCCAGACTGGTGATCCAGCTGCCACTGCCACTGGAATCGGCCGTGGACTAATTTACGTTTACAACAGTCGTATATGAGTCCACGGTCAATTCCAGTGGTGACTTGAGCGAGGGCACACACCAGTTGATTTGGCGCCACAGGCTGGATCCGGCCCACAGGCCGTAGGTTGCCTACCCCTGGTCTACTCTATTACCACAGTAGAATAACCTGCAATTATTTGGTATCCTTCAAATATCAGAAAGAAGGATCTGTTCTCCACCATCCCAGAGTGCAGGATGCATAATAATGGGTTCAAACTAAAGCCAGATACAGGCCAAATATTAGGAAAAAATCTCTTAATGATTAGAGCAGTATGACAGTGGAACCAATTGTTTTGAAAGGTGGTGAGTGCTCTCATGCTGAGAGCATTCAAGAGAGAACTGGACAACCATCTTTCAGATCTGCTTTGATCCAGATTCCTGTATTGAGCTGGATGTTGGACTCAATGGCTTAAAAAGCCCTTTCCATCTCAATTCTATGGATCTATGATTCTATGTTTAAGTCATAATTCCTGTGTCCTTTTCTTTTTAATTTGATGCAAATGACACATCACTTAGGCAGGGCCATAGCCAGGGGGTGGCCAGGGTGGGCTTGGCCCACCCTGAGTTAGCCGTTTGCCCACCCTGGCAAAGCGCGCTTTCCCATAGGAATGCATTGAAAAGAGGCTTTGTTGCCCACCCTGAAAAAATATTTGTCCACCCACGTCTCGAATCCTGGCTATGGCCCTGCACTTAGGGAAACCCCTTTTTTTAAAAAAAGTCAAAGTAGAAGGGGTTTCTCCGTCATCCATTTCACAACCGGCTACAGACATCAGAGTCTGTCATGTCATCCCAGCACTGCCCATACTCTAGTGTATGATTGGTATTCCAGAAAAGAGCACAGCAATGTAAAAAAAGGGGGGGGCAGTGAACAACCCTACTGGGGAGCAGTGGAATTTGGACACTGTAACTTTGAAAGATTCCTGAGATGTTCCCTGAGCTCACTGATGGTGCAGTGGCTAAACTGCTGTACTGCAGCAAAAATAATGTGAGTTTGATTCTGAGGGACCAAGGTTGATTCTGCCTTTGCTGACTCCGCCTTCCATCCTCCTGAAGTCAGTAAATTTACCCAGCATGTTGGCAAAATGCCAATTCCCCTGTGAACCACCCAGAGAATACACTAAGCACTATGAGGTGGTATATAAGTGTAATCGGTATTACTATTGCTAGAGCTCCAGTGAATGAGCTATACGCCCTGTCTGGACCTGCGCTGAGAGTCTGTCCTTCAACAATATGATGGTCAGAAGCTGCAAGGAAAGGTTATGACTGTTGCTGAAAATGGGCAAATCGCAGCTTGTGTGGCTGTGGGTATCTAAAGGAATACATACACCAAATTAAGAGAGAAAGGATTTATTTTTTAAAAAATTGCAAAAGGGTCCTCTTTTTGCCACCTTCCTTCCAGAGATGGGTAGAGAAAAGAAGAACAAGCAGTTAGGAAGCATAGGCAGTTTTATAGATTAACAAAAGCTAAGTCTAGATACAATATACTCTATTGTTACCTCCAACTAAATTCTGCCCCTCTTTCACAGACTTGTCAGTTTAATGGCTGGCCATTAAGGACCAGCTCCTGTTTTCTAGAAACAGGGGACAATTGGAATTAACATATAGAAATGCCTAGAGTAGGGGTGCCCAAACTTTTCAGGCTGCGGGCCAGCCATGTGTTTGAATGGGCTGGTCATGTGGTTCTTCCTACTGGAAGCAGAAGTAAAATGCACTCACACATATGCAAAAATGTACCTGTGGCTGTCGTAAACAGGTTTTGCACATGCATGGATGCATTTTACTTCCGTTTTCAGGAGCGGTAAGGGCCAGGCAGGCTGGATTATTAGGCACCACATAGTTTTGGGTACCCTGGCCTATAGGCAAAGTGGATGTAGGAGGTTCTTTTCTTTTCATGTCAGAAATTACTCTGTGTTGAAAGGAATTTTGCAGGGGGCATCTGAATGATGCTCTTTTCATGTCCCCCATTATGCAGCTCTCGGGTATCGAACCTATCTTTCCAGTCTCCAAGCCTAGCACCTTAACCACTAAGCTACCGGAGTGACTCTTAACGCTTCTCTTAACAGGTACACTTATAGTTCACTTAAAGTTCAAAGTGGCTTTTCTTCAGCTACATGACCCAGAAGCAAGAGTTTTTGGTTAAGGGTGGCCACATTTGGTAGCCAATTTATTTATTTATTTATTTTGCTCCTGCACCTCACCTGGAGCCATATAGAGCTCCCAAACCATGTCAAAAGAAGAAGAAAATAAAACCCCAAAGCTTCTCAGAGTCCATTTCATTTTGAAAAAATGGCATTTTGGAGTGTTTAATGGTGGTAAGAAAAACCTGGTGATCTGTTTAAAAGACGATTCCACATTTCCAGAGGCTTCAGGCAGTTCACTTTTGGGGATACCCAAAACAGAGAGGGTTGGGGGAATGGGCAAGGAGGATGGCACAAAGTCAGCCTTGCTGGTTGGCATACAGCAGTGGTGCCCAAACTAAGGCCTGGGGGCCAGGTGTGGCCCCCGACACCAATACATCCGGCCCATGAAGCCCTCGTCGCTCCTGGAAGCAGAAGTAAAACGCTCCCGTACGGGCGCGTTTTACTTCCGCTTCCAGGAGCGACGAGGGCTTCATGGGCCGGATGAATTGGTGTCGGGGGCTGCACCCGGCCCCCGGGACTTAGTGAACAGCTCCCTGAACCACATGATCGGCCCACGGCCCAAAAAGTTTGGGCACCCCTGGCATACAGGGTTGCAGTTTGCCCACCTTGCCCTAGGTATGGATGTGAAAAGGTTTTGCTTGAAGCTAGTTTCTATAGCAACCACCGCTATAACCTGCGCAGATGTGACTTTTTAAAATAAGGCCAAGACTGTTCTTTTTGTTGAGTCCGAACAGTGCCAGGACAGAGAAGGCAGGCTTCTGTGTAATATCGCTGGCTGAGTTACTAAGATAGGGCTTTGTTTTGGATTGGGAGGTATACTGATCCGTCAGGCTTAATTGCTAATAAATCAGCAAAACCTCCACTCCTGGGCACCTTTTTAAAAACAGAGAATGGAGAGCAATTTTTACAGTGTGTGCAAACTGTCTGTGGTGAGATAACAGACCCAGCATACATTGTTTGCTCTATTAAAGGCTATGCTCAATAATGAAGGACTCCATTAAAAGCATGCCCTGTTTGTTTGCTGTTATGTCCATCTTGCCTTACAGAGGACTTGCGCTGTATATGTGCAAGATAATAAATCCCCCTTTTTTTTAAAAAGCATCCATTCTTCAACTTGACGGGTTGGTATTTCACAGTCCTTGAGAAATTATTTGATTGCCTTTTATAAATGCCTGTCTTCTAAGGGAAAAATGTTCTCCATTTGAAAGCTGATAGGTGGGTAAATAATCTTCCAACAGGAGAAACACACGTAACTGTTTTAATAGAGAAATGTGTTACAATGAGATTACAGTACAGTGGAACCTCGTATAACGAAAATAATTGGTTCCACAAGGCACTTCATTATACGAATTTTATTTTTATTTTTTGTTGAACGATGCATGCATCGTCCAACAAAAATCCCTACGGGATGCATCATACAATGAAAATCTCTATGGGAAAAATCATACAACAAAAATCTCTATGGGGAAAATTGTAGAAAGAAAAATATTCATTGTATGATGCACCCCTTAGAGATGATCGTTTTAAGATGCAACTTTTTAAAAAATATATCTTTGCTGTATGATTTTTTTATTGTATGATGCATTTGTTATATGAGGTTCCACTGTATATGAAGAGTTCTCCCAACAGATACTACAAAATTAGTTACTTAATTACTTCCCTCCTTACATACATACATACATACATACATACATACATACATACATACATACATACATACATACATACATACATACATACATACATACATACATACAATTTCAAATTTTAGAGATACTGTATGTAACACTTTTCAGTTCCTCCCATACCTGCTACCTAGTCTTTCCTGGTTTAGTCCATTGTGCCTAATCTAAAGAAGATAGCCCAAAGAAGCCTGGTAAATGATCCTGAGGCATAAAATTTTAAATTTGTACCTACCTTTGCAGCTTGGTTCGGTGGGGCTATACAAATCCTAGGGCCTTCCTGCAGTGAACAATGCCTCAGTTTGATCCCAGTCCAACTTATTCGCCCATGAGCACACATGGGAACCAACTCCACCACCAGTACTTTTGTCTCTTCCAAATGACCCCTTTGTCAATCCTAAGAAAGTTTTCCCAAAACCAGGACAGCATCATAGCAAGGGATTACAACAATGCCAAGGGATTACAACAGTGGTTCACAATGTGGGGCCCACACTCAAAAGGGGCACTTCAATTCCCAGAAGCCTAAGTCAGTACATTGACTAATCAGTGCTCTGGGGAATTCACTTAGGCTTCTGGGAATTGAAGCCCAAAATCCAAAGGTTGGGAAGCTCTGGATTACAAAGAGGTCCTTATCTTAAATCTCATGCGGCCATAACAGATGGAAATTTTAAATCGTATAGTTAAATCAAGAATTGTTGTTGTTCAGTTGCACAGTCGATTCCGACCCTTTGCGACCCTATGAACCATTGCCCTCCAGGCACCTCTGTCCTCCACCATCTTCCTCAACCTACCCAGCTCTGTGCCCATTGCATCTACAATACCATCCAGCCATCTCATTTTTGGCTGCCCCCTTCTTTCTTTTGCCCTCCACCCTTCCCAGCATCAAGGCTTTCTCCAGTGAATCCTCTCTTCTCATTTGGTGTCCAAAGTATTTTACCTTCATCTTTACTATTTGACCTTCTAAGGAGCAGTCAAGGTTGATTTCTTTTAGGATCGACATTTGTTCTCCTCACTGTCCAGGGTACTCTCAAAACTCTCCTCTAACACCACATTTCAAAGGCATCCTTCTGCACTCAGCTTTCCTAATGGTCCAGCACTCACAACCATACATTACAACAGGGAATACCATTGGCTTTACTATGCGAATTTTTGTTTTCAAGGTGATGTCTGTACTTTTAACTATCTTCCCCAGGTTTCTCATAACTTGTCTCTCAAGCATCAGTTGCCTTTTTATTTCATGGCTGCAATCTCCATCTGCAGTGATCTTGGATCCTAAGAAAGTAAAATCTGTCACTGCTTCTACTTCTTCCCCATCTATTTTCCAGGGACTGGTAGGGCCTGTTGTCATTATCTTGGCTTTCTTGATGTTGAGTCTCAAGCCAGCTTTTGCACTCTCTTCAAGCTTTTCCTATTCCAAACCACTCCGTCATTGCTGAAATAATAATAATTTAATATCAGAAATTTTTCTGGGTTGAAATGATTTTTGCTGGAGAAATTCTGCTCAGGGGATGCCCCAATGAGGCTCCTTTCATGTTCCCAAGATGTTTTTCCCCACTGAAGTGGTCCCTATTTATCTGCTTGGAATTTCTTGCTTTTGATCTGTTAGGTTGGCAGGAGCTGAGACAGAGACAGGCATTCAATCTATTGTGCAATACCTGAATCTCAAACTGCTGACTTGCCGGCCTTCCGGATAACAAGGCAAGCTTCTTAACCACTGAGCCACCAGAGCCCCGGAACCTAAAATGAATGTTGCCATTGAGAATAGTTACTGGAGGACTCAATACATTTTGATGTGTCTCTCCTCATAGAGAGAGGACACACAAACACATGCACTCTGAAATCTTGCTAAATCCTAATTTCCAAAGTTCTTTCTTCAAATATTAGATAAAATGTTTGTTAGGATTATATGATGATGGTCCTTCTTTCAGTCTCAGTTGACATAAGGTCCTTCCAGTACTGAAAAGGAAAAAACCAGTGGTGGGCTGCTGCTGGTTCGGACCGGTTCAGCTGAACCGGTAGCAGAAATCCGGTGGGGATTGACGGGGGGGGGGAGTAAACCCCCGGGCGACCAGTTCGGTCGCCTCTCCGGCTGCCCTCCGGATTGCTTTTCCAGGCAGCCCAAAATGGCTGCTCAGAAGTATGCATGCGTCAAAACTCCATTTGACACATGCATACTGAAAAATAGAAGTGTGCATGCGTCAAATGGAGTTTTGACGCATGCACACTTCCAAGCAGCCATTTTGGGTTGCCCAGAAAGGGCGCAGCGGCTGGAGGAGCGGCGGCCTTTCCTCGGTGCACCACCGGGCCAGACTGCACTGCCAGGCTAGGCTGCGCTGCGCTGCCGGGCTGGGCCAGGCCAGGCTGCGCTGCCAGTCTACCATGCCACTTTGCCACCACACCACTGTGCCACCACTGTTCCTGCTGTTCCTGCCTGCCTGCCTGCCGCTCCCCGACCAGGGTAAGTGACAGGTTTGTGTTTGGGGTGGGTGGGTTGAGGTGTGTGTGTGTTTTATGTAGTGTGTTTTTATGTGTAGTTAATTTCTATTCTTATTTGTATTTTAATGTGTTTTTTATTTCTATTTTTACGTGTACTGTATTTTTATTTAATTTTTTATTATTTTTTTACTTTGTCTCCCCCCACGTCGTCATGATGTCATTATGTTGGCTCCGCCCATGACATCATAACATTGACTCTGCCCACGATGTCATGATGTCAGGGCTTTGGCTCTGCCCATGATGTCAGCTCTGCCCACAGTGTGGTAGTAAAAAATTTGGCAGCCCACCACTGGAAAAAACAGATGCAATCTCACCAGACGAGAAGCCATCATAGGCTGTACCATGGACTAGGATAAGGTGGAATGGGGATTTGGGCTCTGCAGGTGTTCTTGCTGAAACTTTCAGCAACCCTAGCTAACACATCTAATAGTAAAGGATTATGGGAGTTGTAGTCTAAAGACATCCAAAAGACCATACAGTAGTTGACAGAGGCAAACTAGGGACAGAGGGAACTGCTTCTCTGCTTTATTAGGAAACCTCCTCTTCCTTCTTCTGCCATATCCAAATCCGAATATAGGCGATCATCATGGCGATCAGCCATGAAGACTGTCCTGAGACTATAACACAGGGGTCTTTCATCTGCCTTCCGCATCGCAGCATGACACCTGTACCATTGATCCAGTTCCGCGAGTCACTTTCTGGTCCTGAGCCCTTTTGGCACACAAAGTCATCATCACCCCAGGCCAGTATTGATGAATCTGCTGCTCTCTATCAAGATGGGTTCAAGTGGGATTTAATCCACTTGAGGACCATCACTCTTCCCTGTGGACTTCGGCACCCAGGGCCATTATTCCTCAGGGTTGTTAGGCTACTTAACTGTCACCTGACACTTGGTGTTGAGTTGCTGGCAGTATGGTCTACTCTATCACCACAACACAGGGGTGCTCAAACTGGATCCGGCCCCCAGTGCCAATTCATCCGGCTCACACTGCCATTGTCACTCCTGGAAGTAGAAGTAAAACACACCCATGTTGGATAAATTGGCATCGGGGGCCAGATCTGGATGCAGCCCGTAGTTTGGTTTAAGCAGAGAAAATGGCAGCCTAAAATCTATCTCATCCTGTTGTGTTTTACTTTCATTTCCAGTGGGAGGAGCTACATGACTGGCCCGCTGAACCATGTGACTGGTCCGTGTCCTGAAAAGTTTGGGCACCCCTTCCATAGTAGGATAACTTGGCTAGAGCAGGGACATCTCCCATGAATACTACTGAGGAATTGGGATAGTGAATGTATGGATCGTGGTGTGATCTTTATCACCAGTCATACAGCTAGAACCTTCCACCACACAGAAGGCCTCTTGGTTCATTGCTATCAGCAGGCAGAAAGGGCAAGCACTCCTGTAAATCTTTTTACCAATGTATAAGGGTAGTAAACGGTGGGCAGAGCTCCCATTCGGATAATCTCCCTTTGTATATTTTGTATAAACACAAACTATTCAGTCCTCACAGCTGCTTTCTGCGCCACAGTAATTGGTGTGAATAGAATTAATACTTTCGTTCTTTAATGAACATGTCTGTGCTAATCCAAGCTGGTCTAATTCTCTGCATTTTGCCCAGCAAAAAAGGAAATTGAGATGAAAGATTTGTGGAACAAACAGTGGGAAATAAATGCTCAGCTCCAGCAGTTTACTTATTCGGTCTCCCTCCCTATTCTTTTCCCTGATGGAATATGAGCTGAAGACTGGAACGTAACATGTTTATTTAGCAGTAATAGTGTGTGTTGCATTTGCAAATATATTTTCCTTCGAGTCAAACTTTGGAACAGTAGGGAGAGTCATTTCCCCCCTCCCGATTTTGATGCACTCCCCTGATCTATGGCTGGTAAATCTAAATACTTCTCTAAATACTTCTCTATATAGCAAATTCCCAGATGCCCTGGGATGGAGCCATGGGTGTAAGACTATGTTTTCCTGGTTAGGGTCCATTCCTACACATGACTTGTGATCCCAGCTTGATTCTTCTTGCCACTCCTGTCTCCTAACTCAGTCCTAAAGACTTATTTATCTCAAAGGATTGAACATGAGTCTAGGGCAGTGATGGCAAACCTTTTAGAGACTGAGTGCCCAAATAGAGGGGTGGGGCAAACTCTGTGCTGCGGGAGGGAAGAAGCTCTCTCATTGGGCTGCTGGTCATAGGGGCAGTGTGAACTCTGTGCTGGAGGGAGGGAAGGAAGTGTTCCCATTAGGCTGCTGGGCAGAGGGGTGGGGAGAACTCTGTGCTGGGGGATGGTACACATGCCAACAGAGAGGGTGGGAGTGTCCCATCTGTCATGCGTGCCATAGGTTTGCCACCACTGGTCTAGGGTTTCTTGGACATTGTAAAATTTAGCATGCCACAACTAACAGGTTGTTATATGCTGTAACTTACAGAACTAACTTTCCCTCTCTGTGTGATGTTTTCCAGGTCATAGAACAGGATAGATCACAGGTCATTCTTACCACCTTCAATTAACTCATTAGCAGATGTATAATGCCAGAATGTTTATTTTACATCCATCCACTAACTATTTATAACTCAAGAGAAACAAAGTTCACAGTAATAAATCTAACCCTGAGGAGTCATAGAAATGTAAAAGTCATAAAAGGTTTAGATAATCTCATCTTCATCTGGCAAAAAGTTAAAGTGATTATTTTGCTTCTGACAGGAAGATTGCTATCTAATGCTAAGTGGTCAGTAATTGTTACATGTCTGGTCTTAAGAGTACCCATTTGTCTATATTTTATGAGTACAATATGGGTGTATAGTGAAGACTTTCATTCATGTTATTCAAGTTATATATATAATCTTTAGCAGTTAAGAACCACATACACACAACAGTTAGAAACAACTTAGATATTTACTTTCTGCTGTTACTATTCTACATTATATTTATTATTAGTTCCAAAGTATAGGTGGATGGAACCAGAATATATAACTAGTTCTTTGTATTACTCATAATTAGATTAAGCTACATCTTAGTAAAGCATCTGGAACAGTTATAACTTAATTATGTCATGGATCATATAAGCAAGTTAATTAGGTTATGAACCTGGTCATGAACTTGGGAAAAGTTCAGTTTTGATAATTGTGGAAGTGATTATACCATGAAAGTATTTTATTGAATTATTTGTGCTTTAAAAGTAATAGTTATAGAATAATGCTATGCCTGGTTTCTGTAATTACACTTATTATCTAAATGAGTTAGCATGATGTCATTGCTATCCAATGAGTTTTGCTCGATGTCATTGCTATCCAATGGATTTCGCTTGATGTCATTGTTATCCAATGGGCTTGCTTGATGGTTAAGGCACCTAGCTGTGTTCCTGGAAAAAGGATATAAAAAGCCAAAGCAGAATGTGGTCTTTGCTCAGTTCTTTTTGGAAACCATTTCCAGACTGAGTCCTGCTGGCTATGCATGCAAGCAGTAAATAAAACTCTTTGCTGTTTTTTCACCTATCGTTTGGTCTCTTTCATTCTTTGGCCTGATCTAGCCACTACAACCCCAATCAGGGATCTTATATTATTCTAGTTGTATATAACCACACTGATCTTCTGTTATTATTAGTTGTAAATAGCTATCTGTTATGCTAGCCAATCATTGTGTATCTCTGTACTTAATATGTATAAAATAATGCCATGAAGTTTCACTCCTATGTCTGATGAAATGGACTTGATCCATGAAGACTAACAGGAGTTAGTCTTTAAGGTGCCACAATGTTTTTGTCTTTTTGTTTTTTGCTTTGCTTGTTTACTCTCTGATATATCTTATTTATTCATGTTTATCTCCAGTACCATATCACAATCTTCTCTGAACAGGTTACAGTTAATTTTACTTCCAAGAAAACTGTGTAGATGACATAGAAGTCCCGTTAATTAGTTAAAGGAAAATGTACGTGGGGTTCACTGTTACATTTACAGTCAAACCTCGCTTAGCAAGCGAGTTGCTTAGTGAAAAACTCGCATAACGAGTGGGTTTTTCAAAAAACAATCTGACTCGCATAGCAAAAAATTTTGTTATGCAAGTCGGACTTTCCCTATGGGAAAACTCGCATAACGGAAAATTTTCACTATGCGAGTTTTTCCATAGAAATGCTCATTATGTGAGTTTTCCCATAGGAATTTTCGTTATGCAAAAAAACCTCACATAGTGAAAAACTCACTTAGCAAGCAGCCTCACAGAATGAATCATTTTCATTATGCAAGGTATGACTGTACTTATACAGTACTGTACAGTAAAACCTTGCATAAAGAGCACCTCACTGAGAGACTAAACTGCATAAAGAGCAGAATTTTCTCCAAATGGTTGCCCTCTCTTAACTACTAAAAACAACCAAAAACTCACTTAACAACTAAACTGGGGTTCGCAACCCCCTATCCCCGCCAGAAGTCACAATCGGTCACTTACAATGGCAGCAGCAGTGCTTTTTCCAAGTGTTTCACTTAAAGAGCAACTTGCTTAAAGAGCAATCCTGTGGAACGCATTATGCTCTTTAAGTGACGTACCACTGTATCATTATCAAGTTGTTAATATCTAAACACCCTTCTTTGTTCGGCTTCTTCTTTAGAATTATGCTTGGGCTGTCTAATATATTTTCGAAGCCTCCCTCCTCTTTTTACCACATCAATATAGCAAGTTGTTTGGCATCTAATGAACAGATTCATTTCAATTTTTATCAATGGAGTGTCTTGTATTGAGTTGTTTGTGTCTTATTTTTCAGTTGCAAATTAACATCAGCAAGATTTTGCACACTTTCTTTTTTGTGGGATAGTCTCTCTCCTTCTCCAGCTTCCAGATGAACAGCTCCTTCCCTTATGCAAAATAGTTATTTAGCAATGTTTTAAATTATTATGCATTATTGAACCTTTCAAAAACACACACTATTTATCTATAAATTACAATAGACAGCTGTTTGAAGAAATAAAAAAACCTCTAAGGGTACACGCATAGATAACTATTAAATAATTTTTACATTCAATCAAGTCAATTCTGACTTAGCAGCAATCTTTTCTGGGTTTTTTCCCCTCCAGTATATAAGACATTGAACTTGATGACTGGAAGGTCAACAAGTCAGCAGTTCAAGACCTGAGTGCTGCATGATGGAGTGAGTTCCTGTCCCTGTCCCAGCTCCTGCCAACCTAGCAGTTCGAAAGCAAGAAATTGCAAGTAGATAAGTAGGTACCACTTTGGTGAGAAGGTAACAGAGTTCTGTGCACTAGTCATGCCTGCCAAATGACCATGGAAACATTTGCAGACACAGACTGCACTGGCTATGAACAGAGATGAACACCAATCCCTGGAGTCCGAGAAAACTGGCTTTCAAGCAAGGGTGACCTTTACCTTGCCTTATACAATGTTCAGATGTAGTTCACCATTCCTTTTCTCTTGAGGTGTTATGGAGCAGCGTAGCTTGCTCAAGCGTCCTCTTGGCACTTTTGTTGGGAGGCATAGTAGGGAATTGAGCTCTCAACCTCTGGCACTGCAGCCAGGTACCCAATCCATTGAACTACGTATATGCACCCATACACATTCCAGTCCAAAGAGCAAGACCAAGAAGGTAATGAGAATTGAACATGCTCAATGACTGTCTGCTGGGGGATGAGAACAGAAAACTGGGAGTCTTATGAAATATGACGGATCTGGCTGCTGAGAACATGGAAGACTCTGTTCCACGGTATTTTATTGCAAGTCCTACTTGTAAATGGTATACCTCTCAAAAAATTATTGCACTGGCAATGACACATGCAACTTGCTATGTAAACTAATGAAACCCGAGGTTCATGCTATGAGTTTATGTCATTGCAACAGCAAAACACTGAGAGTAAAGCATAACTTTTTGGAAAGATGGGTCCCACCCAGTGAAACATAACATGACACCATATCTCAAGTCAGCAATTATATGAGTTCAAGGTGTTCTCAGAAGTCATCTAGTCCATTTCGTGTCAATGCAGACACTCTCCTACAACAGCACCTCCATTTAGGAGCCCTTTCTTCGAACCTTTCCTTAAAATGAGCAACACTTTAGCTTATGCCAAACTGAACAAAGCCTTGTGGTAGCCTAATTCAATGTTGTTTATAGTGGAATTGGCAAAGATACAGGATGCTGGCTTTGGATGAGACCAAGGAGGCATGGGGGTCATAGGGACTTTTTGTCCCTGTTTACTTTCTAAACTCAAGGCATCTGTGATGCAGGACATCATCCATGGGCACCATCCTTTGGTGCTCAATACCGTTGAGGGAGTGTTTGTTTTTTTTGTATGGATGACCTTTTGCAAGGGAAGGAAGTGAAATCATGTTAAGATAGTTGAAGGAAAGCCTGTTGCAACATTATGTACTGTTAGATCCTAAGTTCTGTCAGGATCAATTGAGTAGCCTATTATACTTTGTTGAATGTTCCTTTAAGACAGGGGTGCCCAAACCTTTTGGGCCGTGGGCCTATCATGTGGTTCAGGGAGCCAGTCACTAAGGCCCGGGGGCCAGGGGCGGCCCCCAACGCCAGTTCACCTGGCCCGCAAAGCCCTCGTTGCTCCAGGAAGCGGAAGTAAAATGTGCCCATACAGGCGCGTTTTACTTCTGCTTCCTGGAGCAACGGGGGCTTTGCGGGCCAGGTGAATTGGCATCAGGGGCCGCAACCGGCCCATGGGACTTAGTTTGGGCACCATTGCTTTAGGACCTCTGTGTATGTTCTGTCACATCCCCACTGAATCAAGTAATTGTGCTTGTGAAATGTCTTTAGAAACAAGACTATCTCAAAATGTGAAGTTGGTTAGCCTGCCTGAACCGTTTGGGTTTATGGGCTGACTCAATGCTTAGCCATATGCTGCAGGAAAAGGCCAGTCACTGCTGGTGATATGCTGCTGCACTGAATGTGGAACGAAATCTACTGCCTGAAGATGCCTGTTGCTTTTGGCATCTCCCTGGGATGAAGGCAATGTTGGACTTTGTTTCTCTTATCTAGCTGCCTTTGTTCCTGAACATGCTCAGATATCAGCTCTGCTACTCCAAGGCCTTCACAGAGGTCTGCTCCGATCCCTCCTCCTCCTCCCTCTCCATGATAGAATGGCAACACCACAGGGTAGAGGTGGAATATAAAGTGTCTCCCTTTTGCCCACATCATCCAAGGGCATTCATTGTTCCCTTGCAGCTGTTACGGCAGTTCAGCAGCAATTTGTTCCACTTTATTTTTAGTTCACCAACTCTGGGTCTCTTCTCTGACAGACACATTGCACTTGAGTCATCCAGGACAAGCCAAATCTCACATAACAATTAAAAGTTCTTAATTGAAAGAGGCGAGTGCAAAAGCTGGCTTGAAACTCAGCATAAAAAAACCCCCCAAGATCATGGCATCCGGCCCCATCACTCCCTGGCAAATAGAAGGGGAAGAAATGGAAGTAGTGACTGACTTCACCTTCTTGGGATCTAAGATCACTTCAGATGGTGACTGCAGCCATGTACAGTGATATTATTGCTTAATTGCATTGCCACATTGTTGTTGTTTTGCTGTGTGGTGTTCTATCATAGCATCGTTCGCATTATTATTGTATTCTATTGGTTGATTGTATTCTATTTTGTACACCGCTCTGAGTTGGTTGCACCAAGTAGGACGGTATAGAAATCCAATGAATAAACAAACAAACAAACAAACAAACAAACACTTACTTCTTTGGAGGCAAGCTATGAGAAACTTAGGCAGCATAAACCAACAAAAGTCTGCAGAGCTAAAACAATGGTCTTCTCAGTAGTAATGTGTGGCTATGAGAGCTGGACCATAAGGAAGGTTGAGCACAGAAGAATAGACGCCTTTGAACTGTGGTGCTGGAGGAGACTCTTGCGAGCCCCTTGGATGGCAAAGAGATCAAATCAATCAACCCTAATTGCTCTTTGGAAGGAAAAATACTGAAGCTCAAGCTCAAGTACCTTGGCCACCAAATGAGAAGAGAGGACGCAATGGAGAAGGCCTTGATGCTGCGAAAAATTGAAGGTAAAAGGAGAAGTGGGCAACAGAAGGTGAGATGGCATCGTTGACATAGTTGGCATAGATCTGGGTGGACTACTGAGGATGGCAGATGGCAGAGGATCCTGGCATGCTATGATCCATGGGGTACAAAGGGTCGGACTCGATGGTGGGACTGAACAACAACAAAATTGAGGGCTACGTTCCTAGTCTGACAGCTAGAAATCAGAAGTGGCAAGCTGCTTTCAAAGGCTGGGAAATTATCATGTCCACATACAAACAAATTTGTGCCTATGCCATGGACAGAAGCCTTTTTTTTTTTTTTTTTGCTCACTCCATGGAGTCCTATGTTACAACTCCAAAGATGTTTCAAGAAGCTAAGGAAAGTGGAGGATAAATGTACATAAAGTTACTGAGCCCTCTTTGCAGATGTTTTCTCTGCAAACATGCACCTCCAGCTGGGAAATGTCCTTTGGATTTGAACACTTCCAACACCATGCCCTTAACAGGAACCTTTTTTGTATATTCATGCTGCTGTCACAGCCATACCCCCCACACCATCCTCCAAGAGAACTGAAAGCTCTCTTGTTTTGAGACAATTCTCCTTTTGTCTCTGGGACAGCTCTTTGGCCTGGCCCTTCCTATTGTTTGCCTCAAACAAACCCCCACAGCACACTCTGGAACTGAGAAGTAAAGGGAGAAAAGGATTTTGAGTCCAAATCATGAAACTGATCAGGGATTAATTGTAATTAAGTGGTAGCTTATCCTTTAGCAAATATACTAAATAAGATCATTTCCTTGCATCATGGAAAGTTTTCTGAGCACATGTGGTTACTGAGAATCTTGCTAGATCCATGTCCAGCAGCTTTCTTAGTATGGTTAGTATTAGGTCAGGCAAAAGGAACTACAGAATTAAGTCACCAAAAGGTGCTTCTTTTTGGAAGTTTCACGTCGGGCGAAGAAGAAGAAGAAGAAGAAGAAGAAGAAGAAAGTTGTTTTGCCACTACAAAAACATGCTCAGTCATGTAACTGTAGCTTTGAATAATTTTAAAATCAAAGAGGTATAGAACCAAAATAAATTGACTGGCAATGAGCTAGACTTGGAAGATTTTCCCCCTTGTTTGCTGAGATTCTAAAGTAGGGGCTGGTCATGTGTTTCAGTGGGCCGGTCTCTGGGTTCCTCCTTGGCACGTCAGATTCTAAGCCCCATGCATTCTGCCCAAACACATTTGCTGAGAAAGGACAATGGAATCAGTGGGACAATGGAATTCCAGCTACAAACAGGATATGGAAATATACTGTACTTTTGTACAAAGCAAGCATAATTTGGGTCAGCCAAATTGCTTGAGCCAACATAATCATAATCACCCACAATTAGGCAAGGCAACCCTGTCTCACTTGCTGCGTTGCAGCTGCAACTGCTTAGCTAGAACTGGCTATTCACAAAGCCACTACCAAAGACACTGTCCTGATTATGATAATTAACCATCTGCCAGACACAGCAAGCTGGCATGGGGACGGTGGCAACTCACAACCCAAGAACATCTCATTGATCAATGAAAATCAACACCAGTCAAAGGAGATTAAGCACACAAAATATCACAAGTGCTAAATAACATTCTGGTTCCCAGAAGCCAATCATAGAATCACTGAGTTAGAAAGGGTCTTTTAGACCATTAAGTCAAAACTCTTGCTTAATGCAGGAAACCCAATCAAAGCAGAATTGGCAGATGGTTGTCCAGTTCTCTCTTGAATGCATCCAGGGGTGGAGTGCTCAACTTCTCTCTAGACAGTTGGTTCCACTGACACTGCTCTAACCCAGGGGTGCCCAAACTTTTTAGGCCATGGGCCGGTCACATGGTTCTGGGAGCCGGTCACTATGGCCCAGGGGCCAGCTCCAGCCCCCAACACCAATTCGTCCTGCCCACAAAGCCGTCGTCACTCCTAGAAGCAGAAGTAAAATGCACCCATACGGGTGCATTTTACTTCCGCTTCCAGGAGTGACGAGAGCTTTGTGGGCTGGATGAATTGGCATTGTGGGCCGGATCCAGCCACAGGCTGTAGCTTGGGCACCCCTGCTCTAACCTTTAAGAAGTGTTTCCTGATATTCAGTTTATATGTGGCTTTTATTTTATTTTTAAGTTTGAGCTGGGCCACTCCCCCTCAGACAGCTGAGTTGGCTGGTCATATGGTTCCCCTCACTGTAACGCTGCCATAAAATACATTTGCAACAGCTGTAGGCATGTTTTGTCACGTGTTTTCTGTGCTTCCAGCAGGAGCAAGGGCAGTGGGCCACAGAAAATGGCATCATGGTCCAGGTCTAGCCCATGGGCCTTTGGGTTGCAAGCCCATCTACCTGGGGTTTTGCCCTGTATGGGGCTCCATTATTTGTAGCCGCTTTGATGGTGGCTTCTTAGTGTGGAAACCTGTCTCAAGCTGCAAACCTCCCAGCCCTACCTGGAGATGTGTTTCCAACCTTTCCCTTCACACTTTAGCAACCACCTTTGAACCACAGACTTTGTACCATTAAGAATTCAAAACTAGGAGCCTTGAAAAAGCCCACAGAGTCCCTCCTATGATGCAAATTACCTTGACATTCCTGCAGTCAAGTCAGCAGAGGTGCGCTGGTGTCATTTTTGAAATCCGAAGTTGAATTGTTAATAATTTTTAAACGTTATTGCATAAAAATGGAAGAGCTGGTTTGTGAACAACATGAGAAAGGGCATGCTATGGCATTACCAAACTAATTTGAAAACTACAGTAATTCAATATGCTTGCAATTGGAGACAAAAACTTCAAAATGCTTTCCATAAACTGAGCTTTTACTGGTAAGACCAAAATCATTGAGTTAAGTGCCATTCAGCTGAGTGCATTGATTTCTTTTCTCTCTCTCTCTCTTTCTCTCTCTATCTTAGCCATGCCTTTAATGGTTTCCATTTACTGTTTACTGAAAGAAGAAGCAAGTACAGCAAAGGCATTATCAGACAGAAGAAAAACCAAGGCAAGGGTCTCTGAGGGGTGGGAGGGGGATATTGCATTGGTTTCCGGGAAACAGACACTGACCTAAAATGTCTTCCCTTGAAATATCAGTGGCGCAGCATGAAAACATTCCAGTCTCCTGTCTCTAGTGCTTTCTTCATTCGTTCAAACTGGGAAGAATAGGAGCCATAGCTGCCCAGAGGGTAATGCCATGTACCCCAGTTTGTTGCTATGACTTATAAAAATGGGGTATTTGTTTACCATGGATTTAATTTTGACAGCAACTGTTAGTGATGGCAAACTACACATGGCTTAATTTGGTCCTGGACCTAGATTTTGTTAGGTACTGTCATACCACTTCTGACCTATATCATGACTCTATGAACTAATGACTTCCAAATGATCTTATTAACAGCCAAATTACTGTGTGACAGAATGAGCACCCATCATCTGTCTCAGCATCTGCCAGCCTAGTAGTTCGAAAGCAAGAAATTGCAAGTACATAAATAGGTACAAGTAGATAAATAGGCTCAAGTGGCTAAGACGCTGACTGGAAGGCGGGAGGTCAGCAGTTTGATTCCCGAGTACTGCAGGACAGAATGAGCTCCCGTCTTTGTCCCAGCTCCTGTCAACCTAGCAGTTTGAAAGCAAGAAATTGCAAGTAGAAAAATAAGGATCACTTTGGTGGGAAGGTAAACAGTGTTCTGTGCACTCCGGTGTCTAGTCATGCCTGCCACGTGACCACAGAAACATCTGCAGAAGTAGACAACACTGGCTCTTCGGCTTTGAAACAGAGATGAGCACTGAATCCTAGAGTCGGATAGGACTGGCTTTTGAGCAAGGGAAACCTTTACCTAAATAGGTACCACTTTGGCGTGAAAGGTAACAGCGTTTCATGCACTAAACCATCTAGTCATTCCTGCCACATGACCATGGAAACGTCTGCAGATGAAGACAGTGCTAGCTCTTTGGCTGTAAACAGAGACAAGCACTGTGCCCTAGAGTTGGACACGACCAGCTTTTGAGCAAGGGAGCCCTTTACTTTTACCCTAGGTTTGGCAAACTTAAGATGGTGGTTCTTTGACAAGTCAATCCATCTCATGTCCAGTCTTCCTCTTTCTTTAATGCCTTCAGCTATTCCTACCACTGTTGTCTTTTCCTACAAGCTTTGTAAGCCTTGTTTCTGCACAGACCTGGTAGATCAAGTTATTAAACAAACAGGCAGGTATGCAAGCGGGCAGATAGACAGTCATAGACAAGCAAACAAAAAACCCTGCGTCTTTCCCTTTGCCTAACCCCAACTTAAACATTCCTCTCATATGATCGGTGTAGCATTCCCCAATGGGCCAAATTGGTCTATAAGCAGCTGTGGGGTGAATAGCTTGCCAGGATCAAAAGATTTATATTCCGGCACCTTGCAAAGCTTTTCCCTAGGATCTGTGACACTTGGGGCATTCTTGACACAGCATTCAGGATTCTATTGAGGAAAGATGAGAGGGTTCCTCAGTAAGCTTTCAATAAGATGATCCTTGGTAATGATACTGCCCCGAAGCTTGGTGTAATCTCTGGCTGGAAAAAAAAACCTTTTGGGCTAAATAGTGTGGTCAGTTTATAATGAGCTGCTCATTATAACAATCTGTATTCCAAGCTCAGTATGGGTGACATCACTAGTAAGAGGTTCAAGCACAAATTCCTTGTCCTGCTCTTTAAAGAAGTGTTTTGGGGTACACATCCTCGAAGACTGTCGGACCGTCTCTCCCTCAGAACAACTCCCTGTATCACCCGGTTAGCACAGTCGACGCGGCTCAAGGTGCCAACCCCGAGGATGGCTAGAAAGTCTATAACAAGAAATTGAGCCTTCTCGGTGGCGGCCCCAACACTGTTGAATACACTGCCAGGGGAGCTGTGCCAAGCCACATCACTGGAAAGCTTTAAAAAACAATTTAAAATTTTTTTATTCAAGGAGCCCTTCCAGGGCGTGGTCCCTTTAGCAATAAACTAGCCAGCTAGTTGATCCTCTGTGCCTTTAAATGCCAGCTATTTTATTTTAGTTATTTTATTTTATTCTGGTATTTATATATGTGTGTATTTTTAAATGTGTGCCTGTTTTTAATGTGTGAGTTTGTGCTGTTAGCTGCTCAAAGTAGGAAAATCCCCTAGATGGGCGGGGCATAAATATAATAAATAAATAAATAAATATTTTTTAACCACAATCGGTCAAGGCGAAAGGAACTACAGAATAACTTCACCAAGGTGGCTTCATTCTGGCGGTTTCATGTATGACCTAGACACAGAAGAAGAAGTTGTCAATGACATTCAGTTCTGTAACACTTGCAGCAGTCATAAGAACCAGCCTTCCAGTGGCTTCACCGCTTCTTCTTTTCCATTTTCCCTCTTTTTCTTGTTGTTTTTGCCTATTGTCAGGATTTATCAAGGGTTCCTTGGAACCAGGATCTTCTCTCTCCTTACTATATTCTACAAACCATCATATATTGTAAACCACTGATCTGTCATCACCAGAGGAGACAGCTCTGCCTCTCATGTAGACTACATGAAGTTCCATCCTCTTCCTAAGATTGGATTTGGCTACAGGTCCTGCCTCCCCCCCCCCAAAAAAAAAAAAAAAAAAACAACCAGTTAAGATGCTGTTTTTCCTTTCCTATTGTTTACAAGAAAGAGCAGGAGAGAGAGAGAGGGTGGCTTAACGGTTGTGATACTGAACTTGATGACCAAAAGGTTGGCAGATCAGTAGTGCTGTACAAAGGAGGAAACTCCCGTTGTCAGTCCCAGCGCCTGCCAACCTAGTAGCAGCAATCTTTTCTGGGTCCCCCCCCCTCCAGTATATAAGACATTGAACTTGATGACTGGAAGGTCAACAAGTCAGCAGTTCGAGACCTGAGTGCTGCATGATGGAGTGAGTTCCCATCCCTGTCCCAGCTCCTGCCAACCTAGCAGTTTGAAAGAAAGAAATTGCAAGTAGAAAAATCGGTACTGCTTTGGAGGGAAAGGTAACACTGTTCTGTGCACTCCAGCATCTAGTCATGCCTGCCACATGACTAAGGAAATGTCTGCAGATGTTCTGTCATTATAAAGAGATGAGCACCACCCCCTAGAGTCAGGCACAACTGACTTTTGAGCAAGAGAAACCTTTAAGAGCAGGAACATAACAGTAATAAAATTACAAGTTGCTATTTTTGTTATGTGCCATGATTGAGCACATCTCTGATTGAGTGGTGCTGCTACAAATGAGTGGCCTCAAAATTCCCGATATTAACAGTCCTGCTGAGCTCTTGCAAACTCAAGGCCATGGCTTCATTTATTGAGTCAATACATCTTACCTTTAATCTTCCTCTTTTCCTGCTGACATCAGATTTTGCTAGCATTATTTCTACACATGCTTTATTTATTTGTTATATTATGTTGCTATCACTGCAATATTTCTTGGTTATGAAACTACTCAGACTCTTCTCCAATGAAATGTATTACTGTATTAATTTCCTGTCATGCTCAATTATAGACCACCCTCAATATTTTGTTTATGGAAAGATAGTATAGCAGTAAACTGATTAATTGACTGGTATATAACAATTATAATACTAATGATTATAATTATAATTATTATACATAATATGTTGACCTTATGTTATTATACTTTTTATATTTGTTGCTGATACTGCATGAAATTGCAATTGTTGTTATTAACACAATTGTATCATATTATTAGTACAGTATTCTAATATTCATCATCAGCCTCAACTCGATCTGAGGATATATATTTTTCCTGCCCCAGGATGCTGAAAAGCCTTTTGAGGCAGTCAGGAAAAATGCCACTGGGATGAATTTGTTTAAGGTGGATCACAGCTTGCCATGAAGTGGCACATATAAAATGAGACATGCAGGATTTAGCACCGGGACTGCAATGGATTGCCGCAGCCTTGAGGATATGGACAAAGTGCGCCTTCACAGCTAGTCTATCTGGCATGGCTTTTTTCACCTCCATGATCATTGGGAATCAAGAGTTTCTCCTCTGCTAATTTTGCCGTTGGGCCTAATATGATGGTTTCCAGTGGCATTTCCTCCACTGTGGGGACCATCACCCCACCTAAATGCCTGTAGCCATTGGCCCCTTTAGGGTAGGGATTCTCAACCTGTGGGTCATGGGCCGGATGCAACCCACTATGCAATTTCATGTGGCCCCCCTGGCCTCCACCACACCAGGAAGTGCCATGTGGTGGAAGAAAGGCAAATTTTATTTATTTATTTATTTATTTATTTATTTATTTATTAGTTCAAATTTATATTGCCACCCACTCGCCGTGGCGATTCAGGGCAGCTTACAAAAATACATTACATTACAATACAATATGTTGGTGTGGGCTCAGGGGGAGGGGCGGCGAAATAGCTGTCCAGCCCCTGAAGTTGTCTGAGGGAGCGTTACCCAGCCCCCAGCTTTAAAAGGTTGAGAACTCCTGTTTTAGGGAGTCAGGTTATTTACAGCCACCCAACACTCAGCGTTGAGTCGCTGGCTGTATGGTCTACTCCATTACTGCAGCAAGATGTCTGGGCAGACATATATTATAATATTACAGTTAGGGTTTATTATTGCTATTGTCATTGCTGCCATTATTCCTCTTATTGTTATTGTAGCAGCCAATATTTACCCTGGCTTTTCTTCCCCAATGCAGAATAGATGGAGATAATTCATAGACTATTTTAAGCTCCATCAACCACTCCTCCATAATATCGCTGGCTTGCAAAGGCACCTGGCCAAAGATCCTGGTCTCTTAACTGCATCTCACAGTGACATCCTCACCAGCCGTTTCTGCTAACAAGGATGGCTAGATGGCAAATTAATTTGCTACTTGTTGTTGTAAAGTCTTTGGGTTGGTTTCGTTTACATCCCCGACCATAATTTATGAACAGTGTGGCGGTAAAAGACCTGAATCAGCTTAATGTGCTATAAGTAGGACATTGTCATGGCAACTAGATGCTGAAGGTTTTCCACTATTTACGTATGGGTTCGCTCCCCCCCTACCCCGGCCGCCCTTTCTTGTTCCATGCCCTTCTACTGCTGAATCTTAATACAAACAGACTTAGAAGCATCTTGTTAGGAACGTGATTACCCTCTTTCTCATCATCAGTGCCATCTTTAAATATATACATATGTGTGCTTAGAAGATGCTTAAATAAACTTGCAGGCGTTTACAAACATTGCCACAAAGATAGTTAATGACTTGTAATTTAAACTAATTGCACAGAGACAACAACAACAACAACAAGAAGGGTTTGATTCTGGATTTTTCCCAGGATATTGATGCAGTTTGGATCAGAGAGATATCAACATGTGGTATGGATGATTTTTTTTTAAAAAAAATCTTTTTTAAAAAAAAAGGCTTATAGTACATTAATTTTCTGGTCTTCTTTGCCCATTCCTTTATCATACAGTATATGCAAAGTAGATTCCTTTATTTTTCTGTGAACTTCCTATTATACACTCAGTACAGCACAAAGTATAGCAGCATCACAAGTGTAGTTCAGCAGTCATTGTCTGAAATGCGGCATATAAACCCACATGCTGCAGCCTACATTCTGAGCCTGAAAAAGTAACTTTTCCACATTTCTGGGCATGACAAATGTCATTTTTCAGGAAATAATAATTCAGTTTACTGAGCTGGTGTAACTCAGTGGGTTAGAGCACCTGGAACCATTTCCATTGTGCCTCATGGAAAAGGAGTCTGCCATAATTACCCAAAGCATGTATTGCTGACCAGGTTACCTGCCCTGCTACCCCAGCAAACTGCACAGTCCCAGAGGGTCACCAGTAAGAGAGCTGAAGAAGTCACTTCTTAGTACTACCGGTATATACCCAGAATACCCTGGAAGCATCACCAGAAGCCATCATTGACTTAATTGGGACATTGTGGTTATTACATTATAAAGTTTGCTGCAACTCAATACTGGTCTATTTTTAAAATACAAATGCAAGTTGCTGTTCTTTGGTTTTGACTCAAGATTAATCAGAATTTTATTTCAGATTATTATTATTATTATATTATATTTATATTTAAAATAACAGTTTATTAAAATTCTCTCCTTGCAATTTCTAAAAATTTGAGATTAAAACTAAGTGATTACAGTAGAAACCCAAAGTACCCAGGTTCAGGACTTTGGGTGCTTTATCTATTAAAAGACTGACTCTGAAGTCCTGTGCATACAAACATAGTGATGTTAGTTTAGCATTGCCACCTCTATATGACAGCAGGTACAATGTGGACCTTTTCCTGATAAGAACAGCAATGTCTGCAGGTTTTGTATGGTACCAAAGTGCAAGCAATTTGCTTCAGTTTGTCCTTGATTTGCAAAATGCTCCAAGATAGAAAGAACTGGAGGTTTAAAAAATAAATCTGAATGCCATAAGTATAAATGGTTTGCTCTGGATTACTGGATTACTCTAGCATCCAAGGTTGTGGTCCAAAGCCCAGCTCTGAGAAGGGAGAGCTGCCAGCTTGATCTCTGCTCTGCTTCAGTTGCCATCACTTTGCCAAACAACTAGGGTAAGGGTACGTAACCTATGGCCTGCGAGCCGGCCCAGGCCCGTGGCACCATTTCATGTAGTCTGTGTCACCACCGGAAACAGACAGTCGTATGACAGCCGTAAATACACCCACAGCTGTCATAAACACATAAATGCTGCCATAAAATGAATCGATGGCTGTTGTAAATGCGTTTATGACAACTGTGGGCACATTTTACGATAGCGTTTAAGGTGGGGTAACCACTGCCGTAAACGCTGTCTGAGGGGGCATGGCCCGGCCCGTGGCGTGAAAAGGTTCAGAACCCCTGGACTAGGGAATGGTGCTGTCACTACCAGATTGCGATGGATCAAATGTTCTCAACCAACAGCCCGAAGGAACTAACAGGATACTGTCCTGCTTTTGCAATAAATCTGACTCAGGTTTGCTTTTCACACCTAGGTGAGCTTTCACACAAGAACTGACTCCCCAAATTTCTCAGCTGCCCATCTGCTCCATGGCTTCACTACTGGTCAGGTCTGATGACCTGCCATAGGAGAGTGAGCAGACTGACAGTCATCCTGTCACTAGCCTTGCTAGGTCAAAGTTTGAGAGCCAAAACCAATGTTGGAGGAGGAGGCCTCTTGTGATGTCCTGGAGAAGAACCAACAAGAATTAGGAGGTTCTGGGTGGGATTGCTTCTGGACTGCTGGTTGTGGAATCAAGGGGATCTAGGTAAAACTGAACTAATTAGGTAATATGTCAGCCTAGATTGAAGAGAATCTGCCTTTTAGGTCCCATATCTTTAATTACTTGCCACATTTTGTTGTGGTTTACACAGTCAAAGGGCTTAGTGTAGTCAATGAAACAGAACTAGACTTGTTTCTGATATTCCTTTGTTTTTTCCATGATCCATCTTATGTTGGCGATGTGGTCTCTAGTCCCCCTGCCTCTTCTGAACCCCGCCTGCACTTCTGGTAATTCTCTCTCCATGTGCTGCTGCAGTCTATCCTGTATTATCTTGAGCATCACCTTGCTAGCATGTGGGATGAGCACAATTGTTCGATAATTTGAACATTCTTTAGCATTACCCTTTTTTGGGGATTGGAACATATATTTTTTCAAGTGCGGCTCCATCTTTCTGAGACTTGATAGTTCACCTGGAGACTCAGAAGAGAATACCTGAGACCTCAGCCAGCACCCTGAGAACTGAAGACATTTGCTTTCACTGACCACAGGCTTACACTGAGACCTGGAGTTGTTTGATTTTTGAATCAATTCTCTCACTGCATTACATAAGTGCTTATGTACTATGTCAATTAAATATACATATATTTAAAATCTTAAAGATATTTTGCCTCTCCCTTCCCAATCTTGGAGTGCTGAATTGCCAAATCATTTCTAAATGCAGTGATTTAAAATCCTGTGTAGTCCTTGATGGTTTCATCTTGCCATCTGGAGCAAGACAGGGAATTGAGTGCATTGCTTATGCCTGGAGTTGAAATGAAATCATCTTAAAGTGAAAGGTTGCTACCTAGTGGTAAACTGAAGAAAAGCTACCTGGCATAGAGAATTTCACAGCATGCGGTTCATCATATACTGTAGAAATAAACTGGAAAATGGTTTGAGTTTTTTGAAGTCAATGGATTGTCCTGTAGTCTTTGAGTCAATATGTGAATCCTAATGGAGGAATTTGTAATCCAGTCCACTATTTCGGTTCAGGAGATTTGCAGGATTTCAAATAGAAACATGCACATAGCTGTTTATTTCACATCGTTCCCCATCTTTAAATCAACATACAATGTGGGAAGCCCAATACAAAAACATGAGGATTACCATCTCTAAAAGAGCCCTTAGTCTGGTTTTACATGTTTCTTGAAATATAGAGCATACAGCTACTTATAATCAATAGAGTCTCATAATTTTGCATATAAATATTTTGGGGACAGAAAAAAGGTACTACTATACTAAAGAAATATTTTTTGATGTACTTCCAATCCATCAGGTGTATTTTTCATTTAATTAGTCTTAGCTTATGGTATATCAAGCTGTTGTTATCTCAACGCTATTGTATGGCTGTGAAACATGGACCTTCTATCACCAAGACATCAAAAAGCTTGAGGGGTTTCACCAACAGAAGCTAAGATCCATCCTGAACATCAAGTGGGATGACTATGTCACTAACATAGGGAATGTTTTGTGGTAGTTTTTAATGGGGTTTTAATTGTGATTTTAAATTGTGGTTTTAATATCTGTATCCACCCAGAGTCTTTGGAATTGGGCAGCAATACAAATTTTAAAAATAAAAATAAAATAAATACTGTAAATCACAGTCCTAGAGAAGGCAAAGCTAAACAGCATTGAAGCTTCCATCATAGGCCACTGTTTTAGATGGATAGGGCATGTTTGCCATATGGATGATTCCAGGCTTCCTTGCCAAATTATTTGTGGGCAACTTAGATCTGCCACAAGACCTCGCGGAGCAGCTGAAACAAACCATGATAGTGTCAGGTATAAACCCACAAACCTGGGAGGCAGCAGCCAAAGATCGCCTGCTTTGGCACCAGACCATCTCTGCTGCTACTAATCACTTGGAAGGGGAAGGCCACAGACATTAAGAGGCTAAGCAACAACCACAGAAGCTTCATCAAACTCAATTTCACCTCCCACCAGAAGAGTAGCGTGCCTTGGCTGGGCACCGTATAAAAATTTGTTTGGGGGCCCTTAGGAAGGGTAAAGATTTGTTTGCTTACGCACGTTGGGGGCCCCTGTAGCCCGGGGGCCCCGTATAATTGATACGGCAGATACGGCGGTAGCTACGCCTCTGCCTCCCACCATCTATTCGGTGTACTGTATGGGGTCGCATGTTTCACGCCAGGATCCGTTTATGGAGTCACCAGAAACACATCCATCAGGTGAGAAAATGACTTCCAGGAAAGAATGTATGCTCAGATATGAGTAGCAGCCAATGCCAACGCCAACAATTATAGGTCACTTAAATAGGGACCACTTTGGTGGGAAAAGATCTTGGGGACATGAAAGGAGTCTCATTCAGTCGTCCTCTGAGTGGAGTTCCTCCAGCAAAAATCCTTTCAACCCAGAAAGCACCTTTGTGTGCTTTTGACATGATAAAAAAATCTCTTTTTTTTAAACCCCATCAAACTTCATGTCAAGTACACTAATACCCCAGATAATGCTAAGACTTGGTTCCACAAGTCTTAGCATTATCTGGTTTTTAATGTTGTGCGATGCATACATTGCACAACATTTTAAAAACCCGGTTCCCTTTCCAAAGAGGAAAGGGAACAGGGGGTCGATCCACCTGCCTTTTTGGAAAGGGCAGCGGGGATTCCATGTGTGGAATCCCCATTGCCCTTTCCAAAGAGGCAGGCGGATCGAGCCAAGCACCAGTTTGCTTGGGGTGAGGGTTCACGCGCCTGGTCTCCCCCCCCCCAACCAAACCGGGGCTCTGAGCATCAGACAAAATACGCTGCCGATCCGCCCTTCGTAGTGGTGGTGTGGCTGGGAAGCAGAGCAGGAGCTCCCTGTTCTGCTTCCCAGCCACACCATCACTACAAAGGGTGCAGGGGTGGAGTGTTTGGGAAGCAGAATGGGGAGCCCCTGGTCTCCTCCCAAACCACGCTGCTGCTGAGAACTTCGCAGCACTGGTTTGGTTGGGGTGAGGGCGCGTGTGCCCGATCTTCCCCCAACCAAACCAGCAGCCTGAGCCTGCGTAGATCTCTGCTCCAAAGCCTGCAGGGCTGGTCTCTAGCCCTGTGGGCTTTGAGGCAGAGATCAATGTTGGAGAATTTGAGGCAAACATTTGCATCGCACAATGTTATCTTAACGTTGTGGGTCCAAATGTTTGCCTCAAATTCCCCAATGTTATCCGGTTTTAGCGTTGTCTGTTGCTTCTAACAACATCCAAATTTTTATTTAGAAAACAACAAAGTAATGTCAACAAGCATCAGAACAGATCAAAGTATGGCTGTACCACAGAACAAGAATAGTAATTCAAAACAATAGCTACAAAATAGAATAAAGTAATCCTTCATTTCCCATATCTCCGTAAAATTTTAAAAAAATTCCAACAAACTCTCTTCAGGTTTTAATCAACTCTCTCCCTGTCCTAATTTATGCTGAATGTTGTGTTCACCATTTCCCCCTCTTATACTAACATTAACCAATCAAATAATAACACCTCACATCGGTCACTTTCCCACTTGTGGAAACTTCAGGTGTTAACCTTTCACACAAACAGTCTTGCAAACATTATAAGTTGTGGGCTGTTTTCTAAAAGAGGTGCTTGAAACACCCAGACTGTATTTTAAAAAAATTATAGCGCCATTGCTTACAGCTGTAATTCTATTAAAAACGTACACTATCATACAGATATGTACAAAAGAAAATCCATGCTAGGGATATTTCTGAGGGATCAGATATATTTCTAGGCTACTTGAAGGTGCTCTATTATATTCTGTGTTAACTCTTTTGCATAAAGATTGTCCTGTTTGTCCTACATAAAGCACAGAAGGACATTTTTGGCAAGAGATGGAATAAATCACATTGGCAGAAGCACAAGTAAAACTGTTTCCAACGGCACCACACACAACATTAAAGGCAGGTTTACTTGTGCTTCTGCCAATGTGATTTATGCCATTTCTTGCCAAAAATGTCCGTCTGTGCTTTATGTAGGACAAGCAGGACAATCTTTATGCAAAAGAATTAACACAGAATATGATAGAGCACCTTCAAGTAGCCTAGAAATATATCTGATCCCTCAGAAATATCCCTAGCATGGATACAAATCAGACATCCAGAATGGCGACACAGAGAAACCTGTCTCAAACCACTTCAATCTACCTGGACACTCTATTCAAGACCTGAAAGTTACAATTCTGGAACAGAGAAATTACAAAACTAGGAATGAAGGAGAGACAGCAGAAATTAGTGTTTTTTATTTTGTTTTCTGATATACCTGAACCACAGTTTCATGAAATTTCTCTTAACTGTACAATACAAAAATATTAAATGGTAGTTAGTAAATTTAAATGTCTCCCTTGCTCGAAAGTCGGCCGTATCCAACTCTAGGATATGGTGCTCATCTCCACTTGCAGCAAAAGGCCAAGCACATTTGCAGATGTTTCCATGGTCATGACTAGATGACGGAGTGCATGGAATGCTGTTACCTTTCCTGCCAAAGCAGTACCTATTTGTCAACTTGCAATTTCTTGCTTTCTAACTGCTAGGTTGGCAAAAGCTGGGACAGACAAACACTCAGTCCAACACGGAGCACTCAAGTCACGAACTGCTGACCTTCCAGTTGTCAAGTTCAGCATCTTAACCACTTAGCCATATATTTATCTGGAATTACTTCAAAGTTTAATAGTTTTGTATAGCCACCACTCTTATATACAGTACTTCCCCATAGCGCTTAGTGCACTCTCTGGGCAGTTCACAAGTTAATTAGCATTTAGCATGGTTAGGAAATAACCTTCTTCTTTACTTCCTCTTTTACCCCCTCAGATGTTGAGGGTAGGAAATAACTCTCCCTTAAATATATATACAGTACTTACTGTACTTTTTAAATCTCACTTTTCCATTTTTCTAAAGTATCAAAACAGTCTAAGCAAATTCCACAACGGAAAAAGAATGTGATACTGTAGGCCACAACAGTGCTATAGCTGAGAAATCCACATGGTGGAGTCAACACACGCAATTTATCTTTATGTAACACTTCTTATGAAAAAGACTTGGAAACATTAAAATGTATCTCCAAGGGAGTCGTAAATGATGGAATTAACTACTTTTTGGAGCAGAGGTCATAAAAATATCAAATATATCTGTTCCTCACCTTTTAAAATTAGGGATGGGCCCTTCATGTTTAAACAAAAAACCAAAACAGGCTCTTGTTTAAAGAATAGTTCCTATTCTTGAAATGGGGTACATAGAAAGAGCCTCCTTGAAGATTGTGGTATTTTTGAACCACACTCAGCCGTATTCTGGTAACAGTAATGTGGTGTTGCTGGCTAACCTTTCTCACACTAAGTCAGGCAAAAGGAACTACAGAATGAACTCACCAAAGGATGCCTTCATTTTGGTAGTTTCACATTTGGCCTAGACATGGAAGAAGAATTCATGAAATAGGAGTACTGTACATGAAAATTGTGTATTTCTTTCATGATCCCACTCTCTTGTAAACTTTAGTGCCCTTTCGTCTGTCAAATCACCTGGAAAATGTTTCATCCAACTGCATTTCAAGGGTATCCAGTAGCCAGCCAATCAAAATATCCAGGGAAGTAGGAATTTTGATTCTGTGAAACAGTTTGGAGTAAATGAGAAGTGCTCTTTGTTTCAGTCATTTCTTGTGAGATTAGTGTGTCCTGAGCTCCTGATAACCTCCATCCTGTAGTGCTCCTGTCTGCTGTGTTTCCATCATGGATTCTTTTTTAAATTGCCCTTTTCCTGATTTCTGTCACTTTTTAGTTTTAATCCTCACCTGTCCATTACAATTTCAAGTGCTTGTTCCACCATCCATTTAGGTTTTATTTTTACTGCAGAAATTACCTTTTTACATTATTCCCTAATAATATTAATATTAATCCACAGTTCTTCTGGTTCATAGACAACAGAGTTTAGTAATACAAATCTGTTCCTTATGTGGACTTTAAATTCATCAGGAAAGTTGTTGAAATTATATTTTGCCACTACAATTCTCTTAGTGTTCTTTTTCAGCTTTACTCTAATGTTGGATATTAATAGTTCGTGATCAGAATCAAAATCCCCTCTTTATCTTGTTTTGGTAAAAAGAATACAGCTTTACCATCTCCTGCTTCCAATTACATAGTTTGATTCTATAGTTGATCACCTGTTCATGTCCACTTGTACAGTTGTCTGTTCAGTTACTTGAAGCATATATTTGCAATAACACATTGTTGGATTCACAGAACTTTAGGAGTCATTTTCCTACTTTATTTCTGCCCCCTAGGCCAAATTTTCAAACAATGTTTGGTTCTGTTTTGCTAGTATGCTGGTGTGGGGCTGTGTGGACAGTTGTCCTCATTGGTTGGTTACAATTAGAGGCACTGATCTCTTGCTGCTCTTGGTGTTGTGTTGTTGCTGGTTGCTTTCATGAATAGGTATCTCTGTGTCCTAGGTAGCTAGCGCTTGGCTGCCTGGTTACTACCTTGTGTTTTTTCTACTGTGCTGCCAAGGTCCAAGGGGTCTGTTGTGTCATGTGGGTGAGCACATAACTATTGTTTTGAATGTGATAAAATAAATTAGTGCCCACATAGGTCTGATTATTATTTTTCTTTCTCATGTACTGCTGCCTGGTTTTGGAATACTGTACATTGATTCTCTGTCACCTTTCCTTCGCTTTTTCAAAGTTGACTTTAAAGCAGGGATTCTCAACCTGCAGCCTGCAGGCAGGATGCAGCCCACGGCACCATTTCATGTGCGTCCACCACCTCCACCACACCAGGAAGTGCCATGTGGTGGAGGAAGGGCAAAATGGCCATCTGGCCCGCAAAACTGTCTGAGGGGTCGTAACCCCTGCCCCCAGCTTTAAAAGGTTGAGGACTCCTGCGTTAAAGTTTTCTTTAGGGGTTTGGAGCTACTGAAAAACACGAATGGGGAAACATGGACTCAAAAGAGGCATTCCATTTTTTGTGTAAAATAAAAGGACCCATACATGAAAATGGCTGATGTAAATGTGCCCGCTTCCACTTCCAGGTGCAGGGGCTGGATGGAATGGTGCTGCGGGCTGGGTCCAACCTGCAGGATATAGGTTGTGAACCCCTGCTGTAAGGGGTTACTCTGCACATCCTCAACTGGCTGTCTGAACCCACACCACAAGCCCAGGAAAGCCAGGAAGGGGGAGAATTCTGAGACTGAGGCCGGTGGGGAGATGTTGACGCCGGTGGAAATACTGCTCCTGGTTCAGTATAACTGGAGGAAAGGTGATGGAGAATAGGAGTTGCAAGACTTGAGGTCATCATTGTTAAACACATCTGATGAGGAAGAGATGTGGGGAGCAGCACAGGGAAGAACAGTGACACCATCCTCTGTGCTCCTGTAGTGGTGACAGTAGGGGAGCCTTTGAAGTATAGACAGCTCTTCATACCCAGATCTGGCTCTGCTCCACCTTCTGCTTCAATCCTGGGGATGCCAAAAGCAACACACAAGGAAAAAGGTGTTACCTGAAAAATTGTTACTTTTTAAATTTAGGGAAACGTCCCACAGGCAGGGTTGAATCAGGAACCAAAAGATCACATTAAATTGTGGGTTTAAATAGAAAGGAGTTTATTGAATTGAAGGTACCATTTCAATTCAAATAAAGTCCACCCACATAATGAGCCCCTAACTAAGAATGGAGCCACAGACAAGTTGTTTGATGCATACCGTATTAGAGAAGTTTACTTAATTGTTGTATTTATAATTGTTGTATGTATATGCCGCCCAATCAGGAAAACCCGACTCTGGGCGGCTCACATGGTAAATAAATAATATATACAATATACAATACTTAGAAAGCAAATAAGAAAATAAGAAAACAAGAAGCAAAATTAAACATTGGATAGAGAAAGAAAAACAAGAACTGTGAGGCAAATTAATCTCCCCCATAACACATGGCCTTTAAGCTATGGGAAATTGCTACCACAGGGAAGAACCACAACAGAAGGGGTTCTGCACCAGACAATGGGAGAAGCCAGCTTATATGTGCATTCAAATGGAGCAGAAAGGGGCTTGCACAAACACTATTGGTCCAAGGCATCATATGGGAGGGGAGTGGGTCTGCCCCCACATTTGATTTGCTAAGGAGTGTCCACATGGAAGAGGAAAAGTCCACCCCCAAACTTGGTTGGTCCAGGATGTCACATGGAGAAGTGGGAGGAGTTTTGCTATGTGGCCAGCATGGAGGCTGCTATGGGAGGAGTTTAGGTCAGCTGCAAAAGTCCATATTTGGTGTTTCCCCAAAAAAACACTCTTGATTGGAGGAGATCATCCAGAATCCCAGCCCAAAGTTTCCTGGTTGTTTGTCATCTTCCTTGTAGATAGCTGCAGATAGCAAATTTCCTTAACAATGGTTTCCTGATGGGCTTAAATTCAGCGGCTGCAACTGGTACAGAATGCAGCTGCTTGGGTCATGATGAGGTGTGCGGGTGCTATGATCGTGCCTCACCATTACTCTGGGAGCTGCACTGGTTGCCAGTGTGCCTCCAGGTGCAATTGAAGGTGCTGGTTATTACCTTTAAAGCCCTACATGGTAGTGGGCCAGGATACTTAAGAGACCACGTTGCCCTAAGAACATCTGTCCGTCCCACCAGAGCAAACCGGAGAGGCTCTCAGATTGTATAATCTGCTAGAGAGGTGCACCTCTCTAGAGGAGGGTCTTCTCTGTGTCTGCCCTGGCCCTATGGAACCTCCTGCCAATTGAGCTACATCTCCAGTCAGAGTTGCTGCCCTTTAAAAAGGGGATTAAGACCTGGCTGGTGGGACAGGTATGGGGTTTGGGCCAGATAGTTACTTCAGCTTATTGGCTCATCTGACACCTCCCTTTCTTGATGTATGACTTTTTAATCTTTTAACTCTGCTTAGTTTTAATCTCTTTTAATATTTTTATCTTGATTTTATATTGTGCTTTATGTGTCTTTTCAAGCTTTGTTAGCTGCCCTAGGACTAGGTCTTTTTGAGGAGGTTGGCATATAAATTTGATTAAATAAATAAATAATAAATAAATGGCACCCATTGTTCTCTCTCTGGCCTCTCCAAACAGCCAGATTGCAGCAATATCTCTGGCTTTAGTTCCTTTTCAATTTGACCTTCTAAGACATGAAGCAAATTTAAAATGTTAGTTTTTACCTTCTTATATAGCAGTTTATAAGGAAGAACCAACGCTTACCAAAATATTATTATTCTATACAGAACAAGGGAAATATAAAAGAAACTTTTATTAACCTTTATTAAAATATGTGGGGGGGGGGGAATCTGGAGCCCTCCATGTTATTCAATAGCCCCATTCAGGATTGCAGTCTGTCAAGGCAGGAGCTTCAGTGAAGATGTCCCTGGGCATTCCCCACCCAGCATTGTGTACATATGTTAATTTATAATCTACCACTGACCCCAAAGACAATAGAGAGAAAGAGACAAGCAAACAGAGAAAATAATTAATCTCAAGGCTTCAGGGATGGCTGTAGCTTCCAGAAAGGGTGGAAGTGAGTTCCTGGCTTTTGGGGCAGCAGATACAATGGAAGGCTTTTGGACCTGCCCCAGGGCAAATGAGAATATTCAGAGAAATTCCTGCAAGTGAATCATGGTACAATGTGGTGTGTGTGGACATGTAAGCAGTAGTGGGCTGTAAAAAATTTTACTACCATACTGCGGGCAGAGCCGACGTTGTGAGTGGAGCTGACATCATGATGTCATGATGTCATGGGCGGAGCCAAAGTTTAAAAAATTAAAAATTAAAAAAACTTAAATAAAAATACACATTAAAATACAAATTAAAATAAATACACATAATACATAAATACATTAAATACACATAAAAACAAACTACATAAAACACACACACCTCAACCCACCTACCCACCCTCCCCAAACACAAACTCGTCACTTACCTGGCCTGGGGTCGGGGAGCAGCAGGCAGGCAGGAAGGCAGACAAGAACAGCGGTGGCACGGTAGCATGGTGGCGCTGCGGCAAAGCGGCGCTGCGGCCAAGCAGTGCGGCCTAGCCCAGCAGCCCGGCCTGGCCTGGCCCAGTGGTGCACTGAGGAAAGGCCGCCACCACTGCCACTCCTCCAGGTGCTACACCCTTTCTGGACAGCCCAAAATGGCTGCTCGGAGGTGCGCATGCATCAAAACTCCATTTTATGCATGTGCACTTCTATTTTAAAAAAATAATAAAAGCTGCAGTTATCAGATATGGGGTAACAAGGGGGTCCTGGGATCACCAGCATCACAGAGGCCAGTGTCCCTCACCTAAATCTCCCTTGCTTGAAAGCCAGACATATCTGACTCCAGGGGTGTGTGTGCTTTTCTCTGTGTACAGCTAAAGAGCCAGTGCTGTCATGTGATGCAGGCATGACTAGATCCCGGAGTGCACAGAACACTGTTACCTTTCCTTTTGAAGTGGTACCTATTTATCTACTTGCAATTTCTTGCTTTTGAACTGTTAGGTTGGTAGGAGCTGGGACTGATGATGGGAGCTCGCTCCATCACACAGCGGTTAGGTCTCGAACTGCTGATCTGCTGACCTTCCAGTCATTAACCTAACCTCAGTGTCTTAACCACTAAGCGACCATTCTGAATTAAGAGAAGAAGAATGGGATGGAATATGGAAACAAAGAATTGTGAAGAACATGTCTATTAGAATCAAAGAAAATTGTTACAAAATGATTTGGAGATGGTATATGACACCAGTATGATTAAATTATTATTATTCTATATATAAGAAAGCTTGTTGGGGATGCAAAAAAGAGACTGGAACATATCTACACTTATGGTGGGAATGTAAGTTTGTTAAGAAAAAACAGAATAAAGTTTTCAAAGAAATTAATCAAATATTGTCCATAAAACATAGAGGTGTGTCCCAGTTTTATTAATGGATTTTGGAAAAAGCTGCTTAAAAATAAAAAGAAAGAAATGAGTATAACAATGGTAACAGTTATGAAATTACTTATTGTTAAAAGATGGAAAATAAATTGTGAATTCAACTGGATGATTGGTATAAAGAACCATGGAATATTGCGATAAATGATAGACTCACATGTGAACTAAAGTTAAAGAAGGGATTAACAAAAAGAAATGACTCTAAAGAGATTTGGGGAGAATTTATTGAACATGTCTTAATTAAAGCGATATACAGTATATAATTCTGTTATTGTAGTTGTTAATGTATTTTTAAAAAAAACAAATTAAGATTAAAAAGTTTGTTAAGGAACACAGTGGTGAAAGTTGTGATATACATCTGCAATCTTTCATACTAGTGAAGCTAAAGATTTTACAGGTAAGAATACCAAGCTGTGAGATTATTTGTGTTGTTTTCCTGCACAGGCAAAGGTTCGTCTTCTTCCATGTCTAGACCAGACATGAAACTGCAAAAATGAAGGCACCTTTTGGTGAGTTCATTCTGCAAATCCTTTTGCTTGACCTAGTGTGAAAAAAAGATTAGCTGGCAACATAAGGTTGCCATTGCCCAGGTCCAGGATATACCTGTGTGTGGTTCATAAATACCACAATCTTTGAAGAGGCTCTTTCTGTGTACTCCACAGATAAAGGTAAAGGTCATCCTTGTTTGAAAGCCAGTCATACCTGTAATATATTCATAGCCATCCATTATACTTTAATGAACTGGCTATTACATTTATGCAGTAATTAACATTTCTGAATGAGATTCAGAGCAACCTCCCTTACAACACATTACAGACATCGCACCTGGATGTTTATAAAACATAGATAACATGTACTGTTTTGTTCTGTTATGTATTAGCATTGTTCAAGGGGGTGATGATGGTTATTAAGCACTATCCAAATATGTCTATGCTGCATTCACACTTGGTAACAATGTGTGCAATGTCTAAAATAATTATAGTGAGATGATCAAGGTATTACATGGTGCAACATCCAGCCTTTGGTTTAGGATGAATACATGTGAAAATCTGTCATTCACTTCACAGACCCGATTTCCGAGGGATATGAGAGGAAACAGGCAAGCTCTAGCGGTAGCTCTTAAAAGTTTAGCCACGATCATATAGAATTATTTATAGAAACTAACTTGAACAGCTGCTTTCCCCTCTCTCTTGTGGGACTCATTAAAATCCTGTTTGACACTCAAATAAGGCTGTATGTTGGGTGGTGAGAAGCAGGAAAATGTGTGTACTTTAAAGAAATTACAGGATTTGGAAATTAAGATCAAAGGTGCAGAACAATTTTGAAGTTCCTCACTGTTCATCATGCTTTCCAAATGAATTAAAAAATGATGTGTAGGGGCAAGATGGTTTTCTTCCCCACAGTCAAAATTGGAATGATGAAGCTAAATGCAGCCCTGCATCTCAAAAGGAAGAAGGAAACAAAAAGAGGAGGTAGTTAAAAAGTATCTCAGGAAATTACCTATGACACTGCAAGTAATATGATAGCTCAGTGAGACGTACAGTTGCTCAGCTGATATCTATGACTATCAAGGCATAAAAGGAGTTAAGGCTGAGATCTTATGTATACAGTCATACCTCGCATAACAAATTTAATTCGTTCTGCGAGGCAGCTCGCTATGTAAGTTTTTTGCTATGCGAGTCAGATTCGCATAACAAATTTTTCGCTATGCGAGTCGGACTTTTCCCTATGGAAAAATTTGCATAACGAGCGTTTCAAGGGGGAAAACTCGCATAGCGAAAAATTTTCGCTATGCGAGTTTTCCTCATAGAAACACTCATGCGAGTTTTTCCATAGGGAAAAATCCGACTCGCATAGCGAAAAATTTGTTATATGAGTCGGACCACTTAGCAAAAAACTTGCTCATTATGCGAGTTTTTCGCTAAGCGAAACGCTCATTATGTGAGGTTTGACTGTTCTTGGAATGAGCCCCACCAAATTTAGTGGAATTCTCTTATGCACACCATAAGGTTGGTCTGCATAGCTTATGGTAACCAATTATCTGCCTCAAAACAAATCTCTTTAATCAATAGCAAATTCCAAACCAAAGCTCACTGCAGATGGTGATTGCAGCCATGAAATAAAAAGGTGACTGATTCTTGGGAGACAAGCTATGAGAAACCTGGGGAGCATAGTGAAAAGCAGAGACATCAAATTGCAAACAAAAATTTGTATAGTCAAAGCAATGTATGGTTGTGAGAGCTGGACCATTAGGAAAGCTGAGCTCAGAAGAATAGATGCCTTTGAGATGTGGTGTTGGAGGAGAGTTTTGAGAGCCCCCTGGACAGCAAGGAGAACAAATAGGTCAATTTTAGAAGAAATCAACCCTGACTGCTCCTTAGAAGGGCAAATAGTAAAGATGAAGCTAAAGTACTTTGGACATCAAATGAGAAGAGAAGACTCACTTGAGAAGGCCTTGATCCTTGGAAAGGTTGAGGGCAAAAGAAGAAGGGGCGGCCAAAGATGAGATGGCTAGATGGTATTGTGGACACAATCGGCACAGAGCTGAGCGAGTTGAGGGGGATGGTGGAGGACAGGAGTACCTGGCGGACAGTGGTCCATGGGGTCACAAAGGGTTGGAATCGACTGTGCGACTGAACAACAACAAAACTCCTTCATATCATGAAAGAGCTCCATTGTAAAAGCACACATTTTCTTGCCCTAGGTATTTTGTGAGAGTCTGGCCAAGTTATCCTGCTATGGCAATACAGTAGACCAGTGATGGTGAACCTTGGCAATCCAGGTATTCTTGAACCTCAATTCCTAGAAGCCCAAGTCTCTGTGATTCCACACAAATAGGTTTACTGTGTGGATTCACAGAGACTTGGGCTTCTGGGAATTGAAGTCCAAGAACACTTCGAGTGCCAAGGTTTGCCCATCATGACAGTAGACTATACTGCTAAATGGTGAGTGTCAGGTGGTGGTTAACTAACCCAGTGGTGGTGAACCTATGGCATGTGTGCCAGAGGTGGCACTCGGAGCCCACTCTGTAGGCACCCATGCAGTCATTCCAGCACAGAGTTCAACTTCACAACCCCAAGGACTAACAGCCATTGGTGCTGAAGTCCACAGGGAAGGGTGATGGTCCCCAAGTGGATTCAATCCCACTTGAATCTATTTTGATGGAGGGCAGAAGCTTTATCAATACTGGCCTGGGGCTGAAGAGGACTTTACATGCCAAAAAGGCTCAGGACCAGAAAGTGACTTGTGGAACTGGATCAGTGGTATGGGGTTCCTGATGCGATGCGGAAGGCAAATGAAAGGCCATTGCATTATATTTTCAGAACAATCTTCAAGGCTGATCACCACGAGGATCGTCTATATTCAGATTCAGACATGGCAGAAGAAGAAGAAGAAGGTATTTTGCATGCTTTGTTTTGTGAGTACTGTAGTTTCAAGTTTGACTATTGGGAAAATATTTCTAAGGAAATCCCGTTGCATGAGGAAATACAAGCAGCTATCGGTAAAACATATTCCTTCAACATTTGTTTCAAAATATGCTACAATTAAAAACTAGGAGCAAGCCAAATATGAACCAGTTCTTAGGCCATACTTAGGCGTGTTTTCATACATCTTAGATAAATGCCAACAAAAGTCCTTTCCTACTTAGTAGAGAGCTAAATCAGAGAAAGGCCCAAACGAGATACTGTACTGTATATTAATTCTCTGTCTGTGATTAAGATGTAACAGTAGAAGCAAAAACAGAGGCAGTGTGGCCAGTGGTAGGTTGTCAATATTTTTACTACCCCACTGTGATGTCATCACAGTGTGGGTGGAGCTAATATCATGACATCATGATGTAGTGGGCAGGGCCAAAGAAAAAATAAAAAAAAATTAAAATAAAATAAATAAGCACACACACAGACACACCTCAACCCACCCACTCACCCCAAACACAAACCCGTCACTTACCTGTTAGTATAAGTGCCTGGGCAGCACCATGTTGCAAGATGGTATGGTCACCAGTTCTCTAGGATAACATGCCTTAACGTAAATGTAAAACAGCTGTACCTCCTTAAGGGTTCTCCAGTTGGAACAGCACTTGGAACAGCACAGGTGTAGCTTATTGATAAGGTTTATTTTATTTATTTATTTTTATTTATTTTATTTATTATTTATAAATAAATAAATAATAAATAAATAAATAAATAAATAAATATTGATGAGGTAACTCCAAGACTTTGCTTAAAAACCCCAAGCCGGCTGCCAGGCCTTTTTAGGAACTGTGGTAGTACGTCAATATAGGTAAAGGTATTAAATACACATTAAAATATACACAGACACACAGTGATGGGATGTAACAGGTTTGCACCAGTTCGCCAGAACCGGTAGTAACTTTCCACAGCGTCCCGGAGAACCGGTAGCAGCTTTTTTTGGGGGGGGGGGAGATCACCTTCGGGACTTACCTTTTCACTGGTTCCCCCACTATGCATGCACGCCAAGCAGTTGGTGTGCATGCATGCCTACAGTGCTTGGCGCATATGCACGGCCTCCTTGCTGTCCTCCCAAGCGGGGAGGGGGAAGAGAAGCTGCTAGCCTGAAGCTGCTATAGCCTGCTCCCCAGGGTAAGTGACTCACCTTTGGATGTGGTGTGTCTGTGTGTATTTTAATGTGTATTTAATACCTTTAATTGATGTACTACCACAGTTTCTAAAAAGGCCTGGCAGCTGGCAGGCCTGGCTTGCGGTTTTTAAGCAAAATCTTGGAGTTACCTCATCAACAAGGTACACCTGTGCTGTTCCAATTGCTGTTCCAATTGGAGAACCCTTAAGGAGGTACAGCTGTTTTAAATTTACATTAAGGCATATTATCCTAGAGAACTGGTTAGGCAAAGACTTAGTACTTAACTTCTTTAACTGTTGAAAAGTTGAAAAGTACCAAAATGAAGCCATCTTGTGGTGAGTTCATTCTATAGTTCCTTCCATCTGACCTAGTGTGAGAAAGATTAGCCAGAATAAGCTTTAAGCTCTGGTTTAAAAGCTCTGGTTGATTTGTTTTTGGGGTGGTTGGGTGTATTTTAATGTATTTTTATTTAATTTATTTACGGATTTGTGTTGTGGGTCGGTGGGTGAGTTGAGGGGTGTGTGTGTGCGTGCGTGCTTATTTTTATTTTATTATTATTTTAAAAATTATTTGGCCCCGCCCACAATGTCATGACATCATGATGCCAGCTCCGCCCATGATGTCATGACATCATGATGTTAGCTCCCCCCATACTGTGATGACATCACAGTGGGGTAGTAAAATTTTTGATATCCCACCACTACAGACACACCACATCCAAAGGTGAGTCACTTACCCTGGGGAGTAGGCTATAGGGAGCTTCAGGCTAGCCGCTTCTCTTCCTCCTCCCTGCTTGGGAGGACAGCAAGGAGGCCGTGCATACGCGCCAAGCACTGTAGGTGTGCATGCACACCAAGTGCTTGGCGTGCATGCGCAGTAGGGGAACCAGTGAAAAGGTAAGCCCAGAAAATGGTTCCCCCCAAAAGCTGCTACCAGTTCTCCGGGACACTGGGGAAAGTTACTACCTGTTCTGGCAAACTGGTGCGAACCTGTTGCATCCCATCACTGAGTGTGGTTCAATAAGCTGCAGTACCTGCCTGAGAACCCAGCAATTCAAATTGTTACTGTGCCTCCAAGGAGGATTAGCCAAAAATCACCTGGAGCACATGAGCTTGATGTGGTTATTTGTGACCTGCTATATCTGCATCCTTGAGCGAATGCAATGGTCTCAATGTAACATCAAGAGAAGAGACTGGTAAACCACTTCTGGGTGCTTTATATGTAGAAAACCTGCTTACAGGCTCACCATAAATCAGAATATATTTGATGGTACATTGTTATTATTAGCCGTAAAAATGACAGAATACCTTGTGGCACCTGGCATAAGCTTTTGTGCTCAGGCAGCTCACTTGTTTTATCTGCTTGATTGGTCATTCATTGGGAACCCAGGAAACAGGACACACCTGGCCATGCTTGCCAGCTGTGTGTTCCTTTACATATGAGCCACTCAAAATGATATGTGTGCATCTGCCAGTAACTGGTTAATGCCCCACTTTTGTCAAGCACCTTGCATTTAACGCTGACAGTCCTGTCTTCAGTCACATCTTGAGTGTTGACTTTCATCTTCACTGTGGTAAGGTGCAGAGGACACATACCAAAAAAGCTATCCTTGTTCCAATATTTCTGGACCTGACTGTATTTTATTTAATGTTTACAGTGATTTCATGCTAATCAGTTTACTTTACAAGTATTTTAAACATTTTTTTAACCTGAACAATCCCAAATGCTAGTCACACGAATTTGTACAAATACTACTGAGGTCTCAAGTTTAATTAATTAATTAATTAATTAATTAAGTAAGTAAGTAAGTAAGTAATAAGAATAAGAAGAAGAAGAAGAAGAAGAAGAAGAAGAAGAAGAAGAAGAAGAAGAAGAAGAAGAAGAAGAAGAAGAAGAAGAAGAAGAAGTTATACAGTGGAATCCCGACATACAAATAGTTCAACTTACAAAAAGTTCAACATTCAAATAGAAATCCTGGATTTTTAAAAATTGGCATACAGTACAAATTTTTAATAGGAAAAATTTGACATAAATAACAGTGACATCTAGTGGCCACTTCTGATAGTGCAATGTGTTTTCGACATACAGTACTGTAAAAAATTTTTGACATACAGTACAAATCTCGTGGAACTAAAAAATTCATATGTAGAGGTTTTACTGTATCTTGCTTTTAGTGTCACCATGAGCAATGGCCACCTTGTGCCCACTAATCTTTCTCACACTAGGTCAGGCGAAAGGAACTATAGAATGAATTCACCAAAAGCCTAGACATGGAAGCAGCAGCAGCAGCAGCAACAGGGTCAGTGATTTTGAGCCAGTGGAATAAGGAACACAATCCCAGGCTCTCCCTGTGGACAAGTGAAACAGCAAAAGCCAATCACATGGATGATTCTGTAGATAGGATAGTGTATCTGTCTCTTCTCAGAAGAGGAGATATGTAGTGATGATAGTTGATTCACTCCACAGGGATAGGAATTTGCAGATGTATTTATCTGGTTGGTTTATTTTTAATTTGTTATGTGTTTTATTATGTTATTTTGATATTTGTATGTACACTGCCCAAAGTAGGAAATTTCCCAAATGGCCGGTATAAAAATGCAACAAATAAGGTGTAACTCAGGAAAAGATAGACAACACCTAGAAGTGAACCACTTGTTCTGCACATCATTTTGGCTTCCTGATCCATGGTATGCACTTGCATAAGAAAGGGCTTTTGGTAAGTGATGGTTTGCACTTTCAAGACTGTGTTTTCTAGGAGTCTTGCAAATTGCATCTGAAAGGCTTTGAATTGACTCCTATTTGGTACAGAAATGGTATTCTGGAGGGTAGGGAAACACTATGTATTAAGGACCAGAACGCTTTTGATGCAGTGGAAACTGGCATAGTTGAACTAGAACTTCTCAAGACATAGGAAATGAAGGGAGCAGCAATGGGCAATATACCAATGGACAGGCCATAGGATCAAACATAGGAAGCTTGAACTCTTGACACAACAAAATAATTATCATAATGAGAATTACAAAATCCTGGTGTGATAAGACTGGAATGTAATGGTAGAAAGGCATACAGTAATTTATTCAAAAGGAATAATGAATACAACTTATTCAAAATGAGGATAAAGAATAACATTGCATTTAAAAGATGTGTACATTGGAGAGGAGGGAACACAAGTAGAGTCCATATGGGTAAAAATCAGATGAGAGAAATAACTGATCACTGTTGGATTCACCATAGAACTAACCAGACAGAAAAAGTTGTATGATGCACTCCTAGATCGGGTTACACAACATTCAGATGGGAGAGATGTAGTATTAATGAAAGATTTCAAGTAGTTTAATATCTGTTGCAAATCTAATTTGTCCAAAAAGGTAACGCTTGATAAATTCCTTATTTGTCTCACTAAAATCATCATCCTCAACACCAAAGAAGGAACAGGTAGGTTAGCTATTCTAGAATTTGCTCTTATAAACAAGGAAAAACTATTGAGGCAGAAGTAGTGAGACCTTTGCATATAAGGGGCCGTGCCCTCTTGAGGTTTGTTATACTGAGGAAAGAGAAATGTGAGAATAACATAGTGTTTAAGTATCTTGGGTGGGTCTTTGTTGTACAGTTGCACAGCCGAGACCAACCCTTTGTGACCCCATGGACCATTGCACGCCAAGTCCCTCTGTCATCTGCCATCTTGGGCAGCCCAGCAAGATCTACGCCCGCTGCTTCTACAATGCCATCCACCCACCTCATCCTCTGCCGCCCCCCTCTCCTGTTGCCTTCAATCTTTCCTAGCATCAAGGTCTTCTCAAGTGAGTTCTCTCTTTTCATTTGGTGGCCAAAGTACTTGAGCTTCAACTTTGGTATTTGTCCCTCCAATGATCAGTCAGGGCTGATTTCCTTCAGGATTTATTGGTTTGATCTCCTCGCAGTCCAGGGGACTCTCAAGAGTCTCCTCCAGCACCACAGTTCAAAGGCGTCTATTCTTCTGTGCTCAACCTTTATTTATTTATTTATTTGTTTGTTTGTTCTAACTTGTTATCCCGCCCCAATTGGGTAATCCCAACTCTGGGCGGCTTACAAAACAGGAATAAAAATACATAATTTAAAACCATCATTATCAAGATTCACTTCACTATTAACAATTAAAAATGTGAGTTAATACAATATTAAAAAATTAAGCTAAAAAGAAATTGAACATTTTCAATTTACAAAATTACAGAAATTTTAAAAGAACAAGGGCAGGAGTAAGGAGGTAAGAGCAGAGGGTGGCTGTCTCATCTGATCAGCCACCCAACATGAGATCCAGCATTCTTTGATCCCCAAATTTGTCCTTCCAGCCAGGTTTTAAGGCCCTTCCGGAAGGGCAGGAGCTCTGTCTGTTGTCGTAGCTCAATTGGCAGGAGGTTCCACAGGGCCGGGGCGGTCACAGAGAAGGCCCTCCTCCTAGTGCTAGAGAGGCGCGCCTCTCTAGCTGATGGAATTACAAGAGAGCCTCTCCGATCTGCCCTGGTGGGACGGAAAGACGTTCTTGGGGTGACACGGTCTCTAACGTATCCTGGCCCACTACCATATAGGGCTTTAAAGGTAATGACCAGCACCTTGAATTGCACCCGGAGACAGACTGGCAGCCAGTGCAGCTGCCGAAGCAGTGGTGAGGCACGAGCATAATGCCCACACCCCATCACCACCCGAGCAGCCGCATTCTGGGCCAGCTGTAGCCTCCGAATGGTCACCAAGGGCAGCCCCATGTAGAGCGCATTACAGTAATCAAGTCTGGAGGTGACCAGTGCATGTGTGACCTTGAGCAAGGAGTCCCGGTCTAGGAGTGGGCGTAACTGGTATATTACACGAAGTTGTGCAAAAGCCCTCCTGGCCACGCCTGCCACCTGTTCTTCGAACAGTAGTCGTGAGTCCAGGAGGACCCCCAGATTACGCACCGGATCTGTTTGAGGCAAGCCTTCCTTATGGTACAGCTCTCACAGCCATACATTACAACTGGGAAGACCATTGCTTTAACTATGCGGACTTTTGTTGCCAGAGTGATGTCTCTACTTTTTATTATGCTGCCTAGGTTTCTCATAGTTTGCCTCCCAAGAAGTAAGTGCATTTTTATTTCATGGCTGCAGTCACCATCTGCAGTGATCTTAGATCCCAAGAAAATAAAGTCTGTCACTGCTTCCATTTCTTTCCCTTCTATTTACCAGGGAGTGATGGGGCTGTATGCCATGAGCTTGGGGTTTTTTTTTAATGTTGAGTTTCAGGCCAGCTGTTGCCCTCTCCTCTTTCACCCTCATCAAGAGGCTTTTTAGGTCTTCCTTGCTTTCTGCCATTAGGGTGGTATCATCTGCATATCAGTGGGTCCTAGGTGTAAACTATGATAAATAAGATTGGTGACAGTTGGCTTGGCAGTAGCACATGAAAAGGATCTAGTAATCTTAGTGGGCAGCAGGTTGTATTGTTTGCTATTTAATATTGTGTCCATTTTTCGTCACCAGAGCTTTAAATGGGTATTGACAAATTTGATTACATCCAGAGGCCAGCAACCATGATAGTAGAAGTTCTGGAAATAAAGACCTATGAAGACTTGTTGAGAGTTAGAGAGGTTCAGCCTAGGAGAGAAAACCTACAAGGTAATATGATAGAAATTCTTAAATATTTGAAGGGCTGTCATGCGGAAGGTGGAAACAGCTGTTTTCTACAGCCCAAAATAAACAGAGGTCCTTGCAGAAATCAAACCAGAACTCCCTCATGAAGTCAGAAATGACTTGACAACACATCACAGATTAATTATTTCCTCTACTCAGGATTGATCCCTGCTATTTTGCATAAACCAGATGACTGGGGGCAGAAGGAGGCCATCTTTTACATTACCTGAGAAAAGCTGGCTAGTGAACATAATGCAGGTCCGGTAAAATCTCACTGCAGTTCCCTTCTCTCCGGCATCATTCTCCTGAGTCTAATGCTTTACCCTACCAAGTGATAAGATCCCAACTGCCATTTGACATCTCAGAAGCCCAGGGGGAGCTATGTTTGAACCATGGTTTAAGAGTACAGTAATTATATGATTCTCACAACTTTTCAAGATACTCTGGGCACCCACCAACAACCGGAGGGGAGAGAGAGATCTATTATTGATTTAGAAAAATGTATTAACTTTTTTTGGTGCTGTGTTGTTTTGCTGATTGTAAGCCGCCCCGAGTCGCCATGGCAAGTGGACGGCGATATAAATCTAAATAAATAAATCTAAATAAATAAATAAATAAATAAATAAGGCTAGCACCTCATCCTACACAGGAGTGAAAATGAAGTAGTTGGCCTGAGACACTAAGTCAGTGATGGTGAACGTTGGACTCCAGATGTTCTTGGACTTCAATTCCCAGAAGTCCAAGGCCCTGTGAATCCACATAAATGGGTTTGCTGCGATTAATCCGGCCTGAGCCATGCCGCCCTTGTCGCTCCTGGAAGTGGAAGTAAAATGCGCCCGGACAGGAATTGAAGTCCAAGAAAATCTGGAGTGCCAAGGTTCGCTATCATGGCACTAAGTGTTGCCTGTTTTCTTGCTCAGGAGGCATGCCTAAATGGAAAATCAGAATCTTTTGGTAGCATTTTAAATATTCTTTTATTTATAAAAGACATCTAGTGAAAATTAATGCTATATTTTGCTCCTACTGGTCTGGGGCCGAGGAGGGCTTTGTGTACCATAAAGTGACTCGCTGAACTGGATCAGTGGTACGGGTATTATGCTGTAATGCAGAAGGCAGATAGATGAAAGCAGTGGTAGGTTCCAAAAAAATTTACTACCACAGTGTGGGCGTGGCCAGGGGACAGCCAAATTAGAACTACTGTACTTTGTTTCAAAACTTTGATGGGCCGGGCCAGCCAGAATTTCTGCTACTGGTTCTGGCAAACTGGTGCGAACCTGCTGATGCCCACCACTGGATGAAAGGCCACAGAGTTATATTCTCAGGACAATCTTCATGCTGATTGACATGAGGATCGTCAATATTGGGATTCGGCAGAAGAATATGTCAAATGATTTGCTTTCAGTGGAGAAATGAAACATAAATAAAAAGGTTTGTGAATAACAACTTTACTCTGCAAGCAAAGGCTATCTGCTGACCACTCAATTAGCATCAGCTCCTGAAGCCAGTTAACTGGTTTCTGGTCCACACAATGCATGGCCACATCTGAAATAGTCCACAGCCGCATCCCACAGAAATACTCTACCAAAGTACATGAGGCCCACTATGACAGAACAAGAAGCTTACCTTTCCTAAGAACATTAATATGTTCATACATATTACACTATTGTGTTTAACAAAGGTTGGTGAGCAGGGAGATCAGGGAATCTGAATAAATTCAAACTGACCAAATTGTCTACTACCATGCCCAAAAGGTCACAAATTGGGCAATCCATGGCAGGGTTGGTAAGAAGCAAGCATGTCCACTTGAAGGACAGGGAATTGAAGGAGAGTGAATTATTTTTGTTATAAAATCTATGCATCTCATCAAGACAGCCTTATGTTCAACTAATGGTATATGTACTACTAGTTAAGTAGTACAGTACAGTCAATGTATGGGAGATAAAAGTGAATTAACCAGAACTTCAGAAGTATAGATATATCCAAGTTGCAGATCACTTTTTGGGACTGCCTATTTACAGTGTCCAACCACACACTAGGGTCCATTAATTCTATTTGATCCAAGAGCCCATGTCAAAGCTTTAGTTTAAACGCTAAAGAGTGCCACACTATGTTTGCTTCATTTAATGCTTTAAAGCAGGGGTCCCAAAACTTTTTAAGCCAGGGGCCGGATCATGTGGCTCCTCAGCACATGTGGCGCCTCAGCAGTCTGAGCAGCCACACTGGTGGCCCCGTTGCCACTGCCGGTGACCACCTAGAGCCCCCCCCCCCATTGAGCCTTACAACATTCGCTCTGCTATGGAGCACCAGCAGGGACATGCCAAGCCAAGTGGAGGGGTCAAGGATTGAGGCGGCAGCAGTGGAAGTGGCGGCCAGAGCAAGGGCCAGAAGATTTGTTGCCACAGGCCAGATATGGCCTGCAGGCTGTAGTTTGGGGACCCCTGCTTTAAAGTTTTGATAGATAATAAAGTTGCAATATTTTGCATGGCAATTGCACCAAGGAAGATTGGTCTCTTAAGTGTTATTCCCGCAGAGGAGTTACTTCAGTAGTGGGCATAGGCCGGTTCACCCCGGTTCTATAGAACCGGTAGTATGGATCCTGGATGGTCTCCCGGGAGGGGGGGGAAGGGTTACTAGCCTCTCCATGAGACCACCCGGGTGGTTGCCATTTTTTTGAGGTGACCAGTTCGGTTGCCTCACCGGCTGCCCCAATCTATAGCCCCAAATGGCTGCTGATGAGTACACATGCGTGAAACTACCAATTGATTCATGCACGCCTCCAGTATTCAGTGTGCATGCGTCAATTGGTATTTTCACTCATGCGCACACACCAGCAGCCATTTGGGGCTGCAGAGTGGGGCAGCCAGGGAGGCCCTCAGTGGCCTCCTCAGAGGTGTGGTGGCAGCCCTCACTCCAGTTGCCCCATGCTGCACTGCCACCACTCACTGCTGCCGACTGCCGCCACTCACCACCGCTGTCACTCACCACCGCCGATGCTTGCCGTTGTGCCAGGTCATGCCTTGGCACACCGCTGGGTCATGCCATGCTGCTGCCAAGCCAGGCCGCGGTGCCGGGCCGAGCCGAGCCAGGCCGTCTGCCACTGTTGCCACCTGCTCCCCAGGGTAAGTGAATTGCATGGGTTTGTGTCTGGGGTGGGTGGATGGAATATGTAATGTGTATTTTAATGTGCTTTTGTGTTTTTATGTCTATGTAATGTATATTTTAATTTGTATGTTATGTGTTTTTATGTGTATTTAATGTGTATTTTTATAGTGTATTTTAAAGCTTTTTTTACTTTGGCTCTGCCCACATCTTTGTCTCCGCCCATGACATCATGATGTTGGCTCCGCCCATGACATCATGACATTGGCTCCGCCCAGTGTGGTAGTAAAATTTTTGGCTGCTAAATGAAAGCTGTCTACTTAGCTAGAGGATTGAAATACTGTAGTAATAGAACAATGAGTCCCAGTCCATCTAGTAGATAAAGTACTTGTTGTTGTTCAGTTGCACAGTCAATTCCGACCCTTTGCGACCCAATGGACCACTGCCCGCCAGGCACTTCTGTCCTCCACCATCCTCAACAACTCGCTCAGCTCTGTGCCCATTGTGTCTACAATACCATCTAGCCATCTCATTTTTGGCTGCCCCCTTTTTCTTTTTCCCTCCACCTTTCCTAGCATCAAGGCTTTCTCAAGTGAATCCTCTCTTCTCATTTGATGTCCAAAGTACTTTAGCTTCATCTTTACAATTTGACCTTCTAAGGAACAGTCAGGGTTGATTTCTTCTAAGATTGACCTATTTGTTCTCCTCACTGTCCAGGGGACTCTCAAAACTGTCCTCCAACACCACATCTCAAAGGCATCTATTCTTCTGCGCTCAGCTTTGCTTTGACTATGCAAATTTTTGTTTGAAATTTGATGTCTCTACTTTTCATTATGTTCCCCAGGTTTCTCATCACTTGCCTCCCAAGAATCAGTCGCCTTTTTATTTCATGGCTGCAATCACCATCTGCAGTGAGCTTTGATCCTAAGAAAGTAAAATCTGTCACTGCTTCTACTTCTTCCCCATCTATTTTCCAGGGACTAATAGGGCCTGTTGCCATGATCTTTGTTTTCTTTATACTGAGTCTCAAGCCACCTTTTTCACTTTCTTCTTTCAACCTAATCAGGAGCTTCTTTAGGTCCTCCTCACTTTCTGCCATTAGGGTGGTATTATTATTATTATTATTATTATTATTATTATTATTATTATTATTATTATTATTATTATTATTATTATTATTATTATTATTATTATTATTAGTTTAAATTTATCATCTGCATATCTCAAATTGTTGATGTTTCTCCCAGCAATTTTGATCCCAAATATAAAGTACATTTTGCCATAAATCACAGCACCTTTTGTTCCTCTGTCATTAAATTGAGTTTAGCTAGGATCAGAAGTAGAAGGACATATCCTGTGTGGATTTTTCTGGAATAATGGTTGGATCAGAAAAATGATCTACTTCTTAATATATTTGTAAAGAATTTGTGAAAGAACAAACAATTCAAGAACAAGAACATTATTTTATTAAAATACTTATATACCACCCATAAAGCTGGCTAACATTCTTAAAATAACCTACCCTTGGACACTTCTATTTAGCTGTTGGGAGAACATACTATTTGTAATCAAGGGCAGTATTGCCTTTCCACTCATGCCTTCTTGTCCTCTACAGAGGCAGTGCACACTCCAGAGATCCAATAAAAGTGAAGTGGTAGCATCACTGTTGAGAAGACCCAAAAATAGTTAGCAGTAAACTGGATGTGAGTAAACTTATCTTGTTGCAATATTATTAGTAAAGCTGTTACTGCTGCAGCTCCATTTGACCTTTTGTCCAGGTCATGCCTATGGTGTGACATGAACAAGGCCTTCCACTTTGCTTTCCATGTAGCCTATGTGTCTGAACATGACATGTTAAACTGTCATAGACATCTTATACTTAAACCTTTTCACTGACTCTATTAAGATCTATCTAATGTATAGAAAAGTCTCTTGTTCCACTTGTGCACAGAGACTGCTGTTAATATGACTAATACCAAAGACTATTACTGCTTCTTAGCTCCATAATTTTCATTTTTAAAAAATATGGAAGTTTTAAACTAAATCATTGAGGCTGATATTCTATCACAGTGATGGCAAACCTTTTAGAGACCGAGTGCCCAAACTGCAACCCAAAACCCACTTATTTATTGCAAAGTGCCATCACAGCAACAGGGGTGGAAGAGAACACTCCTATTGGACTGCTGGGCAGAGGGGCAGGGTGTACTCTGTGCTGGGGGGAGGGAGGAAGTGCTCCCACTGGGCTGCTAGGCAGGGGCCAGGGCAAACTCTGTGCTGGAGTGACTGCACAAGTGCCTACAGAGATGGCTCTGAGTGCCACCTATGGCACGCATGCCATAAGTTCGCCATCACTGTTCTATCACATAAGTTTCAGAACCAGAGTTCTCATATACATGTCCCGCCTTAAAAATTCCTGGGATTTTAAGTTGTTAGATTCAAGAGAAAGGTCTTCCCTATTTTTTGTATATTTACAATCATACCTCTCTTATAGTGGAGGTAGGCACTCTAGATCTCTGACTGATCTAATGCAACCCTTAACTCAAAGGTACTCAAAATGTGTTTAGTTCAGGCCTCTGCACAAATGATTTCACCACTGCTCTGGAGCCTGTGGATGGAAGTTGGATGAGAAACAAGCCCCCATGCCATTAATGTGGCTTTTGAAAGACACATGATTCTTATTAATTCTTGTAGTTACGCTATTTATGGGCATAGAGAATCATATTAGTAAAGGTAAAGGTTTCCCTTGCTCGAAAGCCAGTCGTATCCGACTCTAGGGGTCAGTACTCATCTCTGTTTCTAAGCCGAAAAGCCAGCGCTGTCTGCTTCTGCAGACGTTTCCATGGTCATGTGGCAGGCATGACTAGACACCGGAGCGCATGGAATGCTGTTACCTTCCCACCAAAGTGGTCCCTATTTATCTACTTGCAATTTCTTGCGTTCAAACTGCTAGGCTGGCAGGAGCTGGGACAAAGACGGGAGCTCATTCCGTCCTGCAGTACTCGGGAATCGAACTGCTGACCTTCCGCTTCCCAGTCAGCATCTTAGTGACTTGAGCCACTGCAGTCCCTTAGAGAATCATATTACTCCCATCAAAACAAAATATAACAATAAAAGCAAGGCAAAAGTCTATGTGATAAGAGTTGGGAAAATGTTTGGTGCTGACCTCAACTCTTACCTAAATCTTCCCTGGCCTGTTCAGGGATGACTAAATCTGGCATTTTGCATCTGTTTAACCCAGGGGTGCCCAAACTTTTTGGGCTGCGGGCTGGTGACTTGGTTCAGCTGGCCGATCACATAGTTCCTCCCACCAGAAGCAAAATGTCTCTTGCAATCTGTTTTGCAACAGGATGAGATAGATTTTTAGGATGCCATTTTCTCTGCTTTACAGGCACGTTTTACTTCTGCTTCCAGGAGCAGCAAGGGTGGTGTGGGCCGGATGAATTGGTGTTGGTAGCTGGATCCAGTCCCCATGCCATAGTTTGGGCACCCCTGGCTTAACCCCATCTTCCTCTATTATTGCTTTCTTCATGTATTCCATGCTAAGTCAGATGAGGAAAGGTTTTTGGTTATACTGTATGTTGTCTCCCCGTAAGAATGAGTGCAAATATTCTCCAGGCCTTTTAAGTGTATTTAGAAGCCTATACAGTACTTGCAAGCAGAAACCTCTTCAGACTTGGCAGGGAAAACAATGATAGTAGGAGATAGGATTAAGTGCTTCCCTTTCAGTGAGTTCAGCATGCTGGATTCAGCAACATCTGAACAGAGCCACTGAATGAAATTGGACAAATCAATATTATATAATCATGCTTTTTTAAAAAAACAAAAAAGGAGAGATAAATTCAGAGCAACCTTGTGTTCTTTGAAAGAATGCAAAATAGAAACACAAGGCATACATATTTATTTGATTAGGCCATACATCTCAGCCTATTTCAGGCTGTAAAATTTATAATATAATAAGTATTACTTCAGTTCTATTTAATTTGCCAATTTAATCATCAAATGACAGTTCTCATTCACCATTTTTTTACACCTTCCAGCTGAAAAATCTGCATGCACTTATAGGTAGCTACTGAAGGATCACCAGCATAATTACCAAATCAAATGAAGGAAAAATGATTGCAAAGAATGAAAGAGGTGATCAGTGTGACCCTGCAACAAAACACATCAAAACAAAAGTTCATTACAATGCAATATAGAAGAACTTTTATGTAACCAGCAGAAATGAAAGTAAAACAACTTAAAGGACCTTCAAATCCGAAAATCCCTGTAGCAACCCTACTAGGCTTTCTTGGTAATGGAAATAACTTGAGAAGTAGTTTTACCAGTGCCATTTTAAGTTTTCCAGGGAATTCCAATCCAAACTTTTAATCTGTCAATCTGTCTGCTATACCACATTGGCTACCACTACTGTATCTGAAGGACCTATACAGAGGATTAAATACAAAGCTTGTAAACACTAATGCCTACTACTAATTATTGCTGGGAGATACATACATACATACATACACACACCCAGTATATAAAAGAAAGAAAGCTGTCTAATACCAAAATGATAAAATGGACACCAGATGACATTCCCTCAGGAGAACATCTGACAAGGTGCAAACCTTTGATTTTGCAGCCACCCCCTAGAATTCACATGGCAGAGACACCTGAAGATACAGTACAAGAGATTCATTTTTAACTATGTCTAGCTATGTGCATACATCAGTGAGGTAGCATCTGGCTGCAGATTCAGAGGATGGGTGTCCCCAGAAGAAGGGAATGATCAACTACTCTCATCTATCCTTTACCTAGAAAACCCTGGAAAGAATTTTCAAGAAAAAGGGAATGATCAACTACTCTCATCTATTATTTACCTAGAAACCCCTGGAAAAAGTTGCCGTAAATCAGAATTGACTTAACACAATTATTATTACAATTAGGTTAACAGATTTCGTACACATTGCTTGGACAAGCACTTTTGGTTCACTTCACTATTTCAACTCCCGACCTTTCTGAACAGACACTGAGCATGAGAATGTATGCACCTAAACTAGGTAAATTATGCCTAGTCCATGTCAGAAAAGGGGAACTAAATACTGTACTCTCTAAGGCCAAGCCTAAAGCAGGAAAAAAATCAGAACACACACCACTTCAAAATAGCCCCCTTAAACAAGAGGGAGTCTGACCAGCTCTGGCAAAGGAGAATCAATTATAAAGGCCTTCTGTGAAGGACAACAGAGGACAAACAAAACTGATTTCCACAAATGGTTTCACGTCTACCCTTTTATTTTACACTTGCTGACATGTTTCTTCAGCTTTTCCACCACAGGTTTCTTAATCAGGCACATGTTTCCACAGCTGGCAGATGACACACACATAAAGCAAAAGGGTTATGTTCGCCAATACCACATCCTGGCCCCTCCTTAGGAGGACCAAAGGGATCATCCCCTTCCAGATCGCTTTGTGTGTGTCTAGAAGTATGTGTGCAGCTCAGTTTCTCTCTCATCCAGACCAGTGATTCCATGTCAGTTACAACCATTAATATTACTATTATTCCTGTCCCACTGTCCTGAAAGAGCCTGCTCGAAGATCGTGGTATTTTTGAACCACATTCAGGCATATCCTGATAACAGCCACCTTGTACCAGCTTATCTTTTCCACACAAGATCAGGCCAAAAATATTGCAGAATGAACTTGCCAAAAGTTGCCTTCATTTTGACAGTTTCACATCTGGCCTAGACATGGAATTATTATTATTATTATTATCCTCCTCCTTTCTCCCTAAAACACACACAACACTCTCAAATCCCAAAGTTTTTACTGGAAAGATGATCTTTCATGCTATAGATGTGGTTCTTTGTACTCCTAGGACCCTTGAGCCTCATTATAACTTCTGCCAAGAAGGGAGGAATCAATTTCCTTTTTGAACCCCACAATCTCACTAGCCCCTCACTTACCCTCAAGTCCCACCACCTGCAAAATTAAAACCTCTCCTACAACTCACCACCCCACCCTCCACCTATATTTGCTGCACTCCTCCAACACCCCATTTCTCAGCCTTTTCTTTTTTTCCAAGTACCATATTTGATTCCAAACACTGGTTCTCATCATGGCAATCGGCCACGAAGATTGTCCTTTGAACCATATAATGCAGTGATTTCCCATTTGCTTTCCGCATCACAGCATGACACCCATACCATTGATCCAGTTCTGCAAGTCACTTTCTGTCATGAGCCCTTCAGGCACACAAAATCCTCCTCAGCACCCAGCCCAGTATCGATGAAGCTTCTGCCCTCCATCAAGATGGATTCTAGTGGGACTTAATCCACTTTGGGCACCATCACCCTTCCTTGTGGTCTTTGCCACCCAAGAGACCATTAGTCCCCAGCGCTGTCAGGTTAGTTCTTCTGTGTCCAGGTCAAACTTTGGATTGCCAAAATGAAGCCACCTTCTTGGCTTCGTCATTGGCTAAACTTAAATCCTCATCGATATGTTCTTGGTAGTAAGCAGTCAGATTCTGTATCTCTCCACATTCACACAGCATGTTGTGGTGCGCCAGTAGTCCCCACTTGAGCATGTTGGTCTGGCATTTAGGGACTCCAACCCTCAGCCTATTTCAGGGACCTCCAAGTAACATAAGGGAGGTCGAGTACCTCAGCCATATAATGCTATTCTTTGTCCCACTGAATGAGCTCCTTCCTCCATCTTCTAATTTCCTTTTACTGTACTTTGTCAGGTTAGTTTAACCTCAGTATTGAGCCGCTGGCAGTAGGGTGTACTCGTCTTCTTCCGTGTCTAGGCCAGATGTGAAACTATTACCACATAGCAGGACACCCTCGCCAGCCCTCTTTATATACTGCTCACCCCCACTTTATACACCTCCCTCGCCTCACCCCCCCCCACCTCAAACGGGTTCCCCCTCCCACCATGCAGCCCAACTGCCTCCTCCCCCCTTCTCTCTCTTTCCTCTCAGGCCTAGCACACCCGCCCCTCGGACACCTCATGCAAGCGGCGACGCCGTTGGCCCCGGCGCACGACGTCTTCCGTGACGCGGGGCCGGATTGGACGAGCCCGGGCGGGGCCCGCCTTTTGCCCGTTGTGTGAGAAAGAGCCGTCCGCGCGAGCGTGAGGGGACGGAGGAGAACCAGAAAGCGGGGAGGGCGTCTCTCTCTCTCTTTCTCTTCCCCCCCCCCCACAATCTCTTTCTCTCTCTCTCTCTCTCTCTCTCAATGGCTCCTCCTGCCACCCAGTAGTCCAAGCCAGGGGAAGGGGGAGGAAGAGGAGGCTGCAACGGCGGTGGCCGTGGTCGACTCCTCTGAGGAGGGAGGAAATAAAGAGAGGAGGGAATTCGGTGTGGGGTGGGGAGGGGGCGGGAGGGAAAAAAGCGCGTGCCCCCGCGCGCGCGCGCTCTCGAGGACACAAGGGGTGGGGGGGAGAAAGAAAGAGAGGGGGGCACGAGCATCTTCTTCGTTAACCGCCGGCGGCGGAGGAGCGACCCGAGAGCAGCCACTGAGGAGAACGAGGAGGAGGGAGGAAGAAGCAGCAGCAGCAGCAGAGGAGGAAGAGGAGGAGACGCTTTCTTTTCTTCCTCCCCTCCCCTCCCTCACGGAGCTCAGCCGTGAAGCCCGGAAAGCGGGGGGGTTCCCCTCCTCCTTCCTTCTCCCCTCCCCGACCTCCCCTCCCTGAGGTAACCGTTGCCGGAGGAGCGACCCCCTCTCCTCCCCCCGCCCGAACCGGCAAATGAACTCGGTCCGAGCCGCCCACAGGAGACCCAGGCGAGTGTCCAGGCCGCGCCCGGTGCAGCCGCCGCCGCCTCCTGCCGCCGCCGCTCAGCCGCCTCAGCAGCAGCAACAGCAGCAGCAACAACCCCCCCTGCAACTGCCGCCGCCACCACCGCCGCCACCACCGCCACCGGAGAGGAACAACAACGCCGCCGCCGCCGGGGAACGGGGTAAGAAAGGGAGGGGGCGATCGAGGCGGCCACCATGGGGCAGAGGGAGTGGGGAGGGCGGCGGAGGGAGAACTGGGGTGGGGATCAATTCCTGTCCCCCCCCCCCCCGGCAGTACACAATTGTGAGGCGATTCGGCCGTTTCCACTTATTGAAGAGCACAGGCCGCGCTTTGTTTGGCTCGGGCCCTGCTAGAGGATTGGGGTGGTGGTGGACGGAGGGGCGATTGGTTGAGCTACCCTCCTATGGGTCCTTCTTTGCGTTGGGGGGGGGCAGATAAAGAGGGCAGCGCCCCCCCTCTGGGTTCCCTGCCACAAATCAAGAGAAGAGGCCCAGGGTTGCTTTTCTCTCTCTCGCTCCCCCCTTTCCCATTCCGCCGTTTTTTTTTTTTGGCTCTGGAAGGCGAGGGCCGCCCCTTGTGTCTCCCAGTAACTTGTATTTCCTTTCATTCTCCTTCCCTCGCGTTCCCTCCTCCGTCCTTTCCTTACCACCCCCCTTGGTTTCCTTTCTCCCTTTTTTTGTAATGGTGTCTCATGGAGACAAGAACGGCTTTTTCTCCCCCCCTCCCCTTCCTCCCCCCCCCTCGCCCTGCCCCAGTGTTTTTGCTGCGCAGTTTGCATTCTGTGTGGCATAGGTTACCGGGACCCCCAAGGGCAAGGGGGGGGGGAAGAGACAGGGAGCAATGGGGAAGATCCATAGGGTAGGGGGGGGGAGATTGCAGCCCTGCGTGCGTATAGTGGAGGTGTTTTTGTCGGGGTAGAGCATCGGCCATTTATTTTATCTCCTTCCTCCTCTCCCCACATCAGACTCTGTGCACCACCACCCTGACTCACCCGCCCTTAAACCTCCCCCCCCCCCCCCCAATATGTGCTCTCGACGATCAGAGTCCTAGGGTTGGAAACGGAGCAGCACAAGCGTGTGAAAGGTTTCGGCTCTTGGTGTCTGACCGGGGCCTAGTGTAAAAGGTTGCTCGATTCCCACATAGTTACGGAAACACCATTGTCTTGAAAGAGCTGGAATCGGGATAGGGATCCCTCTCATTCTTAGTAGAGGGCTTTAAACGATTATTTTGGAAATAAAGACAAGATCTCTAGGGTTTTCTTTAACGGGGCGGCCCGCAGGCGGAGGAATGAGAAAAAAAAGGGGGGGGGGAGAGAAGCTGGAAGAAGGAGAGTGATCGTTCCTTACTAGGCTGCATAACTGTTGCCATATTAATTGGCTGCCCTTCTCTCCTTGTGTTCGTGTGCTGTCGTCGCAGGGTTATTTTCTAAAGACGAAGAACAGAGGTGGGATCGGAGACATTTTGCATGTATTATCTGGTGGGTTGGATTTTAATTTTTCATGCAACGGGAGTTGCACCTATCGCATGATACAAGGAGAAATGACCTGTGGTGCTGTGGTTTAAGAATCCTAGCTGTTGTCAGAGGAATATCTTTTGTTTGGGATTATGGGGAAAATGTGTTGGAAGTAAAATGTTTTTAGATTTAAGAATATGTCACAGATGATTGATTTTAAAATGTAACTAAGACAGCAACTCTTTAAACAAAGAACATGTAACATATTGGAAGGCTTGTAGTTCTTTTTTTCCATCTATGTGTCCCCTCACCATTGTTCAGAATAAGAATTTTGTCCAAGCCAGGTTGCTGTGTATTGTGAGAGTTTGCAGTGTCTTATGCTAAATCATAGATTTAGTGTAAACTATTAAAATTATATCATTTATGTAATGACAGATTTAGTAAGGTGTCGTGAAAATATGCAGGATTGCTTCTTCCTTCTGTATATCATGCATTGTAGGCTTTTGCCGTCACTTGCATTGCATATGGATGCAGTACTCTTTTAGATGTGAGTTTCTGTTGATTGATTCAGATATTTGTGCAAGGTTTTGTGAAAAGTGGAGACAATATGGTTAAGGCAGTATGCAAATTCTACTTTCTGGTTATTAAACTCAAGATTATAACATAAATCCTGTCAAGATTAGACTCAAATGTTGGCCTATGTTACTAAAATAGTGTTCATTTGTTAACTTTGGAGACAATTTTCCCTTTGGTGGAATACTTGAAGTTTGGTAATACCCAAATGTTCGTGTCTAATGTCAGTATTCATGGAAGCACAGTATATATGCAATTGCAACAAACCATTAGGAGGAAATATTCTGCAGAGCTGTTTATGTATGAATAGAGAAGAGGCATAATAAGGGCTTGCTTATTGGGGGCTAAGATATATACTGTTCTTTATATATGAAGCACCTTGGAGTACTAGACAATTTTCTCCATAATTTTAGAAGTTAGTAGTATATATCTGCCTACCCTGAAGCTGATTTTAATATCTTGGTGGGTAAATAATTTTTTAAAAACTGACATATTCACCTGACCCACCCTAATTTCTCATCCATCCTAATATTCTAAATTTCTACTCAGGTGTGTCTCAAGCTTTGATCCAAAACATGATTGTTCAATTGAGAAAACAGGATTCATTTGAAATGTATAAGACAAATATGTTGAGGTTGTTGGGTACAAAGCAATTCAGTCAACATTAAGGGTATCATAAATTTAGTCTGTAACAGTGTACAAGGTGTTTCAAAAGTCATTCTAATTACAAAATATTCACCCCAATTTTTTACAAAATATTCTCTATACACATTGGCCACCTCTTTCTACACACATTCAAAGTCCCCCACTCATGGTGAACATGTTTCGAGATATATGTTGTTATGCAACTTTGTGTACGTGTTTTTTTTTTTTGGAATAGTAGCTGTGTTAGTCTGTGGTTCAGGCATATCAGAAAACAAAACAAAATAAACAAAACAACAACAACACTGTAGCACTTTAAAGACTAACGGCTATAATTTTATTGTTAGCTTTCGTGGATCAAGTCCACTTCTTCAGACAAGGAGTGAAACTTACAGGCATGTTTTTTATACACCGAATTCAGGGGTCAAAGGGAACAGGGTGTGTTCAAGCAAAATGACAGACAAGCAAGCACAACAGTACAGTTTCCCACAACCATGAGCAACAATAGATTTTTCAGATTAGCTCTACATGTCTCCCTTTCAATCTCAAAGGGTCTGAGAAAGCCCATTCTGGTCTCTGATCACCCTCTGACCTGCAAACAAAAAAATTGTACCTGGTTACTTCCTGTTTTGCTAAAGAGAATTGGCAGGAAGGTTGTAATATAATGTATAAAATATCTAGTAGAATATAGCAATCTGTGTATCAAATCTGATAATGCCCCAGAAACACTTTGCTAATATTTAATCCCCTGCAATGGGTGTCTGAACAACATAAAATGGGTGTCTAACAGATGGATGTATTTGATTTCTGCTGTCTCCCTTTCAATCCTAGTTTTGTAATTTCTCTGTTCCAGAATTGTAACTTTCAGGTCTTGGATAGAGTGTCCAGTTAGATTGAAGTGGTTTGAGACAGGTTTCTCTCTGTTGCCATTCCAGATGTCTGATTTGTGTCCATTAATTCTTTTGCATAAAGATTGTCCTGTGTGTTCTACTTAAAACACGGATGGACATTCTTGGCAGAAGCACAAGTAAAACTGCCTTTAATGTTGTGTGTGGTGCCGTTGGGTCCAGTAATACTGTTTCCAGAGTGAATGTGGGGGCATAGTTGACATCTGGATTTGCTCCATTTCTGTGTAGTCTGTTGTGTGTCAATAGTTGTTTGGGATTGGAGGGTTGTCTATAAGTGAATAGGGGTCTGTCACCAAGGGCTTTGGAAAGTGAAGCACTCTTGTCCAAGATGGGTTGGAGATCCCTCATTATGCATGTGAGGGGTTTAAGTTGAGGGCTGAAGGTGACAACCAGTGGTTTACGATTGCTTTCCCTTCTGTGCCTGTCTTGTAGTAGATCACTCCTGGGTGTTCGTCTAGCTCGGTTGATTTGATCTTTAACCATATTGGATGGGTACTGTAGTTTGAGAAATGCATTTTGTAAATCCTTGAGCTTGGCATCCCTGTCATGTGGGTCTGAGCAGATGCGATTATATCTGAGGGATTGGCTGAAGACAATTGATTTTGTTGTGTCTTCTGGATGGAAGCTGGAGACATGCAGGTAGGTACATCTGTCCGTGGGTTTTCGATATAGTGTGGCACTAAGATGTCCATTTTGTAGTTTCACAGTGGTGTCTAGGAAATTTACTTGTTGTGTAGCCTGGTCCAACTGAATTTGATATTTGGATGAAAATTATTGAAGTCTTGGTGGAATTTCTCCAGGGTTTCTTTTCCATGTGTCCAGATCAAAAATATGTCATCAATGTATCTCAAATAGACAAGTGGTTTATAGGCACAGCAGTTAAGAAAACGTTCTAGATCAGCCATGAATACATTAGCATACTGTGGAGCCACGCGAGTACCCATGGCAGTTCTGTTGATCTGTAGGTAGGTTTGCGACTTTTGGGACACTGTAGCTTAGGAAAAAATGATAGAATGAATGGCAAAGTAAATCACATGTGTTGAACCCTTCACATTTCTTTTTAAACTTAAACTAAAGTAAAAACATAATCAGTTAAAATGCTGAGTAATGAGACCACAGATTTGGAACTGTTTTGCAGCATATATGGTGTTGGCAGCCTGGCTTGAATGTTCAAATGATAACGATCTTCACCCAAAACTGCTTTGCTGACATGTTTGTAATGAGTTGTGTTTAAGCATACAGGTTACTGTAGAGGGGGTGGTGATTTGGGATTATTGTAAACAATTTCATGTAAACATTCACATTTTATAGATTTAAAAAAGGCTACAAGAATTGGGAAGAATTGCAGTTGTGTGAATTAGTTCTCTTTTGTATTCAAAACAGGAAATGAATTACGTAGTACTGAAATGTGTATCTGTGATTCTCTTTTTCAGTAGGTTGTTCTTCATGTTGTCTTGTGATATTTCTGAAAAGCTTCCAGCTCTTGCTGTTCTCCAAGTATTTGGGTACATTAGTAAAGGTAAAGGTCACCCTTGCTCAAAAGCCAGTCGTATCTGACTTTAGGGTTCAGTGCTCATCTGTTTGTAGCTGAAGAGCCAGTGCTGTCTGGGTTTGCAGACATTTCTGTGGACATGTGGCAGGTATGCCTAGACACCAGAGTGCACGGAACATTAAATGATGGTTAAGTGAGGGAGCTAAGTCTTCTCTGTTTTGGTACCTTAAGAATACCTTGATAAATCTTCTCAGTACTAACTCAAAGCTAGTTTGCATAGACATTTGAATTGACTGATAAAATAAAGACCTTTTTTTTTGAACCTCATATTGGTTATGGGGAAGTACAGTTTAAAATATTTTAAATAATCATTGGAGTTAAAAACTTATTTAGGATTATGGGAAACAATAAATGGAAGACCTTTGCAACAACACAAGTGCCAGACATGTGTTCATTTTTAGTAACCAGTGGTACCTCTATATTTACTTGTGGTCATGCATTCCGATACAGTAAAACACCGGATAACGCTAAAACTTGGTTCCACAAGTCTTGGTGTTATCCGATTTTTAGTGTTATCCGATTCATGTTAAAATCCTATGGGATGGATTGGATAACGTTAAAGCTCCATAGAGATACATTGTAACCACACAGGCTTTAGCGGTTGTTATCTGATCCATCCCATAGGACCTTAACTTTATTTGATCCAATTCTTCTCCCCAGATTACTTAACGTTGTGCAATTTTAGTGTTATCCAATCGTTATCTGGTGTTTTTCTGTACTAGCATAGAACTGTGGATCCTAATAATGTTGTACCGTACCAACAAATCCAATTCATGATGATCCTTCCCAAGATTTTCTGTGTATAAAGTATTCAGATGTAGTTTACTGGTCCTTCCTTCTGGAGGTGCTTTTGTTGTTGTTCAGTCGCACAGTCGATTCCGACCCTCTCCGACCCCATGGACCACTGTCCGCCAGGCACTTCTGTCCTCCACCATCCTCCTCAACTCGCTCAGCTCTGTGCCCATTGCGTCCACAATACCATCTAGCCATCTCATTTTTGGCTGCCCCCTTTTAATTTTGCCCTCCACCTTTCCTAGCATCAAGGCTTTCTCAAGTGAATCCTCTCTTCTCATTTGATGTCCAAAGTACTTTAGCTTCATCTTTACAATTTGACCTTCTAAGGAGCAGTCAGGTTTTATTTCTTCTAAGATTGACCTATTTGTTCTCCTCGCTCTCCGGGGGACTCTCAAAACTCTCCTTAGAACCATGTGTTTCACCATCTGAGTTTTCTCCTGAGGCACAGTTGGGAATTGTATTCCTAGATATTCTGTCCCTTTGAGCTATGGATCCTAAACGGAATGATAACTGCAGGTTGTGTCTCTTGGGAAAAAATTGTGTTGAATGGAATCATTTTGTGTCTTTTAGTAGCACCCAGTGTGATGTGATGTACTGGGACTCTGTAGACCAGTGTGGGAATCTCTATTTGTTCATGGAAATTCACTAAGGAAATGGAACTGACCATTCTTTAAATACCTCACTAACCTTGAAATCCTTATTAGGGTTGCTATAAATCAATTCCAACTTGATGGCACATAACTAGCAGTACGAATATAGCTTTTAATAATTTGAATTAGCAAAATATATTTATACTGTACATATATTTAATAATCTTGATCTAGTCATCCTTTAAAAGGATACTAACATGTCATCCAGTTGGATCCAGTTTCTGTATGTTGGATCATTTTGTAACATCAGTTATGACCAAATCGTTGACAGCAGAGAAATATAGCGGATAGTTTTGATATACTATTGATTTATAATCTTGGACCCTGATCCAGCAAGCACTTTGTTTTCCAAGTCTATGTACGTGCATGGCTCTCTTTAGCTGTATTGTAACAAAGGTGGAGCAGTCTTCAAATTGGGTACAGTATTTTCATACTGTTTTGAAATTGAGTGCATGAGTGGACTTTCAAAGATAATTTCTTAAAATAGGCTATTAAATAATCATACCATTAGTAAATAAGTTATTTATGATGAGTATAGGGTGTAAGAATTGCTTGTTGGCTCACTAAGCAAATAGCTTAATAATATATACTATTAATATGAGTTTGTAAAGCTTGACATATCTATATTTTTTATCTTATTCTTTTTTTAATATGGTATATAGGATACTTTTCTGTGGTCACCTTGTTTACTTTTACTCCAAAACCTGATTTGCTAGGGAGCTAGCAAACTTATTTGGTTGACCTGGCCTTAGGTCAGAAATTTTAATTCTTACATTCTGTATGTGTATCGCTTGCCACAAATGCAATATGAATGCAGACTTAATTTATAAAAAGATGTTAATATGCTAGTAAGAAAGAAAAAGGCTGTAATCCTGTTCCATCACTTATGCATGCATAAGCCTGAAGATATCAGCAGAAGCAATTTTTGGAAGTTCTGTCCCAAGGGTTTTTATTGTCAGGAAAAGGGGGGATGGGTGGAGGAGGTTTTAGTTACCAAAAATTGCGATCAATTGGATGATTTCCCTCCTGCTCTTCAGTTCTCATGACTTCCTGTTGATGGAAAGCCATGGGACCTGCTGGTGATCTTACTAACCTTATGCCTAAGTTACAGGACAGGGTTTCAGCCAAAGAATTTATTTAATATTGACACTGCATCTCACGATAGTGCTGGCCCTGAAAGTTACATTGATTGGGTGTGTGTGTGTTGTCCTTCAGATGCTGTCAAATGTATCTTCTGCATTATGTTTGCTATTTGCTTGCAATCTTAGGAGACACAGAACAATCTTCCCTCACCTTCTGCTTTTTCACAATATGCTAAGCAGAAAACCCATTTATTTATTCTCTATTTTAAAATAAGAAGCAATGTAACAGTTACATTAATAAAATCAAGTTTGTACAAAAGTAAAATATTTACACAGATTCAAAAACTAGTTACTAGTATTCAGTACATACATTAAAATATTTTTCTGTATGCAATTCAGAGATGGTATGTGGCTGCAGTAGTCTGTGAGAGCCTTTTTATTAAATGTGTTGTTTATACTGTTACCTTACAACAGCAGTTTTTAAAGGAGAAGCTGCATCTATGAATTCCATCTAGCGGCAGGAATCTTACTAGTCTTGAATACTGATAGCGTACTATGATTTAGCTGCAGAAGGCTATGTATACAGAATGGTGTGGAAGCAACTAGTATCCAAAAGTTTACGGGATGTAGACAGGATCTTCAGAGAGATAAAAACCACACGTGTATCAGAATCTTGGTCTTGTTGACTTTTTGAAGGGAACTAGTCCAATGTGGGGGTTGGCTAACTGAGTGGGTAAAGATCACAAATCCTGTTCTGTAAAAGCGCTGGGTTTTGATATGGCTGAGAGATATTGGGGCAAGATTGCCAACATACGTTGGATCATGGAAAAAACAAAGGAATATCAGAAACAAGTCTACTTCTGTTTCATTGAATTTTTTAGAATAGTAGCCGTGTTAGTCTGTGGTTCAGGCATCTCACAAAACAAAACAAAATAAACAAAATAAAATAAAATAAAAAACACAGTACCAGTTTAAAGACTAACTGCTATATTTTTATTGTTAGCTTTCGTGGATCAAGTCCACCTCATCAGACTTTATTATTTTGTTTTGTTTTGTTTTCTGTTTCATTGTTTACACTAAGGCCTTTGACTGTGTGGACCACAACAAAATGTGGCAAGTAATTAAAGAGATGGGAATGCCAGAGCACCTTATATACCTCATGAGTAATCTGTACATTAATCAAGAAGCAACAGTTAGAACAGAATACAGAAGGACAGAGTGGTTTGGAATAGGAAAAGGAGTAAGACAAGGCTGCATTTTGTCACCCTGCTTATGCAACTTATACACAGAGCACATAATGCACAAGACAGGGATGGAGGAATCACAATTTGGGATCAAAATTGCTGGGAGAAACATCAACAATTTAAGAAATGCAGATGATACCACCCTAATGGCAGAAAGTGAGGAGGACTTAAAGAAGCTCCTGATTAGGTTGAAAGAAGAAAGTATAAAAGCTGGCTTGAGACTCAATATAAAGAAAACCTGGCTTGCCCTATCAGTCCCTGGAAAATAGATGGGGAAGAAGTAGAAGCAGTGACAGATTTTACATTCTTAGGATCAAAGCTCACTACAGATGGTGATTGCAGTCATGAAATAAAAAGGCGACTGATTCTTGGGAGGCAAGTGATGAGAAACCTGGGGAACATAGTGAAAAGTAGAGACATCACATTGCAAACAAAAATTCGTCTAGTGAAAGCAATGGTATTCCTGGTGGCAATGTATGGTTGTGAGAGCTGGACCATTAGGAAAGCTGAGCACAGAAGAATAGATGCCTTTGAGATGTGGTGCTGGAGGAGAGTTTTGAGAGTCCCCTGGACAGCGAGGAGAACAAATAGGTCAGTCTTAGAAGAAATAAAACCTGACTGCTCCTTAGAAGGTCAAATTGTAAAGATGAAGTTAAAGTACTTTGGACATCAAATGAGAAGAGAGGATTCACTTGAGAAAGCCTTGATTCTGGGAAAGGTGGAGGGCAAAAGAAGAAGGGGATGGACAAAAATGAGATGAGATGGCTAGATGGTATAATGGGCACAGAACTGAGTGAGTTGAGGAGGATGGTGGAGGACAGAAGTGCCTGGTGTACAGTGGTCCATGGTGTCGCAAAGGGTCGGAATCAACTGTGTGACTGAACAACAATCCTTTTTAAAAAAATGCTCTTCCTATGTTGAATAATTAAAACAATTAACTAAATAAAACTTGGAGGCAGAGTTTCATAGTAGACTTGGACCATCTTGGAGGGGGTGACTGCAGAAGGTGGTGTTAGATGATTTCTGTTCCGTGCCATGACCATGGGATTCAGGATTCTGTCTTGCCACTTTTAGTATGTCCATAGGTTGCCTAGAGGCTTTGGGTTCAGTTTCATCAGTATGCTGACAATCTTTTTCTTCTCCACATCTAAATTCAAAGAAGCTTGAATTTAGTTTTGAAGCAGTGCCTGAAAATAGTAATACAGTCAAACCTCGCATAACTTGCAAGTTTTTTGCTAAGCGGTCCAACTCGCTTAACAAATTTTTTGCTATGCGAGTCGGACTTTTCCCTATGGTTTTTCCATAGGGAAAGTCCGACTCACATAGCAAAAAATTCATTATGCAAGTCTGACTCACATAGCAAAAAACTTGCATAGCGAGCTGCCTCGCAGAACGAATTAAATTCATTCTGCGAGGTATGACTGTAGATTCAGGGCCATAACCAGGATTCTAGGTGTGGGTGGGTGAATATTTTTTCAGGATGGGCAACAAGCCTCTTTTCAATACATTCCTATGGGAAACTGTGCTTTGCCAGAGTGGGCAAAGTGCTAACTCAAGGTGGGCCAAGCCCATCCTGGCAACCCCCTGGCTACGGCTCTGAATAGATTGAATGAAAGTAGATAAACTGAAGCTTAATTCATATTTAAAAATAGGTTTTCTTGATCATTTGAATATATATATTGCCATATATACAGTAAAACACCGGATAACGATTGGATCGGATAACGCTAAAATCACATAACGTTGGGGAATTTGAGGCAAACATTTGGATCGGATAACATTATGTTAACCATTATGTTAACGTTATCCGATCCATCAGATAACCTTTGCCTCAAATTCCCTGAGGTGTGGCTGTGACTCACCAGTTTCTCTTGGGAGAAAGGGAGGGGCTGCCTGCTCTCAAGCTTGCCACATTTGAATAACAAAGGCTTGCAAAAAAACAGTCTGACTAGTTTAGCAAAGCAAAGGCTTAGGACCCTTTCCCCAGTGTAGCCCAGAACACTTTGCAGAAAAATAATTGCAAAGAGACAATTTGACCCAATTACCTTTATGAAGTTTCCCCTTTAAATTCTAAACAGCCTGAACCCAAGATTGTAGCTCCGCAAGCCTCATGCATTGTCAATGGAAAACAAGCAGACTGAAACCTTTCACCTACAAAGCAATTAAGCTTTTCACACCCTGGTAGGGTGGGCTGATTCTAAACGAAAACATTTTCCTAGCTTCTGTTCAGATCTTTTAAAACAGCACTTTATAAAATTTCCAAAAATTTAAAAATGCTGTACGGCTTTGTTCCCCTAAAGTCGGGGTGGTCTGGCATGTTTTTGTAATGTATTTACCCTTTAGACAATTATTTCTTAAAGTTCTTTAAGTTTCCAGCATGTTTCCTTGACTTTCCCTTGAAGCCTCTGTTGCTTATCTCTATGGAGTTAACATCTGATCCACCTGAATAGAATTTTAACGTTATCTGTTGCATGTATCGGATAAGGCTAAAATTCGGATAACGTTAAGACTTAAAGAACCAAGTCTTAATGTTATCCAAGGTATTACTGTGTGTGCTTGGGTTTCTAGAGTGATCAGGAGTTCATTTGAATGTTAAAGCTAGTTCATCAGCTGTGCCTTTCACTGGAAATGTCTAATACTGCACTAGTCAGCAGCCATGCTGGATTAGTGTAATGCATGTTGGATGGAGCACCCCTAAACTCAAGTGAGTCCAAAATGCTGCCAACAGAACGTTGGGACACAAACTCATTGGTACAGGAGGTACATAAATTCCTTCCTACAGCTTTACTAATCACCAGTCTTCCCAGCCATAATTCAAGTTATTGGATATGATTTGTAAAAACCTGTTTGATTTGGATGCAGGCTGTCTGAAGGACTGTGTTTCCTTGTGAAAAGATGCATAATTTTTTAAAGTGGTAGCTGTGTTAGTTTGTGTAAGCATATCAGCAAGTAAACAAAAGAACAAAAAAGACAAAGTGGCACCTTAAAGACTAACTGCTGTATTTTAATGTGAACTTTCGTGGATCAAGTCCACTTCATCAGACAATTTTAAAATTTCATTGGTTTTAATACAGCAAAAGCAACACCATTCATTAACTCCATCTACATTCTCTCAGCATTGCCTTCCCTCCTTCACATTGATAAACTACACAGGTTTTAAGATATTCAGGGAGGCCTCTCTTTCTGTACCACCAACATCACAGGCATGGTAAGGACATGGGAATGACCATTTATTCAGATAGCCTTTGGAAGCTGCAGAGAAAAGGGCGTTTAATGCACACTGGAGGGCTGTAGTATCTTGTTTTGCTTTTAGTTGTATTTGAGCTTGCTTTTAATCTAGTTGTTTAGTTATGTTTTAATGTTATGGTTTATTATATTAGTAGGACTTTTAAAAAACATTATTTACCATTTTGAGTCCTGATACTGCAGAAACAGAAATGTAATAATAAGTAAATTAAATTATTTCCCCAACATTTAGTGAAGGAGAGGTAAATTTTACTGACTGTTCTTTCTACACTTTTCAAAATCTGAGCATGGCAGCACAGACTTATTGAATGCATGTTTCTTTTTAAAACTATGCAGTGAAACAGTAAATAAAGTTGTATTTTTAGCAATAGTTATAACAGATAGGCGTTATTTGTTTGTTCATTATACTTATATACCACCCATTTGGGTGATTTTTTCCACTCTGGGCAGTGTACAACATTTAAAAGAGTTTATACATACAACAAACAAACAAAACAAAAACTTGGTCTCCACTGGTGATGTATGAAGTAGAAAATAAATTAAAATTAAAAAATTCTGAACTGCTAACTGGTATTAGGGAGGATGTTCTGAAAAGCCTCTTTCAAGAGTAAAGCCTTTAATGTTATTTTAATATGGCCATATTGGAATGGCTCAGATCACTTAGTAAAGCATCCCAGAACAATGAAGGTGCTGCTGTTGAGAAAGGCTCTCTTCTTTGTCTTACCTTCTTCACAATTCTCTGTGTCAGCACCTGGAGCTGTGCTGTTTTAATGTTACAGTTTATATCAAGCTGCTTCATATTTAATTATGGAATACAACTTCCTCATATTCCCAATCATCTGAGATGTTAAGTTTGCATGGTGTTGCTTTTCCATTGGTCATTTTTGTTACATGGTTTGAGAAGAGAGTTGGTAAGCATTTTACAAATACGAATTGCATTTTAGCTTTTCACAATTCTTTTTTTGTTTTGGGGAGAAAAAGATAGATTACGTCTTTTCTAAATACTGTATACATTTAGAAAACAAAGATAAGGAATATGTTATTCTGTTATTGTTCCTTTGGAATTCTGAAGTAAAGGAAACTATATGTATGGATCCAAAAAACTGCCAGGCATTGTGGATAAAAACGAATTTTTTAAAAAATCTTCTCTTAATTCATTTATTTATATTGGATTTTTTAAAAATAAAATGCTTTTTGAGGGATTTTTTTTAATCTAAACATTTTCTGTTTCAGATACATTATCGTCCAAAGGTTATTCATCATGAAATAAGGATTAGATTTTAATTATATAGCATGAGGCTGTATATTCATGCTATATTTTTTCTTTGGTAAATGAATTCTATTAATCCATTCCCAACATCATGTTCTTCAGAAGTTTCAGTAAGATTATTGGGCAGCTTTTCTGTCTCTAGAAGATATTATTATAGATGCTTGGCTTGACAGTTCTCAAAACTGAATTTGAGTCAGAGATCTGATGCCTCTTCACAGCAAAACTGTTACAGAAAAAACAGAGCTGAGGAAAAGACCTTAATTCATGGTTCCTTTGCAAATCTATGTATAGAATCAGCTTCTTACCTCTTAAGTGTTGAGTTTTTTTTAAAATCAATGAATAAAGATTGTTGAGAGTGGAATAGATCTGCACAAGAAGCTAAACATGAGGAGGGAAGGGCAAGTAATATAAATACTGTACAAGAGAAACCTTTTGAGCCTTTATTAGTTTTTATGTAGAAAGCCATGATTTAAATCACAATTTAAATCACTAGTCAGTAAGAAAAGATTTAAATCATGGCTTCAATTAATTTAATTTAAATTGAATCCTTCCTGCTGCCAAGGGAAAATAATGTGGTTAGTTGAGCTATCCTACTTCGTTCCTTCTGCATCACCTTATACCCCGACTTCTTCTTCCTTGTCGAGGTCAGACATGAAGCCACCCTTAGGTGAATTAATTCTGCAGTTCCTTTCTCATGACCTATTGCCATAATGGTGAACCTTGGCACTCCAGATGTTCTTGGACTTCAATTACCAGACGCCCAAGTCAGCACTCCTGCTCATCAGGGTTTCTGGGAATTGAAGTTCAAGAACACCTGGAGTGCAAAGTTTTGCTATCATTGACCGAGTGTGAAAAAGATTAGCTGGCAACACAAGGTTGCCATTTCCAGGGTACGCCCAATTTTGATTTTTAAAAAATACCACAAGCTTTGAGGGGGATCTTTCTGTGTACCCCATGTCCCAACTGAAAGTCTGTCAGGGATGGCAGGTGAGATGGATTTGGGTTTGCATCTTGGGGGCTTATTGGCAGATATTGGAGATTCTTCTTTGTGCAGGTGTTTTCTATTCAAGGATGTCACTGGCTCATTCCTAATTAAAGTATTGTTTGGTTCTTGGTTGTATGTTCTTTGAGTAATCTTATAAGTAGACTGAAGTACCATTGTGCATAAATAACAGGAATAATGTCATCAATACTGGTAAATTGTTGCTGATTAATGCAATTTCTGGACATGTGTGAGTCATACACAATATGTCAAATTCACCTGAACCCTTAAATTGCCAAGAGAAGTCTTTACAGATGAATAATTTGCCACTGCTAATGATGTCAGCTCTGTTGTGCACACAGAGCTATGTAACAGGATTTTAGTCACTGCTTCTGGAGGGGGTACCATATAAAACCATTTCACTGACTTGCCTATCTGCTTTTCTGAGATGTTTGTTTCTTACATTTTATGTTGTTTTTAGGAAGTATGGTTATAATTTGCAACCTTGGTTATATCATTTCTGATCAAAATTTTCTTCTAAACACTTTGCATATAGTTAATAAAAATGTTTTTAAAATACAAGTCTTCATTATGCTTGTTATTCATGTTTAAAAGATCTGAGTAGATTACCCTACATGAAGCTGGAAATAGGAACAGGTATATAAAGTATAGGAAGACTTTAATATCAGGACAGTTATAAGTCAAGGCTAAATTTCTTTTTTCTACTGAAATGTTATCTTCATTTACATTATGCTGTTTTCATCAGGAATGGGATGTAGTGTTTTTCCTTACAAAATAAATCAAAGTAAGCATGCTGGAAGCTAGATCCCTATTTTATGTATACTGTACAGTAATACCTCGGATGACGTTTACCTCGAATAACGCTAAAATCGCATAACGTTAAGTAATCTGGGGGGGAGAATTGCATCAAATAACGTTAAGGTCCTATGTGATGGATCGGATAACAACTGCTAAAGCCTGTGAGGTTACAATGTATCTCTATGGAGCTTTAACGTTATCCGATCCATCCCGTAGGATTTTAACATGCATCAGATAACACTAAAATTCGGATAACACCAAGACTTATGGAACCACGTTTTAGCGTTATCTGAGGGTTTACTGTATTTGACATTTTACATACTTATAGGTTGAATCAGCTAACAAATATTTAACAGTTAAAATAATAACAAGAATTGGTTTTAGAGCAAGGGTGCCCAAACCTTTTGGGCCGTGGGCCAATCGATCATGTGGTTCAGGAAGACGGTCACTAAGGGCTGGGGGATGGGTGCGGCCCCCGACAACAATTCATCCGGCCCATGAAGCCCTCGTCACTTTACTTCTGCTTCCAGGAGTGATGAGGGCTTCATGGGCCAGATGGATTGGCATCGGGGGCTGCACCTCGCCCCCGGGCCTTAGTTTGGGCACCACTGTTTTGGAGCCATAGTCATACAGGTAGTGGAAGATGATACTCTGGTGCTACTTGCTCAGGTTTAATGACGGACCATTTTTCTTATTACAGAGAATCACTGAGTTAACTGCTTTTATCTCACAGTTGTAATTTTGCTTTCTAATGACTCAATTTTTTTGCCTTCAGAGCCTTCTTTTGCTGAAAAAATATCAGCTGAGGAACTCATTTTTTTTGCCAACAATTGAGTGTATTCTAGGATATATGTTCTTTTCATGATATTGGTTGTGTTTGTGGTATTTGGTGTTATCCTATCTCAATTGGAAGTGTGCCCCCAAATGTTTTCTGGCACTACATGTTATTTAAAAAAAAGATGTGCAGTAGTCACAATTTTAGCAAGCTTTTTTCTACAGATGGTCTTTGTTTCACATTTTATTCTGAAAAGCTTCCAGAGTTTACTAGATTTTATTGTATTTAGAAAACAGTTACTTCCTTTAGCTGAAATCCTGGGAAATGCTGAGTCATTAACTAATCAGATTAACCATTTATACTTGCATCATCGAACAACGCTAAAAAAAAGCCCTGACAGTGGGGCTGTCCACCCCCCCCCCCCCCACGCTGTGATCCCTTGCCTGGGTACGTGACCCCCATAGTGATCGTGTGCCTGGGCAAGGGTTGCCTTGGCTGAAATCAACACCCCCCCCCTTGCAAGGGGTTGTGATTTCGGCTGAGCCAAGTCCAGGCGGGTGATCACGCGCCCGGGCAAGGGTCTCATTGGCTGAAATCAACATCCCCTGCGTGGAGGGCATTTTTTCTGGCCAAGGCAACCCTTGCCTGGGCGGGCTATCCAATCCACCACCCCTGGTCCGGTCCCTTGCCTGGGCGTGCGACCCCCATAGCGATCGCGCACCCGGGCAAGGGTTGTCTTGGCTGAAAACCTCCCCACACAGGGGGGGATTTCGGCCGAGCCGAGCCTGGATGGACAATCGCCCGCCCGGGCTCGGCTTGGCTGAAATCACCACCCCCGGCCAAGGCAACCCTTGCAGGGGCGCATGATTGCTATGGGGATCGTGCGCCCAGGCAAGGGATCACAGCGGGGGGTGGTGGTGGTGGTGGATTTGACCCAATCCAACACCCCCACTCCGATCCGTTGCCTGCATGCGCGTCCACTGTAGCGATAGCGTGCCCAGGCAAGGGTTGCCTTGGCCGACCCCCCCCCCCCACGCAGGGGGATTTTGGTCAAGCCGCGTCCAGACGGGTGATCGCCTGCCCGGGCTCGGCTTGGCCAAAATCACCACCCCCATGCGGGTGTGTGTGTGTGTTCGGCCAAGGCAAGCCGAGCCCGGGCGGGCGATCGCCCACCTGGACAAGGCTTGACTTGTGGGACAACCCCCGCCCAGCGTGGTTTGTCCCCTGAAGCACCCCCGGCCCCAGCTAGCAATTGCTGGGGCTGAGGGGTGCTTCGGGGACAACCCAAGCGGCCACGGTGTGTCCCCCGAAACACCTCCCCCCCACCGCAGCGATCCTAGCTGGGGCTGGGGGGTGCTTCAGGGGACAAACCCAGCGATCGCCCTCAGCCGCCCCCATCACCTTTCCAGCCCACCCTGTCCCCGCAGATGACTGCATCAGATAACGCTAAGAGATCGTTATCCGATGCACTTCCCCCCCAAAGAAAACTAAATACGTTGTTGTCAGCTACTTGTGTCTGAGTATACATTTTTTCCTGAATGGTTTCAGGAAAAATTCCATTGGTGTGAAGTTGTTTAAGGTGGATCCCAGCTTGCCATGAAGTGACCCACACACTTATGATCATGAAGCCATCTCCTGTGCCATGTATGAAATGAGACATGCAGGATTTGGTGACAGGACTGCAGTGGATTGCCACACCCTTGAGGACACCGCAGCCTTGAGGATATTGTCAAGGTGTGGCTTCACAGCCAGTCCATCTGACATGCCCTCTTCTGCCTCCATGACTGTTGGGAATCAGAATAGTGAAGTGTGGAACCTTAAAGACTAACTCCTGTATAGCTAAGTTGTGTGTGTGTGTGTGTGTGTGTGTGTGTGTGTGTGTGTGTGTGTGTGTGTGAGAGAGAGAGAGAGAGAGAGAGAGAGAGAGAGATAGTTGCCCCTCCTGAAATTTTTTTGCTCCCCCCAAAATAATAATAATAATAATATAGAGTCCTGGGCATGGCCCTGCTCCTTTAATGCAGGGGTTCTCAACCTATGGCCCACAGCACCATTTCATGTATCCCACGTCACCACTGCTAGTTGAAGTGAACATGTTTATGAAAGCCGCAGATGCGGATTACGGTAGGGAGAACCACCGGTCTGGCCCACTCAGCTGTCTGAGAGTGTGTGGTCTGACCCATGGGTTAAAAAAGTTGAGAACCCCTGCTTTTATTTATTTATTTATTATTAGTCATATTTGTGTGCCGCCCTATTCACGAAATGACTCATGGCAGCTAACACAGCAATAAAAGCACAACAATCCAATAAAATTTGTTGATAAAATTCAGATCCATACATACAATTTAAAAGATTAAAAATTTGGAAGAGTTAAAAGATTAAAAAAGTAATCAAATGAGCCAGCAGGTTGGGGTGCCAGTATGGCCAGTACTCCATATCTTCCCTGCTAGCCATGTCTTTACACCCTTCCTGAAGGGCAGCAGCTCTGGAGGTGCAACTCAGTTGGCAGGAGGTTCCATAGGGCTGGGGTGGACACAGAGAAGGCCTTTCTTCTGGTGCTAGAGAGATGTGCGTTTCTAGCTGCTGGCACAACCAGAGAGCCTCTCCGGTCTGCTCTGTTGGGATGGACAAATGTTCTTGGGGTGACGCGATCTCTTAAGTATCCTGGCCCACTACCATGTTGGTCTTAAAAGGTAATAAGCAGCACCTTGAATTGCACCCAGAGGCATACTGGCAACAGTGGTGAGGTACGTGAATAATTTCCGCACCCCATCACCACCTGAGCAGCCGCATTCTGATCCACTTGTAGCCTCTGAATTGTCCTCAAGGTCAGCCCCACGTAGAGCGCATTACAGTAGTCAAATGTGTAGGTGACCAGAACGCGTGTGATCATGAGCAAGAAGTCCTGATCTAGGAGCGGGCATAACTGGCGAATAATGCGAACCTGTGCAAAAGCCCTCCTGGCTATAACTGCCACCTGCTCTTCCAGCAGGAGTCGCGAGTCCAGGAGGCCCCCCAGATTATGCACCGGGTCTGTTTGGGGCAGAACAGCCCCATCCAGAACCAAAGATGGCAGCTCCCAAGATAATGCAGGACTCCTGACCCATAGCCACTCAGTCTTGTCAGGATTCAGCTGTACCCCGTTGTCCCCCATCCAGACCCTAACAGCTTCCAGACACCTGGATAGGACTTCAACTGCATCGTTTGGATCTCCACGGGCCAAAATGTATAACTGGGTATCATCCACATATTGATGATACCTCACCCTGTGGGAATGGATGATCTTCATGTAGAATTAAATAGGAGGGGCCTCGGACTGGACTTCTCGCCCTCCAACCATACCGACTGGGTCTGGTCCTTCAGAAATGAGGAAAACCAGGACCAAACTGTGCCCTGGATCCCTATTCCTCTGAGCCATTCCAGAAGGATACGGTGGTTGACGGTATCGAAAGCTGCTGAGAGGTCAAGAAGATCCAGGATGGTTGGATGACCACTGTCCCGCTCTCACCAGAGATCATCCACTAGTGCAACCACTGCAGTCTTGGTACCATATCCGGGCCTGAATCCTGACTGAAAAGGGTCTAGATCAGGAGTGCCCAAACTATGGCCTGGGGGCCAGATCTGGCCCTCAGTGCCAATTCATCAGGCCCATGAAACCCTCATTGTGCCTGGAAGTGGAAGTAAAACACATCCAGGAGCAATGACGGCTTTGTGGGCTGGATGAATTGGCAATTGGGGGCTAGATCCAGCCCCTAGGCCATAGTGCCCGGCTCCCTGAACCACGTGACCGGCCCACAGTCTTAAAACTTTGGGCACCCATGGTCTAGATAATCCGCTTCATCCAGGATCTCCTGTAACTGCGGTGCTGCTGCCTTCTCCAAAACCTTGCCCAAAAAGGGTAGTTGGCAAGCACTGTAGGGTTGAGCGATTGCTTTTTCAGGAGAGGGCGCACCAAAGCGTGTTTTAATGGTGCTGGAAAGATCCTCCTCTGGGCCCACAACAATGGCCTGAGGGAGAAGATTTCATGGCTTGGCAGGCGGCTGAGGACCTCTCTCCCTCCTCTGGGCCAACACCAACGGCCTGAGGGAGAAGACGCCATGGCCTGGCAGGCAGCTGAGGACCTCTCCCCCTCCTCTGAGCCCACAACAACGGCCTGAGGGAGAAGACTCTAATGGCTTGGCAGGCGGCTGAGAACATCACCCCCGTCCTCTGGGCCCACAACAATGGCCATAGGGGAGTTAGTCTTTGTTCTGTTTTGATTGTTTTGTGAGGTTGTATTTTATGATTTTTACTGTATTGTTGATGTTTTGACTGTATGCCGCCCTGAGTCGCCTCGGCGAGTGGACGGCAATATAAATATGAACAAATAAAGAAAACCCCTCCCGCAATGAAGAATTTATAATTTCTTCGACCCAATTGCTTGTTACTACCCTGGTAGATTTGACTAACCAAGGCGGGGCATGGATATAACGCACAGGCAGTGGCTCGAACAGATCCCAGGAGCCTGTCCACTTCCTCAGGGACAACTGAATCAAACCGATCCCAGATAACATGGCCAGACTGCACTCTGGTCAACCCTAGCTCAGTGTTTTCCATGCCGGGATTAAACTTCAAGCGTATGTGAGCAATTTTCTCCATCAGATAATCAGCAAAAGCCTCAGAAGATCCCTGCCAACCGGGTTCCGGCCCACCCTCTACCAAGGAGGGACCTGGTCACCCGGAACAGGGTTGCTGGGCGATTATCCACATAGGCAATAAGGGTGGTGAAATATTGACATTTCACCACCACCATCGCCACTAGGTAGGCCTTAATAGCGGCTCTAACAAGTGTTCGCTCAGACTCATTCTGGGTCTTCACCTAGCGGCGCTCTCTCCATTTCTTTGCATGTTTGAACTCCCTCAGCTCCTTTATAAACCACGGGGATGAGCGATGCCCACAAACATGGAGAGGCCGTAGTGGCGCAATTATGTCCAAGGTAGCCAACACCCTCTCATTCTAGAGGTCGACAAGAGCCTCATGCGAATTGTGTCACTGATCCAGAGGAATATACCCCAGTTCCTTTTGGAATCCATCCGGATCCATCAGTTGCCAGGGACAGGCCAATTTAATAGGCCCTACCTTCCTATGGTGAATCCTCGTCCCCCAAAAGTCCAGAGCACCCAGATAGTGATCCAACCATGGCACAGGAGTAACCCCTAATTTCTGTAATCTCAGATCACTCTGCCACCGCTCCGACAAGAAAACCAAATCCGGAGTGTGGCCACTGCTCCTGGTAGGGTCCTGAATTACCTGAGTCAGGCCCACAGCTGCCATGGAAGCCATGAACTCCCGTGCTACCTTGGAGCCAGTCCCCAGTGAAGGCCAGTTGAAGTCTCCCAAGACCATGAGTCCGGTAAACTCCAATGCAAACAATGTAATGGCCTCAAGGAGCTCAGGACGGGAATCTGCTACACTGAAGGGAAAGCAGGTACAGGATCAGGATTCCCATCTGACCTTTAGGACCCAGACTCATAAGCAGGGCCTCACAACTCAGAACTTGTGGAGCCATGGCTCTGGTGGCTCCCAGCGCCTCTCTGGCTACAATGGTGATGCCACTGCCCCTCCCCTCAACCTTAGGCTGGTGCCAAATACCAAACTTAGCTGGACACAATTCTGACAGGCACCACATCCTCTGGTGTCAGCCAGGTTTCAGTGATGCATGCCAGGTCAGCCCGCTCCCCCAGAATATAATCTAAGATCTGGGGGGGGGGGGGCTTGCTGCAAACTGACCTGGCATTCGTCAGCAGCAGTTTAAGGGAGGGGACTCTCTGGACCAGTTGCTCAGGAACCAGAGATGTAGCCGGGGGGCTGGAACAGGGGACATGTATTAAACATCTGTCCTGTGTTCCCCGAGTGTGACCCGCCCCTCAGCTCCTGCAATATCTCCCGATGCCTGTCACTACACCGATTTTTACCCCAGCAACCCCTCATGTTATTTATTGCTGCCCAACACTTGGTGTTGGAGTCGCTGGCTGTATGGTATACTCCATTACCATAGTGGGATGTCCAGCTAGACAGAAAACTAAATGCAATGTATGATGATTTAAAATACATGGTGTTATTAAAATACTGTTTCTACCACTACTTGTGAAGTTTTTGTTTATGTAGTAATATAAGTGGAATCATAGTTTACTCTGTGTAAAAGAGCCAAATTGTACTAGTATCAGAGTTGGGTTACAGAAATGTGCAGGTGAAACTAATGGTTCTATGCCCAGAGGGTAAATGTGTGGTTTGATATTTCTTGCATTATTGTTAATTTTTCTTTGATATGTTAATTCAGTATACACTACAAGGCTTTCAAAGCTGCAGCAATATGAACAGCCAAGGAAGCACAGTTGTCCAGAACTGAACATGACCTTGAAAACTTCATTTTCTGCAGAAATGCTAAAAAGAATATTCTAACAATGGAGTTCATACATTGTTTGTCCAGTCTCTTTATCACTGAGTTATTGTAAACAAAAGAACTATAACAAAGTCATTTAAAAAGAATGGTGGTGATTATTTGAATTAAATTTTTTATAATTATTATAGAAAACAGAGTGAGAGTGTGCTGATATATTATTGAAATGCTCTGAGAAAGTTTTCAACTTGCAGTGCTACTGTTCAGTTGATGATAAAGTTCTGTTATGCATTTATAACTATAGGACTGTCATCCACGTAGCTGTTAAGTGGGAAAGGATTATTGTATAGCAAGATACCTGAAGTCCTCAACCACACATAGTCAAATTGTTGAGCCCCCCCCCAAAAAAATTAAAAAATAAATAAAAAATAAATAAATCTGTGTTGATAATTCCTACTTTGAAGTAGAAAAGTTGGACAGGAAAAAACATTGTCAGCTGTTATTTGGGGGTCCATCTTGGAGCCAGCTGCTTCTTTGGAAGCCAGTGCTGCCTCCCTTCAAGCCTTCTCAGGAAACACAAGGAAACATATGTCAGACTTCAGAGTTTCTGCATGTTTCCCAGGAAAAAAGTATGTTGCCACTTCTGTTTGGGGGAGGCAGTGGCTTGGCAGTTCTTGTGGTGGCTTGGCTAGCCAAAAATTGTACACACGTAATCAAATAATAATTGTTGTTGCCTTAGTTTTCATTGAATTTGAGTCTATTCTGATATGGAGATTATATCAGTTCGCATATCAGGATCAAGGTATTTGCTTGGAAATTTCATACAATGATGGGTTTTCTCATAAATTTTCCTACTATGTAGCACAGTGGTTAAAATGTAGCACTGCAGCAAAAAACTGCTCACATTGGGAGATCAATCCTTTGGGTCTCCAGACTGATTTAGCCTTTTATCCTTCTGAGGTCTGTAAAATGAGTAATCATTTATGGGTGAAAAATGCTAATTAAAGAGAGTACAGTCAAACCTCGTATAACGAGCATTTCGCTTAGCGAAAAACTCACATAATGAGCAAGTTTTTTGCTAAGCGGTCTGACTCGCATAATGAATTTTTCGCTATGCGAGTCGGACTTTTCCCTATGGAAAAACTCGCATAATGAGCGTTTCTATGGGGAAAACTCGCATAGTGAAAAAGTCACATAGCGAGCAGCCTCGCAGAACAAATTAAATTTGTTATGCGAGGTATGGCTACTCTTAAGACAGAGTGCTTTAAGCACTATAGAGCAATATATAAGTGTAATTGTTATTGTTATATTGCAGTATTTCCCAAATGCTGGTTTTTGGACTTCAATTCCCAGAAGCCTAAGTTATTTCCCCAAAGCACTGTTCAGCCAATGTACTGACTTAGACTTCTGGGAATTGAAGTCCACTAGTGGGCTGTGTACCCCTTGTTGGGATTGGGAACCACTGTTATATTGGAATAAGAGTTATCTTGTATGTACTGAGTATCAGTAGGAGGTGGGCTTTACCGCCTTAAATGATTGATAATTACCATAAACATGAATACCATCTCTTGCATTTGTGGCAAGTGTCCACTCCTCTTCCTGCATTATGGAGACTACAGTCTCCCCCCCCCCCAAGACAGATGGTTACTGTAAATCAGAAGTGCCCAAACTGTGGCCCACAAGCCGCATCCGGCCCACAATGCTATTTTATCAGCCCCCCAAGCCCTCCCTGCTCTCAGAAGTGGATAGGGGATGAGTCTACCGAAGCGCATGGTTGTCCGGAACCACTTCCGGGAATGGTGCGGGTGAAAAAACAGACGCGGGTGGAGAAAGAGAGGCTGGAAGGGGTGAGTGGATGGGAGAGAATTGCCTTGGATACATCGTTGAAAAAATAAAAACCGGGATTGCGAATCCTCCCCTGGAAAGGAACAACTCTTTCACACTCAGCTCTCTCCCTTCCGCAGGCCCTTTGGGCCTCTCTCTGCACCACTCCCTTTAGTGAATGGGCACGCCTCCGTGGGGGTGGGAAGAGGCAAAGTGGGACTTGCCTCTGAGTAAACATGCCCTGTGCCTGTGCGAGGTGACCCAAACAGGCCATGAAAGCTGCGGTTTCAGGCCCGTCACTGGAGGCATGATGGGCCATTTGCTGCAAGTCTCCACTATCATGCCCCTTCACCCACCCACGCATGCGGACACTCCTTTTCCCCACCTAGGCATTTTCTGGCAGGGGCAGGCAGCCACAGGACCTTGTTGGCTGGGATTGGCAAGGCGATTCTCTCCCTTCCTAGTTTCCCTCTTCGTTTTTCCTTTCTTCCTCTCCTTTCCAGCTACTTTTACTGGATTGAGTGGTTTGGTGTTTCCCTCCTTGTTTTGGCTGCTCAGCTTCCTTTCAACCCAGAGCAATTTCTGACATGAATAAGAACCAAAACTCCTTCAAAAGAGGGGGGGGGAGGGGAAGGAAGGGAGCAGCAGCAGGAGGCAACCATGGCAATTGCTTTGTGCAGGACTCTTGAGGGGATGAATGGCAGACACACACTCTTTCTCTTCAGCCTGCTCCCAAAGCCTGGGAACTGCCTCGTGATGGGAGGGGTTTTTTTCAAGCACCTTGTTACTCCCTCCCTTTCTTGTTCCCTCTCCCTCTCTCTTTCTTCTTCACCTTCCTTCCTTTTTCTTAATCTTCCTTCCTTTTTATTTTCATCTTCCTTCCTATTCTTCCTTCTCTTCTTTTTCCCTCCTTTTTATTTTCTTCTTCTCTTCTTCCTTTTTATTATTCTTTTTTTCTTCTTCCTTCTTTTCCTCTTCCTTCTTCTTCCCTTTCCCCCTCTTCTTCCTACCTTCTTCTTTTTCCTTCCTTCCTTCCTCCTCCTCCATTTTCTTCTTCATCATTTCCTTTCTTCTTTTCTTGTTTGGTTTGTCCTTTGTGTTTGTGAGGTTGAGTAGCGGTGAAGCTGGGTGGGCGGAGATATCATTGAAAAAAAAATTATGCGGCTCTTGGGACAGTCTGAGAGACTTTGCCCCGGCCCCTGGCTTAAAAAGTTTGGGCATCCCTGCTGTAAATAAAGGTACTTTTTCACAATAGAATATTTATAGAGTGATTTTTACTATATAGAGTGCTACTAGTAGTTTTATGGGCAAAACAAAGAGGATATTGGGTGAAACCTGACTGATCTCCATGTTTCTGTATTTTTTTCTGCCTTATGCTATGCTAACTAAAGGAATAATAAAATTTCTAGTAACTTTTTTGGACTAAAATTCCTGTGTAATATGAATTGTAGATTAATGAACATTTTGGTTATATGACTATTGCAGGGTTCTCAACCTGCAGCCTGTGGTGCCATTTCATATGACACCCCCCCCTGCCTCCACCACACACGGAAGTGCCACGTGTGGTTCCTATTTAATGTACAAGCTGCCCTCATTATGCAAAATGGCTGTCCTGCCCCTGAAGCTGTCTGAGGGAGAGTGACCTGGCCCTCAGCTAGAAAAGGTTGAGAATCCCTGATGCACACTGTACAAGAGAATATGAAAAGATGAAGCAAAGAGAATTTCTTAATTCTTCTGGTATTTATCTGAAAACAATCTAGGAAATGACACTAAAAGCTTCACAACACATTTAACAAATTTCTCTTTTTAATATTGACATTTTACATGCCAGACATTTTCAAAATGCTACAAATATGCATTCCATAGTAAGTTCTTTTAGTTAAGTAAAGAGACATATCTATCTCCATATTCATCCACCCAACGAAATGGCTGCTCAATCAAATGGAAATATAAATCTATATCTCTCAGTAACCCCTTACACAGCTATTTAAAAAAATCCCCTGGCATGAGCTTTTGCAGTCATTTTATACTAATTTCAGGCTGCTGATTACAAATATGATCTCAGATTTGTTCTATCACATCACATTTTTATGCTATTGGCCAACCCAATTGTCATTCCTGACTGCATGTTGGTGCGAGTCAGTTATAGAATTATAGTGATAAAATTAGTGATTATAATGTGATGTTATGTAGATAACCTTATTTATATATATATATTTTAGTGCAGTTTGTGATATAACAATGGACACAACACCGGAAAGAAGGAAATGCCGTATTGACGCAGATATCTTTTGTTACATCTCTGGCAGCTTCACCTTGTCGGATCAAAGGTGCAACATCACTACCTTTGTCAAGAGGGTGTATCTTGCCTACTTTAAAGTACCACTAGGAGACCAAGGCAAATGTTGGGCTCCTCATACAGTGTGCAAAACCTGTGTCGAAACATTGCGGTCATTGTCTAAAGGAATGAATTCTAAGCTGAAGTTTGTTGTGCCGATGGTTTGGAGAGAACCAAAGAACCATGTGGATGACTGCTACTTTTCCCTTGTCAGTGTCAAAGGTTTCAATAAAAAGAACAGACACCACATACAATACCCCGATAGCCCGTCTGCCAAACAACCAGTTGGACACTGTGAGGAAATACATGTCCCTGTATATACAGAGCTATCAGAGATTGATGTTGAATCCCACAATTCATCCGGTTCTACTACACATGAGGATAATGATGCTCCAACCTATACGCCATCTGATGCAGATTCTGTTAGTCTGTTTAGTCAACCTGAATTGAATGATCTGGTAAGAGATTTGTATTTGCCAAAGCAGTCTGCAGAATTGTTGGCTTCCAGGCTGAAAGAGAAAGGACTACTCAGACCTGGCACTAGTGTCTCCTTTTATTGTAACAGAGAAGCAGCACTCTGAAAGTACTTCCAATCTGATGGTCCACTTGTTTATTGTAATGATGTTAAAGAGCTTCTTCTCCATATAGGACTGCCCACATATGATTCCAGTGAATTGAGACTTTTTATCGACAGTAGTAAAAGGAGTTTAAAATGTGTGTTATTGCACAACGGAAATATATTTGGTTCAATCCCAATAGGACACTCCGTACAAATGAAAGAAGAGTATGGCAATATGAAGACAATTCTGGATCAATTGGATTACATACATCATGGATGGGTGATCTGTGTTGATTTGAAAATGGTAAATGTTTTGCTGGGCCAGCAAGGAGGTTACACCAAATACCCTTACTTCCTTTGCTATTGGGACAGTAGGGCTACAGTAAAACACTGGGTGGAAAAGACCTGGCCACCAAGAATCAGTTTGATGCCTGGTGACAAGAACATTACAAATGAGACTCTGGTTGATAGGAATAAAATTGTATTACCTCCACTGCACATAAAACATGGGTTAATGAAGCAATTCGTCAAAGCCCTGAATCACACTGGAAACTGTTTCAGCTATATATGTACAACCTTTCCAGGTCTCAGCATGGAGAAGAAAAAGGCAGGAATATTTGATGGCCCTCAAATTAGAACTCTCATCAGGGATCCACACTTTCTTCCAGCAATGATGGCGGCAGAGGCTAGAGCTTGGAATGCATTCACCGATGTTGTTCGGAATTTCCTTGGCAACAAGAAAGCGGACAACTATCGAGAGATTGTGGAGGATCTGCTCTTGAGTTTCCAAGCACTTAGATGTAAAATGAGCATCAAGATTCACTATTTACATAGTCACTTGGCCAACTTTCCAGAGAACTTGGGTGATGTGAGCGAAGAGCATGGTGAACGTTTTCATCAAGACATTAAAGTAATGAAAGAACGTTTACCAAGGCTGATGGAACACCAACATGATGGCAGATTACTGTTGAACATCGCAGAGCGTCCAAGAAAAGGTCGTTCATGCCGATGTAAGGTCAATATTGTCAATTTACCTTTTTGTACATATTTTCATATCTTAACATTTCAATTCTTACATGTTAATATGCTTTCACTCTCAACTTTGTGCTTCAGTTCATAATTATATATGTTTGTTCTATAAAGTATTGAATATTGGATGTTATTTTATTAGGTCTGTATGTCTGTTTTGCTCGACAAATATGATGGTAAATTTGCTGTTCGTAGATATATTGCAATATTTGAGATTTCAAAAACCTGATGTGCTAGAAAAAAACGGACGCCGGATTCGGAATCAGCACCTCAAAATTACCTTAGAATCGTTAGAGTACCTCATGCCAGAAAAATTGTGTTGACCAGTGTTATCTGACACTGTATGAGGAAGACTGCATTAGTATTGTATTAAAAAATTACATAGATAATTTCCCCAACTTTTTCAAGTGTACAGCGCAAATAGTAAATGTTATCTTTGCTTAAATTGTCTAACAACATCCTGAAGCAAATGCTGAAGGCTACGGGGCACATTTGGGTTTTTCCATGAATTGGACAGTAAATTTCCACTAAACACTTGTTGCCAGAGATCTGAGGAAAGTAAATCTTTGGAGGGGGGGGGGATACATGTAAATGATCACTCCCTTTAGAATCTGTGCTGTAAGGAGGGCATCTGGCAGTTGAGTCCTAAATACAATGTTCACTAACCTCAGTATAATTTTTAATAACAAGAAAGTCACACCAAAATCCATCAAGATGAACAGACATTTCTATTTTGTTGTTCAGTCGCACAGTCAATTCCAACCCTGTGGACCATTGTCCTCCAGGCACCTCTATCCTCCACCATCCTCCTCAACCTGCCCAGCTCTTGTCCCCTTTTCATCTACAATACCATCCAGCCATCTCATTTTTGGCCACCCTCTTTTGCCCTCCACCTTTCCCAGCATCAAGGCTTTCTCAAGTGAACCCCCTCTTCTCATTTGATGTCCAAAGTACTTAACTTCACCTTTACTATCTGACCTTCTAAGGAGGAATCAGGGTTGATTTCTTCTAAGATCGACGTATTTGTTCTCCTCGCTGTCCAAGGTACTCTCAAAACTCTCCTCCAACACCACATATCAAAGGTGTCTATTCTTCTTCACTCATCTTTCCTTATGGTCCAGCTCTCTCAACCAGGAATACCATTGTTTTGACTATGCAAATTTTTGTTTGCAATGTGATGTCTCTACTTTTAACTATGTTCCCCAGGTTTCTCATAGCTTGTCTCCCAAGAATCAGTCACCTTTTTATTTCATGGCTGCAGTCACCATCTGCAGTGATCTCTGATCCTAGGAAAGTAAACTCTGTGACTGCTTCTACTTCTTCCCCATCTATTTTCCAGGGACTGATAGGATCTGTTGTCATCTTGTTTTTCTTGATTTCGAGTCTCAAACCAGCTTTTGCACTTTATTCTTTCAATCTAATCAGTAGTTCTCCATCACTTTCTGCCATTAGGGTAGTATCACCTGTGTATCTCAAATTGTTGATGTTTCTCCCAGCAATTTTGATCCCAAATTGTGATTTGTCCATCTCTGTATTGCACATTATGTGCTCTGTATGTTAGTTGAACAAGCAGGGTGACAAAATGTAGCCTTGTCTTACTCCTTTAACTATTCCAAACCACTCTGTCATTCCATATTCTGTCCTAACTTTTGCTTATTGACTCATGTACAGATTTCTCACGAGGCATAAAAAGTGTTGTAGTATTCCCATCTCTTTAATTACTATTTTGTTTGCTGTTGTTTAGTCGCATAGGAAAATCTGACCCTTTGTGACCCCATGGACCACTGCACACCAGACACCCCTATCCTCTACCATCCTCCTCATTTCACCCAGTTGTGTGCCCACTATGCCAACAATACCATCCAGCCATCTCATTTTTGGCCGCCCCCTTCTTTTGCCCTCAACCTTTCCCAACATCGAGGTTTTCTCAAATAAATCCTCTATTCTCATTTGATGACCAAAGTACTTTAGCTTCATCTTCATTATTTGACCTTCCAAGGAGCAGTCAGGGTTGATTTCCTTTAAGATTGACCTATTTGTTCACTTTGCTGTCCAGGGTACTCTCAAAATTCTCCTTCAACACCACATTTCAAAGCCATCTATTCTTCTGCGCTCAGCTTTCTTAATGGTCCAGCTCTCACACCCATACATTACTACCGGAAATATAATTGCTTTGACTATGCGGACTTTTGTTTGCAAGGTGATGTCTCTACTTTTTACTATGTTCCCCAGGTTTCTCATAGCTTGTCTCCCATTAATTGGTCGCCTTTTTATTTCATGGCTGCAGTCTCCATCTGCGGTGATCTTGGATCCACACAGTCAAAGGCCTTGGTGTAATCATTGAAACAGAAGTAGACTTGATTCTGATATTCCTTTGTTTTTCCCATGATCCAACGTATGTTGCCAATGTGGTCTATAGTTCCCCTGCCTCTTTGGAAACCAGTCTGCACTTTTGGTAAGTCTCTCCACGTGCTGCTGAAGTCTATCCTGTATTATCTTGAGTATAACCTTGTTTGCGTGTGGGATGAGTGCAATTGTTCAATAATTTGAACATTCTTTGGCATTGCTATTTTTTGGGATTGGAATGTATACTGGTTTTTTCCAACCCTGTGGCCATTGTTGTGTTTTCCAAATCTGCTGGCATGTGGAATGCAATAATTTAATTCCATCATCTTTTAGGGCTTTGAAAAATTCAGCTAGGATGAATCTTTGATTTTATAATACAGTACAGTAATACCTTGGATAACGCTAAGACTTGGTTCCACAAGTCTTGGTGTTATCCGATTTTTAGTGTTATCCGATCCATGTTAAAATCCTATGGGATGTATTGGATAACGTTAAAGCTCCATAGAGATACATTGTAACCGCACAGGCTTTAGCGGTTGTTATCCGATCCATCCCATAGGACCTTAACGTTATTCGATCCAATTCTCCTCCCCAGATTACTTAACGTTATGCGATTTTAGCGTTATCCGAGGCAAACGTTATCTGAGGTATTACTGTATAAGCAAATCACAAGAGGAAAGTTCCCACTCCTATTAAACTCCATGTTCAGTTTAATAATGAAGTGTGGACATATTTCCGATGAATGTGTTTTTCTTTACATGGAACTACTGTAATCACAACTTGAAGACAAAAGTGACTAAAACACACACACAAACATTTGCAAGCTTTTGACTGCAGACAAGTCTTCATTAAACTGGGTGTTACAGAGCTGAGGTGGTGCAGAAGAAACATAAAGGCTCCAAAATCCATAGCCAGATGTGTTGATCCCATTTCAATGTTTAAACCATGTTCCAAAATAGGGGCTACAAAAACATCTCAGAAGTACTATGCTTCAGTTTTCATTTCTCACGATGTATAAGAACAGGAGTTTTCAACCTTTTTAAACTGGAGACCGGGTCACACTCCCTCAGAGAGCTTCATAGGCCGTTTTGATGTTCCTCCACCACATGGCACTTCCTGGTGTGGTGGAGACATTGGGGGCCACATGAAATGGAGCTGCAGGCTGCATATGGCCCACAGGCCCGCAGATTGAGAATCCCTGGTGTACATCTACAGTTCTGTTACTTGGACAGAGCTATGGTTGCTATTGGGACTCTACAGTTTTGGAGCTGCTCTCTCATAATGATAATCTCTAAAAGGAAAAGATTGGCTATAATTATGCTAGAAAAGCTCTGGTAGGTATATAAACTGATGTAAAAAAAGGTTTACAACCCTCTTGTGACTAGTGGGGAGTTTTATGGGTTTATAAGAGTTGAGCTTGGAAGTGGTAGATGCCATGCTCAGAGAAGTGGGGAACAGCAGTTGAGTTGAAATATGCAAGTACTAAGTTATAAATTTCATCTGCTTCATTATCTCCATAATTCTGCTGATTGTTTAAGATTTTGATTGAGGAATGGTTTAGAAACTAAAGGGTCTTACCTATTATCACATTTTAATGCATTAAGATTGAGTATTAACAAGAAATAGAACAGTGCTCTTCATTTAGCAAAAGGTTGTACTGTATGTAAAATAAATGAAGTCTTATTTGTGTGCATTGCTGAGGGATGAGCCTTCAGTGACATGCTTCTTCAAGTTTGCTTTCTTCATTTTATTGAATAGCGAAATATTTCAGCAGTAAAAATCTCATCTTTTTAAAGTAGCACAGTTAATACCTTATAGGACTCTTCCTGTCCTTAGATGACACTTTAGAAGGGTGAACAATAAAGTGTTTAGTGTTATCAGTCTTTATAAAATGTGATTATTTCTTTTCAGACTTGATCTTCAGTTTAATGATTTCTTTAATGTTTGTTCATTCTGTCCACTTGGAATTTCACCTTAAAAAGCATTGGCTTCCAGAGCCTGAGAAGCTGCATTTCATATGTTAGCAGCTGTCTTTCTCTCTTAGCCCGATATTCCTGGCTCTAGCAGTCAATTAAAATCAATCTTTAAATCATGGCATTTGAATACGGTGCTGTTTTTAGAATTTTTGTTACCTTAATCTTTTAGTATTTCACTTCTTATAATGTAGAGCATAGGAAAGCAATCACACTTATATACCATCCCATAGCATTTAGTGCACTCTCTGGCCAGTTCACAAGCTAATTAGCAATTTGTCCCCAGCCTGCTGGGTACTTACTTGACCAGTGTTGGAAGGCTGGAAGGCAGGGTCAACCTTGAGCCCTGGTCAGGATTGAACTAGCAACCTTTTGGTTGCAGTACAGCAGTTTAACCACTGCGCCACCAGGGCTCTTGTACAGGAATGATCATTAAGATGAGCAATAGATATTCCATATTGCCTGTATGATTGGAGTGACATGTTGAAGGAAGTGCATATTTTCTCCCAAACTAGAATCACTAGGTAAAGTTAATTTTCAGTGAGTGTGAATTCTGTATACTTCTCCAGATATTTAAAACTTTACTTATATATACTGCAATATATGTAGGACTCTTCCTGCAAGCATCTTGTATGTGGGAGATATCCATCTTGTATCATTGGCATCACAGTAATTTTACTGGCAATTTTAATGTACAACATTAAAAAGGAAAAGTTAAAAATGACAGAGAATGTGTAAGATTGCCTCTTGTAGCTTTAAATGAAAATATTTCTTTAAAGAAAATGGTAAAACACTGGGATGCACTGTTCCCCAACATTCCATATGGTTCCTGATTACTGTAAGCTATCATTAGATGTGGAAATGTCACAACTAGTGACTAGAAGATGGTTGATGTTTGGGGGAGTAGTTCATTTTGTTGCCCAAGAATCTAACGCTGATGACTGGTCAGAATTTGTTCAGATCATATGTTACCAGGGATGTTACAAAAAACACTGTCTGAACACCAAACAGAAGTTGCCACAAGAAATAACTATACAGTAATACCTCGGATAACAACTGAATCAGATAACGATGCAAAATTTCTTTTTAAAATTTGCATCGGATAATGATGTGTTAGCGTTATCCAACTCAGTTGTTCGTAGCAGCAGGGTGGCTGGAAAGCTGAACGGGGGTTCCTCGTTCAGCTCCCCAGCCACCCCGCAACTGCGGAGGCAGGGGTGGGGTGGCTGGAAAGCCATTGGTGAATCCCCATCGGCATCCCCAGCCACCCCACAGTTGCGAATCAGGTCCTCCAACCTCCCAGAGCCAGCAGGGGTGCTGGAGAGCCAAAAATAGGTGAAAAAACTTTTGTTTTTTTCTGCCCATTTTGGGCTGCCCCTGCCACCTCCGGGGAGGTCGGGGGACCCAATCTGCACTGTTTATGAAGTTCTGCAACCTCCCTGGCTGCTGTAGTAAGCCAAAATGTCGTGATTTGAATAGCGGGAACAGCGCAGATCAGGTCTCTTGACCTCCCCGGAGGTGGCAGGGGTGGCAGGGAGCCCGAAATGGGCGAAAAAAAACAAATGAAGTTTTTTCCGCCCATTTCGGGCTCTGACACCCCTGCCGGCTACAGGGAGGTCGGGGGATCCGACCTGCGCTCTTCCCAACCTATCTGGGGACTGCGATCACAACATGCAATCAATGCTTGGGTTGGGGGATTGAACGGTTCAACCCCCAAACTAAGCAGCTGATCCCACGCTGTGATCTACCCACCTCTTTGGAAAGGGCAGTGGGGATTCCGCTCATGGAATCCCCACAGCCCTTTTCAAAGAGACAGGCTGATCGCTTCCCTTTCCTTTTCAGAAAAGGAGCAGGGCTTTTTTTTAACATTGTGTGATCAATGCATTGCACAATGTTAAAAACCGGATAACTACGAGACTTGTGGAACCAAGTCTCATTGTTATCCGAGATACTAGTGTACTTGGGAAACTGGCTGGTTCAGACTGAAGTGAACACCCATAAACAATAAGAAAAAGTGCTCTGACCTATGTTACGCTACAGCAAAATATGCAATAACCTTATGCTATAAATCAGCACACACCATACAAGCATTTTTAATGAATGATTCAAGATTTTTGCTGGCTGCCTAATACCTAACCCCACTTTAGAAGTCTACTACAGTACATTACTGTATTTGGTTTGATTTCCCCCCCCCCCCAGAAGTATACCAAAAGGTGCTAACAAATGGTAATACAGCACCAAACCCATCCACTTCATGGACACCAAAACCCCTAGCAGCCAGAGGCTGAAATCAAGAAAAAGTTTTCTGCACCCTTCCCAAGTTCTAAATATGACAATGCTTACAATGTTTTTGCAAAAAAAAAAGTTAAATTGCGAAGACAGAGAAGAATAATCTTACATGGAACTAGGTGAGAACTTTGTGGTGAAGTAGGAAGATACTTTGTGCTCTGGTATAATTAAAAGAATAAATTTATCTTGTGGTTTAACCATCATTTTGGTTGTTGGAAAGTGACAGTTTTCATATCCACTCCAAATCATGGTTTCATGCTATAGTTTGTGGCAAGTCTTTACTTAATGATAATCTTTGTTTTCTTGATTTGCACATGATGGACAACTGGTTAGGACAGGCCAAGAGATAGAAGAGGGAGGGGGAATATTAACTGCCTTAGGATTCTTGGTTATCGGTGAGTGAGTAATACGATGACTGAATTAGGGGTTTGGATAAACATATGTAAGTGACTGCAGTGGCTTATTGGTTAAGATGCTGAACTTGAAGGTTGGCAGGTCAGCAGTTTGAGACTTGAATGCTGCACGACAGAGTGAGCTCCCATCTCTGTCCCAACTCCTGCCACCCTAGCAGTTTGAAAGCAAGAAATTGCAATTAGATAAATAGGTACCACTTCGGTGGAAAGGTAAACAGCATTCCGTGCACTCTGGTGTCTAGGCATGCCTGCCGCATGGCCACAGAAACATCTGCAGACGCAGACAGTGCTGGCTCTTTGGCTATAAAAGGAGATGAGCATCGAACCCTAGAGTCAGATACGGCTGGCTTTCGAGCAAGGGTGACCTTTACCAATACACATATGCTCTTTGAATGAGATTTGAATCCTTGTTTAAACCTGATAGTTTGGAAATCTTTTAAGTTGGTAATAGTAGTTTTAGCTTTCAGTTTCATGTTTATGATTGTGTTGTTATACATGCCTTGTTCCTTCTAGAATACAATGAATACATTCTGAACAATTCTTAATATCCCAGCATTCAGTTTACCTGAACCGGTTGCTAGTAGCAGGACCAAATTTCAAATATAATATTTTGCTAAAGATAGTAATAGAAAGACATTTTGGGCAAAATACATTATCCTCAGTCAAGTGCATTTCAATCCCGTTGAAGGCAGTGTCTTTAAAAGTGCAGTTCCATGTTAGATGTAGCCAGCATTTCTTAGCAGCTGTGGGGTTTTAATATAGACATTGTTTGGTAACTCCTCAACAAGATCTAGGATTGATTGATGGATGGATGGATGGATGGACTAATTAAAAAAATTATAGTTCACCCTATATTACAGGATTTTCAGAGTGGGTTAGAAAGCTGTATAAAACAATTTTAGAACAGGGAAGAGTATTCCTCAGCTACAAAAGAAACAGCCCTCCATGTGTCTCCTCCACACAGTGAATGTTCTCAATGGTAGGACATGGAGGAGTCAGTAATGTCCGGTGCTGAAGCCAAATTTGCCGCCCCCTGGTGGACGCTGGCACCCACTCCCGCTAGGGCTTCTGGGAATTGTAGTCCAAGAACATACATAGCCCAAAAAGCACCCCCCAATCCCCTCCTAGCGACGCCACTGTGGTGAAGTTTATATAGGAAAAGGGGCCCCTTCAAATATGCAGGTCTCAAGTCATTTAGGACTTTATTGACAGCCAGTGAAAATCTTTCAGAAGATGAAGAATGTGGGCTCTGAAGAATGTTCTAGCTGCATCTATTGCAGAATCATGTCTTCTTCAATGGTAGTCTCATGGAGGGGGAAACCTAGCAGAATTCCTGAAATCACGAAGTAGTAGCATTCATATTCTGAGTAAGAAGATTTTCTTCATGAGGTCTTTGACTCATACTAATGTGGTTCTGTGCAGAGCTATTCAAAATCTTGCAGATCTCCTCTTTTAGTGAAAGCTTGCTCCTGACTGCTACATTGCATCTTACAGCAGCACATTAGAACAGCATTATGAAACATTCCATTCTCATCATGCTTGTTATCAGATTGGTAAAATTGTATTTCATATGAGCCCCGTTCACACTTCCAAGTGAATACATGAAGAGGAGAGTGAGTTGTTGCCACCTGATCACATGCCTCTTGTTGATATGCTTGTGAAAGGACATGCAGTTGTGTACATAACAGTTTTTTTGTATTATAGACTCTTGTAGTCAATTAAGGACATGAATCACATTGTTCTGGAGGTACCACTGTGTTCCTTCCTGAGCAACTTTAAATAGTGAAATAAATGTAACACAACAAAAGATGATTATATTTTTTAAAATGTAATGTTATAGATTTACAATTAAAACTGCCTGGTTTTTTATTTGAATAGCTTATAGCAAATATAAGAGGCCTTGGAAATATATTCTTTCTCCATATTTTAGTTGTCAAGTTATAGTAAAAGATACTAAAGATTTGGCATTATGAAAAAAATTGTTGGTATGTCAGTTGAATAGATATAAGAAAAATCTCATGATCCCATGGCACATTTATTAAGGTTTGATTAAGAAACTGGTGTTTTACATACTTAGACTTAAAATCTTAACAGAGCTTGTTTGCACAGAACCTTTATACAACTTTGATTTTCTACAATACAAGGCTGGCTTTTATACATTTTCATTACACTGAATAAGTGTCTGAAAGCTTAGTATGATAAAAGACTAATTCATATGCTCGTAATGTTTTTCTTTTTCTCACCATCAAATGATGGGACATGACACATAGTTTGGATAGCTTGTAACATCAAGATACAAGTAGAAAATAATAGAGTTAATAAAAGGGATAATTTGGATATACTGTAAGTGAATTATAAACTTTTCAGATACAGTATTCACAAGTACTACACATCTGACTATTGGAATCATTATCCGATTTTAGCGTTATATGATGCAGTCGTTATCCGAGGTATTACTGTATTTAATATTTGGTGTAGAAGTCAAATGTACTGGTACAGCACACTGTGTAGTTGACTGCATTTATAAATATAGTAGTACATTCAAGGCAAGTGTAATTTCTGCAAATAAGAACTAAGATCCTAGATTGAGGGGCAAAAACTGCTATAGGCTTGTGTTCTGTTTTTACCCTTTTCAACCTGATACATACTCATGGGAAGCTTGCAAGTAGAGCACAGCTCCAATAGCATCGTGTTCATTGTGTTTATGTTAACAGAGAGTTATCTTGCTTTTCATTGTTCTTATGTGCTGTCATGTCACCTCTAACTTATGACTACCCTGTGAAATAGTCACTTTCAAAATATTCTACCATTAATAACCCTGTTGAGCTTTAACAAACTCATGGCTATGTGTTCCTTTATTAAATCAATTTATCTCATTCATGTTCTTTTCTTAATATTTTCTATGGTTTCCAGCATTGTTGCCTTCTCTGGGAAGTCTTATTTTCTCATAATATGCTCAAGCTCAAGCTGCAACAGCCTCAGTTCTTATCTTCCAGAAAAAGTTCAGGTTTGATTTGATCTAGAACCCATTTGTATGTCTTTCTGGCAGCCCATGGCAGAGATTTCTTCCAGCACCTTATTTTGAAGGTTTTTCTTTTTCTTAAAAATAATCTAGGTTAAAAACCTTTGGTTTTTGGACTTCAATTCCCAGAAGCCTAAGTCAATTCCTCAAAGCACTGATGAGCCATTGTACTGACTTAAATTTCTGGGAATTGAAGTCTCCCTGTGGGGTGTATGCCCCACATGAGAACCACTGAGTTAATGCCTTCTTTAACAATTTCTTTCATTAACAACTTTGCTTGTGTCTTGTAAGCTAAAGATAACATAGAAAGAGCTTCCTCAAAAATTGTATTCTTAAACCACAATTGGATTTACTCTGGTAACGGCAACCTTGTGTTGCCAGCTAATTTTTCTCACACTGAAAGGAACTGCAAAATGAATTCTCCAAAGGATGCCTTCATTTTGGCAGTTTCACTAGACATGGAAGAAAAAATGGCTTCCATTCAAGCTATCTCATGTTAAGTGGATGATCTTGACCTTGGATACCAACAATATATCCATTACATGTAAGGATATTTTCTAGCTCTTGGACACCAATGATATATCCTTATACTTACAGATATTTTCTTGTTACTTCACTGCGCAATATGTTTGAACTCCCCACTCTCCCAAAAAACCAACAACCCAACCAGACCAGCCTGCCCAAAAATTCAGGAGAGTGTACTTAATGCCATTCAGGAAAAGCTCTCAGTGTCTACTGATTTCAAAAAATGTATTCTAGTTGGAATAAGATTATATTTAGCCACCCATTGGTAAAACATTACATTTTAAAATACAGATATAATATACCACGAATAGTTGTACAGTATTGCCTTCAAGTAAGATTAACACTTTCCCGGCTTATTAGGGCTATATGACCAAGATCCACCAGTGACTCTGATATCCATTAGCAGTAGTACTGAGATCATCATCATCTTTTCCTCCTTTCATGCTTGCCTGTTACTCATAAAAAGTGTCCCAAAAAGGAATGCAGAGGTCATTTTTAAAATGCATGGGTTTACAATGTGCTTCTCTGTTCTAGCAAACCAATTCACAATTTGTTCCTCAGATCAAATAGAATTCTTCACTGTTAAATATCATAGATGTGCATTTTTCAAAGTACCCTTTGCCCATTGTAAAATAAAGGATACAGTAATACCTCATATAACATTAGTATCGAATAACACTAAAATCGCATAACATTAAGGAATCTGGGGGGAAGAATTGCATCAGATAACATTAAGATCCTATGGGATGCTTCAGATAACAACCACTAAAGCCTGTGTGGTTACAATGTATCTCTATGGATCCCATAGGATTTTAACATGCATCAGATAACACTAAAAATCATATAACACCAAGACTTGTGGAACCAGGTTTTAGTGTTACATGAGGTTTTACTGTATAGCTCTTGTAATAGACCTAGAGTATTTGGAAAAATGCCTTAGTATTGTCTATAAAGGGAAAGTGAATTGAAATTTGTGTGTGAGTCCAGGTCATTTACCTTTAGAATTGTTAGTAGTTGAGGTTTTATCGTATAGACTTGGGAAATGCCAACCTGATGTATTCAGTGTGTGATTTTTAAGCAGTATTTAGCAAATTTAAGATAGATTATCATATATTTTCTTAAAATATATGTAAAAAATCTTTACTTTCCAGTAATCTGAGGCCCAGATAAGAGCACAGAAAACAATAAGCGATTTAGATTCGGTATTGTTGAGATCCAGACCCTGATTAAACTACAGTAATACCTCGCATAACGAATTTAATTCATTCTGTGAGGCTGCTTGCTATGCGAGTCCGACTCACATAGCGACAATATTCGCTATGCGAATGTTGATGCAATGGGCACAGAGTTGGGCAGGTTGAGAGGAATGGTGGAGGATAGAGGTGCCTGGTGCGTGATGGTCCATTGGGTCGCAAAGGGTTGGAATCGACTACAACAACAACCAACTCACTTTGCAAGGAAAGATCCCTGAGAAGAGAGGCCCTGGACATAGACGGACTTGATGGCTGAAGAACCTGAGAGACTGGTGTGGAAGCTCCTCAGAAGAACTATTCCTCAGAGTTAAGAACAGGAAGACTATTGTCATGTTGATAGCCAATTTCCGGAACGGATACAGCACTTGAAGAAGAAGAAGTTGCCCGTTGAACCTCAGCCTCTTTTATCCCACTTTCTTTACTGAATATTTAAGATGAAACAAAAATCTCCTCTACACAATTTACATCCTCACTGATCTTAAATAGAAGCATCAATTTAATGGATTAACCCAAGATATCACAATGTTATCACAATGTTCAACAATGTATCCTGATGCACACTATCAAAAGCCTTCTTGAAACTGATGAAGTTAATTAATACTGGCATTTGGAATTCTCTACTTTCTTCAGTGATGTTTCAGTATATGAAAATGTTTTGTCATTACCTTTTCTATACTTCTTTTTTCTAAGTCAAGTGCAGTTTATAAGAGGGTTGTATTTATAACACTTCCTTAGTATCTTATGTAGTTCATGTTTGATATACTGCAATATGAACAAAAATATGTTACTTGGAGGCAGGATAATGGTAGTCGGTGATTTGTGATTTGGAGCCGAGTGGTGTGTTTAGAAGTGCTAAGTAGAGATCATTACAGCACAGTTTTAGGACTCGTGAAAGTGGTCCAGCAGTTGATGGTATACCTGCAGATGGAAATATATGACAACAGAGACAAAAACATTTGTGCTTTCAGTGGAGTAGACATCTATGATATCAGGCAGGTTTTGAGCAAATACCAAAAACTTTAAAATAGCACAGCAACCAACTGTATGCTTGTGTTAATGTTGAAAAGAACTATAACTTCTCTTGTTTTCATTCCTTTTCTGAATGAAATATGTAGAGGATGCATATAGGTAAGGATATAAGATCTGGGTCAGACCAGAGGACTGTCTAGTTGTGCATCTGTTCCCAATGCAGGTGAACAGATGACTTCCAAAAGTTGACAAGTAAGATGAGTTAAGAAACACTCTCTTACTCATGTTCCTTAGCAACTGGTATTCAGAGGCATATAGCTTCTGACATAGGATGTATTAATATAGTTATCATGTCTGGTAGTCATTGACTGGCTGTCTTCTCCATGACATAGGCAATGCTAGGAGGTGTTAAAATTTTACGTTTAGAATATCTGTCATCTTAAAATTTTAATGCAGATGCAGGAAACCTGTAGTTTGGAAGCCAGAACTGACTAAACTTTGGATACATGTGAATGTGAGCAGAAAAGACATGTGATCTTTGTAGTTATCTTTTGTGTTGTGCTTCTGTATGCCCAGTTTAGTGTGTGTATAGCATAACACACCATCATTTACACTTTGCTACAAACTGCAATGGTAATGTTTCATGATTGATTTTGCCCTGTGCCACAGATGAGCTATTGTTGCTACAAATAAATCAGTAGGAGTATTTGTCTTTTTATCAACTTGTTCTACAAACAGGTGTTCTCTGAGGTCTCTCTAATGTTTGATTGATTGACTGATTGATTGTATTTCTATACCACCCATTTGGATGGTATCAATAATTCATTTGTGCCTCTACAGACCTTTCTTTGGAATGGTCTAGAACAGTGATGGCTAACTTTTTAGAGACTTAGTGCCCAAACTCAACATGCTGCTCTCCGTGCCATATAGGGGCAGGGTGAACTCTGCGCGGGGGCGGGGCGGGGCGGGGGCGTACGCACTCCCATTGGGCTGCTGGGCAGAGGGGCAGGGCAAATTCTGTGCTGGGGCAACAGCGCATGTGCCCACAGAGAAGGCTCTAAGTGCCCCCTCTGGCATGTGTGCCATAGGTTCGCAACCACTGGTCTAGAAGAGCCAAGTAGAATTTCTTACAGAAGGCTTTGCTCTCCCTGCATGCCAGCATCTGTGGCATGACACTGCTCTCTGTTCCATTTTTTTATTGTCACAGCTACAATATTTAGGAACATTCTTGTCTTGACTGGTTTACATTTGAGATGGAACTGAGGTCTTCCCTTATCTATTTTTGTTTTGTTATTTTCCCCCATTCTGTTTTATCTATCTTCCCCTCATGTTATTTTCTCTCCTATATTGCTAAACGAACGACAAATGTGTCACAAACTACTAAAGTAAAATCAAATAAAAATATTTGGCATCTGAGGGCATAGGGAGTCAGTGCATCTCATTTTAGGTCTTTTTTCCAACTGTCTTATTCCCCCCCCCCCCGGCATTAAGTGTGATAACCTCAGTTTAATTTATTTACTGCATTTCACCAATATGATAAACAAAAATCATCCTTAGAAATTATGGATATGTAGTTGAACTGTCAATTATCTTTGTGTTACTTTATTCGAAGCTGAAGGTTTTTTAAAATACAGTTTTATTTTTTTGTGTATAAATTTGATATACTGCCCAATTTAGTGAGAACTCAGAACTGTGGGTGGTTTACATAAAGGGTAAATGAAAAGGCAAACATAAGAAACTAAACCAGTATATCACTTTGAGGTAAAAAAAAAATTTAAACAATTTTTTTTGTTTCTTTGCAGATGATGATGTACCTGCAGATATGGTTGCAGAAGAATCAGGTCCTGGTGCTCAAAATAGTCCATACCAACTTCGCAGAAAAACTCTTTTACCTAAAAGAACAGCTTGCCCTACAAAGAACAGCATGGAGGTATCTAACAACCCTTCCCTTAACATATTATAGATTCTAAAATAGATGATCATTCAATTCATGAAAAAAATGACAGGATGAAAAATTTGTGAGATACTTGACAATGCCAGATGTATATTAGGAAAATTAATTTTCTTTTCCTTAAAAACTTACCAGGGTGCTTCTACTTCGGCTACAGAGAACTTTGGCCATCGAGCTAAACGTGCTAGAGTATCTGGGAAATCACAGGATTTATCAGGTAATTGCTATTTTGTACCATGTGGGTGGAGAAGAAATGTTGAGTGTGATGTGACAATAATCAGGATTCTGGACCGGACATCTTCCTGAGATCAAAGTTGGATGAATCATTATTTCCATACCCCCTTCTCCTTTGGCCCAGTATCCAGCACTTACATGGGTACAAAATAACAACAGCCAAAACACTCTGCTATCCATAGCAAGGGGAATTTGGAGTGAAGTCTATTCACTCTTTACGTGGGTCAGTCTCAGGATTTGATGCCCACTAGAGAATTAAAATGAAAAAAAGAAAAAGAAAAAAGAAATGCTCAATGTTGCACTCTCCAGTACTGACATTGAAAAATGAAAGAGACAGACTAAATTCAGCTTCTGATTTAGATTTACAATTCTACTTTGGAAGCACAAATGGTATTGAAGAAAAAAAAAATAATAACCTGCCACAAATGATCATTCCTCCTCAGGATCGAACCTTGTAGATTCTGGCATTAACCAACATTATTGCCAACAGAGAGCCACCATAATCCTCCCTACCCAGGAAGGTCTTTAAAAATACCTCAAAGTCAAAACAAGAATCAATTTTGATGATGACAGTAATTCTGATTCGGAGCCTTAAGAGCATGAAAGGTCTGCCTCAAGATCAAAATTACAAGAAAATACCAGTGATTACTCCAAGTCTCTATCAGATCTTGGTCTCCAAACGCATAGAGGTCTTGTCCAATTGGACAGCTGGTATCTCCACTAATTTGAAGAAAAGTTGAGTCAGATTTGGCAGACATGCTGCCATTATGGCATAACTAGCATGAAGAAAGAAACTTGTGTGCACTGTCTAGGACAGTGGTTCCCAACCTTTTTTTTTTTGGCTATGCCCCATCTAAGCATTTCCAAAAATCTTATGCCCCTCCCCTCTGGTGACATAATTCTTATTATTCAAAAAGTAAACTCCTGATCATGTGGAGGAAGCCTAAAAGGCCATGCTAATTAACTTGTGAATCTCCCAGAGAGTGCACAAAGCACTATGGGGCAGTGTATATGTGTGATTGTTTTGCTTTGCATTCACTGTTAATAGCTAATTCTCGACCTCCCCCCCCCCCAAAAAAAAAAAAAACCCACATCAAATTGACCCCTGTGGGAACTACAAGTCTAGCATAACAGAAATGGTCAGTGTGAAATGAATTCATTTATAGTGACCTTTTTCATTTATACAAGGCTCCTATGAATTTGAATCTGAGAGAGATTGAGCACATGCAGTATTTTCTATCTCTGCACCTTACTGGGCATAGGTGCATATGTTACATTCCTTTCTGTTGATTAACTTCAGAAATTAAAAGGAGGAAAATGGTAGGAAATACACGTACAAAGAGTTGGTCTCTCATAGGTCTCTGCTGTGGTAGACCTCTGGACATAAATACATGCCATATGCGAGTAATGAAAGGCTGCTCACTTGACAGTGGAGAGGTGGCAGGTTATTGAAACACAGTACAGCATGATGTAGTGGCTATAGAATAAATAATCTGAGACTTGGTTTCTACAGAAAATGAAATCAGTGTGCATCAGGATGCTTCTACCTAAACATTTGCCTCTTGGGTGTACCTCCTTCTGTTGTAAAAAGTGATAGCTGAGAAATGATGCTCATCTCACCAGTGTAGGGACTTGAGGTGAAATTCTTGTGTTCAGCTACATAGTGACCTGAATCCAGTGTAGAAGATTCATGATCTTATTGGGGTGGATACACTCCTGATTGTGAAAATCAGTCATATTGTACATTTTATAACAGCAGCACCTGCAGAACAGTATCTTCAAGAGAAATTACCTGATGAAGTTGTACTGAAAATATTCTCGTATTTGCTGGAGCAGGATCTTTGTAGAGCAGCTTGTGTTTGTAAACGCTTCAGTGAGTTGGCTAATGATCCAATATTGTGGTAAGTAAAAGATACCTTTGATATTCTATAGTATATTAGATAAGCTAAGCACAATGAAAAAAAGTATGCCTGGTTAGCTTTTTAAATTAAATAAAAAGAAATACTTAGGTTGTGTAAAAGTTTGTCTTCTCTAGTGCTTATTGTCTGTCTGATTCGGGCAATTTAATTTTTTTTGTGAAGTCATCTGTCTTGAGTCAAAATTGATTTATGCACTTTTTATTTTGGAAATAAATTAGAAATACAGATGTTAACTGCAAGGGTTTTGTTTTGTAGTGTAACCTTTTTTCTATTCTAAATAAGTTGACCCTTTTAAACTACCTACAAATTGTTGTAAATCATAACATACTGCTTCTTTCTGCATGTACTTCTCCTTCAGGTAGTCCATGAATTCCCACTTTAGAGATCTGCACCTATGCGGAGCTGTTATCAGAGCCTCAAAGCTAATTGGATTAAAAGATTCAATGTCAGGACCGTCCACCCTTAGGCGTGCGTCATTTCGTGTTATTTCCTCAGTTCTCTTCTTTTCACTGTTGAGGCCGGAGTCCGTTAGAGAGCTCTCCTAGGAGAATTCAATTTTTGGTGCTTTTTCAAGCCTCCTTGTTCTAAATTTTGGGTGATACTGCTTAGGCAGGATTTCCCCTCGCTGACCTGCCCTCCCTTGCAGGAACAGCCCTCAGCTTCAATTTTTTTTCTTGCTGCCATCTTTCCCTTGCGGGAGAGGCGGCTACGTTCGTCAATTTTTCTTGTTGCCTTCCTTCGCAGTTAGGCAGTACCTTCGTTAAAAAATTCTTTCTGCTGATCTTCGAGGATCAGCACAACCCTGACTATCTATCTTGCAGAGGACAGTTGGGTTTTTCCTTTCCTTCTTTGTTTCACCTCTGCAGTTGATGGCCTTGGTTGCCTCCTTCAAATATTGAACTGTCTGTAAGAAAAATCTGCCTTCCACTGATGGTCATAGTGAGTGCCTCTTGTGCCTGGGGGAGAATCACCAGACACAATCCTGTGCCCACTGCAAGAAATTAACTCGTGTGGCCATCCAAAATCGGCAGAATCAGCTCAAGGTCTATCTAATGGCTCAGGCCTTGTCCCCTGCTTTGGTTGCCCAAGCCTCTCTAGTTCCTGCTCAAACTGCTGCACCCAAGGTAGCATCCAAGAGTGGGGATAAATCCAAAATGGCGGAGGAGACATCTAAGAAGAAGAAGAGCTGGGGGGGGGGAAGAGAGAGAGAAGAAGAAGAAGCCCAAGGAGGTGGGTAGGGACCATCACTCCCTGCCCCCCACTCCGAGCAAACCGTTCTCCTTAACCCTCGGCTTCGTTCTCTCCCTCCTTAACTATTATCCCGCGTCGTTGTTCACCAGATGCGGATTCCAGGTTCTCCGTGCTTGAGGATCCTCCATCTGGGTGCTGGGCATAGAGATCTATGCAACTGCCTCTTTGTCCCTGCGAGCAGCTAACTATGAGACTACAATGGGTTTATACAGTTCTGAACTCTGCGAGAAAGCCAAAACCTTCCTACCCAAACTGCCTGCTGAACTCCAAGCCCTGTGTGAGGAAGGTGACTTTCTGCCAGATGCGCACTTCATGACATATCAGCATCACGGCTGCCAAGGTTATGTTCACATCAGTTCTCCTTCGTCAGCATGCCTGGTTGCGGTCCACTGATCTGGAGGAACCAACCTAAAAGCTCATTGAAGAGTTACTGTTTGATGGTAAAGGGCTCTTTGCCGAAGAAACTGACAAAGCCCTGAATGAGCTGCGACAGACGAGAACAACTTCTAAGTTGTTTGGTCTAGTGTTGCCAACCCATTCTTCCACTCGCCCGAAGTATCAACCCTTTTATCGTAAGCAACAAAAGCAGTACTTTTCCCAACCACCTCAGAGACAACAGTTTGAGGGCCAGCCACAATCTTTCTACCGGCTGATACATCACCACAACCGGCAACATTACCAGCCCTACTGCCAGCATGGAAGCAAGAATGCTGAACGCAAATCCAAACAATGGTTTTTACTTTTCACCGGCTGAGACTCTCACCAACTTAATCCCTTGTTGCCACCACCTCCGGAATTTCCTTCAGCCTTGGATGTGCCTGACTAACGACCGGTGTGTCCTAAAAATCTTTTCCACGGGCTGTGTTCTCGAATTCAAAAGAATGCCTTGGATGGGAAAGTTCTGCCACACACCTTCCTCCACGCATCTGCAGGAGGAAGTCTCAACTCTATTGCTGAAAGGAACTATAGAAATTGTCCTGCTATCCAAGTGGAGTGATGGTTTCTGTTTGAGATACTTCATAGTACAGAAGAAAGGCAGTGGGCTTCGTCCAACCCTGGACCTGCGTTGTCTCAACAGTCACACCCACACAAGGAATTCTGAATGGTCACGCTCCATTCCGTCCTTCCCCTCATCAACAAAGGGGATTGGTTCACTGTCATTGACCTAAAGGACGCATGTTTTCACATCAGCATCCGCAAGGAGCATGGGAAGTTTCTTCATTTCCAAATTGGAAACCAAGTCTATCAGTACCGCTGTCATTCCTTTGGCCTCTCTACAGCACTGTGGGATTTCATGAAATGCATGGCTCTGGTGGCAGCCTACCTTCACCAGCATGGTATACAGGTCTTCCCTTATATTGACAATTGGTTGATTGCATCGTCAACCCAATCGAGAGCTACACAAGAACACATACACTGTAAGACTTATGACGAGTCTCTGCCTCAGGATCAATTTCAGAAAGTCAAAGTTGACCCCATCTCAGCAAGTTGAGTGCATAGGAGCGATACTCAACTCCAACCACTTCAGGGCTTATGCTCCTCCAAAATGCCTTGAAGACATTAAAGCGGTGGTGAAGCTCTTCTGATGCCATCCACTAATCGAACCAGAGGAAACCCAAAGACTTTTAGGACTGATGGCCTCAACCACAGTGGTAGTCCTGCATGCCAGGTTGAAAATGCATTCCCTCCAATCTTGGCTTCTCGCCAACTTCAGCCCACTGACAGATCATCCACACAAACAGCTGAAACCAACCCCGGAAGTTGGAGATCACCAACTTTGGTAGACCTCACCTTTGAAAGTGGCTATGGGGTAACATTTATACTCATCTCACGCAACCATACAAGTACTGACTGATGCAAGCAACTGCAGTTGGGGTGCGGTTTGGGGGACCCTGGTAGTGAACAACTTGTGGACACCAGAAGAAGCCTGGTTCTATATCCGTTACCTAGAGCTACTTGACATTTGGAAGGCACTGAAGTCCTTCGAAACAGTACTGTCCAGAAGTATGGTCCAAGTCGCACCAGACAACACAACGGTGGTACCATGTCACAACAAGCAGGGCGGTACAAAGTCAATGACCCTCCTCCTCCAACTCTGGGAATGGTGCCTTGAGAGACACATTTTCCCCATAGGCATCCACATACAAGGGACACTGAACATCGTGGCAGACGGCCTCAGCAGAATGGGGTCGACAACACACGAGTGGGAATTGGACATGGAGGTATTCCAATTCATTTGCAGCCAATGAGGGTTTTCAGACCTCAACTTCTTTGCATCAGAGAGCAACAGGAAGTGCCCGAGATACTGCTCCAGAGCGGGCATTGGACAGGGTTCAAAAGGAGACGCTTTCATGGCACGGTGGGAGAGGGGCTATGTCTGTGTGTTCCCATCCAGAAGATTCTCATCAGGCTATATCATCATCAAGCTCGAGCGATTCTGATAGCCCCAGCGTGGCCGAGACAGCCTTGACATCCACTTCTGCTGCAGCTGTTGTCGCAGTCGCTCACTCTTCCAGAATCTCCATCTCTGCTTCAAATGGAGAAAAGTCAGCTGCCGCATTCCGATTTATCGAGCCTACATCTCACGGCGTGGAGGATAACCCTAGACTGTCAAGAATACTGGGAATGAGCAGAAAGTCTTCCACTCAGAAGTCATACGCCTCCCAAGTACAAGCGGTTCCGTGCCTTCCTTGACTCCAGATGCTCAACACCGAACTGTTGCAACCTCCAGGACATCCTGGAATACTTATTATGCCTGGCAGAGATGGGATTAAGCATCGCATCCTTAAGGGTCAATTTGACGGCCATCATAGTGCACTCCCCAACGGATTCAGTGGCATCGATTACATTCAGAGACCAAACGGAGAAGAGATTCCTGAAGGGCCTCCGTAATGCTTTTCCACCGTTTGGACCCCCATTCCACAAAAGTCTCCATCTACCGTGCTCACTTTGCTCACCAAGCCTCCATATGAACCGTTGGGTACTACTGACATTTACCTTCTAACTTGGAAAGCAGCCTTTCCTGTGGTGATCACGTCCACCAGGAGGGCCAGCGAGATCACAGCACTCCATTCTGATCTGCCCTTCCGGATAGGGTAGTCCTCCATCCGGATGTCACTTTTCTGCCCAAGCTGATTTCCAGCTTTCACCAAGGGCAATGCATCTCCCTGGCAACCACAGATCAAGAAAGGACATGACATATGCTGGATGTAAAAAAGGATTTTATTGTTTTACATCAGCAGAACAAGGGAGTTCAGTAAAACACATCAACTGTTTGTGGCTTATTTGAGAAAGTCCAAAGGAGAACCTATTACAGTACATAGGTTCTTCAAATGGGTCTCGTTTGTGATTCATTACGCTTATGAGATTTCATCTCTGCCTCCTCCTTCGCACGTCAGAGCTCATTCTACAAGAGTCATGGGTACTTCTGCCTTTTTAGAGGACACACCACTTGAGGACATCTGTAAAGCTGCCACTTGGTCCAGACCTTCTACATTTGTCAAACATTACTGAATGGACACTAGAGCCACAGCAGACACCAGACTGGGTCTTGTTGTCCTTGCTAGAGGGCTACAGGCTTCTCGCCCATGATGTCCATTCCGCATCCCTGACGTGACCATGTATGTGACTGTGGATTCATCTCATCCGGCTGCCCGCCTACCAAGCAAGTGTAAGTGTGTCAGTCTCCCGTAAGTGGGAATTCACGGACTACCAGAAGGAGAAAGTTAAGTTGCACTTACCAGTGGTAACTTTCATTTTTCGAGTATGTAGTCCATGAATTCACACTTTTCCACCCTTCGTCCCCACTTGAGCTGCACGGATGAGATATCTTCTTTTATCCTGTGCACAGCTTAAGTATTAACTGAGGAAAGAGCGTGAAATGGCGTCTAAGGGTGGGTGGTACCGTGTGCGGTCCTGACATTGAATCTTTTAATACAATTAGCTTTGAGTCTCTGATAATGGCTCCGCGCATGTGCAGATCCCATAAGTGGGAATTCACAGACTACATACTCAAAGAAGGAAAGTTATCACTGGTAACTTTCTGAGTCTCAACACATCTGTCATGGTAGATGTTGGTGTAGATACCCACCCCATCCTGGGTGATGTCTATAGGTACCTCCTACATCAGGGGTTCGCAACATTTTCCCACCACAGGCTGGACCCATCGCAACTCACAGCTGCACGGGCTGGAGACATGGTTCCACCAGGTGCTTCCAAAAACAGAGCAGAAATGCTATGGGAAGTGGCAGAGGCTGCCAAAGTAGCCAAAAAAAAAGAGAGGTGTGATTGCATGCGCTGCTGCCACAGTATTTTGGCACTTCCAGTGGCTGGGGGAGCTTCTGATGGTGCCTGGGTTCTCACTGTGGGCCAGATTAATTGGCACTGTGGGCCAGAGGTTCCGAATGGCTGTCCTACATCATAGAAACAAGCAGACAACATGGTCTGCAACCAAATTGTTTATTGAACATCATACATTGGGACCACAACAATGATAAACTAACTCCCAGAGGTAGAGAAGTTCCTGTCACTTATTTTTCTCCTCCTCTTCTAAGTATTTAGCCTCTCTCTCTTTGGATCCCTCCATTGGGAGGTCAGTGGCTGGTCTTGGTACCAGGCGAATGTAAGGACGCTCTGTGGATGCCTGCCCTGGCTGAGGACTGTAGGAGGCTTCACTCAGTTTTGGTGGCAGGGCATCCTTTGGTTCAAGACCTTTCAGGTTACCATAGTTATGCTCTGGAAGCCTAATATGATCCTGGTGCCATCTTTATGCTTCTCAAGTTCTCTCCAGTACATCCAGTGAGCTGGCAGCCAGAATTGTACAACCTCTCCAATCCATGAGTCAATCATCTGCATGTAGTCCCAAACCCGGTGGGATTCAGGACATCCCTCTTCAGGAGTCTATCTGTCTACATCTCCCTGGGCCCTTTTATGTCTCTTAGATTCCAGGTTCTTCTGGACTCCACCTTTTCTCTCCCTACTGCCCTTTCCTTGTATGGCTCCAACATCTGTCTCCTCCCAGCACTCTGGGTCTTGGTGCTCCCCCGGTAAACTGGGGAGTTGGAGGTGGGAAACTTGAGCAGTTCAGGAGCCAGGATTGTTAGCCCACTGACTGGGACCACCTACTCCCAGTTTCCCTATCACTGTAGATTGCCCAAGGTAGGCTGAAGAAGTCTGAAAACAGTTACCACTCTTAACAAAAATAATGCCAGGGAAATTTGTGAAAATATCAAATTGTCTTAACTGTAGGAAAAAATAGCATTAAAAACTGCAGCAGGCAGGACAGAAACAATAAAATTTAGCAGACCAGACTTTTTTTAGAACAAAACACTTGTTACCACAAATAGAAGATCAGATACCTTTAAATGATTGAAGGAATAAGACAGAGATCACTTAGCATTTAAAAGGTAGTAACAAGAAATGCCTGTGTGTGTGTGAATTGTGACACACAGCCATCCAGCCGCATGTGGAACAAATGGTGAGAGTTCTGGGAGCTAGCTGTCTTTTCAGATTTTGTTTTCAAGGAGCGCCATCTGTTAGTTTTAGCTGCAAATATAGTTGAAGAACATGCCTTCACATACTGTCAATATGTCAGATATCCATTTATACAGTTAACAATGCCAGGTGAAGTACATAGTGTTCTATTATACAGGATTGTTGCTTTTGTAAGCAAAAGCACAAAGAAAAGCTAAATATTTAGAGGTTATAAAAATTGCATGGAACAACAGTCCTGCTCACCAAAATGCTTCTAAGACAAAGCTTAATGGTAAGGAAGATGTTAATCCTTTAATCTAGATTCTCATCAAAATAACAAATGCACATCTGGAGACATCCCTGGTCTTAATGACTTCAGTTTTAGCTTAAGTGATAATCCACATACCTTCTGCTTAAAATGTACAGTTCTCTTTGCTGGTGTGGTGTGATTAGTGAGAAACAGACATTTTAAATGTTGCTGATATTGTTGCTTTGAAATTTCTGAATTGTTTCCTCTAATTTTTGGTCTATCTTGTCTATTAATGTACTGTATAATCACACTTATTCTGTGTGTCTTTGTTAGGAAACGGTTGTATATGGAAGTATTTGAGTATACACGTCCAATGATGCATCCTGAACCTGGCAAATTTTACCAGATTAATCCAGAGGAGTATGAACATCCAAATCCATGGAAGGAAAGCTTTCAACAGCTGGTATAATTTCTTCTAGAAGATTGCATGTTCACAATGCTAAAGAAGCTTTCTTGGTGGTAGTGGGAATATGTTTGTCTCCACTGGACATTTGTGCCTCTTTTCTGTCTCTTCCTTCCTCAGTTAATTTAAAGTACCTCACGTAGATATCTGCACACTCCTATCACTTCATCTCTGAAGTAGGGGGTGAAGGGGTAAAAAAAAGTCCAAGCTATCATGATGTTAGCCTTTTATTTAGATGAAACAAAAATAATACAATTTCTGAGCTAGAAATTACTTGTGTTTAAAATGGCAAAATATGGTAGATAGTGTTGGTGATGTCTTACCCTGCTCCTTGGCAAGTAAAAGTACTTTCTAATGAGCAAGATACATTCTATAGTAAGGAAGGGAATACTCCTAGGGAGTTCCATGATCAGTGTTCAGATTGGAGCAGGTCTAAAAAAGGCTCATCTTTCCCCATTCCCCCATCTCTCAAGTGTCAATTTTTCATTTCTGCTTGAGATAAGCAGTAGGCTTTGGATCTGAGATCTTCCTGTCTTGGTTCATGTGAGAGTTCTACAGCTGTTTTTAGGAGCATTGCTTTCCAATAATATACTTTCTCTTTTCTCTCGCTCTCTGTTTTGTGTACTTATAGGTCATATTCTGAGGGTGACTTACTTCAAAATGTTTTTCTATCCCCGTTTTTAGTATAAAGGTGCCCATGTAAAGCCAGGATTTGCTGAACATTTCTACAGTAACCCAGCAAGATACAAAGGAAGAGAAAATATGCTGGTATGTTTCTGAATCACTTCTGCTGAATATTGGTACAGTAATACCCCGGATAACGCGAGTACCGTATAGCGCGGAAACCGCATAACGTTACAAGATTTTCAGAAAAATCTTGTATCGAATAACGCGATTTTTAACGTTATCCGGAACAAGCGTATGTGTGTGTGTGTGTGTGTGTGTGTGTGTGTGTGTGTGTGAGTTGGATTGGGTAGAACATCTACTCAATCCAACCCCCCCAGGGCCCGCCCCCACGATGTTTGGAAAGGGTACGGGGATCCTTACCCTTTCGAAACTTTGGGCGAGCGGCGCGTGTCGTTGGGGGTTAGCGCAGGATACGGGGGAGACCTTCGTATCCTGCGCTAACCCCCACCGACGCGCGCCGCCCACCCGATGTTCCGAAAGGGTAAAGATCCTTACCCTTTCGGAACATCGGGTGGCTTGCAGGAGCGTGCGCGTCGGTGGGGGTTAGCGCAGGATATGGGGGAGACCTTCGTATCCTGCGCTAACCCCCACCGACGTGCGCGCGCCTCCAAGCCACCCGATGTTCTGAAAGGGTAAGGGGAGAATTCGGAAAAGCTGACCCTTGCCCAGGTGCGCGAAATGGGGATCACACATTAAGGTAAGGGATCAAAGTGGGGGGTGGCACCCCCCGCTTTGATCCCTTGCCTTGATGTGGGATCCCCGTTGCTATACCTGTTTGGTAGAAGAGGCTCCCGCTGGCACGCCTTTTCGCGCGCGTGCGAGCGCCTCAGGTTTTTTTTTAGCATTGTTCGATGTATACCCCGGACAACGCTAAAAACCGGACAACGTCATGACTTATGGAACCATGTCATAACGTCGTCCAGGGTACTAGTGTATATTGTTCCTTTCAGTTATTGATTTTTAAACCCCCTTGTGTTTTCTTTCAGTACTATGACACTATTGAAGATGCATTGGGTGGGGTCCAGGAAGCTCACTTTGATGGTCTTATCTTTGTCCACTCTGGCATATACACTGATGAATGGATATACATTGAATCTCCAATCACCATGATTGGTGCAGGTATTTAACATGAAGATTTATCCTAGCTTCAGACTCTTATATTTTCTTGTCTTTTTAGGACAGCATGCTGCTTTGTGGACAGATTTGAACTCTCAGAAAGGAAAGCTAGATGATTAGGTGTCATTTTCCATGGATCATTCTTGATGAAATAAAGAGATTATTTTTATTCTGTAGAACTTGGAAACTTGGAACAGTGTCTTTAAGCTGAAACACCCTTTAAGCTAAGACACCCTCTCATTAGTCATTGCAGGGTTGAAGAGTTTTGTTATAATAACTTTACTTAGAAGCACTGCTGTTAGAAAATACTATGGAGTGATTGAGCTACCACTGTTGAAAAGGAGACCATTAATGCATAATAAAAATCTATACAAATCTAAATAATAAATAAATAAAAGCTAACCACGTACTATATTCCTGATGCTGAGCAGCTAGGAGAAAGCAAACAAGATAGAGTAGTTGTCCTTCGTGTTGTTTGTGAATGCACACATATGGGTTCTGCGCTTGCACAGAGCCAGTTCAGAGCTTTCAAGCTGATTGGATAAAGATTTAAGGTTAGGGCCGCCCACCATCTCCACCCGTCCTCGGCACCATTTCGCGCCTCTTCCCTCAGTTCTCATGTTTCCGCTGTAGCAGCAGGAGCCTTTGTGAGAGCTTTCATCAATTTAATGGTTTTCGACCACATCGAACCCTCAATTCGGATCAGGAGCTTACCCCTCTTGGTCCACCCCTGTCCGCGAGGAGCTTTGCGGCCTCCTGTGGGCCGTAAAAGGTGAAAAAAAGAAACTCTTCATCTTCGCGCCTTGCTCTGGTGCCATTTTTGTTCACTTGGAGACCAGTTGATGGCCTCTGTCGCGGCGTTCAAGCAGTGCCCAACATGCCAGAGGAGGTACCCCAGTACTGACAGACACGATAAGTGTCTCCTCTGCCTGGGTGAAAACCATCCACTCCACTCGTGTGGCGTCTGCAGGAAGTTCTCCAATGTCACCTAAAGAACCGGCAGAACAGACTCCAGGCCTACCTCATGGCAGCTGCACTCGCGCCTCAACCGCTACAATCAAGCCAGGAGGCCCCTTCCACAGCTTCTTTCTCAGCGTCCGCTGCTAAGTTTACCACCGCTGATCACATTGCTAGAAAGAAAAAGGAGGAGAAGAAGAAACACAAGAAACACCATCCTGCTGCTTCTTCCCTGCCGCCGACTCCCAGAGCTCCTCGGCTGTTTCCTCCTCCGTCCTCAGGTTCGGCGGTCTTCATCTCAACGATGCCGTCGCAGCACTCAATCTCTCCCATGCCGGATGACTCCTCCAGCCTTCCGTCTCACCAGGAGGTTCCACCACCGCCTCCACCGTGCGGTGCCTCTTTGCTGCTGTCCTCCAGACCTGCTCCATCCACCATTCCGCCCACGGATGCGTCTATGGTTCGGTACACTGATCCATCCCCCAGCCACCATTCAGATTGCTCTCCTGGTGCCCCTCTTCAAAATCATGGCGAGGGAGATCTCCGATTAGGTGAGAGCTGCTCTTCCATCTACAGGGCAACTATCTGAGGCACCGATCTGTGAGCACCGCTCGGAGGCGCCACCACCAGAGAAGAGGCGAAGGAGGGAGTCCGTGCGGTCACAAGTCAGTGGCCTGCAACCTTCACCAGGGACCGATCCGAGATCAGCCAGGCCATACTGTTCTGACTCGGACCCTGAGACGTTCATCCCACCTCCCAACTTCTCGGGAGTGTCGGATACTTTGGGAAATTCGTCGGACAATGACGATTTGTCGGCGGTTGACGCCGAGAAATCTCCCGAGGACCAAATCGGCAGTGCCCAGAGGTCCCAGCCATTCGTGGTGGGCAGGGTCTCTTCGCGGCCAAGACAGATTTGTCCCTGAACAAGCTGCACAGGGACATCACCACCACGAACAAGCTGCAGCTGGGTGCCTCTTCTTATTCCTTCCCCAGAAGGAACTACCAGGGCTACCAACAGTACCAGCCCTACCAACTGTACCAGAGGCAGCATCCTCAGCAGTACTGCATGCCAGACTACAACAGGCAGTCCTACAGACCCAGGCGCCAGCACCAGCATCAGCATTACCAGCAGCAGTAACCAGGACCCAACAAGAAGGCTGACCACCGCCAAAAGCAGCAGGTTTGACTCCTCGACCGAAACCTCTCCGCTCCCATACCGTCGCTCCGGAACTTCCTCACCGCTTGGTCCAGCATCACAACAGACAAGTGGGTCCTAAAGATCTTAGAGTCGGGTTATGCTCTAGAGTTTGAGAGTTCCCTGCCGGTTGGATGGATCCATACCACCGATCTGTCTCCTCTCCTGCACCAGGAAATAGCAACTCTCCTGGAGAAAGGTGCCATAGAGACATCCAACAACTTGTCGACGGGTTTCTACTCACGATACTTCATTGTGGACAAGAAGGATGGTGGCTTCCGACCCATTCTGGACCTGCACTGGCTCAACCATCACATCTGCACGAGGAAGTTTTGCATGGTGACGCTCCAAACCATTCTCCCCCTTATCAACAAGGATGACTGGTTTGCGGTGATAGACCTCAAAGACGCTTACTTCCACATCTCCATAAGTAGGCATCACTGCCATTTCCTGAGGTTCACGGTGGCGCGCCAGACCTACCAATATACCAGTCTACCGTTTGGTCTGTCCACTGCGCCGAGAGTGTTCACCAAATGTATGGCCCCGGTCGCGGCCTACCTCAGAGTGAAGGGGATCCAATTATTCCCTTAAATAGATGCCTGGCTGATCTGTGCGCTGTCTGAGTTCAAGGCCAGGGAGGATGCCACGTTTTGCACCGGGTTCATGGAGGGTCTTGGTCTACGATTGAACTTCAAAAAGTCTTGCCTCGTCCTGATCCAACGTGTTGAGTACATAGGAGCCATACTGGACTCTACCGTGACAAGGGCTTATGCCCCAGAGAAATGTCTCCGAGACATCTGATCCATGGTCTGGAAGTTTCAAACCTCCAACAGGATCAAGGCAAAAGATGCTCAGCGCCTGCGGGGCCTCATGGCCTTGCCGACTGCGATCGTCCCTCATGCCAAGCTGAAATTGAGGTCTCTTCAAGCCTGGGTGCTTTACCTTTTCAAACCATCCATGGATCATCCAGGCAAGTGGTTGCTCTTGATGCCAGAACTCAAGAGCCAACTAGGCTGGTGGCGGAAAAGCAGGAACGTCTAGCTCAGGAAGCCGTTCAGCCTGCTGTCACTGTTGGTGCAAGTTTCCACAGATGCCAGCAAACTTAGTTGGGGTGCTTGCTGCTTGAGGATCAACAACCTCTGGCTGCCTCAAGAAAAACTCGAACATATCAACTATCTGGAGTTACTGGTGATTTGGAAAGCCCTGAAGACCTTCCAGTCATCTGTCTCTGGGAAGGTGGTCCAGGTGGTGTCGGGCAACATGACACCCTGTCGTATCTGAACAAATAAGGGGGAAACAGGCCATCGTCCCTTCTCTATTTCACGGTCCAGATGTGGGAATGGTGCTTGGAGCACCACGTCTTTCCGATCGGGGTACCCCTCCAGGGAACCCTGAACTTCGTCGCAGACAGTCTCAGAAGGCAAACGGTCACCACTCACGAGTGGCAACTCAATGACAGAGTGTTTGCAGTGCTGTGGAAACGGTGGGGCTCTCCAGCCTTAGACTTGTTCGTGTCGCAGCTCAACGTGAAGCTCCCCAGGTACTACTCCCAAGTGGGGATAGGACACGGCTCAGAAGGGGACACCTTCATGGTGTCCTGGAGGGAGGACTTTCTGTACGTGTTCACTCCGATACCGCTCATCCTGAAAACCCTGATTCGCCTCAGCAAGCATTGGTCCACTGCCATCCTCATCGCTCCGGCCTGGCCGCGACAACCATGGTACCCACTACTGTGCCGAAGGGCGACGGACTTGTGGAAGTTACCCCCGGACCCGGACGTCTTCTCCACGCAGACCTACCCAGTCTCCACCTCACTGCCTGGCTCATCACACCCGAATCGGGAGGATTCTGGACCTGAGTAGAAGGGCCTCCACGTCCAGGTCGTACAGGTCCAAGTTTAACAAGTTCCTGACCCATTTGCAATCGGTGGGGTGGGTGTTAGACAAAGCAACCTTCACCGATGTGATAGAGTACCTTCTCAGCCTGGCTGAAGCAGGTTTGGCGCATGCATCTGTGTGGGTGTACCTAGCAGCCATAGTGGCCTTAGCATCTTCCGGCTCTGTCCTAGAAACGGCATTCAGAGACAGAACGGTAAAACACTTTCTCCAAGGACTGAAAAATGTGTTTCTCCCGATCAAGAAACCATCACCACAATGGTCCCTTGCCACAGTCCTCGAAGCACTGATGAAACCGCTGTTTGAGCCTCTGGCCACTGTGGATGTCAAGCTGCTTTCATGGAAGACAGCCTTCTTGGTAGCGGTAACGTCCACCAGGAGGGCTGGAGAGCTGACGACCCTGCGGCACGATCCGCCGTTCCTCAAATTTTACACTGTTAGGTTGGTCCTTCACCCGGACATAGATTTCCTACCTAATGTACTGACTGACTTTCACTTGGCACAAGCCATCACTCTACCTACTTTCTTCCCGAATCCCACCTTGGCGAAAGAAAGGATGTGGGACTCGCTCGATGTGAAGTGGGCTTTATTGTTCTACACAAAAAGGAGTTCAAAAAATCCCCAAGGCTCTTCGTTGCCTATGGGGGGGGGGAGTCGAAAGGAGAGGGCCTATCTGCCCAATGCTTTTCCAAGTGGATCACTGCCACCATCTACGAATTGGCCTCTACCAGCCCCACCACATGCCAGGGCTCATTCGACTCGGTCCTTTGCAGCATCCTCTGCCTTCTTGGAGGGCATACGATTGATGACATCTGTAGGGCGGCAACATGGTCTAGGTCATCCAACTTTACCAGACACTACAGGATGGACATCAGAGTGGTCCTCCGAAGCTCGTCTGGGGCGATCCATTCTGATGGCAGGCCTCCGAGCTTCATCGGGGATGACCGCCTGTACCTGACCATCTCTTTGAATCTTCATGTGACATTTCGCCACTGGCTGCCCACCATCCAAGTAAGTGAGCTTGCTAATCTCCCATAAGTGTGCATTCACAAATAACACGAAGGAGAAGGACAGGTTGTACTTACCAGTAACTGTCGTTCTCCGAGTATGTTGTTTGTGAATCCACACTACCCACCCATTGCTGCCAGGGTGAGATTCCTCTTCTCAACCTGCCTAGCTTTAAATTTGAACTGAGGGAAGAGGCGCGAAATGGCGCCGAGGGCGGGTGTAGATGGTGGGCGGTCCTAATCTTAAATCTTTATCCAGTCAGCTTGAAAGCTCCAAACTGGCTCCGCGCAAGTGCAGAACCTATAAGTGTGGATTCACAAACAACATACTCAGAGAACGACAGTTACTGGTAGTTACTGGTAAGTACAACCTGTCTTTCTCATGTATACCATTGTCTTGTTTAAGAAATGGGACGGCATGTTATCTTTGTGTAAAATGTGAAAAATTCTTAAATGCCACCTTCTGTTTCAGTGGCAGACAACTTGCTTAGTAGGTGGAATCCTAGTAGAAATTTACTTTTAAGTGTGAAGGCTACATCTGACCTTTTGTTGCATATATAAAGGTAACAAAGTACAGAGGACTTGCCTAAATAAAATAAATGCCGGACTGCTGCTGATTCATCTGTTATTTTATTTGACAATTAGGCTATGTTTGTTTTGTTCCTAATATAATGGTGATATACGTGTGTGTGTATATATCACTATCTCACTCAGTTAACAGACTTTCCTAGGGAAGGAAGTACACTATTCATCTTTGTGTCTTTCTTCTGGCGAAGTTACTACACTTAGTAGTGGTTTGATTATCTTCTTGTGCTGTTAGAATGAGATAAATACAATGCAATGATGTGAACTTTTGGTAAATTTGTTCTTTGTCTTAGAAATTTCCCAGCTTTTACTTTCTTCTTGTCTAATATATAGCTTTTCTTATTGTTATAGTCCTCTTTTTATTGCTAAATTTTACAATATCAACATGTTTCTGTAAGGTGCAAAATTTTCAATTGTAAAATGGTGAAGACAGTCAGAATGTTTGGTTTTAGGTTCTAATGATGAGTGTTCATGCAAAAGTGTTCGTGCCTTTGTCAGACTGTATTTGTCATAATGAAATATGCCATGTTTTCAGTAAATTCTCCTTTTGTGTTTACTTGGGTGTATTCTAAGCTTAAGAAACTAAAGTTGCCATTGTTCTGTGGAAGCTAAAGGACTCTGTAATTATTAATGGCATGGTTACCTGAAACATGCATGTACTGTATATGCTATACACCGCCAGTCATTTACTTCCTCTCTGGTTCAGCAGAGGGCTAAACTAAGCTTGATGTTGATTTGTGGATAGATCGCCTGTAATCTTTACTTTACAGCAGGCGTTCTCAACCTTTTCAAGTCGGGGGCCGGGTCACGCTCCCTCAGATACTTGAGGGGGGTGAGCTGGTGGTCCCTCCACGATAAATATATCTGTGGCCAATTCCCGTGGCAGCGACTGGAACGAGGGCGGGGGGCGGATTATTTTGGGCTGCAGGCCATAGGTTGAGAACCCCTGCTGTACAGCAACTGTGAGATCTAGGAAGAAGCACTAGAAAAGATACAATTTTACACTTTCTTTTGCATTATTTTTTCCAAGCAAAATTAGCTCTTTAGTCTACTGCTGTACCTTATTGGATTGGGAAAAGATGATACAATATAGGTGCATGCAATCCTCAGGGTAAATAGTAATAGATTTAAAGGCATGATTTCTGGAAGACTGAGGAAAAAGAATAAATCTCACCCTCCAGTGCCAAGTTTATTTAATACATATGCATACACATAGACATTCATTTCATAATCTTAATTTAAGTCAGGAGATGTGATCATAAATCTTCTGTGTACATTATAGTTGAGGGGGATGGTGGAGGACAGGAGTACCTGGAGGACAGTGGTCCATGGGGTCGCAAAGGGTCGGAATCGACTGTGCAACTGAACAACAAAAACATTATAGCTGCATGGGACTGCAGTTGTGTTTTTGTGCAGCACACCAAAATAACATTCTACAAGACAATTCTAAAAAGAGGGGCATCCCAAGCAAAAAATTATAACTTTAGAACTAGATCTCAGATCAGCAACAAGCATGACAGTCTTCTCTTGCTCATTGATAAATCTGGGGATTTTTGGGCGATGGGATTTCAAGTTACTCTTTTTTTAAAAAGTAAACTTTACTATTCATATTTGCTATCCCGCCCCAATCAGGCAAGCCTGACTCTGGGCGGCTTACAGCATAGATTAAAAACATATCAATATTTAAATTTTTAAAAAAATTCATGAAAATTAAACCAGTATCGGGGGTATGATCAGAAAGGGTGGATTATCTCTAGACTAGCCACCCCACATGAGATCCCCCATTCCTGGATCCCCACACTTGTCCTGCCAGCCAGGTTTTTAAGCTCTTCCAGAAGGGCAGGAGCTCTGTCTGCAGGCGCAGCTCAGTTGGGAGGAGGTTCCAGAGGGCCGGGGCGAACACAGAAAAGGCCCTCTTCCTAGTGCTAGGGAGGCTTGCCTAGCACTAGGAATAACAAGAGACCCCCTCCGATCTGCCCTGGTGGGACGGACAGATGTTCTTAGGGTGACGCGGTCTCTTAGGTATCCTGGCCCACTACCATATAGGGCTTTAAAGGTAATGACTAGCACCTTGAATTGCACCCGGAGACATACTGGCAACCAGTGCAGCTCCCGAAGCAGTGGTGAGGCCCGAGCATAACGCCCGTATCCCATTACTACCCGGGCCGCCACATTTTGGACCAGCTGCAGTCTCTGAAAGGTCACCAAGGGCAGCCCCATGTAGAGCGCATTACAGTAATCAAGTCTGGAGGTGACCAAAGCGTGCGTGACCATGAGCAAGGCGCCCCGGTCTAGGAGTGGGCGTAACTGGCGTATTACACGAAGTTGTGCAAAAGCCCTCCTGGCCACGGCTGCCACCTGCTCTTCGAACAGTAGTCGTGAGTCCAGGAAGACCCCCAGATTACGCACCAGATCTGTTTGAGGCAAGGCTGCCCCATCCAGAACCAAAGCTGGCAACTCCCATGATAACGCAGGGCCCCTTACCCATAGCCACTCAGTCTTGCCGGGATTCAGCTGTAGCCCGTTTTCCCCCATCCAGACCTTAACAGTCTCCAGGCACCTGGAAAGGACTTCCACTGCACCGCTTGGGTCCCCACGGGCCGAATTGTACAACTGGGTATCATCTGCATATTGATGATACCTCACCCCGTGGGAACGGATGATCTCACCCAGTGGCTTCATATAGATGTTAAACAGGAGAGGAGAGAGCACCGAGCCCTGAGGCACCCCATATTGCAGGGGCCTAGGACTGGACTCCTCCTTCTCCAACCACACCGATTGGGTTCTGCCCCTCAGAAATGAGGAAAACCAGGACAACACAGTGCCCTGGATCCCCAGGCTTTGGAGCCTACCCAAAAGGATGTCGTGATTGATGGTGTCGAAGGCCGCTGAGAGATCGAGAAGAGCCAGGACAGACTTGCAGGGGAACTCGAGACCACATTGCCAACATACGTTGGATTATGGAAAAAACAAAGGAATATCAGAAATAAGTCTACTTATGTTTCATTGACTACACCAAGACCTTTGACTGATGAACCACAACAAAATGTGGTGAGTAATTAAAGAGATGGGAATACCAGAGCACCTTACATGAGAAATCTGTACATGAATAAAGAAGCAACAGTTAGGACAGAATACAGAAAGATGGAGTGGTTTGGAATAGGAAAAGGAGTAAGACAAGGCTGCATTTTATCACTTATACACAGAGCACATAATGTACAATGCAGGGATGGAGAAATCACAATTTGGGATCAAAATTGCTGGGAGAAACACCAACAATTTGAGATAAGCAGATGATACCACCCTAATGGCAGAAAGTGAGGAGGACCTAAAGAAGCTCCTGATTAGGCTGAAAGAAGAAAGTGCACAAGCTGGTTTGAGACTCAATATCAAGAAAACCAAGATCATGGCAGCAGGCCTATCAGTCCCTGGAAAATAGGTGGGGAAGAAGTAGAAGCAGTGACAGATTTTACGTTCTTAGGATCACAGACTTATTCTTGGGAGGCAAGCAATGAGAAACCCGGGGAACATAGTGAAAAGTAGAGACATCACATTACAAACAAAAATTCGTCTAGTCAAAGCAATGGTATTCCCGGTGGCAATGTATGGTTGTGAGAACTGGACCATAAGGAAAGCTGAGCACAGAAGAATAGATGCTTTTGAAATGTCGTGTTGGAGGAGAGTTTTGAGAGTCCCCTGGACAGCGGGGAGAACAAATAGGTCGATCTTAGAAGAAATCAACCCTGACTGCTCCTTAGAAGGTCAAATAGTAAAGATGAAGGTAAAGTACTTTGGACATCAAGTGAGAAGAGAGGATTCACTTGAGGAAGCCTTGATGCTGGGAAAGGTAGAGGGCAAAAGAAGAAGGGGGCGGCCAAAATGAGATGACTAGATGGTATTGTAGATACAATGGGCACAGAGCTGAGGGAGTTAAGGCGGATGGTGGAGGACAGAGGTGCCTGGCGGACATTGGTCCATGGCGTCGCAAAGGGACAGAATCGACTGAGTGACTGAACAACAACAACAACAACAACAAAAGCATATCAGAGTAAACAAAACAAAAAGACAAAAACAATGTGGCACTTTAAAGACTAGCTGCTTTATTTTAATATTAGCTTTTTTAGATAAAGTCCACTTCAGTCTATTTCTGACATGAAACTGCCAAAATGAAGGCACCTTTTGGTGAGTTCATCCTGCAGTTCCTTTTGCCCGACCTAGTGTGAGAAAGATTGGCAGTCATCACAAAGTTGCAGTTACCAGGGTACACCCGGTTGTGATTCAGAAATCTTCTAGGAGGCTCTTTCTGTGTAACCCGCTCCTCATCTAGCTAAAAACTACTTCGAGTGGTTTATACAATTAAAAGCATATGAACATATATAATCCCAGGGAGCCACTGGTTGAACAGAGAACTGGGTCTATGGGAAGTTGCTTAATAGGCTATTGAGTGGAGTTGGCAGAACCAAAGTGAGCCTAGTTTAGTGGGGGTTTCATACTGACACAGTCCTTTGTGAATACAGAGAATAACAGACAACTTTAGATCTATTTCAGTTGAAATGTTTGAAGTGGTAGCCGTGTTAGTCTCTGTAAGCATATCTGAGAATAAATAAAACAGAACAACAACAAAAAATGTTGTGGCACCTTAAAGACTGTCTCCTATATTTAACTGTGAGCTTTCGTGGAAGTGGACTTGGTCCACGAAAGCTCACAGTTTAATACAGGAGTTAGACTTTAAGGTGTCAACATTTTTTGTATTTTTTGTTGTTCTGTTTTATTTACTCTTGGGTCTATTTCAGTGTATTCCATGCCCCTCAACATGTACTGAGAAGACTTGATGTTAGCTGTTGCCTGTCAATGGATGAAATTACCTGATATTTTAAAAAGTATATGGTGGTGTTTCTGCCATGAACAGGAAAGAAGATCTGGGCCCCAGGCTTGGGTATAACTGCTTCATGTTCTTTTGTTACTGCACAAATTGGACTACTTTATCAGAAGTTTCATTTTCTATTTAAATTTGTCACAGTTAATGATAGGGTGGATAAATAGAGTTTCTGTTTTTTTATTCCTTTAGAAGGAGAACATGAAAAACAAAATCGAACTTTTAAACATGAAGTAGTACTTGTGAATACAACATTCTGTTTTGCTTTCTGTTGTTTGTGTGTGTTCTTGACATTTTACTCTCTATTGTTGCTCAAGAATGATTTAACTGAATTAATGGCAGTGTGCTACTTTAAAAAACTCCTTTGCTTACTATAGTCACTTTATAAACTGCCATAAGGAAATCCTACTCCCGTTTTATAATGTTCTTTATAAAGTGGCACCTGGTATTTTCTATATAGGATCTAACCTGTAGATTCTTTCTAATCTGCTTCATTGTGACAGCTACCTAGGCGTACAAATTTACAATGGGGAGATCAGAATCAGAATGGTTGGTTGAGATACTTGGCTCTTCCTGCTGGTTTCTTGAAGTAGCACTCAGGAACTAGTTCTTAGCTGAAGTAATTTTCCCCCTGCTAAAAATATATTGAAAATACCAGGGCAGATGATTTAAGTATTAGTAGTTCTAACATAATGTTCCATACTGTTTTCCCCCCAGTCATTTTAGCATTTGCTTAACATATAGCACAAGATTTTTAAAATAACATAAAGCCCTGTGTTATGTAATCCCCAAGAACATAACCAGCATCTAAGTAACTGAAGACAATTTACTGCTAAACCGTATGTAATTTTCTTTACACAGGTGTAAATTGTCAGTAGTATTCTGGCAATTGTAGCAATATGTTTTAGCAAATAAGGATAGTCAAGTGAGTTAGATATCTGGTTGCAGAGTCAGAGGTTGTAAGTTCCAGTTTCCACTGCATCCATGAAGAGCCAGGCTATGTGGTTTTGGGTAAAGTGTACAGTTCCAGGATACCCCCTAGAAGAAGGGAAAGTAAAACCACTTTTGTATAATTTCTACTTAGAAAACCTGTAAAGCAGGGGTTCCCAACCTTTTCTCACCGCTGATCCGACCATGGCCCCCGGACAGTTGAATGGGCTGGTCACGGGGTTCCTCCCACTGTAAACACTGCCGTAAAACATGTTTACGACGGCCATGGGTGCATGTAGGCAGCATTTATGGCAGGTGCAGGCATGTTTTACAGCTGTTGTAAATACGTCCACTTATGGTAGTGGCAAGAGCAGAGGCAGCCAGTTCTGACCTGTGGGCCGTAGTTTGGCCACCTCTACTGTAAAGGGTCACCATAAATCACAACGGGCTTGTTGGCACACAGGTATTATGTATAAGGATTATTCCAGGAATCAGTTCTATTGACTGTTGATTTGAACTGAATGAAGAACTACATCTGTTAGAATTTTGGAGTTGAAACTCAAGGTCTGTACATGTTGGAAGAAAAGGACAATTTCTGATTTCTTGAACATGAAGATTATTATATTTGAGATTGAGTGTGTTATCATAGATTTAAAGGACCTGTATCGAATCTTGATAGTGGTATAAAGAGCAGGAACACACTAATAATAGGTGCTATTTTTTTAAAAAGATGCCAAATTTAGTGTGTATTTTTAGCTTGTAATTATTTTTTTAATTATTATTTTTTCTACAGCTCCTGGGAAAGTGGCAGATAAAGTAATTATAGAAAACACAAGAGATTCAACTTTCGTCTTCATGGAGGGATCTGAAGATGCTTATGTTGGTTATATGACAATTAGGGTAAGAAACATAAAGCAAGTGTGCGTGTTAAAATTACTACATTGAAAGAAATGAATGGATTGTAAATAGTTTTACTATATGTACTTTCAGTTTAACCCTGATGACAAATCTGCGCAACATCACAATGCCCACCATTGCTTAGAGATTACAGTCAATTGCAGTCCGATAATAGACCATTGTATTATTCGAAGTACTTGTACAGGTTAGTAACCTTTTTGTTTGAACTCACATAAAGTTACAGATGTGAAATAGGGAAAGATTATATTCAGATACTTAAAATCTGGCTAAGATTATTTTTGTCTCCATGGGTGCACTGATGGAAAAATTTGAATTACAGGACTTAACATCTTTACATTATAAGGCAATATGAAAAATTGAAAATTCAAATCTTTCAAGTGTGCAGCTGTTAGATAATTGCTTTTCTGACCACTATATTCTTTTCCTGCTTAGTGCCTATTTTCTTATTCCTGATAGAATCTTTACATATAAATTTAACAGCTGTGACTTGCTTGCCTTTACTTTGTTTTCTATGCAGTGTTTTGCCAAGGTGTATTTAGATAAAGTGCCTTACATTTGTACTGTAGGTTGTTTATTCTTTGCTTATTTAAATAAGAGAGGAAAGTAAAGTAATAATTAATTTGGCTCTTCTAGTGTTTAAAAACATTTTGTATTACCAAAGTACAGTAAAACCTCATATAACACTAAAACCTGGTTCCACAAGTCTTGGTGTTATATGATTTTTAGTGTTATCTGATCCTCTATGGGATCCATAGAGATACATTGTAACCACACAGGCTTTAGCGGTTGTTATCTGAAGCATCCCATAGGATCTTAATGTTATCTGATGCAATTCTTCCCCCCAGATTCCTTAATGTTATGCGATTTTAGTGTTATTCGATACTAATGTTATATGAGGTATTACTTTTTTCTCTTTTATCTGATGACACACACAATAATTACTCTTTGAGGACCAATTTATATAACACTGGATTTCTAATATAACAAAAAAAAAATGTTTTTGTTGTTTTTAGTTGGTTCTGCAGTCTGTGTTAGTGGCCAAGGAGCCTGTCCCACAATCAAGCATTGTAACATCAGTGATTGTGAAAATGTTGGGCTTTATATCACAGATCATGCACAGGTAACATTATTTTTGCTTCCCCTTTCTTTCATATCTCCTCCCTTGCAAAAATAGTATTGGACTTATTCTAAATTGATAAACTTTTATGTTCATTTAGGGAATATACGAAGATAATGAGATCTCTAATAACGCATTAGCTGGGATTTGGGTTAAAAACCACGGAAACCCAATTATCAGACGGAATCACATTCATCACGGGCGTGACGTTGGTGTATTTACATTTGACCATGGCATGGTAATACATATTTTCCCTTTTGAGGACTGATTGCTGTCTTTGTATTAGGGTATGTGTGGATGCATACATGTATATTCATATGTCTATGAAGAAAGTAATTTTTTTGTTACTATACATACTAGTTCTATTCATTTTCACCCTCTGTTGTAGAATAAAGGTTCATTTTATTTTGATAGAGCTCAGACATACAGAATGCTCATGGAAGATTCATAAGACCAGGACCTGGTGCAGACACATTGATGATGTGGAGTGGGTTTTTCAACTATGTGAATTCTTCCTTCTCTGATTAACATTAATTACAATACAGTGTTAATGTCTTCATTGATGTTCTTTGTTTAACTGTTAAACCGGCCTTTTAAAGCAGGGCTTCAGTGGGCTTCTCTGTTTTTCATTGGAGCAGATTAATTCTTTAGTTTGAAGATGCACTTTCAAAATGTAGGCAAAAAATCCTAGTCCGGGGATCAATTCTGAAGAGATACGGTGTTTCCCCGAAAATAAGACACCACCTTATATTTATTTTTCCTCAAGAAGACACACTATGGCTTATTTTCAGGGGATGTCTTATTTTTATTATGCCACTGGCTGCCTGTCTTCTGTACTGCTTGTGCTGGGACGCTGCATAGCCACACCTATCACTCTTATTTTCGGGGTGTGTCTTTTATTGTGCAACTGCTGAGAAATCCTGCTACGGCTTATTTTATGGGTATGTCTTATTTTCGGGGAAACAGTATGTGGACCCCTTGCTTTCCTAGCATTCAGACAGACTGGGGGGGTTGGTTTTGTTTTGGGTCTTCTATCTTCAAATCAAGAGGCTGGACGCTAGCTTTTTAGAAGCTGGCCTTCCCATAGTGCTCTCTAAATCCCCTCTTTCCAGGTTTGCTGACATGTAGTTATGGTACAATTCAGCCGCTGTTATGGGACAATTCCACTCCCTCTTCCATGTCTTCCATCTGCTAATTTGATTGTCTCTGATCTCATTTACTGATGCAGTATGAGGTCAGGGAAGGAAGATGCAGTATGAGGTCAGGGAAGTTTTGGTATGATAAAGGAAGCTGTAAAGAGTCTTGAACTTAAATGAAAACTATCTTTTCCTGACTCCTGATTACCAAACCAAGCGCCATGGTTCACTCTGGAGTTTTCGATGTATAGTAAAATATCTTTCCTTGTTTTCCTGTAAGTGGTACCTCACTTAAAGAGCATAATGCGTTCCACGGAATTTGCTCTTTCAGTGAAACACCATTGTAAGTGACCAATTGTGACTTCTGGTGGGGGAGATTCCGAACCACAATTTAGTTGTTAAGCAAGCTTTTGGTTGATTTTAGTTGTTAAGCGAGGCGACCATTCAGAGAAAATTCTGCTCTTTAAGCGAGTTAGTCTCTAAGCAAGGCGCTCTTTATGCAAGGTTTTACTGTACCTGTATTTCAGTTTCATATTTTCTATATGGTAGATAATTCTGATTGCACCGGTAGCTCTAGCAACAGTCTGACATACATTACCAAACATATTTATTTTGCATTATCAGTATATTTTTCTTTCTGCTATGATGTTTATGGCACTTAACTACAATATGACAAGATGACATGATTGGTATTTAGAAGTACATTACTTCAGAAATCCATTTTGAAGTGATATTTATTTTGTTAACTTTCATCCCCATTAATTTTTTTTAAAAAGAATAAGTTCTTTTTTGTTGAAAGATCTATTACATTACAAGTATCTTTAGTGGCAAAAAGAAATAGGTTTGTTGGGCTAGTGTTTGTTGGAACTGGTTTTTAAGTCTGTAAAACAGTTTCTCCTTCGTGTTGTTTGGGGATGCACACTAATGGGTTCTGCGCCTGCACTGAATCCGAGCGGAGCTGAAAAGCTGATTGGATAAAAGTTTTGAAGTTAGGACCGCCCACCATGCCCAACCGCCTCTGATTATCCAATCAGCTTTTCAGCTCCGCTCGGATTCAGCGCAGGCGCAGAACCCATTAGTGTGAATCCCCAAACAACATACTCGGAGAACGACAGTTACTGGTAAGTGAAACCTGTCTTTCTTTCATATGACAAACAGTTAAAATTTGGGGACATTCTTCACAAATTTTTGAGGGACAATGTCATAAATGCCAGCCTTGTTGATACTGTTATGTGAGAATCTCCTCAGTAAAGCAAAATTCTGAAAGATAAAAATGTTCTGTCAGAATAAACATATATTTTAAAGCATAATATTCAGAATGGTGTCCCTTTCTGCTGTATGCTGTATTTTTTTTGAGCTTTTTTTGAGCTTTTTTCTAAGGGAAAAATGTCTAGTTCTTTATACTGAAGCAGAAGGGCATACTATGGAGAGAGAAAATGGGTGGGGTATTCCTGGAGTATCTCAGTTTCAGCTTGCTGTTGATAGAGGCTCAATGTTTCTCTCTCTCTCTGAACTTTAGTTGGGTAGAGAAAATGAACACCTATTCCTCATATATCTATCACAAATATGAACATGAGGTTATTTTGTTGTGGTGATTGGAGATTTCCTGTGGTATTTTTTGGTCCTTGCATTACAAATAGCCTTTTCATCAGCATGTTTTAAAACCCGGAACATCTTGTTACTCCCAGTACATACCTACTACATAAGGATTTTTTGTTCCCTTCTTCATATGCACAGAATTACAACTGTAGAATAATTCCTGGTGCTTGCTCCTCCTTTGAGTTCCAAAAGCTATGAAACCCACTTGCTTTTGTTGTCATTGTTGTTCAGTCGCACCGTCGATTCCGACCCTTTGCGACTCCATGGACCACCGCCCTCCAGGCACCCCTGTCCTCCACCATCCTCCTCAACGTGCCCATTGCGTCTACAATACCATCTAGCCACCTCATTTTTTGCCACCCACCTTTCCCAGCATCAGGGCTTTCTCAAGTGAATCCTCTCTTCTCATTTGATGTCCAAAGTACTTTAGCTTCATCTTTACTATTTGACCTTCTAAGGAGCAGTCAGGGTTGATTTTTTTCTAAGATCGACCTATTTGTTCTCCTTGCTGTCCAGGGTACTCTCAAAACTCTCCTCCAACACCACATTTCAAAGGCATCTATTCTTCTGCGCTCAGCTTTCCTAATGGTCCAGTTCTCACAACCATACATTACCACCAGGAATACCATTGCTTTGACTGTGTGAATTTTTGTTTGCAAGGTGATGTCTCTCTTCTTAACTATGTTCCCCATGTTTCTCATAGCTTGTCTTCTAAGAATCAGTTGCTTTTTTATTTAATGGCTGCAATCTCCATCTGCAGTGATCTTGGATCCTAAGAAAGTAAAATCTGTCACTGCTTCTACTTCTTCCCCATCTATTTTCCAGGGACTGCTAGAAGGTGGCATTTTTCCAGTGTTTGCATTACTTCTTCTTGGGTCTGCTTCCTGGTTGCCAAGAGTGAGCAGTTTGTCAGCTAAAAATCAATTGCTTCGTTGACTCTTGCATTTCAAGTATTGGATACTGTTGCAAAATACCTGAAATGGACTGCCATATGTTTACTATTAATTACATCTGCTACACTTCATGAAAGCCTCAAAGACCATTCATTTATTAAGTTAATGTAGCTATAAAATCTTGAATAGGGCTGATTTTTCTTCTCACAGCATAGTACAATTATACCTTGCTTAAAGAGCATAATGCGTTCCACAGGATTGCTCTTTAAGCGAGTTTGCTCTTTAAGCGAAACACCATTGTAAGTGACCAATTGTGACTTCCGGTGAGGGGGATTGCGAACCCAGATTTAGTTGTTAAGCAAGTTTTTGGTTGGTTTTATTTGTTAAGCGAAGCGAACATTCAGAGAAAAGTCTGCTCTTTAACCGAGTTACTCTTTGACCGAGGCATTCTTTATGCGAGGTTTGACTGTATTTCACTTCTGACTATTTGTTTCACTTCAGAAGAAAAAACACCAGAGCATGAGTAGCTTTTTTGAGATGGCGTATTTTGAAATTATTTGACATCAAAGTTCTTAATAGAATCTTCCTATTTCAAATTGATGGTCTACTAGGACCATTATCCTACTGCTCTTAAAATACAAGAATCTTAACTGCTTCAGTTTTGTTAGGTTTGCTTGGCTATTACTCTCATGCCCATGACAAGATGGTAGTTTGTATGACATCCAAGTCAAGTCTGGGTATTGCTCTTCAGTTTGAAACTCAGTCTGGTAAAGAATATTTTAGTGCAACCTTCATTTTAAAGCTCTAATATAAAATTAACAGCACAAGGTCTCCAAAAATCTCCAGGAACAGGATTTGGCTCTCAAACTGAGGGCTGGAACACGACTTGTGAAATAAATCATCTAATGTTGATTTTGCTCTGTTGCAACATAATGAAAATAGATAAGTCTTAGTGCTAACTGCTCTCTCTAACTGTTTATTTGCATATTAGTGTAAGTTGTGATGATGTGTGCTAAATGGTTTGTTGCTTAAGCAGCAGAGTGCATGGCAGATGACAAAACAAACTGTAGCTTGCCTTCTGTGCTTCAGGCCTGTTTCTCCCTTGTCTCTTAGCAGTTTCATGGTGGACAGCTGGTTTGTGGGTTTTGATTGTCTTAAGTCAGTCAGAGCTCATAACATAGTATTGGTTTATATTGCGATTTATGGCTTTTTAAGTGGTTTGCACATCAGAAGTAGCCAGATTTGACCTGATCAGAGTGTGATACAGTATCCGTCTTCAGCTCAAGAATAAGGCTTAACATACGGTTCTTCAGCTAAGTCCTTGAAGTGCTTAAGAAGTGCTGTAGTGGAAATGAAGTCGTGGAGCCTGCTTTCTTAAGCACCCATGTGCACTCTTAGGCGCAACATGTATTATTAGCACTGCAGGAGTAATAATTATAGCCATACTTATAAGAGTCACTGCCCCATGATGACTAGAGAAGGAAATAAGATAATAGTAGATGACATTTTCCCCATTGTGTTTCTATGCCAAAATAACCAGTCTCTTTTGTTCCTTTTGTGTTTTAGGGTTATTTTGAAAGCTGCAACATACATAGAAACAGAATAGCAGGTTTTGAAGTGAAAGCTTATGCCAACCCCACTGTAGTTCGTTGTGAAATCCACCATGGTCAAACTGGGGGAATTTATGTTCATGAAAAAGGAAGGGGACAGTTTATAGAAAATAAGATTTATGCAAACAATTTTGCAGGTGTATGGATTACTTCAAATAGTGACCCAACAATAAGGTACAATTCTTTATTTTGATATGAATGGAAGCACTGATGTAGCAGTCATTGCAAATGCATTTGCTGTAGCTTGTTTTAATCGCTTGGGATTTGGAATCATTTAGGTTGGATAGCTAGTATGGTATAGTGGTTAGAGCAGGAGTTCTCAACCTTTTAAAACTGTGGGACAGGTTATGTTCCCTCAGACAGCTTTGGAGGCTGGATGGCCATTTTGCCCTTTCTCCACCACATGACACTTCCTGGAGGGGTGGTGGTGGTGGGTCACATGAAATGGTGCCGTGAGCCACATCCGGCCTGTTGGCCACAGGTTAAGAATCCCTGGGTTAGAGCCTCAGACTTGGGACTTTGGAAATTCATGTTTCTTCTGTACTATGAAGTTCACAGAATGAATCAGTCACTTTCTCCCAGACTGATTTATCATACAAGGCTGCTTATATGGCTTGAATGAGCAAAGGAAGAGCCATGTATCCAGTTTTGAGCTCTCTCAAGGGAAGACATAAATGCAGCACTTTTCTTTTTAAAAAGGTTCACAATTGTTGTGTAGGGCCCAGTAAGCTCTCAGGATGAGAGACAACTGGAGAACTATTTATTTGTCAGTTTGGCATTTTTAAACAAAAACAAAAAACTGGGGATGTATATTCGATAACATGTTAAAAACTACTGTATACAATACATCTCATAGCACAAAACAGGAAGAAATTAATATTTACTGTCATATACAATATTTATAAAATGATAAGCATTTTCTTTAAGAATCAGAATTTATTGTATTCAGAAGCCACAGTTCTGCATAGGCTATAGGTAAAATGGTCTCATGCAGCTACACCAGCGTAACATACCTCAGTTTAAGAAGCTCTTTTAAATATTCCACCTCTCTCCTCAGTGTTTTTTAACTGAATTTTAATTTTTATGTATGTGTTTTAATTGTTTTAGTTGTTAAGCCGCCCTGAGTCTTCGGAGGAGGCCGGGGTATAAATTAAATAAATTAATATTATCTGTTGCATACTGATTTCACTTAATAAAGTGCCCTACACATAATGCCTGTGATTGCATATTTTATCTTGTGGAAATTTTGCAAAAGTTAGAACTGGTAGTGTTACAGTGTCATAACTACAAGCGGGTTTTTGCCCTGTGTATGTTTAGAAAATTGTGTGACCATTACAACATTATTTTATCTGGCTTTTTGTTCCTTAGGGGTAATGCAATTTTTAATGGGAATCAAGGTGGAGTCTACATCTTTGGTGATGGAAGAGGCCTTATTGAAGGAAATGACATCTATGGTAAACAGTTGAAAATTTACTCTGCTGTCTTGTGTTTACATATCACTGTTTCCAATACTTTTATCTGTCTCTACAGGAAATGCTTTAGCAGGGATACAGATCCGGACAAACAGCTGTCCCATTGTTCGGCACAATAAGATCCACGATGGCCAGCATGGTGGCATTTATGTGGTGAGCATTTTAGTATAATTTTGATGTGAACCTCAGAACATTCTGCAGAGCCATTTTCAAACAGAATGTAGATTTTGAACATTTGGAGGTGGGTGAAGGAGGAAGGCTCTGTTTTCTTTGTGAACATCATAGGTTGCATTCTGATATACGTAAAGACTGGGAATACTTCTTGCAAGATGGAAATGTGAACGCATATAGGAGACATATAAGTCTGATGATGTGGACTTGGTCCACGAAAACTCACATTTAAGTACAGGAGTTAATCTTTAAGGTGCCGCAACATTTTTTGTCTTTTTTTGCTGTTTTGTTTTGTTTACTCTCAGATATACATAAAGAAGGTGGTGGGAATTTTTTTTTAGTTAAAAGATCAATATGAGAAAAATTTCAATGGCCAGATTCTGACAAGTTTGGGAAAGAGTTCAGAGAACCTCACTTCAGCAGTATTTGCAGCCAGAGCAAAATGAATGAGGCTTGAAATGTGATTTTTAGACTTAGACATGGCCAGTACTTTAATTTTTTAAGGGAATATATTTGTTTAGACATCTCATTGACTTAAGTTGAGTTTATTCCCAGGTAAGTGTTCATTCTACCATAGGACATTCAGTAAAAATTAAAATTGCACTTTAATTAGTATGAGATGGTATTTTAAAGACAAAGGTTCAGACTCATAAATTCACTTTCACACAGCAGTATAAAATCTAAACCAAGAATTCAAGTGTATACTTTCTGGTATACTTTCTGATCTTGATTTATTCATTCAGGATGTTTATTTTCCTTTACTTCAAGGCAAACATGATGAAAAGTTCCTTTTATAAAGCTATGTCAATGACTCATTCACTCAAGGCAGTGCATACAGAAGTATGTTAGAGAAAAAATACAGTGGGAAGAAAGTGGAGGATTTGCAGATGCAACAATTCAGCATCTCCTTTGTAGCATGCTTCTTCTAAACATCCCTTTCTTCAAAGTTTTGCAATTCAACATTTAAAAACAACCAAAAATAGTTAAGAAAGATTTTTGTTACATGTGGGAGCAGGGAAGATAGAATGCCAATTGTGTGTTTATGAAATACAGTTGTACATCGCTTAAAGAGCATAATGTGTTCCACAGGATTGCTCTTTAAGCGAGTTTGCTCTTTAAATGAAACACCATTGTAAGTGACCAATTTTTTTTTTTTGGGGGGGGGGGAGATTGCAAACCCCGATTTATTTGTTAAGCGAGTTTTTGGTTGGTTTTAGTTGTTAAGCGAAACGAACATTCAGAGAAAATTCTTCTCTTTAAGCGAGGCGCTCTTTAAGTGAGACACTCTTTATGGAAGGTTTGACTGTAACGTGTTTTAGATTCCCAACTTTTTCATCCTTTTTGTTTTGTTTTCAGCATGAAAAAGGCCAAGGTGTAATAGAAGAAAATGAGGTTTACAGTAATACCTTGGCTGGAGTCTGGGTAACAACAGGAAGCACTCCAGTGCTGAGGAGAAATAGAATACATAGTGGTAAACAGGTGTGTTCCCAATCATTGTATAGACTACTTTTAACCCTGGTTTCAAAATCCTCACCATGCGTCCTGCTGTTTCAGGTTGGTGTTTATTTCTATGACAATGGACACGGAGTACTGGAGGACAATGATATATACAACCATATGTACTCAGGAGTTCAGATCAGGTAAAATATGTCTTCATTTGTTTATAAAGCCCAACCTGTAAACCAGTTTCCTCTGTCTCTCTTTCATAAAAGATGGTGTCAGTGAGTGCAAACTGCCTTTCACCCCATCTAATCCCACATGTGAAACTGATTTTTAGAGAAGGGCTTATTCTTTCCTTCCATTTGAGAGCTTTGCATTGGGTTTAATTGAGAGATTCTGGCTTAGCTGTGATGACGGCTTCGTTGACTTGTCATGATTAAGGTACTGCCATTTATCCTTAGTTTTCCATGGACAGGATAGGAATTATATCTTTGGAAGGATATTTTTCTTCAGTTTGCACACTAAATGTGATGTAAATGAGTAGGTAAAGGTCACCCTTATTCGAAAGCCAGTCGTATCTGACTAGGGATCAATGTTCATCTCTGTTTCAAAGCCAAAGAGCCAGTGCTGTCTGCAGATGTTTTCATGGACATGTGGCAGGCATGCCTAGATACCGGAGTGCACAGAATGCTGTTTACCTTCCCACCAATGTGGTCCCTATTTATCTACTTGCAATTTCTTGCTTTCGAACTGCTAGGTTGGCAGGAGCTGGGACAGAAACGGGAGCTCATTCCATCATGCAGTACTTGGGTATCGAACTACTGACCTGCCACCTTCCAGTCAGCATCTTAACCACTTAAGCCACTGCAGTAAGTGTATGTAATATGCTGTGGGCAATAGTGGCACAACAGAATTCAACAGAACTGAATGGAGATGATCCCATCGTATACTCCAGTGATGGCAAACTTTGGCACTCCAGGTGTTCTTGGACTTCAGTTCCCAGAAGCCCAAGTCTCTGCAAATCCACATGAATGGGTTTACTTGGACTTCAAATCCCAGAAGCCTGAGTCTATGTGAATCCACACAAATCCACATGTATATGCGGTAAATCCTTTTGTGTGGATTCACAGAGACTCAGGGTTCTGGAAATTGAAGTCCAAGAACACCTGGAGCACTAAGGTTCGCCATAACCGATATATTCTGTCCCCATAAGACTGGGAAGTATCCTAGAGCTGTTTATGGGCAGCCTAGAAGGATTTTGGAGCAAGGGGAGGAACAGACTTTCCATGGCAACTGCTGGGAGAACACTGGATTTATTTTTGTATTTTCTCTTTGAAAAACAAATGATTCTTAAACAAACTCAGCATTTGTTTGTCCACTTCTTCTGACAAAGAGTGAAACTTACAGGCATGGTTTTTATACACCAAATTCAGGGGGTCAAAGGGAGAAGGGTGTGGTCAAGTAAGATGACAGACAAGCAAGTACAACAATACAGTCAAATTCTTTTGACTGAAGAACTGGACATTGCATTCAGTATGATGTCATTGCTTCAGATGATATGATAAGTGGAGAGATATAGATATGGCACTTGCATCCTTCTATCTGCTGCCTTCTGTATGGAGCTGTGCATGTGCTTAAATTATTATTTTTTGGATCATATCTTAAACTAAACTGCTAGTAAAACTTTCCCAATTTTAGATACAGTTGTACCTCACTTAAAGAGCATAATGCGTTCCACAGGATTGCTCTTTAAGTGAGTTTGCTCTTTAAGCGAAACACCATTGTAAGTGACCAATTGTGGGGGGGAATTGCAAACCCCGATTTATTAATTATTTATTTGTTAAGCGAGTTTTTGGTTGGTTTTATTTGTTAAGCAAAGCGAATATTCAGAGAAAATTCTGCTCTTTAAGCGAGTTACTCTTTAAGCGAGACACTCTTTATGCGAGGTTTGACTGTATATTTAAATAGAGCTGTGTAGAATAGCAACTTCTGAGTTACTTCTTGCAACTTGTTTCTACACAGAACTGGAAGCAACCCCAAAATTAGGCGGAACAAAATTTGGGGAGGACAGAATGGTGGGATTCTTGTTTATAATTCTGGTAAGTTTCTGTGCCACTTAATTTTCAGAGTCTGAAATAGAAAGCTGTTCCCTGCTCCATGAAACCTTGTTTCTTTTATTCTGCTGTTTAAAGGGCTGGGCTTTATAGAAGACAATGAAATTTTTGATAACGCAATGGCTGGAGTATGGATTAAGACAGACAGTAATCCCACATTAAGAAGAAACAAAATCCATGATGGGAGAGATGGTGGCATTTGTATATTTAATGGAGGCAGAGGTAATGTCTTTTCATTTTTATCATGCTTACTGATAAGCCAAGTTTATGCTTTCAAAAGCAAATTAGAAATTGTTGTTTTCACTCAGCTAACTTCACTGTCACCACATCTTAAAAGCAGTTACAAAATAGATACTGTTCTTGAATCTATGAAAATCATAACTACTAAAGGAAAAGGGGTTGTAATTCTCTTTTAAGCCATCATCAGGATTCCACTGGCTAAATTGCATGCATATCTGTAAGATTGCCAAAGTGTGTGAAAAAATAAAATGTAGAACTTTTCCTACAAATGTTCCTTTAAAATTTTTCCTAAATAAAACGTCTATTTGTAGTTGAGCTGAATTTCCCTTCTGTGGAAAACAGTGCATTATTATGCAAGTTCACTTATATTTTAAATGTTTAAACAGAACACACCACACCCTCTGTTATCATAGATGATTATACTGTGCAGTGGCTAGAACACTGTTGCACAACTAGACTAAACCCATTAGAATAAATGGAACTCACCACACACCCCACCTATTTGGAGTGCATTACACTAAATGGATTTACTGCACAAAGCAACAGCATTTCAGTCATTGTGTTTGTGAACAAAAGTGAGGCATCAATCTAAAACTGATATTATTGGTTTTATATTTAGGCCTCCTTGAAGAAAATGATATTTTTAGGAATGCGCAAGCTGGAGTCCTTATCAGCACCAACAGTCATCCTGTGTTACGGAAAAATAGAATATTTGATGGATTTGCTGCAGGTTTGTCACCAATTTGTAGTGGTGTTAGAATAGGATTGGGGTATTAAGTGTGCATTATTAAGTCTTGTCAGTTATATGGGATGGGTGGAATGGCGAGCCTACAGAAGTTTCATTGTTTTATAATGAGTAGCAGGCTATGTATTTACCAGAAGACTTGTTGTGCTTTTCTTTTTGCTTCGAAATTCTCTGCTAGCCAAAATATTTCATATGTTATCTAACTTGTATTTTAAATTTTTATCAATTTTTACTTAACATCACCCAGTCTGTTTCCTTTTAAAAAAATTTAAAATGCTGTTACTTTATAAAATATTGTTCTGTTCCTGAGGCTGATACTATTTAATAAATAGCTTTGTTATTGTTGTTACACACCATCAAGTTGCCTCTGAGTTGCATAGACCACTGGTCTGCAAACTTGGCTCTCCAGGTGTTCCTGGACTTCAATTCCCAGAAGCCTGAGTCAGTACCCCTGCTGATCAGGGGCTTCTGGGAAATTGAGTCCAAGAACATCTGGAGAGCCAAGTTTGCTGACCCCTGGATAGACCCAATGAACAATCCATCTGCAAAATGTCCGGTCCTCAACAGCCATGCTCAGCTTTTGTAAACTTAAGCCTGTGGCTTCCTTTAAGGCTGCAGACTGATACCAGGCCACAGGCTGTCCCAAACCGGGCCATGGGGGTGAGTGGCACTGGGAGCCCCAATGCAAAGCAAAACAATCACATTTATATACTTCCCCATAGCACTTAGTGCACTCTGGCCAGTTCACAAGTTAATTATCATTTTGCCCCGAACATTCTGGGTACTTATTTAACTGACCTCAGAAGGACGGAAGGCTGAGTCAACCTTGATCCCTGGTCAGAATTGAATCCACAACCTTTTGGTTGCAGGACAGCAGTTTAACCACTGCACCACCAGGGCTTCTGGCAGCCTTCTGCCCTCAACATACTGGGGAATGGAGCAAGAGCACAGGCTTCAGACACAGCAGATGGGCAGGAGACTGGCCCCTCCCCCATGTTGCTTAACTATGATGGGGCTCCACCACCACCCTGACTGTGTGCAGTGTGATACCTCACTGCCTGAGTCAGTGTGTCTGGCAGGTGGCTGGGCACCTGTCAGGAGATCCCATACCCTTCACATACACCTAAACATATGTGAGAGTGTTTACCTCCCTGACTAGGCTGTAAGCTCTTGCCAAACAGGACTCTTTGCCTGGGCCCTCCTACGACCTGGCCAGCTCCCACTTAGACTATATTCTCCCAGGACCAGCACAGGTCTCCCTGGACTCCACGGAAACGTCTGCTTGGACATCCAGCAGACCACCACAGCTGCCTAAGATCTACTACTCTAGAGAGATCTCAGAGGAGGGATTGAAAAGTATTTTAACTCAGTAGCTGTGACATTAGATATCTGGCAAACACTCTTTGGTAAGACCCTTTTTAATAACTACACATGGTTTTAAAAACACAAACCATACTTTATTTAAATTTAGACAAATGTTCCTTATACTGTTTTAAACAGTTACAAAAGTTCACAATACATTCTATAAACGTCCTTCTCCTCCCAGGAACTTACAGGTACTTGGTTCACCCCAAACATAAATAGAACCTAACTGTTCTAAGTCCTGGCAACTTACATACATTTGTTCTTTGTTGTAGAGAATCTGCTTTTTCTCTCTCCTGCACTTTTCTTCTGTTGTGGTTCCTCTTTAGGTCATCACCATCTTTATCTTCTATCTCCTCTCTCTATCTCTTCCATTGCTTGCTTCCTTTTATATCTCTCTCTTGCCTCCCTAATTATCAACTCCCAATCAGAGGCTTGTTTCAAACAGGTAGGAAAACCTGGTTTTCCTCTCATCTTCATTCCCTCTCTTTTCCTTCTTCCCGCCTTACACAATTTCTGCCAATAGGGAGAAACTTACAGAGATATTTTGTTCCTTTAGTTTGCCATCAATGAAATCTCTGTGACTAAGGTGTCTCAAAACCTTCCTTTCTACTACCCCAGAGATAAGACTGTTACATCATCCCTGCCTCTGCCCTCTATAGGTTAAACAAAGAACATAGTACTGTGACCTAAAGTTGACCCTGTATGCACTTTCGAATTTTTAAACAGTAAACCCTAATAATATGGCATTTGAACCATTTAAAAACCTTTACCCAACTTTTAACTTATTGAAAATCTCTATTTTCAATAATGTATGCTCATGGGAATTCCCATGACAGCCCCTCCTCATTTTTGAGCTACAGAGGGGCTCCTCTCTCCACCTGTGCCCAGTGAGCACTTTATTGTATTTTATTATGTGCTTGCACTGTCCAATCCCACTTACCAGTCCATGGAAAAATGGCTCAGTATGTAACCGACCCATGGTGCAAAAAAGGTTGGGGAGCCCTGCTTTAATGAGTTAATCCATTTCATATTTGGTCCTCTTTTCCTCCTGTCTTTGTTATTATATGCCATCAAGTCACTCCACTCTTACAATGACCCTATGAATGAGTGATCTCCAAAATGTCCTGTCCTTAATAGCCTTGTTCAGCTCTTGTTTACTGAAGACTGTGGGATTTAGGGAGTCAATCTATCTCCTATTTATCTTCCTCTTTTCCTGTTGCCATCCCCCTTACCCAGCATTGTCTTTTCCAGGGAGTCTTCCCTTCTCATGATGTGCCCAAAGTAGGACTGTCTCAGCTCCATCATTTTTGTCTCCAGAAATAGTTCAAGCTAGATTTGCTCTAGGACCTGTTTCTTCGTCTTTCAGGCAGTCCAGGGTATCTACAAAGTTCTCCACCACCGAATTTCAAATGAATAATATTTTTCTTTCTATTTAGTAGTTTTTAAGATAAATTAACTAGTATAGCATTATTGTTCTTGGAGGAGTAGAAAGCTCTAAAGAAAGAGAAGCTATTGAAGAATGAGATTAATCTGTCAGCTCTGGTCATCTTTTTTGACATTAATCTTCCTTTCATGCAAGGTATTGAAATAACAAACCATGCGACTGCAACATTAGAAGGCAATCAGATATTCAACAACCGATTTGGAGGTTTATTTCTAGCCTCTGGTGTCAACGTGACAATGAAAGGTATGTTTAGTTATATTTTAGCTTACTGTTACCGTTAGAAACTTTGCATTTTGGGATAGCTTTTCATTCCAAGGACAAGAGAACCTCAGTAGGTCTTACCTTTGGTTAAAATTGAGCTGTTTGTAAAAATTCTTTTTTAAAAAAACTTTACACTTATGGAAACTTGTGTTTGTATTTTCTCGGTTATCCTTTGACATTGTTTTGGTATTTCAATCCAAATAAAGATGCTCCACACAAAACCAAAACATATTTCAGTGTCTGGTTACTAGGAGACGTGCCCTTGTGCTTTTATGTATTAATTGTTGGCTTTTGAAGGAAAACAAAACATTAGCAAGAACTAAACACATTGGCCAGAAACCAGTTCACTTAACTGTTGCATAAGGACAGTGAAATAGCAGTGGGCTTTTAAAAATATTGTATAGAAAGTTTAACACAATGTAACATTTAACTTGTACAAGTTGCTCTTTAAGTGAAACACCATTGTAAATGACCAGTTGTGACTTCTGGTGGGAGGGGGGGATTGTGAGCCCTGATTTATTTGTTAAGCGAGTTTTTGGTTGGTTTTATTTGTTAAGCGAAGCGAACATTCAGATAAAATTCTGCTCTTTAAGCGAGTTGCTCTTTAAGCGAGGCACTCTTTATGCGAGGTTTGACTGTAGTTGTATTTGAAATAATGCATAAAAAAATAAACTATTAAAATGACCTTGGCTGCTTCTCTATAGCCGTGGTGAACCTTTAAGAGACCGAGTGCCCAAACTACAACCTGAAACCCACTTATTTATCACAAAGTGCCAACACAACAGGGGAGGAAGGAAACACTCCCATTGGGCTGCTGGGCAGAGGGTGGAGGGAGGAAGCTCTCCCATTGGGCTGCTGGGTAAAGGGGTGGGGCTAACACTGTGCAGGGGTGTCTGCACAGGTGCTCACAGAGAGGACTCCTAGTGCCACTTCTGGCATGCATGCCCATAGGTTTGCCACCACTGCTCTATAGCAGTGAAAAAAATGTGTTTATTTAAGACTATGTGGAACATGTTATGTTGATGGCAGAAATAAAAGCAGCTAGTAGTCACTTTGGATAGTGATTTTAAAGTTTCCTTGAGGCAGGACTTGGAGTACCTCCTAAAGCAGGGGTTCCCAGCCTTTTCAAGACAGGGCCCGGGTCATGCTCTCTGAGTCAACTTCAAGGGCTGGACAGCCATTTTGCTCTGCCTGCACAATTGGGAGTGGTGGCCATTTTGTCCCAGCAGCTTCGAGAGGTAGCCATTTTGTTTCTTGAATGCCCTTGGAGGGGTGAGGGCTACATGAAATTGTGTCATGGGCCAGATTCGAACCCCTGTCCTAAAGGGATAACAAAATCAGCAGATATGCTATAGCAGTGATAGTGAACCTTGGCACTCCAGCTGTTCATAAACTTCAATTCCCAGAAGCGTACGCACAGTAAACCCATTCTTGTGATTCACAGGGTCTTGGGCTTCTGGGAATTGAAGTCCAAGAAGAGCTGGGGTTCCAAGGTTTGGCATCATGGTAGTAAGCTTTTGTCCACATAATTCCCCATGGTCTGAGAGAAGGATCATCATGAAGGGCAAGAGACAGTGTTTTATTGGCAACTAAATAACTTGTGGGGTTTTGTTCCAGTCTGTCTGCATCCTTCTTAAAGTTCACTGTCTGAAATTGGACAGTTCTCAAGGCGCAGCGTTACCAGGGCCAAATAACAAGGCTTACCTTTGAGTAGATATATATATATATAGGACTGAGTATGTCTGGCCGGACATCCTGCTACAGTAATGCAGTAGACTGCACAGCCAGCAACTCAACGCTGAATGTCAGGCGGCAGTTAACTCACCTGACTCCCTAAAGGGCCCAACAGCTACGGGCGGATGAGCATTTTTAGGTGGGGTGATGGTTGCCTCAGTGGAGGAAATGCCACTGGAAAGCATTATACAGTAAAACACTGGATAACGATTGGATCGGATAACTCTAAAATCGCATAACGTTAAGTAATCTGGGGAGGAGAATTGGATCAAATAACGTTAAGGTCCTATGGGATGGATCGGATAACAATCGCTAAAGCCTGTGCGGTTACAATGTAGCTCTATGGAGCTTTAACGTTATCTGATCCATCCCATAAGATTTTAACATGGATCAGATAACGCTAAAAATCGGATAACACCAAGACTTGTGGAACCAAATGTTAGCATTATCCTGTGTTTTACTGTATTGGACCCAACAGCAAAATGAGCAGAGGAATTGATTCCCAATGGTCATGGAGGCGGAAGAGGTCATGCCAGATAGACTGGCTGTGAAGGCGTACCTTGTCCATATCAAGGCTGCAGCAGTCCATTGCAGTCCCAGTGTTACATCCTGTATATCTCATTTCATGTGTGCTGCAGATGGCTTCGTGATCATAGTGTGTGGGTCACTTCATGGCAAGCTGGGATCCACCTTCAGCAAATTCACACCAATGACATTTTTCCTGCTTCAGGAAAAATGCATTCTTGCATACGTTGCAGTCGACAACTATATAGGATTGATTAAACACACATTAACTATGTGATAACCGTTTTTCATCTTTACAAACTTTGCTATAGTGTAGAGCAGTGTTTCCCAAATGCTGGTTTTTGGACTTCAATTCCCAGAAGCCTAAGTCATTTCCCCAAAGCACTGATCAGCCAATGTACTGACTTAGGCTTCTGGGAATTGAATTCCTCTAGTGGGCTGTGTACCCCTTGTTGGGAACCACTGGTGTAGAGCTGTGATGGCTAACCTTGGCGTTCCAGGTGGTCTTGGATTTCAATTCCCAGAAGCCCTGATCAGCAGGAGTGCTGACTTGGGCTTCTGGGAATTGAAGTCCGCAAACAACTGGAATGCCAAGGTTGGCCATTATGGTTCAATGTAGAGCATTGGAAAAGTTTTTTTCTGATTCAAAGTGTCCTGGAAAACCCACATTATTCTATTTATTTAATGTACAGGCTTACATGCTTGTTGAGCAAGTGTGCAACATTCACGTCTTTGATGTAGGAGTAGCTTAAGCGAGTTCAGGTAGTTTGCTGCGTACTTGCAGGAGAGTGCATATGGCAGGTCTTTTTATCACTGGCAGTATGAAGCAAAATTCTGGAAAAATTAGCTAGTAATAGTTACTAGAGATAATAATCACTTGCTAGATAATTAAGGCTTTTCTATTCAGGGCATAGCTCTTATGTTATGGCATAATTAATTGTGTAATCTGGCATTTAATTACAGATAACAAAATAATGAACAATCAAGATGCCATAGAGAAAGCTGTTAGTAGAGGCCAATGTCTATATAAAATATCAAGTTACACCAGCTACCCCATGCATGATTTCTATAGGTAAGTGACTAAACATGGCAAATACTTTTGTTAAACATTTTTTATGTTAAGGAAACAGTTCGTTACTAACATGAACATTATATTCTAGGTGTCACACTTGTAACACCACAGACCGCAACGCTATATGCGTGAATTGTATTAAGAAGTGCCATCAAGGACATGATGTGGAATTTATTAGACATGATAGGTATGTAGAATAACTTTTGACTGAAAACATATGTACTGTATAATGTTTTCAGTGACTATTTCAGAGATTTTTTTTGCAGGTTTTTCTGTGACTGTGGTGCTGGAACACTGTCCAATCCCTGTACACTAGCTGGAGAACCGACACACGATACGGATACACTATATGACTCTGCTCCTCCTATAGAATCTAATACGTTGCAGCATAACTGAGTTATTTTAAGAAAGAAGTTCTGTTTTGTTTTTTGAGGAAGTTATACTTGCCCATTTCTGCAGAAAAAAAGACTTAAAAATGGATGTTTAAAGAGGTGACACTATGGAGCTCAACCTACCAAAAAGAAAGTGGCAATATGTTGACTCAGGATAACAGAACTGGGCGATTCAGCATTACTGTGTAAACAAAGACTAAGGGACAGAAGGAAAGAAAATAGGCTGCATCTTTGTACAGATACCAACTTCCCAAAGGCTGGTGTTTCTACAAGTAGCATTGAAACGCAGCCCCACTTGCAGTAAGTAGTACTATTCTGTAGACGAGCAGCAGTCTCTGTTGCTGCCTTTATGGACATGGGTACCAATTGGTTTTTGTAATATGGTAAAAAAAATGTGAGCTAGCACTTCTGCATTTATTTTGATTTTTTTTAACATTTATTCAGATTGAGATTATTTTACTGCTTTAATCTCATGTAGTTTATAATTTCAAGCAAATCTTATTGTACTTGAATGTGTCCTGTTTTGTTAGCACACCTAGACTTGCTGTAACTGTACTCATGTCCCAGTATGTACGTTCTTTCTATGAAAGAGAACACTAATCTTAAATTATATCCAGCAATTTTTCTGGTATCCTTTGCAGTTAGAATTTCCCCTCTCCCCACCCCCCCACCCCGCCCCTGATCTTTACATCACCTTAAGAAACAATGTTTTAATGAGACTTCTTGGGAAATAATGCACTATAAAACAAAGTACAGAAATAACAAGTTTGCAGATGGAGGTTTTACTGTGTTTTAAAGACCACTGTGAGCCTCCCCCCCCCAACCCCCAACCCTGTATTTTATTGAACAGTCTGGACATTACTCTTATGAACTGCTGAAAATTGCAATTCCTGCTCTAATGATGATGAGACAAAGTATATAGAAAGCCCTATACAGTTTCATAGCTTTTTTCCATTTATGTGTATTGGTGACAGTGGGTAATCAACAGCCTGAAAGTGTATGCATGTACCATAACATCTAGACTTAATATATTGTGGAGTATTCAATAACCATTATGTAGAGGGTAGGTAAGAATTAAAAGGGTTTAATTTCCTAGGAAATACAATGGAAAAATGGTCATTTTTAAAAAATAAAGTTTATTAGATCATTGTGTTGTTTGCATAACTGCATCTGGAAACTGCTGTAAAAACTGTATATTGTCTCAGCCATGAAGCAGACTTAGTTTCTCAAGATCACCTCTAGACACCGGTGCTCCTTCTGCTACCCAGCAAAGTTTCCTGCCAAAAAGATAGGTTTGTTACTGGTCTGTCCCCACACAAATTAATGTTAAAACAAAAACAAAAGGGGGGGGGTTGGAAATGTATTCTGGTGACTCTGTACCTCACCCCCTTCCGTCAGTCAAAGTGGAGCCAATATATAGCTGTGGCTCCCCCACATGCCACTGTTCTTTTGTTTGGTCGGGCACAGTCAATCTAACACCTCAATTAATGGGGAGTTTCCAGAATTGTGAAGATGACTTACCGAAACAACTTCAATGCAAGAGTGTTTCCCTCAAATTCTTTTGCTTTTTTGTAACCTTTCTGAATAATTTCATCAGGAATATCAGCCAGCCTTGCTGCATTAAAGCCATAGCTTTTAGGACAAGACCCTGCAATGAATTTGTACAGGAACGTGATTGTTTCTTGGCTTGGATCCTCACTCTCATTTTCTACCATACATGCCTAGGAGAAAAAAACAACCCAAAATACATTATTTCAGAGGGTCTTATTCCCTGGTTATTTTACCAACCTGCACAAGATCTATCTTCATAATGACAGGGGAAAATATTTTAATGTACATCACTTTAAAAACTATAAAATGAATTTCTCTTTTAAAAATAGGTTCATATTAAACCTGGTGTTTATAATATTTCCCTTTCCAAGAACACATCACAATGAATGTGTGTGTGTACGCTACTTGGTCTAATCCATGTGTCCTATATTGATTAAATCAAGTATGCTGAATCAAAATCTGAAGTCTGATTCTGGCTAGGACATCAGAATCTTAAGTAAACAAATCTCGTCCTCTTGGTCAAATTCTTGCACTGATCACGCAGAGTGTCTGGTTTACTGACACAGCTGCGCCTACTCACCTTTAGCTCAAAACAGACTCACTATGGCCTAGCTGTACTACACAATAAGATGCTTTTGCACTACAGATACGCCCTTGGTACATCTTGCCTTATATACCTATTTCTGACATCAGCTCACTGACTTGCCCAGACATGCCCAGCTGCTGCTGGAACATGCATGCCACCAGGGGATGTGATTTAACTGAGGCAGCAGTAGGCTTAGCGGTAGCTGCAGCGGTTACAATGTTCCCATGTAAAAATACCCAGTTACTGACCATTTGAACAGCTATAGCACAACTTAAAATCTGTATGTGATAGGCAAATGCTGAGTTCAGATTTGTAGTCGGCACACTCAATATCATGTAAGTCACATGTTATTCCCAGTAGCAAAATCATTGTGTAGTGAAATCACAAACTGATTTGTAATAGTATTAATCTAGTAAAGGTTTCCCTTGCTCAAAAGCCAGTAATATCCAACTCTAGGGGTCAGTGCTCATCTGTTTCAAAGCCAAAGAGCCAGCGCTGTCTGCTTCCGCAGACATTTCCATGGTCATGTGGCAGACATAACTAGACACCGGAGCACACATAACGCTGTTACCTTCCCACCGGAGTGGTCCCTGTTTATCTACTTGCAATTTCTTGCTTTCGAATTGCTAGGTTGGCAGGAGCTGGGACAAAGACGGGAGCTCATTCTGTCCTGCAGTACTCTGGAATTGAACTGCTGACCTTCCGCCTCCCAGTCAGCGTCTTAGTGACTAGAAGTCATGAAATACAGTAACATTTTAAAAAGCAATTGAATAGTATCACAAAGGGATAACTAGGTAGGTAATTTGGAAGGTGTCTGGCAGACAATACTTCCTGTCTCAGGAAAGACACCTCCCTTGGTGAGGATTCCCCTTGGGGTGGGAAGTACACTTATTAGAGAAGGACCTTTGCATTGTGGCCATATGTATTTAATTAGGGTGCAGTAAATTGAGTTTACCATCCTGAGTATACAGAACTGATAATAAGCATAAGTACAAGAGTACTTACACACTGTACAACTACCCCTGAATGGAGTGCCCAACTCCATCACAATTTCTGTTTCTGTGCCCACTTCTTGCCCAGCATTCCAACATCTGAGGGATAGACACAGTATTCCAAGAAGAGCACTCCTCCTTCAAGGCATGGACCCACATTCTTATGTTGCTAGTACCACCTAACTTTTATTTCTGTTGTGAAATCAGCACATGTTAAAAAAACTCAGGGATAATTTTGTCACATCTGTACACTATTGTGAGTTGAACTCTGGGACTCAAACTCAGTCTACATCCAAACTCTTGTTCAGGTTGTGCATGTAACAGATACCACATCTGTATTAGATATACTGCATGGATGCTTACATTCTATCAAATATTAACATTTCAGTTGATGCAAATAATCCAGTTGGCTCAGTAATTGACACACCCTGTCTATAAACTATGAGGATCCCCCCCCCCCCCCGGAATATATAGCAAGTTTGCAAACAATGTTCTTCTGCTATAAGCATTTGAAACTTACTAACTGCACATTAATAAAATGTCTGGAACCCAGAACCGTTGTCTCTGGTGAGTTGAGAGCTAAGCTGTGCTGGGGGAAAATCTGGTGCCTTGGCAAAGCTACCATAACTTAATGACGCATTTTTACTTATATCCTACCTGGACTGGTTGGTTTGCTGATTCAAATAGCCAGTCAATAACCCTTTATATTCACACTAGCCCAAAGCAGAGTGCCAGGGCCACGCCAGAGGGGGTGTATGCCCAGAGTGGCGGTACAGACTGCTGGCAAAGAGAAAGGCAACATGGTGTGCTAGGGGGCAGAAGGTTTAACCCATACAAAATGTAATCTTACATTTATGCCCAAATTGGCGTGGGTTTTTGTTTTTAAACACAATTGTACAGATGTGACAAAATGCAATTTTTAAAGATATAATTGCAACCAGTAAAGGAAAGTACCCTATTTACTGGCATATAAAACTAACTTTCTCCACTTTAAAATACACTGGAAAAATGGAGTGCCTCTTATTATTGTTAATCATATTTATATCCCACCCTCATCCAAAGACTTGGCAGCTTACAAGACTAAAAACACAATTAAAACACTTTGATTTCATTAAAAGGTTAAAAAATGAAAAACTGGGAGGTGGGGGTCAAAGGAGCCAGCTGGCCGAGGTGACCAGCTGGCCTGCACCTCACACATGCCCTCCATCCAGGTCTTTACCCCCTTCCTGAAGGACAGCAACTCTGTCTGGAGACGCAACTCACTTGGCAGGAGGTTCCATAGGGCCAGAGCGGACACAAAAAAAGCTCTCCTGGTGCTAGAGGCGATGACACGACCAGAGAGCCTCTCCGGTCCGCTCTGGTGGGACAGACAGATGTTCTTGGGGTGATGCGGTCTCTTAAGTATGCTTGTACTGTATATAGTGGGCTATTTTGGTAATAATGGGGTGCATCTTATACTCCAGTGCGTCTTATATGCTGGCAGATACGGTATACAGAATATCCACAGTATGACAATGCATATGGCTGGAGGAAATAATGTTTACAGATTTTCAGACTTGAAATTCACTTTGTTAAATTGACATTTTGCTCAATAAATAAGAAATTAAGGGGAAGTTTGGTTTACTCTGAGAGTTACATTTCGTATAGCAGAGGGCACACACTGAAAAACAAAAGATAGTATGTACCATGTGTCCCAATTGCACATATGGACTTTGAGAGTAATCCTCTACCAAGGAATGGTAATGTGTTGAAAACATTGTACGACATTTAATATTCTCTGAGAGTTCTTTGACAACTGCGTTAGCAATGGCAGTTCCATCAAACGTAGCTGTACCTCTACCTAAAAACAAGAAATAAATTGAAAACAGGAACAAAAAGACAATTCAACACCTGTTGTAACCAGGATTCTTAATACAAATTCATGAATGAAAAATTGAGGCCATTCTAGAAAATTTGCCCTTTCAACACTAATATGGTGGTGTAGCACAACTTCTCTGAGTTTACATGTAGCAAAACCTCAACCATTGTGTGTAGTGAGGCAAGTGTTTCTGTGACAGATAAGGGGGTGGGGCACATTATAGTAACCACAAGGCAACTCCCTCTTGCCAGACAGGGATAAGTATGTACTGCACAGCTTGCAGTGCCCTTGAAAGACCCTGCATTCCTCTGGGGTGATGATGGACAATCCCTCTTAAGCATGAAATGCAGGAGGGCATCATCTTGCCCTCTCCCTCAAGCAGAAAAATCTGCATTTCATTTTTTAAAGGCTCTTAGTTGCACAGGCACTGTTAGTACTAGAAAAGTGTGGCTTTGGCATAATCACTACATACAGAAACTTTATTTAAAATGAGACATCAGTGCATACGATTCCTTGCAATGACATACGCTGTGGTTAGGCACAACCTTTGCCAAATCTGGAAGGTGTGCAGACAACTATAGCATGATAATCAACTAGCAACTGAAATGGCCAGCAGAAAATTGAATCTAATGCAGTTCTGAGCTTTTTTTTCTGTCCAGCTTACATACCTAATTCATCCAAAAGAACAAAAGAATGCTCAGTTGCATGTTGTAGAATACTAGAAGTCTCACTCAGCTCAACAAAGAATGTACTCTCCCCTGGTAGAAAAAAAAATCATGCGGTCAACATATGGGCACGAAAACAGACCTTTCAAAGCACTTCAAATTTTGGAGAAACAACTGAGGAAGGTAGCCAATTCATGTCGTGCTTTCCTCACAGCAATCATATTAAACATTTCTAACTGGAGACTGTCTTGACAGTTTCTAATTCATTATTGCAGAGCAAGGGCAGTGCCAAAGAGAATCGATCCCTGGGCAGCTTATTGTGGTCTAAATCAGGTGGGAATTAGATGATACACAGCTTATCAGTGCCAGGAAGGACTGGGGGCTCCACATTTAGGAAGGGGTGAGGATTGTTAGGACATTTGTAATGTACTTAGTATTGTAGCAGGATGCATGCTCCATGTAGCTTTAAGGAACTATACACAGCTGATGATGATTGGTACGTGACTCAGCAGAAAGCCCAGTATATTAGCAGATCCCTTAGGACAGGTAAAACTGGAGGAGTTTAACCGGAGATTAACTACAGGAGAATTGTTGGAGAAGTGCTGGAGAAGAATAGGAGAACAGCTGAAGGCAATGGACTGCTGGTACTACAGGTACTGTTAACCTGCTGGGAGAAAACAATCTGACTGAACCTTGAAGGTATGCTGCTGTCAGTCTTTGCTTTAACAGAGCTCTGTGCATGCTCTGATTCTACTGTTTTGCTTGAGGACTAGAGCTACAACCTACCAAGCCTTCATTCTGTTTTGAGGCTTGGAGCCAGACTGTTTCTTGTACATAGTTCTTTTCGTTGCCACAGAGACTGTATCTGATATTTGTGTTTTCCTTACCTGAGAAGTAAAAGGCATTTGTTTTACTGGACAATGTATATATGTGATGAATGCAAAGCTTCTGCAGGTGCAAAGCTAACCGCTGTCTGCTACCAGGAAACACACATACGCTTACAAGGATGGAAAACTGCACCTCCTGAGATGAGGGATTCTTCATTCAATGGTTTCTTTGTCTACCCTTCACCAAACACCTCAAAGTTGCCCAAGTTAGCCTAGCCTTTTGCACCCATATATATATTACATATTGTGCTGTGATGGCACCTGCTGTGTTTTAAATTTCATTTCAAAGCTAAGAGTACACAAGAACTCACCTGACATTATTCTGTCCGATGCTCCTAATCTGGTGAACACTCTGTCAACAGGAGTAAGTCTGCAAAATTCAGCAGGTACAAAGCAACCCAACTGAGCCATTATTACCAGCAAGCCAGCCTGCAAAGCAACAAAGCCAACATCTGTTACAGAACTGTATGCACTTGCTTGTGCCAGAGCTAACTAGCATGAAGTGGAAATGCTTTGTTCAACTCATTCTACAGCTTCAGTTTTACTGAAATAAAATCCTCTAGAAATCAAATTTTACAAGTCTATACTCTAAATCAAATTTTACTGACCTATAGGTGAGCCTGTCTGCAAAGCAGTAAACTATTCAGGTACAGTAACACCTTGGATAACGTTTGCATCAGATAACACTAAACCCACATAACGTTAAGCAATATGGAAAAAATGCATCACATAACGTTAAAATCCTATTGGATGCATCGGATAACATTTGCTAAAGCCTGTGCCGGTTACAATGTATCGAATAACATTAAAAATGTTGTGGAACCAAGTTTTAGCTTTGAGGTTTTACTGTATTTCACTTTCCAGGAGAAAACTGCAATGGAGTGGAAAGGGTTACTCTTTTAGCATGGTGCCAAAAAACAGAACAACTAGATGATGATATTATTATTAAAATTTTGTTGTTGTTGTTATTGGGTTAGTTATTCTAGCATGGTGCCAAAAACAACAACAGAAGGACTAGATAACACCACTATTCAATAGTTATCTAACAGATTATTTGCTGTCTACTTTTTGGTTACCCTTCTACATGTGGATTGTGACAACCATGAAGAGAGAGACCTATCCATAGAGACTTGCCACATGAATCCAATCCTGTGAAGAATAACATTATGACTCACACATTAATACTCACCCATCCCAGATAAAGAAGCTTTCCACTTCTCAAATTTCTCACCCTCAATGTGTAAGTGGTGGATATGACAATAGAAGGGGACAGACCACTCCATCCATGTTAAGCTTAATTTACGAGTTATCGCCTGAATATGTTATTAGGATTTATGTAAGTATTAACTCCTTAGTGCATAACTGCATCAGTAGGTTTAATTTAGTTCGGATTCGCAACAGGATTTCAAATTTTGTTCCCAGGGAGCACCACTGGTTTTCCTTGTTTCTCTCATTATGTTCTCCCTTGCATAATGATGCATGTTTTCCTATCTAAGAACAAATCCACATGTATTTATACAGAAGGAGGTGGAGTTCTATGGACCTAGGACAGGTGATGGCGAACCTATGGAACGTGTGCCAGAGGTGGCAATCGGAGCCCTCTCTGTGGACACATGCACCATCACCCCAGCACAAAGTTCATACTGGCCCTCTGCCCAGCAGCCCAATGGGAGCACTTTTTCCCTCCCCCAGCAGTTTGCTCCACACCTGCAGCCCAATGGGAGCACTTCTTCCCTCCTTCCAACACAGAGTTTGCCCCACCCCTTTGTGGCATGGACAGCAGCCTGTTGAATTTGGGCACTTGGTCTCTAAAAGATTGGCCATCACTGACTTAGAAAAGAACAGCATTCCAGCTCACTGAAGGTAGCTAGGTCAAACTTTGAGCCGCATTTCCATTCTGCTTTTACATAATCCAAACCACAGCAGCCACAAGGTCACAATCCAAATGAGTTAAAAGAATCCCTAGAGCAACCACCAAGATGTGGGAACCTGGGAAGAAAGTACTAAGCAAGCAGTTAAAGGACTGATTTGTGTTAAGAGTTGTCAAACATGCTGCAAAGTACTCCCACAGTTACCTGTCTCATGAGTGTAGACTTGCCTCCCATGTTTGGGCCAGTCACAAGAACACAAGTAGCTTTGTTTGTGTGGCATTCACCGCCTACACCTATCAGGATGTCATTAGGGATGAAGTCATCTCCAAATAATGTTCTTGTGACACACGGGTGGCGAGAACGTTTGAGCTCCAGAAAGGGTGGAGTGTTGTCATCCGGCAGCACGATTACAGGACGGCACAATGGTCCATCATATCCTTGACTATGATATGCAAGACACAGCAGGACATCTATGAAATCAAAACAGTTTCTCAGTTAGCTTCCTCAGTTCCATTTGGCAAATACTGGCCTATAGCAGCTAGAATACCAGTCACTTCAAGTACACAAGCCATAAGAATTTCACTACTGTTCTGCCATTCAAGCAGAATAACAGTTCAAAGATTATATAGTGTTGTATTGCGTTGCCATCCAACTACAGTTGTTCAATAACTGTACAACAATTAAGAACACACAATTCAGAAGAGAGTAAGTTCAAGCACCTATCTGACAGAACTATACTTTCTCATGAACCTCAGTCAGTCTCAGATATCCTCAGGACTCCTACAGTGCACCAGAGCAGGCTCCTTGCTGTCCAAAGCAGAAGCACCCTGGAGAAAGCATGGAGGTAGGAAGGAGTGCGCTGAAGCCCCGTTTTGGGGTTCTCCCATAAGTGTGCCTGGAGGTTTTATGCAAATTCTGGGAATTGAGTGGATTTATTTGCTCATATTTACTATCCCGCCCCAATCGGGTAGACCCGACTCTGGGCAGCTTACAACATAGATTAAAATCACAGGTTAAGTCTAGTATAATAGTGATATTTAAAACCTTAAAAATTCATAAGAAAAATTAAAACAGCGCAACAGATAAAACAAGAGCAGGAAGGGGTGAAAATAAAAGAAAACCTACTAAAATTCATTCTCCTGTAATACTTGAGACTCATTTACAATTTTGAAGTAAAACATAGTTCCAAACTGATAATGAATTAATGTAAGTGCCTACTTTGATTTATATATTACTATTACTCCCCTTAGTTAAATAAGGATATTATGAAGACCAACATATAGGCTGAAATCCTACTGCTTAGCTAGGTATGATGCACTAGAGTAGGCCTACTGAATCAGTGGGCAAAATCCTCCTTGTTCCATTGATACTAGTTGCAACTTATTACACTAAGCAAGTTACAAGTAGGTCCTTTTGAATCAGTGGAGCATATGTAGGAGTTGACTCAACAAATCCTCACTACTTTAATGAAGCTACTCTAGTGTGTTTCCTCAACACCCAAAGGGGTAAAACAGGAAGACACTAGTGTGAATTACTACACTAAGCAACAGGGTTTTATTCATTGTCTCAAACTATACATGTAAATATTCCTCAAATACATACAATGAGAGATAAAAAGCTCCTTTTGCATTAAGCAAAGCAAGAGGTTAAGATGCTGAACTCACTGACTGGAAGGTTGGAGTTGGATGATGGAGTGAGCTCCCATCTCTGTCCCAGCTCCTGCCAACCTAGCAGTTTGAAAGTAAGAAACTGCAAGTAGATAAATAGACACCACTTCGGTGAGAAGGTAAACAGCATTCCATGCACTCTGGTGTTGAGGCATGCCTGCCACATGACCATGGAACAGTCTGCAGATGCAGACAGCACTGGCTCTTTGGCTATAAACAGAGATGAGCACTGAATCCTAGAGTCGGATACAACTGGCTTTTGAACAAAGGCGACCTAACCTTACTAAGGCAACACAAGAGAAAGAAGTGGGTAGTTGTCCTCTGACAATGTATGGTCTTACCCATAAAAACATATGCAACAACAGAAGTGTTGATTTGTTAATTATTACAGGAGCTGTTGTTTTTATTATATCAGAATAATAGGTCAACCCTGATGGAACTTGCTTTATCTGTAGCTGGACTCAGCAAACACACTACATTGTCACTAACTCAGCTGTCTGTTGCTTGAACCTGGGAGAATAGCTTCATCCTCCTTCCTGACTCTCCCAGTTACCTATGTGCACCTTAAAAGAATGCTGATTTTTATATGAACAGACACTTGACACAATTGTATGTAGTGCTGGCTAAAATCCTACTGCATTACTCTGCATGCACAAAGGTGATAATGTAACCAGCAGTAGCAAATTGCCACTGATTAAAGACTTCCTTTAGTGATTTCATGGTGGACTCAACATCCTCACACCATATTGAGTCACACGCACTCCAAAATCACCTTTAATCAACAATGATATGCTGATGATGTCATAATTGTGATGTACGTAGAACTGTGCCCCTTGTATTAATCACTGGAATGATCTCTTTTAATCTGTAAGGTTCAGAGTAATCTTTGGTGGCAGTTTTAATAAAATGTGGTTGGTTTTATTTGCTTTGAGCTGCCCAGAGTCTTCGGAGTTGGGCGGCAATAGAAATCAGAAAAATAAATAAATATAAACAAACTACTAACTGCATTGTGGAGTGTCACTGCCTGTGCAGCCAGAGACACCACCCTCTTAGTACCACATTTAGGACCTCCCACCACACTTTCCTCAATCAAAATTTGTACAATAGCATTCTCCACAGAATAATTTTACCATTGTTTAGATGGCAATATACTATTGGAGACTGTGGGCCTTTCTACTTGGGGGTGATAAGCTACTCTTGTGATCCTAAACCTAAACAAGTGATGGCTAACCTTGGCACTCCAGATGTTCTTGAACTTCAATTCCCAGAAGCCCTGATCAACTAGTGTGCTGATTTGGGCTTCTAGTCAATGAAGTCCAAGAATATCTAGAGTGCTAAAATTAGCCATCATTGAGCTAAACTCTATGCAAATACTCACGATCTGTAAGAGTCAACAAAACAATTTCATTTACAGTGCAATGTACCCGCCTTCACTACTAATAGCAAGAACATTGCATAGAAATATAACTTTATTTTGGAAAACTATTTTTTCCTCAGAAATAACGTTATGGGCAAGTTCTTAAAACAGCACTTTGAACTGATTAACAAATGGAGTGGCTGATCATCAACTGGCTAACTCCAGTGCCAGATATTTACACATATGAAAAAAGGGGTAATAGAATGAACAAACAGTGGAAATTCAATTATATGTATTTACAAGATGGCCTACCTAGAACTGCAATGCATTCTACTGCCGTTTGCCAGTCTTTGCCGCTTTTGTCAAAGTCATAGAATAACTTTTTCATACAGTCTTTCTGTGCTGCATCCCTCCGTTCTTCAGCATTGACAATGTCAGTCAGCATCTTCTCTATGGCTTTGGTCCAGTAGCGCTTATATCCCTTCCTGCTGGATTTTAACACATATTCATCAGGCAGGTTCCGTGGCACCGCCACTTCTGCAATCTCCATCTGATAGCGGTTTTTGCCTGCACCCCAATACATCATGGCTCTGACACCCAAGCGTTTGCGCTGCTCTTCCAAGTAATTGCGAAGGCGTTCCTCAACAACACTTATATCTTCTAGTGCTTTATCGTAATCAGAGTCAAAGCCAGGTTTTGGATTAACTACACCTGTCTTTCGTGCACTGCTATGATCAAAGGCTGCTTCCCATTTGTCAAGTTCTGGTTTCAGGTCTGGGAAACGGCCTTCTGGATTTTTAGTAGACTTGACTGTCACTGTCTGCTTTAATGTTTTGGACTTAAAATCATCAACAATATCTTCCAAAATTGAAATAACTTCAACGACTACTTTAAATCCTTCTAATGCAGATAAAAAGTCTATTATCTTCTTCTTGCCATACCTAGCCTCTTCATACATAACAGCCTTATTCTCTGGATGATCCTGATTCTTAAGCGAAAACCCAATACTGTGAATTTTGCTCAAAAGTCTTTCAAGGTCAGGGAGTTTTTTAAGAAGGTCCCGAATTTCAGACATTTTAGCAGCCTCAGCTAAAAGATCTTCCACTGCATCCAGGCGATCATTGATAGCAGAAGGATTACACAATGGTGCACAGATCCATTGTTTTAGCAGTCTCTTTCCAAAGTGTGTAGAGCAAGTGTCAATCCTTTCTAGCAAGGTGCCTTCTATTGAACCAGTAGTTCCATTCTTCAATATTTCCAGGTTTGCTAGAGTCACTCCATCCAGCACCATCCTCTGGCTTGTTTTAGCAAAGATATGACTTGACTTTATTCCTTTTCCAATATCCACATCTACAGGAATGTATTCTTCAAATTTGGCCAGTGATAAGATTTCCCTATCAATAATGCATCTTTTAAGGTAGTAGATACAGCCACCAAGGGAAGAGAGAGCAAGCTCACTGTTTTCACCAGGAGTAAGTCCCAGTGAATCACTTTCCGCAGTCATGGATCTGATGACTGGAGGCAGAGCAAGTCCGCTATGGGCATTTTCCTTGTCCTGGAAGTAGTTATCTTCAATGAGGTGTTTTAATGTTTTGGATGCATTCCAAAACTGAGAGCCAGCGATCAGACCTTCTTGTGTAGTAGAGGAGCGTAAGCCTTTAAGTACCTCCTGTGTTTCTACAGATGGGTTCCCTCGCTCAAAAAGAATCTGCACAGGCGTATAATGGGCCAAAAGTGTTCTCAGCCTTGAGCAATGACGGTCATCCGAGAACTGTCCCACATAGAACTTTCCCACTGTTGTATCAACAAAACATACCCCATAGGTATGATGGAGGCCAGTAGGATCAGCAGCCTTTTCTTTTATGCAAAAGAGATATTTGTTGTGAGTCTCTGAAAATTCACCATCAAGAATACTGTAGGTCTGTGTCCCTTTAGAAATTATCCTGCAAACTTCTCGATGCACAACCCTGTCAAACCTTGTTGGGTGCGCCAAGGACTTACAGCGTGCTTCCATCATCTCGGGAGTTTCTACCTGCTCAACACGGACAACTTTATGACCTTTCTCCACCAAGATATTGGAGAACCTATCAAAGGCTATTTCTGGGAAACCTGAGTGAGCCCATGTGCCTTTCATAAAAACCAGTCCAAGCTTGTTAACCCCAGTAACAGCATCCATGTGGTACAACTCATAGAACTTTCCAACTTTATAGAAGATCACACAGTCAAAGTACTGACTCTTCAGCTCCCACCACTTACGCATTCCTGGAGTACAGTTTATAAGGTAATCTTCTGGCACAAAAAGAGTAGTTGGGTCATAATCTGGATCTTTTTGCCGTCTCCTACGAGCATCTTTTCTTTTGCCTTCCTGGAGCCACTCAAATTTATCATGTTCCCACACAGTTGGCTTAGAGTCCCTTCCCCCTCCATTAACGCTTGGTTGAAAATCAGCGCCTTCAGAAACTGCAAAAGATGCCAACTTAAGCATGATCTCAGATGAAAGATTAGTTTCTCTGATGGGAGTCTCAGGACGACTGCTTTTAAAAAGATGATCCCTCTGTGGAAGATGACATGACTTCTCCTGTATTTGTTTAGATGAGACTTTAGTATTGGAACATTTAGCTTTCTTTTCTGGGTCCTTCTCAGATCCAGAAACTTCACTGTCATCCACTCCAACACTGTTTTCATCACTGCTGGCACCATCTGGTTTAAAGTCCAAATCTGAGCCCTCATTATCACTAACCAAATCTATGACTTTCCTCTTTTTGGCTTTTCCATTCCCTGACAGTCGTCCAGCTGACTTTTTACGTTTCGCCTCTTTTGTTGCTGCAAAGTCATCACCCTCATCGCTCACCTGCCAAGAAAAGGATGAGTCAGGAAACACAAAAAATGCATCTTTAAAGAGAGGTTAGAAATTGAACAGGAGAATAGTAGAAATGCAAGAGACTCACAATACTATCCTTACCTCTTCCTCTAAAAACTGCATTTGACACAAGAATAAAAACCAGGTTACAGTAATACCCCGGATAACGATTGCATCGGATAACGATGCATGTTTTTTGGAAAAAACTTGCATCGGATAACGATTCTTTTAGCGTTGTCCAATACAATGGTCTGCGGGTGTGGGGTGGTTTGGGTATAACTACCCAATCCACCCCCCACCCACAGCGGTCTCTGCCACTGCAGTAGGGTCGGGGAAAAGCACCCGCCTTTCCCCGACCCTACTGCAGTCACAAAGCCTCCTTGTCTCTTCCCCTCCCTGTATTTAAACTACAGGGAAGGGGGAAAGAGATGTGATTGGTTCTCTAGACAACCAATCACATCTCTCTCTTTCCCCCTTCCTGTAGTTTAAATACAGGGAGGGAAAGGAAGGGAGAGAAAGACGGAAGCAGTTCTTTTTTCCTCCCTGTATTTAAACTACAGGGAGGAAAAGCTTTTCTTCCCCTCCCTGTATTTAAAACACAAGCCTCTATCTCCCTGTAGTTTAAATACAGGGAGGAAAAAAGACGCAATCGTGTTCGCAACTTTTTTCCTCCCTGTATTTAAACTACAGGAAGAGAGAGGCTTGTGTTTTAAATACAGGGAGGGGAAGAAAAAACACAACCCTCTCTCTTCCTGTAGTTTAAATTTAACCGCTGCGGGTGGGGGGTGGCTTTAAAGGCAGGGAGGAAAAGTTCTTTCCCTGCCTGCCTTTAAAGCGGTTTGTCCCTGAAGTCAGGGCTTTTTTTTTAGCGTTGTTCGATGCATGCATCGGACAACGCTAAAAATTGGATAACGTCATGACTTGTGGAACCAAGTCATAACGTTATCCGGGGTATTACTGTATTTTAATTATGAATGGGCAAAAAAATCCAATGGTTTTATGAGACAGTGACAACTAGGATTCATTGTAAAAGTATACTGTGATGTTTCCAATATTCTGTTTTGTTTGGGCATTGTGTACTTCTGTCAGAAGTAACATCTCATTAATTCCTAAGATCTTTAAAAATACGACAATCAAGTTGTTGGGCTTTTAAAATCTGAAGTAAACAAACAATTTAATGCCATCACCCAAGAATGGTGAAATGCGATTATAGTAGTTTCACATGTAAGTTAGCTGCAATCACAAGCAACCCAATCATCTGAATCGGGGCAAATGCCCCCAGATGTTTTAGATTATTCTTCATAGTAGACTCAATAACTATGACCAATGGTCAGCACTCACAGGAAATGTGGTCCAAAACATCTGAAAGACCCTAGACTGCCTGCTCCAAATATATGCAATAGGATGCAAAGTGCAGTAAATTTTCTGGAAAACTACAGTATTTTTTTTATAGCCAAAGCTTTATTAATAGAATAAAGACATGCTAGTTTAACTCTCTGAGAGGACAACATTTTTCAGTTCTATCTTATAAACCCATGGTATTGTCCAGCATTGAACTAAGAGACAAGTGTTAAGTGAGAGAATATAATAATATGTGCCATCAAGTAAATTCTGACTTATGGCGACCCTTTCCAGGTATTTTTTTCAAAATCAGAACTGGCGAGAAGTTCATACATGGTGGCAGAGCAACCCAAAGCCTCTAAATACATATGTAATAAAAACAATTTATGCTTTATAGCAGGGGTGGCCAAACTCTTTGGGCCATGGGCTGGTCATTTGGTTCAGTGGGCCGGTCACATGGTTCCTCTCACCAGAAGCAAAACATGGCCATGCATGCGCAAAATGCTAACGTAAATGCAGCTACAGCTGTTGTAAATGACAGTTGTGGTGCATTTACAGCAGTGCTTTGTGCATGCATGGGTACGTTTGACTTCTGCTTCTGAGAGCGTCGTGGGTGGGATGATTTGGCATCGTGGGCCCATGGGCTGTAGTTTGACCACCCTTGCTTTACAGAGTGGAACAGTCACTCCCAGAGGATTTCAGTAGCAGCAGTTTTTATCTCCTCCAATTGTCCAAGAACTAAAAAAAAAAAAAAAGGCATGGTGCAGAAATTCTATGAGATTCCCACTTCTGTGCTCCAGGGAATATAGTTATGACATCTGCAATTTCTAAAGCATTTTCTTCTGAAAGAAAGGCATGCACAATTTACAAAAGGATGTTCCCTAACAAGCAAAAATGGACCTTATTCCTTACTTTTTTTGATTATTTCTAAAATCAACTTTGAAAAAAATTCACCTCTGTCTCTTCATCATCTTCTGCCTCACTTTGTGAAGGTTGGTCACACACTGCCAGATCAAGTCGTTCATTTTTATCTATTTTCATAGCATCATCTGCCAATTCCATTGCTCTTTTAATTTCAGGCTTTGAGCTGTAAAACATACCTCCCCTCTTGGTATCTCTGCCAGTAGAACCTATATGACAAAGAAGAGGTTGGTGGAAATCTTTGTTTAATTTTTTCAACATGTAGAAAATGTGTGCTGCAAAGCAGCATTTCACATTTTATATGTTATTCCTTTAACTCCTTAGAACATTCATTCGTTTATATTAAATGTATATACTAGCCATTTAATGAAAATAGAACTTATTATAAGACTAATATACGTTAAATTGTAAAACCTTTTTAAACCATGAGAGTAAGCCCTATTACATTGACTTCATTTTAATTTTATTTCCCTTCAAAATTTCTACTTGGAATAATTGGTCAAGAGTAATTAATGCTTCTCCTATGGTAGGAAAAAAAACCTTGATACAGATCCCAAACTTTCCCCAGCCAGCACTGTTATCCCTATCTACTCAGAGATTCTCAATCGGTTTTTAGAGTTTGCATTGCCATTCTGGGCCCCTCCTTAGAACTTTCTTCCAAGGGATCCGTGTGTGTGTGAGTGTGTGCGTGCGTGCGTGCATCTACGATTCAGTGCTCATCTCTGCTTCATAGCTGAAGAGCCAGTGCTGTCTGCATCTGCAGATGTTTCCATGGTCATGTGGCAGGCATGACTAGACACCAGAGTGCATGGAATGCTGTTTACCTTCCCACCAAAGTGATCCCTATTTATCTATAATAATTGCAATTTCTTGCTTTCAACCTGCTAGGTTGGCAGGAGCTGGGAAAAGAAATAAATATAGAACCATCAAGAATCATCTTTTGCAAGAAGAAGCATATGGGAAACAACCTCTTGACTACAGCTTTTTAAAACTGATGGTGGCTGCCTGTCCTAGACAAGAATTCTGTGGGGTCTTAGACAGTGATGGGATGTAACAGGTTCTCACCAGTTCACCAGAACCAGTAGTAACTTTTCCCAGTGTCCAGGAGAACCAGTAGCAGCTTTCGGGGGGAACCACCTTCGGGGATTACCTTTTCACTGGTTACCCCACTGCGTATGCGCGCCAAGCACTTGGTGTGCATGCACGCCTACAGTGCTTGGCGCGTATGCACGGCCTCCTTGCTGTCCTCCCAAGTGGGGAGGAGGAAGAGAAGCTGCTAGCCTGAAGCTTCCTATAACCTGCTCCCCATGGTAAGTGACTCACCTTTGGATGTGGTGTGTCTGTGTGTATTTTAACGTGCATTTAATACCTTTACCTATATTGACGTACTATCACAATTCCTAAAAAGGCCTGGCAGCTGGCAGGCCTGGCTTGGGGTTTTTAAGCAAAGTCTTGGAGTTCCCTCATCAATAAGCTACACCTGTGCTGTTCCAATTGGAGAACCCTTAAGGAGGTACAGCTGTTTTACATTTACATTAAGGCATATTATCCTAGAGAACTGGTACGATGACCATATCCATCTTACAACATGGTGCTGCCCAGGCACTTATACTAACAGGTAAGTGATGGGTTTGTGTTTGGAGTGGGTGGGTTGATTTGTGTTTGGGGTGGGTGGGTGTATTTTAATGTAATTTTTATTTTATTTATTTATTTTATTTTCGGGTTTGTGTTGTGGGTGGGTGGGTTGAGGGGTGTGTTTGTGTGTGTGCTTATTTTTTTTTATAATTTTAAATTTTTCTTTGGCCCTGCCCACAACATGACATCATGATGTTAGCTCCCACCCACACTGTGATGAGATCACAATGGAGTAGTAAAATTTTTGACATCCCACCACTGGTCTTAGAGCTGCAGTCTCTGTGACACACGCACCGTTAAAAGAATGCAATGATGTCACATGGCTGTCCCGGTTTGGTGGGAGAGAATTATGGCAACCCTACCCACAGAGGGACTTCCAATTCCCAGAAGCCTAAGTCAGTATATTGGCTGACCAGTGCTTTGAGGAATTGACATAAGAGTTCTGGGAACTGAAGTTAAAAAAAAGCACACACAATAAGAACCCAAAGGTTGGAAAACACTGTTCTAGATACTGTTGTAAATTTTGTTTGCTAAATTTTAGATAAAACATGCATTTTGTGTAGGACAGTACCTAATCCACTATGTGTGCACCATACTGCTGCAAGATCACTTCACTCACATGTTGCCTATGTACTTGTAAAGAAATGCATAATTACATACATATGTGGATTAGGGTACCTTTTAAATTTATAGCTCTTCTCTTCAATTCTGATTTATTACCTGTAATGTTCATAGAACCACGATCACAGTTCTCTTGATGGCTCACAGGGTACATATCAGGGTTTAGTTTCTTACAGGATAACAAAGGGAATCTAGTAAAGGTTCTGGTTTCCTCTACTCTTATAGCTGAGATGTAATACAGTAATACCTCAGATAACGACTGCATCGGATAACGCTAAAATCGGATAACAATCTGTTAGCATTATCCAATGCAGTCGTTCGTAGCAGCAGGGTGGCTGGAAAGCTGAACAGGGTTCTCCGTTCAGCTTCCCAGCCACCTTGCAGATTGAGGAGGCAGGGGTGGCTGGAAAGCTGACGGGGGACTCCGTCGGCTTCCCCAGCCACCCCACAGCTGCGGATGCAGGGGCGGGTGGCTAGGGAAGCCGATGGGGAGTCCCCGTCGGCTTCTCCAGCCATCCTGCAGCTGTGGATCGAGTCCCCCAACCTGCTCGGAGCCAGCAGGGGGATCAGAGAGCCCGAAATGGGTAAAAAAGTCTTTTTTTTTTTTTTACCAATTTTGGGCTCTCAGACCCCCCCCCCCAGCTCCAGGGAGATTAGGGGACCTGATCCGTGCTGTTTCTGGACTTTCCCCACCTCCCCGGTCAGTGCAGCAAGCCAAAACGTCAGGATTCGAACCCTAACGTTTTGGCTTGCTGCACTGGCCAGGGAGGTGGGGAAAGTCCAGAAACAGTTTGGATCAGGTCCTGCCCAGAGCCAGCAGGGGGGTCAGAGAGCCTGAAATTGGTAGGGGAAAAAAGGATGTTTTTTTTTTACCCATTTCATGCTGTCTGACCAACCTACCAGCTCCCGGGGGAGGGGGGGTAATCAGGGGACCTGATCCAAGCTGTTTCCAAAGTTCCCCCAACTCCCTGGAGGCTGCAGCAAGCCAGGGGAACAGGGCTTTTTTTAACGTTGTGCGATCAATGCATCACACAACATTAAAAACCGGGTAACAAGGAGACTTGTGGAACCAAGTGGCAGCCATAGCAAGATAAACTCGGGGTCTACCATGCTCCAGACTGAATAAAGGGTTAGATAAGGGAGAGGAACTCCCTACTTTACAAGTAGTGTAATGATGGGAATCAGACAGCAGTATAGTCAACCTGACACCGGCCTTATGTTTAGGACTACAACTCCAAAAAGCTTCAGCCAATGGCTAGAAATTCTGTGAATTAAACCAAAAATATTTGGGAAGGTCTATACTGCATAATCTCTCTAGACATTTTTTCCCAGTGGAGAAACGAAAAAAGAAACCCTTTTCCTGCCATCAACTACTGAAATGAGGTTGTAGGGACAGTATCAGCGCAGGAATATCTGCGTGCTATATACAGTTATAGTATCTCTTACCTTCATATGGTCTTAAGTATCGAATGCTAACCCAGCCTCTTGATGGGTCATCATCAAAAAACTGTACATGGATACGAGATGTTCTTCCTCTCCCCCTGAAAAGTGTCCCATCTTCTGGATGTTTGTACACAAGGCTTGGCCACCACGGATAGCCTTCAAGTTTGGCCCAAACCAAATCACCAGGCGTAAAATCACAGAAGTCACTGTAAGAAGACATCCATGCACATATTAACTTTACTGATTTGATTTGCATCCCATCTTTCTCCCATGACTGGGACCTAAAACAGCTTATAATAAACTAAAAAGAGCCACTGGTATGTTCTCACATGCATTAACCTGAAAGAATTTGAGTATGTAAAATTATCCCTGTATTATACTAACATTACACAAAGACAGCAAGACAGTCAAAACTGATTAAAGATGTTCTTAATTAATGGCTCGCAGACTGCTGTGCCTACAAACTTATTCTGTTTTTTCCAACCCCAATCTCCTACAACTATAAAAGTAAAGCAGGAGTATTTTCTTTCATCAGCAATAACTCTACTCCTGGTGCTTTTGGGTTGAAAGGATTAGCTGGTGAAAAATCTCTGTTGCCGGTGATAAACAGAAATGCTGTTGAGGTGGCACGATATTGGGCAGATGTCATCTTGTCCTTTTAATTTCTTTTTGTTTTAGATATATTAATTTTAGCGTTACATGTTATTATATGCTGGTGGTACCTCTAACACAAAGAAAATATGCCAGACTAGTTAAAGGAAAGGACAGTTGATTGGTTTAATAATCTTAAAAAGGGGAAAGATTCTATGATTGAAGACATTGCAAGTGCTTATAGATTGGGAGCAAGGAAAGGGAAGAATGTTCAAAAATGTTTTGGTTAAATTTGCAATTTGGGAGATAAATTGAGAGTGATGGCTTTTATAAAACAAACTGGGTCTGGCGCTTTAAAGAAGGAAATGATGTTGAGGTTTACAACAATATTACTGTGGATGAACGACTGTGGAGATATAAAATGAAACCAGTGTCAAAAATCTTAAGGGAGCAAGGAATTACATATCATTGGAGATTTCCTCAACAATTAAGATTCTTCTTTGCAAAGAAAATGCATACAACTGATGTAAATACTGACCCATTAGAATATCTGTGTTTGATTGGCCTGGTTAAAATGGTGTCTCAAGAATGGCTTAAACTGAGACAGGAGTTGATAAGATTTAGGAGGAATAGAAAGAGAAGAGAGAAAAGAAGAGACAGGTACTGTAGGAGGGGTTGAAGTTGGGGTTTCCAGAAGTGAGTTAGTGATGGTGGAATCAGATGGAAGAATGAGAATCGGGAATAGTTGCATTAAGTAGAGTACAGTCAAACCTCGCATAACAAGCAAGTTTTCTGCTAAGCGGTGCAACTCACATAACAAATTTTTCACTATGTGAGTTTTCCCCATAGAAACGCTCGTTATGCGAGTTTTTCCACAGGGAAAAGTCCGACTCGCACAGCGAAAAATTCGTTATGCGAGTCTGACTTGCCTAGCGAATTTTTCGCATAGCGAGCAGCCTCGCAGAATGCATTAAATTTGTTATACGAGGTATAACTGTATAGTAAGTATTATGAAAAAGATCTGAAGATTAAATACAGTAAGTTTTTTTTTAGCTGATACGAGTGCCAGAAGATTGGATAATATGTGCATCTTCCATTTCCTCCCTTCCCAATTTGGTTGACAAAGACGGCTTTTTGAGGAAAAAAGTGGGGAGGATAGAGAACAATATATGTGATTTTTTTTTTTTTTGGTTTTTACTTTCTATGTAGTATAGTGGGAAATACAAGTTTAAGTAAGTGTACGCCTGTAGGAGGTAGTGGTTACAGCATGAGGGTGCTAAGGTTTAAATATGAAAAGTATTAAGATATTGTCATGGAATGTGAAAGGTACTGACTGTCAAGTGAAGAGATTAGAATCAGCCCTTAGGAAAGATAAACCTGATGTAGTCTTTTTACAGGAAACTCATCAAAAGCCAGAGGATATGAACAAATTATTTTTAGGATGGATTCAGATTTATGAAAAGTCATATGGCACTTCAAAGGCAAGATGAGTGCCGATCTTGATTTCAAGTAGGCTAGGATTTACAACGACAAAGAGTATTTCTGATCCAGAAGGTAGATATTTAATAGTGAAAGGGATGATAGATGATGAAGAAATAACATTTGTGAATATCTGTGTTCCAAATGAACATCAAGATAAATTTTTGGATAAGGTTCATCATATGCTATAAAAAGAAAAAAACAACAAAAATGATCGTAGCAGGGGATTTCAATCTAATATTGTCAAATATAGATTGCACTAATATAACTAGAAGCAGAAGTGGATTTAAAATGCAAATAATTGATAAACTGATAAAATCTTTTGGCTTAAGAGATACATGGAGGGAGCTTAAAGGATCAGAAAGGGCTTACACTTTTTTCTTATAGGTTTATAACTCATATTCCAGAATAGATTATATATTTGTTACAGATAATATGATTTAAGAATGTAGAGGACGTAGAAGGTGGAATTTTTGAAGAATCAGATCACACAAGTGTTGTTGGAGTTAAAAGTAGAGACTGGCCCCTTACCCACCAGGCCAGAGGAAGAGGAACACCTAGGGAGGGCCAGTGTCTGTTTAAAAACTGCTTGCTGTCAGATGCTAGACTTAATAGATATTGCAGACCAAAACAAGGAGAAAGTTGGATTTTTAATCATTAGATATTTTCAAGGCATTTGATTTACTTCAATGGGAAAATTAAATGCTATGGTCAGGGTAAATGATGTTTTTACAGAGGATATAAAACTTGAAGCTGGAATTAGGCAGGGTTGCCCATTATCACCAATATTGTTTATTATGGTGATGTAGTTGCTTGCGAGTGCCATAAGAGAGAATAAAAACATTGAGGGATTAGAAGGTAACAAAATTAGTCTATATGCAGATGACATGTTGGTAAATATGAAACATTTTATAAGGTATTAGAAAGGATACAAATACATCTGAAGGAATTTGCAGAAATGACAGCCTTAAAAATAAATTGGGAAAAATCTGAAATGATATTTTGTAACATAAAGAACCGGGGGGGGGGGGCAGCGCCTGTGCTGTCAAGCTCCATAGATAGCACAGGCACTGCCCCTTAGAGAAATGGAGTCTCGCCTACTCCCCTGCTGTTTGCGCAAGGGGACCAGCAAGACTTCATTTCGCTAACCAGTGCTTTTAGTGAGAGAGATTTGCGCTAACCCCTGCTCTAAAAACAGAGGGCAGTGCAAATCCCTCCCACTATCAGCGCTGGGTTGCCCAGACCTCAAGGGGGAGGAAGCAGCTCAGCCCTCTTAGTGAAAGAGATCCACGGACCCCTCGCCATTTCGAAATGGTATGGAGTCCCTGGATCTCTGTCGTTAAGAGGGCTAAGCTGCTTTCATCCTGGAAACATAGGTGCCCAGGGCAAAAGCAGCCCAGCCCTCTTAGCAAAAGGGATCCACGGACTCCTTTTGCTAAGAGGGTTGGGCTGCTTTCTCCCTGGGAAGCTCCCTGCTGGGGTCGGGGAAGGCATCTATGGTGGTCCCCTTGCTTTTTATTATTATTATTATTAAATTCAAATTTATATGCCGCTCTCCTTGCCAAAGCAACCCAGAGCGGCTAACAATGTTACAATAAAAAACATAATGTACATACAATATAACAAGTATAATACAATCAATGTGGTCGACAAGACCTTCATAAAAAATAATATATATATATAAATACAGTACAGTCAAAGAAATACAAAAACAATCATGGATATACAGTACAAAGCAATAGGGAAAGTCCTCAACCCTTATAAATATTTCAATTAATAAATATACATTTAACTGGAGAGTGGCTGGCCGTGGTTCAGCTGTGGCGGTAATAGCGGGACTGGCGTCTCTCTCTCTCCGGGCCGGACCGGACGAGGAGCCGAAGTTCGTTGGGGGGGGCGGCGGCGGCGGCAGGTCTTATAGCTTTGAAACAGGAAGGGGACCTCCGTAGATTTCATCCCCAACCTCTGCAGGGTTGCCTTTGCCCTGGGAACAAGCTTCCCAAGAGAAAAGCAGGGGGGGATCGTTGTATGAATCATCCCATAGGGAAAATCACTTTATGATTCATGTATCGTACAGTGATTTTTTCATACAATGATGGATCCCTTGGAACCAATTAAAATCATTATATGGGGTTCCACTGTATAATAATACAGTAATACCTCAGATAATGTTTACCTCGGATAACGCTAAAATCGCATAACGTTAAGTAATCTGGGGAGGAGAATTGGATCGAATAACGTTAAGGTCCTATGGGATGTATTGGATAACAACCGCTAAAGCCTGTGCGGTTACAATGTATCTCTATGGAGCTTTAACGTTATCCGATACATCCCATAGGATTTTAACATGCATCGGATAACACTAAAAATCGGATAACACTAAGACTTGTGGAACCAAGTCTTAGCATTATCCGAGGTATTACTGTACTAAAAATCTTTTGTTTTTCCCTCTTACGGTTTTATAATAATCTTTACCCGGTTTTCTAACATCAAATTTTATATTATCATTTTCCAAAAAAATAATAATAATGAAAAATCCTTCCAACCCTTTGCAAGATAAAATGCTTATAAAAGTAAAAAATATTTTTCTGTATTACAAGATCTCTATATTTTCTGGTATCATGTAAACTGCTACATTGGCTTCTCAAACTCAGCTCAAACAATAAAAAAGGATTTCTTTTAAAAAAAAAAAAGATTTTGAGAACCATCAGTGGCATTATCTTTGTGATCAAGTTTCTGCAAAAGGCTTTAATAAACACCTTCCTCATAGCAAGGTGGAAGATACCCTAGAACAGTGATGGCAAACCTTAGCACTCCAGGTATTCTTGGATTTCAATTACCAGAAGCCTAAGTCAGCACTCCTGCTGATCAGGGCTTCTGGGAATTGAAGTTTAAGAACACCTGGAGTGCCAAGGTTCACCATCACTGTCCTAGAAAAGCAGAGCAACTTAATGGTTTCCTCGAATGATCACAAACCATCTGCAGGGTTCTACTTACAGTTGGCAATGGGATGGAGGGGTACTCAGAAAGAGCTTTGAGATCCCTGCGTAAGAAAATGGCAGGAAGTGAGGTAATATGTACTCTACTGTTGATGTATTGAGATTACTGAGCCACTCTGAGTCGTGTATATTGATTGGGCGGCATAGAATTCCAATTAATAATAATAATCTCACCAGAATAAACATTACAGCTCTTTCTATACTACTACATGGATGTGGTAGTGGAGTGAGGCAATTCATCATGACATTTAAGACCACTGTGGGGTCTATCTTAGAAATTGGTCTGGAGGATGTGACACCCAAATGAGTTTCTATTTGTATTTGGGGTTTTTTTTTAAAAAAGATATTGACTTGTTGAGCCAAGGCCAAGCCGGCAGCTTCATTTTGGTAGTTCAAAGTCTGACCTGGAGACAGAAGAAGTAGGATTGTGTGGGAGGGGGGTGCGGTGGTGGGAGCCATTGGTGTCATGTAATGATAACCCAACCATTTCCCTCAGGAAATCTTGATCAGAAATCATACCAAGCTAGGATGCTCTTAAACAGTGAAGTCTGAGTTGGATTTTTATTTCTATCAGACATGCACTGGGAGATTCCACAGTTCAATCTCAGCCTATCCAGGTAAAATGACTGCCTGCCCTCTTCCTAGGGTTAGCTACTTACTATTGTTTCAGCCTAATCTTGGTAGCATATTTAAAATAAATAAACTCCCTTCACATATGTACATAAACAAAATGGCTGAAATTTTACGAAACCAGCCGGCCCCCTCTGCTCTGGCCCTCCGACACCAAAGGGCGAGCTGGCCGGCAATGCAGCTAAACAGCCCTTAGCTGCTTCTCTTCTGCAAGGAGGTTTAATAGGTAGCATATCCAGAGGCTTGTGTGTGAATGCACTGCTGCTCTTACCCCTTAGTCCAATGAAGAGACATTGTGGAAGCAAACAAAGGTTTATTGATCAGGTATATTGATCAGGTTCATAAAGCATAGGTCAGTAGCATAAGACAGTCCAGCAACAGTCCACAGGTACATTAGGTAACCATTTTGAAGAAGCAAAAAGGCATAGCCCCCAGGCAAAGATGTTAGCCCATAGACATCCAAAAACGAACTCTCTCTTCTCTCCAAAATGGAGATTCTCCAGTCAGGTGGGTTATCCTTGACCAATCAGGGAACTGAGAAAAACTTTCTCATAACAAAGGATTGTTGATACATGTGTACAGTGAGTAGTCACAACACCAAAAAGCTCAGCTAGCTAGAGAGATAAGGAGCAGGAACACTGAATTGAAAACAATCTATCTCGTGACACGTAGTCTGGTGAGACAGAGAGAAGAAAGGATTTTTGAAGCCTAGTTTAAACTACCTCTCCAAGCTTTGAGAACATTAGGAAAAAGATGTCGTTTCATGACATTTATTTTACATAACACCGAGATATTTATAAAAGTAACCAAACAACAAACTGAAAAATTAAAGGCCATTTCCATGAAAACTAATAACCACTTCAAAATCCTACAGGCAAGAGAAGTTATCTATTTCCCTCACAAAATAATAACCCTGTTTTTCTATTCTTTTTCCTCTGATCTGTGTAACTCCTATTTTACCTCAGAACTTTATCCATCAGCTTTGTTTCTCTACTTCTTATTTGTACCTCAGCTAGCTAGATCTATCTCTTCAGAAATCTCTTCAGCTTTTTCCTTTCTCTTTGTCTGTCTGTCCTTTATTTCTTTTTATTTATTTATTTCTGACTCTTTTCTGTTAGTCTGTTTCTCCCCTAAAATCATCTCAGACTTCTCTTTTATTTCCAGTTCCCTCAGGAATTCCAGCACTTTTCCCATCAACCATTCATTCTCAACTAATCATGGTCCAACATGCAAATCAGATCTCTCCAACATTGTTTTCAGACCTGGCTGTTAATCTGCCCTGGCCTTGCCTTCACTTTTACTACTACTACTTTTTATCCATTCACAACTACACTCTGCACATGCTCTTATTCTTTTCTCCACTCTAAATACATCCTTTCCTTACATGTCCCATGTGTGTGGAAACAACCCTGCGAAGGAACCAACAGAAAGCTTGAATGGCAGCAGCTTTCTGAGAAAAGGTCATTGTGCTGGCATAAAACGTGACAACCCAACTGATTGAGGCTGTGTGGGTGGGTCACTTATCTTAGCCCATGAGTCATGCAAGTCCCACTAATACCAGATCAGAGCCCTGGTGGCACACAGTGGTTAAATTGCTGTAAAGTTTAAGATTGTCCTTGCTTGAAAGCCAGTTGTATCGGACTCTAAAGTGCAGTGCTAGTCTCCATTTACAGCCAAAGAGCCAGAGCTGTCTGCACCAGCAGGTTTCTGTGGTCATGTGGCAGGCATGACTAGACAAGGAGTACATGGAACACTTCTACTCCACACCGAAGCAGTACTTATTTATTTACTTGCAATTTCTTGCTTTCGAATTGCTAGGTAGATAGAAGCTGAGACAGAGATGCGAGTTCCATCATAAAACACTGGGTCTCCTGCTGCCAGTCATCAAGTTCAGTGTCCTAAGCACTAAGCCACCACAGTCGTTAAACTGCTGTACTAAAGCCAAAACTTTGTGAGTTCAATTCTGACAAGGATAAAGGTTGACTCCTTCCGAGGTTGGTAAAATGAGTACCCAGCATGTATCAGTGTAATTCAGTGTTTTCCAACCTTTGGTTCTTGGACTTCAATTCCCAGGAGCCTAAGTCAGTACACTGGCTGATCAGTGCTTTTGGGAATTAACTTAGGCTTCTGGGAATTAAAATCAAAGAACCAAAGGCTGAGAAACAATGATGTACAGTAATACCCCGGATAACGTTATGACTTGGTTCCACAAGTCATGATGTTATCCGATTTTTAGCGTTGTCCAATGCTTGCATCGAACAACGCAAAAAAAAAAAAAAAGCCCTGACTTCAGGGACAAACCGCTTTAAAGGCAGGCAGGGAAAGAGACCTCCCTGCCTTTAAAGCCACCCCCCACGCGCAGCGGTCTCTGCGACTGCAGTAGGGTCGGGGAAAGCGCCTTTCCCCCAACCATACTGCAGTCGCAGAGACTCCTTGTCTCTTTCCCTCCCTGTATTTAAACTACAGGGAAGGGGGAAAGAGAGAGATGTGATTAGTTCTCTAGAGGCGGGTGCTTCTCCCTGACCCTACTGCAGTCGCAGAGACCACTGCGGGTGGGCGGTAGATTGGGTTGTTCTACCCAAACCACCCCACACCCGCAGACCACTGCATCGGATAACGCTAAGAATCATTATCCAGAATCGTTATCCGATGCAAGTTTTTCCAAAAAAACTTGCATTGTTATCCGATTCTAGCGTTATCCGATACAATCGTTTTCCGGGGTATTACTGTAATTGCTATTGCTAATCATGACGGAACTGGAGGGGGTGGAGGACAAAATCCATGCAAATAGCAACTATACATCACTATCTACCAGGTGCACCTGAACTTAAAAAAATATAGTAGTCTATAAGGTGCCACAACGTTGTCTTTTTTATTATCCTAATTATCATATAACGAACTTCAGTTGTCTACATTACTGCTGATATATACAGCGAGCAAATTGACCACCTCAAATTCCTAACTAAAGTTCCACGTCTAGGTTTGAAAGCCACTTAAGGGCTTCATCTGTGGTACTATCCAAGTCCTTCAATGTGCCCCCAAAGGCGCGTTTAAGGGACACTTAAATATAACGTGGTCCCTAGTTTGGTCTCCTTCTGATATCGCATAATAAATAATAGAAATACAGTAATACCTCATATAACATTAGTATCGAATAACACGAAAATCGCATAACATTAAGGAATCTGGGGGGAAGAATTGCATCAGATAACATTAAGATCCTATGGGATGCTTCAGATAACAACCGCTAAAGCCTGTGTGGTTACAATGTATCTCTATGGATCCCATAGAGGATCAGATAACACTAAAAATCATATAACACCAAGACTTGTGGAACCAGGTTTTAGTGTTATATGAGGTTTTACTGTAATAAGAATAAAATATTGATTAAATATTGCTTGCTGCTACAGAAACTAAAGCTAACATTGAAGCGACGTGGCAAGATTGGAATTCTGTTTATGAAGGAAATTTGTAATGCTCATATGAAAGCTCGCATGATTACTGTGCAATGTTGAAATGTACTAAAAGTGTTGAAAACGTACCAAATGTCAGCTTGAACTTAGAAATAGTTAGAATACCACAGCCCCTGCGTGGGCGAATTTAGAAAACTTAATATATGCCAAAAGTACACAGAATGTTATATAAATGTAAGACAACATCTGTAACCGATGAAGACCTGGTCATGAATCATAAGAAATTATACTTCCCCAATGGTATGTAGAAGAATTGGCATAAGTATTCTTTTGTAATCCTTGTACTTGGCCTCTGTACTTGATCTCTGTACTTGGCCAACAAATGTAATGATGAAAATAAGGAGAAATGATTTGTACAAATTAACCCAAAAGGGTCACGGTGATCGGGTGTGTATAAAAGGCTCTGTCTTTCAATGGATGTTATTCTCATCTTTGGAGTGACTACACTCATGAGAATCATTATTATGCATAATAAAATCTTCTCTGTTTGACCAAAAGGGAATGCTGTTTTGTCCCATCTTAAATGCTACAACACTTCTCCACAATCACATTGGGAAGAGGAATTCGCTGATAGATATATACAGTAATACCTCAGATAACATTAGTATCGAATAACACTAAAATCGCATAACATTAAGGAATCTGGGGGGAAGAATTGCATCACATAACATTAAGATCCTATGGGATGCTTCAGATAACAACCGCGAAAGCCTGTGTGGTTACAATGTATCTCTATGGATCCCATAGGATTTTAACATGCATCAGATAACACTAAAAATCATATAACACCAAGACTTGTGGAACCAGGTTTTAGTGTTATATGAGGTTTTACTGTATTTTTAAAAAATCTTATTGGACCCAACAGGCGTTGCTGCTAGATAAAGTGTGTCCTGGGCCTGAGCCTCTCTCTACGTTTCCGTCTTCCGCTCCGCCAACCCCATTTCCTCCAGACGGACCGATGCCCAAAGGAGCCGCGTGGCTTCCGAGGGAGGCCTACCCAAACGCCGGGAGACAAGCAGAGGCTCCCAGGACGGAGGCCTCTCCCTCCACCCCCCACCCGCCCGACAAACACTGCGCCGTCTGTCCATTGTCTCTCTCGCAATAACACACCCACACAACCAACCGTCCTCCCACACACACACCCCTCTTCCTCCTTGTCCGCTCTTGTAATAATAATTTCGTGGCAGAAATTATTCTGGGTTGAGAGGATTTCGGCTGGAGAAACTCCCCTCAGGGGACGCCTCTCAGGCCCCAAACGTCTTCCCCCCCTATTTATCTACTTGAAATTTCTTGCTTTCCAATTGCGAGGTTGGGGCCGGAACTGGGCCATATAGACGAGCGCTCAAGCCGTCCATGCAGTACCCGGGTCTCGAACTGCCGACTACTTGGCGGCCTTCCAGGTAGCAAGGCGAGGTTCTTAACCACTGAGCCACCGCAGCACCTCACACCCCATTTTGCCTCAGAGAAGGCCTGTTGTTGCAAAAAAAGAGAAGCCATCATGCAATGGCGAACGGCCTCCTCCTCCTCCTCCCCCTCACGAAGGCTCCCCCTTCAGGCCCAGACTCCATTCCCACAGTTACGAAGCGACGTGTATTCGTCTCCTTCAGAGTAAGGGGGACGGACACACACACACACCAAAGCCTGGCTTTATGGCTGATTTAACCGCCTTCTCCTCCCCCCCCCGCCCCTCTCTTTCCCGAAGAGGCGGCGGCTTACCAATCTGTGGCCGCCGGCACCCCCCTGGTCATGCTCCGCTTGGCTCGGGGAGCCCCGCTCGAGGCCGTGGGGTAGTCCTCGCCATCGCTGGGGGAGCTGTCGCGGGCTCTCCCCCTCGATTTGCCGAAGAAGTTGAGGAGGTTGCTTTGACGGGACATGATGGCGAGGCGAGGAAGGGTGTGTGGGGAACGGCTGGGGGAGGGGGGGAACAGGGATCCGCAAGGACGGACGGACGGTGGCCCCAGCCGGTGCGCCGCCCTTCCTTCCTTCCCTTCCCTTCCTCTCCAAGCGAGAGCGCGCGAAATGCCCGTTCCCGCCCAGTGAGGCCTGGAAGAGGCGGAGCCTGCCAAGGCGGCCGCGGCCCTGCAAAGGAAGGCCGAGGAGGGCGGAGAGGAGCTTGGCGAGGGCGGTGACGCCTTCTTTTCCCCTCCTCCTTCGCCTCCTCCTTTCCCTCAGTCGAGGGCCCGCCAGGTCAAAAAGGGGGAAAAAAAGGGGGGGCGACCTAGTTACCTCATATCCGAGAGTTAAACAAAACAGAACAGCAAAAAAAAAAAACAAAAAAATAAAAAGAAACTAAAATTAAAAATAATAAAAAAAAAAGACCAAAATAATAATAATGTTGTGGCACCTTAAAGACCATGAAGTCTCACTCTTCTTATGTATGTTGACGTGGACTTGGTCTGCGAAAGCTAACATTAAAATACAGGCGTGTCAGAAAACAAAAACAATAAAAACACACTGCAACGCTGTTGTAATTAAATAGACACGAGACTTTTGTGTAGGGTAGAAGCAAGTTAAAATGGACAGGGATGGGAGAATTCAGCTCTGGAAACCATCATATCTACTACTGTGGACAAGAAAACCTCAGAAAAAACGGAGTAGCCATAATTGTCAATAAAAGGGTGAGAAAAGCAGTAATGGGATATAATCTCAAAAATGATAGAATGATGTCAGTCAGAATACAAGGCAAGCCATTCAATATCACTGTAATACAAGTATATGCACCAACCACTAGTGCAGATGAAGCCACAATTGACCAGTTCTATGAAGACTTAGAACACCTCATAGAACAGACACCAAGAAATGATGTACACATTATCATAGGAGATTGGAATGCCAAAGTAGGAAATCAAAAAGTAAATGGAATAACAGGCAAGTTTGGTCTTGGAACACAGAATGAAGCAGGTCAAAGACTGATAGAGTTCTGCCAAGATAACGCACTGGTCATAGCAAACACTCTCTTCCAACAACACAAGAGGAGACTTTACACATGGACATCACCAGATGGCCAACATCGAAACCAGATTGATTACATACTCTGCAGTCAAAGATGGAGAACTTCCATACAGTCAGCAAAAACAAGACCAGGAGCAGATTGTGGCTCAGATCACAACCTACTGATTGCAAAATTCAGGCTTAGACTAAAGAAAATAGGAAAAACAATTAGGCCAGAAAGATATGACATAGAAAACATTCCTTGGGAATACACAGTGGAGGTGTGGAACAGATTTAATGGCTTGGATCAGATAGACAGAGTGCCAGAAGAATTATGGACAGAGATGCGGGACATCATGCAGGAGGCAGCAAGAAAAACCATACCAAAAGAAAAGAAGCGTAAGAAAGCTAAGTGGTTATCCGAGGAGGCTCTTAAAATAGCGGAGGACAGAAGGAATGCAAAATGCCAAGGAGAAAGGAAAAAATACAATCACTTGAATACAGAATTTCAAAGAAAAGCAAGGAGAGATAAGGAAACGTACCTGAACGAACAGTGCGCAGAAATAGAGGAAAACAATATCAGGGGTAGGACTAGAGATCTTTTCAAAAAAATTGGGGAACTCAAGGGAACATTTAAAGCGAAAATGACCATGATAAAAGACAAAGATGGCAAGGAGTTAGCAGATGCAGAAGAGATTAAGAACAGATGGAAAGAGTACACAGAGGAACTATACAAAAAGGACCTCAACACCCCTGATAATCACAATGATGAGAACATTGAACATGAGCCAGACATTCTAGAGAGTGAAGTCAGAAAGGCCCTAAAAAACACTGCAAACAACAAAGCCAGTGGAGTTGATGGTATCCAAGTTGAACTTTTCAAAGCACTACAAGATGATGGAATCAAATTATTGCATTCTATATGCCAGCAGATTTGGAAAACAAAACAATGGCCACAGGATTGGAAAAGATCTGTATACGTTCCACTCCCCAAAAAGGGTAATGCCAAAGAATGTTCAAATTATCGAACAATTGCGCTCATCCCTCACGCTAGCAAGGTGATGCTCAAGATAATACAGGATAGACTGCAACAGTATGTGGAGAGAGAATTACCAGAAGTGCAGGCGGGTTTCAGAAGAGGCAGGGGGACTAGAGATCACATCGCCAACATAAGATGGATCATGGAAAAAACAAAGGAATATCAGAAACAAGTCTACTTCTGTTTCATTGATTACACGAAGGCTTTTGATTGTGTCGACCACAACAAAATGTGGCAAATAATTAAGGAGATGGGAATACCAGAACACCTTATATGCCTCATGAGAAATCTGTACATGAATCAAGAAGCAACAGTTAGGACAGAAAATGGAATGACGGAGTGGTTTGGAATAGGAAAAGGAGTAAGACAAGGCTGCATTTTGTCACCATGCTTATTCAATTTATACACAGAGCACATAATGCGCAATGCAGGAATGGAGGAATCACAATTTGGGATCAAAATTGCTGGAAGAAACATCAACAATTTGAGATATGCAGATGATACCACCCTCATGGCAGAAAGTGAGGAGGACCTAAAGAAGCTCCTAATTAGGTTGAAAGAAGAAAGTGAAAAAGCTGGCTTGAGACTCAATATCAAGAAAACCAAGATAATGGCAACAGGCCCTATCAGTCCCTGGAAAATAGATGGGGAAGAAGTAGAAGCAGTGACAGATTTTACTTTCTTAGGATCTAAGCTCACTGCAGATGGTGATTGCAGCCATGAAATAAAAAGGCGACTGATTCTTGGGAGGCAAGCGATGAGAAACCTGGGGAGCATAGTGAAAAGTAGAGACATCACATTGAAAACAAAAATTCGCATAGTCAAGGCAATGGTATTCCCTGTTGCAATGTATGGTTGCGAGAGTTGGACCATTAGGAAAGCTGAACGGAGAAGAATAGACGCCTTTGAGATGTGGTGTTGGAGGAGAGTTTTGAGAGTCCCATGGACAGCGAGGAGAACAAATAGGTCAATCTTAGAAGAAATCATCCCTGACTGTTCCTTAGAAGGTCAAATAATAAAGATGAGGCTAAAGTACTTTGGACATCAAATGAGAAGAGAGGATTCACTTGAGAAAGCTTTGATGCTTGGAAGGGTCGAGGGCAAAAGAAGAAGGGGACGGCCCAAGATGAGATGGCTAGATGGTATCGTGGAGACAATGGGCACGGAGCTGAGCGAGTTGAGGGGGATGGTGGAGGACAGGAGTGCCTGGCGGTCAGTGGTCCATGGGGTCGCAGAGGGTCGGAATCGACTGTGCGACTGAACAACAACAAAAGAAGCAAAAAGCCCCAAAAGAACCCTCATAGGGCTGCTATTTTATTCCTGCATTCGAGGACTGGCATGACGTGTCTCTCTAAGACAGTGGTGCCCAAATTAAGGACCGGGGGCCGGGTGTGGCCCCCGGCCCGACGCTGTAGTATCTTCTGAGCATCGGCAGACCGTGTGAAAGAATTATTGCTTATTTCCCCTTTCTCCCTTTGCCTAAAAACAAATACGTAATACACGTAAACATCCCTTCTCTGGCATCCGTTTCTGGCAAATAGGATTAACTCAAAGAGAAGTTCTCACACTGGCATGAGGCAAAAACAGAAAAACAGGCCACGTCTTTGGATGTAAACAATACGTCATCAGAATGCTTGGGTAAGCTCTTGTATTCCTTCATAGAAGGGGTTCTTTGGAAATAAACTTCAGAATGCTTGCATGAAGATCTGGGTGTCCTGTCCTTCTTCCCACACATAAGCCCGGGTACATGAGAGATATATAGCGGAAGCATATGCAATGACACTTTGAGCTAATGGACAGCTGAACTGGCCAAACAGAAAATGACAGTACATCTAGAGCTTGTGGACACCTGAACAGGCTGATTGGAGAGAAACAGTTCTGGGACTTTTCAAACCGGTTTATTCCAGCTTCTGCCAAGAAGCATTCTGCTGAGTCTTTTAACTCAGCTGCCACCCTTTAGAAGTTTGCCATATCAACCATCCCTACACCTGGCCCAAAAAGTCTGGGCACCCCTGTTTTATACCCTTACCTCATTGTAAGTCAGTGGTGGCAAACCTATGGCACGCATGCCAGAGGTGCCACTTGGAGTCCTCTCTGTGGGCACCTGTGTAGTCACAGCAAAGAGTTCACCCCACCCCTCTGCCCAGCAGCCCAATGAGATCACTTCCTCCCTCCCCCCTGAAGAGAGTTCATCCTGCCTCTCTGCCCAGCAGCCCAATGGGAGTGCTTCCTCCCTCCCCCAGCACACAGTTCACCCCATCCCTCTGCCCAACAGCCAGTGGTGGGATTCAGCAGGTTCATCCCAGTTTCCCAGAACCAGTAGCAGAAATTCTGGCTGACCCTGCCCATTCAAGTTTTGAAATAAAGTAGTCCTAATTTGGGTGCAATGCAGGGCTTTCCCCTAGCCATGCCCACCATACCACATCCACAGAGTAGGTAGTAAAAAAAATTGAATCCCACCAATGCCAGCAGCCCAATAGGATCACTTCCTCCCTCCCCACAGCACAGAGTTCACCCTGCCCCTCTGCCCAGCAGCCCAATGGGAACATTTCCTTCCACCCTGTTGCTGTGTTGGCACTTTGAAATATATAAGTGGGTTTTGTGTTGCAGTTTGGGCACTCAGTTTCTAAAAGGTTCACCATCACTTCTGTAAGGAGTAGTCATGGAAAGTCACAGAGGGGGAGGGGGTCAAAAAGTGGCCTATTTTAGGTCACATGGTATTTGAGTGGCCCCAAATCTGCCCAGGCCTTACTTTTTATCAATTTGCAATCATACTCTGTACATGTTCTCATTCTTTTCTCCACTCTAAAGACATCTATTCCGAAGAAGTTGAGGAGGTTGCTTTGACGGGACATAACGGCGGGATGAGGAAGGGTGTGGGGGATGGCAGGGGGAAAACAGGGATCCGGGGGGGGGGGCGAGGCAGGGCTGTGGTGGCATTAGCAGGGTCCACCTCTTCCAGGCCTCACTGGGTGGAACAGACATTTCATGCACTCTTGCTTGGAGGGAAGAGGAAGGGAAGGAAAGGCAATGCACTGGCTGGGGCTGCCATCCATACCTGCGAATCCCTGTGTTTTCCCTGTCGTCCCCCACACCCTTCCTCGCCCTGCTGTCATGTCCCGTCAAAACAACTTCTCCAACTTTTTCAGAATACTGTATATGTCTTTAGAGTGCAGAAAAGAATGAGAACATGTGCAGAGTATGATTGTGAATGAATAAAAAGTAGCTGTGGTAAAACATGAAGGCAAGGCCTGGGCAGATTAGGGGCCATTCAAATACCATGTGACCTAAAACAGGCCACTTTTTGACCCCTTCCTCCTCTGTGACTTTCCATGACTTTTGGTTGACCCCCCTAAATCACATGGTTTTTCAGTTTTCCCTGATTTGAAGAGAAACAGCAGAACCCCAAGAAAGAAAGGCCTCGCTTGCAAAGCTTTTTCATGCAAGCAAGGAAGGGAGAGGGAAAAGATTTGCAATCTGGATTTCAATGGGAAAGCCCCTCGCCCACCTCTCTGTCTCTCCTCCGATGTCTCCTTTCGGCCTTATTTTTGCTTTGGGAAAAACCTCCCCACATCCCCCAATTATAAGGCCCCCCTGGCCACCTACTCGTCACCCACTTCCTTCTCCTCCTCCTCCTCCTTCCAGGTATCCTGAATGGCAGTGGGGGAGAAAACTCTCGAGGAGACCCTCTTTCCCCCTCTCTCCCTCTACCAAAGAAGCACCTCTTTCCCACCCTTGGAGAATGACTGAGAGAGAGAGAGTGAATGGTTGGGCAGAGAGGAGGGGGCTCTGTCTCAGGTATTTCTTGCATCAGGAACTTTTATATAATTTTGGAGTTATGTGACTTCGTGCCGAAACACCCCCCCCCCGACTTTCTGTGACTTTTGGTCTACCCCCTCCCCCCTAAAATGGTCACGTGGTATTTGAATGAGCCCTTAGCAGCAGGACCTGGAAAAAGAATGTTGGAGAGAGCTGATTTGATCAGCATTGAGTTCCAGGCAGTAGGCTCTACCTGATACCATAATAGGATTACCTCAGTGGTGGGCTGCTGACAGTTCGGACCAGTTCGGCTGAACCGGTAGCAGAAATCCAGATGGGTTCGCCGGGTGGTGGTGGTAGTAAATCTCCAGGTGACTGATTTGGTCGCCTCTTCGGCCGCCCTCTGGATTTCTTTTCCTGGCAGCCCAAAATGGCTCCTCGGAAGTGCACATGCGTCAAAACACCATTTGACGCATGTGCACTGAAAAATAGAAGTGCACATGCGTCAAATGATATTTTGACGTATGCGCACTTCTGAGCAGCCATTTTGGGCTGCAAGGAAGGATGCAGTGGCTGTCTTTGAGGCCCTCAGCAGCCTTTTTGGAGGAGCGGCAGTGGCGGCCTTTCCTCGGCACACTGCTGGGCCGGGCCAGTCTAGTCCAGGCCACGCTGCCGGGCCGGGCCGGGCCAGGCCCGGCCAGGCCAGGCTGCGCCATGCCGCCAGTCTGCCACGCCGTCAGTCCACCGTGTCACTTTGCCACCATGCTGTTTTGCCGCGCTGCCGGTGTTGCTGCTGTTGCTGCCGTTGCTGCCTGCCTGCCTGCCTGATGCTCCCGACCCCAGGGTAAGTGATTAGGGTTTGTGTTTGGGGTGGGTGGGTTTTGAGGTGTATGGGTAATTTATGTAGTGTGTTTTTAATGTGTATTTAATGTCTATTTTAATTTGTATTTTTATGTTTTTTATTTCTATTTAATGTCTATTTTAATTTGTATTTTTATGTTTTTTATTTCTATTTAATGTCTATTTTAATTTGTATTTTTATGTTTTTTATCTCTATTTAATGCCTATTGTAATTTGTATTTTTATGTTATTTCAATTTAATATCTTTTAATTTGTAATTTTATGTGTTTTTTATTTCTATTTTTATGTGTACTATATTTTTATTTTTAATTTTTATTTTTAATTTTTTACTTTGGCTCCACACACAACATCATGACATCATGATGTTGGCTCCGCCCATGATGTCATGATGTTGGCTCCGCCCACAATGTCATGACATCATGAGTCATGATGTTGGCTCCGCCCATGATGTCAGCTCTGCCCACAGTTGGGTAGTAAAATTTTTGACAGCCCACCACTGCCAGTATCCCTAAGATTTGATTCTCCATAGAATCATCATCCATGAATTTGTCTAAGTTGCTTGTGAGGTTGAGTTGGAAGGAGGTCTATGAGGTCATCAAGTCCCACCCTCTGCTTAATGCAGGAATACAAATCAAAATATATCTGACATACAGTTGTCTAATTTTCTTTTGAATGCCTCCTGTGTTGGAGCGCTCATTACCTCCTGAGGTAATTGGCTCCACTGTTATATTGCTCTAATAGTTAAGAAGTCCCCCCTCCCCTTATGCTCAGCCTAAATCTAGCTTCTTGTACCAACCAACCAACCAACCAACCAACCAATGATTTAATGGAGTCAGGGACCAACATCCAAATGAACCAGAAAAAAAAAATACTACATTCACATTTGTACAAGGCATATTCTTCTTCTTCAGGTGCTGTATCTGTTCCAGATATTGACTGTCATCATGGCAGTAGTCTTCCTGTTCTTAACCAGAACAGTTCTTCCGAGAAGCTTCCACACCAGTCTCTCAGGTTCTTCAGCCATGAAGTCTGTCTACATCCAGGGCATCTCTTCCCAGGGATCTTTCCTTGCAGAGCGAGTTGGCATATTCTATACTTTATGTTGTTCCTCATGATATGGTCAAGGTATTGGAGCTTTCTTTGCTTAATGGACAAGTCATATACATACAAACTTTAAAATTCTAATGGAACTGCTGATTAAAAACCTATTTTTAAAATTCCATCTATTAGCTAAAACTAGTCATTAAGTCATTAAAAACTTTCTTTTGTGGATTTTAATAGCAGCTGAAAGAAATTTCACCACATCAAATTACAGTAATACCTCAGATAACACTAAAAATTGGTTCCACAAGTCTTAGCGATATCCGATTTTTAACGTTATGTGATACTGTATCACCTAATGTTATAATCCTATGGGATGAATCGCATAACGTTAAAACTCCATAGAGTTACATCGTAACCGTCACAGGCTTCAGCGAATGTTATGTGATTCATCCCATAGGATTTTAAGGCTATGTGATGCAATTTCCCCCCATTTTGCTTAATGTTATCCAGTTTTAGCGTTATCAGGTGCAAACGTTATCTGAGGTATTACTGTAAATACAGTAAAACCTCTACATATGAATTTTTTTGTTCCATGAGGTTATTTGTATGTCAAAAAAATTGTATGTCGAAAACACATTACATTACCAGAAAAGGCCACTAGATGTCACCATATTTTTTTGTATGTCAAATTTTTCCTATTAAAAATTTGTATGTCAGATTTTTTTAGCCAGGATTTCTATTTGTATGTCGGATTTATTTGTAATTTTAACTGTTTGTATGTCGGGGTTCCACTGTACCTCTGTTATGCCCTGACAGCAATAAAAGGGTATCATGTGTCTCTGAGTGACTTTAAATGTGTTCTGTAAAACTTCTCTGTATATCAAAATAAAAAGGGTGAAGTAGGAGTACTCATCTTATTGTTTCTACCCCACTTGGATTAAATGTGTATTTATGTTGAGAATATGGGATCTTTTTCAACTTCTTTTCCTGAAAAGCTAATGGTAGAGCATCTAGGCAGGCCAAGTTGAAAGCTCTATGGCAGGGGTTTCCAACCTAAGGCCCATGGGCCAGATTTGCCCTGAAGCACCATTTCATGTGCCCCCCCCCCACTCTCCATGGGCATTTGAGAAACAAATTATCCACCCCTTTGAAGCTGTTGGGACAAAATGGCCACCCCCATTGTGCAGGCAGGGCAAAATGGCCATCTGGCCCTCAAAGCTGACTGAGAGAATGTGACCCGCCCCCTAGTTTGAAAAGGCTGGGAACCTCTGTTCTATGGCTTCTTGTAACTTGTAATCATTATTGTGTGTCTTGCACTTTGAGATGATTGAGAACAGGTCATGCTACTCTTCTATATGAAAGCCTTTCAAATATTTGAAGAGTGCTCTCATATCATCCTTCAGTCACCTTTTCTCAAGGTTAAACATGCCCAGTTCCATAATTCTTTCCTCATAGTGCTCTGTTTCCAGTCCTGTGATCATCCTTGTTGCCCTCCTTTCAACTTGTTCCAGTTTGTTGCTATCCTTCTTAAAGTGCAGTGTCCAGAACTAGATGCAGTAGTCAAAGTCTGTGATAGATAGGCTTTGACCTTACCCTTGCCCTGGGGCTCTCCCTGTTCCTTCCGAGCTTCCAAGACTGGCAGCTCTGTGGAACTCCCCATAACTCCGAGTACAGGAGGCCTAAATGTTGTCCTGCAAAACCTGTAGCAACCTGGGGGGCTTACTTGTATTAACAGAGCCCCAAAAGAATTATGGAGAGTAATATGTGGTATGTATGGTAGCGTGTGGCTTAAGGCTTAACTCTAAACCCATCTTCCAAAGAACATACGTTGTTGATTAATTAAATATATTTATTGTTCTCGAAGCATATTGTAAAATTAACAGTTCATTTGTTGGTTCAGGATACACGAATACAGCAGAAAAAAACACTAATCAAAAAGTACAGATAGGAAAATCTACACTCAGGCCTTCCCCCAGAAATAAAAAGAAAACCTGACTGATCTAGGTAATCATGACTAAGCTTGGGTTGGAGTCAGGGCTCGGTGTTAGAGTCCCCCTCTCCTTTCTGAGGTGTAAGTCTCAGAAACTACAAAGTCAAATCTCATCCCAAAAACCCATGTGTCTAAAAGAAAGAACATGAGTTTGGCTCTCCTAATTAGAATACAGCCAGTTAAAACCCAGGGATTGTATAAACACACCCTGGTTCTCATAACAAATGCCGGGTGTTCCCAGGCTCAGGATGTTGATGCAGTGGACATTCCAGGCCTGGAGGATAAGACAAAACATAAGCCTGAAGCACACCTGCTTGATAAGTGCAGCAGAAAGAATTAGGAGGCCTTTGCAAAGAAGCAAAGCTACCTTCTAAGACAGTGTAAAAAAACCAAAAGACACCATATTGAATAACTTGTGACCCATTTTATCACAAGGTCTATCTAGTGCTGAATAGAAGTGAACTAGTTCTGTCACTCGGGAAAAATAAGAGAGAGTGAAATCGACTCTGAAGGACAGGAAATTTAGAAGAACTTACAAGTTGGAAAAACTGCCAAAGGCCAAAACACAAGAAAATATAATTTTAGAGGGCTATACTTTGCTTAGCAGATGCAACAGATGTAACTACAGATCACTGGTAAAAGCTAAATGTCAGAATACAAAGTCTACTGCTTTGTTAATGGAACTCTGTATCTCATTTGACAAGTCTGTTTCCTGTTTTTTATGTTTTAAAACCATGTTTTTTGAACCTGTGAAATCCCTAGCTGTAAATCTTCAAATTTTAAATAAACCCCTAAATTTGTGACAGCTGGTATGATTTGTCTCTTTCTCATCAGAGCATGGACCTGGAGTACCGCATATCCCATCAGATTGGAATATTGTATTAGTCTTTTGTGGAATTTGGAGACTATAATTCAGGTAATGCACACTAAAATAGCATTTGCCTTTTTTGCAGCCACATCACACTGTTGGCTCATATTCAGCTTGTAGCCTACATTAATTCTTTCTCTCATGTATGATTCAAGTAACTCCCATCTTGAAGGAACTGATGGGGAGCTAGGAGGGGTATAAAAACAGATCTGGCAGTCATACCCCAGTAAAAATGTGTACATTCTTTTAGGTATTTTTCACCTAACATATAGGGCAAATCCTATTACATACCTGTAAATAATATTATTTTGGAAAGCGTTGGGTTTCCTTTTACAGTAAACGCAATGATAAGTGTATGGACAAGATTAAAAGGTAAATCGGCACCAAATATTTCACCAATAATAAAGTTGTAAGAAATAAAGACATTTCCAATTAAAATTTTGGAGTTGCTAAAAGGTACAATGTATAAGCATGATATAGTTTTATTAAAAGATTGGTTGAGGGTGTGTGAAGAGGAAAAAACTAGATTGGAAGTTTACAAGGAATTAAGGTTGAACTGGCTGCAGATACTATTGGTGGACAGGTCGAATAAGGGGTATAAAGAGAAGTTACAACTTGTAAGACAATCGACAGATTTAGAAGAAATGCTATATAAGATAAGAAGAGGTTTAATGGGTATAAAAGGAGTAGTGAGTAAATTATATAAAATGATAAATTTCATTGAAGAGCCCCAGAAAGCTTTTAAAGGAATGTGGGAAATAGATTTAAACATAAGCATTTCTGAAGAAAACTGGAAGAAAAAGTGGGAAAAAAGGATGATGTGAAACCTGTCCACAAGGCAGAAGCGTAGCTTACCTTGGCCCCGTATAAAAATTGTTTGGGGGCCCTTTATATGCGGGGCGGAGCTAACGTCATGACATCATGACGTCGTGGGGGGAGCCAACGTCATGACGTCATGGGCGGGGCCAAAATAAAAATAAAATAAATAAAAATAAAATAAATAAAATAGAATTAAAATGTAAAAAAAAAAAAACACACACACACCTCCACCCACCCACCCACCCACCCGAAACAAAAACCTCACTTACCTTAATCCTGGGGCCTCTTCTTCCTCCGCCTCTGCTGTCACCGCCGCACCACCGCTGCTGCCATCGCACGATCGCTCCCTCGCCACGCACGGCGAAGGCAAGGGGCAGCTGTGGAAGGCGAGCGGGCGCAGCGAGGCAGCCCCGAGGCCCTCCCCCCGGTCGCCGCGGGGGCTCCCTGGCAGGCTGCGCCAGCCTGGGCGGCGCTCTCCACCTCGACGCTGGGGTGGGAGTCCAGCTGCAGGACCAGCTCGCGCGCGAAGGCGAGTGGGCGCAGCGAGGCAGCCCCGAGGCCCTCCCCCCGGTCGCCGCGGCGCGGGGGCTCCCTGGCTGCGCCAGCCCGGGCAGCGCTCTCCACCTCGACGCTGGGGTGGGAGTCCAGCACTGCAGGACCAGCTCGCGCGCCCCGTCCCGCAGGCGGCAGGTGACAGGTCAGCTCCAGGCGGGCGCGGCAGGTCAGCTCCAGGCGCGCTCCAGGTGGCTGCGCCTGGCTGGAGCTGACCTGCTGCCTGCCGCGGGATGGGGCGCGCCCGCGAGCTGGTCCTGCAGCTGGTGGACTCCCACCCCAGCGTCGAGGTGGAGAGCGCCGCCCGGGCTGGCGCAGCCAGGGAGCCCCCGCGGCGACCGGGGGGAGGGCCTCGGAGTCGGGACTGCCTCGCTGCGCCCGCTCGCTTCGCCTTCCACAGCCGAGCCGCCCCTTGCCTTCGCCAGCTCAGCTACGGCTCCGCGTGCTGCACCTCGGCCCTCTGACGGCCGCCATCGGAGCCGCGCTTAAAAGCTGCGGCTCCGACTCTCCGACTCCGGCTTTTTTAAAAAAAATTGGAGCCAAAAATGGCTCAAATAAAGTGCGCATGCGCAGAAACTCAATCTGACGCATGCGCAATGCATCAGATTGAGTTTCTACGCATGCGCAGTAAATTTTTGCTCTTTTTTATTTTAAATTTTATTTTTTGCCGTTGGGGGCCCCCGTAGCCCGGGCCCCCCGTATAATTGATACGGCTGATACGGCGGTAGCTACGCCTCTGCCACAAGGGTTAAATAACATAATTATAAAATTTTGTGGCGATGGCATATGACACCAGTTTGACTAAATCAAATTGATAACAGTAACTCAAAGGTATGTTGGAGATGCCAACGGGAAATAGGGACGTACAAACATATGTGGTGGGATTGTGAAATTGTTTCCATTTTTTAAGCACAAAATTGAACAAGAAATAGCTAAAATTTTAAATATTAATTTAAAGTTGAATGAGAAAATCGTTTTACTGACATATTTAGAGGATTTGAATTTAGATGAAAATATAAAGGATTTATTAGCTATTTTCTTAACATTAGCAATATATTGGAATACCATATTAAAGAGAATAATTAGAATAAAACTTAAATGTTATATATCTATACAGTATAAGTAGAATGGTTAAGACATTGGATGTACTGAAATGATTTATTATTAGGTGTTTTCTGAGAAAACAGTTACACTTTTCATTCTCTATTTTATTTTATTTTTTACTTTTCCTGTTTGTTGTTATGCTATGTAATCTTGTATTTTATTATTTTTCTATTTTTTTCTGTTTAAAAATCTTAATAAATTATTATTATTATTTTTAAAAAATAAAACCTTGATGCTGGGAAAGGTGGAGGGCAAAAAAAGAAAGGAGCGGCCAAAAATGAGATGGCTAGATGGTATTGTAGACGCAAGGACCACAGAGCTGGGTGGGTTGAGGAGGATGGTGGAGGACAGAAGTGCCTGGCGGACAGTGCCCCATAGAGTCGCAAAGGGTTGGAATCGACTGTGCAACTGAGCAACAATAAAATGGCTGAGGAACCCGACCTCCCCTATGTCATCAGGAGGACCATGAATAGGCTGAGTGTTGGAGTCTCTAAATGTAAGACCAATATGCTCAATTGGGGGCTGCTGGCACAACAATGTGACTGTGGAAAGATACAGAATCCAGCTCATATGTTGCTCTGCCAATTTCTACCAGAAACGTGTACTGATGAGGCTTTAACTTTGGCCAATGACAAAACCAAGAAGGTGGCTTCATTTTGGCAGTTTAAAGTCTGACCTGGACACAAAAGAAGAAGTTCAGACTTGACAGCACATAACAGAAATAAACTCATATGAGACATAGGACAAGCTAGAGGAAGAGTCACCAAACTTGGCTCTCCAGATGTTCTTGGACTTCAATTCCCAGAAGCCCTGATCAGCAGGTGTACTGACTTGGGCTTCTAGTAATTGAAATCCAAGAACACCTGGAGAACCAAGTTTGAGGACCTATAGAGGGAAGACAACTTAACATTTTAGCCAGTGATGGGATGACAAAAAATCTACTACCACGCCATGACATCACTGACGTCATGGGCGTGGCCAATGTCATGACGTCATGACGTCATGGGCAGAGCTGACGTCATGACGTCATGACGTTGTGGGCGGGGCTAATAATAATAATAATAATAATAATAAAAATAACACACACACACACAACCTCAACTCAACCACCCAACCATCACAAACCCGTAAATAACTTGAATAAAATAAATAAATAAATAAATAAAATAAAAATTAAACAAAAATACAACCACCCGCCCAAAACACAAATAACTCGCCCACCCACCCCAAATACAAAACCCTCACTTACCTCCTCCTCCGAACGCGGCAGGAGCCACCGCCTACAGCCGCCACCATAGCCGCAGCCGGGCTGAAAAGGCTCCTGCCCAGAAGCGTAGCATGCCTTAACGGGGCCCCGTATAAAAATTTGTTTGGGGGGCCCTTGTGAAATAAAAAAAATTGGGAAGTTTTTATTAATTTTTGCTGTAGGGAGCCCCCGTGGCCCGGGGGCCCCGTATAATTGATACGGCAGATACGGCGGTAGCTACGCCCCTGCTCCTGCCCAGCCAGTCCTTCCATGCTGTCCTTCCTCCCGACGGGCGCCCGGTCCAGCCAGCCCAGTCCGGCTAATGGGATCTCCAAGCTGCTCAAGGAGGAGGCATCCCAGGCCAGGGCTGGAGCGCTACCGCGGTGAGCAATGCTGCCACCGCGCCCGGGGAGGGCCGCCCAAGGGAGGCAGGCAGGCTGGGCTGGGGTCTTTGGAAGGCGCACTGGCTGCGGAACTGAGGGCTGGTGCCGCCGCCGCCGCCGCCGGAGCTGCCCTGAAAAGGTGCAGCTCCGATGCCAAAAGAAAAAAAATTAAAATTGGAGCCAAAATGGCTCCAATTGACTGCACATGCGCAGAAACTCAATCTGACGCATGCGCAATACATCAGATTGAGTTTCTGCGCATGCGCAGTCAATTGGAGCCATTTTTGCTCCGATTTTTTTTTAAAAAAATTCTTTCAGTGAGGCGTCCGGAACCGGATGCCTCAAAAGTTGACTAACCTCCCGGAGAACCCTCCGGGATTGTTCCTAACGGTTCCAGGGAACTGTATGGAACCGGGGACATCCCATCACTGATTTTAGCTTGAAAACATGCACCAATGTTCAGCTTTGAGGACTGCATCTAGAACAGCTTGTGAGCTGGAGGTAATTTGACTACTATTCAGCAGAGGGAGCTGGAGGACTTTGAGTTGGAGGTGTTTCTGTTAACTGAACATATTTCTCAGATTAAAAAGTGTACCAGAAGATAATACAGTATTGAGTTTGTGGGAGTAATTGCTGAATTTTATATCTTGAAAAAATATGGGAAAATTACCATTATTGTTTCTTTATCCCAGTTGCTCTTCATGCAGCCTGAATTTTAATTTAGCAGAGACTGCACTACATACGTTCAACACCTTCTCTACTATGAGACTATGATGTACTGCAAACTTTGTGACTTTACTGTCATGTTTTCTTTTAACTTCCTTTCTCTTTTAACATCCAAACTTGAAAGCTTCCTCACACATGATAATTTTGTTGATCCCAAAACACCCTTCCCACCCCCACCCCCACCCCCACCCCAGGAATCTTTGCTTTACTAAGACAAAAAACAGGTACTTTTCATATAATATTACCACTTTTTTATTTATTACATTTCCATTTCCCCACTAAGGAACAGCACTCAGTGATATACAAGCTTACTTTAAAAGATGTTGAACAACAAGAGTGTTTAAATATCAGAAAAATTAACCCAGCAAAATCAATCCAGCATTAAGTAAACACGAAGAGTTTGAAAATAATGTTATAATCACTTAGGAGAAAAATTCTGTAACTTACCAGGAATAAATACATAAGTTATCAATACTTGGGAGATGAGGATAATGTAAAAATCAGCTCTAGTATATTTAGTTAATGAACAGCATTCCAGTATTAAATTGGCAGATACAGTCAAACCTCACATAACGAGCGTTTCGCTTAGTGAAAAACTCGCATAATGAGCAAGTTTTTTGCTAAGCGGTCTGACTCGCATAACGAAAATTTTCGCTATGTGAGTCGGACTTTCCCTATGGATAAAAATTGCATAACGAGCATTTCTATGGGAAAAACTCGCATAGCGATTTTTTTCGCTATGCGAGTTTTCCCCCTTGAAACGTTCGTTATGCGAGTTTTTCCATAGGAATGTTGTTTGTTTCGCATAGCGAGCAACCTCGCATAACGAATTAAATTCGTTACTGTACTAAAACCTACTTTCATAGGAGGAGGTCATGTACTTTGATTGCCATTTAAAATATTACTTTTCTTGTTGTGTCACTTGTGATAATAAATGTATGAATATTTGTACAATTTTGCAGGTACTGTATTTTAAGAGATCTACATTGTTAGGCATAGATTGGTACAATTATTAATCCAAATCCTTTGAATTCAGTTGTATTAATTTAGGGCAGGGATTCTCAACCTGCGGCCCGTGAGCCAGATGTGACCTGTGGCACCATTTCATGTGGCCCTCCACTGTTCCACCACACCAGAAAGCGCCATGTGTTGGTGGAAGAGCAAAATGGCCATTCGGCCCCCGAAGCTGTCTGAGGGTGTGTGACCCATACCCTGGCTTAAAAAGGTTGAGAACTCCTGATTTACGGACAGGGTAAGAAATAATTGTGTAAACATTCTGCCTGAAAAATAATGAATCTCTGTGTGTGGTGATTGGGAAAGAATGGGTTCTCTAGAAGGTACATGGCATTTCCCAAAGGCACAAGCTACAGAATGGCTTGAACAGCTAATTCCTTGAAGCAGGTGCCTGACCAAAGAAGGATATCTAAATCCAGAAATGTGAAAGATCCAGTCTGACAAAGTTGCTGCCTTGTAAACTATCTGTCTGCTCAAGGCAGTGTTTCACAGTGACCTTGAGGTTGGATGTTTGAATCATGACACAGATCTTAGGACCCATCAGTACTTCAGAAGTCTGCTTTGGAAAAATGACCAGGAGGCAGCCATGATAGTTTATAATCCGTGAAAGCAAACACAACAAAGGTACAGAAGCCTATACAAAATAAAGCCTCTTAGTGTTCAGTGTGTCACAATACTCTTTGTTAGGGCTGCAGAAGGATCCCACAATTTTGGTCAGAGGCCAGTTTAAGACTTTATATTGATCTGTCTCCTACCCGATTTAATCTATGACCTGGATCCTAGTTGATTTTTTAGCCTACAGTTGACTTGTTATGGAAAGTTAAAATGGATATAACTTTTTTACTTTTGCATTGCATGAAGTTTAGAGATTTGATAGAGGGGAGTAAATCTGCCAAGTTTCAGGCAGCTAGTTTCAGGAGTTTTGCCTAATTTTTGTTGTTGTTGTTCAGTCGCACAGTCGATTCTGCCCCTTTGCAACCCCATGGACCACTGTCTGCCAGGCACCTTTGTCTACCACCATCCTCCTCAACTTGCTCAGCTTTGTGCCCATTGTGTCTACAATACCATCTAGCCATCTCATTTTTGGCCGCGCCCTTCTTCTTTTGTCCTCCACCCTTCCCAGCATCAAGGCTTTCTCAAGCAAATCCTCTCTTCTCATTTGATATCCAAAAGTACTTTAGCTTCATCTTTACTATTTGACCTTCTAAGGAGCAGTCAGGGTTAATTTCTTCTAAGATTGACCTATTTGTTCTCCTCACTGTCCAGGGGACTCTCAAAACTCTCCTCCAACACCACATTTTAAAGGTATCTATTCTTCTGCGCTCAGCTTTCCTTATGGTCCAGCTCTCACAGCCATACATTGCCACAGGGAATGCCATTGCTTTCACTAGACAAATTTTTGTTTGCAAGGTGATGTCTCTACTTTTCACTGTGTTCCCCAGGTTTTTCATCACTTGCCTCCCAAGAATCAGTCGCCTTTTTATTTCATGGCTGCAATCACCATCTGCAGTGAGCTTTGATCCTAAAATCTGTCACTGCTTCTACTTCTTCCCCATCTATTTTCCAGGGACTGATAGGGCCTGTTGCCATGATCTTGGTTTTCTTGATATTGAGTCTCAAGCCAGCTTTTGCACTTTCTTCTTTCAACCTAATCAGGAGCTTCTTTCAACCTAATCAGGGTGGTATCATCTGCATATCTCAAATTGTTGATTCCTAATAGGCACCTTTAAACTTTGCTCTAAGAAAAAAAAAGTCTAAACCAGTTTTAACCTCATCCAGTTTATGGTTATAAACCAGGGGCGTCAAAACATTTTTGGGCTCCGGGTCAATCACATGGTTTGGAGATTGGTCACCATGGCCTGGGGGCCAGATCTTCCCCCTGACACCAGTTCATCTGGCCCACAAAGCCCTTGTCGCTCCCGGAAGTGGAAGTAAAATGTACCCATATGGGCACATTTTACTTCCGATTCCAGGAGCGACGAGGGCTTTGTGGGCTGGATGACTTGGTGTTGGGGCCAGATGCGGCCCCCAGGCTGTAGTTTGGGCACCCCTGTTATAAACCATGCACTTACAGTGAGAGTGATGCATTTTTCTGCAAAAGGCTCTTTTTAATATTTTTTCTGGCCTGTACTTAATACCACCTCTTCTTTTATTTTCCTTCTCCTTCTCCTCCACCTTCCACTTTGGCAATAAATAAGGATATTTAAGAAGATGCTGTATTATATTGGGAGTTCCATGCCAACTGCAGCATAAATTTTGGAAAGAGCTTCAGCAGTGGCTCAGAAACTGCTGGCTTCTTCACATATATTTGTGACTAATTCATTCATATTGGCAGCAAGAACCAGGAGACACTTATATTCCAAGGTCAGATCAAAGATCCATAGCAGCCAACCAGACACATATGGAAAGTCCAACAATGGGACTGGAGCATTATGGTGACATGTCAACTATATTTACAATTTGCCTCCCATATGGGATAACATCGTTCATGTGAATGGTACCCCCAATAGTCTTATTCTTCACAACATTATTTAATTTTCTAGCCTTGCTGCCATCACTGTATTTTGTGTAAGCAAGTGTCACAGTTTAGCTCAGGGATTCTCAACCTGCGGCCTGTGGCACCATTTCATGTGGGCCCTCCCCACCTCCAGCACTCCAGGAAATGCCATGTGGTGGAGGAAGGGCAAAATGGCCCTGAAGCTGTCTGAGGGAGCGTGATCCGGCTTTAAAAGGTTGAGAATTCCTGGTTTAGCTATATGCTGCAGGAAGGGTTTCCTTATGATCATTTAAAAAAAGGTCAAGATATGACTAAGCATTGTACACAAGCACGCACACACACACCCCGCACTCACGCATGCACATGCACACTATTGTGTGAAAGAAAACACAGGATGTGGCTGTTCCCAATGGCTGAGTAGTGCTAAAACAAAAGAGGTACTTTATTTTGGCATTGGGGAAGAAGAGTGTCTGATATGTTTCAGAAAATACAAAATTAATTTCAAAAACATCTTATGTCTAGTCCAGCATTTCCCAACCTTTGGTTTTTAGACTTCAATTCCCAGAAGCCTAAGTCAATTCCACAAAACACTTATCAGCTTGTGTACTGACTTAGGCTTCTGGATATCGAAGTTCCCCTGTGGGGCATGTGGTCCACATTGGGAACCGCTGACTAGTCAGTTCATTTTACTTTGTGGTATTTGTCAATAGGTATGGTAAAGTAGAACACTTGCCAGTTTTCTCAGAAAACAAAACAAAACAAAACAAAACAAAATAAACAAAATAAAATAAAAAACACGGCTACTATTCCAAAAAACTTGCCAGTTTGAATACTGGCAACTACACAGCTTGAAATAATTAGTTTTTGAGATCATATATTTAAGAGATCTCCAGCCAGCTATAGTCCAAAGTAAAATTAATATAAATATGGTTTGCAAGCTCTGGCTTCCTATGAGCTTAAATATGCCAATAGAGTTCCGCCATCGTGTATAAACACACAAGACTTTGACTTGCTATAAGTGATCAGAGATCCATCTATGCTTACAGCAGGGGTTCCCAACCTTTTCAAGCCAGGGTCTGGGTCCGGTAAGGTGAGGCAGCAATGTTTTCTCTCCGTGCTGCTCTAGGCCTTTTTATCTTTTAAATTAGTTTTTACAGTTTTAAATAGCTCTTTTAAACAACTATAAAGTTTTACTTAGATTTTAAAACAATCTTACTTAGTTTTTAAAACAAATTTTTTTCCCTGCAGCTTTTAATACAAGCCTGAAAGGTCTTTTAATACAAACCGAAAGGTTTTCTTTTAGATTCAAGCTTATTTTATCAGTGCTTTTTAGCCTTGTTGTACTTTGTGAGACCTGCCTCCCTGGTATTTTATCAGGAAGTTGTTAAAACCATGTTTTGAGCCGTTTGTTGGAAGTGTCCTTGAATTTTGAATGCGAACCTGTAAGAACGCTGACTCAGGAAGTAGCCTAGCCGAAACAAATTATTCGGAGGTGAAGGTGGAATTCGGGCAACAAAAGGAAAGAACAGAAGAAAAAAAACCCTGCCAATTTAGAAATGGGAAAGAGAAAAAAACGTCAAGGAGCCAGCCCAGGTTCACAGCATCTTTTAAAGTCAGCCAAGCAACCAAAAATTGATGAACTCTTTATGCAAGAAGAGACAGTAAGTAAGACCCTCCTGATCCCTACTCCTAATGCACCTGAGGCTCTTGCCGAGTCTGAAGCAGGGAAGCAGGTATCCACTTCCCCTTGCCATCTCTCCCATGCTATCAGCCCTACATTCTCTCCTAAAAGTGTGCAGGGTGGGGAAGCAGAAAAACTCAACTCGGCTGAGCTTATGGCAACACAATGTCTCCTTACAGCTCAGACTGTTACTTCGGTTTTTGAGCAGCTGGCTGTCATTGTGAAAAATTTGGACATTTTAAAATCTGATTTTGAAACCTTTGCAAGTAAGCAAACAGAAAGACTGTCAACAGTCCCAAATGGATAATCTAGCCAAACAACCTTCCCAAGGACAAAAGGAAAATAAATCTCAAGTTAAGAAAGAGGGCAACCTATGCATTGATAGAGGATGGCAAGTGCACAGTGAAAATTATGAAAATACCTCACTGGCCCGCTCTTTGCAACCGAACCAGGTTGCCCTTCATATAACTATGAACAGCCTTAATTCCAGTCGTTGGTGGTCTAGAAGAGCAATTATAACTTCCCTGGGACAACTTCTACGTTCATCTTAACCAGATAGAGATGCTTACAGCTGAGTGGCTACCAAGCTTGGTTGGCAGTAAGAGAATCTTATTGACCTTTAAGCAATCTACCATACTCCACATGTTGCTTAAAATGAGACCTTTCCTTGCGTCCATTCAGATCATCCCAATTAGGGTTTTCCGTGCTGGAGTGGTAACTCCCTTGATCAGTCCTGATGTTTTTGGTCTACACAGTCTGGGAAACACCAGATCTGTTGTTAAGAACAGCGTCTCCGTCTCTGGTTTGCCCCTGGCCAAATTAGATGATGGGAATATGAACATTCAAAAGGAGGCCAAATTAGATGCAGAAGAGGCCACACTTATTAGGTCCTTTGGAGTTCTGGCTAAGGTGGAGCATGTAGATATTCTGCAAAGGTTGGACAGTCTTAAGAAAACACTCCTGGTTACTATGGCCACTACTGAACCACTAATTGACCTTTCCACAACTAAAGTATCATCTCAGCAGAATTCAGTGGATAAGGAGGAAAAAGAAAATCCTAAACTTCTACCTATTACGGATTCTCATACCTCTGCATGCAGTACAATCACTCCGCATCTATCAACACTTCCTCCTGACTCTGTTATTTGTTCAACTTGTCAACCTGCAATAGTACCCCACTTAAATAAGAAATCTCCACAAAATTTGTTGGAGCCCACCCAACAGCCAAGTGGAGTTGAAGATAAAAAGAGGTCAAATCAATGCATATTTTATGACACTGATGGTATCCTGGACAATATCACCTTGGGATGACTAGAAAACTCCTGTGTTCCAACTTATAATATAAACACCCTGCCACATCTTCCCAGCAACTCCCAACAGAAAGATTTCATCCAGCTATTGTCCTGGAATATTGCTGGATGGAAGACCAGAACATCAGATGGCGATTTGTTGGAGTTTCTGTCAAGGTTTGATATCATTGCACTCCAGGAGACCTGGTTGACTGATGAAGAAGATGAGGCTAAATTAGCAGGCTTCAGTTTTTGGTCCACTCCTGCCGAAAAATATAAAACTAAAGGGCGGGCATCAGGAGGGTTAATTATTCTTGCCAAAGCTGAGCTGGGTTGGCAAGGACAGCAATTGAACCTTGGAGACTACTCTTCCAACTATTTGATTGTCAAATTTTCTTATGTCTCTACAGTACTGATATTATTGAATGTTTATATTCCTCCTTTTACATCTTCGTATTTCCCACCAAATATTTGGGTAGACTTAGAGGAGGTAATAGTAAAGTTAAACAAAACATATCCCAAAGCTACTCTGATACTTGCAGGAGACTTTAACGCCCGACTAGGGAATTCTCTACAGGACTTTGTACACCAGGGCATTCTACCACAGGATTACTTGACAACTGATCCTCCATGGCATTCGAGTGACCAGAAAAGAAATATGGCAGGAACCATGTTGGTCTCTCTGATCTACAAATGTAATCTTTATATTCTAGGTGTTAAGGATCCCGTTCTTAAATACCCTTTTACCTATCATGCAGGTAATTCTAGCAGTGTGCTAGACTATATTTGTGTTTCTAGGGATAAGATTGAGTTGTTTTCGGGTATACAGGCACTTATGAGAGAGGACAGTGACCACCAGCCAATTATAGTCTCATTTAAAGGCAGTTCGGATACAAGGCCTTTCACATCCCATGATAAGGGGATAGTGACTAACCTTGAGGTGAGGCAGGAAAGAAAACTAAATTGGGCTAAGGTTGATACTAAGTCTTTAAAACCCTTTTTAGATTCAGAACAGTCTCAGATTTGGAAAAGCTCAATTTCTTCCCCTACATTAGGCTTAGATAAAATCCTGACTTCTTACACTAACCTATGCTTTACCCTGAGGAACTTTCTAACACATAAACTTCCTGGGAAATATCAACAACAAACCAGATCAAACTGGTATGACTATATGACTGCATATATAGCAGAAAACATTTGAGGGCTTTTATGCGTCAGGCTACTACAAAAAATCGTACAGAAATGCTAAAAGCCAGACGTAAATATAAGAAATTAATAGCTTCCAAGAAATCAGCATATAAAGCCAAATTATGGTCTGAGCTGGAAGTCTGGTCTAAAGGGACAAATTCAGTTTTACTTTTGGAACAAGGTGGCAGGACTGTTAAAGAAACGCAAATTCCAATTACGGTAGATATCCCAGTTCCAGCCTCAGTTTGGGAAGATTATTATGCCAATTTGTTTTCTAACTCAAATCTAGGCCAAACCTACAATCTGAGCACAGATTTTCCATCTATTGATAGCCTTCCACTATGGCCTCCTGTTTCCATAGCTGAAATAAAAATAATTATTCAATCTTTAAAACCCAATAAGGCTCCCGGGGAGGATTTTTTTTACCTCCAGAGCTTTTTAAGACTCATTGTGACTGGTGGGCCCCTCTGCTAGCTGGACTTTTAACGTTTATAAATAATACAGGTTTCATTCCAGTTGGATGTGAGGTTGCCATTATAGTGCCAGTTTACAAAAAAGGAAACAAAGGTGACCCTAAAAACTATAGACCGATAAGCCTCATTGGAATAGTGGCTAAAATGTATGCCAAGCATTTGCTGAGTAAAATAGTAGACTGGGTTATGGAAAATAATATTTTATGGGAGGAACAAGCTGGTTTTAGACAAGAAAGATCTACAATAGACAATTGTTTTATTTTATATCACCTTCTCACAAAGCAATTAAGAAATAGAAAGAAATTATTTGCTGCATTTATAGATCTTAGAGGAGCCTTTGATTCGATTGACAGAAACGTGTTGTGAGAGAAATTGGTTACCCTAAAAATGGAACCTAGACTTTTATTCTTAGTTAGAGCTCTATATTCAAATACATACCTGAAAGTGCGGACTGGTGTAAATGGTTCCTTAACGAAGAGCATACCTACTTTTAAAGGTGTCAGACAAGGTTGCATTTTAGCTCCAATGCTTTTTAATCTTTATATTAATGACTTACCAGGATTCCTGTTTGATACACAGACCCATATGTTAAAGATTCTTGATAAGCACATTAATACTCTTTTATATGCTGATGACATGATTTTAATGGGTCATTCACAAATAGGTCTGAGGAGATTGCTTCAAAAATTAAATGCATATTGTGCTCAAAATATTTTAAATATCAGCAAAAGCAAATCCAAAGTGTTGGTTTTTAGTTTTGTTGTTGTTCAGTCGCACAGTCGATTCCGACCCTCTGCGACCCCATGGACCACTGTCCGCCAGGTACTCCTGTCCTCCACCATCTCCCTCAACTCGCTCAGCTCTGTGCCCATTGTCTCTACAATACCATCTAGCCATCTCATCTTGGGCCGTCCCCTTCATCTTTTGCCCTCGACCCTTCCAAGCATCAAGGCTTTCTCGCGTGAATCCTCTCTTCTCATTTGATGTCCAAAGTACTTTAGCTTCATCTTTATTATTTGACCTTCTAAGGAGCAGTCAGGGTTGATTTCTTCTAAGATTGACCTATTTGTTCTCCTCGCTGTCCAGGGGACTCTCAAAATCTATAACTGGCAGATAAATGGGGAACCTATTGAACAAGTTAACTCTTTTAACTATCTTGGAGTGGTTTTCTCCAATACAGGGTCGTGGCTAAATAATTTTAAAAGAATTTCATCAAGGGCTGCCATAAGTACAAAGAAACTGTATAAACTATTTAATTATAATCATCCTGGCACCCTGTCCCCAATTTTAAAAGTGTTCAGGGCAAAAATTGTCCCAATGCTGTCATACGGGGCAGAATTGTGGGGTCTAAATAGAGCCCCACTTCTGGAACAAATACAGTCCCAGTTCCTAAGAAGTATTTTAGGAACTGATAGCAACAAATCTGCTCCTGCAGTCAGAGCAGAATTGGGCTTCTACTCCTTGTATAGCCATTTAGTATTTAAAACATTCTCATTTTGTTTGAGGATCCAATCAATGGACTCAAATAGGCTTTCCAAATTATGCCTAACCGAACAGATAAAGTGGGATCATCCCAAGTCCTGGGTTAATCAACTATGCGAAGTAATTTCTCACCATGGGTTCTCAGTTCAGTATTTGCTCTCAGTGGCCACTCAGGCCAAGGAAATTTTTAAACAGAGAGTCTTAGATATCAGTGCACAATCTGACTTGGAACTACTGGCCAAAAATGGTTCGTTAAGGTGGCTGGCGGCTAACAAAATTACATTTCAAACTGAAAAATATGTTTTGATGTGCCTCACTTATCCTTTAAGAAGGGCATATTGTAGAGCCAGATTCGAGCTATTAGACTCCATGAATAGATATGGACATTTTCACCACTTACCATATCACGAAAGAACGTGCATATGTGGGTCTCCAAATGTTGAAAATAGCTCTCATATTATATTAGATTGCCAGTTGTACACTGATATTAGATTTAAATACCTTGAATCACTATTGGAAAAAACAACTTTTTGGGACTCAAAAAACAAACTGTCTTATCTCCTTCTGGGCTCCAACAACCATGTTGTGTGTAGAACTGCCAAGTTTATAATTAAGGCATCAGCTAAAAGAATCGAATATGTCAATCAAATTGGGGTATCCTCCAAGGGAGATTCACTTATCTGACTATCGATATGCATGCATTAATTGTATTTAGGGACCTTCTCCAGTTTACATTCTTTAAAAGTAGTTCAGGTATGTATATATTGGATTTATTGTATTTTTATTGTATTTTATTGCACTTCATTGCATTGTACAGATTTTAAACTCTTATGTTATTGATAAGGTCGTAAGACTAATCAATTAATAAATATTCATTCACTCTCAGTCAGCTTCAATGGCTGGACAGCCATGTTGCCCTGCCTACATGATGGGGGTGACCATTTTGTCCCAACAGCTTCAAAGAGGTGGCCATTTTGTTTTTCAAATGCCCTTGGAGGGTTGGGGGGGGCACATGAAATGGTCCTGCAGGCCAGATACAGCCCATGGGCCCTAGGTTGGGAACCCCTGCTATACAGCACCAAGCTGAGGAGGAAGGATAGATATCTGGACTGGGTAGAGAATTGTAGAAGTAGCTACATAGGCTTGTCTCCTGCCATGTTTGTGGTTGTCATGTGCTGTCAAATCACCTCTGTCTTAATGGCAACTCTATGAATAACTGACCTCCATAATGTCTTTATAGACCTGCTCAACTCTAACAAACTCAAGGCTATAGTTTCCTTCATGGACTCAATTCATCTCAGATTTGGACTTTTTCTTTTCCTAATATCTTCAATGTCAAGTCAAATTAGATTCTTTACTATATAATGATAAGTTGTTGCTTTTCCTTTTTGTAATTTTACACACTTATTATTCCCTAGATAGACAGATTGATTGATTCTTGGTTTAACAGAAGTAATATCATCTAACACCACAACTTCTTCAAAAGAAATTACACTCATTCTTCTCCTCACACTGTACTGAATTCACAGTTCTAACTGACAACACTGACCAATACGCAGCTTTTGAATTGCCACCTCTCACAAGCTCCCTCACACATACCCTTATATGTAAAACAGAACCTTTTCAGGTCAGGAACATACAGAACAATCCACTTGCAGTTCTATTTATGAACATTTCTCCACACTTCTGAACTGTCCTAATGGTCACTCCTGGCACTCAACCTCCCATTCAAATGTCAATAAAGCCCAGACCCTTACTATGCATGCCAATATAAACCCGTATACAACAAATATGCTGTCAAAAGTGATCACATGGACTGATCTATCTGTTTTCATTTTTGGACTCCCCTTGTGGGGACAGCTATGGAGGGATTATCATGATGCTTGCATACAATTCTAAATTTACCACTGTACTACTGTGATGGGGCTCTAGATAAGAGTATTGTTGAGGATACCAGAAACAGTACTAAGGAGTTCCTAACATGCAAAACGTGCATTCTTTATCGATGAGCTTCAGGTTTTGTGATAAATTGACATATTATGTTCAGATATGACAAGAAAGAATAATGGCACTTGGAGCCCAGGTGGCGCAGTGGTTAAACTGCTGAACTGCAACCAAAAGGTTGTGAGTTTGATCCTGGCCAGCACTGAAGGTTGATTCAGTCTTCCATCCTTCTGAAGTTAGTAAAATGAGTACCTAGCATGTTGGGCAGCATATAGCAGGGGATTAAATATTAGTGAAGGGTTTCTGGGGCATTATGAAATTTAATACACAGATTGCTATATGCTGCTAGATATTTTATATATTATATTACAACCTTCCTGCCAATTCTCTTTAGCAAAACAGGAAGTAACCAGGTGCACTGTTTTTGTTTGTAGGTCAAAAGCTGATCAGAGACCAGAATGGGTTTTCTCACACCCTTTGAGATTGAAAGGGAGACATTTAGAGCTAATCTGAATAATCTATTGTTGCTGATGGCTGTGGGAAACTGTATTGTTGTACTTGCTTCTTGTCTGTCATTTTGCTTGAACACACCCTGCTCCCTTGACTCCTGAATTTGGTGTATAAAAACCATGCTTGTAAATTTCGTTCCTTGTCTGAAGAAGTGGACTTGATCTACGAAAGCTAACAATAAAAGGAAACAACTTGAAGACAATTTGTGCATTAAGGGTTGCACACAAGTGTGATTTCAATGAAGATGCTGGTGAACCCTGTATAAATAGAATCAGTGGTTCACAAGGGACCTTTATTCTCCAGAATGGCTGGATCATAAAAGCCTTTCTCCTTACATTAATTAATAAATTTGGGAAAGCTTGTTAATTGCTGTATCAGGCAAAGGGACGCTTGTTGTAGCATATGGCAAACAAACAAATCCAACTATTTTATTTTCAAAAGCCAATTAAAAAGCAACAGAAAACAAATTACAAAAAACAGCCCAGTCCAAAACAAATCAATAGATATTAAATCCAATTTACCAACAGTAAACGGCAGAGCAAACAAAACCAAATCTATACAAATGATCCTTGGCACAGAATGTAAAAAGAGAATACTCAGTAACTTGAAACCCCGATCTGAGGGGAAGGACTTTTTATTTGGTGTTGAAAAAAGAACACTCAAATCACCAGATTTTTTTTAAAAAAATACTTTTTAGACTACAACTCCCAGAATCTCCAAGCTAGCATGGGAGTTTTAGTGCGTCCAAGTAATTTTTCCTTGCTCAAAGCTAGACATATTTTCTGGTGAGAATGATACCAAATATGTATGTCACTGATATTGCAGAGGTATATTGGGAATGATTTCTTTACCAATTTGAGAATTATTGTTTTTCTGCTGTTAGAAGCAGTTCAAAAGGGAGGAAATTGGAAGCAGTCCTCAAAATAAAAGAAATACATTTTTAGCAATACCAGTTACGCTTAGTACACTCTCTGGGTGGTTCAGAGGTGAATAGCATCTTGCCCCCAACATGTTGGGTACTCATTTTACCTACCTTGGAAGGATGGAAGGCTGAGTCAACCTTGTGTCTTCTCAGGATCGCACTCACAGCTTTTTGCCTATAGTACAGAAGTTTAACCACTGCACCCTGATGAATTGTTTTGTGTTTTTCAAGGCCTTGTTTCAGCGGGGAATGAGCAGTGACTTCCTGCTGATGCTGACACTAGTAATCATTTTGCAACCCATTTTTACAAAACAGAAATATATGCAAGACAATGATTAATCTCCAGAAGTCTTCCTCAAGCATGATGTTATGGAAAACAGGCTTGGATGGGGAGCACAGGATAGAAGAATGATGATGTTGAGGGCATAAGGTCTTCACTAGGGATCTTCAACCTGTGTCCCATGGGCCAGATATGGCCCATGGCACCAAATCTTTCGGCCCACACCCATGCCCTCGTGTCAGCTGCCACTTCCATTGGTGCCACCATCTCAATCCTTGTCCCCTCCACTTGATTTGGTGTGTCCCTGCTGGTGCTCTGTAGCAGGGTGGGTCCACCCTGCTACAGAGCACCATTAGGGACATACCAAGCCAAGTGGAGAGAACAAGGACTGAGGCGGAGGTGGTAATGGAAGTAGCGGCTGGAGCGAGGGTGTCATGCAGCTCCTCCAGGCCATGCAGCTCCTCCAAGCTGGTAAGCAGGGAGGTGGTGTGGGAGGGAGTGGTAGGTGGCTCTGGGTGGCCACCAATATGGTGGTGATGGCAGTGGCGGCAGGAGGGACGGGGTAGTGTTGGGGTGGTGGTGGCTTGCATTGTCACTGCTGCAGCTGGTGGTGGTGGCTGCGGTGGGGAGGAGTGGGGGGCTCTTGGCAGCAGGACCACCAGCCTGGCCCCTCAACAGTCTGAGGGGATGTGAACTGGCCCCTGGCTTAAAATGATTGAGGACCCCTGGTCTACACAATTAGATACTTAAGAACTGTCCTGAGAATGTTCTAATTACAGTTTATAATTTCAGGAATTGAGAGGTCTAGCAACAGCTCTCTTACATGAAAACATAACTTTATGATGATAGTTGGAAAATGTAAGCTTTTCAGAGGGAGGAAAACAGAGAGAAATAATGGAGAGTGGACTTACTTAGGCAGAGAAAGTTGTTGACTGGACGACAGACTTGGTTGACACCTCAACTCTCCCCATCCCATGGCCCAAAGGCTTCCCTCACTATAAAAAGGATCAGAAGGGATCTTGTTGTCACGGAAGGAAAGAACATTATAGATTTCCAAAAAGTCATGTAACTGTTGACATCAGCAGCCTTACATGGCATAACTTCTGGCCTCAGGATTTTCAGCCAAAAAATTACAAAATATTCATGTCTGCTCATGATTAGGTTTATATCTCGCAATCTGAGATGGGGTACTGTATATGTATAAGTAATAGAATGTTATATCTATGTAGTGCAATTATTTTGGGGGAGTATCTTCAGTTTTTAGGCCTGATCTTGCCAACAGGCAAAATGAAAACCAGATGTTACAGTGTGGTGGAAACCAGAAGCAAGGTGTTGAATGACACAGTATACAACCCCCAACACCCTGGTTTCATTACCAGTGCCAGCTACTTAAAAACCTCAAGCATCACAAAGTTGAATTATTAGCTTTTGCCACCATTTGTGACTTGAATTTCCATTTGTTTTTATGTCACAGAAAGAGTACAAATGGAACCAACATACAGGTCCCACTTGGCTAGAGCTAATTACCGCAATGCAGGACCCCTCCTGGTTTAGAGGCAATTCATACAAAATGAACACCACCATCATTATATGCTACCATTATATTCAGTAGTGATAACTGTTGTGAATCCAGAGGAAAAACTCCTTGCGATGTCTAAGGTTACTGCATTGACGTGGATAGTATGGTCAGATTTTTAGGATTGCCCTCTACACAGTGAAGTTACCTTCTTCAATGCAGTTTCACCATGGGCGATGCAAAGGCATTGCTTTGAAAAGGGGGACTTTCACAGGAGCAATCTCCATTAAAGTAATCATTCTGTCTGCTAAAGATTCACTGTTCTCTACCCATTCAACCACTGAGAGCTTGGAAAAGTCATGTTTATGGGTTGAAGCTTCCAGGATTCCCCAGGCAGCTCAGATATACAGGAGCTGCAATCCATAAAAGTGTCTTCTGAGGTTCTGCACTGAACGTACTGTATGAAAACACAGAAATGAGATGTTTTATGTTCATGGATCTGATGTAGAATGATTTTTGGATTTATATAACTGCTTTTTTCGCCTGTGCGACCCAAGGCAGCTCACAACATCAGCTAAAACCAGTAATGGACAGCCAAAATTTTTACTACCACTGTGGGTGGAGCCGACATAGTGGGCAGAGCCAACATCATGACATCATGATGTCATGGGCGGAGCCAGTGACACGGGTGGAGCCAAAGTAAAAAAATAATTAAAAATACAGTACACATAAAAATACACATAAAAACCCATAAAAATACAAATTAAATAGACATTACATAGACATAAATACACATAAAAATACAAATTAAAATATACATTAAATAGACATAAAAACACATTAAAATACACATAAAAACACATTAAAATACACATAAAAACACATAAAAGCACACTACTGGCTAAACCCCATACCCAATAACAATTAAAACAAAATACTGTACTATAAAACTATCTTTAAAAGTCCATAAAACCTCCCCAAACCCCTTTAAAAAGAAGGACACTTGGGCAGGAGTAAATAAGAACCTTGGGCAGGGCTAAATATGCCAGCAGGGCTGGGTTGTGGTACTAGTTGTACCCCACACCTGCTGGCATAACCACATCTTTAAGGCTTTCCTGAAGGGAAGCAACTCTGCCTGGAGGTGCAATTCAAGTGGCAGTAGGCTCCATAGGGCTGGAGCAGATACCAAGAAGACTGTCTTCCTGGTCCCTGTGAGATGTGCCTCCCTGGCTGATTGGACCACTAGGGAGCCCCTATGGTTTGCTCTCATAGGTCGGGTCGAAAACCTTGGGGTGACGCTGTCTCTTAAGTATCCTTAAGTAATTTTTTCTTGGCACATCACAAGAACGAGACACTGAAATGAAGATACAGAATATATTGCAATAGTCTTACACATTCCTAGGTAAAGGTAAAGATAAAGCTTTCCCTTGCTCTGGTAAAGTTGTGACAGGCCCAGCAAGCCAGCAACAGATAACCCATTGCTACAAAATTACAGAAGAGATGTAAATCTCCATTTACAGCCAAAGAGCCAAATCTGTCTGCATCTGCAGACATTTCCATGGTCATGTGGCAGGTATGACTAGGCAGTTCCTGTTTATCCACTTGCAATTTCTTGCTTTAAAATATAATATTTTACTTTTTTAAAAAATATCTCAAATAAAAACACAAGGAAAAAACCCACAGAGAACAGCCAGATGGCATAAAAATCCTAACATCACAACAATATTCAAATTAAAACACTAACAACAGCAGAAAAATTTGGGTAATATCAATTAAAAAGAGTCCAGGGTCAACATTACATAATTCTGATATGCAGCACTCAGGTCTTGAACTGCTGACCTTCCAGTTGTCAAGCTCAGCTTCTTACCCACTAAGCCACTACAGCCCCTCCACTAAGTTACTACATTCATAGACATATACAAATAAATGCACTACAGCGAAAAACCTGCCTGGCAAAGCAGGTATGAGGCACAGGTGATGTGGTGACTCCCACCTGCTGGCTGATATAGCAATATTGCTCCCTTGCTCTTTTAGCTGTTGGGTAATTTTTGTAGCATTTTTAATTGGGTTCTTATGGGTTTTAAGTTTTAGACTGTGTTGTTGATTTTAACTATGTGAGCGGCCCGAGTCGTTTTGAGTTGGGCAGCTATGTAAATTGGACTAAATAAATAAATAATACAGCAAGCTTTACAATAGGTCTGTGTTTTTCTGAGAAAAAATAAGAATAATTGCAGATTAGTCATTATGGTTCTTGTACACCTGCCCCTTTGGGAGTACAGCCTGAGGCTGAAAATTGATCCTTGGAACATCACAGATTCCCCGACATGCTTTATATCAGGGGTGGGCAACCTATGGCCCCCAGGCAGGACCCAAATCATCCAGTCCATGCCACTGCTGGAAGCAGATGTGGATGCATTTACAACAGCTGCAAATGTGCCCGCAGCTGTCAGAAATGCATTTATGACAGCTGTGGATGTGTTTTATGGTAGCGTTTAGGGGGGGGGACCCACCAATCTGGCCTAATCAACTGTCTGAGGGAGCGTGACCTGGCCCAAGACTTTAAAAGGTTGGCAACCCCTGCTTTATACCTTCAGAGTAAGAAAGTGAACTGTAAAATCATGCATCTTCAAACACGATCTTTGCTATTTCTGATTTACAACTGCTGTGTACTAAATCCCTGATTTATCTGAATGATCTACATGCTTTATGACGCTCAGCTAATTCAGTATTCCTAGTTGGTTCTTCTGTTGCAATTTCTGCCTCTGCTGTCTCAGCCGAACATGTGTCTCCTGTCATGCAAAGGGTGTCCAAAGGATGGATGATTTCGTTTCCCATTTGTTTCCTTCATAGATGCAATTACATTCATCTTGTCATTTGTAGATCAGGGACAATTTAATGAAGTGCTCTCTCAAAATTCCCCAAGAACAGATTATATTATCAGCAAGACTGAACTCTTCCATTTCAAAATAAGGTCGTTTAAATTTAGTAAAATGGACAACAGCTAGAGTTGAATATGACTTCTACTACAGGAGGCTGGCTTCAGCCACAGCTTTGGACATACAGTAGTTTTCAACTTCTTTCTGTGGTAGAAGTTGATACAAGCAACACCTGATGTATTTAATCTATTCAAATTTTCAAATTCAATGAGCAAGGATGGAGTAAAACATCTAAACTCTCTCACATTTGTTGCTGTCCACCCAGAAGCATAGCGAGGGGGAGCGAGGAGGGCGGCCCACCCTGGGCACCACTTTGTGGGGGGCGACGCTGCTGCCGCCCCAGACTTCCTGGTGGCCGGGGTGGGCGCTGGGACCCTCTGTCACTGCCGGGCTGGAGGGCGCGGGCCCTCCAAGCCCAGCAGTGACAGCTTGTCCGCCTTCGGCAGCAGCGGTGCCCAGGAAGGTGGGAAGTGAGGCCGGCGGTTGCAGCAGCCCAGCACTGGTCAGGCCGAGGACCCCCCCAACACCTGGACAGCGCTGCTCCGGCCACTGGGCCGGAACAACTGCCAGCCTTGCTTTCCATTTTCCTGGGCAGTGCTGCCACTGCTGGGCTAGCAGGCAGGGCAGCCAGGCCGCCTGGAACCCCAACAACGCGGGCAAGGGACTGGGGCAGTGTGGCGCGGGCCCAGCAGTGGCCCTGCCTCCTAGCCTGGCAGCAGCAGCTCGTCTGCCTTCGGCGGCACTGGCTCCCAGAGGGGCGAGGCTGGTGGTCTTTGTGGCCCCATGGCCGGAGCAGTGCTGGCCAGGCCTTGCAGGGGGGAGGTCCTCCGGCCACATGCACTGGGCCGCGGCGACCGCCGGCCTCGCTTCCCGGGTGCCACTGCTGCTGAAGGCAGATGAACTGCCGCCGCCGGGCTTGGAGGCAGGGTGCCCGCGCGCCTGAGACACTGATGGTAGGCTCCCTGTTTGGCCCACACCACACTGCCTCAGACCATGGGCCTCGCCCACGCTGTCGGGGTCCCAGGCGCATGGCCACCCCGCCTCCTAGCCTGGCAAACCCCCCGAAAGTAGAACCAGGGGGCAAGTTTGGCCTGGGGCCCTGGGCGCCTAAACCCACCCTACGCCACTGTGTCCACATCACCCTTGATAAGTGTAGGCCAGAGGTTCCCAACCTAAGGATTGCAGGCCAGATCTGGCCCTGACGCCATTCCATGTGCCTCCACCCCTCCAAGGGCGTTTGAGAAACAAAATGGTCACCCCTTTGAAGCTGTTGGGACAAAATGACCACCACCATTGTGCAGCCAGTGCAAAATGGCCATCTGGCCATCGAAGTTGACTGGCTTGAAGAGGTTGGGAACCTCTAGTGTAGGCAGATGTCTGCAACTTAGAAAATCATGAAAACCAGGGTCAAAGTTCTGTCCCTCCATCCTATCAACATAATACTTCACTGTGCATTGTGGTGTCCCCCCCCCCCGAGCTTCTGTGTCAAGTATCCAGAACCTTCTTGACCAAACCTAAAGCCCACGGAAACTAACAGGAGTGATCTGGGGCTTGTAGGAGACCACAGGTGTTGGATCCGGGGATCCGTGGGCGGAGTGAGGACACGGACACCGGTAGTTGAACCCAAACAACACGCCTGTTTATTTCAAGTCACAGCAACAACAACACAACAACGGCTGGCCAGCAGGGGTTTAAATACCCTGCTTGAGCCAGCCCACTGACCAATAGGAGGCGGCGATTTTCCCGCCGCCTGGACATTCAAATATCTAACACCCCTTTCCCCCAGCATGCACTTAACCTGTTATTTGCATACAAAATCGTCCAGATGACGGGGGCGTGTCCTGACCCTGTCAGACCTGCGCAATTCAGTCGGCGCTGGGGTGTCGGGCAGAGCGGACCTGTCGCTCTCGCTCCGCCCCGGCTGGGCCTGCGGCGGACCCGGAATAGGAGCGTCAGGTTCCACGGTGACCGGGGGTGAGCCTGCTCCGCACGGTAAGTTGGCTGGTGATGGAGCGGGCTGCATGGGGATGTCTCTTGGTCGAACCGGGTCAGTGACCGGTTCGTCCATCGGGTGCATGTCTGGCTCCGGGCCGGTCTGCGCTCCCAGGGGGTGGTTGCCTTCCGTGTCGGGGCTCGTTCGCCTCCTGAGTTGGTCGACATGGCGTTTCCATGTCCGACCATCAGTGAGGTGAACCCTGTAGGTGTAGGGGCCCAGCGTGTCGCTGATGGTACCCTCTTCCCATGGTGGGCCAGACGCGTAGTTCCTGGCAAAAACCGGTGTGTTGACGGCCAGTGTCCGGCTGTGTGGCGGGTCTCCTTGGAACTTATCTGGGGAGTACCTAGGGTGTAGCCTGTCAAGCTGACAGCGGAGTCTCCGACCCATGAGCAATTCTGCGGGTGCCCTTCCAGTGGCAGCGCAGGGAAGATTGTGCTGGGCGAGTAAGAAGGTGTCTATGCGCTCCTGCCAGTCCCCGGGCCCCAGCCTTTCTAGGGCCTCTTTTGCACTGCGGACGAACCTCTCGGCTTGCCCATTTCCTTGTGCTCTGAAGGGGGAGGTGAGCGCGTGCCTGGTTCCAAGGGATGCCAGGTACTGCTCAAACTCCGTGGCCGTGAACTGGGGGCCGTTATCGGAGACCAGGGTGTCCGGAATGCCGTGCGTGGCCCATAGTTGCCGGAGCTCCTTAATTATGGCTCGGGCCGTGGTGCTACTCAGGAGTCGGACCTCCAACCATTTCGAGTATGCATCCACTGCTATGAGGAATGTGTGTCCGTGGAAGGGGCCGGCAAGGTCGATGTGGATCCTCTGCCAGGGGCCCGTGGGCTGTTCCCATTCCCTGACTGGGGCGGATGGTGGATTGGGCCGTGATGACTGGCAAGGTGTGCATTTGGCCACCCACGACTCAATGTCCTTGTCAATGCCTGGCCACCAGACGTAGCTTCGGGCCAACCCCTTCATTTTCACTATCCCCGGGTGGCTAGTGTGTAACGTTTCCAGGACCTTGGGGCGGAGTTTCTTGGGGACTACTACCCGGTCCCCCCACAACAAACAACCCCCTACACAACACAGTTCGTCCCGTTTATCGTGAAATACCTTGAATTCCCCTTCCCCCTTGTCCGGCCAACCCCGCTGGACCCAGCTGGAGACGGTGCGGAGTTCGGCGTCCCTCGCCGAAACCCTGGCAACCTCGGCTGAGGTGGTGGGGGCAGAGTCCAGGACGTCCAGGACGAGCACCGATGCCTCCCCCCTGTCCGCGCCATCCTGGGTCGGGAGGGGGCACCTGCTCAAGGCGTCTGCGTTGCCCATGTGTTTCCCGGGCCGGTAGACCAAGGTGTAGGAGTACCCCGAGAGGAAAATGGCCCACCGTTGCATCCGGGGGGATAAGGCTGAGGGTGTGGGGCGGTTGCCGGCCAATAGTCCCAACAGGGGCTTATGGTCCGTTATAAGTTCAAAGTCCCGGCCATACAGGTAGTCATGGAACTTCCTTACCCCTGCCACCGCCGCCAGTGCCTCCTTGTCGATCTGGCCGTAGTTCCTCTCCGTCGGTGACATCGTCCTGGAGTAATAGGCGATGGGCGCCTCGAGGCCGTTAGGCAGTCGGTGGGCCAGGACTGCGCCGACGCCGTAGGGAGACGCGTCGCAGGCGAGGACCAGTGGCAGGGTCGCATTATATTGGATCAGAAAACTGTCCTGTGAGAGTAGATTTTTTACTGCCTGGAAGGCCGCCTTTTGCTCCGGTCCCCACACCCATTCTTCCCTGGCCGCTAACAGTCTATGTAGGGGCTCAGCCGCGGTGGCCTTTCCCCTCAGGAAGGCTGCATAGAAATTTAGGAGCCCTAGGAATGCCTGCAGCTCCTGCTTGTTTCTGGGGGCCGGGGCGTTCTGGATGGCTTCCACTTTCCCTTTTGTTGGGTGGATGCCCTTGGCATCGATGCGGAACCCGAGGAATTCCACAGAGGGGACCCCCAGTAAGCATTTGTCCCGCTTTACTCTCAGCCCGGCGGCCCTAAATTTCGCCAGGACAGCGGAGACCCTATCCTTGAGTTGCCCCGGGTCCCCCGCGATGATCAAAACATCATCGAAATAGGGCACTACCCCCGGGAGTCCCTGGAGAAGCCTTTCCATCGTGCTTTGGAAAAGCCCCGGGGCTATGCTGACTCCGAATTGCAGCCTCGTGCACTTGAATGCCCCCCGGTGCGTTACAATGGTTTGGGCTTCGGCCGTGGCGTCGTCCACCGGTAGCTGTTGATACGCTTGGGCCAGGTCCAGCTTGGCAAAGATTTTGCCGGGGCCCAGTGAGTGTAGCAGGTGGTCTATGACAGGGACCGGGTAGGCGCTTGGTTCCAAGGCTTTATTTATTGTGCACTTGTAGTCGGCACAAATGCGCACGGACCCGTCCGGTTTAATGGGGGTCACTATGGGGGTTTCCCACCGGGCATGGTCTACGGGAACGAGGATCCCCTGGGCAACTAACTTGTCGAGCTCCCTCTCGACCCTGGGTTTGAGGGCCAGTGGGACCCGCCTGGCTTTAAGCCGAATCGGGGCAATGCTCGGGTTGAGCGCAAAGGAAATGGGCGACCCCACATACCTGCCCAAGCCTTCCCCGAAAACGTCCTGGAACTCGGCCATCAGGTCGTCCCTCAGTGAGGCGTCTCCGGGCTGGTCGGTGGCGGCGCTGTGGATGCCCGCGATGGACAGCCCCAGGGCGGGGAACCAGTTGGTGCCCAGCAGCGTGGGAATATTGCCATGGACTACGGTCAGAGGTAGGCTCTCCTCCCTCTGTCCGTATTTGACTTGGACCCACTTCTGCCCGGCGACGGGGAGGTACTTGCCCTGGCAGTCCTTTACCCGGACCCTCTGGGTCTGGAGATCCGATTCTTTTAGGGCCGGAAATGCCTTTTTCATCCACCTCCAGGGTATGATGGTGATGGCGGCCCCGGAGTCGACTTCCATGGAGCACTCGGCCCCGTCGATCGTGACGGTTGTATAGAATTTCTCTCCCTTCTCCGTTGCGGTGTGCCCAATGGTCAGCGTGTGTGTGCCGGCATCTTCAAACTTGCCGCCGTTCCGTCCTTGGCGCCTCTGATTGGACCTGTGGCTGGCGGCCATCTTGCCCGGCAGGAACTTTTGAATCTGCCGGTCGACTTGGCCCTCTGCTTGCCTTGCCCGGCAGACCTTCATGATGTGGCCCCGCTTCTCGCAGTAGCGGCAGATGGCTTCCCGGAAACGGCAGTGTGCCCTCTGGTGTGGCCCCCCACAGCTGGCACAGCGCTGATTTCCTCTTCCCAAGCTTCCCCCGTCCGTCGCGCACACCTCTGCCTCTTCGTCCCCGTCCTCGTCCTCGTCTGGGGCGACGTCCTGGTGGTGAGCGGTGGCTTGGTGGGGTGCCGACGGGGACCTGTGGAATGCGGCCGCGGCCGACGTGGAGAGCTCGAAGGCTCTAGCCTCTTCGATGGCCCCGGCCAGGGTCAGGTCTCTCCGGGCGAGCAGTCTCTTCCGGAGCTTATTATCCCGGACCCCCCTGATGAGTTGCTCGGTTAGGGAATCCTCAAGGAAAGCTCCGAAAACGGCCGGGATGGCTGCGGCTCTCAGGGCGGCCAGGTACTCGCCTATGGGCTCCCCGGGCATCTGGTACCGGTCCCGAAATTGGACCCGGAAAACGAATTTGGATGGCTCCGGCGCATAATGGTCTTTGAGAGCCCGCTGCAGGGCCTCCCAGGGGACCTCCGTGATGGGCATCGGATCCACCAAGGACTGGGCGACCTCGTAGACCTTGGGACCGCAGTGCGTCAGGAAGAACGCCTTCTTCCGCTCGGGTGCGATGTCCGCCAGTTCTGCCGCCACGAGGGAGAACTCGAACCGGTCCATGTAACTCTTCCACCTCTCATCTTTGGGCTGGAAGGGTGTCGGTGGGACGTAGGTAGCCATAGCGATGTGCCTTGCGGATGTTGGCTCTGGCGCGTGTTGGTTCTGTGCCGCTCCTCAGCATCCCACCTTCGTCGCCAGTGTTGGATCCGGGGATCCGTGGGCGGAGTGAGGACACGGACACCGGTAGTTGAACCCAAACAACACGCCTGTTTATTTCAAGTCACAGCAACAACAACACAACAACGGCTGGCCAGCAGGGGTTTAAATACCCTGCTTGAGCCAGCCCACTGACCAATAGGAGGCGGCGATTTTCCCGCCGCCTGGACATTCAAATATCTAACAACAGGGATTCCCTGAAGGGAGAATTTGCACTCTGCCTGCCATTTTAAATCATGTGGAGAGCCAATGTGTTAAATGCTTGTGTGTCTGAGTACATACTTGCAAACAGAAGTACACCAAAAGATAATAATTTAAATCCCAATACAGTACTGTACTCTACTTATTAAAACAGTGAACATTCTACTTTGTTAAAGAAGATGTTTTATGAGTCTGCAGAACTATGGTTTTACATTAAAAATATACCCTAGTCTCAGAAGATCTCGTTAGCAGTTCTGGGCCTTGCCTGAATTTTAAAAAAATATGCAGGAATTCACACAAATTGTTTGGAGATCCTTGTTAAACAGTGTTTTTCCTATTCAACACACCCATATCTAAAACCATGGAGAAAATTACCCATGACCTCTATTTAGAAATAAACCTGCTTTCTTTAATGTTAAATCAGTCACTCATACAGGACTTACTGGATTTATGTGTGAATAAAAAGAACTGATTCTCTTTCTTTCTTTTCTGTCTCTGTTCAGTTTGCAAAAAGGAGTAAAAGTCAAAGTCAAAATGTGAGAATATTTCATGTAGTGGGTGGGAGGGAAGCTGTTGGCCTTCAAATGAACTCCATAGGGGAGAAATCCTCCCGCAGAGGTTTCCAAGAAAAGTGATAATCCCTTTTGCTGTAAACAAATAACTTGCACAAGGCACTTAAAGGCCACAGACCTGATGCTCACTTCCTTCAGTCCTGAGATGTTTCTGTCACATTTGCTGTGTATGTCTGAAGGTTCAGATAGGGCAGTTTAGCACAACTTGTTTTAACTCCAATACTCTGCAATAGCTACTGTAACTCCTAAGGCAGGGGTTCCCAAACTAAGGCCCGGGGTCCGGATCTGGCCTGTGGTGCCATTTCTTGTGGGCCCCACCCCTCTAAGGGCATTTGAGAAACAAAATGGCCACCCCGTTGAAGCTGTTGAAACTTCCCCTATCATGCATGCAGGGAGGGCAAAATGGCCGTCCAGCCCTCGAAGCAGATGAAGACTCTGAGAAACAGAGGTAGCCTACTCAGGGCCATAACTAGGGCAGGACAATTGGGGCTTTGCTTCAGGGTGCCAAGTTTAAAAGGCATGTTCTTCTTCAGCTGCCCATGGCAAAAGCATCCCCAACCAGACTTCTAGGATTGGTCCAGTAGCCTGGTCTGTCATCACAGACAAAATAATGGCAGGCCACACGAGCTAGCAGGACTCATGTTGATGGGAATGAGGAGGAGAATGGAGGAAAAGCTGTCAGAATACATGGACTCACTATTGGCAACAGAGGGCAGGTCTAACCAGAGCTTGGCCAAGATTTTTGAAGAAGAGAAGGAGGCAGTTTCTAGATGTACATCTGGTGGGCCTGAATCATGAGTAGAAGAGGCTTCCTCCACCAGTGAGCAGGTTATCTGTGCCTGACAGGAAATCAGTGTATGAATATATGTGATGTGCTAAATATTATCTAGATACAGTACTGTGCAGTTGGTTGGAAAGAAAATCAATATGTGATTGAGGGGGCATAACTTGAATACCCAAACATCACCAAAAATGGAGAGGGTTGAGATGAGAGTGAGTAGAAGACTATCTCTATTTTTGGTGTGTCTAGGTGGTTGTGGGTTGAGTAATGCACACACACACACCCCAAGCTGGTGGTGTTTTGCATAGTATTGTATATCAGTATGGGTGTGTGTGAAGAACTTACCCCTCAAGGATTAATGGAAATATTTAAAGGTACAAAAGAGTGTAAATCAAATGGCCTTGAAAGTTGTGGCTAGCTGGAGAGCTGAAAGAAGCCCTCCTTATCTCTTCTGCCCCTGAGCCAGCATTGGGATTTTTTTTACAACTGTGAATGATTGATGTTTTAGGACTGTGATGGTGAACCTTGGCACTCCACCTGTTCTTGAACCTAAATTCCCAGAAGCCCAAGTCCCTGTGAATCCATACAAATGGGTCTATTGCGTATATACACAGTAAACCCATTCATGTGGATTCCCAGGGACTTGGGCTTCTGGGAATTGAAGTCCAACAACAGCAGGAGTGCCAATGTTCCCCATCACTGTTTTAGGATGAGCTAACCTCTGGGTGGGTTGTAGCAGGGGAGAAAATTACCCTGTGGTCATAGCACTCCAAATCACCAAGATCAGGAGATGAGGTGAGGGGTATAACCATCCCCAAGAACAGCGTGGAGGTTAGTTAAACTTTGGCTTAGTGGTTAAGACACTGAGCCTTATGACTGGAAGGTCAGCAGACCAGCAGTTTGAGACCTGAGTGCTGCATGATGGAGTGACCTCCCATCATCTGTCCCAGCTCCTGCCAACCTGGCAGTTTGAAAGCAAGTACTGTACCATATTTGCTGGCGTATAAGACCCACTTCCCTTCCTTAAAATACACTGGAAAATGGAGTGCATCTTGTACTGTATATATTGACCTATAGTTGGCTATTTTGGTAATAATGGGATGTGTCTTATATGCCAGCAAATATGGTAGTTGCAAGTAGATAAACAGGTGGGAAATGTATCAGCGTTCTGTGTGCTTTGGCATCTAGTCATGACCATGGAAACATCAGCAGATGCAGGCAGCACTGGCTCTTTAGCTGCAAACAGAGTTGAGTGCTACCCCTAGAGTTGGAACTGACCAGGTTTTGACAGTCTTAATCACTAGGCCACCAGGGCCTTTCACTTGCAGTTAGGCCACTGTTAAACTATACTGAATGAATGAGCCAGTATGAGGTTCTTGTGATCTTTTCAGATGAAGATTTTGTTGTGCATGTTACTCTGTCTCAGGCAAAGAATAACTTCCTCTTGTATTTTCCAAATATTTCTACTTCTCTTAACAATTAAAAATAAATAAACCAATGCTACTTATTAAAGAGGGACCAGTTCTACATAACTTTACTGTCTTTGGAAACTCTGCCAAGAAGTGTATAGGAAGTATTAAGAAACTGTTTTATTAATGTTATCAGGGAAAATCAATACAGTACTCTCCTCCCACCACAAGGTGTGTGAGTAATAAAAGTCTGATTTCAAAAGGCACAAGACAGTTTTCTTTATAGATGGTTGCACCAATAGGACATTACATGCCTTCAACCTATTATCAATATATAACATTAGTTTTATATGTTTCTCCCCCTCTTTCCAAAAAGCTGCATATTCTTGTCCAGGTCTTGTTCCTTTTGACTAGGGATTGCTAATTTGTTCACACCATGGGTCAGACCATGCCCCCTTGGACAGATGTGCTGGCCAGAGGCGTGGTTCCTTCCACTGCTTCTGCCACTTCTGGTGGTGGTGGCGACAACGAACACAATCACGACATATTTTTTTCTGTTTTTACTTCTTCTGCTGTTTCCTGTGGCAGTGGAAGTGAGGGCTGCATATTTTTAAAGGTTTTTGTTGGTTTTTGGGGCTTTTTTGGCAGTTTTGGCTGGGTTTTGGGGACTTCCGGAGGGTTTTTTGTGGGTTTTTGGCACTTCCAGCACATTTTCATCACATTTTCATCACATTTTCATCACTTCTGGTGCCCACCATCCGGGCCCTGCTACTGACACCCGGAGGGGAGAAATTACCGGCAGCTATGGGTGGGGGAGGGACGCTGTATGTACATATGATACTTGATTAATTGTATTGGAGTATTTTATTGCTCACTCCCTGGTGCAGCATTCGGGTCTCGAACTGTTGATCTTTCAACCATCAAGTTCAGTGCCTTAACCACTAAGCCACTGCAGTCCCTACTATCAGAGTCATATACCATCTCCAAATTGTTTTACAACAATTCTCTTTTATTCTAATGGACATATTTTTCATACATTTCAATATTCTATCCCATTCTTCTTCTTCAATTTTAACACTTAAATCCATTTCAGCATCACAACACTTCTTTGGTACTTTTATGTTATACTCATTGTGCAGCTTAAGATGTAGCTAGGACAATTCCATTTTCATAGATGTGTGTCAGGTGTCTTTTGAGCCATAGGAATACAAAAGATTTATTAGAATAAAGACATTCCCTTGTCTGATGTGTAAGTCAGCCTATAAATCAGAAATGCTGTCTCTGAGGCCATCATGGAGAAAGCCCTGAGGTACTGTAACTACATGCTTCTGCAAAGATATTCCACTTCCCCTGAATTTTGAAGGCCTCTGGGAACATCTGAGAATTAATCTATAACTTACCAAATGGTCACCTCTCATCCAGAAGCAGAAAGATATACAAATCCTGGACAGAATCCATAGTGGATCAACAAAGATCTGTCCCATGTAGCAATTTTGAAAATGGTGTTCTTACAAGAACAGTAGATGGTGATATCTTAAAGAAGTGGAAGAATACAGATTATGTAGGATGTCTAGAGTTCTGAACAAAGGTAGCAACAACTTTGTGAGGTCTTGCTATTATTGCCGTGGTCCTTCCGGGTACTACTTCATCCTCTTCCATGACTTTGTAGCCATCCTGACCATATCCCAGTGATGGCGAACCTTGACACTCCATCTGTTCCTGAACTTCAATTCCAAGAAGTCCTGATCAGCAGGAGTGTTAACTTGGGCTTCTGGTAATTGAAGTCCAAGAACGCCTGGAGTGCCAAGGTTCGCCATCATGGCCATATCCTATTCACAGCCCAGATCATTTCCATGAATAAACACAGTGTCTCATCTTGTCCTGAAATTTGCCTTGTTTTGGGTGCTCCATTCTCCTCACAACTTATCTGAAAAGCTGGAAAACGTGTGTAGTATCATTAAATATGTATTTCTCGACTTTGGTGGTCATTAATCAGCCTCTCCATTAGCTTTGTACTAATTTAATTGCATACCCTGGTGAAAAATTGTACATGCAGGACCATTCCTGGGCTTGGCAGTACAACGATGATTTTTCAACCCTGTCTTCATTATTTTTTCACACCGTCTGCAACGTGATGTTCCCGTTACCTCTCTTCAGAAATGTCAGCACCCCTTCTTCCTTCTCTCCCCCTTCCTTCGAAATACTTTTTAAAAAAAATTACCTCCCAAAGTTCAGATGTTCAAACCAACCAAGAAGAGCTGAACATCATTTTAACAAGAGAGTAGACACTTGTGTGATTTTGGCTAACCAAAGAGGGTGTTTGAACAGTTGCGAGTTGTTTTAAGAGCTTGGCTAGGACTGTTTTAATATTAAGAAACATGATCACTAAATTATAAATGCACTATTTAAAGTACATCTATAATTAATGTCCAAGGACAAGTTCTATAAATATATTAATTTCCAAATGATTTTTGGTCCATAAACCTTCTTCAAGGCAAATAATTTTGTAATTAGAAGGGCCAGTGATGACATCTGTCACCCTCACCCCTACCCTGGGCTTCTGAGCATAGCTGCAATTCTCTCAAGTGCTGTAAGAGGACCTTGAATTTCTCCAGTAAAACAGTATAGTGTTACAAGATATCCTTCAAGTATCCATGAATTATTCCCATTATTATTCTAAGTATTTTCTATGACTTTGTTTTGAATAGGCAACTAAGACTTTGGTTTTGCAAAATACCTCCTCCTGGTAGAGAAGAAAACATAAGGAACTAATTCAGGGGTGGCCAACCTCTTTATGCCATGGGCCTGACCAGCCCCCCCCCCAACAGTTGAGTGGGCTGGAACATGTCCCCAGAAGCAGAAGCGGGCACATTTATGGCTGTTGTAAATGCACCCATTTCTGCATTTATGACAGCTGTGTGCATATTTACACTTGCACAGGTGTGTTTTACAGCTGACGTAAATACATCTGCTTCCACTTCAGGGTGCAGTGAAGGCAGTGACGGGCTGGATGGAATGGCGTCACAGGCTTGGTATGACCAATGGGCCATAGGTTGAGAACCCCTGAAATAATATGTTGAGATAAATTAACAATTTTTGACCTCCTTCTTGGGAGCATAGTGGCTACAATTTAAAATTTCCCCCATGGTCAGTGTGACTTCTATGAGCTATTTGGTTCAGTTCAGTGGGCAAGAAAATCTTCAGAAGGAGGATGTGTTTTTAAATTCCATTTGGGAAAGACACAGAGAGAAGAAAGTTGGAGAGGGCAAGAACTTTGGCGGATCGGAGAGGCTCTCTTATCATTCCATCGGTTAGAGAGGCGCATCTCTCTAGCACCAGAAGGAGGGCCTTCTCCGTGTCCGCCCCGGCCCTTTGGAACCTCCTGCCAACTGAGTTACGTCTGCAGACAGAGCTCCTGCCCTTTCGGAAGGGCTTAAAAACCTGGCTGGCAGGGCAGGTGTGGGGCCCCAGGAATGTGGGGTCCCATGTTGGGGGGCTGATCTGATAGGACAGCCACCCTTCTCGCTGTTTTAAACTTTAAACTTTAACTTTTAAATCTGTTTTTTTAGTATTTTGCTAAAAAAAATTTTATTTTAATTTTTGAAATTTTTTAAAGTTTTAAAGTTTGAAATTTTTTAGTATTTTATCAATTACAGTCTCCACTATCTGAATTGTTAAGTGTATTTTTTCTGTATGTAGAGGGTATGATGGGACTGTTAGTAGGTTACACTTAATGGGGAATTGATTGATTAACAATGTATTTTTTAATATATGTTGTAAGCCGCCCAGAGTTGGGTTTACCTGATTGGGGCGGTATATTAAATTGGAATAAATAAATAAATAAGTAGCAGAATTTCAACATGTTTGTGCAGGAGAGGCACTGAAAGAGTCAATCCAGGTGTTGACATTATGTATTTGTATTTGTATCTGTATTTTATTTTAGGGGTTTAAAAACTATAAAACTAGCGCTGTTTCCTATGGACTGTGGATAGTTCCTAGGGCTCTGGTGGTGAACCTATGGAACACATGCTGGAGGGGGCATTCAGAGCCCTCTCTTTGGGCATGTGCGCAGTTGCCCCAGGACAGAGCTCACCCAACCCCTCTTCCCAGCAGCCCAATGTGGGGGCACTTCCTCCCTCCCCCCAGCAGTCCAACGGGAGTGTCCCCTCCCTCCCCCAGCACAGTTAGCCCCATCCCTCTGCCCAGCAGCCCCATAGGAGTGCTTCCTCCCTCCCTTGTCTGGGGTAAGGTGGTGTGAGGGTGTGGCAGAGATAGCAGTTTGGGCACTCAGCCTCTAAAAGGTTCGCCACCACTGTCCTAGGGATTACATTAGCTCACGCCAACATCTGTTCATCTGAGCTACACTGTCTGTGAACATGGAAACGACAAAACAAACAAGCAGGACTTGCAACAAGATATTATAACATGAAGTGCTGTTGCTCACAGATTCTAGGCCTCTCCCAGGATGTTCCAATCAACTCAATTTCTTTATTTTCTTTCTCCCATTTTCCCATCCCTCTCCCCCAATATTCAGAAAACAGTCTGACCCCAGCCATGTTAGTCATCAGTAATTTGTCTTGGAGTTGCCTACTTAGATTCCTTCTCTCCAAATTTTATTCTCATCATGCACATTGGTTTTGTTTAAACCAGCTGATAATGTCCTGCTTATGCACAGGTGGTACCGTCCTGGCTACACATACTGAACATCATTGATAGACCTATTTTGTATCCTATAGCTCTAACAGTTCTGTTAAACTGGTGAGTCATATGGCAGGCATGACTAGACACTAGAGCACACTGAATGCTGCTACATTTCCTGCCAAAATGGTACCTATTTATCTAGTTGCAATTTTTTGCTTTCAGTTTGCTAGGTGGGCAGGAGCTGGGACAGAGATGGGAACTCACTCAGTTGTGCAGCACTTGGGTCTCAAATGGCTAACCTGCTGGCCTTCCAGTTGTCAAGTTCAGCATCTTAACTACTAAGCCACCACAATCCCTGTGAATTTGTATAGTTCTTTTAAAAATCATCTAAGCAACATGTTATATCTTTGCCTAATTAGTTGCAAATTGCTCAGTAAATACCTAATATGGTCTGATTTAAAGATAAGGAACAGGAAGACAAGAAGGCTATAGGGAGCATGAAGTTAGTAATCCACAGTGGCCACCTGGAAAGCAGGTCCCCCTGGGCTCAGGACTCCCCATTTGAGTCAGATACTGTAGACTGTAATTCTATTTGAATTATAAAAAACACTTTCATCTTTTGCTATGTTCATTAGCACCCGGTTTTATCCAAACTGGGGTTCTCTTTTCTCTTATAAAAGATAATTTATGAATGGCTACCCTACCTGGCACCAAAATGATTAGAGGGCCTATTTTATACCCTATATAATTTTAAAAATAGATTTTCAGTAGTTTGTGCTGTGTATTTGCAAAGACTTTGGCTAAAAGTGATAAATATAATTCACCTGCTGCATGTCTCATGCGCACTTGTGACTTCCTCATCTATTTGTTTCTCCAGTCTTGGATTTCCTGTCGATTAATTCCAGACAATGTCCCTGAATTCTAATATGAGCAAGTAAGGGAACAGGGGAGTTTTCTCCATTTACTCTGTTCTCTACATTGTTCATGATTTTTCTAGACCTTTCTCTTGAGCCATCTCCTCGTTTCTAAAGCCTTCACACCTTTTGTCTTTCCTCACCCCTTAATTCCTTCAAATCTGAGTTAAGCAAGCACCCAATTGACACTAAATTCCACCGTTCTCTGTATGTGCAAAATTGAATCCAGAATGTAATGTCTAGTGCAGAATATTGATTTCAAAAGACTGATAAATCTCGTCCCAGAAGTTCCAGCCATGCCATTTTGCAAAGCTTCATTCTGTAATAACTGCCTCAAGAGGAAGAAGTTATTAAAGTCACAGAAAGTTGTGCTGGTGGCTCACATTTCATTAGGCACAGTGTAGCTCAAGTATGGTCCTTAGGGATGTGTTTGGTTCAAAAGGTTGGTGCCCTGAACCCATCTCTCAACAAAACATCATTTTTTCCAGCAAAAAATAAATAAATAAAAACAAAATGCCAATTGGGGCTCCTGAAAGCCTTCAGTCACCTTTGAGATACCTCATTTTTGAACTCACTGCAAAGTTCACATAAAAACCCAGAAAAATCCCAGAAGCGGATTTTCAGCTATTTCTGCTTTTTAATAAGTCCCCACATTTTTAGTGGCCCATATAGCCCCCAGAGAATCCTAGGATAGAAAATTAGCCCTTGGATCCATAAAATTTCACCACTATTTCTTTAGAATATACATGAAAGTTCACGTTTCTTCTGAAAGTGTTCCTGGAAGACGGATCCATACAAAACAGTGAATGGCCAGAAAACCATTTATTTATTTATTCTTCAAATTTATACCCCGCCTCGCTCAGGCGAACCTGACTCTAGGCGGCTTCCATACAAACAAAACAATATCCCACCAACCCCCCCCCCCATTGAGTCCTCTATAGCTGCCCAAGACCCCCAAGTTCTCTCCCTTCGAGGCCGGGTGGCCGAGGAAGGCCCCTTTTATCTTCCTCCCGGCCGGTGACGGGGGCCGGGAGGGTGCGGCGGCGGCGGTGGCATCTGGCGCGGCAGCGGCGGCGTTTCTTCGGGCCTCCCCTGGCCAGGGAGGCCCCTTTTATCTTCCTCCCGGCCGGTGACGGGGGCCGGGAGGGTGCAGCGGTGGCGGCGGCGTCTGGCGTGGCGGCGGCGGCGTTTCTTCGGGCCTCCCCTGGCCAGGGAGGCCCCTTTTATCTTCCTCCCGGCCGGTGACGGGGGCCGGGAGGGTGCAGCAGCGGCATCGGCGTCTGGCGCAGTGGCAGCGGCGGTGTTTCTTCGGGTCTCCCCTGGCCAGGGAGGCCCCTTTTATCTTCCTCCCAGCCGGTGACGGGGGCCGGGAGGGTGCAGTGGCAGTGGCGGCGGCGGCGTCTGGCGCGGCGGCGGCGTTGGCGTTTCTTCCATTGTTGCATTGAGGGGTGCCAGATGTCCTGGCATGTCCTGAACCAGTGATGGCAAACCTTGGCACTCCAGGTATTCTTGGACTTCAATTCCAAGAAGCCCAAGTCAGTACTCCTGCTAATCAAGCAGGAGTGCTGACTTTTATACTGTATATATATAAACCCTCCAGAAACACTGCTTCCTAATCGTTTGGGGGGGGAAACCCACAGAGAGATATTGTCATGATAGGACTTTACTCTCAAGTAAGCCCTTCATGCTTCTGAGCTGTCGCCTCCTGGCTGAGCAACCCAGGACTCGAGATTAGTGTAAATAAGGTAACATGAGCCAAATAACTACTCCAGGCCTCTTCAGGTACTATAATTTAAAAAGATATATTGAAATCAAAGTAAGTTACAGAATAAAGTTCAGCAAAAGTTCAGAAAGCATATTAAAATAAAGAAAGCCACTACAGTATCTGTGGAAAAGCCAGTGTGGCCCTCCCTCTGTCTAAATCAGCAACAATACATGATTGCAGTTAGATGCAAGAGAGTGTGCTCTTCCCCCTCCTTTTCTGGGGCTTTTATCTCCTCTCTCAGGGTCTGCCTCCCAGCCATTCCCCTAAGGGATTCTAACCAATGATCTTACAGCATGACTTCTTCTTCTTCTTCTTCTTCTTCTTCTTCTTCTTCTTCTTCTTCTTCTTCTTCTTCTTCTTCTTCTTATTATTATTATTATTATTATTATTATTATTATTATTATTATTATTATTATTATTATTATTATTATTATTATTATTATTATCATCTCCTGGCTACCGGGATTCCGCCCCCTTGCCAGCATTTGAAAAGGCAGCCCGGGAAGGCAGGACTTTGCCCCCGCTGCCCGAGGACCACCTGGGGATGGGGGTAGGATTTCACCGCAGCTGCACTTGGACTTAATTGTGGTTGTGGTAGAGAGGATGTAGGTTAAAATTGGAATGGTATTCTGTATTGTATATTGTACATTGTCAAATTGATTATTTTTGTATTGGGTATTAGCTATTGATTATACTGTGATTTTATTGTTTATTTTGCCTGAGTATTGTTTATGGATTGTATTCTGATTTGTGTGTGTGTGTGTGTGTGTGTGTGTGCATTATATATATATATATATGCATTACTGTTAGCCGCCCTGAGTCAGATATCCTCTGATTGGGCGGGATATAAATATAAAAATTAAAATTAAAAATTAAATTAAACTCTGCAAAACTTACTTCTCAGCAACCATGTCAAAATCTTGGGTGCATACGGGTGCATTTTATTTTTGCTTCCGGGAAGGACGAGGGCTTCATGGGCCAGATGAATTGGTGTCAGGGGCCAGATCCAGGCCCTGGGCCATAGTGACCAGCCCCCTGAACCACATGACTGGCCTGTGGCCCAAAAAGTTTGGGCACCCTGGTCTAAAGCATCTCCCATGCATTGAAATCTCCATCTTGGATGGGCTGTAGCACAAGGTACAGTAATTTGGTGGGCAAAATCTCATGAAAAAGTGCAGCTCCAAAAAGGGCTTTTTCATGACAAGTATATGTCCTGACATTTCATTAGAAAGAAGCTGAACAACAGTGTGATATACTGTCTCTCCACTTGAGGATTTATGAAAGGGATTGGAGATGAATATACCTGTTCTGTCAATTTTAAACAAACAAACAATAAATAGGATTCCTTTCGATATTAACTGTCATTTAACTTCAATATCTAAATCTTGTTTCATGTTCCCAACTGCTTGTAATACAGTACTTGAATGGCATATACTGTATTCTTAGACCTGTTTTCATTTTCCTGTGAAGTATCTGTTGATCTCCTATATTGGTTAATCTCACTGTAAAACAATAGTATCAAGGTAAAGACACTGAGCTTGATGACCGGGAGGTCAGCAGTTCAAAACCCAAGTTCTGTGCAATGGAGTGAGCTCCTGTCTCTGTCCTAGCTCCTGCCAACCTAACAGTTCAAAAGCAATAAATTGCAATTAGAGAAATAGGTACCACTTTGGTTGTGAAAGGTTCGCTGCACTCCAATGTCTAGTCATGTCTGCCACATGATCACGGAAACATCTGCAGACACAGACAGAGCTGTCTCCTTGGTTGTAAATGGAGATGAGCACCACTCCCTAGAGTCGATTATTGGATTTTGAGCAAGGGATACCTTTAACTTTAATAAACAGATAGCAAGGTGCTCTATATTCTGGGTGGTAGAGAAAGGATGATTAGAGAGGCAGAGGCTGGGCCAGTTGGTGAGAATTTGATATAAGAGGCTGAGGAGGAGGAAGAGAGGAGTGACTCATCTCCTACAAGATTGGAAGAGGGAGGATGGGACGAGACTAAAAGAGCAGATTCAGTATTCTGTCTCTTGGCTAAAGAGGATTTGATCATGCTCCAGAACACCTGGACAAAGCCTGAGTTCACGTGCAGTTGACAAAGGAAAGGGATTTTGTTGGGGAGTTCTGGTCTTTAGCTCTACATCATCACCTGCCCCTCCACCAGCCCAGGGGAGACTTTGTTCACCAGTGAGGCATCCTGCCCTACTCTGACCCAATGCAGGCATGGAAGTACAAGAAAGAATGCCTGAGACAACAGCAGGCAGGTCTTGGGTAACTCTGATTCTGGTGAGCAGTGTGGCCAGGTTATCCTGCTATGGTAACAGAGTAGACCATACTGCCAGCAACTCAATGCTGAGTGTCAGGCGGCAATTAACTAACCTGACAACCCTGAGGACTAATGATGTAGGTGCCAAAGTCCAAAGGGAAGGGAGATTAAATCCCACTTGATGATGGAGGGCAACAGCTTCATCAATACTGGCCTGGGGACAATGAGGACTTTGCGTGCCAAAAGGGCTCAGGACCAGAATGTGACTTGTGGAACTGGATCAGTGGTACAAGAGGTCATGCTACGATGCAGAAGGCAAATGGAAGGCCACTGTGTTATATTCTCAGGACAGTCTTCATGACTGATTGCCATGAGGATCGCCTATATTTGGATTCAGGTATGGCAGAAGAAGAAGATAGCTATACAGCTTATCCTTGAAGAGAATGGAGTGGCTTGAGGCTGGGTTGAAGACTTGACACCTTTTACAGACTGGAGATAATCGGAATCAAGGTTCCGCAATTTGGGTTCAGGAAAAGACTAGACTTGGTAGTAGGTTAATGAAGCCAATGTAGCCCCAAGCAAGACAGGAAGCAACTGGCACCCAACTCCTTCTTCTATTCTCTTCTCAAACCTTAATAAAATCTAACAAACCCAAGAGTTTGGACTTTATCAAAACTATGATCGATGAGGGCTTTCTCCCTGCACTACCCAATTCGGAGGAAGCAGAATTCACAATATCCCCATGGTGGAAGATACTCTGAGCTTTTGTCTTCCAGGACAATATTTTCTTTGCTTCTGGAATTACCCAGAGCTGGACAATCATATAAGCTATACAGAGTTACATATAGCATTTGTCGCAAACAAACTATGTACATACAATTTCTTATATGCATTCTGTTGCAGGTTTGTAGATTTTCTCTTCCACATTTTTAGACCCCAGAAATTCTAAGGTCAGTGCAATTCTTGCTGCTTACGTCCCTCGGCTTTTGCTCAAATATCAAGTCAATTAATTCTGATTTTGCCTGAGATTTAACATTTATACGCCTGTTGACAAACAAGCTGAGATCAAAACATTTACCAAGGGCATATCTAATGCACTGAATTACTTCAGTTTTACAACATGTTTAATAGTAAGGATGTGTTGACCCAAAGAATTCTGGTTTGTTGAGGTGGATGAGAATTCTCTCTTAGGACAAACTAGAGATTCAGGGAAATACACATTCCTTACTCCTGCAAAGGGATTTTTTGAGAAATACAGTACTGTGCAATAGTCTTAGGCCACTACTATCAGGTTTGGTGGAAAATTCAATGAGTGATTTACTGAAGTATAATTTAGTCCCTTACCCACTTAGACACACCAAAGTTTGAGGCAATCTTCTGTTGACTCTCCTCTTATCCTTCTCCAAGCTTGGTGAAATTTGGGGTTAGGGTGTCTTGAATTATTCCCCCCATCATTGTGACTTCACAATGGACCCCTGCACATATTTCCCAATGCATAGTTGTACTCTCAGTTATTGTTCCTATTAGGTACACATTCTGACTTTAGGTTTGCTGTGTGATTAACTCAGGCCAGTTTTATGTCTTGCACATAAAACTGAAGTACTTTCAGAAGTCATCCAACAGCAGCAGCATTTTAAAAAATTCAATTACAGTTTTCAATTTGCTTGTGTTGTTGGGTGAAATAAAATGTGTGTATTTGTGTGTACAGTATCTCAGATACAATAATAAAATGGCAAAGGATATTTCCTGTGCATTCATTCTAAGCGTTCTGTTTTCAAAAACACATTTAATTTTAAATGGTCAGATTCACTCGTAAACCATTTAACAAAATTTTGGAAGAATGGAACGCTTAACTAATAGCAACAAAGAAATATATATTGCTGCACATTTTTGAGGAGGGGGTCAACAAAGAGCATACAAGGCAGCAGGAATTACTGTGGCTTTCTGCTTTTTCAGCATATTTCTATTAAGAGAATATATCATAAAATAGGTGTTGTTCTCAGTGACTTGCTTCAGTTTAGAGCCTGCTCATTTGTTCCTAATATGAGCAGCTGAAAACTACTGGACACAAATGTCCTCTTTGGATGTAGGAGACAATCTTTTTTATGAGTCTGTGTAAAGCAAATAGTTAAAGATGGCTAAAAATAACCAAACAGAAGGTAGTTGCTTAAATATGCATTAGTTGCTTTTGATGTCTAGTTAGAACCAGTTATTAAACCCTTAATGTCTGACATTTAGGGTAAGACTGGGAGAGGAACAATTTGATGGTATAAATGGAGCCAGCAGCGGAGAGAGATTGTCTGAATTTCACAGGGACTGCCAGAAGAAGCTGTTTTGTGCTTTCAAGGGAAATCAGAGGGCTCATGGTCTGAGAAGAGGTAATGGATGGAGATAGGATCACCCTAATCACCACTCACCTGTCGAATCACCTGTTTGTGAATTGATAATGTTAAGACATTGAATTTGACAACCAGTAGGTTGGCAGGTCAGCAGTTCAAGACATGAGTGCTGCAAAATTGAATGAGCACCTGTTGTCCATCCCAGCTCCTGCCAATCTAACAGTTCGAAAGCAAGAAATTGCAAGTAGGTTAATAGGTACTGTTTGGTCAGAAAGGTGGCATCTACTCATGCCTGCCACATAGGGTTGCCATATGTCCCAGTTTTCCAGGATTTTCCTGGATTCAAGCTGTCCCGGCTGGTTTAAGAAAAAAGATGTAAAAGTCCCAGATTTTTAAATTTGAACAAAGGAACCAAGATCACCTCTCACCAAGGGATTTTTGCAAAGAGTTAATTCACTGCCTCCCTGCCTTTCTTTCAATTATCTGCTTGAAAGTGGTGAAGGCAAAACAGCACCCTGAGAAGCCAACCCGGGAGGGGAGACACTTGCAAGCAAGATAACTGAAAGAAAGGCACGGAGGCAGTGAAATAACTCTTTGTAAAAATCCCTTGGCTCACCTTGAAGTTTGGGGGACAAGGAGTCATCTTCAGCCCTTTTCCTCGAAAGAAAAGACAAGAAATACCCATATTTAAGAAGCCAAAGCTTCACCATACACTGGGATGGAGGATTCCTTCTTCACATGACTGCAAAGGGTTAATTGCATAGGTTTGGTATTCCTAGAGAGGAAGGGAAAAGGATGGTCAGAAAGTGAAGAGTCCTTCATCACAAAGGTCTTCCTCCAAAGTAAGTCCCTTCCTGTCTCCTGCTTTTCTCAAAAAAATAAAAGTAGAACCATCAAGAATAGTATTTTTGCAAGAAGAATCACAAGGGGAAAAAAACCTCTTGACTATAGTTTATTTTAAACTGACAAAGGCTATCCGCCCTGGATGGGGATTCTGCAGGGTCTTAGAGCCACAGTCTCCCTGACAGCCCCATCTGACACATGCACAGTTTGAAGAGTTCAGTGATGTCATGTGGCTGTCCTGGTTTGGCGGGAGAGAATTATGACAACCCTACTGCCACGTGACCACAGAAACGTCTGCAAATGCAGACAGCACTGGCTCTTTGGCTGTACCCTAAAGTTAAATAGGACTGGCTTTTGAGCTTTACCTTTACTATGCTCCACAGTAGTGAACCTTAGCACTCCAGTTGTTCTTGGACTTCAATTCCCAGTAGCCCTGATCAGCAGATGTATTAACTTGGGCTTCTGGGAACTGAAGTCCAAGAACAGCTGGAGTGCCAAGGTGTGCCATCACTGCAGGAAAACATAAAAGGAAGAAAAAGAAAAGTAATGAAAGATAAAGTACACAAACACTTGAAAAGAAAGATATGAAGAATAGAATATTAGCTTTACAGCTGGATAAAAACCTGGGATAATCTGAGGTCTTTGAAGCCACTGCCCTGCAGCTTGCTTTAATATTATCTTGATGAGGATATTTTCAACTGATTTTGTTTATACAGAAGGCAGCCATTGACCCTTCTCTCACTTTCCTTTGAGATTCTTTGTGTTCGTATTTCCTCTTCCCCCTCCCACTTCTCGCTGAATCGGAAAATGTTAAAGGAGAAGGTGGTTTCCAACAGGAGAAGCCAGTGGCAGCCTCTAGCTTTGGTTCAATGGAGCATGCAAGGAGAAGCTTGTATTTCTTGACATATGCAGTTCTTGGTATAAATCTAGTTGGAATCCATCCTTCTCAGTCATGGAAGTACATCTCCAAAATGTCAAGTCTGAGATCTTTTAGACTCATATTCTCTGCTTTTCATTTCACTCAACCTATCTCCCTCTCTCTGTCTCTCACACATATGTGGCTCACCTTGATGGCTTAGGTGAGGAATTTTGTGAGAACCATTTATTTGCCTTTGCAGTTTTCTCATGTACTCCAGGATATACTGCTTCTGCATTATAAATGGAAAACATCTAGCAATTTCATCCCCCCCCCCCCATTGGAACCTCTTACACCTCATGTTTGTTGCCTCCTGCATTACTAAGTTTGATCCTGCATTACTAAGTTTGATCATTACACATGGTGTCATGTTGTTAAACTAGAATTTGCACAATATTGAAAGGGGGTGGGGCTGTGGTGGCTCAGTGATTAAGAAGCTCACCTTCTTAGCTGGAAAGCTGGCAAGTCGGCAGTTCAAGACCCGGGTACTGCATGACGGATTGAGCGCCTATTTCTGTCCTAGCTCTTGGGGACATGAAAGGAGCCTCATTTGGGTGTTCCCTGAGCAGAGTTTCTTCTGCAAAAATCTTTTCAAGAGACTGGGTATACACTCTCTTTCAAATAAATCTCATCCAGATTATGTCTGTATCAGTGCCAGTGTTGTATGCTTTGAGATCTCTAAGAGGAAAAGAAATTCCCAGAAATGAGGAAAAGCAAACAGCTGTAATGGGGAGAGTGTATGTTGGAACTGAACCAAAATGGAGCCAGTCTATTTGCACCAAAAAAAAGGTAGAAGACCCTGACAAGGAGCCCTGGAAGGCGTGGGTGGAACATGACCATTTAGTTCATTCCAGCAATCACATTGTGTGATCACTGGGAAATGGAACAAACCAACCTGTCCCTGGTGCAGACCAAACAGCAGGCTTAATGTCTGCCTGACTGCACCCTTATTTTCATTTTAGTAGATTCTCGGCTTGTCATTACATTATATGCAAATCAGGAATTGTAGTTTAAAATCTATTTAAAATAATTTATACCCTATTCTTCTTCCCAAAAGAGATCAGGTAGACGTGGATTTAAAAAAATATACAAGGAACAATAGTGATCGGTAAAACCATAAAAGGCAACAGTTAGGATAATGCCATGGCAGTTACTAATCATGTGTCTGGCCAGGTTATCCTGCTATGATAATAGAGTAGACCATACTGCCAGCGACTCAGTGCTGTCAGGGGGCTGTTAACTAACCTGACAGCCCTGAGGACTTACGGCCTGGGGTGATGGTCCCCAAGTGGATTCAGTCCCACTTGAATTAATCTTGATGGAGGCCAGCAGGTTCATCAATACTAGCCTGGGGCTGAAGAGGACTTTGCGTGCCAAAAGGGCTCAGGATCAGAGACTCGCGGAACTGAATCAGTGGTACGGATGTCACACTGTGATGCGGATGGCAGATGAAAGGCCACTGCATTGTATTCAAAGGACAGTCTTCATGGCTGATCTCCAAGATTCGGATTCAGATACAGAAGAAGTTACTAATCCAAGTACAGTTGTACCTCGCTTAAAGAGTATAATGTGTTCCACAGGATTGCTCTTTAAGCGAGTTTGCTCTTTAAGTGAAACACCATTGTAAGTGACCAATTGTGACTTCTGGCGGGGGGGGGGGATTGCGAACCCTGATTAATTTGTTAAGCGAGTTTTTGGTTGGTTTTATTTGTTACTGCTCTTTAAGCAAGTTATTCTTTAACCGAGGTGCTCTTTATGTGAGGTTTGACTGTACTAACTCTGGGTTGGGCTGCTGATTTTGTTAATAGACCAGAGTTTCTTTATGCTATGGTTTCTGGTTTGTACAGAGCCATAATTAGGATAAGCAACCAGGATTTTGACCAGGGCATCAAAGTTTAGAGTTCGGAAAAATGTTGGCCTTTGGTGAAAGAAATGGGAAAGATGTGAATCTACCTATCTGAATTTGCAGCTGGCTCTCCACCTAGGCAAATAAGCTGCCTCCAGCCACTTTTCCCAGATAGTGGTCATTGCCGTCTTAATCCCTGGCTTTCCTCTCCATTTTTTCATCATCTCCCTTGATTTCTCATGAACCAAGCTTAACCAAGAGGGCAAAAACTCTAAGAACCAAACTTGCTAGTTATATCTCTGGATTTGTACATAATAACAAGCCAGAGATCTCCGAAAAGGAAACTTAAGTTGTGGTCTGTTAGCTGAAATCCTTTTGCTGAGCATTAGAAAAGTCCATTCCTAAGGGGGTGCAGTGTCTCAGTGGTTAAGAAGCTCGGCTTGTTAGCTGGAAGGCTGGCAAGTCAGCAGTTTGAAACCTGCATGACAGATTGAGTGCCTGTCTCTGTCCCAGCTCTTGGGGACACAAAAGGAGCCTCATTCGGGCATCCCCTGAGCGGAGTTTCTCCAGCAAAAATCCTTTCAACCCAGAATAATTTCTGACATGAAATTATTATTATTATCCATTCCTACTTGCAAATGAAGAGTACCTGCTACAACTCTTGAGGGCGCACATGAGCCCTTTGCTTGTTGTATGCACATTTGTATGCCTCCAAGCTGAGTGGTGGGCATTTTTCATTTGCCGATTTATAATGCTAAGCAAGAGGATTTCAACTCTTGTTCCTCTAAGTTGTGTGAAGGATAAACAGACCAGGTTGGTGCTTTGTACAGGCTGTTTGCTGTTCATGATTTAAGCATTATGAGCAAATACAGCTGATGTCTGCCTCAGAGCATTTATACTCTGCAAAGCCTATGTGAGATTTATATGAATATAAATGGTGTAGCCAGGATCATAAAGGACCCTGAGACCTTGTTTCAGAGAACTGCATGTCAGATTCCTTGTCTATGACCCTGTACACGAATCACTTTTGCTCATGGATCACTGCACATTCTGATTTACTGTCTTTGTATATGCTTGATCTGGCAAGTCATATTGTTCAGCATGTTACCGCAAATTTTGAGATTCTAACACTTCATTCTATTTAACTCCTTAATAAAGTTACAATCAGAAGAATCCACTGTACACGCATGGGACTAATGTCTTGTCTTTATCCCCTAAAAGCTCAATGGAAACTTACCTGAGAATGACCCCAAGAAGGAATGTGACAATTTAAGGATTGAAAAGAGACATCTCAGCCTTTTACAATATTTCATCACTACCATTGTATATGTAAACTGCATGTGTGCTCTTGAAATTACCTTTGCACAATTTTACTAAGCTCTATAACATGCAATCAAGAAGTGTAAATTACCTTTTTAATTGCCCTCATTTTAGTAAACAGAATTTGCCCCTGCACTCATTGTTCCAGGTTTAAGTGGTCTTCAGTAAGAAGTGTATAAATATTGTTGTACAACAGGAAGAAAGGAGGCTCTGTCACGGCAATCATGATGGAGCCCCCCGAGATTGGTTTTTCATTAAAACGTTTGAGGTGAAGACTTCTGGTCTATAATACCGGTCCCTGTAGATCAGAACCCTTAAAAGCCAATAAAACCAATTTTGTTTTGATCAAAACCATGTCTCGGTGTTAGTTCTTTTTGAGGTTAATCCACTCTCCACCAAGAAGCGAACCTAGCCCTAATTTTGCAGTAACAAGCACATGATGTGCTACCTGTCTGGGGTGGAATCCTATTTTACCGCTTTATTCTATTTGCTTCCAATTTTACTGACCTATCCATAACAGTGTATTTCGGCTTTGCTTAGACAACACATTGCCTATGACTTGGAAAGTAAGCAATTTGAAGGAGACTTCAGCAGCACATGGAGAGAGAATTACCAGAAATGCAGGCTGGGTTCAGAAGAGGCAGGGGAACTAGAGACCACATTGCCAACATACGTTGGATCATGGAGAAAACAAAGGAATATCAGAAACAAGTCTACTTCTGTTTCATTGACTACACCAAGGCCTTTGACTGTGTGGACCACAACAAAATGTGGCAAGTAATTAAATAGATGGGAATATCAGAACACCTTATTTGCCTCATGAGAAATCTGTACAACAGCCAAGAAGCAACAGTTAGGACAGAATACTGAATGACAGAGTGATTTGGAATAGGAAAGGGAGTAAGACAAGGCTGCATTTTGTCACCCTGCTTATTCAACTTATACACAGAGCACATAATGCGCAAAGCAGGGTTGGACGAATCACAAGTTGGGATCAAAATTGCTGGGAGAAACATCAACAACTTGAGATACACGTATGATACCGCCCTAATGGCAGAAAGTGAGGAAGATCTATGGAAGCTCCTGATTAGGTTGAAAGAAGAGAGTGCAAAAGATGGCTTGAGACTCAACATCAAGAAAACCAAGATAATGGCAACAGGCCCTATCAGTTCCTGGAAAATAGATGGGGAAGAAGTAGAAGCAGTGACAGATTTTACTTTCTTAGGATCAAAGATCACTGCAGATGGTGATTGCAGCCATGAAATAAAAAGGCGACTGATTCTTGGGAGACAAGCTATGAGAAACCTGGGGAGCATAGTGAAAAGTAGAGACATCACATTGTGAACAAAAATTTGCATAGTCAAAGCAATGGTTTTCCTGGTGGAAGTGTATGGTAGTGAGAGCTGGACCATTAGGAAAGCTGAGCGCAGAAGAATAGATGTCTTTAAAATGTGGTGTTGGAAGAGAGTTTTGAGAGTTCCCTGGATAGTGAGGAGAACAAATAAGTCAATCCTAAAAGAAATTAACCCTGACTGCTCCTTAGAAGGTCAAATAGTAAAGATGAAGCTAAAATACTTTGGACACCAAATGAAAAGAGAGGATTCACTTGAGAAAGCCTTGATGCTGGGAAAGGTGGCGGGCAAAAGAAGAAGGGGCCGGCCAAAAATGAGATGGCTAGATGGTATTGTAGACACAATGTGCACAGAGCTGGGCGGGCTGAGGAAGATGGTGGAGGACAGAGGTGCCTGGTGGACAATAGTCCATAGGGTCGCAAAGGGTTGGAATTGACTGTGTGACTGAACAACTCCCACAAAATTTCTGTAAACAAATCTATTTGGTTCTCCTACTAAATATTCTACCTGTTGAGTCACTTACTATTTCTACAAAATGTCTAGTGCTAATTAAATCTTTCCATTGGAGAATGACCTTCATAAGGAGCTGTTTGGTTTAATGGGCTCACTATAATAGACTAAAATGATATTTGTGCTTTCGCTTAGCGTGATCTGAGTAACAGGGAGTAGGCAACTTCACCCTCCACCATTGACCTCCCCTCCCTTTAAGGACTCTCACTGCCACTGTCAGTGATATTTATTTTAATACGTCTCTTTTGATCATTATTCTAATTATAACCTTCAGGACACCTTATTTCTCTTGGTTAATGCAATATTCATTCCCATCAGTGGAGGGCAGAGAGATCTGGGAAAGGTGAAATGAGAGATTGCCTGATAGAATTTTCTTTTACTGCAGACTTAAAGCTCTGTAAATAGTCACCTTCCCTCTGTTTCTACATAGCAAGCCCTGGGAAATGTAGTTCTATGAGGAGGCCAAAGAATTTCTGACAGAGAGTTCTCAGCTTCTTCAAAAGATGTATGAGTCCCCCCAAATTCCATCATTAAATAACAAAAAAAAAAAAAAAAGAAGAAGAGGGGCCAATATGGTTTGGAGTGATCCTTGCTTCTACATGTAAGGATTGGGAGCTAAAGTTAAACGTTTTTAAAATTATGTTCATGCCTTCTTCAGGCATCACAAACAGAAATACTGTTACCTTACTAGAGTTTCCAATTCACTTTTCCATCTGCTCCTGGGACCCACCTTGGCTGGGGCTTTAAGAACTGCCGAGGCACAGGACTTCCTTGTTGCCCCACCTGAGAGGCTTCTGCAGCAGGGTGAGGGGTTGCCTCGGCAACCTCTACACCCTGACTTTGGGCTACACCCTCCTGGTCCAGGGCAGAGACCCTGGCCAAGGCCAGGAGAAGAGCGGCGGGCACCAGGACTCTTTGTTCCATCTCCGGCGCCTGGGATTCCACCCCCCAGCCACAGCAGAAAGCCACCCAGGTGCTGGGAGGCAGGATACCGGCCAAGACCTTGGCCAAGGCCAGGAAAAGAGTGCCGGGCACCGGGACTCTTTGCTCCATCTCTGGCGCCCGGGATTCTGCCCCTCGACCACAGAAGAAAGCTGCCCAGGTGCTGGGAGGCAAGATACCGGCTGAGACCCTGGCCAAGGCCAGGAAAAGAGCGGCAGGCACCAGGACTCTTTGTCCCATCTCTGGTGCCCAGGATTCCACCCCCCGGCCACAGCAGAAAGCTGCCCAGGTGCTAGGAGGCAGGATACCGGCAGAGACCCTGGCCGGGCTACATGAGCCTTCATGCTGGGCTACAAGAGCCTTGGCAGGGGGGAGCTTGGCAGGGCTTGCCACTGCTGCCACTACCAAGACTATGGCTGGCCGGCCGAAGATGCATGTTTGGGAACACCAGGATTTTTACAGCTGTCAGTGTGCCCCAGGTCCGGCCCTCCCCCATTTGGCCAACATCACAAATTTTGCCTGTTGCTAAGGGTGGAAGAGTGAGTCAGACTGGGGGCTATGAGAGAGGGGTGGGGGGAGGTGGTAGATAAGGAAGGAGATGGCCCTGCCAGCCAGAATTAGGGGGAAGCACTCTGTCTGGAGGGGGTGGGGGGTTCCTTGGGGCCCAAATTGGTGTGGGGATGGGCATGGGGAGATATAGCGGGAGCCAAGGGATGGGCCGCTCACAGGGAACAGGGGTTAAATACTTGGTTGCTATTCCCAATTCCAGTCCCTTGTCCTCACCTCAGGTTCCTGTGCAGCTGGCCCGGAGTGACCCCCCCCCCTTTAGGCTGCTGCTGGTGAATGCCAGGTCGGTTTGCAACAAGGCCCCCCTGCTCACGGATTCTATTTTGGGGGAGCGGGCTGACCTGGCATGCATCACCGAAACCTGGCTGAGGCCAGAGGATGGTGTACCTCTTTCAGAATTATGTCCGATCGGGTTTGGTATTTGGACCAACCTAGGGAGAAGGGGAGGGGCGGTGGCATCGCTGTCGTGGCTAGGGAGTCACTGGGAGTCGCCAGGGCCACAGCTCCACAGGTTCCGGGTTGTGAGGCCCTGTTCCTGCGTTTGGGCCCTAAGGGTCAGTTGGGACTCCTGCTCCTGTACCTGCCTCCCTGCAGTGTAGTGGACTCCCTGCCCGAGCTCCTTGAGGCCATCACCATATTGGTGTTGGAGTTCCCCAGACTTATGGTCTTGGGGGACTTCAATTTGCCTTCATTGGGGGTGGGCTCGGAGGTAGCTCGGGAGTTCATAGCTTCCATGGCAATTGTGGGCCTGACTCAGGTAATTCAGGACCCAACCAGGAGCAGTGACCACATCCCGGACTTAGTTTTTCTGTCAGAGCGGTGGCAGAGTGATCTGAAATTACAGCAATTAGACATAACACCTGTGCCATGGAGGGTGAGAAATACAGCCCTAGGCTGCTCTAATATGGGGTGCCTCAGGGCTCGATGCTTCCACCTCTCCTATTTAACATCTACATGAAACTGCTGGGTGAGATCATCCGTTCCCACAGGGTAAGGTATCATCAGTATGCAGATGATACCCAACTGTATATCTCGTGGGGATATACCCGTGGGGACCCTAGCGATGCAGTGGAAGTCCTTTCCAGGTGCCTGGAGGCTGTTAGGGTCTGGATGGGGGAGAACGAGCTACAACTGAATCCTAGCAAGACTGAGTGGTTGTGGGTCAGGGGTCCTGCGCTAACCCGGGAGCTACCATCTTTGGTTCTGGGTGGGGCAGTTTTGCCCCAAACAGACCCGGTGCGTAATCTGGGGGTCCTCCTGGACTCACGACTACTGCTCGATGAGTAGGTGGCAGTCGTGGCTAGGAGGGCTTTTGCACAACTTCGTGTTGTGCGCCAGTTATGCCTGCTCCTGGATTGGGACTCCTTGCTCATGATCACACGTGCCTTGGTCACCTCCAGACTCGACTATCGTAATGCGCTCTACATGGGGCTGCCCTTGGCGACCATTCGGAGGCTTCAGCTGGTCCAGAATGTGGCTGCTCGAGTTGTGATGGGGTGCGGACGCTATGCTCATGCTTCACCACTTCTCCGGGAGCTGCACTGGCTCCCAGTGTATCTCCGGGTGCAATTCAAGGTGCTGGTGATGACCTTTAAAGCCCTACATGGTAGTGGGCCAGGATACTTAAGAGACCATGTCACCCTGAGAACATCTGTCCGTCCCACTAGAGCGGACCAGAGAGGCTCTATGGTTGTACCTTCAGCTAGAGAGGTTCATCTCTCTAGCTGGAGAAGGAGGGCCTTTTCTGTGCCCACTCCGGCCCTATGGAACCTCCTGCCAACGGAGTTACGTCTCCAGATGGAGTTGCTGCCCTTTAGGAAAGGAGTGAAGACCTGGCTGGGGGCATGTGTGGGGAGTGGGCCAGACAGCCAACTCGGTTGCTTGGCTCGTTTAAATATCCCACCTCTCTCCTCGGTGTTTTAACTTGAATTTTAATTTTTATGTATGTGTTTTAATTGTATTTAGTTGTAAAGCCGCCCTGAGTCTTCGGAGGAGGGCAGGGTACAAATGAAATAAATAAATAAATAAATAACAATTAATTATAATAAATACCAATAGACAGATTGCCCCAGCAAGAAACCAGAAATAAGACACAATAGTTGTTGAACCAAAGCCAATTTAATTAAAAGCCAAAAAGAGAAAGTAGATCAATGCCTCCCTTTCTTAAATTGAAAGAAAGTTACAATTAAAGCATTCATTTGTAGGCAGTTACATGAATAAAATATTCATTTTTATTTTATTGATCAATAAGCAATTTGGTTAAAACATATAACAACAAGATTGGGTAATCACTGAAAAGTTGATATTATTAGATATAGTGTATCTTTATTTAAAAGAACATTCAGAGCACCCTACATCTAACAGAGAAATATAGCAGAAACCAAAACCCTGGTGAGTCAACTCTCACTTTAGAGAGATTTATTATTCATAATAAGAAAATATGTTACACTTCAAATTGCCACAAGATTTTTTTATTGTTTTTGAAGAAGTGGCAAGACACGTTCTTATATGTGTACTGTAAAAACAGATTTCCCCAAGAGAAAAGGTTGCCTCAGATTGATGAATTTGAGGAAACAGCATAACATTGGTGTCTATTTAGCCTGGGGGAAAGGGAAGTAAGAGATATTACACAGGTGTAAAATTATACATAGTGCAGAGAAAGTGGGTGTTATGTGACCCATCAAGTCATTTTAATCTTCTGTTTGACCATAATTGGGTTTTCAAGATATGTGGGAGATACAAGATGTGGTTTGACATTCCCACCTCTCTCCAGGTTTCCCTCACCACGGGGAGATTTGATCCCCGGTCCCCTCCTGAATCCTAATCTGATGCTGTTCCTCATACTACACTTGCCTTCAGATATATCCTCTCTCAGAAAGTGGGTAAGGAGATTCCCTCCCTAGGTAATAGTAGAGCTGTGGCGGCAAACCACTGCGGCGGTAAACCGTTGCAACGGCACGGCGTCCTGGCAGGACAGTGGGGCCAGGCACGGAAAGGCTGCCACCGCCACCGCTTCTTCAGGTGCTTCCTGCAACCTTCCTTTCCCGGCAGCCAGAATGGCTGCCAGGAACTGTGCATGCATCAAACTTTCATTTCATACTGCATGCACAGTAAAAAAATAGAACTGTGTATGCGTCAAATGAAGGTTTGACGCATGCGCAGTACCCGGGAGCCATTTTGGCTCCAAATTTAATTTTTTTTCCTGGTGAGGTGTCCAAACTGGACACTACCCCCCAAAAAAACAAAAACAAAAAACAATCCAGGGTGGTTGCTACTGGTTTGGCAAACCACCCGGGAATGTTGCTACCGGTTCAGGCGAACTGGTGTGAACTGGGAACATACCATCACTGAGAATAGTAGAGTATCAAGGACAGATGAAAAGCATAGTTGAACTGTAGAGTTTACCACTAAAAATGGAGTTATATCTCCAGTTTGAGCAGCTTGAAAAGTGGATTACATCTACTGATGAAGGCCAAGGGCACCATTCGAGATCACTTCCAACATCAGACACCATTTTCCTGTGTATACCACTACAGGAACATGAGAGAGTGCAGTGGCCCTCGTATCCTACCCAGGAGTTCCCAACCTTTTCAAGCTGGGTGCGGGTCATGCTCTCTCAGTCATCTTCGAGGGCCAGGTGGCAATTTTGCCCTGCCTGCATGATGGGGTGGTGGTGGCCATTTTGTCCCGACAGCTTCAAAGGGACAGTCATTTTGTTTCTTGAATGCCCTTGGAGGAGGAGGGGGGACATGAAATGGTGCTGCAGACCAGATCCGGCCCATGGGCCTTAGGCTGGAAACCCCTGCTCTACACAGTTGGGCAACAAAATGCTGGACTAGATGGATCTTCACTTTGATCCTGCATACCTCTTCTTATGTTCTCAATCCCCTGGACTCTGAATCCTGTCACCACAGACCCAGGGCTTATAACAGTGGTGCCCAAACTAAGGCCCAGGGTCTGGGTGCAGCCCCCGATGCCAATTCATCTGGCCCACGAAGCCCTCATCACATACGGGAGCATTTTACTTCAACTTCCAGGAACGATGAGGGCTTCGCAGGCTGGATGAATTGGCGTCGGGGGCTGGACCCGGCCCCTGGGCCTTAGTGACCAGCTCCCTGAGCCACATGATCGGCCCATGGCCAAAAAAGTTTGGGCACCCCTGGTTTATAATATGCCATTTACTGTGGGGTACACAGAAGAGCCTCCTTGAAGATTGTAGTATTTTTTAACCACAACCGGGTGTACCCTGGGCAACGGCCACCCTGTGCCAGCTAATCTTTTTCGCACTAGGTTGAGAGAAAGGAATTGCAGAGTGAACCCACCAAAAGATGGCTTCATTTTGGCAGTTTCATGTCTGGCCTAGAAACGCAGAAGAAGACAACTGAGAGCTGAACTGACCTATGCACCAGAGATCTGCTGGGAAATTGTTCTGCATTTTCGATCCAGCTGGAAAAAACATTCTTTATTATTTAAGAGCTGTAAATATTCCCTTTTGGGTAAAATGTATCCAGGAAATGGCTACTGTAGGGGCTCATTTAGAAAATAAAGCAGGAAAAGTGTTGTTTTTCCTTTACTGATGGGTGAATGTTTATCCATTAGTGTTTTAAAGAGCCAATTGTTAAAGGTAGCACACTTGTAAATATAATCTCACTGACTAATGCATCACTTTCTGGTTTTCTATCTTCACACCCTGTCTCTGTATGTCTGGAAAACCTCCTGGTGTAAGGTGAGATCCATTCTCAGTGCAGCTGTCTGTATATTGTATTACTCTTTTTTTAAAAAAGATAAAATTGTACAGAAAAAATAGAACAATTGTTGCATCTCATCTATGTAAATACAAGTCTAAACATCTAAAAAGGAAGAAAATAAAGAGAAAAGCAAGGAAAGAATTAAAAACACATCAAACCAAAAGCAGAGCTTTTATGATAAATATGATGCCTACCATCTAAACCAGGGGTTCCCAACTTAAGACCTGTGGGACGAATCCAGCCCACGGTGCCATTTCATGTAGTCCTCCACCCCCTCCAAGGGCATTTGAGAAACAAAATGGCCTCTCCTTTGAAGCCATTGGGACAAAATGGCCACTCCCATTGTGCAGGCAGGGCAAAATGGTCATCTGGCCCTCAGAGCTGTGAACCCCTGATCTAAAATTTGTGTGCCTATGTTTAATGAATTTATAAAATATATTTTTCACTTGAAGTATTGTACAAATAGTCTGCATTTACTCATTCTACCTTGAACAAGAGTGAATTTTTTTTTGCTGTAATCGTAATGTTTCAGATTTTTAAAAAGCACATTAGCATTTAACCATTATGATTTTGAGCAGATTATTTTGACTGAGTTTTTTGCTTAGAACATGATATCCCTCAGTCATCTTTGTTATGGCTGCTTAATTTCAGCTAAACCATAAGCCTGGCTGCCACTTTCACCACTTTTCTCAATGGAGCTCTGATTCAATTGAGGATGAAAGACAGTAACCAGAGCTTGAGAAATCTACTTTTGAACTACAGCTCCTAGAATTAACCATGATTGGTGGGAAATTCTGGGAATTGTGATTCAACAAGTTAACTTCCCCGATCTCTGTGTTTGATCTTGAGTTTCATTTGGATGAGAATCCTAAAGTCTCAGAGATCTCTCTTAAGAGACACAGAGAGAAAACTGCTTCTTTTACAACAGTTGGCAGGGAAGATGCATTTGCCACTATGAATTGTGAGTTTTGCATGTCTGATTTATATCATATCATCTGAGATGGGGGCAGCAACCTTTTAAAGTCAGCGGCCAGGTCACTCTCACACCCACAGTTGAGGTGGCCGGATTGGTGGTCTCCTTGCTATAAACGCTGCTGTAAACGCATCTGCAGCTGCTTCCAGTGGTGGAAGTGGTGGTTGGAGCAAGGGCAGGAGCTTGATGATTTAGCGCCATGGGCCGGATTTGGCCTACAGGCTGTAGGTTGCCAACCCCTGAACTAAGCTGAGAAAAGCATACTGGATAGAAATAGTCTCGGTAGTGATAAACACCAGAATGTGATAACAGTTCTGATAGCTTCTTGACTATGATAACATGATGAAATGACACCTGACTATGACCCACACAGCTTGATAACATAGACAATATGTTTAGTGTTGTCATGTAGACAGAAGGTGTGACAGGAGTTGGACAAGATGGTTGCTGCTCTCTTTGTCACATCTTTTCAGTTTCTCTCTTCTGTTCTAGACCATTTCACATTCCTCTCTCAGCCATGTCACTGCTCAGTGTGGCATATAAAGCAATTATCTGCAAATCAGCACCTATTGAGGTGGATGAGATGAGAATGTGAGAGCTGGATGAGAGGGTCAGACCTGCTGACGTAGCATATCTACTTGGAATGAAGAGTTTTAAAGCTAATGAAGTCTCCGGAGATTCTGAACATCACATTTTATGGATGCTTTCACCCTTGTTCTGTTTTTTTTCTTCTTCTGAAAGTTCCAGCATGTCTATTAATTAATCATTGTTTTACTGCACCAAATTTGGAAAATAAACCTTTTGAAATTATGATACCCAGGTTCCTCCAGCCATACCTTGGAAGTTATAAAATGTTATCTAAAACATATGGTAATCCCGCCACCCCAATGCTACAGTTTCATAGTAAACAGGTCTCATTTTGGACAGCAGATTTGGTAGAACCGGATTGTGGAACCCAATTCTGATTTTAATGGGACTCGACTGTGCGACTAAGTAACAAAAATGCTATGCTATGCTATGCTATGCTAGAAAGAAAGAAAGAAAGAAAGAAAGAAAGAAAGAAAGAAAGAAAGAAAGAAAGAAAGAAAGAAAGAAAGAAAGAAAGAAAGAAAGAAAGAAAGAAAGAAAGAAAGGGATTTTGTTGTTCAGTCAGATAGTCAAGTCTGACCCTTTGCCACCCCACGGACCACCATACACCAGGCTTCTCTATCATCTGCCATTCTCCATAGCCCACCTGGGTCTACATCCACTGCGTCAACGATGCCATCTAGCCATCTCATCTTCTGCCGCCCCTTTCTCCTTTTGCCTTCAATCTTTCCCAGGATCAGGGCCTTCTCCAGTGAGTCCTCTCTTCTCATTTGGTGGCCAAAGTACTTGAGCTTCAGTATTTCTCCTTCCAAGGAACAGTCAGGGTTGATTTTCTTTAGGATGGAGGACTGGTTTGATCTCCTTGCAGTCCAGGGGACTCTCAAGAGTCTCCTCTAGCATCACAGTTCAAAGATGTCTAGTCTTCTGCGCTCATCTTTCCTTATGGTCCAGCTCTCACAGTCCTACATACTGTACTAGGAATACCATTGCTTTGACTATGCGGGCTTTTGTTGGCAGAGTGATGTGTCTATTTTTTATTATGCTGCCTAGGTTTGTCATAGATTGCCTTCTAAGAAGTAGTCATCTTTTTATTTCATGGCTGCAATCACCATCTGCAGTTATCTTGGATCCCAAGAAGGTAAAGTCTGTCACTGCTTCCATTTCTTCCCCTTCTATTTGCCATGGAGTGATGGAGCTAGATTACATGATCTTCTTCTTCTTCTTCTTCTTCTTCTTCTTCTTCTTCTTCTTCTTCTTCTTCTTCTTCTTCTTCTTCTTCTTCTTCTTCTTCTTCTTCTTCTTCTTCTTCTTCTTCTTCTTCTTCTTCTTCTTCTTCTTCTTCTTCTTCTTCTTCTTCTTTTGATGTTGACTTTCAGGCCAGCTTTTGCATTCTCCTCTTTCACCCTCATCAAGAGGCTCTTTAGGTCTTCTTCACTTTCTGCCATTAGGGTAGTATCATCTGCATATCTCAGGCTGTTGATGTTTTTCCCAGCAATCTTAATTCCAGCTAGTGCTTTATCCAGCCCTGCATTACACATGATGTACTCTGCATATAAGTTAAATAAGCAGGGTGACAATGTAAAGCCTTGTCATACTCCTTACCCTATTCTAAACCAATTAGTTGTTCTGGATCCTCTCCTAACTGTTGCTTCTTGACTCACATGCAGATTTCTCAGAAGACAGATAAGGTGGTCTGGTATTCCCATCTCTTTTAAGACTTGCCACAGTTTATTGTGATCCACACAACCAAAGTCTTTGATGTAGTCGATGAAACATAAGTAAATGTTTTTCTGGTACTCCCTTGTTTCTCAATAATCCAGCGAATGTTGGGACAGCCCAAGTTTGGGGCAGGGTGGTTCACTCCTTTTCCCAGTGACTACATGATGTACATGTCATTGCAAACCAGCATATCCCTTTTTGATGGCTACCCATACTTTCCTGAGCCCATGTTAGGGGCTAATGTGGAGGGGTATTTTAACAGTTTTTTAATGCTTTATGATTTTAATTGTTATTGTGGGAATGCTTTTATATTTTAGTATTCTCATTGGTTAGACTGTAAACTGCTAGGCATTGCCTTGGTGAAGGGGCCGCGATAAAAGTAGAACAAAACAAAACAAACAAACAAACAAACAAATAATGTATTTTTGGTGTGGGTAGCATCATTCTATGTTATTTTGGTACTAGTGTCCTTTAATTAAAGAAGACGCCTGGCTGTTACTTTGCGGAAAACTCTTAAATGATCTTGAGAAATTGGAAGCTTCCTTTCCACTCATCTGCAGAGAGGAAGGGTGAGGAAGGTTTCAGTTTCTTTTTAAATGTTGCTAAGGCATTTGTGATTCTTTGATTGCTAATTTGCTGTGCCAGTTAACATAAGAAATGACAAACCTTTTCTCCTTTCCCTTTTCTCAAAATCATTTACTGGCTTAGACAAAGTGCAGAGGATAAGATGGAAGAGAGATTTTTGTTTTGTTTCTATATGATTCCTTTTTAAAAGAGAAAGAGTTCAGTCTAGATGAGTGTTTCCCACCTGTGATTTTTGGGCTTCAATTCCCAGAAGCCTAAGTCAATTCCTCAAAGCACTGATCAGGCAATGTATTGACTTGGGCTTCTGGGAATTGAAGTCCCCTGTGGTGCGTGGGCCACACTTTAGGAACCACTAGTGTAGATCATATTAACAGGGTTGCTTGAGGAAGTGTGTGATCAGTTCTTGCATGTGAATACAAGGATCAGCCCAAATGGTACACGATTCTGCATTCTGGCTCATGTGGAAACAGCTACTCATATTTCCATGAGTCTGATGGTGTGAGACTTATTCTATTGCCTTTAAAATGAGTGTGAACCACAAATTTTAAATCACAGACTTCTACCTTCCACCTGAGAAGTTTTCACTTGCTTAGATACAATGTTGGAGGAGAGTTCTGAGAGTACCCTGGACAGCAAGGAGAACAAATAAGTCAATCCTAAAAACAATCAACCTTGACTGCTCCTTAGAAGGTCAAATAGTAAAGATGAAGCTAAAGTACTTTGGACACCAAATGAGAAGAGAGGATTCACTTCAGAAAACCTTGATGCTGGGAAAGGTGGAGGGCAAAAGAAGAAGGGGGTGACCAAAATCAGATGGCTATGTTACCTGGAATTTGAGATCAAACATTTTATTTTATTTCCTTTAATCAAATAAAGTTTACAACCAGAGCCACAATTTACACACTGGCCAAATGTACAGGATAAATATAAGGGAAAAACCAGCGCTTAATAACAACTAAATTATACAAGGTTTGATATCAAGCATGCCTGAAGGCCCTTGATACAAGCAAATTGCTAAAGAATCTTGATTAAAGAGACTCCACACAAGTCATGTACGCAGACCGTGACAAAGAATGCAAACAATTAAAGCAGATAGAACTGTTGATTAAGAGCTGGTTTTTACCCCAAGACATCCGACAGGCAAATCAACTAAAACAAATCACTCTTCTTTGTCTCCAATCTCCGAGCCTCAGAGATGTTGTAAAATCCCAGTAAAACCAGTTTCTAGCATGCGGAACAAAAGCGCGCCTGGACGTTGTTATCTGACACATCTAAAACAGCTCAACAGGCCCCACGTGAAGGCTTCAACTCTGATTGACACCCGAGTCTCCCGCCTCCTACAGCTGAGTCCCGCCACTGGAGGAGACCGCAGAACTCAATCCTCATTGGCTAAGACATGCCTGCCTTGCCAATCACCACCCCGCCTTTCATTCATTCACAAATCCAGCCAGGAGAGATACAAAGTGACAACTTGAAAATACTTCCTCACCGCAATATTGACTCAAAGGATACTTTGTAACAGAACTGTGATCGCCTGAAGGAAATTGCTTTATCCAAAGACAATGACTTTTGAAACCAGTACCAATGCCCAATTGTATTTGTAAAATGCCAATGTGTAAACTTCCGAAGCTTTCTTTGTATTGATTGTTTGAGAATTGTAAAGCCCCATTAAATTGCCCCATCTAAGTAAACATTTGTAGTTGTAGCCAATGTTAGCCTAGGATTAATTGTCGACCAGTATGTGTGTATAAAAGATGTTTGGGAATAAGGGTATTTGGCTCACTCTTAGAATAGCTGGGGTGGGTTCACGAGGGCGTTTTTCTTCAGAACGGTGAGGTATTAGACTTTGTAGTATAGCTGGCCGCTATATTATCGAACTCTTTTTGTATACCAATAAACCACTGTTGTTTTGATTGAAATTGTGCCTCGTTAATAGTTTCTAGGTTTTTACAAATTCTCTGCCAGGAATCCGAACCGGGTCTTTAATTGCGTTTTGCATCTCACTGGTCTTTGCCAGGGGAACACGCGGTAAATTTTAAGGTAACAGCTAGATGGTATTGTAGATGCAATGTGCACAGAGCTGGGCAGGCTGAGGAAGATGGTGGAGGACAGAGGTGCCTGGCGGACAATGGTCCGTAGGGTCGCAAAGGGTCGCAATCGACTGTGCGACTGAACAACAAAAGATACAATGGCAGAAGTGAATTCTGAGGTTTCAGAGTATTTCCTAGGTTTTTTATTGTTACTAGGCCCAGAGTTCATGAGAAAAGTCTGCAGCAAAGAGAAGGACACACCTCTTCTGATCACTCCATCAAAGTTGGTTGCATTAGGGACTTCCTGCTACTATTGTTCTTTGCTCTCAGTACAGAATCTGATAGCATCACAACTGCTCAATTTCAGTAGTATGTAGTGTAATTTATCTCCTTAGTTTCCACAGCTCTTCTGGTAGCCTTCAAGGGAAAACATTCCTCAAGCTTTAATGTAGAAGTGCCCAAACTACAGCCCATGGGCTGAATCTGGCCCTTGACACCAATTCATCCAACCCACACCACCCTAACCACTCCCAGAAGCGAAAATAAAACACGCTTGAGCATGTGCAGAACACTGCTGTAAAGTGCATGTGCAGGGGCACGTTTTACTTCTGCTTCCGATGGGAGGAACCATGTGACTGGCCCAATCAGCGGTCTGGGAGGCATGGTCAGGCCCACGGCCCAAAAAGTTTGGGCACCCTTGCTTTAATTGATCTCTAGAGACTATTTAAACCAGGGAGAAACATGATATATTCCTGGAAACAAGAGTAAGCAGAAACAAAGTCTGCTGTGTTCTTTGAACAATATGAATAATATTTCAATATGAACAAAACAGTAAACATAAATATCTAATCCCTCCTCTTTTGTAAGAAAATATCAGGGGATTTTGGATGCTTCCTTGAAATGATGGAACATTATGAAATGTGTGCAATGACAAACAGACATTTTTCACGGCTTGAGGGAGCACCTTATTGAAAGAATTAATTAAATGTATTGTGTAGTATGAGAGAGGATGATCCTGGTTCATAATTTTAACAGTGGCCATAGGCAAATTGCTATTTTGCATCTTAAGACCTGGAAGGCAGAGGATGGGAATTAACATTCCAGTTTACATTTCTACGCTGTTGAAAATATGGATATGTGTGACAGCTTTTCCTAGTTTTATTCTTATTATATATATTCTAATTGAGAGGAGGAAGCCATATGATTGACAGGTGGATCCAGATTTGGTCATATTTAGGTGAAACTCAAATAATCAGTGGAACATAGGTTAGTAATGTCTTGCTTTAATTTCAGGGTGTCTGCTCTATGTATGACTAAGTCTAAATCCAACCCATTGATAGGACAGAGACAGGAAGCATGTAATCTTCCAGATGTTGTTGAACTCTTAGCCTCAGGAAGAAGCATCTGGAGGATGAAATATGTCATCTAAAACATCTGGAGGCATATAGATTGCTCATTCGCAGAACAAAATAAAAAGTTAAGAGTTAGAAAGAGGGAGTGTATTTTTCCCTTTTGGCCAGGCATTTGCAACCTACAGCCCCATGAGCCAGTTACAGCCCCCCCCCAAGCCAATTCATCCAGCCCCCAATGCCCTTGCCGCTCCCAGAAGCAGAAGTAAAATGTGTGCTAAATGCATTCTGTGCATGCACGGCACACATTTTACTTCCGCTTCCAGGTGGGAGGAATCACATGGCCGGCCCGATCAGCTACCCAGGAGACGTGGTCAGGCCTGCAGCCTGAAAACATTGAGAATTGCTGCTTTAGGTAGTAACCAATATTAAGAAAATGACATTTGTTATTATGCTCTTGTTATAGTCCTATAGAATTATTGAAAACTCCACTTTTCTATTTTGCATTTGATATGTGAAGCATTTTGACACTCAAAAATTGCTATATATAAATGCAGCATCATTAGCTCCATGGCACCTTGAACCTAGCAAAAGTCATATTTCAGAGATGCTTCTGTTCACAAAGAGAAGAAAAGGACAAGTCTGGCAGCCTATCTTTATGACAACTCAGTACTTGATTAATCTCAGTGTGCTTAAGAAATGGAGAGTTTTCTGCCAAATTGGTGAACTTTAACACATGGATGCAATTATCACCAAATCCTCATCATCTATAGAGCAATATCAATGTATGCTGAGGTGAGCAGAACATAGACCATGATATATGACAGCTTTGTGGCTGATTTACAATAATTTAGCAAAGATTTGTGACCCCCAGTATTAACAATAGTACCAACAAAACTATGCACTCCCATCCTAAATTATACTGCTGACATAATGAAGGTTTCAAAGTAACCAGGAGTATATTTTTGACAGATGAGCAGCTTTTTATTCCTGGAGATTTCAAGGTCAAAATCTTGTTGGGATAGTACCTGTCTTGCATGCACTAACACTGGGTATTAGTGGGAGGGAGTTTTCAGCCTGATGTGATTGTTGTTTGCCACTAACTTGTTTGGTATTTTCCCCCTTCTGTCTCTGGCATTTGAAGCAAGCTCCCACCTCTCTCTTCCTGTTTGTTTTTGCTTCTGCTGTTTTGTTGGCAGTCCTCTTCTTTCTCTCTGACCTTTTTCCAAGCAACAGTCCTGAAGGGTTCCCCATGCCATGTGTTGGAGAATCTATTTTCTCTCTCTTTCCTTCTGATTTTCATTACAGATTATAACTGTAAGGAAAGATAGCTTTTTTCCGACTTTAAATGTTTCTAGAGTGAATTTATTATGCAAAGTGTTAATTTATCATGCAAAGTGTTAAAAAGGGGAGAAGGCTAGAAGAGACTGATCTCTCCACATTTCTCCGTGCTGCCATTTTTCTACCACATACTCTGCTAATTAGAGGGAATTATCAAACAAACAAAAATCCCAACTAAATCGGAGAGCAGGAAATGAAAAATACTGCTGTCTTGAGAGTGGCTCTTAATAATAACTGTAAGACAATATGTTTTTCTACATTCATATGAGCTAGTAGCTGAAATCCTGTTGCACAACTTACCTGTAAAAGAGTAATGTTTTTTGTCATTAAATATTTCTTACTTCTGCATCACAGTTTTTCTGGAACTGACAGCACTGGCTCTTTTGGCTATAAACGGAGATGAGCACTGAAACTTAGAATCCGATACAACTGGCTTTAGAGCAAAGTCTACCTTTACCTTACAGTAACATATAGTGGTTGCATTTTCCCATCCATTGTAGTCTATGTTTTCTTCACTTTAGTTCTAACTCAGCCTAACCAAAGACATGTTGCTTTATGATTGAGGAACTTCTTCAAGATCCCTGCTCTCCCTTCTTTAGGTGCCTTATCTTAATCTAGAATTGGATTAGACAACCCTTGAAATAATGGAAGACTGTTTGTTAAGCATACATTCAAACAGAGGGCTGTTGTCTCTACATGATTGCTATGTTTTTAAGGGTTTTAAAAAATAGTTTTAGATTGGTTTCAGCTTGTGTACACCGCCCAGAGTCCATTGGATAGGGCGGTATATAAATCTATTAAATTAAATTAATTAAATCCACTGTGATTAGGTTTTAATATGGTTTATATAAGATTGCCCCACTAGCTGAATAGAAAACTTACAAACTAACAAAATTTCTCCACTAAAAATAGGTAATCCAGACATTACAAAACAGGCCATGTGAAACTTGATAAAATACAGTCGATTAATCACTACACACCAGCATTATTTATACTATATTAAAAATCAATGCATCATTGTCATAAAACCAAAACAAAGGAGAATAAACTCCAACACCTCATTTGCATCTTCCTACAAGTCAACTTCTTAAAGGACACTCTATGTCAGGCTACCCCTCCATCCTCCTTGCATTTAGTAAGATGGTAAAGACTGAAAGCAAGAAATTTCAAGTAGATAAATAAGGGACCATTTCAGTGGGAAGGTAAACAATGTTCCATGCACTCCGATGTCTAGTCATGCCTGCCACATGACCACATAAAGGTCTGTAGAGGCAGACAGCACTGGCTATTCAGCTTTGAAACAGAAATGAGCACTGAACCCTAGAGATGGATACGACTGGCTTTTGAGCAAAGGTGATCTTTAAAGACTTAATTATTTAAAGCTGCTTTTATTGAATAGTCTGAGTGCGATTTTTATAATTTAAATATTTTAAAAATGATTAGGGCCAATGGTATTTCCAGTAGTAATGTATGGTTGTGAGAGCTGGACCATAAGGAAAGCTGAGCGCAGAAGAAGAGATGCCTTTAAAATGTGGTGCTGGAGCAGAATTTGAGAGTACCCTAGACAGCAAAGAGATCAAATAAGTCGATCCTGAAGGAAATCTACCCTGACTGCTCCTTGGAAGGACAAATATTGAAGATGAAGCTAAAGTACTATGGACACCAAATGAGAAGAGAGGACTCACTTGAGAAGGCCTTGATGCTGGGAAAGATCAAAGGCAAAAGGAAAAGGGAGTGGTAGAGGATGAGATGGCTGGATGGCATTGTTGACACAATGGGTATAGAGCTGAGTGGGCTGCAGAGGATGATGGAGGATAGGGGTGACTGGCATGCAGTGGTCCATGGGGTCGCAAAAGGTCAGACTCAGCTTCATGACTGAATGACAACAAGAGCTATCTATAAATTATAATTCAATTATTGTCTTCTCTATTGAGGTTTTGTTTCACCCTGCAGCAGCTTAGTGGTTAAGACACTGAACTTCATGATTGAAAGGTCAGCAGATCAGCAGTTTGAGACCTGAGTGCTACACTATAGAATGAGCTCCAGTCTCTGTCCCAGCTTCTGCCAAACTAGCAGTTGAAAAGCAAGAAGTTGCAAGTACGGTAGATAAATAAACAGCATCTCACAATGTTAAAAATTGGAATCAAGTCATAACTTTATCCGAGGTACTAGTGTATTGGCGATAATCATGGCAATCAGCCATGAAGACTGTCCAGAGAATATAATGCAGTGGCCTTTCATCTGCCTTCCGCATCACAGTATGACACCCATACCACTGATCCACTTCTGTGAGTCACTTTCTGGTCCTGAGCCCTTTTGGCATACAATGTCCTCCTTGGCCCCAGGCAGTGATGGGATGTTCCCGGTTCACATCGGTTTGCCTGAACCAGTAACAAGATTCCCGGGTGGTTTGCCGAACCGGTATCAACCACCTGGGAATTTTATTTTTTGAGGCATCCGGTTCGGACACCTCACCGGGGGGGAAAAATTAAATTTGGAGCCAAAATGGCTCCCGGGAACTGTGCATGCATCAAACCTTCATTTGACGCATGTGCAGTTCTATTTTTTTACTGCGCATGCTTCAAATGAAAGTTTGACGCATGCACAATTCCCGGGAGCCATTTTGGCTGCCGGGAAAGGAAGGGCGCAGGGAGCGCCTGAAGAAGCGGCGGTGTCCTTTCCGCGCCTAGCCCTGCCAGGATGCCGTGCTGTTGCAGCCGTTTGCCGCCAGGCCACTGCGCCACCGCTTCCAAGGGTAAGTGAGGGGTTTGTGTTTGGGGTGTGTGGGTTTATTTGTGTTTCGGGTGTTTGGGTGGGTGGGTGTATTTTTATTTAATTTTTATTTTATTTCTTTGTTTCTTTAATTTATTTATGGGTTTGTGTTGTGGTTGTTTGGGTGGGTGGGTGGGTTGAGGTGTATGTGTGTGTGTTTATTTTAATTTATTTTAATTTATTTTAATTTTTTTAAAAAATATCGTTATTATTTTTTGGCCCCGCCCACAACATCATGACATCATGACATCGGGTCCACACACAACATCATGACATTGGCTCTGCCCACACTGTGATGACGTAACGGTGTGGTAGGAAAATTTTTGACATACCATCACTGGCCCCAAGCCAGTATTGATGAAGCTGCTGCCCTCCATCAAGATGGGGTTTAATCCACTTGGGGGACCATCACCCTTCCCTGTGGACTTTGGCACCCAGGACTGTCAGGTTAGTTAACCACCGCCTGACACTCAACGTTGAGTCACTGACAGTATGGTCTACTCTATTACCATAGCACAGGGGTGCCCAAACTATGGCCCATGAGCTGTATCTGGCCCATGATGCCCTCACCGCTCCTGGATGTGGATGGGGGACTCACCACTGATGCGCATGCTTATCCAGAACCACTTCTGGGAGTATCCAAACCACTTCCGGAAGTGGCATGGACACATTCTTACATTTTGTAATTGTGATTTGGGGTTTTTTGATTTTTTTTATGTGTTTTTGATATGTTTTGTGATGTGACACTTGTAACTTTGATACTGTATCTTGTTTTTCTGTGAGCCGCCCAGAGTTGCTGTAAAGCAAGTGGGGCGGCATATAAATCTAATGATGATGATGATGATGATGATGATGATGATGATAATAATAATAATAATAATAATAATAATAATAATAATAATAATAATAATAATAATGCATGGTGACATCCAAAACCACGTCTGAGAGTGGCAAAACCACTTCCAGGAGTGGCGCAGATGCATTTGCGCATTCATGGGGCTGTCCAGAACCACTTCCAGGAGTGGCAAAATCACTTCCAGGCATAGCAGGATGCATTTGCATATGCATGGGGATGTCTGGAACCACTTCCAGGAGTGGCAAAACCACTTCCAGGAGTGGTGCAGATGCATTTGCGCATGCATGTTAACATCCAGAACCACTTCCGAGAGTGATGAAACCACTTCTGGGAGTGGCATGGAGGCATTTGTACATCCTTGGTGACATCCAGAATCACTCCGGGCACCCCTGCCATTGCAGGATAACCTGGCCAGACTGAGCTACTTTTTAAGAGAGTTTTTAGGTGACATGTTGATCTTCTCTCTTACAAGATTGTGCATGCCTGGGCCATAGAGCAGACTCTTCTTCTTTAACTCTTAAAACCTCAGTAAACCCCAGTCAAAGCACTCAGCAGAGCTCTGTTCTGGAAAAATGATGATCCTGGTCTGGTTTTTTCTTAAAAAATCACCCTTAACCATGTTTTCCTTTATAAGGCTTGTTGACATGATTTGTACCAGCAGCAGAGCTCAGAGATGTCAAAATAAAAATTAGCCTATTAAATATCAGAATCACCAAGACTGCCACTGCCAAATGTCAGGTAGATCTATCATTATCAATTGGGGGTCTTGTGTTTCTGCTGACTCTTGTTGTTTACTTACCCTCTCCAAGGAAGCAAACAGTGAAAGAAAGGCAGAAACGGGGAACATATATTTTTCTTGGACTACAGCACACTGGATCCCATTGCTAGACATGGAAGTGACCGTGTTGGTTATGTAATTATGGGAATTATAAATATGAAAAACAAAAGAAAGGAAAAAGAAGAGAAACTCCAGTTGGAACTTCTAATCTCTTCACCTCTTTTTCTGGTTTAATAATAATGTCATGTCAGAAATTATTCTAGTTTGAAAGGATTTTTGCAGAAGAAACTTCACTCAGGGAATGCCCAAATGAGGCTCCTTTTATGTCCCCAAGGGCTGGGACAGAGCCCTCAATCTGTCATGCAGTACCCAGGTCTCGAACTGCTGACTTGCCAGCCTTCCAGCTAACAAGGCGAGCTTCTTAACCACTGAGCCACCGTAGCCCCTTCTTTGTTTCTGGTAGGAAGTAGGGATTTTACACAGAGGAAGGAAGAAACAAATGGCCAGCAGCTCCCTCGTTCTTTTAATCCTCATTCTTTTAATTCCTGTAGTATTTTTAAATTGGGTTTTTTAATGGGGTTTAATGTTTTGGACTGCTGTATTGTTTTTAATGTTGTGAACCGCCCAGAGTCATTTTGAGTTGGGTTGCTATACAAATTGGAAAATTAAATTATAATTAAATGACAAATAGAAGGAAATGGTAGGTTTGGGGGGAATTATATAGCCAAGCAACCTTTGAAGGGCTAAGATCTTGCAGCCCTGGTCCAATAAAATGAGCATTTGATGAAGGCACCCATAGGAATAAACCTTCATACTGCACTTACTAAATAAATGAGAAAATGCACTTTGGCTGAATGATCTCACTCCACAGGAACAATATGCCAGTCATGCCCAAGGCATGATGTTCAGTAGGGAAAGGCAGAAACACATAGGTCCTGGTTAAATCCATGCTATGTGTATTTTACAGCCGCTTGTAGCTATTTATGAAAACATTCTACCATGCCATTAAGTTAATAGAGCTGTTATCCTTCCCAGTTGGTAGAGACATGGCAGTGATGGCTCCCAGTAGGAGCCATATTGGAAGACAAAATCTAGTTCTTGCTGACTCACTCGCTTCATTAGAAAGCAATGAAAAGACTTGTCTATCAGGTTTTCCCTTGTTTCTTCTTTGCTGTCCATTGCAATAACACTATCTTGTTTATGTTCACTGAAACATAACACTTGAAATTCTACAGCTTGCCATTTTTGCTTTCAATACCATCCTGTATTCCTTCACCTACATGACATTTATCAAAGAAACATTACGTCTTGGGGAAGGAGTTATGTTGCTTTTTCCTGTATGGCTGGGAAACAGCTGTATATTCAGTACTGTATTAGATGTCTTCTGAGTAAAGCTTATCAGAGAGTAAACAAAATAAAACAGCAATAAAAAAAGACAAAAAACATTGTGGCACCTTAAAGACTAACTCGTGCATTTAAATGTGAGCTTTCGTGGATCAAGTCCACTTGTTGGACACAAGAGTGACCAAAGCATTGTTTCTCATTTTGTCTTCAAATTAAATTATATTCTTGACATGCCTTCTTTGTGTTTCACAGCATATTTTTGGGCTACAAATCCCATCAGCCTCAGGTAGTGGTGGTGGTGGTGGTGGTGATGATGATGATTGGATTTGTATGCTGCCCACTCGACAACGCGACTCTGGGCGGCTCACAGCAATAGAACATCCAATATACATTATACATATCATGTCAAAAAAATATATACATACAGTATCACAATATAATAAAATATAATACCATAATAACAAATGGATCACAACATCATATAAATCAGAGATAGAGTTGCAGTTCCCTTCTATATTTAGCCTGACAATTACATAACTTTATTGCTAACTGAAAGTAGCTCTGATCCTTTGAAATGTAAAGGTAAAGGTCACCCGTGCTCAAAAGCCAGTTGTATCCAACTCTAGGGTTCGGTGCTCATCTCTGTTTACAGCCAAAGAGCAAGGGCTATCTGTGTCTGCAGATGTTTTCTGTAGACATGTGGCAGGCATGATTAGACACCGGAGTGCATGGAACGTTATTTACCTTACCACCAATGTGGTACCTATTTATCTATTTGCAATTTCTTGCCTTCATACTGCTAGGTTGGCAGGAGCTATAGAGATGGAAGCTCACTCTGCTGTGCAGCACATTTCTTTACATCAGGAGTTCTCAACCTTTTTAAGCCAGGGGCTGGGTCACACTCCCTCAGACAGCTTCAGGGCCAGACAGCCATTTTGCCCTTCCTCCACTACATGGCACTTCCTGGTGTGGTAGAGGTGGTGGTGGCCCACATGAAATGGTGCCATAGGCTGAATCTGGCCCACGGGACACAGGTTGAGAACCCCTGCTTTACATAATCTAAAAAAAGTTTAAGAGAAGATAAATAAGAAGGAGTTTCCTTTTGTAAAAAAAACTGAACTTGTGACTGAACATTTTCATCTTAGTTCACCTGTTTCTCACATATTGTTACAAGATTCTGGTGACATTTTTGAAGCTCAGAGGATGTAGGATATCTCACCTCAGGGGGGCCACAATGTAATTTATAGTCTGCCCACTTCTCTCTATTATTTTATTACTTGCAGCTATCTTTGTTACTGTCCTTCACCAAAGTCACTTCTAACGTCCTAACTCACAGCCACACTTTAAAAATAAAGGAGACAGATTTAAAGATTAGATGATGAAAATGCATGCATAAATAGCAGCACCTAGGTCCTTCCCATCAATACTATTTAAGCCAAGAAAAGAAGTGAGTACAATTTGTGGGAACTGCACACATTTTTTTTAAAAGACCATGGTTACACATAATTAAGTCCTCAAAATACAGATAGTGTTTGTCTTACCTTTGGATTCTTTGGAATAAGTTAATTGCATATTTATTGATATTTTGTGTTATTCTTACTGACTATGAAACTTACTGGGTTTCTCTCAGCTTGGCCTGCTTCCCAGAATTCTTGTGAAGATAACGCAGCAATGAAGAGAATTATAAGGAAGACTGCCCTGAGCATGTTTGAGAAAAACTGGGACACAAATTGAACAAATAAATTAAATATACAGTATATATATCACATTATATAGGGCCATGGTGGCTGATCTTGATGATCAGACGTTCAGCTGGTCAGCAGTGATGGAGTGAGCTCCTGTCTCTGTCCCACCTCCTGACAACCTAGCAGTTCAAAAACAAGAAATTGCAAGTAATAAATAGGTACTGCTTCAGTGGGAAAGGTAATGGTGTTCTATGCGCTTCAGCATCTAGTCATGCCTGCCACATGACCATAGAAACATCTGCAGATGCAGACAAAGCTGGCTCTTTGGCTTTAAACGGAGAGTCAGACATGACTGGCTTTTGAGCAAGGGAGTCCTTGACCTTTATATCACATTACTGAGTCTTTAAAAATAATAGAATTGTAGCACTGAAGGTATTTGTAAGGCTCATCTCTCCCAACACAGAGGGGCTGCAGTGGCTCAGTGGTTAAGAAGCTTACCTTGTTAGCTGGAAGGCCAGCAAGTCAACAGTTCAAGACCCAGGTACTACATGAAGGACTGAGTGCCCGTCTCTGTCCCAGCTGTTGGAGACATGAAAGGAGCCACATTCAGGCATTCCTTGAGCAGAGTTTCTCCAGCAAAAATCCTTTCAACCCAGAATAATTTCTCACATGAAATTATTATTATTATTATTATTATTATTATTATTATTATTATTATTATTATTATTATTATTATTATTATTATTATTATTATTATTATTATTATTATTATTATTATTATCATCATCTCTCCCATCCTCCCCTAGTGCAGGGATCTGGCTTTGATTACTGGATCTGCTGGTTGTCTGTGAACTTTTTCCAGCTTAGTTTAGGACTAACTCCACTCCTGGAACCTATTCTCCTGTAAACATGATCAAAATAACAATAATGATTATTATTATTAGTTATTAGGTATAAAGTTCTGAAAGGTTGTCTAGTTTTTCCTTCTTCTAGGAGCAGGAGTTCCCAACCTTTTTTTTTTTTTGTCATGTCCCATCTAAGCATCTCTAAAATCCTGTTGCCCAGCCCGACTCCCGATGATATATAATTCTTATTATTAAAAAAATGAACTCCTATTCACATGGAGGAAGCCTAAAGGGTCATTAACTTGGTCTACAGATTATCAAAGTGCCCCCCTGTGGGACATGTGCCCCACATTGGGAACCAGGGTTCTAGAGACATGTTGGCAGCTTGCTCAAGACCACATAGGCTGGCTCTGCCCCCTGTAGGTAATCCAAGTCCTGAGCTCTGAATCACTGGAGCTTTTCCATCCAGCCTGGAAAATGATACTTCAGGCTATGCAGCCAGCACACAAGGAGTTAGGACAAGAGGCAGAGTCTCATGACAGTCCAAAGGATGAGGTAGAGTCATTGGTCAGGAAGAGCTGAGTTCGGAAGCAGGTCGTTGAAGAACGGAGGCAAAAGGTTGATCCAGAAGAGTAGTCGAGTTTACAGGCTGATGGTCCAAGGTCAGCAAGCAGGCAAGAGGTACAGGTTCAAATGGCACAGAGTCGGGATGCACGGAGATTGTTCCAACAAGGCTTCTGCTGGAATGGGCATCTCCATGTCTCCTTAAGAGGGTTCAGGCTCAGGGCTTACAGCTGGAGGTGGTCTTTGCAAATGAGCCCTTGCCTCTCTTCTTTGGACCTGACGTTCTCAGCTCCTCCTCCTCTTCACTGACACTAGGTGCCTCAGCAGCTGCTGGCTGAGCTCCTGTAAGTTCTTGATGAACTTGATCAAGAGAAGGTGATTCCATGCTGCCAGTGAGCTGAGGTGCTGGCAGAAAGTCTTTCTCATTGGAAGCTGTCCCTATTTATCTACCTGCAGGAACAGAAAGTCTTCCACATCGGACCCGGGCTCCAGGGCCACAACCGCATGTTGGATTGTTCTCCAAGTTAAAAATCTCCAGGCTGAAGGAGGCTATAATGTACATTCATATGAAGCATTAGTTGTTTATATGAATTTAAGTGTCCAATTTTCATCTTCCTTAGAAATGTTCCTCTCTATATCATTGCTGCTTGAAACACAGGTGCTAAATGATTTTGGAGACAAATGTGTCTATGGAAGTGCCTAAAAGAATAGTGGGAAATTTATTTCAGTCCCAGTTGTATAGGAATTTTCTAAATTTACAAATACAAAGAGAAAGAGAGAGAGAAATAAATGACCAAAACGTGATTTTGTTTTAAAGTTAACAATACAATCAGTTGCAAATTGCCACACATTAAAACATTAGCACAAATATTTGCTATTGCATTTGATGACTGGCAAATCTCTGGTCTTTTGATATATTTCTTTATATAAATATTTGCTCTTTTTATCTAGATTTTTTAAAGTGACATTTTTATTACTTTGCACTACAGGTTGTTACAATTTTAATAAGCTGCCTTGTAGTTTTATGAATGGGAAGTTGAGGCAGAACATTTTAAATAAATGAATAAAATAGAGCCTTTATGACATCCTGGTACTCCATGTCTAGTACTTGTCAGACATTTCTTCATTTCAGACCCATTTTTGAATTTTATTCACCTTCTGTCATTCCCCATCATAAATAAAGCAAAGAATTTTACTTTACTGGCAACCTACAATTAGAGACTATTTACTTGCTGGCTGTATAGTTCAGTAGTTTAGAAAGTAATGATAATATTTCTGAGTACACCTCTACCTAGATAACCCTGAAAAAGTTCAAGTGACTTGATGACACATTATTATTGTTGTTTACTTGGTATGTTCCTTCCCTAACAGATCATACCCCATTGTAGCATATTCCCTTTGTTGAAAATGAGATGAAAAGCCATTTATGGGAGTTGGCAACAGTAGCTTTTCCTTTTAGACTTGGAGTGAATGATTAATGTGTGCTCTCCACTGAGCAAGTAATTCCCATTAATTTACACTATATGAATCATGATGAACCAAGCCAAATAAGTATTTTGCAGTTGTTGAGTTGTAATTCTAAATCAGCAAATTGCAATGATTCAAAGCATAAAATTAGTGTTTGTAAATAATATGAGAAATTACAGTACAGTGACATAGAAGCTATATGAATAAAATACATTCTAATCTAAAGCAACAAAAGAAAGTGGTGAAGAAAGGAGTACCGTATTTGCCGGCGTATAAGACGACTGGGCGTATAAGACGACCCCCCCAACATTTCCACTCAAAATATAGAGTTTGTTATATACAGTGTTTGTATATACTGTTTGTTATATAGAGTTTATTGTTATGTAGAGTTTGTTATATACTGTTATAGCCTACAGTGCTTGGCGCGTATGCACGGCCTCCTTGCTGTCCTCCCAAGTGGGGAGGAGGAAGAGAAGCTGCTAGCCTGAAGCTCCCTATAGCCTTCTCCCCAGGGTAAGTGACTCACCTTTGGATGTGGTATGTCTGTGTGTATTTTAATGTGTATTTAATACCTTTACCTATATTGACATACTACCACAGTTCCTAAAAAGGCCTGGTGGGTGACTACACCTGTGTTGTTCCAACTGCTATTCCAGTTGGAGAACCCTTAAGGAGGTACAGCTGTTTTACATTTACATTAAGACATATCCTAGAGAACCGGTACAATGACCATATCCATCTTGCAACATGGTGCTGCCCAGGCACTTATACTAACAGGTAAGTGACAGGGTTGTGTTTTATGTTTGGGGTGGGTGGGTGTATTTTAATGTAATTTTTATTTATTTATTTATTTTATTTACAGGTTTGTGTTGTGGGCGGGCGGGCTGAGGTGTGTGTGTGTGTGTGTGCTTATTTTTATTTTATTTTATTATTTTATTTTATTTTATTCATTTTTTCTTTGGCCACACACATGACATCATGATGTTAGCTCCGCCCACACTGTGATGACATCAGAGTGGGATAGTAAAATTTTTGACATCCCACCACTGCAAGTATCCTAAGGATAAGGCCCTTTTATTAATTCACCTGGCCTGTCTTAGGGTGTGACTACACATTCATGCATATTCCAGTGCTGTAGCCAGGATTTTAGATGTGGGTGGGCAAATATTATTTCAGGATGGGCAACAAAGCCACTTTTCAATGCATTCCTATGGGAAACCATGCTTTGCTAGGGTGGGCAAACTATTGACTCAATTATCTATTTCCTTATCTTATCCTGCAGATTGACCGAGCTTGTTAAACTGTAAAATAAACAAACAAACAAACAGGACCCTTGCCCGTTCAGGAAAAGCTGTAATTAAAAAATGAAGAAGGAAACATGTGTGCCTGTTAAGCTTGTCTTCCCTCATGAGGCAAGAGGTAGGGATGAATGAACTTTGCCAAAGCACTACTTGGTGTGTGAGCTCTCTTAGACTCAGGGTCATAGCCAGGGGATGGCCAGGGTGGGCTTGGCCTATCCTGAATTAGCACTTTGCCAACCCTGGCAAAGCATGGTTTCCCATAGGGATGCATTTAAAAGAGGCTTTGTTGCTCATCCTGAAAAAATATTTGCCCACCCACATCTAGAATCCCGGTTGTGGCCCTGCTTAGACTACCCTTTCTTCATTGGTTTTTTAAAAAATCACACACTTGGAACTGAAGTGAAAGAATTCAACTTTTTCAAAGTAGAAGAACCTCTGGTAGGGAGAAAGTACTATGGATCAGGGCTCTGGGTCTCCAGGTAATTTGGATTTCCCATTGCATCATGTGGTTAACAAGAAAAATACAAATCAGTACACCCCAAACCTGTAATATTCCCTGCATTTCCCCCCTGCGTAATCAGGCTCTCAGCTATCAGTTGTCCTAAACAAAGCCTGCTTTGGATTCTTTTTATAAAAAAGAAATATCTCCCTTGGTCAGTCAATGCTGTTTCATATATCAAGACCATAAACAGCATGGATTGGTTAGTTTACATTTTGAACCAAAAAGCAGCTCCTGGGGAATTGTTCAAAGATATTTGGTTGTTCCTCTTGAAAATAACTTAAACTATGAGTGTAATTGTTGCTTCCTCACCCACAACAACCTTGCCCTTCTCTTACACTGCCCCAGTTGGTCAGACTAAAGTGCTTTCTATTTTTAGCTATGACAGATGAGAGCATAGAATTGATGTTATTAAATGATGTCAGTATTCCCACTCTGTCACTAAAGATGTGGCAACGATCCTAAAACAATTTGCACTTGCTGATTGAACAGCACGCAGTTGCTGGCTGCTACAACCGAATACAAATCATTCTCTCTGCTCCACTGGCCTCTGCATTCAGAAGATAGCACTCCACTTTGGAGCTGCTCTTCTTGTTGCAGCATGCAGCCATGTTTCCCAGTGAATAGCTCCACAGAAGCTGGAATAAATATATAGCTTCAAACATTTGCTTCGGATGAACAAAAAGTAGCTTTCCTGAATGGTACATTGCTGATGGCACATGTTAATTTGATGGCTGGTGGCTACTCACTAATATACTTACTCAGTTTGCGTTAATGGTAGATAACCCAAAATGTTTTCTGTCTCAGGTAAAAGACAAGATACTGTACCTACATTTCTTGGTCTCCCTTGCTTAAAAGCCAGCCATATACAACTCTAGGGGACAGTGTGCATCTCTGTTTACAGCCAAAGAGCCAGTGATGTCTACATCTGCAGACATTCGTGTGGTCATGTGGCACACATGACTAGACTTACATGGAATGCTGTTACCTTTTCTGCTTTCCCTTTATCTACTGTACTTGCAATTTCTGCTAAGGTGGCAGGAGCTGGGACAAGACAAGACAGGAGCTCACTCCGTCACGCAGCACTCAGATCTTGAACTGCTGACCTTCTGATTGTCAAGCTCAGCATCTTTAGCCACTAAGCCACTACAGCCCTAGCTACATTTCTCCCCCCACGATACAAATAAAATGACACTATAAAATGTGGCCCCCTCAAACATCCCTGCTGTTTAGGCAAGCTGGGAATGTAACCAGTATGTGGACCTGGGGTGGGGAGGCTTCAGTGTTCCATCTTGATATGCTGCCCTCCATTTTCTTTGGCTACAAAGTTTCAATGTTCTCCTGACTAAAGATGGATCAATGGCCTGTCAAGCTGACTTTATGAAATTTTGACAAGGAAAAAACAGAATGGCTGTGGAAGCAGCACTTGCGGTTATCAGAGCTCACTAACAAGCTTGTTTATGCTTTCTCCTCCCATCAGTAACTGCATGTTGTTGTTGTTCAGTCACATAGTCGAGTCTGGCCCTTTGCGATCCCATGGACCATTGCCCACCAGGCATGCCTATCCAGTCAAAATGTCTCCAAGGTTGTTTTGACTTCTTGTGATAACCAGAAGACCACATTGTCATCCATTCCTATTAACTGAGTGCACACTTTCTTTCTGCAAGCTAACCTGGAATTGACTTGTCATTTCCTCCAGGTGTTTCAAATTAAGCCCATGACCAGGGCACAGAGATGCCAGTTTATGTCAAGGAAGGGCTGAGCATCGGAGTTATTAACTCTATGAATACTTTGGAATAAGAGTATGAAGTATCTGTCCTTGCTTGAGTACAATGAATGCAATAACTTTTAAAGAAAGCCCTCCCCTGGCTTGTATACAGAAAAGACTTTTCAAGATAATGAAGTGTCTCGTGGGATTTTATGGTGTTACAGTATGCAGGAACACTTATGCGCACAGGTGTTATGCAATATCCCTAGCCAAGGAACTTATTTTCATAGGACAGCTTTCTGTTCCAGCACTACAAGCTGACTTACTACTTGTCACATTAATCCCCAATTAAATTAGTATATTCCAGGGCATGATGAAATCTCTTTGATGGAAAGCAAGTCCTTAGTACTTCCGGCTCCTTCATAAAATTCACTTGTTATGCAAAAACAGAGGAAGGGCAATAATGTCTGCTGCTTTAACCCCCAGTTTTGCATTTCTGGTAATGGTAAAGGTCTCCCTTGCTCAAAAGCCAATCATGTCTGACTCTAGAGGGTGGTGCTCATCTCCATTTACAGCCAAATAGCCAGTGCTGTCTGCATCTGCAGACATTTCCATTGTCATATGGAATGCATAACTAGACTAATGGTATTACCTTTCCCATTGAAGCAGTACCTATTTATTTATTTGCAATTTCTTGCTTTTGAACTGCTAGATTGGCAGGAGCTGGGACATCTGGCAGAAGCTCACTCTGTCACACAGTACTCAGGTCTCGACCTGCTGACCTTCTGGTTGTAAGCATCCAACCAAGCTAGCCCCCTCCACCTCAGACCTCTTTGTGTTCCCCTTGGGACCCTGGTCATGCCAAACTTGGAACTCTGAGACTCAGAGTAGCCAGCGGTTAGAAGCTTGTCCTGAAACACCCTAGCAGCAACCTAAGATTTCCACTTATTTGAAGTGATCCCAGACAATGACAATGGAGAGAATAAAAGTAAGAGTGGTAGCATGTGTGACGTCTTCTTGGCATAAGCCAGGCTGAACGCTATATATCTCATCCCCTTTCAATAATCACACGTTGTATTGAAGAAGTTTCTGTTTATTGTACTTAAAACATATAGAAAAGATATAGTTCATCTGTTGGTTTCAGGATACAGAATAATCCACAAAACAGTTTCTAATCAAAAGGATACAGGAACATCCATACTCTGGCTTCCCCGATAGAAATAAAAGAAATCTAATTGTCCTATCATCTTTGATGACTTAGAGAAGAACTTGGACTCCTCACCAGCTTGGAGCCCACACGAGACTATTCCAGACTGAACTATCTGTCCCATGTGTCTATAATAAAGATTACAGCTTCTGGTTCAGCTAATTAACATACTATTAATCAGAATATGTACATCAGCATATCATAGTCTGTTCTCATAATATTGTCCTCTTTGTTCACAGAGGAAGGATGTTGACATTACTCAGACATTCCATCCCTAGTGGGTAGGAAGATGAAGATACAAAGGCGTTGAGACCTTGGTGAAGTCTCTCCCAGTCTCCAGCTTGCAACTGCTGATACCTTAGCAGTGAAAAAACAAACCTTAGCATTTCTGCACATCTTTAAACAACATACCAGTTTCTAATCTGCACATCTCTAAACAACACAGCAGTTTCTAACCCTAAGAAACTCCATTTTGAATAACTTGTAAACCCATGGACATGGTACTACTTTGCCATGACACCGGTTGCCAAGCCCAGCATTTTAACCATAAAGTCACTGTGGCTCTTATTGTATATCTGGAGAATCTGCTAAAACCAATAGAAAATTTATATGTGCTGGTTCTCATGCTACACAGAAATATGGAAGCAACTCAGTTTTAATCCTTCCAATTTTGTCACCTTCCCTTTAAGATTAATGCCAAGGTTTTGCATTAGATGTTTGTTTATGGAATCGCAATTGGGATTGGAGGTTTGAGGTGGTGAGGAAGAACAAAATATGGGAGGATATTTTTAGGAATACTACAAAAATTATTACAAGGTTTTAATGTAACAGTTTATGTAACCTCAAAGAAGAACAAAAAATTGCACTGGTGGGTCAGATCCAATTTATTCTAGGAATGAGGCTCTGAGAAAATGGTGACTCTCTGATGTTAAAGGAATGTGGCTATCATTAGCCTACTGGCTGGGGCTGATGAGTGTTGAAATATATGGGGAGCTACAAATTTTCTATTCATAGTGTGGACCAGGGTTCCTCAAACTTGGCTCTCCAGGTGCTCTTGGACTTCAATTACCAGAAGCCTAAGTTAGCACTCTTGCTGATCAGAGCTTCTGGGAACTGAAGTTCAAGAACATCTGAAGAGCCAAGTTGAAGAACCCTGGTCTAGTCCAGTGATGGTGAACCTTGACACTCCAGCTGCTCTTGAACTTCAATTCCTAGAAGCCCTGATCAGCAAGAGTGCTAACTTGGGCTTCTGGTAATTTTTAGGTGTATCAGAAAACAAAATCAAAAAAAGTAATAAACCAAAATAAAAACACTGTAGTACTTAAAAGACTAACTTCTATATTTTTATTGTTAGCTTTCATGGATCAAGTCCACTTCTTCAGACTTGATCCACGAAAGCTAACAATAAAAATATAGCAGTTAGTCTTTAAAGTGCTACAGTGTTTTTATTTTGGCTTTTTCTTTTTTGTTTTTGTTTTCTGATATGCCTGAACCACAGACTAACATGGCTACTATTCCAAAAAATTCAAGTATTAATGGTAAGTTTTAATTTAATTTAATTTTCACATTTATATGTAGCCCTACTCGTGGAGCGACTCAGGCCAGCTAACAGAATATACCAAAATATAATGTAGCAAAATACAGCAAAACATCAGTGTAGCAAAATACAGTACAGTAAACCCTCGGATAACATTAAAACTTAATGTGGGTTTTTAATGTTATCTGATGCATGCATTGGATAACGTTAAAATCCTATGGGATACATCAGATAACGTTAAAACTCCATAGAGATACATTGTAACCGGCACAGGCTTTAGCAAACATTATCTGATGCATCCCATAGGATTTAACGTTATGCGATGCAATCCCCCCACCACGATTGCTTAATGTTATGCGATTTTAGCATTATCTGATGCAAACGTTATCCGAGGTATTACTGTATAGCAAAATACATCAAATACAGCAAAACATCAGTACAGTATAGCAAAATGCAGCAAAACATCACAAAAAATTTCAACAAATATATCACAAAATATAACAAAACACAAATTTAAGCAACAAAACATATATCATCCTTGACAGAGCCCAGGGCTCAACGTCTACAACAGGGCCTGGGGCTCAATGTCTGCGACGGGGTCTGGGGCTCGATGTCCTCCTCAGCCGTGCTGGCTATGGGCGTGTGCAACCATGGCGGCGGCCACAGCGGTGCAGTTTTTAAGCCTGCCGGGCTACTCAGCTATTCCTCCTCGCCTCCTCAGTCCAGCTGGCTAGGGGCCCACCCAGAAGGGTGGCGGCCACACCCAGAGTAGTGTGGTTTTTAAGCCTGCCAGGCCACTCAACTGTTCCTCCTCACCTCCTCAGCCCAGCTGGCACCTGGAGTGCCAAGGTTCACCATTACTGGTCTAGACCAACAGCCATGAAAACTTGGAAGCATCCATGTTTTGCTTACAATGGCTGCCCTGTTTATTACCACTGTGTGGTACTCAGAGATGGTAGAGTGCCTTTGAACATGGAGGTTCTGTTTGGCCTCTTAACCTTTGTAAGGTAAAGGTCAATGTCGCCCTTGCTCAAAAGCCAGTTGTATCTGACTCTAGGGTTCAGTCCTCATCTCTGTTTATAGCCAAAACAGCCAGCACTGTCTGTGTTTGCAGATATTTCCATGGACATGTGGCAGGCATTACTAGACACTGGAGTGCATGGAATGCTGTTTACCTTCCCACCAAAGTAGTACCTATTTATCTACTTGCAATTTCTTGCTTTCAAACTGCTAGGTTGGCAGGAGCTGGGACAGAGACGGGAGCTCACTCCATCATGCAGTACTCAGGAATCAAACTTCCACCTTCCCGTCATCGAGTTCAGAATCTTAACCACTTGAGCCACCACACTCCCTTTGTAGCCTCATGCATTCATGTACTGTATGTTAATATATTAAGTAGCTTGACTGAGGGAGCACCTGTCAATCAAACAATTACTTAACTTTTAAGTTAATCTTTGGAAGACGTTTTGTGTTTGCTGCCACCACCTCACAATGTTGCATTAGGTAACTCAGGGGTTCTCAACGTATGGCCCAGGGGCCAGATGTGGCCCATGACACCATTTTATGTGGCCCACCACCACCTCCACCACACCTGGAAGTGCCATGTGTGGCAGGCAGGGCAAAATGGCCATTTGGCCCCCGAAGCTGTTTGAGTGAGTGTGATACAGCCCTCAGTTTGAAAATGTTGAGAACTCCTGGGGTAACTTCTTGAGAAAAAGTTTTCTCATTTGTGCTCCAACCCCCAGTCTGTGGAAAAATTCATCTGGTAGTCTCATTCGAAACACATAGGCAGGCAGAAGATTAAGACCCTTCTAAGCCTTTGATTTGTATTTTTTACTCTGATTTTACTGCTTTTGGTCTTTTGCTAGTGAACAACAAGAATTAAGGACTACAAACACTTAAAATGGTCATCAGATGATATAAAAACATAAGCTATGAATAAAAACATGCAACATATTAAATCATTCAATTTCTGCTGTATTTTTTAAAAATTGATGGTATGTTTTTAAATCAGATTATTATGTTTTTAGGTGTTTATATTAAAGGATACATTTTGAATCTTAAATGGCAACAGTAAGAGGCAAACATTATTAGACTCATGTTTCAAGAAAGAAATTGACTTATTTCAATCTTTTAATCTTATAAGTCCTATTAATCACTCACGTTTTTTTCCATTAAAATTTATTTAGCTTCTGATTTGTGTGTGTGTTATTTTTTAAAAAAATGCTGATTCTTAACATTCTAGTACAGTAATACCTTGGATAACGTTTGCACCAGATAAAGCTAAAACCGCATAACGTTAAGCAATTTGGGGGGGAAATTGCATCACATAACGTTGAAATCGGCAAGTTGCTTCGGCAAGTAGAGCGGCATATAAGTCTAAATATAATAATAATAATAATAAAATCCTATGGGATGTATCACGTAACGTTTGCTGAAGCCTGTGCTGGTTACAATGTCTCTCTATGGAGTTTTAATGTTATGCGATTCATCCCTTAGTATTTTAACGTTATGTGATGCATGTATTGCATAACATTAAAAATTGGATAACACTAAGACTTGTGGAACCAAGTTTTAGGGTTATCTGGGGTATTACTGTACAGTACAGTATTTAGAAACTTTGATATTGGTTTTTAATCACAAATTGGTATTGTTTTTTGGTTGCTTTTAAAACTTTATGTTATAAATGGCTGGTAGGTAGGTAGGTAGGTAGGTAGGTAGGTAGGTAGGTAGGTAGGTAGGTAGGTAGGTAGGTAGGTAGGTAGGTAGGTAGGTAGGTAGGTAGGTAGGTAGGTAGATAGATAGATAGATAGATAGATAGATAGATAGATAGATGCACATCACTGGTACCCCACATAAGGTGTGCTTCAGAACATCCTAGATGTTTTGGATTTTCTATTGAATCTGGACACTTTTTTGTCATTCTTTCCCCCCCCAAAATTAGGGAGCATGCTCATTGTTGCATCTCAGAACTCACTCTGGGTTAAACTGCAGTGCTGTTGCTGTTGTGTTTTCTCCTGGCAGAAATGTAGATGCCTCTGCATTGCGGCAGGATAAAAGAAGTGAGTGTCAACTGAAATCCTTCCAAAGGACAATTTTTTTCTAACTTAGGCTGGACAGCCAATAAGCCTCTTTGGATCCACTGAAGGAACTGGCATGCTTAGCAAAGAGCCTGTTAGGTATGAGAGGGTTATTCAGGCTGCAGTTACACATGTAAAAAATATTGAGATTTATTTTGGATTTTTTTAACCTGGTGCGAACTCAATCTAGTCTCATGCATTAGTTACTGTTGCATGGTTTCACACAAGCCATATAACCTGTACCTCATTTTTAAAATATCCGTATATACTCAAGTATAAGCCAACCTGAATATAAACCGAGGTACCTAATTTTGACCTGAAAACCCAGGATAATAGATTGACCCAAGTATAAGTCAAGGGTGGGAAGCAGCAGCTTCTAGTGAGTTTCAATAATCAAAATACATGAAAATAAGGTAAAATTAATTAAATTGTTGGCACATCTCAATCCAGTGTGGTCTTGGGACTCTCATGGTCATTAAACCGAGTATAAGCCATGCCCCCTTTTGGGGGCTCATTTTTTGAGATGAAAAGTGCAACATTAAGGCTTGTATAGATGCAGCAAGTGCATCCAACTGTGTTTCCAATGTTTCAACTCAATGTGTCATCCTGTTTCCATGATCTGCAGTTTTTCCATGTGAAGGCTACCAGTCTAGCAAAGTTACCCTGCTATGGTAATGGAGTAGACCATATTGCCAGTGACTCAGTGCCAATCATCAGACGGTGGTTAACTAACCTGACAGCCCTGAGGACTAACGGACTTGGGTGGCAAAGTCAACAGGGAATGGTGATGGCCCCCAAGTGGATTAAATCCCACTTGAATCCATCTTGATGGAAGGGGTTGAGAAGGACTTTGTGTGCCAGGGCTCAGGACCAGAAAGTGACTCGTGGAACTGGATCAGTGGTATGGGTGTCATGCTGTGATGCAGAAGGCAAGTGAACGGCTACAGCATTATATTGTTCCCAGAACAATCTTCATGGCTAATCACCATGATGATAGCAAATATTCAGAATTGGATATGATACTTGAAGAAGAGGGCTCTCACCTGTGGATTTCATAACAACCTATGCAGCATACAAGGATGTTCCAGACTTTGAGGAGGATGGCTTGAGGTTTACTTGCACATCTCTACAATCTTTGAGCCATATGCTTTCATACTGAATGTTTAAATAAGGCTACAATTGTTGACACTTTACCCCCACCCCTCTTCCATACATTTGATGCTCTGTTTAGTTTTCCTTCATCAATTCAACTGACTGACTGCTTAGGTGCACCCACCCCATAAAAATTTCATTGGCTCCTTTTTCAAAACCAGACGTGACTAGATGGGGACTTCCTGTTTTGAAAAATAAGCTATTTCTGGCCTTAGAAAGATGTGTGGAAATCCCAGCCACCCATCCAGCTTGCTTTTGAATGGAAAACTGTGCCCATGAAGATTTATTGAGCTAAAAATTTCCATGAGAGAGGCAATGGGGGTGTTACCTGAATTTCAGACTCCATGCCTCAGAGCTACGCACATCCAGGCCAAGGAGTGAGGAAATTATTTTGTTATAATATTAAAGAACTGTTTAACGGGCAGAAGCTTTAAAAATGAGCCACAGACAAATTGTTTGATACAAATTAAAGAAGTTTACTTAGAAATCAAATAAGGAAATAAGAAAACAATAACAATACAGACATTTGCCCCCCTGAATGGCGCCATTTCAAGAAGGCAAAGGATCTGTGTTTTTGACCTAACCCTAGGCAGATGGAAAAGCCAGGAATGAGGTACCCAACTGACTTCAGAGTTCAGTTTATGTATTGAATCCATGTGGCCACCCAGCAAAGCAAAATAACTACTGCAGATTATTACAGATGAATGTTACAGTTTACAAAAGGGGAAGCTCATGGCTATTTAAAGAAGATAGGTACACAGATCAAAAGATAAGTACAGTATAGCAGATCAGTAACACAAAAACAATAAGTGTTTCTTCAAGTAGAAAACAATACAGTAACACAACACAGCCTTCACAATGAAAGGCAAAATTGGCAAATCATATCAGAGATTTGCAAAGATGAGCAAAAGTCCATGTCCAATCAGGCTGTTGGCAGATGGGGCCCAGTTCTTTAATGAAAACTGGCCTCTTGACTTCTTGTAAATACTGTACATTGATACATTGTATTAGCATTTCCTCTCTCCCAGCTTTATTTCCACAACAATAGGTACTGAATTCCACATCTGGTTGGAAGGCTGGTGGCTGGCTGGAAAAGCTGGTTTGAAACAAAGGTCCTTTGATAAGCATTTCCTGAGGGCACAAGGTGTTTCCCCCACGAATCCTTGAGGCGATTCCCTTTTAATATTTTTTTCTCCACATACTGTATCTGCATTGATCTAATATCAGAGCTGTTATTTTAGATATAAGACTTCAATTGACTCTTCCTTGGAATAAGAAGACATAAATAAAACCAATATTAATATCATAGTCGGACAGAAAAAGACGCTATTCCATAGAAGTTACCTATACATTCTTATCTTAAAGGAAATCATCTTTACAGTTGACTAAGAGACTAAGCTTCAGGTTAAACAACAATTTTGGCCAGCAGGAGAGATAGGCATTTAGTTTATTTCCTGAGGTGAGATTAACACATTAGCAATTTGTCAAAGGTGACTCCAGGATCACCCACCTGGTCTTTCCATTAATTTCCAGGCTCAGTTTGAGTGTATTGTGTGATGCTTAACTTTACAATGGTCCATGAAGGGGAGGGGGGTACAAAAGAAATCTTTATTGATTAAAAAGGAAATCTTTATTGATGTTAGACTAAAATATGACCAGGAAATGGGTGCTAGGTGATGCAGGCATCATCTGCCATCATTTTAGGGTCAAAGATCTGTGCTCTGGGGAACATGGAACGTGTAATGGTCAGTTGTGTGATGATTATTTCAGGGGAAACTGAAAGGTTCAAAGAACTTTATTTTAAAATAACTGAAACTAAAGGGTGATTTTCAAAATACAGTATTAGGTAACAGGGGGGTTGGGTTAGTGGTTAAGATGCTGAACTTGATGACTGGAAGGTTGGCAGGTCAGTAGTTCGAGACCTGGTACTGCATGATGGAGTGAGTGCGCATCTCTGTCCCAGCAACTGCCAACCTAGCAGTTCCAAAGCAAGAAATGGCAAGTAGATAAATAGGTACCACTTTGATGGGAAGGTAAACAGCGTTCTGTGCACTCCAGTGTTTAGTTATACCTGTCACATGTCCATAGAAACATCTTCAGACACAGATAGCACTGGCTCTTTGGCTATAAACGGAGAGAAAGGGTGATCTGGTGATTAAGGGCTAAGGAATCCTGCCCATCTTTGCCCCAAATGAATGCTGGAGCATTAATTTAGAGAAGAGGAATGACAGAAGGTCACAATTATAATCTCATCTGCTGTTGTAGATCAGCCAATCTATTCACATCATATACACAGACACTTCTCAAATCAGACAAAAAGGGTGATTTTGAAAAGAGAAATGGTCAATGAGGGAAGAATTAAGCTGTTCTTTCTCTCCTGATGCTCTTTGTTCAACATTGGCAACCCGCTATGACCCCCTTCGTTAGAAACAGAAACCACAGGGACATTGCCACATTTCGGCATGTTACGTTTCATTTTCCCTTTAATTGTGCCATAACAATATGCTATACAGTACTTTAAGAATATGGCATCATAAAGGAGGCTCTCTGAGATAATGAAAAAAGCCAGGGGGAGCTACTGTAGGGCTTATACTCCTTGATGAGCATGATTATAAACAATACTATGGTGGTTATATCATAGATCTAAAAATACACATTGGCACAATCCACCATACTCTATAAATAATACCCAATGAGCTCAACCAGCAGTTGCAGCCCATTGTGTTAATAATCTACAAATTAATTATTTCTTTACACATGTTCGGGCAGCAGATCAAAACTGCATGCTCAAGGACTCATGGAATTTACAATAATGTATGGTGACAATGAGGCACAGCAGTTGAGATTCCCTTTTTCCATCTCTGAAAAATGAAGTGCAGATTTCCCCTCCCTTCTGTAGACAAGTAGAAAAGACTATTTAATGTGAGTGGATCCACTCAGGAAGAGAAACAACAGGATAAAGCCACATTGGACCAGTTTTTCTTAAAGAGTATGAATAGGGAAATTGTAGGCAGCTCTAATACTTGCAGGGTTAGACCCTCACTCTGCTGAACCTGCTAGGCCACACCCAGTGATGGGCTCAATTTTTTTTACTACCACACTGTGGGCTTGGTATTGTGGGTGTGGCCAGGGGAAAAGCCCTGCATTGCACCTGAATTAGGACTACTTTATTTCAAAACTTGGATGGGCAGGGCCAGCTGGAATGTCTGCTACTGGTGAACTGGGGCAAACATGCTGATGCCCACCATTGGCCACACCTGAGAGCCCTAGGAAAGGTTCTGGACCAACATAAGCTCCGCCTGAAGCTTTGGGAGGCTGGGTTAAATAAGAAACCGCTCTTCCTCCAAAGCTGCCTCACCCATGAAAATTATTGGACTTGTGGTTTTTCAGTGCCTGAATTATTGCTGGTTTCTGCCTCTAAAGTTCTCTTGCTTTGCTCCTGGTTCCTGCTTCTGAAGACTTCCTACCCCATTCCTGGTTCTTGTAGACTGTTGTTGTGCCTTGCCCGGATCCTCACTCCTTGAATGCCATCATTGTCCTGCTCCAGGTCTGAAGGTATGCGCTGCCTCACCTACTTCTTGGTCTTCTAGCTTATTTGGTCTAAGCCTGTGATGGTGAACCTTGGCACTCCAGATGTTCTTGGACTTCAATTCCCAGAAGCCCAAGCACCCTGTGAATCCATATGAATGGGTACATTTTACTTCAGCTTCTGGGAGTGATGAAGGCAGCGTGGGCCGGATGAATCATGTGGATTCACAGGGTGCTTGGGCTTCAAGGAATTTAAGTCCAAAAACATCTGCAGTGCCAAGGTTTGCCATCATGGGTCTAAGCCCTGTTGTCTAAACCAAACCTATATCCCTGTCTATTTCAGTTTTGGTTTTAGACTTGGACCTTGGGCTGTGATACGGTTACTGTTTGGCCTGTTGCCTGGTTGCCTTGGGTCCTGGTGCTTGTGTTAGCCACTCACATCCCAGAATCTGACATAATTCTATGAACCATCAGAACTAAGCATCCATATGGAAGTGAAACAGTCTCTTGGCCCTACCATTAGACAATAAATGTATTGGTCAATAGGAGCAAGGGTTGGCAGATGGGTACTTGAGCGTGGAGGTGAATATAGCATTTAAGATGTCCTGCACAAACTAAGATCTTGTCCAGACTTTTCCTTTTGAGGCAGTCCTGGTTTGCTCATTTTTGGGTCACTTTTGGAATGAGGAAGGGTAAGATGACATTTAACCTTCATCCAAATATCCAAAGTGACTTGGAGAGGTGATAAGGAGCAGGACGATGACAAAAGGAGAAGTGTGAGGAAGGAATGGATGGGTAGGTCAGTGGGCAGGCAGGCAAAAAGAGAGAAGAGTTCAATCTCTCTCCTCTGAGTGGAATCATTTGCACACACAAAGCTGCAGTGACACACTTCCCCTATTCCTCTGCAGAGGGACAGGAAAAGTGTAATATTTTCCTTCCTAGTTGTTTGTTGTGTGTTGCACCATTTAGGAGAGTAAAAAAATGTCTTGGACTGTCTCTGATGCAAGAGCTATAAAACACTTATTTTGAGGACTGGGATGTTGCCTAAGTGGTAGAATTGAGTGAGCTGCTGGTGGCAATCCAGAGGCCAAAGTTCATATTATTCCCCTCCCCACTCCTTGTTCAGCAGCAGAAAAAGCATTGCTCATATAAAACACAACCATATAGCCCCCCCCCAAAAAAAAACACACACTCCTCTGCATTATCTAAGGCTCTATGTTTATTCAGATGAAGGGCACTCCAGATCCAAACAGAGTTAACCTGATCTTAGAAAAAACTGATCCTAGAATTATAGAATTTACATTTCTTCCTTCCACATATTGTTCACACTTCACAATTTAAGGCATAAAAGGCATGTTGTTCGGAACAGATGTCATTCCCATCATAAGGAAAAGTAAAGATGTGGATTTGGACCTCATAAATTCAAATTATTATGCTACCATTATGGATTTTTACACTTCAGACATAACCATTATTGTCAAAGAGGCTTCTCATTCAGACACACACACTCCACCTGAAGAAAATTATCAAGTTCTATTAATGAAAAAAGAGTTTTCAGATACTAGAATAAGACAAAGACTCCAGGAAAATAGTGGTATTAACATTGTTGTTGTTCAGTCGCACAGTCGATTCCGACCCTCTGCGACCCCATGGACCACGGTCCTCCAGGCACTCCTATCCTCCACCATCCCCCTCAACTCGCCCAGCTCTTTGCCCATTATCTCTACGATACCATCTAGCCATCTCATCTTGGGCCGCCCCCTTCTTCTTTTGCCTTCGACCCTTCCAAGCATCAAGGCTTTCTCAAGTGAAACCTCTCTTCTCATTTGATGTCCAAAGTACTTTAGCTTCATCTTTACTATTTGACCTTCTAAGGAGCAGTCAGGGTTGATTTCTTCCAAGATCGACCTATTTGTTCTCCTCGCTGTCCAGGGGACTCTCAAAACCCTTCTCCAACACCACATCTCAAAGGCGTCTATTTTTCTGCGCTCAGCTTTCCTAATGGTCCAGCTCTCACAACCATACATTGCCACAGGGAATACCATTGCTTTGACTATGCGAATCTTTGTTTGCAATGTGATGTCTCTACTTTTCACTATGCTCCCCAGGTTTCTCATCGCTTGCCTCCCAAGAATCAGTCGCCTTTTTATTTCATGGCTGCAATCACCATCTGCAGTGAGCTTTGATCCTAGGAAAGTACAATCTGTCACTGCTTCTACTTCTTCCCCATCTATTTTCCAGGGACGGATAGGGCCTGTTGCCATGATCTTGGTTATCTTGATATTGTGTCTCAAGCCAGCTTTTTCACTTTCTTCTTTCAACCTAATCAGGAGCTTCTTTAGGTCCTCCTCACTTTCTGCCATGAGGGTGGTATCATCTGCATAGCTCAAATTGTTGATGTTTCTTCCAGCAATTTTGATCCCAAATTGTGATTCCTCCATTCCTGCATTGCGCATTATGTGTTCTGTGTATAAGTTGAATAAGCAGGGTGACAAAATGCAGCCTTGTCTTACTCCTTTTCCTATTCCAAACCACTCCGTCATTCCATTTTCTGTCCTAACTGTTGCCTCTTGATTCATGTACAGATTTCTCATGAGACCTATAAGGTGTTCCGGAATTCCCATCTCTTTAATTACTTGCCACATTTTGTTGTGGTCAACACAGTCAAAAGCCTTAGTGTAATCAATGAAACAGAAGTAGACTTGTTTCTGATATTCCTTTGTTTTTTCCATGATCCATCTTATGTTGGCGATATGGTCTCTAGTTCCCCTGCCTCTTCTGAAACCCGCCTGCACTTCTGGTAATTCTCTCTCCACATACTGTTGCAGTCTATCCTGTATTATCTTGAGCATCACCTTGCTAGCGTGAGGGATGAGCGCAATTGTTCGATAATTTGAACATTCTTTGGCATTACCCTTTTTGGGGAGTGGAACGTATACAGATCTTTTCCAATCCTGTGGCCATTGTTGTGTTTTCCAAATCTGCTGGCATATAGAATGCAATAATTTGATTCCATCATCTTTTAGAGCTTTGAAAAGTTCAACTTGGATACCATCAACTCCACTGGCTTTGTTGTTTGCAGTGTTTTTAAGGGCCTTTCTGACTTCACTCTCTAGAATGTCTGGCTCATGTTCAATGTTCTCATCATTGTGATTATCAAGGGTGTTGAGGTCCTTTTTGTAGAGTTCCTCTGTGTACTCTTTCCATCTTTTCTTAATCTCTTCTGCATCTGCTAACTCCTTGCTATCTTTGTCCTTTATCATGGTCATTTTTGCTTTAAATGTTCCCTTGAGTTCCCCAATTTTTTTGAAAAGATCTCTAGTCCTACCCCTGATATTGTTTTCCTCTATTTCGTTGCACTGTTCGTTCAGTTAGGTTTCCTTATCTCTCCTTGCTTTTCTTTGAAATTCTGTATTTAAGTGACTGTATTTTTTCCTTTCTCCAATGCATTTTGCATTCCTTCTGTCCTCTGCTATTTTGAGAGCCTCATCTGACAACCACTTAGCTTTCTTTTGCTTCTTTTCTTTTGGTATGGTTTTCCTTGCTGCCTCCTGAATGATGTCCCGCATCTCTGTCCATAATTCTTCTGGCTCTCTGTCTATCTGGTCCAAGCCATTAAATCTGTTCCACACCTCCACTCTGTAGTCCCAAGGAATGTTGTCTAGGTCATATCTGTCTGGCCTAATTGTTTTTCCTATTTTCTTTAGTCTAAGCCTGAATTTTGCAATCAGTAGGTTGTGATCTGAGCCGCAATCTGCTCCTGGTCTTGTTTTTGCTGATTGTATGGAGGTTCTCCATCTTTGACTGGAGAGTATGTAATCAATCTGGTTTCGATGTTGGCCATCTGGTGATGTCCATGTGTAGAGTCTCCTCTTGTGTTGCTGGAAGAGAGTGTTTGCTATGACCAGTGCGTTATCCTGGCAGAACTCTATCAGTTTTTGCCCTGCTTCATTCTGTGTTCCAAGACCAAACTTGCCTGTTATTCCATTTACTTTTTGCTTTCCTACTTTGGCATTCCAGTCTCCTATGATAATGTGTACATCATTTCTTGGTGTCTGTTCTATGAGGTGTTCTAAGTTTTCATAGAACTGGTCAATTGTGGCTTCATCTGCACTAGTGGTTGGTGCGTATATTTGGATTACAGTAATATTGAATGGCTTGCCTTGTATTCTGACTGACATCATTCTATCATTTTTGAGATTATATCCCATTACTGCTTTTCTCACCCTTTTATTGACAATTATGGCTACTCCGTTTTTTCTGAGGTTTTCTTGTCCACAGTAGTAGATATGATGGTTTCCAGAGCTGAATTCGCCCATCCCTGTCCATTTTAACTCGCTGATTCCCAAGATGTCAATGCTTATTCTTTCCATTTCCTTTTTTACCACTTCCTTACTCTGCTTCTGCTTCTGCCAATCTCTTTCTTAATAATAATCAGCCACCAATAATGTGATAGGGTGATCTAGCGCTAATTGCCATTATGTAATAATTTTTTTAAAAAAATAAAATTTGGAGGATGATTGGGGGAGAGGGGGAAAATGCAGGATATCTTCCCTCAGTCTTGAACTCACATCCTAACTATCTACATCACCAAAACACCACATATAGACACACCCCGTCTTTACAGGAAGGTATCACAGGTAATATCACAGGAAAAAGACTTTTTTCTGGCTCAAAAAGTAGAAGCCCCCAGCAGCAAAGTAACAAATGCTGCTTTAGAAGCAAAAAAGAGCCAGATCAATATGAATCAGGTTGTTCCCCATGTGATCAGTAAATAATACCTTAAAATCAGCCTTTTTGTAAGAAGAGAAACTTCTGTAATTAGACTGTGTATTTACAGCTTTTGTCTAAACGGTTTTCCATTGGACTGTCTCTATTTTCCTTGATAATTTTAAGGAAACAGTTGAAAAGTATTATTGAATAACATGTCTCTCCAGCCATCTATACAGCTATATTCTCAAGAATGTGGCCAAGATAAATACTTAGCAATTTATTATCTAGAAGCTTTCCTGTTATTGAAGCAACAAACTAATCAAATTCTGCTGCCATTCATTGTTCGGCTTTATGCCTCATCAATACATCTTGCCCAAGCACAATGTAAGCGCTTTAGTGAACAGAACCCAGTTTGTTCTCAGAAAAACCAGGTTTAATATTTAAGTCTGCTGTGATGAAAACCTTGTGTTAATCTTCATACTTCTCATTTTATTGATGTCCAAATAAAACATAATCAGTAAAAACAAACAAGATACATACTCCCTGTGAATCTTGTTTACAAGTACAGTCAAACCTTGCATAAAGAGTGCCTCGCTTAAAGAGTGTCTCGCTTAAAGAGCAGAATTTTCTCTGAATGTTCGCTTCGCTTAACAAACAAAACCAACCAAAAACTCGCTTAACAAATAAATTGAGGTTCGCAATCCCCCCCCACAATTGGTCATTTACAATGGTGTTCCACTTAAAGAGCAAACTCGCTTAAAGAGCAATCCTGTGGAACACATTATGCTCTTTAAGCAAGGTACAACTGTACAATGTTGCTTTTGGAAACATCCAGGAGCATTATTCCATGTGAAAATTAGATGCATGAGAAGTACACTGAAACCAAAGAGCACCTCACTTAGAGACTAACCCGCTTAAAGAGCAGAATTTTCTCTGAATGGTTGCCTCGCTTAACAACTAAAACCAACTAAAAACTCACTTAACAACTAAATTGGGATTCGCAATTCCCCTCGCCAGAAGTCTCAATTGGTTACTTACAATGGTGTTTTGCTTAAAGAGGAAACTCACTTAAAGAGCAATCCCATGGAATGCATTAGGCTGTTAAAGTGAGGTACCACTGTATATACCTTGTTTTAAACAAAAATTGCAGGACAGCCGAGACAGGGGTAGTATGAACTCTTGCTAGGCCTGCAAAATTAGATGAAGAGGAACTTCATGTAGTTAATCTAAAGGCTGATGTTGAAATGGCTATTGTCTGAACAGGGCATTTGGAGGAGGCTGTTGCTATTCCTGAGAGCCTATGTGGTGTAGCAGATAAAGTATTAGACTAGGACTCAGGAGTTGTTGTTGTTCAGTCGCATAGTCGGGTCCAACCCTTTGTGACCCAATGGACCATCGCACACCAGGCACCCCATCCTCCACGGACCGCTCAGCTCTATGCCCATTGCATCAACAATACCATCTAGCTATCTCATCCTCTGCTGTCCCCTTCTCCTTTTGCCTTCAATCTTTCCCAGCATCAAGGCTTTCTCAAATGAGTCCTCTCTTCTCATTTGGTGTCCAAAGCATTTTAGCTTCATCTTCAATACTTGCCCTTCCAAGGAGCAGTCAGGACTCGGGAGACTGATATTTAAATCCCTGCTCAACCATGGTAACTCACTAAGGGAGACACTAGTAAATCACTGCTTAAATATCTTGCATGTCTTGAAAATTATACAAGAGACAGCAAAAGTCAGATGTGAATTGACAGCACTTAATATTGCTATTTGGCATTTTTGTTAACTTATGCAGGCCTTTTTTGTTACCTTTTCCTGGTGACTGGAGGTGCCTCTGGTGGCAATTTTATAGCTTCCGTCCATTGCTCCAAAGTTTAGATTCTTATTAATATCCCAAGTTTTGAGTGGAACTCTTTGGACCAAGTGTGCAAGGTTTAACATGTTTCCTGAGTGTGAACCAGCAATTGACAAGGGAGGAAAGGGATCTCTTCTGTCTGCCAGTGAAGTTGTAGGAAGTGAGTCAGCAGTTTCTTTAAAGAACAGAGCCATGCATGTGTGGGGATTTAGGGATTTCTAGATTCTGGGAATGAGGCTTAGGAAATGGAAGAGTAAGTTAAAACCAAGAGTATTTTTATAAGACATTCCAATAAACTAAGACAGCCTCCCTCACATTGTTGCCCTTCAGATATAAGTCCAATCATTTCCATCCATCCTGTTGCCTCTAAAACAGTGTTTCCCAAATGCTGGTGTTTGGACTTCAATTCCCAGAAGCTTAAGTCAATTCCCCAAAGCACTGATCAGTCAATACTCTTGGCTTAGGCTTCTGGGAACTGAAGTTCCCCTGTGGGGCCTGTACCCACATTGGGAACCACTGCTCTAAGATATTAGAATACCCCACTCAATCTGCACCCAGATTGCTTTCAAGACCTCTAATTTGAAGATGACTAATATAAGATAACATTGATTCTGTTTCAAATCCAAAGTGAAATCGGGCATACCTTGGGCAATGGTTTTGCCAGCTAATCTTTCTCACACAAAAGAAGAACTCATTAAAGTAATCATGCTAAATGGTTAAATGTTGTGGGGGATGACAAAAAAGCATGCAAGTCTGAACAAGAATACTAATACAGTGGAATCTCGTATAACGAACGCCCCCATAGCAAAAAAAAAAAAAAAAAAAGCATAATGAATAGGTTTTTTTTTAAATCGTGCCCCGCATGAAAAAAATCATACAATGAACATTCAATGGGAAAAACCGCTTAGTGAAAAATTCATTGTATGATTTTTTTTTAACATAGAAAAAACCGTACAACAACAAAAATTGCATTGGAAACAGACCCATAGAATGAATTAAAATTGTTATACGGGGTTTCACTGTATGTGTTGTATATGTATCCATGTTCCTGTGCAGAATTTCGTAAGAAATAGTAAAATCACAGAATGGTAAAACACAATGAACACAAAGCCCAAAATGCACTAGTAAATTGCTCAGTCATCATCCCCTCATAAATCCTGCTGATCCCTGGATTTATGGTGCTGAAGTTTAGTCACAGTTAATGTAGACCCATTTGAACCAATGGAGGACTTCACTCACCAAATCCCTATTCAGTCCAGAAGCCTACTCAGTGCAATTTGCTGCAGTGAGCAACAGGATTTAGGACATTCAAATGAATAATCAAGTCCCTCTTTGAAACCCCTTCATAGCTGAAAAGAGGAGCAGCGGCGGAATGGCTTGATATGATGGTTGAATGGAATGGTCTGAGGGGAAAGGGTGGAGTGAGCAAAGGTTGACAGAGAATTGGATAGAAACTGAAATGGTTCTGGATGGTTTTTTTATTGCCTGTTATTACACTGTTTCATCCATTGTTTTTGTAACGAGATGGATATAGCCTGTATTGTATTGTAAATCATACATAACCACCCTGATTCTAAGCTACTGATGGCCGTAACTCAGGAGTTATGAATGTTCCTTTTTCCAGCCCAGAATTCCCATACCCGTGAGTATTCAGAGAACTTTGTGCTGTGCGCCAGTTATGCCCGCACCTGGATCGGGACTCCTTGCTCATGATCACACATGCCTTGGTCACATCCAGACTCGATTATTGTAAAGCACTGTACATGGGGCTGCCCTTAGCGACCATTCGGAGGCTTCAGCTGGTCCAGAATGTGGCTGCTTGAGTTGTGATGGGGTGTGGATATTATGCTCATGCCTCACCACTTCTCCGGGAGCTGCACTGGCTCCCAGTGTGCCTCAGGGTGCAATTCAAGCTGCTAGTTATTACCTTTAAATCCCTACATGGTAGTGGGCCAGGATACTTAAGAGACCGCATCACCCCGAGAACATCTGACCGTCCCACTAGAGCGGACCGGAGAGGCTCTCTGGTCGTACCTTCAGCTACAGAGGCTCATCTCTCTAGCACGAGAAGGAGGGCCTTTTCTGTGTCCGCTCCCGCCCTATGGAACCTCCTGCCAACAGAGTTACGTCTCCAGACGGAGTTGCTGCCCTTTAGGAAAGGAGTGAAGACCTGGTTGGTGGGGCATGTGTGGGGAGTGGGCCAGATGGCCAACTCGTTCGCCTGGCTCGTTTAAATATCCCACCTCTCTCCTCGGTGTTTTTAATGTGAATTTTAATTTTTAGGTATGTGTTTTAATTGTTTTTAGTTGTGAAGCTGCCCTGAGTCTTCGGAGGAGGGCAGGGCACAAATGAAATAAGTAAAATAAATAAATAACTCTAGTCCCAAAAGCAGCCTTGGCAACCTCTCTGTAACCTCCAAATATTTATTTAATCTCCCTTTAAAGGTGTCCAGGTTGGCAGCTACTGCTACATACTGCGGCAATGAATTATACAGTTCAATTATCTGCCGTGTGAAGAAAATTGTTCTTTTATCAACGTTTTATGTTTTAAAAAAAGCAGTGATCAAGTAATTTAGAAGTACATCTTTGATATTTCACTTTCAGAACACCATGGAATTGTGCAACAAGCTCCTTAATCTCCCATCAAATACTTCAGTTTGCTTTCGCAGCCAAATAACTATGAAGGTTTCTGAGCTAGTGTCTGCTACAAATTACCAATGCATCATAATTTATCAGCATTTCAAGAGTGTTACATTAATTTTTTTTAAAAAAAACCCTTGTTAAAAAAGAAAAGAAAAATCCCATCATTTAAGCTGTCATTTGTACATCAGATATTTAAATTAGAAGTGATTCCCATAATACATTCACCCTCACATTATCTACTTATCATATAATTCTCAATTGAAAGCATGTGTTCAACATTCTGTAATAATCTTGTTAAAAACTGTCAAACATTCCCCTGAAAGAAATCCATCATGATTGGGAGGGAGAAATGGCCATCTTATTCAATTGCTTACAAAGTAGAGTTTTACAGTGTCAAATAAGTGCAGAGCCAAACTCCTATAACTGTCAAGTGGAAACACTCCCTGAGATAAAGCAACACCGATTTTACCTTAGTAAAGGTACAGGTCTCCTTTCTTTGAAAGCCGGTCATTTCTAACTCTAGGGTGTGGTGCTCTTCTCCATTTACAGCCAGAGAGCCAGTGATGTCTGAATTTGCAGACATTTCTGTGGCCATGTGGCAGGCATGACTAGATGCCAAAGCACTCGGAGCACTGTTGCCTCTCCCACCGAAGCAGTGCTTATTTATCTACTTGCAATTTCTTGCTTTCTAACTGCTAGGTTGGCTTTGGCAGGAGCTGGGACAGACAACAGACATTCACTCCGTCACACAGTACTCAAATTTCAAACTGCGGACCTGCTGACCTTCTGCTTGTCGAGCTCAGTGTCCTAACCATGAAGCCACCAGGGCCCTGGGTTTACCTTAGACCTAGGTAAATATGTATCCAAGTACAGCCCAAGGACCTATTCCTGGGTAGAATTCTTGGTAACCCTTTCCCAATTGTCAAAATTATTCCACTTTTTCAAAGTGAAAAACTCAAGACATTCACCAGTCCCTCCGAATGTGCTAGTTTGTGTTTTGCTGCTGCCCTGACCCTTTGTCTCAAAAGAGATGGTGAGCTTTCAGCCCAAAGGCCAAACTGAGCCCATAAGGCTTTTCAAGTCAGGCCTACAAAACTCTAGTACAGGGATGTCCAAACTTTTCAGGCTATGGGCCGGTCACATGGTTCCTCCCACCGGAAGCAGAAGTAAAATGCGCTTTGCAATCTGTTTTGCAACAGATATGTGTTGCCACAGAATGAGATAGCTTTTAGGCTGCCATCATCTCTGCTTAAACCAGGGGTGCTTAAACTACAGCCCACAGGTGGGATCTGGCCCCTGATGCCAATTCATCTTGCCCACACCACCTCATTGCTCCTGGTAGCGGAAGTAAAATGTGTCCCAGAAACAGAAATAAAACACGCATTTTACTTCTGCTCCTGGGAGCGATAAGGGTGACATGGGCCGGATGAATTGGCATCTGGGGCCAGATCTGGCCCATGGGGTGTAGCTTGGGTACCCATGTTCTAGTATAACTGGGATGGTTGAGGTGGAGTGAATATTGTATGATTTGACAGTCTTGGTAAAAGAAATTGTAACAGGAATTGCCTCATAAATTTACTAGAAATAAAATGTATGCTAGATAAGAGTCACTGGGGGATTGTGGTTGGTGCAATGGACCCTTGGTTCAAATTCTTGCTTGGCTGCGCAGCTTGATGGATGATTTTGGTTCAGTAATGCTCTCACCTGCCTATCTTACAGTGTTTTTAAAATAAAAACAAAACAAGGCTGAAGTAAGGAAGAGGAGAACCATGTATGCTGCTAACTCATTGGAGAACAAGTGAGACAGAAATATAACCCACAAAGACATAAAGAAACAATGGATGTGTTTTAAAACACAAAGGGATTTAATGTTTACATTTGGAGAAAATGTGCACAATAGCAAAATATGACAGTATGCCAAAAATATGTCAGTTAATGAATGCATTAAGGGAAAATGTGCAAAAATGCATACAGATGAAAATGAAAGAACCAAAAACAAGATCTTGCAACCAGATCCCGCCAAACACGAAGAAAATGCAGAGGTTATTGTATATTTCTGAAACTGCTCTGAGATTCTTTGATAATCTTTGTAACCTTGATGAAATGATGGAGTGTTCGATTTGGCCACAACTAACATCTCTTCACCTGGCCATCTCCTGTTGGGCATTTCTAAATCTCCATTTATCAGTGAAATAGCTGCTTGATTTGGTCACAAGCTTCTCTGTTTTCCTTCTATGGAATTTTGTATCATGTTTTTAAGCAAAAATGCTGATAACCTCTGTGTATTTGTTTCTGTTTTTCACTCCTTAGTTTTGGGATTGACTTCTAGATGCCCTTTGAAATGTCGTGGGTGGAGCCAAAGTAAAAATAATAATAAAATAAAATAAAGACTCAGTACACATAAAAGTAACATAAACACACACTACATAAAATACCCCCCACACCCAAAACACAAAGGAAACAAACCCTAGTTCCTTCCCTTTGCTGGGGTTGGGCCGTTGGGGACTCAGGGAGCAGCAGGTAGGTGGCAGCAGTGCGGTGGCGCATCAGCAGAGTGGCACGGCCTAACCTGGCCTGGCCAGGTGCGGCAACACAGCCAGGCCCAGCAGCGCAGCCTGGCCCGGCCTGGCCCAGCCTGGTGGTGCCGCCGTGGGAGCAGTGTTGGCAGTCAGTGGTGAAGGAAAGACCACTGCCGCCGCTGCTGCTCCAAGGATGCCACTGCGTCCTTTCCAGGCAGCCAAAAATGGATACTTGGAAGTGCGCATGCATCAAAATACCATCTGATGTATGCACACTTCTACTTTTCAGTGAGCATGCGTCAAATGGCATTTTGATGCATGCACACTTCCAAGCAGCCATTTTGGGCTGCCCGGAAAAGAAATCCGGAGGACGACTGGAGAGGCAACTGAACCGGTCACCTGGGGGTTTACTACCCCCTCCCCCCGGTGAACCCTCCGGATTTCTATTACCAGTTTGGTCAAACCAATCTGAACCAGCAGCAGCCCACCACTGGACACAGTGGTACCTCGCTTAAAGAACATAATGTGTTCCATGGGATTGCTCTTTAAGCGAAACACCATTGTAAGTGAAAATTGTGACTTCTGAGGTGGGGGGATTGCAAACCCCAATTTAGTTGTTAAGCGAGTTTTTGGCTGGTTTTAGTTGTTAAGTGAGGCGACTATTCAGAGAAAATTCTGCTCTTTAAGCGAGTTAGTATATAAGTGAGGCGCTCTTTATGTGAGCGTTAAAATCTGTGTCAGAAATGTGATATTTCCCTGCATTTGTTTGACTCGTTGGCAGTGGCAAAGCAAAGCAACAAATGACTTGTGCAATCAGAGCTAACAGTGATAATACTAGCCTGTCTATCAAGAAGAAATAAGTAAAAGCTTCTTTTACAGTGTAAAATTCTGCTTTTCTAAAGGTGTGATCACATGGGGAAATACATCTTAATTGGATTATTCGTGTGGTGATCTAGTGTCAGTGGTGGGCTGTCAAAATTTTTACTATCCCATCGTGGATGGAGTCGACATTGCGGGTGGAGCCAACATAATGATGTCATGATCTCATGATGTTGTGGGAGGAGCCAATGTCATGACATCATGACATTGTGGGCGGAGCCAAAGAAAAAATAATAATAAATAAAATAAATAAAAATTAAATAAAAATACACATTAAAATTAAAATAATCAACAACACCCCCCCCCCAACACAAATCAATCCACCCACCCACCCACAAACCCGTCACTTAGCTGGCCTGGGGTTGGGGAGCAGGCACTAGTCAGGCAGGCATGCAGGCACTAGTCAGGCAGGCAGGCAGACAGGCACTAGGCAGGCAGCAAACTGCCGCTGCGGCAAACTGCCGCATTGGTATGGAGGCATGGCAGCCTGGCGGTGTGGTGCAGCGAGGAAAGGCTGCTGCTGCCGCTTCTCCAGGCGCTGCCCGTGCCCTTTCCAGGCAGCCAAAATGGCTGCCCAGAACTGTGCATGCGTCAAACCTCCATTTGATGCATGCATACTTCGGTTTTTTAGTGCGCATGCATCAAATGGAGGTTTGACGCATGCGCAGTTCCGGGCAGCCATTTTGGCTGCCCAGAAATACACATCTGGAGGGCGGTCGGAGAGGTGACTGAACCGGTCGCTGGGGGTTTACCACCACCCCAGTGATCCCCTCTAGATGGCTGCTACCGGTTCTGGCGAACCGGTCCAAACCGGTAGCAGCCCATCACTGTCTAGTGTGATCTGTTTTTTTAATTACATGATGAAATAGTGAACATTTCTAAAACAATGAAAGATTTTGTACAATACAATTTGAGACTGTGCCAAGAAATCAAAAGAAGATTGAGACTTGGATGGGCAGCAAGGAAAGAATTAGAAAAGATCATCAAGTGTAAGGATGTATCACTGGAGACCAAGATTATTCACACTGTTGTATTGCCAATCACCATGTATGAGTGTGAAAGCAAATAAGAAAAAAAATATTCATTTGTCATGTGGTGTTGGAGGAGAGCCTTGTGGATATCCTGGACTTCCAGAAAGACAAACAAGTGGATCCTAGAGCAAATCAATCCACAACTATCTCTGGAGGCAAAAATAATGAGATTGATACTATCCTACTTTGCACATGAGAGGGGAAGATTATCTGGAAAATAAAGTAATGCTGGGAAAAGTGGAAGGCAGCAGCAGGAGGAGGAGACAATCAAACAGGAGTTGAATTTATTGTGTAACAGTGACCCTGGTAATAAGATTTCTCCAAACCATTCTGACTTCAAGAGCCCTGTTCACCTATTGCAAAATCAACTGTTCTCTCCTTCTAACCTGTCAGTCTGTGGGAAGCTGTGGACAGTTTGTGCGCAAATTTTACTTTCCTTTTTTCTGTCATATTCTCATGAACCATTCCTCTTAGTGATCTGACATTCAGTACCAGCCACCTGGCATCATTGCATGATACCATATTTGCTGGCAACACCATCCATGGTGACAGCATGATCCATCAACCCAAATGTCAACTATAGACAGCAAGCTTGAAAAAAGTTCAGGAAGGGAAGTTGAAAGAGACCATCTGTATAGAATATACAGTAGATCCCCATATTATACCCTACACAAGATAGCCATCAACATGAAACCGCTAATAATTGCACTGTAGCTCAAATGGACCCTGGATAGTGAACATCCATTTGGTATGCAAGACCCTGGTTCCACAGGCAGCTTGTGACCATACCTAGGTTGGGGAGCCCTCCCTTAAAATGTTGAAGTGAACTCCCTTTCATGCTCAAACCTACAAGCCATCTCTGTTCTTTAGCTTTACCTGCTCAACCTTTGCTTGCTTAGAACTCATCTACATTGACAAGCTTAATATATCACCATAACACCAACCTACATCATGCCCCATCTTATATGTAGACTGAGATGAACAATCATACAAGGAAATACACCACTCAATCGTTCCAGCTTTTTATAAAGTGGAAATACCCAGCAGCAGTTGTGTGTGTGTGGGCTCAACATTGGAAGCAAAAACAGTAGCTGGGTTGATTCTCATTGGCCTTTGTATCATGAATTGAAAAATGCTTCAAATTCACCCATGATAATTGTGAAGCAAATCCTTAAGTATTTGCCAATACCTGTGACAGCATTACAGGTTGGGGAGAGTTTGGGGAAACTGTTATCTTTGGCCTGCTCTAGTACACATGTGTAGTAACAAGGTGGTAAAATGGACACTACTATTTCTGAGCATGGATGGACAATTGTTTGCTATATTTATTTCATCTCTTTCCTCAAGATAGCATTCATAGCTTCCCTCCCCTCCCACTGTTAACCTCACAACAGCCCTGTGCTGTACGACAGGCAAAAGTAGACTGGTCACACAGTGAAGGTCCTCCCCCCTCATTGGGGACTTGAACTTTGATTTCCAAAGTCCTAGTACAACTTTCTAACCATGACATCACACTAACAATTCAAATGTTCAATGTTTGCTCATTTAAAAAAAACATGCCTTGTGGAAAAAGCACCAGTATGGTTGGAAGCTGGCTAAGCTGCAACTTTGCGCTATATTGTATTTTACTCTCTGGGAAGTCTTTGTACATTCATAGTGGAAGAGTTGGGTCTGCTTAGTAGCAGTGGTGGGATCCTTTTTTTTAACTACCTACTCTGTGGATGTGGTATGGTGGGCGTGGCCAGGGGGAAAGCCCTGCATTATTTCAAAACTTGGATGGACGGGGCCAGCCAGAATTTCTGCTACGGGTTCTGGAGAACTGAGGTGAACCTGCTGAATCCCACCACTGCTTAGCAGCTCATAAGAGTTGTCGGCTTCACATTCTCATGAGCTTTCAGGTCCAAAACTTGAGACCAGAGGATGGAGATGTTTGATGTCATCAAAGTCAGACCCTTTTGAAACAATTGCAAACTAATACTTGAGAGAAAGAATAAAGCATATGTGGATTTCCCAACAAATATTACGTACTCGGCACACTTGCAAACAACATCTGCTCATGCCAGTTAGAACAAAGAGATAATAATAATTTTGTGTCAGAAATTATTCTGGGTTGAAAGGATTTTTTGCTGGAGGAACTCCACTCAGGGAACTCCGGAATGAGGCTCCTTATAAATTTTATAAATTTTAAAAACTTTTTAAATTTTATAATTGTAATTTTGAATTTTTTAACAATGGGTTTGGGTTGGGTTTTATTATGCTTTTATGATGTTGTAAACCGCCTTGGGTCGCCCCAGCGAGAAGGGCGGTATAAAAATGTAAATAAATAAATAAATAAATAAATAAATAAATAAATGTCCCCAAGATCTTTGCCCACCAAAATGGTCCCTATTTATCTACTTGCAATTACTTGCTTTTGCTTTCGAACTGCTAGGTTGGCAGGAGCTGGGTGCTCATTCTGCTGTGCAGTACCCAGGTCTTGAACTACTGATTTGCCAGTCTTCCAGTTCACAAAGTAAGCGTCTTAACCACTGAGCCACTGCAGCCCCACAAGGAGATGGATGCCCATCATAGTTCCAAAAATCAGATTTCTGCACTGATGCCTTGAATATTTCTCTCTCCATCTGGAAACAGGAAAACACAGCCGTTCCCTGAGATCTGTCAACTCAAGACAGCAACCATAGTTGTCATAATAACCTCACTTAATCCAGGCCAGGCTGCTTGAAAGGGCCATTTAATTTCCCAAAATACCCAGAGTGATTTTACACACCACTGATGCGAACATCTTGCTTTCACTGTCAGCTAAGCTCATGGGGGTCCATCTATATAGGAAGAAGGCTGTCAAGTGGCACATTGCCCATATCGAGGGCAGATGGATGGTGGCCCAAAACTGAAATGGCTGGGATAATTTAAACCCACTCTGAAACTTCTGAAGGAGACTTTCTGTGAATCCAACTAGATTATATGAAAATCATGATTTGCTATAGCATAGGATCTACCTCACCTACAGTTTATATATATAGCTTCAAAATTAGTCTTTGGAAAGTATAATTTTGTGTCAGAAATTAATCTAGGTTGAAAGGATTTTTGCTGGAAAAACTCCACTCAGGGGATGCCCAAATGAGGCTCCTTTCATGTCCCCAAGATCTTTTCCCCATTGAAGTGGTCCCTGTTTATCTAATTTCAATTTCTTGCATTTGAACTATGTTGGCAGGAGCTGGGACAGAGACAGGTGCTCAAACCATCATGCAGTACCCGGGTCTTGAACTGCCGACTTGTTGACCTTCCAGTTAACAAGGCGAGCTTCTTAACCACTGAGCCACTGCAGCTCTGGAAGGTAAACACTAACTTAATTAGCAAGCCTGACTGCCTACACATATGTCTCTGAGGAAAATCTGTTAGGCAAGGGGAAAACAAGCAAATTCGAGGCAGTATGTTTTCCTTATCTCTTCTAAGCTATTTCTGAAAGTGTGGAGTGTGCCCAGTTTCTGAACTTTGGCCATCCTCTTAATAGTTTTAAAAGTTATTAAGGCATATCAGAAAACAAAAAATAATAATAAAACAAAAACACTGCAGCACTTTAAAGACTAACTGTTATATTGTTGTAGATCAAGTCCATTCTTCGGACAAGGAGTAAAACTTCCAGGCATGGTTTATATATACCAGATGCAGGGGTCAAGATGTCACAAAGGAAAAGGATCACAAAGCAATGTGGTAAAGAGTAATCAAGCATGCATATCAATACAGCTTCCTACAGCTAGCAGTTTTGTTGTTCAGTCGCACAGTCGATTCCAACCCTTTGCAACCCCATGGACCATTGTCCGCCAGGCACTTCTGTCCTCCACCATCTCTGTGCCTATTGTGTCTACAATACCATCTAGCCATCTCATTTTGGGCCGCTCCCTTCTTCTTTTGCCCTCCACCCTTCCCAGCATCAAGGCTTTCTCAAGCGAATCCTCTCTTCTCATTTGATGTCCAAAGTACTTTAGCTTCATCTTCACTATTTGACCTTCTAAGGAGCAGTCAGGTTTGATTTCTTCTAAGATTGCCCTATTTGTTCTCATTGCTGTCCAGAGGACTCTCAAAACTCTCCTCCAACACCACATTTCAAAGGTATCTATTCTTCTGCGCTCAGTTTTCCTTATGGTCCAGCTCTCACAACCATACACTGCCACTGGGAATACCATTGTTTTGACTATACGAATTTTTGTTTGCAATGTGATGTCTCTACTTTTCACTATGTTCCCCAGGTTTCTCATCACTTGCCTCCCAAGAATCAGTCGCCTTTTTATTTCATGGCTGCAATCACCATCTTTAGTGAGCTTTGATCCTAAGAATGTAAAATCTGTCACGGCTTCTACTTCTTCCCCATCTATTTTCCAGGGACTGATAGGGCTTGTTGCCATTATCTTGGCTTTCTTGATATTGAGCCTCAAGCTAGCTTTTGCAGTTTCTTCTTTCAACCTAATCAGGAGCTTCTTTAAGTCCTCTTCACTTTCTGCCATTAGGGTGGTATCATCTGCATATCTCAAATTGTTGATGTTTCTTCCAGCAATTTTGATCCCAAATTGTGATTCCTCCATCCCTGCATTGCGCATTATGTGCTCTGTGTATAAGTTGAATAAGCAGGGTGACAAAATGCAGCCTTGTCTTACTCCTTTTCCTATTCCAAACCACTCCGTCATTCCATTTTGTGTCCTAACTGTTGCTTCTCGATTCATGTACAGATTTCTCATGAGGCCTATAAGGTGTTCCGGTATTCCCATCTCTTTAATTACTTGCCACATTTTGTTGTGGTCCACACAGTCAATGGCCTTAGTGTAATCAATGAAACAGAAGTAGACTTGTTTATGATATTCCTTTGTTTTTTCCATGATCCATCTTATGTTGGCGATGTGGTCTCTAGTCCCCCTGCCTCTTCTGAAACCCGCCTGCACTTCTGGTAATTCTCTCTCCACATACTGTTGCAGTCTATCCTGTATTATCTTGAGCATCACCATGCTAGCGTGTGGGATGAGCGCAATTGTTCGATAATTTGAACATTCTTTGGCATTACCCTTTTTGGGGAGTGGAACGTATACAGATCTTCTCCAATCCTGTGGCCATTGTTGTGTTTTCCAAATCTGCTGGCATATAGAATGCAATAATTTGATTCCATCATCTTTTAGGGCTTTGAAAAGTTCAATTTGGATACCATCTCCACTGGCTTTGTTGTTTGCAGTGCTTTTTAGGGCCTTTCTGACTTCACTCTCTAGGATGTTTGGTTCAAGTTCAATTTCCTCATCATTGTTATTATCAGGAGTGTTGAGGTCCTTTTTGTAGAGTTCCTCTGTGTACTCTTTCCATCTTTTCTTAATCTCTTCTGCATCAGCTAACTCCTTGCTGTCTTTGTCCCTTATCATGGACATTTTTGCTTTCCCTTGATTTCCTTATTTTTTTTTAAATCTCTAGTCCTGCCTCTTGTGTTGTTTTCTTCTATTTCTTTGCACTGTTCATTCAGGTAGGTTTCTTTATCTCTCCTTGCTTTTCTTTGAAATTCTGTATTCAAGTGATTGTATTTTTTCCTTTCTCCTTTGCCTTTTGCATTCCTTCTTTCCTCTGCTATTTTAAGAGCCTCTTTTGGACAACCACTTAGCTTTCTTACACTTCTCTTCTTTTGGTATGGTTTTCTTTGCTGCCTCCTGCATGATGTCCTGCATCTCTGTCCATAATTCTTCTGGCACTCTGTTTATCTGGTCCAAGCCATTGAATCTGTTCCACACCTCCACTGTGTATTCCTTAGTGATGTTGTCTAGGTCATATCTGTCTGGCCTAATTGTTTTCCCTATTTTCTTTAGTCTAAGCCTGAATTTTGCGATCAGTAGGTTGTGATCTGAGCCACAATCTGCCCCTGGTCTTGTTTTTTGCTGACTGTATGGAGGTTCTTCATCTTTTGCTGCAGAGTATGTAATCAATCTGGTTTCTATGTTGGCCATCCGGTGATGTCCATGTGTAAAGTCTCCTCTTGTGTTGCTGGAAGAGAGTGTTTGCTATGACCAGTGCGTTATCTTGGCAGAACTCTATCAGTCTTTGGCCTGCTTCATTCTGTGTTCCAAGACCAAACTTGCCTGTTATCCCATTTACTTTTTGATTTCCTACTTTGGCATTCCAGTCTCCTATGATAATGTGTACATCATTTCTTGGTGTCTGTTCTATGAGGTGTTTTCATCTGCACCAGTGGATTAATGGATTAAGTAACAATGGATTATTCAGATTACTTTTAAATGTCTCCCTTTCAATCTCAAAAGATTGAAATGGCAAACTCATCCTGAATGTTGTTGCTGTTGTCATTGTTGTTGCTCAGCCACATAGTTTAGTCTGACACTTTGGGAGGGGAATGGACCACTGCACGCCAGGCACCCTATCCTCCACCATCCTCCACAACCCACTCAGCTCTATCCCCATTGCATCAACAATGCCATCTAGCCATCTCATCCTCTGCCGCCCACGTCTCCTTTTGCCTTTGATCTTTCTTGAGAAACCTAGGGAATATAATAAAAAGTAGAGACATCACCCTGACAACAAAAGTCCTCATAGTCAAAGCAATGGTATTCCCAGTAGTAATGTATGGTTGTGAGAGCTGGACCATAAGGAAGGCTGAGCACAAAAGAATAGGCACCTTTAAAATGAGGTGCTGGAGGAGAATTTTGAGAGTATCCTGGACAGAAAAGAGATCAAATAAGTTGATCCAGAAGGAAATCAACCCTGACTGCTGCTTGGAAGGACAAATATTGAAGATGAAGCTAAAGTACTTTGGACACCAGATAAGAAGAGAGGACTCACTGGAAAAGGCCTTGATGCTGGGAAAGATCGAAGGCAAAAGGAGAATGGGGCAGCAGAGGATGAGATGGTTAGACAGCAGAGCTGACACAATGGGCGTGGAACTGAGTGGGCTGCGGAGGATGGTGGAGGATAGGGGTGCCTGGCGTGCAGTGCTCAAAGAAAGTTAACTGCCTATCGATTTGTCTCCTGCATATGTAATAGAGATGAATACAATATCATCCTTCCCTTCAGGCAAAATGTCTTGAGCCAGCCCTGCTACCAGTTTTTAGAATGAAAGCAGCCTAATTAATAATTATATCTCACCAATTTAATTCCAGTTTATGGAATTTTCTAGATCTAGACTACTCGGAACTGATTTATTGGTCACTTCTTCTGATGTCAACTGTGGAATTGTGTAAATTGCCCAACGCTGCACAAGGAGCAGGGCAAGTAACATGAGGCATACATACTGGGGTCATTCTGGCCAGCCCTTCTTCTGGAAGGCACAGTGAGAATTCATATTCCCAGCCCCTACCTCTACACCTAGGCACTTCAATCTTAGTGGACCTTTTAATGGTCTGTAGAAAGAAACGAAGTAGCTTGACATCTCGGGAGATGTTTTACATCATGTAGGTGGAATGATGTTAAATTATCAGCTGAGTTTTATGAGGATGTTGCCTGTGTAGACATGAATATGAAATTTCTTTGTCTTTGTGGACTTTCAACATCAGTCACTCCACTGAAGCAGGTTCTTAATCCTTAATGTGGATCTTCTATTAAAATTAAGCTGATGTAAAATGGTCCAGGGACTCAAGCCATGTATTACATCTCTGTTGAAGCAATTAAGGTACTACATTACAGCACTTTTCCTAAAGAGTTCTAAATATTGCAGACACCAAGAAATCTGGGGTACTACCTTGTAGCCCTGGCCAAGACTATCTCCAGTATTGTAGGTCAGCAGCCAAGTTTGAACATATATAATTAGGTAGCTGTGGCTTTAAGCACTGTACACTATTATCTATTATATCATGGTCACAGGCCAAAAAATGCCTAGACAGACACCATGATGGTGCAGAAATAGCCTTACAAAAATGGCCATAGGTCTCAAGAACAGTGGCGTAGCGTGGGGGGGGCGGGGGGGGCGGATGCCCCGGGCAGCGGCTTTCAGGGGGCGGCAAAATGTCCTCACCACTTTGGCCTCCTCCCTCTGCCTGGGCTTAGGAAGGAAGCAGGACTTCCCAGGCGGAGGGCGGCCCTTTTGCTGGCGAGCGCTGCTCGCCTCTGTCCCATTGGCTAGGGTACTCCTTTAACCGGCCTCGGTTGCTGGCGACCGAGGCCGGTTAAAGGAGTACCCAAGCCAATGGGACGGAGGCGAGCAGCGATCACCAGCAAAAGGCTCGCCCTCCACCTGGGAAGTCCTGCACGCGCGCGCTGCCCACCTCCTCCCCCCCAGCCACCCAGCCAGCAGCCAGGGGCTCCCCGCTATGGCGCCACCCCCCCCCGACGAGCGCCCAGTCTGACGGCAAGCTGGCTGGGTGGGTGGGTCGGCACCCCCCCCTGCCAGCCCGCCGCCAGAAGTTCGAAAAAGGTAAAGATCGCGGCTCGACTGCGGGGGTTAGCTGGGATCCCGAGGGTTTTCCCCATCGTCGCCTAACCCCCGCAGAGCTGCCCACGCGCACGCCCGAGGATTCGAAAGGGTATTCCTACCCTTTTGAATCCTCGGGCGTGCACGCGGACGGCTCTGCGGGGATTAGGCGAGGATGGGGGGAACCCTCGGGATCCCAGCTAACCCCCGCAGTCGAGCCGCGATCTTTACCTTTTTCGAACTTCTGGCGGCGGGCTGGCAGGGGGGGGTGCCCACTATTCAGCAGGGGAGGGAGCGCCTTCTGCCTGGGGGGGGCGAGCGGTGGGGGGGGGGGCAGCGAGCGGGGGGGGGGGGGGCGGGCGGCGATTTTCTTCTTCGCCCCAGGCGGCTCAACGCTGCGCGACGCCACTGCTCAAGAAACTAGCTTTAGATGAATGAGTGTATGAAGGAAACAAACAGCCAAAAAGACAGCACTGTCTGCATCTGCAGGCGTTTCTGTAGACATGTGGCAGGCATGCCTAGACACCAGAGTGCACAGAACACCCTTTACCTTCCCATCAAATTGGTACCTATTTATCTATCTTGCTTTCAAACTGCTAGGTTGGCAGGAGCTGGGAAAGAGATGGGAGTTCATTCTGTCATGCAGTACTCGGGTCTTGAACAGCTGACCTGCCAACCTTCCAGTCATCAAGTTCAGTGTCTTAACCATTTGAGCCACTGCAGTCCCTTTTATTTATCAGGTGTTCCTGTACTGCCTGATAAATAAATATTAAATGTACAAAAGTTTCATGCTGAGACTGTGAAACATGGACATCTATAAGGATTGGAGAGGAGATGGAGAAGCAGATGTTAAATCCACCAGACATAATGAAAGTCAAGGTGAGAACTGCTCACCTCAAGATTAGTCTCTTTCTTGAAGAAAGGAAAGCATGTCAATTCCTCAAGACATCATTGTTATCCTGAGACTGGCAATACTTAGCCAAATCTCATTGTCCTATTTGTTTGCAATGTCCAGTGTATTCAGGGCAGTGTGCCTAGGTAAGGTGAGGATTTGCCATTTTCTCTTACACAATTTCTTGAGAATTCATCAGGCATCCTTGGACCCACCCTTCCTTGTGAAGTTGTCACAACTGGAACTACATTAGGGTTATTATTATTAACCAATCAGCTTCAGGGCTATGTGGGGATTCAAACCCAGCTCTCTTCAGGCCATCTTGAACTTCTTTCATACAATGCTAATTCTCATATCCTCTTGTATCTTCTCATTTAAAATACAGGATTTGAATGCAATTAAAGATGGGAATGTGGAGCACCCATAGTTTTCCCCGAAGACCTTTAATTTTCATATTTTCCTTTCTCCTTCTTCTTTTATACATTATTTATATGCACAAACTTTTAATGTTCTTATTTCCCCAGACATTCTATTAAGGAGGAATGTATATATTTTAATGAATTATATGTTTTTGTAAAAATAAATACATGCACCAAAATAGGGCCTTGTATACAGGTCATAAAGAACATTGAAAACTCCGCCTTCATCTCAACTCTAAAGAAATGTTAGAAAGTCGTATTTTTAAAACTCATGCCAGATCAAACCAAACATCTAGTCAGTCCAGCATCCAGTTTCCCATAGTGGCCAATTAGATGATCTGCCTGTGGTCTTCCCAGAGGTGTCTGATTGGTCACTGTGATAAAGAGGAAGCTGGACTCACTGGAGGCAGGGCACTGCTACAAGACTGCAGTAGAAAACCATTCCTTTAGCAATAGCTTACTGTCAATGGCCTCTTACAGCAGGGGTACCCAAACTATGGCCCGTGGGCTAGATCCAGCCCCTGACGCCAATTCATCTGGCCCACACTGCCCTCGTCACTCCCAGAAGTGGAAGTAAAATGCACCCATACAGGCATTTTACTTCCGCTTCCAGGAGCGATGAGGACAGCGAGGGCTGGATGAATAGGTGTTGGGGCAGATCCGACCCACAGCCATAGTTTAGGTACCCCTGGTTTAAGCAGAGATAACGGCAGCTTAAAATCTACCTCATCCTGTTGCAAAACAGATTGCAAGGTGCATTTTACTTCCACTTCTGACGGGAGGAACCATGTGACCGGCCCACTGAACCACATGACCAGCCTGCAGCCCAAAAGTTTTTGGCACCCCTGTTTTACAGCAAGGTATATACATATACAAGGCATATGTGAAAAGAGGAAAAGGACAAAGAGCATGAGGCAGACTCAGAGGAAGAGGGAGAAATAACATCAACGATATATTACAAGAACACCAAATAACATTGGCGGAGGCCAGTAGAAGTGCCAGAGCAAGAATGTTGCATCTCCCTTGACACGAAAGAGGTAAAAGAGGAAGTAAAGAAGAAAAAGAAGGTGTCTGTTCAGAAACAGTTTCTGGACATTGTTGGGCAGATGTAGCACCAAACTCAGCCTCTTCCTCCTCCTGTATCTCTGCTGGTGGTGCCAAGACATGCAATGGTTTCACCACTATCACCATTGTTACGACCTCTAGCTCTGACACCAGCTCTGTCACCAATTCTTCTCTGTTCCTTCCCCATAAGATCCTCTGACAGAAGGGTGTGTGTGTGGAAGACCCAGGTAAGAAGCTCAGGAGAACATCCTGTAGAAGCAGCTCTCCAGAACGATGTGGACTTGGCTGCAGTGGTTTGGTGTCAGTAGGGAGCAGTCCATTTGCAACCCCAGCAATCTACCACCTGAGGCAACTGACATATCTGCCTTATGACAGGCCATGCTAATCTTTTTCTTGGATTCTGTAAGGTAAATGTATAGGTTAGCTTCACGTGCATAGCCCAAAGTGAGTGGAGATACTCTTAAAAAGTAATGGATTCAGAGCAGATACTGAGGGCTTCAAGTCCAAGAAACATTTCTTGTCACAGCAAGTTCCTTTCTCAGTGGAAACACACATGTCTTTGCAAAGCTAGCTTTATTTTCCTCATTTAATTAATAGATGTGTATGTGCGTGTGCTTATTTTATTTTATTATTTTTATTTTATTTTTTCTTTGGCCCCGCCCATGACGTCATGATGTCAGCTCTGTAATGACATCATGGTGAGGTAGTAAAATTTTTGACATCCCACCACTGAGTGTGAGTGCCAGAACTTTGATCATATAAGCACAAACAGCATCACTGAAGTATACTGTGGGACGGGTGGTGGTGGTGGTGGTGGGATATACATCTACAGGCCTCAGTCTTCAAAGTTGCCACATGAACCTTGCCGCTGTGTGGAGTCAAAACTGTTTCACCCCTCCTGCCTGTCCATTTGCATTTCTCACTGTACACCACAGTTGACAAGACAGATCAAATATTAATTTAGGTCATTTATCACTGAACATAAAAGGCTAATATAACTTTCCCCAGCTCATTGTTTGTAGACAGAAAGCTAAGGCTTGAGAGGTCCCTACCATGCTGTGTTGGGAGTTTTCTACAGTCACCTTAAAAGGAAATTAATTGGTAATGAGCCAAATGTTCTCATTCTATATTGGAGCAGAGTACTGCACATAGATTCTTTTTATCCCTTTGGATTCATACCCTTGCAGTTTCTTACTTACATGATGTTTTATTAGGCAAAGCCAATGCTGGCTTTGAGAAAGGTGGCTATTTGAAGTCTGAAAATTCCTTTTGAGAAAAATCACATCAGTGATTGAGGAAGGCTGAGAATTCAAGTTGGTGGTGGAGGTCAGCCCTTGGGATGAGATGCTTTTCAAAATGCTACAGAATCAGCTTGGAATGCTACCTGGATTGCTTTACTCATTATTTATTTATTTATTTATTTATTTGTATTTAATACCCCACCCCACTCGGGAAGACCTGACTCTGGGCGGCTTACAGAGCCCATTAGCATAATGGGTAGTCCATGACATACAATAGTTAAAACTTTAAAAATTCATCAATTCATAAAAAATTTAAAACAGTAAAACCTTAAAAATAGATAAAACATAATTAAGACGGATACAAATACCAGGTGGTGGGGGGATGGCAACCCTTAAATTAGCCATCCTGGATGGGAGCCCACATTATTGTGTCCCCACACTTGCCCTGCCAGCCATGTCTTTAACCCTTTTCGAAAGGGGAGGAGCTCCGTCTGCAGGCGCAATTCTGTCGGAAGGAGGTTCCAAAGGGCCGGGGCGAACACGGAGAAGGCCCTCTTCCTAGTGCTCGTAAGACGAGCCTCCCTAGCAGATGGAGTCACAAGAGAGCCCCTCCGATCTGCCCTAGTGGGACGGGCAGACATTCTTAGGGTGACGCGGTCTCTTAGGTATCCTGGCCCACTACCATATAGGGCTTTAAAGGTGATAACCAGCACCTTGAATTGCACCCGGAGGCATACTGGAAGCCAGTGCAGCTCCCGAAGCAGTGGTGAGGCCCGAGCATAACGCCCACACCCCATCACTACCCGAGCTGCCGCATTCTGAACCAGCTGCAGCCTCCGAATGGTCACCAAGGGCAGCCCCATGTAGAGCGCATTACAGTAATCAAGTCTGGAGGTGACCAACGCATGTGTGACCGTGAGCAAGGAGTCCCGGTCTAGGAGGGGGCGTAACTGGCGAATTACACGAAGTTGTGCAAAAGCCCTCCTGGCCACGGCTGCCACCTGTTCTTCGAACAGTAGACGTGAGTCCAGGAGGACCCCCAGATTACGCACCGGGTCCTTCTGGGGCAAGACTGCCCCATCCAGCGCCAAAGTTGGTAGCTCCTGTGATAACACAGGACCCCTCACCCATAGCCACTCAGTCTTGCCGGGATTCAGTTGTAGCCCGTTGTCCCCCATCCAGACCCTCACAGCCTCCAGACACCTGGAAAGTACTTCCACTGCACTGCTTGGGTCCCCACGGGCCGAGATGTACAGCTGGGTATCATCTGCATATTGATGATACCTCACCCCGTGGGAACGGATGATCTCACCCAGCGGCTTCATGTAGATGTTAAATAGGAGAGGAGAAAGTACCGAACCCTGAGGCACCCCATAACGAAGGGGCCTAGGGCTGGACTTCTCCTTCTCCAACACCACCGACTGGGTCCTGCCCTTCAGAAATGAGGAAAACCAGGACAGCACAGTGCCCCGGATCCCCAGTCCTTGGAGCCTCCCCAGAAGGATACCGTGATCCACGGTATCGAAGGCCGCTGAGAGGTCGAGAAGAGCTAGGACGGTCGGATGGCCTCCATCCCGCTCTCTCCAGAGATCATCCACCAATGCGATTAGTGCAGTTTCCGTACCATATCCGGGCTTGAATCCTGACTGAAAAGGGTCCAGATAATCCGCTTCATCCAGGACATCCTGTAGCCGCCGCGCCACAGCCTTTTCTAAGACCTTACCCAGAAAGGGCAGGTTGGACACTGGTCGGTAGTTTGACAGTACCGTAGGGTCGAGGGATGGCTTTTTTAGGAGGGGGCGCACCAAAGCATGTTTAAAAGGTGCTGGGAAAGACCCCTCCTTTAAAGATGAATTGATAATTGCCTCGACCCAGCCACCTGCCACTACACCTGAAGCTTTAACCAACCAGGCGGGGCAAGGATCCAGCATACAAGCTGTGGCGCGGACAGATCCAAGAAGCCTGTCCACTTCCTCAGGGCCAACTGGATCGAACCGATCCCAGGTAATATGGCTAGACTGTGCTTCGGTCAACTCCAGATCCATACCATCCACGCCGGGCTTAAGCTTTGAACGGATCTGAGCGACTTTCCCTTCCAGATAATCAGCGAAAACCTCAGCCGATCCCTGCCAGCCAGGGCCCGCCCCCCCTCTCGCGAGGAGGGACCTGGTCACCCGGAACAGGGTCGCTGGGCGATTATCAGCGGAGGCAATGAGGGTGGTGAAATATTGTCGTTTCACCGCCCTCATCGTCACTAGGTAGTCTTTAATGGCTGCTCTAGCCAGTGTTCGGTCAGATTCGTCCCGAGTCTTCACCCAGCGGTGCTCTCGGCGTCTCTTAGCCCGTTTAAGCTCCCTTAGTTCGTCTGAAAACCAAGGGGCAGATCGATTCCCTCGGACTCGGAGAGGCCGTAGTGGCGCGATTACGTCTAGGGCTGCCGTCGCTTTCTTGTCCTAAGCGTCGACAAGAGCCTCAGATGAACCGCTTTGCAAGTCAAGAGGACAACACCCCAGTTCCCTCTGGAATCCTACTGGATCCATTAGTCGCCGGGGGCGGGCCCATTTAATCGGCCCTGCCTCCCTACGGCGGAGTCCAGCCCCCAGGAAGTCCAGAGTCACCAGATAGTGATCTGACCATGGCACAGGTGTAATGTCTAGTTTCCGTATTTCCAGATCACTCAGCCATAGCTCTGATAGAAAAACTAAGTCCAGGGTGTAGCCACTGCCCCTGGTAGGGCCCTGACTATCCTATTTGTAAAGGTTGCCCTTGCTCGAAAGCCAGTCGTATCCGACTCTATGGTTCAGTGTTCATCTCTGTTTATAGCCAAAGAGCCAGCGCTGTCTGCATTTGCAGATGTTTCCATGGACATGTGGCAGGCATGCCTCAACATGGAACACCTTCTCACCGAAGTGGTGCCTATTTATCAACTTGCAATTTCTTCCTTTTGAATTGATAGGTTGGCAGGAGCTGGGACAGAGAGAGGAGTATACGCCATCATGCAGTACTTGAGAGCTGAGCTCTGACCTTCCAGTTGTCAAGTTCAGTGTCTTAACCATTTGAGCCACTGCAGTCCCTCTCTTATCCTACACATTACTACTGATTTTCTCCCTCTTTTCTCAAGGCTTCTTACTGTCTGGTCTAAAGTCCGTTTTAAAAAGGAGATGATGATACGACGCTAACCACTTTCTGCTTTTGGAAAGTTTGCACTACAAATAAAGATTGCAATGTCATTGCCAACAGCTCAGAAAAAGCTTGGGAAAAACACTCTGTGGTTCCTTCTAGTGTCCAGTTCTGATATTGCACCTTGGAAACATTTGTAAAAGTACTGTAACTGTAAAAAAGTAACTAACTGTAGCATACAATACTGACAATCATAGGATTCTGCTCCATAAAATAAATAATCTTTCCAAAAATAACAAGCTTACTAGGGTCATTGGCAGCTTCCTCCAGAACTGGAGATTCTATGTGGCAATGAATGGAAAGAACAGCAGATGGAGTTTGCAGAAAATTGGACTGACCCAAGAAAATGTATTGTCCCCAACACTTTATAATATATATACAAATAATCAACCAGATCCTGATAATACAAAATTGTTCATCTATGTGGATGACACAGCAATGGCTGTTCAAGGACCAAGCTTAGATGATGTAGCTGGAAAATTTAGTGGAGCACTTAAAGAATTAGGATAGTATTATACAACCATTTGAAGCCTAATCCAAGCAAGACTCAAATGCCATCCCAAGTGTTCCAGGGGGCTCTCTTAGCACCGTGAATTTTAACTCGCAGGAGGCTCAAAAAATTTCCCCAAAGCAGCGATCGGCTTCAGCACAGGCTGCTGAGGGGAAAGGATCGAGCAAGAGGCTGCTTGGAGCAGCCCTTGAAAAAGTGCAGTCGCTGCCTCCATTGCCACCACTGCTGACGTCAGGCGATGGGGGCAGGGAGGGGAACTGCAGTAAAGCCCAGGTGCTCACCGCGGGCCACATTAATTATATGCAGGGGGCCAATTAGGCCCACGGGGAAGAGTTTGGGCATCCCTGCTCTAGATGACACTTCTGAATATTAGCCCAGAAGAGTCTAAGCTAAAGCTATGTAAAGCAAAGACTATACACAGTACCTGCTTGAAAGGATGGGTACCAAAGAGTGTCTCTCACCAGGACAAGTTTCTGTTTGGGCCTTCTGGAAGTCATTTAATGGACTCTGAAGTGAAGTAGGAAGAGCAAAGAGTAATCAAGAAAATTTTGATACAGGAGAAATGGTGAAATCTAATCAAAGAAGCATTTATAGGCATTTAATTTATACCCCACCATGTACAGTATATAAAAGCAGATCTAGTAAATGGCCAAGGTAACACTGTTGAAGTAGCCTACTTCTGGTAAAAAATAGTCTAATTATTTTAATGTTTTTATTTGTTATAATTTTATATTTTCTTGTTTGTTGTTCAGTCACACAGTCGATTCCGACCCTTTGTGACCCCATGGACCACTGTCCGCCAGGCACTTCTGTCTTCCACCATCCTCCTCAGCTTGCTCAGCTCTATGCCCATTGTCTCTACAATACCATCTAGGCATCTCCCAACAATGTTTTTGCTTCGCCCAGCAATTTTGAGCCCAAATTTTGATTCCTCCAACCCTACATTGTGCATTATGTGTTCTGTGTACAAGTTGAATAAGCAGGGTGACAAAATGCAGCATTGTCTTTCTCCTTTTCCTATTCCAAACCACTCCATCATTCCATATTCTGTCCTAACTGTTTGCTTCTTGATTCATGTACAGATTTCTCATGAGGCATATAAGGTGTTCTGGTATTCCCTTATCTTTAATTACTTGCCACATTTTTTGTGGTCCACACAATCAAAGGCCTTAGTGTAATCAATGAAACAGAAGTAGACTTGTTTGTGATATTACTTTGTTTTTTCCATGATCCACCTTATGTTGGCGATGTGGTCTCTAGTCCCCCTGTCTCTTCTGAACCAAGCCTGTACTTCTGGTTATTCTCTCTCCACGTGCTGCTCCAGTCTCTCCTGTATTATCCTGAGCATCACCTTGCTAGCGTGTGGGATGAGCGCCATTGTTCGATAATTTGAACATTATTTTTCTATATTTTCTATACATCCATAATTTTAAATTATGCAATTTTCTGATGCATATAAAGAAAAGAGATTTGGGTACATAAGGTAGAAAATCCTGTAAGAAACTCTCCTGATTCCCAGCAGTAAAAATATAATAACCTTAATGACTAATAATATGTTGTTCTTTCCTGACACCCAATATCTTCTATCTACAGCATTTAATAGCAGTAGAGCTGGCCCTTGTCAATGATTTTTCAGAGGGAAATTTGGTGTACTTCTCTTAAAAGAGATGAAATAAACACATTGCACCTGAGTGCACCCGGAGTTGTTTCATTCATCACTGATAATTACATGAAGACATCAGAATAACCTAGCAACTTACATGTGGAAATAGTCTGTTTATCCCACTTCTAAAAGAAAGGCTTGAACTTCCAATTGCCTGCTATCCTGGAGTTTCTTACAGACCCTCCATGGTATCATAAGGTAAAAAAAAAAAGTTGACAACTGCCATAGTGAGCAGTCATCTGTGTCACAAATATAATGCCACATGGAGTACTTCCATAGAATCTCAAATTCAATGCTTTTCAACCCAGACAGTTTATGTGTCCTGTTGTCATTCATCAGCATTCAGCATAATGAAGTGCTAACAAAACCAAATGATGGATTTCAATGGTAGTCAGGTTCTTTTTTCTTTCCTTTCCATTTTCCTCTGATCTGTTCTTGCCTAAAAATAGTCCACAGGACAGAATCAAGAAAATATTTTTAAAATTGTAATTCCAAATAACGCTATATAATCCCATTTTTCTATCTTATTTATGCCTCTCCTTTTAAATCTATGTTGAAATGTAAACCCCAGCCACAAGCAGCAGAAATACAGTTAAATGTCTTTTGCAGGGAGCAGAAGAATGGCTAAATTTTTAAAGCATATCAGAGAATAAACAAAACAATAGCACTTTTAAGACTGTTATATTTTAATGGATCAAATCCACTTGTCAGACACAAGAGTGAGACTTCAGGGCACCAATTTATACACATTAGGTACAGAGGTAGAAGTGATTGGTTAGCATAACAGATAAGTATGCAAATCAAAATGGCTTTATACAGTTAGTAATGGCAGATGTTTTCTGGTTGTTATTCGGATTAGTTGTAAATTTCCCCTTTTTTTCCAATTGCAAAATAGTAGGTTTTTTTAAAAAATAGCTCTTAGTTATGTTTATCAGTTAGCATTATATCTCAAGTGTTTCTCCTAATCTTTATTAGTATTACAGTATTTTGGTTCTTTGTTTTACTAGTATAGGGAGGGTTTCCTTTCTGCCTTTTTGGCCTAGTTCATTATAGTGTCATTCTGCTCTTTCTAGTCAGCCTGCAAACGATACAGTTTTGATACAGAAATAGACCCTTTTACTAATTCTATTTTTCCTCTTCTTTCATTTTTCCAATTGCTGTGAAGTGGTGATACTTCGAGGGACTGCAGTGGCTTAGTGGTTAAGATGCTGAGCTTGACCAGAAGGTGGTGGTGGTGGTGGTGGGGTTTCAGCAGTTCAAGACCCAACTGCTGTGTGATGGAGGCAACTCCCATCTCTGTTCTTGCTCCTACCAAACTAGCATTTCGAAAGCAAGAAACTGCAAGTAGATAAAAAGGTACCATTTTGGTGGGAAAGGTAACAGTGTTCTGTGTGCCCCCAACCTCTAGTCATTCCTGCCACATGACCCTGGAAACACCTGCAGTAGCAGACAGTGCTGGCTCTTTGGCTGTAAACAGAAATGAGCACTGCCCCCTAGATTTGGCCACAACTGGCTTTCAAGCAAGGGCGACCTTTACTTTTAGGGCACTGTGAGCACTTGAATGCAGAAAAACATGTATAGGGGTGCTAGTCATTGGCATAATGATGTTGTAGCTGGATGTGGCTCTGTTAAAACACTAGGAGAGTGATCTTCCCAAATACTGTAATGACTTTTCTTTTTTTAAAAAAAATCCATCTTGGTGTCAGCACAGTTGCCCTGGAGCACTTAGGTACAAAAAAGAGAAAGAAGAAGAGAATAGAGGGAGGAATTCTTCCTTTGCACCCTCCCTCCTTCTCTCCCTCTTCTGCCCAACCTCTGAATTTAATTTAGTGGCCATTATATATCAGTTTTGCCTCTGAACTAATAATTTTAAAGTGTAGCCAAAGAAAAGCCATTTTGAACGTTTAAGTGAACTAAGAGTAAAGCATCCCCACTTGCTCTCTCCCTGTGCCACTATGGATGGATCAGGAAACAGGTAAAAGAACTTGGTGGGGGGGGACCAAATGGGTTTTGACCTATTGTTATTCATATGTATCCTGGCTCTCTCAGTCTTGTCTGCAAAAAGGGGTTTGTTTCCTTGCTCTGGGCTGTTTGTTGCAAGGTATAGAGCCCATATGCAGATGTAAGAATAAAGCCTTTTATCTCTCTCCTACTTATGGTGCATGTATTCCTTTTGATACTCACGGCCACATGAGCTGCAATTTGCCCCCCTTTTTTGCAACAAAAGCAAGCATTCTTTGCACCTTAATTGATGCATAACAGGGCTGAAAATACAAGTACTGTACAGTAAAACCCCAGCATATGACTGCCCTGGGTTACGTTTGCCGTAGTTTACAATGGCAAATTAAATTAAATTAATTCCCTGGGTTGCAACCAATTTTTGGTTTATGACAGTAAATAGCGTGATTTTAAACTCTAAAATGGGGCCACCCCCATTTTAGAGTTCAAAATGTCACCTGTCCCTCCACAGAAGTCACAATGCAGCATTTAACACTGCAGAGGTGCCACCGTTGCCACCGTTGGGGGTGGTATTTCTGCCACTATTTCTGGACTGTCCACTGCCCTGCTGGCACAGGGAGAGTCAGGGGACCTTGTCCACTCAGTTCCGATCTTCCTCCAAGCACTGAGCTCCGTGGGCAGAGCTACAGCTGAAAACACATGCCTCCCCAGCCATGTGCTTGGGGGAGATGTGCGTTTTCAGCTGTAGTGCTGCCCAGGGAGCTTGGAGGAAGGCGGAGACTGAGCGGACAAGGTCCCTAGACTCTTCTTATGCCAACAGGAGCAGAAAATGGGCTCAATGTGTGCCTCCCCCCATGGTGGAATGGAGCAGATGAGGTCCCCAAGTGCCATGGAAAAGGTAGGGAGATAACTTTGTTGCTTTTGTGGGGGTGGGGGGTGATCGCGTCTGGCATTTTTTGGGGTTTTGGTGTGTTTTTTGGCAGCTTTTTGTAAAAAAAAAATTGGTCCAGTTGGGATTCTTTCCCTTTTGGATATATGTGGGAGAATCATGTCCAGCATTTTTGGTATTTTTTTAATGTGGGTTTTTTTTTTATTATTATTTTTGGTCCGGTCGGGACTTTTTTTTTTCAAATGTTCAATGCATTCCTATGGGAAAACATGCTTTCTTTGAATTATGACAGAGGCTGTTGGAACAGACCTCCGTCATAACCCGAGATTTTACTGTAATACCAAGATAACAAGGAAGAAGAGACTGCTTCTTTGACTACTCTGAAAAGAATATCTATGTCACTTTAAATTTGATTTTCATTAATTACAGACTTTGAGGAATGCTCTGATTACTCTTTCGCAAGGAATTAGTCTGAAGTGGGTTTTAGTTGCTGAACAGGATTGCTTTATTGAGGAAAACTGTATTTGAACCTGCAGCAATGATGGTTTCCTAAAAGCGGAAAGAGGTGCTTTCTACAAGCAGAGACAGAATTGTACAGTATAAGGGTTTGACAAAGACAGAGTACCCGTTACAGCTATGGTGTCTCAAGATAATAATTGCAAGGATTAACAGTATAACAGAGAAGGTCTCAAGACAATTGTAATTGATTACATTTTGAAGCAGGGACAAAAGATTCTTTCTGTTCTTCCAGTGAAAACTCTGCTTTGGGGTTAAACAATAGCCAATCTTGCTCCTGTGGGAAGCCAGAACAATGGCTGTTGTTTTTGTCTGACAAAAATGTCCCTTCCAGATGTTTGCAGAGGATACTTCTAATCTACTGCATGGAAAGAAAGTCCTCCAGTACTGTAAAACAAAGTTACAACCACATCTTCTGCTCCCTTAAGGGGTTAAGTCAACAGAAGAAATTAACTCTTTTATTTTCCCTTTCTTAATCTATATCTTTCTTAATCTATACCTGAACTCAACTTCAATGGACTGTGACTTGAAGAAACCTGGACTTGATTTTATGTGGGTAATTACAGGGTTGGGTTGTAAACCAAGAGGGACTAACTACAGGTTGCCTTCTTGGCTGTCTACCCAGACCAGTATATATCAGCCTAAGGTTGGGCGTGTGTTTTCTTGTTAAGAAAAATTATTTTAATCATGATTTTTGGTTATATCTACAAATCTAAACCAAGTTTCTTCACAGCAATTGCTACAGGCTCACTCTGCTTTCTGAGTAAAGGGTGCTATAGAATGAGCAGGCTGGATAGCAAAATGGTTTAGGTATTTGGCTGTAGAGCCAGAGGTTGGGAGTTTGATTCCCTACCATGTCTCCTGAAAGAAGAGCCATCATGTGTAGTCATGAGCAACAGTCCCAGGATGCTCCCAGAAGAAGGGAATGGTAAACCACTGCTGTGTATTCTCTGCCAAGAAAACCATGGAAAGGTCACTGTAAGTAAGAATTGACTTGGCAGCATGCAAAAAAGAAGGAATGAGGAAATTGCCATGTGGACCTTGTTTACAATTGATTAAGGCAGTTCTCCTGTAGCTGTGTCTGTTTGAAAATGAAGAAGGCAGGAGAGCTACCTTTAAAAGTTGCATACAAGGCTGCTTAGTCAATTTCTTCCTTTCCTTGGATAGTTGCTATGGTAAATTAAGGCAGATTTACTCAAAGAAATCCAATTTCTCAGGTGCAACTTTAAAACACGTAATTTCATATTTTTCTCACTGTATAGTTCCCAACCCTTAGTGTCCTGAATACCTTCTTATTTCTTCCTCTGTTCACCACTTTTCTTTCCTTCTCCAGTTTCTCCTCACCTATAATAGATCTGTGGTGTTATAGCTCCACACAATAGCTAAAACCCTGTTTGCTTAACATAGCAAGTTGCACTAGAATACTGAATCAGTGGGATTTGGCAAAACAACTCCTATGTAAATTCCATTAATTAAAATTAGCATGTTCTAATTGTGACTTACTTTAGCACAGTAAGTTGCTAGGTTGGGGTACACAAAAAGAGCCTCCTAGAAGATTGTGCTTTTTTTAAAAACCACAATCAGGTTTACCCTGGTAACAGCAACCTTGTGTTGCCAACTAGTCTTTCTCTCGCTAGATCAGGGAAAGGAACTGCAGAATGAACTCACCAGAAGGTGCCTTCATTTTGACAGTTTCACATCTGGCCAAGACATGGAAGAAGAAAGTTGCTGTATATGTAAAGTAGGCCTATTAAATTAAACGGAATGTACAGAGGAGTTAACTTGGCAAACATCCACTTGTTCATTTGGCTAAATCTAGTGTAATTTTATTGTGCACACACAGACACACGTGTTACCTAAAAATTGTTTGCTCTTCCCCTTACAGAAAAACCTGCGAGAGTTGAAACAACTACTTGAATTTAAAAGTTCGCCTGCTGGCAGAGCCCTCCGCAAGAACCACAAAGATTTTAATTTCAGACAAAACAACTTTGGTTTACTGATACAGTACATATCACCCATTTTGTCTGCTAGAAAACCCTACGTAATGAGCTTCCCCTAAGAGTTTATTAAGGAAAAAAGCTCACCTTCCCTAGATGCAAGAGCCTTTTTACATTTTCTGCTAATCTGTAACATCTATCTAATTATCTATTGCTACAGAAAAAAATTATATAATGAAACAAAAGACCAGCAGTGGGTTTTTCATTCATAAGTAAATAATTCAACCTTTAGTTACAATAGTTTGTTAGCACCTTAAATTCAAGATACAATGACAAGTTTTTATGCAAATAATGACTGTAGGAAAAGATTACAAAGTCCAGAAAATGGTAAGGGGAAAGGGGTGGGGGTTCATGTCAATACATCAGTTAATGGCAGTGACGTGGGTTGTAGGGCTGCTCCAAAGAGCACGCCGGGCAGTGAGCCAATCAGGGATATGGCACATCTGAAGTGAGGACTGTTTTTGACCAATCAATATTGGAAGGTCTTCAAGAAACTGACTTTGGCTTTTTACTCTGCGTTTCCCTCTCACAGTAATCCATCATGATTGTAGACAAACAAAATTAACTGTCCTTTGTACACGTGTTAATAGCAGAACCCAGACACAAAGGCAGGAGATACAGGCAAAATAATAATCCTTAAGGCAATCCAGGCTGCATTTTACTACTTCCATGTGAAACCTCTGGGCTGTTATCTTTTAGGAAGTTTATTTATTATTTATTTATTAGTTCAAATTTATATTCTTTGGAAGGGTATGATACCTTCAGGGGATTGCATTAATTGGTTTCCTTGGGAGTGTCCAAGCATCCTTTGTTGAAGGAAAACACTTTTAAGTGTTGTCCTACTTCAAAAAATATAGAACACAGCATATTAGCATTATTTTAAAATAATTATAATGATTTTGAAACATTTAATTGCAACCATTAATTAATAATCAATCAGGGACCAATTGGTTAATTTCACTATGTTTCTGGTCAGACATGGCTCAAAAGACGTGAAAACTGAATTTTTACCCAAACTGCGAATACTTTAAAGTCAATTTAAACTTAATTTCCTTCTTTTGCTGCAACTGTGGCTTGGCCGGAGAAGAAGGCGGGAAAAGACCCATTTTCAAAAAGCCCACACTTTTAAACCCATAAGCCAATCAGATATGAGTAGATTTTAATATCTTACTCTCAGAGAGATCTTTTTGGATCGGTTCTGCAACCGGCTTGGTTGCTGGTCCCCCTATCCCTAGGTCTGTCCTAGCTCCGGGAGTGAAGATATTCTTTTTAGCCATTATTTTAAACTTTATTTCAGCAAGCAAAGTGTTAATTTTCTGTGTCTGGGCCCCTCCACTGTCCTTCCCCTGTGCTCTGATTTTTCTCTAATATTTTTGGCTACACTGCTCTTGAGGAATCATTGGAAAGCCTCACTTTCCTTTGGTTTCTTAGAAGTACGATTGAATTATTTAGACCAGCTACTTTGTTGCAATTTCTTGATACATTGTTACAGCTGCCTAGCTTTAAGTGCCATATTTGGATTCCTATTCATAAACAGGTTGCAGGTCGCTTGAAGACATAATGTGATTTTTTAAAATTTAATTTTTGAAAGGGGCTGGTCTACCTCCCTTTACACTTCCATGGTTTTGACTGGGTGGTCCCTCTCTCCTCAAGCTGGCGAAGGTGCCTCTTCCTCGGCTATACTGTTTGGGTGCTCCTCTCTTCCTTGGTTCTCAATGAAGTCCCGGTCTACCTAGGTTTGCTAGACGGAGCCATCTACCGACCTCCATCAGGCTGAGCAGGTCTTTTCACCTCTTTCTAGCTGGCTAAGCTGCCTTCTTCTCGGCTTCCAAAGCTCAGCGTCTCGATCCCTGTAACGTCCTGGTCTACCTCCATTCATTTTAATACAGGCAATCTACCTCTATAGACAATGGATGGGCCCTTCAATTGGAGCTCCACCAGAGCAGAGCTTTGATCTATTCTTATGTAGGTGAATGGATTTTTACATTTAAAGGGGGAAATGTTTAAATTGGGATACTCTTTGCAATTCTTTACCTGCAAAGTGTTGTGAATGAATGCGTGTTAGTGTGGTGCTTTCTGCAGATGGAAGCCTATCTGTATCGTGGATGGCAAAGTAAAATGAAGGAGGAAATATCTTTATTAAAAATAAAACATTAAAAAAATAATAAGAGGTGAATTATGGAAACAGGGTGAACATGTACTAGAGTTGGTCTATTGAGTCAGTTGGGATTTGGCAACCCAATGGGTTTGTAAGTTTTATTGATTCAAATAGGCATGCTCTACTTGCAACTTACTGCACTAAAGTGAGGGGGGAAAACTCATGAATTATAGACAAAAAATTCATTTCCTTTAATCAAGAAGCAGCCAACCTGTCATTTTTCATTCTCTATGGGAGGGAGAACAGACTGGGAAGATTTTTCCATCATTTTCTCTATACAGTACTAAAAAGGGAATAACCAAATGCCAAATCCCTCCAACATTTGTCTGATGAATATAATGTTGCTTTAGAGATTCGTTTTATTTTACTTTTAATCTCAGTTTTCATTTCATGCTTCTTATGTTTCCTGTTTCAGTTGGCAGATTTACAATAATTCATAAAGGCTGGCTTTTGATTTAGTAGCAGGGTAGAACATGGAATTCAGATATTTTATGATTCCTACCATAAAGATAAGAGAGTCCCAAAAGATAGGCCACAATTAAAAAGGAAAGAGCAAAGAAATTATCAGGGTTTCTGCTCCTGCAGTTAATCGATTCAAAGCCAGCTTTGACTGGAGTGAAATTCTTAATTGAAATGTTTAACAGCCAATCTTTAACACAGGGGTATCGCCACAAGAAAACAAATTTTATATAAGTAGAGCAGGAGTGTTGGACATTAATTTTCTCTTTCTTTTGCTACTTCTAGGTATCTAAGGTATCGAAGGATACCACAAAATATTTTACTGTGTGGAGTATGTAAAGCAGGGGTGCCCAAACATTTCGGCCCGGGGGCCGGATAACATTTTATCAGAGGCTCCGAGGGCCGAACTATCTCTCCATGGTACATACATCCACCCAGCCTTGCCGCCGCCTCCGCCGCTGCAGCCGCCTTTGCCGCCACCTCCTCCTTTCGCTGGCTCCTCCTTCGCTGCCTCGCCGCCACCTCTGCTGCCACCTCCGCCGCCGCCACCACCATTTCATAAAAGAAACACAATTCATGTGTGTCACTCAGTGATGCCATACTAGTGTTTGAATCCTACCTCCCCTCCGCCCATCCAGGTGCATTGCCACTCACCCGTCACTGCTGTATCCATCCCATCTGCCTTCGCAGCTGCCATCTCCTGAAAGAGATAAAACACATGTGTCTCACTACCAATCCTAACAGACAATGTCAGACTAGAGTTCCAGTCCTACCTCCACTCCAGCCACACAGGCAAATTGACACTCACCCATCACTGCAGATGCCGCCTCCACTGCTATTTTCTGAATGGATTCAATGGGAAATGTGAGCTTGCTTTTCACTGATGAGATACTCAATGTCAGGTTCCATTTTCGTCACTGCCATTCGTAACAGGTGATGCAAGTGAGAATCAGTTATTCTGGATCTGATTGGAGATTTCAGATGTTTCATTCGGGAAAAAGTCTGTTTGCAGATGTATGTGCTTCCAAAGATGGTTGCCATTTTTAGTGCATGTTTCCTGATATTAAGATATGTGTCAGAGGGAAGGGATGCATAGAAATTCATAATGTTGCTTGACTTGAATTCATCTTGCAAAGAGTCACAAGTCTAGATCTGCCAGTTCCATTTGGTAAATGGGATCAACATTTGCAATGTCCACAGACACAGACAGACAGACAGACAGAGAGAGAGAGAGAGAGAGAGAGAGAGAGAGAGAGAGAGAGAGCAACAGTATAAACAAGCCTTTCCTACACAATTCCCCACCCCAAAAAGAAATTTAAATCAAGAGGGAGAGAAGGCCGATCTTATTATTCCCAACTCCAGATAACCCAGCAGCCTACAGGCCTGATCAGTGAATGCACAAAGTTGTAGTCACTGCAGAGGAAATTTTTTAATTAAGTTCAGTTTTATAATGCAGACTTTTTTGTATGCAGGCAGGCACGGGTGCATGTGTATTGCGCACACACATGTGCGCGCACAGAGAGAGAGAGAGAGAGCGCGAGAGAGAGCAACAGTATAAACAAGCCTTTCCTACACAATTCCCCCCCCCCCGCCAAAAAAGAAATGTAAATGGCCAGATAAGTAAATAAATAAATAAATAAATACCCAAATAAATAAATGGGGGTCGGGGAGAAGCCAGAGGGAGAGTTCAGCAAGACAGGGAATGGGGAAATGGGCAGACAAGTAAATAAATAAATAAGTACCCAAATACCAAATGCAGTGGCTCAAGTCACTAAGACACTGACTGGGAAGTGGAAGGTCAGCAGTTTGATTCCCGAGTACTGCAGGACGGAATGAGCTCCCATCTCTGTCCCAGCTCCTGCTAACCTAGCAGCTCAAAAGCAAGAAATTGCAAGTAGATAAATAGGGACCACTTTGGTGGGAAGGTAACAGCATTCCATGCGCTCCGGTGTCTAGTCATGCCTGCCACATGACCATGGAAATGACTGCAGAAACAGACAGCGCCGGCTCTTCGGCTTAGAAACAGAGATGAACACTGACTCCTAGAGTCGGATACGACTGGCTTTCGAGCAAGGGAAACCTTTACTACCCAAATAAATAAATAAATAAATAAATGGGGTCCGGGAGAATCCAGAGGGAGAGTTCAGCAAGACAAGGAATGAGGAAATGGGCAGACAAGTAAATAAATAAATAAGTACCCAAATACCAAATGCAGTGCCTCAAGTCACTAAGAAGGTCAGCAGTTCGATTCCCGAGTACTGCAGGACGGAATGAGCTCCCGTCTCTGTCCCAGCTCCTGCCAACCTAGCAGCTCGAAAGCAAGAAATTGCAAGTAGATAAATAGGGACCACTTTGGTGGGAAGGTAACAGCATTCCATGCGCTCTGGTGTCTAGTCGTGCCTGCCACATGACCATGGAAATGACTGCAGAAGCAGACAGCGCTGGCTCTTCGGCTTAGAAACAGAGATAAACACTGACCCCTAGAGTCAGATACGACTGGCTTTCAAGCAAGGGAAACCTTTACTACCCAAATAAATAAATAAATAAGACAGACAGACAGACAAGAGCGGTGAGAAAGCGGGGCGAGGAGGAGGAATACCTCAGGCGAAAAAGAGGATTGACCGAGAAGGAGACCATCAGGAGGGGGTGGGGTGGGTGCCCAAGACCAAAACCGCCCAAAGGAATGGGACGAGGTGGTAATGGTGGGGGAAGTGGGGGAGGCAGCGGAAACCCGTTCCAACGGAGTTTGGAAACTGGTCTCTTGTCTCCTTCCCACACCCAGCAGGGCCGCGGGAAGGAAGAGACGAGGGCAAAGAAGACCCCCCCCCAACCCCGCCGCCTTCCCTCCCCGCCCCGCCCCGCGTGAGAGAGATGCCCGAGCACCGAAGGCGGGAGAGGCCCTTTAGTTGCGGAGCAATCCGGGCCGTGGCGCTGCTGAGGGGGGGAAGATGCCTTGCGCCCTGCGTTGTTCCCGAGTGGAGGGGGCGGGGAGGCCTTTCCTTTAAAAGGCGGGAAAGCGCCCACTCCCCACCACCCTATTATGCCTTTCTTCCGCTCTTTTATGCTGAACTCCCCACACCAGAGTTTTTCCTCAGAAGAGGAAGGAGGGCAACGAATCATTGAAACTCCTCTGATAAACCAAGCAGATAGTCGATATTGTCTTTGGACTCCTGGCTCTGAGGGGGGGGGGAGACCTCAGGCTAGGCACAAAAGGGGGGCGCGCCGGTGTTTTTGCTTTCCCGCCCTTCACCTCCTCCTTCGCAGTGGCTGTAATAATAATAATGGCAGTAATGACTGGCTGTTCACGCTTCACAACCCCCGGCAGCTCGTTCAGGGTAAAAGTAAAAGCGCTTCGCCGCTTTGCTGGGGCTTTGTCAGGCTATTATTATTCTCCCCCCACCCCCACCCCCATGGCCGGCGGTTCTGTCACCCAGCCTTGCCCCACCTCGCCTTCACGAGGCAGGCGCGGGCTTGCTGAATAGGCGCCTGTCTGTGGAAAAAGTGTCTCAGCAAAGGCGGTAAAAGCCGCCCATGGCTCTTCTTTCCACCTGCAGCGCCGTCCACTTTCCTCTCGCGCCACCTCAGTCACTCCAGCCCAGCCAAAGGAGGAGGCTTCGCCTGGAAAGCCTCATGACCTGCCGACGCCCTTGCTCGAGGGCTGGTGGAGAGCGAGGCGCTTCCGAACTGCTAGGCTGGCAGGAGCTGGGAGGAGAAGAGATGCTATAAATAGGAACCACTTGGGTGGGATTCTTGGGGGGCATGAAAGGAGCCCCATTCAGGCGTCCCCTGAGCGGTGCTTCTCCAGCAAAAATAAATAAAAATAAAATCATTTCAACCTCCTCCCCCTCCTCCTCCATTACTTACTTTTAGCTGCTTCATGGGGAAGACTCAGTCTGTCTCTGCGGTTAACAATCACCGAATCACCTCCGGGCGGAGTGATTCGGCACTTTTAAACTAGAGAAGTCCTAGTACTAAGCAGCAGGCGGAAAGAACTAGGCAACTCACCGCCTTTTGATCCTTCCGCCCCCAAAAAAAGTCCGCCCCCAAAAAATTTTTAAACAATAAAATAAAATTATAAGAGTTCTTATATCATGTCGGGGGCCGGTTGAAATGGCCTGGCGGGCCGGGTCCGGCCCGCGGGCCGTAGTTTGGGCATGCCTGATGTAAAGGATGAGGAAGCATTGCTCTCAGTTCTCTGTAGAGAAGCTAGCAAGGCTGGGGTTGGAAACTTCTTTCAGTGATAGCAGTGGAGAAATACAAAAAGGCTTCATGCACAGGAGGTATATGATACTCTTCTATCCAGCGCTTGGAATTCTGAGCATCATTCTACCCCAGCTGGACGACTTCACCTTATCCTAGTATATATTTGATTGGTAAGCAATTTCTGTAAATGTAAACTCACTACTCAATCCTTCAAGAGGGACTAAAAGCCAGACATCTCAGGAGGAACAGCTTGTGTGTGTGTGTGTGTGGGGGGGAGCCTGCCACTGTTTTCTCCCCAAACACCCGGCATGTGACACAGCTGTCCAACTTTTACCTAATGATTAGGGCTGGCTCTAGCTTCTAATCCAGGGGTACCCAAGCTTTTCAGGCCATGGACCAGTCACCTGGTTGAGCTGGCCGGTCACATGGTTCCTCCCACCCGAAGCAGAAGTAAATTGTGCCCACATATGTGCAAAACACTGCCGTAAATGCACCCATGGCTGTCGTAAATGCAGGCTGGATGATTTGGCACCATGGGCCGGGGAGTTTGGGTGCCCCTGCTCTAATCCTTTCAACTAGCTGCTGCCCTCACTCAAACCAAGCAACTTCACTCTATAAACATTGTCTCCTCTTTCCACACCTTTTCCCCCCCAGGGAGATCTAAAGCATTATTCAGGAGTAACACATCCCAGCCTTTAGAACATGCTTAGAGGAAGGCTCTAAGTCAGTGTTTCACAATCTTTGGTTTTTGGACTTCAATTCCCAGAAGCCTAGGTCAATTCCCCAAAGAATTCAGCCAATGTACTGACTTAGGCTTCTGAAAATTGAAGTCTACCTGTGTGGCGTGGGCCCCACGTTGGGAACTACTGCTCTAAGTCCTGGCCCATCTGTTGTTGCATTCTTTAATCTTTCACCACCAAGTCTGTAGAGGTAAAGGAGGCTCCTTATGTGTAGGTTCTACACATGAGCAAGTGCCCAGATTTTCCAGGGCTCTTGCTTCAGTACAAATCTTAAATGTGAGTAGAAACCCCTTCTCTTCATATCCATTACTGCTCATGTGACTAAACCTGTGTGGGAGGAAGGGAAAGATGTCAATATTTCCCCTGCAATGTTGATGGTCACAGATTCACAGAACAACCGCACAGGATTAGTTTTGCAGAGTCCTTGTTCATGTATTGAGTTTACCTGTGAGCAGAAGTCATTCATCTTCAGACCTAACCACTGAACCCTTGAGTAACATGAGGACAGATGGGGCAATCCACTAAGCATATTCACAACACTGGCCTTTTATAATGTCTGACTAGGACTTATCTAATCAAATTTCCCCCTTTATCTTTGCCACTGAATTTTGCTGAAGTAGTTTCATAGCAGCTTCTCTCAAGTGGTGCTTTTCAGAGATGATTTTTAAAAGGCTTAAATTAAATTTGCCAGTGATTATCTCTTGTTTAGGTAATGCAGTTTATTTTAGGTGTTCATCAATGCCTCTTCTCAGTAGTTGCATTGCAACTGTTTCAATTGTTGTGATTTAAGCAATGTTAATGTAACATACTGTACATTTTATTCCATATATGCACCAGTTACCTATTTGCTCAATTATTTCAGTACATTTGTAATTGATTTTGTTTTGGTGTCATCCTTCCCAAGTAATGGTCACTCTTGGTATGTGCAAATGGAAGGCACGATTGCACAGACATTAGTCCCACATTGTCCTGCTAGCCTCTCCATAACTCAAAATTGACTTGACAGCACTTAACACATCTTCAACATCCTTGCATAAATAAGCATTGATAACAGATGGCCAATAGCTACACAATAGACCCTATCTTATGTGATGGGAGTTAAACACGTCTCAGTAGCAGAGGAGAAGTGATCTGAGCATTCACACCCAACTGAGAAGACGCAAATACAGTAGACTCCAGCTCAGAAGCTACGGTTGTTCCTTCTTCTTCTTCTTCTTCTTCTTTGTCATCGTCTTTTTTTTTTTTTGCCATATCCAAATCCAAATATTGGCGATCCTCATGGCGATCAGCCATGAAGACTGTCCTGAGAATATAATGCAGTGGCCTTTCATCTGCCTTCCACATCGCAGCATGACCCTTGTGCCACTGATCCAGTTCCATGAGTCACTTTCTGGTCCTGAGCCCTTTTGGCACACAAAGTCCTCTTTGGCCCCAGACCAGTATTGATAAAGCTGCTGCCCTCCACCAAGATGGACTCAGTCAAGTGGGATTTAAGCCACTTGGAGACCATTACTCTTCCCTGTGGACTATCCAAAGCCGTTAGTCCTCAGGGTTGTCAGGTTAGTTAACCACCACCTGACACTCAACATTGAGTCACTGGCAATATGGTCTACTCTATTACCACAGCATGATAACCTGGTCAGAAACTGCCCAAGCTGGTACTGCACATTCAGGTAGTTTTCATGTTTATTGTGTGCATATCACATTTCAGTGGAAAATAACATATCCCATCTTTGCTACAGATGTCATAAAAACGCCAAGATTTTTGTTGGCCTGTAACTCCCAGAATTGCCCAGCTGTCATGACTACTGACATGCAGGCTGGGGCAATTTGAGTCCTGGTGGTGCAGTGATTAAACTGCTCTACTGCAGTCAGAATGTTGTGAGTTTGATCCTGAAGGGGATCAAGGCTGACTCCTTCTGAGGTCGGTAAAATGAGTACCCAGCATGTTAGGGGGCAAAATGTGAATTAACTTGTGAACTGCCCAGAGAGTGCACTAAGTGCTATGGGGGAGTATTTAAGTGTAATTGCTATTAATCTGAGCATCATAGTTTGAAAACGTCTCCTTTCTAAGTTCTGGAAAATGCCACCAGACTTCTGCATTTTCCATTGGTTATTACCAAAATGCAGTATCCTGTTTCCATTTGCCCTAATCATTCTTTTGGGAGGATATCCGGCAGATGAAGAACAACATTCCCTTTGTCTTGGTTTTATATACTGTGCTGTACTTTGCTGTGCAGCCTTGAGTCTGCTTACATCTGTTGCTTTTTTACAGACTTGCACAAAGGTGGGGTGAGGTTGTTCCCTGGAAAGGATCCCCACCCTTTAAAATTCTTATTAACTAGATCAATCCTTTCAAAACTACTGATACGTAGCAAAACATGCTTTTTTCCAATCCTTTGGGGATATTATCACAGCTGGAACAAATATTTCTTTCAAGTCAGAGCTCTGATGGTGACGTGACAGCTCTCCATTTGACTTCAGAAAACTGGTTCCAAAACTAACAGCTGAAATAAACTGCCTTTTTAACATCATTCTTTGGTTTACCAGCCAAATTACAAAGATACTGTAATGCCTGGTTTACTTGAAGGCTCTAACAGCAACATAAACTGCAGAAATCTGCAGCTAGACTAGAGGCTTTTAGCTGATGGAAGGTAGGTTTTGTCACCTCTTATAATTATAGCTCACATTTACTCTGACTTAACTTTTTGGAATAGTAGTCTGTGTTTCAAGCATGTCAGAGAATAAAAAAAAACAAAAACGTTGTAGCACTTTAAAGACTAACCGCTGTGTTTTAACGTTAGGTTTTGTAGATCAAGTCCACTTCATTAGACATTGGAGTGGGACTTCATGGCATGAATTTATACACATCAGGTACAGAATGATTGGTTAGCATAACAGATAAGTATACAAATCAATATGGCTTTTTACAACTGGTAATAGCAGATGATTTCTGGCATAATTCATAAAAACCCTATGACTTAGGTTAGCCTGTGAAGAGCATGGCCAAGAGTGGGTTTGAACCAAGGTCTGTCAATTTCTAGCCCTGCTTTCTAACTGCTACTCCATATAGGTTTCCTTACTGTCTGCCTTACGGATAGGATAGAGCAGGGGTGACCAAACTTTTCAGGCCATGGGCCAGTCAGGTGGTTCAGGGGGCTGGTCACTATGGCCCATGGCTCAGATCTGGCCCCAACACCAGTTCATCTGGCCTGCGAAGCCCTCGTCACTCCTGGAAGTGGAAGTAAAATGTGCCTTCCAGGAGCAACGAGGGCTTTGCAGGCCAAATGAATTGGTGTTGGGGACTATATCTGGCCCATAGGCCATAGTGACCAGCCCCAGATGACTTCATTTTACTTCCACTAATGGGAGCTATGAGGGCTTCGTGGGCTGGATGAATTGGTTTCAGGGGCTGGATCCGGGCCCCAGGCCATAGTTTGGGCACCCCAGGGGTAGAGTTTTGTTTCAACAATACAGTACATCAAAATTCTCTAACTTCTTTATGCTCAGGATGGGGAAAAATTAAGAATTTAAGAATCTGAATGTGAGAGAAACCGATACAGACAGATTTGTTCATCCAAGCAAAAAAGCCTTGAATGCACAATTCTTCAAAGTCTGTCTTTGAATCCTGATTTGTTCAACCAACTTATTACTGATTTTACATTGACAACTCTCCTTTCTGAACAGTTCCTAGGCTGGAACAGCATGCTGGGAATAATGTATTATCTCTTGAATTTGGCTGGTACAGATTACAGATAATTTTGTTTCAGTTCATTTTAAACAATTGACCATAATTGACAATATTTGGAGTGGAGATAAAACCCTGAGGTTTTAACAAATGGTCATTGGGGAGTAAAACTGCCTGACCAGGGGTGCCCAAACTTTTCAGCCCGTGCATTTTACTTCCGCTTCCAGGAGTGACAAGGACTTCATGGGCCGCATGAATTGGCATTGGGGGCCGGATCCCGCCTGTGGGCCGTAGTTTGGGCACCCCGTGCTAAACTGTTCCATCCCTAGTTTAAACATCAATCAGACTTTATAAACCCAAAAGAGAAGCAGGCAGTAAATGATGGTTTTAGATTTTAGAATTTCAACAGCCCCAGTTATCTTTTAAAATCAGTTTTCAAATGTTTAATTTCAAAAGCAACCAAAACAAAGCAATCATACTTATATACTGCCTGGTGGCACTTAGTGCACTCTCTGGGAGGTTCACAAGTTAATTAGCATTTTGCCCCCAACATGCTGGGTACTCATTTCCCCAACCTTGGAAGGATGGAAAGCTGAGTCAACCTTGAGCCCTGGCCAGGATTGAACTGGGTTGCAGAACAGCAGTTTAACCACTGCCCTGGTGTAGCATGGTGGGCATGGGGCAGCCTGCCCTGGGCGGCACTCTCCAGGGGGCGGTAAAGAGGGCACTGCGTCCTGGGTCTGCAACGGCAACGGCCTTAGTTTTGGTTTAATCTATTTGCCCAGGTGCCAAGCGGGCAGAGTAGGCTTCCCCACCCACCCCCTCACCTGTCAATCAGAAGAGGCACGGTTTCCACGGCAACAGGGCACGAGGGGGCAGGGCGGGCCTCTGTTGCCTCCCAGGCAGCCTCAGCTGCAACATTGGGAACCACTGGGCTACAATGTTGTTTGCCTTCCTCATTTCTCTTATTGTCCATAGCTATCAACATATTACCGATAGATTTCTAGGCACACTGGCTCTTTGGCTACAATCAGAGATGAGCACCAAACCCAAGAGTTGGATATGACAGGCTTTTGAGCAAGGGTGACTGAAGGTGCAATTTTGCTTCCACGCATGCAGAAGAGTCTGTCGCACAACTGAAGTTGTTTTCCACATGCTAAGCATGGGCACCACCACTAAGTTCCTGCCTCACAGGCCCTTGACAAACAGAGCACATACAATAGCAACATTTCCCAAAACATTACAAGAGAGGCAGTTAAACTGCAGTCGTTTCAAATGTCAGTCGATCTCAGTGTTTCTTGTCCTGCTGCCATTCCATCATGCTGGCTTCAGCTGACAGCTTCCATGTGGAGCCTGGACTCCAGCCACAGATGGAACAGCAGCCTTCGCTGTGGGATGAGTGGAAAAGTGAAGATGCAGCAGCTTTCTTTTCATTACTGCACAGATAGGTTTGCTAAGTTGAAAAGCTTCTAAACCTGTGTTCTGCTGCTAGTAGGGCTGGCCATCTAATTTATGGGAAAGAAGCCAACGGGACTAAGAAAAATATTTCCTAGTGTGGGTAAAAGTCAATGCTCAAGAAGCTAAAGCTGCCAGCCACACTGCAGATAACTTTTGATTATTGTATGGTGCACTAAACAAGCAAGTTATAATCATAGCTGCAACTCTGCCTATCTCTGAAGACTGCTTGAGCGACGGTGAGGACTAGGAAATTATTTTCAAAGGGAACAATAATTCTAAGAACAGTTCTTTCAAGTAGAGGAACCAAAGTAATGATATTCTGGCAACCTGGAGCAAGTAAATATTATTATTATTATTATTATTATTATTATTATTATTATTATTATTATTATTATTATTATTATTATTATTATTATTATTATTATTATTATTATTATTATTATTATTATTATTAATTCATGTCAGAAATTATTCTGGGTCAAAAGGATTTTCGTAGAAGAAACTCCACTCTGTGAATGCCTAAATGAGGCTCCTTTCATGTCCCCAAGATCTGGGACAAAGAAGGGCACTCAATCTTTCTAGCAGTGCAGGAAAACACTTGTGAAAACTATAATAATAACATACAATATTCCAAAAACAAAAATTACTCATTGCCTAATTCAGTTGTTAAAAGCCTGTCTAAAAAATATCTTTCTCGTCTCCTGAGGGACAGGAGAGAGGGGGCGAACTTAGCATCTAAAGGCAGTATTCTGCAACCTGCAATCAGGCACTGAAAAGGTTTCTCGTCATTTATGAGGGTGGAGTAACCCCCACAGAATAACATCTGAAGATCTTAACTCATGGTAACTTTGGGCGCAACCAGCTATAAAGATGCATGCCTGATTGAACCAGAAAGAGTGTACAGTACTAGAAACAGAAGTTATCTCCCTCAACGTGGCCCTTCTATCTGCCAGGGAATTGCTCCAGCCCAGTCCTCAAAAATAGAAACGCTACAGCTGGACCACAAAAGTCCAGCTTGAGAAAGGATTGAGGTTGGACTGGAGTATAATTCACCGGGTATCATCAGTCGCTAGGAAATAGATCATACCAGTCTGTTCTATAAGCCATCCAAACTGGGATCTGTTTCCCATGTGGTCATACCCAGATGCCACAAGATTCTTCTTCTTTTTTCTTTTCTTTTTTTTTACTGCAACAAACCACAGAATATGGTTGCTACCCCTCTGGAAATTTCCTAAAAGGTCGTTGTAATAACAAGAGATCTGCTAGTAATTTTGACATATTGATTTAAAGCAATTTTTCAGAAGGATGTGGTAAAGGATAATTAATTATGTTTTAATTTGATCTTTTTAACATTGTGAGCCACCATGAGAAAGGTGAGAAAAGGTGGCCGATAAATACAACAGACAAACAAGTATTTATATCTGCTGAGAACTGTAACAATGTTTACACAGCAAATCCTCATGATCACACATGCTCTGGTCACCTCCAGACTTGATTACTGTAATGCGCTCTACATGCCGCTGCCCTTGACAACCATTCAGAAGCTTCCACTGGTCCAGAATGCGGCTGCCCGGGTGGTAATGGGGTGTGGGCAGTATACACATGCCTCACTGCTGCTTCAGGAGTTGCACTGGTTGCCAGTATGTCTCCAGGTACAATTCAAGGTGCTGGTTATTACCTTTAAAGCCCTACATGGTAGTGGGCCAGGATACTTAAGAGACTGCCTCACCCCAAGAACATCTGCCCGTCCCACCAGAGCAGACCAGAGAGGCTCTCTGGTTGTTCCATCGGCCAGAGAGGCGCATCTCTCTGGCACTAGAAGGAGGGCCTTCTCTGTGTAAGGCAGCCAACTTTATAAACGTTGACTGCGGGACAGTGGGGCGGGCCCAACATCATGACGTCATGACATCATGGGCGGGGCCAAAATAAAAATAAAATAAATAAAAATAAAATAAATAAAAATAAAATAAAAATAAAATAAATAAAAATAAAATAAATAAAATAGAATTAAAATAAACAAACACACACACACACCCCTCACACACACTGTACATTTTTAACAGTTTTGTATTTGAGGTTTTTAGTTAGTGTTTGTGTTTTATTGTGATGTTTTTTATTACTTGTAAACCACACTGAGTCACTTCAGTGAGAAGGACGGTGGAGAAATATGAACAAATAAATAAATAAATAAAAATCAGAAGCTGAAGTGTCCAATTCAGCTCAACAAGGATTGAATGAAGACTTCAATCCAGTGTCACCAGAATCTCAAACTTGCTGTTGTGCTATCTTGTTAATGCATAACAACTGCCTTGCTTTACTCTTGTACGTGAAATAATAACAAAACATAACACAAAGCAGAGCAGATTGTAAAGTGGGACAGTGCCCTGTGGAACAATATCAACATCAGTATTGTTGACTGTGCTTTGTCTATACAGATTTCCAAGACAGAAAGGCTAAAGCGAAATGAAGCAGTCATAGTGCAGATGTTAGAAATTTTATTTTTGAATTATACATTGGTTGAAGGTAAAGGTGATATGCCAGTACCAGACCAACTGAGATTTTGGATATAAGATGGGGAAGATGTGAAGGACTGCAATCACCAAGGCATTGTAAATATCACTCGGGGTGTGTGTGTGTGTGTGTGTGTGTGTGTGTGTGTGTGTGTGTGTGTGTATATATATATATATATATATATATATATATATATATATATATATATATATATATATATATATATATATATATATATATATATATATATATATATATATATATATATATATATATATATATATATATATATATATATATATATATATAAGTCTTAGAAAATTTTATATGAAAATGACTTTATAGTACTGTATATAAATATACAAGTGGTTAAATATTATAAAATACTTTTATAAAATGAGTGGATATCTGAAATGAGTTGCTAAAAATGAGATTATTTCAAGCAACGAATATGAAAAGGCTTATGTAATTTTTTCTCTCTCTTCCTTTTTAAATATATTGTATTGTATTTAGTGTTGTATTGAAATGTATTGTTATTTGATTTCTTGTTTTGTTATTTCTTTCCTTAAAATTAATAAAAATTATTTTTAAAAAAAAAGAAATATTTTTTTTTGGACCACAGCTTCTATAATCCACCCCACTACCACCCAGGATGGGGGATTAAATCACCATGTCCAGGTGTGAAAGATAGACAGAAAAACCTGACAGGAAGAAATCTGACTCATTTCAAATATGGTGCTGGAAAAGAGCTTTGTGGATACCTTGGACTTCTGGAAAGACAAACAAATGGGTCTTAGAAAAAGCCAGGCTGGCACTTTCTTTGGAGGAAAAAATGATAAAACTGAGGCTGAGATATTCCTGCTGCTTGGTTAGCAACAAATAAGGGTGAGGGAACCAGTATACTTGTGGATGCTCGTGTTGTATAGAAGTTAGAATAGTGGACAAGAACTGGACCCTAAATCTCACAGGATGATCTTTGCTTTGCCCAATCACTGTCTCTCATCCTATATTACTTTGCAAGATGGTTGTGAGCTTAACAATGGGGAAGAAGTTGTTGTATGCTATCTTCTTCTTCTTGTGCCATATCTGATTCCAAATAATTGTGATCATCATGACAATCAGTCATTAAGATTGCCCTGAGAATATAATGCAGTGGCCTTCCATTTGCTTTCCACATCACAGCATGACACCAATTGTACCACTGATCCTGTTCCACAAGTCACTTTCTGTTCCTGAGCCCTTTCTTCACACAAAGTCCTCCTCAGCCCCAGGCCAGTATTGATGAAGCTGCTGCCCTCCAGCAAGATGGATTCAAGTGGGATTTAATTCAGTTGGGTACTATCACCCTTCCCTGTGGGCTTCGGCACCCAAGGCCATCAGTCCTCAGGGTTGTCAGATTAGTTAACCACTGCCTGACAATCAGCGTTGAGTAGCTGGCAGTATGATCGACTCTATTACCATAGCAAGATAACCCGGCCTGACTGGTATGCTATTTTAGGCTCCCTAATAAATTACATAATTGTAAATAGAGCTGAAACCCTCAGTGACCTGGGACTAGAACTTGGAAAGTTATTGTTCTGGATTACAACTTCCAGAATTCTTCCAGCCTGTATTACTATTCCTTCTGCCCCTGACAGCATGGCTAAAAAAGTGATTTATTCAAGCTATGCCTGGGACCAGAATAATTTTAGAAGCTTGTACCAGCGAGTTCTTTCTCATCCGGTGCTGCAAAAGATGCATGCACCCAGTAACACATATCAGAGGAACAAATAGCATAAACCATTACCTGAGATTTGACTTGACTGGATATTTCAAAAGAGGATGTCTCCACTGTTGGCACAGAAGAATTACTGTTGTGATCAGAACTCTCATAATTCCCTCAGCCTTTATAATAACAAGTTTGTAATTCTTGAGTCCAGAGTTTAGAAATGCTAGTTTAGGACTGTTGTTTTTGTTATGTGCTGTGAAGTTGCCTAATGGTGAGTAATCTCCAAAATGTTCTGTCTTCAACAGCCTTGTTAAATTTTTGAAAACACAAACCTGTGGGGCTCCTTTATAGAGTCAACCCATCTTGTATTTGGTGTTCCTCTTTTCCTGTTGCCTTCAACCTTTCCCAGTATTATCCTCTTTCTATCTGTTTTTGCTTCCATTGTTCTTTGCTAGCTAAGTTCCTGACCATGATGTATGTGGTCTGACTCAATCTTTGTCAGTCACACAATAATCATCTCCTTTCTTTTACTTCTTTTCCTGTCTTTGTAACTACTCTTTAGAATTGTAAGTAAAATGCATTTTTTTTCCTCCTTATGCTAATTTTAGTTACTGTCTGTCTGGCCAGACATTCCACTATGGTAATGGAGTAGACCTCACAGACAGCGACTAATAGCTGAGTGTTAGGTGGTGGTAAATAACCTGACCCCCTAAAGGGGCCAATGGGTATGGGCTGACGAGCCCCTTTATGTGGGATGATGGTCCCCTCAGTGGAGGAAATGCCACTGGAAACCATCGTATTTGGGCCCAACAGCAAAATGAGCAGAGAAGGAACCACTTCACTATTTTGATTCCCAATGGTCATGGAGGTGGAAGAGGCCATGCCAGATGGACTGGCTGTGAAGGTGCACCTTGTCAATATCCTCAAGGCTGCAGCAGTCCATTGCAGTCCAGGTGTCAAATCCTGCATGTCTCATTTTATATGGAGATGGCTCCATGATCATAGTGTGTGGGTCACTTCTTGGCAAGCTGGGATCCCCTTAAATAAACTCATGCCAATGGCATTTTTCCTGATGATTTTCAGGGGTGGGGAAATGTATACTGTACTCGAATACAAGTAGCAGCCGACAAGATGAATTTTAGACTGATTTTTTACTATATTACGTGCTGGTTACTGAAGTGGATGTTTTTTTTAAAAGGGAACTTATGCTCCTGCTCTCTCATGTTTTTCCCCCTGGTACTGTTGTATTTTTCTGCTTTATGCTCTGCTAATTAAGAAAGGAATAACCAGATTCTAAAAATATACATTCAACAATTCAGATCCTCACCCACTGGAGTTCCTTGATTTAAGACTGCAGGCATAAACTCATTTTAATTACAATCTATCCTCTCTCTCTCTCTCTGGAGCTGTGTTTTATTTGATAGCTTCAATATGATGTAAATAAAAGGTAGCCTTTTAATGTAAAGATATAGTAACTGATTGGATTTCAAATGTTGTAATTCACTGGCAAATGCTGTCAATTCCAGATAAATGTATTAAATGGGTGAAAATTTAGAGATGTCCTGGTGATTCAATTTAATTTAATTTATCGTATATGCTGCCCAGTTTATCGTGAGACTCAGGGCGGCTTACATACACCACAAAAAACTTCATAATACAATAAAAATGCAAACATACAAAAATAAACAATAGCAGCAATATTCAAAGATACAGAATACAAAGGCACCCTGGTAGCCCCATCCTCTTTTCAACCTTCCGGCCAGGTGGGGCCAGGAGGGTGGGACAGCGGCTGCAGCTGCCTCTCATCCCGGCGGGTGGTGTTCTGGATTACAGACCTCTTCTAGTTGAACTCAGAGAATTGACTTTTTGGATTCGTTACAACCCACTTTCACTTGTGTATATTTCTAAAAGGGAATATTTCTTTGGGGCAGAATTTGCAAGTGTTACTTGTTAGATGGTTATTCTGAGAATCTCCTGTCTCCATGCCAGCTGGGAGATTCTGGAAGTTATAAGACACACACACCCCTCCAAAAAAAAGTGCTTGAGTGGAGATCTGAATTTCCCATGAGTCTTCTGCTGCCCCTCCTCTCAAACTTCTCAAAGTTTGGTGAACTCTGGAATTAGGATGTCTGAGTCATGACCTCTCCAAACCACTCATTGAATTTTCCCTAAATCACCTGGTTGTGATTTAAGATTTTTTCACACTACTGCATATCTCATCAAATTTTCATTTCTTTTTGAAGAATGGGGTCTGAAGCATTCCCTTCCCCCCTCATAGGATAACATGCAAAATTGAGTAGACCAGGGGTTGGTAACCTATGGTCCATGGGCCAGATCCGGCCCATGGTGCCAAATCATCCGGGTCGTGCCCTCACTCCAGCCGCTGCTGCCAGAATAGGCCATGGACCTATGGCAGCCATAAATGGCACGGGGAGACCACCAGTCCGGCCTCCTCAACTGTCTGAGGGAACGTGACCCAGCCCCAAACTTAAAAAGGTTTGCAATCCCTGGAGTAGACAGTCGTCCTTAAATGGAGAAAAGTAACAATGAAACCAGGGTTGGTGAACTTATTTCTGCAAAAGACCATCACTGTGCCCTCAAAACTCCACAAATCAATGTGTTATTGGTAAAGACATTAGCTGCAGTGGCTTCATTGAAGCTGATGCTTGGAAAGTTCAAGACATGTGTTCTAGTACATGTTGTCCTGGAATTTCTCTATCAGAGATTTCAAAACAAGTGATTACAGATCCTGGAGGGGAAACAAGTCTCTTGCAGGGAAATATTACTGTATCAGTTTAAAAACTGGTTAAAAACGAACCAGTTAAATAAATTAAAAAATCTTTATTCCTTTAGCAGTAAATAAAGTTCTGGGTTATGATCTGTTTTGAAGCTAGTAGCTTAATTAAATCGCTGAAGGATGTGGTTTCTTTTATTTGCATGCATATTGCTCCAAACAACCAAGCTAATGCTATTTATTATTCTATTAAAAAATTATCTTTATCAACCAATAACTTCTTTTTTTAAAAAAAGGCAACAATGAACTCCAGAATTGGGCTCCTGTTGTGTTCATATTCAATCTTAAGTTAAAACATGTTTAGATAATATGACTGATTAAAGAGGCAAGAGAAAAAAGAAGGAGAAAATCTCCAGGACAGAATTGAGATGCAACATGATTAGAATGGAATAAGGCCTCCATGAATTCCCGATCATGGTTGGGTTGTGCTCTATAACCTCATTTAGCAAAATTGCCAGGGGAAACTACCAAAACTTTTGATTAACTGAGACTTGTTTACCCAGTCATTACCAAGATCAGGCTGATCCTGGGATGATTTGCACAAAGATAATGACAGTTGGGACTACTGTGGCACAAGTAGTTAAGAAACTGAATTTGAAGTCAGCAGGTCAACAGTTTAAGTCCTGAATACTGCACGACGAAATGAGCTCCCGTCTCTGTCCCAGCTCCAACCAACATAGCAGTTCGAAAGCACGAAATTGCAAGTAGATAAATTGGTACCACTTCAGTGGGAAGGTAAACAGTGTTCCATGCACTCCAATGTCTAGGTATGCCTGCCACATGTTCATGGAAATGTCTGCAGATGCAGACAGCACTGGCTCTTGGGCTATAGACAGAGATGAGCACTGGACTCTAGAGTCAGATATGGCTGGCTTTCAAGAAGGGTGACGTTTACCTAATAACAGAGTAAGGCCTCGTCTATGCTTGAATAGGATAAGGCTGGAATGAGTCTTGAAATGAGGGAAGGGAGCTATTATATGATTTAAATTGTAGCAGGAGATTCATACTTTACAATTATTTCCTATGAGGATAATACCCCCAGCACAACAGGAAGAAGGCAAAACTATGATCTTTCTACCCAACTGTTTATTCTCACTTCGAGTGACTATTTTTAAAATCTCCCCATTGATAATTCACATGTAAAGTAATATAGTCCGTCCTAAACCCCCTGTCAACCCAAACCGTTTGCTTAAAAATGAGAGACCCATCACCTTCATAACATAATTGGTTATTGGATAATTCCAACATCCATTTTCCAGATCCATTGTTGCCTTCCATAACTTTGTGGTGTCTGTGTGCCAGCACAGCTGTAGGATTAATGTTTCGCACAGCATATAGCTGAGTAGACTTGTTCATTTGTCTATAAGCAATTGCCAATCAATTTTTTCCCTATTTGGTTTCAGCACAAGAATCAGAGAGTTCTGTCCTGATTGAACTGATATTTTAAATGCCATCTGGCTTTGTTTCTTGTGTTGTTTCTTGCATTTTTATTGGCTATCACAGGATGGTTTTTAAAATAATTTTACATATATAAAAATATAAGCCTCCCTGAGTGGTGAATGTACCAAAAGGATGGGGTATAAATGTAAATAAATAATGCCAAGGTCCCTTGTGCCTCTTTTTCTCACAGAATTCACCTCTTGTGTTATTGAAAGAGGGTGTTTGCTAGGACCAGTATGTTTTCTTAGTAAAACTCGATTAGCCTTTGTCCTGCTTCATTCTGTGTTCTGAGACCAAACTTGTCTGTTATTCCATTTACTTTTTGACTTCCTACTTTAGCATTCCAATCTCCCAATATAACACGGACATCATTTTTTGAGGGCAGAAGAAGAAGGAGGCGGCAAAGAATGAGATAGCGGTATGGCATTGTTGATGCAATGGCCACAAAGCTGGGTGGGTGGAGGATGGTGGAGGATAGGTGCACCTGGCGTGTGATGGTACATGGGGTCGCAAAGGGTCAGACATGACTATGCAACTGAACAACAAATGCTGTGGTGTTGTTGTTTCCTTAGTGGTCCCATAATGATGATCTCATAGAGTTGTATGTCTCTGTCATACCTGCATGTACAGGATAAAATTGCACTGCATGTGCCCACAGCCACTTTCCTATCAATGGTTGGATCAAGGTTTCATGCTGTTGGAAAAACACATCAGGAAAGGTATTGTGCTATTAGAAAAATACGTTCTTCAAAGCTTGTTCTCCCTAAGCAAGATCACTGATATAATCCAACATTGACTTCATCACTGGGGAATCCTCTCCCAACACTACTGTATCATCTTTCACAGTCTCTTGAATCTTTTTATCAGACCTAAAGATAAAGTGAATGAAACCTAATGAACAAAGATGAAGAAACCTACACTGCATACAATCTGCATATTTCCAGAACTCACTGGGGTCCTAATGTATTTGGAGTAGCAGTAGAGTTCCATGTATATCTCCTGTATTTTCTAAATAATTCAAACCAAAACAAATATCAAATTTTTGCAACATACTGTACATGACTATTTTTGAAAGTTTGTCTAACTGTACAGTATTATCACGCTGAAATTATTCAGTGGAGGTACCAACACAGCAGATATTTCCTATGGTCATGTGTCAGGCATGTCTAGATGCCAGAGCACATGGAACACTGTTACCTTTCCTGCCAAAGTGGTACCTATTTATCTACTTCCAACGTCTTGCTTTCGAACTGCCTGACAGGCATATCTCATCTATTATCTCCTTCATTCTTTTATCATAACAACAACCATATGAGGTAGACTATGCTGAAAGGGTCAAGGAACCACAGCGGCTTAGTGGTTAAGCACTGAGAATGACAACCAGAGGGTTGGCACTGGTCAGCATTTCAAGACTCGAGTGCTGCATGATGGAGTAAGCTCCTGTTTCTGTATCAGCTCCTGCCAATCTAGCAGTTTCAAAGCAAGAAATTGCAAGTAGATAAATAGGTACCACTTCAGTGGGAAGGTAGCAGTATCCCATGTCATCTTGTCATACTTGCCACATGATCATGGAAACATTTGCAAACACCCACAGCACCGACTTTTTGGCTATAAACAGAGATGAGCACTGAACCCTAGAGCAGGATATAACAGGCTTTCAAGCAAGGGCAACCTTTACTTTTACTAATACGCTGTACCTTGCTTAAAGAGCATAATGTGTTCCACAGGACTGTTCTTTAAGCAAGTTTGCTCTTTAAGTGAAACACCATTGTAAGTGACCAATTGTGGCTGGGATTGCGAACCCTGATTTATTTGTTAAGTTTTATTTGCTAAGCGAAGTGAACATTCAGAGAAAATTCTGCTCTTTAAGCAAGTTACTCTTTAAGCGAGGTGCTCTTTATGCGAGGTTTGACTGTACCACAATATTTGTTTTGCATCCATCTACTAACCGTTTACAACTTAACAAAACCAAACTTCATAGCAAATCTGAATAGCAACCAGGGACAGTCTACTATTACCACTTGTAAAAAGCCACACTGATTTGTAAGCTTATCTGCTATGCTAGCCAACCCTTGTGTCCCTGTGGTGTGTATAAATTGATGTCATGAAGTCTCACTCTCAGATCTGATGAAGTGGACTTGATCCACAAAAGCCACCATTAAAATACAGCAGTTAGTCTTTGAAGTGCCACAATCGTTTTTTGTCTTGCTTGCTTTGTTGACTCTGAAATCCTAGCAGCATGTCTTGTTCACAGGCTACTCCTTTCCTGCCAGTCTGTTTTCAAGGTGGTTTCTGGAGAGAAACCTGCGAAACACGCAGAGAGAGTTTCTGCTACTGTCTTCAGAATGGGTGTCCAAACTACAGCCCTTGGGCCGGATCCGGCTCCTGATGCCAATTCATCCAGCCTGCGCCACCCTCATCACTCCCAGAAGCGGAAGTAAAACACGCCCGTATGGGCGCATTTTTTTCCGCTTCAAGGAGCGACAAAGCTGGCGCAGGCCGGATGAATTGGCATCAGGGCCCGGATCCAGCCCATGGGCTGTAGTTTGGGGGTCCCTGGTTTAAGCAGAGAAAATGGCAGCTTAAAATCTATCTCATCTTGTTGCAAAACAGATTGCAGGCCATGTTTTACTTCCACTTCCAGTGGGAGGAACCTCATGACCGGCCCGCTGAACCCAGTGACCAGCCCAATGCCTGAAAAGTTTGGGCACCTCTGGTCTTCAGTCCCCCCCCCCCCCAAGATCAGGCCTCCCCCCCCACACACACACACACACATTTCTGTTCCGTGTTGGTGCTCCGCATACTTTGCCTTCAAGGACAGGAGGCGGCGGAGGAAACCAGGATCGCTGCTCGACTACTACGCCCAGCCTGGAGCGGGTGCGGCCCCCGCCGCGCTCTGGATCTCAACCCCGGGCGGGGAAGGCGAAACAGCAGAGGCAAGACTTGTGGCGGGCGGGGAGCTGCAGTGCGCTATCCGTGGTGCTGAACAGCGGCATCGCTCTCTCCATCTCGCTCGATCGCTCGTTCGCCCCTCCGCCTCCCCTGCCCAGCGTGCGAGCGAAGCCCGTCGTGACGGTCACCATCATCGCTGGGAGTTCGAGGCCCCACGCCCCGCGATGGGAGAGGCAGAAGTACTTCGAGGGAGAAACCGGGTGCGTTTTTCCTCGTGGGGACCCCCGAAGGGAAGGGAAAGCTTGGCTTTGGCCGGAGGCTGAGACTGCGGGCACAGGGTGGGGGTGCGGGGAGGTATGTGGATTTGGGAAGAAAGAGCGAAGTGAGGACGGAAAGGGGAGTCCCAAGGGACGAGAGATAGATCCGAATGAAACCAAAGACGCATCAAGGAAAGGAGACTCCCTGAAAAGTATTTTATCAAGGTCCTTTTTTTTATTTAAAATTATTTTTGTTTGTTTGTTTAGAATTATATTCCGCCCATCTGGGATATGTTCCCACTCTGAGCGGCTTGCAACAATTAAAACCGTCACCTATAGAACTGTATAAAACACTAGTCAAAATTAGATAGAAATAATTAACTCTGTCCGAGGATCGCGATAGGTTTTTTAGTTTTGTTTCTGTTTTGCCTAGAGTCAGCCGGATGGTGTGAGTTAATTTGGACAGACCAAAAAAGATCCTGCTGTTGGAAGGGGTAAAGCTGGATGATCTTCTGGTTCCTTCTAACCTAACCACCCTCCCATATTTTAGTCTTCTGCTTCCTGAAATATTGGTGTTAAAATGCTTACCTATTTGGTTGCTTTGGGAAAGAAATGCATATCTTCTGTTTCACTTCCCCCTCCCTCCCCCTTCCCTGCGCCCCACCACTGATGTTGCAAAAATCCATTCTACTTGGGTGGATCTCTGCACTTTTAACAGGAGGGATCCTAAAGTCAAGCAAAGCTAGGAAGAGTAAATGTTCTGTTGCTTATTTGATGAACAAAAGTCCTTTTCATTCTTTATCAAGGAGTGAGATTTAACTGAGCTGTAAGGTAACCAAAGTTCTACTGGTGTTTCCTTGATCTAGGTCTTCCCAGTCCATGAAGATAATTCTGAAGTGGGGGCAAATGAGAAAGAGAGAGGCTGGTTAGATGGATCAAAGCAGCTGAAATATGGATCAGGACTATCTGAATAAATGCTCTTTGCACCCCTGCAGCCTCAGAAGATTGCCTTGAATGCAGCTGGCTTCTTCTGTTTTGCTCTTGCATCCTGCAGTTTTCTGAGTATTTCTAGTACACAAGAAAGCAACTTGTATGAATAACCCAAGAGATCAGACACAGAAGAAAAATCTGTCAGGCTTGAGTGATTGAAAGTGCTTGAAGGAGTTTGATTTCCAGGGCTGTTTGTCTAAAAGGGAGGGGCAGATGGCAAGGTGAGAGGCAGAATGGTTCTTTGCTGGCTTCACTGGGAACCCTTTAAGAAGAAGAATATACCAAGTTCTGTTGGCATTACACCTCATCATGATTGAAACTGACCAAACATATTTTTCTCCCTGCTAGACCTCTCCGTCTTCAGTTTGGACAAAGACTGGAATACAAAGGTTATGGCCAAAAGTTTCTCTCTGGGATGGGAATCTAAAACCATTACTTTCAGTCCAATGGCCAGTTCACTGAAGAGCTCATCAGAAAGTTGCAAGGGCATCAAAAGTCCCACTATGGCTCTCAGAAAGCAGAGCTGCCTTCACTGATTTTAAGGGAACCCCATGGAATACAAGTCCATAGGTGTCTGCATTGGCATCAAGTATAACAAGCAAAGAGCCATGACCTCAAAAAGATTTTCTGCTTGGACTTTTTAATTGGGTGATAGCTTCCATGCCGATGTCTCCAATGAGGTGTTGGTTGTTGTCCATCACCTCTTTGGTGCTGAAATTTGGATGATGCCTATCAGGAGACCTCAGAGCTGTTGCTGCAGTTCCCACTTCAATGAGGACAATGGCAGGTTTGTCCTCTTAGCAGTGCTCATTGTGGTGTACCTGACTGTGGGAGCCACCATCTTCTCAGCCATTGAGAGCCCATCTGAAGCAGAAGCTCAGCATCGTTGGAACTGGACCCTCCAAAATTTCAGCCAGATCTTCAACATTAGCCTCCCTGAGCTAAGGGCCTTTTTGAGAAGTTATGAAGCAGCCATGGCTGCTGGCATTAGAGCAGATGCCCTCCGACCAAGATGGGATTTCACTGGGGCTTTCTATTTTGTGGGCACAGTGGTATCAACTATAGGTAAGTACCTACCCCACCTACCCCATTTCAAAGTCCTAGAGACTGCAGGCAACCAAAGGTGAATGCATTTCTCTCCAATCTTACACTGAAATGAACTTTAAAGTATTTCCTATTTTAAATGTGAGTACTCATGTAAAGCAACTATGAACCCTCAAAGAAATGTGGAGTGAATTGAAGCTGGTGTTTTTAATTAAGTATGCCTTACTTTAAAATGTTGTGTACATTTCATCATCAGTATCTCCACATCTTTCCTGTATGTCTTCTTCATACTTTTCTTAGCTTCTCATCCACCTCTACCAAATTTCTTCTTCCTTGCTCTGAATGACTTACCTCTGCGCTATTCTGTCACCCACCACTTTCTACCTGTACATTTTCCCTCTTTTCCTCCCCTCTTCACTCTAATTCTCCCTATTCTTCCTTCTTCCTTTATTTCACTCTAATTAAGTTTCAAATCCTTTCCAGAATTTTTGAGGAACGGCCCCCATATCATTTGTAATTATGGCATTTTCTCACTTTCTGTATAGTATCACCTAGTGCTACAATATGAGAGTTTATCAAAAAGTGAGGGAGAGTAGAGAAAGAAAACTAATTTTAAATGAAAGATAAATTCTATTTAACATACCATAGGTTTTGCATTCATTGTGGCTTTATGAGATTATATATTTATATATGATTAAGTAATCATCATTTTTAAGGCATTTTCAAGTGTGAAGCTTTAAACAGTTTGCATTTAAATGGGTCTTGACTATAAACATGAAACATCCACAGATTTGCCTCCCAGTTCTCTTGTGTAGTAATTTCGGAATTTATTTATATTTATATTTATATTTATATTTATATTTATATTTATATTTATATTTATATTTATATTTATATTTATATTTATATTTATATTTATATCCTGCCCATCTGGGATATTCTCTCAATCTGGGCAGCATACAACAACTAAAAAGACCCCATACAACACAGGATCAAACATAATACAATATAAGAAGACATTAAAGGATAGCCCATAAACAATATAACTATAAACCATGGACAATAATAACAACAATAACCATCACACATCAAACCATGGCAACAATAGGTATAAAATTACTTAAACCTAATGTACTGCATTACAGGTTCAATATGCAGTACTTCCTGTTACCATATTAGAAGATGTTCGGTACAACTGACACATTACTGATATGCAAAGAAATGAAGGCTTAATGGCATTTGGTAGAATATGAAAAGATCACCAGAGATTAAAATCCTTGCTTTTCTTCTCCTTTCCCTCTTCCCTCAAATGGAAAAGAAACAGCATTCATTCTCATGTGCCCCAATCAAGAATCCAAACAAACATAAACAGCTGCTGTGTTTTAATGATTGGGTGAAGTTCAGAAGCGATGTGTGTTTCTTTTTCTAGAAAGCTTTCTTAAGTTACTATAGCAACTGTAGAGTTTGGGAAGGGGACTGAAAGAGAGAATGCCTTCATAGAAAGAATTGGTGTCTCCCAAAGTGGTGTACAAAGTGGCGTGTGCAGGATAGGTGGGGAGGAAATGGGTCAAATTCTAGTTTCTTGGCTTAGAAATGCAGCGGTAGGAAAATATTTCTGTCTTTCCAACATTAACTTAAAATCAGACTGAATTCTCCTGAAAGTTGGTTCTGTGACAATCTTTGATAAGTGAAATTCTACCCAATTCCAATAAATTGTTTCTGAATTTAGATATGCTGTCTGCATCTGGAGACATTTCCATCATCATGTGGGAGCATGACTAGACACCAGAGCACATGTACTGCTGTTACCTTCCCACCAAAACAGTACCTATTTATCTACTTGTAATTTCTTGCTTTTGAACTGTTAAGTTGACCTATTCTTAAATATCTGATTTACCTTGCAAGCCCTTCTAGGTCACTATAAATTGGTTCCATCTCGGTAGCAAATAAATTAATGGCCAACTGGTGAAACATTAAATGCTACCCTCCCTTCCCCCAATGATCCATACTACAGCATTTCACCTTAAATTGCATTACTGAAAAAACAAATTAAATAATAATATTTCAAAACAAGTAAAAACATAAGCTGCTTGCCTTTTAAAATAAGATGGGGGTCACTTTCCTCAGCATGTTTTTTCTGATTTCCTTACCTTTTTAGTTTTATCTGCCTACGCAAATCTTTCCTGGAGAGTGGCTCTGATGAGATTCCCAACAGCTCAAAAAAGGAGGTCAGGATGCAAAATTTGCATAGGAGACTGTAGGCCCTGATCCGTAATTCAGTTCAGTTGGTATAATTAAATCAGAGTTTGTGCACATCACATGTGCTTATCATTCAAAGTGGGGTTTGTGGATATAACAGGGCTAATATTATATACCTAACTATACCTACTTGCTGGATAGCAGAGCTTGGGAGTCCAATTCCCCATTGTGCCTCCCTTGAGATGAGCCAGCCTATATTACCATGGGCAAGCTGCACAGTCCCAGGGCACTCCCAGAAGAAGGGAATAGTAAGAAGGGAATAGTATTCTCTACCCTGGAAAAGAGTGCCATAAGTCTAAACTGACTTGATAGTACTCAGTCATCATCATCATCATCATCATCATCATCATCATCATCATCATCATCATCATCATCATCATCATCATCATCATCATCATCATCATCATCATCATCATCGCTATACCTATTCTTTTGCACACAGAATAGTTGCATCTATTCCATTCATGGGCACTGAGGGCTAACTGATAGCAGAGGAGCTCAGTGAATGATTGTTTTGACTTCTATTTTGTGATTATATCTCACCAGAGGAGATATTTCTAAAGATGGAATGTAGTCAATGAATCAGATATATTCGAGTTCCTTTGTATATAGTTTCTGGGCTTTTAAATCATATGCCTTAAAAAAAATTGCCCTGCAATATAGCAATGATTATAGAGACTGTGGTGCCATAGTGGTTAAGATGCTGAACTTGACAACTGGAAGGTTGGCAAGTCAATAGTTTGGTACCCGACTGCTGCACAACAGAATGGCCTCCCTTCTTTGTCTCAACTCCTGTTAAACCTAGCAGTTTGAAAGCAAGAAATTGCAAGTAGATAAATAGTTACCACCTCGTTGGGAAGGTAACAAGGTTCTGTGTGTTCGGGTGTCTTGACATGCCTGCCACATTACCATGGAAATGTCTGCAGACACAGACAATACCAGATCTTTGGCTATAAATGGAGATGAGCACCAACCCCTAGAGTTGGACACAACTGGCTTTCAAGCAAGGGCAACCTTTACTTTTTTGCTTGAAAGGGCACTTTACCTTTACCTATAGCAATGCTGTCAAGTCAATTCTGATATATGGTGAACTTTCTCAGGGTTTTTATGGGTATAAAATACTGAGAAATGATTTACCATTCTCTTGAGAGGGTGCTTGGATTATGTAACTTGTTCACAACTACACAAATTGGATCTTCTGCCAAAAGAGACAGTGGGAAATTGAAATCTCAGCCCTGGCTGTGTAGCCAGTTTCCCCAACTCAGCGAGCTATCTAGCCATCTTTGACATATGATAAAGTAAAGGTAAAGGTTTCCCTTGCTTGAAAGCCAGTCGTATCCGACTCTAGGGGTCAGTGCTCATCTCTGTTTCTAAGCCGAAGAGCCAGCGCTGTCTGCTTCTGCAGACATTTCCATGGTCATGTGGCAGGTATGACTAGACACCGGAGCACATGGAATGCTGTTACCTTCCCACCGAAGTGGTCCCTATTTATCTACTTGCAATTTCTTGCTTTCAAACTGCTAGGTTGACATATGATAGCTACCTTGAAATTGCTGCCTTATAGAAGATGGAGCAAAAAACAATTCTGAGTAGCTTTGAAAGATAAGGGCTGAAATAATGGATATAAATTATAAGAAAGGAGATTTCACTTAAACATTAGGAAGAACTTACCCAATGGTCATTGGACCCAACCCTCTGCTGAAGCTGGGAATCCATGGCTAACCATACCTAGCAGGTGGCTATCAAATCTCATCTTAAAATTGAAGGAGGGATCGCTTTCACATAATCTTTTAAATGTCTTTTCCTCAGCAGCCCTGTTCAACTCCTGCAAGTTATAGACTGGGATTCCCAAACGTTTCAAGCCGTGGGCTGGTCACATGGCTCAGGGAGCCACTATGGCCCAGGGGCTGGATCTGCCCCCTGATGCCAATTCATCCAGCCCACAAAGCCCTTGTCACTCCTGGAAGTGGAAGTAAAATGTGCCCCTGTTATAGACTGTGGTTCCCTTAGACTAGAAAATCTATCTCTGATATGGCCTTCCACTTTTCCTATTGCCTTCATTTTTCCTAGCATTATTGTCTTTTCCAGAGAATCTTGCCTTCTCATTATGTGCCCAAAGTAGGACAGTTTCAATTTCATTATTTTCACCTCCAAAGACAGTTCAGTTTGACTTGCTCTAGGACCCACTTGTTCATCCTTTTTTTATTTTTATTTTTTTGGCAGTTCAGGGTATCTTCAAAGCTCTCCTCCAGCACCCTATTTCAAATGAGTCAATTTTTGTCCTGTCAGTTTTCTGTATTGTCCAAACTTTGCACTCATACTTGGTGATCAGGAATAAAATAGTGTAGCTGATCTTGATTTTGGTCTCCAGTGAAACGTCGTTGCTTTTAATGATATTTTCTAATTCTTTCATTGCTGCCCTTTCAAATCTCATTCTTCTTCTTAGGGAAAGTTTAACCAGCTTCAATTCTGCTTCGCTTCCAAAACACACAAAATTTGGTACATTCAGAATTCTTCTTCTTTCATGTCCCAAATCAAACCCTGGATTGCCAAAATGAAGCTACTTTCTTGGCTTTGTCATTGGCCAAAACCTAAGTCTCCATCGGCTCATGTTTCTGGCAGTAATTGACAGACCAATAAATGAGCCGGATTCTGTATCTCTCCACATTCACACAGCTTATTGTTCTCCACCACCAACCCTCACTTAATCATGTGGGTCTTGCATTTAGGGACTCCAACCCTCAGCCTATTTAGGGTCCTCCAAGTGATGTAGGGGAGGCTGAATTCCTCAGCTCTTCCTTTAGTGATGTTCCTTGCCCAGTGAGCTCCTTCCTCCATCTTGTAATTTTGTTCTGCTCTTGTATGCCCTCAAGAATGTTTAATTTTTCCATAAAGCTCTTCCTGCATTCAGAATGCTATGAGTATAAGTATAACTACTGAGTTTTGTATGCAACTCAAGTGATAACATTTTCCAACTCCACCTTTATGGTCAATTTTTAAAAACACCTCTCCAGGCCTGGCCTGGCTGGCCACATAATTAATGGGAGAGGTAGATAAAGGATGTTTCGTTTGTTCACCAAGTAAAAACAGACTGACAATCAGGTTATCTCATGTCAAAATTACTTCCTCTACTATTTTTGAATGCTTATGTAATGTACTGTATAGAACACAAATCAGTGTCATCTGCAGAAAAAATGTTTGATCCATCAATGGGGCCATGGAGAAGGAACTTGCTGTACTTTAACAATAAGGTGAGGGAATTATTTAGAAGACAGAGAGGCACACTGAACCTTTACTGTGTTGTTGTGTTACAATTTCATTCTGTTTTTATACTGATTTCCTGACTACTTCCTCTACAATCCAGAATTGTACTGGATCAGGTTAAAAATCTCCCATTCAGCACCCTGCTCAGAGAGTGCTTCCCAAAGCAGCAACATTACAATGTGCTTGACGTCAACTGTTCTCATCGTAGCCTCTGTGACTTTTGACCACATCATCTGGAAATGATCATAGTTGCCAACCAATACATTGGAAAGGTAACAGGCTAGAAAGCACCAGGTGAGGCAGATGCCTTTGGCTGCTCACAAGCAAACCAGAAAGCAAACAGCTTTCTACCTCCCTTGTACTCAGAAATGCAGGCTGGAGCTGACACAAAATGTTGCAGCATAAAATGCTGCTGAGTTCCAGCAAATTCACTGTATTCCCTCTCCCACTACCCCAGGTTACTACTGTGGGAGGTTTTCCGACAACACAACCCACCCTGGCCACCCCCTGGCTATGGCCTTGCCTTCTTGCCAGGGTGGGGGTGCTATTTTGACTACATAATTATGGGAGCTTCAGAATTCAACCCAGACTGATCCTTGGAAGGACAGCTACTGAAGCTGAAGCTCAAATGCTTTGGCCACAAATGAGAAGAGAGGACTCACTAGAGAAGGTCCTGAGGCTAGGAAAGATTGAAGGCAAAATGTAGAAGATAAGATAGATAGCATTGTTGATGTAGCAGGTGTGGATCTGGTCTGACTTAGAAGGATGGCAGATGACAGAGAAGCCTGACATGCTGTGGTCCATGGGGTCGTGAAAATTCAGACTCAATTGACACAGAACATCAGAAATAAGTGCAGAAAATAGAATGGCATGTCTTTTGTAAATACAGTTGTACCTCGCTTAAAGAGCATGATGTGTTCCACAGGATTGCTCTTTAAGTGAGTTTGCTCTTTAAGCAAAACACCATTGTAAGGGACCAATTGTGACTTCTGGTGGGGGGGGGATTGCAAACCCTGATTTATTTGTTAAGGGAGATTTTGGTTGGTTTTATTTGTTAGGCAAAGCGAACATTCAGAGAAAATTCTGCTCTTTAAGCGAGTTACTCTTTAAGGAAGGCGCTCATTATGCGAGGTTTGACAGTAGATTCAAGTTCTGTTTAGCAGCCACAATCAATAGTTACTGGGTTAACACCTCTTCTGTTGCTATAATAATAGTAGTCTCATATGCCTTCAAGTAATTCTGATGAATGGTGACCTTTGTCATGGTTTCCTAGGAAGAAAAATAGATAGAAGTGGTTTATTATTCTCTGCTTCTGGTGTGCCCAGGATGAAGCCATGGGTTCCCAACCTAAGGCCCATGGGCCAGATCTGGCACACAGCACAATTTCACGTGAGCCTCCACCCCTCCAAGGACATCTGAGAAACAAACTGACCACCCCTTTGAAACTGTTGGGACAAAATGGCTGTCCCCATCATGCAGGCAGGGCAAAATGGCCATCTGACCCTCGAAGGCTGACAGAGAGCATGACCCCCAAGCAAGATTTGAAGGGGCATTTTTTCACTTCTCCTGCTTATTTATTTATTTATTTATTTATTTATTTATTTATTTATTTATTTATTTATTTATTTATTTATTATCCCGCCCCAATCAGGAGAACCCAACCCTAGGCGGGTTCCCACTATAGTGAAGATGCTCTGACACTTACATGAAAGGGCTAGAGCATTTTAGGGTGCTCCAGAAGCTCGAGAGGTTGTCCATTTAGAAGGCTACTTTCCATGTAAGTAGATAGTAGGAAAAGAAATTCATGATACTTCTAAGGCAGTGGTAGCAAACCTATGGCATGCAGGCCAGAGGGAGCACTCAGAGCCCCCTCTTTGGGCACACACCCCTTCACCCCAGCACAGAGTTTCCATAGAGGGGAAACAAGCCCCCCATTGAAGTCCTGGTTAGTATCCTAACAACCAGATGTTGAATGGAGAGATCTTCGCCTCAAAGGAGGAGGGATAAAGGGGCTCTCCACCAACCCCACACAAAGTGCTTTACATCAGCCTCATCCTTCGTTCTGCCCTTCTTCTTTGTGACAGCACTGTAAATGGCAGCAAGACATGGCACAAATTCTCTAAAAGGTTCACCCTCACTGTTTTTGAGGCTTTTGAGAAGCAGGTAATCATGCTGTCTGCACTAGTTCCTAAAGCACCATCATCCCTCCCAAAGAAACTATACTCATCCATCCCTAGCTTCTTCCAAACCATCCATAAAAACCTGTTCTTCAGACAACTCTTTATTGGCCTTTTCACTGACATGTATCTTGAATAGTGTCATGGTTAACATTGACATTCAGGCACTTAGCATAACAGGTCCTGTAGTCACACATAGAAAGACGATCCTGAATGGCAGGCAGTTGCATGACCCATATTAACAAACAATTATAGTAGTTTTTATTTCCATTAGGAGTAAGACTTTTGTACACGAGTCTTAATGACCATACAAGTCAAAGCTAAGCCATCCATCACCACAGAATAGCCAACAGCCATTAAGGTACATTAGCAGCCTGTCTCAATCAAGCTCACCAACAATCCTACACAGAAGAGCATTATGCACGTTTATGGTGTTGTAATTAAAAAGTCCTCCAAGGAATCTCATCAGACATTCCACACACCCAGCTCAGCTAGCAACATTGTTGTCAAATCTAAATCATGATGTGGAGTTACAAAATTGTGTTTTGACAATTACATGGAAAAAACGAGAAGGAGAACACAATCTGCTAAGGTAGCTGCTGGAAGTATTTTTAATCAAGCAAGCAATTAATGACTAAGATGCAAAAGAAAACAATGCAGGCACAGTTTGGCTCCAGATCTATGATCTGGCAGTTTTGCCACAGCTATAGGGAAGGATCATGAGAGGACATGACACCTGTTCCTCTGCTGAGATTCTGGCATCAAGAATGGTCATAGCCAGCTTTTGGAAGTGGTAGCCGTGTTAGTCAGAGATTAAATAAAACAACAGAAAAAGGCAGAAAACATTTTGGCACCTTAAAGACTAACTGCTGTATTTTAATGTTAGCTTTCGAGAATCAAGTCCACTTCGTGAGACATAAGAGTGAGACTTCATGGCATCAGTCTATTATACACACCAGGTACAGAGGCACAGGATGGTTAGCTAGCATAGCAGGTAAGCTGACAAATCAGTGTGGCTTTTTACAACTACAGTATAATAATAATTTTGTGTCAGAAATTATTCTAAGTTGAAAGGATTTTTGTTGGGGAAACTCTTCTCAAGTGATGCCCGAATGAAGTTCCTTTCATGTCACAAGATCTTTTCCCACTGAAATAGTCCTTATTTATCTACGTACAGTACTTGCTTTTGAACTGCTAGGTTTACAGGAGCTGGGACAGAGACAGCGCTCAAATTGTGTTGTAGTCAAGTGCCCGGGTCTTGAACTGCTGACTTGCCGGCCTTCCAGCTAACAAGGCAAGCTTCTTAACCACTGAACCACTGCAGCCCCTTTTTTACAACTGTTGCATGTGTGGTGTGCGGGCCAGACAGTCAGTTCAGCCAGCTGGCTCCTTTGAATAACCCACCTCTCTCCCTACTGTTTTTAACTCTTTTAACTTTTTACTCTCTTAATTTTAATCTTAACTTTTATTGTAATTATTGTATTTTTAAGTGTTTTATTTGTTTTAAATTGTAAGCTGCCCTGAGTCCTCGGATAAGGGTGGGGTATAATAATAATAATAATAATAATAATAATAATAATAATAATAATAATAATAATAATAATAATAATAATAATAATAATAATAATAATAATAATAATAATAATAGCAGAAGATCCCTGATTGGTATTCAGATTTGCTGTGAAATTTGGCCCTGTTGACTTGCAAATGGTTAATAGAGGGATGCAAAACAAACATTGTGACACTACACATTTGCTAATGGGTTTACCTTTCAGACCTAGCATCTATTGACAATGCTGTGTGAAAGTAGATAATGGCTGTGTGACCTAGGCAGAGCACCAAGTATTTCCTTTGTTCCATGAGTTGGCCTGAGGCTATCAATTAGAATCACTGACCATCCTTCTATAACTTGTTCTGTAAAGAATGGTGTGGGAAATTGCAACATTTAACAACCTGTTAGTTGTAGCATATCAAATTTGATAATGTCCCAGAAACCCTTGCTAATGTTCAAACCTTTGAGAAGGGTATCCAGTAAATGTATATATTCTGTCTCTGCTGTCTCTCTCTGGATCCTTGTCTTGTAATTTTTCTGTTCCAGAATGGCAACTTTCAGGTCTTGTACTGAGTGTCCAGGTAGTGGTTTGAAACAAGTTCTGTGTACAGTAAAATCTCATATAAAGAGCACCTCGCTTAGAGAGTAACTCACTTAAAGAGCAGAATTTTCTCTGAATGGTCACTTCACTTAACAACTAAAACCAACCAAAAACGCACTTAACAAATAAATCGGGGTTTGCAATCCCCCCCACCAGAAGTTACAATTGGTCACTTACAATGGTGTTCCACTTAAAGAACAAACTCGCTTAAAGAGCAATCCAGTGGAACACATTATGTTCTGTAAGCAAGGTACCACTTGTATTGCCATTCCTGATGTTTGATTTATGTCCATTAATTCTTTTGCAGAGAGATTGTCCTGTTTGTCCTATGTAGAGCGCATAGGGGCATTGTTGGCAAGACATGGCATAAATCACATTAGCAGAAAAACAAGTAAAACTGCCCTTAATATTGTGTATGACATTGTTGGTTCCAGTAATACTGTTGCCAGAGCAAATGTGGAGGCATAGCTGACATTTTGGGTTTCTAGTGGGGTTTAGTTCCCATTGCTGTTTCACTGTTGCATAGTCTGTTGAGTGTCAATAGTTGCTTGAGATTGGAGTGGCTGGGGTGGGTATCTGTAAGCAAGTAAAAGTCTGCCACCAGGAACTTGGGAGAGTGAAGTACTGTATTCTTGTCAAGGATGAGTTGGTGATCTACATGTGAGTGGTTTTAGTTGCAGGTTGAAAGTGACAACCAGCACGTTCAATTGCTTTCTCTTCTGGGCCTGTCTTGCAGTTGGTTGCTTCTGGGTATTCATCTTGCCCGGTTGATTTGTTCTTTAACCATATTGGATGAGTGTTGTAGTCTGAGAAATGCATTTTGTAGATCCTTGAGCTTGGCTTCTCTGTTTTATGGGTCTGAGCAGATACGGTTGTACCTGAATATGTGGGGGCGTGTTGCCCCTTTACTGAACATTGTGCCCAAACTGTCTACATCACTGAAACACCTCCTACATATATGCTCCCATTCTTACCAAAACGATCTCACAGGAAGAAGCCTGTTCAAATCATTCTGATTTGAAAAAAAGCAGTAGCAGAGGCAGAGGAAGAAGGGAACAGAAAGAACTAAATAGATTTGAATCAGGCTTGGAACCATGTGGGCATTTTAAAAAATAAACTGAATTCACCTGTTTTATAAGCAGAGTAAATCCTGCAGTATTTGACTCTCAGAACTAGGTAAAAGCCAAAAAGGAATGAACTGCACAAGAATATGGGTTTATTAATAAAACCTAGACCCAAGAATAGTAGGACATGATTTAAAAGTCCACACAATATTTTAGACCTTGAAACCAATAATAATAATTTTGTGTCAGAAATTAGTCTGGATTTAAAGAATTTTTGCGGAAGAAACTCTGTTCAGGGGGTGCCCAAATGAGGCTCCTTTCATGTTCCCAAGAGCTGGAGCAGAGACGGTCACTCAATCTATCATGCCATACCCAGGTCACAAACTGCCAACTTGCCAGCCTTCCAGCTAACAAGACAAGCTTCTTAATCACTGAGCCTCCGCAGCCCCTTGTTATTCTTACATTAATCTTTTATTAGTCCAACCCTACCAGAATGGAACACAGTGGCCCAGAATGGTAACTTCCAAGGTTTTTGTTGTTGTTGTTCAGTCACACAGTCGAGTCCGACCCTTTGCGACCCCATGGACCCTTTGCGACCAGATGGACCACTGCACGCCAGGTTCCTAGGACAGCCCAACCAAATTCATCCATCCCATTCAGTTAGAGAGAGCTGATGCAACCAGCCACAAATACTCAAGGAAAAATGTTTTAGTATGTTGTCTAAGTTGAAATTCAATACAGTATAGTGAAAAACAACCCAGAACAGAGACTTCTGAGTAGGGCAGACCCTCGTTCCCAGCCAAGCTAGTACAATGCATGACATCCACAGAATATCCAACTGAAGAATTATCTGCTTTTCAGAACTATAGTGCATTTAAGTTCTCTCTCTCTCTCTCTCTCTCTCTCTCTGTATCTATTATTACAGTCACACCCTTGGAAATTATCAAAGTGCTCTTGAGTTTGAAAGACTTTCAGAAAGCAAAGATTTCAGATAATGGAGGTGATACTGCTAAGTGAGCATACAAATGCAGATATAGAATCTCAACTCTTGAGTGTAGCTATAAGGTACAATGAAAACCCAAGTCCATAATCATTTTCTTCTATCATACTGACAAAGTGAAGATTTTGCCTGCTGTTGGACAGAATTTTGTACAGGTGTCTCTTATAGATAGATAGATAGATAGATAGATAGATAGATAGATAGATAGATAGATAGATAGATAGATAGATAGATAGATAGATAGACAGACAGACAGACAGACAGACAGACAGACAGACAGACATTAAGCAAAACAGGAAGAACTTATTAAAGCTAATAGTTGTCCTGCTCTGGTGACTCTTCGCTCTAGTTGCAGTATTTTATTATCTCTGTATGCTGCTTATGGCTCCAGATTCACAATGGTTATGGCTTCCATCCTAGACAATAAAACCTAACTGTTTTGGTATTTCCAAATACAGTTTTAAAGCTGGGCAAACGTTCTAGGTTAAACATTCTTACAGCTGATAATGGTCCTCGGAGAAGTGGCCACTGGCCTCACAGCACTGCCTCTATGCTATTCTTTCCCTTAATATTTGAATAACACAGAACCACATAGATGTTAAATAAAATCAGAGATTATGATCAACCCCTGAGGAACTCTGCCACAGGGTATTTTTGGGCACAAAACAACTTCCTTGAGTTGAACCCTTTAAAATTGGCCATCGAGGAAGGATCTGTGATACAAGCCCTCCAATTCTTAACCCTAACAGCCTCTCTAAAAGTATGTTGTGATCTACAGAGATCCAGGACCACCAGGAAGGATGAAACCCCCTGCTCTGCTTCCCAGATAAGATCATTGTGCAGGTGCAGCCAATACAGTCTCAGTGCTGTGCTTAGGCTTGAAGACCAATTGGAATGGATCAAGGCAGTTGGTTTCATCCAAGAATGGCTGCAGTTAATTAACCACCACCCTCTCAATCACCTTCCCCATAAATGGGAGGTTGGCAATCAGCCTAAAGTTTGTTACATCATTGGTTGCCACATCAACCAAAATGGGCTGTATAATTGTATCTTTTAAGCAAGAAGGAACATAAGCTCTCTTGCAATGATGAATTTACAGTTTGAATGACCTGTTCCATTGATACCAGTTTGTCAGATATACTAGCCAAGAGAAGCAAGAATACGAGGAAGATTTAGTGACTCTGCAACATGCAAGCATCTTGTCCACCTCATTAGATAAATAATAATTTTGTGTCAGAAATTATTCTGCACTGAAAGGTTGTTTTTTTTTTTTTTTTGGGAGAAACTCCACTCAAGGGTTGCCCGAATGAGGCTCCCTTCATGTCCCCAAGAACTGGGACAGAGATGGGTGCTCAATCAGTCATGCAGTACCCGTGTCTTAAATTGCCAACTTGCTGGCCTTCCAGCTAACAAGGTGAGCTTCTTAACCATTAAGCCACCACAGCCCCACACCTCATTAGTTGATACTGATCCCACATACCAGGACAAGACAGTGTAGTAGACATCCCAATTTGGACCACTCTATTAATGGAGGAGTCAAGGTCCCATCAAATGCCTTCAATCTTGGATCTAAAACATGTAGCAAACTGCTCACAGATTGGTATATCAGGTTGAGACCCATTTGTTAAACCACCACTAGTGAGACCATGGACTACAATGAACAATTCCTCTTGTTGAATTGCGGCTTCATTAATTAACTTCATGTTATAGTATATTTTTGCTCTTTTTATGATATTTGAGTCTTGCATTGAATTGGTAGTTGCTTTGATCTATATGTGTGCGACTGTAGTGATTTTAGAAAATGAACATCAGAAAGAAAGATAAGCTAGGTCCCCCCCCCAAAAAAACAACAACAACCCAACAACAACATTCAGTCTGTATCTCTCAAGGAAATGACAGCTACTTTTGTTCTCTAATTTCTGTAATTTCCCCTCACTTCCCTCTGCATTTTCTTCTACAACATTGCTGACAGTGAGACGTTTGCAGGGTGCCATTTTCATGGATTAGGGGGATGCCATCAACAAAAAATGATGACAGAAATAACCGGCATCTCATTAGAATGTAATAAAACACCCTGCTATGTGGCAAAAAGTTGTTGGCCCAAATCTTTTTTACTTAGCACAACCAATCGTGATACAGTAAACCCACTGAAGCAATGGAATGTATGGAGAAGTGGACTCACCAAACATCCATTCATTCAGTGGGCCTACTCTAGTGTAATTACTGCACTGAGCAACAGGATTTTGACCACTGTTTCCTTATTCACTTGCACCAGCAATGTGCATACAAGTATAATAATAATAATAATAATAATAATAATAATAATAATAATAATAATAATAATAATAATAATAATAATAATAATAATAATAATAATAATAATAATAATAATAATAATAATAATAATAATAATAATAATGGCTGTTTCACATGGTTCCCTACTTTTCCCTTTACCCTCCAAAACAACGATTTAAGGCAAACCTGGCTGAGTGGGGAGGTGACTCACCCAAGACTAATCAGCAGGATTTGCCACTATTACAGGATTCCATCTTGGGCTTCCCTGTTCCAATTCTGACACTCTAAGTCATGGGTGCCCAAATTTTTGGGGCCGCAGGCCGGTCACATGGTTCAGGAGGCTGGTCACTATGGCCTGGGGGCAGGATCCAACCCCCAACCCCAATTCATACGGCCCGCAATGCCCTCATCGCTCCCGGAAGCGGAAGTAAAACACACGTATGGGTGTGTTTTTATTCCGCTTCTAGGAGTGATAAGGGCATAATGGGCTGGATGAATTGGCATGGGGGGGCTGGATCCAGCCCCCAGGCCATAGTTTGGACATCCCTGCTCTAAATCATTATCTTATACTGTCTCTCTCAAATCAAGGGTTTCAAAATAAATGATGCAATGACTGAAATATAGTGGTAGGAGAACACTGCAATACTGAAGGTGCTTAATTTGCACAAAACAAATATTTGGCTAATAATTAAATTTGACTACCTAATTTGCATGAGGTAGAGAACTGGAGTGTGGTATTTAAAAAACAGAAGTCCTCCACCCCTTCCCCTTCTCTCTTTAGATTTCTTCTTTTGTCCCAATAAAACCCTGCACTGCCCAAATGAAGCTACCGGTACTTTCTTTGCTATGTCATTGCCCAAACCCAAGTCCTCATCAGTGCAGATCTCTGGCAGCAATCAAAGACCAGTAAATGAACTGAATTTTGTATGTCTCTCTCCACATTCACATTGTGTATTGTTGTCCTCCAGCAGGCCCCACTTGAGCATATTGGTCTTGCATTTAGATTTAAGCCTTCTATAACAGGAATTCTCAGCCTTTTTAAGCCAGGGACCAGTCACGATCTCTCAAACAATTTTGAGGGGCGGACAGCCATTTTGCCCTTCTTCTATCACATGGCACTTCCTGGTGTGGTGGGGGGGCACATGAAATTCTGCCATGGGCCACATTCAGCCCATGTTCCGCAGGTTGAGAATCCCTGTTCTATAACCTCAGATCCTGCAGGTATTCTTTGTTACTGTTCCCATTACCAGCTTCCAATGCATTGGCTGGGGAAGAGTTACAGCCCCTCACACCTGCAAGCGGCCAATGTTGTTAGATGGGAGTGGGATGAAAGCTTGAATAAAAGAAATAAAAGGGGCCCGTTATATCTCATTTGGCCTTTGAATTAATGGGCATCACTACTCCTCCATTAAACAACCAAGCCTTATTTATATACAGTGGTACCTCGCTTAAAGAGCATAATGCTCCTTAAGCAAGTTAGTCTCTAAAAGCGAGGTACTCTTTATGCAAGGTTTTACTGTATTCTGAAGGATTTCTTCTCATAAGCCATTAAGTAAAAAGGAAGCCACAGTGAAACAACTGCAAGCATGCCACAATTTAGTAGAAATCTGAGCAAGTATGTCTTAGCAGCTAATGAAAGCTAAGTAGCATCATTTCCACTAGTACTTCTATAAAGTTGTTACATTTAACAGCCAGCCCATTTTCCAAGCATTGCCTAAATAACCAAAAAGGTCTAACAACAAGGCGGGGGGAGGAGAGTCAACAAGGGAAAGGTTCAGATGCTCATTACAGCCCATCAGTTATGTGCTGCAAATCACCCAGTTTTGGATGTACAGTACTCAAAAGCTGTAAAATGACATTTATATCCTTTGTTTCTGATTGAATAAAACACACTAGATGGAGGTCAAAATGATATAGTGGCTACCTACAAATCACCAAAGGAGATAGCTGACTTAACTAAAATTGTGCAGGCTAATTTATGTGCACAAATGCAAAATGAAAGACTTTCCCCCCTAATCTAAGCAAAACTGCTGTGCATCTTTTTTCAGCAAGTGAAGATGAGGATCACTTGACTCAACTATCTGTCAAGTCTGCTGTTCAGGTGTGTCTTGTTGTAAATGGACAACCACAAGTTCTTTGTGCTTCTTTAGATCAGATTTAAACAGACAGTCCTTTCAAATGGAGGATTTTCAGCAGGCAGATGTTCGAATGGAGAGCCGTCCTCCTTGGAAAAGGATATGTGGCCACTTGACAGAACACTTTCAGTAACAGACAAATATCTTAGGAAAATGTGTTTTTGAAAGATCTGTTTCCAAACTGTGACATAATGAACATAATGCTAACTTTCCTATTTGCTGACAAGCACTGGTGCTGGGCTTCATAATAAGGCTGGCCTTATAGCCAGTGGTAAGATGTCAAAATTTTTACTACCCCACCGTGATGTCATCACAGTGTGTGAGGAGCTAACATCATGACATCATGGCATCATGGACGGAGCCGACATCATGACATCATGATGTTGTGGGCGGGACCAAAGAAAAAATAATAATAAAATAAAATAAAAATAAGCACGCACACACACACACCTCAACCCAAAAAGTGCCAAAATGAAGCCATCTTGTGATGAATTCATTCTGTAGTTCCTTCCATCTGACCTAGTGTAAGAAAGATTGGCCAGAATAAGTTTAAGCTCTGGTTTAAAAGCTCTGGTTGATTTGTGCTTGGGGTGGGTGGGTGGGTGGGTGTATTTTAATGTATTATTTATTTATTTAATTTATTTACAGGTTTGTGTTGTGGGTGGGTTGGTTGGTTGAGGGGTGTGTGTGTGCGCCGCACTTATTTTTATTTTATTTTAATTATTTTAATTATTTATTTTATTTGACTCTGCCCATGATGTCATGATGTCATGATGTTAGCTCCGCCCACACTGTGATGACATCACAGTGGGGTAGTAAATTTTTTGATATCCCACCACTGGTTCTAAGTCTTTGCCTAACCAGTTCTCTAGGATAATATGCCTTAATGTAAATGTAAAACAGCTGTACCTCCTTAAGGGTTCTCCAATTGGAACAGCACAGGTGTATCTTATTGATGAGGTAACTCCAAGACTTTGCTTAAAAAATCCCAAGCCAGGCCGCTAGGCCTTTTTAGGAACTGTGGTAGTACTGTATGTCAATACTGTATATAGGTAAAGGTATTAAATACGCATTAAAATACAAACAGACACACCACATCCAAAGGTGAGTCACTTACCCTGGGGAGCAGGCTATAGGGAGCTTCAGGCTAGCAGCTTCTCTTCCTCCTCCCCACTTGGGAGGACAGCAAGGAGGCCGTGCATATGCGCCAAGCACTGTAGGCGTGCATGCACACCAAATGAAAAGGTAAGCCCCAAAGGTGGTTCCCCCAAAAGCTGCTACCGGTTCTCCAGGACACTGGGAAAAGTTACTACTGGTTCTGGTGAACTGGTGTGAACCTGTTACATCCCATCACTGCTTATAGCCCCAAATATCTGAAAATACGAGAAATCTTGAGGGAAGAAGGTGGTCTATGGCAGCTTTCCAAAGAGGTCCCTTTAAATAACACTTGTGCCAAGTACCAATCAAGATAACAATTTACATACAAACTATGGTTTGAACGGCTGATTTTTCTTCTTTTGTGTCCCAATCAAACCCTGGAGTGCCAAAATGAACCCACTTTCTTGGCTTTGTCATTGGCCAAACTTAAGTCATCATCAGTATGTGTTTCTGGCAGTTATCAGCAGACCAGTAGATGAGCTAGATTCTGAATCTCTCCACATTCACACCGCATATTGTTGTCCACCAGCATGTTGGTCTTACATTTACAGACTCTGGCCCTCAGCCTATTCAGGGCCCACCATGTGACATAGGGGAGGTTGAGTTCCTCAGCTGTATCCTCCTTTAATGATGTTTCTTGCCCAGTGATGTCCTTCCTCCATCTTTTAATTTGATTTTGCTCCTATGTACCCTCAAGAAAGTTTGTTCTTGCCATAAAGTGAATGGCTGGTTGTGAGAAAGCTGTTGTGAATGGGGTTGTAGGATCCTTTGCTCAAGTTCAAATAAGAGGAGCAACCATCCAAAGCAACCTGTGTGCACAAACCAAGGTGATGTGGGGTTATGTTTAGGTTTACTTAATGTACTCAATAGGCCCTGAATCAACCATTGCAAAAGCTATTTTATGATTTTAGGTCTACCTAAAGTAGAATTAAATCTGGACCTCATTGTTTCCTTCAGAAGGGCAACTTTGGAAGCTCTGTAGCTAGTTTGGGAGATGTTGACCAGAATCAAAGCCTCTGAAGGCATACTCAGGACATGTAGTATCTTTTATTCTGAGCACAACAATCTAGTTGAATGTTTTGGTGGTGGTGGCTGCAACTCGTATCCAAGAATGCATTTTTTTCTTGAAGCAGAAAAAATGCCATCACCGCAGTGGTGGGATGTCAAAAATTTTGCTACCCCACCGTGATGTCATCACAGTGTGGGCAGAGCTAACGTCATGACATCATGATGTCATGGGTGGAGCCAATGCCATGATGTTGTGGGCGGGGCCAAAGAAAACATAAAAAATAAATTAAAAATAAACACACACACACACCTCAACCCACCCACCCACCCACCCACAACACAAACCCATAAATAAATTAAATAAATATAAAAATACATTAAAATACACCCACCCACCCACCCCAAACACAAATCAACCAGAGCTTTTAAACCAGAGCTTAAAGCTTATTCTGACTAATCTTTCTCACACTAGGTCAGATGGAAGGAACTATAGAATGAACTCGCCACAAGATGGCTTCATTTTGGCACTTTTCAACTTTTCAACAGTTAAAGAAGTTAGGTACTAAGTCTTTGCCTAACCAGTTCTCTAGGATTATATGCCTTAATGTAAATGTAAAACAGCTGTACCTCCTTAAGGGTTCTCCAGTCGGAACAGCAATTGGAACAGCACAGGTGTAACTTATTGATGAAGTAACACCAAGACTTTGCTGGAAAAACCCCAAGCCAGGCCTGTTGCCCGCCAGGCCTTTTTAGGAACCGTGGTAGTACGTCAATATAGGTAAAGGTATTAAATACACATTAAAATACACACAGACACATCACATCCAAAGGTGAGTCACTTACCCTGGGGAGCAGGCTATAGGGAGCTTCAGGCTAGCAGCTTCTCTTCCTCCCCCCGCTTGGGAGGACAGCAAGGAGGCCGTGCATACGTGCCAAGCACTGTAGGTGTGCATGCACACCAAGTGCTTGGCATGCATGAGCAGTGGGGGAACCAGTGAAAAAGTAAGCCCCGAAGGTGGTTCCCCCAAAAGCTGCTAATGGTTCTCCGGGACACTGGGAAAAGTTACTACCAGTTCTGGCGAACTGATGCAAACCTGTTACATCCCATCACTGCATTACCGTGAATTTGTTTAACATGGATCCCAGTTTGCCATGAAGTGACCCACACACTATGATCACAGCACCATCTCCTGTGGCACAAATGAAACAAGACATGCAGGATTTAACACCAGGAGTCAGATTATTTATTGCCACTCAACACTCAGCCTACCTCAAATGTTTATTCTATCCCTAAAAGAGGCAGATGGAGAAAGGCTACTAGCAGTTCCTTAGGCAGGGAAACAAATTTATGCTAACCCTTTTCTTAAAAAAAAAAAAAAAAAAACAGCAACAACCAAGCAAACCCCTAACATATAATGGCCAAAATCCTATTAAAAATATGTATGTAAGGGAGATTACATAAGCAGTTTTTGCACCATTTGTTGTGCACCCTGTTACACAATTTACTGCCTTAGTGAGCACACAAGCAAATGTCCAAGCATGACCACTGGCAAACCTGCACACACTGTGTCACATACCAGCCGGATCCCTCACTCTTGGAAAACCTCCTGTAAACCAAAACAAACCTACACAGGGCGGGCTGGACGGCAATAAGAACTTTTCAACCACTTATCAGCTACAAGGAGGTTTAATTGGGTAGCGTGTTCAAAGTTGTGTGTGAAATGCAATGCTGCTCTTACCCTTTTAGTCCAATGAAGACAAGTTGTTCAGAAAAATGATGAAGATTTATTGATCAGGTTCTTAAAGCATAAAAGTCAGTAGCATAAGTCAGTCCAATACACAGTCCAAGATCTTTTAGGTAATCTAAAGGTAAAGGTAAAGGTTTCCCTTGCTCGAAAGCCAGTCGTATCCGACTCTAGGGGTCAGTGCTCATCTCTGTTTCTAAGCCGAAGAGCCAGCGTTGTCTGCTTCTGCAGACATTTCCATGCTCATGTGGCAGGCATGACTAGACACCGGAGCGCATGGAACGCTGTTACCTTCCCACCGAAGTGGTCCCTATTTATCTACTTGCAATTTCTTGCTTTCAAACTGCTAGGTTGGCAGGAGCTGGGACAGAGACGGGAGCTCATTCCGTCCTGCAGTACTCGGGAATCGAACTGCTGACCTTCCGCCTCCCAGTCAGCGTCTTAGTGACTTGAGCCACTGCAGTCCCTTACCTAGGTAATTACCTAGGTAATCTAGGTAACCATTTTTAAGGAGCAAAAATGCATAGCTCCTAGGCTAAGGATGTTAGCCCATAGAGAACCAGAAACAAAAGCTCTCTAATCTACGGCGGCCAACCGTCCCGCATTCTGCGCGGTAATCCCATTTAGGGAGGGGGAATTTCGACTTACCCTTGTTTCGAAAATGGTACCGGACCTCCCCCGTTGCGTCACGGAAGCACCGGTTTCCTCTCAGACCGGCAGGCAGTTAAAGAGAAACGGAGCCGAAAAGGCTCCAATAAACTGCACCTGCGCAGAAACCCAGTTTGGCACCAGATTGGGTTTCTGCGCATGCGCAGTTTATTGGAGCCTTTTCGGCTCCGTTTCTCTTTAACTGCCTGCCGGTCTGAGAGGAAACCGGTGCTTCCGTGACGCAACGGGGGAGGTCCGGTACCATTTTCGAAACAAGGGTAAGTCAAAATTCCCCCTCCCTAAATGAGATTGCCGCGCAGAATGCGGGATAGTTGGCCGCCCTACTCTAATCAAAAACAGGTCTTAACTCATGGAGAAGCAGAGACGAACTCCTTCTTCTCTCCAAAATGGAGAATTTGCAGTCAGGTGGTTTAGCTGTAGCCAATCAGGTAACAGAGAAAACTTTCTCAAAACAACACATTGTTTACACACGTGCACACAGAATGAACAGAGAATGTTCTCTGTTTAGTCAAAACATCCAGGAGCTTAGAAAGATAACACGGGTACACTGACACTGAAAAACATGCTGTCTGTGACACAGCCTTGAGGCTCAGAGAGAAAAATGGATTTTTTCTGAGGCCTATTTGAAACTACAACTTAATCAAGCTTTGAGAGCATTAGGAAAAAGATGTCGTTTTCTGACACACTGCATGATTTCCAGTCTTCTGTTTCAAGTACACTAGGCCTTGGCTTAGAGCTGGGCTGCCCAAACTATGGCCCATGGGCCAGATCTGGGCCCCAATGCCAATCCAGCCAGCCTGCACCACCTTCATCACTCCCAGAAGTGGAAGCAAAACATTCCCATATGGGCGCTTTTGCTTCCACTTCCAGGAGTTACTAGGGTGGCATGGGTCAGATGAATTGGCATTGGGGGCCAGATATGGCCTGTGGGCCGTAGTTTGGGCACCCCTGATTTAAGCAGAGAAAATGGAAACTTAAAATCTATCTCATCCTGTTCCAAAGCAGATTGCAAGGCATGTTTTACTTCCACTTCCAGTGTGAGGAACCACATCACCAGCCCGCTGAACCACGTGACTGGACTGAAAATTTTGGGCACCCCTGGCTTAGAGATTCCTGAAAATGTAGTTATGTTCACATTTATTTACATAACCAGTCTCTTCAGGTCAAACAAGGCAATACAGTTACACAATTAATTAGACAAGCAGCACTTTCTTCAGTAGTAAAGGAATTCTATTTCTCCTATTATGAAGCTTGGCTCACCCTATAAATATCAAATTACATTGCTTTGGTATTGTGATTGGTCACTGGAAATTAGTTGCAAGTCTGATCATTCAGTTATGCAGCTTTGAAGAAATTTCATGTCTAGAGGGAAAGAGTTATAGTAGCAAGGAAACAAATATTTACCATTATTTGCTTCTTCTTGTTGTTATGCCATATCTGGATATGAATATTGGTGATCCTCATGGCAATCAGCCATGAAGACTGTCCTGAGAATATAATGCAGTGGCCTTTAATCTGCCTTGCACATTGCAGCATAACACCCATACCACTGATCCAGTTCCATGAGTCACTTTCTGGTCTTGAGCGTTTTTGGCACGCAAAGTCCTCCTCAGCTCCAGGCCAGTGTTGATGAAGCTGCTGCCCTCCATCAAGATGGAATAGTGTGGGATTTAATTCACTTGGGGACTATCACCCTTCCCTGTGGATTTCAGCACCCAAGGCCATTAGTTCTCAGGGTGGTCAGGTTAGTTAACCACCACCTGACACTCGGCGTTGAGTTGCTGGCTGTATGGTCTCTACCCTATTAAGCATTTGAAAAGGCATCCCGGGAAGGCAGGACTTTGTCCCGCGTTGCCTGAGGATCACCTGGGGATGAGTCGGGAGGCTACCTTGATAGCTGCGTGGGAGCACCTCCATCTCCTGGCTCCCAGCACTCCACCCCTGGCCGGCATTTGAAAAGGCAGTCCAAGAAGGCAGGACTTCACCCCCGCTGCCCAAGGACCACCTGGAGATGGGGGTAGGATTTCGCCGCAGCCGCACCTGGACTTAATTGTAGTTGTGGTAGAGAGGATGTAGATTAACTTTGGAATGGTATTCTGTATTGTATATTGTCAAATCGATTATTTTTGTATTGGGTATTAGCTATTGATTATGCTGTGGTTTTATTGTTTATTCTGCACTGAGTATTGTTTATGGATTGTATTCTGATTATATTGTACTGTATATATGTATATATATATATATATATATATATATATATATATATATATATATATATATATATATATATATATATATATATATATATATATATATATATATATATATATATATATATATATATATATATATATATATATATATATATATATATATATATATATATGCATGATTGTGATCCGCTCTGAGTTGTATATCATCTGATTGGGTGGGATATAAATATAAAAATTAAATTAAATTACCATAGCAGGATAACCTGGCCAGGTTATCAGTTGCTATCTCTCACTAATAAACAATTTGCTCCAACTATTGCCCCAACATATAATAGCCATAATGATTCAGCTTCCTTCCATCCCAGTACTCTGCAAAAGAAACAGCTGACACAAAACAAATGATAGGAAGTAATGAAGTACAGGTCTTTAAACCTGTCATAAAGAGTTATGAGGAAAGGTTTGCCTCGTCATCAGAATCCTAAAGTGGAGTTATAGCCTCATCATTTAAAAGGAGATTGGATTTATTTATTATTTCATAAAGTATCTTTCATCAAAGAGCAATTCCCAGCTGGTGGAGGTGGCAGGGAGAGGTGAAGGGAAGTGGAAAGCATGGTTTCATGCAGTCTCATTTTGTGAGGTATCCATATAAAACTAGTAATAAGAGATTTCTTGCAAAATCAACTGCTTGCAAAGTCCAGGTTTCCCACAGTTGCAGCACTGCTGTCTTAAAAGGTTTTTTTTTTACAAAGTAGACTCAGCATTTATGAGCAGAGGTTTTAGAAAGTTGCATCTGTTGAAACTCTCTATGCCTATAAACAATTAACAGGAGAGATATAGGCAGTTATGAAAGAAGTGCAGCAACATCTTATAGCATGGAGGCATAGAATCATAGAATAACTGGGATGGAAAGTGCCTTTTACGCCATCGAGTCCAACCCCCTGCTCAAAGCAGGAATCCGAATCAAAGCAGATCTGACAGGTGGTTGTCCAATTGTCTCTTGGATGCTTCCAGTGTTGGAGCCCTTGCCACCTCTCGAGGCAGTAGGTCCCACTGATGTACTGCTCTAACCATTAAGAGAGTTTTCCAAATATTCAGTCTATATCTGGCGTCCTTCAGTTTCAGCTCATTATTACGCATTCTGCAGGCTGGGATGACCAAGAACAGATCACATCCCACCTCTTTATTATCATCTCTCAGGTATTTGAAGAGTGCTATCACATCCCCTCTCAGTCTTCTTTTCTCAAGGCTAAACATGCCCTGTTCCTTCACTCTTTCATCATATGACTTGGTTTCTAGTCCTCTGATCACCCTTGTTGACCTTCTTTGTACCCACTCTGTTTGCATCTTTCTTAAAGTGTGTTGCCTAGAACTGGGCACAGTACTCTCGAAGTGGTCTAATTAGTGCTACATAGAGGGGGGCTAGTACCTCTCAGGTTTTGGAGACTATACAGTGTGGGACACTGCTGGTGTGGTAGCCACCCACCCACCCCCGCTGGCTTATATAAGGCCATCCAGGTTTTTCAATTTTATAGGGAGGGTGTTTTAATCTGGTTTTAATGGTTTAAATTTTTTTAATTGTTTAGTCCTGTATGATGAGGACGTTTTGTATTTTGAACTTTTGATACTGTTGTGAGCCGCCTGGAGTAACTTCAGCGAGGGAGGTGGCAATACAAATACAGTAATAAATAATAAATAAAATAAATAAATAATGCAGCCTAAAACAGTGTTGGTCTTTTTGGCAGCCACATCGTACTGTTGACTCGTACTTAGCCTGTGATCTACAACAATTCCAAGATCCTTCCCACTTCTCATACAGGGTGGCAGCAAATCAGGTATGCCTTCTTCCAGTCTACTCCATTCCTTTCCCTTCTCCCGTGTTTCCCCCAATTATTTATAGAATGCCCACTTCTGTTCCATGTGCTTTAGGCCCCTTCCCTATTTAAACAGGGATGTTTTGCAAACCTTAGTCTTTCCCAGATGATTCCTGCCTCTTGTCCACTGGTGGTATCATTTCCACAGCATTGAACTATAGAGTTGGGAGAGACTTCAGAGGTCATCTAGTGTAACCCCGAAGCCCTCGTAATAGGAAATATACTATTGCAACCTCTCTGATTGGTGACAGACATCTGTTGTTGTTCAGTCGAGTCCGACCCTTTGTGACTCCATGGACTACTGCATGCCAAGCTCCTCTGTCCTCTATCATTCTCTGCAGCCCACACAGATCTACACCCATTGTGTCAACGATGCCAACTAACCACCTCATCTTCTGCCACCCCCTTCTCCTTTTGCCCTCAATCTTTCCTAGCATCAAGGCCTTCTCAAGTGAGTCTTCTCTTCTCATTTAATGGCCAAAGTACTTGAGCTTCATCTTTAGCACTTGTCCTTCTAATGAGCAGTTAGGATTTATTTCCTGCAGAATTGACTGATTTGATCTCCTTGCAGTCCAGTGTACTCTCAACAGATATCTAGCTTGTTATAAAAATGATTAAATACATATATTTTACTTGCAATGTTAAATGTACTAATATGAAAGTATTGTGACTCTTTAGAAAAGCATGTAGATGAGCTTAAAACCTTTGACTATTTCTAAAGTCCTGTTGCTAAGACACAGGGTTATGATGTTCGCTCTTTGTATTCTGGGATAATAAGACAAATTCACAACATAGCAGAAGCAATGAAACTTCTACTGAGCAAAGACAGACACAAGCAAAGGAACATCGGAAATAGAGTACTTAAAGTTCTGTTATGTTATGATATGATCTGTTGCTTTGTTAGCTTGTGAGTTAATGGAAAGAATCTGCATATCAAAACACTATTTAAGCTCTGTGATTACCTAATAAAGGAGGATACTGTACTTGATTTGGACTAATCATGTTCCAGTGTCCCTAATCTATAATACTGTGTATGGTGTTGGAGTTATTTTTCTTATTCAGTCAAGAGATTTGGAGAGTTCTGCCAGAGGAAAAAGAATAAACAAAATTATTTCATAACAACCTTCTTCCTAAAAAAATAAATCTTATGAAGGAGAATGTGCCACCTCTTGGGGGCACTCTGTTCCACTGGCCAACAGCTTCTACTATCAGGAGATTCTTCCTAATGCAATTTAATCCAAACCCTTTCCAATGTCATTTTATCTCATTTGCTTAAGTCATACCTCTCTAGAGTAACAGCAAAATAATAGTGCTGTTATTTATGTCAGGGTGCCCAGAATATCTGTTGCTGAAGGACTGCAGCTGGTGTCAGCTAGTGAGGTGCATGCTTATGTACATATAGATACACACATGTGCACATATATTTAGCACATGCATACAATTCCAGCACTAGGGCTGCTGCATCTCAGTCTCTGAGATTCCAGGCCAAAACCTGAGTTTGAAGCCTTATTAACATGACAAGAGCTGGATCATATTCTTCTTCTTTCATGTCCAGATCAAACTTTGGACTGCCAAAATGAAGCTACTTTCTTGGCTTTGTTGTTTACCAAAATTAAATCTTCATTGGAACCTGTCTCTGGTAGTAATCAGCAGAATTGCAAATGAGCCAGATTCTGTATCTCTCCATTTTCACACAGTGTGATATTGTCTGCCAGCTACCCCCCATTAGAACATGTTGGTCTTTCATTTAGGGATTCCAGCCTTCAGCCTGTTCAAGGACAAGAGACATACAAATGAAGCAATGCTAACTCCCAGCCAACAAATGACAGAGAGGGGAAAGGGAGGCTAATTTGCTAAATGAGGTTTGAGAAGGTAACTCTTCTATCAAGCTTGTGTTAGACTAAATAGATAGTCTTCTCATCTTCAAGGTGTTCTCTTCCAATGACATGTTACCTATAGTCTCTGTAGAATTAAAAATAGCCCCTAAGTCTTACTGGTGCAGATGCTGTATTAAGGAAGAGCTAAGCATCTTGTACTATTACTGCCCAGTTTCTTCTTCTTTCATGTCCTGATCAAACACTGAACTGCCAAAATGAAGCCACTTTCTTGGCTTTGTCATTGGCCAAACTTAAGTTGTCGTCGGTGCATGTTTCCAGCAGAAGTCAGCAGACCAGTAAATGAGCGGATTCTATGTCTCCCCACATTCACCCTGTGTGTTGTTCTCTGCCAGCAGCCCCCCATTTGAGCATGTTGGCCTTACATTTAGGGACTCCAACCTTCAACTTGTTCAGGGTCCTCCAAGAGACACAGGGGAAGTCTAATTCCTCAACCATATCCTCCTCCTCCTTCAATGTTATTCATTGTCCACTGAGCTCTTTCCTCCATCTTCTAATTTGGTTTTGGTTTTGTGTACCCTGAATAATGTTTGCTCTTGCCATAAAGCTCTTTATGGATTTGTGCCAGCAGACATGAGGCACATAATCCATTCAGAGGAAATTGAGGGTCTTGTGATATGACAGAAATGGGACAGCCAAGGTTGAGAGCAGAAATGCAACTGCTTTGAGCTCCACTGGGTATGGAAATGGGCACGAAAGGAGGCTGGGCCAATGGGCCAGATTCCATGTAAACCCTTGCTGCAACCCCAGAGACAAAAGGACAAGAATCCATTCCTGGAAGCCTGGCAAGAAGCAGTAAATGCTGCCCTCTCATGCTGACCCCTGCCATCTGCCTGCCTTCTGCCTACCTCCTTACTGGGGCAGAAGTCACATGATAGAGCCCCAAGGGCAGAGTGGAGAAGCTGCAGTACTACAGTCAAAACTCTGCTCACTATCTCAGCTCAATTGCAACATTCGCAAGGTTGACTAAGCCTTCCATCCTCCCAAGGTCAGTAAAATGAGTATTTAGCATGTTGGGGTGTAAATTGCAGTTGGTAAAGGTAAAGGTCACCCTTGCTCGAAAGCCAGTCGTATCTGACTCTAGGGTTCAGTGCTCATCTCTGTTTATACCCAAAGAGCCAGTGCTGTCTATGTCTGCAGACATTTCCATGAACATGTGGCAGGCATGCCTCACCACCAGAGTGCATGGAACACTGTTTACCTTCCCACCGAAGTTGTCCCTATTTATCTACTTGCAATTTCTTGCTTTTGAACTAGGTTGGCAGGAGCTGGGACAATTCCTTTATAAACTGTCCAGAGAGTGCTTTTGGCACTATGAAGCAGCTTATAGAAGCAGCTGTATCTGAATTTTGCAGTTGCATTATATGTATATATGTAGGTGTGAATTCTTGTCTCCTTGTGCAAAAGTGTGCATACCCACTTTGTGCAGGAGTGTGAATATCCACTTGAGCCCTGACTCCGTTCACCACTGGATGCTGTGCCTTCTAGACATAATGGGCACGTTTTACTCCCGCTTCCTGGAGCGACGAGGGCAGCACGGGCCGGATGAATCACAGTAAACCCATTCATGTGGATTCACAGGGGGGTTGGACTTCTGGGAATTGAAGTCCAAGAACATCTGGAGTGCCAAGGTTCGCCATTACGGACTTAGTTCCCTTCTTTGCAATTTTTCCAATGAAAGAAACAAACACTCCTTCCTTCAAATATAAAGGTAACATTTTCTTTACCACCAACTAAGCCAAAGTACAGTAGTTGGAAATCTTACCATGGTACGAACAAATTGCTTTTGATCCAATTACTCAAATAATCTTAACTGAGTTATGGATTATGCCTTAAGCATTTTCGTATGCTTCAAATGCAGTTTCATAAATTGAGCACATTACACCCTACTTAGAAGCTGCATTAACATATTATTAGGAATTAAAAATTAACTCACATGATTTCGGGGATGTATGGGAGATTGAAAAGGTAAATGAGAACATGTTGGTAAATTGCCAAGTATGAAATGTTGCTATGAAGAAGATTTACAACTCAGTGCTTCACACTGGCTAGCAGAAATGCCTTGATGCCAGGTAGTTAAAGGTTGCCCTTGCTCAAAAACCAGTCGTATCCAACTCTAGGGTTCAGTGCTCATCTCTGTTTATAGCCAAAGAGCCAGCACTGTCTGTGTCTGCAGATGTTTTAATGGACACGTGGCAGGCATGACTAGACATTGGAGCACACAGAATGCTGTTACCTTCCCACCGAAGTGGTACCTGTTTATCTACAGTACTGTACAGTACTTGGAATTTCTTGTTTTTGAACTGATCGTTTGGCAGGAGCTGGGACAGAACTCCCTCCCTCATGCAGCACTTGAATCTTGAACTGCAGGCCTGCCAACTTTACAGTCATCAAGGTCAGCATCTTAACCACTAAGCCACCACAATTCCTTCTTCATGCTAGCCATGTGCTAAATATGGAAAGAGGGAGGAATTACACAGGAACCTGTGCTTCTTGAAAGAAGCATTATCTGAAATTGATATTATATTGGGAGAAGAAGAGCTGGAGCCATGCAGAGCTTGGGGACAGTTAGTCATCAAATTCACAAAAGAAGTCCTCTGACATGACACCTTTAAGACCAGGAGGTTTTATTTGACACTGGTTTTCCTGGACTGCAGCCCACTTCTCCTAGAACAATCTGCATTCTACAAGAGTTTGTGGCAAATAAGATCTCTTAGTCATAAGGAGGCCACAAATCACTGTGCTGATCTTGTAGCAAAAGAGCAATAGGCTCTCTTCCTAAGGCAGTGATAATGAACCTTGGCACTCCAGCTATTCTTGAACTTCAATTCCCAGAAGGCCTTATCAGCAGGAGTGCTGACTTGGGCTTCTGGTAATTGAAGTAAAAAACATCTGGAGTTCCAAGGTTTGCTATCACGGTCCTAGGGGTAAAAGGTTATTTAAGATAAGGTAGAGAAAAAGGTCTCCCTTGCTCGAAAGCCAGTCGTTTCTGACTCTAGGTGGATGTGCTCATCTCTGTTTACAGCCGAAGAGCCAGCACTATCTGTGGCTGCAGACATTTCTGTGGTCATGTGTCAGTCATGACTAGATGATGGAGCCCACAGAACACTTTTACCTTTCCCACTGAAGTGGTACCTATTTGTCTACTTGCAATTTCTTGCTTTTGAACTGCTAGGTTGCCAGAAGCTGGGACAGATGATCAGCATATTAACCATTAAGACACCATGGCTCTATTTAAGATTAAAAGTTCCCAAATCTATCATTTTAGGGATTCTGGGAGCTATGGTCCACAAAAGTAATGTTGTGGACCAAAATCTAATTTTAGTCCTGCTGCATGTCAGATCGTTATACCCAACAGAATCAAGACAAGGAGATACCGCTCTGGTGGAAATTATAACAAGCCTTTATTTCAGCTGAATCAAAGATCTCTGGCTACACACACCTGCAAAGATGCTGAGGTGTGATGCTCTAGACAAAGAAATCAGTTATATTTAAACCCCATTTTCAATGTTCTTCCCTGGGGAGCCCTGATTTATAGTTTTCAAACAATACAGGCAAAAAACAGATCCTGAATATGCACTTTAACCCTGAAAAGCAAGGGGCCTCAAGTTCTTCTACCTCTGCTATCAGTTCTCTCATTCCCTGTAGCACTCCAAACTAAGGCCCATGGGCCAGGTGCGACCCCCAACACCAATTCATCTGGCCCGCGAAGCCCTAGTCACTCCTGGAAGCGGAAGTAAAACGTGCACGTATGGGCGCATTTTACTTCCACTTCCAGGAGGAAAGGGGGGTTTGCGGGCCAGATGAATTGGCGTCAGGGGCCGCACCTGGCCCCCTGGCCTTAGTGACCGGCTCCCTGAAGCACATGATCGGCCCACGGCCCAAAAAGTTTGGGCACCCCTAGTTTAGGGTAACAGGCAATCACGTTCCTTAAGCATGAGCATATACATAGAGTCATCTAATGTCTAGCTTAATCTGATCTAATCATGGGTAACTAATACACATACATATGACAGTAATAATTCTATAATTTTTGGAACCCCATCAGTAACATTCCCAAGGTCTGGGAGACCTCATGATTGTAAGAGCTCTAAGCCTCAAGTGTCTCTTCCTCCGGGAACTTTAAGGCTGAAGGATGCAAATCTGTGGTTCTAGATTACAACCCCCAGAGTTCCCCAGGACACCTAGAGTTGTAGTCCAAAAACATACACTTGCCCATCTCTAGTTTATGAGGTTAGCTTCTTACTAGCAGATTTTCGCCATGCTCACCATTCTAGTCACCGTGACAAATTGCTGGCTGGGGTCAAGTACACACATCATCACTTACTTCCCTAGCTCTCTTTCCTCACTCCTGGCTTTTTACCTGCCAGCAAAGGGCCCATCAGCAAAAGAAGTACAGAACATGAGTCTTTTTGATGCAGAAGCCCAGGCAAGCAGGACAACATCTGGGCAAAAATGTTCCAGCTACCTCTCCTTTCCCCTGCCATATTTCTGGGAGATCCCAAGAACCAACCCCACTTGCACCCCAAGGGTCTGCATCCCAGTCCCATGTTTGGACCTGAAATATCAAGGAACAAGATGCTGCCATCTTGTCATTTCTACCTGCCTGCCAGCAAATGTTCAAGAAGGATATGTATGCATTAAAGAGTGCTCTAGCATTCAAGAGAGAGTTTGACAACTGTCAGATCTGCTTTGATTTGGATTCCTGCTTTGGGGAGGGTTTGACTCGATGGCCTAAAAGGCCCCTTCCAACTCAGCTATTCTATGGTTCTATAGAAGAATGGAAAATTGGTCCCAAATGAATGATTCCAAAGTGAGGAATGGACAAACTCTACCTTTTCCCCTGTTGCCATATTTTGATTGAAACCCCTTTAATTCATGCCATTGACTATTCTGGCTGAGACTGATTAAAGCTCTAGTGTAAAATATCAGGAGCATCCAGAGGTGCTCCTGGTCAATAGGAAGGCAAATGAGGGAATTGGGGTGCAACCAGTGCTGGATAGGTTTTCAGTCCCCCTGAAAACTATGTCCCTAATGCCAGTCTGTAGCAGGGTGGCTGTTGTAAGCCTTCTTACAATAGCCGCCCTGCTATGGAGAAGCATTAGGGCAGTGTTTCCAAAATGCTGGTTTTTGGACTTCAATTCCCAGAAGCCTAAGTCATTTCCCCAAAGCACTGATCAGCCAATGTACTGACTTAGGCTTCTGGGAATTGAAGTCCACTAGTGGGCTGTGTACCCCTTGTTGGGAACCATTGCATTAGGGACATGCCAAGCTAGGCAGAGGGGAAAGGGGCAGCGGCGATATTAGGAGCAATGGTGCAGGCTGGATGGAATGGTGCTGCGGGCCGTAAGTTGAGAACCTCTGCTATAGACAAACTCAGTGGTGGGCAGCCAAAAAATTTACTACCACACTGTGGGCAGAGCCAACATTGTGGGCGGAGCCAATGTCATGACATCTTGGGCGGAGTCAACATCATGACCTCATGGGTGGAGCCAATTATGTGGGCGAAGCCAACATAAAAACCCCATAAAAATAAGTACACATAAAAATACAAATTAAATAGACATAAAATACATAAAAATACACATAAAAACACATAAAATATACATTAAAAATAAATACACATTAAATAGACATTAACTAGACATAAAAATACACATTAAACACACATAAAACACATAAAAACACACATTAAAAATAAATGCACATTAAAATACACACACACACTACACACCCAAAGGTGAGTCACTTACCCTGTGGAGCAGGCTATAGGGAGCTTCAGGCTAACAGCTTCTCTTCCTCCTCCCCACTTGGGAGGACAGCAAGGAAGCTGCGCATGCGTGCCTAGCGCTGTAGGCATGCATGCACACCAAGCACTTGGTGTGCATGCGCAGTGGGGGAACTGGTGAAAAGGTAAGCCCCTGAGGTGGTTCCCCCCAAAAGCTGCTACCGGTTCTCCAGGACACTGGGGAAAGTTTACTACCGGTTCTGGCGGACTGGTACAAACCTGTTGCTGCCCATCACTGGAAAACTATAGTTTTAATGTTGACAATGATGACATTGAAATAGTGAAAAAATGTATACCTTGGTTTAATCATGTATCCAAATGGAGACTGCAGCCAAGAAATCAGAAGGCTGAGACTCAAAAGGCCAGCAAGGAAGGAATTGGAAAAGATCATCAAGTATAACATGGTATCACTGGAGACCAAGATCATCCACACTCTTGTATTTATGATCACTAGGAAGCTGTACAGCAGGGTGGCTAACCTACGGCCCATGGGCTGAATCTGACCCATGGCACCAATTAATCCAGCCCACGGTGAGGAACACACTGCCACTGCCACCATCAGAAGCACTAAAAACGTGCCCCACACACAAAAAAAAAAAACCACGGCAAAAATGTGGCAAAAACAGCTGAAAACACGCCAAAAACACACCACCCTCACTCCTGCCACCACAGGAAGTGGCAGAAACAGCTGAAACAGCTAAAATCACACCATGAATGCACCTGCCACCACAACTAGAAGCTGCAGGAGGAACCATACCTTTGGTTCACTCAGCTGTCTGAGGGGGCATAGTCCGGCCTGTGGCACAAAAAAGTTGGCCACCCCGCTGTACAGTAAAGAACATTAACAGGGAAAAAATTGTTTCATTTCAAACATGATTCCAGAGGGCAGATTTGCAGATACCCTGGACTGCCACAAAGACAAACAAGAGTTCTGGAGCAAATCAAGGCTGAACTATCTCCTGAGGCAGACATAAGGAAACTAAAGCTGTCATACCTCAGGTCCATCATGAGAAGGCAAAATTCTCTGGAAAAGACAATAATGCTGGGAAAGATTGAAGGGGGGGGGGAGAACAAATATGAGATAAATTGATTCCCTAAAGAAAGCCACAGGATTGATTTATAAGAGCTGAGCAGGGTTGTCAAGGACAAAACCTTTCTTCGAGAGCTCTCATTCATAGGGTTACCATAAATCAAGGACAACCTGACAACACAGAACAAAAACAGTTTTAATTTTAATTAGATGTTTCGCTTGAACTGCTGAATAGCTCAGTGTTTTAAGCACATGTTGAGAGTTTAGTTTCACACTGTTCCTCCTTGACAGTTGCTGGATTTGATGATCTATAGGGTCTCTTCCAATGCTGCAGTTCTAAGATGATGATGAAGATTTGTGCAATCCTTTTTAGATGAGAGATGATACTTTCTGGTGATGATAAAAAGCCTGTAGGCTTTTGCATAAGCATTTAGTAGAGCAACAGGCAGCTCAACAGAGGATAACAACTTAGAAAGTTCATTTTCTGACCATAATGCCTGGAATCCTCCATCCACAATGGCAGGTTGTCTTTGTAAACTCTAGGTATGGTCGATAATAACCACTTGCACTCTGGTAGCAAAGCACCCGTTATATCATGGAAATGAAGAATTGTATAACCTCTCACAAAGAATGCAACAGCAGCAGGAATCCCATTTCCATCAAGAACATGTCCTGGGATTTTCAGGAGCAAGGCAAAGCTACCTAGTGGTACAGTGTGTTGGTATAATTTGCATACATAGTGCATTCCACTTCAATGAGTGAACATAAAAATAGTAAGTGAGATTAGGACTTTTGGTTGGGGAGGCAGGTGCCTTTCTTTCCCACATGGAAAGAATACCAGCTAATTCTTCCCAAATACAATGTATATGCTATACATAACATATTGTTAGAGAAAGAAATCACAGTGGTGTTCCTAAGATGTGACATAGTTCACAACTGAGCCACTACAGTTGCAAGTAAGCCTATCTTGGGATGACCAATCACAAAGCAAACCATGTTAGTTGACCAGCTACAGGAGGCAGGACAGGCTCATGCTGTGACAGGCACATGTCTGCAAGGATACTTTTAACACTTATGGGCACCATAATCATCTTCACTAACTTTGTTCCCCCACATCTCTTTTTGGTTTTCTAGCTCCATATTCAAGTCTGGCCAGGTAGTAATAGAATAGACCCTACTGCCAGCAACTCAACACCAATCATCAAGTGGCAGTTAACTAATCTGACAACCCTGAGAACTAACAGCCATGGGTAGCAATGTCCACAGGGAAGGGTGATGATCCCCAAGTGGATTAAATCCCACTCGACTCCATCTTGATGGAAGGCAGCAGCTTCATCAATACTGACCTACAGCTGAGGAGGACTTTGTGTACCCAAAGGACTCAAGACCAGAAAGTGACTTGTGGAACTAGATCAGTGGTATGGGTGTCATGCTGTAATGGGGAAGGCAAATGGAAGACTACTGTATTATATGGCTCCCAGGACAATCTTCATGGCTGATTGCCTTGAGGATAACCAATATTCAGATAAGGCATTTGAAGAAGAAGAAGAAGCAACTCCATATTAAACCCTATACGCTCAGCTACAGGGGTTTTCTCCATTGGACCAAAAAAATCTAGTTGCAAATTAGAATAAACTTGATTTTTCCTTTTCAGTGCAAATGTCCCAAAGTGTCTTACAAATCAGGCACTCGGCTCCTTTTTGTTATCTTTCCTTAAGGAACTCATAAATCATCATGTTCCGTTTGTGTCCACCGTGATTCCTCCTCATAAATCTTCCCTTCTTTTTCCTCACTACCTCGGCAAAGGCATATAAATCTCTAGCTGTGCCTTTGTTTCCCCATGTGGGATGGATTGGTTTCTCCCCAACAGTAGAAGCAAACTTCCTTCATTTCTGTCATTAAGCTGAAGGCATCATTTCGCCAACTGAACTTTGCCCACCAAAAAATAAATAAAAAATTGCAGAATGCCAGTATGCTTCAGTATACAATTATAACAGAGGCCTTTGCTTTACCCATCAAGAACTCACACATTATGGGAAATGTCTATTTTCTGTTACTACGTTTTTCCTTGCAGGCAATGCAAGTCAGCAATTAGAACCAAATATACCTCCTGATAACCAATCGATTCCCGAGTACTGCATGATGGAGTGAGCTTCCATCTCTGTCCCAGCTCCTGCCAACCTATCAAGAAATTGCAAGTAGATAAATAGGAGCCATTTTGGTGGGAAGGTAAAGAGTGTTCCGTGCGCGCCGGTGTTGAGGCATGCCTGCCACATGTCCGCAGAAACATCTGCAAATGCAGACAGCGCTGGCTCTTTGGCTATAAACAGAGATGAGCACTGGACCCTAGAGTCAGATACAGACAACCTTTGCCTTTGCCTAACCAATCACAAAACAAGAGCAATTCCATTTACAAAACACAGAGTGGGCAAGTTTGTGCTCAGGCAGCCTTATCAAAGAAAGACCCTTTTATTGATGTGCTTTCAGATCCCAATCACATAGTAGGCTAAGCTATGACTGAAGAATATTAACTGGCGATTGCAGGTGCTCCTGACTTTTTTAATACTGTGCATGGAGCTCTAAAGATGAGATTGTTGCAGAAAATGGGCAAATCACAGTTCATGTAGCTGTTGATACCAATAGGAATTCCATGCACCCAAAATTAGGGGAGAAAGAAAGCTTTTATTAAAAAAAAATACTTTTGCAAAAAAAAAAAAAAACCCGGTCCCCTCCATCCTCCCTCAAAAGTGGGTAGAGAAAAGGAAGAGACAAAGTCCCTAAAGACCCAAGCACCTTTATACCTTAATTCCACCCTCTGTAGCTAGTGCAATGGCAGGGCCATTTCCTTTGAAACAAAGATCAATGGAAATTTCCACTTACAAATGACTTGAGGTAAAGTTTTGATAGAAGTTACTCTCTGTAATGGGATGGGGAGGGGACCATGGGGAGGGGTTGAGATGAAACTATTTACCCCTTAGTTTTGGCTACAATTTTATGAGACACACATGGAGCTGGAACCCTGCTGATGGTGAAAGTGATGACGAACATGTCCAAAGAGGTCAACAACTGGCAAAGAATAAGTTACGCTCCTTAATGTGCTGACTCCAATGAATAAATTCATATACACTAATGACCATGATAGTAACACTGGGAAGACACCTCAAAAGGGAGACTCTTAAAAGTTAGAATGTGAATCCTGGTAAATTCCATGATTTTTCATTAGTAAGGGTACAACATTACAGAGATTTCTCCCAGTGTTTGGCCTGTTTTGGGGATGGGCTGATTTGGTCCTTTCCCTAGCAACCACATGACATAGATGCCAATGTGAACCAACCCATCCCCAAAACATTCTTACCTGCATTTTTCTGGTCAGAAGCTATTAATGTTTTAGGTTCAGGTAGGATTGTTCCATTTTGGGTAAATTCCAGGGCATGTTATCCCTGGGACTGAACCAAAGCTTGTTACTTCCAATTTCCCATCTGCTTCCAGTTCCCCAATATCATTAAGTGCTTAATCAGATGTTATAGCCATTTTACAATATTGGGAAATTCAAATCTTTGTCTGTTTCTCCATGGAAAGGGAGATGGAGAGAAAGCTTTGGAGACAGAAAGGACGGGGTTTGATTTCCCCAAGAGCTGCACAATAGGTTCGAGCCAGTTGGCCCTGAGGAAGTGGACAGGCTTCTTGTATCTGTCCGCGCCACGACCTGTGCACTGGACCCATGCCCTGCCTGGTTAATTAAAGCTGCCAAGATTGTGGCAGGTGGCTGGGTCGAGGCGATTATTAATGCTTCATTAAAAGAGGGGCATTTTCCAGCACCATTTAAACATGCTTTAGTGCTCCCCCTCTTGAAAAAATCTTCCCTCGACCCTATGGTAATTTCCAACTACCGTCCAGTGTCTAACCTACCTTTTTTAGGTAAGGTCTTGGAAAAAGCTGTGGCGCAGCAGTTACAGGATGTCCTGGATGAAGCGGATTATCTGGACCTGTTTCAGTCAGGATTCAGGCCCGGATATGGTACTGAAACTGCACTCGTCGCTTTGGTGGATGATCTCTGGAGAGAGCGGGATGGAGGGGAGCCGTCTGTCCTTGCTCTCCTCGATCTCTCAGCGGCTTTTGACACTGTCGATCATGGCATCCTTCTGGGAAGGCTCCGGGGTTTGGGGATCCAGGGCACAGTGTTGTCCTGGTTTTCCTCATTCCTGAGGGACAGGACCCAGTCGGTGTGCCTGGAGAAGGAGGAGTCCAGCCCTAGGCCCCTGCAGTATGGGGTGCCTCAGGGCTCGGTACTCTCTCCTCTCCTATTTAACATCTACATGAAGCCGCTGGGTGAGATCATCCGTTCCCACGGGGTACGGTATCATCAGTATGCTGATGATACCCAGTTGTACATCTCAGCCCGTGGGGACCCAAGCGGTGCAGTGGAAGTCCTTTCCAGGTGCCTGGAGGCTGTTGAGGTCTGGATGGGGGAAAACGGGCTACAGCTGAATCCTGGTAAGACTGAGTGGCTATGGGTAAGGGGCCCCGCGTTGACACGGGAGTTACCAGCTTTGGTTCTGGATGAGACAGTTCTGCCCCAAACAGACCCGGTGCGTAATCTGGGGGTCCTCCTGGACTCACGGCTACTGTTCAATGAGCAGGTGGCAGCCGTGGCCAGGAGGGCTTTTGCACAACTTCGTGTAATACGCCAGTTACGCCCGCTCCTCGACCGGGACGCCTTGCTTATGGTCACGCACGCTTTGGTCACCTCCAGACTTGACTACTGTAAAGCGCTCTACATGGGGCTGCCCTTGGTGACCATTCGGAGACTGCAGCTGGTCCAAAATGCGGCAGCCCGGGTAGTGATGGGGCGCGGGCGTTATGCTCGGGCTTCTCCACTGCTTAGGGAGCTGCATTGGTTGCCAGTTTGTCTCCGGGTGCAATTCAAGGTGCTGGTCATTACCTTTAAAGCCCTATATGGTAGTGGGCCAGGATACCTAAGAGACCGCGTCACCCTAAGAACATCTGTCCGTCACACCAGGGCGGATCGGAGGGGCTCTCTTGTTGTACCATCGGCTAGGGAGGCTCACCTCGCTAGCACCAGGAAGAGGGCCTTCTCCGTGTTCGCCCCGGCCCTCTGGAACCTCCTCCCAACTGAGCTGCGCATGCAGACAGAGCTCCTGTCCTTCCGGAAGAGCTTAAAGACCTGGCTGGCAGGACATGTGTGGGGTTCCAGGGATGTGGGATCCCATGTGGGGTGGTTAGTCTAAGGATTTTACCCTTCTGACGACACCCCCAGATACTGTTTTAGTCTATGAATTTTTAAATTTTTCACTGATGTGTTTTAACTTGGGTTGTAAGCCGCCCAGAGTCGGGCTTGCCCGATTGGGGCGGGTTAGCAAGTATGAAATATAAATAAATAAATAAATAAATAGGATACATGAAAGGAGCCTCATTCGGGTGTCCTCTGCAAAAATCCTTTCAACCCAGAGTAATCTCTGACATGAAAACACACACATTCTAGTAAGGGCAGCACTGATACACTATACCTTTTAGATTATTTAAATAAAAGCTTCCTCCCAGAAGCAGGAGGGGGGAGGGGTTTTAATTGTTGTTTCCTTTCTTCTTTTCTAAAGGAAACTGGGCCTAATGGGGCTCTTCGTGGTGTGGATACCACAGGGTTTCAAGAACCACACCAAATGGCATCCTTTTACCACTATGTGACCTTAAGTGACCTTACTTTGCCTGATTCATACCCTCCAATTTATCCCTACATGACAAAAAAAGAGATGCAAAATCAGATGGAATAAATTCTGCATCTGGAAAATCCCTGATGTGTTTAATAAAAGACTGTGCTAAGTCTGCTTTTCCATTGAATCTGCTGGTCTCTAAAAATGCAAATAGAAACAGCTAGTGGATGAAGCTGATCCTTTAACCCTTTCCTTCCAAATGTGCCACTTTTGCCACACAGAAAGATACCAATGGGATTTTCTTTTTAAACATAAGTAGCATCCTCACATCATATGTGTAGTTTGGACTTTGGGTTTCAAATCTACGGAGCATATGGCATTCATGTCTCTGAAATGCTGCAAAGCATGGTTGGCGTGTGGACCCACAGGGCTGGTGCTTTTTGTGGACTATCTAAACATTGTTCATAACTTTTTTCCAGATGATTGGTAATGTTGACTTTCTTAGTTATGAAGTTGGATTCTGTCAGGTAGAAGCTTTTGTCCAGTTGTCGTTATCACCACCACCACCACCACCACCACCACCACCACCACCACCACCATTATTCCATGGTAGTTGTCACCAGACTTCCTCAGGCCAACTTTCTCCAGATGTGTTGCATTGCAAAGCAAAGCAACCCCAACGAACATAGTCTGACCATCATCCTAAGCATCTCACTATACAAATTTTGTCTTGTTTATACCATCTAAACAAAATTAGCCACCTAACAAGAGTTCCAGGGAACCCAGATGGAACTAGGGATGCAAAAATGTTTTCTTCTTGCACTGTGATTGGTCGGTTGGTCCGTCCGTCCATCCGCACCATTAAGGGTATTGCCTGGAGAATTCTAGGAGCTGAACTTACAAAAGTCTCCAGACTGGGACTGCTCTGACAACTTTAGTTGAGGAGGCGATTCCCTGAGTTTGTGACTATTCTTCATACCCTTTTGCCAGAGTTTATTGCTTATTTTTTTTTCTTTGATCAAGTTTTACTACTCTCTCTCCTGTCTTTTGGTGACATTGATGAGAGATGGACAGTATTCATGTAACCTCTATGGACTAATTGATCCAGCCCAATGGATGGGGAAATCTTAGGAAGAGGCTGTGTTTCTGGATTTGAGTTAAGAAGAGTGGAAGAGCTGGAGAGGCAGAAGTTGCTTTTCCCGTGGACTGTTTAGGCAATAGAATTACCTTGCTGCCTTGGTTTAGGACCTTTAGGTAATAGAATTTCAAAATGTTTGTGCAAAAGGGACACTGGAAGGGTGAATCCAGAAAATAATATGTATTTGCATCTGTATTTAATTTTAGGGTTTTAGAGACTGCATATATGAAGCCAATTCCTTTATGTTGCAGGAGTCCTACATCCAGTGATGGGATGTAACAGGTTCTCACCAGTTCTCCAGAACTGGTAGTAACTTTTCCCAGTGTCCCAGAGAACCTGTAGCAGCTTTAGGGGGGAACCACCTTCGGGACGTACCTTTTCACTGGTTCCCCCACTGTGCATGTATGCCAAGCACTTGGTGTGCATGCACGCCTAGTGCTTGGCACGTATGCACGGCCTCCTTGCTGTCCTCCCAAACGGGGAGGAGGAAGAGAAGCTGCTAGCCTGAAGCTCCCTATAGCCTGAAGCTCTCTATTTTTATTACCGGTATTTTTTTTCTTTGGCCCCGCCCATGACATGACATCATGATGTTAGCTCCGCCCACACTGTAATGACATCACGGTGGGGTAGTAAAAATTTTTACATCCCACCACTGCCTACATCAGTTAATAATTATATCTTGGACTTTGTTTTCATTTGGTTTGAGAGAGAGAGAGTATTGTCCCAAGAACACCTGGGCGGCCCGGGAGAGAAGCTGCCTCAGCGTTCAGCCCTGGGACTCTTTCCACCTGCTACCGGGGGCTCCGTTTGGGCTGGGGGCTTAAAAGCCACAACGGAGGCAGGACTCTTTGCCCTCCCAAGAACACCTGGGCGGCCCGGGAGAGAAGCTGCCTCAGCGTTCAGCCCCGGGACTCCTCCCACCTGTCACCAGGGGCTCCGTTTGGGCTGGGGGCTTAAAAGCCACAACGGAGGCAGGACTCTTTGCCCTCCCAAGAACACCTGGGCGGCCCGGGAGAGAAGCTGCCTCAGCGTTCAGCCCCGGGACTCCTCCCACCTGTCACCAGGGGCTCCGTTTGGGCTGGGGGCTTAAAAGCCACAACGGAGGCAGGACTCTTTGCCCTCCCAAGAACACCTGGGCGGCCCGGGAGAGAAGCTGCCTCAGCGTTCAGCCCTGGGACTCCTCCCACCTGTCACCAGGGGCTCCGTTTGGGCTGGGGGCTTAAAAGCCACAACGGAGGCAGGACTCTTTGCCCTCCCAAGAACACCTGGGCGGCCCGGGAGAGAAGCTGCCTCAGCGTTCAGCCCTGGGACTCTTTCCACCTGCTACCGGGGGCTCCGTTTGGGCTGGGGGCTTAAAAGCCACAACGGAGGCAGGACTCTTTGCCCTCCCAAGAACACCTGGGCGGCCCGGGAGAGAAGCTGCCTCAGCGTTCAGCCCTGGGACTCTTTCCACCTGCTACCGGGGGCTCCGTTTGGGCTGGGGGCTTAAAAGCCACAACGGAGGCAGGACTCTTTGCCCTCCCAAGAACACCTGGGCGGCCCGGGAGAGAAGCTGCCTCAGCGTTCAGCCCTGGGACTCTTTCCACCTGCTACCGGGGGCCCCGTTTGGGCTGGGGGCTTAAAAGCCACAACGGAGGCAGGACTCTTTGCCCTCCCAAGAACACCTGGGCGGCCCGGGAGAGAAGCTGCCTCAGCGTTCAGCCCTGGGACTCTTTCCACCTGCTACCGGGGGCCCCGTTTGGGCTGGGGGCTTAAAAGCCACAACGGAGGCAGGACTCTTTGCCCTCCCAAGAACACCTGGGCGGCCCGGGAGAGAAGCTGCCTCAGCGTTCAGCCCCGGGACTCTTCCCACCTGTTACCGGGGGCTCTGCCTGGGCTGCCCTCGCTGCTGCTGCCACCAACAGAGCCTCTTGGAGCCAGCTGGCTTGCTGATGAGGAGCAGGAACACCTGGGCGGCAGGGCGGGAGCTTTAAAACTTGGACAGTTTTGTTGCCCTCGCCGCCACCGCCAACAAGGCTCCTGGAGCCATCCCAAACAGATAGATATTGTTAAATTGATTACTTTGTAATTTTTGCATTGATTAGTGATTGTATTGTGATTATATTGTTTATTGTCTATTCTGTACTGGGTAGTATTTATGGATGGTATTCTGATTATATTGTGTCTATATTTATTTTATTGTACTATATTTTATACTGTGATATTGTATTATTGAACTGTTACATTGTACAGTATTTTATTGTATGTTGTGAGCCGCCCTGAGTTGGTTTTCACCAAGTAGGGCGGCATATAAATCGAAATGAATGAATGAATGAATGAATATCCTGCCCTATTGGTCAATAGGTCACTCAGGACAGTGGATAAACAACACTAAAACAAACATAATAATACAATCATAACATAGAGTTTAAAACTCAGGGGCATTCAAGATGAAACCTAACTCCTGATGAGCCCTCCTTTAGCATCTCTAACTTCTACATACCAGTAGTATATTTTCAGACAGAATGCAAAAACAGTGCTTTAACATTGAGCTGCTCACTTATCCATTCAGACTTTTCTGTAAAATCTTGTCTGACAAAGAGATTAGTTATTTCAAAAACTTGTAAAATTAATTTGATAAAGGGGTAGTAACACAATATGGATTGGGATTTTGCCATTTCTGCATTATTTGGAAGAATTTCTTTCTTTTTTGGAGAAAAGTATATATTTAACACAATTTTTGTTGTTGTTCAGTCGCAGTCGATTCCAACCCTTTGCGACCCCATGGACCACTGTCCACCAGGCACTTCTGTCCTCCACCATCCTCCTCAACTTGCTCAGATCTCTGCCCATCGTGTCTACGATACCATCTAGCCATCTCATTTTGGGCCGCCCCCTTCTTCTTTTGCCCTCCACCTTTGGCTGTAAATTGGCCAAAGTAGGCCAAGATTTTTTTTTTTTTTTGTTATTACTGATTCTGGACTTCTGAAGACTCAGTATAAGATAACTACACATTGTCTGTGAAATTGATGTATTTTATGTAATTTGGTTACTGTTACCCCCTCTTATAAAAAATATTTCAGAGAGATGTAGTAGCAGTAGCAGCAGTAGTAATCAGCTGCTACTCATATCTGAGTATACATTTTTTTCCCCCTAGAAATCATTTTCAGGACAAATGCAATTGGTGTGCATTTGGTTAAGGCTGATCCCAGCTTGCCATGAAGTGACCCATACATGGTGATCATGGAGCCATCTCCTGTGGCATATATGAAATGAGACATGCAGAATTTAACACCGGGACTGCAATGGACTGCCACAGCCTTGAAGATACTAACAAGGTGCACCTTCACAGCCAGTCCCATCTGGCATGACCTCTTCCGCCTCCATGATGGCTGGGAATCAAAATAGTGACGTGGTTCCTACTCCACTTATTTTGCCATTGGGCACAATATGATGGTTTCCAGTGGCATTTCCTCCACTGAGGGGGGCCATCACCCCACCTAAAGGGGCTCATAGAGTGGCGTTGGGTCTCTGGCTGTATGGTCTACAGAGAGAGAGAGACATAAAACAAATACAATAAACCTAATAGCTAACTATTCTCTAGCGGCAGCAAAAAAAAAAAAGCCATTAGGAACAGGCCATTAAAAGAGGTGTAACCAATAACATTAACAACCAAGAAACTGCCTGAGAAAATAAATAAATACTTCACTGATGGTAGAAGTACCAAATTCTGGGATCTTTGCTAATTCTAGTGGGGATCCTGTTCCATGCAATGGAAGCCAAAACAGAGAAGGGCCTCCTCAGCCTACCAATCAAATTTGCCCATTTGCTAAGCTTCAGTTTACTTTAGGCCAACAAAAAATACACATAACTATGTATACATGATTAAAATGTGAACTTATTAAATGCACGCTATACTCACAAACATGCATCAGTGAATGGAAAAATTCTGAAAGAAAGTGAGACAAAAAAAACCCTATACTTTGACAAAAATGCATAGACAAATGTGTACAAATGTCCACACAAGAAGAAAAAGCAAGGCCCAGACACCTGATATTTTAAAATTGGTGGGATGAAGAGAAACACAATAAAATAGAAAGTAAGAACAAAAATAAATGTTATTATTAGAAGCTGGAATCTGTTAGTGTCTCACAATGCAGTTCTAATTTTGCAAACTATGAGGTCTTTGAAAAGCTCAAGTTGCAACACTTTTCAACATTTACAAGAATTCCTTCTTCTCACAATGCATCATATATTACATAAATTTTGTCCTGAGAGTTATCTGTGTCCAGAACTCTTATCGGTGGTAAAATGTCTCTCAGTATGAAGATTTCATTCAATTTTCATAGCCAATAGCAATCCTCCTCAATAATAGAGACATCACCCTGCCAACAACCAGCTTAGTTAAAGTGATGGTCTTCACAGTAGTAATGTAAGGCTGTGAAAGGGGGACCATAAGGAAGGCTGAGTGCAGAACAATAGATGCTGGAGAATTGTGATGCTGGAGGAAGAGTTTTGAAAGTCCCCTGGAGTGGAAGAGGATTCAGATCAGTCAATCCAAAAGGAAATCAGCCCTGACTCCTCCTTGGAGGGATAGAGATACTGAAGCTGAAGCTCAAATACTTTGACCAACAACTGAGAAGATTCAGTGGAGAAGGCCCTGGTGCCAGGAAAGATTGAGGGCAAAAGAGAAAAGGGGAGGCAGAGGATAAGATGGTTAGACAACATTATTTATGTGGCAGATCTGGGTAGACTCCAGAGGATGGCTGGTATGATGTGGTCCATGGAGTCGCAAAGGGTCAGACTTGAGTGCACGACTGAGCAAAAAGCTATTCTCCATGCAATTCATTTAATTCCCTTCTTGAAAAACACCCTGAAGATGTAAATTCCCTCCAGCCACAAGTTGTTCAGACTTCCTACATTTGCTTTTATCTATTTACTGTGAGTTGGTCTTTGTTTTTCTCTCACACTCTTGCTCTCTTGGGTTTTTATGAGCTATTTCTGTCATCCTGCTGCTCTATGAATATATTCCCCCTCTGCTTTCTTACAGCAAGTTCAGCAAACCTAATCTTGCATCTTTTGAGAATCAGTAACATCACTCAAGAAAACCAATCAGGATAAAAAGAAGTTGTGGTGAATTAGCTGTACTTCCCCCACCCTATTTTGCATGTGTGCATGCGTGCGTGCGTGCAGTGGTGGGCTCCAAAAAAATCCACCACCACACTGTGGGCATCGTCTACTTTGTGGATGTGGCCTACTTTGTGGCCATAGCCATGTGACTGAGTGGGTGATCTAGTCACACCTACCCAGTGGGCGTAGGATAAAAAAAATTACTACCTACTCTGTGGGCATGGTATGGTGGGCGTGGCCAGGGGAAAGCCCTGTATTGCACCCCAATTAGGACTACTTTATTTCAAATCTTGGATGGGCAGGTCCAGTTAGAATTTCTGCTACCGGTTCTGGCAAATTGGGGTGAACCTGCTGATGCCCACCTCTTTCTCTCTCTCTGTGTGTGTAAAAACAATGATTACTTGAACAGTACGAGTCTAATTTCCAAAGAGGTAATGTTATGTTTGGTTGTTATGGAGATCCTATGTTTACTTTGCTCTTATTGTAGAAAGAGCATGAAAGAGAACAGTGTTTCTCTATAAAATCAGATATGAGATGCTGGGGTGAAATTCTGCATATGGGAATCAAAGGCAAACAGCATATTTACTGTCTAAGATCCATCTGTTCACTGAAGGCAGTTGCAATTTAATAGCTGGAGGAGTTTATTCAACTTTAGGCCAATATTTCTTTCAAAATAATAATAATAGCCTTACTCATAGAGCAGTGGCATCTCCCACCTCTCTTCACAGGAATATCCCCCCTCCCCAAAGGAGATGGACAGCTGTGAATCAGTTCATAAAAATGTAGGTTGCCTTCTTTCTCTTACATTGAACAGCCCAATCCATAAAATTTCCCAGTGGGTGGTTACATAGAAAGTAAAAACAAATTCAGTCATTAAATCATGAAAATAAAAAACACATGGCCAAAATAAATAAATAAAATCTACAGCCAGTTAAAAATCATCACTATAATTTAAATAATATTATGAGCTAGTTTAAACAATGTCATTTACTGCTTTTCATTTATTGTTTTAAGATGGTAAACAACTGAAACTTGCAAACAACATTTCAGTTCTGCATAATGGTATACATTGTAATTCTAATTTTATGTGGATTTTACAAAAAAAAAGGTTCTAGATGTCCCAGGGTTTGAAGGAAAATCTGATCTCAGTCACTATAAGAAATCTGCTTCTGATATCTCATCCATGCTAGTGGAATCCACCAGACAACAATTCTAGTTTTAGGAAACTCTTTGCATTTTATTGTGAAGGACAAACAAAGAAAGTATATATCATTACCTGCCTGGTAGATCCTTTTCTGGATGGGATCATTGTTCCTAGGTTAGCATGGAGTACTTCAGAAAACCATCTAATATTTAATCCACCTGTCTATGACAGATTGGTATTTTATTACAAAGCCTTACAATTCATACATCTATAGAAATAACATAATTGATAATTGAAGTATTACTTTACTGTCTAAATTGAGCCTGATCCACTAACAGCTACTGGTGTTCCTCCCTGATCAGTTTATTTTAGACGACTGTAATCTTGTCATTGATTGAATTGAACATGTATAAATTACACAGTGTGAAAAGGAACCAGACATGCCAATATTACAGTCTAATTGGAAACCAATTTTGCCAGTCATCAAATTATCTAGAGTAGGAGTCACAGCTAATCCAACAAAATTACTCTGGGCAATTTCTTGGAGCCCACACTCTGAATGTATAATAACAGCATGATACTGAAATGTGGCATAGATGTGCAGTAGTGCAGTGATTACAGTCTGGGCAGGTTATCCTGCTATGGTAATAGAGTAGACCACACTGCCAGTGACTCAAAACTGAGCATCAAGTGGCAGTTAACTAACCTGACAACTCTGAGGACTAGTGGTATTGGCGAAGTCCACAGGGAAGGGTGATGGTCCCCAAGTGAATTAAATCCCACTTGAATCCATCTTGATGGAGGGCAGCAGCTTCATCAATACTAGCCTGGGGCTGAGGAGGACTTAGTGTGCCAAAAGAGCTCAGGACCAGAAAGTGACTCACAGAACTGGATCAGTGGTACTATGGGTCTCATGCTGCGATGCAGAAAGCAGATGAAAGGCCACTGCATTATATTTGCAGGACAGTCTTTATGGCTGATTGCCATGATGATCACCAATATTCTGAATCAGATATGGCACAAGAAGAAGAAAGAAGAAAGAAAGAAGTACAGTGATGAATGCACTCGTAATGACAATCCCTGTAGCTTCAGCCCCATATAAGAATCCAAAACTGCAGGCAACTGTATTGAGTCATATCAACAAAGCAACTGTGATGGATTTCATTTCCACTCTAGGAGGTCTTTTGAAAATCTAATAGATCTTAATTGTTGTTCAAGACCAACCTAAAACAGAAATGAGCACAGCACTGGATGCTACTGGTTTTTGAGCAATGAAGACCTTTACCTTTACTAAAAGCTAAAGGATGAGAGAAAAGTAAGAGGAGGTCAGGGTAATCTTTTCTCCCTCCTCCAGCTTGCAAAAATCTAGACATAAACGTGTTCATCAAATGTTCTCCCCCAGGTTCTATTGGTTGTTGATGTCCTTGTGGCCGTTTTTTTCTTAGATGTATTATTCCTCCTGGAGTGTTTCTACTCAACCTGGGATCACATATTAGATGTGATGACATATTGCTAACCAGCTTATTAATTTTCAGTAAGTGCTGATGTCACTTGAAGAAAAGCAAGTCCAATAGAATGAGGGTGAAAACAACAAACCAGGTTATCCCTCTCCTCACACACCCTAATTTTACAGGCAGATGAAGCATGGTTTGTTATGTGGTCAGAGTTTTCAGACCACTGTCTGTCTTCACTCTTACTATTAATGCATGCTAAGCTTTTAAGCTGCTTCTGTGCTAGTTTGTGGTTCTTTGTTTCCATCTTTGAGTTCCAGCTTTTGACTTAAAGTCTGTTTTTGACAATGTGCCCTGTGATTTCCCGGGGAAGAATCTGAGAGCCTAATTGGCAAAGTCCTTTTATTAAAAAATATATGCCCTTGAATTTTTAGACACTACAGAAAATAACTAGATTGGTGTGGTCAAACAAGGGTGTAATTTTCCCTGTGGTGAGAGATTTCTAAATCTGCACAGCCGTCTGGCTCCCTGAGAGTATATTATCATATTTTTGCCTTCCCACTACAGGGAGATTGCTGTGCATTTAGCTCCCTCTGTCAATAATGTGCTACTAAAGACTCCTTGCTCTACCTTCCAATAATACATATTAGCAAACAAGCCCGTGAATTAAAAATCTTGGGCTGTCACTGAATAAAGAACATATAAAGATGCATATCTGAATTGTAGAAAATCCCACATAGCTTTGTGTTTGTTCTGTGCCAGTGATGGCGAATCTATGGGACACATGCCAGAACGGGCATGCAGGCCCCTCTCTGTTGGCACCCACACCATTGCCCCAGCACAGAGTTCACCCCACCCCTCTGTCCAGTCCAATGGGAGCATATCCTCCCTTCCCCAGGACAGAGTTCCCACCGCTCCTCTGCCCAGCAGCCCAATGGGAGTCCTCCCTCCCTCTCCCCAGCACTGAGTTCACCCTGCCCCTCTACCAGCAACCCAGTGGGAGCACTTCCTCCCTTCCCCAGCACAGAGTTTGCCCCACCCTTCTGTTTGAGCACTCAGTCTCTAAAAGGTTCGCCATCACTGTTCTATGCTATGGAGTTTTAAAGACAACCATTGTGTTCTGAAATGAGGACCATTCTTCAGTATAAATGAAGTGGCCAAAATCCTGTTCCTTAGCATAGTAAAGCAAACAAGAGTAGGTCCATCAAATTAATGGGGATTTGGTGAGTCAACCCCTCCAGGGGTTCCACTGATTACAATGGGTTTGCTGTAATTACAACTTACTTTAGCATAGTAAGTTGCAGTAAGAGTAGCTTCATTTCACCAAATTAATGGGCCTCCTCTAGCATGATTCCTTACACCAAGCAATAGGATTTGGCCTATATCTTATAAAATAGGGTGGTAGAATATGATGGGTCTTACCTGGACCCTAGCAGATTTGTTTTGCTTTAAGTGGCATCAGCGTTTAAGGAACTAATTGTACATGTGACAGCATCGTATATGATAAGTGATCCTTAGCTGGATGGAATAAATCAAAGAGAAATAATGAGTCTGAGAAATAAATGGCCTTGAGGACATCAACATTGTGTTGTGATCCAGCCCTCCTCCAACTCTGAAGAGGACCTGGGTCAGGAGGCATTCCCCATGCCCAACCCAGTTCTGCTTGCACCGGACCCCAAGGATGCCCTGAGCCAGGGATTTCAGCCTGTGCCTGGCCCAAGTCTGTTTTCCCTGGCAGCTGACCTGTCAGATCAGGAGTCTGGCTCTGACAGTGATCAGCCCTCAGTCAGAGAGAGGTCCAGGAAACAGCTATACCTGACACACAGGCAGGCTGCAGCCAAGCACCAAAGAAGGCTCCCAGCTGATACCGATTAGCTGGGAGGCTTATAAGCAAGCTTCTTGCAGCCTGCTAGTGTCGGTACAATTTTTGTGCAAAGACTGACATCCTGCTTGACTCCAGACTGCCTGTCTAGACCCTGACCTGCCTGCCTGCTGTGACCCTGACTTCTCTGCCAACTCTGACGATGCCCCTGGGCACCCTTTGGATTAAACTACTGACTCAGACTACCAGTAAACATACCTCGGCTTGCCTTTTGGACTTTGATATCTGGACTATCCTCAAACAAGACACTCTGTGTAGCACCACTGTGTGGAGACTGTGCCTGCCCAGGTGGGTCAGCACACATTGAATTAAAACTGTAGGAGAACATTTGATCAACACTTGAGAACAGTGGAACAAAGCAAGTGCTTACAAATCCATAGATAGCAAGGATCCAGTTCCCTTGGCTGCACAAAATCCCTAGATGCAAGAGGTGGTTGTGGGATAAGATATTGGTTCATCTAGCAGAAATTGAAAATCTTGGAGTCTTTTGGACTCCAAATCCCAAAATTGCAAAGTCCAAAGTGGGATTCTGGGAATTCTGGTCTAAATATGTAACTTTGCAGGCCGGGCAATTTATGGAATTCAATTGAAGAGGCAGCATATTAGGCTGGGAAAAGAAGCCTCCATCTAATGGGAAGCAGGAGACATCATTAAATAACCATAATGTCTTTCTAGTCCATTGATTCTTACAACTGTAGTACTGTAGAGGCAGCAGCCTTTGCAGCAAAGAGGTGCCAATATACCAGGTCTTCTTATTCTGCTATACCCGGATCTGCATATTGGCTATCCTCATGGTGATCAGGCATGAAGACAGTCCTGAAAATATAATGCAGTGGCCTTTCATCTGCCTTCTGCATCACACCCATACCACTGATCCAGTTCTGCGAGTCACTTTCTGATCCTGAGCCCTTTTGGCATACAAAGTCTTCATTAGCTCCAGGCTACTATTGGTGAAGCTGCTGCCCTCCATCAAGATGGATTCAAGTGGGATTTAATCAGTGGTGGGCTAAAAAAATTTTTACTACCACACTGTGGATGTGGTGTGGTGGGCATGGCCAGGGGGAAAGCCCTGTGTTGCACCCGAATTAGGACTACTTTATTTCAAAACTTGGATGGGCAGGGCCAGCTAGAATTTCTGCTACTGGTTCTGGTGAACTGGTGCGAACCTGTTGATGCCCGCCACTGGATTTAATCCACCTGGGGACTATCACCATTCCCTGTGGATTTCGGCACCCTAGGTCATTAGTCCTCTGGGTTGTCAAGTTAGTTAACCGCCGCCTGATGATCAGCATTGAGTCACTGGCAGCAGGGTCTACTCTATTACCAAAGCAGGATAACCTGGCCAGAGTGGCATATCAGGTCTTATTTTTTTTATTTATGACTGCTTTCTTCTTTCTTTGCCTCTCCTAGGTTTTGGGATGTCTACGCCAGCAACAGTCGCTGGTAAAGCCTTCCTCATTGTTTATGGCCTCTTTGGGTGCGCTGGAACCATCCTCTTCTTCAACCTGTTCCTGGAACGTATCATTTCACTACTGGCTTTAGTAATGAAGGCATGCCGTGAGAGACAGCTGCGAAGAAGTGGCCTTCTACCTCCAACCTGCCGAAGAGGCTCTGCCATGTCTGATGTTGATAGCCTGATTGGATGGAAGCCATCTGTCTATCACGTAATGCTGATTTTGGGAATTTTGGCCATCACTATTTCTTGCTGTGCCTCAGCCATGTACACAGCTGTGGAAGGATGGAATTACATTGACTCCTTGTATTACTGTTTTGTCACTTTCAGCACCATTGGGTTTGGTGATCTGGTGAGCAGTCAAAATGCCATCTACCGAAATCAGGGATTATACAGATTTGGGAACTTCATGTTTATATTGATGGGGGTATGCTGTATATACTCCCTTTTTAACGTCATCTCCATCATAATCAAGCAGGTTTTAAACTGGATGCTAAGGAAGTTTCATTGCAGATGTTGCCCGGATTGCAATAAGCCAAGCACTCGCCTTGGCCGGCGTAATGCTATCACACCAGGATCCCGTTTCCGCCGGCACAACTTCTCTATGGAGGCTGACGGACAATATGACAGCGACACCGAGGGGAGGCGGCTCTCAGGTGAAATGATCTCCATGAGGGATCTCACAGCCTCCAACAAAGTCTCCTTGGCACTTCTGCAAAAGCAACTGTCTGAGACGGCCAACGGCTACCCTCGGAATGTCTGTATAAACACTCGGCAAAATGGCTTTTCAGGGGGGGTTGGTGCTTTAGCGATCATGAACAATAGATTGGCAGAGACAAGCGATTCTAGGTAGAAATATTGAATTGATCTTCTACAAAACCAAGAAAACAATTTTTCTTATTGTTTATTTAATAAAACGATGTTTTAAAAATCATCAAATTGATCTCAAGTGCAGGTTCCTGGGAAATTATACATTTTATTTTAAATGTTAGCCACTGAAGAAAATTTCCTAAAAGCTTTTCTTAGGATCCATTTGTACAGATCTCTTTCAGGATCTGATTCTTTCAAAAGTAGCATCAGGAACAGCAGCTAGTAATCAGGGGTAATCAAGCATTTGGGAGTTATCAGTCTCCATGCAGTCAAGGTCACTGAAAGTGGAAGGTTCATCTAACACAGGGGTGCCCAAACTTTTTGGTCTGTGGGCTGGTCACGTAGTTCAGGGGTCTGGTCACTAGGGCCTGGGGCCGGATCCAGCTCCCAATGCCAATTCATCCGGCCCGCAAAACCCTCATTGCTTCCAGAAGCAGAAGTAAAACACACCCATACGGGCATGATTTACTTCCGCTTCCGGGAGCAATTAGGGTTTTGTGGGCCAGATAAATTGGCATTGGAGGGCGGATTTGGGCCCCGGGCCTTAGTTTGGGCACCCCTGATCTAACATCTGCCCAGCCTCTCTCTACATTTTATTTATTTATTTACATTTTTATACCGCCCTTCTCGCTGGGGTGACCCAGGGCGGTTTACAACATCATAAAAGCATAATACAACCCAACCCAAACCCATTGTTAAAAACTTCAAAATTACAATTATAAAATTTAAAAAGTTTTTAAAAGTTATAAAAATCCACAGGTCCCAATAATAATTAAAACTTAAAAACAAAAGATTAAAAGACCTGGGGGGAGAGGGAGCTCAAACAAGCCAGTGTATGTGGTGTATGTGGGATGCTGATGTTGAAACAGGATGGTAAACAAATCAGCAGCCACCTGCATGTACAACAGAGGGTGAAGGAGGTCCCCAGTCAACACCATGCATGCAAACAAGTAGCTGCTGTTGAGTTGTCTTCCCAATGTCTCTACCCCAATCTCCTAATTCCTCCCAGTAAGGATGGAAATACCATTCCTTATCTATCACCCCACAGATAGATACTAGCTATCTGCTGTCTGGGGATAGCTGATAACACTCTTTATTCAATGGGTTGCTTTCTTGAATAAAGGCAATGAGCTAGTTATTATAGTAAACAAGGTCCCATGGTACAGTGGTTAAACTGCAGTACTCCAAAACTCTGCTGACTGAGATCAATCTCAGTGGGCTTGAGGCTTTCCATCCTGCGGAGGTCAGTAAAATGTGTACCCAGTGTGTTAGGAGCAAAATGCTAATTATCTTGTGAATCACCAAGAGGGTGCTCTAAGTGCCACAGGATGGTATATAAGTGTAATTGCTATTGCCGTTGTGACTAAGCTCTGCGAAGAACTTCATTGAAGGGTGAAAAGGGTTAAGATGCAGCATCAATATTTCACAACATTACAGATCTGTTCCTCTCCTGAAAAGAGCTAATTACCCCCATTAGCTTTCCTCCTGATCCTTAATGTACAGAGGCAAAGAAAGACTTACAGTATTCAAGTGCTGGTGAAGCATCAGGGTTACTTTTGACATTAACCTTTGAAAAACACAAATTCCACTCCAAAGGCATAACTCAGTTCAAGAACTGGGTTGAGATGAGACTGTGTCCATGAAAATGAAACTTCAGCATGATAATTCTGCAACTACATAATGCATTAGTGAAAGCCAAGGTAGTGTCATGGACAGAGTTGTTGGATTAGAACTTTGGAAGACCCACTAAGCCTTAGCTCAGCCAAGGAACCTATTGAAAAGTTCCTTGTGTAATTCTGCTATGATCTTTTCATTTTAAGAAGCAAACATCTTGCAAAAATGAAAAAGATTATGTATTTGATGTACTGTATTGTGGATTCTCATGCTGCTTCCAACTTATGGCAACCCTCATGGGCTTTTTGAGGTATGTAAGATGTTAAAAGAAGTGGCTTACCATTATTTTCTAAGCATGGAATGAGATTTGAACTGAGGTCTCCTGAGTCCTAGCCTTTCATTCTACCCCCTATGCCACACTGGTTGTTAGCTGCCAGGCAAGCTTCAAGAACAAAGCATTAAGAATGAGCGCCAATGAAAGGAAAAAGAGTACAACAGGATAATGACACAATGCAAATGTTACTGATTAGGTTTGCATTCCTTTGTATTTGTATACCAGATTTGCAAACTTCAGATATTCAAATGAGGGATCATATTTTATGGTCAGCATTTCATGCTAAACCTCAAAGTGTCAGAAGGTTCACCTGATCTTTACAAACCATTGAGGAAAACCTGAGGTCTTCCATTTACATGGATTACCAGTCTATTCTTTCTTGTAAAAAGACACTCTTATCAAGCCAGTAGGAATGTCAAACTCCCACAGTTTCATGCCACAGAGGCTACAGATACTCAGTGATATCCATACTTAGTGTTCAGGCACACAAGTCATGTTTTGCTAACAGAGGATTTAAGATGCTGCCTTAGATTGGCACCATGCCAGTCCACAGATATGAAGTCAGTGCTATAAAATCTATTCACTCACAGGTTGGTGAGTCTGCTGTAGATGTGAACTTTGTATGAGTTACCCAAGGTGCTGAACTTATTTTGGCAATAGGCTTCACCACCTTGGATTGCTCCTATGAAGTTCAGACTAAAACTCTGAGTGGATTCACCATCTCTGTAAAACTAATAACTAGTTCCTTTTCCCCTCAATAATCTGATTTGTTGGACTTCAACAGGGGTGGTCAACCTTGATGTTCCAGTTGTTCTTGGACTTCAGTTACCAGAAACCCAAGTCAGCACACCTGCTGATCATGGCTTCTGGGAACTGAAGTCCAAGAACAACTGGAGCACCAAGGTTGGCCACCTCTGGACTACAACAATCATCATTTTCCAATCATCACAAGCACAGGAGACCAATCAAGACCACAGCAGGAGGCAAAGGGTTAAGCCTCACCCTCTCCTATGCCAGATTGGAATCAAGAGTGGTCTCTCTGACTCCATTTTCCTTGTAAACCATCACTGATGCAATTGCATTACATGAACAGTGTCTTCTGAGGTTGGCCTATGTCAATTTGGTATTAGAAGATCATATTCCAGGTGAGCCACTTGGCTTACCACTCTTCTGATTCTGGCACAGAAAGGGTCAAGTAGAGAAAGAGAAAAGTACTTTTTTGGGACTACAGCTACCAATCCAGTTGGCCAAATAATCATGGTTCTCCAGGGTATTTTAGGAATTGTAGTCAAAGGACTCTCTCTACCCACTGTTGAATTTAAGGACAAAAAGTATACATATTTCCCACCCTCCCACCAAACTGAAAGCATGGAGAAAACTAAAGAGAGGCCAAAATGGCAAAAGATAATGGGACAAGTCTATGAAATTGCATAGATGTTAATTGCCAAACTAAGCAGAGGGAAAAGACCATGATCTCAGTGTCTTCTTCCTGCATGTTGTCTTGCTTTGACTTCTTCTGGTTTCCCATAAACCAAAGCTCCTTCCCAAAATGTCTTGTAGATGCCTTGCTTTTTCCACACACTATATGGTGCAGACTACAAATTGCTAGCAAAAGTGACAGATCCAGTCCCCTGCTGGCTTCATTAACTGCCCCGATTGGCGATAACAGATTTTCATGGTTTTTTGCTTTGACAGCAGCCGGTGGAATCTTTCACACTCACTGAAAAGCACATGAAACATAAAAAGAGCGGATAGGAAACCACAGAACCAGAAAGTAAAATTAATTTAACCAAGATGCATTTCCTTGCCATGTATTCTGGGTGTCATAAATTACTTCCAGAACGCCTGGAGTGTTTGGTTTATGCAGCTTTGAGTTGCTCGGGTTATCTTGGTTCAGAACTTCACTGTCTTTTCTGTGTATGACATAGTGGTTGTATCAGTGATAGTAAACTGGTCCCAAGAGATAGACAAGTAGGAATTTTCAGTGGACTCAGGAAATACAAAAAGATTAATAAATGATAGAGCTACTTGTGTAGTTTTTAAAGTGGTAGCTGTGTTATTTTGTGTAGGATATCAGATAAAAAAACAGAACCGGGGGGGGGGGAGAGACAAAAAAATTGTGGGACCTTAAAAACTAACTGCTACATTTTAATGCAAGCTTTCATGGATCAAGCCCACTTCCTCAGACATAGGTGTTAAATATGGGTTTTTTCTTCTTGTTGTCCAATAGAGCTACTTCTTTTGTGTCCCGATAAAATCCTGGACTGCCAAAATGAAGCCACTTTCTTGGCATGTTTCTGACAGCAATCGGCAGAGCAGTAAATAAGCCAGATTCTGTATTTCTCCACATTCACAAAGTGTGTTGTCGTCCACCAGTAGCCCCCACTTGGGCATTTTGGCCTTACATTTAGGCACTCTGACCCTCAGCTTATTCAGGGTCCTCCAAGTGATGTAGGCAAAGTCAAGCTCCTCATCTATATCCTCCTTTAATGATGTTCCTTGCCCAGTGAGCTTCTTCCTCCATCTTTTAACTTGGTTTTTCTCTTGTGTGCCCTCAAAAAAAATTAATCAATTGAACACAGAATTTCAAAGAGAAGCAAGGAAAAATAAGGAAACCTACCTAAATGAACAATGCAAAGAAATAGAGGAAAACAACATAAGGAGTAGGACTAGAGATCTTTTTTAAAAAATGGGGAAATCAAGGGGAAATGACCATGATAAGGAACAAAAATGGCAAGTATTTAGCTGATGCAGAAGAGGTTAAGGAAAGATGGCGAGAGTACACAGAGAAACTACAAAAAAGGACCTCAACACCCCTGATAATCACAATGATGAGAACATTGAACTTGAGCCAGTCATCCTAGAGAGTGAAGTCGGAAAGGCACTAGAAAGCACTGCAAACAACAAAACCAGTGGAGATGATGGTATTCCAGTTGAATTTTTCAAAGCCATAAAAGATGATGGAATCAAATTATTGCATTCTATATACCAACAGATTTGGAAAACACAACAATGGCCACAGGATTGGAAAAGATCAGTATATGTTCCAATTCCAAAAAAGAGTAATGCCTTTATTATTGAACAATTGAAATTATTGAACAAGTGTACTCATCCCACATGCTAACAAGATAATACAGGATAGACTGCAGCAGCACATGGAGAGAGAATTACCAGAAGTCCAAGCTGGGTTCTGAAGAGGCAGGGGAACTAGAGATCATATTGCCAACATACATTGGATTTGGAGAAAACAAAGGAATATGAAAAACAAGTCATCTTCTGTTTCATTCACAGCCTTTGACTGTGTGGGCCACAACAAAATGTGGCAAGTAATTAAAGAGATGGGGATACCAGAACACCTTATATGCCTCATGAGAAATCTATACAAGAAGCAACAGTTAGGACAGAATACAGAATGATGGAGTGGTTTGTAATAGGAAAAGGAGTAAGACAAGGCTGCATTTTGTCACCCTGCTTATTCAACTTGTACAAAAAGCACATAATGTACACAGAGCACATAATGTGCAATGCAGGGTTGGACAAATCACAATATGGGATCAAAATTGCTGGGAGAAAAATCAACAACTTGAGATACGCAGATGATACTACCCTAATGGCAGAAAGTGAGGAAGACTTAAATAAGCTGGTTAGGTTGAAAGAAGAGAATGCAAAAGCTGGCTTGAGACTCAACATCAAGAAAACCAAGATCATGGCAACAGGCCCTATCAGTCCCTGGAAAATAGATGGGGAAGAAGTAGAAGCAGTGACAGATTTTACTTTCTTAGGATCAAAGATCACTGCATATGGTGACTGCAGCCATGAAATAAAAAGGGAGACAAGCTATGAGAAACCTGGGGAACATAGTGAAAAGTAGAGACATCACACTGCAAACAAAAATTTGCAGAGTCAAAGCAATGGTATTCCCAGTGGTAATGTATGGTTGTGAGAGCTGGACTATTAGGAAAGCTGAGCACAGAAGAAAAGATGCCTTTGAAGTGTGGTGTTGGAGGAGAATTTTGAGAGTCCCCTGGACAGGAAGGAGAACAAATAGGTTGATCCTAAAAGAAATCAACCCTGACTGCTCCTTAGAAGGTCAAATAGTAAAGATGAAGCTAAAGTACTTTGGACATCAAATGAGAAGAGAGGATTCACTTGAGAAAGCCTTGATGCTGGGAAAGGTGGAGGGCAAAAAAGATGGGGGCGGCCAAAAATGAGATGGCTAGATGGTATTGTAGATGCAATGGGCACAGAGCTGGACAGGCTGAGGAAGATGGTGGAGGACAGAGGTGCCTGGCGGACAATGATCCATAGGGTCTCAAAGGGTCAGAATCGACTGTGCAACTGAACAACAACAAAAACCCTCAAAAATGTTTGTTCTTGCCATTGATAGAGCTACTGATATTGTTCTTGAACTTGACTGATTGCTAGCTCTTTTCTCTTCCCTGGCATTTTACAACAAAAAGCCTAAGGCTGTTTTATAAATCCTTCAGACTAAGCTTACTTCAATCAGACTATTTTCAAACATACAATAGGCTGTGTCCGGCTGCAATTTTTCATTAATCAAAGGCACATCTGCTTGTCCATGTCAGGACACCATAATTTTTGCCAGTGCCTGCTAAACATTGCAACACTCTTAGGTTTCTAGAAGCCTCCTCCTGAGAGCTGTTCTAGAGCACACCTGCACATTTTAAGCAGAGATTGGTAGTAACTAGATACAGGCATGATTGACTTAGAGGCAAAAGGTCAGCAGTTCAAAACCCTAGTACAGTACTGCATGACGGAATGAGTGCCCACCTCTGTCTCAGCTCCTGCCAACCTGGCAGTTTGAAAGCAAGAAATTGCAAGTAGAAAAATAGGGACCACTTCAGTGGGAGGGTAAACAGCGTTCCATGCGCTTCGGTGTCTAGGCATGTCTGCTACATGTCCACAGAAATGTCTGCAAATGCAGACAGCGCTGGCTCTTCAGCTATAAACGGAGATGAGCACTGAACCCTAAAGTCAGATACAATTGGCTTTCGAGGAAGGGTGACCTTTAAGTATTTTTGGGTAAGCAGCAATTAAACTAAGTACAGTAGTTGCAAAGTTACTTTTTAGGCATAACAAGTAACACCTAGTCACTTTCAAATGTTACTTTTAAAGGGCATTTTTAGACATTGTCTTACCAACCCTAAGTGGCAAAGAAGGCAGCATTCATTCGTATTGCCTTTCATATTTCTTAAAATGTGTTCATAGCAAAATATTTATTCATTCATTCATTCATTCATTCATTCATTCATTTATTACCCACATTTCTAACGCCACCCCCTTGCCAAGACGACTCCGGGTGGCTCACAACAAACAAAAATTCACAAAAACGTTAAACAGCATTAAAATTGAACTATTACAATTTTAAAAAATTAAAATTAAAATTAAAAAAATTAAAATGCCCTCCCAATACCGCATAGCAAACTGATAGCCCGAGCAATAGTCACACAAGCCAACCCAGGGTGGTTTGTAAGTGATGAAATGTCAGGGGAGGGGAACACAGGTAGACACAAGAGCCTGAATGTGTTTTCCCTCTCCATTTCGTCTAGATCTACAGATAGATTGGTGCTCTAAGACCTTACTTCTTCATCTAAGTAAGGTCATTTCCTGTTCTTCTTCCTCCTGCATCTTAGTTTTTTGTTGTTCAGTCGCACAGTCGATTCCGACCCTCTGCGACCCCATGGACCACTGTCCGCCAGGCATTCCTGTCCTCCACCATCCGCCTCAACTCGCTCAGCTCTACACCCATTGTGTCTACAATACCATCCAGCCATCTCATCTTGGGCCGCCCCCTTCTTCTTTTGCCCTCGACCCTTCCAAGCATCAAGGCCTTCTCCAGTGAATCCTCTCTTCTCATTTGATGTCCAAAGTACCTTAGCTTCATCTTTATTATTTGACCTTCTACGGAGCAGTCAGGTTTGATTTCTTCTAAGATTGACCTATTTGTTCTCCTCGCTGTCCAGGGGACTCTCAAAACTCTCCTCCAACACCACATCTCAAAGGTGTCTATTCTTCTGCGCTCTGCTTTCCTAATGGTCCAGCTCTCACAACCATACATTGCCACCGGGAATACCATTGCTTTGACTAGACGAATCTTCGTTTGTAATTTGATGTCTCTACTTTTCACTATGCTCCCCAAGTTTCTCATCGTTTGCCTCCCAAGAATCAGTTGCCTCTTTATTTCATGGCTGCAATCACCATCTGCAGTGAGCTTTGATCCCAGGAAAGTAAAATCTGTCACTGCCTCTACTTCTTCCCCATCTATTTTCCAGGGACTGATAGGGCCTGTTGCCATGATCGTGGTTTTCTTGATATTGAGTCTCAAGCCAGCTTTTGCACTTTCTTCTTTCAACCCAATCAGGAGCTTCTTTAGGTCCTCCTCACTTTCTGCCATTAGGGTGGCATCATCTGCATATCTCAAATTGTTGATGTTTCTCCCAGCAATTTTGATTCCAAATTGTGATTCCTCCATCCCTGCATTTCACATTATGTGCTTTGTGTATAAGTTGAATAAGCAGGGTGACAAAATGCAGCCTTGCAATCTTAAGAAATACAGCCCAGTATTGGAGATTTTGGGACAGAAGTCTAATACGTAATCCTTTTTCCTCCTGCACTGTCATAAACTGATAACTGGTTTCTGCAGTGATTGTGCTTCCTCAATAGTCATAACCCCAGCCCTAGATAATAAACTTAGAACTTCAGAGCTGGAAGGGACCCTATGAATCATCAAGTCCAATCCCTATCAAGGAAGCACAGTGAGGAACTGAACTCCCAACTGAGATCTAAACCACTAAGCTACCTAGTAGTTCACTGTATGCTGCCAGTAAAATATGAAATATTCCTAACATTAGCATCACCTGCCACCACCGTCACCAACAACACAGTCGAGAACTTCAGCAGAACGGGAGACAAGACATGTTTTACTGCCTTGTGCAACCAAGCATCCTTAGTGTTGGTGTGAAACTACCACGGGATACAACTCTGCGAAATGATCAAAGAACACCTCACTGCTTTAAACACATCACAGGGTTCCCAAATGCCTCACAAAAGTGAGAAACTGTTGCCGCACAGTTGGGGAGGTAAACAAAAACCTAAATCCAGCGCTGTGCTAGCCGAAAGTTAATTATATCCTTAATAGTTTCACAATGAAATCAACAAGATCATGTGTGCATCTTAAACTGTGCCTGGACCACAGCCAACAATCATAAAATGCTGCCAAAGCACTGCAAAATACATACAGAATTGACATTATTGTATAGCATATTTTACATCTATTTTAAAATTGTTTTCTGGTGTGCAATTTAAAGAAGAATTCATTCATGCATTCATTCATATTTATATTGCAGCTCACTCACCGTGGTGACTCAGGGCAGCTTACAGACAATACAATCAATAAAATAATAATAATATAATAATACAATCAATGCGGGGGGGGGGGCGTGTGGCAGTGAAGCCTCCCACATCTTCTTCACTCCATAGCCGGGTTTATTGGAGAATACCTCTCCTGTTCATAGTTCTTCAATTTACTAGCAGAAAATGTAAGTTGTCCTTGTTTCATTTGGGGGGGTTAAATCTAGACTGCTCAGTCTCAGACATGGGAGTTTTTCCCCACCCCAAAGTAAAACCAGGGATTACTGATATAGCCCTATTATATCTAGAAAGTTTAATGGTTTTTCTGCTTGCGTCTGAAATCGTCCCTAGAACAAAGCTGATCTGGTGTTCAGCAGGTAAGGTGTATTGTTATTAAGGCCACTGGCCTGGAATGCTTTCAACCTGCTTAAAAATATTACATAAAACTTAACAGCTTCCTTCGGTTCCTACCAGTGGGAGGACAGTTCAGATCATTAGCTTGAGGGGATGTTATTACTAAATGTTCATGGTTGAGAGGAGATCCTAAGAAACAATTGTATAGTTATCGTTGGAGCCTTTCAGGCTGTCAGACGTAAGCCTCATGTTCTGTTCAATTCTGTAAACTTCAACAGCTATTGCTATAATTATTTGGCATTTTTCCCCCAGCAGACTAGTTCTGATGTTTGTGACAACTGAGCAGAAGTAAACACTCTAGAGAGGATTAAAATGCAAAAGAAAAATTAACTTTATCTCTGAAAGAAATCTGCTTAGAATAATGAGGGAGGACAGCCCTTGATCTGGCTTCCACCTATACCAGGGGTTCTCAACGTTTTTTCCAGCCACAGGCCGGACCACGTACCCTCAGACAGCTGAGTGGGCCTGACTGATACCATAAAACACGTCCTTGCCTGTTGTAAATGTGTTTATGATGGTCACAGACTCATATACAGCTGTAGTAAACACATTTACGATGGCCATGGACTCATTTATAGCTGTAGTAAACACGTTTATGTGGCCATAAATGTGTCTTCAGCCCATCCCACCACCGGCACTGCCGATGGCTGTGGGAGCGGCTGAAGCAAGGTCAGGGGCTGAATTATTTGGTGCCATAGGCCAGATCTGGCCTGCAGGCCATAGATTGTGAACCCCTGACCTATACATATTTACACAATTAAAAACTGAGGTGCAACTGCTTGAGGGGAAAAAAATAAGAAGTGAGCTCAGAGGGGTGGAAGAGCTTTAGAATAGCAGTCTGGTTATGCAAGGTAAGTTGAGGAGAACATACATGGGCCCAAGCTCATTACTGTTCATGGCCTCCTCAGCACCACCACTCCTAGTCCAGATTGCTTACTACCTGCGCCTGCTCTATTCCTATGCTCATCTGTAAACTAAATAAAGCAGCAGCCTGGACATATAGACTCCTGCTCTAGGTGCTTCTCTATATGTGTTTAGGAATCTATCCTAAATGGATTTTCTGAATGAATAAACAGTATATTTCTCTCTTTGTGCCTTACTACCTGTCTTCAGAGCAATTATTATTTCTCTTCAATAGTTACACATTAACTATTTCCACAAAAACTGCAACCATCTTTTGTTAGCATTGATAAGTGAATTGGAATTGCAGTCCAGTTGGAGGGCTGGTTACAGAGAGAGAGAGAGAGAGATGTCCAAGTAATATGATTAACATTCAGTTGCATAAAGCAAAAGTTGGGGCAGGAAATGGAAAAAGGAGAAAAATGCTTGATGTAGGAGGGATTCAATCTCCAATGTTGCTCAATTAGGGAGCCCACGAGGTGGGGAAATTCAGGTCTGCAAAAGATCTCACTTTGAGAAACTAAACAGCAGAGTTTGTGACAAGTTGACAGTAAGAGGGAAGATGGATCATCATTATGGTTCAAGCTAAGCCAACTCTTTCTCATCAGGGATTCCTGTGATCAAGTATGACATTTCAAGTGCAATGGAACAGGGCTCAGCTGATGTAACAGTAACCTAATTATCACCATAGCGACTGCAGGTGATATAGCCATAGATTTTATGTTTCATTGCTATCCTTTGGTGGTTATTACAAGTCACAGGTTGGGCTGCATCCCAAGTGCTTGTGCATAAGAACATTAAATGTCATATGTATCCATGTCTCACTGATTCCTTTTGAATTCACAATAGCTTTCTTCAGCTCCTGAATAGTGAAACTGAATATATTTTTAGAAGACTCATGTCCTCATTTCATAAGAAAAATCTTCAATGGCCAAGTCACACCTAGCCTAGACTGCAGGTCATTTGCAAGCCCATCCTCAAATCAGTGATGGGATGACAAAATTTTTACTACCACACCATGACGTCACAGACCCACCCAAACAACCACAACACAAACTCATAAATAAATTAAAGAAATAAAATAAATAAATAAAAAAAATAAAAATTAAATAAAAATTCACCCACCCACCCCAAACACAAATAAATCCACCCACCCACCCCAAACACAAATAAATCCACCCACCCACCCACCCCAAACACAAATAAAAACACCAAACACAAGCCCTGGGTCACTTACCCTGGGTTGGTCAACTCATCCGGGAGCAGAAGACTCGTCCGTGGCAGTGCAGCGCATGGCGGCAGCGCAGCAAACCATTGCAGTGGCAAAACGTCACACCGGCCTGGCGGCGCATCGTGCCAAGGGAAGGCCACTGCCGCTTTAAGCGCTGCCTGTGCTTTCTTTCCAGGCAGCCAAAATGGCTGCCTGTAACTGTGCATGCATCAAACCTCTATTTGATGCATGCGCAGTTCTATTTTGGCTGCCTGGAAAAAAATTCAGAAAGGGCTTCAGCCCGAACCGGGGAGGCGACCAAACTGGTTGCCCGGTGTTTTATGACCCCTCCTCAACCGGCAAACCCCTCGTGATGGGTGCTACCGGTTCGGGAAAACTGGCCCGAACCGGTAACATCCCATCACTGGCTCTAATCTTCCTACAGGAAGGTCAAGATACATAGATCAAAAAATTTAATTCCACTTTACACTACCAGTGCTGGAGACATTCAAGAGAAAACTGGGCAACTATCTGTCAGATCTACCTCCTTCCAACTCAGTTATTCTACAATTTTCCAATTTTAAGATCCAGTAAACCTTTTCCCTGTAAATGCAACAATTAGGCTCCTACACCAGCACCATCAATACCTGCCTGAGTAAGGACATATAAATAAGGATCCCCTCCCACCTTGTGTCATTTTGGTTACACTAGAACCTGATTCTTGGCTGGATCCTGCCAGCAATTGTACAAGTCTGGATCTGTGTGGGAAACACCATTGCTGTTACTGGCAAAAGATAAATGGCTGTGACTTGGCATTGGGGGGTGTCTACAGTCCCATAAGTGTTGGGGGTGAGATAGACAGGATGACTTAACTTTTGCCGAAAGGCTCCCTCCTGACAATTGCACAAACACCAGTAGGCAGTGGGATTTGCACCATCACTTTTTTTAAAGCCAGAAACAGATCACAACACAATAATTCTGAACCTAGACTAGGGGTGCCCTAACTTTTCAGGCTGTGGACCAGTCATGTGGTTCAGTGGCCCGGTCATGTGGTTCCTCCCACTGGAAGCAGAAGTAAAATGTGCCTTACAATCTGTGTTTTGCAACAGGATGAGATAGATTTTAGCCTGCCATTCTCTCTGCTTAAACCAGGGGTGCCCAAATTATGGTGCTCGAGCCGTAGTTTGGGCACCCTGACCTAGACAATCAAAGCCTACATAACAAGAAACCAAGTATGCCTCCACCACCACACATGCATACATTAGGTCAGTGGTTCCCAACATGGGACCCAGGCACCACAGGGGGACTACAATTCCCAGAAGCCTAAGTCAATACATTGGCTGATCAGTGCTTTGGGGGATTGACTTAGGCTTCTGAGAATTGAAGCCCAAAATCCAAAATTTGGTAAGGACTGCATTACGTTCTTCTAGTAAAATGTTTAGTAAACTAAACTAGCAAGCAAAAAAAAAGTTTGTGAAATGTAACTCACAGTTTAAAATGATAGGCCAGGCATTCAGTTCCTCCTAACCTTACATAAAATGATTGGAGGAGTATTTGCAGGCAAGGTATATAGCATACAATACTTTGACCTTAGTCCGAGTTCTTCCTCAGGTCTCATTGGTTGGAGTGTCCAGGGAAGACCTTGGGCTTTACTGAGAAATTCAGCAGCCATTCTTCTTTCCCTTGATGTTTACAACACAAATCATTTCTTCCATTCAAATCGCTAGATGCCTTTGGTTAAACTTTTTAACCCCACAAATGCTGGATAGAACATGAATGGGGTTCTGATCCATGCCATGAACAACCAGCAGCCCTTTGCTGTCCCCTTTGTGTGTCATGTGTTGTGTTTTCATGTCAGAGATTACTGACAGAGATTGCAAGGGATACTCAAATGAGGCTGCTTTCATGTTTCCCATTGTGCAGCTCTGGGGAAACGAACCCCATCCTTCCAGTCTCCAAGCTCAGTGCCTTACCCACTGAGCCACCGGGGGAGCTATTGCTGTCCTCTTGAAGTGAGCCCAGAATCACACAAATACTGATTCAGTCTGGATTTGTTCAAGGACTCACATAGCAGCCTCCTTTTCCCTGTGTTGACTGAATCAGTCACAATGACTAACTCAAATGGACTGTAATTTCCTACATTTGCTGTCCTGATGCAGCCAATGAGAAAATCAATACCAGCAACTGATTTCTATTGGCTAGTTCAGATGATTGGCTTCTTCAGTTCTAAAAGTATCATTCACACATTGCACTTATTTATCAACTGTCTCTGTATGGCCAGCAATATATTTTTAAATGACTCATCATCCATTATTTTGCTGATCTTTTTTAGCTGATGCTGTGTAAATAAAGTATGGAAAGAGGCTCAGTAGAAACATCTCCTGTTCTGCATTCCTTTTAAATGGGGCTATAAATTTTTTAAGGAAGAAGTCAACTAGAGAATGCTTAGGTTGGCAAAATGTGAGCTATCAAGTTTGTGTTTCGTCAGATAGATTGTCTACAGCCCCTTCTCTCTTCTCTCTTGTAACACTCGTAAAACAGCTCACCCATGAATCTTTACACTTATACTCTTTTAAGAGATCCTTGCCTTTAATACTTTTATGGCAGGCAGGTAGACCTCTCCATTCTGGGAACAATTGTGCCTGTTGATTCTAGTAAATGGAAATATTTTATCTCAGTTGTTTTTTGAAGAATTTACTAGAATTCATAAATTACTTTTTCGGTAAAGACATAATCTCAACTCTTTAAAAGTTTCAGGGTGGGAGAGAGCAGTTTTCTGTTTCCCAGAAGGGAGTAGATCAAACACACGGAAAGACACAAAGTGTGTTGCATAAATGCCTCCTTCATCAGGAACTTTGCAACCTAGTTCTGTGCAAGTCTAATTTGAACTATGCCCTGTTAAGGACCAAACTAGACATTAGAGATGTTACCATTAGAAGAAGAAGCTCCCTTAAGTGTTGTAAACATAAAATTGTCACAACATGAATGCTTCATCCAACCTATAATTTGAAACTAAACTTGCTTTGTTTTGTTGTAGGTACCGGGAACCTAAGGGTCAGTTGGGAGTCCTGCTCATGTACCTGCCTCCCTGCAGAGTAGCAGACTCCCTGCCTGAGCTCCTTGAGGCGGTCTCCATGCTGGCGTTGGAAACCCCCAGGCTCATGGTCCTGGGGGACTTCAACCTGCCATCATTGGGGACCGGCTCAGAGGTGGCTCAGGAGTTCACGGCCTCCATGGCAGCCATGGGCCTGACTCAGGTAATTCAGGGTCCTACCAGGAGCAGTGGCCACACCCCGGATTTAATCTTTTTGTCGGAGCTGTGGCAGAGTGATCTGTTTCTACAAAAATTAGATACCACCCCAGTGCCATGGTCAGATCACTATCTGGTGGCTCTAGACTTCCTAGGGGCTGGACTCCACCGCAGGGAGGCAGGGCCGATTAAGTGGGCCTGCCCCCGGCGACTAATGGATCCAGAAGGATTCCAGAGGGAACTGGGGGATTGTCCTCTTGACCTGCAAAGCGATTCATCTGAGGCCCTTGTCGCCGCATGGGATAAGAGAGCGACGGCAGCCTTGGACGCAATCGCGCCACTACGGCCTCTCCGAGTCCGTGGAGATAGATCTGCCCCTTGGTTTTCAGAAGAACTAAGGGAGCTGAAACGGGCGAAGAGACGCCGAGAGCGCCGCTGGGTGAAGACTCGAAGCGAGTCTGACCGATCACTGGTTAGAGCTGCTATTAAAGACTACCTAGTGGCGATAGGGGTGGTGAAGCGCCAATACTTCACCACCCTTATTGCCTCCGCAGATAATCGCCCAGCGGCCCTGTTCCGGGTGACCAGGTCCCTCCTCGGTAGAGGGGGGCCAGGCCCTGGGTGGCAGGGATCGGCTGAGGACTTTGCTGATTATCTGGCGGAGAAAATCTCTCAGATCCGCTCGAAGCTGAATCCCGGCGTGGAACGTATGGAGCTGGGGTTGACCATGGCGCAGTCTAGCCATGTTATCTGGGATCGGTTCGATCCTGTTGGCCCTGAGGAAGTGGACAGGCTTCTTGTATCTGTTCGCGCCACGACCTGTGCACTGGACCCTTGCCCTGCCTGGTTAACTAAAGCATCCAAGACCGTGGCAGCTGGCTGGATCGAGGCGATTATCAACGCTTCGTTAAAAGAGGGGCATTTTCCAGCACCCTTCAAACATGCTCTAGTGCGCCCCCTCATGAAGAAGCCGTCTCTCGATCCCACGGTAATTTCCAACTACCGTCCAGTGTCCAACCTACCTTTTTTAGGTAAGGTTTTGGAAAAGGCTGTGGCGCTGCAGTTACAGGAGGTCCTGGATGAAGCGGATTATCTGGACCCGTTTCAGTCAGGATTCAGGCCCGGATATGGTACCGAAACCACACTAGTGGCCTTGGTGGATGATCTCTGGAGAGAGCGGGACGGAGGGGAGCCGTCAGTCCTTGCTCTTCTCGATCTCTCAGCGGCTTTTGACACGATCGACCATGGTATCCTTCTGGGAAGGCTCCAGGGTCTGGGGATCCAGGGCACTGTGTTGTCCTGGTTCTCCTCATTCCTGAGAGGCAGGACCCAGTCGGTGTGCCTGGAGAAGGAGAGGTCCAGCCCTAGGCCCCTGCAATACGGGGTGCCTCAGGGCTCGGTACTTTCTCCTCTCTTATTCAACATCTATATGAAGCCGCTGGGCGAGATCATCCGTTCCCATGGGGTTAAGTATCATCAATATGCAGATGATACCCAGTTATACATCTCTGCCCGTGGGGACCCAAGTGGTGCGGTGGAAGTCCTTTCCAGGTGCCTGAAGGCTGTTAAGGTCTGGATGGGGGACAACGGGCTACAGCTGAATCCTGGCAAGACTGAGTGGCTGTGGGTACGGGGGCCTGCGTTAACACAGGAGTTGCCATCTTTGGTGCTGGATGGGGCAGCCTTGCCCCAGACAGACCCGGTGGTCCTCCTGGACTCACGGCTACTGTTCGAAGATCAGGTGACAGCCGTGGCCAGGAGGGCTTTTGCACAACTTCATGTAATACGCCAGTTACGCCCCCTCCTGGACCGGGACTCCTTGCTCATGGTCACACATGCCTTGGTCACCTCCAGACTTGATTACTGTAATGCGCTCTACATGGGGCTGCCCCTGATGACCATCCGGAGACTCCAGCTGGTGCAAAATGCGGCGGCCCGGGTAGTGGCGGGGTGTGGGCGTTATGCTCGTGCTTCGCCGCTACTCCGGGAGCTGCACTGGTTGCCAGTATGTCTCCGGGTGCAATTCAAGGTGCTGGTTATTACCTTTAAAGCCCTATATGGTAGTGGGCCAGGATACCTAAGAGACCGCGTCACCCCAAGAACATCTGTCCGGCCCACCAGGGCGGATCGGAGAGGCTCCCTCGTTGTTCCATCAGCTAGAGAGGCACGCCTCTCTAGCACTAGGAGGAGGGCCTTCTCCGTGTCCGCCCCAACCCTCTGGAACCTCCTGCCCATCGAACTGTGCCTGCAGACAGAGCTCTTGCCCTTCCGGAAGGGCTTGAAAACCTGGCTGGCAGGACATATTTGAGGACCAGGGAACACGGGTTCCCATACTAAGTGGCTTACTTAGGGAGTGCCACTTTGGATCTGGACCAGGGGGATACTGGCGTGTAGTTTGCACTGTTTTTACTTCAAATAATTTTAGATAATCTTTTAAACTTCATGATTTTATATGTTTTTATCTTTTACCTCTGTTTTATGACGATGTAAGCCGCCCAGAGTCGGGTTCTCCCGAGTGGGGCGGGGTAATAAATTCAATAAATAATAATAATAAATAATAATAAAACCAAGCACAGGGTTTATTTTCAAATATGACAGGTCAGTAGCTAGAATCACATCCCTGCATCCTACAGGATTTCAGCCTGTAGTTATGAGCTGTTTTGTAATTTATAGTTTGCCCCTAGTTTAATTAGAGTTGGTTTAATTTCTATACCACCCATTTAATGATAAGTCATTACCCTGGGTGGTTAACAAAGAGCAGGGCAGGGGAGAGAAAAACTCTACCAACCAACCCAACCATAGACATATTTTAAAATATGAATACAGTATATGAAAAACCAAAAAAGACAAAACGATAAAACTGATGGCAATAACTGAATTCAATTAAAAGTCACAGGAAATACAGAAGACTAGCACAAGAGGAGAAGGCCAAGAAAACCTTCCTTGTAGATCTCTGTCTTCAACAATTTGTGGAAGAGTTGGAAATAGGAGGACTGACACACTTCTGCCAGTAATGAATTCCAAAGAGAGGGGGCCACTTCCAAGAAGGCCAGGTTTCTTATTGATATCTTCCATGTCTCCATCAGCATGGCGACCTGTAATAGTGAGGTCTGGGAGGAATGGTTGACATAGGCAGATATCCTTTGGGAGAGCTTCTCTGAAAGGTGTCAAGTTCCCAAATATTTAGGGCTTTTTAATGTTAGTACTAAAACCTTGTGTTTGTTTGAATTGAGTTATTTCCAGCTTTGTCTCTGTGGGACTGTAACCTTCTTCAAAGAAAGGGGTTTTTTTTATGTCCAGGCATCAAAGTAGAAATCCAGAGGGCAGGGTTGAAAAGTGCGTAATATAGAGGATGGTTATATAAGTTATCCCCATGATATCTTAAAGCATTGTCCCTTACCAAGTTTCATATTAATTTTCATTCTCACCAACTTTCAGGTCAGCGGTATCCTGCTCAGTTTGCTCTTCTCTTTTTATTTAGTTTTTTAACAATCTTTCAAAAGCCTTGCTGCAAGAGGGTATCGAAGAGAAACAGAAGCTGTTGCTGACTCATTGTTTCCATGTGATGGTTTTATAAAACACTGGAGCAGGAGGGGAGAACTGTGATTCATACAAAAGGGGACGGATGTTAATGACAATATCACGGAAAACAAACCAACAAAACACTCACATTCATTTGTGTTTACCTTATATCTTATTTGTCTTTATCACCATCTCTGTGCTTTTGTGTCTTGCTGATTTCACGGCAAATGGGGAAAGTAATCCTGATGGGAACCAAAGGTCACTGTGGGCAATTCAAACTTATGTTGGGTTATAAATGCTGTAAATAAAGGTATCCCTGCTCTTTTAAAGGAGGGAAATGGTATAATACATCAGAGATGGAAGATACTTGGTAGAATTTCCCGGAGCCACAGAGGGACAAGTGGCGTTTTGACCATTGGTACAGAAATTTAGAGAATTCCTGCTCGAAAAGTACAGACAGGGGCTGTGCACCAGCTTTAGGAAAATTTCTGAGCAGGAAAGAGCAGCAATATTTGTGTGTTTCCAGATCAGCTGCACAGCAGGTCAGCAGGTCCCCAATCACTCTCAGTGCAGTTTGCACCCCCCCCCCCTAAAAATCTCTAAAGTTTACTCTACTTGGAAATGCTGGAATTTGTCAGCGTGTGGGGACATAACACCAATGACTGTAACAAAAGAAGGAAGCACTAAAGCTGAAGGAGGATTTCAGCCAGTGCATGTGTGAATTTGCATGTGTGTGGATGACTGACTCTTTTGTTTGGGCTTTGACTGGATAGGTCAAAGAAACTCTAAAGCAAGGGACCCCAAACACCAGGGCACAGACCTGTGCTAGGCTGTGGGTTTACTATCTGAGTCAAATAGTGTGGCTGGCAGGCATCTGGGCCCCTCATTCTTACTGGTCAATGGAAAAATTGTTTAACATGAAACCGGTCCGTGGTCCAGAGAACATCTTCCTGCTGTGTCATTTTCTATTTTGTTGAAGCTAGTTGAAGCTTTGCCTTCATGCTGAAGAAGGTCCATTACATTCCAAAAATTGATGGTGCTTTGTAGTGCACCTGCCCCCATGCTACATCATAGCCCTTTGTTGCCTCCAATCCCAATACCCTTCAACCCAGAAATATAAAAATGCTTGCACAAACCAAAAAGTAATTTTGTTCAGCCTGTTTCCAGACTGACTAAGGGTATATCAATCGCAATCCATGCAGGTCTGATTAAAATTTGTTTTTCTATGTTTTGTTGCCTGCATTAGGAGTAGACTGATTCTCCATTGTCTTGGCTAAGCATTTAGGGAGTAGTTTTTATAGGTTTTTTAGGTCTTTTGAACAACAGACAGAAAACACAACTGGGGAAACACTGAACTAGATGACCTGAAAGAGGTGGTTATTCTCACATAACATGAAGGCCAAAGATGCAGGACTTAATAGGTCAGATTTGGCAGGATTCTCTTGCTTTTAATTAACAGGTCAGTCCTCCTTTTATATGGCAAAATAAAGATAAATTACAGAAAAGGAAAAGAACCACAATTGTGTATGTTTTTAATCTGGCAAACAATGTACATTCTAGCCTTTTGTGGGTACATGCTCATCAGCCCAGCACAGAGTTTGCCCCACTCCTCTGTCCAGCAGTCCAATGGGAGCCCTTCCTCCCTCCCCCCAGCAGAGTTTGCCTCACCCCACTGCCCAGCAGCCTAATTGGAACACTTTCTCCCTTCCCCCAGCACAGAGTGGGTTTTAGGCTGCAGTTTGGGTACTCGGTCTCTAAAAGGTTCGCCATCGCTGTTCTAGCATTTCACCACTTCTTTATGATATGGTGCTCACAAATCCTATTTATATTAAGTTTCACAAATTTAAAATTGTCATTCAGGTATAATGCAAATACAATCTCACTGGCTTACAAGAGAGAACATTACCTTGAAAACAGGTATGTGGCTATGCCCTGCACAAAAGTACCTGAACAAGCCTTGCAACTACTAAAGAACAGCCATATTTTTGTGCCAAAATCTAACATTCAGAAAAGCACCATCCTTCGTTTAAAACAAGAAAAACCACCCAGTATGGGTTGCGTGCATTTAACCTTGTTTCTGAATTCATGGGAGGAGCTTCAATTTCCAATATCTTCTTTCCTATTTGCATTTGTAAATGTTTTGGTTTTATGAAACCTTTTTAATAGCCCCTCTCCAGGAATGACTATACTGTACTATACTTAGACAACTCCATACCTCCAATTGATCTCAAGATAGCAAATTATTGTAACTGATGTCTTTCCATTGCTCCTTCCGCACAGCAGATGTAATTGTCAGTACTCTCAGCAATTCCTCAGGCTCCTCCAGCACCTAATGAGCTCTCAAGACCAATTAAGGATGTGTACTTCCGTCTGGTCTTGATTTCAGTTGAAATACTTCATTAAAGCTGAAAAAGAAAACATGGTCTCCTCTCCATCAGTGTGGAAAGTCCATGTTTTACAAGAGTGGAGGAAACATTCAGAGTTGGTTTTCCATAATCCTTGTTTTTGGTAATGAGAACTATACTTTAATGGGGGAAGATTCAGCCCCATGATGCCATCTGAAAGGTTACATTTTAATGTATGTTTGTTTGTTTGTTTATCTATTACAGTTTTATACTGCCTATGGGATATTTCCCACTCTGGGCAGTGCACATCATGGCACGTCAACAAGAAACAGTCTGATAGTTTTAAAATAGTAGAGGTCTGGCTTGATTTCTAAAAATAAAAACACATGTGCTTTAGTTCCCAGTCAAATTAAAGATTACACAACATACAGCCAAAATCAGTTTATCTGAAACCACTGGGTGAGGATTGCTTCTTTTACATTGAAAACTTAATCGGTGTGAAATAAATCAATGTGGGCTTTGTGTCCACACCTGCTGATGCGTTCCCTGAGCGGAGTTTCTTCCACAAAAATCCTTTCAACGCAGAATAATTTCTGACATTTTGTTGTTGTTGTTGTTGTTGTTATAAGGAAAGGGAAAAAATCAGTGCATTAAGCCATCATCCGGCCTCATTTGAGAGCACAGTTGGGAGACCACGTTTGGCACACAGAAACCTGTAAGTGCAATCTTTTGACAACTTCCATTAAAAAGGTCAAATGGTCTCCATCCAAGAGTCAGCTGTTTGAGTGTAAGGTATAGATACTAATACAGTACTATGATGGCAAACCTTGGCACTCCAGGTGTTCTTGGACTTCAATTACCAGAAGCCCAAGTCAGCACTCCTGCTGATCAGGTCTTCTGGGAATTGAAGTTCAAGAATAGCTGGAGTACCAACATTTGGCATCTCTGTCCCAATAGATCTGATTAATAGAAACCATTTGAACAGAATTATAGAATTGGAAACAATCTTCCCAGTCGCTTTGATGTTAATTGGCTCCAAATTCCAAGAAACCCACAAAAAGTCAGACTAATATAAGCCAATAGCACCATTTAACACTCCCCAAAGGGATTCCCGTTATCTACAGAGGGTCAACTTATGCAGAAATAAATAGGACACTGAAAAACTCAAATGCTCAATTTTCCAGAGAGGGTTAACTAAAGGACCTATGAACAAACAAAACAGAAACAAAATCAGGGTAAACTCCATCAAACACTGATTTCTACAAAGCAAAAAGATACCTTGTTATGAATTTCTTTTTGGGCTTTAGGGTCTTGAGCTGCTTAGCTCAAATGGTGATCACAGGTGCACATATACACACACTGTACACACAGAGGTGTGGCTCTTAAAGTAGATAAAGAAGACAATGCAAACAATTCAAGGACAGCTGTACTTAGAGACGCAATTCATACTATGTTAAAATTGATGCTGTCAGAGAGACAGACAAGGGCAGACCAGATTAGAGAGAAAACTGTTTGTCATTGCAAGTTACAAACAGCAAAAGGACAACAGGTATATGAAGAACTAGAAAGGACCATTCACCAGATCAAACAATCTGCACAGTGGGAACTGACGAGTCTAATATCAGTCAAGAGATGAGTCCCATATGGGTTTTAGTCCAAACTTTCAGGAGTTATTGAAGGTGTGGAATGTTTCGCACCTTTATTGTTGTTAAGTCGCACAGTCGTTCCCGACCCTTTGCGACCCCATGGACCACTGTCCGCCAGGCACTTCTGTCCTCCACCATCCTCCTCAATTCGCTCAGCTCTGTGCCCATTGTCTCTACAATACCATCTAGCCATCTCATTTTTGACCGGCCCCTTCTTCTTTTGCCCTCCACCTTTCCCAGCATCAAGGCTTTCTCAAGTGAATCCTCTCTTCTCATTTGTTGTTCAAAGTACTTTACCTTCATATTTACTATTTGACCTTCTAATTTTAATTTTTCACTCCAAAAATGTATCATGTGTATTTTTAATTTTTTGTAATCCACTTCATCTCCTGCATTTGCACGTGGAAGTGAAAGAGGGGGTCAAATGCTATTAAAGTTCATGTGTGACAAGAAACAATTGAGCATTCTGAATAATCTATTGAAGTATCATTTTAGAGTATGGTTTATGACGCTCGTTTTCACAGAGAATAAAATTTCCCAGCTCCGAAACACTCATTTGAATGAAAATTTTTTGCTTCCAATACACTTGAAGGAAACAGCTTAGATTAAATATTTGCCTTTTGAGAAATAATTTACATTCAAACAACCTTATATACTTCACCTTTTTGAGGCTTGCTCTGAATTAAAAGCAGTTGCCAGGGTTTTAGATAAGAAAATACACAAGCAAGCATGTCCCATCATCCTGAATTTATCTCTCTCAGAGACTGGATGTAATCTTTTTCAGACGATGCACGCTTTGATTTGTGCAAAGTTTGAGTTTTTAATTTGACTTTTGATTAAAGCAGTTTCAAAACCCTAGGGCTGCATCCTCAGCAAAATGTTCTGTGCGAAGGCACATATGGCAAAATCTGTATTTTAGAAGAAGGCAACACAAACTGCAGTTACTTCATTGGGCTGGTGAAGCAGTTTCTTTACAAAGATTGAACATCCTGCTTCCACAGTATGAGAAGAATTGTAGAAAGGAGATCTTGTTAAGATTAAGAGATCTGAAGAATATGTTTCTTGAAACCAGTCTTGTGGTTCGCCTGAGTTACTAGCTCAGGGGGAGGAGTTTTTATACTTTACTTTCACCTGTTCACCTGAAGATCTCAATCTCCCCTATGTCACTTGGAAGACGCTGAATAGAAGGAGGGTTGGAGTCCCTAACTGCAAGACCAACATGCTCAAGTGGGGTCTGCTGGTGGACAACAACAGATGGTGTGAATGTGGAGTGATACAGAATCAGGCTCATCTACTGGTCTGCCGACTGCTGCCAGAGACATGCAGACTTGGGTTGGGGCAATGATAAGCCAAGAAAGTGGCTTTATTTTGGCAATCCAGGGTTTCATTGTGACACAAAAGAAGAAGAACCTGTTCAGCAGCTTGGCATAATCAGTTGTGAAGGCTAAGCCTCTCCTGTGGAAATGAGCATTGTGACATTGTGTGAAAGTGGAAAATAGTAATTTTTTAAAAACTCATTGTAACACATTTGTAGTTGCTTTGGAACTATGATTATAATTAATTACTTTTAAAAGTAATATATCAAGCTGTGCTTTGTTGTTCAGTCGCACAGTCGATTCCGACCCTTTGCGACCCCATGGACTACTGTCCACCAGGCACTCCTGTCTTCCACCATCCCCCTCAACTCGCTCAGCTCTGTGCCCATTGTGTCCACAATGCCATCTAGCCATCTCATCTTTAGCTGCCCCCTTCTTCTTTTGCCCTCAACCTTTCCAAGCATCAAGGCTTTCTCAAGTGAGTCTTCTCTTCTCATTTGATGTCCAAAGCACTTTAGCTTCATCTTTACCATTTGACCTTCTAAGGAGCAGTCAGGGTTGATTTCTTCTAGGATTGACCTATTTGTTCTCCTCGCTGTCCAGAGGACTCTCAAAACTCTCCTCCAGCACCACATCTCAAAGGCGTCTATTCTTCTGCGCTCAGCTTTCCTAATGGTCCAGCTCTCACAACCATACATTGCCACAGGGAATACCATTGCTTTGACTATACGAATTTTTGTTTGCAATTTGATGTCTCTACTTTTCACTACATCTACCTAAATAATATACTGTCCCTGCCACCAAGCTCCTTAGATGTCATTCATTCTATCCTCAAAATGAACAAAGAGCTCTTGGATCAATGAACATCTAAAACAGGGGAGCCCAAACTTTTCCTGCCAGGGGCCTGATCACACCCCCTCAAACAGGTGAGTGGACCGGTCACATGGTTCCTCCCAGCACCAGCGGAGACACATGAATTCGTGCCATGTTTCTGGGCATTTCCCCCACCTCCGCCATGGAGGAGGGAGCAAGGTCTGACCATTTTTGTGCCATTTTTTGAAATTGTTGGTGCGTTTTCATCACATTTTTATGTGATTTTGGTGCAATTTTAGCACTTCTGGCAGTGGTAAGTCACTTCTGGTGCCAGTGGCAATCTAGCCCATGGGCTGGTTGGTGCCGTCACATGGGCTGGACCAAGCCCATTGCCCAGTGGTGGGATGTCAAAAATTTTACTACCCCACCGTGATGTCATGGACGTCGTGGGCTGGGCCAACGTCATGATGTCATGAACGTCATGGGCGGGGCCAACATCATGACGTTGTGGGCAGAGCCAAAGAAAAAAAATAAAATAGAAAAATTAAATAAAAATACATTTTAACTTTTAAAAAATCAACCAACCCACCCCAAACACAAATCAACCCACCCACCTACCCACAACACAAACCCATAAATAAATTAAATAAATAAATATTACATTAAAATACACCCACCCACCCACCCCAAACACAAATCAACCCACCCACCCACCCCAAACACAAACCCGTCACTTACCTGTTAGTATAAGTGCCTGGGAAGCACCATGTTGCAAGATGGATATGGTCATCATACCAGTTCTCTAGGATAATATGCCTTAATGTAAATGTAAAATAGCTGTACTTCCTTAAGGGTTCTGCAATTGGAACAACAATTGGAACAGCACAGGTGTAGCTTATTGATGAGGTCACTCCAAGACTTTGCTTAAAAACCCCAAGCCAGGCTGCCAGGCCTCCCGGCCACCAGGCCTTTTTAAGAACTGTGGTAGTACATCAGTATAGGTAAAGGTATTAAATACACATTAAAATACACACAGACGCACCACATCCAAAGGTGAGTCACTTACCCTGGGGAGCAGGGTATAGAGAGCTTCAGGCTAGCAGCTTCTCTTCCTCCTCCCCACTTGGGAGAACAGCAAGGAGGCTGTGCATATGCGCCAAGCACTGTAGGCGTGCATGCACACCAAGTGCTTGGCGCGCATGTGCAGTGGGGAACCAGTGAAAAGGTAAGTCCCAAAGGTGGTTCCCCCCAAAAGCTGCTACAGGTACTCCGGGACACTGTGAAAAGTTACTGCCGGTTCCGGTGAACTGGTGCGAACCTGTTACATCCAATCACTGCCATTGCCCATAGTTTTGGCACCCCTGATCTAAAATATCTGGTGCACATATTACAGCTTCAAAAATGCCCAACACGCATTGCACTTGTTTTATATCTAGTGATTTTTCATGTTGTTCCACTGATCATATTTATTTTTTGAAGAAGTCTCCCTTTGTGTCTAATGAGGCACAGACTGTCAAGCTCTACAACTGGATAAGGTCAGAGTTCCCAAGTAATAAATGCATCTACTGAAAAAATCTACTTGCATTGATGTGAGTGTCATAAAAACAACCTATAATTGTTGATAAACCAAAGTTGATCTTGTGAAATATGTAATAGGTCATCCTCTTATGATCTTGATGTGTCTTCCTTATTTTGCAACTCTCCAGGTGGCAAAAAAACCCATTTCAAACCATCAAATGTGTGTTATAATGAAAATAGTGGCAGAAGTCAAGAGGGGAAAGGAAGGAATAGAAAAATAGTGTAGCATCCAAAAGATTAACAGATTTGTTTTGTGAATCAAAATTCACCTCTCAATGAAAATCAATGAAACCTTCCATTTAGATAAATCTGTTAGTCTTTAAAGTGGTAGAACATTTTTCCATTTCCTCTTCCCTTTTCTTTCCCCCTTTTCTCCAAACTGCTGAGATACATTTAACATGGCTGTTTCTTCGGAATTTATGGGGAATAATTCCTAGTTTATTTTCAGTTGACAAATGATTTGAACATCAAAACAACTGCATGATGTTAATTTGTGCCCACGTTTCTGCACCCAGATGTATATATACTGTACATCTCTTCACATACATTTCTGTATGATGGTGCAGTAAGATACCCAATCTGTGCTAGTTTGTAAGGCAATATCAGTTTCTGTTAAAGCAAGCTTCATCCAGTTGGCACCCTCAGAGAGGCTTGTTATTTACTCAGCAGCTGTTTTCAACTTGACTCTTTCCCGATGGCAACATACCCACCGAATATATTCTCCTGGTCCCACAAACAGAATTGAAATATTAGTCTCAGGGTTAAAGGAAAGTGTGTAACTCTTCCAACAACATTTTCCCCCTGCAAGACATGCAGATCTTTCAGTGCTACATGCTGAGACAAGAGACATACAAACAAAGCAATGCTATCTCCCAGCCAACAAATGACAGAGAGGGGAAAGGGAGGATAATTAGCTAAGTGAGGTTTGGGAAGATAACTTTTCTAACAAGCTCCTGTTAGAATAAACAGATAGTCTTCCCATCTTGAAAGTGTTCTCTTCCAAAGACATGTTAACTGTAGTCTAGGGATTGCAGTGGCTCAGTGATTAAGAAGTTCACCTTGATAGCTGGAAGGTTGGGAAGTCAGCAGTTCAAGACCTGAGTACTGCATGACAGAATGAGCAGCCATCTCTGTCCTAGCTCCTGCCAACCTAGCAATCTGAAAGCAAGAAATTGCAAGTAGATAAACAGGGACTACTTTCGGTGGGAAAAGATCTCAGGGACATGAAAGGAGCCTCATTCGGGTGTCCACTGAGCAGAGTTCCTCCAGCAAAAATCCTTTCAACCCAGAAAGCACCTTTGTGTTTCTGACACAATTTTTTAAAAAACTGTAGTCTCTGTAGAATTAAAAATAGGCCCTAAGTCTTACTGGTGGAGATGTTCTATTAAATGAGAGCTAAGAATCTTGTCGCCATTACTGCCCAGTTTCTTCTTCTTCTTCTTTCATGTCTTGATCAAACTCCAGACTGCCAAAATGAAGCCACTTTCTTGGCTTTGTTGTTGGCCAAACTTATGTCCTCATCAGTGTATGTCTCTGGCAGAAATTGGCAGACCAGTAGATGAGTCCGATTCTGTGTCTCTCCACATTCACGTTGCTTGTTGTTGTCTGCCAGAAGCCCCCACTTGAGCATATTGGTCTTAAATTTTGGGACTTCGACCCTCACCCTATTCAGGGCCCTCCAAACAGGGGAGATTGAGATCCTCAGCTATATCCACCTTTAATGTTGTGCCTTGATGAGTGAGTTCCTTCCTCTATCTTCTAATTTGGTTTTGCTCTTGTGTACCCTCAAGAATTTTTGTTCTTGCCATAAAGCTCTTCCTGGATCTGAGCTGGTGAACTTGAGGCTCATATCTGTACAGAGGGTGTCGAGGCTCATTCTCTTGCTCAGTTCTCTCAAGATCTGCTGCTACTTCTCTCCTGATCTTAGGTAGAGCAATACAGTACCAACAAGATGGCATATTTTCTCAACTGGTGTAGGTTTGAGTCATCTTGTCATGGCTTCATTAACACCAATCTCAACTTGTTTTGCATGTGTGGATGCGCTCCATACTGGTCCCACATTAAATTTTCAAAGTAAATTACTCTGCTGCAGAGATGCTCAGGGACAAATCTGATGTATACAGCATGGATGGTTGAGTTCCTCATTTATAGATTGTTATTTTCCTAATGATGTTGTTCCTTGTACTGTACTAACTTTGGTATTCAGACAGTGCTGCTTAAAGGAGAGTGTCCTGTCAAGCATCACACCAGGGTATTTTGGTGTTGAACAATGCTGTAATCAGTTCCCTTGCTTCCCTTGCTTCGAGTCCAACCTTGAAATTTGTCTTAACCACCACACCAAACTGCTTCTCAAAAAACAAAACAGCTCTCTTTCCCCCCAAGTAATAATCTATTCATTTTTCATTAATTTCCACCCACAAACAAGCAAGGCATTATGCAGTGTTGCTGACCTAAAATAAAGAAAAGAAAAAAGTTTTTTGGGAAAAAACCTGGAAGAACAATGGAAAAAACCATAGAGGAAGAAACATCTGTTTGACTTTTTGTCCTAATCACTGCATAGAAAATCTTCATAGAAATATCTGCAAACCAAAACAACTCTGCAGATGTGAGAAAAGAGAAATGAAAACAAGCAGCCCTTTAGCTTAGGGGTGCCCAAACTTTTTGGGCCACAGGCCGGTCACATGGTTCAGGGAGTATACGGCCCATATTTCCGCTTCCAGGAGCGACAAGGGCTTTGCGGGCTGGATAAATTGGCTTTGGGGGCCAATCCAGCCCCCGGGCTGTAGTTTGGGCACCCCTGCTTTAGCTCTTCAGTAAAAGGAGTTCATGGCACAGCAAATGCTGAAGAAAGATTTGCAGAAATTCTCAGAAAGTGCTTGACCAAGAGGTGAGATTTTTACAAATCTGAGTACCTTTATTCTTCTTGCTAACTCTCCTCTTTCAAACATTGCCTCTAAGAATGTTCAAAACATTCAGGTGCCAGCTGACAGAAACCACGAGGTTTGAAATATATTACACAACTTCTACAGGACTGGGCATCCTTAATAGGCCTAGAGTTATGAGGATTTTTACCCCTCTTCTGGAATCTTCTTAGCTTTTGGGTGGCTATATGGAAAGGATAACAGTGCTCTTGTAACTTTAAAAGTTATTCAGACATGAGGAATTTTGCCACTGTAACTTGAAGGAAAAGCTTCTTCTTTTTGTGCCATATCCAATTCTGAATATTAGCAATCCTCATGGTGATCAGCCATGAAGACAACCCTAAGATAGGGCGGCCAACCATCCCGCATTCTGCGCGGCAATCCCATTTAGGGAGGGGGAATTTCGACTTACCCTTGTTTCGAAAATGGTACCGGACCTCCCCTGTTGCGTCACGGAAGCACCGGTTTCCTCTCCGACCGGCAGGCAGTTAAAGAGGAACGGAGCCGAAATGACTCCAATAAACTGCGCATGCGCAGAAACCCAGTTTGACGCCAGATTGGGTCTCTGCGCAGGCACAGTTTATTGGAGCCTTTTCGGCTCCGTTTCTCTTTAACTGCCTGCTGGTTGGAGAGGAAACCGGTGCTTCCGTGACGCAACAGGGGAGGTCCGGTACCATTTTCAAAACAAGGGTAAGTCGAAATTCCCCCTCCCTAAATGGGATTGCCACGCAGAATGCGGGACGGTTGGCCGCCGTGCCCTAAGAATATAATACAGTGACTTTTCATCTGCCTTCCACATCACAGCATGACCCCCATACCACTGATCCAACTCTTTCTGGTCCTAAGCCCTTACGGCATGCAAAGTTCTCATCAGCCCCAGGCCAGTATTGATGAAGCTGCTGTCCTCCATCAAGATGGTTTCAAGTGGGATTCAATACACTTGGAGACCATCACCTTTCCCTGTGGACTTTGCCAAGGCCGCTATTCCTCAGGTTTGTCAGGTTAGTTAACCACTGCCTGATGCTCAGCGTTGATAGCAGGATAACCTGGCCAGACTATTGCAGGAAAAGCTACAGCAGCTGAAATGCTCTCTTCCACTCAGCATGAAAGTTGCAGGGATCCTCTTTTTCTTTCTTATGTGGACAACCTGTGAGGGCTACACAATGTTGTGATGACAATATTTGGTGACAAACTACAATTCCTAACAGTGATGGGGGATCCTTCTATAGTCAGCAGGAAAGTCTTATGATTTATTTTATTACTGTACAGTAATACCTCGGATAACATTTACCTCAGATAACGCTAAAATCGCATAACGTTAAGTAATCTGGGGAGGAGAATTGGATCGAATAACGTTAAGGTCCTATGGGATGGATCGGATAACAACCGCTAAAGCCTGTGCGGTTACAATGTATCTCTATGGAGCTTTAATGTTATCCAATCCATCCCATAGGATTTTAACATGCATCAGATAACACTAAAAATCAGGTAACACCAAGACTTGTGGAACCAAGTCTTAGCATTATCTGAGGTATTACTATATTTGTATTGCTACCTCCCTTGCCAAAGCGAATCTACATGCCTCACAACAGTATCAAAAGTTCAAAATACAAAACATCCCCATAATACAGAACTAAACAATTAAAACTTTTAAAACCATTAAAACCAGATGAAAACACCCTCCATATAAAATTGAAAAACCCGGACTTCAGAAACAACCTTCAAGAAGTCTTTTCAAACAAGGAATGAGCAATTTTGGCAATCCAGGGAGGGGACAAAGTTTTACTCCCATGTTGCTTCATATTACATTAAAATGGCTAGAAACTGCATTTTCAAAAAGAAACAATCAAGATGTCCCTGAGTAAATACCTCTTCTTTTGGGGTTTTTTTAACCCTCTTGGGATGGAGACGACTTGCCCCCCCCCCCTTTTGAGGGACATAATTGAAATCATCCAATTATTCCTCCTCCCATATTTTTCTTTATGTTTTAATAAAGAACTCTAGGCTGGCCTTGGGTACTGCTTAGAATGTCTCTGCTTTAAGGCACTAATTTTCTGCTTCTTTTAAAGTGTTTTTAACTGTTTGCTAAGAAACTGCAAAAATAGTAGGGGAAACCACATAATTCTCGAATACTGTACTCATTTACAACAACAATAACAACAACAATGCCAAGAAAGTGGTTTTATTTTGGCAATTTAAAGTTTGATCTGGACATGGAAGAAGAAGAAGAAGAAGAAGAAGAAGAAGAAGAAGAAGAAGAAGAAGAAGAAGAAGAAGAAGAAGAAGAAGAAGAAGAAGAAGAAGAAGAAGAAGAAGAAGAAGAAGAAGCACTACCACCACCTATTACGGTTTCTATCAAAGAATTCTAGGAATTGTAGTTTGAGATTTACACTGAAATTCTAGTTTCTAGACTTCCCCTGGAGAGAAGGAACACTTACTATGCCAGTATAAAGTTAAAGTTAAAGGTCTTTCTTGCCCGAAAGCCAGTCGTGTCTGACTCTACAGGGTGCTGCTCATCTCCCTTTTGAAGCCAAACACCCTGTGTTGTCTGCATCTGCATATGTTCCCATGGTCATCTGGCAGACATGGCTAGATGGTGGAGTGCACTGAACACTGTAACCTTTCCCACCAAAGTGATACAGGCATTTATTCCATGGTTTAGTGCTCAGGTCTCAAACTACTGACCTGCTGACCTTCCAGCCATCAAGCTTTTAACCGCTTAAACTTCTTAACTACTGAGCCAGTATAGTCAACAGCATAGATAAGCCTGAGCATCTTGCTACTCCTTTTCTATTTTTGTGTTTCAGGACCTCCTATTGGTATTCCACTGCCCTTCTTAAAAACTTCTCCATTATATCACCACTGTTTTGAGTCAGGCCATTTAGCAAAGATATATGCAACTGGATGATGGAAGTTGTAGTCTAGCACATATGAAGGGAATCAGGTTGAGGAAAGGCTGTTCTGAAGAAAGAACTGCCTTCCTTTTAAAAAGACCAATTCATCTTAAATATATTTCTATTTAATTTAATTTTAATTTAATTTTTGCACTTGTATGCTGCCCACTCAGGAAACCCAACTAAGGGTGGCTCACATAACAGTTAGACAATCACTGTAATTACAAGTAATGCAATATAGAAAAATTCAACATTATAATGATAATTCTAAAAAACCTATCAACACTATCAAGCACTGAAAAAATTTACAACATTACAAATCTAAGATCAAAAATTAAAAGATTAAAGATTAAAAGATTAAAAGGGAGAGAGAATATTTACTAAATTAACCAGCAGGCTGGGGTCACTGTACCACTGGTGTCCCACACCTGCCCTACCAGCCATGTCTTTAACCCTTTCCTGAAAGGACAGCAACTCTGTCTGGAGGAGCAATTCAATTGGCAGGAGGTTCCATAGGGCCGGAGCAGACACTGAGAAGACCCTCTTTCTTGTTCATGAGAGGCTTGCCCTTCTGACGGAACCACAAGAGAGCCCCTCCAGTCTGCTCTGGTGGGATGGACAGATGTTCTTGGGGTGAGGCAGTCTCTTAAGTATCCTGGCCCACTACCATGTAGGGCTTTAAAGGTAATAACCAGCACCTTTAATTGCACCCATCGGCATACTGGCAGCCAGTGCAGCTCCTGAAGCAGTGGTGAGGCTCGAGCATAATGCCTGGACCCCAGCACCACCCAAGCAGCCGCATTCTGGACCAGTTGTAGCCTCCAAATGGTCATCAAGGGCAGCCCCATGTAGAGCATGTTACAATAATCAAGTCTGGAGGTTGACCAGAGTGTGTGTGACCATGAGCAAGGAGTCCCGCTCTAGGATCTCCTATTGTGCTTTGACTTTCCCCCCTTGTCTCCAACAGAGGGAAAAGAATAATGACTTTAAAAAACTTCTTTTGTGCATGTAAAACACACACAAACAAATGCAAAATACCCCAGGTGCTAAAATTATATGAGAGGTAGAGTTCAGCAACTTGGATAGCTTTCATAAGATTCAAATTAAAACTGGGAACATATTTGCCATCCCCTCTGAAATTGAAGTCATTAGTGCCCACTGCCTCTAAAAAAAAACATTTAGCCTGGAGGAGCTGCTCCTTTTTATCTGTTATCTGAGGAGGCAGAGCTGGCACTGAATCTATATCTCTGTTTCTAGTACAATACTTCGTTGGGTATGTTTTGCCTGAAGAAGGGGAAGTTAAGAAATAATAAGATAGTTATCTTCAAATAAAGTTAATAAAATTAATTTCTGCGCGTCCAAAGGACTTGACCCCATCCAACAGATTCAAATTGCAAGAAGGAAGGGTTCCATTATGAAGAATTTCTGACAATAAGATCTGTTCAGCTGCAGAACCGATTGCTTTGTGGCAGGTTTTTCACTAGAAGTTAAATAACCATCTCTCAATGATGCCCTAGCAGTGGATTTCCAGCATCCATATGGCATTAGACTAAAAGACCCTTGAAGTCTCTTCCAATCTATGCAATACGATGAATTTATAACCACCAGAAGCTAGCTAGAGAGGACTCCACTGGAAAAACCCCAATGGTAACAGCTTCTTCTTCTTTAATTCCTCTTTTATCCCTTCAGGTTTTGATGGAGATACAAAGTTCTTGTCCTGGCAGTTCTAGCAGCCTCCACTTCATGTTCTTGTAATATTTCTTTGATGTTATGTCTCCACCTTCCTCTCGGTTTGCCTCATCACCTTTGTCTTTCTCCTCTTTTCACATATGCCTTGTATGATATGGAATTCCAAGACATTCTCTTCAAATGAACAAACCACTTTATCTGTTGTCTTTGTATGTAATTTAAGATTGGTTCTATTCTAATTATTTCTCTTATAATCTCATTCCTGGTTTTATCCCTTCTAGTCACTCCAGCAGCCTTCCTCAGACATCTCATTTTCATGGTGACCAATTTTTCATTTCTGTTTTGTTCAAGTTTTGCACTGGTAACATATACCCTCGTGTTGGTATCACTACACCTAAGATCAGGAGAGAAGAAGCAGCAGACGCCAAGAGAACTAAGCAAGACACTGACCCTCAACACCCTCTAAACATATATGAGCCTCATGTCCACCAGCTTAGATCCAGAAATAGCTTTATGGCAAGAAAAAATATTCTTGAGGGTATACAAAAGCAGAACCACATTAAAAGATAGAGGAAGGCACTCAATGGGCAAGGAACATCATTAAAGGAGGATATAGCTGAGGGACTCAACTGCCCCTGCATCACTTGGTGAACCCTGAATAGGTTAAGGGTTGGAGTCCCTAAATGCAAGACCAACATGCTCAAATAGAGGCTCCTGGTGGACAACAACGTGCTGTGTGAATGTGGAGAGATTCAGAATTCAGCTCATCTAATGGTCTGCCGATAACTACCAAAAACATGCACCTTTGAGGACTTAAGTTTGGCCAACGACAAAGCTAAGAAAGTGGCTTCATTTTGGCAGTCCAGGGTTTCATCAGGACACGAAAGAAGAAGACTGGTAACATGGGAGGGGGAGAATAGGCTTTGTTTAAGGTGTTTCTTTGTGTTGGTTGGCATTGCATTGTGTAGTGGTAGCATCAGTGCAGAAAATTGTCATGCTTGATCAGCCATCTTCAGAAGTGGGGAAAAGTCTTCAGAAGTGGGGGAAATAACATGCAGCCAGAGGGTGAACATGAGGAACTCATGTTCCTCACATTCAGCAGGCCCAGGGAAACCTTGGGAAGAAGAGCTGAACCAATTCTTCAGTGAGGAATTGGATGATGAGGAGCCCCTGACAGATGTGAGGCCCATTTGCTCAAGAAAAATATGAAGGCATAGATAGACTGTTCCAACAAAAGCAACATCAATCTCTCAGGGTCTCTTAATAATTAATTGAAAATAGCTAGATGTCTGGGGAGATGCATGTAAAGAGTTATACATTCTGAGAGCACCATCAGTTAGATTTTAGGAGAAAACTAATTAAGAGTTTCTTGCTCTTGCCTGTATCTGTCTTGCCTGGGCTCCTTGGGAAGATTAATGACCTGAACTGTCTGAAAACCTGCTTCTGCTTTCCCTCTACAATTTGAGGTGATGAATTACACATGGCTTTTTAGCTTGACCCATGGTCACCAATGACATGCTCTTTTTGCTGTTGGACTGGCTTGAGGCTGCAGCACAGCTGTATCTACCCACAAACACAATACAAAAGAAAGTGGAGATGTGTACTCTCATTTAAAGATTCCACAATAGCACAATCAATATAGGTACTCAGATGTTGGCTTCTGAGTTCTTTTACAGGAGAAAGTGATGTCAGAGTATATGGGGTCCTCTCTGAAGCATAGACTCCACCCCGAAGCCACCAAAAATAGTTGAAAATCAAAACTTGAAATGATGGCAAATCCTGTTTGATTTTATAAATTCAGAATTAACCATGAAAAATGAGGATTTGCACCTTGTCTGATAAGAGAAAACATTCCTGGAAAGCAGTTCTCTTCATTCTGGGATTGAACCATTCATCCCCATGAGCACAGAACTACATATGCCCTGTGCCCAATCTTATTTTAAGAGTATTCTTTTATATGCATCCTATTTGGTAGGGCTTTGATGAGGATGAGGATGAGGATGATGATTTCCTTACTTTGGATTCCAAATTTGCATATATAAAGATGAAAAAGAAAAAAAATACATTAGAACAAGGGAAAAGCAAATTTCTTCCAGACAGTGAATTTCAAAATTAGCTTGGATTTAAATATTCATACTTATTGATGTATATTACATATGCTATCTGGCTTTTGACCATATTTCTTGAATTACTGTTTTGTCTGTGATATGTTGTTTATTAATTAAGCTAATTAACCACCATGATTTTACACAACTTTTCTTCATGTTCTTCATTTTCAAAGTTCCCTTCCTTCCATTTTACTGCAAATGAGAGACTTGTGGCTGTTCATTAATACACTAGTACCTCAGATAACGTTATGACTTGGTTCCACAAGTCATAACGTTATCTGGTTTTTAACATTGTGCGATGCATTGATTGCACGTTAAAAAAAAACCCTGGGGGCCGATCTGGTTTGCTTAGCAAGCCCGGGGGGGGGGGGAGTCTGAAAAGAAGGTAGGAAAACTGTTTCCTACCTTCGTTTTAAAACCCTCCGTCTGGCTTGCTAAAAGGGCTTAGCAATCCAGGCCCAGGGGGGGCAGGTTCTTCCTAAGAGAGTCTGGGACCCTTATCCCAGCCTCTCTTAAGAAGACCCCCCCCCCGATAGCTAAGACCCTTACCAAGCCAGGCGTGGGAGAGGGGTTCTAAAAAGAAGGTAGGAAAACTTTTTCCTACCTTCTTTTTAAAAATCTCCATCTGGCTTGCTAAAGGGCTTAGCAATCCATGGGTGGGTCTTGCTAGGAGAGGCTGGGACCCTTATCCCAGCCTCTCTTAAGAAGACCCCCCCCCCGGCCTGGATAGCTAAGACCCTTACCAAGCCAGGCTGGGGGGGAGGGGTTCTAAAAAGAAGGTAGGAAAAGTTTTCCTACCTTCTTTTTAAAAACCTCCGTCTGGCTTGCTAAAGGGCTTAGCAATCCAGTTGGGGGGGGGGTCTTCCTAGGAGAGGCTTGGACCCTTATCCCAGCCTCTCTTAAGAAGACCCCCTCCCCCCACCTGGATAGCTAAGACCCTTACCAAGCCAGGCAGGGGAGGGATCTCTCCCCCAACACTCCAGCTGTCCTAGCAATTGCTGAGGACAGCTGGGGTGGTGGGGGAGAGATCGTGCGCGTACACGGCGGCTGGGGAAGCCGACGGGGACTCCCCGTCGCTTTCCCTAGCCACCTGCTCCTGCCTCCGCAGCTGCAGGGTGGCTGGGAAGCTGAACGGTGCAGTCATTATCTGAGGTATTACTGTACAGAACAAGTTAATATAAATCCTCCAGATCAATATTTTGAACAGTAGAGTAACCACAGTAAATCCAGTGCTGCCAAAACATATAGTATTGAGTCAACATCCGGAACTGATGCACAGTGTAGGTCTATATTCTGGCCCAATTAGAAGCCCATGTCAGCACTCCTGCTGATCAGGCTTCTGGGAATTGAAGTTCAAGGACAGCTGGAGTGCCAAGGTTCTCCATCACTGGTCTAGGTAGAACAATCTTGGATCCACAGCTCTTTTCAGTAGATCACTGGGCAAGAAGAAAGAGAAGGCATAGAGGGCTAGAAAAGTGGTATCAGAAAGATACAGAGAAAGAGAGAGAAAGGATGTCAACAAGATGGAAAGAGAGAAGGGGAATTTACCTGGAACATTATTTATTTGGATCTTGCATATCACCTGCTCACACCAGAGCAAACTGGAGAGGCTCTATTGTGCCATCTGCCAGAGAGGCCCATCTCTCTAGCACCAGAAGGAGGGCCTTCTCTGTGTCTGCTCCAGGCCTATGGAACCTCCTGCCAATCGAGTTATGACTCCAGTCAGAGTTGCTGCCCTTCAGGAAAGAGCTAAAAACCTGGCTGGCAAGGCAGGTGTGGGGCACCGATGATGTGGTGAGTCTCACCTGCTGGCTGATATAGCAATATCGCTCCCTCGCTCTTTTAGCTGTTGGGTAATTTTTGTAGTACATGTACAGGTACTTTTAATTGGGTTCTTATGGGTTTTAAGTTTTAGCCTGTGTTGTTGGTTTTAATTTTGTGAGCTGCCCAGAGTCATTTCGAGTTGGCCACTATATACATTGGACAAAATAAAATAAAATAAATTTGCCTCCCAAAATACTACAGCTGTGGCAGAAAGGCATTTACTTAGAGGTGGAAATCCCTTGAATATGGGTATGGTGGCATCTTCAGGGCCCAGCACTTTAAGACCTATCAGCTGTCAGATTTGCTTCACTGGAACCTTTGCTTCAATAAGTAGTTGTCCCAACCATAAAATTCGACTCCAGCCCACTGCCTTGTATTGGATGCTCACAGCACCTAATGACAAACAGGACCTGCTCCCTTGGTATGCTAAGAGAGAGAGAGAAAGAAATCTCATATCTTTGCTATAAGACATAGGTGGTCAAAATGCAATTTCCATGTGCCCACCTCACCCTTTTTTTTTAGGGTGTGTGTGTCAGAGTTCCTCAGTGAACCTGTAAGTTATGGATAGCCTTTCATTATAAGTGGGATAAAATTTGATTAGAAGCTGTAATCCATTTCAATGTGATCACCTTCCTGCTTGAGAGATTAGATTTGGAGACCTTTGTGTCTGAGACATTCAAATCCAAGAAATCAAGTAGGCCTTTGTATCTCCGAAATCACACCTGCAAATGAAGTCTATGTTTTAAAGTCCAATCACATTCTAATGTTAAGGATATATAATGATAACAGAAGCTAGCACATTAGAAAGGTAAATGTATGGCTATGGATTAGTAATAACATTCGAGATATTTCTGATCAGTGAAAACATCTATTTATTGGTCAGTATCTTAATTTGCATTTACTGTATATCCTTGCAACTCCAACTCCAAAAACTGCTGCAGCAATATGCCTGACAATAGCAGTAGCAATTACACTTCTAGACCACCCCATAGCACTTAGTGCACCCTCTCGGTAGTTTACAGGTAATTAGCATTTTGTCCCCAACATCTTGGGTACTCATTTTACCAACCTCAGAAGGACAGAAGGCTGAGTCAACTTTAATCCCCATCAGGATCAAACTCACAATGCTTTAGCTGCAGTACAACCTAGGTACCAATTGTGTGTGAACATGGAGCTGCACACAATTGTGTGTGAACATGGAGCTGCACACATTTTGGCCACTCGGCACAGAGGAAGAACAAAGATCAAAATCTACTCCCTGAGAAGCAGGAAAGGGATACAGGAGGAATGATCTAAGGGCAACAATCCAGTGGTGGGCAGCAGCCAGTTCGGACCAGTTCTACCGAACCAGTAGTAACAATCCCGGGGGGTCTCCAAGGGTTCTTGAAGTTACCATCACTATTCACATGAAAATTTACCATTGTAATTTGGAATTTGCTTATTTACTTATGAATTAGAGGCTGCTACTAGGTTATTGTTTTCTTTGTAAAAACTTTATTGTAACAATAGATGATAGGATTAGATAATAGGAATGTATAAAAACTCTTTGCAGTGTAGGAAAGCCAGATCTCTTTAAACAATTAGGATGGGATGCTCATGGGTGTATAATTATACACAGGCAAGATTGAGAAATGTCTTTATCAGCATCAAGGCCTTTGTTGATTAAATGCATGGTCAATAAACCATTTTGTATTTGCCTGAAATTTAAGTTTCTCTGCTGAAAAAGGGGATAGCGGTTTTTAGATAACAAGCCAAGAAAGAAATAATTTTGTTGAAAACCATTTTTCTATAAGCTGTCTGTAACTGGCCTTCCTCTCTTAGATGTTTCCCTGTTTGGGTTAAAACAAGATCTCAGGGGATGTTCCATATGTTCACAGAAAAGCCAGACTGGATATAGTCTTGATCCTGTGTACACAAGTCCCACAACAGCCCTAAGCAAGTGTTGCTGATGTTATATTTGACGGAACCACAAACTTCTCAAACTGTACCCCCAGCAACAGCTGGAAAAAATGTGGGGGGAGGTGATAACAAACAAGTGGGCAAAGATGAAAGATGATCCCAACCAACAAAATGTTTTGTGGACAGATACAAGCACTTACTGTATGTTATAAGGGAGGAAAAGCCAACTTGGGAGGCCATATACTGTTTTTACAGGGTATTGATTAAAAACTACGTCAATGCTGCAATTTCAACAAGGCAGCCACTTTGTATGAGCCATTACCAGTCAGCAGGGAGAGTTGAAAAGATTGTTAAATACAGGAGGAACTGCGGACAATGTTTCAGAACTCAGCAATGAAAATGCCAAGGATGGGAGAGATTCTCAGCAAAGTTTCAGATAACACTGGGCTGCCATTTTTCCAGGACAAATAAAGATATAAAGAAACAAAGAAGGCAGGGAGATCTCTGGAAGAACCAACACGGGTCCATTAAATGGCAAGTAAATACTGTATGCATCTTCTTAGTTCTTTGTGGCAAATTTACATAATTTGTAAGCTTCTTGAGCAACATTTTTGTCTCCATCACTGCAAAAATGAAACTAACTAGGGAACACAACCTGAGCAAGACAGCAGTGGTATATTATGCATCCAGTCAGGCAAAAGCAGCATCAATGTTTCAAGGTATCTGTAGAGAGGCAAATACATTATCCCCTTGCTTTAAAATGTAATTGCCCTCACTAAGAATAGAGTGAATGTCTCCTAGTTTTCTTGGCACAAGAAGCTGACACCTCATTTACTCAAATTTCACAAAAAAATACCTACGAAGAAAGGGCATGTCAGCTGGATGCCCTAGAAGCCATTTCCCCCTGAATACTCAGATGAGAAAAATAAACCCTGCTCAGAGCTCCACAAACATTGGACTGATTTTCAGATAACATTAATTGCATTAGGCTGCAATAGCAGAAGATAAGTCTCCAAAGCCTGTGCTGTACTACTGTAGTTCACTGGAGTGGACTGGAAGAAGGCATTCCTGATATACTGGTACCCTGTATGGCAGGGGTGCCCAAACTACAGCCTGTGGGCCAGATCCAGTCCCCAACACCAATTCATCTCACCTGTACCACCCTCAGTGCTCCCAGAAGAGGAAGTAAAACATGCCCATATGGGCACATTTTACTTCTGCTTCCAGGAGCAACAAGGGCTATGCAGGCAGGATGAATTGGCATTGGGGCCAGATATGGCCTGTGGGCCATAGTTTGGGCACCCCTGCTTTAAGCAGAGAAAATGGCAGCTTAAAATCTCATCCTGTTGCAAAACAGATTTCAAGGTGTGTTTTACTTCCGCTTCCGGTGGGAGGAACCATGTGACCAGCCCGCTGAACCACGTGACCATCCCACAGTCCAAAAAGTTTGGGCACACCTGCTGTATGGGAAGTGAGAAAGATCTTGGAATTGTTGTAGATGACAGGCCAAGTTCAATGTGGCTACAAAAAAGGCCAACACTGTTTTAGGCTGCATTAATAGAAGTACAGTATAGTCTCCAAAACCTATGAGGTACTAGTCTCCCTCTATTCAGCACTTGTTAGACCACATCTAGAGTACCATGTCCATTTTTGGGCAATGCAATTTAAGAAAGTTGTAAACAAATTAGAGTAGGTACAGAGAAGGGCAACAAGGATAATCAGAGGACTGGAAGCAAAGCTAGATGGGAAAAGGCTGAAATAACTAAGGAAAGACTAAGAGGGGATATGATAGCACTCTTCAAATACCTGAAAGTTAATCATAAAGAGGAAGGGAAGGATCTTTTCTGCATCATCCCAGAGTGTAGAGCACGTAATAACAGCTGAAACTATAAGAAGCCAGATACAGGCTGAATATTAAGAAAGATGTCTTACCGATTAGAACAATATGACAGTGGAACCAACTGCCTTGAGTACTGGTGAGCGTTCCAACGCTGGAAGCATTCAAGGGAGAATTGAACCACCACCTGTCAGACCTGCTTTGATATGAATTCCTGCCTTGAGCAGGGGTTGGACTCAATTGCCTAAAAGGCCACTTCCAACTCAGTTATTCTATGATTCTATAATTACTCATTACTTCTCAGCAGTCATGTTGCCAGTAGCCATTGTTGGACATTATTAAGGAGTTGCATTATTGGCCCCTCAGAGGCTGAGGGGAAAATATACAAGGAAATACTCTCTGGTTCCCTCCGATATTGCACTTTGGATATATTTCTGAAAAAGCAAAAGACAACCAAACCAGAAATACACACAGCTCTTTTAAAAAAAATAAAAATAAAAGAAAAGGTCATCTTTCAAGTCCCAAACAACATCCATTTGTCATAATGCCATATTTTCCTCATCTACGTGTCTTGAATTTAATGTACATTTTGGTGATTTGTGGGACGAAAAAGGCTAACTAGAAAAATAAAACAAGTTCCCATTAAAGTCCAGTTTGATTATCAGTTTGATCTTTCAGTTCTCGACTAACTGAAGTTTACAAAAGCAGCCTCACATACATATATAACAGAATTATCTTTCCTAATAAACTATAGTAATATAATGAATGCAGGGCCAGGCATTCCAGTTTTTCCCTTTCATTTTGAAATAAAGGGATAATGCCGTTGTTATGCAGACTTTGTACACAGGCTTATTTAATTCTCCCACAACAACAGTTAGAATAGATTGTTAACAAACCAGTCAGATAATCCAGATGTTCTTGAAAAATATTCACATGTGGCCGAAAATGAAGAATTGGATATATACATGAGCCAAAGGTGTGTAATAGTCTACTCAAAAACTCACAGTTAACAAATTATACATACTGTATATATTCACATATAAGCCGACCTGAATATAAGCCAAGGTACCTAGTTTTCACCTGAAAACCCAGGAAAATAAATTGACTCAAATATAAGCTGAGGATGGGAAATGCAGCAGCTGCTAGTGAGTTTCAATAATCAACATAAATGAAAATATGGCAAAATTAATTAAATTTTTGGCGCTTCTCAATCCGACATGATCTTGGGACCTTCATGGTCGTTGACCCGAGTATAAGCCATTTCCCCTTTTGGAGGCTCATTTTTGGGACTGAAAAACTAGGGTTATAATTGAGTATATATACAGTATTATACATATTATCTTAGCACAACTTACAATGACTTAAAACCACAAATTACAAATACTGTACCTGATACCAGAAATTAAAGTCCTGTTGAGTATTTACAGCAGCATTAAGTGTAATTGTGTTCCTACAGCATTGGTGCCCAAAGCCTTTGGGCTGTGGGCTGGTCATGTGGTTCATCCCACTGGAAGCAGAAATAAAATGCACCCATGCATGCACATAGCACTGCCATAAATGTACCTGTGGCAGTTGTAAATGCATTTACAACAGTCGCGGGTCATTTATGGTAGTGTTTTGCGCATGCACAGGTGCATTTTACTTCCATTTCCAGGAGTAGCGAAGGTGGCATGGGCTGGATGAAAGGGTGCTGTGGGCCAGATCTGGCCCACAGACCAAAGTTTGGACACTCCGCCCTACAGCATGGAGCAAGGAGCGAAGGTATCACTCTTTGGGTGCTGATTGTACTAGCATTCTCAACAGGGGTCCTTGTTCTGACCACACTTGCTCTATACCTGAGTCTGTCCCTGTTAGTGTCCAAGATTACAAGATGGCGATCTTTGGTTGAGTGCTACTATGAATGAGAAGGATCTTGGAATTATTGTAGATCACAAGATGAATATGAGTCAACAGTGTGGTGTGGTGGCAAAAAACACAAATGCTGCTTCAGGCTGCATTAACAGAACTAGAGCTGCTGCCCTTTAGGAAGAATCTAAAAACATGGCTGGCGGGACAAATATGGGATACGGAAGGTATAATGACCCCAGCACATTGGATGATCTGAGCCCCTCTCTTTCTCTACTTTTAAATTAGTAGTTGTAGCATCTGGTGTGTTTTTAATCTGTTTTTAAACTTTTTTAGATTTTAATTTTAAATTTTAACAGTTTTAAGGTTTTTAAATGGAAGCTTCCACTTCCTAATCCTGGGCCCTACCTGCCCAAGGAAGGATAAGACTAACGTCCTCTGGCCGGGAGGAGGAATGGATTTTAGCTGTTTGTGCTGTGTGTTTTTTTTTCCTTACTGTAAACCACCCTGAGTCGCCATGGCAAGTGGGCAGTGATATAAATAAATAAATAAATAAATAAATAAATAAATAAATAAATATAGTCTCCAAAACCTGTGAGGTACTAGTCCCTCTCTGTTCAGCACCAATTAGACCTCATCTAAAATACTGTGTCTTGTTCTGGACTCTGCACTTTAAGAAGGAGGCCAAAAATTAGAACAAATTCAGAGAAGGGCAACAAGGATGATCAGGGGACCAAAAACCAAGCCCTATAAGGAAGCAAAGAAAGAAGTAAAATCCTTCAACAGCCAGCATGGGCCTTGCTAGCTCAAGAATTCCTCATTCATGCCAACAGAGTATAACTGTTCAATTAGAAATATTTTTAAAATTTTGATTAATCATCTTTGTGGAAACTGATCTTCTGCAATGTAGGGACAAGATCTTAGCCAAAGAGTTCTGACCTTCAAGATGCCACTGTATCAAATGTGCTTGACAGAAGGATGATTTGCAATTTAGCAATCTGTGATCAAGAGGGGTATTTTGCTAGACTTCCAAAACCTGTGTTCTTCTCCTCATTACAACTCTGGTGAAAAATGAACTTCCTTATTTTAGATATGCACTTTCTCCCATATCTCAAATGAAATTTGTGTGTGTGTGTGTGTGTGTGTGTGTGTGTGTGTGTGTGTGTGTGTGTGTGTGTGTGTACAATTTATTTGGAAGCGTTAAAATCATTCTCTCGCTCTTGATCTCTCTTGCTCTCTCTCTCTCTCTCTCTCTCACACACACACACACACACAAAAGAGTTCAGTGAATACTGTCACTGAAATCCTAATTGAACTAAACTTGGATGCAGAAAATGAAAAGAGGCAGACTAGTCAAAACACAGATTAAAATAGCCGTCTCTTCTCATAAAAGAAGGAACATGTGAAGTAACTAACTAGTTTTATCTAATAATAAAACCTGGAAGGGTGAAGAAATGTGCTGTCTTTCTCGTACTGTGTCTTCTTGAATAAATATCCAATTAAGGACAAAAATAAACAGAACAGAAAGCAATAAGTGCTAATCATACCCTGAACTTCTCTAGAAACAGCTAGTGGAGTTTCTTATGGCCCAGTTATATGAGAATGGCCACCCAATAATGTATAACACATGTTTATTTGGACGTAAACCCACTGATTTTAAGAGGCTCACTCAATTTATGCAAATTTTATCTTTTTAAAACACAATCTCTCTTCTGAGACCAGGCCAAGGAAAATATGCTCCTCCAGATAGTTTTGGACCACAAATTCCATCATCTTTCATCATTTTCTATACTGGTGGTGTTTCCTGAAATATGCCACCTAACCATTTGGAGGTAGAGATGTTTTGCAGCACCACTAAAAGATGGTATAACAGATTTTCTTCCCCCCTTCTCCCAGCCACTACAATTCAATCTGGAGTCCTAACACCAAGTCTGTAAATGCAACCAGGGTAAAGGAACAACTGAATGGGGATTTGAAACAAGATTTTGCTCTTCTCCACCTTGGTGCCCTTTAGATATATTGGACTAACTCATTTATCTTGCTAATTGGAAATGACATAAGTAGCAGAGCCAGTATGATGGCAAGTTTAGACTAGAACTCAGGAGACCTTCGTTCAAATCTCCTTTGGTGGTAAAATTCACTGCATGACCATTAGCTAGTCATACGCTCACTCTAATCTGAAGGTTTGTTGTGAAGGTTAAGATTGGGAGGAAGTAAGCAAGTCATGCATAGTACTTGAATTCATTGAAGGAAATGTGGACTGTACATGTAATAAATAGATAAATATACTAGGCAAATATTTGTGTGTGTGCATGCGTGCGTGCGTGCATGCATGCATGCGTAAAATTGAGGAAGCAGAACTCCAGTCCAAAAGAAAGCTGGTTTTGGTTTGCTTTTACATCAACCCTCAGAAGGTAGATGAGACTGACAGAAAGGCAGAATGAAGATCCTAATACAGTACATAACTTCCCTTTAACCTTCACCTACATAGTATCCTTCTGGCATCTTGGACTACAAGCATCTGGGAATGGGAGGATCATGGTTCATCTGAAAGAGTTGGGTCAGGGAAGGATGGACCTCCTAAGGTCGCCTTGTAACCTGGTGGCACAGTGGTTAAACTGCTATACTGCAACCAAAATATTGCGAGTTCAATCCTAACCAGGGCTCAAGGTTGATTCAGCCTTCCATCCTTTCAAGATCAGTAAAATGAGTACCTAGCATGTTTTGGGCAAAATGCTAATTAACTTGTGAACTGCCCAGAGAGTGCACTAAGCACAAAGGGGTAGTATGTTAGTGTGATTGCTTTAATATTAGCACTGATATCCAAACCAACAAAACAATCATAGAATTGTGCAAATGATACCCCTTTTCCAGTGGTGGGATTCAGCAGGTTTGCCCCAGTTCACCAGAACCAGTAGCAGAAATTCTGACTGGCCCCTCTGCCCATCCAAGTTTTGAAATAACGCAGGGCTTTCCCCTGGCCATGCCCACCATACCATGCCCACAGAGTAAGTAGTAAAAAAAATGAACCCCACCACTGCCCTTGTCTCTGTGTTAATCCTGTATTAAAATGCAATAAAATGATTTCTGCCCTTCTTTCTGTTTTTACCACTTATTCTGCTGTAATGGTTCCTGCTTAAGGTGGGAAGATGAAGGTTCACTGTTGACCAATGAAACTAAGTCCCTGTTTTGTTCCAATGGAGCATCAGTCTGTCATCCACTCTAACCTCTCATAATCTTAAAGTATGTGGTAGACAACAGGGTGCCCAGGAGATGTTTTGGACTGCATCTCCCATAATACCTTATAACCATTTGTATGGGTTCAAGCTATTGGGAACTATAGAACAAAATATTTAGAGGCCTCAAATTGTTTACTGCTATTATTGGAGGTGGGCAACTCAGAGGGAATTTTCTCTGTTGGAAGGTCCTTGAATCAAGTGATTGGGAGGCAGAGACAAGAGGGAAATACCTAATGTTACAACAGCAAAAAGTATGTGGGAGAAGATCCTAGAGTTTTCTGGGTTCATCAGCTATACATAGTTAATATTATTTAGCACAATGTTTAGCCGAGGGGTGCCCAAACTTTTCGAGCTGTGGGCTGGTCATGTGGCTCAATGGGCTGGTCACATGGTTCCTCCCACCGGAAGCAGAAGTAAAACACACCCGCGCTTATGCAGAATGCTGCTGTAAATGCATTCGCAGCTGTCATAAATGCATTTATGACAACCACATGTGCATTTACGGCAGCATTCTGCGCATGCACAGGCACATTTTACTTCCGCTTCTGGGAGCAGTGCAGGTGGTATGTGCCAGATGGATTGGTGTCAGGGGCCGGTTCCCAGGCCGTAGCTTGGGCATCCCTGGTTTAGCCCAAGGAACCAGCTTAAGGAGATGCAAACCTGAGACATTCTGTTGCCAATTCTATTTTGCAAATTTCAGTTCATGTGGCTGTGAGTTCCGAAAGGAAAAATCCATGCACCAAAATTTAGGCAGAAAGAAATGCCTTTTGTTTAGAAAAAATTACATTTGCAAAAGAGTTCCTCCCCTAGGGTGGAAAGGGAGAGAGAGAGAAGAGAGAAAGGAGAAGAGAACAAAAGACAGAAGATCCAGGCCCAATGTGGCACATATTTTAAAAGGCAGACTGCAGTGACAGATTTTACTTTCTTAGGATCTAAGATCACAGCAGATGGTGATTGTAGCCATGAAATAAAAAGGCGACTGATTCTTGGGAGACAAGCTATGAGAAACCTGGGGAACATAGTTAAAAGTAGAGACATCACATTGCAAACAAAAATTAACATAGTCAAAGCAATGGTATTTCCAGTGGCAATGTATGGTTGTGAGAGTTGGACCATAAGGAAAGCTGAGCGCAGAAGAATAGATCCCTTTGAAATGTGGTGTTGGAGGAAAGTTTTGTGAGTCCCCTGGACAGCGAGGAGAACAAATAGGACAATCTTAGAAGAAACCAACCCTGATTGCTCCTTAGAAGGTCAAATAGTAAAGATGAAGCTAAAGTACTTTGGACATCAAATGAGAAGAGAGGATTCACTTGAGAAAGCCTTGATGCTGGGAAAGGTGAAGGGCAAAAGAAGAAGGGGGCGGCCAAAGATGAGATGGCTAGATGGTACTGTAGACATAATGGGCACAGAGCTGGGTGGGTTGAGGAGAATGGTGGAGGACAGAGGTGCCTGGCAGGCAATAGTCCATAGGGTCGCAAAGGGTTGGAATCGACTGTGCGACTGAAACCAACTGAAACTAGAAACCAACATAGCCTAAGCTCTGCCCATCGTACCTCTGTAAATTGGAAATTTCCACTTACAGGTTACTTCAGTAATCACATGGTCTATTGTCACCTTATTCTCAGCCCCTTCTTCTGCAGGCCAAATGATAGAGCCATTTCCATTTAGCAGAATTGATGTTATGTGATTATTTGCATGTAGGCATGGCAAGGACGGGAGGAGTCGAGGGAAACATCTTGAATCTGGCTACAATTCCACCTCTCTTTTTACCATGGTTAAAGTATGTGAGAGGCCAGCTTTCCAGTTAGAAGCAACATTTCTTTAATAAGGGCAAGTTGCAAATTAACCTGCTTTTGTTGTGGTGATTCATCTTCTCCTCTTCAGTTATCGAGGGAGATACAAGACCCTTGCTCTGGCACTTCTAGTGGCCTCCTCCGGTGTTATTTGGTATTCCTGTAATATTTATTTGATGTTATCTCTCCACCTTCCTCTGGGTTTGCCTCGTGGGCTTTGTCCTTCTCCTATTTTTATATATGCCTTGTAAGGTATGGGATTCCAATACAAATCATACATTCTCCTCAAACGGGCAAACCACTTTGCTGTTGTCTCGTAAGGTGATTGGCCATAGGGAGGTAAACCATGATCAACCCATCTATGTGATTTGGATTATGGAGACATAACAGCTTTGAGGGATAGTTTCTTTGGTGGAATGCTTTAGTGTTCCTTCGTTGCTTAAACTATTATGAGATTTTGCTTAGGCATGATTAGGCAGGATTGACAGCACCAAAAACTTAACTCATAATGCAGCGCCTTTATCCATCCAGATGTTGTGATCCACACCTCCCACAACCCCTTCCTGTTGCCCATATTTATCTGGCCAGAACAGATGGAAGTTGTAGGACCCAAATACAGTACTGTATCTTCATTTCAGATTTGCATAATCAAAATTTTTTTTAAAAAAACCTTGCTTTTCCATTCCTAAGAGTCTATGAGTTGAAATTAGGCTTATTTAACCTTTTGCGTATTGAACCCTATTTGGATAAAATGGCACATTACTTTTATAGCCTAGATTCCACCACTAGAAGAGCTTTCTTTCCAGCCAGACTTTCTTTCCTTTCCCTCAGAGTTGCTTTTGGGGAGGTACAATCATACCCTTAAACACGAAAGATTTTGCTCCTGTGGGTCTCTTGAGTCAATCCAACATATTATAACCGAGTGTCATTTAGATAAGTCTCTTTGCCAATAATTTATTTTAAGTTCTTTAAGAGATAAATTCCCAGCAATGATGGTGTCATCTTACTGATATCTATTAAGTGATTCTCTGCCTGAAACTTCACAAACTGTTGCTCAATTTTTAGGTAAAGTTCTTAACAGACGTGGCAACTGTAATTCTTAATCTGTTGTGCAAGGTATGGTCAGCTCTAGTTGGAATGAATGTGTACTTTTTGTTAATTCTATTCTTTGTCCTCTTTTTTAAGTGCCAATAAAGCAGGGGTGCCCAAATTATGTCCTGTGGGCCAGATCTGACCCTCTATGAAAATTCATCTGGCCCACACCACCCTCATCACTCCTGGAAGCAGAAGTAAAATGCGCCCACATGGCTAGATGGCATTGTTGACACAATGGGCACAAAGCTGGGCCGGTTGAGGATGAGGGTGCCCTTGCATGCAGTGGTCCATGGGGTCTCAAAGGGTCAGAATTGACTGTGTAACTGAATAACAACAACAATTTTTCAAAGTCATTTGAATCCACAAAGCAACAATGTGTGAGATATGGCACTCTGTCCTATCTGGTGCACTAAGAATTACCTCACTAGGCGTCAATAGCAGATCTTTATCTCTGCCAGGATGCGTAAAAAGTACCACTGGCTGCCAGCATTGCAGTAGAAACAATGTATTATATATGAAAGGAAAAAGCTAGAAGGGTCAATTTATAATTTAATTAAGATCAAACTTTCGGCTCTTTGCTTACAAGGTTAAAACATAACTTTATTTTAGACTCCCCAGGCATGTTATGTTTGATTCCAACGCTGTTATTTGAGGGACAATTATTTTTTACTGGCCTCAGACTTTCCTGGCCTAAGAAAGCACCTTTCAGAAGAAAAACTGCTGAATGTGGCACTTCTGTGAAACAGAAAGAAACGCTTCTGGCAGTAGGCCATCTTTCTCTTCCCTCATAATACTAGGAGTCAGGATCATTCAATTAAACTGATTGGGGTAGGAAAGGTTGGACAGAGAAAAGGAAGAATTTTCTTTTTCACAGTGTAGTATTCATTTATGGAAGTTGATCAGACCAAGTAGCTACCGATTTGGTTCCCATGGCAGCCACCCAAATGCCCTCCTCAGATTTGTCCAATCCCCTTTAACCCTACACAAGTTGGCAATCATCATTTGATGGCCACGAAGACCAGAGTTGTGCCATATGCTGTGGGAAGAAGGACTTCCCTTTACTTCCCACTGTTCAGCTTCATTGGATCGACCCCAGGTTCTAATATTATGAATGAGGGAGAAAAACCTCTCCCAATCTACTTTCACCCAACTGTGCATAAGATGCACCTATGTAATGCCTGCCTTTGGGCATCAACTAAGCATGTAAATGACTAATGTGTTTTTATTGTTGTTGTTTTCTCATTATTATAAAACTCTTTGTATTACTGTTTTATAGGGACTGTGGTGGCTCAGCAGTTAAGAAGCTTGCCTTGTTAGCTGGAAGGTCGGCAAGTTGGCAGTTTGAGACCCGAGTATTGCATGACAGAATGAGTGCCCATCTCTGCCTCAGTTCCTGTCAACCTAGCAGTTTGAAAGCAAGACATTGCAAGTAGGTAAATAGGGACCACTTTGGTGGGAAAAGATTTTGGGGACATGGGAAAAGGCCTCATTCCAGCAACCCCTGAGTGGAGGTCCTCCAGCAAAAATCCTTTCAAATTAGAAAACAACTTTGTGTGCTTCTGACACGATAAAAAACTACTTTTATTTACTATTTAATATTATATTTCTTTAATTCTTTTTAAACTATTGTAATAATTAATTGCTTTAGTATCTGATATTGTTTCTTTTAACAATGTAGCATTTGTGGCCTGGATGGACCAATAACGTCCAACTCAATGGAGGATAAGTGTCTCTATTCCTTTATCTGAACACTAATGCATAAAATTGTTGATACAGTTGATACAAATTTAAGAAGAAAAGAACCACTCATTAAAGATAACTGAAAGGAGTTGCACAATTATTATTTTTTTGTAATTTATACTCAAACAATCTATATTTTTTAAAAAATGGGGGGGGGGGAGAGTTTACCCTTGTATGCATATTTGGGCTTTCACCTGGACTATATTATGGTCAGTAAATTCAACAAATATCAAGCCTCCAATCTTGTGTGTGTGTGGGGGGGGTCCTTCACACTTTGTCCATCTTTATAACCAGACCTTGGATTTACTTGAGAATGCCTTGGTGCTGGGAAAGGTTGGGGGCAAAAGAAAAAGGGTGCAGCAGAAAATGAGATGGCTAGATGGTATTGTTGATGCAATGGGCACAGAGTTGGGCAGGTGGAGTGAGATGGTGGAGGATATAGAGGTACCTGGTGCTCAAATGTCCATGTGGTCACAAAGAGTTGGAATCAACTGTGTGACTGAACAACAACAACAATCAGACCTGAATGTTACAAATTGTATAATTGATTGACTAGACTGTCTACTTGCCACGTTATTCTGGCGTTCCAGGGGATGTGGCCAGAAGGAGACTTTGAGAAGTTTCCCTCGACCCCTCCCCTCCTTGCCATACTTCTTGCATACATGCTGAGAATTACATCTACTTTACCCCTGTGGTTCAAAGGAAGCCATTTGGCCTGAAGAGGGAGGGGCTGAGGGTAAGGTGACCATGTGGTTTCTGAACCTACTGAAGTAACCTGTAAGTGGAAATTTCCAACTGACCTGTGGTACAGAGGAAATGGGCGGAGCTTGGTCCATGTGGGTTTCTAAACCTGCCTTTTTAGATCTATGCCACCTTGGTTCCGGGTCTTTCTCTTTCCTCTCTTCTCTCTCTCTGTGATATCTCCATCTCTTCTCTTTTTTTCTTCCCAAAGGTGCTTTTTGGGTTGAAAGGATTTTTGATGAAGAAACTCTGTTCAGGGGACACCCGAATGAGGCTCCTATCATGTCCCCAAGATCTTTTCACACTAAAGTAGTTCCTATATATCTACTGTACTTGCAATTTCAAACTGCTAGGTTGACAGGAGCTGGGACAGGCAACGGGCACTCATTCAGTCATGCAGTACTCAGGTCATGAACTGCCGACTTGCCAACCTTCCAGTCTTCAAGTACTGAGCCACTGCAGTCCCTATTACAGATGAGTCATCAAGATCATCAACCCTCCACTGTGCAAATGGTTTAAAAGCTGTTCTAAAGAAACAGGTTTCATATATGAAAGATTTCCCGGTAAGTGTCAGGTGGCTCCTTTTAGTGAGGAAAGCAGCAGGAAAAGCCCGATTTTCTGTGCAATACCTTGAAACTCCCATTGGGCTCTTCTTGCCTTCTCAAATTAAAACCCAGAATGATCCAGAACTTCAAGCCAGTTGTGTTCTTGAGGATACCAGCATTACTACAGCCTTTGGTATAAGGTCAAAGTTGCAGGATGAGCCAGCACAGGAAACAGTGGGACTAAAAAATTAGCAGCAACAACATAAGTATTTGATTTTGCCTAATTAAGGAAAAAAATGGAGCGGCAGAGGGAAAAGACAATGTAAAGGGATATACAGTAGTTGGGCGTTCCAAGACTTTGTTTAGGAAGAAGCTTGTTGCCTTCAGCATGAAAGGACTGTTAATCATTTTCAAGTGTGACACAGAATTACTTGATGGGCATTAGTCTTCCCAGGAGAAATTATAAGAAGCCTGGTAGCAACAGTTAAATGTTCCTGTCTGGTTACGCTGCTTGATGCCAAGGCTGGCCGTATTTCGTGTGTGGGAGATGACACATTCAATCTGGTAGGCATGTCGCGTTATTGAGGACAAAATTGTTTTTGTTTACTTTCCTCTTTGGTGAACTGCTGTTAATAAACATCAGTACATAAGGGGCTCCCCTTTCAATTTGCTATCGTAACAATTGCCTTTGTCATTTTTAAAATTAAGCAAATAAAAACAAAACCTGTTCCCGCATAGCAGTGAACAGAGCATGAGAACATAGGAACATAAACTTAGAGACATTGATTGAAGGTTGACTGGAACAGCCAGCCACAGGCAGAGAATAAACAAAATGAGAAAGACAGGGCAAATGCCCACTTAAATCGTTGGGAAGAAGACATTCTCATCTGTTATGTTTTCAGGCTGCTATAAGAGAATTATTTCTGCTTTTTCTAGCTTTTCCGAGCCCTGTTGTTTTATCTGATTGAGGACAATCAAGAGTGATGAGAAGGAGGCAGCATTTCATCCTTGACATAGATTTTACTTTTTATTTTATTTTCTTTGGTGACACATAAAATCAGCAACCATTGCCTCTGAGGCAACCAGACCTCTCATAATGTTTCATATCTTTCCTGAGATAATTCTTTCCCATAAATATTCACTCACTCACTCACTCATTCATTTTCTTACAGGCAGTGGTGGGCTCAAAAAAAATTACTACCACACTGTGATCGTGGTATGGTGGGTGTGGCCAGGGGGAGAGCCCTGTGTTGCACCCGAATTAGGATTGCTTTATTTCAAAACTTGGATGGGTGGGGCCAGATAGAATTTCTGCTACCGGTTCTAGCGAACTGGTGCAAACCTGCTGATGCCCACCATTGATTACAGGTAAAGGTAAAGGTCGCCTTTGCTCAAAAACCAGTCATATCCAGCTCTAGGGTTCAGTGCTCATCTCTGTTTATAGTCAAAGAGCCAGTGCTGTCTGCGTCTGCAGACGTTTCTGTGAACACGTGGCAGGCATGACTCAACACCAGAGTGCACGGAATGCTGTTTACCTTCCCACTGAAGTGATACCTATTTATCTACTTGCAATTTCTTGCTTTTGAACTGCTAGGTTGAAGGAGCTGGGACAGAGATGGGCATTGCCTCCATTGTGCAGTACTTGGGAACTAAACTCCAACCTTCCAGTCTTTGAGTTCAGCATCTTAACCACTTGAGCTACTTACTTACTTACTTACTTACTTACTTACTTACTTACTTACTTACTTACTTACTTACTTACTTACTTACTTACTTGTTAAATTTCTATACTGCCCATCTAGTGTCAATCTGACCATGTTATCCTGCTATGGTAATAGAGTAGACTATACAGTACTGCCAATGGCTCAACACCAGTGGTCAGGTGGAGATTAACTAAACTGACAACCCTGAGGACTAACAGGGAAGGGTGATGGTCCCCAAGTGGACTCTTTCTTTTTTGTGTCTTGATCAGACCCTGGACTGCCAAAATGAAGCCACTTTCTTCACTCTGTGATTGCCCACTTGGGGACCATCATCCAAGTGGATTAAATCCCACTTGAATCCATCTTGATGGAGGGCAGTAGCCTGGGACCGAAGAGGACTTTGTATACCAAAAGGGCTCAGGACTAGAAAGTGGCTTGCAGAGTTAGATCAGTGGTACGAGTGTCATGCTGCGATATAGAAGGTAAATGAAAGACCACTGCCTTATATTATCAGGACAGTCTTCATGACTGATTGCTATGATGATTGCCAATGTTCAGAATTGGATATGGGACAAGAAGAAGAAGTCCATCTAATGAAATCCAAATATGCCTTCATTTGTTTTACCATTTAATGTAGGGGTACTCAACCTTTTCTAGCCACGGACATGACCATGCTGCCTCAGACAGCTGAGCAGGCCAGACATGTTGTCCCCACCCCACCCCCCGCCATAAACGCTGCCATAAAACATGGATGCAGTTGTTGTAAATACATTTACAACAGCCAAGGGTGCATTTATGGCACGTTTTTGCCTATTTTTGCCACTTCTGGCGGCACCGACAGCAGGATGTGCGAGACTGGTGCATTTTCGGCTGGTTTTGCCACTTCCAGCAGCAGTGATGGTGGTGGGAGTGGTGGGAGTGAGGACAGCGGGCCACATGAAATGCCTCCACAACTCAGGTCTGGTCCACAGGCCATAGATTGCAAATTGCAAACCCCTAGTCACTTTTGTTGTTACTTCTAAAATGTTGCTTGGCCATGTTTTGCATAAAAGTAGTACTGAAAAGTAACAAAAAGTGTGTGAGAGAAATATATCAGCACCCTTTTCAAAGAATGAATAACAAGCTACCTAGAATAAGCCAGCAACCGCACTATCAATGAATAATTCATTTAAAAAACACTGTCTTAAGCTCTCTGCATCTCTAATAGAGATTCCTTTGATGTGGTGGGCGTAGATCTGGGCGGACTACGGAGGATGGCAGATGACAGAGGAGCCTGGGATGCAGCTGGTCCATAGGGTTGCAAAGGGTCGGACTCGACTGTGCAACTGAGCAACAACATCTCTCTGTGACTGCTTTGGAGGACAGAAAATGTGGCTAGCACATCAGTAATGGAGGGGGTGGGAAGTTGTCATGTTGCTTCTAACGTCAGACAAAGAGCCCAGTTATACTCAAGTCCTACTGGTGGGCTCCCAATAGATTATGGTCTACTTAGGAACAGAACATGGGACTACACAGGCTCATACCCTCTCCTTTATCATGTCTAATTCTGAACAAACAAATCAACTTTAACCAATGTATTTACTCAGGTGTACTCAGATTGTTAGACTGGAGGCACATCCGATTTCTCCATTTATGTTAATGGAGAAGATGGCTCCCTAAGTCCATCAATTGGAGCAACCCAGCTTTCTCCATTGGAACAAATGAGAAAGTTCTATAACTAGTGGGTGAGGCATGTTGTACCCACACTGAGAACCCATGTCTTTGTGCTAGCAATGTCTTCTTGGCTTCTATAGGATAAGTATGTTTTTCTGGTTCTGTAGAGCTATCTATCTATATCTATCTATCTCTAAATATTAAATGGGTATTGCAAACACAAGGTCGGCAGGTCAGCATTTTGAAACCCAAGTGCTGTATGACAAAGTGAACTCCTGTTGTTTGTCCCAGCTCCTGCCATCCTAGCAGTTTGAAAGCGAGAAATTACAAGTAGATAAATAGGTACTGGGACTGTGGGAAAGGTAACAGCATTCTGTGCACTTTGGTGTCTAGTCATACCTGCCACATGACCATGGAAAAGTCTGCAGATGCAGACAATACTGGCTCTTTGGCTGTAAATAGAGATAAGCACCAGCCCCTAGAGTCAGCTACGACTGGCTTTTGAGCAAGGCAGACCTTTACCTTTATTACAAAGCGTTTTTTCTTTATACTGTATGTAGAAAACAACAACTAAAACAATATAACAAAATTGGATCCTATAATCCATATACCCAAGTTCTTTTCAAGAGTTGCTTGGAGAATTAAAGAATTCAAATGTCTCTTTGAAACCAAATGAGAACAAAGAACAAGATATACATATCTCAAAAAGTAGGACATCCACAACATAGAATAATCAGTTCCACATTTACAGATTCTAAAACCCTGCAGTAAGTTTGAGGGTTCTACTGTATTCTTGGGGCAGGGGGGGGGGGCTCACTTACCAGGTTGTTCCCTTCAAACTTGTGAACCAACACTGAAAAGGAGACTGCCACCAAGCCCAAAATATCTGGTTAGCAGCTGCACCAGGCTAAAGACTGGCTTATAGAACCTGCAAATTTAAGGAATTTAAGTTGTGTAAAGGTACAAAAATGGAAATTTCTCCAAAACAATTTATACAATGAAGCCTACTTCTTCCATGTCTAGGCCAGACGTGAAACTGCGAAAATGAAGAATATTTGGTGAGTTTATTCTGCAGTTCTTTTCTACAGTACTGTAGTAGAATCATTGCAACATTTGTTTGAAAAATAATGTCATTATGTCCTTGTTACCCCAGATGTTTAGCCAGATATCCTACTATGATAATGGAGTAGACCATACAGCCAGCAACTCAAGTTTTGGGCGATGGTAAATATCCTGACTTCCTGTCATAGAAAGTCCCATCTGAAATGTGCTTTTCTGATCCCTGTTTCACCATGAGCCTGTTCCCTTAAAATGGAGAATGGATTTGAGTAGGAGATTGGTACATACATTCCAATGTGACTCTGAAGTATGTAAATAAGTCACTATTGGCTAATTGCTCCCACGTGGGAAAAATGATACCAGGATAATAAAACCACTATCCAGGAGACTATCGCTCTCTTTCACCATCAACCTGCAGTGGGAGGGCCTCACACAATGCATGCCTTGTTTCTCAGGAGAACCCTACAGCTCAAAGGCTGTTAAGAGCACAGTTCTGCTGGGTAAGAAGGCACAGACACTCCCTTTACGGTGTTTGCCACAAGACATGCAACTAATTTTTCAACAATGACAACTCAGTGGAAATGCGCATGCAAATATGACCATGGTAGATATAAGAGAAAAGACTAGTTGGGTTGAATCTCTTCTGATCTGTCAATCAGTTTTAATATTTCAATTCTTGTTCTTTACTTCCTTTTACCCCTTTGGGTGTTGAGGGAGATACAAAGTTCTTGTTCTGCCTCATCTAGCAGTCTCCACCAGCGGTTTTTGGTGTTCTTGTAATATTTCTTTGATGTTATCTCTTCACCTTCCTCTGGGTCTCCCTTGTGCTTTGTCCTCCTCTTCAAATATGCATTGTATAGCATTAATTTCAAAGACATGCTCTCCAAATGGGCAAACCACTTTATTTGTTGTCTCCGTATGTAGTTTAAGATTGGATCTATTCCAGTTCTTTACCTTCTTTACCTTCTAATCTCATTCTTGATTTTATCCCTTCTAGTCACTCCAGCAGCCATCCTCAAGCGTCTCATTTCCATGGTGTGATTTCTGTTTTGTTGTAAGTGTCCATGTTTGGGACTGATAACTTAAGATAGGACATTTACAACACACGTAAGGTGTTGTAAATATTTTAATTTGGGGTGATATTCCAAGGTATCAAACTGTTCCTGCCCTACAGACAAACAGTCTTATGAAGGTCTACCCATAGTTGATACTGTCAGCCTTACAAACCCAGCCTGCTGCCTGCCAGTTGTTTTGAATGGCAACTCCAGTAATCTCCAATCACTGCCAAGTAAGGCTGGCATTTATAAAAGCCAGTCTGCAAACTCTGGAGAACACACCTGTTTGTCTACAGCTCGAGTTTTAAATTACAGCTCTTCGGGTTATTGGGAACGCTGCTAGAAAGACGCAAGTGCAGAAAATGATTGTGGGAGAACGACAGTTTTGTTGTTGACAAGAAAAATGATAGATTCTAATGCTAGAAATGTTTGTGCCAATTTCCCCAAAGTGTGATTTTCTAAGTTATCTTTAATAAGTGACTTTTGCATGCATATATGTGAAATGGGTTGAGTATATATGTGTGTATGTATAAATATCTTTAAATGTCACTTATTTTTCTCTGTTTGAAGCTTGTCAGAATGTACTCCTAGCATGTCCGTCAACAAACCTGACCAAGAGGATAAAATGCTACTGAAAAACATGGACATGGGAACATATTTATTGGTAGTAAAAATAAAATTCTGGGAGAGGCTAAGAAAAACACAAGATGAATCTATTTATTGTATCTTTGGAACAGCAGAAACCTTTATAGCTGCCATGTTTAGTTCCACAGGGTGTAATTATTATCTATCATAGCTGATCTTCCACTAAAGCAACCTCTATGTTGTTGGATAAGAGTTCTGTGGATACTCTGGACTGCCAGAAAGATAAATACTTGGGTCCTAGAGCAAGTCAAGCCTGAATTATCTTTGGAGGAAATAAGGATGAAACTGAGGTTGTCCTTATTTTGGGCACATCATGAGAAGGCAAGATTCACCGGAAAAGACCATAATCCTGGAGAAGGTGTAAGTCAGCAGGGAAAAAGGAAGACCAAGCACAAGATGGATCGATTCTCTAAGGCAGTGATGATGAACCTTTTAAAGACCAAGTGTCCAAGGAGGAGGAGGCAGCATGTGGGCAAGCATTGTGCGTGCCCATGCACCCATGTGACATCTCCGGCAACATCATATAGGTGCATGCGCCGCCGCCGTCCCCTCGAAGTGTGCTTTCCCCACGGGTGCGTCACCACTGCTTCCTCCGCCTTCTAGGAAGGGTGAATGGGGGGTGTCTGGTCGCCTCACTTTGTCCCTGCCACCACCTCCCAGATGGGAGTTCAGCCTCCACTCTCACCTCCCCACTGGTGGAGGAAGAGGGGTGGGTGGGGAAGCGGTGCTGTCATTTGTGCCAGTTGCACAGGGCGGGGTTTGCCTGAAACAGTGTGCACACTCAGATAGAGCTATGCATGCCACCTCTGCCACAGGTTCACCTACACTGCTCTAAGGTAAGCTACAGGCTATAGCAGTTGTTCCCCATGTGGGACTTCAATTCCCAGAAGCCTGAGTCTCACACATTGGCCGATCAGTGCTTTGCGGAATTGATTTAGGCTTCTGGGAATTGAAGTTCAAAAACCAAAGGTTGGGAAACACTAAGCTATAGCTCCCAGGAGGGATGTTGACAGGACATTTTGGAGATCTCTCATTCACAGGGTCACCAGAAGTCAGAGATGCTTTGACAACACATTAGTCATTTCAGCTCATTGCTTTCTGCCAATAAGATGGTGTCATCTGCATAGCTTAACTTATTGATATTTCTTCCACCGTTTGCTCCTCTTTTATCTGAATCTAGTTGTCTGGCTAGGTTATCCTGCTATGGTAGTAGAATAGACCATACTGCCAGCGACTCAACACCGGTGGTTAAATAACCTGACAACCCTGAGGACATATGGCCTTGGCAAAGTCCACAGGGAAGGGCGATAGTCCCCAAGTGGATTAAATTCCCACTTGAATCCATCTTGATGGAGGACAGCAGCTTCATCAATACTGGCCTGGGGCTGAGGAGGACTTTGCATGCCAAAAGGGCTCAGGACCAGAAAGTGAGTTGCAGAGCTGGATCAATGATAAAGGTGTCACGCTGCAATGTGGAAGGCAGATGAAAGCCCATGGCATTATATTCTCAGGAGTCTTCATTGCTGATTGACATGAGGATCAACAACATTCGGATACGGCATAAGAAGAAACTGTCGTTCCATATGATATATTCTGTGTCCAGTTTAAACAGGCAAGGGGATTGGGTGGGAAATAAATGAAATAGGCTCTTTCAAGAATTTGACGACTGACACTGGCTTTATTTCACCTTTTATGGTATTTTATACAGTATGTGTGTATTTTAACTGTGTGTCCTGGGGTTATTTGGTAGTTTTCTGTTTATATTGTGTTGTGAACCACCCACTCTCCTCTGCTCTTGAACCAAGAAAGCAGGAAAACTGTAATGTATTCATATTCTGCCCCACATAAATGGTTTCCCCAGATTACATAAAAGAAGACAATGAAAATTATTTAATTTTAATTAACTGGCTTCCCTGGGTTTAATTAAAACCAAATAAAACTACAAAACTACCCAGTATTGTTACCCCATTGTGTATTAGAAAGTTGCGTGCCTGAAAGTAAATGTAGGAGATTTGACTTTCAAATAGCAGATGATTTCGGCAATGAAATATTTAAATAGATTAGCAAGATATCAAACTTGACCTATATCTAAAAATATTCCTTCAGTTCCTTTTTGGATCAAGATTTTATTTTCTGGCTTATATATTGGCAGTGGCTGTGGTGGCTCAGTGGTTAAGAAGCTCGCCTTATTAGCTGGAAGGATGACAAGTCAGCAGTTGGAGACTCGGGTACTGCATGACAGTTTGAGCGCCCATCTCTGTCCCAACTCTTGGGGACATGAAATTTTGGAGCCTCATTTGGGCATCCCCTGAGCGGAGTTTCTCCAGCAAAAATCCTTTCAACCCAGAATAATTTCTGACACAAAATTATTATTATTATTAGCAGTGGCAAAGATATTAGGTGCTAAGTACTGGAAACAAACTCAATTGTACCTGGTCATTTTGTGACTGTTTTTCAAAATATATATATGGGCCATACAATACACTTGATATATATGATAGGATTTCAAGGAAAATATTAACTTGCTTGTAATAAAGTACAACATTGAAAAAAGTTCAAATTTTCCAGCAATAGTGAATTAAATTTTTATTTTCTTAATCAAGTTGTTTAAAGATTTGTGTACGAAATAGAAAGAATACAGGTCAAAGAGAATATTCTATAATGCTCTTTTTACACAACAAACCATTTCAAAAACGGGAACACTGCAGAACAGAGACGAGTAGAACACGGTTCTCCAGATTAAATACAATTTATATCAGTGGTGGCAAATCTTGGCACTCCAGGTGATCTTGGACTTCAATTTCTAGAAGCCCAAGTCTTTGTGAATCCATACAAATGGATTCATTTGTATGGATTCTAAAACACTAAACACTAAACCATTTAAGCCACTAAAACACTAAACCATTTAGTGTGGATCCACAGAGACTTGGGCTTCTGGGAATTGAAGTCCAAGAACACCTGGAGTGCCAAGGTTCACCATCATGGCCTTACATCAACTAAGCCAGCAGAGTCATTGGGGATGCAGGAGAGTTGGATTTGCCGTCCAAACAGCAATCTGGACAGCCACACATCCTCCTGCAGAAAACATTCAACATGCCCATGAAAAATCACAGCATAACTCCACTAATAAATATGCATGTGAAACAGGGGTCTTACTGTCCAGAGCATAGCACAAATTAAAATTTTCCAGGTAAAGATGGCAAAACTTAAAGACTGCTTTTGTTTTAGGAAGAGAAGGATGCTTCTTGGCAGGAGGATTAACCATGATCAATTTCTAAAGTCAGGCATACATTTAAAAACCTTTTAGCAACTCAAATGCTTACATTTCCATATAAAACCATGGTGGGTCAAAACAGGGTTCTAAAATAGACCAAAACATTACAGAGCAAAGCAAGAAAATACTTGCTGCTTCTGTTGAGGCCAGAATTTGACCCTGTCAAGGCTGGGATCTGGCCCAAGTCAAAACAACAAACTCTGTAACATCATCTCTCTTGTGTGACTTTCGCAAGTTTCCATAATACATTGGCTCAGCATAATTGGCTGCCATTTGTAAGACTGGAGAAATCTACAAGAGGATGTCATATTATGTGTTGTGCCTAAAATTAAAGGCAAATTAGCTATGCAATGGCTTCCGTTTGGATTACAACACAACAACAGTGAGCATTCCAAACGACTTTCTGTTCAGTCATCTCACAGTTATGAGTCAACTTTTGTGCGGGAAATGATTTCATTCACAAAGCTATTGTTATGTTTCAGAACTTCATCTTTGAGCTGTTTCAGTTTGGTTCTGATGTCTTCATCTGACATGTCCGACAACGGCATTGCTTTCACTTTGGAAAGGAAATCCTGGATTATTTCCTCCCCTTGCTGAAATAGAAAAAGGCAAAAGAAACTGATGTTCAACCACGTTCTCCTAGATTCCTTTGCAACAATGCCCCCCTGCCCCCAATTATACAGCATGAGAAATATCACTTTTCAATGGGGGGGGGGCAGAAGACACTCCTTGCCCTGATCCTCATTATCATACATGGATTTCTTCCTCTCTTCAGATTCACAACCATCCTATGATGTAGGTCAGGGTAGCAAGTGTGACTAGCTTATGAGAACCAGAAGGGGTTACATGGCCATGCAGGGGTTTGAGCCCAAGTGTCCTGCATTCTGGTCCATAATTTTAACTATTGGCTTTCACTAAGTTTCATTTTGTAGAGCAACATTTTCCAGCCCCTGGGGATCCCAGAAGTTACTACTCAACAGTTCCAATCAACATTAACCGAAATGTCCAATAACCAGAGACACAGAGTTACAGTCCAACATCGTCTGGTGAACCAGATAATGCATAATGCACAACCCCACCCCAACCCCAGGCCTGGCCGATGTTAGGCTATGAGATGAGAAGCCCACATGCAGAAAAAAGGCTCGGTCTAGATAAAATAAATACTCCCAGATCCAAAGGAGGAAGCTGCAAATTAGATTAGCTCTGCAGAATTCCTAAAGTGAGGAACAGAATTCCAACTCCACTCTGTCAGCCCTAGAGAAGACCACCGAGCATAAAGGAATAAGCTACTTCCATAGCAATAGTTGAACTAAACAGAGAGAACTGCAAGTATAGCTCTTTGTCCCTCTGTATGCAAGAGAAAAGTAAAGGTAAAGTTAAAGCACTTTCTTGCTCGAAAGCCAGTCATATCCGACTCTAGGGTTCAGTGCTCATCTCCGTTAATAGACAAAGAGCCAGCACTATCTGCGTGTGCAGACGCTTCTGTGGACATGTGGCAGGTACGACTAGACACTGAAGTGCATGGAACACTGTTTACTTCCCCACAGAAGTGGTACCTATTTATCTACTTGCAATTTCTTGCTTTCAAACTGCTAAGTTGGCAGGAGCCAGGACAGAGATGGGAACTCATTCCATCATGCAGCAGAGAAGAGTAGGCAGTAAAAAGGGGCTACTCCAATGCTTTCACAAGTTACTTTTGGGGGATCACAGCTTTCATTCACCATGGTGACTAGAGAACAGTCTATGAATTTTTAAATTTTTTATTGATGTGTTTTAACTTGGGTTGTAAGCCGCCCAGAGTCGGGCTTGCCCGATTGGGGCGGGTTAGCAAGTATGAAATATAAATAAATAAATAAAATAAAATAAACATCAGGAAGCTGTAGTATGAAAGGGGAAAGTTTCCAGATCTAGATCAGGCAGTGTGTGTCAAAAAAAAGAGAGTGGAAAAGTGTGGGAAAACTGAAGCAAGTGAAGCAGTAATCCTCTCTGCCTATGAAGAACATGATTAATCTCAATGGCTATGACCTTCTTCCAAGAGACCTATTCTTCTTGGCCTACAACGTGTCTCCACAAAGCCCATCTGCTGTGAAACAAGTAGAGATCTAAGAATTCACTTTCTGTGATAGCAACTTCAGAGTTCCCCCTGCCGGCTATAATATTCCGGCAACTGTTCAGAAAATAAGTTTGAAAACCAATCTCATGGGACGTCTTAAGCCAAAGCTGGATATAAATATTCCGGGGTAAGTGAAGAACATATGAAGAAATGAAAGAAGGTTCACAAACCTGCTTCTCTTTGTAGCACTTCTTGGCTGCTGGCTCTCCATCTTCATCCTCATTTTCCTGGAACTTTCCAACATCCTGGAACTCCTCTAATTCCAAAGCCTTTGCCTTGGCATTCTCTATCACATGCTTGGGAAAGGAAGCCATCTCTGCCACATGGATACCAAAGCTCTGATCACAAACCCCTGGAAGAAAGCACCAGTGTTTTCAGTCCTCAAAAGGGAAACACATAGACGGGTCTATCCAGTTCTAGCAGGCACTCTGACATTTGCAGAATTGACAAAATGCCAAGCTGTATTGGGGGTGGGGGGGAGAGATGGTTGAAATCCTGTTGGGCAGCTCTGCATGTTCAATGATGCTGATATCATCTTTATTGAACACGTAGAGCTGTCCAACAGGATTTCAGCCATCGCTTCGTTCACACCACACAACTTGGCATTTTGTTAATTCTGCAAATGATTAAAGGCTTCCTTCAGCAACCTCAGAGCACACGTGGCTTTTTCCATTGTCTACAACTTACACACACCATGAAACCAACTTTAATAAGTGCTGATTTGCCTTTAATCCATAGTGCTTTACTGCTGCTGCTGACTTCACCTCCAGTGCATACATTGAGTGGTACAATAGGATTTCAGCCACTGTGGGAAGTGTCCTTTATGTTGCATTAGCAAAAATTCCCATAGACAAACCAATAATACCAGGCAGAGAGTGTACAAACAAACTGGAATGGATTCTAACAACAGAATTAGCAAGAAACATATTGCAAAGGGAGATGCATACAATCTCATGGCTGCAAATAATAGGATCTCCAGTTTGATTTGCATTCACACAAAAAACAAAATAATAGCTATCCAGATATAACACCCAGGCATAGTTAAACACTGTAGTTGCACAAAGGAACACAAGCAAATAATAATCAGAACATGAAAAAACGAAATTAAATTCTGCAAGGTATGAAACATATAAAAAGGTATCCCTAAGACAACCAGGCATTCAACTTTCCCAAAGAAATGTGTGTTTCTTTTACAACCAGCAAGGCAAGTTTTTCTCTGAGTTCTATGGGGCAGCTCACCTTTTTTCACACGGTACAGCATTGTCAGGGTATCCTCACTGGTTAGTGCTGTGACATGCAAATTGTTCACAGATGGAACTTGGTCAGCGAGGGCAGTCAATTCATGAAAATGAGTAGCAAACATGCAAAAGGCTCCAATTTTGGTGGCAATATATTCTGAGATTGCCCATGCCAATCCAAACCCATCATATGTAGATGTCCCTCTTCCCAGTTCATCAAGGATAATGAGCGAGTTTTTGGTTGCAGCTCTAAAAGAAAAAGATAATCCGTAAAGGACTCTAATTTTAACAGTAGTTAAAATCGGCACAACTTGAAAAGGAAAAAGCATAGAAAATGTTGCTGCTGCACATTTTCTGAACAAGCAAGGCTATCACATGTTTTAAGGTGTACACTTGGGCATACTGACACTTCTGTCACTCACTAAGTGGGTTCTTGGCCAGAAGGGTGGCATATCAATTTAACTGCTAATTAATTTATTAATAAACAAGCAAACAAGCCTCAGAGCATCATGAATTCCTTCCGTTCTCAAGATATTTATGCAGCTCATATAGCACCATCCATGCATAAAAGATAGGTATCAATAGGTCTGGGGAGTGCTAAGGAATCTCAAGGTACAAAACAAAATTTCTCAGATTTGGGGCAGAAGGCAAAACAAGAGTGATGTTAAGTGTAGCCCTTCAGATGCTGTTGGAAACCCACCATTTCCTCTCCACTGACCATGATTAGTTTAGTTCTCTGCTTTTGTAATTTTTGTGTAAACTGGACTGATATTTGGAATTTTTTAATTGTTGCTTGATATTGTTGCTTATTGAATTTTGATGTTGTAATGATTTATATTACAATATCTTTGATTTATTTCTTAGGATGTCCTGATGTTTTGTAATTGCAAGGGTTATTGGAGCTATATATACACTAGTACCTTGGATAACGATGAGACTTGGTTCCACAAGTCTCGTCATTATCCGGTTTTTTAACGTTGTGCGATACACTGATCGCACAACGTTAAAAAAAGCCCTGTTTCCCTGGAGGCTGGAGCAAGCCAGAACGTCAGGGTTCGAACCCTGACATTTTGGCTTGCTGCACTTGCTGAGGACGTCAGGGAAGCCCAGAAACAGCTTGGATCGGGTCTTCCCACCTCCTTTTTTTTTTAAAACCAATTTTGGGCTCCCTGACACCCCTGCCGGGTCCAGGGAGGTGGGAGGACCCGATCCAAGCTGTTTCTGGGCTTCCCCGACATCCTCAGCAAATTCAGCAAGCCAAAACGTCAGGGTTCGAACCCTGACGTTTTGGCTTGCTCCACTGGCTGGGGACACTGGGGAAGCCCAGTAACAGCTGTAGATTGGGTCCCCTGCCTGCTCCAGAGATCAGAGGACCCGATCTACAGCTGCAGGGTGGCTGGGGAAGCTGACTGGGACTCCCTGTCGACTTCCCTAGCCACCCGCTCTTGCCTACGCAGCTGTGGGGTGGCTGGGGAAGCCGACGGGGGAGCCCCCCATCAGCTTTCCAGCCACCCCACCCCTGCCTCCATAGCTGCAGGGTGGCTGGGAAGCTGAACGGAGAACCCCGTCCAGCTTTCCAGCCACCCTACTGCTAAGAACGACTGTATCAGATAACGCTAAAAAGAACGTTCTCTGGTGCAAATCTTCCCCCCAAATTTGTCGTCGTTATGCGGTTTTAGCGTTATCCGGTGCAATCGTTATCCGGGGTATTTCTGTACTGTATATGTGATATTTGTAATTTACTATGTGATATCTGTAATTGCTTTTATGCTATGGAATGTGCTATGTAATTGTAACTGTTTCTTCTGTAAGCCGCCCAGAGTCGCTGTGCGAGTGAGGCGGCATATAAGTTGAAATACAAATACAAAATACTAGCCAGGAGATGCAATCTAAAATGATTTGTACTTCCTCAACCTCAAAGCAGAACATCAGGCAAACACCAATCAAAAACCCATCACTTGGAAGTTCCTGCAGTGGATTCTTAGGAACCAGGCTAGCGATCTGTTCACACCCAAGACACTAGGGTTGAGTGGCCTAATCCTCATCCTTCCTCTTTCCCTAATCAAAATGACTGAGAGATTGCCTATCTTAAGCAGGGGTTCCCAACCTTTTCAAGCCAGGAGTCGAGTCACGCTCTCTCAGTCAGCTTCGAGAGCCGGAAGACCATTTTACCCTGCTTGCACAATGGAGGTGGCTATTTTGTCCCAACAGCTTTAAATGGAAGGCCATTTTGTTTCTCAAAAGCCCTTGTGGGGGCACATAAAATAGTGCCACAGGCCAGATCCAGCCCACAGACCTTAGGTTGGGAATCCCTGCTCTTGAGGGACAGAACCAATCATTTTTATGCCTCCACCCTACTGTTTCTCAGACTCAACACCTTTGCCATCAGCCCACCACTGGTGGGGGGAGCTTTTCTTTAGCTACCCCACCCTCCAGTCGATGGTCAAAAGGCCAAACATTATTGGACCCAAAATGGCAAAATGCTAAGAAAAGAAAGAGACCACACTTGGTTGCACCAATCTGACACTGAGCTGAATACAACTGAATATGTTGAAGCATATTTGCAATTCATCAGGTTCACTGACCTCTTCCTCAGAGTTAATAATAAATGAAAGGCCCAGACATCAACACCTATGTCAATAGAATACACCTGACATTGTCATTTCAAAGAAGTTGTTAAATAAGAGATTGCCCAACTGGAAGGCCCCGGTTTTGGGTTTCGGCTTCCGATACCAAACACAACAATACCCAAGATGAATCACAACAACCTACTAACACCCGTAAAACATGCATTAAGGGGAAGACCTCCATCTTTCATAACAGCCCACGCGTACCCAAACTACAGCCTGTGGGCCAGATCCGGCCCACACCACCCTCATTGCTCCTGGAAGTGGAAGTAAAACACGCCAGTTTTACTTCTGCTTGACTTCCACTTCCGGGAGCGATGAGGGTGGCACGGGCCAGATGAATTGGTGTGAGAGACCAGATCTGGCCCACAGGCCATAGTTTGGGCACCCCTGGTTAAAGCAGACAAAATGGCAAGTTAAGATCTATCTCATCCTGCTCCAAAACAAATTGCAAGGTGGGGTTTACTTCCACTTCTGGTAGGAGGAACCACATGACTGGCTTGCTGAACCACGCAACTGGCCCGACAAGGGCAAAAGGTGTTCAAAGGCCATGGAATGCTGGCTAGGGAGATCCAGAAACATTGGAGGGAGGATGGGTTTGGATATTGTGCAGAAATGAACTCCACGCTGCCACATTTCAAGTAAGTGGTGTGGGATGATTCCATTTCTACCAGTTTGGAAGTAAAATGGGAACATTAAAAAAAAGTTAGTGGGGGTTGCTATATTTGAGAAGTTTTTCAAATCAGAACTGGGAAATCTCTTTTAGTCCAGAAGCCAAATTCAATATCAGAGGGGCTGCATTGCAGTGTGCAGATAGCCAAAGGCAGAAGGGGAACCAGACATCTTTACCTTAAATATTTTACTAAGATTTAGAAAAAGTTTATAAGGAAAGCACAGGTATTCATGGGATGAGGGCTAACAGAGAACCCCAGAGCACTAGATATGGACCTCAGGAGGTCCAGTTTCAGCTCCAGAGTCTGAGGTTCTCCATGCTGGTTCAGACAAAGTATATTTCATTATGGATCTAAAAAAACATACAGAGAAAATTTAAGGGTGTCACTTGAACAGCTGTGTGTACAAAGAAACTGGCATGGGAAAAGAGCTGTTATTCTCAGGCCCCTGATACAGACATTCTCAATTTTGGCCTACCAGATGTTCTTTTACTGTAACCCCTAGATCAGTGATAGTGAACATTGGCACTCCAGCTGTTCTTGGGCTTCAATTACCAGGAGCCCAAGTCAGCACTCCTGTTGATCAGGGCTTCTGGGAATTGAAGTTAAAGAACAGCTGGAGTGCCAAGATTTGCCATCACTGCCCTAGATAAAAGGACTAACCACTGACTCTGCTCGCTATGGGCTTTTGGAAGTTCAAGAACATTTGGGAACCACTGCCATAAAAGTTAAAGTAACCTGGGAGTGTGATGTTATTCTGCACCATATTAGGAACTTTCAAAGACAGGAAAGAAGAAATTACAACTCCTCTGCATTAGACATGTTCCTTCTACCTCCCTGCCCCTCAAATAAATGTATTAGAAACCAATTAGGGAAAGTTGGTAAGGTTTCAGAAATATACATACAGTATATTCAAAACATTCTTCTCAGCAAAACAAAAACACAGCTCTTACCTAAGGATGGAAGACGTCTCTAGCATTTCTGCCATGAAGGTAGACACACCTTTCAGTTGACTATCACCAGCTCCTACTCGAGCCAGGATGGAATCGACAATAGTAATTTCAGCTGAATCACATGGCACAAAACATCCAATTTGAGCCATAAGAACAATCACCCCAGTCTGTCGGATATAGGTGGATTTTCCTCCCATATTTGGCCCTGCAGAACAAAAGTATTGCCAAAAGGATCAGCCCTAGTTTCTTCACCGTGATTCCAATGTTCTTTCCAGCAACTTTTCTTGTTTTTATTTGATTTTTTTCTTGGGGTGGCTCTGTGTATACTGTAGTGTATATATTTTGCTTTTCTGCCAGTTCCCTCTCCAATTAGAATTTCAACTTATTGCATATTCCTATTCAATTTATGGAAAAACTAGCTAAAATATTCTGCAGATCTTAAAGATACAATATTTTATCATCATTGCTACTTTGGCTGGTTACTCATTTTAGTTTTTAGAACACTAGTAATCTTAACACCAAGAAACCCATATTCTTGAGAAAAGTAAACCAGGTGTAAAACAAATAGTATCAGTAAAGAAAATGAAAGCCTGGCATCTTATTGTCTGCTACAGGAAAGAACAAATAATCCAAAACATTTGTTAATGTAAAAGAGCCCATTGTCCATGTTCTGGTTTAGGATGAAGATGTCACCCATCTTCCTTCTCTTGACCACTGGCTGTCCAAATAATCTGTTTCATAGTGTGGAAGCTGTAGCAGCTGCAGGAAAGAAGAAGGAAGTCTTTAATTACTGAAAATCTCTCCTTGCCTATGTCATCTAGTGGCAGAGGCTTTGAAGAACAAAAGACTTCTTTCTTCCATGATTCCCCACAGATTTCTGCAATGAAATGGATTGCTTGCAATTTTCCAACAAGTCACAGGAAATAAACAGGAAGTCTTTGGTTGTGTAAACATTACCCTTACACATGTGTGGCTTATACAACAGGATTTTGCCTGTTTCTCTCTCCTTGCAAATAATGTATTTTAGAATCAGAGTTGTCCATATTATTAATAACTCCTTCTCTGGTCATATGAATAATTTAGGTCTATGGAGGATAAAAAAGCAGGACTATCCTTCAAGTCCATACCAGATTTACTCTTGAGATTAATGTACACTAGTACGTTGGATAATAATGAGACTTAGTTCCACAAGTCTCATCGTTATCCGGTTTTTAACGCTGTGCGATGCATACATTGCACAACGTTAAAAACAACCCTCTGTTTCCTTTCCAAAGAGGGGGGCAGGGGGGTGATCAGCTTGCCTGGCTGCTCTTTCCAAAGAGGCAGGCGGATCGAGCCAAACACCAGATGGGTTGGGGAGAGAAAGGCTCTCCCCCCCAACCCAGCTGGTGATTGCACGCTGTGATCAGGGCTTGGGTTGTGGGGAGCTGGCATGTACGCACTCCTTCCTGCCCCCAACCCAAGCACCAATGGCAGTGCAAGGGCGAGGTGGCTGGCAGGAGCTCCCCAGCCACCCCGCCACAGTGGGTGCAGATTTTAACGTTATCCAATGTAATCATTATTACTGTATTTTTTATTTATTTATTTAAGAAACAACCTGGGAGATGTTGAAGAAAATGTCAGCTGTTTTTTAAAGGCAAATAATACATGAAACTAGCTTACAAGGGGTTATTTAGGAGGAATATAAATTCTTAGAGAGTTCCTAAAATTTAAGGAGGAGAAGCCACAGCTTTGTGATAGATCACAAGCTTTGTATATATAGACGGGTTGCATGTTTAATCTCTTGACATCGAGGGAGGCCTAGGAAAGAAGTCTACCTCAAACCCTGGAGACCAATTGTCAGTTAGTGTCAACAATAATGGGTCTGACAGACCAAGGATCTGACTCAGTATAAGACAACTTCCTATGTTCCTAGGAATTATTCACCAAAACAACTCCCAGCAATTGACTGAAAAGATATCACAAGATTGTACAATTAAAAATACTGCTGTGGAGAACAGGAAGTAACTTGGGGAGGGGGAGATTTAAAAACAACCAACAGATAGCCTGAATTGACCTCATCTTTCAGATGAGTATTGATGTAGTATAAGGTTGAGTCATAGCAAAGGCAGGGTATGTGTGCCAAAACTGACGTGAGGAGCCATGCTAATTTTGCTTCCTACACATGTCTGTACAAGTGCTTTTGTTCAGAAATCTGCTCTAAGAGGAAGTAGGAAAGGTTGGGAATTTTACAGGAGAATAAAAAAAGGAAGAGAGTACTTGGAGTAGGACTCCGGAGTGAGGACACAAAGGGAGATCTCAGGACTGGACTGATGGCTCATACCCTCTTCCTACAGATTGAGAAACATTTTATGTGCAAAGCCTCTGTATCTACTGCAATTCTTTTCACATGGTCTGCTGCAATTCTTTTCACAGAGGTCATTCTTATTTGGGGCTTCCTAGAGGAAATTAAGAAAGAAGCAAACTAGTAAGGAAATATAAAGTGAAGTACTGTAATGGGTTTGCTCCAGAGTCCTTGCACAGCAAGCATTACCAACAATGCAGCAAAAACATTTTCATGTTTATTGCTTTGCTTACATATCACAGATATCATCCCTGCTAATTTATATGCTGGGCCAACTGTGCATCAACCATCTATAAAACTAAAAGATGAAAACGATCCCCCGCCCAGTTCCAAATCAGACACCAACCCACGTAAAATATAGATCTGAATAATAGCTCTTGCTTCCTTCTCTTTTTAAAGTTAGAATATAGTCTGTTTCAAAAAGTGCCATCATAAAATCAGAGGTAACACAAAGACACAAACATGGCATATCAATGAAGTCCTTACCGCTAATGATATGGAACATATGCTCGCCCTTCTTAAAGGTCACATCATTGGGGATGAAGGCAACATCATCTTGAACTTCAATGCAAGGGTGTCTTGCACCTTTCAAAACAATCTTTCCTTGCCCCTTTTCCAGAATTGACGGGCGCACATATGGTATTGGTGCCACAGTGCATGCATGAGCAAAACTGACAGTAGCATCCAAATGTGCTACAATGTCATTCAGGATCTGTATGGGCTCCTTATAACCTGTTGGAGATAAAACATTACTTAGACCCCACTTTGAACTGAGTATCAATCTACAAGGAATCTTTGTCTTTTTGCAGCAAAACACACATCTGGGAAGTCACACAGAAGTGAACTGGAATGTTTGGGAATGGAGGTAATGTTGTGTAGATCAAAACCCAGAAGATGTGCCATTAAATTTTGACCATTTTAAGTCCTAGAGCAGTGATTCTCAACGTTTTCAGGCCATGGGCCTTACCACACCTCCTGGGCAGCTAACAAGCCAGTCATGTGGTTCCTCCCACCCAGAAACGGAAGTAAAACGTGTTCTGCACATGCACAAAATACATTTAACGGTGTTCTGTGCATGACGCACCAGTTTTTTCTACTTCCTGGTTTAGCTAGGGCATTGTGGGCCTGATGAAATGGCTTCAGGGGCCAGGTCTGGCCCACAGGCTGTCGGTTGAGAATGCCTGTCCTAGAGAATTGCAGCTGACCATCTTCCAGGTCCATTTGGGAAGGGACAGAAAAAAAAGGATAATTTCTTGGTGACTCCTGGGAGTCAACACATTGAGTTCTTTTCATTCATTCGGCCTGTCTCCCAGCAATGCACCCAAATCACTCCTGTTTGGATAACATCAACTGTAGGGTCCACACAATATAAGGACAACACTGAGCTCTATTCACCTTTTCTCATAATCCATTTGATGTCTACATGATGAGCACAGGACTTATCTACATGCCTATTCCATTCCCTGTCTTCTTTATCAAGGGTTTATAATTAAGAAGAGGAATCTACTTAAGCAAGTATTGTTTAAATATAAGGGTCTTCTCAAACTCATGCTCAATTATCAGGTAGTTGCAGTGACTGCCCATTATTGATTTAGGCTGGTGAACATGGCTGGCGGGGCAGGTATGGGGCTCTGGTCACACAATGACCCCAGCCTGTTGGCTGATCTGATACTCACTCACTCTCACTCTCACTCTCTCTCTCTCTCTCTCTCTCTCTCTCTCACACACACACACACACACACACACACACACACACTTAATCTTTTAATTTTGATCTTTTTAACTTATTGAATTTTTAAAATTCTTTTTAAATTCTTTTAACCTAAATTTTATGGGGTTTATGGCCACTGATGAATTTTTACTGTGGGACTATTCTTTTAATGTGCTGTCATTCCTGTTAATCCACCCAGAGTCGCTCTTTGAATAGGGCGCTATATAAATGTGAAAATAAATAAATAAAAATAAAACCCAAGTAGTGGTCAGCATGGTTTTGGCGGGAGTCCTGGGACAGGATCTCCCAGATGAAGTGTCCTCTCAGCCTGAAAACTCACTGGATTACCTTGGGCCAGCCACACCAATTTCACCAGATTGTTGTGAGAACATCATGAGAATAAAAAGGGCAATGCATATTTCCATGAGCTCACTCGGGAAAGGCTGTGCATTCATTTATCAAAGAAATGAACAGAGGAAGCATCTTGGGCAGTAGCAGGGTATAAAGCCCCATTTCTGCAATCCAGCAGGATCTCCTGCTGTCCTTATAGAAGTGGAGATCCATTTTAGGAACAGTTAATTACACCAACACAAGGAGGGTCTAGATCAGTGATGGCCAACCTTGGTACTCCAAGTGATCTTGGACTTCAATTCCCAGAAGCCCTGATCAGCAGGTGTGTTGACTTGGGCTTCTGGGAATTGAAGTCCAAGAACACCTGGAATACCAAGGTTCGCCGCCACTGGCCTAGATACATCTTTGTGGTATCTTTGTGCAGGCTCTGTAAGAGCAAACGATTTGCTCTATACTGGCTTTGTAAGCAGTTTGTTTCTATCAGGATCCTAGTCAATAAAACAAACAAACCTATAGACAACTAATTTGTCCACAACTACAGGTGACTGTAGTTCTAGGAGAGCTCCAGTGGGTTAGCAGCTAAGATGACCAGAAGGTGAGCAGTTCAAAACCCGAGTGCTGTGTAATGAAGTGAGCACCCATCTGCTGTCCCAGCTCCTGCCAACCTAGTAGTTCAAAAGGAAAAAATGGCAAGTAGATAAATAGGTACCGCTTCAGCGGGAAAGGTAAAAGTATTGTTTACTCCAGTGCCTAGTTATGCCTGCCACATGACCACTGAAACATCTATAGATGGACCATCACCCTTACCTGTGGACTTTGGCACCCAAGGCTGTTTGTCCTCAGGGCTGTCAGGCTAGTTAACCGCTGCCTAACAATCAGCGCCTGAGTCACTGACTGTGTGGTCTCCTCCAGTGATGGCGAACCTTGGCACTCCAGCTGTTCTTGAACTTCAATTCCCAGAAGCCCTGATCAGTAGGAGTGCAGGCCTGGGCTTCTGGTAATTGAAGTCCAAGAACAGCTGGAGTGCCAAGGTTTGCCATCACTGACCAGGATAACCTGGTCAGACTGGGAAAAGCCTTCCTAGTATGTTTTATCTGCCAGTAGCTTTTTTGGCAAGAAAAATTCCTGGTATTCCTTCCTGACTCAAAGGAAATCTTTGAAGAATTGTGGCTGTGTTTGATTTATGGCTTGTTCTTCTCCTATTCTAATCCTGCTTTACTGACCGACTTAGCATTTTTTCTTTTAATTAATGTTGAAGAACATTTCTGAATGGGTTGCCTGCAACCTCTGGTCTTCTTGGAGAAAATTTAACTTTATAAATGCCTTTTTTAAAAAAAGCAAATATTATGCACAGTGCTGCTTGGAAAAAGGACAGTGACATAATCAATGGCAGCAATTACTGCTGATTAAAGGCTTTCTTTTGCAATTTTGAGGTGCACAAAGCTTGTCCACAAAGTGATGAGGTCACCTACAAAATTGCAAAAGGAGCCTTTAATTAGTGACAACTTACCTGTTGCATAGGCTGACCCCACCAAAAAGATCTCAGTCATTATTATTTTTTAATATCATGTCATGGGAAGGATGAACTCATAAAGCTTTTATTTCTATGAAGTTTACTTCTGCCACATAAAGGAAAAAAGGTGAGCCACAACTTGTATATAAACAAAGGTACATAAGGGCCTGCAGTGGCTTAGTGGTTAAGACACTGAACTTGGTAACTGGAAGACTGGCAGGTCAGCAATTCAAAACCCAAGTGCTGCATGAAGGATAAATAGGTACCACTTCAGTGGGAAAGGTAACAGCATTCCATCCACTCCGGTGTCTAGTCACTCCTACCATATGACCACAGAAACGTGCCTCTTTGCCTGCAGAGATGAGCACCACACCCAAGTCAGATATGACTGGCTTTTGAGCAAAGGAGACATTTACGTTAAATATAGTGAACAAGGATCACCCCACCTATCTCTTGATATCTTCAAATCCAAATAAACATTCTTTACTACCCTTAGAAACTCCAGTTGGAACCCTCAAGATTGTGTTGCTTTGTCTGCTGAGTTTTAAAGTTTCTAAAACTTCCAAGCAGCACCATTTTAATAATAAATACGGTCATTCTGCACAGATACACTACTAGGACAATCTCTTTTGGACATTTTAGTATCCTTTCCAGAATTTTCTTCTGCAGAAAGCCACTGCGGTTTCACTATAAACACCTGATTAATCTCAGTTAACCATCTTTTGCCTCACTTGTCACAGATTCTAATACTAAATAAATTAACTGACTGAGCAGTTGCATTGGCTTAAAAACAAAATCACACCTTCTAGGTTTTGATCATCATAACATCATCTCTAACACCAAACATTCAAGTTTGTTTCTGCATGACTTCCCAGATGTGTGCTTTACTGCACAGAGACAAAGAAAACTGTAGCACAAACACATTTGGCCAGATGCTCAGAGACCAATTTCAATACACAAAAGGCTGTAAGGAAAACAATCAGCAGATTATCTCTGCAGAAGGAGATACCTGAGAGGAGAATGGTATTGATTAATGGAAGACAACTAATAATATTCATTGAGCCATTTGAGACTCATGCTATACCAGTGGTGGCAAACCTATGGTACATGTGCCAGAGGTGACACTCAGAGCCCTTTCTGTGAGTACCCATGCGGTTGCCCCAGAACAGAGTTTGCCCCGCCCCTCTGCCCAGCACCCCTATAGGAGCATTTCCTTCCTTCCCTGTTACTGTGTTGGCACATTGTGATAAATAAAGGGGGTTGGGGTTGCAGTTTGGGCACTCAGTCTCTAACAGATTTGCCATCACTGGACTATGCCATCTTGCCCTCCTAAATTAAGAGGCATCAACTTTTGTGTATCTCATGAGAAGACAGCCGATAAAGAGAAAAACCAAACTTGAGATGGATTGATTCCGTGAAGGAAATCAGGGCTTGTGTCTGCAAGAACTGTTGAGGACAGGATATTCTGAGGATCTCACATTAACAGGATCACCGTGAGTTGGAGACATCTTGATGGCACATAATGACAACAACTACTCTTGTAACTGACATCTGAAACCACTGCTGAACTACTGAAGTGCAATAGAAAGACTCCTGGATTTAGAATCAAACCAGGTGAGATGTTAATGAACTCACTATCTCCTTTTCCTATTTTACATTTAAACCTCCATGAATACCCAAGTATTTATAGATTTTGTAAGGCCCCAGAAGAATGCCATAAACTGAACTAGATCATTAATCTGCTTAGTCGGGTATTGTTCACCTGGTGGTAATTCTGCAAGGTTTCAGATCCTTATTTTGGAAAACTACATCTGGAGATGATGTATTCTTTTTATTTATCTTTCAGCAAAATACGTTCTTCAAATAATAGCTTCTTGGGGCAAGTAACATCAGAAAACCAGTTGCTCTTAAAAAAAATAAGCATCCACATTTATCTAGTTTTGTTCTCTAATTTATCTAGTTTTGTTCTCTAATTTATCTAGCTTTGTTTGATATGTATTAGATTTGGTCTTTTGCCTTACCAGATGCCACATTGATGATTTCTTTAACAATGACTTTTTGCATTTCTTCATATTCTTCCCTGTTCTTTATGTACTCTTCATTTATCGCTTTCAATGCACTGTACATGAACAGACAGAATCAACATTTGTAAACGTTCTCCTTTTTGTGTACTGACTTTCCACTGATTTTTCTAAGAAGTTTAGGAATTACTTCTGTCGCATTCATAGCACTGGCAGGAGTAGAACCAACCTGCGCGTTTTACATACCTGTTGGAGAACTTTACTCCATTTTTCTGGGTTTCCAAGACTTTGTATTTCATATTGTTCCTCAAAACCTTTTCCTCTCTGTAGGTAACTCTGAAATAGTGCCCAAATTGCGCGTTGCATTCTAATTTGACACTCTTGCCGGCTTCTAAAGCTGTTCCATGGGAACGGATGGGAGAATAAAATGCATAACTGAATGTGACATTATGAGAAAATAAATCACATTTTTATTATCCCTACTCAGTGAGTTAAATTTCTTTCTTGGCTTGGTTTTCCTGCTTGGTGTTGTATTAGGCCACCTGCTGAGAAGTTAACTCACAGTCACAGGCTTGGAACAAGTCCTACGCCTAGTTGGTTGGATGAGAGAATTTGAGTAGCCTTCAAGCTGTGGATGTCATTACACTGGAGGGATTTCTGAAGTGTAATAACATACACCCTAAGATTATCCAATCTGGCAAAGGTAGGGAGAACACTTCAACATGAGTATTTATTTACCTGTGACAGATTTGCAGAGGAAAAATCAATACATACCTGTTCTTCAGTGGGCAGTATGGGGCACTAAACATAACTTTCTGAGCTATCTACTCCCACTTTAAAATATTACTTTAGGATGGGGATTGCCAATACTAAGGGTGTTCAGAGGGCCACTTTACATCCCAGATCAGATATCCCTCACGCACTGCTGTCTAGATGTTTTTAACTACATTTCCTACCAATCCTTGAAAGCAAAGCCAATTGTCTTTGATATAATTTTATTACATTATTTGTTGTATATTTTGTCATGTTGCTGTTGTTTATTTGTCTGTACAAATAAGAATGGGAAATATCCCAGATGGGCAGTATAAAATGTGATGAATAAATAATAAAATAAATTACAGCATTTATTCTCCAAAATATATGGATGGTATCAACTGGAAGAGGCTCTTTCATACAGTAGTACAGTGTTTCCCAAACTTTGGTTTTTGGACTTCAATTCTCACAAGCCTAAGTCAATTCCCCAAAGCACTGATCAGCCAATGTACTGACTGAGACTTCTGGGAATTGAAGCCCACCAGTATTCCACAGAACAGTTTGGGAAATGCTGCAGTAGTATAAGGGCCAAAAGTCGATTCTGTCATCTAACTGACAAGCTCCGCAAAATAAATGGTTGATTTAGTAGTGAAGTCTTCACAATTTCAGGACCTTCAAATATATGGGCATAGGTTTGAACATTATATACAAAATTCAAGGACAGATACAATACCAAATTATCAGCTCTCTCTTACAGCTTTTGTCAATAATTTTATTTCCTTTCCCAGTGGGAAGCAGAATTTTGAGGTGGAGGAGGCGTTTGATAGAGTTGCTAAGAGCTAGATAAATATGATTCAAGGTGGTGAAGGAAAAACTAAATCACCTCAGCATGGTCAAATTCAATGGCTTTTACATTTCCTACCTTCAGAGCATCTGTTCTGCATCACCTTGTGTGTCAAGAGATCCTTACATATCACCATGGAAACCCTGTGTATTGTACAGGGTTTGAGGGAACATACAGGTATTCTAGGGAGACCCTAAAAGGTTCTTTTAGAGAAGTTAGAATATGTTGAAGCCATCCATGCCTGAGAAAAGGGCAGAATTATGCTCTGGGATTCATTTATTAGTTTTAGTGATAGCTTCAGCATTACCTTTATATCTACTTCTTTTTCAAAGTAAATTTCCACATTTTGTTTGTTAAGACAGACTCTCTTGGTTTTCGTTCTTTTCCAGATGTGTTCGACTACATTTCACATCACTCTCAAACCTAGCCAGCGAAACCATTGGCAATGCCTGATTCTTGCTATGTGAACTTACTGTAAGAAGTGATTAACTATAGTAAAGACTAGGGGTGCCCAATCTTTTTGGGCCATGGTTCCTCCCACCAGAAGAGGAAGTAAAACGTGCCTTTCTGTGTTTTGCAACAGCTGCCACTTCCTCTGCTTAAACCAGGGGTGCCCAAACTCTAGCCCCTCGGCCAGATCCAGCCCACAGGCCATAGATTGGGCACCTCTGGTGAAGATCATTCGTTCAAAGCTCATCCGCCCTTATTTTTCACTGAGAATGGTCCCAAAGCCCAAGAACAGATATTTTTTTAAAAAATTAAAGATGGAAGATATTCTGCATTTTAAACTATTAAAAATGTGAAATATTGGAAACATCCAAACACTGCATAAAACAACTTGGGGTGGTGAGAAACTGTAATAGGATTGGATATGAAAAGAAAAATTTGCCCTGACATACAGAGGTCCTTGGCTGCAGCTTTCAACACAGTCTGCATTTTTTCCTCTAGCTTATCCATGTTGTCTCTCAACTCAGCAAGATTTGGGTCAATGGATGGTTTCACAAGATATTCATGGGTGTCCACCTAAAGGGAAGACAGAAGATTTCCACAGCAGATTTTAAAACAGCCATCATGATTTCAGCCATACTTTATCTATCTCGCAGTACAGGGCCTGCGGTGGCTTAGTGGTTAAGACACTAAACTTCCTGCCTGGAAGGTCAGCACTTTGAGACCTGAGTGATGCATGATGGAGTAAGCTCCCATCTGTGTCTCAACTTCTGCCAACCTAACAGTTCGAAAGCAAGAAATTTCAAGCCAATAAATAGGTACCACTTCAGCAGGAAGGTAAACAGCTTTCCGTGCACTCTGGTATCTAGCCATGCCTGCCACATGTCCACATAAATGTTTGCAGATGCAGACAGCATTGGTTCTTTGTCTATAAACAGAAATGAGCACTGAACCCTAGAGTCGAATACAACCGGCTTTCAAGCAAGGGTGACCTTTACCTATCTTGCAGTACAGGTCAGCCTGTCCCTGTATCTCTCTCTCTCTCTCCATCTGTGTGTGTGCGTGCACACGCAGGCAGGGGTGCGTGCGTTCTGAGACCTACCATGGATACACAAAACTGCAGATAAAAGCAAGCCCTATATTTAGCGCATATGCCTGAGCCACAGAAGTGAGACACACAACATGTCTTCACTCTTCTGCACAGCATTCGGGTCTGGAACTACTGACCTGCCAACCTTCCTGTGGTCAAGCTCAGAATCATAATCACTAAGACACTGCAGGCCTCACCTTATCACTATTCCTGTTGAAATTCCCATATGTTCCAAACAGGTAAAACAGATGACATGGGGTAATAGGAGAAATCTCAAAACCATCTGAAGATCATCAGGAAGATCACCAGGTTACCTGATTCCTTGCCAGAATCTTTGAGAACCCCTCAAAATTTGTTTGCAACAATAAAGTTCAGAAACTGTTTTCAATTTATCCCTAATTAAAAAAAACACCGTTCATGCTGGCTAGACAACTGATCACTGATCCTGATATATGTTTTTTAAAATTGCCCCTTAAATCATGTATTTAATTCTAATTCTTTGATGTAGTTTTACACTGTAATTGTCCTTTTTTTCCATTTTACGCTACTAACTCTAAGCTATTTTTAGGTTAATTTTGCGGAGAAAGTCAGGTTACGTATCTAAGAAATAATTTAGTTCTATTGTTGGTAACATCTGTGCTCAAAATACACCTTCAAAGCAGTCATATCAGGCATATGGATTTCTTTTTGGTCACCCTGCTGAAAATTGATGAAGGGATGAAGAAAAAATTATATCAAACTTCAGCCATTAAAAAAACCACTATAACAAATGAGATTAAAGAACTGAATCCCGCAGCTTCTTTTCTTCACTCTAAGCCAGTAAGAATGATTTTAAAAAATGACCATGCAATCTTGCCAAGGAGTTACTGCACCTAGACAGATTATATTTTAACCTGCACTGCAGCAAAGAAAAGCAATCTGGAGCCTGCAGGAAAAGGGAGGAGGGAAAACTCTTTGTGATTGTACTGCACAATTGGCTCCTACAAAGGAAACTCTTGCTCGGTAGAGGATTGGGACAGCTGAATTCCAATACTGTATGAATCATTGTGGTCTTCAGAAAAGTGCAAAGTAGGCTATTTGCCAGAGATGCTGGAGGATCTTCCTGTATGTCTCCTATGAGACATCTGCAGAATGAAGAGCATATCAATTTTCTCTCCTGTAATACCATTCATCTCTCTCTTTTTTTTCAATATATTCTACAACCCAATGGCAGATCACATAGTCCCCATGATGATAGATAATAATAATAATGCACAGAAAATATACAATATACAAAACAACAAAACAGAGTAGGGGGACCTCTATACACATAATTTCCTTATTATTCACTTCTGTAAGAATACCAATGTGCACCATCCACCCATGGGACCACACATATTTTTCTCCCCCCCCCCAAAAAAAAAAATTGTTTCCCAGCACTGTATGGCAATCAGATGTCATCTAGCCCCATTTAATTCTATTTTGTCTTTAGATGTGTTAATTTTAGTCTTGTATATTATTATATTGCTTTTGCTTGTACAGTAATACCTCATATAACATTAGTATCGAATAACACTAAAATCGCATAACATCAAGGAATCTGGGGGGAAGAATTGCATCAGATAACATTAAGATCCTATGGGATGCTTCAGATAACAACCGCGAAAGCCTGTGTGGTTACAATGTATCTCTATGGATCCCATAGAGGATCAGATAACACTAAAAATCATATAACACGAAGACTTGTGGAACCAGGTTTTAGTGTTATATGAGGTTTTACTGTATGTTATTATGTTGCTATTATATTGCCTTATTGCTTTTAGATTTTTAATTTTTTAATTCAATTTAAAAAAATTTTTAAAATAATTGAATATGTTTTAGGGTCAGATGTGTAACAGGGCTGTGACACCTGTCTGTTTTATTATCATGTTAGCCGCCCTGAGTCGCTTGCAGAGTAGGGCGGCATATAAATATGAATAAATGAATGAATAATATGCTGGCGGAGCATTCGACACGAGTATGTCAATATATCCCTCTATTTCCAAAAGGTCATACAGTAAAACGTTGAGATACCAATTTAATCCATTCCACGAGGTTATTCATGTTGAAAACTTCATATGTCAAACTGCAATTTCCCATAGGAATGCACAGTGAACCAATTAAATTGTTCCAGAGGTCTGAAAAAGATTTTAAAATAATCTTTTATCTTTTATCCCCCGACCACTTCCCCACCACCCAAGCCCCAGCTGGGAAAGTTGAGGTGAGGGAAGAATAGGATTCTTCGCATCCTAATCTTCTCCCCATGCACCCCGAGCAGTGCAGCCCCAGCTGCTGAGGTGGGATCATAAGGGGTGAGGGAAGAAGGGTAGGAGTCTTCTTAGAATCCTCCCTTCTCCCCACCATCAGATCACCAGCTGGGGAGACTGATCTTCTGAGGGAGAGAAGGGGAATTGTTCAAATTCTCCCTTCACCCCACCAGCTGAGCCCCAGCTGGGCAGAGTGATTGGGCTGAGGGAGAGAAGGAAGGGTTCTTCAAATCCCTGTTCCCCAACACCTGACCACCAGTTGGGAAATTGGGGTTGGGTAGGGGGGAAACAGAGCAGCTGACAGTCAACTGTTTGGCGGCATGGTCTCCTCCCATCACCACCCCACTGCTTAAGAGAGAAAAACAGCAAAAGTGCTCTTCCCCACACCAAGGGGGTGGCCAGAGGGTATGAAGAGCATTTCCACTCTATTCATATCTATAAAAAAGTATTAAAATTCGTATCTCAAAGCTGATTTCCCCCCTGAGATTTCCATTCGTATTACGAGTTTTTCGTAAGCCGAGTCATCCATATTTCAAGGTTTTACTGTACTTTATTAGGCTTGATTCATTTTGATTCTTGAAGAACATATCAAACAAAATCTCCCCAAATACAAAAGACACCATTTCTTTCAGTCATTCCTTTTTTAACCCTCAGGTCACAAGTCAATTTTGTCATTCAAAGTTATTTCCCACATTTCTTTATACCACTCTTTTATATCCATGGAGATTTTCATTTCCAATTCTTTGCGATCAAGAGTCTCATGGCTGTTACCTTTATTATAACTTTTTTTAATCAATTTTAATATCACTTAAATCCATAAGTAATGCCTTCTTCAGATCCATACATGGTTTTAATGATATCTTATTGATTTCATTAAAAAAACTTTTTTGCAAACAATATTTAACTCTTTGCAATGCTGCCATAAATGTAAATAGGCTCCCGCCCTCCCTCCAGGCCCTGCCATCTCGGCCCGGAGGAGAAGAAGATCCTCGACAGCTGCGGGCAGTGAGAGGGCGCTCCTGCCCTCCCTCCGGGCCCCACCATCTCGCCCAGAGGAGGCTTCACTGGACGTCCCTGTCACCGGCTTGGTGAAGGGGGAAACAGACAACAGCTGCAAGGCCCCTGGTGGCTTTAAGACCAGACCACCGCCAGCCACACCGGACATTTCTCAGGTCAGTCTGGCGGAGAAGGGAATGGGCAACAGCTTGGCCTGGAGTGGCTGCATGGGAGAACCGCCGCTGCCGCCTCCCACCGGGTTGCCTCGTTTGTTGCCAGGGCAACGTGAACACAAGTCTGGGCTGTCCTTAGGAAACTGAGGAGGCAGCACTGTGAGCCTCAACGAGCCGAGTCTCCCGAGGCCGGGGAACCTCCCAGGGTTGGGAAAATGGACTGACTTCTCTGGGGCTGGGGAAGGATCCCTTTGCCCAGTGCCTGCTTGGATGGAAGTGACCATAACTGTCCATTTGGAGGGAAGTGACTACATCTGTCTGCTCGGAGGGAAGTGATTTTTTTTCCATTGCAATTTGTTTTATGTTATGTACAGATGATATTAATGTATTTGTTGCCATTCTGCTGCTTTGTAATTGTAATTATCTGCCCGGAGGGAAGTGATTGTTTGTAATTGTGGCTATGATATACACTGATAATATTCATGTATTTGTTCTTATTTTCTTGTTTTGTTGTACTGTATCATATTGTATTTTCTATTAGATTTAATTTCAAATTTACTGTGATAGATTGTGATTATGTAACATATTGTTGATTATAGTGTTGAATGTTATATTTGTGAATTTTGTGAGCCACCCTGAGTCCGTTGCACCGGGTAGGGCGGCAAATAAATTGAATATAAATAAATAAATAAATCTTCAACTTTACATCTCCAACCTTTTTTCGAATAAGTAGTATCCATTTGATGCATTCGAATTGGTGTCATGTACCATCTCAATAACAATTTGTGGCAACGTTCCTTGATTCTCATGGATAAATTTTTCATGATGATGGCTTTGCTATCATATTTTTGTTTGCTTCTCTTATTGCAATGTAAGCCTCTTTCCCATATTGTAAAACTCACAGCTTATAAATAAATGAAACAATAAAACCACACAACACAGCAGATATACAACTGATGTTTTCTACCTCCATTCTGGTGAATGACTACAGAGTCCCTCACTTAGTAATTTTATCCCAAACCTTGGGCCTCCCAAACATTTCCTAAACCACTGAAAAATTACTCTGATAGATTAAACAATAATCTAAAATAAAACCAGGTTGTAAGAATAAATCCCGCAAAGCCAAGCTACCTGTTAATCTTGGAACTAATATATATCAACATTTACCAATGCATTGGCACTTTGATAAACAGAACAGCTCATGTTTGGGAATAACTCTCATTGTTGATCACTTACACAGTTGAGTTTGACTCTTTGAGACCCCATGGATCACAGAACACTAGGTCCTCTGTCATCCGCCATCCTCTGGAATCTGCTTATATCTATGCATACCACATCAACAATGCTGCCTAGCCATCTCATCCTCTGCTTCTTCCTTCTCCTTTTGCCTTCAATCTTTCCTAGTATCAAGGCCACGGGTGTTCTTACCAGAAACCCAAATAAACACATCTGCTGATCAGAATTTCTGGATACTGAAGTCTAAGAACACCTGGGGCACCAAGGTTGGCCAGTCCTGATCTAGGCCTTCTGCAGTGAGTCCTCTCTTCCCATTTGGTGGCCAAAGTATTTGAGCTTCAACTTCAGTATCTGTCCTTCCAAAGAGCAGCCAGGAGTGATTTCCTTTAGGGTTGACTGATTTGATCTCCTTGAAGTCCAGGGTTCTCTCAAACGTCTTCTCCAGCACCACAGTTCAAAGGTGTCTATTCTTCTGCACTCAACCTTCCTTATGATTCAACTCTCACATTACTAACAACTCTTCACTATTGGTACTACCTTCAAAATTCCTGCTACTAGACAGGTCAGCTTCTCTGCTACATTACGGCTGCATAACCCCAACTGTCCTCTCCTTATAGCAAATTTTCATCACCACACACCTTTTAAACTTTCACCACAATCTGAAAAGTACATGCAACACAGGGAAGCGTTAAACATCAAAACATTTGAGCCACATCATGAGAAGCACCCACTTTGGCCCAACCTTTATGATATTCATTTTCACCATTTCATTATCACTCTTCCGTCTTTCCAACAGTAACAGTCATTAGACTGCTGGGAAGAGGAGACTGATCTCTCCCCTTCTTTTTGTTGCTCATCCCTTAAATCAGAAGCCCCCTCTTCTTTCTTGATAGCTTACTCTGTAAACTGCAATGTACATCACTGTATTACATAGAGCAGTGGTGCCCAAACTACGGCCTGTGGGCTGGATCCGGGCCCCGATGCCAATTCATCTAGCCCGATTTTGTATTTCTATTTTGTATTTGTATGCCGCTCTATTCGCCTTTGTCACTCCTCCAAGCAGAAGTAAAATCACCCGGGAGTCCTGAGGGCTTTGCTAGGCCAGATGAATTGGCATCGGAGTATAGATCCGGGTTCTGGGCCATAGTGACAGGTCTCCTGAACCAAGCAACCAGCCTGCAGCCTGAAAAGTTTGGGCACCCCTGACATAGAATAATAAATACATGTTACATAATACTATGAATGATTCTATAAGCCTCAATTCATAATCAAGAAGTTAATGCAGCACAGACTGGCAAAATAATCTGGTTGCTATGGCAACATGAAGCATTGAAAGGGTTGATACAATTCTTACAGATCTTAACATTAACCAGAGGCCCATAAATACTTGACCCATGTACAAGATTCTGATTTCTCACGTGCAGAAAGTTCAGTACAGTAATACCCCGGATAACAATTGCATCGGATAATGCTAGAATCGGATAACGATGTAAGTTTTTTGGAGAAAACTTGCATAGGATAACGATTCTGGATAATGATTCTTAGCGTTATCCGATGCAATGGTCTGCAGGTGTGGGGTGGTTTGGGTAGAAGGACAGGTTGCACTTACCTGTAACTGTCATTCTTCGAGTATGTTGTTTGTGAATTCACACTGATGGGTTCTGCACCTGCGCGGGAGCCATTTTGGAGCTGAAAAGCTGATTGCATAAATTTGAATGGTTAGTACCACCCACCATCTCCACCCACCCTCTGCGCCATTTCGCACTTTCCGCCTCAGTTAATATTAAAGCTGTACAGAGGATAAGAGCATCTCATCCCTCCAGCAGTAAGAGGGGAAGGACGGGTGGGTTGTGTGAATTCACAAACAACATACTCGAAGAACGACAGTTACAGGTAAGTGCAACCTGTCCTTCTCCTTCGTGTTGTTTGTGAATGCACACTGATGGGTGACTAGCAAGCTGACTTAGTTGGATGGTGGGTAGCTGGTGCTGTGATGAGATGTGTAGTCTAGGTGGAGATGTGGTCCAGTCTCAGGATACAGGTGAGGATCAGGAGGTCATCATGGCAATGATGCACAGAGACCTGCTGTCAAGACGGAGCGCCCCAGTCTGGAGTCGGGAATAGCTCTGGTGTCCAGTCTGTAGTGATTGACAAAGGTCAATGGTCTGGACCATGTTGCAGCTCTGCAAATGTCCTCCACAGGGATTCCCTCCAAAAAGGCAGTGGAGGTAGCCATGGACCTAGTGGAGTGAGCTCTGACGTGGGGGTGGATCTCTCAACATCAGGCGGTAGGCTAGGTAGATTGTCTCACTGATCCACTTAGAAAGGCGTTGGGTGGAGAGTGCCTGGCCCCTAGACTTTCTACCGTAGGCAATGAATAGTCTGTTGGACTTTCTAAAGTCTCTGGTACGCGGTATATAAAAGAGCAGTGCTCTTCTGACATCTAGAGAATGCCAGCTTCTTTCTTGGGTGTTGGAAGGGTTAGGAAAGAAGGTCGGTAGGGTGATGACCTGAGACAGGTGGAATTCCGTAACCACTTTGGGGAGGAATGAAAGGTCTGGATGCATAACCACTCTGTCCTGAAAGAATTTGAGGAAAGGAGGGTCAGATCTGAGGGCTGTCAACTCTCCCACCCTGTGGGCCGAGGTGATGGCCACCAGGAACGCAGTCTTCCATGAGAGTAGATGGATCCCGGATGTAGCCAGTGGTTCGAACGGTGGTTTCATCAGGGTCTCAAGGACGGTGGTTAACGACCATTGAGGTGCTGGTACTCGTGTGGGAGGAAAAACATTCTTCAAACCCTTGAGGAATCTTTTTATGGTGTTGTTCCGAAAAGCTGAAGTGAGGGAAGAGTGGAGTGGGGCGTAAGCGACAACTGATGCTAGGTGCACACGTATAGAAGAATGTGCCAGGACAGATTCACCAAGATGAAGTAGATAGTTCATTAGGTCTTCTAGTGAGGCTGTGGCCAAGTCTTTATCCTGGTTAGTGAGGAAGACACCGAACCTCTCCATCTTGTTTTTGTAGGACTTAGATGTGGAGGGTTTTCTGCTCTGTTCAAGGATCCTGTTTATTCTGGGGTTATAAGCCATGCAGTGAGGTGAAGGCTCGGCAGGTCCACATGGAACATCTGGCCCTGCTCCATGTGGAGAAGTGATGGGTCGTCTGGGAGAGTGACCGAATCCGTTGCCAGTTCTCTGAGCAGTGGGTACCATTGTTGTCTGGGCCACCCTGGTGCGATCAGAATGGCCCGGGCTGCTTCCTGATGAAGACATATAGGACCCTCTGGATGAGCGGGATGGGGGGGGGGACATAGAGGAAGTCCCTGTGCAAGGGTACCATGAAGGCGTCCACCATGGATCCCTGTCCCATTCCCGCTCTCGTGCAGAATAAGCTGCACTTCGCATTGGCTTGGGATGCGAAGAGGTCCACCTGTGGTTGGCCCCACCGTTCGCAGAGGAACTTGAAGACCGATGCGTTGAGCTCCCATTCGTGGATGTTGGTGTTCTTGCGGCTGAGGCTGTCTGCTGTTGTGTTGAGTGTCCCCTGGATGTGCACTCCAATGGGTAGGATGTGGTTTTGGAGGCACCATTCCCAGAGTTGGACAGCCAGGTATAGCAGGGATGGTGAGTGAGTCCCTCCCTGTCGATTGAGGTAGGCTAGGGCTGTGGTGTTGTCCGAGGGGATCTGGATCACTTTGCCTCGGAGGCTGGATTGGAAGGTCTTCATGGCCTTCCAAATCGCGAGCAGTTCTAGGAAGTTTATGTGGTGTGCCCGTTCTTGTCGTGACCATTTGCCGCTTATTTCCAGGGATTCGCAGCAGGCTCCCCATCCGAGCTTGCTCGCATCCATGGTGATCTGGGCTGATGGCGTGGGCGAGAGGAAAGGTCTTCCGATGGTCATGAATTCGTGGTTCGTCCACCATTGCAACTGCTGCTTGAGTTCGCGGGTTGGGATGAGCCGTTTGCCTGGGTCATCCAGCATTGGGTTGAAAATATGTAGAAACCATGACTGGAGCGATCGCATCTTTAGCTTGGCAAACGGTATGACTGCTGTGGTGGACGCCATGAGGCCTAGGAGTCTCTGTGCCGATTTGGCACTCACTGTGTGACGCCTCCGGAATTGGTGTACCAGCGTGCTGATGCGTGCTAGACGCTGAGGAGGGGCGAATGCTCTTGCATTCGTGGAGTCCAGGATTGCCCCAATGTAGTCCATTCTTTGGGATGGTTGTAGGCGTAATTTCTTGGTATTGATTCAAAGACCGAGATCCTCCATGGTCTTGAGGGTGAATTGCACGTTCCTCCGTGCCTGTTCTGCCGATGACGTAGCTATCAGCCAGTCGTCTATGTAAGGGAATACCTAGATGCCTCGGGTGCGCAGGTACGCCGGTACTGGTACCATGCATTTGGTGAAGACTCTCGGTGCGGTGGAGAGGCCGAACGGTAGGCAGGTATACCGGAAGGTCTGCTCTCCGATCTGAAACCTGAGGAACCTGCGGTGATCTTGGCATATTGAGATGTGGAAATACGCGTCCTTGAGGTCGATTATTGCAAACCAGTCTCCAGTCTTCAGGAGAGGGAGAATGGTCGCGGAACTTTGCCACTCAGATGTGCTTGTTGAGGCGGCTAAAGTCCAGGATGAGTCTGAGTCCTCCGTCTTTCTTGCTGACGATAAAATATATGGAATAGAATCCGTCACAGAGAGATGTTGGGGCGAGTGGTTCTATTGCCCCCTTGAGCAGAAGTGCTGAGAGTTCTTCTTGCAATTGGGGGGATGGATTGGTGGTGCGGATGTGACCTAAAGTTGGCCATTTCTCAAATTCGATGGCGCAGCCAACGTCTAAGATTCGAAGACCCCACTGATCGGTGGTTATGGAGTCCCAAGTGGCTAGGAAGTTCCGGAGCGGTATGTATGGCATCGGGTGGGGTAAGGGAGGATCTTTGGTTTGGTGGGAGTCAAGGCTGTTGCTTTTGTCTTCGATCAGGGCGCTTGGTCGCCTGGCCCTGATTCTGGAAGCGAGGGCAGTTATATTGTCTGCGGGGCTTGTAGAAGTGTTGCTTGATTTGATCTTGAGGCCGAAAGGACTGTCGGTGACGGTAGTCCTGGTTGTATGTCGAGTAGGACCTGCATTGGTATCCGCTGGTCAAGCCAAGGCGAAGCTTGTTGGACGTTGTAATGTCCCTGTGAAGCTCGTTGAGGGTATTGTCCGTTTCTTTGGTGAACAATCCCTTACCGTCGAAGGGGAGCTCCTCAATGAGCTTCTTCGTGTCGTCATGAAGGTCGGCCGACCTGAGCCTGGCATGGCGGCGGAGCTGTACCGCGGCCGCAATGGTTTTCACCCCCGAATTGCAGATGTGGCGCGCGGTTCGGAGCTCTTGTTGGCCAAGTTGAACCCCTTCCTTGGATAGGGTTTCAAATTCGGCAAGGAGATCAGGTGGTAGTCTGTTCAGGGAATCCTCAACCTTGCCCCACAGCTTGATATTGTAGGCTGCCATGGCTGCCTCGTAGTTTGCCGCGCAGAGAGGGAGGAGGTGGTGTAAGCTCTCCTTCCGATGGCATCCAGCTTCTTCCCTTCCTTCGTGGAGGGGACGGGTACGCTGTGCACGGCGGTGCGGTGTTGGGAGGCTTTGATTACTCTCGAATTCAGCGTGGGATGTGTATGAAGGAACTCACCCTTGTCTCCCAGGAGCTTGTAGATCCCATCCAGCCAATTGGAGACGACGTGGGATGAGACCGGTCTGCTCCAAACCGTCTTGGCCGAATGGGCGACAGCCAGCAGGAAAGGCAGGTGGACTGGAAGAATTTTCTTGGTGTCCGCCAATCCGCACACTTCGTCCACGAATGGGGCCGGCGGGTGCTCTGCCCTGATGTTGAGTATCGGGCCCATGCGGGTCAGAAGAGCGGTAAAGGTCCTCTGATCCTCTGGCTGCAGGCGTTCCTTAGAGCCAATATGGTCCACCGGGGATTTCTCGAGATCAACCGGAGGAAGATCGTCCATGTCTTCCTCGCCTTCTCCCTCGGACAAGTCGTCCGAGCCTCCAGACACCCCGGCAAGAGATGGGGGTGGCAGTGAGGCCTCGGGGTCCGAGTCAGACCAGTAAGGCCTGGCTGAACTCGCTTCCTCCCCGGTAAGGGGTGGTGGTGGCGGCGGCAGCGGTTTGGAGGCCACGGACTGGACGCGACGCCGCTTGGAGGCGACGGATGCGTGTTCGGTCCTCCATTTGGAGGCAGATCGGGTTGCTTCCGTGGGAGTAGGAGGGGCCCCAATGGTGGCAATTACCTTGTCCGTAATCTTCTCCGTCATGGCCTCTAGGAGAGGGGATAGCATGTCGAGGGTGACGAAGGGTTGCGCGGTAGTCTCTGACCCTCGGTCGTTACTTCTCCTGCCGGGGAGCAGGGATGCCATCCTCGGAGGTGGTGCCGGAGGGGTCTCTTGGTGAGGCAGGATGCCCTCGGACTCTGCCTGCGATGCTCATGGTGGCGTTGGTGGTGGCGAGGTGATGGCCGCCACAAAGATTGCCGAGGCCGGAGAAGCAGAAGGGGAGGGCCGTTGCACTCGCAGTGTGGGCGGCAATGAAGAAGAGTGTTTCTTATGTTTCTTCTTTTCCTCCTTCTTTCGCTCCTCCTTGCTCTAGCACCACAAGGCGGCTAGGGCGTTGTGGTGCTAGAGCGGACTCCATGAGGTGGGCCTGCAGTCGGTTCTTTCGGTTTTTTAGGGCGACCTTGGAGAACTTCTTGCAGGCGGAGCACGAGTGCACTGGATGGTTTTCGCCCAGGCAGATCAGGCACTTGGCGTGGTTGTCGGTGCTCGGGATTTTGGCCGGGCACGAGAGGCACTTCTTGAAGGCCGCCGATGATGCCATCCACTAGCAGGGTGGCGAAGGGCTCGAGAGGGAGTTCCCCTCGTGGCTCTTCTTTCTTTCTCCTCTTTACCTTTTTTTTTTTTGGAAGGAAAAACTGGAATTGGAGGATGGACCAAAAGGGAGTAGCCCTCCTGGTCCTAAAAGCTATCCCGGATCTAACAACCGAGCAATTGGGTAGCGCCGGAAAAGAATCGAGAGAGCTCTCGATAAGGCTCCTGCTGTAGCAGTGGAAAAACAAGAACTGAGGCGGAAAGCGCGAAATGGCGCAGAGGGCGGGTGGAGATGGTGGGTGGTACTAACCATTCAAATTTATCCAATCAGCTTTTCAGCTCCGAAATGGCTCCCGCGCAGGCGCAGAACCCATCAGTGTGCATTCACAAACGACACGAAGGAGAACTACCCATTCCACCACCCCCCCCGCAGCAGTCTCTGCGACTGCAGTAGGGTCGGGGAAAAGGCGAGTGCTTTTCCCAACCCTACTGCAGTCGCAGAGACCACTGCGGGTGGGGGGTGGCTTTAAAGGAAGGGAGGTCTCTTTCTTTCCCAGCCTGCCTTTAAAGCGGTTTGTCCCTGAAGTCAGGGCTTTTTTTTTTTTTTAGCGTTGTTCGATGCATGCATCAGACAACGCTAAAAATCGGATAACGTCATGACTTGTGGAACCAACTCATAACGTTATCCGGTGTATTTCTGTACTCCAGTAAACACAGATTTCTCAAAATGTTGATTTGAGTATGCTAACAAAACCAAGCAGATGATTTCTATGAGGCTTCATTAAAGCTATTTGGTTTGTTATTTTTGTAAAAACAGAAAATAAGATAGCTTAAGTGACCCATCTCCATAAAAATGTGAAGTGAAAGTACACAAAGAGTCCCAATTACATCAGGAGCTGTGTTCCCACCTGATTACCTTCGCTAATCACTTTACCAGGATCACACTGTAAATTTCACCTTTCCCATCTAAGTTATTATTCACTTTTAAAAAGAAGAGAGAACAGCACATCAAAAATTAATTTTCATATCTAAAATATTCATATTAGTTAATTGAAAATATTTATTCCTACTTCAGAATGCCCCTGCATAATATTTCTGATATTCAACAGAATTCTTCACAAGGATGAGGGGTTCTTTGACGGATTCTTTAGAGCTTTTGGACCCGTTTTCTCATTTTGCAGAGAAATTCAAGTTAAATACCTAACAATATGTTAAACCAAAGGTGCAGTGCACAAAACTTACAAAAATGAAAGAGGAACACAGACCCTAAAATGACTCAAAAGGAAACAAAACGGAAAGTTTCCCCGTGGACATCTGTAGTTTTCAATGTATGCTATACGTTCAAGCAGTGATTAACTATTGCCATCCCACAGTGATTTTCTATTGGCAAGCTAAAATTTGAGTCCTAATCTGTCACACTGTCTAGCACAGCGATGGCGAACCTTGGCACTCCAGGTCTTCTTGGGCTTCAATTCCCAGAAGCCCAAGTCTCCACGTACGTGCAGTAAACCCATTTATGTAGATTCACAGAGACTTGGGCTTCTGACAATTGAAGTCCAAGAACACCTGTACGTGCAGTAAATCCGTTCATGTGGATTCACAGAGACTTGGCCTTCTGGGAATTGAAGTCCAAGAACATTTGGAGTTCCAAAGTTCACCATCATGGGTCTAGCACACAGCCTTTGCACCCCTTGAGGCCTTAAAAGTTGCCCACAGACAGAAAATATACACATCCCTGCGTATACTTCCGTTTCCTCCTTATCATCAGATTGAAAGTTGGTTTTTCTTTATCTAATTACAATTCAATACATTCAGTCTTGTAAAAGCCCCAGCCCTCTCCAAAAATCTCTTTTAACACAAACAGGCATGTGTACGCAACACATGGCAAATCAGGACAATTCTCCAAACCAGGCACAGTCCCTCTTCCAAAGGACCCCCAATTCCTGTACTTCTTTCTTCTGTACCTTTTCACCCCAAAATACAGGAAGGCCACATAGCAATTCTTGAAGGAAATGGCTATATTATTCCTCTGAGTTATGCACAGCTGATCTGGTGTGCCAGCATTACAACATAGTATGCTTCATTCTACTTTTCAGGCACCCACTGACATGTGTCATCTAGCTTGAGCCACAAATATAAATGCTGTTGCTTTGGAGGAGATTTCGGATTGACATGGTCTGATGTGCCAATGCAGTATTGGACCATGCATGTTCATGGTAGGAACCCCCACACCCTCTCAGATATCCTGAAGGGGCTCCAGTACATGTTCATCCTGCCAAAATAAGGCTGTTTACATCACAGATACAACTCTCCCTTTCCCATCCATATCCAAGACTCCCCCAAATTTCCAGAACAAATAGTTCACTTAGAATTGGCAAAAAAGAAAAACTGTTTTCCTTTTTATCCTTTCACTTTAAATTGCAATTATAAATTGCTATTGCTTGATTTCATTATTTTTGAACCAAGGCTGTTTTTAGTCTTTTTGACCGAGAATGCTTTTTTGTAGGTTTTCCCAAAGACAGGTTAAACATCAGTGTCCTGTTCAATATTTGCATCTACCCATAGCTCCAATTGTGATCTGAGAAGGTAGAAGGCACACAACCAGCAGCTTCCATACATAGTTATCGACACTTTAAATGTCTGGTTTATGCTAATAGCACAGTGTTATGATTTATATGTGTATCTGTCAGAAGCAAAACATACACTGTACTCCAGTTTTTACAAATTACCGTGTTCATGTCCAAAGTTTCTTCAATCATGCTTTGGAAATTGGAGAAATCTGAACGCAACTCCTGAAGAGGTCCGATGAACACCGCTTTCACGAGTGTGTCATGGTTTCCTGCCAACACACAAAACATACATCCATTAAGTCACCAACATTTATTCCCCATCAATTTTGCCAGACACTCTTGAAACCCCTGATGAAGAAACACAGATCACCATGGCAAGTTGCACAGTGTCACGGCATCCCCAGAAGGGAAAAGCAAACCATTGTCTAAGTACTCTCTACCTAGAAGACCCTGAAAAGTAGCTGTTAAGTCAGAATTAACTTGACAGCACAAGATGATGATGATGATGATGATGATCACTTTAATGAATTTTCTCCAATGAGGAAAAAAGCAAACCAAACAAATGAAAACACAGATGGTCGACAAATTGAAAACAATACTGTTGGGACTTCTTACAACCTTCTGTGTACATGGCAGAACTCCTGAACAGCAAAACACTTTGAAGAAGCACCTTTCATTTTGGAGTTGTAGTAGATATTTTAAAGTTTTCTCTTTAAACCTAAGTGTTCTGGTTTAATAAGAATTAGGAATTATTCAAACAAGAACCGCAAACACCAGATAAACGATATTTAAACACAAAACACACACAAAAATGCTTTTCAAACTTACAAACTACATTTTTTTCCTTTGAAATCCCTTCTAATTTTCTCAGCTCATCAAAATATACATCTGCAGAGGTCAGCAAAGTTCATCTTCTTGTTATCTTAATGAGGAAGGGATATCTTTTACTAGTGATTTTGGCGACATGTGCCAAGGTTAAATTGCCTGTACTGCAAAGATGCATTTACTAAATTGAGGGAAACAGGTTGGCTATTTGGTTTAGAGTGCTGAAGAAAAATTTCAATAAGGGCTTTATAAAAAATAATAATGGAAAAAAATCTGACAGTGAATTTAAGAAATTAGTACTGCAAAAGAAAATACTGTACAGTAATACCTTGGATAATGCTAAGACTTGGTTCCACAAGTGTTATCCGATGCATGTTAGTGTTATCCGATGCATGTTAAAATCCTATGGGATGGATTGGATAACGTTAAAGCGCCATAGAGATACATTGTAACCGCACAGGCTTTAGCGGTTGTTATCCGATCCATCCCATAGGACCTTAAAGTTATTCGAGCCAATTCTCCTTCCCAGATTACTTAACGTTATGTGATTTTAGCGTTATCCGAGGTAAACGTTATCTGAGGTATTACTGTACTGTAATTATGTTTTAAAACACAGAAAATAAAGCATCAGAAGACAACCACAGCTTTGGGCAGAGGTATAGCAACTTTCTACAATGGGGCACCCTCTAATTACTTAGCACTAATTTTTCCTAATGCTCAATCTGGTAGCTTTAAGTCATTCAACTAGGCATGAACCTCCCTAAGTTTTCATTCCAGCTTTTTAGAATATCCAGCTATTGATCCTTTTATTCTATCACACTTTACGTTCTGCACAAGCCATGTATCCCTTGTTGATTTTTTTAAAAGTCTAGAACTGCCATACATTCCTGGCACTATATGTTCTCTTTGACTTTAAAGGTAAAGCTCTCTCTTACTTGAAAGCGAGTTGTGTCTGAATCTAGGGTGTGGTGCTCATCTCTGTTTATAGCCGAAGAGCCAGCATTTCTGACATTTCCATAGAATGTGGCAGGCATGACTAGATGCCGGAGCACACGGAACACTGTTACCTTTCCCCACCAAGGCAGTACCTATTTATCTATTTGCAATTTCATCCTTTCAAACTTTCTAGGTTAGCAGGAGCTGAGGCACAGAGCACTTGGGTCTTGAACTGCTGACCTTCTGGTTGTCAAGCTCAGCATCTTAACCACTAAGCCACCACATCTCCCCCTCTTTGATTTTAGGACTTGCCAAAGAGACAGGCTATCACATAATTTCCAAGAATATAGCTCAGGGTTTGTTCGATATTTTGGCAAACACACAAGCTTGGCTTGTGATCCTCTGTAGCTATGGTATTCTCCTATGCAGTTGCCTAGCCCCAAGTCTTCTGCACCACAGAGTTTCTGTATCACACCTGGTGCTCCATTTTCAACAGAAGGATTTATTGCCTTGCATATTCAAATAGAATTTCATCTGCGAATGAAGAATGGCTCTCCTGGCAGCCTCCATAGTGCATCACCATACTGTAAAATTCAATTCATCCTTCACTTAAGAAAATGTACCCTGCAAAGCTAACAGCTTCTCTTTTAAAAAGGCTGACTAACTACTTATAAATGTACTTATTCATTTGTGAACAAGATGGGAAGCATTCTGAGGTTTTTCAGTCCCAAGTCAAGCACAACAATGTAGGCTAATGCATGTTCTTAGTGTAGTTTCTCTCCTTTTTCCTTCTTTCCCATTTACCTTAAGCCTCTCTGAATTTGTGGATTATTGCAAGACAAATGGGATCAACCAACAGGACTCTTCTGTTTTTTGCCACCACATTGCTTTGGAAAATGGTATCCCTGATAACATAATGACCACAACTGTTTTGACAACCTGGATAATCAGCCTCTCTTTGGCTGCTTCTTAGGCAATTCAATATTCAAGTACATTTAGACAGCTAGGTTACCCAAGTCTGAACAAAAGGTTAAATGTCTAAATCAGGGGTGCCCAAACTTTTCAGGCCATGGGCCAGTAGTGTAGTTCAGGGGTGCCCAAACTATGGCCCTGGGGGCAGATCTGGCCCCTGACACCAATTCACCTGGCCCATGCCACCCTTGTAGCTTCCAGAAGTGGAAGTAAAACGTGACAAGGATGGCATAGGCTGGATGAATTGGCATCAGGGGCCAGATTTGGCCCTCCGGCCATAGTTTGGGCACCCCTGGTCTAAATTAATAAGCAGCCTTCAGGATATTTTGGATTTCCCATACACATACCTACTTCCCTTTATTTTTCTTTCTGATAATATTTCTCTGGCTCTATCCATTCTGCTCCTTATTTGGCTTTGTTCTAGTTTCCTGCTGACCTTGCCATTTTTTAACCAAGCATTCCTCTCTTCTTTTCATAAATACTGGTAATAATTTGTCACTCCCATCTTTCTTTCTGCTACTTGGAACAGAGATCCTGGTCATAAGCAAAGGCAGGTTTCCCTACGCTAGATCCTTCCATATGTAAGAGACTACAACCCCCAACATCTCTGATCTGGCAGCCAGGGGACTGTGATGAAAGCCATGGTACAATAAGGAAGCATCTTTTTTGTGTAAAATCCTTTGCTGTAAATGGTAAGTCACTCTCCTGAACCTCAATAGCTGTTCTCATGTAGCAGAAGCAGAGCCATTTTGCATATGTGCTAAGGTACTCTTGCTTAACCTCCACTTTTCCTGAAATTATAGCAGATACATGTTAAGCCTAGATGTGTTAATTTCCTATTGATCTCTTGGTTGAAAGGGCACAAGGGGAGATAACCCAGTGGCTCCTAAATAGCCCCTGCCTGCAGCTCCTCAGAACCCTGTCATAAAATCTTCAAAGAGGAAGATGATAAGGCATATGGTGTTTTTCTTTCTCTTTGTCTGAAGAAGTGGATTTGATCCACGAAAGCTAGCAATAAAAATAAAGCAGTTAGTCTTTAAAGTGCTATAGTGTTTTTTTTTTGTTTTTTTTGTTTTATTTTGTTTTCTGATATGCCTGAACCACAGACTAACATGGCTACTATTTAAAAAAATTCTTTCTCTTGTTTCCTTTTGACTTCTTTCTATATAAACTTGCTGTATAACTAAAATCACTTGTCATTTCATCTCTACCCATCTTTCTGAACTGGGTGGAGGTCAAAAATTCTCTTTTTCAAAAGTAAATCATAGAATAAAAGCTATTCTCTCGTTCTACAACTTGGAGTTCTGAAAACATTATTCCTTTCAGTAAAGACCCATAGCTACCTGAGCTGAAATTTGCATTTGGCAACACTCAGCTAATTATCAACCTGGAAAATCTTTCTTTTCCACTTGTTGAAAAACGGCACGAGACCTGCTATGTTATCAAATCCTTCTCTAAGAAAGATCCCTAAATGTCAAGGCTTAGCAAACATGCACATACAGTAATACCTCGGATAATGTTTGCATCAGATAATGCTAAAATCGCATAACGTTAAGCAATCTGGAAAAAAATAGCATTGCATAATGTTAAATCCTATGGGATACATCAGATAATGTCCTCTAAAGCCTGTACCAGTTACAATGTATCTCTATAGAGTTTTAACGTTATCCAATGCATCTCATAGGATTTTAACGTTATCTGATGCATGCATCGGATAACATTAAAAATCGGATAACACTAAGACTTGTGGAACCAAGTTTTAGCGTTATCCGAGGTTTTACTGTACGTGAATCCATATGCATAGGCAGAAATGGATATTAATGTGAATGCTCTGGCATGTCACAAGCAAAAAGAAAGAAAATGATAATATCATAGTTTGGTACAAATAACACTCCAGGTAAAGGAGGTAGAGACTGGAGACAGGATCTTCTCAACTGTATTGTCCCTTATCTGAAATACCTGTCTCTGTCTCTCACATACAAACACAGAGAACCAGGTTTATTTGCCCAGTTTTTTCATCATGTCAATTAACTGATTTTAATTGCCTGTTTTGTTTAGCTCTCTCCACTTAGTTTTATTGGTTTACTGAGTCGTTCTTGCCCCAGCTGTTTTGATGGTTTTGTGTTTGATGGTTTTGTGCTTTCCATTTTATGAGCAACCAGCCTGTAGCCCTGGGCAGCACTATATTGATCTTAAGCTGACTCAGCTTTGCTCTTATTTTCCAAATGGTCTGTACTGCCATGATTTAGTTCCTAGAATGGCAAACAAGAGAAAATGGCTTCCCTTACAGGAAGACAATTGCCTCCTCCTAACTCCTTCAAATATGGGATACCAGTCTCTGTGGACATGTACACCACGTGAATCTGAAAGAAGATAGAAAACAAGCAAGCCTGGCACAAGTTGAAGGAATAGTTAGGGGTGGGACCTTCATATTCTAAGGACTCCCATTCCCATACACTGGTGAGAACTTCCCAGCTTGAGTTATAGGAGTGCAAGCCTTAAAACTGGCAGGAGATAAAGAAGCCTTTTCACCTCCCTGTCAGTCCTGTTTTTCCACTGAACAGAAAAAAAGATTCCCAGTGCAGGGTGAAAGTTGCAAGGAAATTCCCTGCATCTCACAAAGCTTCACATGAGAGGAGTTCCAAGCAATCTCTGTCAGAACTTACCTACCTCTAAACCTGAACACATTGCAAGGAATCCTTAAAATGGAGCTTTTCTTTCCACCCAACAGAGAAACGGTACAGAAAGAAGAGGTAGATAGGCTGCTGCTTTAACGCTAACCAGTTTGAGGGTTTTCACTCCCATAATTTGGCCTAGGGAGTTCTTGCCAATTTATTGGAACAGGTCTCCCTTGCTCAAAAGCCAGTCGCTTCCAACTGTAGGGTTTGGTGCCCATCTGCGTTTACAGCCAAAAAGCCAGAGCTGTCTGCATCTGCAGATGTTTCCATGGTCATGTGGCAGGCATGATTAGACACCGGAAGGCTGTTACGTTTCCTATTGAAATAGTACCTATTTATCTACTTGCAATTTCTTGCTTTCAAACTGCTAGGTTGGCAGGAGCTGGGACAGACAATAGGCACACACACCAGTGTGCAGCACTCAGGTCTTGAATTGCTAACCTTCTAGTCGTCAAGTTCAGTGTCTTAACCACTAAGCCACCGTGGCCCCTATTTATGGGAATGGAAATCCTTAAAATATGAAAATTTGGTCTCTAGACATGAATTGGCCAGTCTAGATATAGAGAACAAAGCAGCATATTACCATCAGTCTTCTCCAGTGTTTGTATTACATTGGGTAGCTGATTAACAGCCTGATATAGTTTGTAACAGTCCTGTAGAGCAGCCTTCTTCTGAAATTTTTTCATTATCCGATTGAAGTCCGGGAAGCGATGGAGGAGTTCTTCTTGGAGAGACTGCCTTTGCTCAGCATCTTCAATAAAGGCTTCTACCAAGTTTAGCCTAAGGGTGAGATAAGTTGGGGGGGATAGAACAAAAAAGTCAAATCAAGGGTTTCCATGCCCTTAGGAGCACAGCATGACATGTTTTCAACTTTTTTATTTTTAGTGGCAGAAGAGAATGGTTCATTTCACACCAATATAATCCTAGATATAGCAGAAGGAAAAAGCACAGGAAAAAGAGCCAGTATTACAAAGTGTGGTTGGATTATTATGTTATCATCTAAACCAGTGTTTCCCAACTTTTCGTTTATGGACTTCAATTCCCAGAAGCCTAAGTCAATTCCCCAAAGCACTGATCAGTCAATGTACTGACTTAGGCTTCTAGGAACTGAAGTCCCCCTGTGAGGCATGGAACCCATGCTGGGAACCACTGATCTAGACCCCGGGTGGCTACCTTAAGACTCCAGCTGTTCTGGAACTTCAACTTCCAAAAGCCCAAGTCAGCAATCCTGCTGGTCAGGGCTTCCGGGAATTGAAGTTCAAGAACAGTTGGAGTGCCAAGGTTAGCCATCAATGATCTAGACCAGTGTTTCCCAAATGCTGGTGTTTGGACTTCAATTCCCAGAAGCCTACGTCATTTCCCCAAAGCACTGATCAGCCAATGTACTGACTTAGGCTTCTGGGAATTGAAGTCCACCTGTGGGCTGTGTACCCCTTGTTGGGAACTACTGATCGAGACTGTTAAGGACAATGACTACTAAATACTTAGTAACAATGAGATTTCAATAAAAATAAAAGGAAAAGTGAATCTTAATGACCTATGACCTTTTAGATGTCATACCTGAAAATAGAAAATTAAACTCAATTTGCCCTACTGCTATTGAGAAGTATTTATAGTATAAGGCAGGGGTTCTCAGTGGTTTTCAGCCATGGGCTGGACCACGCCCCCTCAGACAGCTGAGTGGGCCAGACTGGTGCTGTAAAATACATTTACGCAGCCATTGTAAACGCATTTATGACAGCTGCAGACTCATTTATGGCGGTAGTAAACACGTTTACGCGGCCGTAAAGAAGTCTGTGGCTGATTCCACAATGGCTTGGGACGGCTGGAGTGAGGTTGGTCGCCGGATTGTTTGGTGCCAGGGGCCGGATCCAGTCCGTGGGCCATAAGTTGTGAACCCCTGGTATAAGGATTAATACACATCTACTTATATTAAGAGCAGAGATAGCTATTGCATTCTGCTAACCCAACCAGCCAATATATCACTCTGTAACTAGTGTTCACAAATGCCAATCCACATCTGAGCAGCAGTACAACTATTAAGTTTAGTAGTTGAAGGGGTATGATGAATCTATGCCCTTTCTTACCTGCTATATCTACTATTAAATAGAGATATTTATTTTTTTGGTTATAGGTCCCAGAATCTTACAGCCAGCAAAAGTAACGTTCCAAACTCTGCCTATATCTATAAACATCTCTGCTTTTAGTTTAACAAGCAACTGCTTCAAATAACAGAAAGAAGCTATGCTGAAAATGAGACAAAGTAAAATAAACCCATTCTAGACAAAATACTTCTTCAAGTGCCCTATCCATTTCAAATATTGGCTATCATGATGGCAATAGTCTTCTTGTTCTTAACTCCTTGGAACAATTCTTGCGAGGACATTTCACACCAGGGTCTCAGGCCCTTCAGCCACGAGGTCCATCTATGTCAGTATTTCCCAACCTTTGGTTTTTGGACTTCAATCCCCAGAACCCTACATCAATTCCCCAAAACAATGATCAGCCAATATACTGACTTAGGCTTCTGAGAACTGAAGTCCCCCTGAGGGGCGTGGGCCCCACGTTGGGACCCACTGGTCTACATCCAGGGCCTCTCTTCTCAAAGACCTTCCCTTACACAGCAAGTTAAGACTATTCTATATTTCAGGTCATTCCTCATGATATGGCCAGGGTATTTATTTATTTATTTAAATTTCTATACCGCCCTCCTTGCCGAAGGCGACCCAGGGCAGTTTAACACATCCTAAAAAACATCAAAACAGTACAGGCTAAAATTCTAAAAGTTCTCAATATCCACAGTTAAAACCAATTAAAACTACGACTAAAACTTTGTATGATTTAAAAACTTAAGAACTTAAGGGAGCAGGGGAGGAGGTCAAACCACCCAGCAGGCTGAGGTCGTTGTGCCTCCAGTACCCCAGACCTGCCCTGTCAGCCATGGTTTTAGGGCAGCAGCTCTGCCTGGAGGCGCAGCTCAGTTGGCAGGAGGTTCCACACGGCCGGAGCTAGAGAGATGAGCCTCTCTAGCTGAAGGCACAACCAGAGAGCCTCTCTGGTCTGCTCTAGTGGGACGGGCAGATGTCCTAGGGACGATGCCGTCTCTTAGGTATCCTGGTCCACTACCATGTAGGGCTTTAAAGCTAATAACCAGCTTTCTATGCTTAATAGTCTTAAACAGTTCTTGTTCTTTATCCCTCCAGTGCAACACTTCTACATTAGTCACATGGTTATCCCATGATATCATTCGCAGCCATCTGCAGATCCACATTTCAAACACTTCGATTTTCCTTTCAGATGCTTTAGTCAATGTCCAAGCTTAAACTCCATATAGCAAAACTGGGAATACGTAACATCTCACTATTTGGATATTCATAGCGAGAGTTAGAACTCCACTGCATAATCAATGTTGCATTTTTATGAAGCTGGACTTTGCCATTTCTATTTGCATTTTACTCTCTATCTAAGGATCCCACTTTTCATTTAATATACTCCCCAAATAGACAATTTTATCCACTCTTTCAATTTCTTGTGTTCCTGCCATTAGCTTGCTATGACTTGGTGCTCAGCTTATAACAAGATACAGTATTTCGTCTTCTTGGTGTTGAGATTCAAACCATATTCTGCGCTTGAAGCTCTTAAATGTGATCCAGCATCAACTGAAGAGCTACAAGGTTTGTGGCCAGCAAAATTCTATTGTTTCTAATTCTTTTTGTTCCCATCATGAAGTAGTTTCAGGGTTTTTTTTAAAAAAAAAAGACAGAACAAAATAACACTCTAAAAGGGGAGCCATAAAGCAAGGAGTGTTTTTACTGCTACATAACAAATGAGCCTTAAAAGCAGTAGATTCAATTTTCTCCAAAACATAATGCAGTCTCTGCAACTTCCTCTAGAGAGAAACATCTTTCTTCTGTGGTTGAAATGATTCCTTAAAATTAAAATTCCACCTCTTACTGCATCTACAGTAAGAGCACATTTTTAATACTGCTTCCCCCACAATAAAGAAGACTATGACTGCTCTATACCTGCTTACAAGCCTGTATATATTGTGCTAAGAAAAACAAATCAAGGGAATAGTTTGATGGCAGCAAAGACACAGAGGGTTCAAATATGCAGCACACAGATGTCTTGTTAAATCATGCTCACTTGTAAACAGACAGGGTCTTAAGGCTGGCTCTCAGATATAGTGTTATACTGTATTGCTAAAAACTCTACTGGCACAGCTGGTCTAAGCACATTTCCTCTGCAGAGACACAACCATGCCTTTGGGGACATCTAGGTTCAAGGCCAGCAGCTGGTGGAAGTGAGAAAAGTCTGGATCAAAAGATCAGATGCATCAGCATCAGTTTCGAGCTTGTTGGTCACCACTCCTTCTTCCCTCCTCTGCTATCTGAAATCTCAGAGGCTAAAGAGAGAAATGAGAGAGGCGAGAAAGCTGCCAGTTCCAAGGTTTGGACTCCTATAATTCAGGATGGGGAATTCTCACTAATTTATGGGAATACAAGTCCATAAAATACCTCTAATTAAGCCGCAGCCAGAATTATGTCAAGTACTGTACTCCTTTGGCCTGTTCTGGGCTTGTATGTGGTGCTGTATGTGTGCATGGCAGCTATTACCTCACTTTTCAAAAGTAATAGTTGGAGGCAATTGCCCTCCAACTAAAGATGAGTGATTTCTGGATATTCAGGGCCAAACCCAATTGTGAGTCTCAGTCATAATGAACCACCAAATGAATGAAACTCGCGTAAGCACTGATTTGACAAGTTCCATTAATTCAGCGGGTATACTTTTATCTAGGGTTCATAACTGGATTTGGTTCTTATTTTGTTGAGTATTCTTGTTCAAACTCACCATGTAGTAACCAAAGATAAAGGAAAGACTGTCCTAAAGGAAGTTGTTTTGCACTGCTTGCCTGTACAGTCAAACCTCGCATAAAGAGCGCCTCACTTAAAGAGTAACTCGCTTAAAGAGCAAAATTTTCTGAATGTTTGCTTCGCTTAACAAATAAAACCAACAAAAAAACCTCACTTAACAAATAAATCAGGGTTCGCAATCCCCTCCACCAGAAGTCACAATTGGTCACTTACAATGGTGTTTCGCTTAAAGAGCAAACTCGCTTAAAGAGCAATCCTGTGGAACGCATTATGCTCTTTAAGGAAGGTACAGCTGTAACTGATAACATTAAGACTTAGTTCCATAAGTCTTAACGTTATCCAGTTTTTAACATTGTGCGATACATTGATCGCACAATGTTTTTTAAAAATCCTGTTCCCTTTCTGGGTGGACAAGACGAATCCCTCACTGTTAGCCTTTCAGTGTGGGATTCGTCTAACAGTGAGGGATTCATCTTGCCCACCCTGTTGTTGCAGCAGGGAAAATCTCTCTGCCTTTGTCTTTGGGTTGAGGGGGGAGTATGGGCTCTGATTCAGCCCCCAACCCAAGGGCAAAAGACAAAGGCAGAGAGATTCTCCCTGCCTCCCCTGCTGAAACAACAGGGAGGGCAAGACAAATCCCTCACTGTTAGATGAATCCCACACTGAAAGGCTTGCAAATGTAACAGTGAGGGATCCCTCACTGTTAGACTGTTTGCTTTTTACCCCCTTCTCTTTCTTAAACAATTCTCTCGCTTGTGCTGGTCGATTCAACAGTGCAAGCAAGAGAACTGTTCTCATTAAGCGAGTTTTTGCTCATTCAACAAGGCAGATCTTTGGGGGGGAAATCCTGTTCGTCAAGCGAGTTACTCACTAAACAAGATGCTTGTTATGTGAGGTATTACTGTATTTGTTAACTTTCAGCCTGTATCCAATCTTTCTTTCTCAGGAAGGTATTAGAGAAGGCAGTGATGCAGCAGCTACAGGGGGTTCTGGATGAAGTGGATTATCTGGACCCTTTTCAGTCAGGATTCAGGCCTGGATATAGTACTGAGACTGCATTGGTTGCACTGTTGAATGATTCCTGGTGTGAGCAGGACGGAGGGAATCCATTCGTCCTTGCTCTTCTTGACCTCTCAGCGGCTTTCGATACTGTTGACCACGGTATCCATCTGGAATGGCTCAGAAGAATGGGGATCCAGGGCACTGTGTGGTCCTGGTTTTCCTCAATTCTGATGGGCCAAACCCAATCGGTGTTGTTGGAGGGCGTGAGTTCTAGCCCTAGGTTCCTACAATATGGGGTGCCACAGGGCTCAGGGCTCTCACCTCACCTCTACTATTCAATATTTATATGAAACAGCTGGGGGAGATCATCAGTTCCCATGGAGTGAAGTATCATCAATATGCAGATGATACTCAGTTGTACATCTCAGACCGTGGTGACCCAGGTGATGCAGTGGAAGTCCTATCCAGGTGTCTGAAGGCTGTAGAGTTCTGGATGCAGGACAACAGGCTACAACTGAATCCCAGCAAGACCAAATGGCTGTGGGTTAGGGGCCCCACGTTATCACAGAAATTACCATCTTTGGTTCTGGATGGGGGTTTTCTGCCTCAGACAGACCCAGCGTGTAATCTGGGGGTCCTCCTGGACTCACAACTTCTGCTCAATGAGCAAGTGGCAATCGTGGCCAGGAGAACTTTCACACAAATTCACATCATTCAGCAGTTACGCTCGCTCCTGGACCAGGACTCCTTACTTATGGTCACTCACACACTGGTCACCTCCAGACTGGAATATTATATTGCACTCTACATAGGGCTACCCTTGATGACCATTTGGAGGCTTCAACTGGTTCAAAATCCAGCTGCCCATGTAGTGATGGGGATGTGGGCATTATGCCCATGCCTCATCCCTGCTGCAGTAGCTCCGCTGGCTACCGGTCTGCCTCCAGGTGCAATTCAAGGTGTTGGTGATTACCTTTAAAGCCCTACATGGTAGTGGACCAGGGTACTTAAGAGACCGCATCACCCCCAAGGACATCTGCCCGTCCCACTAGAGCAGACCGGATGGGCTCCCTGATATGTGATTTAATAAATAATAAATAAATAAACTTAATCAAGACTCCTGAGCAAATGTATCTACTGACCTCATTTTTTGAGTAAATGATATTTTTCTTTTTCTCAAGTATCTATTTCAAATGTATTTTTAGCTAGGCTAAAACAGAACGTACTAGGAGACTTGCATTCGAACATAAAAATGCCTAAAAACTGTCCAACTTTGCTGTGCTGCTGCTACAAATAACTTAACAATTTTCAAAACTAGATTCACCGAAGGGACCGTACACATGGAATTCAAAGGGGAAGAATAAAAATGTACAAACTCAAAAGAAAGGTTCACTAGGCTAGACAGCAGACAGTGCTGAAATTTGCAGAGAAGGTCAGAGAGGTATTCACGAATCACAACTAGCTGCAGCACCAAAATTATGATAATGATGCTAAAAGAAGGGAAATGCTATTTCCAGATGCATGAGAAGAATCTTATTTTAAGCCCTACATGTGGACCAGGATACTTAAGATAGCGCCTCACCGCAAGAACATCTGTCTGTCCCACCAGAGCAGACCGGAGAGGCTCTCTGGTTGTGCCATCGGCCAGAGAGGCACATCTCTCTGGCACTAGAAGGAGGGCCTTCTCTGTGACCGCCCCAGCCCTATGGAACCTCCTCCCAATAGAACTACGCACGCAGACAGAGCTGCTGTCCTTCAAGAAAGGAGTAAAAACCTGGCTGGCAGGTCAGGTCTGGGGAATGGATGGATCAATATTCCCATCTTGTCATTTTTAAAATCAGCTCACTGATTCTTGAAATTAGCTTCCTTTTTGTTCCCAGGCTGTCAGTACCTCTTTCCCTTATAGACTGCAAAGAGAGCAGACCTAAAAAAAACTGGAAAGAAATCACTGCTCCAAAAAATCTACAGCTGGGGAAAAACCAAACAGCTGTCTCAAAATAAAATCCTACACATCACAGGTAAACAGAACAAAATTACTCAAGTGATTTGGGTCACACACCCAAGCAAATCATAAGTAAGGGTTGGAACTAACTATTATTTATTTATTTATTTATTTATTTATTTATTTATTTATTTATTTATTTATTCATTCATATTTATCTTGGCAGGTGAAGGACTCTCATTCATTGGCTGTTTTTTAAGCAGAGGCTGCCTGGTCATCTATCAGAAACGATTTTAGGTACAGATTTTTTGCATCAGACAACACTTGGACCAGATATCACTTGAGGATCCTCCAAACTCTTTAAATGTCCTCTCCCTCCTTTTAAAACTGTGAACAACAGTGACTGCTGGTACCTAGAGATGCTGGCAGGGCATTAGGGGAGGGGTCTCCTCAGGCAGAATCAAGGGATTGCTAGTGATCATCAGAATCATCATAAGACAGCAAAAGCAATTACAGTACAATAAAACCTCACATAAAGAACGCCTCGCTTAGAGACTAACTTGGTTAAAGAGCAGAATTTTCTCTGAATGGTTGCTTCGCTTAACAACTAAAAACAACCAAAAACTTGCTTAACAACTAAATCAGGGTTCACAATCCCCACCACTAGAAGTCACAACTGGTCACTTACAATGGCAGCAGCGGTGCTTTTTCCAAGTGTTTCACTTAAAGAGCAATCCCGTGGAATGCATTATGCTCTTTAAGCAAGCTATCACTGTACACTTAGTGCACTCTTTGGGTGGTTCACAAGGTAATTAGCATTTTGCCCACAAAATGATGGGTACTCATTTTACTGACCCTAGGAAGAATAGAAGCCTGAGTCAACCTTGATCCCCATCAGAAATGAACTCTCACAGGCAGCAGCTTTGACTGCAGTACATCCAAGAGGAGTTCATGGTCAATGCCATCAAAAGCCATTGAGCCAGTAAATGTAACACAATCACATTCCCTTTATCCCTCCACTGAAAAATATATCCAACAGGAAACCAAGGGGATTTATATCCCATAATCAAATGGTATTCACAATGGAATGAATCCAGATAATCCACACAGCTGCAAGAATACCTAGAAGTGGAGTTGCTCACTTACTCTCCCTAACATATGGCCAAAAAGCCAATATTCTTCACAATGCAGAGTTTTTATAAACTTACAGGCTTGGGGGGGGGGGGGGACTCTCCTGTTTCTTGATAGGCTGATGTACTCATTCTGGATGTGTAGCTGGTCAACCCCCTTCAGCAAACTTGAATGAGCCAGGATAATAAGAGTTGAAAATATGTTTATGTACAACAGGCCCTATCAGTCCCTGGAAAATAGATGGGGAAGAAGTAGAAGCAGTGACAGATTTTACTTTCTTAGGATCAAAGCTCACTGCAGATGGAGACTGCAGTCATGAAATAAAAAGGCGACTGATTCTTGGGAGGCACGCGATGAGAAACCTGGGGAACATAGTAAAAAGTAGAGACATCACATTCCAAACAAAAATTCGTATAGTCAAAGCAATGGTATTCCCGGTGGCAATGTATGGTTGTGAGAGCTGGACCATTAGGAAAGCTGAGCGCAGAAGAATAGACGCCTTTGAGATGTGGTGTTGGAGGAGAGTTTTGAGAGTCCCCTGGACAGCGAGGAGAACAAATAGGTCAATCTTAGAAGAAATCAACCCTGACTGCTCCTTAGAAGGTCAAATAGTAAAGATGAAGTTAAAGTACTTTGGACATCAAATGAGAAGAGAGGATTCGCTTGAGAAGGCCTTGATGCTGGGAAGGGTGGAGGGCAAAAGAAGAAGGAGGCGGCCAAAAATGAGATGGCTAGATGGCATTGTAGACACAATGGGCACAAAGCTGAGCAAGTTGAGGAGGATGGTGGTGGACAGAAGTGCCTGGCGGGCAGTGGTCCATGGGGTCGCAATGGGTCGGAATCGACTGTGCGACTGAACAACAAAAACAAAAACTTAAGAACAGACAATTCAGAAAACCTCTTGACTTACACAGATGGAACTCTTAGAAGCTTACTGCAGTTCTTCCGTATAATTAAATAAGAGAATGACAACAACTTTGTGAAGAGCATCTCTGAAGTTACATGTTGGTTATTAAGGTTAAGCACAGCCTACATAACTTTTACTACTTCTCAGAAGGATATACTGCTGGAGTTTTCAGGAAGGGGCTCAATGGAGAAGGAATAACATTAAAGGAGGATATGACTGAGGAACTCAACCTCCCCTATATCACTTGGAAGACCCCAAAGAGTGTGAGGATTGTAGTCTCTAATGGAAGACCAACATGCTCAAGCAGGAGCTGCTGGTGGACAACAACAAGCTGTGTATATGTGGCGAGATACAGAATCTGGCTCATTTGCTGGTCTGCCAATTATCGTACTACCAGAAACATGTACTGATGAAGATTTAATTTTGGCCAAGAAAGTTTCATTTTGACAGTCCAGAGTTTAATCTGGACATGAAAGAAGTAGTTCAATGAGACAGACTGATCAAATGCAGCCATGTGATCCTATCCAGATCTACTAAGGCAGTGATTTCCAACCTTTGTTTCCCAGATATTCTCAGACCAAAACGCCCTGAAGCTTTCAAAACTGGCTGTACTAGTCCAGATTTCTGGGACTTGTAATCCAAAGATGGGACCCAATGGTTGAGGAATGTAGCTTCTATCTCCCAGAGTCATCTTTTTGTTTCCTTTCCATAAACTGAATTAAGAAGTTACAATTATGTAAAACCTTTTTTGTTAGGAAATAGCAAAAAATTGAACACAGTACTTCCTCTTTATATTTTTTGGAATACAGCATCATCAACATGCTCCCTATTCCAGAAATGCTACTGTTTTTATTCCAAAGGACACAAGCTTTTCTTGCAAAACCACTGAGCAATACTTATATTTTTCAAGGCACTAGTCCTCATAATGTCGTTAGGACAACTCAGAAGACAGAAACTCATAAACAGAATTTACACTAAGGTTTGTTAAATGCACAGTAATTATATACAGTCACTATTCAAAGCAGATACACCCCTTCAGCAGTTGATTCTTTTTGGAAATTATCTCTCCCCCCTCCCCTCCCACACTGAGTTTACAGCCCTTTCCTTTCTGGGAGGAATATCATATCATGCACCCCACATAATTTCAAAATTCATCTACCAGTACTAAGGCCTCAGCTATGAATTCATCCAACATTCATTATAAACAGCAAATTCACTCTTGCATGATAGCCAAAGCAAACAGCAGATGAAGAAGTCGGTATCTTGCAGTTTTTCTATTAAGTAGAAAAGAGGGCTATTGTTTTAAACAGATCCGGCCCCGGGCCGTCGTTTGGGCACCCCTGGTTTAAAACCTTGTCTTAAATGGATCTAAGCTGCACAGCAAGAAATAGATAGCCCAGTCTTGCCAACATACCTATTATAGTTTGTTATCTTAGTAATTACAGAAAACCAATGATCTCCCAAATTATAATCAGATCTAATTACTTGTGAAAGTTTTTAAAAATACCATTTTGAGACCAGCACCATAGAAAGGAACATAGCCACAGCTGTGATTCCCAAAGCAGTTCATTATCACACAACACAATTCTTTGTGGCACATCATTGCTTAAGACTCTGGCTGTGGTTTGCCATTCCATCAGTCAATGCAGACTGACAAGCAAAGCTAAAATTGCAAAGGCAGGACAATATAAATGCAAGGCTGATTTCTGAAGAAGAAATACAACTGGTGTCAGGAAACAACTCCCATATATAATGAGATGGAGAGCACCAGATTACAATAAAATCTAGGTCTCTCTTGCCTGAAAGCCAGTCAAGTCCTACTCTAGGGGGTGCTGTCATGTCCTACTCTAGATTGCACAGTGGTTAAACTGCTGTCTTGCAACCAAAAGGTTGGCAGTTCGATCCTGACCAAGATCAAGGTTGACTCAGCCTTCCATTCTTCTGTGGTTGGTAAAATGAGAACCCATCATATTGGGGGCAAAATGCTAATTAACTTGTGAACCACCCAAAGAGTGTACTCAGCACTCTATGGCACAGTATATAAGTGTGATTGCTTTGCTTTGTGTCTGCAGAAGTTTCCATGATCATGTGACTAGGCACACACAGATAGGTTGGCAAGAGCTGGGACAGATGATGGGAGCTCAGTCTGTCACGCAGCACTTGGGTCACTAACTGCTGACCTGCATATCTTCCAGTCATAAAGCTCAGCATCTTAACCACTAAAGAAGACCTTTCCCTGTTGTAACAAGGCATTGCCAATTATTTTCTATTTTATTTTTGAACCTCAACTCCCAGAATTCTCCAAGAGTTCCTCAGGTAGAAGTCTGGGAGTTCCAGCCCACAAACACATACTTGCATTTCACTCAACATCTCCTTCTAGACCTGTGGTTTTCAAAGTGGGACACACGCCCCACAGGGCGGCAATTTGATTTTTAAGGGGAGCAACTCAAGACTGCGTTATTAACAGTGAATTTTAAGTTAATGGCCATTTAGGCTTCCTCCATGTGAATATGAGTTCGCTTTTTGAATAATAAGTATTATATGTCACAGGGGATGGAGGGAGGCATAAGGATTTTAGAGATACTTAGGTGGGGCATGGCCAAAAAAGGCTGGGAACCACTGCTCTAGATCTTTATTTCTTCTTGTAATGCTTCCAGGGAGGGGTATTCTCATTGTCCATTGTGCTCTATAACAGTGATGGTGAACCTTTTACAGACCTAGTGCCCAAAGGGGTAGGGCAAACTCTGTGCTAGGGAGAGGAAGTGCTCCCACTGGGCTGCTGGGTAGAGGGGTGGGGCAGACTCTGTGCTGGGGTGACAGCGCACATGCCCACAAAGAGAGCTCTGAGTGCCCCCTCTGACATGTGTGCCATAGGTTCACCACCACTGCTCTATAAAGAGCAACTCCTGAGCCATCAGCCCCAGGAAGCATTGTGGCAACTTCCTCCCCACTTGGTTTTTTGGGGATATCTAAAAAACAGACATACAGAATGCTTTAAAAGCAAATATAATAAGATATTAATATCTAGCATTCTGATTTGTCAGGAACTAAATCAGCATTTGCTATTTTCCTCCCCTGTTTATGCTTCAGCTGCGTTACTATTTTAGCCACACACACAAAAGAGGAGAGAGGAAATTACACAACCAGCCTGCAGTTGATTTGCTTGCAAGATATATTAGGCAGAATCACTGCAACTTTACGTTTGTTTCCAACGGGCATGTTTAGTGGCTGGCAGTGGGTGGTTAAGCATCATTTAAATCGAAGTTGCATTTTTGTAATAAAACTTGCTGCTGTCAGGAGCCCTGGTGCTAACACAATCTCACTTCAAAGAATCTTAGTCTAATCAAGGTTTGGAGCTCAACATCAGAGTCTTCAATTATTTAATGAATTCTTTATTGGCATATAAATCTTTTTAAGACTGAGAAGCAGCGACAGTTTTGTTGCTGTAAAAATACACCTGTGGGAGGGTTTTTTTCTTAGAGAAGTGTTGATTGAAAGAGAGTACCTAGCTTCCAGCACTATGAAAAAATATTTAATCACCAACAAGCTGATGCCATACAACCTGTATTCAAGACTGTTTTCCTATCCAAATCTTGTATCAGGTTGTGACTCTTTTGAGCAAAACCTAGTTTCCCATTCCCCTTAAGGTAGATTCATTGAACCAATGACATTTACATAAAAGTTGGTTTATTAAGCCTTTTTTCTTCAATCTAGTCTAAATGAGAATAGCAGTTCAATTTAGCCATTTTTCTTTTTCCACGTGAAAACCTCAATGTATTTGGAAATGCATTTGTGCATGTTTTTGTCAGACAAATGTTTAAGTTGCCCCATTTTAACTTCACTCTGTGAAATACAGTATGTTGTTGTGAAAAGTTAAGTTGTACTTACCAGTAGTAACTTTTGTTCTTCAAATATATAGTCTGTGCTGCTGGAGTCTTTACCGGAAGAAAAGCGTTACAGAGGCCCTTCAGAAACCATTTCATGGTTTGGTCTTTGAATGCTGTGGAGGCAATGGAACCTGTAGGAGAGTGCGCCACAATGGCCACCAAATGGACCCGTATGGACACAAGTCCTAAGCCAGCCTCTGCCAAATGGAGTAGGTACTGCATAATGTCCTGGAGGCTGTTGTGGTTCAGGCTCAAGTGCTTGGAGACAAGAAAAGAGCAGAACCGTTTGTCCTTTGAGGCATGCAGACTGGGCAGATCAGAGGGGAGAATTCGACCATCCTCCATTTAGAGAAGCGATGGAGAGTTTGGCAACATGAGCGATTGCAAGGATAGCTGCAGCAGAAGGGGATACCAAGGCTATCTCGGCCACGCTGGTGCAATGAGGATTGCTCGAGCTCGATGATGGAGCTTCCGCATCAGGACCTTCTGGATGAGTGGAAATGGAGAGAATGCATATAGTCCAAGTCCCTCTGCTTCATGAAGGTATCGCCCTCTGAGGCTAGTCCGATCCCCACTCTGGAACAGTACCTCAGGCATTCGTGGTTTGTCTCCGAGGCAAAGAGATCAAGCTCTGGAGTCCCCCATTGACGGCAAACGGAGTGGAACACTTGATTGTCCAGTTCCCATTTGTGGTCGTGGAGCTCAGTTGGGTGAGCTCATTAGCCAAAACATTTAGCTTGCCCTGAATGTGGACACCGATGGCAAAAATGTGTCTCTCCGGGCACCATTCCCACAGCTGAACAGCGAGGTAAAGAAGAATTGTCGATTTTGTGCCTCCTTGCTTGTTCAGATAGACTATCGCAGTGGTATTGTCCGACGCTAACTCAAACGCCTTGCCAAACACTACTGTTTCGAAGGATCTCAGAGCCTTCCAAATGGTGAGCAGTTCCAGGTAGTTGATGTGAGCAACTGCCTCCACTGGAGTCCACAGGTTGTTTACTGTCAGAGACAGAAGCGTAGCTTACCTTGGCGGGGCCCCGTATAAAAATTGTTTGGGGGCCCTTTATTTGCGGGGCGGAGCTAACGTCATGACATCATGACGTCGTGGGGGGAGCCAACGTCATGACGTCATGACGTCGTGGGCGGGGCCAAAAATAAAAATAAAATAAATAAATAAATAAAATAGAATAGAATTAAAATAAACAAACAAACCCACACACACCTCAACCCACCCACCCACCCAAACAACCACAACACAAACCCGTAAATAACTTAAACAATTAAAATAAATAAAGAAATAAAATTAAAATTTAATAAAAATCCACCCACCCACCCAACACACACATAAACACCCACCCACCCGAAACACAAAACCCTCACTTACCCTCCCGGCTCCATCCTCGCTCTCTGCCCCAGGCTCCGAGGCGCGCCTTCCCGCCCCGCCAAGCCCAACCGCGGTGCCCTTCGACAGCGCCGGGCTCCGAGGCAGCCGCGGTCCCGGGAGGCAGGAGGCGCGTGAGCGGGCAGGGAAGAAGGCGGAGAGCCCGGCAGCCGGCCGGGGGAGGGGGCAAGGTGCGTGCTCCTGACCCGCCGGGCGCGCTCCCACCTTCCCCGCCCGCTGCCGCTGCTCGCGAGTGGGCTGAGCTTCTCCGGACCCGCTGCGGACGAAGGACGGGCAGCAGCGCATCCTCCGGAGGAGGCGGTGGCACACTCTGCCAGGCGTCCCCAGGCCATGGGGGTTCGGCAACAGCGGACAGCCCGGGCAGGCCTCAACCTGCTCGTGGGAGCTGGGCGGCCCCAGGGGAGGTGCCCTCCTCTGAGGGCCACCATCGGAGCCGCTCCGAGAAGCTGCGGCTCTGACTCCGAAATTTTATTTTTTAAAATTGGAGCCAAAAATGGCTCCAATAAAGTGCGCATGCGCAGAAACTCAATCTGACGCATGCACAATGCGTCAGATTGAGTTTCTGCGCATGCGCAGTAAATTTTTGCTCTTTTTCTTTTCTTTTCTTTTCTTTTCTTTGCCGTTGGGGGCCCCCGTAGCCCGGGGACCCCGTATAATTGATACGGCGGATACGGCGGTAGCTACGCCTCTGGTCAGAGACCTACAAGCAGCTCCCCTTCCGAGATTGCTCGCGTCAGTCAGGATATGTAGAGTGGGTTGAGGGGAGTAAAGTCACATTTCGAGTTAAGAGTCCCATATTCACATTTCGAGTTAAGAGTCCACCAGGTCAACTGATCTACTAGTTCTGGGGTGGGCAGAAGGCGTTTAGATTGGCTGTCCATTAGCGGGTTGAACTCATGAAGCAGCCAAGACTGGAGAGACCCAAGCTTAAGTTTCGCGTGAGGAACCACAGCCATAGTTGATGCCATGAGCCCGAGCAGTCATTGAGCCTTCTTTGCCCGCACATGAGTCCTTCACCGAAAGACCTTCACCACCTTGGCAATGTCCTTTAGGCGTTTCGGAGGGGCATAAGCACTGAGGGAGAGGAAGTCGAATATTGCCCCAATGTATTCAACGTGGTGAGACGGGATCAGCTTCGATTTAGTGAAGTTGATCCGTAGACTGAGACTCTGAACAAGCCGTACTGTGTATTCAACATCCCTGATGGCTCTCGATTTGGTGGAGGATATCAACCAATCATCGATATAGGAGAAGACCCTGATACCCTTTTGACGAAGAAAAGCTACCACTGGAGCCATGCATTTCGTGAAGATGCGGGGCGCTGTCGACAGGCCAAACAGAAGACATCAGTAATAGTAGACTTGGTTTCCTATCTAGAAACGAAGGAATTTCTTGTGCTCCTCCCAGATGTTGACGTGAAAGTAGGCATCTTTCAGGTCTGTCACCATGAATCAATCCTATTTGTTGAGGAGGTGAAGGACAGTGTGGAGCGAAACCATCCAGAATTTTCTTGTGTGGATGTGCTTGTTCAGATGTCGCAAGTCGAAGATGGGACGAAGACCTCCATCCTTTTTTTGTACTACAAAGTACCTCCAGTAAAAGTCGTTGCTCCATTTTGATGGGGGCACAATCTCAATGGCCCCTTTGGAGAGCAGAGTGGAGACCCCTTCCTATAGATGGGATGAGGGAGGAGTACGACGTAGCTTGCCTACCTGAGGGATCCATTCGAACTCGATGGTGTATCCAGAGGATAAGATCTTCAAGACCCACTGGTTGCTTATGACGTCCGTCCATGAGTTGAGAAAATTCTGGAGATGAACATAAGGAATAGGAGGGCAGAATCTCAGTTGGAAGGAAGTCAAACTCGCTGGTTGGACTTCCTCTCCAAGCGCTTGCCTTGTTGTTGGTAAGGCTGATAACGCGATTGATTTTGCTGACGGCACGGTCGATAGAAAGTGGATCGCTGCTCCTCAGGCTGCTGCTTTGGCGGTGGCTGGTAGGAAGTGGCCTGGTACCATGTGGAGAAAGGCTGAACCCTCAGCTTGGAGGTGGAAGGGCCGGAGGACACCAAACCAAATAACTTTGCCATGGTCTTCATTTGCCTCAGTTCGTTCAAGACTTTGTCCGTGTCCTGGGCAAACAGACCTTCGCCATCAAAAGGCAAGTCCTTGATCAGCTTTTTCATTGGCCCCTCCAGCTCAGTCGAGCACTGCTATATGTCTATGGAGCAGGATGGATGTGGACATGTCCTTAGCGGCAGAGTCATTAATGTGGTGTGCTGTTCTCATCTGCTGTTCAGCCACATAATCACCCTCATTGCAAAGGGAGTTGAACTCTGTGTGGAAGTTGGCGGGCAAATTCATGGCGAAAGCCTTTGCCTGTTCACATAGGTGGGAGTTATACAGTCCCATCACCGTCAAGTAGTTGGCGGCCCAAAAGGGACAATGAGGCGATGGCGTACAATTTCCACCCAAGCGCGTACAATTTCTTACCCTCGGGGGAAGAGGGGAGAGGGAAACTGCTGACGGCCATCTTGCTCTGGGAAGCATGGACAACCATGAAATTCGGCAGAGGATGGGCCTGCAGGAACTCCACATCATCGCCCAACACGGTAGAAGCCGTCGACCCTCGTCAGAATCGTGTGGGAAACGGGCTTCTTCCAAACCACTTTTGCAGAGCTCAGCAGCAAAGGCAGCATGGTGATATCGACAGGTTGGATGACTTTCCTGTCCAATTTCGCGGTGACCTAATCCTCCGCAAGCAATGGAGGATGGTTGGCCTGGAGACTCAATGCTGTGCCAAGGCGGGTCAGCATGGCCATGAGCGACTTCTGGTCGTCTCCACGAGGCAGATCAGCAGCTCCGATATGGGTATCGGGTGTCATGTCCACCACTACCTCCACATCCTCCTCCTCTGAAAAGGAGTCGGACTCGTCCGAAGACGATGGATAGATCCTCGCTTCGACATCAGAGCCACGCCAGTCTGGCCTGGGCGGGTCGATGGAGCAAACGCTCGACGCCCTGGAAGGTGGCAGAGCAACGGCCAAATCTTGGCCAGGGGGCAATGTGTCGTCCGACTCTTGTGAGCGTTGGAGAGGGATAGAAGCAAAGCCCCAGGCAGTCATGCAGTGGCAGCTGCCAGTTGGTCTCCAAGAGACTGCACCACAATCTCTAACACCGGCTTGAGAAATTCCAGTTGGAAAGGCAGTGGAGGAAACAGCGCGTTGGAGGCACTTGTGCATGGTGGCGAAACAGACCGTGAAATGGTAGCCGGAGCCCATCGAGCTGGTGGAGACGGGGACTCAGCAAAGCAGAGATCGTCCACAAGGCGGAGGCAGTGATGGCGAGTGCCAAAGTGGACGTGGTGGCAGAGGAAGAGAACTGGCAGTACGGATTATTTTAGCTGGAGATCCTGAAGAGGAAAAACCTTCACCAATAGATGACTCGGTGGACACCCAGCAAGGAAGAATTGCAGATGAAGGTGAGAATGAAGACGACAGACGCGGCGAGCGTGGAGGTCGAGGAGTGGAAGGCAAAGAGTGGTGACCTGCCTTCTTGGATTTCTTCTTCTTCTCCCCATTCTTATCCTTCTTCCTTGGCTCCGCCATCTTGGAGCCTCCTTCATCTCCCGACACTATCTTAGCTGCAGCAGTTTCAGCGGGAAACTGAGGTGCTTGAAGAGGCCAGTGCCACTTCCATAAGATGTGCCTTTAGACAATTGCTCCTGCTTTGCACCACAAGACAGATAAATTTCTTACAGTGCACTTATTGTGGCTGTCAGAAGATGGAACCTTCTTGTTGCAGTCGACGCAATGCTTGAAGGCAGCTGAGGCCATCAAAGGGACACCCAGCAGAAAAATTATGACCAAATGTCTGCGGACAAACAATTGGCTGTGGTGTCGGCTCGCACGCGAAAGGGAGCCAACACAGGCAGAAAAATTGGAGAATTGGTGCACAACCCACAAGGGACGAGTGCCTGAAAAATTGAGATGGCTGCTTCCCCTGCAAAGAGGAAACAACCCTGAGGTAAAAAATTGCCAAAAACGGCTCCACGCGAGGGGAACAGTCACCGACGGGGTGATCCTGCCCAGAGGACAAGGTCACCAGAAAAATTGACTTGAAAAAAGGCCTTTTCTGAGGAAAAAACGGCAAAAATAGGAAGAGAGCTCTCAATGGTCTCCTGCTGCTACGGCGGAAAGAAGAGAACTGAGGAAAGAGTGTGAAATGGGACCTAAGGGTGGGCGGTACGGTGAGCGGCCCTAACATTCAAACTTTATCTAATCAGCTTGAAAGCTCCGGTCACGGCTCCGCGCAGGCACAGAACCCAAAAGTGGGGATTCACAGACTATACGAAGAAGAGAATATGACTATCTTAGTAAATGTTTAGATACTGATCAATCACATCTAATTGTTAAATTTTTGGCTTCTGTTGTTAACTTGGCTTAGGTTAGTTAGTAAGAATACTCCATTTTCTAGCAAATAAATAAATGCTGCTAACAAAAAAATGCATTAATGACTTCTACACCTTATAAAACAGTCTATATCCATGATGGTGAACCTTAGCACTCCAGATATTCTTGGAGTTCAATTCCCGTATGAGTGTGTTTAACTTCCCCTTCTGGGAGCAACAAAGGCAGCGTGGGTGAGATGAAGTGCAGAGAACTCATTTGTATGGATTCGCAGAGTGTTTGGGCTTCTGGGAATTGAAGTCCAAGAACATCTAGAGTTTCAAGGTTCACCATTACGGTTCTATATGCTTGATCAAGGGTCAGCAAACTTGGCTCTCCAGGTGTTCTTGGATTTCAATTACCAGAAGCCCAAGTCAGTAACCTGTTGATCAGGGACTCTGGGAATTGAAGTCCAAGAACATCTGGAGAGCCAAGTTTGCTGATCCCTATGCTAGATGGTCACCTCTCTTCTTCACAGTATCCCAGACAAAGAGATGCAATACCAGGACACGGTTGTTGCCCAATTGATCTAGATTATAAATTATGTGCAAATAAACTCTTTGCTGTAAAAATGTCTCAGTCCAAGATTCTTGCCTGGGTAAATCCTTTACTGCAAACAGCCACTTGGATGTGTTATACAAAACTTAATGTATTTTCCCTTTGCGTTGTAGAAGACATTTGCAGATCTTCCCACACAAAGTCTTCCTTCAAGCCCACATAATGTCTACTCAGGGCTTTGGTCTCTACCAAAAAGCTTTAAAGAAAAATATTTTCTGAATATTATTCCTGCATTTTTAGTACGATGTTAGTGGCATTCTACCTCCTGGATCAGGCTTTACCAAGCTGCTGCCTTCCTGATGTGTAACAAGGGGAAATGTGGACAGCAATCCAACACCTCTAAAGCAACCAGGCCCTATCCTAAAGACACCTAGATGTCAGGAACATGGGGCTCAAAAATGAGAGCAAAGCAGAAAAGGGGAAAATGTTAGGTAAAGGTTGCCCTTGCTTGAAAGCCAGCCTTATCCAACTCTTGAGTTTGGTGCTCATCTCTGTTTATAGCCAAAGAGCCAGCGCTATCAGTCTCTGCAGATATTCCCGTGGACATGTAGCAGGGATTACTAAACACCAGAGCGCACAGATCACTGTTTACCTTCCCACCAAAGTGGTACCTATTTATCTACTTGCAATTTCTTGCTTTCAACCTTCTAGGTTGGCAGGAGCTGGAACAGAGATGGAAGCTCACTCAATTGTGCAGCACTCAGGTCTTGAACTGCTGACCTGCCAACCTTCCAGTCATCAAGTTCAGTGTCTTAATCACTAAGCCACTGCAGTTCCTTCAGGAAATGTTAGCTACCTGGAAAATAGGAAGCTGGGAACAACATCATGGAGCTGACACAGCTTATTTGGGCATGAGACATCCCTGGCGAACCTTGGCACTCCAGCTGTTCTCAAACTTTAATTCCCAGCAGGAGTGCTGACTTGGGCTCTTGGTAATTGAAGTCCAAGAACATCTGGAGTGGCAAGGTTCACCATCACAGTCCTATAGTATGATTTTGAGGAATTCATTCATTCCTCTTCTATACCACCCATCTAGAGAAGCTAGTCATAAAACATCAAATATCTATCAAAATAATACACTTAAGGCAAAAATAAACAAAGCAGAATAGCAAAGCATAAGCACTTTAACTCAGTACATAAGGCACACAGCATTAAGTGTACACCCAAATATGAAAAGAAAGCCAGTCACCCTCCTTCTCATCATGAAGCTATTATTTTTGCTTCACTTTCCATCTATTCATCTACCCAGCACCCAGAATACTGCAATATCTACTACTGAGTGGCCACTAGAGAAATAATATGCTACTAAAAAGCCTTAGGACTGACCCAGCACACTTCTACTTGTATTTTCTTTTCTATATGGAATTGTTAAAAGAAAAGAATATCCAGAGATGTGGAACTGATAGTCATCACTAAAAACAGGGAGTTACTAGTCACTCAACATACAGAGGCTACAGTAAAACAGCAGAGGAGTCATCATACAAGCAGAAAGTCCAGGCTGCTCCAGGTAGGAAATTCTACCTAAAGCCCCAGAGCGCCTCTGCCAGTCAGTGCAGTAACGGGGTACATGAATCTGGAGTACAATTCTGCATGAGGCAGCTTCCTGTATTCTCATTTCACTGATGACCAGAAAACTCTCTCTGTGTGTCACTTTTCCTTTTTGTCCAGGGAGGCTGTCAAGGTTTTCAGCTAATATCTGAAATCAATACATCTGAGAGCCTCTTCATTAGGAGAGGTGTGCCATTTGTGATTCTGTCTCTCTTTTTCTTTTCTTGGGTGTGTGTGTGAGTGCGTGCACTCGCATGTGTGCGTGTGCGTGTGTGTGTAAGGAAAGGGGGGCAGGGTTTTGCATTTACAGAGTAAAGTTCTTTGCTTTGCTTTTAGAGTAGTTTCTTTGAGTTTTTGATTCCCAGTGGCAGAGCTGAGGAACGCAGCCTTCAAGGCAGGTGCTGGATGGTTTACTGAACATGTAGCCATAAGAGGCTGGAGACTGTGAGAACTGAACTAATATGATTGACATTGTGTGCTATGCTGTGATTGGGTGAAATCCTGGAGGACGGATGAGTAGAAAAATGTTTTTTTTGATATTACAGGAACATGAGAAGAAAAGAAGATTTTTGCCATGCTTTTGGACTACTAGCTTGATGGGGAGCTTGTGAGTAAAAACTAGCAAAATGTAGTCATTGTGTTAGAAGCCAGGCTAGGAAAAGCAAACAGCTAGTAGTGCTTTCATTGTTTTATAAAGGAATGCGCTCAGCAACCATGTTCCTTTGTTTTAATCTTCTGCAACTTATCAAATGTATTTTAAATACATCTAATTGTATCCTGGAAGGACGTCTTTGTTCCCTATAGAGCTAAGCTGGTGGGAGGAGGCCTAGTGTCTTGGTTGGCAATGCTACCTTTAAGCCAATTCAGACTGCATGTCCTACCTGATCTGGCTGGTTTGCAAGCACAAACAGTCAATGGGTGAAACTTATCACAGATTTCTCTAGCCTGAAGCAGAGCCACAAGTACTCTGAAGCTGTACCAACGGGGCGTGGCCTTCTTGGAGGGTTACAGGTCGCTGAAGGTGGAATGAGTAATGCAGTGGTTCCCAACAGGCGGTACACAGCCCACAGGGGGGCTTCAATTCCCAGAAACCTAAGTCAGTACATTGGCTGATCAGTGCTTTGGGGACATGACTTAGGCTTCTGGGAATTGAAGTCCAAACACCAGCATTTGGGAAACACTGGAGTAATGTGATAGGGCAGTGATGACGAACCTTTTAGAGACCGAGTGCCCAAACTGCAACCCCAAACCCACATATTTATCGTAAAGTGCAAACACAGCAACAGGGGAGGGGAGGAAGGAAATGCTCTCATTGGGCTGCTGGGCAGGGGGCAGGGTAAACAGTATGCTGAGAGGAGGGCGGAAGTGCTCCCATTGGGCTGCTGGGCAGAGGGGCGGGGCAAAATGTGCTGGGGCGACCACATTGGTGCCCACAGAGAGGTCTCTGAGTGCCACCTCTGGCAGGCATGCCATAGGTTTACCACCACTGTGATAGGGGGTTAAAATGCAAGGGGTCTTAAACCATTCACCCTTACAGGGGAGGTCTCCAACTCCCATTTTTCTCCAAGAATTCCCTAGGCAAAATTCTGGGACGTACTCCTCACAAAAATACAATTACATCTCTGTACTATCTCAGGGTTCCTTCTTGTACTAAAAGAAAATTGCCCAAGTTTCTTCCTGGGAGGCCTAAATTTGTGCAGAAGATGATGTAGCCTCACTGCCCATTAATCCTAACGGGGCTGCGGTGGCTCAGTGGTTAAGAAGCTTGCCTTGTTACCTGGAAGGCTGGCAAGTCAGCAGTTCAAGACCTGGGTACTGCATGACGGATTGAGCACCTATCTCTGTCCCAGCTCTTGGAGACACGAAAGGAGCCTCATTTGGGCATTCCCTGAGCGGAGTTTCTTCCACAAAAAATCCTTTCAACCCAGAATAATTTCTGACACAAAATTATTATAGTCCTAAATGCCAGGTTCCTATGGCATCTCAGAAAACAAAACAAAACAAAATAAACAAAATAAAATAGAATACAAGACACAGTAGCATTTTAAAGACTAACTGCTATATTTTTATTGTTAGCTTTCATGGATCAAGTCCACGGCTACTATTCCAAAAGGTTCCTATGGGTTACTTATGCATGTATTAAAGAAAAATGGAAACTACCACTGCAGTCTGCACAATACAACAAGCACACAACAAGTACCTCACCAACAAACTCCGAAAACTGTCATGTTTCCCTCTTGTGCACATACATTGATTCTAGCAGGAAAGTTCTGGATTATCTTCACCAATATTATTCTGCTCATTTGAATGAGGCTTCTCTATTGACATTGATTGACCATGCTTCCTCCCCCTAAAAGAAGCCTACAGTAATACATGGAAGTCCTCGTTTATCCTCACAACTCTTCTATGAGATAGTATAGGGTAAGAGATAAAGACCCACTCCAAGATCTCACAGTAAGCCTCACAACCCAGCAAAGACTTAAATGACTCTACTCCACATTCAACACCCCAATCTACTATATCCCATGCAAGCAAGATCCACTTTATTTTTAACTGTGCAAAGTGAAAGCCTTTGCCATCTGTTGTCACAAAACTATAGGGAGCAGGAAATCCTTGCCAATTTATTGAAAACTCCCACTAAAACACAGTGTGCCTTTTGCATAGAGACATGCTAGACCAGGAGTTCTCAACCTTTTAAATCCAAGGGCCAGGTCACGTTCCCTCAGACAGCTTCAAGGCCCGGATGGCCATTTTGCCCTTCCTCCACCACACAGAACTTCCTGGTGTGGTGGAGGGGGGGGCACATGAAATGGTGCCGTGGGCCACATCCAGTGGGAAATTTCCTAAATGGGCAGTATAAAAATGCAATAAATAAATAAAATGAATAAATAAACCTAGCAGTTTGAAAGCAAGAAATTGCAAGTAGGTAAATAGGTACTGCTTCAGCAGAAAAGGTAACAGTGTTCCACGCGCTCTGGCATCTAGTCATGCCTGCACATGACCTCGGAAACATCTGCAAACGCAGACAGTGCTAGCTCTTTGGTTGTAAACAGAGATGAGCACTGCGCATTAGAGTGGGACGTGACTTCGGCTTTCAAGCAAAGGAGTCCTCTACCTTTACTTTTACAAAAGCTAGAGGGTAGAGGTGTTCAGTCTAATCCAAGGGTGCCTAAACTTTTCAGGCTGTGGGCCGGTCATGTGGTTCAGTGGGCCAGTCACGTGGTTCTTCCAAGTGGAAGCAGAAATAAAATGTGCCTTGCAATCTGTTTTGCAACAAGATGAGATAGATTTTAAGATGCCATTTTCTCTGCTTAAATCAGGGGTGCCCAAACTATGTCCTGAAGGCCAGATCCAGTCCCTGATGCCAATTCATCTGGCCCATGCTGCCCTCGTTGCTTCCGCTTCCAGGAGCAACGAGGGCAGTGCGGGCTGGATGAATTGGCGTTGGGGGCAGGATGTGGCCTGCAGGCCGTAGTTTGGGCAGCCCTGGTCTAATCCAATGGTTCCCAACCTTTTATGACCATTCTTCACCTAACCATCTTTAAAATCCTGATCCCCACACCCCACCCCCAGACATTCAATTCTTATAATTCAAAAAGTAAGCTCCTATTCATGTAGAGGAAGCCTAAAAGGCCATTCACTTTTAATAACCCATTCTCAAATTGTCCCCCTTAAAAATGAAATTGCCCCCCTGTGGGGCATGTGCCCCACACTGAGAACCATGGGTCTAATGGATCTATTAAGTTCAAATGGTCATTTTAACAATCCAAATCAGTCTTCCCCAATGTGGCGTCCTCTAGACCTGCTCAGATGAAAAAACTAGTCAAACCTCGCATAACGAGCAAGTTTTTTGCTAAGCAGTCTGACTTGCATAACGAATTTTTCGCTATGTGAGTCGGACTTTTCCCTATGGAAAAACTCGCATAAAGAATATTTTTTGCTATGCAAATATTTTTCGCTATGCGAGTTTTCCCCATAGAAACACTCGTTATGCGAGTTTTTCCATAGGGAAAAGTCCAACTTGCATAGCGAAAAATTCCATTATGCGAGTCAGACTCACATAGCGAATTTTTCACATAGCGAGCAACCTCACAGAACGGATTAAATTTGTTATGCAAGGTATGACTGTATTACCTCCAGCTGGCACTTGGCCTTCGGGACACCTGATCTTAACCAAGAAAATAGACTTTAATTACACTCAGAAATTATTTTGCCCATGTAATGTCTACTACAGGTCAAATTCCCAACACTGAATTGAGCAGATGTATTTCTGGAGCTACACACTGAAAGCTCCTTGGCTGTGCAAACACTGCAGGGGAACTGACTAGCATTAAGAAAGTATTTTTGTTGACCCACAAGTGAATCAATACAGCCTTCATCTGAATTACGAGATTTTGCCATCTATATGACTAGGGTTGTAAATCAGGAGCACTTTTCTTAAAAGGTCAAATATCAAATTAAATGTACTCTGCTTTCCCAGGTATCCTGGTTAAGGAGATTTTCACTTTGGAGTCATGCAGTAATTGTTGTTCTACTAAGTATTAAATCACAAATGGGCAGAAGTATAAGAAGAATCTGTAATACGTACGGTGTATTGAAATCTACAAGGAAATGAAACATCAAGCAAAGTACAGGACTCCCACTGTACAGTAAAGTGAAAAACCAAAAAGATTAATTTATCAGGTTCAAATGATTCAATTTAACCAAGTCCCACGGATTCATAGAGGACCTAACAGCAATTATGGTCATCTGGCCTCAAGTCAATACCTTTTAAACACAAATTATTTCAGCCCTCAAAGGTATGAGTTGCAGAAATGAAACCTAATTAAATTAGTGCAAAACAGGAGAAACACCTCCACTTTACAATAGGCAGCAGTTCCCTTCTATAGGCAAACAGGAAGTTGCCATCCCTGTAATTACTTATATTTATTACTTTATAGCCTGCCTTTCCTTCATGAGGTCAAAGTACATTTATCTACTTAATCCTTGCAACAACTCTGTAATGTAGGGTCAGGCTGACAAAGAGCAACTAGTCCAACATCACCCAGAATGTCACAGCTCAGCGGAAACATGAATCTAGGTCCGTGATGGTAAACCTTGGCACTCCAGGTGTTCTTAGAGTGGTTCACCAGTCTCTGTCCTTGTGGTGTTTTACACTTGTTTAACAATCACAGTTCAGTGGAAACATGAATCTAGGTCCGTGATGGTGATCCTTGGCACTCCAGGTGTTCTTGTACAGTACTACCTCGGTTAGCGTTTGCACCGCACAATGCTAAAACTGGATAGCAAAGGGGAATGAGGCAAACTTTTGCACCGCTCAACATTAAGATAATGTTGTGCGATGCAAAAGTTTGCCTCAAATTCCCCAACGTTGATCTCTGCCCCAAGGCCCGCAGGGCTGGAGACCAGAGGACTTTGGGGCAGAGATCTCTGCTCAGAGCGGCGGTTTGGTTTGGGGAGGACGACGTACGCACCCTTTCTCCCCCCCCCCAACCAAACTGACGATCTGAGCATCCGATCACCAGTTTGGTTGGGGAGAGAAGAGGCATGCACACACACCCAACACCAAACCAGCGCATCTGAGCGTGTGATCACCAGTTTGGTTGGGGAGAGAACAGGCGCAGCTGCCCTCCCCCCCCCCCAACCAGCGGTCTGAGTGTGCAATTACCGGTTTGGTTGGGAGAGAATAGGGGTGCACACTCCTCCCCAACCAAAACGGCAGTCCAAGCATGTGATCACTGGTTTGGTTGGGGGGGAGGACATGTGCGCCTGATCTCCCCCTAACCAAACCGCCACTGCTATGATCACAGCGCTGGTTTGGTTGGGGATGAGACCAAGTGTGCGTGCCCTTACCCCAACCAAACCAGCGCTTGCCTTGATCCGCCTGCCTCATTGGAAATCCCCGCTGCCCTTTCCAAAGAGTCATGCGGATCGACCCCATTCCCTTTCTTAAGAAAGGGAACAGGGCTTTTTTTTTAACGTCGTGCAATCAACGCATCACATGTTAAAAACCGGATAACGCTAAGACTTATGGAACCAAGTTTTAGTATTATCCAGGGTATTAGTGTACTTTAATTCCCAGAAGTCCAAGTCTCTGTGAATCCACATGAATGTTTAAGGTCCATTTATGTGGATCAGGGGTTCTCAACCTTATCAAGCCGCAGGCCAAGTCATGCTCCCTCAGACAGCTGAGTAGGCCAGATAGCCATTTTGTCCTGCCTACACAATGGGGGTGGCCATTTTGAGATAGACATTTTGTCACAACAGCTTCAAAGGGGTGGCCATTTTTTGCTCCCTGGAAGGAAGGAGGGAGACGCCAACTGTCAATGGAGGCCTCAGACCCACCTCCCCTCCACAACTGACACTAATGAGATTAACTGCCTGCTTGGGGAAAGGGTGAGTGGGGCTTTTTAACAAGACCAGTCCTTCCTTGTGGCACTGGAGGCTATCCTTGAGGCTGGGGTCCTGGAGGAGTGTGTGAGACAAGGCCAGGAGCCAGACGATGACGGCGCCCCCCCCCCCAGTGTAATTTCATGTGGCCCACAGCTTCCGGAATGGGTGGTGCCAGTGGGAGCAAGTGCGGTGGACCACATGAAATGTTGCCGCAGGCCAGATTTAGCCAGCAGGCCATAGGCTGAGAACCCCTGGTGTGGATTCACAGAGACTTGGGCTTCTGGGAGTGCTAGTCCAAAAACATTGGAGTGTCAAGGTTCACCATCACTGATCTAGGTTGTTCAAATAAGATACAGTGGTACCTCACATAACAAATGCATTATATAATGAAAAATTCACACAACGAAGCAATACCCCGCATAACGAAATCATTTTTTCCTAACGAGGACTTAGTGCCAATCATCAGGTGGTGGATAACTAACCTGACAATCCTGAGGATTAATGGTCTTGTGTGGTGAGGTCCGCAGGGAAGGATGATGGTCCTCAAGTGGATTAAGTCTCACTTGAAAAAAAGTTCCCATTTAATGGGAACCCCGGTTAACAAACTTTTTTCCCCATTATGCGGGGTATCTCCCATAGGGAATGGCATAACAAAAAAACTGCATAGAGAAGAGCTGCATGGAACTGAGCTTTTTTCGTTATGCGGGATTCTACTGTATAAATATTTCATACTTCGTTAATATTGCTGTGTACCACTCCAACCACTAACCTGGAATGGCTCTATCCTTAATTATAAGCAGAATATTTTCCAGCCTTAGCAGGGTTCCCTGAACCAGTTTCCTTTCATATCCTGAAAGTATATATGCCCTCTCATATATAAGCAACTGTCTTCCTACATAGGTTTCCTGACATATTATTTGAATAAAGAAAGGATCATTTCTCCTTCTCTGTGTCCTAATGCAAAAACAGTGGTCAGACGTACACACCTAGCTGGCATGTAACTCCTTCCCAGAGAAGATGAGGAGTCTTCCTCAGGCAAAAATGAATTTAAGATCCTTTCTCATGAAGCATTCTGCACCAGCATTATGAAAACAAAGAATCAAGTTGCAAGTACACTAGTACCCCGAATAACGTTATGACTTGGTTCCACAAGTCCCGTCGTTATTCGGTTTTTAACGTTGTGCGATACATTGAACACACAATGTTAAAAAAAGCCCTGTTTCCCTGGAGGCTGCAGGAAGCGAGAACATCGGGATTTGAATCCTGACATTTTGGCTTGCTGCTGCCTCCAGGGAGGTGGGAGAACTTTGGAAACAGCTTGGAGCGGGTTTTTTTTACCAATTTTGGGGTTTCTGACCCCCCCGCCGGGTCCAGGGAGGTGGGCAGACCCGATCCAAGGTGTTTCTGGGCTTCCCCGACGTCCTGAGCCAGTGCAGGAAGCCAGAACATCGGGATTCGAAATCTGACATTCTGGCTTCCTGCACTGGCTCAGGACGTCGGGGAAGCCCAGAAAAAGCTTGGATCGTGTCTGCCCACCTCCCTGGACCCGGCGGGGGGGTCAGAGACCCCAAAATTGGTAAAAAAAACGTCCTTTTTTTTACCAATTTTGGGGTTTCTGACCCCCCCGCTGGGTCCTGGGAGGTGTGGGGACCCGATCCAAGGTGTTTCTGGGCTTCCCCGACGTCCTGAGCCAGTGCAGCAACCCAGAACGTCGGGATTCGAACTCTGACATCCTGGCTTGCTACACTGGCTCAGGACGTCGGGGAAGCTCAGAAAAAGCTTGGATCGTGTCTGCCCACCTCCCTGGACCCGGCGGGGGGGGTCAGAAACCCCCAAATTGGTAAAAAAAACGTCCTTTTTTTTACCAATTTTGGGGTTTCTGACCCCCCCGCCGGGTCCAGGGAGGTGTGGGGACCCGATCCAAGGTGTTTCTGGGCTTCCCCGACGTCCTGAGCCAGTGCAGGAAGCCAGAACGTCGGGATTCAAACTCTGACATTCTGGCTTGCTGCACCGGCTCTGGACGTCGGGGAAGCCCAGAAACACCTCCAGAGAGATCAGAGGACCCGATCTACAGCTGCAGGGTGGCTGGGGAAGCTGACGGGGACTCCCTGTCGGCTTCCCTAGCCACCCGCCCATGCCTCCGCAGCTGTGGGGTGGCTGGGTAAGCCGATGGGGGAGCCCCCCGTCAGCTTTCCAGCCTCCCCACCCCTGCCTCCGTAGCTGCAGGGTGGCTGGGAAGCTGAACGGAGAACCCCGTTCAGCTTTCCACCCACCCTGCTGCTAAGAACGACTGTATCGTGTAACGTTAAAATCGCGTTACTCGATACAAGATGTTTCCGAAAATCTTGTAACGTTATGCGGTTTTAACGATATACGGTACTCGCGTTATACGGGGTATTACTGTATGTGCATGCATACAATAATTATCCACATCTGAAGACAAGAACTGCTCCAAAAATTGCAAGCTTCACATTGCAATTGTTCTTTCATGCCCCACTATATATGAATGGGATTTCCATACACGCTATTGTTGATGCATAAAACACTCAACTGCTTACTCCAGCATTACATTAGAAGAAATACTAAGACCAGACCATCTGGAAGCATCCTTGAATATAAGAACAGTCCTTGTTGATCTTCTTGTTGTTGTGCCATATCCAATTCCAAATACTGGCAATTACCATGGTAATCAGCCATGAAGATTGTTCTGGGAACAATATAATATAATTGTCTTTCATTTGCCTTCTGCATTGCAGCGTGTCACCTGTATCACTGATCCAGTTCCACTAATCACTTTCTGGTCCTGAGTTCTTTTGGCACACAAAGTCCTCCTCAGCCCCAGGCAGTTATTGATGAAGCTGCTGCCCTCCATCAAGATGGATTCAGGTGAGACTTAATCCACTTGAGGACCATCACCCTTCCCTGCGGACCTCAACACACATGACCATTAGTCCTCAGGATTGTCAGGTTATCCGCCGCCTGATGATCAGCACTAAGTCCTTGTTAGTAATTTTAAAACAAATGCAACAAAATACTCAGATTTGCCTCTTTTTTTAAGAAGAGCAAATCATGTTTCTAAACTTAGTTTCTGAAGATGGGGGGGGGGGGCACTTCAGAATTTATTTAAAACGTTCCTCTCCGTCATGAACACAGAGAGTTGTGCAAAGCTGTAATAACATGAAGCCTACAAAACTATATTCACATAATTTTAAAGTCTTTATTGCCTCAAATTGCCTGCATTGAACAAAATCCAAAATAAGAACATTAGAGTGTATTAAGTGCACATTTTCAACCAAGTATTACCCCATCTATTTCATTATAATTAAGTGCACTCAGGATGATACTTAACTGCAAAAACCTCCCGACTACAATATAATTCCAAAATGGAAGATGAGCAGTGCATTACATATAGCACCTTTAATGGCACTTCTGCCACTACCTAGTGGGACCTAGCTCAAACCATGCAAAAATAACTAAGCTGAAAATACCTAACTTTGGGAAGAGAATAGACAGTAAAAAAAGACAAAAATGCTAGAAGCAAAATTATGCTAAGAAACATTGAAGGTAGCAGGAAAAGAGGAAAACTGAACATCAGACTGATAAAGGAAGCAACAGTTTTAGTTTGCAAGACCGCAGTACATCTGCTAATAAAAGAACTTCTGAAAATCACTAATTGATAGGGTTGTCATAAGTTGGAAGTACAATTGTACCTTGCTTAAAGAGCATAATGCGTTCCACAGGATTGCTCTTTAAGCGAGTTTGCTCTTTAAGCGAAACACCATTGTAAGTGACCAATTGTGGGGGGGATTGCGAACCCCGATTTATTTGTTAAGTGAGTTTTTGGTTGGTTTTGTTAAGCAAAGCGAACATTCAGAGAAATTTCTGCTCTTTAAGCTAGTTACTCTTTAAGCAAAGCGCTCTTTATGCGAGGTTTGACTGTACAGTCAAACCTCTTCATGCAATTTTAATTCATCCTTGAAGTTGGTTGTACCTTAAAAAATTATTATCTTGAATATCCCATTGGAATGCATTGAATGTAATTTCCCATAGGAATTCACTGAATTTCGTATCTCAAAAAGATCCTATTAAAAATTCGTATCTGGAACCTGATTTTTTTGAGATTTGTGGATGTATCTCGAGTTTTTCCTCAAGTTGTACCATTCTTATCTTGAGGTTTGACTGTAACTTGATGGCCCTTAGCAACAAGAAGTCACACCTGGGAGCCTTCCTTTATACAAAAATCCAAAGAATGGAGGAGACAAGATTTCTTTCTTTTTTTAAAAAAAGTACCTGTTTCTATTCCTATCCATTTACAGTAATACCTCATATAACATTAGTATCGAATAACACGAAAATCGCATAACATTAAGGAATCTGGGGGGAAGAATTGCATCAGATAACATTAAGATCCTATGGGATGCTTCAGATAACAACCGCTAAAGCCTGTGTGGTTACAATGTATCTCTATGGATCCCATAGAGGATCAGATAACACTAAAAATCATATAACACCAAGACTTGTGGAACCAGGTTTTAGTGTTATATGAGGTTTTACTGTACTTTCTTCTTCTTCCATGTCTAGGACAGAGGTGAAACTTCCAAAATGAAGCTACCTTTGGGGGAGTTCATTCTGCAGTTCCTTCCACCTGACTTAGTGTGAGAAAGATTAGCCGAAAACACAATGTTGCCTTTACCAGGGTATGCCCAATTGTGCTTCAAGATATACCACAATCTTCGAGGAGGCTTTCTGTTTACCTTGTCTTCATTTTAAAAAATTAAAGTTTGAAAATGGCAACTTATGGGACTGATGAAACCTGATTGTGGGATCTGGGGATAAAAACTTCTCTTACTAAGTTTAAATAGTTCCAAACACTGACTATATGCTTTTGCTTTGTTTTATTTACCTCTCCTCTATCCGCTTCTTGTCCATTAGGGGCTGTTTAATCCACTGGTTCACCAGCCTCTGTCCTTGTGGTGTTTTACACTTGTTTAACAATCCAGCCAAAGAGTGTGTACTTTGGGCTATTTCTGATGAACCCTGGAAAAAGGGAGGGAGAGAGAGAGAGAGACACATAAAATATGAAGAAAATCATAAAAACCCAGGTTTCTTTGCATAGCACTCTTTCTCCTCTCACCGTTTGAAAGAAAAGAAGATTCTTTGTCTTTATTTGTGTCAGATGCACCACCAACATATAATTATAATAATTTCATGTCAGAAATTATTCTGGGTTGAAAGGGTTTTTGCAGAAGAAACTCCACTCAGGGAATGTCCAAATGAAGCTCCTTTCATGTCAAGAGCTGGGACAGAGACAGGCGTTCAATCCGTCATGCAGTACCCAGGTCTTGAACTGCTGACTTGCCATCCTTCCAGCGAACAAGGCAAGCTTCTTAACCACTGAGCCACTGCAGCCCCTACCACCAGCATATAACAACATACAAAGCTGAGATCAACACATATAAAAGCAAAATAGAATTTAAAAGGGCTAAATGACATCTGCCCAATATCAGGCCACATCAGTAGCATAGAAAAGACATGGGGGAACATGAAAGGTGCCTCACTGATTATTGCTACTTCAGCGATCAGGCATCCCCTGGGCAGCAGAGATTTATCACCAGCTAATCCTTTCAACCCAGAAGCACCAGAAGTAGAAATCACTACAAAGAAAAGAAAATAACTGGCAAGGTGGGAAATCAGACAAGCATTTTGTATTCCAATAGTTTCTCTAATTTCTTTTTATTTCATTGTACATCCTGAACTCTTGGGCAGGTAGTCTGGGAACTCAGCTTACCCTTTCACCAACAAAACAGGAGAAAATTCTAACTAAAAACACAAAAGATGAATAGGGAAATAAGTAGAGCACTTAGGAAGAGGGAGAAAAACTAGAGGGCAGAATATTTCCCCTCTATGTATATCTCCATTAATAAGCTACATCCATGAAAAATGAGGCGCCAGAAGCCAAACTGTGTAGAAAAATCAGAGCATCCTTTTCTTAGAAACACATAAAAACACATTTATTCCTCTGAAATGAAGCTCTGGGTTCTACTGAGTATATAACAAGATCAAAACTACTGAAAAGCAACCCTGCTAGCTTCATAATGTGACTTATTTAATCAGCCTTTCCTCATCTTGAAATAAAAGTAAAAAGCCAGTTGTATCTGACTCTAGGGTTCAGCGCTCACCTCTGTTTATAGACAAAGAGCCAGCACTGTCTATGTCTGCAGATGTTTCCATGGACATGTGGCAGGCATGACTAAACACTGGAGTGCACAGAACCTTGCTTACCTTCCCACTGAAGTGGTACCTCTTTATCTACTTGCAATTTCTTGGTTTCGAACTGCTAGGTTGGCAGGAGCTGGGACAAAGATGAGAGCTCACTCTGTCATGCAACATTCGGGTCTCAAACTGCTGACCTGCCAACCTTCCAGTCATCCAGTTCAGAGTCTTAACCACTAAGCCACTGCAGTCCCTCATCTTGAAGTAGAAACTAACATACTGTGTGGATAAAAACTATCTTTCCCTACACATTTGTCTCTTGATAGACTATTTGATCCATCGCTGCAGTACATTTTTATGACAATGTAAAGGTTTCTGCAACACCTAGTGAAGTTTTGCCCGGGGGGTGTGTGTGTGTGTGTCAAACTAGGTCTCCCAAGTCATAAGTTCAAACACTACCTTGGCTCTGGAAATTCCTAAGGTAAGTGGCAAGGATGGCAATGGTTAACCTCATCTTAAATTTCTCACACACCACAAGCACCTACTAGGATAGCTGCATGTCAGAAACAACTTGATGCTACAGACCAAAAAGTTTCTTTATGTATTTCTCCACGTTTACAAATCTAACATGTTAAAGAAGCAAAAGGAATAATTTAATGTAGCTGGTATATCTAGACTACTTAAAATGAAGGCTGCAGCAGGGCAGCCAGGTAGCCTCTAAATATTGATAGATGAAAGGTAAAGGTCTCTCTTGCTTGAAAACCAGTCATATCAGACTCTAGGGTATGGTGCTCATCTCCACTTACAGGGGGAAAAAACAAAAAAACAGCAGTCTGCATCTGCAGATGTTTCCATGGTCATGTGGCAGGCACATAATGCTGTTACCTTTCCTGCTAAAGCAGTACCTATTTATCTACTTGCAATTTCTTGCTTTCTAACTGCAAGTTTGGCAGGGACTAGACAGAGACGGGAACTCACTCCATCATGTAGCACTCAGGTCTCAAAATTCTAACCTGCAGACCCTCCAGTCATCAAGTCAGCATCTTAATCGCTACGCCACCTCAGTTCCCTATTGATAGGCTACATTGGATCAGCCTTTATTTCCATACAGCTTTCACTTTTTTTACTTACTCACTCACTCACTCGCCTCTTCTACCTTACAGTGTAGAGCAGGGGTGCCCAAACTATGGCCCATGGGCTGGATCCAGCCCGTGGGCCAAAGTGACTGCCCCCTCGAACCATGTGATCAGCCCACGGCCCAAAATGTTTGGGCGCCCCTAGTGTAGAGGATTCCACAAACAATCTAAACTGGGATCTCTCCTTAGACAGCTCCACGAATTGTTATTGTGCAAATTTAGAAAACCTGGTGCTTATCAAATGTCCATCAAATACTCATCAGAAACATGCACCAATGAGGACTTAAGTTTAGCCAATTACAAAGCCAAGAAAGTGGCTTCTTTTTGGCAGCTTAGGGTTTGATTGGGACATGAAAGAAGATCAAATGTTGTCAGGAATTTAAGGTCTTGTATTGATAGACTACAACTCCTTTGATGAGAACCAAGTTTTCTATCTTTGCACACTAACGATCCCTAAACGAAAACTGGATGAAAATAAAGACTGAACCCAATGCATGGAGTAGAAAGAGCTAGATTCTCCAAATATATATATATATTTCCCCTTGATAAAATCATCCTCCCTGATCCTGAGGCAGACTTGGGGAGGGATTTCATGCAACATTGTTCCATATTTTGTTGCAAGGAGTGGCCAACTACAGCATCAAAGCCATTTCATTCAGTACAAGATAACCTTTCATTGTAACAGGATAACACCAATATTATTAAGGAGAAAGGGACGTTATTTATTTATTTAATTTATATTCCACCCTTCCAGGAAAAACTTTCCTACTCAGGGCAGCTTAAAGCATAAAATTCAAAAACACAACTGATACATCATGTGTAACAAAGGAAAACAGTGGCAACAACCCTGAAGCCAAATGGAACTCTAGTAACTCTGAAATGTCAACAAAAATGGAATTATTTGGGTGGTCTTTTGGGACACACACAAGCCTATTCCAGTCCTCAAAACTTCCCTTTTTAAAATCCAAACATTTACCAGGAAACAATTTACACAGCACTCATTTTTAAATGTCTCATTATTTAAAAGTTTGTTTTAAAAAATAAATTCCAACATCTGTAAAATAAAAGCTGCAGGATAAAAGAACTCCCTCTAGAATAGATGCACTGCCCCACTTATGAAGAACATCTGGCAATGTCTCTAAGGTTCCTGCAGTGATCCACATATTTGCCATCTAAAAACAGAAGTTTCTTCCCTCCAAAACAGTGTGATTCACAAGCAAAAGTATGCACATGCAAATTTATGCAAATTGCACCCATTAAAATCTGTATAACTGACTGGCTTTGAATTCTTTAACCAGTGACAGATCTTGTCAAAATTTATTTTCATTCACAAATTTTCAAGCACAGTTCTGCATTTGCCTTTGCTATGCCTGCAAGAATATCACACAAAATACAAATTTACATTACATGAGGAAGGAATCCAAATTCATTCTTGAGCACATTTGAGAATATCTCTGTAATCATAAGGACAAGAAACTTGGGAGCTGTCTTTTCCCCCTTTCTGGACTGTAAGATCCCATGTACAAAATTTTAATTAACAAAGAGAATAGTGCTTGATCATAATTCAGGTAGTATGATACCAACTATGCTTATCTGTTTAATAGAAATTGAAATGAAACTGCATATTCTATTTTTTCCCCTAGACTTGCTGAAATCATGCTAACAATCACGTTAGACTGATCGCCTTTATTTTTAGGCAAGAATAAAATCTGGCTTCTATGTATTTTAGTCCCGTGTTCCTCGACTGGGCAGAGATCAGCCATGAAGTGCACCAAGAAACTTATTTAAAAAGTGTAATGCATATAGCACACATTTCTCCTACATATTATCTCCTTTTATATTTATAAGTTAACCGAGCACATAAAAATATTACTGGTCACCCCCTTTATCCACAGGTGATACTTTCCAAAACCTCCCATAGATGCCTGAAACCGCAGAAAGCAATGAAGCCTGTATTGCAGTGAACATACCTGAGTCATACAAGCTGACTGGTGGTGGAAATATTTCCTCCAATCTGCACATGGGCTCATAAATGGCTCTGATGGAAACAGCATTCCTTAAAACACTGTTCCTTGTCAAATTTATTGTAGACAGTGCCCTCTAGTGGACAGCTCTGGTAATGCACTATAGAAATACATATGTACCATATTTGCCGGCGTACAAGACGACTGGGCGTATAAGACGACCCCCCAACATTTCCACTCAAAATATAGAGTTTGTTATATACTCGCTGTATAAGACTACCCCCTCTTCCACACCCCTTCCACACACCAAATAAAACGTAAAAGAACATCAGATTTGATTTCAACATGTTAATTTATATTCAAATGCTTATGACATGCAGAAAAACTGTCACAAGGCTGTATGTTATCAGACATGTACAGTTAACATAAAACAGTGCAAGTTTATTAAATGTAATTCACCAAAGATAATTCACTAAAGCTGAATGGAACAATAAACCTATGGGAGCTGCCATGCTGTTTGTTTTCTAATCTGTTAACCAAACTGAAACTGTCAATGATAGAAGGACGATAACAAATAGAAGAAGAGAGCAAGTGCCAGGCAAGTCACTAGCAAGTTTGCTGGCGTGACAGTTTCCCTTTAAAAGCCTTCAAACTCCTGTTCGTCATCTGATATTAAAAGTTGTTATCCGATCCATCCCATAGGACCCTAACGTTATTCGATGCAATTCTCCTCCCCAGATTGCTTAACATTATGCGAGGTAAACGTTATCCAAGGTAAACGTTATCCAAGGTAAACGTTATTCGAGGTATTACTGTATTTTATTCAACTGAAGTGTACCTGGCGTACAAGACGGCCCCCCACTTGGAGGCATGTTTTTCAGGGGTAAAAAGTCATCTTATATGCCAGCAAATACGGTATTTCAAGGATTTTTACTGAATATAATTTAGACCAGGGGTTCCCAATCTAAGGCCCATGGGCTGGATCTGGCCCATGGCACCATTTCATGTGGTCCGCCAATCCTCCAAGGGCATTCAAGAAATAAAATGCCCACCCCTTTGAAGCTTTTGGGACAAAATGGCCGCCCCCATTGTGCAGGCAGGGCAAAATGGCCACCCAACCCTTGCAGCTGACTGTGAGAGTGTGACCCAGTCCCCACCTTGAAAAGGTTGGGAACCCCTGATTTAGACCCTTGGATAACTGAAACCACAGATATTGAACCCATGGATATGGGGTATGACCTGTGTACAGTATTACGTATTCTGGAGATTTTTACTGAATATTTTCACCCCATGGATGAATGAAATTGTGGAATAGAAGAGACAACCTGTACCAGATAATGTTGTAAAACTAAAAGCAAAAAATGCATCCCAATGGTCTTTGTTGTAGCTATCCTCAACAATACTGCTTTGACAGCATCATGCAATATGGGTGATGTTTACTGATAAAAACATGTGACATTGTAGCATCAGAATTAGAGAGCAACTGTGACCCAATCTATTTCTTAAAATGACTTGGAATCCTAACTTCCAATTATTGGAAACTCAATTATTGGTTTCTCAAAATGTTACCATTTTTATTGAGATAAGCAATGGAACATAAAGGAAACCTTAGCGTGCAAACTGATGGATTCAGGAAAACAAAAAGGCAAAACTATTCCTAACACCTCTGGAAGTAACAGGTAATAGATTCACACCAGAATGACTTACCTGGAAAAGGTTAAGGGCTCTGAAAGCAGCATGATCCAGTGTCATGTACTGATTGAGTTCAAAAGTGGAGAGTTCAAACTGCCCAAAGTTAGAGTCATCATTTAAGAGCTCTAAATACTTTATCACTGCAGACAAGGCAGAGATGGCAACCTAGGAGGAAGAAGAGAAAAACAGATAGCCTACCTTGGATGCATTCAAACTGATAAGACTGTTGTCTATGTAACTGCTAAAACTGGAGTTGGCTCCAGTATAAAGTTTATGTTTAGCCAGCAGTATTTTTTAATCATTACAAGAATTAACCAGCTCACCATGCTCCTTAATAACTTCCCAACATATGGGTTAAACTGCAGGTGGTTAAGATGCTGAACTTAATGACTGGAAGGTTGGCAGGTCAACAGTTCAAGACCTGAGAACTGAATGACAGAGTGAGCTTCCATCTCTGTCCCAGTTCCTGCCAACCTAGCAGTTTGAAAGCAAGAAATTGTAAGTAGATAAAGAGGTACCACTTCAGTGGGAAGGTAAACAGTGTTCCATGCACTCCAGTATCTAATCATGCCTCCCACGTGACCATGGAAATTTCTGCAAGCAGACAGCACTTGGTCTTTGGCTATAAACGGAGATGAGCACTGCACCCTAGAGTCAGATATGACTGGCTTTCGCGCAAGAACGACCTTTACCCTAAAGAATTCATGAGCCAGAAGTGACATTTAAAAATGTAATCTTGTCTATTTATACTTTGTGAGGCAATTGTTCCTCTTTTACAGATAAGGATAAAATGGTCAGTGACATCCTCAAGAATATTCAAAAAGGGCTACTCAACAAATGCTACTTCGGCCAAAAGAGAGATCAATCTCATATAGAAAAATGCATTATATATATGAGACTTCAATTTCTGTCTCACCCAAAGTGAATAGGATCAGAAATTCCTAAGTAAAAGGAGCAAGCACTCTTTTAAATTATTAACAACAAATTGCAAAAGTGACTTTTTTTAATCATGTTGTGCTCATTCCTACTACAGTAATTCTAAGAATAAGTACTGTACAGTACTCCCTAGTACCATCTGACACAGGAAGTATTGTGTTAATGGTGCCCCCTGCTGATTATTAAGCAATATAGCAACCAAGAAAAGGGGAGCAGGAGACTACCCAAAAAATAAGTTGGAAAATTCTGGAATACTGTACTTGGGCTACAATGAATTAACTACATTATTCTTATTCTTATTATTACTACATCAGTTGATTTAAACATATTCTGATTCAACTGATCAGGTTGCTACTAGTATAAGTAAGTTGTAAGCACTCTACTATTTATTTATTTATTTATGTCGCATCTGTATTGCCGCCCACTCAGCAAGCAACTCTGGGCGGCATACAACAATTACATAAAACCAGTAAAAACCCCAATTTAAAATACAATAAAAATTAGCCCGACAACTAAACAGATATGATATATACTAATAGTATACAGTATGTCATATAGTAACAGCAATCAATTACATTTTTAATATAAAACTGCAATTGGCATGCATCATTTAAAAAGTCATTCCTATTCTCTTTGTCACTTAGTATGGAATGGCTCTTCTAAAATGCTGCCTGCTGTTAAGTTAGATCCATGCATCTTCTAAAAACAAAGCATGCTTCTTACTTCTAACTGTTGGTTTTACACATTTAACAAGTAACTGTTTACTCAATGAAGATTCCTTTTGTCAGCTGAATATCTAGAAATAAATAAATCCTGCTTCATAATATAGCCCAGCTCACAGCAACATCATCCCAGTTCACCAGGAAAAGTACCTCAAGCAATACATGGAAAAAATATCAAACTTGATAGAGGCATTTGATTTCCACATGACTAATTCCTCCATTGTGTTTGATATTGTGTCACATAATGATTTACATACACATCCTGGGAAAACATTTTCCTCAGAGAGCAGTTTGGAATCTATAGACCGGTTTGTGAGGGATCAGCAAAAGTTCAATTTCCCAATTGTTTAACAACTAGAAGAAGCACTGGAAGGCAAAGGAAAAAATAATTCTAAACAAAGGCTGGTTTGTGCGAACTACTTATAGCCCAGTGTTCCTTATATATATTAAACAAAACTGGCTGTTTCTGCCCTGGTCTTTTCTAATTCTGCTGGGAAATTTTAAAATGAATGTTAGGACCTATTAGCTGCTATAACTCAGAAGTGTTTGTTACTTGTATATGAGGCTCATTCTACCTACTGTTTAGCACACTGTATGAAGGTAAGTGGTTCCTTCCCTGAGTCATCATTTTCTTTCTGGCTCTAGCATTATCTTTGTAGCTATTCCAAATTTTTGCTTCAATCAGATGTTGGTACCCTGCTAAAGATAAGATTGGTCTCCTCCAAGGGTAAATTCTCCCTAAGTTCACAATATCCCAACTGATATTTCCTGCAGGTCAAGTAGATGTACTCTTACAGCTGAGCCAGAATAACAGCACATTTACACTCCTCTTCCACCAGGACAAGTGAAGCCCTCGGACAACAAACAGACCTCTGGAATAATTTGTTTCAAAAGCACAACCTGTGTTTCATCCAATTCTAATAGGTCTTCCTAGTGTTTTTCAGGTCATCTGGCTCAGCATTTCATCATTCTTGTTTAACATTCAGAAGTTTTAAATTTCACCTGTTTAGTCTTAAAAATGAATAGGTGATGGGAGAATCCTGACTGTAAGATTTCAAAAATCCTGCAGTGGTGAGAACATGTGACACTGGGTTAGACAATTTGATGTTTTGACTCTGCACGAGACAATTCCCTAAATTATTTTTGTTTAGTAATTATATAACTCTAATACAATATTCCAATTGCCTATGAGTTTTCATAACCTTTATTACATCAGTAAATGTTCCATTAGAAAATGTTCAAATTTATGTAGAAGCTTAGAAGCATAAATAAAGGTAAAGGTCTCCTTGCTGGAAAGCCAGTCATATCCGAATCTAGGGTCCAGTGCTCATCTGTTTATAGCCAAAGAGCCATCGCTGTATGCATCTGCAGAAGTTTCCGTGAACATGTGACAGGCATGCCTCAACACCAGAGCACACAGAATACTGTTTACCTACCCACCAAAGTGGTTCCTATTTATCTACTCACAGTTCCTTGCTTTTGAACTGCTAAGTTGGCAGGAGCTGGGACAGAAACAGGAACTCACTCCATTATGCAGTACCCAGGAATCAAACTCTGACCTTCCAGTTAGCAAGTCCAGCGTCTTAACCAATTGAGCCACCCCTTTTAAGATACATAGATTTTAAATTATGTGTGGATCTCTTCACACAGAAGATGGTACTTTTTTGTTTGTCTAAATGTCATGATATAACTAAACTGTAAGACTACATTTTAAGAGAAAGTGCATTAAGCACTATGGGGTGGTATATAAGTGTGATTACTTTGCTTTATTATCATAGCAGGATAACCAGGCAAGACTGCACTGATTTACACATTCTAAACATTATTCTATTCCCAACAAAGGTAAGTGGGCTGGGTATACCATGAAAATAGAATCAAGGACAGAAAAAGGTATAGGCATTTGTCTTTCACGAACCCCATCCCAACCCCCAATAAGAGATCTCTCATCCAAGCTACAAAAAATAGATGGCCAGAGAGAAATGTTACTGAAGTCAAAAGTTACCAGGCTAAGATGGCACACAGTTCCATGTATTAATAACACACTTCCCACCACCTCTCTGTCAATAACCCACCTTTTTGTCCATTTCAGGTAATGCTGCACTAGACAAACACTCTTTCTTTTTCGATCTCAGCAAGCGGTTCAGATCTTGAACAACATCTTTTGCTGCAAATTCATTCTTTTTCCTGTCTGTGATCAGAATCCGTCCTCTTTGAACTACCTGCATATATAAATCACAAATGGTAAGTTCTCTGCAATTATGACCTCTCTTATTCTCTAAATGCAGGGCAGCACAAGCCTAGTGCCTTTCAAATGCTTAAGACTACAGCTTGACAGATTTTGTTTAAAATATAGCCTAAAACAGATAACATTACCAGAATGCAGAGCATGTCCTCTGAGGAATACACTATTTCCTTTCTTTACCACAATTTGGGGCTAACCAAAAATCAAGAAACATACAGAATGGGGAAAGCAGTGAATCAGAAGACTGAAACTTAAGAGTAGCATTTGTAAAGAAACTGAGTTATTAGTAGTGAAATTGCAGCTAGTAAATTGTGCTCTGTGTGGAGATGAGTTAGATGACCTGAGACTTGGGTCTCAGTCTGTCCTGGGAAAGAGAAATTGTTTCTGCAACCTTGCAAGAAGAGATTTTTGCTGGACCCCCTTATGAACAGGTGTCTGTTCCAGATAAGCGATGCCTGGGAACAAGAAACTACCAGCCATAGATGGGAATAGAATGAGAGGCTGGCCCTTAATTGGTAAATGGAGGCTACCCTTGGATACGGACAGGGGGCAGAGTGGTACAGAAGAAGCTCAAAAGTGGGGGGTTGTTCTTGGAAGATGGGCAATAAAAGTTAGTGACATAGGATTGAGTGAGAGTGTGTGAATGATGAGACATGTAGTCAACAGCACTGCGGTGGCTTAGTGGTTAAAATGCTGAGCTTGGAGACTGAAAGGCTGGGGTTCGATACCCAAGTGCTGCACGACAACGGATCTTGGGGACATGAAAGGAGCCTCATTCAGGCATCTCCTGAGCAGAGTTTCTCCAGTAAAAAATCCTTTCAACCTAGAGTAATTTCTGACACGAATTTTATTTTTTAACATGGACCAAAGCCGAATAGCTTTTGGATACTGGAATAATGTTGAGTAGGTTGATTACTAGAAATGTTTAGCTAAGCTAGGGAAGCTACATGTGAGTAACAATGCATTGCCGACCATCCGTTTTATTTTTATATTAGCTTTTTAAAATGCTGTTGGAGGGCAGTACCTACCCTTAAACTCCTAAGGCTAAGTTCAAATTTTTTAAAAAAGCTACTCCCATTCTCCAAGCCAGGAGTCCCCAACCACCAGGCCACAGACCAGTACTAGGCCACATGCTATCCTGAACAGGGCCATGGGGGTGCATGGTGCTGGGAGCCCTGATGGCAGTCTTCTGCCCTCAACATGCTCTGCCAGGTCTGTCCAGTGAACAGGGTAAGAGCAAAGGCTTTAAAAGTACAGTAATACCTGGGATGTTTACCTCGGATAACACTAAAATCACATAACGTTAAGTAATCTGGGGTGGAAAATTGGATCGAATAACGTTAAAGTCCTGTGGGATGTATCAGATAACAACCGCTAAAGCCTGTGCAGTTACAATGTATTTAACGTTATCCGATCCATCCCATAGGATTGTAACACGCATTGAATAACACTAAAAATCGGATAACACCAAGACTTGTGGAACCAAGTTTTAGCGTTATCCAAGGTTTTACTGTAGTGGAAACATTGTTTAGCATGAAACCAGTCCATAGTGCAAAAAAGGTTGGGGAACCCTGCTCTAGCAGATATGTGGAACAATTTCCCTAAGCCTGCCTACAATTCTTTTTTAAGTAGAAGAGGAGTTGTTCCTAATCCAAAATGATCAGAACCCTGAAACAGTTCAAGCAGACCCAAAACATGGTGGCGTTATCTTTTTATTGCTTTTATATAATTGTTGTATGCCGCCCAGAGTCACTTGCCGAGTGGGCGGCAATATAAATATGAATGAATGAATGAATGAATAATAACACAACAACACTCTGATGCCCTGAGGGTAGGAGGGTCCTTGAGTACTAATATCATTTTTAAAAAAAATGCAACAGAATGCTTGGCGGCCTAAAGGACATACACAGCCCATGGCTATGCTGGTTTACAGTAATTACATACAAAGAAATTCTACCTGCTTTCTCACCAGGGTAAAAGTCTTTTCTTCTTAGCAACAGACCTATGCCAACACAACCTCTGGCCAAAATTACACACTAAATGCTTTTACCTCAAACATGTACCAAGTTTTTCATAATATGCCTGAGGTGTATCAATTCATAGCTCACTCAGGAGACAATTGTTTTCTCTCCCTATCTAATTCTCTGCATGTTACTCCCTGAAAATAGGGGGGGGGGGGGGAGTGGGCTCCAAAATTATCTTCCAGAAAGAAAATGCATTGGCCATTAAGAGATGTCAATTTAATTTTCAAAAATGGTTGGTACAGTGGGAAAAATTACTCTATTAAACTGCTGGACAGCAGCAGAAGTCTGTAAAAGAAATGCAGATTGTATATACAGGTGGTTATAACCAAATAGAAGAAATATACTGGATTAAGATATAACAAAGATACTAGAAGGCAAGGATAAAATGTAACATTTATTAAGAGGTTTGTACTATGAATACTCTATACCATCAGACATCTTAATAAGATTAATGCTTGTTGTAGACAATAACACATTGATTGGGGCTTTTAGCAGTAGATAGAAAGTATGAATTGCTAAATGCAAGTAGAGATAATTGCAAATAAAATAGGTTTTATGCTCTGTATCTCAATTATTGGCTGAAAGAACAAAAATGAGTTGAATTGGGTAAGTGTAATTGAACTTTGGTTTAGACAAGGGTTTGAAGGGAGCAGGACAGAAATAACAGCAATTGAAAAGAAGCTTTTTCACTGACTACGGTAGCATAGCTTTTAATCTTAAAAGTAAGATAATGTCACAGGTTTCACTGGTAAGCAAGCAGATATCTTTAACACTACAGTGTGAATCAAAGTTTGTGAAATAAGGAAAATGAATGTTATACCATGATATGATTCTGAACATTTGAGTCACTGAACAGAAACCATAAACAATTTGAAACAGCTTTAATGGCCCCTTCTAATGTTTCACCTAAGCCTCCAACATTTGAAATAAGACTAAACAAATTATCAACAAGGCAATCCTTCCTCAACACCCATGTCAAGCTTACACAAGTTAAAACCACAACATTTCTATGACTTACCAGCCTCAGTTTCTCCATATCTCCAGTAGATTCTCCAGATGGCAACAGACATTCCTCTGGCCCCATCTGAACAAGCAGAGCTTCAAGATTGGAAAACTGATCATTATCCGGAAATTCACACACTTCCAGTTTCCTCACAAGAGAATCCACAAATCCAACTCCAACGATTTTTTGTCCATCTATTGAGACCACCTTAATGCCCATAACACCAACAGAAGATGTAATCTCATGATTACCAAAGAGAATGTCTTCAAACTGTGCAAGGTTCCCTGGCGAGCCCTGTTTGGAAAAAAAGAAAAAAGTCACATTATGAAATATGGTCCTTAGTTATGGAAGAATGTAAAAATATTAATACATACCAACCAAAATAGAGGCCATAGGCAAGGAGGCTGAAATTTGGAAAGGCAGCCATGGAGGAATTATAAAATTTCCTGATGTATAAGTACAGAGAGCAAAATCAAGATCATAACTACAGTACAGTACAGTGGTACCTCACTTAAAAAAACAATGCATTCCACAGGATTGCTCTTTAAGCAAGTTTGCGCTTTAAGCGAAACACCATTGTAAGTGACCAATTGTGACTTCTGGCAGGGGGATTGCAAACCCCAATTTAGTTGTTAAGTGAGTTTTTGGTTGGTTTTAGTTGTTAAGCGAGGTGCTCTTTATGCAAGGTTTTACTGTACTCTTAATTACTGTGTCCAAATGCTGTGGCGCAGCAGTTACAGGAAGTGCTGGATGAAGCGGATTATCTGGACCCTTTTCAGTCAGGATTCAGGCACGGATATGGTACAGAAACTGCACTTGTCGCATTGGTGGATGATCTCTGGAGAGAGCGGGATGGAGGTCATCCGTCTATCCTGGCTCTTCTCGATCTCTCAGCAGCTTTTGACACCATTTACCATGATATCCTCCTGGGAAGGCTCCAAGGATTGGGGATCCAGGGCAAGGTGTTGGCCTGGTTTTCCTCATTTCTGAGGGGTAGGACCCAGTCGGTATGGTTGGAGAATGAGAGGTCCAGCCCTAGGCCCCTCCAATACGGGGTGCCTCAGGGCTCGGTACTCTCACCTCTCCTATTTAACATCTATATGAAGCCACTGGGTAAGATCATCCGTTCCCATGGGGTAAGGTACCATCAATATGCAGATGACACCCAGTTGTACATCTCGGCCCGTGGGGACCCAAGCGGTGCAGTGGAAGTCCTATCCAGGTGTCTGGAGGCTGTCAAGGTCTGGATGGGGGAAAACGGGCTACAGCTGAATCCCGGCAAGACTGAGTGGCTGTGGGTAAGGGGTCCTGTGCTATCTCGGGAGCTGTCAGCTTTGGTCCTGGATGGGGCAGTTTTGCCCCAAACATCTGGGGGTCCTCCTGGAATCACGACTACTGTTCAAAGAGCAGGTGGCAGTCGTGGCCAGGAGGGCTTTTGCACAACTTCGTGTAATATACCAGTTACGCCCACTCCTAGACCGGGACGCCTTGCTCATGGTCACACACGCACTGGTCACCTCCAGACTTGATTATTGTAATGCACTCTACATGGGGCTGCCCTTGATGACCATTCGGAGGCTACAACTGTTCCAGAATGCGGCTGCTCGGGTAGTGATGGGGTGCGGGCGTTATGCTCGTGCCTCACCACTGCTTCGGCAGCTGCACTGGCTGCCAGTATGTCTCCGGGTGCAATTCAAGGTGCTGGTTATTACCTTTAAAGCCCTATATGGTAGTGGGCCGGGATACCTTAGAGACCGCATTGCTCCAAGAACTTCTGCCCATCCCACCAGGGTGGATCGGAGAGGCTCTCTTAGGATTCCATCGGCTACAGAGGCGCACCTCTCTAGCACTAGGAGGAGGGCCTTCTCTGTGGCCACCCCGGCCCTGTGGAACCTCCTGCCAATCGAACTATGCACGCAGACAGAGCTCCTACCCTTTTGGAAGGGCCTTAAAACTGGTTGGCACGGCAAGTGTGGGGACTTAAGAATGTTGAATCTCATCCCGGGTGGCTGATATAATAAGTCAGCCATCCTCCCTGCGCTTGCCCCCTGTTCTTTTAATATTCTCATAATTGTAATTTTTAAAGTTTAATTTTAACTTAACTTTTTTAATAATTGATTAATTGTAGTCTCAATTTTTTAACTGATGAAGTGTATTCTAATATGTGTGAGGCACGTAGGAGTGTCATATTGGTTTATTTACTATGTATTGCTTGTTTTAAGCTATGTCTTGTTCTGATTTGTGTTGTAAGCCGCTCAGAGTTGGGTCTACCTAATTGGGGCGGGATAACAAATTGGAAAAAAATAAATAAAAATAAATAAATAAATAAAAGTTGGGTAATGAAGAAAGCTGACAAAGAGATTAATTCGGTTGAACTGTACTGCTGGAGAACAGTTGTACATACACCGTGAAATGCCAAGAAGACAATAAGAGGGTTCTAAATCAAATCAATTTGAGGATGCCAGCTCTGACTAAAGTAACTAATCTGAAGCCACTGTACTTTGGATATATCATAAGCCTAAACTTACTAGAAAAGTCAATCATGTATGGAGAAGTTGAAAGGAAAGAAGGAAAACAGGAAAGGAAAACAGGAAGCTCCAATATGAGATGGATTGACTGAATAAACAACACCCTTTTGTCTGCAAGAATATTAAACTCCTTTCTGAAGTCAAGAATTCACCACAGATCGAAAACTGATGGCACATAATAAAAAACTGTCCAGAGGTCAAATAGGATTTTTTCCGACTAAGGCACTTTGTTTGTTTGTGCGTGCGTATGTACGTACATGCATGCATACATACATACATACATACGTACCCCGTCCATCTAGGAAAATTTCCTATTCTGGGCAGCTAACAACAGGAAACTCACACATTAAAAACATTGAGAACAATCACACATTTTTAAAAGTACATACTGTATATATATTTATTGTTGTTCAGTTGCAAAGTCAATTCCGACTCTTTGCGACCCTATGGACCATTGCCTGCCAGGCACCTGTCCTATACCAGGAACAAAAAAACCTATTGGCAACGGAGAAAGATAAAATAAAATACCTAACGCACAGCCGTTGGCAATATATTCTTAAGACTCTTTAAAAAGAAATGATTTTAACTATTTTTTAAATATAGGCAAGGATGGAACCTGGCGCAGCTCAACCACAAAGTTGGTACTGCCACCAAGAAGGCTCTTCTCCAAGACACGGCCTTTCTTGCCATTCTCAGGATCAGCACCTGGAGCTGCGCCATCTGGGAGGAACGAGTGATATGGGCTAATGTCTTGAGGGCAAAACCTTGTGAAAATGTTTAAAACAATTAGATGCCATTTACTTATGTTTATTTCTAATAAAACATATCCCTGTTGCAGAAGCCAACCAGAAAAAACAAATAATCAATTGAATACAGAAACCGCCAGCTAAGAAAACTTTCTATAATTTTTAGAGGTGGCTTTTTAAAGGGCCCTCAATTGTATTTGTATTTTGGATTTGTATGCCGCTCTATTCGCCGAAGCAACTCAGAGCGGATAACACCATAAACAATACAATACAGTATCACAGTATCACATGACAAAACATATTAAGGTATCACATATCAAAGTGTCACATACCACACACACATATATATATCAAAACCATCACAATTACAAAATCAAGACATTATTAAAATATTTCAGCAACACTTCAAATAATTCAATCAGAAGCATATCAAAAATCCCCAATCCCCAATAATAATTACAAATCAAAATTAAAAATTCCAAACAATCCCACCACACCCCCACAAACCCAGAAACCAAATCAACTTCAAAAAATAATAATTAAACAATAAATTTACAAAAAAAAAAAAACCTCAAAGATTTAAAAGTTTAAAAAGGTTAAAAAAGTTTAAAAGAGTAAGAGAGAGAGGGGTGGCTATCCCATCAGAACAGCCACCCAACATGGGACCCCATATCACTGGAGCCCCACACCTGCCGTGCCAGCCAGGTTTTTAGGCCCTTCCGAAAGGGCAGTAGCTCTGCCTGTAGGTGTAACTCAGTTGGCAGGAGGTTCCAAAGGGCCAGGGCGGAGACGGAGAAGGCCCTCCTTCTGGTGCTAGAGAGATGTGCCTCTCTAGCTGATGGAATGATAAGAGAGCCTCTCCGATCCGCACTGGTGGGACAGACAGATGTTCTTGGGGTGACACGGTCTCTTAAGCAGGGCTGCGGAGTCGGTAGATAAATGTTCCGACTCCGGCTCCGGCTCCGACTCCTCAGTTTGTTTACTCCGACTCCCGACTCCGACTCCCGACTCCTCTGTATTAATATGTGAATGTATTTTATACATTCATTGAAGGAAAGAAAGGTTCACAGATAGTATAGCTACTCAAAATCTGAGAACCTTGAGGATTCAAAAACAAGAGTTTATATACCCAGTAGTAAACAGGAAATGCATGGCACCTCGACCATGCGATGGTGTTACAATCTTGACACCTTGGTATTGGTCCCAGGGACAAAGTAATTCAAACTACACACTAACATTGGCTGATGGCCAAAACAAAACTTAACACTTATCTATCCTCTACCATTGGGTACTCTTCTAAGCCCTCTATTCTAATGAGGAAAGGTTTTATTGCCTCAGCCTGAACAACAGGAAGGCAAGTTTTAACTGAATCACAGTCATGCCACTTTGTAGGTTATTGAGAGGGCAAAGATGGGGTCTCTTTGGTTTTATATTTTTCTATTTTCCAGCACACTTCTAAGCTCTTCTAGCAGAGAGGTAGTTGGGCAGAAACTGAAGATAGGGCAGTGGGAGAATCTAGGAAAGGGCATTTATTATAAAAGATGATTTCCGTAGTAGAATCCCATAGTCATGTTTAAAGTTTAAGCTAACAATCAGAGCTTACAAGTTTTTATAGTCTTAGCTGAATGACAGCAGTTTTTTCAAAGGTTTACAGCTTCAGTCTTGGAACTATTGACCCTCCATTCCGTTCCCTTATACAAGTGTCTCAAGTCCTGCAAAAAACATATTTACTTAATCCCTTATCAGTGAGAGGCTAGGTTACCCATGGGTGCTGTGTTCCCTGCAACAGCAGAACACAACACTATAGAAAGTATTAGGTTGGCAACTATGGTTCAGAAGTGTGGAGCATGAGTTTCGCATGCTTTAAGTGACGACAACAAAAATAAATGAGCCACAATCTCCACTGGTTTGCTTGTTCGTATGGTGGGAGAGCTTGGTTGGATGAATTTTTCGAGTCTACACCAGGTGATTTCTACCAACGAGGTATTGAAAACACCTTGTTGAGTGTTGGAAAGACGTTGTAAACAACAAGGGAAAATAAATTTACAGTAATACCCCGGATAACGCAAGTATCGGATAGCGCTAAAACCGCATAACGTTACAAGATTTTCGGAAAAATCTTGTATCGAATAACGCGATTTTAACGTTATCTGATACAGTCGTTCTTAGAAGCAGGGTGGCTGGAAAGCTGAACGGGGTTCTCCGTTCAGCTTCCCAGCCACCCTCCAGCTATGGAGGCAGGGGTGGGGAGGTTGGAAAGCTGATGGGGGGCTCCCCCGTCGGGTTCTCCAGCCACCCTGCAGCTGTAGATCGGGTCCTCTGATCTCTCTGGAGCAAGCAGGGGACACGATCTACAGCTGTTACTGGGCTTCCCCGACAGCCAGTGCAGCAAGCCAGAATGTCAGAGTTCGAATCCCGACATTCTGGCTTGCTGCACTGGCTGAGGACGTCGGGAAGCCCAGAAACAGCTTGGATCGGGTCTCCCCACCTCCCTGGACCCGGCAGGGGGGGTCAGAGACCCCAAAATTGGTTTTTAAAAAAGGACATTTTTTTTTACCAATTTTGGGGTCTCTGGACACCCCCACCCACCCCGGCCAGGTCCAGGGAGGTGGGGAGACCCGATCCAAGCTGTTTCCAAAGTTCCCCCACCTCCCTGGAGGCTGCAGCAAGCCAAAATGTCAGGATTCAAATCCCGATGTTCTGGCTTGCTGCAGCCTCCAAGGAAACAGGACTTTTTTAACATTGTGCGATCAATGTATCGCACAACGTTAAAAATCGGATAACAACGAGACTTGTGGAACCAAGTCATAACGTTATCCGGGGTACTATTGTATAAGTATTGGTGCTCCGAATTGTGTGTTGCGTGCCATATAGTGAAGCACATGAAAAGCATGCTTTTCACGGTCACTTAATGTGTTCGTTTTGCAGTTACGTGAGGCACTACATGCATTGGTCTTTATTCTTACAGTAGAGAACTCATTACAGTAATTATAACTTTTTGTGAATTGGGATATTTAAACTTGCTTTTTTTAAAATTCCAATCTAAATTTAGTAGGAGTCGGAGTCGGTGCATTGTTTGCCAACTCCGACTCTGACTCCAGGTGCACGAAATTCCCTTGGACTCCGACTCCCGACTCCGGCTCCGACTCCGCAGCCCTGCTCTTAAGTATCCTGGCCCAAAGGATACAAAGCCCAATGGCCAGAGAGACTAACAGTCATCCAATTCCTTGTCACTCTCATAGAGCATTTAGCCACTTTGTAGAGGATAATGGTATACGTAGTTGTGAAGCAGCACTTTATAACACGTAGACATCAAACTGTAATAACAAGCTTTAGAAGAACTGCAAAAGGTTTTGAAGTGGTAGCTGTTACTCTGTGCAAGCATATCAGAGAGTAGACAAACTAAAAAAGTCAAAATCCATTGTGGCTCCTTAAAGGCTAACTCCTCTATTTTAATATTAGTTTTTGTGGATCAAGTCCACTTCGTCATCTAGTTCTACTAGATCTGTATAACTGACAATACAAAAGTGAAACCACTTTGTAGATGTTTCCTGGTCTTATAGAAACAACCATGCAAATGGCTTCTTAACAGTGCAAATTTATATACACTAGTACCCCGGATAACGTTATGACATGGTTCCACAAGTCATGACGTTGTCCGATTTTTAGCGTTGTCCAGGGTATATATCGAACAATGTAAAAAAAAACCTGAGAAGAGGCGCTCGCATGCGCGTGAAAAGGCGCGCCAGCAGGAGCCTCTTCTACCAAACGCGTATAGCAACGGGGATTGCACGTCAAGGCAAGGGATCCAAGCGGGGGGTGCCACCCCCACTTTGATCCCTTACCTTAATGTGCGATCCCCATTTCGCGCACCTGGGCAAGGGTCGGCTTTTCCGAATTACCCCCTTACCCTTTTGGAACATCGAGTGGCTTGCAGGCGCGCGCGCGTCGGTGGCGGTTAGCGCAGAATACGGAGGTCTCCCCCGTATCCTGCGCTAACCCCCACCGATGCGCGCCGCTCACCCGAAGTTTCGAAAGGGTAAGGATCCTTACCCTTTCGGAACATCGGGTGGCTTGCAGGCGCACGCACGTCGGTGGGGGTTAGCGCAGGATACGGAGGTCTCCCCGTATCCTGCGCTAACCCCCACCAACGCACGCCGCTCACCCGAAGTTTCAAAAGGGTAAGGATCCCCATACCCTTTCCAAACATCATGGGGGCAGGCACTGTTCTACCCAATCCAAAAAAACCCTCCACGCATACGCTTGTTCCGGATAATGTTAAAAATCGCGTTATTCGATACAAGATTTTTCCGAAAATCTTGTAACATTATGCGGTTTTCGCGCTATACGGTACTCGCGTTATCCAGGGTATTACTGTACTGTATGCCTAAATCACAAGAAGTTGCAGGTCACCCTGGTACCTGTGGGGAATACATTCTACAATCTTCGGCAGATACTGAAAACTGTGGAGAGGCAAAATGTATTACAGTACTCAAACTTGAGTCATACAAGCAGGGGCAGATGCAAATAATATGGATAGGGAGTTGAATGTGAAGAAAAATACCAAGAAGGCTTAGAAGAGGGTGGTTAAACAACCTTGAGCGTGATAAGTGCAGTGCCTATCTGTTTGCCCTATCAGCCTGCACCTGCCAGGCCACCACTGCAATTATCACAGCTAAGGAAAGAATTACCTTATTCGCTGGCATATAAAATGCATTGGAGTATAAAACACACTCCATTTTTATATACATTTTTAAGGGGAATTTTTTTTTCTTCTATATTTTCCCATGAATTTCCAAAATTAACTCCATGAGCCAAGGAGAGTGGGATGGGGCGTAGAGAACTCTTTTAAATCTGTTTTCCCCACCATCTCACCACCAGCCGGGGAGAGTGGGATGAGGGAAAAGAAAGATCATTTAAGCTAGTTTCCACCCCATCCCACCTCTGCTGACCATCAGGAGGCTGGGAGGGTGGGATCGGCTGGGCAAGAGTGCTTCTTTGGAAGCCACTCTTCACCCGGCTCCTAGCAGCCAACAGCAGCCACCAAACGGCACCCCGGGAGGGGGAGTGGTTTTAAAAATAGTCCTTTCCTGTCTACAGCCACCGATTCTCTCTTGCCACCAAACCTCACCAGCAAGGGGGGCTTTTACTGGCATATAAAACGCACTCCATTTTCCGGTGTATTTTAAGGAGGGAAGTGCATCTTATATACCAGCAAATATGGTACAGTATGTGAAACATCTATGGTTGCTGGGAAGAGCAGTGAGGGTCCCCATGGGGCAGTATATAAGTGCAACTGCTATTGATTGTTAGTTCAGTGCTAAGCTCGGATGCTGTTTTGCTGGCAAAATGGTTGCCCACTATTTTGAACTATACAGGGAGTTACCCCATGTTGTGTCCTAGGAGTAGTGGCACTTGAAGAGAGAAGTAGGCACTGCAGGGTTGAGAAGAGCGTAGCATAAGGTCGTAAGAGGGACTCCCCAGACCTTGGGGCAGGACTACCTTCACTCTGAATGGCATCTTCAACAGTTAAAAGAGCAGAATCCATCATCCTACTGGACAGCACAGAACCCCAAAACACAGGTGAATTTTCAGAACTATGGATTTGCAATCAGAGAAAACCATCCTTCATAACATGGTTAAGTACTCTAATGGGTTATGATGAAAACGTACCTTGTATGCCAAATACCACTCAGTCTCTTTGATGGATTTATTTCCTGCTTTGTTCTTGTATACCTCTACTCTGTACTGACGAACCAGAAGCAGATCTCGCAAAAAAGATTCAAAATTCATCTTGCTAAGGGCCACACTCTCAAGTTTACGGACACCTAAAGGAAAATGAAAATATTGAAGGAATCTAGTTGACACACCCCAAAAAGAAGGCAGAATGGAAACATTACTCTTTTGGCTCAAAGGTTCTGGAAACTATAACCTAAATAAGCACTGTGTCCAAGCTCTGGTGGTAGGTATTATCCAGTCACAAACAGTGTTGATTTCTAAATGTTAAGTGAAATGGATGGTTTCATGCGGAAATCAGTTGTGATTAAAATGAGCCAAAATATTCATATGATGGTTCTCTTACTTCAGAGACAAGCCCTCTGTTTGCTTCTCTCTTACTGGAGCCTGAACCACACTATTACTATTTTGACTATGGCTGCAGCAACTCTAAACAGCAATATTATGTTTCAGCCAAATCAGTCTCCCAAATTTTTCACTTTTTAGTACTTCTTTTCTCACTTACTTGCACTGCTAGATCAGGTACAACAACTCATACTCTTAACTTGTCATTATATATATTCTAGCTTTCTGCACTTTCTGACTTTTATAACTTCTTACTTTTTATCTATTTCCCTTAATACTTCTCTATTGGTCATTATTTCTATCCTGGAATCTTTTATCATCATGCAATATATATATATATTTCTAGTACTCCTTTCTCCTGCCAACCTAGAAGTTCGTAAACAAGAAATTGCAAGTAGATAAATAGGGACCACTTCAGTGGGAAGGTAAACAGCGTTCCATGCACTCCGGTGTCTAGGCATGCCTGCCACAAGTCCACGGAAATGTCTGCAGACGCAGACAGCACTGGCTCTTCGGCTATAAAAAGAGATGAGCACTGAACCCTAGAGCCGGATACAACTGGCTTTCAAGCAAGGGTGACCTTTACTACCTTGTACTCCTTTTGTTTTTATAGCTGTGTTAAAGCCAATGACGATGTGCCACATTTTTGTTTGTTTGTTTCAATTTGTATGCTATTTTAAACTTTTGGCAGTTTAAAATTTGACGCACACAAAAAGTGACTTCCCAAGATTTTGCACATGAAATGCTGAGAGATAAACCACAGACTCCAATTCTGCACAAACCCCAGGAGTCCTCATGCCTTGTGAAGGGATTCCTAGTGGCGCAGTGGTTAAACTGCTGGACTGCAGCCAGAATGTTATGAGTTCGATTCAGACTGGACCTTCCATCCTTCCCAGGTCAATAAAATAAGTACAGTACGCAGCAGGTTAGGGGCAAAATGGCAATTAATTTGTGAACTGCACAACGTGCACTAAGCTCTATCGACCGGTATATAAGTGTAGTTGCTATTGTTTTTCTTCCAAATATTGGCTATAAGCCATTAAGTCTGTCCTGGGGACAGTACAATGTAGTGGCCTTCCGTTTGCCTTCTGCATGGCAGGGTAACCCCTATATGCGTGATGGCGAACCTTGACACTCCAGATGTTCTTGGACTTCAATTCCCAGAAGCCCAAGCCCCTGTGAATCCACACGAATGGGTTTGCTGCAATTCCTCCAGCCTGTACCGCCCTCTTCACTCTCAGAAGCAGAAGTAAAAGGCGCCGTATGGATTCAAGTGAGATTTAATCCACTTGGGGACCATCACCCTTCCCTGTGGACTTCACCACCCAAGGCCATTAGTCTTCAGGTTTGTCGCTGGCAGTAAGGTCTCTCTACTTCGTTATCATAGGGCAGGGATCTGCAAAGTTGGCTCTCCAGATGTTCTTGGACTTCAATTCCCAGAAGTCCTGATCAGCAGGCATACTGACTTGGGCTTCTGGTAATTGAAGTCCAAGAACACCTGGAGAGCCAAGTTTGCAGATCCCTGCCATAGGATAACTTGGCCAGATAACCTGCACGATCACGGAAACATCTGCAGACCCAGATTGCCCTGGCTCTTCGGCTTTAAACAAAGACAAGCACTGAACCCTAGAGTCTACGACTGGCTTTCGAGGAAGGGCGACCGTTACCCTTTAGTACCTGGAAACATAGGGCCCGCAGGCAGAGCCCAGACATCCCTTCCTAGAGCCTCGAGCTCCCCAACCAGCCAAGGCTTGCCGCCCCCACCTCATCTACACTCGAGTCAAGTCGTGCCTATCCCCCGACCCCAAGGGTCGCACCTGAACCCAGGAGCCGGACGACAGAAAGGGTCTTGAACACCTCGGCCGCCGCAAACTTGGCATCGGGGCCATGCACCGTGTAGTAATCGCCGCGCTCGAAGAACCTCACGGTGGTCTCCGGCTTCTGCGGCAGCCCCAACACGGCGCGCATGAAGCTGGCTTCGGCGGTCGTTCCTTCGGGCCAACATCCCTCCCGCCCGGCAGAAGAAGAGGAACAAGACGAAGGCGAGCCACCGGGGTTCAAGGCCGCCATGTTGGGTTCTCCCGCCAACAACCGCACGCGCGGTCCGAGAGGGTTGAGTCGAGGACAGCCAATCCGCGTGCGGCGTCCCTCTCCGGCCACCGTAGTAGCCGCACCCTGCGTTGCTACGTAAGAGGCTCGCAGCGGGAAAGAACCTTGCCTGGCGGCGGTTTGTAACCATGGCAACCCGTGATCCACGAGGGAGGCGCTTTGTGCGCAACCTCAAAATGGTGGCTGATGGCGTGACGTGGGAGAGTCTGCAGAGTTGCTGCTCTAGTCTAAAGTACTTGTGCTCGTTCTTTCCACGGCACGCCTCCCCCGTTCCGTCTCATGCTTTTTCACTGGAAATCATAAGTTTAATTAATAGCACTTTTATGTTGCTGTTGTTCAGTCGCACAGTCGAATCCGACCCTATGCGATCCCAAAAATGCTGGAATGTTAGCCACAGTTTTAATACTGAGCATCTATGAGTAACTGATATAAAGAGGTGGACAGGGGTCTGCAAACTTGGCTCTCCAGGTGTTCTTGGACTTCAATTCCCAGAAGCCCATGTCAGTACACCTGCTGATCAGGGCTTCTGGGAACTGAAGTCCAAGAACATCTGGAGAGCCACGTTTGCAGATCCCTGGACTAAGGGATTAATACACTGCGCAATAAAGCAAATCAAATATTGGTACAGTTAGTCCCGCTCTTACAACCTAAGGCAAAACAGGCCACCATATAAAACGCCTCATACAGAAGGCATATTAAATTTCGTGTCAGAAATTGCTCTGGGTTGAAAGGATTGTTGCTGGAGAAACTCCGCTCAGGGGACGCCCGAATGAGACAAAGCATATTCATTCCCACCTTGTGACAAACATGGGCACTCACAACAAGACAAAAGTGGGTCACCACGGTAATGAGATGTCTGGGGAAGGCTGCTGGAGTGACTAGAAGGGATAACATCAGGAATGAGATTATAAGGGAAATAATTGGAATAGAACTGGTTTTAAAATTCTCTAGAGACAACAAATAAGGTGGTTTGCCCATTTAGAGAGAAAGTCTTGGAATTCCATACCATACAAGGCATCTGCTGTGGAAGGAAGAGAAGGGTAACGTCCACAAGGCAGACCCAAAGGAAGGTGGAGAGACAACATCAAAGATGTATTAGTTACAAGAACACAACACCAGTGGAGGCCACTAGAAGTGACAAAGTAAGAACCTTGTGTCTCCCTTGACACCTAAGGAAGGAAACAAGAAGTAGCAGATCTGAGTAGCCATATCTTAAGCTGCTGGTGTTACATTGAATAAACCTCAAAGTCCACTACCCATTGTGGTGTAGAGCAGTGATGGGATGTAACAGGTTCTCACCAGTTCGCCGGAACTGGTAGTAACTTTTTCCAGTGTCCCGGAGAACCAGTAGCAGCTTTTGGGGGGAACCACCTTCGGGGCTTACCTTTTCACTGGTTCCCCCACTGCGCATGCACACCAAGCACTTGGTGTGCATGCACGCCTACAGTGCATGGCATGTATGCACGGCTTCTTTGCTGTCCTCCCAAGCAGGGGAGAGGAAGAGAAGCTGCTAGCCTGAAGCTCCCTATAGCCTGCTCCCCAGGGTAAGTGACTCACCTTTGGATGTGGTGTGTCTGTGTGTGTTTTAATGTGTATTTAATACCTTTACCTATATTGACGTACTACTACAGTTTCTAAAAAGGCCTGGTGGCTGGCAGGCCTGGCTTGAGGTTTTTAAGCAAAGTGGGTGGGTGGGTGTATTTTAATGTATTTCCTATTTATTTTATTTTATTTTATTTTATTTACGGGTTTGTGTTGTGGGTGGGTGGGTGGGTGGGTTGAGGGGTGGGTGTGTTTATTATTTATTTATTTTTTCTTTGGCCCTGCCCACAGCATCCGGACAGCATGATGTCATGACATTGGCTCTGCTCACATCATGACATTAGCTCTGCCCACACTGTGATGACATCACGGTGGGGTAGTAAAAATTTTGACATCCCACCACTGGTGTAGAGTCTAATAAAACTCAAATCCAGATACAGATAAATCAATTATGAATTGCAGTATAAATGTGCTTAGTATTGCAGTCCTGTGGCACACTATGAAAGTATGACAAGTGGCTTATAATGGTGAAACATGTATAATAAATTGAAAATATACTTACCTGGAAACAAGTTCCCAAATAAATGTGTATTTAAGCCTTGCTCTTCAGCCATGTGTGGAGAGCTAGAATTATATATATAATACTGTAATTGAAATATATATTACGCATGAAACATACATATAAAAATATAATGGGGTCTTTCTAATTGCTTTTTCTTTTACTCAAGATATAATTGGTTCTGGCCTCCTGATGTCATTCAAAGGAAAAATAATCAAGTTCACTCCTTGGTGCCTTGAATGAAGGGAAGGCCTTAGTAAGTGGAATTAGATAACGACCTTAGATAACGGACCTTGCCGCCCCTGCCCCTGTGCCTATACCAACTGCCAGGGGAAGAAGAAGCCAGGGCAGGATGAGGACCTTGCCGCCCCTCCTCCCCCTGTGCCTATACCAACTGCCAGGGGACGAAGCCAGGGCAGGATGAGGACCTTGCCGCCCCTCCCCCTGTGCCTATACCAACTGCTAGGGGAAGAAGAAGCCAGGGCAGGATGAGAACCTTGCCGTCCCTGCCCCTGTGCCTATACCAACTGCCAGGGGAAGAAGAAGCCAGGGCAGGATGAGGCCCTTGCCGCTCCTCCCCCTGTGCCTATACCAACTGCCAGGGGAAGAAGAAGCCAGGGCAGGATGAGGACCTTGCCGCTCCTCCCCCTGTGCCTATACCAACTGCCAGGGGAAGAAGAAGCCAGGGCAGGATGAGGCCCTTGCCGCTCCTCCCCCTGTGCCTATACCAACTGCCAGGGGAAGAAGAAGCCAGGGCAGGATGAGGACCTTGCCGCCCCTCCCTCTGTGCCCACCCCAACATATTGTAATGCGATGCATTGTCTGTAAGCCGCCCTGAGTCGCCACGGCGAGTGGGCGGCAATATAAATTTTAACTAATAAATAACTAATAATAATAAACGAAGCAGGGGAGTGTTTGCCTGAGTAATGTGTCCAGTTTTGAGGCCAGACATGCATTCTGTGGGTCCTTTATTAAGTAAAATAATACAGAATAGGAGGGGTCAGAGAGGGAGAAAGTTAGTTGAAAGAAAAATAAACTATAGTGGTACCTTGCTTAAAGAGCATAATGCGTTCCACGGGATTGCTCTTTAAGTGAGTTGCTCTTTAAGCAAAACACGTGGAAAAGCGCCTCTGCTGCCATTGGAAATGACCGATTGTGACTTCTGGCAGGGGCGATTGCGAACCCCAATTTAGTTGTTAAGCGAGTTTTTAGTTGTTAAGCAAGGGCGACCGTTCAGAGAAAATTCTGCTCTTTAAGTGAGTTAGTCTCTAATCGAGGCACTGTTTATGCGAGGTTTTACTGTATAAGAATTGACATTTTCCTTTGTTCAGGGTGCCACTCCACATATCCTGTTTTGTAGTTGGGTGTCGCACGTTTTTGTGTTTTTGATTCAGCTGACTTAAAAATAAAAACTGTATTTTTCTTTTTAAACTCTCCCCTTGTGTGATTCTAATTGACTTCAGCATCAAGCAAGCCAACAACCCAGGAAATTACTTTCTGGAACCCATCAACGTATGTACAGTAAGTTTCTCTACACTGCTATTCTCTCTGGAGTTCCTTTTATTCAGTCCCAATTGAGTGTGTTCAAGTCAGTGGTGGGATGTCAAAAATTTTACTACCCCACCGTGACGTCATCACAGTGTGGGTGGAGCTGATGTCATGACATCATGACATCATGGGCAGAGCCAAATAAATAAATAAATAAATAAATAAATAAAAATAAGCACACACACACCTCAACCCACCCAAGGACAGCAAGGACAGCAAGGAGGCTGTGCATACGTGTCAAGCACTGTAGGCATGCATGCGCACCAAGTGCTTGGTGCGCATGTGCAGTGGGGGAATCAGTGAAAAGGTAAGCCCCAAAGGTGGTTCCCCCCAAAAGCTGCTACCGGTTCTCCGAGACACTGGGGAAAGTTGCTACCGGTTCTGGCGAACTGGTGAGAACCTGTTACATCCCATCACTGGTTCAAGTGTATTCTGCATTGTTTCATACCACTCGCTTCTAAAGGGAATGCATACAATTTGCAGCCCCACAGCCCAGTGAAACGCTAGACACATTTATTTGTGAGCAAGACCTTATTTCCTTGGGATTTAGTTATGAGTAAACCCATTATTTCACCACAAATATGTATCTCAGGAAATTGACCTCATATATTTCAACTCAGAAGTACTGTACTGTACATTCTAATGCTGTGAAAGCCTTATTACTAAAAATGTGCATATACTGGACATCAGCCTTCTTTCTTTCCCTAATGTATTTTCTATTAGTCTTCTAACTAGTTAAGTGTCATTTTGTGACTCAGGTATTTTGTAATACTGTACATTGTTTTAGTCATAGTACTGTACTGAAAACCAGAGATATTTTGAGGTATTTTTATTAGTTTGATTGTAGAACTGTAATTTAATAGGTCTTTAATATAATTCCCTGAATCTAATTCGTTTTCTTGCCACAGCTGCTTACAGCTAATTGACAAGATGTGCCCTGGTCTCTTATCAGTTAGGCAAAATAGCAAACTTTTGTTGTTGTTATGTGCTGTCAAGTTGTCTCTGGCTTATGCTGACTCTATGAATGAGGTCTCTTCTCTTAGAACAGGTGTTGACCTTTTTAGGTTGGGGGCTGAGTCATGCTTCCTCAGTTGCAGGGACTGCATTCCAGAGGCCGCGGCTGGAGCAAGGGCACGGACTGGATGATTTGGCACCACAGGCTGGATCCAGCCCGTGGGCCATAAGATGTCGACCCGTCTTAGAGATTCATTCCATCTTACATTTGAGCTTCTTCCTTTTACTGCATCCCACCATTCCTAGTACAGTATTATTGTCTTTTCCAGAGTCTGCCTTTTCATGATGTGCCTGAAGTACGACAGTTTCAATTTCATCATTTTTGCATCCAGAGACAGTTCAAGGTTGACTTGCTCTAGCACCCACTTGTCTTTTTGGCAGCCTGTGGTATCCGCAAAGCTCTCCTTCAGCAGCAGTTTCAAATGAATCTTCAAATGAATCATTCCCCCCTGCTATTAGTTTTCTTTAGCAAACCTTACATATAAATTGAATTCTGGATTTCATAGCACCATATTTAAATCTGTAGCAGAAACGTAAGTCATCTTGTGAATGTGCCAAGAGTCACTATCGCCCTCCATTTATCCTCACCTTACCTGGAAGCATGTGTATATGTTAATTTCCATTTATCTCTGTTTCAAAGGACAGGGGATAGGAAAACTCTTAATGACACAGCAAAGGAAATAGCCCTACCATCAAACTTCAAAGGGATAGAGCTGGGGATGAGGTGACAATAGAGCATATGATTTCTTGCCCTGTGTTTAATTTTAAAATATAAAATTCCCTGTGGTCCTGAACTGCTTGTCTTTCCTCTACCCATCTCTCTGCAGCATTGTGGGGCTTCTTCATCCATTTCTACATCAGATGTGAAACTGCCAAAATGAAGGCACCTTTTGGTGAGTTCATTCTGCAGTTCCCTTCACCTGAACTACTGTGAGAAAGGTTAACCGGCAAAACACAAGGTTGTTACTAAGGTACACCCAATTGTGGTTCAAAACTACCACAATCTTTAAGGAGGCTCTTTCTGTGTACCCCAGCAGGGTAGAGATAAGAGTCCCTTTTGCAAAAGATCTTTTAAAATAAAGCTTCTCTCTCATTCCATAACTTTGAGTGTTTAAATGTTTTATTCCTTCCCAGCCACCAGAGCTGGTATTTGCCTACTTTCGGCAACAATTCTGTAAAAATCAAATACTTTTTTAAAAAAACTGTCCTGTCCGGAGAATGCATTTAATTGGTCGTATATATGTATTACTACTATTTTAGAACGGTGATCTCTTTTTCTATCCAAAACATTTATTTTTAACCGTTTAGATAGTTCTTTCCACATAATTCTGTAGATTTGTTAGGAGTCTATCTATGGAAACAGAACTAAAAATCCACCCTTATTACATATCTAAAATATCATCCTTTCAGTTAAAAATGTAATTAATTCAAAGTACTGTATAGATCTTTCTACACCTTCAACAACCCTATTTATTTCCATTCCTCACCCACTTAACAGCACAATAGGTTGTTATAAGGAAGAATTCTGCTATGTATGGTTTCAAATTATGCATACACATTAATGAGTAAAGTCTGACTGGAGATATGGTTGACATCACAAACACATCAGAATCTGACAGAGAAAATCTTCTTACAAATATCTGCTTACTGGAATTCCCTTTATTAATTGAACATAATGTTAACATCATATTTAGTGGGAATATTACAAGACCTACTTGCAGTCCACAGCATCAGTGAGTCATACATCTAGAACAGTCCTAGCATCCTTGAATAGAGTAATTTCAAAGCCATATTCCAAAAGAAAAGGGCTGAAAAAGAACTCTTGGAGAGATTCAGCTCTATTGCTACAATAACCTATACATCTGTGGAGTGTTACCATTACACTTTCTTTAGAATACAGGAATACTGTACCTCGGATAAAGCTAAAACTTGGTCCCACAAGTCTTAGCATTATCTGATTTTTAATGTTATGCGATACTGTATCACATAAAGTTGAAATCCTATGGGATGAATCGCATAACGTTCAAACTCAAGAGATACATTATAACTGGCACAGGCTTCAGTGAACGTTATGCGATGCATCCCATAGGACTTTAACGTTATGTGATGCATTTTTTTTCCAGATTGCTTAACGTTATGCGGTTTTAGCGTTCAGGTGCAAATGTTATCTGAGGTATTACTGTACAGTAGCTTTCACTGTAACTGTTGCATTACTGTTCTCCCTATCCCTTCAGATTCCAATACACTACCCATTGGACTCGGAGTATAGACTTAGACAAGGTTAAAACCTTCTTTCAAGCTTGACTTAGACAAAGGTTTTGTTTTAAATGTATGTACAGTAGTACCTCACTTAAAGAGCACAATGCGTTCCACAGGATTGTTCTTTAAGCGAAACACCATTGGAAGTGACCAATTGTGGGGGGGATTGCAAACCCCGATTTATTTGTTAAGCGAGTTTTTGGTTGGTTTTGTTAAGTAAAGCGAACATTCAGAGAAAATTCTGCTCTTTAAGCAAGTTACTCTTTAAGCGAGGTGCTCTTTATTCGAGGTTTGACTGTATGTTAATTTCATTATAGGTGCCTGGATAGTTCATTGGTTTTAAGTATCTGGCTGTGGAGCCAGAGACTAGGAATTCAATTTTCCACTTTTGGTCCTTGATATGCGCTGGCACCAATGATTCATAAGATCCATTCTAGCTATGCAGATCAAAGATGAAGGTGAAGAAATTAGATATTGGCATAACTCAAAAGTTACACAAGTAATAAAGAAAATCACATGAAGACAGAAGCGTTACTCATGAAGACTTGTGTAGGCATGCTGCACAATAGTCACTCCTTGTGAATGCTACAATCAACTTGCACAATGTGAACCGCCAGACTGTAACACGCTGCAGTGTTTTGCAGGTAAAACTTTACATTAGGCTAGCATAAACTGGATTTCAGCCACTGCATGGTCACCAAGAAGGTCCACTCTGCAGAAGATTAATCCATACAGAATAGGTTCCACTTATCAGCTTGCCCAGAACAATCACATTGATATGAGGAAGGTAATTGGGTTCCTGTAGCTCAGTTCTGTTTGTTTCCTACAAGATGAAATTCAGACTGAACAGAGCATAGGAAAAAGAAATGTGTAGAGTAATAATTTTGTGTCAGAAATTATTCTGGGTTGAAAGGATTTTTGCTGGAAAAACTCCACTCAGGGGATACCTGAATTAAGCTCCTTTCATGTCCCCAAGATCTTTTCACACCAAAGTGGTTCCTATTTATCTACTGTACAGTGGAACCCTGCATAACGAATGCCCCGTTTAACGAAAAATTCGTATAATGAAGGATTCAGTATGCAAAGGCAATACCCCGCATAAGAAAAAAATTTCGTTATATGGTTTCTGCTAAACGAGGTATACCTGGTTAACGGTAACCCCATATAAGGAACATTTCCCCTCTGGTTATGTGGGGGAGGGGGATCTCCCACTGGATCTGCATAGCGAAAAAAACCGCATAGCGAAGAGCTCCGTGGAACGGTGCTTTTTCGCTATGCTGAGTGCTACTGTACTTGCAATTTCTTGCTTTTGAACTGCTAGGTTGGCAGGAGCTGGGACAGAGACAGGCACTCAAACCATCATGCAGTACCCAGGTCTCAAACTGCCAACTTACCAGCCTCCCAGCTAACAAGGCAAGCTTCTTAACCACTGAACCAACATAGAGTAAATAGCCAATTTAAAATATGATCACGTGGTGATATAAACAAAAAGCTTCTGCAAGTAAAAAATGAGTAGTCATGGATTTATCTTCTGAGTCTTCTGGATTGAAGGTGGTCAGAGGAGAATCCAAACAAGATTGGACATACCAAAGCCGAGGAGGACCAGCATTTAATATAGTCATTGGCTGTTTAGATTCAAAAACAGCAATCAGCAGGTTATATGTTTATTTCCTTAAAAAAATGTAACTGATTCCCAAACAGATATGTGTTCTTGTACTGGTACAGCTACTTTAATTTAGTCCATCTCTTTTGGTCATCTTCCTGACTTAAAATAGTGAATTAGCTGGTAGGGAGAAGGAAACTGCTCCTAGATCTTCTGAATTCCCATTTAATAAATAAACCCTTCTAGAGACATTAATGAGGTTTCCAAAATAATCCAAGTCTTTTTCCTAAACTAAAGAGAGGGGATAAATTAATTGGAAATATCCTGTGGGATTACAATGGATTTCCTACAATATGATCAAGGTGTCTCCCCTGCCAGCTAAGTATAGGATTTCCCACATTAATAACACATAAAAACAGGCATCGGATTTTTTCAGAATTTATTAAATTCATTACTTGTAAAAAAACTGCAACAAATTTGAAGAAAAATATTTACAAACCTTAAAAATACAGGCCACATTTCAAGTCAAAAAAAAAAACTTTGTAGGCCCCTTAGAAACTTCTATATTAGTCTCTAAGTGCACATCCAACAAAAAGGCATCCCTAATGTTAAAACTTTAACTTTGTCAGAGGAATGACACCAATCAACTCAAACTATTTCTCTAAAATTTTAAAAAAACCTTCAGTCCTCCAAATGTAACACGTCAGTCACAGCTCAATATTTAAAGCAATTCTATTACTAAACTACAGGGATGTATAAAAATGAAGAGTCCATATGTTTTTTTCTTTCATCAGTATCTGTGGTTTAATCATGTTTATTGTTCCCTTTCTTGTTGCAGAAATTACGCGTTTCGTTCTCTAGGTAGTTCATTCAGTTCCTTTACCTGGAGAAAAAATAAAAGCTCTATTACTCTGCATGGAAGGGTCCGGAATTTGAGACTTCTAGCTCCCCAGAGGATTAGGGATGGAACTATTCAGAAGGTGTGGGGTGTGTGTTTGTTGTTACCAAAGAGGAATAAAAAGAGGAAAGTGGAGTAAGGGTGGTAGTTAGAAATGAAAGAATTAAGAGCTGTGGAAGAGAGACTAGAACTGTTAGGAGAAAAAAGTGAAAAAAAGAAGAGATAAAAGGGGCAGAAAGAAAAGGAAAAATCATACGAAAGGCGTTCAGAGCAAGAAGACTTGATGTTGCCTATAGGCTGGAAATTCATTTTTAAAAAGGATCCTGATCTGGATGAAGGTCCGACTGGAGGAAGCAAAGTGATAAGCCAGGGCTAAGATAACCCACAGCCCTCATATTCAGGGGTGATGTCGGGAACAACAATAACCAAAAGCTCAGGAAACACTATGGTCAATTGGGGGGGGGGGGTGGACAATTGACTAAAGAAAACTTGGAGGCCCACTGGGTAAAACAATCTTACTTGTGAGAAGTATTTCTTGATGTGGTATCTGGTATTTTTAGTAATAAGGGTAGGGTGCAAAGAGCCTCCTTGAAGATTATGGAATTTTTGAACCAAAATTGGGCAAATGCTGGGCAATGGCCACCTTGTGCCAGCTAATCTTTCTCACACTAGGTTGGGTGAAAGTAACTGCAAAATGAATTCACCAAAAGGTTTGGGCTAGCCACTATGGAGGAGGAAGAAGAAGAGGAGGAGGAAGAGGAGAAATGGATAACTGTTGCCTTAAGAAACCTTTAAAAACACTTACCTCAGCTTTTTCATATTTGCCTCTCTTTCTTCTAGTAAAGACCTGCAGTAGAAGCCAAACATTAGTCCAGGTTTTTGCAAGCCTTCAGACAATTCAAAAATCCAAAAATAATACAAACATCTAAGCAACATAGAGACACCATTCATGTGTCATTCACTGCAATCTGATAGTGATAAACCAAGGATGAGGAACCTTTTCCTGTTGGACGGCCACATTAATTTACCTGTAATCAAATACAGCAGTATGGAAGGCCACATTAATTTACTTGTAATCAAATAAGGCTGCATTCAAGAAACTTCAATTAGATATAGTCAAACCTCTACATACTAATTTAATTTGTTCCTCGAGGTTGGTTGTATCTCGAAAAATTCTTATCTTGAATTTCCCATAGAAATGCATTGAATGCAATTTTCCATAGGAATGCATTGAATTTTGTATCTCAAAAAAGCCATTAGAAATTTGTATCTCCAACCTGATTCTCCCCCCCCCCCCCCCAAGATTTCTGGATGTATCTTGAGATTTTCTTAAGTCAAACCATTCCTATCTCAAGGTTTGACTTGTAAACTTTAAAATGTACATTATTTTGTAAGAATCAAACTACAATATACTTGATATTTTAAAAAATGAAACTATTTTGCTAATTTCAAAGTTATTAAAATAAAATAAAAACAATACAAATTATTATTATCATTGTTGTATTGAATAGCACTGTTGTTTTTCGTTTTAACTGTTGTACATGGCCCAACGTGGGAAACATCCCAAATGGGTAGTATAAAAACTGAATATATAACAGACAGACAAAAAATATTAATAAAAATAAAAGGATTTGCTATGTAAAATTTGGATTCAGTCCTCAGTTAGATAAGCATGTCCTTCACATGCAAAAGATGCTACAACTAATCCCAGTCTCATCAGGGATGACCAGAAAAATACTCTAGCTGCTGCCAGTTTATGTGGCAATACTCAATGTAATAGATCAGTGGTCTGATAAAGAAACTTGATGTGTTCTTGCTACATTTTGGACCACAGTAAGAAACTTGGACTTGACTGAACTTCTAGCTTCCAATGTAACTGCTATCATTTTTGGTACATCGAGTCATAAACATGGTCTCCAACAAACTGCTACAAGTACCGTAATTTAAAAGTCAGTTAAGGTTGGAGAAACACACAATATACCATGCCACTACCTTAACTCGACTCTAGGGTTCAGTGCTCCTCTGTTTCAAAGCCGAAGAGCCAGCACTGTCTGCTTCTGAGACGTTTCCGTGGTCATGTGGCAGGCATGACTAGACACCAGAGTGCCCAGAACGCTGTTTACCTTCCCACCAAAGTGGTCTCTATTTATCTACTTGCAATTTCTTGCTTTAGAACTGCTAGGTTGGCAGGAGCTGGGACAAAGATGGGAGCTCATTCCATCCTGCAGTACTTGGGAATCGAACTGCTGACCTCCCGCATTGCAGTCAGCATCTTAGCCACTTGAGCCTCTGTAGTTTTCAAGCAAGGGAAACCTTTACTTTAATTCAGCTTATAATTAGCCTGATGTTCCAATATTTATGCCTGATATCCCTAACCTATTTTACGACTGAACTATTCTTTTAGAACAGTTACTACATTATAAGATTGCAAAATAGTGGCCAATACACTGTTGCTCGGTAAATAGCACTCCATTTAAGATTTAATTAACTTAAGATTTAAGTAATTTAAGATTCAGCTCCTTCATGTCCCATTGATTCAAATAGGCCTATTATAACTGACGTACTGCAATAAAGTAAATCATAACTGGAGTTGACTCATTTGAATCAAGAGAATTTACATTGACTAATGGCCTATTCTAAGCACAGGGTTCTGGCCACTCAGATCTTCCCCAACCCTGCAAGTAACTTCAAACAGAGACTGGCCCATGAAAAGGTGTTCATAGTTATATCCCAACTCTAAAATGCTTTCCTAGAAAGACTAATATTTACACAGAAGTTTTTTGTATACCTAGTTTTGCTGTTTTATCTTTTCTCTTGTACTGTTTTGATGTTTCTACTTGTTGATAATTTGTTACTTATTTTAAAAAATATTTTCTCTAGCAGTGAGGGCTAAATGGCAATAAACATCTGGGCAGTGGTGGGCATCAGCAGGTTTGCAACAGTTCGCCAGAACCAGTAGCAGAAATTCTGCCTCGCCCTGTCCATCCAAGTTTTGAAATAAAGTAGTCCTAATCTGGGTGCAACGCAGGGCTTTCCCCCTGGCCAAGCCCACCATGCCACACCCACAGTGTGGTAGTAAAATTTTATGGAGCCTACCAATGCATCTGGGTAATTAGAAAAAAAAACATACCAGTACAAGAATACAAGCAATTGTTGCTAGAATTACAACTACAATCACCGCAATAACTCCAGCAGTCAAATGTTTCATTGAGAATTCTGGTGGCTTCTCATCAACATAGTAGATTATGGCATCTCTAAGCTGAAGAGGTTCTCCTCCAATCGAAATATCAAGCTTGTCTTTTCGAATCAGGGGGTCTTCTTTCACCTGGAAGGGCAAAAATTCCAATCTATCACCATCATTATTATCATTATTATTAGTTATCCAGGGCTGTAGAATTACTTTTCTATAGTTGTTAAGTCCAATTTAAAAAAAATCTGAAATATAGTATTGAATACATGAGCCAATGCATTTTGATTCATCCTAAAAGACTGGCATACTTACATCTTTTTCAAAGTAGTATGCTACATCAGCTATATCGACATCTATATCAGATTTCTGTGAAGCATTTTGTTTCAGATGAATAACAATAGCTGGGTTTTCATACTGCAAGAACAAGACAGATTAATTAACACCACACTATCTCATTATGTTCAGTTCTATTTCATGGGTTTAATAATTATGTTTCTTTATATCAGGAGTTCTCAACCCTTTAAAGCGGGGGGCAGGGTCATGCTCCCTCTGACAGCTTCGGGGGCTGGACGGCCATTTTGCCTTTCCTCCACCACATGGCACTTCTGGGTGTGGTGGAGGGCCACATAAAATGGTGCCATGGGACACATCTGGCCCATGGGCCACAGGTTGAGAATCCCTGCTTTAAATACTTTACAATTAGTACCAATAATTTAAATATTTCAAGAAACATTGTTAAAAGATAGTAAAACATTAATTGAACTAACAAAACAGTTTGATTTTAAAACATTATTTTTTTACTACAATTCCCAGACTATTTCAGAAAGGGAGCATGCTGTGGCCTGCCTTTGTTAGAATTTTACTGGACACTGGCTCTGCCTTCGGGGGGGGGGGGGGTCTTTGCTTTGGTGGTTGTTCTGGTGACTGAGCCAAAATGTCATTTGTCAAATAAAATCAAAACATCAATGAACCCTGTTTGTAGTCTTCAATTATAAATGGAAGTTTGACTAGAATCTACAAGAAATATTGTTGCAATTCTAGAAATTAGAACAGGCTTCCTTTGCTCATTTGGATGATTGTGCCCTGAACCTTCTTTTCAAATTGTTCTTCAGTAATTGATTATTTTGTTGTTGTTGAAATCATTTCCAAGATACGTGAGATCTTTTCCAACATATGTGAGATGTTCAAGGACGGATTCACCATAACATCTTGGAATCTGAAGCCAGTTATCCTGAAACCTAGTTGGGCACTAACTATAGAACTGTAGGCTCAACTGCTAAATTAGACTGTTTTTATTTTAGCTATGTCTTTTTCACTACCGGGATATGGCTGCAAAGTCAAAGGTTAAAAGTTCAATTCTCCACTGTGCCTCCTGTGGAAAAAGCCAGTCTGAGTGGTCAAAAACAAGCTGCAAAGTCCCAGGGTGTTCCCAGAAAAAGGGAATGGGAAACCACTTCTGTGTATTCTCTACCTAGGAAACTCTGGAAATGGTTGTCGTAAATCAAAAATAACCGACAGAACACAATACGTATACAGTAATACCTCGGATAACGTTTACCTCGAATAACGCTAATTTTGCATGAAGTTAAGTAATATGGGGGGAGAATTGCATCGAATAACGTTAAGATCTTATGGGATGCATCGGATAACAACCACTAAACCCTGTGCAGTTACAATGTATCTACGAAGCTTTAACGTTATCCGATGCATCCCATAGGATTTTAACATGCATCAGATAACACTAAAAATCGGATAACACCAAGATTTGTGGAACCAAGTTTTAGCGTTATCCGAGGTTTTACTGTACTGTGTATGTATGTATGTCTTTTTCAAATCCTACCTTGGTACTCAATTAAATTGGCATAAATTGTTTTTAACAAAGTTAACTACTGAAACCAAATTAAATTTCTTAATTCCACATATGGAAAAGTTAAATGTCAGTATTTGGAACAATCCAGAAAGAGTAATGAATTACAGCAAAACCTCGAGTTACGAATAAAATCAATCCCATGGTATTGTTCATAAGTGGAATTTGTAACTCGAGGCATTCCCATAGGGATAAAGAAAAGGCCCCACCCTACCTTCCAAAAATCAAAACAGTCCCTCCCCCCTCAAAAAATCAATCAAACCACACAAAAACAATAGCAGCCTTGAAAGCATGAATAAGCAAAAACACGGTTTCTTATCTTAAATTAGCTTTGAAAATTGACAGAAAACTCAGAAAAATCCAGCAAGAAACAGCAACCAGCAGCCATTTTGGTGCCAAAAATCCAGACAAAGAATTCCTCTCTAAGCACTCTACTCCCACCTACAGGGCTCAGAAAGGCTGCATGTGTATAATATATAAACCCATAGGAGAAATGGCGTTTTTTGCTTCACTCAAGGCAACGCAGAGGAAAAAGAATTAATTCGTAAATCGGGGCATGCTCATAATTCAAGGTATGGATTTCAGTGCAGAGCCAATTTGTAAGTCGAATTATTCGTAAGTAGGGGCATTCATAAGTAGGGACCCAAAATGGCTGCTGGTTGCTGTTTCTTGCTGGATTTTTCTGAGGTTTCTGTCCTTTTTCAAAGCTTCTTTAAAGTAAGAAAGTGTTTTTGCTTATGCATGCTTTCCTTTCAAGGCTGCTGTTGTTTTTGTGTGGTTTGATTGATTTTTGATGGGGGATAGGAACTGTTTTGATTTTTTGGAGGGGGGGGGGGGCTTTTTCTTTATCCCTATGGGAATGCCTCGAGTTACAAACTAATTCTACTTACCAACAATGCCATGGAACTGATTTTATTCGTAACTCGAGGTTTTACTGTATCATGAAACTTACTGCAAAATTATAAAATAGTCATCAGACTTGCCAAGAATTGCTAACCATACCTGAATTTCTATGTGGTCTGGATTCAATCTGTAACGATTGAAGAATGCATCTTTAATATTCCTGCAAATTAAAAAATATAAGAAAATGAACACCATAATATATTAACATTCTAACAAATAGTTCACTACTGAAACATAAATTGCCTGCATCCATTCCTTTATGTAATCTAAGGGCACTTCAATAACTTTAACTGATTCTCTGTCATAAGCTTCCACTTCTGCAATTATATTTATACATTTTCCTACACCTGGCAGCAGTTATAGGGCTAACTTAATTTAAACCAACTGTCCCATCCAATTTTGACTAATCTTAGCTGAGATTGCAAATGTTTACTTAAAACAAGAAAACTCTTGTAGTACACAAAAGACTAACCAGTTTCAATTGGCATGAACTTTTGAGGACTGCAGCCTACTTCATCAGCTGACAAAACAGGCTACAGGCACAAACAAGCTCCTTTTTAATTACTGGTAACCACAAGACATTTTGTGGTCTTAATGCAAGAGACTAACATAGTTCCTTTCTTTGAACACATATATGAAGCTTTTTTCTTTAAGCTACATTTTGAAGTGTATCCCAACCTATTTCTATGTTGGAAATAAGACAGCAAAGCTTATACTGTACAATCATTGTGAAGATTAAAATATACCTATCAATGTTGTTTTTATCAAAGGCCGCATCTCTTTCAGCATGTTTCATTTCCATAATAATCCAGCTGAAAAACAGAATCACAAACTTTTAGTCTCAGAAACAGTCTGACAATACTTTACATTATTCACAAACTTTTTTAAAAGGTAAAAGATGGTCGGGCCGCCTTACAGAACGGTGTCCAATACCTCTTACAGATATATGGAGAACACCTGTGGCTGGGAGAAGAGACCGCCGCCGCACCCAGCCCTACTCGGTTGGACCGGAAACAGGCCCAGCCCTGTTCCCAGAGGCTCTTGCTTGGGCGGGGGCTTAAAAGCCGCAGCGGCAGCTGGACCTTTCATGGCAGGGTATTTCGTGCCCCGCCGCCACCAAGAACACCTGCGACCGGGGAAAGAGGCCACCACCACGTCCAGCCCTGGGACTCCCTCCACCTGTTCCCGGAGGTTCTGCTGGGCAGGGGCTTAAAAGCCGCAGTGACGACTGGACTTTTCGTGGCAGGGCTTTTCGCGCCCTGCCACCGCCGAGAACACCTGTGGCTGGGGAAAGAGGCCACCACCGCGCCCAGCCCCGGGACTCCCTCCACCTGTTCCCGGAGGCTCTGCTTGGGCAGGGGCTTAAAAGCCACGGCGGCGACAGGACTTTTGGTAATGTTTCTAATCTTTGTGTAAATTTGATGAGTTTTATAATTTTTGATTGTTTGAAATTGATACCTATTGAATTTTTGATGATGTAATGATGTTGAGATGTTTTGTGGTGTTGATACTGATTATTTTTGATATTTACATGTTGTGTTTATGAACTTGCTGGTTTCTCTGTGCTTGTGAACCGCCCTGAGTTGGTCCAACCGAGTAGGGCGGTATAAAAATTGGAATAAATAATAAAATATATAGTGCATTTAAGGTTGGCCAATCGGACTTTGATTATCAAAGCTGTTAACTAAATAGTTCAATATAAACCTCAATTAAATGTTAGTCTTGCTTTCTTGTTTCTCTTTTGTGGATCCATGATTACTTTTATTTTGATTTTTTCATCCTCCTTTTTATTGCGGTTCACTAGACATTTGTCATGCAGGAAAATTTCCCAACTTACATAGTCAATATAAAATTTATTCAGTACTGTCTTCAATGTATCCTTGAATTATTTCTTTTGTTCACCTGCTATCCAGAATACACAAGCAGCTCTCCATAGAAAATAAGCTTTTTGAGATGACTGCCCAACATTCTGATGGCTTGGCCAGCCCACTGAGGTCATTATTTCAAGATTGTAAAAATATTTTTATCTATTATAAATGAGAAGGCATAAGCCCACAGGAATGGTCCCTCCTTGACATCTTCTTCTCACTTATGTAGTTAATCACATTTAATTCTCTTCTTTTTTAAGTCTGCCTTCTGTCTTCCACTTATGAAACCAGTCTAATCTATTTCAATATAACTGTCAATAAACCATATGTCCTCTTTGCCATCAAAGCAGTGGATATCTTACTATCATGATTTATTAGTGAAATGGGCCTATATCCTCCATTTCAAAGGAGTCGTTACCTCATTTTAATATTAACATGATCAGAGAAACAATTCTATGAAAATGAATTGTCCTCTCCTTCCAAGATTGCTGTTAAATAAAATCTTTAACCCAGGAATTATTTACTTTTTAAAACATTTTTTAATTTTATCATTAATACATTATATGTTTTCATTTTATCCATCCAAGTATTACTTGTATACAGGATTTTTTAAAATAAAATTTCACTAAAGTAACAATATCAACACTATAGCATCCAAGTTGCTGGCCACCTTCACTGTTCTCCTAAATCTGATATTCCAGTTGTTATCTAAAATAGAACAAACATCCCATGCCAATCATCATTGGGACAAACTTTCTTCATTTATCTTGTGAGTTCCTATTGCAAAGTGTGGATTCCTGCCAATCAAGTCTAGCTGACTAGAGCATGGAGAAACAATGTTTAAAAGAAACTTTTCTAGCCCCTTCCTCAATATGGAGGTGAGCTGTGTGGTCCTAAAAGAGGCGGTTTAGTTGCTCAGGGGACTGCTGTACAATGCTGCTCCTTCAAGCCAACTGGGAACGATCCTATATCCTGAGCCACCTGTATATGGTTTCCAATTTATCTGCACCTGCTGTTTGCCCATCATCACAGGGCTTTTTATAGGAGTAAGATAAGATGTGAAATTATGGTTGACCTGAGCCAGCCAGTTGGCTGGCTGGCCAAAAAACTCTGCTGCTGCCTCTGCGCCTTGAAGACCACTAGACTCTCCCAGCCAGTCAGGCTGGGAGAATGAGGCAGGTGAGCCAGCTGACCGGGCATAAAAACTCTGCCACTGCCTTGAAGACCACCAGACGCTCCCATCCAGTTGGGCTGGAGAACAAGAGACAGCTGAGTGGACTGGCAGACCGGCCATAAAAACCTTGCTGCTGCTGCCGCCTCGATGACCACCAGATGCCGGACAGAGGTCCCGCTCGGAGGCTGAGGACGATGGCCGCCCCACCCTCAGCCACCCACCTGCCAGGGGGTTTCAAAAGCTGCACTGACTTGGGCAGAGGAGGAAAGTCCTGCTGAGGCGACGGCCACCCCACTCCTGAACTTTGTTGTTTGTGTGGGAAACGTTTCTTGAGTGGTTGTGATTTTATTATTATACTGTAATGTTAAATTTTGTATATTGTATTACTTTGTATCTATTGTGTATATTGCTGAGTTTTATCAAGTAAGCCGCCCTGAGTTGGGTTTCCTGAGTGGGCAGCATATAAATGAGAAAATTAAATTAACTGATGACTTGTGTATGTTTTTTTAAAGTGAGAAAGACACATTCCCATCTTTCAGTACCCACCATAATTGAGTGGCAAGACTAAGTCAAGATGACTGAAGACAGGAACTCCTGTTCAACCACTGCACCTGGCCATATGTGCCTGAGCCTGCTCTATGTGACCACTATCGCATCACTGGTTTTGCTGGCTCTCTACTGAAGCCATAATGGACTCCAATGCTCTGTCACCCATGCTAGTATAGGCCTGTCCCATAAAGTCATAAAGCACTAATCCCTTCAGTTTACCCTCATCTGGTTTAGCTCACCTGTTGTGTGGCTTACTGGGGTGTGGCTGCTGCACATGCCCAGCTATTTGGAAAGAGAGATGAGAGCAAAGTACTAGGCAGGGCTACCAATGAAAGGATTGCTCACAGAGTCTGACAGTCCAGTCAGAGCACAAATAGGATGCCTGGGTTTTATTTTTAACCATGAGCCATTCAACTGAAATCAAGTTAACATTTGCTAAGTCCCCAAATGTTTAAATTAACACTTTTATATTTTTCATTAAAATTATTATTTGCTGGCAAACTTAAGACCTTTTTAAAAAGTCATTATTGTTTGTTCTTGCAAATTCTCAAAGACAAGTCTTCCGTTATTAAGTCAATCTATCTCATATTTGACCCTCATGTTTTCCTGTTTCCTTCACTGAAATAGTATGGGGTAAAATATTATCCTGAAGATATATATACAAGTTTCACATTAGAGGACTTACCTTGTTCTTACTACTTCACTGCATGTCATGTTTTTATCACTCTTTTCAGTTCTTCGTACTCCAGCACTGTTCACACACCAGCAAGTGGTTGTTCCATTGCACTGTTTAGCTTTGAATTTACCGTTCTGATCACATTCTGGGTCATAAATGCCATCATTATCTACATATGCAGTTTTTGGTTTATCTAGTCTTCTACCACTCCTTGTTCCAGCCACCTCAGCTTTCATCAGCAGACATTTGGATGTCACTAAAATAGTAAAGAACCATCTTTAAAGTCACATTACTTCTATGTAACACTAATTTTTGTTAGAAAGCAACAAATACTTCCACTTCACATTTAAAAACTGTGAAGCACTCAACTCAGGCTTTTTATGATTTTGTACTTACATGTTGAACAGTCCACTGTGATATTAGACCCAAAAGATTTACATCGACATGCGCTGCCTTGCTGAATGCATTCTATTGTTCTTTTATTCTTCTCACATACACAGGTAGGGGGATCTGTAATATTTAAACCTATCAGTCAAAACCATTTCCAAAAATTTTCACTCATACAATAAAATCTGAAATTATGTTCTTATGAATAATGTGAATCTGGAGAGCTGGATGGAAAATTCCAACTATACTTCCAGAGGTGAGGTTTGAAACTGCATCCCCTGGAGTGGTTTAGAAACATAATTTGAACTAACTTTTTCCAAACATACCTGGCACATGGATTTGAGACTTTAATTTGCATTTTTCTGCACTATGCATAAAATAATAGTGCATAGCTTGAAGAAATGAATTTTTGCCCATGAAAGTTTGCTGGGTGTTCTGTTGCTGCTGTTTGTTTTCCTTTTTGCATTTGTATGATCTTAAGAACCAAATGGCTTTTTCCTACTTCATTGTCTGCCCACAACAGACAAAAAAGACAAGTAGACTTATTGCAACTACTATTTCACATCATGGTTTCCTCTCAAAGTCTTATAGACACTCAAAGTGTTAATGACTGTTGGATTGTTGAATGTGGAGTTAATCTGGGCAATGAGATTGTGAAAGAAATATGTAGAAAGCAAGAATATGTTTTGGGAGGGAATCACACAATTCAAATAACTGATTTACCGGTAAATAAGTTTTTTTAAATCATGATACCAAATCCACCTGTTTTATTATTATTGTACAGTGGTACCTCGCTTAAAGAGCACAATGCGTTCCACAGGATTGCTCTTTAAGCGAGGTGCTCTTTATGCGAGGTTTGACTCAGTAGAACCCCACAAAACTCTGTTACACTGAGCTCTTTGCTATGTGGGTTTTTTCATTATGCAAAGCCAATGGGAGATGCCCCGGATAACGAACAAAAAATGTTCGTTATCCGGGGTTCCCATTGATCGGTTATACCCGTTACCAAAAAAAACCCTGCATAAGGGGGGGGGGGGTTCATTATGCAGAGTATTACCTTTGCATAACACATGCTTTGTTATGCGGGTTTTTTTCGTTATACGAAGCATTTGTTATACGAGGTACCACTGTAGATAAATAGGAACCACTTGGTGGGAAGGTAAACATCATTCTGTGCGCTCCGGTGTCTAGTCATGCCTGCCACATGACCATGGAAACGTCTGCAGAAGCAGACAGCGCTGGCTCTTCAGCTATTAAACAGAGATGAGTACTGAACCCTAGAGTCCAATACAACTGGCTTTCAAGCAAGGGTGACCTTTATCTAAAGCAGAACTTCAATTCATCATATATTGCAAACAGATAATGCTTAAAAGCACTGCTCCCATTATGGCCTCAGAATCAATCATACTCTCAATTATTTTTTCACCTTAGAGATACTTCTACATATCCTTGGATTATAAACTTCACCAGGCATGATGGTGAAGTGTGACATCCCACCCTTTAATGACACATCTAGAGTATTTTAGAGTATTTTAATCATCCACATTTAGGGGAAAATAATTAGAAATCAAAACATGTGTTTCATAGTGGAAGGTACATTCCATTTATCCATTCTTCCATCATAGATTGTTGTTGCCATGGCAACTGATTATGCTCACACACAAACATCTCTAGCTTACATGCAAGCCCCTACAACTTACCGTATTCCTGCACCATTAATTTTGAGTTATGACAGCAGTTATCTCCCTGCTAAGATTCCCTCCCCACATTGATTTAATGTAAATATCAGAACAAGGATTCTTTCTGAAATCCAAGAGACTTCTTGGTTTCCTTTCAAAGTTTGAGGAAAATTATATACTGAATGGAAGATACTGTCTGGAACTATAGAACATGGCTACAAAAGGAAACACAGTAATACCTCGGATAACAATGAGATTTGGTTCCACAAGTCTTGTTGTTATCCGGTTTTTAACGTTGTGCGATGCATTGATCGCACAATGTTTTTAAAAAAAAGCCCTGTTCTCTTTCCAAAGAGGAAAAGGAACAGGGTGGCGATCCGCCTGCCTCTTTGGAAAGGGCAGTGGGGATTCCATGAGTAGAATCCCCACTACCCTTTCCAAAGAGACAGGCGGATCGCAGCGTGAGATCAGCTGCTTGGGTGGGGGTTGAACCAAACGTGTGCCTGTTCAACCCCGCAACCCAAGCACTGATCTCACACTGCGATCACAGCATCTAGGGAGGTCAGGAACAGTGCGGATCGGGGCCAACCTCCCCAGAGCCGACAGGGGTGTCGGAGAGCCCGAAATGGGTGGGAAAAAACAGCCATTTTTCCCGCCCATTTCAGGCTCTGCGAGACCCTTTCAACCTCTTGGGAGGTCAGGGGACCCGATCTGCGCTGTTTCTAAAGTTCCCCAACCTCCCCAGCTGGTACAGTAAGTCAAAACGTTGGGATTCGAATCCCAACGTTTTGACTGACTGCACCGGCCGGGGAGGTCAGGGAACATCAGGATCAGTGCGGATTGGGTCCCCCAATCTCCCCAGAGCCATCAGGGGTGTTAGAGAGCCCGAAATAGGTGAAAAATGGGAGTTTTTCGCCCATTTTGGGCTCTCCGGCACCCCTGCCGGCTCCAGGGAGGTTGGGGGACCCGATCTGGAGCTGCAGGGTGGCTGGGGAAGCCGACAGGGGCCTCCTGGTCAGCTTCCCCAGCCACCCCACCCCTGCCTCCGCAGCTGCTGGGTGGCCAGGGAAGCCGAAGGGGGAGTCCGCCGTCAGCTTTCCCAGCCCCCACCCTTGCAGCTGCGGGGTGGCTGGGGAAGCTGACAGGGGAGGCCCCCCATCAGCTTTCCAGCCCCCCACCCTCACAGCTACGAGGTGGCTGGAAACACGAATGGGGAGTCCGCATTCAGCTTCCAGCCCCCCCCAGTGCTACGAACGATTGCATCGTATAACGCTAAGAGATTGTTATCTGATGCAAAAAAAATACAAAAAATTACATCATTATCCGATGCAATCATTATCCGAGGTATTATTGTACAGTAAATCCTTGCATGAAGAGCACCTCACTTAGAGACTAACGTGCTTAAAGAGCAGAATTGTCTCTGAATGGTCGCCCTCACTTAACAACTAAAAACAACCGAAAATTCGCTTAACAACTAAATTGGGGTTCGCAAACACACACACCCCGCACCAGAAGTTACAATCAGTTACTTACAATGGCAGTGGCTGCACTTTTTCCAAGTGTTTTGCTTAAAGAACAACTCGCTTAAAGAGCAATCCTGTGCAACACATTATGCTCTTTAAGCGAGGTACCACTTGTACCCTTAATAACCCCACAGTATCTTCACTCAGCTTCATATTGCCAGCATATATTTTCAGCAGCATTCATACATAAAAGAATGACAGAGCCTCCTCATCCTCCTCTGTTGTCCATGACAGACAAAAAAAAGACAAGTAGATTTATTGCAACTACCATTTCATATCATTGCTTCCTTTCAAAGTCTGAGGAAAAATTATATACTGAATGGAAGATACTGACTGGAACTATAAATCAAGATGCATCAATGAGAGCTGCCACTTGACGAAGATAATCTTAGTTGATTAAGAATTCCAGTCAAACATGCATGTTAAATTATAAACTTATAGCATCTTGTTTTAAAACACTGTATTATCAAAGAGTATAAACTTAAATAATTATTTATTCTCTTTCTTAAGGAAGGAAACAGTTAACTTAAGTCTTTAATTTTAATAGAGTCTAAAATGCCTCAAACACAGCAGAGGAGACTCTGACAATTCAATGACTCAAGACTATGGCAAACATGGTTTTCATTTTGTAAGAGCCAATTTGCATGCAAAAAGGGCTCAGGACCAGAAAGTGACTCGTGGACTGGATCAGTGGTAGGGGTGTCATGTTGTGATGACATAGGCTCTGTCTAATTTCAAAAGCCTTCCACAAATAAAAAGCTCAGATATTTTATTTTTTTCTCAGTTGTTTGTTGAACAACAGAAAATAGGATAGCATTTGTCTATACCAGTGATGGTGAACCTTTTAGAGACCGAATGCCCAAACTGCAACCCAAAACCCACTTATTTACCGCAAAGTGCCAAAATAGCAACAGGGGAGGAAGGAAACACTCCAATTGGGCTGCTGGGCAGAGGTGAACTCTGTGCTGGGGGAAGGGAGGAAGCACTCCCATTGGCCTGCTGGGCAGAGGGGTGGTTGAACTCTGTGCTGGGGGGGGAGGGAGGAACCGTTCCCATTGGGCTGCTGGGAAGAGTGGGGTGAACTCTGTGCTGGGGTGACTGCACGGGTGCCAACAGAAAGGGCTCTGAGTGCCACCTCTGGCTCGCATGCCATAGGTTCGCCATCACTGGTTGGTTCCGCCCACCCTGGAGAAAGGGTTATCCACTCTTCTTGAGCTCAGTTGATGAGAAGTGGTGAAGAAAAGAAATGTTGCATTAGTTTTCTTCCTCCTCAGGGCTACGCAGGCTTTGCTGACTCTTTTCCCTGGAGTCACAATGAGGAAATGAACTCCCAATCATGTCTAGCTCACTGAGTTAAGAACCAGGTTCTTTCCTTATTTACAACATACATAATGAATCCCAAACAAACAAACAATAAAGAGTAGAGAAGACAGCTACCGTATTTAATTACTGAGCCTCTCAGGTTTCATTTGGTTTTGTTGAGACTCTCAGGGGAAAAAAGCTCTTGTTGAACTTCAGAGCTCACATGTTTAACATTTTAGTGGTTTAAATCAAGTTCTCAACCTTTTAAAGCTGGGTCACGCTCCCTCAGACAGCTTATGGGGCCTAAATGGCCATTTTGCCCTTCCCCCACCACATGGAGCTTCCTGGTGTGATGGAGGTGGTGAGGCCACATGAAATGACACCAAGGGCCACATTCAGTCAATGGGCCGCAGGTTGAGAATCCTGGGTTTAAAATAAAGGTTTGGGGTACATAGAAAGAGCCTCCAAATAGCAAAGATCACCCAGGTAATGGCAACCTTGTGTTGCCAGCTAATCTTTCTCATACTATGTCAGGCAAAAGGAACTAGAGTGAATTCACCAAAAGTGCAAGAGAAGGAAGGAGGTGGCAACCAAGATCCCAACTGCCATTTGACATCGCAGAAGCCCAGGGGGAGCTACGTTTGAACTACGGTTATGATTCTCACAACTTTTCAAGATACTCCGGGCACCCACCAATAGCTGGAGGGGAGAGAGAAATCTATTACCTGTATTGATTTAGAAAAATTTATTATTATTATTATTATTATTATTATTATTATTATTATTATTATTATTATTATTATTATTATTATTATATGTGTTGTTTTGCTGATTGTAAGCCGCCCTGAGTCGCCATGGCGAGTGGGTGGTGATATAAAAATAAATAAATAAATAAATAAATAAATAAATAAATAAATAAAAGGTGGCTTCATTTTGCATTTTCACATCTAGCCTAGACAGGGAAGAGGAGGAATAAAGATTTTGTCAACTTTTGTCCTAATTTCCAAGCTGCTTGAGAAATCATTAATCCTGGCAAACAACGTCTGAACGCACCCAAGATGTACTCGCAAACTCGGACAAGTAGCTGCTCTTCTTCACCCACCTGCACCCTGAACTGAACATGCACCTTGGTTTTGTGCAAGTCCTAGCTTTACATTTCAAAGAAGGTGGTTCAGTGGTTAAAAAGCTCGCCTTGTTAGTTGGAAGGTCGGCAAGGCAGTTCAAGACCCGAGTGCTGCATGACGGAATGAGCACCCATCTCTGTCCCAGCTCCTGCCAACCTCGCAGTTCAAAAGCAAGAAATTGCAAGTAAATAACTAGGGACCACTTCGGTGGGAAAAAGATCTTGGGGACATGAAAGGAGCCTCATTCGGGCGTCCCCTGAGCGGAGTTCCTCCAGCAAAAATCTTTTCAACCCAGAAAACACCTTTGTGTGCTTCTGACAGGGTAAAAAAAAAATTTTAAACGGAAATACCGAAAAAAAGTTTATTCCCGAGTAGAAAGTGTTTGCTGAGCGGCGAAATGTTAGCGGGAGATCCGTCGACGAGGCAAGGCCGCGGCTAGGTAGGTGTCTCTTGTTTGCACTTCCAACGCCCCTCGAGAGGACGCAGCGGCTCTTCAGGGCGTCGCCTTGGCCAAGGCCTCAGGCAAAAATGGGGGCCTCGACGGGCACGAACTTCCACAACCATTTCCATCGGGCCCCCACACTTTTGAGGGCAAGCAAAGCCCCAAAACTTGAGGGAAAACTCCTCGGATCACACGAAACCCAACCTGACCTCCCACGCCGAGGGAGCCCCAGGAGACGCCATTTTGGGGCGAAGGGCGACCGTCTCTTGTCCGTCTTTCGAAGTGGGATCCTCAGGCAAAGCTTTGTGTTAAAAAGGATCTCCTCAGAGATTGTGGTGATTGTGAGCCACAATCGGGCGTACCCTGTGCCACGGCAACCTTGTGTTGCCGGCTAATAATCTTTCTCAAACTGGGTCAGGCGAAATTAACTGCAAAAAAAAGAACTCGTCCAAAGGGTGCCTTCATTTTAGCATATCTGAGATTAAACAAAACAGCAGCAAAAAAAAAAAAAAAAAAGCAAAAATGTTGTGGCACCTTAAAGACTAACTGCTGTATTTAAATTTGAGCTTCCGATGGACTTGGTCCACGAAAGTTCACATTAAAATACAAGCGTTAGTAAGGTGCCACAATATTTTTATCGTCGTTTTTTGGGTTTTTTTTTTAGGGGGGAGGGTACTGTTCTGTTCAATCTCAGATACTAATTTTAGCATTTTCTGATATGGCCTAGACACGGAAGAAAAAGAACCACCACCTTCCCTCAAAGGCAACATACATACATAAAAAAAAGGATGAGGTGAGAAGGGAGATATGGCGGGAGGGAAGTCTTTTCCCTCTCAGGCTCACGTACCTTGGCACCACACGGTCGCGGCCAGCGCCACCAGCGCCGTCAGAAGCAAGGCCGCCCCACGGGACAACTCCATCGCCGGGGAGTGGAAGGAGGCAGGTGGGGTAGCGAAAATAAAAGAGGGGCTTCGAAGAGCTCTGCGTGAAAGTGTCTCTCCCTCCTCCTCAGGTCCCTCTGTATCTCCGCTGCGCCCTTTCTTCCTCTTCTGTGAAGCTGCCCAACAGGTTCCGCAGGTAAACCACCTTTCGCTCCCTCAGGTGGCCGCGCCCTCCTAGGTAGGATTACACCGGGGCCCCTCTTATTAGCCCTCCCTCCGCACCTGCCTTGCTCTGTCTCTTTCTTCCAATGGGGCGCCTCGGCAGCCTCCGAGCGTTTTTACCTCGCCGACTGAAACCGGGAGTGGCCGGCGAGGCGGGGCTGAGCAGCACCGAGAGCGACCGAGACTTACCTGGGCGCCCAGGTGACCATATATAGGCACTTCCGGGCGAAACCCTCTCTGGAGGGAGAGGCGCAGGCTGAGGTAAAGTCCAAGAGCGCTTCCTCTTCTAGGAGTGCTCCGTGTGGTGATTTATATTTGTCGTATGAATAAAGTTGTTTTCCATCGTCGTTGTCCCGCCCTCAGGAAAAGCGAGTGGCTTTCAGTACGTAAAAAGCACAAGAACTGAAAATAGGGAACATTGCAAACATTTGGGAAGGCACAGACAAAAAGAACATTTCAGTAGACAAGAATGAAAGCTGCCCCAAGATCTGCTGGAATAAAAAAAAAAAAAACAGGCTGGCAATCCAGCCGTCCTATTTTTCAAGCAAAAAAAAAAAAAACCCCAAGGAGCTGTCACATTATAAAAGTGATAAAATTATTTTTAAAACTGTTCGATGTGCTGTTGGGGCAGGGCATAAGAACAAATTTTATGGGACAGCTCTAAAATTTATTTATTATTTATTTATTAGTCGTATTTATTATCCCGCCCCAATCGGGTAAACCCGACTCTGGGCGGCTTACAGCATGGATTAAAATCACAGGTTAAAACCAGTGTAATAGTTATGTTTAAAATGGAGTAAATGAGCCTCCACTTAATGAAGTAAGTATAATACACCATATACCATCATAAAAAGGTGATGGGAGACTATATAGTAACATTCTTGGAGTAAACAAAACAAAAACATTGTGGCACCTTAAAGACTAACTGCTGTTTTTAATTTAGCTTTCATGGACTTCATCAGACATAAGAGTGAGACTTCATGGCATCAGTTTATACACATCAGGTACAGAAGCACACAACAGTTGGCTATTTATAGCTATTATATAGTAACTTGACAATTAAAATTTTCTAATTGTGGTTCAGAACTGAGGAGTCTATGTAACTGCCCTCCTGATTTATGAAACTGGATCACTTACTGTTTCTCTACCTACCGGTACCTTACAGGGTTGTTCAGTAAACTAAGAAGGAGAAAATATATTCACCACCTAAGCCCATTAAGGAAAGACAGAATATAGAGTATGCAGTTGCTAAATAAAGAATACAGTCAAACCTCGCTTAGCGAGCTACTCGCTTAAAGAGCGGGTTTTTCAAAAAGCAAGCTGACTCGCATAATGAATATTTTCGCTATGCGAGTCCGACTTTCCCCATAGAAAATTTGCATAGCGAGCCTTTCTATGGGGAAAATTCGCATAACGAAAAAATTCACTATACGAGTTTTTTCCCTTAAAAAGCTCGTTGTGCGAGTTTTTCCATAGGGATTTTCGCTATGCGAGTCTGATTCACATAGCGAAAAACTCGCATAGCGAGCAGCCTCACAATGAATTAAATTTGTTATGCAAGGTATTATTGTACTCATAAATATGAAGGATTGAATTACTTACAGTCTTATGCTTAAGACTGTGTGTACATATAGTTTCTTCATATCAGGTTCAAGCTCTTACTGTATTCATTGTCAGGAAATAATTTTTCACTCCATTGATATCCTAGGATAATCAAGACTTTTAAAGCTGTTTTATGTTGACATTACTTTCAGGCAAGACCTCAAGTATCTGCTTTTATGCAATTTAAGATGACAGTATAGAATACATTGACATATCCATAAAATATTGTACTTCAATTTTCACTTATCCTGGAAAGTGTGGTTTCAGATACCTTCTCTTTTTATATTCATTAGTTGGCATAGTCAAGATCAACTTAATATTCTTCACTTGTCATGTTATATAGAAGACTGAAATTAGTTTTTTCACTTACAGTTCCTTACTTGTAGTTTCCAGGTTTCTGTATAATAGAGGAGCAGGTAGAAAGACTACTGTATTCAAGATATATTAACCAGTGTGTAAACAAATATCCCTTGGCACCCAAAGGAATATAAGAGGAAGTTAAAAAAGTAGTAAACAAATAAGAATGAGAAGAAGGAAATGTGAATAAAGACAAGGAACCAGCACAATTAGTCTTATGGGCTTGACTCCTCAGCTGCTTATGTCAAATAAAACCTTGTCTTCAGGATGACAAGATGCTTAGCATGGGTGTTCTCTTTAAGAAATAGTATCATGGCACTTTAAAGACCAGCAGACTTGGCAAGAGGTTTTATGTGACTAAAGCTTAAATCACAATAGCCCTGTATACGACTGTCCTCATTCAAAAAGGAACCAGGTGTTTCAGTGTAAAGCAATGAAGGGGTAGATACTGAGTGACTGGCAGGTCTTTGTCTAATTAGTTTGGGAGGGACATTCTAATCCATTCTACCAGATGTGAAATCTGAAAGCCTACCACTGTTGATCTAGCCCAAACATCTGACGATGAATATTGATAGTTTTATATTTCTTTTGCACCACCACTAACTGTAACAAAACATACAGCCTGAGGAAGGTTTTTATAGAATAAAATGCCAGCTTCCGTTTGTGTGATTTTTAGTAGTGTAATAATAAAGATATTGCCCACCCGTGGTTTCTAGTTGTATCCCAGTAAATCCATAATCATTAGTTTATTATAAGACATGAGTTTGATGTAAAAGACTGACACAGCTGCCCCACTGGAAAATGGACAGGGAAGTCAGATTTGACCTCATCTGTGTCTCAAACCAAAAGCATTTGGGGTTTCCAAAAGAACTGGGATCATAAGCAACTATAGATTGGTGCAAACATAAAACATGGAGAAGGGCCATAGTTCAGTAGAACAGAACATGCTTTTTATTGTATGAGTAAAGTCCTAAGTCCAGTCTCTGTTTACTCCAGTGTAAATGATTTCAGGCTGTTGGCAACCCTTCTGCCTGACTCCTTGGATTCCTATTTCTAGTTTAATGATGGTACTGGGCAGAATGAACTAATGGGCTGTCTCAGGACAAAATAACTTTATGTGTTCACATATTTATTTATTTATTTGGAATTAAATTACTGTATTTAGAAATCCATTCCTCCCAGTTTGCTCCTTGAAATACAAAGCTACTTGCTTTCCTTACCGAGCTGAAAGCCATAAAGACAGATGCATAGCTTTCTAAGCAGAGGCTACATCTTGACTGTTAAAAGAATCGGGGTTCCAATTGGGTTTTTTAAAATTGATGAAAGTCACATGGTACTTGTCCCAGTTTCCATGTCCTTTAAAGAAACCCAGCCCAAACAAATAAACAAAAAACACCACCTCAAAGCACCCTCCTGATTTCCCTCTTCTGCCATAGAGGTTTTTTCCTTCATTTTTCTTTCTCTTTTTACTTTTCCCCACCAGCAGTAGACCCCATTCTGAATGATGGGGAAATCTGCTACTGCCACAATAATATCTACCTCTGTCTCTGCTTCAGAACCATTCCAACACATGGTACCATTTAGTATACTGTTAAAACAGTTCTTTGCCATAACAGGTGACCACTCAACAGTCATAGCACTACAGTATAACGTAAGGATTGGGTAGGAAACATTTTCAGGTTGTATGGAATCCTGCACATTTTATAGGACAAGAGCTGCAATACACAATGTGTGCCAACACACACATGCACACAGAAGAATACAGCAATTTAGGAATTGGTACAAAATTAATGACACTTCCCATGTGTTTTAAAATAAACCACATTTTGGGAAGATAATGTGTGCTCAAGTTGTGCATTGCGTATTCCTTGGTATTTGCTTCAGTTCTGAACCTGGCAAAATCGATGCAAGTGTAAGACATTTTGCTTTGCTAATCAAAAATATACTCTCTATAATCACAGGTATACCCTCTGCAAATATGTAGCCCTAAACACATATTAGAAAAATTGGGGAAGGACATTCAACCTGAGCACTTTGATAAATATGGGTCTGCTCTTCACAGACATTTGTAACTACTTAGGATAGAATAACTCAGCACTTTGGAGTTTGATTCTTCGCTGTGCCTCCTGGTAGAAGAGCCAGGTTCTATGGTCCAGGGCAAGCTATACAGTCCCACATAGGCTCAGAAGAAGGGGATAGTAAACCTTATTTCCTACCCAGAAAATACTGGAAAGGGGTCACCATATCTCAGAAGTGACTTGATGCCATAACCACACTCACACCGAGAGTTGAGTGAGTTTTTTCAGTGTTCTTGCCTGGATAAAAGTGGTACACAGTATACTGTGGCGGTTCTTTCTCTTGCCATGGTAAGTAGCAACTTGTCCTTTCATTTAGTTTTGCCATTATAGTGCAACGTGCAGTTAGAACATTTGTGGTAGGGAGGAAGTTATTTGTGGTAGGGAGGAAGTCATTCTTAACCCATGTCTGAGACCAAGTTATGTCTTCTCCAATGCCATGGGGTTCTTCATGGCTGGGAAGAAGGGAACACAACTACGTGTACTAGATATGGCTTACTAAGAATGCCTCATCCTAAAATAAAGGGGAAATAATATTCCAGTTCTAGCCACCTGTACCAAATTCCTAGTGTTCTTTGTTTTTCTGATTTCTGGCAGAGTAGAAAAGTTGTCCCTGATTTCTGAGGTTCTATTACAGTGGTGGCGAACCTATGGCACACGTGCCAGAGGTGGCACTTGGAGCCCTCTTTGTGGGCACCCGCGCAGTCACCCCAGTACAGAGTTTGCCCCACTCTTCTGCCCAGCAGCCCAATGAGAACACTTCCTCCCCAACACAAGAGTTCACCCCACCCCCTCTTCCCAGCAGCCCAATGGGAGGGCTTCCTCCATTCCCCCAGCACAAGTTCACCCCACTCCTCGGCCCAACAGCCCAATGGGGGTGTTCCCTTTCTCCCCTGTTGTTGCATTGGCACATTGCAATAAATACATTAAGTGGGTTTGGGGTTGCGGTTTGGGCACTCGGTCTCTAAAAGGTTTGTCATCACTGTACTATTACAATAGTCACTTCACATTTTCTCTTTACCCATAGAACCCTACGGAAGATAAATACTTGTACCCCATGATTCTGGAAATGAATGGTACACAAATAAGCCAAGAATTGTAAAGTTTCTTGTACACTAAAAGTACTATAGATGTTACCAGTCTTAATTCTATGGAACAAAAATGTTTTCCATTCTAAGTTACCTCACGAAAAGGAAAATATTTTCCCACAGTGCACAGAATACCAATTCCATGAATGAGCACACCTCTTTATTCAGATCAATTAGTCTAAAATAGCTACCTCCCACGTATTCGGAACTCTCAGACAATAACACATGAGAAATGCCACTTCACATGTACATATGGATTTAAAAAGTAGCAGCTAATTTACTGTTGCCTTAATATTGCTTTGCACCTGAAAAAAATGACAGTTCTTCTTAGAATGGAACTGGACACACAAAGATGTAGCCTCAGACACTTTCTGTTTTGTCACCTTTCTCCCATCATCGGGAAACACACGCTGTGCACATCAGCTTTGGCCCTGAACATCTCTGCATCAGAGTATGCTACTCCAGTATGGAGCGTATCCACACATGCAAAAAAAAAAAAAAGTTGACTGCTGTTAATGAAGCCATTCGTGTAGTGACAGGATGCCTCAAACCTACACCAGTAGAGAAAATATACCGTCTTGTTGGTGTCACTCCACCTAAGTTTAGGAGAGAAGTAGCATTGGACACTGAGAGAACTAAGCAAGAGAATGACCCTTGACACACTCTGAACAGATATGAGCCTCAAGTCTGTCAGCTCAGATCCAGGAAGAGCTTCATGGCAAAAGCAAACATTATGGAGGGTACAAGAGAGTAAAATCACATTAGAAGATGGAGGAAGGAGCTCACTGGACAAGCAACAACATTAAAAGGGGATATAGCTGAGGATCTCAATCTCCCCTATGTCACTTGGAGGACCTTGAATAGGCTGAGGGTTGCTTGGAGCCCCTAAATGCAAAAGCAACATGCTCAAGTGGGGTCTGCTAACAACAACATACAGTGTGAATGTGAAGAGACATGAAATCGGGCTCATTTATTGGTCTGACAATTGCTGCCAGAGACATGCACTGATGAAGACTTGGCAATGACAAAGTGAAGAAAGTGGCTTTATTTTGGCAGTCCAGGGTTTGATCAGGACACGAAAGAAGAAAAAGACTTTTCTCCCTTCTCCTTATCTATTTTGTTCCATTGCTTTTTTCCTGTTGATCCTTGCGTATGTACCTGTAAATGTGGAAGAGTGAGATGGGATACATGGAGCTCTGCTGGTGCCTTCAAAATTGTAATGGTTGCAAAAGTAAAACCAACACACTTTTAATGCTTTGGAGATACCAGTTTTACCAGTTTTTAATTATATTGATCCTGAATACAAAGAGGGTTTCTCAAGTACAGTACTGTAATAGCAAATCCTTATTAAGTGAGCAAGAACCTGCAAAGGCTGTTCCCTTCCCTATCTATTCTCAGTGCTTAACATTGTAAAGAGAAAGAAAGAGAAGTCATAACAAGCAGAAAGGCATACCTAATGTGATTGAGGAGATAAAAGAGGAGGAAGTAAAAAATTGAAAAAAGAAGCAAAGGGCAAGCATAGATCCTGGAAGTGAAGAAAAATAACTCAGTACCACCAAGACAAGAGTACTGTATCTGATGCTTCTTTGCTAAAAAGAGGAAGCTATTACTCACTTGTCTTCTTTTTGGCTGCTGGAAGAAGTATCACTCACTTTTCCATGACACATTTTCTCAGGGAGTTTGGTAATCCCTTTCTTGAATATGACATAGTGTCTAGCTTCTTCATGACCTCAAGATCTATATATTTTGGCCTGGCTTTCTGAACTACATTACATAGATAGCGTGTAATGAAATGCAAGCAATTCTAAATAAAATCAACAGAACAACTAGTCATAGAGGCAGTGGCCAAAATCTGTTGCTTAGTATAGTAAATCAGAGTAGAGTAAGCCCATTGAATCAGTGGGGATTTGGTTAGCCAGCTCTATATGTTCCATTAAATCAAATGGGTCTAGTCTAAATATACACATACTAGTCTAATATACTTTAGCATATTAAATCACAGAGCAGTTCCATTTGAATCAGTGGAACTTATGGAAGAGATGATATGGTATCCAAAGTACTTTAGCTTCATTTTCAATATTTGTCCTTCCAAGGAGCAATCAGGGTTGATTTCCTTCAGAATCGACTTACAGTATTTGATATGTTTTCTGTCCAGGTTACTCTCAAAATTCTCCTCCAATACCACATTTCAAAGGTGTCTATTCTTCTGCGCTCAGCCTTCCTTATGGTCCAGCTCTCACAACCATATACAGTATTTGTCACAATACCAGCCTTACCCTCGAGTAGGCCCTATTGTTCTTCTGAGTTGCAGCTCCCTGGCTGGACAACCCAGGCTTTAGATATGTGTAGATAAGGTAGCAACAAGCCAAATAACCACTCCATCTCTTCAGGTATTTTAGAAATATATTGAAAGCATAGCAAGGTTCAAGATACAGTCTATCATAAGATCAGGAAACATTTCAAACAGAAATAAAGCAAGTTGCTTGGTTTAAGGGAAAGCCCATAGGCCCCCTCCTTTCTCAAGCCTCACATTTTGCAGATTAAAAGCACAGCATTCCAGAGAATGACTGAGTGTGTGTGTGTGTGTGTGCACGCATGCGCGCATCTCTGGGTTACACCTCTGGCCCTCCCCCTTAGGGATTCCAGCCAATGATCTTACAGCAAGGCAAGTCAATCACACAATAAGTTTCATTTCTTCAATTCCATGACACACATATTGTTTACATTCCCTGAGGCACATTTATTTATTTATTTATTTATTATTTATTACACTTGATACCCCGCCCCAATCGGGAGAACCCGACTCTGAGCGGCTTACAAAACACTAAAAATAAAAGTAAAAGCATAAGAAACAGTTTACTCCAATAAAACATCAGTTAAAAGGTCATCAAAATATTACCACAAAAATTAAAAACAGTACACAGTCCCACTTCCAGACCCAGGTTGGCAGTCCTTTAAATAAGCCACCTGGTAAGGGAATTCGTATTCCCAGGTCCCCAAACCTGTCCAGCCAGCCAGGTTTTCACACCCTTCCGGAAGGGCAGGAGCTCTGTCTGAAGGCGCAGTTCAGTGGGCAGGAGGTTCCAGAGGGCCGGGGCGGACACGGAGAAGGCTATTCTCCTGGTACAGGCGAGATGCGCCATTCTCGCCGAAGGAACAACGAGGGAGCCTCTCCGATCCGTCCTGGTGGGACGGGCAGATGTTCTTGGGGTGACGCGGTCTCTTAGGTATCCTGGCCCACTACCATATAGGGCTTTAAAGGTAATAACCAGCACCTTGAATTGCACCCGGAGACATACTGGCAGCCAATGCAGCTCCCGGAGCAGCGGTGAGGCATGAGCATAACGCCCACACCCCACCACTACCCGGGCTGCCGCATTTTGAACCAGCTGGAGTCTCCGGATGGTCATCAGGGGCAGCCCCATGTAGAGCGCATTGCAGTAAGCAAGTCTGGAGGTGACCAACGCATGTGTGACCATAAGCAGAGCATCCCGGTCCAGGAGTGGGCGTAACTGGCGTATTACACGAAGTTGTGCAAAAGCCCTCCTGGCCACGGCTGCCACCTGCTCTTCGAACAGTAGCCGTGAGTCCAGGCGGACCCCCAGATTACGCACCGGGTCTGTTTGGGGCAGGGCTGCCCCATCCAGAACCAAAGGTGGAAGCTCCTTTGTTAACACGGGACCCCTTACCCACAGCCACTCAGTCTTGCCGGGATTCAGCTGTAGCCCGTTGTCCCCCATCCAGACCTTAACAGCCTTCAGACACCTGGAAAGGACTTCCACCGCACCGCTTGGGTCCCCACGGGCGGAGATGTATAACTGGGTATCATCTGCATATTGATGATACCTTACCCTGTGGGAACAGATGATCTCACCCAGCGGCTTCATATAGATGTTAAACAGGAGAGGAGAAAGTACCGAACCCTGAGGCACCCCGTATTGCAGGGGCCTAGGGCTGGACTTCTCCTTCTCCAGGCATACCGACTGGGTCGGTATTGTTTACATATTTCCTCTCTCCCCCAGATTTGGAATTGCCATTTTGAAAGTACTAAAACACATTTAGGTGGGTAAAAAGATAATAAATTAAGCACCATTTTAAATGGGGCTTGCTTTGTTACAGTATTAATACTGGGAATACCATTGCTTTGACTATATGGACTTTTGTTGTCAGGGTGACGTCTCTACTTTTTATTATGTTCCCTAGGTTTTTCATAGCTTATGAGACAATAAAGTGGGATGGAGAAAGTCTCAAAAGTTGCCAGAGAAAAAGTTCTTGGGCTTCAATTCTCAGAAGCCCAAGTCAGTACAACTGCTTATGGGAATTGGAAGGCCAAGCACATCTGGGGACCCAAGGTTGAGAAACACTGACATAAAGGTTTGATTACACGATGCATCATGGACCTGCCAAGCAGAGTTCGTACAATATTTCTGAGCTATCCCACCAAACTCAGGGTCCTGCTGTAACTGTTGTGCTGTTGGTATCCATGACTAGGTCTGATGATGAAGAAAGCATGAGGAAAGCACTGTAGAGCATGAGTGCTCCTGAGAAAGTAGTGGGGCTTTACAAACACCCAAACCAACAGAGAGTTAACCAATATTTCCCTTTCTCTACTTTTGTGTTTTACGTCCATTAGTGAGACAATCTGTCGATCTCTTAATTGGTTGCAGAAACTTCCTTGGCAATACTGAGCATACTCCCTAAACTTAGCATGCAGACTGTACTCCTCTAAGTAATTAGACATTGAAGAAAGACAAAAATGCCATTGTTCTTGCATAAGAGCTGGATCTTTACATCACTATGGGCATCCACACAGGCATCTGATGCAGTTGAAGGAGTGAAGGAGCACTATAGAAGAGCAAAACTGAGCTTGCTTACCATGTCTATGTCTAAGTAACCCAAGCCTTCTGACTTGCAGTAAGATTTCTACACAACAGATTTTTATGATATGTGTTTGGATTGCCATATTTCAGTAGGGAATGAGAGATAATAGCCATTCAAAATAATGTGGTTGGGTGGTTGAACTTGTTTCTCATGCTTAGTCCCAGACCTTCTGTCTTACAGACAGACCTTGTCAAATGGGAGGTAGTACTTCTGGCTTCAAACCCTTCCTTCTCAACAGGGAACAAGGTGTTGTCATGTTAAGAGAGGTGAGTCTAGCAGATTTGACTGATTTTGAATTTTACCTGCTGAGATTGATTGGAGTACATTGAAGGCAGTAAAGTGAAAGTTCTTCTGTAGTAGATAATTAACTTGGATGTTATGTTGCCACAAAAGGTGTATATAACTTTTAATACATTTTAAATATGAATGGAAAAGTAGACCATCAGTACTAATTATCGTTAGTTAAATAGAGTTGTCATGGTCAGAAGATCAACAGTCTACAACCACCCAGTAAGACTTGAGGAACCCAAATGCTTGGAATCAGAACAATCTTTGGCAGTTGATAAAGAAATAAATAATTGTAACTGTAATGGGTGGTTGTAGGGGACGAGAAGACCTTGAAAATGGCTTAGCTAGACTATTGATTAGAGGCACACTCTACAGCAAGGATTCTCAACCTGTGGCCCACAACACCATTTCATGTGGCTGCCTCCACCACACTAGGAAGTGCCATGTGGTGGAGGAAGGGCAAAATGGCTGTCCAGCCCCCAAAGCTGTCTGAGGGAGCATGACCCAGCCCTCGGCTTTAAAAGCAGTAATAATACCATTAGCCTTATGCAACATAGTTGCATGAACAGATTTTCCACTACTGATTCCAAACAAAACAGTGGCAGCTTGAAAACAAAAAGTTACAGCCCCAGGACTCGCTTCACCTGTCCCCGGAGGTTCCACCCTCACTGGGGCTTAAGAGTCATTATGGTGGCAGGACTTCTCGCGCCGCCACTGTCACCGAGAGCACCTGCGGCCGGGCGGAGGGGCTTGTCACTTGTTGCAGGATTTAGCAATTTTTTTCCATAGTCAGAATTAAGATGAAAAAAATATTCCAAAAGCTTCACTTTGGTTAGATGGTAGAAGATAGGTACAACAGATATTTATCTTTAGTAGAGTGTTTATAGCATTTCAGTTTTGTAGAGCAGTGAATTCATTTTTCTTCTTTTCTTTTTTTAGGGGAAGACGTTCTGGGGCCAATTGCAGGGTGAAGTGGCTATAAAGGTGGTGATAGATGCAACTTTTTGGCACAATACTCCAAATAGTTCCCACTCTTTTTTCTTTTTTTCTTCTTTGCTGCTGTTGTGTTAGTCACTGTTGAGGAAATGATTTTTTGAGGTTGCTTTTAGAGAGGATGTGAAGCAAAGTAGTTCTAGTTTTGACTTCTCCCTTTCACCCACCCCAGCCCTCATGGGGACAGGTCATCATTTTTGTTGTGCCTGAGTAGTTAGGAAGCCATTTCATAAGAGCTTCTGGTATGGGCTGAAATTGTAATAGCTCCCTCACTTTTGTTCATTATTAGCTAATTCCCATATCCTACTCACCCATAATCAGATGTGGAAAAATGAGTGGGCTCATTTTTACCCCATTTCTTTGATGGATCTCAAACTCATATATCTGAGTTCATAGTACGTATCTTGCTTTATGGCACAACCCACTGAAGAATGGCAGCTTCATTCTCTGAACTTTGTCTGTCCTGAGGCTTTTTCATTCACAAGGCAAGTCTTCAGTCCTCACTCCAAAGAACATTATAAGTATTCTCTGCTGTTCTATGCTTAAGAATCACCATATTTGCCGGTGTATAAGATGCATTGGGGAATAAGATGCACCACGGTTTTTAGACACATTTTAAAGGGGAAAAAATAATTTTCTACATCTTTTCATGAATTTCATCTTTTCTCCATGTATGTGTTTTTGAAGCTGCCCTTCACCCAGCTCTATCCACCACTGATCACCAGGAACCAGAGAGGGCAGGATTGGCAGGAGAAGAGGGCCCCTTTGGAAACTCCTTCACCCAGCTCCAGCCGCCACTGATCAACATTATAATTTTGATTACCGGCACACAAGATGCACCCCATTTTCCAGTGCATTTTAAGGGGGGGGGAGTGTGTCCTATACACCAGCAAATACTGTATATGATGTGTCTTTTTTATATATACGTCAGGAGTTCACTCCAAAATAGTGGTTGTAGAGAAGAGATGAGGATCCAAATGGGAGTACTTGGAGACTGGTATTACCACTATTGTGGCACTGTTAGTTGAATACATCCATATGAGTAGATACATGGATCAATCATGAGGAACTACACATTGTTCTGAAAGAAGTGGCAGTACCTCAATATTTGATTGACCTGATGCATTACCTATATTGAGAACAAAAATCTACTGTTAGGACAAAATATGGAGAGAGAAAATGGTTTCCTATAGGCAAAAGTGTCAGGCAAAGGTGCATTTTATTCCCATATCTGTTCAATTTGTATGCAAAACATGTCTTATAGAAAGCTGGAGTAGATTCAGATGAATGAGGAATAAAAACTGGTGGAAGAATCAATCAATACTTTAAGATATGCAGGTGACCTCCATCTTACTGGCAGAAAGCAACAATGACTTGAAATTATTTTTAATGGATGTGAAAGAATAAGGTGTCAAAGCAGGGTTGCAGTTGAACATTACGTACATAGTACTGTATATTGATTTACATATGTTGTGATATATATGTCTGAGCACGAAAGTAAAGTATGTCTACAGTAGTATGTTTGCTCAGTTCAAGAGAATAGTGAACTCACAGACTAGCATACTATCAAGATTTTACTTATCCTAATGAATTACTGTCTTGATCATTCTCCATTTTAAAAAGTTAATGTATGAGAATAGCATTATCTCACCATATCACCTTTAGGTCTTTTTTTCTAGATATGGTGACATGGTGTTATAGCTTTATTTTCACACATTTAATTTAAAAGAAATAAAAGAGCAGCAATCACATGAAAGACAGAGGCAGAATCATGACAATAAATTAAAGAAGCGAGAGCTATGGATTGGATTGGAATGCCTCTTGCCTCTTCGAATCTACAAGCCTAATGTGAACACTTATTATGATTGAAATCATACTGGAGGCTGTCAATCAAATCAAAACAGCACTGAATTTGAATTGGCTAATTGGTATAAAGAGAGATGAGATACACATAAAGCCTCCTCAAAGAATGTGGTATTTTTGAACCACAATCAGGCGTACCCTGGTAACAGCAATCTTGTGTTGCCGGCTAATCTTTTTCACACTAGATCAGGTGAAAGGAACTGCAGAAGGTGCCTTCATTTTGGTAGTTTCATGTCTGGCCTAGACACGAAAGAAGCAGCAGCAGCTTTCCAACTTAGACGCACAAGTGAAGCTTGATGTATATATAAATGTATAAATCTTGAAATTTTAAATTCTTATAGTTGGGATTTTGAAGCTCTGGGATGATGGGTTTGGGTTGTATTGTGTAGCTTTTTTGTGATGTGTAAACTGACTTGGGTTGCCCTGGCGAGGAGGGTGGTATAGAAGTATGAAAAATAAATAAATATAGTAAACTAAGATGATTGCTAAGGTCCTCTTTATTGAGAGGCTTATCATCTTGCTTACCAATTATGAGAGATCTCTCTGCAGATGATCTTAAGTTTGTAGCAATACTTTTCAGAACATACAATGGTAATAAATGTCTACAACATTTGTATGCTTGTGCGATAATTCTTTAAAGATATTTATCCCAGTAAAAGCATATCTGCTGCAATCACTGGTCCTATCTATCTGGAATGTTTATCATAAGAATGTCATTACTCTGCTTCTGATAACATGTTGCTAAAACTATCCTACAAACTTATCAGAAGGGCAAGTTAGAAAGGAGAAGATGTACAGTATACTGTATGTCTTAACTGGTTAGAAATAGACTTCAATGGCTCTTGCCAAATCATAAAAGGAAACAGTGTAATGCCTTAAAGTTGTGTACGTTCAGGAACAAGAACAGACCTGATTGCAGCATTTCAACTTATTGAACGAATGTGTTGAAATGAAACACAATGTTCTACATAGTTTTTTTGCTTACAATAATATGAAAGACAGCAAGACTAAGTGTTTCTCTTATTCTTGTATTTTTATACTAAATCACCAAACCATACATAAGAAATTGTTCTGGGAGTGAGTACTTTTAGGTCTACCTAACTCGACCCCATTTGTAATCTAATAAATTGCATTTGTTCCCATTCTTTTCAGTAGGATGTGTGAAGGAGAACTGAACCATGAGGCCATAATTAAGCCATTATGTCTGATACTGCAGAGATTATGTAGCCAATAGAACTGTTTGTCATTGATAGCTTGATTTTTTCATTAATGAAAGCTTTATCTTCCATTAAAATATTCAGCATCCTGAAGTACTCATTGGAGAAAAATGACAAGCAGAGAGGTAAAACACCAATTAATTCAATATTTAGAAGACAAAGAGTTCATACTGTCCTTGCTTGTAAGCAGTCCGGAATAGCAAAGCACCACTGCCAAGCTGTTTCTTGAAGTCAGTTGTCAACTCATGAGGTCTTCTTCTCCCCAGGAACTAACAGCCTCTTAATTTACGAAGGGATCAGAAAGAGGAGTCAGACGATCCCAGATACTAGATTATAAATCTGAGTTTAGAAAACAAACAGAATTGGTTTTGTCCTGATGTTGTTACACAGTATAGGTTGGAAACTTCAGTTCTTCTTGTGGAATTTTCTTTGATTAAAACGCCTTCCATTAAATCAAGGATTATCAACTTATGGCCCATGGGCCGCATGCAGCCCATGGCACCATTTCAAGTGGCCCACCATCACCTCCACCACACCACGAAGTGTCATGTGGTAGAGGAAGGGTAAAATGGCCATCTGGCCCCTGAAGCTGTCTGAGGGAGCATTACCCGGCCTCCAGCTTAAAAAGGTTGAGAACTCCTGCATTAAATGCACTTCATTTTGTCTGAGCCACTTCTTTGTAGTCCACATTATTGCACCACTCAAGAATTACCAAAGATATGTAGCAAGTTAAGACCCGACTAATATTTCAAGAATACATGGGGTGGAGCTCAGAGTTCACAGCTATATTCCTGTCCTGTTTTCATTTGTCTGAGTCACAAAACAAACAAGCTTTCATGTATTGTCAGGCCAAACCTTGCTTGGATCTGGTATTTAATTTTTAATAAGAGAGTCACAAGGTTGATGACAAGGTGGATAGTAAGGCTTATTCATATACAGTAAAACCTCACATAAAGAGCACCTTGCTTAGAGACTTAACTTGCTTAAAGAGCAGAATTTTCTCTGAATGGTTGCTCACTTAACAACTAAAACCAACCAAAATCTTGCTTAACAAATAAATTGAGGTTCACAATCCTCGACCCCCACCAGAAGTCACAATCGGTCACTTACAATGGTGTTTCGCTTAAAGAGCAAACTCACTTAAACAGCAATCCTGTGGAACACATTATGCTCTTTAAGCGAGGTACAACTGTACACCAAGAAATTGTACTCACAAAAACAAAAGCAGTCCAAGTGGAAGGAAGTCTGCGTATGTGTGCCTGGTTTCTATCTAGCCAGTGATGGGATGCAACAGGTTCACACCAGTTCGCCAGAACCAGTAGTAACTTTCCCCAGTGCCCCGGAGAACCAGTAGCAGCTTTTTTTGGAGGGGGGGAACCACCTTCGGTGCTTACCTTTTCACTGGTTTCCCCACTGTGCATGCATGCCAAGCTCTTGGTGTGAATGCACACCTACAGTGCTTGGCACGTATGCACAGCCTTCTTGCTGTCCTCCCAAGTGGGGAGGAGGAAGAGAAGCTGCTAGCCTGAAGCTCCCTATAGCCTGCTCCCCAGGGTAAGTGACTCACCTTTGGATGTGGTGTGTCTGTGTGTATTTTAATGTGTATTTAACACCTTTAACCTATATTGATTTACTATCACAGTTCCTAAAAAGGCTTGGCGGCTGGCAGGCCTGGCTTGGGATTTTTAAGCAAAGTCTTGGAGTTACCTCATCAGTAAGCTACACCTGTGCTGTTCCAATTGCTGTACCAGTTGGAGAACCCTTAAGGAGGTACAGCTGTTTTACATTTACATTAAGGCATATTATCCTAGAAAGCTGGTTAGGCAAAGACTTAGTACCTAACTTCTTTAACTGTTGAAAAGTTGAAAAGTGCCAAAATGAAGCCATCTTGTGGTGAGTTCATTCTCTAGTTCCTTCCATCTGACCTAGTGTGAGAAAGATTACCCAGAATAAGCTTTAAGCTCTGGTTTAAAAGCTCTGGTTGATTTGTGTTTGGGGTGGGTGGGTGTATTTTAATGTATTTTTAATTTAATTTAATGTAATTTATTTATGGGTTTGTGCTGTGGGTGGGTTGAGAGGTGTGTGTGTGTGTGTGTGTGCTTATTTTTATTTTATTTTTTATTATTTATTTATTTATTTTCTTTGGCCCCACCCACAACGTCATGACGTTGGCTCCGCCCATGATGTCATGACATTAGCTCCGCCGACACTGTGATGACATCACGGTGGGGCAGTAAAAATTTTGACATCCCACCACTGTATCTAGCTATTTTCTTCAGCAACTCTCACAGCAAAGTTCTTGTGAATCTTGTAGTGAAATAAAGGTGCACATGAAATTGGGAGAACTAATATAACATATTTTAATGTTTTGGTATTATTGTAATCAAAGCTGAATTAAACTGTGCAGGGGCTGGGCTGGTACTAGAATGCTATAAGGAAGGTTGGTAAACTGAAGCTAAATTCTGACAAGAGGAAAGATATATGGATTGGTGATTCCCAGTGCAGGAAACTGATAGGTGACTACCCATCCATTTAAAGCCCTAAATTATTTGGGATCCCAGTAGGTGAATAAGAGCAACTTCTATATAAACCTGATCACGCATCAATATCTACTAGAGAGGCCTTACTCTGTGATCCATAATTGGGAACAGAAAATTAAGAGGGGCTTAGGACAAGACCATGACACTGTTATTCATCTGGGTTTTCTGGGCAGTACTCAAAGCATGACCTGGGTATGGATTTCCATATACTGTACTGTAATGGCCAAAATCCTATTGCATAAATTACGCCTGCATCAGTGATTATGTTACTGGCAAGGGAAGATTTCTGGTACGTAATTTAAAAGTTATTGCTTTAATTTCTGGGTTTGCCTGGCTTGCCAGCAATGATACTGCTTAAATGCAAGTTGTGGATAAGTTATGAAAGCCCTGGAATCAAAGAAGGATTTTTTTTCTCTCACCTGTTATTAACATTATCTCTTCTTTGCAGGTGTTGTAAAGGTGAACGGGCACCTTGTGGTGAAAATCTTATTCTTATTCTTCCCACGTTCCCATATCACATTTTCCACACTCATCCCTCCTCCTGAAGGGTTTCACCCAATCACAGCACAGCATGCAATGACCATCATATTAGTTCAGTTCTCACAGTCTTCAGCCCGTTATGGCTACATGTTTGTTAAACCATCCAGCACCTGCTGTGAAAGCCACATTCCTCAGCTTTGATCATTCCATCATGCAAGAACTCAAAGACTACTTTACTCTGTAAATACAAAGGCCCCCACCCCACCCCACTTCCTTACAGGTGTAATTTATGGTATAGGATTTTAAGTTGTTTAAAGTTTTATTGTTCATTGACTGAAATCTCAAGATATGATGTAAGATATAAATACTTTTAAAAATGGAATAAATAATAGAAAACAATCTGGTCTAATATGATTTGAGCTCACAAAATTGGCCGAGTCAGTATCTCTCCTGCTTATGCCATCTGTGTTTCCTTGGAGAAACAGAGAGAAATGAAAATAAAAACAGAAATTGAGACCTAAGTCCATGGCAGTTTCTGCTTATGTTTATTGCCCTCATTCATAGATATTAATTCCATAATGATTGAGGGGTTGTGGAACTGTTTTCCAAGGGAAGCTAGACCTGCTTCCTGAATTGTCCTTCTGCAGCAGGTAACAACCTTTTATTCACAGGCACTTTTGGCAATTAAATGGCTGCTGAGGAAGGAGCTTCTAAGAGGTAGCTTTGGGCTTTGCAGATTTGCCTTAAATGACTTGTAACTTGGTTTTGAATTACATACCACTTATTGCAGTTTGTTTTAATATTTTAATAATTTAACTTGAAGTAAAATAAGGAGTGTGGTAGCTTAGTGGTTAAAACATTGAACTTGACAACTGGAAGATTGGCAGGTCAACAGTCCAAGACCCGAGTGCTGCACGATGGAGTGAGATCCCATCTCTGTTCCAGCTCCTGCCAACTTAGCAGTTCAAAAGCAAGAAATTGCAAGTAGATAGTAGGTACCGCCTTGACGGGAAAAATAATAGCCTTCTGTGTACTCTGGTGTCTAGTCATGCCTGCCACATGACTACGGAAGCAGATGCAGATAACAGTGGCTTTTTGGTTATAAACGGAGATGAGCACCAAACACTAGAGTTGGATACGATTGGCTTTTGAGCAACGGTGACCTTTACCTAAAATTGTGTTGCTCTTATTTATCAACAAGTCACTTCCAATCTACTGTGATCTGATGAATTAGTGTGTCAGATAAACTGAGAGCAATGTTGTCAGGGAGGTAGATTTCACTGATGGTCTGAACTCTTACCAGGATCATCCAGGGTGGGGTAGTCAAAGCAGGGGCACCAGACTAAGATGCATCCACTCTCTCCAAGATTAGCAGCCACATTAGCAGAAGAGAAATCCAGGGGTCAAAGAAACTCATTTTGAGAAGAGACCTGGTGGCGCAGTGGTTAAACTGCTGTACTGTAGCCCAAACTGTGTGAGTTCAATCCTGACATGGATCAAGGTTGACTCAGCCTTCCATTCTTCTAAGGTCAGTAAACTGAGGACTCAGCTTGTTGGGTCCAGAGAGTGTGGCATATAAGCTTAATTACTATTACTACTCCTGAAGGGTAGCTGCTAGGCAGCAACAATAGAAAGATCCTTCACAATCAACAGTAAACAAATACCTAAGCTTGCTCTTGTTAGTACTCTTTGGAAGGTGGCAATGAATATTCTCTACCTTGAAGGCCTTATAAGGAAATAATTCAAAATGAACTAAAATGATGCTGGTAAACACATAAACTTGGTTGTGAGCTGCCATTGAGTTCATTTTAGGAGAAAGATGTTATGTAAATTTATTTACTGATTTATTAATAAATAAATAAAATAGATAGATACAGTATAACATTTTTAAAAGCTTGTGGTGCTATAGGTTATACTAGATTAGTGATAAAGCTCTTCTGTGGAATACAGAAAACCTAAAATGCGGTACTGTACCTGAAACCTGCAGAAAGGTCAGAGCATTATTTTTTGTCTGAAATTTTGGAAAGCTGTTGATGGTTAATATAGACCAAGGTTCCTCAAACTTGGCACTCCAGGCGTTCTTGGACTTCAATTCCCAGAAGCACAAGTCAGCACTCCTGCTCATCAGGGCTTCTGCAAATTGAAGTCCAAGAGCATCTGGAGAGGAACCCTGGTGTAGACCATGCCAGGCATCTTGCAACTCCCACAATGTTGGACTCTCATAATCTTGCACTATTGGCTATGATGATGATCACAATTGTATCTCCAACGTCTTCTGGTGAGTTCCGTTTCCCCCATCCCAGTATGGAAGTTACCAGTGGACTCTATGCGATTCACTTTGGAGGATCATGTTCTGTAAAAAGCTGGAGTACCTTTTAACAAAAAGAAAGTTCATCCAGGCAGCCATCTAAATTTCAAGGATTTCCATAACAGCCATTATCCAAACCATCAAATGCCTTGCATTCTACAGAATGTTGAAAGTAAAAATTTGTAAGGAAAAAACACACAAGCGATCCCCCCCCCCCCAAGCTTCAGGCTACAATCAGCTGCCAACGAGTCTGTTTGTTGAACTGGTTCTTTTCCAGCAGTGTGCTAAATAAACTCCCCAAAGCTTGATATGCATTTGCCAAAAGCTGAATCATCAGTTTGTGGTTTTATTACAAATAAGATAGGGACAGTTTTTGTATGGTATCACGGAGCAAGTTAAAGGGTAAATATATTTATGCAAGATCGCTTATGTACATAAGATTATACAAATGAAATATTGATTAAATGTTTACAAAAACAAAGGAAAAGTAGAAGCATTCAGAATTCTTACCCCTTGTGATGTTATGTACGGGTACTTGTATAAAAATAATGATCCTAAGAAATAGAATCTTGCTGCTTTTTCCTCATTCATCTGTTCTGGAGTTTCCCTATAGCCAGCGAAGCTAACCCATTCAGAAATGGCATGTTGGAGTTCCATTTTCAGAAAGAACTAGCCCATTTTATTGTTTCTGTCATCCATAAAACTGAAATACACCCTGTTATGTACACATGCTTTGTTTTCCAGAAATTGCAAAGGGAAATACCTCCTGCAGATATGTGTGCTGTATGCATGTTTTGAAGAAGAGAACTGTGGTAGCTTAGTGGTTAAAACGCTGAATTGGACAACTGGAAGATCAGCAGGTCAGCAGTTCAAGACCTGAGTACTGCACGACGGAGTGAACTCTCATCTATGTCCCAGCTCCTGCCAACCTAGATGTTTGAAAGCAAGACATTGCAAATTAATAGGTACCACTTTGGTGGAAAGGTAAACAGAGTACCGTGCACGCCAGTGTCTAGTCATGCCTGACACGTGTCCACGGAAACATTGCAAATGCAGACAGCGCTGGCTCTTTGGCTATAAAGAGAGATGAGCGCTGAACCCTAGTGTCAGATACCACTGGTTTTTTAGCAAGGGCAACCTTTACCTTACCATAATCTAGGAAAGAGTAGGTTCTTTTTAAAAAGTGTTGCCTACAATATAGTGGTGCTTCTGCAGCAGAAGCATACAATATCCCTTCTACATGTGAACATGTTACATATAAGACTGCTTAGCACAGAAGCTTTTGGGGGCAAAATGTGTCTCCGACACTGAATCTAGTGGTCAGTCACCTGCCTTTTCCTTGAAAATATTCTAATCCAGTGGTGCCCAAACTAAGGCCCGGGGGCTGGGTGCAGCCCCTGAGCCCAATTCATCCAGCCCGCGAAGCCCTCGTCGCTCCTGGAAGCGGAAGTAAAACGCGCCCATAGGGGTGCATTTTACTTCTGCTTCCAGGAGCGATGAGGGATTTGCGGGCCAGATGAATTGGCCTCGTGGCTGCACCCAGCCCCCGGGCCTTAGTGACCGGCTTCCTGAACCACATGATCGGCCCACGGCCCAAAAGGTTTGGGCACCCCTGTTCTAATCCAACAATGTCTGTAGGCTTGTTTACTCATGCATATAATATTTGTGTGCTATCAGATCAACTCTGATTTATGGCAATTTTTTTGGTCAGGGTTTTCCAGACAGAGTGTATTCAGAAAGGATTTCTCATTCCCTTCTTCTGGTGGGGAGGCCTGCGACTATGCACCTTGCCCAAAATCTCATATCAGTTTGTGTAATCCTTTGTATATCTAGCTAGCAGTCAGACCCATTGAATTAAGCAGGGTTTGTCCTTCTTTCAAGGTCATAGGAGCACTGCCAAACTTTTCGTTCAGTAGTTGATTTTTTAAAAATAGTACCAGTGTTAAGTCTGTGTTTCAAGCTTATCAGAGAATAAACAAAACAAAAAACGTTGTAGACTGTTAAATTTTAATTTGATCTTTTGTGGCTCAAGTTCACTTTTTTTTAAAAGTGACAAAGTGGACTTGATCTACGAAAGCTCACATTAAACATTTTGTTTTGTTTATTCTCTGATATTTTCATTCAGTGGTTATTCATCACTGGATCGCAGGGAAACTGAATGTGTAAATGTTTCAGTGGTAGTTGTTTCACTGATGTGAAAAGATGAAACAGAGCAATGCCTGTAACAGATCTCCGTATGGAAGTCACGACTGTCACCTTTTAACTTCTACAATTAGAACCTCATGAGCAATCTCTTAACAGCAATGACATAAAAGAACAAAGCACAAAGGTCTTCCTTTTCAGCAGCTACCAAATGGACTTTGCCTGCAGCGGTTGTATTTTCTTTTATACACCAGGCACTATTCATTTTATTGCACTGGGTTTGTGAAAGGTAGTTTTTATGACTATGGAGCCTATATATCTCACAACAATCAATCTATCCACTGTACAACAGGCAGGTGTCCAGTTCTAGAAAAAGGAATTGAATTAATGCTGAAAACTGAGCAATTGTTGGTTGATTTTACTCACTCAAAAGCAATACCTAGTTATGGCTAAAACTATATTGAACAAGAGGTGGAGGCAAACATTTAAGGAACTCCAGATACTGGACAGAGCGCAAACTTAAAATGAAGCCAGAAATAGCAATTTCTTTTTCTTTACTTCCTTTTATCCCTTTGGGTGTCAAGGGAAGAATTAATCACTAAACAACAACAACAACAAATCACAGTGATTTTATGGCTTCATTTTTTGTCTGTTCTCTGTTTAGTATCTGGGGTTCCATGCCAGTGATGGGATGTCAAAAATTCTACTACCACGCCATGACGTCATGGACGTCATGGGCGTGGCCAATGTCATGATGTCATGATGTCATGGGCGGAGCCAACGTCATGACGTCATGACGTTGTGGGCAAGGCCAAAAATAATAAAAATAATAAAAAAATAAACATGCACACAGACCCGTAAATAACTTAAAGAAATAAAATAAATAAATAAATAAAATAAAAATTAAATAAAAGTACACCCACCCACCCAAAACACCATAAACCACCCACCCACCCCAAACACAAAACCCTCACTTACCCTTCTTGGGGCCGACGACCCCCATGGCCCGGGGTCACACGGCAAGGCACGCCCCATCGCCGCCGGAACCGAGGAGGAGGCGGGGCGCTCCATGTTGGCTCCAATTTTTAAAAAACCGGACCCGGAGCCACTGCCTGCTGCTACTGTCGCCGCTGCTGCCGCCTCCCGCCATCGCCATCGCCGGGGGGGGTGGAAGGAGGAGAGGGAGGGGACTGGAGTGCCGGGAGCGTTTCTGTAATTGATCCGGGTAGATGCATTTGCTTTTTCCCTCCTTCCTTTTCGTTCCGGAGCTTTCTCTTCCCCGCCTTGCCCGTTGATCGGCTCCCATCCCTTTCGGGGGCAAACAGGTCCTGCTGCCGCCGCGGGACTCGCACGGAAGAGGTGGAGATGCGGTTTTCTCTTTCTCTCCCCCCCGGGGGGGGGTTCCCTTTCCTCTCCTTGCCTCCCGTTGTTTCCCCTTTTACATCCATAAACCTCAAGGGGGGTCTGGGGAGGGATCGGGGGGCAGCCTTTCCATCTGGCAGCGGAGATCTGTGGCTTGGTTTTAGAAGTGACGCTTCACACGTGACGCCAAAAAGCCCGTCTTCTTCGTTGCCGCCGTCGCTGCTGGAACCGGAGGAGGAGGAGGCGCGCTCCGCTGGCCTGGGGCGACGGCGGCAACGGCGGCGATGGCGATGGCGGGAGGCGGCAGCAGCGGCGACAGTAGCAGCAGGCAGTGGCTCCGGGTCCGGTTTTTTAAAAATTGGAGCCAACATGGAGCGCCCCGCCTCCTCCTCGGTTCCGGCGCCGATGGGGACGGCAACGGCAGCAGCGATGGCAGGAGGTGGCAGTGGCGATAGAAGCACCAGGCAGCAGCAAGCGGCGGCAAGCGGCTCCACAGGAGGCTCCAGTCAAGGGCGGCCGGATCCAATTTTTTTTAAATCGGAGAAAAAAATGGCTCCAATTTAGTGCGCATGTGTCAGATTGAGTTTCTGCGCATGCGCACTAAATTGGAGCCATTTTTGCTCCAATTTTTTTTTTAATTTTCCTCCCGGTGAGGCGTCCGATCCGGACGCCTCAAAAACGGTATTACCCCCACGGAGAGCCCTCCGGAAATCCTTAAAACGGTTCTGTGGATCCGGTCAGAACCGGTGTCATCCCATCACTGTTCCATGCTTTTCAGCATGACTTTGAGCTCTAAAGATAAAAGAGGCAGCCATGGCTGACATCTATAAGTAGTTAGAACAAGGACTTTCCCTTTTCCTTCACAAGTGTATTTTTCTGGGGGGGGGGGGAAGCTTTATTTTTTAAGAATAAAGTGTGGATTTAAGTAGGTCAGCAGTTCAAGACCCGAGTGCTGCACAGCTGAGTGAGCTCCTGTCTCTGACCCAGCTGCTGCCAACCTAGCAGTTCAAAAGCAAGAAATTACAAGTAGATAAATAGTTATTTCTTCGGTGGGAAAGTAACAGTGTTCCATGTAATCTTGCACTGGTTTTCAAGCAAAGGCAACCTTTACCTTTACTATGTTCCAAAAAGAAAAATCCATAAATTAATGCTGTTTCTCTATCGCAGTACACTTACTCTCCAATAACTGCAAGGTTCACATATGTCTTTTAAATACTGTACCAACAAAGCAGAATCCAGCAGTGAAGCTTTTCCTGGTACGATGACGCATCGAGGGGGAAATTTCACTCTGCAGAATTCCTGCTTGTCCCACAGCCAAAGCCTTGCTGGAAAAATTTTCGCAGTCACAAAGCAGTGGCGGTGCTTCCCCATCTCCACTTTATATGCATTATAGGGGTGGTGTTTTTTTTTTTGCAAATATTTATGAGGCCATTAAATCAACAATCTAATTTTAGAGAAAGGCAAGAGTCACTCTATTTTAGTGGCTACTATTAAGTACTATTAAGATGGAGAACCTCCATACAGTCAGCAAAAACGAGACCTGGAGCAGACTGTGGCTCAGGTCACAACCTACTGATCGCAAAATTTAGGCTTAGACTAAAGAAAATAGGGAAATCAATTAGGCCAGACAGATATGACCTAGACAACATCCCTAAGGAATACACAGTGGAGGTGCGGAACAAATTTAATGGCTTGGACCTCATAGACAGAGTGCCAGAAGAATTATGGACAGAGATACGGGACATCATGCAGGAGGCAGCAAGGAAACCCATACCAAAAGAAAAGAAGCGTAAGAAACAAAGTGGTTGTCTGAGAAGGCTCTTAAAATAGCAGAGGAAAGAAGGACCGCAAAAGCCAAAGGGGAAAGGAAACAATACAATCACTTGAATCAGTGGTGGGTTGTTAAAATTCGTGCTACCCCACCAACGTCATGACGTTGTGGGTAGGGCAAAAAAATAATTTTAAAAAAAGCGCATATGTCAAACCTCTGTTTGACACATGCACAGGTCTTTTTAGTGTGCATGTGTCAAACCTCTATTTGACTGTTCAAAGAAAAGCAAGGAGAGATAAGGAAACCTACCTAAATGAACAGTGCAAAGAAATAGAGAAAAACAACACAAGAGGCAGGACTAGAGATCTTTTCAAAAAAATTGGGGAAATCAATGGAACATTTAAAGCAAAAATGACCATGATAGGGGACAAAGAGGGCAAGGAGGTAGCTGATGCAGAAGAGATTAAGAAAAGATGGAAAGAGTACACAGAGGAACTCTACAAAAAGGAACTTACCACCCCTGATAATAACAATGAGGAAATTGAACTTGAGCCAGACATCCTAGAGAGTGAAGTCAGAAAGGCCCTAAAAAAGCACTGCAAACAACAAAGCCAGTGAAGATGATGGTATCCCAGTTGAATTTTTCAAAGCCCTAAAATATGATGGAATCAAATTATTACGGTATATTCTATATGCCAGCAGATTTGGAAAACACAACAATGGGCGTTGGGTTGGAAAAGATCAGTATACATTCCAATCCTAAAAACAGGTAATGCCAAAGAATGTTCAAATTATCAAACAATTGTGCTCATCCCAGACACTATCAAGGTGATGCTCAAGATAATACAGGATAGACTTTAGCAGCACATGGAGAGAGAATTACCAGAAGTGCAGGCGGGGTTCAGAAGAGACAGGGGGACTAGAGACCACATTGCCAACATACCTTGGATCATGGAGAAAACAAAGGAATACCTGAAACAAGTCTACTTCTGTTTCATTGACTACACCAAGACCTTTGACTGTGTGGACCACAACAAAATGTGGCAAGTAATCAAAGAGATGGGAATACCATAACACGTCATATGTTTCATGAGAAATCTGCACATTAGCCAAGAAGCAACAGTTAGGACAGAATACGGAAGGGCAGAGTGGTTTGGAATAGGAAAAGGAGTAAGACAAGGCTGCATTTTTATCACCCTGCTTATTCAACTTATACACAGAGCACATAATGCACAATGCAGGGATGGAGGAATTACAATATGGGATCAAAATTGCTGGGAGAAACATCAACAATTTGAGATATGCAGATGATACCACCCTAATGGCAGAAAGTGAGGAAGACCTAAAGAAGCTCTTGATTAGGTTGAAAGAAGAGAGTGCAAAAGCTGGTCTGAGACTCAATATCAAGAAAACCAAGATAATGGGCCCTATCAGTACCTGGAAAATAGATGGGGGAAAGTAGAAGCAGTGACAGACTTTACTTTCTTAGGATCCAAGATCACTGCAGATGGTGATTGCAGCCATGAAATAAAAAGGCAACTGATTCTTGGGAGCGAAGCGATGAGAAACCTTGGGAACATAGTTAAAAGTAGAGACATCACATTGCAAACAAAAATTCATATAATCAAAGCAATGGTATTCCCTGTTGTAATGTATGGTTGTGAAAGCTGGACCATTAGGAAAGCTGAGCGCAGAAGAATAGACGTCTTTGAGAAGTTTATTTTATTTATTTATTTATTTATTAATTATTCGTATTTAGTATCCCGCCCCAATCGGGAAGACCCGACTCTGGGCGGCTTACAACATACATTACCGCCATAGGTAATGGTCATAACAATATATAAAAACCTTAAAAGTTCATAGAAAAATTTAAAACATTAAAGCAATAAAACAGATAAAACAACTAAAAACAGATACAGATGCCAGGTGGGGGGAGGGATGGCTGCCCTTAAATCAGCCATCCTAGGTGGGAACCTGCGTTACAATGTCCTCACACTTGACCCGCCAGCCAGGTCTTTACGCCCTTTCGGAAGGGCAGTATCTCCGTCTGCAGGCGCAGCTCTGTCGGGAGGAGGTTCCAAAGGGCCAGGGCGAACACAGAGAAGGCTCTCTTCCTAGTGTTCGTGAGACGAGCATCCCTGGCTGATGGAATAACAAGAGAGCCCCTCCGATCCACCCCCGTGGGACGGGCAGATGTTCTTGGGGTGACGCAGTCTCTTAGGTATCCTGGCCCACTACCATATAGGGCTTTAAAGGTAATAACCAGCACCTTGAATTGCACCCGGAGGCATACTGGCAGCCAGTGCAGCTCCCGGAGCAGTGGTGAGGCCCGAGCATAACGCCCGCACCCCATCACTACCCGAGCCGCCGCATTCTGGACCAGCTGCAGCCTCCGAATGGTCACCAGGGGCAGCCCCATTAGAGCGCATTACAGTAATCAAGTCTGGAGGTGACTAAAGCATGTGTGACCATGAGCAAGGCGTCCCGGTCCAGGAGGGGGCGTAACTGGCGTATTACACGAAGTTGTGCAAAAGCCCTCCTGGCCACGGCTGCCACCTGTTCTTCGAACAGTAGTCGTGAGTCCAGGAGGACCCCCAGATTACGCACCGGGTCCTTCTGGGGTAGAACCGCCCCATCCAGAACCAAAGTTGGCAGCTCCTGTGATAGCACAGGACCCCTCACACATAGCCACTCAGTCTTGCTGGGATTCAGTTGTAGCCCGTTGTCCCCCATCCAAACCCTCACAGCCTCCAGGCACCTGGAGAGGACTTCCACTGCACCGCTTGGGTCCCCACAGGCCGAGATGTACAGCTGGGTATCATCTGCATATTGATGATACCTCACCCCGTGGGAACGGATGGTCTCACCCAGTGGCTTCATGTAGATGTTGAATAGGAGAGGAGAGAGCACCGAGCCCTGAGGGGCCCCATATTGCAGGGGCCTAGGGCTGGATTCCTCCTTCTCCAGCCACACCGACTGGGTCCTGCCCCTCAGAAACGAGGAAAACCAGGACAACACAGTGCCCCGGATCCCCAATCCTTGGAGCCTTCCCAGAAGGATACCGTGATCAATGGTATCGAAGGCCGCTGAGACATCGAGAAGAGCTAGAACGGACTGATGACCTCCGTCCCGCTCTCTCCAGAGATCATCCACCAATGCGATTAGTGCAGTTTCCGTACCATATCCGGGCCTGAATCCTGACTGAAAAGGGTCCAGATAATCCGCTTCATCCAGGACATCCTGGTGTTGGAGGAGAGTTTTCAGAGTCCACTGGACAGAGAGGAGAACAAATAGGTCAATCTTAGAAGAAATCAACCCTGACTGCTCCTTAGAAGGTCAAATAGTAAAGATGAAGCTGAAGTACTTTGGACATCAAATGAGAAGAGAAGACTCACTTGAGAAGGCCTTGATGCTGGGAAGGGTGGAGGGCAAAAGAAGAAGGGGGCGGCCAAAGATAAGATGGCTAGATGGCAGACACAATGGGCACAGAGCTGGGCAGGTTGAGAAGGATGGTAGAGGACAAAGGTGCCTGGAGGAAAATGGTCCATAGGGTCGCAAAGTGTTGGAATCGACTATGCGACTGAACAACAAAATTAAGTCCTGTCAAGTTGTTTCTGATTTATGGCAACTCTATAAATGAGACACTCGAAAATATTCAGTCCTCAACAGCCCCTCCCCCTCAACTTCTGCAAATTAAAGCTGGTGACTTCCCTTAGGAAATCAATCCATCTCATGCTTAGCGTTTTGTCGTCCCTGTTGTTTTTCTTCTGCTTTCTCCATGTCTAGGTCAGATGTGAAACTGCCAGAATGAAAGCACCTCTTGGTGAGTTTATTCTGCAATTCATTTCACTTGACCTATTGTGAGAAAAATTAGCTGGCAACAGAAGGTTGCAATTACCATGGTACGCCGGACTGTGGTTCAAAAATACCACATTTTTCAAGTCTCTGTGTACCCCGCCTTCCCTGCTGTCTTCCATCTTTATCAGAATTGTATTTTCCTGTTGCACAAAGTAAGACAGCTTCAGGTTAATCATTTTTGCCTCCAGTCAGTTCAAACTTCACTTGCTCTAGAACTCACTTGTTATTCTTTGGTAGTTCAGGGTATCTGCAAAGCTGTCCTCCAGCACATTTCAAACGAACCAATTTTTGTCATGTCAGTTTTTATTGTTCAGGTTTCACACCCATACATGCTGACTGGGAATACAAGAGTGTGGATGATCTTGGCCTCCAGTGATACATCCTTACAATTGATATTTTCTAACTCCTTTATTGCTACCCTCAAAGTCTGAGTTTTCTTTTGATTTCTCAACTAGTCTCCATTTGATGACTGGACCTTAGGTATACAAAAACTTTCACTATTTCAGTCTCTTTTCATTGTCAATGTTAAAGTTGTGTACTGGCTATTAACTGTTTTGCTGCTTTTGTGCTCAAAGATATAACATCCCTTCAAGAAGAGACAATCTTGCCTCTGACTAGGGAACTATTAAGTTGTTATGTACAAAAGCTCCACCTTTTCAAATCATCAAGCTGGTTTCTAGGTGGAGACCTATCTTGAGTCACAAAAGATCAGGTTGCATACAAGCATGCATCCAGGTCAGTCATGACTATACTTTCATACAGCCATCTACATGCTGTATTTCCTGGGACATTACTACTTGCATTTCTGACTCATAGGTTGCACCAGGTATATACTTGCATTACATTGAATATATACTTACATTGGTTATATTGAGTTATACTTACCGGTATGTAGGTTTTGTTTTGTCTCATTAGTTATACTGAGTAACTATGGGCAAGTAAAAGCATTTACCTGTATAAGCCAAACGTGAATTTTGCAAGGTAGTAATCCTAAAACGGTTGGTTTTATATGGATTGACACCGCTGTGCTTCATACAATTGTGATCCACAGAAACCACAAAAAATATAGGGATTTCACAGAATAATTTAAATCAGGGCTTCTCAATGTTTTTTAACTGTGGGCCAGACCATGCCCCCTCACAGCTGAGCGGGCCAGACTGGTGCCAAAAAGCATGTCCGTGGCTGTCTACGTGGGCATAAATGAGTCTGTGGCCAATACCGCCGTCACCAACTGGAATAAGGTTGGGGGCAGGATTATTTGGTGCCACGGGCCAGATTCAGCCCATGGGCCTTAGGTTGCACCCCCCCCCATTTAAAGTCTTCTTTGCTTCCTCTTTTACCCATCAAATGTTGAGAGAGACAAAGTACGGTAGTACAACATAAAAGTGGAAAAGTATTTGCAATGAAGATATTAGGAAAAAAATCAGTCAGAAACATTTTGGCGTCTTAAAGACTGCTAAATTTTAATGTGAAGTTTCATAGATCAAGTCCACTTTCTGACATAAGAAGTTATATGATTAGATTTATACATGGCCCTGTTATTACATAGATATCCTGATACAGTAATACCTCAGATAACGCTAAGACTTGGTTCCACAAGTCTTGGTGTTAGCCGATTTTTAGTGTTATCCGATGCATGTTAAAATCCTATGGGATGTATCCGATAACATTAAAGCTCCATAGAGATACATTGTAACTGCACAGACTTTAGCGGTTGTTATCCGATACATCCCATAGGACCTTAACGTTATTCGATCCAATTCTCCTCCCCAGATTACTTAACGTTATGCGATTTTAGCGTTATCCGAGGTGTTACTGTAATTGATAGAGTAAAAGCAGCTTATCAGTAAAGAAATAGGTCTATCAACTTGTGAAGAGTATCAATTGCCAGTCTACAGGCTAATATAATAGTGGACAGAAATGGCAAATTGCATGAATTCATGCTGTGCCTTATCGGGAGAATTAATTCTATAGCATTGCCTATGTTATCTCTGACATTTATCAGATCTTATATTCAACCTGTTTATTACATAGCCATTGAACTTTGCTGCATGAGAGGGAGAAGTGAGATAGCTGAAGAAGCTTCACTCATGGCAGCTTTTGATTCCTACCTTGTAAGAACTGTCTCTTGTCATTATCTACTTTAAGTATGGGTATCTAAGTTGCTTCTTTTTTATAATGTCCCTTGGCACCAAAACACGTGTACAGTATATATATTTATTAAACAATATGTTTAGCCAGAAAGGGGGTTAACTTTTTATACTAAGGTCAAGGAAAGCAAAACATATTCACTTCTGGCTTAATTGGCAATACTTTAAGAAGTTTTATCCTCTGCTGGCTTACTTCCAATCAGCTGTGTCCATGAGGAGTAAAACACCATAAAACAGCTTACGCAGGTCTTAAAATGGTAATTCACCTTGGAAATAGTGATTTTGCTGAAGGATGTAAAAAGTTGTAAATGAAGACACTTGTTGTTTCTTTCCTTCCTTCCTCCAAGGGCAATTGATACTATATACATATTTTATGTTTACCCATTCTAGCTTTTTAATAACCTTTTTTGTCCTTCATGTCCAGATCAAACTTTAGTAGACTGCCAAAATGAAGTCACTTACTTGGCTTTGTCATTTGCCAAATTTAAATCTTCATTGTTAAGTTTCTGGTAGTAATCGGCAGACCAATAAATAAGATTATGTATCTCTCCAGATTCACACAGCGTGTTGTAGTCCACCAGCACCCCCAATTTGAGCATATTGGTCTTGCATTTAGGCACTCTGACCTTAAAAGTCAAAGGCCAAATGTTATTCATTTCCTCTGTCTATTTAGTGAAAATTCACGGTATGATGCATATTTTCTAGTAACACTATGAATATGTTTCCAAAACAATTTTTATCAAGAAAATGATGAGATAAATAAGCCGTGTGTCAGCTAGAAAAATCAAGCATTAGCTTGGCTCACAGCAAATTGTAGAAAACGTTTGTATGTATGCTTCAAAATCAGCCCTCTACATAGTCAAAAAGGCCAGCTTTCTTTTCTCTGCATTGAGGAACACAGTCAATGTGCTGTTTGCTAGAAAGCTTTCTCCTGGCCTTAGAAACTGTTATGCCACTTGTGCTTTTAATAATTAATCCCAACAGAACATGAATCACAAAGAAGCAACTGACTGCAAATTATGGAGTTTACTTTCTTGCTAGAAAGGTTAAAAAATAAGCCTGATGTAAGTCATGCTAAAAGAAACTAGTGAGCCCAAGTACTGTACAGTCAAACCTCGCATAACGAGCACCTCACTTAAAGAGTAACTCACTTAAAGAGCAGAATTTTCTCTGAATGTTCGCTTCGCTTAAGAAATAAAACCAACCAAAAACTCACTTAACAAATACATTGGGGTTTGCAAACTCCCCTCCCCCAATTGGTCATTTACAATGGTGTTTCGCTTAAAGAGCAAACTCGCTTAAAGAGCAATCCTGTGGAACGCACTATGCTCTTTAAGCGAGGTACCACTGTATTGTATACATATATATAATTTACTTCCTGGTAGAGCTTAAACTTCCACTTACTGCATCCCACTATTCTGACCATGAGTCACTGGCTCTCACATCTCCTGGTTCCTCCCAACAACTGTTTATCCGAAAAAGAGAAAGAGGAAAGAAAGAAAAGAGCATTTTTCTTTCTTTTGTGATGGCTTTTGAACCCTTAACATCCTGACAAGACAGATATGTGGACATTGTATCATATGACCATGACTCCTTCCTCTAAACACTGTGCTAAAAAGTGGTACCAGTAAGCAACCGACCATTTGGGAAATTTTCCAAATGGAAGGTGTAGAAATGTAATAAATAAATAAATAAATAAATAGATGGAGGCACTGCTACTGCCCTGAGGTGATTTGATAATCCTGTTTGATCGGTTCCTTTATGTGCTGAAGTAAAGCAGGAGGTGAAACCTAAGAAAAGACTTTTCTGCAGAAACTACCTCATCTGTGAAATGACGTCCCATCAATCTATATTTCTGTCATGGATTTTCAACACTAAATAGAAATGGTTTTATTTGCCTACGCTTTCAAATTCAACTCACTGGTTTACTTTCCCTGCTTGAATATAGTGCATTTTAGCTGCACCATTTAACCTGCCTTTATAGCTCTGGTATTGCTTTGCCTTGATTTTTTAAAACTTTGGTTTGTTTAAATTTATTCTCATTTATTGAGCTGCCACAATTTGTATTTATTTAGGAAAAACAAGTTATAGATTGCTGCATAAAATACTACACTATAGTTCTTGGGTAATATAATTTGCCTGTTTTGGCTAGCAAATTTGTAACATTCACTTGATCATTTAGATGCTACCTCACTGCAGCTCAATAAATCTACCAATTCCTGTTCATTAACTCATTTTAAATTATTCTAAATTCTACATCTTTAAAAAACAATGGAAAAATAATTGCTAAGCGTAGAAAACTGCAATTGAGTAAGCTCATTGAATCAATGAGGATTTAATGAATCAGTTTTTCCACAGTTTATAAATTAGGGATTCCCCTTGGAATCGATGGAATTAGTGGAGTTAATTCATCAAATCTCACTGCATTGATTCCCGTGCAATTTAAACTATGAAACAGAATTTTGGCCAATGATCTGTCCACATATAAACAAGCACTTAAACTTAAATGGCTAAAGCCATAAAAGAATTTAAATGCTTGGAAAAGTCATTTCAGTCAGTAAATCTTTGAATCAACCTATTTAGGCTTTTTGGTCAACCCAGTTGAAGAAAACAAAGCTTTCATGGATAACTCTAGTTAATAAAAGTTAGGCAGAGCCTCAGTTTCAGGACTGTTCCACACAATTCAGTGCAATGACATAAATATACTCCTGTGCCTGAAAAGGATTGTGCAATGACTTGCTCAAAGTAAAAAAAGATTATTAGGCCATTCTTCTCAAAAGACAGAAGAATTACAGTCAAACCTCGCTTAAAGAGCAGAATTTTCTCTGAATGTTTGCTTCGCTTAACAAATAAAACCAACCAAAAACTCACTTAACAAATAAATCGGGGTTCACAATCTCCCCCACCAGAAGTCACAATTGGTCACTTACAATGGTGTTTCGCTTACAGAGCAAACTCGCTTAAAGAGCAATCCTGTGGAACACATTATGCTCTTTAAGCGAGGTACAGCTGTATTCTGAAAGGACATACAGTATTCAGCTTTAGGAAATCATCAACAAGAGGGGGCTCAGGTCTTTAAAATTACCCAGGCAAAAAATAGCACTGACAAGAAATGGAATTACATATATCTGCAGTCAAATTTAGTTTATCTCTAATTGCCATACTTCTTCTTGTGCCATATCCGAATCCAACATTGGCGATCATCATGGCGATCAGCCTTGAAGACTGTCCTGTGAATATAATGCCATGGCCTTTCATCTGCCTTCTGCATTGCAGTGTCATACCCATTCCACTGATCCAGCTCTGCATGTCACTTTCTCCTCCTGAGCCCTTTTGGCACGCAAAATCCTCCTCAGCCCCTGGTCAGGACTGATGAAGCTGCTGCCCTCCATCAAGATGGATTCACGTGGGATTTAATCCACTTGGGGACTATCATCCTTCACTGTTGACTTTGCCAGGGTCACTAGTCCTCAGGGTTGTCAGGTTAGTTAACCACCACCTGACACTCGGCGTTGAGTCACTAGCAGTATGATCCACTCTATTACCATAGCAGAATAACCTGGCCAGACAGAGAAAACATGCTTTTACAAATAGTCCCAAACCCAAAATTAATACATGCAAGATATACAGAACTACCAATGTTGAATCCAGCTATATATTCTGAGCACAGTACTTCTGAAGTATTGAAAATAAAAAATGCCTTTTGTGTACATAACATTTTACAATAGGAGTACTTAATAAATTAACATTTATTAAGAATTTTCACAAACACAACATTTTGTTTCATGAGACAATTTGTAATTGTTTTAAAAGGAAATGAAGATGTCACAGTGGACTTTCCCACTGGTCTTACAGTCTTGGCATGCTTAAAATGAGAAGTGGCTGAATTCTGTACCCTGCTAGTTACATAATGCTACAGTACTTGCAAATAACTGTGCTTCTATCCTTCTGCTCCCTTGGCCCATATTTTGTGACTAATCCTCTTTTGCTGCCCTAGAGCCATGATGGCCAACCTTAGCACTCCATGTGTTCTTGAACTTCAATTCCCAGAAGCCCTGTTCAGCAGGAGTACTGACTTGGGATGCTGGTAACTGAAGTCCAAGAACATCTGGAATGCCAAGGTTAGCCAACACGGCTCTATAGTAATTCAAGACAATAGTGGTGTTGCTTTTGGCACAGAGATTTAGACATCCTCAAGGTTCAGTCTACAAATGAAAGGAGAACGGAAGGAACCTAGGTAGAGATGTCCATTATATTCATGTGCTTCACTTATGTATGCTGCCACCATTCCGTTTGGGTCATGGAAACTTCTTTTGTAGGATCCAGTATCACTTAACTCTACAACAAGGCTGTACTTGGGCACAAATTTTATCACAGTTTCTTGATTGAGCAGCTGAAAGACAAGAATACATTTTAGGAACATTTGTCTTTTAGTCATAAATATCAAAAACAATCTATTAAGCCAATGAACAATTAATATGGATTTTAAAAAATATATATGCAGATTTTAAAATGGATTTTTAAAAATATATGCAGATTTTAAATACAGTAATACCTCGGATAACGTTTACCTCGGATAACACTAAAATCGCATAACGTTAAGTAATCTGGGGTGGAGAATTGGATCGAATAACATTAAGGTCCCATGGGATGGATCGGATAACAACCACTAAAGCCTGTGCGGTTACAATGTATCTCTATGGAGCTTTAACGTTATCCAATCGATCCCATAGGATTTTAACATGCATCGGATAACACTAAAAATCAGATAACACCAAGACTTGTGGAACCAAGTCTTAGTGTTATCCAAAATATTACTGTACCTGAAAATGTCAACAAAGGGACATCCACAGAAAATACAAACAGCTAGAGTAAAAAAAATCCAGTTAATCCCAGTGCCATTTTAGTCTCTTCCACTGAAATCAACCTGAATATTTAACTTTATTGTCATTGTGTTTGAAATAATTTTTAAAAAAATTCATGTTTCTTGTACAAAAATTTATTTCAGACTACACATCCTTAATATGTAACAGAAATTCCTACAGTCCTCTCAGAATTGATAGCCCTTAAATGTGGCAAGTAATTAAAGAGATGGGAATACCGGAACACTTTACAGGCCTCATGAGAAATCTGTACATGAATCAAGAAGCCACAGTTAGGACAGAAAATGGAATGACGGAGTGGTTTGGAATAGGAAAAGGAGTAAGACACGGCTGCATTTTGTCACCCTGCTTATTCAACTTATACACAGAACACATTATGCGCAATGCAGGGATGGAGGAATCACAATTTGGGATCAAAATTGCTGGGAGAAACATCAACAATTTGAGATATGCAGATGATACCACCCTCATGGCAGAAAGTGAGGAGGACCTAAAGAAGCTTCTGATTAGGTTGAAAGAAGAAAGTGAAAAAGCTGGCTTGAGACTCAATATCAAGAAAACCAAGATAGTGGCAACAGGCCCTATCAGTCCCTGGAAAAGAGATGGGGAAGAAGTAGAAGCAGTGACAGATTTTACTTTCCTAGGATCAAAGCTCACTGCAGATGGTGATTGCAGCCATGAAATAAAAAGGCGACTGATTCTTGGGAGGCAAGCAATGAGAAACCTGGGGAGCATAGTGAAAAGTAGAGACATCGCATTGCAAACAAAAATTCGCATAGTCAAAGCAATGGTATTCCCTGTGGCAATGTATGGTTGTGAGAGCTGGACCATTAGGAAAGCTGAGCGCAGAAGAATAGACGCCTTTGAGATGTGGTGTTGGAGGAGTGTTTTGAGAGTCCCCTGGACAGCGAGGAGAACAAATAGGTCAATCTTAGAAGAAATCAACCCTGACTGCTCCTTAGAAGGTCAAATAATAAAGATGAAGCTAAAGTACTTTGGATATCAAATGAGAAGAGAGGATTCACTTGAAAAAGCCTTGATGCTTGGAAGGGTCGAGGGCAAAAGAAGAAGGGGACGGCCCAAGATGAGATGGCTAGATGGTATTGTAGAGACAATGGGCACAGAACTGAGTGAGTTGAGGGGGATGGTGGAGGACAGGAGTGTCTGGCGGACAGTGGTCCATGGGGTCGCAGAAGGTCAGAATCGACTGTGCGACTGAACAACAACAAATCCAAAATATATTGATTCAGTCTAAAGCAGGGGCTCCCAATCTAAGGCCGACAGCGTCATTTCATGTGGGCCCCCATCCCTCCAAGGACATTTGAGAAACAAAATGGCTGCCTCTTTGAAGCTGTTGGGACAAAATGGCCACCCCCATCATGCAGGCAGGGCAAAATGGCTGTCTGGCCCTCAATGCTGACTGAGAGAACGTGACCCGGTCCCCAGCTTGAAAAGGTTGAGAACCCCTGGTCTAAAGTCTTCAAAATTGTCCAAACAGATATAAAATAAACATATATAAGGCATTTGTTGTATTAAAATAAGAAGTGGAGACGGGAGTACCTTCTATATTGGAGGAGAAATGATGTTCCATTTGCCCCAAGAAATTGCACTTGGTACCCCTGGGCAAAAGGCCATCAGCATGACCGTCCCAACCCCTCTATGCATAATCTTAAATGGCTATTGACAGGTTAGTGGATTCTGAACTGGAGGAATGTTAGGTTTGAAAATAAAATCATTGCTATTAATCAAAAAAATTAGAAGACTTTTCCTAACTAGAAAAATGTTGCTGTTAACATTTAGAATTGAAACCATTTAGCTCAGTAAATTAAAATTATTGTTTTGTCACATACATTGATAGGATTTTAGCTACTGTGTATTTCAGAACTACAGTAATACCTTGGATAATGCTAAGACTTGGTTCCACAAGTCTTGGTGTTATCCGATGCATGTTAAAATCCTATGGGATGGATCAGATAACGTTAAAGGTCCATAGAGATACATTGTAACCGCACAGGCTTTAGCGGTTGTTATCCGATCCATCCCATAAGACCTTAACGTTATTCGATCCAATTCTCCTCCCCAGATTACTTAACGTTATGCGAATTTAGCGTTATCCGAGATAAACGTTATCTGAGGTATTACTGTACTCGTATCAGCTTTAAATTGCATAGCTCCACAAATAGGATTCCAGCCATTATTTCAAGTTCTGTATAATACTGACTCCCCAAAAGCTCCCTTTACCATCTCCATCTTTTAAGGAAACAGCAAGGCCATCATCTGAAACCACTAACAGTAAGTGGTGTTATTTCTACAGTAATAATGTGCCTATTAAACAGATTTAAACTTTTGTTAAACCAAATATGGTTGGAGAGCAGAATATAAATACTCTAAAATGGAAAAACAGAAGTGTTAAAACTAGTTCTAATGGTATGGATTGGTTGGGGCATGAGAGCAAATGGACCAATCTAGTAAAAAAGATAATTAGAAATAAGAAACAGAATTTCTGTCAAACATTTTGAGCCCATTCCAGTACAAAAAACATAATTTTAGGAGCAAATTTGATCTTATGTTAAATTGATTTGTTTTTACCTTGAATATAATTCTTTTAATCCATGGTTTTTCAGATAAGAAATCCATCATAGAGAAACCAGGGTTAGCTCGAACCGCTGACATGGCCACCCAATAACCTCCAGAGCTGCTCAAACGTATGTTGTCTGGAAATCCAGGCATATTTTCAACAAACATGTCTTCTCCACCTTTCATTAAGCCAGATACATAATATCTGAAAAGTTAGCAGATGTAACATCTTACAAACCACAGACCTGTAGATCACTTACAAACTATATGTAAAGGTAAAGGTTTCCCTTGTTCGAAAGCCAGTCGTATCAGACTCTAGGGTTCAGTGCTCATCTCTGTTTCAAAGCCAAAGAGCCAGTGCTGTCTGCTTCTGCAGATGTTTCCATGGTTATGTGGCAGGCATGACTAGACACTGGAGTGCACAGAACGCTGTTTACCCTCCCACCAAAGTGGTCCCCTATTTATCTACTTGCAATTTCTTGCTTTTGAACTGCTAGATTGGCAGGAGCTGGGATGACGACGGGAGCTCATTCCGTCCTGCAGTACTCGAGAATTGACCTGCCTTCCAGTCAGCTTCTTAACCACTTGAGCCACTGCAGTCCCCTTACAAACTATAATGGCTTGTAAATGCTTCCTGTTTAGCAAGGATGAGTAGTGGAGAAAATATACCTAGGAGGCTAAGTTCCAACCTCACCTCTGCACATCAATCAAGAGTCTCTGAAGACTTACTTATTTAAGCAGGCTTTCCCCAGATATTAATATACAGTATCTTAAGCTGTAATATGAATTGCTAGGAAGTTGGACAAACTGCTGCTTTATTTCCCAATTGTTTATTTTTTTCAAGATTGTGTTTAATGGATGTTTTGTACTGCAGGATAGAATGAGCTCCAGTCTCTGTCCCAGCTCATGCCAACCTAAGCAGTCCGAAAGTAAGAAATTACAAGTAGATAAATAGGGACCACTTTGGTGGGAAGATAAACGGCATTCCGTGCACTCCATATAGTCATGCCTCCCACATGACCACAGAAACGTCTGCAGAAACACACAGTGCTGGCTCTTTGACACAGAGATGAGCAATGAACCCTAGAGTCAGATACAACTGGCTTTCAAGCAAGGGTGACCTTTATCTTTACCTTGTATCTCTGATGTCATGGATTTATGCTTTGTTATACAGATTGGTAAGATTTTCTTTAATGTGTTTAGTTTTTTGGGGGGGTTGGAATTTTTTGGAATAGTAGCCATGTTAGTCTGTGTTTCAGGCTTATCAGAGAATAAACAGAACAAAATAAAAACAAAAATGCTATAGCACTTTAAAGGCTAACTGTTATGTTTTACTATGAGCTTTTGTGGATCAAGCCCACTTCATCAGACAGTTTTTAAAAAAAATAATTTACTACCATGTTATTGGTCACACTTTATTTCCTGGTTCTGTTTGTTAGTAATGTGATGTTTTATATGTTTGTGAGCCATGGTACCTGTAGCAAAAAGGATGGGGTATAAATGCAATAAAGAAATAAATGACCGACAAAATCCAGTATTTCACATGATCTAAAAAATAAATCAGTTAGAAAGATGATACTGACTGTAAGAAATTATGTTATCATCCACCCTGTTTAGCAACCTAAACAAATGTTCTATTTACCTTCGCACTCTTGCCATCGTTGTTTCAGCCACCAACACAAAGTCTTCAGAAGGTGACAGCTGGACTCCATTTGGAAATCTGAGCCCTTCCATTAGGACTTTCACTTCTTTTGTCACAGTGTCGTATTCAAATAAGCTAAGGGCACATTAATTGCAACATTAACTATGAAAGCCACTGAGTGGCAACTGGAATTTTCTATTCTGGCATTCCTGATTATAAAAACAAGGATTAGTTTATGAAAAATATTGGGCATCAAATTTGACTACCTGTTTACAAAGAGCAGGGGCCCAGAAAAGACATAATACCTGCTTCCTGAACTCTGACCAGCACAATAGTTCCATCAACTTGGTTAAGTCACAATAGCTATTTGCCTCCTCACATTGGATACCCCAAGAAAGAAAGCTAATAAGCACATTAAACTCATTCAACAATCCTCAATGTCATTAATATATGGATTTTTATTTTGACCAGAAATATATTAGTAAAAACCACCATCAAAATGTTTTACTCTCCAGGTGTCATGGAAATATACAGGTCTGCTAGCAAAGGGTCATTGCCTCCCCCTACTGGCTTGCTGGCATAAAGAAATGAGACAGCTGTATACATGTGGCCCATTTCTGTCAGGTGGCTTTAATGTTTCTGCTATCATAATGGACATTGGTACATTCACTAGTTTCACTGTTGATGTTCCCATAGCAACATCAGGAGCAGTACAGTAAGACCAGTACTGTATTTTAATCCAGTTTTCCTAGAGACTTCTAGTATTTATATGGCAATACCATATGTTCATTATACTGGAAATGGGGAGAACAGGGAATAATATGGACAACAAGTGGCCAAATGTATGATTATAGACCAAAAGTGATTTAGGGAGCATCATCTCAAAGGAGAATAAATCAGAAAAGGTGCATTATGTTTAGCCTAAACCTAACATCAATGTGTGGTTTATACACCTATTCTAAAGCAAATCCTAAGGTGGCATACACTGGGAGCCTGGTAAGCAAGAGATGGAATCTCTGTGTTACTACAAATGGGGTAAAACATAATAGAGATACTTCTTTTGAGGTTTCTCTTTTTTAATGCCACTTTCTGGATGGAAGATTCCAAAGTACTACTAATCCCTGTTAATGGAAGATAACTATGCAAGATAACTATGCAGATGATACGTTTCCTTCCATGCTTTCCTCTTCTATGTTGCCTTCCTTTCACTATACTGTGTGTAAAATCAACATAAATATTTCAACAGTATTGCAATGGCTGCTGTAAGTAGCTAATCAGAATATTCAGGTGTGGAAGGAGTAAGATTTTGGAACTGGATTGGCTTAAACCCAATGAGGAGTGTTCTATATCTGATTCATCACCACCATGCTGCTTGCTTGCTTGAACCAACAGTTGAGGGCTGGCAACAGGCGGGAAGGAGGAGGCAGCAGTGGTAGTAATGCTGGGCAATGGTGGAAGCCTTCCTTGTGTTTATTACTTTAAGGGGATGCTACAGCTGCCATCTCATTTGCTTACTAGCTCACAGGACAAGGGGACCCTGCTCCATGAACCAATCCTTGGTGGCAGAAACAGCAGCAGGTGGAAAAGCAGCAGCTGGCTGAGCTTGGAGACAGCTTTGGTGGCGGTGAGTAAGGGCTGTGCTTTATTGGAAGGCAATGTAGTGGGTTCCAGGTACTATCCCTTTCTCCCCCATTTCCCTGCCTACTCTTCCTCTCATTCTGACTGACCCAATGTTTCACTGTCTCTCTGTCAGTGGGCATTCTTTCCCTTTGCCATGATTCGCCCATCACCTCACCAGAAAATATCCACTTGTTGAGACTTTAGGTCAGTTTTTGTTGCTTCTGAGTGTCAGTCTTTTCATGTGTTCTATGAGGATTTGAGGAGGAGTGCCAAATAGAACATGCAGAAGGAAATTCAAACTAAAATCACCCAGACATGTTGGCTGTTTCCATATTAAATGGAAGACCACCATATAGTCACGTTTGTTGATTGGGGGAATAACAACACCAACAACAACAACGAAATGGAGGCAGTATCCCAGAAAGAACCCAAAATGAATGAATGAAGTTTTTGCCCTCCACATCCTTAGTAAGCCATAAGTAGTCATTCTCATTCTCTCTCTCTCTCTCTCATGTTATCATCCTGTGCCATTTGCTATTTCTCAATATATGCTCACATTTTGATCCTAGGTATTCTGTTTCCTTCCAGCATCTTAGACATGGAATATTACAGGGGAAATATAGTAGCCTGCAACCTCAAGATTTCAGCTCAGAAATGGGGCTATCATTTAATTAGACTTTTATATTTTTAATTTGAAATTAGCCAACTGGCTAAGAACAAACACCTATCTCCCAAAAATGCAGAACAGGCAGTTTTCAATATGTCACCATCCAGAAAATAATTCTTCAAACACTGTCATTTTGCTTAGGCAACATCCTACTTTGGCAAGAGATACTCAAAAGTAATACAGTGATTTTCAATACCCTCTGATCAGTGCTCTTACCGTCCATCATCTGTTGCCTCCATGATTAATAAAGAGAAATCTTTTCTGTGCCATTTACTGCTAGAGTCAGTAAAGTAGATCTTTCTTCCATCCTGGGTCAGTGTAAGATCATTTACAAAGGACATTTTCTTTCCTTCAATGGGGGTCTTGGAAGATACAAGCTGTTTCACTTCACCTAATCACAGAAAGAGAAGTGCTTCTTGTAACAGACTCATGAATTCAGAAATTGATCACAATGTTCTCTCTCTCTCTCTCTCTCTCTTTTTTCAAAAAGAAGCTCTTAATATTAGATCAGTTTTGGACCATCTGTTCCTCAGAACACTGCTGTAAACCAGGTGTGAGCAACTTCAGCAAGTTTGGGGTCAATTTCCTATGCCTGGGATTTTCCAGTGGCCACATGGACTGCAAAGAATACAAAAAATACTGCCCCCCCCCCAAAAAAAGAAAGAAATGTTAACAGTTTTAATTCTTATACTGTTACAAAGACATATACTCTATGCAGACGATATGAAATCAGTGAAAATTGAAATAAGGCAGATAAACTCAAGCAAATCTTCAGACCTCCTAAAGAGACATGAAAATGAGGAGAATAAAGTCTACCTGAGACAGGATGGATTTCAAAGAGGCCATAGTAAGCATCTGCCACAAAAAGGGTGCTGTTTGGTCCTACACGAATTCCAAGAGGTCTCCCACACACAGGCTCATCTTCTCTGCTGCCTTTTGAGACAAATTTATAGTAGGACCACAATCAGCAACTTGTATACCAAAGTTTCAGTTCCACTTGAGAAAAAAAAATCAATTACCTAGAATACAATCCATAGAAAGACAACTGAAGAGCAATGGTAGAGATTTTAGTGAGCATTTAGCTTTCCTTTTGTGACATCAGCACTATTTTATTTCAGACAAATTCCAAAAACAAGGAATATTTTAAATAAAAGGTTTACTTTGGCATAAGCTTTCATGAATAAAGGCTAATTAATTTATATAGAATTACCTCTAGCATGAGACTGTTACTGTATTAGATTGTGATGGTGTTTTTAAAACAAACTATTCTCAGTACTGTACAGTATATGTACAACAAAGATAAAACCACAGGACTGACTTGGGAGAAAGGACAGCTGTTTAAAACTGATAATATAAGTACACAGTGTCATCTACTGGTCATTTTCAAAAATGTACATAAATTGACAAAAAACACTTCAGTAAAAAAATTCAAGGCTTAACATTGTTTATAGTTTTTCACATTGCCAGTTTGCAGCAGTACTCTTCTTTCTGTTCGGATATTGTTTATCTGAAAATGAAGTCAAATCCTCTCATAGACAAGTCCCCCTTTTGTCCCAGATCTCTTGACTTCAGGGCAGTGGTGGGCAGTAACAGATTTAACCCCCCCCCCCCCAAGCAGGGTTGTTGGTTTTTTTAAGCAAAATTGGGTGGCCTTTGGTGGGCAGGCGGGGTGTAGCAAAATTGGGTGGCCACACCCACCTCTCTGCCCTGCCCAGACTAACACAGCTACCATTTAAAAAGTTTTATTCTATGCAAGCATATCAAAGAGTAAACAAAACAAAAAGACAAAAACGTTGTGGCACCTTAAAGACTAACTGCTGTATTTTAATGTGAGCTTTTGTGGATTAAGTCCACTGGCTCTTTGGCTATAAACAGAGATGGGCACTGAACAACGACTGGCTTTCAAGCAAAGGCAACCTTTACCTAATAACAGACGATCCCCGATTGGTATTCAAATTTGACATCAGGTTTTGTCCCTGGAAGTGGTTCAAGGTCTCCCTTGCTCAAAAGCCAGTCATATCTGACTCTAGAGTGCTGTGCTCATCTCCAATTATAGCCAAAGAGCCAGTGCTGCCTGTGTTTGCAGATGTATACATGGCCATATGGCAGGCATGACACGACGTAGGCTCCACCCACAGTGTAGTAGCAATTTTTTTGCTGCCCACCACTGCTTCAAGGGCATCACAAGAAGTACAGCCACTGGACAAGCTACCATTCCTTCTTTTTTAGGAGCGCTATTTCAACTCCTCTTTGTAGAAAAGCATTTCTAAACAAAAAAATACAGTTTCCTCTCTCAATGTACAGGATGCTAAACCAGGGGTGACCAAACCGCATGGGTGCATTTTACTTCCACTTCCAGGCACGACAACGGTGGCGCGGGCAGGATGAATTGGCGTTGGAGCCCAGATCCGGCCTATGGGCCATGGTTTGGTCACAACTGGTTTAAGCAGAGAAAATTACAGCCTAAAATCTATCTCAAACCTGTTGCAAAACAGATTGTAAGGTGCATTTTACTTCCACTTCCAGTGGGAGGAATCACATGACCACGCTAAACCACGTGACATGACCGGCCAAATGAACCACAGGACCAGCCCACGGCCCAAAAAGTTTGGGCACCCATGTGCTAAACAAAGTATAACTTTATTTTTCACTTACCAAGAAGCCCATGTGAGACCAAATAAGACAGATGGAGCTTTTAGTTTGTCCTAGATAATCTCAGCCCCAACAGTGAAAGACCAAACACTTCTAACTTTCCAGCTCCCAATAAATCTAAAGGCTGCCTTAGGAGACTTTTAAGACTATTGTTTCACCTAATGAGGCCCTTTTATTTATGTGCAACATCCCCAATTCATTACATCTTGAAACAATATACAGACCAGAAAGACTTGAGATCCAGCCTTCCCTCTTTCTCTTCTCTTTCACCTGTTTACTTTCATTTTCTTTCCTGATGAAAATATAGTATTTTGAGAAGTTTGCACACATTTTGTGCCTTTTTGGTTGGCATGATAAATCTATCAACTCACTATGGATTCTGGAATTTGTTTTGTGCCAACACAGCTATCTCTGCTCTCTACCTCACTCAATAAAACTTCAATATTTGAAGAGGACATCATCAGTTTAAGCTTTTGGACCATATAGAGCAAGAAATAAAATTTTAGCTAGGAAAGGAAACCAGAAGATACATTTTGACATGTTATATGCAAGTTCAAGGCAAGTTGCTTGAACAAACCTTAATGAATTGCTTATGCCAGGGACTCTCAACCTGCGGCCTGTGGGCTGGATGTGGCCCACAGCGCCATTTCATGTGCCCCCCCATTGCCTCCACCACACCAGGAAGTGCCATGTGGTGGAGGAAGGGCAAAATGGCCCTCGAAGCTGTCTGAGGAAGAGTGACCCAGCCCCCAGCTTAAAAAGGTTGAGAACTCCTGATTTACGCATTACATTTGTTTCATGCATTTTCTCCATTAAGCTCAAGGCAGAATACATGACTTTCCTCCCCCAGCACTTTATTAACTTTTTGTTTTTGAAACCAAGAGAATCTGTTTCCATAGTGTGCAAGTATAAACATCAGTTACAACCAGTCTGATACAAAATGGGTATCTTGTTAGCAACTATGCATATTTAAAAGTATGCAAAGCCAATGGAAGCACTGACTGGTTAGTTACTATACATTTCAGACAACAGCAAAAATAAAATAAGTACCGGTAAATGTTACTTACTACAAGGACCATGGCCAAGTTGGGCTAATATATGTATTTCCCCATTTTCAATTTTCAGGATTTTTCCATCAGCAGTACCAGTGAACAAGACGTCTAAAAGAGACAAATACAAAATATTGGAAGTATTGGTTCATGAACTATTCTTCAACAAATATGCAGACTTCAGCCTAAGAGACACCTACTGGTCAAAGTTACATGAACACTCCAATAAGCATCTGACTTAATCTGTAGATGCCATACATAAGAACAGCTTGTTTATTTACCTGTAAGATTTTTTTAGTGGTCATCTCTGCATTTATACATATAAATCCTGCACCTATGCTGGACCTCATTTTAAACAGTGCAGCACTGAAAAATACTGGCATGTGCCTGTCCTGGTTTTAAAATGTACTTGACCAAGGTATGACTAGCTATCTAATTCATGAAGTGTTTCAGATCTTTAGAAAAGAAAGAACAGGTCACCCATGTTCAATTTCTTAGTTTTGTCCTGTTTTATACAACCCCTGCCATCCTGCTGCCATCACTTACAGTGTAGAGGACTGATGATAAAGTCATTGGTAGCAACATTTTTTAAATGGAACATATCCAACATCTCTCCCAACGCTCTCATGTAATCTCTTTTACTGTAGGAAACCGAAAAGCTAAAATCCGTGCAACCAGAAGTCTTTCTGGTGACAACTTTTTGGTAACTACATGTATCCACACTGTATTCACAGGAGATACATTCTGAGACCTTCCACAGATACCTGAAGCCACAGATAATAGCAAATCCTATATTTAACACATATACCTGAGCCACAGAAGGGAGGAAATTCCAATGCCTCTGTCATTCTACATGAGCACTACCAAAATGTCTGCCTCCATTCCTTGTAAAAGTTACATTGCAAACAGACACCTCTATGGCCAGCTCTGGTAATGCATCATATATAATACATATATAGAAGTTCAAAATGTTTAATTTTCAATAAATTACTAATGCAGCAGCTGCTGACTTTGCCAATTCTAAGGGGTATGCATTCAGCTAACATATTTTTAGATATATATACTGGGGTACACAGAAAGAGCCTCCTCAAAGACTGTGGTATGTTTGAACCACAATCAGGCGTACCCTGGTAATGGCAACCTTATGTTACTGGCTAATCTTTCTCACACTGGGTCAGACAAAGTAAACCCATTCTTGAGGATTCACAGAGATTTGGGCTTCTGGGAACTGAAGTTCAAAAACATCTGGAGTGTCAAGGCTCACCATCATAGGTCTAAACACTGTTAAGAGGCAGTGATTATGGGAGCTGTCATCCAAACCTTCTGGATGACAACAGGTTGGAGAATGCTAATGTGGAAGAAATTTTCTTTTAACTAGACTGAAAAGAACGCCCATCTCTCTGGCCTCTAATTAAAGCATAAAAAAGCAAGGGTGGAACTTTTCACCATTTATCTGTTACAGACTTTTATCTCTTAAAGTCCTTAAATGTGAAGAGACTATTAAACAGGCATCTTAAATTCACAGCTGATGAATGTACTTACCACCAATATTTGCAATAGATTCTGGTCCAACCAGATGATTTTCAAACTGCCTTTCTGATTGCCGCAGCTTAAAGTTTGGCTCTAGTGCCCCAGTCAGGAGAGGAGGTTCTTTGAAGCTAAAAAGGGGGATTATTTTATCAGCATACTGTACTTCCAAGTATGTTAAGAAACAAATATTATTGAGCAATATTTTTTCAGTCAACCAACTAAGTTGCAAGCAGGACTGTAGTTGAACATTAAGACAACAAAGACCATCTCTAAAGAACTACTTTAATGTTGACAATGAAAATATTGAGATAGTGAGTGATTTTGTCTACCTAGGTTCAGTTATCAATCTAAATGGGGACTGCAGCAAAGAACTCAGAAGAAGACGGAGTCTTGGAAGGGCAACTATGAAGGAATTAGAAAAGTGTAAGGATTTGTCAGTGGAGAACAAGAATAATCCACGCTATTATATTATAGATCACAATATATAGGTGCAAAAGCTGATCAGTGAAGAAAGGTGACAGGACAAAAATCATTTCATTTCAAATATGATGCTGGAGGAGAGCTTTGCAGATTCCCCGAACTCTCAAAAAGACAAACAACTGGGTCTCAGAGCTAGTGAAGCCTGAACCGTCCCTAGCGGCAAAAATTATGAGGCTGTGGCAGTCCTATTTTGGGCACATCATGAAAAGACAAAACTCTCTGGAGACAATAATGCTAGGAAAAAAGGAAGGCAACAGGAAAAGAGGAAGGACAAATCTAAGATGGACTGATTCTAAGGGAATCACAGGCTATAAGTTGCAGGAGTTGAGCAGGACTGTAAAGACATTTTAGAGGTTTCTCAAACATAGGGATACCATGTCAGAGACAACTTGACAGCACATAACAACAAAATCACAAGAATATAGGCAAGTCAGGTTAGCAAAACATCTCAAGTAGCAATACCATTTTAGGTACCTCAGTCTCTGGGACCTTTACAGTACTGTGTATGTGCTTATGTTATAATCTGTTCACATACCTGCCCAATCTGGTTTTGCACCCTTCAAAGCCTTCCCATGCTTATTGCTAAAGGCATCTATATTTTGCTCATCTGCCTAGGGAATTCTTGGAAGAATTCTGGGGTTTGAAGTCCCCACCACAAAAAACGAAAAAACGAAACAGGAATAGTACAACCTTAGGTGTTACATTGAGGGGATTTTAAAATTAACTGAAGCTCAGCAGCATATTGACTGGTGAGTCTCAGGAGGGTTTTTACCTTAAAATATTATATAGTTTTTTAAAATAAAGAAAATTATTGTGTAGATTTCACAAATTTGCCAAATTATTTTATGTGGTGTATGGTTATAAATGAAGCTCATTTTAGTGAAGCAATAAGACAGGTTAAAATTTTATTTTAATGCCACAAGGAAATGCTTCCACCTCAAAAATCTATCAGAAATGGAGGGCCATTCTCCTATTCTCAATAGTTCAAAAAAAAAAATACATCTTTAATCCTGCTTAGATATTCATTTTGATCCCTAATACAATAATAGAGACCTAAATCAAAGGAAAGAGCAGAAAGTTTGTCATGGTAGAGCCTACCATGGGCTCACAAGTTACACCAACTATAAATAAAAGTTCATGTGTTAGGCTTTGTTCTCTCTCTTTGCTAGAGCAGAATACATGAAAGCTACAGGGAGGTTTCTGATTGGCTCATGTAAAGGAGGTAAGGCAGGAGGGGGATGGTTAGGTATAAAAAGGCAGAGGGTGTTTTAAAAGAGAGGAGGTTTCAGGAGAGAGGGAGGAACCTGAAGAAAGAGAGAGCAGAAAAAGGGAAATGAGATAAAGTCAGGGAGAGAACTGGCTTAGAGAAAGTTTTCTGAGAGGAACTTTTGGAAAGGAATTTCGAAGGTGATTCAGTTTAGAATTTTGAAGGAGAATTTCTGAGGAGATTCAGAAAGAGAACTTCAGGGATATTCTAAAGAACTTAAAAGAAATTTCTGAGGTAAATTCTCAGAGTGAAGCTGAGGGAAACCTTCTGAGGTAAATCTAAAGTGATTCTGAGGTAAATCTAAAGAGATTGAGAAGAGAATCAGAAGAATAAATGAAGGAAAACCTGCTCTCTCAGAAGGTTTAGAGTAAGTTAGAGAATGAGATTATTTTATGTTGTAGGGAAAACCTAAGTACAGTAATACCCCGGATAACGTTATGACTTGGTTCCACAAGTCATGAAGTTATCCGATTTTTAGCGCTGTCCGATGCCTGCATCGAATAATGCTAAAAAAAGCCCTGACTTCAGGGACAAACCGCTTTAAAGGCAGGCAGGGAAAGAAAGAGACCCGATCGGGTCTCTCTTTTCCTCCCTGCCTTTAAAGCCACCCCCACCCGCAACGGTCTCTGCGACTGCAGTAGGGTCGGGGAAAGGCATGCCTTTCCCCCGACCTTACTACAGTCACAGAGACTGCTTTTGTCTCTTTCCCTCCCTGTATTTAAACTACAGGGAGGGGGAAAGAGAGAGACATGATTGGGTCTCTAGAGAACCAATCGCATCTCTCTCTTTCCCCCTCCCTGTAGTTTAAATACAGGGAGGGAAAGAGAGACAAAAGCAGTCGCAGAGACCGCTGAGGGTGGGGGGTGGATTGGGTAGTTCTACCCAAACCACCCCACACCCGCAGACCATTGCCTCGGATAACGCTAAGACTCATTATCCAGAATCGTTATCCGATGCAATAATGTTACAAAAAACTTGCATTGTTATCAGATTCTAACGTTATCCGATGCAATCATTATCCAGGGTATTACTGTATTGTTTTTTCCTGAATCTTTTTGGGTAGTGATTTATATAGTATTTAGTTACCTATTTTGTGAACAATGTATCTTTAATATCCTTTATGAGAAATAAACCTCAATTCTTTTAATAAATTGTTGTTTATTGAAGGGAGGGGGACAGAATAAAGCCATCTTAAGCCAGGAGAGGCCACACTGCTACCGTTCTCTCCTTTTAAATATTTTCTGGGGATCACTTTTCGAGTGGATCTTCCAGGTTGCAGCAAAAGGTAATATTTTGCTGGACCAGCGCTCCATGGAAAACTGCTCCATGGAAAACTGCAAATTGGAGCTGGGAGACCCAGGAGGGGACACAAGGAGAGAATTGAGACGGAGGGAGTTTAGTGGCAGGTAATGTAGGGCATGTGTTCACTAAGAGTCACTGACAGAGATTATTTAAGGAGTTTCGATACACACCAACCCAGTAATGTGCCATTGCATTATTTTCTCCCTGATAATGCACGCTGACTGTTAACTACAAGTCTCAAACTTGTTTTCTAATCACACTTACATTCAGTCAAAAGACTAAGGCATATGTTGTGAATAAAAAACCACAATCCACCTAAGATTCAATATCCTTTAGTTCTCATTAGCAGAGAAGGCGGGGTTTTGGAGAGCCACTGTTTCAACTGGTATTGGCTTGCTTCAGGTACTTAAGGCAAATAATTAATTCTCAAGTACCAGAAGTACTAAAAACAAAAATGTCACATACTCTCATGTATCCATAATAATCTAGAGAATAAAATGGGATGAACTACATCAGGATTAGCCACAGTGGCACAGTGACTCATTATGAAGAATGAATGTTATTTATTTTGCATTCCTCTTCAAAAATATCCAGAACAGTGAAGAAATCCTATTTTTCTTTCTTTACATACTACAATGTTCTCTTCTTTTGGTTTGATATAATGGCAAATGAATTAAAGCTAGAACAGCTATACTGTACTGCCATCATCAGTTCATAGCCTTTGTTAACCACATATTTAGTTACAACATTTCATATTCCCAATATTTCTATCAGTTTTCTGAAAATGAGCTCTCATTCTGTTTTAATAACTATCTTTGAATATTTGTTTAAAGCTCTTTTAAAACATGTTTCTTTTTATGTACTGCCTTACAGAAGCAGATAATCTCAAAACAGACATGGTGATTACTTTGAAAAATAAAAATCAATCTTCAGAAAAAGTGGAGTCAACAACACTACCCAGCAGCTTAGGATAAAAAAAAATCTCTTACCTAAATGAAATGGAATATTTAGGCAGCTTAAGATGGAAGAATATGGCAACCTTGCAATGGATAGTGTTGGTAGTGACAGTTATTTCCCTATTTTAGGTTTGTTTTGCAATCTTTAATCCTATCCTGTACTGTTAGGATAATGAAAGTTAAGATAAATGGACTAAAAGTGAACACAATGCAGAAGGCTATATGAAATGGTGGATTTTTAAAACACATCAAAGATGGCTCAGGGTTGTTGTTTTTTTGCTATGTTTTAAATATCCACAACAGGAGGTTTCTTATCTAGAGTGCCTATACTGTATGTTCTCTCTATGGCCCTCTAAGCCGAATTCTATCCCTGGTTTCTAACACATCCTGATAAGAACACCCGGTTTATTCAAGACAAAATAAATTATAATTTAGTACTGTGGTACGGTACTCTGCTAGTTTACAATAAGAAGAAAAAGAACAGCAGGTAAAAGGACAGATATTATTACAACTGGTTTTATACTACAACTTTTTATAACTTAGCCCCAGTTTGGGCTGATTCAGGAATTCAAGCTGATTACACCCACTCAGCATCACATTGCTGGAAGATATCTCAAGGGTCTTCACATCCAATCTCCTGTTACTACAAGACTTGTATCTGTCTCTGTATCACATATTTATATTCACATAAATTTTCGGTGGTGGCTCAAGTGGTTAAGACACTGAACTCACTGACTGGAAGAGCGGAATTTGATTCTCGGGTGATTAAGGGTCAAGTTCAGCTGCTGTCTCTAGTTAGAGCAGAATACAGTACTTGAATAATGGGACATTCAAAGTCAACAAATACATAATGCCCATTGACTGAATGAGTTTGCACTGGCTGAGATTAACAATGGGGCTTCACCTAGTGTATTTAAAAGCAACTAAAATTATTGAATAGGGACTGCGGTGGCTCAAGCGGTTAAGATGCTGAACTCGCTGACTGGAAGGTCGAAGTTCGATTCCTGGGTACTGTATGATGGCGTGAGTTCCCATCTCTGTCCCAGCTCCTGCCAACCTAGCAGTATGAAAGCAAGAAATTACAAGTAGATAAATAGGGGCCACTTCAGTGGGAAGGTAAACAGTGTTCCATGCACTCTGGTGTTGGGGCATGCTTGCCACATGTCTATGGAAACGTTTGCAAACTCAGACAGTGGCTATACAGAGATGAGCACCGAACCCTGGAGTCGAATATGACTGGCTTTCAAGCAAGGGCAACCTTTACCTAAAATTTTTGAACTGAAAAGATAAACAATGATGAAATACTAAAGTGAATGAACAGAGACTCAAAAATATTGTAACACAAACAAAAAGCATATGTGTTTGGATGTAACACATAACTAGTTAAAGCGGCTGCACTCAAAGTTGTAATACAGTAATACCTCATATAACATTAGTATCAAATAACACTAAAATCGCATAACATTAAGGAATCTGGGGGGAAGAATTGCATCAGATAACATTAAGATCCTATGGGATGCTTCACATAACAACCGCTAAAGCCTGTGTGGTTACAATGTATCTCTATGGATCCCATAGGATTTTAACATGCATCAGATAACACTAAAAATCATATAACACCAAGACTTGTGGAACCAGGTTTTAGTGTTATCTGAGGTTTTACTGTACTCACAATGGCATCCAACTTATTATCTCTGAGTGTTTAATGTCATGGCTTCTTTCAACTAAAAATCTCAAGTTTCAATCAAGCTAAACTAATTTATAAATTCATGTTTTAAATGCTATGCATATAACTTTTTTTAGCCCAGAAGTCAAAGCATAAAAGAGAAAACCTGCAATAAAAATCAGGTAAGTTTGTTTGAAGAAAAATGGGATCAAACAACAAATGCATGGCAGACCTTATATTTAGTAAGATCGTCATGTTTTTAAAAGTCCTTCAAGTTCCTTATTTCTTAGATATTTCAGCAGTGCTAGGCCTATTGCACAGAAAGACTCATTCCAGGATGAAAGTCTCTTGTGTAATATAAAGAGAACTCCTTGCACAACGTCTTGCATTTGAGTAAATCCATTTCATCATATCCATTGCTCAAGACTGCCCAAACCTGCTGAACATTTAAAAGCAGACAAAAGGTAAGCTAGAAAACCAAGAACAAAAACCATTTTCCCACAGAGGAGAATTTGCAAAGACCTTTATGTGTCATATGTATTTGGTCAAAGTACTGTACAAAAAATCCTATAAACATAAAGATAGATGTTGGGAAACTTACCTTTCCTCTTTTGTATCTACACTAGCACTAAGCAGTAAGATGCACTAAGAAAAAAATCTGTACGCAAATCATATGTACACATTAAAGCTAACATTTCAAACAACAAGGGATAAAAGTGAAAAAGTTTTATTTCAAATTAAAAAAAAATGTTTAGAAATCTAGGGAGCCTAAGGACATAGAAAGGCATTGTCTTAACATAATAAAACTACATCTCTAATAATTGCTTTATTATTATTGCCTCAGCAATCAAGGTCAGTAGATTTGCCGTTGCTTGGCTCTTGGGCCTTGTTCCTGTCTTAGAAGTCCTCTTGCCTGCTTCCTGCTACAGAGGATTTCTTCACTTGTTTCTAATTCCTGTGGACTGTTGTTGTGTCTTCCCTGGATCTTCACTCCTTGAACCCTATTCTTGCCTTGCTCCAGCCCCTGAAGGTTGTCAGGAGCTGGGACAGAGACGGGAGCTCACTTCGTCATGCTGCACTCAGGTCTCAAACTGCTGACATACCAACCTTCTAGTCATCAAGTTCAGCATCATAACCACTGAGCAAAAATAAGACAGAAAAAATAACACACACACCCCTGTAGAATCCTGGCTACAGCACTGGATGGGGATCAAGGTTGAATCATCTTTCCATCCTTCCAAGCCCTACTAAGCTCTTGCAAACTTGAACCGAGGAGGAGGAGTGATGTGGCTTTTAAGACTGGGCCCCCTTTTCATTCTCAGCTGGTACCAGGACCCAGTTGAGGAACTCGACCTCTCCTATGCCACATGGAGGACCCTGAATAGGTTGAGGGCCATAGTCCCTAAATTTTTGGGACCCTCAGCTGCCGCCCTTGGACTTCAGCCCGTCTGGGTGAGGAGGACCACCGGCTGGAGCGCTGGACTGCTCCACCTGGAGGCGCTCCCAGCCCCCACGCTGGACTTAAGAGGCCAGTGCGATGAGCCGCCGCCTCTTTTAGAATTTGTTTGTGTGCCAGGGTGAGAGGCCTGAAACTACGAGAACATGTGTTGTAATACTGTACAGTAATACCTCATATAACATTAGTATCGAATAACACTAAAATCGCATAACATTAAGGAATCTGGGGGGAAGAATTGCATCAGATAACATTAAGATCCTATGGGATGCTTCAGATAACAACCGCTAAAGCCTGTGTGGTTACAATGTATCTCTATGGATCCCATAGAGGATCAGATAACACTAAAAATCATATAACACCAAGACTTGTGGAACCAGGTTTTAGTGTTATATGAGGTTTTACTGTATTATTGTATTCTGTTTTGTAATTGAATTATATATATTGTATTGGATTGTGTGTATTATATTATTTTGTATTTATTGTTTTGGGTTTATCTAAATTGTGATGATTTTTAATCTGTAGTATGATGTTATTTGATCATGTGTATTTTGTAACTGTATCTTGTATCCTTGTAAGCCGCCCAGAGTCGCTTTTGTAAGAGGGTGCGGCATAAAAGTCTAAAAATTAAATTAAATTAAAATTCTAACTTTCTTGCTCAGCAGGTTCATAATAATAATAATAATAAAATCCGGTAATAGAAAACCAGTGCTCTTTCCCTTCCCTAAGCCTGTGCTGGCATCCACAGAAGGCACAAGCATTAGTTCCATGGGAGCTCTGGTGGCGCAGTGGTTAAACTGCTGTACTTACAGCCCATTCTGCTGACAGTGTGAGTTTGATCCTGATGGGGAAGGCAAAGTGTTAATTAACTTGTGAACCACCCAGAAAGTGCATTAAGCACTATGGGATGGTATATAAGTGTAATTGCTACTGCTATGGGGAGCTGTAGAACCAAGTCAGGGAATTATAACTCTTCAGCCTTCTCCATGTTCCACAAATTATGGAAAGCTATATAGGTAAGACAACTATTGCAATATTCTGCTTTACCTCAATGATCTTTCTCTGCTACTTGTTGAGTCTAGATAGAAAGAGCAAATGCAACTGTTTTCTAGCTAGAAAAATTTGTATCTTTTAACAATAATATAATGGGGCTTTCAGTGAAACATTTCAATTCATGAAGCTTTTATGAAATTCTAACTTCATACTTAAATGCTCACCTGATAGGCTGAGGGTCTATTGGACATTCCAAAAGGACTATTGCTCCAATCAAGGGAATAATTAGTGATACAGCCAAAGTCATGAAAGTCACACGGAATACTTTGTTGCTGTAAGTACTGCAATAAAAAAAAGCAAACAAACAGATATTAAACTCTTAGTATATTATTGCTGATTTGTCTAAATATGCTATTTAGAATAAAATACAGTCAAACCTCGCATAATGAGTGTTTCGCTTAGCGAAAAACTCGCATAACGAGCAAGTTTTTCGCTAAGCGGTCTGACTTGCATAACGAATTTTTCGCTATACGAATCGGACTTTTCCTTATGGAAAAATTCGCATAACGAGTGTTTCTATGGGGAAAACTCGCATAATGAATTTTTTCGCTATGCGAGTTTTCCCCATAGAAACGCTCGTTATGCGAGTTTTTCCATAGGGGAAAGTCCAACTCGCATAGTGAAAAATTCGTTATGCGGGTCAGACTCGCATAGCGAATTTTTCGCATAGCAAGCAACCTTACAGAACGAATTAAATTCGTTATGCGAGGTATGACTGTACCTACCAATTTCCTGCCAAGATTACAACATTTTATCAATGGGTGAAAAAATTGTGCAAATATGTACTAGAAATGCAATTACATTGGTTCTTTTAATTGACCAGTTTATTCTGACATTTTCTGATTCCTTCCTTAAAAACCAGCAAGTTTGAGTTCTATTGGAGCTGTCCTCCATTTACTCTCTAGCCTTCTTTATTGCTGTTTCATCATCCTTCACTTCTCCACAAATAATGGAGAAGGACAGGCTTTATAGCAGAGGGCATTTAGGAGAGATTGCATCTACAGTTCTGGTCACCTCTGCATACCAGTGAGTGACCAGAGCACTGATAGCAGCTTAAACTACCGTATATCAGCCAGAAACCCTCTAGGTCAGGGGTTCCCAACCTAAGGCCCGTGGGCTGGATCTGGCCCATGGCACCATTTCATGTGCCCCTCACCCCTCTAAGGGCATTCAAGAAACAAAATGATCACCCCTTTGAAGCTGTTGGGACAAAATGGCATGCAGGCAGGGCAAAAGGGCTGTCTGGCCCTCGAAGCTGACTGAGAGAGCATGACCTGGTCCTCAGCTTGAAAAGGTCTTTGGGGGCAGACTATATTTATTTTATTTATATCTTACCCAATTGACCTAATATAATCACTCAGGATGGTACACAGAGAAACAGACAAAACAACATCAACAAAGAACCACAAATAACACCAACAATTTTCATCATAAAAACATTCAAAAGTTGTTGTTGTTCTTGTTAATAATAATAATAATAATAATAATAATAATAATAATAATAATAATAATAATAATAATAATAATAATAATAATGCCACCCTCTCACCATAGCAACTCAGGGCGGCTTACAAACAATCCATTACAATATGTTGATGGGGGCTCAGTGGGAGGGGCAGCAAAGTCCTCAACCTGCTCTGCCCCCCCCCCCGGCCGTTGGTGTGGGCACAGGGGGAGGGGCGGCGAAGTTGCTAAACCAAGAATATAACTTATAGATATCTACCTCTTCTCCTTACATCATAAGTGCTTAAGCACTTGTTTAGTGTTGCAAACCTTAAGCGATATTATAAACAATATAGTCAAACCTTGCATAAAGAGCGCCTCGCTTAAAGAGTAACTCGCTTAAAGAGCAGAATTTTCTGTGAATGTTCGCTTCGCTTAACAAATAAAACCAACCAAAAACTCGCTTAACAAAAAAATTGGGGTTCACAATCCCCCCCACAATTGGTCATTTACAATGGTGTTTCACTTAAAGAGCAAACTCGCTTAAAGAGCAATTCTGTGGAACGCATTATGCTCTATAAGCGAGGTACAACTGTATAGGTTTAAACATATTTGATGGCTGAAGAACCTGAGAGATTGGTGTGGCATGTCCTCGGAAGAACTGTTCTGAGGAGTTAAGAACAGGAAGACTATCACCATGATGATAGCAAATATTCAGAATGGATATAGCAGCTGAAGAAGAAACATATCTGAACACTTGTCATCTAGTCAATCAAGAACAAAATAATCAGTACTGTATTGTGAAATCATGAACACAGACATTTTGTCTTCTACTTACATTAAATGTTATACAAATACAAATAAATAAATAAATAAAATCATGTACCAAAAGTTTCTTTGAAAAATGCATAGTAATTATTAATACTTAAAATTCCATACTGCTTGTAAGTTTCCTCTTTCATCACATCCTTAAACTGGAAGCTTCACTAAGGCTCTAGAATAGTAAAAGCTACTTTAAGTGTAGTCATATTTCAATTGTTCAGCATCACTGCAAACAAATGAGGTTATTTCCCAGACGTTAGCATCTGATCAATACCATCAAGAAATGACTCCCTATGTGAAAACAGAGGTGTGGGATTTCTTAATGCCATAAAAAGCTTTGAACTTTCCTCTTCTAACCTCTTGCCTAGTTAACTCTAATGCAGTCTTGCAATGCCTTTTCACAAATGGTTATCAGACCTAACTGCTGGAATCCAGTTACAACACCAGAGTTTTAACTAGAACAATATTACACAGAGAGGTCTAGGTATTTGCAGATTACACCATCTCTGTTGAATGTCCACTGGTGGAGAAACATTCTCACAATTTTCAAACTTTTTAAACCTTTTTAACTTTTAAATTTTTGAGGGATTTTTTGTAAATATAGTTTAATATTTTTTTTTGAAGTTGATTTGGTTTCTCGGTTTGTAAGTGGGATTTTTTTTTAAAGTTCTGAAATGTTTGTGCATTATGGTAATTTAATTGTAACTGTATATTTTGTATTCTTTTTGTATTGTTGTTAGCCACCCAGAATCGCTTAGGCAAGTGGGGCGGCATAAAAATTGAACAATTAAATTAAATCCCTCTCCTGTTTTTCACCTGTCTTGTGACATCTTACAGAATGAGAGATTTACAATGTCATAAGCTTTCTGTAAGTAGAGCCCATTTCATCACAACCAGTGTTGTTCTGTTGGCAGGAATCCATACGCACAAGCACATATGTGTATACACATACTTACAGTAACACATTTCAAGGATATACTAGAAAGAAATGTGAACAAGGGCAGAAAAGAGACTCACTATAGTATATTTCTACTAGATTTTGTCTTTAGCATCTTGTCAGGACAAAAAAAACCCCACCCCATTATTCCATGCTTTTCTTCTTCACTTGCTCTTCTACCCCTTGCCAAGGGAGACACAAGGTTCTTGCTCTGGAACTTCTAGCAGCCTCCACTGGCATTATGTGGTGTTCTTATAATATTTCTTTGGTCTCTCCCCCTTCCTATGAGGCCTGCCTTGTGGTCTTTGTCCTTCTCCTCTTTCCACATATATGCTTTGTACAGTATGGAATCCAAAGCATTCTCTTGAAATGAGCAAATCACTTTATTTGTTGTCTCAGTAAATATGTGAAGATTGGTTTTATCCCAATTCTTTTCCTTATAATCTCATTCCTGATTTTATCTCTTCTGGTCCCTCCAGCAGCCTTCCCCAGACATCTCATTTCCATTGTGTCATTTGTTTATGTTTTGTTGTAAGTGTCCATGTTTGGCCCTGGTAACACAAGGTGGGGATGAATATGCTTTGTATGAGGTGTTTCTTTGTGGTGGTCAGTATCTCTTTGTGTTGTAAGAACAGAACTATCTGCCCCAATACTTGGTTTGCCTTACTGCGCTGTAGTTTCTCGTCGTACATTTTACCACCTTCAGTAAATATTGTTCCCAGGTATTTGAACTCTGCCACTTATTTTATTCTTACTCCCTCTATTTCTAAATTTCAATTATTCCATGAATTGTGATTCAACATAAATAAGAAAGAGGCCTTCCGAAAGGTTTGCAGAGCCCAGCAACATCTCGTCTGAAACCCTGAGGGTTCATCTATTTTCCCCTCACGCCCAACCAACCACTACTCACGCAGAAGGCCCTCCACTCCTCAAAGCAATTCCTTCCCTGGAGTGACAGGGAATTACGCGAGAGAAAGGACCCCATCCACCAGTGTCGCTTGGGGCTCCCCAAAACCAAGCCTCCCCCGGACTAAAATAACACGTTTCGCCTCTCACGATCGACTTCAGGCAGCGGTCTGAGGAAAAGAAGGGGGACCTCCGCTCTGAGGGACCAGGCGGGCGTCCTCTCCCCTCAGGAATACCGGGCCGGGGGCAGCGCCTGAGGGGAAAAACGAAGGCAAAAGCCCCCCCCCCCACACACACACACACACGGACCTGCCGCTCTTGGTCTCCTGCGCCGTGTTGTCCTCGGTAATGACCTGCGGGCGCATAGGGCGCCGCTGCCGCAAACCTTCGGCCTCATTCATGTCGCCCAGCGTGACAGGCGACGGAGAAGACGCAGGCACCGCAACCACCCGGACTCCTCCGAGCCTCCGAGCTCCGCCCACCGCGTCGCGCCTCCTGCGCAGAGCTCCGCCTCCTCCATGCCGACCAAGCGGCTGCCTAAAGAGTCCCTCCCCTTTTCTCTCTCTCTCTCTCTGCAGCTGCAGCGCCCCTCCCCCTCCCTCGAGCCCGCCCAACGGCCGCCGAGCTCAAGCCCTCCCCTAAGCAACGGTTGCCCAACAAGCTCCGCCCTCTTTTCAGGCAGGGATGGCTCGATTCGGAGCCCGCTTCCCCCTGAGCCCACAGGCTCCCAGGAACTGGAGGTTGAGAGGACTTTAATGATTTTAACTTGAGATTTCTATGATCATTTCTATGGGATTGTTTTTATGTTGGGTTTGTAATATTTGTTGTAAGCCACCCAGAGGCGATACAAATCTAAGAAATAAATAAAAATTAACAGCAATGTCAACTTGTGTGGATGCGCTCCATACTTCGCCACCCGGCCTTCATCAACATATTGTAATGTAATGTATTGTTTGTAAACCGCCCTGAGTCGCTATGGTGAGTGGGCAGCAATATAGTTTTGAACTAATAAATACTGGAGCAGCATAATCTACTGCAGAGAAGCTCAGAGCCAAAGCTGATGTATGCAGCATGGATGGTTGAGTTCCCCATTTATAGTTTGTGATGATTGTTGTTCCTTGTATTTACTTTAGCTTTGGTATTCAGGCAGTGCTGTTTAAAAGAGTATCCCGTCTACCATCATGCCAAAGTATTTTGGTGCTGAACAATACTATAATCGGTTCCCTTCCCACGTAACATCCAACTCAACCCTTGCCTCTCAGTTTCAGAGGTGGAAAGCACACACTTGACCTTTGCTTGGATTAGCCTTCAAATTGTTGATGTAATAATACTGTCCTCATTCTTCAAGTGTTCCAGTAAGTTTTCCAGCTACCTCATCAAAGCTTGATTCTTGTAAGGCCATCGCTGTGTCGTCTGCATGGATGAACAACTTTGTATTGTCAAGAACTTGTTGATCATTTGTAAATATTTTATACAGCGTTGGAGACAATACACTTCCTTGGGGCAGTCCATTCTGCAGTCCCCATCTGCTGTTCTTTCCTGTATCGTCACTTAGAATTTCCGGTTCCAAAGGAAGCTGCTAATAACCCTAGTAAGGTTGTTATCTCTGATAAAATTATTTATTTTATGGAGTAGAATCCTATGATTGACAGTATTTCCAACTGAAATTCATTTTGATAAAAAAGAAAGTAAACCATAACTCATTCTACTTTACATCTTTTGAATGATCCTCCTAATGAAAGCAGTATCCTGACAAAGAGACATTAAGGCAACAGGATTAGGTTCAGGGCACCCAGGCTGCTGTCACAGTCTCTCTGATTTTGACTATTACACCTGTATTAATTTGTGATAAAATGAAAACCTTTTCATTGTTGTTTGTTCAATCCACGGTGTAACTACAGAGCAAAGAAATGTTTTGATCAGTAGTTTTCAAATTAGTGGTTTCCGCAGGTGAAGTTGCTGTAGCCATCCAAACAACAAACAATATGACAGAGTATTTCCAGAGTGGATTTGCCCCTGCCACACCCTTGCCTTCAGTGTTGATGATTTGTGGCTTGGGGGCACAGAAAACACAGGCAAACAGTTCTTGTGAGGCAACAGAAAAACTTTTACTCACAAAGTGAGGAGCAGGAAAAAGTATTTACAGTGATGGCAAAATAACAAGCTTAGCTTCAGCATTCAGGAACGACATACAGTTGTACCTCGCTTAAAGAGCAGAATGCGTTCCACAGGACTGCTCTTTAAGCGACTTTGCTCTTTAAGCGAAACACCATTGTAAATTACCAATTGTGTGTGGGGGGGATTGCAAACCCCAATTTATTTGTTAAGTGAGTTTTTGGTTGGTTTTATTTGTTAAGCGAAGCGAACATGCAGAGAAAATTCTGCTCTTTAAGCGAATTCCTCTTTAAGTGAGGCGCTCTTTATGCGAGGTTTGACTGTATATACAAGAAGTTCACAGTACTTAAAAGTTTCAGCTCTCACTCTCTTTGCTTACCCAGTAAGCTTATCACAGAGTCCTAGCTGGTTCTTTGCAGACACTTGGAGACCTTGAGTTGAACAGCTGTTATGCTAATTCTTCCTCTGAAGCACGTCCTTGGAAAATTCTTGGTAGAAGCAAGTTCCAAAACAAAACACCAACTATCCAAGCTGTTTGTATCCACTGATACAAAAGTCACTACCACGAAGTGGCAAAGTCCAAAGTGAAGGTTACCTTCACAACGAGCACTTCCAGCAAGGTGACCACTCCATTAAGGCGAGGCAACTTGGCTTTGGGCGTGCCTCTTCTTATGCACAAGAGGCTTCTAAATTATCTGCTGATCCTGAGCAGCTGGCCATTCTCTAGTCCTTAAAGATATACACAACTATCTATCCATGATGCAATATGTGCCACGCCCAGGCACTGCTACTAGCACAATTATTGTGTTGTAGGAGTCAACAGGAGCAGAAAAGCTTGTCCAGTGTGTTTGCATGGAGTCCAACACTGGAAACTGTTTTTGGTCTGACAAGGTTTAGTCTTGAGAAAAGGAGGGGGAAGGATATGGAAGCACTTTTAAAATACTTGTAGGACAGTCATAACGAGGAGGGACAAGATCTATTCTCAATCATCCTAGAGTGCAGGACACATATTAATGGGTTCAAGTTACAGGAATCCAGATTTAGGTTGAATATCAGGAAAAGCATCTTAACAGAGCAGTACGGCAGTGGAACCAACTACCTCGAGAGGTGGCAAGAGGCCCAACACAAGTCATTCAAGAGAGAGTTCGACAACCATCTGTCAGATCTGTTTTGATTTTGATTTCTGTAATAAGTAGAGGGCCCAATAGACCCCTTCCAGCTCAATTATTCTATGATTCTATCTTGCTAATTGGCAATTTCCACTGGGTACAGCCTCTTCCTTTGCCTCTTTCCCTCTTCTCCCAAGCTGAAATAATACATATCAGAATCAGCATTAACTTGAAAGCATTTATTTATATAAAAGAAGCATGTCTGTAGATAATAGGCAGTTGGTTGAGGGAATCAATATCTCTATGAGTCCGCTTTTACAAAAGATTAGGTGATCACCAAACGCAGAAGCAGAGAAAAATTATGTCAGCCCAGTTGGAACAAAATAAGACCACCCTAATGGGCTTCATGCACTGAACTTTACATCATGCAAAGAAAGTTAAAGTTGTAAACAATCGTTCAGGACTCCCTTAAACAAAAAGTCACATTTTTGCCTTCTAGATACTTGGAATTTTAAAAACAATCTGCCTATTCCATCCCCTCCTGATCTGTTGGCAAATTCATTTAATATAAACTGTGCTACCAGAAATTACTTAAAAGGAACCATATAGTTGAGTTCAGTGGTGGGCATCAGCAGGTTCACACCAGTTCACCAGAACCAGTAGATTTCTGGCTGGCTTTGCTCATCCAAGTTTTGAAATAAAGTAATCCTAATTCGGGTGCAATGCAGGGCATTCCCCCTGGCCATGCATACCATACCACGCCCACAGTGTGGTAGTAAAAAAAAACAATTCAGCCCACCACTGGTTAGTTTAAAATCATGAATTGGATAGCTAGTAAGTTGGAGATTCAAAGACTGCTTTCTCTTACTGTTGTTTCAAAACAGAAAGAGCTATAGTGACATACACATACAGGCCGCATTTGTCCTGGTGCAATGAGAAATATTTAGAAACGCCCATGATTTCAAACTCTGAAAAATTCAGCCTCCCTGAATGGCAAGAATATTTACAGTGCCATTCCTTAACACCAGGCTTAAAAGGGTGCTTATACTGTATTCAGAATGAAATGGAAAAGTAGTATAATTAATACTATTAATGGGGTACACAGAAAGAGTATTTTTGAACCACAATCAGGCATACCCTGGTAATGGCAACCTTGTGTTGCTGGCTAATCTTTCTCACGCTAGGTCAGGAGAAAGGAACTGCAGAATGAACTCATCAAAAGGTGCCTTCATCTTGGCAGTTTCATGTCTGGCTTAGATATGGAAGAAAAATAATACTATTAATAATGATACTAGAGTCTGGCCAGATTATCCTGCTATGGTAATAGAGTAGACATTACTGCCAGCGACTCAACATCGAGTGTCAGGTAGCAGTTAACTAACCTGACAACCCTGAGGATTAACAGCCTTGGGTGCCGAGGTCCACAAGAAAGGGTAATAATAATTTTGTGTCAGAAATTATTCTGGGTTGAAAGAATTTTTTGCAGAAGAAACTTCGCTCAGGGAATGCCCAAATGAGGCTCCTTTCGTGTCCCCAAGAGCTGGGACAGAGACAGGCACTCAATCTGTCATGTAGTACCCGGGTCTCGAACTGCCAACTTGCCAGCCTTCCAGCTAACAAGGCAAGTTTCTTAACCACTGAGCCACCACAGTCCCTACAAGGAAGGGTGATGGTCCCCAAGTGGATTAAATCCCAGAAAGTGACCAGAAAGTGACTCACAGAACTGCATCAGTGGTACGGGTGTCATGCTGCAATGCAGAAGGCAGATGAAAGGCCACTGTATTATATTCCCAGAACAGTCTTCATGGCTGATCACCATGATAATCACCTACATTCAGATTCAGATACAGCAGCAGCAGAGGAAGAATACAAGGCTTCCTGTTTTGTGATATCAGCCTGGTTCAGGCAAAGAAGTTTAAAGCATTCTTATAACGATGTCTGTTATATATGAGTACCATAAACCCATTTTGCTCATATTGTACTTGTAGTTTCTTGTGCACTGTTGGCTTCTGTTTAAGATTACAAGTACAGTGGAACCTCATACAACAATCACCCCATATAGCAATGAAATTGTATAACAATTAGGTTTGGGGGGGAAATGGCGTCCCGCCTAACAATTTTCCCTATGAAAAAACCGTACAACAATTTTTCAATGGGAAAACTACTTAGTGAAAAAAATCGTACAATGCATCCCATAGGGAAAATCGCTATACAATGCATGCATCATATAGCAATTGTTTCGTACAACAACGAGCCCTATGGAACGGATTAAAATTGTTGTATAAGGTACCACTGTACTCACATTCTATTCAGAAAATATAAACATCCTCTTTTACTGTTATCCCCCCACAAAAAAATAATAATAATTGGCTAACATGCTGAGACAAACTAACATGTGTACATCTTTGGAAACTGCTGTATTTTTGAGGCACAAAATACCAAGGCTAAATTAATACATATTGTTTAACATTTTCATACAACGTTTTAACAAAGTCTTTGGAAAGTTAAGAGAAAAAATGCTTTAAACCCTCAGAATCTAAACTCTGTCTTGGAGTGTCAAGGACAAGGCTAAACATAATGAAGTAGACTGAAAGAGACACAGGAAGCAAACTCATATACAAAAATTTTGAAGAGGAAATTCTTCTGAACCTCACTTCATATGCAGAATTTCCTGCAATTCATTTTGTTCTTCCAAGAAATAATTTTTGTATCTTGCTATCACAGGTTAGAATTCTTAGTTTTGTAAAACTTATATGCATCAATAATCTCATCAATGACCCCAGGATCATCCAGTGTGGTGACATCTCCCATGTCATTAGCTTGGTCTGTCACTATTTTCCGGAGTAACCTTCTCATTATCTTCCCTGAACGAGTTTTTGGAAGACGTTTCACCACCTGTTTGAAAAGGAAAAACAGTATTCTATATCATATAGTAACTAACTAAATATAATTAATACTAATCTGGATTAATAGAGTGATAGCATCTTGAGAAATTAGTCTGATTCAGATGTAACAGAAAAGCAAGGTTTTCATGGCACAAATGTGTGATAGGAGAAAGTTTAAAATTTTCGTAATGCTATTTGAAGCAAACCAGCTTCCTATAAAAGAACTTTTTTCTGGAAAAAATGTATACACGGATACTAGTAGCAGCCAATGACGACAACACAACTTGATATGCAACAGCAGATACCTAAATTGACATCTTAAATCTACAGCAGTTTGTCACTGTACTGTAATTTATAGATTCCATTATAATCATATTCCATCAAAGCAATTCTGATGTATAGGGACTCTTTTCAGGATTTTCCAGTTAGAGAAGACTTCAGAAGTGGGATGCCATCCAAAACTCAGCATACAACAGTAGATTTCATACATTGTCTTCTTAATTTGTTGCAATTCAATGTTGAGACAGACAGGTTGTACTTACCTGTAACTGTCGTTCTCCGAGTATTTTGTTTGGGAATTCACATTAATGGGTTCTGCGCTTGCGCTGAGCCAATGTTGGAGCTGAAAAGCTAATTGGATAAAGTTTTGAAGTTAGGACCACCCACCATCCCCACCCGCCTCTAACGGCATTTTGCGCTCTTTCCCTCCGTTCAATATTAAAGCTGCCCATGAGGCCAGGAGGCATCTCAGCCCGGCAGCATAGAGGGGAGGCCGGGTGGGTCGTGTGAATTCCCAAACAACATACTCGGAAAACGACAGTTGTAGGTAAGTACAACCTGTCTTTCTCCTTCGTGTTGTTTGGGAATGCACACTAATGGGTGACTAGCAAGCTCACTTTCTTGGATGGTGGGCAGCCGGCGAGATGAGATGCAGGAGAGCGAAGTCAATCAGGGATGGGCGGTCATCACCGAAGAGGATCGGAGACCAGCCGTCAGGATGGCTCTGCCACGTCTGATGTCAGCAGCAGACCGAGTTTCCACTCGGTAATGAGTGATGAATGTGGAGGACCTGGACCAGGTAGCAGCCTTGCAGATGTCGTCCATGGGAATGCCTTCCAGGAAGGCAGTAGAAGAAGCCAAAGTCCTGGTGGAATGAGCCCGGACATGAGGCGAAGGTGGCAATTATGACAGCTCATAGGCCAGGTAAATGGTACCCGAAATCCATTTGGATAGTCTCTGGGCAGACAAAGGCTGGCCATGTGACTTGCCACCATAAGCAACAAACAGGTGCTTAGCTCTCCTGAAGGACGCAGTCCTGTGAGTATAAAACAACAAGGCCCTCCGGACATCCAACAAATGCCACACTCTCTCTTGTGGAGACGATGGATGCGGGAAGAACGCAGGTAGCGTGATGGATTGGGCAAGGTGGAACTCAGTGAGGACCTTAGGGAGGAAAGAAAGGTCTGGGTGCAGCACAACCCTGTCAGGGTAGAATTTTAGGAAAGGAGGATTAGACCTCAGGGCTGCAAGTTCACCTGCCCTTCAGGCAGAAGTAATGGCCACCAGAAATGCACTCTTGAATGAGACAAACTTAATGTCCACTGTGGCCATAGGTTCAAAGGGCGCTTTCGTGAGCACGGTGAGAGCAGTGAGGGACCACTGAGGTGGTGGAACCTTGACAGGTGGATAAGCACTGCACAATCCTTGAAGAAATTGTTTTACAGTCTTGTCCCTGAAGGCAGAGGACAATGGAGAGGAAGGTGGAGCATGGGCAACCACGGCAGCAAGATGGACTTTTAGAGAATAATGCGCGGATCCCGACTCAGCCAGATGCAGGAGGTAGGACATGACATCCTGCAGAGATGCGGAGGCCACAGTACGGTCGCTAGATGCTAAAAAGTCAATGAAGCGACGGTACTTGGATTGGTAGGATCTCCGCATGGAGGGCTTCCGAGACTGTTCAAGGATCCGTGCTAGGTCAGGCGGATAAGCCAGGCCGTCAGATGTAGACTGGGCAAGTCCGAGTGTAGGATCCGACCGTCCCCCATGTGGAGGAGGTTTGGATTGGTGGGCAGGCAAAGGGAATCGCACGCCAGAGTCTGCAGTAGGGGAAACCACGGCTGGCGGGGCCAGGATGGGGGAATGAGAATCGTCCATGCACTCTCCGCATGGATCCGTACGAGGACCCGTTGAATGAGAGGGATCGGTGGGAACAAGTAAAGGAAGTCTTGATGCCACGGAACCATGAAGGCATCCCCTTCTGATCCGTGACCGATCCCTGCTCGGGAGCAGTAACGGTGGCATTTGGTGTTCGCCTGTGTTGCGAACAAGTCCAGGACAGGCGTCCCCCAATGGCGGCAAAGCCTGTCGAACACCGATCCATCCAGCTCCCACTCGTGCACTGCCATCCCCTTGCGGCTGAGAAAGTCCGCAGCTCTGTTCAGGGTCCCCTGGATGTGGACACCGATCGGGAAACGTGCACCTTCAGGCACCATTCCCAGACCATCACAGCAAGGTGCAGGAGGGAGAGAAACTTTGTCCCTCCCTGCTTGTTCAGATAGGCCAGGGTCGTGGTGTTGTCTGAGGCGACCTGCACCACTCGGTCCACAATGGAAAGTCTGAAGGACCGCATCGCCTTCCACACTGCCAAGAGTTCGAGGAAGTTGATGTGGTGCCTGGCTTCCGCGGGAGTCCACACCCCATGGATCCGTAGGCTGCCGCAGCACGCTCCCCATCCGTGAGTGCTGGCATCGGTGGTGATCTGAACCAAAGGCGGAGGAAGGGCGAAAAGCTTCCCCACGGCCACGTTGCAATCCATCACCCACCAGTTCAATTGGTCCTGCAGCTCGGGAGTGGGAGTGAGCCACTTCCCGAGATGGTCGTTGACGATGTTGAACGAGGCGAGGAACCAAGACTGGTTGAGTTTGGCGTGAGAGATCACCACCGTGGTCGACGCCATGAGTCCCAACAAGCGGAGAGGGTCCCTGGCGCGGATGCAGCGCCTGCCCTGGATCCGTGCCACCACTGCACGGATGTCCAGAAGGCGTTTCGGAGGAGCGTAGGCTCACAGAGCTAGTGAGTCCAGTACCGCTCTGATATAGGTGACGCTTTGACTTGGGGTCAACTGTGACTTTTTGAAGTTGACCCTCAGACCGAGGCTCTCCATGAGGGCCAGGCAATAAGAGACATTGTCCATGGCCCTCTGTTTGGTCGGGGAGCAGACCTACCAGTCATCGATATACGGGAACACCTGGATCCCCTGCAGCCGAAGATGGGCGGCCACAGGCGCCATGCACTTGGTGAATACCCTCGGAGCAGTGGAAAGACCGAACGGTAGACACTTGTACTTGTAAATGTCGCTGCCCACCTGGAAGCGGAGGAAGCGGTGATGTCCCCTCCTGATGGATACGTGGAAGTACGCATCCCTCAGGTCGATGTCTGTAAACCAGTCCCCGTGGTTGATCAGTGGGAGGATGGATTGGAGGGTTACCATCCGGAACTTCCTCGTGTCGATGTGCTTGTTGAGAAGGCGGAGGTCCAAAATGGGGCAGAACCCTCCGTCCTTCTTTTCCACGATGAAGTACCGGGAGAAGAACCCGTCGTGAGACTCCGACAGTGCGACCGGCTCTATGACGCCCTTCTCCAGGAGAGCTGACAGTTCCTCCTGGAGTGGTGGAGATGGATCAGTGACACGGACCCGTCCGACAGTAGTGCATCTCTTGAACTCGATCACGTAGCCAGAGTCTAAGATGGCTAAAACCCACCTGTCTGTGGTGATGGTGGACCACACCGTCAGGAAGTTGCACAGGGGACGGTAAGGGAGAGGAATGGGAGAGTCCTCGGTCACCGGGGAGTCAAACACGATGTTTGCTCCTCCGATCGGCCTGCTTACCAGACTGTTGGCGTTGCTGGTAACGTGGCCGTGACGACTGTTGGCGGGGTCGGTACTGCCGAGGGTAGTCCTGCTGCCTCTGTTGTTGCGGGCGAGGCTGGAAGGACGGACCTTGAGACGAGGTCTGGGGCTGGTCGGATTGGTACCGGCCCGACCCTATCGTCGTCATATCTTTCTGCAACTCACCCAAGGAGGAGTCCATCTCCTTCGCAAAGAGGCCCTCACCGTCAAAGGGCATCTCCTTGATGAGCTTTTTAACCTCATCTTGGAGATCAGCTGACCGCAGCCAGGAGTGCCGGCGGATCTGAATCGCTGAGGCCAGGTTCTTCACCTCCGATTCAGCGATGTGCCACCCAGTTCGGATCTGTTGGAGTGCCAGGTGGTTCCCTTCCTGGCAAATGGGTCTGAACTCAGCCCGGAGCTCTTCCAGCAGCTTCACCTTGAAGGATGCAACCTTCTCCCACAGGCAACAATTGTAGCCGCCCATGGCCGTGACATAGTTTGCAGCACGGAAGGACAGGGAGGCGTTGGCATATACCTTCCTGCCCAGGGAGTCCAGTTTCTTTCCCTCCTTGGAGGAAGGGATGGGGGTGCTGCTGGCCGGAGTCCGGTGCTGGGCGCCCTTCACGACCCGCGAGTTGGGCGCCGGGTGGACGTGGAGGAAGGTGGCATTGTCTCCCAGAAGTCTATACATCCCATCCACCCGATTCAACACGGAGTAGACCGAGACGGGCTTCTGCCACACTTCCTTGGCGGCCTTGGCTATCTTCGGGAGAAGGCCCAGATGGACGAGGACCAACTCCTTTTTGTCTGCCATGGCGCACACCATGTCCTCGCACTCCTATGGAGGAGCCTCTGCCTTGATCCTGAGCGTGGATCCGAGGCGGGTGATCAGCGCCGTGAATGTCCTCTGATCCTCAGGCTGGGATCGGTGGGAGCTGCCGATGTTGTCATCCAGCGACTTATTGGTATCCACAGGCGGCAACTGATCCTCCTCATCCGACGAGTCGTTGGAGCCTTCTGACCGTCCTGAGACAGTGGGAGGTGGGAAGAAGGCCTCGGGGTCCGAGTCAGACCAGTATGGCCTGGCTGAACTCGGATCGGTCCCCGGCAAGGGCAACGGTGGCGGAGGGAGAGAGACCTCCGACCGTGCCGACTCCATGCGACGCCTCTTCGTCGGAGCAGGGCCCTCCTCACCGAGTGGTGGTGCCTCCGGAGCAGTCAACGGCTGAGGGGCCCTGAACTGTTCGGCCATCTTCTGCATCATCGCCTCCAGAAGAGGAGTGATGAGGCTAAACTGGATCGACGGCTCGGTGGCCGGAGCCGCAGACAAGGCCGACAGCAACGCGATCCTCCACAGCGGTGGTGGCGGCGGAGTATCGGGACGAGGCGGAAGACTCGGGGCTTTCTCCGGGGAGATGACGACCGGAGAAGCCATCGACGAAGTGTCTGGGGAGATCGCGGCCCTGACGACAATGGAGGCCGGCGATCTTGGCGGAGACGGGTGCGTCGGGCACAGAGTTGGAGGGAGAGAGGCTGAAGAAGACCCGTGTTTCTTCTTCTCTTTCTTCCCCTCCTTATGCTTCTTGTCCTTGTCCTTTTTCTTTTTGAAAAGTTCCGCAGTAGTGAGCCGCGGAGCGGCAGAAGAAGAGGAGGTTGAAGCAGTCGAAGCGGCGGGAACTTCCTGAGGGCGGGAAGGGGAAGGTGCCAGCGCGGCCTCCATGAGGTAGACCTGGAGATGGTTTTGCCGGTTCTTCAGGGCAGCCTTGGAGAAGCCTTTGCAGATGGTACAAGACTGCACCTGATGATGTTCCCCCAAACACCGAAGGCACCTCACGTGTCTGTCTGAACTGGGGAACTTGGTGTTGCAGGACGGACACTGTTTGAATGCCGCAGAGGCCATCCACCGAAGTAGATGACCGTTGAGAGAAAAATTATCCCGGCCGGGAGGCCCCGACGCGAGATTCTGAGGTAAATTTACCTCACAAAGTCCTTTTGTTTTTGTTTTTTTGTGGCGGTCGAGGGTAAACCCTCGACCGTGCGAGGACCAAGAGGTTGTAAGCCTCCTGGTCCAGAAAAAATTGAGATTTTGAAAAAAATAGTTATGAGGTAAAACCATGAAAGCTCTTAAAATGGCTCCTGCTTGCGAAGCGGAAACAAGAGAACTGGGGGAAAGAGCGCGAAATGCCGTTAGAGGCGGGTGGGGATGGTGGGCGGTCCTAACTTCAAAACTTTATCCAATCAGCTTTTCAGCTCCGACATTGGCTCAGCGCAAGCGCAGAACCCATTAGTGTGCATTCCCAAACAACACGAAGGAGAAGTATACTGACTGTGGGTAATTAATAGGCTTCTGACCCATGACATAATTCTTTCTGATCTCCTCTTTGTTCATTCAATCATTCATTCTTTTCTGTCCACTACATCCCTTGTCCCCTTCCATCCAACCTTTGGTCCCCACTCTCAATCAGCCAAGATACTATGTTTCTTAGGCAGGATCAGTCCTCTATAGGCCTTTTGACGGATTTCTGTTTTTGTTTTTCCAATTGACAACTAAACCAGATGCTTTTGGGAAGCACAGGATGCAAATCAAAGCACTACTATGTTTCCCAGCAACTTGTTTTAATAGACATATTGTCTCAGGTCCGCTGAGTAAACTCCAGATCTCCAAGGGGCCACATGGACCCAACTTTGCACATCTCTCATATGCAATAAGAAACTAAGCTGATAGTTGTGTACTCCCTGTAACTTTGAGAGTATGACATTATTAAAGGCAAATTACTTTGGAATTCCTTAAAATGTTCATTATCATCCTAGAGAACTTACCAGAACATGATCAGGCACAGCATACTTGGCTATTTTGGAGGCAACTATTTCTTTTAGCTCTTTAGCAACTATTTCCGAATGTGCCTTGTCATCCTTCAGCACAACGAAAGCAAATGGAACTGGAAGAAAGAACAGCTTTTACATACAATGCATTAAAAGACTTATCTACATATACTATCTGGTGTATTCCTTTTCACTGCATAAGGAGCCACATATGGAGTAATCTATTATTTAACGTATAAAGGTGATAATCTCAGGACCTGGAAATAGTAAAGTAAAATTAATACATTAATGTTAAAGTCATCACTTTTCTGAATTAAAAAAACCAGTCCTTATAATCTAATCTTTAAAAACCTGTTTTAAAAAACTCAGTTAGTGGGAATTTTACTTTTAAAAATGTTAGTTTTGCATGCCTCTCTGGAAATGGGACACGGCAGTCCTCATTTGTCCTGAAAGGATAAAGGACCAATTTTTTGTTTTAAAAACTATATTTATAGTAGATAACTCAATCTTGATTATGTAAATGGCGTAATAATAAGGGTTACCTTCCCCTCCGCCTTGGGTCTCCCTGCGTTCCACACCAAGAAGGCTATTTCTGGCCCTCTCTAGGAACTTACTCAAAACTCACAAGGCAAGGAACCCTCATTACTGTCCAGCCTAAACCGGCTACAATTATACCCTGGGATTTATCTGTAGTACAGAGCCCAGTGAAGATTAATGGAGAATTGATGTGGTAGCATTTGTGTGGCATCTGGCTTAACTCGTTGTTTCACTCCAGCTCCCAATAAACAGTCTGTTGATGAAGAAAATACATTTTATTGAAGATAAAGCATAGTTCATAAAAAGCAGTTCTCCTTCGTGTATTCTGTGAATCCCCACTTTGGGGTTCTGCGCCTGCGGGGAGCCATTACCGGAGCTTTCAATCTGATTGGATAAAAGTTTGAATGTTAGTGCTGCCCACCGTACCGCCCATCCTTTGGCGCCATTTTGCGATCTTTCCTCAGTTCTCTTCTTTCCGCCTCAGCAGCAGGAGACTGTTTAGACCTCTCTTTAATTTTTCTGTTGATTCTTCAGAAAAGACTTGCTTCATTCTCAATTTTTTGCTTGATGATCTTGTCCTTAGGGCAGGATCACCTACCTCAGAGCTGTTCCTCCTCGTCGGAGAGCAGTTCCTGGCATTTTCTTCAATTTTTACCTCAGGGTTGCTTCTTCCTTGCAGGGGAAGCAACCTTTTCCCTTTGGGAACAACAGGATCACCTACCTTGGAGCTGTTCCTTCTCATGGGGAGCAGTTCCTGGCATTTTCTTCAATTTTTACCTCAGTGTTGCTTCTTCCTTGCAGGATGGCCAAGGTGAGACAGAAGTCTAAGAAGGCAGGGCACCATTCTCTTTCACCTCCTCCACCACTGCCTTGAGGGATGTCTCTGCTTCGCTGGGTGTCCAGCTTGCCACCAGCTCGACATGCCCTGGCCCTGGCTACTGTTTTGGTGTCCATTTTGCCATCAATTGGACCAGCTCTGGCTACCATTTCGTCTCCGCTGGCTCCATCTCAGGCAGTTCAGCTGGACTTCTTGCAACTACTTCTTGAGATGGTTGTCAAGAAGATAGGTGACCAAGTTTTGGCTACCATGATTCAAGCTCGGCAACCTGATCCCATGAGTACTGTTGCTCTTCCTCCTGTGAAAGCAAGGATCCCTCCACCGTTTATGGACGAATCTGAGTCCTCTTTGGAGGAGGAGGATGTGGAGGTTGAGGTAGATAAGACACTCGATCCTATTATCGGAGCTGCTGATCCGCCCAGTGGTGAAGACCAGATGTCCTTTACGGCCATGCTGACTCATCTTGGGACTGCCTTAAACCTCCCATATCGCCATGTTGCCATTTCTTCTTAGCTCCGCTAAGGCGGTGTGGAAGAAGCCCATTTCGTCCCACACGGTTTTGACGAGAGTCGACGGTTTGTACAGACTCCTGGGTGACGACATGGAGTTTCTGCAGGCCCATCCCCTGCTGAATTCCATGGTTGTCCAGGCTTCGCAGAGTAAGACAGCAGTCAGCAGTTTCCCCATGCCGTCTTCATCCAAGGGCATGAAGCTTGATGCATTGGGACGGAAGCTTTATGTCACCACGTCATTGTCACTCCGTACAGCAAACTGTTCTACAGCAATGGGGCTTTACAATTCCCATCTCTAGGAATGGGTGAAGTCCTTCATGGTCAAGTTGTCTGCTGACCTGCACACGGAGTTTAACTCACCCTGTGATGAGGGCAACTACCTCTCTGAGCAACAGATGAGGACAGCCCATCACATGAATGACGCAGCGGCAAAGGACATGTCCATGTTCATTCTGTTGCATCGGCATGCCTGGCTTCACTCCACCGAGTTCGAGGAGCCTACCAAAAAGCTAATCGAAGATCTGCCTTCTGACGGCCAAGGTCTGTTCGCCCAAGACATGGACAAGACCCTGAACAAACTGCGGCAAACCAAGACCACAGCAAAGTTCTACAGTTTGGCCTCGCCTGGACAGTCCACCTCCAGACCACGGTACAGGTTCCTTGAGTCATCAAGCTCCGTCGCAGGCTTCAATCCTCTCACCTGCAGGAGGAAGTGGCAATGCTACTGTCGAAAGGAGCCATAGAAACCATACCACCATTGAAATGGAGTGATGGTTTCTACTTCAGGTACATTGTGGTAGAAAAGAAGGCCATTCGGGACATCACTTACATGGTACGACTCATGGAGAGTCTCGGTCTACGGATCAACTTCGACATGCAAAGACAGTGCTTGCTCTTTGGATGTAAACAGAGATGAGCACTGAACGCTAGAGTGAGATACAACTGGCTTTTGATGAAGGGTGACCTTTGCCTTTACCTAAATCTGGAATGGATGTATGAATTATTAGAATGCCCTCATGTTTAATCACTCAGATCTTGTGATTTTAAAGTAAAATGCTCATAGTTTAGTGGCATTTGGCCAGAAGCTGAAGCATTTTCTGTTCTTTCAGGTGCCTACTCTAGTCTTTATTCAGGAGACCTGTCTCTATCCCCAGTCAGCCAAGATACTACGTACCTTAAGCATGTTTAATTCTCCAAGGTCCTCCCCCCCCCCTTTCACTGGAAGATTAAGCCAAGTGCTTTTTGGAAGCATGCAAACAAGATGTAAGTCAAATGTACCCTCTGCTATTATGTTTGTCATCAAGCTGTATCAAAGCACATTGCCTCTCATACTGCAGGTCAAAGGGGCAACCTCCAGAGGTCAATGGGCCAAATACACCCATTCCTTACTCCAAAGTTAGAGTGCATAACACTCCAGTTTTCAAACTGGAGACTTTGATGCCAGATGATGTCACGTTGTATTGTACTGAGTAAAGCAGAGGTTCTCGACCTTTTCAGCCATGGGCCGGACCATGTCTCCTCAGACAGCTGAGTGGGCCAGACTGGTGTAAAATGCATCTGCAGCTGTCATAAATGCATTTATGACAGCTGCAGGTGCATTTAAGGCTCTTGTAAATGTGTCTGCTTCCATTTCCCATGGCGATGCGGGCCACATGAAATGGTGCCGCAGGCCAGATCCAGCCCATGAGACATAGGTTGAGAACACCTAGAGTAAAGGATGGTTGAACACATGTGTCTTTGTGTAGCAAAATGTGAGAGTAAAGGAAAGAGGAGGCAGTCTTGCCAAACATTCCTGAACCAAGATGGAATCATCTTATAACAGTAGGTATTAATGCAGGGATGTGCAGGGCACCATGGGAAGGTGCTAGACAGAGGGGGGGGCGCCTATTTGGGGGTTAGGGGGGAATCCCATACATTGCTATTGGCGCCCCAGGGTGCCAGAGCTGAGGGCAGGGTGGGACAAAGCCTGATTGACCGATATACCAGCACATGCTTGTATTAATGAGCATTTAAGCTAGCGGTGCTGTGTTTCATTTCTGTGATTCTGTTTCTAAACATTTCTCAAAGCAAAACCATTTTTATGCAATGAAATGAATCAGATATTCTTCCTTGGTCTAGCATTTACCCATGTTCTTTTCTTTTAATCATACATTTCCACGCCTGGGTCTTAAATGCAAATGAAATTAAATCTTTGAATCATGGTTTTAAAACATTCCATTCACTTACCCTCGCCTTTGATATCATGGGGATAACTAATCACAGCTGATTCAGGTACTGCTGGATGTTCATCCTGATAAAAAAGATGAAATTTTAAAAACTGATCTAACATCATGCCTTTCCTTGAAAGTTTATATGAACAGAATCCAAAATTGGCTAACATAACCAACTATGTAAACTGGCTCCATTGAAATTACTGTGTAAGCTCATTTGTAAGTACTGATTTGGTATTAGGTGACAAACATGCTACCTATAGCAGTTAATGCCCCATAACTAATTTACACACGCAAAGGCATAAATGAATAGCCAGGTGTAAGCCAACCTTATACAATCCCATAAACATTAAGGCTGTTCACTGATAATCAGGTATCGGCTACAGCAGGGATTCTCAACCTGTGCCCCGCAGTGTCATTTCATGTGGGGGGCCCTACTACCTCCACCACACCCTGAAGTGTCATGTGGTGGAGAAAGGGCAAAATGGCTGTCTGGCCCCTGAAGCTGTTTGAGGGAGTTTGACCCGGCCCCTGGCTTAAAAAGTTTGAGAACTCCTGGGCTACAGTGTTCCTAGCCTCAGGAATTACCATGGCATCTTCAATCTCTGCAGTTCCAAGCCTGTGTCCGCTGATATTTAAGACATCGTCCATTCGCCCTGTTATCTGGTAGTAGCCTTCTTCCGTTCTGTAAGCAGCATCTCCTGTGAAGTAATAACCTGTAGTGACAGATGAATCTACTGTCAGTAAATATTTAAAAAAATGCTCTTAAAAGATCCAATGGAAGTCCTTTCCAGGTGCCTAGAGGCTGTTAGGGTCTGGATGGGGGAGAACGGGCTACAACTGAATCCTGGCAAGACTGAGTGGTTGTGGGTCAGGGGTCCCGCGCTAACCCGGGAGCTACCATCTTTGGTTTTGTATGGGGCAGCTTTGCCCCAAACAGACCCGGTGCATAATCTGGGGGTCCTCCTGGACTCACGACTACTGCTCGAAGAGCAGGTGGCAGTCGTGGCTAGGAGGGCTTTTGCACAACTTCGTGTTGTGCGCCAATTACGCCCGCTCCTGGATCGGGACTCCTTGCTCATGATCACACATGCCTTGGTCACCTCCAGACTCGATAATTGTAATGCGCTCTACATGGGGCTGCCCTTGTCGACTATACGAAGGCTCCAGCTGGTCCAGAATGTGGCTGCTCGAGTTGTGATGGGGTGCGGACACTTTGCTCATGCCTCACCACTTCTCCGGGAGCTGCACTGGCTCCCAGTGTGCCTCAGGGTGCAATTCAAGGTGCTGGTTATTACCTTTAAAGCCCTACATGGTAGTGGGCCAAGATACTTAAGAGACCGCATCACCCTAAGAACATCTGTCCGTCCCACTAGAGCGGACCGGAGAGGCTCTCTGGTCGTACCTTCAGCTAGAGGTTCATCTCTCTAGCACGAGAAGGAGGGCCTTTTCTGTGGCTGCTCCGGCCCTATGGAACCTCCTGTATGTGTTTTAATTCTTTTTAGTTGTAAAGCCGCTCTTCGGAGGAGGGCGGGGTACAAATGAAATAAATAAATAAATAAATAATTACATGAACCTGTGAACCTTACTGTTTTGCAGAACCAGATGCATCAACATCTGTGCCACCTTAGCTGCTCACCAGAAGGGGGAGCTGTTGTACTTCTGTTACGTTTCAGTGCCCTTAACTGCCTATGGCCAGAAGGTGAAGTGTCTGTGTTAAGCATGAAAAAGAAGGTCCTGTACTGCAAACAGGTAGACATATGAACATGTTCCAGGGGGACGAAGGCAAACTTGACTACAGCTTCATCACTTTAGACCTAAACAGGCTTGCAGATACTGAACAATAATCTATCTATACTATGTTTTCATACTACAACTTTCCATGCTAGACTGCTGTAACACAATCATGTGTGGTGTCTCTTCCAGAACCGAACACATTTCTAGATTATCACTAGTAAACGTCTCCCATACTTAAAAGCCAGTTGTGTCCGACTCTAGGGTTCAGTGCTCATCTCCGTTTACACCCAAAGAACCGGTGTTGTCTGCATCTGCAGATGTTTCCATGGACAGGTGGCAGGCATGACTAGACACTGTTAACACATGGAAAGCTGTTATATTTCCCACCAAAGCGGTACCTATTTATCTACTTACAATTTCTTGCTTTCAAACTGCTAGTTGGGACAGATGACAGGAGCTCACTCTGTCATGTAGCCCTCGTGTCTCAAACTGTTGACCTGCCGACCTTCTGGATGTCAAGCCCTAGGCCACCAAAAGGAACAGAAATATTTGCCAACCCCAAGTAACTACTGCCTACATTTATCTATTAGCATATTAACTCTTGCCCTAGCAGGATTCATGCTTTTCTTAATGCCACTGTGCAATCTTATGTTATCTTTCTGTAATTTCAATAACTTCCTTTCTACTTTATAATTTGGGTCCACACCTTCAATACTAAATTAATAGATATGTTTCAGAATTTTTATTCTCACCTGGGTAAGTTTTGAAATAAGCATCTACAAATCTCTGATGATCACCATAAATAGTCCGAGCCATACCAGGCCACGGCCGTGCAATGCAGAGAGCACCAGAGACATCGTTGCCTTCTAAAATGTTTCCCTGAGAGTCCAAAAAAAAAATGTGAGTCAGCAGGAAAAAGTAGACAGTACAATGCTTATTGTCAGCAAGAAAAATATATTAAAGTATTCAAGTCAGCTGAGCTTTAAAAGCTTCTTTATCTGCTGGAAGGAAAGCTAACTTGCCTAACTGTTCTTTCTACTCACACCTATGCATCATCAGCAATAGAACTAGCAAAAGAAGTACAAGTCCTTGCCAAAGATAGTATATCATGCAGAGCAAAATGTCCATGTTACATAAGAACATGAATGAAACAACAACTGAAAAGACTGAACAATGATCCAAATCAAAGGACACCGTATGCAAATATAACCCCAAATCAACTGCTCCAGGCAGGGAAGACTGACCAATGCATAATAAAAATAAAGCACCAAAGGGATATTCAGAGTGAATTCAATGAATTTTCTAGTGCCTTCATATTGGTGGAGCTAGAGGAAGCCATAAGAAGATGTAGGAATAGCAAAACGGTTAGACTCAATGACATTTGGATCAAACAAAATAAACATGTTGACCAAAACACAAAGGAACAGCTCTTTCGAACCCTTTAATAACTGCTGGATGAGCAAACAAATTCCAAAAATATAGTGGGAGACAAAAGTAATTGCTATATTGAAACCAGACAATGAAAATCAGATCCCAAAAGCTACATGCCAATCTCCTTACTATGACACTTGTACAAAGAATTTGAAGAAATTACATTAAATAATCTAGATTCGAAAACTGAGCCTCTCCTAATTCCAACACAGGCAAGCTTTTAGACCTGGCAAGAGCTGTGGGGCTCACATTTTAAATATAAGCCAACATATAGAAGATGTCTTAACCCCAGGATCCAACCCAGGGCCATAGCCAGGTGATCAGTTTGCCATCAAATTTGTCTAGTAAAAAAAAGCTTAATTTAGATTCCTGCATTAAGCAGGGTGTTGGATTCAATGGCCCAAAAGCCCCTTCTAACTCAGTGATTCTATGATTTAATTCTTTCTGGCCAACCTAACCCTACCCTACCCCACCCACCCACCCATTCCTGACTGTTTTACTGCAGCTAAAACTGTTAACTTACATGTTCTGTAGTCAGATTGGAAGGTCTTGTTAAGAATATATAAATCAAAATCCAGCATCTCTACTAATATATCTCTGCATTTTTATTATCAGAATTTTACAGAATCTCAATTTACCTTCTCATCTATCAGTACTGGGTTAATTCCATAGAAGGGTCGCATTGCTATAGCTGGAATTATCTCATCTCCTTTTTCTGAAGGCTGAGGTGCAATGCAAATGCCTCCAGTTTCTGAAAGAATAACAAAGAAAAAAGAATGAGGAAGGAAAGCCTGCTGAAATTTCAGCACCTTCTGGTCCTCTCTCAAACCCACTTTAAAACTAAATATTTGCCTTGCATTGCAACATGACATGAATTGTATGCCACAAAATAAACTAAATGGATTTATAGGAAATTCTTGTTATGAAATAGACACTTTTTAAGTCTCAAGTATTTTCTTACACTTTCTCAAAAGGAACAATACTCTGAATTTCTAGCATGCATGCACAGAACAGAAGCCAACCATTACTGAGAAATGCACACTTAATTGTCATATACAGTATGTAAATATACATACCGATATACTTGCTGTAACGTGCTGTTAAGTCATGTGCTGTTATAGCAACTCTATGAATTAATTACTTCCAGAAGGCCCTGTCATTAATAGCCCTGCTCAGGTCTGGCAAACTAAAGGCTAACATGGCTTCCTTTTAAAGTCAATTTCATCTCATGTTAGGGCTTACTCTTTCCCTAATGTTTTCTTTTCCCATGCATTGTCACTTTTTCCAATAAGTCCAATTTTTTTCATTATGCGTCTAAAGCATGATAGCCACTGCTTAACCACTTTATTTCCAACTGAATGTTCTAATTTAATTTGCTATAGAACTCATTTATCTGTCTTTCTGCTGGTTCAAGATTCTCTGGAAAACTGTTCTCCAACATTACGTTCTGAATAACTTTATTATTTTCTTGACAACTTTCTCCAACTTTGGCACCCATACAAATCATCAGAAGAACCAGAGTATGGATGATCTTGGCCTTGGCCTCCAACAACACATCTTTACACTTTAAAAATCTTCTCTAGCTTCCTCATCGTCATCTTTCCAAGTCTGTCTTTTGATTTTTGTGACTCTGTATACGACAAAAAGAGGAGTGTGCTTATGTGTGTGGGAATGTCACAACCACATCCTAGAGAACTTCCTATGGATACTGCATGCTACACAAGCCCATGCAACTGGATTAATACCACTGGAACCATCAGGTATGATCTTGACTGTACAGCTACCCTATTTTGCTGATTGAACATCTAATGAAACTGGACAACACTGTCCATGCAGGCTTGTCTGGGGCTTGGTTCTTAGTATTAATCACCATGTAACAATATAGAGAAGTTCCTTTTTCTGTTCCATAACATTACCTTGAAAATTATATTCAACCCAATTTCATGTGCTTAGTAAGTGATTTCAACAGCAATGATAGAAGTGCAAGGATATTACGGAATGTGCTTCCTTGTGCTGTTTTCATAGCACTTCAAATGGTTTGCCGAAAAGCGGTTTATGAGACTAAAATGCTATTATTGTATAGGATTAGATCTACCCACCCATTATGGGCATTCTGCGATTATTTTCAATTCAGGACTGAGCCTCTTAATCATTCTTCCCTCGTTTCCATCAGGATAAATGTTAAATCAGATCAGAGACTTCAACCTTAATCAGATCTTTTATAGCCTAACACTAACAGATACACAAAATAAGCAATAGTAATAAAACCAAATAAATATTAGACTCCAAAATAATAAAAGCCCTATCCCACCGTTGGCACAAACGTTTGCAATTCCTTTGATAGAAGCAATTTACGCCAAATAAAGATTTACTGCAAAATGTCTAAGTTATTAGTACTCTTTAAGGATTTTGTCTCTTGCTTGCCCTCTTAAGGCTGGAAGAGAAAAGGGGAGAGCTGCCCTACTTGGCACAAAATAGCAATCCTCCATCTTTTTTTCATTTATAAAGATCAGGGCTCAAACATGGCTTATATGCTAATAGGGAAGTTATTTGGAATGTCTCTAAGGTAATGGATGTGTGCCCTAATTACAAATCACTGCAAAATATCTGAAAGTCATCATTACTACTCATAATGTATAAAAGCATTTAGGGAAATTAACTTGTTTAACTTGTTTGTCCTTAGAAGTTTCAGGAAACAGAAGAATCTACTCCTTTCCACCACCAGACAAGAACCAGGGGATATTTCATGTATCATAATAAGATAACATACAGCATGTACATTTTATTCAAGAAGGATACATAATGTAGACACATTCATAGCACGTGCAAATTCAAGACAAAAATTCAACTTATCAGTTACTCTTAAATATCTGTCCTTAGCATGCATGTTTTAAAAAACTTTTTTTACATGCATCTGAACATAATGTGCACAGTTAATTATTACACTGCCATTTGGAACTGTGGAAAAGAAACCAGCAGTAAGATGAAGAATACTTTGCAAAGTCAAATGGCAGAGTTTAGATGCCTAGTTGTACAGACTCCATTAGCAGAGATATAGATTTAAGCTCCCACTCATGGTGTACTAAAAATACTGACGTCTGTAACATAGCTAAATTAGGGTTGGTGTATATATGGCCATTATAAACAATGTTCTTTAAGTCAGGTTCTTACTGAGTAAAATTGTTTCATAAGGTTCCCTGTTGTTGTTGCCACCGTTTTCTTTTTCTTCTTCTGGTGTTGTATCCAATTCCAAATACAGTATTGGCTATGATCATGGTGATCAGCCATGAAGATTGTCCTGGGAATGATATAATACAGTAGTCTTCCATTTGCCTTCTGCATCATATGACACCCATACCATTGATCCACTTCCGTGAGTCACTTTCTGGTCCTGAGCCCATTTGGGAAATAAAGTCCTCATCAGCCCCAGGCCAGTATTGATGAAGCTGCTGCCCTCCATCAAGATGTATTCAAGTGGGATTTAATCCACTTGGGGGCCATCACCCTTCTTTGTAAACTTTTCTACCCAAGTCCTCAGGGTTGTCAGATTAGTTAATCAATGCCTGACAATCGGCAATGAGTCACTGACAGTTTGGTCTACTCTACTCTATTACCATAGCACAATAACCTGGCCAGATTGATGTTTATTTATTTATTTTTGTTTATTTATTTGCATTTATATACTGCCCTCCTCACTGAGGCAACCCAGGGCGGTTTACATCGCATAAAACATACCCACATATCAATCGAAAGACATTCCTAAAACCTCATATTTAAAATTATAAAAACGTTTAAAATTCTTATAAAATTTTTAAAAATCAACAAATTATAATAAATCAAACAATTAAAAGCTAGCACTTAAAAATGACAGAATTAAAAGATTGAGGGCGAGAGGGGCTCAGATCAACTAACAAGCTAGGGGGCTCTGCACCACCAAGACCCCATACCTGCCCCACCAGCCATGTTTTTGTATTCTTCCTAAAGGACAGCAGCTCCATCTGGAGGTGCAGCTCTGTTGGCAAGAGGTTCCATAGGGCCAGAGCGGACGTAGAGAAGACCCTCCTTCTGGTGCCAGAGAGATGTGCCTCTCTGGCCTATGGAATAACTAGAGAGCCTCTCCGGTCTGCTCTGGTGACAGATGTTCTTGGGGCGAGGCAGTCTCTTAAGTATCCTGGCCCACTACCATATGTAGGGCTTTAAAGGTAATTACTAGCACTTTGAATTGTACCAGGAGACTGGCAGCCCACACCCCATCACCAGCCGGACAGCTGCATTTGTGCCAGTTGAAGCCTCCAAATGGTCATCAAGGGCAGCCCCATGTAGAGCACATTACAATAATCTAGACTGGAGGTGACCAGAGTGTGTGTGATCATAAGCAAGGAGTCCCAATCTAGGAGCGGGTGCTAGGAGGTAAATTTACCATGTTTTGTGGAGGGCTCACATCTCCAACATTTTTTAAAAAAATTGGCATTAAATAGTACAAATGACTTCTTCATTCAAAATCCTTCCATTTTACACACACAAAAAGGGAGGGCATAGAGTTGTTCCTCCAAAGTCCAAGGACGGCTATATACTGTTGCCTACCCACAACAGGTGCACACACCCTTTCTCCATTTGTTCAAGTGTATGGCCCTAATCCAGGCTGAGAGTTCACCATCCAGGGAGGGGAGGTTTAATGCCCCCCCCCCCGGTGGTCATTCCTCCTAGAAATTGATCCTGCCCAATTTAATAACTGAAATAAAATTCCTGCTATGAACTGCAGCACAAAGAGGGCCACACTCAGACATGAAAGAATTATGTTTTTCTTTTCCATGTCCTGAGATCCTGGTCTGTCTCAGGTCCCCATACTTACTTTAAAGCAAACAAAACAAAACAAAAAGGAAAAAGAGCTGCACATTTTAGATTGAATGTAATGTGTAATTTGACCTTGAAACACCAGGAAATCATCATACTGTATATATAATTAAAATGTGCTATGTTAATTATGCACAGTGCCAGTGGTACAGTACTTGGATATTCAAGTTCTAATCACCATCCCCTCCTGAGGACATTTTCCACACAACTTTCTTGGCACAGACATAATGTTCAGGAATTTGTTTGCTGATGACTTATGCTAGATCATCTGATTCAGTGTAAGCCTTCCAGCTACTAAAATCAACCTCAGGCTGAAAAGTCCTTCAAGAGATCTTTATATCTTCACTGGAAAGGTGGGTGGTAACCCACAAGAAAGACAATGTATGCCAAATTCACAGCATTTTTTTTCTTCCCGAAGAGATTCACCTACAGCAAATGGTTACTTTTCTCCCGGGAGTCTCAACCTGAGGCCCATGGGCCAGATGCAACCCACAGTACCAATTTATGTGGTCCACCACCACCACCACCACCACCACCACCACCACCACCACACTAAGAAGTGCCATGTGATGGAAGAACGGCAAAATGGCTGTCAGGCCCCTGAAGCTGTCTGAGGGGACGTGATCTGGCCCTGGCATAAAAAGGTTGAGAACTCCTGTCAAATGAAATGAAGATCTTCTTACAGTATTTGTCTAGAGAGTTGAAAGTAAAGAAAGGTGAACTGTGGCCAGTGAAGATGCACACATCACCCCAGGGCCGTGATGGTGAACTTTGGGATTCCAGGTGTTCTTGGACTTCAATTCCCAAAAGCCCAAATCTCTGGAAATCCACACCTGCAGTAAAGTCATTCATGTGAATTCACAGAGACTTGGGCTTTTGGGAATTGAAGTCCAAGAATACCTGGAGTGCCAAGGTTCGCCATCATGACCCTAGGGTCCCCTATACAACAGTTCCAAACAGCAGCAGCCACCCCCACACTTTCCCAGTGTTTAAATTCAGACACAAAAAGCCTTTAGTCCCCTTTAAGAATGTTGGGACCGGGTTTTAGCACTTTTTAAAGGCTAAGGGTACTTTCCTAATAACCAAATTTTACTTTTAGTTGCTGGTGTTCAAACTCCTTCCTAGGCCCAAAGTGAACGTAGGTCTTAACCCCCCCCCCCCATACACAGAGAAGGAACCATAGTTCAGTAGCTGAATATACCCTAAGTCCGTGATGGTGAACCTTGGCACTCCAGGTTTCTTGGACTTCAATTCCCAGAAGCCCAAGTATCTGTGAATCCACACGAATGGATTTACTGCTATTCACAGAGACTTGGGCTTCTGGAAATTGAAGTCCAAGAACACCTGGAGTCCCAAGGTTCGCCATCACTGCCCTATGTAAACAAAAGATTTATGGTTCAGTCTCTGACATCTCAAATGAGAAGATCAGGTAGTAGGTTATAGAAAGCACTTCTACCTGAGGCTCTGGAAAGAAACTGCCAAAGAGCCCCTGAGGTGCAGTGGTTAAACAGCCAAAAGATTGTGATTTCTATCCTGATGGGACTCAACAGTGACTCAGCTTTCCATCCTTCCAAGGTCAGTAAAATGCGTTCCCAGCATGTTGGGTAGCAAAATGCTGATTACCAGGTGGCTTATTTGATGGATTGCCACCCTGGGTCTGGAAGTGGGACTGTGTATTGTTTTAATTTTTGTGATTAAGTTTTGATGACTTTTTAACTTGATGTTTTTATTGATGTAGATTGTCTTATGTTTTTATTCTTATTTTTAGTCTCATGTAAGCCGCTCAGAGTCGGGTCCTCCCGATTGGGGCGGGGTATCAAGTGTAATAAATAATAATAATAATAATAATAATTTGTGAACCGCCCAGAGAGTGCACTAAGCACTATGGGGCAGTATACAAGTGTAATTGCTATTGCTATTACTAGAGTAGAAAAAAACCGGGCCAGGGGCCAGTCATGTGGCTCTGGGGTCTGGTCACTATGGCCCGTGGGCCAGATCCAGTCCCTGACACCAATTCATTCAGCCCACGAAGCCCTTGTTGCTCCTGGAAGCAGAAGTAAAACACACCCGTATAGGTGTGTTTTACTTCTGCTTCTAGGAGTGACGAGGGTTTCACTGGCTGGATCTGGGCCATAGGCCATATTTTGGGCACCCCTGTACTACACCATGTTCCATAGAGGTGGCACAGTGGTTAAGCTGCTGTCCTGCAACCCAAGGTTGTGAGTTCAGCCCTGACTCAGCCTTCCATCATTCCGAGGTCAGTAAAATGAGTACCCAGCAGGTCAGGGGCAAAATGCTAATTAACTTGTGAACTGCCCAGAAAGTGCACTAAGCACTATGGGGCATTATGTAAGTGTGATTGCTTTGGCTTGCTTTAAGTTCTGTTGTGACTGTGGGACTGGAAACTACTTTGTCACACAGGGTGGAATTATGCTTCTGAGATACATTAACACTTCAGATTTGCATTATAAACCCTTCGCCCCTTTACTCCCCCCCCTTCCATTCCCCCTTCAGTTACACACACATGCACACACATGCTCACTCACTCAATCATAATCGCCCTCTCACTTATCCACTCATCCAAATGCTTTCAAATGGATTCGTAAAACCTGAGTTGCTAATCTTTATGCCTGTTCAAATTGATTATCTTGTGGCATACTGCTGCTTCAGAGAGCAATGTTCCAGAGAGGATAAACAGCAATTAATGTGCTATTTTTAAGTTGATTGTGAGATGTGCAATTGAGCTAACACTACAGCAAATCAAGTTACATCTTGTATCCCAATAAACTCTGAGTGTAAATTACCTTTAACATTGCAATTTATTGCCACAGGAAATAATACTCTGAAACTAATTTGTACAGTTAGATTCAGATTGAATAACCAGCTTTTAAGAGATTATGATTCCTTCCTTTAATCAACATTAGTTAGGGGGGGGGAATCTATTGTCAATTAATTAATTAATTTACTTGTCTTGATAGATTAACATTGTTACTATAAAAATGAAACTTAAAACACAATATTAACAATATACAGTACAGTATATCTCCAAGGACTGCTTCTGGAATAGACATTTTACAGTGCTGTTTAGGCCTGGAAAGAGGAGAGAGTACTGCCTTAAATAGAAGGACATGGGAAGGGTTACCTTTTAAACATCATACTTCTTGTGCCTTTTATTTCTGTGTTACATAGTGCTGGAAATTTTTGGAGGTAAAAATTTTACTCATTTATTTCTAGCATTTTACATTCTCAGCTAGAAAGAGTTCCAGAAGTGAACACTTTTATCCCTTTTCCCTCTCACTAGTTTGCATTGCCACTAAAATAAATTTCCTTTATAGTTCCCACCCTCTCCCCACAAAGCTACAGTGATTGTAGATTTCTTTAAACAACTTTGTGTTATACTGATACTGTGTATTATTAAACCACTCTCTACCTAGAAAACACTGAAAAGAGTTGCTAAGAGTCAGAATTAACTTTATAGCAGTAAAACAAAGTAGCACTATTTTGTTACGTGCTGTCAAGTTGTCACTGACTTATGGCGACTCTATCAATTAGAGATCTCCAAAATGTCCTGTCCTCAACAGCCCTGGCTCAACTCCTGAAGGTTACAATCTGTAGTTTCCCTTAGGGCAGGGATTCTCAACCTGCGGCCCACAGTGCAATTTCATGTGGGGCCCCCACAGCCTCCACCACACCAGGAAGTGCCATATGGTAGAGGAAGGGCAAAATGGCCATCCGGCCCCCAAAGCTGTCTGAGGGAGCATGACCCGGCCCCTGGCTTAAAAAGGATGAGAACTCCTGCCTGAGGGAATCAATCCACCTCACATTTGTCCTTCCTCTTTTCCTGCTGCCTTCTACCTTTCCCAGTACATATTACTATCAGACCAAGGAGCCAAAAGTTAGCCCAAGAAACAGACATACAGCACACTCCAGTTTACTCTGTTACTGAACATTTCCTACTCATTGCCTTTATTTTACCTGAAATGTTTGAAGTGGTAACCTTGTTAATCTGTGCAAGCATATCAAAGACAAAACAAAACAGAAAAAAAAAGACAAAAAATGTTGTGGAACCTTAAAGTCTAACTCCTGTATTTAAATGTGAGCTTTCGTGGAACAAATCAACTTCATCAGACAGAAGAGTGAGGCCACATGGCATCAATTTATACACATCAGGTATGCAGGCACACAATTGTCTTTATTTTACCTGTTTGCCACCAAGTATCCAAAAGGTTACATCTTCCATCTCCCACTACATTGTAGAACCATTGCCAAGCTTCATGATTTATTGGTTCTCCCACTAAAATCCAAAATAATAAAAGGAATGTTGATTATTTCTGGTGAAAATATTTGGTAACAGGTCAACAAATGAAAACAGTTGCATACATTTAGACTTAGAAGAAAGAAGATAAGGGAGGGCATGTGTTGGCAACGCTAACTCTTTCTATTAAGAACAGAGGCATTTCCAAAGAAATGGCTCCTAGAACTTCTTCTTGTGCCGTATCGGATTTCAAATATTGGCGATCATCATGGCGATCAGCCATGAAGACTGTCCTGTGAATATAATGCTGTGACCTTTCATCTGCCTTCCACACCTCCTAGAATGAATAGCCAGAAAACATTGTGCAGCTATTCTCTATTCTCCCAATTAATGGATATGTTGTGCTTAAAAATGGAAAAAAACAACAATAGAAAATAGGGAAGGATTATAAGATGAAGATCTTAACATGAGCCTCTCCTGTGAAATTTGGTTGATAAAATAGGATGATTGCATAGTAAAAGCCTTGTTTGACATCAACCCATGACAAGAAAGATGAAATTAAATGGCCAGTACATTTAGATGAAAGGCAAGGAAAGTACCAGCAGGATACAACTGTTTGGCTACAGAATGGACTTTATCAACATTGGTAAATTTGCAAAAAACAAAAATAAAAACTTTGACATTTTCAAGGAAAACATGGGCTAACATCTGTAGAAGATATTAGAAAAAAGAAACAATGTCAGTGTCAAGAATTTCAGCTGTAGAGCGAAGATTTTTTGGATTCTTCTCCTTCCAGGATAAGTCCAGTGCTTGGTACTGGCATCTCAAAATCCAAGCAGTACTATGTCTCATGCCAACACTGCGGAATAAGGCATACTCCTGTTTGGACTTGAGGCCTCCTATACGTCTAGAGAAATGCTGTAATCACAGAAAATCAGCCGAACCTCTTATGTTAAAAGGAAATAAGCTTAATTTATCCTTCTTAACCTGATCCAAGGGTAGTTAGAGAAGATCTGTCATACTTCTTCACGTATTCATCTCCATATTTCAACAGCAGACGTAATGCCGTAGGGGCACAATAAAACTGATTAATTTTTAATCTTTGAACCATTTCCCAATAGCGACCTGCAAAATCCAAAACACTTGTCTCAATCATGTGTTATGAAGTCTTTAAATACTCATCATATTGTACTGCATCACTTATCTGAGCGTAGTGTGCCAGTCCATTTTACACACAATATGCTGGATCAAGTTTTAGGATGAGCAGCATATCTGTAATAATGTTAGAAAGACATCACTCTTTAATTATTGCAAAATAGTCATTTTGTGTGTCGCTTGTACCTCTTAAACATGGGATACAATGGTGACTGGACAGAGAGCAAATATGAATCATCCTACCTCAACAGTTAAAACCAAACTTCACTATTACCCTGTAATCCTGTAGGTTCACTGAATTTATGCTGGTCTAAGATTAAACCAATCTGTACTTGCCATGAAACTCTTCAAATATTTCAATCATAATGCCCTATTTGTGCTGAAGCATTTATTCCATCGAAGGCAACACTTGATATGTACATGGACCATTAATCACCAAGGCTCTTTAACCCTTTATCATGGTTATGATGGGTCCACTTGCAATTCACAACATTTCAACAGAGCACTTTTAAACAGTCAAAGAAATGCTTTAGAAAATCACACAAGGCCAGTGGGGACAATAGATTGCTTACCCTTATGAATACTATATGCAACTCTATAATAAGAACTTCTATTTCATATGCATATCCTGTAAATTAATAACACTGTACATGAAAGTCCTCAGTCCAATAATGACATACTAAATCAGTGGAATTTGCATAAGTGTTGCCATACCAAGTTGCCCCTGATTTAATAAATTATTCAAATTGGGACTAAGGGTAAGATTAAATCAGAGGTTTGCAACCTACGGCCTGCAGGCCGGCCCCGACCCATGGCACCATTTCATGTGACCCGCTGCCCTTGCCACCACTGGAAGTGGTGAAAACAGCCAAAAATGTGTCGCCCTTGCTCCCACCGGCAGAAGCGGCGAAAACAGCCAAAAAAACTGTAAATGCACCCGTGGCTTTCGTAAATGTGTTCACAACAGCCGCGGATGCATTTCATGGTAGCATTTACAGTGGGGGAAACCACATGTCCAGCCCACTCAGCTGTCTGAGGGGGCGTGGCTTGGTCTGCAGCAGGAATACACTGAGAATCCCTGGCTTAAATGGCTGCAAAAAACGTATGCTGTTCTTTAAAGTGACTTTTTATATGCCAGGGAAATGCTCCAGCACAGCCTAAAAAAGTAGATAATCAGGTTAAAGCTGGAGTGCATTTCCCATGAATTGTTGATTCTACCTATTGCTTAGTTTTACTTTATATTGACATTTTGTCCCTAAAGATAAATACCTCACTGAAAGGGAAATGACTCAGATGAAGTTACAGCTAAAATATGAAGAAGAGCTTATAGAAGGGGCCCTTTATTCCTCATCTATATATAAAACACATGCTCTACCAATTAATTCACTACACCCATTTGTACATATATTAGATGTCCAATTTCTACTAAATCACCTGGATCAGGATAAACTGGAGTGCTTTCAAACAGAACTGTGGTGAGTCCGTTGCAGAGGGGTCCATATACAACGTAGCTATGACCCGTGATCCAACCAATATCAGCCACACAGCCAAAAATGTCATCTTGCTTGACATCAAATACATGCTACAAAAATGAACAGCAAGTGCATTAGAGTAGATTTACACAATTCTCTGTTGCAGTTTGTTTTGACCATGAGGTCACCAACCTTCAGAGTTGGTGGTGTTATGTAATACACACCCACATAATAAAAAGCATATAGCTATAGATTAGTGGTTTCTCTTTTCAAGGCTTTCATCATGTGTGGAAAATGTGAGAAAAATACTGTTCCTTTCAACTGCCACAGTAAGCAAAATCTTTTTGGCTAACATTTAATTTAAAGTAATTAAAGGATCCATTTTCTGAGGGGTCTTACTCTTAGGGTTCCCTTTTGCCTTGGGAAAGCCTTTGGGAACCTGAGAAAGAGGGAGTAAAAAATTGCCACCAGCAGTCCTGATCCTGCCTGTAGCAATTTTTTTATATTAGAGGCCACCTCCACCATCCTGAGTCTTCCAAAGGCCTCCTCAGGGCAAATGAGAATCCTAGAAAGCCTTAGGACAATAGTGGCAAACATATGCCCTTCTGCCCAGCAGCCCAACAGAAGAGCCTCCTCCCTTCTCCAGCACAGAGTTTGCCCCTCCTCTCTGCTCAGCAGCCTAATGGGAACACTTCTCCCTTTACCCAGCACATATTCATTCCGCCCCTCTGTTTGGGCACTCAGTCTCTAAAAGGTTTGCCATTACTGTCTTAGGACATAAAAGGAGGAGGGCAGGAAGCTTTTAATTACTTTAAATTAAAAACACCTGGCACCTTAGCCAGCATCTGATCTGGGTTACACTAGGCACAAAATTATGCAACAGGGTTTCTGGGGCTGTGTTTCTCAAATAGAAAGCATAATGAGAGATAACGTGGCTGTCACATTATTAAGCACATTCCTTCAGGGTTAGAATCCCACCGCTGCCACCATATAAGACTGGGAAATCCCTTTAGTGGCATTGTCAGGGTGATGGCCCCCCTTCCCCAGCCTTTTGTTCCCCTCAAGACAGCCACACACCCTCTTCAGTAGTCTGGATGTTTATTGGAAAGGCAAAGGTTCCACAGAGCATACATAGGCAAAGAGTGCAAACACAATAAACCTAGCTAGAAGCCCGTCAGGGCTTATGACCTATTTCTCCTTCATGCATCGACCAGGCTGAGTGGCGTCCGCATAACCCCAGCATAGGAAAGGAAAAATAGCAGGCTTAGGATCAGCACAGCTCAGCTCACAAAAGTGGTACATGTAGTCTTATACAGTCACATCACTCCAAATCCCATTCTCCACCTCCCCACAAGTTGTTACCCAATCACCAGGCCTTTTGGGGTTAATTAGTGGAGTATCTCATCCCGGAGCATCCCCGCCCCTCTTTCTCACTCCTGATGACTGACCCCCTCCTTTGGAATGTCTCCTATGGATAACTCAGGGCCGGACAGACCCATCTCTCCATTATGGTGATCCCTCCCACCTTCCTGGAACCTGAGTCTCATAAACACAGAGGGAAAGAGGGAAACTTTCTCACGGGGGGGGGGGGGGGGTTCGACTCACTCCTTGCCTTACAATGATGCCCCAAAATTAAACACAGATTCCTTTTTTAACCTATCTACCTCCAGTAGGTGAGGCTGGTAACACCTAAAAGGCATTTATGTCATACATACTATTCCACTGACATCCCAAATGGAGAGAACAAACATGAGTGATGATTTTTAAATCAGTTGAAATAAACTCTAAGCATCTACAGATTATGTAATAAAACAGGGTTCTTCACTTTTTCTCTGGGAATTGTCCTTGTCCCACAGGGAAAAAAATACACAAAATGATAAAGACAATCAATAATCATCTCAAAGGAACCCATGTAGGAAGCTGTAGGCTTAAACTGGCAGGTTTCTGTTGTGCATAAAATTGTAATTCGACGTGATGGAACCAGAGAGTGTTTTTCTAGGCACCATACTTAAAATGCCCTCTGGGGAAGATGGAAGAGGGAATCCCCTCACGGCCGTCTTGCTCTGGTAAGCACGGAAGGCCATGGAGTTCGGCAGAGGATGGGCCTCCAGAAACTCCAATTCATCGCCCACCACACAGTAGAAGCTGTTGATCCTTGTCAAAATTGTGTGGGGCGAAACGGGCTTCTTCCAAACTGCTTTTGAAGAGCTCAGCAGCAAAGGCAACATGGTAATGTGGACAGGTTGGATGGTTTTCCTGTCCATTTTCATGGTGACCTGATCCTCCGCAGGCAATGGAGGATGGTCGGCTTGGAGACTCAGCGCCATGCCAAGGCAAGTCAGCATGGCCGTGAACAACTTCTGGTCGTCTCCATGAGGCAGATCAGCAGCTCCGATATAGGTATTGGGTGTCATGTCCACCTCGATGTCCACATCTTCCTCCTCTGAAGAGGACTTGGACTCTTCCAAAGATGGTGGAGAGATCACTTCAACGTCAGAGCCGCACCAGTCCAGCCTGGGTGGGTCTACGGAGCGAATGCTCGACACCCTGGAAGGTGGTGGAGCAACAGCTAAGTCCTGGCCAGGGTTCACCGTGTTGTCCGACTCTTGAGAACGTTGGAGGGGCATGGAAGCGGAAGCCCCAGGCAGTCATGCAGCAGCAGCGACACCTGCCAGTTGGTCTCCAAGAGACCGCACCACAGTCTCTACCAGCGGCTTGAGAAATTCCAGTAGGATAGGTTGTGGAGGAAATGGCGCGGTGGAGGCACTTGCACACGGTGGCGAAATGGACCACAAAATGGTAGCCGGAGTCCATCGAGGTGGTGGAGAGAGACTCAGCAAAGCAGAGATCGTCCACAAAGTGGAGGCAGGTGAGGCGATGGCGAGTGCCGAAGTGGATGAGGTGGCAGAGGAGGAGGAGAAGAGCCGGTAGTACGGATCATCTTAGCTGAAGATCCTGAAGAGGAAAAACCTTCACCAATATATGACTCAGTGGACACCCAGCAAGGAAGAATTGCAGATGAAAGGGAGAATGAGGACGATGGATGCGGTGAGCGTGGAGGTCGAGGAGTGGAAGGCAAAGAGTGGTGACCTGCCTTCCTGGATTTCTTCTTCTCCTCCCCATTATTATCCTTCTTCTTCTTCCTTGACTCCGCCATCTTGGAGCCTCCTTCATCTTCTGATGCCATCTTAGCTGCAGCAGTTTCGATGGGAAACTGAGGTGCTTGAGCTAATGAAGGAGCCAGCGCCATTTCCATAAGATGTGCCTTTAGACGATTGCTTCTGTTTGCACCGCAAGATGAGTAAATTTCTTACAGTGCACGTAGGTCTGAGTCTGGTGAGCTTCTCCAAGGCACAACAGGCACTTATTGTGGCCATCGGAAGATGGAACCTTCTTGTTGCAGTTGACGCAACGCTTGAAGGCACCTGAGGCCATCAAAGGGACACCAAGCGAAAAAATTAAGACCAAATGTCCACGGACAAACAGTTGGCTATGGTGTTGGCTCCCTTGTGAAAAGGAGCTAACACAGGCAGAAAAATTGGAGAGAATTGGCGCCCGACCCGTGAAGGACGAGTGCCTGAAAAATTGAGATGGCTGCTTCCCCTGCAAAGAGGAAACAACCCTGAAGTAAAAAAAAATTGCTGAAAACTGCTCCCCACGAGAGGAACAGTCATGGTTGAAGTGATCCTGCCCAGAGGACAAGATCACCAGAAAAATTGTCTTGAAAAAAGCATTTTCCGAGGAAAACAACAATAAAACAATTGGAAGAGAGCTCTCAGCAGTCTCCTGCTGCTAAAACAGAGAGAAGAGAACTGAGGAAAGAGTGTGAAATGGCGCCTAAGGGTGGGCCGTACGGTGGGCGGTCCTAACATTCAAACTTTTATCCAATCAGCTTGAAAGCTCTGGTCACGGCTCTGCGCAGGCACAGAACCCCAAAAGTGGAGATTCACAGACTAAACGAAGGAGAAGATATGTAACTCTGATTTTAGACAGTCAGTTAGTTCCCAACTACTGTACTGTTAATATGGTAAAACAATAAATGTGCTTTTCTAAGTACTGTACCTTGTTTGTTAAGGCAGCATAAAGTAGGTAGCCAGCCTGCGTGTGAACAATTCCTTTAGGTTTCCCTGTGCTCCCTGAGGTGTAAAGCATAAATAGCATGTCTTCCGTGTCCATAATCTCAGGGGTGCAAACTGAAGCCTGCTTAAGCATGTCCTAAAAATTAAAAATAAATATATGTCAGTTTTCCATGGTTAATTTCTCAAGAAGTAAAGCAATACAAGTATTTTAGGTTTATTTTTGTTGTTCAGTCGCACAGTCGATTCCGACCCTCCGCGACCCCATGGACCACTGTCCGCCAGGCACCCCTGTCCTCCACCATCCCCCTCAATTCACTCAGCTCTGCACCCACTGCCTCCACAACACCATCTAGCCATCTCATCTTGGGCCGTCCCCTTCTTCTTTTGCCCTCTACCCTTCCAAGCATCAAGGCTTTCTCAAGTGAATCCTCTCTTCTCATTTGATGTCCAAAGTACTTTATCTTCATCTTTATTATTTGACCTTCCAAGGAGCAGTCAGGGTTGATTTCTTCTAAGATTGACCTATTTGTTCTCCTCGCTGTCCAGGGGACTCTCAAAACTCTCCTCCAACACCACATCTCAAAGGCGTCTATTCTTCTGCGCTCAGCTTTCCTAATGGTCCAGCTCTCGCAACCATACATTGCCACATTGCTTTGACTATGCGAATTTTTGTTTTTAATGTGATGTCTCTACTTTTCACTATGTTCCCCAGGTTTCTCATTGCTTGCCTCCCAAGAATCAGTCGCCTTTTTATTTCATGGCTGCAGTCACCATCTGCAGTGAGCTTTGATCCTAGGAAAGTAAAATCTGTCACTGCTTCTACTTCTTCCCCATCTATTTTCCAGGGACTGATAGGGCCTGTTGCCATGATCTTGGTTTTCTTGATATTGAGTCTCAAGCCAGCCTTTTCACTTTCTTCTTTCAACCTAATCAGGAGCTTCTTTAGGTCCTCCTCACTTTCTGCCATTAGGGTGGTATCATCTGCATATCTCAGGGTAATGCATTTGTTTCTACAACTGTTTTCATGCTTCTGTGCACAATTACAGTAGTTACAAACAGTACTGTACTGCTCCCTGATACTGAATCTGGACAAGGCAATACATACTGTTAGTTAAGAGGCCTGTTGATCCGCGTGAATAAGTGCAACCTTTACCGATGGGGCTGCATTCTTCACAAAGCAGAAAGTTTGTTGCATAGGAGTTATTTTTGATTCAATGATTCTCCTGGATCCTAAAGTGGGGTGACTTGATTTTTACCAATTCTAAGTGTAACATTCAGCGATGAAAGGCCAGCTGGGCTGATATTAGACCAGCTGAAACTTTGCCCATGTCAAACTCTTTCCAGCCATTTACAACTACCTCACCCTAGCCCAACTTTGTGCCATTATTCAGTTATCTTCTTGTTCTGGTGGATTTTGAGCTGTAATGTAACTTGCCTTCTCCCTTTACACCACATTTTCTCGATCCTCTTTTTTCAGTTTTTCTACTATCAAATATCGGCTAGCATAGTAATTCTGTTGGCACATTACTCTGACCTCCTGCAGTAAGTACAAGTGTAATCCAGGAGAACACAAGCTGCTTCTTCCTGAAATTATCTTTTTTTGTTTGTTTGTTTCTGTTTCAACAGTGATTGGGGATGATATGAAGCCAGTCTGGGCATGCTGTAAGGCAGAAGATAGATCTAGATCTACTGCTAAATCTCCTGTACGCCTCAGCTTGTTTAACAATAAGTAGCAAAAATAAAAATATGACTCACCCCATTCTAAATTATATTGTTGAAATGAAGACATTTTGTGTGGAACTATAATCTTTGTTCAGTTCTGCCCAATGATACTCTTGAACTCAATTTTTTTATCTCAAAGTATATCTTTGGTTGGTAGCTCTTGACATTCTCTGGATTTATAGATCCCATAAGCTTGCAGAAAAGTATTTAGACTACAGCTCCTAGATTCTCCAGCCAACAAGTAAAACTCTCTCAAACTCTGGTCTGTGATGTTTTCCCTAAGCCAGGGGTTCTCCATATTTTCACGTCAAGGGCTAGACAACTCACCCTAAGACAGCTGAGCAGGCCAGACACAACTACAGTGAGCACATATGCGCATGCACAGGTGCGTTTGCGCATGCATGGGTGCATCCACTTCCATGGGTGTCACCAGGGACCAGATGGAACAGCGTCAGGGCCTGGGGCCAGTCCGTGGGCAGTAGGTTGTGAAACCCTGCCCTAAGCAGAGAATCACATTCTAACTCAGCATCTAAGCTGTCATACAACTAAACTCAACATATTCATTTGTTTTGTACAGAAGAGCCCTTTTGTCCAGGATATTATCAAACCCGACCCAAAAAGAATACCTGAAGTGAACATCATGAACATACTTCTTCAAGAAGGATATCATGACTGTTCATGCAGATTTTGCTGGCTGTTCTCTGAGACACAAAGACACATTTGACACTTGGACAGTTCTTCACAGCTTCATCCACGGTCTTCTTCATTTCAATGATCCGTCCTCCCCTGAGTCCCTGGTTACAAGTAATGACTGCTTTGCATTTAGCTATAGAAAGAAACCATTTATGGACTGAACAACTGCACATACACCATTGTTCTGAGTAACAATTTAATCAGCCTTTAACGTATTGCAGATCAGCAACTCCAGTGCAGTAGAGTGATACAGCTGTGTTTATCAGTTACAATGTAAGGCAAGTTCATTATAGAAAGGACTTCTTGACCACAGAAACCAATGGCAAAATAAATGTGTCTGTCTTTAAGATCCTGAAAGATTCTTTGTTGATTTTCCTAAACAGTTTTAGCATGCAATTGCAATCTAACATCATAATAGAAATGGGTAAAGAAGTAAAGAGGATGAGCGACATTCTTTGAAATTGTATGAAGTGTTTTAGGAATTTTCTTGAAAGGCAATACATAAATAATAAATACATTTCTCAGCAGCCTGTAATTAGAGAAGGAGTTTCCCTCCACAAATCTGGGAAAGGTCAAGGCAATTCCCCATTTGGCCTATGAAATTTCTCCAAATAGACTAAATTTATACACCCAAATATCATGGAGGCAAAAATACTAATTACCTTGTGGAACTGCCTAAAGAATGCTCTAAGTCAATGTTTCCCAACCTTTGGTTTTTGGACTTCAATTTCCAGAAGCCTAAGTAAATTCCCCAAAGCAATGATCAGCTAGTGTACTGGCTTAGACTTCTGGGAATTGAACTCCAAAAACCAAAGGTTGGGAAACACTGCTCTAAGTGCTATATAGGGTGGTATAGAAGTGTAATTGCTATTGTTATAACCCTTTACCACTGGCCATTCTGGCTAGGACTGCTAGGAGTTGAAGTTCCAAGTGCATAGAGCAGGGGTTCCCAACCTTTTCAAGCCAGAGAGGCCGGGTCACGCTCTCAGTCAGCTTCGAGGGCTAGACAATGGGGTTGGCCATTTTGTTCAAACAGATTCATAGGGTTGCCATTTTGTTTCTCAAATGCCTTTGGAGAGGTGGGGGCCATGGGCCAGATGCAGCCTGTGGGCCTTTGGTTGGGAACCCCTCGCACAAAGGATCAAAGGTTTCCCACGCATTCTGTTAACTGATAACAATAATAATTTCGTGTCATAAATTATTCTGGGTTGAAAGGATTTTTGCTGGAGAAACTCCATTCAGGGATGCCTGAATGAGGCTCCTTTCATATCCGCAAAATCTTTTTCCACCAAAGTGGTTCCTATTTAACTACTTGCAATTTCTTGCTTTCAAACTGCTGGGCTGGCAGGAACTGGGACAGAGATGGGCGTGGAAACCATCATGTAGTACCTGGGTCTCAAACTGCTGATGTACCAGCCTTCCAACTAACAAGGCGAGTTTCTTAACCACTGAGCAACCACAGCCCCTTTGTGTTAGCTGATTATCATCCTCCCATTCCCAGCCTCAGGAGATTACTTACAGTCATTGATCCGCCCTGCTAAGGATTCTGCACTGAATCCAGCAAAGACAACTGTATGGACAGCACCAATCCTAGAACAACCCAACATGGCAGCCACTGCCATTGGAGAAACTGGCATGTAAATAGCAACTCGGTCCCCTTTTTTAATTCCATTTTTTCTTAAGGTGTTTGCAAGGCGGCAAGTCATCTCCAGAAGCTCCCTGCAAACCAGGAGAAAAGGACAACAATGTCAGGTCACTTTCCCCCTCAATTTTTTTTAATGTTTACTTTTTAAATTTACTTTTGTATTAAATTTTCAAGTAAAAATACAAATACTGCTCTGCAAAAAATAACAACATAATTTTCCACATTATAAAACAAAACAACAAATTCAGTACATAAAAAATACATAAAGTAAAGGTAAAGGTTTCCCTTGCTCGAAAGCTAGTTGTATCCGACTCTAGGGGTCAGTGCTCATCTCTGTTTCTAAGCCAAAGAGCCAGTGCTGTCTGCTTCTGCAGACGTTTCAAAATACATAAATCATAATATAAACAATAAAAAACATATAATACTATACCTAACTTATAATAAACACCTCAGTGATATATACAATGCCCGGAGGGTTGCGGTATATCACATTCATCTTCATTGTTTCCAAAAACTCATTTGTTCTGGTACTAGCTTTATTCCTCCACTCCTACTCAATGTAGCTTCCACAAATAATCGCCAAATTTTCCAAAATCTATTTTCTTGAACCATACCTTTTTTAACATTCAATTCCCACGTTAACTTGTCATTTAAAGCAAGTTCCCACATTTCTTTATTATTATTATTATTATTATTATTATTATTATTATTATTATTATTATTATTATTATTATTATTATTATTATTATTATTATTATATTTGTACTTATATGCCGCTCTCCTTGCCGAAGCAACCCAGAGCGGCTTACAATGTTACAGTATCAAATATAAAAGCAACAACATATCAATATAACAAATATAATACAGTCAATATAGTTATAAAAGCAAAAGCACAATACAATCAGAAAAATGCAATTCAATCAATATACAATATATAAAAAAATGTAACAATGTAGCAAGATAATATTCCATTCAGCATTACAAACATGATTCAGTGTCATAAATACAAATATCAAGTCACAAATACAAATACAAATATCATCAACTTTCACAAGTATAACGTACGCCCGCCAATAGCTGTTCCTAATCAACTCTCGTCGCCCCCGCCGCCAGTCTTTTATCGGCCTCCGGGCCGAGATGGGAAGAGGTCCCGGAGGGAGGGGGGGACGCCTCACCAGCCACAGCTGCGGCAGCTTGTTCCATCCCCGGGCGAGGTGGAAAGACACGGGGAGAAGCGGGAGCGTCCTTTCGTCGCCCCCGCCGCCAGTCTTTTATTGGCCTCCGGGCCAAGATGGGAAGAGGTCCCGGAGGGAGGGCGGGGGGGGGACGCCTCACCAGCCACAGCTGCGGCAGCTTGTTCCATCCCCGGGCGAGGTGGAAAGACCTGGGGAGAAGCAGGAGCGTCCTTTCGTCGCCCCCGCCGCCAATCTTTTATCGGCCTCCGGGCCGAGATGGGAAGAGGTCCCGGAGAGAGGTCGGGGGGGGGGACGCCTCACCAGCCACAGCTGCGGCAGCTTGTTCCATCCCCGGGCGAGGTGGAAAGACCCGGGGAGAAGCGGGAGCGTCCTTTCGTCGCCCCCGCCGCCAGTCTTTTATCGGCCTCCGGGCCGAGATGGGAAGAGGTCCTGGAGGGAGGGCGGGGGGGGGGACGCCTCACCAGCCACAGCTGCGGCAGCTTGTTCCATCCCCGGGCGAGCTGAACAGAAGGCCTGGCTGTTTAATGCTGACTAGTTTGCGTTTGAATTCTACACAGTAATCTGTGAACTTTACTTGTCATCAGGATGTAATTCAGTTGTCATCAGGATAAGAATTCAGTTCTCATTTTTCGCTACTACAGTTGTAAAAAGCAAAACACTACATTAATTTAGTTGTGCTAGCCCGCCGCCCTGTGTCTTTTTGAGGAGGGAAGCATAAAAGTTTGCTTAAATAAATAAATAAATAAATAAATAAATAAATAAATAAATAAATAAATAAAAAAATAAAACTATTTGTAGGAAATCTAATACCAGCTCTGAATGACGCAGGACTTTAATTCATGCACATCAACTTTTCAAAAAGAAAAGATGCTATGTTAACTTGTGACATATCCAAAGAAAGCCTTCAAGCTACAGCAAAGTATTCCCTAATATGAAGTTAAGTATGTATACAGAACATACTTCCACATTTTATTTTATTTGAATAGTAGCCGTGTTAAATCTGTGTTTCAGGCATATCAGAGAATAAACAAAACAAAAATGCTGTTTGAATTAACATTTGAATTAACAAGTAGGTGTCCACATCAAGATGCTAATATCAGTCTATACCAGTGATTCCCAACTTTTATTTTTTGGACTTTAATTCCCAGAAGCTCAAGTCAATTTCCCCAAAGCACTGATTGGCCAAAAGTACTGACTTACGCTTCTGAGAATTGAAGTCCAAAAATGAAAGGTTGGGAAACAAATGAAGGTTGGGAAACAAATGAAGTAAGCAAAAATAAATGTATTATTTCTACTCATTCATGTTTGCATTTGCTCTTTTTGTTTATAAGCTTCCAAATTACATCTTGCTGGACAGATGTTTATACAGTTTATGAATGCTACATGGTTAGGTTCATTCCTGATCAGCTGAAAATACTTTGGGGAAACTAAGCAATCAAATTAAACGGAGAGATATGGTAGATCTGTGTGTTTCCCAACTTTTGGTTTTTTGGACTTCAATTCCCAGAAGCCTAAGTCAGTACATTGGCTGATCAGTGCTTTGGGGAATTGACGTAGGCTTCTGGGAATTCAAGTCCAAAAACCAAAAGTTAGGAAACACTGTGACAAAATGAAAATGATTTTTTAAAAATAATCAATTATCAATAAATGCAGAGTTTGTATAGAGACAGAAGTAGCTTCAGTTCCGTTGTTCCTAGTCCAGCCTCTATCCGGTATACAATATATTCATTCACCACACATACAGTTTACCGATGCAACTCTAGTTGCTCAACCTGATTACTTAACAACCAGTGTTGCAATATAAAAGCTTCCAAAGACAGACAAACCCATGGTTGTATAAGTTCAGATTTATCTTGAAAAGTCAGTTTCCAACATCAGACAAAAGCCGTTGAGAGAAAATGAAACATTAGGGAGAATGTTTCTGATTTCAATCTCTCTCTTCCCCACCCCCTCTAATATATATTACAGTACTTATCTTTATATAGAAAGGTAATTTTTGGGACACATCACATCATGTGAACCTGTATCAGCAGTATGAACTGCTGTAGTACAGACACAAATCTATTATTTAAATCCCTTATTTATAAACTATGGGGAGAGGAGATACTGTATATAGGTAAGAACAAAATGCACAACGTACAAATTAAGGTCATGATGCCAAATTCTCATCTATGCTATACTGGTCTACTTAAGGTAATGCTCAGATGAATAACAATGCAATCATGAAGATCCAAGGTGGATTTGATTTAAATCAAATTGGTTTTTTAAGTTTAAAATGCAAGTTTTTAAACAATAAAATAACCTAAAATCTACTACACATTTGATCATTAACACACTTCCTCTTCTTATTGATTACCAGTCCTTCCAACAACCTGGAGTTCAAAAGCTCTCTAGTCTGTGCTCATGTCAACTTGGATGGGCCATTCTTATCTTGTCATTTCAATGCTTGCGAAAATATTCGAAAAGAAGAATGGTAGAACCATATTAGGCAAGGCACTGAAAGATCTCAAAAACACTTGTCCATATGTAGTAGCTAGACACCTTGGAAAGAGCTGTGCCCAAGATAACTAACTTCCTCTAATGAAGTGCAGATGAGCAGCGATATTCAAGCATTCCCCATTGCTGCTCAGCACCATGGTAAGTCAAACAAACCAAGACTAGGGAGAGGAAACTTGAACATACCACACGTGGTGCAGCTGCAGAGAAGCTTCAAGTCAAGAATAGGAAACCATAGGCAGGATACTATATTCCTGACCCAAAAGTTATTGTCTCTAAAATTACAGAGGAAATTTAGTCAGGTAAAGGTTGCCCTTGCTTGAAAGCCAGTTGTGTCCAATTCGAGGGTTCAGTGCTCATCTCCATTTATAGCTATCTGCATCTACAGATGTTTCTGTGGTCATGTGGCAGGCATGCCTAGACAACAGAGTATATGGAACACTGTTACCTTTCCCACCAAAGTGGTACCTATTTACCTACTTGCAATTTCTTGCTTTTAAACTGCTAGGTTGCCAGGAGCTGGGACAAAGATGGGAGCTCACTCTGTCATGCAGCACTCAGGTCTTGAAGTGCTGACCTCCCAACCTTCCAGTTATAAAATTCAGTGTCTTAACCACTAAGCTACCACAGTCCCCACAGGTGATATTAGAGAGGAGCTTTTCCACCTGGCACTTCAGCTAGAAGTCCATCTTTGCTACTGTTCCTTCATCTCACTTGTTAAGCTGGTATTTGCAAGCCTGTTGAGTACCCAGCTACATTCCGCCCATCCTTTCTTTCCCTGTACAGGGAAAAAGTAACAGAAACTAACCCAATATTCTCATCCAGGCTTGCAAATGCTAGTAGAGCCCCAGTCAGAGTTAGATTTATATGAAACCCTTCATCCTGTTTTGGGGTCTGGACACAACTGGGAGATACTCCCACACACACTTATGGTCTTGCTCTCAAGAGTACTTTCAATGAGCAGTAAGGAGAACCAAAGCATACAGCAGGGTTTCTCAACCTTGGTGCTCCATGTGTTCTTGGACTTCAATTACCAAAAGCCCAAGTCAGCACACCTGCTGATCAGGGCTTCTGGGAACTGAAGTTCAAGAACACATGGAGCACCAAGGTTGGCCGCCCCTGGCATAGAGGATACCTTTCAGTTTTTTCAATACCTTTCAAAAAAAATGACTTTAAAACAACTGAAAGACACCAAACGAAGTAAGCCTCAATAAGATGGTTTGTGGGGACTGAGATTTAGTTTCAGTTAGTTCACTTGCATCCAGTCTTGCTACTAGTCAAATACTGCCTATGAACAGAAAGTATATGCTTGAGTGATAAAATCATAGAGGTGTATTTTGTTTATGCCTTCCCATAAGTCATCATTTAATGCCACACAGTAAACTCATGTAGGTATGGAAGATGTCAACTTCTATCCTCTTTGACTTCACAGGCAATGTATATCAAAAAGAAAAAAGATTTTTTTTTTCAAACACTTGTGTACAGTTAAGAAAAAGCTAAACCCAAAACAAAGAAAGAAGCTAAACCCAAAACAAAGAAAGAATTAGGAAAAGACCCTGTGGTCCTAAAGATTAAACAAATGCAAGAGTAGGTGATACAGTAAAACCTCATATAACACTAAAACCTGGTTCCACAAGTCTTCGTGTTATATGATTTTTCGTGTTATCTGATCCTCTATGGGATCCATAGAGATACATTGTAACCACACAGGCTTTCGCGGTTGTTATCTGAAGCATCCCATAGGATCTTAATGTTATCTGATGCAATTCTTCCCCCCAGATTCCTTGATGTTATGCGATTTTCGTGTTATTCGATACTAATGTTATATGAGGTATTACTGTACTTGTATGAGATCACTTTTTAAAAAAACAAACAACTAGCAAGCTTTTGCAGGCAAAAGCTCATTTCTTCAAGCTAGGCACTATTATTTTATGGACAGTGCAGAAAAATTGTAACTAAGTCCTAAAATCTATATCATATGTTAATGGCAGGTCAGCCTACTCTTGCATTTGTGTAATCCAAGCTAGCAGGGTCTATTTACCTGTTCCTTTGTTGTCAAAACAGATTTATCTCCAGAAATACACAAATACATGTTCCTTAGATCCTACTTATCATGAAATAATAGCAACAACTGTTGATGGATAAAACACCTCAAGATGTATGAGCCAATAGATTTCTCTTGTACCTTGGTTAATTAGATGTTAGTGTCTTTTAACATGGCTACAAACGAAAAAGAACATAACTCTTGCAGGAAACAGTGCTTTATGCTAGATTAGATAGCACAAAACCTTCACTGCCATCATCTTCAAACCTCAATTTCTATTAAATTACCTTCAGATCTTTCACTAAAGGCAAACATTTCTTCAGCAGAAGAGTTTTCAAATGTCTGTCATCTTATTTATTGTTCTGAAACTTTTCACGTTGGCTGTCGCCATTGAAGGCAAATCTTTTTGTACAGGCAACTAAGCAGGCATTTAATCTGTTCTATGTGCTTCATAGGACTCGCTCAAAAATTGGGTGGGAAGAACATACCGTACCTATATGTGACTTTCTCTTCAGTGCCAGGCTCATCTTTTTCCCAAATCAAAGCCACTTTGTCTGGAGAATGTTGTGCATGACGATCCAAGCAGTTAACTGGACAGAAAGAAATCATAAAGAAAGCAAATATTTCAGTTTGCCACAAGACCCAAAGGATCCAACTTGCAAATTATCTTGAGCTATTAAGGCATTACAAAAATTGCCACAACTTATCCCAATAAAGGACTACAGTGGCTTAGTGGTTAAGATGTTGAACTTGATGACTGGAAGGTCAGCAGATCAGCAGTTCGAGACCCGAGTGCTGCATGACAGAGTGAGCTCCAGTCTCTGTCCCAGCTCCTGCCAACCTAGCAGTTAGAAAGCAATAAATTGCAAGTAGATAAATAGGTACCACTCCGGTGGGAAGGTAAACAGCGTTCCATGCACTCTGGTGTTAAGTCATGCCTGCTACATATCCATGGAAATGTCTGCAGACAGATAGCACTGGCTTTTTAGCTATAAACAGAGATGAGCACTGAACCCTAGAATTGGATATGACTGGCTTTCAAGGAAGGGTGACCTTTACCTTTACTATCCCAATAAAGGAATTATTCATCCCAGTCAAGATAGCAAATAGATGTTGGCACATCACTACCAAAAAGACATTGTGCAAGGCATGTATATTCTCAATCTAGACTACAAGAAAATCAAGCATGTGTATGTCCATCCAAAAATTGTGTATTGCAGATCACTAGTACATTGGACGAAGAAGTACTGACAGATACGAGGCATGAAATTTGTTTGTGTGGCTTACTTCCCAGTCTTTCAAGTGAATCTGTAAAGAGCAGGCTCCTTCTGGGTGGTGATCTCCCAACTGAATCAGAATGACAGCAATTTATTCAAAAAACAGCATCTTCTAGAATCATAAGTTCCTTAGTCTTCTATTGCCAAACAATACTTTTGTGGCATTTTAGATAAATAAACGGACTTATGTTTTAAGATTTATGCTTTATCAGACACATGATTATAATTCTTCAGGTGCATGAAAACTATAATTTCCAAAGGCTGCGTAAATCTCTTGCTGCAGAAAAAGCAACAAATGCAGTATTTGCCGGCATACAAGATGCACTTCCCCCTTTAAAATACACCAGACATTGAAGTGAGTCTTGGGTGTGAGCAAATACAGTACTGTATTCATATACTGTATATAGTGGCCTCTAGTGGGCCATTTTGGTAATAATGGTGTGTTTCTTATTCGCCCATGCGTCTTATAAACTGGTAAATATGGTAAGTCCTGTAACACCTCAACCACAAGAAACATAATGTAGCATTAACTTATGTGGACTACACCCTTTTAATCAAATAAGTGAAATAGTATCCAAAATTTCAGGTGATTGAAATCATGTGGGAGGTGAACTATATACTTCACCACTAATAATAATAATTTAGTGTCAGAAATTATTCCCGGTTGAAAGGATTTTTTTTTTTGCTGGAGAAACTCTGCTCAGGGGATGTCTGAATGAGGCTCCTTTCATGTCCTGAATGGCTGGGACAGAGACAGACACTCAATTCATCATGCAGTACCTGGGTCTCAAACGATCAACTTGCCTGCCTTCCAGCTAACAAGGCGAGCTTCAGCTGATATCTAAGATACCCTTATTTTAAAGAGAACAGTTGCATTAGTCTCCTACAACAAAAACAATAAGGAACACTTCTTCTTTGCTTCCTCTTTACTGTGTGGTTTACAACAATAAATTGGGAAAACAGGCTCAAATAGAGAAAGAAAGTTTTTGTTCTGGCACTTCTAGCGGCCTCCACTGGCATTATTTGGTCTTCTTGTAATATTTCTTTGATATTATCTCTGCATCTTCGTTCATGTGGGGCTGCCTCGTGGTCTTTGTCCTTCTCCTCTTTCCACATATGTCTTGTATGGTATGGAATTCTGAGACATTCTCTCCAAGTGGGCAAACCAATTTATTTGTTGTCTTTGTATGTAATTTAAGTGGAACACTATGCCACTTTAAAAACTAAAGACTAATTGCTCATCCCAGCTAGAATATACACATTGGCTGACATTCAGTAGTTAGTTGCTAGAGTAGGCACACACTGAATTAGTGGAGATTTCATGACTCAACTTCTTCATAAGTTCCATTGATTTTCAGCACAAAGCCAACTACTAAACAATATGTCAAAGCTTAAGTAACTGTATAGAGGAAAACAGCTCTCACTACAATGTTTCATGTTCCCATTATATCTAGATTGTGCTACTTGTGTGGCTGCCTTCATAATAATCAATTGATAATTTTCAGCCAATACAGAATGCAGCCACTCAAGTTGCTTGCTGGGGCTAGGTAAGAAGATAAAGGCACCACTTCTGTACCAGCTGCATTCAACATCAATAAGTTTACAGGTCAAATTTAGACAGTGATCACCTTTAAAGGCTCAAATGCCTGTACATATGGGGCTAACAACATGTTCTATTAAGAGGGTAAGCACAAGAAACAAAGTATTTTATCTAGTTTCCTGTTTCTGTCCCTTTTCTGACATTCTCAATGTATTTCATAACTGGCTAACTAAGAATGTTGTAAAAAACCTCGTGGACAGAGTTTTAAGCCAAAAGCTCTCATATACTTTTTGGTAAGACAGGAAATAAACCAAATCAAAGACAAAAATAAAGACAAAAAACATTGTGGCATATTTTGTAAAACAAAAACACAAAACCTATAGCTTAGAAAACTTTCAAAAACATTATGTTAAAATCCCATTTACATTGACTTTGCTGCATAAATAAATGAATACGTAGAGAGAAAGAATGCTGCATCACTCATTACAGGTCATCACTAATGAATGCTCTGTGACACGTGTACAACCATATGGTAGAGGGAGCCATATGGCACTCTAAGTAACACTGAAAATGCTTGCCAAGGCTGGGATTGCCTTCTCATAGTGACGAAGTACTTGGATACTGTGAAAATGCAATGTTTATTTATTTATAACTATTTTCATGCTTGCAGGAAAGGCAAAGGAACGAATTAGGAGACTCATTAGATAGCATTGTGCCCTAAAAAGACAATAAAGAATTTTGTAGCACTTTGAATGTTGTGCCACCAATATTTAGGACTCTTAGGGGTCGATGAGCTGCCAGGGCTGGAGTTGCCTTCTCATAATGACTAAGTACTGTACAGTACTTGAAAACTGTGGAAATGCAATGGTATTTATTCGTTGGCCAAACTTAAATCCTCATCGATGCAAGTTTCTGGTAGTAAGTGTCAGACCAGCAAATGAGCTGGGTTATGTATCTGGGGGAGCTGCTGAAACAAACTCACACAACTATCTTGGAAAAATTAAGGGCAAAAATAATAAACTGAGAAAGAGCAGGAATAATAACTCAGTCAGAGCATTTCTTGGCTCTGCCAACAAGTTACTGAAATGACATCTGGAAGTCGGCCAAAAAACCAAAACAAAACACACCCAGCTATGTGTGGGAGGATGATTTCTTGGGAAGGTTTTGAAAGAGGGATTTGAAAGCTAAACTCTCCTCTTTCCAGATCGCACAATCTTGGTTTATAACTGCTGCACCATAAAGAGAAGGAATGTGAAACATGGACTATAGGAAGGGGCAGTGGTTTATTGGACTGGTAGTGCAGTGGTTTACAGCCAAGACATTATGAGTTCAATCCTACTGAGATGGGTAAAATGAGTAACCAGCATGTGTGGGGCCAAATTAACTTGTGAACTTCCCAGGGAATACACTAAGTGCTATGGGGTGGTATAGAAGTGTAATTACTATTATTTTTGACCTCAGCAATGTTTTGAGAAGCCACAGAATTTCATCACTGGATGTTTTCAAGAGACATTTTAAAACTGTACTGTTTAAAGAGGCTTATAAGAACATTCTCCCTATAGCTAATGAATAAGTGTACTGTATAATTGGATTATGCAACCCTTGGAGACCATCCTTTGTTATTGTGTGCTGCTTAGGTTGAAAGAAGAGAGTGCAAAAGCTGGCTTGAGACTCAACGTGGAGAAAACCAAGATAATGGCAACAGGCCCTATCAGTCCCTGGAAAATAGATGGGAAAGAAGTAGAAGCAGTGACAGATTTTACTTTCTTAGGATCAAAGCTCACTGCAGATGGTAATTGCAGCCATGAAATAAAAAGGCAACTGATGCTTGGGAGACAAGTTATGAGAAACCTGGGGAACATAGTGAAAAGTAGAGACATCACTTTGGAAACAAAAATTCACATAGTCAAAGCAATGGTATTCCTGGTGGTAATGTATGGTTGTGAGAGCTGGACCATTAGGAAAGCTGAACGCAGAAGAATAGACGCCTTTGAGAAGTGGTGTTGGAGGAGAATTTTGAGAGTACCCTGGACAGAGAGGAGAACAAATAGGTCAATATTAGAAGAAATCAACCCTGACTGCTCCTTAGAAGGTCAAATAGTAAAGATGAAGCTAAAGTACTTTGGACATCAATTGAGAAGGGAGGATTCACTTGAGAAAGCCTTAATGCTGGGAAAGGTGGAGGGCAAAAGAAAAAGGGGGCAGCCAAAAATGAGATGGCTAGATGGTATTGTAGCTGCAATGGGCACAGAGCTGGGCAGGCTGAAAAGGATGGTGGAAGACAGAGGTGCTTGACGGGCAATGGTCCATAGAGTGGCAAAGGAATGACTGAGCAACAAAAACCGCCCAGACTGGAAAAAATATCCCAGTTGGGCAGCATAATAAATGCATAGATAAATAAATTTCACGGGCAGATCGGCAGGGCACAAAAACTGTCAAACCCATGGCGTCCCCTGAGCATGTGCAGAGTGCATTGCAAACCCTGGGCTCGGAAGGCAGAAGTGGTCAGTTCCCCCCTGGCTGTGCCTGGTGACTTCCACGAAGGCAATGGAGACTTCACAGCCTTTCAGCTTCTGAAAGAAGGAAGAGATCAATGCCTCGGGCGCAGACGACGTATATGTATCCCACGCACCACCACCACCACCACCACCCGGGAAGGAAAGGGCGTTTCTTACCCGCCACATTTAAGCGGCCGCCTAGGAACCACTGGACGCGGCCCTGCGCGAAATCCCACTCGCAGTCCGTATGGTGCGGGGTATCCCACTGCAACTCCGCCCGGGCCAGCGCCCCCCAGAAAGGCCCGGGCTCCCGCAGGGCCCGCCCGCACCGCTCCCGGTAGTTTCCCCTCAGAGAAGAAGGGGCGCCCGCGGCAGGGAAGGAGGACCCGCTGTTGCCGAGGCTGCGGAGCCCGAGGGACCCCGCGCGTCGCCAAGGCACCCCCCCGGGCCAACGCCGGGCCCACAGCCGAGGGTGCTGCCGCCTGAGGAGGGGGCCCAACAGGTGGTGGAATAAAGCCACGGTGGCGGTTGCCATCAGGCCGTCGGAAGAGAAATGGGGCAGACTCCTTGACGCCACCGACGGACAAGGAAGTGCCTTTTTGCCTTGAACGGCGTTGAAGGCAATAAGGCCGCCTCTGCGGGTCCCTCGCCACCCACTTTCCCGCCCTTTTCTCCTCCCCGGAGTTACGAAAGACTTTTATAGTGTTTATATGGGGGCATAATGGCTCCGAGATGGCAAGGGCGAGCCTCTTCCTTCACCCCCTCAGGCGTGTGCCTCGTCTCAGTCAAGCCAGAATCCTGGTGGCAAATTAAGCTCTACAAAAGGATTTCACTTCTTCCTCAAAAAAACGGCCTGAAATTGACAATGATAAGGTTTTACTGGGAGACCAGGCCTACCTCACAAGGTGGTTGTAAAAAGAAAGAGAGAAGCAAAGTTATTCAGCTCACTGGGCTCAATAGCAGTTAGATTTATATTCTGCCCCATAGCACTTAGTGCACTCTCTGGGCAGTTCAAAACTAGCATTTTGCCCCCAATATGGTGGGTCCTCATTTGGGCCAGTCCCACAAGAGGCTATAAAGTGTGGTGGGCTCCAAAAAAAAATTACTACCACCCTGTGGGTGTGGTATGGTGGGCATGGCCAGCTTTTCTGCTACCGGTTCTGGCAAACTGGTGCAAACCTGCTGATTCCCACCACTGGGTATAAATGTAACGGGCGTAGCTACCGCCGTATCTGCCGTATCAATTATACCGGTCCACGGGCCCCAACGTGCGTAAGCAAAACAAATCTTTACCCTTCCTAAGGGCCCCCAAACAAATTTTTATACGGGGCCCCGGCAAGGCACGCTACGCTTCTGAAATGTAAGATGTATATTTCACAAACATTTTATTGAGGAACCATTTTGTTGCAGGGGAGGTCACAAGATAAGACATGCTGGATTAGATAAGTCTGTTCTAGCCCACATTTTGTTTCCAGAATGGTTGTGGATGCGTACCAGTGGGACATGAGCATCATATTCACCAGAAGTTGACATCCAGAAACATACATCATATTGGACACAATGGCAAAATGAGCAGAGGAGGAATTCTGATTCCCAACAATCATGGAAGCAGAAGAGGCCATGCCAGATGGACTGGCTGTGAAGGCGCGCCTTGATAATATTCTCAAGGCTGTGGCAGTCCATTGCATTCCCGGTGTTAAATCCTGCATGTCTCATTTCATATGTGCTGCAGCAGATGGCTCCGTGATCATAGTGTGCGCGTCACTTTGTGGCAAGCTGGGATCCACCTTAAACAAATTCATGGCAATGGAAATTTTCCTGCTTCCAGTTAAAATACATTCTCAGATACAAGTTGCAGCTGACTATAACACCTGTATTATGTGCCATCAAGATGCTTCTGACTTGAGGAACATGAGATGTTCAAGGGCTGAGTTGTCATTGCTACCATAGCTGACAAAGGATTTAAATCCAGGTCTCCTGAGTCCTAGTCTATGCTCTCCACTACATTCCTCTGGCTCATAATATCTTTATTAGGACAATTCAAAGGTCTGCATCTAATCACTGTCTGAAGATGGAAAGTGGCATGGAGATAGAGACATTAATCTGGTGAGTCAAAAAGTCTAATGCTTTAATATCTTCTCTAACAGCTCTATAAACCTCTACCAATCAAATTAATGACAAAGAGCAATCACATGGACTGTAAAGCCCTCTCCCACTGTTAGTGTATGCAGGATTGCTATTATCCCAACCTATCTCGCTCACTGTCCATCATGATCCTTCACTTCCTTTAATCTGGACAATGCATGACCAACACAAACCAGAAGAAACGAAATGTTATGCAACTTCCCTTTTGCAAGCAATTTTTCTCAAAAGAGGTTGGCCCCTAACTTCTCCAACCAACAGATCTGGTAGATAATGCTGCTCTTATTTTACTTATTTATACTACTTATATACTGCCTGATTTAATGCTAAGGCAATATTTATGGCAGTGATGACCAATATAAATGAAATATACATGAAAGCAAAGTAGTAAATAAGTCATTACAATAAACATTACAAAAATTGTAATAAACCCCAAGAGAACCCAGATGATGGCAGATAATAACATGCAGATAAGCAACTTATAATAAAACATTATAAATTAAACCAGGAAACAGAAAAAATAGAATTGTAAATTGTAACTCCTTTTATTGCAGGATAATTTTCACATAAAGATTTTTAATAATTTTCTGAAAGCTTATAGGGATGTGGCTTGACAAATGTCAACTGGGAGACCATTAAAGGGAACCACCATCAAGAAGGCTCTCTTCTGGGTTTTACCCCTCTAGCCTATTTCAGGATGGCTACCCTCAGGAGCATGGCCGAAGAGGATCTTGTAGAATGGGAGGTATTTTTTTTTTGTAGGAGAGTCACTTTGTCAAGTACCAAAGTACCAAACCATTCAGGGCTTTTTACATCAGTATAAACACCATGAATCAGATCTTGTGTAGGGGCTGAGTCTTCATTTAAGACAAGCCACCAGCTTCAGCAATAGAAGAAAGTGAAACTATGGTATGTTTTTGCAAAGCCACAGTTGTTCGATGTTCTCCTGGTTCAGTAATCAACCTGCTGATGAATCCTGTCCTTGTCTCCAATGAATAATCACCAACAAAAGGTATTTATTCATTTACTTTATTAAATTTATATACTACCTCCTTCCTATGAAGGAATCAGCTTTTAATTCTTCTTCTGTATCTAGGCCAGATGTGAAACTGCCAAAATGAAGCCACCTTTTGGCAAGTTCATTCTGCAGTTCCTTTTAATGATGTGATCACTTTCACATCTGTATTACCCTTTATTTCTTACCTTAACTTCTCCATCCAAAAACATGTGCCTCTGTTCACTCTGCCCACCTCCTTCTGTAAACTGGGGAATTTGAAAATGCAAGCGGTTGCACAAATCCCTACCCCCTCACAATAACAGCAACAAAGGTATAAGTCTATTGCAACAAAAGCCACTCTGAATCTTCAGTTTGTGTCTGAACAAATACCAGAAAGCTCAATTAAGTTGATGAAAACTTACAGTTAATACGTCTGAATCTTCATGCTCCTTGAAGTGCTGGAGTGGATGGATGTCTGTAGTTACATTGATATTAGCATGCGGGAAATAACCAAAAGTGTTAATTTTCTGGTGAGCTGAGTTTTCAGAAATTGAGGGTATTATATGGTCAGAAATTAAGGACATTATACATACTGTATAGTAACAGCGTTCCGTGCGCTGCCACATGACCATGGAAATGTCTGCAGAAGCAGACAGCACTGGCTCTTCGGCTTTGAAACAGATGAGCACTGAACTCTAGAGTCAGATACGACTGGCTTTCGAGCAAGGGAAACCTTTACCTTATAATGATACCTAGTGTGGTATAATGGACAGAGTAATGAACTCAGGTGGCCAGGACACAAAATCTCTGCTCAGCGATAGAAACTCACTGAGGGAGCAGAAGTAGTAAAGCTACTCCTTAAATATTTCAAGGAATAAACAAAACAACAACAACAAAGACAAAAAATGTGGCACCTTAAATATCTTGTTTACCTTGAAAACCCTGTTAGGATTGCTATGTCAATTCTGTCTTGAAGGCACATAATGACAATAATATATTTAACAGATTTTATTGGCCCACAGCCAGCACTATTAACCAAGTTGTTCAATACCAACTGAAACTTCTTATTTAGAGATGTGGACTCTTTTGCTACTAGCAGGAAGTCTTTAAATTGTACAACAGTGGCAACACAACTGATCTCTTAATAAATGGTATAATAGAGTTGTACAGAGGACAGTGTTTCCTAAGAAACTATGCTCTCTCCATCTGAAGAAGTGGCTTGTGTTTGTAAAAGTTCACACACTGAAATAAATTTCTTAATCTTACAGATATCACAATTTTTTGTTTTAATTTTTGTGGTTACAAGTCTATTTTGCTGCAGAAGACTAACACCTAGCAATAGCAATAACACTTATACACTGCCCCATAACACTTAGTGCACTCTCTGGGCAGTTTACAGGTAATTTGCATTTTGCCCCCAACATGCTGGGTACTCATTTTACCAACCTTGTAAGGATGGAAGGCTGAGTCAACCTTTACCCCATCAGGATTGCACTCAAAATGTTTTGGCTGCAGTACAGCAATTAAATCACTGTGTCACCATCATCTCTTGTAAACTCCTTGAAATATTTTGCCTCTAAAACAAAGTTTTAAAAAGTTAGTTTTGAACTGGATATCTCAGTCATATTCAAAAGCAATTCCATGTAAAGTAAAAATAGTCTTCTGTATTACCTAATAAATGATTTGCATATTCTGTACAAAAATGGAAAAAGTGGACAGAATTCATAATCATTATCACCAGTAGTAGTAGTAGTAGTAGTAGTATTTTCAGCAATTTTTCCTTGTCCTTCCTTTTTTTTCTTCTTCTGCCGTATCCAAATCCAAATATTGGTGATCATCATAGAGATCAGCCATGAAGTCTGTCCTGAGAATATAATGCACTAGCCTTTCACCTGCCTTCCACATCGCAGCATGACTCCCATACCACTGATCCAGTTCTGCGAGTCACTTTCTGGTCCTGAGCCCTTTTGGCACATACTGTCCTCCTCAGCCCCAGGCCAGTATTGATGAAGCTGCTGCCCTCTGTCAAGATTGATTCAAGTGGGATTTAATCCACTTGGGGACCATCACCCTTCCCTGTGGACTTTGGCACCCACAGCCATTAGGTCTCAGGGTGGTCAGGTTAGTTAACCACCGCCTGACACTGGCGTTGAGTTGCTAAGTCTGGGATCTGCAAACTTGGCTCACCAGGTGTTCTTGGACTTCAATTACCAGAAGCCCAAGTCAGTATGCCTGCTGATCAGGACTTCTGGGAATTGAAGTCCAAGAACATCTGGAGAGCCACGTTTGCAGATCCCATAGCAGGATAACCTGGCCAGACTCATCCTTTTTTTTTACAATGGAAATTGAACAGTGCCCTCTTCTGTTTATGATCCAAGTGACATGTTTTAGAAACACTTGACATCTGTTAATTATAGGAACTTTTGGAAGTCAATTCAAGTGACCTGATGGCAAATGACAACAGTGATGATAACTCTTACTAAACTTTTATTGCTGACTTTTAACTAAAAGGCAAAGGATTTTGTTCTATTCTAGTACAGTCAAACCTCACATAAAGAACGCCTCGCTTAAAGAGCAGAATTTTCTCTGAGTGTTCGTTTCGCTTAACAAATAAAACCAACCATAAACTCACTTAACAAATAAATCATCCTCAACTGTACAGCTTTTAAAGTCCCACCCTGCCCCACCGCTCAGCTGTTCCTGCTCCCCTCAGCAAACCCTTCTCCCTTTAACCCCTGAATTTGGTGTATATAAACCATGCCTGTAAGTTTTACTCCTTGTCTGAAGAAGTGGACTTGATCCATGAAAGCTAACAATAAAAATATAGCAGTTAGTCTTTAAAGTGCTACGGTGTTTTTTATTTTGTTTTCTCATAAGCCTGAACCACAGACTAATAGGCTATTATTTCTCTTCAGTTTGTTTCTAGTCAGCCACCTAGGTAACACACATCACATCTTCAATAACCTATATCTGCAATAACCTATATTGTCCTCTCAGAGGCAGTCTCTTTAAACATTACATTTGCGTAATCTTCCAATCTAAACCTCCATCAAGCTGCAAGATGGGATAAACCCAGATAAAATGCCAGTTAAAAATTAATATTGCTAAGCCACTCAGTAATGGCAAAATACAGATGTTTTGCAACAAGCACACACAGAGTCCTCTATCAGAATATGTGAAAGTAGATGCTGGAATTGCTCATTATTAAAAAGAGGGGAAAGTCTCGCCATATGAACGACAAAGAAATATATAATCCAGTCAATCTCGTGACTCCCCCACACCCACATTAAAATAAAACTACTGTAATCCCAATTCATCCCCCCTCCCAATTCATTATTATGGTCACCCCACCCCCACACTCCTCACTTATCATTAATTCAGTAAATACGTGTAAATCCCAGGATCTAACAGTCCATATGGCAAAGTGAAAAGATGTAAATATGACAGAGAATGTTGTAACCCAGATAAATGGAAAAGAATGTGGAATTACTTACAGCATTACACATGCTTCTATTTTAAACAGTCCAGATGGAAAGAAATTGTGTATTGTTTGGTGTCCTCCCCCCACTACAATTGCACAATTGAAAAAGTTATTTGCTGTTTACTAGTGCTGTTTCATCAAGCAACCATCCAACGGTTCAGCATCAGTCAAATCTCCATCAAAATTATTAAGCAGTAGAAATAAATAAGAATATCACTAATATTTTGGTTTCTTAGTGTCATGTGTTATACAGTATTTTATTACATAGCCTGTAATAGCTATGTAACAGGTATAGTATCAGTAATTTTAGTTTAAGTAATTTCAGGTTTTCAACATTAAAAAAAAGATAAATTGTCTTGCTTAGATGGCAAAAATCAAAGGATCTCCTTCTGGCACTTCTAATAAAGGCAACTGCTGTATCACTATTGGTATTTTCTGTTTTTAAATTTTCTTTGACCTTCATGTTAACAGGATTTCATCAGCACTTTCAACTCTATGGCTTGTGGCAAAGAAAGGAAGTTTTCATCACAATTAATCAGCTGTCTATGCATGTGTGTTAATGACCACTATTAAGATAATGATTACTTTACTTTTTGCATGTTAATTCATCTTCATCTTGTTGATTGCTTCCCATAATCATCATTCAGAAATGTCTACAGCAAAGCAACAGTCTTTGCATTTGATGAGATGGAGTGTCCTAAATCTCTCCCCTCCCCTTATTTGCTGTAACAGTCTATCACAGATATCTCCTGGTCATGAAATTACTGTAATTCTTTCACCATCCAACAAATGTACTTAGTACTGTATAAGAATTCTCAAAATATTTTGTTTACCATGAACATATGTACACACATGCACAGATGTAGTTTGGAGTGTGCCTCTGAAAAATGGAATGTGCATTGACAGAGAGAGCAGCTTACATGAGCTTTAGGGTTGAACATCTCAAGTATGCTATATTTCTACACATTGTCAAGTAGAAAGATGCACCTCAGGTTTTGTAGTGTTGAAGAAGAACAATGTTTGGTTTTGTAGTCTGTGGTGGCTTTATTGTTTTCACTTCCAACTCCTTCCCACTCCCAGCTAGTACTAAAGCTTATTGACTCAGAGCAAAAGTCATTATGTCTTGAGGACATAATATTTATTTCAGATGTATTGTAAAAAAAATTCCACATTGCTTGCCTTGTTCTCATGTACCCATGTTCACTTTTTCTGGTAGTTGTTACAGTATGACCCACCTTTTGTAACATCATAAGTGACTGCCCCGATCTCAAGTTTTGGCCCACATTATTTGCTTGTTTTCAGGTATGGCGCACCTTGTCTGTGGTGGGCAAGAGGCACCATTTTGTTTCAGATAGCCAAAGGTCTTGGACCTCCTTTGGTTTCCTAAGAGAGAGAAATAAATAGTAATAATTGTATACCCTCAAGTCAATTCTGGCTTAAGGTGACTCTTTCCAGGGTTTTTTAGGTAGAGAATACAAAGATTTGATTTACCATTCCTTCTTTTGGGGACACCCTGGAATTGTATAGCTTGCCCAGTGCCACATAGGCTGGCTCTTCTTCCAGGAGGCACAGCGAGGAATCAAACTCCCAACCTCTCTAAACCACTGAACTATCCATCCAGCTCAAAGAGAGAAAAAGAGTAAAAGAGAAGACCAAATAGCAATGGGATGACAGAGAGAACCTGCTAAAGAAGTTTGGTAAGTTCATAAAGGCAGAAGTATAATTAGGGTCTTCAACCAGGTCATTGACCAGAATTTAAAGAGTATCAATATCTCTAGAGAGAGAAGCCTACTCATGGGTCTTAGAAAAATAAACAGTAATACTTCCTGGCCTTACAGTATTTGGTTTCTTCTTTCTGAAAGCATGAACTTTCTTATCATTTGAAGGACACCTTCTTTTTAATGGGAGGCTTAGGAGCATGCCTCGGGGCAGTATGGGTAGGAGAGAGGCCACTTGCCCCCAGGGTAAAAAAATATTTAGTTACTGTTGTGGCTAAAAAGTAAGAGGATGGTGCAGTGGTTAAACTACTGTACTGCAGTCAAAAGGTTGTGAGTTCAATGCTGACTGGTATCAAGGTTGACTCAGCTTTCAATTCTTCTGAGGTCAGTAAAACAAGTGCCCAGCATGTTGGTGGCAAAATGCTAATTAACTTATGAACCGCCCAGAGAGCGCATTAAGTGCTATGGGACCATATATACAATATAGTACAGTACAGTATGTGGAATTGCTATTGCTATTGGGGAGAAACAAAGTTTGAGAACCCTGGTTTTTATGTTTCTGTTTTAATCCACCATTCCATTTTCAATGCTGGATGGCAGCTCCTCTTTAGCATGCTAAGTAAAGAGATACATTGCCATCTGTGCCATGCAGGAGGTCCGGTCATAAATGCAACCGGATGCGAGTTGCCAGCATTACGCAGCCCAGATAATTTTGATAGCAAATGCTTCTGAATCAGGATTAAGCTTTAAATGTGCCAAACCTCGGCTCTTGTAAAGCCTAATTTCTGATTAAATAAGCTTTTACCAATCATTATTTGCCTTGTTCACTACAATTTTACTTTCAGGGGCTAAGCATTTGTGTCTCTCACAAATAATTACTTATGCCTCAATCTCTTATCATCCCTTTCTGTTCATTCTGACCAATCCTAGTTATTTTAAGAGTATTTTGGTACATGTATTACGATAGCAGTCTAGAGCATCTGTTGATCATAGTGTTTTTAATTCTGTGGTGTTCCGAATATTATTTTCTAAAACTTTGCTGGCTAATGTATTTTGCCCAGCTCTCATGTCATGCCCTGGCCAAAAGTATATAAAACTAGAACTACTGTGCCAGGTTTTTAAAAAACATTCACATATTAATCTCCATTAGGAACTGTTCCAAACTGGAATTACCTAGATTTTAATAAAACCTTTAAATCATTTTCAGATAAAACTTGGCTGGCAGTTGAAAATTGGAAATATTTCAATCTGTTTGTTAGAATATGATTGCAGGCCAACTCTGTTTGGTGCAAAAAGGGGAAATAATCAATGACTGGGGATATATAAAATGATATTAAGTATAGTCTGGCTGGGTTATCTTACCATGGTAATAAAGTAGACCATTCTCCTTCGTGTTGTTTGGGGATGCACACTAATGGGTTCTGCGCCTGCGCTGAATCCGAGCGGAGCTGAAAAGCTGATTGGACAAAAGTTTTGAAGTTAGGACCACCCACCATCCCCAACCGCCTCTGGCGCCATTGTGCGCTTCTCCCTCAGTTCTCTTTTTTCCGCTGTGCGAGCAGGAGCCTGGAAAAAGAGCTGTGTGTTCTGTCTGAGATTGCCTCAGAAAACCTTGAATTTCCCCCCCCTCAAATTACAATTTTTCTCAGACCAGGGGACTCGCAACCCCTTGGTCCTCATGCGGCTGGGATTTCCCTCAGCCGCCGGAAAAAGAAAAGAAAAAGGACTCTTTGAGGTAAATTTTACCTCTGAAAATCTTGTGTTGGGGCCTCCCGGCCGGGACAATTTTTTCTACTAGGCCATCTACTTCGGTGGATGGCCTCCGCAGCATTTAAGCAGTGTCCATCCTGCAACATTAAATTTCCAAGTTCGGACGGACACGTGCGGTGCCTTCGTTGTCTGGGAGAAAACCACCCAGTCCAGACGTGTGCGGTCTGCAAGGGCTTTTCTAAGGCCGCCCTTAAAAACCGCCAATACCGCCTCCAAGCGTTTTTAATGGAGGCCGCTCTGGCACCACCACCTCCCCCTTCAAGGGAGGCGCCCGCTGCGTCTACCTCCACTCCTTCTTCGCGGCCGTCCACCGCAGAACTGTTTAAGAGGAAGAAGGAGCAGGAGAAGAAGAAGGAGGAGAAGAAGAAGAAACACCACTGGACTTCTTCGACTTCTCTCCCTCCAACTCCGTGCGCGACGCGCCCGTCGCCAACTCGATCGCTGGCCTCCGTTGCCGTCACGGCCGTGATCTCGCCGGGCAGCTCGTCGTTGAACTCTCCGGTCATCATCTCCCCGGAGAAGGTCCCAAGTCTGCCGCCTCTGCCGGAGACTCCTCCGCCACCGCCACCACGGAGGACTGCATCCCTGTCGGCCCCTTCTGTGGCTCTGGCTCCCGAGCCGTCCGTACAGTTGAGCCTCATCGCCCCATTCCTGGAGGCGATGGTGCAGAAGATGGCCGAGCAGTTCCGGGCTCTCAGCCACCACCGTCGACTGTTCTGGAGGCGCCACCGCTCCGTGAACGAGCTCCGGAGGCACCACCACTCCATGAGGAGGGCCTGGCTCCAGCGAAGAGGCGTTGCACGGAGCAGGCACGGTCGGAGGTCTCTCTCCCTCCGCACCAGTCGCCTTCGCCGGGAAGCGATCCGAGGACCGCCAGGCCGTACTGGTCGGACTCGGACCCCGAGTCCTTCTTTCCACCGCCCAGCATCTCGGAGCGGTCAGAAGGCTCCGACGGATCGTTGATCGAGAAGGAGGATCAGCCGCCGCCGGTTGCCGCTGAGAAGTCGCCGGACGACAACATCGGCTCCGTCCACGGTTCCCACCCGGAGGACCAACGGACCTTCACGGCGCTGATCACCCGCCTAGGATCCACGCTCGGGATCAAGGCGGAGGCCCCTCCTAAGGAGTGCGAGGACGTCGTGTGTGCCATGGCCGATCGGAAGGAGTTGGTCCCTGTCCATCTGGGCCTTCTCCCGAAGATCGCCAAGGCTGCCAAGGCTGTGTGGCAGAAGCCTGTCTCGTCCCACTCGGTTTCGACACGAGTGGATGGGATGTACAGACTTCTAGGAGATGATGCCACCTTCCTACACGTCCACCCGGCGTCCAACTGGCGGGTCATGAAGGGCTCCGGACTCCGGCAAGCAGCACTCCCCTCCCTTCATCGCAGGAGGGGAAGAAGTTGGACTCTCTGGGCAGGAAGGTCTATGCCAACGCCTCCCTGTCCTTCCGTGCAGCGAACTATGCAACGGCCATGGGCGGCTACAACTGTCGCCTATGGGAGAAGGCTGAGGCCTTCAAGTCCAAGCTGCCGCTGGAGCTCCAGGCTGAGTTCGGGTCCGTCTGCCAGGAGGGCAACCAGCTAGCCCTCCAGCAAATCCGAACTGGGAGGCATATCATGGAGTCGGAGGCTAAGAACCTGTCCTCCGCTATCCAGATACGCTGGCACTCCTGGCTGTGCTCGGCCGACCTCCAGGACGAGGTCAAGAAACTGGTGGAGGAACTACCCTTCAACGGCGAGGGTTTGTTCGCTAAAGAGACGGATGTCTCTTTGGGGGAGCTTAAAAATGACATTACCACTATTAAACAGCTCCGTCCTCCATGCCGAGGGTCGAGTTGGTACCAGCCGATCGAGTTCTAGAGATGCCCTACTGTCGGACGGGTCCGTGTCATTGATCTGTCTCCACCGCTCCAGGAGGAACTGTCAGCTCTCCTGGAGAAGGGGGCCATAGAGCCGTCACAGCGTCGGAGTCTCACGACGGGTTCTTCTCCTGCTACTTCCTCGTGGACAAGAAGGACAGAGGGTCCTGCGCCATCTTGGACCTCCGCCTTCTCAACAAGCACATCGACACGAGGAAGTTTCAGATGGTAACCCTTCAGTCCATCCTCCCACTGATCAACCACGGGGACTGGTTTGCAGTTATCGACCTGAAGGATGCATAATTCCACGTATCCATCAGGAGGGAACATTGCCGCTTCCTCCGCTTCCAGGTGGGCAGCGACGTCTACCAGTACACATGTCTACCCTTCGGCCTCTCCACCGCTCCGAGGGTATTCATGAAGTGCATGGCGCCGGTAGCCGCCCATGTTCGGCTGCAAGGGGTCCAGGTGTTGCCTTACATCGACGACTGGTTGGTCTGCTCCCCGACCAAACAGAGGGCCATGAATGATGTTTCTTATTGCCTGGCCCTCATGGAGAGTCTCGGTCTGAGGGTCAACTACAAAAAGTCACAGTTGACCCCAACTCAACGCATAGACTACATCGGAGCAGTACTGGACTCTGGCTCTGAGAGCCTACGCTCCGCCCAAACGTCTGCTCGACATCCGTGCGGTGGCGGCACGGATCCACGGCAGGCGCCGCATCCGTGCACGGGATGCCCTCCGTTTCTTGGGACTCATGGTGTCGACCACGGCGGTGATCTCGCACGCCAAGCTCAAGATGCGGTCCCTCCAGTCTTGGTTCCTTGCCTCGTTCGACCTCGTCAACGACCATCCAGGGAAATGGCTCACACCAACTCCCGAACTTCAGGACCAACTGAACTGGTGGGTGCTGGACCACAACGTGGCCGTGGGGAAGCTCTTCACCCTCCCCGCACCGACTGTGCAGATCACCACCGACGCGAGCACGCACAGATGGGGAGCGTGCTGCGGCAGTCTACGGATCCGCGGGGTCTGGACTCTCGCAGAAGCCAGGTACCACATCAACTTTCTCGAACTCTTAGCAGTGTGGAAGGCGATGCGGTCCTTCAGACTTTCAATAGCGGGCCACGTGGTGCAGGTCGCCTCGGACAACACCACGAACCTGGCCTATCTCAACAAGCAGGGAGGGACGAAGTCTCTCTCCCTCCTTCATCTTGCTGTGATGGTGCCTGAAGGTGCACGTCTTCCCGATCAGTGTCCACATCCAGGGCACCCTGAACACAGCTGCGGACTTTCTGAGCCGCAAAGGGACGGCAATGCACGAGTGGGAGCTGGACGGATCGGTGTTCAACTGGTTGTGCCGCCGGTGGGGCACGCTGGTCCTGGACTTGTTTGCGACACAAGCCAACGCCAAGTGTCACCATTACTGCTCCCGAGCGGGGATCGGTCACGGATCGGAAGGGGATGCCTTCATGGTTCAGTGGCATCAGGACTTCCTCTACATGTTCTCACCGATCCCTCTCATCCAACGAGTCCTTGTACGGATCCGTGCGGAGAGTGCATGGACGATTCTCATCGCCCCGTCCTGGCCACGCCAGCCGTGGTTCCCACTGCTTCAGACTCTGGCTTGCGACTTCCTTCGCCTGCCCACCGAGCCGAACCTCCTCCACATGGGGGGTGGTTGGATCCTACATTCGGACTTGCCCAGTCTACATCTGACGGCCTGGCTTATCTGCCCGACCTAGCACGGATCCTTGAACTCTCTCGTAAGCCATCCACGCGGAAGTCTTACGATGCCAAGTACCGTTGTTTCCTTGAGTTTTTAACATCCAATGACCGTACCGTGGACTCCGCATCCCTGCAAGACGTTATGTCCTACCTCCTGTGTTTGGCTGAGTCAGGATCCGCGCACTCGTCTTTAAAGGTTCATCTGGCTGCGGTGGTTGCCAATGCTCCACCTTCATCTGTGCTGTCCTCTGCCTTCAAGGACAAGACTGTTAAACGTTTCCTTCAGGGACTGCACAATGCTTACCCACCTGTTAAGGTACCACCTCCCCAGTGGTCCCTTACTGCTGTGCTCACTGCGCTTACCAAGGCGCCCTTTGAGCCCATGGCTACAGTAGACATTAAGTTTGTGTCTTACAAAACTGCCTTTCTTGTAGCCATTACCTCTGCCTGGAGGGCAGGTGAATTTGCAGCCCTGAGGTCTGATCCACCTTTCCTTAAGTTCTACCCTGATAGGGTAGTGTTGCACCCGGACCTTGCATTCCTCCCAAAGGTCCTCACTGACTTTCACTTGGGCCAATCCATCACGCTGCCAGCGTTCTTCCTGAATCCTTCGTCTGCACAAGAGAGAGTGTGGCATTCGTTGGATGTCAGGAGGGCCTTGCTTTTTTACACCCAAAGGACTGCGTCCTTCAGGAGAGCCAAGCAACTGTTTGTAGCTTATGGTGGCAAGTCAAAGGGACAGCCTCTGTCTGCCCACAGACTATCTAAATGGATCTCAGGTACCATTTACCTGGCCTATGAGATGTCATCACTGCCACCTCCGCCTCATGTCCGGGCCCATTCCACCAGGACATTGGCCTCGTCTACTGCCTTTATGGAAGGCATTCCTATGGAGGACATCTGTAAGGCTGCTACCTGGTCCAGGTCCTCCACCTTCATCACCCACTACCGGGTTGATACAAGGTCTGCTGCTGATGTCAGACGTGGCAGGTCTATCCTGACGGCTGGTCTCCGATCCTCTCCGGTGATGACCACCCATCCCTGATGTCAACACGCTCTCCTGCATCTCAGGACGCCGGCTGCCCACCATCCAAGTAAGTGAGCTTGCTAGTCACCCATTAGTGTGCATCCCCAAACAACAAGAAGGAGAAAGACAGGTTTCATTTACCAGTAACTGTCGTTCTCCGAGTATGTTGTTTGGGGATTCACACGACCCAACCCGGCCTCCCCTCAAAGGCTGCCGGCCTGAGATGGCCCTATGCTTTACAGGCAGCTCTAGTATTGAACTGAGGGAGAAGCGCAAAATGGCTCCAGCGGCAGTTGGGGATGGTGGGCGGTCCTAACTTCAAAACTTTTGTCCAATCAGCTTTTCAGCTCCGCTCGGATTCAGCGCAGGCGCAGAACTCATTAGTGTGAATCCCCAAACAACATACTCGGAGAACGACAGTTACTGGTAAGTGAAACCTGTCTTTCTGCCAGTGACTCAATGCTGATCATCAGGCAGTGGTTAACTAACCTGACAACCTTGAGGACTAACAGCCTTGGGTGGCAAAGTCCACAGGGAAGAGTGATAGTTCCCAAGTGGATTAAATCCCACTTGAATACATCTTGATCGAGAGCATCAGTTTCATCAATACTGGCCTGAGGTTGAGGAGGACTTCCGTGCCAAAACGACTCAGGAGCAGAAAGTGACTCGCAGAACTGCATCAGTGGTACAGGTGACATGCTGCTATGCAGAAGGCAAATGGCAGGCCACTGCATTATATTCTCAGGACAATCTTCATGGCTGATTGCCATGATGATCACCACTATTCGGAACCAGATACGGCACAAAAAGTATAGCTAATTTTTGACATTATTTTAGTTTCTGGTTGTCCATATTTACATACCGTACCATGTTTACATAATGATGTCAGAATGGAGCAGTAGATTTTTTTTTGCATGGTATTTGATTTTATAAAATTCAGTAGCATAAACTTAGATGTGAATATAACCTTCAACCATTGTGTTGATTGTTGTTTCATATAACAATAGCCTTGCCCCCAGATCCATCTTTACACTGTACTCTATACCTTCTGTGCTAAGCTAGTTCACAGAGGAAAAATAAAGGAATATGTGATTAAGATATACAGCATTTATTTAATTGAGTAAAATGTACAATGGAATTCTATTAAGCACTATTTTTGGCTCATTATAACAGACTTTATTGTAGTCTGCTTAGCAAATGTTGCTACTTGCAAACACATGCATGATAATTTGAATATCAACTATGTTCTCTCCTTATGCTCGCTGTCAAATCTGATTTATGTGCCACACCATTTTGAGTTTCATGGCTAATCTCTTACTCAGGGAAAGGTGAGGGATAAGACCACCATTGAAGACTTCCATGCTTGTCCACCTGCTTTATGCACCCGGAATGGTCAATCGTACTTTCAATTATCAGGTGTAAAGCTTAAGAGCTGTATGACAGTCTTAAATGAGTATTGCAAATGCAAACATCACAAAATGTTTTTATATGCACACTCATATACCAAACAACAATAGTGATACAGTATGACAAAAATTATATCCTGAGTTCTTTTCACCAGCCCCAGAGTGGGAGTTGAGTGAAGAATTAAAGGAGACTCCAAATGTGTTTTTGAATCCAAATAAGAACAAAGTCCAAGATATATTTCAGAAAAAGTAGGGCTTCTACACCATAGAGGTGTCAGCAGCACATATGCCGTTTCTATAACCCTAATATAAAATACAAATACAGTAAAACCTCATATAACGCTAAAACCTGGTTCCACAAGTCTTCGTGTTATATGATTTTTCGTGTTATCTGATCCTCTATGGGATCCATAGAGATACATTGTAACCACACAGGCTTTAGCGGTTGTTATCTGAAGCATCCCATAGGATCTTAATGTTATCTGATGCAATTCTTCCCCCCAGATTCCTTGATGTTATGCGAATTTCGTGTTATTCGATACTAATGTTATATGAGGTATTACTGTACATAAGATCACTATGTGGATTCACCCTTCCAGTGAACTTCCATATTGTATATTGAATTTCCTGTCCATAGGAATAGCAGCTCTTACCTCTTCTGTTCTCCCACTTTCTAACACAAATCTGGAAGCACAGTCTTTTCCTAGGATTTCTTCATTCATTGGGATGAACTAAATAGTCCATAGAGGTTACAGTAACATCTATCTAGCTCAGTAGTAGATACACCATGGGCTAATTATATTTCTGAGAAGTCTCTACTCCATTTGTTATAATGTGCCAACAAGTTGCATCTGAGTTACAGTGACCCTTACGAAAGTTTTCAGTGTATGTAAGATATTTAAGAAGTGGTTCTTCCATTGCCATATTGGATTTTTAAAAAATTCCTCTTAGTTATCAATGTACTGTATAGCGTAAAAAAAATGATAGCAACACCAATTACAGGGAAAATGTAAAGAGATTCGCTCAGTTTCAACACTTTTGTTTAGTCCCCACACACAAACTAGCACTTTACATGATAAAAATCACTGAAGAATATTTAAAGTAGGGGGAAAAGCCATTTTAAAAAAGCCATCTTTACTTATGGTTACCATTTATAGTTGTAGTCAGAAGTAAAAAAAGAAGAAAATTGAGTCTCCAGCATGCGGAGAAGCTTCATGCCCAGCGATGGGCTCCAATTATTATTACTACCACACTGTGAGCCTGGTATAGTGGTTGTGGCCAGGGGGTGTGGCCCCTCATTGCACCCAAAAAATTTTGTTGTTCAGTCGCACAGTCGACTCCAACCCTCTGCAACCCCATGGACCACCGCCCGCCAGGCACTCCTGTCCTCCACCATCCTCCTCAACTCGCTCAGCTCCATGCCCATTGTGTCCACAATACCATCTAGCCATCTCATTCTAGGCCGGCCCCTTCCTCTTTTACCCTCGACCTTTCCAAACATCAAGGCTTTTTCAAGTGAGTCTTCTCTTCTCATTTGATGTCCAAAGTACTTTAGCTTCATCTTTACTATTTGACCTTCTAAGGAGCAGTCAAGGTTGATTTCTTCTAAGATTGACCTATTTGTTCTCCTCGCTGTCCAGGGGACTCTCAAAACTCTCCTCCAACACCACATCTCAAAGGCATCTATTCTTCTGTGCTCAGCTTTCCTAATGGTCCAGCTCTCACAACCATACATTACCACCGGGAATACCATTGCTTTGACTATGTGAATTTTTGTTTGCAAGGTGATGTCTCTACTTTTAACTATGCTCCCCAGGTTTCTCATTGCTTGTCTCCCAAGAATCAGTCGCCTTTTTATTTCATGGCTGCAATCCCCATCTGCAGTGAGCTTTGATCCTAAGAAAGTAAAATCTGTCACTGCTTCTACTTCTTCCTCATCTATTTTCCAGGAACTGATAGGGCCTGTTACCATGATCTTGGTTTTCTTTATATTGAGTCTCAAGCCAGCTTTTTCACTTTCTTCTTTCAACCTAATCAGGAGCTTCTGTAGGTCCTCCTCACTTTCTGCCATTAAGGTAGTATCATCTGCATATCTCAAATTATTGATGTTTCTCCCAGCAATTTTAATCCCAAAATTGTGATTCCTCTATCCCTGCATTGTGCATTATGTGCTCTGTGTATAAGTTGAATAAGCAGGGTGACAAAATGCAGTCTTGTCTTACTCCTTTTCCTATTCCAAACCACTCCGTCATTCCATATTCTGTCCTAACTGTTGCTTCTTGATTCATGTGCAGATTTCTCATGAGGCCTATAAGGTGTTCTGGTATTCCCATCTCTTTAATTACTTGCCTGATTTTGTTGTGGTCCACACAGTCAAAGGCCTTGGTGTAATCAATGAAAGAGAAGTAGACTTGTTTCTGATATTCCTTTGTTTTTTTCCATGATCCAATGTATGTTGACAATGTGGTCTCTAGTCCCCCTGCCTCTTCTGAACCCCGCCTGCAATTCTGGTAATTCTCTCTCCACGTGCTGCTAAAGTCTATCCTGTATTATCTTGAGCATCACCTTGCTAGCGTGTGGGATGAGCGCAATTGTTCGATAATTTGAACATTCTTTGGCATTTCCCTTTTTGGGGATTGGAACCTATACTGATCTTTTCCAATCCTGTGGCCATTGTTGTGTTTTCCAAACTTGGATGCAATCATCTCCACTGGCTTTGTTGTTTGCTGTGCTTTTTAGGGCCTTTCTGACTTTACTCTCTAGGATGTCTGGCTCAAGTTCAATTTCCTCATCATTGCAATTATCAAATTATCAAATTACCCAAATTAGGACTTTATTCCAAAACTTGTATGGGCAGGGCCAGCCAGAATTTCTGCTACCAGTTCTGGTGAACTGGTGGGAACTTGCTGATGCCCACCACTGTTCATGCCTGTTGCTTTGTCAGAAATCAGTGGAATAAGGGACTATTAACTAAAGCAGGGGTCCCAATTTTTTTTTCCACCAAGGACTGGTTTCATGCTAAACCATTTTTCCATGGACTGGTAAGTTGGGGTGGGACTGGACAGTGCAAGTGCATAATAAAGTAGGATAAAGTGCATAATATATAATTTATTACATATATAATTCTTTTTCAACCTAGATTACTATGTAACTATACAACTAGTGTCAATGCAAAATCTCTCCCGTCTGCCAGCCACAGCTTGAACATGGGCAGTGTGATATCTCACTGTGCACAGGCAGGAGGAGAAGCCCGGCTGTAGCTCAAAAGCAAGGAGGGGGGACCCGGCCACCTGCCTATCTGCTGTGTCTGAAGCCCGTGCTCTCACTCTGTTTGCTGGGCACATCAGGCAGAGCATGTTGATGGCAGAAGTCTACCACCATGGCTCCCAGTGCTACCCACCCCCGTGGCCCGGAATGTGACAGCCCGTGGCCCGGTACCAGTCCATCGCCCAGTGGTTGAGGACCCCTGAACTAAAGAATGGAAGCAAAAGCCAAATGGAAGAGGGAGCAGGGGCTTACCGTCAAATGACAGAGGCAGAAAAAGAAATTTGCTAATCAAGTTAATGGCAGAGGACAATCAATTGGGCTGTAACACCCCCTCTCACTGATATGCAAGGTGGATGAATGCAAGATTACTATTCTCTCAATGTCAAGACTCCACTGAATTTATATGGCCAAGAAACTATATAAATCTATGTGTCCTGAATCACAGTGTATCACTACATCACATTGTTAACTCTTCTATCCCATAGCTTTCCCAAATATCCAAGGCGTAACTGTGATATTTCATGAATTATAGTTGCAAGATAACACGCAAATCCAAAAACAGATGTAGGCCACCATTAGGCAAGATGCTTCTCTAGAAGCAATGCACTATAAAGAGGAAAAGGCTTTACTCTAACAGAAACATGGCTCAATTCATAGTTGGCAAATTAAGTTGCATTTGTTTTGTAAGTGGTCATCTGGAAGATAAAATGGCTTAATCTGTATATCTAGTGTCTCGGGATGGTTGTTATTTTGAAAACAATCGAAGGAAGTTTAACTAGCATGTCAGTCCTTAGGGGAATCAAAGTGCAGGAAGCAATGCAAAAGCCAAGTCACTCAAGTTTCAAAGTGTCTCATCAACATAAATTATATTATGAATGTGGACATATTATAATTTGGCTACAGCAGGAGTGCCCAATTTACAACCCATGGGCCAGATCCGGCCCACAGCACCATTCCATGTGCCCGCCACCACCCTCACCACACCCCAAAGTGTAAGCGGGCGCATTTACACCAGCCGTAAAATGTGTCTACGCATGCATAAATGCACCCACGCCTGTCATAAACACAGAAGTGGGTGAATTTATGACTCCTAAATGTGCCCACTGGGGGAAAGCATGGTCAGGCCCATGGCATGAAAAGTTTAGGCAACCCTGGACTACAGTTTCCACAATCTGGGAGGAGTTGTAGTCCTAACTGTGTTCAAGAGCTTATAATGGAAAATGGCCTTTGCTTTGAAACTGTCTTAATGATCAGACTACTAATATGCAACTCACAAAACCACAAAGAAACACAGAACATTTGTTTATGAGTATGTATTAATAAATAAAGGACAAAGCAGGTAGGGCAGCATTCAGAAAATACAAGTATCTAAAGTGCTTTTAGACATAAATATAAAATGATCAAGAAGGGCAAAAGACCAAACATTAACACTTTTACAGACTTAATCATTACAAAATATTTTCCTATGACATTTTTATAAAATAGATTTTTTAAAAAAAAAATCCTGGGTTCTATGGCTTACTTTCTTCCATACAATTTGGGTTCTATAATGCATACGTATCAAATAACATTCAAAAATGTAGAGGTATTGCATCTTTGTTCTTTAGATAAAATTTTGTAAAATGAGATACACCATATTTCATGTCTTTCCCTGTAACCACTATTAAAGGGATAGATTCTTTCACCAGTATAATGCTCTGGAACACTAGTGAAATCAGTGGAGTTAAAACAATTTAAGAGGACTCAAGGAGATAAAGCACAGTGTTTCCAGCACCCTACATATCCCTGCAGGAGAATAGTATTATAAACACATGTGCCCAGATGCAGCATTTTCTAAGCAAACATATCAAAACATAATTTGGTATGAGCATGATTGTGCCCATGTGAGAACTTTTTCTTCTCTCTGTTTTCACCGGTAGAGATTTTTCTGAGTATTGTATCTTTTAGACATTAACAAAGCATTTTGTAACATAAAACAAAAGAGGGCAGTTGGGCTTAGATGTTGTTCCATGTGCATTCCACACAAAAATGAGGATTTTGGAGAAAAGATTCTGTCCAATATGCTTTGCTAGTGCCACATCTACTGAAATCACAGGAAAATGCTATGAGAAAGATATACCAAAGCTTGGTATATATAGATCTAAAGTGGTACCTTAGCAGCTTGACACCTTTTAATTATGTTAGATCCTATGATCGCTGGCCACTGTCTGGAGACATAGGAGTTGTAGTAGAGCACATCTGGAAATGATTATAATGTGGATGGCCTGTTGGTAATCTAGTTTCTTGATCCTTTTGCTATTGAACTGCAACTTTTATCAGTCTAAGCCAAGATGGTGATAATTGAAGGACATTTCTAGTCCAGCAGGATTTGAAGAGGCAGAAATTGCTCATCATTAACCAGAGGGCTGTGATTTGGCCCCCAACTAATTTTCATCAAAAATGGGCACATAAATTACTTTCCATATGGTTCCCCTAAAGAAGAAAGAACAGTCTCCATATTTCAATCACATGTTCCATGTGAGCCATGCGCTAACTTGTTGCCTATTTTAAGACTGAATTATTCTATCTTCCCATTCACACGTACTGCCTGCAAAAAGACAAACTCCAAGCCATATCTGCCCTAACAAGTTATTAATCCTGAAAATAATTTACACAAATAAAAACGTAAACAATAGCGTTCCATGAGAAAAACTGCAGAATTTCCTCACAGTCAGAACCTTGGATAGGATAGTTGATAAGCACAAAAAACTGTATGTAGCTGTACAAAACTGTGAAGCTCTCAAAAAAGTTTCCCCACAATGTTCTGAATATTGGGTTCATACTAATACAAGTATAGGCTGAAGATGGCTTATGGAATCTAAAAAATAGCCCAATGTTTCTGGTGAGAACTCTCATCTCTGAATATAAATGCAAACCCAATTTTAACTACTGTTCCTTGGTCTAGTTAAGCAGATGTAATTCAATTCCTTCACACGTAACAGAGGGCTTCCCAATTATATTCTAAAATGGCTAATAAAAGGTGGCTCAGTGAGACATTCTAAGTGGGAAGGTTCAATTACATGTCTAGTTATGCCATTTACATATAAAGAAGTTTCTTGGTGAAAAAATAAATTTATTTCTTCAACAGGTCCTATATCAAAGGGTCCATTTACATGTAAAATGTATTTATTAGCTAGCTGGAAAAAATTACTAATAAATATTAATAAAACATTAATAAATATTCACATTTTCCCAAAACATGAAGAGGTTAACCTGTTTTATTGTCTGTATGAGATGTTATAGCTGCCTTCTTTCCATCTCCCACCCAATCATTTCACTCTTATTTCTCATTGTCCTTTATTTTGGGCTGTGTGCTTGCTGTGAGATTCTCCCTCAAAGTGCTGGTCTTTTTCTCCTGCTTTGCAGTACTAGACAGATCCATCGCAATATCTTCAGAACTGTCCATGGAGTCAAATGTGTCAGCGGAACCTCTTTCCTGATCTGTCTGTGTCATTTTTAATTCCTCTTCAGGGTATTCAGATTTCCAGCCAGTGCTTCCCCTTTCTTCAGTTTCTGTCTTTCTTGGAATATCAATTGATTTTTTATGCATTCCTTTATTTAAAAGAAGAAGAGTGAATTGATTAAAAGCCCAATAGTGAAATAAAGTAGGGGTACCCAACCACTGGGCTATGGGCCGGTACCAAGCCAAGGGCTGTCCCAAACTGGGCAGTGGGGTTGGGTGGCTCTGGGAGCCCTGATGGCAGTCTCCTGCTCTCAACATGCTCTGCCTGGAAAATGGAGCAAGAGCACAGCATAGCAGATAGGCAGGTGGCTGGGCCCCTGCTTCATGTTACTTAACTACAGGAGGGCTCCACCCCCTGCCTGTGTGCAGAATGATACAGGTCCATGGGAAAATTGTTTAGCATGAAACCAGTCATTGGTGCAAAGAAGGTTGGGGACCCCTGATATAGAGGACTGGTCCTGTATCTTAACTGGTACACACCACCATTCATTACTATTTTACACCCAGGATGAGGGATATGTGGAGCTTTGGTTGATGTTGGGCTACAATTCCCATGATACTTCACCACTGACTAACCAGGACTACTAGGAGTTGCAGTCCAGCAACATTTAGAAAGCCATGCACTCCCCACCCTGGCTTTAGATATCACCAACTATAGCAGACAGAACAAAAACAGGAACCCCTTGTAAAATCAAGAAATCCAGTTGCTAAAAGAGGATTGAGAGCAATGTGGTCTTCCATATATTTTTTGGCTGCAGCTCCCAGAAACACTAGCTGGAATAAGCAGAGGTAAAGAGTAGGATTGCTAGATATTAAGACTTAAGTCTCAGGAATTGCTGTGATAGAGCCCTGGTGGCGCAGTGCTTAAACTGCTGTACTGTAACCAAAGTGTTCTGAGTTTGATCCTGAGTACACACAGTAAACCCATTTGTGTGGATTCATAGGGGCTTGGGCTTCTGGGAATTGAAGTCCAAATACAGCTGAAGTGCCAAGGTTTGCTATCGCTAGTCTAAGAGCAACCAACATAATAAGTCTCTCATCCTCCCCTTCTCTGCATTATGTTTTGAATAGAAGTGGCACATTCCCTCAATGTTGGTGTCTCTCCATAAGTCAATACAAAATTAATAAAGACATTCTATAGTGCTTGTGCGCAAATTTTTTTTTGAATTTTGGTTCACATCCCTATTGACTTTTCTATGTAGAAATAACACAACCAAATTTAAGTTGCAACTGAGCCATTTATCTAGGAATAACTCTCGTTTTACTCAAGGGAAGCACACTTTTTAACATGTACATTCAACTCTATATTACCATTTCTGCTTGTGATAGTTGTATTTAGAGGGGAATCAATGCCCCAATTTCCCCTCTTTTGTATTTATGTCCTACATTATATTAATTTTCCAAATGTAAAATTGACATTTGCCATGTTTCTCCTCGAATTATTTAAATACATAATTTGCTTTTCATTAATTTAGCCGAAGATAAGGAAGGCTACCAAATATTGGCTGAGTGGTCTTTCTAAAGCAGGGGTGCCCAAACTTTTTGTCCCAGAAGTGGGCACATTTTCACATGCACATCAGGAACCATTCCTGGAAGTGGTTCTGGACATCTTTGCAAATGCGCAAATGCATCCCTGGCACTCCCAGAAGTGGTTCTGAACTTCTCTGTGTGTGTGCAAATGCAACCTTGCCACTCTTGAAAGTGGTTTCGCCATTCCTGGAAGTGGTTTAGGATGCACATCCGCATCAGCAGGCACATCCCCCATCTACTTTCAGGAGTGTCGAGGGCATCGGGGCCGGATGAATTGGTGTCAGGGGCCTGATACGGCCTGTGGGTTGTAGTTTGGGGACTCTGTTCTAAAGGGACTCACTTGGTGCCAAGTCTTAATGCTTTTCTGATTTCAGGCCAAGACATTGTTATATTTCCAGGCTTTTGTGATATCATATAAATATCATTTTATTATTAGTCTCTGTTGATAATGGTTGTTGCCTGTTTTTTAATTTTACATTTTATCTTGAGTGAGTTGGGGTTTACTCTTTTATTCTAATTCCCTAATTTTTATTGGTGGTCAAACATCCTTTTAATTTTTTATGCTATACAGGTACCTGGATTTTGGCTGCTTCTCATATATTCTTGTATATCAATATAAGCTAACTCACCTCCCTTTAGGGATGACAAAGACATTACTGGCAGCTTGTTGTTAGGAAGAGCCATTTCTTGGCCAGAATCCTACTGGCGTTGGTGAAAGGTTTGAGTAATTGGACAACATTGTGGATAAAAGAGGAGGTACTAGATAGTTCTCCATTATGTGCCATTGTGCAGCTCAGCCATTTTATGTTAGCTCCACAATTAACTACGGCAAGTTAGGCAAACCTTGCTTGAACGTAAGTAGAACTGTGGTTCTTAAATGTCAACAAAATGTTCATAATCCCACTAGTTTTCTAATGACCAACTTCCTTTTTTTGTAATTGATCATCAAGAGTTAATTATTAATTACATAGTTTTCAGACTGAGCACTCACATATAAGGCTCAGAAAGGGTATGGTTAAACACAAATTATTTCTTCTTTTAATGACATACAAACATTAGCCTGATTATAGACTTTAATTTGACCTGTAGACTTTAAGGAAGACTGAAACAAACTTTCTTTGTAGGGAAGGGGAAGAATTATTTTTAGGTCATAGTGCCTACTGACCTTGCTAATGTAGTGTAATGAATTAATATATCCTTACATTTAGGTGGATTTATGGAGTTAACAGTCAAAAAGAGAGACTTCTCCAAGCTCTGAAATCATACAGATGGCAAGTCCCACTTGACTTACTGAACATTAACTGAAGAAATTCATGTACATGCCTCTTTATTTCCTTACCAAGCAGCCAAGGAGCACAGGAACCAACAAGGCCGCTTTTTGCAGAGTTGATGATCGATTCTGGTAGTGGGATGGAGTGTCTCACCATGGCACCATAGAGACCATATTCTGCCATCACACTGCTGCGGCCCCAGCACTTCTCACGCTTCCGCCATTTTGCTCTTCGGTTTTGAAACCAAACCTTTTGAGTACATCCCAATATTTAACAGTAGTATATATATGCAATTATGTGGGATTGAAGGGTAGGGGAAGAAGAGGAGCTAATCAATAGTGTGAAGTCAAGAATGCATGTGTATGGCCTAAGAGGAAAACAGAAGGTTGACTGGGATCAACTGGCAGATAACTAAAAAAAATAAAATAAAAACCACAGTAGTACTTTAAAGACTAACTACTATATTTTTTATTGTTAGCTTTCGTGGATCAAGTCCACTTCATCAGACAAAGAATGAAACTTAGAGGCATGTTCTTTATATACCAAATTCAGGGGCTCGACGGGAGAAGGGTTGGTGTCAAGCAAGATGACAGACAAGCAAGCATTCTTGTGCTTGCTTGTCTGTCATGTTGCTTGACCACAACCCTTCTCTCATCGAGCCCCTGAATTTGGTATATAAAGAACATGCCTGTAAGTTTCATTCTTTGTCTGATGAAGTGGACTTGATCCACGAAAGCTAACAATAAAAATATAGCAGTTAGTCTTTAAAGTGCTACTGTGTTTTTTATTTTATTTTGTTTATTTTGTTTAGTTTTCTGAGATACTAGAATTGCAATTTGTTTTAAACTCCTAGTAGTTTAAAAATAGTAAACAACAAGACAGGTGACTTTGGCAATCATTTCTTTCTCAGCCTCCCTTACATTCGAAAAAAATAGGAATATATTTATTTATCATTTATTAATTACACTTATGATACTCAGTGTGGTGTAGTGGACAGAGTAATGTACTAGGATTTTTTTAAAAGGGGGAATATAACTCCCTGAATCCTTGTGCAGCATGTCCAACTGACAACATTTCATTGCAGGCCTACCACAAATGTTCTACCATTAATGTTCAGTTTTGTCTGGCACAGGTTGAACACTTGCTCAGCGACAGAGAGCAAAAAGCAATTGTTTGAGTGGTCAGTAGCAGTATGAACAGTTATAGATGTTCATAACTGAGTATTTAAAAAACAGAGTTGGTGAATTTTGCTTTCTGTGTTTTTCTTCTTCATGTACAAATGGATGTAAAGAAGGAAATGATAGCTATGGATGCTTCATAGCTAAAGAAATATAATATGTCCATTAAAGAGAGGCTCTGTGAGATCATCCATTCCAGAGCCTAAAATTATTTAGCTACAACAAAGGCTGCAATCCACAACCCAATGATATTACAGTACTCTTTTTCTAAATCAATAAACATTTCTAGGCTAAGAAGGTTAAAAATTGCAATGAACATCAGATAATATTTTGGCTATATGTTTCAACAAGCTATTCTCCAGTCTCTCTATACACTGTTACATATGCCAAGCCTCAACTTAGAATGACTTTACAGCAGCCCCTGGTACAATAGCAACTACAGTGGATTCAGAAGGGAGGAAAGGCAAGTCAAAGAAGGATATCAGTCAGCAGTAAAATCTCACAGGGACCCATTGCTGTTTTGCAAGACCCTTTAAAGAGTCATACTTCCTTCCCTACCAGAAAGTTCTGGCTCACAACTTGACAATCCTCATGGCAAAGGCTCATGATACTAATGGCCAAAACAGGAAATGAGTTGAATTTTATTATCTGGAGTAAAGGAAGGCAAAGAATGACAGAAACGCAGTTGGTGTCAAATGATCCTTTTAACTTTCATTCATTACAATGGGTCATTAATATTTCCAGCAGTTCCCCCAGTGGCTTAGTGGTTAAACACTGAGCTTGGAGACTGGAAGGTCAGGTTTCAATACCCGATGGCTGCACTTGGGGACATGAAAAGAGCCTAATTCGGGTGTTCCCTTAGCAGACTTTCTCCAGCAAGAATCCTTTCAACTGAGAGTAATCTCTGAAATGCTTTCTTCTGGAATGAGACAAAATAAAGCAAAAATGGATGTAAGCAGATCTTCCATGTTTCTTTTCATTCACTGCAACCTGGAATTTCCATTCTTAGCAACATATGTAAACCTTATTTTGGATATTTATCAAATATATAGGAACATACCTGTATCCTGTCTTCTGGGAGCTCTGTTTTCATGGCCAACATTTCTCTGGCATACACATCAGGGTAATGAGCTTCATTGAAAGACTTCTCCAGTTCCTCCAATTGGTGAGCAGTAAACACAGTCCTACATGTGTGAGAAAAATATTTAATCAATCATATGTATGAATATATCATATTCATCAACTATCAACAAACATTTTGTGTCCAGCATGAAATACAATTACTATACAATATTCCCACCATATCATTGAGTTCAATAATCAGCTGCAAATAACTGAACCTGCAGAAACCAAACCTGCAGATATAGAGGTCCTAAATAAATAACTGTGTTTTGTCAAGTCAATTTTGAATAACGATAACCCTATCCAGGGTTTTCTAGGTAGAATCTATACAGAGAAGTGATTTACCATTTCTTCTTCTGGGGACACGCTGGGACTGGGCAGCCTGTCCAAGATTACACAGGTCAGCTATTCTCTCAGGAGGCACTGCCAGGAATTAAACTCCTAATCTCTGCTTCCTCAGCCAGATATCTAAACTACTATATATTAATCTGCTAAACTGAAGCCTTTAGGTATACAAAATTGTGAACTTGCTGGTAAAATTTAAGCAATGATGGCAGCTGGCTTTACCAGGAACAATATCTGAGAAGTAAAATCACACGATGTACCTTAAAATTGAGTATTGATTTTTTGAGTGATCCAATAAACATACCACCTTCTTCCTACATTTGTTTTATGTATGGATCACACACTTGTCTTTGTTTGCTTAAAATGAAGTGATTCAGTCATGCCTTATGTATGTTTCCTGTATACTTTCACTTTTGTACTTAAGAGATGTATCTCCACAATTTCATGATCGTGGTCTTACATAAAGAAGCCTGTCAGAGAACAGCTTTGTTATTGATACTTTTAAAAATTCTAACCATTTTGGTGCTGTGAAAATATTTTCCCCACTGCATTTGTGAAGGGAGTGAAATGAGTTTGGGACTGCTTTCTCAAATGGGCCTCAGGCCCTCTTTGGGCATTCTGCCCTCCAGAGAGACTTCTTTGCAGATGAAATTTCACCTGTCTCTTGTTAACACTATTATTATTATCATTATCATCATCATCATCATCATCATCATATTTCAATTTCTATACAGCCCTACTCGGTTGGACCGACTCAGGGCGGTTCACAACACATATAAAGTTACAGATTCGTAAACACAACATGTAAATATCACAAATAATCAGCATCAATACCACAAAACATCAAAAATCACAATATCATTACAGCATCGCAAATTCTATAGGCATCAATAACAAATAATAATCAAAAAATCCAAATCATAATCAAGTTGACACAAAAATTATAAAAATTACAAAGATTACAAAAGGTAACAAGCCTCTGCCTGCCCGCAGATGTTCCTGCCGGCGACGGAGCGAAACAGTCTTGCTGGCGCTCGACTTTTAAAACCCTGGCCTGGGCGGGACCTTGGTGCAGGTGGAAGGCATCCCCGGCATTGGGTGTGGCAGTGGCCTCTCCGCCCGGCCGCAGATGCTGCTCAAAACTCAAAGGTCTAATCTTCTCCACAAGTTTGGGTTGTTGTATTTGCTCTGCTTTTGTTTATGTTGCAGAGATTGGTTATTTCAAGTTACAGTATATTATTTGGGGAACAGACCTGTTTTTTCCTGCTTTTTGTCTTTAGGCGTTTCCGCTACAAGGATTTTTTTGTATATGCAAATCGAGATAGGTGGAGAGTACTGTTTGTGTACTGACATGCCGTATGATATTTTGAAGGATTCTTTACTATCCTACAGAGTATCTTTTTATATGGAATTTCTGGTGAACATTACACTATTATTATTGGGGTGCCAAGAGAGCCTCAGAGGTACCCCAAGAGGGTGGCTTTAATGAAGGTGAACACCCAGTGGTAGGCTCCAAAACATTTACTACCACACTGTGGGCATGGTATGGTGGGTGTGGCCAGGGGGAAAGCCCTGCGTTGCAACTGAATTAGGACTACTTTATTTCAAAACTTGGTTGGGCGGGGATAGCCAAAATTTCTGCTACCAGTTCTGGCGAACTGGTGCGTACCTGCTGATGCCCACCACTGTGGCCACCCGATTAATAGTTAGATCCAGCTGTTTGTATTTTAGATCTAAGTGTGTCTCTATATCCCTTCATTTAGCATGCCTTTCTGTCTATGACTGTGGCAGGGGAAGGGGAGTAAGTGTTGTGTATGGAATACAGTATTTCTCCTTCTCTCTGTGGATCACTTGATGTTGCTTAGTTCTTTTAATCCCCAACTTCTGGTATCCTCTACTTTGTGACTCATTTCTCTGAGTGCTTGATGCAAATAAGCCAATCTGGGTAGAGAGCCTCTTTCACAACGAATCCCACAAACTGGCAGAATGCATGTGTGCAAATTTCGAAAGGATGCTACTAAGCTGTTTTTAAGCTGTTTGTGTGTGTGTGTGTGATCAGCATCTGATTCATGGAGAAGGGCAAGGGGAAGATGGATGAGGAAATATCTGAGAAACTTGGTACATGTAAATGATTTTCACTTCTTGACCCCTTTCAACTTCATTATTGTTTTCTCTTTGATCTTGGCATACAAACTTTGATACAAAGTTTGCCCAAATTGTAGTTGCTCTTGGTTGGTTTCCCCGAGGATTGAGGTCTTTGGGAATAATTTTTATTGTTGTTGTGGAGACTGTGGATCACACTGGAACAAATTTGTTCCTGGAGACTTCTGGAACGAACCATAATAACTAATTGATCTCTTTCACCGAACATGAATTAAACAAGGTCCCCTGTTTGACTGCATTTTAACAAATACTGAGTGACCAAATTGACAACAATTTTAATTTCTTTGCTTTTTCCTTCTCCTTCCAAACCCACTCAGCTTTTTGGTTAATTTTTCATTAAGCATTACTGGCTGTCTTACATTGTTTTGTGGTGTATGTGAAGCATCAAAAGTGTGGTGTGAATAAGTGGACCAGAGAAGTAGAACCCTTTTCTGCCACCTGAGCTTAAGATATATGCTGACAGAGTGATTTGTTATTAGCACTGCTCTGCTTCTTTTTCTTCTTCTTCCATGTCTAGGCCAGATGAGAAACGGCCAAAATGAAGCAACCTTTTGGTGAGTTCATTCTGCAGTTACTTTCGCCAGACACAATGTGCACCCAATTGTGGTTCAAAAATACCACAATCAAGGAGGCTCTTTCTGTGTACCCCAGATGAGGGGTGAATGAGGATAGAGAAACATTATGTCAGAGCCAAATGCTCTATAGCCGAAAAACACACTGTTAGAACAAAGTTAAGTCAAGACAAGGGTACTCTGAAGTTACTTCCTACATCACCAGGCTTGGAATGATTTAGATTCATGATGAATCTCTTAGTTGAAGAGGTTTGTGCCTTATTTTGATCCTGTGTGAAACATCTTTCAATTAGGATCACCTGCAATCAGTGAAATCATTGTCACCATTCTGTGTATCCTGGGTCAGGCCAAAAAATTATGCTTTCTGAAGAAAGCAGTAAATTGTGCCCTTCATCTACTTGGGTCAAGGTGCAAAATACTTGCAGCTAGGTAAGTTATTCTGGAAGACTTAGGTCAAAACTCTATCCTTGTCAGTGAAAATACAAGACAGTAATACCAAGTTTCCCCATTCACTGTCTTTTCATGACAATTATGCTCTGTCTATTTGAGGCAAGGTAAAGGTTGCCCTTGCTCAAAAGCCAGACATATCCAACTCTAGGTTTCAGTGCTCATCTCTGTTTATAGGCAAAAAGCCAGTGCTGTCTGCGTCTAATGTCTCCATGGACATGTGGCAGGCATGACTAAACACTGGAGTGCATAGAATGCTGTTATGTTCCCACCAAAGTGGTTCCTATTTACCGTATCTCCTTGCAATTTCTTGCTTTCAAACTGCTAGGTTGGCAGGAGCTGGGACAGAGATGGGAGCTCACTCCATCATGCAGTACTCGGGTCTTGAACTGCTGACCTGCCGACCTTTCAGTCATCAAGTTCAGCATCTAATCACTAAGCCACAGCAATCCCCTTGAGGTACAGGCTGCTTTTCCAACTTAGTTGTCCTTTTACCATCTTCCCCTTCAGAGCCGTAGCCGGGGGGGGGGGCGAAAACCCTCCTGAACTAACAGCCCTCCCCCCACCCCACCCCGGGATGCCAATGTTATATATGTGTGTGTGACATTGCTGCCCCTCCTGAAAAAATCCCCCCCCCCAAAAAAATAATAATAATCTAGAATCCTGTTCCCTTTTTAGGACTGAATCCCTGGTAATGCAAGAGTCTGAAGATTTGCTCTTATGCTTTCAAATAATTAAAAAATCTGAATGCAGCCAAGCCCCTAAGACTCCCTCTCTCACACTCACAGAGTTTTCAATTCCAGTTAGGCACAAAGATTAACAAGCCCCTGTCATCCTGTCACTTATGGCCTATGTATGATAGGTTACATTAGCCTGGTGGCACATAGTTTATTTCCACCTGGCCTGTAGCCTGGTTTGTTTGTTTTATTTAGAGGCCACCTTTCTCCCAATGGGGGACTCAATTGGGGTCACAAGATTAAAAAGATTAAATTAAAACACAATTAGTTATACAGATTTTAAAAAAACTAGAATAATCAAAATACTGTACATTAAATGATTTAAACAAGGATTAAAACATAAAAAGTTTAAAAGACTTACAATAATTTATCTAAAAACAAGCATTCAAGACTCGGTTATAATTGTTAAAAGCCTGCCTGAAGAGATGAGTCTTCAACTGTTGGGATAAGGATAAAAGAGGGAGGGGGGCAACCTAGCCTCTCGCGGAAGCATATTCCATAATCTGGGCTCAGCCCAAACTTTGTGGGCCATGGGCCAATCATGTGGTTCAGGGAGCCAGTCATTAAGGCCGCGTTTTACTTCCGCTTCCAGGAGTGACGAGGGCTTCGTGGGCCGGGTGAATTGGCATCGGGAGCCTCACCCGGCCCCCGGGCCTTAGTTTGGGCACCACTGGAGTAGACCATCTCTCGTGTTCCCATCAAGCATACTTCTGATAGCAATGGGAATTAGAGTAGGCTCACGTGGGAAGATAAAGTACAGTGGTACCTCGCTTAAAGAGCATAATGTGTTCCACGGGATTGCTCTTTAACCGAGTTTGCTCTTTAAGCGAAACTCCATTGTAAGTGACCAATTGTGACTTCCGGCAAGGGGAATTGCGAACCCCAATTTATTTATTAAGCGAGTTTTTGGTTGGTTTTAGTTGTTAAGCGACATGACCATTCAGAGGAAATTCTGCTTTTTAAGTGAGTTACTCTCTAAGCAAGGTGCTCTTTATGCAAGGTTTTACTGTACTTCAGATAGCCTAGATCCCAGCTAAACAGGCCTTTAAAGATAATGACTAGCACTTTGAATTGGGCCCCGGAAACGGACTGGCAGCCAGTGCAATTGTTGTAGTAGAGGTGTTATATGTTTCCAATTACTGAAATGGCAGCTGCATTTTGAACCAGCTGAAGTGTCCGAACCGTCTTCAAAGGCAGCCCTGTGTAGAGTGCATGACAGTAATTCAAGTGGGATGTAACTACTAAGGCATATTTCACTGAAGCCAAATCAGACATCTCAAGGAAAGGGCACTGCTGGTGCGCCACTTTTAACTGTGTAAATGCACTCCTGGATATCACTGAAACCTGAGTCCAGGAGCACATCCAAGCTACAGTCCTGAGTTTTCATGGGGACTGTAATCCTAACACTGGTTGCACCCCAATTCCTTCATCTGCCTTGCAATTGACCAGGAGCACCTGTAGGTCTGCCTGATATACATATTACACCAGAAGTTCCCAACCTTTTCAAGCTGGGGGCTGGGTGACACACTCTCAGTCAGCCTCGAGGGCCAGATGGCCATCTTGCTGTGCCTGCATGATGGGGTGGCCATTTTGTCCCAACAGCTTAAAAGGGATAGCCATTTTGTTTCTCAAATGCCTTTGGAGTGGTGGGGTGGGGCCACATGGAATGGCACCATGGGTCAAATCTGGTCTGCAGGCCTTAGGTTAGGAAACCTGGTATTACACCATATTTTTAATCAGTCTCAGCCAGAATAGTCAACACCATGAATTATAGGGGTTTCAACAGCAACAGGGGAAGAGGTAGAGATTGTCCATTCCTCACTTTAGACTCCTGGGATAAGTGGACTGGATTCCGCATACTCCCAGGACTCAGAACCTTCTCATCAAAATGATTTAATTTATCCAGAATGAGGGATGTTATTTTATATTACACATCACAGACCCTACAGCCAGCATAACGACTGTATATGGGATTTACTATCAAGTGGCTATTTATGTTTCTGACAACTAATGACCAGCCTTTTTAAAAATAATATTTTCTGTGCCTCAGAAACTTTCATGGTGTTTGTTTTATAAAAAAAGAGTGAGATAACGTAACAATGTCAGGCAGATTAATTGAAAGGGAATGTTTAGTGTATGTAACAAACTGACACTAAGAAGACTCTTATTATGTCACCAATATTATTTGTGTTTGGTACCTGTGCCGCCGTTTCTTTCTCTTGATCTGAGTGTCAGACGTCTTCAGGTTGCTCTTGTCACCTGACAAACTGTCTTCATCTTTTTAACATTTGGAATGCAGTGGGGGGGGGGAGGAAAAAGATACGAGTTAAATCTCAGTGTTTCAGCATAAACATTGGAATTGTTTTTATTTATTTCTGTTTCATATTTTTTTCTGTTAATATTATGCTTAATTTTTTATTGCATCAAAGTACAGTATGTCAGCCTAAAGAAAAATACAACAAAGAGTCCACAAGATTAGAAGTCATTTTGAATGAAACAAAACAAAACAGATAAGAGCAAGTCTTTCCAAGAACCAAAAGAGAAAGAAAGGAGGCTTTACTTAAACAGAGAATTGGTGAGCCCACATGTTTTAACACAGGAAGAGGAAGGAAGAGGAAGACTTCAAATGTTCAAAACACTGTTATCTGTTGGGTGCAAAAGACATACACCAACAATTCTGATCCCAGAAATTGTTTTAAGTACCAGTGCTGAAGTCAGATCACAAATTGCTTCCTAAATACAAAAATCTGTTCTTAGCATTCTCAAATACAGCAGCATAATTTGGAAGCAGAAAGAGAAACTTCTATTACTAAGCAGTTGATAGGGGAAGGCGTCTGGATTCTTTGCTGATTCACAAGTCACCCAAAGAATGATATTTTTTTTGGCCATACTGATTAGAGTACTGTATTTTGAAGGCTGCATTGCCCCCCCCCCCAAAATATATATATATATATATATATATATATATATATATATATATATATATATATATATATATATATATATATATAAGCAAACACCTTAACTATCTTTTCTGCTCATGCCTTTTTTTAACGAAGATGGCATCTTCAGCATAATTCAATGGTTCAATATTTCTTAGGAGGGTTTACATGTAAGCATAACAGGTAGTGCATTTGTATCCCTATGCATTCAACAACACACAGGCAGGATCAGTGCCAGCCAATGCCATGCCAAGAACCAAGGAGTTGTGGGCAGACAATTGCCATCCACATCAGCCAGTAGAGTTGGCAAACGGCCAGGGTTGATTAAAACCACTATCCTCAGTCATTAGGAATATAGGTCAGGTCTATCCAGCTCTACTGCCAGGCAAAAGGAAATGGGTGGGGAGTGTTGGCACAAACACGGGGTTTTCAGCACCAGGAGAGCAGCTAGAACAGATGGGCAGCTTTCTGAAAAGCTAAGGCGGGAACAGAATTAGAGGCAACCCAGTTTGTCTGCCAAATGGGCCAAAAGAAGGGAAATGGGAGCAGTCAAAGAAAACCTAGTTGGTGCTGTAAGGAGCATCTTTGAAGCACAGCAAAGGTTATCAGATACCTTTTGTCCATTTTCTGTTCTGATGGATTAATAACATAAAAAGAGATAAAATATTGCAAAATGGACATTGTCTGAGGGCTCTCTATCATTTTAGGCAGATGGTTGTCAAGCATCTCCAAGTCCCTATAGTTTACAGAACAGTTCTGCTAAAATATTTGGAGACCATTTTACAGATGTGGTTGGACAGCTCAATGGTTTAAGTATCTGACTACGGAACCAAAATATAGGGAGTTTGATTCCCCACTGTGCCTCTCAGGAGAAGAACCAGCCTGCGTGGCAAGCTTTACAGTCCCAAGGTACCCTAAAAAGAAGGGGATGGTAAATCACATCTGTATATTCTCTACCTAGAAAAGCCTAAAAAGGGTCATGACCAGTCTGAATTGACTTGACAGCACACAGTTGTTATTAATTACAGAAGAGAAAGACACAGATCCTTCTGGTTATGATGGACTTAATTTCACACAGCAATATACAAAAAATGTTCAGCATTCATTTCATTTTATGAATCTTCCCCAATTTATAGGCAGCTTCCTTCATCATGGTATTAAGTAATCCACTCAAAATATGTGATAAAGCAGAGAGAGACAACTTTGACCATGTGTTCTCCAGCTACGACCAAGTTCCCACATATTTTAGATTTACAGGGTTGTAAAATGTTGCCAGCAGAAGCTCAACTGCATCTGCTCCCAGCTGGACAATTGACCATCTTGGTTGACATTTGAGATGTAGCAAACTGGATTAGAGATGCATAGAGGAGACTTCAGGAGAATTGATGCTTAATTCTTAAAAACCCATGCATGTTGCAGCTCAAGCTTACTTAAAATTCATACCCATTTGGGAAACCTAGACTAAAATGCCTGTACAGTATTTATATGCTAGTACAGTAACTCCAGGTGAACTATGTGAAGTTTAGGTTATCCTGTCAATGGGAGGGTTAGTTGTTATTCAACAGCAAATAAAATCACACTGCATATGTGCAGAGATGTTGTCATACCTTCATTGTGTTGGATACCTAATGGTAGAAACACATTCTAATTTTAAGCAAAGTCTTAGAAAAGATAGGTCCTCATACTTTCTAATGGTGCTTTTTAACACAAGTCATTAGATCTGCACCTATTTACCTGGAACAAACAGACCGGGAGGGGCAAAGTGGAGCCTTCCAAGTGTTGTTGGACTGCAGCTCCCAGCATTCAATCTCAAAAGCTAAGCTGGCTAGCATTGATGGGACTTACAGTCCAATATCATCTGTAGGACTTAACCTTGTTCACATAGCCTTGCACAAAAAGCATATGTAGCAAAAACGCAGTGCCCAATGGGGGAAAGACCTGTAGCATTGAGTTATGTCAGTGGTTACCTCCCTCCACCCATCCGCACCTATTTTGCTGCTGTGACGCCTCCAGGAATGTGGGGAAAGTTTCGTTTTTTGGGCTACAACTCCCAGAATACACCAGGCAGGAGTCTCAGTGTTAAAATCTTCCACAGTAACTTTTCAAAGCTCTGCGCTCCGCTCCGGTTCCTAGCATACACTGTCGCCCTGTACTAGAGATCCCAACATCCAATAGGCACGGCGGTGAAGTTAGGAGGTCCGGGGAAGTCCACCGGCGAGGCTATTCTCCTGAGTGAGAGGGAGCGCGATGGAGGCATTTGATCAGGGACGCCGCGAGGGGGGAAAGTTGGGTCCAAGCCCCGTCCAGCTCTAGGAGCTCAAGTAGGCGTGCTGGGGAGGGCAGCAACGACTCCGGGCTGTCTGATCAAAGTCCCGCAAGTTAGAGGCTTCGAATAGCTCCTCACAACAGCAATAACAGCAATTACACTTATACCGCTTAGTGCACTCTCTGAGCGGTTCCCAAGTTAATTAGCATTTTGCCTCCAACATGCTAGGTACTCATTTTACCGATCTCGGAAGGATGGAAGGCTTAGTCAACCTTGTCCCAGTCAGGATTGAACTCACAACATTCTGGCTGTGGTACAGCAGCTTAACCACTGCTCTTAGAAGGGGAATTCTTCTGTCTCCTACACTACCTGAGCAGTTTAGGAAAAATCACATTATTCAGGGACAACTGTATGCTCTCAAGGCAGTCGGGCTTTATGGCGACCCCATTCCAGGGCTTTCTGGGTAGAGAAAAACTTAGGAGGGGTTCACCAGTCCCATCTCCTGGGGGCGCCCCTGAGACCGTGTCGCTTACCTAAAGCCACTCCGGCTGGGCTCTTACCAGCGCAGTGGGGAATCTGGCTCCGCTGCGAGATAGCTAGGCAGCTCATTTCCTAGGAGTTTGATGAAGTGGTAGCCTAGCCGTGTGAGTCTGTGCAAGCATACCAGAGAATAAACAAAATTTTAAAAAGACAAACAAAAGTTGTGCCACCTTAAAGGCTCACTCCTGCATTTAAATTTTAAATGAACTTTCGTGGACCAAGTCCACTTGGTCAGACGCAGGAGTGAGAGAGACCTCATGGCACCTATTTATACACCTCAGGTACAGGGGCACACCATGGTTGGCCAGCCGAACAGGAAAGTGACATTGTAGCCAGGCGCTTGTCCCACCCCGCTCTCGCCAATGTATGAGATTTCCCCCCCCCCAGCCCCAACTCCCCAAATAGCCGCCCCCACCACTCCCTGTCCAGCGCCTCCCCATGGTGCCCTGCACACCCCTGATTGTAGCTTTTTACAACTGACAATAATGGAAAATCCCCACTTGGTTGTTGTTTCCTAGGAGCTGTACCCAAATAAAAGCAACTTTTTCTCTGGCACTGATGCACGTGTAAACTGGTGCGCGTGAATCTTTTGCCGTTCCCCTCCCCAATATGAGTTTTGCTCAGGCCAAACCTCGACCAAGGCTAACAGGAGGCAGCAGGAGGGAAGGAGAACGACCGGCCGACTCTGGGCTTTTGGAGACCTTCCCCCCCCCCCCCCAGCAAGGTCCGGGATGGAAGAAACATCTGCCCAGGCAGCCCGGGTGGTGGGCGATCCCTTACCGGATATGTTTTCCTTGTGCCTCTCGGCTCCCGGTCCGTACTGGTGGTGGTGGTGATGGTGCTGCTGTTGATGATGATGATGATGATGCTCTGGCCGGGGCTGCAGGAAGGGCAGGTGGGCCGGCAAAAGGCAATGCGCCCCAGTGGGTTGCTGGGTGGCGAAGCCGCACAAGAAGCCCAAGCCGAGCGGCAAAGTGCCGGCGCCTCCTCCTCCTCCTCCTGCGGTGACCTCCGCCGCCGCTCCGGCGGCCCCGCTGTCTTCGCAGCCCGAGCCGGTGACCGAAGAGGCGGCCGGAGGCTGCAGCTCCGCCTCCAAGCCCAACAGGTCGGTGATGGCGAAGCCCTTGGAGCGCAGGTTGCCGCCACTGCCGAAGCGCCCTTTCGGGTTGCCGCCGCCGGCGCTGAGCGCCACCACTTTCCCCTTGGCTTTGCCCTCCGCCGGCTCCTCGCGGCCCGTCATGCTCCTCCTGCCTCTGCCCGGGAAGCAGCAGCGGCTCCCTCTGAAGCGGCGCAGGCGAGGCGGGAGCCTTTTATAGCGAGCCCCCCAAACCGCCCCCTCCAATCAGCGCCGGGCGTGGAGGGAGGAAGCGCGCGCGCCCCCGTGCGGAGGGGGAAGGAATACCTCGGAGAATGAATGCCCCCCCCCCATTTCCTTTCCTGCCCCCCTTCCGTTTCCCCTCTCCAACTTGGGTCTCATTTTGGGCTGAGCAATCAAGTTCTGTGGTTCCCTAGGGCAGGGGTGCCGAAACCTTTCAGGCCGTGGGCCAGTCGTGGTTCAGCGGGCCGGTCACTTGGTTCAGCGGGCCAGTCATGTGGTTCCTAAAAATGTGCCTTTGCAATCTGTTTTGCAACAGGATGAGATAGATTTTAAGCTGCCATTTTCTCTCCTTAAAGCAGGAGTGCCCAAACTATGGCTTGTGGGCCGTATCTGGCCCCAATGCCAATTCATACGGCCCATGCCACCCTCATTGCTCCTGGAAGCGGAAGTAAAACGCACCCATCTGGGCACATTTTACTTCCACTTCCAGGAGCGACGAGGGCTGTGTGGGCTGGATGAATTGGTGTCGGGGACCAGATCTGGCCCATGGGCCATAATTTGGGCACCCCTGACTTAGGGAGTCGATCCAGCTTGTATTTGATCTTCCTCCTTTTCTTACACATTTACTTGGGAGTACACAGGGGCCATCGTGGCTTAGTGGCTTGACTGGAAGTTCACCAGGTCAGTGGTTCAAGACCCCAGTGCTCCATGATGGAGTTGAGCTCCTGTCTCTGTCCCAGCTCCTGCCAACCTAGCAGTTTGAAAGCAAGAAATTGCAAGTAGATAAATAGGTATTGCTTTGGCTGGAAAGGTAACTGTGCCTGCCACATGACCATGGAAACCTCTGCAGACACAGCCAGCACTGGCTCTTTGGCTGTAAATGGAGGTGAGCACTGCACCTTAAAGTTGGATACGGCTGGCTTTCAGGCAAGGGAGACCTTTACATGCCACTGAGGTCACTAAACTTATTTACAAGTAGGTCCTCGTAAGTCTACTTACCTTGTGAACCGCCCAGAGAGTGCACTAAGCGGCATAAAGTGTAATTGCTATTGCTAGATCCCCGAGCATTGGACGAGTACTCCTTGGGCTCTGGGATTGTCTCAGTCCCTTTAAACCCACCCCTGGCCCGGATCGTTCCCTACTGCATGGATAGTAATCTGATCTCCCCAGCCAGCCTAAGCCACATTTTAAAAGGTAAGACTGAACCCAGTCTTCCAAGTTATTGCCCGCTTTCCCCAGTTGGGCAACAACTTCCACCAGTCTTGTGGCTGATGGGAGTTGCAGTCCAACGGACATGGAGGGGACTAATGTGGGGGTAGACCAAGGGAAGAAATGCCAACTTGTTGTTGTCAGCCAGGATAAAAGGTGAGACAAAGAAAACTATTACAATAATCAGTGCAAAGTAATAGAGAATAACAAAAGAGGACAAAGGGCAATTTAAAAAAACAAAATAAAATGCTGGTAAACTAAAAAACACTGTAGCACTTTAAAGACTAACTGCGAAAAAAAATATTTTTTTTATTTTGTTTTGTTTTCTGATATGCCTGAACCACAGACTAACACAGCTACTATTCCAAGAAAAGGGCAATTTAAACCTGGAAAACGGATGCTGAAAGAACAAGAAGGGAATGTATTATCTCTCTGAGATAAAATAAAGAGAGGAAGGAAACAAAATAGTGGAGAACTACCCATATATAATCAGGTATAAGTCATCCTGAATATAAGTCGAGGTATCTAATTTGGACCTCTAAAAATAGGAAAATAGACTGACCCGAGTATAAGTCAGGGGTGGAAAATGCAGCAGCTGATAGTAAGTTTCAGTAATTAAAATACATGAAAATGTGGTACAATTAATTTATTCAGACATTTGTGTGGGTATGTTTTCAAATTTTTATGGTAGTGTTAGTGCTTTTTTAAAAATGTACTGTATGTTTGCATTTGCACTACCACGGTTTTGGGACCCTTGGGATCATTGACCCAAGTATAAATTGAGTCCCTTTTTTGGATCTCATTTTGGAGGCTAAAAAACTAGACTTATACTCGAGTATATACAGTAGTTTAAATTAGTTGGCTTCCATGCTTTCTCTTACATCAGTAATGGTGGAGAATAATACAAGTGAAACAGATTAAAATGTACCCTTGCACAGAAACTGAAAGTTCCACAAGCTGATGTTTTGGTATTTTCGGCTGCATATAATCAACTTAGTTTGCCCAATCCTGAGTTTGTCTTCTGCACACACAAGCAGCAGTCTTGACCAAATGTATGCTGTGATTCCAAGCCAGTGTTTTCACATCTGTGGAGCCCATCAGTGAAGCCAGAAGCTTGTGGATTCCTGAATCTTTCTTTGCTGAGACAGAATGGAAAAAGAGGTTTGGAATTGAGCCTCCAGACACAGTTTAATGCTGAAACAAACAAGGGGTGGGTGGGTGGGTTGTCAGTTATTTATTCTCCTGATTCTCTTTCTTGCACCTGGATTGTATTTTTCCTGCTTCATCTGTTTATGCAAACGATTTACAAACAGCTTACATCAAGTGCTCTAAAGCAGATCACTTTTTGATTTCGTCCTTTTCTGCTAAACATGCAGATTAAGCGGGGGTCTTCTGATAAAGATAATTACAAGAGGACTGCGTATTAACTTTACATTATTAAAGAAAGACCCAAATCTCCCCTTGCAAGCTGTTCCTGGGATTAGCAGAACAATAACTTTCATTTAGGGTAATTGTGATGTGAATGGCTTTGGTTTTATGGTTTTGATTTGACAATTACTTTTTGATCATTATTATTCTTGGTTTATAAAAGGACAGGGAAAGCTAGAATTTCCCCACAGTGAGTCAGGTGTGAAGGAGAAAAGCCAAATAACTGTTACTAGCTTTCAGATGGGCTTATTAAAGACAACAATGCTATTACAGTTCGTAATTTTGCTAACAGCTCTGCCTTATCCCACATCAGGGAGCAGTTGTGTGTGTGTGTGTGTGTGTGTGTGTGTGTGTGTGTGTGTGTGTGTGTGTGTGTGTGTGTGTGTGTGTGTGTGCAGAATTGTAAGAATCCACGTTAAGGGACCAACAGGTGGCAAAAAAGAATCCATTAGACAAAAGACAATCATGGATAGGTGGAATGGATTTCATTTCATAGTCTCAAGATCAGTTGATTCTTACACAGAGAGACATGTATTAAAATGTATATGCAGTCAAACCTCGCATAAAGAGCACCTCGTTTAAAGAGTAACTCGCTTAAAGAGCAGAATTTTCTCTGAATGTTTGCTTCACTTAACAAATAAAACCAACCAAAACTTGGTTAACAAATAAATTGGGGTTTGAAATCCCCCCACAATTGGTCATTTACAATGGTGTTTCACTTAAAGAGCAATCCTGTGGAACGCATTATGCTCTTTAAGCGAGGTACAACTGTACCTGTACAGTACATATGAAGCTGTCAATTACCACTTTCTCAATGAGTCTGTTTAATAACCTAAAATGTTGCATTCATAATCAAGCTAATTAAAACATCCCATAAATCTCTGCCCTTCTTTGCAAGGTAGAGCCAAAACATTTTATGCAATCTTTGATCTTTTCCAACTCTTTTTTTTTTTTTTGCACTGAGATGTTTTTAAAACCCACTGAAAATTAACCAGAGTGTTTTTAACATGTAGGAAGTTTATGAATAAAAATTAATTTAACTGAAGTTATAGTTGACTACTGCTGCTGCACTGAAGGCAGGAAATAAAAATCAGAAATTCTCTTTGAACATTGGACCATTTTGTAATCTTTTGGACCATTTATATTTAAACAGAACCTTCCCATGGAGTTAACATGTTGAAGATTGGTTTTGATTGGTATGTCTGTTGGTATTGTTACCACCTCCTGCTGCCTCTTCTTAATAAATTTGAAAATCTAAAAGGCTATATTGTGCTTATGAACATTGTCGGAGTTTATCCTATATCAGTAGTATAATATTTGATTTACTTGTTGATACTGTATATTGATTTTTCAATTATTATGCATATGTATATTTTTGGACTAAAATGATACTATTATGACTATGCTGCCTGGGAAGTTCTAGGAGTTCTAGTCCAAAACCACCAATCTGCACGATTCTAGTTGTGACTGATGCACACTGACCTGGAAGTAAACACTTTTGGTCATAGTGAACTTAATTGCATGCCATCAAGTCAATGAAGTAAATTCTGATTCAGGGAAACCCTTTCCAGTGTTATCTAGTTAGAGAGTACTCATAAGTAATTTACCATTCCCTTCTTCAAGGGTGGGGGTGGGGGTGGTCTGGGACTGTGCAGCTTGCCCAAGGGTACACAGGTTGGCTCTTCTCCCTGAAGGCACAGTGAGGAATCGAGCTCTCAACCTCTGACTTGGCAGACAGATATCTAAACTGCAGAACTATCCAACCAGCACAAAGTGAACCCACTTCTGAGCAAACATCTAAAAGATTTTGCTGAAAAATTGGACTAGTAAAACCAACCATTTAATGTTTTTGAAATATTCTGATCCTTTTATGTCATGTAAATCATCAGCAGAAACTCACCTGCCCCAAATACTTTTTCAAAAAATCACAACTGCTGTTCCTGTACTATCTAAAACTAGGAGTTATGAGGGGGGGGCACCTTGCCCCTTAGGGTTCCAACTCTTAAATTTTAAAAGGGTAGCCAGATTTTTGACCCTACAGACGCAAGTAAAAAGCCAGTTAACTGGTAGCCTGGTTTTAAATATTCTTCAAGTGCCACTCCCATAAGATTTGTTAAGATTGTATGAATACTCTTTACATACTTCTCTTTGTCCATTTTTCTTTCCAGGGAAGGAAGGTTTATATTGATCACATTCACTTTCCACATTTTGCAACAGTTTTATGGAAATAAAGATACTTTCACTGCTGTTGGCAGGGAGTAAAATCTGGTGTAGTAATTAAAGAAGCGGTAATACGAACATCGGCCACAATAAATTTCCTGTCAGACCAGATATTAGTGGATAAAACCCTAATTTCCCCCCCTCTTTTTTTGTCGTGGCACCAGAATCAGCTTAATTTCACCAGTTTTAGGCTTGAGCTCCCGGGAGAGGGATGAAGCAGCCTTAAATATGCATATGGCCAAAGTCATTTGGAAAGTTTAGGGATAAAGCACCTTATAATTGCTCCTAATCAGTTTATGAAACATAAAAGCTCAAAAGCAAGAGAAAGCCGATAGAGATGGAGGAAAGGAAATCAGATTTTTAAATCTCCTGCACTTTAGAGTGATGGAGAGAGAGATTATTTTACTTGCTCACAACGGAGGCCCTGCAGGGAGACGGATGCCAATGGGATTTTTCTACACGCATTTTTCTACACGTGTGCACAAACTCGAACGATTCTTTTGCTTGCCTCCTGCCATTCATCGCATGCTTGTTTCTTTCAAGCGAAGCGGGGCAGGGGCAGAATCGGAGCGTGCTCCGGGTTATTATTGATTTATTTGTATTTGTATACCGCCCTCCTCACTAAGGTGACCCAGGGCGGTTTGACACATCATAAAAACATCAGCAACGATACAGATTTAAAAAATTAAAAGTTTTTTAAAAATCTATAATTAAAACCGATTAAAATTACAGCTAAATCTTAATTTAAAAACTTCAGAGAGCAAAAGGGGAGGGGGGCAAACCAACCAGCAGGCTGAGGTCGTTGTGCTGCCAGTACCCCAGAGAGTAATAAATCAGTTAAAGGATCTCTTGATATATGCTCATCAGATAGGATTATCCGGAATTAAACTAATCAGTAAATGTTCCTCTGCTCATTATTTTGCAAGGGAAGGGTTTATTTCCCCGCCTCTCCTCCGACGCCAAAAAAGATCGCTAATCCCCTTTAAAGAGCACGACATCAAACATCGCTTGTCGCTCTAATTTTCGAACATACCCCCCCCCCATTACCCCCTGCAGGACACGTGGAGAGTCACGTTTGGGTGGGTTGGTGGATGGATTGGGTGTTAATGACGACCCTGGAGCCGAAGGATTGATCGATCGCCCAGAAACCACCTTCAAGGTTCCCAAGGTTGCCCTCAAGTCGCTTCCAAGTTTCTGTCCCCAGTTTTGGAAGAGAGAGAAAAAAATATAGGACAAGGATCCAGAGGGAGACAGCAAAGATCTTCTTTCGACTGCCAAAATGAAGCCACCTTTCTTGGCTTAGTTGACTAAACTTAAATCTTCATCCATTCATGTTTCTGGCAGTAATAGGCAGACCATCTTCTGATTTGATTTTGCTCTTGCACACCCTCAAGAGTGTTTGTTTTTGCCATAAAGCTCTTCTTGGATCTGAGTGGACTTGACATCAGAGATAAAACAGCTACGCATGTTGGATACCCATTTCAGGGGTTTGGGCACAGTCAAGGTTTGGGGGCACATTACCAAATTTGAAATGCCACAATTATTAGGCTGTTTTCTGATTGCCTGTAACTCAGATTCCTTCAGTATAACCTGACAAAAAAGACAAAATGACAAGACAAAAATGTTGTGGCACTTTAAAGAATGCTGTATTTTAATGTTAGTTTTCGCGGTCAAGTCCATTGACAAAGTGACTAACACAAAAATGTCAAAGGAATAGTAGTCTGTGATTACTCATTGCCGCAAGTTATCCATAGCTTGAGGTCCTTTCAGCCATACTATTGTCCTGCTTAGAGAACAAAACATCTAATTTACATTTAAATAATGATGTTGTTATCTGCTAGGTCAATTCACCAACTGCTGTCACTTTTCACTATAAATGCAGATGCAGACAGTACTGGCTCTTTGGCTAGAAACAGAGATGAGCACTGAACCCTGAGCTGGATACGACTGACTTTCGAGCAAGGGTGATCTATGTTCACCATACAGATTGAAGGGGGGGGGGGATTTAACTTTTTGAGTATAGGTTGCTCATCAAGACAATCAAGTGTTGAGTCAAACCCATTTTTAAGAATAATCCATAACTTCTAATGACCACACAGTCAAAGACTTTGCTGTGATCTTTAACACACAGGAATTATTTGGTATTGTTTAGTAATCAAGTCTGGAGGTGATCAAAACGTGTGTGATCATGAGCAAGGTGATTCATCAGGATGCCAAGTTGACCCTTCTAGAATCTGAAGAACCATTTATTGGCATTCTAAGTGAACAAATTCACAAAATTAGACAGTAGCTGAAATCCTATTGCTTAGCATAGTAAATTATACTAGAGTAAGCCCATCGAATCATTGATTATTTGGTGAGCCAAGTTCTCCATAAATCCCATTTATTCAAACCCAGCCTATTCTTATTGTGACTTGTTTTAGTGTGTAGTAAACTGCAACTACAAAAGGCCCATTTGAGTCAATGGAGCTTACAGAGAAGTCGACTCCCCAAATTTCCATTAATTCACTGGGGCTATTTTAGTGTATCTTACCACTCTAAGCAACAGAATTATAGCCATTATGCTTAGTTTTAGGGGCTAAGGTTCCCCACCCCTGGAATAGGGCTTTGGTCTAATCCAGCAAAGATTACTTCTTATGTTTCTATGAATGAGGAGTCATATGCAAATATCACAGTTGTCTTCCTAAAATACAATCCCTGTTAGACACCTGCTGCTTTTCCCCTCAGTCTAGGTTCCTTGGCAGAATTAGTTGCCAGTTAGACTTATATGTGTATCTGCTGTTGATCTAATGGGCAAAGGATGAAGAGAAACTCAGAATCCTGAAATCAGGTGTATTTTCTTGACATTACAAGTTTACAAATGAATCTCAAATCCAGGGATGCAACCAGTGGTGGGATGTCAAAAATTTTACTACCCCACCGTGATGTCATCACAGTGTGGGTGGAGCTAACATCATGATATCATAACATCATGGGCGGAGCCAAAGAAAAAATATAAATAAAAAAATAAAATAAAAATAAGCACACACACAACCCTCAACCCACCCACAACACAAGGACAGCAAGGAGGACAGCAAGGAGGCTGTGCATACGTGCCAAGCACTGTAGGCATGCATGCACACCAAGTGCTTGGAGTGCATGCACAGTGGGGGAACCAGTGAAAAGGTAAGCCCCGAAGGAGGTTCCCCCCAAAAGCTGCTACCGGTTCTCCAGGACACTGGGAAAAGTTACTACCGTTTCTGGTGAACTGGTGAGAACCTGTTACATCCCATTACTGGATGCAACATTAGAATAACAGAACCATAGAATAACTGTGTTGGAAGCGGCTGTCATGGTAGAATTTACCATGGGCTCACAAGTTACATGAAATGTAGTTAAAAGTCCATATGTTAGTTGGGCTTTGTTATCCCTTTATATGTATATAACAGAGAGGGAAGGTACTCTAACACCCTATTGCTGGCCAGAGGTCAGTGAAAATACAGGGATGTGTCTGATTGGCTCATGTAAATGAGATAAGGCTGGAGGGGGATGGTGAGCTATAAAAAGGAAAGAGGGTTTTCTGAAGGGAACTTGAGGAGAACTTTAGGGAGATTCTAGAAAAGACTTTCTGAAGAGAAGAAAGAGTCTGAGGTAAACTTTCAGAGAGGCTGAGGAGAATCTGAAGAGATTCTGGGAACATTCAGAAAAGATTCTGAGCAGAATCTGAAGAGATTATGGGAAACTTTCAGAAGAGATTCTGAGGAGAATCTGAAGACAACAAGCTAGTGAAGAATGAGAGGAAAGAAATCCTGCTCTCTTCTAAGTTATCAGAATAAGTTAGTTAGATTTATATTATTTATTTATTTATTTAGATTTATATTATTATTTATTTATATTTATTTATTTATTAGATTTATTCATTGCCCTTCTCACAAAGTGACCCAGGGCAATTCACAATAAAAAACAACACAGTTATAAAATCCAAAAACCATTTAAAAATTTTTTAAAACTAGCTAAAACCAGTTAAAAGTTTAACGATTAAAAATTTATATTACATTACAACTAAGGACAAGGGGGGCTCAAATAAGCCACCGGGCTGGGGGCGCTATCCCCCCCCCCCACTCGCCATGGCTACTCAGGGTGGCTTACAATCAGCAAAACAACACAGCACAAAAAAATTAATACATGAATATATTCATGGGGAAAACCAAGGTGTTGATATTCCTGAATCTTTTTGAATAGTGTTGTATCTATTGTATAGTTACCTGTATTGTGTGAACAATGTACAGTATTTTTAATATCCCTTATGAAAAATAAACCACAATTCCTTTGATAATTTGTATGGTTATTGAAGGGAGGGGGACAGAGTAAAGCCATCTTAAGCCAGGAGAGGCCACACTGCTACTATTCTCTCCTTCTGACATTGTCTGGGGATCACTTTTAGAGTGGATCTTCCAGGTTGCAGCAAAAAGGTAATATTTTGCTGGACCAGCGCTGCATGGAAAACAGCTCGAAGTCTCAGTAGTTCCAAATTGGAGCTGCCTGTGTCTGGGAGACCCAGGAGCAGTGGTGGGCATCAGTAGGTTTGCACCAATTCGCCAGAACCGGTAGCATAAATTCTGGCTACCCCCACCCATCCAAGGTTTGAAATAAAATAGTCCTAATTCGGGTGCAATGCAGGGCTTTCCCCCTGGCCATGCCCACCATACCATGCCCAAGGTGTGGTAGTAAAATTTTGTTGAGCCCACCACTGCCCAGGAGGGGACAAGGAGAGAACTGAGGCAGAGGGAATTTAGTGCCAGGTAACGTTAAAGTAACATTGTCATGTGTCCAGAAGTCGATGACAGGGGCCTTTTGGGTATAACTCCCTGCCCAATGCAGATCTGAATGAGGCTCATCCAATTGTCTCTTGAATGCTTCCAGTGTTGGAGCGCTTACAACCTCTCGAGGCAGTTGGTTCCATTGTCATACTGCTCTAACCATTGTCATTTTTTCTAATATTCAGTCTATATCTGTTTCCCTGTAGTTTCAGTCCATTACTATGTGTTCTGCACTCTGGGATGATAGAGAACAGAGCCTTCCCTTTCTCTTTAATGATTATCTTTCAGGTATTTGAAGAGTGCTGTCATAACCTCCCCACCCCTTCTCCCTTTCTCAAGGCTAAACATAAGATAGATATTAGTACCAGGAAACACAAAGATAAAAAGCACAACTTCCTCAAATGTACAGTTGTACCTCGCTTAAAGAGCATAATGTGTTCCTTGGGATTGCTCTTTAAGCAAAACACAATTGTAAGTAACCAATTGTGACTTCTAGCGGGGTGGGGGGGTGGGAACCCTGATTTAATTGTTAAGTGAGTTTTGGGGTGGTTTTAGTTGTTAAGCGAGGTGGCCATTCAGAGAAAATTCTGCTCTTTAAGCGAATTAGTCTCTGAGCGAGGCGCTCTTTATGCGAGGTTTTACTGTAGTTCAGAAGGAGGCCCTGCACACTCATGCAGCTGATTGTATGCTCCAGTTCTGGATCTAAAGATATTTTGTTAGCCTCATTTTCATTGTGGCTAGTAGACATCCCTGCTAATTCCTTGTCATAGATTACTTTCTTAAGGCGTTTGTCTTTGATTAAAATCAGAAGAGCAGTCACGATTTAAACAGACTTGAAGAGCAAACCGTGTGTTGACACACTCGACTTTTACATCTGGAGTGTCACAGATTAATCAAACTGCTGGAAAATGGAAGAGTAAGACAGCTGTCAGAGCAGTCCTGGCTAGATCTTTTAATTAAATCTTGGAAAAAATACATGAGCCAGGGTGGGTGGGAAGTAGGGGGAGAAAATGAACATCCAGCTCCTTATGTAGCAAGATACTCCAATAATTAAATCTGTTTTATTGTGACCTTTTTTTAACCAGAACTGTTGTGTCTTGCATGTAGCACTATCCAAATGTACATAAGGCTGCAATCCTATACAGAAGGTACTAAAAAATTTATACACATTTTAAGAGATGTTAATCTATGTCTTAACTCTGCCATTGCTGGTCCCAAGCCTGGATGAGAAAGAAGGAGGGTTGGGTGTTGGGTTAGCACCTTGGCCCCATAAAACCTTATTGTTGATGAAACAACAAGATGCCTTGTTTCCCAATATTTTATTTATTGATTGATTTTATTAGATTTGTATCGCTGCCCCATCACTGGGACGACCTTGGATGGCTTACAACAAATCACAATCCCAACATAAAAACATCCCCACAATAGAAGACATAAAACCTCAAGTTAAAATCATCAAAATCTAAAAATCCTCCAATTCTCATCTAACAAGCTAAAACTAAACTAAAAAAAGCTAAAAACCACCCAGGACGGCCATTATATCAACCAACCAGGAGGGGGGGCGTTGCCCCACCGACAGCACCCTGCACCTGGTGAGCTAGTCATGTTTTTAATCCTTTTCTAAAAGGCAGTAGCTCTGTCTGGAGGCACAACTCGATTGGTAAGAGGTTCCACAGGGTTGGAGCAGATACGGAGAAGGCTCTCCTTCTAGTGCCAGAGAGACCAGCCGCTCTGGCAGATAAAACCTTTAGGAAGTCCCTCCGATCTGTCCTAACTGTCCTAACTGTTGCTTCTTGACTCATGTACGGATTTCTCATGAGGCATATAAGGTGTTCTGGTATTCCCATCTCTTTAATTACTTGCCACATTTTGTTGTGGTCGACACAGTCAAAGGCTTTGGTGTAATCAATGAAACAGAAATAGACTTGTTTCTGATATTCCTTTGTTTTTTCCATGATCCATCTTATGTTGGCGATGTGGTCTCTAGTCCCCCTGCCTCTTCTGAAACCCACCTGCACTTCTGGTAATTCTCTCTCCACATACTGTTGCAGCCTATCCTGTATTATCTTGAGCATCACCTTGCTAGCGTGAGGGATGAGCGCAATTGTTCGATAATTTGAACATTCTTTAGCATTACCCTTTTTGGGGATTGGAACATATACTGATCTTTTCCAATCCTGTGGCCATTGTTGTGTTTTCCAAATCTGCTGGCATATAGAATGTGATAATTTCATTCCATCATCTTTTAGGGCTTTGAAAAGTTTAACCTGGATACCATCAACTCCACTGGCTTTGTTGTTTGCAGTGTTTTTTAAGGCCTTTCTGACTTCACTCTCTAGAATGTCTGGCTCATGTTCAATGTTCTCATCATTGTGATTATCAGGGGTGTTGAGGTCTTTTTTGTAAAGTTCCTCTGTGTACGCTTGCCATTTTTTCTTAATCTCTTCTGCATCAGCTAAATTCCTGCTGTTTTTGTCCCTTATCATGGTCATTTTTGCTTTAAATGTTCCCTTGATTTCCCCAATTTTTTGAAAAGATCTCTAGTCCTACCCCTTATGTTGTTTCCCTCTATTTCTTTGCATTGTTAGTTTAGGTATGTTTTCTTATCTCTCCTTGCTTTTCTTTGAAATTCTGTATTCAATTGGTTGAATTTTTTCCCTTTTGTATTCCTTCTTTCCTCTGCTTTTTTAAGAGCTTCGTCAGACAACCACTTTGCTTTCTTACGCTTCTTTTCTTTTGGTATGGTTTTCCTTGCTACCCTGGTTGGACGGGCCAATGTCCTTGGGGTGATGCTGTAGTGGTAGAAACAGGTGCTACATAGCATGAGAAGGAACTACTACTACTACTACGATGACGACCTAGACCTAGACCTAACAGCTGCCTATGACACTGTGTGGCAAGACAAAATCCTCTTTACATTCATTGGTATCATTCATTGTCTAAAACTTATTACATTACTCAGCAAAATGCTGAGCAACAGACATTTCCAGATATTTTCAGATGGTTCTAAGAGTAGAGTATTCACGATAAATTGTGGTCTTCCCCAGGCTTCTGTTTTGGCTCCTTTACTATTTACCATATTTGCCAGTGTATAAGTCACATCGGAGTATAAGACGCATCTAGTTATTACCAAAATAGCCCACTGTAGGCCACTATATACAGTACAAGACACATCCCATTTTTCCCATTGTATTTTAAGGGGGGAGTGGGCCTTATATGCCAACAAATAGGGTAACTTTGTATACAGATGACCTCCTGAATACTATATGTAGGAAATTCATCTATGGAGATTATATAGCTTTGGTCACTCAACACCAAAGCTTTACTGGGACTGAGTCAGTGCTTTCATCAGACTTAAAAATGTTGGAAATTACCTCCATCGGAATAGTCTCAGACCAAACTCTTGTGTCAACTTTTCATTTGTGGAACAGAAACGCGGGATATAAACCAGCTGTATCATTCAGAGGAGAAAATCTGCAGTACTGTAGTAGCTCCAAGTACCTGGGAGTCTCCTTAGATAGGTCTTTGACCGATAAGTGCCACCTCTCCAATGTGGCAGTAAAGATTAAAACCAGAAAAGTGCCTGTGCTCCTGAACTGCTTGTCTTCTCTCTCTGTCTCCATCTCTTGAAGGAGGGTGGAGGGAAGATGGCCTTTTTGCAAAATATAATCTAATAAAGTCTTTCTCTCTCCTAATTTTGATGCATGTATTCCTTTTGGTACCTACAGCCACACGAGCTGTGATTGACCCATTTTTGGCAATGATCCAAGGCGCATTAGCCCCTTTAGCATACCAGTTCTTGACAGTGGAGGCAGCCTTTAATGGCTAAAAGGCTCCTATATTTGCCATTGTTATCATCCACAGAAACTGGGAATTGTGTATATTGGAGCACTCCCCAAATCCCTAATGGAAATTCAAAAAGAAGTGGGGGGGGTAGTTGTGGATCAGTGGCGTAGCGTGGGTTTCAGCCACCCTGGGTGGAGGCCATACTTGCCACCCCCTGGGCCCATGACACAGACAGTGTCAAATTTTGCCATCCCCCAAAAATGCTGCCTGAGCCCCCCCCCCAAGCCATTGTTTTTGGGAGTGAAGGAAGGCTCAGGGTGCCCCAAAAACAAAACCCTCACTTTTTAGGAGGTTGGTCTCCACCGTGTCCCACACCTGCTTCCAATACACCCACCCCAGGGGGCTTGTAGATGACGAAAAGCCCCTGCAAACCGACTTTAGCTGGCCTCATGGTGGACGAAGTTGCTTGCTGTGGGTGCCGCCTCCTCAAAGCTCCCTTGTGCAGGCAATGCCCTCACTGGGTCCGTCGCCCAATGCAAGGTCTCCCTTGCCCAAAAGCAGGTTATATCTGACTCTAGGGGTCAGTGTTCATCTCCATTTATAACTAAAGAGCAAAGGCTGTCTGTGTTTGCAAACATTTCCGTGGTCATGTGGCAGGCATGACTAGACTTGAACTGTTACCTGCTCAATTTCCAGGCATTAAGCTCAGTGCCTTAACCACTAAGCCACTGCAGCCCTCAAATGGTTAGTTAGGTAAAAGCAAAGGTTGCCCTTGCTCCAAACCCTGTTGTACAGTATCAACTCTAGGGTTCAGTGCTCATCTCTGTTTCAAAGCCGAAGAGCCAGCACTGTCTGCTTCTGCAGATGTTTCTGAGGTCATGTGGCAGGGATGACTAGACACCGGAATGCACAGAATGCCACATGATTACGAAAACATCTGCAGATGCAGACAGGCTCTTTGGCTATATGCGGAGATGAACACCAAACCCTAGAGTTGGATACTACTGGCTTTTGAGCAAGGGTGACCTTTACCTAATCCTTCTCTAAAATTGAAACCCCATCTCTATTTTCTTCTCTGACTGAACATGCTGAATAGTGAATTGAATTCTGCAGTGTTTCACTGATAATTTGGTTAAATCTGTTAGAAATCATTTTAATCAAGCAAAACCTAGACTGCTGCCAAGAGTGAAACACCTACAAGAGCACACCTCTGGACACTTTTAGAAACATATTACACATACAGTATTCCATATAGGCTTTAAAGAGTAAATTCACTACTGCATGCTGTTTGTTAAGTCACCACCAGGTGGCTCCAGCCAGTCATGTACTCAATCTAGGAAGAGCAGAGAACCCGGGAGAGAGCGAGAACAGCGTGGATGAGCTGTACTGACACAGGGCTTCCTGTGTGCTGAGACTTTTTGCCGCCCCCTGGTAAGTGGTGCCCGAGACAACCCGCCCCCCCTGGCCCCCTCAACCTATGCCACTGTTGTGGATGCTATGACCCTTGAGAGCTCCAATAAACAGGCTATATGTCCTGTCTTGGCATGCTCTGGCCCATGGGCCTGATATGGCCCCAACGCCATTCCATCTGACTGTGCTGTGTTTGTTTGCGCATGCATGTCCACATTCATTTCTAGGTTCTGCGCGGACACACTCACGCATGCACAAACATGTCTGCGCTGAACCCAGAAGTGAATGCAAATGCACCCAGAAGTGAACGTGGATGTGCATTTGCAAATGCTTCCAATTCTGGGGGCATGGTCAGATCAGTGGCACAAGAAGTTTAGGCATTCCTGTATTAAGATATCACGTCACCCACTGGCTAGGCAGACCATGACATGTGCCCTCCATTTTCACCTTGCCCAAGGGATCCGATGGAAGGCGTTTTAGTGAGTTTTAGTCTCAACCTAACATCATTGACAAGAGATTGACAAGAGATGGGCAACACTGCCTAGTTAGACCGCTCAAGCCCCTGCACCGTGATAAGACTCACCTAGTGGGGGAGCGCATTTATAACAGGCAATTATATTGGATCAAGAACATTAAAAAGGACTATCCCAAGACATTTTGGTACCTGAGGAAGAGGGTATCCAAAATTCAACTTAGGGTCTGTAACTCTCAAAGCCAGTCGGACTATTTTCTCATGGAAAGCCCTCAAACCTTTCTCTCCACCTCCACAGTGAATAATCACAGTACTAACATGTTAAATAACTTACTACGTTCTGGTCTTTCACTAGATCCAAATACTGTAATCTGCTTGATATGACTGTTCCTTCATGCCTAATGGTAGGACCAGGCTTCCTATCAAAACGAATGCATTACATTGATGTCTTTCACTCTAAAGGAAAATATATGCTTTTGTAAAATTCCTGGGTTTGACTTCAATTAAAATCAAGGATGGAAGTAAATGAATAGACAGTTGAGTTGTAAGTAAGAAATTTGGAGAAACAAATGGATCTGGGTGGTGGTGGAATCAAGCATAAAAGGAAAAATGTGTTAGATTTTGATAAACTACAGCAGAGGTTCTCAACCTAAGGCCTACAGGCCGGACCAAGCCAACAGCACCATTTCATGTGGCCTGTGTCATTGCTGCCAGAAGTAGACACAATAACAACAGCCACAGACGCGTGTTATGCAGTGGTGGGCATCAACAGGTTCAAACATCCCAGGAGGAGGGATAGCAAAATTGTGTGGCCTCTGGGCAGGGTGGTGGTAAAATTGGGTGGCTTTTGGGCAGGGGGGCAGCGAAATTGGGTGGCCATGCCCACCTCCCTGCCCTGCCCCACCAGGTTTTGTCCCTGCAAGTGGTTCAAGGTCTTCCTTGCTTAAAAGCCAATCAAATCCAACTCTAGAGTGTAGTGCTCATCTCCATTTACAGCCAAAGAGCCAGTGCTGCCTGTGTTTGCAGATGTATACATGGCCATATGGCAGGCATGACTAGATCACCCATGCCGTAGGCTCCACTCATGATGTAAGCTCCACCCATGACGTAGGCTCCGCCCATGGTGTGGTAGCGAAATTTTTTGCTGCTCACCACTGGTTTTACGGCAACATTTACAGCAGTGAGAACCACCAGCCCAATCCACTCAGCTGTCTGAGGGGGCATGGTCTGGCTCACGGCTTTAAAAGGTTGAGAACTCCTAAACTAGAGGAATATAAAATCCCTATAAAATGGTCACATAATTCTCTTCAACAAGCAGAAAAATAAGGGGAAAAATATTATTGACTTTCCCTACTTAATGTCCTTGTTTTAGCTAACATCTGTCATCAAATATAATAGAGCATAGTATTATAACAGTGGTTTATAATTAATCAATTAATAAAATGGAATGGATAATTGTACAGTATGCAGATGAAGTGATGTTAATGGTTGCTAATCCAATGTAATCTTTCTCCAACATTTTCACTGAAACTAAAAATGTCACTCAATTATCATTCTCATAAGGGTGTGTTCCTTTAATGCAAACCCGCCTGATGAGGCGAGAGTGGGGAACTTCAGACCCGGAAGCTGAATTTGGCCCTCTTGGAGTCCCAAAATGATCTCCTGGGTTTCCACAGATGCCGATGCCCCTTTGTCATGACATAAACTGCTCTGTAGTATTTTTTTAGACTGGTTTAAAACACCCTTCCTATGAAGTATTGATGGAAGCCTTTTCATCCCAGTCATTTGGCCCTGACCACCACTGGAATGTAGCTTCCAAGAACTCTTCTGAAATTAAGTTTTAACCCTTGGGCTGAAATAAGTTCTCCAGCCTTGCTATAAGCAGTAGTGAATGAGATTTTTAAATTTAATTTAATTTAATTTTCATATTTATATGCCAACCTACTTTCTGAAGCAACTTAGGGCAGCTAACAGAGTATAAAAAAGTATAACAAAGCCCAAATTTAAACAACAAAACCCAAACAACAAAACTCACAATGTCCCTGATAGAACCTGTGGCTCAATATATTTGACGGAGCCAAGGGCTCGACGTCCGCAATGGAGATTATGCACTATAGGTAAAGTAAAGGTCTCCCTTGCTCAAAAGCCAGTTGTATCTGACTCTAGGGGGAAGTGCTCATCTCTGTTTACAGCCAAAGAGCCAGCATTGTCTGCGTTTGCAGACATTTCCCTGATCATGTGGCAGGCATGACTAGATGCTGCAGCGCACAGAACAGTGTTACCTTTCTCACCAAAGCGGTACCTATTTATCTACTTGCAATTTCTTGCTTTTCAGCTGTTAGGTTGGCAGGAGCTGGGACAGACAACAGGAACTCACTCTGTCCCTCAGCACTCTGCTCTCAAACTGCTGGCTTCCTGACCTTCCGGTTGTCAAGCTCAGCATCTTAACCACTAAGCCACCACAGCCCTTACACCATAGTCACAGTCATAGAGAGATTTCAGAAATGATAGATCTAGTAAGGGCACTGGGCTTTTAAATTGGTAAAGTGAATTACCTTTTTTTACTTCAAACTCTAGTAAGCTAGGTCTTGTGTACATGGGGGCATTATCTCCATCTTCTTCTGCATAGTGGGGCCCTAGATCTTTCCTCAAGTGATGCCTGATGGCATTGTTCCCTAGAAATAATCACTTTCAATGAGTTTAACCAGAACGTTACTGGTGGAAATTGGAATTAAGAAAACCTACAGACCATCAGTTTCTAATAGGCATGGAATGTAACAGATTTTGCTTAAAATCTGGGTTAAAGTATGTCTCATCCTTTCTGCATCTCCAGACCAGTTCAACCATCTCTAATTGGCAAGCATTGGTTTGCAAGCATCCACAGAACTATTTCTATATTAATTAATCTCCACGTTTGATAGCTGGATAGTTTACCAGATGGTATGAATTTTCAAAAGGGAGTCCCCTCTTGCATAGAAGTGCTTGGAGTGAAAACATTACCCAATCTTAAAATTAAAATAGACATATGACCATAAGATAGCAGTAGCTTCTGTCACATCTTGAATTCACCAATAACTGTCATTTTCTTCCAAACGCAGACTGACACCCAAACAGTTGTGCATTACTCCTTCCAAGGACTTTATTCATCCTGGTAACAACAACTATAGACCCATCACTTCTAATTCATTTCAGCAAACAAAAAATGTCCTTCTTAACTGAAGGAGACAGGGAATTGGTGCCTTCATTTCAAACTTTCTTATAACTTAATCCACAGCATTTTTGAGTAAACAGACATCTCTTGCCTTAATTGTTCCATCTTTGAAACTAACATATGTATTTATCTGGGGGTTGCAAAAACATGGATGGGTGTGGCTTTTCATGTATGTATCAGGGCAAAAGCCATAGTTGTGTGAGAGAAGAAATGTCAAAATCACCTTCCCTTTTCCAGTTTAGACCTATGTTCAGATTCCTGCTCACCCATTAGTATAATTTAATGGAATGAAGAGGAATTGTGTAAGGTAGTGCTGTAGTGCTCTGCAGAGATTGTGGGCTCTGATAGAGGATCCTATCAGGAGACATGAGTCATCCAGAAGGGGAAAAAAATCATGAATATGAATTGAAGGGAGTTAAGTTAGCATAGTGGCCAGCAAACATGGTTCTCCAGGTGTTCTTAGACTTCAATCACTAGAAGCCCAAGTCACTGCACCTGTTGATCAGGGCTTCTGGAAACTGAAGTCCAAGAACATCTGGAGAGTCAAGTTTGCTGACCTCTGAACTAGCTGGACAGTTCAGTGAGATTTAGCACCCAGCGGTATAATTATAAATTCCCCTTTGTGTTTTCCAGGAGAAAAGCCAGACTTTCTGGCTTGAGGCAAGTGACTCATTCCCAAAATGACCCAGGAAGGAACTTGCAAACCATTTCTGAGTTCTGAATAGAAAAACATGAAAAGGGCTGTCATAAGGAGAAATGCAATCACTCAAGTGACTGCATTTTGTAGGAGTTGGAGTTTCTGGGTCTTCTGCAGAGCCAAGTCAACTGCAAAAGCAATACACAGGGAATCTGTGCATTTTGGAGGCAACCAGTTCATGGGAACTATTTTCAGGTCCAACTGTTCCAGACAGAGACATAGCCAGTGGTGGGATTCAATTTTTTTTACTACCTACTCTGTGGGAGTGGCATGGTGGTCACGGCCAGGGGAAAGCCCTGTGTTGCACTCAAATTAGGACTACTTTATTTCAAAACTTGGATGGGTGGGTCCAGCCAGAATTCTGCTACTGGTTTTGGCGAACTGAGGCGAACCTGCTGAATCCCACCACTGGACATAGCCAGTATACAAAATGGGACTTTAAAAATCACTCCTTGATGGCACTCCAGCAGTGCCATTCCAGACATTCTTACAGAGTCTGAATGAAAGGCCATCCTGAGAAACATCCCACCCAATAAAAATCTTCCCCTTTCCATAATTTTGGATCTTTCCATCCCTACTCCTGCACATCTTTTTTGTTGGCAATGGCAGGGATTGTACCTGATACCTTTTATGATCTAGGCATACATTCTGCCACACTGGCCAGATACTTTCCAGGCAGTGTTCTATGCAGAGGAATTGGATTCATTTCAGCCTTCAGCAAAAGGAACTCACTGGAGACAACTGATTGTCCAATATGTTTCCTCACATGCAAGGACATAAGAAGAGGAAGAGAAGATCTATACCAGTGGTGGCAAACCTATGGCACGTATGCCAGACAGGGCACTTCCAGCCCTCTTTGTTGGCACATGCACTGTTGGCCCAGCACATATTTCACCCTGTCCAGCAGCCCAATGGGAGCGCTTTCTCCCCCCCCCGCACAGAACTCACCCACCCCTCTGTTTGGGCACTCTGTCTCTAAAAGGTTCACCATCACTGATCTATGCTCACTTGCCTGGGAACAATCCAACTGAAATCAAAAGGATTTACTTCTTATATCTTATATATTTTTCTCTTAGTTCCTCCTCATGCTTTACAACATATCGGATAAGGGATCTCCTTATGATTTCCACAACAATAAAGTTTAATGGGACTGAGGTGCTAACCCTCCTCCTTTCTCATCCAACTTGGGACCAGCAATGGCAGAGTTTTCTTCTTATATAAAATTAGACTATTAGTTGGGGAAAACAGTTTGTGCATGACCAAATACAGAATGAACATAATGCTGTATGAAAATCCATGTGCTTTCTGTCAAGCAAGAGATAAAATCTCAGCACTGTGGGGACTGGGGATGTGGTAAATGAACCCAGAGCATGCTACTGGTGAATGAGCATGTTCTTGGAAACACAAGAACACATCTGAAACATCTTGGGTACCATGTTTGTTTAGAAATGTCTTTTAAGAGGTCCCAATGGAAACTGTTGATCTAACCTGGAGATCTTCTTTCTTGTCCCAACTCTGTGCTAAAACACATAAACATTACAAATATCACTGTTTTAGCCTAACACATATGTTTTAGTTAGAGTCTGCTAGATGGATAGTGTTTTATGTGCTGTTTTTTGATCTGTTCTATATGGTATTGTTTCATTGCAATATTTTGCCTACTTTTTTAAAAAAAATAGACATACCTGTACTTTAAAAAAAAGTAGGATTGTATATGATTCTGAGGTATGTGCATATGGTTATTTGTATATTCATATAAATATTATATGCTCTGCCCTGAGTATACTTTGTTACAGAAATGTGGGGCATGGAGGCTGAGCTAAACATATGTAGCTACAGAAGTTGCAAAATGAGCCATTTAAGAAGAACCAAAAGCAAGGATTGGGAACGGATGAAATATGTATTTAAATTAATAATACAAATCTGTAAGCATTTATTTCAGCTTTTTAGTTTTTCATTTGGAATTATAACGATTAGGGATTCGGTTTTATTGCTTTTGGTTGCTATTATTTAACAGCTGCATGTTAATAACAACTCCTTTTATTGAAGGATTTGAGTTGGGATTGCTATAATAAAATATATGGATTTATACCCGTTCCTAAAAAAACTCTCTGCAAAAGTAGAATTTCCGCACTCCACTCCAACCCCTGTGATTATGAGGTCCAGAACATATTGTTTTTGCTCCAAGCAGCAGCAAAGCCCCATCAGCACTGAGTATGGTGACAGATGTCTTGTGTTAATGTTGAATGATTAAATGTCATCTTTGTAGCCACTCCCTATCTCTGTGGCACCCAGCGCATCATCGGCACAATCTGTCTTCAATCTGTTCTTTTTGCTGAAAGCCTCGAGTGTCGTTGATTGTCAAGGAACTGACACTACAGCATGAGCTGCACACTGTTCCTCAGAAACAACCTCTTTCACCAATTCAGGATGGCCATTCCACTTATGTTTCAGGTGTCTGTGAACATCAAATGCTTGTCGTTGCATACTATATTTTTTAAAGAAAAAGAAAGCATCACTAGAAAGTCTGCATCCCTTTCTTCTTCTTCTTCTTCTTCTTCTTCTTCTTCTTCTTCTTCTTCTTCTTCTTCTTCTTCTTCTTCTTCTTCTTCTTCTTCTTCTTCTTCTTCTTCTTCTTCTTCTTCTTCTTCTTCTTCTTCTTCTTCTTCTTCTTCTTCTTCTTCTTCTTCTTCCTCCTCCTCCTCCTCCTCCTCCTCCTCCTCCTCCTCCTCATCTGTGTCTATGCCAGACATGAAACTGCCAAAATGAAGGCATCTTTTGGTGAGTTCAAAAATATCACAAGCATTGAGGAGATTTTTTCTGTGTACCCTGGCAATAAGCTACAAGGATACTTTGTTCCCCAACAAGTCCTATCAAAATGAACAGAGGTTTGGTGAGATTTTGCTTTCAGGTAGATTGTACACCATGACAGGAGTAGCTGTATGGCTACATTCTACTTCAGGAGCCATATAGGTTTGGTATCATTGTGAAATGCTATACAATGTGTATTCAGGTAGACCTTTCTGCAACTGTCTTCACAAAACAACTTTTGGAGTTATAAATGATTGGAAATGGAGCTCCATGGCATGTAGCAAGTGAACCAGTGAGAGGGGCAAAGAAAGGGCAGATCGCTTGGATGTGTTTTCTTGACTTTTCTAGATCAAAATTTCTTAGAGAATTTTGGTTATTCCTTTTAATTAGAAGACATGATCAGAGAAAACAGAAAGAACTATTTACAAAATAATGGAAGCAAAGAAAGGAAAAAAGGTCAGAAACTTGCTTCAAATGCTAGGATGGGAAAAGAATGCTACCAATCAAGTTAGGGACAAAAGACAACCACATTTGGCTGTAATTAATTAATTACCGGTAATTATTTTTGTCCCTAACTTGATTCTTTCCCAATCCTGGCATTTGAGACAAGCTTCTGACCTTTTCCCCTTTTTGTCTTTCTTGCTTAAATAAATAAATAAATGACCCCTTCCACTGACACGCAGTGTTAATGCATGCAAGCCTGCTATTATTCTGAGAATATAATGATTGCTACTTTTAGGCTTTCTTCTGTCTTTTTCCTCTGAGGTGATTACTGTACTGTATCTTCTTCCTCCTATCTAGAGAGAGGCAGGCACACATTATTTCTACATAATGGTTGCACAGAGATGTATATGTAGAAGCCAAGTTCAGAGGTTCTGTGATTATATATAGGATTCTCCCCCCTGTACTAACTCCAAACAGATTCCTAAAAGCAATAAATGTGCATTTCTATTTTTATCAAGTTATGACCACCCAGCATAGTTACTCCTATTTAACAACTGTAAGCACTGCACTAACTCCACTACTTTCAATAGTAAGGTTGCCCTTGCTCGAAAGCCAGTTGTATTCAACTCTAGGGTTCAGTGTTCATCTCTGTTTATAGCCAAAGAGCCAGCGCTGTCTTCATAATAGATCTCGGACGGAATTTAAATTTTGATACAGTAATTTGAGTTTGCATAATCCCCAGTTGTTATTAGAATCATTATGGCCAAGAGAGTGATATTTTTTTCTCAATAACTGAGATGTCTGAGATGCAATCAGATAGTTTCTTTATTACAATAAATGCACAGAACTGCAGTTCAATAATAAAGGCTCAACAATAACAATAGCCATTGTTTTTGCCAACTATCCAGTTGTGCCTTATTTCTTGTTCCTAAATCTTTGTTTCTGTAATGCTTGCGGGTTACTATGCAGATTAAATTCAAAAGCATTGGTTATGGCCTTTAAAATCCCATGAAAGGCTTAGGATCAAGACAACTTACACCAGGGGTTCTCAAACTACGGCCCATGGGCTGGCCTACGACATCATTTCATGTGGCCTGCATCACAGCGTTTATAGTGTGGGGAATCACCAGTCCAGCCTGCTTAGCTGTCTGAGGGGGTGTGGTCTGGCTCACAGCTTGAAAAGGTTGAAAACCCCTGCCTTATACCTTAATAAGCTATTTTCCTCACAAAGATCTTCTAATAAATCTCTCCTATGTATATTAATCCCAACCTCATCAAGTGATGGATGATGTTTAGCTGGAATAGGTTAGAGAGCCTTCTCTGTTATCATACTTAAGGGTCTATGGAACTCCATCTCAAATAGGCCATCCTTATGCCGCTTCTCTAGTTCTCTTGTTGTGAAGGCTTTTGTTCTGCCATTCTGCTAAGAATTTTAAAAATATTTTGCTAACATGGAATACTCTCTCCACATGCTGTTGCAGTCTATCGTGCATTATCTTGAGCATCACCTTGCTAGCATGTGGGATGAGCGCAATTGTTCGATAATTTGAACATTCTTTAGCATTTCCCTTTTTGGGGATTGGAACATATACTGATCTTTTCCAATCCTGTGGCCATTGTTGTGTTTTCCAAATCTGCTGGCATATAGAATGTAATAATTTGATTCCATCATCTTTTAGGGCTTTGAAAAGTTTAACCTGGATACCATCATCTCCACTGGCTTTGTTGTTTGCAGTGCTTTTTAGGGCCTTTCTGACTTCACTCTCTAGGATGTCTGGCTCATGTTCAATGTTCTCATCATTGTGATTATCAGGGGTGTTGAGGTCCTTTTTGTAGAGCTCCTCTGGTGCAGAAGAGGCAGGGGGACTAGAGACCACATCGCCAACATAAGATGGATCATGGAAAAAACAAAGGAATATCAGAAACAAGTATACTTCTGTTTCATTGATTACACTAAGACCTTTGACTGTGTGGGCCACAACAAAATGTGGCAAGTAATTAAAGATATGGGAATACCAGAACACCTTATATGCCTCATGAGAAATCTGTACATAAGTCAAGAAACAACAGTTAGGACTGAATATGGAATGACTGAGTGGTTTGGAATAGGAAAAGGAGTAAGACAAGGCTGCATTTTGTCACCCTGCTTATTCAACTTCTACACAGAGCACATAATGCGCAATGCAGGGATGGAGGAATCACAAGTTGGGATCAAAACTGCTGAGAGAAACATCAACAATTTGAGATATGCAGATGATATCACCCTAATGGCAGAAAGTGAGGAGGACCTAAAGAAGCTCCTGACTAGGTTGAAAGAAGAGAGTGAAAAAGCTGGCTTGAGACTCAATATAAAGAAAACCAAGATCATGGCAACAGGCCCTATCAGTCCCTGGAAAATAGATGGGGAAGAAGTAAAAGCAGTGACAGATTTTACTTTCTTAGGATCAAAGCTCACTGCAGATGGTGACTGCAGCCATGAAATAAAAAGGCGACTGATTCTTGGGAGGTAAGCGATGAGAAATCTGGGGAGCATAGTGAAAAGTAGAGACATCACATTGCAAACAAAAATTCGTATAGTCGAAGCAATGGTATTCCCTGGGGCAATGTATGGTTGTGAGAGCTGGACCATTAGGAAAACTGAGCACAGAAGAATAGATGCCTTTGAGATGTGGTGTTGGAGGAGAGTTTTGAGAGTCACCTAGACAGTGAGGAGAACAAACAGGTCAATCTTAGAAGAAATCAACCCTGACTGCTCCTTAGAAGGTCAAATTGTAAAGATGAAGCTAAAGTACTTTGGACATCAAATGAGAAGAGAAGATTCACTTGAGAAAGCCTTGATGCTGGAAAAGGTGGAGGGCAAAAGAAGAGGGGGGCAGCCAAAAATGAGATGGCTAGATGGTATTGTGGACACAATGGGCACAGAGCTGAGTGAGTTGAGGAGGATGGTGGAGGACAGAAGTACCTGGTGGACAGTGGTCTATGGGGTCGCGGAGGGTCGGAATCGACTGTGCAACTGAACAACAACAAAAACATGGAATACATAAGTATTTCTGCTGCTTTCTCCTTTGCCTCTACAATGGATTGTGTTTTATTATGACATACAGTACTGTACATTTATTCATTGTAAGTAAGAATTATGATAAAAATGCTGGAGATGTAAAGAGTATAATGGGACACACTTTCATATGTAGTGGGAATGTAAGGAAGTAAAAAAAATATGGATAAAAATCTTCAAGGAAACTAACCAAATATTAAACTTAAAATTACAGGTATGTCCCAAATTGCTCTATTGATGCATTATAGAAATATAATATTGGATAGAAATAAGAGAAATCTAATCGTCATTATGATGATAGCTGCAAGATTGTTGATAGCAAAAACTGGAAAATATGCATGACTTTTAGAATAGAGGACTGGTACAAAGAATTGTGGGATACGTTGTTAAATGATAAACTTGACATGTGAATTAAAATACAAAAGAGGTGTAAAAAAAGAAAACGATTTTGGAGATATTTGGGGGGAACTCATCAACTGTGTATTTGTCAAGGGGAAAGGGATGAAACCGCAATATGAAACATATGGTTTTTGGAAACAGAAGCAATAGAAATATATATATATATATATCAAAGGGTGCACTATCTCCAATGTATTTGTTATTGTATAATTTTTTCTTTCCTGTTCTTGTCATATTTTATATAATTGTTTTTGTTTTGTTTAAGCATTTTCCTTTTTATAAGTTGTCTTTGTACTATGCTTTAGTTTAAATCTTAAATAAAAATTATTACATTAAAAAAAGTAAGTTGGCTTGTGGATTTTCATTGGGGGGAAATTATTTGAATTTCAAAATTAAATATGCTCTGTGTGGCAGCTGAAGGAGTTTCTTAACAGTTGAGAGTGGCAACACTCATCCTTAGAAGACTTCCCAGTACAGTATTTCCATCTTTCAGTGGGGTTTACATTCTATTTTCTACCCTTTGTCCCTGCCTGACATCAACAGCTTGGTTTTTACGTACTCCAGAGGAAAGGCAGCTTCAAATAATCAGATTGATTCTATTTTCTAGCCCCAGATAGTGGCTTTTTCTTCTAGCTTTCTAATCAAGTAAACCAATCAGTTAGCGAAGAGATTTGCAAAACTAAAGTTGTCTCACGATCAAGTCCAAGATGAGAGCTTTTCATTTTATAGTGATACCACCTTTTTTTTTACACAATGCATGTATACCAGTGCTAATGCAAATTATGAGAAAGGCAGTGAGAATGGTATTATTTAATAAATTGTATCAAGTACGCCTACAATCTTTAATCATTATTTAAATTCACTTCTGCACATGTTCATGAAGGATATTTTGTCTATTCTTTTATATCAAAGGCCAATCAGTATATGATTACCAAGTGAAAAACAGAGGCAGGAACAGTTGTCTCAAATTAAATAAACAGAGATAAGGTAAAGTTCTCCCTTGATAGAAAGCCAGTTGTGTATGACTCTAGTAGTGGGTGATGCTTATCTCCATTTATAGCCAAAGAGCCAGCGCTGTCTGTGTCTGCAGATGTTTATGTTGTCTGACACTGTTATGTGGTTGCGTGGCAGGCAAGACTAGACATTAGAGCACATGGAACACTGTTACCTTTCCCACCAAAGTGATACTTAATTATCTACTTGCAATTTCTTGCTTTTGAACTGCTTGGTTAGCAGGAGCTGAGACAGACGACAGGCACTAATTCCGAAAGACCTCAGCAAAACTGATTACACTGGTCAACACAATTTTTCTGGCATGAGGTACTCTAATGATTCTAAGGTAATTTTGAGGTGCTGATTCTGAATCTGGCATCCATTTTTTTTCTAGCACATCAGGTTATTGAGATCTCAAAAATTGCAATATACCTATGAACAGCAAATTAATCATGATACACAGCTATACAAAAAAAAATTTTTTTCCTGGCATGAGCTTTTGCAGTTGTTTTATACTAATTTCAGGCTGCTGATTACAACTATGATCTCAGATTTGCTCTATCACATCACATTTTTATGCTATTGGCCAACCCAATTGTTATTCCTGACTGCATGTTGGTGCAGGCGCGTTTTACTTCCACTTCCAGGAGCGACGAGGGCTTCGCGGGCTGGGTGAATTGGCATCAGGGGCCGCACCCAGCCCCCAGGCCTTAGTTTGGGCACCACTGCATTAGACCATAGTGGAGAGTGCAGCTTTTCTCTGGTGGAGGAAGTTGCAATGAGGCTTCCAGTGGGTTGAGACTGTGGACATTGGCCACCAATGGCTGACATCATTTGTCTCCTTGTTTTCAGACCAGAGCCTTTCCTAGAATGCCAGGACCTGAATTTGTGACACGTGCTGTGGTGCGTACACAAAGCATGTGTTCTGCCACTGAGCTAAAGCTGTTTCCTTCTGGAAAGGCAGCCCAGTTCTCAAAAGCCACTCCTACCCGAAACCTCCCTGAACCAAATATGGACATGCAGCCTAAGAGTTCCTTGCAAATACAGCCTCTCATCTCCCTTGTACAGAACATCTGTATAATCTGGAAGTATATTGTCTTCTCAAAACTATTATCTGTTTGGCATCTGTTGCAATGACCTACTCCAATGACAAGTCACACACATTGTACTTAAACACACACACACACACACACAGAGCCATATGTGGAGAACAGATGAGGCTGTTCTTATCAAAAGGGGCCAATGGGGAGGGAGCGAAGATGGTGAAGATGTGATCAGTTCACATGCTTTTACACATGCCACTTCAATTCGAGTAAGGGAGAAAGAACGAAACCTATTAAGAGGGCACTTAACCATGTCAGAAAGCAGGTCAGATGGTAATAAGGCCTCTTCCACTCCTCAAACATTAAATCCTCCTTGGTTTAGCATTCTTATGGTACTAGGGTTGGCCTGCTGCACAATTGTCTTTCATGCTTTATACATTTGCATGATCATTTCTATGAAATGAAACAAAAGAATAATGTTTCTTCCCATGGCTGGCTCTTCCTTTAGGCCAGTCTTTCTCAATGCTTTCAGATCATGGGCCTGACTACGCCTCCTGGGCAGCTGATCGGGCCAGTCACGTGGTTCTACTCAGTGGTGGGCAGTAACAGGTTTGCAAACCCCCAGAAGGGGGGATAGCAAAAATGTGTGGCCTTCGGGTAGGGGGGTGGCAAAATTGGGTGGTCATGCCCACCTCCCTGCCCTGCCCAGACTAACACAGCTACCATTTAAAAAGTTTTATTCTGTGCAAACATATCAGAGAGTAAACAAAACAAAAAGACAAAAACGTTGTGGCACCTTAAAGACTAACTGCTGTATTTTAATGTGAGCTTTTGTGGATCAAGTCCACTGGCTCTTTGGTTATAAACAGAGATGAGCACTGAACCCTAGAGTTGGTAACGACTGGCTTTCGAGCAAGGGCAACCTTTACCTAATAACAGAAGATTCCTGATTGGTATCCAAATTTGATGTTAGGTTTTGTCCCTGCAAGTGGTTCGAGGTCTCCCTTGCTCAAAATCCAGTCATATCTGACTCTAGGGTGCAGTGCTCATCTCTATTTACAGCCAAAGAGCCAGTGCTGCCTGTGTTTGCAGATGTATACATGGCCATATGGCAAGCATGACTAGATTGCCCACAACGTAGGCTCCGCCCATGATGTAGCCTCTGCCCATGATGTAGGCTCCACCCATGATGTAGGCTCCACCCACTGTGTGGTAGCAAAAACAAATTCTGCCCACCACTAGTTCTACCCACCCTCTTTGCTCCCAGAAGTGGAAGTAAAACGCACCCATGCGGGCGCATGTTACTTCCGCTTCTGGGAGCAATGAGGGTGGCACGGGCCAGATGAATCACAGTAAACCCATTCATGTAGATTCACAGGGGCTTGAGCTTCTGGGAATTGAAGTCCAAGAACATCTGGAGTGCCAAGGTTCGCCATCACAGGCCTACAGTAAATTTTGTGACTGCACATTTGAATTTTTCCCAGTCATAGTTCAACACACCAAGTACTACAACACTTTGACTTAGTAGTTTAACAGTACATCTCAAATACTCAAAGTGGTCTACCTACATTCACTTAGTAATATTTGCAACAGCCTTGCAAAGTAGTCCAGGATTACTATTTTCACACTCCACACAGATGACTGGTACGCCTAATAGCATGGTATCATGAACATATGGCCCCTGCTGCTTCACATTCCATTCTCCCATATCTCCTGTTAAAATACATCAAAGCAGGTGGAAGGAGGAGTGCTATATCAATAGCAATTACAGTACGTACTTATATACCATCCCAAAGTGCTTCGTGCACTCTCTGGGCAGTTCACAGAGTAATTATCATTTTGCCCCCAACATGCTGGACACTCACTTTACCAACCTCAAAAGACAGAAGGCTGAGTCAGCCTTGATCCCTGTCAGGATCACACTCACAATGTTTTGACTGAAGTACAGCAGTTTAACCACCGTGCCACTTCAGGGCCCACCATATACAGCATTTCTCCTTTCTTTAGGACTGACAGAGTGGACAACTTTACAGATCTTTAACTGACTGTGATATTGCAGAAAAAATTTAAACAACAAAAACTTAAATACAAGTATCTATATTTTAATTGATTTATTTCAAGTGATTAATGTCTCCTAGTCTGGTCAGGTTATCCTGGTATGGTAGAGTAGACCATACTGCTAGCGACTCAACGTCGCGTGTCGGGCAGCAGTTAACTAACCTGACAAATCTGAGCACTAACAGCCTTGGGTGGCAACATCCACAGGGAAGGCTGATGGTCCCCAAGTGGAAGAAATCCTACTTGAATTCATCTTGATGGAGGGACAGTGATGGGATGTAACAGGTTCTCACCAGTTCTCCAGAACCGGTAGTAATTTTCCCCAGTGTCCCAGAGAACCTGTAGTAGCTTTTGGGGGGAACCACCTTTGGGGCTTACCTTTTCACTGCGCATGCATGCCTAGCACTTGGTGTGCATGCACGCCTAGTGCTTGGCACATATGCACGGCCTCCTTGCTGTCCTCCCAAATGGGGAGGAAGAAGAGAAGCTGCTAGCCTGAAGCTCCCTATAGCCTGAAGCTTCCTATTTTTATTATTTTGTATTTTTTTTCTTTGGCGCCGCCCATGACATGACATAATGATGTTAGCTCCTCCCACACTGTGATGACATCACAGTGGGGTAGTAAAAATTTTGACATCCCACCACTGTGGAGGGAAGTAGCTTCATCAATACTGGCTTGGGGCTGAGGAGGACTTTGCATGCCAAAAGGGCTGAGGACCAGAAAGTGACTTCCAGAACTGGATCAGTGGTATGGGTGTGATGCTGCGATGCGGATGGCAGATGAAAGGCCACTGCATTATATTCTCAGGACAGTCTTCATGGCTGATCGCCATGAGGATCGCCAATATTCAGATTCGGATATGGAAGAAGAAGAAAATTAATGTGAACTATTTTAGCTCAGTGGTTTAGGTTGAGAGTTCAGTTCCCCATTGTGTCTCCTGGGAGAAGAGCCAGCCTGGGTCATGGGCAAGCTGTACAGTCCCAGGGCTCCCCTAGAAGAAGGGAATGGTAAACTACGTCTGTGTGTTCTCTACCTAGAAAACCCTGAAAGAGGTCACCATAAGTCAGAACGGACCTGATTGCACACAAATGACATTTATTATTATTTTATGTGTTTCCTGCTTGTTATTTCTGTATTTGAAATTGTTGTCTTATCATAAGAGTGTTTGGGGTAGGATGGGTTGTGGGTTTTTTGTCGGATTTTTGGCATCTTGTATTTTATACACCATTTGGCTCAGAAAAACATTTTTAAGCAACTAATAAATATTTGAATTATAATAGAAAGTTTTACCACGTACATATGTGTGCCTTCTTAAAAGTTAAAGCTTCAGTTCTCTTCTGACTTACGGTACTGTACTTGAAATGATGTCCCCCTGAACTCTATGGGACTTACCTCTGAATAGACACGACCAAGATTGCATTCTGTTTTTCAGTTTTCCTGGTGTTGCTTTAAACAACCAGACAGCTTGATGTTAGGTTTTACTAAGTAGTTGGCTAGAATGCTGCTTATACATTTTCCCATATATCCCCGTAAGTAGAAGGGCTAGCTAGAGATTTAACGTGCTTTTTAAAAAATGAAAGGGGTCCTCCTTCTCAACCCAACCTCTTGGCTACATCCCTGAGTGAAGCTGATCCACCTAATAGGTCAAGTTAAAAGAGGGCAATCCACAGTCTGTCACTTTCTCTACACCTACATTTACAAGTTAATAATGGGTTCCCATTAATTATTGATTTTTCCTGATAATACTTGTTAAAGTGGAATTAACACTATTGTTCCTGAACAAACACTCTGCCCAAACACTGTGTTTAGTGGGCTTGTAATCAGCTTTACCCACTTTTCTTCTAATCTGATTGAAGCAGATTTCCTACTCAAATCTTTTATTATTATTTTGTTGATATTAAAAGGTCACATATTCACGATCCTGCCTTCAACTTTAATTTAAGTTTCTGAGAGTGAGCTATCGTTATGGGCAGATGAGCAGAACATTACAAATAGTTTTTTTTAATTAAAATGGAATAAGACTTTTTTTAGATAAGTTTAATAAAAAAAGATAAAAAGGAGGAATGGCGTGTGTCTCATGGAATTTAAATGTTTATGTTTAGTACTCTGCTGCTGGATATATTTTAGATGGTTTTCCAAGCTGTATATTGTGAAGCTGTTCATAATGCTTTTTGACCCTCTGCATTTACTCCATCATAATTATCCTTTAATACTCTTATAAATGAACTTTTAGCTTATCTTTCATTAATTCTCAGAACAAGCAAAGCACTATAACATAGCAAACCCATCTAAATAAAGTGATTTAACCCTTTGGAGAAATGACTCTTACTGCTTGAAAAGACGTATGTTTTGAAAAACAGCAGCAGTAGCACACTTTTAAAAAATCAAACTACTGATTATACTTAACAAACAACAATAGAATTCCAAGCAACCCAAGCTCCAGATGATATTTCAAGCAGAATGCAGTCTAAGGATAAACACGATAGACACAAACGTTACATTTTTAGAAGTCAGGAAAATTATCTGGAAGTGCTCAAATTACGTTCAGTTCAAACGTGCTTCTCATCGTCAGGAAAACATTCCATTTTTAATAGGTAAGAAGAGTTAATTGAACACTTGACAATTGAAGAAGGCAAACGTGCTATTCAAAGCCTGCAGAGAAGAGGGAAATTGTTAACTGAGCTTGTGTTTGATTTGGTTGTCTGTCTTTCTAGAACAGGGGTTCCCAAACTACAGCCTGTGGGCCAGACCCGGCCCATGGCACCATTTCATGTGGCCCGTGTCACTATTGCCGCACCTGGAAGTAGAAGGGGACACATTTATGTCAGTCGTAAAATGTGCCCACACATGCATAAACACACCCACAACTGTCGTAAATACAGAAGTGGCTGCATTTATGACAACTGTTAATGCACCCACTTCTGCTTCCAGGGGCATAGTCTGGCCCACTCAGCTGACTAGGAACATGGTCAGGCCTGCAGCATAGAAAGGTTGGGAACCCCTTTTCTAGAGTTTCTGCTGCGGATCCAGGAGAAGACTCAGCATCACCTATAGCAGTGATGGTGAATCTTGGGACTCCAGGTGTTGTGGAACTTCAATCCCCAGATGCCCTGATCAACAGGAGTGCTGACTTGAGCTTCTGGTAATTGCAGTCCAAGAATACCTGGAGTGCCAAGATTCGCCATCATGGAACCACTTCTGAGTCTGGTATTTTGAACTTCACCAGCACTGAGGAGATAAGCCATAAATAGCAGGAACAGATATTTAGCCAAGGGGACTAAGACTAGCCAGGGAGCTCTCCAACATCATCTGAGCCATGGGAACTGCTAACTAGGCCGGTTACATAGAGTGGCTGTGGAGCTGTCCAGCAGAAGCAGAATTTGCACAGCTCATCAAAGGGCTGAAGCTGAAGCCCAATTATATTTGGAAGGGTGAAAGCAATTTAATTGCTGGAGGGAATCTCAGATTGACCTGAAGCAATCTGGAACAACCTCTGACTTATAAGGTAAAGGTAAAGTCATCATTGTTCAAAAGCCAGTCATATCCAACTCTAGGATTTGATGCTCATCTTCATTTATAGCCAAAAAGCCAGCACTGTCTGCGTCTGCAGATGCTTCTGTGGACATGTGGAAGGCATGACTAGACACCAGAGTGCACGGAATGCTGTTTACCTTCCCACCAAAGTGGTATCTCTTTATCTACTTCCAATTTCTTACTTTCAAACTGCTAGGTTGACAGGAGCTGGGACAGAGATGAGAACTCACTCTGTTGTGCAGCCCTTGGGTCTCAAACTGCTGACCTACCGACCTTCACATCACATTCAGTATCTTAACCACTAAGCCACTGCAATCCTTGACCACTCATTAGCCCACTGTGGATAAAATGGATAAGATCTGTTTGGATTTGGATGCTCTACTCGATAGAGGTACTGTGGATGCAATTCTGGCCTCAGTTTGTCTTGTGTTAATGAATGCATTTAAATAATGTGTATAACCCAAGGATGTGGAGGGGATCCTTGGATAGGTAAGAGCTACAACATACATACTGAATCCTTGCTGTTCCTAACTCATAAAAACAACTGGTTGGGAGGAGGGACTGGCTGAACGGACAAAGGAAGTACATACATAGTTTATTTCGATCATTGACCAGCATACGGACAAGAAGACAACAACTGCTCACAAATAAAAATAAAACAGACATATTAATATTTATAGACCCGTCAATATAAGGATAAAATTATTAAGGTATAGTTACAAACACGAGAATTTGATATGGGGAAAAATGATAGTGAGAATAAAAACATTTACAATTCTAAAATCTAAGGAGTATTAAGAATAGTATTATAATGCACTGTACAAATTATAAAAAAATATTTAGCTAAGATCAGGGATCTAGAGTCAGATTGGTCTGATAAAAAGAGTTGGAGATAAAAGGTATCTGAATGACAAGGATAATTAATTTAAAAAGTTGGATAAAAGTTCCTGATGAGCATCTTCATAGAGAGAGCAAGTAAGATGAACTATCCCATCATTTCAACTACCCCTCTGCCACAAGGACACTGTTTTTGGTCAAAGGGGATACTGTATTTCGATATCTCCCTTCAGTAATAGCTGTTGGAAGGGCATTAAATCTGTCCAAAGTTAAGGCCCTTCTAAGTTTTGGGATTGTTATACAGCTGAGATATTTAGCTGGTTGAATAATATGTGTAGAGTGGCCCAAAAAAGCATTTTTATGTAAAACTGATAAATCTGATTGGACCTCAGCATCAATGGACCGTTGTTTGAGATTACCAAGTGCATGCTCATAACCTAGTATTGTGATGACTGCCCCTAAAATGCCATAAAATTGCAATTTTACATGTATTGCCCTGGACCAGTGGTGCCCAAACTAAGGGCCGGGGGCCAGGTGCGGCCCCCGATGCTAATTCATCCGGCCCACAAAGCCCTCGTTGCTCCTGGAAGCGGAAGTAAAACATGCCCATATGGGCGTGTTTTACTTCCGCTTCCAGGAGCGATGAGGGCTTTGCAGGCTGGATAAATTGGCATCAGGGGCAGCAACTGGCCCCTGGGCCTTAGTGTCCGGCTCCCTGAACCACATGATCGGCCCACAACCCAAAAAATTTGGGCACCCCTGCCCTGGACCATGAAGATTGAAAACTGTCAGTTATGATCAAAGGGGGCCAGACCGCATGGGTGGACAAAGGAAGCAGCAGGTGCTTCTTTAGAACAAGACAGTATTCCATCCCACCTAAAAGAGACAATTATATCACTTTAGGTGAAAGAGCCTCAGTGGCACGGTGGTTAAAATGCCATACTGTACTTGCATCCAGAATGTTGTGAGTTCAGTCCTGGTGGAGATCAAGGTTGACTCAGCCTTCCATCTTTCTGAGGTCAGTAAAATGAGGTCCGAGCATGTTTGGGGCAAAATGCTAATTACCTGTAAACCACCTAGAGGTTTGCAGGCCAGCCCCGGCCCATGGTGCCAAATCATCCAGCCTACACCAATGCCACCAGAAGTGGACATGAACATTTACGACAGCCGTGGACACATTTTACGGTGGGGGAACCATCAGTCTGGCCTGCTCAACTGTCTGAAGGTGCGTGACCAGCCCCCGAATTTAAAAAGTTGGCAACTCCTGGCCTAGACAGTGCACTAAGCCCTATGGGGTGGTATAGAAATGTAATTGCTATTGCTATTGCTATTGCTATTGCTTCAAATGATCAGTGTAGCAAATGTTTGAAGGTAAAGGTCTCCCTTGCTTGAAGGCCAGTTGTGTCTGGATGTAGTTCATCTTGGTTTACAGCCCAAGAACCAGTGCTATCTGTGTCTTCAGACATTTCTGTGGTCATGTGGCAGGCATGAGTAGATGCTGGAGCACACAGAACACTGTTACCTTTCCTGCCAAAGCAGTACCTTTTATGTACTTGCAGTTTCTTGCTTTCAACCTGGACAACAAAATAAGATAACTCTCAGGTGTGCCCTCCCATTACCCCAAAGTTTTTCCTCTGCTAACTCTATAAGGAAAAGAACACCTTGTTGGAAATTGGTAATATTTTCATGGAAACTTTTATGACACTCACTGAGAAGGTATTGCATTCACAATGGGAAAGTACCTAATTCTCTTGGAGCTGAGTTATGCCCATAAATGCACTGACATTAACCTGGAAGGGTTAGATTATATCTAGTAATGCTTTGCAAAGCTTTAAAGAAGATTAACTCAAGAGAATTGTTGGGGCAGGTGTACTCTTCCTGTTTTTCAGTAGTAATTGAAATAATATTAGTAATAAATGTAATAATAATCAGAAAAGATTAGCAGCTTGTCCCAAGCTCGAAACCAACTTCACAACTTAACAAACTGGTAGCTTTTCAAATATTAAAATGCTCATAGATAATAAATTAAATAGACTCTTTTTCTCTCATGCCCCAAGCCTACCTTATTTGATCTGTAATTTGATTTGCTTTGATCAAATCCTGTTATATGATTTCCCATGATTCCGTTTGCAAAGTGATGATTTTCAAAGAAGCAAACTTCATTGTAGTACCAGCAGATGCAACAAAATTGCTCTGATTTATACCAGTACTGTATATAGATATATATTTGCACTGGTAGAATGACTCCCAGTCTGGCCAGGTTATCTTGCTATAGTAATAGAGTGGGACCAGGACTCAACCTTTTAAAGCCAGGGGCCAGACCATGATCCCTCAGACAGCTTCAGGTGCCGGGTGGCCATTTTGCCCTTCCTCCACCACATGGCACTTCCTGATATAGTAGAGGCGAGGGTGGGGGCGCACAGGAAACGATGCCGTGGGTTGCAGGTTGAGAATCTCTGGAGCAGACCATACTGCCAGCAACTCAACACCAAGTGTCAGGCAGCAGTTAACTAACCTAACAACCCTGAAGACTAACAGCCCTGGGGTCCGAAGTCCACAGGGAAGGGTAATGGTCTCCAAGTGCATTAAATCCCATTTGAATCCATCTTGATGGAAGGCAGCAGCTTCATCATCAATACCAGCTTGGGGATGAGGAGGACTTTGTGTGCCAAAAGGGCTCAGGACCAGAAAGTGACTTTAAAATTAGATCAGTGATACGGGGGACATGCTGTGATGTGGAAGGCAGATAAAAGGCCACTGCCTTATATTCTCAGGACAGTCAATCACCAATATTTGGACATGGAAGAAGGAGGAGGAGGAGAATTACTGGTCTCTTATGGTTCTTCAGCTAGAAGAGCAGAAAATAAACGCTGTTATTATTTATCTTTAAGCCTATTATATATATGTATTATAAATAAATCACTGTAAAAACACTTTTCAAAGCAATTTTTAATAACTCAATCCCCTGCTTAGGCTTAAAGGAATAACTTTCTTTCCCAATTACCCACTGACATAGGAATAAATAAACTGGGAAATGTATATTTGTTTTTCTTGATAGCAATATACTCACTTTTCAGATAATCTGCAGTAACAAATGTGTCAGGGAATGACACATTTTCTCATGTTTCCCAAGGCTTGCAAATTGCAGTTTCCAAATAGGCCTCAGAAATCCTTTGTCCCTCTCTGTATGCCTCACAAAACTGTCACGAGATGGCTTGTTGACATTATAGTGTTTCTGTGTTCCCATATCTTCAGAGTGTTATGTCTTTACATGGATGTAAACAATCCATTGTTTTGAGAATATCTTTCTCTGTTACCTGATTGGCTAGGGCTAACCCACCTGACTGCAGATTCCCCATTTTGCAGAGAAGGAAGTTAGTTCGTCTCTGTTTCTCAATGGCTTAAGACCCTGGACTGTAACTCTATTTGCTGGTATGGGATTACTCTTTTCTTTTCACTATGATTACCTAACGAACTTGGACTGTTTTTATTGGACTGATTCTTTGTTATGACCTTTTAAGCTACGGTTTTTCCATGGCCTTTGCTATTAATGAACCTGAAGAATAAAGCAGCTGTTTCTCTTTGAAGATTATTGTTGTTCTTTGATTAGCACACACACACCGACGACATGCTACTACGAAACCTCCTTTGTTTTGTTCTAAGCTCAAAGGCCTTACTGCCTGAGCATAGTAAGAGTTCCTTTTTAATCTCCTCGGTTCTCCCAGACGTAGTGAGGCAAGGGTTAAGTTCCAGTAATGAGCATGAGGCTCAGGAACTGATAAGGAGGTGCCCTTGTGAATTGGGACAACCGATGCGTGATATGGTGGCAGAGGTAGGATCTTAAACGAAGTAGTTTTTTTTAGTGTGTGTGCATGCTAAATCTCTGCCCTGCAAGAGCCCGGCAAGAAGGAGGAAGCTTTGTTTGCTTTGGCCAAAAGCCTCCGTGTGTGTCTGCAGCAACAGCTGGGAAACTGAAAGTTCTTCCTTGGATTACTGCCTGTGTTTTGGAAAGTGCTGAAGCGGATAGCGACCTGTGTCCTGAGAGGGAGGACATCACAGCTGTTTGCTTCTCAGATTACTGTTTTGAGTTTTGAGTTGGATTCTCAAACTCCCAAACTGAGGGCCGTGGGCCGTTTCCAGTGCTTCCAGTCCAGAGGGAAGGAGACCTGTTCTAGCCCTGCAGGATGGAAGGTAAGCACCCCCTCACCACAGGTAGCACCCCAAGACAGATTGCAATCCAGATGGGATCTTGGGGAAGGTGCCCAAATGATGTTTAGCCAGATGGAGGCAGGGGCAGGAAGACCCATGGGGGGGGGGTGAAGCTTGTCCAGATGACTTCTGAGACTCCTCCAGGCACCCAGCCAAAGTACCTACAACCCCCAAGCCCAAATAAGACTCTTTTGTGTTGAATTGGAGTCAAACTCCACAGCAGAGTGCCTATTTTCACACAGTCAAGCAGTTCCGTGAAGTTTTTTCCCTCAAAGCCAGAAGGGAAGGAGTGAAACCCTTCAGATAAAGTTTGTTTTCCTGCAGTGAAGTCCAAGTTGCTGATTACATGTGCTGTTTTGGTCTTTGAAGACCTGGAGGTGTTGCAAATTGCCTCATTTTGTTTGAAATACCAGCTCAAGGGTGGAAGAGCTCCAACATCGGACTCCTCCATGTGTCAAAGGAAGAAAGTTTTGCTAGAGTGTGTGGGCCAGACCTGCAACTCTGAAACGTGTTATCTACAGGCTGTTACACTGAGCTGTTTTTTCAGCTAGTGAGAGGTGGGAGCTGCATGCCAGATGCAGTGTTTCCTGAAGAATTACTGCCCTTCGAAGGTCAAGGTGAGAGTGCCAAGCACTGAGTGTTGGGTGTAATGGTGATAGCTGTGGGGAAGTCCCAACCAGTGGTGTCAGCAATAAAGAAGATAGATGCCAGATCCAGATCCTGACGTACAAGGACAGAGATTGCATTGCTGTGCTTTCTTGAGCTGAAAAGCTGGTGAAGCTATCAGAATTCCGTTGCCTGTTTTATTTCCAAACCTCACAGGGGTGAGGGTGATGTGGTTGTCTACCTTGGATTTTGATTAATACCTTAAAGTTTGTTTGCTTAGTTTGTCTTCACTAGGAGGAGATGCACAGGTTCCTGTCATCTGAAAGAAGAGCTGATAACGGGACTCTGTGTGGACTTTTGTTCAACTGGCTGTTTAGCTGTTTGCAGGTGCAACAACAAAGAAGAAAGAAGAAGGGGGGAATTGTCAGTTTCTTGTTAAACATCTGTTTGTTTTCTTCCAGAGGCTTGTAAAAGAAGCTTCTGTGATATGTGTGGTGTTACTGAACTGTTTTCTGAATTGAAAGTTGTTCTGTTTGGGCAAAATGTGTTTTGGAAGGGAGGGGGGAATCCCTTGGTACCCAAAGATGCCCAAGTCTTTTGTTTCAGCTAGGTTTTACACGTGAGCTAGTATGCTTGCAATGCAGAATGTAACTGTATTTAACGTGTACCTCCAGTAACCTAAAACTGGAAGAAGCTTTAACGCTTGATATCCTACATATACAAAGGATAGCTTATTTGCTCAATCACTTGCTCAACATTAGAAAATAGTGTCTTTTGGTAAAGCCAAACTTTAGTTTGCCTTTCAAAAGGGGGGGGGGGGGGGCGTGTCAGGGAATGACACATTTTCTCATGTTTCCCAAGGCTTTCAAATCGCAGTTTCCAAATAGGCCTCAGAAATCCTTTGTCCCTCTCTGTATGCCTCACAAGACTGTCACGAGGTGGCTTGTTGACATTATAGTGTTTCTGTGTTCCCATCTCTTCAGAGTGTTATGTCTTTACATGGATGTAAACAATCCATTGTTTTGAGAATATCTTTCTCTGTTACCTGATTGGCTAGGGCTAACCCACCTGACTGCAGATTCCCCATTTTGCAGAGAAGGAAGTTAGTTCGTCTCTGTTTCTCAATGGCTTAAGACCCTGGACTGTAACTCTGTTTGCTGGTATGGGATTACTCTTTTCTTTTCACTATGATTACCTAACGAACTTGGACTGTTTTTATTGGACTGATTCTTTGTTATGACCTTTTAAGCTACGGTTTTTCCATGGCCTTTGCTATTAATGAACCTGAAGAATAAAGCAGCTGTTTCTCTTTGAAGATTATTGTTGTTCTTTGATTAGCACACACACACCAACGACACGCTACTATGAAACCTCCTTTGTTTTGTTCTAAGCTCAAAGGCCTTACTGCCTGAGCATAGTAAGAGTTCCTTTTTAATCTCCTCGATTCTCCCAGACGTAGTGAGGCAAGGGTTAAGTTCCAGTAATGAGCATGAGGCTCAGGAACTGATAAGGAGGTGCCCTTGTGAATTGGGACAACCGATGCATGATATACTGTACACTTCTTTTCTCACTTCCTAAAAGCATTAACAGCAAATAAATAAATAAAGAGACAAAACTGGTTTGAGTTTGATAAATTTGAAAAGGGAGATATAATTTGACTACATAATCTGCTGTTTGGTTAAATTTCACTATAAGATAATTACAATGCCTTTTTAAATTAATTTTTTTCCATTATTTAAACTAAGGAACACAAATTCCATAAACAAAATTCTCCTTTGTACAAATTATAGTTTTTTTCTTACATTACAGTTTGAAGTAGTAAAGATAAGTAACATTTAAACATTGTAATACTTGGGGTAAGTTAACTAAAATAGACTGAAACATTAGAACATTGTCAATCAGATAATTAAAAATATTTTACTCTGGAAATGACAGATTCAGAAGGAATAGTGTAACTTTAATAGAGAGGCAAAGCACAGTACAGTACTGTACAAGCAATTAAGGGTTATAATAAACAATCTAATGATTTATATAAAACCTAATTCAAAACCTATCAACATGACTATCATTCAAGCCAATCAGTAAATATCAACACTCATGAAGAAGAAATTTAGTTTCTAAGTAACCATCAAAGAGAGCAGCACATAAGATTCTCTAAAGCCAGCAATTTGTCTATTGCAAAGTTGTTTTAGGCAATGTTACAGATAGCTATACATATGGATGCCATTGGATGGCCAATACAGAATTAAACTCACTTATAATTGGAAACATGTATAATTGGAAGCCAGCAACCTATTTATTGCAAATACATGTTTTGACAACCAGACAGATGGCCTATGTAGCAGTCGAATGGACTAAATAACTGGAAGTAGTAAATGAAGAAACACCATTATTGAGCCTCCTCTCACTGTTAGTGGGTTGTTGTGCTGTTCAAGAACTTCAGGGATACAATCAGATGGAGAAAGAGCATTTTGGACTGCATATGGCATGGTCTGGTGTTAATGCTTTTCCAGTGATCAGACAAAATACAGGAGATCATGAACCAGCCTGACCCTACTTTGTGCCCAATCTAGACCTTTTTGATCCAGTGACAGGGCTGCTGTTTTTGTTTTTTGAGCTGGGTTGGAACAATTCCTGTAAGCATAGAAGGGTTGTTTTAAGAGAAATAGGTCCCATCAAAATGACCCTTTCCAGTGCAATCAGACTCACAGAGCACCCTAGGTTTTTCAAGGTGTTGTAAAAACATTTTAAAAAACTCATCAATTCTTCTTAACCAGAGACACTAGGAGTAATGAATAAGTTAGTAAGTTCAACGATGAGTTAATCTTGCTGTCTTCAGCTCTTTTTAAAATTGTCTGAATCCATCATAAGATGCCCAAGTGTCCTAGGTATAAGCCTCCCTCCCATTTTTCAAAATGTTGTTTCTTCATCCACTTATCAAGGCAGAAACAGTCACTCTTTATTCAATGTTCCTCATGATCAGATTAGCCTACTTATTAATGGAACTTCCTTTAATTAAAAAAAGGCACAACTGTAATTGAAAACGAAAGCATAGTTTGGAGAGAAGTAGGTAACTAATTCAGGCCTGGAGTAGCAAACAGGCAATTTGCAAATTAATTGCCCCCAAACAACATGTTCTGCAGACAGGTTGTCCACAAAGAGCCCAGAATCTGTTTTGTTGTCTGGTGACTGCCTGGTAATGGGCCGTTGAAATGCCTTTTTTCAAGAGAACAATGCATTTGCTCATGTGTGCAACAATTTAGCAGGGAAGCTGTAACGCCCACCCCGGGTGGCAATGGCTTGTTCTGTTTGTGTCCAGCTGCCATAGCCCAGTTCCTAGAATACAGAAGCCATATGCAGGCAAGGAAGCACGCTTACCTCATTGCCCCTTCTGGCCTGGAAATGCCAGTGGCATATGGGCCTTTAGGGAATCGCTCATTTAACAAACGTTACAGTTTCCATAACAAAATGAAAATGTTATTGGCCCTTCGATCAACCAAGTCACTCCAATTAAATTCCCTAGAGACAGTCAACAAATGGGATGCTAATTGGCTTGGCTCATAGATTTTCTACACACCCTTCTCAAGAAACAGATTGGGACACTTTTCAGGCGACTGGTCATTAATTGAAGTAATGAATAGAAAGCAGGAGGGGACAAATCATTTAGGGTTTGGCAAATGTAAACCCAAGCTACTCATGAATGCATTCTAGCAACTAAATGGTTTTCATGGGAGATGGGTCAGCAACAGATTAGCTGGAGCCAGTCTCTGGTCTGGTCTGGGATCCTTATATCCATACAGTTCTACTCAGCATGGATTCTGTCTGCCAGAGATTATGCAAAGGGTACATTTGGAAAGGTTATTCTAGAGTCAAATGAAATTAGGTGATTGTTTTGGTTTGGGAGAACCGAGGATGTTCTTCTTACTTGTAGAAGGGTCTGTGCTTGCCTGCTGCTTCTGTGGTATTTCCGATTGCATGTGCAGTTGTGCTTTTCCAGAAACATTTAAAAAATGATTTGTACAAGGGGATAATCACTATTCTCTTTTGCATGTGAAAGTCTTGTTGCTTTCAGTGCAGCAATCTCCGGCACGTACAACTGCAAGCCAGAGATTGGGAAGAAGTCTACATTGTTAACATCTTATTAAATGTTGTTGGAATTATTTAATACAGGGGTGGCCAATCTATGGCCTGCAGTGCCAATTAATCTATCCCGTAGTGCCAATTAATCCAGCCCACAGTGAGGATCCTGGTGCCACCACTGGAAGCGACAGAAGCACTGAAAACATGCCAAAAATGCACCAAAAACAGGCAAAAATGCAGCACCCTCACGCCCGCCACCACTGCCATCATCATCACCACAGGAGGTGGCACAAGTGGCAAAAACAGATGAAAAGGTGCCGTGGATGCACCTGCCGCTGCTGCTGGAAGTGGCGGAAACAGTGGGAGGAATCACGCCTCTGGCCCGCACCTATGCCTGTAGGGGCAGGGTCTAACCCATGGCGTGAGAAAGTTGCCCACCCCTGATTTAATAAAATATGACAAGCATCAGGGGCTTGCTAATCACAAGCACTTTGCACTTTAGTCAGAATAACCACAAGTAAGCTTACTCCTGATTGAGAAACTGGACAGAATATTGTGTTTTGTTATTTCTTACCTTTTTTGAAATCAAAATTACTGCAGATGTAGTTTTAAAAAAGATGAAAATAAAAGGAGGGCTGAGTTATAAACTGAGGCAGCTTCACACTACAGCAAGGGCCGTGTTTAAAGACGGTGAAAGGCAACATCAGAATTGGAATAGGTGAAAGAGTCCCTGTCAAACAGCTCACAGACTCCTCATTGCCAAAACCTTCCAGTTCACCACAGTAACTTACCAAATCCTCAGACCTAGCTGACTCTAAATTAAAGCATTTCTCTCCTGATCAAGGAAGAGTCTGCTTGGTGGATAAGTCAAATTGCAGCAGCTGTGGCTGACTATTCAATTTGTCATCTTAATGATTAATTGAGGGCTAGGGCTTAATTGGGGAAGAGTGTTAAAAGTTAAAGAGCCAAAGACCAGCTAAGGAGCTGAAGGTTTTGTTGGACAAACAACGCGGTATTCTGCTGCTTAGGGGCTTTGATCCAGCTTGCTTTTTCAAATAAGAGACTGCCTGCTCATCCTTAATCCTGATGTTGCTCTATTTATATTTTTGCACCAGCCTGCCTTAAATTTACTCACATTAACAGCATGCTTACTGTTAAGTCTGAGCTTAATTTACTCCAGTAAAACTGGTAATGTATTTACACATACTAATAGGAAGGCTGAAACCCTCTCTCAAAGTTAGAGACAGCAATTGCAAATACACGACACTAGGATTGTCCATGAGCAACAGGAAAACTAATGTACAGTACAGTATATGCCCTGCTTCCTACCCATTGTATGTCATTTCTATGTGTGACATTCAGTGGGGCAGGTAGATAAAATTGTCAAATAAAGACAATTGGCAGCATATAGATAGTGAAGGAGCTAGTTTGGGAATAGAATATAAAATAATTATCCAAGGTAAGAAAACCCCAATGATTCTATTCTAGGAAGAAAACAGAATGCCACCTTTAAAAAATCATTTTGCATTTATATAACAATTTATATTATATTTATGTAGTACTAATGGTAATGCAGAAGGAAATAAAATGTTACAATAAAATATGGCATAAAATGTGTGAATGGATAATAAAGACTGAAACCATACATAAAGCAAAAGGGTAAGGTAAAACAACAGATGGCTTAGCAGGCAAAGGTCTGTCGGAATAAAGATACCGCATGTTTGATAACTGTTAAAAGACAACAAGAGGAAAGCAATGTATGTGTAATAGATTAAGGTCTTTTACAACATTAGTGCAACCGCTTAGAAGTTCCCATCTATTCTCCACATCTGGGGGACAAGGAGTGGAATGGAAGGTACTTTTTCCACTTCACATGATGTAGGTCTTAGGTCGTCCTTGCTCAAAAGCCAGTCATATCTGACTCTAGGGGCAGTGCTCATCTCCATTTACAGCCAAAGAGCCAGAGTTGTCTCCATCTGCAGATGTTTTCATGGTCATGTGGCAGGCACAACGTCCACGGAATGCTGTTTACCTTCCAACCAAAGTGCTACCTATTTATCTGCTAGCAATTTCTTGCTTTCAAACTGCTAGGATGGCAAGAGCTGGGACAGAGCTGGGAGCTTACTCCGTCATGCAGCACTCGGGTCTCGAACTGCTGACCTGCCAACCTTCCAGTCATCAAGTTCAGTGTTCTTAACCACTAACACACCCACGATGCAAGACTTAAGCTGCAGGAGGGCTGCTTCTTTGGTCAGACAGGGCAAGAGGGTCCTTCTCTGTAAGGTTTACTTGTCTGACAGAGACTTAGGAGTATGGTAGATGGGGGACACACACCGCTGCTGCTGCCTCCAATGTACCCCCACCCCCACCTGCCTCGACTGCTTCAGTCCAGGAGGCAGCCAGGTCAGAGAGCCTGTCTGGAAGGTGGCTGGATAGTAGCAGCAAGGAGTGCAGCTGCAGTGTCTTCAATGGCCATTACTGCTCCTAAATGTAAAGGTAAATATGAGAAAGTCATGGAAAGGGTGGAGAATAATAAGATGAATCTGGATAAGATGGAGGTTTTGCTGGTTGGGGATAACCCATCTCAGATTGGGAGAATTCCCCTCACTCTGAAGGGCATGATTTTCCTTTCAGGGAGTGTTCGTAGTCTGCGCATACTAAATGACCCGGCTCTCTCTATGGAGCATCAAATATCATCTGTGGTCAAGTCCACTTTACATCATTTGGGGTGCATTGTCCAGCTTCTGCCAGTCCTGGAAGGAAATCCCTGACAATGCTTACCTATGCACTGGTAATCTCTAAGATTAATTACTATAATACTTTCTATGTGAGGCTGCCCTTGAGACGGGTATAGAGGCTTCAATGGGTACATAATACAGCAGCTAGATTAGTACTGGTTAAGGACTGCAGTGGCTCAAGTCACTAAGACACTGACTGGGAGGCGGAAGGTCAGCAGTTCGATTCCCGAGTACTGCAGGACGAAATGAGCTCCCGTCTCTGTCCCAGCTCCTGCCAAGCTAGCAGTTAGAAAGCAAGAAATTGCAAGTAGATAAATAGGGACCACTTTGGTGGGAAGGTAACAGCGTTCCATGCGCTCCGGTGTCTAGTCATGCCTGCCACATGACCATGGAAATGTCTGCAGAAGCAGACAGCGCTGGCTCTTCAGCTTAGAAACAGAGATGAGCACTGACCCCTAGAGTCGGATACGACTGGCTTTCGAGCAAGGGAAACCTTTACCTTTACTATTTTGAGCATATCACCCTGGTCTTAGCCTGCCTGCATTGATTGCCTCTTGTATTCCATGCATGGGTGGGCAGCAAAAAAATCCGCTACCACACTGTGGGCGGAGCCTATGTCAGGGGCGGAGCCTGCATCATGGGCAGAAGCTGCATCATGGGCGATCTAGTCATGCCTGCCATATGGCCATGTATACATATGCAAAAACAGATAGCACTGGCTCTTTGGCTGTAAATGGAGATGAGCATCGCCCCCTAGAGTTGGATATGACTAGATTTTGAGCAAGGGAGACCTTGAACCATTTGCAGGGACAAAACCTGACATCAAATTTGAATACCAATCAAGGATCTTCTGTTATTAGGTAAAGGTTGTCTTTGTTCAAAATCCATTTGTTACCAACTCTAGGGTTCAGTGCTCATCTCTGTTTATAGCCAAAGAGCCAATGGACTTGATCCACAAAAGCTCACATTAAAATACAGCAGTTAGTCTTTAAGGTGCCACAACGTTTTTGTCTTTTTGTTTTGTTTACTCTCTGATATACTTGCACAGAATAAAACTTTTTAAATGGTAGCTTTGTTAGTCTGGGCAGGGCAGGGAGGTGGGCATGGCCACCCAATTTTGCCACCCCCTGCCTGAAGGCTATTCAATTTTGCTATCCCACCCCCACCCCCACCAGGGTGTGTGTAAACCTGTTGCTGCCCACCACTGATTCCATGCCAAGTTTCAGCTGCTGATATTAACATATAAAGCCCTTAAAGGTTTAGGAAGTACGTTATCTGCAGGAGCTCCTTTTCTTAAGAAATTAGACCAGAAACACTCAAACTCTTAGATCAGGCATTCTGGCCTGTGGGCCAGATGCGGCCCATGGAACCATTTCATGTGACCTACCACCCTCATTCCCGCTACTGCCACCTGGAAGCACTGAAAACACACCAAAATCCAGCAAAACTGTGTATTTTCACGTGAGAACTTACCAAAAACATGCGAGAACTTGCCAAAAATGCATGTTTTCATATGAGAACTTGCTTGGAACCATGTGACCAGCCCACTCAGCTGTCTGAGGGGAGTGATCCGGCTTGAGCCCCGAAAAGGTAGAGAAAGCCTGTCTTAGACGATATAATTTCACACCTATTAAGAAATTTAAAAAGGTTTTGACCAGAGCAAGATATTTCTTAGCTATGGCTCCTTCATTATGGAACGAGTTGCCAGTGAAAATCAGATCTGCTTCCACTCTAAAATGGCTTTTCATAAACAACTAAAATGTTCTCCTTTCATCAAGCTTTTCCCTTGTTAGTAAACTGATGTTGGATCTGCAGTATTCCCTATTTGTTTTGCTTTAACTGACTTTAGGCAGCTGTGAATAAGAGAGTGTAGGCCATGTTTTATTGGCAGGATTTGTTAATTCATTGGGATGTCGTTTTGGTAGGTATTATATTTTGTTTATTTGATATTATACGTGTAATGGTTGTTTGATGTTATAATTTTTTTCTGTGTTGGTATATTTAATGTTTGTGAGCCACCTAGATTAAATAAGCAAATAAATTGCACAAGAATAGGACCATTCAATCCCATTGATTCCCTACTCTAGTTGGGGCTGATTTTAGTGTACTAAGTTGTGATAGAGCTGGCCCATTTGAATGACTTGAATCTATTCTTATACTGTCAGGTGAGGGCAAGAATTTCCAAAGAATGCAAACAATTGCAATGTTTAAAGCAGGGGTTCCCAACCTATGGCCCAAGGGCGGGACCTCACACATGGTGCCAATTAATCAGGCCCACTACAATGAGGACCCTGCCGCCTCCGCCGCAAGTGCCAAAAATGCACTGGAAGCGCCGAAATCTCATGGGAAGTGCAGAAATCTCACCGAAATTTCATGGGAAGTGGCAAAATTGTGCCAAAATCTCACTGGAAATGCCAAAATATCACTGAAAGTGCCAAACATGTGGCAGAAATACGGCAAAATTATGCTGCCCTCACTCCTGCCATCACCAGAAGTGGCGAAGGCAGTGAGAGGAACCAACTCTGCCATCCATGGGACCGTGGTCTGGCCCACAACACAAAAAGTTTGGCCACCCCTGGTTTAAAGAATTCTTCAAGGATTATCTTCTAGTCCATCCATTTCCCAAGTCAAGAATCAACAGGTAAAGCATCCAACTTCTGTTTAAATATCTTCAGTGAAAGAGAATAATAATAATAATAATTTCATGTCAGAAATTATTCTGGGTTGAAAGGAATTTTTGAGGGAAAAACTCTGCTCAGGGAACAAGCCAAGTGAGGCTCCTTTCATGTTTCCAAGAGCTGAGACAGAGACGAGCACTCAATCCATCATGCAGTACCCGAGTTTTGAACTGCCTACTTGCCGTCCTTCCAGCTAACAAGGAGAGTTTCTTAACCACTGAGCCACTGCAGAGAATGTGAACCTTTGTGTTGGACGTTAGAAAAAGTATTGGTATAACTCACAAAGCCTAAAGGAGCATTGGTTTCATCCAACAGTGCTTTTCTTATGAGTTGTGTAAGTTGAAAAATAAGTTTTGGTTTTTACAGCACTTAAGTGTGAAATTACTGAACAATTGCACTTATCCCACATGCTAGCAAGGTCATGCTCAAGATAATACAGGATAGGCTGCAGCAGCGCATAAATAATTACCAGAAGTGCAGGCTGGGGTCTAAAGAGGTACTGTAAGGGAACTAGAGACCAAATTGCCAACATACGTTGGATTATGGAGAAAACACAAAGGAATAAACCCTGACTGCTCCTTGGAAGGTCAAATATTGAAGATGAAGCTAAAGTACTTTTGTCATCAAATGAGAAGAAAGGATACACTTGAGAAAGCCTTGATGCTGGGAAAGGTTGGGGACAAAAGAAGGGGATGGCAGAGAATGAGATGGCTAGATGGTATTGTTGATACAATGGGCACAAAACTGGGCGGGTTGAGGAGGATGTTAGAGGATAGGGGTGCCTGGCGTGCAGTGGTCGGACTCGACTATGCGACTGAACAACAACATGTGAAATGTCCATCGTCTTGTCCTGTCACAAGACAATTAAAAAACATGATGCAAGATTGCCTCATCTCTTGCTTGACAAAAGTAGTTTTCCATTGGAACAAGGGTTGCAAAGGGTCGGAATCAACTGTGCAACTGAACAAAAGGTATCTTCTTAGAATTGAATATCTACGTATGGACCACTAGATGTCACCATTCTTCCAGAAATTGCTGTGTTAACTTGGTTCTCAAAAAAGGGAAGTTTATTATTTTCCTCATTTCTTTAATTTTCTGGATGAACAGCTCAGAGTTTTAGGTATCTAACAGCAGAGCCAGAAGTTGGGAGTGGAATTCCCCACTGGGCCTCCTGGGAGAAAAGCCAGTCTGTGCTGCCTCAGGCAAGGGGCTCAGTCCCCGGGGTGCCCTTAAAAGAAGGGAATGGTAAACCTCTTCTGCTTAGAAAACCCCAGCAAGAGTTGCCCTAATTCAGAACTGACACACCATCATCATCATCATCATCATCATCATCATCATCATCATCATCATCATCATCATCATCATCATCATTATTATTATTATTATTATTATTATTATTATTATTATTAATGTTCTCACTTGAGGAAACGTTTTTACTCATTCCACCCTGTGCTGTTATTCACTGTTAGTGTATGCAGCGTTGGATAGTTTCTCTGAGGTTCATACCTGAAGAAAATGAGAAAATAAATTCACACCGCTGTGAAAATTTATTTTGTCATAATATTTATCTAGTTGTGGCTCAAGTGGTTAAGACGCTGACTGGGAGGCAGAAGGTCAGCAGCTCAAAACCCGAGTACTGCCTGCTGGAATGAGCACCCATCTCTGTTCCAGCTCCTGCCAACCTAGCAGTTCGAAAGCAAGAAATTGCAAGTACAGTACTGTACCGTACATACTTGACTATAAGTCATCCTGAATATACATTGAGGTATTTAATTTGGACCTCTAAAACTAGGGAAATAGATTGACCTGAGTATAAGTCAGGGTGGAAAATGCGGCAGCTGCTAGTGAGTTTCAATAATTAAAATACTGTACATGAAAATATGGTAAAATTAATTAATTTAGACATTTGTGTATGTTTTTGAGGTTTTTACAGTAGTGTTAGTGCTTTATTTTACTAGACTTATACTTGAGTATATACAGTGGATAAAGAGGGACCACTTTGGTGGGAAGGTAAACAGTGTTCCATGCATTTTGGTGTCTAGGCATGCCTTCCACGTGTCCATGGAAATGGCTGCAAAATGCAGACAGTGCTGGCTTTTCAGCCATAAACAAAGATGAGCACTGAACCCTACAGTTGGAGATGACTAGCTTTTGACCAAGAGTGACCCAATAAAAACATTAGTTATGTTGTGTTTACAAATCAGTGTGGCTTTTTACAACTGGTAATAACAGAAGATTTCTGATTGGTATTCATATTTGCTGTGAGGTATGGTTCTGTTGAGTTTTAAATGGTTAGCAGATGGATGCAAAATAAACATTGTGGTGTTGCTCGAAAGTCAGTTGTGTCTGACTCCAGGGTGCGGTACTTATTTCCATTTACAACCCAAAAGCCAGTGCTGTCTGCATCTACAGACATTTTCATTGACATGTGGTAGGTATGACTAGACACCAGGGTTCATGGAATGCTGTTACCTTTTCCACCGAAGCAGTACCTATTTATCTACTTGCAATTTCTTCCTTTTGAACTGCTAGGTTGACAGGAGTATGGATAGATGTGGGAACTCACTCCATTGCACAACAGTCGGCTCTCAAACTGCTGATCTACCAACCTTCTGATTGTCAAATTTAGCATCTTAACTACTAAGCCACTATGGCCCTATTATGGCATTACATTTTTGTTAATGAGTTTACCTTTCCAGGCCTAGCATTTATTGACAATGCTGTATGAAAGTTGGCAATATGAGCGTGACCAAATCCTTCCTTTGTTCTGTGATTTGTCTTTGGGATATCTTTATTGTTTTTGCCCATAATTATTTCTGTTTGGTTTATCGTTGGTGGTTTGTGTACTATATTATGATTGATTTTATATGGTAATTTGTAAAAAAAACCTTTTAATTTGCTGTATGATTTGACTAACCTATACCGTTGGCAATATGTAATCTGTTGTGTTGTTGTTGTTGTTGTTAGTGGTTAAGATGCTGAACTTGATGACTGGAAGGTCGACAGGTCAGCAATTTGAGACCTAAGTACAGTATTGCACGACAGAGTGAGCTCTCATCTCTATCCCAGCTCTTGCCAATCTAGCAGTTCGAAAACAAAAAATTGCAAGTAGAGAAATAGGTAACACTTCAGTGGGAAGGTAAACAGAGTTCCATGCACTCAAATGTCTAGTCATGCCTGCCATCTGTCCACAGAAACGTCTGCAAACGCAGACAGCGCTGGCTCTCTAGCTACAAACAGAGATGAGCACTGAACTGTAGAAGTCGGATATGCCTGGCTTTTGAGCAAGGGCGACCTTTACCTATACATTTTTCTTCTTCTTCAGCTGCCATATCGTCCAGATACTGTATTGGCCATCATCATGGTGAAACAGTTCTTCTAAGGACATGCCACACCAGTCTCTCAGTTTCTTTAGCCATGAAATCTGACTATATCCAGGGCAGTGATGGGATGACCCTGGTTCCATCCGGTTCCCTAGAACCGGTAGGAACAATCCCGGAGGGTTCTCCAGGAGGTTAGTCAACTTTTGAAGCATCCGGTTCCAGACGCCTCACCGAAAGAAAAAACATTTTTTAAAATCGGAGCCAAAATGGCTCCAATTGACTGCGCATGCGCAGAAACTCAATCTGATGCATTGCACATGCGTCAGATTGAGTTTCTGCGCATGCACAGTCAATTGGAGCCATTTTGGATCCAATTTTATTTATTTATTTATTTTGGAGCTGAAACCGCACCTTTCAGGGCGGCGGCGGCACTGGCACCAGCCCTCAGAGGAGGGCACCTCCCCCGGGGCACGTTGAGGCCTGCCTGGGCCATCCACTGCTGCCGAGCCTCCCTGGGCCGTCTGCTGCCGACAAGCCCCCATGCCCTGAGGACGCCCGCCAGAGCGCACTGCTGCCGCCTCCTCCTCCGCTGGACGCCTGTGGCCTCCTCCTCCTCGGGCCAGTGCCTTTTTGGCCCGGCTCCGGCTGCGGCGCCCGGCGGAGCTGCAGGCGGCGGCGGTGTGTCCTGCCGGGCGTCCCCGGGGCTTGGGGGCTTGTCGGCAGTGGATGGCCCAGGGAGGCTCGGCGGCCGGAGCCACCACCAGAGCCACTGCTGCCCACAGCCCCTGGCCGCCCCTGGCCGCCCCTGGCCGTGGCCGCAGCCAGGCCAAAAAGGCACCGGCCCAAGGGGGAGGGGGAGGCCACAGGGCTGCAGGCAGCGGCAGCTCCGGCAGCGACTGTGGACAGCGGCCGCAGGCGATGGCTCCTGTGGCCGCGGCCTTCGGAGGAGGCCGCAGTCGGGGGCGGCGCGCCTTGCTGGGTGGCCCCGGGCCATGGAGGTTCATCGTCCCAAGGAAGGTAAGCAGGTGAGGGTTTTTATTTGGGGTGGGTGGGTAATTTATTTGTGTTTTGGGTGGGTGGTTGTATTTTTATTTAATTTTTATTTTATTTATTTCTTTATTTTATTTATTTAAGTTATTTACGGGTTTGTGTTGTAGCTGTCTGGGTGGGTGGGTGGGCTGAGGCGTGTGTGTGTGTATTTTTATTTTATTTATTTTTATTTTTGGCCCCGCCCACAACGTCATGACATCGGCTCCGCCCATGACGTCATGACGTCATGACATTGGCCACGCCCATGATGTCCGTGACGTCATGGCGTGGTAGTAGAATTTTTGCCATCCCATCACTGATCCAGGGCTTCTCTTCCCAGGGATCTTTCCTTGAAAAGTGAGTTGGAGTGATTTATACTTTATGTTGTTCCTCATGTTATGGTCAAGGTATTGGAGCATTCTTTGCTTAATAGTCTTAAAGATTTCTTTTTCTTTATCCACCTGGTGCAATACTTTTACATTAGTCACATGGTCATCCCATGATATCCTTGGCAGCTGTCTGTAGAGCTCTAAATCAACCCAGCATCAACTGAAGATCTGCAAGGTTTGCGACCAACAACTGTGTCAGCATACTGGATGTTATTCATGTATTCCCCATTAATTTTAATGCCAATGTTTAAATCTGATAGTGCTTCTGAAAAAATACTCTCTGAATATATATTAAAAAGTGTCGGGGGCAACTCACAGCCTTGTCACACACCTCTGCGGATTTGAACCTGCTCCGTCAGCTGCTCTTAAAACTCTGACTTGGGCTGATTCCAATAAAGGTTGGTGATGATTCTGATATCTTTATCGTCTCCACCTATTTTCTCCAGTGCTGTGATCATCTTCTCATGCTGGCATCTGTATACATTTATTCAGGTTCTTTTTTTACTGTTTAATCTCTTAGTATTCTTGTTAGGATTTTTAATGTGTTGTTAGCTACCCAGAGTGGGATAATATCTAAAATGGGCAGGATAGAATTGCAATAAACCAAACTTTTCAGGCCATGGGCCAGTCATATGGTTTAGAGAGCCAGTCACTATGGCCTGGAGGCCAGATGTGGCCCCTTGACACCAATTCAGCCAGCCAGCACCACAGCCCGTAGGGGTGTGTTTTACTTCTGCTTCACAGGCCAGATGGATTGCCACCAGGGGCCACATCTGGGCCCCCCAAGGCTGTAGTTTGGGCACCCCTGTAATAAATAAACAAACAACCGGAGATGAACACTGCACTCTAGGGCATGGCACAACTAGCTTTCGGGGTGGGGGGGGATGCCTTTTTGTAACTTTTTTTCTTTGTAAGATTGTGTAATGTTCCTATGGGTTTTGTAATATTTTTGCAACTTTATGATGTATATTGGGGTTTTAATCTTACTGTACTGTATTTTATGATATTCTATTGTTTGAATTATTGATGCATGATATTTCATTGTGTGTTGTGACATTTTATTGTTCTGTTGAATTGTTGCATTGTGTTTCGATTGTGTTGTGAGCCGCCCTGAGTCGGTTTTCGCTGAGTAGGGCGGCATATAAGTTTAATAATAATAATAATAATAATAATAATAATAATAATAATAATAATAATAATAATAATAATAATAATAATAAGAAGAAGAAGAAGAAGAAGAAGAAGAAGAAGAAGAAGAAGAAGAAGAAGATACTTTATTGTTGCAAGAGAGATAGACAGATGGGAGCGCTGTGTGTTGCTAGTCGCCCCGTTTAGCCACGGCTTGTCTTTAGTACGCCAAGAAGGCCTGCCATGAGGGGAAGATGAGGCGATCTCGGGGACGCGCATGCGCATTTTTCTCCGGCCTGTCCCGGGCCGCCCGCCCGCCTAGGGGCGTTTACTCCAGAGAGAGGAATGCGGAACGTTTTATGGCCGGCGGATGGGAGCCAACAGGGAAGCCGGGTGGAGGAGGAGGTCGCGCGCTCTGAGCCAGAGAGAGAACCGGCCCGAGAAACCTCTTCGCCTCCTCCTCCATGTTGTACCGCGGGCTCCTGAGGTGAGTTGGGCTGCCGCGGCTGGATGCTCTTCCCCGGCAGCCCCAGTCTGCCCAGCCGGTTTCTCCGGGGAGCGGGCTGGGGAAAGGGCGGCGGGCAGAGACTCGGGATAATAAGAGCAGGCGTGGAAATAAATAGCCCTCGTGTCTCTGATTTACACGTAGGAATTTTTTTTAAACCGCATCAGAAGCACACCAAAAGGTGCTTTTCTGGGTTGCAAGGCTTTTTGCTGGAGGAACTCCGCTCAGGGGACGCCCGAATGAGGCTCCTTTCATGTCCCCAAGATCTTTTTCCCCACCCAAGTGGTCCCTAGTTATTTACTTGCAATTTCTTGCTTTTCAACTGCGAGGTTGGGGGACAGAGACGGGCGCTCATTCCGTCATGCAGCATTCGGGTCTCGAACTGCCGACTCGCTCATCTTCCAGCTAACAAGGCGAACTTCTTAACCTCTGAGCCTACGTGTGGCTTTGTTGAGCGTTCATTCTTGTTTGTATCCTGATAGTAGTTTCCAACGGGTTTTTTTTGGGGGGGGGCCCATGCCTCACCTAATACAGGTCGCCCTTGTTTGAAAGCCAGTCGTATCTGACTCTAGAGTTCGGTGCTCATCTTGGTTTTTAGAGTCAAGCAGCTAGCACTATCTGTGGACATCTGGCAAGCATGCCTTGACACCGGAGTGTAGGGAACACTGTTTACCTTCCCACCAAAGTGGTCCCTATTTATCGACTTGCAATTTCTTGCTTTCAAACTGCTAGGTTGGCAGTTCATGCAGTATTCGGGTCTCGAACTGCCGACTTGCTCATCTTCCAGCTAACAAGGCGAACTTCTTAACCTCTGAGCCTATGTGGGAAACGAACGTGTGGCTTTGTTGAGCGTTCATTCTTGTTTGTATCCTGATAGTAGTTTCCAACGTTTTTTTTTTTTGTGGCCATGCCTCACCTAATAAAGGTTGCCCTTGTTTGAAAGCCAGTTGTATCTGACTCTAGAGTTCAGTGCTCATCTTGGTTTAGAGTCAAGCAGCTAGCACTATCTGTGGACATCTGGCAAGCATGCCTTGACACCGGAGTGTAGGGAACACTGTTTACCTTCCCACTAAAGTGGTCCCTATTTATCGACTTGCAATTTCTTACTTTCAAACTGCTAGGTTGGCAGGAGCTGGGACAGACAGAAGCTCACTCAGTCATGCAGCACTTGGATCTCGAACTGCTGACCTGCCAGCCTTCCAGTTCAGCATCTTAATCACTAAGCCACTTTAGTCCTCACCTAAGTATCTCTAAAATCCTGATAATCTGCCGGCTGTGACATATGATTCTTATTATTAAAAAAGTGAACTATTCATGTGGAGGAAGCCTAAGTGGCCATTCACATTCTCGAATTGTCCCCCTTAAAAATCATATTCTCTCCTTATGGGTCGTGTGCCAGGTCATGGACCTGTTACTCACAAGTAGAACCTTAGTCACACGGAAAATTGGAACGCACTTGAACTGACGCTCTCCCAGCTAAGCAATCCAGGATTTTAGCTAGACTTCTCACATGTCCTGACCAAAGTCCCAGCTGTCAGTAAGGTAGCGTGTAGTAAAATAAATAACTCCAGTCATTTTCTTGTCTTTTAAAAGTATATTTCAGCAAAAGTTACATTTCAGGAAGCAAAATAATCTAGGCAAATTGAAACATCTTTAGTTCAGAAAGCACAATAAAACAATGAAACCTGACTAAGCTTTGAAACCTAAAGGGCCCCACCCTCTAGTTTAGAAAACTACAGTACATGATTGCTGGGTTCAAAGCACTCCCAGAGACTCACACAATATGGACGTCCGGACAAAGAGAGCGTCCTGCCCTGTCCCTCTGGTTTTTATCTCCTCCAACAAGTTGCACCTTTGGCCCGTCCCCTTAAAGATTCCAGCCAATCACTGCACAGTATTACATGTCTATCCAATTTAAGTTTCATTTCTCCCAATGCACAAGGTCTAGAATAGATTGTTTAGTCTATAAGACAGCTTCTGCCCAGTAACACACCCATAATGCACCACAGCCACCCCCTTTCAGTGAACAGCACACTAAACTCTATAAGCCTGCATTTTATCCATGATATGCCCCTTGTCGCAAACTACGACTGTCAGTGTGAGTTCATTCAGGTCAATGTACACAGCTATGTTCCTCATCCATGTTTTCCTCACAACAACCCTATGAAGTAGGATGGGCTGAGAGAGGGGGTTGGGGTTGGCAATGGATTCAAGGTTTCATTTCGTGGCTCAGTCCAGATGTCAACCTGCACCCACCAATGTCTGAGTACAATACTCATCGCTACACAATTGTGGCTTTAGTTTGCATGTTTTTTTCACTACCAGCTCTTTCAGCACATTGTATGGTACCTTGGGACAATTTATTATTTGTTTATTCATTGATTTATTCAATTTCTATAGTGCCAATCTAGCTTAAAAGCTACTCTGGTTAGTTTACACCAGAGGTTTCCAACTTTTCCCAGCCAGGAACCAAGTCACGCTCTTGGTCAGCTTCAAGGGCTGGATGGCCATTTTGCCTTGCCTGCATGATGGGGTGGTCATTTTGTCCCAGTAGTTTCAAAAGATGGCCATTTTGTTTCTTGAATGTTCTTGGAAGGGAGCACATGAAATGGTGCCATGGGCCGATTCCAGCCCATGGGCCTTAGGTTGGGAACCCCTGATTTACACAGTTAAAATAAATTAAAATTTTATTCAGGTTGGTTTATTCTTTATGTTTAATTTTATACTGTTATTGTAATTTTTTTTACTGTATGCCACCCAGAGTAGGAGAATATCCCAGATGGGCAGGATATAAATGCAAGCAAGGAAGCAAATGAACAAATATTGATTTGATATTTAGTTGAATGTATTGAATTAGTAATGATTTTTGTCTTGTTTACTTTTTAATTTGCTATACTTATTTATATTTGTTCTTTTGTAAACTGCCTGGAGTACTATCACACACCAGACTGGTTAGTAAACAAACAGTATAACAGACTAAATAAATAACAACAGGCAAGCAGTAGTAGAATAAATTAAACTTGGGAAGAGTCTCCCCAAAGACAAAGCACCACAGTATTAAGTGGAACTTATTGTTCAGTAAAAATGCCCAAAAAATCCAGAGTCTGTATTCATGGAGACACAATATTGTATGCTGTTTGAATGGTCAGCTGTAAGAAGGACAAGCAGGTGGTGGTTGCAACTGAGGAAGAATAGCTGAATCATTAAGAATTAGATAAATGCTGGTTTATTTACTATTTAGCAGTTGACTCAATGGGTTGTTGTCTTCATAGTCTACCTTTGGGTTTACTAGAGACATGTAATTGACCAGGAATCTGGTCTTTTCTGACACTGGTGGTGGTGAGACTTGCCTGTGTTTACTTTAAATATATCACTTGTTTTCCCAGTACTGTACATTGTGACAGCTTACAGTTGTTTACATAAAAGAGGGAAACAATCTGAACAATCTCACATGATCAGGAACAAAATTCTTGCCCCTATGAATATTATATTACAGTATTTCAAATTGGTTCATGTGTGCCTTTAGTCCAGCAAAGAAGAATATAAACTGAAGGTATGTGTGTATGTGAATTCTTAGAAGACTTGCTAGACATACGCCATTACAATCTTTTTAACAAATTAGTTGTATTACCTTAACAATGTCTAGGCATTTTTCCTTTGTCACTGCACCATATTTGTTGTAAATCAATAAGTTACGCTTTTGAGTCTTTTTTTTTTAAATCAGGTTTTAGACACTTCTGATTTTTGGTAACTATTTCCTCACAGTTGTTTTAATATCAAACATAGGTCTGCTTCTGTTTGCCATGTTTTAAATTTGTCTTTTAAAAAATTGTGATAACAGTAATCTGGTAACAAAACATAGCCTCAGTCTTTCCAGTGCATGTGTGCTTTTGTGGGAAAAGAGTTTGCTCTGTTTAATTAAATAGCCTATTCTTAGGGGCCTCTTTTTAATTTAAATATATATAAGTGGTTGCTTTCTATCATCTTTGCATCCTGTCCTTTACATATTTTTAAAATGTGACAAATAGCTCTTCAAGATTTAAAAATGCAAGGAAGATGAAGAGGATTTTATGTCACTGATACAACCCAAGTCAAAGGTTGTACTGAATCTAAGTTCTCTGAAGGGCAAGTAATGTTGGCGCACTATTTTCACTTTAATTTTCCAGCGTTAACAAATGGCTCGGTTAACATAAAAATCGCATAACAAAAGGAAATCCATAGAAAATGGTTTACAGATTTTTTTTCCGGAATGGATTAATTGATTTTCATTGCATTCCTATGGGAAGCTGTGTTTCGGTTAAAGTATCTTGGTTTTCAATGCATTCCTATGGGAAATTGCATTCACTGCATTCCTATGGGAAATTCAGTTAAAGTAATTTTCACTGTAAGAAATGTCCCAGAGAAAGCATTAATTACATTAACCGAGGTTCCACTGTACTTTGAAAGAGTACCAGTATGTTCTGCCTGTGAGTTTCTGATGGTAACATTATGATAGTAAGCAGAGCAGGAACTTCAGAAGTTTCAGCTTTATATAGCTTGGGGACCAGTATTCTCTTCTTCTTCCATGTCTAGGTCAGATGCAAAACAGCCAAAATGAAGCCATCTTTTGGTGAGTTCATTCAGCAGTTCCTTTCTCCTGACCTAGCATGAGAAAGATTAGCTGGCACAAGGTGACCATTATCCAAGGAATGCCCCATTGTGATTAAAAAATACTACAGTCTTTAAGAAGGCTCTTTCTGTATTACCCTACCAGTATATTGAAAGAAAGCAATAAAAAGCAGTTACATCTCATTTCATCTCTGTCAATTTTTATTTAATTTTTATATTGGTGTTCTTTTGTCTTTGTTTCTGTTAAATGCAAAGGTGTCGTCGACAATGCTAGTTCTGAGTGAAAGAAGAATAGTTGAGAGAAGCCATGAAGATACCAAAGCTGTACTTTGTTTTTGCAGTTTTTACATGTGCAGCTATTTATGCTGTATATATAAAATGGAATTTGGGCTTTAGAACAAAAGATGCTGATATTGATGTGGATACCCGACTCAACAGCAAGTCACCAGAAACTGATCAGTCAGTTTTTTATGGAATCATGTTTGACGCTGGAAGCACAGGGACTCGAGTACACGTATTCCAGTTCTCACAAATGCCAAAAGGTATCTATTTCAGTTCTTTAACTTTCCTATCATGCACTAAAAGGAAGCATGAATACTCATGCCAGATCTGTTCAGTAATTTGTATAAAACCAATATATCTTGTGTTATTTAGTGAATATAGGTGAGGCTTTTAACCAATTTCTTTAGAATATATGTCAACGACAACTCAACACTAAAAAAAACTTGAAGTAGGATTGGATTGTGGGAAAAGTCTCATTTTCTATATTGTGTTGTTTAAAGTGTATCTGTTACATCACATCCATCTGGAATAATTAGAAAAAATATGTCTCATAAAAATGAGAGAGCACCTATCATGTTTTCAGAGGTTCATATTTGGGTAGATGGAAATAGCACATTCCATATTTACTTAAAATGAAAAAACTAATAAAATAAAGGATAAGATATCTGGCAAAAATCTCCATAGCATATAAGTTAAGAGTCTGTATGTTGATGTTTTTTTAGCAGTTTAACTGTTTCTTTTTTTTAAAAAATTAAATTTTATTAATAATAAAAGAATATTATTAATAAAATAACAGTAATTACACACTACAATAAACAATAAAACATGATAGATGAATGCAACCTATTTCTGTATCCTTACAATAGTAGAATGCAGGTAGCTAAGAGGAAGGAATGTTCTGACTTCATTTGAACAGGAACGAACATTTCCACCATCATAGGGAATGGACAACCTGTGTTATTGATCAGATATTTGGAGAATTTGTTCTCACAATTAAACTGATCAAATCACAAGGATGCAACAAAAACAAACATAAAACTACTATTACAATATACAAAAATACTGTGTGTTCCCTTCACGCAGCAGGATAATTTAACCTTGTTTAATCTACAATCTCTTTAATTTGTAATTTCTCTTCCATTCCAAAATGATATTTACTTTTGGCATGGTTTCCCCGCCTTTCCCTTTGATTATTGCGTACTCCAGAAACACTCCCCATATTTCCTTAAAATTGTGCATACAGTAATACCTCATATAACATTAGTATCGAATAACACTAAAATCGCATAACATTAAGGAATCTGGGGGGAAGAATTGCATCAGATAACATTAAGATCCTATGGGATGCTTCAGATAACAACCGCTAAAGCCTGTGTGGTTACAATGTATCTCTATGGATCCCATAGGATTTTAACATGCATCAGATGACACTAAAAATCATATAACACCAAGACTTGTGGAACCAGGTTTTAGTGTTATATGAGGTTTTACTTGTACTTGGTGAAGGAAATGCTAAAGAAAAGTGTTTCACAAAAAAGTGACATTGAGAGTTGAAAGAAATGCTAGTCTGTACTTTGGGATGGATAAAAGCAGAAAAGCATGTCACGTTGCTGTAAGAATGGTATAGGATACACAGTGCTGTTATTGTTTTCTCCCATTGTAACAATTCATATATTTTTATTCCAATTATTTCTCTCTTGCCTTTCAAGATAAAAATCCTTCCAAATTTCAAGAAAGATATTTTTTTAAAAAAAACTTACAGCTTACAGCAGGGGTGCCCAAACTTTTTGGGCTATGGGCTGATCATGTGGTACAGACGCGTTTTACTTCCAGGAGCGACGAGGGCTTCGTGGACCAGATGAATTGGCATTGGGAGCCGCACCCGGCCCCCGGGCCTTAATTTGGGCACCACTGGCTTACAGTGTCAAAACATCACAAATAATTTAGATTCTTCCTACATGGCATTTCTTAGTGAATAATATTTTTACTTGTCTTCCTTGTTTTGAGAGATAATTCCTTGAGAAGACTTTTTTTGTTTTGTTCTTAAATTTGGCAACTGATATAAAGTGTATGAGGCTGAATTGTATTTTATTGCATTAATATTTGTTTTTAACAGAACTTCCTAAACTAATCCATACTACGTTTAAAGCACTAAAGCCAGGACTTTCTGCATATGCTGATGACATTGATAAGGTAATCTGAACTTTAAATTCTGATAGCGGTCTGTATATGCATGGTTTTTATTTTCTGCAGTCTGAAATCAAGCAATTTAGTTCATAGTTCTTTGTACACCTACCTGAAAGTAAACCCCCTTGAAAGGAAAAGGGTATATTGCTGAGTTAACATGCCACTATCAGTTTGTGTTCTCAATTTTACTGACCCCCTTTTAATTACTATAAAATTATGCATTACAGTACTGTTTGTTAAATAAGAGGCATAGCTCCAAGCTGCGGTTTTGGATATTATCAATATAATCCACTTCACACGCAAATTCAATTGATTTCAACAGGACTGACATCTCGGACTGCAATCCGAGCATTAATATTTGTCAGTAAAGTCAACATTTATGCCTAACAATGCAAAATCTAGTTTTGCAGGGCTATGTATTTTGCCCACTAATTCCATACAACCTTTAATTCAGGGGTGGGGGAATAAATTAGAAAGTAAATTATAGTTTCTAAAGAGTGAGGATTCCAACTTTTTTTTCTAAGCAGTCAAACAAGATAAATTAATTATATCAGAGAATAAACAATACAAAAATGCTGTAGCACTTTGAAGACTTACTTTGACAGGGCTACTATTCCAAAAGATAAATTAAGTTTCAATAAAGCAAACTGTGAAAAGCCAGTCATGCAGAAATTGGTATAGAAAATAAGTGATCTCACTATAGTTTTGTCATCAACAGATAAATGTGTCAGTTGCTAAATCAGAAATAGGCTGGAATGAACAGTATGTCGAGTTAGAAGGGAAGATCTCCCTTGTAGCTTTATGACCATGTTAAGAAGTATGTTCAGAAGATAATGCAGAATTTCATGAACAGGAAAATGCACACAAGTAACAGAGTGACAACAGAAAAAGATGAGGGGTATGTTCATATCAACAGCAGGAAGTTGGATAACATATAAAGTATCTTTGAAAAACTATTTCCCTTGAAATGGCCTAAATACATTATTGGAAAAGTATCTATGTATGCTCTGACTTTGAGCAAGTTATTCATTCTTCATGGAATCTGCAAAATATTGGTGAAGAATAAAACTCCAATTCAGAATTGTGGCTGGACTACTAGGGATATTTTTCCATAATGATCCTTGGTATCCGTTATAATCCAGTACAAAACTAGTAGAAGACTAGAAAATCTATATGCATATAAAACTACATTGTACCTTTATTTGTATATCTTGCATTATATTTTCTGTTTTTATTAGCAGCAGCTCTTCAGGGTCTTGAGCAAAGATTTTTCTTACTACATGTTACTTTGAGCATGGAGAACTTTTAATGTTTCAGCTGATTCAGCCAACAATTTCACCAGTCTCCGCCAACATGGTCAGTGATTAAAGATAGTGGGAGTTATACTCCAAAACATTAGGTCCCCCACTCCTATTTGAACCGATTGTGCCATTTTCTTCTTTCATAAGTGACTTGAAGTGTGAAGACTTCATTCATCTGTCAAAAGTATTTTCTTAATAAATGCTATGATGAATGCACACTCTTCCTCACTTGCTTCGGGACCTCTCAGATAGAAGTACAGTGCCATGCTTTTTCTTTAATCTATCCAGAGCACTGAAGGAATAAATGAGCTACTGACAGTTGCTAAAAATGATATTCCTGAAAAATTGTGGACGACTACTCCTTTGGTCCTTAAAGCAACGGCTGGCCTAAGACTGCTACCAGGAGAAAAAGCACAGAAACTGCTAGATAAGGTATTTTCTACTTTACTTCTCTTGTAGACATGGTGATGGTGATATATGTGGAGCAGAAACTGGTTGAAACTATCAATTTTCCATATTCCTGTCAACTAGCTAATAACTAAATGTTGAGAATAATGATGAGTACCATATGAACTGGAGGTAATTGCTGTTATTGCTTCTGAATTCCGAGTTAGTGACTTCAGGGTATTTTTTTTTACTACATTCTGCTGGCATATCTGCTTGTTTGGTTTTTAAAAAATAATTTATTACCTGCTTTTTGTTATTACAATTATTCAAGAGCAGAGTGCAATACAGTACGAATGAAAGAAAAGTCATACAGTCAGTGTACTAAGAAAACAGAAATGTGAGTATTCATGCTCTGGTGAATGGTGTAGCAGTGCACACTGAATCAAAAACCTTCAAATGCCTGTATCAAAAATACTCCTTTTCAGACTGACTTATATCAAAGCCCTTTAAACTGTAGCATTGTCAAAGGGATTCCTACTAAATCTTAATATTCAGGCAGGCATATAAGAGACAACACATTTCATTAGGTATCTAGGTTTTCATCAATTTAGCACTTCATGAAGTGATAATAGATTATAGATCCAGTTACGCTTGAATCTAGAGCACTGCAAGTAGATCAAGTCAGTCCTAAAGGAAATCAACCTTGACTGCTCCTTGGAAGGACAAATACTGAAACTGAAGCCCAAGTACTTTGGCCGCCAAATGAGAAGAGAGGACTCACTGGAGAAAGCTCTGATGCTGGGAAAGATCAAAGGCAAAAGGAAGAAGGCAGCAGAGGGTAATATGGCTAGATGGAATTGTTGACACAATGGGGGTAGATCTGGGCAGGCTACAGAGAATGTTGGATGACAGGAGCATGGCGTACTGTGGTCCATGGGATCACAAAGGATTGGACTCGACTGTGCAACTGAACAACAACAAATATTGGCAGCCAGTTCTTCTTCTTCTGTCTCTAGGCCAGACATGAAACTGCTGAAATGAAGGCACCTTTTGGTGAGTTCATTTTGTAGTTCCTTTCGCCTGACCTAGTGTGAGAAAGATTAGCCGGCAACACCAGGTGGCCATGACAAGAGTATGCCCGGTTGTGATTCAAGAATACCACAATCTTCGAGGAGGCTATTTCTCCCCATTGCAGCCAGTGCAACACCATCTTTGCTTATGGAATACATTCTCACTTAAATGGCCTACTGTATATGCCGGTGTACAAGACGACTGGGTGTATAAGATGACCCTCCAACATTTCCACTCAAAATATAGAGTTTGTTATATACTTGCTGTATAAGACTACCACCTCTTCCGCACACCTTCCACACACCAAATAAAACGTAAAAGAACATCTGATTTGATTTCAACATGTTTATTTATATTCAAATGCTTATGACATGCAGAAAAACTGTCACAAGGCTGTATGTTATCAAACATGTGCAGTAAATATAAAACAGTGCAAGTGCAAAGTGGTACTTATTTATCTACCATATATACCTGAATATAAGCCGACCCGAATATAACCAAAGGTACCTAATTTTGACCTTGAAATCCAGGAAAATAGATTGACCTGAGTATAAGCCAAGAGTGGGAAGTGTAGCAACTGCTAGTGAGTTTCAGTAATTAAAATACAGTAATATTAATTATTTTATTGATTTTTTAGAACTGTACTTGCACCACCCACCAGTGGTGGTGCTGCAGGTAAAGTGGGTGGGCAGGTCAATTGCACTGAGGCAGGAAGTGTTGCTCTAGCCTAGCCTCTTGCTTCCCCTGCAAGCATGGCTTTTTCCTCCATTTTGGGCAGAGCAGATATGAGGGCAGAAGGTACCAGTAAATGAAACCCTTTCTTTTTTCCCCACCAGTTTGAAAGGGAGACACAATTGTAATGTAGAGCTTCTTTCTTCATCTGGATGGCATGTAGAATGAGGTGGGCGAGCATCAGGAGGCCACTATGGGCAGCTATGTCTATCCCAACTGAAGTGCACCCAGTGTATAAGACAACCTCCCCACTTGGAGGCATGTTTTTCAGGGCGAAAAAGTCATCTTATACACCAGCAAATACGGTAGTTGCATCTTCTGATCAGCCTCAAAGACAGCCCTACAGAGAACACATTGCAATGATAAAATCTGGAGATTACCAAAGCAGAAATAATTGTGACTGGACCGTTTTTGTCTCAGAATGGCTGTCATTGGCATAGCAGATACAGATGGAAAAAGGCACTGCTCAAGCCACCATTGTCAATTATGGATCTAGGAGCATCTCCCAGCCATGCATCTGTTCTTTCAGAGGAAGTGGAGTCTCTTCACAGGCTGTTCCCTAATTCCTAAACAAAAGGACCAGCTATCCAAAATGCCTTCCACTTAGCAGAGTATTGCAAGATCTCGCACTCCAGTAGCATGGTTTATCTCGACGCTTGAACCAACAATCCCGTTCACAAAACAAAATGTCTGTTTGTCTTTCGTGGAAGCAAAACCAATCCTAGCTCCATCCTCCTTTTTATCGTAGAAGCGATGAGAAGTAAACCATAATCCATTGAGAAATCCAAATGAAAATCAAAGCTAAATTTAAGCTAATAATCTCATAACACACTCTAGAAATAAAATTTCCTATTCCTGGGTTCTTAATCTAATTCTACTCTACACGCAACTTAAACTGAAAAATAAGAAAACGTACAGATTCCAAGTATCAACCTGGACTCATCTTTCAATTTCATAGTCCAGCCTTGATAAAATTCTGACTAAGTGTCAGCCTTGCGAGATTTCTTCTATCTCCCAAAAGGCGGCCTGGCTTGGCCCCATGGATCAAAGCTACTTCTCCCGATGTCCTCCCTATCTTATCTTCAGAAGCACAGGGCTTCGCCCTACTTTGAAGAAGCACTTCCTTAACTAGACAAATTCAGGGGGTTTATACACAATTTCCTCCTCTTCCTCCCTCCTTAGAAATTTTTTAGGTGGCCTTGGTCCCAGATCTTGAGATAAACCTTATCTTCTCAAAATCTTTCAAGGTCAAGGCTTGTTCGCAAAGTGCCAAGCTCTCATTTTGGGGAGCCTCCCATCTCCTGGCAAGGTCAGTGACCGATGGTTCAAAAGGACAATGAATTTTGATTACAAAGTTCACTCCTGAGCAATGAACTCTGTGTTTCTCTACCCACTAGAGGCATTAATCCCGATGACATAATGCATCCAGAAATCACTTTGAACCTTTGTGCTCTTCTAAAAGCTCTGTTTCTCAACCTTGAGACATGGTGACAAGTAACTTAAAACAAAGTAACGTTTCTCAAGTTCATGACACCCCACATCACTTACTGACTGTCATTAGTGGCTCACCCCTCAGAACTATTCCAGAATAATACTATAGACCAGGGGTTCACAACCTATGGCCCATGGGCCAGACATGGCCCACGGCAACAATCCCCGGAAGCAGACGTTCCTGGGCAGCGCAAATGCGCCTGTGGCTGCCACGGTTTACAGCAGCATTTACAATGGGGGGAACCATGTGTCCAGCCCACTTAGCTATCCCAGGGGGTGTGGTTCAGCCTGTGGCATGAAAAGTTTGAGAACCCCTGCTTTAGACTAATGATGGCTAACCTTGGCACTCCAGGTGTTCTTGGACTTCATTTACCAGAAGCCCAAGTCAACACTCCTGTTGATCAGGGATTCTGGGAATTGAAGCTCAAGAACAGCTGGAGTTCCAAGGTTCACCATCACTGCCCTAGGGCTACATACAAGTAAGTGTTTTACGGTAGACTTGCATTTAAGCATATGGGAAATCAAGATAATCTTCAGTGTATTTGCCAAAAGTCAGAGCCTGTATGTTAAAGAACTTAATCTTTTCTGTGACAGGGAAGGTTAATTCTACTTTAAATTACCTTTAAAAATGTTACTCTTAATTTAGGTGAAGGAAGTGTTTCATGAGTCTCCATTTCTTGTAAGCAATGACTGTGTCTCCATAATGGATGGGTCACATGAAGGTATGTTGGATTTCTTTTTCAGTGACTTCATATCATTGCTTTGATTCTTCTGCAAATGCATTATTTGTCAAATTTCTATTTTACGGCAGGAGTTCTCAACCTTTTAAAGTCAGGGGCCAGGTCACACTCCCTCAGACAGCTTCATGGGCCGGATGGCCATTTTGCCCTTTCTTCACCATATGGCACTTCTTGGTGTGGTGGAGGTGGTGGTGGGTCACATGAAATGGTGCCACGGGCCGCATCCAGGCTGCAAGCTGCAGTTTGAGAATCCCTGTGTTATGGTCTTTGCTCAAACAAAGCAACACACGTAAAAAGGCAGTTCTTTGTATGCTAAATCTGTATTTTAAAGTTAGACTAGGAAGGTTGAATTGACAGTAAGAGAGAGTACAAGATGTGCAAGTAACGAGAAAAATGTGAGCATTCAGTGTAGTTTTGCAAGTGTGTTCCTTCCACTTCTTATACAGCTAACTGTATAAGCTATTGGCTTTTAGTAGTTGTTTCTGTAACTGGGAATGTAGAGCTGTTAATGTGGTAACTTTTGTTTATCTTGTGCTTTATTTTAGAAGCTATTTAGCTTGGTTTAATACATGCCCATCTCTCTACTCAAATATCACCTTGAGCACAATAATATATACATTATATATACTTGCTCTGGACCAACTAGAGCCCAAGATAAAAACAGAATTCTTTGCATGCATTTCTCACTGAATAAGTAAAGTCTGTTTTCTAACATTTGACGTCGCAGAAGCGTAGGGGGAGGTCAGTGAAACATCATGCTACCCCCCCCCCCCCCGGGGCAAGAGCAGGAAGGAGGTGGCAACCAAGATCCCAATTGCCACTTGACATCGCAGAAGTCCAGGGGGAGCTATGTTTGAACCATGGCTATATGATTCTCACAACTTTTCAAGATACTCCGGGCATCCACCAATAGCCAGAGGGGAGAGAGCAATCTATTATTGATTTAGAAAAATGTAAAAAAATTTGTGCTGTGTAGTTTTGCTGATTGTAAGCCGCCCTGAGTTGCTGTGGCAGCCAGTACGGCATTTCAGTTAGCTTTTCCTCTAGCACACAAAGTCCCTTCCTCTGTCATTGATCAGTTAAATCCTCCTCCTCCTTCTTCAGTTGCTGTATCCAAGCTCTGGATATTGGCTGTCATCATGGCGATAGGCTTCCTGTTTTTAACTCCTTGGAACAGTTCTTCTGAGGACATGTCACACCAGTCTCTAAGGTTCTTCAGCCATGAAGTTCATTTATGTCCAGGGCCTCTCTTCCCAGGGATCTTTCCTTGGAGAGCGAGTTGGAGTACTCTATACTTTAAGTTGTTCTTCAAGATATGGCCAAGATATTGGAGCTTTCTTTGCTTAATGGTCTTAAATCCTGCCTCAAGAAATTAAAAATGCAAAAATCTGCATAATTTCTTTTATTTTTCTTTTTAAAAATTATAGGTATTTCACAATGGATTACTATCAACTTTTTAACAGGTACATATAGAAGAACATTGTAATTTGTTTTGCATTCTGTATTTTTCTAAATGTACAAATGCTTTGTAAAATTATAAGACTCACAGCATAATAATGTCCATACTGTATTTACTTGCAATTCAATGCAACTATGCTATCATTATGTAATTGTAGATGATATTCCAGCCTTAATTACCCAAGATTGACTTTCTAAAGCAGTGTTTCCCAACCTTTGGTTTTCAGTTTCAAATCCCAGAAACCTAAGTCAATACATTGGCTGATCAGTGCTTTTGGGAATTGATTTAGGCTTCTGGGAATTGAAGTCCAAGAACCAAAGATTGGGAAATACTGCTCTAAAGGAATTCACAGGCTAGAGCAGAGGTCCCCAAACTTTTTGGGCCATGGGCCGATCATGTGGTTCAGGAAGCCGATCACTAAGGCCCATGGGCCGGGTGTGCCCCCTGATGCCAATTCATCCGGCCTGCGAAGCCCTTGTCGCTCCTGGAAGCGGAAGTAAAATGCACCCATATGGCCTTAGTTTGAGCACCACTGGGCTAGAGTTTGCAAGAATTGAGCAGGGCCGTTGAGGACAGAACATTTTGGAAGTTGCTCATTAATAGGGTCACCATAGGTTGGGACAATTTCATAGCACATAAGAGCAACAAAGTTACTGGAGACATAGACCTCAGAACGTGACCTCAAAATTGTAGTTTGTTGGTCAGACTGATACATACCATTCTGTTTCTCAAGCAGCTCATTGCTGTTTATAGGTGGGCCATACTAAGTTGCTGGGCTACTGTTTCAATGGCCATATCTATTACTGTTTGGAATTACTCTTCTGCCACTTACCTTAAATATGTGAGATGGTTGGTGGAGTTTTCCAACTTATTTTTGATGAATTCATCCATTCTCCATCATACAGAGTTGTAGATGACATAGTGAACAGGACTAGAGCCTAGTCATTGCAGGAAGCATCGTTGAAATCTAGCAAGACCTCTTATAATGCCTAGAGCTGGGTGTTCTTGGACTTCCTTTATCAAAAAAGTCTAAGGGACTGTGGTGGATCAAGTGGTTAAGATGTTGAACTTGAATACAGTCGCACCTCGCTTAAAGAGCGCCTCGCTTAAGAAGCAGAATTTTCTCTGAATGTTCGCTTCATTTAACAAATAAAACCAACCAAAAACTCGCTTAACAAATAAATCGGAGTTCACAATCTCCCCCCCCCCCCCCGCCACAATTGGTCACTTCCAATGGTGTTTTGCTTAAAGAGCAAACTCGCCTAAAGAGCAATCCTGTGGAACACATTATGCTCTTTAAGTAAGATACATCTGTACTGGAAGTCAGAGTTCGATAACAGAGTACTGCATGATGAAGTGAGCTCCCGTCTCTCCCAGCTCCTGCCAGCCTAGCAGTTTGAAAGCAAGAATTGCAAGTTGATAAATAGGTACCACTTCAGTGAGAAGGTAACAGCTTTCTGTGCACTATGGTGTTGAGACTTGCCTGCCACATGTCCACAGAAACGTCTGTAGATTTAGACAGGCTGTAAACAGAGATGAGCACTGAATCCTAGAGTCCAATATGACTGGCTTTAGAGCAAGGGCAACCTTTACCTTTATTCTAAGTCAGCATACCTACTGATCACGCTTCTGGAAATTGAAATCCAAGAACATCTGGAGAACCAAGTTTGAGGAACCCTAGCCTAGAGAGTCACATCACTCTAGCCCAGTACAATAAGTACTGAACAGTTCTGCCAAAGCTGCGGTGCAAAATCTTTGTTTTGGAGTTAAATGCAAAGAAGAAAACCACTAACTACCTTGTATTTAAGACAAGCATTGCTAATGTTCTCCACTCTCCCTGACTTGCAATGAGAAACGATTTCTAATCACATGCTTGTAAGAAATGTCATTACATTTCACTATTGAAGGCACTGTATTTTCCCTTGCTTAGGAATAACAGCCAGAATCTTAGTAGTGAGTCCGCTGTTGCATAGGGTCAAATTGCACAAATTTTGGCACCAATTTACCTTGGAGTTGTTATTCATAAAATTGCTGCTCATTAATGAGAAGCTACTTGCATTCCTGTGGAAGTACTGTACCCTGATTAGATATATACTGTACTGTATGCCCAGGAAGGCAACTAGCTCCTGGTTAATGAGTGATGATTTGCTACAAGACATGATTTCTTTTGTGAAGGTGTAAATTAGCAGCACATTTTGGTAAATACTAGTAAATGGAACAGCTGCGCACATTTTGTCTTTATAATGCAAAATATACTTCTATTATTTATATAAAAGCATAAATAAAATTAAGCAAAATAAGCTAGTAAATGTGCTTCCCACATTTTCAGTTAGACAGCGGAGCAATGTCTAGTATTTATGACAAATAATTTCTCTTTTGGTTTGTGTGTGTGTGATTAAAACTGGAAAATCAGAATATAACAGGTCCCTATTTACTATAGAGTACAGTACTGTATTTTGCTTTCCAACTAAATTACTGAAAGGGCATCTTCAGCTGCTGAACCGTAACGTCTGTCAGACCTAAAACAGGCTCACAGAATGGTGGAATTTTTAGTTCACCTACATCTAGACAACCACAAGTTTCCCACCTTTACGTTAGAATGAAAGGGAGATAAGATGTCTTCTCCCTGCTTTCTCACCGATACTTTTTCACTTACGTAAGAGTAAAAGAAAACTAAAGCCTAACAGTCTGTTGAAAATGTCAAATACTGTACTGTAATTTGAATTTGTTTATGCTGACAAAACCTGTAGATTTTATGACTAAATGACCTGTTCATTTGTGTTTTGAAAACTTTTTCAGATAGCATAAATGCTCCAGGCAAGAAATGTGTAGGAATATTAGACCTAGGCGGTGGATCAACTCAGATTACATTTCAGCCAAGCACAGAGGTATTGCCATTACAGGTTCCTTTTCCATTTGTGATGAATTGTTAGATATTTTGCTGTTTCAGTGTTATCACTAATATGTTTTCAGTTTGATTTTGGACATTGAGTATATAGTTTGAGTATATGCTCAGCACTTAAGCAGAAGAAAGAGTAAATTAGAGGTTGGCATTTCATGGCAGCAATGCTTTTCAAGGAAAGGAATAAACTTAGTGTTCCATTTTCTAAGTTTATTTAGTGTAACTCAGATTTTAGTTTACTTAATGTAAGACTAAATTTGTAGTGGAATCTAGGATTTAATCTTCTAACTTTATTTAAAAGTTAACATAGTATATTTTGCAGGCAGAGCTAAACTCCCTCCATCACTGTTTGTTTCAACTTTCTTGATACATTGGCTGGAATCCTGTTGTGCAGTTAGGCAAATTATATAACTTTTGAATGCAAACTCCCATAAATTAAGAAATCTCTGTAGACGTTATCTGTTGCATGTTAAATTGCATGAACATCCAAAAGTTAGCGTTATTTGCATAACTGCACAACAAGATTTTAGCCATTGAGTGATATTTAAAAGAATTATGAAGTGTTTTCCTTTGAGGATTTTGAGGTATAAGTACAGCCTTTTTAATTTTTTCTTGCAAATGTAGACTAAACAAACTCATACATTATAACTAGAAATGTGTAGGATTGCCATCTATATGTAAATATCCATGCCTCTTTCTGAGTTAACCCTGGAATATGTTGTAGGAATCTTGCAAAGATGTCTTCTCCACCAAATGTGAATTTCCTAAATTAACCAACTATAGAATAAATCTGTAAGAAAATAATGTCAGAGGAGAACATTAAACTTTAAAGAGGGCTTGGAATACGGATGAGATAAAAACTAAAAATTGCATGTTGTAGATCCAGCTTTGAGATCTGAGCTTCTGTAAGCCAAAGTGTCAAGAAGAAGGAATTAGTATTTTAACAGGGTGCCTGATTTGTAGTGCAAGAGGAAATAAATGTATAGTTGTTTTTCAGCTTTTAGTGAGTAGGGGGATGTTCAAAGTGTATTTTACCTGCTCAGATTTTGTGGCCATGGTGTATAATCTAATGGAAATTCATAAGGATCTAGATAGCAATAGCAATTATACTTATATAATCTAGATCAGGGGTTCTCAATGTTTTCACGCCGTGGGCTCAGTGGGCAGGACTGGTGATTCCCCCCGCCGCCGCCGGCGGTCATAAACACTGCCATAAATGTTCCTGTGTGCTTCGGCGAATAGAGCGGCATACAAATCCAAATATTATACAGTCAAACCTCACATAAAGAGCATCTCGCTTAAAGAGTAACTCGCTTAAAGAGCAGAATTTTTTCTGGATGTTCGCTTCGCTTAACAAATAAAACCAACCAAAAACTCGCTTAACAAATAAACCGGGGTTCCCAATCCCCCCCCACACACACACACAATTGGTCACTTACACTGGTGTTTCGCTTAAAGAGCAAACTCACTTAAAGAGCAATCCTGTGGAACACATTATGCTTTTGAAGTGAGTTACAACTGTAGTAGTAGTAGTAGTAGTAGTAGTAGTAGTAGTAGTAGTAGTAGTAGTAGTAGTAGTAGTAGTAATAATAATAATAATAATAATAATAATAATAATAATAATAATAATAAATGCATTTACGACAGCTACGAATGCATTTACATCGTGTTTATGGCAGCTGGGGGAGCATTTACAGTATGTTTATGACAGCCGGGGATGCATTGATAGCTGTCATAAATGCATCCACTTCCGGTAGTGGGGGTGGCAGCAGGCCACATGAAATGGTGCTGCAGGCCAGGTCCGGCCCTTGGGCTGTAGGCTGCAAACCCCTGATCTAGATATAGAGCACTTCAACTCAGAACAGCTGAGTCCTCAAGCAATACTGATGTTGTTTTGCTGCTCTCTGCATACAATACTGAAAAGTGTCTTTTTGTGTTTTCTATTTATAGGCAACTTCGAATAGTTTATCTGCTGACCATATCACTTCCTTTCAAATGTTTAACACCACATATCAACTGTTTTCATACAGGTTAGTTGTGTGAAGGGGTTTATTCTGCATAATGGGGTGTAAATAGTACATTTTAAACTATAATACAGTAATACCCCGGATAACGATTGCGTCAGATAACGCTAGAAACGGATAACGATGCAAGTTTTTTGGAAAAAACTTGCATCGGATAACGATTCTTTTAGCGTTGTCCGATACAATGGTCTGCGGGTGTGGGGTGGTTTGGGTAGAACTACCCAATCCACCCCCCCCACCACCACCTGCAGCAGTCTCTGCCACTGCAGTAGGGTCGGGGGAAAAAACCCGCCTTTCCCCGACCCTACTGCAGTCGCAAAGCCTCCTTGTCTCTTTCCCTCCCTGTATTTAAACTACAGGGAAGGGGGAAAGAGAGAGAGGTGATTGGTTCTCTAGAGAACTAATCACATCTCTCTCTTTCCCCCTTCCCTGTAGTTTAAATACAGGGAGGGAAAGGGAGGGAGAGAAAGATGGAAGCAGTTCTTTTTTTCCTCCCTGTATTTAAACTACAGGAAGAGAGAGGGTTGTGTTTTAAATACAGGGAGGGGAAGAAAAAAACACAGCCCTCTCTCTTCCTGTAGTTTAAATTTAACCGCTGCGGGTGGGGGGTGGCTTTAAAGGCAGGGAGGAAAAGTTCTTTCCTTGCCTGCCTTTAAAGCGGTTTGTCCCTGAAGTCAGGGTTTTTTTTAGCGTTGTTCAATGTATACATCGGACAACGCTAAAAATCGGATAACGTCATGACTTGTGGAACCAAGTCATAACATTATCCGGGGTATTACTGTACTTCAAATCTCATGTATAATATTATTCTTAGAAGCACCTAATATGAAATAGCTTATACAGTACGGTATTTTAAAATTAAAAATGTCGCTGACTGTAGGTTTGAAATTTTTTTAAAAGAAGGAAAACCTTATAGAAGCTTCAAAAAAGTAAAGTTATGAAAAATATGCAGTAATTAATCTAGAAAGAAGGAGGAAAATTGCATTAGGAAAGTTGAATATTGGTATAACTGAACCAATGGCTGAAATTGATTTATGGCATGTAAAACTGAGAGTGTCATCACCTGCAGTTGGCTTTTAAAAATTAAAACTCACTAGATTAATTCAGCTATCTCTTGAAACATTTTTCCCTTCAGGAGATGAAGGGTGTAGTTAGCTGAGAAGGGTTTTTTCGCTGGGCACAGTCTCCCTTAAATAGACCTTTCTGTGTCTACAGGGATTGTACCAGCTCAGCTCGAAAAAACAGTAGCCCTGGTGCTGGACCAAAGAGATCTGGCTTGAACATGCTGCAGGGGCAGGCTCTTTCACAAGCTGTATGTCATCTGATCAATGGATAATAGCTTGCACTGGATTGTGCCACAAGCAATCCAAAACATGAGCTATTTCTTCCTCTGATTATACCCCCCCAAAGATTTCGCATTACCACATGTACATTTGTACATGCCTATACACACCTGGTCCTTCAGGCTGCTTTTATTTATTTAGCATATATGTGTCAAGATCACTGAGTGGTAAGGATCAATCCACCAGGGACACATTCCACCATGTGGATCGTTGTACAAATTTTATTAAATGGCTGAAGTCATATGACTGGCTGGAATCCTGTTGCTTAGTGTAGTGATTTGCAGTAGAATAGACTCACTGAATTAGTTGGGTACACAGAAAGAGCCTCCTTTAAGATTGTGATATTTTTGAACCACAATCGGGCATACCTGGTAACAGCAACCTTGTGTTGCTGGCTAATCTTTCTCATACTAGCTCAGGCGAAAGGAACTGCAGAATGAACTCACCAAAAGGTGCCTTCATTATGGCAGTTTTATGTTTGGCCTAGACATGAAAGAAGACTGAATTAGTGGAAATTTGGTCAAACCAATTCCTCTGTAAGTTTCATGGATATAAATGGGCCTATTCTAGTTGCAACTTGGTAAATTAAAGTACTGTAAGTCACAACTAGAGTAGGTCTATTTAAATCAGCAGTGCTTCCTCCCTCCCCCAGCATAGAGTTTGCTCCACCTCTCTGCCCAATGGAAGCGCTTCCTCTGTTCCTCCCCCAGCATAGAGCTCGCCATGCCCCTCTTCAGCGTGGACAGGAGGCTGTTGAGTTTGGGTAATCGGACTCTAAAAGGTTGGCCATCACTAGCCTAGATCCAAGCTGTATAATAGGTAATAACCAGTACAGTAAAACCTCAGATAACACTAAAACCTGGTTCCACAAGTCTTGGTGTTATACGATTTTTAGTGTTATCTGATGCATGTTAAAATCCTATGGGATCCATAGAGATACATTGTAACCACACAGGCTTTAGCGGTTGTTATCTGAAGCATCCCATAGGATCTTAATGTTATCCGATGCAATTCTTCCCCCCAGATTCCTTAATGTTATGCGATTTTCGTGTTATTCGATACTAATGTTATATGAGGTATTACTGTACTTAGAATTGACCCCAGAAACAGACTGGCACACAGTGAAGCTGTTATAACAAGGTAATTCTCATAAATCAGGGGTGCCCAAACATTTTGGGCGGTGGGCCGGTCAGGTGGTTTAGGAGGCTGGTCATTATGGCCTGGGGGCTGGATCCACCTTGATGCCAATTCATCCAGCCTGCAAAGCCCTCATTGCTCCCGGAAGTAGAAGTAAAATGTGCCATATGGGTGCATTTTACTTCCACTTCCAGGAGCGACAAGGGCTTCGCATGCCGGATGATTTGGCATCAGGGGTGGATCTGCCCACCAGTCCATAGTTTGGGCACCCCTGCCATAAATATTACTAATGCTGTTTGCCTGGATGGTTAGTTTTCTTTAACATTCCAAATCTGGACTCTCAAAGTATCTGCCACAACACTGAAGACTCTCTTCTCTCATTTGATAGAAGATGTCTGCTTTTCATGACACACAGTCAAAACTCTTTGAAACTCTCTGACAGCCTCAACATTCAGTAGCTGCCAAGTTCAACAGACAATATCTGTTTGGTTGGAACCAAACCTGTGTGTTTAACAAATATTGCTTAAAAATCAATATGAACAATTCAGAGTATACATTTGATCTTCTTTTTATCTTCTCATCCAGTTACTTGGGACTTGGGTTGATGTCAGCAAGGCTGGCCATTTTAGGAGGAGTTCATGGAGAAGCCTGTAAGTGTTGCATATGTGTTCCTTCCATCATGCGTGCAGGACTTGGGTTTGCTTTCCCCCCTTTTTTTGATTTCTATCATTCAGACCCCAAAAACTAAGCTAAGGTAATGACATAAAATTCACCTAATAAAGACTGAAACTCTTTTGCCTAAAATATAAGAAAATAAGCTATTAGCTCTCTCTTTTTAATTTATAAAATATATTTGTTCAGTTTCTTTACTTGCAAAGTAAACTCCTTTTATAGGTGGCAAAATACAAGGAAACTACAAAGGTCTTAGAGTAAATTTAACTATTGCTTCCTTTAGTCCTCAAGCAGTAATAGTGAAGTTGCATTGAGAATATCCATATTGATCAGATAGAAGTGCTTCATTTATTTGGAATAGCCTCTCCATACAGTCACTTTTGACTCATTTTCTTTTTTTCTTCTTATAGTAAAGGAAGGTGAAGCACTATCAAGTCCCTGCTTATTACCTGATTTTCAGGGCAAGTGGAAACACACCAGGATAATATACAAAGTAAAAGGACAGAAGGCAGGTACAGTATAGTAACTTTACTATCTCTTTATTTAACAATATACATTTGTTTCAGTATTTTTATTGATTTGATGGGGCTTACAAATTGTGGGGGTTTTTTTGTTTTGATTTGGATGCATTTGCTTTCTTTAAAAGGCAAGGTAAAGGTTGCCCTTGCTTGAAAGCCAGTAGTATCTGACTCTAGGGTTCAGTGCTTATCTCTGTTTACAGCCAAAGAGCCAGCGCTATCTGTGGACATCTGGCAGGAATGCTTCAACACTGAAGTGCATAGAACGCTGTTTACCTTCCCACCAAAGTAGTACCTATTTATCTACTTGCAATTTCTTGCTTTTGAACTGCTAGGTTTGCAGGAGCTGGGACAGAATCAGGAGCTCAATCCATTGTGCAGTACTCAGGTCTCGAACTGCTGACCTGTTTGTGAATGCACAGAATGACAGCTCAAACAAACACAGTTAAGAGGTGAATGGCCTATCCTTAAATATTTTATCTTCATTCTTAGCGCCAAATTACTAAGGGGGGGGGATTTTTCTCTCTTTCAGAAAAGCCTCTCTTTGAATCATGTTCTGATGAAATAGCAAAATTACTCAGGAAGAAGGTTCACAGGATAGATGAAGTAAAGGATTTGGATTTTTATGCTGCTTCTTACTATTATGATTTGGCTGTGGATGCTGGTTTAATAGGTAAGTATATGACTTTGATTTTTATAATAAAGCAAAGTATTTGATATTATAGTTCTTATACCTTACAGTGGTACATAGAAATGCTAAACTAGACTTGCTTCAGTAGGATGGCTAATTTCCATATCAATCTTAATTTTTAAAATCAAAAAAATATTTGGAATGACCATCTAAAGCAGTGTTTCCCAACCTTTGGATTTTGGACTTCAATTCCCAGAAGCCTAATTCACTTCCCTAAAGCACTGATCAGCCAATGTACTGACTTAGGCTTCTGGGAATTGAATTCTTCCTGTGGGGCATGGGGCCACATTGGGAAACACTGGACTAAAGCAAGAAAGGGGGAACTTTGGTTTGCGGGTCTAATCTGCCATGCAAAAAGTCTGAGTCCAGTTTATGGGGTGAGATCAAAGAAAGACTCTAACCCATACAGAGATCATGGTTTATATTACATAAAGCAAGCCAGATCAATTTGTCACACAAAGCAGAAAATCCTATAAACCCCTTTCCCTATACGTACTTGGTAGTTAGCAACATTTGTTATGATTTTTTAAACTACTGGCTGCCCTTTTTTGACTCTAGGAATTGCTCGTCTGAAGTGGCTGCCTTCCTCTGTCTTTGAACAGAGCTAACCTTCAGCCCATGAAACTTAAAACTAATAAATGGGTTAGTCTTCAAAACTGTGGACTCTTTGGCGGGTTCGTTCCAACAAACTAAAAGAGGGATTTGTCAATTATATGATCAGCAGTAACAAACCTTCTCAGAAATACAGTACAGTACAGTTTGCAATGTTTTGCTTTCAAACTGCTAGGTTGGCAGGAGCTCAAACCAACTTTCAATACCCAGGTCTTGAACTGCCAACTTGGCGGCCTTCCAGCTAACAAGGCGAGCTTCTTAACTACTGAGCCACCACAGCCCCTAATTCTCTAATGGGCTTCTCCACATTCAGCTTCATGTCATGTAGTACCAGACTTTGACTCAAGTTCATCAGTACCCAATCAGACATAGACTGTAGGGTAAAAGGTTAATATAGTTACCCTCTGAATTCCTCTCCATTCTGTCCCTAAAAGCATTACATTTCCTAAATTCTCCACTGACTTCCAGACAGGTATTCTGTCCACTGCTGAAATGTCTGACCCTTATGAGTCCCAATATGATTTTCATTACAATTCTCTTTCTCTAGCTGGGTACTTATTGCATGGTGCAAAATCAACCCACTCCATCCCTTTGGCTTGTGGTATTCAGTCATAGTATGTCAGAAATCCTATATATACAGTGGAACCTTGACATACAAACGGTTCTACTTATGAGATACGAATGGAAATCTAAAAAAAAAATCAGCTTCAAGATGCGAATTTTAAATATGGGGTTTTTTAGATACGAAAAAGTTTTGGCAGCTTAAAAGTGGGGTGGTGGTGAGGGGCAGGAGACTGCACACTGCCAAACAGCTGACTGTCAGCTGCTCTTTCTCCTCTCCCCCCTCCCCCAATCCCTGCTTCTCTCCACACCACCTGGCCACCAGCTGGGGAGATCGATCAAAGTGAGGGAGAGAAAGCGGGATTCTCTAAGAACACCTGTAGCATTGGGGGGGGGGGGCATTCCGGGTGGAAATTTTTTGGGGTGTGGCAAGCCGGCAAAATGTTATAATAAATGGGACTTCGCCACGACCCCAACGGCGTAGCAGGAACCAGGAGGTGCTTTTTGCTCCTCCACCACCTTTGTCCTCTTCCTCAGGTGCCCTCTTCCTCACAGCCAGCAGTAGCCTAGATGGGGGACGGCAGTGAGCCTAGATGGAGGGGCTGTGAGCCTAAGTGGGGGTGTTGGTGAGTTTAGTCTGTGCCCCGGGTGGCTGAAACCCGCGCTACGCCACTGAAGAAAACCCCCTCCTCTCCCCCCACAGCCAAACCCCAGCTGGGAGATTGATCGAGGTGAGGGAGAGAAATGGAGATTCTCTAAGAACACCCCCTTCTCCCCCCCACAGCCAACCCCCAGCTGGGGAGATCAATCGAGGTGAGGGAGAGGTTAAGATGCTGACTGGAAGGCAGGTCAGCAGTATGATTCCCGAGTACTGCAGGACAGAATGAGCTTCCATCTTTGTCCCAGCTCCTGCCAACCTAGCAGTTCGAAAGCAAGGGACCACTTAGGTGGGAAGGTAAACAGCATTCTGTGTGCTCTAGTGTCTAGTCATGCCTGCCTCATGACCATGGAAATGTCTGCAGAAGCAGACAGTGCTGTCTCTTTGGCTTTGAAACAGAGATGAGCACTGAACGAGTCGGATATGACTGGCTTTTGAACAAGGGAAACCTTTACCTTAACTATACTGGTGATTTCAAGGTATGTGAAATGATCAAGGAGGAGTCTTTTATTGTTACCCCAAGTGAGTTTCAGTGCCCAGATTTCCTGGATCCTAGTCTAAACTATTCACTACAACACACTAACAAGAGACTATAATGAACAGGTCAAAATATGAAATTTTCCTCCATATAGAATGCCAAATATTAGGGGTAAACTGTTCCAACCCCCCTTTCTTGCCAGCATCACACTTTTCTGTGTGTGTATTTAAAAATACATGTTAGAATACTCAGTTATGTGACTCCCCTCTGTCAAACTTAGACATATGGTCAGCTTGGAATTCATCTAGCATTCAGTGTTAATAACATTTGTTAACCATTCAGAATTCCCATGAGGTGTTATATCAGCACAACTCTTCTATTTTCCATCTTCAAAATTACTTGCTTTTTTTTCTCCAGATGAAGAAAAAGGAGGAACTGTGACAGTCAGTGACTTTGAATCTGCTGCAAAGAATGGTAAACGTTTTCTCCAAATCTTAATTACCTGATGTTAGATGTAAAAGGCAAGCATCATAAAATCTTGGCCACAGAGCTTTTCTCAACCAAAGGATCTTGCATGCCTAATAAGACAAAGTAACCTATCTCATGGAAATGGTTGGTATTAATAACAATATCATTGGCTTTTTACATATTTCTTTTTCCTTTCCCCCCCAAAGTATGTAAAACCATGGAGGTTCAACAAGGAGAGCATCCTTTTCTCTGCATGGATCTAACCTATATCAGTTTGCTGTTGGAAGAACTAGGTTTCTCGAAGAGCAAAACTCTTACGGTAATTATGCTTAACAATATAATTTAGATCTGAAGATACAGTACTTGGGTATTTTTTTAATTCAGATTTTTGTTCCAAGAATGTCTAACAAAACCAATAATATTCAATCTAATCTCTTCTAATTAACTTGTGAACCAACCAGAGAGTACAATATGCGCTGTGGGGCGGTATATAACTTTGTTTGCTTTGTTTTGCTTAGTTTCAAAACGAGTATGAAAAACCAAGTGTCTTAATTTTTTACTTCAAGAATGCAGATTACCATTAGTCCTCCAGTTTTGACAAGGGGATTAAATACTTTACTCTTTTAGATCTCTTTCCTGTCTACACCCATAGATTTCAGGATTTTCATTTGATTATTTATTTGTGTGCTACCTTTACAGCTTTATTTGTATACTACCTTTAGGGACTGTGGTGGCTCAGTGGTTAAGATGCTGAACTTGATGACGGGAAGGTTGGCAGGTCAGCAGTTTGACTCCCGAGTACTGCATGACAGAGTGAGCCCCCGTCTCTGTCCCAGTTCCTGCCAACCTAGCAGTTTCAAAAGCAAGAAATTGAAGTAGATAAATAGGTACCACTATAGTGGGAAGGTAAATAGCGTTCCATGCACTCCAGTGTCTAGGCATGCCTGCCACATGTCCTGAACAGGTCTAGGGACTATGGGAAAGAGGCAAAGTTAGAACTCAAAAGTAATAGGAGGGAGATATGATTAGGATAGAAGTAGGGAAAGCCAATTGGTTGAGGAGGCAATTCTCATTTCTCCTGAATCCTTGGGTTACCTGATATTAATGAGAAAGGCCAGTTGCAGAACAGACTTCAGTTCTCTTTCTTCTTTCATTATATATACTGTAAGTCAATAATTGATGCTAGCAAAACTCTGATTCAGTGAGGGACTCAACTAGTACTATATTGCCAAGTGGAGATAGTACAGCTTCTCTCTAGGATAACCTCCAGAAATGGCAGGACCTCCAGAGAGCAGGGCTTCTCTATAGATGGTTATTTTATTTATTTATTTATTTATTTTATTTTATTTTATTTTATTTATTTAGATTTATTATCCCGCCCTAATCAGGCGAACCTGACTCTAGGCGGCTTACAGAAATTCATAAATTAAAACCTTAAGGTTCATAAATTACTTAAAAGTCAATTAAAAAAGAATTAAACCCTGAATTTACAAAAATCTAAAAGATTTAAAAAGGTTAAAAGGTTTAAAAAGATTTTAAAAGTTTAAAAGAGTGAGGAAGGGGTGGCTGTCCCATCATATCAGCCACCCAACATGGGACCCCAAATTCCTGGAGCCCCACACCTGCCCTGCCAGCCAGGTTTTTAGGCCCTTCCGAAAGGGCAGGAGCTCTGTCTGTAGACGTAACTCAGTTGGCAGGAGGTTCCAAAGGGCCGGGGCGGCCACGGAGAAGGCCCTCCTCCTGGTGCTAGAGAGATGCGCCTCTCTAGCCGATGGAATGATAAGAGAGCCTCTCCGATCCGCCCTGGTGGGACGGACAGATGTCCTTGGGACGATGCGGTCTCTTAAGTATCCTGGCCCACTACCATGTAGGGCTTTAAAGGTAATAACCAGCACCTTGAATTGCACCCGGAGACATACTGGCAACCAGTGCAGCTCCCGAAGCAGTGGTGAGGCACGAGCATAACGCCCGCACCCCATCACTACCCGAGCAGCCGCATTCTGGACCAGCTGCAGCCTCCGAATGGTCACCAAGGGCAGCCCCATGTAGAGCGCATTACAGTAATCAAGTCTGGAGGTGACCAAAGCATGTGTGATCATGAGCAAGGAATCCCGGTCTAGGAGTGGGCGTAGCTGGCGTATTACACGAAGTTGTGCAAAAGCCCTCCTGGCCACGGCTGCCACCTGCTCCTCGAGCAGTAGTCGTGAGTCCAAGAGGACCCCCAGATTACGCACCAGGTCTGTTTGGGGCAAAACTGCCCCATCCAGAACCAAAGATGGTAACTCCCGAGATAGCGCAGGACCCCTTACCCATAGCCACTCAGTCTTGCCGGGATTCAGTTGTAGCCCGTTGTCCCCCATCCAGACCCTGACAGCCTCCAGGCACCTGGATAGGACTTCCACTGCATCAATTGGATCTCCACGGGCTGTGTATCACCCTCCTCCCAAAAGGGACCCAGGGTGATTTACAACAATTATAAAATCATTTTTAAAAATTAAAAACTTTAAAAAAATTAGTATTAAAAGCCAAAAATTGCAACACAGGCATACTGGGGTCAAACCAACCAATTGGCTGGGGAAATTGAACCATCCACTCCCCAGACCAAACCTCCCAGTCAGGTTTTCACTCCTTTTCTAAAGGGCAGCAACTCTGTCTGCATTTGAAGTTCTATTGGGAGGAGGTTCCAGAAGGCCGGAATGGACACCGAGAAGGCCCTGCTTCTTGTGCCAGTGAGGTGCGCCTCTGGCTGATGGGACAACCAGAGAGCCTCTCTGGTCCGCTCTGGTGGGACGGGCAGATATCTTTGGGACGATGCGGTCTCTTAAGTATCCTGGTCCACTACCATGTAGGGCTTTAAAGGTAATAACCAGCACCTTGAATTGCACCCGGAGGCAAACTGGGAGCCAGCGCAGCTCCTTCAGCAGTGGTGAAGCATGGGCATAACGCCCGCATCCCACCACTACTCGTGCAGCCACATTCTGGACCAGCTGAAGCCTCCGAATGGTCACCAAGGGCAGCCCCATGTAGAGCGCAATACAGTTATAGACTGAGTGGAAAATCTCCATAGGGCAGATTAGATTTGGAGGCTGGACTGTCTCTATGCCAGGCCTTAAGGCTCCTAGTTTCACATACACACACAAATGTTACTTCCAAAATGAATACTCTGACTTTAAAACATGCAAAATCTCTTTCAAGTGCATGATTAAAACTGCCCATTTTAAAAATTTCCATCAGATTCTAATGCACAACTTTAAATTTTGTGAATTGCAAACAAATTTCAGACGTTTTAGTAGCTCCCTCTTCCCCCGGAAGAGTTTTTTTTTAAAAAAATGGTTGATCCTGTATTTCTCTTTGTTCATGTGGGTTTTTTTTTTACTTTAATGTAGTTGCACTGTTTGATTGTACACAACCAAGTCCCATTCATTGGAAGAAGGCAGGATATAAGTCAAATTAATAGATATTTTCCTTCTGTCCTCATTTGTTTGTAAATTATGATTATATATGTAATAAAGTGTGTGTGTGTGTGTGTGTGTGTACATGTCTGTGCACGTGCGCACTATCCACTAAGTGTATGAATGGTTTATCATGACAAGACTAACATATCACCTGAGATCTTATGATAGGGGTACCAAAACTATGGTCTGTGGACCGGATGTGGTCCACATCACCAAATCATCTGGCTTGCACGGCCCTTGCCACTCCTGGAAGCAGAGGTAAAACATGCATATGCAAAATGCTGCTATAAAGCACCCGCAGGTGTCCTAAGCATGTTTATGACAGCCGCAGATGCCTTTACGGCAGCGTTTCGCACGGGCACATTTTACTTCCACTTCCAGTGGGAGGAACCACATGACCAGACCGCTGAACCACATGACCGACCCATGGCCCGAAAAGTTTGGGGCATACTTGTCTTATGGCTTTTGATGGAATCAGCTCATGGATACAACTACAGTCATGAAGGAGAGAGAAATCAAGTACAGTAACGAATATGAGGAAAATCCCAAGTAAATGTCTCCATTTATAATATATCCTGGTTTGTATTTCTTTTCCTTTCAGCTTGCCCAAAAAATCAACAATATTGAAACCAGCTGGGCTCTTGGAGCAATCCTGCATGACATGGATTCACTTCACAAGCTCCAGTATTAGGGCTTTCAGAGACGACGGAACTTAGCAGATCCATGAGGAGGAGGATGCTGCCCCTAAAGCTTTGGAGAAGATGCATAGGTGTGGATATTTTTGTTTGTTGCACAGGAGACTACTGCAAGCTCTAGTACTGTCAATAAACTACTATTCATATGCTAATAGAATAAAGGACATTTGACATTGCCAAGGGCCGGGCCACGCTCCCTCAGGCAGCTTCAGGGGCCAGATGGCCTTTTCCCCCTGCCTGCCACACATGGCACTTCCAGCTGTGACAGAGGTATTGAGGGGCCACATGAAATGAAGTTGTGGGTCGCATCCTGTAGTTTGAAAACCCCTGCTATAGGAGAACTATAAAATTCTCCCTTATAGCAACAAAATCGTATAACCATTAGGTTTTGGAGGAAAAAATGGCATCCCATATGACAATTTTCCCTATGGAAAAAATCGTACAACAATTTTTCAATGAGAAAAACCACTTAGCAAAAAAAAAAATAGTTGTATGATGCATCCCATAGGGAAAATTGCTATACAATTGCTATACAACATCAGATAGCAGTTGTATACTACAACAATGAGCCCCATGGAATGGATTAAAATCATTGTACGAGGTACCACTGTACTATATGTACAGTATTTCATTAAAAAAAATTGAACAGTTTTAGACCTGAAAATAACTGAAACCAAGGGAAAGAAATCCGTGAATATTGGGAGCAGGGATCCGGAGAGAGAGAGAGAGAGCTCTTATACACAGATAAAATAGCTTTGACTAAAATAGCTTTTCTGCAGTGAACTCCAGAACTCTGGTGTTTCAACTTTGGTACTTTAACATACCAATATTATTTGGGGGAACTACACATCTCCTAAAAATATATAATTCAAAAGCAGTTGGTTTAGTTCTGGAAAACTAAAGGCCACAACAGCTTAAACCAAGCCAGCATATCTAAGATTAAACTGGATGAATGTAAATACAATCTTTTGGTGCAGAATGAGAATTGAGTCATACTGTACTATATTCTCCAATTATTCTGTAGTCTAAGAATAACAAATGAAGCAAAACTTTTTCTCTTAGTAATGAAACTAGTGTCAAAAACAAATGCAACATTCTGTATTTTAGGTTGAGGATTTGCCTTGATTTTTTTAATGTTTGAGAACTAAATTGGCATCTGCTTAATAACATTGCTTTGGTTGGTCTAACTCTTCCTAATTTGTATTGAGATCAGTCTTTCAAACACTGACTTGTCATTTCTTCAGAACCTCTTTTTTGTTGTTGTTGTTGTTCAGTCGCAAAGTCGATTCCGACCCTCTGCGACCCCATGGACCACTGTCCTCCAGGCACTCCTGTCCTCCACCATCCCCCTCAACTCGCTCAGCTCTGTGCCCATTATCTCCACAATACCATCTAGCCAGCTCATCTTGGGCCGTCCCCTTCTTCTTTTGCCCTCGACCTTTCCAAGCATCAAGGCTTTCTCAAGTGAATCCTCTCTTCTCATTTGATGTCCAAAGTACTTTAGCTTCATCTTTATTATTTGACCTTCTAAGGAGCAGTCAGGTTTGATTTCTTCTAAGATTGACCTATTTGTTCTCCTCGCTGTCCAGGGGACTCTCAAAACTCTCCTCCCACACCTCTACTATTGAATTAATGGGTTATGTTAGAATTGCTCCAGTGAGGTAAAGACCTTTAAAACCAGAAGCAGCTGAACTATTTCCATTGTCTTTGCCATTATTTTGTTTCTATTGTGGTTCTAGCAAATCCAGAATGTTAAGAAGCATCTGCTTGAAGGCAGGAGAGAGCCAGATATGGAGCTTGGGAAGGTTGTTGCTTTGACATGCAACTCCCAGAATCTCCCAATGAACATGATTAGTGGACTCTGGTGCTATCAGCCATGAATCCCAGTGGCTAGGGAGATTCTAGAAGTTGTAATTTAAATACTTCTTTGCAGAGGTGTCTATGATTTCCACAATTGGGGTTCTGTGGCTGCACAAATATGCCCTTATATACCCCAATTGTGTGAATTATAGATGACCACTCAAAGAACCAAGTTACAAGTAACCTGTCCTTTCCCAAGCTCTAGCCAGATACTGTACTAGCCTTCTGTAGATGCTTGTGGCATTATCATCTCAGAGATACATAGTGGCTTGGGCAGAGATTCTAATGGGCAACTGGCTTCTAGAAGTGACCAAGTGCTTGAACTTGTCGTTAAAATCTCTGGAATTAAATAACCAGAAGTATAAAAGAGGTTTGTTCCATTTAAACGTTAAAACAGAAAACTACCTCTTAAGACTCTCTTAATGCTTATATAATGCTGTCAACATCAAAAAAACGCTTGGATCTGGATTCTCCATTGCTTATTTATAGACTGTAAAGTTTTGTGTCTTATTCTTGACTCAGCCTCATGATGTTATAGATAACTCCTTAGCTATGGATTTAAGCCAGCAGCCAAATAGCTACTAATATTACCTAGTCAAGGTGAGGAGTTGGGAGTCAATTTCTAACATGAATGTCAGAATTAGTAGTCAGTTATGATTGTAAAATCACATTACTTCATGTTTAATATCTTGATGGGTCAGAGTGTTTCATGTCCTGTCCTCTTCACATTCACTGAGGTCTGCTCTCACTTTTGAGTTGCACAATGCATTATTTTCAGTAATAGTCAATCTAAAGCAGATGGTTAAACAGTATATTAGAAGAAATCGATCTGGAGCAAACAGCCTATTTGTTGGTGCCACAGTCATGTGGTTCCTCCCACTGGAAGGGGAAGTGAAACACGACCATGCATACGCAAAATGCTGCCGTAAATGCACCCACAGCTATCGTAAATGTGTTTACGACAGCTGTGGGTGCATTCACGGCAGCATTTTGCACATGTGTGGGCACATTTTACTTCCACTTCCAGGAGCGGCAAGGGCAGCATGGGCTGGATGATTTGGCCATAGTTTGGGCATTCCTGGTTTAAACACCGAGTCAGACTTCTCATATAATGTTTGTACTAACCACCATGCAGATGCTTGTAAGGAGAGAGTTTCAGTGCCTAGCTACATTCTGATAGGTTCATCCTCATTTTCCTTCTCCAAAATGGCCAGTTTGTTCAGTATGAGGATTTTCATCTCTTTCACTATCAATTTTTATAATTTTCTGGAATGTTTAAAAGACACTTGCGGGTCCTGAAAGCAATCAACTGTACGCACTTGTGATTCTATCTTTCCTAATTTAAATTAAGTTAGTATGAGCCTTCAGCGTTATGTATATTTAAATTTTGTATGGGATTTGTATGTTTACAAAGGCTTCTTGGGTAACTGAGGAGATCTTTAATAAAAACGATGTTCTTGAAGTGCCACCTCATAGGAACATTGCCTTATTTTTGAATAAATGAATGTAACATGTTTGCACTAAGTAATGATTATAGAAAGCTGGTCAAGATTAAGGAATGTGGGGAGTATATGTAATTTTGTATGTGAGAGGGTGTCATTAGGTACCTTTTTAGGTACAGTATTTGTAAAAGGGTATTGAAGGAACGTTACTATCCCAAGGTAACATTGACCTTTCAGTTGCTAAAAGCCCTGAAGGTGAGGAGAATCCCTTTACTGGAACATTTTTAGCTAACAGAAGGGGAGGTAGAAATTAACCAATTCCTTCTTGTCAGCTGCAATTTCAGTAAAAGTTGTACCTGCTGCTGTTGTTTAAAGACCTGACATGGTACCTAACAACACTTTTAACACTGCACATAGTTTGGCTATAAGATAGAAAGCAAAACATAGCAAGTGTGCAGTTCCTGTCAACATAGTGCACAGATTGTATGAATGCAGAGCATGGAGAAGAGAAAAAGATGTAGATTTGGTCAGCAATTTCAATAAATCCAGTATCATAATTGTGTGTCTTTAATATAGTGTTTCATATTGCAGCTTTGAAGAATCTGATTAACAAGTGACTTTATGTAACAGAGTTCCTCCTTGTAAGCACAGAATCTTATGATGGGGGAATAAAATCAAAGGGCAAAACTCTGCTAGTACTGTATTTGATTGTCATTGCCTTATTCACTTGAAGCAGCATGTGTACAAATACATTTCAGCTTTTTCCAAAAATAATTTTATTGCTAATAAAAACATTAATTTTAAGAAAGCCTTTGTTCTGTTGGGTATACAGTATGTTATACTATTGGGTTTATCAGCTTCCTAACTGCAGCAGAGGGAGAAATCAGAGTTTACAATCACCACTGATGCCATTGATTTAACAATAACAAAATACTCTTGCTTTTCACTTGCCAGCAGTTCCAAATCTTTTACTCATCCTTTACTAGCATGATAGAGGTGTTTAACTGATTTCTTGTTATCCTGCTGAAAAGGCAGACCCATGTAACTGTCAAGCCCAGCTACAGCACCTGCTAAGTAAACCACCTCCTGCCAACCTAGCAGTTAGAACACAAGAAATTGCAAGTAGATAAATAGGGACCACTTCGGTGGGAAGATAAACAGTGTTCCGTGTGCTCTGGTGTCTAGTCATGCCTGCCACATGAACACAGAAACGTCTGCAGAAGCAGATAGCACTGGCTCTTTAGCTATGAAACAGAGATGAGCACTGAACCCTAGTCGGATACTACTGGCTTTCGAGCAAGGGTGACCTTTACCTTTAAGTAAATCACACTGATGGAAATTTTATTTCAAATAAACACACTTTAGGATTAGAACCTTATGGTAGTAGAAACCCTCTATAAAACTCCGTTGAGTTGATTTTTAACCAGAGCTGGAATCCTAGGGAAATGTTCTGATAGTTAGTTCAAAGTTGGGGTGGGGAAAGAGAGAAGATTAGGAAGAAAGGGCAAGGGTTAGGGCTACATCAAACAACAGGGACTGGGGAAAGACAAGAACTACCTTGAAAGTCAGCTATCAGACAGAGCCTACAAAAGGGAAGTAAATTCCCCTCCAGAGTATCATTTTGTATTGGTTGCATGTAGTGTTTGGAAGAGCAATTTACGTGAGGTTGAGCATTCAGAAGAGAAGTCTTAACAGAGCTAACAAGGTTTGTCATTAACCAGCATTTCAGAAGAACTTGGAAGTAGCAGTTTTTGAGCAACAGCTGTTGTTGACTACAACTTGTATCCAAGAATGCATTTTTTCCTGAAGCTGGAAAAATGTCATTGGCGTGAATTTGTTGAAGGTGGATCCCAGCTTGCCATGAAGTAGCCTATTATCATGGAACCATCTCCTGCGGTACACATGAGATGAGACATGCATGATTTAACACCAGGACTGCAATGGATTTCTGCACCCTTGAGGATATGGACAAGGTGCGCCTCCACAGCCAGTCCATCTGGCATGGCCTCTTCCGGCTCCATGACCATTGGGAATCAGAGTTCCTCCTCTGCTCATCTTGCCATTGGGCCCAATATGATGGTTTCCAGTGGCATTTCCTCCACTGAGGAGACAATCGCCCCACCTAAAGGGGCTCATCTGCCCATAGCTGTTGGCCCATTTAGGGAGTCAGGTTAATTTACGACCGCCTGACACTCGGTGTTGAGTTGCTGGCTGTACGGTCTATACCATTACAGTAGCGGGTGGCCAGACATGTTGAGTAACAGTATCTTCCAGAGAAAGCACTTTTTCTTGAATACATACCTGATTGTGCATCTTGATTATATCAATATTTTTCCTGTGTCCCAGTGATATTTGACCTGGTTCTAGCAGTGACAGTGACAAAAGCTGAAACTTTCCAGGTTTTCTTCTCTTGGAAGGCATAGTTTTTCTGTTTTCCTAGTTTCTTATGAAGGCAGAGTTTACCACTTTGGCAGCTTCACAGTCACAAAACTCCAATATGTTTCTTAAAGTGCAAACAAGACAAAAAATAGCACCAGAGCAAAAGCCTCAGAAAGGAATTGTTTTTTTTTAAAAAAAATAATTATTCAAAGAGGTTAAGATGTTCTTTAGAGATCAGCGAATGAATCTAAAGTAGGTGGATGTTCATTACACGGTTAAGAGTTCCCATTCAGAAACTTTTCAATTAAATACAACTGCAGTAAAACAAATACTCCAAAAGAGAAGCTTTGGTGGGGAGTAGTTTTAAAGAATTTTAGAAGGATTGCAAGATATGGGAGAAGAAATTTAAAGAAGTGCCATCTATACATGAAGCCTAACAAGGCCTGCTTATAGGCCAGAAGAAAGGCTGATCTAGAAGAAGCCACAAGTTATATTTCCTTTTATTATCAGGGTCTGGCAATATTATATCTGAAAATAAAACAATGGCTGAATTCTGCTGTGCAGCTCCACTTACACAATGGGAATTGGATTATCAGAAGCCAGAAATCAATGTTTATTAAAGGATTTCTTTGGCAACTGCAGGCTACATGTGACTGTTGCATTATGTGTGAGTTGTGCACATCCTATAATCATCAAAGAAAGGCTTTAATCTGCAGTGTGACTGCGGTGGCTCAGTGGTTAAGAAGCTCACCTTGTTAGTTGGAAGGTTGGCAATTCAAGACCCGAGTACTGTATGACAGAATGAGTGCCTGTCTCTGTCGCAGCTCCTGCCAACCTAGCAGTTCGAAAGCAATAAATAGCAAGTACAGTAATAAATAGGGACTACTTTGGTGGGAAAAGATCTTGGGAACATGAAAGGAGCCTCATTTGGGCGTCCCCCGAGAGGAGTTCCTCCAGGAAAATTTATTTGTGCTTTTGACATGATAAATTCTGCAGTGATTTTGCACTGATGCTGATTTAATTGTTTATAGGCATAATTGTGAAACTGTACTGATGAATCGATATGAGCCTAAAGTCTGCTTGCTCATATCCAGGAAGAGCTTTATGGCAAGAACAAACACTCTTGAGGGTACACAAGAGCAAAACCAAATTAGAAGATGGAGGAAGGTGCTCACTGGACAAGGAACATCATTAAAGGAGGATATAACCAAGAAACTCAACCTCCCCTACATCACTTGGAGGACCCTGAATAGCCTGAGGGTTGGAGTCCCTAAATGCAAGACCGACATACTTAATTGGGGGCTGCTGGTGGACAACAAGATGCTGTGTGAATGTGGAGAGATACAGAATCCACCTCATTTACTGGTCTGCAGATTACTGCACTGCTCGTCAGTCCTCATGACTTAAGTTTGGCCAATGTCAAAGCCAAGACACGATAGAAGAAGAACTGATATACTGTAGTAAGTTTAAAGTTTTTTTTAAAAGTAACTGAAGACTACATTTTGAGGCCTTCTAATAAACATTTTTACAGGTGCATCCAAGTCAATATCAAGTATGACCAAATAAATTGGCATTGGGGGCCGGATCCGGCCCCTGGGCTGTAGTTTGGACACCCCTGATATCTACATTTTTTTCAATGCACACCCCAAGGGCAGCTGTACTGGTAGGGCCGGCGCTGCTGCGCAAAACCTTCCGGAAATCGCCGCAAACCCGGCCGGCTCCCCCCCCCCGGCCTCCTTTCCAGAGTGAAAGGTGGGGAAATCCGGAAAAGGGATTGGGCGGCACAGTGGTGGGATGTCAAAAATTTTACTACCCCACCATGACATCATCACAGTGTGGGTGGAGCTAACATCATGGGCAGAGCCAATGTCATGACATCATGATGTTGCAGGTGGAGCCAAAGAAAACAAATTAAAAAATTATAAAAAATAAAATTAAAATAAGCACACACACACACACCTCAACCCACCTACCCGCCCACCCACAGCACAAACCTGTAAATAAAATAAATAAATAAATAACACATTAAAATACACCCAAGCACCCACCCACCCACAACACAAATCAACCAGAGCTTTTAAACCAGAGCTTAAAGCTTATTCTGGCTAATCTTTCTCACACTAGGTCAGATGGAAGGAACTACAGAATGAACTCACCACAAGATGGCTTCATTTTGGCACTTTTCAACTTTTCAACAGTTAAAGAAGTTACGTACTAAGTCTTTGCCTAACCAGTTCTCTAGGATATCTAGGGGAGCAGGCTATAGGGAGCTTCAGGCTAGCAGCTTCTCTTCCTCCTCTCCACTTGGGAGGACAGCAAGGAGGCTGTGCATACGCGCCAAGCACTGTAGGCGTGCATGCACACCAAGTGCTTGGCGCGCATGTGCAGTGGGGGAACCAGTGAAAAGGTAAGCCCCGAAGGTGGTTCCCCCCAAAAGCTGCAACCAGTTCTCCAGGACACTGGGGAAAGTTACTACCGGTTCTGGAGAACTGGTGAGAACCTGTTACATCCCATCACTGGGGCGGCAGAAGCAAAATCCAGGGCGCCCGGCTCTGGTTTGGAGAGCTGCGGTGTCTACGGCGCAGGCGCTGCCGCAGCGAAGAGGAGGGTCAGGATCAGGCCCTGCTGCTTTGCGCAGGAGATCCACCTCCTCCCTCTGCCTGCTTTCCTCCCGCCTGCCTGCCTGCGGGAAGCGGGTCCTTCCTTCTCTTCCAAGGCGGCCTTCTTTGCGCCCGGGCCGGCTTTCACGTGTGGCTCGATCCAGACAGGATGGCTGTGCCGCTGACCGACAGCGAGCGGAGGAAGCAGATCAGCGTGCGGGGCATCGCCGGCTTGGGCGACGTGGCCGAGATCCGGAGGAGCTTCAACCGGCACCTCCATTTCACCCTGGTCAAGGACCGGAACGTGGCCACCCCGCGGGATTACTTCTTCGCCCTGGCCCACACCGTCCGCGACCACCTGGTGGGGCGATGGATCCGCAGCCAGCAGTATTACTACGAGAAAGACCCCAAGGTAAAAAGAAAGACCCCCCCAACCCTGGTCCCACCACCACCCCACCACGCGTGCTTTTCTTCCCCCTCCTCCTCCCAAGAAGACGCGTGAAAGCTATACGTACACACACACACACACACACACACCAGGGCTGTGGCCAGGATGCTAGCTGTGGGTGGGCAAGCTGCTAACTCAGGGTGGGCGATGCCCATCCTGGCCGCCCCCTGGCTACCCACCCACCCCACACAAAGGCTTTCCAAGCAGTCCCAGATTCATACGTGCAAAAAGGCGCGCCAAGATGAAGGAGGCCTTGCCCGATGTGGGAGCCCCCCCCCCTCTGCTGGCCAAGATGGGTGTGTATGTGCTTGTTGTCGGAGAGTAAACAACACACAAAGACAAAAGCCGTCAGTGGCACCTTAAAGACTAGCTGGTGTGTTTTCATGTTAGCTTTCGTGGATCAAGCCCACTTCATCAGACATAAGAGTACAGTAATACCTCAGATAACATTAGTATCGAATAACACTAAAATCGCATAACATTAAGCAATCTAGCGGGAAGAATTGCATCGGATAACATTAAGATCCTATGGGATGCATCAGATAACAACCGCTAAAGCCTGTGTGGTTACAATGTATCTCTATGGCTCCCATAGGATTTTAACATGCATCGGATAACACTAAAAATCGTATAACACCAAGACTTGTGGAACCAGGTTTTAGTGTTATCTGAGGTTTTACTGTATGTATGTATGTATTTTCGACTTATATGCTGCCCCACTCGCATAGCGACCCTGGGCAGCTTACAGAAGAAACAGTTACAGTACATAGCACATTCCATACCATAAAAACAATTTCAAATATCACATAGTAAATTACAAATATCACATATACAGTGAAACTTCATGGTATTAATTTATACAGATCGGGTGCACAAGGGTTGGTTAGTATAACATAAGTTTACAAATCAGAGTAACCATTTACAATGTTTATTTGTATTTACATCCATCTACTAACCATTTACAACTTAACAGAATCCGAACCCTAATCAGGAATCTTCTGTTATTACTGGTTGTAAATAGTCACACTAAACTGCAAAATTATCTGTTATACTAACCAACCGTTGTGTACCTCTGTATCTGATATGTACAAATGAATGTATAATGTATAACTTAGGTCCGATGAAGAGGATTTGATTCACGAAAGCTAACATTAAAATACAGCAGTTAATTTTTATGGTTTCATAACTTTTTTGCCTTTTTGTTTGGTTTATTCTCTGCTATGCGGTTTTCCTTGCAGGGAAAGAGTGCACCAAAAAAGGCTACTGGAGCGTAGCAAGCAAAAGAAGGGATCTGTCCAAGACAGAAACTTAAAAGGCCTTTGGCCGCACTGAAAATTAAGGGGAAATCTCCTCTCCCCCCCCCTTTTTTTTTTTTTTTTTTTTTGCTTTGGGTTTGGGTTTGCACACGGTGATTCTGGTTGCCGTGAATGAAATATATGTGTCAAACCTTGGAGTTTCGAGGGCGAAGGATGAATAGATTTCTGAAAGAGAAGAGACAAAGTGCATTAAAATCAGAACCCAAATAAAATTTGTATTTCTCTCTTAGGAGTGCACCCATCCAGAATGATAAATAATTATAGATATAAAAAGTCCCTGGGAGAATTAAGATATGGTTGCTCCCGTTCTCCTTTATTCTGTTTTGAGCAATATTGCAGTGGCAGAGTGACATCTATTGATGTTGCAGAATAGCAACAGCAATTACACATGCATACCACCTCACAGAAGGGATTGACGTGGCTTAGTGGTTAAGATGCTGAACTTGATGACTGGAAGGTCAGCAGTTCGAGACCCAAGTACTGCATGACGGAGTGAGCTTCCATCTCTGTCCCAGCTCCTGCCAACCTAGCAGTTCAAAAACAAGAAATTGCAAGTACAGTAGATAAATAGGGGCCACTTTGGTGGGAAAGTAAAGAGCGTTCTGTCTAGTCACGCCTGCCACATGTCTACGGAAATGTCTGCAAATGCAGACAGTGCTGGCTCTTTGGCTATAAACAGAGATGAGCACTGAGTCGGATACGATAGGCTTTCAAGCAATGGTGACCTACAGTATACCTTTACATTACCACCCCATAGTGGGAAAACATTGGGTAGTCTAAAATGATGGTGATGCAGTGGTCAAACTGCCGTACAGCAGCCAGAATGTTGGGAGTTTGATTCTTACAGGGAACAAGGTTGACTTAGCCTTCCATCCTTCCGAGGTCAGCAAAATGAGTACCCCGGATGTTGGGGCAAAATGCTAATTATCTTATGAACCCCCCAGAATTTGCACTAAGTGCTATGGGGTGGTTTATAAGTGTCATTGCTGTTGCTATTTTCTTTGGAAACAGAAGGAAGTCTTTGTAGTTTTATTGTTTAAGAAATTCTGGTGAATTTGCGTGAATGGCATAAATTTATTTGGTAGAAAGCTACATTTCTGAAATAAATTACCTGTTTTAAAATTTTGGTGCCTTTGGAATTGCAAAAACAAGAACTAGCATGCTGGATTTCCTGTTGAAAATCCACCTATTTCGCCACCTGTGAATGGCTAAATGCCAGCAATATCCACAGAGCTGGATTTCCCTCTTGAAATGTATGGAATAATTGCAATCTAAACAATATAACAAAATCAGGACCAAAAATTAATAATAATACTTTAGCACCTTTAATACTAACAGAGTGATTTCAGTACAGTATTAGCTTTCATGGAGCATAACCTACATCCCTGGAAACCGGAAGGACAAATCGGTTGCAGGTTTATATACAGAATGGACATGGAGAGGGCTTAGATCAGGGGTTCACAACCTTTTTGTACCATGGGCTGGACAATGACCTCACCCCGGACAGCTGAGTGTGCCGGTCACATATTCCTCCTTCTGTAAGCTCTTCTGTAAAACTCATCCACAGCTGTCATAAACGCATTTAAGACAGTCACAGGTGCGTTTATGGCAGCGTTTACAACAGGCGCAGGCACATTTACTCATGTGTGGATATGTTTTATGGCTGTTGTAAATGTGTCTGTTTCCAGTAGTGGCGAGGGTGGCAGTAGGCCACATGGAATGGTACCATGGGCCGTAGGTTGGTCACCCCTGGCTTAGGCAGTCATGCCTTTAGGTCCAGAGACTAAATTACCTCAAGTATATCAGTATGCAGCTTCAAAGGTACTGATGATGAAGGTGAATTCAGTTGAGAGACATGAGGATTGCTAAGTGCCAAACCCTGGGAAATACATCAACCATGTCTATTGGGAAACTTCCAAATAGCCTTTCTTTGTTGCGCTGCCCTCCATTAAGTAGAGAGAGGCCATTTATCAGTCTTTATTTATTGATGTACAGTATTGGCTATGCTCATGGCGATTGGCCGTTAAGATTGTCCTGAGAATATAAAGCAGTGGCCTTCCATTTGCCTTCTGCATCGCAGTGTGACCCCCATTCCGCTGAGCCAGTTCCACGAGTCACTTTCTGGTTCTGAGCCCTTCTGGCACACAAAGTCCTCCTGAGCCCCAGGCCAGTATTGGTGAAGCTGCTGCCCTCCATCAAGGTGGATTCAAGTGGGATTTAACCCACTTGGGGACCATCGCCGCTCTTCCCAATGGACTTCGCCACCCAAGACCATTAGTCCTCAGGATTGTCAGATTAGTTAACCACCACCTGACACTCAGTGTTGAGTCACTGGCAGTAGGATCTACTCTATCACTATAGCAGGATAACCTGGCCAGACTTCTTCTTATCCCTAGATTTATCTAATCCTTGTTTTCCTCTTTTCAATTCATCTGTGCTGGTGGCCTTCACTATATTTTTTTGGCGATGCTAGAAGGTTCTCCCCCCCCCCCCTTATATTTATCAGGCAACAAGGTGACTCCTTTCCAGTGTTCTGAGAGGATGGTTTCTCCCAAGTCATGCTTTCCACACACCATTAGCTTTTATTGCCATTTTCTGTGCGGTCTCCGGCTCATCCTTAATGAGTCCATCAATCACTGTGAGCTGAGCACTGCGGTGATCTCATCCATCCTTCACCACAACACCAGACAATTCCAGGAGAATAAAAATATGTTGGTGGGAGGCTGGAAGAAAAGTGCAATAATGAGGCTCTACTCAGGGACTGTGGCGGCCTAGTGGTGAAGACACTAAACTCGATGACTGGAAGGTCGTAAGCTTGAAGATTGGAAGGTCAGGAGATCAGCAGTTCAAGACCAAAGTACTGCATGACAGAGTGAGCTCCTGTCTCTGCCCCAGCTCCTGCCAACCTAGCCGTTCGAAAGCAAGGAATTGGAAGTAGATAGATAGGTACCATTTCTGTACCTTTTTGATGTAGGTTTGATGCAGTCCCTGTTTGATGTAGGCAAGACTTTTTTTTGGAGCATAGGACATAGGAGAGGAGCTCTTTGCTGGCAATATGTGAATCACATTTAGGTGTCACTATTAACTGTGGTGGCTTAGTGGTTAAGATGCTGAACTTGATGACTGGAAGGTCAGCAGTTCGAGATCTGAGTACTGCACAACAGAGTGAGTTTCTGTCTCTGTCCCAGCTCCTGCCACCCTAGCAGTTTGGAAGCAAGTAATTACAAGTAGATAAATAGGTGGGAAAAGTAACAAAGTTCCATGCACTCTGGTGTCTAGTCATGCCTGCCACATGTCTGCAGATGCAGACAGCGCTGGTTCTTTGGCTATAAACAGAGATGAACACTGAACCCTAGAGTTGGATACAGCTGATTTTTGAGCAAGGGCGACATTTACCTTTAGGGTATATGCAGGTAAAACTCTCAGAATGGGAAATTACACGATTCGTAGTCCAGGAAACTGAAAAATCCCATCCCTAGTGTGAGTCAAACAGCAACTTCTAGGGTGGTTCTTTCAGCCCTTGGAGTCCACTAGAACTAATTTTCTTTCTGATGAAAAAAGTCCTTCCCACCCATCATGTTTCCTGGGAATATAATTCTCCTGTAAACAAAGGGGTGGTTTCATTTGCCTTGTTTTATATGAACATCTTGGTGTCATGGGGATTTTCCTTCCCAAAACTTTCTGGAAATTTCAAGTTTCAAAGGCACAGAGGTGGTTATTCTGATATATATATATTACTTTAACAGTAGCATTATTTTTTTGTTTTAATATGTATTGTATTGTATTTGGTGTGTTATTGATAGGTATTATGTTATGATTTTTTGTGTGTACCTGTATTTTGTTTGTTAATTACTCTTTTTTAATTAATAAAAATATTAAAAAACAAAATAAAACAGTAGCATTATAAAATAAGAGAAAGTAATTGACATCAGGTATTGAAAAGGGGATAAAAATAAGATCTTTATTTTTAAATGGAGATTTGAAGTTTATGGTAATGATATGATTAATGATATGTAAGTGGAAACTAAATCTTAAGGTAACAAGAATATGTAAGTGATACCTGAAGAATTTGAATCTGTTGATTTTCTTTTATGCCTTTTTATGTTTTGTTTTTGCTATTCTATTCTATTTTATTTTTGCTTACTGTATATGTAATTTTTGTTTTAAAAATCTAATAAATTTTTAAAAAAAACAAAAACAAATCAAGTTTAGTATTCGTCTGTCTCTCCCACGAGTCCAAGCTGGGCACATTGTTGCTGTTCCTATGCCAGCTCCAGTAACTGTGGAGACCATGAAAAAGAGGTATTGTCCCATTGCTGCAGTGAATCTTGAGGACCATTTGACATAAGTACTGTATAGTCTTTTGAGGCTGCAGGCAGATGCTTTAGACTCGTGGTCTCCAGTCTTTTGTGCTGAGGGTCTCTGGTAAATTCGGCCCAAGTGCTTCTGATTTTCCAATGATGTTTGGGTCTGTCCTCTGCTGACCCCACCTGTTCCTCTCCTTTCCATGTTGTTAACAGCTTCCTGGATCATAAGAGAACAGGTCAAAGTTTCTTCTTATTTTAAACTTTCTCCCAGTGTGATGTAGTGCTGTCAAATATGCTGGCTGGGAATCATGGGATTTGTGATCCAACACATTTGGAAGGTGCTGAGTTGCAGAAGCATATTATAAGAAAACAAAACCAGAACCCAAGATGGCCATTGGAAAAGACTGCTACTTCCATAACTAATCCTATGGGAGGGTGTGGCTTATATCTGACCAGGAAGATAAATGCTGATAAAAAAATAATCTAAGGTTGTCAACTGCCCAGAAAGCAAAGTGAAATAGATCTGTTCCTGAATCTTTAGTGGGGTTTGATCTTCAAAAAATATCAAGAGTAGTCTTTCATGATGCATTGAGCACCCAAGTTTTGTCATATCTGGGTGGCTGTAGACAATGGTGGGATTAAAAACATTTTTACTACCTACTCTGTGGGCATGGTATGGTGGGCGTGGCCAGGGGAAAGCGCTGTGTTGCATCCAATATAGGACTACTTTATTTCAAAACTTGGATGGGCGGGGTCAGCCAGAATTTCTGCTGCCGGTTTTGGTGAACTGGGATGAACCTGCTGAATCCCACCACTGGCTGTAAACCAATACACTATTGTCAAATGAATGGTTCAATTTAAAAGGCAGCAATTCTAAGTAAGTCCCCTTGATTTCTATTGGGCTTACTTGTGAGTAAGATATCACAGAGTTGGAGTGGTTCAAGGGGGCAACTTAAAAGGCAGCAATCCTAAATATGTCTCCCTGATGGTTTCCGTTGGGCTTACTCTTAAGTAAGAGTTCACAGTTGGATTGCACCTTTAGAACTATGGTTCCATACCAATAATAATGTGTAGATAGCAGAGGACGTGTGCATAGCTAGTCTAGTGTACATAAACATTTCTCTTTGGTCTTCTATGCTGTAGAGAAGGTTTTTCAACACCAGCTCCTCCAACCCTATTGCTACAACAATCCAGGGCTGTAATGGCAGAAGAGAAGAAGAGAGTGCAAAAGCTGGCTTGAGACTCAACGTCAAGAAAACCAAGATAATGGCAACAGGCCCTATCAGTCCCTGGAAAATAGATGGGGAAGAAGTAGAAGCAGTGACAGATTTTACTTTCTTAGCATCCAAGATAATTGCAGATGGAGATTCCAGCCATGAAATAAAAAGGTGACTGATTCTTGGGAGACAAGTGATGAGAAAAATGGGGAACATAGTTAAAAGTAGAGACATCACCTTGCAAACAAAAATTCGCATAGTCAAGGCAATGGTGTTCCTGGCGGTAATGTATCGTTGTGAGAGCTGGACCATTAGGAAAGCTGAGCACAGAAGAATAAATGCCTTTGAAATGTGGTGTTGGAGGAGAGTTTTGAGAGTCCCCTGGACAATTAGGAGAACAAATAGGTCAATCTTAGAAGAAATCAACCCTGACTGCTCCTTAGAAGGTCAAATAGTAAAGATGAAGCTAAAGTACTTTGGACATCAAATGAGAAGAGAAGATTCACTTGAGAAAGCCTTGATGTTGGGAAAGGTGGAGGGCAAAAGAAGAAGGGGGCGGCCAAAGATGAGATGGTATTGTAGACACAACGAGCACAGCTGGGCGGGTTGAGGAGGATAGTGGAGGACAGGGGTACTTGGAGGGAAATGGTCTATGGGGTCGCAAATGGTCGGAATTGACTGCGCAACTGAACAACAACAATGGCAGAGGATGCTATAAGAGCACAGAGAGACGGAAAAATATTTCAGCTTGTGACGTTGAGCCCTACCTGTCCTGCCTAATACCCCCCTGCGTCCACTTGTCCTACTCTTTGTGCGTGGAGTTGGTGCTGGGTCTTCTTTGTCTTTTGGATTGGGGAAGGGGTGGGGTATTTCTTGTAATGTTCTTGATGTTTAATGTTTTGATGTGCTTTTGATATGTGATTTTTGTGATGTAATATTTGGACTTAATGAAACATTGTTTTGCTGTAAGCCGCCTAGAGTTGCTATAGGCGAGTGGGGCGGCATAAAAGTCTAACAACAACAACTACAACTACAACAACAACAACAACAACAACAACAACAACAACAACAACAATAATAATAATAATAATAATAATAATAATAATAATAATAATAATAATAATAATAATAATAATAATAATAATAATAATAATAATAATAATAATAAAACAACCAGTCGGCCGCCAGGCCTTTTTAGGAACTGTGGTAGTACGTCAATACAGTAAAACACTGGATAACGATTGGATCGGATAACCCTAAAATCGCATAACGTTAAGTAATCTGGGGAGGAGAATTGGATCGAATAACGTTAAGGTCCTATGGGATGGATCGGAAAACAACCGCTAAAGCCTGTGTGGTTACAATGTATCTCTATGGAGCTTTAACGTTATCCAATGCATCCCATAGGATTTTAAAATGGATCGGATAACACTAAAAATCGGATAACACCAAGACTTGTGGAACCAAGTTTTAGCGTTATCTGGTGTTTTACTGTATAAGTAAAGGTATTAAATACACATTAAAATACACACAGACACACCACATCCAAAGGTGAGTCACTTACCCTGGGGAGCAGGCTATAGAGAGCTTCAGGCTAGCAGCTTCTCTTCCTCTTCCTCACTTGGGAGGATAGCAAGGAGGCCGTGCATACGTGCCAAGCACTGTAGGTGTGCATGCACACCAAGTGCTTGACACGCATGCACAGTGGGGGAACCAGTGAAAAGTTAAGCCCCAAAAGTGGTTCCTCCCAAAAGCTGCTACCAGTTCTCTGGGACACTGGGGAAAGTCACTTCCGTTTCTGGTGAACTGGTGCAAACCTGTTATATCCCATCACTGTGTAAATCATATGGGTTATTCTCAGTAGCAAAACTGTTGTTGTCCAGTGTAATAAGTGATGAAATATAAATCTGTACACTCACCTTTAGGAAGACAGAAGAGGTTAAAAATGAAAAATATACTTGTTGTAATAGAGAGGCTATGACTTAAGTGTCTTCTCTGACCAGTTGCCTTGCAGCTCTATTGGACTACAGATCCCATTCTCCTTTCAATTAGGATTACTGGAAGTTGTAGGCTTGTACATCTGAAGGGCACCAGGTCAGGCATAGCTGACTAAAGCTTTTCAATCAGCTCTCAAAATGGAAATACATTGCAGAACTTGGGCTAGATGGAGGCTCATAATACAACTGGAGAAAGTTCATTTGTCAGATTAAGAAAGCACTTCATGTTGCCCTTTATTAAAAATGAAAGACAGTTTAACAGTAAACTCTTGTCTGCAAGTATTGGAAGGCAGTCACATTATCTGCATAGATTCAGTGCAACAGTGCTATTAATAATTTTTCTGCTGATGGTTCTTTATCACAAGGGAGCAAATGCAGTTTATCATTTCTTTTGCAGGCACTTTGCCAGGAAAAAGAGAGAGGGATACGTCCCACCACTTGGCATTCCTAAATGTATCAGAGATGTTTTGGAGCAGAAAAAAATATCCATCAATCAAAATACACAAGGAAGAAGGCCTAGAGTTCTTAGGTTAGGCGGGGAACCAGAATATTCAGAGATGAATGATCTGGAATCTTTCCAAGAACAAAATTAGTAAAATGCAGGTTGTCCACTTTGCTGTTTCATCCTCAAGAAAGAATGATACTGACAAGAGCCTCTCCACAAAGATTGGGCCAATGCAATGTTGGACATGGGGCCAGTGATGGAGGATCATGGGAACTTTGATGCTCCCCCGGTGGCTTGGTGGTTAAGGCACTGAGCTGGAAACTAGAAGGTTGGGTTTGGGTACCTGAGAGCTGCATTTGGGGACATGAAAGGAGCCTTATTCAGGCGTCCCCTAAAAATCCTTTCAACCCAGAGTAATCTCTGGCATGAAATTATTATGGGAACTATAATGCAATAACATCTGGAGAATCACGTGTTGCCCGATTCTGTTTCATCCTGAGCCACTGCAACACTATTTTCTAGCCTAGTGGTATCTACTTTTGACAGTGGGTTTCTAATATTTTGCTGGATTTGATTTTTCAGCCCTGATTCATGAGATCCTTTAACTTTGGAGTGAGGAACTTGGATTCTTCCAGATGTTGTTGGACTGCAGTGCATGAATGCCAGCTAGCATGGCCAGTGGTCAGAGAAAATTAGAGTGCTAGTCCAGCAATAGCAGGGAAGCAACAGCTTTCACTCCCCTCCTTCTAGAAAATATTAGCAATGGCCTTCTATGTACAAAGTTGCTGCTCCACCACTAAGTTGTCTCTCTTAAGAGCCCTAGCGGTGCAGTGGTTAAACTGCTATACAGTATTGCAACCAAAAGGTTGTGAGTTCGATCATGACCAAACATGAGTACCCAGCATGTTTGGGGCAAAATGCTAATTAACTGCCCAGAGAGTGTGCTAAGCGCTGTGGGTAGGTATAAAGTGTGATTGCTTTGCTTTTGTGATTGCTTTTCTTGGCAGAGAATTGTCACCGAGCACAAATCTATTGCTAATGCTTTGTTGCTTTGGTGTCAATAATGTAAAAGATAAAGGTCTACCTTGCTCGAAAGCCAGCTGTGTCTGATTCTAGGGTTTGGTGCTCATCTTTGTTTACAACCAAAGTGTCTGCATCTGCTGACTTTTCTGTGGTCATGTGACCGGAGTGCATGGAATGCTGTTACTTTTCCTGCCAAAGCCTATTTATCTATTTGCAATTTCTTGCTTTCAAACTGCTAGGTTGGCAAGAGCTCATTACATTGTGCAGCAATTGGGTCTTGACCTGCTGACCTTCAAACTCAGCATCTTAGAGCCATAAGCCATCACAGCCATTGTGCCAATAATATACAGTTTAAAAAGAACAAATAAAAGGAGCTTATCCAGGCCATCATTGGAGTCAACTGTAAAGGTCTTCCCGAACACTGAGCCAGAAATAACCCTTTCTTCCCATCTGTTCCTACAGAGTTGTCTGACTGTGGGAGCAAATGATAACTCATATTTCTCTTTTTCTGGTACAGTATTTAATTTCTTGACCTTAGCTAATGTGGTTTGCCTCCTCGGTTTTTCCCATATCATTCTTGCAATCAAATTCTCTTGTGGTTTCTTAGGCTTTCATTACAGTAACATAAGATGATGTCAAACGTTGGGTTTTTTAATGCTTTGGGGGAAAGCAAATTTAGCAGTTACACTAAGGAAAGGTTACTTAAGGCTCACTTAAGGTTCACATATAGCCAAGACTTTAAAAATATACCTGCTGCAATTGTTTGCCCAGGAAGCCAGGATGAGTTACAACCTAGGGTACTAAAGCAGGGCTCATTCTTGCCATAAAGCTCTTCCTGGATCTGACCTGGCAGACTTGAGGCTCATATCCATTCAGAGGCTGTCGAAGGTCATTCTCTTGTTTAGTTCTCTCTGCATTCACTGATACTTCTCTCCTTATCTTAGGTCGGGGGGGGGGGGGCAAACTTTTCGGGCCGCAGGCCAGTCATGGAGTTCAGTGGGCTAGTCACATGGCTCCTCCCACCAGAAGTGGAAGTAAAATGTGCCCGCACATGCGTAAAATGCTGCCATAAATGCACCCGCAGCTGTCGTAAACGTATTTATGACAGTTGCTGGTGTATTTATGGCAGTGTTTTGTGCATGCGTGGGTGTGGTTTATTTCTGCTTCTGGGAGCAGCGTGGGTGGCGGGTGCCAGATGATTTGGTGCCATGGGCCAGATTTCGCCCATGGGCCATAGTTTGGCCACCCCTGTCTTAGGTGGAGCAATACTAACAAGAGGATATGTTTTCTCAACTGGTGTAGGTTTGAGGCATCCTGTCACTCACTATTCATTATCTCACATGGAATCTCCGATTTTGGAGAAAGCTGCCAATGACCCTAGTAAGCTTGTTACCTCTGGTACTGCTAATTGTGGCAGAAGCAATTAGATTCAGTGGAAGTATGCCAATAGATTCTGGCTATATTATGGTCAACATATCCATCTTTACTGGAGTCTTTGCTTCTGTTTCAGCAATACTTTCTATGAGAAGCACTCAATGTTCCACCTTTTGCATCCCGAGTTTTGAGTCATTGTGTGCCTGCTTTGTGTGCTTGTCTTTGTTCTGTGTGCTACAAAAGACCTATCTATACAAGCAGAGGCTTGTTCCTGCAACTAACACTTGGCTAGTTAGTTCATCAGTATGCCAGGCAAGGAGGAGAAGATTCATGAACCTGCCTTTAAAATCCCTGAAATCCACACACCGCTCTGTTCTGCTACTGCAGTTATGGCGAACCTTTTAGAGATTGAGTGCCCAAACTGCCATCTGTGCCACACCTTCATGCCCCATGTGAGCAGCCCGCCTTACCCCAGACGAGGAGGCAGCACTCCCATTAGGAGGGGCAAGGCAAACTCTGTGCTGGGCGAGGGAGGAAGTGCTCCCATTGGGCTGCTGGACAGAGGGGCAGGGGGAACTCTGTGCTGGGGGGAGGGAAGAAGTGCTCCCCTGCAGGGCAGAGGAGTGGGGTGAACTCTGTGCTGGGGCAACGGCACATATGCCCACAGATAGGCATGCATGCCATAGGTTCACCACCACTGTGCTAGTACAACACTACAAGATGGGATGGGGTTATCCTTGACCTTTTGGCGGTTTTGGCCTTTGACTCCCATTCATTCCCCAGTTAGTGTGGTCATAAAAACTCATAGTCCAAAAAGTCTCACAGGGCAAAGGTTCTACCTCCTCCCATAGGAATTCACGAGACCATTGATTGCCTTCCTGGCTGGGAGATTCTGGGAATTGATGTTGAAAAACTCAGATTTTTGTAGTTCTACCATCCACCCCCAACCCTCTAACAATCTGTTTTTAAAGAAACTTACACCATGCAGGGGCGTTTACTGAGTGCTTCATCAACAGTGGTGGAGGTATGACCAAATTCTACTTCCTGAGCATGTGGCTGTTTTCTCTCCTTGGATGCATTTTGATCTGGTCCATGGGGGCTTTTGTTACATTCTTACTGAAATGCACAATACTGTATGTTCAAATTAGCTGTGGAAATAATGGGTTGTGCATTTTGTCATTAGTATTTTTGTTCTGTTTTTGATTTGATTGCTTTACACCGGCACTGTGATAAGAGCTGTATTTTTAAAATAATTTCTTTATTTTTTTAAAAAAGGTGCATTACTCATTATTTTTAGGTAAACACGTTGACATTATTGTTGCCATCTGAATAAAATTATATCATTGCATGTTAATATGGTTCACTGTCCTCACAATGCCCTCCAAATTCCCTGGAGTTCCTATGGTTCCCTCTAGTGGCCAGTTCTAATATTGTACTGAGAAACTACGGTATGTCAAAACTACAGAAGATGGGGGTGGTCAGGGGAGAGTATTTTGTTTGCCACTTATGATTGATAAGAGAATGACACAAAAAAATAAAAATTCAATTCAAAATGTTTTAGAAGTCGTTCTTCCTAAGTAACTTAATTCATTGTTGGCAGCTGCTACTCGTATCTGAGCGTACATTTTTCCTGGAAGTCATTTTCTCAGCTGATGGATGTGTCTCTGGTGACTCCACAAACCAATCCTGACATGAAACATGTGACCACGCACAGTACATTGAATAGATGGTGGAGGACATCGTTGAGTTTAATGAAGCTTTTGTGTTTGCCACTTAGCCTCTTCATGCCTGCACCGTTCTCCTTCAAAGTGATCAGTAGCAGCAGAGATGGTTTGCCACCAAAGTGGGTGATCTTAAGCCGCTGGCTCCCAAGTTTGTGGTTTATACCTGACACCGTCATGGTTTGTTTCAACTGATCCTTGTAATCCTTCAAAGGAGCTCCGCAAAGTCTTGTACCGGAGCTAAGTTCACCATAGAGAATTTGACAAGGAAGCCTAGAACCATCCATATGGCGGGCATGCCCTATCCATCTAAGACAATGGCCTATAATGGAAGCTTCTATGCTATTTACATTTGCTTTCTCAAGTGCTGCGATGTTGGTGACATAGTCATCCCACTTCATGTTCAAGATGGACCTTAACAAGGGTTTAGTATTTTACATTTTAAAGGCAATGCAATGGGTAGTTACATGATTACTTAATTGTTACATGTACCCATTGCATTGCCTTTAAAATGTAATATAATATACCCTTGTTAGCAAAAGTAACTAGTTACATGCAGCTTTGTTCTTTTGTGCTAAAAGTAACTAGTTACAAGTAACCAGTTACTCAAATTGTGTCTGCATTTCTGGAATAGTAATGGAATTAGCTCAGGCTGCATGAGATTTCCTTACCTGAAAGCTCCCATCTAGCTGTGAAATTGACAAAATAACAATAGGCCAGTCATTCTTTCTGTGGCTGAACTACTTTACAGGGTTGTTGCATGAAGAAAGTAGAGAGGGAGGAGAACTAAGTATGTTGGGTTGGATTTCTTATAGAAAATGTAGGCTAAAAATGCACTACATAAATGAAAGTGAAAGTATGAGTTACTTCATTAACAGTGTTCACCTCCAATTAAATTGTTCTTTTTCTTTCCTTTCAAAGCGCATTTATTACCTGTCTCTGGAATTCTACATGGGCCGAACATTACAGAACACAATGATCAATCTTGGCCTCCAGAACGCCTGCGATGAAGCCATTTACCAGGTAGATTCCTTCTTGGAGGCATGGGCTGATGATGTCTCTGAATTCATTTGGTCTCGTTGTGTTCTAATGCAGGGGTGCCCAAACCTTTTGGGTTGTGGGCCGATCATATGGTTCAGGGAGCCGGTCACTAAGGCCCGGGGGCCAGGTGTGGCCCCCGATGCCAATTCATCCGGCCCGTGAAGCCCTTGTCGCTCCTGGAAGTGGAAGTAAAACACACATGTACGGGCATGTTTTACTTCTGTTTTACTTCTGTTTCCAGGAGCGATGAGGGCTTCACAGGCCGGATGAATTGGTGTCAGGGGCCGCACCCGGCCCCTGGGCCTTAGTTTGGGTACCACTCTTCTAATGGGAAAAAAATGTGGCAAAATGCCCAGAATTTTATGTTCCAGCAGAATAAATTTAGGCTGAAAAAGAACTGCTTGTAAGAAGTGAATTCTGTGAAAAATTACTAAGGGGAGTTGTGAAATCTTTAGTAAAATATTATTATTAATAATAATTGTGTGCCATGAAGTCAGTTCTGACTTTTGATGACCTTTTCCAGGGATTTCTAGATAGAAAATAAACAGAAATGGTTGACAGTTCCTTTCTTCTGGTGGTGCCCCAGGCCAGTGATGACGAACCTTTCAGAGCACCCAAACGGAAGGGCAGGGCGAACTCTGTGCTGGGGGAGGGAGGAAGCGCTCCCATTGGGCTGCTGGGCAGAGGGATGGGGTGACCTCTGTACTGGAGGAAAGGAGGAAGCGGCGACGGTTTGCATGCCAACAGAGAGGGCTGGGAGTACCCTCTCTGGCACTCATGCCATAGGTTTGTCAACACTACTATAGACTTTTCCGCTTGCCCATGGCTACACAAGTTGGCTCTTCTCCTTGTAGACACAAGGGGAACTGAACCCCCAACCTCTGGCTCAACAGCCAAATACCTAAATCACTGATATATTTTAGATCACCAGTTTATAATCCTTTCAGTCCTATGAAGCTCAAGTTCCAACTACAGTATCTGTCAGGGATCCATGATCAGATCTTGGAAAAGTTACTTTTCTGGACTACTGCTTTCGGAATCCTTTAGCCACCCATGTAGGTTAGAGAATTTGGTAAGTGGTGGTCCAAAATTTCCAGTCTCCACCCTAATGTTTTTCTGATTTAATTAAACCTCACTCTTTGGGCTACTGATGCTGGTCAGAGCAATCGCTTGGGAAGAGGGAAGATGTACTTTTCCCCATGATGCTTCTCTAATCTACAACTGGGGGAGAAGGAATAATTTTACAGATATTTCTGTGTTTTCTGCATGAAGGCAATAATGGTATAGAGGTTAGAAGGTCGGGAGAAGAGGCCGGGGGTAAATGCAACTAATGGGACTGCAGTGGCTTAGTGGTTAAGATGCTGAACTTGAAGACTGGAAGGTTGGCAGGTCAGCAGTTCGAGGTGCTGCATTTAGGTTTATGGGAGTTAGGAACCTGTTGTTGTTTACATGTAAAGGGAGGTCACATTAAATACTTGCCACTTTAGCCTGTGGAAGCTGTTTTTGGGTTTTTTGAATACTGCATACAAATTTCTTGTATTTTCTGTTGTATTCTAGTGAAGATAATGAGAAATAGTTAAATATGGTTATTATACCATTGCTAAAACAATAAATCTAACGGAGGCCTAAGGCTTTTGCACAGTACTGTATGTCTACAAATGTGCCAGTTTTCGCTCACTTCTCAGCAAGCAAGTTGTGATGTACTCTTGATGCTGAACTTGACAACTGGAAGGTCAGGCAGGTCAGCATTTCAAGACCTGAGTGCTGCATGACAGAGTGAGCTCCCATCTCTGTCGCAGCTCCTGCCCACCTAGCAGTTCAAAAGGAACAAATTGCAAGTAGATAAATAGGTATTGTTTTGGCAGGAAAAGTAACAGTGTTCCATGTGCTCTGGCATCTAGTCATGCCTGCCACATGACCATGGAAACATCTGCAGATGCAGACAGCGCTGGCTCTTTGGCTGTAAAGGGAGATGAGCACCGAACCCTAAAGTCGAATACGACTGGCTTTCAAGCAAGGGTGACCTTTATCTGTAACTGAATGCAACTAATAGTAAGGAACAGTGGTTGGATTCAAAAATTTTTACTACCTACTCTGTGGGCATGGTATGGTGGGCATTGCCAGGGGGAAAGCCCTGCGTTGTTTCAAAACTTGGATGGGCAGAGGGGCCATCCAGAATTTCTGCTACAAGTTCTGACAAACTGGGGCAAACCTGCTGAATCCCACCACTAGTAAGGAAGGAAGGCACAGAAATTAAGCACCAGGCAGTGGAGCGCGTTGTTCCAGGTGAGGTGGCAGACAATCATTTCGTGTTTGTTTACTTTTCCAAATAGCTTGGACTGGATTTGGAAGAGCTGGAGGAAATTGAGGAAGATGCCGGTCTTGGCAATGGAGGCTTGGGCCGCCTGGCAGGTGAGTTGGGATTTGGAGTAAGAAGGCAGTGCAAGACTTAGAAGGGGAGATTCTCCTCTTCTTCTGTGTAGTGGAGCCTGGCCCCTTCTGGGTGTTTGTGCGCAAATGTTTTATTGAGCAGCAAGGATTGCTTTATTTGCCATCCCCAGTCATACTGTCCAGTTTTCTCTGGGTTCACAGTATCAGAGTTAAGGGGAAGCTGGACTTTTCCAGCAACAATATTTTCCTCATAGTTGCAATTCAAACTATGCCTTGTCTTGATTTGGAAGTCAAGGTCCATTAACCCCATAAAAGACCAGCTCCTGGTGGATTTTGAAATTGCTTTGTAGATAATGGAACAGCTCAGCTGTCTTTACAGTCCTGCCTTACAGGGGTTGTCATGGTGAGAGGCCTCCCCTCCAAAGACAAATGAACTGGTAATGAGGCAGTGAAATTTATTCAGGCCCAGCTCATGTTCAGGTGATCTGCACAAGCAGCCTTCAGTGGGAATTTAAGCTTGAAAAAGGTTACCTTTTTTTTTTGAACTATCCTTCTCACTATCCCTAAGATGGAACCATGGTGGTTTTCTGGTCAAGAGGTTGAGCTTGATGTCTGGAAGGTTGGCAGGTCAGCAGTTTGAGACCTGAGTGTTGCGTGACAGACTGAGCACCTATCGTCTGTCTCATCTCCTGCCATCCTAGCAGTTTACAAGCAAGAAATTGCAAGTAGATAAATAGGGACCATTTTGGTGAGAAGACAACAGCGTTCCATGTGTTCCAGTATCTAGTCATGCCTACTACATGACCAGGGAAACATTTGCAGGGAGAACTGATTTATAGCTCAGTCTCTTCTACACTGTATTTTATTTGTCCTTACCATTGCTTATTTATCTTACCACTGTGTGATCTTTTAAGCAAAAGCTGAATGGGTTAACCTGATGGCAGATAAATTTTATGTGTTTGTTTCTGACTACCGTTATTTTAAAAAATATATATTTATTTACCTTTATTTACTTTTTATATTTTAGCCTGCTTTTTAGATTCCATGGCAACACTAGGATTGGCAGCTTATGGCTATGGAATCCGATACGAGTTTGGCATTTTCAACCAGAAGATTGTCAATGGCTGGCAGGTGCGTTGTTTAGAAAATGACCGTTCCCTTTTCTTTTCCACTTGCTCCTACAGACAAGTGTGCTTCGGGTAGAAGAAGCACCTTCGCAATCTAAGCCTGCAAAAAGATCTTCCAGGTCCAAACCTCTTTCATGCCTACTTATTGTAACATTCATGCCGAGGACAATTAAAAAGAACTCAATACTGTGGATTTAGTTGTTAATAGTAAGCAAATGGATTAGCAATGCCCATATAGCAATAGATCAGAGCGAGAAAATTACACCCCCATCCATCCCATTTTGTAACTCTTTGGGTGGAAAAAAAATAATGGATGTAGTTTTTACTATAACCTTTTTTCTTTTTGCATATAAACTTTGATATTTTGTACCAAATACAAAGTTTTCTAACTCTTATATTTTCCATAAAATATTAAATTAGTGGGTGTAGCAACTCACTTTTTTTTGGCTAATTTTTCTTTGCTGGTAAAGTGCTGATCTTGTTTTCATGTGAGAGTAAAAAATCTTAGAGAGTTTTTTTAACTACGTGTTTCATAGTATCAAGAGATCCTTCTTCGTTAGAGACAGGAGAATTTGTATTTGTTACATCCTTACTGTGTGACTTTGGCAACAGTGTGACTTTTGCAATTTATAATCGTAAGTTTTGAATTACCATTGATTCTGTGAGGGCTTGATAAGAACTCCTGCTGAACTTTGCAGGTATGAGAAGCATTAATATCAAAAGATGCTAGTTTTCTTTACCATATTTGGTAGCCCCCAAAAAACAAGCACAGGCATACATTTTAATTGTCTTAGCAGGACAGGAATATTTAAGACTAAAATACAGTCAAACCTCATATAACACTAAAACCTGGTTCCACAAGTCTTCGTGTTATATGATTTTTCGTGTTATCTGATCCTCTATGGGATCCATAGAGATACATTGTAACCACACAGGCTTTAGCGGTTGTTATCTGAAGCATCCCATAGGATCTTAATGTTATCTGATGCAATTCTTCCCCCCAGATTCCTTGATGTTATGCGATTTTAGTGTTATTCGATACTAATGTTATATGAGGTATTACTGTACAATAATTACAAGATGTATAAAATTAAAACCAAGTTAAAATGGCATTGTAAAAAAAATTGAAATCAGAATAAAATCAAAAACAGCAGTGGTAGAGATATAAACATATTTTTAAAAACATCAAGCTGCTGAAAAAATTAGAGACACACACAAAAACAGAATACAGCATACGGTAGATACCCAACACGACTGTTGAGAGAGAACATTCCACAACTGGGAGGCAACCATTAAACGAGGCTCTCTTAATAAACCTTATTTTATTTTTATTTATTTATTTATTCTACCCATTTGGGATGTTTCCCGTTCTGGGTGGCATATAGAGAATTTATTGGAAAAAAACAACACCATTCAGCAAACTAATGAAGTCAAATACAGTATCTGATGGCATCTGAGGCAAGCAAGCTCAAATGTAAACATCTAACTTATTGGCAGTGGTAAACTTTCTTTGTAGTTCCACGTAGGAGCAACACCTGGAAAATGTCTCCAAGGGGTTACTCTAGATAACCCCTTTCTCTCTTTTTAGGTGGAAGAAGCCGATGATTGGCTGCGTTATGGCAATCCTTGGGAAAAGGCCCGTCCGGAATACATGCTGCCTGTACACTTCTATGGCCGAGTGGAGAACACTCCAGAGGGTGCTAAATGGGTTGATACTCAGGTACAGTATTCTACTGTAGAGGGGCTTACACAAATGCATACCTCACCAGCCATGCCCACGCCCGGGAACTGTCAAGGCCAGCCGCCGCCGCCGCCGCCCCCCCAAAAAACAAAACAAAAAAAAAAAACCTCCATGGGATTGGCATTGCTTTGCTTGCATATACTGTAATTTCTATTTAGGGTTCAACTGGTGTTTCCACAGTGCCTTTTTGCATAGTCTTTCAAGGGTTGAGTTCTTCTTCCATGACTAGGTCATACTTTAAACCAGGGGTTCTCAAGGTTTTCCTGCCACAAGCTGGGCAACTCCCCCTCAGACAGCTGATCAGGCCAGACACGTGGTTTCCCCTGCTGGAAATGTGTGCATGCGCTTCTGAAGTCATTGCTGTGGGCTGGATGAAATGGTGCCAGGGGCCGGGGCTGGCCCACAGGCCATAGGTTGTGAACCCCTGCTTTAAACTGCCAAAATGGAGCCACTTTCTTGGCTTTGTTGTTGGCCAAACCTGGATCCTCATTGGTACATGTTTCTGGTAGTAACCAGCAGATGAGCCAGATTCTGTATCTCTCCACATTCACACGGCGTGTTGTTATCCGCGAGCAGCAAACCCCCCCCCCCCTCTTTGAGCATGTTGGTTTTACATTTAGGCACTTCAAACCCTCAGCCTATTCAGGGTCCTCCAAGTGATGTAGGGGAGGTCTAGTTCTTTAGCCATATCCTCTTTTAATGTTGTTCCTTGTCCACTGAGCTCCTCCTTCCATCTTCTAATTTCATTTTGCCCTGAAGAATGTTTGTTTTTTGCCATAAAGCTGACTTAAACTCACTAGTCCCTTGGGCACCTTTCCCTTATTCAGGCACCCAGTTAACTCCATTGGACTTCCTCCAAGTCAGTGTCATGGGAGGCAAGCTTCCAGCCACTGTAAATAAACTCCCCTGCCCCCCCCCCCACTTGTGTAAATGGATGGAAGAAAGCAGGTTCCACAGCTTTCTCTCCCTGCCTTTAGCCGCTCCCCAACCAAGGCTTCTTCCTTCTTGCTTTTCATGCATGGAGAGTGAAACAGGAGCTGTCTCAAGGCAGGAAAGGATTAATGTCCCAGTTTTTCTATTGACAGGCCAACAGGACCCAAAGAAGAAACACTTAGGAGTTTATCTTCTTTGGCACAGCTGAAGTTCCTCCTTGCCTGTCTCTGTCTCCCTTTGCCTGTTAGCAAAAGCAATTAGACTTATACACCACCCCTTAGCGCTTAGTGCACTCTCTGAGAGGTTATTTTTTGCCCCCAACATGCTGGGTACTCATTTTACCAACCTTGGAAGGATGAAAAGCTGACTCAACTGTGATCCCTGTCAGGATCGAACTCAGATTGTGAATACAGTTTTGGTTGCAGTATAGCAGTTCAAGGGCCAAGGTGGCTTAGTGGTTAAGATGCTGACCTTGACAACCAGAAGGTCAGCAATTCAAGACCCGAGTGCTGCATGATAGAGTGAGCTCCCATCACCTGTCCATGTTACTGCCAACCTAGCAGTTCAAAAGCAAAAAAATTACAAGTAGATAAATAGGTACCACTTTGGTGGGAAAGGTACCACTTTGGTGGGAAAGGTAAACAGTGTCTAGTCATGCTTGAGACATGTCCACAGAAACATCTGCAGATGCAGACAGTGTTGGCTCTTTGGCTATAAACAGGAAAAATGCACCCCTGCATGCCTCCCTCTTCTCACAATCAGTTGTGTGTGAAGAGACAAATGGTAGCAATGAATATTTCTATGGCTTTTCTCACTAAGGTATGTTACAGAAATCATAGTCATCTCAAATGTAATAAATGCCAAGACAAAAATTCAATAACTTGATGGCACAGAAGGTAGAAAATGTTTTCCAGGAGCACCAGGTTTTCAATGAGAGTAATTAAAATGTCTGTTGTTTTGAAATAGTCACAGTCAAGCTTGGTGTTATACCAGTGTTTCCCAACCTGGGGCCCATGCCCCACAGGGGGACTTCATATCTCAGAAGCCTAAGTCAGTACATTGGCTGATCAGTGCTTTGGGGAATTGTTAGTCTGTGGTTCAGGCATATTAGAAAACAATAAAATAAAAACACTGCAGCACTTTAAAGACTAACTGCTATATTTTTACTATAATCTTTCATGGATCCACTGAAGAAGTGGACTTGATCCATGAAAGCTCACAGTAAAAATATAGCAGTTAGTCTTTAAAGTGCTTCAGTGTTTTTATTTTATTTTTTTGTTTTTGGTTGGGGAATTGACTTTGGCTTCTGGGATTTGAAGTCCAAAAACTAAAGGTTGGGAAACATTGTCTTATACTAATGTAACAGGAAAATAAGAGAGAGAAAAATACATCCATCCCACCAGAGCAGACCGGAGAGGCTCTCCAGTTGTTCCATCGGCCAGAGAGGCGCATCTCTCTGGCACTAGGAGGAGGGCCTTCTCTGTGTCCGCTCTGGCCCTGTGGAACCTCCTGCCAACCAAGCTACGTCTCCAGACGGAGTTGCTGCCCTTTAGGAAGAATTTAAAAACATGGCTGGCAGGGCAGGTATAGGGTGCGGGAGGTCTAATGACCTCAGCCCGCTGAATGATTTAAGCCCCTCCTTCCCTCCAGATGTAGTAATTTGGTATTTTTAATCTTGCACAGTTTTATATCTGAGGGTTTTTAGGAATGTTTGTGTTTTGTTGTGGTGCTTTTGTAATTTGTAAGCCGCCCTGGGTAACCTTGGTGAGGAGGGCGGTGGATAAATATGAATAATAAATAAATAAATAAAAATTTTAGGCAAAGGTTCAGTCTGGTAGGAACACTGTAAACTCCAGTGATAAGGTGTAGGAAATTGTGTTCCAGAGCAAAACTGTGTCACCAAAGGGTTAGATAACTCAGGAGAAGTGATTCTATACTCATGCATTTTCCATGACTGAAGACCTTTGCCTTCAGTTATGGAAAATGCATGAGTATAGAAATATTTGCCAGTGGTGTCTTAAACACAAGACAGTTTTGTTTCCAGCATGACCTTGTGTTGACGGCTTTATAAGCCATATTTGGTCTTCTGATGGCTGCCTTTTCTGTGACTTTCCTTTTAATGTAGACAGTGATCATAGTGCTGCACATTTGTTGCTTGACAGCGTTATAATTGGATTTAAACACTAGCATTCCTCTGGGAGGTTGGCTAAACCTGTAACGAGTCTCAAGAGCGTAGAACAGTTAGGTTATTTTGTACTATCACATTCCCCTCAGCTGTACTACCAGGGAAAATTTGGGAGCTGTGCTATGAAAAAGTTTCTTTAGCTTGCACTATTATTAGCCAGAGTGAAAAAATTATCTTTCAGAGCATTATAGAGCAGGGGTGCCCAAACCTTTTGGGCCGTGGGCTCATCATGTGGTTCAGGGAGCCGGTCACTAAGGTCTGGGGGCCGGGTGTGGCCCTCGATGCCAATTCATCTGGCCCATGAAGCCCTTGTCGCTCCTGGAAGCGGAAGTAAAACATGCCTGTACGGGCATGTTTTACTTCCACTTCCAGGAGCGACGAGGGCTTCGTGGGCCAGATGAATTGGCATTGGGGGTGCACCCGGCCCCTGGGTCTTAGTTTGGGCACCACTGTTATAGAGCATACAGGACTAGTAGAAAGCCCTACTGGTGAGGTGGTTAAACTGCTGTATTGCAACCAAAAGATTGTGAGTTCGATCCTGAGCAGCGCGCAAGGTTGACTCAGACTTCCATCCTTCTGAGGTTGGTAAAATGAGTTCCTGGAATGTTGGGGGCAAAATGCTAATTACCTTGTGAACAGCCCAGAGAGTGCACTAAATGCTATAGAAGTGATTGCTTTGCTTTTGGTTTATATGAGTTGACTGTTGGCTGGCCAAACCAACCCTGCCATTTTTGCAGAAAAGCATTCACAGTGAGCTAAAGACCACTTGTCCGTGGGGTTGTTGTTTTTGTTCTTGTTTTGTTGTTATTTGCTTTATTTTGCTACTGGCTTTGATCCCCCCCCCCTTTCTTCTTGGGGTCTCCTGTATTAACTTTTACAACAGGATTGCTTTTGGGGTGTGCTGTCTTCTGCTATTGTTTTTTTTTTTACTAATTTACTATTCTGTTCTAAATATGCAATTTTTAATTTAGAGTTGAAAGTTGCTGTGGTTGTGTTTTGTTTGTTTTGTTTTTTGAAGAGGAGGAGGAGGGTATATATATTTTGGATGCACCCACGTGCAACATTTTTTGGTCTTATCACTTCAGTAAAAATTTGGCAGTCTGTGGTGCACTTCACTGTTATCTGACTCGTTTTCCTTGCATTAGGTTGTTCTCGCCATGCCTTATGACACGCCTGTTCCAGGGTACAAGAACAATACAGTCAACACCATGAGGCTGTGGTCAGCCAAAGCACCCAATGACTTCAATCTTCAAGAATGCAAGTCCTCTCTCATTCTGAGTTTATTTTTATTTTTGGAAAAAAAAAACAGGTTATTAAGGGAATCTGCAAAAGTAGGATTTATCTGTTTTTGGCATGTTGGGAATTTGTTGTGATTCAGAGGCTGGGGGGGGGGGGGGAGTGAGCCACTTTGTGCTTGCCAGCTGTTCATCTTTTATTTATTTAGAACAGTGATGACAAACCTTTTAGAGGCCAAGTGCCCAAACAGAGGGGTGGGGTGAACTCTGTGCTGGGGGAGGGAGGAAGCGCTCCCATTGGGCTGCTGGGCAGAGGGGTGTTCATGCCCACAGAGAGGGCTGGGAGTGCCACACCTAACACGCATGCCATAGGTTCACCACCACTGATTTAGAACATCTGCATATCACATTTATTAACACAATTTCTGCATGCAAGCCAAATTTAATTGAAAAAGTTTTTTTTTAAAATAGGAATATGAACATCCACAGTAAAATCCTACAGCTCTTACTAAACTAGCTCTTAACACCAGCCAGGGTTTAGTTAAACAGGTATGATTTTACCACATGCTGACCGAGCTGGTGCCTGTTGTAGTAGTAGAAGTAAAAGAAAGAATTTCAAATATAGAGTGCTGTAAGAGAAAAGGTCTTGGCTTACCCTCAGATGTACCTTACTGAGTGACATGCTAAATATGGGCCCTTGATCTGCATGGCCAGGATGAGGTGGGAACAATGATTACAAGGCTGTGGATTTCTTTCTGGACTACAGTTCCTGGAATTCTCCTGACTACAGCTTGTGGTCATGCTGCCTGTAGACTTTTAGAAGTTATTGTCCACAAAGACAGATCAACACACCTTTAGTATTGATCATTAGTGAATGTACAGAACTCGCAGCGTTACAGATTTCCTGGACCGGGCAATTTAGTTGACATATATTCAATTTCTCACTCTAGTCAATATTGGTGATTATATTGAAGCTGTGCTGGACAGGAACTTGGCTGAAAACATCTCCAGAGTGTTGTATCCAAATGATAATGTAAGTCAATTCTCTGCTGCAGAGATTTTATTTAATTTTGCTATAGTTCTACTCTCCTCAACTATTTTGTTAAAAAACAACTAGGAATAAGCTTGTTCTACACGTGCAGGGGAACATCTCTGCTTCTTCTTCCATAGAGGAGCCCCCACAACTTCCAAAAAGCTATGCATGGGCTGAGTTTGGCTATCTTATTTTTTGGTCAGTTGAGTGTGAAGTTCCCCTTAAGAGTCTAATCCAGGGTAGCCAACCTTTTCCCATTGTGGGCCTGACCACACACCCAGACAGCATTGTAGGCCAGACCACGCCCCCAGGAAGTGGAAGCGAGCACATTTACAGCTGACATAAATGCGCCCCTTCCACATTTACACCAGGCATGGTCACTTTGTGCATGCGCGGGTGCATTTTACAGATAGTGTAAATGTGCCCACTTCCACTTCTGGGTGTGGTGGAGAGAGCAACAGGTCAGATGGGATGGTATTGGGGTCAAGGCCACCCCTTGGGCCGTAGGTTGGAAACCTCTGGTCTAATGAGTAGTGAGACTACACTTGACATGGAGCATTGGAGTGACTCCCTTCTTCCTAGCTGAAACATGTGTGATGAAGCAGAAAATGGTGGGTGGAAGGCTCCTGGGTGATTTTTTGGACTGGGAATATTGGAAATTCAGAAGTTCCATCCCTAGTAATTATGATTGTATTTAGATCCTCTGCTGCTGATGATGATTTTCTAGCATTATTAGCATTATGGACTAGATTTGGTAACTTTTTCACAGAGTTGGATTCTGCTGTGATCACTGTAGTTCTATGACTTCCAAACCTGGGGTGGGAAATGTTCATGGGCTAGAACTCCCCAAAGCTTTTGACAGTGGTTATGATGGGTAGCGTTTCTGGGAGTTCTAGTCCAAGAACACTTATAGAGCACAGGGAAGCTAATCCTATCACAGGTTTTGTAATAAAAGCCATGACTGAACAATAACCTCTCTTCTTCGTGGTGTTTCCAAGTTCTTTGAAGGGAAGGAGCTTCGCCTGAAGCAAGAATACTTTGTGGTAGCTGCCACCCTCCAGGACATCATCCGACGGTTCAAGTCTTCCAAATTTGGATGTCGTGACCCTGTGCGAACCTGCTTTGAGTCTTTCCCTGATAAGGTAAATATATAATACACCAGCTGAGCCAAAATCACAAAATACAGAATTTTCATTTCAAGTACACCTCTGTTTAGGCCATTTAGAGGGGACCCTCAACATTTGAAGAATGAACATTACATGACTAAGGAGAAACACTACATAGGATTGGAGATGTCTCCTCACTTCCTCTTTGTTCCTTTGGAACTATGTAAATGGGTTATTTTTACTGTGTCACCATTGTATTAGATCTCCCCCTTCTTGTTCTGCTATATCTGAATCCAAATATTGGCAATCCTCATGGTGATCATCCATGAAGACTGTCCTGAGAATATAATGCGGTGGCCCTACATCTGCCTTCCGCATTGCAGCATGACACCCGTACCAATGATCCAGTTCCATGAGTCACTTTCTTGTCCTGAGCCCTTTTGTCATGCAAAGTCCTCCTTGGCACCAGGCCAGTATTGATGAAGCTGCTTTCCTTCATAAGATGGATTCAAGGGGGATTTTATCTACTTGGGGACCATTACCCTTCCCTGTGGACTTTGCCAGCCAAGGCCATTCGTCCTCAGGGTTGTCATGTTAGTTAACAGCCACCTGACGATCGGCATTGAGTTTCTGGCAGCATAGTCTACACCAGTGTAGGTGAACCTATGGCATGCGTGCCAGAGGTGCCACACACAGCCTTTTCCATTGGCACATGTGCTGTTGCCGGCAAGCACCACACCATGCCGCTGCGCTAACGGCAGTGCTGCTTTCCTACCCATCCCTTTCCTTCCACCAATGGGGAGGCAAGAGGGGAGGCTGAAATCCCACCCAGGAGGCAGCGGTGGCGGGGATGAGATGAGACAACCAGACAACACCCACCTACCCCTCCTAGGAGGAGGAGGAGGAGGCACAGGGGTGTGTGCGCATGCATCAGGATGTCACATGGTTGCACGAGCATGCACGGTGCATGCTCATATGCCTCCTCCTCCTCCTTGGGCACTCAGTCTCTAAAAGGTTCGCCATCACTGATCTACACTATTACCATAGCAGGATAACCTGGCCAGACACATAGATCTCCCCCATTGAATTGAAATGTATAAGTAATTGCTAAGGTTGCAACCTTATGTGAGGTTTTTCAGGTGGAGTGGGATTGTCGTAAACTTCTCTGTTACTTCACCATGGAACGTTGTGCTGCTTGAATTCACTGTCATCTTTCACACAGAAATAGTTAATTAATCTAGGAAGGTGTGTTTCAAATGCCCACAGAGAGTCTTAGCCATATTTTCCTCCTGTGTCTTATACACCCCTCTCTGCTTCCATTTCTCTGTCTTTATAAATGACCTCTTTCCCACCCCTTTTGCTGCTGCCCCTTCACTTCTCGTGTGAATAAATTAATACCAATTATTAATACCATATGTAATGCATACATAATTCTTGCCCTTGCATTCAAAATAGACATTCAAATTAGTTTCTTTTTCTATGTTTAGCAAGGGATTTTGTTGTTGTTCAGTCGCACAGTCGATTCCGACCCTTTGCGACCCCATGGACCGCTGTCCATGTAATGCTGAATTGATAGGACACCTTATCAGGATGAAGAGTTTGGTGATAAAAGGAATATGTTTTATCATAGGAGAGCACCTTTCCATCCAGTATCCATGGTGTGTTAGGAAGGGAAGCTGCCCCTGCAGTTGTGATACCGTGCAGGCATGACGTCTGAAATAGTGCTGATTCAATTTGCTGGTAGAGCACTAAACTTGTAACAATAAGTAAAAGCAAAATTCAGAGTAACAATTAAGCAAAAGGGAATATTGTTCAGCTCCACATCACATCACAGCTCAGTGCAGATGTTATCACCAACATAGTTGAACACACTGAGCTACTAACCCAAAGGGCTGATTTATGTGATTATAAAAGGCAAGAATAAGGTATATAAGTGAATGTGGAAATGCTACAAACAATTTTTTTTTTAAAAAAAAAACACCAAGTAAGCACTGTGGGACGTAACAAAATGTATCACATACTTATCTCTGACAGTCAGGTCCACTCAGGATTTCTTGTAACCTAGTGTAGTTCATGGGATAAATATTGAAATGGGCAGTGAGGAACAGGGCAGAAGTGGCAGGGCAAATGACCACTCGGTTGGGCCCCAACTAAGAGTCACTTAACGAGTTTTATCCAAAGTCACATTAAATACATAGTCCAGGATCCTATTTACAATTGCCAAGTGTTTTGCTCTCTCCGGCCAGCTCTACTTTACACACCCAATCTCATACTGGTTGTAAAATTGCATAGGTTGCTGGTTGTACGATGAATTCGGGGCTACTAGAGTGTAAAAACTGCTGCATTGTTGCTGTTATGCAAGTGGAAATGTCATCATGATTTTGGCAATAGTATCACGAGTCCATAATTTCCAGTTGGGTAGTTGCCTATTAAGAGATGATGTTGTTCTTCTTACAGGTTGCCATTCAATTGAATGACACTCATCCAGCACTCTCCATTCCTGAGCTCATGAGGATCTTTGTTGATATTGAACACATGGATTGGGATAAGGTGAGAGAGTGAAGAAGTGCAGTAATAAAGTATTGGATTACAGATTGGTTCTTCCCACCAAACAGGCCCCCAAACAGCGGAGCTTCATGGCAAAGCTTAGAAAAGGGAGCTAAGCCAACATCACAAAATAGGATTTTTCAAAATGGGTAGAAGTGGAGAGAGGAAGAAAGATGGTGATTCCTTCTTCTATGCCAAGGATAGCCAAACTTGACATTCCAGATGTTCTTGAACAGCCATTCCCAGAAGCCCTGATCAGTAGGAGTGCTGACTTGGTCTTCTGGTAATTGAAGTCCAAGAACACCTGGAGTGCCAAGGTTGGCCATCCCTGCTCTATGCAGTATTTCAATTTAATACTTTCCTTTCTGAAAGAATGTATGGTATTCGTCCTAACAGAATGCAGTGAGCTAGTGGGAGCAATTGATCAAGAATCTTGAAGGAAAAGGAAAAATAGAAAACAGGGAATCCGTTCAGGAAGAGTGGAGGATTTTATTGTCTATAAAATTGGAGATGCGTCCTAAAATTTAGGGACATTGGGGAAAAAGCAGGTAGAATGGAATAAGAAAAAGATTATTATTATATTGGTAATAGCTATGAGACTGATTATTGTTTTAAAAATGGAAAGTAGATTGTGAATTTGAACTAGATAATTAGTATAAAGAAATATTAAAATAGAGAATAGTTAAATGAAGTCTATAATGTCCCACTGGTGATGGGTGTACGTAGTAGTTTTATATAAGTTGTTAAGATTTTTATGCATTTAAAAAATATATTTATTTGTATTTGGATGATGTTTCCTTTTTTATTTTGAAAATAGATTTTTTTAAAGGAATAGTAGAGGAGGAAGAGCCCTAATCTTACTTTCAGAACCCCCCCCCCCCCAATGTGTAGATCTGCTCATCTGTTAGTGGGTGGTCTTGTGAGTCTGTTTCTTTCTAGCTGGGAGAAGTTAGAAGCCAGAAATTAGCCCATAAACAGGAAGAGGAAGGATGTCTTCCAATGCACACATAGATCTGATAAACAGAAGAGGAGGAAACACAGTTAGGTTATGTATTTATCTACCCCAACACTGCTTCTGGTTGCTTACAACATGCATTGATGCTCTTTTCCAGCACTTCCAAGTCCTTTTTATATGTCTGGAAAATAAGTCTTGTTATTGTTAAACAGCCAGTAAGAAGATGGGGACAATAATGTCAGGCAGATACAGTCTTGATGAGGGCCTTGGACAGGATACTGCCAAGGGCCTCGGGCAAAAGCAGGTTAGGAAAAGTATATTTCTGCCTTTATATAACAGCAGCAAAGAGACTTGTGACATTTAAAAGGCAAATGGATTTTTATTATGCCATAAGGTTCCATGTTTCAGATGTACCTGATAAAGCAGATTGTAGCAGACAAAAAAGAAGGGACTGCAATGGCTTAGTGGTTGAGACACTGAACATGATGACTGGAAGGTCGGCAGGTCAGCAGTTCGAGACCCAAGTGCAGCACAACAAAGTGGAGGTCCCTGTCTCTTTCCCAGCTCCTGCCAACCTAGCAGTTCAAAAGCAACAAATTGCAAGTAGATAAATAGTTACTACTTCAGCGGTAAGGTAAATAGCATTCTGTCCACTCTGGTGTCTAGTCATGCCTGCCACATGACCACGGTAACGTCTGCAGACACAGACAGCGCTGGCTCTTTGGATGTAAACGGAGATGAGAGTCAGATAGAGCAAGAGAAATCTTTACCTTTATGTAATACATGCAAGAATGTCCTTAGCTAATCTGTTGCACTAGATCAGGGGTGCCCAAACTTTTTGGACCGAGGGGCCGATCATGTGGTTCAGGGAGCCGGTCACTAAGGCCTGGGGACCAGGTGCGGGCCCCGACGCCAATTCATCTGGCCCACGAAGCCCTCTTCACTCATGGAAGCAGAAGTAAAACACCCGTACGGGCGCATTTTACTTCCACTTCCAGGAGAGACGAGGGCTTTGCGGGCCAGATGAATTGGCATCGGGGGGCGCACCTGGGCCTTAGTTTGGCCACCACTGCACTAGATAGTAGTAGCACAAGACTTTATTTGGTTTTTTAAACCTGGCAAATACAAAATGTTGCAGACAGTTAAAAAGATCCAGTGTAAAATGGACCCACACTATCTAGTTACTTTAGGGTTTCCTAGATCCTTTAAGGGTGTGGTGACATCATTCAAACAGCAGCTTGGTTGTGGCTTTATTTGCTTGGGAAGCACAAGGTGCCGTTGTGGTTTGACCAGTTCAAGCATCACATTTCAGCTATAGCATCCTTCTCTTGCTTATGCTGCCTCGCTTGTGTTTCTTCCTTCCTAGGCCTGGGATATCACAAAACGGACCTACGCATACACCAACCACACAGTGCTGCCAGAAGCTCTAGAACGCTGGCCTGTCTATATGTTTGAAAAACTCCTGCCAAGACACCTGGAGATAATTTATGCTATCAATCAAAAACATCTGGATGTAATGAATGCAATTGGGGAGGATGGTGTTAAGTGGACTAAGAGGTTTGGGGGCAGAAAAAGACTGTCCCTAAAGGACAAGATACTAGTGGGATAAGTCAGCATCTTTTTCAGAAGTCAGTGAAAGTGTATTAGCTGGTTTTTGTAATTTGATCCGTGCTGTATGGATAGCTGCAATACCACTCTCTGGCCATTTTCAGTAGTGGCGGTGCTGCAGCATAGCAGATTACAGGCTCTCAGTGGCTTTTATCAATCTCCAAAAATCTGGGAAATTCACATACCTTCCTGCACACCTGGGAGGGCCAGGTCTACTGTCCCCTTCCCTCCAATTATTTTCTTTTTAAAATTATTATTTTGGGGGAAAACATGCACACTCTAGTTGCCAGGGAAAAGTGTTGTTGTTTTTTAACAGAGTGTACCCAAGAATGTGAAATGATATTTCAACACTTATTTAAATCCTACTGTGTCAATCAGTCTTTTTTAGTTGGGTCTCTAACCATACATTAATAATGCCAGTTTCTAGGATGACTGGATGTAATCCAAGTCTATTTAAATAAATAATGGGGAAATGGTGGAATGGGATCATTTCTTCAAAATACTAGAAACCTGATTCAATAAATATGTACAAGATTTTGGTGTGGGATGTGATTTTAGAGGAGTTTGTCACTGATGTCTCTCACTCTTATGTGACATTGACAGCACGTGGCTGCTCTTTTCCCTGGAGATGTCGACCGCCTTCGAAGAATGTCTGTGATCGAAGAAGGAGACCCTAAAAGGATTAATATGGCCCATCTGTGTGTCATTGGCTCTCATGCAGTCAATGGAGTGGCCATGATTCATTCAGAGATTGTGAAGAATTCAGTGTGAGTCTGGCTTGGCCTTTCTCTGCCTAGGTAAAGGTAAAGGTTGCCCTTACTCAAAAGCCAGTTGTATCCAACTCCAGCGTATGGTGTTCATCTCAGTCTATAGTAGAGCCAGTACTGTCTGCAGATGTTTCTGTGGACATGTGGCAGGCATGACTAGTTAGCGGAGTGCACGGAACACTGTTGCCTTTCTTACCTAAGTGGTCCCTAATTATCTACTTGCAATTTTTTGCTTTTGATCTGTTAGGTTGGCGAGAGCTGGGACAGAGACAGGAGCTCACTTTGTTGTGCCACACTCGGGTCTCGAACTACTGACCTGCCAACCTTCCAGTCATCAAGTTCAGCATCTTAAACACTAAGCCACTCATTACAAACATCTAAAAATAAGACCAAGTTCTTTATTTCTCATACATCACAGCACTCATTTTCAGATCTCATTTCCTGATTGTACCTCTCCCTCTTTTCCCACACATGGGCTATAAAAACAGAAAGGAGCAAATGCTAGGGCTTGGAAAAGTTACTTTTGAAGTACTGCTCTCAGAATCCCCTGGTCAGCATAGCCACTGTGCTGGTTAGTAGTTTCAGGAAGTGTTGGTAGAAAAAAGTAACTTTTTCAATCTCTAACAGACACCCATGGTGTTGGGATTTTAAGATCATCAGAATATATTTTGTGAATCATGAGTTCTTGTTAAGCTTGAAGAGCAATGTACAGCTTTTCTGAAAGTATATATGACTTTGATAGTTCTGTGAATAATTTGCGGTTTGATCCTAAGAAAGACAAAACAGTCAAACATGTAGAGCCGACTTCCACCATAGGAAGTGATTCAGTCCAGGGAGAGAGAGAAACAAGCAAGCAAAGTTTCCATTTATAGAAGCATCAAGTCTCAGATTTGGAAAAGGCCTTAGGGATAATTTGAGCCATGCCTTTGCTCACTGCAAAAATCTTGTTTATTATTCATTTACTGCATTTAGAAGCCAATATTATCCTGTTTGAAGAAAGTTACATGCAGGATGTTCTGTACTGAGTACAGTTTCTCTTTCAAGGCTGCTGAAAAAAGACAAAATCCAATGCTTGTTTGTTTGTGAAATTTCTGTACTCCCAACTTAGTGGAGGTCCATTAAGTGGACCTTAGTGGAGGTAGGGTTAACATAACAAGTGAGCATTATAGGCCAGGTTATCCTGCTATGGTAATAGAGTAGACCATACTGCCAGCGACTCAATTGCAAGTGTCAGACGACAGTTAACTAACCTGACAACCCTGAGGATTAACAGCCTTGGGTGCCAAAGTCCACATGGAAGGGTGATGGTCCCCAAGTGAATTAAATCCCACTTGAATCCATCTTGATGGAGGGCAGCAGTGTAAGTCATACTGGCCTGGGACCAATGAGGACATAGTGTACCAAAAGGGTTCAGGACAAGAAAGTGATTCACAGAACTAAATCAGTATTATGGGGCTCATGCTGCGATGTGGAAGGCAGAGGAACGGCTACTGCATTATATTCTCAGGATGGTCTTAATGGCTGATTGCTATGAGGATCGCCAATATTCGGATTCAGATATGGTGGAAGAAGATAGGCCAAGAGCCCACCAACCCAGCTTCCCTAGCCAACAACAGTACTAAATAATATCAAATGAAATGGGGCTTTATGGTCCTGCAAGTAATCCCTTGGATTCCAAGCTGCATATTTCCTTCCTTGTTTTTTAAACAATTCAACTATCTCGCCAAGGGCTCTGCTCATCATACCAACTTTCTCAAAACTGACTACGTAATGTCGATTATTCAAATACCTTATCATTGGTTTCTTTTAGATTCAAAGATTTCTATGATGTAGAGCCAGAGAAGTTTCAGAACAAGACGAATGGCATCACTCCTCGGCGATGGCTCTTACTGTGCAACCCGGGACTCTCCGATGTCATTGTGGAGGTGAGTAGTAGCCAGAGGCCACAGTGGCAAACCTTGGCACTCCAGCTGTCCTTGGACTTCAGTTACCAGAAGCCCTGATCATCAGGTATACTGCCTTGGGCTTCTGGTAATTGAAGTCCAAGAATACCTGAAGTGCCAAGGGTTTTCACCACTGGCTGGAGGCATAAGCCAAGAAGAAGGTGCTTCTAATAGAGAAAAATCAGCTCTCAGCTTAGCCGTTTCTGTATTTATCTACTTGCAGTTTCTTGCCTTCGAACTGCTTCGTTGATGAGCTAGGACAGAGATGGGAGCTCACTCCATCATGAAGTACTCGGGTCTTAAACTGCTGTCCTGCCAACCTTCCAGTCATCAAGTTCAGCATCTTAAACACTTGAGTCACGTCAGTCCCCACTTTCTAGAGAGAAGCCTGTTTACCAAATAGTAAACAACTTTCAGATTAAGCATTGGTGAAATGATGTAAAGAAAAAAATCTGAACAGTATTTCTATGCTTTTGGCATCAACAATATGAAATCCTATACTTCTGGGATTAACTCCCTAAAAAAGCAAAGTGTTACCAATTGATTCTGGAGCAGGACTGAGAGAAGACAGTTTCAAATCCACACTCAGTCAAAAAGCCTACTGGATGATTTTGTGCCAAACTTCATCTACTTCAAAAAATGGTTGTGCAAAATTATAAGTTTGAGTTTGCTGAAGAAGGTTGCAGACAGATTTAACTCTTTAAGAATAGAAAGAATGTGAATGGAAATAAATACTGTATGTAAATTTTCCCTGTAGAAGAACCAGCTGCATTCTCACAGCACTTTATCTGTGTTAAAATGGAACTGCAAGTGGCCGGTTGTTGTGCTGAATTAAATTTACCTGAATTCTGTGCTTGTTCTCACCAGTCTAGTTTCAGAGTACAGTAATACCCCGTATAACGTGATTATCATATAGCGCTAAAACCGTATAACGTGACAAGATTTTCGGAAAAATCTTGTATCGAATAACGCGATTTTAACGTTATACGATACAGTTGTTCTTAGCAGCAGGGTGGGTGGAAAGCTGAACGGGGTTCTCCGTTCAGCTTCCCAGCCACCCTGCAGCTACGGAGGCAGGGGTGGGGAGGCTGGAAAGCTGACGGGGGGCTCCCCCGTCAGCGTCCCCAGCCACCCCACAGCTGCGGAGGCATGGGCGGGTGGCTAGGGAAGCCGACAGGGAGTCCCCGTCAGCTTCCCCAGCCACCCTGAAGCTGTAGATCGGGTCCTCTGATCTCTCTGGAGGTGTTTCTGGGCTTCCCCGACGTCCTGAGCCAGTGCAGCAAGCCAGAATGTCAGAGTTCGAATCCCAACATTCTGGCTTGCTGCACTGGCTCAGGACGTCGGGGAAGCCCAGAAACACCTTGGATCGGGTCCCCACACCTCCCTGGACCCAGCGGGGGGGTCAGAAACCCCAAAATTGGTTAAAAAAAGGACGTTTCTTTTACCAATTTTGAGGGCTCTGACCCCCCCCCCCCCCCGCCGGGTCCAGGGAGGTGGGCAGACACGATCCAAGCTTTTTCTGAGCTTCCCTGACGTCCTGAGCCAGTGTAGCAAGCCAGAATGTCAGAGTTCGAATCCCGACATTCTGGCTTGCTGCACTGGCTCAGGACGTCGGGGAAGCCCAGAAACACCTTGGATCGGGTCCCCACACCTCCCTGGACCCAGCGGGGGGGTCAGAAACCCCAAAATTGGTAAAAAAAGGACGTTTTTTTTTACCAATTTTGGGGGCTCTGACCCCCCCACCGGGTCCAGGGAGGTGTGGGGACCCGATCCAAGCTGTTTCCAAAGTTCCCCCACCTCCCTGGAGGCAGCAGCAAGCCAAAATGTCAGGATTCAAATCCCGATGTTCTGGCTTCCTGCAGCCTCCAGGGAAACAGGGCTTTTTTTAACATTGTGTGTTCAATGTATCGCACGACGTTAAAAACCGGATAACGACGGGACTTGTGGAACCAAGTCATAACGTTATTCGGGGTACTAGTGTATACTTGAATCTTTAGTACAAATATGTGATTGTTCTTTTCTTTCAATACCACAGAGAATTGGGGAAGATTTTCTAACTGATCTAAGTCAACTGAAGAAACTGCTAGAATTTGTCGACGACGAGGCCTTTATCAGAGACGTAGCCAAGGTTAAACAGGTAATGTGGGTGTTGTGTTATCTAAAAACACACCTTTATAAAAAAGGAAAAAGTAAATGGCTTAAACTAGGCAGAACACCTTGCTTTCTCCACTGATGTCTCAGTCTGGAATATTAACCTCCAGTTTCCCTTTATCAGGAGAACAAGCAGAAGTTCTCAGCCTATCTGGAAGAACATTACAAGGTGAAAATCAATCCTTCCTCTCTGTTTGATGTGCATGTCAAGAGAATTCATGAATACAAAAGGCAGCTCCTGAACTGTCTGCATATCATCACACTCTACAATCGTGAGTATTTAAGTTATACACAAATTTATAAGTCATAATTTCCTTTTCTTTTTCTTATGCATCATGGTTACAGTATTATTCATAGTTGAACATTTTGAAGTGGTAGCTGTCGCCATGTACGCCCACTGCCAACTGCACCCCAAACTGGGCTCCCTTCACATCCTTTTTTGGAACAACAGCAGGTCAACCAGATGAAGAAGCCAAGGAACCAAGATCCACCCAATTTTTTATTGTTGGGATGGCCATGCGGTGTATCAAGGCCCTTCCTTCAGATTGCCAGGCAACAGAATTTTACTCTCACTGTAGGCCTGTGAAAATATCTGCAGTCTGAGCCGCTCTCCTTTGATCTCCCCTTCACCAGGGTGACTTCCAAGGTCTTGTTATGGGAGTCCTGCAAGAGCTCACACTTCCAGTAGTGAAATTATGTTGACACTTGAACCAATAGTCCAGTTCACAAAACAAATGTCCTTTTTTTCTTTTTGTAGGAAACAAAACCAATCCTGGCCCCGTCTTCCTTTTTACTGTTGAAGCGATGAGAAGCAAAGTATAATCCAATACAATATCCAAATGAAAAGCATAGCTAAACTAAAGCTAATAAACTCATAACACACTCTAGAAATAAAATTTTCCATTCCTGGGTTCCTAATCTAAATCTAGCCTAACAAGCAATTTATACTTCAAAATAAGAAAACACACAGATTCTAAGTGTCATCCTGGACTCGTCTCTTCCCAGAGTTAAAGTCCAGCCTTGCTGAAAATCCGGCTAAATGTCAGCCTGGCGAGACATCGTCTATCTCCCAGCCAGTGGCCTGGTTTGGCCCCATGCATCAAAGTTACATCTTCCCAATGTTCTCCCGATCTTATCTCCTCCGACAAGGGCTTCACCCTCCTTTGAAGAAGCTCTCCATTCCTCTTTATAACCTCACAAATTCCAGGGGGGGGGGATATACACAATTTCTCCCTCTTATTCCCTCCTTATGAATTTTCAGGTGGCCATGGATTCAGATCTTGAGATAACGCTTATCTCCTCAAAATCTTTCAAGGTTAAGGCATGTTGGCAAAGTGCCAAGCTCTCATTTTGTCCTCCCAACTCTGGCAGGGTCATTGACCAATGGTTTGAAAGTTCAATGAACTTGGGTTAGAAAGTTCACTCCTTTTCATTGAACTTTGAGAACCCTCAGGTGTTTCTCTGTCCGCTAGAGGCACTAATCCTGATGATGTAATGCTTCCAGGATTCTCTTTGAATTGCTGCGCTTTTAAAACTCCGTTTCTCAACTTTGAGGCATGGTGGCAACTAACTTAAAACAAAGTAACTTTTCCAAGTTCATGACAGTAGCCATGTTAGTCCATACAAGCATTTCAGAGAGTAAACAAAACAACAACAAACAAAAATGTTGTGGCACCTTAAAGACTAACTTTTGTATTTAAATGTAAGCTTTCATGGATCAAGTTCACTTCTTATGTCTGGTTAAATGGACTTAATCCATGAAAGCTCACATTTAAATACAAGAGTGAGTCATTAAGGTGCCACAACTTTTTTTTATCTCTTTTGTTGTTTTGTTTATTTTTTGAGTATTATTCATGTGACTGTAATAGAAGGCAAGCCAGAGCTATACAAAAAGGCACAAAATTATTAGTAGTATAACTTAGCAATTAAAAACAGACCTTGCAAAAGCATGTTAGAGTTAAACACATTAAATTTTGGATCAACACCAAAAAAGGCTCTTACTGTTGCTTTTCAAACACCAGATTTTAACAAGTTTACCGGTTAGATTTTAGCTTAAGAATTCCCTCTCCAGAAAGCACTTGTTACTCCTCCTTCTGTTTTCTAGAAGAAAAGGGATCTATACCTCCTTTCCAAAAAAGTATATTTATACTGAGTGGGTCAAACTGAGCTTTACAACTGCATTGACATGTAATGATCAAATAGAATTGGCAAAAACATCACTTAAGATTTCTGGAATTCGAAAATCTAAAAGCATGAAAGGCCTGAAGGATATGAAGCATTGTTTTATAAAGAGCAAATTGGCCATTCCTGTACTTTTCAGTGATACCTGTGTATTGAAATAGGCAGGCAGACAGATAGGTTGATTGAGCTGCAAAAGCAAATTTTCTCTTGAAACTGTGGTCAATCTGTTGTATTTTGTTTGTTTTAATAGATTGGATTCCATCTTTTCCATAGCCTCTGTCTAATTGTATTGCTATTTACAGGAATCAGGAAAGATCCCAAAAAATCCTATGTACCAAGAACAGTTATGATTGGAGGAAAGGTAAGAGATCAGTTGGTGGACCTATGTTGCTGTCCAGAGAAGTTTTACAAAGTATAAGAAAGTTAATATATATCCTCTACTCTGGGATGATCAAGACTATATCCTGCCCCTCCTCTTTATGACTATATTTCAAATATTTTAAAAATACTATTACATTCCCTCCTCAGTCTCCATTTCTCAAGGTTAAACGCCCAGTTCTTTCAGCCTTTTATCATAGGGTTTGGTTTACAATCCTCTGATCATCTTTATAGCCCTCCTTTGAACTTGTTCCAGTTTGTCAGCATCCTTCTTAAAGTGGGGTGTCTATAACTGGACACAGTACTCTAGATGTTGTCTGACTAGTGCCAAATAGAGCTGGGACTAATACTTCATGGATTCTGCATCTCTGTTAAAATTCATTGAATTCATTGGTCTGTCATATGATTTCCAAGCGCTGAGATTACAGGTGACACTTCTTCTTTTGTGTCCAGGTCAGACTTTTAAACTGCCAAAATGAAGCCACCTTCTTGACTTTGTTGTTGAAATTATCATCAGTATATGTACAGATGACACAAAACACAGAAACACAGCATAGGGCAACTGAAATGCATCAAGGTAGAAAATTATAGATTGTAACTCGTTTTTCTCTGTTTTGAAGAGGAAGAAGCAAACCAAAGATTAGAATCTGTTTAGGTTCATAGCATAGAGTAAACCAACAGTGGAATGCTATACAGTAATACCCCGGATAACATTATGACTTGGTTCCACAAGTCATGACGTTATCTGATTTTTAGCGTTGTCTGATGCATGCATCGAACAGCACTAAAAAAAAAAGCCCTGACTTCAGGGACAAACCGTTTTAAAGGCAGGCAGGGAAAGAAAGAGACCTTTTCCTCCCTGCCTTTAAAGCCACCCCCCACCCGCAGTGGTCTCTGTGACTGCAGTAGGGTCTAGAGAACCAATCACATCTCTCTCTTTCCCCCTCCCTGTAGTTTAAATACAGGGAGGGAAAGAGACACAGTCTCTCTCTCGCTGTAGTTTAAATACAGGGAGGGAAAAGACACGATCGTGCTTTTCCCCGACCCTACTGCAGTCGCAGAGACTGCTGCGGGTGAGGGGTGGATTGGGTAGTTCTACCCAAACCACCCCACACATGCAGGCCATTGCCTTGGATAACGCTAAGAATCATTATCCTGCATCGTTATCTGATTCTAGCGTTATCCGATGCAATCGTTATCCGGGGTTTTACTGTACTTCATTTAGCACTGGTATGGGGAACTTTTGGGTGTCTAAATGCCAGCCTCCTCTTCAGATCTGTCAAGGACTGAGTTACTCTTATCCTGAAAAAGATCCTGTCCTGAAATACATGTTGTTGGAATTGACTAGAAGTTCACCACTGATTTGATAATAATGACTTTTACATTCTGGACAAAAAGGGAGGTTGCATTTCATGTACACTAGTACCCCGAATAACGTTATGACTTGGTTCCACAAGTCCCGTCGTTATTCGGTTTTTAACGTTGTGCGATACATTGAACACACAATGTTTAAAAAAGCCCTGTTTCCCTGGAGGCTGCAGGAAGCGAGAACATCGGGATTTGAATCCTGACATTTTGGCTTGCTGCTGCCTCCAGGGAGGTGGGAGAACTTTGGAAACAGCTTGGAGCGGGTTTCCCCACCTCCCTGGACCCAGCGGGGGGGGTCAGAAACCCCAAAATTGGTAGAAAAAACGGACGTTTTTTTTACCAATTTTGGGGGCTCTGACCCCCCCCCCCCGCCGGGTCCAGGGAGGTGTGGGGACCCGATCCAAGGTGTTTCTGGGCTTCCCCGACGTCCTGAGCCAGTGCAGCAACCCAGAATGTCGGGATTCGAACTCTGACATTCTGGCTTGCTACACTGGCTCAGGACATCGGGGAAGCCCAGAAAAAGCTTGGATCATGTCTGGCCACCTCCCTGGACCCGGCGGGGGGGGGGGTCAGAGACCCCAAAATTGGTAAAAAAAAGTCCGTTTTTTTTTACCAATTTTGGGGTTTCTGACCCCCCCGCCGGGTCCAGGGAGGTGTGGGGACCCGATCCAAGGTGTTTCTGGGCTTCCCCACGTCCTGAGCCAGTGCAGCAACCCAGAATGTCGGGATTTGAACTCTGACATTCTGGCTTGCTACACTGGCTCAGGACATCGGGGAAGCCCAGAAAAAGCTTGGATCATGTCTGCCCACCTCCCTGGACCCGGCGGGGGGGGGGGGTCAGAGACCCCAAAATTGGTAAAAAAAAGTCCGTTTTTTTTACCAATTTTGGGGTTTCTGACCCCCCTGCTGGGTCCAGGGAGGTGTGGGGACCCGATCCAACGTGTTTCTGGGCTTCCCCGACGTCCTGAGCCAGTGCAGCAAGCCAGAATGTCGGGATTCGAACTCTGACATTCTGGCTTGCTACACCGGCTCAGGACGTCGGGGAAGCCCAGAAACACCTCCAGAGAGATCAGAGGACCCGATCTACAGCTGCAGGGTGGCTGGGGAAGCTGACTGGGACTCCCTGTCGGCTTCCCTAGCCACCCGCCCATGCCTCCGCAGCTGTGGGGTGGCTGGGTAAGCCGATGGGGGAGCCCCCCTTCAGCTTTCCAGCCTCCCCACCCCTGCCTCCGTAGCTGCAGGGTGGCTGGGAAGCTGAACGGAGAACCCCGTTCAGCTTTCCAGCCACCCTGCTGCTAAGAACCACTGTATCGGATAACGTTAAAAATCACGTTATTCGATACAAGATTTTTCCGAAAATCTTGTAACGTTATGCGGTTTTCACGCTATTCAGTACTCGCGTTATACGGGGTATTACTGTATACGAATTGCCACACCTAGAAGCTTCCAGGAAAGGCAGTTCTCCTTATTCTGTAGAAGTGTGCTAGGTCAACAACGGCTGTGGAGTGAGTGTGGGACCCACATGTATCCTAGGGATGTGAAATTCCCACCTTGGTTTAACTATTTCTTCTGCAAAGGTGAAGGATCAAGCCTCAGATATCACCTCACTGCTTACTTTTAACAAGCCATGGTTTTCACAGGTCTGTGGCTTCTTGTGCTATGCCAGTTAACCCAACAAGAGGATTTAATTATTTAGTTACTATGTCAGTGACAACAGATTATTGATTCATTTTGGTTAAGATGCTGAACTTGACAACTGGAAGTTTGACAAGTCAGCAGTTCAAGACCCAAGTGCTGCATGATGGAGTGAGCTCCTGTTTCTGTCCCGGCTCCTGCCAACCTAGCCGTTTGAAAGCAAGAAATTGCAAGTAGATAAATAGGTACCACTTCGGTGGGGAGATAACATTCTGTGCACTCCAGTATATAGTCATGCCTGCCACATGACCAAGGAAGTGTCTGCAGATGCAGACAGCGCTGGCACTTTGACTGTAAATGAAGATGAGCACTGACCCCTGGTGCCAGATACGACTGGCTTTTCAGCAAGGGCAGCCTTTACCTTTTAACTACCTTTATCTCATGTATCCTGACATATATTTGGGAAATTACTGGAGGAGCAGACAAAAACATTCCCCTTCTTTCTTTGTGGAAGGAATTAATGAATGTAGATGATACTCCTGGTAAGTCCTCTGGCATTTTTACAAACCTTGCTTTAATTACTGACAGCTATTTTGTCTCTCCCTGCCCATCCCCCTTTTTTCTTCTTTGCCTGTGTCCTTCTAGGCTGCTCCTGGCTACCACATGGCAAAGATGATCATCAAACTAATCACATCCATTGGAGATGTTGTCAACAATGATCCTTATATTGGAGACAGGTTGAAGGTCATCTTTTTGGAGAACTACCGCGTGTCTCTTGCTGAGAAAGGTAAGAAGACTCTAGCGGGAGGCTGTTATCATAAGCTCATTGTTAAATGAGAAAAGCATGGGTCAACTCTGATGTCACAGGGTTATACAAGGACAGCAAAACCACAGAATGCTGTGGTGGCAGTCACTCCGCTAATCTGGTTGCACAGGGCAAGCTCTTGTGCATGTTTGATGTACAGTTGTACCTCGCTTAAAGAGCATAATGCGTTCCAAAGGATTGCTCTTTAAGCGAGTTTGCTCTTTAAGCAAAACACCATTGTAAGGGACCAATTGGGGGGGGGGGGATTGCGGACCCCGATTTATTTGTTAAGCAGATTTTTGGTTGGTTTTATTAAGCGAAGCGACCATTCAAAGAAAATTCTGCTCTTTAAGCGAATTACTCTTTTAAGCGAAATACTCTTTATGCGAGGTTTGATTGTATTTCCTGAATAATTTGTTTACACTTGTATGTTCATTTTCTACACTTGGTGACATAGATCAGTGTTTCCCAAATTCTGGTGTTTGGACTTCAGTTCCCAGAAGCCTAAGCCAGTATATTGACTGATCAGTGCTTTGGGGAATTGACTTAAGCTTCTGGGAATTGAAGTCCAAACACCAGCATTTGGGAAACACTGACATAGATGGTTCTCCTTTCCCCACACTTTATCAGTACAACAACCCTATGAAGTAGGTCAGAGTGATACTGAGAGTGGCTGATCCAAGGACATCTGGTGAATTTTACGTATTTATGGACTTATTACAAATTGAACTTGGAGCTCCCAAATACCAGCAAGTCACTTTAGCTATTACCCTACTTTGCTCCACTATCTGTTTATAGCTACGGAATGTACATTTAGAAAGGAAAGTGGCTTTACTGTCTTGTTTTACCCATTCTTTCCCAGTGATTCCTGCTTCAGATCTATCTGAACAGATCTCCACGGCTGGAACAGAAGCATCAGGGACAGGAAACATGAAATTCATGCTCAACGGGGCCCTCACCATTGGAACCATGGATGGTGCCAACGTGGAAATGGCTGAGGAAGCTGGGGAAGAAAATCTGTTCATTTTTGGCATGCGGGTGGAGGATGTGGAGGCAATGGACAAGAAAGGGTTTGTATAATAAGGGTTTGACTATCTGAGGGGAAATGCAGGGGAAACTACAGGTTTTTAGGCAGACTGGCATGTATTTTTCCTGTTGATCGCATCAGCATCATTTTCAATTTATATGCCTCCCTACTCGGTAAAACCAACTCAGGGCGGCTCACAACATACAATCGAATACAATGTTACAATTCAATAGAGCAGCATAATGTCACAGTATAATCAGATATCATGCATCAATAATTCAAAACAATAAAATATCATAAAATACAATAAAGTAAAGGCCCACTATACGTCATAAGGTTACAAAAATATTATGAAAAACATAGAAACACATGATGCAATAGGACAGTGATGGTGAACGTTGGCACTCCAGGTGTTCTTGGATTTCAGTTACCAGAAGCTCAGGGCTTCTGGGAATTGACGTTCAATCCAAATACCTGATGCAACTTCCCAGCAAGAAAATGTTAATTGGCATTTCCCCTCTGTATAGCCACACCTAAGCCTCTGTATTAGGCTGGCTCTAAGGAGACAGGTTCTGCCATGATGGCCCTTTGAAGCCCAGCATGGGGGCGGGGCTTGAGAGCGCTGGCAGGTGGAGAAGTCCGGCCGCTCCGAGCCAGAGTCCTCCTTGCCTAGTTGGGCCAGGCCGAAGTCTGAGGGGGGCAGGGCTGCGTCCTGCCACAACAGCCCTTTCAAGTCCGGAATGGGGGTGGGGCTTGGGAGCACCGGCAGGTGGAGAAGTCCAGGCGCTCCTGGCCAGAGTCCTCCTTACCTGGTCATTGTGTGATTCATTCATTTCATTTCATTTATTCGATTTGTATACCGCCCTACTCGGTGCAACCGACTCAGGGCAGTTTACAGAAACCATATATATAAGACAATCAAAAGTAATATAACATAATCAAATGTTTGCCTCAAATTCCCCAACGTTATTCGATTTTAGTGTTGTCGGATACAAACATTATCCGAGGTAGTAGTACTAATTTGGGTGCAACACAGGGCTTTCCCCTGGCCACGCCCACCATACCACGCCCACAGAGTCGGTAGTAAAAAAATTTGAATCACACCACTGAATGCAATCCTGCTTCTCATTACAGTGCATGGAAAATAACTTCTTGACTTTACCTGATAAAGTATTTAAAAAATAATGTGCAACATTAGTTGTTTTTTCCCTGTTTGTTTCTTTTCCATTGCTCTGTTTTTAGGGACATTGAACTGATAAGAGAATAGTATATAACTTTTTAAAAAAATTTCAAAGATCTGCTGTAAATGCTTTTAAATGCTCTTAATAACTTTTTTAATAGTGGGAAAATTTTCTTCATTGCAGTGATAAAATAACATTTCTGTTCATTGTACTGCTTTTGGAATATGACATTATTGCATGCTCTTTTCCTCAAAATGTAATTAGCTTCTCCTAACTATATTTGTTTAATTAATTACTTCCAAGCTCCTTCTGGCCACAATGCCATTGCTAATACAGTAAAACCTCAGATAACACTAAAACCTGGTTCCACAAGTCTTGGTGTTATACGATTTTTAGTGTTATCCGATGCATGTTAAAATCCTATGGGATCCATAGAGATACATTGTAACCACACAGGCTTTAGCTTAATGTTATCCGATGCAATTCTTCCCCCCAGATTGCTTAATGTTATGCGATTTTAGTGTTATTCGATACTAATGTTATCTGAGGTATTACTGTATAACTCAAATGGCATAACTGGTGAATCGTTACCAGTTAACAAGTCATTGTAGACATTATTTGTTGTGTGCTTAGTTGCAAATAACTCAGTGCAAGACAGATAATAATATGACTTTATAACTTGCATACTTTGCCACCAGATGTTATGCTATTTGTATTATGCTCACAACAGGAGTTGGCCTCTGGCTTCCACTGACCTCTGTTTCTAAAGTGTCAATAATGTGGGCTTCTTTGATGCAAGATTGTAATTAGTTTAAGCCTGCCATGTAAAACATGTCCGTAGAAGGCTGAGACTGTCCTATTTTCTCTTCTCCAGATATAATGCTAAGGAATACTATGATAGGATCCCAGAACTCAAACAAGTGGTTGATCAAATCAGTAGTGGCTTCTTCTCACCAAACGATCCTGGGTGCTTCCGAGACATTGTCAACATGTTGATGTATCATGACAGGTGAGCATCAGCATTAAAAGCCCTGATTTAACCCCCAGGTCATCTGAAAAGGCTTCTAAGGCAACTTAACAACTTTGCTGGAAATTTAAAGCTAATGTTTCACTGGTTAAAAACAGGAGGGCACATTGGAGAATTAAGGAGAATTAAAAGCATGTTGTGAAAGCAGGACAGTGAAGAAAGCTGACTGCAAAAATTGATTAATTCAAAATATGCTGTTTGTGGAGCACTTTAGTGGTACTGAGGACAACAGAAAAGGAAATAAGTGAGCTCTCGATTGAATCAATCCTTGAGAGTTGAGGAACCAATTTTCTCATTCAAAGTTTAAATGACAAAACAGGCTGTTATACTGTGGACACACCATGAGAAAATAAAATCATTGGGAAATACTGTAAGAAGAGAGGAAGGCCTAAGAAAAGATTGATTGACTCATAAAATTGTTGAGTAATGGATTTGAAAGGGGCCTATAAAGTGACTGAGTACAACTTGTTGAAAAGTGATGAATCCTTTATTCAGCCTGACAGATGGATTACTCTCAGACTCAATGAAGGGTTGTCAAGGCCCTTGGTTAGCAATTGATAATTTCATGTCAGAAAATATTCCTGGGTTGAAAGGATTTTTGCTGGAGAAACTCAATTCAGGTCCCCAAGAGCTGGGACAGAGACAGGCACTCAATATGTCATGCAGTACCCAGGTCTTGAACTGCCGACTTGCTAGCCTTCCACCTAACAAGGTGAGCTTCTTAGCCACTGAACTACTGCAGCAGTTGATAAGCAGGGCTTTTGCCAGGTTGCTGTAAGTTGGAAGTCGATTGATAGCACATTACTGTGAAGGTGTCTAAAACAAAAAGTAAATCACATCAGCATGATTAGTATAGCCAAATGCTTCCTTTAATCAGGAGGGGGTTGAAACCTATCATAGATTTATCTAGCCTGAAGCAGGACCACAAGTACTCTGAAGCAGTACAAAGGTGGTGTGGGCTTCTTGAATGAGTACAAGGTGTCTCTGGAAGGTGGAACGAGTTCTATGAAAGTGGGATAATTCAGGTGTATTATCCTCACAGGGGGAAACCTAGTCATACAAAGGGGGCAAAACCACATAAAAATCCCTGTTGTTTCACCAGTCTGAAAGCAGAGATGCCAAAATGGAGTCTTCACACAAAGATTGTAAAGTTAGGGAAAGGGATATACAGTGGAACCCCATATAATGATTGCATCATACAGTGATGGAATCATACAAGTGCCTTTTTTTAAAAAAAATTATATCGTACAATGATTTTCATCATTGTTCAATAAAAACAATTTTAAAGGCAAAAGCCGGGTGGCTTTGGGGTGACGCTGGGGAGCCTTCCCCCACTCCCACCCCTAGCCCCTTTGTGAACTGGCAGCCCTGGGCTGCTTTCCTCTTGGGAAGTACGTTCCCAGGGGGGAAGCAGCCCAGCGACGTTAGCGAAATCGATTCTCACTGGTCCCCTTGTGGAAACAGCAGAAGGCCTGGTGAGAATCCCTCTTGCTAACCGGCAGCCCAAAGCTCAAGCGGCTGGCTTCTTTGGAGTGAGAGTGTGCATGCTCTCACCCCAAGGAAATCAACAGCCCAAGGCTCAGGCAGCTGGCTTCCTTGGGGTGAGAGTGTGCAGGCTCTCACCCCAAGGAAGCCGGCGTTCCGAGCCTCAGGCCACCGGTTAGTGAGAGGGATTCTCGAATGACACTGATCTAACAACGGGGCAGTGAGAATCCGTCTTGCTTAACAGCACTGGGTTGCCTTTGGCTGGAGCAGGCCTTTCCCAAGGAGAAAATCGCTATACGCGTTTTCATGGTACCATATATACTTGAGTATAAGCTGACCCAAGTATAAGCTGAGGTACCTAATTTTGACCAGAGAAACCAGGAAAATAGATTGACCCGAGTATAACCCGAGGGTGGAAAATACAACAACTGCTAGTGAGTTTCAATAATCACTTCTACATGAAAGCCTGCCACTGCAGCCATGATCCAGATTTCCTGACTAGGACAGGAAGTGGTTCCTGATCCAGACAGGAAGTGAAAATCTCCTATGCAGCTGGGTAAATAGAGCAGATGACTCAAGTATAAGCTGAGTCGGGATTTTTCAGCAAATTTTTGGTGCTGAAAAAATCAGCTTATACTCGAGTATATACAGTGCAGATATACAAGTTAGGTGGGAGATGTCAAAACATTAATAATTTTTTTTAAAATATGCAACCTGTATAATGCTCTTTATATATGGTGCTCTGGGCTTCTCCCTTGACGAAATGTATTCATCTTCCAAGACAATGCCCTGAGTTTATGGATGTCCTCATTCTCTTGTTTGTTTCAGATTTAAGGTATTTGCCGATTATGAAGATTACATCAAAAGCCAAGGGAAAGTGGATTCACTGTACATGGTAAGGGTAATTTTCATCACAGTGTGGACTCCTTGCTGACTGATGGGAAAAGGGACTTCTTTGTGAACCAAGTGGAATATGTACTGCCCCTCTGGTATCCTAGCAATAGCCCAAGTGGTGGAAAAGGACCCATTTGAGGGGTATTTAAAATTAGAGCAGTTGATAAAGTGATTAAAATTTATTTATTGTTTGCGTTGGGTCTCCTAAGCTTTGGAAGTTCTCTGAAATAACAACTAATGCCACTGTTGGAAATAAAGATGAAGATAACAGATAAAGAGACTCTGTGGGAATGAGTGTGCAGACATGTGAACACACATACAATTTGTTCACTCCCTTTCTCCCATGAATGGGACTCAAGATTCAATTCAGTAGCAAAGAGGCAATCAAGGCATGGAATGAACAAAATAATAAATCATTCAAACACCAATAAATATGCGGAGTGGAGAGACCCAGTTTGACATAATGACTAAGGCAAAAAAATAGGACTCAGAAGACCTGGGTTCAAATTGGGGCTTTGACACCTAAACTCAATAGGAAGTAGTACTTGTAAACCTTAAATAGCTCACATGTCTTGAAAACCCAATTAGGGTTGCTATAACCTGGATGCAGTTTGATGGCATGTAATGGACAAACCAAGCACAGACTAGTGTAAGAAGTGGGAAGTGTTACCTTTCTTTATCAATTCCAGGTAACAGCATACAAATCATGGGTAAGAATATATATTGTAAGCCACCATCAGTTGCAGAGCACTTTGTGAAAGGCCATTTCCTTGGGCTCACAAATAAACACCAGTACATATCTAGATAGAAGCATGATCCACAGAAGTCTCATTCAGCCCACCTCTGTAGGCTTATAGACTAAAAATACCCATGAATAGTTTTGAATCTGGAGGAGTAGAAGTGAGTGCAGTAGATTCACAGATACATTAAAGAAGGTGCCAAATTGGTCTTCTGTGACTGAGTGTGCCACAGCTTGGGTGCTGCCATCAAGAAGATTGTCAGTTGCAAAAAGTTGGGGAGATCGTGGACAACATGACATTGGGAGGGAACCAACCGAAGCAGTCCCCTACATCCTACAACTCTGAGGGACTGACAGATCTATGAGTTTGAGTTTCATTGACTATTCTAGGAATGATAGATACATTTACAGTTGGGTAACTTGCATTCTGTTGGTTAGAATTCCCTACTTAATTTTCATGGATATTAAATCTGCCAACATTTTGTGTTTTTCCCCCTAGAATCCCAGAGAGTGGACCAGAAAGGTCATCAGGAACATTGCATGTTCTGGCAAGTTTTCCAGTGACAGGACAATTACAGAGTATGCCAGAGAGATCTGGGGAGTGGAGCCTTCTGCTGAGAAGATACCGCCACCTAATGTGCCCAGGGAGTAAACATGATCCAAGAGGTGCATCCAGCTACCTTGGGGGGCTAATCCATGAAAACCATCCTGCTTCCCAATGAATTTTCCACAAATGAATTCAAAACTGCATTTTTACCTCTTGTTGGTTGTCTCATGCTTATAAAGACATGGTAGTTACTTGAAAGGGAGTCAACTCATGCTCAGGCTGATGTTGACCAGAGCCTTCTTGGTAAAACAAAGAAATTGAGATAAGACCTATTTAAACAAAGCAACTTACATGCATGTTCTATATTTTGAGAAGGTACCTGAGTTTCCAGACATTCTTGTTCCTATAGCAGCCCCTTCTGTTTAATGAATTACAACATACCTGTGTCAACCAAACCAACAATGGGAAGTGGCTGCACGCTTCAAGTGCTTCCTACTAACCTCTCTAGAGAAGCTTAGTTGGTACACTTATCTGATTCAGAAAAGTGCATTTCCCCCCAAAAAAGAAAGAGATGTGTGTCCTCTCATTAGTAAAAACTCTTGCTGACTTCAAATGGTTCTATCATTTGAAAAAGTCTATTTGCATGGACTAAAGGAAAGTGAAATGTGGGTCTCCCTCCCCCCCAAACATGGGCATTGAATAAGGTGTTGAAGAACCTATTACTCTGATGCTTTTAGGATAGGCATGTACAGTAAGGTATCTGTTAAGTACAGCATGGGAATGTGTGGCTTTCAACTGTATCTCCTAGCCCACAGTTAGTGGTGAATGCTTGTGAGAATTGTAGTCAAGAGGGATTCATGACCCTCTTCCTTGGTATTGGAGTTGCTATAGGGAGCAATTAATAATAACATTCAATAGAAAAGCATACCTGGAAGTACAGGTGGCTGGTAAGACTCACCACTCTGCTGCTGACTTGGTAGCCTTCACGTATGAGGACCGACCGTTTCTAGAGATCACATTCTTATCTTGTGGAAATGAAGCAATACCTAAGATCAAAATCTCTTTGATCTTTGATTTCAGGCATTAGCATCAGTCTGTCTCCCATTCTGGCCAAATGATTGCAGCCTGGGATGCTGAGTGAATTCATCTCCATCTCTTAAGTGCCAAAGGAATGGACTGGCAAAAGGAACTGTTCCACTTTATCTTAGAGGGCAGAAACTTGATTTGCCCCTTGATGCAGAATACCAGGATCTGAAATGAATGTATAGTACAGTATGTCACTAGAAGCTGCCAGGGGTTAATTTAAAGTGCTATTTCCCCCTGTTGGATTATTTTTTTTAAGTAAAGAAGTATATCTGACTAGTATATTATTATAAGGGAATGTAGGGGTGTACTCTATGAAGTGTTTGTTGTCTCGCTTGTTCTGCTTCTCGCCACACAAATCCCTTGAATTGCTTGATTCACATATTTGTCTCTATGCAGACCATGTGAAGACAGACATAGCCTACAGGTGATTAGTTCAGTGTCAAAATTTACAATACCAACTAGGAAGGAATTTCCCAGTAAAGATAGGTACCTAATCAAGGTTGCCAAAGCTGACCCCCCCCCCCATGTTTACTTGCTGAGAAGTAAAGATTCAGGGCCAGTAAACTTAGATGAATTTATAGGGCCCTTGCCTGTTAAATATACAGAGAGTATTACTCAGTTAAACACTGCGTTAAATGTTTTCTGGGAGTTGTCGTCTATGGAACAAAAATCCCAACCTCTAATGCTGATAGCTGCAATCTGGCAAAAGTTGGCCAACATCGCTTTTATAAAGGATAACTCAGAAATAAGCTTGCTTTAATTCAGTGAGTGTTACCATTAGGTGTAAAAGAATTACAATTTGGTCACAACTAATTGTAGCTGGAATGTGTTCGCAGTTTTCCATGCCCATAATTTTTAGAAATGGAAAATGCATTTTTGTGGGTCCTTCAATTTCAGCATCATCCTTGTAAGAATGGTAAGTCCCATAGCAAAGGATGATTAAACAGGAACGGGGAAACAGTACAGGCAAGGTGATCAGAGGTAGCTCTTTAGTATATATGTATTGTGTGCCATCAAATCAATTCCATCGTAGGGCGATCCTTTCGGGGTTTTCCAGATAGAGAAAAAATAGAAGTGGTTTACCTTTCTCATCTTCTGGAAGCACCTGGAACTGTGCAGCTGGCCCAGGATTACACAAGCTGGCTCTTCTTCCATGAGGAATAGTGGAGAATCAACCCCCTACCCACAACATCTGGCTCCACAACCAGATATCTATGTCCCTGGGCTACCTAGCCAGCGATTGGTATTTTGGTATGGCAGTTTAGGAACTTGCAATTTTTTCCGATTGTAAAAATTGTTTCTATCCTTCCCTTGCAAAATGGATCTTGTAGCTTCTTGTAAGAATTATAAATGCAGCCCTTTCTTAATAATTGACCAAATAAAGACCACTACAGTAGTAGTCAATTAAAATGCAAGCAAGTCTTCAATAGATTTCTTCTTTCATGTCCAGATCAAACTTTAAACTGCCTAAATAAAACCACCTTCTTGGCTTTGCCATTGGCCAAAACTAAATTCTCATTGGTACATGTTTCCAGTAGTCATCTGCAGACCAGCAAATGAGCTGGATTCTGTATCTCTCCACACTCACACAAAATGTTGTTACCCCCAGCATCCCCCACTTGAGCATGTTGATCTTACATTTAGATAGTTCAACCCTCAGCTTACTCAGCATCCTCCAAGTGACATAGGGGAGGTTAAGTTCCTCAGCCACACTAGATCAAACCAAAGGAACTAAGAGATAATAGGAAGGAGTTCTTCAGAGCGCTTCATCCAGTATCATGTGTGGTCTTCTGCTCATGCAACAGGCTTTCCTCATTCTCTGCCTTTCTCGCTCCAGATGAGTTCCCCCAAATTTTCCAAGCTGATTGTTAAGATGTAGAGGTTTCTACATCTAATGGAATGACGGAGTGGTTTGGAATAGGAAAAGGAGTAAGACAAGGCTGCATTTTGTCACCATGCTTATTCAATTTATACACAGAGCACATAATGCGCAATGCAGGAATGGAGGAATCACAATTTGGGATCAAAATTGCTGGGAGAAACATCAACAATTTGAGATATGCAGATGATACCACCCTCATGGCAGAAAGTGAGGAGGACCTAAAGAAGCTCCTAATTAGGTTGAAAGAAGAAAGTGAAAAGGCTGGCTTGAGACTCAATATCAAGAAAACCAAGATAATGGCAACAGGCCCTATCAGTCCCTGGAAAATAGATGGGGAAGAAGTAGAAGCAGTGACAGATTTTACTTTCTTAGGATCTAAGCTCACTGCAGATGGTGATTGCAGCCATGAAATAAAAAGGCGACTGATTCTTGGGAGGCAAGCGATGAGAAACCTGGGGAGCATAGTGAAAAGTAGAGACATCACATTGAAAACAAAAATTCGCATAGTCAAGGCAATGGTATTCCCTGTTGCAATGTATGGTTGCGAGAGTTGGACCATTAGGAAAGCTGAACGCAGAAGAATAGACGCCTTTGAGATGTGGTGTTGGAGGAGAGTTTTGAGAGTCCCCTGGACAGCGAGGAGAACAAATAGGTCAATCTTAGAAGAAATCATCCCTGACTGTTCCTTAGAAGGTCAAATAATAAAGATGAGGCTAAAGTACTTTGGACATCAAATGAGAAGAGAGGATTCACTTGAGAAAGCTTTGATGCTTGGAAGGGTTGAGGGCAAAAGAAGAAGGGGACGGCCCAAGATGAGATGGCTAGATGGTATCGTGGAGACAATGGGCACAGAGCTGAGCGAGTTGAGGGGGATGGTGGAGGACAGGAGTGCCTGGCGGTCAGTGGTCCATGGGGTCGCAGAGGGTCGGAATTGACTGTGCGACTGAACAACAAAAAAAGAGGTTTCATTGCTGGACAGATGGCACTAGGTGCAACTTCCGACTGTCCAACAACCCATCATATCTACCAATACTTGGTCTTGCAGTCATCAGGGAAGTTGTTCATGTAACCCAGCCATATAGATATTGGAGACAAGGGCTTACTATAGCATTTCCCTGCATACTAAGCAGAATGTGCTTCTTGTTCATTTACTCAAAAACAAAACAAACACATCTGAGGAATCCCCAAATTGAAATATTTTTGATATTTTTAAAAGCAGTGATATTTGAATTCAGCCTTGATAGAACTATTTGTGGGTTATTAATGCTGCTCATATAGAATTAAATTTAAGGGAACGAGATTATTTAAGCAGTTCTATATTCTTCATTACCTGGGAGTAAGCATTGTTGATCTCAAGAGGGCTTATTATTGCGGGGAAAACATTAAAAAGGTTGCACTGTGAATGCCCTCCATCAATATGTAAAGAGAATACTGTAATTTACTTTTAAATTGTGTGGGTTTCTGTTCTTTTTGTTTAAATGTACTTTAAGCAACCAGGCACATGACTTGTTTCTGATTATACCACCTTGCAGTGGCTTGAGCATAAAAGTGTTGCATGGATGCATGCAAATATTCCTTGCTGCCAATTTTCCATTATGCACCCAAGATTTTTAAAAATAGCCTTTACTCGAACACTGTGTACTCTGACTCCTGTACCAAATATATTGCCTCTTCAAATGCTCTTTGCAACAGTTGGAAGCAAATAATGGGTGGTGCTTACTGGAGCTCCAAATTACTCAAATGCCCCATTGTTCACAAAATAAGTGCATTTCTTGGCATCATACCACTGTGAGACTTTTGAGTTGGCATGTCTCTGTGTATTTATGTTAACTGTACTGTCATCCCTCTGTACTTCAAAAACGATTTAAAAAATCACAACCCACAAATGGTGTTTTTGTCATCTCTGAGGTAATGTAAAATGGTCATGTTATGGAGCCAGCATTAATGCAAATGGCTCAGAAAAGAAGAACCAAGCTAGATAAGGTTTTTATTACCTCCTAGCAATTGATTGCGGTGGCTCAAGTGGTTAAGATGCTGAACTCACTGACTAGAAGGTCAGAGTTTGATTACCAGGTACTGCATGGCAGAGTGAGCTCCTGTCTCTGTCACACCTCCTGCCAATCTAGCAGTTCAAAAGCAAGAAATTGCAAGTACATAAATAGGGACCACTTTCGTGGGAAGGTAAACAGTGTTCCGTGCACTCTGGTGTTGAGGCATGCCTGCCACATGTCCACAGAAACATCTGCAGATGCAGACAGTGCTAGCTCTTTGGCTGTAAACAAAGATGAGCACTGAATCCTAGAGTCAGATATGACTGGCTTTTGAGCAAGGATGGCCTTTACTAGCAATTTAGTCTCATTTTTCTCCTATAAAGAAATGATGTTGAAATGTGAACCAAGGCCTATGGCACAGAAAGGGATCTATCGCCTTTCCACACTGGTTAGCCAAAACAGCCACTGAACTGACAGTCCTGTGTGTGCCAGAGGTTTGAGAGCTGTGTATTAAGACAGTGGCACTGCTGAGCCTTTGCATTTTGGGACTTCCACTCCCAGAAAACTAAGACAGCATGGCCCATCGTAAGTGACTGTGGGAGCATATGTCAAAACACTGATCGAGAACCACTGTTCTGACAGGGATGTTCTAGTACTGAGCCCTGGGGGTGCCATGGTTAAACTGCTGTATTGTAGCCAAAAGTGCTGACACTACAAGTTCAATCCTGATCTCTCATTCCTTAATCGCTGCTCTTCCAAATCTCAGTCTTCTATAATTTCTTGGCTGCAGTCTCCATTTGTATTGATAATTGAACCTAAATATGCATAATATATACATTCTTCATTGTTAACATTACAGCTCTATAGTTTCTGTAGTCATGAATGAAAATCTATTCCTTATATGGACTTTAAATTAATCTGAAATCTTGTTTTAAAAGGCAGCATTATTCCTGAGGGTTTTTTCCCTGTTCAATCTACATGTAAAACAGTCTATTCTACTAAAATATTTGTAATAGTTGAGTTTAAATTTGGGGGAAAGATGAGGCTGCTGAGAAATGATTAACTTCCAAAAATCTAAAAGCAGTATGATCAGATGTGCTTCACCATTCTGCCATACAAGGTTAGTTCTGCTGAAGTCACTACTTGTTATCACATATATAAATGCATATCCAGTACCTATTGCACAGAAATCTGACACAATATATTTAAGAGTATCATTCGTGCAGCAATAGACCATCATAGCTTTCCTCTAGAACCGTTTTCTGCTGCAGGGCTGACCATGTTCCCTGGACAGCTGAGCAGGCCGGACCACACACCCTCCCCCCCCCCGAAAAAAAAGTAGAAGCAGGAGCATATACAACTGTCATAAATGCAATCACTTCTGCAATTATGAGTCATGCATACATTTACACATGCACATTTTACGGCCGACATAAGACGTACATGTGCAAACACATGCTCTTCCACTTCCAGGAGTGGCAGAGGTAGCGATGGGATAAATGAATTGGTGTCAGGGGCTGGCCTGCAGGGTGTAAACCCCTGCTATAGAATATGCCATGTTGTTTTATGTTTTGAAAATCAGATGAGACAACAGTACTAATAGATTCTTTCTAAAATGCACATAAGGGAGGGTGTCGTGCTGCTGTTAATTTTCAGGGTGTGTCCTGGTTTCCCAGATTAGACAGTGATGACAGAAACAGCCTCTCCTCTGTGTGGGCATGCCTGCTGGCAAAAAACAAACTGCAGTGTAAAATGTAGACATACAGTAATACGGATAACGATTGCATCGAATAATGCTAGAATTGGATAACGATACAAGTTTTTTGGAAAAAACTTGCATCAGATAACGATTCTAGATAATGATTCTTAGCATTATCCGATGCAATGATCTGCGGGTGTGGGATGGTTTGGGTAGAACAACCCAATCCACCCCCCATGCTCAGCAGTCTCTGCAACTGCAGTAGGGTCTGGGAAAAGCACCTGCCTTTCCCTGACCCTACTGCAGTCACAGAGACTCCTTGTCTCTTTCCCTCCCTGTATTTAAACTACAGGGAAGGGGGAAAGAGAGAGATGTGATTGGTTCTCTAGAGAACCAATCACATCTCTTTCACCCTCCCTGTAGTTTAAATACAGGGAGGGAAAGAAAGAAAAAAGCAGTTCTGTCTCTCCCTGTAGTTTAAATACAAGGAGGAAAAAAGACGCGATTGCGAACCAATTACGTCTCTCTCTTTCCCCCTTCCCTGTAGTTTAAATACAGAGAGGGAAAGACAAGGAGTCTCCGCGACTGCAGTAAGGTCAGGGGGAAAGGTGCTTTCCCCGACCCTACTGCAGTCACAGAGACTGCTGCGGGTGGGGGGTGGCTTTAAAGGCAAGGAGGTCTCTTTCCCTGCCTGCCTTTAAAGCGGTTTGTCCCTGAAGTCAGCGCTTTTTTTTTTTAGCGTTGTTCGATGCATGCATCGGACAATGATAAAAATCAGATAACGTCATGACTTGTGGAACCAAGTCATAACGTTATCCGGGGTATTACTGTATTCCTTTTTTCTGGCAGCTGTTAGCAAAAAGAATGATTCACCCATGTAATGAAAAATGTATTTCCTAATTTTATGTAGTGTATTTGTATACTGCTATTTTATCTATGGAAAGGCCTATGCAAGTCTCAGCAGTCCTTTGGGAACTTCAAAGAACTTTCACCTAACATTTTAATTAGTAAGAATAGCACCTTTTCCTTCTGCCTATTCAGATGTCTTCCTCCCACCCCCACATACATCTAAAACTGAGGTTCTAAGAGTGAAAAACCACTTATTTGTATAGGTACTGTTGTAGTAGTTGCACTGGGTAAACTGGGGGAAGATTTAGGGATTTCTTTTGGGGTATTTAGGGGTGACTCTAGCGCCAGCGCTGCCGCCGCCCCCCCCCCCCGGGTTTGGATAGGTGGCTGGGCTTCCACAGAAGCTATGCACTATGGCATGGTAGTTGGGTGGCACGAACAGTCCTTTTAAAAAGCCACCTTCACAAATAGAGACACGGAGTGGAACAGGCATATGGGAAACTGCAACAAAGTTATTTTTACTTTCAAAGTCCTGGAAAATACAAGCGGTTTATTCTTCCCAAAACTTTACTCTAGTCCCTGGGAGTCACTCTGGCAACCTTATCTTGCTCCAAAGCAAGAAGTTCTATTGTTTCTCACTCCCTCTCTACAACCCCCTTGGTCCCAGAATCCCTCAAGGTTGTTTCCGTGTGAAGTATAGCCCCAGGGCTATGTTACTCCCCTCGCTGGTATCTCTGCAATGGCTCCGTTGCTCCACCTTTCATCTACTAAGGAGGAGGCTTGCAGTGTCCTTTCAAAGCTTTATTTGCAAAAATATATTCAAAATCCAGATACAAAGAATAAAAATAGATGCACAAAATCTAGCTAAAATTACTTTTGCCCTGGCTACACTATCAATGTCCATTGGTAGGACACCTATCCTATCCTACACTATACTTTAACAATCTAATAAAATCAGAAAAGAACTTTCTAAGAAAAAGCATTTATTCTCAAAGACTAATATCTTTGTTCTGCTGGTTTCAGCAAAGACTTGGAAAATACGTTGGGCCAAATGGCCCCCATAGCTTTCCTTTAACATCGTGACAGAGCTCAGCTGACCTGGAGAAGGTCCCCCCTTCCTCCTTTTTGGCTCCCAATTTCAGGGTCTTAAATACAATATTTGCCTACTACCCTCCCCTTTGTAATGAGAGTTATGTATGATGTCCCTTCTCATGTGTTTTTCCATAAACAATTGTCACATTGTTGTTGTTTTCCACACAGATGTGCTGCTCCTGGGTGGGTACCAGAATGCTTTGTGTGACTTTTTAACTTTCCCCTTTCTGATAATGTTGAAAATGTAGTGTTGTAAAGTGTCTGTCAAAGTTTAAATGTGACAGGTGAAACAGTTCCTTCCACAGGGAATGGGTGATAATCCCTCCTACCTTTGGAATGCATTTAATGACATGTTGTGAACTCTGAGTTTGAGTTTACCTCCTTTGTTATGCAAATGAGCATGCTTCAGGAATCTTGCAGGTGTCTGTCTGCTGACCTAGCTTAATGACAATGTGTGTTATGTAAATGGAATGTGTCACTTTCCCTTGCTTTCTCTGAGAATCAGGCTTTCTCAACCTACAAAAATCACTCTATAATTACTGTGTAACTAGTAATTCAAAGGAATAGTAATGATCCTTGAATTCCATGACAGTAGTCCCCTCATTTTAGTGGGGGAAGTAGAAAATAAGATGGATAGCTCACTGGAACTTTATTATTAAAATACTTTCATTTCAGGTGTATTTATGCCTAGAACTCTTATAGTAGGTCTTCTTCTTAAGAACCGGAGGTGGGGGGGGGGGGGGAGGGAAGAGAACTTAGACTTTCCCATACAAAACCAGAATACTTTGCAGGAAACTGCGACAAACGACTGCAGTCCAAGAATTCCAATTTGGGGTAAATTTAAAAACACCAACAATTCGTTAAATATACATGCTAATAAAAGAGGATCATCCAAATGTTTCATGCTGGAATTTGCTCCAGCAATTATAACAAAATAATTGTTAAGCAAATGTGGGTTGATATGCAAAAGAATTCCCAACATACAAGAATCTGAAGACTCTCTGCATATGCAGAAGGGCAGAAACTGCAGACTGACACTTTCATACTGACAATTGCTTTTTGAAGTCCTCTAAAGATCTGATGGGGACTGTGGTGGGTTGGTGGTTAAGACACTGAACTTGAAGACTGGAAGGTGGGCAGGTCAGCAGTTTGAGACCTGAGTGCTGCATGATGGAATGAACTGTCTCTGTGCCTGCTCCTGCCAACCTAGCAGTTCAAAAGCAACAAATTGTAAGTAGATAAATAGGTATAACTATGGTGGAAAGTTAAACAGCATTCTGTGCATTCTGGTGTCTAATCATGTCACATGTCCATGGAAACATCTGCAAATATAGACAGTGCTGCTTTTTTGGCTATAATAACAATTTCATGTCAGAAATTATTCTGGGTCAAAGGGATTTTTGCTGGAGAAACTCCATCAGGGGGCAGCTTTAGCTATAAACAGAGATGAGCACCAAACCCTAGAGATGGATACAACTGGCTTTCAAGCAAGGGCAACCTTTACCTAAAATTCTGAAGAGAATTGAAACCTACCGCAGCATTTTATTGTAAAACATGTCCAAAGACTACTGACTCCAGAATCTTCCACCACAGAAGTCAAGGTACATGACGGGTTGCTTAGTATACTTCTTCTGATAAACTGGAGTGTAGAAATAAACCACTTGTTTCTGCAAAACTCCAGGACGAGTCATACTGAGCAGGATCCAAAGAGCCAGCAGTGCAGAAAGAAGGTATATGCACATGGATCCAAACTTTTCACCCATTTCTATCTATGCCCAGCTACATCCCTCACACCCCATCCAAGATAATCCAGAGACCCACTTGACCCTTTTGACGGAGGATGCAAAAACTAGCAATTAACTCTGGATGTGCAAGCCCTGTTATCCTTATAGTGGCATTCACAAATCTTTATACTCCATATAAATACATCAATCATTTCTCACATGCATATTTCTGGTCAACAGAACTTTTATTCAGAATAAAACCAGGCCACCATCAAATAAATTAGAGGTCATTTGTTTTATTAAAACTAGACACTTTTTTGGATAAACATCCATCTTTATGCATGAAACTGGCCTAATAATCATAACAGTTGTGTCAGAAGAAACAGCACTAGAGCATGCTTTGGAATCTAATTGTTGTTGCATGGGAGCAATTTCCACACTGGTTTGTAATTTTATCAACACGAAGGTGAGTAGCAGCAGTATGAGATGGAATCTTCCATTTGCTTCCACAAGACAGTGTTTCTTCTTAGTTATTGCAGTAAATCAAAACAAATTTATCTGCATGTATATGTAAAGGGAGAGAAATGGAATTAGTGTATGACTATTGTGAATCACAATCTTGATAGACCTCACTACCACAGAAAAATAAAAAACTAATGTATTTTGTACACAGACAATATTGGCAAACTATCTGTTATATGCTTCAGAATGAAGAATTCATTTTCTAAACACAAGCATCCAAGAAACTATGCTCAATATTGCATGTTTACAAAATTATACCACTCGCATCCTAATCAAAAGGCCTCAAACCATCTACCACAGTGGGGCTGCACTGACTGGTAACTCCAAATCTTAAAGATGATAAATAGAGACCACCCTGAAGATGTATTTAGCTTTATAGGGACATTACCAAAGCAGGGAATGGCAGGTTTCAGTAACAGCCCTCTGGGTCCAAGTGCTCCGTACTCCAAGCATCTTCACAGGCCATTAAAGTGGCCTTCAATCTTCCTAGTAGAGATCGGCTAACGTGTTAAAAAAATCAATGCAACAACATATAGGGAAACAACAAAATGTGACCTGAAGACTAAACACATAGCTCCATTGGTTCATTATCTGAAATCCCTTATCATAAAGGGAGTCCATTTTTAAACTGCATAAAGTTTTCAGAAGTTGCAACAAAGGTTTTGGGGCAGCGTTGCCCAGCCTTTGGTTTTTGGACTTCAATTCCCAGAAGCCTAAGTCAATTTCCTAAAGCACTGACCAGCCAATGTACTGACTTTGGCTTCTGGGAATTGGTGTCCCCATGTGGGGCGTGTGCTCCACATTGGGAACCACTATTCTAGGGTGATCAAATCTCAGCCAAGTTTGCCATCATGAAATACCAACCAAGATATTATTGACTTAAACAGCCCAGAGGGTTGTCCCTTCATGGGTGATCAAGCAAATAAGTCAGGATGGCAATTCCCATCGTAACTAAAATAACCAGGTTTGCTTCCAGACAAGCCAGGATAAGGAAGCTAGCTTTAAACCATGGTGTCACAGGCTAGTCCGCTTCAGACATAAACTACTATTAGTTATGACTCCATGGCTACTTTTGTTCACACAAAGAAACAAGTAAAGAGCCTGCACGTAGGCCTCACTTGTATCTTATTTTGTTAAATGCCATGATCGTCAGTTTGAAACAGAACAATCTTACTAGTGACTGAATCCATGATGCCATCAGCATCAGTAATAGATAAATATGACAATAACTCATTATTTATTACGATGAGTTACCAACTTGCTGCTTGCTAAATTTCAACATAGCAAGGAATGTTTTGCTACAGTAAAAAAGAGAAGCAAGTTTTTATGCTTGGCATATGCCAAGAGAAGGAAACATTTGAAGCTGGTCTGGGAGCCTTTGTATACCTCTGGGTTTGTAATGCCAGGAATATGAACAAAAAACCTAATCTCTCTCTCTCTCTCAAAGGAACAAGGAGTAAAATACTAACAGAAAAGTGTTTAGGTTTCAACACATGTGGTTGGTTTAAATAAAACTTGGGCTTTCACGTATGTAAGTTAACATTTTAAGTACAGTTTTGAAGAAAGCAGAATCAAATTGTTGTTCTCAGAGAACTCGCCCAGATGTACTGTCTATTGTATCTAAAAAAGAAAATGTTTGGCCAGCTCTAATGTACCTGAGTATTATTTAGGAAATTGATGATTTAGGGATACAAAGCATCATAATTACTGGAGATGGACATCAATTTTTTACCCCCAAAGTGCTTAATTGTCTCATTATTAGAGGAGACTGGAAGACATCTTTACCACAGTAGAAAAACTGGCTCTATCCATTCTAGGTTTAACCTAAAGACATCCTTGATTTATCAAAGGAGTCCATCAAATAATTTGAGTGTATAATTTGCAATCAATGCATTTTACAGTATTTATGATAAATGAACTTATCTAAAAAAATGACCTGGGAATTAAGAGAAAAAACTTTAAACTGGATGCATTTTTATGAGGAATAGTAAGGAATTTTATATATAATTTACAGGTGTGGGATAGCTATAAGTCCTGAAACCAAGGCAAAAGAGAAAAAGGAAATTATTCACTATTAAACAGGAGCCTCATTTTTCAAGGAAAAACATACTTCATTTCACTCTGAAATGTCTTCATGGCAACATTCTATTTCTGGTTTTCTAATACTTTAAAAACCAAAAGTTGCCATCATTTAAACAAACTCCCCAATAAGACAAGAGAAATATATCCCTCATTCTATATGGGGGGAAAAACCCATCCACCATTCAACTCAAATCAAGATGATGCAGTGCTTAACAACTATAACAATTACATTTTTGTAGATAATCACAGTCTGTTTGCATTTCAAGTGCAAGTTTCTTATCCTGTAAAGTGCTATTGTGACCTAGCACACATTTCTACAAATGTTCATAACATTCAGGTGTTTTCAAACCAAGTCTTTCCTTGTGCTTGAACTTAATTGTTCCAATTTGGTTGGTTCTGTTCTTCTTCTAAAGAGGGAATGGGACAGAAACTGCTACATTCCTTCTTCCTTTCTATTATCTCAAGGGCTGAGAATCCAAGGATATGCAGTAGGACCGAAGCAGGGAACTGTGACTGATCCAGTGCCTGGGCTTAAAATGAATGGCATTTAAGAATGGCACAATTTTTCTTCGTTGTTTCTAAGAGGACACAATTTTAACTGTACCAAAGAGGCAGTCTTCAATGATGATGCTTATGTTCAGATTTCCCCAGGAATTCCCTAGGAAGAGAAAAAAAATCAGCAATATTTACAGCGTTAAATGTTTTGGCACTCCCTCGCTCGTAGACAATTGTCCTTTTGCAGCCAGCAATTTTCAGAACACTAGGGTCGATGCAAACCTTTTCATTCAGATCTATGTACATTAAGGCTTTGCCCAAGATGGATCCCTGAGACTTAAAATTAATACAGCAATGAAGGAAAATGTGTGCAAAACAGTCAAGCTGACAAAGAAAGAACAGTATCAAGGATCTATCTGGGAAGAAAATGAACATTATTCCCACATGAACCAGGAGCAGAAATTACACACCAAGACTAGATATAATAATATTCAATCACACTTGTTTATTCATGTACTTCTCATGTTCATATATCAACCAAGAATCTGAGCAGGGGCAGCTATGTGATAATATCAAAAAGGGCGTCCATGAAGTGCCTCCTTTCAGTTTAGGTCATATACTGGAGATGGACAATGGGTCAGGTTTGAAGAGAAGTGGCTTAAATGATGACAGATCAAAAAGCATCAGAGTTGGGGAGGGAGAGATAAAAAGGTTCAACTGTTTGGCACACCTATTTTAATGAAAAATCTGATTCCACCCATCTATTGATTTAAACATCAATGGATCAGGTAAATGAATACACATAGCTTTACACTGGTGTGGCCCTGACTCTCAGAACAACAACTCATGAGGTAAGAATTTATCCATCTGGCTCTTTCATTACATGCACATATACTCCTTCTTGCCAGTCCAGTCAGGTTATCCTGCTATGGTAATAGAGTAGACCATACTGCCAGCAATTCAACACCAAGTATCACTCACATTTCAACACAATTTACAAGCAACTCTTTTAATTACCGTAATATTCGAGGTAATTCTGGGCTCTTGTAGATATATTTATGCCTGTAACCTAGGTCTGTATGAAATGGAATGAACTGTACTTTATAATCACGGAAGCTCCGAGATGGGGCAGCAAGGTTGTATAGCTGTAAAAAAAAAAGTATGAAAGCAAATGGTCAAAACACAGAGATAAGATTTCACTTAAACATTAGGAAGAACCTGTTGACAGAGTAGCTCAGGAGTGGAACAAATTGCCTCTAAGAATGGCAGGCAGGGAGGTCAGAGAGCCTGAAATGGGTAAAAAAAACCGGACTTTTTTTTACCCATTTCAGGCTCTCTGATCCTCCTGCCTGCTCTAGGGAGATCAGAGGACCCGATCCAAGATGTTTATGGGCTTTTCCCACCTCCCCGGCCAGTGCAACAAGCCAAAACGTCAGGGTTCAAACCCTGACATTTTGGCTTGCTCCACTGGCCGGGAACGTCGAGGAAGCCCAGAAACAGCTTGGATCGGGTCCTCTGATCTCCATAGAGCAGGCAGGGGGGTCAGAGAGCCCGAAATGGGTTAAAAATGATGTTTTTTTCACCCCTTTGGGCTCTCTGACCCCCTGCTGGCTCCGGGGGGTCGGGGGACCCGATCCTAGCTGTTTCCAAAGTTCCCCTGCCTTTCTGGAGCCTGCAGCAAGCCAAAACGCCAGGATTCAAATCCCGACGTTTTGGCTTGCTGCAGCCTACAGGGGAACAGGGCTTTTTTAATGTTGTGCGATCAATGCATCACACAACGTTAAAAACCGGATAACAACGAGACTTGTGGAACCAAGTATCATCGTTATCTGAGGTACTAGTGTACTTGTAGCTCAAGATAAGACCTGTTTCAGGCCAGTTTGTTTTTTTTTTTATTGTTCGTACTTATATGGCGTCCTCTTCGGGAAACAACTCAGGGTGTCTAACCACAGCAATATAGTACAACAATCCAGCAATAAAATTCATTCATAAAAATGTGACAATCCCCTAAAAATTTATCAGGTTAAAAGATTTAAAAGATAAAACAGGTAAAACAATTAAAAAGTTAAGAACAGGAGAGGCATTCAAATCAACCAGCAGGTTGGGGTTGTCGTATAGTTAGTACCCCATACCTGCCCTGCCAGCCATGTTTTTATGCCCTTCCTAAAGGACAGCAACTCTGTCTGGATTTGTAACCTCCAGACTTGCAGCTCAGTTGGAAGGAGGTTCCAAAGGGTCCGAGCAGACACAGAGAAGGCCCTCTTTCTGGTGTTAAGAGAGAAGAGCCTCTCTAGCCGATGGGACAACTAGAGAGCCTCTCCGGTCCGTTCTGGTGGGATGGACAGATGTTCTTGGGGTGCAGCTCCCAAAGCAGCGGTGAGGCATGTGCATAGCACTCACAACCCATCACCACCTGGGGAGCCGCATTCTGGACCAGTTGCACCCCCTGAATGGTCACCATGGGCAGCCCCATTTAGAGCACCTTACAATAATCAAGTCTGGAGGTGACCAAAGTGTGTGTGATCATGAACAAGGAGTCCCGATCTAGGAGAGGGCGTAACTGGTGTGTGACATGAAGCTGTGCAAAAGCCCTCCTAGCCAGTTAAATGATTAGCAATACTGCAATGCTGTGGTGAGGGAAGCAGAAGTTGGAATGATATAGATAATGTATATATAACAAAACTAGATTTTGCCTCTAGCACTGCCCTAACTAGTTCTGCCTTTGGCTTAATGCTGAACTTTGTTGTTCAGTCGCACAGTCGATTCTGACCCTTTGCGACCCCATGGACCAGGCACTTCTGTCCTCCACCATTCTCCTCAACTCGCTCAGCTCTGTGCCCATTGTGTCTACAATACCATCTAGCCATCTCATTTTTGGCCCCCCTCTTCTTCTTTTGCCCTCCACCGTTCCAAGCATCAAGGCTTTCTCAAGTGAATCTTCTCTTCTCATTTGATGTCCAAAGTACTTTAGCTTCATCTTTACAATTTGACCTTCTAAGGAGCAGTCAGGGCTAATTTCTTCTAAGATTGACCTATTTGTTCTCCTCGCTGTCCAGGGGACTCTCAAAACTCTCTTCCAACACCACATCTCAAAGGCATCTATTATTCTGGGTTCAGCTTTCCTAATGGTCCAGCTCTCACAACCATACATTGCCACAGGGAATACCATTGCTTTGACTACGCGAATTTTTGTTTGCAATGTGATGTCTCTACTTTTCACTATGTTCCCCAGGTTTCTCATTGCTTGCCTCCCAAGAATCAGTCGCCTTTTTATTTCATGGCTGCAATCACCATCTGCAGTGAGCTTAGATCCTAAGAAAGTAACTACAACGTTACAAATTAATGCATGTAAGAGCATACTGGTGGATACTACTTTGAGGCAAAAGGTGTTTTGCCTGTGACTTGCTGAAAAGGAGCTGTAGTATAAAAGCAGCTGACTAGAAAAGGGTTAAGTAGAAAAATTTGGTTAACAATACCATCACTCTAACACAATTTCATAGTTTTCAAAATGTTTCTGGATTCAGGAGCTAGGATACTCCTCAGTCTGGAGGCCCAGATTTTTGTGGTAGCCGGCAGCACATTTGCACAGTTAATGCTTGTGCATAATTTGTACCTGCTCCTGGAGACTTATGTATAACAACACATGCCTCTATCTATTACATGCCAAAGGGATTACTGTAACACACCCTAAACAGGCTGCCTCCAAGGAGTGTTCAGATTCTCCAGCTGGTCCAAAACACTGGCTGGGGGCAGTTATAGGGAGCATAATTTCCGTTCCACAATAGCTTCATTGATTACCAGCCTATTTCCAGGCACAATTCAAAATACTGGTTACTAATCATAAAGCCCCACATGTCTTGGTCCAAGATATCTGGAAAATTGTCTTCTCCCATATAGCCTGTCTAGTTTTTGAGATCCCTTTGATAGAGCCCACCATCATCAGAGACTTGTTGGGTGAGGACACAAGAGAGGACCTTCTTTGTGACTGCTCCCAGGCTTTGGAACTTTGTCACAGAAGTTACAGTGTCCCCCTCACTGTTGTTCTTCTGCAATAGACAAAGACTTCTTTAGTCGAGCAGGTCTTTGGCAAATGCTGGTCTGGTAAGAACAGGGTGCTTACTGAATAGGTTCATTTCTTTTATCGTTTAGATTAAGTATTAACCATATTGTAATGCAGTTGTCTTAATATTTTCTCTAATATTTATACCTACAGTGTTATAGTGAAACTGTTTTTAACTACACTAATGTGCAAAAGCCTTAGGCCACCACCAGCTGGTTTGGGAAAAATTCAATGAGTGATTGGGGGTGACATAGATCATACAACCTAACTCCAAACTTCACCAAATTTGGAAATGTTTGAGAGCAGAGTCAGGAGAAGACTCTCCCCAATTTTGGTGTGTCTGAGTGGCTTGAGGGTTGTTATGTCACCCCAAATAATTCACCGAATTTTCCCCCAAGCCACCTGGTCGTGGCCTAAAACTTTTGCACTGTATGGTATATTGTACACCACTTTATGTCCTCTCGCCTTAAGAGAAAGCGGGCACCGAAACAGCAAGCGAGCAATGTTAAATTTTACCTCATAATTCTGCCCACACAATCTAATTCACATAGAGATAGGGCCTTTATTACTGGTCAAATTCATTCAGAATACTTATTACTGTATATGCTTGAGTATAAGCTTAGTTTTTCAGTCCTTAAAATGAGGTCAAAAAAGGGGACTCAGGTCACTGAGTGTGATGGAAAAAGGAGGTGGCTAATAGCCTTCACCACCTACTTCTACTGTCCTGTCGTCTGCGCATCTCAATAGGCATGGAGAAAACTCCTTTCTGTTGCATCTTTATTTTCATGTACCATGTTTTGATTATTGAAACTCACTATCAGCTGCTGCAGCAGCTGCCATGCTCGGCTTATATTCAGGTCAATCAATTTTCTTGGTTTCTCAGGTCAAAATTAGGTACTTCGACTTATATTCGAGTCAGCTTATACTTGAGTATATACGGTAAATTATAAGCAGGTCTTGGGGGTGGGTAGGCTACAATCAAATAAACATACCTTCTTTCCAAGATGAAATGGAACTACAGGATCATCTTCAGCATGAAGAATAAGCAGAGAACAAGAAATGTGCTTCACACTGAAAAAACATCCAAAAGCAATATTTATTTATTTATTTATCATTATACTGCACGAATGACTCAGGGCAGCTGACAACAAATAAAACATACCAACTATACAATTCCACAATATAATCCCACCTATCACAAAAGATAATAAAAAGCTAAAATTTAAAAACAATAAAAATTAAAAAGCTAAAGTTAAAATACAGCAAAAAAACACAGCTAAGAACACAGAGGGGGGGGGGTTAATAGGGAGTCAAATGAGCCAACCAGCCTGAGTGACCATCTGGCCCAGATCCCATACCTGCCCAGCCAGCCAGGTCTTAGCACCCTTCCTAAAGGACAGCAACTCCATGTGGAGATGCAATTCTGTTGGCAGAAGGTTCCATAAGGATACATTTCTAAAAGTTTGCTAAGAGATGTTACCTGTTTAGATTACAGCATTTAAATACAATCCTTGGAAACATAACATCTCCAAGTCTCTGACACAACCCTGCAAGAGCCTTCTAATTAGCCAATAAAACTGAATCTCTTCTAATTCCAGAAGAGGAAGGCTTTAGGCCCAGCAAGAGTTGTAGAATTTTATTTATTTATTTATTTATTTATTTAAACAAACTTTTATACCACCCTCCTCAAAAAGACCCAGGGCGGCTAACACAACTCTCAACACCTAAAAACACAATAAAAACATAATATATGTCAGGAAATGACATATTTCCTCATGTTTCCCAAGGCTTGAGGTTGTAGTTTTACCTAGGCCTCAAAAAAACCTTTGTTGTCTATGTGTCTCACAGACTACGTGTCACAAGACTGCCTGTTTTCCAGTATTCCTTATCTCACTAGCTAGCTGAGTTTCATGTTTTGTCTACATGCTAGAACACTGACTGTGCACGTGTGTAAACAATTATTGTTTTGAGAAAATTTTCTTCTGTTCCCTGATTGGCCAAGGTTAACCCACCTGACTGCAGAATCTCCATTTTGCAGAGAAGTTAGTGAGTTCTTTTTTGAATTTCATTGGCTTAAGACCCTGGCTATGGTGTGGGACTATTCTTTTTCTTTCACTATGATTACCTAATGAACCTGGACTGTTACCTGGACTAATATCTGTTACTGACCTTTTAATAACTACTTTTTTTCATGGACTTTACTACATGAACCTGAAGAATAAAGCAGCTGTTTCTCTCTGAAGATTGTTGTTCTTTTTATTGGCACACACACTAAGCTACGCTACCAGAAACCTCCCTTGTTCTGCTCTATTGCCTGAGCATAGTAAGAGTTCCTTTCTACGCAGCTCGGCTCTTTCAAAGGTGAGGCAAGGATTAAAAGTTCCAGTAATGAGCAGGAGGCTCAGGAACTAATAGGGAGGTGCCCTTGCGTTGGGACGGCCGATGTCTGACAATATAAAATCAAGATTAAAAAGCTAAAACAAGACACACACAGAGAGAGGGGGATCAAATGAGCCATCAGACTGGGGCAACTGTCTGGCCCATACCTCACACATGCTCTGCCAGGCAGGTCTTGATCCCCTTCCTAAAGGGCAGCAGCTCCGTCTGGAGACGCAGCTCACTTGGCAAGAGGTTCCATAGGGCTAGAGCAGACATGGAGAAGGCTCTTCTCCTTGTGCTAGAGAGGTGTGCCTCTCTAGCCAATGGTACAACCAGAGCGCCTCTCCGGTCTGCTCTGGTATATCTTAAATCTAACCCAAAATATAAAAGATGGTTTTGAAAGACATAAAAGTGGTGGGAATTTATGATATCTGGATTGAGCAGCATGTTTTGACATAATAGCAGCATATGGACCCTGTCCACCACCAACTGTTGCTCAAAAAGCTCTAGCTCCTTACTAAAGATCATGGACAAACAGAATTGATTGCCATTCTACTTCAAAACCAGACTCTTTATTGGATTTCGAAGGAAGCACAATTGCTGGAAAAAGCAAAGGAATAGACTGGTATAAGGCAGCATCCTGCACCATTACTTTTTAACAGTTACACAAATGATCAACCAACATACACATTTGCCAGGATTTTCATCTACGCTGAGGTTCTTGCCTTGAAAGGCCAGAGGGAAACCTTCCAATCCATTGAGCACCAGCTAACCTCTGCATTAGAAGAGCTTTCCATATATTACTAAAACATTGAAACTTAAACCCTTTAAATAAAACCTCAACTCTTGACTCTTGCCTTACACTTAATGAAAAGCAGAGAGGAAGCTCCAAGTTAGCCTCAAGACAAGATGTATTTCAACATCATTCTGGATCAAACCCTGACCTACAGAAAAAAAATTCTAAACAACAAACAGAAAGCTGCTGTCAGAAATAGCATACTTGTGAAACTGGCTGAGTCAGACTGGGGTACACACCCACAAAAAATTAAAACAACAGCTCCATTCCTGTATACTGGTTGCCTAAAACCTACCCTCACTGAAAAAGTCTAATATTTGGCAGACATTGCCCCTCCAAAAGTACACGAAGAGATGCTAGCAAAAATCAAATGATAGAAGGTAATACAGCATCAAACCCATTCACTTCATGGACACCAACCCTCTAGCTCAGGGGTTCCCAACGTTTTCCCACCATGGGCCAGTTCCCGCCACGCACTCAGCTGTTGGGACCGGAGGCATGTCTGCAGCCACAACTTACATTTTTGTCATCACTGGTGGCAGCGGAAATCACGTGGGTTTTGCTGCTTTGTGCATAGCCTCTGCTGCTTCCCAGGTTGGTGGCAGGCTATTTGGAGCAATTTCACGCCGGTTTTATAATTTTCTGATGCTCCTCCACTGTTCTTCAGCAGCTACAGCAGTCCAGTGAACTACTTCCTGGTTGTGTGCTGTGATCCCAGGCGCTGACATAAGGTCCGTCAGGCACCGCGAGTAGTTCACCGGACCACTCAGTTGCTGAAGAGCAGGGAAGGAAGATTGGAAAAGTACAAAACCAGTGTGAAATTATTCTGAAAAGCCTCCTGCCACCCTGGGAAGTGGCGGAGGGTGTGCACAAAGCGGCAAAAGCCTGCAATTCCTGCCATCACCGAGGAAAGTTATGTAATGCAACTTCCGGCGGTGGGTGGTGGGCAGTCCTAGTGGTGCCTGGGTGGCTACTATTGGCCAGATTAATGATATGTGTGGGCCAGATTAGGCCCACAGGCTGGGGGGTGGGAACACCTGCTCTAGATCAGTGTTCCCCAATCTTTGGTTTTGGACTTCAATTCCCAGAAGCCTAAGTCAATTCCCCAAAGCACTGATCAGCCAATGTAATGACTTAGGCTTCTGGGAATTGAAGTCCAAAATTCAAAGGTTGGGGAACACTGCTCTAGATGACAGTTAAAATTGAGGAATTTTTTTTCTGCAAACCTCTTAAACTTGCTTCTGGTAAAAAAAATTAGTATATTTATTTATTATTTACATTTATATCCCAACCATATAGGATATTTTCTCACTCTGAGTGGCTTACAATACATTTAAAAAATCTTAACAATAACAAGAGATTAAACATGAAGAATAAAAAACTGAATAAAATTATAAGTAACAATAAAAAACAATAACAATGCCCTCACACACACACCCAATATATTTTAACATTCCAATTTGTTTGAATGTTCTCCACATTTCAAATAAATCCATAATTTGAAATTGCACAACACTGTCCCACTTTCAGGGTGACTTGTTTATGAATTGTCAGTGGAACCTTCATTTTGGGAGAAAAAGAAAAACGAGACTTCAGTGGCAGAATATTTACTTACTTCTCATCATTTGCAAATTTAATTCCACTCGATGTGATAGGATCAAGGAAAAACCAGTCAAATCCTGGGAAATATCTGTATATCTGGAAAAAATTGAAAATAAGTAAATAATAGGTAACATGCATTATTTCGAAGGGTCTTTTACACCCTATTTCTGAACAAGACTGGTTTAAAATTTCACAAGCAGTAGAATAGTTCATATAGGACAGATGCAATAATATAGCATAAAGATACAAAATCTCAGCAGATGTTTGTATTCAGATGTTTATAATCCAAAATAAAGTTTCTGCAAAGGATTTTACAACTGTCTTCTCCACATGAAGGGTGTGTCCAATATTTGTCAAGAAAAGAGCAGTAGGTGCCACTTTTTCAGGATACAGTAAAACCTTGAATAACGCTAAAACTTGGTTCCACAAGTCTTAGTGTTATCCGATTGTTAATGTTATCCGATTTTTAATGGTATCCATTAAAATCCTATAGGATACATCGGATAATGTTAAAACTCCATAGAGATACATTGTAACTGGCACAGGCTTTAGCAAACATTATCCGATGCATCCTATAGGATTAATTTTATGTGATGCAATTTTTTTCCAGATTGCTTAATGTTATGCGATTTTAGCGTTATCTGATGCAAACATTATCCTAGGTATTACTGTACTTAGACAAGAACAGGCAAGGTTCCGCTCTACGTGGCTCATATACAACATAGCAGCCAAGAAATTACTTATTCCTTCAAGTGTACTTCCATGCAAACTTCTTGGTTTTGGTTTAGAAAGAGAGTGAACTGAGGATGAGTCGAATAACTCTTCCACCGGAGAACAGAAACACAAATTTCTAATCACTTTCATTATTTATTTATTTATTTATTTATTTATTTATTTATTTATTTATTTATATGTATATGGCCGCACCGATCTCTGTAGTGACTCTGGGGGGCTCACAATTCATAGGTAACAGACACCAACTTCTGTGTGCTAGTGGAGATAGGCGGAAAACATTTTTGTAGTAAGCAATACATATTATTTTTATATGTTATGGTTTTCCAAGTTTAAACTGTTTCCACTGTTGGGTTCTCTGTAAATTGAACTTAAGGTAATAATGTTTTGGAGACAGTAACTGTATCCGAGACTACTGAAGGAACTGGCTGAAAATCTTTCAGAATCCACTGTCTATTATTTTCTTGCAATCATGGAAGATGAGTGAAGTGCCAATTGATGGAAGGATGGATAACATTGACCCAATATTCAAAAAGGGTAAAAAGAAGAAACCTGAGAACTACAGAGCAGTCAGAGTAACATCACCCCAGGAAAAGTAAAACAGTCACTCTGAAAGTACGGTACCTTGAAAACAATGCAGCAATAACCAGATGCCAAGACAGATTTGTCAACTCAAGACTAATCTTTCTCATTTTTTAAACTGGGTAACCTCCCTGGCAGATGTTGGGAAAGCAACGTAGACATGATAATCTGAAGTCTGGATTTTGGGAACACTGAGTCTTAAACAAGGCTGTCCTACAATTCTGATGCACAGAAATGACGGAAAACACTGTATGAACATTCCAACTTAAAATGGATTTGAGTAGTTGACTTGTTTCCTCTTTTTAATGTAAATCTTAGGAATCTTTCTAATTATGTTTGCAAAGGTTATTTAAAAATTAACCCCACATATTCCTGGGTAGTAGTGCAATGGCACTCCATTGTCTTTCCCAAGTGATCATTCTCTGTTACTGTGAAGTCAGTAACATATTCCACTACTGAACAGATCTTATTGCCAGGAACTTCTTCCTAATGTTTAACAAGTCTTGTACAACTCCATACCTCTTCAACCCAGTCTTTTAAACCAACGTTAAGCATAAGCCTTTTCTTTAGGAATGGATGAACGCTCTGGCCGCGCTGACGTCTCCGCCTCCCCCGGACTCGCAACACCTGTCTGGGGGAGTGAAAAGAGCCGCCGACCAGAGCCCCGGCGAAGATGTTTCGACCGCTCCTGGCCGCGCCGACATCTCCGCCTCCCCCAGACTCGCAACACCTGTCCGGGGGAGTGAAAAGAGCCGCCGACAGGAGCCCCGGCGAAGACGCTTCAACCGCTCCTGGCCGCGGCGACGTCTCCGCCTCCCCTGGGCTCACATCACCTGTCCGAGGGAGTGAAAAGGGCTGCTGACAGGAGCCCCGGATTTTCCTCTCGGCTGGCCCTGGCTTCGAGCTGGGCGAGGAGGACTTTGGCCGGGAGCACCTGGCCTCGCTTCACCTGCCGGTGCTCCCGAGCCTTGCCCCCACACCGGGCTACAATAGCCCCTGCGGCGGGATGCTGCCATGGCTTTCAGAGCATGCTTGTGGTTAGGGTGAGAGCCCTGACATTGTTGGATCATATACTGTATTTTTATATTGTATTGCATTATTGAGACTACGTCATGGATATGTAATTGGAATTGTATTTTGTAACCTTATTTTGCAGTGTGGTTTTGTTTTATTGCATTGCTGTAATGCACTGTTATATTTATTGTATTATATTGTATGACTTTTGATTATGTTATATTACTTTTGATTGTCTTATACGTATGGTTTCTGTAAACCGCCCTGAGTCGGTTGTACCGAGTAGGGTGGTATACAAATCAAATAAATGAAAATGAAATGAATGAAATGAATGAGCAAAAGAGTTTCTCTCTCTACCCTTAAACCAGGGGTTCCTAACGTGGGACACATGCACTACAGGGGAACTTTAATTCCCAAAGTCCTAAGTCAGTACACTGGCTGATCAGTGCTTTGAGAAACTGTCTTCAGCTTTTGTGAATTAAAGTCCAAAGGTTGGAAAACACTGTCTTAAACTTAATTTGGGATTTGACAGCCTTTATTTTGTAAAGAGGGATTTCTCCCTTTCCATGTCTACTCATCAGAGACAAGTTGGCAATGCATTATAAACTTGGGGGTGGGTGGGTTATTGATCAAGGCAGAACAAAGAATCTTTGGAGATTTTTATTTATTTATTTATTTTTAATTACATTTATACCCCACCCTCATCCGAAGACTCAGGGTGGCTTAGAGTTTAAAATACATCATCTACAGCAAAATTTAAAAAAAATTGAAAAGTTAAAAGATTAAAAAGTTAAAAGTTAAAAACCACAACAGCGAGAGAAGGGGGGTATTCAAAGTAGCCAGCTGACTGAGCTGACCGTCTGGCCGACACTTGCCCTGCCATCCAGAGCTTCACCTCCTTTCTGAAGGGCAGTAGCTCCATCTGGAGACGCAAGTCACTTGGCAGGAGATTCCATATGGCCAGAGCGGACACAGAGAAGGCCCTCCTTCTAGTGCTAGAGCTGCCATGGACCATGACCAGTATAAATTTATGCCAAATAGAGTTAGTTTTCAATGTGCCGCAAGACTATTGTTTTTCTTGTAAAAAACTAACACAGCTACATCCCATCCCAAGAAAGTTGATTACAGAACAATTTCGATAAGCAGTTATTTAATGGAGATTTTTTTTGAGATAGCTAACAATGACTCCATACAGGAATGTTTGCTTTAATGCTTTCAGCTATCCCCAGGATATATTGACAGTGATGTCTGGGGTCTCCATAGACTAGAACAGTGTTTCCCAAACTATGTTCTGTGGAACACTGGTGTTCCATAGGAGGTTATTAAGTGTTCAATGAAAAAATATGAAATACTGGTTAAACTCATTGGCAAATGTGTAATGCCACAATGTTTGTTTTGCATCCATCATTTTGATGTTACACATCAGCTTGCGAAAGAAGTTTGTTTTGCAACCATTTGCAAATCAGGAGGAGCTGGCTTCATAGCAACGTTATTTGTTATCAAAACTGAAAAACTCAAAGCTATCTTTCTAGTACAAAAACTAAAGTGTTCCATTGAAATTTTAGGATTTGTAAAGTATTCCACGATAGAATAAGTGAGGGAAACACTGGACTAGAACATTCTCTACAAAGTAGAGGCCTTGAGGCTGCATCATACAGCGTCTTATGAATTTTACTAATTCACTGCCATTTCTGGGCAACCTACCATATACCAATTTATAAACTTCAATGACATGTACACAATATGCTTTTTACAGCTCCTTTAAAAAGCACTCCAGGATTTGTGCAATAAGAGAAATTGTTGAAGTACTACTGCTTTCATTCAGAGTACTAATGTTTGTTTGCTTCTATATTCCTCTCTTAATTGCTTAGAGTCAAAGAGGGTCAGGTTGCAATTATCTTCTGTTGAACTAATAGAAATATGAGATACATGGTATGCTTTTAAGTTTTGTGGGCTGACAAAGTGCCTTAAGAAGGACAAAGGCGCTACAGGAGAGGAAAAGTCATTATTTGGAGAGGGGAAAATCTAAGTTAAGGCTTGGTCGCTCAATAATACTTCAGATCCAACGAACAGACCCAAAATGAACATATAATTTATATAATACATATACAGTAGAACCTTATACAACAATTGCCCTGTATAGCAACAAAATCACATAACAATTAGGTGTTGTTGGGTTTTTTGTTTTTGTTTTTTTTGGGGGGGGAATGGCGTCCTGCATAACAATTTTCCCTATGGAAAAATTGTACAACAACTTTTTAATGGGAAAAACCACTTACCGTAGCAAAAAGAAAAATCATTGTACGATGCATCCTATAGGGAAAATTGCTATACGATGCATGCATCGTATAGCAATTGTTTCATACAATAAGGAGCCATGTGGAACGGATTAAAATCATTGTATGAGGTACCACTGTATGTGGAAACTAAGAGCAAAAGATAAACATTTAAATATATAAATCGAAACTTGCCACTGAAAAGGGATGGCTCTTTGCTTCTTCCCTTATGTTTGTAAAAGGTGACTCTAATATCAAGGCATCTGGGGGAGTTTCTGAAAAAATACATAGAACAGGGTCACTAGTGTCAGTCATTTAAGCGTGCATTGATCATATTATTAAAATGATAGGCAGAATGAGTCTTAGGACATTCAGCTGAGATCAACAAAGTATGGTCTAACGAACATTGCTCTATCAGAGAACTATACAAACATATAATTTTATAACAGCTAAAAGGTGCAATATAAAATGCCACAGATGAAAAAATTAATTTTAAGAAATGATATAACATTTCCTTGCTTATTCTGAGAAGTTATTATATATAGCCCAACATATGTGTTCTGGTTTGGTTGTTTTATGTGGTTGCATTTTATAATTTTTATTGTACTGTTGTTGTTTTGACTGTAAGCCACCCTGAGTTGCCTCGGTGAGTGGGCGGCAATATAAATCTAAATAAATAAATAATTAATAAATAAATATAAATGTTTTTTTCTTCTTTTTTGAGAAAAAAAGCGATTATAGGCCAAGAAAACTAAATTTGGAACATCCCCACTTTTTTTAACAAAACACAGTCAACAAATTTTTAATTTTGAAACTGATATGAAATTTCAAAGGCTAAATTGCTAAATGCTGCTGTAAAAACCTAGCTCAGGGGTTCTCAACCTTTTCATGCCATGGGCCGGACCATGCCCCCTCAGACAGCTGAGCAGGCCAGACTGGTGGTTCTCCCCACCATAAATACTGCCATAAACAGTGTCTGCAGCTGTCGTAAAGGTGTTTATGACAGCCACGGGACATTTACGGCTGTGGTAAACACATTTACAACAGCCACGGGCGCACATATACTACTGTAAATTACGACTGCTGTAAATGTGAACGCTTCTGGTGATGTGGCGACGCAGGTCCAGCCCACAAGCCATAGTTTGCGAATCCTTGACCTAACTAATAGTTTTTTGAAAGATAGAAGGAAGTTGGGATATCTATTTTGTTTTATTTCTATATTGCCCAACTGACTAAGTTGTTACTCTGGGCAGGTATACAAAACATACTTTTGAAAAAGTTATGTAAAGGCTTTCTTACCTCTTTCACAAAGACGTCTTACTAGGTTGGTTGCAACCCTGTGAGAAGAAATTTAGAGTTAAAATGTTGACTGCAGATAACTGTAACACCTAGCCTTCTTCTGAAAATATATTTATGTCTGTTCTATCTTATCTATGTTTATTAAAGAACATCCACTTTCTTTAAAGAATGCTAAAGAACAAAATCCTACATGGGATTATGTTGGAATATTAAGATGACAAAATGACTACAGAGGAGTTGCTTCTTTCTTTCTTTTAAAGTTAATTATTTCTGTGTTGACACTGCAGAAACTGAAATAGTCAATAATCTTCCATATCTTGGTCAATCATATAAAACTGACAGTCAAAAAAATGAGAAGGTACAAGTTTTTAGTTATGAGGCTACATTCATGCAATGTTTAAATTTTTTAAGAAACGAATTCTATTCATCCATTCAAAATGGCATGCTCTTCCAGAGGTTTATGTAAGACTATTAGGCAATTTTTCTGTCTAGAACAGGGGTGCCCAAACGTTTTGGGCCATGGGCTGATCATGTGGTTCAGGGAGCTGGTCACTAAGGCCCGGGGGCTGGGTGCAGCCCCCGATGCCAATTCATCTGTCCCGGGAAGCCCTCGTTGCTCCTGGAAGCAGAAGTAAAATGTGCCCGTACGGATGTATTTTACTTCCGCTTCCAGGAGCGACGAGGGCTTCGCGGGCCAGATGAATTGGCATCGGGGGCCGCACCCGGCCTCCGGGCCTTAGTTTGGGCACCACTGATCTAGAAGATGGTTAGTTTTACAATTCTCAAAACTGTGAATTTGTATCTCTAGAGATCACATGACTCTTTTTCACAGCAGAAATGTTATAAAATAAACTTACAGACTTGAGAAAATCCCATTGCTCTTTTGCAAATCTGTGTGAACAGAATCAACCTCTTACTTCTTTAGTGGTAAATTTTAAAAATTTAAATGAACAGAAGATGATGTTTTGGAGTGGAACAGATCTGTATAAGTCGCTAAGTGAGAGAAGGGAGTGGGGAGCAGTAAAAATGAAAGTACAGGTAAACCCATTTGAGACTTTATGCATTTTTATGTAGAAAATCTACTGACTAGTAATTTAAATCAATTTGATTTAAATCAAATACACCTGCTGTGGGGACTGAAATCTGTTTTATGAAACCTTCAATTTCTGAAAGCAAAATTCAGGATTCAAACCACAGCAAGGCCAACTAATTTTGAAATATTAAATGTATATGACAAACATGGAAAAAAGGGTAGGGAATTGGGTGTGTACTAATTTGTTACATTCCTTCTCTCAGTGTTGAATTAATGTACTACAGCATCATTTCTTTCTTTTTTTAAATGAATTGTTGTATTTTTTTTTACACAGACTGAAATCCTGTTGTTTAGTGTAGTACAGGGGTTCTCAATCTATGGCCCGCAGGCCCGGCTCACGGCACCATTTCATGCAGCCTGTGCCGCCACCGGAAGCGGATGCATTTACAACAACCGTAAATGTGCCCACAGCTGTCATAAACTCTCCACAGCTGTTTACTCTCACGACTCTGAAGATTAAAATGCAGGTAGGGATGAGGTAAGAAGCCAAGTATCCAGGATGCTTTTAGCCCCATTATGGCTTTTTATGGGACTGCAGTGGATTAGTGGTTAAGACTCTGAATTTGATGACTGGAAGGTTGGCAGGTCAGCAGTTTACGACAGCTGTGGATGCTTTTTACAGCAGCGTTTACAGGGGGAACCACTGTCAAGGCCCATGGCTTTAAAAGTTTGAGAATCCCTGGTGTAGTACATCATAAGTGAAGGAGGGCTGTTGAAACAGTAGGGATTTGGTGAGCCAACTTCTTTACTTTGGTTTGGACTTACTAAGCAACCAATTTTCAGTCAGACTTGGAAAACAGCTTTCTCCCAAAAGCTCTCTGGCCTTCTTTGACTCTAGACAAAAATGATTCTACAGTCAAACCTTGCATAACGAGCGTTTCGCTTAGCAAAAAACTTGCATAACGAGCACGTTTTTTGCTAAACAGTCTGACTTCCATAACGAATTTTTCGCTATGCGAGTTGGACTTTTCCCTATGGAAAAACTTGCATAACGAGCGATTAATGACTGTGGGTGACAAAGTCCACAGGGAAGGGTAATGGTCCCCAAGTGGATTAAATCTCATTTGATGGAGGGCAGCAGCTTCATCAATAGTGGTATGGGGCTGATGAGGACTTTGCATGCCAAAAGGGCTCAGGACCAGAAAGTGATTTGCAGAGCTTGACCAGTAACATGGGTGTCATGCTGCGATGTGGAAGGCAAATGGAAGGCCACGGCATTATATTGTTCTCAGGACAATCTTCATGGCTCATCGTCATGATGAGAGTCAATATTCATAATCAGATACAGTATAAAAAAAAGAACCATCATTTTATAATCCCAAATACAATGTATTTACCAACTTGTGTTATTCTAAAGTTATGCTTAGAGACATCTGGAATGTGAAAACGTACCCAGTGCCTAAGGAGTGCCCCCATATGTAAACTGGATTATCTCCACTTCTTGCTTTTATCCAGTCAAAAACATGAAGAGCATCATAGGTCATTCCACTCTCTGACGGAGTGCCTATTGAATCTCCCCAGCCTGGAAGAATTAAACAAAAATCATATTTCCAGCTTTCATGTTTGCATTAAAGCCAAAGAACCGAGTGACCCAGGAGACTACAGTTAAATACAGCTCTTAATTGCTTTTCAACTTCTGGGACCCAGCTAAGGTGCCCATTAAAATAAAACTGCCTTGGTTCAGCATTAAATCTAATGTTCTAGCATCTTTTACTCAGCTTGATCTCTTACAGTCTACCATATTCAGAATAGCCTCCTTACTAAAATTAAGTTTGGTCACATCTATATATACAGGAGAATAACTAAAATCACTAGTGTAAAACAGCAGACTGTACCAATTCAGATGACACATGGAAAATATATTCTTCTCCTCAAAAGAATACACTATTATCTACATACAGCCCTACCTCAGAAAAAAATTGCCAAAAGAGAATACAGTAATACCTCGGATAACGCTAAGACTTGGTTCCACAAGTCTTGGTGTTATCTGATTTTTGGTGTTATCCGATCCATGTTAAAATCCTATGGGATGGATCGGATAACATTAAAGCTCCATAGAGATACACTGTAACTGCACAGGCTTTAGCGGTTGTTATCCGATCCACCCCATAGGACCTTAACGTTATTTGATCCAATTCTCCTCCCCAGATTACTTAACGTTATGCGATTTTAGCGTTATCCGAGGTAAACGTTATCTGAGGTATTACTGTACAAGCATATCATATTCAGTTTTACATTGTAGCTCTTGGTGTAGTGCTCTGTTCAGATCTCTTATTATATTTACTGTATTATACCATTTTTTCTCTACTTTATGAACTGCCCAGAGAGCTCTGCCTCTTGAGCACTCACAATGATATACAGTAATACCCCGGATAATGATTGCATCAGATAATGCTAGAATCGGATAACAATGCAATTTTTTTGGGAAAAACTTGCATCGGATAACAATTCTGGATAATGATTCTTAGCATTATCTGAGGCAATGGTCTGCAGGTGTGGGTGGTTTGGGTGGAACTACCCAATCCACCCCCCACCCGCAGCGGTCTCTGCAACTGCAGTAGGGTCGGGGAAAAGCACGCGCCTTTCCCCCGACCCTACTGCAGTCGCACAGACTGCTTGTGTCTCTTTCCCTCCCTTTATTTAAACTACAGGGAGGGGGAAAGAGAGAGACGTGATTGGGTCTCTAGAGAACCAATCACGTCTCTCTCTTTACCCCTCCCTGTAGTTTATATACAGGGAGGAAAAGAGTAAGACGCAATCACGATCACGTCTTACTCTTTTCCTCCCTGTATTTAAACTACAGGGAGAGAGAGACTGCTTGTGTTTCTTTCTTTCCCTCCCTATATTTAAACTACAGGGAGGGGGAAAGAGAGAGACATGATTGGTTCTCTAGAGACCCAAATCACGTCTCTCTCTTTCCCCATCCCTGTAGTTTAAATACAGGGAGGAAAAGAGTAAGATATGATCGCGATCGCGTCTTACTCTTTTCCTCCCTGTATTTAAACTACAGGGAGAGAGAGACTGCTTGTGTCTCTTTCTTTCCCTCCCTGTATTTAAACTACAGGGAGGGGGAAGAGAGACACGTGGTTGGTTCTCTAGAGACCCAATCACGTCTCTCTCTTTCCCCCTCCCTGTAGTTTAAATAGAGGGAGGGAAAGAGACACAAGCAGTCTCTGCAACTGCAGTAGGGTCGGGGGGAAAGGCGTGCCTTTCCCCAACCCTACTGCAGTTGCAGAGACCGCTGCGGGTGAGGGGTGGCTTTAAAGGCTGGGAGGAAAAGAAAGAGACCCGATCGGGTCTCTTTCTTTCCCTGCCTGCCTTTAAAGCGGTTTGTCCCTGAAGTCAGGGCTTTTTTCCTAGCATTGTTCGATGCATGCATCGGACAACGCTAAAAATCCGATAACATCATGACTTGTGCAACCAAGTCATAACATTATCCGGGGTATTACTGTATATGTAATGTAACAATAAGTCTAAATTAACATTCTAAATTAATGTTTTGCCAGTGAGCTGGTTTATAGTCACATTTATCATGGTAAATGTTCAGAAATGTAGTCTACCATGGGAGACTTCTGGTTTTAATGAGGGGAGGAGAAGTTTCAAATACATATTTAAACTAAATAAATGATAAGAGTTTGGTTGTATGATCATTAAGAATTTTTAAATGCTGCTGGCTTAAATCCATGATAGAGGGGCCTCTCTGGGTAAGTTTTCAAGCAGCTGCACAAAAAGATTTAAAGAGGTACAACCCATATGACAAATCATATATGAAAAAACATGCACATTCTATTTTATGAGGGAAAAGAAACCTAGTATGTTTTGATGGCATGGGGTAAACCAAAGGTCATTCTGAAAGCTGATTACATAAACTATCTAGCAGTGACTAAGACAAAAGTCATGTGTACAACATTAAGTCTGCGGAAGTGTTCAAACATGATTTTCTGAAGTAATACAGTCTGAAGCAGGAGTTCTCAACCTTTTTAAGCAGGGGGCTGGGTCATGCTCCCTCAGACAGCTTCGGGGGCCGGACAGCCATTTTGCCTTTCCTCCACCACATGGGACTTCCCGGTGTGGTGGAGGCGGTGGTGCCATGGGCCACATTTGGCCTACAAGCTGCAGGTTCAGAATCCCTGGTCTGAAGTAAGAAGTCTAAAAAAAGTGGCAGGTAGACTCTAAGGACACTACCATCAGGGATTTAGTGTGTGAATTCGATGTGTTGAATTATGCTCATTAGTTCATTTATTTCTTTTATTTCATTCATTAGTTAAGGGTGATGTTTCAAAATAGGGGAAAATAAAGACATTATGTTCATAAAATTAAGGTCATCCTTGATCAAAAGCCATTGATATCCGACTCTAGGTTTCAGTGCTCATCTCTGCTTATAGCCAAGGAGCCAGCGCTGTCTGTGTCTGCAGACATTTTCATGGACATGCGGCAGGCATGGAACACTTTTTACCTTCCCACCAAAGTGGTCCCTATTTATCTTCTTGCAATTTCTTGTTTTTGAACTGCTACGTTGTTTTAACCCAAAACCAGAAATCCCAATTTCATTTGTGTTTATGTTTTTTATATTCTATTTTTCAATAAAGATGCTTTTAACCTTTATTTTCCATTATTCCTGACTCTACCCACTATGCACACACGTACATAAGCAGCCCACTGTACAAACAACAATTCACAAGAGAATAATTGCAAAGGATCTATTTTTAATAATTATCTCAATAGTCAAACTACAAAGAAAAAGAGTTTTTCCTTCATGATTTCTTGAAAGCAGTTCTTCAATAAGTGGGAAAGCCAAAAAGGAAACTGGTTATGACTTCAAAGGAAAAACTTCCCACAGTGTATCCATTCTCACACCAATGTATCTATTCTGTTGTGGATTCTTTTTTGAAGGAAAGGTTAGAAAGATATTTTTTTTTTTGTTTTAAACTTTCATAGAAAATGTTTCTGAAGTCCGATCCAAATTGTACAAGTATCAAAAGAAGGTTTACTCTGTCCTCTGTCAAGCACACTTTAGATCACTTCGATTGGTCGATCGGTTTTTTTTTGTTGGATCACCGCCAAACACCTCCCCCCCCCCCCGAAATGTCATTTCAACCATCACATTTTTCCTCAATATCTTTTTTTGTGGATACCTGCTTTGGCGTCATTTTTCTCCACATGTTGTATATGAACTGTATCCACTTCGGGAAGTTGTCATATTCACTTTTAAAATTAGTTTTCCCTCCTTTAGGGGGGGTTTGTGTGACCTCTTTTTAGTGGTTTTTTAAACGCTTCATAGATTATGTTTCCGAAATCCAATTCCAAATCTGAAAGTGTCCCCAAAAAGGTTATTCTTTCCTCTTTCAAATGCACTTTGAATCATCTGAATTGGTTGGGTAGTTTTCTCGCTGGACATCCAACAACTGACACACCCACCCCCCCGCAAAACTGTCACTTTTCCGATGCTACTTCCGAAAGCAATGACATCATAGCCTTGCATTTTTGGCTTTTGGTTTCTACCAATTCTTAAAGTTACTGAGATGATCTTTCAAATGACATAACCCTTATTTTTGTGGGTGCCTTAGTTTTGGTGTGGCAGCTTGGCAAAAATATATGATTTTCGTTACACTGCAAGAGCTATCAGACCACCCAACCAAAAGGTAAGATGTTCATAGAATTCACGTCAAAAATGAGTTCCAAATTTGTAACAAACAGTTCTAGGAAGAAAGCACACAACAAGGTGTCACTCATGATTGACACCATTCTTCTCTTCGTTGGAAGTTTTACTCTGGCAGTCTAATAAAGTGTTAAGGCTTGCTCTGAACTCTAGCACACCTTAACTATCTTTGATTCAACAATTCTAAATATATATACTTCAGCTGGCTTGAACCTTGCATATGCATAACTCCTTAAAATGTAAAACTGATAATTCAGACTTTAGACAGTGTGTTAACTAAAGAGGGATATAAATTGGATTTATCTTGTCTTTAATGGTAATAAAACTGCTGTTTCACTAAATAGCTGACATAAAACAATCATCTACATATGGTGCCTATTTACCAAAAGTACCAGCAATCTCTTGTTTCTAAAGGCAGTGTTTATTAAAAAAAACCTTCCGTATACAGCATGCAAGATTTTCTCTATGCTCTGTTTTTATTACCAAGGATTTGGGGAACACAAGACTGAGAAATAATTTCATCAAACTCTGAACATAGCGGAAGGATCAACTAAAGAAAGGAGGGAGCAGTCATCTCATTGGTTGTTGTTAAAAGCTAGATTATCTAGTTCTTTGGGCCACCTCTGCTCTCATTTTCCATATGCAAAGTAACAAAGAAAGATCTAAGAGCCCAACTTAAACCAAAATTAACTTCTTTAAAAGAGATGACAATTTCCAGTCCTTATATGGGACTACCCTCAATTAAGAACAATAAACAGTGAAGAACCAAAACTGACTTAGCAAATTCATTTTACTCATGAATAAATACTTTTCCTACAACAAACTTCAGTTGTAGTAGGTTCAGCAAGTCAGGTTTTAAAACAAAAGAATTTGACTTCTTTCCTGGTATAATATAGCCCAGAACTCAGCTAAAAAGTAAAATTAAAAGAATCTCAATGAGGAAGAAACCAACATTACCAACATTAGGCTAGGCAAAAGCAAAACACTAAATTACTGTTACAACTAAACTTTGGAAACTTGCAACTTGCTTCAGTTGCAAAGATCCTCTGTGTCTGAAGTATCTCAAAAATAAGAATCTTACCTCGATAATCAAATGTGACTACATGGTAACCAAGAGAACTTAGAACCTGTAACAGAAGATATCCATAAATGAGAAAGTTTTACTTCTAAAAACACACATAATTGAGCATATAACATGTTTGGTTATTTTTTTCCCCAATCCATGATAACATTTTTATGAGGGTAGGGTACTTTCAGGAATTATACACAGTAAAACCCTGTACAGTAAAACACCGGATAAAACAAAAATTTGGTTCCACAAGTCTTGGTGTTATCCGATTTTTAGTGTTATCTGATCCATGTTAAATCCTATGGGATGGATTGGATAACGTTAAAGCTCCATAGAGATACATTGTAACCGCACAGGCTTTAGCGGTTGTTATCCGATCTATCCCATAGTACCTTAACGTTATTCGATCCAATTCTCCTCCCCAGATTACTTAACATTATGCGATTTTAGCGTTATCCGATCCAATCGTTATCCGGTGTTTTACTGTATAACAATTTTAATTGGTTCCAATGGGTCCATCGTTGTACGAAAAAAAATCTTTGTACGATACATGTATCATACAGCAATTTTCCCTATGGGATGATTCGTACAACAATTGTCACCATGGAAATGCTAACACCGCAGAGTTGCTTTTGCCCTTTACCAGGGGTAAAGTGCTTCCCTGGGCAACAGCAACCCTGAGTTGTTAGCGAGGGATTCTCACTGGGATTCTCGCCGTTGTTTCCACAAGGAGACCAGCAGGAATCCCTCTCGCTAACAGCACAGTGGTACCTTTGGCCAGAGAAGCACTTTACTCCTGGGAAAGGGCTTCTCTGGCCAAAGGCAATCCTGCGCTGTTAGCGAAATTAATTCTTGCTGGCCCCCTTGCGGAAACAACAGGGGGGCTAGCAAGAATCAATTTCACTAGCAGCGCAGGGTTGCCTTTGGCTGGAGAAGCCCTTTCACAGGAGTAAAGTGCTTATCTGGCCAAGGCCCCCCTGCTCTTTTAGCGAAAGGAATTATCGCTAGTCCCCTTGTGTAAACAACAGGGGGACTACTGAGAATCCATTTTGCTAAAAGTGCGGGGGGGGGGCCCTTTGGGCCAGAGAAATGCTTTCCAGGGGGTAAAGTGCTTCTCCGACCCAAGGCCCCCCTGCGCTGTGAGCGAAGGGGATTTCTGGTGACCCCCTGCTGTTTGCGCAAGGGGACCAGTGGGAATCCCTTTTGGTCACAACGCAGGGGGTCCTTGTGCCGGACAAGCACTTTCCAAGGGGTAAAGCGCTTTTCTGGCCCTTGCGCAAACAACAAGGAGACCAGCGGGAATCTGTTTTGCACACAGCGCATGTGTACCTTGGGCAAGAGAAGTGCTTTACCCCTTGGAAAGCACTTCTCCGGCTCAAGGCTCCCCTGTGCTATGAGTGAAAGGGATTCTCGCTGGTCCCCCTGTTGTTTGTGCAAGGGGACTAGCGAGAAACCCTTTCGCTAACAGCACTGGGCTGCTTTTCCCCTGGGCCAGTTCACAAAGGGGCTTTTTTTTTAGGAGGGGAGGCTCCCCTACACTTTTGCCTTTTTTAAAAAAAAATGTATTGTGCAACAATGAAAATTGTTTTACAATACAAAATATTTTAAAAAGGCACTCGCTGTATGATTCCATCACTGTACAATGCAATCATTATATGGGGTTTCACTGTAGTTCATTTGCAATTTGATTTTTGGACTTCAGTTCCCAGAAGCCTAAGTCCCCAAAGCACTGATCAGACAATAACAATAATATCAGTGTTGATATTAGGTTTCTGGGAACTGAAATCCCTATGTGGGATGTCTGCTCCATGTTGAGAACCAGTGGTTTAAACAGAGGATTTTATGTTGAATGTATATAAAAAGAATGAAGTGGTATCAAAACTATCATGATTTTGGACACCCTATTATGTGAAGTCCAACATTTTTTATGATTCAAAGCCATAAGGTGAATACCATTTGTTAAGTAAACTTGAACAGCAAAGCCTTTAAGAAAGGGTTCACAAGACAATAGTAATATCTATAGCACATGAATAACAAAATACTGCATTCTCACCTTATAAAGTTCTACACGATGATCCCCTCCTCTGTTAAAAGAATATGTGAAAATGACATGTTACTTTAAATCCCCAAGATTGATATTTCTTATACATTATTCATCTGGTCTCTGAATATGAAAATACTCTGAGCCTTTTTTAAAGCATAAAACTCACTATCCGTGATTCACCCAAAAGAGCACACTTACATGCCATTAATTTCAACAGTGATTCACCCAAAAGAGCACACTTACATGCCATTAATTTCAATAGAAGGGTTAAAGACATACATAATTGCAATCCTCTATCCACTATAAATGATGAATTCATTGGATCTTACAGGGAAATACAAATCTCAATATCTTTCTCTGGAGACAAGTCTTTTTCACAGAAAGTAATTATATCTATAAATGCATAACCTTGGATAATAATTTTTATAGTTATAATTTTGGATATTCAATAGATAGAAAAACTATTACACCTGCTTACATACACTTGTTAAGTAAAAGAAGATAAAATAAAGATTCTTCTGGACATTCAGTTTGTCTATATTACATGGAGAAAGAAACTTTAAAAATATTCAGGAGAACAGGATTAATTGTACAAAGTGCAAAATCTATAACTGGTTCATTCTGAAAGAAGTTCTAAAAGGAATAAAGCCAGCTGTGGAAAACACAGGCTTCTGATGTTTCCAAAGGCCTATAAGGCTCTTAAGGAAGGTGTTCAACAAGTAATAGACCTTCTAACCTTACAAGGCCCTTCTTTAGATTCCTTCCCTATTAGAAATATTAATTAAAAATATTGAACTTTAAAGTTTCTAATTTTTAAAAAATGAGAAATCTTTCTTAGTGATAGTATTTGGCTTGGTAAAACCCTCCTTAAAAACATTGTGCTAAGATGGTTCTATTATCCATTTACCTTTAATCAACACAACCCCTCCATTTACCTGCTACTTTTAATTTGCTGTCCTTTTACATGGTTGCTTAAGCACTAATATTTTAAATCGGTTATTATTTGGTCTTAAATGATTTTTTCACCCATTTTGGCCTCTCCGCTGTCCCTGCCGCCTCTGGGGAGGTTGGGGGACCCATCCATGCTGTTTCCGACGTCCGCAGACCTATCTGGGCGGTGTTACAAGGCAATACACTGGGATTCTTCTAACCCCAGCATTTTGCCTTAAAGCACTGCCTGGGCAGGTCTGGGGACGTCAGGAACAGCGCAGATTGGGTCCCCTTACCTCCCTCAGAGGCTCTGGAGAGCACAAAATGGGTGAAAAAACCTCCCATTTTTTCCACCCATTTTGGGCTCTCCAGCACCCCTGTCACCTCAGGCGAGGTCGGGGTACCTGATCCGTGTTGTTTCCGACCTCCCCAGGCAGTGCTGCAAGGGAAAATGCTGGGGAAAGAACCCTGGCGTTTTGCCTTACAGCACCGTCCAGGTAGGTCTGTGGACTGCGTTCCCTTCACAAGCAAAGGGCTAGCTGATGCTGGGATAGTCTTTGCTTGCGATGGGAACCCCTGCACCCGCAGCTGCAGAATGACTGGGAAGCTGATGGGGGAGTCCCCCATCAGTTTTCTAGCCACCCCGCCCCTGCATCCGCAGGGTGGCTGGGAAGGTGAATGGGGAGCCCCCCCTTCAGCTTCCCAGCCACCCTGCAGCTACGAATGATTACCTCGGATAATGCTAACAGATGATTTTTTTAAATAAAATGTTGCATCATTATCCGATTTTAGCGTTATCTGATGTAATCATTATCCAAGGTATTATTATATTTCAAAACTTCCCTTGGCCTGCCTAATGATGTAGCTTTTGTTGTTGTTCAGTTGCAGTCTATTCTGACCTTTCACGACCCCATCGGCCACCGCATGCCAGGCACCTCTATCCTCCACCATTCTCTTTAACAAACCCAGCTCTGTGCCCATTGCATCTCTTTAATTACTTGCCACATTTTATTGTGGTCCACACAGTCAAAAGTCTTGGTGTAGTCAATGAAACAGAAGTAGACTTGTTTCTGGTATTCCTTTGTTTTCTCCAGGATCCAACGTATGTTGGCAATTTGGTCCCTAGTTCCCCTGCCTCTTCTGAACTCAGCCTATACTTCTGGTAGTTCTCTCTCCACATGCTGCTGAAGCCTGTCCTGTATTATCTTGAGGATAACCTTGCTAGCGTGTGGGATGAGCGCAATTGTTCGATAATTTGAGCATTCTTTGGCATTGCCCTTTTTTGGGACTGGAACGTATACTGATCTTTTCCAATCCTGTGGCCATTGTTGTTTTCCAAAACTGCTGGCATATAGAATGCAATACTTTAATTCCATCATCTTTTAGGGCTTTGAATAATTCAACTGTAATACCATCATCTCCACTAGCTTTGTTATTAGCAGTACTTTTTAAGGCTTTTCTAACTTCACTCTCCAAGATGTCTGGATCCAGTTCAAAGCTCTCTTCACTGTGATTGCCAGGGATGTTAAGGTCCTTTTTGTAAAGTTCCTCTGTGTACTCTTGCCATCTTTTCTTAATCTTTTCTGCATCAGTTAAATACCTGTCATTTATTTTTTATATATACAGTATATAAGATCTCTAGTCCTTCCCCTTCTGTTGTTTTCCTCTATTTCTTTGCAATGTTCATTTAAGAAGATTTTCTAGCTAGGCTTGACCTGATCAAAAATAATGAAAAATCAGATATCATTATTTTTTCCTGCAGTACATTTGCTTTTCTGTATGTCTTACCTAGTCCCTGCATTTCCATGTAAATAAAGGATTACAGGATGATTGGAACCCAAAGCATCTTCGTACCACAACTGATCCTTGCCTTGAGCATCTTTCCATAGAATGGTAGGAACTGTGTGCCTAAAAGCAAATGGAAATTTAAGACTTTCATTGTTCCCCTGCACATTCTAACTTTATACTAGAGACCCTAATGAGCAGAAATAGCAAATGAAGCGAAATACAGTATACAGTAATACCTCGGATAACGCTAAGACTTGGTTCCACAAGTCTTGGTGTTATCCGATTTTTAGTGTTATCCGATGCATGTTAAAATCCTATGGGATAGATCGGATAACGTTAAAGCTCCATAGAGATACATTGTAACTGCACAGGCTTTAGTGTTTGTTATCTGATACATCCCATAGGACCTTAACGTTATTCGATCCAATTCTCCTCCCCAGATTACTTAACATTATGCGATTTTAGCATTATTAGAGGTAAACGTTATCTAAGGTATTATTGTACATGATTCATTCACAAAGTAATCTCAATGTGTGTGTCCTCTAGTCCCTCTGCTAACATCGAATACTGCCCTCGGGAGAAAAATGTGGCCCCTGCTCAAACCTTAGGCACCAGGATTCTTTGGGACTACAATTCCATTGAACATGCTTATCTGAAAATGATGGAAGTTACATCACCAAGCAGGCTTGCCTCAACTTCAGTCTCTGGATATGATACCAATTACATGCTATAACTCCCATTATCCCCAGAAATAACAGCCAACAATAGGATGATGGAAGTTATAAAACATTATCGGAAGATCCAAGACTTGGATACGCTGTTCTAGGACTTTCATACCAGTGAGGTGTTTGCTGGAGTGTGTATACCGTCCAGAGTCTATTGACTGGGACAGTATAGAAATCTACTGTAAATACATAAAATCTATTTTATGTATATAAACACAAGAAAATTTAATTTTTTAAAAATCTGCAACCCATGAAACAGTGCAAAGTTATATTATGTGGCACACATGCCCTTTTTATCACATACATGACCGTAACAAAGTAGGCAAATTCTAAATCAGACCACCAGCCATACAGCCAGGTCTGAATCCATCTACTGTTCAAGCCCTTACATTTCTGGTGCTCCCAAAGCCTACAACTTGAGATTCTTTAAGATGTTAGGAAAGCATTCAAGACCTTTAGCATGGAATACATATTCTTTACAACTAAACAATTAAGAGTCTAGTCTACATAGACTGTATAATTTCCTCACTAGAACAAAAATAACTTTGGACTCTGCCAGCCACAGAAGCTATAAGCTAGGAGGTGATACCTAATCTTTAAGGAAGCTTATCGTGTCATAGGGATGTAAATCCTCCCTTATTTCCTTTTCCCAGCTGAGAACACTGTTTGAAAAATGTTCTTTCTCCCTACTATTTGAGATTATAAGAGAGGCTTTTTTATTTTTCTGTATTGTATTTTTACTTTAAAAAACCCTAGTATTTTGTGCAAACTGCATTTTTTGTTAATACTTGGTTGTTATGCAGCAGATACTATTTTTCAGTATGCACTGGTGTTTCAAAATATCTGTTTCTATTCCATATGAATACTTGCAACATCCTCAATACATCAGCGCTAATTCTCAACTATTAATTAGACACAGTGAAAGTTGTCATCTGCTATTCAAAAATCAAGGGTTACCTCAAACAGATTTTTGCAAAGCACAAATGTACTGTACATTACAAGTCTATATTGATTCTATACAAGTATAATTTGCATTATTTCTTCTGAGAATTTTTTGGAGTTGTGATTTAGTGAAGATACAAGAAAGATTTCTGGCCACAATACCTGGGTACAATGTGAGTTATTATGAGAATTATACCCTAAAACAACAGTCTAGTGAGGTTGCAAACAACTTTCTATAAATTTTATACCAAATTGCATCCCTGACTATAACTTTAGTGCAAAAGAAATGACAGATAAGTTGGTTTATGTCTCCACTCTACATGAATAAATATTATTCCTTCAACAAACTTCAGTTGTAATAGGTTCAACTCTTCTAAAATGTTGGAAGGTTTCAAAAGGGAGAAATACTATACATATCACACTTCTGAAGGTAATAAGCCAAATTTCTTGGTGCTGTTTAATGCTTCTAAGAAGTAGGGTTTTTTTTTAAAAAAAAAAAAACCAGTTAGTAATAGAGACTTCTCACTTCACTGGTAATCTAAGATTATCCTCCCTTGTCTTTAATCCTATTTAATCCCATCAACTAAGCATCTTATTAAACAAGGAGTTAAGGGTCACACTAAAGGTAGCTTGTATTTACAGCAGCTGCTAATCACCAAGAATTTTTAAAAACAGAAAAAAAGATCCAGCATGCTAACTGTAGAAGCTGTTCAAACAGGAATTTGAAAGGAAACTATTTTGAGGTAATAGTGAAATATTCTAGATATATATTCTAGAGATAAGAATTAGAATTCAGATAAAATGCGAACATCTCCCTATAGCACCATCTTCATGTACCTAAAAACCAGCTTAAGAAAACTGAATTATCCTGAAAATTTGATGGCATTGTTGGTAAAAATCTAAACTGTCCTTGGACTCTCACAACTGGACAATTTTTTTGAAGAGTTGTTTGGGCATTTGTCTAAGCAAATAAAAGTTCAAAGATATTCATTTCTGCTGGCTCAAATCTGCTAAGGCTCACATCCTTTAGTTCTTCAGTGAACACTTTCTGACTAGACTACTCCCATGGATTAATGCAAGGTAGCTCATGTCTGTATTTGAAAGCAACAATAACTTTGCTATGTGGAATGATTTTACAGCAGTTCCCACAGAAAGGGGAAAGACAGGTTGTACTTACCAGTAACTGTCACTGTTTGAGTATGTTGTTTGTGAATTAAAATTATGAGAAACAAAATCTAGCAGATATTTTTAAAAATTTCTTACAGTCATTGATCTTAGAAGCTGATTCATCAAAACACAAATACACCCACTCAAACTCATCATGCACCTCAAAAACATGAGCATTAAGTGCCATTTGAAGACAAGGCTTTTATCCATGAACCAGAAAGTTTAAAACCTCTTCAGAAATGAAGAGTGACATCATTTTGGCCAACCGTTTTTCACTTGTCTAGTAAAGTAGTACCCCGCGTAATAATTTTTTTTCATTATATAGGGCAGTGGTGGCGAACCTATGGCACGTGTGCCAGAGATGGCACTTGTAGCCCTCTCTGTTGGCACCCATGCAGTCACCCCAGCACAGAATTTGCCCTGCCCCTCTGCCCTCAGCCCACTGGGAGCACTTCCTTCCCTGTTGCTGTGTTGGCACTTTACGATAAATAAGTGGGTTTTGGGTTGCAGTTTGGACATTTAGTCTCTAAAAGATTCGCCATCACTGATATAGGGCATACCCTGCATTACAAACATTTTTTCGTTATGTGGGGTATAACTCACATAACAAATTTTTTTCGTTATGCGGGGTATCGCCAACAGTGATTCACATAACAAAAAAATCTGTATAACAAAGAGCTCTGTGGCATGAAGTTTTTTCATTATACAGGGTTCTACTGTAATTCAAACATAACAACTTTAAACATCATCCACCCTGGGATTCTTACTCAAAATAAATTTGATGTAACAAATTGGTGTAACAGCCAGGTTACCCAAAGGGAAAAACATTATGTGTCAGCATCCATGCTTGGTAGACATTCTGTTCAAAAGCACCGACAGTTAGATATGATGACATGACAACATCTTTTGCTTTTCAGACTCCCCATACAGTAAAGGGGCTGCATTTCTTTTATAAAACTCAAGCACCATTAGTTGGCATTTCACCTATCCTGTCAATCACTAATGGAGCAAAGTGCTCTGCTGACAGAAATCCTGCCAGATTTTGGCTTGATCTCCATGTGATCTTCTGAAGTTACTGACAACAATGAAGTATTAGCTCCATTCTGCAGCATGTCCATTGCTAACCAACAAGGTGTCTGCTTGAGGAAGGAGGCACTGGATAACTTCTTCTATACTATAAAGTTTGTTTTGAAGAGGATTCTGCCTTAAGGGAACAACTTAATGAGTGGATCCTTGAGCCCAATCTTGACTAAACATGTTCAATAGGAACAAAACAATGTTTGGCTGCAGAAAGAGGAATGAAAATCAGAACTAGCAATGGGGAAGACATATGGAATTTAATGTCTTGGAAGATAGTGTACCTAACTGAAATCTTGAACGGGGGCACTCCACACTGGTTCTGAGCCTGTTCTTAATCCCTGAGGCAAGATGTGAAACTAGTCCTTTAGCTTCAACTGGAAAAGAAGCTATCTTGCTGGGCAACTAACACTAAACTTGTTTTATGCAGAGCACTAGATATCATGGAACAAGAAGTGGGAGAAACACGGAGCTACTTTCAAAACTGAAGATGAGAGCCAAATGGAGTACCCATTCAAGCCGCTCCCATGATCAACAATGAAACATCAGTTGCAACTGAGCAGTAACATCTGTCACATGTTGCTTGTTTATGTAAGCTGACACTGTTCCCATTCAGAAACCTGAATGGTGTGCAAGAAAAAAGCTGTATCATTTTATCAAGAATTTTTTTTTTTAAAAAAAAGCACAACCTTCAGCACTGCAGAAAAATGTTTTCACCATTGGATCACTAACCTCACTTTCTTGCAGTTTGTATTACTTATATTCTGTGCATTGTTCTATTTATTTCAGTCATACTCCACACAGAAAATACTAAAATACATGCAGAAGCATACAAAGTATTACTGCAGGCCAGGAGTGGCCCGCATCGCAAAAAGTTTGGAAACCCCTGCTGTAGGTAATCTCAGTGAGCCCAAAAGGGCAGCCTCTCTACCTGTAGGAAAAATAAATGCAATAAATAACAAAGAAATAAAGTATCTTACCAGACTCCAATAGTTACATCATCTTCTGGCTGCAGGTAGTAATTACAGGTGTGGTTTAAACCTTGGTCCTGGGGTTTTTTCAAGTCAATGAAGTACGGCACTCTCACTTAAATGGAAGATAAACATTACTTGCTCCATAAGACCAATCAGCAACTTTCACAAATATCAACAACATAAATTCTCAAAATGGACAGTTAAAATCCACTATGTAACTGAACATTTTCAAAAGTCTAAAAGGCAGGTGGGACTCTGTATGTATTAAACATGCAACTATTGAGAATAAATGAAACATAAAAGAACAGGCTGGATGGGATTACACCTACATTAGATAGATTTACTCTTCCTCCTAAATATCAGGTGTGTAGTTTGGGAGTTATTTTAGATGTGGCACTCATGGTGGAGCAACAGATAATTGCTATGGTCCATTTTGCCTTTTACTTACTCAGACATATCACTCAACAGCGGCCTTCCCTGGATGGAAGGTCCCTAAAAACTTTGGTCCATGCATTGATCATGTCAAAACTTAACTGTTGTAGTGCTCTGTATGTGGAGCTTCCCTTGAAACATGTATGGAAGCTTCAGCAGATCCAGAATACAGTGGCTAGGCCTACTCGATTAGGTAAATGTAGTCATATCACCCCTACCTGGCATATCTACATTGGCTCCCTGTTTACTTCTATGTGAGGATCAAGGGATTCATATTAACATGCAAAACCCTAAACTAGGTGTGGCCATGTGTTCTTGGACTTTAATTCCCAGAAGCCTTGATCAGCAAGTGTGCTTACTTGGGTTTCTGGTAATTGAAGTCCAAGAATACTTGGGGCACCAAGTTGGCCACCTCTGCCCTAAACAGTTTAGGACCTTCCTTACTTGCTGGAGTGCCTCTTACAAAATTCTACCATCAGCTCTACTCAGTCCTTCTTGAACATACGGCTCCAGGTGCTCACGTTGAGGGAGGCTAGGAATAGGCCCCTTTTGGGCATGGCCCTTCACTATGTAATTTTCCACAGATGATACACAGGGCTCCCCCCTCCAGGTCTTAAAAAAAACTCTAGAAAAATGAGTTATTCAGAGAGGCTTAGGAAGAGCTACTCTGCCAGTAAGTACCATGATGCTTGGCTTTTTCCTTATATGTGATGAATCCTTACTGTCACCATGCTACTATTTATTTTTATTAGAGGGGTTAAGTTTATTAATTCATTGATACTGTTTGATATTATTGCATTTGCTTTTTTATATTCGTTTTAGTTGTAAGCCACCCAGAGTAATATATTAACCCGATGGGCAGTACATAAATAAAATAAAATCAGATATTTCTGAATTTTAACTTGTTCTCCACAAGTAATAATTACCTTCAATAATGGTTTGTTAAAATATATAGCTTTACAGGAGGGGTTCCCAAGCTGTGGCCCCTGGGCCAAATTGCCACCAATGCAGGAAGTGCCCTGACATCACTGGAAGTGTCAGAATCACTGCATTCTTGCACCAACACACTGCGAAAACATGGCAAAAAAATCAAAAATGGTGCAAAAATGTTCCTCCCTCCTCCAAGGGAAGTGGCAGAGGTAGGGAAAAACACCAAAAATGTGGCACAAATGCACGTGCTGCTGCCTGGAAGAACCATGTGACCTGCCCCTCAGCTGACTGAGGGGATGTGGTCAGGCCCCTGGCAGGAAAAGGTTGGGAACCCCTGGTTTACAGCAAAGAATATTTAATTGATTGCTTCACCTAATTTCCAGACACAAAGTAAAACAAAAAAAATATTTTTAAAAAGCCTACATCTAAAACTGACAAGCAATGATTCAGAACAGAGCACTCCTAAATGATACTATTTTCAGATGCAAATACCAACAGTGAGCTTTCCATACAGAAAGAAAAAACAATGATTAGATGGTGCTTATACCAAGTACAGGACAGAAGGAACAATTGCTTTTTCATGCTAGCTAATGGTAGAACATTCTCTGCAGATGTCAACAACAACAAAAATCCCAGGCATCATCGAGCCGTTCCTCTAGTGACATTTCACAAAGCAGTAATGAAATACTCTTGACTGTTTTTAAATGTGTATTTAACATTGATATGCTGGATTGTGAAGCCTGATACGGAAGGGAGAACAAGTTTAAACTCCTGTCAGCCCTTAATGACAGTAGGCTTCCACTGTCATATTTTATGGTGCTCCCCAGTAGTTAGACAATTTGAGTACACAAAGCAGAAGTGCTTCAGAAGCCAAACTTTGAGAGAAAAGGGCTTCAAAGGTAAGTTCATTTTGTATTAGAAAGCTAGGAATCACTGTAGTAAAATGGCAAACAGCTTCAAACAAAGAAGAGAACGAGAGACAGTATTCTTACCAAAATTGAGGAAGACGAGCTTTGCCTGAATTGCAGGACAAAGTTTAACTAGAAATGGAATGGCTATGTATACTCCCAACAACCAGATTATTACTTTCCGTAAGCGATACCACATCCCATGTCTCCTGTAAAAGAGGAAGGGGAGGAGGAATAAAAAATCATAATATATTATGATAAAGCCGCTTGTGAAGCAAATTTTGCTCTAAACTTAATCAAGAAGAATATGTAAGCTGCATCTAAATCAAAAGCTTCCTCTTTTCAAAAGCTAATATTTCAGAAAATATTGTTTTTATAAACCATATTGTTGTGTATATTAGCCTTCCCTAACCTTCCAGATGACTGACTATAATTTTTGTTTTGCTTAACCAACGTAGTGTCCATCCTATCTGTAGGACACTAGATTAGGTAAAGGTCGCTGTTGCTCAAAAGTCAGTTGTATCTGACTCTAGTGTTCAGTGTTCATCTCTGTTTTTAGCCAAAGAGCCAGCACTGTCTGCGTCTGCAGACGTTTCCATGGACGTGTGGCAGGCATGACTAGACAACGGAGTGCATAGAACAGTGTTTACTTTCACACCAAAGTGGTCCCTATTTATTTACCTGCAATTTCTTGTTTTCGAACTGCTAGGTTGGCAGGAGTTAGGAAAGATGGAAGCTCATGCAGCACTTGAACTGCAAAGTACTAATTCATTTACTAGAAAAATTAAAAAGCTGCATTTTGAAGAGGTGTGGGAAGGAAAGCAAGGGTGTTAATAGATAAATGTAAGCTCCTCTTTGTTTAAAGAGACAAAGAGAGAAAAGATCTATTTGCTCATTTGCCAAATTTGACATTTATAGTAACCAGGGAGTGATAGGGGAATTAAGGTTATATTTCTTGAATTGCTTGCCAAGTACTGTATCTACAAAATGGGATTACCCAAAAGTAAGAAGCCTAACGAATTATATAAGAAGACTTGTGTCCTTTTGTACTTTTTTCAACACTCCAATTTTTCAGAAATACTACAGGCCTAAAACAACAACAACAACAACAACAACAACAACAACAACAACAACAACAACAACAACAACAACAACAACAACAACAACAACAACATCCAAGACAGATGAGTAGAAACCTGGAACTTGAACTTTATGGCTACAGAAAAACCATCATACATGCAAAGATAACTCATACTACTTTCCAGCACCCAGACTTGAATATTATATAGGCAGTATAGGATCATCAAGACAACCTAAATCTAAAGATCAACTCTGGGAAGTGCTGAAGGAAGCCTGGTATAATATACCAGAAGACTACTTCAGAAAACCTCAGGACAGTCTCCCCAAAAGAGTTCAAGATGTGCTTAGAGCCAAAGGAGGTCACATTAAATACTGACTTTTGCCTGAAAAAGCCACTTTGTTCTGAAAATTGTGTTTGTTTTGTGTACATATTTCCTGTAAATATGAATGGTTGGGGCACACAGAAGAATGTGGTATTTTTAAAATCACAATCGCGTATAACCTGGGCAACAGCCACCTTGTGCTGGCTAACCATTCTCACACTAGGTCAGACAAAAGGAACTGTGGAATGAATTCATGAAAAGGTGGCTTAATTTTACAGTTTCACATCTGGCCTAGACACAGAAGAATTATGGATGTCATTAAAACTTTTCTAAAAGAATAAAGCTACTGGTGACCTAAGACTTTCGCACAGTACTGTATTTTAGATAGTTGCAGGAACAATTAACAAAGGAGAAGCGGGGATGGAAGCCACACAATGAGGAAAGACTTGATTCACAGTCATATGATGCCCAGGGAAACATTGCTGCCGAAGTAGTCTGCAGATAATAACTTGTGTTCTTAGTAAATATGTGTTGACCTATCTGCTTATGTTGAGTAAGGACAGCAACCTCAGCTTGGAAAGTTTTGTAAATGAGTTGTTTCTGCTAAGTAGTGACTTAATGTAAAAGGTTAATTTAATTTGTTTTAGCACTATGAATATACAGTATGGGTAGGTGGATCCCAAAAAATAAAAAATGTTGTTCAATTACATAGTGATATTTGAAATATTTTAAAACCCTCTGTTAAAATTCACTTGCTTCTACAAAAAATGCAGCCTGTACAGTTTACAACATACAGTATAGGCAAAACTTCCCTTCTTATACACTGGCTGCCATTAAAATATTGACTTGGCAGAATATGAGGTTATTCTATCATTATATTGTATAACTATTATCTTTAGTGTCTGTAACCTTTAAAAACATTCAGGTTCTTGTGAGCTGTTGTCACACCGTCTCTATAACCTGGTCCAGCCCCCAAAAGGTACCGTACTCTCCTTTGCCTGCTCTCTCAGTCACCTGACCTCCACCTTGCTAGGATTATGCCCTGGTGTCTGAACCAACCCGGTATCCCTGTCTACCTTAGGTTTGATTTGAACTTGGACTTTGGGCTGTGATACAATTACTGTGTGGCCTGGTTGCCCTGGGTCCTGCTGCTTGTGTTACCGCCCATGCCAACTGGACTCTGACAGTTTTGACTTAAGAGAGCTAAAAGGTGTCCTGCTCCTTTCTGATATAATATCAGGGCTACATTTTTTAAAATATATTTCTAAGTGCTTCTAATTATCCCATTCTGTAGCCTGTGCAGATGGCTAGTTTTCACTAAAAAGACCTCTGGGCAGTGTTATTCAAGGTGACAATGCTGTGACACATTTGACAGGTCATGACAATGAAAGGGCAGTGGTTCTCAAGATCAGTGGCTCTCAGCCTGTAGTCTGCAGACCAGTGATGGGATGTAACAGGTTCTCACCAGTTCGCCAGAACCGGTAGTAACTTTTCCCAGTGTCCCGAAAATCCAGTAGCAGCTTTTGGGGGGAACCACCTTCAGGGGTTACCTTTTCACTGGTTCCCTCACTGCGCATGTGCACCAACCACTTGGTCTGCATGCATGCCTACAGTACTTGGCGTGTATGCATGGCCTCCTTGCTGTCCTCCCAAGCGGGGAGGAGGAAGAGAAGCTGCTAGCCTGAAGCTCCCTATAGCCTGCTCCCCAGGGTAAGTGACTCACCTTTGGATGTGGTGTGTCTGTGTGTATTTTAATGTGTATTTACTTACCTTTACTTATACTGTACTGATGTACTACCACAGTTCCTAAAAAGACCTGGCGGCCGGCTGGTGACTAATTTGTCAAAGATGTTTTGAACGTCACAAGCTGAACTATTTTTCCGTCCCTCTGTGCTCTTATAGCATCCTCTGCCATTGTTGTTGTTGTTGTTCAGTTGCACAGTCAATTCTGACCATTTGCGACTCCATAGACCATTTCCCTCCAGGTACCCCTGTCCTCCACTTTCCTCCTCAACCCGCCCAGCTCTGTGCTCATTGTGTCTACAATACCATCTAGCCATCTCATCTTTGGGGGGGCCCTTCTTCTTTTGCTCTCCACCTTTCCCAGCATCAAGGCTTTCTCAAGTGAATCCTCTCTTCTCATTTGATGTCCAAAGTACTTTAGCTTCATCTTTACTATTTGACCTTCTAAGGAGCAGTCAGGGTTGATTTCTTCTAAGACTGACCTATTTGTTCTCCTCATTGTCGCCATGATGATGATAGCCAATAATCAGAATGGATACAGACAGCACTTGGAGAGATAAAATAGACCACACTAAAGATTAAAAAAACATTTTAGCACAAACCAGAGCACTCCAAGTTCCCCTAAATGGACAGGCATCACTACAAACAGAAAGAATTCCTCCAAGGCAAGAACTTGTCTTAATTACCCCCATTATTCTGCACTTTCATCCTTTCTAATTATATTATATAGCTGATTTATTGCTTTATGAGTAACTCTGCACACACCTTTGACTTTTAAAGCTCAACCATGATTTATGGATCAACATTCAGAAATGCCAGTGCAATGAAGAAAACTTAAAACCTGAAAGAGAATTTACCTTAGTTTGGGGAGGTGAGGTTACAAATATTAGAAGCCCACAAGTACTCCAAATATGAAATACTGGTGGGACAGAAAAGAAAAAGAGGCAATTTCCCTAGGCATGAAAAACACTGATTCCAGAACTGAATAAGCAGAGTCTTGTTTTGCAAAAAGTCCTACATTTGAGTCAGTTTTGCCAGGCTCAGAACTGATTCAAATACAGCCAGACGCTGGCCCCGACATCGCCCCCATCCCCCGCCGCCACAGTGGACACCTGTGGCGGGGAGAGAGAAGCTGTTGATGCGTCCAGCCCCGGGACTGCTTCGACCTGCGCCGGAGGCTGGCTGCGGAGGAGGAGAGGGCTCAAAAGCCGCAACGGCGCCACGCTGGCCCCGAAGACGCTGGCCCCGACATCGCCCCCATCCCCCGCCGCCACAGTGGACACCTGCGGCAGGGGGAGAGAAGCTGCTGACGCGTCCAGCCCCGGGATTGCTTCCACCTGCGCCGGAGGCTGGATACGGAGGAGGAGAGGGCTCAAAAGCTGCAACGGCGCCACGCTGGCCCCGAAGACGCTGGCCCCGACATCGCCCCCATCCCCCGCCGCCACAGTGGACACCTACGGTGGGGAGAGAGAAGCTGCTGACGCGTCCAGCCCCGGGACTGCTTCCACCTGCGCCGGAGGCTGGCTGCGGAGGAAGAGAGGGCTCAAAAGCCGCAACGGCGCCACGCTGGCCCCGAAGACGCTGGCCCCGACATCGCCCCCATCCCCCGCCGCCACAGTGGACACCTGCGGCGGGGAGAGAGAAGCTGCTGATGCGTCCAGCCCCGGGATTGCTTCCACCTGCGCCAGAGGCTGGATGCGGAGGAGGAGAGGGCTCAAAAGCCGCAACGGCGCCACGCTGGCCCCGAAGACGCTGGCCCCGACATCGCCCCCATCCCCCGCCGCCACAGTGGACACCTGCGGCGGGGGGAGAGAAGCTGCTGACGCATCCAGCCCCGGGATTGCTTCCACCTGCGCCGGAGGCTGGATGCGGAGGAGGAGAGGGCTCAAAAGCCGCAACGGCGCCACGCTGGCCCCGAAGACGCTGGCCCCGACATCGCCCCCATCCCCCGCCGCCACAGTGGACACCTGCGGTGGGGAGAGAGATGCTGCTGACGCGTCCAGCCCCGGGACTGCTTCCACCTGCGCCGGAGGCTGGCTGCGGAGGAGGGCCACGGCTCGGCCGACGAGACTCTCGACCCCCGCCGCCTTCAATAACATCTGCGGCCGGGGAGAGGAGGAGGACGCGGCCGTACTCAGCCCCAGGACTGCCGCCACCTGTGTCGGGGGCTGGGCACGAGGAGCGCCCGATACTCGGGGCCGGGACACGGTTTGACCAGCGAGATGCCCGCCCCCCGCCGCCCCCGTGGCTAAGAACTTTAGGGGGGATGTACCATCTGATTGGTGGCTGGGGATATGGGCTCAGGGAACGAGAGAGTATAGTCTGCCAGCCAGGAAGTAGGGACAGGGCTCCGTCTGATAGGGCGGGGGGGTGCTGTGGGGCGCAAATTAGTGTGGTGACGGGCATGGGATGTTACAGCGGGAGCCGAGGGGCGGGCCGCACTCGGAGAACGCGGGACAGATGTTTCGTTGCTGTCCCGTGTTCTGGCCCCCCGGCTACACCTCGGGGTCCTGAGCAGCCGGTCAAGAGTGACCCCTCCCTTAGGCTGCTGCTGGTGAATGCCAGATCAGTCTGCAGCAAGGCCCCACTGCTTGCAGATACCATCTTGGGGGAGCGCGCTGATCTGGCATGCATCACCGAAACTTGGCTGGTGCCGGAGGATGGGGTTCCTCTGTCTGAATTATGCCCAGCCGGTTTCAGTATTTGGCACCAGCCTAGGTGCCAAATGCCCAGCCGGTTTCGGTATTTGGCACCAGCCTAGGGAGAGGGGAAGGGGCGGTGGAGTCGCCGTGATAGCTAGGGAGTCTCTGGGAGTCACCAGGGCCACGGCACCACAAATTCCGGGTTGTGAGGCCTTGTTCTTGCGTGTGGGCCCTAAGGGTCAGTTGGGAGTCTTGCTCATGTACCTGCCTCCCTGCAGAGTAGCAGACTCCCTGCCTGAGCTCCTCGAGGCGGTCTCCATGTTGGCATTGGAGGCCCCCAGGCTGATGGTCCTGGGGGACTTCAATTTGCCATCGTTGGGGACCGGCTCGGAGGTGGCTCGGGAGTTCATGGCTTCCATGGCAGCCGTGGGCCTGACTCAGGTAATTCAGGGTCCCACCAGGAGCAGTGGCCACACCCCGGATTTAGTATTTTTGTCGGAGCTGTGGCAGAGTGATCTGAATTTACAAAAATTAGATATCACTCCAGTGCCATGGTCAGATCACTATCTGGTGGCTCTAGACTTCCTAGGGGCTGGACTCCATCGCAGGGAGGTAGGGTCGATTAAGTGGGCCCGCCCCCGGCGACTAATGGATCCAGATGGATTCCAGAAGGAACTGGGGTGTTGTCCTCTTGACCTGCAAAGCGCTTCATCTGAGGCTCTTGTCGATGCATGGGACAGGAGGGTGACGGCAGCCTTGGATGTAATCGCGCCACTACGGCCTCTCCGAGTCCGTGGGGATCGATCTGCCCCTTGGTTTTCAGAGGAACTAAGGGAGCTTAAACGGGCTAAGAGACGCCGAGAGCGCCGCTGGGTGAAGACTTGGAGTGAGTCCGACCGAACACTAGTTAGAGCTGCTATTAAAGACTACCTAGTGGCGATGAGGGTGGTGAAGCACCAATACTTCACCACCCTTATTGCCTCCGCAGATAATCGCCCAGCGACCTTGTTCCGGGTGACCAGGTCCCTTCTCGGCAGAGGGGAGCCGGGCCCTGGGTGGCAGGGTTCGGCTGAGGATTTTGCTGATTATCTGGCGGAGAAAATCGCTCAGATCCGCTCGAGGCTAAATCCCGGCGTGGAACATACAGAGCTGAGGTTGACCATAGCACAGTCTAGCCATGTTACCTGGGATCGGTTCGATCCTGTTGGCCCTGAGGAAGTGGACAGGCTTCTTGTATCTGTTCGTGCCACGACCTGTGCACTGGACCTATGCCCTGCTTGGTTAATTAAAGCCTCCAAGTCTGTGGCAGGTGGTTGGATCGAGGCGTTAATTAACGCTTCTCTAAAAGAGGGGCATTTTCCAGCACAGCTTAAACACGCTTTGCTGCTCCCCCTCTTGAAGAAGCCGTCCCTCGATCCCACGGTAATTTCCAACTACCGTCCAGTGTCCAACCTACCTTTCTTAGGTAAGGTTTTGGAAAAGGCTGTGGTGCGGCAGTTGCAGGAGGTCCTGGATGAAGCGGATTATCTGGACCCGTTTCAGTCAGGATTCAGGCCCGGATATGGTACCGAAACCGCGCTAGTCGCTTTGGTGGATGATCTCTGGAGAGAGTGGGACGGAGGGGAACCGTCTGTCCTTGCTCTTCTCGATCTCTCAGCGGCTTTTGATACGGTCGATCATGGCATCCTTCTGGGAAGGCTCCAGGGTCTGGGGATCCAGGGCACGGTGTTGTCCTGGTTCTCCTCATTCCTGAGGGGCAGGACCCAGTCGGTATGCCTGGAGAAGGAGAAGTCCAGCCCTAGGCCCCTGCAATACGGGGTGCCTCAGGGTTCGGTACTTTCTCCTCTCCTGTTTAACATCTATATGAAGCCGCTGGGTGAGATCATCCGTTCCCACGGGGTAAGGTATCATCAATATGCAGATGATACCCAGTTATACATCTCTGCCCGTGGGGACCCAAGCGGTGCGGTGGAAGTCCTTTCCAGGTGTCTGAAGGCTGTAAAGTTCTGGATGGGGGACAACGGGCTACAGCTGAATCCCGGCAAGACTGAGTGGCTGTGGGTAGGGGGTCCTGTGTTAACAAAGGAGCTCCCATCTTTGGCCCTGGATGGGGCAGTCCTGCCCCAAACAGACCCGGTGCGTAATCTGGGGGTCCTCCTGGACTCACGGCTACTGTTCGTAGAGCAGGTGGCAGCCGTGGCCAGGAGGGCTTTTGCACAACTTCGTGTAATTCGCCAGTTACGCCCACTCCTAGACCGGGATGCCCTGCTTATGGTCACACATGCATTGGTCACCTCCAGACTTGATTATTGTAACGCGCTCTACATGGGGCTGCCCCTGACGACCATCCGGAGACTCCAGCTGGTCCAGAACGCGGCGGGCCGGGTAGTGGTGGGGCGTGGGCGTTATGCTCATGCTTCGCCGCTGCTCCGGGAGCTGCACTGGTTGCCAGTATGTCTCCGGGTGCAATTCAAGGTGCTGGTTATTACCTTTAAAGCCCTACATGGTAGTGGGCCAGGATACCTAAGAGACCGCGTCATCCCAAGAACTTCTGTCCGTCCCACCAGGGCGGATCGGAGAGGCTCCCTTGTTATCCCTTCGGCGAGAGAGGCACGCCTCGCCTGCACTAGGAGGAGAGCCTTCTCCGTGTCCGCCCCGACCCTCTGGAACCTCCTGCCCACCGAATTGCGCCTTCAGACGGAGCTCTTACCATTCCGGAAAGGCGTGAAAACCTGGCTGGCAGGACAGGTTTGGAGACCTGGGAACGTGGGTTCCCACACCAAGTGGCTTACATAAGAACTACCTCCCTGGGTTGGAATATGGGAATACTGATGTGTAGTCCTGCGTTGTCTTAAATCTGTGATGATTTTTTTAATTCTGATGTTTTTAATTCTGATGTTTTTAGTGATATTGAGTTGGGTTTTATTTCTGTTTTTATTGGGATGTAAGCCGCCCAGAGTCGGGTCCCCCCGATTGGGGCGGGGTATTAAATTTAATAAATAATAAAATAATAATAATAAACCTCACATAAAGAGCGCTTCGCTTAAAGAGTAACTCGCTTAAAGAACAGAATTTTCTCTGAATGTTCGCTTCACTTAACAAATAAAACCAACCAAAAACTCGCTTAACAAATAAAACGGGGTTCGCAATCCCCCCCACAATTGGTCACTTAAAATGGTGTTTCGCTTAAAAAGCAAACTTGCTTAAAGAGCAATCCTGTGGAACACATTATGCTCTTTAAGCGAGGTACAACTGTACAGTACTGTATCTACAAATACATAGCTGGGGCATGCATTGTCTTGCCAAAATGCAGATATTATTTTAAATAATCTGGCAGGAGCAATTAATTTTTTATCAATTCTTCATCCACTATAGTATATTCTTTTATATGTGTGTAAGTACTGTATTGTCACATATTGTATATTGCACCTCTTCCTCAGTAAAGCTTGTAGGATTTCCCCCACAGACTGAAAATGTACTCCACCAGATCCTTATTATAATAGCACCATGACACTTCATTGGTAAGCTGTCATGGCAAAGAACTGTTATAATGCTACAGCAGGAAAATATATTTTTAAAAACATTGGAACTATGTTTCAGGCACGGAGCAGTGGCAATAGAGGCTGTGCCTAAATGGCTCTCCAGCAGAGGTGGTGACTCTGTGGTAGCAAATCCCAGCCCCTTCCACTGTCATTCAGAATGGTGGCTGGTAACAGACAGAAGAAAAAAGAAAATCCTATGCGTGACCAAGGAAAAGAGAGAAATTGGGAGAGTGCTTTCCAGGAGCAGCTGCAGGGGTTTTTTTTAAAAACTGTTCAGGTAAGGTTTCACAGAGGACAAAGAAACCAGATCATGCACAACATGACCTCCACCCAATGTCAAAAAAAAGGACAAAAAACAATTTGAAGTTCCATTATTTTAACAATCAAAATGCAGCCTAAGAATGTGTTCCCAATAAAATAGGAATGTACAAGTCAGTTACCATTCTTAATGCCCAAGTATAAAACAAAACCACACCCTGCAAAAACTGAAAAAGCTAAGAAGAAAAGAAATCTGGCACTGACTTCATTACAGATACAGTTGTACCTTGCTTAAAGAGCATAATGCGTTCCACAAGACTGCTCTTTAAGAAAGTTTGCTCTTTAAGTGAAACACCATTGTAAGTGACCAGTTGTTGGGGGGGGGTGAACCCTGATTTATTTGTTAAGTGAGTTTTTGGTTGGTTTTATTTGTTAAGCAAAGCGAACATTCAGAGAAAATTCTGCTCTTTAAGTGAGTTACTTTTTAAGCGAGGCACTCTTTATGCGAGGTTTGACTATACCTATTTCATGTCATTTCTCCTTAAACACGCCAGAGGAAAGTCAAGATTCATTCCAATATCATAATCCCAGGTTACAGGCTTCTTATTAGCTTACAACTTTCTTTGTGAGCATTCCACTGATAACCCATTGTTGAAGCTGAAGGAGATACAGTAATACCTCGGATAACGCTAAGACTTGGTTCCACAAGTCTTGGTATTATCCGATTTTTAGTGTTATCAGATGCATGTTAAAATCCTATGGGGTAGATCGGATAACGTTAAAGCTCCATAGAGATACATTGTAACCGCACAGACTTTAGCGGTTGTTATCTGATCCATCCCATAGGACTTTAGCGTTATTCAATCCAATTCTCCTCCCCAGATTACGTAACATTATGTGATTTTAGCATTATCCGAGGTAAACGTTATCCGAGGTATTACTGTATCATGTGTGGAACAATTTCCAATGTCCATATATATTAAATACTATTTTTAAAAAACAGTTGGAGAAACCAACTGCAGCCAGCCTTCTCCTGGCCTATAAAAGGCACCAATGTCATATATCCATACCCAATTCTGAATATCCCAAGGAAAGTTTAAGATTGTATATTTTTGAAGACATCATTTGTATGTACAATTATTTTTTAGAAAATGTAAGGAGATGAAGTGGAAAAGAAAAAATTTCTGTCCATAACAAAAAAAGCACAAAGCTATAAAACAGCCTGAAATTAATCCTCAAACTAGAGCAGATCCAACTGCTTACCCTCAGTCACTATGGGGCAAGATAAAATTGAGTTTCAAGGACACATATACTTTGTGATAGGAGCTAAATTCTATTCTAGCTAAAAGAATAGCTAGGCTTTTCAGCTGGCTTCCTACTACTGTACTTACAAGATTTTGAGGGAAGAGTTATTTGCTCTCTGATAAAGAAGAGCCTACCACCTCACAACTGATTCCATACATCTGAGAAGGGGATATAAGCTTAAACACCATTTCTCCACCACAAGGCTCACTTTAGTAACAAAGTGGGTCTGTACTTTTGTTTCCAAAACCAGAAGAACCATGCTCCCCACTTAATTTACACAGATAATCATACAATCTAGTTTACTAACATGAGTTTTGACACAAATCTACAGTGTCTTCTCCAACCTTGTTACCAAGGATTCATTATCTCAAATTACCAAAGATTAAATCTAGGAACTTGAATCAGCAAAGAATGTGCTCTAGCAGGGAGGATTGGTTTCTTTCATTCTATTAAATTTATCTCTTTTTTGCTCCTGTTGTGCAACTAAGAAGTGTTACACAGTATGGCATTAAGATATACATGTATACATAAGTACTGTATATCTAAACACTTGTGTACATACCAGGGGCGTAGCTACCGCCGTATCTGCCGTATCAATTATACGGGGCCCCCGGGCCACGGGGGCCCCCTACAGCAAAAATTAATAAAAACTTCCCAATTTTTTTTATTTCACAAGGGCCCCCCAAACAAATTTTTATACGGGGCCCCGTTAAGGCATGCTACGCTTCTGGTACATACCCTTTGATTAAGTTGTACAAGAGTATGAAATGAGATCTAAGAACATTTAGAACTTCTCAATGGCACACATACTGTGTAGGAGTTTAAACTTTGCCCAAGGTCGAGCTGGGAAGAGTTTTTATCTTAGTTGCACAAAAATGATTAGATTATTATCACTGATTCAGAATAACACGAACAAAAGTTGCAGAGTGTATGCGTGTATCCTCAAACTTTCTACTGCTCCAAAGAACTTCAGTCTACATTTAGATAATAGGGAAATGCAAAAGGGGAAGGGGGGGCAAAGGTAGCAAGAGATTATATGAGAAGACACAATTAGGCATTATTAGCTTTCCTCTCTGTTGTATAGAAGAACTGGAAGATAATGTAGAAGGTTTGCTGATAAAGGTAACTTTTGAGAAACCATTTGGGGTCCACTGTGGATAAAACAAATTGATGTTTTCCAGGAGAGCAAAGGACTTTTGGACTACTAAGGTGATAACATGTTATTTTCCTGAGCTATATCTTCGGAGACATATATTTGTTTGAAAAATTGTTTATTTTCAATTCTTTTCTGTGAATCACTGCCAGTTTTTAGACCTACAAAATCACTCTCATAAAGAAGTATCAAGAAGCACATTAAAACAGAACACTGAACTGGATGTAAAAGGATGGCAGAAAAACAAGTGGCTAGTATGCAGAGGTTCCTCAGCACAATTTTTTAAAAAGAGAATGTCCATCTACATCCTAAAAACAGTTATTTTGAGTGTCTACTGCAGTAATATAATAAAGCCAAATGTGATCTCATTTCAAATTGACTTTCTTCACTTTGCTGTAAAACATAAGGCTGACCACACTGCACTGCCTGCTAAACAAATGTAAACAATAGGTCTTTTAGGTTATTATAATCTGCAAATGTAGGCAATGAATTACTAAAAAGAAATGAATCATATGTAGGGCACATAAAATTGTGATACAAATAATCTTGTTCAGGGTCACAAAATCTCTTTCTAACCTTCAAGGTAAATATAAGCTAAAAATGTAAAAGGAAAAACCAACAAAGAACAAAAAGATGTACTGAACTTTTGTTGTTCAGTCACACAGTCGATTCTGACCCTTTGTGACCCTATGGACCACTGTCCTCCAGGAACCTCTGTTCTCCACCATCCTCCTCAACCTGCGCAGCTCTGTGCCCATTGTGTCTGCAATACCATCTAGCCATCTCATCTTTGGCCGCCCCTTTCTTCTTTTGCCTGCCACCTTTCCCAGCATCAAGGCCTTCTCAAGTGAATCCTCTCTTCTCATTTGATCTCCAAAGTGCTTCAGCTTCATCTTTACTATTTGACCTTCTAAAGAGCAGTCAGGGTTGATTTCTTCTAAGATTGTCCTATTTGTTCTCCTCACTGTCCAGTGGACTCTCAAAACTCTCCTCCTACACCACATCTCAAAAGCATCTATTCTTCTGCACTCAGCTTTCCTAATGGTCCAGCTCTCACAACCATACATTACCACTGGGAATACCACTGCTTTGACTATACAAGAAGTGCATCTCTCTAGTACTAGAAGGAGGGCCTTTTTTGGCAGCTGCCCCGGCCCTTTGGAACTTCATGCCAACGGACCTCCACCTACAATTAGATCACCCAGCATTTAGGAAAGGCCTGAAGACCTGGTTGGCCCAGTAGGTGTGGGGTGCCACGATGGGAGCTGTCCCTCCCCTCTGGCTTATATAGGTTGCTTAAAGTTGTTATTAATTATGTTTATATGAATGTAAGCCACCCTGAATCACTGTGGCAAGTGGGCGGTGATATAAATCTAATTAATAGTAATAGTAATGTAATTCTTAGTTCTGGAGTTGTCTACCATTCATCTTAAAGAATCACAGAATAACTAAGTTTGAAGGGAGCCTACGAGACAATTGAGTCCAAACTGCTGCTAAATTCAGAAATCCAAATAAAAACAGACCTGACAGATGGTTGTACAACTTTCTTTGAATGCTTCCAACATTGGCGCTTCCAGCATTACCATCTTCTGAGATAATTGGTTCCACTGTCATGCTGTGCAAACAGTTAAGATGATTTCCTGTTATTCTAAGTACTGTATCTCTGTCTTCCTGTAGTTTCAGTCCTGTCCTTGAGTGATATCATCAAAATGTGGGAAAACAAGAGTCCTAACAAGCAGTTCTCAAAAAACTTACTTCTTTTAGAAGAGCAACAGAAACTTTGAAACACTTGTAAAATACTTAGATAAATACCAAGAGATTGTATTTATCTCTAAACAGTATCTTCTCAGACACTTTCCTCTGCATTCTGACATACCTCTATTCCCTTTATTATTTAAAAGCATGTCAATGTCAGTTTCTTCCTGGACCTTGTTCCTCCATCCTTCAATTAGTTCTAGTTTATTTCCTAAAAGGTTTGTGAATTTAGTACTGTACAGTACATTACCTTTATTCATCCTAAATGAAGATTTGTCTGCATTTTTGTATGAATCTTTGCCTAGTATGCACATTTCCAAGCAGTTTCCCTTGTACAATGCTTTTTGGTACACAAGCAACTTTTTTATTTAGAGAATTGTGTTGCAAAATCTGTGCAACATCAAGGAGTAACCTAATTGTAGTTTATCTGTTGACTGGCAAACAGCAAATTCAGCAAGTCTATAAATGTTTTTCCTCTTTAAGTTTCACTCAATTTCTCTTCCTGCTTTTATCTTTTAAAACAGGGTTTTTCAACTTTGGGCCCCCAGATATTGGATTTACATTCCCAGAAGCCCTGATCAGCAGGTGTGCTGACTTGGGCTTCTGATAATTCTAAAACCACCCAGGGCCAACAGTTGAGAAACCCTGTTCTAAAGAATGTCACTAAGAGCATCATAGCAGGGCATAGACACACATACCCACTCTGTGTAGGAAAAGAGAATCTGCCTTCTCACCATGTTGAACTCAGCAAAAAGTCTTCATTTGGCCCTTGAAAGGTGTGAGACCAGTGTGAGATGGTGATTGCTCAGTATGTTACATTTATTTATTTATATACCACCCCAATCATTAGACTCTGGGCAGTGTACATAGTCCAGCGAACACCTCACTGGCTGCTCAGCAAAACTTAAAATCAATCTAAAAACAGTTAAAAGCCCTTGAATAAAACCAATTACAAGAGGGGGGAGCTTTTGTTTCAGTAGGCCTTCTCTTCATGGAGGGAGCAGGGACTCAGCAGGTCTGACAGGGTTGCCTGATGAGCTAAGAACTTCCCATACCTACTTCCTGATTTAAGTTTCAGCTATTTGCTTAACTTCTTTTCAAAAGGACTTTTATGTTCTCACTGGTGTCTAGCTGTTTTCTATAGCAAAACTTTTCTTATTCTCTAATAACTTTGCGACTGAACAGCCTTGCCACTTCTTGGGGCTTTGAGTATTGCCTACCCATCACAACACCCATCTCTGCCTGCTATCTCTCATTCTCTGTCCAATCCTGCATCTTCAACTGCCTCTGATGATGTTACTAAGATGCTTTATCACTGCCTCATGCTCAAATATTGACTACTGATAATTATCCTAAGTTGCCTTTCAGGAAATGCAGCAAGCCTTTTCCTTCCTCATTACACAGCTTTCCCAGAAAACCTCTGGGTTACCTCATTAATCACTATATTGTACTGTACCCAAATCAAAGATGTAACTGAAATACAGTAATTACATACTTCCTGTTTCTCACCTGTTTCTTTTTCCTATTTCTGTTTTGGTTATAAACTCCTTAGTAGACCTACAACACCTGATCTTTGTAAAAACAATGTTTATATACACCACACTACAAAAAACACAAAATAATAACTCTGTCCTAAACATAGAAACTGTGCATTTTTGTTATAACACTACTTTTTTGAGTATGCTGAAAGAAAAAGATAGCCAGTGAAGTATAGTGGATTGATATTAAGGTCCTTTTTATAGAGTTCTTCTGTGTATTCTTTCCATCTTTTCCTGATAAGACAAAAATGGTAGGGATATAGCAGGTGCAGAAGAGATCAGGAAAAGATGGAAAGAATACACAGAAGAACTCTATAAAAAGGACCTTAATATCCCTGACAACCACAGTGATGAGGAAGTTGACCTTGAGCCAGACATTCTGGAGTGTGAAGTCAAGAGGTCCCTAGAAAGCATTACTAACAACAAAGCTAGTGGAGATGATGGTATTCCAGTTGAATTATTCAAAGCCCTAAAAGAAGATGCAATTAAAGTGCTGCACTCAGTATGCCAGCAGATCTTGAAAACACAGCAATGACCATAGGATTGGAAAAGGTCAGTGTACATTCCAATTCCAAAAAAGGGCAATGCCAAAGAATATTCTAATTATCGCACAATTGTGCTAATCTCACAAGCTAGAAAAAGTCATGCTCAAGATCCTACAAATAGGCATGTGCAACAATAGCTAAAAGTGAAACTGAGCATCTGTGTCATTCATGAAACACTTCTGCACGTGTGCCATGCAATGATCTCAAGAGAGAACATGCAACTGATTGCACAATCAAAATGTGCAATCCTGACCTATGTGTAATGCCAGCACAATTCCATGTGGACGGCTATAATTTTTGTATGCCATAAATGAACAGGATTTTAGCCACTGTTTCAGAAAAGAGTGTTTTCATTTACAATGTTCACTGAAGGGACTAGAAATTATTCATGCACTGGCTGTAATTTCTTTAATGTTCTCTGTACTGCACTGTTGGACAAACAGTGTGATCTTCAGAAGACTAGACTTAAAATTAACAGTACCTATTGGAACATACCATCCTACCCATCCTTCATAGTCAATGATACTAAAAATGGAAATGCCTAGGGAAGCCAAAAGAACCATGCTTGTTTTAGGTCTGGCCCCATCCCAGTCTAGAACATCCCATCCCAGTCTAGGCGCCTTCCCTCTCAGTTTTTAAGAAGTTAATCAAAATTGCTTTCTATTAGTGCTGTTACCTGAAATGTTCAATGTTCTAAATTTGTTTAAATATCTAAAAATAGGTTTAACTAGCTCTGTGGTTTTACTGTTTAATTGATTCTATGATATATTTATATATTGCACTGAATTATTCTTAACAAAAACTGTATGCTTATGTTGTATGCCTAGAGAGTGTTTGTACCGTAGGGCAGTGTATAAGTTGAAATGAATGAATAAATGAATTGGAAGAACAAAACAAATGGATACACTAAAGCATAACATTAAACCAAGGTATAGTCCAGTGATGGTAAACCTTTTAGAGACCAAGTGCCCAAACTGCAACCCCAAACCCACTTATTTATCACAAAGTGCCAACATAGCAACAGGGGAGGAAGGAAATGCTCCCATTGGGCTGTTGGCAGAGGGACAGGGTGAATTCTGTGTTGGGGTGACTGAAAGGGTACCCACAGAGAAGCCTCTGAGTGCCACCGCTGGCATGTGTGCCATAGGTTCACCACCACTGGTATAGTCATAAAATCAATCTGCATTAGCCTGAGTGTTACACGTATCCTCCAATTTCTTCTGCCACTGTCATAAGATCAGCACTTTCTTTTTCTGCTTCTATTTAGCAACAGTTTAATATGTTAATTTAAAACCAAAACTGTGGTAATACTTTGCTTAACATAGCATTTCTCTAAAGCTAGAAACAGGGAAGAATGTACTATGGCTTGCTGAGGTTTATTCCTGCAATCCTAAATTGAGAGTACAACCTGAACAACAAGTTAGCATGGAAGGAGAGCAATATGTAACCCTTTTGGACTATAATTCCCATCATCAATAGCTTAGTTAATTGATGGTGGAAGGTCACAAGTTGCTCACCCTCTCACATTTAAGCACATTTGACCAGAATCAGGCAGAAATAATTAGATGTCATAATAAATAAAATGGTGTAACTTAATGGAGAACAAAAATACAGAAATTCAGTGAAGGAAAAGTAAAGTTATTTTACATTTCTCTCGTAGAAATTACTCCAAAATGTTGATTACTGGCCAAAGCTAAGCAGTAAGGCATATACTGCACACGTTCAAGGCCCCAGACCCAAACTCAAGGTAAAAAAATTTGCTAGTAAGGACAGAAGAGATATCTGATATCTAAAAGAACAGCTGTCAAGACAGATAGTACAAATCAATGATTTAAAGCTGCACAAAGCAACTTAGATGTTGACAGTGAAATAAAATGAATAAACCTAAGACAGTGTTGTCTTGCCTTGAAAGCCGTAAGATAGTTTCCATAGTCTAAATAGGTAAAGGTAAAGGTTGTCCTTGCCAACTGTATCCGACTCTAGGGTTCAGTGCTCATCTCTGTTTCACAGCCGAAGAGCCAGCACTGTCTGCTGGGAATGTTTAAAAATATTACATTTAAAAAATTTTAAAGTATGTTTACAAAAGGAGAAAAATACAGTAAAAATTTTAAATGAAGTGAACATTTGAATAGAAACTGAACAGAATTGATACCATAGTTTCATTTGCTGGTTTCAAGTTTCATCTTGAACTTCCTTCAATAAATGCCTCTTTTGTGTGGAGAAGAGAAGGAGGTCAAAGGCTGATAAATGCTTAAAGGACTAATCAGCTCTCAAATGAAATTAGAAAAGTCTTTTTCAATATGCTGAAGAAACATAAACTTGCATACCACTGAGCTAGAAACTTTAGCAGTCTGACCTCCAACCTATCCTGATAAAATTTATCCCAAATTTTCTAAACAGAAGTGGGAAAGGGATTTACTAAAGTAGGTTGAAGAAAACATTCAAAGTCAAAACTGTAATAGATCTACAGTATTTTAAACACAACACAAAGAAACAGAGATAATGGCTTACATGTGCATGTACAGCAGTAAAAATAAATATATTCTGTGCACTTTTGAATATGTGTTTTTCTTGATGACAGCCAATTAAAGATATTCTTTTCAAGCTGAAGGAATTCTACAGTTCCATTGTTAGTCACCTTGCTGGATGCAAGGTAAAGGTAAAGGTCAGCCTTGCTTGAAAGCCAGTCGTACCCAACTCTAGGGTTCAGTGCTCATCTCTGTTTCAAAGCCAAACAGCCAGTGCTGTCTGCTTCTGCAAGTGTTTCCATGGTCATGTGGCAGGCATGACTAGACACCGGAGTGCACGGAGCATTGTTTACCTGCCCACCAAAGTGGTCCCTATTTATCTACTTGCAATTTTTTTGCTTTTGAACTGCTAGGTTGGCAGGAGCTGGGCCAAAGACAGGAGCAAATTCCATCCTGCAGTACTCGGGAATCAAACTATTGACCCCCTGCCTTGATGTTACATTTCCATTCATAGTAAAATTATGCCAAAAGTTCCTCTTTGGTTGAAGAGATGCCCTCTATATTAATACACATTATTATTTTGTAGTTCTATATAGGACCATTGTCCATCAGCATCTTTATAGTGCAACACTTCTTATCATGCAGGATTACTGGTTGCCTGAAACCTACCGGTAAATCCACTGGGGGGGGGGAAATCTGCCAGTGCCCCTCCAGAAGTATGAAGAGAGATGATAGCAAATAACAAACAAAATAAGACAGCACACAGTAACAAAACTATGGACATCATGGTCATCAACCACCTAGATGGGTGAAATTGAGGAAAATTTTGTGTATACCTAAAACAGAAGAAGCTAGGCTAAGGCTATGGAGAGCAAGAATAGCACACCTTGCCAAAAGGATGGATGCTGATGAACATATCCCATCAGGACAAGATTCTGGCTGGACCATCTGGAAGTGACTTAACAGGCTTTGAAGAAAAGTAGGAAGATCAAAGAATAATCAGGTAAAATGGGGCTACTTAAATACAGGTCCTGTTTTATATGAACCTGGGGAAAGACTATCAATGCAACATTTATGTGCATGCAATTTATGCCTCACTATGTGTACAAAAGAAGCCAAGATAATGCTACTGAAGTAGCTCGCGTCTCGTAAAAAAATTACTGTAATAATTTTAATATTTTACTTTGTTTCTATTTTTATCTATATCTCATATGTCCATAATATTATCTTGTGCAGTGCTGTGACACAAAGCGGCTGCAAAGCTCTCAGGATTTAGGAAGCAGGCATAACAAAGCCTTAATAAACTGATTTGGATTAGTAATCCGTCCCTATTTGCAGCAATGAAACAATTGGCTAAAAACACATTCTATTCAATTTCAACCAGAGCTGACAGATATCAACTATTACACCCCAAAAACTTGTTTCACTAATATACACAACCCATGACCTGAGTCTGAGTCACCCATCTCCCTCTGCATCCGCTCCTTCCGCAAAGATAAAGGTCTGGTGGATCTGAAATGTCCCTTATCTTATTATAAATCTTGATACAAGAAGCACTCTATCCACATAGAGCATAATAAAGAATTCTAGAATAGTTGTATAACAAGCCTCCATGTTTTCATACGACCTATTCGGATGTTCCTTCTAATGCCCCATCACTTGGGAAACAGAGGGATATTTTCCCATTTCTGGATGTTTCCATAAAATGGATCTAACTGTAGGCTCCCCCTTCAAAAAAAAGACATGCCCATCTTCGTCTTCCTTATCTAGGACAAGCGTGAAACTGCCAAAATGAAGCCACCTTTTGGTGAATTCATTCTGCAGTTCCTTTTGCCAGACCAATAGTGAGAAATATGTTAGTCAGCACAGCAAGGTTGTTGTTGCCCAGGATACGCCCAGTTGTGGTTCAGAAACACCATAATCTTCAAGAAGCCTCTTTCTACATACCCCAGAGAAGCCCTGAGAGTGGCACATCCAATTTTGTTTTTATATTTTTCTGACATCTCTGGTACTGGTAGTAATATCTGGCCCACACTCCTACGAAAACTTGTCTAATATTGCTCCAGTTGTCATATAAAGGAAGGGGGGAAATGTCTCTTACCCTCTTATCCACCTTACACACACCCTTCTGGGCCTGCAGTCGCAGTCAGCGAAGCCATTGCAGCAACAGGGAAAGGAAAGCATTGAAGCCCAGGCACCAGCGGCAGGGGAGGCTTCAGAGCCTTCTCCCAAAAAACAGGACGGTCCCTTCACGCTGGACATCGTTGCGCAGCCAAGGCCGGCCTGCCAACCTGGCCCGACCCAACCCGTGTGACCCTGAACCGAGAGACCACACAGAAAGCCAAAGCGGGTCCCAAGGACGGCGCTGGGGTTCTGGGGCTGGTGGTGAAGGAATCTCTGGAGGGGGTTGTTGCCATAGCAATGCCAAGTGCCTGGGGGGGGGAGGAAAACTCCTGAGGCGGCGGTTGCCCGTTGTCATAGAAACGGCGAGGCCTGAGCCGGGCTCGCGACGATGCCACAAACCCCCCCACCCCACCCCCCAAGGGAGGGAGGGAAGGGGAAAGAGGAGTTCCCATAGCGACGCGGCCTTAGCCCTCCTAACGTCTCACCTGCCCAATGTTCGCTTCATGCCAGAGTCCCCGGCGGCGGCGGCGGCGGGCAGGCGCAGGCTGGTTCTCACGCTGAAGCCCTTCGCCGTCTGCGCTGAGGAGGCAGCGGACGCCGGAGCGGCGGCGGAGCGCTCCTGCTCCAAAGTGACGGACTCGTTCCGTTTCCTCATGCCGGCGGTGGCTCACGCGCGGGCGGCGCCAGTTCCTCTCTGGCTCCAGGCAAAGACGCCTCCGTCCCAACAAGAGCGACGCTCCCTTTGCCTCCCTATTACATCCTACCAAGCACAGCCTGGCAACCGAATAACGAGCCTCAGCACTTCCCAGGCCCCACCAATCAGAGGCGGCCCCCTGAGCGCACGTGATTCCCCAGCGGGGGCGACGCCCCGGCCTGAGGGAGAAAAGAAGCGCTTTTTCCGACCTGCAATATTTTGCCCACGATAAAGATGGCGGCGCCGGCGGCGCCCTGGGTTGCTCTCATCGCTGAGGAAAACAAACCTCCCCTTGTGACTTTTTGCTTCCCCGCGACGCAAACAGGGGCACTCTTAGGTTTCTGCTTTTGAAGCACGGCAATGTGGCCATTTGGTGTACGAGTGTGTAAAAAGCCACGGATGTGTTGGGGGGGGGTGTAATTCAAGAAATGGACTTCTTTTCTATAACTTATAGAATTTATTTAATGTATTTAATTAATTTATTTAATTAATTTATTAACTTATTTAATGGGTTGCCACCTCTGGGTCTGATCCTGGGACTGTGTATTGCTTTTAACTTCTGATGACTTTTAACTTCTGATGTTTTTACTGATGTAGATTGTTTTATGCTTTTATTTTTTGTAAGCCGCTCAGAGTTGGGTTCTCCCGATTGGGGCGGGGTAACAAATGCAATAAATAAATAAATAAAAAACTGGTGTCAACATATTTTTTTACAATTGCTCCTTCCCACACAACAGTGCTTTAGGCTCCGGCTGCTCATAAAATGTGAATAAAAGGCAAAGGTCACCTAATCTGACCGCCTCTAGAAGAATGAAAGCCAAATTCTACACTTGAGCCCAGCCATTCAATACTCCTTCTGAAGCTGAATTATCTTGTTTGATGATGATGATGATTTATTTATTTATTTATTTCATTTTTATCCCACCCTCCTCCAAAGACCCAGGGCGACTTTACAACTAAAAGCAATTAAAACATATTACATACAACAGGTTAAAATTAGCTTTAAAATTAAAAGTTAAAAACGCGGAGAGAGGTGGGGTATTCAAAAGAGCCAGGCGGCCGAATTGACCGTCTGGGTCTGGCCCACTCCCCACACATGCCCCAGCCAGGTCATCACTCCTTTCCTAAAGGGCACCAACTCTGTCTGGAAATGCAACTCCATTGGCAGGAGGTTCCACAGAGCTGGAGTTTGATTGCAAGTGTTATCTAAAAATCGCTATCCTTTTTTAATGTGGAGATGAATTTCCTGTTCCTCCTCTTCTTCTTATGTGATGTGCTGATCATCCTGTTTCATCTAAATTGCCCTTTTGTTTTGATCCATAGGGTTCTCTTGGCAAACTTCCTGACATGGTTTGCCGGTTTCTACACCAGTATCCTCCCATCATACATGTTATCACAGTTTAAAACAAAGTATTATCATGCATATTGTCACAGTTTAAAACATAGAATAAGACTAAAATTTGAGCACATTAATGTTGGAAATATGAAGTTAGAAGCAATATGTGAAGTAAGAAGTTATATATGTAGTCAGGAGTTGATAAGTATCTCATTAGTCATCATCCTTGGTATGAAAGAAGAAGGAGGGGGGACTTGGTATGAAAAGTAAAGTCCACTATATCAAGTCACTACTGTAAGTTCACTATATCAAGTCACTATGTAAATCAGTTACTTGTAAAGTCGCTATATCAGTTACTATATTAAGTCAACTACACTACTGTAGATAATCATATGAATTTCAAAATTGGGGTTACACAAGGGTAGAGTAAAAACAGTTCTGGAAATTAATGTTCTTTTAACAACTAGGAAGCAGGCAAGAGAATGGCTTACTGGTAGAAATAACCAAAGCTCTCCTTTCTTTCCTTCCCCCCTCCCAGTGGTGGGCATCAGTAGGTTCTCACCAGTTAGCCAGAACCAGTAGCAGAAATTCTGGCTGGCCCCGCCCACCCAAATTTTGAAATAAAGTACTGTACAGTACTGTAGTCCTAATTTGAGTGCAACACAGGGCTTTCCCCCTGGCCACACACACCATACCACACCCACAGAGTAGGTCATAAAAATTTTTTGAAGCCCATCACTGCCTCCTCCTCCCCCTGCAGTCTGGTCAAGCAGTTGCCACTAGGTAAAAGTTGAAGGTGCAATAGAGGAAAGCAGTTGGCATGTACATTTAGTTTTAAGATAGCCATTGAAACACACTCTATCCAGAGAGATTGTGTGCTGACCCACCCTGGCAGGCACAGTTGCCGCACAGCGACACTACACAGTCCAGATATAAAAGTCCAAAAGGCAAGCTGAGGTCTGTTTACCAGTAGTCCTAGTCAGTAGTCTAATCCAAAGGGTGTCCAGGGGCAGCATCAGGATTGAAAGAGAAGTCAGGGTCACAGCATGCAGTCTGGAGTCAAGCAGGATGTCAGTCTTCACACAAAAGTTGTACTAAGGTTGGCAGGCTGCAATAAGCTTGCGTATAAGTCTCCCAGCTAATCAGTATCAGCTGGGTGCCTTCTTTGGCGCTTCACTCTGCCTGCATCTCAGGTGCAGCTGTTTCCTGGACCTCTCCCTGACTGAGGGCTGATCACTGTTAGAGCCAGAGTACTGATCTGACAGGTCAGCTGCTGGGAAAAAGATGGACCAAGCGCAGGCTGAGATCCCGGGCTCAGGTGCAGGCAGAACTAGTCTGGGCATAGGGAATGCCCCCTGATCCAGGTCCTTTTTGGAGTCAGAGGAGGGTTGGGTCACAAGAGATTGGCCATTTATACAGAATATCATAGGTATCATTCACACATGTATGAAACATGAGTATTATTCTGATGAAAAGGAAATAAGCCTCACTGTATTCAGTGCAGCTTATTTCCTGTCACGGGGGTTTATATGTACATGCCAACTGCCTTCCTCTGATCCATCTTCAACTTTTACCTAGTGCCAGATGTTTTATCAGACTGCAGTGGGGGATGGTGGAGAAAGCAGAGCATTGGTTATTTCTACCAGTAAGCCATTCTCCCAGTGTAGAATTTGGCTTTCATTTTGCTAGAGGAGGCCACAAAATAACAGTTTTAAAGTTAATTTCACTGAGTTTTGTGTAAACTGAACTGTGTAAATAAGATAGTATCTAAAACCCTAAAATAAAATGTAAATACATATGATCACTTCTTGTGCCCTTCCTAAGGTCTCCCTTGTTTGAAAGCCAGTTGTGTCTGACTCTAGGGGGCAGTGGTGTCCAAAAGATTGCCATACATAGGAACAATTGCATAACAACAAATATCTTGGAACATGTTTGTCATCAGTGGGGAGAAGACTGTATGTGTATAAAAAGAGGTGGCGAACACAAGAATATTTTTTAATATTTTGTAATGAATATTTTGTAAAGGTACATTTAGCTACAATTTCCCTGTATGTGGTGACTTTTGGGATAGCCTGTACTATTTAAATCAAGCTGGTAAGAGCGGCAGCTGTCTCTTCAGCTTTTTCTAACTCAAATCCTGAATCAGACTCCCTTCCTAGGATTTCCCTAGCCTAGGACATCCCATTGGGCTTATTTATTTATTTATTTAGTTTTACTTTTATCACCGCCCCCTCGCCAAGGCAATTCCGGGCGGCTTACAGTCTAACCAGTAGTAATACTAAAATATAAAAGCACCCCCACAATAACAATTAAAATCATAAAAGCATTAAAAACCATTAAAATACCCCACCACATTCACAACAGTTAAAAACTAAAGCCCAGATAGCCATTCATATGAACCAGCCGGGGGGGGGGGGGGAGGTGCTTCACAGGCAGCACTTCACACCTGCTGTGCCAGCCAAGTTTTGAGGCCTTTTCTAAAGGCTAGTAACTCTTGACTAGAGGCGTAGTTCTGTTAGCAGGAGGTTCCAAAGGGCCAGAGTGGATACCGAAAAGGCCCTCCTTCTAATGCTAGAGAGGTGAGCTTCTCTAGCTGTTGGTACCATTAGGGAGCCTCTTTGGTGTGCTCTGGTGGGACGGGCAGGTATCCTTGAGGTGACACGGTCTCTTAAGTAACCAGGTCCACTACCATGTAGGGCTTTAAAGGTAATAACCAGCACCTTGAATTGCACCCGGAGGCACACCGGCAGCCAATGCAGCTCCCGCAACAAGGGTGAGTCATGGGCATAATGCCCACCCCACCACCAGGTCAAACTTTAAACTGCAAAAATTAAGCCACCTTCTTGGCTTTGTCATTGGCCAGACTTAAATGCTTATAATGGGTGAACCCATTGGACTGAATCAGTCTGATAGTTCATAGGAGCTACAGTAGCAGAGCTTGGAAATTACTTCCAAACAGTACAATAGCATGCTAAACCATCTATATCTGAGCCATGTATAACATGAACTTCCTAACAAACCTGCTTCATCAAATTGGGCTGGGCAGTAGATGCAATCATATTTACCTATATTTTTTGTTGTTCAGTCGCACAGTCGATTCCGACCCTCTGCGACTCCATGGACCACTGTCCTCCAGGCACTCCTATCCTCCACCATCCCCCTCAACTCGCCCAGCTCTTTGCCCATTATCTCTACAATACCATCTAGCCATCTCATCTTGGGCCGTCCCCTTCTTATTTTGCCCTCAACCCTTCCAAGCATCAAGGCTTTCTCAAGTGAATCCTCTCTTCTCATTTGATGTCCAAAGTACTTTAGCTTCATCTTTACTATTTGACCTTCTAAGGAGCAGTGAGAGTTGATTTCTTCCAAGATCGACCTATTTGTTCTCCTCGCTGTCCAGGGGACTCTCAAAACCCTTCTCCAACACCACATCTCAAAGGCGTCTATTTTTCTGCGCTCAGGTTTCCTAATGGTCCAGCTCTCACAACCATACATTGCCACAGGGAATACCATTGCTTTGACTATGCGAATCTTTGTTTGCAATGTGATGTCTCTACTTTTCATTATGCTCCCCAGGTTTCTCATCGCTTGCCTCCCAAGGATCAGTCGCCTTTTTATTTCATGGCTGCAGTCACCGTCTGCAGTGAGCTTTGATCCTAGGAAAGTAAAATCTGTCATTGCTTCTACTTCTTCCCCATCTATTTTCCAGGGACTGATAGGGCCTATATTATAATATAATATATAGTACCTATATAGTATAATATAGTACCTATATTACACAGATATATATTCATGCATATATATGAGGTACACAAACAGCTTCCAGGAAGATTGTGAATACAATCGGGCATATCCTGTGTGGCAACCTTGCTGGTTAATCTTTTTACTACCAGATCAAACCAAAGGAACTGAAGAACGAATGCACATACATGTTACGCAAGGTTTTTATTTTTAAGTAATGAACTTAATACAGAAAAGGAATGACTTGGTAAAACTGTCCCTGGGGGAGAGGCAACGGTTTCCAATGGAATTATGTCACGTACACAGTTACAATTGATGGAAAACAGGAGACTAGCGAGTCTCAAACTGTCCTTGCATGAATCATCCCATCGATTTTTAAATACAGGAGTTAGTCTTTAAGGTGCCACGGTTTCAATCTTTTTTTGTTGATTTGTTTTCTCTCTGATATACTTGCGCAGACTAACACAGCTACCACTTCAAAAATTCCATCCTATGTGGTAAGATGCCAAATAGTGCAAATCCCTTATTCAGGGATCAGGCCTACTGAATTTGGTGACAGTTGTTTCAAGGTCAGCAAATGCAGGTTTGCAGCAAGAGAAGTCACCTTCTACCTCACTCGCCACGAACCAGATCGGCCTATGCCAAAATGCGTCCTCATTTCAGTATAGGTAAAGGTCTCCTTTGCTCGAAAACCAGTTGTATCCGACTCTAGGGTTCAGTGCTCATCTTTGTTTATAGCCAAAGGGCCAACACTGTCTACGTTTGCAGACCTTTCCGGGGACATGTGGCAGACATGCCTAGAGTGCACGGGACGCTGTTTACCTTCCCACCGAAGTGGTCCCTATTTATCTACTTGCAATTTCTTGCTTTCGAAATGCTAGGTTGGGGCAGGAGCTGGGGCAGAGACGGGAGCTCGGGTCTCGAACTGCTAAAGCGGCACATCAATAAGCCAAGCTCGTCCCTTCTCTCTTTCCGTACAAACTGCTCCTGGGAGCAGGGCTTCCTTCTGACTTACTCCACCCACCCACCCGTCGCGACGACGTTGCTTCTTCCTACTGGAGGAGAGGATGTGTGGCGGGGTTTTTGTTCGCGCCAGCTGAGCAAAGGGAGGAAGGAAGGCGTCTGCGTTGCATTGGCGGGATTCCCTAGTAGTCATTCGGGTCTCCGTCATGTTCTGCGAGAAAGCGGCCGAGCTCGTCCGGGAGCTCCACCGAGCAAGTGACGGACAGCTGCCTTCATTCAACGTGAGCCTTCGTCCGCCCGGTTCGCCCCCCCAGCCCCACACTGACTAACCCCCACCGGGCTCTCTGAAGCCCAATGAGCCTGCCCTACTGGCCCAAGGAGGGGATTGTTGTGAAGGAGGCGCCCCGCCACAGGGAGGTCCTTCTTCAGAGAGTAAATAAATTAATAAAACAAAGCCAAGAAAGGGGCAAAAAAAAAAAAAAAGAGTCCAAACGGTGTGGCACCTTAAAGGCTACCTGCTGTATTTTAATGAGAGCTTTAGTGAATTAACTATAACAAAACCCAAAAAGGCAAACAATGTTGTGGCACCTTAAAGACTAACTCTTGGGTTTTAATGTTAGTTTTCTTGGATTAAAAGTCCACTTCGTCAGAGTGAGACTTCATGGCAGCAATTTATACACATCAGGTATAGAGTTCGAAAGCAAGAAATTGCAAGTAGATAAATAGGGACCACTTTGGTGGGAAGGTAACAGCGTTCCATGCGCTCCGGTGTCTAGTCATGCCTGCCACATGACCATGGAAATGTCTGCAGAAGCAGACAGCGCTGGCTCTTTGGCTTTGAAACAGAGATGAGCACTGAACCCTAGAGTCGGATACGACTGGCTTTCGAGCAAGGGAAACCTTTACCTTTATAGAGACCCAGTGGTTGGCCAGCATAACAGATAAATATACAAAGCAATGTGGTTGTTTACAACAGGAAATAACAGCACATCCCTGCTTGGGGTTCAGATTTATTCCAGTGAACAAATTAGGTAAAAGTATCTTTTGTTTGAGAACCAGTCGTGTCCAACTTGGTGCCCATCTCTGTTTACAGCCAAAGTGCCAGCGCTGTCTGTGTCTCCAGAGATTTCTGTGATCATGTGGCAGGTGGGATGCTTTCCCTCTGAAGTATATTTGTTTACTTGCAATTTACTTGCAATTTCAAGAGTGAAGTCTAACTGTTGAACTGCTAGCATGGTAGGAGCTGGGACAGAGATGGGAACTTACTCGGTTTTCGAACTACTGACCTTCCGGTTGTCAAGCTCAGCATCTTATTTTTTTTTAATTAAGTTTTCAAATAAAAATACAAACATAACACTGCAAAAAAAATTACAACATAATTCTCCACATTATAAAGAGGAACAACAAAAAACATATAATATTACAGTACAATACAACACAATATTGTATACAATATATAAACTCAGCATCTTAATCAGTCCCTGTTGTGGCATTACACATCTGCTAATGAGTTTATCTTTAAGACTTAGCATCTATTGGCTATGCTGTGTGAAAATCAACGATGGTGTGAGTGACCTAAGCAGAGGTCTGTACCCCACCTGATACTTATAAATTGATGCCATGAAGTCTCACTCTTTAGGTCTGAGAAAGTGAACTTGATCCATGAAAGTTAACATTAAAATACAGCAGTTAGTCTTTAAGGTGCCACAATGTTTTTTGTCTTTTTTGTTTTATTTACTCTGATATGTTTTGTACAGACTTAACATGGTTACCACTTCAAAAATGTCAACTAGGGAGGTCCTTTTTACTTTAGATTCAGGCTAAGGTGCTGCCCTTGAGGTTTCTTTTGTCAGGCTTGTGACCAGGTTGTGTTTGTGTGTCTATTTAACACACATCCCTTTTCTGAAGTCCAGGAAGCTGCTGAATGAATATACTCAGTGGTGGGTTGTTACCAGTTCGGCAGAACCGGTAACAACATTACGGAGGGGGTTGCCAGGGTGGTGGTGAAAAAAAACCCAGGTTACCCGGTTTGGTCGCCTCTCTGGGCCCCCTCCGGAAGTGGCTTACGGGCAGCCAAAATGGCTGCCCGGAACTACGTATGCGCCAAACCTCTATTTGATGCATGCACAGTAAAAAAATAGAACTGCACATGCGTCAAATAGAAGTTTGACGCATGTGCAGTTCTGGACAGCCATTTTCGCTGCCCGGAAAGGAATTGTGGTGCATCCAAAAGTGGCGGCAGCGGCCTTTCCACGCCATGCTGCACCGCCGCGTTTCCTGCCTGCCTGCTTCTGGTAAGTTTTCCTGGGTTTTTTTTGTTTGGGGTAGGTGGGTTGAGGAGTGTTTGTGTGTTAATTTTATTTATTTTATTTTAGTTTTATTATTATTTCTTTGGCTCCGCCCACAATGTCATGATGTCATTATGGTGGTTCCACCCATGACATCATGATGTCATGACATTGGCCCCACACATGATGTCACGTTGGGCTAGTAACATTTTTGACATCCCACCACCGGATGTACTGTAAGTCCAAATACCATTTAGTGCAAGTCCAAATGCCATTAAGTTAAATTTTAAAAGATACAATGCCTCTGACAGCCCACCTCAAATTCCAGTTTTGGTAGAATCAGTTTTGATAATAGAGGGGTTTTTTTGGGGGGGGGGTTAACAAAGAAAATACTATCACGTACAGCAGGCTACACTGTATATTTTGTTTTTGCCTACCTTTAATTAAGATATTTGGGGAAGCAAATAAAATGCTTCCCTCCCCCAGTTTTCCTTGGTTAGAAATTAGGATGGAGCATGAAAACTTTTTCTTTGGGTTCAATATGTTGCTGCTGCTTCAGTTTCTAGGTCAAACTTTAAACTATCAAATGAAGCCACCTTCTTGGCTTTATTGTTGGCCATACTTAAATCTTCATGAGCACATATTTTTGGTAGTGATCAGCAAATGAGCTGGATTCTGTATCTCTCCACATTCACACAACATGTTGTTGTCCGCCAGAAGCCCCCAGTTGAGCATGTTGATATGGCAGTAGAAAGTAGGAAATACAGGTCGTAAAAATGCTTGAGAACTGCTTGTCAGCAGCACCAATATTGTTGATAGAAATTGATCCACTTACCTGGATAACATAGGGCATTGGCCAGTGTTCTCAATCTAGAATTTTGCTCCATTAGTCACCCAAAGGCTGCAATGCTAAGCATGTTTACTTTGATAAACGTCCTGCTGAATTGTGTAAGATCTATTGTTGTGTTTTTCTAAAAAAAAAAAACTTTTTCTAAGAGAAAACTACATTTAAAATGTGAAGGATCACCATAGCTTAGTGGTTAAGACACTGAGCTTGGAGACTAGAAGGTTGGGTTTCGATACCCAAGTACTGCATGATGGATCTTGGGGGCATGAAAGGAGCCTTGTTTGGGCATTCCCTGAGCGGAATTTCTCCAGCAAAAATCCTTTCAACCCAGATTAATTTCTGATGTGAAATTTATTTTACCACAGGAAATATGCATGTACATACAGTTCAAAGCTGTTGTGCTGATGAACACAGAAGGGGAGGAAAGAAGTAAGGCATGTTTTTGACTGCTGTCAATTCTGCATGTAATGCTGTTTGCTAGTTTCAGTAGAACAGACTTGATTGCTCTCCTCTCTGTATCCTGCATTTTCCATTGTGCTTCCAATCCCACTGAGCTGCCATTCCTTTTACAAACAAATCAAGTTGAGTCCTTTTGCAGGCAGATAAAAGAGGTATCACCAGAGGCAAAGACTGCAGAATACTGATAGAAACCAATTCTGGAAATTTTTTAAAGGAGTGGAGATTTTGACAGAATCATACTGTGCATACTGTGGATTTAGCTTATCTTTTAAAGTAAAAATAGCTGCTTTGAATTTTGTAGAACATAACATGAATTTTATTTACTAAAACTTTTCCTTGGATTGGGTACAAAAATAATTTGAAATACTTGATGAAGTGACTGCCTTCTGTTTTACAGGAGGATGGGGTAAGACAAGTGCTTGAGGAAATGAAAGCACTGTATGAACAGAACCAGGTTGATGTGTAAGTAAAGCTTGTCTCAGTGAAATAATTAATCAATATATGATATAATCGTACATTTTGATAAAATAAATTTCAAGTGCACAAGTACTTGTCAGTCTATACAGGGCTTTGGTACTTTCATTTATAAGGAAAAACATTTCAGGTACAAATTATGTGATTATCAACAAACCAACAGCTCTCTAGTTAACATTTAAAATGGGATACAAGGTACAGTAGTCTTAACGACATAGATTTGATTCTAGCTGGAAGAAATCTATGAGTTTCACATGGAACATTTTATCTGTCAAGAAACATTGAACTAAGAACATCAAGGTTTAATAAACTTTGATGTGGTTGTCCAGTGTTATATTACTTCACTTGAAAGTACTGTTAAATTTTGGAAACATTATTGGCAAATATCTAGTTATAACATGGCCCATGTATGTTGCATTGTGGCCTAGATGTTGCTTTACTATTAAGCGTGATCTCTTTCATTTTGTACAACAGTTTAGAGAAACATACAAGGAAAAAGATTGCTTCAGGCTGTTTCTGCCTTCTGTAAATCCCTTGCTCAAGGAGAGGCAAGATCTTTCTCCCCTAGTCTCTTAGGACAGAAATTGAGGATGGAGAAAATGACAAGAAATCCCATGTCACTTTTTCCTCTCATGAAATAAAAGAAATTACCTTTCCACAAGATCATTGTATGTGTGAGAATACACAGGAGGCATGTAGGTTTTGTTGCATTTGCTTTGGGGTTTATTGAAAACAGTTTTAGAGAACTTGAAAGGGCTGTGGTTTGGTCTGTAGATCTCCTTTTTTGAATTCATAAGGAAATCAGAAATGGAGGGGATTTCTGTATCAGGTAAAGTTCATAAAATAAAACTGCAGATGTTGGGCTGGTTTGTATACCACTGATTAAGATTGTCCCTCCAACACTAAGCCATAATGAATATATTACAAGTTTCTTCCTTTCAATGGATATGTAATATACTTTGTTGCTCACTTACCAGGAATGAAGCCAAATCAGGACACAGTGAGCTAATTCCAACAGTCAAATTTCGTCACTCCTCTCTTCTGAGAAATCGACGATGCATTATTGCATACCTGTAAGTTTTTTGTCTCCACACTATGTAGTACATCATATTCTATCAACTGATATAATTATAATTGAGAGAAGTTTGATCTGCTTAGTAGCATCTGGCTGACTTATCATTGACATACACAAATATGGAATGGCTTGATCAATGAAAGTTTTTAACATCTGAGATCAGACTACATTGCCGCACATCCACAACTGTGGAGCTACAAGCCTTGGCACAATATTCCTCACTCAGATAAATTCCTCATATTCCAAACGGGAGTAATTGTACTGTACTAATGGTTTTCTATAAGGTAACAGAGCTATGTAATCTAGAAACGGTCATAACTGATGATGATGGTTTTCTTATTTTCTCATTTTATAAGCCTATAATTCATTGGTTTACAATTTTTAAAAAGTTAATAGTTTTGCATGCATTTTTCTAAAATATGTACTATATTTTTTGGACCATAAGACATACTCCCCCCTTTGGGGGGGGGGGGAATGAGGGCACGTCTTATGGTCCGAAGGTGTGGCATGGCACAGGGGCAGCGTGGCTGGGAAGCCAACCGGGGACTCCCTGTTCGCCTTTCCAGCCACGCTGCCACTGCAGGGGCAGGAGCGGTGTGCCTGGGAAGGCAAACGGGGAGTCCCTGGTCTGCTTCCCAGCCACGCCACCCCTGCACTGCTATGGGCGCTTGGGCTGTGGGGAGGAACGGGTGTGCGTGGCCATTGCTCCCCACAACCCAAGTTCCGACCGCGGACACGCGGATGTCTCCCCAAAGTCCTCCGCTGCCCTAGTGATTGATCGCTTGGGCTATGGGGGACATCAAGGAGGCATCCGCGCACCAGCACAGTTTGTCCCCAATGTCGTCTGCAGCCACAGTGATCAATCGCTGGGGCTGTGGAGGACTTCTGGGAGGCATCTGCATGCTTGCGTGGTTTGTTGCCCGCAGCCCCAACGATTGATCGATTGCTGGGGCTGCGGAGGACTTCGGGGAGGCATCCACTTGCCGGTTTCCCCCAACCCAAGCGCCGATCGTGCACTGTGATCAATCTGTGCTTGGGTTGGGGGGGGGCGGTGCGTGTGCCCATTCCTCCCCACAACTTAAGCACCAATCGATCAAAGCATGTGGTCGGCGCTTGGATTGGAGGGAACTGGCGCACGTGCCCATTCCCACTACCTAAGCGCTGATCACGCTGTGATCGATCAGCGCTTGGTTTGTGGGGTGGAATGGGTGTGCGCGCCAGTTCCCCTCACCCAAGCGCCGATTGATCACAGCGCACAATCGACACGGGTCGGGAACTGGCGTGCACACCCATTCCTCCCCACAACCCAAGCCCCGATTGATCACAGCACACGATTGGTGCTGGGGTTGTGGGGAGGAATGGGCGCACATGTCAGTTTCCCCCAACCCAAGCGCCGATTGCGCACCCAGTTTTTAGAGCATTTTAAAGCATTTTTAGAGCGCTGATTGTGTGCTGTGAAAACTAAAACAAAACTTAAAATGCTTTAAAAACCACTCTAAAACTGGGTGCCTCTTATATTCAGGTGCGTCTCATGGTCTGAAAAATATGGTATTTTTGTCTCCACTGCTTCCTAGTATGCATTTTTGCAATTGGTTTATGTCTGTTGTTTTTTTGGGGGTGGGATTCCATGTATGCATTTGTGTGCACTTTACACTGTACACACTTTAGTATGTTTTTCCCCTGTTAAACTTTATTGAAAAATCTGGAAATGTGAAAAATAAAGATTCAAAGGTTTGCACATTGAGTCAAGAAATGCAAATTTGGAAAGTTCATATCAAAATGCTGATTCAAACCCACCCCCATCTCAAGTAAAATTGTACTAACATAGAATAAAAGCTTTCCTTTCTGTGGCACAAATTAAGAAATTAACAGTAAGATTGACAACATTCTGATTAAGAATCTGTCATTATTATTAGGGTAATTGTTGTCAAGACGATTCTGACTTATAGTAACCTTTTCAAGGTTTCCCTCCTTCTGCTGAATTCGAATATAGGCTATCATCATGGTGATCAGCCACGAAGACTGTCCTGAGAATATAATGCAGTGGTCTTTCATCTGCCTTCCGCATCCCAGCATAAACCCCACCCCACCCCAAAATTGATCCAGTTCCACAAGTCACTTTCTGGTCCCGAGCCCTTTTGGCACACAAAGTCCTCATTAGCACCAGGCCAGTATTGATGAAGCTGCTGCCCTCCATCAAGATGAATTCAAGTGGGATTTATTCTACATGGGGACCATCACCCTTCCTTGTGGACTTCAGCACCCAAGGCAGTTAGTCCTCAGGGTTGTCAGGTTAGTTAACAGCCGCTTGACACTCAGTGTTGATACTGGGAATATGGTCTACTCTATTACCATAGCAGGATAACATGGCCACTCAGAAATGGTCTACTGTTACCTTTTTCTGGAGGCATCCCAGCTTTCCCATGGCTACACTGGCTGACTCTTTTGGGATGCAGAATGGCGAATTTAATTCTCAACATCTGACTTTGAAGCCCAGAGACTTAACTTACTGAGCTATCTATTAGGTATAATCATGCATTAATTAAGATATAATAATGTATTTTATTATGATGATTTTTTGTTACATTATATTTTTCCCTACTCATAGATATGACCGCTTACTTCGTATCCGGGCGCTAAGATGGGAATATGGTAGCATCCTGCCTAATGCGGTTCGCTTTCACATGTCAGCTGATGAAGTAAGCCAGCTTCTTATAATTATAGATTCTTATGATTGTTACGTTAACACCTAAGGACTTGGAAGAGGAGCCATAGCAGAAAGGCAGAGCTTTAAGATTCGGGAAGTACTAGTTTAGAAATGTAACACCTACCATTAAAAGAGAAAAAAACTTTAAATGTTATATCTTGTACAATATTAATTGTAAAGTATTTACTTGTTAATCTTTAATTCTTTGCTTGTGCCAAAAATAAAGGAGCAGGTATTTTTGTTGTTGTTGTTTTAAAAGGATAACAATGGCAACAGATTTGACTCTAGTTTAAATAAGTTATATTCTCTTTTTAATTATGCAAATTTACTGAAAATGTATAAATATAGTGATTTAGTATGTCTGTTCTTCCCAACAGCCTGTTTTTTTACAAATAGAACTAGAAATTAGTGATAGTATTTTAGTCTTTCATTGCCTCTTCACTGATAACAATAGTTTTTAATAATTCTTGTTTAAACATTTGAAACAATATTTAACACAGGGATTAATTAAAGAAACATTTTACATCTTCAGATGGTATGGTTCAATCAATATAAAAAGTCTTTGGCTACCTACATGAGATCTCTAGGAGGAGGAGATGGGCTGGACCTTACACAAGATATTAAGCCTCCTAAAAGCTTGTATATTGAAGTAAGTAATTACAGTACGTGGAAGTTAATTTTAATTGACATTGTAGTTACTTGTTGGCATAAGGGTGTAAATGTTCTTCAGAGAATTTGTTAATTTTTCATTAACCTAATTTTACAAACTCTAGCAGTTCAGTAAATCAATAATTAAAAACTAATGTCCACTCTGATGTTTAACATAAACGAGAGATATAATGTCTATGCATTGGTTGTGAAAAGTTAGCAAAATTGGAGTCCTGTCTGAAACCTTAGAGATCTGGACTTCACAGATAGTGGTCTGATTTAGTGAAAAAATCCCACTCTTCAGCATAGTAAATTGCATTAAAGTTGGCTATTGAATCAATGGGGATTTGGTGAAATCAACTCCATGCAAAGTTTAATTGATTCAAGTAATCTACTCTAACTCCAACTTACTTTAACATAGTACAAGTTGAATCAATTGAATTAATGAAAGACTTACCAAATCCCCACTAATTCACTAGGCCTAGATAAAGGTCGCCTTTGCTTGAAAGCCAGTCGTATTCGACTAGGATTCGGTGCTCATCTGTTTACATCCAAGGAGCCAGTGCTGTCTGTATAAGCAGACAGTTTCATGGACATGTGACAGGCATGCCTACACACCAAGATACATGGAACACTGTTTACCTTCCCACCAAAGTGGTACCTATTTATCAAATTATAATTTCTTGTTTTCGAACTGATAGGTTGGCAGGAGCGAGGACAGATGGGAGCTCATTCCATCATGCAGTACTTGGGTCTTGAACTGCTGACCTTCCAGTCGTCAAGTTCAGCATCTTAACCACTTGAGCCACTGTAGTCCCTTTTCAATGGGCCTGCTCTAGTGCAATTTACTATATTAAGCAGCAAGATTATAAAGGCAACTTCCTATAGAGTATTCCAAACAGAAACCATTGCTCATGGTGTTGTATGAAGATACGTTTTTGTGATTTTGTTTATGATGGAGACACTGTACAAATTCTTTTAAGCAAGCAGATGAAAGATAATGTTCGGTTTATTGCTTGAAACAAAAACTTGCTATAACTTTTCTTGTTGTAAGCTTACTATAATTTTATAACAAGGGTGATTTGTTTGCTTTATTTATGTTTGCATTATGCTACCCGCAATGTAGCCAGTACTGAGAAATCTTTGATGCTATTTTTAGGTAATAGCTTTTTTAAAAACTTGTAGAATTAATGTAGTATTTAATATGTGCCATCAAGTCATTTCAGATTTATAGGGACCTTAATAGGGCTTTCAAGGTATACAGTATAGGACATTTAATGAGCAGTTTTACCATTACCACTTCCCAGTGAGATTCCATGGTCAAGATGGAATTAGAAGCCAGGCCTAGTCTGTCACTCTTTTTAGTACACCACACCGGGTCTGTTTATCATATTTGATTGATTTTTATAACACAGATTTATGCTTAGATTTTAAAGCCATGACTAGCTAATTTCTCTTAGCTGCTGTTTCTTTCTTTAGGTGCGGTGTCTAAAAGATTATGGAGAGTTTGAAATTGATGATGGCACAACAATTCTATTGAAGAAAAACAGCCAGGTATTTACAGCAACATATAGCATCAGTTCAATACTCTATTAAGATACTGTATAGAATCATTATCAGAGAGCAAACAAAACAAGACAGAAAACACTGTATTAGTCTTTAAGGTGCCAGAGTGTTTTTTGTCTTTTTGTTTTGTTTGCTCTCTGATATGCTTGCACAGACTAAATATGGCTACCACTTCAAAAATTTCTACATAGAATCAGTTCCTCCTCCTTTGAAGTTATGTGGTATTTGTGGTTAAAAAAAATAGAAATCTGAGTGTTCATGGATCTCATCTATTACATTTATATGAAATCTAGTAACAGATTTCCCTTTCTGCTTCATTTTAACAATTTTATCATTCATTTGGTTCTTTTGGGTGGTCCACCAAGCCAGTTGCTGTGTGCTCACACTGTGTTGTAGGCAAAATAAGACGACTAACTGCTGGTATTCAGGTAATTTCCACATAAAACACATCCTCGCAGCTATATATTTCTCAGGGATTTGATGAACTTAATCCAGTTTGTCAGCTGTGACAGTGGCTAGATTCTCACTTGAGATACAGAACTTTTTCCTTCTTTACTTACTACTTCCCCTCTTTTTCCTTTTGTCTTTAAAAAACCGGTATTTCTTCCAATTTTTACAGTTCAGGTAAAGATCTCGTGTTTAAAAGCCAGTCGTGCACAACTCTAGGGAGTGGTGCTCATCTTTGTTTATAGCCAAAGAGACAGCACTATCTGTGTCTGAAGATATTTCTATGCCCATGTGGCAGGCATCACTAGACACCAGAGCGCCTGGAATACTGTTACCATTTCTGCCAAAGCCGTACCTTTTTTATCTACTTGCAATTTCTTGCTTCCGAACTGCTAGGTTGGCAGAAGCTGGGACAATGGGTGCTCACTCCATCACACAGCACTCAGGCTTTGAACTGCTGACCTGCTGACTTTCTGATTGTCAAGCTCAGCATCTTAACCAGTAAGCCACCACGGGCCCTTTTAGCTATTTCTAAACCTTCCAATTTACCAACATTTAATCTCCTGAAGTCATATTCCATGAACACAGGTGGTTTGTAATATGAATTAATAACAGGGTTAAAATTCTTAAGAGATTTTAAGTTTTATCCTCTTTCTTTCAGCATTTTTTACCACGCTGGAAGTGTGAACAGTTAATCAGACAAGGAATTTTGGAGCATATCGTATCATAAACCAGATGTTAACTAGACGTATGAAATGTCATATACTAAATATTTTAGCAGATCTTAAAATGGAAGTCGCAAAATATGCAGCCACAGCTTGTCTTCATTTGAAAATCATAACAGAGGCGTAAAAGGCAGTGTGTGTGTGTGTGTGAGAGAGAGAGAGAATCTAATACTTTCACTAGTTTTACTGTTATGTGACATCTAAGATTATGTAGTCACTTTTGTAGCTCTTCATGTAACCTTAAATCCTATTTTTATATCTATGTGTGTGTGTGTGTCAATCTCATGTTCTTATGGTGCTTACCCTAGTTAGTTGTGAAAGCTCACAGATAATGTAGAATATTGTAAAGAGTGAAATAGAATTAGAGCTTAGAAGTCTGATTTGCAGTAGATTGACTTCTAGTAGAAACCGTCTGCTTCCTTATTTTTTCATTCAAATGAAAATATTACCCAGTAATTGATGAAAGGTGGTCTCTGCCTTAACCAGCAGAAAGTTGAACATGCACTTTAACCTAAACAGGGCTTCCAGCCATTATGATCTTGTATTAATAAAACATACTTTCTAAACCTAATCCCGACACCTGCTAATGTATGATAACTCCTTTAGAAGTTCTTAAACACCAAAGTTACAGGTAAGTAACCCGTTCTTTCTAAACCTAATCCCGACACCTGCTAATGTATGACAACTCCTTTAGAAGTTCTTAAACATTTTACCTGGCACAACAGGCCATTTCAAAATTGATAGAAGTCACTGAGTGCAACTCAGCATACACTTGATAAGATGCATGTCTTTGCGTGGGGAAAGAGAGAATTTCAAGATTCCTAGACTGCCCTTTACTTGTTCTGACCTTTTTTTGACTATAGATTGCTATTGTTAGTGTTGCTGGTGTCACTTCCTTCTTATGCCCCTCTTGCTCCCCCAGGGAGAGACATCTTGCCTTTGTTCTTTAGAGATGGAAGGGGCAGCCATGGCTCTAAACATCTTGCATTTAATTAGAAAGCCTAATTCTAGCTATCATTTAATTCACTATTACTATCTGCAGTGTAAAGGTAAAGTTCGCCCTTGCTCAAAAGCCAGTCATATCCAACTCTAGGGTTCCGTGCTCATCTCCGTTTATATCTGCCTGCACCTGCAAACGTTTCTGTGGTCATATGGCAGGCATAACTAGACACCGGAGTGCACGGAACACTCTTTACCTTCCCACCAAAATGGTACCTATTTATCTACTTGCAATTTCCTGCTTTCAAACTGGTAGGTTGGCAGAGGCTGAGACAGAGACAGGAGCTCACTCTGTCATGCAGTACTGAGGCCTTGAACTGTTGACCTACCAACCTTCCAGTTGTCAAGTTCAGCATCTTAATCACTAAACTACCACACTGTTAAGTGTAGTTCTCCAATAAATACAAGCCTTCTTATTTTCTTTTTTTAAAAAATAATAAATACAATTCCTTTACAAAAGGGGAAGTGTATTCAAAGGGCTGGATCTAAAAGTTAACATTGACCCAGTATTGCTACATGTGTGCTCTAACCCATGGCTGGAGGAAGAGGTCATCTTATGCCACTGTAATAGATTATTCTCAAAGTATATATAATACAAGAATAAAATGAAAGCTGCATTATTAAAATATTTTCTCCTTTATCGGCTGCATTGAGACATTAAAATACTGTTTAAGGTATTAGCAATGCTTTACCTCAGTCTAGTTGGAAGTCTAAGGAAAGAGAAAACACTCAAGCATTGCGAATGTTTGACGCTCACTGGTATATCTGATGGACCTGCCTAACAGCTGCCATTGAGCTTAGACCAGTGTTTCCCAACCTTTGGTTTTTAGACTTCAGTTCCCAGAAGCCTAAGTCAATTCCCCAAAGCACTGAGCAGCCAACGTACTGACTTAGCTTCTGGGAATTGAAGTCGCCCTGTGGGGTATGGACCCCACACTGGGAACCACTGCTTTAGACTCCATCCTTGGGTTTGTACCCAGCACACGCTGCTGTTTGCAGACTGGAGATTGGAGAGCTATACACCCTCACTCCTTTCAATGTACATATATCTTCCTTTCATAGAAACTCCAGCGTCAAACATATTTTTCCATTACCACAAAACATATATATATTAAGTAAAGCCACTTATACAAATAAATTCTTAACAATACAAGCAATATAAATAGCATTTTAATAAAAACTTTTACCCAAGGAAGAAAAAAAGCACAGTAGGTTCTTTCTATTTAGAGCAGATGTGCCCAAATATAAAATATGAGTTGATATTACACACTTGTAGAAAACTGTACACATTTACATAATATAAGCCAGTGTCAGACAAATGGGAGGCCAAGGAAAATATTGCTTTTCATGATAACTATGATCCTAATGCAACTAGAGCAGAAGAGTCTGCTTCTGGGGGAAATTATCCATAAGGCACTAAAATGTTTTGCTTTTCCATTGGAAAAATGGGGGTAACTGGGTGTTTACTTTATTGCTAGTAGACCATGTCATTATCTACAAATGTCTCCCTGAGATACATTTTCCTTGCTAGTCACTTTGCTTTCCGGAATAGCTTCATTACCCTTCTACCAATAACAACTTTCCCCACATGAAAGGAGGGAATACCAATCAAATCATGCACTTTGAATTCTACTAATGAAAAGCAAACATATCTTTTCCGTAGGATCTGGAATCAATACAGCAAAGTTGGCCAACAATAAGTCCAACTCATGATTGTCTATTCCAGTTTAACACATAATTCAAAAACATATTAAATTCATTGGGATGCCAGAGTAATTTCTCTAATTAATTTGTTCAGGGATGAAATTTTCTCCTCCAAAATGAAGTTCCTGTTTTCGGTGCTCCTCTGCTTTTGTTCCATAACCTGCAGGGTTTGCATCAGGTGTGCATTTTCCACATACATCTCTTTTAGCAACAGATTAGACTTGACATTTTTCTCAAACTGGAAAGGAAAATGAATAGCATTGTTTATCACAATTCAGCTACAGAAATCCAAATATACAGTCAAACCTTGCATAAAGAGCACCTCACTTAAAGAGTAACTCGCTTAATTAGCAGAATTTTCTCTGGATAAAAGCACACACACACAGGGGCATTGCCACTTGAGAAAACCCATGAAGTTGAGCTCCTAGCCTAGGTATCAGCTGCAGAATATTTCTTCAGTTTGCGTGTGTGTTGAATTGCCTATCTCATCCCCTTTGTGGAGGATTCAAAGTAGATGTAACCAGGCATGGCCCATTCCTTCCCATCCACAGAGTAGCAGTTTGAGTACTCTTGGCCCCATACAAAAAAGTCCATCCATTCTCAAAGACCAAAGTCAATGGAAGTGGCCCCAAATAGATATCATTATTTATAGAAAACGAACTTTGGTTGAAGAAAGGGAAACTACTTTTGGGCAACTCAGGGTTAGTATAAATTTGCAACTAAATCCTGTTCCTACACTGCCAATGGATTTAACACTAAATGGATCGTGGAAACATCAATTTCAGGCCAACTAATTCCCACTCCCTTGACACAAAACGACAAGCCGCCTCTTGCACTGACTTGTTCCTTAAGTTGCACCATCTTTTCTTGAAGCAACAGTTGCGCATTGTTCAGGTTCATTTCCAGTTCTCTCGCCTTTTCTTCCATTAATCTATGTGAGTGATCATGTTCTTCCTGCAGAAAAAGGGGCACCATCAAAATCAGTAACACTATTGAGAGTTATTTTGAACAGCTGCTCTTGAGCAGTTTATTCTGTTTACATCTATAGAAGAGGATTTCCATTTTTATATATAATAGGTATTTCAAAAGAAATAGCCCACACTCATTTATTAAGTTTTGTAAATTTAGAAGTGCATCCATTTGGGATAATTTATTGTATTGCACTAGAAAATCATTTTGTTCATAGCACTTAATGGAAAAAAACTATACAGTATATAACACAGCAATGCTATATACAGTATTCTATTGCTCTGAGGGTCTTTCTGCACAACCAAGCATTTTCATATAAGTCGCTATTTTATTTTGTAACAGTCAACTTTCACTGGTGTAATTTCCAAAGGATATAAAGCAATGTAGATTCTTGTCCCATGAGCCAACTGTATCCACTGCAACACCACTAAAGAAATCACACATTTTAACTTCACATGCAGTGTTTTATTTGAGCCAGTACAGTATTACAAGCATGCAAGTCTCAATTTAATTCACATATAGGACCATGAATACACAGGCTAGCACCCTGTATCATAATAGTACTACAGTCATACCTCGCATAACGAATTTAATTCATTCTGTGAGGTTGCTCGCTATGCGAAAAATTCGCTATGCGAGTCTGACTTGCATAATGAATTTTTCACTATGCGAGTCGGACTTTTCCCTATGGAAAAACTCGCATAACGAGCGTTTCTATGGGGGGAAATTGCATAGCGAATTTTTTCGCTATGCGAGTTTCCCCCATAGAAACACTTATGCGAGTTTTTCCATGGGGAAATGTCCAACTCACATAGCGAAAAATTCGTTATGTGAGTCAGACCGCTTAGCGAAAAACTTGCTCGTTATGCGAGTTTTTCGCTAAGCGAAATGCTCATTACACGAGGTTTGACTGTATATGTATGCATGAAAAGGAGCCGTCACGAAGTACTAGCTTGTGCTTTCCTGCCTCTTCCACATAACTGCTGACACTGAGTTTGATCATGACAGGACACAAGGTTGACTCAGCCTTCCATCCTTGTGAAGTCAACAAAATGTATACCCAGCCTGTTTGGGGCAAAATGCTAATTCCTTTGTTAATGGTCTAGAGGCTGCACTAAGTATTATGGGGCGATATATAAGTATAATTGCTACTGCTATACATATCATAGTTTGTTTAACAAACAAGTCAGATTTTGTTGCCATTTATGTAGCAGTTACCTAGAATGCTTTTAAACCACAATTTCTATTTCTGCTAAAGTAAAATTCTTCCCCCCCCTTCCTTTTCTCCAACACATGAAAGGAAGAGGAGAGGTTGAAAGCACACATGCTCACCGATTCATTGCACTTCTTTTCTGCCTAGGCACATAACAGTAGTAAACTAGAGTTAAATATGATGTGCAAATGCTCACACTATGAGACCTACTTATCTTGCAATACTGCATAATTTTTTCTTACCTGATATAAGGCCAACTGCCATCTTGTCTGCTCTGCCTGGAAATTGAGTTTGTCCTCCAGCAGCCTAATCATTTTCTGTTCTTCTGCTAATCTGTTTTCTACTTCATCAAGGCAATCCTTGGGTACAGAGTTCTCTATCTCGCCCCTTAACTGTTGCAGCTCCTCTGCGTGCTGAGACTCTGCCAGACTGAAGGTTCTATTGGCTGCCAGTAGCTACAATGGAAAGGGGAGAAATTCAGTCACAGCAAAAGTTAACGTTCTGCATATATAAGGAAAATGTAGGGAGTAATCGGGGTGTTTGCATCCTGAGACGTGAACTATTCTAATACAGGGGTGGCCAACTTTTTTCCATCACAGGCATGACCACGCCCCCAGACAGTGTTGCGGGCCGTACCACACCCCAGAAGCGGAAGTGAGTGCATTTACGGCTGACGTAAGGTGTCCACTTCCGTGTTTACTCCAGCTGCGGGCGTGTTTGCACATGCGTGGGCGTGTTTTACGGATGACATAAATGCACCCGCTTTCACTTCCGGGTGCAGCGGAGGCAGCGACAGGCCGGATGGGATGGTGTCAGAGGCCACGTCTAATACCGCTCTATATTGCTCTAATAAGACAGTATTTAAAAGTTAGGCCTAGTTGGAAATGGAGAAATGATGCCTGTTCACTTATCATTCCCTTGGGGAATATGAAAATCAGTATTACGAAGAAACAGGAAATTAGTTGGAAATACATTTTCCAGGAAGAATACAGGAACAGCCCTGGTGGTACAGTGGTTAAACTGATGTAGTGCAACCAAAATGCTGTGAGTTCAATCCTGATGGGAACCAAGGTTGACTCAGCATTCCAGCCTTCTGAGGTCGGTAAAATGAGTACCCAGCATGTTTGGGGCAAAATGCTAATCACCAGTATACCACCCAGAGAGTATACTATGGGGCACTATAGAAGTGTAATTGCTATTTCTATTATCGCTGTTTGAAATTATTTGCAAAATAGATGAAAACAAATGAATGGCACAAGGAACTCCTCTTTTAATTTATTATTAATTTGTTTCCATGTTGTATTTACACAGAGTGTAACCAGTTCACACACACACACACACCATGTATTGAAATTATGAAAAATGCTGCTATTTCCCTCACCACAATCCTACTCTATCCTTAAATTGTTAACTCTAAGACTAGATTTGTTATGCATAGAAAACAATGTGGACACATTTCTCTGACCCTGACCTCAATCCTGGAAATTGCCAAAAGGGAAAGGTCCTGGTTTGCAACACAGTGTTAATTACAAGAAACCAGATTCAGCTGAATCCTATGCAACAGCAGTAACATCCTACCTGATCACGGCATTCCTCTACCTCAGGGGTGCCCAAACTACAGTCTGGGGGCTGGATTGGCCCCCAACGCCAATTCATCCAGCCCGCAAAGCCCTCGTTGCTCCTGGAAGCGGAAGTAAAATGCGTGTTTTACTTGCGCTTCCAGGAGCAACGAGGGCTTCGCGGGCTGGATGAATTGGCATTGGGGGCCACATCTGGCCCCTGGGCCACAGTGACCAGTTCCCTGAACCACATGACCGGCCCACGGCCTGAAAAGTTTGGGCACCCCTGCTCTACCTCCTTTGTTAGTTGTGCTTTTGTTGACCTTAACATTTGACATTCCTGGGTCAAACAGTCCATTTCAGCCTCTAGCTCTTGAAATGTGCTGCTCTGCTCAAAAAGTGAGTGAAAGGAGAATATCAGTTGCAACGTAATATCCTTCAGTAACAAGTAACAAGTCCTGCAAACCAAGCCTTGTTTGTGCCAGTTTGACAACATTTATTTGTTCAGATTTATATTGCCTCCCACTCGTCGAGGCGACTCAGGGCGGCTTACAGTCAAATCAGCAACAGTACAGTAACAACCATAAAATACAACCTCACAAAACAACCAAAGCAGAACACAGACTAACTCCCCTCTGGCTGCTGATGGGGGCCTGGAGGTGGGGGCAAGGTCCTCAGCCGCCTGCCCAGGCACGTTTTACTTCCGCTTCCAGGAGCGACGAGGGTGGTGCGGGCCGGATGAATCGCAGTAAACCCATTCATGTGGATTCACAGGGCCTTGGGCTTCTGGGCATTGAAGTCCAAGAACATCTAGAGTGCCAAGGTTCACCATCACGGCCCTAAGTCAGTAATGACTTGACAGCACCCAATTATGATCAAATTAAGGGGAAAGTTGGTATTCATTGTTGAGTGTTCTAGTGCAACCCCAGCATGCAGCAATCAGAGAGACAGGAAAGACTAGCCTGGCCCAAGTTGTTTTGCATTGTTTGTAATTAAAATTAGGGGGGAAATCATTTCCTGCCTTAGAGGTCACCTGACCCTATTTGCATGTCATAAGGCCTTTTACTCTCGCCTTTTCTCCCTTGCTTTCTGCCTTGGAATAAGAAAGATGCCTTTTTAAAAACTCCTCCATTTTCCAGGCCACATGGCTGGAAGACTTATTTCTAAACCAACTTCACCAAGACTCCTGAGCACATGTATCTTCAGACCTTATTTTGTGAGTAAATGATATTTTTCTCCCATGTATTGAGTTTAAATATATTAATTAGCTGGGATAAAAAAGGGTGAACTGAGAGACTTGTATTCGAACATAAAAATCTGCCCCACTTTGCTGTGCAGCTGCTACAAAGACCTTAACAGTAACACCAAAAGGGTTTATTGTAATCTAGTTCTAGTACATACCTGATCCTATAGTCTATCAGAATAATTTACAAATATGACCCTCTCCTTGGCTTCTGTGTTCTTACACTCCAAAGTGCACTGGATTACAAATGCACACTTTAGGTGTTTGTCAACATTTCTTCATCTACCTTGCTATTTTTCTAATATTGTATTACTTACAATGCTACCACAGGGGCACACAGAAAGAGCCTCCCTGAAGATCGTGGTATTTTTTAATCATAGCTGGGCATACCCTGGTAATGGCAACCTTGTGTTGCTGGTGGAATTTGGTGTATATAAGCCATGCCTGTAAATTTCACTCTGTCTGAAGAAGTGGACTTGATCCACGAAAGCTAACAATAAAAATATAGCAGTTAGTCTTTAAAGTGCTACAGTGTTTTTTATTTTATTTATTTTGTTTTCTGATATGCTTGTGTTGCTGGCTAATCTTCCTCACGCTAGGTCAGGAAAAAGGAACTGCAGAATGAACTCTCCAAAAGGTGCCTTCATTTTGGCAGTTTCACGTCTGACCTAGACACGGTAGCTCAGTGGCTAAGAAACTGCGGTGGCTTAGTGGCTAAGAAGCTCGCCTTGTTAGCTGGATGACCAGCAGTTCAAGATCCAAGTACTGCATGATGGATTGAGCACCTGTCTCTGTCCCTGCTCCTGCCAAACTAGCAGATCAAAAGCAAGAAATTGCAAGTAGATGAATAGGGACCAATGGGAAAAGATCTTGGGGACATGAAAGGATCCTCATGTGGGTGTCCCTTGAGCGGAGTTTCTCCAGAAAAAATCCTTTCAGCCCAGAATAATTTCTGATATGAAATTATTATTATACAGAATAATAATGCTACCATAGCCTGATGAACATAATGTGGATGGCATTTCTTCTGTTTGCAGGAGGATATTATAGCATGAATCAATTGTTCCTAACAATTCAAAGCCTGTTGAAAAGAATGTTACCTTTTCCTGAGAGGCCTTGAGCTGTTGCTTCAGCACAGCCCTCTCTTCCTGCCATGCCAACTGCTGCTGAAGATGATTATTTGTCAATTCATCAGAGGCCTCTTGAAGTCGCTTGGCAACCACAGCTTCATGTTCATTTTGACCCTTGATCTCAGCAAACTTCTGATTCAGTAGAGAGATTGTACTTTGGTTGGCTTTATTATGGCTGCTTAGTTCAGAGAGTTCATGGTTTAGCTGATCAATCCTGGCATTCAGCTCAAAGACTTCATGCTTGTAGTAATTATTCTGAAGTGAGAAATTTAAGAAATTCAAAGCTGTAACATTTATCACAGCCTGTAAAAAAGTGTCTTTTTAACAGGGAAGAAACAAAATCATATCATCATATTAAATCCTAATCCTAAGTATCTCATCAAAGATGTCCCACATTCTGTATCCTGAAGAACTGTGACCCCAGCTTTCTAACAAGGTGCAGTGATCTCTCGATGGATGGTAGATGGGTCAGTAAGGTAAAGTTTGCCCTTGTTTGAAAGCCAGTTGTATCCGACTCTGGGGTTGAGTGCTCATCTCTGTTTATAGCCAAAGAGCCAAAGCTGTCTGCATCTGCAGACATTTCCATGGACATGTGGCAGGCATGCCTAGACACCAGAGTGCACGTGACGCTGGTTACCTTCTCACTGAAGTGGTCCCTATTTATCTACTTGCAATTTCTTCCTTTCAAGCTGCTAGGTTGGCAGGAGCTGGGGCAGAGGCAGACACTCACAGTAGGAGTAACTAAAATCAATATCTGGGGATGAAGGCCTGAAGGATTTTTTGTTTTCATGTAAAATCAAACAGAGATGATAGAGGAGCTTGCCATGCTGTGGTCCATTGGGTCACAAAGGGTCAGACTTGACTGTGCGACTGAACAAAGAATCAAATCAACACTTTAGAAGCAGAATTATTGGGCACAGTGCACACAGCATGCAGAACAACCAATTACTAGACTCCAAGATTATATCTAGGTTTTCAAAAGGACATATACAGTACAACAAATGTTCTAGAATCTCAAAGACAAATATCAATTAGTCTTTAAACTGTGATAATCTGCAAGTTAGACAACATTGGGTTTTAGCATCAGAAATCCAAATTTAACTAAAGAGTATTTGGTAGTCAAGAGGCAAATCCATGTCTCTTGAGTGAATCAATGGTCTGACTTGGTTTGAGGAGCTTCCCACATTTGTGTGATTGGAATCAATTCCCCAACTTGAGTACAGACTGAGGTCCTCCTCCTCACCTATCACTAGTCACCTGGAGAAGCCAGAAATTATACATGTGACCTCCCTAGCTACAAACCCAACCATCCAATTACGGTATGAACTCATCAGCACAGACCCAAGTTCTAAAACCAGACTCTGTGGGAGGTCAGATATAACTGTGTTCTAATGGCTTATACATATTTTACCAATTGGTTTAGTTCTTCTATTTTATATATGGCTTTCTCATTTTCCGTCTTCAGTTCCTCAATTTGCTTCCTGGAAAGAGAGAAAATCATTTAAATTGATAAATTTTTTTGTTTTAATATGCTTTGTATAGTTAAACGTATTATCCGTCTAAAATTATAGATTACTAATAATGGTACAGTGAAGGGAGATGGAGAGAATCTGTACTGACTCAAGAAGTTGTTGGATCCAGTTTAGCTACTGCGATACCACTGACTCACAGAAACAACTGCAACACTGCTCACAATTAATCAAGAAGAAGCCAAAATAGAAAGATCAAAATAGCTACATTTCTTTTTAAAATAAATATTTGAATAGACAGCAATTTTTCAGCACTTAATAGAAGATTTTTAAGTTCAGCAACATCCCATCTGACCCCCACCCCTCTGGTAAAATAAAACACATCCTCTGAAAATCAGACTAACCCCTTCAAGTTGAAACATTAAAAAAATAATTCACTAGTAAAGGTAAAGGTCTCCTTGGCTTGAAAGCCAGTTGTGTTTGACTTTAGGGGGCTATGCTCATCTCCATTGACAGCCAAAGAGCCAATGCTGTCTGCAGACCTTTCTGTGGTCATACTGTAGTCATGACTAGATGCTGGAGCACATGGAAAACTCTTACGTTTCCCACTGAAGCCATACCTATTTATCTACTTGCAATGTCTTGCTTTTGAACTGCTAGGTTGGCAGAAGCTGGGACAGATGACGAGTGCTCATTCCGTCACATAGCACTCAGGTTTCAAACTGCTAGCCATCTGCCCGTCAAGCTCAGAGTCTTAACCACCATGGCCCAGATAATTCACTACAAAGATTTAATTCACTGATTTCTACCTTTATCTATTCAGAATAATAGAATAATGGAATCGGAAAGAGCCCATAAGGCCATCATATTCAATGTAAGAATTTAAATCAAAGTATATCTGACAGATGACTGTCTAACTTGAATAATCCTATATTCATAATTTAGGTAAAAAGTGCTAGATTGCTCACTACCTCCCAAAGTTATTGGTTCCATTGTTGTGCTACTCTAACAATTGGGAAGTTTTCCCTGATATTCAGCCAAAATCTGGCTTCCTGTAGTTTGAGACATTACATATCCTGCGCTCTGGGATAACTGAGAACAAATCCTGCAGATACACACTTACTTTAATAAAAACAGCATCAGTGGAACTACAGAGTCACAGGTGTGACTCTCTGAATGGGTTACTAGTTTGCCAGACTTAAGCATCTTAATTTACAATTAACTTTTAAGCTCTTAAACAAAGAGCTTAGTCCTCTATAATTAACAAGCAAGGTTTAAGCAAGAGGGGATATACCTGGGGAAACAGCGATCGCTGCAGTGGTGTATCTAAGCATTCCCTTTTACCAAGACTTTCACTTTGTAAATTAAAATAAAGTCTTATTATATATATTTTTTCTGCAGTTTCCTTCGCCTGACCTAGTGTGAGAAGGATTACCTGGCAACAGAAGGGTATGTCTGGCAACATTACTAGGGTATGTCCAATTGTGGTTCAAAAATACCACAATCTTCAAGGAGGCTCACTCTGTGTACCCAAGAGGTATCTATGAAAAAAATGCTTCTGCAAATAAAAAAATTGGGTTTGTTGTTCACATATTTTGAAACTTCTATTCAGAAATGACAGACTCTGTAATCAAATCCTCAGCATCTGGCCCTGAGAAAGTGGCCTGCTCAGATAAACTGTAAAAACAGCTGTGTCACTAGACTCTATCAAAATCACAACATTTTGCCTGCAGTACAGCAGTTTAACCATTGTGCCACCACGGCTTCTGAATCCCCCTCTCCCCAACAATTAAAAACTTTCCCTCTTTTTAAGATAATAAAACAATGTGAACCCCATGATTTCACAGGTAAAGCAATGGCATCTTTACCTGGATGAAAGCTCAAATCACACAATGATGCATGAAAATTCCTAGTTGACTCGAGTGGAGGACATTCCACTCCTACTATATTATAACCACTGTACTATTTTTTGGGATAATGATAAGCAATGGCCAGAATCTATATCCGATTTAAGCTTGCAGAAGGGAAATTGCTTAAGTCTTGGCAACAATTTCCTGCTTTTTAACAAGGTGCTGGTTGTGTTCTGTGTAATGTGTTCAATTACAGAGTCAGGTACATATTCAGAAATGCAACCAGTGCCTTGTAAATGTGCTGCAATTTGACACCCAGACTTATATAATTCCCCTTTCACCCCTGAGGCACAGTGGTTAAACTGTACTACTGCAGTCAAAACTCTGCTCACAATGTGATTTCGATCCTGACAGGAACAAGTTTGATCTTCCATCTTCCTGAGGGGTGGTAAAATGAGTACACAACTTGATGGGGGCTAAATGCTAATTACCTCGTGAACTACTATTTTTCCCGCATGTAGATGCTTCAGATTGATGTTTGAAAGGACTCTGGGATAAATGAATTGCACATTAAGAGTGGTTCTAGACAGATGGTAGAGAACTATCAGGGACTAACCAGATACTTCACATCGCAACTATAATGTATCATTAATAGCAAGGGAGGCTTTTGCCACTCTTGTTTTTGCTACTATTTTCTTTCTAATTAATGTGAATCACTAATTGTAAGGCAAAATAAGTTTTCCCGATGCAGAGAGTTCAGAAATAAATTGGTTACTAATTATATTGTCAGGAATCCATATTTAGAATTGCAAAAAGCCAATGCCACCAGACCTCATGAGATGCATTTCAGTTTCATGTGTCATCTTCATGTCCTCTTCTAATCTACCCCTTTCCTCAGCCAGTCTCTGTCCTAAATTGGAAATCTCTTTGGCATAATGCTGCTCTGTTTTGGATCTCTCCTTCTCAAACATTTTCTTCAGTTCCTGGACAGGGCCCAGTTGCTGAAGTTGCTCTTTCAAGCCATCTATCACTTCTTGGGATTTCATATTCCGCTGCTCCAAATCATTCTTCTGTTCTTCCAATTCACTTATCTTGAACTTGAAACCTTGTTCAATATCCCTTCTTTCTTTCTCAAACTTCCTTTTCATTAATTCTATTTCCCTTTCATAGTGGTTGACCTAGAAGAGTAAAAATATTTGTTAGGCCTTCTTTGGGTAAGAACATTAATACATGTTCAAATTACCTCACAATTTTTATATCAATGACAGTCCTAGAAACAAAGATTTGTGTGCTTCAAGAACTAGAATTCCATGCACCTGGCCTGCATGCTTGAAATTAACATTTTAAAAGTATGGGATCTCTGTATGACACTTGACCTGTGATGTCTTGAGTCCCCAAGTTCTGTCAAAGCTAAATGCAACTTGTTGTTAGCATTAATAGGCAAAATCCACTGTTCTGTACAAGTTCTGCAAACACATAATAATAAGCTATTCCATATCATATTCCAATCAATTTTTTATTTAAGAAATAATCATAAACTTATTTCTCAAAAGTTGCAAATTACTTATGTTGGTTTAAATGTAGACTGACTCAAGACTGAATGTAGAAATATATGATTCTACAAATTCTATGTTGATTTTAATTTGATACAATCTGAGTCTTCTTCCCTAACTCACCTTGGTTTCCAGCTGTATTTTCAGATCTAGATGTTGTTCTTTCAATTCTTCTACTAGAAGCTCCATTTGTAAACTTACTGAATTGGAATCAGACTCAATGAAAACGACACCTATAAAAAACAAAGCAAACTCTTCAATCACTGGGCATGCCAGTAGTGCTCCAGGCAGCAAAGGGGGTACTAAGCTAGTGAACATGGAAAAAAATTAATGACTACATTTCCACTGTTCATTTTTCCCAGTTCATTTCCATGATGAACAGGAAAGCCTACTAGATTCAGAAACTATACAGTGCATTTCTTCATGTGTACTGTTTGCTGGTTGCAAAGCCAGAAGTTAGCATGTTTGATTCCTTGCTGTAGACTGGAGCAAGCTATACTATCCCAGAGAAGGAAATGATAAACCACTCCTAAATATTCTCTATCTAGGAAAATATGACAGCATTTAGCATAATAACTAAAGTAGGCCCCCTTGAATTAAATAAACTTGCAGAGGAGTTGATTCACTAAATCCCCATTGATTAAACAAGCTTACTCTAATGCAATTGACTATACTAACGAACAGGATTCTGGTCAGTATAATGTAACATCCAATAGTCATATCTAAGTTTAAACATCCTTTCAGAAGCTGAAGACAAGGTATTAAAAAAGGTATCAGTTGAATTTGTTGAATATGATTTACTGATTTATTTCCTCACCAAATCTTCTCCCAGGCTTGCAGCCTATAGTGACAGAAGCCACACAAATTCAAAAGGCAAATACAGTAAAACCTCGGATAACGCTAAAACTTGGTTCCACAAGTCTTGGTGTTATTCGATTTTAGTGTTATCCGATGCATGTTAAAATCCTATGGGAGGCATCAGATAACGTTAAAGCTCCATAGAGATACATTGTAACAGCACAGGCTTTAGCGGTTGTTATCCGATGCATCCCATAGGACCTTAACGTTATTCGATGCAATTCTCCCCCCCCCATTACTTAACGCTATGCGTTTTTAGCGTTATCTGAGGTAAACGTTATCTGAAGTATTACTGTATAGCAAAAGATAGATAGAGTTCTTAGGGGGGGGAAAGAAACTATACAATAGAAGAATTTTTCACTGAGTATGCTCTGAATTAAAAGAAGATAAAGAGATCAAAGGATTTGAAGAATGTTCTTTTTGTGTGGGACCCAAGGGGAAGAAGAACAGAAAGATATAAAATGGGGATTCTCAACCGGAGGACCACAGGCCGGATGCAGCTCCTGGCACCACTTCATGTGGCCCACATCCTCCACCACACAAAGAAGTGCCAATGTGGTGGAGGAAGGGCAAAATGGCTGTCCGGCCCCCAAAGCTGTCTGAGGGAGCATGACCTGGCCCTTGGCTTTAAAAGGATGATAACTCCTGATATAAAGGAAGCGCCTGTTAACTGGCTCAGTGAGTTTTGTCCACAAATACCCAGTTCTATCCACAGCTAAGAACGACAATACAGAGTGTTAAGTCTGCAGTTACAACTTAACTAATAGGCAAGAGATGTCAAAGCATACTTTTCCAACTTTGAAACAAATGCAAATTATGCAAGCTTTAAATAACATACAATAACATTCAGTTTTGTCAATGTATTGGTGTTCCAATTAATATGTCCTTAGACCAGGGGTGTTCAAACTATGGCCCGTGGCTGGATCCGGCCTGCGGGCACCCTCACCACTCCCATTATTCTTACTGAATAATGATTTGATGGACTTCTTTGATTAAAAAAGCATAATAATTAATTCCTATAAATATTAATTTACTAAATGGTATGGGGACTGTGGTGGCTTAGTGGTTAAGATGCTGAACTCGACTGGAAGGTCAGCAGGTCAGCAGTTTGAGACCTGAGTACTACACAATAGAGTGAGCTCCTGTCTCTGTACCAACTCCTGCCAACCTAGCAGTTCGAAAGCAAGAAATTGCAAATAGATAAATAGGTACCACTTTGGTGGGAAGGTAACAGTGTTTCATGCACTCTGGTGTCTAGTCATGTCTGCAACATGTCCACAGAAATGTCTGCAGACACAGACAGTGCTAGTTCTTTGGCTGTAAACAGATAAGCACTGAACCTTAGAGTTAGATATGACTAGCTTTCGAGCAAGGGTAACCTTTACCTTTACCTATTACCTTTCTCCCTGACCTCTCAACCCTTTTGCCCACTGGATATCACTAAACTGTGTGCTAGATGATCATGTATATCTCATCTATATTTGAAAAGTTTAAAACGCTTTGGGAAATGCTAGGATAATTCTTAAGGGATGTTCCTGGTAGACCCTCTGACACTAACCATTTTTAGGCAGCATATATTCCACAATCTGATTATATGTCTCTTACCATTTTGGCCTGAGTTTGCTACATTCGTACATCTAGGAAGGCGCCAATCGTTTCTTTGCATGTTGTCTTAAAAGAAAACATATTTATGTTAATGGATTATTCTACAAGCATGATGAAACAAATACCAGCACAGTCCTAATGCAGCAAGACACCTAGAATGCTACACCTATTAACATAAAATTGCATTAGTGCAACACTGCCTATGCACGGGATGTCCTCTACAAGAGCTTGCACTATTTGATCTAAGGCAGGGATCAACAAATGTGGCCTTCCAGATGTTCTTGGACTTCAATTCCCAGAAGCCCTGATCAGTGGGTGTGCTGATATGGGCTTCTGGGAATTGAAGTCCAAGAAAACCAGAGAGCCAGGTTTGCTGACCCATGATCTAAGGGGAAAGGAGTCTGTAGCAGGAAAAAGACTGAAATATTCAAGAACAGCTCTGGCTGGATTGAGAGGATCTGGATTCTTGCTCATACAAAGGGAGAGGAGAGCAACTTTGATGGGTTGATGGGTTTTGCTGAGGGCCATTTGCCTCCTACCTGACTTTTCAGGAGCTGCAGAGATCACCAAAAATGCAAAAAAAAAAAAAAAAAGAGTGCATAATCACTGCCAATGAAACCCTATTTTCCCCCATTGTGTAGTTGCACCCTTAGGGAGCCTGCATGGAGCTCCAGGGTTGCACTTTTTGACAATCCCTTTAGTAACTCAGGCACTAACTCAGAAATTCAAATGCTGTTATTAAAGAGCCAAGGACCATAATGGAAATAGTCCCCCATGCAGCAAGGATAAGATACTCCAAAATAAGCTGCCTACAGTTGCACATCTAATTAGGGGAATAAAGCAAAGATCTTGATACATTAAACAGAAAATGCTGAAACAAAACAAATAAAGCCAAAAAAAAATCATACTTACATACCACCCATAGCGCTTAGTGCACTCTCTGGGCACTGGACGTATCTATTTTAATTTCAGTTCACTAAACCCCAAAGGTTTTTTTTTAATCCTAGTGTGTATATGTTTATAGCACATACCTATGTCCCCCCCCTTTTCTTAGTAGAGAAGCATTTATTAAAAATAAAATCAAAGATAATGCTCAGTCTTTCATACACACCCACTTATGAACTGGAACTGCTTCTGCAACACTGACTCAAACACAACATCTAACACTCCATTACTGGCTAGCCAGCATTGTCCAAGATAAGCAGTTGCTACCCCCATTTCGTCCTCAGTAGCCAATAAAAAGAATAACCTGCTTGTGAACACGGGATGAGGACGAAGAGTCCTATTCCTAACTCAATGTGGCCAAGGTTACATATCAACTTATTTAGTTTCACTTGACGTAGGTTCTGCACGGTTGTATCGCTCACCTAGAATTCTGTCTTTTACATTTTCAGGCAGGGTCCTTCCTCCAGGGTTCTGGGTCTTCATTTTATGCTTGGCTAGGTTCCGTTTGCTTCCTTTCAACTGGGCACACAGTTTTTCTACCTCCATCTGCAACTCGTCATTCTTGTCGCGCAAGTCCTGTAAGCATCAGAATGAAAGATACTGAAACTCAAATGCCGAATGGTCTCAGATGTGATTTGGGAGATGAAAAGCACAACTCAGATGAGTTAACCTGCCACAGTTGCAAATATGCTGTCATGGAAATGCTGTAAAACAGGTAGATCTAAGGCTGACCAGCTAACTTTGATACACAACATTTATATCAAGAGCTTATCTTGAGGTGGGTCAAAGAAATCCTGAAAATATTCTTTACGATAAACCTGATAGAAAATGTACAAAAAGACCTCAAAAAAACCCCCAATAGTTTCTATATTAGATACCTATTTTGTGGATATTTCTCTTAAAGCTGATGCACAGAAAGTACACTCCATAGCAGGGATTCTCAACCTGCGTCCCATAGGCTGGATGTGGTCCACAGCACCATTTCATGTGGGCCCCCCACTGCTTCCACCACACCAGTAAGTGCCATTTGGTGGATGAAGGACAAAATGGCCATCCAGCCCCCGAAGCTGTCTGAGGGAGCATGACCCGGCTCCTGGCTTTAGAAGTTGACAAGTCCTGCTCTATAGTGAACCGAATTAATGCATAATGCTGGTCCATTTCCTACAGAAATAAATCCGTTTTTCCTATGGTCAACACATAACGTCTCTTGTCTTATTTTACAGCAGTGTTTGTATTTTGAATGAAGGAAGGATCTAAGAGACAGAGTACCCAAACTCAATGGACTGCCATCCTCGTCGCAGAGGGGTGGGGTGAATTCTGTGCTGGGGAGAGGGAGGAAGCACTCCTATTGAGCTTCTGGGCAGAGGGGCAGGGTAAACTCTGCTGGGACGACAACACCCATGCCAAACCTATGGCATGCATGCCATAGGTTTGCCATCACTGGTCTAAGCCATTACTAAACACTAAGGCCAATAGAAGTGCAGGCATAAAGCAAGCATTCTTTACACACGATTTGGTTTTGTACCTTGTGACCAAACCATATAGAGCTCTGAGTTCCACCTTCTGTCTAGACTCTAGGGTAAGATTTTCCTACATGTACAATCTGATTTCCACCTTTAAGTTATACTTTTCTGATAGGGGAAAAATAAGCTACATCTGAAGAATTTCTTCCACCTCTACAAACTCATTTGACATAATTAACAATGATCAAAACTTGCATAGCTATGCAGGAAAACAACTTCAATAGTACCTTTTGTTCAGTTTGTCATCCTTTTGATTTTTAGCTATTGATTTGGAAATAAGTCCCATTTGTTTGTGGAGTTTTATTTCCAAATAAATACAGCTACCAAACTGGCATGTGTTAATATATTTTATATCATAGTGCTATAATAAAAATGATAAACACAAAGAGTTTGCACACAATTAAATGAATATATGAATGAAAGGGCATATGAAAGCAGAAGCAGCAATACTATTTAAGGCTTTTAAAAACCTTAGATCTCAAAACATTTTCTCAAACCAAAGAAAACACTTATTCCATGTGTGCTTTTAAAAACCCTGAGAATGCCCTTTTTCCAATAATACATGTTTTGTACTACAACTACAAAACTCAAAATGGCATGCTTTATAAACAAATCAATCATGTTCTTATAAATATCTGAAAATTAAATATTGTATTTGCTGGCTTATAAGACCCACTTCCCCGCATTTGAAATACACTGGGAAAGTGGAGTGCATCTTGTACTGTATATAGTGGCCTTTAGTGGCCTATTTTGGTAATAATGGGGTGCGTCTTATACGCCAGTAAATATGGTATGTTCAATCAGGTGCCACAGTAAAATTTGGGAGACAGGGAAGGTTGAGTTGTTGAAAGAAGTGAGATGCAGGCACACTCAGTAGAATTAGCGTGAAAAAACAAAGTGCAATACACAAATCGTGGAAATGGAAATGCAAGCAATTTCAGGAAACAAGAATTCTTGTAAACATTCAAGATTTCAAGCTGTAACAAGAAACCATGCATGTTGTAAGAAGATACATATCCAACACATTGGGAATGAAGCACTCACCTTAACCCTCTGTACATGTACAACACCAAAAGTTGAAGGAAAGTTAGAAAAATGGAAAGAAGTGAGTTGGCAGAAGAACACAGAAAATAAGTTTAAACATAAAAGTTTGCTTTTAGGGTTCTATTGCTCTTCAAAAACTTCTGGCTTGGACTACAGAATATTCTGTGACTTCCCAATAGCAAAAAGGAAGAACAGGCCAAATAGTAACAGTAGCTTGATTCAAGTTGTATATAAAGGAATTAGCATTTACTCCTGATTTTTATTTTAATAAAAGCCAGCTTTTGTGTTAGGATGTAACTGCTCTAAAATAGGATGGAGATCTTCCTGTTTTTAATTAGGATCCTCTGTAGCTCATTTGCTTTGTAACTAAGGAGCTCCGAATGGTGCACGTACATCACAAAAGCTAGGGCTGCGGTGGCTCAGTGGTTAAGAAACTCACCTTGTTAGCTGGAAGGCTGGCAAGTTGGCAGTTTGAGACCCAAGTACTGCATGAGGTTTGACCGTCTCTGTCCCAGCTCCTGCCAACCTACTAGTTCGAAAGCAGACATTTCAAGTAGGTAAATATGATAGAGAAACTCTGCTCAGGGGACTCCCAAATGAGGCTCCCTTCATGTCCCCAAGATCTTTTCCCACCAAAATGGTCCCTATTTATCTACTTACAATTTCTTGTTTTCGAACTGCTAGGTTGGCAGGAGCTGGGACAGAGACAAGCGTTCAAACTGCCATGCAGTACCCGGGTTTCAAACTGCCAACTTGCTGGCCTTCCAGCTAACAAGGCAAGTTTTTTAACCACTGAGCCACCACAGCCCCATGACCACAGTGAAGCAAAAGAAACACATGCTTTCTAAACAAACTGAGTTCACTGGCATTTCCAGTGAAATGGATAGGCATCACATATAAACTGACCAGTATGTACAATTTTTATATTTTAACAGCTGTAGTGCAATGTGTGATTCACAAATTAGAATGGGTATCTGACCAAAGATCCTACAACTAGTTAAGAGAAGAGGGCATGAGGTTTTGATTTTTTATGAGGTCTCTAGTTAACTTTCCTCTAGCTATTCAACCATCTCCTGCCTTTCTCCTTTCTACTATACACCAGTGTCTTGCCTTTATGTATCATCAAACAGGCCACCTTACCCGACACTGAAGTTCATATTCTTTAATTATTTCAGCAAAGTGTTCTTGATTAAAGACATCTGTGCAATGTGGATCCAGCAGTCCCAGCTGAAGAAAACAAAAAAGGTTTTAAATATATATAGACATAAATGTGATAACTACACTCATGCTTCGGTTTATGGGTTTTTTCACGTTACGACAGAGGCTGTTGGAACGGACCTCCGTCATACCCCAAGGTTTTACTGTACTAATGTTTAAAGAAAAGATGAACTTTCATTAAGTGGAAGTTACCTTATCTTTCAACATGAAATCAAGATCCTTCTGAAGCTTCAACACTTGTTTTTCAGACTCCAACAGGTTTTGAACCACTTCAGCCATTTCACTTTGTAGGCGACTGTTTTCCTTTAGACCCACACAGACACATTAGAAAGGAATTGAAAACATGTCTATATGGATGGATTAGGGTTTTCAAGTTACTGAACAGAAAAATAACATCAATATAATGAGGACATGAGTACAAAAGAAAACTAATCAATCTCCACTCATGTGCAAACTGATCAGGAACTGAATTCAACATTCCTTCAGAACTGTACTACTTCAGAATTCAGGCTTCAATGTTCTCCCTCGCAATGTAACAAACAAGTAACTAAAACATGAAACATTTTGATGGAAAGATAGAATGCAATTCCTATCATTGTCAGGAGGAACTCCAATGCTAGGGCAGTGGTGGCAAATCTTTTAGAGACCAACTGCCCAAACTCACCTTTGCCACAGACCCAACAGGCTGCAATCTGTGCTGCACCCTCATACCACATGTGAGCCACCCACCTTGCCCCACACAGGGGAGGGAGGAAGTGCTCCTATTGGGTTGTTGTGCTAGCCCAACTCTAGGCTCCCAGTTATAGCAACCGGGGGCCAAGGACTACTCTGCTCGCAGTGAAATAACTAGCAAACACAGAGAGAATTAGCTCAACTTTTGTACAAATGATTTTTTAAAAATGAAACTTCTTATTCCTTTCTTTTTCTTTTTTTTTTGACATGAATTCGATGAACATCTTACGTTTCAGTAGGGTGGTCTGACTGCGTTTGGCATGTAACGAAAATTGTGTACTTTTGACAAATTGCCACAACAAAACTACATCACTGTCGAAAATAAGGATTGTGCCATATGAAAGATCGTCTCGGCGACTTTCAGGAATGCTAAGATGATGTCATTAAACTCGAAAGGTGGCTCAGACATTTTCGCTGGGGGCGTCCTAGTCGGTGAGCCAGAGATCAAACCACGCAACCGATTGAGGTGATTCAAAGTGCGTTAGATAGAGAATAAAATAACCTTTGTTATGACACTATTTGAATTTTGGTAAGACTTCAGAAACAGTTTTTATGACATATCAGAAAACAAAATAAAATAAAAAACACTGTAGCACTTTAAAGACTAACAGCTATATTTTTATTGTTAGCTTTCATTGATCAAGTCCACTTCTTCAGTTACAAGTTAGTCTTTAAAGTGCTACAGTGTTTTTTATTTTATTTTTATTTTATTTTGTTTTCTGATATGCCTGAACCACAGACCAACACGGCTACTATTCCAAAGGTTTTTCGATGACATTTACAAAAAAATCCTTGAACGACATCACAAAAGCGCTCAAATGAAAAGGACCAATCTGTTTGAAACTGAGCAAAACCATACAACGTCCTCATCAGCAACCTCTATCAATCATAGAAAGTGGTTTTGGTCAATTTCAGACAGATTTGTCCCTCTTATCATTTTTTTTTTTTGGGGGGGGGGGGAATTCTGGTCAAGGACTTTTGGATAAATGTTATCATAAAAACTTTTTGGAAAGCCCAAACAAAATTTTAATAGTGCCAGAACATAGGTTATTTTATCCTCTATCTAACACACTTTGGATCACTACAATCGGTCGAGTGGTTTGGTCGCTGGCTCACCGACAACTAGACACCCCTAGCGAAAGTGTCATTTTTACAGGGCAACTTCCAAGTGTAATGATGTCATCAATTTGCATTCCCAGCCACTGAGTCCTAGCATTCCTGAAAGCCACCAAGTTGATCTTTCATACAGCATAATCCTTATTTTCATCAGTGCTGTAGTTTCATTATGGCAACTCGTCAAAAGTACACAATCTAATTCATGAACTAAATCCCTGACAGTAGTGTCCTTAGACTCTACCTGCTACACTTTTTTCTTTTTTTGAGTGTGAAGTATGTATATAAAACTGTTACTACATCTTTTCTTTTTCTGTGTCTAGGCCAGATATGAAACTGCCAAAACCAAGCCACCTTTTGGTGAGTTCATTCTACATCTCCTTTCGCCTGACTTGCTATGAGAAAGATGAGCTGGCACAAGGTGGCCATTGTCCAGAGTACGACCAACTGTGGTTCAAAAATACTACAAAGACCAAAGGTCAAGCTATGTTATAGATAACCCTTCACTGGAACCTGAAATCTGCTAGTGTTGCTGAGAAATGATACAAGCAGAGCATTGTGACTGAGCAACTGAACAGCCATATTTGTAACCAAAGGCTGTGTTTTCCTTCCAATGACCAAGGCAAGTTAACCTGCAAACTACAGAAAGTACAAACATCTTTTTTCAAGAAAAAATTCCCAACACTTAATATATTCTCTATTCAAATAATGGGCTACCATAACATAGAGTTCAGCCCTATGCCGAACTAAAATTTGCAATGTTCAGAAAAAAATTGATAGTACATCTCAGTGTGGGGTATTTTTTCTTGGGAAGGAGGTTGCTCCTTTCATGACCAGCAAAGTAGACCTAATAGTAAACAGTAAGACAAAATGCATATTGGTTCAAATTATGCAACTTAATTCAGCCTTCCTGATGAAGCTGTTTGATTTGAAATGCAAAATACATCACAGTCCTAACACAGCTACAGGTCAGTTTAAAGAGCACAGTGCTTGAATCTTTACCTTGATCACCAAGGTCAGCTTCTCCCTCAAACTGGACTCTTCCTCTCTAAGAGATTTAATTTCTGTTTCTAATTGGGCTCTCTGAAGGTTTTCATGTTGCCAGAGTTGCTCTCTTTCTATTGCTATTTCAGACTTCATAACAGTCAGTTTTCCTCTGTAATCTTTCTCAAGGTCTCTGAAAAACACAAGCATCCTTTCTGATGTGTGGAAACATACTCATGATCAAGGACTGTTGTAAATAAAGTATTGTGGAAAACAGAAAATTCTTCATACAAAAATATAAATATGGATTACCTGTATTATAAAAATATTATCCATCAAATAAATCCATTTTCCAGTACAAGTGTTGCCATCCTATGAGAAAACAGTTCAGATGTAGAAAGGGCTACTGTCGCTAATCTTTCAGAAATTTCAACCTTTTGCCAATTACCTAGCCTGGAATTTGGATTTCGAATGACAGGATCAATTGGTGTAGATATAAGTGACTGGTTTGTTTGCTTGTCAGATATGCAAAAAATATTATAAATTGAAATTCATCATATCCCTAAGGTAAATGTCATCCTTGCTCAAAAACCAGTCGTATCCAACTCTGGAGTTCAGTGCTCATCTCCATTTACAGCCAAAGAGCCAGTGCTGTCTGCATCTGTAGACATTTCTGTGGTCATGTGGCAGGCATGATGAGACACCGGAGCACACAGAACACTGTTACCTTTCCAACTGAGACAGTACCTATTTAAGTAAAGGTAAAGGTTGCCCTTGCTTGAAAGCCAGTCGTATCTGACTCTAGGGTTAAGTGCTTATATCCAAAAGAGTCTGCAGACGTTTCCGTGGACATGTGGCAGGCATGAGTAGACACCAGAGTGCATGGAATGCTGTTTACCTTCCCACTGAAGTGGTACTTATTTATCTACTTGCAATGTCTTGCATTCAAACTGCTAAATTGACAGGAGCCGAGACAGACAATGGGAGCTCACTCCGTCACACAGCACTTGGGACTTCCAGTCATCAAGTTCATCATCTTAACCAGCTGAGCCACCGCAGTGCCATTCATTTCCCTTACAATCAGAATAATAAGAAAAAGCATATCAAAACAAAAACACATCTTAAGTTTTGAGATGATTTTTCTAAGGCTGCTTCTCCACATGCACCTATGCATAAAGCGCCACTGCACAGCGAATGTTATGCTGTTCCATCATTGTTTATATTCCTTCATAAAGGGCAATGGGGAGAGCAGCTCCTCTAGATTGCAGTGTAGTCTATTTCCATTCCCTCTTGGTTTACATACCTGAGCTTATTCTTATTGTGGTGCTCCAGAACACTATGGTTGTCATCCACCTCCTTGGAAAGCTGTAAGTTCCACTTTTCCACTTTCTCTAATTCGATTCTGGCTTTGTCTCTCTCAATAGATATTTGTTCCACTTGAGCTCTGTGAAAACAGTGGAAGTCTCATTCAGTGTCTAGAACCATGGCACATGCCCCACAGGGGGGCAGCTGGATTTTTAAGGGGGGCAATTCGAGAATGAGTTATTAACTGTTTAGACCAAGTTAATGGCCTTTAAGGCTTCCTCCACGTGAACAGGAGTTCATGTTTTTAATAATAAGAATTATTTGTCACTGGGGAGGGGTGTGTGCATCAGATGCTCAGGTGGGGCATGACCAAACAAATGTTGGCAATCACTGTTCTAGAACTAGGATGGACAACCTCAGTGAGATTGGCATGGGGGGGGGCATTTCTGCAAAATGCCCCCCAAAAAACAAAAGTAGAAATGGATTTTCATTTTCAAAAATGGGTCTCTTCTGGTGTTAAATGATATTGGGGTGGGGGATGGGAGAGCTGCAACCTATTTGAAAGGTAAATCACAGTTGGTGGATACTTTTAGGAGTAGCAATTTACAATTCTGGCTTAATTTGACTAATTGACCTAAATGGCATTCACAGCTATAGCAGTGCATGAAAGATTCTAAACTACTCAGCTACAGAGGTGCGGATAATGTGAAAATAATAACAATCTTATGAAGGCATGCCAGATACTTGTCTAACCAGAATGTCACTTATTCAGAGGTAGAAGCACCTCTTGGTGACGTAGCCGTACATGGTTGCAGGCTGGAACACATCTGAGCCCTGCGCGTGCACGTGCATATGTGTGTGTGAGAGAGGGGGGGTGATGAGAAGAGAAAAGAGAAGAGAAGAGAAGAGAAGAGAAGAGAAGAGAAGAGAAGAGAAGAGAAGAGAAGAGAAGAGAAGAGAAGAGAAAGACTTTCAAAGAGGAAGTGGAGTTCTAGCCAATTTTGGTTTAATTATTTTGCATCTTGGCCATTTTATGTACAGCCTCCCAAGGATCTCGGGGCCATAAAATCCATCACATGGCCCACCAAAATTGTCAGGGAAATAACAGCTGGTACATGCAAGGAGATTTAAGAATTTTTCTCCCACCCATTCCAAAAAGCCAAAGCAAGAACTAGTTACTCCAGATGGTGAATTTCATGTTTACAAGTGGCAAATGCTGCCTGTTGAAGTCCATTCTTGGAAGCCATTAGCTCATTCTCAAGGGCCACAGATAGCTCCCAGAGGTTTACTCTCTCTTCCATGTTGAAATCCAAGCTCTAGGGGAAAATGCAAACAACTTCTAAAAAACAAGGGAAAATTAAGTTGATATCTATTTTGTTTAAAATGTCAGGTTTTCACACTACCACTATCAATATTTGCATAATGTTACTGTGCTTAACTCACTGCCCAGAGTGGGAAAATATCCCAGATGGGCAGTACTGTATAGAAATTTAGTAAATAAATAATAATAAGTAAATAGACTCTCTATATAGACATGGATTAAAAATGTATGATATAAACACAAACAGTATCTTTAAAGGTAAAGGTCACCCTTGCTCAAAAGCCAGTTGTATCTGGACTCTAGGGTTTAGTGCTCATCTCTGTTTATAGCCAAAGAGCCAGCACTATCTGTGTCTGCAGACATTTCCATGGACATGTGGCAGGCATGACTAGACATGGAACACTGTTTATCTTCCCACTAAAGTGGTAACTATTTATCTACTTGCAATTTCTTGCTTTTGAACTGCTAGTTGGCAGGAGCTGGGAGAGAGATGGGAACTCACTCTGTCATGCAGTACTTGGGTCTCTAACTGCTGACCTGTCGACCTTCCAGTCATCAAGTTCAGCGTCTTAACCACTAAGCCACTGCAGTCCCCGCTGATGTCTTTGTTGTTGTTGTTCAGTCGCACAGTCTTTGTAGGCCAGCAAAAATATGCCAAAGTGTACAGAAGCATACAAAAATATACACAATTTCAGGACCATTTTCTCTCCTCATCCAGTATGTTAAAAGCAAGCAGCGTTGGGAGTATAATGGAATGACAACTGGAGGAGAGGAAAAGTTCATCTCAGATCTTTCTCATCTGCATGTTACTCCAAGCCGTGACAGAAGAGTGACATGGCAAATAAAGAAACGGGTTTCTGCACTAGTAGCTTACCGTTTGTTGTGAAAACCAAAATGGAGTTAATTTACAAGTCTAAAGAGAAGCTATAGAATAGGGCTGCCCAAACTATGGCTCGGGGGCTGGATCTGGCCTGCGGGCCGTATTTTGGGCACTGTTGGTTTAAGAAGAGAAAATGGCAGCCTAAAAATCTATTTCATCATGTTGTAAAACATATCTGTTGCAAAACAGATTGCAAGGCACGTTTTACTTCCACTTCCGGTGGGAGGAACCACGTGACTCGCCCGCTGAAACATGTGACCGTCCCGCAGCCTGAAAAGTTTGGGCACCCCTGCTATAGAACCTTCAGAATCTCTTTGCTGTTTTCAACTCCTTCTTGCGCCCAAATGGAAATAACTTGCTCAAGACTTCCAAAGCCAGTGCCATCATCAATGCTGGAGAAGAGGTTCAAAGTAACACAGCCAGATAAAAAAGATGGAGCTGCACTTCGATGGCCGAACTCTTTGAAAATCTGGAAAACAATGAACAAGAGGGGAGAGAAAAAATATTCAGCTCGAGCAAATCTGAAAAATATTTTAAAATGTAAGGAACTATGGATAATCCTGGCATATTCAAAGACTGGAGAAAATATTCAGAGCCACATGGGCTTACATTTTAAAAACAGTTGTGCCACATGTGCACTAGTACATGACTTTGGATCACACTTGAGAACCAGAAGTTAACAGAAGGCATCCTAACAACTTGCCAGAGTTCAGACTGGCTGTCCTGCTCCTTTACCCAAACAGACGTAACTTATTTTAAGCTTAGAAAGACAATCTAGCAGCCAGTCATAGATAGTAAAGGTCGCTCTTGCTTGACAGTCAGTCAATGATCATCAATTATCATGCTATTTCTACCACCTTTCTGTATTTCAATCTGAGTTTCTAGGTTAAAAAAAAAGCAAGTCCAAAATCCTGCATTTATAGTTCAAATACTTTGTACTGAATTATCAGAGGGAAGGGATACTACGGTAGGCATTTACCCAGATGAAGAAGCATGAAACAAGAAGTAAAAAAAAATCCGCAATTCCCCACCATGTCTTAATTTGGGGAACTATCATCTGTTTAAGCTACAATGCAATGGTTTGATTTTGACTTGTTCTCACTAACTGTAATTTAAATAAGCTACAGTTTATTGAAGTTACAGATCACAGGAAGTGTGTTTAGTTTAATACCGGAACCAGATGCTTTCATTCTTTTCCTTAGCATATGAAACAGGATAGGGACATACATACATATGGCCAGAACATGCAATATCTCAGCCACAAAATGCTAAAATATGGTCTCCTGTTAACAACCATATCAGGTTTGTGCCATTAAAATCATGACTGCTCTGTATGACATTGCAATAATCCACAACTAAAACTTCAGAACGCAACATCTCTCGGAAGTTATGCATGTTTTCATCATTACCTGGTGCAATGTTGATCTCTGACCCTTTGGCCTGAGTGGTGTAGAAGATATTGGACGAGGAACTTGGCTATGGCTGAAGAAGCCAAGCTGGAATTCCTTCAGGCTTATTCGTCCATCTCCATCACTGTCCAACTTATTAAACAATTCTTCAAGCTCCTGTAGAAAATGCCATCGTTCAATCATTAGCAAACTGAATTATTATTATCATTATTTGGACTCATACCGCATAGAACAGACAAAAATTATTTTCTATGTTAGGTTTTGGAGGGTTTTGCCAAATACCAGATGACTTTCGGGAGCAGATACCTGTTTATAGGATGCTTTTGCTGCCTTGTGATAAAGGGAGGAGTCCTTTTAAGGGATATGCTTCTTCTTCATCTTCCATGTCTAGGTCAGACATGAAACTGCCAAAATGAAGCCACTTTTTCTGGTGAGTTCATTCTGCAGTTCTTGTCTCCTGACCAAGTGTGAGAAAAGTTAGCCAACAACACAAGATTGCTGTTACCAGGGTACGCCTGATTGTGGTTCAAAACTACCACAATCTTCGAGGAGGCTCTTTCTGTGTATCCAGTTATGATGCTAACTAGGAACAAATGTCTTCTAAAAGCTGGGCTGCCTTAAAAAAAGGAGGAAAAACACAAGTACTATATCATTCAGATGCCCCTTTTGAACCCATTGTTTAGATCAGTGTTTCCCAAACTATGTTCCTCAAAACACTAGTGTTCCATAGAAGGTCAATAAGTGTTCCATGAAAAAATATGAAATGCTGAAATGCTGGTAAAACTCATTGGTAAATGTGTAATGCCACAAAGTTTGTTTTGCATCTATCCTTTATATGTGATGCATCACCTCGCAAGAAATATGTTTTGCAACCATTTCCAAATCAGTAGGGGCTGGCTTCATGGCAACGTTGTTATTAAAACTGAAAAATCCAAACCTATTGTTCTATTACAAAAACCAAAGTGTTTTGTTAACATTTTAGGATTTGTAAAGTGTTCCACAATAGAACAAGTCTGGGAAATGCTGCTTCAGACGTAGCAACTTGGAGGCCTTTACCAACTTCAAAGCGGTACCTCCCGCTACAGAATGTTACTACTCCAACTACTACTCCAACTCTTCCAACTACTATTCCAACTACTACTAGTACTACATTTGTATGCCTCCCACTCAACATCGCAACTCAGGGCAGCTCAAAACAGTACCCACCTAATACACTATACATACCGTATATCACAATACAATAAAATCGCACTACAATAAAATAAAATACAAATAAGCATACAATAATAGAGCAAAGGAAACCTTTACCTTTACTAAGTGAAATTATATAAACTCACAAAAATGGGCTCTGAGATTTTTTTTGTCCATCTAATTTACAACATAGGAATGTCCTGAAGATTACCAAGAGGTGAAGTACATTAGGCCACTGAGAAACTTAAAAATAATTATACAAAAGCAACATTTTCACATTCATAACCCAAACAATTTTTCTGAAAAGGAGAATATGCTAAATTTAACCCACCTCTTTTTCCAACTCTTTAAGTCCAATGTTCTTACAAACAATGCCTAACTCTTCTATGTCCAAGTAGCCTTTGGTGCCAATGCCAAGATCTTCCCAGATGTCCTGAATCTGGTTCTCAGTCATATCAAAACTGGAGGTGGAGACTCTTCGGGGGTCATCACAGAAGTCATCGTCCCAAGAAGACATTCGGCCTTGAAACATTTGGACTTTTAATATTTAACTACACCCCTATTTTTTCCTTCTTACTAGATTGAAAAATTGTAGAGCAGGAAGGAATTCAAAGAGTAAACAGATTCAAACCCCTGCTTAAATTTAAATAGCTTCAATCTTGGTCATCACTAAATATCCCTTATTCCAGTGGTGACAAACCTATGGCATGCATGCCAGAAGTGGCACTCGGAGCCCTCTCTGTGGGCACCCATGCAGTTGCCCAAGCACAAAGTTTGCCCTACCCCTCTGCCCAGCAGCCCAATGGGAGTGTTTCTTCCCTCCCCTGTTGGGTATGGAGTTGCAATTTGGGCACTCAATCTCTAAAAGGTTCGCCATCACTGCCTTATTGCATTCCACAGAACTGAGAATGCTTCCTATTTTTTAAAAAAACAAGATATTTTCCACAAAGACTGTAATTAGGACAGTTTTCAAAATTTCTAGGATATCTGTTGTAACTAGAAACATTTAAAACTATGTTTTTCTAATGGTATATGAAACTATCAGAAGTATGTTCTTTTCATTATCTCAATGTTTTCCCCAAACCCAAGCTGGAACTTCCAAACAATATAAGCAACCTAGTTTTTGAAGCCACAGGTAAGTCACAGATTTCTCAACAAAGTCTAAGGTTTGCGTATGCATTTAAACTACCATATATACTTGAGTATAAACCGAGTTTTTTAGCCCCAAAAAATGAGGTCCAAAAAGACAACTCAGCTTATACACGGGTCAACAACCACGAGGGGTTAAAAATATTGTATGAGGGTTTTTTCAGTTATTCGGCACTTTAAAAGTAAGTTTCAGGACTTCTACTGCGAAAGAATCTGAGGGGCAATTACACAACTGGCCACGAGAGGGCGCAAATCACGATTTTCCATTAGAATACATTGAAAATCAAGTTCTCCTATTCTGAAGTTTGTTTTCAATTAATTCCTATGGAAAACTGCAGATGAAGAAATATCTACATTACAATTGTGTCTCCCTTTCAAACTGGTGAGAAAAAAGAAAGGATTTCACTTACTGGTACCTTCTGCCTTTGTCTCTGTTCTGCCTAAGATGGAGGAGAAAGCCATGCTTCTTCCTTACAGGGGGAGCAAGAGGGTAGGCTAGAGCAACTCTTCCTACCTTGGTGCAATTGACCTGCCCACCCACTTCACCTGCAGTGCCACCACTAGTGGGTGGTGCAAATATAGTTTTTAAAAATCACTAAAATACTTAATTTTACTGTGTTTTCATGTACAGTGAAACCCCATATAATAATTTTAATTGGTTCCAATGGGTCCATCATTGTATGAAAAAATTGCTATATGATATATGTATCGTATAGTGATTTTCCCTATGGGATGATTCGTACAATGAACAGCAACCTTGCGCTGTTAGCGAGAGGCTCCCCCCCCTGCTGAAACAACAGGGCCCCCCAGCAAGAATCCCTCTCACTAACAGTGCTGTGTTGGTTGCCTTTGGCCGGAGAAGCCCTTTCCCAAAGGCAAACCAGCACTGTTAGTGAGGGATTCGCACTACCCCCGTTGTTCCCAAGGAAAGGGCTTCTCTGGCCAAAGGCAAACCAGCACTAGAGATTCGCCCTGCCCACCCTGCTGAAACAACAGGGTGGGCAGGGTGAATCCCTCACTAACAGTGCTGGTTTGCCTCTGGCCGGAGAAGCCCTTTCCCAAGGCAAACCAGCCAAAAGCAAACCAGCGCTGTTAGCGAGAGGGATTCGCACTGCATGCTTCACTCCAAGGAAGCCAATGGCCCAAGGCTCAGACCCGAGGCTCGAGGGGGTGGCTTCCTTGGGGTGAGAGCATGCAGGCTCTTACTGAAAGGAAGCCGGCGGTCCAAGCCTCAGGCCACCGGTTAGCGAGAGGGATTCTCACTGGGCCCCCTGCTGTTTCCGCAAGGGGACCAGTGAGAATCATTTTCGCTAACAGCACTGGGCTGCTTTCCCCCTGGGAACGTACTTCCCAAGAGGAAAGCAGTCCAGCGATGCCAGTTCACAAAAGGGGGGAGGCTCCCCCGCGCCACCCCAAAGCCACCTGGCTTTTCCCTTTAAAAAAAAAAGTATCATACAATGATGAAAATAGTTGTACAATACATTTTCTTTCCAAAAAAAGGCATTCATTGTACGATTCCATCACTATACAATGCAATTGTTATATGGGTTTCCACTGTATTTTAATTACTGAAACTCACTAGCAGCTGCTGCATTTCCCACTCTCAGCTTATACTCAGGTCTATCTATTGTCCTGGGTTTCCAGGTCAAAATTAGGTACCTCGGCTTATATTCAGGTCGGCTTATATTTGAGTATATACGGTATGTAGAGTCTGTCTCAATATTCAATACATTCATTTTAATAGAGATAAGAACATCTCTACCTTCTCCCTCAAACAACTCATGCTGTTCTTTTGTACATTCAGGTTCCTCATCTGATTTAAGGCTCTGAAAAGAAGAATAGGATTAGATGTTTCACAAACTAAGCAGCCAAACTTTAAGAAAAACTCAACAACAAAAAGCAACGCAAACATAAAAATCTGACTAATTTTGAAAAACTGCCAAGTATTTCAAGTTTGTATTTCTTCTCATCGTGACTTGGGTAAAAATATTCTCTTTGGCAAATACTTTAAGACCAACAGATAATTTAGATAGAATGTGTTGAATTTCTCAGTCCAGATCCTGTTTATTTATAAAATGGTTAAAATCCTGTACATTTCATAAGCCAAACTGTAACTCCTTATTTATTTCTCCTTATAAATAAAGTCCACAATTCTCAGAGGGTGTGCACACAAATTCCAGAGCTGAGATAGTGCACTATGTTCATCAGGGAGGAACGGATGGAAGTTTACACTTTAGCTTCCACTACAAACAGGATTTCAGCCAATAAAATTAAGTGCATGTTACTTCTTGAAATAAAATGCAAAATTGCCATCTGTCTTTGGTCAAAAGTAGGAGGAAAGAATAAACATCATGCCCTGAAAAACATCAAGGTGTGAAACACAAGTTTCTTAATCAAACACCAACTATAAAAACACAGAGAAAAACATTGGTGATTTTTACTATTTATTTCAAACTGAAAACAGTTGCTATATTAACATTTCCTGGGGTAGCCATGTTAGTTAGTTGTAAACAAAATAACAGTCATGTGATACCTTAAAGACTAGCAACTTTTCCTTGACATAAGCTTTTGTGGACACCAAAACATTTCAACTGGCTGGATAGCTTAGTGCCATGATGGTAAACCATGGCATTTCAGGTGTTCTTGGACTTCAAATCCCAGAAGCCCAAGTCTCTGTGAATCCAAACAAATGGGCTTCTGGGAATTAAAGTCCAGTCTCAAACTTCTGACCTGCCTACCTTCCAGTCGTCAAGTTCAGTGTCTTAACCACTAAGCCACCACAGTCTCCTCATTTATTAAACAATTAGTCTAATCCAGAAACCTTAATGAAGACCCAAGGAAACACAATAAAGTTAAATTGCCATGTTTAAAATATTTGGTGGATGAGTCTTTAGGCTTACTTCAATGCTCTCCAGAGATGCTGAGCGCCTCAACTGACTTTTTGATTGCTGCTCTTGTAAATACTTGGAAGACTCCAGTTTGGTTCCCTGGAGTTCTGGTCTTGTCCAGCGGCCATACCGTTTGGCTCCTTTGGTGTACTTGGGTTCTACTTTGTCTGGAACAGCTAAAAGATGGAAACAACAATTGATCAGGCACAAGCACTAATTCATACTGTCTCCCTTTCATCTTGTTCAATCTCATTCAAATCTTCAAAAGGAGAAGCTATAATACTATTAACACAGAGCTTAACAGGCTTTGTATGTAACTTCTCTTCTTCTTCTGCCGTATCTGAATCTGAACATTAGTGATCCTCATGACAATCAGACATGAAGACTATCCTGAGAATATAATGCAATGGCCTTTCATCTGCCTTCTGCATCGCAGCATGACCCCCGTACTGCTGATCCTGCTCCACAAGTCACTTTCTGGTCCTAAGCCCTTTTGGCACGCAAAGTCCGCAACAGCCCAAGGCCAGTATTGATGAAGCTGCTGCCCTTTATCAAGGTGGATTCAAGTGGGATTTAATCCACTTGGGGACCATCACCCTTCCCTGTGGACTTCAGCACCAAGGCTGTTAGTCCTCAGGGTGGTTAGATTAGTTATCCACCACCAGACACTCAGCACTGATGAATTATATAAATTAATTCTGGTACCAATTAAGATGGAATAAGAGTTTGCGAATCCAAGCTAATTTTCTTTCCATCTGAGGCTATCAGTACCCTCTCCAAAATCATCCAACAAATTCACTAATAAGTGAACTTAGATACTGTACATACCTTCCCTGATCAATCGGTAAAGTCTAACATGTCAACATTGGAAGAGAGCTTGTGCAACAGATCTTTTCCTTCTACCCACCTCCTGAAGCACTCGCTGCTAACAAAAAAGGCTCTCAATAGGAGTATATGGGGAGGTGCTCCATTCAAAGACTGGAAGCTATGTCTTATTGGGCCATAGTGTCCAGGAAGAACCAAACCAAATCAGGCCCTGGTGTTTTGCAGTTGCTGTATAATTCAACCACAGAATTTTATCTAAAACCCTCATGTCAATTCCAGGTTCAAGAGCAGTTCATCATTCTCACCTTCACCATATTTGGTGTTCAAAGCAGGAACACACAAACAACTAACAATGGCACATATAAATTAACTATTTGAAAATCTTTCTTTGCTCAAAAGAGATTACCATGGGCTAATCTTTGTCCTGCATGGGGCTAAAGTCAAATCTTGACATGATTTACACAAAGTATAATAAACTGGAAGATATTTGTCTATTTCCAGACTGAAGACCAGCTTTCAAATAATAGGACATTCAAGATAGCACACTTCTCTCTGCCAACTCAGTTACTCTTATTCTTCCTCACATTACCACAACTCATTTCCAATGCAACACAATGGAACTACGGTCTAAAAATGTTGATGGTTGATTAATGGGACTAAGCTATGTTCATACTGCACCTTCACTTCTTTTTTCAGGTAAGACTTAAAACATGTCTTTACAATTCCCTGCCATATTAAAGTAAGAACAAAAAAAAATGTGTAATTCCTATGCTACACTGAAAATGATCTTTCAACATCTACTCAGGAACTGAGTCGGCATGGCGAGTGAGCAGCGATATAAATCTAAATAAATAAATAAATAAACTTTGCCTTTGAGCAAATTCAATTTTTCCATAATCATGATGTCATAACGCAGTGATGGTGAACCTTTTAGAGACCAAGTGCCCAAACTGCAACCCAAAACCCACTTATTTATTGCAAAGTGCCAACATAACAACAGGGGAGGGAGGAAACTCTCCCATTGGGCCACTGAGCAGAGAGGCGGGGCAAACTCTGTGCTGGGGGAGGAAGGAAACATTCCCATTGGGCTTCTGGGCAGAGGGGTGGGGCAAACTCTGTGCTGGGGCAACCACATGGGTGTCCACAAAGAGGGCTCCAAGTGCCACCTCTGGCACACGTGCCATAGGTTCACCTCCACTGTCATAATGTATCTGCCAGCTATTACAGAATGTAAAAACTACCAGTTAAAGGGGTTGGTTCTGCACACACAAATATATCAACTGCACTTGAAATAACAATACCTATGTCCATCATTATTGGGATTTTTTTACATAATTTAAGAAGGCAAACACTCTCTGATGCTAATAAAGGAGCCGTGTGTGATGCAGTGGTTAAACTGCTGTACTGCAGCCAAAAACCTGCTGACATTGTGAGTTTGATCCTGACCCCTGGGGCTCAAGGTTGACTCAGCCTTCCAACCTTCCAAAGTTGGCAAAATGAGTACCCAGGATGCTGGGAGCAAAATGCTAATTACCTTGTGAACTGCCCAGAGAGTGCACTAAGCACTATGGAGCAATATATAAGTGTAATTGCTGTTGCTATATTAATATCATGGTATCATGATTGTATTTGTCTAACATCCTTTTTAAAAAATTATGTTTCCACTGTTTTCAATAGGAAAAACAAAGGACAGGGAGGATTTCTGATAAGCAGGATTTGCAAAACGTTAATTGAAAATGCTCTACACAGCATACTTAGCTTAATGATTAATCCACCTCTTAGACAAATCTTAAAACAGGAAATCCAAACAAATCTACTTGCACCATCTTCTCACCCACCTGGCTCCAAATAACTGCTTTCATCATCTGAAAGGCCAAGGCTGATGCTTGAGGACAATACAGTCACAAAGCCTTCCTTAAACTCATCAAAGTTAACCTAGCAGGACACAAATAGAAAGAAATTGTTAGCCTGGATGGACACCAGGAAAGAAAGAAAAAAACCCAGTTCTCTTTCCCTTCTGTCTACCTACTCAAGAAAATTACGGTAAGTGAGTCAGTGGAAAATAAGAAAACACCACATTTTCAGCAGCAGCTATAATTAGGAGCACAACATTCAATGCATTCCTATGGGAAATTTAGTTAAAGTAATATCAGTGTAAGAAATGTCCCGGAAAACACATTAATTACATTAACCAAGGTTCCACTGTATAACAGTTCAATTTTCATTCTACTGAAAGTATCCCAAGAAACAAGCTTTTCCTTCTTTTAGTTTTCCATTCCTCTAATTAGAAACAACCATGCTATTGCCATGTATCAAATTCTTTTTTTTTTTTTGATTATCCATTACATGAATAACAGCTCCTTTACTTTTTTCTTGTAATGACTAACGAAAAAAGTAAAGGCACTGGTTTTTTTCACACAGTGAAAACATTGAAGGGCATGCAAAAAGCTGACCTTTGCTTAAAGCACTCTCTGGATGATATTTAAGAATAGAAAATATTAGCTCACTTAGTTCAGAAGTGCAGGTTTTGTTAAACAAAGGTTGCTGCTCCCCGCTTCTCCCAAGTTTCTAAATCACAGTCATTTTAAAAATAGGGAGAATAATTCATAACTCTTTGTGAAAAAAATTATGCCTTTTTTTGGTTGTCGTAGTCAATTCTGACCCTTCACGGCCACAGACCACCTGTGGTGGGGCGGAGAGGCTGCTGTGGTGGCCAGGACCACCTCCTTACCGGCATCCGGAACTCCACCCTGGCTGGGAGCTTTAAAAGCCCGCCAGGGCAATGGAACTTTCGCTACCACCTGGAGTCACCTGCAGCGGGGCAGAGAGGCTGTTGTGGTGGCCAGTACCACCTCCTTACTGGTGTCTGGGACTCCACCCTGGCTGGGAGCTTTAAAAGCCCGCCAGGATGATGGGACTTTCGCAGCTGCCTGGAGTCACCTGCGGCAGGGTGGAGAGGCTGCTGTAGCGTCTGGGACCACCTCCTCACCAGCGTCTGGAACTCCACCCTTGGCTAGGAGCTTTAAAACCTGCCACGACAATGGGTGGTAGGGCTTCCCCACAGTCGCCCCTGGACTTGCTGGTGGCTGCGGTCAAGAGGCCATTAAATGTTATTGTAACATGACATATTGTTATACTGAATATTGTTGTTTATTGAATATTGTAAGGTTAATTGTCTTTTTTAATGTATATTGTGTATACTTAATGCTTTTATATTATGTTGATGATATATAAGCCACCCAGAGTCGCACTACACGAGTGGGGCGGCATATAAGTTTGAATTATTATTATTATTATTATTATTATTATTATTATTATTATTATTATTATTATTATTATTATTATTATTATTATTATTATTATTTAATTCATTCATTCATTCAATAAATATTAGGGCCATTAGGAGCACATAAATCATCACCTAAACCCTGTAGGCTACAGTGAGCAAAAGTGGTGGGTAAAGGCAAATTTTTACCCTATACCAAGCATTTGTTGTGCCAGGCGCAGAAATTGTTTAAAAAGGCAGAAATACATCACATAATGTCCTAAAAACAAAACTATCTTGATGTCAATTTCTGAATTTTATTTGGGGAGACTGAAGTGCAGAGTTTGCTCCTGACCTGTTTGTAACATTTAGAAGAACTTCCAGGAAGATTTTAAAAATTATCTGCCTACCCAAATTTTCAGTATTAGCAGAACTGGAGACTCCGCGGGGCAACAGAAATACCTATAGGCACCACAAGCAGCCTACAGACTATGATTTGCTCATCCCTGCTGTATGTTATTATACTTGGAATGGATGTCTCCCTGCCCATGGCCAACTGGCTAGATCCAATTGTTGGAGGTGAGAAGCAAAGCAGATGTTGGCAAACAACTTACCTGAGCAAAAGGATTATTTCCCAAGAGTGTTTCCAGAAGTAAGGGCAGCTGCCTTTCCAAATGTAGCTTGCGACAGAGCTCTGTCAGCTCCTCCTTGTCCAAATACCCAGTGCCTTTGGTATCACAGCTATTGTACACGTCCTTGAGCTGGGACACATATTTGTTCTGTTCTTCACCCATCCCATATTATACAGAACTCAACCTAAGAGCCAGGGAACATAAGTCAAATTTTTTTCCATTTGTACTATAAGCTCATTTATTTTACTTGGTCTTAGCTCTTATCCTTTACTGTATAAACTTATAAATTAATTTTAAAGTCAAATAACTAATAATCTATTTATGTATATTAAAAAAACCTGTCTCTATGTTCAACAGGGCTCCAAAAGCAAATTAAACACTTGAAACATTTCAGAAATATCTTTAAAACATTTTATATTTAGGCACTGTCTAAAACCCCACTTTAAAAATTAACTATCCTAGGTATGAGTCCCTCTCAAGGACTGTTACCTTGCCATGGTGAGGGGGCTTGTGTGGTTCAATGAGGCTATAGGACAGTGATGGTGAACCTTGGCACTCCAGATGCTCCTGGACTTCAGTTCTCAGAAGCCCTGATCAGCAGGAGTGCTGACTTGGGCTTCTAGTACCGTATATACTCGACTGTAAGTCATCCCGAATATAAGTCAAGGTATATAATTTGGACCTCTAAAACTAGGGAAATAGATTGACCTGAGTATAAGTCAGTGGAAAATCCAGCAGCTGCTAGTGAGTTTCAATAATTAAAATCCATGAAAATATGACAAAATTAATTAATTTAGACATTTGTTTGGGTATGTTTTTGAGTTTTTAACAGTAGTGTTAGTGCTTTTTTTTACTGTATGTTTGAATTTGCACCACCACGGTTTTGGGACCCTCAGGATCGTTGACCCAAATATAAGTCGACCCCCCTTTTTGGATCTCATTTTGGGGGCTAAAAAACTAGACTTGTACTCGAGTATATACAGTAACTGAAGTCCAAGAACACCTGGAATGCCAAGGTTCACCATCACGACTATAGGATATGCTGTGTAGGGCCACCTAAGGTCATAGTGAAGAACCCAGACTAAATGAAATCCATTGGAGAAAGAAATGACAACCCACTACAGTGTTTTTGCCAAGAAAAATCCCATGGACAGTATCAAGTGGTCCATGGGGTTACAAATGGTTGGACTTGACTGAACAACAACAACAATTAAAGATTCATAATGAACAGCTGTAGGGGGAAAATTATAATCCTTTTATTTTTCTGGAAAAGGGTGCTGTTTTATTCAAGCGAAGAAGATGATACAAAGTTAACTAGTCCTGTCTAGAGTGGACGCATTGCATCTATAGGTTTTACACAGTGGTGGGCATCAGCAGGTTTGCCAAAAACGGTAGCAGAAATTCTGGCTGACCCTGCCCATCCAAGTATTGAAATAAAGTAGTCTTAATTCGGGTGCAACGCAGGGCTTTCCCCCTGGGCCCACCATACCACGCCCACAGTATGGTAGTAAAAAAAAAAACCTGGACCCCACCACTGGTTTTACATTAATACACATTTAACAAAACCCCTCCCACAAGGGAATCTTCCAACAATAGTTTCTGTTCTAACTGGGACTAATGAGCTGATTCAGTGACATACATATGTGTTAACAACATTATTAATGCTTAGCTACCTCATATCAACATCCAACTGCATCTACTGTTCATTAAAACAATCCCAATAACCAGAAAGTGCTAAATGCTCTACTAATTTGTTTGACCTACCATTATCAGTCTAATTTATGCCCTATTCAATCTAGATATAATGTTCTTGTTTTTTAAAAACATAATTTGTTACTGTTTATTGAATGACTTGCCCACTTTAGCAATTTTTAAAAACAGTGTACATGTTATATTTGGAAGCTTATACCCAAAGACAGAAAATAAACATTTCAAGCATATAAAGAGAATGCTCCAATTAAAACACAGGTAAAACTACAATGAGGGGGGATAATCACTTCAGGAGTTAGTCCAAACTTTCATACATCAATAGACACACATAGACAGATTCCCTCAAATCTTTCTTTAGTTTTCTTCCCACCCCTGCTCATTAAAATAAATTCACTCATTGTTGTAAAAAGTACAAATCCAAGAGAACTAGGGTCAGAATGGAAACAAATACTGGTTAGAAGAAAATCCTTGGGCCAAACTGTTTATTTTATTATCAGACATCTCATTTAAACGCTGGTGACCATGAGTTATGAAAATCCCTTGCAGTGTTTCAGTAGGTACTGTATATTGAAATGAAGAGGAAAAAAATCCCTGAAAGTTGGAAAGAATCTACTACAGTACTACTATACATCTAATTCCCACATACTGTATCTTAAACTGTTAAAACTCATCCCTTTTCTCTAGGTTCCTCCACTTGATGGGAAAGTGACAGCGATGAATAAGTATTTACCCAGTTATGTGACACAAAGAGAATTATATTATTACAGTAATTCGTAACAAATATTTGATAAAATCAAGAAAGTGGAAGGAGTCAATATTGTTTTGCACTTTAAAAAAAGGTTGGCAGATAAGTGACATCCAACTCAGTTTCACGAGACATAGCCACCCCAAACAACCAAAGAAACATATAGTTGTGATATGCAGCCAATGTGTCACAGGAGATTTCAAAGAGACATAACCATTGCATTTTAGAGATCACAACTTGTTGATGCAACACATGAAAACAACTGAGTTTGAAGGTGGTAAAATCAGTGGAATGTATTAATGTAACAGAACAAGAACATAATTATACAAATAAAGTTGAACTTCAAACATACAATAGCTTTTAGCCTTCAAAGGAACTGGCTTTTCATCCACTGTTCCAGGTTATTTCCCCACTAAGACAGTTTGCTGATCTTTGAGATTTGTGTTGTTTTATGTGCTTGGTGCAACAGCCTTGTACATTCCAATTTCACAGAATACCACACATTATTATATAAGAGTAGGAAGTCAACTCCTTGCAAATCAACCTTACAAATCCGATTGGGCAGAATACCATCCACCATCACCAGCCAATATAGCATAGGCAAGAAATTACCAGAACTACAGTTCAGTAGAACTGGAGAATGCCTGGTTAACACATTCTACTGTGCATAAAAAATCTATCCTTTACACAAAATATGTCCAGGAAATTCTAACATTTCCAAGTTCAGTATTGTTTAAAATATTTTATTTTTCCCTAAGCACTCAAACATATAAAGGTGCCAGTTCTATGCTGAAATATCTCAATTACAAAGCTAGTAAGCAAAGCTGAAAATTCCACCCAAGCCACCGGACTCCTACAAGCTCATCCAAGACAGAGTTTCATAAGATATTGGCGAGAATTTCCATTCCATTTTTACTGGAGGCACAGAAGCTGGCAGGCACTAACATTAGAAGAGGAATTAATTCTGCTGGCTAGATAGTTCAGTGGCTTAAGTATCTGCCTTAGAAGCCACATGTTGTGATTTCAATTCCCCAATGTGTCTCCTGGGAAAAGAGACAACATGTATACTCTTAGGCAAGCTGTGCAATTACATGGCGCCCCTAGAAGAAGAAAATGGTAAGCCACTCCAGTGTATTCTCTACCCAGAAAACCCTGGAAAGGGCTGCCCTAAGTTGAAATTGATTTGATGGAATGTTATTGTTGAAGGTGTACATCAGGGGTGCCCAAACTTTTCGGGCCGTGAGCTGGTCACATGGTTCAGCGGGCCAGTCACGTGATTCAGTGGGCCAGTCATGTGGTTCCTCTCACTGGAAGAAAAGTGTGCTTTGCAATTTGTTTTGCAACAAGATGAGATAGATTTTAAGCTGCCATTTTCTCTGCTTAAACCAGGGGCACCCAAACTATGGTCCACAGGCCGGATCCAGCCCCTGACACAAATTAATTTGGCCCATGCCACCCTCATCACTCCCAGAAGCGGAAGCAAAACGTGCCCGTACACAGGTGGCGTGGGCTAGATGAACTGGCACCAGGGGCTGGATCCAGCCCATGGACTATAGTTTAGGCTCCTCTGGTGTACATGGTACACCATATACCCAAAACAGAGTTTTGGAACCCCACTGCTCAGGCTCTAGCTCTGGAACTAAGAGCCTGTGAGATAATGTAGCTCAGTGATGGGGAATCATGGCACTCCAGGTATTCTTGGACTTTAATTACCAGAAGGCCAAGTAAGCACTCTTGCTGATCAGGGCTTCTGGGAATTGAAGTTCAAGAACACCTGTAGTGCCAAGGTTCACCATCACTGATGTAGTTGGTACCTATGAGTGCTACTCTCTGCAACTACACTAGTACCTCAGATAACTATGAGACTTGGTTCCACAAGTCTCATCGTTATCTGGTTTTTAACGTTGTGTGATGCATTGATCACACAACATTAAAAAAAAGCAGAGGAAAGGGAACAGGGGGGCGATCTGCCTGCCTCTTTGGAAAGGGCAGTGGGGATTCCATGCGTGGAATCCCTACTGTTCTTTCCAAAGAGGCAGGTGGATTGCAGTGTGCGATCGGTGCGTGGGTTGGGGGTTGAACCAGGGGACCCGTTCAGCCCCCTAACCCAAGCGCCGATCACGTACTGTGATTGCAGCGCCTGAGTAGGTTGGGGGACATCAGAAACAGCACAGATTGGGTCTCCTGACCTCCTCAGAGGCGGCAGGGGGGGCGGAGAGCCCGAAATTGGTGAAAAAAAACCTCCGTCGTGATGGAGTTTTTGGCCCATTTCGGGCTCTCCGCCGCCCCTGCCACCTCTGGGGAGGTCAGGGGACCCGATCCATGCTGCTCCTGACATCCTCAGACCTACCTGGGCGGTGTTGCAAGGCAAAACACTGGGGAAAGAGCCCTGGCATTTTGCCTTGCATCACCACCTGGGTAGGTCGTGGGACGTCGGAAACTGCGTTCCCTTTGCAAGCAAAGGGCTATCCGATGCTGGGATAGCCCTTTGCTTGCGAAGGGAACCCCTGAGCCCGCAGCTGTGGGGTGACTGGGAAGCCAACAGGGGACTCCCCCGTCGGCTTCCCAGCCACCCCACCCATGTCTGCAGCAACAGCGTGGCTAGGAAGCCAAATGGGGAGCTCCAGTTCAGCTTCCCAGCCACGCTGCCACTACAAATGATTACCTTGGATAACACTAACAGATCATTATCCGGTGCAAAAAAATGTACAAAATTTTGCATTGTTATCCAATTTTGCGTTATCCAATATAATCGTTATCTGAGGTATTACTGTACTCTAACGTGACTATCAATGCCAATTGTATTCACATGTTTTTTCAACCCTTTTGGAATTGGTCCTACCACTACTGGGATCACTTTTCTCCCAGAGATGGTGTGTCATTTCTCAAATCCTGATGTCTCATTATCTTTTCATTCTCTTTTTCTTCCACCCAACCATTGCCTGGGATCCTGTGGCTTATTGGTTAAGACACTGAGCTTGGAGACTGGAAGGTCAGGGTTCAATACCTGAGTGCTGCACGACAGATCTTGGGGACATGAAAGGATCCTCATTTGAGCATCACCTGAGCAGAGTTTCTCCAGCAAAATTCCTTTTAACCCAGAATAATTTCTGACACAAATTTACTTATCCCATCAATCAGTTTAATGCATTTTCCCCAACCATAGTAATGTCTGGAGTGTTTCAGGTTCTTATTAGTTTAGATCTTAAATTCCAACAAGCTCTTAACCATCTTGTCCTCATTCTCAACCACCTTTTCAGGTTTGTGTTTTCAAGAATGCTGATGCTGATGCTACTGTTGCAGCATACCAATTCATTACATATAAGAATTTCCAGAATAGCAAAATTACCAGGCAATCCCTATGGTCTTACATCTAACCAGACAAAATTATCAATCTTTTCAACCCACCTATTTTGTACTCTCCACTCAATTTCCTACCAATAGCTTTTCTGTGGAAACTTAAGAAAAAGCAAACCACAAGGAAGAGTCATGCAGAAAGAACTGGACCAAGTAATAAACGTGTGCAGTTTTTTCCAACCATCTTTATTTCAGACAAATCAAATTTCTGGGCAGAAACTCTGTGGTCAAGATACCACAACTTTCTGTAAGCTTCTCTCAATACTTGAGCAGTACATAGTCTCAAAACATTTTCCTAAAGCTTTGTCTGCATTTGCTAAATATTTTAATATAATTTTTGAAGCAGCCAGAAGCATTCTTCCTTTTAGCTCATTCAGGGAGAAAGCCTTTTCTAAGACAAACTGCAGATGACAAATCTTTCTAAATATGATATTAAAATATTCTTTTAAAGTCTGTACTTAAATTAGTCTTTAAGGTGCCACAACGGTTTTTATTGTTCCGTTTTATTTACTCTTAGATACACTTAAATTAAAAATATCTTTTTAGTCAATTAAGACTGCAACTCTAAATACACTTACTAGGAAGTAAGGCTAATTAAACACAACTAGAGTTACTTATCTGTAGTATGCAAAGGTTTCTTGTAAAAAGCTTTAAACAATTGATAAAATGCATCCTTATTTCATACTTAATGGAAAGTGAAAAAAGCCAACAGGAAAGAATGGGTTTGTTCAAAATACAGTGCCGTTGTAGAACAGGGGTGGCCAAACTACAGCCCACCGCGCCAAATTATCCAACCCATGCCGCCCTCACCAATACCGGAAGCAGAAGTAAAACACGTCCATGCATGCGTAAATGCTGCCATAAATGCACCCACAGCTGTCGTAAACGTGTTTATGACATGTTTATGTAAAACGTGTTTATGACAGCCACAGACACGTTTTAACAGCAGGAAGAACCACATGACCTGGCTGCTCAACCATGTGACCAGCCCACAACATGAAAAATGTGGGAACCCCTATTATAGAAAGACAAACAAGTAGGTCTTAAATCAAATCAAGCCAAAATTCTCTATCTAGAAGCCAAAACAAGATGAGGATACCACACTTGAGGTATGTCATGAGAAAGCTGGCTGAAAAAGTTGAACGTAGCAGGAAATGAGGAAGACCAAATATGAGATAAATTGAATCATGATCCTCATTTTTCAAGAAATGAGCAGAGCTGTTGATGATAGTACAGTTTGGAGCTTACTTATGCGTAAGGTTGCCATAGATCAGAGGCAATTTGATGGCAAAAAACACACCAACATTTCATCTTCATAGTACCATCTAGCATTTCATCTACCGTATTTGCCGGCGTATAAGACGACTGGGCGTATAAGACGACCCCCAACATTTTCACTCAAAATATAGTTTTTGTTATATACTCGCTGTATAAGACGACCCCCTTTTCCACACACCTTCCACACACCAAATAAAACGTAAAAGAACATCAGATTTGATTTCAACATGTTAATTTATATTCAAATGCTTATGACATGCATCTACGATTGGTGGAACCTTTGCAATGTGTCGATGGGGAGGGAGGTAGAATGGGCTTCTTAGACTGTGCTCCCCCTCCTTCTCCTCCTCATGCTCCCCGCAGTCTGTACTCTGCACATGCCTAGGAGCCAGGTTGGAACTCTGCACATGTTCTTAGCCACCCACCAAGTAGCAGAGGCTTTGGGCAGCAAAGGGACCCAGTGGAGGTTTTCTTTGCAAATATGGAGGTGGGGTGGTGTTTTATATCCAGTATTTCTGCACATGCCTAGGAGCCAGGAAAGGAAGTAAGGAAAGATGACAGAAATCAAAGGCCCCCCCCCCCATTGTGACCAAAAAGGACTGGTGGTTTAGCAGTTAAGATACTGAACTTGATAACTGGAAGGTCAGCAGTTCAAGACCTGAATACTGATGGAGTGAGCTCCTGGCATATCTCCAAGCTCCTAGCAGTTCAAAAGAAAGAAATTTGCAAGTAGATCAATAGGTATCCCTTTGGTGGTAAAGGTAAACAGCGTTCTGTACACTCTAGTGTCTAGTCGTGCCTGCCACAGAAACATTTGCAGACACAGACAGTGCTGGCTCTTTGGATGTAAACAGATATGAGCACCAAACCCTAGAGACAGATATGACAGGCTTTTGAGCAAGGGTGACCTTTACCTTTACTTTCCACTGTCTAGTTGTGCCTGCCACATGACCACGGAAACATATATAGACAGTGCTGGTTCTTTGGCTATAAACAGAGATGAGTACCAAACCCTAAAGTCAGATACGACTGGCTTTTGAACAAGGGCAACTTTTACCTTTACTTTATGGCATCTAGTCATGCCTGCCACATGACCATGGAAACATATGCAGACAGTGCTGGCTCTTTGGCTATAAGCAGAGATGAGCACCAAAACCTACAGTCAGATACAACTGGCAAAGGAGACATCTTGACTGACCCTCCCTCAGCGACTCTCTTCTTGGCCCTTGGGAAGCTCTGGCTCAGTCCTAGCCTAAGCCCACTCCTCAGGGCTTTCTACATTACACTGGCCACCCATCTCACCCCCTGCCTCCCACCTCCCCCAGTTTATGGCTTCAGGTGTTAATAGCCAGGATCAAACTAAAGAGCGAGAGGAGGAATATGAGGCAGCCATTAATTGCAAACCCACACACCCCAACCTAGGATAGGAAGGGGGGGAGTGGCCTTAAGATATACCGGTAATTAGCTGTTTATTGAGAGTTTGGTTGGAGAGGCTAATGGGGGGGGGGGAGAAAATAGGAGTTGTAGGTGGATGGATGGAGAGGGAAATCAGTAACGTTTTCTTTTTGCAAAACTTACTCTGCCTTGAGGACAGTTGAGGGAGAATCTTGGTAATAGCAAGAGACGATCTGAACAGCCAGGCCGGGGGGGGGGAGGAGGAATCCCTTGGTTTCATCTCCCTCGGCAGAAATTTCCCTTTCGCCTCTTGGAGGAAGGAACCAGCAGCAGCACAGCCCCTCCCCTTTGTTCCTCCTCCTTCTCTGCTGCCGAGGGGAGGGGAGGGGAGGGGGAGGAAGAGATCGCCCTTGTTCAAAGGGAATCACAAAAGGCCTCTCTCTCTCATACACACACACGCACGCGCGCACGACTGTTGCTCAGCCACGTCGGGCAGCGCCCCCTCCTCACAGCCGTGCGAGCTCTGCCTCTCTTCCCTCCCCCCTTCGCTGCTCCTGGGCGGGAGAATCAAATGCTGTCAGCAACCTTCCATTCCCCCGGCATGGAGGAGCGAAGGGGGGGGGGAAGAGACACAGAGCCCGCATGGCTGTGAGGAGGGGACGCTGCCCGGCGCGGCTTTGCAACAGTCGCCGCCGCTGCCCACAAGCAAGCCCTCGGCCCCGGCGACGCTGCTCTTGGCAATGCAGGCTGGCAGAGGAGGAGGAGGAAGCGGCGGCGGCCACAGAATTAGCAGCACCAGCACCCTCCACAGCGGGGATAGGGAAAGCTCCAGCGGGAAGCCACGCAGGGCGGTGGCTGGGCAGCGGGTGCTGCTGCAGAACAGAGGGGGAAACGGGGTGGCTCCCCGCATGGCCTCTTCTCCCCCCCCCTTCGCTCCTCCACACATGGCCGGAGCTGCTGCCGACAGCCTTCAATTCCCTCAGCATGGAGGAGCGAAGGGGGGGAAAGATGCCATGCGGGCGGTTGCTCCGCCCCTGCTTGAAAGGCCGATCCGAAGGCATCTCAGCCGGGGACAACAAGGGCGCGATGCAGGGACGAGACCCTCCCGGACCACAAGAATAGCGACGGGAAGGTGAGTCCAACTGAAGTGTACCCGGGGTATACGACGACCCCCCACTTGGAGGCATTTTTTCCAGGGGAAAAAAGTCGCCTTATACGCCGGCAAATACGGTAATCCTAAACTGTCAAATTTGGCTGGCATCAATTTTGCCAAGTTTCCAAGGCATCATTTTTTCCTTGCTGTGTTACCTAACTCATAATCGTGTACTTGAGCTACTAACGGTCAGATCTAGGATAAATTCAGATGTATATTTTATCAAAAGGTACATATGGACAGGTCGCTTGCCTGCAACTGGAGTTCTCTGTGTGGTCACCTGGTCTGAGCCTTCCACTTTTATTGGGCACTACAGGTTGGGCACAAGGGAGAAGGTTGATGCATCCTTTGGGCGAAAGGTCATGTTATCCATCATACAAGTAAGCTTGTTACTCACCCTTTTGTGCACATTCATAGGGACCAGAAAAGAGGAGGACAGGTTGCCTACCTGTAACTGTAGTTCTTCATGTAGTCACCTATGAATTCACACATCTCATGCATCCTCCCCTCGGTACGTCACTGATTGCTCCTTCTGGGCAGCAGTGGCATTAGAACTGAGGCATCGTTGAGCGGGAATCATGTGCACAGTTCTGGAACTTTCCAAGTCATTTGCACATATGCAGGATTCAACCCATTTGTGTGCATTCACAGGAACCATAAAAAACTTCTTAAACATATTTTGCTGCTGTTGCTTCACTTAGACTATTATGAATCTAGCATAGGCTCTTTGATCATTTAAGGGAAAAGAATGGCGTAGGTAATTTCTCTGACCAATTCTTCCACAATGTCTGGCTCCACGGAAGAATCAATCATTTGAGTCCAACCAGTATGTTCTCAAAATCAAGCTGCTTTTAATTTAAAGCCACAGAAGCAGCTCATGCATGGATTGGTCTTGTGTAACTCCTCACTTTCTCTTTTGTCCTTTGTGTACTGACCATAGACTGCACACATGCACCAAATGAGATTAGCAAACTTATTTAGATAAGGGTAGATTCTATTAAGATTTCTGCTGATTAAGTCCAAGGTTGCAATCCTTTAAGTACGTACATGGAAGTCAGCCCCATTGAATTCAGTGGGACATTTGAGTCCCATTGAAGTGGAAAGCTAAGTTTATTTGGGTCAAACAGCCAGGATGGCCAATGGTTTAAAAGAAGAAATATCTAGAAGGCAGAGAGTCAAGTGGGGTAAATTCAAAGAGGTGTCAGCCACCTTGAAGTCAAAAGCTAAATCAGAAACAAAGGCAAATTTGTTCAATTCAACAGTCTTGAAAGCAATTACAGATGGTAGCAAAACATGGGCTTTAACAGCTGTGGAAGTAAAATGGCTGCAAGTAACACAACTTGCAATGCAAAGATCAATGCTCAGAATCTCACTTCACAATGAAGTAAAAAATGAGGATATCAGGCAGTGGTGGGCAGCAAAAATTTTCACTACCACACCATGGGCAGAGCCTACATCATGGGCAGAGCCTACGATGTGGGCGATCTAGTCATGCCTGCCAAATGGCCATGTATACATCTGCAAACACAGGCAGCACTGGCTCTTTGGCTTTAAATGGAGATGAGCACTGCACCCTAGAGTCGGATATGACTGGCTTTTGAGCAAGGGAGACCTTGAACCACTTGCAGGGACAAAAACTGATGTCAAATCTAAATACCAATCAAGGGTCTTCTGCTATTAGGTAAAGGTTGTCCTTGCTCGAAAGCCAGTCATTACCAAATCTAGGGTTCAGTCCTCATCTCTGTTTATAGCCAAAGAGCCAGTGGACTTGATCCACAGCAGCTCACATTAAATTACAGCAGTTACTCTTTAAGTTTCCTCAACGTTTTTGTCTTTTTGTTTTGTTTACTCTCTGATATCCTAGCCCAGAATAAAACTTTTTAAATGGTAGCTGTGTTAGTCTGGGCAGGGCAGGGAGGTGGGTGTGGCCACCCAATTTCGCTTCCCCCACACACACCAGAAGGCCACCCAATTTTGCCACCCCCCCTGCCTGAAGGCCGCCCAATTTTGCTAACCGCCTTGCAGGTGTGTGTGTGTGTGTGTGTGTGTGTGTGTGTGTGTGTGTGTGTGTGTGTGTGTGTGTGTGTGTGTGTGCGAACCTGTTACTGCCCACCACTGATATCATCCGAAGATACTGCTGAAAAATGTCATAACAGAATACCTGACATATAAATTAAGGTGGGCTGGCCATGTTGCACACACAAGTGACAACAGATGGAGTGCCAGAATAATGAATTAGTACCCAAGAGATCACAAAAGACCCAGAGGGGGAAGACCACCTCACAGATGGGAAGGTTTTCTCAATAAAAAAGTTGGACCATCATGGAGAAGAACTGCCAGGGACAGATCATTATGGGCAGAACTTGTGCGGAATATGGTTGCGGAGACGTCTACTCATACAAGAACTCCTGGCTGAACAACAACTCCAAGGAAAAGCCGAGTATTTGAGCCAGACCCGTATGTGAAAAACTTCACTTGGTCTGGAGAACGTCTTTGAGGGCACCAAGCACTGATCTGAATAATTAGAGCTACAGTATTTTTATTTTCTTATTTCTTGCACTGTGCAATGCTGAAATCCCAGGAATGACTTCTTCAGCATTATTTGGACCATAATCGGGTGTATAAATTTTCTCCTTCCATTCATAACTGAAAGGAATGTCTTGGGTGTGCCACACGTAAGTGACTGCACAGTCATAATGAAGCCTAGCTCTGCATTTAACACAACAGAACTATTTATATGCAGGCTTTGGTGGCAGCAACTGCTCCAATGTCCTGGACCATTCAAGCATGCAGCCACCTGCCATTTGTGAGCTTCCAGTGTTGCTAGTGGTTAATTGAATACTAGGCAAAATGGGGGGTGGGGCTATGAGGACTATTAGGAAGAGGAATGTGAATTTTTAATCAGGAAAACTACATAAAAATGCAGGTGAAGCACTTATGTATATGTCAAGAAAGTAAGATGATACTGAAACAAGTACAGTATTATTCTAGCAGATACTTAGGACGCACAAAAACTGGTACAAGTTGAACTGGAGTTAGGGAAGGGAGGCAGATGGGCTTTCATAATGGAAATCCCTTTTACTAGATACTAAAGATGATATTCTCTTTATCCCCAAATGCTGAAAGCAACCTTTCTAATCTGCCACCTGTCTTTCCGGTTGCCGGTTGTTAGCTCTTCCATAATGCTTCTTCTCCCAATCTTTCCTTGTTTATCCTCTTAATTAAGGTATCACTTCAATTCTCAATTTGGCTACCATCTTAAAATATATGGTTTACTTATCTTTCTATGAATCCAGATTTCAATACAGTGTTTTTGACTTTTCCAATACAGTATAGCTATTTTATTCAAGGCAAAGATAGCCCTTGTTCAAAAGCTGGTCATATCCGACTCTAGGGTTTATTGCTCATCTCCACTTACAGCCAAAGAGCCAATCTGCTTCTGCAGCCAATCTGCATCTGCAGATGTTTGTGGCCATGTGGCATGCATGACTAGACATCAAAGCGCACAGATTTACCTTTGCCAGCAAAGCTGTACCTATTTATCTACTTGCAATTTCTTGCTTTCGAACTGCTAGGTTGGCTGTTCTAAAAATAATATTTAAACTGCACTAAGGATTATATGAGGAAAAGGCAAGGTATAAAGTAATTCAGAAATAGAGTTTTGATACTTCCTCTTTACCAGCCTCCCAGGGCTGGCACTTCCAAGATATGGTTGACTATAATTCTATTCACCCCAGCCAGCATCATTAATGGTAGTTGTAAACCAATCTAAATAAAGAGGTAAAGTAAATATCAAAAGCAATACAACACAAATAATGGGATGGAATAAATATCAAAAGGAACATGTTAAGAAAAGCATAAAGGAGCTAAGGCAAAACAGGTTAACTGTTCCACTTTTCCTGCTTTTTGAATGCAAATGAGAGATAGGCCAATAAAGGAATGGTAAATTCAGTTTCTTCTTTCTCTTACTTACAACCCTTTGGATAAGCTGTCTCAAAACAACCAGAAGGTTGCATTTAAAAAAATCAAATGTATATATTTGACAATTTTAAAATACCATGATTATATATTTGTAATAGTAGAATCCAGGGATGAGGTGGAGGAAAGAGGTCAATAAGTGATGTCACTGGTGCCAGCTAGTTACTACTGTGCACTCCTTGTTTCTGCAGCAAACACACTGAACCAGTTATTGTAAAAAGACTTCAGGAGAAAAGCTGGAACAGCATGTTTAAATAAAAATATGATGAGCACACTCCGACCATAGACTCACATGCTCCGATGATCTTCAATTATCAGCCACAATGCTTCAAAGAAGCAAGATTTCTATTGTTCAGACATGATGAAATGAGCGCCCATCTCTGTCCCAGCTCCTGCCAACCTAGCAGTTTGAAAGCAAGAAACTGCAAGTAGATAAATAGGGACCACTTTGGTAGGAAAAGATCTTGGGGACATGAAAGGCACCTCATTCGGGTGTCCCCTGAGCAGAGTGCCTCCAGCAAAAATCCCTTCAACCTAGAAAAACACCTTTGTGCGCTTCTGACATGATTTTTAAAAAACACCTGCAACAAAAACAGTACAATCACAACTAAAATAGGGTCAACCTGTGAACCTTGTCTTAGCAAGCACTCGTGGGTTTTATTTTCTTAATAGAAGAAAGGGGGCACCAAAACCTCTCCAGGGGGAAATTCCACAAAAGTGGTCAAGAGCAAAAATTGCTTCCATAATTTCTAATAACAAAACTATTCAATCCAAAATACAAATACAAATGTATAGCTCTAGCCTTCAGTTTCTTAAGCCCACAACACCTGGTATATTTCACTAGCAGACCCATAGATATTGTCACAATTTTAGCCAAAACTACTTCAGGATTGTGCAGATTCTTTCGGCTGGCATACTGTGCTGTAGAAAAGTCTTAGGCCACCACCCACTTTGTTGGGTTTTTTTTAACAAGTTTTAATGATAACTTTTAAATAATGGTTTCAGAAGAGGCAGGGGGACCAGAGACCACATCGCCAACATAAGATGGATCATGGAAAAAACAAAGGAATATCAGAAACAAGTCTACTTCTGTTTCATTGATTACACTAAGGCTTTTGACTGTGTCGACCACAACAAAATCTGGCAAGTAATTAAAGAGATGGGAATTCCGGAACACCTTATAGGCCTCATGAGAAACCGGTACATGAATCAAGAAGCAACAGTTAGGACAGAAAATGGAATGACTGAGTGGTTTGGAATAGGAAAAGGAGTAAGACAAGGCTGCATTTTGTCACCCTGCTTATTCAACTTATACACAGAACACATAATGCGCAATGCAGGAATGGAGGAATCACAATTTGGGATCAAAATTGCTGGGAGAAACATCAACAACTTGAGTTATGCAGATGATACCACCCTAATGGCGGAAAGTGAGGAGGACCTAAAGAAGCTCCTGATTGGGTTAAAAGAAGAGAGTGAAAAAGCTGGCTTGAGACTAAATATCAAGAAAACCAAGATCATGGCAACAGGCCCTATCAGTCCCTGGAAAATAGATGGGGAAGTAGTAGAGGCAGTTACAGACTTTACTTTCCTGGGATCAAAGCTCACTGCAGATGGTGATTGCAGCCATGAAATAAAAAGGCGACTGATTCTCAGGAGGCAAGCGATGAGAAATCTGGGGAGCATAGTGAAAAGTAGAGACATTAAATTGTAAACAAAGATTTGCATAGTCAGGGCAATGGTATTCCCTGTGGCAATGTATGGTTGTGAGAGCTGGACCATTCGGAAAGCGGAACGCAGAAAAATAGATGCCTTTGAGATGTGGTGTTGGAGGAGAGTTTTGAGAGTACCCTGGACAGCGAGGAGAACAAATAGGTCAATCTTAGAAGAAATCAAACCTGACTGCTCCTTAGAAGGTCAAATAGTAAAGATGAAGCTAAGGTACTTTGGACATCAAATGAGAAGAGAGGACTCACTTGAGAAAGCCTTGATGCTGGGAAGGGTCGAGGGCAAAAGAAGAAGGGGATGGCCCAAGATGAGATGGCTGGATGGTATTGTGGAGATAATGGGCACAGAGCTGAGCGAGTTGAGGGGGATGGTGGAGGGCAGGAGTGCCTGGAGGACAGTGGTCCATGGGGTCACAGAGGGTCGGAATCAACTGTGCGACTGAACAACAACAAAAGTAGTAGTAAAACAAATCCCTTAATCAGTCTTGTTAACATATTAAAAATAACAACTAACTTTGTATTAATTACAAATTAAGAAACAATCTGTTCTCTCAAAAGGCAAAACTCCAAAAACTACCTATACTGTATTCATGAATGAAAGCAAGTAGAAAGAAAACACACAGACACTTATTCACTTTTATTAATTCAAAAATAGTAAGAATCTCTGTATTCTCACTATAACCTTTCCTACAAACATCTAATTTCCACATTATCACTGAGTTGTTTCTTTTAAGCAGCCCTACAACAAGGATAAGTGCATGGCTGGTCAGGTATATATAAATATGACTGCAGTACTTAGGAATTTGAGGTATTTTCCCAGCTTTCTCCTAGCTTTGTTATCTTTAAACTGTAATTTTGGTAGACGTGCTTAAAGTTAAACATTTTTAAGTACAGTTGCATTGTCCAATTTCTAAAATAATATATAAAAAACTAACTAAAATAAAAGTTGTAAAAACTTACTTTAAAAAAATACAGTTTGATTTTGGGGAGCTTCAGAATGGAAGAGGGTGAGTCATTAATGGCCCAAAACTGATACCAGTGGTTCTGCTCAGGCTTAGGACTGTTAGTAGATATTTTATTACAGGGGTTCTCAACATTTGCCAGCCACGGGCTTGAACACACACCCTCAGACAGCTAAGCAGGCCAGACCTGTGGTTCCTCTACCATAAATGCTGCCATAAAATGCATCCGTGGCTGTTATAAATGTGTTTATTATTGCCACAGGTGCATTTCTGGCACATTTCCAGCTGTTTTTGCCACTTTGCCACTTCCGATAGCGGGCTACATGAAATGGTGCCATGGGCCAGGTCTGGCCCACTGGCTGTAGGTTGTGAACCCCTGTTTGATTATATTAAAGTCTCACCATGCTATTGAATGCTCTCAAAGCTTTCCACAGATTGAAACCTTGGAACCTGGCGGATGGGGGAATAAGAAGCTTTAAATTAAATTAAAGAGTAACATCCTCAGCTGATGACATTATCACCATTTATGTCAACACAGCTTCAGCCATTGATTTCATTACTGGTATATCAAATTTAAATACAGTACAATAGAACCCCGAATAACGTTATGACTTGGTTCCACAAGTCCCGTCGTTATCTGGTTTTTAACATTGTGCGATACATTGATCACACAATGTTATAAAAAGCCCTGTTTCCCTGGAGGCTGCAGGAAGCCAGAACGTCAGGATTTGAATCTTGACATTTTGGCTTGCTGGTGCCTCCAGGGAGGTGGGGGAACTTTGGAAACAGCTTGGAGCGGGTTTCCCCACCTCCCTGGACCCGGCGGGGGGGTCAGACACCCCAAAATTGGTAAAAAAAAAATGTCCGTTTTTTTTTACCAATTTTGGGGTTTCTGACCCCCCCCCCCGGCCGGGTCCAGGGAGGTGGGCAGACCTGATCCAAGCTGTTTCTGGGCTTCCCCGACGTCCTGAGTCAGTGCAGCATGTCAGAGTTCGAATCCCGACATTCTGGCTTGCTGCACTGGCTCAGGACGTCGGGGAAGCCCAGAAACAGCTTGGATCGGGTCCCCACACCTCCCTGGACCCAACGGGGGGGGGGGTCAGAAACCCCAAAATTGGTAAAAAAAAAAAAAAACAGACCTTTTTTTTAACCAATTTTGGGGGGTCTGACCCCCCCGCCGGGTCCAGGGAGGTGGGCAGACCCGATCCAAGCTGTTTCCAAAGTTCTCCCACTTCCCTGGAGGCTGCAGCAAGGCAAAATGTCAGGATTCGAATCCCGACATTCTGGCTTGCTGCAGCCTAAAAGAGGGTGGGGGAAGTTCAAAATTAGCGCGCATCAGCTCTAGGGAGGTCGGGAGCCCAGAAACAGCTTGGATCGTGTCCCCTGCCTGCTCCAGAGAGATCAGAGGACCTGATCTACAGCTGCAGGGTGGCTGGGGAAGCTGACGAGGACTCCCTGTCGGCTTCCCTAGCCACCCGCCCTTGCCTCCGCAGCTGTGGGGTGGCTGGGGAAGCCGACGGGGGAGCCCCCCGTCAGCTTTCCAGCCTCCCCACCCCTGCCTCCATAGCTGCAGGGTGGCTGGGAAGCTGAACAGAGAACCCCGTTTAGCTTTCCAGCCACCCTGCTGCTAAGACTGACTGTATCAGATAACGTTAAAATCGTGTTATTTGAAACAAGATTTTTCCAAAAATCTTGTCACGTTATACGGTTTTAGCGCTATATGATACTCACGTTATACGGGGTATTACTGTACTACCAAGACTGTATCCAATCCACTACAGTAAAACCTCATATAACACTAAAACCTGGTTCCACAAGTCTTCGTGTTATATGATTTTTCGTGTTATCTGATCCTCTATGGGATCCATAGAGATACATTGTAACCACACAGGCTTTCGCGGTTGTTATCTGAAGCATCCCATAGGATCTTAATGTTATCTGATGCAATTCTTCCCCCCAGATTCCTTGATGTTATGCGATTTTCGTGTTATTCGATACTAATGTTATATGAGGTATTACTGTATTTACAAAACATGCAGGTCTTCTTTATACTATACATACAGTATTTACATTCCAGGATATCTCCAGTTTTGAACGCAATGTTTTTAATTTTCAGCCTTCTGTTTATGCCCTAAACCAGGGGTTCTCAACCTACAGCCAGGGGGCCGGATACAGCCCATGACACCATTTCATGTGGCCACCACCACCTCTGCCACACTTGGAAGTCTCATGTGTGGCAGGCAAGGCAAAATGGCTGTCGGGCCCCCAAAGCTGTTTGAGGAAGCGTGAAAAGGTTGAGAACCCCTGACCTAAACTGATTAAGAGCATGCAAGAAAGAGGTGTGAATAACTGGTTATGCAGCTTGCTTGTTACAATAATGAACTTGCTTCTAGTTTTAGACCGTTTCACTGGATTCAGCCATTTTTCCCCAAAAAGAACATTAATTTAGGAGCAACTGTATTTAAGTCAGCAAATTCAAAGCTGTAGCAATGTGAAACCACCAGACAACACACTTCATTGCCCTTCCACAGATTCTGCTTCCTTCACAGGTATAAAAATAAAATAGGAAGATAGTGTTACAGCCACTTTTGCAAATAGTGACTGCACACTATTGTTAAATTGCAGTTAGGTGTGGAAATCTGACAGTGTACTTCATTTCATAACTTGGCACTTTGACTATATTTTTCTCAAGAATAGGGTGAATTTTTCTTTCTTCCAAATGTTACTGATTTCCCACTATCATCAGTCTCACTGATGTTGGTAAAAGATTATGGGATTTAACCTAACAGTTACTCCAACTGCACTGTATGTTATTAACTGTATGTTATTGGAGGGTGTTGCTTGTGTGTTTACATGTACTGTGCACACACACACAGGATACCTTCAGAATTCTTGCTTGGATGCAAAGCTTACTTGGCAACCTTGAGTCACTAACCCCTTCTGCCTAGTCCATGATGGCGAACCTTGGCACTCCAGGTGTTCTTGGACTTCAATTCCTAGAACCCCAAGACTCTATGGATCCACATGAATGAGTTTACTACAGATGCTGTAAATCCACACAAATTGATTCACAGAGACTTGAAGAAGTCCAAGTCCAAGAACACCTGCAATGCCAAGGTTCACCATCACTGGCTAGCCTAACTCTCAAGACGACTGTGATGACAAAAGGAGAACTACAGTTGTACCTCGCATAAAGAGCATAATGCGTTCCACAGGATTGCTCTTTAAGTGAGTTTGCTCTTTAAGTGAAACACCATTGTAAATGACCAATTGTGGGGGTGATTGTGAACCCCGATTTATTTGTTAAGTGAGTTTTTGGTTGGTTTTATTTGTTAAGCGAAGCAAATATTCAGAGAAAATTCTGCTCTTTAAGCGAGTTACTCTTTAAACAAGACACTCTTTATGCGAGGTTTGACTGTACTATGCTTCACTGAACAATGTGAAAGAAAGGCAGGATAAACATGCAGTAATTAGCTGGTTAAAAAACATTCCACATATGAAATGCATTTGAGGTCATGCACACTCCTATTGTGCTAAATCTAATTAATAGCATCCTGGATCTCTGCTTACGAAAGTTGTTTTCATCCAGTATTCAGATATCTTCCATCTCATTTAGCGGGGTTCCCCATGCCCTTATGCAACATTTTGATGGGGATGGAACTGGCAGAACATCTTCTTCAGTCAGCCCAGTTGCACATACTAAATCTCTGTCCAAATCAGTTTCTACAATACCAAGAGATCTTTCCCTTCCATTAAATCAGCAAGGCATCTAATCTATGAGCAAAGATATCCACCATGCTTTCACTAAAATACATCAATTCATCCCCCATATCCTATTTAGTTTCATTTGAAGCAAAGATGAATTGTGATAACAAAGATTTACAGTTCTTCTGCAAGCTACACAGGGTTGAGATAAACCAAGAGCACTTTTCAAAATGAGCCAAGAAAGTTCAGAATCAGATAAAAATCAATAATATTGAAGGAATTCAAGACTTTTGGCCAATACCAGTTATAAGGGCTGAAATCCTGTTGCTTTGATTAGACACAAAGAAGGCAAACAGCAAAACATTCAGTCGCTTCTACCTGGAAACTAACAAGTCACCTTAGATATTAGGCAGTGTGTGCATCCGCTGAATCTCAATAGGGACTTATTTATTGCCAGCTAAAAATGACTGGATATTATGCAATTTGTTTTCTGCATATGTAACAAAGCAACACAACCGAAGCATATTAAATTCAATTAATTCATTATTGTTCAAATTCATTATTCAAATTCATTATTGTTTAAAGCCACTAAAGGAGGTTGGATGTTATGTTATGCTACTTGAACTTCGAGAATTATATTTCAACAGGACCCTGATTTCAAATATCTTTTTCCCACCCTCATACATTTGATTGCCTGTAAACATCTCTTGAAGAAATAATTTTGACATTTTATCATTCAGTGGCCAGGATCCCAGGGGATGATTTACACTGGAATAAGTAAAATGGCATAACCACAGCAGCAAATTTATAACTAGGAAAAGCCAGTCACATTCCTGGTATTGTGCCAGTCACACAACTTTACATATGATGAGTGCAAATAACAGCTGATTAGAGGCAATTCACTGCTGCCATTTAAACTATTAATCTTTTGGTGGCATAAATTCCCAATAGGATTCTATTTAACCATTTATAGTCTGACTTTCCAGATAAAGCACTCGAGACAATTTACACAGAAATAGTAAATAGATTTAAATAAGAGCACTACATTAAAACACAAACCATAATGGGGTAAATACAATATGCATTTGAATATAACATGTCAGGCACTGAATGATACAGACTATACAGGTAGTTCACAAGAGCTCACACCACAACAAATTTGTTTGCCTTTAACTTGCCACAGGATTTTTTTGTCTCCATCTAAAAGGTTTTTAAATGTACTGAAAATATAGTTTGTAAAATAGGGACTGCAGTGGCTCAAGTGGTTCAGATACTGATGGAAGGCGGTAGGTCAGCAGTTCGAGACCCTAGTAACGCATGATGGGATGAACTCCCATCTCTGTCCCAGTTCCTGCCAAACTAGCAGTTCGAAAAGAAGAAATTGCAAGCAGATAAATAGATACCACCTCGGTGGGAAGGTAAACGGCATTGAATGCACTCGGGTGTCTAGGTATGCCTGCCACATATTCATGGAAATGTTTGCAGATGCAGACAACGCTGACTTTTTGGCTGTAAACAGATATGAGCACTGAACCCTAGAGTTGGATATGACTGGCTTTTGAGCAAGGGTGACCTTTACCTTTTACCTAAATTAGCACACAGGAAACTTATTTCTTAACCTAAGTCTACCTTTTTTGTGGGGAGGGGCCTAAAATCTGAAACTGGACATTTTTGCTTCTGAACAAAAACAGACTGGCCTTAATGAGAGAGATAAGGCTGAGCTTCACTGATTGTCCTAACCTGATGGAACATTCCTTCCTCTTGAATTCCTAGGTCCAATATCAATGGTTTTGGCAATTTCCCCCTACCATCCAGGTGATGTAGGACTTGTTCCAGTAAATGCAGTATCTTTCTACAGTCTCCCCACCATTCCTGAGGGTCTGGTTTATTTTGTGCGTTGCCGGAGAGTTAAATTTAGCCTCATGGTGTTTTCCGGGGAAGGAAATTTCTACATCAAAGTCTCAGAAGCTTTTAATTAGCACATAAATATGAAACACAGAAGAAAACAAATCTTTTTCACTGATCCTAACACAGAGAAAGATTCTTATTTTTTTCAAAGGACTTCAAAGATTCCCTGAACACAGTTTTCTAAGACAAGGCTTTTTAAAGTGCAGTCTGAATGCAAATCTTATTAAGTCCTCCTTCATGATAAACTATGATTAAGTAAGCCACAGATTTTGCTCTGTCTTTAGAAGAACCTTTAATTATATTTGGGGAAACAGAAACCTCCTGATTTTCTTAACCAGTAGAAAGTCACATCCGTGGAATTTTGAGCATCCTTGATAGTAGCTGTAACATATGCTTATTCTTTTTTTAAGGTTGGAAGTATCTTTTATCCTCACATCCATTCCCCCACAAAAAAGGTGTGATTTTACGGTAAGAAGCGTATGCTTGTTACTGATTTTTCCCAATCAGGAAAAAAGGCATGAGTACAGTAATATTATTGTACAGTATTTCCATTACAACCTACATAAATAGCTCACAATAACTTTGAGGTTAAAAATTTACTCACAGTTCAGTGAGGTGTATGTGCAGTTCACGAGTAAATGAGTTACTTAAACGAGTACTAGATGATGGGCAATCTAACAAAAACAGCTTTAGAAACATTTCAATATGGATGGAAAGCTATCAGAAATTCTAGACTTTCCTTAGCTGCTTTAACATCTTTACAACTTGTGCTAGATAGGCAAAGTGCCTAGTCCCCCCCCCCCCAAAAAAAAAAAAACACCAGCCAAGCAAAGGGCAGTGGTTCGAATCCACTGGATAATCATTCTAAATTAATTAACTCTTAATTAATTATATTAAGAAGACTGTATCAGTATACCAAACAATATCACCAACAAGTATTTTTTTAAAGCAACAACCAGAGGTTTTTTTTTAAAATAAAAAACTAATATCCCCAACCAACAGGTAAGTCGGGTTTTTAAAGAAGACGTGCGGAAGCTCCAAAAACAGAGTTTAAGAAAGTTCCTCTTTTTAAATAAAAGCCGGGAAGGAGGAGATTTTAAAGGGTTTTTTTTTAGGTAGCATTCTCTGGACCAGTAGCGGGAAGCCCATTTCAAGATACACGATTCGAAGTGGAAACACAAAAACTGTACTGTACAGTACACTGCTATCAAGCCATACAGAGCAAAGACCTCTTTGCCTCCACACCTTGCCAAGCCCCCAAATATTATCTCCCCGGGCTAGAAGAGGAAGGCAGGGAGGTGCCCATATCATCCCCAATCATCCTAAAGGGCCCTCTGGGGGATGCCAAACTGGGTTTGGGGGCAGCAGGACCCACCTCTCTCTCCTTTTCCTCCCGGGTTTTTCCTCCCTCTTAGCAGAGGCGAAAGAGCAGCCGCCGGGGGAGAAACCAACTCCAAGCTCTTTGTGTGCTCCGGCGTCAACCCGACCGTGGTCGGCTCCTCCGGCGTGGGGCTCTGCCTCTCTCCACCACGCTCCACCCCAGGCGGAGTCAGCGCTAACCGGGCAACCACAGCCGCCTGGCAGGCATTTTGGCCCTTTTCAGCCAAACAGCCTCCTTCCCTCTCCTCCCGCCACACCACGGCTTCCTTCTGCTCCAAAATGCGTCCCTTCGCAGAGGCGGCCTACCACCCTGCTAGGAACCCTGTGGAGTTCATCCCGAAGGCCGCCCACGGTGGATCTCCCCCGCCTCGCTATGGCTTTCTCGGCAACCGTGTAGCATCATCCTCTGCCGGATTGGAGGAGTCAAGCCTGGACTGGTGCTTTGTGGCAGGGCCAAAAGAAAACAGAAAGTTGATCTCTGGCTGAGAAAGCCAACGTCGGTTTCAAGGGGCGAGGGGTCTCTTTTGCCCGAAAGACCTTGCTGTCTCTCTTGACTGCATTGTATTTTTACACTGTATTTTATTGTATTGTTTTTTCTTTTTATGTAAAATTTATTGATTGTATTATCTGTGCTGCATCTGTTGTTATATTTTTATATTATGCTGTATTTATATTTGAGATTGTGATACTGTATATGTTGTTTATGTTATGTGAGCCCCTCTGAGTCGCCTCAGTGAGGTGAGTAGAGGGGCATATAAATCTAATTTAATAATAATAATAATAATAATGATAATAATAATAATAATAATAATAATAATCCAAAGCGTGTTTACTCCGAAATAAAGGATTCTGGGTTCAATGAGACTTCGTCCCATTCTTGGCTTAACACTCTTCTTGGCTAGCCTGACACCGTTTGTTTGTCGGTTAGGAAACTATTTTTATTGATAAAATTCTTACTACAGTACCATCTGTCAAGGTCAACTACATAAAATTGTAAACGCTTTCAAAAATATTGTTACATTTCTCAGTAAACATATTTACATATACAGTAAAACCTCATATAACACTAAAACCTGGTTCCACAAGTCTTGGTGTTATATGATTTTTAGTGTTATCTGATCCTCTATGGGATCCATAGAGATACATTGTAACCACACAGGCTTTAGCGGTTGTTATCTGAAGCATCCCATAGGATCTTAATGTTATCTGATGCAATTCTTCCCCCCAGATTCCTTAATGTTATGCGATTTTAGTGTTATTCGATACTAATGTTATATGAGGTATTACTGGTACTGTCCTTGTGAAAAAAAATTTTTTACACTATTATTTTATTTATTTAATTTATTTAATGCATTTATTACCCCGCCCCAATCGGGAGGACCCGACTCTGAGCGGCTTACAAGAAATAAAAACATAAAATGATCTACATCAATAAAAAATCCACAAGAGTTAAAAAAGTTATCAAAGTTAAAACCGTATAGAAACAACCCGTAATCCCGCATTCGGATCCAGGGGTGGCCATCCATTAGATAAGCCATCTGGTATGAGAACCCACGTTCCCGGGTCCCCAAACTTGTCCTACCAGCCAGGTTTTTAAGCCCTAGATACAATACTAATAGATAGAAGTCAAATAATGTACAATTACTGTACTGTATATTGTCATTTACATGAAACATAAGTTTTAATATTCCAAGTTATTCCCAAATTTCTTTTTTGTCATTTAGGACCTAACCTTTAAGCCTCCCTTGTTCTAAAGCAAGTTGTATTTGACTCTAGGGGTTGGTGCTCATCTCCGTTTATAACATTTCTTTGGTCATGTGGCAGGCATGACTAGACACCATAGCACATGGAACACTGTTACCTTTCCCGCCAAAGCAGCACCTATTTATCTACAGTACTTGCAATTTCTTGCTTTTGAACTTCTAGATTGGCAGGAGCTGGAACAAAGACGGGAGCTCACTCCATCGTGCAGCACTCAGGCCTTGAACTGCTGACCCATTGACCTTCCAGTCATCAAGCTCAGCATCTTAACCGCTAAGCCACCACAGCCCTGAAGTGTGTTTATTCAGAAATAAATAAAAGATTCTGGGTTCAAATGAGACTTCATGCTGTACTTGGCTTAACACTCTTGCTAGCCTGACACTGCTTGTTTGTCAGTTAGGTTTCTTCAATTATTTATTATGACACTCATTTTCTGGTGTTCCTTCAAGGGGAGCACAAGATACAGTACTTCAGTTTGAGTCTCCTTCCTTATTTCATCCTCACAAGAAGAGCGACTACAGAAAGGTCAAGCATGAGTGCAAATGGACACTTAAACCTGAAAGTCACTGTTTCAATACTCTAATTGGGGTTGCTATTTCAGCTGCAATTGATCCCCTTGGATTTATTTATTTATTTATTTATATCCCATATTTATATCTGGAATATTCTCCTACTTTGGGCAACAAACAACAGATTTTTACAAATAACAATATAAAATTAAACACAATATAATACACAAATCCAACAAACAATAAAACAGAATAAATTATAAACAAAAAGCAATAAAAATAACTACCTCAAAGACAACACATATTGGGGATGGTAAAATATCCATTTAATTAAACCTATTGTTTGGCAATTGAAATGATTTCTTTAAAAGCCTCTAAAGATAAAAGATTTCAGTTTTTTTAAAAAAAATAGACAAAGATGGAACCTGGCACAGTTCAACAGGTAGAGAGTTCTAGAGTGTTGGTCAAAATATGAGATCAGTCATTGTGACATCACAGAAGCAGAAGGGGGAATTCCTAGACCAGGTACCGGTAATTATGGAAAGGGTGGAATGGAATCCCAACTAAATGGGCTTAAAATTTCAGCACAACCTAACTGCTGCTGAGATCTGTGTGGTATATTCCACTCCAGGCTGCCAAACTCATTAATCACAGTGCATATTGAGGAATAACATACACAGAGGTACAGAAGCAATATTAACTTGTGGATTTAGACTTGGAACAATTGAGTAAAGGTAAAGGTCGCCCTTGCTCAAAGGCCAGTCATATCCGACTCTAAGGTTCAGTGCTCATCTCTGTTTATAGCCAAAGAGCCAGCACTATCTGCAGATGCAGACATTTCCATGGTCATGTGGCAGGCATAACTAGATGCCGGAGTGCATGAAACACTGCTACCTTCCCACCAAAGTGGAACAGAGACAGGAGCTCACATAGTAGATCATGTTTTATTGATCATATTGCTCCAAATTTCATACAAAATATGTCCCTTATCTACTTAGTCCCATTTTATTTTATTCTTTGATCTTCCATTTTACTTCAAAATCTATTAAGTTGAGACCTTAAGAAATACACCAGTTCAATGAGACTTCATTCTGAGATTTGCTGTGGATGACCACCTCAGGCGAGGTCTGGAAGCCCCTTCTCCATTACGGAACAAGGTAGACATCAGGGACTTGCAAATCAATTGTTTATTAATCTTAACTCTGAACTGGACAGAGAAACCAGTAAACAACGAACTTCCATCTAGAAAGATGAGTTCCTGTCATTCTACTCCCATGGCCCAGAATCCAAGTCCAGCTGGCCTCCTCTCGGGATACCTTCATAGAGGAGTTGCAGTTCTAGTCTCAACTGAGATGGAGGTGGTGGCAGCAACAGGGACACTTTGTCATGACTTACCTGGTGGGTTGAGTGATCTAGTTCCTGCGAGAGTAGTTTCCCTGATCCAGAGCATCCATCTTCTCTGTTCAACATGCCCTTCTGTTCCCATCTAATATGATTCTGCTCTTTCCTCTTGCACCTCTTGCGTTATCCACAACAGGATTGTTTGGTTTGGAGACTCTCCTGTACAAAATGACATATCTTGTCGATGGTGAAATGGAACAACACCAAATCCCTTGACCAGGAATCAGTTTTCCAGATGTACCCCCAGCAACCTGTGGACTTTACCCATGAAAACTAACATTAAAATACAGGAGTTAATTTTTAAGGTGCCACAATGTTTATTTTTTGCCTTTTTTGTGTTGTTTTATTGTCTGAAAAAATGGACTGCAAACCACAAAAGTTTATTACATCCATCAAAATTATTTATTTCCAAGATATAGTGACTGAAGCTTTTAGAAAGTTTCAGAATAATACCATACAAGTGTTCACTATGGGGTTTTGAATCTGCTGTTAATTTCTAACCTTAGTGAGCAACAGCATGTCCCTGCTTTCAAACAAAAACTTGCATTAAAAATAGATTTGTGTTGTTATTTTTCTTTCCTTATTTCCTGTTGAAAATGTGCCTTTATTTCATGTTATCTCATGTTTAAACATTTGTTTACACATTTGTTTAAACATTGGTTTGGAATAGGAAAAGGAGTAAGACAAGGCTGCATTTTGTCACCTGCTTATTCAACTTATACACAGAGCACATAATGCGCAATGCAGGGATGGAGGAATCACAATTTGGGATCAAAATTGCTGGGAGAAACATCAGCAATTTGAGATATGCAAATGATACCACCCTAATGGCAGAAAGTGAGGAAGACTTAAAGAAGCTCCTGATTAGGTTGAAAGAAGAAAGTGCAAAAGCTGGCTTGAGACTCAATATATAAAGAAAACCAAGATAATGGCAACAGGCCCTATCAGTCCCTGGAAAATAGGTGGGGAAGAAGTAGAAGCAGTGACAGATTTTACTTTCTTAGGATCAAAGCTCGCTGCAGATGGTGATTGCAGCCATGAAATAAAAAGGCGACTGATTATTGGGAGGCAAGCGATGAGAAAACCTGGGGAGCATAGTGAAAAGTAGAGACATCACATTGCAAACAAAAATTCGCATAGTCAAAGCAATGGTATTCCCAGTGGCAATGTATGGTTGTGAGAGCTGGACCATAAGGAAAGCTGAGCGCAGAAGAATAGATGCCTTTGAGATGTGGTGTTGGAGCAGAGTTTTGAGAGTCCCCTGGACAGCGAGGAGAACAAATAGGTCGATCTTAGAAGAAATTAACCCTGAATGCTCCTTAGAAGGTCAAATAGTAAAGATGAAACTAAAGTACTTTGGACATCAAATGAGAAGAGAGGATTTGTTTGAGAAAGCCTTGATGCTGGGAAGGGTGAAGGGCAAAAGAAGAAAGGGGCGGCCAAAAATGAGATGGCTAGATGGTACTGTAGACACAATGGAAGAATCTAAACAATTAGTGCTGGGTTTGACTGGGAAAGGCAGAAGGTCTGAGAAAGCAATTTAAACAAAATAATATTTGCAGCAACCTAGGTACAGTACTATATTTTGTATGGCACAGTTTTGGTTACAAATGCAAGACAGCCACAGCAGCTCTACCTCTAGTGGACAAAACAGTGATTAGAATTGTCATAAGCTGTTGTCTCTCAACCACAGCCCTCCTGGATAGCCAAAAATTAGAACGCTTAGTGCAGTTATATCCTACATTTCTATCACTGGGCTCAAGACAATTTTCTACTGCAAAACTCAACTTTAATATCTCAAAAACTCAGAGAGATAGGACAAAAAGATAATGCCAGGTCTAATGGGGCAATTATAAATAGGCCTCCCCAAGAGTCGAACACAAATGACTTTTGAGCAAGGGAGTTCTTTGTATAATGTCCCACTGGCGGTGGGTGCATGTAGTAGTTATATGTAATTTTGTTAAGATTTTTTTCTTGTAGTTATTGTGTTTTTATTTATATGTTGTCGGTTATTTATTTTATTTTTTTAATTAAAAAGCACCTCCCAGTGCTAGCGAGGAGTGGGGAAATAGAAAAAAAATCAGGGGATATTTTTATTACTCCGGACTGCAGTGGCTCAAGGGGTTAAGACGCTGACCAGAAGGCGGCAGGTCAGCAGTTCGATACCCGAGTACTGCACGACGGAATGAGTTCCGGTCTCTGTCCCAGCTCCTGCCAACCTAGCAGTTCCAAAGCAAGAAATTGCAAGTAGATAAATAGGGACCACTTCAGTGGGAAGGTAAACAGCGTTCCCGTCCGTGCACTCCGGTGTCTAGGCATGCCTGCCACATGTCTACGGAAACGTCTGCACATGCAGACAGTACTGGCTCTACGCGGCTATAAACATAGATGAGCAGTGAACGCTGGAGAGTCGGATACGACTGGCTTTCGAGCAAGGGTGACCTTTACCCTTTGACAAGTACCCGTTATCACTCTACATTTCGTAGCTCTTTGGACGGGAAAGAACGTCACGCAACGTTCGGTCACGACTAGCGTGAACGACGCCGACGGAGCCCGATGCGCATGCGCAGTTCGGTACGGCGCGCGGCGCGGCCTGTCTCCGAGTTCAGGCGGGCGGCGGAAGGAAGTGTCCCTGAGGAGACCCTCGAGCGGCGTGTTGGGAGTCTATCTACGAGGCGACCATGTCGGGGGCTGCGGGCGTCACGACGGGCTCGGCCCGAAAGCGGCTGATGAAGGAGGAGGACATGACGAAGGTGGAGTTCGAGACCAGCGAGGAGGTGGACGTAACCCCCACCTTCGACACGATGGGCCTGCGGGAGGACCTCCTGCGCGGCATCTACGCCTACGGTGGGCTCCGGCCTTGTGTGTGTGTGTGTGTGTGTGTGTGGAGGGGGAGTAGTAGGACCGCTTGGCCATCGCCTGAGGAAGAGGGAGGGAAGAAGGGATAACTATGGCTGCTGTGTAGGGTGAGGAAAGGCCCAAGAAGCGGAGGTTCCCGCTTAGTTTAGGGCGCCGACGGTTGTTAGAGCTGCCGCATTTTTTGGGGTCATGAGAGAAGAAAGGAGAATGGCTTTCCGGACGCTGAGGAATCGAACTCTTTCCCTCAAGGTAGGACGGTTTTGGGAAGGAGAGTGCTGGGTCGTGGGGAGAGGGATAGGCCAACTCTATCCTAAGGGCCTACCTACAACAGGCAAGTGGGACTGCGGTGGCTCAAGCGGTTAAGAAGTTGAACTTGAAGACTGGAAGGTCGGAGTTCCAGACCCGAGTACTACATGACGGCGTGAACTCCTGTCACTGTCCCAGCTCCTGCCAACCTAGCAGTTCAAAAGCAAGAAATTGCAAGTACAGTAATACCTCATATAACATTAGTATCGAATAACACTAAAATCGCATAACATTAAGGAATCTGGGGGGAAGAATTGCATCAGATAACATTAAGATCCTATGGGATGCTTCAGATAACAACCGCTAAAGCCTGTGTGGTTACAATATATCTCTATGGATCCCATAGAGGATCAGATAACACGAAAAATCATATAACACCAAGACTTGTGGAACCAGGTTTTAGTGTTATATGAGGTTTTACTAGTAATACCTCATATAACATTAGTATCGAATAACACTAAAATCGCATAACATTAAGCAATCTGAGGGGGAGAATTGCATCGGATAACATTAAGATCCTATGGGATGCATCGGATAACAAACGCTAAAGCCTGTGTGGTTACAATGTATCTCTATGGATCCCATAGGATTTTAACATGCATCGGATAACACTAAAAATCATATAACACCAAGACTTGTGGAACCAGGTTTTAACGTTATCCGAGGTTTTACTGTACTGTAAATAAATAGGGACCACTTTGGTGGGAAGGTAAGCAGCATTCCACGCACTAGTCGAGCCTGCCACATGTCCGTGGAAATGTCTCCAGACGTAGACAGCATTGGCTCTTTGGCTAGAAAGAGATGAGCACTGAACCCTAGAGTCAGATACAATTGGCTTTCGAGCAAAGGCAACCTTTACCTTACAAGCAAGTGGAGGGACTCCAGGCCCAGCCTCAACAGGGCAGAGATCCGGGAAATCGTGAAATAATCTTTTGCACCATGATTGGGGAAATTGGGCGGGAAGAGGGCGGCAACAGAAAAGTTCTGAGATAGAGGAAAACTAACTCAAGCCAAATCTACAGTACACAACAAAATACAGTACAGCAAAATATAAACATAAAATAATCAATAATAATAATAATAAATCAAGGATGGTTATTTATTGGATAAGGACAAAATAAACCTTAAGCTAACACTAAACATATACAATAAAAATAAAAAAATATAATGTAAACATTTATATAATAATAGCTGTAACAAGGATGTTACCACCCATGGCTTTCAGATCATCCGATTGTAGGTAATCAGTATAAGATTAGATGAGAAATTGATTATTGCTGCTTGCCTCAGTCCTGATAATCCTCTGCTTTTTGCCCCTTACTTCACAATTTGTCTTTATCCAACAAAAGCCCATATTCAGTTTTTGTCTCCGTAGCCATCCAGGTTTAATCTGTCTATACCGATAGTTCCCAGCATGGAGTCTATGCCCCACAGAGGGACTTCAGTTCCCAGAAGTCTAAGTCAGTACATTGGATGGTCATTGCTTTGGGGAATTGACTTAGACTTCTGGGAAGTGAAGTCCAAAAACCAAAGGTTGGGAAACAGAACTGTAGTTGTCAGGCTAACACTTAAACATGAGGGGTGCCTATTTTTCATCTCACAGGCGAAATGATATTATTGGTTCACTGACTATCCTGCAGGAATATTATACTGTATGCGTGTGTGTTTTATTGCAGTGGTTTCTGAATAGGCACCATATCTACGGGAACCCAGTGTGGTGGTGTGGATAGAGTATGGTGATGTGGATAGATTCAAAAGACCATGGTTCAACAATTTCTGTGAGGGAATTGTAATCTTGCATTTGTTACTTTCTTTCAACCATGAGAAAAATGGGAGGGGAATTTACTACAGTAATACCTCAGATAACGACTGCATCGGATAACGCTAAAATCGGATAATGATGCAAACTTTCTAAAGAAATCCGATACTGTCGTTCTTAGCAGCAGGGTGGCTGGAAAGCTGAACAGGGTTCTCGGTTCAGCTTCCCCAGCCACCCCACAGCTGCAGAGGCAAGGGCGGGTGGCTAGGGAAGCCAACAGGGAGTCCCCGTCAGCTTCCCCAGGCACTGTGCAGCTGTAGATCGGGTCCTCTGATCTCTCTGGAGCAGGCAGGGGGGTCTGAGCCGGAAATGGGTTTTAAAAAGTCCATTTTTAAAAACAAATTTTGGGCTCTCTGACTTCCCTGCCTGCGCCAGGGAGATCAGAGGACCCGATCTACAGCTGTTACTGGGCTTCCCCGAAGTCCCCAGCCAGTGGAGCAAGACAAAACGTCAGGGTTCGAACCCTGACGTTTTGGCTTGCTCCACTGGCTGGGGACGTCGGGGAAGCCCAGAAACAGCTTGGATCGGGTCTTCCCACCTCCCTGGACCCGGCAGGGGGATCAGGGAGCCCAAAATGGGTAAAAAAAGTCTGTTTTTTTAAACCAATTTTGGGCTCCCTGAACCCCCTGCTGGGTCCAGGGAGGTGGGAAGACCTGATCCAAGCTGTTTCCAAAGTTCCCCCACCCTCCTGGAGGCTATAACAAGCCAAAACATCAGGATTCAAATCCTGACGTTTTGGCTTGTTGCAGCCTCCAGGAGGGTGGGGGAACTTCAAAATTAGCGCGCATCAGGTCTCCCAACCTCCCTAGAGCTGATGCGCGCCATCAGGGAAGTCAGCCCGAAATGGGTTAAAAAAGGACTTTTTTTACCCATTTTGGGCTCCCTGATCCCCCTGCCGGGTCCAGGGAGGTACGAAGACCAGATCCAAGCTGTTTCCAAAGTTCCCCCACCTCCCTGGAGGCTGCAGCAAGCCAAAACATCAGGATTCAAATCCCGACGTTCTGGCTTGCTGCAGCCTCCAGGGGAACAGGACTTTTTTTTAAAGTTGTGCGATCAGTGCATCGCACAACGTTAAAAACCAGATAACGACGAGACTTGTGGAACTGAGTCTCATCGTTATCCGAGGTACTACTGTATTCTTGTTTCCTATGAAGCAAATCTCAGGTGTACATATTAAGGATTGACAAATCAGGAAGAACAAGGCAAACTGCAGTTGAACTATGATATGGTGCAGATTGATACAATTCATAGTTGCAAATACATTACAAGCTCATTTTTTCATACATTTAGAGATTTGTAAGCTTTGGACATTATTGCTTTTATGATAATTGCATATATGTTTCTAGTGCTGTGATTTCTAAATCTATGATGAACTGCTAATACGGTAAAACCTCACATACAGAGTGCCTCACTTAGAGAGTAACTCACTTAAAGAGCAGAATTTTCTCTGAATGGTCACCTCGCTTAAGAAATAAAACCAACAAAAAACTTGCTTAACATATAAATTGGGTTTTGCAACCCCCCCCCCCCCCCGGCCAGAAGTCACAATTGGTCACTTACAATGGTGTTTCACTTAAAGAGCAAACTTGCTTAAACATCAATCCTGTGGAACGCATTATGCTCTTTAAGCGAGGTACCACTGTATGTTGATTAATGTTTTAGGATATAAATTTAATTTGAGGGCAAAATCTAATGATCTTGTAATATGAAATTTCCAGGCTTTGAGAAACCTTCAGCTATCCAACAGAGAGCAATCAAACAGATAATTAAAGGAAGAGATGTCATCGCACAGTAAGTAAAATTATTGACCAGAATACACGTTTGAGGGGTTTTCTTTGGGAATTTGGCATCATATTTACAAGAAGGCAGATTGGACATTATTCTTGATGCTAAATAATAAGGAATGGAAAGGGGCTGAAGTAGATTGAACAGGACAGTCCTAAACATGTTCACGCAAATTAAGTCTCACTCAGTTCAATGGGGTTTGCTTTCTGCTGGGTATGCTTAAGACTGCAGCTTCCAATATGAGCCATTTCAAATGCCTTGCTTACATTTTATCTTCCATTGCGTGATGTGGCTTATATGTTAGTCATAGTCTTTACCACCTGTGCCCATTCCTGGAGATGTTTGATCTGACCATGGTGGCAGATGTCTTAATTCTATCCCCTTCTGATTACTGTAATGTGTTTTACATGGGGCACTGTTTCTGGAAATTTCATTTAGTCCAACATAGTGTTGCCAGAATTGCTAACTGGAGCTAATTATAGGAATCACATTGTTTCTCTGTTACAGCAATTCCACTGGCTGCTGATTCATTTCTGAACATAATTCAGGATTATGATCTTTACCTATGAAGCTCTAAACAAATCTTTAGGATGTAGAGATTCAGCTTGTTATACTTGGTTTTCTGTAAGGCTTTTTGTATTAATCCTCATTCAATTGTATATGTTTTAGTACTTTAGAATCATATTTGTGGCAGAATTCACACAATAAGAATTGTAAGAGATATTCTGTAGTGTTGCCTAAAGTGTTGTTAAAAAGGCCCCAGATTTTATTAACTTGTCACATAATAGCTTTTGTTTTGCTTTAGAAGCAAAACAACTGAAATAAAATTGGCCCAAAATTATTTTGTATTTTGCCATTAAAAAACTTTTTGCTCCAACTGTTGTACAAAAAATACTATGCTTTGTTGCTTTTTAAATTTGGTTGTTCTAGTTGACAGAGTTTAGGTTGGTTTCAGCTTATGGGAATTTATTCTATACAGTGGTACCCTGTATAACAAATGGTTTATATAATGAAAAATTTGTATAACGAAGCGTTTTTGAGTTATTGGCGATACGGGGGGGGGGATCATACGGGGTGTACCCTGCATAATGAACATTTTTTTCGTAATGCAGGGTATCGCCAATAGTGATCAGCATAACGAAAAAAAATTGTATAACGAAGCACTCTGTGGAACATAGCTTTTTCGTCATATGGTACTGGGTTTTACTGTATGTATATTAAAGAAATTGTAATATAGGTTCCAGTTAGTAATATATGCTAACTAGCATTGGCCCTAAATTATATTTGATTGGCCACAGAATAATGCCAAATGGGATTGAGAAATGTGGGCTTTACTGGTGGGTAATTATCAAAAAGCCCTTTTGATATTCCCAAATTATTTTCTGTACAGATATTTGACTATATTTTGTTAAGTTATGAGTTTTAAAATACTGGTTTTCTTTCCAGATCGCAATCTGGAACAGGAAAAACAGCAACATTTTCCATCTCTGTTCTACAGTGTCTCGATATCCAGGTAACTTTGAAACATAAATATGTTTTTTTCCTTTGTGGAGATGCAAATAATGTTGTGACCAGAAGTAGTATATTATTTCACCATGTTAATGCTGAACTAGGACTGTTTGTAGATTAATGGTCCTCTCATAGTGTTGGATTTCCTCCTGTTGAAAAAGCCATAGTACTCTATGTTGGTTTTGGAAGGTCAGAGGTTAGAGAAGAAATGTCGGCTGTTTCATTCACTGCATCTTTTTATTTTTTATTTTGATCAGGTTCGGGAAACCCAAGCTTTGATATTGGCACCTACTAGGGAATTGGCAGTACAGATTCAAAAGGTAAGCAAGAGCTTTATGCAAGATAAATTATAAAATGAGGCAGCATACAAGGAGCATGCATCAATGCTGTACTTGTTCCTTTGTTACAAGCCATGTCAGGTGGTTGTTTGGCATCTACCAGTAGTATTTAGTTGAAGTTCGAGTGCTTTATCTGTAGGGCTGTGGCAACCTGTTTGTGCATTTGGTCCCTATTAAAAGCATGTTGTATATAAGGACTATAATAATGTTACTGAGTTCTACTAATGTACATTCTGAAAGTCTGTTGTTTGCATCCATTGAATCCAAGGAGGCATCAAACTGACAATTTTAGTAATTACCAGTGACCCCTGTTGATGCCTACTTTGGGGCCCCTTTATTTTTTATCCCTTCTTTAGAACAGCATTTTGAGTCATGCCAAGTGTCTGGATTTAATTTCTTACCGTGCCCTCAGATTAAAAAACTGGAAAATAAAAAGAGGGCTATACTAGATCATACAGCATTTCTTGTAACATTGCAGTGTTGCAAGTTAAACCAATTAGGAGTTCCAGCAGAGAAGGGGGCCTGATGCATTCTAAGTATTTATTCAAACCAACTTTGGATAGGTGCAAGACCTGGAACATGGTTTTGAGGATGCATGATATGCTAATTATTCTGAAATAATGTAGGTTTCAGTTTACTTAGTGTTTGGTTGGAATCCAGCCTCTTTTTATGCCACCTTGGTTTTCACAGTGAAAGAGATGTGGAATGTACAAGAAATTTTTAAAAATTCATTTTTTTTTTTTGGAATATATATTTTTTTATTTCGGCTCATAAAGCATTATAAAAATTGTTGGAAGACCAAGAGGGAAATCAAACAGAAAGAAACACAGATGTGTTCATGTATAGCAGGGATTCTCAACCTGCGGCCCATGAGCCAAATGTGGCCCATGGCATCATTTCATGTGGCCCCCCACCGCCTCCACCACACCAGGAAGTGCCATGTGGTAGAGGAAGGGCAAAATGTCTATCCGGCTCCCGAAGCTATCTGAGGGAGCATGACCCAGCCCCTTGGATGGAGTTTTTGGTCCTGCCAGCATCCCTTGTTCAGTAGCAGTTCAGGTTGCAAAGAGCACTTGCTTTCCTTGAAGCTGTTTGTGCCTTTTTCCTGCAGGGGCTTCTTGCTCTTGGTGATTACATGAATGTCCAATGTCATGCCTGCATTGGTGGTACCAACGTTGGTGAAGACATCAGGAAACTGGATTATGGACAGCATGTTGTTGCTGGCACACCAGGGCGTGTTTTTGGTAAGGATATGATTAATTTTACCTATTACCTGTAATTTTTGTGAGAATTCATCTGCTTCATGTTTGAGATAATTTTCACTGTTCATTCTCTAGACTGGGTGCCACAACTGTGCTTCGCTTTACTTTGATATTTTTCTTCCTCCTTGCATTTTGATTCATGTGTGAAAGACCTTTTATTAATTTAGGCCAAGAATAATGAATTTGTAGCCCATATTTGGGCTTTTAGACTGATTTTCCCAGCTCGCAGCTTAAGTTTCTGTACAGATTCACATTTAGGTTTCCTTCTGAGTTTGTCTCCATCCTGCTGCTGCTACTTTTCTAGGTTCTGCCCTTTACCTTTTCATGATGTGATAAAAAGGTGGCTCCAAAGCAGATTTGTTGTTTTCTTATTTCTTTTGGTATTCTGCTTGTGAGACAGGGGACATCCTGCACAGATGTAGATAATCTTCATATAAGTGGTTAGCATGATATGTTGCAGCATACTAAAAACCACTGCTTGCAAACATAAGAATAGAAAATGGCTCTAGTTGTTGGTGGAAGTGGCCCAGGCTAGCTGTAACATAGCAGCACTCCCAGGTTTCCCTCCAGGGGGAATACCAGATAATGATCAGCAGGAGTGCAGACTTGGGCTTCTGGTAATTGAAATCTAAGAACAGCTGGACTACCAAGGTTAGACACCAGGGAGCTATAGCATCTTCTCGGTTAGCACTGAGAAGATTCTGATCAGATTGCCCTAATGTCCTTAGTCAATACACATGGGGTGGTCCTGTTCATTAAGCAACTTCTTTTTGAGGTGATTATAGTTGTTATCCCACCCCAGTAGAAGAATTTGGCTATCCCATTAGGACTCTGCCCGTAATATAAAACAGGGATTCTCAACCTGGAGCCCAGATGTGGCCCATTGAGCCATTTCATGTGGGGAACCCACCACCATTTCCACACCCGGAAGTGCCATGTGGCGAAAGAATGGCAAAGCATATAGAGCCCCAAAGTTGGCTGAGGGAGCATGCCCCAGCACCCGGCTGAAAAAGGCCGAGAACTCCTAGTATAAAATAACCAGAGTAAGATAATAGTTCTGTATAGTAGTTCTAAATAACAACTCTTATAGAATGATCCTGGGGAAAAAATTTGCTCTGACTATTCTGGCAGAAGAGAAGATCTGCAGATCCTATTCTGCTCTCAGATACTGTACATTGTTGAAAACCTTTCTGATATAGTCAGGGTTTCCATCAATAGCAACTAGTGATGGGCAGCCTGGTGCTCTATATGCTTTGGACTACAAATCCCACATTCTTTCCACCGGCCATACTGGCTAGATATAATGGAAATTATAGACCAGGGGTGCCCAACCTTTTTGGGCTGTGGGCCGATCACGTGGTTCAGGAAGCTAGTCACTAAGGCCTGGGGGCCAGATGCAACCCCTGACACCAATTCATTTGGCCCACAAAGCCCTCGTTGCTTCTGAAAGTGGAAGTAAAACACAGGTATGGGCACGTTTTACTTTCGATTTCAGGAGCAACAAGGGCTTCGTGGGGCAGAAGAATTGTTGTCAGGGGGCGCATCTGGCCGCGGGGCCGTAGTTTGGGCACCCCTGTTATAGACAGTAACACAGGGCAAACCCAGTTGCTTATCCTTGCCTTAATGTTTAAGAATGTAATTTGGGAAATGGCTGTAATTAAAAAAAATCTAAGCTGTTTTTGCTTTTGTTGAGTTTAAACAGTAATTTTGGATTAATTGTTGTACCTGGGAAGCTGCCTATGTGCTACTTGAACTTTAGGTTTTACTAGCACAGTGTCATTTAAGATCCAGTGTTCCTTATTCTTCTGAAACGCCAGCTTGTAGGACAACAATATCTGGTTGGTCCCTATTTCTTGATACAAATTTAAAATCTTTCAGATATGATTCGTCGCAGAAGTCTAAGAACTCGAGCTATAAAAATGTTGGTTTTGGATGAAGCAGATGAGATGCTTAATAAAGGTAAATAATACTTTTAGACTTGAAGTCTTGTGTTCTATAGATTACAGTCATATTTTTTAAATGTAATAACTACAAAAACTTTAAAATAAAAACTACACTAGTTTCTCAGGTAGGTTTAAGCTGGTGATGGAGAACATGGAGCCTTCCATATGGTTGTTGGCTGTATTGTCAGACTGATGAGATTTTGATATTGTAAACCTTAGGCAATCACATGTGAGACAGAAAGCAATTGGGTAGCTTAAGCAAGATTTTTATTAATTAATATCCATTTATCATTTTAACTAATTCTTTTTATTGGTAATCTCTTCTCTCTTCAATACTTGTCACTTAGACCATCTAACCCCAGTTGGTCCTATTACATGAACACCTTAGTAGCATTTTAGGCAGCTGTATTTTTAATACAGTGGATCTTAACTGGTGGCTCTTGCTATTCCAACATTTGGAATCTAGTAGCCACAAGCTGCCTAGTTCTTTTCTACCCATTTCTTCTTCCATGCCTAGGCAAGATGTAAAACTGCCCAAATGAAGCCACCTTTTGTTGAATTCATTCTGAAGTTCCTTTTGTCTGATTTAGTGTGAGAAAGATTAGTCGGCAACACAAGGTTGCCGTTACCAGGGTACGTCCGATAGTGGTTCCAAAATAGCACAATCTTCAAGGAGGCTCTTTTTGTGTACCCCTTCATACCCATTGAAAAGTATGGATAGCCTGGAAATCTTTTATGTAAGTTTGTATAAGTGTGTTTGCCAAAAGTGAACTGTTTTCAGAGTACAGATACTTGGAAACTTTCTAGCTATATCAGAATAGATTGACTTTAAAAAATTGCATTCTGCTTCAAAATATTTTGTAGACTACATTTTAGAAATCTTGTTGCACAACAATGGATATGCCTTTGTATTGATGAGTTATTGACAAAGTAACAAATAGGTATTTAGCTGGTAGGCAGGCAGAGGCTATGGCCAAATATCCTTTCCACCTGTAATCTCATTCATACTGCTGCTTCATGCTAGTCTGTATAACATAGATTGTGATAATTACCATATTTGCTGGCATATAAGACCCACTTTCCCCCCTTAAAATACATTGGGAAAATGGAGTGTGTCCTGTACTGTATATAGTGGCCTTTAGTGAGGTATTTTGGTAATAACAGGGTGCCTCTTAGATGCCAGCAAATATGGTATGTGGTGAAGAATGATTCCAGTTTGTTGATTTTTTTTATTCCCTAGTTTGAAAGCCGGAAAACCTGCCACATTGAAAACTAGGTTAGTCTTTAACACAAATACACTACGCTCTTTTCCAGTTGTCATTCCCAGCTTGCAGATGTATATGATGGGGGCTAAACTGTGTTGAATAGTATAGGCTCTCAGGTTTAATTAGCCTTGGAATGGATTTTATTGTTCTTTGTTGTAGCAGATATGCTTGTTCCATAGCTTAGATCAGCAAACTATATTAAGACTCAGATTTTCCTTTGTTTCTTATTGGCTTGCTTAGGTTTCAAAGAACAGATTTATGATGTGTACAGATACCTACCACCAGCAACACAGGTAGTTTTGATCAGTGCCACCTTGCCACATGAGATCTTGGAGATGACCAACAAATTCATGACTGATCCTATCCGCATTTTGGTAAAACGGTTAGTGATTTGAATGCTTCTCTGTATAATAATAATTTCTAATTTGAAAATACAGATACTACTTCAGGCCTAATTTAGAATATTTTTCCAAATCCGTATCATTGTCTGAATAGAGAGTTACAGATCTTTGTAAGCTTTTCTGTGAGCATTTTCAACTGAATGGGGTAAAAAAAACTTTAAATAGGTGACTAAGTGGTGCTTCCATGAAAAGAGCAATGTATGAGGGCAAATACATATCACATAAATAAATAACATTTATGTAAGCTTAAAAATGTTTTGCTTCTTTTGTCCAGTGATGAGTTGACTCTGGAGGGGATTAAACAATTCTTTGTGGCCGTAGAGAGAGAAGAATGGAAGTTTGATACTTTGTGTGACCTGTATGACACACTTACTATCACACAAGCAGTTATCTTCTGCAATACCAAAAGGAAGGTATGTAAGCATGATCCATTCAATCTATTAATAAAATTACATACAGACTTCAATCTAGAATTAACCTCCTCCATATTGCCACAGTCACAATCTAAAAATAATGTTTCCTTTCTGGATCAGGTTGACTGGCTGACTGAAAAGATGAGGGAAGCTAATTTCACTGTTTCATCCATGCATGGTGACATGCCTCAAAAAGAGAGAGAATCTATCATGAAAGAGTTCAGATCAGGGGCAAGGTAAGCCAACTATTTTCCTATGAACAAGAACATATATTTCAGCCTTTTCAGGAATGTTAACAGATGATTGAAGCAGGTGTTTTTTTTTCTGATGACCTGAGACTTTAAGATTATAAGATTTTATTTCTAGGGCAACTTCCAGTTTGTTCTGAAAATATATTGGAAATTGGACAAGTTGTAATCACAGAGCTTGGTTGGTATGGCAGGCATGCCATTGTGAATTATGCATTAAAATGTTGAAAAGAGACACTTAATGTGTTTAGATCAAAATCCTTTGAGGTATATTATTTCAAATCCAGAGTTTGCACTCTACTCCATCTTGTCCAGTATGCCACCCTTTTTAATCTTATCTCTAATTATGTCCATCTATTTATCTAATTTTTAAAATAAAGCTTCTCAGTTCTCACATTTAAATTATTGTCCATCAAAAACAGTTACTAACAGATATGAAAAGTAGTTTCTTACTATTTATCTTGATTATTTTGTTTAGTTTTCTATCCAGTGAATTATCCCTTTTTTCTTTTTACAGCCGAGTGCTTATTTCTACAGATGTTTGGGCCAGAGGATTGGATGTTCCTCAGGTGTCCCTGATCATTAACTATGACCTGCCCAACAACAGAGAATTGTATATACATAGGTGAGTGTATATGTATGTTAAATTACAGACCTATTTTGCAATATGGGGCTTTGGAAAAGGATTTTGTAGGCCATTTTCTCCTTACAGTTTGTCATCTGCAACTTGTATCTGAGAATGCATTTTTTCCTGAAGCAGGAAAAATGCCATTGGCGTGAATTTGTTTAAGGTGGATCCCAGCTTGCCATGAAGTGATCCACACACTGTGATCATGGAGCCATCTCCTGTGGCACGTATGAAAGGAGACATGTAGGATTTAACACCAGGACTGCAATGGACTGCCACAGCCTTGAGGATATTGACAAGTTGCACCTTCACAGCCAGTCCATCTGGCATGGCCTCTTCTGCCTCCATGACCATTGGGAATCAGAGTTCCTCCTCCACTCATTTTGCTGTTGGACCCAATATGATGGCTTGCAGAGGCATTTCCTCCTCTGAGGGGACCGCTACCCCACCTAAAGGGGCTCATCCACCCATAGCCGTTGGCTACAACTAAAAGGGAGAAGACAGCAGAAGCCTGAATATTTTGGAAGGATATATAAATACATTTGGTTCCAGAGTAATTGCATATGTTTTTAAAAAGAAAGAAAATGCCACCACTTTCTCCAGGTATTCAGAATAGTCTGTTTAAAAATGTATGTAAAGGGGAGTTTTTTCCTTAATATGTAGGATGGGCAGTTGCCTGTGGCAGGTGGTGGTGTTTTCTGTTGCAGTTCATGGACGGTATAAACATTGCCCTTTACCTGTTGCTGGGCTGAGGTTCTGATCTGCTCCAACCAGCATTGCCAGGGGGCAAACGGGATCGGAGTTGTGGTTCAGCAACATCCAGGAGGAGTTCCTTTCTTCTTTCCTAAGGTGGTTGGTTCTTTTCATTGTGAATAAGTATGCAAACGTTCCAACTAAGAAAAGAGCACGCTAGGGATTCTGATATATTTGCTCTGCATGCTATGTCCACTGATTCTGTACCTGACTCTTGTCCTACCAGGATTGGAAGATCAGGCCGTTACGGCCGGAAGGGTGTTGCTATCAATTTTGTAAAGAATGATGACATTCGTATTTTACGAGATATTGAACAGTACTACTCTACTCAGATTGATGAAATGCCAATGAATGGTAAGCATGGTTCCTTGAATCTTTGCCAAGCCTTGTTTCATAAATAGATAATTAGCCAAGAGAAGAGCTTACTGAACAACTGTTTCTTGGGAGGGAGAAAAGTCATGTGCATCTTGTACACAATCCAAAAGACAAGAATGGGTAAAAATTCACAAATGTGAGTTTGCTTTCAAGTCCGCACTAGCTTTTATCAGAAAGGGCATTGCAGAGCTGGGTGTGGTGAAGAAGAACCAGGAAAGTTCCAATTTATGGCCAGATATGTGGGCCAGGTTTCCCTGTTTAAAACAAGTTCTAAAATTAGGGCTGAGGAAACAGCTTAGAGGAGTTGGCTTCAGATTTCCTTTCTGGCAACATTTTGTGTAACCAGAAAGTGTCATTCTAATTTATATTGCCAGAGGTGAATTCTGAAAGCTACCGTCTCTGAATTGCTTGTGTAAAACATGCTTTAAATTAGGAAAGCTGGCCCATGCAGTTGGCCACAGATTCTTGACTTTTCATGTTTCTCCTGGATCGCTCTCACTTCTGTAATGCCCACTGTATCATTTTTTTGATACTGTTTATTACATATATGCGGGTGGTAGTTTCTGACTGCACAACTGCTTGACAAAACACAGTTCATCAGCTAGTGATTAATAAAATCTGCAATGTAAGAGTACTAGTTAACCTGCCTGCTGTATAGCCAATTTAAATTGGATATATCAGCTAAGACTGTAGAATCTTAGTCTTCAAACCAGTTACATTAATAAATAATTATGTGTTGCCAAGTTAATTCTAATCTGCAGCAGCCATTTTCAGGCAGTTTTCTAGCTACAGAGTACTCAGAAGTGGTTTATCAGTTCTTCCTTTGTTGGCAGTCTGGGATTCTGTAGATTGTCCATGGTCATCTAGAGTGCCTTTTTTCCTGGGAGAAAGAGCAGAGAAATAAACTGGCCCTGAGCTTTGTAGTCAACTTCTCCCATCCACGCGGCTTTTCAGCCAGCTCAAGGCAATTTACCAGATATAACATAGTAACAAGGAGTACATTTAGCTAACCCGGAGCTTAGAACATTTCTAATAAACACCATAACTATCAAGCATATGGTTATAAAGCAGGGGTTCCCAACTTTTTTACGCCATGGGCCTGACCACGCCCCCTGGACAGCTGAGCACGCTGGTCATGTGTTTCTCCCAGCCGTAAATGCTGCCATAAAACACATTTATTTACGCACATTTACGGCTATCATAAACATGTCCACTTTCATTCCTGGTGCATCGTCATTGCAGGCCATATGGAATGTTGCCATGTGCTGAAGCTACCCCTCCATTTTATTTCCACAAGAACCATGTAAGACATACCAAAGATCAGAGAACTTTGTCTTAGTGGGGCTTAGGAATTTAGCTCTCTGCTTCCTGGACTATAGTATTATACAGTACCAGGGTTTTTTTGTTCGATGTGAAGAAAACGCACAACCTTGAGTTGTCAACAACCTGACTTTTTAGATGGACATTAATCTTTAAATCCTTATCTTTTATGAATTATAATCAATTATGTTATGTGTCACAAGGTAAAAACAATGAAATACATTATTTGAGCTTATGTAGTTTATTCGGTAATGTGGTAGATATGTAAGTAAAACGTGGCTCTCTGATATTGCCAAATTGCAGTTCAGAAAAGCTCAATCCAGCATAGCCAGCGGCGAGGAATGTTAATTGCTGCATATTGATAGCTGGAGGTTCATACTATGCTCATTACATGACAGATTTCGATATACTGTACCTTGTGCTGTTTAATAATTCTGCCAATTCTTCTTTTTTATTATTTTAGTTGCTGATCTTATTTGAAGAAAGAAGATAGGCTGAAGAGGAAACCTTCTGTTGTTTATTATTTGTTATTCAACAGCATCCATGGACTTCGTTTTAACTTTGCTTATGGACCTTTCCTTTTTAAAACCCTATTAGCATAACTTTGAAATGCTTAACTATACCTTACTCCAGGCTAATCAGCTACTATTTAATACAGTACTAAAAGCTCATAGTTTGAAAGAATTAGAAGCTGTCAAGATTCCTTTTTTTCTAGTTTTGTTGTGGAATATCCTAATTGTAGAGACTTATTATTTTCCTTGATGGAAGCTGTAAAGTAGCATGTGTAAATAAGCAGCCAACCCTGTGATACTCTTTTTCCTGATTAAACAGTGACATTTTCATATAAATATATCTAGTTTCTAATTTTTGGTAATAAGGGGTTTTTACCCATCCAAAGGACATCTTGATTTTTTGACTAAGTTGGCTTGTTTTTCTCTTCTCTTTCCACCTTCTTTGGTAGTTGGCATTTTGGGAGAGACATTTGTTTGTGTGACCTCTTTTTAGTGGTTTTTTGTACAACACTTTATAGATTGTTTCCAAAGTCCAATTCCAAATCAAAGTGTCTCCACAAAGGTTAATCTTTCCTCTTTCAAGTGCACTTTGGATAATCTGAATTGTTTAGGTAGTTTTTTCGCTGGATACCTGACAACCGACACCCCCCCCCCCCTGCAAAACTCACTTTTCTGATGCTACTTCCAAAAGCAATGTCATCGCTTTGCATTTTTGGCTTTTGGTTTCTACCAATTCTTAAAGTTGCCGAGACAATCTTTCAAATGATGTAACCCTTTTTTTTGTGGGTGCCTTAGTTTTGGTATTGCAGCTTGGCAAAAGTACATGATTTTTGTTACATTGCAAGAGCTGTCAAGAACACCCAACCGAAATGTAAGACGTTCATAGAATTCATGTCAAAAAGCTGCTATAGTATTTCCGGGAAGCCATACCTCTTGAGGAGAAACACTCTATAGAGCCTTAATGGGCAGTAAGACCGAATCTTAATGTCCTCTGAGACAAGGAGGGTTCAACATCCTTTTATTATAGTCATATGATTAACTAGTGCCAGGCCACTGTAGATGCAGAGGACACTGGGAGTCATTATCCATTAGAATACAGAGGCCAACTTTTGAGTTAAAACTCGATTTGGAGAGTGCTGGATGTTGAGCAAAATTGAAAGGGAATTGGAGTTGGGGAAAGATGGAACTGGAAATCTGTATGACAAGATTGGAAAAAAGGGTAACAAGGGAAAGTGCACGAAACGAGGACATTGGAAGATTTGGGAAGAAAATTAAACAATATATATCTTACATTTGAGAGCAGATTTTATAGTGAAGTAGAATACTGTATGGGCAGAAATGGAAGACTAGATGTCTATCTTGTTCAGCACTGGTTTGGGGGGCCATTTTATGCTGCCTTTCACAATGTTATAACAACAAGATACAGGAGGCAGATTTATTTTAATATTTTTTCTACTGAATTTTAAGGGGAATAAAAGGCATATGGTGTTGAGTCCAATACTTTATACACCATGGAGTTTTATCCATATGGGATATACCACAAGACCTAGCACAGAGACAAAAACATGGATAACGGCAAACCCTCTATTTTACATTGCAGACTGGCTTCTAGTGCCAGTTCTCATAATATACCATGGAAATACATTTATGTATTTCAAAAGATATATGTATGTAAGTTATATCAAAATTTCTAAATAAAAATCATGAGTTTAATTTCATATATACACAATTGATTTTAATAATGTACCAGAAAATAAATTACAGGAAATAACTTTAAAATGCAACTGAAGACAATTTTTCACAACAAACATTCCCACTGATTTCCCATGGGGTGAGACTGCAGTGCTCAAGGCAGGTAAATATCACAAATATATCAAAAAAACTCCAAATCATTTGATGCATTCACACATTTACATGAGCCACAAACATTCCTTTACAGGGACTGTACTTTGTCTATCACAGAACCAGGTTTTGCCATAAACTACAAAAACTTTGATACAAAATTGTATTTATATATTTATATTTTATACATGCCCTGTGTTTTCTTAAAAAATAACTAGACACGCTGTACAGACAATGCTAATTCATTGCTTTATAGCTGTAGGCAACTCTTTAGTTTTTGGATGGAATTTTCTCCCCCCAATATTATTAATGGCATATTATATACATGAAGGCTAAAACTGCAGAGAAAGAAAAGCTCTTCTCGATATGCATATCCTGTAGGACAAGGTCTTCAAATTTTAAAAGGCAAGACAATGTACACTTGAAGGTAACTCCCTTGGTTACAACTGTTATCTCTAAATGTAGTTTCTGTGGTGAATGATACACATGCATCTGGGTAATACTGGTAGAAAAGGCATTAAAGCAAGGAGTAGCTAGATGTAGTGGCTCAAACATGACTTCACAGCTGACTGCTACAGCTGACATGTCAACTGGATTCATGTTAACAGTTTACAAAGTGTTCAGAATTAAACGTTCAGTGGGACACTGTGGCTACATACATTCTGTTAAAAGATTTCCTTGAATAGGTTTGATAGCTGCTTCCCTGAAAAACCTCTTACAGTGGATATGTTTTCATAAGACAGAAACCACACTTCCTCCCCTAAGTACCCAAGACCACTGGTTCCGCTGTTACTATACCCTTTCCCCTGCCTCCATGGAACAGGCTGCATTTCAGAAGCACACCAAAGAGAGAGTCTCTCAATTGTCAACCTCTCCTGCACCCCCACCCCCTCCTTTTCCACATTATGGCAGCAAATTGTGAAGCCAGACAGATTAAACTACTTCTCTACAGTCACATGTAAACTTTGGTTTATTGAGTTCTCATTGTACAGCAAGCAAGTCTAGAATGAGTAGATGGATGAGATGAGATGAGATGAATTGTCAATCTGTCTTTAATCTGGCATGCTGAGACACTTGTTCAGTTAGGCCTGCTTTGATCGAGTTTGTAACCGATTGTCGCATGGTATCCTCAATCAAATTATCCCCAAGTGGTTTTATCACCTGCAAGATGAGAAATGCACAGAACAAAAGAAATAAAAGGTAACTTAAAATCTTTGAAACACTGGGGAGGGGTTTTTTTTAAAAAAAATTAAAATTATGAAATATGAAATGTATCCAAAGTGCAATCATAAAAAAGAAAAGGGAAAATAAAGATGAGTGCAGTTGCTCATTTTGACACTGTTAAGTATTTGATAACCCAAAGGTTCCTATCAGTCTGAAAACATTGGGTGCCATTTCACACACTATAATGCCGCATGAAACTCGTAGCACTTATGTAACAAGGTCCAGAAAGTCCTGCTTACTGTCTAATACAAGTGTGAACGCTTCAGGATAAAGAAAGGGAAAAGTAAAAATACTGGCTAATTTTTCTTCTTGTTATTGTTGGATGGGAGTCGCTGCCGTTGCGCTGAGGTAAAAGCACGGCGAATCGTTCGACGTCTAACAACTTCAAAGAATTTGGAACACACCTAAAACACGAAGCGAGTTGTTAGAAAAGCAGTTGCTAAAAAGCAGGGAGGAAACATAGTCTGGATGTTAAGATAGTCTCCATCGATATTCTCACCTTCTTGGGACTCCTCTGAAGCAGGAAATAAAAGATACAAAATACAAAGATTTTAAGTTAATAGTCAAGCAAGAAAAGTTAGACACTGGGTAGGAACACAGGAAAAGAATCAGCTGCATACAAGAAACCATATCAAAATGTTCTGAATTTATTATAAATTTTATTCTGCAAAATAACTAGGGCAGTGATGGCAATCCTTGGTATTCCAGGTGTTCTTGGACTTCCATAATTCTTCTGGCACTCTGTCTATCTGGTCCAAGCCACTGAATCTGTTCCATACCTCCACTGTGTATTCCCCCACCACCACCTCCTCCGGACAATGGGGAGGGGGCAAAAAGAAGGAAGAGGCAGCAACGGGCAGAGAGAAACCTTTAATCCATTTCAGCTGCCTCTCCCACCAACCCCTCTCTCCCCCTGGCATTTTGGTTCAAGCACGGCAGACCCTGGCTGCTGGGATGAGGCCTCCGACTCCTGCCCCCGCCTTCTCCCTTGGAATCTAACCCAGCGCTGCCACTGCTATTGCCACCACCTCAAAGAAACCCAGTGGGTCTTTCCCATTCACCAGGTCATCAGGGGGGAGGGGTGGTTGGTGTATGGTGCACCAACCAGCCCCCCCCCCCGGCCTTGGCAGATGGGAAAGACCCACTGGGCTTCTTTGCAGCTTGCAGCGGGAGCACTGGGTGAATTGGTTGATGCACAGCAATACCCAACATGTACCAATCAGCCATGGGGGGGGGGGCTGGTTGGTGCACGGCAATACCTCCCCCACAGAAACAGCACCCTACTGCCTGAAAGGTTCTGGCTTGGTGGGGGGACAGTGGTGGAAATCTAGTGTAGCTGCCAGGTGACATACTTCTGCCCACCTCTTGGGGGGGGGGGTCGTCACTGGGGCGTACCGGCCTGGTGATATGTCTAGCATGATGAACTATAACGAACTGCATAATTAGGAACTATCCTTCAAATACAAATCCTAAGACAGCTTACCTTTAAATGTTAAAAAACTGACCTCCTCTATTTGAGAAAGAAACCCACTTTTATTCTTCAGTTTTGAGAAGGTTCTTATTGTTTAAGCACCGAGATACAAAGGTTATTCTCCCTCCCCACAGTTTCTTTTTACTGGTTTGCATTTCTGTGTTTGTGCAACATCTGTGCAGAATAGGCCTCTAGACTAAACTGCACAACAGATCAGCTGGCAAGCTTTGAGAAAGTAAGCTATCTTAGGCAAAGAGATACCAACCTGTTCCCATAGTACTTCAGCCATCTGATCAATGAGTGTTCCAACTTCTCTGAATTCCCCAGAGTATTTAACGTATGCCCAAGTGCAAAAGGAGACTAGTGATAACCCCATCACAAGGTTACAGAGGGTAGCTATGGAGTTTATGCCAAGGAAGCCAGTCAGTCCTGAGATTATGTACATGGCAAACATGACGGCAAAGAGAGTGGCAGGAGTGCGAGCAGCATAGAAGATATTTTTGCCATCATTGTGCTTCACAAAGTTTGCATAGATTTCATCAACCTCTTCTTCAAGCTGGTCTTGGTAACGACGACAGAACTCTTCGCCTCCCATCTTTTTGATTGAACGGAACTGTTTTATAGCTAATTCTTTAAGATCTTGATGCTTTTGCTGTAAGTCAGCAGGAGCAATATATGGTTTGTCTCCACCACAAACCTATTGGAATGAGTAAAATTGATGCATTAACATATGCCTTCGAACTGATGTCAAATGTTAAAGTGACTAAAAGGAAAGTCAGGGCAATACAAATTAACAGTTAAATGAAAAAGGGAGATAAACATTCAAATCGCCACAATCACAAATATTACTCAGATGCTCTATAGGCCATTAAAGGTAAAGGTCACCCTTGCTTGAAAGCCAGTTGTAGCCAACTCTAGGGTATGGTGTTCATCTCCTTTTACAGCCAAAGAGCCAGCGCTGTCTGTGTCTGCAGATGTTTCCATGGTCATGTGGCAGGCATGACTAGACGCAGAGCACACGGAATGCTGTTATCATCCCACCAAAGTGGTACTTATTCATCTATTTGCAACTTCTTTCTTTCAAACTGCTAGGTTGGCAGGAAATGGGACAGACGACAGGAGATCACTCCGTTGTGCAGCACTCGGGTCTTGAACTATTGACCTGACAACCTTCCAGTCAAGTTCAGCATCTTAACCACTAAGCAACTGCAGTCCCTACTATGGACCATTAACTGTCTGTAAATCTGGTCTACCTCACATATTGTAATAGAAAGGAGATGACAAAACGAGCTGCACCACTGTGAACTCCTTGGCGTGAAAATGGGAAACAAGTGCAATAAATCACAATAGCAAATGCTGGAAGATGACACCTTTATTATTAATTAAAAGACATAGCTTATAGATAGCAGCTTCAGACAGATAGCTTGCTTCTGGCTAAATCTGACTCATGCGTATGAAGCAAGAGCAAAGGGCATCTGTTCATTTTATATCACCTTTATATTTAGCACTGAATATAGAGTTATCTAAGGTTCCTCTAGTGTGCTCCATGAACAATGTATTGGAGGCCTGGAGGACATAAACTCATTAAACAATGCATAAGAGATTGGGCATCAGAGCATATTTTTCCCTACCAACCTCTCAGCTCCACATAAATATTCTTCCATCTTACCCACTTGCTCTTAACTGTGACTCATCATTTTAAATGCACCAATTTAACTGCAGTGGATTCTGTCAAAGTAGTAGGCATGTACTTTAAATAGAGGCAATCCACACAAAAACTTTCTCCTGCATTCTTATCAAGTTATAACATTATTTTTACAGGTTTAAACTGGAATACCTGCCCAGTGTAGATTTTGTTCTATAAGTACTTCTTGATAGTAACAAACAGTTCACATTTTATACAATACCTGCTCCATTCCTTTGTTGTAACTGTCCTTTGCTCCAGCTACTGCGGCAAGGTTGTTGGCTTCTGCCGTTGCCTAAAAAGCAAATTTAAACAGCTTGAATGAGGTTTCTATGGTACATTTTCTATACTACATACAGAGACTAATAATGTACTCTAACAATTTTCTACTAAAATGCTGTGTCAATTACTGCAACAGTCACTCTGCAATGACAAGGTTTGGGAGGAATTGTATGATATGGTTTGAAATTATTTTATGGATTTCTCTGCAGCAGAATATCAAAAGTGTGTGTTTTTTAAACACAGTTTTAAGGCAACTTTCCCTAACATGTTCTCCAGATGTGCTAAGACTCCAACTTCTAAAACCGTTGGGGCAGGTTACTCTCAAGACCAAAGGAGACAGAGATTAGTCTTGCAAGGTGTTTTTTTAATTAGGACCTTAAAGTTCATAAACAGGAACCAGCTACAAAGCAACTTATTACACCCCATGAGCTGTACACTAGAGCAGGGGTCCCCAACCACCAGACCACAGACCTGTACCAGGCCACGGGCTGTCCCGAACTGGGCCACCAGGGGGCAGTGGTGAAGGTGCTGGGAGCCCCTAAGGCAGCCTTCTGCCCTCAATGTGCTCTGCCAGGTCTGCCCAGCGAATTGAACAAGAGCACAGGCTTCAGACACAGCAGACAGGCAGGTAGCTGGGCTCCTCCTCCATGTTGCTTAACTACAGTGGGGCTCCCCCCCCCCCGCCTGTGTGCACTATCCAATCCTACCACCCCCACTTACTGTCTGTGGTGCAAAAAAGGTTGGGGACCCCTGCACTAGAGTGACCAGCGATATACAAATGACAAGTCTACCCCTCAGGAAATTGTAACAGTTCAATTTAGGCCTACAAATGTTATTGCTCAGCAAATGTAATGCACATCACTTGCCTCTAACTGATCTATCTTGTAACCTTCCTGTGAAATGGCTTAAGGAATACCACTCTCAATAAAGTTACCACAAAAAATAGATTGGGGGGAGGGGGACGGGACAATCCTAATGCATTTGATAATACTTTACAAGGGGGTTGTGTGTATAATCCAAGTGTGTCACATTAACGTTTAATCAGCAAAGTGATGTCAAGCTTCAATTATTTCTAATTAAAAAATACAAACCAGCCAGACTTTCAGTCTGATTTTTTAAAAATATACAAGCAGCAGCCTATATGTGCCAATAATACTCAAAAGGATTCAAGCACAGGTACAGTGTTGTCAAACCGAGCAGAAAAGTTTCTGCTACACAATAACATAGGCAAAGCTGTGCTGGAATAGCCTGCTAATTTATCTAGTCTAGCATTCTCCTTGTTGCGGTTGCCATCTGTCTGCCTCTGAAAACTCCCCAAAACTGGAACATCAATGCAACAAGCCTTTCTCATTGTTAGTCCACAGTGATTACTGGAACAAAACAGAAGCAGCAAGCTGGTTTGATGGCGTATAAAAATGCATGTTCTGCACATAGGTCTACATATATAATCAGACTGAAACCTGCAGGACAAGATGGTGGCTCTCAATTTGTGGTGATGTGACAAAACCACAAATTTGATGCCATCAGAAACAATGTTATATTTTACCTGGAGCATTGACTTAGGATGAGGTAGTTCCTCTCCTTGGTAGATTTTAATGTACGCCTAAAAATAAAATTTAATTAAATAAGACAATTCACTCTATTAAGAAAATCCATTACATTATCATTTACAATGTACAAAAGTAAATGCCATAATACTTATGTATTCACTGAGTAACCAAAATACTGCAGAAAAGGATGATAGCTATGTCTGCATTCACAAAACTTAAATTAAGACTAATTTTGATGTATTCAGTTATGCTCCTTGTGGTATTTGACAGAGTTACACTTTATGAGTGGCTGTCATCTTCATAAACAAAATCAATTAGATTCTATGTTGCTCAACATGCCTTCTTGGGCTGATGACAGCTAACTCATCTTTCCTTGAGATAGATGCATCCATTACAGTCAGAACACACTACTGTAAAGTCAAGGGGCAGCCATTCTTAGAATGGCCTGGCAATGAATGTACCGTATATACTCGAGTATAAGCTGAGTTTTTCAGCCACAAAAATGACCTGGGGAAAAAACAGACTCGGCTTAAACTCGAGTCATCTTATGACAGGCCGCACCACTGGGGTCAGGCCAGGCGAGAGAGCACCTTTTGGAGCAATTTTCCTCACCCATTCCTTCCCCCATTTCCTCCTGGTACGGCACGGCTTGCGGCGGATTTCTCTGGTAAGTTCCTCCAAATCTTCTTTCCTTCCCTTCCTCCTTATCTTCTTTCCTTCCTCCATATCTTCCCTTCTTCCGCTCCCTTACTTCGGCACAGGGAAGGCAGGCTCGGCAGCAGAATTCTCAAAATCCAGCAATATACCTTCCAAAAATGTGGCATTAGTAATGCTATGGATGGCAAGGAAGACAGCACTTAGTATGAGAATGACAGCAGTGATAGTGATGACTGTGATCTCAGTGATGACAACGTCTATGACAATCTCACACCAGCTGAAGCTCTGCTTGAACATACAGATGATGATAAGGAATCCAGTTTTGAAGGATTTTAACATTGTTGATATATTGTTTTTGTTGAGCCTATTCTCGACTTACAAAGCTAGTTTACTAATGTTAGACTTGTTAAGTCCTTCTACTCATGTATTTTCTTTGAAATAACTATTTAATACATTACCCCATGGATGTCTCAATTAACATAATTTTATTTTCATGTATTATTGAAACTCACTAACATCTGCTGCGTTTTCCACCCTCGGCTTATACTTGAGTCAATCTGTTTTCCTGGCTTCTCAGGTAAAAATTAGGTTTTGTTGTTGTTGTTCAGTCGCACAGTCGATTGACCCTTTGGGACCCCATGGACCATTGCCCAGCTGTCCCCATTGTCTCCACAATACCATCTAGCCATCTCATTTTTGGTTGCCCCCTTCTTCTTTTGCCCTCCACCTTTCCCAGCATCAAGGCTTTCTCAAGTGACCCCTCTCTTCTCATTTGATGTCCAAAGTACTTAACATTATCTTTACTATCTAACCTTCTAAGGAGTAGTCAGGGTTGATTTCTTCTAAGATCGACGTATTTGTTCTCCTCGCTGTCCAGGGGACTCTCAAAACTCCAACACCACACTTCAAAGGCGTCTATTTTTCTGTACTCAGCTTTCCTAATGGTCCAGCTCTCACAACCATACATTACCACCGAGAATACCATTGCTTTGACTATGCGAATTTTTGTTTTCAAGGTGATGTCTCTACTTTTCACTATGTTCCCCAGGTTTCTCATAGCTTGTCTGCCGAGAATCAGTCACTTTTTTATTTCATGGCTGCAATCTCCATCTGCAGTGATCTTGAATCCTAAGAAAGTAAAATCTGTCACAGCTTCTACTTCTTCCCCATCTATTTTCCAGGGACTGATAGGGCCTGTTGCCATGATCTTCATTTTCTTGATGTTGAGTCTCAAGCCAGTTTTTGTACTATCTTCTTTCAACCTAAGCAAGAGCTTCTCCAGGTCTCCCTCACTTTCTGCCATTAGAGTGGTATCATCTGCATATCTCAAATTGTTGATGTTTCTCCCAGCAATTTTGATATTCAGGTCAGCTTATACTCAGGTATATACGGTACTTGTAGCACTCCAGTAACATCTGGGAACTACTGCCATCATAATGAAAAGAAAGGAACCAAAAGATGTAACAGCCTAGATTGAAAGAGCATGGCAAACTATACACAAATAATGTCTATATTCAATCTTCCTCAAAAATCATGGCCTGGGTGGGAACCGTAGTGAAAATCTTATCTTTCTTTAACTACTCAAGAACTCTTTAAGCTACTGGAAATATTTCCCTAAATTAAGAAAAGAGTTATAAACAGAGAAGATGACTAAGGGTAGGTGATGATGAAGTCAGCTTACTTTTGAACATAATGGCCTTAACATACAACACTGAACACCACTATGTCCTGCTAATTTCACTGGGTTTTATTAACACAGCAGGCTGAGAGAATCAAACTAAAGAGCTTTACAGGTCATTCTATATCTTAAATAACCAATCATAAATAGCTGCCTACCTTAAAATATTGCACAAGATCTCTACAAGTCACCTTTGAGCCACTGATCTCTTTTTCTACCAAATTTTCAGGGTCAAGCAGCAATGGAACCAGATTCTGTAGCTCTCTCTTAAAATCATCATCAATGTCTAATGGGAGTAGATGAAGAAAAGAAGTTGCAAGTTTGTTCAATTTACACAAAGCTTCTCAAAGAAGTTGGTTGTGGCATAACAGTATTCAAAATATCTTAATTTGATAAATTAGACATCAGAAAATAAAGCTTAGCTAATCTTGTAGATTTTTATGAAATAAAATATTAACAATCTGAGCACCATTGCCTTCCATCTAAATGGTACTCCTGAATCAGAAAACACAAGACAGTGAAGCCTTGTACTATACTAATTCATTTTAAACTTGTTAAAATTTAAGTTGTTAAATTTCAACTCAAATCAAAAATTCAGTTGCCTAATACATGTCCTACTTGCTAAGATACAGTGGTACCTCGGATAATGTTTGCCTCGGATAACACTAAAATCAGTTAACGTCAGGGAATTTGAGGCAAACATTTGCATCACACAACGTTAAGATAACATTGTGCGATGCAAATGTTTGCTTCAAATTCGCCAACATTGATCTCTGCCCCAAAGCCTGCAGGGCTAGAGATCAGCCCTGCGGGCTTTGGGGCAGAGATCTATTGAGGCTCAGAATGCCCGTTTGGTTGGGAGGAGATTGGATGCTCCCGTTCTCCTCCCAACCAAGCCGGCGCTATGAAGCTCGCGCCAGCGGCATGGCTGGGAAGCCGACCAGGGAAGCAGAGAACAGCCCAGTGGGATTGAGGCTTAGATCACCGTCGGTAATGTACCCTTGCTTTTGCGAGGCTTGTCTCATTACCTGCGGAGATCCCAGCCACAATCCCACTGGGCTGTTCTGTGCCTGTTGAGGCTGGGATCTCCGCCAGTAATGTAACTTTGCAAGTAGTTTCTCCCCAAACACACTGGGACTGCAGGGGTGTTTGGGGAGAGATTGGCGTCTGCCAAAGAGGCAGGCGGATCGACCCCCTGTTCCCTTTCCTCTTTTGAAAAGGAATAGGGCTTTTTTTTAACGTTTGATCAATTCATCGCATAATGTTAAAAACCAGATAACGCTAAGACTTGTGGAACCAAGTCTTAGCGTTATCCGAGGTACTAGTGTATCCCATTCTTAGAATAAAAATAAGCAGAAATTACCAAAAGTGCTCCTTGACATGTTTAGGGGTGCCATTTGAGCCTTTCCTCCCCAAACAGTTTTTTAAAATAAGCACCAAGTAAAAGTGTTCACCAGTTCATTAACCAGTGAATAAATCTGAAAACAGAGCATTTCATGGCTAAAGACACTATAGCCAATTCTAGTGTAACAAGTTTTTTTAAAAGCCTTTAACAGACATAACAGGAATCCATGTTTTCCCACTTTGTGGGAAACTGTCAATTGTGGGAAAGGAATGGTTTCAGGTCCTGTCTTGTTCAATAAACAGTAAATCGAGTATACTATACACAAACTTAGTACAGAGGCCAAATTTTCGCCTTTAGCTCCCCAAGCAGGCTGTACTGGACTCAGGAGTAGCAATTCTTGGTCATCTAAAAATGGTAAATATGAATGGTTTTGGATGGAAGGGCCTTAGCTGACCTGCTGCAAACCCACAAAACAACAATTACTGTTTCAGAGGTTTTTTTGAGCACAAATAGGCCTTTAGAGAGGCAAAAAAATAAATAAATAAAAAAGGGGGGCACTTATTATGAAATCTGAGGTGCTTTTGAGAGGATCTACTTGGCTGCTGCATATTGTAAACAGGGCTACTTGATGCCCACTTGTGATTTAAATGTACAGTTCTGAAAAGGAGATTTAAACTACACTAAAACACCGGATAACGATTGGATCGGATAACGCTAAAATCGCATAACGTTAAGTAATCTGGGGAGGAGAATTGAATCAAATAACGTTAAGGTCCTATGGGATGGATCAGATAACAACCACTAAAGCCTGTGCGGTTACAATGTATCTCTATGGAGCATTAACATTATCCGATCCATCCCATCGGATTTTAACATGCATCGGATAACACTAAAAATCGGATAACACCAAGACTTTTGGAACCAAGTTTTAGCGTTATCCGGTGTTTTACTGTATACTACTCCTCAGAGCTAAGAAAGTGAGAAGATAAGCTTGCAGGCTGACTAAGGAGTACATATATATTGGGAAACAATGGTTTCCTATTGCATCTGACCAAGGTTAAATGGTAAGTTACTTATGTCAGCTTTTAAGCTGCGACTAAAAGCAACAGGTTGTCTATTTGTAACTATCTTAATGACAAACTTTCAAGCCAATACAATAGTACAGTGGTGCCTCGCTTAAAGAGCATAATGCGTTCCACAGGATTGCTCTTTAAGCGAGTTTGTTCTTTAAGCGAAATACCCTTGTAAGTGACCAATTGTGGGGGGGGGGGGGATTGCAAACCCCAATTTATTTGTTAAGCAAGTTTTTGGTTGGTTTTATTTGTTAAGCGAAGCGAACATTCAGAGAAAATTCTGCTCTTTAAGCGAGTTACTCTTTAAGCGAAACGCTCTTTATGCGAGGTTTGACTGTACTTCAACACACCCATTGCTTTACTATAGGTAAAGGTCACCTTTGCTCAAAGGCCAGTTGTATCCGTCTCTAGGGTGCGGTGTTAATCTCAGTTTACAGCTAAAGAGCAAGTGCTGTGTCTGCAGATGTTTTTGTGGTCACTTGGCAGGCATGACTAGACACCAGAGTGCACGGAACACTGTTTACTTTCTCACAAAAGTGGTACCTATTTATCTACTTGCAATTCATTGCTTTCAAACTGCTAGGTTAGTGATGGCGAACTTTTTAGAGACTGAGTGCCCAAACTGCAACCCAGAAAACATTTATCACAAAGTGCCAACACAGCAACAGGCGAGGAAGTAAATGCTCCCATTGGGCTACTTGGCAGAGAGGCTGGGTGAACTCTGTGCTGCAGTGATTGCACAGGTGCTCACAGAGAGAGCTCTGAGTGCCACCTCTGGGCATGCGTGGCATATGTTCGCCACCACTGTGCTAGGTTGTCAGGAGGTGGGACAGATATGGGAACTCATTCCATTGTGCAGCACTTGGGTCTCAAACGGCTAACCTGCCGACCTTCCAGTCATCAAGTTCCGCATTTTAACCACTAAGCCACCACAGTCCTTTGCTTTATCATACCAAATGTTTATAGAGGATTAAAATGGAATTAGTAGGAACAGCTTCTGGTACTCTTTATCCTTCCCATCAAGATACATGTGTATTTAATTTTAAAATCACAAGCACTACATAGAATCATAGAATACTTGAGTTGGAAGGAGCCTAAGTCCATTGAAACCAACCCCCCGCTGAATGCTTCAGTTCACCATATCTTTTCACGATTGGCAGTAAACTCACATTTGAATATAGACTTAAGTAATTTAAACAGAAAATCTCCTACCATTCAGCCTCCCATCAAAGCTTGGGTTAGTTGCAACTTTAAGACCAGGGTGTGGCAACAGGAAACAGCCAAGATTACTGAAACATGAGTGAATGTGTTTCCTTACATTCTGGAGCTCTTCATGCTGGTGCAGCTTTACCTGGGAACAAGGAAACAAAAGAAAGACTCTAAAAAAATCTTCTGTAACAGTAGAAAATTTTGCGTAAAATATTACCGCTGGCTTAATCCTCAAGCAAATACAGTACTTGCATATTCTATTAGGCAACACTTTTATTGCTTACAAATATCGTCTTATGCCTGTAAACTATTTACAACACAGTGTAGCTTACCTGCAATCTCTTTTCTAGAAATTGTTTCCCTCCTATTAAGCCATAGGGATGTTCATAAGGATAGCTCCAGTCTCTAATTAAGAACATAAGTGTCTATATGGGAAAATCAGATCAAACAATCAACAGTAATCCTGGTAACGAAACAAAAAAGCTACAATCACGAAACTTTTAAGAGTTAAGCAGTGCTACCCATCTTTTAATGAATAGATTCTAATAACAAAATTCATTTATCTAGAAAAGTGTAATAATGTTGCTGAAGGCTCTGAACATTTCCAGAAAGATTCTACTCTAATTTACTGTCTTATCATGTATATCATGACAGGCAACATACCTCTGGAATTAATAAAACTCAAACTATGATTTCCCACAGCAACCATTTTAAAGCAGGCCACAAAATTACAGTACAGTACTATCCTAGATCAGTGATGGAGAACCTTATAGAGACCAAACTGCAACCCAAAACCCACTTTTTATTGCAAAGTGTTAACACAGTACAGGGGAGGAAGGAAACGCTCCCATTGGGTTGCTGGACAGGGGGTGGGGCAAACTCTGTGCTGGGGTGACTGCACGGGTGCCCCCAGAGAGGGCTCACGCATGCCAGAGGTTCGCCATCACTGTCCTAGCTAAATATATAGATCCCTAGTGTTTCTGAAACAGAAGGCTTCAGCACTGCAATCAGCCCAGTGTCTCATTTTAACTCTTTGGATCAGATGGGATGCTAAAAGGCCATCAGCACCATCTTCCTGTGTGCATGGTACACAGGTCACTTTTGATGGGAGAGCTGCAGCATGCAAAACTGAGGAGAAGGCAAGAGGAAACAGACAACAAACAAGGGCTAGAAGAGAGAAAATGGAAAAACCACAGGAGATGGGAGGCCAAAAGAGACAAAATGGAACCCCAAGGAGCCAGAGAACCTGAAATGGGTAGAAAGCTTTCCATTCAGGAAAATTAAATGCACTAGTACCTCGGATAACGATGAGACTTGGTTCCACAAGTCTCATCGTTATCCGGTTTTTAACGTTGTGCAATGCATTGATTGTACAACGTTAAAAAAAGCCCTGTTCCCTTTCCGAAGAGGAAATGGGAGGGCCCCCCGATCGGCCTGCCTCTTTCGAATCACAGCATGGGATCAGCTGCTTGGGTTGGGGTTGAATCAGGTGCATGTCCGTTCAATCCCCCAACCCAAGCGCTGATTGTATGCTGTGATTGCAGCACCAGGGTAGGTCGGGAACAGCACAGATTGGGTCCCCCGACCTCCCCAGGGCAGGTGTGTCAGAGAACCGGAAATTCTGGGCTCTCTGAGCCCCCTGCCAGCTCTGGGGAGGTCGGGGGACCCGATCCGCACTGTTTCCAACGTTCCTCCATTTCTCTGGCTGCTGCAGCAAGCCAAAATGTCGGGATTTCAAATCCCGATGTTTTGGCTTGCTGCAGCCTCCAGGGAGGTGTGGGAACTTCAGAAATAGCATGGATCAGGTCCCCCGACCTCCCTGGAGCTGGCAGGGGGGTCAGGGAGCCTGAAATGGGTGAAAAAAAACAGACCTTTTTTTGCCCATTTCGGGCTCCCTGACCCCCCCTGCTGGCTCCGGTGGGTGGGGGTCAGGGGACCCGATCCACAGCTGCGTGGTGGCAAGCCAATGGGGACTCCCCGTCGGCTTCCCTAGCCACCCGCCCCTGCCTCCGCAGCTGTGGGGTGGCTGGGGAAGCCGTCAGGGGAGCCCCCGTCAGCTTTCCAGCCACCCCACCCCTGCCTCCGCAACTGCAGGGTGGCTGGGAAGCCGAACGGAGAACTCCGTTCAGCTTTTCCTGCCACCCTGCTGCTACGAACGACTGCATTGGATAATGCTAACAGATCGTTATCCGATGAATTAGCGTTATATGATGCAGTCGTTATTCAAGGTATTACTCTATTCCCCTTGCTTCTGCAGCTGAATGTTATGCAAGATGATTTTGTCCTTTATTTGGTCTTCAAAACTTAAGCACAGAATTCCTGTTAAGTCACAAACAAGAAAAACTAACTCAATCATAATTCTACAAGGTCAACACATTTGCTACAGCACTTTCATGGGCTTCTGTCTGTTTCTAAGCCCAATTCAAGCTGTTGGTTATGACCCATAAAATCTTATACAACATGTTCCAGGCTATTTGTAGGGACCACATTTAGGGATAAGACTTTTAAAAAAATTGGACTCCATCTAATCATTTGCAGCCCAGGGCACTATTTGCTCTTTCATGGGAACATAATGGCTCCTGGTGGACACTTCATTCTCCACATGTGAGGTGAAAAACTCCTCTGAGGACCTTGATTTTTTGGCAGCAGTTCCCATAATTATGGCTGGACAAATTCCTAGCCAATTCTGCAGGCTAAAGTTCACAAAATATGAATGTTCCATTTCTAACTACATATTCTTTATGTGAGCCTGTCTAGTTTTAAGATCTTTAGGCAGGTTCTTTCTCTTTGCCCCACTGCTTGTATAGTGAGGATACAAGAGAACTAGGATGGCCACTGGCCTAATATTCTTGTATTGACAAGCAAAACAATTCTCTTTCACTAGATCTTTGGCAAATGAAAATGGCTAGGACAAAAAGACTTTTCTGTGTAGGACAGGGTAATTTTTAACTCTTTGTTAAGTGTTCTAAATCTATTTTAAGCTGAAGGCCTTTTAACCTTATCATTTGCTTTCACAATGTGTTTAATTATGTGGTACTTTAATATGTTTAATTTCATTTTAGAAATATAACTGTTTGTAGTTGTATCTTTTAAAAATAACTTTGTAAGCTATTATGGGTCCCTCTACTGGAAGAAAAACAGAATGGAAATGAAATCACATATCTCACATATCAGAACAGAAGTGGAAACATGTTATGATCAGTGTTCATTGGTTTCTATTGCTTAAGCCAGGGATTCTCAACCTGCGACCTGCTGGCCGAACACAGCCCATGGCGCCATCTCTTTTGTGGCCTCCCACCGCCTCAACCACACCAAGAAGTGCCATGTGGTGGAGGAAGGGCAAAATGACCATCCAGCCCCCAAAGCTGTCTGAGGGTGCGTGACCCGGCCCCCAGCATAAAAAGGTGGAGAACTCATGACTTAAGCTAAACAAATATGAAAGAAATAACAACTACAGCAGTAACTACTATGCTGTTACCTGAAATGGCTTTTGGTAAATTTCTTCCATTGCTAATCTTCCATATTCCGTGAACAACTGTGGAACAAAACTATTTAGAATGTATGCAAAAAGTGCAAAAACAAAAAGCACTGCTATACATACTAAAAATTAAAGTTCAGTTTTGGATTTCATAATAATTTATTAAGTTAAGCAACTGTATTGACTGAAGTCAGGAAAAGAAACACTTTCCCTTTAAACTTTGAAAGTGAAAAATAAAGAGGACCAGACTACAGTGCAATAAACTGTTAAAACTGATGTTAGATTTGAGTTCTGTTGGTTGATAGTCTTAAGCAATTAAAATGAATAATTACTTGGGAAGGAAAGTTCAGAATTTTGGATTACAAATCCCATAATTTTTAATGGTAGGACAATATTTATTTGTGGGCAAACTATAAGTGCAAAAGTGCTGGAATACATAGGAAAAGTGACAGTAAACCAGAAAGGAATAGTGCTGCTAATAACAACTGCAAAAGCGCACTGTAAGATATGCTGTGATCTAAGAGCAACAGAATCTGTGATCACACTGAGAACCAATAAAACTGTTTAAGAAATAAACAAACATTAACAAAGACATGACTTTATTAAATTTACACAGAATACCAAGATCTATAAAAATAGATTTTAAAATATTTAGATTCAAATCCCCAAACAGGCATAGAAACATCTTTTCCTTGTAATTGTGTAATTTCATACTTTTTTTTCAAGTATTAACTGTTATATAGTGCTTCCAAATCCTTTTTATCTTTTAATGGAAGCATGTGTCATAAAAAGAGCATTTAGATCAGACCCTGGTTAATAGAAGGATATTAGGCTTATTTTTTTTAAAAAAACTCTCAAGACAAGGAGCATTACACACCACAAATTCGGGCTTTTTATAATTAATCTTTATTATTCTTAAATGGTAACAAACTGTTTTACCCATATCAGGACATCAACGTGTCATTCTGTTTTTAGCCACAGTTCCTTTTATCATATATGTATTCCCCACATAGTCAGCAACCATACCTCCTAGAACAGGGGTCCTCAAACTTTTTAAGCTAGGGGCTAGTTCACGGTCCCTCAGACTATTGAGAGGTCGGACTGGTGGTCCTGTCATGGTGACCACCCCAAGTTTGGGCAGCGGCAGGAGCAGGGCCACCACTGGCAGCAGCAGAAGGGATGGAGGGGATGGCAGGATGTCCACTGTGGCGGTGGTTGCAGCGCTGGCTATTGTGACAGACAGCGGGGGTCTCCCCACTGCCACAGGTCACTGGGCTTTTTGCAACCATAGGGAAATAAAAGATTGTGGAGGGGGCCTGTTTCTTTTGTTTGGCAATCCCCCACCACCACTTCCCTGCTTACCAGCCTGGAGGAGCTGCATGGCGTGGGTGAAGGATGGGTCTAAGCTATCCTTTGCCATGGGTTCAGGCAGGTAAATGTTCTCGGGTGGCTCGGTCTTGGTGGAGGTTGCTCTGGCCACTGACCCTCCTAATCCCTCACCACCGGGGCCGCCACAGCCAGCAGGGCTGTGGCTGGGCCTCATGGATCATGGCCTCCCTCTGCCCTCACCGCCCCTGAGAGGCCTCCATAGGGAGGCTCCAGTGGCCTGAGGTGATTGGAGGCGGGCAAGGCTGCCACAGGCAGAAAAGGCAGGGCTGGGCCCCCTGCCCAGGCAGGCAGCAATGGAGAGGTCCTTGCACCGCTGCTGCTGTCCTCACTTCCACCACCACTGCCATGGAGAGGCCTCTACGGGGAGGCTCCAGTGGCCTGAGGCAAGACTGGTGGTGAACAAGCCCAGCCCTGGCCTCCAGGTGGGCAGCAATGGATAGGTCCTTGTACCGCCAATTCTGCTGGCATGGGGAGGCAGGCAAGGCCAGTGGTGAACAAGGCCAGGCTGGCCCCCGAGGTGGGCAGCGACAGAGAGGTTCTTGCACCACTGCTTCTGCCGCCTCCGCTTCCGTCACCACCACCCCACACACCTGCCTCGCTCACCCAGGTACAAGGTAGGGAGGGGACAAGGATTGAGGTGGCAGCCGCAGCAACACCAATGGCCGCAGCAAAGGAGTGGGTTGGAACATTTGATGTCACAGGTCGTAGTTCGAGGACCCCTGTTCTAGAACAAAATGCTTTGTAATGCTAGGGTCTCTCAAAGGAAGTACTTGTCATGTTCTAGGGGCAAAAGTATTGCCACTTCGAAATAAAATACTAATGGATATTATGAGATTATTATCATGATGGACTTACCTGCAAATGCTGAAGATCATCTTCTTGGATGTTCTGTGATAAATTGTATACCTGTAAAACAAGTTTCTATTCAAATTTTTGCAACACAGTTTTTGTACTTATACCAGTCAGAAAATATTTCTGGCCAGCAGCATTGAGTCAATTATTAACCAAACTATAATCATGAGTTGGGGTCTGTGGTGGTTTAGTGGTTAAGATGCTGAGCTTGATGACCAGCAGTTTGAGACCCGAGTGCTGCGCAATGGAGCGAGAACTCATTGTCTCTCTCAGCTCTTGCCAACCTAGCAGTTGAAAAACAACAAATTATAAGTACATAAAAAGGTACTGCTTCGGTGAGAAAGGCAACAGTTCCTTTCACAGCCAGGCACAGTAATTGTGAATACAGTAATGTGGGTCATCTTGGTCTTGGTCTCCAAGGATACATCCTCACACTTTCATGATCTCTTTTAGTAATGAACTTTATAGCTTCCCTTCCAAGCCTTAGTTTGCTTTGATTTATTGGCTGCAGTCTCCATTTGGACATTTGATAGAGCTGAGGTATACACATTTTTAACAATCCTAATTTCTTCACTGCCAATGTTACAGTTATACATAAGTGTGTATATGTACCAACTCAACATTCCATGTACAGTATATGTCAAAGTAGATTCTTCGTCTGCAAAACATCTGGTTCTGTGTCTCAGCTAAACATTTGCTACAAAATAGGCACCACTGTCAGATCAAATTTTCCTTCATCCCCACAAAAATGATACAGCAGAGAGAGAGAGAGAGGGGGGGGGGGCGGCTATGAACCAGGTGTAAGTGATGTGTAGATATCTAAAGAACATGAAAGAAAAAGAAACTGCATTGCCATGCAAATGTCTGCTCATATAATGACACATTTTACTCTGTGACATTGTCTTTTAGAGCAGTAGAGAATGGAACTAATCAAAATCGTGAGTGTTGGGATAACAGCAATCTTACATGCACTAATACTGGGAATCAGTGGGAAGGGGCTTTTACAGTCTTACATTCTTTATCACTAATTTGACTGGTAAAGTTTTTGCCACCTGATATTTCAGGGAAGCTCCTGCCCCCACTATACCACATTGGTAAACAGGTTTTAAAATAAAATAAAAATGAAAACCAGGGGTGATAGTGTTAGAAATGTTTAAAAGCTTGGATGGCGTGGCATGACCAACTTTAAAATTACAAATAGAAAAATTCTGCAGCTGTGTTACTGAGTGATGGCATAATGGAATAAATATCCCTAGGCAGATCTGTTCTCTTTCCTTGGTATTGCTTGCTTTCGTTATAGAGCTACCAGCAAATGTTATAGACAGAGTTGAATTTCACTTTGAAAGAATTTGGGGAGATTTATTTATTTATTTAAATTTGATTATCACCCTCCTCCCCAAAGGGACCCAGGGCGATTCCCAACACAACAGTAAGACAACAATTTAAAACCAGTTCAGAAATTATAAGTTTTAAAAGTTTTAAAAGAAGCTTAAAAACTTAGCATTAAAAACCAGGCATTATAGCTAGGAGGCACTGGGTGTCAAACCAGCCAGCCAGCTGGGGAAATTGATCGATCCATTTCCCAGACCTGACCTGCCAGCCAGGTTTTCAATCATTTCATGAAGGACAGCAGCTCCGTTTGCAGGCGTAGTTCTATTGGGAGGAGGTTCCACAGGGCCGGAGCAGACTTACATATAAATATATAATGGGCTTACATATAAATTAGAATAGGAAAGTAAAGTGTGATCTTCCATTATCAGGATGGTATAAAGTGATTTTGAATACAGTACAGGAATTAATGATAAATTAAAATGTAATAATAAGATAAAAGGGGTGTCAGAGATTTGAGGGAGTTTTTATAAAATTTGTATTAATAAAAGGGGAGGAATGTCCACCTTTGCAAGAAACAATGCAATTTTGGAAAGGCTCTATAAATGTAAGACATTTTGATAGTATTTCTAATGGCCCTAATGAGTGGGACATTGTTTGAATGATTATGTTTAAGTTATGTACTATGCATTATTTCTATTTTTTAAAGTACTTTAAAAAGAAGCAATGTGTACTACATTTGATAGCTACTTTTAACTGTAATGCCCCGCAGCAGAAGACAAAACAGTTCCACAGCACAGCCAAATGTACACTATTCAGGTAATGCCACACATTCTTGTTCCTCTGCACTTTGTAAGCCAAATATGCATCTGAGATAGCCAAATGAGACTGCTCAGAGTCTGGAAACACCTTACACATTGACCCTTACCTGGACCGAACTTGTCATAGTGCTCAGAGCAAATACTGTTGCACAGTCTTTGATAGTGGATTGGCTATCAAAGGCACCTTGGGTATCCATCAGTAACACAGCAACCTAGAAGTAAAAAGAAAAAGTAGTCATTTTAGTTAGTTACTGCATTAGCAATTTCTGTTAAGCTCCTACAACATATTCTCAGAATGAATAAGTAAGGAGATAAAATACACTTTCATCTGATGTTTCTACCTATGGGAAAACATTGTTTGTCCATATTTTGTCTTAACCTTAGTTTCTTGTCTGCAATATAGATTATGCATCAGGGCAATCAAATTCAGGTACAATCAATTATTTCAGAGTGAGCCATTCACACAAAGGACTATCACAGTCTATAAAGCATAAATGGAGCTTCTGAAATTCTTGGCACACTCCACTAGCCAACATATATTTGCAGCATGATCTCTTGGCATATCTTCCTCTTTGAAATCCAATTTGAACTTTGGGCATTTCACACTCTATATACAGTAAAATTATTTCTAGCAATGTCTTGAAATCAGCTTACTTGCACAGGAAATTAAGTTACTGCACTGTTTGGCATCACCTTTCTTGGCAAGAGGAATGTATAATGTTCTAAAGGAAATTGGATAGCAACAAGTTCAGGAACTGGTCTTGCAGAAACTTTCCTATTGGTCATTTCTTCCCCATTTTAATTATTTTACCTCCACAAACTGTTTGGCTCTGTTTTCAATTTAATACTATTATGGCACTATTTATATTTAAAAGATTGTTTAGACAAGAGGACGAACAGCAATATTTCTTAATTATTAGCTACTGACTATGAGGACAGAATCAAGCAATATTCTAACTTACTTCAAAGATCAGATAAAAATGTTGCATCAGACATTTAATAGTTTACCTTTGTCCCATCAGGCTTGGGAACTATGAACACTTCATTCCAAACCTGAATCCCAGTTGTTTCTCTCTCACAGCCTCCTCTCCATGTAAACCCAGTCAAAGGCTCATTGGTTCCACCTATCCAAGACAATGAGTCCTAGAACAAGGATTAGATATTTATTCAATAAGACAACAGTTTTTAGATTACCTTATGCCAAGACACTTAACAGTTGACTGACAAAAAAATGCAAACCCTACAATAAACATCTGTTTTAGAAACGTTTTAGAACTGATAAAGTTAGAATATCTCACAAAATACTAATTTCTCATTCTTACACATACCTGTTCCACCTATTTATACACATTGACCCATTATATTTAAGTCAGTCAGCTTAAATAAAAATGTTTTAAATTTATATCCAAGACAAACATACTTCATAAGAGTTAGAAAGACTAAAATATATGCAAGCTCTTCACACTATATCATCTAGAACAGTATCTGCTTTCCTAAAGAAATATACTTTAGAGCTTGTTTTAAAAGGTTTTGATATACAGTCACTTGTAGGAGAATGTTTTCTCAGTAGTGATTATACATATTGTGCATATCTTTCCATGATACACTGGGTATACAGGTGAGCCACAATCCATATGTATGTAACTAGTTCTGATAAGATTATTCTATGCACCTTTGACACATTTTCAAACACCAAACAGGATGTCTGAGTGAGAGTATGCACACAACCCCTGTTCCCATCACTTTTGTATCGTGCCATGTTGTCTTTCTTTTGTCTATGTGACCACAAGGGAGAGGGAGGAAACAGGGCTTCTATCATTGTTTGAGTAAGAAACTGCACCAGTAACAGAGTGCATTAAAATAGTTACCATTCTCAGACAACTGTAGGAACTCTCCTAGGAAAATATGCTCAGGTTGCTTAAAAACCAACCATTTATGGCATTAACAGCCAGTCCAATTATGAAAATTAATTGTGAAGGATGATTAAAAACATAGGTAGACTGAAGGAATATTTAGATTCTATGTACTGATAAAGAGAACTTAAAATTAAACATTACATTCCCATACACTTTAAGAATTTGCTTTTCTAAGAAGAAAATTAATCAATTGTTTTTATGGCCTTTCATCACAGTAAATCATAATCAACCAGAAGATTTTATATGAAAGAACATACAATTCACTAATAATTAAAATTTATTTATTTATTCAAGTCTGAAGCACTAAAATGTAAGACTTGCATAATTTTAAAAACACTAATCATCAAAAAATGTATGCATACATAAACTGAGTATTCACACTCTATTTAATTCATAATTGAATTATAAAATTAAATAATTAATTTTAAATAAAAAACAATTCAAATCATTGAAAAATTATAATATCTTGCCACACTTGTCAGATCAGGCACCCAAAATATCAGAAAGTGTGCTCTGCTGTTCTTATTTCCTGCTCCATAAAAATCAGGGACAGAAAGATCATTTCCCTAGCTATACAAAGTAATTTCTTCCTATGTAAACTTTGGATGCAAAACAACTTTCAAATGCTGTCAACACTTTTGAGTGCCGACCCAGACAGACCTTCTCTGTCACCAAGTTTCATAGTATACAAGAACATACAAGGGAAAAGCAGCCTACTTGTAAGTAAGGGCACCAATTTCTACCCAGCATAACCCATAAGTTTTTGCTGGCTTTCAGTAAAGTCACCACCAGTTTTTTTAGATTTATTAGTTCAAATAGGTTTGAACATCCCTGATCGACATGTTTATTAACATGTCTCATGGTACCATCTATGCTAACAGTCAGTTCCTTCATCTATGAATGCCATATTCTATACGTGGATACTGAACAATGTTAACTCACTATCCATAACAATATTAATCTGGAGTATACTACTACAAAACCCAAATAAGAAACACCTTTATAATTATACTGTAGCTACTGTGAATTTTCTACAACATTGTTTAAGGTACTTACCTTGTTATACATATACCTAAGCATAAAGTCCAAAAGAAACGATTTGCCTTTACGGAATGCACCAGCTACAGACACGACTACTATATTGAGATCTCTTATGTGTTCTTGCAGCAAGATCCTCTCCAATGCCAATTCATCCAGTTCAAATTTATGATCATCTTCATCAGCAAGAACAATTTGTATTGGGCATGGCTTCTCTGGAATTACCTCTTCCTCAGATTCCAGAAAGACATTCTCTTCTGCATCTACATAATTTCCCCCTAGGAAACAATTGTTAAACAATAGATTTAATAGGTTTAAAAAATTTAAGACTTAAGACTACAGTCAAACCTCTCATAGAGTGCCTCGCGTAAAGAGTAACTTGCTTAAAAAGTAGAATTTCCTCTGAATGTTTGTTTCGCTTAACAAATAAAACCAACCAAAAACTCACTTAACAAATAAATCAGGGTCGCAATCCCACCCACCCCGAAGTCACAATTGGTCACTGATAATAGTGTTTCACTTAAAGAGCAAAGTCGCTTAAAGAGCAATCCTGTGGAACACATTATGCTCTTTAAGCAAGGTACAACTGTATACATATTTAGGTGAAATGTACCATAAGAGTCTTCCTCCTATGAGTGGTAAACAAGTAAACTTACATACTGTGCAACCAAGCCAGAATCCCAATCTCATCTATGTTTAATCCTCCTTCACCCTCACAACTGGAAGAACTCTAAATAAGGTTTGTCAAATGTAAGCAAGACTTTTTCATGTTCTGTTTAACAATGAGATCATGGCTACCTTAATTTCCCACTAAGTCAAAAAACTTATTAAACCTCTCGACCCAAAACATGCAATGACTTTATAGCCAGTATTAACCAAATTTACCCAGGACATAACTTTCAAAAGGCACATACATTCACATAGGTTACCTAGTAAATTATCAGTCCTCATTTTTTTCAGACCCATGACTCACACTTAACCCATACACTGAAGACCCATTTTAACATATATTTAAAGAGTGGTAGTGCTGCTGTAGGAATCAATTTTTAAATCATGACTGTGATCTTACTGAGAACCATTTTCTGTATACAATCTACAGCTGAAGACCTAGAATACACCCAGTGGGGTTGCGTAGGGGGGAGCAGGAGACGCCCGGCCCTGGGTGGCGCTTTTTTGTCTGAGTGTTCTTGGACTACAATTCCCAGAAATCCTAGCAAGAGTAGGCGCCGCATCCACCAGGGGGCAGCAAATTTGGCTTAAGCCCCAGGCGGCTGAAATCCACATAACTTTACTGAATACACCACACCACACCACACCATGTTCTTTTGTACTCTCTTCTACAGCCAACAGGACTGGATTTCTCCTTTCTTTTTCTTTTTTCTTTTTTACTTCTCTTGGACTCTTCCCGGCTACTTTTTGTAGGATTTTGTTTATAATCTTTAATCTTTGCTTATAATTATTGCAGGATGCAGTAGATGTGGTTTTGTTTTTGCTGTTGTTGTTAATACTTTCTCTGTAACATTTTATCATGATATTAATACTTTTTGATTGTTACTGTGATGATTATGATAACGTGGAATTTGTGACTGTTATGCTGTTATTTTTATAATCTGTAAGCCGCCTAGAGTCAGGCTTGCCTGAGCAGGGCGGAGTATAAATTTGAAATAATAATAATAATAATAATAATAATAATAATAATAATAATAATAATAATAATAATAATAATAATAATAATAATAATAATAATAATGATGATGATGATGATGATGATGATGATGATGATGATGATCATCATCATCATCATCATCATCATCATCATCATCATCATCATCATCATCATCAACCTTCTAAGGATTGCTCAAAAAGGACACCATTTCCTCCTGCCGCCCCCCGCCCCCCACTTACTTTGAGCCTTCCCAACTACGGTATGTGTCTCTCTGTTTCAATTACTGTATCTGTTTTTGTCTTACTAAGCTCTGCTTTGCAGCAATATATTAAGCACAGTACTGTACTTCAACTACTGAAAAAAACTTTCTTTAAATTCCATGTGCATAAGTTTAACGATTACATTTCCAAGTTGTTATATGCTCAAGAATCCCAAATACATGCAGCCATCTGATTAACATATTTGTCGGTTTTGTTATTTGACTAGAAACTAGATTGTACTACAGATCTATGAGAACTTAATCTGAATTGTTGTTGGATATAAGCGCTCTGTCAACCAGAGTGGTTGGGAGCCAGTGTTAATGACAAACATCTTCCCCTAACTGGTTTGATTCTGCAGTACTACAATGTTGCTAAACTCTGAAAAGGTTTTCAACCTAGGACCTGGATCTGTAATCCAGGCATTACACTCCAGATATTAAATCTGTATTTGTGCCACCTATTCTAAGATCAGACAAAGCTCTATTTTTGTTTATAAAACCTGAAACTATAAAGCAGAAATATTTCCCTTAAAAAAATACAGAAAAGACTTTGTAGTGATTATTGTTAAATGAATCTTGAAAGTAACATAATGAGATAATACTCTATGTGACTTCATTCTATTCACTTGTGTCAGCACCAAATCAAACCTTCAAACCCACAAAGGAAGCAGTGGTTAAGGGTGATGACACCCAATGCAGTTCCAAATCTGAATTGTTCTGGGGAAACTATATCTCCAGTACTGGTCACCTCCTCAGGTTTCCATTTACAGTGGAACCTAAACATACAAACGATTTGACTTACAAAAAATTCAACATACAAATAGAAATCCTGGTGAAAAAATAATTCAACATACAAATTTTTAATAGGAAAAATTTGACATAAAAAAATGTGGCGACATCTAGTGGCCTCTTCTGGTAATGCAATGTGTTTTCGACACATTTTTGACATACAAATAACTTTGTGGAAGGGGGGGGGTTGTATGTAAAGGTTTTACTGTACTCACCTCTCCTGTAGCTCATTGGCCGACACACCACATCTGAATGAATGAATTTCCCATTCAGAGATCCGTGTCAGCAACACATGGATGACACCTAGCTCTATCTCTCTTTTACATCTTCTGCAGAGGATGCGCTACGGTGCCTTGATGACTTACTTGTCTAGCCTCAATAATGGAATGGACAAAATCAAACAAGTTAAAACTGAATCCCAACAAGATGGGGCTCCTGGTGTTGGAGGGACTGTCTGCCTGACTAGGTGATCTGGTCCTGACTTTAGAAGGAGTGATTTTCACCCCTAGAGACCAGCTAAGCAGCTTGGAGATCATTCTAGATCCAGCACTAAATTTAGAGGTACAAATTACAGCAATGTTTTTTTTTTTGTTGTTGTTCTTGTTCAGTCGCACAGTCGATTCCAACCCTTTGCGACCCCATGGACCACTGTCCGCCAGGTACTTCTGTCCTCCACCATCCTCCTCAACTCACTCAGTTCTGTGCCCATTGTGTCTACAATACTATCTAGCCATCCCATTTTTAGCCGCCCCCTTCTTCTTTTGCCTTCCACCCTTCCCAGCATCAAGGCTTTCTTAAGCGAATCCTCTCTTCTCATTTGATGTCCAAAGTACTTTAGCTTCATCTTTACTATTTGACCTTGTAAGGAGCAGTCAGGGTTAATTTCTTCTAAGATTGACCTATTTGTTCTCCTCGCTGTCCAGGGGACTCTCAAAACTCTCATCCAACACCACATCTTAAAGGTATCTATTATTTTGCGCTTAGCTGCCTTTTCCCAACTTTATCAGATTTCAGCTGTGTCCCTACTTGGACAGATGTTCCCAAACAAGTCTGGTCCATTGATTGGTAGTCTCATGAACTGACTCCTGCTGCTCATCCTTCTGCCTGCTGTCACTGTAGCTGAACCATAGAAGCCCATCTGCTTCAGCAACAGCAGCTACAGCAGCCACCCTGAGTTCCCAGAGTTGACTGCTGGCAACCATAGGGCTGCATGAAGGGACAATCTTTAATTTTCCTCCCTGAGGTTCCTATAAGATTCCTGCAGCACAAAAGTTATCATATAGGAACTTCAGGAAAAATCCATGTACGGTATAAGTTAGGGGTGCCCAAACTACAGCCTGTGGGCTGGATCCGCCCCTGAAGCCAATTCCTCCGGCCCACAAAGCCCTCATTCCTCCTGGAAGCGAAAGTAAAACACGCCAGTATTTGGGCTATAGTGACCAGCCCCCTGAACCACATGACCGGCCCATGGCCCAAAAAGTTTGGGCACCCCTGTTATAAGTGGATCCACACAATTCTAAGCTGTGTTTTTCAAGGGTCAACTGTAAATATGCAGAGCTTGAGTAGATCTCTGCACCACCTAGGACTTTAAAGTCTCCTCACTAGTTTATTCTTCCCTTTTTATTATTGAAAGAAGCAGTTTTGCTACTGGAGAAACTTAATTGAATACCATTTTGTTATATTTAACTCAATATCAAAATATCCTAGTCTTTAATAATATAGTAGACAAAGTTCTTTCAAAAGAACATTTCATTTTCTATAGGGGGGGAAAGTCAGCCTCCTGGGTCCCCCCCCCCCCTCCGGCCATGTCAAAAATTGAATACACAGGCTAAGGTAAGATACAGTGCAGCAAAAAGTTTGCATCTCTAGTCCTGAGTATTTGCACAATACTGTATTGTTTCCAACTAGGGTTAAGTTCTACTAATCAGATGTGGTCCTAGACTTGGTCTTGAGTAACTTGTCACACAGTACAAAAACTTTATATAACTGCATAATATAAATTAGAGAAACAACTCTTCCACTTTGCCACTTAACATTCTCCCCTACAGACTGATATCCTGTTGCTTTAATTCAGTGTTCCCCAACCTTTGGGTTTTGGACTTCAATTCCCAGAAGCCTAAGTCATTTCCCCAAAGCACTGATTAGCCAATGTATTGACTTAGGCTTCTGGGAATTGAAGTCCAAAACCCCAAGTTTGGGAAACACTGCTTTAATTTACACATTTGTCATCAGCTGCAATTCCACCCTTTAAAAGTATTGAGGCAACCTTGGGATCCTTCTCAGTGTAAGGAAGATATTAGGATATTTTTCTTATACAATTTATTTGTGATTATTATTTAGTTTTTCTTCAGAAAACTGTTCCAAATTTCCCTCAATATCTTCTCCAGTCATCTTTGTCATGTTTAGTGACAGCCACCCTAGGAGACAAATACCCAAATTAAAAATTCTCAAAAAAAAAAAAAAAAAAAACCATTGCCTTTCTTCATTAATGCAACATCTTGGCTAGATATGTGCAAATAAGTCAGTAAAGAGTAACTTTTACTATATACCGGTAATTAGACTGTCAAGTCAATTTCATCTTATGGCAACATTTTCCAGGTTTTCTAGCCATACTCAGAATTGGTTTACTATTCACTTCTTCTGGGAGCACTCTGGAAGCAAGCAGCTTGCCCAAGGATAAATGGTTTGGCTTTACTCTCAAAAGGCATCAGTGTAATGGGGAATCCAACTTCCAACCATATGTGAAATAGTGATAGAATTTATTTAGTGTATGGCAAATACTGTAAATAAATAGATTCTATCAATACATGACATAATGATAGTTTTGAACATTATTCTAATAGTGATGATGAAACATTCATTTTTGAATGCCAGTATAATGAACAAACAAAAAAGAAAGGATGCCTACATTTCTTGAACTGACATTATAGCAGGGGTCGGCAACCTTTTTAAGTCAAGGGCCGGGCCACGCTCCCTCAGACAGTTGAGGGGGTTGGACTGGTGGTCCCCCCACTGTAAACACTTCCATAAAACACATCCATGGTTGTCATAAATGTGTTTATGACAGCTATGTCTGCATTTACAGCTGTCGTAAATGCCTCCAGCAGCGTCAGGAGTGAGGGCGTGGGGCCAGATGATTTGGTGCCATGGGCTGGATCCACCCCACGGACTGTAGATTGCTGACCCCTGCACTATAGTATGCATTTTAACCATATTACAGGTCTTCATACAGAGCTCTTCCGAAAAGCCTTATTTTCATAAACCATAGTGTTGTTTCTACTGATGTTCTTAGCGTTCACAAAGGATCAACACTTTATTGCATGCATATGAATGCCAGGAAATCACCTTTAAATTACTCCTATTGTGCAGGTAAAAAAACAAAAATCACCAGTATTTTTAAAAATGAAAGAAATGATTGTGGTGCCATCCTAATCATCTCAGTATTACATTATTATTTATTTGCAGAGCTTTGTAGGAAAGCAACAGCAGATTTCCACATACATAATTTAGTATTCTTGTATAAAATGACAGAATGTGATATTCCTAGTAGCTTTTAAAACAAATGGTAAATTCTAACATCAGACCAGCAGGCTTCTGTTTCCACAACAGAACTTTCTTTCTTCTACTCCCCTCTGTAGGTACTTAACTAAATCTCTAACTAAAGGGTCCCCCAAACATTTTTTATATTATGAAGCTAGACCTGGTTAGGTGTGTGTGAAAGATTTTACAGATCATCCTTTCAACTCTCTCCCACAAAAAAGGTTATTCTTTAGCCAGTTTTGGATGACCTACACTACTGTTTGAGAATATATCATAAAGTGTTCTGCACTGTCTCACTGTGCCTCTTAGGTTGCTAGTTGGAGAACGTCTTCTGAGTGGTACATTGCCTAGTGACCTTGAGAAATGACCAGACCTGGATCTGTTGCTTAGGCAGGCTGGGAGCAGCTACTGTCACTCTATGCTCTCCCCATTGCTGCTCAGCCAAGAGCAAACAACCAAGGGAAGTGAGGGATAGAAGAGCCACCCAATCCTGACTCTACCTTCCAGGACAACAACTGAGCAGCCAAAGGTATAAGGGTGGGGGGAGCCACTGAAATCCTATGATGAGACATTCCAAAATGAAACTAGAGCTCATACTGCAAAAAGAGGCTCCCAGGTTGGAAAGCACTCAATCAGCTACTGGGGAAGAGCAAAGGACAAGTACCAACAGATCTATTGGTAATGACAAAACTAGATTAAAGCTGAAAAGATGTCTAATGTCTGACATACACAGAAGTAAAAGGAAAGTTCGATGGAATCTAACAAGTATAAATTAAGACAAACTGAAAACCATAAAGCAAGAAATGGAACATATTAACTTTTCAGTGCTTGGTATCAATGAACTAAAGTGGGCTGAGATATAATATTTCAGTCAGACAACTATTGTACCATGGAAATAATACTCAGAAGAAATAGAGTAGTGCCAATATTGTGGCACAATGTGGCACAGGGGATTGGGGCCATAATGCAAAGTCTAACTGAATAATATCAATCGGGAACAAATATGAAAAAACAATGGCCCACAGACTGGCAATATTCAATATACAGTACATTGAATCAGCAATCAGTGCCCATATCAGAGAGAAAACAAAACGACAAAAATATTGTGGCACCTTAAAGACTAACTGCTGTATTTTAATACACTATTAGCTTTCATGGATCAAGTCCACTTCGTCAGACATAAGAGTGAGACTTCATGGCATCAATTTATACACATCAGGTACAGAGCAATAGCAATTACACTTATATAGTACCCCATAGTGCTTAGGCACTCTCTGGGCGGTTCACAAGTTAATTAGCATTTCCCCCAACATGCTGGGTACTCATTTTACTGAGCTCAGAAGGAAAGAAGGCTGAGTCAACCTTCAGTCCTGGTTAGGATTGAACTTACAATGTTCTGGCTGCAGTACAGCAGTTTAGCAACTGTCCCACCAGGGTTCTGCACAACAGAGGCACACAGTATTTTTTGGGCCATTATTTATATCACAATGTTCTTCTTCAGAACCTGCAAGTTCTAGCAACCTAAAGTACCATGAATTTCCCCCCAATAATAATTTGTATTGAATTAGCAGATCTTGGTACTCTATAGTTGTGAGAGATGATATATGGCATTCTGCCATTATAACGACACGTTATTATTCTGAATAGGACCATGCTACATAATAAGCTTCTAATGTATCATACTCCTGTATTTCCAGAGTTTGGAACACTAGAATTCTAAAACATGGAACCATTGTGAAATACTGTGATCACCAACAAAGTTGCTAACACCATTCCCATATTTTCAATGTAATGTTATAAAAAACCTGTATACACCAGTACTTTCTTTCTCTCCTTGTTTACTCATTTTAAGATAAGGCATGTTCAGCTGTCCAAATATTATGCAACAGTGACCTTCCATAGCTAGAGAGCTTGATAACAGCAATTGCCAAGTATTTCAAGCACCTATGAGCATCACAGCACAACTTCACTAAAGGACCATTGCTTTAATTTTCCATGCAAGCAAAGTAATGCTCAAGATGTTGCAACAAAGCTCTTAGCTTATTTGGAGTGAGAAATTCCCAATATTCAAGCTGGAATAAAAAAGAAGAGGCACCCAAGATCACATTGCAAATATCTCCTGACTACTACACTCCAGTGTCTAGTCATGCCTGCCACATGACCACAAAAATGTCTGCAGATCCAGACAGTGCTGGCTCTTTGGCTGTAAACGTAGACGAGCGCTGCATCATAGAGTCGGATATGACTGGCTTTTAAGCAAGGGAGACCTTTGCCTTTACTGGAGCACACCAATATAGTAAGATTATTAAAATTTTCATGCTTATCTTGGTAGAGTGGCTAGAAGCTAATCAGCCCAAAATACAATAATGGGAACACTGGTAAAACTGCCTATGTACAAGATTTGCATGGTTATCAATATGCTTCCCAGCCAAATTCAAAAGTACCTTTCAAAGTTATTTTCCTCAGCACAAAAGATCTTGGATGTAAAATGGCACAAATTAGACCTAGGATCTTTTCTATAATGATGCTACTCTTACAGACTGCCTTACCTAAAGCATTCTAGCAACTTGGGAGGTGCTTTTTTTTAATTTCTCAACTGCACATTTTACATTCTTTAAAAAAAAGATGTGTTTGTAAGATATTAACAATTCTATTTATGATGCTAGTTTAATACTGTACTTTACTGCCAGGCTGAATATAAATGTTCAGAAGAGGCTGATTTGGAGAGCAAACTTGAAACTTCAAACAAATAACAACAGTGTGGGCATATTGAGACTTTAAGTAATAAGCAAAAATTTAATTCAGCACACTAGAAAATAAGTTGGGACACTTCAGTTACACATTATAGTGCTCTGCACAAATGAGTAACATACATATTAATTGTAGCTTGGCAATCTCATGAACTAGCTCATTTCTGGAAACAATATTTTGTAAGTATTCTGACAAAACCAGAAGGAACTACAAGAACAGATTCCTTGTTAGGAAAAAAAGGTATAATTTCTACATTACTTTATGTAGATAAACCCTGTACTAATTACACAATAGGCAAGTACAGTCAAACCTCATATAACACTAAAACCTGGTTCCACAAGTCTTGATGTTATATGATTTTTAGTGTTATCCGATGCATGTTAAAATCCTATGGGAGCCATAGAGATACATTGTAACCACACAGGCTTTAGCGGTTGTTATCTGATGCATCCCATAGGATCTTAATGTTATCCGATGCAATTCTTCCCCCCAGATTGCTTAATGTTATGCGATTTTAGTGTTATTCGATACTAATGTTATATGAGGTATTACTGTACAGTCAACCTTTACATAAAGAGCGCCTCGCTTAAAGAGCAGAATTGTCTCTGAATGTTCACTTCACTTAACAAATAAAACCAACCGAAAACTCACTTAACAAATAAATCGGGGTTCGCAATCCCCCCCCCCGAAGTCACAATTGGTCACTTACAATGGTGTTTCGCTTAAGAGCAAATTTGCTTAAAGAGCAAGCCTGTGAAACACATTATACTCTTTAAGTGAGGTACCACTGTAGTCTACTACCATGTAGTAACTCCAGCATGCAAGTTACTGACTATGCTTGCATGGTACATTAAACTAAAATTGCTGATTTTTCCTGATCTACTGTAAATGAACATCAGAGAGTAAACAAAACAACAACAACTTCATCAGACTTGATCCACGAATGCTAACATTGAAATACAGTAGTTAGTCTTTAAGGTGCCACAGTTTGTTTTGTTGTTGTTGTTTTGTTTACTCTCTGACATGCTTGCACAAACTAACATGGCTACCACTTCAATAATTTCATCTACATTAAAATCTCAAGTTACGAATAAAATTAGTTCCATGGTCTTGTTCATAACTTGAATTTGTTCGTAACTCAAGGCATCCCCATAGGGTCTTTGTTTTGTTTTCTCTCTGATATGGGCACTGATTGTTGATTCAATGTATATTGAATGTTGCCAGTCTGCGGGCCATTGATTTTCATATTTGTTCCTGACTGATATTATTCAGTTAGGTGTTACATTATAGCCCCAATCCCCTGTACCACTCTGTGCCACACTATTAAGAGTTACTCTATTTCTTCTGAGTATCATTTCTATAATAGTTGTCTGACTGAAATATCAGTGAACTGCCCAGAGTGCGCTAAGCACTATGGGGTGGTATATAAGTGTAATTGCTACTGCAGTTAAAACTCTGTAGCACATTTTACATGGGCTTGCCATTCAAAAAACAGAGAATAGGGGTATCACCTAATCTTGTATTTGTGTAACATAAAATAAATCACATAGCTATTTCCTATTCTTGTTTGGTGACTGCAGCTGATGTAATATGCTAAACCTGAGTGTTGACAAGGCTGCATTTTTTTTTCATATCTGGACAGAATTTTAGATTTGATCTTTACCAGGGATGTGTCATTCATGTTTCTTTGGGACTGCAAATCTCAGAATTCTCCATTCTTAGACACCTACATATGGCTCGCTTGAGAGAAGGCCTAAGAGAGAAGGCTTTGTGGCCTAGCACAGGCTTATCTTCCTGTTTTAAAAAGGAGTCTCAGCAAACATCAGGGGAACATCCTTCTTGAATGTGAAACTAGGCTTATGACAGGCCAAGAAATATTCCAGTTTAGGCCTTTCTCCTAGGAGGGTACCCTTGGGTAGAGCATTCAGAACAGAGAATGCTAGCATTTATAGTAAAACAAAATATAAATGTTTAAAATGGCATATAATCACTTCTTGATCTTCTAATAAGAATGTGCCACTCTTATATCTAGTATGGAACAGTTTGTATAGTTTATCCCAAACATTTAATATTTAGTTTCTATGAGATTTCAAGGGAGGGCTATTTGTGAGGCTTGTTTCTGACCTCGGGAGTGAAATATACCATGTTCTCCAAATAACTACCTTTTCCCATCTCACCTTCTAGTTAATAGATATCCCACCTGCCCAATAGGTCAATTTTAAAAAAAGACAAAAAGGTGACAGGAAAGAAACAAAATTGGTGTCAGCCACATTGCTTTTGGTGTTTGACTCCTATACCCAAATGGATAAACAAATCCCTTCAGTAAAATCTCTTGTTTCAGCTCACACTCTTCTTCTGCAGTATTTCAAGTGAATTCCTGTCAGTAATAGGTAACAATTTTATCTATATGAAGAAATGTACCATACTTTGTCCTATATGGTTGAGGAATCAATAAATCTATTACCACAAGACACCAAAAAGTTTGATAATTACTTTTTTATTGAAATCCCACCTATACTTTTACAAGAATACTATTCTTAATGCAGTCATAAGTACTTTGTAACAATATGCTGTTGATTTCCCCTACCCACAGTATTAACATCCAATACTTGGGCCTGGGCCTGGGCAAATGCAGAAGAAAAATTAACAACATATGTAGGCCTAGGCTGCAGGCTCACATTACAAGCATTCAACAGATAAGATTTCAAAACTCCTTCTTTCCAAAAGTGGCCTCATATACTACTTAATGCCCCGAGAACTTTGAGGATTTTCAGAAGCAGTTTCTAGCAATATAAGGATTCACATACTATAGTGTTAAATATTTATTAAATATGTTCTCCTGTTTCAGTTAATTAGTTCTTTAACACTTAATTTCCTGTGATGAGAAAGTTTTTAAATTTAACTACATAATCTCTTTAGGATGAGTAATCAACAATCCTATACTCTGAATTATACCATACAACTTGAGAAAGTTGTATAATTGCATTCTCTTCCAGAATTGCATTCTCTTCCAGAATTGTAAACTTCTGAAAGATTTCTTTGATAAGATCTCAGAGCTATAAAACTATTTTGAAGCAAGTACATTTCAAGAATTGAGACATACTGATTTAATTTGTGCATAGTGGCTATATATTTTTCCAACAAAGAGCCAAATTCTGATTCAAGAAGAGGTTTAAAAGCCACATACTGTACACCATTAAGGATACAAGAGGCAGGAACAAAGTAAAGCCTGCCAGAATGAACAAGTGGGTCCTAGAGCAAATTAAGCCTAAGCTATATCTAGAAAGATGTATTTTTCAGCAGTTATATAAGATTGCATCAAATCTCTGATCACAGATAATTTAAAAAATTTACTTGCTTAGTCCCAGAAAGAAAAACAATGAAGTTATTGACTATTGAGTTAAACCCTAAAGTTGTATTATTAGGAGAGGTTGAAAATGTTAAGCTGGATAGCAATAAGAGTTAATGGTCATGTTGTTATCCGTGGCAAGACAAATAATAGCATTAGAGTGGAAAAATAAATTTGTAATAAAGATAGATGGTATAAAAGTGCTTGGTGGTTAGCATTGAATGATAAGTTAACATCGCAATTTAAAGAAAGATTGATAAAAAGAGCACATTGTGGGAAATATGGAAACCTTATGTTATATACGGTCTGAATAGTAAAGATGGAGTTAAGTCAACTCAGGAAGCTTGTAAATTTTGGGAATTGTAAAAGAGTAGGAGGTAAGATAACAAGTTTAATTGGTATACTTCACCTTGTATAGCACAATGGGGTGGGAACAGGGTGGGGTGAAGGTTAATTGTCATATGTTTGCTGATTTGTGTTGTTTTACATGAAATAGTTATAATAAAAAGTAAATTTAAAAAAAAGAAAAGCAGTGAAGTGCCAAAAACCAGGATGCATACTATTTCAACAGGTTCTACCTCGGAACTTACCATAAGCACTTTCTAGAAAGCTTCCTGTGGAGAAAACACTTTTATAGAAAATACTTAGGTGTAACTTGGCTTAGTATTTAGTGTTAAGTATTAAAATAAACCGGTCAATAGAGCTGTCTGGGATGCGTTATCAGCAGATATATTAACAGTGGTTCATTTTAAAACAGATTTTCCTTTACAACTAGATTTTTATTGAAATGTTTCACAATTATTCATGCCATGGTGTCAATTAACTATCATTTGCCAAGATTATTTATGGAAAGAAGTGGAACAAGCATTATACAAGCATATTCCCCTAGTGGTTTGTCATTAAACATGCACACAAGTTATCACATGATATACACAAACCCCTTGTCAATTTAAACCACACTGGAGGGAAAAATAAAACAACCAGTTATCAAGTTGATTTGAAATTCCTCTCTCCTAGCATTCTATATCCACCAAGGATGTGCAAATGGCTGGTAGGGACATACTACAAGAACTAGCACCACACATGCACAGTTCCAAGAGACTTCTTAAGACAGGAGAAGCTGTAGTGAAAGGAGAAACATGATTTTTTTAGCATTTAAAAGTAGGTCACAAGATGCAAGCTATAAGCATTACATTCCTATCAGAAATTTATCCATGCAAAATTACTGCCAATACTACCATTCACCACTCCAAAACATTTTTGACAAGTGTATCTCTTGTCCACACACTAAAACACAGAGCATATTTAGTTCATTACACAAATATTGTCCTCCTTTTATACTAGACACACAATACAGTATGGCACAATATTTTAGCAGCTATCTATACTATTGGCTCAACAGTCTCCCACATTATGCAATCTTAATATGCTTAAAGTTAGTGTTTCAACACCTATCTTATTCATTATTTGTTACATCACACATTACTTTCACCATCCCCACTTTACCCTAAAAACAATGCTGCAATGAAGGTCATCCTGAGAGAATGAATTTGACAATAAAATAGGGATTTGAATCAAGATCTCCTGATACCTAATCAAACCGCCTAATTACAGCAGCTATCTATGGCTTCAAATACCAACCAATAACATTGGCCCACACTCTTACTGGATGCATAGATCCCTCAATTCCAGAAGATCTTACTTTTCCTCCCATATCTACTAAACATCACATTACAAAAGATCCTGCCATGAGGCATACACACAATTCATTAATGTTTTCACAGTTAAAAGGAAAGGCAAAAACTCAACTGGACAACACATAGTTTGTATGTAAAAATTCCCAGGTTCAGTTCTGGCACCTCTATGTAGGACTGAAAAGCTTCTGAGTAGCAGAGATGTTGCATTGTTTTAGACTGATTACTTTATACAAAGTTAGAATAACTAATGGATCAGAAGAACAAACAATCCTAGCAAGACAACTCATGTTTCCATTCCTTCAAAAGCACTTATCAAAGAGACTATAAACTCATAGGCACCACAGACCAAGCTTATAATGTAGACTTGTAGAGGATAACAGTGAGACCCTGGCTCACAGCCTATCTCTGAGGAACTGAAAACCTGCTCTCCCTTTCACTCCTAATAGGAAGAGAAGACCCAAGCCTTGGATAAAAATCACAAACTGCACCTAAGTGCAGCTGTTACGTTCTGTGTGTTACACACTCTCCAGTCCTATCCAACTTATAACAACCCTAATACCTCTAGTCAAGATATCTAAGGAGTGATTTTACCAAAGAGTTTCCATGTGATCAAAAATTTAAAGCCAGATATCTTGAGTTCTAGTACCTTACTGTATTCCTCATGATTTAACAAGATTACACATTCCTTTATTGCTCTGCAAGTGCTTACCTCTGGATACAGATACAGTAATACCTCATATAACATTAGTATCGAATAACACAAAAATCGCATAACATTAAGGAATCTGGGGGGAAGAATTGCATCAGATAACATTAAGATTCTATGGGATGCTTCAGATAACAACCGCTAAAGCCTGTGTGGTTACAATGTATCTCTATGGATCCCATAGAGGATCAGATAACACTAAAAATCATATAACACCAAGACTTGTGGAACCAGGTTTTAGTGTTATATGAGATTTTACTGTAAATGTATTTTGAGTGAAGCCCACTGTCCACACACACCACAAATCATACTAAGGTAAAAGTCTCCCTTGCTGGAAAGCCAGTCATGTTTAACTCTAGGAAGTGGTTATCACCTCCGTTTACATCCAAAGAGCCAGTGCTGTCTGCATCTGTAGATGTTTCCATGATCATGTGGCAGGCATGACTAGAAGCCAGAGTGCACGGAATGCCATTACCTTTCCCACCTAAGCGGTACCTATTTCTTGCCTTTAAACTGCTAGGTTGGAGGGAGCTCACGCCATCAAGCATAACTGCTGGCCTTCTGGTTGTCAAGCTCAGCGCCTTAACTGCTAAGCCACCTACTCATAAACAAACTGTAACACTCTCCAACAAAAAACACCAAATCAGGTAAGGAAACAGTTCATTTCTTAGGTTCAGTGCTCATCTCTGTTTACATCTAAAGAGCCAACACCGTCTGGATCTGCAGACATTTCCGTGGACATGTAGGAAGCATGCCTCGACACCAGAGTGCATGGAACGCTGTTTACCTTCCCACCCAAAGGGTACCTATTTATCTACTTGCAATTTGTTGCTTTTGAACTGATAAGCTGGCAGGAGCTGGGAAAGAGGCAGGAGCTCACTCCGCCGTGCAGCACTCGGGCCTCGAACTACTGACCTGCGGACCTTCCAGTCGTCAAGTTCAGCATCTTAACCACCTATGCCACCCCCCTCAATGCACCAGCTGTGTCACTCACACGCCTGCTGCCGCCTCTCTCTCTCTCTCCTGTGTGAAACTCGCGTCTCCTCACCTACAGAGTCTACCGTCAGACGTTGACAACCTTCTCAGGGCAAGAAACCACCGACCTACCGTTCCTTCAGAAAGCGAGCCGAGGCCTTGCAGTCGACAGACACTCCCGCCCCCACCCCTCATTACACCCCGCCAAACCAACACCTGTGTTGCGGCCTGTCCGAAGGCAGGGGAGAAGAGGAAACGACTGAAGGGGGAGGAGAGACTACTACTCGCTTCTTCCCCCCCTCACCTGACACAGTTTTTATTTCCCCCTCTCCACGACGCGATGCCCCCTGAGGCAAGTCATTCCCGGCAGCAGTCGTTATGGCCAAGGAAAGGGGGGGGGGGAGAGAGACGTTGGCCTTGAGGCCCCACTCCGCGCCCAAGGTGAGGGTCTCCCTGTTACTTCTCATACCCGTTGCTGGTCCTTTATACCCAAGGCTGAGTTACCTGCCAAGTCCCGCTGCAACCGGGGCAACTCTTCTAGCTGCCCATACCGAGCCGCGTCCCCTTCCGCCATCTTGTCCAGGTTTAAAATTAACTCCCCGTGACGTCAAACGCCGCCGCGAACTCTTTATCAACGGGCGGAGCGCGAGCGCGACGCGGTATCCAGGTGTGGAGGGTCCTAGCGCCGCGTATCTTATATTTGCTAGTGCGCCTGCGCAACGGTCGAAACGGTTTCCCGCTCACTTCTTTGCCTTGGTTCTAAACCGCCTCTCGAGGCCATACAGCTCATAAGTCCCTCACGCCCGACGGAAATGGTGGTTCAAAACGGTCGCTCTTCCCCTTTGGAGTAAAAATCCCCCTTCACAATCTCAGTCTCCTACATATGATTTACAGATGTACTATTGTACTTAGGAAGACGCTCTGAGCATGTGCAGTGGGGTTTTTTAAAAAATCTAAACACGAAGTAACTAATGCGTGCCGTAATTCTAGGAGTCTGTTATAAGGACAGAGTCGAGACTAAAACTAGTAAAAGGTAAAGGTCTCCCCCGCTCGAAAGCCAGTCGTGTTCGACTCTAGGGTTCGGTGCTCATCTCCGTTTACAGCCAAAGACCCAGTGCTGTCTGAGTCAGTAGACATTTCCGTGGTCATGTAGTAGCAGCTATTATTAACTAGACGCCAGAGCATGCAGAATGCTGTAACCTTTCCCACCAAAGCAATACCTATTTATCTACTTGCAGTTTTCTACTTTCGAACTGCTAGGTTGGCAGGAACTGGGACAGACAACAAGAGTTCACTGTATCATGCAGCACTTGGGTCTCATCAAGTATAGTACACTAATAAATAAAGGATAAAGTCAAAAAGAAATTTTGCAGTATTGTTTATGGCCAGGTGAACAAAGGAACAGCATAGCAAGGACGAAGAACTTGGAGATCTCCAGATGTTGAGCTACACTTTTCCTCATTATTAACATTATGCATCTTTTATCAACATTTAGTAATTATTAATATTTAATAATTGGGGTTGCAAAGGGTCAGACTCCACTGTGACTGAACAACAAAAATTAACATTTATAAATCACGTTGTTGTTTAGTCGCACAGTCGATTCTGACCCATTGCGACCCCATGGACCACTGTCCGCCAGGCACTTCTGTCCTCCACCATCCTCCTCAACTTGTTCACCTTTGTGCCCATTGTGTCTACAATACCATCTAGCCATCTCATTTTGGGCCGCCCCCTTCTTCTTTTGCCCTCCACCCTTCCCAGCATCAAGGCTTTCTCAAGTGAATCCTCTCTTCTCATTTGATGTCCAAAGTACTTTAGCTTCATCTTTACTATTTGACCTTCTAAGGAGCAGTCAGGACTGATTTCTTCTAAGATTGACCTATTTGTTCTCCTCACTGTCCAGGGGACTTTCAAAACTCTCCTCCAACACCACATCTCAAAGGCATCTATTCTTCTGCGCTCAGCTTTCCTAATGGTCCAGCTCTCACAACCATACATTGCCACCAAAATACCATTGCTTTGACTATACAAATTTTTGTTTGCAATTTGATGTCTCTACTTTTCACTATGTTCCCCAGGTTTCTCATAGATTTGCATATTCCAAACCAGTGTACAACAATAAAAAAATACAATACACAAATAGTACAGTATGCACAACATTTAAATTAAGATTTAATAGTTGTCTAGTCTGTAAGGTAGATTTTAGGTTGAACACTATAGGGAAGGTAAATAGGGTCTCAATGTGCTTCTAAATTTTAGTTCCTAAAAATATTGTAGGTGCATGCAGTGGCGTAGGGCGGGTTTAGGCGCCTGGGGCCCCAGGCCAAACTTGCCCCACCACCTAGGTAGGAAAGTCCTACCTTTGGGGGGGGGGGTGTTGCCCGGCTAGGAGGTGGGGCGGCTGCAAGCCTTTGACCCTGACAGCGCAGGTGAGGCCCAGGGTCTGGGGTGGGGTGGGGCGGGGCGGGCCCAGCAGGGAGCCTACCGTCGGGGTCCCAGGCACGCAGCCACCCCACCTCTGAGCTCGGCAGCAGCACTCAGGAAGCGTGGCCGGCACTCGCCACGGCCCAGCGCATGCGGCTGATGGACCTCCCCCCTGCAAGGCCTAGCTGGCACTGCTCCAACCACAGGGCCGCAAAGAACACCAGCCTCGCACCTCTGGGCGCCTGTGACGAGCTGCCACCGCCAGACTAGGAGGTGGGACGGCCATGCGCCTGGGACCACAATGGTGGGCTCACTGCTGGGCCCACACTGCCCCAGCCCCTTGCCCGCACTGTCGGGGTCCCAGGCGACACAGTCACCCTGTCTCCTTGCCCAGCGGCAGCAGTGGCACCCAGGAAGGCAGGAAGCGAGGCCGGCAGTCGTTGCGGCCCAGCGGCCGGAGCAGTGCCACCCAGGTGTTGGGGGGTCCTCCTCGGCCTGGCCAGCGCTGGGCTGTGGCAACCGTCGACCTCGCTTCCTGGGCGCCGCTGCCACCGCCAGCCTGGTGGTAACAGAGGGTCCCAGCACCTGCCCCAACCACCAGGAAGTCCAGGGCAGCGGCAGCATCGCCCCCCCCCCCCCGCAAAGTGGCGCCTGGGGCGGGCTGCACGCCCCCTCGCTACGCTTCTGGGTGCATGTTTAAGTTGTGAGGGAAGAGAATGCCACATTAAATGCCAGCAAACTAAAGTCTCTGGCAGTAGAAAGAATAGTACTTCACTGACATCTGAATGGACAAAGCTTCTCGTCCAAAGCACACATTTTAAGACATATATTCCATACCTCAAAATGTAATGATCTGTTTATTGCTTCAGAAAGAATTCAGTAATATTTTTTTTACTCCTCAGTGTTTCTCAGATTGCACTAATAGCTAATACAATGTGTTCTGTTGAAAACTAAAGTCCAGATATGGAATTAGGTTGTTAAGTGGATTAATGGAAAGAAAAAGCAGTGGTGAGGGAATGAGTTTGTGAGAAAAATAGCTACAGCATTAATTGGACTTAAAGTATTTATGTTATGTCTCCGGGTGCAATTCAAGGTGCTGGTTATTACCTTTAAATCCCTACATGGTAGTGGGCCAGGATACTTAAGAGACTGCCTCACCCCAAGAACATCTGTCTGTCCCACCAGAGCAGACCAGAGAGGCTCTCTGGTTGTTCCATCGACCAGAGAGGTGCATTTCTCTGGCACTAGAAGGAGGCCCTTCTCTGTGTCCACTCCTGCCCTATGGAGCCTCCTGCAAACAGAACTATGTCTCCAGGCGGAGCTGCTGCCCTTTAGGAAGAATCTAAAAACATGGCTGGAGGGGCAGGTATGGGGTGCGGGAGGTATAAATACCCCAGCTCGCTGGATTATCTGAGCCCATCTCTCCCTCTACTTTTTAATTAGTAAGATTAGTAAGATGTAGCATTTGGTGTGATTTTAATCTTTTTAGATTTAAATTTTAAATTTAAATTTTAACAGTTTTGTATTTGAGGTTTTTAGGTAGTGTTTGTGTTTTATTGTGCTGCTTTTTTTATTGTAAACCGCCATGAGAAGGGCAAGTGGAGAAATATGAACAAACAAACAAATATTTATATAAAAGTTTTATATTGGACTGCCCATATATTTTTAACACTACATCTCTTTGTATCATAAAACTATTGTGTTTTTGAAATGAATCCAGATATGCCCTTTTAATTCAAACAGATCCCATGTACACCTTCAGTGCTGTTTAAGCTGCCACTGCCAGCTGGTGAGAAATGCTGTGGCATCTTGATAGGACCAGTCTCCTTGTGAAAATGGTGCTAGAACTATAACAGTCAAAATCTTTGCTACAGTGGTCCTGTATTAAAATATCTTAGGATATGTACAGAAAACAGAATAATATAAAATATTTTAAACTAGTTAAAACAATTAAATGCCATTTATACTTTATCAGAATTCCATGACCTAGTAAGGAAATGATCCCTAAGCTGCAAAAGTGTTGGTGATGAGCAAAGCACCTTTGGGCACCTTTTGTGTGTCAACAGAGTGTGACATCTGTTCTATTCAAAGGCAATTTATGGTCAAAGTTGAGATGGAGGCATCCCTGACTAACCCTTGTGTAGAATATCACTATAACCATCCCCAAAGAACAGGGTCTTTGGGGCCAACTATATTGGACATCACTCAACAGATTTGCTGCCAGTCATTTTTTTCTTTTGAAACAATATACAGTCAAACCTCACATAAAGAGAGTTTCGCTTAAAGAGTAACTCGCTTAAAGAGCATAATTTTCTCTGAATGATCGCTTCGCTTAACAAATAAAACCAACCAAAAACTCGCTTAACAAATAAATCAGGGTTCGCAATCCCCCCACAATTGGTCACTTTCAGTGGTGTTTCGCTTAAAGAGTAAACTCGCTTAAAGAGCAATCCTGTGGAACGCATTATGCTCTTTAAGCGAGGTACAACTGTACTTAAAATAATATGCTAGTTTTCCTTTTAAGTTAAATTGATTCCTATTATCTCAATTATATAAAAATGAATGTATTCTACAAACACAGCAATGCAAAGTAAAAAAATCTATGACCTCTTATCCCTTACAAAACTCCATCAGCAAATCTCATAGGGTAAAGGTTTCCTGGAATCTACAAGAATTGTTCAACAAGAAAAAAAATATTCAGTTCCTTTAACTTGAGTCTTTTAACAGAACTCTTGAGTAATGTGTTTCACTGGAACATGATCTTGCCTGTGAACTAGCTTCCTTGTTGAAAACTACAGTTATTAGAAGAAAGTTCATACTCATCTGTCTCTTTTCCCTTACTGTATAATTGTGTCCTAAATTTCCAGATTTTAATATAATTAACATGTTGATGATGAGCTTCTAAGTGAAGTACCTCACAACTTGTTCTATCTAGAAGAAAAGGTCAGGATGTATCATTTCTTTCATTATGTATGTGCCACTTGGTGGACTCGAGTGATTATTAATCTCTCTCTCTCTCTGTATAGTACTATACTCAAGTGTTGAAGGTAAGGTTTCAGACAATGCTTTTCTGACTTATATTTCAGAGAGATGAGTAAACAGGTCAGCAGGTAGAGACCTGAGTGCTGCATGATGGAGTGAGCTCCTGTCTCTGTCCTCTGCCCACCTAGCAGTTTGAAAGCAAGAAATTGCAAGTAGATAAATAGGTACCTTTCAGTGGGAAAGTAAACAATGTTCCATGCACTCCGGTGTCTAGTCATGCCTGCCACATGACCATGCAAATGTCTTCAGATGCAGACAGTGATGTCTCTTTGGCTATAAATGGAGATGAATACTGAATCTTAGAGTTGGATACAACTGACTTTCAAGCAAAGGCGGCCTTTACTAATTGTGTATTCCAGCCATTTCTTTAAATTAGCAGTTGGGAGATAAGTGACTCACTGATTTTGAACAGGTAATGGCAAATAAGATAATGTCGTGCTCCAGTTCTGCTGCTTCAAAGAAGAAATTACACCCAGACCACTATCTTTAATGTTTTACCGGTTTTAAAAACTGGAAGATCCAGTTAGTGACAGGTCTCCTGTGTTACATCTGTTTCAAACACATTACTCCTTAGTATCAAAACATATTTCCAAACTAGGCTTTAAATGCATTTGACTTTAAATACTTTTTTGGTATTCCAGAGATGTTTGTGAACTGAAAAATTTAATCAAATTGTAATTGTATTGCCTCTTCCCGGGCTTTCTGGTGACCAAACTAAGATAATTTCATGTCAGAAGTTATTCTGGGTTGAAAGGATTTTTGCTGGAGAAACTCTGCTCAGGGATGCCTGAATGAGGCTCCTTTCATGTCCCCGATATCTTTTCCCACTGAAGTGGTCCCTATTTATCTACTTGCAATTTCTGGCTTTTGAAATGCTATGTTGGCAGGAGCTGGGACAGAGACAGGCACTCAGACTGTCATGCAGTATCTGGGTCTTGAACTGCTGTCACCAGGATCTGGCTACCTCAAACTGCTCAATGCTGGGGCCAGGCTTCCTATCAATCAAAGTTACATATCTATTAATCAGGCAAGGGGCTTAATATGCCATTTAACTGTCATAGCATCAGTTGTTTTCCCTGGGGCAATAGTAGCAGTTAAGATATGAGAAATATTTCCCCCAATCAGCCAGAAGTTTAAGACACATCCATTGTTGCTGTTGGGTTGAATTCTAAGAATTTATGAGTCTTTTTTAAACATTCAGAACAGAGCCAAGCCTCAGGAAAGTTTTCTTAAATTAACATGTCACACTTCATAGATCTCATATTATATAACACTGAAGGATTATGATTTAAAACAAGTTGTATTGTAATAATACAGTTGTAGAGAGGGAATCAGTAGACAACAATGTGATTCTTTATTTTTTGTGTTAATAGTTAACAAGAAAACAGGACAACAGATTCATTGAAAGTTTTCAGGCTGCTGCTGGCCTCAATGTTACACAACTACTCAGAGGATTTAAAGCCAGTGCTGGCAGAACTACAAGAACAGAAAAAGACATGAGGGAAAGCTTTTTGCTCATGCTTCACCAGCATCCAAAAACGGAAACCAAAGCTTTTGAATATATTCATCTTACTCCATAAATTTCAAACTGAGACACACATTGAATTCAGAAGTTCATCAGCTCTATCCCAATCCAGACATTTATGTTCTTCTATCCAAAATCCTTGAAGTAAATTTCTGGAGATGTGGAGGCACAGCTAACATAAGGTACAGTTCTGTTGGTTAAGAAACAGCAAAAAGTTGGAATGGTCTGTATCTCCTTTCATGTTCTCTTCGAAGGCAGTGATTTCTGATCCTTAAAATGTTTAGAAAAGGGTTTCATTGGTGTTGAATGCCTCTGCTATAACTCGTCAGAATGTTAATAATTCTGGCAACATGCACTGTTATGTTTCATTTTTTATCTGAACAGTAGCTTGGTGGTCCTTATGCCTAACCATTTGGATGACTAGTAAGTAACCATGGCTTCCCTGGAAATGAGCTTAATTTCCTCTGTCTTCCATACAATACAGTACAGAGGTCTGTACAAATGCAGGTAGTGAGACAGAAAGGAGACACAAGAAAGATGGCAGCCAAAATCCTGTTGGTATTTTACACTCACTCATACATGAGGAATGGCGCAAGTTGCCATGGATCGTTCTCCTTCGTGTAGTCTGTGAATCCCCATTTTTGGGTTCTGCACCTGCACAGAGCCATGACTGGAGCTTTCAAGCTGATTGGACAACAGTTTAAATGTTAGGGCCACCCACCGTATCACCCACCCTTAGATGCCATTTCGTGCTCTTTTCTCAGTTCTCTTCTTTCCACCATAGTAGCAGGAGACCGTTGAGAGCTCTCTTCCAATTTTTTGTAGTTTTTTGCCCACCTACCATTTAAGTATGAGCTTGCTAATCTCCCAAAAGTGGAGATTTACAGACTACGCGAAGGAGAAAGTTAAGTTGTACTTACCAGTAATAACATTCGTTCTTCGAGTACATAGCCTGTGAATTCACATTTTCTCATCCTTCCTCCCCACTTGAGCTGCACAGATGAGATAGTTTATTTTATCCAGTGTACAGCTTATGTATTAACTGAGGAAAGAGCGCAAAATGGCGCCTACGGGTGGGCGGTACAGTAGGTGGCCCTAACTTTTAAACTTTTGTCAAATCAGTTTGAAAGCTCTGGTCACGGCTCTGCGCAGGTGCAGAACCCAAAAGTGTGAATTCACAGACTACATACTCGAAAAACAAAAGTTATTACTGGTAAGTACAACTTAACTTTACAGCTAACCAACAAAGTATCTGGTACATGATTGGGAACTGTGACATAGCATGTAACTAGCATGCACCTAGCACATTATCAGTTAGTCATGGCAATTTACAAGATTCCTCTTGCACATGTGTAAAATCCACAGGATTTTGGTCTAGGAGGGCCAAACTATACATTATGAATAAGTCATCATTGGAAAGAATCCAGCCGGAGCTTTTCACACTTCTCACAAATTAGTTTGCTTTGCTTCTGAACATCAAAATATAAGCACAATTTTCATTTGCACTTATAATGCTTAGTAATAGATGCCTGTGTGAATGATATCCATGAAGAAATAATGGATTTCAGCATCTAATGATCAGTTCCCTCTACAGTTTGGCCTCCATGAGAAATCATAGTGGAGGAAGGGAGAAAGCTGAATCAGTTTTGTTTGGGAAGTGTTTTCCCGTCTGCTTTCCCCCTTTCTGTTCTCCCAGAATGCATCACTGGTGTCATGGTGTCATCAATATGACAGCACAAACTAAGAGCCATTGTAGAACCCTCCCCTCCTCACTATTCCTGTTCCCTCTTTTCCTCTAGTGGAAATGAGCTGCACAAGGATGAGCTCCTCATGATTTGTATATGAGAAGTGACAGCAAAGAAAGCCTAGATCAGTGATGGATAACCTCGACACTCCAGCTGTTCTTGAACTTCAATTCCCAGAAGCCCAAGTCCCTATGAGTCCACACGAATGGGTTTACTGCACCTAGATGCAGAAACCCTGCAGACATAGAGAACACACATTGGATTCTCAACCAAGACACCAGCTTAAATGCTTATTCGTTGCTGCCTTTGAGTCATGTTGGATTCAGGGGCCTTGGAGCACCCAGTGAAGCGGGTGTTATCATTGCCATTATTTCTGATCAGAAAGCAGTGGGGATTCCTGTCCTAGTAGTCAGTAGGATGTGAGCTTCAGGAAGGGGAGAGTTCTGTGGCCAAGATTGCTATAAACCTGCCAGGTAATTTTTCTACCCATGATGATATTGAAATATTTTAAAAAAAATAAAGTTTGTGATTCTTGCACCACAAGTACATAAGACTGCAATTGAAAACTAAAGACAAAATCTTTAAGCTACTGATGATAATCCTTTGGTATTGCTATGGCTAAACCTTATGCTGGCACTTGGATCTAATTGTACCATTTACTCATACTGCTGCTCCAGAGTGACCTACATATAAATACTAAACATCAGGTTTTAGCAAATCTGTAGCAAGAAGGAGAATTTTCCCTGGCCTCACATCTTTCTATTAACCATTTGCCACTTTTACAGAACAAAGCTTCAGTCATTATCTAGTGTCAAATGCCACATTAACTCAAGTAATTTGCAATTTGTTTCTACTATACTAACCAAACATTTTCTTTCTCTATCCCCACCCGACCATGAGGCTGTGTATAAATTGTCATACACTTCCACTCTTATTTCTGATGAAACAGACTTAATCCATGAAAACTCACATTAAAATATAGCAGTTAGTCTTCACAGTGCCATAACACTGTTATCATATTTTTTTCTTGTTTGATATGCTTGTAGAGACTAACACAGCTACCTCTACAAAAACTACAATAATCAATTAGTCTAAACCAAAATTCATTATCTTATTTTGCTGATGTAACAACTTGCTTCATGTTGTCCCCCTAAGATTCAGTTCCCAATCTAGCAGATTTCTCTATATGGAATTGTCAGGTGGCATTATCTTGTGTTTTGTCTCAGGCAACAACATGTCTTGGAATGGCACTGACCAAGAAATCCATCTATCTATATAAGAAGCTAGCAGTGGGTGAAGGTAAGGAAATAAGTACAGTACTACATTAACATTTTGTCCTCAGATCTTGGGGAAATGAAAAGAGCCTCATTCGGGCATCCCCTGAGTGGAGTTTTTCCAGCAAAAATCCTTTCCACCCAGAATAATTTCTGACATGAAATTATTATTATTCTATCCATAGACATTTATGTATTATGTTCATCCTACAGTCTAATACAGGGATTCTCAACCTATGGCCCGTGGGCCTAATCCAGCCCATGATGCCAATTAATCCAGCCCACAGTGAGGATCCTGGAACTGCTGCCACCAGCACCGCCACCAGCACCACCACTGGAAGCACCAAAAATGCACCGGAAGCAGTGAAAACACTCTGAGAATTCGGTGAAAAAAAATCTGGAAACGTGCCAAAAACGCACCACCCTTGCACCACAGAAAGCGGCAAAAGTGGCAAAACAGCCGAGATTCCACCATGGATGCACCCTCCACTGCCGCAACCAGAAGTGTCAGAAGCGGTGGGAGGAACCATGCCTCTGGCCTGCTCACCTGTCTGAGGGGGCATGGTCTGGCCTACAGCGTGAAAAGGATGTGAACCCCTGGTCTAAGACACACAAACCCCAACCAGAGAATTCGGTGAAACTTGAAGAACCCTAACGCATGCAGCCATTCTCACTGACATTTTGTAAAATCCCCAAAAGTTTCCCTGTGTTGTACTTTGCAGAATTAAATCAATGTTGCTTGTTCCCTCAAATGCAAATCCTCAGCCTATGGATTCCCCACTCCCTCTTTTTTTACATTAGGAGAAATCCTGCCACAGGCTTGTGTTGCAAGCCCTGTCAGGCTGTTTAATAAGCCTATTTAGTTACCACCACATTTGCAAAGCATCTGAGTAAAAAAACTGGGTCAAACCACACCTTCCCAACAAAGATCTTCCTTTACTACTAGAAAACAGGCATTGTCCCTGACAAGTATGCCAGCTCTCTGTTGAGGGAGGTATATATCTATATCTATATCTATATCTATATCTATATACATATACATATACAGATACAGATACAGATACAGATACAGATACAGATACAGATACAGATACAGATACAGATACAGATACAGATACAGATACAGATACAGATACAGATACACACACACTGCTGTATGTGATAGAAGCTTTCAGAGAGATGGTTGTTTGCTATTTCTACCTTCATGCCAGTTTCATTTAGCTGTCTTAAGTGAAGTTTCAGATAGAAAGCTTTGCCATCAGCCCAATTTATTTTGGCATTTATACTGGAATATCATGATACCTCAGCAGTGGTGGGCAACAACAGGTTCGCACACACACCCCAAGCAGGGGAAAAAGCAAAATTGGGTGGCTTTTGGGCAGTGGGGTGGCGAAATTGGGTGGCCTTCAGGCAGGGGGGGTAGTGAAATTGGGTGGCCATGCCCACCTCCCTGTCCTGCCTTACTAACACAGCTACCATTAAAAAAAGTTTTATTCTGTGCAAGCATATCAGAGAGTAAACAAAACAGAAAAACAAAAACATTGTGGTACCTTAAAGATTAATTGCTGTATTTTAATGTGAGCTTTTGTGGATCAACTCCACTGGCTCTTTGGCTATAAACAGAGACGAACACTGAACCCTAGAGTTGGTAATGACTGGCTTTCGAGCAAGGGCAACCTTTATCTAATAACAGAAGATCCCTGATTGGTATTCAAATTTGACATCAGGTTTTGTCCCTGCAAGTGGTTCAAGGTCTCCCTTGCTCAAAAGCCAATCATATCTGACACTAGGGTACAGTGCTCATCTCCATTTACAGCCAAAGAGCCAGTGCTGCCTGTGTTTGCAGATGTGTACATGGTCATATGCCAGGCATGACTAGATTGCCCATGACGTAGGCTCTGCCCACAATTTAGGCTCTGCCCACAGTGTGGTAACGAATTTTTTAGTCTATAGTGCGAACTGACTGTTCACACCCTCTTGCAAGCCAGCCAGGGAAATATTGCTCTTATTCTTAATCAGGGAACAAACTGATAGTGAAATACAGGTACAAAATGTGGTGGAATAAAGCAAGGGGAGGAGGAGAAACTACTTTGTTTTGCTCTCCATTGTCATATTTTAATAGGCATCTGAATGACACGATAGAGCAGGGTTGCCCCTCTCCTAAAACAAAACAAAATTCAACCAGTCATTAGGACAAAGTGGCCATGGAAAGCCTCTGTTACCCAAAATGCCTTTCCTTGGCCAACACCTGCAATCCCGACAGCACCTGATTCACTGGCAGATAGCTTATCCCAGTTGTGCAGTCATCCTTCTTTCTACCTAATGCAAGATGATCAAATAAATCTGGAGTCCGTATAAGTCTTTCATATGCTCAGATTGTAGGATTGGACAGAAAAGAAAGAACTGCTGTTTGCATGAAATCTTTCATCTGTGCTGTGAAATCTCCCTGCAAAATTAGTAAAACACTCACTACGGGTCTGGAGTCAAATTGTCCTGCAATAGTCAGAAGGAAAAGTTGGGTCTCTGTTCCAGCTCCTGCTAACCTACCAGTTAGAAAGCAAGAAATTGCAAGTAGATAAATAGGTACAACTTCAGTGAGAAGGAAACAGCATTCCATGCACTCTGGTGTCTAGTCATATTTGCCATGTGACCATGGAAATGTTTGCAAATGTGGTCAGTGCTGACTCTTTGGCTGCAAACAGAGATGAGCACTGAACCCCAGAGTTGGATATGACTGGCTTTTAAGCAAGGACAACCTTTACCTAAAACCATTTAGAAATCAGCAAAATAATAATGTGTAAATATTAACACTGAACACCACAGCCAATGATAGGTTTTCTGTCGAATTTAGTACAAATCTGAAAATCTAGATTCTGCCCCCACCCTGAGCCAACTCAACAAAATTGCAATGTTCATCCATATTAAAGGTAAAGGTTTCCTTTGCTCAAAAGCCAGTTGTATTCGACTCTAGGGTTCAGTGCTCATCTCTGTTTCAAAGCCGAAGACCCAGTGCGCTCTGCTTCTGCAGATGTTTCTATGGTCATGTGGCAGGCATGACTAGACACTGGAGCGCACGGAATGCTGTTACCTTCCCACCAAAGTGGTACCTATTTATCTACTTGCAATTTCTTGCTTTCGAACTGCTAGATTGGCAGGAGTTGGGACAAAGATGGGAGCTCATTCCGTCCTGCACTACTCAACACTGTTCCCACAGGCAGGGACTATTATAACAAAGCAGCAAATTGCTATTTACCCTGTTATTATTTATTTTCCCTGCTATTAATAAGAGGTGGTTGCAGGATTATATGTCTCATGTGTCTGGTTGGCTTTGCATACAAAAATGATTTAGGTGACTGGTGGTGGCAATTTGTTGTTCTGCTTTAGGCAGCAAAATGTTTTGAATCTGCTATGGACCCTTTCACATCACTCATGCGTAGGTAAAGGTAACGGTCGCCCTTCCTCAAGAGCCAGTCATATCCGACTCTAGGGTTTAGTGCTCATCTCTGTTTATAGCCAAAGAGCCAGTGCTGTCTGCGTTTGCAGACGTTTCCATGGACAAGTGACAGGCAGTACAACAGAGTGCACGGAATGCCGTTTACCTTTCCACCAAAGTAGTACTCATTTATATACTTGTAATTCTTGCTTTTGAATTGCTAGGTTGGCAGGAGCTGGGAGGGAGATGAAAATTCACTCTGTCATGGAGTTATCAGGTCTTTAACTGCTGACCTGCCGACCTTCCAGTTGTCAACTTCAGTCGTCAAGTTCAGCATCTTAACCACTAAACCACCACAGGCAGACATGCTTAGACTATCATTATTCTCATATGGGAACATTTCTTGATCAAATAGTTACAAAGTCACAAAATCCAGTCGGTAGCCCGAAAACCTCATCACATCCTTCCAGGGGACAGCAAGTTAATAATGTGCTATGATTACAACATGCTAAATCCTTTCTCCAGTTACCCAGCCAAGTCACCTTTGCTCCTTTGGACACAAAGAGTGCTGATCTCATGCCACAGGAGTCCGTAGTTCAGAAAGATTGTAAAAACAGGGGAAGGGGGAAGCGAGTTCAACATTGCAGAAACTGCATGCATAGAAAATACTAACACTTCCTAGTCTTAAAACCTTGAACCCATTTTGCTTTAAAGCTTCGTGGGGACATAAGTTCTGTACCTATAAATAATACTTTTGTCTGGCTGTTTAACGGGTTTATGTGTTGCAGACAAACTTTTTTATGTTCGTACTTAAAACACTTACCGTAGCTATGTACAATAATCTTCCAGACACAGTTGTGTCTCCATTTCCCTTTTCTAGTTAGGTACCTCTGTCAGGGATGCCCAAACTTTTCACGCCATGGGCCGGTCACGTGGTTCAGCGGGCCGGTCATGTGGTTCCTCCCACTGGAAGTGGAAGTAAAACGTGCCTTGCAATCTGTTTTGCAACAGGATGAGAATAGATTTTAGGCTGCCATTTTCTCTGCTTAAATTGGGGGTTCGCAAACTACAGCCCACAGGCCAGATCTGGCCCCTGACACCAATTCATCTGGCCCACACCACCCTTGTTACTCCTGGAAGTGGAAGTAAAACATGTCCCTATGGGCTGTAGTTTGGGCACCCTTGCTCTATGTGTTTATCTCACAGTCAAGAGTCCCTTAATAATAGTCCCTTTGGGTTTTTGGGTGTTCACAGCCATAGCGTTTGTTGGTTTGCCTGACCTTCGTAGCCTAGACTGCTCTCTCTAATTCTCATAAGATTCTCTCTGAATCATTAGTGGCAGGATCCTTTGGGTGGTGAGTGTCCTAACTTTGGGGTGGCCTCCTTGAGGAAACAGGACTAGTTCCCTCTCCTTGAAAGCACAACTACTCAGAAAGGCTTTATTAGGAGGTTTCTTTGCATTTTGGACTTGATGGAGCATAACAATAACAACAATAGCATATTGCCCACTAGTTCTGTTGTGAGGGGAAATTGCCCAAAAGCCAAGAAAATAGGTCACTCTGTTTCACCTAAAGTTGCTGGGATTTGCCCTTAGGTCTTCCTTGCTCAAAACAGTCCTGTCGGACTCTCTAGATCAGGGATTTTCAACCTGCAGCCCATGGGTCAAATGCGGACCACGGTGCCATTTCATGTGGTCCCCCACTGCCTCTACCACACCAGGAAGTGCCATGTGGTGGAGTAAGAGCAAAATGGCCATCTGGCCCCCGAAGCTATCTGAGGGAATGTGACCCAGCCCCTGGCTTTAAAAGGTTGAGAACTCCTGCTCTAGTTGGTGGTGCTCATCTCCATTTACAACCAAAGAGCCAGCACTGTCTGAGTCTGCAGATGTTTCCCTGGTCATGTGGCAGGCATGACTAAACACTGAAGTGCACAGAATGCCATTACCTTTCCCACCAAAGTGGTACCTATGTATCAACTTGTAATTCCTTGCTTTCAAACTGCTAAATTGGCAGGATCTGAGTCAGATAATGGGAGCCCACTCCACTGTGCAGCACTTGGGTCTCAAATACTGACCATCCAGTCATCAAGCTCAGTGCCTTAACCACTAAATCACTGCAGCCCTTTTGGGCTTTGCCCTTATCTCTGTCCTATTTTGCAGTCTAAAACATGGTAAAGTGATTGTTTTTAGACAACTACAGTATTTCCATAATCCCCCAACCAGGATGGGAGACTGAACCCTGTATTTTGAGAAAACTCTGTTCTCACCTCACATCTTTAAAAAGAATGAAGGTTTTTTTTACTCGAAAAGCTGCCAACCTCCAAAACAGTAGTTAACTGGGAAACCTCTTAAGATATAAGCCTGTTGCAATTTCTGGTCATCATTTTGAGAAGAAAGCAATTACGGAAAAAGATGTCAAGATAAAAAGAAGATTTGATATGAAAATTCCCTAAGACTTTGATTGGGTCTATGCACAGTTACCACTGAAATATGCACAGAAGTCAGTCTGCAATTTAATGAACAGATAAAATAACAGTGGATTAGCAAAGAAAATTATCTTTAAAATGTTAAATGGAGCAAATTAAAATGATAGTGAGCAATAAAAATATATTAAACTGACTCAAAAAGAGAAAGAAATAATAAATAATAATGGTCAAGTTAAACATGACTTGATTCAAATAAAGTCCTTGTTTCAGTTAAATGCTTATGGCTGGTTTATTATTTTGTTAGCAAAGCAAAACAACAAGGTACCATGATCTGGATCAAGTTTCATCCTTCCCATTCACTATAATTTTCCACTACTCTTTTCCAGCTGTCAATTGCCCCAATCCAAGCATGACATAAAATCCAGGCAAATTACAGTTGAGGGTGGAGATTTTCAGCAGAAAAACAGCAGGTGGGAGAAGTTAAATCATCCTTAACCCTGCAACAATCTCAGTCTGGATCAGAAGCCACAGCAGTTGCCTTCTCTATAAAGAGCAACACGGCCATCACAAGTACAGTACAACAATTTAAAGACACACTGAAAGTCACATCTTGTTTGAAATATTATTGTGCATGAAAAAGATAAAATAAGCAAAAGGAATATTATATTTTCAATTTTATGCCTAGAAATGAAGCTGTTGGCAGATATTATTGACGATAATGATGCATTTTACAATGTTCTAGCACAGTGACTTCTAATTTATGGTGACCTTTTTGGAATTTTCTAGGTACAAATTATTTGAAAGTGGTTTACCATTCCATTCCTCTAGTAGTGCTCTGGGATTGTTCAGGTGGCCCAGAGCTATACAGGATGTGTTTTTCTTGTGGGGTGCAGCAGGGAATCACATTTCTGATCCCTACCACACAGCCACTAACCTACCAAGCTGTAAAGCCACCTAGCATATAATATAGATTCCACTTAATATATCTGAGCAGACGGCGGTGGCTCAGTGGTTAGGATGCTGAGCTTGATGGCTGGAAGGCCAGCAAGTTAGCAGTTTGAGTCCCGGGTGCTGCACGATGGAGTGAGTTTTTGTTTTCTCTGCCAACCTAGCAGTTCAAAAGCAAGAAATTGCAAGTAGATAAATAGGTACCACTTTGGTGGGAAGGTAAACAGCATTCCATGCACTCCAGTGTCTAGTCATGCCTGCCACATGTCCACAGAGACATCTGCAGACATAGACAGTGCTGGCTCTTCAGCTATAAACAGAAAAGAGCACTGAACCCCTAGAACATTTACCTAAGCATGAGTGATGTGAAAGGGCCCATAGTAGAAATGCCTCCAGAAGAAGAGATTCTAAATGTCTTGTGCAATCCAGCACACCCTAAACCAGTGATGACAAATGTTGGCACTCCAGGTGTTCTTGAACTTCAATTCTCAGAAGCCCTAATCAACAGGAGTACTGACTTGGGCTTATGGTAATTGAAGCCCAAGAACACCTGGAGTGCCAAGATTCACCAACACTACCCTAAACTATGATGCAGTAGCTGTTCTTCTGCTGACATAATGTGCTGTTGACCACTCAGCAGCAGTAGTCTGTTCTGCTAGCTATGCATGCAAGGTCTGCCTGGCCCAAATTATACTACACAAGTTGTTACAGCTTGTACATAGTATTTGTGGCAAGGATGGAATTATCAGGACTATGTGGTAGCCAAAAGATCCACCAATGTAACAGCAAGTCTAGCGGACAAGTATCCTAGAGGAGGAAGACAAACTCAAGGTAGTGCTTATATAAGGCCACGATGACTCCATTGACTCTTCAGATTACCACATGCATCTGGCTGGTTAAACTACAGCACCTCTTCAACCCAATATAAAAGTCGCTTTATTGAGCAGTAAGGATTTGGCCAGCAGTTTCCTCTGCTAATACAGTACAGTCAAACCTCGCATAAAGAGCGTCTCGCTTAAAGAGTACCTCGCTTAAAGAGCAGAATTTTCTCTGAATGTTCGCTTCGCTTAACAAATAAAACCAACCTAAAACTCGCTTAACATCGGGGTTTACAATCCCCCCCCCCAATTGGTCATTTACAATGGTGTTTCGCTTAAAGAGCAAACTCACTTAAAGAGCAATCCTGTGGAACGCATTATGCTCTTTAAGCAAGGTACAACTGTATAAGGAAAACGTAGATATGGAGCAACTGTTGTCTGACTGGTTTCAATTCATGAGCACCTAGAAAATACTGATTTCAGATTTACTTCTAGAAAACTTAATTCTATCTTAAGAGCTTTGCCTGTCCCCATACAATATTTGGGAATGTTGGTTATTCCTCTTAGTTACCAGAGGATAAGGTAGAAAAAAAACAACACCAACAAAGAGAAAACATGGAGAGAGCATCTCAGTTTCTATTTCTGTCTGCTCCTATTGTTTCTTTTTTATACAAACTATTATTTTATTTGATGAAATATCCAGTGGTGGCCAGCAAAAAATTTCGCTACCACACTGTGGGCGAAGCCTAAATCATGGGCAGAGCCTGTGTCATGGGCAGAGCCTACCTCATGGGGAATCTAGTCATGCCTGCCATATGACCATGTATACATCTGCAAGCACAGGCAGCACTTGCTCTTTGGCTATAAAATGGAGATGAGCACTGTACCCTAGAGTTGGATATGATTGGCTTTTGAGCAAGGAAGACCTTGAACCACTTGCAGGAACAATACCTGGTGTCAAATTTGAATACCAATCAGGGATCTTCTGTTATTAGGTAAAGGTTGAACTTGCTCAAAAGCCAGTCATTACAAACTCTAGGGTTCAGTGCTCATCTCTGTTAATAGCCAAAGAGCAAGTGGACTTGATCCACAAAAGCTCACATTAAAATACAGTAGTTAGTCTTTAAGGCAGGCATGCCCAAACTACGGCCCGCGGGCCGCATCCGGCCCGCCAGGCCATTTCATCCGGCCCCCGACATGATATAAGAACTCTTATAATTTTATTTTATTTTTTTTAAAAAAAATTGGGCGAACTTTTTTTTTGGGCGGAGGGATCACAAGTCAGTGAAAGAGTGATTTACCTAGTTCCTTCCTCCTCCTGCTTAGTACTAGGAGTTCTGCCAAATCTACTTTAGAATGGCTGAATCAATACGCCAGAGGTGATTCTGTTATTGTTAAGAGTGGAGAGAGGGACTTCAGTCGGAGCTAAAAGTAAGTAGTTTGGGCATGCCTGATTTAAAGCAATTAAAAAAGAAAGCCAGGAGCAGGGGGGAGGGGGAGGGAAGCGAGGTTTAGAGTTCTTCAAATCTCGTTGTCAGGCTGCGTATATTGCAAACTTAAGATATCAGAAGAGAAGCAAAAAAAGTTCACAACTTCTCAGGTGCCACAATGCATAATGCATCCACCCATCCATTGGCTGGGCAAAAGAAGTTTGTTTTGCAGCCGTTTGTAGGAGGTTTGAATAAGCCCCCCAGGATGTTCCCTTACTGTCAGAAGCAACAAATGTTGCTTTTCAGCTCGCTTGTGGCCAATCCTTGTGCAAAGAAATTTGCTCTGCAACCTTTTGCAATTGCAAAGGTTTAAATAACCCGGGATTTTTCGTCAGTTGCAAAAAGAGACGTTACTTTACCTTTAGGCTTGCGGCTGCCCCGTCATTGTGTGCCTGTGGAGTTGATGTGCTCTTACAAATTCAACCCACGAAGCTTTGCTCTTCTGCCTGATGTGGTGGATTTGATCTCAAATCCACCTCAAATTTAAATACAGCTCAAATTTAAATACAGGAGTTAGTCTACAAAAGGCCCTGGAGAATGCATTAAATTTGGTAAAGGTTTCTCTTGCTCTAGGGGTCAGTGCTCATCTGTTTCAAATCCAAAGAGCTAGTGCTGTCTGCTTCTGCAGGCATTTCTGTGGTCTTATGGCAGGCATGACTAGACACTGCAGCCCACAAAACACTTGTTACCTTCCCACCAAACTGGTCCCTATTTATCCACTTGCAATCTCTTGCTTTTGAACTGCTAGGTTATATGTATATTTAAAGGTAAAGGTTTCTCTTGCTCGAAAGCCAGTCGTATCCGACTCTAGGGGTCAGTGCTCATCTGTTTCAAATCCAAAGAGCTAGCGCTGTCTACTTCTGCAGGCATTTCTGTGGTCTTATGGCAGGCTTGACTAGACACTGCAGCCCACAGAACACTTGTTACCTTCCCACCGAACTGGTCCCTATTTATCTACTTGCAATCGTAAAGGTAAAGGTTTCCCTTGCTCGAAAGCCAGTCGTATCCGACTCTAGGGGTCAGTGCTCATCTCTGTTTCAAATCCAAAGAGCTAGCGCTGTCTGCTTCTGCAGGCATTTCTGTGGTCATGTGGCAGGCATGACTAGACACTGCAGCCCACAGAACACTTGTTACCTTCCCACCGAAATGGTCCCTATTTATCTACTTGCAATCGTAAAGGTAAAGGTTTCCCTTGCTCGAAAGCCAGTCGTATCCGACTCTAGGGGTCAGTGCTCATCTCTGTTTCTAATCCGAAGAGCTAGTGCTGTCTGCTTCTGCAGGCATTTCCGTGGTCATGTGGCAGGCATGACTAGACACTGCTGCCCACAGAACACTTGTTACCTTCCCACCGAAATGGTCCCTATTTATCTACTTGCAATTTCTTGGTTTTGAACTGCTAGGTTGGCAGGAGCTGGGACAGAGACGGGAGCTCATTCCGTCCTGCAGTACTCAGGAATCGAACTGCTGACCTTCCGCCTCCCAGTCAGCATCTTAGTGACTTGAGCCACTGCAGTCCCATATGTATATATGCAGTACTGTAAAGCTATTTAGATACACTGTATGTCTATAGTGGCTGCACTCTACTCTGGCAGCAGAGGTAGCTCCAGTTGATGGGGCAAACTGTCCCTAGCTAATCAGTGGCATCTCCGCTGCCGCCATGAGAGTTCCCATTGATCAGCTGACTGGCGGTATAGAGATGTCCCAGGTAAGCCAATTGGCAGTCACGATGGCATCAGAAATGCTGTGGACCAAATGGTTATGTTCTCCTTCATCAGCTGGAAATCTGTCTGCACTACCAGGGCAGATCAAAGCCACTGATCAGTGAAAACAGACTCCAGCTGATCAAGGGAGACCATTCCTAGCTATCTCAGAAAACAAAACAAATAAAATAAAATACACAGTAGCACTTTAAAGACTAACTGCTATTCCTAGCTAATCACCTACCAGTAATTCTTTTTTAAAAAATGTTTATTTGAAGAGTCTTAGTGCTATGACACTTTGAATAAATATTTTTTTAAAAAACAATGCACTATAGGAGCAGAGGGGCTCCCACTGATTGGTAGTAACTGGTGTCAGCTGATCTGCAGCTGCAGAGAGATGCAGCAGATCTGTTAATGCTGCCTCTGCCAATCAGCTGTAATCTATGTCACCTCCTGCTGCAAGTTTATCTGGGCTTTCCCAGGTAAACATTAACAGGAGTGGGCACAAAGTCTAAACTAGTGATGGCAAACCTTGGTAGTTCAGGTGTTATGGACCTTCAATTCTCAGATGTCCTGATAACCAGAAGTGCTGATTTAGGCTTCTGGTAATTGAAGTCCAAGAACACCTGGAGTGCCAAGGTTCACCATCACTGGTCTGAAGTGATTTATTTTACACTGATTCAAGTATTGGTATAAGTTGGAAGTCAAAATTGATTTACAGTATTATGGCTGTGCATCGTGTAATTCCTGATTTTAAATTGATTGGGAGACCCAATGCGCGCTAATTTTGAAGTTCCCCCACCCTCTGAGGCTGCAGCAAGCCAGGCAGGACATGATGTCAGGAAGCAGATCTTTTCTAAGGCTAATGACTTTTCATTGCTAATTAAATTCCAAAGTTTCAGGTAGGTGGAGTTTTAATTGGCAATGAAAAATCATTAGCCTTATAAAAGATCTGCTTCCTGACATGATGTCAGGAAGCGGGTCTTTTCTAAGGCTAATGACTTTTCATTGCTAATTAAAATCCAAAGTTTCAGGTAGGTGGGGTTTTAATTGGCAATGAAAAGTCACTAGCCTTATAAAAGATCTGCTTCCTGACATCATGTCAGGAAGCGGATCTTTTCTAAGGCTAATGACTTTTCATTGCTAATTAAAATCCAAAGTTCCAGGTAGGTGGGGTTTTAATTAGCAATGAAAAGTCACTAGCCTTATAAAAGATCTGCTTCCTGACATCATGTCAGGAAGCAGATCTTTTCTAAGGCTAATGACTTTTCATTGCTAATTAAAATCCAAAGTTTCAGGTAGGTGGGGTTTTAATTAGCAATGAAAAATTACTAGCCTTATAAAAGATCTGCTTCCTGACATGATGTCAGGAAGCAGATCTTTTCTAAGGCTAATGACTTTTCATTGCTAATTAAAATCCCACCTACCTGAAGCTTTGGAACACAACAACAGCTCCTTGGATGCCACAATGACCAAGCTGGATGTGAGTTTCTAGGATCTGTCATATTTTTTTAAAAGGACACTTTTAAAGGACACCGCAAAGGCGGCGAAGGAGGAGCCGGCGAAAGAGGAGCCGGCGGCAAAGGCGTTAGTGGTGGTGGCGGCGGCGGCAAGGCTGGGTGGATATATGTACCATGGAGAGATAGTTCGGCCCTCGGAGCATCTGATAAAATGTTATCCGGCCCCCGGGCCGAAAAGTTTGGGCACCCTTGATCTAGTTGGTTCACAAACTAAGGAAGCAAAAGCAGGACATTGACCAAATGATGAGCACATTAGAAGAGTAGTTTTTCATAGCACTATTTTTGATGGTTTTTAATGTACTGTATCATCAATTACTTCATTAGTGTTCTGTATTGCACTCCATAGAGGTTAATATCATGTTTAAATTGCCTTGAGGAGGTACAGTATTACAGATTTACCAGCCCAGATGCATGCAGTAAATGAATTCAATTGAAGATCAGTTTAATTATCTTCTATAGACCCACAGTCTGGCCAGGTTATCCTGCTATGATAATAGAGTAAACCATACTGCCAGCGACTCAACATGGAATGTCAGATGGAAATTAACTAACCTGAACCCTGAGGACTAATGGCCTTGGGTGCCGAAGTCCACAGGGAACGGTGAAGGTCCCCATGTGGATTAAATCTCACTTGAATCCACCTTGATAGAGGGTAGCAGCTTCATCAATACTGGCCTGGGGCGATGACAACTTAGTGTGCCAAAAGGGCTCAGGACCAGAAAGTGACTCACAGAACTGGATCAGTGGTACAGGTGTCATGCTGCGATGCGGAAAGCAGATGAAAGACTGCTGCATTATAGTATCAGGACAGACTTCATGGCTGATTGCCATGATAATCACCAATATTTGAATTCAGATATGGCAGAAGAAGAGGATATACCCACCCTTTGTGCTTTGGTATGGAGTGGGGATGAATTATGCAGATGTCTGGGATGCATGTATTCTTTCCACATTAGCTCAAATGGGTGCAGGGTAAATCCTTCAGATTTCAACAAAGGGCATCCCATGTCTTCACTGCCTATGTTTAGTAGCACTTGTCATCACAGACTACCATGGCATTTGTTAACTGCTCTGAAATTCCCAAGGCTTATCAGGAACATAATGGCACAGTATATTAAGCTACCACTGAGGCCAAGACATGTAGAGAGAGATTGAGGGTGTGTCTTGTAGCATACTGTAATTTTTTTACAATTCTAATGTGAGAAATTGCCTGCAGCATTTATCTTGTATAAAAATATTTTTTCATATACAAATGAAGGGGAACTTGCAGATTCCTTTGATATCACATCTTCTCAATTGTAGTTAGCATAGTCAAATGTCACAATGAGAATGATAGTTCAGCATATCTCAACAGTCATGTAGTCTTTATCCATGTTACATTATCTTTTTAAATGAGGTCAGTGTTACTCTCTCCCCTTTCAAAGATAATGCAATAATCGCCCTGCTATGTCAGAAAGAGAGTGCAGCAAGGGAGAAAATTTTAAAGGTGAAGACATGTAGAAAGCTGAAAATGTCAAAATAGGAGGAATTAAGGTTGCAGGCAGGGCACCATCAGGTGAAAATATTTAATGCTATCATCTTGGGGGACAGTACAAGTCCCTCCCCATACAGAAGCTGAAGGTTAATAGCAATTAATACTTATAACCTCTCTGGGAGGTTCACAAGGTAATTAGCACTTTGCCTCCAACATGCTGAATACTCATTTTACTGACCTCAGAAGGATGGAAGGCTGAGTCAACCTTGATCTCCACTAGGATCGAACTCACAGCATCAGCAGGTTTTGCTGTACTACATCAATCTAGTCTGTGATGACAAGTGCTACTGCATCAACAGGGCATCAAGATTAACCGATCTTTTGCTTTTTGTTGTTTTGTTATTTACAAATTGCATTTGTTTGCTAGCTGGCTGTATAGGTCAGTCAATGAAGTACACAGTATCTGGTTGTGGGCCCAGAAGTTGAGAATTCAATACCGCACTCTGCCTCCAGGGAGAAGTCACCCTGTGTAACCATGAGCAAGCTGCACAGCCCCAGGGTGCCCCTGGAAGAAAGGAATGGCAAACTACTTCAGTTCTGGATATTCTCTTCATAGAAAAATTCTGAAAAGGGTCACCACAGGACAGCTCACAATTATTATTATTAGTTTGCTTACACTTTACAGATGGGGAAAGTGGAGAAATGATACCAGGGCAGGTGGGCGAAGCCTTCATGCAGGGCTGCTCAAAATGTGGCCCACCAGATAATGCTGGATTTCATCTCTCAGCTTTCTTCATTATTGGCTATGACAGCTAGGGCTGATAGGATCTGCTGTTCCTCAACATTAGGACAGTATACTTTGGCTACCCTTGCCTTAGGGTGTATGAATCAGTGGGTTAGAATGTGAGTCCAGTCTTTTTCTTGGGAACAGAACAGTTCCTGCTCTTGGCGTTCTTTTCAATGAATGTGTACATTTCATGCATTCTGTGGCTCATTTGTAGAGGCATGCATTTATGCAACAAAATTTTTTCTTGACATTCCCCAAGCTGACCTATTAGAATGATGCAACTTTAGATCTTTTTGAGATAAGGTCATACAGTTTATATACTGAAAGCAGTGTCAATATTCAAAGTGTCACCAGGCAGATGCAGGATAGTCCCGTGTTACTTGTATACATACTTATGTCCCACTGAAGCCAGAAGCTTTGCAGATCCTATCTGATTGCAGGTTTACTTGAGTTCACTGAAGTTATTGTCAGCCTGAATTTCTCCTCACACAGAGAGGGGATCAATGTGGCCATAAAGATCTGTGTATATGGGTAATATAGGAATCAGCTTAGGAAGTTTATCTTCTTCACCCAGTATTGGCTGCTCCGATTGACAATAACAGTCCAGGTCACCTACTACCCAATATTTTAATTTAAACTACCAAAGGTGATACTTTGGCATCCTGCATGGAGATCATAAACTCTAAAATTGAGAAACAGTCTCCCCTCAGTCACATTTTCTGCACTAAAATTGAAAAATCTATTCCAAACCATGGGTGATGATTAGATGGCTTTTAAAACACTGCTGAACTTCAACTCCTATCATTTTTCTGTATAGGTTGTCTTAGGTGAGTGGTGGTGAACCTATGGTACATGTGACGTGTGCCAGAAGTGGCACTCAAAGCCCTCTCTGTGGGTACCCATGCAGTCACCACAGCACAGAGTTTGCCCTGCCCCTCTGTGCAGCAGCCCAATGGGAGTGCTTCCTCCTTCCACAGCACAGAGTTCACCCTGCCCCTCTGCCCAGCAGTCCAATGGGATCATTTCTTCCCTCCCCCCAGCAGCCCAATGGGAGTGTTTCCTTCCTCCCCTGTTGCTGTGTTGGCACTTTGCGATAAATAATGGGGTTTGGGTTGCAGTTTGAGCGCTCAGCCTCTAAAAGGTTCACCATCACTGTCTTAGGTTTTCATTTTTTTTTTCTCATTTGATTGATTTTGATTTCATGGAGGCATCTTACTCGATTACTTGGTTGATCTGTGTTTCAGACATCAGGTTGACGTGCCACCTTTGTGGCATGGTTGAATCTGCCAGGGGAATACACTCACATCACCATAGCTGCACCACAAGGAGGCATGAGGTGAGATTTGCAGAGGTAGGCAAACTAACCAGAATGGAAAAGCCTCCCAGATGGGCTGTGTGTGTGGCGTGTGTGCACATGTGCGTGTTATTCAATTGTTATGTCAAATGCATTTTCCATTAACTAGGAAAATCTGATTGTATGCTGTCCTACTAATTTTAGTTTGGAGTACTTTTTTGTTTGAATTGCATTGCTGGTTACAATTCAGTTTTCACAGGCCATGTTTTACGAACATGGTGGTACATATTTCGTGAATTCTATGCATTCCAGCCAAGCAGTAAACAAGTACTTTGTAGCTTAAAATCCATGCTTGACTTTTTTCCATCTTCTTTTCAATTTGTTTTGTATCATGTTTTAGATTTTAAGAACAAGAGGCAAGGTTGTCTTATTATTGATCTGTGCAAGAAGCTTTTACAATAGAAGAGCAGGATATAAGAAAACCATTAAATAATAAAATAGCTTAGTGACTGAAACACACAATTGAAAAAGAGAGATTGAGGGTAGACACTTCATGTAATGGGAATCAGTCACCTGTATTTAGGATATTTCACCATTCTGAAAGCAGCAACCAGCTGGACAGGACATTTAGAAATACCAACATATGGGGAGATTATTTGGCCCAGATTATATAACAGAACAGAGGGAAGCTACATTTAGGATCCTGACCTCAGTTATGTGACAGCCTTCCTCTCACAAGAACTTCCTAAGTAATCTCTTAGACCTTGACAGAGTTACCCTTATCCACCTGACACTGTCATTTAGACAGGCACTTGTAATCAATGAAAATAAGACAGACATAGTATAGAGAGCAGACTTTGAAGGAGGTATGATAGTTGTTTCAGGAAATGTGAACCAAGGTCAAGGCATAAATGAGGCCTGAAAAGAAGTGAAGTACAAAATTATTAATGGGTACAAATGTAGTCTGGGAAATTATTTTCAGAGTCAAGGTCATCATTCTTTGTAGCAAAAGCCATAGTCTCTAAGTAATTGTTACTTTAGTTTTCTGCTAATGCCTTAGTCCAGGGATTCTCAACCTATGGTCTGGCTGCTAGCTGCAGCGACATTTCATGTGGCCTGCTACCGCCTCCAGCACACCAGGAAGTCCCATGTGATGGAGGAAGGGCAAAATGGCCATCTGGGCCCTAAATCTGTCTAAGGGAGCATGACCCACCCCCGGCTTAAAAAGGTTGAGAACAGCTACAACCCTTAGTCTCTACATCACAGTGGCAGTTAAATCTAACATTAACAGTGATGATGTTAGTGGCTCCCTTAGACCAGTGGTTTTCAACTGTTGGATGTCCAGGCATTTTTGGACTTCAAATCTATGAAAACCCAAACAGAATAATAAGTGGGTCAGGATCCAGGAGCTGAAACTGAAAATAATTGGAGAATCAAAGATTGAGAACCACTGGCTCAAGGTATATACCATATATAGGTATAAGATGTGTCCTCTGAAACCTTCATCTGATAATAGATCCAGCCCTGCAGAACTAAAACTACCACTTCAAAATATTGGTGATTACTTAGAATATAAATCATATTATTTTGTTATCAAAACAGGAACATCTAACTTGTCATAAATAAGAAACAGTGGTAGTGGGCTATACCAAGAAGCCTTTTATATCAAAGGGGTACTTCTTGTGAGTTAGAACTAATAGGAGGCAGCTTTCAGAGTAGATTTCAGAAAGGGGTTTAAGGATCATTGTGATAATGAAGACTAATCATTTTGATGGGTGATTGCTGATGTTAAAGCTAAGCCAGAGAAGAGACATTGAAGGTCTGCATGCTTTTGAGAGAGAAATGCAGATTCTACTGTGCTTCTCTTTCTGAGCTGAGGACAGCTTTTCTATATGGCAAGTTATGCCTAGCTGCTTTACTTGTCTGTAAGTAAGGAGGCAGGAAGTTAGAACTCTTATTGTGTTATGTATGAACCTCTGTATAATCCAACAGTGTGCTCATGTTATTTTTGGGAAACTTATTCAAAAGTTCTGTTTGACTTTATTTTCTCCTTTATTTCTTTTAAATAAAACTTATGAAATCCAGTCTAGTGGTTGGATTTGTATGAGGAGAATTTCCAATGAGGAGAATTTCCAAGCGCTGTAGGCATGCATGTGCGCCAAATGTTTGGTGCACATGCACAGTGAGGGAACCGGCGAAAAGGTAAACCCCCATGGTGGTTCCCCCCAAAAGCCACTAGCGGTTCTCTGGAACACTGGGGAAAGCTACTACTGGTTCTGGCAAACTGGTGCTAACTGGCTGCTACCCATCATTGTATAAAACCCTATAGAATTGAATGCAGCCTGATCAGAGGAAGTTGAGCTATAAAAGATCCCTGGAAGTTAATTCAAACTGATCATTCATATGTTAAAATAGTCTTAGGGTGCCCTTGGCTTGATGGCTGTGTTAGGCTGAACTTGTGGCTGTTTCCCAAGACACTCTTTGCATCTGACTATGACATCCTCTGTCAGATTTAAACTTGGCACAGATTTGTAATCTCAACTTTATCATCATCATTTTAACAGGAGAACTGGAAGGGATGCTGTGGATCATCATGTTCAACCCCTTTCCAGGAGGAATAGCAGGGAATCAAACTTCCAGCCATATCTAAACCACTGAGCTATCCAGCAGTTCTTTAGCAAAAGTGTAATGAATTATGGAGGATATATACTTAACTGTACAATAAATGTACATAACACTTTTCATCTGTTCTCAAAATAGTATGTACATTACTATGTGTTGGTGGAAATTATTATTTTTTACAATTGGGATATATTTATCTAATTTTAGTACAAAGCCATACTGATTAAAATCATTCATGTCACATCTAGATCCTTGTAAGTATTGATTTTTCAATTGATCTGTGTCAGTACAGTGAACAGTCTCTTTCAATCTACAAGGATACTCTATCTCCTTGTTAACACCCGTTTTCACATTCAACAGATTTGAATGATAAAAACTCACTACCAGCTGCTGCACTTCCCACCCTCGGCTTATAGACAAGTCAATCTATTTTCCTGGGCTTTCAGGTCCAAATTAGGTACCCTGGTTTATATTTGGGTCGGCTTATACTCGAGTATATATGGTATGCTTGAAAATATGGTCAGGGTGAAATATCAACACCTACAGAAGCAGCTTGTAGAGGTGAATTCTTTTCCTTAGGTGCTACTTTTTCATGTGATGTCAAGCATAGTACCTGTGAGCAAAGTGTCTAGAATCAGGATTAATTAATTTATTTATTTATTTATCCAATTTTGTTATCCCGCCCCAATTAGGTAGACCCCAACTCTGAGTGGCTTACAACATTACAAAAAGACATAACTTAAAACAATAGTCAACCAATCAATTTATTGTTACAGTCAAAGACCAGCATATAGTATATAGTACGTATATAACACTTTAAATGGATCAAAGTGCTTTTTGAAGGAGCAAACTGTTACGCTGCACATAACTCTGCATCAGGTTTAGGTAATGTCAGCCAAAGGAAATATCATTTGTTTTGATAGCATGCCTGATAGTTGAAGCAGTTTCTTGGCTATGGAAGTTGGCATGAAGATAGCATGAGGTCACAATGCAGAGACAGACATTGTGACCTCGTGCAAGATGTCACAAGCAGGATAAGCTCAAAAGTTTTGACCAAGTGAGAAGCAGTTAACAGACTGAATGGGAGCACAAGAAAGATGGATCTGTATGATGGGTGGGTTTAATAATTTACAGCTCTATTAACTTTCTTGAGAATCTGAGGAAAATAACCTTTACATAGAAAGAAAGGAAAAATGAGGTAGGAAGAACAATTGACAGCTAGTGAACAAAATATTTTTAGTGTTACTGTTGAATTCATAGTAGGCAATCTCACCATGCTTTGTTTTTGTTTTGCATACTAATGTGGAGCTGGGGAGGTCCAGCATTTAGCAAACATAGTCATTGCCTTTTTAAAAAAAAATATAAGCAGCCAATCAGCAGGCTAAATGTTTCTTCTCTCCAGAATAATTGCTTTCCATTTTGTGTTCTGTGTCTTTTATTGTGTAATTCAGGATATTTTATCTGATTGTTCATCGTTCAGCTGTAGTTCAGTCTCTTTGACTCAAAATGTGTTAGTCTAAGAAAGTAAGTAACTCAGTATCCTTTTATAACCATCACTTACTTGAGTTCCTTTTTCTTCCTGCCTTTTGCAATTAAGATTAAGTGAACTGCTGTACTGTATTATATATTTGCTATCTACCTGACAACTTTACTTCAACACAAGCCATGTAAGTAAACATTCTTTTTGTTCTCCTAAAGTTGTGCCTGAACATTTGTTCGGTAGTTGAACTAAGAGAAGAGCTTGCATTTCAAAATATTCAGCCTTAATCCTTAGCTACACACTAGTTGTGCCACCCTGCAAAGATTATCTAAGAGTTACCACCTTTTAAAATCTGATAAGGAGCTAAAAGAGAAAGGGGCCACCAATATATATGGCATAGTCCTAAATCAGGGGTTCCCACCCTAAGGGCTGCGGACTGGATCCAGCCTTCAGTGCCATTTCATGTGACCCTCCACCACTCCAAGGACATCCAAGAAACAAAATGGCCACCCCTTTGAAGCTGTTGGGACAAAATGGCCATCCCCATCATGCAGGCAGTGCAAAACAGCTGTCCGGCCCTTGAAGCTGACTGAGAGACGTAGCCCCTGGTTTGAAAAGGTTGGGAACTCCTAAATGGTTGGATAGCTCGGTGAGTTAGGTATCTTACTGCAGAGTCAGAGGTTGGGAATTTAACTCCTCACTGTGCATCCCAGAACAGCCAGCCTTCATGCTCTTGGGCAAGCTGTACTGTCCTAGGGATCCCCAAGAAGAAAGGAATAGTAAACCACCTCTGAGTATTCTCTACCTAGAAAGCCCTGGAGCGGTTGCCATAAAGTAGAATTGACTTGAGAGCACACAATTATTATTATATTCCTAAACATAGTTTAGGTGCAGGCAAAAGCAGATTATAGGCAATTCATTGAATGAATTCTGGTCTGTTTTGATGTTTCATATAAAACTAGGGAATTAGCAAACATTTTATCACTCTTTCATGAACGTGCACATGCACTCACACAAAAGAAACTCATTAAATGTACTAGAACATCACACTAATGCTTACCTCACTGCAGAATTTTAGCAGTCATGGTGCTTATAGCAGCCATCTAGGGCAGCAGATTTTGAGTATTGTATACCTATTATACCTATTGTATTTGTAATACTGTACTGCATAATATTGTAACTGGCCACATATTGTTACATATACAATATTTTTATTCATGTTTATATATAGTAACATCTTGTGCTGAGATATACCATTACCACACTTATTAAACTTTCTTGTCTGTTTGCCTCACTCACAAGTTTCCCCTTTCTTTATGAAAAGAACAAATATCTGGAAGAAACGAACAAATTCCCCCATTCATGGTTTTACTTTCCTAGGAAATTTTAGCCCCATCAATAAACCTGGATAATTGGAGCCTTTGCTTGGATAGACACTGGAGCAGGAGTATCTTTAATGAAGGCTTGTTGAACTAAAAGACATAATTTCAGCAAGAACTTATTTTATTAAAGATATTACACAGTGGAGAAGGTTCTCATGGCTGAAGTTCATGTAAAAGTGGCATAGAAAACTGAGCCCTCAAGATGCAGTGGTCACATTGTGACTTCAATCCTCACCGAACCGGTAGCAGCTTTTGGGGGAAAACAACTTCGGGGCTTACCTTTTCACTGGTTCTCCCACTGCGCATGCGCACCAAGCACTTGGTGTGCATGCACGCCTACAGTGCTTGGCACATATGCACGGCCTCCTTGCTGTCCTCCCAAGCGGGGAGGAGGAAGAGAAGCTGCTAGCCTGAAGCTCTCTATAGCCTGCTCCCCAGGGTAAGTGACTCGCCTTTGGATGTGGTGTGTCTGTATTTTAATGTGTATTTAATACCTTTCCCAATATTGACGTACTACCACAGTTTCTAAAAAGGCCTGCCGGCCTCTAGGCCTGCCAGCCGCCCAGCCTGGGGGTTTTAAGCAAAGTCTTGGAGTTACTTCATCAATAAGCTACACCTGTGCTGTTCCAATTGCTCTTCCAATTGAAGAACCCTTAAGGAGATACAGCTGTTTTACATTTACATTAAGGCATATTATCCTAGAGAACCTGTACGATGACCATATCCATCTTGTAACATGGTGCTGTCCAGGCACTTATACTAACAGGTAAGTGACGGGTTTGTGGTTTTTTTTTTTTTTTTTTTTTTTGGGGGGGGATACTTTAATGTAATTTTTATTTTATTTATTTATTTTATTTATGGGTTTGTGTTGTGGGTGGGTGGGTGGGTGGGTGCGTTGAGGGGTATGTGTGTGCTTATTTTTATTTTATTTTTTTCTTCGGCCCCGCCCATGACATCATGATGTTAGCTCCGCCCACAGTATGATGACATCACAGTGGGGTAGTAAAATTTTTGACAACCCACCACTGCTTCCATCCCTCCAAAGCCAGTACCCAGAATTTTAGGGGCAAAAGTGCTAATTAGATTGTGAACTGCCCAGACAGTAATCTAAGTGCTACAGGGCAGTATAGAAGTGTAATTGCTATTGCTAGAAAAGTGAAATTTTGAGGTGACTGTTAATCCTGGAAGAGAGGTTGTGGTTCTAAATGTTAAATAATACATTTCTATTCCTCTGATGAACATGAATAAAATTATGTTTGTTTGGGTGAAAAATAAAAGGAAGAATTAAGTAAGCATTGAAATTAGCACCAGGTTTACTGAGAGCTCAAACAGAACATGAAAATACATGCCATGGGGGCAGGGGAGGGGAATCTTGTAGAAGTCTTTGTGGTTAGAAGTACAGTAATACCTCATATAACATTAGTATCGAATAACACTAAAATCGCATAACATTAAGGAATCTGGGGGGAAGAATTGCATCAAATAACATTAAGATCCTATGGGATGCTTCAGATAACAACCGCAAAAGCCTGTGTGGTTACAATGTATCTCTATGGATCCCATAGAGGATCAGATAACACTAAAAATCATATAACACCAAGACTTGTGGAACCAGGTTTTAGTGTTATATGAGGTTTTACTGTATTGATGAGACATCAATTGTTTAGGTTTTGTTTACTCTATTTCCAAGAATTATGGGAATTATTGTCTGCTTCCAAGAAAGTACTGGAAGAGGGGTTGTTGTTGTTTTACTTAGGAAGTAAGTCTGAGACAGCCTAGATAGAAGAGAGGCTTGTTCCAGGTGAGTGAAGACACACAGAGAGAGAGAGCAGGTACTCTCAGAGTAATGCCTAGGGAATTCTTGGAGAATTCTGGGGGTTGGAGTAAAAAATAAGAAAATGCCATGCATGCCCTGCCTTACTCCCATTCTTGGCTTCACAACCAGGTGCTCTGACTCTCTGAGCTTTCCTACTCCCAAAGTAACTGACATATCTGTTGGTCAGCATAGTTTTTAAGAAATCCCCTTGTTCTGAAGCAATATCCATCTGCCTAACATGTCAGGATACAAATAGGAAATATGTATCGCTGTAATATCTTGCTTGGATATATTCCTTGCAGGCCACTGTGAGAAGGCAACAAGCTGAGCGTGACAGACCATTGCTCTCTGCCCAAGTGGCAGTTCTTTGCATACTTAAGTTCACCTGAGTGTGACTGCTTGGCGGAAGAGACATTTTTGGACTCTGTGCCCTTTTGTTAGGTATATAAGGAAGGCAAAAGTGACATGTTGTTGGTTAAGCAGTCCACATTTTGCTGAATTCTCTGTTCAGTTTAAATTTATAAGCTTTTATTCACTCAACATCAGCTAAAAAGGTGACAAGTTGTGAGAATTCAAAAACAAGTAGTTATAAAATCCTCTTTAGAGTAAACACTAGTATGGATGAGGTGCAGTCAATATAACTCCAGCACCAGATTCAAGGTCATACCTCTGATTTACTTACAGGATCATTTTGGAATTTTTTAATTTGCAGAGCACTGCCCTGGTGCTGAGCCTGTGACTACGGAGTGGGAATAATCACTCTGTAGACTGGCTGAATAAATAAATAATAATCTAACCTAAGGGTGCACAAACTTTTTGGGCCATGGGCCAGTCATGTGGTTGAGCATGCTGGTCATGTGGTTCCTTCCACTGGAAGAAGTAGTAAAACATGCGTGTGTATGTGCGTAATGCGCCTGTGCATGCACAGAAACTGCCGTAAATGACCCACGGCTGTCATAAATGTGTTTATGACAGCCACAGGTCATTTATGGCAGCGTTCTGTGCATGCATGTTATGCACCTGCGTGTTTTACTTCTGCTTCCAGGAGCAGTGAGGGCATATGGGCCAGATTAATTGGCATCTGGGGCTATATCTGGTCCATGGGCCATAGTTTGGGCCTATTCTTTATTAGTAAAATTCTTTTGGAGATAGTACAGAAGGAAAATATGCCCAAATTTATTTATTTATTTTAAAAAGCTCTTATTGGTGGTTTCTGTTTTTGGAAATCTAGCTAAAATTGAGGATAAGAAGAAGAAATATAACATGTTTTTTAAAGAACAGGAAGAAACTGGGTGCTAATATATATGAAGATCAGAAAAATTTGAGACAAAACACACACACTTGTTATATCTGTCTTCCTACTACCCATTCAGCTACTTGCTCTCTCTTAAGGATGTAACATTTTACGGTGGATCTAAAGAATAAGGTGGACAGTAGACCTGCCAGTTCTGCTTTAGCAGCAGGGAGGTTGATAGATTAGATATTACTATGCAGATATGTCACAGAGCTGTAATACTTTAAAAGGGAGTAGATTCATGCACCAGTCTTATGAGATAAATGGCCCATGCAAAAGCAAATTAAAGGCCCAGCCAGAGGTAATGAGATCATTATCTACATCTCCACTTCATTAATTTATAAGGACAACTTTTCATAAAAGGAACATGGAATCAGGGCAGTGGTGGGCTCCAAAATCTTTTACTACCACACTGTGGGCATGGTATGGTGGGCGTGGCCAGGGGAAAAACCTTGTGTTGCACCCAAATTAGGACTACTTTATTTCAAAACTTTGGTGGGCGGGCCCAGCCAGAATTTCTGCTACTGGTTCTGGCGAACTGGTGCCAACCTGCTGATGCCCACCACTGAATCAGGGGCCAAATATTGTCAGCCACTTCCTGATGGATAGCTGGATTAGTGGGGGGCTGCAACCCTATATATATATACACACACAAAGTGATTTGTGTACAGTACTATTAAAGGCTAGTAAGTTTTATTTGAAATAAGCTTCTATGGACTTTAGCTAGTGATGGGATGTTACAGGTTCAAACCGGTTCACCCAAACCGGTAGCACCCCATTGGAGGGGTCGCCAGAGGGTGTTAAACCCCCGGGCAACTGGTTCGGTCACTTCTCCGGCCCCCTCTAGAAATGTATTTCCGGGCAGCCAAAATGGCTGTCCGGAACTGCGCATGTGTCAAACCTCAGTTTGATGCATGCACAGTTCTATTTTTTAGTGTGCATGCGTCAAATATAGGTTTGATGCATGTACACTAAAAAAAGAACTGCGCATGTGTCAAACAGAGGTTTGGCGCATGTGGAGACATTTTTATTTTTTTTATTTTGCTCCTCCCACAATGTCATGACATCATGATGTCAGCTACACCCACTGCATCCATGTCGTCACTGTGGGGTAGCGGAAATTTTGACAACTCACCACTGACTTTAGCCCCAAATAAGTCCCTTTGTAGTTTTTATTTTGCAGCTGTTTTCTTCCAAGTAGGATTTTGTTCCAGCCAGCTTGGGGCCAAGGTGATCGTCTCAGGTAGCAGAATCTGTGTGTCTTGAAAAATCAGCAACATTGATGACTTCCTTAGATATGAATGGGCATTTACTGCCACAGTTGGCTGGAATGAATTTTGTTTTCAGAGTTACAAAGAGAAAATCCATGTGCCTTGATCAATACCTTCATACATAGACACCAGCAGTCTGGAGGAGTTCTGAGTGTGGGAGAGACATGACCTCAGTGATGGGATGTAACAGGTTCTCACCAGTTCTCCAGAACTGGTAGTAACGTTTCCCAGTGTCCCGGAGAACCAGTAGCAGCTTTTGGGGGGAACCACCTTCGGGGCTTACCTTACCCACTTGGTGTGCATGCACGCCTACAGTGCTTGGCGTGTATGCACAGCCTCCTTGCTGTCCTCCCAAGTGTGGAGGAGGAAGAGAAGCTGCTAGCCTGAAGCTCGCTATAGCCTGCTCCCCAGGGTAAGTGACTCACCTTTGGATGTGGTGTGTCTGTGTGTATTTTAATGTGTGTTTAATACCTTTACCTATATTGACGTACTACCACAGTTCCTAAAAAGGCCTGGTGGCCTGGCTTGGGGTTTTTAAGCAAAGTCTTGGAGTTACCTCATCAATAAACTACACCTGCGCTGTTCCAATTGCTGTTCCAATTGGAGAACCCTTAAGGAGGTACAGCTGTTTTACAAGGCATATTATCCTAGAGAACTGGTTAGGCAAAGACTTAGTACCTAACTTCTTTAACTGTTGAAAAGTTGAAAAGTGCCAAAATGAAGCCATCTTGTGGTGAGTTCATTCTGTAGTTCCTTCCATCTGACCTAGTGTGAGAAAGATTAGCTAGAATAAGCTTTAAGCTCTGGTTTAAAAGTTCTGGTTGATTTGTGTTTGGGGTGGGTGGTTGGGTGGGTGTATTTTAATGTATTTTTTATTTAATTTATTTAATTTATTAATGGGTTTGTGTTGTTTGAGGGGTGTGTGTGTGCTTATTTTTATTTTATTTTATAATTATTTTTTATTTTTTCTTTGGCCCCACCCATGACATCATGATGTCATGATGTTAGCTCTGCCCACACTGTAATGACATCACGGTGGGGTAGTAAAATTTTTGACATCCCACCACTGCATGACCTGCTAAAGTAACATGACCTGTTAAAAAAATAGCATTCCTAGAGACAAGCCTCACTGCTGGCCCGGCCATTAGGCAGCTGAGAAGGCAGTCTCAGGTGATCAAAGGTTGGGATCGGACACTTCGCTCAATATAACCTGAGCTGCTGCCACTGCTGGCTTCTCTCTCTAGTTCAGGGATTCTCAGCCTGTGGGCTGGATGTGGCCTGCGGCACCATTTCATTTGGGGGCCCCACCTCTTCCACCACACAAGGAAGTGTCACATGGTGGAGGAGGGGCAAGATGGCCCCCTGGCCCCCGAAGCTGTTTGAGAGAGCGTGATCTGGCCCCCAGCTTCAAAAGGTCGAGAACTCATTCCCTAGCTACTATCACCTTCCCAATACAGTATAGTTGCTTCTCAGAGGATGCTGGAAGAAATGGAAGTGGAAAGAAGAGGAATATGCTGTTGTAACCAAATATCATGGTTGTTATTGAATAAAAAGCCCACAAGGCAAGACAGGAGTGAGAGAAACTCATTTCTCCACTTTCTCTGCTTCCTAATTACTCATTAACCTAAGCTACTTAACTAGGGGTGCTGAAAGTGTATCATCATTAAGCCTATCATTATTGCATTCCTGTGGTTTTTGCTCATACATTGTACCCCATGATTTCCCCCCCCCCCCTTAGCGGTTCAGTTTACCTAAGCAGCCAATTGACCCTACAGCAGAGGTGGTCAATTTGGTGCCCCAGGTGTTCTTGGACTTCAATTCCCAGAAGCTCTGATCAGCAGGTGTGCTTACTTGGGTTTCTGGTAATTGAACTCCAAGAACACTTGGGGCACCAAGGTTGGCCACCCCTGCCCTACAGCAATACTTTCCTCTTTCAACTAGCTATGAGTCTGTGCAGCTGAGCTTTGTTTCCAGTTATCCCATACATCAGATCATGATCAGCAATGATGAATTAATCAACTTCTTTGCCATTTTGAGCAGCTTTATTGGTGAGAAGTTCAAGCATTGTCTTCCTGCCCTGTCCTGATGGGTGATTCCCAAAAAGAAACATCCATGTCTATTCATAATCACTGTTCACCTGAGGCAATGGCACATCTATTGTGCTCTGTGTGAAGGTTCACATTGCTCTATGGCAGGGGTAGGGAACATTTTCCTGTTGGAAGGCCACATTAGATTAGCTGTAATCAAATAAGGCCATGTTCAAGAAACTTTAATTAGTATACTGTACTAAAATGTACATTATTATATAAAACTCTATTATGTACTTAATAATTTTTTTTAAGTGGTGCTAATCCAGAAGGCAACTGGACCATCTGTTGAGTTTTACTTTAAGACAATTAAAAGAATAGCATTCTTCATCACTGGGCTAATTTAGAGATATAAGAGAGCTGTGTGGCATTGTTCAGTCTTCCATTACAGGGAACTTATCAGAAGACTCAGTCAGACCACTCAAGCAGAATGGGTGCCCTAATCCATTTCTCACTTGGGTGATTACCTTATGCTGCCCAATGGTAGGGCCAGCCCTGTAGGTACACTACTTTGGCACTCTAATGTTTCAGTGCCCTCTGGCTGGTTCTACAAAAATAGGCAAAGCCTCCTTAGGTGGTTGCTCTGCAGCCAATAAAGAATGTAAAGACATACAAAGCTTCTTCCTAGTGGCACAAAATAAGACATCAGGCAGGGGAACAGACAACTGAGATGTATTACAAATAGCAGCACTGCTATTAAGGAGAGTTGCTTCCAGCAACCTATGATAGTAGGGATATGTTTAAAAGGATGCCAGGCACATTATCCTTTTCTGTTACAAGAATGTAAAACTTGTCCCTGCAGTCTTTTTAATTAAAAACTATCCTTGCTTTTGTACCCAATTTTGCACCAATTACTGTGAGTACAAACAAGGAAAACAAATAAATACTGTATGGGGTTTGGACCGAGTGAAAAAGGGCAAACATAAAACTGCTTAAACATTTACATTACTAAGCTTATGTAAATGTTCTTTCAGGTACGAGCCTAAAACACTTTGTATAGCTTAAGCAAATCTCTCAGTTGTTTTCCACCTGGGTAGGCAGGCAGATAAACTAACCTAGAGAAAATACTGAGACTTCTTCCAAATTATTTGCATTGTCAGGAAGAGTAAGCCGTAGAGACCCAGGAGGCAGTTTTACACATTTAAATTCTGTACATTGTAGACACAAGCAAACACATGCTTCTGGGTATTTACAACTTTTATAGCAGATTTGGGGTACACAGAAAGAGCCTCCTCAAAGATCGACGAAAGCTAACAATAAAAATAAAGCAGTTAGTCTTTAAAGTGCTACAGTGTTTTTTTATTTTTATTTTATTTTATTTTATTTGTTTTGTTTTCTGATATGGCTCAAAGATTGTGGTATTTTTGAACCACAATTGGACATACCCTAGGCAACGACAACCTTGTTGTGTCGTCTAATCTTTTTCACACTAGGTCAGGCGAAAGGAACTATGGAATGAATTGGCTAAAAGGTGGCTTCATTTTGGCAGTTTAAGCTCTGCCCTGGACATAAAAGAAGAAGATAGGAGAGTTTTCAGTGTTACTCAAAAGCTCTAATATGTTAGGATTACCCTGTAATTGTGTTCTAAAATATATATCATTTTTGTATTAGCATACATCATTTTATTAATAATATGTTGCTAATGCATCATTTTAAAGAATATATTTTTAAGCTTTCAAGATCTAGAAATGACATCCATAGTTCTGAAAAAGCAACATCTTAAAGTAACATATAAACACTATCCAAAATGCACAATTAAAATTTGCAGACCAGTTAAATTTGGAGTAAAACTCAAGGGGAAGAATGCTGTTAGTCCTTTCTTTAAGCATTAGCATTTAAAGAACTCATTTCTTCCAAAATCAGATTTATAGGTGTAGAACATTGTCATAAAGTGTGTTGCGGGAAACCTTTATGACATAAAGGTGGTAACTTTTATAAAGAATAGCCATCATGTAGTCCTCATATTCCATTAGGCATTGACAGGAATATATGGCCCACCTCATTTTTTTTCCTGCCTGAGGTGGAGCAGAAAGCAGTATAACAAGCTCAATCATAGTTAACATTAATTATTATATGGTGAGTTAACATTTACTGAATTAGTGTGTCTAATGTAGTTGAGGGTACAGATTGGAATTAGAAGACAACAGTATCAAATTCAATTTATTTTGTCACCTGAAACAGAAAACCCCGTACTTTCCTGTCCAGGTCATTGAGAATAAAAATATAGAGTAACAATTGTTTGTTTTTTCATGACATGCAAAACCTGTCAACTAGGGACACTTAGGTCCATGGTAGCTTAACAGTTAAGACACTGAGCTTGACAACTGGAAGGCTGGCAGTTCAGCAGCTCAAGACCTGAGTGCTGCATGATGAATGAGCTCCCATCATCTGTCCCAGCTCCTGCCAAACTAGCATTTCATAAGCAAGAAATTGCAAAGAGATTACTAGGTACCACTTCAGCGGGAAAAGTAACAGCCTTTCATGTGCTTTAGCATCTAGTCATGCCTATCACATGATCATGGAAACATCTGCAGACTGTTCTGGTTCTTTGGCTTAAACGGAGTTGAGCATTACCCCCTAGAGTTGGACATGACTGGTTTTGAGCAAGGGAAACCTTTCCGTTTAGGGACATGATCTTCTTAGGACAGGATGGCTGAATTGACAAGCTCTTCCTAGTCTAGAGAGTTTGGAGTGTACTGAAGACTTAACATACTGGCTGTGATTGGGCTGAGAGGGTTTGGATGTGATATGGCCCAGCTCCTCTCTACTGATCCTTTACTCTGCTTCCTATTTTGGTTCTTCTGCCACTTGATTTCTACAAGCACAGCAGCTCAGTTATGCTGCTAGCTCTGATATCTGTCAGCACAAGGGCAGTTCTGCCAGCACAAGAAACTTCAGTCTATTCCAAATCCCACTACAGCTGTCGTATCTTGGATTTGGATTTCATTGTAAAGCAGCTGCTTTCTCTTCTCTCATGATGGTGGAGAAGACGTAAGAGGCTTTTATGTAACGAGGCACTAGAGGGGTGACATATAGGTCATACTTTGCATCTTCCACTGTACTGGATCTTCACATTGGTTTCCTGGAAACTAGGGCTGTTATTCCTAGAAGGCTGGCTCATTATCTTCACCCAGGTCCCTTTAATATCCCATTCCACATGCAGAACCTAGGGCAATTGTGGCGAACTTATGGCACATATGCCAGAGGGGGCACTCATAGCCCTCGCTGTGGACACATGCACCGTCACCCCAGCGAGGTAAGGCGACCAGACACCCCAGACACCCTATCCTATACTTACCACGTGTGTGTGTGTGCCCAAGGAGGCGGAGGCAGCATGTAGGCAGGCACAGCATGTGTGCATGCACCTGTGATGTCAACACGCCTCAAGCGGCGCATGTGTGGTATATGCCGCCTCCGCCTCATTGGGCACTAGGTCTCTAAAAGGTTTGTCGTCACTGACCTAGGGGCATGCACATCAAGAGCCTTTTGTTCCTCCATCAAGCAGTGAAGTAATTATTAATGAGAAACTCCTGTTCCAGCCATGCAACACTTACTAGGAGGAATGATCACTAACTGATCCTTAATAAATGTAATCCCAGAACAGGAGTCAAAGTCAAAGAAACCATTCTGAAATGGGATACTCAGTGCAGTGTGGTGGGTAGTGATGGACTAGGATTTAGGAAACCTGAGTTTAAATCCTTGCTCAGCTATGAAAGATTCACTAGCAAAGTTGGAACTGGCAAAACTACTACTTAAATATCTCACTTACCATAAAAGCCCTATTAGAGTCATTGTAATTTGGTTTCAACTTGGTGGCACATAATGCACACTGCAGAAGTCTGAATTACAGTGCTGGTTTAGTCCAAGTCCCACTTCAGTAACTGTCATCAGTCTAATTTTCAAGTGAGCAATATGATTGTACATGCCCATGTGTTATTTGATTGGCTTTGGAAGGCAACCTTGAAGCAGCATTCAAGTCACTTCCTGAAGACAGCTGCTCAACTAGGCTCCTGGTAGCGCCGATCTATACACACTGGTTGACAGGACACACCAAGGTAAAGTCCTGACATCTGTGTGTTCCAGTATCCAGGACTTAAAGGTATATAGCCACAATATGCCTTGCAACTCCTCAAAGTGTTGGACAAAGACTTACAAACTCTAACAGATCTGTTCTAACATGCCTAGTAAGCTAGACCTTTTATAGCCAAGCCATGTGTTAGGGTAATAAGTATTCACTGAACTAGTTGTATAGGATATTACACACCAATGTAATACTGTTGTATTGCTTTAAGAGGTTTGTGGCTGTAACAACATGTGTTACTGAGTGACTGTATAATCCTGAAACCTGTGTATAAATCAAGGCAGTTCACACATCCTTAGCCTGTGTGCTCACCGCAGCCTACGTGCTCACGGGTGCCTTTTTGCTTGCTGGAATCCATGCACAAGATACTGCTTGTGTGCTAAGGATTTCTACCGGTCACCACACCCTGGAAGACTCACTGCTTTGTCACCATACCAAAAGACTTTACAACTTGCATTGTAAGCAGAACCAATTGCTCAGCCAAGGACTGCTGTTTTTCTGAGCCAAGTAACTTGTAAGTTACAGTGTGTTATTTGTGCCACAGTGAATTGAACTGCATGCCACCAAAAGAGAAGTTATTTTATTTGAGTTACTGCTATATTTGTTGATGTAAATATTTGAAGCCTTCTGTTTTGCACCATAAGTAAAGAAACTTTTGCACAAAACAAGCTTCGGTTGCTGCATTGATCAAAGTGCCCACACCTTCTGCTGTGTGCCCTCCGGCTGCTCTTCTACACACCAACACCTTGGATGTACATAGGAAATCTTGAGGTCCTTTGTCATAATTTTGGAAGCACAGCAATTCCCCCAAGGAATTGAAACGAACAAAGCACAAACTCTTTTCTGCTCCTTATTAAAGTTGCTTAATATGCACACACAAAAAAGAACTAGGTTTTCAGGTTACCATCCACAATATCAAGAGGAAGTCCCTATGGACTCCTTGGCTCACTGTCAAAATGGAAATGTTCTCACACCCCATATGGGAGAGGATTTTAAAATGCTGTTTCCCAAAAAGACTTGGGAGAGGTTATTTCTTGTGAATATGATTCTGAGATGGTGTACAAAATTCTAGCATGTAGTAATATTTTAAACTGTTTCTAACATGTAAAAATCCTTATTATAATTCCCAAGGTATTTATTTATTTATTTATTAGTTCAAATTTATATTGCCGCCCATTCGCCATGGCGACTCAGGGCGGCTTACAGACAATACATTACATTACAATACGTTGGGATGGGCACAGGGGGAGGGGTGACAAGGTCCTCATCCTGCCCTGGCTTCTTCTTCCCCTGGCAGTTGGTATAGGCACAGGGGGAGGGGCAGCAAGGTCCTCATCCTGCCCTGGCTTCTTCTTCCCCTGGCAGTTAGTATAGGCACAGGGACTTTAAAGTATATATAGAGGGACTTTAACGTAAAGGTAGAAGACCTGTAGTTTTCCGGAGATTGTAAAACTCCAGTTCCCAACCAGTAGAACAACCAGGTATGATGGGAAATATAGCTCAAAACACATATGATATAGAGCTCAACACATACAGAGTCCTAGTGGTGCAGTGGTTAAACTACTACTGTATGCAATCAAAATGTTGTGTTTGATTCTGATGGGGATCAAAGTTGACTCAGCCTTCCAATCCTTCCAGGTTGGTAAAAAGAGTACCCAGAATGGTGGTGGGAAGGGACTGATAATTACCTGAAAAAATGCCCAGAATGCACTAAGCACTATGGGGAGGTATATAAGTATAATTGCTATAGCTATATGGAGCTGTAACACAAATGAATTTGAGGTTTAATAAAGCATAGACAAAGTCTTGGAATGAATTAGAACAGGGGTCCCCAACCTTTTTTTCACCACCGACCAGTTTCATGCTAAACAATTTTTTCACAGACCAGTCAATGGGAGGAGGAACCTCATTGTAGCTCAAAATCAAGGAGGGACTCAGCCACCTGCCAGCCACACCATTTGACTTGAGCAGTGAGGTACAGCAAAACCTCAGATAACTTTAAAACCTGGTTCCACAAGTCTTGGTGTTATCCGATTTTTAGTGTTATCCGATATATGTTAAAATCCTATGGGATCCATAGAGATACATTGTAACCACACAGGCTTTAGCGGTTGTTATCCGATGCATCCCATAGGATCTTAATGTTATCCGATGCAATTCTCCCTCCCAGACTGCTTAATGTTATGCGATTTTAGTGTTATCCGATACTAATGTTATCTGAGGTATTACTGTATCATACTGCACACAGGTGAGGGGCAGAGCTCAGCTGTAGTTAAGCCATGTGGAGGAGGGGCCTGGCCTCCTGCCTATCTGCTGTGTCTGAAGCCTGAGCTTTTGCTCCATTCACCTGGCAGAGCATGTTGAGGGCAAAGGCTGCCATCGGGGCTCCTAGCGCCACCCACCCCCACAGCCTGGTTCAGCACAGCCCCGTATCCTGTTTGGGTACTCTTGAATTAGAAGAAACCCCCCAATTGATTTAGCCCATAAAAGATGGAATGGGGAATGACTTTCTCTCTCTCTCTGTGTGCACTTCCTTGGTTAATATTTAATTTTCACCACTGGATGTACTGCAAGTCATGAACTTCAACCTGGGTTCACAATCAGGACAGCAGTTCCATTGCAACATTGTTTCCATCCCTAGAGCAAGTCCAATTGTTTCCAATTTCAATCAAGGTGCCTGAAGCTGTTCCCTTTCCAGTCTTGTGCTGTAGAATAAACCCAAATCAATTTCATTGTTTCCGCAGTTAATTTCAAGGTTAAATCCTAAATGTCTGTCAGGGTTCCACGCTTTTACCAAGGCAGCCAGAAACTACACAGCTATGTTTTCACATGACAATCAGCATCCCTGTAGGTGGGTTGCTCACACCTGTTGTCCGTGACAATTGTTTTGCTAGAAGGCTGGAACAGTCCGTTTGCACCCATCCCTCCAAATAATGGAAGCAATCCATTTGCAAACGCCTCCAAGATAGACCCAATCCGTTTTGCACATCTCAAGCAACATGTTGTTGTTGTTCAGTCGCACAGTCGATTCCAACCCTTTGCGATCCCGTGGACCACTGTCTGCCAGGCACTTCTGTCCTCCACCATCCTCAACTCACTCAGCTCTGTGCCCATTGCGTCCACAATACCATCTAGTCATCTCATTTTTGGCTGCCCCCTTCTTCTTTTGCCCTCCACCCTTCCCAGCCTCAAGGCTTTCTCAAGTGAATCCTCTCTTCTCATTTGATGTCCAAAGTACTTTAGCTTCATCTTCACTATTTGACCTTCTAAGGAGCAGTCAGGGTTGATTTCTTCTGAGATTGACCTATTTGTTCTCCTCTCTGTCCAGGGGACTCTCAAAACTCTCCTCCAACACCACATCTCAAAGGCATCTATTCTTCTGCGCACAGCTTTCCTTATGGTCCAGCTCTCACAACCATACATTGCCACTGGGAATACCATTGCTTTGACTATACGAATTTTTGTTTGCAAGGTGATGTCTCTATTTTTCACTAAGGTCCCCAGGTTTCTCATCACTTGCCTCCCAAGAATCAGTCGCCTTTTTATTTCATGGCAGCAATCACCATCTGCAGTGAGCTTTCCTTTAAATTACCATGTGTACTACCTCAACTATCTCACCTGTGATCAAGATCCCTCTCCCACTTTTTTTTGTGGGGGAGGGCCATTTGTTACAGGCTTCATGCAATGACTTTTCTTTCAATAGATGAATATGTTTCAAATGACTGCACTTCTCTCTCAATCTCCTACCAAGGGAACTGGGGCAAGCCATTTTTGCATGGGACCAGTGGGGCTTTGATTTTAGAGGGCTGGTAGGCCTAATGCAATTGAATTTTCTGGCTTTAAAATAACAGAGCTCCATGTATTTAATGGAAATTAATGGAAGATGTAACTACTCCTAACTACCTATCATGACTATAACAAGCTTTCATCTGCAGAAGCAGCGAATCACTAAATATCGAAGTGATATAATCATTGCAGTCCTGGACTTGAGAGGCCCAGTTTGAAATCTCACTCTGAAATGAAAACTAAGTTACTTTGGGCCATGACTGATTGCTTATAGGCAGTGGTGGGCTCAAAATGTTTTTACTACCACACTGTGGGCGTGGTATGGTGGGCAGGGGCAAAGCCCTGTGTTGCACCCGAATTAGGAATACAGTACTTTATTTCAAAACTTTTTTGGGGGGTGGCAGCCAGAATTTCTGCTGCCGGTTCTGGTGAACTGGTGCGAACCTGCTGATACCCACCACTGCTTATAGGACATTAACTCTGATCCAACCATACTCTACTTAAACTTACTTGAAGTGTGTCCTGCTGGATGGCATTCTATTGATATAATAAAATCTGCAGCCCCAGTACGATTATGGGACTTGTAGTCCAACATCATCTGGAAGCCCACACATTGCCCACTTTGCTATAATGTCAGGAAAACCATGTATTAAAATTCCTGTTCAAATCTGAAGTTGAGTAAATGTTGGCACTCATAGCCTACTTCACAAGGTTGTTGGGAGGATATCTGGATGCATCAGCCCTAACGCTCTGGCAGAAAGGTAATTAATTTCTATGTATTGAATGTTTTTAGTTGTGCTAGAAAGACAAATAACATGTGATCCTCTAGCTCAGTGGTGGCAAACCTATGGCACACGTGCCAGAGGGGGCACTCAGAGCCCTCTCTGTGGGCACGCGCTGTTGCCCCAGCACAGGGTTTGCCCCACCCCTCTGCCCAGCAGCCCAATGGGAGTGCGTCCTCCCTCCCCCCAGTAGAGTTAACCCCACCCTTCTGTCCAATTTGGACACTCAGTCTCTAAAAGGCTCACCATCACTGCTTATCTAGCTGATAAAGGGTTGCAACTCCTATTAACTCTAGCCAGGACAGGCAATGGTGAGGGAAAATGGGAGCTGCAGTCTAACTTATCACACCTGCTTGCATTGAATGGGTAGGTTGTGAGATAGCGATAGCTAAGTGAATGAATGTGAAAATTATGTTTCATTTTTGTTTCATTTCCCAGACTACAGTAAGCATTCTTGTAGTGTCTAAATTCTGTATCAAATTGCAAGACCCTATAAATTTGGATATGCAATTTTCCTAATATATCGTATTTGCTGGTGTATAAGACGACTTTTTCACCCTGAAAAACATGCCTCCAATTTGGGGGGGGGGGTGTCGTCTTACACGCCGGGTGCACTTCAGTTGGGATAGACATAGCAGCTGCCCATAGTGGCCTCCTGATGTTCGCCCACCTCATTCTACATACCATACAGATGAAGAAATAAGCTCTACAATTGTGTTTCCCTTTCAAACTGGTGGGGGAAAAGAAAGGGTTTCATTTACTGGTACCTTCTGCCCTTATCTCTGCTCTGCCCAAAATGGAGGAAAAAGCCATGCTTGCAGGGAAAGCAAGAGGCTAGACTGGAGCAACACTTCCTGCCTCAGTGCAATTGACCTGCCCATCCACTTTACCTACAGCGCCACCACTGGTGGGTGGTGCAAGTACAGTTCTAAAAAAATCAATAAAATAATTAATATTACTGTATTTTAATTACTGAAACTCACTAGCAGTTGCTACATTTCCCACTCTTGGCTTATACCCAGGTCAATCTATTTTCCTGGATTTCAAGGTCAAAATTAGGTACCTTGGGTTATATTCAGGTCGGCTTATATTCATGTATATATGGTAGATAAATAAGTACCACTTTGCACTTGCACTGTTTTATATTTACTGTACATGTTTGATAACATACAGCCTTGTCACAGTTTTTCTGCATGTCATAAGCATTTGAATATAAATTAACATGTTGAAATCTGATGTTCTTTTACATTTTATTTGGTGTGTGGAAGGTGTGCGGAAGAGGGGTTAGTCTTATACAGAGAGTATATAACAAACTCTATATTTTGAGTGGAAATGTTGGGGAGTTGTCTTATACGCCCAGTCGTCTTATATGCTGGCAAATACAGTCCCTATTTTTGAACACATTTTGGTCTTGCATATTTATTTGCATATAATAGCTTCCATGTAATAAAAGAAAAGAAAAAAGACACTTCCAGCTTTCTTCTGATTATAGGAAACCAAAAGATGTTTGTATTTCTCAACAATCTCCAAGGAACTGGATGCATTTGTAAAAAAAAAATCCCAATTAAAGGTTGAAATTCTGTAGCTGAGCATAGTAAATCACAACTAAATCAGTAGGACTTCGTGAGTCAACTCTTCTGTAACTTTAACTATTCTGTGAGCTACTTACTATGCTCTACTAGAGTAGGCCCTCTGAATGAATGGTACCTACAGAGGAATTGACTTACCAGATTCCTACTGATCATGGGTCTACTCTTTGTTAAGGAATAGGATTTCAGCCTGAGATTTTCTTTTCTTTATCAAGATGAATGCCCGACATTTATCCACCACACCCCACCCTCTGGTGGCAGATTTTCATAGCACTCCCTCCTGCTACAAAAAGAACGGGTTACTTACCTGTAACTTTTGTTCTTCGAGTTGCGTCTGTGAAATTCACACGTTTGGGTTTGCGCATGCGCAGACTCCATTTCGGATTATACCAGAGCTTTGTAAAAAGGAGGGAAAATAGCTGTCAAATTAGGCCCCGCCCACTCCCTTTATAACCGTGGCGTCAACCGTTCCCGCCTTAGTCCCTTCCAAGCTAACGCCAGGTTAACTCACAGACGTGAGAGAGGGGAGGAGGGCGGGTCACGTGTGAATTTCACAGACGCAACTCGAAGAACAAAAGTTACAGGTAAGTAACCCGTTCTTCTTCTTCGAGACGTCTGTGAAATCCCCACGTTTGGGTGAGTAGCAAGCTTCTTACCGGATGGAGGGTCCACGTCTGGCTCCGGTGAAGAAAACTGCTACAGAGACGCCGCCAAGACCGCCCGACCAAAGCGGGTGTCCTGAAGCGCCCTCGTGTCCAGCCGGTAGTGCTGGACAAAAGTCAATGGTTGCGACCAGGTGGCAGACCGGCAAATGTCCTCCAGCGGAACTCCTCTTAGGAACGCCGTAGACGAGGACACGGCCCGAGTGGAATGAGCCCGCACCTGTGCTGGGGGCGGAGCGTTAGCTACCTGGTAGGCGAGGTGAATGGTCATCACAATCCATTTGGAGATGCGCTGAGATGAAACGGCCGAACCCCTGCGGGGGCCACCATACGCAATGAATAGACGGGACGAGGTTCTGAAAGACTTAGTCCTATCTAGATAAAATAGCAGGGCCCTCCGTACGTCCAAGGTGTGCAGGGACTGTTCAGCAGGCGAGGAGGGTTGTGGGAAATAAACAGGCAAACGAAGAATCTGAGCCATATGGAAATCCGACACCACCTTAGGCAGGAAGGTGACGTCCGGATAGAGGACCACCTTATCCGAGAAGAACTGGAGAAAAGGAGGATCCGAACGCAGGGCAGCCAATTCGGACGCCCTGCGGGCGGACGTGATGGCCAAGAGGAAAACCGTCTTGAGTGTCAGAAGACGAACATTAGTGGAAGCCATGGGCTCGAAGGGCGGGTACCTGAGGCGGCGTAAGACCAGCTGAAGAGACCATTGCGGGACTGGTGCCTTAGATCTGGGAAACATATTCCGTAAGCCCTTGAGGAACTTCTTTACCGTGGAATTACGAAAGAGAGAGGCGTGTGGGGAAGCAGAGTCTTGATGCGCCACAATGGCAGCGAGTGACACCTTCAGGGAGGCAAAAGCCCTGCCCGACTCGGCCAAACTGAGGAGATAGTGAAGAACGGACGCGACATCAAAATCGCCTTCCGTTTGACCCCGTTGAGAGAGAAACTGCAGGAAAGACCTGTACTTGTAAGTATAAAGTCTCTTAGTGGAGTCCTTCCTGCTTGCCGCCAGAACGCGGGCGATTACAGGGCTATCCTCCACGCCGTGAAATGCAACGACGGCAGGTCCGGGTGGAGGATCGTTCCGTTGTTCTGATGGATCAGGTCTGGTAGGGGCGGAAGTCGGAGATGACTCGACGCTAGCCGCTTGAGAATGGGGAACCATGCTTGTCTCTGCCACCATGGGGCAATGAGGATGAGGTTGGACCTGTCCCGTTGTATCTTGACAATCGTCCGTGATATCAATGGGATCGGCGGATACAGATACAGCAAGGTTCCGGACCAATGGAACATGAAGGCATCGCCGAGGGAGCCCCGACCCATTCCCGCTCTGGAGCAGAAGAGGTCGCACTTCCTGTTGTCTGTGGAGGCGAAGACATCCACCTGAGGGTGTCCCCATTTTTGACACAGCATATCGAACACATCCTGACGCAGCTCCCAATCGTGCATGGCAGCTTCTCGACGGCTCAAGGCATCTGCGAGAATGTTGTCTTGCCCCTGGACATGGAGAGCTGTAGGGTGCACCCCGGTCGTTATGCACCATTCCCAGAATTCGATGGACCGACGTAGCAGCCTGCTCGATCTGGTGCCCCCCTGCTTGTTGATATAGGCAGCAGCTGTGGTGTTGTCTGTAAGGATTTGTACCACCTTCCCTTGCAGAAGCGGTGCAAACGCTCTCAGCGCCTTCCAAACTGCGAGAAGCTCCAGCTCGTTGATGTGGAGCAGTTGTTCTTCGCGAGACCACACATCGTGGATCCTCCGGGGGCCGCAGTGTGCACCCCAACCTTGAAGACTCGCATCCGAGACCACACGCACGGATGGAGCCGGCGTTTGGAACGGGAGACCCTTGGTGAGGTTTACTGTGCAGGACCACCAGCGGATCGTCGGCATCAGGTATTGTGGAAAAAACAGTCGAAGCGACTGACGGTCGCGGTTGGGGGAGAAGTTCCGAAGCAGCCACAACTGAAGCGGCCTCATCCGCAGGCGCGCGTATTGAACCACCGCAATCGTGGAAGCCATCAAGCCGAGGAACCTCTGGACTAAGTGAGCTGTCACCTTGCGCCTTGGCTTGAACCGGCGCGCAAGCAGCCTGATCGTGTCGACGCGAGGAGCAGGAAGATAAGCTCTCGCCTGCCTCGAATCCAGCACGGCGCCGATGTAGGTGACCCTTTGTTGAGGCGACAGAGTGGATTTTTCGAAATTGATGTGAAGACCGAGTCGTGTCATAGTTTGTAGTGCAAAGGCGATGTCGCGGAGAGCTTGAGGACGAGATGGCGAGACCAGGAGCCAGTCGTCTATGTAAGGGAATACAACAATGTTTTGAGAACGTAGAAAAGCCGCAACAGGCGCAAGAAACTTCGTGAACACTCTTGGGGCCGACGCCAGCCCGAAGGGCAGAGCTTTGAACTGGAAGAACTCGTTGCCTAACACGAACCTGAGAAAACAACGAGACGACTTCCTTATGGCAACGTGGAAGTAAGCGTCGCGTAGATCTATGATGGTGAACCAGTCCCCCCGTTGGAGGAAGGGGAGGGTGGCTTGCAGAGTGACCATCCTGAACTTCTTCTTGGTCACGAATTTGTTCAACCGTCTCAGATCTAATATCGGGCGCAGTCCGCCATCCTTCTTCTCCACCACGAAATACCTGGAGAAAAAACCGTCTGTGACATCGTATGGGGGGACACGTTCTATCGCCTGCTTCTGTAGAAGGGCAGACACTTCGGCCTCCAGCGGTGGAGATGGCTGGGTAACGCGCAGGTGTCCCGTTGGGGGTTGCTGATCGAACTCTATAGCATACCCCTGTCGTACTATGGTGAGTACCCAACTGTCTGACGTAATGCGATGCCATACAGGTAGTGGAAGTGGAGAAGCGGAAGGAGACTGCGGAATGGAGGCGGTTCGCAGGGTTGCCTGCAGTAGAGCAGAGTCAGGTACGACGCTGCTGCTTCTTGTCCCATTTACGTTGAGGTTGGGACGGGCGAAAGGACTGTCTCGACGAAACCTGCCTTGGCTGATAAGTGGTCCTGGTCTTGCCCTTATCCAAAGACGATTGCTGTGGTTGGAATGCCGGGAACTGGCGAGGTTGAAAATTCTTCTGGCGAGGCTGAGGTTGAGGATTTAAACCCAGCTTCTTGGCAGTATTTTTCTTTTTGTGTAAATTTTCCATGATGTCATCAGTATTATCGTTGAATAAGCCTTCCCCATCGAAGGGTAGGTCCTCAATGCGGCGTCTCGCATCATCTGAGAGCCCCGCAGACCTCAGCCAGGAATAACGTCGAAGAACAATAGCTGAGGCCAGGACCCTAGCTGAGCAATCCATGGAGTGGCTCGCCGAACGTATCTGTTGAGATGCCAGTTGCGCGCCCTCTTGCGATATAGTTGTCAGAAGGGTACGCGCCTCCTCAGGAAGAGTGTCTAGAATAGGCTCCACTTTCTCCCACAGGTGGGCCTGATAAGCCCCCATCATGGCTTGATAGTTCGCCACTCTGATGGCCAGTGAAGCAGAGGAGTAAATGCGGCGGCCCATTTGATCCAGCTTCCGACCCTCCTTGGAAGCTGGGGTAGTCAACTCACTGCTACCGGATTTTCCCTGTGCAGTTTCCACCACAATGGAATTGGATGCTGGGTGTTTTAAGAGGAACCCTGATTCCTGATCAAAAACTTTATAAATGGCATCAACCCTTCTGGAAACAGTTTGTGCTGAGGAGGGTCGATGCCAGATTTCCTTGCCCAAATCTATCAGGGATGGGAGCATACCCACAGAAGTTGGTCTGATGGCATCCTTTTGCAGTCGTTGAAACACCTTGTCAGAGCGAGGTGCGGGGGGCTGCTCGAATTCGAGTTCCAGCGCCTGAGCCATCCGAGTAATGAGGGCTGAATAGGCACGGGAGTCCTCCGGAGGCGGAGCTGACTTCGGGGTTGGAGCCTCGGATTCGGGGGTAGCCTCAACAGATGATTCGGCATCGGAATCAGACCTCGCCGGCGAGACAGACTTGGCAGGCGAGGTTGATCTTGAGCTAGAGGCTCGTGGAGGACTCGCCAACAGACTAGCCTCCCTGACGCTGTTCTTGGAGGCAGTCGCAGACGGGGCCGGGGAAGCGGAGCGAACCCGATGGCCCTTAGAAATGCGGCTCTTCGAGACCGCATCCCTGGTTGGATCCTTGCGGCCGGCAGGCGATTTGGAGGTTAGCGCCTTCCGGGGCCGAGCCGCCCCCTCGGATCCATGCCTGCCAGTCGCCACGGATGAACGCGGGCGATGGCGGCTCCGTTGGTTGGCATCTCCGTGCCCTGCAACGGACGCGCTCCTGTCTGTAGCGCGATCTCCTGTGGCCACGCTCTGGTGCAATGGCGGGTCAACAGGAGGGTACCCCGGGTGCCTTGGGGATAGCCATGGTGCCCCCCTGCAGCAATGGCTATGACAGTCATAATAACTGCCATGTGGAAAGCCCCAGTCTTGATGTGGGTGACAGGCGGGGTAGACTGGCATCTGATGTCCGAACCTTGATCGTGCTTCTGACACTTCAGACCTCGGTGACATAGATGCCTGACTCATCACTTGATCAGGGGGTAACTGGGTCCCCGAAGTAATGGGCACCTCAGTAACAGAGACGGAGTCCCCCATGTTGTCATCTTGCTCTGGGGACAAAATGGCGTCGCTGTCAGTGAGGGATCTAACTGGCGAAAGGGTAAGTAGAGCCGGCGGTTGCGACGGCTTAGCCGCTCCAGACTTTTTGACAGATTTCTTTGCTTTTTTGGGGTCAGACACGGAAGAGTCACCCTTATTCTTCCGTTTCTTAGAGTCCTTTTTAGAAGAGACCGAAGGGGGGGAAGAGCGGGCAGCTTTATCCCCCTCTTGAGCGGGAGTGAGTTTTGGCGGTTCAGCCGATTCCATAGTGGCCGTTGCTGAAAGAGATCTCTCCCAAAGATAGGAACGGAGCCTGGAGGCTCGATTTTTTAACGCAGTTCTAGTGAATTTCCTACAAAAAGTACAGGCCTGAATCTGATGCGCCTCCCCCAGGCACAGAAGACAGCGATCGTGACCGTCCGTCAGAGGAATTTTAGCGGAGCAGAGGACGCAATGCTTAAAAGGGCCCACCGAGGCCATAAACCAACGAGAGGCGCACGAAAGCTCTGGCAGCCGAAGTAGAGAGTTTCTACCGCAGCGGAAAAGAAAAGACTAAGGCGGGAACGGTTGACGCCACGGTTATAAAGGGAGTGGGCGGGGCCTAATTTGACAGCTATTTTCCCTCCTTTTTACAAAGCTCTGGTATAATCCGAAATGGAGTCTGCGCATGCGCAAACCCAAACGTGGGGATTTCACAGACGTCTCGAAGAAGAACATTAAACAGAGCTAAATATAAATAGCAAGAAGAAACTTTACATGGACTAATGTGAAGGACATTAACCCTTTAAAATTATTTGAATGGGAAATTTTCATGCAACAGTAATACCTCGGATAATGTTAAGACTTGGTTCCACAAGTCTTGGTGTAATCCGATTTTTAGTGTTATCCGATGCATGTTAAAATCCTATGGGATAGATCTGATAACATTAAAGCTCCATAGAAATACATTGTAACTGCACAGGCTTTAGCGGTTGTTATCCGATCCATCCCATAGGACCTTAACGTTATTCGATCCAATTCTCCTCCCCAGATTACTTAACGTTATGCGATTTTAGCGTTATGCGATTTTAGCGTTATCCGAGGTATTACTGTATATCATAAAATATTTTTGCAAGTCTCACTTCCACAGCTTACTGTATCGCACTGTAAATTTTTGGTTGAAAAACAAGCTTCAAAATAACTTGGGCAAGAAAAAGTAATTCTACAACTTTTGTTTTCATTTTATGTATCCTGCACATTTTTATTAATGAAAATCAATCTTTTTCATACTAAACTCTACCATATAGTTGAATCTGTTTATTTAATAACAACAGTCGTTAACATGAGGTAAATTAGAATTTATTAATACAGTCTCAAGAGTTCATTTTTGCAAGTAGTTTCCAAGGTAGGGTAAGCAATAAGGACATTGTGGTAATGTGAGTGAAAATTACTATGAATAGATACTGTTTAGAATATGCTTAAGTCCATTCTGAAAAAAAGGTATTCATTTCTTACTGTACAAAGTTCATACACCATGGCATAACTTATACCAAGCTGTATGAGTTGGCAAAGTTTTATAAATTCAAATTATTGAATTGTGACAACACATACAATTTAGTTAATAGTAGTAACTAAGAATTTTACAGCTAACATTCCAATATAATAGTTTTATTTTCCATTTAAGACTAGGTGAAAAATACACATTGTAAATGGAAATGTTGAAAGGAAATTGTGGTTTAAGGTCTAAAATTGTATACAGTTTATCTGCACATGCTACCCAAAAGGCAGTTTAGAAAGTTAATATGTTCTACATAATGGACCAAGACACCTACTTCTTAAAAGAAAAAAATGGACTTTTTGAACACATTCATTTTTCCATAAAAGAAATGAACTTAAGTTAGACATAAAGAGGGGCACTGAGCAAGTAGTTTAGATCCTGTGAGCAACATATCATTTAAAGTTTTGTAAGTAAAGATGGGAAAAACTCCTACAAGCTGTCCCTCTGCTCTACAAATGGGAGGAAGTAGAGAAACAGAGCTTCAAGGTATACGGGTTAGAGCCATCTGTAAGAAACAAATAGAAACTCAACAATTAGAATGAATGCTGTTTGGGATATTTTTTTTCTTGCAACAGCCTAAAAGTCTGGAAATTAGATGCTTTTTAGCAAGTACTGTACTTGACTACCTTTTAAAATAAACGCTACTATAACATATTGGGCTCTAGTTCTGGCATCAAAACCCAGAACAAACCCTTTCCTGTAGATTTTATAAAATAACTTCATGGCTAGAGAAATAGTTCTATGGAAACATAATTTTTTTCAGTTTTCTGTATTTCACAGAACATACTTTTCATGGACTTCCTCATGACGTCCTCAGAGATGGTACAATACACAAACTACTTTCTTGCTTGGAGAGATGCTGAATTAACTGCTATTATGACAATGCTATAAAATGAGGTTACCCAATGGTCTTAGTCTGTATTAATTTTTTTCCTTTACTGATGAACTGGAGAAATGCATGTCCATACCTGTATAACTTTGGTTGTTTTTTAAAAGCTGTGCCAGACACAGGAATGAAGAAATTCCCCCACTATTCCCCCCTTCAAAACCTTCATTTTGGTTGCTCTAACAACAGCATGTAAAAACACAGGTGTTGAAAGATGCTTCATTTAACTCCAAGTCAGTTTCACTGGCCTCCCTTCCAATGAAATGGACAAGCCACTAGATAAAATTAAACCTAATTCCCCATTATAATTATTCTTCCATGTCAAGGCCAAACATGAAACTGCCAAAACGAAGGTACCTTTTGGTGAGTTCATTCTGCAGTTCCTTTCGCCTACTTAGTGTGAGAAAGATTAGCTGGCAACACAAGGTTACCATTACCAGGGTACACCTGATTGTGATTCAAAAATACAATCTCATCAGAAGAACCATTGTATTTTAACATCTATAAAATCATACATGCTTCTCTGCCTCAGCCATCTCTCATACTCAATCTCACACTTTCAAACAGCAAACAGGAATAGACAACAACCACAACTATTTGTGGCCCTATGGAACCTCTTGCCAAGTGAGATGCGTCTCCAGATGGAGCGGCTGCCCTTTAGGAAGGAGGTTAAGACCTGGCTGGTGGGACATGCGTGGGGTATGGGCCAGATGGTGGCCTCAGTCTGTTGGCTCATCTGAGCCCTCCCTCTGTGTGTGTGTCTTGTTTTAAATCCTTTTAATTTTTATAATTTTTAATCTTGACTTTTATATCATGTTTTATTGTGGTTTTAAGTGTTTTTAAAAGTTTGTTAGCCACCCTGGGTCTTTGTGAGGAGGGCGGCATAAAAATATGATTAAATAAATAAATAAATTGTTGGAGCAAAGTAATTATCATACATTACAAATGTTTGGGATATACTGACAACAAAAACAAGCAAATGTCCTGTATGTCTACTCTTATCTGCCAATAAATAATTTTTTAATGAAATTTTAAATGAAAACTGTGTAGTATTTTATTATTATTATTTTTTATTATTAACTCACATTTACTACCCCGCCCCAATCGGGTAAACCCGACTCTGGGCGGCCTACAACATGAATTTAAAATCACAAGTAAATCTAATATAGTAATAGTATTTAAAATCTCAAAACCTTAAAATTTATAAAAGATTAAAACGGTGCAGCAAATAAAACAAAAGCATGAGGAGTGGCTGTCCCTTAAATAAGCCAGCCTATGTGGGATCCCGTGTTACTAGGCCCCCATACAAGCTCCGCCAGCCAGGTCTTTAAGCCTTTTTGGAAAGGTAAGAGCTCTGCCTGTAGGCGCAGTTCCGTTGGGAGAAGGTTCCACAGGGCCGGGGCAAACACAGAGAAGGCCCTCTTCCTAGTGCTAGAGAGATGAGCCTCCCTAGCCGATGGGATAACAAGAGAGCCCCTCCGATCCGCCCTGGCGGGACGGACAGACGTTCTTAGGGTGACGCGGTCTCTTAAGTATCCTGGCCCACTACCATATAGGGCTTTAAAGGTAATGACCAGCACCTTGAATTGCACCCGGAGACATATTGGTAACCAATGCAGCTCCCGGAGCAGTGGTGTGGCACGAGCATAACGCCCGCACCTCATCACTACCCGGGCCGCCGCATTTTGGACCAGCTGCAGTCTCCGGATGGTCACCAAGGGCAGCCCCATGTAGAGCGCATTACAGTAATCAACTCTGGAGGTGACCAAAGCATGTGTGACCATGAGCAAGGCGTCCCGGTCTAGGAGGGGGCGTAACTGGCGTATTACACGAAGTTGTGCAAAAGCCCTCCTGGCCACGGCTGCCACCTGTTCTTCGAACGGTAGTCGTGAGTCCAGGAGGACCCCCAGATTACGCACCGGGTCTGTCTGGGGCAGAGTTGCCCCATCCAGAACCAAAGCTGGTAACTCCCGAGATAACACAGGGCCCCTCACCCATAGCCACTCAGTCTTGCCGGGATTCAGCTGTAGCCCGTTGTCCCCCATCCAGATCCTAACAGCCTCCAGGCACCTGGAAAGGACTTCCACCGCACCGCTTGGGTCCCCACGGGCAGAGATGTACAACTGGGTATCATCTGCATACTGATGATACCTCACCCCGTGGGAACGGATGATCTCTCCCAGCGGCTTCATGTAGATGTTAAATAGGAGGGGAGAGAGTACCGAGCCCTGAGGCACCCCATATTGTAGGGGCCTAGGGCTGGACTTCTCAGCCTCCAACCATACAGACTGGGTCCGGCCCCTCAGAAATGAGGAAAACCAGGACAACACAGTGCCCTGGATCCCCAATCCTTGGAGCCTTCCCAGCAGGATACCATGGTTGACGGTATCGAAAGCCGCTGAAAGGTCGAGAAGAGCCAGGACAGACGGATGACCTCCATCCCGCTCTCTCCAGAGATCATCCACCAATGCGACCAGTGCGGTTTCTGTCCCATATCCGGGACTGAATCCTGACTGAAAAGGGTCCAGATAATCCGCTTCATCCAGGACATCCTGGAGTTGCTGCGCCACTGCCTTTTCCAGAACCTTACCCAAGAAGGGCAGGTTGGACACTGGACGGTAGTTAGTGAGTACCATAGGGTTGAGGGATGGTTTTTTCAGGAGGGGGCGCACCAAAGCATGTTTAAAAGGTGCTGGAAAAGTCCCCTCCTTTAAAGATAAATTTATAATCGCCTCGACCCAGCCACCTGCCACGGCCGTAGATGCTTTAATCAGCCAGGCAGGGCATGGATCCAGTGCGCAGGTCGTGGCGCGAACAGATCCAAGAAGCCTGTCCACTTCCTCAGGGCCAACTGGATTGAACTGATCCCAGATAACATGGCCAGACTGAGCTTCGGTCAACCCCAGCTCCATACGATCCACGCCGAGATTAAGCTTTGAGCGAATCTGAGCGACTTTCTCCGCCAGATAATCAGCAAAAGCCTCAGCCGACCCCTGCCAACCAGGGCCCGACCCCTCTTTACCAAGAAGGGACCTGGTCACCCGGAACAAGGTTGCTGGGCGATTATCTGCGGAGGCAATAAGGGCAGTGAAATATTGGCGTTTCACCACCCCCATCGCCACTAGGTAGTCTTTAATAGCAGCTCTAACCAGTGTTCGATCAGACTCACTCCGAGTCTTCACCCAGCGGCGCTCTCGGCGTCTCTTTGCCCGTTTGAGCTCCCTTAGTTCTTCTGTAAACCAAAGGGCAGATCGTACCCTACAAGCGCGGAGAGGCCGTAGTGGAGCGATTACGTCCAAAGCTGCCGTTGCTCTCTCATTCCAAGCGTTGACAAGGGCTTCAGACGAACCGCATTGCAGGTCAAGAGGACAACACCCCAGTTCCCTCTGGAATCCTTCTGGATCCATTAGTCGCTGGGGGCGGGCCCATTTAATCGGCCCTGCCTCCCTACGGTGGAGTCTTACCCCCAGGAAGTCAAGAGTCACCAGATAGTGATCTGACCATGGCACAGGAGTGATGTCTAATTTTTGTAATTTCAGATCACTCTGCCACAGCTCCGACAGAAAGATTAAATCCGGGGTGTAGCCACTGCTCCTGGTAGGACCCTGAATTACCTGAGTCAGGGCCATGGCTGCCATGGAAACCATGAACTCCCGAGCCTCCTCTGAGTCAGACCCCAACGATGGCAAATTGAAGTCCTCCAGGACCATTCTGCCATTTAACAACATAGGCTAAAGGCATTCCACTCTGCTTCACAATACCCACTATTAAGTAACATATTTGCCTGCTCCTAAGTGTGGAAGAATCACTTGGAATCTCTCCTTCATCAGAGAACCATTCCACTGTCCCTATCTGCACAATCACTTTTAAATGAGAAACAAGTGTGACAGAATGACATATGAAACCTGGAAAGTCCAAGGTCTCATTTCCAGAAAGATGGAAACTGGAAGATCCCGTCATTTTCTCTCAACCTATTCAACTTCACAAAGTAGTTGTGAGGATAAAACGGGGGGACACAAAACTGTATCAGCTACCTTGGATATCACTGGAAAAAAGGCATTGACTGATAAATAAGTGGAGTCATTCTTACTTTACATTAAAAACACTAAGAACTTTCCATAAACATCATCTCTCAGAGATGGGGAACTGATCTTCCCAACTAAATGAATTCTGGCTGTCATGTTTTATCTCTTTTCATTTGATTTGTAATGTGTTTCTGCTCCACTACCTCCCACATGGTATGATAGCTAGGTGGAAAAAGCTCGAACCTAATCTTAAAAAATACCTTTAACCTTTAAACTAACCTCTGTGCCATTCTTACTAAAACCTTAAATTGCCTTCTTATCTTACTATTACTACAATAATTATTTTATCCATTTTATTTACCATTGAAAGATATAGGTTTTAAGGATGAATTGAAGGAACATTATGCAGTCAAATGCTACTGAAACTATGCTTTTTTCCCCATTGTATGCTTTGCACAACTATCTCTCACAAGATAGAACAAAAGAGAAAGCTGGGTGTTATAAGACAAAACATGAAGTTTGGCATGGAGTTTAGATTGTTCAGTGAATGTGCTGCATTCTGAATACAACAGGTAGTACTCAGTCAAAATTTTCGCTTGGTAAAAAAAATGACAGTGACAGAACATAAAGAGGCAGAAAAATTCAGTAGAATGACTTACTTGGGACTCTTATCTGGTAGTGATTAAGTACTGTAAGAGCTTCCACTGCATCTGTCTTACATTGCCATTCCAACAGACCAGAAAGTGTTTTCGCTGCAGCTGTTAGAACAAAAATTAAATGTTTTCTTTTCTCCAAAATCAGGAGGTTAGGTTGTATGGTCTTGAAAATTCATAAGGGGAAAAAATTACTTACGTTTTGGATCAAATACTTTGTATTTGATAAAAGACAGGACTTCATGGTCATCACATAACTGGAATAGTAACAAATTAGAAATATGGCCATTAACTAACCAAGATCCAGTCCTTGATTTCACAATATTATCACTCTTTGTGAAATAAATCAGTAAGAGCTGGACTAATTCCTGATTAAAACAGAGCCTGTTTGGTTATTTAAATGTTCAATTCACAACAATGAAAAATGTACAAAACTTGACTTTTCACTGTAACCAAGCAATGCAATAGATTTGTCTTAATCTCTACTGTATCACAGATGTAAAATACACTGGTAAATAAGTGATCAGAAGAGAAACCAGTCTAGCTCTCTATTTGCTTACGTTCAAATTAATTTTTTTACAGAGCCCCCTGACTGTTAATTTAATTATAAAAACTATAAAATATTCTGAAATCCTTAAAATAGCTTCCAACAGAAAAAGTACCACTCATGTCAGTGGGACTTACTGTATTTGCCAGCATATAAGATGCATCCGAGTATAAGATGTGTTCTGTTTCCCTGGTATATTTTAAGGGGGGAAGGTGTGTTTATAAGCTGGTAAATACGGTATTTACTGGCATATAAGACACACTGCGGTTTTCTGGTGTATTTTAAGGTGGGGAAGTGCGTCTTATAAGCTGGCAAATATGGTACTTTAGAATAAATCTGTGTAACAATCATAATGTATTTTTTAAAAACTCTCTACCACTTTTTAAAAATACTTAATGTTTTAAGGATATTAAAAAAGATATTCAAAAGCAACAATAAACTAACTTCTACTCCTCTTCATACCTTTACAAAGGTCTCTTCTGTTACACACAGAGGAACATTATAGTAATGCAACACGCAAGATGGTGGTTGGATGATGTTCTTGGATGCTTGGCCAGCACTGGTAAAGCGATTGTTCTTGCTCATTGCGAAGTCTTTATAGCTACTTGTCCCATCCTCCAATTCAAATATCTGACTAGGAACAACTGAATGCTGTTTGGACACACTACAATTAAAGAGTACATGCTGAAAAACAATTTTGTACCCAAGACAATTTAGCATTTTTCTAAGCTATTCTCAGGGAACACAAAAATTAAAAAATGAACCTAAAGTCTATATTTGACCTATAAATTTGCATTGTTGTGAGGTGCTGTCAGGTTCCTTCTGACTTATGGCCACTCTATGAATTAGAGACCTCCCAAAGGTGCTGTCATTTCAGTTCCCTGGAGAAGAATACAGTACTAATTTGTCTAATTACTTAAGTAAGTCAATTGCATAAAGAGACATTAAATGTTCCTTTTTTAACCCTCGTTGATTAGAGACATGGTATTCTTCCCATAGCTGCTTGGATAGCTCAATGTGTTAGGTATCTGGCTAGGTTCAAATCCCTACAATGAATCCCAGAAGAACCAAACTATGTGGCCTTTGGTAAGCTGTGCAATCTCAAGGCACTCTCAGAAGAAGAGCACAGTAAACTATATCTTAGTACTCTCTATCTGGAAAACCCTAAAAAAGGTCAACATAAATTAGAATTGACTTAACACCACATAATTTTTAGGCATTATAATTCCCATGATAGATTATTCAAATGCCTTGATGAATGTATTATTTTTAATATTTTGCAGTATTAGTATTAAAATGAAAAATGTAAACATACCAAACATTAAGCCTTTTCCCAAATAATTTGACATTATTGAGGTGTGTGACTGCCCTTTCAACAGCATATTCATCACCCATTTCTACTAATGCAGTGCCTGGAATAGTCTTCATAAACTTCACCTACAGTATTTTGAAAACACAGACAATAGTTCAAAGAGTGGCAAGGTATTTTTTGAAGTTGAAAATTGCTGACACTAGATTAATTAATTCATTCTATCTAATCTATTTATGTATTACCTTTTCAATATTTCCATACAAACAGAACAAGTTGAAGACTCTTGAGCAGTTCATCTTTTGCTGGTGCAATCCACTAACCATGACAACAGAACCTGAGGGGTTCCCTCCATGCATGTAAGAGGAGGATGCCTGGGGAAGGGGATAAGCAACAAGCTCCGGAGTATCACGTGATGCCATTCGGTATCGACTTGGTAATGGTAACAGAGGGCCATGTGATCCTAAAGACAAAGTATTCTTCTGTCAATTTGGATTGAATAATTTAGTTGATCCAATGTACACATTCATCACACTATGTTTTTTTAAAGCTGTCAGTTTTTATTTCCCAGCCAGACCAACATAGCTTATTAAATGACATACAGTATCTCAGAAGTTAAATGAAGTTTCAAATAGCATGAACAACTGAAAATGTGAGGGGGAAACCATCACAATAATAAGATAACCTCTTAAATATTTAGATACAGAGATACTTCCAAAGATATGGGACTTCTGTATTTCTTGGACATAAGACCCTAGAATTCACTAATACTTCTCCCAACTGCAAGGAATTAGAGGTACACTAGTACCCCGGATAACGTTATGACTTGGTTCCACAAGTCTCGCCGTTATCCGGTTTTTAACGTTGTGCGATACATTGATCACACAATGTTAAAAAAAACCCTGTTTCCCTGGAGGCTGCAGCAAGCCAGAACGTCGGGATTTGAATCCTGACATTTTGGCTTGCTGCAGCCTCTAGGGAGGTGGGGGAACTTTGGAAACAGCTTGGATCGGGTCTCCCCACCTCCCTGGACGCGGCCGGGGGGGGGGGTCAGAGACCCCAAAATTGGTGAAAAAAAATGGATGTTTTTTTTTTTTTTACCAATTTTGGGGTCTCTGACCCCCCCCCCCGGCCGGGTCCAAGGAGGTGGGGAGACCCGAGCCAAGCTGTTTCTGGGCTTCCCTGACGTCCTCAGCCAGTGCAGCAAGCCAAAACGTCAGGGTTCGAATCGCGACATTCTGGCTTGCTGCAGCCTCAAAGAGGGGAACTTCAAAATTAGTGCACATCGGGTCTCCCGACCTCCCTAGAGCCGATGCGTGCTAATTTTGAAGTTCCCCCACGCTCTTTGAGGCTGCAGCAAGCCAGAATGTTGGGATTCGAACCCTGACGTTTTGGCTTGCTGCACTGGCTGAGGACGTCGGGGAAGCCCAGAAACAGCTTGGATCGTGTCCCCTGCCTGCTCCAGAGAGATCAGAGGACCCGATCTACAGCTGCAGGGTGGCTGGGGAAGCTGACCGGGACTCCCTGTCGGCTTCCCTAGCCACCCACCCTTGCCTCCGCAGCTGTGGGGTGGCTGGGGAAGCCGACAGGGGAGCCCCCCGTCAGCTTTCCAGCCTCCCTACCCCTGCCTCCATAGCTGCAGGGTGGCTGGGAAGCTGAATGGAGAACCCCGTTCAGCTTTCCAGACACCCTGCTGCTAATAATGACTGTATCGGATAACGTTAAAAATCGCATTATTCGATACAAGATTTTTCCCCTCAAAAAAACGATCAGACTCTTACTTCCTTGCAGTCTTTATGGCAGAGCTTAGCTCCACCCACCTATTTATTTTGTACTCACAGGATCAAAATGGCTGCACTTAATAGCTAAGTGATTTACAAGTCTGACTGCTGAGCCAGAGGTTGGGACAGCGATGCTCCTCTGTGCCTCCTGGGAGAAGAGCCAGCCTATGTAGTCATGGGCAAGCTTCACAATCCCAGGATACTCCCAAGAAGAAGGGAATGATAAACTATTTCTGCGTGTTCTCTACCTAAGAAAACATGGAAAGGATTCACATATGTCTGAATTGACTTGACAGCACAAAGAACTTGAAAATCCATGTTAAGATTCTGATGTCTTCATAAAAGGTCCCAGAATGCTGGCTAGGGGGATTCTTGGCAAATTTTGGGGTGGGTGTTCAGTCCAAGAAATATGAACGTCTCATGCCTAATGCTTGAATTGTCCTCCAAGAGGTGACACAAGAAAATACCATGCCTAGTGGTAACACATCTTCATTATTAAACTTTTGATACAATTAACTTTGAACTTTTAGATCAACCAAAACACAAGTCTATCTAGATAACAACCAGCTGAACTATAATGTGTACTCTATTCTCCAACTTTCACATTCCTGAAGAGAAAAAATGGTAACTTGGAATAATAAAACAAAACCCTGACAAACTAGTAACCTGGTACGACAACATATGTTTCTTTTGTAACATTTACATACAGTCAAACCTTGAGATACAAATTTAATTTGTCCCTCGAGGTTGTTCGTATCTTGAAAAATTTGTATCTCAAAACACATTGCATTACCAGAAGTAGCCACTAGAGGCCACTTTTTCATATCTTAAAAAAGCCCTATTTAGAATTCGTATCTCGAAACCCTCCCCCCCCCCCGATTTTCATTCATATCGCAAGTTTTTTGTAAGTAGAACCATTCAGATCTTGAGGTTTCACTGTATTTAGAAAGCCAAAAATTTGACCCAAATGAAAATGAATTATGCTATGCATTAGAACAATATATTTGGATTGGAGTCTGTCAGACAAGGACATGAATTTGTGTGTGAATAGCACAGCAAGACTTTTTAAGGTGTTAATTTTGCATGGAAAGGAAAACTGAGGTCTTCAGATAGTAAAATGTCTTGGATTGACACAAAATACAACTAGGAAAATCTAAACGTTTAAAAAGGAATTATACACATTCATAGATGATAAAGCCTCCAATGACTACTACTAATAACAATTATATATTTTAATCTAGTTTCAAAGTGAGGTATGCACCTAAATAACAGAAATATGTACACATGAGCAGCAAACTGCTCATGTCTTACATATGGGATTCTTAGAAGCATTTAGTTCACTAGAATGCTTACTTAAGATAGGTGTTTGGTCTGATCTAGCACAGATCTTACAAGCAGAGGAACTGGTTATACCCATCCTTAAGCCAACTGGAAATGATGTAACTTACCATAGCCATCATGCCTAAAGGATGAAGGGTGTTCTCCCAAAATAGCTTGTCTTTGACGCCCTTTCCCTCTGTCTAAAGGAGAGAGAAAAATATTAGCAACCAAACCAAAGCAAACACCACAAACAAGAAACTCCTCCCAAAGATAATGAAATTTTGTCAGTAAGAAGAAAAAGAACATTTTCCAATTTAGAAGAGTCCACTTAGTTTTGTATCATGCATCAAAAAGAGGCTAATCAGATACTGCAAGGTTAATTGGAGACATTATCCTCATTACTTTAAAATGTTTTTTAAATTCATTTAAGTTTTAACACACACACAATAACTACTGGCATAAAAACCCTGAATTTGAGAAGATACTCTCAGCTACGGAAATCAGACTGTTCTCTTACCATCACACACTATTGTAAAGTAAAAATCACCTATAATTCTGATAAAAACAAGTTGTAAATGCAGTACTTTCAAAGGACAGTACCTGAATCACACTATTTGCTTCAACAGCAACACATTTTCAAAGTGGGCTTCTTTCAAGAAGTTTCAGCATAATCCAACAACAACCTGTATTACATGGTTTCATAATCAGTAAACACAGAGTACTACATTTGTGTACATACATAATTACACCAACAGCTATTGATGTGAGTGGTGAAAATACTATACATTACTACACTGTTAAAAGTAATACAGTCTACATTATAATTGCATTAAATTTCACTTTTAAAAGTACTACAAACAATAAAATGCTCTTTCAGCGAACTGCAAGTTATACAAGAATGGAAAGTTAACCAAGGGGTCAACACTACTGGATGAAAGCAGTGACCAACTTAAAGTGATTATATACAATACTCTAATAAATGTTTATTTCAAATTCTCCTGAGAAGCTGCAGTCAGATTTAACTTACACAATTTGCTTTCATTAAACTATCTGAAATGTCAATACCTCAGTTATTTTCAAAACAATGAGAAATGAAATATATCTAAGTGAGATATACTTTGACACAAAGTTTAAACAAAAGTTTACAGCCATCTCTTTGAAATCACTGGAATTCAAGAGCTCTATTTTGAGGACATTTTAAAAAAGGTTTAAAATTTTTAAAAGAGAATTTGTTCAGATAACTGGGCACATTTTATTAATGTTTGATTGAAAGGAAAATATGAAAATGTATTAGAATAATTTTATTTATTACATTTATATCCCACCCATATGGGTTATTTTCACACTCTAGGTACAACTCTTTTAGTTAGGTTACTTAAGGTTTAAAATAATCATATTACTAATGAAAATATTAAGTGCAAGTGGATTAGGAATAAAATACAGTGGTACCTCGCTTAAAGAGAATAATGTGTTCCATGGGATTGTTCGTTAAGTGAGTTTGCTCTTTAAGTGAAACACCATTTTAAGTGACCAATTGTGACTTCGGGCAGGGGGGATTGTGACCCCAATTTAGTTGTTAAGAGAGTTTTTGGTTGGTTTTATTTGTTAGCTGAGGTGACCATTCAGAGAAAATTCTGCTCTTTAAGCAAGTTACGCTCTAAGAGAGGTGCTCTTTATGTCAGGTTTTACTGTAGCTGCAGATATTTTTTTCAGCAGTGTTATTTTTTCAGGTAGCATACTGCGACTATTATCCAAGCTTGGCAGTGGAAAAATTAGGCTCAGCTTGTCCTGTTCTGAAGTTCAAATGGGTTCACTTGAGTAGAGTCATATTCTCAGCCTAAAATATCTCACAGACCTATGAGCCTAAGTACTCTAGATGTCTCGGGGGAAATCCAAATATAAAGTTAACCAAACGTACAGTATATTAGTTTAATATAGTCAAAATGTAAAAAATACTTTTAAATTAAATGGAACTCAGTTCAGCAGTAAATTGGGCATTTCCTCCGAAATGAACAAATTTAAATGTACCGTAAGTCAACTTCATGTTATAAATACTTGTTTAAAAAGCTACAAACATTCTACTTAATTCTATCTAGTATTTTAGTACATCTGTTTAATTTTCCATCATATCTTTCATTTCCCACGGTTTCACTTGCTGAGGCAAGACACAGTTAATACTATCTGAAGTGAATTAGATGTCTTTGAGTATATGTCTGCTTAGTTCAGAAACCTAACAGCATAAACAGTTACGTCTGAGCAAAAACTTTCACCTTTAATGTAGGTTGGACAATACTGTATCCAATATTGTAGCCCCCTTATTAACCTTTTACAAATATTTAATTCTGTATGTGTAATACCTATTTTTAATGATACATTTTTACAAACCAAAGCTCTAGCAATAAAAACAGTTTTTGGGCATGTTAAAAGACCTATTAAAACCACTTTCATGTCTAGAATTTAGAAGATACTTTATCTTGATAAGTTAAGTTCCCAACTTCATGTTATAAATGCCTAGATTTTTTTAAAAAAAGTATACTACACCGCAATATACACAAGTTATTTCGTTACAAAGAACATGTACAGAGGTCAGACTAAATTGGAACTTTTTGTATACTTTCATGCACCTGTACTGCTGAAAACAATGTTTTAACTAAACTTTGCAGCTGAAATGTCTAGATAAATTATACCTTGTATCAAATTCTGCCGCCTGATGGGACTTGTCTGACAGGGTGCTGAAGAATTCCAAATAAAATTTTAAATAAGTGCAGTCTTCTAGATACTATTTACATCAGAAACCCTAACTTCTAATATTTTATTACATACAAGAAAGAAAATCAAAACAATGCACAGCAGTAGAAACAAGATCATTCCTTTTATGAAGTTTCATTCTGCAACTATATTTTATAGGGACATAAGATTGGAACAAAATCATGCGGATTGTATTAAAAGTGATACAGTCTACCATGGGATTCATACCATGCAAATCAGAAGTTTAGGTGTCCTCCTTGATATGCTTGTGGTAAAGATGCATGCAGTATGCAGTCAAGGTGAGTTGCAAGTCTGAGGTTTTTCAGAGGGCTTTCTGATGATGCCGATGTAATGCATGATGAAGTGTAGAGTCAGCCTGCTGGAGTCCTCTATCCTTCTTAAAGCCTTGTCCAACATATGGGGGGAATCCTTTCCGTGGAGAAGTAGTGTGCAAGTTTGTAGTTTGTAAGAAATAGTCTGCATCAGTGTCCTCTCCTCCGAAGAGTGAGAGCTGCTTGGAGAAATGCAAGTCCTTGTAGTGCAAACATGCTTGCATGTGAGGGATTCCTGTTGAACTAAATAGCTCAATCTTACCAGCAGGGGGCACTACTGCTGAGTTATTCTTTTTTCCCCAGGATGCGTTTTACAAGAGAGCTTCATCAGTAATATTTGGTTTGAAATGACTAATGCATTAGACAAGCTAACTGTGCATATATATATATATTATGAACAAAATCCAGAATGATTACCAAAAGACTTACCTCGTCTGCCTAGATATGGCTTAGTATAATCCCAACTATCATTGTCATTTCGAATGACATTAAGACGAGTTGGCTGTTAAGATACAAACAGATAGTAAGTCCTACATCTTTTCCTCCCAGGGAAATAAAAAAGCTTAAGAAAGTATGAATGTTACCCTTGCATATTCAATTTTTAATGTACAGCATCCTGCATATATATCTGCTCCATTGAGTGCTGCTTTTGCCTTCTGAGCACAATTAACTGATTCAAATGTAAATTATGTTAAGGAATTTTATTTAAACCCATCTTTTCTGCTTACCTATCCCAAAAGCAACCCAAACAGATACAGTACAAATCTTGCTAATTTAGATAAGTACAAACTGTCTGCTCAGGAAATTACTCGGGGTTCTTTGAAGTCACATTCGTAGGAAGAAACATCAATTTTCAATTTCTGCATGAACTGTTTTGATAATCAATAAATTTGTCTGAAATCGGTGTCAATCCTCTCAAAATTAATATATTATCTGTTCTAACTCCTTCAACACCCGATGGGGTAAAAGAGGAAGCAAAGAAGACCTGTTCAACAAGCGGTTTCCAAAAAGTCCATACTGAAATACTGTACACTCATTTATTGGCTGTTACAAGCACTGTCTATACCAGGGGTTTTCAACCTACAGCCCATGGGCCAAATGTACCCCGTGGTGCCAAATAATCCAGCCCCCATCCTCGCTGCCACCAGAATCAGCCACAGACTGATTTACAGCTGTTGTAAACATGTTTATGACAGCTGCAAATGAGTCCGCGGCTGATTCCAGTGGTGGTGGCGGCTGGAGCACCAGTCCCACCCGCAAACTGTTTGAGGGAGCATGACCCAGGCCCTGACTTGAAAAGGTTAAGAACCCCTGCTCTATACCCTAGCAAGACTGTTTGTTTGACAAGACGATTTGAGGGACACACACAGAATATTTCCCCTTACTAGATGCTCTGCAAGATTTTTGTAGTTGATGGGATGAGGACCCACAATTTAAAACAAAACAAAAAAGCCATAAAAAGGATATTCAACCATGGCTTGTATTCCATTCCTCTTGAATATGACAATACGCTGCACTTTTCCGACAGGATTGCATACTGTATACAAAACATCCTATTAAAAAAAAAGAAAAATATTCATTTGAAACTTTGTTCACGTTTTTCTGGCTTTCCATAGCACTGCTACAGCCCCATATGCCCCCTTATAATGCCAGAAGTTTCCTAGAAGGGCCAGGGAACTTCTGCAATGCTGCACGATGTAACAAGCAGGGAAGCAGTGAAATAAAAGAAGAAATTCAGCAAAGCTGTCTATAGCAGGGGTTCCCAGCCTACAGGCCAAACCCAGCCTTTGATGCCATTCCATCCGGCCCATTGCCGTCTCTCCCGCACCAAGAAGTGAAAGCAGGGCACATTTACGTCAGCCATAAAATGCGCTCGTTCATGCACAAACACGCCCATGGCTGTCATAAATGTGGAAGTGGACATGTTTATGACAGTCATAAATGTGCCCGTTTCTGCTGGGCATGGTATGGCTCGCTCAGCTGTCCAGATGCATGGTCAGGCCCGTGGCGCAAAAAGGTTGGCCACTCCTGGTTTAGAGTATGTTCTATTCACAACACGTTATCTCTATTCAAGTAATGGCTTTTACTTTTAAAAACAGTTTTCCATGACACAAAGAATGCTGAACCTGAGTCATGTTTCTACATGTAACTAATTGCTGTACTGACATAAGTTGTCACAACAACAACAACAACAAATGATTTACGGTAATATGGAACCAGAGGTAGGAAAATAGCCTTTATTACACAAATGTTTACGCTAACTTGTTTGGCTAAACAGAATCCAGTTTTCAAACATCAAGACTCCACTGGTGGCACAGTGGTTAAACTGCTTTCCTGCAACCAAAAGGTTGTGAGTTCGAACCTGACCAGGGTCAAGGTTGATTGAGCCTTCCATCCTACTGAGGCCGGTAAAGTGAGTACCCAAAGTTTTGGGGCAAAATGCTTATTAACTTGTGAACCACCCAGAAAGTGCACTAAGCACTATGGGACGGTATATAAGTGTGATTGCTTTCTGCTTTACTTTTACATTTAAAAATTATTCTCTAAAGAAAAGACTTCAAAATGGACATAATCCATACTAAAGGTAAAGGTTGTCTCTCATTGTAGAGCCTACCATGGGCTCACAAGTTACACCAAATGTAATTAAAAGTCCATATGTCAAGCTTTGTTCTCTCTTTGCTGGAGTCTAACACCCTGTTGCTGGGCAGAATACATGAAGGCTACAGGGAGGTATTTGAATGGCTCATGTAAAGGAGGTAAGGCAGGAGGAAGATGGTTACGTATAAAAAGGAAGAGAGGGTGTTTTAAAAAGAGAGAGGAAACCTAAAGAAAAAGAGATAAAGTCAGGGAGAAAAAGTTTTCTGAGAGGAACTTTCGAAAAGGAATTTCAAATGTGATTCAGTTTAGAATTTTGAAGGAGAATTTCTGGGGAGATTCAGAAACAGAACTTAAGATATATTATAACGAACTTAAAAGAAACTTTCTGAGGTAAATTCTCAGAGGGAAACTGAGGGAAACCTTCTGAGGCAAATCTAAAGTGATTCTGAGGTAAATCTAAAGAGATTGAGAAGAGGATCAGAAGAATAATAAAAGAAGGAAAACCTGCTCTCTCAGAAGATTTAGAATAAGTTAGAGAGTGAGATTATTTTATGTTGTGGGGAAAACCTAAGTATTGATTTTTCCTGAATCTTATTGAGTAGTGATGTACAGGTATATTGTATTTAGTTAACTATTTTGTGAACAATGTATCTTTAATATCCTTTGTGAGAAATAAACCTCAATTCTTTTAATAGATTGTTGTTTATTTAAGGGAGGGGACCAGAGTAAAGCCAGCTCAAACCAGAAGAGGCCACACTGCTACCGTTCTCTCCTTTTAAAAATATTTTCTGGGGATCACTTTTCAAGTGGTTCTTCCAGGTTGCAGCAAAAGGTAACATTTTGCTGGACCAGTGCTCCATGGAAAACTGCTCGGAGTCTCAGTAGTCTCAAATGGGAGCTGCCTGTGTAAGGAAGACCCAGAAGGGGACAAGGAGAGGACTAAGGCGGAGGGAGTTTAGTGCCAGGTAATGTTAAGGTAACGTTAGCACGTGTCCAGTAGGAGTCGCTGGCATCGTCCTTGCTCAAAAGACAGTTGTATCTGACTCGAGGGTGCGGTGCTCATCTCCATTTACAACCAAAGAGACAAATCTGTCTGCACCTGCAAACATTTCTGTGGTCATGTGGCAGGCATGACTAGAGACCAGAGCACACAAAACACTGTTACCTTCCCACCAAAGTGGTAACTATTTATCTACTTGCAATTTCTTGCTTTCAAAATACTAGGTTACAAGAGCTGGAACAGAGATGAGAGCTCACTCCATCATGCAGCACCCTGGTCTTGAACTGCTGACCTGCCAACCTTCCAGTTGTCAAGTTCAGTGTTTTAACCACTAAGCTACTACAATCCCTAAGCCATGCTACATCACAGCAAATAAAACCTAGTGACATAAATGGATAAGCAAGTTAATGTTAGTACACAAGTACTAAGTAGTGCAAGGGAAAAACCTCAAGCAATTGATACTTCGAATGAAACTACATATTGTAACATATTATTAAAATAGAAACCTATTTCTATACTAACATTTCCCATGTGCTACAGCTGGCTGAAAGACTTGCTACAACTAAACTTATGGTGAAATAATTTCATCAATGCCTGGTAGTAGAACCAAATTGTTTACATAATCAAAGAGACTACTGCTGCACAATCACCTACTGGTTGAAACAATAACTTCCCTAATGTTTGGAACAAATTTCTCTGCAAAGAAAAGAAATATGTGCATATATTCAAGGATGTGTTCATTTCTCTTATTATAGACATCTACACCCACCAGAAGCCTATACAGACAAATAATTCTCTTGACCTTTTGGATCTTACACTCCATAAATAATTTCATCAAAGAATCCTGACTCAAACAAAATATAAACAATGAACTCAATTTTCCCTAGAATGACATTTATTTATCTACTATGCTTTCTGTTACATTTATGGTAATTTTAAAGAAAAAATTAAAATGTAGCAGTATTACTGCCAGTAAAAGTAAACAAAAAATTCGATTCTATTATAGTTGCCATATGTGCCATTTTCCCGGGATTTTCCCTGACTGAAGCAGTCCTGGCTGGTTCAAGAAAAAAATGTAAAAATCCCAGAAACTTCCACCAGACACTGGGTTGGAGTTCTTCTTCAAGTGACTGCAAAGGGTTAATTGCATAGAGTTGCTATTCCTAGAGGAAGGGAACAGGGTGGACAGAAAGTAAAGAGTCGGCCATTTCAAAGGTCCTCCTCCAAAATAAGTCCCTTCCTGTCTCCTGCCTTTCTCCTTCCAGAAGGAGGCTCCATGGACTGCATTGCCATTTCAGGCCCCTCCTCTGAACTTTCTTCCAAGGGATCCTCTAGTGGGGTTTGAGGGTGAGTCTACTTCAATTTTGGGGGTGAAGGAGAGGGAGCAGTAGTGTAGCACTGATTTCAGCCGCCCGGGGCATAAACCAAATTTGCTGCCCCCTGGTGGACACTAGCACCCACTCCAGCTACGGCTTCTGGGAATTGTGTGCTCTTTAAGCGAGGTACAACTGTAGTCCTAATTTGGGTGCAACACAGGGCTTTTCCCCTGGTCACGCCTACCATACTACGCCCACAGTGTGGTAGTAAAAAATTTTTAGGCCCACCACTGATTATATGTCTTACAAGGTAAGAACTAGTGTTTTAAGATTACAGTAATACCTACCACAGTAATTGGGTACAGTGGATTCTGAATTGACAAGAGCAGAACTTTATTTCCTCCAGAGGGGTCATCTGAGTTTCCTGGACGAGTAATTCTTTTGCTTGTAGAATAATTGAAAAATGCTTGTTGCCCAGCAATATATACTGGTTCATCTGCTGCAAATGTCACACATTTTTTGGCACTTTCAATATCTTCAAATTCTACCAAAGCTTGACGTTTAAATGGCATCATCATAACATAACTACAGCAGGGAAAACCAATAAAATTATTAATATAAGATCATCAACCGTAAAACATAAGATAAAGGTGAATACAGTAAAACCTCGAGTTACGAATAAAATCAGTTCCATAGCCTTGTTTGTAAGGCGAATTTGTCCGTAACTCGAGGCATATCCATTCGGATAAAGAAAAAGCACCCCCCCACCCCTCCAAAAATCAAAACAGCCCCCTTCCAAAAATCAATCAAACCACCCAAAAACAACAGCAGCATTGAAAAGAAAGCACGCATAAGCAAAAATGTTGTTCCTTACCGTAAAACTTTGAAAATGGACAGAAAACTCAGAAAAAAATCAGCAAGAAACAGCAACCAGCAGCCATTTTGGCATCGAAATGCCAGACAAAGAAATCACTCCAAACACTTTACTGCCACCTACAGGGCTCATAAAGGCTACATGTATGCAATGCATTCTGGGGAATCAGATTATATAGCCTGAAGCAAACCCTTAGGGGAAATGGCTTTTTTTTTTTTGCTCCATTGGAAGCAACACAAAGGAAAAATAATTAATTCGCAAATCGGGGCATGTTTGTAATTCAAGGAATGGATTTCAGTGCAGAACCAATTCGTAAGTCAAATTATTCGTAAGTAGGGGAATTTGTAAATCGGGGTTTTACTGTATACAGAATTTAGTGCAAGCATTCTAACTGCATATTTTTTTTAAAAAAAGAATTAACTTTCTTATAAGATATACATGGCTTCAATTAATCTTAAGTATCAAAAACACATATAAACGTTAACAATAAATTAAGGATGGCTCCTGTGTTAGTATTTCAAATTAATCACTTCTTCTTTACTTCCTCTTTTACCCCATTAGGTGTCAAGGGAGATAGAGTAATACCCCAGATAACGTTATGACTTGGTTCCACAAGTCATGACGTTATCCGATTTTTAGTGTTGTCCGATGCATGCATCGAACAATGCTAAAAAAATCCCCTGACTTCAGGGACAAACTGCTTCAAAGGCAGGCAGGGAAAGAGATGCGATTGGGTCTCTTTCTTTTCCTTCCTGCCTTTAAAGCCACCCCCCACCCACAGCGGTCTCTGCGACTGCAGTAGGGTTGGGGAAAAGTATGTGCCTTTCCCCTGACCCTACTGCAGTCGCAGAGACTGCTTGTGTCTCTCTTGGAGAGATAACATCAAAAAAATAACGTTGGTGGAAGCTGCTAGAAATGCCAGAATAAAAACCTTGTACAGTAATACCCCGGATAACGATTGCATCAGATAACGCTAGAATCGGATAACGATGCAAGTTTTTTGGGAAAAACTTGGATCGGATAACAATTCTGGATAACAAACCACCCCACACCCGCAGACCATTGCCTCGGATAACGCTAAGAATCATTATCCAGAATCGTTATCCGATGCAAGTTTTTCCCAAAAAACTTGCATCGTTATCCGATTCTAGCGTTATCCGATGCAATCGTTATCCGGGGTATTACTGTACAAGGTTTTTATTCTGGCATTTCTAGCAGCCTCCACCAACGTTATTTTTTTGATGTTATCTCTCCACCTTCCTCTGGCTCTGCCTCGTGCTCTTTGTCCTTCTCCTCTTTTCATATATGCTTTGTATGGTATGGAATTCCAAGACATTCTTTCCAAACGGGCAAACTATTTAAATTGTTGTCTCTGTATATATGGTTTTATAAAGTTTGGTTTAGGTCACTGAAGAGATGACATGCATAAAACATACCATATGGTTCCAAATTTTTCAAGGGCCTCCACAAGGTCCGCTTCCACAACTGATTCACACAGCCCTCTCACGTGAACAACAGGAGAAACAGAAACTTTATGATGACTGCTACCAGCATCCTGGAAAAAACCCAAACATTGATTTTTTTTCAGATTGCAACGCATCAGATAAACTGGTATGAGCAATAAAGTGATAAAACTCTCACAAGTTTTTAATTATCAAATGATAAGCCACATCTAAACATTAATTGGGATATACTTGATGCATATAGTATGTTATCAACCTGTTTTTCTCACACTGACAGGCATTCTAGGGATTTCAGGAACTAGAGGGAGAGTGGGTTGGAGGGAAGGAAGAGGAAATGTTTATTTTCTTAATACAGCTGCAGATGACGTTGCACAAAATAAGTCTGACCAGTTAAATAATGTTTCATATCCCACAATATGAACTGATGGCGGGGTACACAGAAAGAGCCTTCTCAAAGACTGTTGTATTTTTGAACCACAGTCGCACATGCCCTGGTAATGACAACCTTGTGTTGCTGGCTCAACTTTCTCACACTAGGTCAGGCAAAAGGAACTGCAGAATGAACTCACTTAAAGGTGGCTTCATTTTGGCACGTTCACATCTGGCCTAGACACGGAAGAAGAAGAACAGATGGCAAAACCACCTCAATAGTTGGCAAGACAATTTCTTTTTTAAAAAAGCGTAAGGAAGATGTGTACTGTTGCTGAAATCTTGGACATCAATAGTACAAACAATATCAATGCTAAAGTAAAGTGTATTAATTTTTTAAAAATTTTAGAGGAAAGGCATTTTAAAATGAAAACGTAATTTGGATAATCTCATGATTTCTTAAACAAACATTCACTGAATAAAAACATGCTGCAGAATATGCATATTCCTACAAGTTTAGGTTTTCTTTTAACAGATAAATTTGCTGTATTTTGATTATAAACATCTCAGGTCTGTAAGTCAAGATATAGTAATACCTTGCATAACGAATTTAATTCGTTATCCAAGGTTGCTCACTATGTGAGGTTTGTCGCTATGCGAAACAAACAAAATTCCTATGGAAAAACTCGCATAACGAGCATTTCAAGGGGGAAAACTCAAATAGCGAAAAAATTCGCTATGCGAGTTTTCCCCATAGAAACGCTCGTTATGCGAGTTTTTCCATAGGGGAAGTCTGACTCGCATAACAAAAATAAAATAAAATCTATCTGTTCTAAGTTATATTGAAGACTTCAGGAGATAAGGCCTGTTGGGATGCCCTTCCTCCCCCCATACTGGTGTTTCTTTGTTGACCACCAGATTCAAACTCTTTTCTCTCAAGCCATGTGCTTGACTCCCCCCAGGTATGAGCTGATCCTGGCTAATTTGTTTACATACAATCAAGTCCTAGTGTTGGGGTAAACAACTCTGGCCCTATTGATGAAGCATGGCACCTCATAGTCTGGCTCTTCTTTTCCGAGTCCCAGAGAGTGAAAACAAACAGGTGACCTTTTGCTAGCACAAGAAGCCACATTTCTACTATAGTCTAAAACCTAATAAACTCCATCTTGGATATATGAAGAACTTGGGGCTTCATATCACACCTGAGTATAAGCCAAGGGTGGAAAATGCAGCAGCTGCTAGTGAGTTTCAATAACCAAAATGCATGAAAACATAGTAAAATTAATTAAAATGTTGGTGAATCTCAATCCGGCGTGGTCTTGGGACCCTTATGGTCACTGACCTGAGTATAAGCCGTGTCCCCTTTAGCAGGCTTATTTTTGGGGCTAAAAAACTCATCTTATACTTGAGTATATATGGTAACTCATGCATTTATCTTTTTAAACCTAGATTTTTCATTTTCTTAGTCTAGCCAATAGTTGGGAAGATCTCTGAACTCAATTACAAAAAAAAGAAGAAAATGTGTGCATCTATTGTTGAAACAAAAATAATCTGATATTTTTGTTTATAACAATACTGTAACTGTCAAAACAAAGTTATGGTTGACTGAGATTCTATCCCCATACAATAATAAAAGTGGGAAATTTTCCAGTTACATATTATTGCAGAATATTTTTCACTTTTAGAAATACATTGCATGAATTATGTAACAATGAGCATAACACAAACTGGAATGGTACAGTACTAGTACAAACTAAATAAAAACAACATTCTAAGTTTGCAAATGATTAATCTTAGAAAACAAACAGCCATTTAGACTTCCCAAACATCAATGTTTTTGTGAATATTTTTACACTCTACAAAGTTAACAAGAATTATTTTTAAGAACCCTTTGATAAAATACATGCTGTTTCTTTTCAAAAACTACAAGGTATATCAGATTGCCATCAATTTAGGGAAAGGGTTTTTAAAAAAATCTTCTTAAAAGTGTTTCAATTCAAAACTATTTGCCTGATAATACAGTATTTATGTTTCACCTGTAAGATTTTCCACTGTAGAAGATGGTAAAAAAAAACCCTTCTTGTAGCTGAAATGGGAAATTAACTATTTTGCGAGGTGAGATTAGAATGTAAAATATTCATTGCAAAAACTGACAAAGAAAACATTAAGGGGCTGAGTACTGGCGATAATACTTGCAGCAAAGTACAGTTGTTCCTCGCATAAAGAGCATAATACGTTCCACAAGTTTGCTCTTTAAACGAGTTTGCTCTTTAAGCGAAACACCATTGTAAGTGACCAACTGTTGGGGGGGGGGGATTGTGAACCCTGATTTATTTGTTAAGTGAGTTTTTGATTGGTTTTATTTGTTAAGCAAAGCGAACATCCAGAAAAAAATCTGCTCTTTAAGCGAGTTAGTCTTTAAGCGAAACGCTCTTTATGCGAGGTTTGACTGAGTTGTACCTCGCTTAAAGGGCATAATGCGTTCCACAGGATTGCTCTTTAAGCGAAACACCATTGTAAATGACCAATTATGGGCGGGATTGTGAACCCTGATTTATTTGTTAAGCGAGTTTTTGGTTGGTTTTGTTTGTTAAGCAAAGCAAACATTCAGAGAAAATTCTGCTCTTTAAGCGAGTTACTCTTTAAGCAAGGCACTCTTTATGCGAGGTTTGACTGTATACAGTGGTACCTTGGATAACGTTTACCTCAGATAAGGCTAAAATCAGACAATGTTGGGGAATTTGAGACAAAAGTGTGAGAGATTTGCCCTGCCTCCCCTGCTGAAACAAGGGGGGGAGAGAAAGGAATCCCTCACTGTTAAGGTTTGTCTTTGGCCGGAGAAAGGTTTGCAAACCTAACAGTGAGGGATTCATTCACCCTGCCCACCCTGTTGTTTCAGGCACCCCTAACAGCTAAGCAACCCTAACAGCAAGGTAAACCTTAACAGCTAAGCAACCCTAACAGCAAGGCAAACCTAACAGCCTAACAGCTAAGCAACTGTAACAGCAAGGCAAACCTTACAGGGAGGCAAACCTAACAGCTAGGGATTCGCCCTGCCCACCCTCTTATTTCAGGCAAACCTAACAGCACTTGCTGGTTCAACTCCCAATGATCGCAGCGTTGATGTGCCTATTCTCTCGCCAACCCAGCCGGTGCTTGGCTGGAATCCCTACTGCCTTTTCCAAAGAGTAAGGTGGATCGCCCCCGCCCCCCGGTTCCCTTTCCTCATCGGAAAAAGAACAGAGCTTCTTTTAAATGTTGTGTGATCAATGCATCACACAACGTTAAAAACCAGATACCGTTAAGACTTGTGGAACCAAGTCTTAATGTTATCCGAGGTACTAGTGTATCTATGTCAGCTTATTATTGCTGTTGCTTAATAAAGAATGACACCATTGTACCATTAGGATCCAAACATAACCTTTGAAATCAGCAAGACTTAAACCAGTTTTGATTAATACAGTGAAACCTCGCTTAACAACTAGCTCGCTTAACACAAAAATTGCATAACAAAAGGAAATCCATAGAAAATAGTGCCTCAGTTAGCAATGTTTTTTCAGGATGGATTACTTGGTTTTCAATGCATTCTTATGGGAAGCTGTGTTAACAAATTTTGGGTTTCAATGCATTCCAATGGGAAATTTGCTTTACAATTTTTGCATAGTACGAAAGGTCCCGGAGAACACATTAAATTTGTTAACCAAGGTTCCAGTGTACATCAAACTATTTCTAACAGATGCACGCAAAAAATAATTAAGTCTATGTCAAACCATTCAGCCCCTGGGATATATCATGGATATAATGAGAAAAGTCAGCTGGATAGCTTAATGATTTAGGCATCTAGCTGTGGAGTGAGATTGGGAGTTCAATTCCCCACTGTGCTCCTAGGGTGAAGAGCTAGCTTGTGTAGTCATGAGCAAGCTGCACAGTATCCTAGGGTGCCCTCAGAAGAAGGAAATGGTAAGCTACTTTCATGTATCATCTACCTAGAAAGGGTTGCCATAAGTCAGAACTTACTTGACAGCACACAATTAGATTATTTATTAATTATAATGCAAATACAAAAGAAACACTCCAGGCCAAGCACTACATGGGTCCTTAAAAATAAGATCTGCATACTCCCCTACAAATGGGAAGGACTGCAACACTCAAAAGCTTCCAAACACAGTCCTCCTATTTATTTATTTTGACAGAGAAAGGGGGAACTAACAGATTAAAACACAAGAACACAGTTCCATTTACTAAAACAGTCCTTCCCCTTTACAAGAGAATGAACAGGAGAAAGAATCTAAGCAAAGAACAGGACATGGGAAGCAGACTTATATTACCTTAATATTTCTTAGACTGCCAGACTCCCTAAGAAGCATTTGACAAAGTGGTCTCAGGTATGTTTCCAAATAACTGTCTCAGACTGTAATCTATAGCAACCAAGCCAACTAAGCATCCTGTGGCATCTTGAAAGTCTAACTACTTTTCTTTGGCATCACCTCTTCAGACTGCAGTCCATCCGATATCAATGAACGCTGGAATGCTCAAAATCCACTAAAGGTTACACCAAACAAACCTGGTTGGACTTAAAACAGAAGAAACACCATGGTTGGGGTTTCTTCTTTTTACACACAGCGTGTTGTGTGTGTGTTTTTTTTAAGTCAGAGACTATTTCTACTTTGTCAGATCATTGGTTGTGGCACAATCTGTTCAATGGGGAAAAAAACCATATATGCCCAGTGGGATATGTTCAGTTCAACTTCCCACATTCATGTTTTGGAGGGGTGGGGGGAGAAAAAGCAAAGCGAAATCATGGTGATGGTGAGAGAAGCTAATGGTACAAGTCTCCAGTTTTTCGTGTGCCGCAAATAAAGCTTAAGTAAAGGTCTTCCTTGCTCAAAAGCCAGTCAGATACGACTTTAGGGTTTGGTGCTCATCTCCATTTACATCCAAAGAGCCAGTGCTATCTGCAGAAGTTTCCATGGTCATGTGGCAGGCATGATTAGGCACGGTCACCTTCCCCACCGAGGTGGTACCTATTCATCTACTTGCAATTTCTTGCTTTCAAACGGCTAGGTTGGCAGGAGTTGGGACAGAGATGGGAGCTCACTCCGTTGCGCAACACTGGGGTCTCGAAATGCTGACCTGCCAACCTTCCAGTCCTCACGCTCAGCATCTTAACCGCTAAGCCACCGCCGCGGCCCCTTACTTCCGAGTAAACATGCCTAAGAGGGTCGGGTCGGGTGGCCTCTTCTTCTTCCCCCTACACCCCTCCTTCCACCCGTGAGGGGGAGGATGAGGAAACGTTGGTGCCCCTCACCAAACACACACACACACCGCCTCCTTCTTACCCCTCCGGAGAACCCGGCACTGCGTGGCCCGGCCTTCTCTCTTCTCCCTTCGCTCTCCTCAGCCCCATATTCAATCTCGCCTTCTTCGGCGGCTGCGCTTGGCTTCAGCCGCTTGGCCTGACTCTCATACGCGCCGTCCTCCTCCTCTTCGTACTGTTCTCCCGACGACGGCGAGGACATGGCGGCGGCGGCTGGTTTGGTGTGTGTCTGTGTGTGGTGGTTCACAACTGGCGGCCAAACACACGCGCCAGAAAGGGCCGACCTTACAGGCCCGGCGGGGATGCTCTGCCTACAGACGAGACAAAAACCGCAGCTGCGCGAGCACGAGCGAGCGCGTGCGCCTCCTCTCTTAAACGCTCACGCCCGTCTATATTAAAAACCACCCCCTCACGTACAGAGGAGAGGCTCTCCATCCAGCCTTTGAGAGCACATTCCTGAAATTTAGGCGCCCTGATTGGTCCGCCGGGAAGCTTCTCACGAGGCTCTAGAACGCACGATTGGAGAAAGCGGTTGTCTATTACAGGCCAGATACATCCAGCTTTCTCTTTTTTTCCCCAACGGACTTTCCTGCCCCGCCCCCGCTCCCCGTGGGCGGGTCCTGCATCCCTAATGGGAGAAGCTACAGGGAAGGCGGTACATGAACGCGCAGTAGAAGGGCGGCGGCAGCGCGCGCCAACTGTTGCCATAGCCAACGGTGTGTTCCTTTGCGGCCTTGCTTTTCATGTTGTTGTATGGAAAAGCAGAGTTCTATAGTATAGTAGATTTATTAGGGAGAAAAGACGAAAATTTTGAAGTTGTAGCCTGTGCAAGCATATCAGAGAATAATTAAAATTAAAGACGTTGTGGCACTTTAAAGACACCTTGTTCTGCCCTGTCCAAATCACAATAATTGGTGATCCTCGTGGCGATCAGCCATGAAGACTGTCCTGAGAATATAATGCAGTGACTTTTCATCTGCCTTCTGCATTGCAGTCTGACACCTGCACAACTTACCCAGTTCCAGAGTCACTTTCCTCATTAGCCCGGGGTCAGTACTAATGAAGCTGTTACCCTCCATCAAGATGGATTCAAGTGGGATTTAATCCATTTGGGGACTATCGCCCCTCCCTGTGGACTTCAGCTCCCAAGCCATTAGTCCTCAGGGTGTCAGGTTCATTAACCACCGCCTGACACCCGGTATTGAGTCACTGGCAGTATGGTCTACTCAGTGGTGGGATGTCAACAATTTTACTACCCCACCATGATGCCATTACAGTGTGGATGGAGCTGATGTCATCATGTCATGGGCGGGGCCAAATAAAAATAATAAAATAAAAATAAGCACACACCCACACCCCTCAACCCACCCACCCACCCACAACACAATCCCGTAAATAAATAAATAAAATAAAATTATATTAAAATACACCCACCCTCCCACCCCAGACATAAATCAACCCACCCACCCACCCCAAACACAAACCCATCACTTACCTGTTAGTATAAGTGCCTGGAAACTGGAAGCACCATGTTGCAAGATGGATATGGTCATCGTACCGGTTCTCTAGGATAATATGCTTTAATGTAAATGTAAAACAGCTGTACCTCCTTAAGGGTTTTCCAACTGGAAGAGCAATTGGAACAGCACAGGTGTAGCTTATTGATGAGGTAACTCTAAGACTTTGCTTAAAAACCCCAAGCCAGGCCGTCAGGCCTGCCAGCCGCCAGGCCTTTTTCGAACTGTGGTAGTACGTCAATATAGGTAAAGGTATTAAATACACATTAAAATACACACAGACACACCACATCCAAAGGTGAGTCACTTACCCTGGGGAGCAGGCTATAGAGAGCTTCAGCAGCTTCTCTTCCTCCTCCCCGCTTGGGAGGAAAGCAAGGAGGCCATGCATACTTACCAAGCACTGTAGGCGTGAATGCACACCAAGTGCTTGGCGCACATGCGCAGTGGGAGAACCAGTGAAAAGATAACCCCGAAGGTAGTTTCCCCCAAAAGCTGCTACTGGTTCTCCAGGACACTGGGAAAAATTACTACTGGTTCTGGCGAACTGGTGCGAACCTGTTACATCCCATCACTGGGTCTACTCTTATTACCATAACAGGATAACCTGGCCAGACATCATTAAATACTAACTGCTGTATTTTACCATTTGCTCTCTTAGATCAAGTCCACTTCATCAGAAAACATGGTTGACACTGAAATGTATGGAAAATCAAGTTCCCTGAGAATGATTCTTACTTCTCTGGTTGTTTTGCTTGGGTATTGCCCAGACTCCAGTTGAGAACATTTCAAAATATTCACTCATATTTGTATTTCAAGCTTATCATAAGTTACCATTGAAGCTGCAGAAAGAAAACAAAATGGTGGCATGAGAGAAAATTATGTGGGTGAGGAATATATTGAAGAGACCAGGCATTACATGATAATCCTAAACATGTTTACTCAAAAACAAATCACTACATTTAATAGAGCTTATATTAAGGAGAACATGCATAGATTTGCAGTATTCGATCAGCCAATGCTCAGAGCAAAGATAATGTTGAAGCAAAGGCAAGGTGAATAATTGTCATCTGAATATAGAGCACTGAAAAGTAACTTTTCAAGGGAATAGAGACATTGGTCAGTAACTGAGTTGGAAGGGCCAATGAGGCTATCCAGTCTTGCAAAACATCAAAATGGACACAATACTTCTCAGCAAGTGTGTTTTTTTTAATTGTGCCAGAAGCACACAAAGGTGCTTTCTGGGTTGAAAATATTTTTACTGGAGGAACTCCTCTCAGGGGATGCCTGAATGAGGCTCTTTTCATGTCCCCAAGATCTTTTCCCACCGAAGTATTGCTTGCTTTGAACTGCTAGGTTGGCAGCAGCTGGGACAGAAGTGGATACTCATTCTGTCATGCAGTACTATACTCAGGTCTTGAACTGCTGACTTGCCAACCTTCCGGCTAACAAGGCGAGCTTCTTAACCGAGCTACCACATTCCCACAGCAGATGGATTAAAACTGTGAAGTGGTTCCTTCAGCCTTGCTCTATTTTATCCTAATCCCAGCATACTCTGAGGATGGGATAAAATAGATTTTAATAGAACTCTGATAGGGTATCAAGATAGGGTGGGTTGGGGCTGCCTGGCACAATATATGTGCTTGTGATCATCCCAATCCTCCCTCAAACCACTCTAGTTTGAAGGCTACATGCCCAGATTCCTTTATGTACTCAGATATCAGTCTTGCTCAGTTGTTGAACTTTATAGTTGACTTTGGGGAAGTCACAGTCTATTTTCAAATTAATTTAGTTTTTAGAATTGTTGAGATATTAACAGATTATTACAAATGATTGGTGTAAATACAACATGTTGCTGGTGAGCAAAAAAAAAAAAAAAAAAAAACCCCCAAACAAACCTGATGTTGTTGTTCTGGACTTAAAGTGTGCAAGCAGTAGTAGTAACACAAGAGATAGTTAATTTTCTGGGATTGTTAATTTTCTTAACATCTGTAAATCATAATCTTGGAATAATAATGTTTTGATCTAAATTTCAGTTTTCTGGGAAAAGTACAGAATGATTTGTTGGGATCTGAGCAGGAACATCATAAGGAAAATGTATTGCATAGCTTTGAATTAATAAGTGATCCTGCATGAAAACTTTTGAAGTTTAAATATCATGTTTTAAAGCTAGTCTGAAGTTTTACATTATGAACTTTTTCTGAAGTGTACTATATAAGTGGCTTTGGGGTTTGCATATGGTTTTGCCTCGTTGCCCTCCAGTTAGAAAGGAAGTGTACACACTTTAGTATAACCACATCATAAGCAGTATCATCCCCAAAACAAAAGTGAAAAAGGTAACAAAAAAACCACATTTAAAACACTGAGACCATCAAATTATTTTGATAAGTATGCCATAACCATTAATGGATATTCTTATCCCCATTTTAACATCTCAGTTCTTAATTCAATTCCTAAATTATTTGACAAATAGAAAAGCTATGTCAAGGAGAGGACTAAGGCGGAGGGAGTTTAGTGCCAGGTAAAGTCACGTTGACATGTGTTCAGAAGGAGTAGCTGACAGCAGTTAGAACGGGGTTTTAAAAAGTCAGTGAGGTCGTTCAAATAGATAACTTTCAATTAGTCCAAAATGGTAGAAGGTTGAACATTGTGTAATGTCTCAGAATAACGTTACATTGGGATATGATGATCTACTGTGGGAATCTCAAATGGGTGGGGTACTTACAGATCCTTGCCACATTTCAGGGCAGTTTGGTTTCCCTCCCTCCTGCAGCAATACCTCAGTACTACGTCCATGATCAGCGGGATGGGGCATCTCGCCTGCACCAGGAAGAGGGCCTTCTCTGTGTCCGCCCCGGCCCTCTGGAACCTCCTGCCCACCGAACTGCGCCTTCAGACAGAGCTCCTGCCCTTCCAGAAGGGCTTGAAAACCTGGCTGGCAGGACAAGTGTGGGGACCCGGGAATGCGAGTTCACTTACCAGGTGGCTTATTTAATGGATTGCCACCCTGGGTCTGGAAGTGGGACTGTGTATTGTTTTAATTTTTGTGGTTAAGTTTTGATGACTTTTTAACTTGATGTTTTTATTGATGTAGATTGTCTTATGTTTTTATTCTTATTTTTAGTCTCATGTAAGCCGCTCAGAGTCGGGTCCTCCCGATTGGGGCGGGGTATCAAGTGTAATAAATAATAATAATAATAATAATCTAGATAGCATTTTTTCAGGAGTGAGGCTTGATTTGGCTAAGGCACAGAGCTAAAATACACATTCAGAAATGTTTGGGGATATAAGCCCTTCAAGGACTGTACCACTACAGAGACATTATGCGCTATAACTGTGATTCTTCTACATCAAGAACTGTGCCTATGAAAAACAAAAATGCTAGTCTTTTATTTTAATTGCAGCCTTTTTGAACTAGGAAGATATCATCACAGAGAAACATTCAAATGTGTATTTCTTCTTTTGCTATATCACATCATCGTTATAAATGTATAGTAGGAAAGACATCTAGTGTGGTTGCAATAAAAGTATATTTTTAAAACTCACACACTCTTCTTGTGTGTCTAGGTTTGACATTAAACTTGCAAAATGAAGCCACCTTTGGTGGATTCATTCCACAATTTGTTTGTTTGTTTGTTTATTAGTTCAATTTTATATTGCCGCCCATTCGCTGTAGCGACTCATTCATTTTTCCTGACCTAGTGTGAGGAAAAACTAGCCAGCACAACAAAGTTGCCATTGCCCAGGGTATGCCCAATTGTGGTACAAAAATACCGCAATCTTGGAGGAGGCTCTTTCTGTTTACCCCAACTCGCACATTAAGTGTTGTGTTGCAAATGAACAACAAAGGAGAGGCCATCCCTAGCATACATCTGTTCAATGCCAAACATTTTTCACATGTTGGAGGGTTTGACCTCTTACAATCCCAGTTCAAGCACCAGTTAATAAATGGAATTGAAGAAATAAACGCAGACATTTTTCTTCCTGTTTTATCTGAGATGTAACTCTTGTGATGGGTGAAATGAAATATTTTTAAAAACACTTAGTGCCAGTCTGGTTGAGCTGTTGATGGGGTGGGGGTGGGAGGTAGGGAAGAACTGGGACATTTTCAGCTCAAAACATCTTGTGTATTACTAATTTATACAGATTGAGAGGCATTTTAAAAAGTAATTACTATAGCAACTGACACTTGACAAAATGACAGAATATATTTAGGAATACAGTAGCTGTAAAACATACTTGGCTTGAATAATACTGAATATTATATACTGTATATGAAAGGAAAAATTCTTTATTTCAGAATCTGAGAATGTTAGAGTTAGAAGGAATCCTGTGGTCATCTAATCTCCACATGCAGAAAATGTAAGATCAGACAACAAATGAAAGATTGCTTCCATGGCCCCTTCCAAAAGCAACAACTGTTTCAGGTGAGATTGCAGAATCCATGTCCTATTATGTTCATTGTTTTGCAAAGTAACTGTCCAGTTTCAAGGTTTCAGTCTATGATCAGTGAAACTTTCAACAGAGAACAAATAACATAAGTAAACATTTTGTTATCTCTTTAAGTTTAGAGCATTTGTGTTTCTGAAATGACTCAACAGACTACAATAACTTGTTTGTTATTGTAGTGTTGAGATGTCTGTGTGAACCCACTCCTTGAACCTTATTTCTTGCCTTATTGCATATTGTACTAACGTTTTGATTTGAGCCAGCCCGAATCTCATAAACTTATGCTCTCTGAGTTCTGTTAGACAGATAGCCACAGAAGGTATATTGTGCTAATAATTGCCAGCGATGCATATCAATACAATATAAGAAAGGGATGTACATAAATGTCCTCATAATCTTTTTTATTTATTTAAATTTCTATACCGCCCTCCTTGCCGAAGGCGACCCAGGCAGTTTAACATAAGCTAGGGACACTGCTTCTCCTCCTACCATGTCCACCTGGCTATAGTCCCAAAGGCCAGGTTCTGCACAGATGGAACATCTTTCTTTCCCATGACAAAAGGGTTGTCACATGACTGTGAGAAGTTTTAAATGAACCTTTCACCATAGCCTGCCTGTATTGAAACTGGCAGGGAGGAATTAAAGACAACAGCTATGCACCCACTGGAGCTGCTACATACCCAGTGGAAGAAACTGCTCTGGCCAGGTCAGGATAATACAGTACAGTATCTCCTTAACAGGAGCTACTTGTAGAACAATAGCGTTGTAAGTTCAGCTACTACAGGTGGGTGGTGATGATGATGATGATTAATTTTTGCTCATGACTCTCACAACAGGACATATTGTACATACATAAATGTATCTTTATAATTTTGACTCTGCATAAATGTAGATAATCAAGATAGCTTTTATAGTCTCAGCGGTAGAAAATAGAATATTAATAGAGTACAAGCTATTGAACAACTGGCTAAAAGAAAGGATCTGGCAAATATTAGCAATAGCAATTAGACTTATATATCACCAGTGGCTCAAGTCACTAAGACGCTGACTGGAAGGCGGAAGGTCAGCAGTTCGATTCCTGAGTACTGCAGGATGGAATGAGCTCCCGTCTCTGTCCCAGCTCCTGCCAACCTAGCAGTTCGTAAGCAAGAAATTGCAAGTAGATAAATAGGGACCACTTCGGTGGGAAGGTAACAGCGTTCCGTGCACTCCGGTGTCTAGTCATGCCTGCCACATGACCACGGAAACGTCTGCAGAAGCAGACAGCTCTGGCTCTTCGGCTTAAAAACAGAGATGAGCACTGACCCCTAGAGTCGGATACGACTGGCTTTCGAGCAAGGGAAACCTTTACCTTTACTATCACCCCCATAGTGCTTAGTGCAATCTCCAGGCGGTTCACAAGTTAATTAGCATTTCCCCCCAATATACTGGGTACTCATTTTACCATCCATGGAAGGATGGAAGGCTGAGTCAACCTTGAGTCCTGGTCAGGATTGAACTCACATGTTTTGGCTGCAGTACAGCAGTTTATCCCTTAACACCCAAAGCAAAGAAGAAGAAGACAGCAGTTTAACCATTGCACAACCTGGACTCTTGGTTATTACTAACTGAATGCTTAGTGTAAGAGACATATTGTGACTAAGAGGTTTTCCACATGTAGCAACACAGGAAGTACAGTTGATTAAGACTGTACAGTCAAACCTTACATAAAGAGCAACTCGCTTAAAGAGTAACTCGCTTAAAGAGCAGAATTGTCTCTGAATGTTCATTTTGCTTAACAAATAAGACCAATCAAAAACTTGCTTAACAAATAAATCGGGGTTTGCAATCCCACCCACCAGAAGTCACAATTGGTCACTTACAATGGTGTTTTGCTTAAAGAGCAAACTCACTTAAAGAGAAATTCTGTGGAACACATTATGCTCTTTAAGAGAGGTACAACTGTACTGTACAGGGAAATTGATATTTCACATAGTATTGTGGGTTTTGATAAGCTGCATTTCTTGTACAGAAAATGTAACCACATATGGAAACTTTCCTTTAAAAAGGATTTTTAAAGGACTGCTAGGATAATTTAGCAATGACAAGGATTTTTTAAAATTAAAGACTCCCCCTCTTAGGGCCTATCCCATTCCTTCCAATGGCATCCCCACAATGAAAGGGATATCATGGGAGCCTTGGAACCTTCAAGAGGAAATTAGAAATGCTTTATTTCCAAATAACTGCAACTGATTATTTCTTCTTCTTGTTGTTTACTTCCTCTTTTATCCTTTTGGGTGTCAAGGGAGATAAAAGGTTCTTGCTCTGGCATTTCTAGCATCCTCCACTGGCCTTATTTGGTGTTCTTGTAATATATCATTATAATAATAATTTAGTGTCAGAAATTCTGGGTTGAAAGAATTTTTGCTGAAGAAACTCTGCTCAGGGGACACCCAAATGAGGCTCCTTTCATGTCCCTAAGATCTTTCCCCACCAAAGTACTCCCTATTTATCTACTTGCAATTTCTTGCTTTCGAACTACTAGGTTGGCAGGAGCTGGAACAGAGACAGGCTCTCATTCCATCATGCAGTACCTGGGTCTTAAACTGCTAACTTGCTGTCCTTCCAGCTAACAAGGCGAGCTTCTTAACCACTGAGCCACCACAGCCCCAATATATTGTTGATATTGTCTTTCCACCTTCTTCTGTATCTGCATTGTGGTCTTTGTCCTCCTCTTGGAAAACTGTAACCTTTTCTGCCAAAGCAGTACCTATTTATCTATTTGCAATTGACCACATATTTAAGTGTCCCTTACACATGTTTAGAGGTACATTGGAGGATTTGCATAGTGCCACAGATGAAGATCTTCAATGGCTTTCATACTTAGATGTGGAACTCTAGTTAGCAATTTGAGATGGTCAATTTGTGTTCACTCACTGTATATATCAGCATTAATGTAGACAACTGAAGTTCATCATACGATAAATTAGTGGTGGGCATCAGCAGGTTCATACCAGTTTGCAAGAACCTACAGCAGAAATTCTGGCAGTCCCTGCCCATCCAAGTTTTGAAATAAAGTAGTCTTATTAGGGATCTTTCAAATACCATGTGTCCTAAAATAGGCCACTTTTGACCCCCCCCCCGTGACTTTCTGTGACCTTTAACCAACAACCCTAAATCACGTGGTTTTTCCGTTTTCTGCACTCAGCTCCGCCGTAGCTGCTGCCAGCTGTGTGCTACCCCAAGTCTTGTGTCAGGAACTTTTCAATAAATTTGGAGTCATGTGACTTCACGCCAAACCCTCCCCCTGTGACTTTTCAGGGCTTTTGGTTGACCCCCTCTCCCCTAAAATGGTCACGGTCACATGGTATTTGAAAGAGCCCTAATTCAGGGGCAACACAGGGTTTCCCCTGGCCATGCCCACCATACCACGCCCACAGTGTTGCAGTAATTTTTTTGAGCCCACCACTGCAATAAAAAAATATTTTCAAGTCCCTTCCAATTGCTAGGTTAGCAGGAGCTAGGACAGATGAAGGGGGCTCATTCCATCAGACAGTACTCAAGTCTTGAACTGCTGACCCGCCGACCTTCCAGTTGTCAAGTTCAGGGCCTTAACCACTAAGCCACCATAGTCTTCGCAGTGGTGGGATGTCAAAAATTTTACTACCACACCGTGGGTGGAGCCTAATTTGTGGGCAGAGCCAATGATGTGGGCGCAGCCAATGTTGTGGGCAGAGCCAATATCATGGCGGGACCATGTGACCTGGTGGACGGGGCCAAAGTTGGTCATGTACACATAAAAATACAAATTACATAGACATAAAAATACATGTAAAACACATATAATACACATTAAAATAAATACACATTAAATAGACATAAAACACATAAAATTACAAATTAAATACACATAAAACACATTAAAATACACATTAAAAATAAATACACATAAAACACGTTAAAATACACATTAAAAATAAATACACATTAAATACACATTAAATTACACACCCACATCCAAAAGTGAGTCACTTACCCTGGGGAGCAGGCTATAGGGAGCTTCAGGCTAGCAGCTTCTCATCCTCCTCCCCGGTTGGGAGGACAGCAAGGAGGCCACACATGCGCGCCAAGTGCTGTAGGCATGCATGCACAGCAAGCGCTTGGAGTGCATGCGCAGTAGGGGAACCGGCGAAAAGGTAAGCCCCCAAGGTGGTTCCCTCCAAAAGCTGCTACTGGTTCTCCGGGACACTGGGAAAAGTTACTACTTGTTCTGGTGAACTGGTGAGAACCTGTTACATCCCATCACTGAGTCTTTGTTGTTGTTCAGTCGCACAGTCGATTCCGACCCTTTGCGACCCCATGGACCACTGTTCGCCAGGCACTTCTGTCCTCCACCATTTCTCCTCAACTCGCTCAGCTCTGTGCCCATTGGGTCTACAATACCAACAATACCATCTCTAGCCATCTCATTTTTGGCCACCCACTTCTTCTTTTGCCCTTGACCTTTCCAAGCATCAAGGCTTTCTCAAGTGAATCCTCTCTTCTCATTTGATCTCCAAAGTACTTCAGCTTCATCTTTACTATTTGACCTTCTAATCTAAGGAGCAGTCACGGTTGATTTCTTCTCTAAGACCAACCTATTTGTTCTCCTGGCTTGTCCAGGGGACTCTCAAAACTCTTCTCCAACACCACATCTCAAAGGCATCTATTCTTCTGCGCTCAACTTTCCTAATATTCCAGCTCTCACAACCCTACATTGTCACTGGGAATACCATTGCTTTGACTATACGAATTTTTGTTTGCAATATGATGTCTCTACTTTTCACTAGAAAACCATAAATCAAAACCTCAGGAAGGCATAGTGTGCAAACTAACATCAGTTTACATGTTCAAAATACTTGATTTGATACTTGATTTTCTTTTTGTAATCTATGCTTGATGAAAATATCTTCTATCTATAAATCAAAACTGCCAGTCACGAAAAGTAGTAGAAATCCAATAGAACTACAAGTTCCAGCACGCAATTTTCTGCTAATCTCGCGATACTTTATGCAGAGCTTTTATGTTCCTCTACCTTCTTGCCTCGCTACCTTTTACCTTGCGAATTGCACGGTTATGCCTTGATTGTTGGTAAATAAAGGCTATTTTATGCATAATTATGAAGCAGTAATTGCTTTGAATGTACGGGGATTATTTCCGAATAAATATAATGGAACGGCTTCAATGTTCTTTGAGCTGCAGGGAAACTTGTTTCACTGCTTCCTGTTTCGGTTCGTTACTTTTGTAACGCACATTAGTCTGTATGTATCTTTACTCTGAAGTAAGTTACCTTTATCTTTAAGTCCCTCTGATTTCGAGGGAGAGCAGTTGTTTCCATTTAAACTTGACATGTTGTAAGGTGCAAAATGGGCGCACGGTTCCTCGGGAATAAATCCTATTGTGTCCTGGAGATTTGTTTCTCAGTAAGCATGCATTGAATTGAACTGCAATTTAGTGGGCAACTCTATTCTTATGTTTATTTTGGAACGGGGGTCTCTCTGGCACTGGTCATCATATTTTCATTTTCTGACAAATATGAAGAAATATTTTTCTAGAAGCCTATCCCCACCACATCAATTGATTTGTACATGTTATGTGTGTGCTTCTGTTGCTATCATCCATTTGACCAAAGTGACAAAGTATTTTTCTTGGATAGATAGTTATTTGTCTGCTTATAGGTTCACATTCCTTCACTTACTTTGCAGAAAGATATCTTCTTACAATAGAAAATAATGACAGAAGTGAAAAAAGAAAAGTTTGGGGAATACCCCCTTGGCAAAGGGGCTGTGGAAAAATTTCTGCTCAAAACAGATGCAGTTAAAGTGGAAATTATATCTTTGGGGGGCATAATCACCACCTTGGAGACAAAAGACAAAGACGGAAGGTTCTCAGACATTGTTTTGGGTTTTGACAATTTGGAAGGTAAATTTAAATTATTACATAGAGTATTTTGGTGGAATCTGCTTTAGGTTTTGTATTTAATGTATTTTCTCAATAATTTATATACAAATTTTAATATTTAGCCCTTCTAAGCTGCAATTTTTTAAAAATCTCTATCTCATGGACTTAAATCTAGAAAAAATGGGTCAAGTCACTTAGCCACAAATTTAACCATCCTTGTGAAGAAAAAGTTTCTCTGAAAGCAATGATTACAGCCTAATTTTTCACTCAAAAGTTAGATCTTTCCAGTCCAGATCATTTCACTCGTTATGTTTAGAACCACCAGAACTGGTGGTATGAGCCCTGGTGGTGCAATGGTTAAACTGCTGTAGTACAGCCAAAACATTGTGAGTTCGATCCTGAAAGAGTTTGAGGTTGCCTCAGCTTTCCATCCTTCCATTGTCGGTAAAATGAGTGCCCAGCATGTTGGGGGCAAAACAAACCACCCAGAGAGTGCACTAGTTCTGTGGGGCAGTATATAAGTGTAACATCTATTGCTAACTATTTTTTGTAAAGTAGAAAAGGAGCTGGGAAAGATTTGGAGCAGTTTTCCACTCCAGATCTTCTCTGCAACTTACTCCATAAAATACTTTGTGCATTTTCAAGTTTAGGCCTAAATTCAATACTGAATGATTTCTTCCAGCATGAACAGAAGTAATAAATTCTTGCTGCTCATCATTTTTAGACCAACTTTGTATTTAAAAGACTTACAGTGCAATTCTAAGTGTATTTCCTCAGAATTAAGTTCTTTTGAATGAAGTGGGGCTTACTTCCAGGTAAGTGCCTATAGAAAGGGTGGGGGGAGCTTTTAGGAATAGGGTACTTCCTCCAGGGATGCCCAGGTTCATGTCTGGCCTAGACATGGAAGAAGAAGCTCCATGCCTGAGCAACTCAGGTACTCCAGGCTCAAAACAGGTCACTCAGCCAACTGTCCAGTCATGCTCTCATTTGATGTCATTTGTCAGTTGGCCCATTTTCTGGTGGTGGGAGTATGGATCAATTTTAGGCCAGTTCCCCCTCCAATAATAATAATAATAATAATAATAATAATAATAATAATAATAATAATAATAATAATAATAATAATAATAATAATACCCACAAAAAAACAAAAAAAACCACACCTAGAAGTACCTCAATCACAAATAGAAGCCTTATTTCTTGCAGACAGAAAACAAATAAGGTGCTATGTTTGGGCTGTACTGCTTTGTTTGGACAGTGCCATTCCAGAGTGTCAGAATTGGGATTTGAAGCAAAAATTCCCTGCTCCTTTTCTGACAGCCGGAACACTCCTTCACATTGTTGCAGAGAATATAGCCTTGTGGAATTCCACTTTTACTTATCTCAGTGGAGATGGGAACATTTTCTGTGCATGCAGCTGTTTATAAATGTTACTCTGCCCCTTCCTTTGAAATGCATAAAGCTCTTACACAGAAACCTTTAGGAGCAGGCCAGCGGCTTTCCTTTCATAAATGATTGCTGCTTTGGGATTTATTGAATGGCATGTAGCTAGGAAGAGATACACTGACCTTTTTATTCTGTGTTTTTTAAAATCTACTTTCACACTGAATTTTGAAATGGGAATAACTATTAATCCATTCTCTTCCTCCCCCAACCTGTATATTTGTGCCAGGATATATCAATAAACACCCTTATTTTGGAGCTGTTGTTGGACGGGTTGCTAATAGAATTGCCAAAGGGAAGATTGTGGTGGAAGGACACGAATACCAATTAGCTGTTAACAATGGACCCAACAGTTTGCATGGAGGAACAAAAGGTTTTGACAAGGTAAATCTAATGCTTAGAAAGATGCCAATGTCAGATAGGTTTTCATTGTTTGTATCTTGTTCAGGAAGGATACAATTATTAATGGTATCAGTTCTTCATATGACTTGGTCATTCCAAGTTCCTATGTATATTTTTTAGCTAATCATAATGCTCTGGTGGCTTAATGGTTAAGACGTTGAACTTCACAACTGGAAGGTTAGCAGTTCAAGACCCGAGTGCTGCATGATGGAATGAACGTCAAATCTGTCCCAGCTCCTGCTAACCTAGCAGTTCGAAAGCAAGAAATTGCAAGTAGATAAATAAAGACACCACTTTGGTGAGAAGGTAAACAGCATTCCATGCACTCCAGTGACTAGGCATGCCTGTCACAAGTCCATGGAAACATCTGCACACACAAACAGCGCTGGCTCTTTGGCTATATCGGAGATGAGCACAGAACCCTAGAGTTGGAAATGACTGGCTTTCAAGCAAGGGCGACTTTTACCTTTACTAATGCTCAGGAACAGAAGTGACCTCATTTGTGAGAGAGCACTGGGAGTCTTGGTAGATTCAGGACATAGAAAGATTGCAGATGTAATTTTATTTATTTATTATTCAAATTTCTATTGCCACCGAACTCGGCAACGACTCTGGGCAGCTAACTACAATTAAAGCAACATCAAAACTAACTAGAAGCGCTTAAAAACCCCATTAAACATTTGAAATAATTTACCCACTCACCCTATCCATTAAGAGAGAGAGAGAAATCTTAATTATATAAGCCAGCAGGTGTGGCTCATCCCTCCATTGGTGGCCAGGTTTTCAGTTCTTTCCTAAAGGGCAGCAATTCCATCTGCAGCCGTAACTGTTGGCAGGAGGTTCCATAGGGCTGGTGTGGACACAGAGAAGGGCCTCCTTGTGCTAGAGAGACGAGCCCCTCTGGTCCACTCGGACAGATATTCTTGGGGTGACGCGGTCTCTTAGATATCCTGGCCCACTACCATGTAGAGCTTTAAAAGTCTACTACCAGCACCTTGAATTGCACCCAGAGGCATACCGGTAACCAGTGCAGCTCCCGGAGCAGTGGTGAGACGCAGGCATAGCAAATTATTAAACCCTGACCTGCTGTCACCTCTGGAAATTGTTTTAAGGTATTAAAAAGGACAAAGGTGAGGAGTGGATTGGTCCTGACCCAAATCAAAATACTGCAGCCAGATTGGTGGTCACTAGTTTACATGTAGGTTCTTTTATCATACGTTCTCTTTATTCTATTGACTCTTGGAAATTGATTACTATGGCTATTTCCAACAGTGACCTCACAGGATATTTACAACACTGAGACAAAGCATTTAAAATCAGGCTGGCTATAATCAACTATTGGCTAACCCCACAGCACCTCTGATTTTCCCATTCTTGTTTCAATTTATTAGGAAACTTCCAAGACACTGTGTTAATTTTGTATACAATGCCGAACTGCAGTTTAGGGCTGCAGGAAAAAGCACTTTGCATTTGTCACTTCAAACACTTTGCATTTATTTATTATTATTATTATTTATTAGTTCAAATTTATATTGCCGCCCACTCGCTGTGGCAACTCAGGGCGGCTTACAGACAATACATTACATTACATTACAATAATTTGCTGGTATAATAACAATACTGGCTCATGTATAAATGAAAGTGTGATTGGAGCTTTACACATGCATCAGATTCTATTAAACTGTGCTTAGTTTCAGTTCCAAATCCGGTTGAACTAGACAGTGTTGCACATCTCTTGCCAATGATGTTAGGCTGGGACTAAAACTCACCAAAGCATCCTTTGTTGGATTCCTTGGGAAAGGTGAAAATGGAAGGCCCATGTCAAGGTCCACCTAGCCAGCAGGTGACGTGATATCCTAATGGCTAAAAAAATTGCATACAAATGGACTTGATTTCTCAAGTCCATTTGCATGTGCGTAATGATGTCACAAAGACGTCTACCAATGTGCGGACTCCTCACTGAATAACGACTCCAAGGTATCTAAAGTAAGGTACTGTATGCATTTTTCATGCCCTCATTGTTGGAGAGGACATCTAGTTTTTTCACTTTGTCTCAAAGAAAGAAAAAGACACTGGGTGGAGGGCCATTAGAAATAACTCACAAAAACAGGGGAAATGAAAGGAGGAAGGAAAATAAATGAAATCAGATTGTGTATTTTAGCTTATATGAAAAAGGAAGTACAGTAGTTTGATAAACTGTCTACTACTACGGTACTGAGCATAAATCTTGGGCTGTCCAAAAGCTTCCATTCTTAATTTTTTTGGATGTGATCTATGATTGTAATGTAGAAGGCTGCACATAGCAGTCTAACAGTGATGCTTCCCTACCCCACCTGAAATTTGTTACTGAAATTGTATTCCAGGCTATCTGGACCCCAGAAGTATTGCCGGATGGTGTATGTTTTTTCAGAACAAGTCCAGATGCTGAAGAAGGATACCCTGGTGAGCTTAAAGTATGGGTGACATACACTCTCAAAGACGCAGAGTTAACTATAAATTATAAAGCTCAAAGTAGTAAAACCACACCAGTCAATCTTACAAATCATGCCTACTTCAATCTCGCAGGTCAGGTAAGAGAATTCTTTGAGCATCATTGAGACCAATGAGAAATGTTGACAATATCAACCATAAACATTTCCCTCCCATTTCTTTTCTTTGCTAAGGACATTATTTATACTGTGATGAGTTTTATCTTGATTATGTCACCTCTCCAACTACTGTTTATGTTGAAATAGTGTAAATAAAGAAATTTCAAGCACATCCTCAGGTCAAAGAAAGAGCCTCCTCGAAGACTGTGTTATTTTTGAACCACAACTAGACATACCCTGGTAACGGTAACCTTGTGTTGCTGGCTAATCTTTCTCACACTAGGTCAGGCCAAATGAACTGTAGAATGGACTCACCAAAAGGTGGCTTCATTTTGGCAGTTTCACATCTGGCCTAGATAGGGAAGAAGAAGCATATCCTCAATCTAATGAACTTGAAATGCAGGATGGAAACTTTAGCAGAATGTACTCCTTAAGTTGCACAAGGACCATGGAAGGGGTCATCTTGAATTAAGAACTGAAGTCTGTGGAAAAGCTATGTACATACTCTAAGTCAATGGTGATGAACCTTGGCACTCCAAGTGTTCTTGGACTGCAATTACCAGAAGCTTAAGTTAGCACTACTGCTGATCAGGGCTTCTGGGTATTGAGGTTCCAGAACACCTGTAGTGCCAGGGTTCACCATCACTGCTCTAAGTGAATAATTTATTTTACCCTGACATTCGCCACAGCATAAATGTTATTTTTAATTCCTTGTGTTTAATTTGTTGGATATACTGTAATCAGGACAATGAGAGTTGAATAGAGTTTTATTGGAAGACATTTGTCATGGCAGTTCAATTTGTTCAGTAAATTAGTACTCATTTAAAATACTTATCTGTAGAAATTGAGCCAAGCGAGGGGAGCGGGTTGTAGGACACAACATGTGGGAAGAGAGAGCCAAGAGAAGCTTTGTTTTGCAACGTGTTTATCACAATATTTTTAACATACAGTAGATAGAATTGACAATTTGAGGGAAGTAATGAATATTTTCATGTTTTACTAAAAGTAATGTTTAGTAAATGAATTAGTAATAAACAACAGAACAAGGTATTTTTGCAGATGGGGTGACTTTAAGAAGAGTGATCTGTTATTTATCTGAAGTAATGAACAATAGAATGAATTCCTTTAGCAAGTAATGTGTTGAGCCATGTATGGTGCAGTAATCCAGCCTCAACATTACAAGTGTGCGCATGATCACACCTTACCTTAAATATCATGGAGTCTTTATTTCAGCGAGGAGTCCACACATTGGTAGACATCTCTGCAATGACATTCCACACATGCAAATGGACCTGAGACATCAAGTCCATCTGTGTGCAGTTTTTAGCCATTTGGATATCACAGCTAGGTGTACCATGACGTGTGCCCTCCGCTTTCACCTTGCCCAAGGGATCCATGAGATTTAATCCCAGCCTAACATCAGACAAAGATGGGCAACACTGCCTAGTTAGACTGCTCAAGCTTCGACAAGGCTCTCACCTAGCGGGGGATCACAACAATGCCCAATTATTTGTACAAGGTGCAAATTAAGCTTCCTTTGAGGAGGTTCACTGAAGCCACTAAAGAAGATATGTAAGAATTGTTCGGGCCATGTCAGCTGTATGAATTTATGTTAGTAGCAAATGTGGAATGTTGCAGTATAGAGTTAGACTGCCATGTCCTTTTTCAGAATGCCCCATTCCATTCCTCCTATGGCTAGAACTCATACCTTTCTGGTGAGTCTAGAATGTGACTGTTATGGATTAGAAATGAGTCTGTGGCCATAATTGAGCTTTGGCTTTGATTCAGCAAAATAGTTCCCTATCTTGTACTAGTGTAATATTTCTTAAGATGTACAACTCTGTGTTTATAACAGACAATAAATAATCCCACCTCTGTGTGTTTGCCATTATAGTTTTACATTTTTGTATTTCAGGGGTCACCTAATATCTATGACCATATATTCACTATAGAGGCAGATTCTTATCTACCGGTTGATGAAACTCAGATTCCTACAGGTTGGTTAATTTGAAATGATAACTTTTAAAGCTAGGTGAATTTTATTAAATGAGCTGCTCTGTCCAGAAGTAAACACAGAGGTAATCATAAAGGTCTAGTCTTAAGTTCCGATCCAAGGCCACAAAGGCTAGCTGTAGTTGCGGGAGCTAGTGACAAATCAAACTCTCAATTTCTGACTACATAGCCAGAAAACCACTGAAATAATCAGCCAGCTCAAAGATATAGTTGTTATACATTTATTACAGCCTAAACCCATGATGGTGCACCTTGGCACTTCAAATACAGGCATGTATTATTTCTGTTTCTGGGAGCAACGAGGGTGGTGCAGGCTGGGTGAATCGCAGTAAACCCATTCATGTGGATTTGCAGGGTGCTTGGGCTTCTGGGAATTGAAATCCAAGAACATCTGGAGTACCAAGGTTCACCATCACGGGCCTAAACTCATGGAATAGTATGGCCAGTTTATCCTGCTATGCAGGGGATCCCAACCTTTTCCTGCCAAGGGCCTGAACACGCCCCCTCACATGGTTCTTTGCACCAGTGGTGGTGGTGCATGCATTTGTGTTGTGTTTTTGGGCATTTTCCCCACCTCCACCGCTTCCCTTGGAGGAGTGAGTGAGGAAATTTTTTGCTGGATCCGGCCTGTGGGTCCTAGGTTGGGAACCCTTGCGCTATGGTAATAAAGCAGGCCATATTGCCAGCAAATCAACATGAAGGGTGATGGTCCCCAAGTGGATTAAATCCCACTTGAATCCATCTTGATGGAGGGCACCAGCTTCATCAATACTGGCCTGGGGCTGAGGAAGACTTTGTGTGGCAAAAGAGCTCAGAACCAGAAAGTGACTCGCGGAACTGGATTGATGGTCACACTGTGATGGGGAAGGCAAATGGAAGGCCACTGCATTATATTGGTCCCTGGACAATCTTCATGGCTGATCGCCATGAGGATAGCCAATATTCTGAATCAAATATGGCACTTAGAGAAGAAGAAACAACTCATGGAAATTGTGTGTCTTGAGTTTATGCTCTTGAGGTTTAACATCTAGCTGTGCAAAAATATTTCAGATTAACCTGGCCAGCAAAATATTTATGGAACTGCCTGTTTCTTGTTGGGTGCTTGATCTATTAACTCATCAGCAGAATTTTCCTTTTCAAATAATGATGCGATAGCAATGTTGCTCTCCTGCATATCTGGCTACAATTTTGCCTTACTGCTCATGATGGTCAGTGTCAGGGATTTCTGGCGGTATGTGTGTCAGCGTAGCAGAGTAGCGATTAGGCTGTTGCACAGCGAAAGGTTCGGGTGCAAAGACACACACACATACAGCTTCAGTGAATAGTGCAGTTTACTTGTGAGGGAAAGACAACAAACACAGAACTATATACACAGGTACCAGTCTGTCTCCAAGCCCCACAGTTGCAACAGAGCTTGGAATCCCCTGAAGGCTCCAGTCCAAAGAACATGTACAGAGTCCTGCTAGCAAAACACTGACTGCAGGTTGCCAGAGTCAGTGTGCTTCCTCTCAGTAATATGAAGTACCTGATAGTTCTCAGAGAAACAGAGCCTCACACAGCACGTCTTCTCCCTCTCAAGTCAGTAGTCAGTCTGCCAGCAGTTCTTCCTCAGTTCTTCCTTCACAGTAGAATACCCTCCTCAGTATAACCATCCCCAGTTGTCCATAGTTATACTGTGCTGTTGCTATGCTAAACCACTATGTGGCTATAGCTGTGCTGTTGCTGAGGCATGCACACCAGGTAGACACAGCCGTGTAATCAGTCTGTGCCTCAATCCCAAACACTTGTGTTTAAGGCTCTGCAAGAGTCTTAAAGCTACACTCACACATTGGGCAGGAATCTTTGTACAATACCACTCAAAATGCCCTAACAGTCAGGATTGGTGCCTGCAGTAGCATCTGTTATATCTGAGATGAGTAAAGTACAGTATTGTCTTACAAATGTGGCTAAACTGATGTCCAGCATTTCTTGTAATGTCACAGTGTGAGTTTCATCGTTTGAGATTGGATGTGAGAAGGGTAGCCTGCTGAAGGGAGAGGAAGAACCTTAGACCAGTGATGGTGAACCTTGGCACTTCAGGTGTTCTTGGACTCAATTCCCAGAAGCCCTGATCAGCAGATGTACAGACTTGAGCTTATGGGAATTGTAGTCCAATAACACCTGGTGCCAAGGTTGGCCATTGCTACCTTAGGCAGTTATCCCTGAAAGAAATGGACAAGTGAATGCAATTCTATCCCATATTTCTATGTCATCATCACCAGTAGGTTGGGAATCTCGTTTAAATTAATGCATGTTCAAGTTGTTGCTGTTTGGGTTTCTTTTATGGGAGTAGCTCTTTTTAGCTCTCTATCATTATTCTATCACCTTTGTTTAAAAACTGTGTAGCGAAACCCCAGTGATATAAGTACATTTTCCTTTTTCCTCTTTGATTTCATGCCATCAGGAGAAGTGGCTTCGGTGCAAGATACAGCTTTTGATCTGAGAAAGCCAGTGGAACTTGGAAAACACCTGCAGAAGTTTCAGCTAAATGGGTTTGACCACAATTTTTGTCTGATGCAGACAAAAGAGCCACGTTTATGTGCAAGGTAAACATCTCCATATATTTATCCTCCCCGTCCCCGTCTTTATCTTCTTGTTATAAGAGCATTATCATCCAAAGCCTTTTTGTTTCTTGTTCTTCTGATTTATTTAATATTACTTATTTCACACTGTTCATACAATGTAAGTTATATTAAAAGTTGAAATTATCCAATAAAGCAAAACATTACAGTTCTATCGCTAAAGTTAGAGGACCTTACAATATGGGATTATGTATGTGTAGGAGAAACATAAACCTGAGAAATAGGGCTGGGGGTGGAGATAAATCTTCTTATGGCAGGTAGGTCTTGAATCCAACTCAGTCTGTTGGACGCATTGAAAATGTTTCTTTATGGATGTGGGAACTTGGGAGTTCTGAATTCCTACCATACCTCATTGCATTGGATTAGATGCTGTTCTGGAAGATCCTGGACTCTTTCATTCTGCTTTCCTAGGTGTGAAGGAATGTTTGTTTTTATAACGCACATTGCCTCTTTTATTATCCCAGAAATTTGGGATGAGCATTATAGCCAACAGCATATTCTTTTATATCACTGTCAGCTGCTACTCATATCCAAACTTCCATTCATTCCTAGAAGTCATTTTCTCAGCTGATGGATGTGTCTTCTGGTGACTCCATAAACCGATTCTGGCATGAAACATGCGACCACACACAGTACACTGAATAGATGGTGGGAGGTGTAATTGAGTTTGATGAAGCTTCCATGCTTGTCGCTTAGCCTCTACATGCTTGGGGTGTTCCGCTTCAAAGTGATTGGTAGCAGCAGAGATGGTCTGGCGCCAAAGTGGGCAATCTTAGGCCACTGTCTCCCAAGGTTGTGGGTTTATGCCCAACACCTTCATGTCTTGTTTTGGCTGGTCCTTCCAACGCCTAAAAGGAGCTCCGCAAGGTCTTGTGTTAAGCTCCCCATAAAGGATTTGGCAAAGAAGCTTGGAATCATCCATATGGCGGACATGCCCTATTCTTTTATATCGCTGTTGAATTATGGGTTGTTTGAGAAAACTCCTCACAAGGGGACTGTTGTAAAGGATGTTCTTATCTAACCCTGGATACTAATTACATATTGATTCTGATGGTGGCAACGTGATTAAACTGCTGTACTGCAACCAAAGGGTTGTGAGTTTGATCCTAATCATGGGTCAAGGTTGACTCAGCCTTTCATCCTTCCAAGGAAGGTAAAATGAGTACCCAGCAAAATGCTAATTAACTTATGAACCACCTAGAACAGTGGTCTGCAAATAGTGGCTCTCCAGGTGTTTTGGACTTCAATTCCCAGAAGCCCAAGTCAGCACTACTGTTGATTGAGGCTTCTGGGAATTGAAGTCCAAAACACCTGGAGAGCCACTATTTGCAGACCAAGGACCTAGAAAGTACACTAAGTGCTATGGGGCAGCATATAAATGTGGTTGCTTCGCTTTTTAGAATGTTCTAGGTCTGCGATGGTGAACCTTGGCACTGTATACCTAGCACAGGGATGGAGAACCTTGGCACTCCAGCTATTTTTGGACTTCAATTCCCAGGGACTGTCCAAGAACAGCTGGAGTGCCAAGGTTCGCCATCCCTGTGCTAGGTATAAGTACCCAGAAATGTGCATCATTCCAGTCTTCTGGGAATGCTCCGAGACTGATGTACTTGGTCAGGGCTACACAGCTTTGTTCTCCAGGCACATACAGTGGAGAATTATCTCCCAAACTCTGCCAGCTGCATAACTCACTGAGTTAAGCAACCTCTGATCCTCGATACTGTGATCTACATCTTGAGCCTTGACACAGCAGTGATATTTCAATATGTATAGCTAGTGGATGTCACATGATGGTAATCAGGTTGCACAGAATTGGTCAGATGTGTTTTTAATTAGTTTTTAAATGTGGATGGGTTACTATCAATATTATTCTTGGGTTTCTAGCTGTTCAAGGTGGCTTGACTTGCAATTTAGGCCATGTTTACATGCTTGTCTGCAGAAAGTTGAAGTCTAATATAACAGCTGCTATTTTTTCAGAGTTTACCATCCACCTAGTGGCAGAAAAATGGAAGTTTTCACAACTCAGCCTGGGATTCAGTTTTACACAGGAAACTTCTTGGATGGAAATTTCAAAGGTAAAGGAGGCCATAAGTATCCCAGCCATTCTGGCTTCTGTCTTGAGACACAGAACTGGCCAGATGCAGTGAATCAGGTATGTTCATTTCATCTTAATTTTAAGAAATCACAGTTCAGAGTAACATTTGGACAAAATATACATCTTGGAACTCAAGTTTTATTTCTTCTTCAGTATGGTTCCTTTGAAAAATGTAATGTACCTTCCATTGTTCCAGTTTAACCCAGAGTTGGAAAATCATGGTTTAGTAGGAGTTTTCCTGAATAGGCTCATTCTCCATATGAATAGTTTTTATTTTACATGTATTGATTATCAGAAAGGTGACTTCCACTCAACTATGGTCTGGAATTGTTGTTCAGTCACAGTCGATTCCAACCCTTTGCGACCCTATGGACCATTGTCCACCAGGCACATCTGTCCTCTACCATCCTCCTCAGCCCACCCAGCTTTGTGCCCACTGCATTCACAATACCATCTAGCCATCTCATTTTTGGCTGCCCTCTTCTTTTGCCCTCCACCTTTCCCAGCATCAAGGCCTTCTCAAGTGAATCCTCTCTTCTCATTTGATGTCCAAAATACTTCAGCTTCATCTTTACTATTTGACCATCTAGGGAGCAATCAGGGTTGATTTCTTCTAAGATTGACCTATTTGTTCTCCTTGCTGTCCAGGGGACTCTCAAAACTCGCTTCCAACACATTTTGCTTGTACATGTATCATGTTTTTAAAATAAACACTTAATAAAAATAATACATTGAATTTATACTGAACCCAAGTCTATTTACCCCTGTGTAGAAATCTGAGTCACCTCTTCTACCTGTTGGTATAGTTACTTGCCCAGACGTGCCTGGCTGCTGCTGGAACATGCATGCCACCAGGGGACGTGATTCAGCTGAGGTGGCAGCAGGCATAGTGATAGCTGCAACTGTTATAATGTTCCCATGTAAAAATACATTACCCAAAACCATGTTAACAGATATAGCACACCTATAACTTAAAATCTGTATGTGATAGGTACATTCTGAGTTCAGATTTGTAATCAGCACTCATTATCATGTAAATAACACGTTATTCCCAGTAGCAAAATTGTTGTGCAGTGTAATCTGGATTAAGCAGTCATCAAGACTATTTCTCTCACAAATGTGCAAAAATCTGCTGTACTTGGGAAACATGTGGCTTGTTTAAACAAAGCAAGCTCTTAAGACTGCAAGATTTGTTTTAAATGCAAAGATATGTAGTGCTGATTTATGAAGGTTTATTTGATGTTTCTTTTCAGCCACATTTCCCAGATTCCCTGCTACACCCAGGAGAAGAATACAATACTACCACATGCTTCAAGTTCTTTGTATCTTGAGTGAGGTCCAAAAACAAATTTTGTAGTGATTTCTCAGAAGGTAGCAACTGAAACACTTTATTTTGTAATCAGATTCCAAACTCTTTATTTTGTATCAAATAAGTCTTGTTTCTAATAATTACTGTAAAAGATGTTATCTTTGTAACACATTTTGGTGCAATCAAGTTGCATCTGATTTATGGCGACTCTTTTAAAGGTATGTGAAATAATTAAGGATTGGCTTCAATAATCCGACTCCCTTCAATGAATTGCTAAGGTGGAGTGTGGGTTTGAACTTGGGTTCAGGTCTCTGGAGTCCTAGTCTATCACTAATCTCTGTGTCACACTGGCAGGAATTTCCAGATGTTACATGCATAAAAGGTTATCTGTGCTGCAATTCCTTTTTAAAAAAGCTACTAGGATTTCAGAACACTCAATTCCTTTCTCAATTTCTGAGTTATTTAGCACTGTGGTTACTGCACAAATTATCTTAGTGCTTAATCCCTTATAGTGGCCAATGAAATGCTGCAGCTGTGTAAAGTGCTTCTGCCTCAATGTTTCAAGGTGCCATTTTTGTTCCTTTTCCTTCCTTGTTTGGTATGTATTCAAACAGTGCTTCACAGACCTACCAACAGGATTTTCTAGTTTGAAACTGTTCTGCAATTTATTTATTTTTTGCTTTGACTCTGGCCAATACTGCCCCTCTTTTGGCTAAATTTCATGGAACACATAAATGGAGAATTCAGTCCAGAGGGGCTTTGTGATTTTTAAAATGTAAAATGGTATGCATCTTTTTGGCTGGCATGACTTAAGAGCTAGTAAAGGTTTCCCTTGCTCAAAAACCAGTCTAGGATTCAGTGGTCATGTTTCAAAGCCGAAGTGCCAGCACTGTCTGCTTCTGCAGACGTTTCTGTGGTCATGTGGCAGGCATGACTAGACACCGGAGTGCATGGAACACTGTTTACCTTCCCACCAAAGTGGTCCCTCTATCTACTAGCAATTTCTTGCTTTCAAACTGCTAGGTTGGCAGGAGCTGGGACAGACGGGAGTTCATTCTGTCCTGCAGCACTTTGGAATCGAACTGCTGACCTGCTGCCTTCCAGTCAGCGTCTTAGCCACTTGAGCCAATTTCTCAGTTCCCACTTTTGCTCAGCTACCATATAGTAAGAAGCAGGATTTTTTTGTGCTGTCCAGCACTTTGAAACATCTGCTCACCTACTAATGAGATGTTTGGGATGCTTTAAAGTTTTCTTCCAGATTACTCTGACTGGTATATAAAATATTTTAGCTTGTACTTGTTGACAAATCTTCTTTTTAAATTCAGAAATCTCACACAAAAATGCTTTACGGGTAATTTAACCATCAATACTGGTTTGTGAATGCTATGTATTTTCAGGCTCATTATGTGGAACAAAACTACAGACTGACATAGGTAACTGTAAAGTAAACATTTAAAATGTAGATTTAGTGCAAGATGTTTAAGTTTTCTTGGATTAAGAGTGTAATCAAAATAATACTACAGTTGTACCCCGCTTAAAGAACATAATGCATTCCACAGGATTGCTCTTTAAGCGAAACGCTCTTCATGCGAGGTTTGACTGTATAATGAAAAATAATCATGAAACAAATTGAGGAAAGTTTAAATCTACACTCATGTAATGGGAGAAAAATATTTTGCTGATCATGCAAGGTAAAATAAATAGGAAATTAAGAGCAGGAAGAATCTATTGGCATAAGAATGGGGATTGAGTTGTTTAAAGCTATTGAAACCAAAGTTAATATATATATGATGCTCTGTCTCTAGCAGGAGGGAAAAAGAAAAGCAAACTACTGGCTATTGAGTAACAGTGACCAAAGGAAAGGAACATAGGAATATGGAGAAGTGGGACATGCTAAAAGTCTGCAAACAGATTTAACAGAACTGTCTAATATCCCTACATGTTTCTGCCTTCCTGGAAACTTACCCCTACAATTGATCCTATTGAACATTTAGTAAGAGAATACAGTACTTCAGAATTCCTAATGTCTCATAAATGTTAAATACTCATCTGCTAGAGAGTATACATCACCATAGCCTATGTCTGGTAGATTTTTTTGGGTGGCATTTACAGTGTTGTGTTTTCTTCAAAACATAAGACAAGTTGAGGGAACTGCCAATTGTAAGTGATTAAGCAACTTGTTAGATTACAAAAAGGTAAGGAATTTTATTTATCAGAAACAGCATATTCACTGTATATCATAAATATATCCATGTCAAAACAGTTTCAAGGAAAAAATGGAAGTTACTGCATTCTGACTAAAAGGGACACAAAAATACTGCTTTCAGCCCTTATTTACTGGAGTCCATTTATGCATTCTGATTAGATAGATATTAAAATGAAGTAAATGTATTAGAAGTTACTTTCTACAATATTGACAGCATTTCCAAATGAAACATGCTTGATAAAGACAAAGGGTTGCACCTAAGTACACTGCTAACTAACTAAAGTTTGGAATTGAACCAAGCATCAATTTACTCCACCTGAAACTAACAACTAGAAACATTTCCCATTTTGTTAAGCATAAACTCTGGATAATTGCTAGTATGCCAAACTTAATTAATAAGTAGAGATCTCTTCAATAAAACAGGCAATTAAACCTTGCATGGAAAAGAGCTACAGCTGGTTAGGCATTTGCCCTATACATAGCATAGGTGGAATCAGAGATTATCTAAAGCAGTGGGCCCCAACCTTTTGGTTTTTGAACTTCAATTCCCCAAAGCACTGATCAGCCAATGTACTGACTTAGGCTTCTGGGAACTGAAGTCCAAAGCCCAAAGGTTGGAGACCACTGATATAAAGTACTATGGAGTTTAAATTTGCAGTTCTTTCACGAAGGACAGAATAGTTATAATGTATCAAAGATTCTGACTTCCTGGGATAGAATCTATGTTCTCTTTGCTTGAGAGAGACTAAAACCTATGTACCAGAGGAACAGCCCAAGGCACAGGCTATTTTACTATTCGAGAGACAAGCAAAATGGCCACCTGAATATACCATAGCTGCCTTGCCTGCAGCAACAGGGCAGCTTCCCCCTGCCCCAATTAACAGATTCTGTAATGGTATATCCAAATCCAAACAGGCAACTTCCTTAACACCTTTACAAATTATTTTAATCCAGGTGGCCTGGAGCACCAAAATAAAGATGACACACGTAAACCTGATGCAGCCAGACTAGATGTAGCTACAATTATTTGAAGCCAACATGCTTGTACAGTTTGTGGATACAACATTAAGCTAGCTGTTTGTAATTTGTTTATCGTGCACCTTAAATATTAATAGAAGTCAATAGCATTACAGCAAAGTTAGAAATACACATTTTATTTAATGTGCCCATAAAAACTCACTTTTTAGATCACAGGATGTTAATACAAACAAGAAATTATGTACTAGTCTACAGCAGCAGCTTTTATTGATTTTACTAGAAGATCCAGATCCTTGCTGCATTAGTCCTAGGAAAATTGTTTTGATCAACTAAATCTTTAGATTTGTCATTAACACCAAAAGTCCCTTGAAAATAACAAACAAAACTTCTCCTAACATGTTCTTTACAATTTTAGTCAATTATTTCAGGACTTGCACTCCTTCGGGGACTTCCTGATGGTGAACGACTAAAAACAAAGAGGAAAACGTAGGTCACTAGAAGTTACCCAACATTAAATTAGTAAAAATTGTTTAAGATTTTACATATTAGTATTCTCGCTAGATCCATGCTACTTGCACTTAAGTGCATTATTAATTTTCATCCTATTGGCTAATTAGTTGGGTGATTTTAAAAGGCTGTTAGTTGGAAGTGAAGCTGCAACTATAAGCTTTTATTGTTAAAAACTAAAGCAAACTTTTGTTTGCATGCACCCCACTCCCACAAGAAGGTACCATTAAGCTCTCAAGCGTTCAAGAAACATACTTACCCTGCATTAATGGAGAATGGATATAAATGGCTCTTAGCAAAACTGAAAAAAGCAAGACTGAAGATTAAATCAAGTAAAAATGCTTTTACACACGTACTCAAGAGTATCTAAAATGCACATCCTTCTTACTCTAAGATAGTTCAGCTAGTTGCTGTTCATTGTACAGAGGGATTTTTCTGCAGCACAACAGATGTTCTCCCTCAATTTGGTGGAGGCTTCAGTCATAACTCAAGTGTTCTCAGTTTAATTCTGAGCCATTTACATTTATTTCCATTAACACGGGCAAGGTAACTGTGCTTAGTTAATGTACACAAATTCACCATGTTTTGTAATTTGTTCTGAGGCTGGTTTTACTTTGGGATTTGATTAATTCCCATTATTCTGTATAATATTAAGTGGTCATATTTCTTCAACTTTCAAGAGATTGGGAAGCACTTCATCAACTCCCCCCACTAAAATGCCAAGTGGTGCTTTTATCTCTCTTTGCAATGTCTTTTCCTTTAGTGTATCCTTAAAAACAAACCAATGAGGCAGTGGAGAAATCCATCTTCTATACTTAAGTTTCGCTGCTTTAAGTAATTTTCTTCAATAATATAATACACTTTAGGGGTTTAGCTTACCTTCTCTTTAAAGATGGTGACCTTGATTTGGAGCGGCTGTTAAAATATAAATTAAACTGTATTAACTTAAATATAACCAACCCAGTGACAGCTAGGAGTCACCATTTAGAAAGCTTTGCCATGATCTAAAACTCTATAGCAAGCAACCTTCTACAACTAAGTTATTTTTGTGCTAAATAGCTAAGCACTACAGAAAACACAAATTAAATGCTTTAAACAGACTTCCAAGTAACAAAGTGACTGAAAGCAATTTCCCTCTCATACAGTGAAAGCCAAGTCTGCTAAATACAAAACATTTGATATTTTAAAAAATAGCAGGCGTTGAGAGAACTATGCAAGAGAATGATCATGGACAACCTCTGAACAGATATGAGCCTCAAGTCTACTGGCTCAGATCCGGGAAGAGCTTTATGGCAAGAACAAACATTATTGAGGGTACACAAGAGCAACACCAAGTTAGAAGATGGAGGAAGGAGCTCACCAGACAAAGAACATTAAAAGAAGATATAGCTGAGGAACTGAACCTCATCTATGCCACTTGGAGGACTCTTAAGAGTCTGAGGGTTGGCATCCCTAAATGCAAGACCAACATGCTCCAGTAGGGGCTGGTGGTGGACAACACCATGCCGTGTGAATGTGTAGTTAAAGTGTGTCTCATTTACTGCTCTGCTGATTACTGCCAGAAACAAGCATTGAGGAAGAGTTAAGTTGGGCCAACAACAAAGCCAAGAAAGTGGCTTCGTTTTGGCAGGGTTTGATCAGGACACAAAAGAATTTTTTAAAAAGAGACTGATGGTAAAACTTTGATGCTGTAACATCCACTGATCACACATATTAAACTACATACTGACTACCACTGTACAGAAGCATAACAAGGTTTACCTGCTTCTTGGTCGTGAAATGGACCTGGATCTAGACCTGGATCTGGACCGAGACCTAGGTTTTAAAAGAAACAAAAGTGCTCAATTTCACACCTTCCAGCACATTTATGCAAACTGTTTTGGATTGCTGCTTCAAATTGTTTACATGCTGACAGATCAATACAATTTGATACAAAAGAAATCAGCTGGCAGATATCCAGTTTTACAACCATAAAAACATATCAGGCCAAATTACCTTGATCTCTTTAAAGAACCTGAACGAGATCTGCGTGGCGAGGCAGATCTAGATCTACGAATCGAGAGTGATCTAGATCTGCGAGCTGAGATAGACCTGGATCTTAAAAAAGAAAAAAAAATCAGAATTCTAAACACATGCAATTTTTCTTGAAAAAGGTTTCCAGCCAATGTAGATACTCGCCTCCTACCACGACTTCGGCTGCGTGAGCGAGAATATCTCCTTCCTCTGGATCTTGAATGAGATCGAGACCGTGACCTAGTTTTAGGTTAGAGAAGACCAGTATTAGGCTACAAATCCAACAGTTAACATGTGAGCCTTTGCTGAAGTAAAAATATCAGATATCTAAAAATTAATGTCTGTCAGTTGAAAAAGAAAATATTCAGGGCCTACTTTTCTTGAGTATTTTTACTACCTAAAAAAGATGTTAAACTGCATAACATTTTAGAATTACATTATAATAAAAAACACTGTAATGTGTATTTAAAATAAACCTTGCAAGTTTGCAGGTCGACCCTCTTTGGCCCAAGGTCTAGCAGATCTAGACGGTCTAGAAGTATCTATAGCCGATCGCTGCATCTAGGTGTTCTCTTCAATCTAACGACGATGGAACTGACAGCCAAATGAGCCAGGTGAGGCTTGATTGACGCAAGAAGATTTTTCTAGGTGGGAATGTGGTCAATCTGGTGTTCCTCTTTTTAAACCGGAGGGGGGGCCCAAATGAAAGCCAAATTTACTGCTACGGCGATCACCGTCTCAAATTTTCTCCCCTTTAAAGAATAAGGTGAAGCTAGGTGTAGATGGCTCGAGGGGATCTGGCCTCTTATGCTGATCACCTCAAGGTCTAGGAGGATCTTAATGGTCGGATTTGCAAGGCGCCTCAGCATGAAATCTTAAGGCTCGTGACATTCTGAATCAAGGCGACTGACTCAAACGAAGAAACCTGAAAGGTTTTGACCAGGTTGATTATTAACATATTAACAGTTTAAGACACAATATAAACAAATGTAATATACCCCATAAAATTACAATATTTATTTTAAAATACTGCATTATTTTTCTCTTTGCTAACAAAAACCATAACCAACTACAAAAGACCCATTCATATATAAATGTACCTGCTTCTCCGACGACGACTGTAGCGATGGCAATCATAAGCATAATGACCTTTCTCGCCACACTCATAACATCTATCATTAGGATCAAAAGGCCGCCGAGCTGGGGGCCTGTCATACCGAGACCGGCGAGGCATACCAGTTGATAACTCCACTCTAACTCTGGAACCACAGATCACCCTACAATTGAAAAATATTTAATTTACCATTCCTAATAATTGCCAGGAAAATATTATTTTGTAGTTTTGCAACTAGCATTTATTTAGCGTTCTGACATACTTTCCATCTAGACCACGAACAGCATCTTCAGCATCTCTTGGGTCTTCAAACTCAACAAAAGCAAATCCTGGAGGGTTTCGTGCAATCCACACTGTACGCAAAGGTCCATAGTAGCTGAATGCTCGTTCAAGTTCACCTTTACCAGCACCAGTTCCTAGATTGCCAACATATACTTTGGTTTCTGTAAAAAAAAAAAAAACCACAAAAAAACCACAGTTATACTCTATAGAAGTGTGTCAGTAGAACTAGAATTCCTGCTCTGATAAGTTTCCATAAGATCGGATACAACTGCAATCATTTATATGACATCATAAGATATTGTAATTCACCCACAGAAAAGAATTATTCCAGTGAAAAACACACTGCATTTTTACAACTTCTGCAAGTAATTTTCAAATATTTTATTATCTGCAAAATGTAGCTTTAAAGCACTTAAACAATGGAATCACATATCAAATAATTCCAAAAAGGGGATACCCCACAATACCAGTTAAACTCATTTCTCATTTGCTACCATACAAAAAAAAATATGGCAGTATTAAAAACTACTGCAATCTTCAAAATGGCCTTTACCCCTGACTTCAATAACCATCACGTAACAATAGAAAACTGAAAAAAATATCCTGAAATTTAATTGGGTAATGTGGAATTGTTCAGTTGCACTGTTAAGTCAGACCCCACCATGGACCACAGTATGCCAGTCCTAGTTGCAGTCAATTATGCAGAATAATTGATGCAACAGTCATGGCTCAGTGATTATTATTATTATTAGTTCAAATTTATATTGCCGCCCACTCGCCATGGCGACTCAGGGCGGCTTACAGACAATACATTACATTACAATACAATATGTTGGGGTGGGCACAGGGGGAGGGGTGACAAGGTCCTCAACCTGCCCTGGTTTCTTCTTCCCCTGGCAGTTGGTATAGGCACAGGGGGAGGGGCGGCAAGGTCCTCATCCTGCCCTGGCTTCTTCTTCCCCTGGCAGTTGGTATAGGCACAGGGGGATTAAGAAGCTCGCCTTGTTAGCTGAAAAGTTGTAGACAGTTCAAGACCCTAGTACTGCACGACTGAATGAGTGCCTGTCCTGTCCCAACTCCTGCTAACCTAGCAGTTGGAAAGGAAGAAACTGCAAGCAAATAAGCAGGGACCACTTCAGTGGGGAAAAGATCTTGGCGACATGAAAGGAGCCCCCCCAGGGGAGTTCATCCAGCAAAAATGCTTTCAACCCAGAAAGCACTTTGGTGTGCTTCTGACACGATTTTTTTAAAAAATCCTGACTTCAACAACGATAATCAAGCTTGCAAACTGCTTCAAGTAACAATAAAAGAAAACTTTAAAAAATGTCAGAAATTTAATTGGGCAAATACGGACTTGTTCAGTCGCACTGTCAAGTCCGACCCTTTGCGTCCCAATGGGCCACAGCACGCCAGTCCTAGTTGTAGTCAATTATGCAGACTAACTGACGCAATAAACACATCGAAAGCTTCGCCCCCCCCCCCCCACGTATTTAGACTCGTAGAGGGGGAAAATGCACGCAAAGTTCCGGGCAAGTTGAAAACGGCCACCCTTCCGCCTACATCGAGCGTGGAGACAAAACTACTACAGTACACCCATGCGCCCTCGGACAACCAAAAGAGAAAGTCCCATGAAGCCGGAAACGACAACATCCTCCCTCCTCAGTTCGCCTCCGGTCCTTCCGATGCACCCCAGTTCCCTCCCACCCGTTCGGATTTCCCCCCCCCCCACGCCTCCCCAGGCAGCTTCCACCCCCGCTTCCCCTTTCTTTTCTTCTCTCCCGCTCAGGCGGCCATCCCCATCCTGGGCGCCGCCATCTTTGGCGCCGCCTCCATTTTACCCGCGCAGCGTCAATAACGGTTGGAATTAAAAAGGAAAAATTCGCGAGTACCGGCCGACTTTGCCTGAGGCGACTGAATGCGTTCTCTTAAGCAGCCCAAAAGCCTATTTAAAGTGTCCTTAACAAACAAACGTTCCTCCTCTGGGGAAGGGGGGGGGGAAGGACGGTTTTCCTCAGCGCCGCCGGTCAGAAGACATGTGCAAAATGGCGGCGGCGTTTGGCCGTTTAACGGTCCTCAACGCAAACCCTAGTCCCGTACTGACAAATAGGAGAAGCGAAGGACACACAAGGCAAGACGAGAGAGAGAGAGAGAGAAGTGGCGACCTTCCTCCAAGGCCCCAGACTACGGTCCTCTGGACTCACCTCCGCCGTAACGGCCGTAACGAGACATCTTGTCAGGAGTGAACAACGAGCTATGGCCGCGCGCATGCGCTTCTCGGCACTTATATAGGACATTAGCGCGCATGCGCATCACAGTCGGTTGGCTGCTGCGCGGGCGCGGCGGGAAAGGCCGTGTTTTTGTTTCCATAGTAACGTTAGGCCGCTATTGAGGGTGGGAGGAGGAGGGGTGAGTTTGTCAGACTCCCGTTATGAGCCGATAAAAGCGCCGCAGGCGCTTCTTTAACACGCAGGGATTTGGATTTCAGTTGAAATTTTTTAAAGTGGTAGCTGTGTTAATCTGTGCAAGTAAATCTGACATTAAATAAAAGTAAAACAAGACAAAAAACATTGTAGCACATTAAAGACTAACTCCTGTATCTTAATATTAGCCTTCGTGGATTAAGAAAAAGAGAGACAGAAAACCATTGTAGCACTTTGAAGACTAATTCCTGTATTTTCATGTGAGCTTTCGTGGATCAAGTTCACTTCATCAGATAGAAGAGTGAGATTTCATGACATTAATGTATACATATCAGGCACACAAGGGCTGGCTAGCATAACAGATAACTTTACAACTCAGTGTGGCTTTTTACAACCAGTAATAACAAGATCTCTGATTGGGGTTCTGATTTATTACTGTGAAGTTTGGGTCTGTTGAGCTGTAAATAGAAACAAAATAAACATTGTAGCATTATATATCTGCTTCTCTAACAATAAAATACTGTACAGGAGAAATTTTTGAAGTATTAGTCTGTGGAAGCACATCAGAGAGTTAAAAAAAAAGATTATTGCACCTTAAATACTAATTTCTGCATTTTAATGTTAACTTTCCTGGATCAAGTCCACTTCGTCAGACATAAGAGTGAGACTTCATGGCATTAATTTATCAACGTGTGCCTCTGTCTTCGTGTCTAGATCAAACCCCAATACAGTATGTATAAATCAATGCCATGAAGTCTCACACTTATGTTGGACGAAGTGGACTTAATTTATGAAAGCTAATATTAAACTGAACTTTTCAAAGCCCTAAAAGATGATGGAATCAAATTATTGCATTCTATATGCCAGCAGATTTGGAAAACACAATAATGGCCACAGGATTGGAAAAGATCAGTATACGTTCCAATCCCCAAAAAGGGTAATGCCAAAGAATGTTCAAATTATCGAACACTGTCTGACGAAATGGACTTGATCCAGGAAAGCTAACATTAAAATGCAGAAATTAGTATTTAAGGTGCCAAATCTTTTTTTTTTTACTCTCTGATGTGCTTCCACAGACTAATACTTCAAAGAATGTTCAAATTATTGCGCTCATCCCACACGCTAGCAAGGTGATGCTCAAGATAATACAGGATAGACTTCAGCAGCACGTGGAGAGAGAATTACTAGAAGTGCAGGCGGGGTTCAGAAGAGGCAGGGGGACTAGAGACCACATTGCCAATATACGTTGGATCATGGAAAAACAAAGGAATATCAGAAACAAGTCTACTTCTGTTTCATTGATTACACTAAGGCCTTTGACTGTGTAGACCACAACAAAATGTGGCAAGTAATTAAAGATATGGGAATACCAGAACACCTTATATACCTCATGAGAAATCTGTACATGAATCAAGAAGCAACAGTTAGGACAGAATATGGAATTAGGGAGTGGTTTGGAATAGGAAAAGGAGTAAGACAAGGCTGCATTTTGTCACCCTGGTTATTCAACTTATACACAGAACACATAATGCGCAATTCAGGAATGGAGGAAACACAATTTGGGATCAAAATTGCTGGGAGAAACAGCAACAATTTGAGATATGCAGATGATACCACCCTCATGGCAGAAAGTGAGGAGGACCTAAAGAAGCTCCTGATTAGGTTGAAAGAAGAAAGTGAAAAAGCTGGTTTGAGACTCAATATAAAGAAAACCAAAATAATGGCAACAGGCCCTATAAGTCCCTGGAAAATAGATAGGGAAGAAGTAGAAGCAGTGACAGATTTTACTTTCTTAGGATCAAAGCTCACTGCAGATGGAGATTGCAGCCATGAAATAAAAAGGCAACTGATTCTTGGGAGACAAGCGAAGAGAAACCTGGGGAGCATAGTGAAAAGTAGAGACATCACATTGCAAACAAAAATTCATATAGTCAAAGCAATGGTATTCCCTGTCGCGATGTATGGTTGTGAGAGCTGGACCATTAGGAAAGCTGAGCGCAGAAGAATAGATGCATTTGAGATGTGGTGTTGGAAGAGGGTTTTGAGAGTCCCCTGGACAGCGAGGAGAATGAATAGGTCAATCTTAGAAGAAATCAACCCTGACTGCTCCTTAAAAGGGCAAATAGTAAAGATGAAGCTAATAAAGTACTTTGGACATCAAATGAGAAGAGAAGACTCACTTGAGAAAGCCTTGATGCTTGGAAAGGTCGAGGGCAAAAGAGGAAGGGGCCGGCCTAGAATGAGATGGCTAGATGGTATTGTGGACACAATGGACATGGAGCTGAGGGAGTTGAGGGGGATGGTGGAGGACAGGACTGCCTGGCGGACGGTGGTCCATGGGGTCGCAAAGGGTCAGAATCGACTGTGCGACTGAACAACAAAAATATTAAAATAAAGGAGTTAGTCTTTAAAGTGGCAGTTAGTCTTTGAAGAGCAGGTGCCAGTCATGGCGAGGCGGGCTGTTGCACAGCTTCGTGTAATATGCCAGTTACGCCCACTCCTAGACTGGGACTCCTTGCTCATGATCACACATGCCTAGTTCACCTCCAGACTTGATTATTGTAATGCACTCTCCATGGGGCTGCCCTTGGTGACCATTTGGAGGCTGCAACTGGTCCAGAATGCGTCTGCCTGGGTCGTGATTGGGTGTGGGCATTATGCTCACACCTCACCATTGCTGCAGGAGATGCACTGGTTGCCAGTATGCCTCTGGGTTCAATTCAAGGTGCTGGTTATTACCTTTAAAGCCCTATATGGTAGTGGGCCAGGATACCTAAAAGAGACCGCATCGCCTTAAGGACATCTATCGGTCCCACCAGAGCAGAAGACCGGAGAGGTGCTCTGGTTGTATCATCAGCTAGAGAGGCACACCTCTCTAGCACAAGGAGGAGGGCCTTCTCCCTGTCTGCTCTGGCCCTATGGAACCTCTTGCCAAGTGAGCTGTGTTTCCAAACGGAGCTGCTGCCCTTTAGGAAGGGGGTCAAGACCTGGCTGGCAGAGCATGTGTGGGGTATGGGCTGCTAGACAGTTGCCCAGTCTGTTGGCTCATTTGATCCCCCCTCTCTGTGTGTGTCTTGTTTTAACTTTTTTAAATCTTTTAATCTTGATTTTATAATTTTTTTTTGTGTTTTAGGTGTTGAGAGTTGTCACCGCCCTGGGTCTTTTTGAGGAGGGCAGCATAAAAGTTTGCTTAAATAAATAAATAAACAAAGTGCCACAACGTGTTTGTCTTTTTGTTTTTATTTAATGTCAGATATGCTTGTACAGACGAACACAGCTATCCCTTGAAATTTTTCAGCTACCCTCATTGTGCCATTGAAACAAATGTGGCGTGTGCCTTAAAAAAAAAAGCTTGCTCGCGTTTGCTAAGAGGCTAAAACGTCCCCTTTCTCCATAAACGTTGCAAGGTCAGCAAATCCGGTCCTTTTTTTAAACCAAGGAGAGACTCCAAATCATACGGTGAGATGGGCTTTTGGAAGCTGCATGCATTTTTAAGCGTCCCTGTTTAAAATAATCCAGTTCATTCTCTACGGGCTGCTAGCCGGGAATCCGGTTCCGCAGGCGGAAATTGAGGAGCAAACCACTGAGCACCTCTTTTCCCGGGTGTTGTTGCTCCTTCGCCACGGAAATTGAAACCGGCGCCTGGTGCATGCTGGAGCAATGGCGACCAGAGCCGGGTCGCGTGTCGCGGTTGAAATGCATATTCCAGGTTTCGGCGGCGGCAATCGGACTTTAAAAATAAAATCATTGTTATCGACTTAAGTAGACTTCCTTCAGTTCTTCGCCCATCGAAAGCGTTGCACACCGGCTGGAGTGGGTGAGTGTGATCTCATTCCTCTCGCCACTTCATCATGTCTAGAATAAAAACGAAAGAAGAAGTTGTGTTCCTAGGAGAGGGTGGACCACGTTTAAACAGATAGATATTGTTAAATTGATTACTATGTAATTTTTGCATTGGTTAGTGATTGTATTGTGAGTATATTGTTTATTGTCTATTCTGTACTGGGGTATTGTTTATGGATGGTATTCTGATTATATTGTGTTTTTATTTATTTTATTGTACTGTATTTTATACTGTGATATTGTATTGTTGAACTGTTGCATTGTACAGTATTTTATTGTACAGTATGTTGTGAGCCGCCCTGAGTTGGTTTTCACCAAGTAGGGCGACATATAAATCAAAATGAATGAAAAAAAATATGAATGAAACTACAGTACTGTACTTTTTTCTCGTTCTGCACTGAGGAAAAGCGGCTGGCAGTATACAAATAGCAATTACACTTACTGTACTGTATATTATATTATATTATTATTATTATTTATTAAATTTAATACCCCGCCCCAATCGGGGGGACCCAACTCTGGGCGGCTTACAATCTAGTAAAAACAGAAATAAAACCCAACTCCATGTCACTAAAAACAACAGAATTAAAAACATCAGAATTAAAAATCAGCACCGAATTAAGACGACGCAGGACTACACATCAGTATTCCCATATTCCAACGCAGGGAGGCAGTTCTTATGTAAGCCACTTAGTGTGGGAACCCACGTTCCCAGGTCCCCAAACCTGTATACCGTCCCATAACACTTAGTGCACTCTCTGGGCAGTTTACAGGGTACTGTAATTGGCATTTTGCCCCAAACATGCTGGGTACTCATTTTACCGACCTCAGAAGATTGGAAGGCTGAGTCAACTGACGCCAGTGGCTCAAGTGGGTAAGACGTTGACTGGAAGGCGGGAGGGCAGCAGTTCGATTCCCGAGTACTGCAGGACGGAATGAGCTCCCATCTTTGTCCCAGCTCCTGCCAACCTAGCAGTTCGAAAGCAATAAATTGCAAGTACTGTACTGTACTGTAGAATAGGGACCACTTCGGTGGAAAGGTAAACAGCGTTCCGTGTGCTCCAGTGTCTAGTCATCATGCCTGCCACATGACCACGGAAACTTCTGCAGAAGCAGACAGCGCTGGCTCTTCGGCTATGAGACATAGATGAGCACTGAACCCTAGAGTTGGATATGACTAGCTTTCAAGCAAGGGTGACCTTTACCTTTACAGCAGTTTAACTACTTCATCACCAGGGCTCTTATGTTTGGATTAGGTCACCTTTGGATACCATCAACTGTTATTGTTTGTGTATTTCTGAATTTAACTGTTGTACATCACCCAGAGTGGAAAAATATCCCCGATGGGTGGTATACATTTTTTATAAATAAATATAAATATTGTTAACTGGAAACATTATGGACAGATTAGTCTGCAAAACCACCTCTTGGGTTTCCTGAGATTCTAGCAGCAATACACAATATGTAAGAATGTATAGTCTGTTAAAGGCCTCCATGACCACCTCAGGAACATCACAGAACTCTCTCTGCCTGCTGGAGAGGGGGAATGAGGGCCAGCTGTGTGGACCAGCTAGCTCAGCCATAAAGACCTTACTGCTATTGCTGCCTCCATGACCACCTCAGGAACATCACAGAACTCTCTTTGCCTGCTGGAGAGGGGGAATGAGGGCCAACTGTGTGGACCAGCTAGCTCAGCCATAAAGACCTTGCTGCTATTGCTGCCTCCATGACCACCTCAGGAACATCACAGAACTCTCTCTGCCTGCTGGAGAGGGGGAATGAGGGCCAGCTGTGTGGACCAGCTAGCTCAGCCATAAAGACCTTGCTGCTACTGCTATTGCTGCCTCCATGACCACCTCAGGAACATCACAGAACTCTCTCTGCCTGCTGGAGAGGGGGAATGAGGGCCAGCTGTGTGGACCAGCTAGCTCAGCCATAAAGACCTTGCTGTCTCTCTTGACTGTATTGTATTTTTACACTGTATTTTATTGTATTGTTTTTTTTTCTTTTATGTAAAATTTATTGTGTTATCTGTGCTGCATCTGTTGTTATATTTTTATATTATGCTGTATTTATATTTGAGATTGTGATACTATATATGTTTGTGTTATGTGAGCCCCTCTGAGTCGCCTCAGTGAGGTGAGTAGAGGGGCATATAAATCTAATTTAATAATAAAAAATAATAATAATATAGAGAACTTCCATATTTGGTACCCAAGATAGGCTCAGAAAGTGTATTTTCTCCATTTAAGAGTGAAGTTCTGTCAAATATGTGTCTATTCAGGACAAAAGAGCTAGGTGCTACTGTTGCCAAAATTATGGCAGCCAAAAGCTCAATTTTCAGAGCCAATAAACGTAGAATTTTGCACATGCTTCTGTAAGAGAAAGCAGCATGGGGTCAGTGAGATTCACTTCTAAACAGATGTGTCTTGGACTGTGCAGTCCTAGACACATGTTACAGCAAGAGCCTGATGGACTACGCTAAGACATATTATTTTTAAGCCTATCAGAATAAACAAAACAAAAAAGTAGCACTTTGAAGACTTACATTTTAACATTAGTTTTTGTGGATCAAGGCCACTTTGTCTTATTTTTAGGATTATGTCTTGTTATTCCTAGCTTCTAGACAGGATACAGATGCTCTGCCTGTTGCTCTAACTTGGCACTTGGAATGTTTTTTTTTTGCTGATGTTTGTTGTTTTCTTGTCTTCAGCAAATAGAAAGTATGACTGAATGGCAGAAGAAAACACCCTCGGAATGGCTGGCTTATATGAATAAAGAAGTCAATGTTCTAGCTGCTGAAAAACATCAGTATAAAGGATGGGTTTTAACAGTTGACCCAGTCTCTGCTAAGTAAGTAGGAGCCCGATCCAGGTGGAATTCAGATCCCCTAAGAAAGAGAGAAATGGGAATGACACAATTTATTTTCAGAATGGTGGATTAGAACAGGAGAAAATGTTATGAGAGTGAATATCCTTGAAAGAGCTATGCACTGGATCAAGGTTATAATTATGTGTACTTACTTGTAAGTAAGTTCTAGTAAACTCAATGAGACTTAGCTGTGAGTAGCTATGTATATATCCCACTATAAGCAATCTGTTTTACTAAATGAATTGTATGTTTTTTATTATAAAGATAGGTATAGATTTTGTCCCCAGACCTTATAATTCCCGTTTGTAAGGTAAAGGTCGCCCTTGCTTGAAATCCAGTCATATCCGACTCTAGGCTTCAGTGCTCATCTGCTTATAGCCAAAGAGCCAGAGCCTGTTTGTATCAAGCTGTAAATTAAATTTTGTCAGAAATCATATTGCTTTGTATTTTAAGTTGCATTAAAGTAGGGCCATTGAATCTGTGAGGAGTTGGTGAATCAACTTCTCCAGAAGTTCCATTGATACAAATGGGCCAACTCTAGTTGTGACTTACTTCAGAGTAGGGATTCTTTACACATATGGGGAAGGAGCTGTGGATTGAAGTTTTGTGGATACAACTGCATTAATCAACATGCCACTGGGCTACTGTATATTTTCTATCTACAGTAGTGTTTGCTAGCTTATTAAAATGCAGCAGAGTATATGATGTGTAATGTTATTACCAAAATGGCCTACTAGATGGTATTGTAGACACAATGGGCACAGAGCTGAGTGAGTTGAGGAGGATGGTGGAGGACAGGGGTGCCTGGCGGACAGTGGTCCATAGGGTTGCAAAGGGTTGGAATTGACTGTGCGACTGAACAACAACAAAAGAGGCCACTATACAAAGTGAATATACAGTACTGTATTTGCCAGCAAAATAGACACACTCCATTTTCCCCTGGTGTATTTTAAGGGTGTGTGTGTGTTTTTTATGCTGGCAGATACAGTATTTCTTTTTAAGCCTGGTGATGTGCACCTTGCATTTCTCAAGTTCTCACTTTTCACTAGGATCTTGTGTTTGGATAGGTAAAGGTCACCCTTGCTTGAAAGCCAGTCGTATCCAATTCTAGGGTTCAGTGCTCATCTCCATTTATAGCTGAAGTGCCAACGCTCTCTGCACTTGCAGACATTTCCACGGACATGTGGCAGACATGTCTAGACACTGAAATGCACATAATGTTTTTTGCCTTCCCACTGAAGTGGTACCTATTTATCTACTTGCAATTTCTTGCTTTCAAACTGCTAGGTTGGCAGGAACTGGGACAGACGACAGGAGCTCATTCCATCATGCAGTACTTGGGTTTTGAACTGCTGACCTTCCACCTTGGAGTCAGTGTCTTAACCACTTGAGCCACTGCAGTCCCTTGTGTTTGGATAAGAGCAGTATCAAATAAAAACACGACAGTATTTAGCATATATTTGTATACCTTTTAGAGCTTGTCATATTTTGTGTATTCTTTTGACAGCATCCTTCTAGCAAATTTATTTGAGAATGGAAAGATATCAATTTTAACCATCTTGGGACATGCAGTGCAAGATGTTGAAATAGTAGCTGAAGCAGACAATGAGATGAAAGAGAAGCTTGCACACCTCTTTGTGCCTGAAGAAAGTCAAGATTATAATAAAGAAGAGCTGGAGGAAAAGAAAGACAATTTGAAGAGCTGGCTGGAGAAAAACCACATCCCTGTTAGAGAGCAAGGCGAGTCACAGTTAATACTGTGTGTTGCAGGAGTATTAACCATCCACCCACCGTATGGACCAGACAACTGCAGCAGTTCCAATGAAATAATTTTGTCCAGAGTCCAAGCTTTGCTACAAAGTTACCTTGGACTTCCATAATGCTTGCACTCATAAAATACTTGGGATGGTTTATCGATTGTTTTCTTTGCTTTCAGTCTCTTTGTGAAGGTTTGTTACAGGCAGTTGATGGAACAGTGTTTTTGCATTAGTCTTTTATACACAGTTAGCCAATAGAGATTATGGCAATTATATATTTTCATATGGAAGTAAATATGGAAATTGTAACTTTTTAAAATTTGGGCTCTTCGGAACTTATTTTATTTTTTTGAAGGTTTTCACATGAAAACACTTGAAATGCTATCCACAGTCTTTCAACAGGCTTTCTTTGAATAGATTAAAATACATAACAAATATCACCCAAACAAGTCAAGGCAGTTGCTCCCTATGAAATTATCTGTATTTGCTCACAAAGGGAGCATCTTATTACACATCCATGGGGCAATCAGCCGCTATAATTGCATTAACTATGAGGCTGATATGCAGTTTGATCCCTGTATCAAAACTTTGATAAGAGGGCAATGCTCAACCCACTACTTGAACTTTTGAAATGCCCTTTGGCAGCCATTTTATTGTAGTAAGGAGCAGAAATTAATTTTTAAAGACTGCAGTTCTCAGAATTGCCTGCCCTCAGGGTTGGAAGATTCTGAAACTGCAGGTAAAACAATTAAACAGCCTTCCCCCGAAGTTTTGATAAGGAACAATACTTGACGCTAGACGTGAAACCCTTACGTAGAAGGAACAGGGTTGAGAAACAAGAATATGACTTGCTAGTTCTCTTTTATCTTGGATCCATTCCCTTTCATAGACCTTTTCCTTATTGCAACAGACTTCAGTAGTAATGTAGCTTAAGCAGAAAATGGATATTTTCTTGTCAGTGTATAAGCATTTATTCCAGTGTGGTATAATAGATTCTTGATTTTTAATCAGCCAATAAGAATCAACATTCATTCAAATGAAGAATCTTACAGATTTTATAACATAATCCCCAACATTAGAGATAAACCCAGATAGTTTGTTGACCTGCACAATCAGGAATAATATATGATTTGGCTCTCCAGGTGCACAAATTGTACTGAAATATCATATTTCTTTATTTTCTTGAACATTCAGAAAAATCAGTTGAGATAATTGACATCACATTTTATAAACTGTATTGCTCACCATATTTCTGGTTCTTTAACAAGGGCTCTAGGTGACACAGAAGACTTAAGAGATACAGTAGGCCCCCTGTATCCATGGGTTCAGTAACTGGTGTCACTTATCCATGACCTCCAAAATATTGAGTAATAAATAGGTAGTCTCCATCTGTAGTTATGGAGGAAACATTCAAATATCTTCCACAAATACTTGAAACCATGGAAAACTGAACCCTATAAACTCACATACTTGGTCATAGAAGCAGGGAGAGGTATGCAAATGCCTCTGTCATTCTACACACGTGCTAACAAAATGGCTATCATTAAAACAAACTATTCATTATAAACAGTACATACAGTGCCCTCTAGTGGCCAACTCGGGTAATATGCAATAAAAATACATATTTTTAATTGAACAAAATAAACAAAAAATAAAAAACACTAGCACTGCTATATTTTTATTGTTAGCTTTCGTGGTCAAGTCCACTTCATCAGCCTGACTGATGAAGTGGGCTTGATCCACGAAAGCTAACAATAAAAATATAGCAGTTAGTCTTTAAAGTGCTAGTGGTTTTATTTTGTTTAGTTTTGTTTTCTGATATGCCTGAACCACAGACTAACACGGCTACTATTCCAAAATTTTATTTTTAACTGACTATTTTAGATCAGAGGTTCTTGGCCCATGCCTCCATTCCATCTGGCCCACACCCTCGCTGTCCCTCCGCTGGCTTAGCGTGTCCCTAATGCCACTCCATAGCAGGGCAGATGTTGTAAGAAGGCTTACAACATCCACCCTACTATAGATCGGTGTTGGGAGGCCAAGCCAGGAGGGGAAAAGTACAATGGCGGCAGACATCCACAACCTTCCTGGCTGCAGCTCTGGCCAAGTGTGGGCAAAGGACAGGCAAGACCCCCTCCTTCACTCGTGGCAGGGTGGTAATCAGGAAAATGGCAGTATCGGCAATGTGTGTGTGTGGGGAGTGTTTGTAGGCTAGACTGGTGGCATGGGAGGGAGTATTGGTGATGGCATGGGTGAGTGTTTGTGGTGGCAGTGTGTGTGGAGTGTTGGCAGCGAGGGGCAGGGAAAAAGTGTTGGCCAGCCAGGCTGGTGGCTTGTGGAGGAGTGTTGGTGGTGGCAGTAGCACCACGGGGGGAATGGTGGGGACTCGGGGTGGTGGAGTAGCCACCAAGCTGGCCCGCAAACAGTCTGAGGGAGCACAATCCAGCCCACTGCTTAAAAAGGTTGAGAACCCATTTTAGACGCATGGAAAACCCATAGAAACAAAATCCACAGATAAAGGGGGTAACTTGTATATACGTACAAGATTCATTACCAGACCTGACCACTAGAGGTCATTAGCCATAAGAACATGGAATATTCCTCCTGAGAAGAAACAGTGTTTTAAAGAATGGTGTTTCGAGGGAGCTATTTCATGCTCAGCAGATCATTTATTTTATTCAGGCATCGGGGATATATCAGACACACTGAGCCATTTGCCATTTCACCCCGCCCTTTGTATGAATGGTATGTGTAATGTAGTGTTTGCTACATTGTGCGGTTTTTGGCATCCACAGAAGATCTTGGAATGTATCCCCTAAAAGGGGGTGGGGAGAGGGGGGGCTAATGTACTGTATTAAATTTGTATAAAAGAATTATTTTGTACAGGCATTATATTGCATTTTTGTACTATACATTCCATTCCTTCCCTAAAATAGTCATCTGTAGTCCTTAAATAAAGCTCATGGGGATCATCTGCTTTGAAACACAATGCAGTGCTTAATTTTGGCAAGGTTATCCAGTGCAAGTGGTTTGTGTTCAGTAAGAACTGTCACACTAGTTAATCTACAAGGCTTAACAGACTGTTAAAATAATTCTCCTTTTACTGATTTCACAACCATTTCTCTATTCATAGGATTTTGTACACAAACTGGCAGTAGTATTCCAACAAGAATGTGACAGTATTACATTCAGTTGCATTCTGACCGTTTTTGGCATGCTTGACATGCTACAACATTTTTTCCTCAAGGAAGCAAAATATTTCAGGCAGCATGAAGCAAGAAAAATGATCTTCTCTGAACGTGATGCTACAGAAACGAATAACATACCTCCTAGTGGCTTTTATGCTGAACTTAGAGCCATGGCATACATTACAGTTTGTAGAGAGAAAACTTTTGTGCTGAAATTACTAAGAGTTAATGTAATTTTTTAATTTGGGCAGACCATCTTGAGCAGACGAGGATACAGTGAGGTTTGCAGAAACGTATTCAAATACATGTTATAATTTACAAAAACACAGCTACTTGTGTTAAAAACTATCTTGCCTTGAGAGAGGCAAGGTTCCTCTGACTAGAAGTTTCTTTGAATAAAAAGTTAATTCTTTATTTCAGTAGACAAAAGTAGGAATGAGATTTTTTAAAAAAATTTAATCATATTTCGTGCATTTCTTTTGGAGCTTCCCATTACACAGAAAGATGCTTCTAGTAAGCAAACACTTTTTAAAAGATATGCAAACTCCTCTGATCTATTACTTTCTATCATGATTTCAAGAGTACATACTTCTTTTGTTCCACTCATCGTCCTAGGGCTATTTCTAATGGTTTTCACCTGTTTCTTCAGCTAAAGCAGTCCTTTGTTGCTCCTGTGATTATTTTTGTTTGGCTGATCCTATTGAGTGGTCACAAGTTTGACAATCATGCTAATGATTCGGGATCCTCGAGGACATGTGCACAGATCTATGCTGGGGTTCTTGATTTTATCCTGGAGTAGCTGGTCAAGCTCAGAGCGAAGTTCTTTCATGAGTTCTGCCACCTGCAAAAATATAAATATTTCAGTTGACAGATGCAGGGAACATGAGCCATCCATGACTTAAGAGGTTTGTGAAGCTCTCAGATTCTACTTAGAACCATAGAACCGTGTTGGAAAACACGACCTTCAAAGTGCCTTTGACTCACAGTCTCCAATCTGAAACATCTTGGAAAATTACAGAGAACACTAGTTTTAAATATGGAAATTCTTCCTACGCCCATCTAGCTGAGCAAGTTCAACTTCTTGTTTCTATAAACTCTCCCCGATTGCTTCTCAAACAAAAAGAAAGAGGTGGCTACCCTCTGTTTGTTCAAGCATCTAACAGATATTCAGAGAATACTGCTTCTGAACAAGGAGATCTATTTAGTGAACACAGTTAACACATCTTTCTTGCCTAAAGAGCAGTTATGTACATGCCATCATGTGATGTTCAGAAAGAGTGACAAATAGGTCTCTGAGCCTGGGTTCAAATCTCACCATTGACATTCACTGAGGAAGGGTGGAACTGGTAAAAAACCACTCCTTAAACATCTCACTCATTAATGTTGCTGTAAGTCAAATGTGACTTGACAGCACTTGAAGTGCACAAACAACATTAGCAGCTCCTAGTTTTAGATGTAGCTGTCTATTAGGCTTACAGATCTGTGCCTGCATGAAGCTCAATCAACAAATGCACTCTTTGAAACTACTATGATTGCATTAATGTCCCTAATATTTCCAAATTGAGAGGCACAAAGAAGTGTAATGGTGTTGCATTTTCCAAGCTGCTTTGGTTTTCCCTACAGATTCTGTATTACTTTTGTGCTTCCCAAAAGTATTCTCAGTGACTTACAGTGTTCAGTGTTATGGTTTCCTAACCTTAAAATACACATAACCACACAAAGGACAGCATCAGATACTTATCAAAAAAATTTCCATCACAAAATGTGCAACTATGGTAGCATTCTAAATACTAACAATTTTATTTCAGAGTGGAGCCCTGTGTGTATGGAAAATCTACTAACTTAATAATAGTTTTAATTATTTATTAGTTTAATAATTAATATGCATGAGATGCTTATTAAACTAAGGTGTTATAATCTGTGCTGCCTGTACAGTCTTGGATTCATTATGTTGGTATGAAGGATGTACTAATCCTAATATGCCCAGGGATCAGCAAACTTGGCTCTCCAGATGTTCTTGGACTTCAATTCCCCAAAGCCCTGATCAGCATGTGTACCGATTTGGGCTTCTGGTATTGAAGCCCAAAAACACCTAGAGAGCCAAGTTTGTTGCCCCCTGATACGCCAATGAAGCACACAGAAATACTGTATTAAAGTGGTGAGAGCATCTGACAGTATTTCTAAAGACTGTTTGCTTCTTGAAACCAGATAGCTACTTTTAGGCTGCACAATGATCAAGAAACACCTGAACACTGTTATGCTCAGGTACAGTTCATGCTAATCTTAACAATGTCCATCATGAGAGTGATGCCTTTATTAGTTTGTTTCGGGGGAAAGGACATAATTGCATATAGGTAATGTAATCCTGGGTTATGTGGTAGCTTAGTTTAGTGGTTAAGACATTGAACATGACAACGAATTGTTGGCAGGTCAGCAGTTTGAAGCCCGAGTGCTGCATGATGGAGTGAGCTCCCGTCTCTGTCCCAGCTCCTGCCAACCTAGCAGTTCGAAAGCAAGAAATTTCAAGTAGAGAAATAGGTATCACTTTGGCAGGAAATGTAACAGCATTCTGTGTGCTCTGGCTTCTAGTCATGCCTGCCACTTGACCACAGAAGCATCTGCAGATGCAAACTGTGCTGGCTCTTTGACTGTAAATGGAGAGGAACACCTCATTTTAGAATTGGATCGACTGGCTTTCGAGCAAGGGAGACTTTCACATTTACTTAATGCGATCCTATGCATGATAACTTGAAGTTAGGCCCACTAAAACCAGTGGGACTTAAAGTAAGGGAACAAATATGTATAGGATTGCAGCCTAAGCAGACTGGATGGAATTGATAGAATTTATCCATTCCAGTTCAATTAACTAAATTAAAGGTTTAATCCAGTGGTGCCCAAACTAAGGCTTGGGGGCCAGGTGCAGCCCCCGACGCCAATTTATCCAGCCCGCAAAGCCCTCGTTGCTCCTGGAAGCGGAAGTAAAATGTGTCCGTATGGGTGCGTTTTACTTCCATTTCCAGGAGCGACGAGGGCTTCGTGGGCCAGATGAATTGGCGTCAGGGGCCGCACCCGGCCCCCGGGCCTTAGTGACTGGCTCCCTGAACCACATGATCAGCCCACAGCCCAAAAAGTTTAGGCACCCCTGGTTTAATCCATGGCTCTTCAAGGGTGGATGAATTGGTATCCATTTCTGCCCCCTTCCACTTATTTCATCATGTGAGTCATGTTTCAGAGTGATGGCGAACCTTGGCACTCCAGGTGTTCTTGGACTTCAATTACCAGAAGCCCAATTCAGTGCTCCTGCTGACCAGGGCTTCTGGGAATTGAAGTTCAAGAACACCTGGAGTGCCAAGTTTGGCCATCACTGACGTATCATATGTTGAGCTCAGCTCATTGACTGACCTGTTGTGAGGCTGCAGCGAAGTGAATCCACCCATCATCCAGGGAAATAACAAAGATGCCTTTCTGCAATTGCACATTCACATGGCCTCCTCCAAATAAGACCAGTGGGTACACTGACACCATGCTACAATCGCGAATGAACACCCGGCTCGTTTTTACCATCTCATGATACACCAGATACGGGCTGTTGAAGTGCTTCGTCTGAAACATTGAATCCCATACAATTTTAATTAGATATTTAAAACATGCAAAAAAAGTAATACAATAGCAATTACACTTATACACCACCCCATAAGCACTTAGTGCACTTTTTGGGCAACTCACAAGTTCATTAGCATGTTGTCTCCAACATGCTGGGTACTCACTTTACAGACCTCGGAAGGTTGAGCCAATCTTTATCCCATTTAGGATCAAGCTCACAACATTTTGGCTGCAGTACAGCAGTTTAACCACTGCACCACCAGGGCTCTTGCACACAATAGCCCACATTTTTAACAGATGAAAATCCTGTGTCAGAAGCCAAGCATTGGCCAAGCAGAAATGGGTGAAGTTCAAAATCTCTAGACAAACTCAGTAAGGTAGGTAGGGATAAAGCTGTTATGCTCATATGTGAATAAGAGGACATCAGAAACATTATAGTGAGATTAATGATTGCCAATGGGGTTGTACACTTTTCTTGTACAAGAAACCTTGTGCATATAATGTGTGTATGGGTCAACAGTATTGGGGTTACATTGTACCAAAGTTAAGAAAATCACCTGGTAGTTTACAGATGATGGATGGATGTGCACGTAGCCGTCCTTTTTTGTCACAAACTTCAGTTCTTTTGGGTTTATTTTAGCAGCGCCTGTACTTGACTTCAGAAATGCCCCCTCTGGTGTTCTCACCTAACACAGTATAAAATTGTGATCAGTTAAGAGTAGTCTCCATAAACAACTGCTATTAAGATAGTTGAACAGAAAAGTGGCTTTCATTTAACCAGGGGTTGCGAACCTTTTTGTGGCATGGGCCTGGCTACGCCCCCACAACAGCTGAGTGGGCCATACTATGCCACCCGGAAGTAGGTGCATTTACAGGTGATGTAAATGTGCCCACTTCCGCATTTACATCAGAGACGGGTGTGTTTTCACATGCACAGGGACATTTTACGGCTGACATAAACATGCCAGCTTCTACTTCTAGGTGTGGGGAGATGGTGCAGGGCAGGTTGGAATGGCATTGTGGGGTGGATCCAGCCCACAGGCCATAGGTTAGGAACCCCTGATTTAACCAGTAGTGACATCCTCATTCAGCCTACATCAGAGGATTCATGTAGGGTTTACTGAGATAAACATTAAAGCATTTTGCTCACAAAAGAAAATATGCAGTATACACAAGGGCTTGAACCTTCTCTACCCAAACCACATATGCGACACCACTGCAGCTGGGCTTTCCCAGGCTTGCAACAGGAGGCATTCAGTATCTCTTTGTGCAACTAGAAGCCCAAGAACCAGGTGATTCCTGGCTGGTGTTATGGCAGCAAGGCACCAGACCAAGTACAGTATTCTTTTTCAATAGTGGAATATATAGACCCATGATGGCAAACCCTTAGCACTCCAGCTGTTCTTGGACTTCAATTCCCAGAAGCCCAAGCCCCCATGAATCCACACAAAGGGGTTTACTGCACCACCTTCATCACTCCCGGAAGCGGAAGTAAAACGCGCCCATATGGGCCGGATGAATCACAGTAAACCCCTTTTGTGTGGATTCACGGGGGCTTAGGCTTCTCGGAATTGAACTCTAAGAACATCTGGAGTGCCAAGGTTCACCATCATGGCTCTATGCCAGTTGCTATAATTTGAACCAGCTGCATATTTCTCCTGAGCTATCATTGGACCCCTGCAACTCTGCAGAGTTGGCAAGTTATTTCTACAGAGTTACCATGAAAAGACTATGCTACCCTCAGAAGCCTCAGATTTCAAGTGTCCAGCATAAAATTAATGGCTTGATATAGGGAAACGAGTACAATCTGTATGCACGTAAAGACACAGAGAGAATTACCTTCTTACCTGAACTACATTGGGATACAGAGCAGCACATAATATAGCAGATATCAACTTGACATTCTCTGCATTGATATTTGCCTGTGATATAAACAAATGCCACAAATTAGGGTACATAAACTTCAACTTGTGCAAATATGAGCATGGAAAAGGGCAACATATGAAAAATGGCAAAAGATCCACAAAACCTGACTTTTCATGTAAGGTCGCCCTTGCTTGAAAGCCAGTTGTGCCTGACTCTAGGGTTCAGTGCTCCTCTCTGTTTATAGTTAAAGAGTCAGCGCTGTCTGCTTCTGCAGATGTTTCTGTGGACATGGCAGGCAGGACTAGACACTGGAGTGGACTATTTGGGCGTCCCCTGAGCAGAGTTTCTCCAGCAAAAATCCTTTCAACCCAGAGTAATTTCTGACATGAAATTTGATTTAGCAGTATTGGGGGGGGGGGGGGGACAGCTGTACTGTTAAAACTGCCACACTGTTTCTTGAGAAGTCTGATCTGTTCAGTGAAACATATCTTAGTTACATCTCATTTAAATTACTACTATGCACTTAATGTGGGGCTGCCTTTGATTTGAAAAGTGTCTGGAAACTTTAGCAGGTCGGAGATGCTGCAGTTAGACTCCTGTTTAAAGCTAGTTACAAGGAAAACAGAATCTCCTTGTTACATCCGCTTAACTGGCCACTCCTCCATCAAATTCACACCAGCAGTTTGGGCTGCAATACAGCAGTTTAACCACTGCAACACCAGGGCTCAGATATCTTTTTTTGTTGTTCAGTCGCACAGTCGATTCCGACCCTCTGCGACCCCATGGACCGCTGTCCGCCAGGCACTCCTGTCCTCCACCATCCCCCTCAACTCGCTCAGCTCTGTGCCCATTGCCTCTACAATACCATCTAGCCATCTCATCTTGGGCCGTCCCCTTCTTCTTTTGCCCTCGATCCTTCCAAGCATCAAGGCCTTCTCCAGTGAATCCTCTCTTCTCATTTGATGTCCAAAGTACTTTAACTTCATCTTTATTATTTGACCTTCTAAGGAGCAGTCAGGGTTGATTTCTTCTAAGATTGACCTATTTGTTCTCCTCGTTGTCCAGGGGACTCTCAAAACTCTCCTCCAACACCACATCTCAAAGGCGTCTATTCTTCTGCGCTCAGCTTTCCTAATGGTCCAGCTCTCACAACCATACATTGCCACAGGGAATACCATTGCTTTGACTATGCGAATCTTTGTTTGCAATTTAATGTCTCTACTTTTCACTATGCTCCCCAGGTTTCTCATTGCTTGCCTCCCAAGAATCAGTTTAGAGGAGGTCTTTCTCTCTATCCTGCTGCCTTCACAGACACACTTGATGTGGCCATGGAGACCAAACTGGGCCCCTTCTGCTGTCCTTCTGTTGGGAGGCAAAAGCCCTTCATTTCAGGCAGACTTTTACTATATAAACTGGTGCTGAGAAAGAGATTTTAAGGTGAGAATCGACCTTTTATTTTTTAAAAATGTCTTTTTAAAAGTAAGACATTTAGTATCTTTTAATATTACTGCTAACTTATTTTAAAACCTCTGTCTTTTACAATAATGTATTGGCTACCTTGGGTGCCTCTACAGAGGTGACAGATGGATAAAATGGCACAGAAGGAGAGGAAGACCACAAAAAGGAATCTTAGCAATTTGCACAAACTAGAAGATAGTTAGAAAATAATAATCCCTTCCCACCATCAATCCAATTACCTCTTCTCCTGTAGCTTCCAGAATGCCATCCCCTCCACGAAACCACCTTCTCTCCATATCTCTGGCACGGAGTCCTTCTTTTACAAATCCAATATCAGACAAAAGTTCAGTGAACTGCCTTTTTAACCTGGCCATTTCCTACAAAGAGTTGGGAACAGAGAAGAGACATCTTTGAATGAAGACTAACTTGAATTACAGGCAACCCTTCTCGTCTGGTTGATGGATGGTGCATTTTCAATCTTATTCAGAGGCCCTGTTTTACTCTTTTTTATCATCTTCTACACACTGAAGGCTGTACACAGAAAGGTCTTGTACTGTTTAATCATGAGCCATGAATGCATAGTCGAGTGATGGCTAACCTTGGCTCTCCAGGTATTCTTGGACTACAATTACCAGAAGCCTAAGTCAGCACTCCTGCTGATCAGGGCTTCTAAGAATTGAAGTTCAAGAACAGTTGGAGTGTCAAGGCTCACCATCACTGGCATAGTCCATGCCCAAGGTTGAAGGAGAGCAAAAAACAAACCATGTATCCTATATAAATCCTAAAAGATTCCTCCCTGACTGAAACTCAGTCCAGGCTAAATCATCAAGAGTCTTAACTCAGGAGTTCCCAACCTATGGTCTGCAGGCTGGATCCGGCCCCCGGGCTGAATTTATCCAGCCCCTGATAAGTGCCCCGATGTCACTAGAAGTGCCAAAATCACATTTTTGCACCAAAACACTGCAAAAATGCGGCAACATATTAAAAAATGGTGAGAAAATGTTCCTCCTTTGCTCCCTCCTACATGGGAAGTGGCAGAGGTGGGAAAATGCATGCATCACTGCTGCCGGTGGCGGGACAACCATGTGACTGGCCCCTCAGCTGACTAAGGGGGCATGGTCAGGCCCCTGGCAGGAAAAGGTTGGGAACCCCTGGTTTAACTCATCATTCAGTTTTGGGACAGAAGCATCTTTAATCCTGTACTATTCTTTTCCTGTCTCATCAAAGAGATCCAATGAACTTGTTTTCCTTTCATCCATGTTTCTTCACTGCCTCCAAATAAAAAAAAACCATCACTCTGTAGCAAGATGCTTGGTGGACTGAAGCCCAGAATATGATTTCCATTTGCACACTTTCCCCTTTCATTAAATTTAAACCTATAACCCTTTCTCATCATGGCAGGAAGCTATTTATTAAGAGGTACACAGAAAGACCCTCCTCAAAGACTGTGGTATTTCTGAACCACAATCGGGCATACCCTAGTAAAGGTAACCTTACATTGCCCGCTAATCTTTCTCACATGAGGTCAGGCAAAGGGAACTGCAGAATGAACTTACCAAAAGGTGGCTTCATTTTGGCAGTTTTACATCTGACCTAGACACAGAAGAAGAAGTAGAAGCTGTTTCTTAAGATAGCAATCAGTTTTATTAGCATACCTGAAAAGTATTTTCTGATAAAAAGTTATCTTTGCAATATTTGAGACTTGCTTCAAAGCCTGCTTTCGAAGACAGACGCCATCCCTGTGGAAATAAAAAATATTACCTTGCCATCATATTCCTGATAGTTGAGAGGTTCTGTGACAAAGCCAACTTCGGAGATCAATTACAGACTAGATCTGTATTGCTCACCTTATATGCTTGGAGAAGAGCTAGAAAGTCACTGTTCTCTTTTGCAAATTCCAACTTTTTCTTGAATGCTTCCTCTCTTTTATCCCATGGAGATAGCTTTACAATGAAAAACATATCATTACACATCACATGGTTTTTAAAAGTAAAATGTGAACTATTGATTTCTCACTTATACAGTGAATGTTGGTATGGGAATTCCGAGTTCCTGTAAATAACTTTCTACAAGATGTATCAAAGTGACAAGCATCAGTGCTCAACATCCCAAGATCAAAACTTTTCTATTTTGCAAGCCTTCAACTCAGGGTACTAGTTCCCTTGTCTAGTAAGATACTAGTCTCCCTGCCTCAAAACTACAGTGTTTAGGTCAAAATAGCAACAAGTTTACAATGTACAGGTATTAATATTCTGTATTTTCATCACAAAATGCAAAGTGATGGACAGTGAGTAGTCTGATTTTATCCCACAAGCAATTTCTGAGGTATGTTAAGGTTAGAGAGAAGGCCTGAGGGAGTGAAATATAGTCCCTTTGATCCTCCAAGTTCTTTACTCCTAATCTAAAGCATTTATTTATTATAATGGGCATCAAACCAATAATGTAAAGAAACATTAAAATGTTAAAGTAAAGTATTTCAACTTCTGCTTTCTTCCTTTCAATTTGTGCCTTTTGCCAGCATTATACCTCAACAGAACAATATCTGCACAAAAGAATGAATGGGCACACATTTGACATCAGGAATACTAATACAGAAACCAGTATCAAAACATTTCCACCTCCCAGGACATTGCTATGGGTCTCATGGCGGCTGTTGCAGAAAACAGGGTAAGAAGAGACTCAATAATCTGACAGCAGAAATTGACTTTTCAGACAAGTTCCAGTGCACATTTTATGGGCTTAAACCAAGATCAAAGCTCCTTAGCATACTATATATATTAACACCCAAGCATTCCGGAATATCTTGTGGTGTAAAATAGTTGTACGTTATTTCTTGACAGACTCTAACCCCTGTCCCAGAAATAACTCATTCCTGTAAAAGACAAGTCTTCCTGGATGTTTGCTAATTGACAGTTTGATAGCCCCATTCCTTTATTAATAAATAATTTTCACTCTGTCTATTATCACCTGGTCACAGGGATATTTATAAATACAGAAGACATTTATTTGTATTTCTTATGTCCAAAGAACTGTATTTCCATCCATGAAAGCTCACACTGAAAAACATCTCTTAGTCTTCCAAGTGCTACAATATTTTGTCTCTCTCCCTCTTTCTTTTGGACTTTGCTAACATGCCTTCTTCAGTTGCTCTGAAATTAATTCAAAAGGTGCTACAACCAATGCAGCAGTTACAGAGGCATAGAAGGTAGAATATTCCAAAGTACGGCATTGACTGTGGATGAAATGATGCTCTTCTTGCTTTATGTATCATCCTACCATTACATACTAAACAGACCCCTAACAGAAAGCAAACCATTTTGCTTCAAGAAACCAATATTTTTTTTGGCTAGTAACTCTAGAGCCATTATGACCTTGGCACTCCAGAAGTTTTTGGACTTCAATTCCAATTCTTGAAGTCAAAGAACATATGGGGTGCAAAGGTTCGCCATCACGACTCTAGACAAATTTATGGTGCCAGTTACACATTGTGAGGTTGCATATATTGCTCATATCAGGTGATGGGAACTTCTGCTCTTTTAGGTAGGAAGTGGTTTCAGACAGTGAGAAGAGTATGACATAGAGATAGCTGTTTCTAGTGTATGTATCTTCCCACAGTGAACCAATTTTGCAGTTTTAAAAAATTATGTCAAAATCCTAGCAAAACGCCCTCCCAAACCTGTTTGATCAGAGGTGACCCTTGGGAAACAGAAGTGAAGATATACCATGGGACTGCAGTGGCTCAGTGGTTAAGAAACTCACCTTGTTAGCTGCAAGTTGGCAGTTTGAGACCCAAGTACTTCATGACAGAATGAGCGCCAGTCTCTGTCCCAGCTCCTGCCAACCTAGCAGTTTGAAAGCAAGAAATTGCAACTAGATAAATAGGGACTACTTTGGTGAGAGAAGACCTTGGGGACATGAAAAGAGCCTCATTTGGGCATTCTGAGTGGATTTCCTCCAGCAAAAATCCTTTCAACCCAGAAAGCACCTTTGTGTGCTTCTGACACGATAAAAACCAGACAAACCATGGGATGTGAAATTTTCTCAAATTCTATCTTCAGCTGTTGTTTTTTTATCACTCTCCTCATTTAAAGTCAAGGAGTGTAAATTTATGCATGGTTATTTACAGCAGGAGTTCCCGACCTTTTTATGCCGTGGGCCTGACCATGACCCCTGGACAGCTGAGTGGGCCAGATCACGCCTCCTGGATGCAGAAGTAAATGTGCCCACTTCTGCTTTTACAACAGCCACGGGCGCATTCACGGCTGACGTAACTGCATTTGCAAACATGCAGGCATGTTTTATGGCTGTCGTACGCTTCAACTTCCAGGTGCAGTGGGCCACATGGAATAGTGCCATGGGCTGGATCAGACCCATGGGCCGCAGGTGGTAAACCCTGATTTACAGCAACAATACTTACAAAAGGTGATTTGTGGGTCCTGCTTGCTGCTATTGTTAGGGCAGGATCCAGGCAACGAAAGATGGCACCAAACAGCATCAGCTTCCCTACCCTTACATCAACAGGCAAGGAGGCCAAATGATAGCCCAAGGGAGTGAGTTTTTCATTAGGAGTTAAGGCATCAATGTCCTGCAGACGCAACTTTGATGCGCTCAAAGACTCTGACGTTGGTGGCTCGATCAATTGTGATAAAACCAACTGAAGGCTTTGTGAGGAAAACATTTCCAAAACTTTAATTCTGTAAGAAACAAGAGCAAATGACAGGGAATGTTACTAAGCACAAAAGAATGAAAATACAGCAGAGATTGAACAACTCAATATACTGTATAAGTAATATGGGGAAATATATGTATGACTGACCTGAGACAAAGTTGTTCCAAAGGCACTCTCTGTATTTCAGGCACCTGTTGCTTTAAAAGGTGGTGATTATAATGATGGCTACTAAAGAGATGAAAACAAACCCCAGAGGCCACACGGCCTGCTCGGCCCTTCCTTTGCAAGGCATTGGCTTTGGACACAAACATCTCCTCCAGACTTTCCATGCCTTTGCTTGGATCATACCTTCAGAGAGGAAAACACAGAATAGGTATTGGGAGAGGTGTTGTGGAAACGAATATATATAAAATAAAACAATGTGAACTTTCGGATGATTAAAGTTAAAGGTCTCCCTTGCTTGAAAGTGGGTCATGTCCGACTCCAAGGGGTGATGCTCACCTCCGTTTACAGCCACAGAGCCAATGCTGTCTGCATCTGCAGACATTTTTGTGGTCATGTGACAGGCATGACTAGAGCCCAAAGAATGCTATGACCTTTCCTGCCAAAGTGGTACCTATTTATCTACTTGCAATTTCTTGCTTTTGAACCGCTAGGTTGGCAGGAACTGGGGACAGAGATGGGATCTCACTCCATTGGACAGTACTCAGTTAATGATATTAACATATTCAGGTAACATACTTTAGATTACTAAGGCGTTCATTAGATCCAGAAACCACACACTCTGCTTAACAGGTACTCGAGGTGAAATATGATAAAACATTGAAACTAAACAACACACCCATAGAGAAATTTTCTAGTTTTATTTAAATCAAGAGTGACAAAATATTACATGTGTAAATCCTTAAAGAACAGGATAGTCTTCATTGCCTATCTGTATAAAGCAGATTAGTTTTAAGTCACAGTGTATACAGTACATTGTTTTACAATTGTTACCCTTATTCACAATAATTAAGGGGAAGGGGCAAAAGTCACTGCCTGAAAGCTTAGAGTCCACAAGTCATGGAAAACACCGACAAGCAACGTCACAAACTGTACCCACAAGACATTGGGAACAAGCACTGTTACGAAACAATGCAAAGCTTTCTTTCATAAATGTTGTTACCAGAAAAATATATGTGAAGGGAAGAAGGACAACTACAATGCTTAGATTTTATAGGGTTAATTAATAATTGCGGTAGACAGAAAGGGAAAGAAAACCCCAGTGCAAGGAATCTTGAAAGCAGATGGTGGCAAGGGGACACACAGAGGCATTTAATAACTTATTCAAAATCTAGTAATCACACAGAGGACATGTGGTTTATGTTTGGTCTCTCCATGGCCAGGAAACCAACCAATCCACTGGTTCAGTGCATCCATTCTAGCTGTGTCTATTTGACTAGATTTAGGCTTTTGACTTTACCATCTAATTCAGGGATAGTTTGAATAAACATTAGATCTCCTATTTTTCTTGTGTTTTTTCCTAGAGTGTATTATGGAGTTGCACAAGCCAAAGATCTTGGTGTGCACAGACATTCTGGAAAATGAACAATCTACAGACAGCTATAAGACTGTCTTTTTTAAAAAGGCTACCATACATTGTATAGGACAGTGATGGTGAACCTTTTAGAGAACAAGTGTCCAAACAGAGGGGCGGGATGAACTCTGTGCTGGGGGTGGAAGTGCTCCCATTGGGCTGCTGGGCAGGGCAAACTCTGTGCTGTGGGGAGGGAGGAAGCACTCTCATTGGGATATTGGCCAGAGGGACAGGGAGGAAGTGCTTCCATTGGGCTGCTCGGCAGAGGGGCGGGACGAACTCTGTGCTGGGGTGAAGGCACATGTACCAACAGAGAGGGCCTGGAGTGCTACATCTGCCATAGGTTCACCACCACTGGTATAGGACTTTCTGTCACTATTCTCCCTTGCAAATTAACCACGTACCTTTTTTCCTTCATCTTCCCAGAATCAATCACATAGACCACGTCGTTGATGGTGATGGACGTTTCTGCAATGTTTGTAGATAAGATGATCTTGGTGACTCCTTCTGGAGGCTTAAGGAACACAGCCTGTTGTTCTTCACTTGACAGTGAAGAATGGAGGGGGTAAACAACACAACTGGGGGTGGGGTGGGGGAATCAGAGAATAGGTTTTGTCTTTATTTTTTTCAGTATTTTTCACACTTCATACCATTTGTTTTACACAGCAACCAAATTTGGAGAATTCTGCTTCTATTTTGGAGTCCATCTCTGGTCTCTTATGCTAAAAAGAACTATGTTGGATACTTTGTGCCTCATTAGAACCATGGCTATAGACCTGCGATGGCGAACCTTGGCACTCCAGATGTTCTTGGAGTTCCAATTCCCAGAAGCCCAAGCCCCTGTGAATCCACACGAATGGGTTTTCTGCGATTCATCTGGCCCGCGCCACCCTTGTTGCTCCTGGAAGCGGAAGTAAAACGCACCCGTATGGGTGTGTTTTACTTCTGCTTCCAGGAGTGACAAGGGCTTTGCGGGCCGGATGAATTGATGTCAGGGCCACATCTGGCCCCCGGGCCATAGTTTGGGCACCCCTGGTTTAGCATTATGTTTCGACAGTGTGATATGCAGCATGTTTAAGTCAATGCATTTAGGGATAAAGTGGAGTCCTAGTGGCACAGTGGTTAAACTGCTGTACTGCAGTCAAAAGATTGTGAGTTTGAGCCTGATGGGATTCAAGGTTGACTCAGTCTTCCATTTTTCCAAGGTCGGTTAAATGAGCATGTTGGGGGCAAAATCCTAATTACCTGTAAACCGTCCAGTGCCCTAAGCGCTATGAGGCAGTATATAAGTGTAACTGCTATTGCTAATTGCTAAAGTGGCTTATTTACATTGGCACAAGAGATTTTATAATCTATTTATGTTCCGGTGGTTTAAGAAACTGTTTAGGGTCCAGTATTGCTGCAGTTTGTGACACAACTTTCCTATTCATGAATACTATATTTCACATTTCACTTAGAAGTATAGAACAGATAAGACTTTTAGTACTAAAACAAAGAATGGCTGTGTTCTGGAGGGGAGGAAGGACAGGAGAAAAGACTATTTCACTCCTAAATAAAGTGTCCCAAATTCGTCTATCTAACTAAAATACAATTTTTGCCAGGGTTTTCCCCCCATAATGTTGACAGAGGCATATTACTGACTTACCTATTCCCGCGCCGATTATTGAAAAGTGGATTAGCACGCAGTCTGTTAAACAGGAATTTAATTTCTTCCATGCCAGGCAGAAATACCAATACTGCTCCTACAGATGAGTATGCAAAAATATGGTGAAATGAATAGCCAAGCCTCCTCCAATTCAAGCCTTGTTCTCTGTGCTTGTTTTGCCCTAACGGTGGCAGAGGCATTTCTTATTTCTGCACGCAGAGCTTGCCCTGCTGGGTCACATCATCTGTTCTACTAACACAGAAAACACTGCTGTCAGTAAACGACACATTTTCTCATGCTTCCCAAGGCTTGAAATTGCAGTTTTTAAATAGGCCTCATAAAAAATCCTTTGTCCCTCTCTGCCTCATGGACTCATGTCACAAGATTGCCTGTTTTCCAGTGTTCCTTATCTTTCTAGCTAGCTGAGATCCATGTTTTGTCTACATGCCAGAACACTGATTGCACACGTGTAAAAACAATCCATTGTTTTGAGAATATTTTTCTCTGTTACCTGATTGGCTAAAGCTAACCCACCTGACCGCAGATTCTTCATTTTGCAGAGAAGTTAGTTAGTTCGTTCTTGGATCTCAATGGCTTAAGACCCTGGCTATTGTGTGGGATTTTCTCTTCTTTTCAAAATGGTTACCTAACGAACCTGGACTGTAACTCTGTTTGCTGGACTGACTTATGCTACTGACTTATGCTACTGACTTTAATGCTTTATGAACCTGATCAATATACCTGATCAATAAACCTTCATTGCTTGAGCAACGTGTCTTCATTGGACTAAAAGGGTAAGAGAAGCATTGCATTCACACACAAAGCCTCTGAACGTGCTACCTGTTTAAACCTCCTTGTGGATGAAAAGCAGCTAAGGGCTGTAAAGCTTTATTGCCGGCCAGCCCGCCCTCTGGGGCCTTTGGTTAAGGAGGTTTCCAGAGCAGAGGAGGCCGGCTGGTACGTGACAACTGCCATGCTATGAGGGGAAATCCACATAACTCAAATATTACAAATTGTCAAGCTGAGTTGTCTCATGTACAATGGGGTAGATAATTTACACTGTTTCAGATGTGGACTACGAAATCCATAATTCTTCATCACTGGTTGTGCTGGCTAGGACTGATGGGAGATGCAATGCACCAAAGTATGTGAGGGGGCACAAGCCACTTGATCCATCAATTCACAACAAGGCAGGTAACTTGCAGGTAGCCAAGACATTAAAGGCTATCACTGCCCTGGTGGCACAATGGTTAAACTGCTGTCCTGCAACCAAAAGGTTGTGGGTTTGATCCTGACCAGGGCTCAGGTTGACTCAGCCTTCCATCCTTCCGAGGTCAGTAAAATGAGTACCCAGCATGTTGGGGAAACTGCTAATTAACTTGTGAACCGCCCAGAGAGTGCACTCGGCACTCTATGGGGCAGTATGTGAGCATGATTGCTTTGCTTTGTTTCTACATATACCATTCTGTTAAATTCAGACTAGTAAGGATGTCAAGCAAGTAATGGATGAAATTGTCTTCTAGTTCAACTATGACTGCAGGATAAATGTTTATTCCCTTGCATCCTCACCTTAAGTGTACAACTTGGAAGATAAAGTTCTCTTGGGTTTCAAACCAATATTGCAAAAAGTTATTTTCACAAATATAATGGTCGTATTGCTCTTTGAAAGATTGCAACATGTCTCAAACAACCACCTTGCAGTCATAACTCAGTTGAATAAACTAATGATCTAGTAGGTTATTGTTCCTCAGTGCATTACCTGTTGGGTATGAATGTTTGCCACTGACAATCCACTCCAATATGGCTTCAATTAATTCAAGATTAACTTTGTTTAAATCCATTGCTGTCATTGTATTTAAAACTGATAAGCTAACTCCTGAAAGAGAAAGGTGATTATAAACAAAAGTGCGAAAAGTCACATATTGATTCAAGACATTGTAAAATGTCTTACAATGAGGGAATGTGGTGGCTCAAGTGGTTAAGACACTGAGCTTGAAGACTGGAAGGTCAGGGTGCGATACCCAAGCACTACACGACAGAGTAAGCTCCCATCAATGTCCCAGCTCCTGCGAACCTAGCAGTTCAAATGCAAGAAAGTGCAAGTAGATAAATAGGTACCACATCAGTGGGAAGGTAAACAGCATTCTGTGCAGTCTGGTGTCTGGTCATGCCTGCCACTTGTCCATGGAAACATTTGCAAATGCAGACAGCACTGGCTCTTTGGCTGTAAGCAGAGATGAGCACTGAACCCGAGAGTTGGATATGACTGGCTTTCGACAAGGGTGACCTTTACCTTTACCTAAGGTGTACTGAGTGCCATGTTTTACTGGAAAGGCAAGATGTAAACGTAATGAGCAAATAAACATTAGTAGTAGAGGAGGAGATAAAAGGGTACAAACAACAGTTAATTCCAAATACAGCATGCCAATGAAAAGAGAAGACCAAATTGGTCATATTTTTTCTAGAGAACTAATGAATTCTCTCTCCTCAGCTACACTCTTCCTGTTCCTCTTCATCTTAGTATCAATATGCAGTGTAGATGGAAGTAATGCTACACCTCACACTCACTACATGAAAAAGAACAATCCAATTCTATCATGAAGTTCAGAATTCAGAAGGTTCCCCTCTTAATGGCAAATAACAAAGAGCCTGGAGGCAAACCTGATCTGATCTGATATTAACAATTATTATCTTTCTTGGTACATGGGATGTGGAAAGCAGGGACAATTAACCACCAGGGGTGGGGGGTGGGGTGGGGAGAGAAACTGAAATATTGATAAGATAATTAATGGCTCCTTTCCCTCATTTTTGAATTAAAATATACATAATAGGAAATTATTATTTATTTTATCATACTTCTATGCCGCCCTCTTCATGAATGACTCAGGGCGGCTGACAACCAATAAAACACAATCAAAAATACAATCCCACAATAAAAAACCCACCCATCACACAAAATATTAACAAGTTAAAATTTAGAAAAAAGAAAAGCTTAAAAGAGGCAAAGATTAAAAGATACAGCTAAAATCAACAGGGGGGCGGGCGATGAGGTAGCAGGCCTGAATGACCGACTGGCCCAGACCCCATACCTGCCCTACCAGCCAGGTCTTCACACCCTTTATAAAGGGCTGCAACTCTGTCTGGAGAAGCAATTCCGTTGGCAGAAGGTTCCATAGGGCCAGAGCGGACACAGAGAAGGCCCTCCTTCTAGTGCTAGATAGGTGTGTCTCTCCACCTGATGGCACAACCAAGGAACCTCTCCAGTCTGCTCTGGTGGGATGGACAGATGTTCTTGGGGTGATGCAGTCTCTTATTAGGTATCCTGGCCCACTACCATGTAGGGCTTTAAAAGTAATAACCAGCACCTTGAATTGCACTCGGAGGCAAACTGGCAACCAGTGCAGCTCCTGGAGCAATGGTGAGGCGTGAGTATAATGCCCGCACCCCATCACGATCTGGGCAGCCACATTCTGGACCAGCTGCAGCCTCTGAACGGTCACCAAGGGCAGCCTCATGTAGAGCACATTACAATAGTCAAGTCTGGAGGTGACCTAGGCGTGTGTGATCATGAGCAAGGAATCCCAATCTAGGAGCAGGCGTAACTGGCGTATCACACAAAGTTGTGCAAAAGCCCTCCTGTCCATGACTGCCACCTGCTCTTCGAGCAGTAGTCACGAGTCCAGGAGGACTCCCAGATTACGCACCGGGTCTGTTTGGGGTCCAGAACCAAAGATGGTAGCTCCTGAGATAACGCAGGGCCCTTGACCCACAACCACTCAGTCTTGCCAGGATTCATTTGTAGCCCGTTCTCCCCCATCCAGGCCCTCACAGCCTCCAGGCACCTGGACAGGACTTCCACTGCATCACTTGGGTCCCCCTGGGCAGAGAAAACTTATGGCCACTCCAAAGTTCCTTCTTTTGCATCAGACGTTTCACTCACCTCCCACTTATTTCCCAGATTCCTTCACACCTTTTGCGGAGGCCAATGTCCTCTTTCTACCCATTCTGGTGGCTATACACTTTCTGAATATGGAATTTTGATGCCAATTCATAAAGATTAAGATAGTCAAAAGCTATTGGAGGGTTGGTGATAAGGGAGATACAATGGTCATTCTCCTAATGGAAAAAATTCAGATGCCATTATCTCCCATTACACGCTTCACAATTTTTGTGCACTATTCCCTAATAACAACTGTGCAGAATGTGAAACTCAACAAGAATTTGTTATATCTTCCTCTTGCTTAGAAGATTACAGAAGATTATGATCTTGCTGCAAATCCATATGCATGAACTTGCTTCATATACAACTAAGCAGTCTGCATTTGAAAACTTTGGGTGCACATATAATAGTTTTATTCTAAAAGTTTCTCTCAAAAATAAAAGGCTACAGTTTATAGTTGTCCAACTGAAAGAGCCCTGGTGGTGCAATGGTTAAACTGCTGTACTGCAGCCAAAACGTTGTGAGTTAGATCCTGATGGGGGTTCAAGGTTGACTCAGCCTCCAGTCCTTTCTGAGGTTGGTAAAACGAGTACCGAGCATGTTGGGGGCAAAATGCTAATGAACTTGTGAACCGCCCAGGGAGTGTACTAAGCACTCTATGGGGTGGTACGTAAGTGTAATTGCTATTGCTACTTGCTATATAAGGACCCTTTACCTTTGTAGCGGATCTTCAACTGTTGGAGTGTTAGCTGTTGGTCTGGGACAGAATTCTTGACAGTCACTGTCCTCTCCAACAGGCCAGCACGTCGTAGGTCCTCCTCTACCTCCTCTGCTGCCGTCCTGAGATGTCTTCCTTTTTTGCTTGCTGCTTGCTTTGTTTTGCATGTGTATGGACTGCCGTGCTCCAAGACATACCTGAACACAAGAAGACGAATAACACCAAGGCAATCTGGAGTCCTACCTTATTAAATAGCTAGCTACTTCAAAAAGAATTTTAAACCTCACCTACTATTTTATCTAATCATTTTCTCTCATAATAGCTTAGAACAGGGGCCCAAACTATGGCCCATGGTGCCAAATTATCCAGCCCGCCCTTCCCTCGCCACTCCTGGAAGTAAATAGCACCTGCGCATGTGCAAAATGTTGCCTTAAATGACCCACAGCTGTCATAAACTGCAGCTGGGGTGCATTTACGGTAGCGTTTTGCGCATGTGTGGGCGCGTCTTACTTCCACTTCTGGTGGGAGGAACCACATGACCAGCCCACTCAACCATGTGACTGGCCCATGGTCCAAAAGGTTTGGGCACCCCTGGCTTAGAACAAGGGTCAGCTTGGAGTTCGGCTGGATGCTCCACATCTGTCACTTCATGGCCCCTGGACTTCTCCTGCAGCTCCTCTTGCAACTCCAAGTGCCAAGTTAGGGAATACCTAGCTCAGTAATACTACAAGCGAGTGATCCATAGCTGCGCTTGCAGGGTGGGGGGGGTATTTCCCCCCCTCAGCGCAGCACTAGCTTGGAATGCAGGAGGGGGGGAAGAGGCGCAAGATCACGCCTCTTCCCCCGCCCCCACCTTCCTGCATTCCAAGCTACAAGCACTGTGAATGAAGAAGGGGTGAGGGAATCCCCAGCATGCACTCTGGGGATTCCCTCACCCCTTCTTCATTCACAGCGACTGCAGTAGGGTTGGGGGAAAGGCGCACACCTTTCCCCCGACCCTACTGCTGTCGCAGAGATCACTGCGGGTGGGGGGTGGATTGGGTAGCCCAATCCACCCCCCACCCGCAGCAATGACTTCAGGGACAAACCGCGTGGTTTGTCCCTGAAGTCAGGGCTTTTTTTTAGCGCTGTTCGATGCATGGATCGGACAACGCTAAAAATCGGATAACGTCATGACTTGTGGAACCAAGTCATAACATTATCCGAGGTACTAGTGTACTGCCTCTAACAGGGCTGTTTTTAAATTTATTTATTTATTCAATTTGTATAACCACCCCAATCAACATGCGACTCTGGGTGGCGCACATTAAATCTCCAATGTTTAAAACTATAGAAACCCTTAAAATTCCTAAAAACACTGAAAAATTACCTCCCACCTGCACCAATTAAATATCTAGTTAAAAACTTTTAAAAGCATGAGTGATCCTGCTCTAAATAAGCCGGGGAGGGGGCAGTTACCAGCAAGAGGGGGAGGCAAGAAATGCAGCCAGGAAGGAAAACCATTCAGTTGTCAAGTGCCCCCGTAATCTAATGAACAATCCTGATTTTAAAACCTATTCTGAAAACGGCACGAAAACTGAATGCAGATTGTGAAATATCACTACAGTGGAACCTTGGTTAACATAATTAATGCGTTCACTGGGATGTTTCTTACAGTGAAAATTACTTTAACTGAATTTCCCCTAGGCACTAGGAATGCATTGAATGCAGTTTCCCATAGGAATGCATTGAAAATAAAAAAACTTTAACTAAAATGTGGTTTCCTATAGGAATGCATTGAAAACCAATTAATCCAATCCCAAAAAAAAGTCTGTAAACCGAGCCACTATTTTCTATGGATTTCCTTTTGTTCTACGATTTTTATGTTAATCGAGCAATTTGTTAACCGAGGTTCCACTGTATTACATTATTCTAAAATTTATTATGGCCATGAATAAGGACAAAGCCCAAAGAAACATAATTCTGAATACACAGAGTTCAGAAAGTTAAGTTGTATTTACCAGTAATAACTTTTGTTCTTTGAATATGTAAATATGTAGTCTGTGAATTCACACTTTTGGGTTCTGTGTGACCGGAACTTTTAAGCTGACTGGATGAAGTTTGAATGTTAGGGCCGCCCACCGTACCATCCACCCTTAGGCGCCATTTTGCACTCTTTCCTCAGTTAATACTTAAACTGTACACAGGATAATATAAACTATCTCATCCATGTAGCACAAGTGGGGAGGAAGTGTGGGAAAGTGTGAATTCACAGACTACATACTCAAAGAATGAAAGTTATTACTGGTAAGTACAACTTAACTTTCTCCTTCGTGTAGTCTTTGAATCCCCACTTTTGGGAGATTAGCAAGCTCACACTTACTTGGTAGGCGGGCAGCCGGATGAGATGAATCCACAGATGAACACATCAGGTAGACAGGATGGACCCTCACGGCATCCGCAGTGGCTCTGGTGTCCATCCGGTAGTGCTTGACAAATGTAGAAGGTCTGGACCATGTGGCCGCCTTACATAGGTCTTCCACTGAAGTGCCTTCCAAAAAAGCAACAACCTTTGTAGAATGTGCTTTGACATGAAGCAGAGGAGGCAGAGATGCAGACTTATAGGTAAGGTAGATGACGGAGGAGACCCATTTGGAGAACCTCTGTGATGTGATGGGTTCACCTTTGGACTTTCCTCCATAAGCCGCCAAGAGGCATTGAGACTTCCTGAACTCCCTTGTTCTGCTGATGTAGAACAATAAAGTCTGTTTCACATCCAATGTGTGCCATGCCCTTTCTTGATCAGAGGTAGAGTTAGGAAAGAAAGTAGGCAATGATATCGATTGTCCCAGATGAAATGGAGAGACAACCTTAGGGAGGAAGGTGATGTCTGGATGAAGAACCACCCGATCATTGAAGAATTTGGTGAAAGGTGCATCTGCTCGAGGAGCTGTGAATTCGCTGGCCCTTCTGGCAGATGTGATAGCCATGAGAAAAGCTGCTTTCCACGTCAGGAGACGAATGTCTGCAGTGGCTGGCGGTTCAAACGGAGCCTTGGTGAACGCAGTCAGGACAGAGGATAAGGACCACTGTGCTGGTGGATTCTTTACCGGAGGAAAAGTATTGCGGAGGCCTTTGAGAAACCTTTTGACAGTTTGGTCCTTGAATGCTGTGGAGGCAATGGAGCCTTCCAGAGAGTGTGTCACAATGGCCGCCAAATGGACCCGTATGGATGCAAGTCCTAAGCCAGTCTCTGTCAGATGGAGTAGGTACTCCATAATGCTTGGAGACAAGAAAAGAGTAGAACCGTTTGTATTTTGAGGCATAAGATTTCCTAGTGGAAGACCTTCTGCTCATGTTAAGTATCCTTACCAGTCTTGGGTTACCCTCCACACCGTGAGATGCAGGCTGGGCAGATCGGAGTGGAGAATTCGACCGTCATCTATTTGGAGAAGCGATGGAGAGTCCGGTAGCATGAGCGATTGCAAAGACAGCTGAAGTAGAAGAGGGTACCACAGCTGTCTTGGTCATGCCGGTGCGATGAGTATCGCTCGAGTTCGATGGTGGAGCATCCGGAACAGGACCTTCAGGATGAGAGGAAAGAGAGGGAACGCATGGAGATAGTCCAAATCCCACTGTTTCAAGAAGGCATTGCCCTCTGTGTCTAGTCCAATCCCTGCTCTTGAACAGTACCTCAGGCACTTGTGGTTGGTCTCTGAGGCGAAGAGATCGAGCTCCAGAGTTCCCCATTGACGGCAAACAGAGTGGAACATCTGATCGTCCAGTTCCTACTCGTGAGTGGTGGAGCTAAGTCGGCTGAGCTTGTCGGCCAGGACATTCAGGTTGCCCTGAATGTGCACCCCAATAGGAAAAATCTGTCTGTCCAGGCACCATTCCCACAGCTGGGCGAGGTAAAGAAGCGTTGTCAATTTCATGCCTCCCTGCTTGTTCAGATAGGCTATCATGGTGGTATTGTCCGATGCTACCTGAACTGCCTTGCCGAACACTACCATTTCGAAGGACCTTAGCACCTTCCAAATGGCGAGCAGTTCCAGGTAGTTGATGTGAGCAACTGCCTCAGTTGGAGTCCACAGGTTGTTTACCATTAGAGACCCACAAGCCACTCCCCATCCAACATTGATTGCATCAGTTAGGATTTGCAGAGTGGATTGAGGAGAGTAAAAGTGTTTCCCCGTAGCCATGTTTGGAGTTAAAGTCCACCAGGTCAACTGGTCTACTAGTTCCAGTGAGGGCAGAAGACGTTTAGATTGGCTGTCTAGTAGCGGGTCGAACTCGTGAAGTAGCCAAGACTGGAGAGAACTAAGCTTGAGTTTGGCATGAGGGACTACGGTCATGGTCAACACCATCAGCCCAAGCAGTCGCTGAGCCTTCTTTGCCTGCACATGAGTTCTGTGCCAAAAGACCTTGACTACTTTGGCAATGTGCTTTAGGCGTTTCAGAGGGGCATAAGCCCTGAGGGTAAGGGAGTCGAGTATTGCCCCAATGTACTTGACGCGCTGGGACGGAATCAACTTCAATTTGGTGACGTTGATCCGTAGACCGAGACGCTGCTTAAGCTGTACCGTGTATCCGACGTCTTTGATGGCCGTTGATATAGGGAAAGACCCTGATTCCTCTTTGTCAAAGAAAAGCTGCCACTGGTGGCATGCATTTTGTAAAGACGCGGCGCCTTCTTTGACTTTTTCTTCCTCTCCCCATTCTTGTCCTTCTTCCTGTGCTCCGCCATCTTGGAGCCCCCTTCGTCTCCTGACACCATCTTGGTCACAGCAGTTTCGGTGGGAAACTGAGACTGAGCTGAAGAGGGAGCCAATGCCATCTCTATAAGATGTGCCTTCAGATGGTTACTCCTGTTCTGCACTGCAAGACGGGTGAATTTTTTACAGTGCACGCAGGACTGGGTCTAGGAGGCTTTGCCAAGGCACAGCAGACACTTGTTGTGGCCGTCTGAAGAAGGAACCTTCTTGCTGCAGTCAACACAAAGCTTGAAGGCAGCTGAAGCCATCAAAACTGAAGCCAAAAATTGAAAAACAAATGCCCGTGGCAGACAAACAATTGGATATGGTGCCGGCCCCCTCGCAAAAAAGAGCTGACACACTCTGAAAAATTGGAAAGGGACGACGCTCTACCCTTGAGGGAAGAGCACCTGAAAAAATTGACAATGGTTGTTTCCTCTGCAAAGAGGAAGCAGCCTTAAGATAAAAAATTTCCAAAAACTGCTCCCCGCGAGGAGAGCAGCCCCGGTGGAGGTGATTCTGCCCAAGGGACAAGATCATCAGGAAATTTTTTTGAGAAAGAAGGTTGTTTTCCAGAGAAAATACCACAAAAAACTAACAGAGCTCTCAATGGTGTCCTCGTGCTATGGTGGAGAGAACTGAGGAAAGAGCGCAAAATGGCACCTAAGGGTGGGTGATATGGTGGGCGGCCCTAACATTCAAAATTTATCCAATCAGCTATAAAGCTCTGGTCATGGCTCTGCACAGGCACAGAACCCAAAAGTGGGGATTCACAGACTATACGAAGGAGAAGAAACATAATTCTGAATGAAAAAAAGCTAAAAAATAAAAGTACAGTAATACCTCGGATAATGTTTGCATCAGATAATGCTAAAATCGCATAACATTAAGCAATCTGGAAAAAAATTGCATCATATAACGTTAAAATCCTATGGGATGGATCGGATAACATTCACTAAAGCCTGAGCCAGTTACAATGTATCTCTATGAACTTTTAACATTATCCAGTTATCCGGATAACATTATCCAGTTATCCGGATAACATTAAAAATCAGATAACACTAAGACTTGTGGAACCAAGTTTTAATGTTATCCGAGGTTTTACTGTATGTGATGTCTTACCCAGTCATTCCTATTGCATCTTCCAGAAAATACTGATCAACTGGGAACGTCCTACCTAAGAAAGATATAAACAGTAATAAGAGAAAAGATGAACAATTTTATTTCATCAGATTAGTTTTTTATAAGGTCATCTGTATCCTAATTTCATTAGCTAAAAAGACAAGCAATGTATTTTCAGCAACCCTGTGTAAGCCAGTGAAGCTGCATTACTCATACCATTAGGAAAAGGAAAGTAGCCATCTCAAGTAACAGATCCTACAGACTGCCAAGGAAAGCAGGATGCTACATCTGCCAGCAATTGTTCCAGAAGCCTAATGAAGATGAAAGTTAAATATTTGTCTAAGCCTTGCTGAAAGACTGCTTTCTTTCTTTGTGTCATGTCTTTTTTTATATAAATTATAATCCTAAAGATAGGAATTGCCTTTTATTGACGGTATGCAAGCTACTCTGGGGATCTTTTTGCTACGGAATAGAGATTCTTCAAGTAAATAAAATCTATGGAACACAATATACTGCTCAGGGCCCAGTAAGTTCAGCCACTGGGCAACCACTACCACCCCCTCTGGCTCATTTAGAGGATGATCTTGGATGTTTTTAATCAGTTTTTAATAAAATTTGTGATTGGTGCGGGTGGTTTTAGGAATTTTAAGGGTTTTTATAGGGAATTGTCAGGATTGTATGTATCTGTATTGAATTGCTGTACGCTGCCCAGAGTCGCCCGTCGATTGGGCGGCTATACAAATCGCACCAAATAAATAAGTAAAATAAAAATATGGTGCTTGCATGGGGCAATGGAATTGAGAAGTGAACTTTTACGTCAACCACAACATGTCTGTGGGTGGAATGCCATTTGGTTTTTAACTTTGGGTATGTAAAAGCTTGATGCCAACCCTAGGACAAGTAGAGGTGGACTGGATTGTATTGAAATGTAATAATAGCAATTGCACCCTGTCTAATCTGTTCTGACTTATGTCAACCCTTTATGGGGATTTTCAAGTACAGAGTACAGTACAGTACTTGTAAGTGGTTTACCATACCCTTCTCCCAGAGGTGCCCTGGAACTGTGCAGTTTAGCAAGCCATCTGGGTTGCTAAAGGACATAGCGAGGGGGGGGGCTTCTTAAGAGAGGCTTGTGACTCTTTTCCTAGCCTCTCTTAAGAACTCCCCCCCTCCAACCTGGATAGCTAAGCCCCTTAGCAAGGGGTGGGGTGCGGTGATTCTGAACAGAAGCTAGGAAAACTTTTTTCTTTTCAGAATCAGTCCCCCCCCCCCCCCCGCTTGCTAAGGGGCTTAGCTGAGGATCAGTTGCTGTGATTGTTATTGAGATGGTTCAACCTTGGGAGAAAGAGAGCAGGACTAACCAGTTTGCCTTTCTTTTCAGAATCAGGGCCCCCGCCTGGCTTGCTAAGGGGCTTAGCTATCCAGGCAGCATCATTGAAAAAAACATCTGTCAGCAAAAAGAGGGAGCAGATCTTTTACAACAGCACTTTATAAAGTTTTCAAAAGTTTAAAAATGCTGTATGTCTTTGTTCCCCTAAAGTCAGGGTGGTCTGGCATGTTTTTGTAATGTATTTACCCTTTAGACAATTATTTCTTATAGTTCTTTAAGGTTCCAGCATGTTTCCTTGACTTTCCCATGAAGTCTGTGTTGTTTACAATGTATCTCTATGGAGTTGACGTTATCTGAGTAATCTGCATAGGATTTTAACGTTATCTGATGCATGCATTGGATAAGGCTAAAAATCGGAAAACGTTAAGACTTGTGGAACTAAGTCTTAACGTTATCCGAGGTATTACTGTACTTCAATTACTTGCTATTAGCCAGGTATTTCAATATGACAATAGCAGTTACACTTACATACCACCCCATAGCACCTAGTGCACTCTCAGGGCAGTTCACAGGATAATTAGTGTTTTTGCCCCTAATATGCTGGGACTCATTTTACCGACCTTGGGAGGATGGAAGGCTTAGTTAACCTTGATCCCCATCAGGATCGAACTCACAACGTTAGCAGTTTTGGCTGCAGTACAGCAGTTTAACTACTACGCTACCAGGACTCTTCTATAGGGTAATAATAATACTTCTGTAAGGGTTACTACCAGATCATGCCTGTGAAGTACTCTGAACACTTGAAAGAACTACACAAACATTAAGATGCTCTTCTGATCTGTTTGGCCTTGTGCCTTAAGCAAGCAGGTTTTTTATCCTAGCATTCCTAATATTGCTGCCTCTGTGAATGTAAAGGAAATTGACTTTATTTAATCAAACTTTTATGCTGCCCTCCTCATAAGGACCCAGAGCAGCTAAAAAACTTTAAAAACACTTAAAACACAATAAAAACACAGTATAAATATTATAGAATATGGGTTATATAATTGATATACAGTAAAACCCCGATTTACAAATGCCTCGAGTTACATAAAATTCAACTTACATAATGATTTTGTGCTAAAACCATCTCCCAATTTACACACTTTCCTATGGGTTTGCTTCGAGTTGCATAAAGATTATTTTTCCTATGGGTTTGCTTTTGCTTTGATTTACATAAAAATTTCATTTTTCCTATGGAGTTGCTTCGAGTTACATAAAAATTTGATTTAAGCAAAAGCCTATGGATCTGACTTTTTCGTAAGTAGGGGTTTTACTGAACATTCAATGGAATTCAATCAATCATGAGTATGGGACAGAGCATTTGAGGTAAATGTTGACACATGAAAGTGGTTTGCTTACTGTTTATATTTGTTTTATTAAAATTTTGGGAATGATTTTAGGTGAGGTGTCCTGTAACCCAGCCGGTTTCATGGAAGGGCTGCACCAATAATTAATCATCACAATCAAATGCAAGTAGATAAACTTTCACATGCTCAGTAGAAACATCACAGATAATATCTATCAGCTGAGAGATACTGTGCTGTATATATTTGTTATAATTAGCAAAATATTTTTACATGTGAAGAGATAAGAATTAAAAAAAGCATATGTAGACTGCTTTTCACCTGGTATAGTTACAACAGGACAGCGATGAAAGTATTGCGAAAAGAGGTCTGTATCCAAGGTAGCACTCATTAGTATAATATGTAAGTCGGGCCTCTGAGATATTATATGCTTCAAAACCAGCAGCAGGAAGTCACTAAGAAAACAAGCAGATTATATCTGACATTCTTCAGTGTTTCTTTCAAATCTTTTTCTTCCCCTGCTCTCTGCTAATTTCTCCTTCCCCTCATGATGTTACTACTAACAAATGCCCAGCAAGAAATCATGGTAACATTTCTAGTTGTGAGTACTAACTTCTGGATTACTTCCAAGTTTTCTGTCAAAGACAATCTTATACCTTTCAACAGTCTTACCCAAGGTGGTATCTTCTAGAAATGTTGGGCTTACAAATTGGTATCAAGTTAATCAACGATCTATAATCATAGCAGAATTTGAAATATACCACATTTGCCGGTATATAAGATGCATCCCCAATACATTGGAAAAATGGAGTGCGTCTTATATGCAGACAAATATGGTAGTCACAGTATATAGTGGCCTCTAGTGGGCCATTTTGGTAATAATGGGATGTATCTTATACATCGGCAAATTCAGTAAGAAATAATGTTTCTTGTTGTTTCTTGCTATGGAGACAAGATTCTAGCCCTCACACTGGAGAAGAAAATAAATTCTAGAGTTTATGAGAATATTCTGAAGGCAAATTCAAATTATTGCCATGCATACAGAATACTTTTTTAATTCTTACTTTTTATTTAATACATTAAAGATATGACATACGGTAAATCATTTTTAAAAACCCTAAAAAATCACCCTCAAGTAAGGAGGAAAAAAGACAATATATAACAGAACATTTGTGTCCTTTTCACCTTTGGGACTATTTAGACAAACCAAACATTTTCTTTTGCTTCTTTCTAATTACTATACCCCATTTCTCTCCAAAAGGAGATGGGAAAGAAAAGTAGGTCAAGTATTGAAGACAAAGCAGTCACTGAATTCTCTCCAAGCCCTTTGTATTTTTAATAGGAATATCAAAAACTTCTAACTAAAACATTAGTGACATTGGATTTATGTTTTGTTCTATCTGTTGATTATTGTTAAAATATTAGTTTTGAACACTGTGAAAGCTTGTATATTAAGCTGTAAAGTGCTGTGACTCCACAAGTAGAGCTACAAAATCCTCTACAGTACTTCCAATATTTCCTAACCTTACCTCTTTGTCTCAGAAACAGATGGGAACAAAAATCATGAATCAGGATTCAAGGTAAGTCTGCATATGTGCAGTCAAGCTGGGGTGCCCAAACTACGGCCCATGGGCCATATCCAGCCCATGGTACCAAATCACCTGGCCTGGCCTGCCCTCACCGCTTCCAGAAGCGAAAGTAAAATGCACCCACACGTGCGCAAAACGCTATCGTAAATGTACCCATGGCTGTTGTAAACATGCATTTACAAGCAGCATTTTTCATATGCATGGGTGCATTTTACTTCCCCTTCCAGTGGGAGGAACCACATGACTCATAACAGGCCTGAGACATGAAAAGCTTGGGTAACCCCTGAGTTAAGATATTAAATAAACTATCACTATTTCTAGGAATCAAGGAAGGTTCAAATGAATTATAGTTTATTCCTCCAAAACAGCTATGCGGTAAATAAAGAATACAGAAAAGGCAGAATGCAAGGCTCATATTTCACATAGGCTGTTTTCAGGGGCTCAACACTTAATTCCTCGCCCCACTGTATTTATTACTTATGTACTAAACAAATATGTACAATTATCTAGAAAGCATTACTGCGATCTCTGCTATCATGAATTACAAGAATCAGCCTGGGACTAGAATGACTCAGATTCAAATCTTAATTCAGCCAAAACAGTTTCTGTGTCACCTGAACACTAAATGCTACAAACTTCATTAAATAACTAATACATGAGTGTATCAATGTTGTTTATGGATTATTAGTTATAAAGTGAAAATAACTTTTTTTTAGTTACCTCTCTTCTGTTCTTTCATGAACTTCATCAACAATAACATGGGTGACTCCTTGTAAATTCATGTCTCCTTCAAGTCTTCTCAGAAGCACTCCAGTAGTACAATACAACAAACGTGTAGCTGAAGACTTAATAAGAATGCAAACAAAACTGTCAACTTTAATAGTTTTAATTGCCAAAAGGAATGAAAGCTGCTTTCCAAAGAGGGAAAAAGTAGGGATGGTAGACCTACATTGCCATAGGTTGCCCTTGGTTGAAAGCCAGTTGTATCCAACTCTAGGGTTCAGTTCAGTGCTCATCTCTGTTTATAGGCAAAGAGACAACGCTGTCTGCATCTGCAGACATTTCCATGCACATGTGGCAGGCGTGACTAGACACCGGAGTACACAGAATGCCAAAGTGGTCCCTATTTATCTACTTGCAATTTTCTTGCTTTTGAACTGCTAGGTTGGCAGGAGCTGGGACAGAGACAGGAGCTCACTCCATCATGCAGCACTCGAGTCTCGAACTGCTGGCCTGCCAACCTTCCACTCATCAAGTTCAGCATCTGTAACAGAAGGGACCTGCCTCTCGGGTAGGCACCAACGTTCACCTGGATTGCAAGTCCTTGGCTGGGCAATCCAGGGTCGGATTTGTGTAGAAAAGGTAGCATTAGGTCAAATAACCACTCCAAGTTTCTTCAAGAAATATATTGAAAGCATTGTAAAATACAGGATACAGTCCATCAAAAGATCAGCAAGCATTTCATAGAGGAAATAAACAATTAAAGGTCCCAGGGAAAGCATTTGGCTCCCCTCCTTCCACAAGTCTCACATTTTTTTCAGAATGGCTGCACAGCCTTCCAAGAGATGCCTGTGTGTGTCTGCGTCATTGGGTTACACCTCTAGCCCTCCCACTTAGGGATTCCAGCCTATGATCTTACAGCAAGGCATGTCAGTCACACATTCAGTTTCATTTCATTAAAACCATGAGGCAAGAATGTTTACATATTTTCTTCTTCCCACAGATCTAGAACCGCCATTTTAAAAGTACTAAAGCACATTTAAAAGGGTAACAAGGCTAACAGAAAAAGCACTGTTTTAGAATGGGGCGTTTTCTGTGACAGCATCTTAACCACTAATCCACTGCATTCCCTTACATTGCCATAGAAATAAATAAAAACAAACAAACCTTGACACTTTCCAGTCGGATTTGGTACCCCACTGTGACCCCAACTCTTTCTGTTTGTTCTTTGGCTACACGTTCAGCCACAGAAATGGCAGAGATTCTACGAGGTTGAGTACAGATGATGTTGGCTAAGTTACTGGGATGACCTTCGAATGGGGACTCCAAAATAAACTGAGGAATCTGAGTGGTTTTCCCACATCTGCAGAGAAGAGAGGAATAAAATAAAAACAAACAATATTTTCTTCAAAAGGCACATCAAAATGTATTATCAAGATTCAGCCTCAACTTCCTGCAAAATAAAACATCAGCCTCTATATAACACCCTCTATGACACTGGTCAGCCATGAAGAGTGTACAGTAATACCTCGGATAACGTTTACCTCGGATAATGCTAAAATCGCATAACGTTAAGTAATCTGGGGAGGAGAATTGGATCGAATAACGTTAAGGTCCTATGGGATGGATCGGATAACAACCGCTAAAGCCTGTGCGGTTACAATGTATCTCTATGGAGCTTTAACGTTATCCGGTACATCCCATAGGATTTTAACATGGATCGGATAACACTAAAAATCGGATAACACCAAGACTTGTGGAACCAAGTCTTAGCGTTATCTGAGGTATTACTGTATTGAGAAATTAATGCAGTGGCCTTCCATTTGCCTTCTGCATTGCAACATGACACCCATATCACGGATCCAGTTCCGCATGTCACTTTCTGGCCCCGAGCCCTTTGGGCACCAAAGTCTTCATCATCCCTGGGCCAGTACTGATGAAGCTGCTGCCCTCTATCAAGATGGATTCAAGTGGGATTTAATCCACTTGGGGACCATCATCCTTCCCTGTGGACTTTGCCATCCAAAGCTGTTAGTCCTCAGGGTTGTAGGTTAGTTAACTGCTGCCTGATGATTGGCGTTGAGTTGCTGGCAGTAGGGTCTACTCCCGTGATGGTGAACCTTTGCACTCCAGGTATTTTTGGACTTCAATTTCCAGAAGCCCAAGTCCCTGTGAATCTGCATGTACTGCGTACGCGCAGTAAACCCTTTCGTGTAGATTTAGAGACTTGGGCTTCAGAGAATTGAAGTCCAGAAACATCTGGAGTGCCAAGGTTTGCCATCACTGGTCTACTCTATTACCATAGCAGGATAACCTGGCCAGACATAGCCATTTCAATCTAGACAAGAGAAATTACCAGAAATAAGGTGAAAAAACCTCAGCCATGATTGTTCCTCTCCTGTCAATATGAACTTCCCTCTCTTACCTTTTTTGTCTGAATGGACAAAGCCTTTAGAGTTCTGACCAGGCAGAGCTAGATTAGTAGGTTTAATGTACAGCCTATAGCTATCTGTCAAGTTTATGCATAGGTCATAGTCTTACCCAGTCATACCACTCACAACCAGAACCTGATGTTTCTTCAGCAAACGAAGAATTGTTCCTCTCTTTTCCCATACAGGAAGGGTCTGTCGTTCTTGCAACATGGCCTGGTAGCGTTTAGAAGACTGACAAATATATGGACAAATTCGATAGCAGTCATAATTGGCTCTCAGTTCATGATCAACAACAATTCACTGAACATGTATTGCTTGATAACTTACATAACAAAAAAACGTGTTTGAAATACTCTGTAAAGCTTAATTTTTAAGAGCTCAAATGAGAAAAGATTATTCCACTGCTGAATACAACATTTAATCAAGATATCTATGTGTATTCATCAATATTAGCCACAATCAGCTTTCAGGTAGCAATCTATAGTGGTAACTATAGGGGGAGGTGTGGAGCCTCGGGCAGTGTCTACTCTGGAGCAGGTCAAGGGGGCTTCCCTGGGAGGAGGGAGGGGGGAATAAGGATCATGGAGCTCCCTGGGCTAGCTGCACTGAGTCTACCTTGGAGCAGCAGTTAGTCTTTAAGGTATTACAATGTTTTTATCTTTTTGTTTTGTTTACTCTTTTGAAACACAGACTAACATGGCTACCATTTCAAAAATCTTATTCTGTGCAAGCATATCAGAGAGTAAATAAAACAAAAAGACAAAAACATTGTGGCACCTTAAAAACTAACTGCTGTATTTTAATGTGAGCTTTTGTGGAGCGAGTCCACTTGTTCTTTGGCTATAAACAGAGATGAGCACTGAACCCTAGAGTTGGATATGACTGGCTTTCGAGCAAGGGCAACCTTTACCTAATAACAGAAGATTCCTGATTGGTATTCAAATTTGCTGTGATGTTTAGCACTGTTTAGTTGCAAGTGGTTAGTAAAGGTCTCCTTTGCTCAAAAGCCAGTCATGACTTGATCGCCCACCCAGTCACATGGCCACCCCCAGCAAGGCACATGCCCTACTGATTTGGCTATGCCCACTGAGTTAGCCCTCCCCACAGTGTGGTAGTAATTTTTTTTATTCCCACCACTGCCTAAAAAGCAACAGGCAGCACTACAAGATAGGGGACGGTGATAGAAATCAAATTAAATGAATGAATGAATGAATATACAAGCTGTCTAACATAACAGTCCAATATAACTTCAAAACTTTAGGATACAATATAAAACGAGATGGCTAGATGGTATTGTAGACACAATGGGCACAAAGCTGAGTGAGTTGAGGAGGATGGTGGAGGACAGAAGTGCCTGGCGGACAGTGGTCCATGGGGTCGCAGAGGGTTGGAATCGACTGTGTGACTGAACAACAAAAATGAACCTTTTCCTGTTTGTCTGTTAAATATAAATCATTGACATTCAGGAAAGAAACATATTTCTAAATTATTTCCAGACAATTTTTATACTCTCTAGATCTCCTCTAGAAAACAGAACTATGTGCTAATGATACTGCATTTATTATACAGAAGACACGACTGTATCAACCATTATCAAAAGATCTATGAAACTGCTATATAGGAGACACTGCTAAGATTAGCGCAGGGGCTTTCAGGAAAGAAAACCTCAAAATTATTCCTGCTGCACTAATGGCACTTCAGCATTTTTTTTCATATTTTCCCTATCAGAATAATTTCTGTAAAACATAACTAATCATATAAAGCAAGAAAACATTAAAAGTACACTGAATGTAATTACTTTGTGAGTCTTTGTTGGTAAAATATTTACAAATCTCATACCTTCTTTATGCTGAATTGTCTGCAGATTTTTGAATTCTCTGTGGAAACCAATTTTGGTGGTCTGCTATACTTCTTCAAAAGCCTTTCTCTGAGGTTCACATAACTCTCCGTCTCTGTGTGAACTGTCTGAAGATCATCTTCCTCATCTTCTATCACTAACTCCTCCATTGCTTAAAAAATAAAATAAAAGCTTAGAGGGTGGTGGTATAAAATATTGTCATGTCAATTTTCAGAAGGTAAAAATGATCAGAATATAACAATTCACTTTAGACCAGGGGTGGCCAAATTATGGCCTGTGGGCCAGACCCAGCCCATGACACCATTTCATGTAGCTTGCCACCGCCCTTGCCACTCCCGGAAGCTGAAGCAGGCACATTTACAGCAGCTGTAATACATGCCCACACCTGCCGTAAATGTGGCAGGAGGAAACACGTGACCGGCCCACTCAGCTGTCCAGGGGCGTGGTCAAGCCGGTAGTGCCTTGGCACTCCAACTGTTCTTGGATGAATGGGTTTACGACAGCTGCGTACAAACAGTAAACCCATTCATGTGGATTCACAGGGACTTGGGCTTCTGGGAATTGCTCTAGATGGTATTTGTGCCAGAGGGATCAGTAGGCTAACAGTGAGTTTTCCATCACTCATGACAGTCCTGTCACCCATAGCTGATTTCTCCCTTAGGAACCCTGTCACCAGAAATCACTGAGCTAGAACAGGAAGGAGGAAATTGATTGAGTATTATACATGGTACACACAAGGAGTAATATGAGCAATACATCTAGTAACATGCAACATGTGCACCACAACACTCTTGGAAGGCTCTACAAAATTCTTATACACCTTCTGGAACCTGAGATGGAAGAGATGAGTTACATCTGTGGATTTCTGATTGAACAAAATTATGTTCTGTACCAGATGTGTGACAAATATAACCAGGTGTTTTTGTAAAAAGCAGGCTTTCTAACTATACAACTGTCTGTCAGATGTTCCTCCAACCTCCCCCCCTCCCAAAAAAAAAAGAAAATCCATATACAGTAATACCTCGGATAACGCTATGATTTGGTTCCACAAGTCTTGGTGTTATCCGATTTTTAGTGTTATCCGATGCATGTTAAAAGTCTATGGGATGTATCGGATAACGTTAAAGCTCCATAGAGATACATTGTAACCGCACAGGCTTTAGCGGTTGTTATCCGATCCATCCCATAGGACCTTAACGTTATTCGATCCAATTCTCCTCCCCAGATTACTTAACATTATGCGATTTTAGCGTTATCCGAGGTAAACGTTATTCTGAGGTATTACTGTAGAAGCTTTCCTGGGACTTGGCAAGAATGAGACTCTATGCCCTGGTAGGTGGCTGAGAACATCTCCCCCTCCTCTGGGCCCACAACAATAGCCTGAGGGAGAAGATTCCATTGCCTGGCAGGCAGCTGAGGACATCTCCTCCTCCTCTGGGACCACAATGGCCTGAGGGAGAAGATTCCATGGCCTGGCAGGTGGCTGAGGACCTTGTCCCCTCCTCTGGGCCCACAACAATGGCCAGAGGGGAGTTAGTCTGTATTCTGCTTTGATTGTTTTGTGAGGTTGTATTTTATTTATTTAGATTTATATTGCCAATTTTATGATTTTTACTGTACTGTTGCTGTTTTGACTGTAAGCCGCCCTGAGTCGCTTTGGCGAGTGGGTGGCAATATAAATCTGAACAAACAAACAAATAAATAAATGTCAAACACTGTGTATAAAGTATCTGCTCTATACTACAATTACAGCTCATGCCAATAAGCTTAACTTTTAAACAGTCTTTGCTGTTTTCTTACAAAATGTTATTCTGCTGCCTTCCTGTTTCCTTTGTCAAAGAACTTTCGAATACAGTAATACCTCATATAACATTAGTATCGAATAACACTAAAATCGCATAACATTAAGGAATCTGAGGGGAAGAATTGCATCAGATAACATTAAGATCCTATGGGATGCTTCAGATAACAACCGCTAAAGCCTGTGTGGTTACAATGTATCTCTATGGATCCCATAGGATTTTAACATGCATCAGATAACACTAAAAATCATATAACACCAAGACTTGTGGAACCAGGTTTTAGTGTTATATGAGGTTTTACTGTATAGTATTCCTAAATCACATAGTACAATAATACCTCAGATAACGTTTACCCTGGATAACGCTAAAATCGCATAACGTTAAGTAATCTGGGGAGGAGAATTGGATCGAATAATGTTAAGGTCCTATGGGATGGATCGGATAACAACCGCTAAAGCCTGTGTGGTTACAATGTATCTCTATGGAGTGTTAACATTATCCGATCCATCCCATAGGATTTTAACATGCATCGGATAACACTAAAAATTGGATAACACCAAGACTTGTAGAACCAAGTCTTAGCGTTATCCGAGGTATTACTGTAATAGGATTGGTTACATGCGCAAAAGTTTAGTGTGGGTATTGGAGGATAACAGATACTTGAAGCTGACTTCTAAAATGTTAGTTGCAGAGAAGAACTGTATCAAAATACAGTAGTGATCTCTTTTAACATACAAACTAGACCACTCTTAGAAGGGTCTACAAAATTATTATATACCTTCAGAAATGTGAGATGGAAAAGTTGAGTAATTAGGTAGCCTGTGCTCGTCCACATTTGCTGGTCTTCTGTCTGAGGACATCATCAGAGGTACAAGAGGAACACTATATTTGTGGAAAGTCTTATTAAGCAGTTTCTTTACTTCCTCTTCATCTTCTAAGCATGCTATAAAAGAATATACAACTGGCTCACCAGACTCTGAGGCTATTAAGGCTTTTTCATAAAGAAATTCAGCAATGTGCAACCGACAAGCCAAGGAAAGGTTCTCATTGGTAGAATAAAATGCCACAAGAGGGGGCTGGTATGGGTATTTGTTACCCTCAGGAAATCGTATTTCAAGTTCATAAACTGGAGCATTAAGTTTGAGATGAGCATCTTCTTTAATGCTTGGAAGTGTTTTTTGTTTGTGTGAAGGTTCGTGCTTGAATTTGCATCTCCATCCAAATTTACAATCTCCTCGGAGATAGTGTTGACAGATTTCCTGGGAAGCTGGCTTTAACCCACTGCTGGGTGTGTTTGGTTTGCTGAGAATCTCCGTTAAGTATGCCAGGTTTAACATGATGGTCCAAACTCGGTTGTTAATTCTCTCCACAAATTTGTCTCCACAGATGGAACGCAGGGCAAAAGCCTCTTCTCGTCTTTGTTCCAAACAATTTTCAGTACTTGCCTGAGCAGCAGTTTCTGTGACCTGCATCCTTTCTGCAAATTTTTCTGAGAAGCACTGAAACAGCAAATGCTCCAGGGAAGCCCCGATGTTACCATGATAAGATTTCAGCACCACCTGACAACGTTCAGTATCAAAGCCGTACCTAGGGGAAAGACGAGAACAAAATTATTGTAGCTGCACATTCTGGAATATTTTCACACGAACAAGAAGCCCAACTATTTTTAAAAGGATGCTCACTATTACCTTGTGGCAAGAAATAAAAGTGTACACTTGGTGATTTCTATCAAGTATAATATATCCACCTTAAGGGAATGTTCCTATGTTCTTCAATTCTGAGTGAAACACTTATGTGATTATAGAAGTATAAGCAGGGGAATTTAAAAAACCACTGTTACAGTAAAACCCCAATTTATGTAAAAGTCTGTTCTGTAGCTTCTTAAGTAAATAGGGGTTTTACGTTAATCAATGCATCTCTATAGGGATGTACTGAAAAATAAAGAATCAGGCTTGAAATTGGTTTTCAATGCATCCCTATGGAAAATCATGCTTTGGGCCCCTACTGGCCAAGATGGTAATGACAGGCACACACACACACACACACACACCCTTTTAAGCTCTTCTCCAAGGCGGGTTCACAACTAAAGCACGTGCCCCGAAAAACCTCATGCGAACAGCGGAAGGAAGCGCATATTCCCCAGCACTTTTCCAGTCCCAGGAGAAGCAAGTAGGGACTGCAGAAAATCATTGCTGCTGCCACTGCTGCCTCCACCAGCGCCACAGTAAGTGAATTTTAGCTTTTAAAATGGTAGCACCACCATTTTAAAATCTAAACATACCAGGAAACCCCTTAAGAAACTCAATTTTTTAACGTAAATCAGGATGTGATTTATGCAAAAACCATTACATAAGCCAAATTTTACGTACGTAAATCGAGTTTTACTTTATTTTGAACACCAAGAAATTGAGCATGAGAGTAAGGAATATAGTCGAAAACAAGCTGGAGGCATTTTTGAAGCATGAAATTATTCCATTACAAGTTACATATCACATAATTATTTTGCGTACACGCAGTAAACCCATTCATGTGGATTCACAGGGACTTGAGCTTCTGGGAATTGAAGTACAAGAACAGATGGAGTCCCAAGGTTTGCCATCACTGTCATAGAGCTTCAGTAGTGTGAATCTGGCACTATTATATTGTGCCTTGCACAATACATACCTGCTCTGGGATAGGCTGCCAGTGGTTTCTAACACCACATAAATTTGCATTTAATGAGTGCATGCCAGTAGGTGGAAGAACAAGTTAAGCAATGAGTTCTCCAAGAAAGAGACTGGGAAGGGGAAAGGATTTCTAGAAGTGGAGGAAAGCAGGATGAAAGCTGTATTAAATGGCATACTAGCTGGGTTGAAATATTTCTATTCTCCCCTACTCCCAAACTATATAAAAAGTACCATATATATTTAAATATAAGTCTAGTTTTCTAGCCCCGTAATGAGGTCCAAAAAGGAGACTCGACTTATACTCGGGTCAACAACCCCGAGGGTCCTAAAACCGCACTGGATTGAGTGACAACAAGATGGGGGGACCTGGGCACGTCTCAAAATAGTGTGGAGAAAATCCTTTATTTCAAGAACACTGGGGAGCAACACTACCGTAAATACTCAAAAACATACCCACATACATGTCTCAATTAATTTTATCTTATTTTCATGTACACTAGTACCTCAGATAAAGATGAGACTTGCTTGCACAAGTCTCATCATTAACTGGTTTTTAATGTTGTGTGATGCATTGATCACATGTAAAAAAAACCCTGTTCCCTTTTGGAAGAGGAAAGGGAACAAGGGGGCGATCTGCCTGCCTCTTTGGAAAAAGGCAGGCAGATCGCAGTGAGCGATCAGCTGCTTATCAGTTCCTTGGGTTGGGGGTTGAACAGGGCGTGCGCCTGTTCAACCCCCCAACCCAAATGCCGATCACACATTGCAATCGCAGTGCCTGGGGAGGTTAGAAACAGCATGGATTGGGTCCCCCGACTTCCCCAGAGGTGGCAGGGGCTCCAAAGAGCCCAAAATGGGTGGGGGAAAAGCAGAAGTTTTGTTCACCTATTCCAGGCTCTTTGGAGCCCCTGCCGCCTCTGGAGAGGTTGGGGGACCTGATCCCCACTGTTCCTGACCTCCCCAGGCAATGCTGCAAGGCAAAACGCCAGGGAAAGAACCCCGGCATTTTGCCTTACAGCACTGGCTGGGTTTGTCTGCAGACTGCGTTCCGTTCCCAAGCAAAGCGCTATCCGATGCTGGGCTCCTCGTTCGGCTTCCCTGTTTGGCGGGCGCAGGGGAGGGGTGGCTGAGAAGCCGACGCCCCCCCCGCTCCTCCCGCCTCTGCCTCCGTAGCTGCAGGGTGGCTGGGAAGCAGAACAGGGAGCCCCCGCTCAGCTTCCCAGCCACCCTGCTGCTATGAACGATTGCATCAGATAACTTTGACAGATCATTATCTGATGCAAAAAAATTTGCATCGTTTTCCGATTTCAGTGTTATCCGATGCAATCGTTATCTGAGGTATTACTGTATTTTAATTATTGAAACTCACTAACAGCTGCTGCGTTTTCCACCCCTGACTTGTAACGTTATGCGGTTTTCACGCTATACGATACTCGTGTTATCCGGGGTATTACTGTACTCGACTATTAGTCATCTAGAATCTTAAGTCGAGGTAACTAATTTGGACCTCTAGAACTAGGAAAATAGCTTCCCAGCCACCCTGCAGCTACGGAGGCAGGGGTGGGGAGGCTGGAAAGCTGACGGGGGGCTCCCCCGTCGGCTTCCCCAGCCACCCCACAGCTGCAGAGGCAAGGGCGGGTGGCTAGGGAAGCCGACAGGGAGTCCCCGTCAGCTTCCCCAGCCACCCTGCAACTGTAGATCGGGTCCTCTGATCTCTCTGGAGCAGGCAGGGGACACGATCCAAGCTGTTTCTGGGCTTCCCCGACGTCCTCAGCCAGTGGAGCAAGCCAGAATGTCGGGATTCGAACCCTGACATTTTGGCTTGCTGCACTGGCTGAGGACGTCGGGGAAGCCCAGAAACAGCTTGGATCGGGTCTCCACACCTCCCTGGACCCGGACGGTTTTTTTTACCAATTTTGGGGTCTCTGACACACACCCCCCCTGCCGAGTCCAGGGAGGTGTGGAGACCCGATCCAAGCTGTTTCTGGGCTTCCCCGACGTCCTCAGCCAGTGCAGCAAGCCAGAATGTCAGGGTTCGAATCCCGACATTCTGGCTTGCTGCAGCCTCAAAGAACTTCTGGATTTTCTTCCTTTTAATGCTAGCGTGGGGGTGAGGGGTGGTTGGGGGTGGGGAAATACCCACCCACCCCCACGCTAGTATTAAAAGACTTATCTCCCTGGAGCAGGCAGGGGAGTTAGAGATCCCGAAATGGGTAAAAAAACGGACTTTTTTTTTACCCATTTCGGGATCTCTGATTCCCCCTGCCTACTCCAGCAAGATCAGAGGAGCTGATCAAGCTGTTTCCAAAGGTTTCCTGTTTCCACTTCAAAAATAAGCTGTTTCCACTTCAAAAATAGCGCACATCAGCTCTAGGGAGGTCGGGCGCCCGAAATAAGTAAAAAAAAAGTCCGTTTTTTTTTACCCATTTCGGGATCTCTAACCTCCCTGCCTGCTCCAGGGAGATAAGCTGCAGATAAGATAAGCAGGCAGGGAGGTTAGAGATCCCGAAATGGGTAAAAAAAACGGACTTTTTTTTTTACTCATTTCGGGCGGCCCTGCCTGCTCTAGGGAGATAAGATAAGCTGCAGATAAGATAAGCCATCCTTCTGCTACAAAACCACACCCTGCTAGAAACTGTAGCAAGCCAAAAACGTCAGGATTTGAATCCTGATGTTTGCCTCATTGTAGCTTGCAGCAGTGTGGGAGAACTTCAAAAATAGCGCGCATCGGGTCTCCCGACCTCCCTAGAGCCGATGTGCGCTATTTTTGAAGTGGAAACAGGAAACCTTTGGAAACAGCTTAGATCAGCTCCTCTGATCTTGCTGGAGTAGGCAGGGGGAATCAGAGATCCCGAAATGGGTAAAAAAAAGTCCGTTTTTTAACCCATTTCAGGATCTCTAACTCCCCTGCCTGCTCTAGGGAGATAAGTCTTTTAATACTAGCGTGGGGGTGGGTGGGTATTTCCCCCCCCCCAACCACGCCTCACCCCCACGTTACATTAAAAGGAAGAAAATCCAGAAGTTCTTTGAGGCTGCAGCAAGCCAGAATGTCGGGATTCGAACCCTGACATTCTGGCTTGCTGCACTGGCTGAGGACGTCGGGGAAGCCCAGAAACAGCTTGGATCGGGTCTCCCCACCTCCCTGGACCCAGCGGGGGAGGGGGGGTCAGAGATCCCAAAATTGGTTAAAAAATGGACTTTTACCACCAATTTTGGGGTCTTTGACCCCCCCGCCGGGTCCAGGGAGGTGTGGAGACCCGATCCAAGCTGTTTCCAAAGTTCCCCCACCTCCCTGGAGGCTTCAAATCCCGACGTTCTGGCTTGCTGCAGCCTCCAGGGAAACAGGGCTTTTTTTAACATTGTGTGATCAATGTATCACACAATGTTAAAAACCGGATAATGACGGGACTTGTGGAACCAAGTCATAACGTTATTCGGGGTACTATTGTATATACAAAAAACTTACCTATTGAGTTAGCTGCAAGTGTTCTTTACCAAGTACAGTACTCTGCAGGCATAAAGACTAGAACCATGCTTTCTCAAAAGAAATACCAACCACCTTGAGAGCTCCTCTAGACTGTTCAAAAACCACTAGATTTCAGAACAAATGTTGTTTTCCACACTACTTCATATACAGTGGTTACAATGCTGTACTGCAACCAAAACTGCTGGTGTTGAGAGTTCGATCCTGACAAGAGATCAAGGTTGGCTCAGCTTTCCCTCCTTCTAAGGCTGATAAAATGAGTACCCAGCATGTTGGGGGTAAAACGCTAATTACCTTGTGAACCACCCAGAGAGTACACTAAGTGCTATGTATAGGTATATATGTATAATTGCTATTGCTATACATATTTATGCAGCCTTTCAGCAGTTTATCACAACTAGACAACTTAATTTTTTCCTTTTGATCCATGAGAAAATAATCACCTGGAAAGTTTATGCACAGCAAAAGATGACACTTCGTTTTCCAGAATGTGATTCACGGGTGCTGGAGAAGGTACAGTCATACTCATTTTGGGAACTGCTTTGCTTTCTAACAAGCACTGGTCATCATCCAAATAATCTGGTTCATCAGCGTCATAGTCATCCAACCCAGGCATCCTGAAAAACATGGGCAGTTCAGTTTCAGTTTACTGCAGGGGTGCCCAAACTTGCAGGCCACTAGCTGGTCATGTGGTTCAGTCAGCCGGTCATGTGGTTTCTCGAAGCAGAAGTGCCTTGCAATCTGTTTTGCAGCAGGATGAGATAGATTTTAAGCAGCCATTTTCTCTGTTTAAACCAGGGGTACCCAAATTATGGCCTACAGGCCATAGTTTGGGCACTCCTGGTTTACTGCATAATGGCCAATCCAACCAGGCAGCCCTATTTGTTGCTAATGAAAAAGCATAGTTCTGGTAACTGCAATTACAGCCTATCTTACTCTGCTCAGAATTATTGCATTAAATGATTTCTTTTGCAGATCTAAATCAATTAATTGCACCAAGGCCTCTTAAGACAAAAGTGGACATAGCAGCAGTAAGCCATCGGTATTTAATTATGGACCTATCCCATTCATCTCTAAAGCAGGAAGCAAGACTCTGAATTTAAAATCAAAGGATTTTAATGCTTTCTATGACAAAATTAATCACTTCTACACTTTCCCCACCACCACCACCACTGCATACTTCTATGATCGTAAGTGAGAAAGAATCTAGACCAAATGGCTTGAAGGAAGGGGAAATGTACACCCCTTTTCATATTTATTTTATATCACTCTGAGATTGTTGCTAGCACTATGGTGGGCCATTGGCCCCCACCCAAGACACACAGGCAAGACCTTCAGAGTGAGTGACTGTTGCTTCCAAGATGGACAAGGGATGGATACACTCAAGCCCAGAGGTAGATAGCCATTGAGAAAGACAACCTGTGGGGGAGTAGATGAGGAGGGCAAAGTCTCTCAAAACTTTGGAGCTACAAAGGAGGCAGAGGAAGAAGTGGAAGGGAAGTAGGACACAGGGTGACCTGTTAGATCAATGTTTCCCAAACTTTGGTTTTTGGACTTCAATCCCCAGAATCTTATGTCAAATCCCCAAAGCAGTGATCAGCCAATGTACAGACTTAGGCTTCTAGGAATTGAAGACCCCCTATGGGGCATGTGCCCCACGTCGGGAACCACTGTGTTAGATCCTCAGGATGAATAGGGAGCTTGGGGTGAAACACAAGTCTCTTTAGCAATAAATTATCCAGCTATTTTATCCTCTGTGCCCTCAGATGGCAGCTATTTTACTTATTTTCTTTTACTCTAGTATTTATATACTGTATATGTATGTATTTAAATGTGCAACTGTTTTTAATGTGTGAGTTTGTGCTGTTAGCCACCCAGAGTAGGAAAATCTCCTAGATGGGTGGGGTATAAATATAACAAACAAACAAACAAAGGGTGGCTGGAACTGTACACATCACAAGGATCCCCAGAGAAGGATCCTTATTCAGCTCTGTATGCCCAGAGAGAAAGAAGACAACCAAACATGAGATGGCTTGATGGAATGTGAAGGTAGCCACAGGGTTAGGTTGGTAGGAGCCGAGCAGGGTTGTTGAGGACAGGATAGTTTGAAGAGCTTTCACTCATAACATCATCATAGGCTGGATGGAGATGATTGGCAGTATACAACAAATAATATGGCATTTAATACATTTATAGCCTACCTTTCAAAAGGAACTAACAACTTCCAAAAAACAAGTAACTAACAAAATATAGGAACACAGCAATCATAGAACAGCAAAGGTAGCATAAAACGCATTTAGGTATCAATAAAACCCTGAAACAGAAACATAAAACATTTTTCATTCTCATTAAGTCATGAGTGAAAAATGTCTATGCTGCTGCCCAAAGCAAAGGTATATGGTAAACTTTTCTGGGACCAAAGTTCTGCAAACATGTTCCCATTAATCACATCATTTCCATCGAAAATGCCACCCAGATAATATAGATTCATATGGAACAAGCCACCCTTCAGATGTACTGGCCCCCTAGTTCATCCACACTTTACATACTTGGTTTAGAAAACACTAGCATATCTATAGCAATTATGTTTGCTCTGCAAAGTGTGGGACCATCCCAAGATAACTGAAGATGTTATCTTTTCTGCTAGAGAGCATACAAGCCTGCAGCTGTTTTATCTGCTTAACAAATATTTGCTTCTGAAGTCACCGTGCACTCTGCACTTTAAATCCTACAGCTGCATAGAATGAAAATGGCATCTAAATGCTCAGAAAAATTAAGGATCCTTCATTTCCCTGAATGTAGCATGCCACAATATCTAATTAACAAAAAAACTATTATGGATAGACAACTAACTCTGAGGCAGCAGTCAGATCTTGGCCTTGGAGGTCACGGAGAAGTTCTTTCACCCTCTTCTGATTCTCTGAAGTCATGTTCAGGGTTTGCATTGTGGTTTTTTGTCTTTTCTGTCCAGATCCTTTGTTAACAGAGCTGGGGGGGAGAGCAGAAAATGTTCACATGTATATATGTAATGAATGATAAACACGTACACGTTAACTAAAGCTAAAATTACTAACATCTTCTGTTTCTAAAGGTTCTCAGATAGATGCACCAAGAAATTGAAATTTAGTATGGTACCCATAATAAACAGAGAGTCTGACAAGTCACATACTGATTAGAGTAAATCGTAAAAGTTAAGGAGAAACTACTCATTTGATAGGACTGCAGTGGCTTAGAAGTTAAGACACTGAACTTGAAGACTGGAAGATAGGCAGGACAGCAGTTTGAGACCAGAGTTCTGAATGATGGAGTGAGCTTCCAGCTCTGCCCCAGCTCCTGCCAACCTAGCAGTTCGAAAGCAAGAAATTGCAAGTAGATAGAGACCACTTGATGGGAAGGTAAACAGCGTTCTGTGCACTCCAGTGTCTAGGCATGCCTGCCACATGTCCGCAGAAACATCTAAAGATGCAGACAGCTTTGGCTCTTTGGCTATAAATGGAGAGGAGCACAGAACCCTTGAGTTTGATACAACTGGCTTTCAAGCAAGGGCGACCTTTACCTTTGCTCATTTGATAGAGAAACTGTGTTGTAAAATTAGTTAAATTTAGCAGGTTATGTGCTGTTTAGTAATGTATTTTTCCAAACCACATTGATGCCTTCTCAATGCTAAACAGTATCCATTACATTATCTGGCATAACTAAAAAGTGAAAGCAGATTTGGCCACCAATGTCTTATGGCCCATAGGGTGTCTCTAAAACACATAGTTGCATCTTCAGCAACTTTTGTCAATTATCAGGTCAAATGCAAAGAATGCAAAGAATGACACAAGTCTTGTCGTTATCCGGTTTTTAACGTTGTGCGATGCATTGATTGCACAACGTTTAAAAAAGTCCTGTTCCCCTGAAGGCTGCAGCAAGCCAAAACGTCGGGATTTGAATCCCGATGTTTTGGCTTGCTGCAGCCTCCAGGGAGGTGGGGGAGCTTTGGAAACAGCTTGGATCGGGTCCCCCGACCCCCTGGAGCCAGCAGGGGGGTCAGAGAGCCCAAAATGGGTAAAAAAAAGTCCATTTTTAAATCCCATTTTGGGCTCTCTGCCGCCGCCCCCCCTCCGCCAGCTCTGGGCAGGTCGGAGGACCCGATCCAAGCTGTTTCTGGGCTTTCCTGATGTCCTCGGCCAGTGGAGCAAGCTAAAACATCAGGGTTCAAACCCTGACATTTTGGCTTGTTGCACTGGCTGGGGACGTCAGGGAAGCCCACAAACAGCTTGGATCGGGTCCTCTGATCTCCCTAGAGCAGGCAGGAGGGTCAGAGAGCCCAAAATGGGTAAAAAATGGACCAGGGAGATCAGAGGACCTGATCTACAGCTGCAGGGTGACTGGGGAAGCTGACAGGGGAGCCCCCCGTCAGCTTTCCAGCCACCCCAACCCTGCCTCCGTAGCTGCAGGGTTGACTTTTTTTTACCCATTTCGGGCTCTCTGACCCCGTTCAGCTTTCCAGCCACCCTGCTGCTACGAAATGACTGCATCGGATAACGCTAACAGTTCGTTATCCGATTTTAGCATTATCCAATGCAGTCATTATCTGAGGTATTACTGTACTGAGGAAAAATCCAGTCTGTCAGATCTGCTGTTAGCTAAACTTCTAAGGTACATGATAATCTTGGTAACAAAATATAAAGTGTTTCAACTAACAATTAGCCAGGCATCTAGTTTTATCATAATGAACTGCCTTAGATCATAGCGGACTATTTTTTAATGCAGCTTGCATCACACTCTCCAACTGGTAATGTTTCTTCAGAATGTCTGACAGACAGAACCCCTTAAATCAGGGATAGGCAACCTACACCCATGGGGTAGATCTGGCCCACAGCACCAAATAATCCGGCCCCTGCCCTCACTCCAGCCCCCACCACTGCCAGAATCAGCTGCAGACTCTTTTATGGCAGCCATAAATGGTGGGGGAACCACAAGTCTGGTCCCCTCAATTGTCTGAAGGAGCATGACCCGGCCCCTGACTGGAACAGGTTGGCAACCCCTGCCTTAAATGAAGGTGCTAGCAATTGGACGTGGGAGTGTCTGCATGCAAAACACATGGCCTTCCATTGAGATACACTAGTACCCCGAATAACGTTATGACTTGGTTCCACAAGTCCCGTCGTTATCCGGTTTTTAACGTTGTGCGATACACTGAACACACAATGTTAAAAAAAGCCCTGTTTCCCTGGAGGCTGCAGGAAGCGAGAACGTCGGGATTTGAATCCTGACATTTTGGTTTGCTGCTGCCTCCAGGGAGGTGGGGGAACTTTGGAAACAGCTTGGAGCTGGTTTCCCCACCTCCCTGGACCCAGCGGGGGGGGGGGTCAGAGCCCCCAAAATTGGTAAAAAAAGTCCGTTTTATTTTACCAATTTTTGGGTTTCTGACCCCCCCGCTGGGTCCAGGGAGGTGGGCAGACCTGATCCAAGGTGTTTCTGGGCTTCCCCGACGTCCTGAGCCAGTGCAGCAAGCCAGAATGTCAGAGTTCGAATCCCGACATTCTGGCTTGCTGCACTGGCTCTGGACGTCGGGGAAGCCCAGAAACACCTTGGATCGGGTCCCCACACCTCCCTGGACCCAGCGGGGGGGTCAGACACCCCAAAATTGGTAAAAAAAAATGGACGTTTTTTTTACCAATTTTGGGGGCTCTGACCCCCCCGCCGGGTCCAGGGAGGTGTGGGGACCCGATCCAAGGTGTTTCTGGGCTTCCCCGACGTCCAGAGCCAGTGCAGCAAGCCAGAATGTCGGGATTCGAACTCTGACATTCTGGCTTGCTACACTGGCTCAGGACGTCGGGGAAGCCCAGAAAAAGCTTGGATCATGTCTGCCCATCTCCCTGGACCTGGCGGGGGGGGGGGGTCAGAGCCCCCAAAATTGGTAAAAAAAGTCCATTTTTTTTTACCAATTTTGGGGTGTCTAACCCCCCCCCCCGCTGGGTCCAGGGAGGTGTGGGGACCCGATCCATGCTGTTTCCAAAGTTCTCCCACCTCCCTGGAGGCTGCAGGAAGGCAAAATGTTAGGATTCGAATCCCGACATTCTGGCTTGCTGCAGCATAAAAGAGGGTGGGGGAAGTTCAAAATTAGCACGCATCAGCTCTAGGGAGGTCGGGAGACCCCAAAATTGGTAAAAAAAAAGTCTGTTTTTTTTACCAATTTTGGGGTGTCTGACCCCCCCCCCCCCGCTGGGTCCAGGGAGGTGTGGGGACCCGATCCATGCTGTTTCTGGGCTTCCCCGACGTCCTGAGCCAGTGCAGCAAGCCAGAATGTCGGGATTCGAACTCTGACATTCTGGCTTGCTGCACTGGCTCAGGACGTCGGGGAAGCCCAGAAACAGTTTGGATCGTGTCTGCCCACCTCCCTGGACCCGGCGGGGGGGTCAGAGACCCCAAAATTGGTAAAAAAAAGTCCATTTTTTTTACCAATTTTGGGGTTTCTGACCCCCCCCCCCCGCCGGGTCCAGGGAGGTGTGGGGACCCGATCCAAGGTGTTTCTGGGCTTCCCCGACGTCCTGAGCCAGTGCAGCAAGCCAGAATGTCGGGATTCGAACCCTGACATTCTGGCTTGCTGCACTGGCTCAGGACGTCGGGGAAGCCCAGAAACACCTTGGATCGTGTCCCCTGCCTGATCCAGAGAGATCAGAGGACCCGATCTACAGCTGCAGGGTGGCTGGGGAAGCTGACGGGGACTCCCTGTCGGCTTCCCTAGCCACCCGCCCATGCCTCCGCAGCTGTGGGGTGGCTGGGGACGCCGACGGGGGAGCCCCCCGTCAGCTTTCCAGCCTCCCCACTCCTGCCTCTGTAGCTGCAGGGTGGCTGGGAAGCTGAACGGAGAACCCCGTTCAGCTTTCCACCCACCCTGCTGCTAAGAACGACTGTATCGTATAACGTTAAAAATCACGTTATTTGAAACATGATTTTTCCAAAAATCTTGTCACGTTATACGGTTTTAGCGCTATATGATACTCACGTTATACGGGGTATTACTGTATCATCATTTCCTGATCTCTCTCTTCAAAACACCAGTCTTTTACAATTTGAACAAATTGTTCAAATTCAAACATTAAATTTTTACCAAATTCATCCTGCTCACCTGGGTACATCTTTTGTTCCACTGCAAAGAGCAAAATCATACTCCCAGTTTTTGTCACAATCTTTTTTGCTGCCACTGGCTTGAGATTTGTTTGGTTTACCGCCACTACCTCCTTCTCCCTTTCCTTTTCCTCTTTTCCCATTTGATTTTCCTTTTCCTTTCTTTGATGAACTCATCTTCTTTCTCTAAAAGAAAACACAACCAAACAAGCATCAACTTCAGTGACATATAAAACCAAGTTCATTGTCCAGATATATAGTAACTATAGCAAGTGTTATTCTATTTGCCTAGCATTGACTAAAAGCATCACTCCAACATTTTCTTCTCTTCCACAAACCATGAAACATATCCTGGAAGTATATACAGTAATACCTCGGATAACGCTAAGACTTGGTTCCACAAGTCTTGGTGTTAACCGATTTTTAGTGTTATCCGATCCATGTTAAAATCCTATGGGATGTATCGGATAACGTTAAAGCTCCATAGAGATACATTGTAACCGCACAGGCTTTAGCGGTTGTTATCCGATCCATCCCATAGGACCTTAACGTTATTCGATCCAATTCTTCTCCCCAGATTACTTAATGTTATGCGATTTTAGCGTTATCCGAGGTAAACGTTATCCGAGGTATTACTGTACCACTGAATTCTGTGGGACTTGCTCCTAAAGCAAAAGAAAAGCAATCACATTTATTTACTGCCCCATAGTGCTTAATGCACTTTCTGGGTGGTTCACAAGTTAATTAGCATTTTGCCCCCAACTTGCTAGGTACTCATTTTACTGACCTTGGAAGGCTGAGTCAACCTTGATCCCAGGTCAGGATCAAACTCACAACCTTTTGACTGCAGTACAGCAGTTTAACCACTCTGTTACCAGGGCTCTTGTGCATAGGATTATAGCTTTAGTAGCAAACAAGAAGACATAGAGATTTATTATAGTGGTACAATTCTCTGTAGACTCTTCCTAGGAAACATCAAGTCCTGTGCTACAAGATCTGCACTGCCTCTGCTGTTGGACTCCCGCCCTGCCGAGAGAGGACACAGCTGCAGAGGGCTGTGCCTACAAGACCTGTGCCACCGCCACCGGATTCCCCATCCGTTGTCCACCCAGCCAGAGGGGTAGTGGCTATAGCTGCAGATGGCTGGTAGCTGCTTTTGTAATACCTTTTGGAATATTTTGTAATGTCTCTGTAGTTCTGTAAGTTTTTGCAATGTTAATGTAATGTTTTTGACAAAGGCTTTTATGTCTTTTGTAATATTTTGCAAATGTCTTTGTAGTTCTGTTTTGTTTTATGCAATGTTAATATGTTTTTGAGGTACACTCAGTGATGGGAAGCAGCAGGGTCGCACCAGTTCGCCAGAACCGGTAGTAGTTTTGCCCAGTGTCCTGGAGAACCGGTAGTGGCTTTTTGGGGGAACCACCTTGGGGGCTTACCTTTTCGCCGGCTCCCCCAATGCGCATGCACGCCTACAGCGCTTGGCGCGCCGACAGCGCTTGGTGCGCTTACAGCACTTGGCATTCATGCGTAGCTACAGCACTTGGTGCGCATTCACGCCTATAGCCTTGGCATGCCTACAGTGCTTGGTGTGCATGCGCGCCTACAGTGCTCTGCCTGATGAGCCAAGCAGCCATTTGCTGCTTGAAGTGTGGCAGCGCAGACCGTCGGGGGGCCACACACAGCCACGGAAGAACCAGTGGCTGCTGCTGAGGTCCTCGGCAGCCTCCTTGCTGTCCTCCCAAGTGGAGAGGAGGAAGAGCAGCTGCTAGCCTGAAGCTCCCTACAGTCTATTCTCCAGGGTAAGTGACTCGCCTTTGGGTGTGGGGTGGGTGAGTGTATTTTAATGTGTATTTAATTTGTATTTTTATATCTATTTAATGTGTATTTATTTTTAATGTGCATTTTTATGTGTTTTATGTCTATTTAATTTAATTTTTATGTGTTTTATGTCTATTTAATGTGTATTTAATGTACTGTATATTTATTTTAATGGGTATTTTATGTGTTTTTATGTGTATTTTTATGTCTATTTAATTTGAATATTTATGTGTACTTATTTTATGGTTTTTTTTACTTTGGCTCTGCCCACGATGTCAGCTCCACCCATGACATTGGCTCTGCCCATGACACTGGCTCCACCCACAGTCTGGTACTAAATTTTTTGGCTGCCCACCACTGGGTATACTGGTGCTATTTTATTGTACTGTAGTATATCTTATTTTATTATACAAGTGGAACCCCATATAACAATTGCATCATACAGCAATGGAATCGTACGAGTGCCTTTTTTTAAAAAATGGATTGTACAATGATTTTTATCGTTGTACGATACAATTTTTTTTTTAAAAAAGGCAAAAGCCAGGTGGCTTTGTGGTGGCATGGGGGAGTCTCCCCCCCCCCATCCCCTTTGTGAACTGGCAGCGCTGGGCTGCTTTCCTCCTGGGAAGTGCATTCCCAGGGGTAAAGCAGCCCAGCGCTGTTAGCGAAAGGGATTCTTGCTAGTCCCCTTGCACAAACAACAGGGGGACCAGCAAAAATCCATTTCGCTCACAGCGCATGGGTGCCTTGGGCTGGAGAAGCACTTTCCAAGGGGTAAAGCACTTCTCCGGCCCAAGGCCTCCCTGCGCTGCTAGCCAGAGGGATTCTTGCTGGGGGCCCTGCTGTTTCCACAAGGGGACCAGCGATAATCCCTTTCACTAACAGTGCAGGGGTGCCTTTGGCCAGATAAATGCTTTCCCAGGAGTAAAGCGCTTCTCTGGCCAAAGGCACCCCTGTGCTGTTAGCGAAAGGGATTCCTGCTGGTCCTCTTGAGGAAATAGCAGGGCCCCCAGCAAGAATCCCTCTCGCTAATAGCGCAGGGTTGCTGTTGTCCTGGGAAGCGCTTTACCCCTAGGAAGCCTTTTACCCCTGGGAAAGCGTCTCTGAGGGCAAAAGCATCCATGCACTGTTAGCATTTCCATGGTGGCAATCATTGTATGAATCATCCCATAGGAAAAATCACTGTATGATATACAGTATGTATCGTACAGCGATTTTTTTGTACAACGATGGACCCATTGGAACTAATTAAAATCATTATATGGGTTTTTACTGTACAGTATTGTAATTAGATTATTGTGAGTATTGTTAGCTGCTCTGAGTCACATAGTTGAGTGGGTGACATATAAATCCAATAAATCAAATCAAATCAAAGATGATTGATATATTAATTAGGTAGTCATCTTTTGCACAGCATTTAAAAGGATAAATTATGACTTGAAAACCCAAATTCAGAAATCTGTTCAATCTCAAATCTCAGTGGCTTTAATCCAGCCACGCTTTATAAGCCTCTGCCCTAGTTTCTCACTCACATGCATATTTGAGTTCTTAACGTTCAAGCCATAATCAATTAATTAACTTTTACAGTCGTTGTCCCAGAAACATCACAGTATAACTAATAAACATATCAGATAATTTTACTCCCATATTTTTTTAAGATCAAGAGCAAAAATTCAGGATTGCAAATATAAAATCTTCTACAGTACACAATTGAGGGCCATAGAGTAAAGATGTATACCAGCACCAAAATCTGGATTCAGAATGTGGAATTACAGCCCTTTGGAATTTCCAGATACCTGAAATTCCATTATAGTCAATATGAATTTTACATACTTTCAATCAGAAAGGCTCAATGTGAAAATATACTTTCTGATGTCTGTGCATCCGTCTAGATTTTATTGGTGCAGAAAGATATAATTTAGAGTGTTTGCTTCCGCTGCTGCCCCTCCCTTGAAAAACCCATAGTACAGTAACTCCAATCTTGGGAATCGGCGAGTTAAAATGGACAGGGATGGGTGAATTCAGCTCTGGAAACCATCATATCTACTACTATGGACAAGAAATCCTATTAAAAAAACAGAGTAGCCATAATTGTCAATAAAAGGGTAAGATAAGCAGTAATGGGATATAATCTCAAAAATAATAGAATGATGTCAGTCAGAATACAAGGCAAACCAATATCACTGTAATCCAAATATACGCACCAACCACTACTGCAGATGAAGCCACAATTGACCAGTTCTATGAGGACCTAGAACACCTCATACAACAGACACCAAGAAATGACGTACACATTGTTATAGGAGACTGGAATGCAAAAGTAGGAAATCAAAAAGTAAATGGAATAACAGGCAAGTTTGGTCTTGGAACACAGAATGAACCAGGCCAAAAACTGATAGAGTTCTGCCAAGATAACGCACTGGTCATAGCAAACACCATATGGTTTGTCCCTTGTGGCGCGCAATCAGGAAACTCTTCTCACCACCCGACACAAGCCTTAGCAAGCGCTAAGGCTCTTGTCAGGTGGCGAGACAAGGTGTGTGATTGGGAAACTCTTCTCGCCACCGACATGAGCCTTAGCTGTGCATTTGTCCCTTGTGGCGCGCGATTAGGCGCCTTGTCTTGCCACCCGACATGAGCCTTAGCGCTTGCTAAGATACATAATTGCTTTTCCTCTGGATCTTTTTGCCTTTAAATCTAGCGCTGGGGGTGGGGGTGGGGACTACCCCCCCACGCAAGGGCAGTGATCTCTTTTCCTGTGGATCATTTTGCCTCCCTATTTTTGAAGTTCCCCCACCTGGAGGCTGCAGCAAACCAAAACGTCACGATTTGAATCCTGATGTTTTGGCTTGTTGCAGCCTCTAGGGAGGTGGGGGAACTTTGGAAATAGTGAGGATCGGGTCCCCTGACCTCCCTGAAGCCGGCAGGGGGGTCAGGGAGCCCGAAATGGGCAAAAAAAGTCCATTTTTTACCCATTTTGGGCTCTCTGACTTCCCTGCGGGCTCCAGGGAGGTTGGGAGACCCAATGCACGCTGTCTTTGAAGTCCCCCCACCTCCCTGGAGGCTGTAGCAAGCCAAAACGTCGGGATTTGAATTCCGCGTTTTGGCTTGCTACAGCCTCCAGGGACATGGGGGAACTTTGAAAACAGTTTGGATTGGATCCCCCGACCTCCCTGGAGCCAGCAGGAGGGGTCAGGGAGCCTGAAATGGGTAAAAAAAATTGGAGGTCGGGGGACCCGATCCAAAATGTTTCCAAAGTTCCCCCACCTCCGTGGAGGCTGCAACAAGCCAAAACGTCAGGATTCAAATCCCGACGCTCTGGCTTGCTGCAGTCTCCAGGGAAACGGCTTTGTTTAACGTTGTGCGATCAATGCATCGCACAACGTTAAAAACTGGATAATGACGAGACTTGTGGAACCAAGTCTTATCGTTATCCGAGGTACTAGTGTATATCTAAATCAAATTCCAAAAACAACATATAATAATACACTATAAAAATTATACAATATCAATCCAACATGTTCAATCCTCGACAAAGAGAAAATACCATATTACAACACCAACTTTAACAATACAATCCAATAACCATTCTACCCAGCCCCCAATTAGTCCAAGGGGTGGCTACTACGAAAAAAAAAATCCCACCACCCGTCGCTGTAGCGGCCTTTAGAGCCCTGGCCTGGGGCCAGTTGCCAAGGTGACCCCTCAGCCTGCTGCAGAAGCCTCTCTGGTGGGGCAGCAAGGAAGTCCTGTGCCTCGGCAGTTCTTAAAACCCTGGCCAGGGCGGGTCCTAGGAGCAGGTGGAAAAGTGTCCTGGGGCCGGTTGCCAAGGCGACCCCTCAGCCTGCTGCAGAAGCCTCTCGGGTTGGGCAGCAAGGAAGTCCTATGTCTCCGCAGATCTTAAAGTTCATAGTTCACGATTAGCCTATATGAGGGGCCGGGGACAGATCATTTGGTGCTATGGGCTGGATCTGGCCCACAGGCCATAGGTTGCAAACCCCTGGTTTAAGCCCTTGCTGCTTTAAGATGCATAATTTAGGATTTGAGAAAGTATGCTCTAGGTTTCTCTTGGTTGATATTTTACAACAACCAGTCAAGGTAGCCTTCTTAAAGTCCCAACTTGTAAAAGTAACATAGCTCTGACCTCCTTGGCTAAGCACCTTCTTTTAGGCAACACTTACCCTTGCAACTTCAAAAATGACACACATAAAAAATATATAAATAGTTATTAAAATAAGTATCAAAAAGTAAAACAGAGAAAAGCATTTCAAGTCAAGGCTTCAGTACAAAATAGAAAAAATCATTAAAGCAAACTATTAAAAAATATATAGGATAGCCATCTACTGTACTTCCCTTTTACCAGGAAAATAATAAAGATTCTAAATATCAGTACTTCTAAGTAATGTTAATCATTCCTAAGGCACTGTGCTTGCCTTTCAATCTATGTGTTAGAGTACTACATAACATAAATAAACTAATTATGTTGGGGTCTAGGAGCTATTTTCCCAGACCAGGCCTGCTTGATGTTAAATCAACACACAAACAAGCAAGAAGAGATCCAGGACAGTCATGTTTATTCTAGAATAAAGAAAACTGGGTGCATACTTATCAAATACAGAGGGAGAAATGGCACAAAACCTCTTCTCCTACAAGCTGTTTTTATTTATTTATTTATTTATTTATTTATTTAGATTTATTATCCCGCCCTAATCAGGCGAACCTGACTCTAGGCGGCTTACAGAAATTCATAAATTAAAACTTTAAGGTTCATAAATTACTTAAAAGTCAATTAAAAAAGAATTAAACCATGAATTTACAAAAATCTAAAAGATTTTAAAAGGTTAAAAGGTTTAAAAAGATTTTAAAAGTTTAAAAGAGTGAGGGAGGGGTGGCTGTCCCATCATATCAGCCACCCAACATGGGACCCCATGTTCCTGGACCCCCACACCTGCCCTGGCAGCCAGGTTTTTAGGCCCTTCCGAAAGGGCAGGAGCTCTGTCTGTAGACGTAACTCAGTTGGCAGGAGGTTCCAAAGGGCCGGGGCTGCCACGGAGAAGGCCCTCCTCCTGGTGCTAGAGAGATGCGCCTCTCTAGCCGATGGAATGATAAGAGAGCCTCTCCGATCCGCCCTGGTGGGACGGACAGATGTCCTTGGGACGATGCGGTCTCTTAAGTATCCTGGCCCACTACCATGTAGGGCTTTAAAGGTAATAACCAGCACCTTGAATTGCACCCGGAGACATACTGGCAACCAGTGCAGCTCCCGAAGCAGTGGTGAGGCACGAGCATAACGCCCGCACCCCATCACTACCCGAGCAGCCGCATTCTGGACCAGCTGCAGCCTCCGAATTGTCACCAAGGGCAGCCCCATGTAGAGCGCATTACAGTAATCAAGTCTGGAGGTGACCAAAGCATGTGTGATCATGAGCAAGGAATCCCGGTCTAGGAGTGGGCGTAGCTGGCGTATTACACGAAGTTGTGCAAAAGCCCTCCTGGCCACGGCTGCCACCTGCTCCTCGAGCAGTAGTCGTGAGTCCAAGAGGACCCCCAGATTACGCACCAGGTCTGTTTGGGACAAAACTGCCCCATCCAGAACCAAAGATGGTAACTCCCGAGATAGCGCAGGACCCCTTACCCATAGCCACTCAGTCTTGCTGGGATTCAGTTGTAGCCCGTTGTCCCCCATCCAGACCCTGACAGCCTCCAGGCACCTGGATAGGACTTCCACTGCATCAATTGGATCTCCACGGGCTGAGATATACAGCTGGGTGTCATCTGCATATTGGTGATACCTCACCCCGTGGGAACGGATGATCTCACCCAGTGGCTTCATGTAGATGTTAAATAGGAGAGGCGAGAGTACCGAGCCCTGAGGCACCCCATATTGCAGGGGCCTAGGGCTGGACCTCTTGCCTTCCAGCCACACCGACTGGGTCCGGCCCCTCAGAAATGAAGAGAACCAGGCCAGCACAGTGCCCTGGATCCCCAATCCTTGGAGCCTTCCCAGAAGGATACCGTGGTCAACAGTATCGAAAGCCGCTGAGAGGTCAAGAAGAGCCAGGACGGATGGATGACCTCCATCCCGTTCTCGCCAGAGATCATCCACCAATGCGACCAATGCAGTTTCAGTACCATATCCGGGCCTGAATCCTGACTGGAAAGGGTCCAGATAATCCGCTTCATCCAGGACTTCCTGTAGCTGCCACGCCACTGCCTTCTCCAAGACCTTACCCAAAAAGGGTAGGTTGGATACAGGCCGGTAGTTGGTAAGTACCGTAGGGTCGAGGGATGGCTTTTTCAGGAGGGGACGCACCAAAGCATGTTTTAAGGGTGCTGGAAAAATCCCCTCCTGCAGAGATGAATTTATAATTGCCTCGACCCAACCGCCTGCCACAGCCTTAGATGCCTTGACTAGCCAGGCAGGGCATGGATCCAATTCACAGGCAGTGGCGCGAACAGATCCAAGAAGCCTGTCCACTTCCTCAGGGCCAACTGGATCGAACTGATCCCAGATAACATGGCCAGACTGTACTCTGGTCAACCCCAGCTCTGTCTCTTCCACGCCGGGATTAAACTTCAAGCGAATCTGAGCGATTTTCTCCGCCAGATAATCAGCAAAAGCCTCAGCCGATCCCTGCCAACCAGGGCCAGACCCCCCTCTTCCAAGGAGGGACCTGGTCACCCGGAACAAGGTCGCTGGGCGATTATCTGCGGAGGCAATAAGGGCGGTGAAATATTGTCGTTTCACCGCCCCCATCGCCACTAGATAGGCTTTAATGGAAGCTCTAACAAGTGTTCGATCAGACTCACTCCGGGTCTTCACCCAGCGGCGCTCTCGGCGTCTCTTTGCCCGTTTGAGCTCCCTCAGCTCTTCTGTGAACCAAGGGGATGATCGATGCCCGCGGGCAAGGAGAGGCCGTAGTGGAGCGATCACATCCAAGGCTGCCGTTACTCTCTCGTTCCATGAGTTGACAAGAGCCTCAGACGAATCGCATTGCAGGTCAAGAGGAAAACACCCCAGTTCCCTCTGGAATCCTTCCGGATCCATTAGTCGCCGGGGGCGGGCCCATTTAACTGGCCCTACCTCCCTGCGGTGAAGCCTCGCCCCCAGGAAGTCTAGAGTCACCAGATAGTGATCTGACCATGGCACAGGAGTAATGTCTAATTTCTGTAGTTTCAGATCACTCTGCCACAGCTCCGATAAGAAAATTAAATCCGGGGTGTGACCACTGCTCCTGGTAGGGCCCTGAATTACCTGGGTCAGGCCCACAGCTGCCATGGAAGCCATGAACTCCCGAGCCAGCCCCTAATGATGGCAAGTTGAAGTCCCCCAGAACCATAAGTCTGGGGAGCTCCAACGCCAACATCGAGACCGCCTCAAGGAGCTCAGGCAGGGAATCTGCTACCCTACAGGGAGGCAGGTATAGGAGTAGGATTCCCGACTGCCCTTTAGGACCCAAACGCAGGAGCAGGGTCTCACAGCCCGGAATATGTGGAGCCGTGGCCCTGACGACTCCCAACGACTCCCTGGCTACTACGGCGACCCCACCGCCCCTCCCCTTCTCCCTAGGCTGGTGCCAAATACCGAACCCAGCTGGACACAGTTCGGATAGAGGAACCCCGTCCTCAGGTGCCAGCCAGGTTTCGGTGATGCATGCCAGGTCAGCCCGCACCCCCAATATGGAATCTGAAAGCAGGGGGGCCTTGTTACAGACTGACCTGGCATTCACCAGCAGCAGCCTAAGGGAAGGGTCACTCTTGACCGGCAGCTCAGGAACCAGAGGTGTAGCCGGGGGGCCAGAACAAGGGACAGCAACTAAACATCTGTCCCGTGTTCCCCGAGTGCGGCCCGCCCCTCGGTACCCGCCATACCGCCCCATGCCCGTCACAACACCAATTCGGGCCACAGGAAACCCCCTGCCCATACCAGACAGAGCCCAATCCCTATTCCCTATGCCACCTCCCAAGATTTCCATCCATCCAATCATTCTTCACATCTTCAAATTTTCCATTTTCTTCTGCTCTTCCCTCCTCCCATCACAATTCAGAGGCCCCAGAGCAGAAACGAAAGTTATCTAAGTCTTGGTTAGGTTTCATTTATAACGACCATTAGGCATAAGGGAAATCATCCATATGATTATATGCAATGCAGTTATGTGATTACAAGCATTACCAATGTTCATATACATATGTGGCGACTGATTAATTAGCCCCTATCAATTAGAACAAGATTAACTGAACTATATAGCTAACATTTTAACAACAAAACCCATCAAGCAGTTACAAACATACAGAAGGCTAGACAGAGCAGTATTTAGTTTAGTACAAGGAAGGTATCCATGCACTTTTTGGTGTACTTAACCCATTACAATTTCCAAGGCAAAAAAAACTACAGCTAGATGTTGTTGAACTGCAGCTGTAACTACTCTGGCCAACGGGGAGGGGAGAATACAATAGGACTTCATCAACATCCAGGATGTGCATTTGAGATCTCTTCTGAGTGGTACTTTTAGAGAAATTAACCTAAAAATTAGATAATTTTTAGATTATAAGTGAAAAAGCTAAAAGTGGGACTTCTTATACACAAAGCACAGTATCTACCCCTCTGCTGAAGTTTTTGAAGTGGTGGCCATGTTAGTCTGTGTGAGCTTATCAGAGAGTGAACAAAATGACAAAAATGTGGCACCTTAAAGACTAACTGCTGTATTTTAATGTGAGCTTTCGTGGACTAAGTCTACTTTGTCAGAGCTAAGACATCAACGTATACACATCAGGGACAGAGACACACAAAGGTTGGCTAGCATAACAGATAAGTATACAAATCAAGGTGGCTTTTTACACCAGGTAATAACAGAAGATCCCTGATTGGTATTCAGATTTGCTGTGAAGTTATGCTAGCCAACCATTGTGTGTGCCTCTGTACCTGGCGTGTATAAATTGATGCCATGAAGTATCACTCTTAGGTCTTGATCCCCGGAAGCTAACGTTAAAATACAGTCTTTAAGATGCCAGAACGTTTTTTGTTTTATTATACCCACGAAAGCTAATATTAAAATACAGCAGTTAGTCTTTAAGTTGCCACAACGTTTTTTGTCGTTTTGTTTACTTTTCCATATACGCCTCGGCTGTGTCAGGTCCTAAGAAGAGCTGTCACCCGTGGATTTATTTTATTTATTTATTTATTTAGATTTATTACCCCGCCCTAATCAGGCGAACCTGACTCTAGGCGGCTTACAGAAATTCATAAATTAAAACCTTAAGGTTCATAAATTACTTAAAAGTCAATTAAAAAAGAATTAAACCATGAATTTACAAAAATCTAAAAATCTAAATCCTTAACACAACACAGCCCACGCCTTCTTCAATCCCTCCTCTCTTCAGGGATGCCTTGGTTTAAGCCTGAAGCAAACACGCTTCTTCTCGGCTCCCTTCTCACAACCAACAGGCTCCAGGTGTCTGCCCATCTCCGGCGCAGGCAACGACCCCAGCAGCGCTCCCGCCTTACCTCTGGTTCCAACTGCGGGCAGCAGAGCCTGACTTTCATTCAGCGCCCCAGCCTAAATAGCCTCCAGCTGCCCGGAAGTGAACAGGCAGAGGCCCCGCCCCCTTGCTTCCGGTTTGGTCGAGCACCTGGTTTCCACGGCAACCGCGAGGCGTCTCGTGAAGGCCATGTCCGGTAAGTGGCGGTTGGTTTGGGCTCGAGGGCGCTGCTAAGATGGAGGGTTTGTCCGCTTTGAAAGTCAGGGTCCGGGAGCTTCTGGGGAAACCGGGCAAAGGTGGGCCTGTTTTCGTGTGAGGAAGAGGGTGTTTCAAGTATATCAGAGGATAAACAAAAGCAGAAACGCTGTGGCACTTTGAACGCGATAATAATTATTGCAAACGCACTCACACACACACACACACACACAAGTTAGTAGCACCTTGAAGACTGTTACATTTTAATGTGAGCTCTGGTGGACCTGATCTCTCTCTCTCACTCACTCACTCACTCACACACACACACACGCACGCACGCACGCACGCACGCACACACACAAGTAGCACCTTGAAGACTGTTACATTTTAATGTGAGCTCTGGTGGACCTGATCTCACTCACTCACTCACACACACACACACACACACACACACACACACACACACACACACACACACACACACACACACACACACGTCGCACCTTGAAGACTGTTACATTTTAATGTGAGCTCTGGTGGACCTGATCTCTCTCACTCACTCACTCACTCACTCACACACACACACACACACACACACACACACACACACACACACACACACACACACACACACACACACACACACACACACACAAGTAGCACCTTGAAGACTGTTACATTTTAATGTGAGCTCTGGTGGACCTGATCTCACTCACTCACTCACTCACTCACACACACACACACACACACACACACACACACACACACACACACACACACACACACACACACACACACAAGTAGCACCTTGAAGACTGTTACATTTTAATGTGAGCTCTGGTGGACCTGATCTCTCTCTCTCTCTCTCTCTCTCTCTCTCTCTCACACACACACACACACACACACAAGTATTTATTATTTATTTATTTATTTATTTATTTATTAGTTCAAATTTATATTGCCGCCCACTCGCCGTGGCGACTCAGGGCGGCTTACAGACAATATATTACATTACAATACAATACAATACAATACAATACGTAGCACCTTGAAGACTGTTACATTTTAATGTGAGCTCTGGTGGACTTGATCCACGAAATCTAAGATTAAAATACAGAAGTTAGTCTTCAAAGTGCCATAACATTTTTTGGTTTTTTTATTTTATCTTATATATCTGATATGCTTCCACAGACTAACACTGCTACCACTTCAAAAATTTCTACTGTATTTTAATGTTTAGCGAAGCTGATATATAATGCCACAATGTTTATTTTGTTACCATTTACTAACCATTGACGAAAGCTCACATTAAAATTTGACTGTCTTCAAGTTGCTACAACTATTTTTTTTTTTAATATATGCTTGAAACACTGAGGGAAGGAGCTGAAAGAAGGAGCAACAGCTGAGCAGCCTGGCCGGCCACAAGAACGCTGCCAACACTGACACTGCCATCTCTGGACTTTCCCTTCGACATAGTTGGTGGAGCTGAGTTTACGAAGTTTTCTGTGTATTGTTTTTTGAAGAGTTTTTGTATCATGATAATTTGATATTTTGTAATTTTGAAATGTTTTTGTATTATGATAATGTGGTACCTTGCAATTGTGATATCTGTTAGCCACCCAGAGTCGCTTTGCAGATGGGGCGGCATACAAGTCGAACAACAACAACATTAATAAAAAAAAGTTGCTACGATATTTTTGTTTATTTTTTGATATGCTTGAAACGCAGACTAACACGGCTACTATTAAAAAAATTATAATAATTTTGTGTTAGAAATTATTCTGGGTTGAAAGGATTTTTCATGGAGGAACTCTGCTCAGGGGAAGCTCGGATGAGATGCCTTTCATATCCCCAAGTTCTTGTCCTACCTAAGTGGTCCCTATTTATCTACAGTACTTGCAGTTTCTCGCTTTCGAACTGCTAGGTTGGCAGGAGCTGGGACAAAGATGAACGCGCAAACCGTCATGCAGTACCCGGATCTTGAACTGCTGACTTGCCAACCTTCCAGCTAACAAGGCAAGTTTCTTAACCACTGAGCCACCACTTTTTCAACTTTGAAGACTAGTAAAGTGCTACAGCGTTTTTGTTTTGTTTATTCTCTGATATGCTTGAAACACAGACTAACACAGCTACTGCAGTATTTAAAAAAAAACACCAAGTAAGAGTGTGTGAGAGTGTGTCCCCTCTTCGGCAAAATGTCAGTTATTACCAGTCCAATGATTATTGACTGCATGGCTTAGTGGTTAAGATCCTGAATTTGACAGCTGAAAGTTTGACAGGTCAGCAGTTCAAGACTCGAGTGCTACATGATGGAGTGAGCTCCCGTCTCTGTCCCAGCTCCTGTCAACTTAACAGTGTGAAAGCAAGAAATTGCAAGCAGAGAAATAGGTACCACTTCAGTGAGAAGGTAAAAAGTGTTCCATGTCTAGGCATGCTTGCCACATGTCCATGGAAACATCTGCAAATGCAGGTAACAATGGCACTTTGGCTATAAACAGAGATGAACACTGAACCCTAGAGACAGATGCAACTGGCTTTTGAGCAAGAGGAACCTTTACCTTTATAGATTTATTGATTTATTTCCGTTTCTGTGCTGCCTTTTTCGCCATCCAGACACCCTATATAGCAGGAATTCTCAACCTGTGGCCCGTGGGCTGGTTGCAGCCCATAGCACCATTTTATGTGGCCTCCCCACCGCCTCCATCACACCAGGAAGTGCCATGTGGTGGAGGAAGGGTAAAATGGCGGTTCAGCCCCTGAAGCTATCTAGAGGACTATGTTCCGGGCCCCGGCTTTAAAAGGTTGAGAACTCCTGCTGTATAGCATGAAACAGACTGTAAAAGGGTTGTAGCATGTCTGTTGGGTGTGGGTCATCCCATGGCCATAGCCAGGATTCTAGACATGGAAAGCACAACTAGATGTGGAATGCTGTTACCTTTCCCACCAAAGTGGCACCTATTTATCTACTTGCAATTTCTTGCTTTTGGACTGCTTGGTTGGCAGTGGCTGGGACAGCTCACTCCATCATGCAGCACTTGGGATAAATTAGAAATGCTTATTAAAGATATCAAGAGTGATGGTTGCCAAATGGATTAAATCCCATTTGAATCCATTTTGAAGGAGGGCAGCAACTTCATCAGTACTGGCCTGGGGCTGAGGAAGACTTTGTGTGCCAAAAGGGTTTAGGACCAGAAAGTGACGTATGGAACTGGCTGGCAAACCAGGTGTGGTGCACCAGCGATGTGGTGACCCCTGCCTGGTGGCTGATTTAGTAAGAACATTCTCTCCCTCTTTTAATCTCTTTTAATCTGTAGGGGTTGGGGTAATTTTTTGTGGTAGTTTTAATGGTTTTATTTATTTATTATTATTATTATTATTATTATTATTATTATTATTATTATTATTATTATTATTATTATTATTATTATTATTATTATTATTATTATTATTCGATTTTTATGCCGCCCCACTCACAAATGCGACTCTGGGAGGCTAACAAGGAAATAAAGCATTACAAAATTACATTTTCAGAATATAACATCAATACAGCATAAAAATATTTTGAGCTTACATATATCAGAACAATATACATTTCAACGTATATGAACACAGTACACCCCCCAAAAAAAATACATTGCAAAGACTCGGACTTATCCTCTTCCCTTCCAGATGAGTAGCAGAGGGGGGAAAAGTCCAGTAATAGCAGTGAGAGTGTCCGTTGTTTTATGGCCGGCTCCAGCTCCTCTGCAGCTGTTCCATCTTCCCCGGGGCTGGGGCCAGCCAGGGAAAGAGTCCGGTGAGGCGGCGAGAGCGTCCATTGTTTAATGATTTTTATGGTTTTTAAAATATGATTGGTTTTATTCTCTGTGAGCTGCCCAGAGTCTTCGGAGTTGGGCAGTAATATAAATCAGACAAATAAATAAATAAACTGAATCAGTGGTGTGGGTGGCATGCTGTGATGCAGAAGGCAAATGGAAGGCCACTGCATTATATTATCAGGACAACTTTCCTGGCTAATTGCCAATTTGGAATTGGATATGGCACTCAAAAAATAAGAAATTAAAAATATCAGCATGTCTTTCTATTTTTATATCATAGCGTTGCACAATTATATTTTTAACCAGAAGTAGGCGACTTCAATATTGTTATTTCAGCCACATACTCAATTTTTTGTGTGCAAGTGGTGGGGCATAAACTGCATGCACGTAAATATCTCCACATTCACAGAAAAAAATGAATGTTTTCTCTTTGTGGCAGTTTTTTCTATGCTCCCCATTAAAAAACACAGTTTTTTTTAAAGACATTGAAATTAAAACACAGAAATGAGATGTCTGAGGAAGGCTGCTGAAGTGAGTAGAAGGGATAAAATCAAGAATGAGTTTGTAAGGGAAATAATTGGAATAGAACCAATCTTAAACTACATACAGAGACAACAAATAAAGTGGTTTGCCCATTTGGAGAGAATGTCTTGGAATTCTATACCATACAAGGCATATGTGGAAAGAGGAGAAGGACAAAGAGCAGGACCCAGAGGAAGGTGGAGAGATAACATCAAAGACAAATTACAAGAACACAACACCTGTGGAGGCTGCTAGAAGTGGCACAAGAATTTTTTATCTCTCTTGTATTTACACTTGAAGGAGTAGAAGAAGACACCTCCAACGTAAAACAATTTTAAAACTCTGGAAGCAAAAAGACAAACATCCAATCTTTTTTTAAAAAGAAAAATGTATAATTTCTTTCTATGTAGCATGTTTTGTTGCCAAAAGTTTGCCTGATTTTGCAGATTTTTATTTTTAGTTATGTGTGTCATTCTTCATCTCAGATTCGAGAGATGTTACTTATTAACAGTAAATATATGCATTATGCTTGACTGCTGTGTGGCCTTACATCATTAATTTCTATCTACACTTTATTATTTTTATTGCATAACTCTCCCCCTCCCAAATGTTAGTGCAAGGCTGGAGAGAAATTTTGTTGCAGCAAACCTGGTTCTTTTGGATTTGTTAGGAAATTTGTTAATGAAAATTGATACTCTCAGCTTGAGAAACTTAGCCTATTGGAAATAGTGAAACTACCACCTTTTAAAAAAAAATCAGCATGCTCAAGGTTCATATATTATAAAATTATATCGGGCACCATATGTTATTTACCTATTATTTTTCCATTTTCTACATCGACACATTTGGATTGTTAAGCCTGTGCTTTTAAAAGATAACTGAAAGCAGTCTTTTCTCTCAACAGGTTCTGTGGTTTTTAAAATATCATTTATATTTCCAAATCAAGATAAGTATGGTAAAGATATTTTAGTATATTACAATTGCAATGATTATTGTAACAGAGGGGAGTCATTCATTTCATTTCATTTCATTTATTTGATTTGTATACCGCCCTACTTGGTACAACCGACTCAGGGCGGTTTACAGAGACCATACATACAGGACAATCAAAAAATATAACATAGTCAAGGTCATACATCATAATACAATAAATATAACAATACAATACAGCAGTGTAATAGACAAAACCACACTGCGAAATCAAATAACAAAATACAGTGTAATGAAACAAAACCACACTGTAACATAAGAATACAAAATATCATTCCAATTACATATATAGTACATGACATAGAAAATAACACAGTAATCACAGTAATCACAATAAAGTGATGAGTAACATCACTTTATTGGAGAAAGTCGCTGTGAACAAATAAGTTGTCATTCTTACTTGCTTCAAATAGGCAGGAATTGTATCAATAATCTGCTCTCCAGGGCTTCATGAAGAGGACTTGATCCATATTCTGGGAATCTAAAATTGCTACAGAGCCACAGAAAAGCCAACAGAACATATAAACAGAAAATACACTTTGAGAGTGAAAGTGGAATTTGCACCAAGAAGTAATGAAATAGTATATGATGCTGCCAAATTCTAAAGGACTACAATGAAGGTTTTGACTACTGTACTTTTGTTAAATTTTACTAAGCTTTACAAGACTTGATTTATTAATATTCTTCCGTGTATAGGCCAGACATGAAACTGCCAAAATGAAGTCACCTTTTTGGGAGTTCATTCTGCAGTTCCCTTTACCTGACCTAATGTGAGGAAGATTAGCCAAAAACACAAAGTTACCTTTACCAGGGTATACCTGATTATGGTTCAAAAATACCACAATGTTCGAGGAGGCTCTTTCTGCGTACCCCATTTATTAATATTATTTTATTGAAATAGCATGATAAGTGTAATGCATTTTATTGGGTTTTTTCTTTTTTTCCCTCCCCCCCCCCCCTTTATTAGATGGTGAATGTACAAGAACACCTGATGGAATTCTTGAGAGGAATGGTTTTGGAGTTCATACCACTCCAGATGGCATTATTTATCAAGGAGGGTGGAAGAATGATAAAGTATATTCTAAATATATGCAAATATCTAAAAATACTAAAGTGATTGACTTAACCTCCTAATTTAATTAATTAAAATTAACAAAATTATGTCAAGTATTAATGTGCAGGAAACCTTAGTTAAGAAGTAAAGTCTAGATTGTACCCAGTGGTAATTTAGGCATATTGCCTATTTTAATGCTGTCAGCCTACAATGCTAATCTGTTCTTGCCAGCATAGCCAGTGGTGAGAAAATATGGCAGTTGCAGTCCAAAAAATGTAGACGGCTACATTTGTCCCAGGGACTGCAGTGGCTGAGTGGTTAAGATGCTAAACTTGAAGACTGGAAGGTCAGAATTCAATGCCTGAGTACTGCATGACGGAATGAGTTTCCGTCTCTGTCCCAGTTCCTGCAAACCTAGCAGTTCAAAAGCAAGAAATTGCAAATAGATAAATAGGTACCACTTTGGTGGGAAGGTAAAAAACATTCTGTGTACTCCAGTGTCTAGGCATGCCTGCCACATGTCCATGTAAATGTCTGCAAATGCAGATAGCACTGGCTCTTTGGCTATAAACAGAGATGAGCACTGAACCCTAGAGTCAGATACAAATGGATTTCAAGCAAGGGTGATCTTTACCTTACTTATGAGAAAATGCTTCTACTTACACTTCTTTTGTGCCCATTAATTTTTATTTATTATAGCCATCTGTGCCGCATTCAATTCTCAAAATTTAGTGGAAACTGGTTCTCTTGGTTTGCAGAAGGGCATTAGCTAAGGGAAATCTCTGTGAACTGGCCACTGAGTAGTAGCATGGAAGAATACCGTGTGTGTGTCTGTGTGTATGTCTTTTTATTACATTTGGTAAAGAAATTATATTGTCATTAATTGTATTACTAGTCATATGATTTTTGTGGAGTTCTGTGGTGTAATCTCCAATCTAAACTTATTCATGATAATAGGCTTGGGTGGGTTTATCTTTCTGGAGAGAAGAGGACTGCTTTTGGAAACTACCCTTGTTCATTATCACTTGGAAAGAAACTCTAGTGTTCACATGGCTTTTAGCTGGTCTGCTTTTACCATTATGGTGCATGAGGCAGTTTCTTTGCATCTGTCTGTCTGTCTGTCTGTCTGTCTGTCTGTCTGGTTGGTTGGTTGGTTGGTTGGTTGGTTGGTTGGTTGGTTGGTTGGTTGGTTGGTTGGTTGGTTGGTTAGTTAGTTAGTTAGTTAGTTCTTAAGCCATTTTTCTCCTGATCCCAACGTGGATCATAATGTTAAATCAAGTAATAGCAGGGTATCAAGAATGTAGAGTCCAACCTACACTGTCAGAATCCTGCCTTTCACCATCCACTTCTTTCCTGTCCTCCTCATACTGCCACTTACTTTCCCTTTTACACCTCTAGGATTGCTTGCCTGCCTAACATCTTGATACAATTCTGTTAAAGAAATGTTGGCCACACAATGTGCTGCATCTTTATGCAAAGCTATTACATTGTAAAAAAGGTGCTGGTTGTGGTCAGTATTTCTTTATAGGGAGAGTTCTCTCAGGGTGGAAGGCTAAAGGGTGAGGTAAAGTGGTGATAGTGGTGGCACACAGCAGTGGGGAAGAGCAGGAGCAAGACAAATGGGGATGACATTAGTGGTGGTGATGTTTCTCCTCGGGCTTCTGTTGCCTTGATAAGATTCAAGACTGCAGCCTTAAATGCATTAAATCTCAAAGAAATTACAAGCTGCAATTAACATTTTATAAATGAGTATTAATCTGATGACTGAAATTCTTATTAAATCAGATGAATGGTTTAGGAAGGCTGGAACATCCCTCTGGTGCTGTTTATGAAGGTGAATTTAAGGACAACATGTTGCATGGAATAGGAACCTACCTTTTTCCTAATGGAGCCAAGTACATTGGACAGTTCAGTGAAAATAAGTGAGTTGAAATGAAAGCAACTGAAAGTTTATTGCCTTGATGCAGAGAATATTAATCTTAATATGTATACTGTACTAGCTTTTTATTAGAATCATAGTCTGCTGTTAACTGTTTCTATAGATCAGTACAGCTCTTTTTTGATATTTTTATAGGACAACAATGCTTTTGATTATGACTTGAGTCCTATTTTTTTGTATTTTTTTTTTGTATGTAGACTTATATGTCGCTCTACTTGCCAAAGCAACTCAGAGCGGCTAACACAACATGGGCAACATATATTACAATATCAAATATAAATACAACATAAGCATATACAGTCAATTAATCTAACATAAAAATGAGAATGCAATACAATCAGGAGAGTCAATCTCTGTAGCAATTTATCAATATAAAAATCAAATCCCGCCTGCTGAGAAAAACTATTACAAATACTAGTACAGATATACAATACTAAAAAGATATCTCTATTCAGAATATCTCTATTCAGATATCTCTGGTCCAGGTATTCCTCAGTGGAGACTGGTAGCTCTGATATCAGTGGTGCAGTGAAACTGCTTTGGGAGCAGTCAAAATGTAAAAGAGGTTATTCAAGATTTATAGAGGGTGTCAAAAATGTATAAACATTTTAAGTAAGGGGGGAAACTATTAATATTGTAATACTCAATATATACTGATAACAAATGATGAATACAAATCATGTTTGGCTTCTGCATTTACAAGAGGTGCTCAGATTGGTTACCATCAGCGTCCAGACACTTCAGTTAACTACTGCTTGAGCAATGTTGACTAAAGTGTCCCAGATCTTCCTTTGTGCACATTACACACAGTACCATGCATCTCAAACTTATCATGAATGTGTACAGTTGTTAGGTGTGTTGGAGGTTCTGTTGTATACTCACACCTCCAGTGTCATACTTCCACAATGTTCTTGAATTTCAAATACCACTTCAAATGGTCTTGTGCTCCTTGAACAACAACTGTTCTTCCACCATTTTCTTTGACTGTCCTGCCTGTCTCATGTTGATGCTAGCACTCAGTCTTTGGAGACAATGTCATACTACACATTACTACTGTAATTCAATTCAAGTTTTAAAAGTAAGACATAGATAACATCTTTTAAAATGTGTATAACAATTTTTGGCATCCCTTGTAATTTAAGGAATATGGCTCAGCACCTTGGATAGCCCTCAGAAATGTTTACAGGCATGACACACAGGAGTTTGTCCAGATGAGCCACATTTAGGTGACTGTCAGGTGGAACTCCAAACTGTGGCTGCTGCCATCATTTTAACACAATCGCTTTGCTCTGTTGTAGGTTGGAAGGAAAGGGAGAATTCACAGATACGCAGGGTTTGGAATGGGATGGCACATTTCATTACACAGCAGCACCAGGGCTGAAGCTAAAGCTGGACATGTGAAATATTTTGTTCTAGAAGAAAAGCAATTAGTATTTTAAATTCTGATACACAGATGTTCAAATAAAGAAAGGATGGTAACGAAAATACAATATAACTAAATAAAGAAATGCTAAATAAAATATATGGTTATGCTCTGGACATTATGAATAGTTGTTATTTATTTATGTAACAGATAGGAACTGTCACCTGAAGTCTTAGGCTCTTCATCTTATTTTTGTGTAATGAACAGGGACTAAATATTGATAGTGCCTAAGAGGGTCACAGAAGATGTGTGCAGCTCACAAAGACCAACTGTGCTCCTGCCTGTATGAAACCCAGCTTTGGTATTTGATGGACACTTTATTTATTGATTTTATATTCTGCTCATCTAGGATTTTGTCCCACTCTTAACAGTTTACATCTTGAAAAAGAAGGACAACCAAAGAACCAAAAAATCATGATCTCAGCAGCAATATCACGCAGCCACATAAATAAAAAGAGAACTATATAAATTAAGAAAAACAGGACGGGCAAAACAATGAAATATGCAAATGTAAATTCTAATAAATGAAGTTAAACATTGTCTTAATTGGCTGGGGGAGAAGTGTTCTTGAAAGCCTCCTTAGAAAGCACTGCTTTAAGATGTTTCCTAAATACTGAAATACATACATACGTTGGATCATGGAGAAAACAAAGGAATATCAGAACCAAATCTACTTCTGTTTCATTGACTACACCAAGGCCTTTGACTGTGTGGACCACAACAAAATGTAGCAAATAATTAAAGAGATGGGAATACCAGAACACCTTATATACCTCATGAGAAATCTGAGCATGACTCAAGAAGCAACAGTTAGGACATAATACGGAAGGACAGAGTGGTTTGGAATAGGAAAAGGAGTAAGACAAGGCTGCATATTGTCACCCTGCTTATTCAACTTATACACAGAGCACATAATGTGCAATGTAGGGATGGAGGAATCACAATTGGGGATCAAAATTGCTGGGAGAAATATCAACAATCTGAAATACACAGATGATACCACCCTAATGGCAGAAAATGAGGAAGACCTAAAGAAGCTCCTGATCAGGTTGAAAGAGGAGAGTGCAAAAGCTGGCTTGAGACTCAACATCAAGAAAACCAAAATAATGGCAACAGACTCTATCCGTTCCTGGAAAATAGATAGGTAAGAAGTAGAAGCAGTGACAGATTTTACTTTTTTGGGATTGAAGATCACTGCAGATGGTTATTCCAGCCATGAAATAAAAAGGCAATCGACTCTCGGGAAGCAAGCTATGAGAAACCAGGGAAACATAGTTAAAAGCAGAGACATCACCTTGCAAACCAAATTTCACATAGTCAAAGCAATGGTATTCCCACTGGTAATGTATGGTTGTGAGAGCTGGACCATTAGAAAAGCTGAGCGCAGAAGAATAGATGCCTTTGAGATGTGGTGTTGGAGGAGAGTTTTGAGAGTCTCCTGAACAGCGAGGAGAACAAATAGGCCAATCTTAGAAGAAATCAACCCTGACTGCTCCTTAGAAGGTCAAATAGTAAAGCTGAAACTGAAGAACTTTGAACATCAAATGAGAAGAGAAGACTCACTTGAGAAAGCCTTGATGGTGGGAAAGGTGGAGGGCAAAAGAGAAAGAGGGCAGCCAAGAATGAGATGGCTGGATGGTATTGTAGATGCAGTAGGCACAAAGCTGGGCGGGTTGAGGAGGATGGTGGAGGACAGAGGTGTCTGGAGATTGGTGGTCCATGGGGTCACGAAGGGTCGGAATCGACTGTGCGACTGAACAACAACAAACACTCAACATTGAGTAGCTGGCTGTACGGTCTACTCCATTACTGTAGGGGGATGTCCGGATAGACAGAATCAGTACATAGCAAAAACAGAATGTCTGCTATACCTATGCTAAGTTTAATGCTGAACCAAAGTCCATTTTCAAAGCTATAATTTTTTTTGTTTCCATTATATTGTGAATCACCTTCTAGAATGTTGCTTTACTCTGCCAACAAAATACCATCATCTCTCCCATGCAATGCAAACTGCAGTGTCTGGAGTGTGTGGGCATGGATTTAATCTTCAACCCATATGAATCTGACTGCCCACTGCCTGGCGTCAGTACTTTATGAAGCCAACTCTCATTTGGCTATGAAAATTGGGTTTAACTCAGATGGGGATATACTGTACCCTTTTCCTTTTTCACAGAATGGTGGTTCAAAGTGAATTCTGCTTCTTGCAGCTGGCTCATCTCCCATCCAATTAGATGAAATCCGCAAAGAACATAGCTTGAAGCTAGAGCAAAGCTGATAGTTTTTAACTGCTACTAAAAAGAAAACACACACTAGAATTTACAATTTTAGCAAACACCACTATAGTGTTGATAATTTGGCTTCATGTTATATTCATTGCTGGGTTAACCAGCAGGGAGAGATGCAAAGCTTTGACCTGCGGATTGCATAATTAGAAGGCTTTAGACTGGATATGCTTGAATTTGAAATTAACAATTAGCATGTGATAGACCTACTTCAGAAAATATCAGGCTCCTGTCGCTGCCTTCTTGCTTCCCTAAATTTAGAGAGTCATTTATTCCCGACTCTGCAAGATGCTGAAGCTGCAAGAGACAGAGCACATCTGAAGGTAAGTTTACAATCTATTGTATTTCAATTTCATACAGCTAAGTGCTTTTAATAATAACACAATTGAGGATCTACACTTTCTAAGTAATGATTAGCACTGTATTCAAAAAAAGCAAGGTAATTTTCTAAGGTTAGGATGGCCAAGTTTAACACATTGGGGAACTGGGCAATACATTTCTGCTTATGTTTCCTCAAACTTAAACCACACTGAGTTAGAAACTGACATACGAATGCTAAATGAGTATAGGATTGCAGCCTAAAATTTCAATTTTGTACACAATTACCTGGAAATGAGTCTCAATGAAATCAAAGGGGCTTATTTCTGAATGGTGAGTGAGAGAGAAAGGAGAGAACTGTGCTGCAGTTGTGTTTTTGTTTCTGTTTGTTAATATCTATTGCCTGTATGGTTGACTTATGATTATTATAAAGAATAATACAAATAAGTAACTGAGAGAAGAAATACTCCTTGATTATTAAAAATATTTAAAAATAAAGAGGTACCTATATAGTAACTATTTTATGCCACCCTGATATATTGGAAATCTTCAGATTTTAAGGATACAGTAACTAAAAGTTTTTTTCTTTATTTATTTAAATCAAAAGAAGCCCCTTGTAGATTTAGTCAGTAAAGAGACATAGATTAATTCCTAAGTAAAGTATCTTACGTTGGTCTAGAAAAAAGTGAATTACTATTTTTGTGGTTTGAATGTTTAGAACTAAACTTGTACAGTTTGAACAATTAGAAGGTCAAATAGTGAAGATGAAGCTAAAGTACTTTGGACATCAAATGAGAAGAGAGGATTTGTTTGAGAAAGCCTTGATGCTGGGAAGGGTGGAGGGCAAAAGAAGAAGGGGGCGGCCCAAAATGAGATGGCTAGATGGTATTGTAGACACAATGGGCACAGAGCTGAGCAAGTTGATGAGGATGGTGGAGGACAGAAGTGCCTGGCGGACAGTGGTCCATGGGGTCACAAAGGGTCAGAATCGACTGTGCGACTGAACAACAACAAAAATCTTCAAAACCTGAAATTTAAGCTACAATCCACATCTCATTTACTTAAAGAAGCCCTATTTAATTCAGAAGGAGTTATTTTCTGACTAGACCTATATACATGGGTCTTTAAATATCTTCTAATAATAATATCATAAGCAACATGCTAAAGACTTAACACAGCTAAACGTATTTTAAAATCCCATTGATTTAAATGGGAATGTGCAGGCTTGATATCGCAAGTGAAATCAATACACTCAAGTTATTGCTGAATCTTTTTTACTACCCAATCATTTGTTCAGGACAGTACAAAGTTGGTGCTAATGTGACATATCATTTCCCTGTGCATTTTTTCTACCATCATATCTTTTATAACTTGTCAGTTTCCTCTAATTCTAAATCAATCAAACCATTTCAAACTAGTAATTTAATTGTTATGCAGCCTAATGTTTCTGGTTTCTACAAACTAGGGGTGTACTGTAGTTTCAGTTTTTGGATAGAATTCTTCTGTGAAGAGAACCTAAAATCACAATGTTTGGGGCTCTAGCTAAAAGATCATCTTTTCCCCTAATGCCATGATGGTGAACTTTGGCTCTCCAGGTGTTCTTGGACTTGAATTACTAGAAGCCCAAGTCAGCACTCCTGCTGATCAGGGCTTCTGGGAATTTAAGTTCAAGAACAACTGGAGTGTCAAGGTTGGCCATCAGTACCCTAATGGATTTTGAATCCTGTGATCAGCATGGGCAACTCTAGCTCTGCAGGTGCTGTTCTGCTGCTGTCATCAGTTTTACCCAATATACCAAGAATAATGGGATAATAGTTGTTATCCACAACTGTGGATCATCAAGGAGACTGGTTGATTCCTTATTCATAGGAGAGGAGCAATGGACAGCATTTTCTCCAGTGGCCCCTTAGTTTCTGAATGTCTTTTGTAGGGATATCAGAAAACAAAAACAAAAAAGTAATAAAACAAAAATACTGTAGCACTTTAAAGACTAACTGCTATATTTTTATTGTTAGCTTTCGTGGATCAATGCCCTTGGCATATATATTAATGCAGCCAAAACATATCCTGTTTTGTTGTTCAGTCACACAGTTGAGTCCAATTCTTTGCGACCCCCATGGACCACAGCACGCTCCTCTGTCATGCACCATTTCCTGCCCAGATCCATGCCCATTGCATCAATGATCCTGTCAATGATTGCATCAGAATCTTTTAATATTATCATAACATCATTATAATTTTAACAATATTGTCCTGCCAAAGCAGGATCTTCAGTTTTTGCTGGATCAAGTTTCAGCTTCAAGCACAGAATATAGTTTGGATCTCAACACCAAGAAGATGAAATATCTAGTTATAAGCCTAACACCAACTCATTGCAAGCTAATGGCAGGAACACAAGAAATCGAAAGAGTGGGTAGAATTGTCTATTTGGGAGGTATGTTAATTCAAAATTGGGATTCTGAGGTAGAGATTAAAATAAGAATAGAAAAAGCAAGACCCACCTTCATAAAAATGCAACACTTCTTATCCAGTAGAGCTCTAACTCTCACAACAAAAATCCAAATAGTGAGATGTTACATATTCCCAGTGTTGCTGTATGGAGTCTAAGCTTGAACATTGACTAAAGCATCTGAAAAGAGAACTGAAGCTTTTGAAGTGTGGATCTACAGACGGCTGCTAAAGAAATCATGGGTTGACCATGTGACTAATGTAGAAGTATTGCACCAAATCGATAAAGAACAAGAACTTTTTAAGACGATCAAGCAAAGTAAGCTCCAATACCTTGGCCTTATCATGAGGAACAACATAAAATATAGAATACTTCCACTCACTTTGCAAGGAAAGTTCCCTGGGAAGAGAGGCCTTGGACGCAAACAGACTTCATGGCTGAAGAACCTGAGAGACTGGTGTGGCGTGTCCTTGGAAGAACTGTTCCAAGGAGTTAAGAACAGTAAGACTATCACCATGATGATAGCCAATATCCGCAATGGATATGGCACCTGAAGGAGAAGAAAGCAGGATAGTGGAGGTGTGCCGATTTCTCATTTGGCCATCTTCACTAATGGCAGAAATGTCCATTTTTTCCCCTTCTACTATTTGCTTTAGCTTTCATCTTTACTCACATTATCTTTCAATACATTGGCTTAGGACAGTGGCTCCCAACCGTTTTTTGGCCATGCCCCACCTAAGCGTCTCTAAAATCCTGATGCCACCCCCTATAACATATAATTCTTATTATTCAAAAAGTGAACTCCTATTCATGTGGAGGAAGTTTAAAAGGCCATTCACTGTTAATAACTCATTCTTGAATTGCCTCCCTTAAAATCAAGTTGCCTCCCTGTGGGAACTACAGGCTTAGAAAATCAAAATTCCATTCGACTGGTTTGAAAGGTGTGTTTTTCTGTAATCCCTTTATAGAGCAGGATAACTATTTATCAATACAACTATGAAACCACGTCTATTTCATGAAGTGCTAGTTATTGAACTCATCTTTATTTTCCCCCAGCATTGCTATAAGAAGTGGATCAATAACTCCATTATACTTTTGTCTCCTTTGAAAATTAGGAGTCGGGTCATCTGATTCATCTTTGAACTCCCATGTTCAATTCTTCAAAACCATGGCATGTGGGTTTTTTTGAGTATGTATAATAAATGCTGTGTGAAGATGGGACAGATTTTTTGACTGGATTTGAGGGGGAAAACATTGAACAAATGTAAGAAGGATGGATTCAAACAGAAAAGAAGGTAAATATATATATATTTAAAACATATGTTAAAATCTGGACACAAAATTATCTCTCAGACTGTATAATCTAGATTTAAAAGCAATAGTACTTGGGATTAGATATTACCGAGTGGGTGCAATAATGGCATAATTCTGTGGCTTGCAGAAACATGGCATATTGACATGGAAGACTGTAGCCTTACTTAAGTAGATTATCTCCTTCTAGCACATAGATAATGCAGCAATAGGAGCAACCTGGGTTTCTCAACCTTGGGTCTCCAGATGTTCTTGGACTTCAATTCCCAGAAGCCCTGATCAGCAGGTGTGCTAACTTAAGCTTCTGGTAATTGAAGTCCAAGAATACCTGGGGGTGGGGCAAGGTTGGGAAATTAGAAAGCATTCAGTCAATTTCAGTTGAACATTTCAATAGATAAAAATTTGTTGTAGAAGCAAGGGTTAACTCAACACATGCCAGTTATCATTCTGATCCCCATCACATGTGGACATATTTTGAACATGAGAATGTGCCCGTAATTTTTGTTGACAGCCCTTTGATTAAGGCAGTGATGGCAAACCTTGGCACTCCAGCTGTTCTTGAACTTCAATTCCCAGAAGCCCTGCTCAGCATGGGTGCTGACTTGGGCTTCTGGTAATTGAAGTCCAAGAACACCTAGAGTGCCAAGGTTCTCCATCACTGATCTAAGATAATTGTTGGAATTTTCAGTAACTATTGTAAAGGTTCCAACAATTGGAGGAACTGATGTATCTCGTTTGCCTGGCGCTTCATATGTTGGCTAGATTTTTACATTTGTCATGACACTATTTACATATGATACAAATAGCACGATGTTTGAATGTTTCTTCCGATGTGGTGTGTGAGAATATCTTAAGTGGATGCAGAGATCAGGGATTTTCCCCCTTAATCTCATATTGCACCTTTACTAGTATTACTCCACTTAAGCAGCTCACTGTTAACCAGTGTTGCAATTTTGGGGTCCTACGTGAATTCCCCCCATCTAAAAGTCTATTTAAATATTCAAATTGTCAAGGCAGAGCAGAAACATTCTCCCATGGATTGAAGTGATTATGGCATAAGTAAGACATGATCAACTCCACTGCTGTCTCCTGCTGTGTGCAGATAAGACTGACTGCATTTGAAGCTTGTTCATTTTGCATTGATTCATTAAAATGACTGATTCATATGTCTGATTTACATTAGGCGTGTTTTGAGGGGCTTCATCTTCTAGCCATAGAGGTGTGCTTGCTTTAAGCTGGGAGTGGCCTCCTCCTCAATTTGTATGAATTTAACCTCACATTCCAGAGTTTGGAGTTTTCGTCAAAATTTGGAATGGTACCTGTTGGAATTCAGGCCGTCAAGCATTTGAAACAAACACAACATCTGCGGGTGCCTCCTCTCTTCCCATACTATGTAAAGTTGGACCATTTCATTTACTTCTGTCATGTACAAGATAAAAGTATTTGTCCCTGTTTACAGGGGAGTTTGTAGCTCCTTGTGAGGTGGAAGCACAGTCAGTGGTAAAAGCTAAACAGCAGCGTTATGTGTTAAGGTAGCGTTAAGCAGGCTTTTTGTGGTGAAATGAAGAAGTTAGGCCTCAGAAACACTCATGCTTAAGGTGGTCTTACCAGGGTCATAGCCAGGTGGGGCAGTGGGGGCAAAAACCCTCCTGAGCTAACAGCCCCACCCCACCCCAGGATGCCAATGTTATATATGTGTGCGTGACATTCTTGCCCCTCCTGAAAATCCCCCCCCCCAATCTAGAATCCTGGCTACAGCCTTGGCTCTTGCACACCACTGAAAAGGGGGACATAAAATTATATGTGCTAATATATGCATACAGTTGGAAAAGTAGAGATGATTCTTATAATTTAAACAGAATTGCAATTCCTCTCATTTGAGTGGGGAATACGGTTGGTTGGAGATCTTTGTGCTTGCTGGATTGTGGTACTAACTGCCCAGGAGCACCTCTTCATTCCTATCTCTTGTTTATGATTTTTTAAAAAAAATCTTTAAATTGGGTTGAACTGGGAAGTCCTTCTAAGGGAGGACATCTATGAAAGAGAAATATCTATTCAGCACTAGTTAGACCACATCTAGAGTACTGGGCACCACATTTTAGGAAAAAGGGAAACAAACTAGAGCAAGTACAGAGAAGGGCAACAAGGATGATCAGGGGACTAGAAACCAAGCCATAGGAGGAAAGACTGAAGGAACTGGACATGTTTAGTCTTGAGAAAAAGAGACTGAGAAGGGATATGATAGCACTCTTCAAATACAGTACCTGAAATATGGTCATAAAGAGGAAGGGCAAGATCTGTTCTTGGTCATCCCAGAGTCCAGGATGTGTAATAACAGGCTCAAACTACAGGAAGCCAGATACTGTACTGTATAGGCTATTAGGGAAAATGTCTTAACTTTTAGACCAGTCTGACAACAGAACCATTTACCTCAGGAGGTGGTGAGTGCTCCAATACTGGAAGCATTCAAGAGAGAATTGGAGAACCATCTATCAGATCAGATTTGGTTCAGACTCCTGCATTGAGTAGTGGATTGAACTCAATGGTCTAAAAGACCCCTTCCAACTCAATGATTCAATGATTCTTTGATTGTCCTCTGGAGCTTTTCAGATATAGGATTATCCTTCCTAAAAGAAGACATGTGGCCATCCCAGCTACTATTGCTAAGAGATGAAGATGATGTAAGAACAGGCATAAGCTAACTCAGACACATAAGCCTTTTCCATGATTTTGGTTGCCCTTTAGTTTCAAGACATATCATCTTGTTGGGTAGAGGTCATATTTCTTGTATTACATCTCTCCTGTCAGAAGTGTTCCCCAGCTATTTCCAGATTAAAAACAAGGGTCAAGGGCACAACAACCAGCCTCTATTTGCACAATCACTTTCTTCTCTTTTTAAAAGAGTAAGCAAATAAAACAAAACACATTTATAAAAATATCAATATCAGATAATAATACATTTTAGATATCATTTGTACTTACTTCAAAATGGCCCTGAAAAATAAACAACATGTGTTTCTTATATGACAGTGGTTCTCAACATTGAGTCCCCAGATGTTCTTTGACTGCAGCTTCCAGAAATCTTGGCCAGCACTGTCAATGGAGAAGGCTTCTGGTAGTTTTAGTTTAAAAACATCTGGCAACCCAAGGCTGAGAACCACTGGGAGGAAAAACTTTCATATTATCACAAAACCTACCATGCTTTCTAGATACTTATTTTTCATAAGAATATATGCAGGGTTTTCTTCTGGTGTGGTAGTCCTTGTGCTTCTGCAAGATGGCATTGTTATCTTACTTGAGCATGTAGGATTTTGTGAACATGGTGTGTTTTGTGCCAGACATGTTGTCACAGGAAGCATCATTTTCCATAGTCACGAGACAGCCAAGCCTCAAAGAAAGATAGACCTTTGAGATGTGGCAGAACTGATGAGATGGCTACTTTTGAGTTTTGGGGAGTATAGAGGCCAGATAGGAACTTCCAACCTTGTTTTCAGCTATGATTGAGAAGATCTTCAGCAAAAAACAGAATATGAGATGAATTATAATTGATGTCTGGAGGTGACCAATCAATGTTTTGGGAAGAAATCCTTTTTAGTATTTGTTGGTTTAATAGTATTTTTGTCTGTCAAAAGAAATGCTAACCAAGAAGTACTGTTGGAGAGGATTGCAAGCCATAGTGTTGTTTGTTGAAAATGATTTTTGGAAATGGATATACTGTACTGTAAATGAAACTGCTTCATAAGCTTTGGCTGATATGAAGAGGCTATTTTGCGTGTGTGTGTGGTGGTGGTGGTGGTGGTAGCGATTTTATACAATAAACATTGTACCCAAGTAGCACCAGTTGAAGTAACAATTATTTTGAGGAGGGTTCCAATTAATTAATGTCCCCAAAGGAATGAAAAGACTTATTTGGTATCACAGCAGGAGATAATAAGAACAAGAACCCATCTCTATACCATTTTTGTGTCTTCTTTTAAGGCTTTGTATATGGTCAAAGTGAAAGATGCTGTTTAAATGATATTTATTTATTTATTCAAATTTCTATTCTGCCCTACTTGCGTACGTGACTCAGGGTGGATTACAAAGGGTAATCTTTGAAGAGGTAGCCATGTTAGTCTGTGCAAGCATATCAGAGAGTAAACAAAACAACAACAAAAGACAAAAAGTTGTGGCACTTTAAAGACTAACTGAATACAGGAGTTAGTCTTTAAGGTGCCACAACTTTTTGTCTTTTTTGTTGTTTTGTTTTATTTACTCTCTGATATGTTTAACTGATGTTAGCTTTCTCATGCTGATACAGTACAACACTCACATAGGGTCAAACTAGATATGGCATTACATGCTTGTTTTTTCTGTATTACATAGCAGTCATAGTGGAATGGGTATGCAAAGATGTTAATCTGAACACTTAGATAAACTGCCCCCCTTTAAAAAAAAATGCCCTGTCATTTCCACAAACCCATGTCCTTTGAATGTGCCAAAATGTAATTTCCACATTCCCGGATGGTCTGGCCCATTCAGAGAGCACCAGATTGGTGAGGGCTTCCTTAAACTATATCTGCATGTTATATTATGTGGCAGTGGTGGCGAACCTATGGCATGTGTGCCAGAGGTGGCACTCACAACCCTCTCTGTGAGCACACATGCCGTTATCCAAGTACAGAATTTGCTCCCTCTGCCCAGCAGCCCAATTGGAATGCTTCCTCCCTTCCCCCAGCACAGAGTTCACTATGCCTCTCTACCCAGCAGTCCAATGGGAGTGCTTTCTCCCTCCCCCAGCACAGAGTTTGCCTCACCCCTCTGTTTGGGCACTCGGTCTCTTAAAAATTCACCATCACTGTTATATGGTTGTTAGATTTAGTTCAATGTGAATTTTCTTGGATTATAATTCTCAGACCCAAGAGAATTGATTTTAGACCATTGGTTACCAACCTTTTTTTTTTGGCCATGCCCCACCTAAGCATCTCTAAAATCCTGATGCCCCACTCCTGTGATATATAATTCTTACTCCTATTTACATAGAGGAAGTCTAAAAGGCCATTCACTGTTAATTACTTATTCTCAAATTGTCCCCCCTAAAATCAAATTGTCCCTCTGTGGGGCGTGTGGAGTTTCGGAACCATGGCTTTAGACTGATCTCATATACGATGATTCTCATAATGTTACTGAAGCAAAAACTTAACAATGTGTGATGATTTTATAAATTAATGCACTCGCCATTTGGGCTCCATAGAAAAGAGGGGTTGAGTAGTGACAGTAGGAAGTACTGTAATGGGATTTGTACAGATAAAGTCATCTATATATACCCGCTGGGAATTTAACCCATAGTGTCTAAACCAGGAGTTCTCAACCTTTTTAAGTTGGGGTCATGCTCCCTCAGACAGCTTCAGGGGCCAGATGGTCATTTTGCCCTTCCTACACCACATGGCACTTCCTGGAGTGGTGGAGGTGGTGGCAGGCCACATAAAATGGTGCCAGAGGATGCAGGTTGAGAATCTCTGGTCTAAACTCTTGATATTTCCTTTAGAAGCAGTATAGGTATTGGGTAATAACTAATTAATATTTTGTATCAGAAAAGGAAACTAAATATAGGTACAGTAATATCTCGGATAACGATTGCATCGGATAATGCTAAAATCGGATAACGATGCAAAAATTTTTTGGGGGGGAAATTGCATTGGATAATGATCTGTTAGCATTATCCGAGGTAATTGTTCGTAGCAAAGGGGTGGCTTGGAAGTTGAACAGGGGTTCCCCATTCGGCTTCCCAGCCACCCCGTAGCTGTGGAAGCAGGGCCAGGGTGGCTGGGAAGCCGGTGGGGGACTCCCCGTTTGGCTTCCCAGCCACCCCGCAGCTGCGGAGGCAGGAACAGGGTAGCTGAAAAGCTGATGGGGGACTCCCCTGTTCTGCTTCCTAGCCACCCTGCCCCTGCACCCACAAGGGTTCCCTTCACAAGCAAAGGGCTATCCCAGCGTCGGATTTGACAAGTCATGATTCTGGGGAGGCAGAACTAGGCTAGGAACCTGGTCGTCCTTGGATCCAGATGGGGGCAAACCTGGACTAGGAACAGGCTTGGGCTCCTGATCCTGGTTGTCCTTGGAATCAGATGAGGGCTGGATCATGACAGTGGATATTTGCAATATGATCTTGTTGGAATCTGGCTTGAATATCAGGCATTTTTTGCTCCATATAAGACAAAAACCTTTGTTGCAATATCTGGAGCATCACTCTGCTTACATAGGAAATTAGAACAATGTTTATTTACTATACTCCTTGGTATTTCCTTTCTTGGGGATTGGAGTGTATATTGAATGTTTCTGATCTGAAGGCCATTGTTGTGCTTTCCAGATTTGTTGGATTTTCTTGTTAGAATGTTGACAAATTTTGTCTCTTTGGTTTGAAATAGTTCTATTGGTATCTATCTACCCTTGTGTTTTATTTATTCCCAGCACTTTCATATTAGCTTTCACTTCACTTTCTAAAACTGCAGGTTCTTTCTAGGATTCCTCTTCAAAGGAATCTGACATGCTTATATCTCTTCTGTATAGTTCTTCAGTGTACTGTTTCCACCTTCCCTTTATTTTCCTCTGGACTGATAGTGTGCTTCTCCTGTTGGACATTCAGCTTTCATAATCTAAGCTTAAATTTCCCTTCGATGTCTTGGATCTTATGGAAGAGATTTCTTTTGTGGGTGTGGTTTTGATCAGCAATGCACAAGCAGGGGGAAAGCAATTTATCAGTAGTAATGCATCCCTTCATTATTGAGTAGTAGATGTAAACAAATTGTTTCACTTTCCTTAATTTCTGCCAATGATAAAAGGAAATATTCTATTAAAATTTTTAAAAATTCAAAAGGGTTGTTTCCTGTTTGGATGGGAGGAGTACACCAAAGGGCACACCAGGAATTGAGGTTTTTGCAGTTGAACAAGCCAGGAAGTTTGGACAGGCCTTTAGCCTGGTGTCCATTCCTCTTTGGGTGACTTTACTAATACAGTAGTACAGGTTTGTAATGGAGTCTGTGTTAGGGATTGTAAGTCTTCACATCCTAACTTGGTTGTACGACATATTATACTGCACTGTAGGTCTGTTATACCTTTGAGGTTATGTTGCTAAAGAACACAGGTGTTGATTGTTTTCTCTGTGCTCCAAGAGCTCACTGTATAAAGTAAGGCACAAGCCAGCAAAGTTTTAGCTATGATGCTCACCCAGCTATGAAGTTCTAGCTTCTATGCTCACCGGGTTTCTGATGTCCAACAAGTTGCTACACTTGATGTAGACTTCTATGCCTACTGGAGACGGTCGTACTTGCTGAACATTGCTTATGCTGCTGATGGCATCCTGCTGAGGTTTCCCTTGATTACTGCACCCTCAGCAATCTCTCCACAGAACAGTGACTGTGGTAAGACTCTGAAGAAAGAGAAAAAGCTTCAATATTTTGTTTCCTTAGCTCAGCTACAACCTACCTGTTTTTGTTTACTTTGCTGGACAGCACTGCTGCTGAATAAGAGACTTGTAAATAATGAACTTGTATAGCCTCAGTGAATCAAAGTGTGTATTGAAAGAGACTGTATCTACTTTTGTTCCTGTTCTCCTGTATATACAAGCCATCCTTTACGTTGAGTAAACGCTTTTCTATTTTTGCACCAAAACTCTGGTTGCGTCTGCGTTACTCAGTGAGAACACAAGCACCAGGTGCATACCTCCTTTTTGGCTGCTGCACTGCTCTACATCAAGGTACCAACAATCTGACTCCTTGATGACATTTCCCTCAGCTTCACTGACATCCCTTTACTAAAGTATGCATCTGAGAAGGGGGCAGAAAGATTATCTCTTACTATTTTCTGACCTGTACATTTTATCTTGGCTTAAAGAGGGCATCGTTCACTATAGTACTGTACAGTTTCAGAAATGCCCCATTTTCTTTATTAAACCCAGTCCCTCTGGAGTTTTCAGATAATGAATCTCAATCTATTGCCTCAGGGCTTCATCTTCCAAATTAAAAAGCAATTATCTTTCATGCACACTTTGGATAAATCTACTAACAACCCCTTCCCTGAACACCAACAGTAGCCTGTACTTTATATTATTATATATTGAAGTCTATTTTTAAAGCATTTTAAATCTACTCTTACAGAAATGCTTTCTCAAAGAAACAAGATAGAGTTTATAGGCTAAATTCAGGTGATGTGTCAAATTATTTACAAGTACTGTAGATTTAAAAAGGAGTGTCTCTGAAGACGGCCCAAAAGGCAGAATTGAAGGGGCAAAGCATATTTTGACTGTTCCAATATTGGGAGGCTGCCACTTAGAACATCTTGTGTCTGATACATGACACATTACTGATCCTAGTGTTTTATTCTAAAGAAGGACCTTGAGATGGATCCAAACATGGAAAGAGCCATCAACAAAAAGTGTACCTCTCTTCCAAGGGAAACTTTTCCCAAACCAGACACTCACACATGCATAGAAGGCAATCTACAGTTCAAATACATGCAGACTTTGTAAAAGTTGGAATGTCATAGTTTCTCCCCCTAAAAATGACAATTGTAATTGGATGAGGGTGATTGGACTTCTCTCAGAAATTCTTTCCCTCCCAGAACTATGAATTCAAAAATTGTCATTGAATCTGGGATTATTGTTAAACTGGTTCAGTTATTTAGTATCGTCAGCAGCAAAAAAAATGCATTTTTTTTCCTGAAGCAGGAAAAATGCAATTGGTGTTAATTTGTTTAAGGTGAATCCAAGCTTGCCATGAAGTGACCCAGGTACTATAATCATGGAGCCATCTCCTGCAGCACATATGAAATGAGACATGCAGGATTTAACACCGGGACTATAATGGACTGGCGCAGCCTTGAGGATATTATCAAGGTGCACCTTCACATCTAGTCCATCTGGCATGGCCTCTTCCACCTCCATAACTGTTGGAAATCAGAGTTCCTTCTTTGCTCATTTTGCCATTGGGCCCAATATGATGGTTTCCAGTGGCATATCCTCCACTGCAGGGGACCATCACTCCACCTAAAGGGGCTCATCTGCCTGTAGCCGTTGGCCCCTTTAGGGAGTCAGATTATTTGCCGCCACCTAACACTTGGCATTGATTCGCTGGCCATATGGTCTACTCCATTATCATAGTGGGATGTCTGGCCAGACATGTGATTCAGTGTAGAAACACTCATTTGATCTATTAGGAAAATAGTAAGCAAGAATAGAGCAGGTCTTTTGTTTTTATGGATTATATCTCCCAGAATATCTCAACCAGCATCCTTGTCCCAAGAATTTACTTATTCCCATAAAGGGAAATGGAATGGGAAAAACAGATGGAAGGCATGTCCATGTGAAGAGAAGGCAAACACATTTTGTATTTTTATTAAAATTTATTTGGTGAAGTACCGGTTGGCAATTTGCAGCCCTCTGTATGTTGTGGGATTCCAACAACATCTTTATTGTACTATGACATCATGCAACCCACATGCAATTGCCATTCCAATCTGTGGAAGTTATATAATTTTCAGCTCACCATTCCGGGATTGATTCAAGGAGTCAGTTTTAACTGGGATGTGCAGCTGGGGTTAGGCCTATGATTTCATATCATGCCCTTAAAAACACCACAAATTAGAACAAGGCCATTTTAGCAAGTTCAGTAAGTCTCAGAAATCTGAAGAGCTATTACTTCCAACCAGTGATGGGATGACAAAAATTCTACTACCCTGCCATGACGTCACGGACGTCATGGGCGTGGCCAATGTCATGACGTCATGATGTCATGGCCGAAGCCGACGTCATGACGTCATGACGTCATGACGTTGTGGGCGGGGCCAAAATAAAAATAAAATAAAAAATAAAAATAAACATACACACACACACCCCTCCCTCTCAGCCCACCCACCCAGACACAAATAAATAAATAAATAAAATAAAAACAACCACCCACCCAAAACACAAATAAATTACCCCTCGCTTACCTTTCTTGGGACCTGGCACCCCGACTGCGTCCACAGCCGCCGCCGCCGCCGCCGGAGTCTGCCTGCACCCCTGTGGCGTCCTCCTCAGGACGGTACATTTTTAGCCCGGCTCTGGCCACGGCCAGGGGCGGCGGGCAGCAGTGGCTATGGCGGTGGCTCCAGCCGCGGCTGCCGAGCCTCCCTGGGCCGTCCCCATGCCGCACTGCTGCCGGGCTAAAAAGGGACCGGCCCAAGGAGGAGGCCACAGGAATGCAGCCAGCGGCAGCTCCGGCGGCGGCGGACGGCGGTTGCAGGCACCCAGCCCACAGCCGCCCGGCGGAGGAGGAGGCGTCAGCGGTGTGCCGCGCCGGGCGTCCCCAGGGCATGGGGCTTGTCGGCAGCGGACGGCCCAGGCAGCCCTCAACGTACCGCTGGGGAGGTGCCCTTCTCAGAGGGCTGGTGCCGCCGCCGCCGTCCTGAGAGCTTTAAACAATTTTTTTAAAAAAATTGGAGCTAAAATGGCTCCAATTGACTGCGCATGCGCAGAAACTCAATCTGACACATGTGCAATGCGTCAGATTGAGTTTCTGCGCATGCGCAGTCAATTGGAGCCATTTTAGCTCCGATTTTAAAAAAAATTTCTTTCGGTGAGGCGTCCGGAACCGGACGCCCCAAAAGTGGACTCCCCTCCCGGAGAACCCTCCGGAATTGGTCCTACCAGTTCCAGGGAACCGTCTGGAACCGGGGACATCCCATCACTGCTTCCAACACAGGAAAATCAAGGCCAATCTTATGGTGATGATTAGGACACCAATCAGGTTAGGACACATTTCAAAGGGTAACACATTTTGGATAATAAAGTCTTTTACTAGTACATTACTGTATGCATGTTTCCTTAGAAGTAAATCTTCATGTACTTGTTAAAAGAGCTTGTTAAAAGAGATCTTTCTGTGTCAGAAGTGGTGCCATTTGGATAACTACCCCAACATGGTGTCCCATGTGCAATGTATGTGTTGGATAACCATGACATGTGAGCTCTGCAGGGGCTGCTATGTTTGGATTCACCCTGGGCAGTCAAAAGTCTGAAAACGTTTCTTTGGTTATCTTAATATGATCTCTCTTTCACAGAGTATCACTAGGTATGAATGCAGTCAATGACAGTAACATACTCATCAGTTGCCATACTAAATTACTGGCCTTATATACTCCTCTCTTGAAATACAGATTAAGTAGCCTGCTTCAAGTGTTGTGACTTAGGGCACTAGAAAAAAGCATACAGTACTGTAAATGGATGTCTAAAAAAACTTTTTAAGGTGTTAGTTTTGGTATGTTGAATGCAAGAGACATCACTTGACATTCGGTCAAGCAGCAGGATCTCTTGAATGAAGATGTGCAGTCCTAGGCTGTGTGCAATGTTAGGCAGTGTGCAATAACTAAATGAACTATAGAATCAATTTCAAAATAAGTTATTCCATAATGTATTTCTTAACTAGTCAAACCAGCTGAGCTGTAGCCTTCTATCCTAGCACTGGCCACTACTTTGCAATTCAAGAGTGGGAAACCATATTCTGATGAGGATCTATATCAGTGGTTCCCAACCTTTTTTTTTTTTTGCCATGCTGCCAAAAACACCTCTAAAATCCTGATCCCCCGCCCTTGTGACATATAATTGTCATTATTTTAAAAAATGAACTCCTATCTACATGGAGGGAGCCTAATAGGCCATTAAATTGGTCTAAACATTCTCAAATTGCCACCCTTAAAAATCAAATTTCCCCCCTGTGGATCGTGTGCCCCACATTGAGAACCATGGTTTTAGATCAATGGTGGCAAACCTTTTAGAGACTGAATGCCCAAACAAACAGGCTGGGTGAACTCTGTGTTGGGGGCAGGGAGAAGTGCTCCCATTGGGCTACTGGGCAGAGGGGCAGGGTGAACTCTATGCTGGGGGGAGGGAGGAAACCCTCCCATTGGGCTGCTGGGCAGAGGGGTGGGGCAAACTCTGTGCTGGGGTCAGGAGGAAGTGCTCCTATTGGTCTGCTGGACAGAGGAGCAGGGAGAGCTCTGTGATGGGGTAATGACATGCGTGCCAACAGAGAGGGCTGAGAGTGCCCTGTCTGGCATGCGTGCCATAGGTTCATCACCACTGGTCTAGATTATCTTGCCTTAACCCTTGCACATCCTGCATGATACTGGAAATCTGGGTGGAAGTTCCCATCACTTACTGTAATTGGGATATAGATATACAGTAAAACACTGGATAACACTAAAACTTGGTTCCACAAGTCTTGGTGTTATCTGATTTTTAGTGTTATCCGATGCATGTTAAAATCCTATGGGATGGATCGGATAATGTTAAAGCTCAATAGAGATACATTGTAACCGCACAGGCTTTAGTGGTTGTTATCCGATCCATCTCATAGGACCTTAACGTTATTCGATCCAATTCTCCTCCTCAGATTACTTAACGTTATGCGATTTTAGCGTTATCCGATCCAATCGTTATCCGGTGCTTTACTGTATTTCTCTGCAAAAAACAAACAACCCTGTGTTTGTGGCAAATTTGTGCAAAAAAAGGAAGAAGGGGGAAATCAACTTTAGAACAGAATGTATATGTTCAACAAAAAGAGGCAGCTTTGCTTCTGAAATGGATTGCAAATCATTATGCCCCCATTATATATATATATATAGTAAACCTAATAAGTCCCATTTAATTGACTGAAGTTCTTTATTCCCACAGGAGAAACTGAAAGTGTGCCAGTGATTAATCCTTCAACACAGATTGCCCAGGTAACCATGAGCAAAATGCCCAGAATAATCCCAAACACGTAGCAAATTAGGGAAGCTTTTGGTATGTATTAGTAAAAAATCAGACCCATCAGAAAATCAAAACAAAATTAGCCAATATAAGATTGGTTTAAAATTTGAAAGCTATTGATAATGAAAACAAGACAACATATCTGACATTTAAGAGGGACTTCAGAGTATGTTATCCACATTATAGTGTTTAAATTTTGGTTAAATGAAGTAGATGCTTCAATCCTTTTGCTGGTTTTTAGTGTAACTAGCAACTTTCCTCCACACTTAAATTATGAGCATCTGCCTTTTTGAAACATAGTCACTCTCAACTATCAATGATTTAGATACAGATGTGTGGGGAATCAAAGAGAGATCTATAGAGCTTTGCTGTTTTATATTCAAAAGGCACCTAAGTGTGTATTGCTGCATATGTAGTGTCCATGAACTGGATTTATGGATGTAATCCAGGCAAAATTAGGACACATAAGCTCCACATTGTCCAAAATCCTTTTGAGTAACTACACAAATGGCATGACAATGGGAGGCAGGTTGGCTCAAGTTAAGAGATCACTGTAGATATGATCAGTTCCACACTAAGTCACACAGCTCAGTATGCAACAGGTCATGTTTGGCAATGATTCCCAACATTGGGCCCATACCCCACAGAGGTACTTCAATTCCCAGAAGCCTAAGCCAGTACATTACAGGCTTACAGTGCTTGGGGGAACTGAAGTCCAAAAAACAAAAGTTGGGAAGCACTGGTTTATAGGTAAAGGTCTCCCTTCTTCAAAAGCCAGTTGTGTCTGACTCTGGGGGAGGTGCTCAACTCTGTTTACAATCAAAGCCCCAGTGCTGTCTGCGTCTGCAGATGTTTTCATGGTCATGTGGCAGGCATGGCTAGACACCGGAGCATATGGAACAGTTACCTTTTCCACCAAAGTGGTAGCTATTTATCTACATGCAATTTCTTGATTTCAAATTGCTAGGTTGGCAGGAGCTGGGACAGACAATGGGCACTTACTCCGTCACAAAGCACTCGGGTCTCAAACTGCTGACCCTGCCAACCTTCCAGTCATCAAGCTCAGCATCGAAACCACTAATCCACAATTTTTTAACTTGAAGAATTTTGTTTCCAAATATTATGCTGTTTGGGTTCTCCCAGCAAAGCTAGGCTAGAGGATTTTGGCCGTTTAGTGTTAAATCCCATCTGTTTCAAATTAACTTAACATCCCTTCATACTATCAGATTTCTGCAAAGAAGTCATAGCAGGTAGACAGGGGCAGAGGGCAGAGGTAACAATGCTGGTTATACATCAAACTCCAAACTCAATTGTTCTTGTTGTTATATGCTGTCAACCGATGGCAATCCTATGAATGCGTGGTCTCCAAAATATCCTCCCATTGACAGTACTGCTCTGCTGTTGCAAACTGAAGGCTGTAGTTTCTTTTATCCATCTTGTATTTGGTCTTCCTCTTTCCTTTTGCCTTTAATTTTTCTTAGCACAGTGGTGGTGAACCTATGGCACGCATGCCAGAGGTGGCACTCAGAGCTCTCTCTCTGGACACCCATTCAGTCACCCCAGCACAGAATTTGCTCTGTCCTTCTGCCCAGGAGCCCAATGGGAGTGCTTCCTCCCTCCCCCAGCACAGAGTTCACCCCACCCCTCTGCCCAGCAGCCCAATGGGAGAATGTCCTCCCCTTGCCCAGCAGCCCAATGGGAGCGTTTCATTCTTCTCCTGTTGCTGTGTTGGCACTTTGAGATAAATAAGTGGGTGTTGGGTTGCAGTTTAGGCACTCTGTCTCTGTCTAAAAGGTTCACCATCACTGTCTTTGCACCAAAACACAACCTGCAGTAACATCTGTATTAGATGAATCAAAAGGCACAATTTATGCCCTCTTGTTTGGGCTAATGAAGGCATTACCCCAAAATGCAGCATGAACTAATTTTGCATGGCAAACTGTATTTTATACACAAGTTGTTGTTCTGACACTATCTGCAGGCATTCTGCTTTCTAAAGAGCAAGCCTGAATGGTTACAATTCCATCAGGATTGCAACAGAAAAATGCACACAGGGAAAACAGAGGAAAAGATGGGAAAGGAGGGAAAGTTAAGAATCCAGGCTTGTAATGGCACATAACAAATAATAACAACAATAACTGAGAAGAACAAACAATTATTTTAATTGCATATGCTTTTTGGCTTTTTTACAGTAGTTGGGTTTTGTGTTGGTCCCCGCCTAAAGATTTCTCAGTAATGTGGGTTTTCACAATAGACTTGAAAGAAGCAAGGGAAGGGTATGAATTTCTCATTCCCTCAGTGAAACATAATTTTTAGGGTATCAGAGAATAAACAAAACAAAAACAAAAAATGCTGTAGCACTTTGAAGACTAACTGTTTTATTTTAATGTTAGCTTTCATGGATCAAGTCCACTTCGTCAGACATAAGAGTGAGGCTTCATGGCATCAATTTATACACATCAGGTACAGAATGGTTAACATAGCAGATAAGTATACAAGTCAATGTGGTTTCCCCCCCCAACTGGTAATACCATTTGCAATTCAAAAGGACGAAGTTTCACAACTAATCAGAAGAACGAAGTGGACTTGATCCACAAAAGCTAACATTAAAATACAGCAGTTAGTCTTTAAAGTGGCACAATACTTTTTGTCTCAAGCATATCAGAGAATAAACAAAACAAAAGCGCTGTAGCACTTTGAAGACTAACTGTTATATTGTAATGTTAGCTTTTGTGGATCAAGTCCACTTTGTCAGAGATGGGAGTGAGGCTCCATGGCATCAATTTCATGGCAGTAATTTTAGGAGATTTGTATTGAGGGAAGGAGTGAAGGGAAGTCAGCGATTAACCTTTGTTCTGTGTTCTGTAGGGATAACAAGAGCAGTTATCACCAGTAGCACTGCAGAATCCTTAGCACACATCTGTAAACAGTGGTGGGATGTCAAAATTTTTACTACCCCACCGTGACGTCATCACAGTGTGGGCGGAGCTAACATCATGACATCATGATGTCATGGGCAGAGCCAAAAGAAAAAAAAATAAAATAAAAATACACGCGCACGCGCGCACACCCACACCCACAACCCATCCACAACACAAACCCATTAAATAAATAAATAAATAAATAAAAATACACCCACCCACCCAAACAACCTCCCACCCACCCCAAACACAAATCAACCCAAGTTTTTAAACCAGAGCCTAAAGCTTATTCTGGCTAATCTTTCTCACACTAGGTCAAATGGGAGGAACTACAGAATGAACTCACCACAAGATGGCTTCATTTTGGCACTTTTCAACAGTTAAAGAAGTTAGGTACTAAGTCTTTGCCTAACCAGTTCTCTAGGATAATATGCCTTAATGTAAATGTAAAACAGCTGTGCCTCCTTAAGGGTTCTCCAACTGGAACAGCAATTGGAACAGCACAGGTGTAGCTTATTGATGAGGTAACTCCAAGACTTTGCTTAAAAACCCCAAGCGAGGCCGCCAGGCCTGCTGGCTGCCAGGCCTTTTTAGGAACTGTGGTAGTACGTCAATATAGGTAAAGGTATTAAATACACATTAAAATACACACAGACACACCACATCCAAAGGTGAGTCACTTACCCTGGGGAGCAGGCTATAGGGAGCTTCAGGCTAGCAGCTTCTCTTCCTTCTCCCCGCTTGGGGGGGGGCAGCAAGGAGGCCGTGCATACAGGCCAAACACTGTAGGCTTGCATGCACACCAAGTGCTTGGCGTGCATGCACAGTGGGGGAACCAGTAAAAAAGTAAAACCCAAAGGTGGTTCCCCCCAAAAGCTGCTACCGGTTCTCCAGGACACTGGGAAAAGTTACTACCGGTTCTGGTGAACTGGTGTGAACCTGTTACATCCCATCACTGTCTGTAAACCCATGGGGAAGGAAATAAATTGGAGTAAATTCTGAGACAATAATTGTTGTATGCCTCAATTTAGTTCCTGATTTAAGCAATCCTATGAATTAAAGTCCTCTTATTAAAAGGCCTTGTTCAGGTCTGGCAAACTGAAGATTTTAGTTTCCTTTGTTGAGTCAATCTACCTCATGATAGGTCTTATTCTTTTTCTGCTCCTTTGAGTGAGCACAAAACAGACAATGGGGAAAGGACTGAGGACTTTCCTTTCAATATGTGGCTGTGGATCCTTTAAAAAATATATTGTGTTTTTAAAAGTTGCCCATTAAACTGTTTGCTAAGAAAAGTGGACTTGATCTGCAAAAGCTCACATTTAAACACAAGAGTGAGTCTTTAAGGTGCCACAACATTTTTTTGTCATTTTGTTTACTCTCTGATATGTTAAGGAAGGTTATTTGTTCAGGTGAATATGGTATCCAAAAATGAATGTATTGTGTTTATGAGTATGGTACAATCAGTCCTTATAGTGATAAGCAACTTTACTCCACTTTTGTAGCTTAATTTTTTCACTCTTCTTGTAAACTGTATGGCTGCCATTACTTCCTTGATTTTCCTGAGCAGAGTATTCCATAAAGGAACCCTTGTAGTGTATCTGGCAATTCACCTGCACCCAGGGCCATAGCCAGGATTCTAGATTTAGGGGGTGGGTGGGTGGTTTAAGGAGGGGCAACGATGTCACACACACATATATAACTTTGGCATCCCGGGATGAGGTGGGGTGGGTGGGCTGTTAGCTCAGGAGGGTTTTCGGGGGGAGGGGGGCTGGGCCCCTCTGGCTATGGCCCTGCCTGCACCTGCTTTCTGTATGAGACACACTGAAGTATGTACTATAGAGCAGGCATTTGCAACCTACGGCCTGCAGGCTGGCCCCAGCCCCTGATGCCAATTCATTCAGCCCGGGCCGCCCTGGTTGCTCTCGGAAGTGGAAAACACGCATGCACATGTGCAAAACGCTGTCATAAATGCATCTTTGCATGCACGTGCATGTTTTACTTCCACTTCCAAATGGGTGAAACCACCCATTACATAAATCAGAGGTTCTCAATGTTTTCAGGTTGTGGGCCTGGCCACACACCGTAGACAGCTGATCGGGCCAGTCACGTGGTTCCTCCCACCTGAAAGCGGAAGTAAAATGTGCCTGTATGCACAGAATGCATTTACAGCAGTGTTTTGCGCATGAGCAGGTGTGTTTTACTTCTGCTTCCAGGAGCAGCATGGGCCAGATGAATTGGCACCGGAGGCTGGGTCCGGCCCACAGGCCATAGGTTGTGAATGCCTGACATAAATGTTTAAAAAATACTGAGAGTGAGCATATCATTTAAACTACTACATTGTCCATATATGTGCCAATCCATGCATACATATTAGTATAGGATAGCTGACATTTCTGGCAGCATTCAGATTTTACAAGGGTGAGGTGTATTTGTGAAGTGAAAAATCTTCATGAAACATGCAAATGTCACCCTCTGCTTCTTATCTCATTGTAGTCAAATGTACTCCCCTCCAGTACCCTTGAGATAATAGTGATTGTACAACGTGAGGACAATGTGATACTGACATTTAACCAAGGCTAGAGTTAGTAGTCCTTTCCCTGGGGTCAAGTAATATAAAGAAAGGAACTTGCCTTATTATGATTCTACTTCACTGTGGGCCTACTGGCCAAAACTACTCAACAGAGATCAAATGAAAGTGCCTCTAGGATGGCCATGTGTCCTAATTTATAGAAGATGATCTTCTATGTGAAAATGCCCTTTATTAAAGGTAAAGGTTTCCCTTGCTCGAAAGCCAGTCGTATCTGACTCTAGGGTTCAGTGCTCATCTCTGTGTCAAAGCCGAAAAATCAGTGCTGTCTGTTTCTGCAGACATTTCCATGGTCATGTGGCAGGCATGACTAGACACCGTAGTGCACAGAACGCTGTTACCTTCTCACCCAAGTGGTCCCTATTTATCTACTTGCCATTTCTTGCTTTCAAACTGTTAGGATGGAAGGAGCTGGGACAAAGACGGGAGCTCATTCCATCCTGCAGTACTTGGGAATCGAACTGCTGACCTCCTGCCTCCCAGTCAGTGTCTTAGCCACTTGAGCCACTGCAGTAAGGACTGTAAATTCTGTGTCTGGTCTAAAGATTTAAGCAAACAGAATCCCTGAGAAAGGAAGGTGGGAGATTTAAGGTTGCCCCTCAGATTAACACCTGGACAGCAGGTATTTTAAGAACTCAAGAAAAAGGCACAGCTATTAAACACTTTCACATTAAATATATCAATACATAAATGAATTTATTTACGACAGTTAATTCATACTGTAAGATGATCTGTTGTTCTTCTGAAAAGTCACATCACGGTCAGCTTTTAGCGTCCTCAATTCCAGGAAACACAGTGTTCACACATATCAGGTGGTGGTGTGAGGCAAGGACGTTAAGATTTGTCTCCAGGTATACTCCAACTCCAATGTGGCAGGAAATCACTCATTTGATGGAGAGAGTTCAAATTTATTTTAATGGTATGTTATAATACACAACCAATAAGTTTTAAAATTCTGAGACTTTAACATGATTTTTATTGAATTGGCCAGGACAATCTTCCTGACCTTGAATTTTCAGGACAATCCTGGCTTTCTGGGATTTATGGCAACCCTAAATCCAGAGGAATAGGGAAACATTTTGTTATATTTTAAATCACCTAAAATTGACAGACATTGTAGAAATATTGTACCACTTTGAGATACAAATAGATATGGGGAATAATATAGAAACTGACTCAATAGTAATAAGAAATAACCTCAGATTCTGTATAAAAGGTTATTTCTGAAGGTAATTTAATTAGGAAGAAAAAATAAAGAAAGGAAGAAGAGACCAAGCATCATTTTGGAGAAGCCAAGAAGCATAAGTTTTTAAGAGTTGATTGAGCAAGGAAGGAAGTTGGATGTTATGTGAAAGAGCATTCTTGTAGTAGAAGGCTACAAAGAAAAAGAGATGTAGGGAGGGGACTGAAAAGGTAATTTTGGGTTACATTGGAAGATTGACACTTTCAGATCAATCATATTGCTAGGCTTTGCATGGCACGTAGAAGACCTCTTGGTCAGTTCTAGCATCTCCAGTGAAAAGGTTAAGGTAGTCCCTACATAACCTTGGGACTGTCGTGGCTTAGTGGTTAAGATGTTGAACTTCACGACCAGCAGGTCGGCAGTTCAAGGCCTGATTGCTGTGCAACAGAGTGAACTCCTATCTCTGTCCCAGCTCCTGCCAACCTGGCAGTTCAAAAGCAAAAAATTGCAAGTACTGTAGATAAATATGTACAACTTTGGTGGGAAGGTAAACAGTGATCTGTGCACTCTGGTGTCTAGTCATGCCTGCCACATGTCCACATGTATAACTGGCTCTTTGGCTATATACAGAGATGAGCATTGAACCCTAGAGTCAGAGACGACTGACTTTCGATCAAGGGCAACATAGCCCCTACTATAGTAATGATAATTCTTCTCTAAGGTTGTTCTCTAGAGACCCTGGAAAGCTAGAGTAGACATTCCTTAGCTAAAGAGATAAATCATTTGATGAGAAAAGGTAGTTTTGTTAGTAAGTGGGATGGAAAAGCCACAACGTTTTCATTAGTAATCGATGTGCGCACTGTGGTTTCTTCAGCTGCAGGCTTTGGCTTCTGAGCTTAAAACTGGTTTCACTGAAGCAATGCAGGAACTTTCAAGAATTCAGCATGGAGAATATGCTCTTGAGGAGAAGATGCAAAGCTGCCGGTGCGCAATGGAGGAGAAAGTGGCAGAAATGAAGAATTCGTTACATGGCTTCAAGGTAAGTGTCACACATTGACAACCTTCCCAAATGATTATTCTCCAAGCAGGGTTTCAATGTATTTCAAGTACACTTTGTTTCCCCCCTGGGGATAATAAGCAATGAAAACACAACATGTAACATTCCAGTCTGATTTTGCTCTTTTCTGTGTTATTCCTTGGGAAAGAAGGGCACATTTGTTTATCTCCAACCTATGTAATACATATGTTCCTTCCTTTTGTTTCTGCTTTTCTTTATAGTTATTTAGAAATCTATGTGAACACAGTGAGGAATTGAACTCCCGATCTTTGCTCTGCAGCAACCCTAAGAATATCTGTCTATGTTGAAAGAAGATTAGCATTGGTCAGAGCAGTTAAGGGACAGTTTAGAAAAACTGAGGTGGTCCTTTTCTCTCTATCTATTCCTTCCTATGCGAACATATGCATCTTTCTTCAATGTAAATTGAACTGTGGCCAATTGCCTCCAACATATGTAGCTTTAAACACATGCTATATATTTCCACAGTAGATTAGATTCCACTCTAAAAATATATCTGCTTGTGTAGACTGTACATTTCTCTGCACTCAAATAATCAGTTAGTCATAGCTCTGTGGTTGACTTCCTTTGAGGAAAACATTTGTTTTGGAAAGCTTCATTAAACACCTCCTTTTCCCAATTCACGTTCTGGTATTTGTCTGTTCAACCAGGAGGAGCTTGATGAAGCCAAATCTATGATTGAGGAAATCGGTGCCAAGCAGGAAGAGATGCAGCAGAAAATCGAACAGTTACAGCAAGAGAAGCGGAAAGAATCTCGCAAGCTCAAAGCAAAGTAAGTTATTAAAGTGAAAATTTTCTTCAAGGCCTTTCTGACTTCTTGACATTGCCTGAATTTTCCCCTCTGACCTTCTAAAGCAGGAATTCCCAACCTAAGGCCTGTGGGCCGGATCTGACCCACGACACCATTTCATGTGCCCCCCCACCCCTGAAAGGGCATTCAAGGAACAAAATGGTCACCCCTTTGAAGCTATTGGGACAAAAAGACCACCCCCATCGTGTAGGCAGGGCAAAATGGCCATCCAGCCCTTGAAGCTGTCTGAAAGAGCATGACCCAGGCCACAGCTTGAAAAAGTTGAGAACCCCTGTTCTAAAGGAACTGTAATACACTAGATGACATCTATTTAACCTTATGATAAAATCAAATGCAGATAAATATATTGGATAGGAGCATATCCAGTGTTTCCCTGATAGAAATGCATCCATCAGCAGATCTTGTTTATGTGTGGAGTGGAATCCCTATTTCCACTGCTATCACCATCTGCCTTCAAAACTGAGGTGGTTTATTTATTTATTTATTTATTAGTTCAAATTTATATTGCCGCCCACTCGCCGTGGCGACTCAGGGTGGCTTACAGACAATACATTACATTACATTACAATATGTTGGGGTGGGCACAGGGGTAGGGGCAGCAAGGTCCTCATCCTGCCCCGCCTTCTTCCTCCCCTATTTCTTTTAATAGATTATTGTGACTCCTATGGTACCATGAAAACCATTGACTACAATTTAGTACAGTATAAGCTTTTATGAATTATAGTTCATTTTGTTAGAGTCAAGTGCTGCTGCTTCTTCTTCTACCATATCCAAATCCAAATATAGTCGATCATCATGGCAATCAGCCATACTGACTGTTCTGAGAATATGATGCAGTGGCTTTTCATCTGCCTTCTGCATTGCAGCACGACCCCCCCCCCCCACACACACACAGACTGATCCAGTTCCACGAGCCCTTATGGCATGTAAAGTCCTCCTCAGCTCTAGGCCAGTGTTGATGAAACTGCTGCCCTCCATCAAGATGGATTCAAGTGGTATTTAATCCACTTGGGGACCATCACCCTTCCCTGCAGAGTTTGGCACCCAAGGCCGTTAGTCTTCAGGGTAGTCAGGCTAGTTAACCATTGAGTCGCTGGCAGTATGGTCTACTCTATTATCATAACAGGATAATAAGGTCAGAGTGGGTGTTAACCCACTCCTTGGAAATGCTAAGTCAAGCATACTTCCAAATACTGTATGTGTACTTTCTGTCTTGCTTTTTAATTTTTCTTCTCTTTCTCAGAAGAATCCAAAAGGAGGAACACGGCTCACAAACAGTGCCTACACCTCTTCAAGGAAGTCCCTTTCGATCACTGAAGCTTCCAGAGCAAGTTTTGATTAATGAAGATTTTGTAAACCTTTTGCACAATGCAACATATGAAAAAGGTATACAGTAAATATATCCATATGGAAAATGCTTCCTTGCTATGTACAGTCAGGTCAAACAGCAATATTTTAAAAATTATTTTTCTTGATTTTCTTTTTCCTTCTTTCCCAAACCTATTGTTTCCATGGGGTCAGCCAAATCATTGGGCATGGTGAGGTGTCTCCTCTAAAAGCAACACACTATCAATTGTTCTAATATGTTATTACTGCTTTATCACTACCAAGAGGAAGAGCCTTTTTAATTTTTTTGCTTTGTACAGGTTTATTTGCATCCAGGATACTTGTCAGTCTGTCTTTCTATACATGAAACTGAGTGCATTACATAATGAACTGTGTGGAAGGTAAAGCCTGGTTATTACATTTCCTCAAGACAGATTTCTTTGTGCAAACTATTTCAGGAGATAAGCCCTTACAGAATATAAATGTCTCTGGGAATTTCACTCTAACGTTCTAAGAAGAAAAATCTGTTTTACAGCAGTTACAGTTCTGCTGCTGGATGCTTATTGTTGTCTGTTCAGCAGAGCAGTGCTTGAAGCGAGCATGTTTTCCAAATATGGAAGAGCACAAATTCTGTAACTTTTTGTTCATACGGTGGAGTACTCAGGAAGTGACAGAAACAAAGTCAGAGTTTTTTCCCAGTAATCTGTGTGTCTGTGTGTGTGTGTGTGTGTGTGTGTGTGAGAGAGAGAGATGGAGTAACTGTCCTAGAAGCTGGAAGAGAGGAGGAGAAAGAATAAGCCTGAGATACTGAGAGGCTGAGAGACTGTGGTGACTTAGTGGTTAAGACGCTGAACAGGTCAGCAGTGCTGAGAGCCAAGTGCTGCATGATGGAGTGAGCTCCCATCTCTGTCCCAGCTCCTGCCAACCTAGCTGTTCAAAAGCAAGACATTGCAAACAGATAAATGGACACTAACATAGTTGCTGTTCTGATCCTTGTTCCCTCAATAGGATTCTGGCCAAAGAAAGGCAGAGCTTTAGAAGCAGTATATTTCATGTTTGACTCTACTTCTCTGTGATATTTGTTAGAAGATATCTTTTTACTGAACTGCCTTCAGATGTAACTAAAAAAAAATCTTGTTTTTTGCTCAGTTTCTGACTTCAGACCCAGAGGACTGGGAGAAAGTAACATAAAAGGTAGGTGCACATGGATTTTGATTAACACTGCTCTCAGAGATTCAGTTTGACATCAGAGAACACAATGACGTTCTGGAAGACAATCAGACTCTGATGATGTGCTGTGATCCAGTGCAACTTGCACTTCCAAGAGGAAATGATGGCCCAAACAAGATGAAGATAGATGGGTGTGACTGGCTATTAAAGCAAAGTCCAAACTCTGAACAAGAACGGATATCATGATTCAGGACCATGGTTAGCAACCCTACTGCAGAGATAAGAAAACAATCTGTATACCCATTGAGATGAAGTGTTAGCACCCAGAGTGGGAAATTTCCCAAACAGGGGGTATAAAAATGCAATCAATCAATCAATCTTACTAAAGCTGGACAGCTTAAGAGAGGTAGTTTTAGTTAAAATCATCCACCTTCTTGATGGTGCATCTAACCAGCTGAAATGTAAATGTCATTTTATGTTGCCACAAGTTTTTTAGGGCAGCAGGCTTCCAAATTGTAGGTGCAACTTTAGGATTTCAAGTTGTAGGTACAACTCAGGGAGAAGTTCCTCGGTTTTCCTGATTCTTGGAGGTATGTGAAATGCTTAGACTCTATTCAAATGGGTTTTAAGCAATGAAATGTGGTGGATCACTGCTAACTGATCCAACTGAGAAGAATTGGGGGAGTATTTGTCTCATACTCATAGGTCCTGTTTCATAAGATGCTTTTCTAATGCTCCTTTATTTTATTTGAGCATACTGGTTCCAGAACTTTTGGTTGTAAGCAGATATGGACTCATAATGGCTTCTCACTATGAGTCTTAGATTTGCCAATACGCCAAAGGACTATCAAGAATTTGTTTAGTGGCCTTCTTGAAAATATGTATAGGAACTACAGTGGCTTAGTGGTTAAGACACTGAACTTGACAACTGGAAGGTCAGCAGGCCAGCAGTTTGAGACCCAAGTGCTGCATGATGGACTGAGCTGCCATCTTTTTCCTAGCTCCTACCAACTAGCAGTTTGAAAGCAAGAAATTGCAAATAGGGACCACTTTGTTGGGAAGGTAAACAGTGTTCTGTGCACTCTACTATCTAGTTATGCCTACCACATGTCTGCAGAAATGTCTGAAGACACAGACAGTGCTGGCTCTTTGGCTATAAACAGAGATGAGCACTCAATCCTAGAGTCAGATACAACTGGCTTTTGAGCAAGGGAGACCTTTACCTTTACCTGATAACATGTACTCATTTTTAGGGCTAACTAATACAAATCTGGACACAGAAGAGAGCACCAGAGGTTCCTCATTAGCAGATGCTCAGTCATCATCTAGAGCATGGAAACAGACCAAGGACAGTAAAGAGTGGGGTGATGAACATACTTCAAAGGACCAAAGTGACCGGCAGAAGGAAGTGGGCCCATATGGATCAATAGAAAATGTATTGCAGGACCCTTCCATTGCAGGTGAGATAAGGGAAGTGATTAAGCAGAAAGCTTTAAAGCAGACTTTTGAAGCCCCACTTTTTTCTTCTTAATTCCTAAAGTACAAGTGCTCAAGCACATCTTTAGCAAAAGGAAAAATGAATGTTTACTTTACTTTACTTTAAGTTGTCATATAGATGACAAAAATATAATAACAGAAATGCACAGAGACTAGCAACAAAATATTTTCCATGTTTGTGTTTTCACATATACCTGTACAATGAGAGACAAAGCAATGTGAAATTTATACAGTCATTTCACCCATGGAATTACTTTTGTCAGCAGAATTGGGTTTTCTTCCCAATTCTACCATTAGTTCCACTTCAACTTATAGTCTAAACTAGTTCTGCAAGGTCTGTGAAACTCTCCAGAATAAAAATTTAAGTGGTGTGGAGGGAAGCACGAAAGAGGGAAAGGAATGAATGTTCTTCTGTTCTGGTATAGCATTGATATAGGGTTTAAAATCTAAACTGCAGATCACTTCATAATGGCCAGAACTCTCTGTGACTTGCATGTACATAAGTTAAATGACTTAATTCACTGCATTTTATTGTTGCTTTCATATTACAGGGCTCATTCCTGGTAATGTGACCACTGTTTTATTTCTTAGTGGCAGTTTGCTATGATGAATTTCCCACTTTAACTTAATGGATGCATACATCACTAACAGGAATGTGACAATTACATGTTTAAACGAATCTCACTCTCCTTGTTTTGAAAGATTTACCATAATAAAAGAGTTTCTGATTTTATATCTCCTTATATTTTCCACTTAGGAGATGCATGTACATAACAATTATCAACGTGCCAAAACCAATTTTTTTCTTATTGTTTTGTAATAGCTAAAAGGCAAAATATTGCTTTGGACTTATTGGAATCTGAAAGGAAGTACGTTGTTAGCCTCTCCCTGGTTCTCAAAATTAAAGGCACATTTCTTGAATCAGAAATGAAAAGGAACAACAAGGAAAGAAGGTATTTTATTGATCAGACCTAGATTCAGAAGACCATGTTTTTCAAATGTTTAAATGATCACTGCCCTACCCATTTCATCTCCACCTCTCATTTCAATCTTGTTCTTTCTTCATAAGCCTGTATTTTGCTTTGAATAACCATGCTGTGCTCTGTCTAGCACTCTCTTTGTCATACCAATTTTGGGACCCAAGATGTGTGGAAATGTTCTCTTTATATTTCCAATACATGCTTTCATATATTCAAAACCTGTTGTTCCACAATCCTACTGCCCTTAACAGATATGGAGCTCCCCCCACCCCACCCCAATAATCTCCTGTGGAGCCACCAAACTGAGACGGATTTCCGCTCAGTGTCAAATGTGTTTATATCACCTTTCTAGCTCTTTCTCTCCTCCTCCTGCAACATATGCAGTGTGTGAGATGCTAATGATGAAGAAGGACAATTTTTCTACCAGCAGCTAGATCTTCTACTTTCCTGTCCAGATCAAACTTTGGACTGTGAAAACGAAGCCACTTTCTTGGCTTTGTCATTGCCCAAACTTAAGTCCTCATTCTTGCATATTTCTGACACTAATCAGCAGACCAGTAAACAAGCCAAGTTTTGTATCTTTCCACATTCTCACCACATATTGTTGTCTGCCAACACTTGAGCAAGTTGGTCTTGCATTTAGAAGTAGCCAGATAAAAACCTATTCTTCTTGTGCCATATCCAGTTCTGAATATTGGCAATCTTCTTGATGATCAGCCATGAAGACTGTCCTGGGAATATAATGCTGTGGCCTTTCCCCTGCCTTTTGCACCACAGTGTGAGCCCCGTACCACTGATCCAGCTCTGCAAGTCACTTTCTGGTCCTGAGCCCTTTTAGTCCTCCTAAGCCCCAGGCTAATATTAATGAAACTGCTACCCTCCATCAAGATGGATTCAAGTGGAATTTAATCCACTTGGGGACCATCACTCTTCCCTGTGGACTTTGCCAAGGCTATAAATCTTCAGGGTGGTCAGGTTAGTTAACTGCTGCCTGACACTTCCTGTTGAGTTGCTGGCAGTATGGTCTACTCTATTATCATAGCAGGATAACCTGGACAGATTGGATAAAAAACTATAATGAATATATATACTTTCCTTATCTCTTAATCTCTACTACTATTAATCAATTAAAAACCCTCATTCACCTTATCTATTTATCACCATATGTCATCGCTACTTCAGCCTGAAATCACAACCAGCATGTTGAGTTGTGGTTGGAATGCTTTCTCACACTTCCTTGGCCTGAATACATTTGATAATTCTTCAGTTGGATGGCATTTTTAAAAAAAATTGCATTATGAGTCTGTGTAAAGGTTCTTCTTCTTTTTCTGACTGCAGTTTTTTCCCCAACTCCTTGCGATACTTGGTTCAGCAGCATGCGGACTTACTTCATGCTCTGCAGGAGAGAGTCCTCTGCTGGCCTCGACAGGGCATTTTGGGAGACATATTCCTCAAGCTGACCAATGATGAGGTAGATGGTGGATACAAATTGTGGGAGAGGAGAAGGATCCTCTTTTTAAAAATAATCAGTCCATTTTTGAAATGGGTTGGATTTAGACCTGGATCTACACAGAATGGGGTTACAGTGGCTTAGGGGTTAAGACACTGAGCTTGCTGACCGGAAGGTCAATGGGTCAGCAGTTTGAGACTCAAGTGCTGTGTGATGGAGTGAGTACCCATCGTCTGTTCCAGCTCATGCCAACCTAGCAGTTTGAAAGCAATAGATAAATAGGTACTGCTTCCGCGGGAAAGGCAACAGCATTCTGTGTGCTCTGGCTCTTTGGCTGTAAATGGAGATGAGCACTGCCCCTAGAGTTGGACATGACTGGCAACTTTTACCTTTACTATACATAGAGTAGTTCCACAGAAATCAGCTAGACATAAGGTATAGATGATGAATTTAAATCCTGCTAATTTTGGTGGGTTTACTGTTAAGCATGACTGAAGATGGCTGGAACCCAGTGTGTGTTTTAGTAAATAAAGCTGAGTATTTCTTGAGGCAAGCAGATAGCAATAAGAATCTGCTTTCCAACAATTATTTTCTACTGAGGTGTGCACATATTGTAAATACCTTTTTCTGAGAAACATAGTGAAAATATTTAACATTAGGCATTTTAACAGAAGGAGCTCAGTGATTTCAGAGAACTGTGGGTTCACTATCTTATGTAGTTGACTTTAATTATTATCTTTTTGGGGATGAGAATTCAACCTGAAACATTTCTGTTTTTATACAAATATATCAGTGATGGCCAACCTTGGAACTCAAGATGTTCTTGGACTTCAATTACCAGAAGCCCAAGCCAGCACTTCTGTTGATCAGGGCTTCTGGGAACTGAAGTCCAAGAACAGCTGGAGTGCCAAGGTTCACCACCACTGGAATATACTAATAGTTCTACAGATTGTAAAAGCATCCATGCTGTCTATTCAATTTTATTCACTTAATTGAGCTGAAAAAGTTACATTGTTTTCCAGGCAGGGAAATTGGCAGTAAATTACCACAAATGAAAGATACCAATAGTCTAACAAGAGCATTAGGTGTAAGAGTCACCCAGTGTTCTCCTAACAGAATAGAATTCTGAGAATTAAACTATGTATCATAGACTGGACATTATAGGAAGAGATCATTAACAGTTGAACAATGCTGATTGTCTCAGCACAAGCTTTTAATACTTCCCATCATTTGCAAATTTGCTTTGTTCTGTGATTGTTTGTTGAGTGGTAAACATGGATTTCACGTGCAAATATGATTGCTATGGTATATATTAAAGAAAAACCATATCTCTGAATTCAACTTTTAATGGTGTCCTATATGTATTAACTGCTGGATGGATGGCTCATTGGTTTAGGCATCTAGCTAAGGAGCCAGAGATTAGGTGCTCAGATCACCATTGTGCTTCCAGGGAGAAGGACCAACCTGTGCAGTCCTGGGCAGGCTGCACAGTACCTAGGGCACCCGCAGAAGAAGGGAATAGTAAACCACATCTTTGTATTCTCTACTTAGAATTACTACCAATTAGTTTGACAATGAATTCATATTGCATCTTAATATATTGTTTGGCAAATTGCTATTCTTCGGTTTTGAGAAAATATATCCACATAATTAGAATACTAAAAAAAATATTATTTTTCAGAACAATTTTTTGGACTATTATGTTGCCTACCTGAGAGATTTGCCAGAGTGCATTTCACTGATCCATGTGGTGATTCTGAAAGAGGTGAGGATGACAGGGCTAAGTATTTTGGTTCCTGAAACATGCAAAGTTAACTCATTTGAACAGATATTAGTCATACGGGTTCTGACTTTACAAGATAATGGCTGAAAGCCAGTAGCAAGTCACAAGTAGAATAGGCCCATTTATTCAAAGGGGATTTGTTGAGTTCTGTTTATGTATGAAAGCTCTTAGTGGATTACTAAATCTAGGTGAGTGATATTAGTGGAATTGTTATTTTGTTTGCATAACCAAATTGGAAGTTTCAAAATGTGGATTGAATGGGTCCATGCAGAATCCTCATAAGGAAGAAAAACCCCATTCTGCCCAAATAAAAGAAAAGACCCATTGGCTTTCATATTATTTTCCCAGTTAATTATTTTGCTCCACAGAAATATAGACTGATCAACATGCAATTCATTTTATTTTCAATGTAAAGTTTGCGCTATAAATAAAAAGTTTATGAACACATTAAAATTTATTTCACATATTTTATTTACAATATTTTTTATGTTTGTGAGGTTGTACCAATCCTTTCTTCAGATTTCATTTGTTCATATCAACAGATTGAAGACGAAATGAAGTCTGACCTCTACATATTCTTCTTTCATATTGTCCAGCGCATTCCTGAATACCTTCTACATTTACAGGTAAGTTCTAATGAAGATTATTGTCTTCTTTCTAAACCAGGAGTGGGGAACCTGGGACTCTCTAGAACAGTGGTGGCGAACCTATGGCACGTGTGCCAGAGGTGGCACTCGGAGCCCTCTCTGTGGGCACCCATGCAATCACCCCAGCACAGTTTGTCCCGCTCTTCTGCCCAGCAGCCAGCGCTTCCTCCCTCCCCTGTTGACATGTTGGTACTTTGTGATAAATAAGTGGGTTTGTGGTTGCACTTTGGGCACTCAGTCTCTAAAAGGTTCACCATCACTGCTCTAGAACAGGGGTTCCCAACACATGGCTCACAGGCCAGACCCGGCCTGTGGCACCATTTCATCCAGCCCATTTCCACTGCACCCAGAGGTGGAAGCGGAAGTGTTTACGTCAGCCATAAAATGCACCCGCACATGTGTAAACACGCCCCCGGCTGTTGTAAATGCAGAAGTGAGCATATTTACAGCTGTTGTAAATGCACCCGTTCCCGGGGGGCTTGGTCAGGCCTTATCAGCTGTTTGAGGGGCATGGTCAGGCCTGCAGCATAAAAAGCTTGGGAAGCCCTGCTCTAGAAGCTATTGAATTCTATTTTCACATTATGGACTATAGACAGAGATGGTGGGAGATGGAAAACAACAATCTAGAGGGCTGAACATTCCCCACTTTTGCTCTGAATGCTTTATGTTCAAAAACTGACATATCACAAATCTTTACAGGCAATTATCCTAAAATCAGAGTTTAAATTATTGAGAGAGGATAGAGCCCTTTAATACTACCCAGAATTCCCACTTGCGATAGTCTCTCCACAATGTAGTTAAATATGTGAGATTCATCGCAAAACACAGAGACTGAAATCCTGTTGAATCTTTATCCATGCCACTGTCCCCTGAGAATCTCGATGGGGAATCGTTAACTAACTGCCAGTTAGAAATGACTGAATGCTATGTCATTTGTGTTCTCTGTGTGTAACAAAGCGATAGGACTGCATCCAGAATGTAAAGCTGATTTAGTCCCAATCCTGATCTAGACTCTTGGAAAAACCCATAGAGAGATGCAGTGTGGTGTTATCATCATGCTAGTGGCACAGTCGAGCTTCTCAATTCTGGTAAACCTCTCCTAGCAATTTCATATAGATGTCAAGCGGCATGTGGAAAAAACCTGAGCCAGGAGGGATCTCAAAGCTGAGGTCTTTATTTGCCTATTGCTGGCCACAGACATTCCAGACACTCTTGCAAGGCTTTTCTGCCATTATCTTACAAACGTACCCTTCTAAAACTGGAAATGCGAGCCAAACATGTTATTCTTACATACTCAGAGTAGATCCTGCAATCTTAGCTGGAAAATAAAATTCCCTTTTTATTAGCAATTTACAGGAATACCTCATATAACATTTGTATCGAATAACACTAAAATCGCATAACATTAAGGAATCTGGGGGGAAGAATTGCATCAGATAACATTAAGCTCCTATGGGATGCTTCAGATAACAACCGCTAAAGCCTGTGTGGTTACAATGTATCTCTATGGATCCCATAGAGGATCAGATACAGTAAAACCTCATATAACACTAAAACCTGGTTCCACAAGTCTTGGTGTTATATGATTTTTCGTGTTATCTGATCCTCTATGGGATCCATAGAGATACATTGTAACCACACAGGCTTTCGCCGTTGTTATCTGAAGCATCCCATAGGATCTTAATGTTATCTGATGCAATTCTTCCCCCCAGATTCCTTGATGTTATGCAATTTTCGTGTTATTCGATACTAATGTTATATGAGGTATTACTGTAACACTAAAAATCATATAACACCAAGACTTGTGGAACCAGGTTTTAGTGTTATATGAGGTTTTACTGTATAAGGAAACCTCATAGATAACGCAAGATATATATTTACCCATAATATTTCTCCTGGATATACCTTAAATTAACCCCCCTGGTTGACTGAACATACTGCCTCCTTTGCCAATGGGAGGGTACTGCCTGTAGAAACTGGGACATGTAGTGTTTGTGTGAAACATGTGAAGGGGCAGGAACAATCAGAAGGGGGAATTCTTTATTAAACACAACAAAAATGGAGTTTCTGGATTTCACCTAACAAAACTAATAGTCAGGATGTTGAGCATTATTAAGAAGTACCTACAAGTAGAAGCAATAAGAACACCTTTCCTCTGATTAGTCCCCGGTGTAGATGACCAAACATGTCTCTATCGCATAACTAGGCCTGGAACTCAGTTGCAATGGATCCAGATATACATCTTAGTCCAGGAATCCTTGGAGATCACTTAGGAAACAATGGACCTGGAAATGTCCAGAATGTGTTGTCCCATTTTATGGACTTGCATGGCTGTTTGCCTAGAGCAGATGTTGATGCTTCATGGCTTTTCACCTAATGGACTAAGGTTATAATTCAGCATTACTGTCCTTCTTTTGTACCAGAATATCCTGAAGTTCACAGAGCAAGAACACCCTGACTACTACCTTCTCCTTGTTTGTGTTCAGCGCCTGCGAGTTTTCATCTCTCATTACAGCCTTCTTTTCCAGTGCAATGAAGATCTGCTGATACAGAAAAGAAAGAAGCTTAAAAAGTGAGTTTGATGCCTCAGCATTATCTCTTTTTCATTTGCACCAAGCCCTTCTTTGAAGCAGCCTATGTCCTTTTTTTTATCTTCATAACAATCCTATAAGCTAAGTTAGATGGAAAAACAGCGAGGAACTGACTCAAAGCCCATCCAGCAAGATTCAGGGCTCATTAAGATCATAGGTCTTCCCACCCTAAGTTTGACACCCTGACTTCTACACCATGTTGTCTCTCCTGTATTTCTTCTTAAGTGAAGAACCAAGGTGATTTACAACATGAAACCACAGAGTTGCAAAGCTGAAAGGGACCCTATATTCATCAGACCCAACTCCCTGCCAGTACAGGCAATCCATATCTAAAGCATCCAGGGCTGTAGCCAGAGGGGGGCCAGGCGGGGCAAAAACCTTCCTGAGCTAACAGCCCGCCCCTCCAACCCACTCCAGGATGCCAATGTTACCATATATACGGTATGTGTTTGTGACATTGTTGCCCCTCCAGGAATTTTTTTTGCCCCTCTGGAACCCTCCTCCCCCAATCTGGAATCCTGGCTATGGCCCTGAAAACATCCATTCTCTCGGTTCCATCGCCTTCTCAATCTCTTTTAGCAAGGACACAAGAAAGGGCCTTCTCAGTGGTTGCTCCAGGGTTCTGGAATGCATTGCCCCAAGAAGCCAAGTTGGCTACTCCCTCTTGACCTTTTGTCATCAGGCTAAGACATCCCTGCTCAGGCAGGTTTTAAGCAGTTAGACCAGTGGTTCCCAATGTGGCACATGCCCCACAGGAGGAATTAAATTCCCAGAAGCCTAAGTCAGTACATTGGCTGATCAGTGCTTTAGGGAATTGACATAATCTTCTGGAAATTTAAGTGCAAAAACCAAAGGGTGGGAAACACTGATTTAGAGTCTCAGGAATGCTTTTAGTATTAATTTGACAGATCATCATAATACTGTAGTGATATTTGCGTCCTTAAATTTAAATTAGCCCCCCACAGATTACAACTGAATAAAGAAAAAGATGATTTCATACATTTTGAAATAAATTCAGTAATCACCTAGCTTCTGTCAACTATTTCATTTTCTTTAAGTCAACCATTGTACAATACCTGTACTATGAACTTTGTTGCTACATTATAGTAGCCCTCCATATCTGAATTAAATGCAAACTGGTGGTTTGATGCTAAAGTTGGGGTTTACTACTTATTTTTGCTTAAAGCATATTTCCTTGAGTGGATTTCTTGACCCAGGTGCTACTACTGACACATTTCATTTTTCTCTCCTGCTTCTTGACCACCACCGCCACCACCTCTCTTCTTCTTCTTCTTCTTCTTCTTCTTCTTCTTCTTCTTCTTCTTCTTCTTCTTCTTCTTCTTCTTCTTCTTCTTCTTCTTCTTCTTCTTCTTCTTCTTCTTCTTCTTCTTCTTCTTCTTCTTCTTCTTCTTCTTCTTCTTCTTCTTCTTCTTCTTCTTCTTCTTCTTCTTCTTCTTCTTCTTCTTCTTCTTCTTCTTCTTCTTCTTCTTCTTCTTCTTCTTCTTCTTCTTCTTCCTCTGCTGATGAAATCAACAGGCAATAAATTAGCTCTTTTTAAAAGGTGGTATTGATTTTCCTGAAAGTGATGTTGCCACTTTGTTTCACCAGATCTTCCCTCATAAAGCTGTATAGAGGCTTAGCTTCTCAGTGTGCTGCCACTGGCCAAGATTTGTCTCCGGCACTCAGTGCAACATCAATCCGAGACAGTGGGATCCACTCTGAAGAGGCAATGCAGCTATTTCCATCTTCAGGAACATCAGCTATGTGAGTGTAATCAAAAACCAGCCTAGTGGCATACATGAACAACTTCTTAGCACAGGGTGCCCAAACATTCCAGGCCGAGGGCCAGTCACATGGTTCAGGGAGCCGGTCACTATGGCCTGGGGGCCGGATGCAGCCCCTGATGCCAATTCATCCAGCCCACAAAAACCTCGTCGCTCCTGGAATGAGGGCTTTGCGGGCGGGGTGAATTGGCATCAGGAGCCGCATCTGGCCCTCAGGCCATAGTTTGGGCACCCCTGTCTTAGTATTTGTAACCTTATCAACAATATACAGTGGTGCCTCGCTTAAAGAGCATAATGCGTTCCACAGGATTGCTCTTTAAGCGAGTTTGCTCTTTAAGCGAGTTTGCTCTTTAAGCGAAACACCATTGTAAGTGACCAATTGTGGGGGTTACTGCAAACCCCAATTTATTTGTTAAGCAAGTTTTTGGTTGGTTTTATTTGTTAAGCAAAGCGAACATTCAGAGAATATTCTGCTCTTTAAGTGAGTTACTCTTTAAGCGAAACGCTCTTTATGCGAGGTTTGACTGTACTGTCAAACCAACTCTGGCTTGCCAGGGTTTCATAAGGATAAAGTACTCAGAAATGTTTTGCCAAGCCCTTCTTCAGAGGGTTAATTCACAATAATATAATATAATCCACAAAAAAATAAATATGCTACTAATTAAAATGTGTCTGTGTCTATAGAATGCTGTCATGGTGGGGGAACAGCAGATTTTGGGTGTGGACTTGGTGAATAGTAAGAAGAATTTTGGACAAAGTGAAAGGTTGACCCTAAAACCCCAAAAGATGACTTCTTCCTATATAAGCCATGAAATCATCATTAGATGTCCTGTTTCCATGCCCCACACAAACGTCGAGATACACAAGCCAGTGACTTTTCCTATTCAGAAAGGATGGTCTGTGATAATAGCTCTCCCACCCATGCAATACTATTCTGAGGGTACAGTTATGTCAGTATCTTTTGGAGTGACCCTGAAAAACTGTTTCACAGTGATTCAGTTTTGCTGCAGTTTGTTTGCAGCTTTAATAATAGTTGAAATTGATAGGGATGGTAAGGATTTCCTCCCATTGGGCTTGTGGGCTTGATCGGCATTTCACCATATGTACTTCTGATGTGATGTGAATGTGATAGGTATTCCATTTCTGCCATCTCTTTTTCTTTGGTCATCTTTGCAAATGGGTCATCTTTGCAAATCCTTGCACAGTGTGCTTGAAAAAATGTCTACATTCCAAACACATTGGAGGAACAGATTTCATTTTGTTTCAATTGCTCCTTTCCATTATCCTTTCCCTCATTTCTTTCAATTTTTATTCCAGCAAAGGTGCTCTAGCGTTAAAGTGGTATAGTAATACTGTACAATGATAGGGTGATCTATTGCTAATCTCAGCTATGTAAAGTTTTTTTTAAATAAAAAAACCAGAAAAATATGGAAGGGCAATCAGGGGGCATGTTACCCCACCCTGAAAATCATGACCACCTGTCTACTTCAATGAAGCACGACCAAAAGACACACATCCATCTCTTTACATGCAGCTATACAGGGAAAAAACCCTCTTTCAAATCCTCCCAGTATGAAAAACTTAGAGGCCCTCCAAAATCACAGGGAAAAAACTTGCTTTGAGATATAATTCCATGTATTCTGTCTTTGTTTCATGCAGGCAGGAAAATAATAATTCATTTTCACCTATTTTATATGCATAATAAATCCTGACATTTTTGATGGTGTAGTCTGCTGTTTAGTAGTATTAGGCAAAAACTTTCAATTTATTCTCTCTGCTATCTCGTTCCCCCTATATTTCTTCTTCTGTGTTTTCAAATAGTCGTATTTCCATTATATTTCTAGTCATTATTGAGAAGCTTATTTTAATCTCCTCTTCTTTCATTTGTTACTGCTTTTATTTTTTTAACTGTGCTTCTGATTTGATTTATATAATTTCACCTGGATTTTAAGTTTTACATTACTCTGATATCAATGAGCAATAAACTTTGCAAAGACTAAATCTTAAAAGATTTAAGTTAGAGAGTTTATTTAGTGTAAAGCAGGCAAGTAGGGCCAAGAGGTATCCCAGAGTCAACACCAAACCTGCAAGGGAGACCGCTGTCACCCTTTCCTATTAAAGCTGAGCTTGGTCCTCTCAGCTGGCTCAGACCCCATACCCTATCTGAGCAAAAGATGGTAAAATCTGAAATATCTGTTCTAGAGCCTCAGGCTAGCAATCATTAACAATAGAAAAGAATTAAGAGATAAGATGATGGATTTGATAAAATAAATACAGTTAATAGCATAGGTGTATTTGCAAGCAATAGAGGAAAAGTAAGCAAAGAACTGGGCCCACAGAGACTTAATGGTTAAGACGCTGAGCTTAACGACTGAAAGGTTGGCAGGTCAGCAGCTTGAGACCTGAGTGTTGCTTGATGGAGTGAGTGCCTGACATCTGTCTCAGCTACTGCTAACCTAGTAGCTCAAAAGCAAGAAATTGAAATTAGATAAATAGGTACTGCTTTAGTAGGAAAGGTAACAGTGTTCTGTGTGATTCAGCATCTAGTCATGGCTGCCACATGACCATGAAAACATCTGCAGAAGCAGGCAGCACCAGCTCTTTGGCTGTAAATGGTGATGAGCAACACCCTCTAGAGTCAGATACACTGGCTTTTGAGCAAGGGAGACTTTACTAAGGACAGAACTATAGTAAAATTTGGGGAAAGTACAAGACACATCAAAATAATATTATAGAAGTAGAACTCCATCAGATATTACCAACAACTAATAAAGTGAACTATTTCTAACAGAATGTACCAACATATTGGTTAAAAACACAGACATCTGGAAATAACAAAATAACAAAAGGAAATAACAAAAGACAATAGATTTTGTTGAAGCATGAAGTGGGACATGAGGCAAAATACCAGGCAAAGGGGAAAGTTAGGCTTGTGAATCTGGTAAGGTTTTGCCCCCAATTTGGGCTGCCTTCCATTGCACACTATGGTAATCCAAATGGCCTCTCCAGGCCGCTTGACCTAATGTTTTGTATGGTCCTCTATCTTTTCTTCTCCCCTGAAGGCAATTGATGTCACACACGAAAAAGAGCCAAAAGCAAGGGATGGAGAGCATGCAGGGAGGATCACCAGGTGAGTGGAGAAATGATGGAAGGCGGCATGGCAAGCCAGAGAATGTCCCGACTCCATCTCCATTCAGTGAACAGGACGTGAAGGCTTTTGTAGCATCCATGCAGGCCCTTCCAGACACAGAGTACGATGCCCCCTCGCCAGGCACCAAAGCCAACCCTGAGAGAACTCGGAGGGCTTCAACATCAGATCTCCTCCACCACAGCAGAAGTTTCACTCCCGACTATGAAGACTTTGAGTACAGAGGGGAGACTTATACCATGGCTGGGCAAACCTACCAGGAAGAATCCCTTCAAAACTTCACTGCCTTTGAGACTTGCTCTCCGGCTTCTTCTGAGTCAAGCATCGATATCTGTTTCTTGAGACCTGTGAATTTCACCATGGAGCCAGACAGGACAGAACATACTTTACAGCCCCTGCCCAAGAGCAATGCTCCACCTGCCACCAGTAGCACCCAGAAGCGGGAGCTTTTCCGAAGCAAAGGAAAACAGCTGAGCCGGTCCTTGAAGGAGTTTCCTCGCAGCAGTGGGACAGAAGGTGTGAATGCAAGACTCTACAGCACACGGAGCAGCAGTGGGAGCCGGTTGCCAACCCAACAGGAAAGGGGCTTTCAACCCCAAGGCGTCTCAGCCCCTGCGCGGAGCACGGCACGCAACTACTTTCCTCCGCAGCGAGGAGTGGGTGAAAAGCCAAGCTTTGTGGAAGTAAGGAGAACGAAAGGCAAGGGCAAATCCACTTCCCAGCAGGTCTGAGAAACACGTAAGCTGGGCACCCATTTTGAGGCAAAAAAAAGGGAGGGGGTCAGAACTGAGTTCTCCAAATATTAGACTCCCATTCTAGCCCAGCAAATTAAACTCTCCACACATCATGAAGTACTGTATAAGGAAAAACAGTGCTTTACTTACAATTGTGTTTCTTTAGATCAGGGGTTCGCAACCTTTTCATGCTGTGGGCTGGACCATGACCCCCCCCCCGACAGCTGTCCTGCATTCACAGCACGTTTTCTGATGTTTTCGCAGCTTCTGCCGCTTTCTGTGGTGGTGGTAGCAAATGTGGCACGTTTTTGTTTTCAGCATATTTTCAGTGCATTTTCTTCATTTCTGGAGCATTTTTGGTGGCTTTTCTTCACTTCTGGCACATTATTGGTGCATTTTCTTTACTTCCGGTGAGTTTTTGGCACATCCAGTGGTGGCAGCTGTGGGTTCCTCACCACGGACTGGATCAACTGGTGCCACGGGCCAGATCCAGCCTGCCAGCCGTATGTTGCAAATTCCTGTATTAGATAGAAGAATAAACAGTTGAATTGGTAGATTAGCAGTTCTGTACAATTGCTTCGGTAGATAAACAAACCCACTTTGCTTGTAAGGTAAAATGGAGAGTGGGAGAGAACAGCAGAATAATAAACTGGTACACACATGACTGTTGCAGAAAACACATCAGAACACTATTGGACAGAAAACTGAATTGCAAGCAGACTAATACGGGTCAGGAGACCCTATAGGTGGGAAAACAGAGAACTCTTCCTATTGGCTGGTTAGGCACACAATTTACATTAACTCACTGCATTGTGAGATTGATTTAAATATATTCAACAAATATCTCATTTGAGCTCAAATTGAAAAGTTTCTACATGGTTCTTTCTTAGCTAGGCAGTCTCTCATCCATACAGTAGCCAATTAGATCTGCTTCATCCTAATATTACTTACACATCAACTGTGCTTTCCAAGCTAGGAAAAAGGGCATCAGAAAGCCCCAAGTACCTTCCTGCATTTCTCAGTTTGTGTTTCCAGTGCTAGTTTTGCTTGTTTTGCTTAACGGACTTAGCAAGATATGCAGTGGTGGGCTCAAATTTTTTTTACTACCACATTGTGGGTGTGGTAAAGTGGGCGTGGCCAGGGGGAAAGCCCTGCATTGCACCCAAATTAGGGCTACTTTATTTCAAAACTTGGATGGACGTGGCCAGCCAGAATTTCTGCTACTGGTTCTGGTGACCTGGTGCGAACCTGCTGGTGCCCAACACTAAGGATGTGTGTGGGTGAAACCAACCAATGGACTGAGAGATCAATATCCAGAGGTGGAATTCTGCTGTTTCCCAATGATTCCATTAGAATCAGTCAATCCCTTCCATCCTTCCTACAGCTCACCAGGCACCCAGGTGTCTGTCTGGAAGGCTGGGACATCCCTTGGCCAAAAGTTTTTTTGGGGTGGACTGGGCACAAGTCAGAACACAATGGAATAAGCAGGAACTGGCATTTGATCATAAAAATTGATGTGAGAGTTAATGGGATAAGATAGCCACACATCAGAATATTATAGAAGCAGAACCCCATCAAATATTATCATTAACCCCTTTAAGAGTGGAGAAATTTTGTCAAAGCTTAGGACAGGGTCAGAGTTCTCTATGTATGACACACAGCTGACTTTTACTCTCTTACTGTGATGTGCTTCGATCGCTACAAAGTCCCTGAGGTGCAAGGGAATAGGTTTGTGTAGTCAGTTTCTGCTGTCACCCTTTGTAATTCTACAGTAGTCCCTACGAACAGTGATGGTGAACCTTGGCACTCCAAGTGTTTTTGGGCTTTAATTCCCAGAAGCCCTGATCAGTAGAAGTGCTGACTTGGGGTTCTGGGAATTGAAGTCCAAGAGCAGCTGGAATGCCAAGGTTAAATGAGATCCATAATAGGGTGTCCTGGGAGGACAAATTATGGAAATTAGTTTTCTCTGTATTTGCCTAAAGATGAAATTGAAACACGGAGCTCCGCCCCTGCTTATTATGAAACAAAGATTAATGTCAGTGCCACAAGAATTGACCCTAACAACAGGTATGTCCAATATGGAAGAAGATGCTGTGCTTTATGAACTATATTTTCCTTGATGTTCACATACATATAAACATACACATTACAATGCGTCATTGTTGTTTCTGATAAAACAGGGCTAGCAGGGTTTTTTTTTAAAGATAAGAGAGTGAGGTGAATATTTGGACAAGCACTGATCCTTCTTGTATATCCATGACGTGACAATTTGGGAATAAGGGTTAAGAGCTTTGTTAGATCTCCATAGGTTCAACGCCCTCCATGCCTTTTCCCATAGTCTTTTGTTTCCTCAAGACAGTGATCTGTAAAGAAGGGAAGAAGCCTCATGTGGACACACCTCTGTGATGTTCTTGGCTGAACTATGTTTTCCATTTCAGGATATTCATTTAGAGGACAACACCAGATTCTCCCCTAGGGACGACAACGAGCAGACATCTTTCAGCAGCTACACTCCACGGCAAGACCAGAAAGGGGGCTTCCGTAGTTCTTTCCGCAAGCTCTTCAAAAAGAAATGAGCCATCCAGGGGATTTTCCCATGGGCTGAGTTCATCATTTTGAGTCTGCATAATGGAGTGGTTTCGCTTCAAACAACGTTAGGGTCAAAAGGAGCATTAGAATATTAAGACTGATGTTATTTTGTTAAATTAAAATTTTGGTCCCAAATAAGAAAAAAAAATCCTATATTATCAGGGATTACTCTTATATGCACTCGGGGGGGGGGGCACCTATGAATTTCACTATCCAGTCATCCCTGACACATACTAATAAGGGTTTCACAATTATGGGGAAAGTATAAAATGTTGTCATTAATGTGTATATGTTGTTCCATTACCTCCGAGGTGTTATTTATAATGACAAACCCCACGGGGAAGAGTGGAATTTCATAGCTTTTCCACATTTTTAGAACTAGTTAGAGCTTTCAAGGCTTGTGGGCGACCAGGCAAGCCCAACTGATACTATGTGGATTAACTGGACCAATAGAAGTAAGTTTGCGGGATCATCAAACAAATCTTAGACCACTACTTAGAGACCATCCATTTTCTTGTTCTGACTGTTCATTATGAGGCAAAACATGGAAAACTGTTGTGCAGTTGATAGATTTACATGTAGCCTAGGCACTCAGGAATTCATGAAGTATGATTAAAAATGTTAACAGAATGCTGTTGTGAGTTATTTTAGTCAGGGAAATGTAACACTGATAGATGACATGAGCTTACACTTATCTCTAAAAATGTCAATGGTGCTTCGTTGGGATTGGAATTTTAAACTAATTTGACAGTGGAATTAATTCAGTTTTAAAAGTACCAGAGTGTGTTCAGAAGGGATAGAGCAAAAATAATAGCAGAAAAGGTGTTTTTTTGCTTCATTAAAACAAACTTTGTTGTCAAATTCTGACCAAGGAAATTGCTTGAGAATATTTATACTGTTGGGTACCCAGTGGGGGTGTAGTAGATAAACAGACTAGCACTATAATAATTTCGTGTCAGAAATTATTCTGTGCTAAAAGGATTTTTGCTGGAGGAACTCCGCTCAGGGGGCACCTGAATGAGGCTCCTTTCATGTCCCCAACATCTTTTCTCATCTAAGTGATCTCTATTTATCTACTTGCAATTTCTTGCTTTTGAACTGCTAGGTTGGCAGGAGCTGGGACAGAAACCGGTGCTCAAACTGTCATTCAGTGCCAGTGTCTTGAACTGCTGACTTGCTGGCCTTCCAGCTAACAAGGTGAGCTTCTTAACCACTTAGCCACCACAGCGCCTAGACCAGGGGTGCCCCAACTTTTTGGGCCATGGGCCAATCATGTGGTTCAGGGAGCTGGTCACTAAGGCCCGGGGGCGGCCCCTGATGCCAATTCATCCGGCCCACGAAGCCCTCGTCGCTCCTGGAAGCGGAAGTAAAACGCACCCGTATGGGCGTGTTTTACTTCCGCTTCCAGGAGCGATGAGGGCTTCACGGGCCGGATGAATTGGCATCAGGGGCCGCACCAGGCCCCCAGTTTGGGCACCACTGGCCTAGATTAACACTCAGCCATGGAAAACCATTGGGGGTGTGGAACTGGTTAATACCACTCCTTAAGTATCTGACTTACCTTGAAAGTCCAGCTAGGGTGTCATAAGTTGGTGCTGATTTGAAGACAAATAACTAAGTGAAAATGACCAACAATCTGATTGAGAATATCAGAAAACAAAGTAAAATAAAAATGAAATGAAAAACACTGTAGCACTTTAAAGACTAACTGCTATATTTTTATCTTTGGCTTTCATGAATCAAGTCCACTTCTTCAGAAAAAGAGTGAAATTTACATAGTTTTTATACACCAAATTTAGGGGGTCAAAGGGAAAAGGGTGTGGTCAAGCAAGATGATAGACAAGCAAGCACAACAATACAGCTTCACACAGCCATTAGCAACAACAGATTATTCAGATTAGCTCTAAATGACTCCCTTTCAATCTCAAGGTTGCTGAGAAAGCCCATTCTGGTCTCTGATCAACTTTTGACCTGCCTGTCAGAAAACAAACAGAAAACACTGTACCTGGTTACTTTCTGTTTTGCTAAAGAGAATTGGCAGAAAAACAGAAAGTGACAGAAAGTAACCAGGTACAGTGTTTTTGTTTGTTTTCTGACAGGCAGGTCAAAAGTTGATCAGAGACCAGAATGGGCTTTCTCAGCAACCTTGAGATTGAAAAGGAGTTTTTTAGAGCTAATCTGAATAATCTATTGTTGCTAATGGCTGTGTGAAGCTGTATTGTTGTGCTTGCTTGTCTGTCATCTTGCTTGACCACACCCTTCTCCCTTTGACCCCCTGAATTTGGTGTATAAAAACCATGCCTGTAAGTTTCACTCTTTGTCTGAAGAAGGACAGGTTGCACTCACCTGTAACTGTCGTTCTTCGAGTATGTTGTTTGTGAATTCACACTGATGGGTTCCACGCAGACCTGCCGAGCCTCCACCTCACGGCATGGCTTATAGCCCCAGAATAGCCAGAGTTCTGGAACAGAGCAGAAAACCCTCCACGTCCAAATCCTACAAGGCCAAGATGGACAGGTTCGTTACCTTCCTGACCAGTCACAACAGGGAATTCTCTACAGCTTCAATAGAATACCTAATGGGCTACCTCTTTCACCTCGCCAAATACGGCTTGGCACACTCTTCAATACGCGTGCACCTGGCAGCAGTTGTCGCCCACACTCCACTCCATTCTCCTCTTACCTCGGCGTTCCGTGACCGCACCGTGAAGAGGTTCCTTCAGGGACTGAGGAATGCTTTTCCTCCTACTCGTGTGCCCACGACCCAATGGTCGGTATTCCCCGTCCTGGAGGGCCTGATGCAACCACCCTTCGAGCCTATGGCCACTGCTGGGATTCATTTGCTTTCCTGGAAGACTGCGTTCCTCATAGCCATCACCTCGGCCCGCAGGGTGGGAGAGCTGACAACCCTCAGGACTGACCCTGCATTCCTCAAGTTCTTCCACAACAGAGTGGCCATACATCCAGACCTCACATTCCTCCCTAAGATAGTTACGGAATTCCATCTATCTCAGGTCATTACCGTACCTTCCTTCTTTCCCAACCCTTCCAACATCCAGGAAAGAAAATGGCACACCTTGGACGTTAGAAGGGCGTTGCTCTTCTACACACAATGCACCAGAGACTTCAGAAAATCCAACAGATTGTTCATTGCCTACAGTGGAAAGTCCAAGGGCCAAACACTTTCCAGTCAACGGTTCTCCAAGTGGACAATCTACTTGGCCTATCGCCTGACTTCAAGGGAACCACCCCCTCACGTCAGGGCTCACTCTACCAGATCAATGGCTACCCCCACTGCTTTCTTGGAGGGAATCCTAATGGAAGACATCTGCAGAGCTGCAACATGGTCCAGACCATTAACTTTTGTCAACCACTATAGATTTGACACCAGAGCCATCCCTGAGTCCAGGATGTGACGCTCTGTCTTAACAGCAGGCCTTCGTGCATCCTTGTCATGATGGCCTTCTGTTTGTCCTCCGCATCCCGGGACAGGACCACCTCTCCATCACGAATGCACATCTCATCGCAGCATCAGCTACCCACCATCCAAGTAAGTCAGTTTGCTAGTCACCCATCAGTGTGCATTCACAAACAACACGAAGGAGAAGGACAGGTTGCACTTACCTGTAACTGTCGTTCTTTGAGTATATTGTGAATTCACACGACCCACCCGTCCTTCCCCTCTCACTGCTACAGGGATGAGATCCTCTTATCCACTGTACAGCTTTAGTATTAACTGAGGTGGAAAGTGCGAAATGGCGCAGAGGGTGGGTGGAGATGGTGGGTGGTACTAACCATTCAAATTTATCCAATCAGCTTTATAGCTCTGAAATGGCTCCCGTGCAAGCGCAGAACCCATCAGTATGCATTCACAAACAATATGAAGAAGTGGACTTGATCCACGAAAGCTAACGATAAAAATATAGCAGTTAGTCTTTAAAGTGCTACAGTGTTTTTTATTTTTTTTTCTGATATGCCTGAACCACAGACTAACATGGCCATTCCAAAAAATTCAGATAATCAAGTAGCAATTGCTCAGCCCCATCAGATGTAATTTCTCACTGATGGGAGAATATTCCAGTTTAGAATTTTTATACTTATTAGTCAGTCTGTTCCCATTTTGCTCAGATATTTCTGGGATTTCTAATGGGTGCAGAAAAACTATCTAGCCATGCAGCCAAGGACTATGGAGAAAAAGACAGATGAAATAGGTGAGTGGCGTTATCTGCTTGACTGACAGATCAGCCAAATACTGTGTATTCCTTGAAATAAGCACCCAGAGACCTCATTGTGTTTCAGAAAGAAACAAAACACACCTTTGGCAGCTACTGAAAGTTCCAAATATCTAACACAATATTTATTTCCCCCTTTCAACTGGATATGTGACTCTTTATACCACAGATACTCTAAATTGAATAAAAATAATGTAGCAGAGTAATAGACCTAACTTAGCACATATATAAAGATGTACACTTATAAGATATGTAAGGCTTTTTTATTTTTTTTAAAGAACAGATCTCTTGAACGCCAAAAAGTAACAGCCACTATTAATATTCAGTTTAAATGCAATCTGAATACCATTGCAAACACAGCATACAAAGCTGACCTACATACATGACTAGGTACACATAGGCTTGTAAGATTTGCCAGTTTAGATATCATCATTTCAACCTTAAGACAGCTGGACTGGACTGCCACATCCTCTTAACCATTTAGCAAAATATCCATGCCATTAGATAGAAGGCAATACATTTTCACAAAATGAAGTATCAGAATTCATCAAAATGTAAACCTGTACAAAGTTAACTAGAAAGCTTGGTTTCTATATTGGCCAAATTAAAAAAAAGTTATCTGAAATAAGACCCCCACCCAAGAAGAGAATCTACTGTTTCAAAAAGAAAGAAAGAAAATTTAAAAGGCACATTTGGCAGCTACTGAAAGTTGCATACATCTGGCACAATATTTTCTCTTCCACTTGGGTGGATGACAGTTTTATTAAGTTCACTCAGTTTGTAATTTTATAACAATGGACTGCTTAATGTATTATTTTGTCTTTAAAGGAAAAGCTCACCACTGATAAAAATGCACATTAAGGTTAAATGTCAAAAAATGTGTAAAAATTTCAAAAACTCAAGTTCTTTTGCCATTATAGGCACTCTTTATGTGAGGTTTGACAGTATATCTATCATTGGCAATAGGCCTACAGTTATTTTTCTTAGAATAATCATACACCCACACAGAAATAGGGCAGTGATAATGAAAACCATTTTGGAGCAAAGCTGTAAATAACTTTAAAGAAAGTATTCCTTGCATCAGCTGGCCTCTTTGTGTTTACAGCAGGATCTTCTTTTTTCCAACTATAAAGGTATAGGAGGAATACACAGGATTTATTTTATGCATTTTTGGTACACATAACAATAAGTAGGTAAAACACACTGACGGGAAAGCAGAGAGACACCTGGCAGTCACGTTAAAAGAAACCATCCAAGAACTCGGATGAGTTCTAATCAAGGCTACGCAATTTAAACACAACATAATGATCTTCAGCAAATGCTGCTAGTCTACAACAATCACACACTCATCTTATTCACAGTAGTACAACAAATAACTTTTGTAGAGCTGTAGTAGCTGGAGGCTACATTTTAAAAGAAGTAACTTGTAGGAACAATATTAAGCGAGTCCAGGATTAGAAGAACGTTTGAGGAGTTGGGAGAGAAAATCCAGCCAAAAATCATGAATGGTGGCATTTGAAACCTACATTTGTGACTAGTGTTTACAACTTGCACCTTTGAACTCGCCTCTAAGGAGACCTGGCACCTGGCATGACTTTGGGGTCTCTCATATACATTTTTCTGCATTAACTGCTATTGACGTACAGCCTAATTATTTTTAAAAAACATAACAGAGCCAATAAAAATATTGCCTGTCCTTCCTTTTGTATTTCATAGGTACAGATTCACTGGCTTCTCTACAGAGGGGCTTTACAGCAGGGGTGCTCAAATTACAGCCAACGGGTCGGATCTGGCCTCCAATGCCAATTCATCCAGCCCGCACCACCCTCATCATGCCAGTATAGGCAAATGCGCATACTTCCACTTTGGGGAGTGATGAGGGCAGCTCAGGCTGGATGAATTGGCATTGGGGGCTGGATCCGGCCCACAGGCCATAGTTTGGGCACCCTTGGTCAAGAGGATTTGGGGCCTTATTTGATATCGGGACCAGATCTTCTCTCCAGTTAGAGGAATCTTTTTCAGCCCCTTAGTTGTATATAATAAACAACTAAGATGCCATTCCATTTTGCACAACGTTCAGCTACATAACTCTTAATGGATCATAAAATACCTCCCTACCAACAGTCTTTGGCTGCATAACTAGAATATTTTGTACATTTTTATTATCTGGTTAAGAGTTCTATGAAATTGAGAAGCTTGCATATACCAATATTTAATCAAATAAAGATATTAATTTACCCATGAAATAAAATCTGTGATTCAATCAAGTATTAGGAAAATCACTGTAGCAATTCAATTTGGGGCTTTCAAAGGGGATGATGACAAAGATATTTTCTGAAAAATTTCAGTGGTTTTTGTAAATATCCTGACAACAACTTTGCTGTGTGTGTGTGTGTGTGTGTGTGTGTGTGTGTGTGTGTGTGTGTGTGTGTGTGTGTGTGTGTGTGTGTGTGTGTGTGTGGGCGCTCCATAACACTGGGCAAGTTCAGACAAATTCTATTCTAACATAGCAACATTTTAAATCTTAAGAGTATTCTTCATGTAATGAAAGTTAACTGTATTAAAAGAAGAGGCTTGTGGTACAACCCACAGATCACTCATGCACAATCTCCACTGGGCCTCTGGGAGTCTGACATATTCAGGAGATGAAGATCAGCATGTCTAAAAGTCTATCCGATGCTTGTTCAGTAATTTGAATATTCTGTCTAAATCAGTATAGAATATTCTGAAGCTGACAATTCCGTAACAGTGCCATTAATTTGGTATTTCAGTTTCTAAGCAATTGATTTACTCATTTGGCATCTGGATTATATTAGGCAGGGACATCCTAACAATTCTGGGGCAGATGCAAATATGACTGTGATTTTTGTGTGTGCATAGAAGTTTTTCATTAAAGGATAAAAATAGACTAGACCTCCATAAGACACTGTAGGTAGCAAAAGCTGGGTAAATTATTAAATATGAAGTCCATAGTTTCAATTACTATCTTCTAAAAATGTACTGGCTTGACTGAGATAACTCTTATTTCCCCTCTAGTAGGCCACCTAAGCATCTCTAAAATCCTGATTCCCCCCCCCCCGACATATAATTCTTATTATTTAAAAAATGAACTGCTGTTCATGAGAAGGAATCCTAAATGGCCATTAACTTGGTCTAAACAAGCTTCCAACTGCCCCCCCTTAAAAATCAAATTGCCCCCCTAGAGATCGAGAATAACAAAGAACGTTTTCATCAGTTGGCTCAGATTGGACTGGTATTATCTGCAGTATTTAAACTTCTTATGGCAGAATTTTTTTGCTATTTCCTTCCATTGGAATAGCACTATATAGAGAGACTACTCTTCCTACATAAAAAGAAATAACACTGGATTTATATAGGGACCACTTTCTCAACATTTCTTTTAAAAGTTAACCATTTCTAAAAATATTCCTTACTGGGAGTAAGATTTCAGTCTGATTACAGTCTAAGCATTATATTTTCCTCAGAGCACAATTCTTTTTGAGTTTGTATATTATACATGTACAGTTAAAAAGAAAGCAATTTAAAACAGATTAAATGAACATTTCCTGAAATGCAAAGACCATACTGCATTGTGCTGTAGACACTGTTCCACTCGTGGCTTTCTAAATTACTGAAATGTATTTTTGCTTTGCCAGAAATATTCTACAAGAGTCTCAGTAACCAAGGAAACAATTACTGCACGATTCACAAATCCCAGTATAGCAGAGATGATTAAATAACCTTCAATAAGTAGCATGCATTATCATCACATTACTGGAAATCAGAAGTCCAGTTCAGAGGGCTATAGATAGTTCAAGTCGCATAATTTAATCTCTTTCAAACACTTCTGACATAATAAAGATCAACGTCAAAGTTGACAAGATAATTTTGGAATTCTGTATTTCATGATATGCATTATATTTTAAGCACATTGATGTTAATACTGAGTCACCCTTAACTCACCTTTATTTCACATGCCAAAGCTAGGAGTCCTTCTGTTTATGCTTCATAGACTAAAACAATGAGCTAGAAAGAGAAGTGTGTGTATCACAGCATGTGTCTCCTTCTTAGTGCTTTAAACTGAAATGTACATTTAACAATGCAATAATTTAATATATGTCAGCCAGACAAAATATCTGTATTTTTATTTCAATTAAATTAAAAACAATTTGCAAGTATATGCAACATTCACTATATACACATGATTTATTTATGCAACTACAAGGCGATTCTATGGGTGCTGATTATTCATTACCTACTGTTAGTTAAAACATGGTGATAATTAATGGGGATATGGTTAGCAGATCATCCTTTATATTTCCATGGCATAATCAAAGATGTTGCACTACCAACCCTAAAGTGGGTTACCAGTAAACCTTAAGATGAAGACCACCTAATCTAGTCCAGATTTAACAGTCTTCTAAATTTATGAATAAATTTAATTCTGAAAATAGCTCTGGTTTGCAGTTTTTCATTGGTGTCATCCTTCTAATTTGTTTAAAACAAACAAACATTAGGCATTCTGCTTCCCAAATCGATTTCTTTTTGAACTGGCACCATCATTTTTTTATGGAAGGAAAGTACCTCTTTGGTGAAGCCTAGGTACCCATAACAGAGTAGTAACAGTTTGTAAACAGTACTGCAGTACAGTGCTATGTTTTAGCTTTAGGTTGGTTCAGTACCACAGATATTCCTCATAGCCCAGTTCATGATTTGAAAGCAGGGAATAAAAACAAAAGAAAATTAAGGAGACTATCAAGTTCTCTGTATGACTTATTTTTTTTAAAAGTGCATAATAGTTTCACTCCAAGACCTTACATAGTGATGGTCAGATGATGACAGAACTATATTTCTCATCCTTCACTGGACATTACACAAAGCACAGTGTCTGCTTATTGGCCCAAAGAGATCTGCAAGTCTGATTACTGGTACATTTTCAGATGTCCAGAGACTTTAGAACAGTGTCCTGCATTCTACACTAACAAACAGCAACAGTTTTTTTTCACAATAGAGAATCTATTATTAAGATTCATATTTTCTACATCATATATCAAATTTATTGTAGAGTCTTTAGTGTTAGGAGAAACACAGCTCAACTCCTTGGTGCCCAAAGGTACAGTGAATCTATTGCCAGCAACAGACATGGCACCAGACTAAGCACTCTCTTTAGCACAAGGGAGAATTCAGGTAGAGTGGGCATTTTCCAGCAAAGGGGGTCCATCACGATGCATCGATGGGTGCGTGGGCTCCCTTTTGTAAGTTTTTGGAGGAAGCTTTGGGATATGTTGAGAAGTGCTTTGCCGCGGAGGAACAGGTGGCCCAGCAACAGAATGGAGGTCCGTATCTTGGGGTATCAAAGGGGGTGATGGCAAATGCCTCCGCGATACATGAGGAGAAGGTGTCTGTGGCGGAGGTGGAGTAAACGGAGAGGGACTGTTAGGAAAGAAAGTGTTTCCAAGTTCACTTTTTCTACCTAAAGGTGGTGGTTGAAGATGGAGAGGTGAACTAGAAAAAACATCAGGAGTTCGCACCGGTTCTCGAGGTGGCAAAACAGGTGGACTTTCTGGGGTGTCTGAGATGGAGGTCCTGTCTGGTACTGAGTATCTTGGCGAATAAATTTTTGATGTTGGCTGTCGAGGAGGAATTGCTGGTGGGCTATCTAGATGCGCAGAGGAAATCTGAAACACAAAACAACACTTCAGTCATATAGTAGCTGAAATGCTTCAGTGTTACACAAAGAATGCATCAAAACAGATTTCCTAGAGAAGGTGAAGATGACTTTACAAATTCTACATTCCAAGGTGAACAGAGCTGTAATTTGCTTCTGATCTGAATGAGCCATCTCAGTAAATCTACATTCCCTTTGTGTTAAATATGCCATACACTCACATGAACTATTTTCAAAGGAGGGGAAAAAGAGGCTTTCATTTGCAAATACTTCCTGCAATCATTTCCCCCCTCCAACAGCTGACTTAGGGTCCCAAAGAACCTTAACACCAATCTCACTCTAAGAGCCTACACAGGTTTTTAAACCATCAATTTTCTCAGTTTTATCACCAATTATAGGCATGTTTCATGAGGATACAGGAGCCTTCTTTGCCACTGACCCTAAGCTGCTGGAATTCCATCTAGCAGGAAGCCAACTTGACCCTTTTTTTGCTGTTCTTTTGCAAGCAGGCAAATATCTTTTTCTTCAGACAAGCCTTTTCTCAGTTAACTAGCTGTTTGTTTTTATTGAGATCCATTTAATTCTTTTAAAATATTGTTATACAGTAAAACCTCATATAACACTAAAACCTGGTTCCACAAGTCTTGGTGTTATATGATTTTTAGTGTTATCTGATGCATGTTAAAATCCTATGGGATCCATAGAGATACATTGTAACCACACAGGCTTTAGCGGTTGTTATCTGAAGCATCCCATAGGATCTTAATGTTATCTGATGCAATTCTTCCCCCCAGATTCCTTAATGTTATGCGATTTTAGTGTTATTCGATACTAATGTTATATGAGGTATTACTGTACTTTGTTTTTAAACTTTTAATGCTGCTTATTTTAATACTGTGGGTCCTCTTGACGAAAAAGGCATGGTATAAATGTTTTTTATTAAATAAATAATACGGTTATGGTGAGAATACCACATGGGCTTATCAGGTTAAATCTCTCAAGTCAAGAAAACTAATTTCAAAGTGGGTTTCCATCTTGCTTGACTGCTTCATAGTAGACTGATCATATTCTCTCAAAAGGAAATGAAACTCACTGATTAAGCTGTATTCTACAACACAGGAGATGAAAAAGCAAAAAGGTGTTCTGAAAGGAAAAAGTTAAGTTGTACTTACCAGTAATAACTTTCGTTCTTTGAGTATGTATTCTGTGAATTCACACTTTTGGGTTCTGTGCCTGCGTGGAGCTTTCAAGCTGATTGGATAAAAGTTTGAAAGTTAGGGTCGTCCACCGTACCACCCAGCCTTTGGTGCCATTTTGCGCTCTTTCCTCAGTTAATACTTAAAGCCAAGCACAGGATAAAAATAAGTTATCTCATTCGTGCAGCTCAAGCGGGGAGGAAGAGTGGGAAAGTGTGAATTCACAGAATACATACTCGAAGGAAGAAAGTTATTACTGGTAAGTACAACTTAACTTTCTCCTTCGTGTATGCTGTGAATCCCCACTTTTGGAAAATTAGCAAGCTCACACTTAAATTGTAGGTGGGCAGCTGGATGAAATGAATCCACAGTCACACACACATGGTCACGTCAGGTAGACAGGATAGACCCTCACGGGTGTGGAGCCTCAAACCCTCTGGCAAGGACGACACGACCAAGTCTGGCGTCTGCAGTGGCTCTGGTGTCCTTCCGGTAATGCTTGACAAAAGTAGAAGGTCTGGACCAGGTGGCAGCCTTACAAATGTCTTCAATTGGTGTGCCCTCCAGAAGGAAGTGGAGGTGGCAACAGCCCTGATAGAATGTTCTCTGACGTGAGGCGGCGGCCGCAGAGAAGCAATCTCACAAGCGAGATGGATGACAGATGAGACCCATTTGGAGAACCTCTGTGATGTAATGGGTTCTCCCTTGGACTTTCCTCCATGCACAACAAAAAGACATTGTGTCTTCCAGAATTCCCTTGTTCTGCTGATGCAAAACAATAAAGTAACTTTTTTTAAAAAAACATCAAGTGTGTGCCATGACCTTTATTGGTCCAAGGCTGGGTTTGGAAAAAAAGTTGGCAGGGAAATAGACTGTCCCAAATGGAACTCAGAGACAACCTTAGGGAGAAAGATGATGTCTGGATGGAGAACCACCTGGTCGGTCGTTAAAGAATTTGGTGAACAGTGAATCTGCACCAAGTGCGGTAAGTTCACGTTTTTTTGGCAGATATGATGGCCACCAGAAAGGTGGCTTTCCATGCCAGAAGATGAAGGTCGGCAATAGCCAGAGGCTCAAACGTAGCTTTCGTAAGCACAGTCAGAACAGTGGATGACCACTGTGCGGTTGGAGACCTTACAGGGAAAAGCGTTATGGAGGCCTTTTAGAAACCTTTTCACCATTTGGTCCCTGAACGCTGTGGAACTATGGAGCCCATTGGAGAGTGTCCCACAATGGTTGCCAAATGGACTCTAATGGATGCAAGTCCTAAGCCAGTCTCTGCCAAATGGAATAAATACCCCATAATGTGCTGGAGGCAGTCATGGTTCGGGCTCACCGGTCTGGAGTCATGGAAGGCACGAAACTGTTTGTATTTAGATGCATAGGACCTCCATGTGGAGGGCCTCCTACTCATGTTGAGTATTCTTGCCAATCTGGGGTTATCCTCCACACCATGAGATGCAGGTCGGAATGGAGGAGTTGACCATATTCCATTTGGAGTAGCAATGGAGAATCCGGTAGTGTGAGTGATTGTGAAGACAGCTGAAGTAGAAGAGGATACCATGGCTGTCTTGGCCACGCCCGTGCGATTAGAATCGCTTGAGCTCAATGATGGAGCATCCGGATTAAGACTTTCTGGATGAGTGTAAACAGAGGGAATGTGTAAAGATAGTCCAAGTCCCACCATTTCATGAAGGCATTGCCCTTGGAGGCTAGCCCGATTCCTGCTCTGGAACAGTATCTCGGGGTACTTGTGGTTTGTTTCCGAAGTGAAGAGGTCGAGATCCAGAACCCACTGCTGACGACAAATGGGCTGGAAAACTTGGTTGTCCAGTTCCCATTCGTGAGTCGTGGAGCTCAGCCTGCTCAGCCCGTCAGCTGAAACATTCAGTTTGCCTTGAATGTGGATGCGAATGAGGAAAATGTGTCTCTCCAGGCACCATTTTCACAGTTCCACTGCCAGGTAGAGGAGTGTCATTGATTTCGTGCCTCCCTGTTTGTTGAAACAGGCTATCACAATGGTATTATCTGATTTGATTTGGACAGCTTTGCCTGACAGCACCATTTCGAAGGATCTCAGAGCTTTCCAAATGGTGAGGAGTTCCAGGTAGTTTATATGAAAAACTGCTTCCTCCTGTGTCTACAAGTTGTTCACAGTGAGAGACCCCCCAAGCAGCTCCCCATCTGAGGTTGCTTGTGTCGGTCAAGATCTGTACTGATGGTTGAGGGGAGTAAAAATGCTTTCCCGTTGCCATATTTAGAGGTGATGTCCACCATGCCAGCAGTTTGGCATGAGGAACCACAGTTGTAGTTGATGTCATAAGTACCACAGTCTCTGAGCCTTCTTCGCTGGCATATAAGTCCTGCACCGAAAGATTTCTATCACCTTGGTGATGTCCTGTAGGTGCTTTGGAGAGGTGTAGGCGCTGAAATTGAGTGAGTCGAGTATTGCTCCATTATACTCAACGCGTTGAAATGGATCCAGTTTCAACTTGTCAAAGTTGATCCATAGACCAAGACGCTCCATGAGTGGTATCATGTAAGCGATGTTGCGAATGGCCTTCTTTTCTACCACAAAGTACCTCAAGTAGAAATCACTGATCCATTTCAATAGTGGTATGGTTTCTACGGCTCCTTTCGACAGTAGCGTTGCCACTTCTTCCTGTAGGTGAGAGGATGGAAGACTGCAACAGAGCTTGATGACTCAAGGAACCCATACCATGGTCTGGAGGTGGACTGTCCAGGTGAGGCCAAACTGAAGAACTTCACTGTGGTCCTGGTTTGCCGCAGTTTGTTCAGGGCCTTGTCTGTGTCTTGGGCAAACAGACCTTGGCCGTCAGAAGGCAGATCTTTGATTAGCTTCTTGGTAGACTCCTCGAGCTCGGTGGAGCGAAGCCAGGCATGCTGACGAAACAGAATGGACGTGGACATGTCCTTTGCTGCTCCGTCACCCATGTGACACACCTTACAGCCTAGGGTGTTCGACAGAGCAGGTGCTCAACACCCCCGAAGGTGGTGGAGCAATGTCCACATCCTCCTCTTCTGAAGAGGACTTGGACTTGTCCGTAGATGGTGGAGGGATCGTCGCTTCTACGTTGGAACTGCACTAGTATGACTTGGGCTGTTCGACGGAGTGGGTGCTCGACGCACCCGAAGGTGGCAGATCACTGTCCACATCCTCCTCCTCCGAAGAGGACTTGGACTCGTTTGTAGACGGTGGAGGGATCCTCACTTCGACGCTGGAACTGCACCAGTATGGTTTAGGTTGTTCGATGGAGCGGGTGCTCGACACCCTAGAAGGTGGCAGAGCAATGTCCATTTCTTGGCCTGGAGCGACAGTCCGTTCAGAATCCTGTGAAGGAGGAAGAGGAACAGTACTCATGGGACCAGGTTGCCAAGCTTGAGTTTGGCAGCCAAAAGTTGGTCACCTATCTTCTTTACTACCGTCTCAACTGCCTGAACTGCCTGAGAAGGAGCCAGCGGAGATGAAATGGTAGCCAGAGCTGGTCCAATTGGTGGCAAAATGGACACTAAAGCAGTAGCTGGGGCACGTTGAGCTGGTGGCAAGATGGACACCTGGCGGAGCAGATACATCCCTCAAGGCAGTGCCAGGGGAAGTGAAAGAGAATGGTGCCCTGCCTTCTTAAACTTCTGCCTCACCCTGGCCATCTTTGAGCCCTCTCCCTCTACGGCGGCAATCTTGGGTGCCGGAGTTTTGGTGGGAAACTGAGAGGCCTGAGAGGTTGCGGCTGGAGAAAGTGTTATCTCCATTAGATAAGCCCTGAAACGGTTATTTCTATTTTGAACCACAAGACAAGTGAATCTCTTGCAGTGAACACATGTCTGGGTTTGATGTGATTCTCCAAGACACAGCAAACAATTACTGTGGCCGTCTGATGAGGGAAACTTCTTGTTGCAGACAGTGCAACGGTTATAGGCAGCTGATGCCATCAAAAATTACTTCACGGTAAAGGAGAAACAGCCCAAATGCCCACCGCGAAGCAAGCAAATGGCTGGGGTGCTGGTCCTTCCTGGAGAAAAGACTGACAAGCAAGAAAAATTGTAGATAGACGTCGCCCAACCTGCAAGGGACGAACGACTGAGAAAAAAATAGGTTGTTCCCAAAGGGAAATGGCTGCTTCCCCCTGCAAGGAAGAAGCAAGCCTGAGGTAAAAATTGAAGAAAATCCCAGGAACTGCTCCTAAAATGACTGCTTCCCCCACAAGGAAGAAGCAAGCCTGAGGCAAAAATTGAAGAAAATGCCAGGAACTGCTCCCAAAATGGCTGCTTCCCCCACAAGGAAGAAGCAACTCTGAGGTAAAAATTGAAGAAAATGCCAGGAACTGTTCCCTCGTCAGGAGGAACAGCTCCAAGGTAGGTGATCCTGCCCTAAGGATAAGATCACCAAGCAAAAAATTGAGAGTGAAGCAAGTCTTTTCCGAAGAATCAACAGAAAAATTAAAGAGAGCTCTCAACGGTCTCCTGCTGCTGAGGCAGAAAGAAGAGAACTCTGTGGAAAGAGCACGAAATGGTGCCAAAGGGTTGTTGGTACGGTGGGCAGCCCTAACTTTCAAACTTTTATCCAATCAGCTTAAAAGATCCGGTAACGGCTCCGTGCAGGCACAGAACCCAAAAGTGGGTATTCACAGAATACACGAAAGAGATCTGGCTACACTTTGGCTTAGCCAGCAGCTTTAGGAACAAACAGCACATCATAAATTCTGCCACTGGTTGCCATCCCTGATAACCAGCAGGAAAAACCTAACCTTTCCAACAGCCATAAATCTGTAAGGCTCTATACTTTTCAGTGGAGGGAAGAGACTGCCATGCTTGCCCCGCAAAAAAAATATCCTATCCCTAGGTGCATCCTCGTGTAGTTGCTCTCAGGTTTTGCCAAATATTCTAGACATCAACTATCAGGAACTTCCAAATTACCTGTACTGTATTGGCATTATTATGACAATGATGGTGATCTCTCTCTTTAATCACCCTTCATATTAAGTGAACTTCAGCTGGTATCCTTCCAAGGTCAGTAAAATGAGTACCCAGGATGTTGGGGGCAAAATGCTAATTAACTTGTGAACTCACCAGAGAATGCACTAAACGCCAAGGGGCGGTATAGAAGTGTGATTGTTTTTTGCCTTTGGTAGATCATACAGGCCTTTTGGGCTGTTCTAGCATTGCTTTTCATAACATAGAAATAAAGAAAGAATCTGAGTCCTGCATCATAAATGAGTCCTTATACATGTGCAACAGCAAGGGAAGATCCCAAGACCTGATATCTCACCAAGTTTCATTTAATACATCAGTTGACAGCTAACCCCAATGCTTCTAGGGGTGGGAGGGTCAGAACTTTTAAAATACTATCTGTATAAGTAATTTGGGCTTCAGAGAGTGAATTTTGGCTTATTTAGATATTTCCATCCTACATTTCCTTATTTGAAAAAAGAGTGGAGAAATAAATCAACCACCTTTGATGGAGAGGATTCTACGGGAGCAGATTCTGGCCGTCTTCGGGGAGGTATAGGAGGAGGAACAGTCATTTCATCTGAGCTTTTGGGAAAGCTTATGGAGGATACAGAGGCAGATCCTGGGAATACAGAAAAACCTTAGTTACCCACTGCATTTGGTCCATTCCTTTCCAATGCCTTACTGGCCTAAATATGAAAAGGTAAAATACAATATATATGAAAGGTCTAAAGTGGTAGCCATGTTAGTCTGTGCAGGCATATCTGAGAGTAAATAAAACAGAACAGCATAAATAAACAAATAAATAAAAAGAGAGAAAGAAAAATGTTGTGGCACCTTAAATACTATCGTATTTAAATGTGCGCTTAAATGTCTGATGAAGTGGACTTGGTTCATGAAAGCTCACATTTAAATACAAGAGTTAGTCTTTAAGGTGCCACATTTTTTGTCTTTTTTGCTGTTGTTTTATTTACTCTAAAATATATAATATAGTTATCCAATAGCTATAATCTTTCTCTTTGCTAATTTGCTCTAATATAATGACCTATCACTGTCATTTGTCAGCTTCATGCATGACTAATCCCTTATTACAATGGAGAAGGAGCTCATCACTCCAATCCATGCTTAACGGTTCTGAAAGCTTTTGAAGATTATGTGCTTATTCTGATTCTGGTACAGTCAGCGTATACAGTTGTACCTTGCTTAACGAGCATAATGTGTTCCACAGGATTGCTCTTTAAGCAAGTTTGCTCTTTAAGTGAAACACCATTGTAACTGACCAATTGTTACTTCTGAGGGGCGGAGGGGATTGCGAACCCCGATTTATTTGTTAAGCTAGTTTTGGTTGGTTTTATTTGTTAAGCAAAATGAACACTCAGAGAAAATCCTGCTCTTTAAATGAATTACTCTTTAAGCGAGGCACTCTTTATGCGAGGCTTGACTGTACATACATTTTGCTACTTATCTGAATTCTTATTTTTGACCATAATCTGGTACCCCTATTTCATCTGATCCACTTCCATGTTAAATTCAATAGTGACCTTCAGACAATGAATGGTTCAAGAAAAATTCAGTAAAGGTCAGCATCTTCTTGTTGATCAATGCCTACGCAGCAGGAATGATATTACGAACTAAAATGTTCCCTTTTTTTTTGGGACATAAATGAGTCATGTGCCATGAGACAAAATCATGTACTCTTCAGTTAGTAGTCCTCTCCCGCCTCTGTTCATTATATTCCCAAATTTTATTTATTATTTATTTATTAATTCAAATTTATAACTATATTGTTCCTTGCTTTTAAAACCAAGCTATGATATTCTATATATTCCTTGACTACAACAGAAATAATAGTGTCTCACAAAGAACTAGTCGCTAAAACAACAAGATAAAAATGAGATGTGACAGTTAAGTAAAAAGAAGCCTTTAGTTATTTCTGAAAACATGTCTTTTGTTTTTGTCATGCCTATTCTGCAAATTAGACAATTAAGAAGATACAGTACCTGTTCTTGTTAACAGTCTCTACCTAACAATCAGCAGCTATGTGCTAACAGAAAACTGGATCCATTCATTTGAGTGTTGTACATCTCGGCCCTCCTTTCTAAAGCAAAGCTTCAACTGCATCAAATTTAACCAAGTTTCTGTTCTCATAAATACAAGCACTAATTTACCAATTACTGCACTTTTACTTACAACAGGATTATCGGAAAACATGCACACCTATGACAGATTCACAATTTAACAGAGGAAAGAAGAATCCTAATCGTGGCACCTACTTGAATGAAAAGGAGTTGCAGGATCTGAGTCAAACACACTACAGGCATCTGCTGTGCTGGAAGTGGATGATGGAGGTGGTGGAGTGAGTGGAGTTCTTGGAGAGTTTGGTGCAGAAGCAGCACTCTCTGTTTCACTTTCAGGGACACGACTGTAACTGATTTTCCTTGGCTCTTGCTGCAGAGGTGTAGGGTGCCGCATGGTGCCTGGCCTGGGATTGGATGGCCGAATACCCGGAGATTTGAGGGAATAGTTGTATTTTTTGGGCTGCAAGAAAATCCAAAGTAAAGGTCTCCCTTGCTCGAAAGCTAGTCATATCTGACTCTAGGGTTTAGTGCTCATTTCCATTTATAGCATCTTAACTACTAAGCCACTGCAGTCTCCTAAGAAAATCCCAACGCAACACTTATTAAGACCATCAAATTAATGTGTTTTTCCCTCAATGAAGTAACATTTTATGTTTCTTTCTTCAAAAAACCTATTGTGCAGTTTAACCAAAGAAAACATCTATGAATTGCAGCCAACACAAGATTGAAATCTGAATACTCACAAATTTTGGAGGTGGTTTGACATTACGTGGCTCAACTTCTAAGGACTTGTTGTAAAGAGAATCTGTAAATTCTTTTTCCAAGCAATTTCCCATTGGATTTAGATTTTCAAAGAATCTCTGTAAACGAAAACATTCCAATTCAGAAAAATTACTGCAGGAGAACATAATCAGTTCGAAGGCATAACATAATTAGCTGTGAGGGCAATGGCTACAGTACCCTTTGGTAACTGAGCACTAACCTGGGCCCAGTAGTTTCTGATTCGTGGACATAGAATATTCAGAGAATGTTATCTCCTTCCATTTGAAGAGGACACGTCAGGGCAGGAGCTCTGAAAGGGCAGGAGCTCTGTCTGTAGACGTAACTCAGTTGGCAGGAGGTTCCAAAGGGCCGGGGCGGCCACGGAGAAGGCCCTCCTTCTGGTGCTAGAGAGATGCGCCTCTCTAGCCGATGGAATGATAAGAGAGCCTCTCCGATCCACCCTGGTGGGACGGACAGATGTCCTTGGGATGATGCGGTCTCTTAAGTATCCTGGCACACTACCATGTAGGGCTTTAAAGGTAATAACCAGCACCTTGAATTGCACCCGGAGACATACTGGCAACCAGTGCAGCTCCTGAAGCAGCGGTGAGGCACGAACATAACGCCCGCACCCCATCACTACCCGAGCAGCCGCATTCTGGACCAGCTGCAGCCTCCGAATGGTCACCAAGGGCAGCCCCATGTAGAGCGCATTACAGTAATCAAGTCTGGAGGTGACCAAAGCATGTGTGATCATGAGCAAGGAGTCCCGGTCTAGGAGTGGGCGTAACTGGCGTATTACACGAAGTTGTGCAAAAGCCCTCCTGGCCACGGCTGCCACCTGCTCCTCGAGCAGTAGTCATGAGTCCAAGAGGACCCCCAGATTATGCACCAGGTTTGTTTGGGGCAAAGCTGTTTGCTGCAAATCCAAGTGGGGACCTAAAGGTCAAGCCCTTGCTTGTGTATAGTTCGTTGAACCCAAGGGTCTTTAAGAAACGCAAGGTGAACAAGGACAATATGGGCGTGTTTTGGCGAGCAACACGCAATGCATGGATCATATGGCCCATTTTTGTCGCCTAGGTGAACCTTGTTTTTGGACCAACTGTGCACCGTTATCTGAAGGAAAGCAACCTGCCCTTGAAAGTAGTGTTGCTCTTGGACAATGCTCCAGCCCCTCCTCCAGGGCTTAAAAAAGAACTAAGGCCAGAATACAGGTTCATCAAGATCATCTTCCTGTCACCGAACATAATGCCAATTCTTCAGCCCATGGAACAGCAGTTCATATCAAACTTTAAAAAACTGTACACACACAAGAACTTTTCAAAAGCTGCATGGATGTAACAGACTGCTGCAGACTGACCATCCAAGAATTTTGGAGGAAGCACTTCAATATTGTGGACAACTTAAAGATTATCCGAAGGGTATGGGACTGGGTCAGTCAGCATAACCTGGTGGCTGCCTGGCGTAACCTTTGTTCCGACAGTTCTCAACCGGCTGAAGTTGAAGCTGCTCCTCCACCAGAACCTGACTGTACAGTGGTCAGTGAAATTTTTGACCTGGGCAGGTCCATTGGGCTGGAGGTTTCAGAGAATGAGGGGGGGGGGAGCTGGTGGAAGGCCATGAGGACACCGAGCTGTCCACCCAGGATTTGTTAGAGTTGAAGAAGGGGGAAGAATAGTTGGTGGACTCATCTGATGAGGAGGAGGGGTCAAGGAGGATTTCATAGCTGACCACCAGTCGGCTGAAAGAAGTGTGCCACGCACAAGAAGTTTACCAAAAGTACCTGCCATACCACCTGCGTAAGACTATGATCAACGAGTTTCTGACCACAGATGCAATCATGGTCATCCCACCTATCAAAAATGAACTGAAGAAGTGTCAGAAACAGCAGTCAATTGAAAGGTTCTTTAAAAGACCAAAAACTGATGAAGAACCATCTTGTTCAGCTGCTGTTGAGTTGCCCTTCTCCTCCCCCTCCCCAGTTAAAATACTGATATGTATGGTACTGTACTGAACTGAACTGCAATTGTTTAGTGTTTATTATGTGGTTTGGAATGTTCTTGCACTTTATTTATCCTTTAAACAATCACTTTATAAAGTTTTCAAAAGTTTAGAAATGTTTCATGGGTTGTTTTCCTAAAGTCAGGTTGGTTTGACATGTTTTTGTAATGTACAGTTGTGTTTTTACCTTTTAAAAAAGCACTTTATAAATTTTTAAAAAGTTTAAAAATGCTGTATATTCCCCGCCCCCCTAACGTCAGGGTGGTTTGGCATGTTTTTGTAATGTATTTACCCTTTAGACAATTATTTCTTAAAGTTCTTAAAGGTTCAAGCATGTTTCCTTGACTTTCCCCTGAAGTCTGTGCTGTTTACAATGTATCTCTATGGAGTTTGACGTTATGCAAGTCATCTCCATAGAATTTTAAAGTTATGCGATGCATGTACCACATAATGTTAAAAATCAGATAACACTAAGACTTGTGGAACCAAGTTTTAGAGTTATCTAGGGTATTAAAGTATCTTCTATTCCACATCTTGACTATTAAAGATACAAATGCTTTCCCCATGCATTGGGAAAAAGAAGATAACAAAGTCAGATGAGATGGTATATATACAGTATTTGCATACCATACAGTAAATGTAAATATATATTTGATAGGAGTTGCAATGTTGGAAACTAGCTTAAAGGCCATTTAAATGAGCCCAGGATCCTAAGGTTTATTCATGGTCTCAATAAACAAACTGATCATAAACAAAAAATTACTTACCCTGATGTCAGGCTCTACTCTTAGGCAATATGGCTGGTTTTGGTACTGTTGGATCTCCCCTGTTATTTCAGCCACCTTCCTTCTTTTGCTGAAATTGATCAGCTCTTTCCCATGCCGTTTTAGAAATTCAGGATTGCCTTCTTCTGTTTTTAAGATGTTTGTTAAATAAATTCCTACAAATAGCATGCAAAAACACACACTTTAAAACTATTCTACTGTCTCAATACAAAATTATTGACATTGTTCTGCAATATGCAAATATATTCATGGCTGATCAAAACAACACTTTTTAGATGGATGTACTGTACCTAAAAGGCACTTCTCTATTTGAGATACATTTAAGACTTTTTAAAATCTGGAGCCATGGAAAGGAAGCCCTAGAAAAATTCCACAAGAATTTCAATAACTTTTAACTTCAGCCTGGACCAGTCTAGGTGCATATTCTAGACCCGTAGTTTCCAACATGGGCACATGCTCCACAGAGGGGGCGGGGGGCGGCGGCAATCTGATTTTTAAGGGAGGGGGGGCAATTTGAGAAAAATTATTAATGGCCTTTTAGGCTTCCTCCATGTGAATAGTTTACTTTTGGAATAATAAGAATTATATGTAACTTGGGGTGGTGATGGTTTCAACATATTAGAGATACTTAGGTGAGGCATGGCCAAACAAGGTTGGGAACAATGTGGACATCTTAGCATTGCACTGTATCAAAACTCGACCTAGGGATACACTTATTGTATACCTTCAGCTTCCATCCCAAACACACCACAAAATATACTGTTTACAGTTAAGTCCTTATGTACAACCACATCTGCTCTGATTCACAAGATAGGCACTCCAAACTCAAGGACCTACAAAATGCTTTTCTCAAAGTACAATGCGCACCCAATATATTTAAGGAACAAATAAAAAATGATCAAATATCATTAGTTGTCATTTTCAGCACACACACATCATAAATAATCTCTAACTCATCCTTGACAAGAATATATCATTTTATGAAGCACTTGGTGGCTGATTTATATTTGTTTACAGACAATCCCCATTCTCAAGCAACTACACTAGTACCTTGGATAACATTATGACTTGGTTCCACAAGTCATAACATTATCCGGTTTTTAATGTTGTGTGATGCATTGATTGCACAACGTTAAAAAAAATCCCTGTTCCCTTTCCAAAGAGGAAAGGGAACATAGGGGCATCCGGCTTGCTTGGGGAGGCCCTTCCAGCCAGCCTGATCTTAAAGCAGGTAGCCTGCCCGGGTTGCCTAATTTGGGACTGGGGTGGCTGAAGGTGCCTTCCACCCTCAGCCATCCCACCCCAAAGCAGAGAACCCATAGCGCTGGTTTGGCTGGGGCGGGGAACAAACATGCGTGCCTGATCTCCCCCCAACCAAACTGGTGGGTCTAAGCCTCGGTAGATCTCTGGTCCAAAGCCTGCAGGGCTGGTCTCTAGCCTTGTGGGCTTTGGGGCAGAAATCAACGTCGGGGTATTTGAGGCAAACAATTGCATCGCACAACGTTATCTTAACGTTGTGCGATGCAAATGTTTGCCTCAAATTCCCCGACATTATCTGATTTTAGCGTTATCCAAGGCAATTGTTATCCAAGGTATTACTGTACTGATATACAATGGCTTACAAAACACTAATAGAGTGATGGGGACTACACCCTGCAATAAACACAGATGCCAACTCTGCCTCCATATTTACTCTGGCAAAACAAATAAACGACCCAGCAATGTCATACACACAACATGAAAGGGACTTTTACTTATTCCTCTGCTCATGTGCTCTAAGCCATCTTTTGCCAACAATGTCCATCTGCACTCTATATAGGACAAATGGGATAATCTCTGTGCAAAGAAACTAGTGGGCATAAATCAGACATCAGGAATGGTAGCAGATAAATCTGTTTTTAAAAAATTCAATATTGGAGATGAAACATTATAAACAAGGATCCAGAAGGAAATAGCTGAGATGGAATATATACATAGGCTTGATACCCACCTTAATTGACTAAAGCAGTGTTTCCCAACCTTTGGTTTTTGGACTTCAATTCCCAGAAGCCTAAGTCAATTCCCCAAAGCACTGATCAGCCAATGTACTGACTTAGGCTTCTGGGAACTGAAGTCCCCCTGTGGGGCGTGGGCCCCACATTGGGGAACACTGGACTAAAGTCAAGGGTTCTTACATTACAGTAATACCTCGGATAACGTTTACCTCGGATAACGCTAAAATCGCATAACGTTAAGTAATCTGGGGGGGGGGATTGCATCGAATAACGTTAAGTTCCGATGGGATGAATCAGATAACAACTGCTAAAGCCTGTGCGGTTACAATGTATCTCTATGGAGCTTTAACGTTATCCGATGTATCCCATAGGATTTTAACATGCATCGGATATCACTAAAAATCAGATAACACCAAGAGTTGTGGAACCAAGTTTTAGCGTTATCCAAGGCTTTACTGTATTACCAAATGTAAAATACTACAGATTGTTGTTACCTGCTATTATTTTTCTCAACCCAGGTTCCTTTCGAATTAACCACTGCCTCTTTTTCTGACCAAGCTTTCAAGAACAAGCGTCTTTGGAAAAGAACTGGCTATCGTGCTAGGATCTTGAGATGTCACTAGGTGGGAAATGCCATATTGACTCACACAATTTGCATCTGTGTTATCTATAGCCTGAGGTTCCTGTACCTAATTATCATTGTAACTGAAATAATCTCAATTGGAAAAGTCATACAGATCAAGCAGGGATTTTAAGTCATCACAAGATGGGAAATTATCAATTGACTCACACAATTTGCAACCTATGTCCAACCAAACATTGTCTCTTTATTTTGAGGACATGTATAAATGATTGCCACAGAATCCCATTTTTGTCTGAGAAAGTGGATTTATGAAAGGCCGTGTTAAGACTTAGCAGTTAGCCTTTAAGTCTTTATATGAATTCCAATGACACATAGGTTAAGCTGCAGTACACTAGACAATTGCCAGCCAATGGGTCCGTCAATGGGCATAATCAAGCTATTCTACCAGTAAAGTTTACCTTTTCTTTCTTATCTGTCTGCTCAACCCCTTCTCTTTCAAAACATCACATCGCTCAACTCTTTTCTTCAGGTTTTGTCTTTTTCAATCTAGCCTGTGTAAGCCTCAGATCTAGTGAAAGGGGAATGGATAATTCATTCTCTGGGCAGGGGGGTAGACAGAGATGGATACAACCTCATGTGTTTGCACTTGCCTCCCACAATACCAAGTGATTCTCTTATCTTCTCTTCTTAAAATACCTCCACAAATCATCCTCTTGTATGTTTTTATTACCATGAGTTCTAGTGCCCCATCAACAAAAATGGCAATATAGCAATTTTATCTAGGAATTCTCTCCCAGTTCCCCCCTCATCTCCATCTCTTTTTCCTTTTCCTCTTGTACTAATCTTTAGAGTATAAATTAAAGGTGTTTACAATCAGTCTAAACAATTTTCTAATTTGACGTAACAGGAATCTATTAAATAGCAAACCTTCCTTGGAAGACTTTAATACTATTTTATGAATGAAAAGATGAGGGAGAGTATGAAGTCACAATGTTTGTTCTTTGATTAAAAATATAGTTTGTTAGGCCACAGACTTTAACTCTGAACAGGTTCACTGAGAGATAATAGTTAGCAATCTCCATTTTTCAGATGTATTTTTGGTTCATCTTGAACCACAAAAATACACTTCACAAACAAATAGTGTTTCTAAGGATCTTAATATTAATTTGTATTATTTTACTGACATCTAAAGATAATCTGAAAAAGCGGGGTAACACTTCCTGCTGAACTGTGACCATACTGGGTTATTTCTGATGCTAAATAGGGATTAGGCTGGCATACAGTTGACACTTTTTCACTCTTTACTAATTCCACATCTTGTTATTTAACCACCCTCATCTGTAGCCTTCACTTTCATCAAGAATTACATTCTACATACCAAAGAAAGGCACACATGGAGGATTAATAGACCTGAGCTTTGCCAAGTATTTCTTATGGTGATCTTCACTAAGTTCATGAGCTTCTTCAAAGATTTTTTTCTGGCGGCTTGGAATTTGCTAAAAAAAATAAAGAAAGAAAGCAGAGAATATATTTTTCTCCAACAGCCAGCAACATGATATGGTGATCAAAAATATACTAGGGCCATCTAGACCAGCCATGATCTACAGATTTATTTACAAAGATCATTTCCTCCCACTTAGTAAAATAAAGTCCATACATATACATCTGCAACACTGAAAATGGAAATCCAACATGATTCTATAAGAGTGGGGCAAAATAAATATTTATTTTGTACTTCACAAATGTTATAATCTGGCACTTAGAACTACTACTGTATATACTCAAATATAAGCCAACCAGAATATAAGCCGAGGTACCTAATTTTGACCCAAGTATAAGCCAAAAGTGGGGAATGCAGCAGCTGCTAGTGAGTTTCAGTAATTAAAATACAAGTGGAACCTCATACAACAATTACCCCGTATAGCAACAAAATCACATAACAATTAGGTGTTTGGGGGGAAATGGTGTCCTGCATAACTCAAAAAACCTCATATTTTTAGACCCTTGTGGTTGTTGACCCATGTATAAGCCAAGTCCCCCTTTTGGACCTCATTTTTGGGGATAAAAAACTCGGTTTATACTCAAGTATATTTGTTTAGCTATCTGGCTCCAGAATGAGAAGTTTGGAGTTTTATTCCCCACTGTGCCTCCTTGATGTGGATTGGATTCAGTTATCCCAGAGGGTCCTTTCCAGTTCTGTGGTTCTAAGATTGATATTGTTATCAAAAGTGTACACAGTTGACCAGGTGTTTGGATGCTAGTGAGGTATTGCCTCATAATGTAGCTGGTACCTAGCAGTGCTACTCTCTGCAACTGCTGTATTATGATCTTATCAATGCCAATCACACTCAGATGTTTCAGCTCTTTTTCTCCCACCACCACCACCTCTGTGACCTAAATCCCACACCTTACTGGGATTTCAACACCCATTTGACTAAACTTTCTTCTCCTTTCCTTCCTGCGGATTTTCAGCATTGGCTCAGAGTTGATACTGGAGAAGCACATAAAGCTTCCCAGCAGTATGAAACAGGTTGTTGAAGTATGCAAAGACTTCGGTACATAGGGTAATCTTACTTCAGTTCCACTGATGGAAGCAGTTCCTTCTCTTTTGAATTTGCCTCTAAATGTGCAAATATATATATCCTTTCCCACACTACACACTCACAAGATACACATTTATTTAAATAAAGATTCCCCCCCCTTTCAAAGGTATTCCACATTACAACAATTAAACTAAATTTAACTTGGACTTACTTCAAAGGTGTGATCCAGTCTGTAAATAGGTGCAGAATTCATAGCACTGACAACCTCAAGAACACCATTAAAGTTGTTTAGCTCTTGAAAAACTTGCAAGATCTCAATTATCCGACATACTACCATCACTCTTTCTTCTAAGTTTTCTGTTTCTACAATACACCTATGCATAAAAAAAGATAAAACTTTCTTGGAATTATTCTTAAAACCCAAATTATTAATTCTAAAGATGTTTCACTGAATCCTGAATTTTCGTAATATGTGACAGATGAAGATCATGTCTTTAATTAAAATGGGTGACATCATATAAAATGGCAATTTTTACAGACCTTAATTTAAACAGTAGTCCCAACTAGTGTTAACCCACTGAATCAATAAGATTCATATAAGAATCAATTCGTCATTCTTATGGGGACTCTCTTACTTGATTTAGATCATACTCTGCATATTAAGGATATGCACAAAAGAGAGTTTTTGATCCAGGAATAACTGAATAATCTGACCATACAAGATAAAGAAACATCTGCCCCAAGGAAAGGCTGAGTGAGAGAAGTCAAGATGAAAGAAATGTATCATGAAACAAACTTTTCAATTGGTAGCTAAATTAATCTCCTAAACTTTTAATAATTTGCAGTAAATCCTATAAGGGATACTCAGGAATAAATCCCACTAAACTAAATTAATATAGGATTGCAACACACAACTGACAGTTACTAATGTCAATGAGTAACTGAAAAGATAGACCTTGTTTCAGTTCTTATATTACTAGCAGCTGAGAACATGAACAATCACTATAAAGTACTGTACTTATTTTTGGCTTCATATTTCTACTACAGCTAAGTAACATGCCAAAAAATGTGGATATACTATATTGACAAAATTTCAAAAAACCCCAAACCAAAACAAAAAAACAAATGACTTACTTTTCAAACCACAAGGTAAGATTCGTAGTATGTCTTATCATTCTGAGCAGATTAGGAGAATTGATTTCTTTATCTTCTTTTGTCCATACACTTCCAACCAGCTCAGATGGCTGCACAGCCCTAAAATATGAAAACAGATACCATACTGAAAGATGGCCAGCTAACTCTCTTTGTTACTAAACTACTACTTAATAAAATTATATCCAATTGATTCCCAATTTGATCAATAATCCTAAATAAGAACAAGCAAACTGGCCAATTTGCACTGTTTGCTTTATATACCGTGTGCTAACATTTTATCAAATTACAGTAATACCTCATATAACATTAGTATCGAATAACACTAAAATCGCATAACATTAAGGAATCTGGGGGGAAGAATTGCATCAGATAACATTAAGATCCTATGGGATGCTTCAGATAACAACCGCTAAAGCCTGTGTGGTTACAATGTATCTCTATGGATCCCATAGAGGATCAGATAACACTAAAAATCATATAACACCAAGACTTGTGGAACCAGGTTTTAGTGTTATATGAGGTTTTACTGGTACTAGTTTTTTTGGAGAGTGTGAAACTTCATTAGATTTTTAAGTTTGGAGAAAACCAATTATAAAACCATGCTTTATAACACAATTTTATTTCAGTGGGTATGACAATTCCTACTAAATAGAGAACTGTCACTGTTGAGTTAGACATTACACAATGACACACTGAGGGATAAAACTTCTCAGATGTGTGTGCATGTGTATGTATGTTTGAAAAGTTTTATCCCTCAGACTGGAACACAATCTTGCTAAAAGACCCAGACGTAAAATATACTGCTGAAATGTTATAACTGGAAAATTAATATTTCTTCAGAGGAAAAAACCAAAAGACTACCTGTATAGTTCAGATTCAAGTAGAGTCAGTTGCCGAGCAATTTCTATTGGATGCAACGTCAGCAGGTCAAACGTTTCAATGTGTCCTGGCCTGCTTATGTGCCACTCAATTGGAGGTGGTGAACTTTCAAAAGTGATATTATGGCTTGGCCCAATGGCTTGTGCTTGCTTTTTCCTATGGATTATCTTTGTGATTGACTCAACCCATTTCTTCATAGCTTTCCCTGATAAGAGAAAGAATAAATTCCATCACTTTACATGTTACCTAGGCACCAAGTTTTGATCATGCAAATGCACAATGTACATAAGAACACCAGGAAAACTGTACATAATGTAATAATAGTTTAATCTATTGCAGCACTGGCTTCAGGTGCACTTGAAAATTTTGCAAATCAACTATGCAGGAGAGATGTTCTCTTTGTTTTTCAGCTTTTAACTGCTCTCTCGAATAAGAGTTTCTGCAGACAGTTCTAACTCACCTGAACTTCCTTTTGTTTAAAACCATTTAGAATGACTAATCTTCATGTACAGGGTGGCCTGTAAGTCCCTACTTGGCCACAAAGAGAGTAGGGCTCTACTGGGGGATGGAGGAAGCACTCCCATTGGGTTGCCAGGAAGAGGGGCAGGGCAAACTTTGTGCTATACGGGAGGAAGCACTCCCATTGGACTGCTGGGCAGAGGAGAAGGGTGCATGTCCACGGAGAGGACAGGTAGGAACTTACGGCCCACCCTGTACAATTGGAATGGATTGTAAGCATAGTGTAGTAGTGGTGGTGGTGGTGGTGGTGGTGGTGGTGGTGGTGGTGGTGGTGGTGGTGGTGGTGGTGGTGTAATAGTAGTAGTGATAGTATGCCATCAGATCAGTTCTGACCAATGCAACCCTTTCAGGGTTTTATAGTAAAGAATTCACAGAAGTGAATTACCATTCCCTTCTTCTGGGGTGACCTGGAATTGTTCAGCTTGCCCAAGACTGCAGGCTAGCTCTTCCCTAGAAGGCACAATGGGGAATCAAACTCCAGCTCCACACCCAGATACATAAAGCTTCAAGCTATCTACACATCTGAAAGTAGTTTGCATTGTGTTAATTTTAATAGTTCTTCTTTGGTTGTTCCAACAGAGCTTTCTTATTTTTGCCTCCACACAATCACCTTTACTCAGGTCTTCATTTTGTCTGTAAACAGTAGCTGACAAGAGGTAACAAAGGTTGTATACATATGCATGTTTTGTCAAAATGAAAAGGTGTATTCCAGCCTGGAAGTTCTTGAAAGGACTCAATATAATGTTACTCCATTTATTCACTGCTGTTTGAGATCTTTCAGCCTTGTGTGACACAGCTAAAAACAAGATGTACCACCAAAAAATCAAATCTCCCTCTATCCAGAGAAGTATAGATAATTATTCTATCCCTTTTGTGTACTGGGAATTCCTTCCAATTGCTACTCTATTTTGTGTTAGCTTTTGTCTTTTCAAGCCAATACAGTAGAACCCTGTATAACAAATGTCTCATACAGCAAATAAATAAATAAATAAATAAATAAATAAATAAATAAATAAATAAATAAATAAATAAAAATCATACAATGGAGAGGGTTTGAAAAAACCATTGTGCCTCATATAACATAAATTTTCATTATACGATGCAATGCATCTCTATGAGGAAAATTGTACAACGGAAATCTCTATGGGAAAGATCGTACAACGATGGAGAAACAATGTGGTCTGATTATCAGCAAGTTGGCCTCATTTGAGAGAAACAGAGATTTTGTTCCACCAGCGGAGGAAACTCACAAGAGTAAAAAAAATACAGCAAAACCCCAATTTAAGAATGCCTTGATTTATAAAAGCCTTGAGTTACGAAAGGGGTTTGTTTAGATTTTTACAGATCAAAATGGTGTTGCCGCCATTTTTGTCTCTAAAAATCAATTTTTTAGTGCTCAAAAGGGTGGCGCCACCATTTTGAGCACTAAAAATCCACCCTGTGCCACCCTACCGAAAATCTAAAAAATAACTTACCTTGGTGGTGGTGGAGGCGGGGGAGGGTCCGGGGGGGGGAGGAGATCCCCTCGGTACCAGTCATTCTGTCTAGCTCAGAGCCTTTGCTGCGGCTGAAACAGTCCCCCTGAATTTTCCGTCTGCAGCAAAGGCTCTGGCCTTTGCAGAAGGGCAGGGACCGAGGGGATCGTTCCCCCTGATTCTAGCGGACAGGGTGGAACTGGGGGACAGGACAGCAGAAGAAACAGTCACGGGGACATCGTAAAAAAATGTCCCTGTGGCTGTTTCTGCCACTGCTGCCGCCAGGGTTGGAGGGAAAAGATCCCCTCAGTCCCTGTCACTCTGTGTAGCCTTTGCTGTGGCCGAAAAAGTCCCCTCGACTTTTCCGGCCACAGCAAAGGCTCTGAGCTATGCAAAAAGTTGCGGACCAAGGGGATCCCCCCCCCATCCTGGCGGACCTGACGGACGGGACAGAGGCAGAAACCAGCCACAGGAACATTTTTTACAATGTCCCCGTGTCTGTTTCTACTGCTGCCCTATCCGCCAATTCTGCCATGTCCGTCAGAGTCGGGGGGGGGGGGGAGAAAGATCTCCTCAGTCCCTGCCATTCTGCGTAGCTCAGAGCCTTTGCTACGGCCAGAAAACCTGGGGGGACTTTTTGCGTCACAGCAAAGGCTCTGAGCTACACAAAAAGTTGCAGACTGAGGGGATCTTTTCCCCCTGACCTGGCGGACGCGACGGCAGGAAAAACAGCCACGGGGACATTTTTTATGATGTCCCTGTGGCTGTTTCTGCCATTGCCCATCCGCCGGTTCTGTCAGGTCCACCAGTGACACGGGGGGGGGGGCTCTCAGTCCCCGCCATTCTGCGTAGCTCAGAGCCTTTGCTGTGGTTGGAAAAGTCCCCCTGACTTTTTTGGTTGCAGCAAAGCCTCCAAGTTACAGAAAAATTTGCGGACTGGGCTACAAGCCCAGGATGAAGAGCAGAATGGCTTTGTAGCTGAACTGGTTTTCATCCTGGGCTCCATTTCACCCCACAGCTCCTTCCCAGCCCTCTGGTCTGGCTGGGAATAAACTGAGGGGTGAAATGGAGCCCAGGACGAATAGCAGTTCAGCTATGAAACCATTCTGCTCTTTGTCCTGGGCTCCATTTTACCCCGCAGCTCCCCCTATGGGGATGACTTGAGTTACAAAGAAAATCGACTTATGAAAAAGGGCATGGAACTGATTTTTTTCATAACTCGGGGTTTTACTGTACACTACAAAAGATGAAGGATGGTTTATTTTATCTGACTTTTATTTTTATTTTACTCCATCTTATTTTTTCTGGATGACTGGATGGAAGATACTCGATCCTGCACACATAAAAACCATTTGCACATGGGCTATTTTAATACTCTCATTGTATATTGAAGAATTCCCTGAGGACAGAAAAACTCATAGTGTTAATAAAAAGTAAGGTTTTCTTAATCCTAAAGGATAAGCAAAGATTATAATAGTTTAAACTTGATTTCATAGTATTGATATATTTTGAGCACCACCAGTAATACCTCTGTTCACACAGAGATATATCTGCTAAAAGGGATATAAAGAAACAAAACCAATCATATACCTCTAACTGTTGCAATGAATTCTTCTAGTCGTTGCAGAAGATCAACATCTCTCTCAAAATCATAGAAGTGATGCTCAACCCAGTGTCTGCATACATTTAATACTCTACAATAACAGAAGACATTATCAAATCTTTGAAATTAAGGCCTATTCAATATATTTTTGACAACACCTAGAACAGATATGGAATTGTTTTTCTTCCACAGCAGGTTATATGGATGTATACTGTACTGTCTTCTTTGGAAAGTATTAGGTAAAAGGTCACCCTTGCTTGAAAGCCAGCCATATGTGACTCTACAGTTCCGTGCTCATCTCTGTTTATAGCCAAAGAGTCAGCACTGTCTGCATCTGCAAATGTTTTTGTGGACATGTAGCAGGCATGACTTGACACCGGGATGCATGGAATGCTATTTACATTCCCACCAAAGTGGTATCTATTTATCTACTTGCAATTTCTTGCTTCAAACTGTTAGGTTGGCAGGAGCTGGGACAGAGACAGGAGCTTACTCCATCATGTGGCACTCACATCTCAAATTGCTGACCTTAACAGCTGTCAAGTTCAGCGTCTTAACCACTAAACTACCACAGTCCGCTTTGAAAAGTATTACATTGTTGCAAAAATCCTTCACCAATCCTCTAATCCAGGGGTTCCCTACCTATGGCCCGTGGGGCAGATTGCCACTGACACTGGAAGTGCCCAATGTCACTAGAAGTGCCAAAATTGATGTGTTTTGCAACATAACACAGTGAAAATGTGGCAAAAACATTCAAAAATGGAACAAAAATGTTCCTCCCTTGCTTCCTCCTCAAAGGGAAAATGCCCGGAAACATGACACAAATGCATACAACACCACTGCCACTGTCGGGAGGAACTAAGTGACCGGCTCAGCTGACTGCTCAGACCCATGGCAGGAAAAGGTTGGGATCCCCTGCATTAATCTGACTAACTGGGCTTGGAAAGGTATGATCATTGGTTCCCTAATCTTTACTCAAATAGCTGGGGTATCAGGAGAAACATATCTAATAGGAGCAAACTTAACTAAGCTGTAGCATCTGGGTGGTCTGCTGTCTATACTTACAGTCAATTCAGAGCTTCTGAAATTGACTAACATTAATTATACAGAGATATAACAGACATAATCACTCAAAGATTAATTAATTCTAGGCATATCAGAAAACACAAAATAAAATAAAAAACACTGTAGCATTTTAAAGACTAACTGCTATATTTTTAATGTTAGCTTTCGTGGATCAGACTTGATTTGGACCCCTGAATTTGGTGTATAAAAACCATGCCTGTAAGTTTCACTCTTTGTCTGAAGAAGTGGACTTGATCCACAAAAGCTAACAATAAAAATATAGCAGTTAGTCTTTAAAGTGCTATGGTGTTTTTTATTTTATTTTGTTTATTTTGTTTTGTTTTCTGATATGCCTGAACCACAGACTAACATGGCTACTATTCCAAATAATTAATTCTACAATTCTTTATGGACAGTAATCGATCATTTATTTTCCAGAGAAATAAAAACTGCAGAAAGATTCAAACACTGAATTACACTGAAAAGAATACCTTTAGAAGAACAAGAATAAATAGATGAACTGGACAGTAATGAAGGTCACTATTCTTCATTGCAATTCCTACTGTATAAAAACCAAAGTTTCATGAAATTAAATTTCATGAAGAACATGAAGGATTTGCTGTGATAATGACCTAAGATGATTAGCAATCTTTGTATTGACAGTCTTGATCATTTTTCACTTGATTTGGATATCTTGTGCAACTCTGTTCTTAAAGGAAAAATGTTTTCTTACCCTGGCTTAGTGAATCTAGAACGGGTAACATGGAAGAAGCCTCCCTAAAGACTGTGAGCATATTTGACTGTCCCCTGGACAATGAAAGCATCTATTGCTGATTCTTCTATTCCATAATCCCCAATATAAGTTGACAAGAACATTATCACCATTTAAAGAAAATGTAAATTCTCAACTAACAGCTATTTTTAGAGATAAGAAAGAAGTCCATGATTGGCCACAAAAAAAACATTTGTATGCTAATTCTACAATGTAAAGAGGACAAAATAAATGGGAAAAAAAGTTTTTTGTGAACTTATGTATGAGGGCTGGTAGTGGTTACAGCTAATGTTCTCTGTGATGAAGAGAAACCTAAATGCTAAACTGAATTTTACTAACCTTTAGGAAATGTCTTTTTAAAGTACAAGAGAGCATGATACAAACAAATTTGGAAAACATTAGAGCTTTCATGAAACACTGCATAGTCTTTGGATCCAACCCACTACATTTAAAAGTTGGAATCTGAAAAGTTGGAGGCTGTTTTCATGTTCATTGATTCCATCATGAATTTCCAATTAGTGCCTTCTGAAGCATTCTTAGGAACAGAATATTTAAATGTTTAAACTACTTACCGTAGTTGTACAGGTTGTATATATTCCTTTCTAAACCTTTTTAATTCTGCACTAAGAGGCTGATCTCCATTCTCCATAGCTATACGGTCTACTTCTGTTGGTTCAGGTTCTGGAATTTCAAACCTAATGTGGGATGGGGTGAATATTAAGTGATACATCTACCAACATGAAAAACACTAGTAAGTAAGTAAGTAAGTAAGTAAGTAAGTAAGTAAGTAAGTAAGTAAGTAAGTAAGTAAGTAAGTAAGTAAGTAAGTAAGTAAGTAAGTAAGTAAGTAAGTAGGTGAGAAGGAAGGGAGGGAGGGAGGGAGAGAGTAGGGTTCAAATGCCTACCTAATCTTTACTACTGTGAAGATGGCAAAAGACACATAGGGTGAAATCTTATACCATGTAAGGCTAATGACATACAGTCAAACCTCGCTTAGCAAAAAACTCGCTTAACGAGCGGGTTTTTCAAAACGCGAACTGACTCGCATAACAAATATTTTTGCTATGCGAGTCAGACTTCCCTTATGGAAACGCTCGCACAGTGAACGTTTCTATGGGGGGAAACTCGCATAACGAAAAAAATTCCACTATGCGAGTCCGACTCGCGGACTTTCCCCATAGAAAACTTGCATAGCGAGCGTTTCTATGGGGAAAACTCGCATAATGAAAAAAAATTTGTTTTGTGAGTTTTCCCCCTTAAAAATCTCGTTATGCGAGTTTCCCCCCTTAAAAAGCTTGTTATGCGAGTTTTTCCATAGGGATTTTCACTATGTGAGTCTGACTCACATAGTGAAAAACTCACATAGCGAGCAGCCTCGCAGAACGAATTAAATTCAATATGCGAGGTATTACTGTATCAGCTACTGCAATTTCTCAGAAATCAAACCCCATGACATTTTCAGGTTCCTAAGGGTTCCCTTTTGTTATTGGGAGGCAATTAGTGCTTGCAGAATGTGAGGAATCTTTTCATTCCGAAAATGGCCATCTCTAGTGGACGGATTGTTCGGAAATTAAATTTTTCATTTCATTCTCTGACACCCCCCCCCCCCCAACAGCTTTCTCATGATAAAAGGATTCCACAGGAACCTCAGGACCTTTAAGGGGTGTGTGCGTGTGCAGAATTCTTTCCTGAAAAATTGCCACAGCTGACGACATCATTAACCTTACACGGCACAGCACTGTGAACAGAATTTCAGCCCCCAAGAAACTGCAAATGAGAAATATTGCAATGATAATTTTGGATTAATTTACTAATTTAACATCTATTAACAAATGCAGTTATTTCTTCGCTTAAACAACTTTGTGTTAAATAAGGTACCATATACCTTAAAAATACTTTACATACTTTAAAAGTAGCTTACTGCTGTTACTTTATTTGTTCAGGTGTACATGTGCAATATAGAAAGGGAGTTTAGAAGGGAAATTTCTCCAATGTTTTTTTATAAAATGCATACAGTATTATTTAAATATGGATAACTACAATTCTAAATTGCATAATGGCACTTAAGGCAACTTCTCTTACCTTTCTATGAGCAGATTCAATAATTCATGAGGTTTACAAAAAGACCTATATGTTGTAAGAAATGTTCGAACAAAGTTGGGATCTGGGATAGAAAAAAGAAGATATTTCAGAAGATTATTCTAAAAACACAGGCTTCAAGTAAATAACTGTAATGGTAACCTGAAAACCCGAAAAAGAACAGCCTACTTGTTTTATGTATCATACGAATTTGTATGTTGGCTATAAAACATTCACTATGCATAATACAATAAAAATGCAAATACAGTAATACCTCGGATAACGCTAAGACTTGGTTCCACAAGTCTTGTTGTTATCTAATTTTTAGTGTTATCCGATGCATGTTAAAATCCTATGGGATGCATCAGATAACGTTAAAGCTCCATAGAGATACACTGTAACCACATTGTAGCGGTTGTTATCCGATCCATCCCATAGGACCTTAACGTTATTCGACCCAATTCCCCTCCCCAGATTACTTAACGTTATGCGATTTTAGCGTTACCCGAGGTAAACGTTATCCGAGGTATTACTGAACATGTACAGTAATGAGGACAAATAAAAATATAGCAGCACTTTTCTTAACTATGGTTAGTGGAATAAGAAAATAACATTCTTTCTTGGTAGTTTCCTCCTAAGTAGGAGGGTATTTAGCTCAGGCAGTTGTCCTGCCTGAGGACCTGAGAAAGCTTAATAGCATTTCCTGAGAGATGTAATCTTACTAGGTTTCCAGGGAGTTCAAACTAGAAAACTACTTAGAAGAGAGAATAAAAATGAAAACCTGGGTCAAGCAAGCCTCTATCCAATTTCTTACAATTCCATCTTTTAGAAGGATGCATCAGACACAACTAAATTGGGGCAAATGCCCTCCTACTACTGGATCAGGGTGGCAACCCTATGACCTTCCAGTTTTCCAACAACTGAATTAAAGCTGTAAGGATTTTCAGTTGCTGGTATGAAAGAAAATCCAAAGCTGTTGGACACATATAATTAGAAGGTGGAATGTGAATGTATAAATGTGAATTTTCAAGCTAGGACATATGAGAATTGTAGGTCACTGTTGCTCATTCCTATGAATTTCTTCACTTACCTTCTGTGTTTAGACCTTCTAAAAACTGGCGATCTTAATTTTATTCTGCTGGTATGACTGTATGTTTTAACTGCTATTTCCTTGTTTTTCTACGACTTTATTTTATAAAAATTGCTTTTTAATATTTTGTTTACTTGGCAAAATGTGCATAGGAGTTCAGCTATCTGCGTATGTATGTATTTGGAAACCCCTGTGTGTTCAGGGAGGATCAATTTCAAAACAGGGTGATTAGGACCACTACCTTTGTGTTTGCTCTTCCACTGTCCCAGTTCTCTTATTTCAGTCCCCTTGCTCTTCTACCATTATTGCAACCTTTCTAGTCTGGTCTGTCCATGTATGTGTATCTTTACTCTTCCCCTACTTGCCAAGTATACGTGTCATCGTTTTTGTTATTTCCTTTAACTAGTATATTTTTCTTCCTGTCAGGATTTTTTGCTTCTATTGATTCTCTGCCTTCTTCCATTTTCTAATCTTGCCAAATTTGGTTTTTTTTTTGCTGCATTTTTTATTCCTCATCCTAACGCAGGATTCTGAGTCATTTCTACTCTTTTATTGCATAGCTATTTCCACACTATCCATCAATGACAAGGTACTTATAGTTGCCAATATGCTTTCTTGGACTTCTCTTTATTTACTGATAACCGTTAACAAGTAAACAATTTCAGTTAAAACACTGAAAAGGTATGCTTGTCAAACTGCTCTTCATACCTCTATGTTCTCTGGTCAACTTTCATTGCAGATTCTAGTTGACAGTACAGATTGCCAGCTATACAAATATCTCTGGAACTGAGGCTATAGTTTACTAAAGATCAAAATAGCTATAATGACATCCAACCATAACAGAAGAACATGAAAAAGAAGAGCTCACAAGGCAAGTGATTAGAATTTAGGAAATGACACAAAATGCCTATTAACTGAGAGCCTAGTCTGAAAGACAACCTCCTTGAGCAGAACATTTTCCATTTTATAATAACAGGCACCACACATTCCAACTCTCTATTTCTCACACAAATTCTGTCCGCTCTCCTCTCGCCCAAATGTTTTTTTAAAAAATCTGTACACTTGAACTTGGATTAGTTCTGATTTGTGTATTCTCTAGTACAGGACTGAAGGACTACAATCCTATGAGCCTTAATAGTTAAGAGAAGGCTGTTGTCATTTTTGCATTCCTAGTAAGACAGAACATTTCCACATACAGTGGAACCTTGGTTAACAAACAGCTCAGTTAACATAAAAATCACATAACAAAAGGAAATCCATAGAAAATAGTGGCTCAGTTTAAGGATTTTTCCCAGAACAGATTAATTTGTTTTCAATGTATTCATATGGGGAACTGCATTTCAGTTAACATATTTTAGTTTTCAATGCATTTTAAATTTTTAAATAAATATTATTATTAATTTTACAAATTAAAACATAAGCATATACAAACATATATCAAACATATACATATTCCATTAAAATGTGTCCCCTCGTACTCCCACCACCTCCCCCAGTGACTTCCCTAACCCTTGTGCTGTACAAATTTGGAACTTGCAAAATTCCTCCTTTAATTTTTTTAATATTCCCAGAACATTCTTGTACTGTATCTTTGCTAGGTTTAATATCTTCATTAGTTGTAGCATAATCTGCAAATGGATTCTAAATATTAAAAAAAAATCAATCCTCTATTTACTATACCCTTTCTGGCTTTGTGTTCTACTGTCAGTTTATCATTTAGCACCAAGTGCCAGATCTCCCTATACCATATTTCTCTGTTAAATTTAAGTTTATTTTTCCAATCTCTGGCAATCATGGATTTTGTTTCTGTCAACAGTATTAATACCAATTCCTTTTGATTTCTAACTTAAGATCCTCGATCTCACCCAGTAACGCTAATTTTGCAGTTATTTTAACTGAGACTCCTTAAAAAATTCTATTTCTCTCTACAGCTTTCCATATTGTCTCTTCATAAGTGCAGTGCCACCACATATGTGTGTACGATCCTTCCTCTCCCTTGCACCACCAGCAATTCTTAGATTTGTTCTTATTCATCTGGGGAAGTAGTCATATACCACCTCCAAATAAGTTTACAATTGAGTTCTTTTTCCTTTATAGAAAGAGACTTTACTACTCTTTGATTCCATTTGTTCTTCCAACAACTTCCATCTATCTTTATTCTCAACTCATTTCCTCATATTTGCTTTAATGATTCTCTCCCCAATTCTCTTCCCATTTATTGATTAACCTAGTCCTTATATTCTCATTTCTTAACAAATTGTGGTCAAAACTCCAGCTTTTGCTATGTTTATTTCCACTTTCCAACTTAAATTTAAAACAGTCATATGCCTGTAAATATTTCATTTAGGTTTTGTGTTAGGGTGTCAGGAATCATTATGTAGTCTATTTTCGAGTACGTCTCATACACTTGAGAAAAATATGTGTAAGCCCTTTTATCACCTTTTAATAGTCACCATACATCTCTAATATTTAACTTCACAATCCAGCTATCCAAAGTAGGGTCATATACTTTTCTACTTTTTGAAACTTTAGAGACATCTGTATTTGATCCAATTAAATTGAAATCTCATCCTACTATCATGTTACAACTACCTTCTCTTTGTATAATCTTCCGGATTTTATCAAAAAATGAGCTTTGGTGTTGGTTGGGTGCATTTATTTATAGGATTTTTATTGCTACCCAATTCCAAAGACTCTGGGCGGTGTACAGATATTAAAACCATCACAATTTTAAAAATCACAATTGAAACCCCATTAAAAACCTCTTCTATTTTTCCTCTCAAAATTAGGAATCTCTCATCATCATCTCTGATGGATCTTGTTAATGAAAACCCTGTTCTCTAAGAAATTAAAGTTGCTACGCCCCTTGATTTCGAGGTCCCTAGCACTTTCTCATATAATGTTGTCCACCCTAGATACAAGTTATTCAATTTTTCTGACTTTTGGCATGTCGCTTGCAAAAAGATTATGTCTGGGTTTTTTTAAAATGCTAGTTCTAATTTCCTCCTTTTTAATTGACTTCCGATTCCCTTCACATTCCATGTGACTATCTTGAGCTTTTTTGACATTTTAATTTGATTTTATATAATGTTGCTGGTTCCTTAAGTGATTTAATACTTACCCCAACATCTCCCCCTTTTGCCCTTGAGTGACTGTATTGAATCCTCCCCTCTGCTCTTCTTTCTGAAGAGCCACCTTCAATTTCTGAAGTTGGGGGGTAGTGACTTGTTGGTGGGATGAACCTTCCTTTTAATATTCAATTTGAATTTAAAAGAATTGTAACAGTGCAGCATCTGGAATCCTACAAATCCAAACCTTTATTCAATTAATATTTTCCTGACATCCAGGACACTAACTTAATAATCATTTTCCTTTATCGTGAAAAATGCAATACTGTAGTTTGTTGTGACTTAATAATCTTCTACTTAAAATAATAACTACTTTCTGGCCTAATATTTTCACTTACTTAGGACTTTGCATGCTTGTTTCTATAAGTTCTTTTAATTTTTTCCATTCCTCTGTTCCTTCTTTGATTAATTTATTAGATTCCAAAATATCTAGACAGTCTGTTTATTTGCTGATCAGAGATTGTTTGCCTTTGTGATAAAATTTTAGCTTCTGTGGGTTTTGCCAATTATATTTAATTCCTTTCTGTCATAACAGGTTAGTCACTGGTCTTATCTTTATCCTCCACAACCGTTCTTCTTTTGATATATCATGATATATTTCTACTTGATTTCCATCCTTCATAAATAAGTTCCTCCTGATTTTCCTAACATGGGACATTAATCTGATCTTGATTTCATGATTTGCAAATTTCACCACCACATGTCTATTATTTACCCCAGTATTTTTCTGTCATATCAGATATATTCCTATAATGTCTGAAAAGGCTACCTCTTTACCTAATTTTAAATCATTTAACCAAGAGTTAATTCAAGCCTTAAGGTCATCAAGGCTACTTTCTGGAATTTTTTTTCACTATTATGTTGTTCTGCCTCCCCAACTCTTCTAATCTTTACAGTCTTTCATCTTGGATCTCTGATTTAATATTTGTCTCGTTATCATTTTCCTTTGGAATTTTTATGTCATATAGTAATACACAAGATAACGTTATGACTTGGTTCCACATGCATGCATCGAACAACGCTAAAAATAGCCCTGACTTCAGGGACCAACCGCTTTAAAGGCAGGCAGGGAAAGAAAGAGACTTCCCTGCCTTTAAAGCCACCCCCCACGAGCAGCGGTCTCTGCCACTACAGTAGGGTCGGGGAAAAGCACCTGCTTTCCCCCAACATACTGCAGTGGCAAAGCCTCCTTTTCTCTTTATTTCCCTCCCTGTATTTAAACTACAGGGAAGGGGGAAAGAGAGAGAGGTGATTGGTTCTCTAGAGAACCAATCACATCTCTCTTTTCCCCTCCCTGTAGTTTACATACAGGGAGGGAAAGAAAGACGGAAGCACTTCTCTCTCTCCCTGTAGTTTAAATACAGAAAGACGGAAGCACTTCTCTCTCTCCCTGTAGTTTAAATACAGAAAGACGGAAGCACTTCTCTCTCTCCCTGTAGTTTAAATACAGGGTGGGAAAAAAAGCATCATGTCTTTTTCCTCCTTTTTTCCTCTAGAGAACCAATCACCTCTCTCTCTTTCCCCCTTCCCTGTAGTTTAAATACAGGGAGGGAAATAAAGAGAAAAGGAGGCTTTGCCACTGCAGTATGTCGGGGAAAGGCGGGTGCTTTTCCCTGACCTTACTGCAGTGGCAGAGACCGCTGCTGGTGGGGGGTGAATTGAGTAGTTCTACCCAAACCACCCCACACCCGCAGACCATTGCATCGGACAATGCTAAAAGAATCGTTATCCGATGCAAGTTTTTTCCAAAAAACTTGCATCGTTATCAGATTCTAGCGTTATCTGATGCAATCGCTATCCAGGGTATTACTGTACTCTACTGTTGCTATTATCTCCTGTTATTATTTGAATTTTTAAGTATTTTTCAAACCCTTATATCCAAAGCAGCACTAGCTAACAAATCTTAGCTAGTGCTGCTTTGGATATAAGGGTTTGAAAAATACTTAAAAATTGGAACACAACAACAGCTCCTTGGATGCCACAATGACCAAGCTGGATGTGGGTTTCTAGGAGCTGTCATCTTTTTTAAAAGGACACTTTCCAAAGCTTCAGGTTCCATCTCTGTCAGGAAGCAGATCTTTTATAAGGATAATGACTTTTCATTGCTAATTAAAATCCCACCTATCCTAGTAGACTTTCTATTGTAATTGCACTAGTAAAGGCCTCCCTTGCTCGAAAGCCAATTGTGTCTGACTCTAGGGAAAGGTGCTCATCTCCATTTACAGCAGGTGATGAAACGAACCTTAGCTCGTGCTGCTTTGGACATAACGCACCAGCACCTAGGAAAGGGTAGGAAACCAAGGGCAGCCGGTGCCTGCTCCAGCCGTCTACGCCTGTCAGACGGCTGGAAACAAAGGGATGACCGACCGGCCAGCCAGCCAGCCGTAGATCCCAAGATCTCCCTTTCTGCCGCTGTTTACAATCGACCCGGCTTGCGGGGAGCCCGGCTGGGCCCGAGGGAAGGCTGGTTGTTGTTCAGTTGCACAGTCGAATAGCGAGGAAAAGAGGGGCTTTTCTCCCCTCTGGCTTTGGGAGGGGGGCATTTATATAAAGCCACTGCCCGCCGAGAAGCTGATCAGGACATAGAATTTGGGGGTGTCCCTGCAGCTGACCCTTACCTTTGGGGCTCACTTGTTGGACGCTTTGAAGAGCAGCCTGGCAGGAGATGCCGGTCAGACAAGGACCCTGGACGAGGGCAGGCATGGACAGCCCCGCCGCCGCCACCTGGGCATGACTGTCGGGGCGAGAAGGTGCCAGTCGGGGTCCAAAGCCAGGCCGGGGGAGGGGGGAAGGCGACGGAGCTAGAGCTGTTTACTGCTCCACTGCCCCAGATCTCGGACTCCCCTGCCTGCCTCTCTGCGGGAGGATATGTGAGATGACACCATCGGAGTAAACAGACCACGCATGTGGCGCCCAGCCTGATGTGCCCCCCCGAGGAACTAGCTCCCCCATATTGTCATTGTCCCCCTCCCCCGAAAATCTCCCCTCCCCCGGATTCGCCACGGAAGCGACGGTGAGCCTCTGAACTTCCAAGCCTTGCAAAGAAAGAAAAAACATCGAGAGAGAAAGAAGAAACCTCCTAGCTCGGTCTCAATTTGGAAATGTTTCAAACAAAAGGAAACATAAATCATTTGGGATGAGACAAAGCAGTAGTGTTGCTTCCTAGCCTGTCTCTGCGGGCTTAAACTGCAGCGATCTTTATTTGAAGTGGGCAAATACGAGGCCCCTGTGACCAACCAGTCCCTTCTTCATCCAAATCCTTCCTCCACAACAACCAAAAGAGCAAGCCGCTGCCTTGTCTCGCCACCCGACACGAACCTTAGCCCTTGCTAAGGCTCGTGTCTGGTGGTGAGAAGAGGTTCCCGATCGCACGCCACAAGGGACAAACTCCGCAGGTTGTCCCTTGTGGCGCGCGATCGGGAACCTCTTCTCGCCACCCTACACGAGCCTTAGCAAGGGCTAAGGTTTGTGTCGGGTGGCGAGACAAGGCCGTGCGCTGCTAGGCTTCGTCCAGCAATCGCTGCAACTGAACTGGGGGGGGGGGGAGGCAGGCACCTGCCTGCCTTTCACCTGACCCTAGTTCAGTAGCAGCGATCCATCGCTGGGGGTGGGTTGGATTGAGTAGATGGTCTACCCAATCCAACACACCCACCCACGATTGTACCGGATAACGCTAAAAATCGCGTTATCCGATGCAAGTTTTTTCCAAAAATCTTGCATCGTTATCCGATTCTAGTGCTATCTGGTACAATCGTTATCCGGGGTATTACTGTAGAGCATTTTAATTTTTAAAACATGGTAAAATTTTTAATGAAAGAGGTAATATGGGAAGAAAATTGAATGAAAGAATTGAGAGGGGTAGGTAAAGCATTTTTTTAGATAAAGAAAGATTAAAGATTAGTGTTAACAATAAAATGATGAAGACAATAATGGAGGTCTGGAAGAAATTGAAAGAAAAATTGGCCCCAGATGTATCTCCAGTTATGGAAATGGGAGATTTTAAAAGTTTTCCAGTGAAGATTGATAGAAAAGTGGAGGAAATTTTTCTAAAAAATGATGTGTTCCTGCTGAAAGACTGGGTCCAGATATGTAATGATAGAGTGAGAATTAGAGTTATACAGACAGATGAATTTGAATTGGTTCCAAAATGTATCAGTAAATATTTATTTATTTATTTATTTAGATTTATATTGCCGCCCACTCACCGAGGCAACTCAGGGTGGCTTACAGTCAAAACAACAACAGTACAATAAAAATTATAAAATGCAACCACATAAAACCAGAACAAAAAATAAAAAATATTTAGATGAACCAAGTTTAGAAAGGAAAAGGACGAAATTTGAGGAAATAGTTTACTATATAAGAAGGTGGCAGACTGGTGTTATAGGTTTGGTTAGCAAGATACTGTATATAAGATTCTAAATCAAGAAGGAAGTGCACAAGAATTTTCAAAAAAAATTGGGAACAAGATTTGAATATTAAAATTGCAGTATTGAGTTGGAAAGGTAAATGGAAGAAAAGGATTATGAGAATCCTGTCTGTTAAAGAGCATAATTATAAAATGTTGTGGAGGTGGTACCTGACCCCAATTCGGTTGCACCAGATGGATAATACAAAAGCAAAAATGTGCTGGAGATGTAAGGATACATTGGGGATGTATGAACATATGTGGTGGAGCTGTAAGGTGTTAAAGGATTTTGGGATAAATATAGAGAAAGAAATTAAAGAAATAATGGGTGTGGACCTAAAGATGGAATCAGGTGCTGCCTTATTGACTGAGAGAGATAATTTCAATATAGATGTGAATTAAAAAGACTTGTTATCTATTATACTATCAACAGCAAGGCAATGTATTGCAAGGAATTGGAAGAATGATACCTCGCTGAAAATGGAAGATTGGTACAGTATAAGGAGATGTGGGAAATTGCATTGAACGATAAGCTTACATGGGAATTTAATCAGAAAAAGGGTATAATTAAGGAAAATAAATTCTGGGATATATGGAAACCATTCTTGGAGCATGCATTGATTGAGGGCAAAGGGGACAGACCAGCACCAGGTCAATTGAGCTTCTGGAAACAGTAAGAGTTAGAGAGAAAATTGCAATATCCAGGGTATTGTAAATATGAGTTTATATATCTTTTTTCTTTCTTTATTTATTTTGTTACTGATTACTAATGTGGTACTTAATGTGAATGTTTTCATATTATTAGTACGTTGAGAACAAAACATACATTTATTGAAATATATAGTGAAATAAATGAGTGATTATGCAGTGTAAGAGATAAGGGGTATATATTTAGTAAATAAAGTGCTAAAAATGAGATTATTTTAAAACATGGATATGAACAATAAGTTGAATCTTTCCTGGTTTGGTCGAGTAGCATTGAGTAAGATGATGCTATTGCCTAAATTAAATTTTCTATTTGATGTATTGCCAATAAAACATAACGATAAAGAATTGGAAGAATATAAAAAAATTATAAATAAATTTTGTAATGGAATTCGAAGAGCAAGGATACCTAAAAAGTTATGGTATTTATCGCAAAAAGAAGGTGGATTAGGAATACCAAACATACATAATTACTATAGAGCTTTTCAGTCAAGAAATGTTGTAAAAATACTAATTAGAGAAGAGTCGATTTGGGAAGACTTGGAAAAAAGGGAATATGCAAAAATTGGTAAAGCGATATTTTTAAGCGAAGAAATAGGGGGAAAAAAAGAAGAGTATCCAGAGTAATTTGATAAAAACAACTATAGAAGAATGGAAAAAGGTAAAAAATAAACTTTTTTTAGGAACCTCACCAATTATAGAGTTGGAAGATTTTAATAATTTTCCAATTAAAATAGATGATAATATTAAAGCAATATTAGTAGAAAAGGGGGTATTAATGTTGAAAGATTGGATTAAGATCTGTAGAGATCCGGAAAAAAGGCAAGAACTTTTTGCACAAATGAAATTGAATTGGTTTAAGATTCTTCAGATAAACAATTGGAATAAAAGATTTTTACATTATAATGACTTAGAAAGGAAGCTCACAGAATTTGAGGAGCTTTTGTTAAAACTGAAGAAAGGAATAGTGAGCAAGATCTATAAGACTATTAATAAGGAAGAGAAAATACAGGAAATTTTAAAAACACTTGGGAACAAGAGTTGAATATGGCAATATCGGAAGAAAATTGGAACAAAAAATGGAAAAGAAGAATAATGCAAACTATGTCTGTAAGAGTAAAAGAGCATAATTATAAGATGCTTTGGCGATGGTATCTGACCCCAGTCAAGCTGCATCAGATGAATGATCAAATAAGCGATAAATGTTGGAGATGTAAACAAATAACGGGAACATATGTACACATGTGGTGGAGTTGTAATGTGTTAAAGGAATTCTGGGGGAAAGTAGAAAAGGAAATTAAAAACATAATGGATATGCGGCTGAATTTGGGACCAGATACCGTCTTGCTAACTGATGTGGATAAATTTAATTTGAATAATGATGAAAAAGAATTGATGGCTGTGATGTTGTCAACGGCCAGACAATGTGTAGCAAAAAATTGGAAGAATGATACATTGTTAAACATACAAGACTGGTATAAAGAATTGTGGGAATTAGCTCTAAATGATAAGCTTACATGGGAAGTAAATGTTAAAAAAGGCATAGTTCAATTCAATATATTCTGGAGAATCTGGAGACAATTTGTGGAATATGTGATTGTTAAAAAGAAAGGCATACAACCTGTACCAGAACAAGTAAATTTTTGGAAAGTATAATTTGTTTGAACCTCCCGGACATTGTAAATAGCACAGGGTGATGTTGAAAGAAAGATCTATTCCTATATCTGTAATGAGTGAAGTAAAGATAACAATATATTATAATAATGTATTTTTTTTGTTTACTATAAGTAATATAGTATACTAAGTAATATAGTATGTGATATTGTTGGATTATATGGTCTGTTATGTTTTCTTCTTTTGTAATGTCTTCTTTTTTTGTAATTTTTGAAAAATTATAAATAATTTTTAAAACATGGATATGAAAAGGTTTAATTTTTCTCATCATCATTATAATATACTTAGTGTTTTTATTTTTTATATATTTATTGTATTGTATTTTGTATTGTATTGAAATGTCATGGTTTGATTTTTTTTGTTTGTTTTGTTATTTTTTTAATTAATAAAAATCATTTAAAAATTTTGGAGTCACATGACTTCATGTCGAACCCCCCCCATCCCCCGTGACTTTTGGCCTAACCCCCAAATGGTCACATGGAATTTGAAAGCCCCCTAGTTAATTGTTTGTAACTGTGATCGGACAATTTTTCCGTTGGTTCCCTTTTCCACACCGCTTTCAGGTCTTTAGGGTGTCACTGACTCATTCAATTCTCGCTGTTCTCTTTTATAACTTCCTCACTCCTCCCATTCTTATGGGAAATTGAATGCAACACATTCCTATGGGAAGTTCAGTTTCCATAATTTTCACTTTAAGAAACTTCCTGGGGAATACATTAATTATGCTAACCAAGGCTTTACTGTATTACAAATACTTTGCAAGGTCACATACCATAAGCAGCATGCACCAGTATAAAAGATTTAATTCTTTACTATTCTTAATTTATTCTGATATTAGTACACAGCAAGAGCATTTTTCACATAAGATTCAAATACTATACTGGCTTCAGATATCTCAGTAGTTCACACAGAGGCAGGATGTCTGGCCGTGTGATAAATTTCTTCTCAATAGATACAATTTAGAAGCTAAAAACAATGTCTAAAAATAATAAATAATCATCCCTGGATGCTTTAAGAAAGGAAATGGACACAATGCTGACGCACAAGCAATGAACATATCAAAATTTATAAATAGAACAGCACAGACTTAACAGGAGAAAAAGTTGCAAATTCTTCCAAAACTGAAGCAAGAAGCGTATGTTCTTCACACAATTTCACGTTGCCAGATGTAATGCTTGGCACATTTACACTGGCATAACTTTACAATACACAGGCAAGTACAGGATCCTGGCCAATATTTATATCACATTAAGTGTGCTGGATATGTTGTTAATTAAGTCATTCAATCATAAATTCAATTATTTATGGGCTCCTGGAGCAATATCAAATATTGTTTAGTACAACAGTATATATCAAGTAAACATACAAAAACAGATTACATTTCATTGTAGGCATTTGAAAATTTAGGGGGACAAAATCCAAAAATGTAACTCTAATTCAGAATTTTTTTGGAAGCTGTATCACTCACTACACTTGATGAAAAATGGATTATACTAGTAGCTAAATTAGCTACGTGGAGGAGGACAAACTTTTGCATTGCTTGTTTTACTAATCTAAGTTACGATTTTCTGAAAATTACTTTTCTACTCTTAAGCTTTTCACACTACCTGAAAGCAGAAACCTCTTATTTCACATGCACTTAACAGTGCATGACATAACTCCAGAATACTGTACATGAAATGCCTTAAGCCAGGGTTGCCCAAACTTTTCGGGCAGCAGGCTGGTCACTTGGTTGAGCATTCTGGCCACATAGTTCCTCCCACCTGGAAGCAGAAGTAAAACACACCCGCGTAGGTGTCAAACATGCCAGCGCAGAATACTGCCCTAAATGACCCACTGCTGTTGTAAATGCATTTATGACAGCTGGGATCATTTCTGGCAGCATTCTGTGCATGCGTATTCAATGCCCGCGCATGTGCATTTCACTTCCACTTCTGGGAGTGGTGTGGGCCGGATCTGGCCTGTGTGCCATAGTTTGGGCACCCCTGCCTTAAGCTTTAATGCAAAACAAAACAAACAAGCTACTTTACTGATATTTATTGTGTTCTCTCTTGCAAACTCCAGCTAATGATCAGAAGTTGGGCTCAAGTGCTATCCATCCTCCCTCACATTAACCTTTTGTCACAAATATGAAATAAGGCTCAAAACACAAGGGGGGGGGAGACAAACATATAACTTAAATAGCCAAAAGTAAAAATAAGCTGGAAAATAAGCCATTGAAAGCAGTACTATCCAAATCTGCCAGTATCTGTACATGAAAATTTCCTGATTTTGATGGAAAAGGCAGGAAGAAAACAACTAGAAAAATAGATAAGTTGGTATTTTTAGGGAATCAGACCATGCAAAAGTGTTGTTGGAATTAAAACTTGAGGGATTAAAATAATTGGAGATATGATCCAAGATTATTTAAAGAACATAGAAATAAAGAACAAATAATGAAAAACTTGAAAGAGTACTGGCAATGGAATGATAATGGGGAGGTGAGTTATGATGTGGTCTGGGATGCAATGAAGTTAGTATTTAGAGGGAAATGTATTAAATTATCTAGCATAAAGAATAAACGGAGAAGGAATAAACAAATGAAACTGGAAAAGGAAATTGGATAGCTTCAAGAAGAACATGCTAAGACAAAAAATATAAGGGCCTTTGATAGGTTGCAAAAGCTACAGGCGGAACTGGTAGGGCAAGATATTGAAAACATGAAACGAGATTTGATATATCTAAAGAGAGAATATTCTGAAAATAGTAATAAGAACTCAAACTTATTGCCAAGGGCTGCAAAAGAAAAAATAGAAAAGAAATGGGAATACAGTATTGATAAATATTCAAGGAGTAAGATGTAATAAGACTAAGGATGAACTTAAGACCGTGAAGGAATTCTATCAAGCACTATATTCAAAAAAGAAAATAAATACACAAACATTGAAAGAATATTTAGAAAAATGGTCCAGAATCAAAGTGGTACAGGAACATAGAGACAAAATGAAGAACAGGTGACAGAGAAAGAAATTAAGGAGGTTAAAAAAAATTGAAGGGTAAATCCCCAGGTGAAGTTGGATTACCAGCTGAATTTTATAAAGAATTTAGTGATGTGGAACCTAGACTCTTGAAACTGTTCAATTATATCATGGATGGTGGGAAGATGCCGACTTCATGGTATAGATCCATAATAGTCCTGATTCCTAAGCCAGGAATGGACTTAGAGAAGTTAGATGCATATAGACCAATCTCATTAATAAATCAAGACACCAAGATATTTACAGTAATAATGGCAAATAGATTAAACAGTTTTATGACTTGTTATATAAACAAGGACGAAGCAGGGTTCCTGAAAGGAAGATATATGGCGGATTTAACGAGAAGAGTTGTAGATTTAACGGATATAGCGGAACAAAATAAAGAAAGGATTGGGTTACTTTCATTGGATATTTTAAGGCTTTTGATTCGCTCCAATGGCTTACAATTAATGAGATAGCAAAAACAATGGTTTCAGGGCAAAATTTATAAAGGTTATTGAGCAATTATACCAAAAAGGATCCGCTAAAGTAAGAGTAAATGAAGCTTATACAGATGATGTGGAATTTAAAGCAGGAACTCGACAAGATTGTCCGTTATCACCAATTTTGTTTATTATGGCAATGGAATTGCTGGCAAGTGCCATAAGGGAAGATAAAAATATTGAAGGGGTAGAAGGGAAAAAAATTAGTTTGTATGCTGATGATACTTTAATAATTAGGAAAAACAAAAAAGTCATAGAAAAAGTACAATCACATCTTAAAGAATTTGGAGAAATGACAGGGTTAAAAATAAACTGGGACAAATCAGAAATGATATTTTGTAATATTAATAGAGAAGAACAGAAGATGATTAAGGATAAATATAATATTCAGATTAAAGATAGGTTGAAGTATCTGGGGATAAATATATCAAATAAGTTGAGAATTTGAAAAAGATAAATTATGAAAAACAAAGAAAGGAAATTAAGGAGAAAATATCACAATATAAAAAGTTAAACTTGTCTTGATAACATGTATGATGGGAGGATACTGGCATAGAAACCGGCAAACCAAAGTCAGGAAGTTTGCCAAGAGAACCCTATTGACCAATACAAAAGGCAAAAAAAGGGGGGCAATTTAGATGAAATTGGATGCTAAGCACATCAGCTCAGAAAAAGGGGCAGGAAAGGGGGAGGAGAAATACAGTGTTGTAAGGAACAATACTGTATAGGTACACGGAATGTAAGATCTATGAACCAAGGAAAACTGGAAGTGGTAAAAGTGACGTCTTAGGAATCAGCAAGTTAAAGTGGAAAGGGATGGGTGAATTCAGCTCTGGAAACCATCATATCTACTACTGTGGACAAAAAAACCTCAGAAAAAACAGAGTAGTCACAATTGTCAATAAAAGAGTGAGAAAAGCAGTAATGGGATATAATCTAAAAAATGATAAAATGATGTCAGTCAGAATACAAGGCAAACCACTCAATGTCACTATAATCCAAATATACGCACCAGCCACTGGTGCAGATGAAGCCACAGTTGCCCAGTTCTGTGAAGACCTAGAACACCTCATAGAACAGACACCAAGAAATGATGTACACATTATCATAGGAGACTGGAATGCCAAAGTAGGAAATCAAAAAGTTAATGGAATAACAGGCAAGTTTGGTCTTGGAACACAGAATGAAGCAGAGCAAAGACTGATCTGCCAAGATAATGCACTAGTCATAGCAAACACCCTCTTCCAGCAACACAAGAGGCAACTTTACACATGGACATCACTAGATGGCCAACATCGAAACCAGACTGACTACATACTCTGCAGCCAAAGATGGAGAACCTCCGTACAGTCGGCAAACACGAGACCTGGAGCACACTGTGGCTCTGATCACAAACTACTGATTGTAAAATTCAGGCTTAGACTAAAGAAAATAGGGAAACAATTAGGCCAGACAGATATGACCAAGACAACATCCCTAAGGAATACACGCAGTGGTGGGATGTCAAAAATTTTACTACCCCACGGTGATGTCATCACAGTGTGGGTGGAGCTAACATCATGACATCATGCTGTCATGGGCGGAGCCAAAGGGAATTTTTTTTAAAATAAAAATAAGCGCGCGCGCATACACACACACAACCCACCCACCCACCACACAAACTCATTAAATTAATTAATTGATTAATTAAAATACACCCAAACAACCACCAACCCACCCCAAACACAAATCGACCAGAGCTTTTAAACCAGAGCTTAAAGCTTATTCTGGCTAATCTTTCTCACACTAGGTCAGATGAGAAGAACTACAGAATGAACTCACCACAAGATGGCTTCATTTTGGCACTTTTCAACTTTTCAACAGTTAAAGAAGTTAGATACTAAGTCTTTGCCTGCCTTAAAGTAAATGTAAAACAGCTGTGCCTCCTTAAGGGATCTCCAATTGGAACAGCAATTGGAACAGCACAGGTGCAGCTTATTGATGAGGTAACTTCAAGACTTCAAGGATTCCAGAGGGAACTGGGGTGTTGTCCTCTTGACCTGCAAAGCGCTTCATCTGAGGCTCTTGTCGATGCATGGGATAGGAGGGCAACGGCAGCCTTGGATGTAATCGCACCACTACGGCCTCTCCGAGTCCGTGGGGATCGATCTGCCCCTTGGTTTTCAGAGGAACTAAGGGAGCTTAAACGGGCTAAGAGACGCCGAGAGCGCCGCTGGGTGAAGACTCGGAGTGAGTCCGACTGAACACTAGTTAGAGCTGCTATTAAAGACTACCTAGTGGCGATGAGGGTGGTGAAGCGCCAATACTTCACCACCCTTATTGCCTCCGCAGATAATCGCCCAGCTGCCTTGTTCCGGGTGACCAGGTCCCTTCTCGGCAGAGGGGGGCCGGGCCCTGGGTGGCAGGGTTCGGCTGAGGATTTTGCTGATTATCTGGCGGAGAAAATCGCTCAGATCCGCTCGAGGCTTAATCCCGGCGTGGAACATACAGAGCTGGGGTTGACCATAGCACAGTCTAGCCATGTTACCTGGGATCGGTTCGATCCTGTTGGCCCTGAGGAAGTGGACAGGCTTCTTGCATCTGTTCATGCCACGACCTGTGCACTGGACCCATGCCCCGCTTGGTTAATTAAAGCCTCCAAGCCTGGGGCAGGTGGTTGGATCGGGGCGATAATCAATGCTTCTCTAAAAGAGGGGCACTTTCCAGCACCGCTTAAACACGCTTTGGTGCTCCCCCTCTTGAAGAAGCCGTCCCTTGATCCCACGGTAATTTCCAACTACCGTCCAGTGTCCAACCTACCTTTCTTGGGTAAGGTTTTGGAGAAGGCTGTGGTGCATCAGTTGCAGGAGGTCCTGGATGAAGCGGATTATCTGGACCCGTTTCAGTCAGGATTCAGGCCCGGATATGGTACTGAGACCGCACTAGTCGCTTTGGTGGATGATCTCTGGAGAGAGCGGGACGGAGGGGAGCCGTCTGTCCTTGCTCTTCTCGATCTCTCAGCGGCTTTTGATACGGTCGATCACGGCATCCTTCTGGGAAGGCTCCAGGGTCTGGGGATCCAGGGCACGGTGTTGTCCTGGTTTTCCTCATTCCTGAGGGGCAGGACCCAGTCGGTGTGCCTGGAAAAGGAGAAGTCCAGCCCTAGGCCCCTGCAATACGGGGTGCCTCAGGGTTCGGTACTCTCTCCTCTCCTGTTCAACATCTATATGAAGCCGCTGGGTGAGATCATCCGTTCCCACGGGGTAAGGTATCATCAATATGCTGATGATACCCAGCTATACATCTCTGCCCGTGGGGACCCAAGCGGTGCGGTGGAAGTCCTCTCCAGGTGCCTGAAGGCTGTAATGGTCTGGATGGGGGACAATGGGCTACAGCTGAATCCCGGCAAGACTGAGTGGCTGTGGGTAAGGGGTCCTGTGTTATCAAAGGAGCTTCCACCTTTGGTTCTGGATGGGGCAGTCTTGCCCCAAGCAGACCCGGTGCGTAATCTGGGGGTCCTCCTGGACTCACGGCTACTGTTAGAAGAGCAGGTGGCAGCCGTGGCCAAGAGGGCTTTTGCACAACTTCGTGTAATTCGCCAGTTACGCCCCCTCCTAGACCGGGATGCCCTGCTTATGGTCACACATGCGTTGGTCACCTCCAGACTTGATTATTGTAACGTGCTCTACATGGGGCTGCCCCTGATGACCATCCGGAGACTCCAGCTGGTCCAGAATGCGGCGGCCCGGGTAGTGGTGGGGTGTGGGCGTTATGCTCATGCTTCGCCGCTGCTCCGGGAGCTGCATTGGCTGCCAGTATGTCTCCGGGTGCAATTCAAGGTGCTGGTTATTACCTTTAAAGCCCTATATGGTAGTGGGCCAGGATACCTAAGAGACCGCGTCACCCCAAGAACATCTGCCCGGCCCACCAGGGCGGATCGGAGAGGCTCCCTTGTTATTCCCTCGGCGAGGAAGGCGCACCTCGCCTGTACTAGGAGGAGAGCCTTCTCCGTGTTCGCCCCAGCCCTCTGGAACCTCCTGCCCACCGAATTGCGCCTTCAGACGGAGCTCCTGCCCTTCCGAAAGGGCTTGAAAACCTGGCTGGCGGGACAGATTTGGGGACCCGGGACCATGGGCTCCCATACCAAGTGGCTCATATAAGGACTGCCCCCCCCTGGGTTGGATCATGGGATTTATTGGTATATATCCCTGTGTTGTTTTAATCTTCCAATTGTCTTAACTTTGACGTTTTAGTGATGGTTTTATTCTTGTTTTATTCTGGTTGTGAGCCGCCCAGAGTCGGGTCCTCCCGATTGGGGCGGGGTATTAAATTTAATAAATAAATAAATAAATAAATAAATAAGACTTTGCTTAAAAACCCCAAGTGAGGCTGTCAGGCCTGCCGGCCGTCAGGCCTTTTTAGGAACTATGGTAGTAGGTCAATATAGGTAAAGGTATTAAATACACATTAAAATACACACAGACACACCACATCCAAAGGTGAGTCACTTACCCTGGGGAGCAAGCTATAGGGAGCTTCAGGCTAGCTTCTTCCTCCTCCCCACTTGGGAGAACAGCAAGGAGGCCGTGCATACGCTCCAAGCACTGTAGGCGTGTATGCACACCGAGTGCTTGGCGCGCGTGCACAGTGGGGGAACCAGTAAAAAGGTAAGCCCCGAAAGTCATTCCCCCCAAAAGCTGCTACCGGTTCTCCAGGACACTGGGAAAAGTTACTACCGGTTCTGGCGAAATGGTGAGAACCTGTTACATCCCATCACTGAATACACGGTGGAGGTGTGGAACAGATTTAATGGCTTGGACCTGATAGACAGAGTGCCAGAAGAATTATGGACAGAGATGCAGGACATCATGCAGGAGGCAGCAAGGAAAACCATACCAAAAGAAAAGAAGTGTAAGAAAGCTAAGTGGTTGTCCGATGAGGCTCTTAAAATAGCAGAGGAAAGATGGGATGCCAAAGGCAAAGGAAAAAATACAACCACTTGAATACAGAATTTCAACGAAAAGCAAGGAGAGATAAAGAAACCTACCTGAATGAACAGTGCAAAGAAATAGAAGAAAACAACACAAGAGGCAGGACTAGATACCTTTTCAAAAAAAAAAATTGGGGAAATCAAGGGAACATTTAAAGCAAAAATGACCATGATAAGGGACAAAGACGGCAAGGAGTTAGCTGATGTGGAAGAGATTAAGAAAAGATGGAAAGAGTACACAGAGGAACTCTACAAAAAAGACCTCAACACTCCTGATAATAGCAATGATGAAGAAATTGAACTTGAGCCAGACATCCTAGAGAGTGAAGTCAGAAAGGCCCTAAAAAGCACTGCAAACAACAAAGCCAGTGGAGATGATGGTACCCAAGTTAAACTTTTCAAAGCCCTAAAAGATGATGGAATCAAATTATTGCATTCTATATGCCAGCAGATTTGGAAAACACAACAATGGCCACAGGATTTGAAAAGATCAGTATATGTTCCAATCCCCAAAAAGAGTAATGTCAAAGAATGTTCAAATTATCGAACAAATCCCACACGCTAGCAAGGTGATGCTCAAGATATAATACATGATAGACTGCAGGAGCATGTGGAGAGAGAATTATCAGAAGTGCAGGCGAGGTTCAGAAAAGGCAGGGGGACTAGAGATCACATTGCCAACATACATTGGATCATGGAAAAAACAAAGGAATATCAGAAACAAGTCTACTTCTGTTTCATTGATTACACTAAGGCCTTTGACTGTGTGGACCACAACAAAATATGGCAACTAATTAAAGAGATGGGAATACCAGAGCACCTCATGAGAAATTTGTACATGAATCAAGAAGCAACAGTTAGGACAGAATACGGAAGGACAGAGTGGTTTGGAATAGGAAAAGGAGTAAGACAAGGCTGCATTTTGTCACCCTGTTTATTCAACTTACACACAGAGCACATAATGCGCAATGCAGGGATGGAGGAATCACAATTTGGGATCAAAATTGCTGGGTAAATACATTACAAAAGCTTGCCAAACCAATCTGACTACTTTAGCTGAGCAAAAGTAGGAATCAGTTTTAAAAGCTAACAGCAAGGGTGCCCAAACTTTTCAGGCCACAGGCTAGTCACGTGGTTCATGGGTGCCCAAACTACAGCCTGTGCGCCAGATCCAGCCCTGACACCAATTCATCTGGCCCATTCCACTCTCGCCATTCCCAAAAGCTGGGTGAGTTTTACTTCCGCTTCTGGTGTCATTGGCTGGATCCAGCCTATACGCCATAGTTTGGGCACCCCTGGCTAAGAAGGATAGAAGCAGGACCCAAAATGGATGTCAACATTTACCAACATGCAAGGTGGCCATCTGGAACCATGTGTACAGGAACCCATTTGTGTCATGGGTCACATCTGGCCCACAAGCCCTGTTAACAGCATGGGTGCCCAAACATTTCAGGCCACTGGCTAGTTCATGGGTGCCCAAACTACTCCCTATGGGCCAGATCCGGCCCTGACACCAATTCATCCAGGCTGCTCCACCCTCGTTGCTCCCAGAAGCGGAAGTAAAACTCACCCAACTTCCGCTTCTGGGATCGACAAGCATGGCGTGGGTTGGATGAATTGGCATTGGAGGCCAGATCTGGCCCACAGGGAGTAGTTTGGGCACCCATGAACCACGTGACTGACCCATGGTCTGAATAGTTTATGCACCCCTGCTGTTAGCAAGGCTTCTGGGCTGGATCTAGCCCATGACTCCAATTCATCTGGCCCATACCATCCTCATCACTCCCAGAAACAGAAGTAAAACTCACCTGACTTCCACTTCTGAGAGTGACGATAGTGGAGTGGGCCGGATAAACTGGTGTTGTGGACTGGCCCTGGCCCACAGTTTTGGCACCCATGAACCACGTGACTGGCCCATGGCCTGAAAAGTTTGGGCACCCTTGCTGTTAGATATCTGTGCACATGGCTCCATATGGCAGCTCTGCATGATTGTAAATGTCATCCTTTTGGGGCTTGTTTTTTCCCCTCTTAGCTTTTAAAATGGAGTCAGGACATATTGAAAGAATCCCCTCCCCCCCAAATGTCTTGGTGATCTTGGAAGGTCAGTGCACTACAGCATGTTGACATCCATTTTGGGTCCTGCTTTTATCCCTCTTAGCCAGGGGTGCCCAAACTATGGAAAGCAGTAAAAAAGCTAAAAATTGTTTTCTTCTGCTCGCCTAGTTTTCCTGGTGTGCCATGGGATCATTGAAAAAAATATCTGTCAACAAAAAGAGGGAGCACTTCTTTTAAAACAGCAAAGTTAAAAAAAAATGCTGTCTGTTTTTGCTCAGCTAAACTAGTCAAGCTTTTGTAATGTGTGATTGTTATTGAGAGCTTGTGACTGTGAGATAAAGAGAGCAGGAAGCCCCCTCCCTTTCTCCCAAGATAAACTGGTGAGTCACAGCCATGCCTAAGGGGGTTGGAGGCAAACATTTGTATCAGAAATAGCTGTGTTATCTGATGCATCGGATAATGTTAACATAATGGTTAACATAACGTTATCCGATGCAAATGTTTGTCTCAAATTCTCCAACATTATCCGATGCAAACGTTATCTGAGGTATCACTGTATATAAACCATGCCTGTAATTTTTACTCCTTGTCTAAAGAAGTGGACTTGATCCACAACAGCTAACAATAAGAATGACAAAAAGACCCTATACTACTAGCGATGATCTAAACATAAATCTCATGCAACTTGCATGACATAAGGAATTTCACACTTTGAAAATGGGCATAAGTATACCATTACTTTATTGGATGCAAAACTCTCTAAGATCCACATTCAGGATCAAAATATCTTTGTAATCTGTAAAATGGAATAACTTTAAGGACAGTTACACAATGAACATTTGGATAGAATTAAACAGGGGTTGAAAACCTGTTGTGCAACTTATGTCAGTGACAGGGTAATGATACAATCAATAGGAGGCAATTTTTTGTAATTAAGAACTTCCAACTTCTGTCCTGAAGCTTTTCTGACTCAGACACAGTGGTAGGATTCAACAGGTTTGCCCAAGTTCGTCAGAACCGGTAGCAGAAATCCTGGCTGGCCCTGCCAATCCAAGTTTTGAAATAAAGTACTGTAGTCCTAATTCAGATGCAACACAGGGCTTTCCCCTGGCCACACCCACAGAGTAGGTAGTAAAAAAAAATGAATCCCACCACAGCTCAGATATATGGTAATCCACTTTCATTGAGTGGAAACTGTGGAAGCTACAGGACAGGAAGAGGAATTATTTTATTGTTGAAAATCTGCACTAGTGGAATTGCTGTTGGTGTGTGTAAATTATGCAACAGTATTTCAGAATTTAAGCTAGTATTCTGTAAATAAACACTTAAGATAGGCACCGGATCAAATGAATAGGAAGGTATATGTCACCTTAATATAGCTAACCATTTCTATTCCAAAAATTAATCAATTCAAGTGTTGGTATTCTGCAGCTGTCAGTGAAACTGCTTGCTGAAGCGACCCAAGTTATGCACCCTTTTAGCTTTTAAAGGTGGGCAACATCAAAGGTGGGCAACTGGGGGTGGAGGGAGTATTTTCCCTTCAGACCCTGCCAGAGCCACAAGACTACTTAAAATGCCAAAAGACAAAAATAAAGCCAGATATGGCTAGAAGGCCACTTCTGAAAACTAAGTAATTTATTATACTTAAGGAAAGCAGTAACTTAGTAACAAAGTGAATAGTCACTCGGGCAATTTACTCTTTTTAAAAACCAAAACCAGACAAAGCTTAGAAGGTGGAAGAACCAGGTACTAACACAAACAGCCTTGGGGGCCACATTTTGTACATTGCTGCCATTACCTATATACCATCTCTCCTACTAACACAATCTATTTCACACTAATAATTTATGGAAAAGAATAAACAGGTGTAAAAATATATCTTCCTTTTAATCACAATAGGTTTTCTTAATTGACTGTATGTAAGCAACATAGCAAGCTATACTTGCTGAATGTACAGGGATGATAAATCAATCCTCAGTACCTATTAGGCTTCTGGATATTTACAAACACAATTTACAAGAGTTATTTTCAGTTGAGGATTTTTGTTAAAAACTGCCTACTTCACTACTGTTAATAAATATTAAGCAGCCAATACTTTATTCTTAAGTTTGGGGTTGAATCATGCACCATCTTTGGCCAAACAAAAATAAAGCTCATTCAGTATCCAGAACTTAAAAGCAATTTTAAAAGATTAAGATTAAATTTATAATTCTAGATTATATATTAACCTAAGATTTTTACAAAATGCCACTCAAAACCACAGGCCCTAACTCTATGCACCCATGTCATCTTGCTTAACTGAATACAGTAAAACCCCAGGCCTCAGTTTAAATTTTAAATTTTAAACTGCCTCAGTTTAAATTTGCTGCAGTTTACAACAGCAAATCCTATGGAAATGCCATCCCGGTTTACAAATTTTTAATGTATTTTTTTCAGTTTACAACGATCAATTCAGGGCTGTTTTTTATTTTTCAATGCATCCCTATGGATGTTTCAGTTTACAATTTTTTTGGGGTTACAACGGAGGGTGTTGGAAAGAACCTCCGTCATAACCCGGGGTTTTAGTGTATACGGAAAAACATAAAAAATAATGTAGATACTTTAAAGATTTGAAAGGATTCCTTACCAGCATACATGTGATATGTAAGTCGCTCAATCAGTTTGACAACTGTTCCTGCCTTGATAATTGGAATTCCAGACTTGGGCTGCATGTTTTCTTCAAAAACAATATTCTCTTCAGAATCAGGTTCAGCAAACCTATAAACCTCAGGGTTTGGAAATCGCATTTGCTCCTCCTTCTCTTCCTGTAACATTGTTACATCTAACATACGCTCCAAGGTGCTTCTGTACTGTAAGGAGATCAAAGCTGCCATCCAATTGTTTTTCTCTTCAGCTGATTTAGCAGCAAAAATAACACTGATATCATCTTTTAAAATAATTTCAAAAGCATGCTTGTGCTCGTTACTGTCATCTTTATCATTGATCTGTACCTTTCGCATGAGGAACTTTTCCTTCAGACGATATTCAGCATTGCTAGCACCAGGCAGTCTTGGTTGGCCGTGATTTGACTTACAGCAAATCATTAGCCCATCAAAGAGAAATATATGTCTTTCATGCTTAGCACCCACACGTGTGAGGGTCCCCTCCATTATAAATTCATTGCAGCACTGTCCAATATCTTTGCCCTCCCAGCCATCAATGTTCTTCTGAATTTCATTCATTTTCTTGAATGCTAGCTGTTTCCCCTTCATTTGTTGACTGTAGAATCGGCATGCAGATTCACTTTGAAAGAGCAAGATAACACTGTAAATACAGTAGGAACCATATGCACAGGAACAATTACAACTATATAGATTAACAGGAAAAAGCTAAACATCAGTGGTTCTTGCGCTAACAACTTAGCTTTAAAGTTATATGGAAGCCAAGAATTTAATGGTCTAGTTTTAGCTAAATACAAATATTTCAGATCATTACATTTTATGGCCATACTTAGGTGTAATTTAAATATAACACAATATGAGTTAGCCAACCAATTCTAATTACCAACAATTATGAACACCCAACATTATATTATTAACTTTAACGATAATTTACATTGCATCAGTTGCTACATCATAAACATACATTATAATTAGCTATTTTAAATAGATCTACTAGATATTTTTATCTCTCTAACATCTAATGAAAAACTATTTTCTTTCTGCTTACCAGTAGATTCTCCAGATGCATTCACTAGAAGTGTGAAGGATACGCACACATTGGAGAATTTTGAAACAATAGCTATCTGGACTTTGATGTCACTTCCTCTGAAAAAGTAGGCTTGCCACAAACTACTTTGTCCACTGTTTACTGAAAGAGGAAACTGGAAAGCCTAAATTTATAGAACAGCAATCCAGGGCTAAAAACAGTGAGGAGAGTGGAAATTTGTTTACCTAAGCCTTCTCTTTGCAAGACTTCTGGAACATATCCTTTCCATACTACTCTGAAGATTAAGCAGGGCTGTAATTGCTTGTTTCAAACACTCTTTGTCCTCTTCATCTTCACTTTTCTCTTCCAATTGCTAGGAGTGCAGGAAGAAAATAGTTACAGTCCTACATAGGTTTTTAAATCAATGAAAATTTGATTTTTGCACTGGAAAAAAATCTTTGTTTAGTCATGTTCCGAATAGTTCCTAAAGTTCATCTCCTTTGAAAAAATTCAGAGCTGAGATACATGTTTTTAACTTTACATTAACACAGGGTACTACCTTCAAGGATAGAAACTAAACAAGATACGTATTGGGAATGGAAGATTGTGAATTTGTCAAAAAATAAAGGCTAGCTAGGAAGTTTGCCATTGTTTTGCAATTCAGATTGAAACAGCCTCCTTTCAGCAGTCCTGTAGAACTTCCACCAGTTAAAATAGTGGATGCTATATAGGTGGTGTAAATTAACCTAATATAACCCTGCTTCCTACATAACAGGGATTGTCAATCTACTATTCTGTCTAGGATAATTAAAAGAGCAAAATGATATTCCTCTTAGCTTCTTAAAAATGTAGGGCCATGAAATACGATAGAGAAACAATTATGTCTCTAGTTCATACAATTTCACAAATCTTGAGAGATATCCCTTAGCAACTGGCCTGTTGCTGCGTCAACTGAAGTATTCTTTTTGACTACTGAAGGCTTTTAAGATTTGAGAGCAGCCATCTCCTGTATTAGGCTGTCCTAGGGTGAAGACTTTCCAATGAATATCCTCTTAAATGACCCCCACCATCAGAGATAAGCTAGATGGTGGCAATGACAAAAAAGAGCTTTGTCTTTATCTTTATGTAAGCAAGTCTGCCTGAATCCATTTTACTATTGCTTATGAATCAAGTGATTTTTTTTTATTTTCTCAGGCACTTGGAACTTTAATATTTCAAACCCTGTTAGTATTAAAATACAGTAATACCCTGGAAAATGCTAAAACTTGGTTTCCAGAATCTTAGCATTATCCGATTTTTAACGTTATGCGATTCATTTATTGCACACCGAAAGCACACCCGCCCGCTTTCCCCCAAAATAAGCCAGGGATCAGACACTGTGATTCCCAGCTTGGTTTGGGGGAATGTGCATGATCCTGGGCTTTGTTTGGGGGGAAAGTGGGCAGGCGCACCCACACAGTTTCCCCAAGCCAAGTTGGGGATCATAGCGTCTGATCCCCAACTTGGTTTGGTGGAAACTGCGTGGGCGTGCCTGCCCGCATTCCCCCAAACCAAGCTGGGGATCAGATGATGTGATTCCCAGCTCGGTTTGGGGAAACCGCTCAGACAGCCCATTTCCTTGGGGTGAGAGCGTGCGTATGGGCTTTCATCCCAAGGAAACCAGCAGCCCAACGCTCGGACTGCCTGTTTCCGTGTGTGCAGGCTCTCACCCCAAGGAAAATGGCGACCCGACACTCAGACTCCCCTTTTCCTTGGGGGGAGAGCAGCCTCAGCTCTCTCACCCCAAGGAAACCAGCGGTCCGACACTTGGTTCTATGGAGGCCCCCTCAGCAAGGGGGCCTCTGGAGAGCTCTGCCCCAAAGCCGGCAGGGCTGGTCTCCAGCCCTGCCAGCTTTGGGGCAGAGATAAAGGGCGGGGAATTTGAGGAACACTTTTGCATTGCGCGACATTATCTTAACATTGTGCAGTGCAAAAGTGTTCCTCAAATTCCCCCATATTATCCGATTTTAGCATTGTCCAATGTGTTCGTTATCCAAGGTATTACTGTACATAACTTTAGTGTTTGACTGATTCTGAATTTTACTGCAGTTTTTACTATACTATAACTATACAGCAGTACTTCACATAATGAATGCATCGTATAGCGAAAAATTCACACAATGAAGCGTTCATTATGCAATGGTGATACCCCGTGTAATGAATCCCCCCTCCTCCGTTATGAGGGGTTTTTGATAACTGGGGTATACCTGCTTAATGGGAACCCTGGTTAACAAACTTTTATTTTTGTTATGCGGGGCATCTCCCATAGGGAACCGCATAGCAAAGAGCTCCGTGGAACGGAGTTTTTTCATTATGCGGGGTTCTACTGTATTGGCAAATTTTAATTTTTTAAAATCTGAGCTGTAAATTGCCTTGTCATAAAATCTGATGAAGGCAAGTATATAAGTACAGTAATACCTTGGATAACTTTAAGACTTGGTTCCACAAGTCTTAACGTTATCTGATTTTTAGCCTTATCCGATGCATGCATCCGATAACGTTAAAATCCTATGCAGATGACTCAGATAACGTCAACTCCATAAAGATACATTGTAAACAACACAGACTTCAAGAGAAAGTTAAGGAAACATGCTGGAACCTTAAAGAACTTTAAGAAATAATTGTCTAAAGCAGTGGTGCCCAAACTAAGGGCCGGGTGCAGCCCCCGATGCCAATTCATCCGGCCCCCAAAGCCCTCGTCGCTCCTGGAAGCGGAAGTAAAATGCACCCGTACAGCCCAAAAAGGTTGGGCACCTCTGGTCTACAGGGTAAATACATTACAAAAACATGCCAGACCACCCTGACTTTAGGGGAACAAAACCATACAGCATTTTTAAACTTTTGAAAACTTTATAAAGTGCTGTTTTAAAAGATCTGCTCCCTCTTTTTGCTGACAGATTTTTTTCCAATGATGCCATGGCACACCAGAAAAACTAGGTGAGCAGTACAAAACAAATTTTAGTTTGTGTACTGTGCTGTAGTGCACTGACCTTCCAAGATCACCAAGACATGGGGGGAAAACTCTTTCAATATGTCCTGACTCCATTTTAAAAGCTAAGAGGGATAGAAGCAAGCCCCAAATGGATGACAACATTTACCATCATGCAGAGTGGCCATATTGAGCCATGTGCACAGGAATCAATTTTAAAAGCTAACAGCATGGATGCCCAAACTTTTCAGGCCACAGGCCAGTCACATGGTTCATGGGTGCCCAAACTACGGCCTATGGGCCAGATCCAGCCCATGATGCCAATTCATCCAACCCACTCCACCCTCATTGCTCCCAGAAGCGGAAGTAAAACTCACCCAACTTCCGCTTCTGGGAGCGACCAGGGTGGTGTGAGCTGGAAGAATTGGCATTGAAGGCCCGATCTAGACCACAGGGAGTAGCTTGGGCACCCATGAACCACGTGACTGGCCCATGGCCTGAAAAGTTTGAGCACCCCTGCTGTTAGCAAGGCTTGTGGGCCAGATTTGGCCCATGACACCAATTCATCTGGCCCACACCACCCTCGTCCCTCCCAGAAACAGAAGTAAAGCTCACCCGACTTCCGCTTCCGGGAACGACGATGGTGGAGTGGGCCGGATAAATTGGTGTTGTGGGCTGGCCCCGGCCCACAGTTTTGGCACCCATGAAACACGTGACTGGCCCATGGCCTGAAATGTTTGGACATCCCTGCTGTTAGCATTTAAAATGGATTCCTGTGAACATGGCTCCAGATGGATTCCTGTGAACATGGCACCAGATGGCTACCTTGCATGTTGGTAAATGTTGGCATCCATTTTGGGTCCTGCTTCTATCCCTGTTAGCCAGGGATGCCCAAATTATGGCCTATGGGCCAGATCCAGCCAATGACACCAGAAGCAAAAGTAAAACTCACCCAGCTTCCGCTTCTGGGAGTGACAAGGCTGGAACGGGCCAGATGAATTGGTGTTAGGGCCTGATCTGGTGCACAGGCTGTAGTTTTGGCACCCATGAACCACGTGACTGGCCCATGGCCTTAAAAGTTTGGGCATCCCTGCTGTCTCCCAAGGAGGTATGCTGCTGAGGATCAGATGCTGTGATTGTTATTGAGATCTTGCAACCATGGGAGAAAGAGAGCAGGCAGCCCCCTCCCTTTCTCCCAAGGCAAACTGGTGAGTCACAGCCACACCTCAGGGAATTTGAGGCAAACATTTGCATCAGATAACGTTAACCTAACGTTATCTGATGCAAATGTTTGCCTCAAATTCCCCAACGTTATCCGATTTTAGCCTTATCCGATGCCAACGTTATCCGAGGTATCACTGTATCTTAAATAGTCCAAAGTACTGTATGTGTTAAATGTAAATACAATACAACATGATTCAACAAATATTCCCCGATCACTACCTGCTCATAAATGTATTATCAAAATTGATATATTCCCCCTTTCAGGTACTGTATTTTGTATACAGTAAAACCTCATATAACACTAAAACCTGGTTCCACAAGTCTTGGTGTTATATGATTTTTAGTGTTATCTGATGCATGTTAAAATCCTATGGGATCCATAGAGATACATTGTAACCACACAGGCTTTAGCGGTTGTTATCTGAAGCATCCCATAGGATCTTAATGTTATCTGATGCAATTCTTCCCCCCAGATTCCTTAATGTTATGCGATTTTAGTGTTATTCGATACTAATGTTATATGAGGTATTGTATATTGTTTGCATCTGCCTGAAAGAACAATAACAAGTAGCACATTGAATTAATTCTGCTGCATGAAAGGGTGATTTGTAGAATTTTTAAAAAATCAACTAACAAATAAAGTAAGGAATCCGAACTACACAAGACTTACTAACAGAAGTGTCAGGGCACATTTTTGTATGTAAAACAGTCATGTGCTTTAACAAAGTCAAAATTGTAGCTGATTTTAGTACAGCCATTTTACATTATGATGTTGAAGCACCTGGTTTTTTATTGACACTTGCTCCTTTTTTAGCAAGAGGCTCTCTTGAAATTAGCAATATTAAGCAACCACACCAAAGCCATCTAATGTAAATATAAATAAGGTAAATGCAAAATGATACAATAATTTTAAAGACATGTACAATCTGCATTCAAAATTTAAAGTACAGTATTGTATACTATTTTAGTATACTTTACTACTGAACTCAGAAGGATGAAAAAACCACCAAGAAAAAGAAGGGACCTTAAATATGCTTTTATTTACAATCTTTACATTGAAAATGCAATTTCACTGTAGACAATTCAGACAACATTCAACAATTTCCCCTTCTTTCATTGTAGTGCATAAACATGCTTGGTAGTATTCTGTTTACATAATATAGTGTTTCAGCTCCCTCTTCTGGAGGTTTGGAACTATGATCAGCAAATAATACAAGAAAATGTTGGCCCTTACCCTACTATGTGCTAGTTACTTACAGTAGTAAACACACACCTTTATGGATGCCAAATATAGGTTGTAACTCATTTTGTGATCTAACAGCCCCATTTTGTGTAGCAAACTCTACAGGTTCAAACAAATCTTGCAAATTAGCCAGCAACTACTGAATTATTGGCTAAAATCTCTACTGCCCAGAATAGTATGCTAGAGTAAGGCTATTGTATCAATGTGGAGTCAGTCAACTTTTCTGTAAGTTATGTGCCTACTCTCCCTGTAATTCTGGTGTGGTAAATTGGAATTAGAATAGGCCCATTTGAATTAACAGAACATACAGAGGAACTAATTCATTAAATCTCACTGGTTCAACAGGATTATTTGAATGGAATTTACTATGCTACATAACAGGATTTGGGTTATTATGTACAATTTGAAACCCATAAAAGGGGGTTGAATTTTGTAACAGTGTTCTATTAATGGTTTATTCAGAAAATAATAGCTAAAATACATTTACAAAACTAGATGGACTTATTTCCTCCTTACCTTTAAAACTTCAAAATAGTGAAGACAATGATAAACAGGAACCAGTAGTAGCCTGGGTAAAACATACTGAACAGCATCTTTAAAACCATCTCCTATTGACTGGAAATAAAAAAGAATTTCAATCTTATAAAAAGTCTTATTACAACAAGATTAGCACCATCCATTGTGTAAACTAACATACCTGTAAATAGAATGCTGCCCCAGGCTTTGATAATTGACCAATAAAATGGTCATGAAAGCCAGTCCGTAAAATATCTTGAGTGTACGATTCATAAGGATCAAATGCTAGCTCCTAAATAAAGAATTATAAATTATTTAAGTTGACTCAAACACTCCTTCCAAGTTATCAATAAAAAAATATGACAATCATAAATGCAAATATTTAACTGAGAAGTGTGTGTACTATAGGCTGGCTTTCAACAAGCAAAAAATGTGTTAACTGCACAACATACTTAAATATTACAGTCAACATCAATTGTTGATGATACAGTATTTTAAAAATTATATACAAAACATTCAGTATTTAGCAGAAACCCAATGACATGGGCAATAAATCTATGGTTGCAGTTGCCTACCTCAGCCAAATCTTCAAAACAGCTTCCAACTAAAGGATGGGGACTGCCTTCATCTGTCATTTCTACTGTATCTTCAATATGGCCCAACAACTTTACACTAAGTTCATGAATATCTGATATTCGACTGAAAATATTTTCTACATCCTGCAAAATAAACAGATTGATAATCAGTCACTTGAAACAGGAGTTTAGATTGAAACACTGCAGTATTAATTCCTCTATTACAGCTGAGATAAATACTGCAGGAAGTTAGAAAATATTACAGATGTTAAAAAACTGTACGCTTCGTAAAGTTTATAGGAAATAATGTACAGTGGCTTTCATTGTAACTTTGTTTTATTCAGTAATTCTCTTCCTCCTAATAAATCAAGGATTGTTATCCCTTTGGGCACAGGACTTTTGGATTCTGGCTTTTATTTTGATTTGTGAAGCCACTAGTTAAATACTTTGTCAAGCAATGGGAAACACACTTAATCAACTAAGTAATTCCAACTCAACTAATGCTTAGTAGGTCCAGTTCATTTCACTTTGTAGTTTAACGCATAATCATACAGGGTGTGGCACCAACTTGGAAGGGCCTTCTAGGCCATCAGTCTAACTCTCTGCTCAATGCAGGAATCTAAATCAAAGAAGATTTGACAGATGTTTGTCCAATTCTCTCTTGAATGCTTCCAGTGTTGGAGCGCTCACCACTTCTAGAAGCACAGTTGGTTGCAATGTCGTACTTCTGTTAACAAGTTTTCCCTGATATTCAGCCCTGAATCGGGCTTCCTTTAGTTTGAGCTCATTATTATGCATCCTGACCTTGGGATGACGGAGAAAAGATCCTGCCCCTCCTCTTTATGACCATCTTTCGGGTATTTGAAGAGTGCTATCATAACGCCTCTCAGTCTCCTTTTCATACATGCCCAGTTCCTTCTGCCTTAAGCATGGGTTCTCAACCTATGGCCCATGGGTTGGACCTCACCCATGACACCATTTCATGTGGCCCGTGTCGCCACCACCATTACTGGAAGCAGACGTGTTTACGACAACTGTAAATGCGCCCATGGGTGTTGGAAATGCATTTACAACAGCTGTAGACATGTTTTATGGCATCATTTGTGGCAGGGGAAACCACCAGTCCGGCCTGCTTAGCTGTCTGAGGGTGTGTGGTCCAGCCCGTGGCTTTAAAAGGTTGAGAACTCCTGGTCGTAAGCAGTCAATGTCTTCTGAAACTGAGTGCTGGGGTACACAGAAAAAGCCTCCTCGAAGATTGTGAACACAACCGAGCATACCCTGGGTGGCAGGATCTTTCTGGTTAATCTTTCTAACACCAGATAAAACCACAGGAACTGAAGAATTAATCCACCAGAAATCCACCAGAAATGTCTTTGTCAAGACCAACCGTAACAATGATTTTAATAAATATTGAGGGACTTTTGAGTAATAAGAGTGTCCTACTAGCAGACATGTATAGGAAATACAAATGTGACATACTTCTGCTCCAGGAAACACATTGGGGGACAGCAAGGTACAGACCAAAAGTGGCTGGAATGGAACTAGTGATTGAGAAGCCACATGACGAGCATGGGAGTGCAATTTTTGTTAGACTGGCCTCAGTATAACATCAGCTGCACTGATGGAAACAAACATTGAAATTCTCACCATCTAAACTCAATTCTCTGTTTTTGGTGTTGTTCAGTCGCACAGTCGATTCCGACCCTTTGCAACCCCATGGACCACTGTCCGCCAGGCACTTCTGTCCTCCACCATCCTCCTCAACTCGCTCAGTTCTGTGCCCATTGTGTCTACAATACCATTTAGCCATCTCATTTTTGGCCACCCCCTTTTTCTTTTGCCCTCCACCTTTCCCAGCATCACGGCTTTCCTAAGTGAATCATCTCTTCTCATTTGATGTCCAAAGTACTTTAGCTTCATCTTTACTATTTGACCTTCTAAGGAGTAGTCAGGGTTGATTTCTTCTAAGATTGACCTATTCGTTCTCCTTGCTGTCCAGGGGACTTTCAAAACTCTCATCCAATTCTTTGTTACCTCTGTCTATAAGCCGCCAGAGGCAAATTTTAGTTTTAATGAACCAGACAATTTTACTTATGACCAAATAAATGTTGTTATTGGAGATTTTAATGCGCCACCAATGAGGATGGTGCACAACTTGTATCATCCACCAATGAGGAATTAACTTTGGCCAACGACAAAGCCAAGAAAGTAGCTTCATTTTGGCAGTTTAGTGTTTAATCAGGACATGAAAGAAGAACTGCAGCTGCTATCATAGATCTTTAGTGTTTAAGAAGAAATGCAGTGATTGAAAACAACGATCTGTACAAACAATTTTTGTCAGCCTTTGGAAAACATGCTCATACAGTAATACCCCGGATAATGTTATGACTTGGTTCCACAAGTCATGACGTTATCTGATTTTTAGCGTCGTCTGATGCCGATGCATGCATCGAACAATGCTAAAAAAAAAAGCCCTGACTTCAGGAACAAACTGCTTTAAAGGCAGGCAGGGAAAGAAAGACCCAATCGGGTCTATCTTTTCCTCCCTACCTTTAAAGCCACCCCCCCCACACACACACCTGCAGCGGTCTCTGCGACTGCAGTAGGGTCGGGGGAAAGGCATGCCCCGACCCTACTGCAGTCGCAGAGATTGCTTGTGTCTCTTTCCCTCCCTGTATTTAAACTACAGAACCAATCACATCTCTCTGTTTCCCCCTCCCTGTAGTTTAAATACAGGGAGGGGAAGAGACACAAGCAGTCTCTGCGACTGCAGTAGGGTCGAGGGAAAGGCGCGTGCTTTTCCCCGACCGTACTGCAGTCACAGAGACCACTGCGGGTGGGGGTGGATTGGGTAGTTCTACCCAAACCACCCCACACCCGCAGACCATTGCCTCAGATAACGCTAAGAATCATTATCCAGAATCGTTATCCGATGCAAGTTTTTTCCAAAAAACTTGCATCGTTATCCGATTCTAGCGTTATCCGATGCAATTGTTATCCAGGGTATTACTGTATAAAGTTTTGTTTTTAATGTCATATAATATTTTGCCACAACAGAATATTTGAGTTTACACCTAATAATTTTGGAATTATAAGGACAATGTTGAAGATGATAAATCAACTTGAAAACTAAACAGATTACAAAATACAGTAATACCTCGGATAACACTAAGACTTGGTTACACAGACTTGGTTACACAAGTCTTGGTGTTATCCGATTTTTAGTGTTATCTGATGCGTGTTAAAATCCTATGGGATGGCTTGGATAACGTTAAAGCTCCATAGAGATACATTGTAACCGCACAGGCTTTAGCACTTGTTATGCGATCCACCCCATAGGACCTTAACGTTATTCGATCCAATTCTCCACCCCAGATTGATTACCGTTATGCAATGTTAGGGTTATCTGAGGTAAGCGTTATCCGAGGTATTACTGTACAACAAATCCATGGCATTGTTTGTTTTACTATTAGCTCAATATTTATCTTTGTTAATCTTTAAAGTACAGCCATTATCACTGTTACGTAATTTAAAGACTGAAGAAATGGGTTAAATATGAATAATTAGGTTTGTTAGATATAATAGTCCAGTTACACTTTTTTAGAGAAATTTCTTAGATATTCTATGTGGCAGATTTTATGTAGGCTTGGCCCCAGATGCAGCCTGAACTTTATACTTTGTCTACCTTAGACTACATTATCACTTCAGATAACACACACATAGTGTCTCTTGGTTTTAAAAAAATTAGGAGTTTGCCATAAGCTCATGCTCCACCCAGGCAGTAGGACTCTGAATATAATTAAACAACAACACAACCACCTAATTTTTAAAAAGGAAAGTACTTACATGACCTGAAAAAAGCTTGAGATTGGTAATAAAAGGTTCTCTGAAAACTTTTATTATGAGATTTAATTCCCTTATATACTGTCGAAGTTCTGCCATGAGTGATTTTACAAGATCATAGTAGGTTTGTTCTCCTGACGTAGATGGCTCTTCATCAGATAAAGTCAATGTACTAATATCTTCCACATCCTGATGGAACATATCCATTAGCACCTGTGTGAACATGGTAGAAAAAATAAATTAGTTTTTGTCCGTAAAATATAATTGCAGTTAAACACATGCTAGGGGAGATACACTATGATGTACAAGATCTTGGCAGTGACTTAATTTGCTATGCACAAAGTAAGGTAAATTATTTAGGAAACTAGAGTTACAAACGTAGGTTGCTTGATCTACTAGCAAAAGTATCTAATGTCACGACAAGAAAGGAAAGAAGAAAATCTTATTGCCACAGTACAAAGGCTTCTGTTGTCTGCAACACAGAACAAAAAAACCAAATCTAACTTTGCTAAAATATCAGGAATTCACTTCACACATTAAACAACTGGCTTGAGTGCAAAGAAAGCAATCGATCATTTAAGGATTAATGGCTAAAACTGGGGATTTATGTTGGTGTAAATAGAACTGCATAAATCATAGCAGCGAGTTACCATTGTTTAATAAGCTGATAGGAGGAACTTATTCATTAACATAAACTGACATATCATCATTGATTTAACCACTCTGATCATTTAATCACAACTAACATTACAATTAAAACATAAGCATAAATAGAAATACAGTATGTACACCTGTGGTGTGTTAGCTTAAAAACATAACCCCAACAAATTAAGAAGTATAAATACAAATATGCAGATTTACAAAATACCAAATTAAAAACAAAATACTAACAAATTAAAATACACGCTCACAAGTATGCAATTTCACTTATGATGACATAAATCCCAATTGGATACTGCTCATTGTAACCAAGTTTTAGCAGAAGTGAAATGAATTCACTTGAAGAATGTTTTACAACTCACAATTATCTATTTTTAAAGATACATTAATGATATTTCCTGTGGTTACTTTCAATGTAAATATTTTTTTAATATGTTGTAAGCCACCCAGAGTGGGAAAATATCCCAGATTGGCTGGATATAAATGCAATAAATAAACAAACAAATAAATAAAGCAAGGTAATTTGTGAGTTGAGAAATAGCTTGAGAATTTAATCATAGTAAAAGGTTTAGTAATCCAAACCTAGAGTAAAGTTTTCTTCCCTTTCCTAAAACCTGATTCCAAAAGACTTGAAGGACACTTTGGAACAGGATGAGAAAGGCAGCACAAAGGAGAATCTGTGAAAACCACCTCTCCATTTCCATTCAGAGAAGGCTCCACGGTATCAAAACCTTCTCTGCTCTCAGATACAGTAATACCTCGGATAACGACTGCATTGGATAACACTAAAATCGGATAACAATGCAAAATTTCTAAAGAAAATTTGCATCACATAACAATCTGCTAGTGTTATCCAATGCAGTGGTTCGTAGCGGCAGGGGTTCTCCGTTCAGCTTCCCAGCCACCCTGCAGCTGCGGAGGCAGGGGTGAGGTGGCTGGAAAGCTGATGGGGGGCTCCTCTGTCGGCTTCCCCAGCCATCCCACAGCTGCGGAGGCAAGGTGTGGGGACTTTTTTTTTACCTATTACCAGACTTTTTTTTACCCATTTTGGGCTCTCTGACCCTGCCGGCTCTGGGCAGGTCGGAGGACCTGATCCAAGCTGTTTCCAAAGTTCCCCCACCTCCCTGGAGGCTGCAGCAAGCCAAAACGTCAGGATTCAAGTCCCAACGTTCTGGTTTGCTGCAGCCTCCAGGGGAACAGGGCTTTTTTTAAACGTTGTGCAATCAATGCATCGCACAACGTTAAAAACCCGATAACGACGAGACTTGTGGAACCAAGTCTCATCGTTATCCGAGGTACTAGTGTACCATCTATTTGTGAAATGGCTCTGATATATCCAAACTACCTGTTAACTGCACAAATAAATTCTACCTACCTTATCAGCACACATTGCCACTTTAATATCTTGTTTTGTAATTTCATCATGTCTTATATTTCGTACATAGTTTCCAACCAACTTTAAGATATCTGCAGAAATGTATTCTAATACTGCTACTATGTAAACAGATACTTGGTGGTCAACTTTATAACCCAGAACTTCCTGAAAAGAGAGATATCATAAATGCTAGTATTTATGGATGGCATAAATAACACACCTTAAGAAATGCGTATTTCTGAACATATATTTATAGAAACACATTTCATCAGCTGTCTTGTTTTAAACAGTGTTTAACTGAACTAACAACAACTTATCTGAAATATTAAGTTATTTTTATTTTATTTTATTGGTTAATAATGAAGTTTTTTCATTTGGAATACACTTATCTTACTCATGAAATATTAAGTTATTAATGACATTAACATCAAAAGCTTTTGTAATGTGATTCAACTACATTTCATGTTAGCTAAACAGCTAATACATTGTGATAGATTTAAACCAGTGGTTCCCTTTTAAATCTTTTAACTTTTATTGTAAGTAATGTGTTTTTAATTGTTTTTAATTGTAAGGTGCCCTGAGGGTGGGGTATAAATGTAATAAAATAAAAATAAAATAAATAAAATAAAAATTCCCAACCTCTTTTTGGCCATGCCTGACCTAAGCATCTCTAAAATCCTGATCCCGCCCCCCTGTGACATATAATTCTTATTATTCAAAAAGTGATCTGCTAGTCACATGGAGGAAGCCTAAAAGGCCAATAACTCATTCTCAAATTGCTCCACTTAAAAATCAAATTACCCCCCCTGTGGGGTGTGTGCCCCACATTGGGAACCACAGGTTTAAACCTAAGAAGATACTATCACAGGTCTGCATTGCAATGGGACTTTCTCCCTCTCTTCTCTCCCTACCAACACTCCATGTTACCCAAAAATCAGTTTCCCAGAGAGACCCAGCCCTTCAGAGGAGATTCTAAGGTGTATTAAATGAATGTGGTAAGTCATTCCTCTGTCAGGTTTCCTGATACAATATAAGCAGTTCTATCAGTTGAATGTCATGACTCATTGCAATCCAGCATAACTGGGGAATTCCACTTTCCATTACAGCCTCTATCTAACCCAAAACCAGCTTGGGTGGGGCAGGGCTAAAAAGCCCTCAGATGAAATGAAGGAATATTACAGAATGGGAACTAGATGAACGCTTTGTCACAAGCACAGCATAACATCAGATTTAGCAACCACATGCTTAAATTCAAACTTATGCCTAAGCATTCATATTTTCTCCATCCAGGAACAAATCTAGTTATTTAGGAATCAATGACTCTAAAATATTTTCATAGACCTGGCTGTACTTCTACTGAAGAATATCTCTACCAAATGAAAGTTGAGTTCTAAATTTTTACTTACAATAGTGAGTATATCTCATGATACCACCAACTCTCACAACTCTTTGTCCTTCTACTGAGGTACAGAAAAAATAATTGCCTTTGCAGTCATACTGGTCACTTAATGTCAGCAAAAAATTTGTAGAGCTCTGGTTGGAATCATTACTACTTAAAATAAATAGCAGAGAAAAAATAAACCAGGATCAGATTGGAAGAGAAAATCCTGATTTGGCCTAAAAAAATCAGTTTCTTTACAGAAATGTCATCAGCTATGGAAAAACATGAATAACTTGTTTATTCTGCAATATTTTATAAAGTATATTAAAAAAACTTACTTTTAACAATGGGTGGATTTTTTCTACTGGAAGAAATAATGGATTTCTTCTTTTCCTCTTTTCAATTGCAGACTGTGCATCAGCAATAGCCCACTTATCGATAGGATGAGGGAAGCTTTTTTGTACACGATCCTTTTAACATACACACATGAAACAAACTACAGCTAAGTATACATTCAGAAAGTCATTTTTTCGGATAATGTTCTAAGTAACTGAAAGCTATTTTATTTCACTTTATTGTAAATTATTTACCACCCTACATAAGGGTTAGTTTAGCTAACACACACAAAATCTATCTATAGAAATAAAAATGAGCAGGTGAAAGCAACCTACATATCAGCTAAAACTACAAAATAATTGAAACCAATTAAAATGCTTAAATACAAATATTTTTACCAGAGACGGGACCATATATACTGATGCTATCTACAAATACCTCAAAAAAGCATAGGCATCAGATTGCCAATATTGCATCATGATTTCATAACACAATCTTCTTAAAAAGCACTCAGACAAGTAATCTTCATGCTCAGATATACTGAGGAGCACCTCCTCCCATTTCAGTATATTTAAGAGATTGGTAACTTGAAAAGTAAATCCTATTGCCTTGAGTGTGACTAAGAAGAGATGAGGCAGCCAATATAATCTTTTTCATAATTTGCATATTTGGGTCCATTTGCTTAGAACATTCGTAACTCTAGCTACCAAATATTACAGTAGTTGAAGGTCTTAGTTAGACAGTCTCCATGTCCCATGCAGAACAGAAACCTGGAAGTTACTGGACTGTGATCCCTAGTCTCTGAAACAAATTACCTATAGATGCCAGGTTCTCTCCCTCCTCATGTTTTTGAAAATGATGAGGACAACATTATTTAAGGTAAAGGTTGCCCTTGCTTGAAAGCCAGTAGTATCCAAATCTAGGGTTCAGTGCTCATCTCCGTTTATAGCCAAAGAACAAGTGCTGTCTGCATTTTCAGATGTTTCCATGGTTACGTGGCAGGCATGACTAGACACCGGACTGCATGGAACACTTTTTACCTTCTCATTGAAGCTATTTATCTACTTGCAATTTCTTGTTTTTGAACTGCTAGATTGGCAGAAGCTGGGACAGAGATGGGTGCTGATTCCATCGTGCAGCACTTGGGTCTCAAACTGCTGATCTGCCAACCTTCCAGTCATCAAGTTCAGTGTCTTAATCACTAAACCACCACAGTCCCTTAGAATTGTTTAAAGGTGCCTTTACATATTGATTTTTCCAGGATGCTACTTATATTAATAATAATATTAATATAAATACTTAATTTCTTCTTTTTCTTGTTCATCTACACTGGAATGAACTGCCATATTATGGAATTTATGTTATATGGGGTATTGTGGGATTAATATTTTATCTTGTGAACTGCTCATAGTGCTTGCACTAATGAGTTGGGATGGATAGTTGGATACCTCACCCCACCCCAGGAAATGACAAAAATGAAGACTAAACTAAAGCAGGTACAAGATAAACCTATGCAACGACTACTGATAATGCCAAGAGAATACTCATGTTGTGCAGTTTTTTTTATAAGCAGTGTTCTATCATGTTTAATACTGGCCGCATAACAACCTGATAGATCTGGAAAGCACCTACCAACATACACTGTTGTTGTTGCTCTTATATTTGATACTGTAACATTGTAAGCCGCTCTGAGTTGCTTCGGCAAGGAGACCGGCATATAAATACAAATATAAATAAATAAATAAAATACACTCTTTCCTCTCAAGATTTGACATCAGTTTGGTATAACCCGTTAACAGTGTTCATTAATGAACCCATACATTTTCATTTCATAACACACATAACATAAAGATCAAAACATTCTGTTTATGCATCACTCCTACACAAAACATTCAATGTAATCTAATTAGCAAAACTAAACAATAATAGATAGCAATGTCTATCAACATTTCAAAACAAATTAATAAATATTGCAAACTTAATGTAGCATTCTACAACTCAATGATGAATGACTGGGCTACCTAACATAGCAGAAACAAAAATATCAGTACATTAATTCATAAACAGTAAAAAAATAAACAGAAAAGAAAGTTTACCTCTACATCCTGGGAGCTTCTTGGCTGAGCCTGACACAGCATGTTTAGCAACTGCAGAATTAGTTCCTCAACATAATGCAAAGCATCTTCAGTAGATGAGAGTTTAGGGTGGACTTGCATTTGAACCTAGATTCAATATTAATAATAAAATTCAAATTTTCTACATACATTTTAAGCTAATCTTAGAAGTCACTTAACACCTTTATAAAGTTTTTAAAAAGACATCAAGTACAGTACAAGATATGCAAATAATTTATACAAAATGAAAAGGATTAATCTATTTTGTTAGTTTCATTTTGTGTATACAGTAAACCCCTACTTATGAAAAAAGTCAGTTCCGTAGGCTTTTGCTTAAATCGGTTTTTATGTAACTCGAACCAAACCCATAGGAATTTTTTTTACATAACTTGAAGCAAACTGATAGGGAAAATGAAATTTTATGTAAATTGAAGCAAACCCATAGAGAAATGAATTTTTACTTATCTCGAAGCAAACCCATAGGAAATCGTGTAAATGGGGACATGGTTTTGGCACAAAATCATTATGTAAGTTGAATCTTATGTAACTCAAGGCATATGTAACTCAGGGTTTTACTGTATTCACTTAAAGCGGCAAATAGGAAGCTGAGGGACATTTATCTAAAAAAAAATAATAGAAGCATATAAACTTGCCACATCATAAAACTATTAGAATTTAGCAAAATTCATTAAAACACACTGAAATCACAAAAGATACAGAATAAAAAAAAACAGAGCAGGTTGAACATTATATGCTGGTATAAAAAGATGTGTTTTACTTCCTTCTTTAAAATCAGTCAGAGTAGAAATAGATCTTAGCTCATATGCCAACATACGTTGGATCATGGAAAAACAAAGGAATATCAGAAACAAGTCTACTTCTGTTTCATTGACTACACTAAGGCCTTTGACTGTGTGGACCACAACAAAATGTGGCAAGTAATTAAAGAGATGGGAATACCATAACACTTTATATGCCTCATGAGAAATCTGTACATGAATCAAGAAGCAACAGTTAGGACAGATTACGGAAGGACAGAGTGGTTTGGAATAGGAAAATGAGTAAGACAAGGTTGCATTTTGTCACCCTGCTTATTCAACTTATACACAGAGCACATAATGCGCAATGCAGGGATGGAGGAATCACAATTTGGGATCAAAATTGCTGGGAGAAACATCAACAGTTTGAGATATGCAGATGATACCACCCTAATGGCAGAAAGTGAGGAGCACTTTAAAAAGCTCCTGATTAGATTGAAAGAAAGTGCAAAAGCTGGCTTGAGACTCAATATAAAGAAAACCAAGATACCATAATGCCCTGGATAACATGAGTACCGTATAGCGTGAAAACCGCATAACGTTACAAGATTCTCGGAAAAATCTTGTATCGAATAACGCGATTTTTAACGTTATCCGATACAGTCGTTCTTAGCAGCAGGGTGGCTGGAAAGCTGAACGGGGTTCTCCGTTCAGCTTCCCAGCCACCCTGCAGTTACGGAGGCAGGGGTGGGGAGGCTGGAAAGCTGACGGGGGGCTCCCCCGTCGGCTTCCCCAGCCACCCCACAGCTGCGGAGGCAAGGGCAGGTGGCTAGGGAAGCCGACAGGGAGTCCCAGTCAGCTTCCCCAGCCACCCTGCAGCTGTAGATCAGGTCCTCTGATCTCTCTGGAGCAGGCAGGGGACCCGATCCAAGCTGTTTCTGGGCTTCCCCGACATCCTCAGCCAGTGCAGCAAGCCAGAATGTTGGGATTCGAACCCTGACATTCTGGCTTGCTGCACTGGCTGAGGACGTCGGGGAAGCCCAGAAACAGCTTGGATCGGGTCTCCCCACCTCCCTAGACCCGGCGGGGGGGTCAGAGACCCCAAAATTAGTAAAAAAAATGACTTTTTTACCAATTTTGGGGGCTCTGACCCCCCCCCGCGGGGTCCAGGGAGGTGGGGAGATCCGATCCAAGCTGTTTCTGGGCTTCCCCGACGTCCTCAGCCAGTGCAGCAAGCCAAAACGTCAGGGTTTGAATCCCGACATTCTGGCTTGCTGCAGCCTCAAAGAGGGTGGGGGAACTTTGGAAACAGCTTGGATCGGGTCTCCCCACCTCCCTGGACCTGGCGGGGGGGTCAGAGACCCCAAAATTGGTAAAAAAAATGTCCTTTTTTTTTTTTTTACCAATATTGGGGTCTCTGACCCCCCCCCCCCGGGCCGGGTCCAGGGAGGTGGGGAGACCCGATCCAAGCTGTTTCCAAAGTTTTCCCACCTCCCTGGAGGCTGCAGAAAGCCAAAATGTCAGGATTCAAATCCCGACGTTCTGGCTTCCTGCAGCCTCCAGGGAAACAGGGCTTTTTTTTTAAACAATGTGTGATCAATGTATCACACAACGTTAAAAACCGGATAACGACGGGACTTGTGGAACCAAGTCATAACGTTATCCGGGGTACTAGTGTAATGGCAACAGGCCCTATCAGTCCCTGGAAAATAGATGGGGAAGAAGTAGAAACAGTAACAGATTTTACTTTCTTAGGATCAAAGCTCACTGCAGATGATGATTGCAGCCATGAAATAAAAAGGCGACTAATTCTTGGTGTCATGGGAAGATCCCCATTTCCTAAACATGCCCAAAAGAAATGGAGAAAATTTAGTTTTCTTAGGCCTCCTAAAATCATTTCTGTTCTCTGTGCTTAGAGAGATTGCTATTCTCTCTCCTGTAAAATTCCATTAGCTTGCTGTTCTACTAACAGAGCTATGTTTTGGCTCAGCTGATCCAGATAACACACAGCTGTGTAGAGGTTTAGATAAACTCCATTGGGGGAGTGAAGAGACTCAGTTTTTGTTTTCTGGATACCAAAGGAGCAGGACTCTATGGACTCTTTGTTTTGTTTAAAATGATTACTGGACTATGTTTTGTTTTATGGACTTTTATGTTTTGTTTTATGAAGATTATCTATGCTTTTTATGGATGACTATAATGGGACAATAAACTCTGTTGTGCCTCAATGAAGACTCTTAATTGAATAAGAGGTAAGACAATATACACACACACACACAAGCCTCGGAAACGCTATCTAAACCTCCTTGTTATGAAGAGAAGCAGATAAGAGTGTGTTGTTGTTTTTTTGCCGCCCAGTTCGCTCTCTGGTAGCTCCGGTTTAGTTCTGGGGGTCTTTTGGCATAAAGACCCCAACGTAAGGAACGCTGAGGAGGGCCGAAGCAGAGGCAGCTGGCTAGTAGCGTGACATGGTTGGCAGTCTGGTGGGATTTTTGAACGTTCCCAGACGCTGTTTATGAGTGTGTGTGTAAAGCCTCTACCCGAAGAGACAGGAGGGCATTTCCTGCTGCTGCTTTATCAGCTATGCCTATAGAGAAATGCTGGTTTTCTTTCTGTCTGCTGGAGAGGGAAGGGCTGCAGGCAAGCAAGCTGAAAGGAAGCTGATAGCCAGCTGAAAACTGTTAGCTTGTCCTAAACTGCAGAGAGGATTTCTTGGAGAGGGTGTGTACACACTTTTGAAACTGAGGGCTGATTTCTTCGTGGGCCACTTCCAGTTCATCAGTCCTGGAGTCCAGAAGGATGGGACAAAGATGTGCATTAGTGCCTTCAGACATCCATGCTCACAGAATGCAAGGTAAGCAAGAGGAAGAAGGGGAAGTCCCAGCCTTTTCTTCCCCCTTACCAGACTTGCCCCATGAGAGGGTTCCCTCCAGACATGATGTAATTAAAGAAGAGGCCTCAAGCCCTAATAGTGATTTTGAGGATGAGAGGGCTCCAACAGTACCCAGTGCTTCAGGTGAAGCTACGTTGGCCCAACTACTCACGCAGCTGGTCCAGATCCAGAACCTTCAGCTCCAGGAAGCTAGGAGGGAGGCCAAACGTTCCCAAGAAAGGCCTAAGTAAGTTGGTTCTGCTACAGGCTTCAGAAAGGCCCAGAAAGAAGGCCCAGACAGAAGGCCAGTTTTCTCAAGAAAAAGGGAACAAAAGCCTGAACCTAAGGCAACCCCTGTGGCTCAGGCTACTAAAGAGCTTGTTTGTTTTAATTGTGGAAAGAAGGGGTATGGAAAAAGGGAATGGAGAATGCCTGTGAAATCTTCTATCCCTAGATCTGCTGCAAGGCCTAAAGAAAGGGCTGAACCTCCACCTGCTACTCAAGCTAAAATGGTTCAGCACCCCCAGGAGGCAAAATCAGGCCCACCTGTTGAAGCAACTGTTCCTGCTAAAGTGTCTGAAGAGGCAGTCTCTAGACAGAGTTCTGTACAGGTTGTGAGTTCAGATGATGCGGTAGCCAATCTGATAAGAAGTTTTCCAGATGAAATGGCTTGGTCCATGTGTGCCCAGGCCTTTGAAAAGGTAATTGCTCCAGCTCAACTGTTGAGTAAAGAGGACTTGGATTGGATGAAGGCTTTTAGGTCTAAATTGGTGATGATACATTACCCAGACAATACTTGCCAATAGATTAATCAAACCCTCTTTGACACTGGATCTGATTTCTCCAGTATTTTTGAAGGCCTACTTCATCCTCCTCAAATTCTACCTGGAGCTAAAATGCAAGTGGAAGCTTATTCTTCAGAGGGCAGAGCTACCTATTTTGCAAAGTTGGCTAAAGTAAAAGTAACCTTTCAACAGTTCACTGGTGAAATATACTGTCTTGTTCATAGGAATGAACATCAGCCTAAATTCCTTATAGACCTCAATCTAATCAGGCAAGTGCAAAAGGTTAAAACTCTTGAACCTAATGTTGGTATCCCAGACCAACAGGTTTTAGCACTCCCAGTAATCACCAAGTCCCAAAGCAAAGATGGAATGAAAAAACCAGGAAACGATGACTCTCAGGCCAAAAGTAATGCTACAGCTCCACCTAATGGGCAAAGTGAGAAAATAATTACCACTTTTAAAATTGGGGCAAGTTTGTCAGTCTCATGCCAAGAATTTCTCAAGGCACAATTAGCAGATCCTTCTCTACAAGAAATCAGAAATAAAGCAGTTCTTGAGAAGGACATTTCTCAAAACATGGCAAGCCAGTTTGTCAAAACTGATAAAGGACTATTGTATAAGTATTCAAGATTACAAAAGGATTTGCCTTTTAAAAAGCTATTAGTGGTGCCCCAAGAGTTCAGAGCTGCTATTCTGCGTTTGTCTCATGATGATCTTTACTCTATGCATCAAGGACAGCAGAAAACAGATCAACGCATCTCAGAGAAATTTTATTGGCCTAACCTTACCCACAAAGTGAGAAGATATGTACAGTCATGTGATTTATGTCAGAGAATAGGCTATAATCAGAGTAAGACTAAGACGAAAATGCAATGCCTAGAAATTACTGGAACCCCATTTCAGCGGTGTGAATGGGATATTTTGGGACCCCTACCTCCCAGTCAAGGGAAGAAAAAAATTATTCTTATTTATGTTGATATCTTTAGCAAATGGGAGGAGTTAATTCCATTAACTAACTGTTCAGCTATACAGATTGCCAAGGCCTTTATGGAGATACTGGGAAGATGGGGGATTCCACAAGTTCTTGTGAGTGACAGAGGGTCTTGGTTTACATCTGCTTTAATGAAGAAAATATGCCAGTTGGCAGGTGTCACTCAATCTTTCAGCATTGCTTACCACGCACAATCTCATGGAGCCGCCGAGCAACTCAACTACACTCTACAAAAAATGCTCAAGTCTTTTGTGCAAGCTCAAGGGAAGAACTGGTCTGAAGCATTGCCATTTTTCAAGGCAGCATACCATTCAACGCCACATGCATCTCTTGGAGACTTTAGTCCATCTGAAGTGTTGTTTGGGAGGAACTTGTGTGGACCTCTTGACCTGTTAAAGGCCAACTGGGAAGACCAGGAAGAACCACCTTCCAGACTTGCTGCCACTTATGTGTATGAACTACAGAAAAGACTTGAATCAGTACGTTCCTTTTGTCAAAGAAAATGTGACTATAGCTCAACAGACTTATAAGACTTTCCATGATCGCAAAGCAAGGCATAAAGACTTTAAAATTGGGGATCTAGTTATGGTCTTTAAACCTTTAGGTGCAACCACGTTGAACTTCATGTGGGAAGGTCCAGCCAAGATCATACAGCACGTGGGTGCAGTGAACTATGCAGTTCAATGGGACTCTGGGAAAGTTGTTGTATATCATGCTAACTCTTTGAAATTGTATATCCCTAGGGCAGTGTCTATGATGAAAAATAATGCTATACCGGTTGATGACGAGAACGCAGACATTGTCTGTCTGTCTGATGAGTATCAGTTTGCAGGAGGTTTTGAAGATCTCTATATTAGTGACAAGGTTCCTGAGCATGAGAAGAGTTTGGTAAGATCTGTCCTGGAAAGGTATAAGCATTTGTTTACCTCCCAACCGGGTAAATGTAAAATACAGAATGGAATTGATGTACCTGTTACTTGAATTGTTTTTTAGTCAGAGTGTAAAGATGCCGATTTACACCTGAAATAGCCATGCTTGTTATGCGTAACCTTATCAAGTGTATCTCCAGGCATCTAGAAGAGCTTAATGCTAATTTCCTTTGTTCACGTTTAGTTAATAGTGTCTTAGTGAAAAGTCTTGTATATCCAGACTTTCCTTAAGGTGGGCGTGTCATGGGAAGATCCCTATGGGAGGCAAGCTATGAGAAACCTGGGGAACATAGTGAAAAGTAGACACATCACATTGCAAACAAAAATTCGTCTAGTCAAAGCAATGGTATTCCCGGTGGCAATGTATGGTTGTGAGAGCTGGTCCATAAGGAAAGCTGACCGCAGAAGAATAGATGCCTTTGAGATGTGGTGTTGGAGGAGAGTTTTGAGAGTCCGCTTAACAGCAAGGAGAACAAATAGGTCAATCTTAGAAGAAATCAACCCTGACTGCTCCTTAGAAGGTCAAATAGTAAAGATGAAGCAAAAGTACTTTGGACATCAAATGAGAAGAGAGGATTTACTTGAGAAAGCCTTGATGCTGGGAAGGGTGGAGGGCAAAAGAAGAAGGGGGCGGCCAAAAATGAGATGGCTAGATGGTATTGTAGACACAATGGGCACAGAACTGAGCGAGTTGAGGAGGATGGTGGAAGACAGAAGTGCCTGGCAGACAGTGGTCCATGGGGTCGCAAAGGGTCGGAATCGACTGTGCGACTGAACAACAAAACAATGCTTGTTAGGCAGGCCTCTGAAACCACTGGTATTTTAAAGAGCACTCCCCCTAAAAATTTTGAAGGCCAGACTACTCTTAAAGAGACAGGTGATCCCTCAGATGGCTAGGCCTAAAACACTTATGACTTTAAAAGTTAAAACCAACCCCTTGAATTGGGCCCAACATGCAATAGGTAATCTGTGCAGGACTTTCAATATCAGAGTCATATAACCACAATACTATTCATTAATTAGCAGCCTAGGTGCCATATGTTGCACCAACTAAAGATCATGGAAACTCTTGAAACACAGCCCCAATAGTTGAGGCATGGATGACTATGACTAAATTTGGTTGATTAAAGAAAAACCATAGCCAGTGCACTAAATGAAGTCATGCAAAGGCATTCTTTATCATTGCTGCCAACTGAGTGTCTAGTACAGTGCAGACTCAAGGAGCACTCCAACCTGACCTGACCTGTCACAGAGTGCAGTCTTTCTAGAAAAGGTTGAATTCCAATTCCCAAATCTGTGCTTTCTTATGATTTGTTTCAGCTTGTTCAGCCTTATCCAGCCCATTATCAAGCTTAAAAAATGTTTAAGGGTCCTGACTATTTCCAGTGGTGGGACACAAGAAACATTAAAATGGAGCGGCATCTCACAAATCTCTGAATGACAATCTCTCAGAAGCTTCACATAGATGTTAAATAGCATCAGTGTTGAATAATGCTCTCCCAACACCACCATTTATGTATATTCAGATAAGATGGTTGTAGATCATATTTCTAGAGAGAAGGATTATCTTAACTTCCTCTTTTATCACTTCAGTCAAGAGATAGGAGAAGTAGAGGAACTCAGATGTGCAGGTGAAGTTAAAAAAAGAGTTCACAGTTATGTCTTGATCAAGAAAAAAGAGGTTTAGAAAGGATTAAGAATTGTTGACAAATTACAGGAAAAGTGGAACTGACTGTTAACTAGTTATGTTATTTTGTTCCCATTTTCTCCCCAAAGGAAAATACTGTTCAACTCAGTGTAAGCAGAATAAGAGGTACTGAGAGAGCTGCCTTCCAAGACATGATAGTGGAACACACAGCTGCTTCAAATCAATTCAATTTGTGGGGCCAGATGACCTGTATTCACAGATAATAAAAGAACTTGCAGATGTAACATTAGAACCTGGAGTGTTTTTGAATTCTTGGAGATGAGGCAAAATGCATAACTGTAGATGGACAAATGCTGTCCCTGTCTTTAAAAAAATATATAGGAAGAGAGGATATGGATAACTACCAACTGGTCAGTTTGAAATCAGTACCTGAGAAGATTCTAGTCCAGTGTTTCCCATCCTTTAATTTTTAGACTTCAATTTCCAGAAGAATAAGTCAATTCCCCATAGCACTGATCACACTTAAGCTTCTGGAAATGTAAGTCCCCATGCGGCGTGGGCCCCACATTAGGAGCCACTGTTTTAGTCAGCCTATAAATGCTTTGCCTGTGAGCACTGAGAAAGCAAAGGAATTTTTTGATTTAATTTTAATTTAATTTTTAGACTTATAGCCTGCCCCACTTGTGTACAGTGACTCTGGGTGGCTTACAGGAATGTTGTGTATGTAGTACAAGCTTTACTTCACTACAACTTGTGGCAGCGCCCATCATGATAATCTTGTAGTCTTGCTGACAAATACAGTGGTACCTCGGATAACATGTACTTCGGATAACACTAAAATCGGATAATGTTGGGGAATTTGAGGCAAACATTTGCATTGCACAATGTTAAGATTGTGCCTCAAATTCCCCAACATTGAAGCCTGCTGTTAGGTTTGCGTTTTTCCAGCCAATGGCTAACAGCAAGGGATTTGTCCTCCCCACCCTACTGTTTCAGCAGGGGAGGCAGGGCGAATCTCTCTGCCTTTGCTTTTGGAGTTGAACAGGCTTTTTTAAACATGTGCAATCAATGCACAACGTTTAAAACCGGATAACGTTAAGACTTGTGGAACCAAGTCTTAACGTTATCCAAGGTACTAATGTATGGATAATTGCAGCTGCTGCTAAATGGCTTTCAGTTTGTTGACAATCTATAGCTAAAGAATGCTCATGAATGCTTGCCCATTATCCTGGACAGTCATGATAAGTGGGATGCCACAGAGTTCTGTGACTGTTGTTGTTCCATATCTTTATAAATAGTAAAAACAAAATAAAAACAAAGCATTGCAATTTTTTTGAAAGTAATATATTTCAAGGACTGTAACACCCTTCTACAGATACTTGGGTCACAATATGTGGGCCACAGGTTTATAGGGTATAAATTGCATGAAGATCCACTGGACATGCTTGTTAATACTGCAGGTGACACAAATTTGGGATGGCTGGCTAATATTTTAGACATTAGAATGGAAAACTGGGCTGAACAAGGAAAATGTAAAGTTTTATATATAGACACAAAACACTCAAATGCAGAAGAATACAATGTGTGATATCTGTAGGCATGTACTAAGTAAAACCTCCCACAAAGAGTGACTCGCTTAGAGAGTAACTCGCTTAAAGAGCAGAATTTTCTCTGAATGGTTGCTTCACTTAACAACTAAAACCAACCAAAAACTCGCTTAACAAATAAATCAGGGTTCTCAATCCCCCCTACCAGAAGTCACAATTGGTCACTTACAATGGTGTTTCATTTAAAGAGCAAACTGGCTTAAAGAGCAATCCTGTGGAATGCATTATTTAAGCGAGGTACAACTGTATACCAAAAGAACTACTGTTAGTACTTTAATATTAGGAAAAAATTGTGAGACATGAATTCAACTAATACAGTAATACCTTAGATAACATTTACCTCTGATAACACTAAAATCGTATAACGTTAAGCAATCTGGGGTGGAGAATTGGATCGAATAACGTTAAGGTCCTATGGGATGTATCGGATAACAACCGCTAAAGCCTGTGCGGTTACAATGTATCTCTATGGAGCTTTAACGTTATCCGATACATCCCATAGGATTTTAACATGGATCGGATAACACTAAAAATCGGATAACACCAAGACTTGTGGAACCAAGTCTTAGCGTTATCCGAGGTATTACTGTACTAATAAAAACTGTGTGATATCAAGCCAATTCTTACTTGTAGCAGACCCTCCCAGTTTTCTAGGTAGAGAATACTCACAAATGTTTTGCCATTCCCTTTTTCTAGGGGTGTCCTGTGCCTGTGTCACTTGCTTTAGCCTACACAGGAGGGCACATCCCAGGAGGGTTAGTGGTGAATTGATCTTCCAAGCTCCACCTCTGCAGCCACTGAACTATCCTGGTTCTGGTTTGGTTGTATTATGTGAGGTTATATTTTATAATTTTCATTGTACTGTTGCTGTTTTGACTGCAAACCGCCCTGAGTCGCCTCAGCGAGTGGGCGGCAATATAAATATTAATAAATAAATAAATAAATACTTGCCCCTAAGGACAATTCAGAGGGGATGCCAAAAGCCTTATTTTGCATTTTCTCAGCTGGTGCAACAACCCAGAATTAAACGCTTGAGATGACTGATATGACATAGTTGATCTAAGATATTTAAACATCTCTCAAATCAGTGGCTCAAATGCTGCCCAGGCCTGTGCTCCAATCAAAGATAGTCAATGTAATAAATGTGGGACTGCAGTGGCTCAGTGGTTAAGAAGCTCACCTTGTTAGCTGGAAGCCTGGCAAGTCAGCAGTTCAAGACCCAGGTAAGGCATGACGGACTGAGCGTCAGTCTCTGTCCCAGCTCTTGGGGACATGAAAGGAGCTTCATTTGGGCGTTCCCTTTCAACCCAGAATAATTTCTGACACGAAATTATTATAATGTAATAAATCAATCTAGTATGAAAACAAGAAATATAGCATGAAATATCAGCCTTTCCCCCCCCCATCTCTCTGACAATACAGCAGCAAATCAAAACAAATCAATTATGAAGTCTATAAAATTACTGCATTTTATATGAAAAAATATCAAGTATTCTAGAGGGAACTGGGGTGTTGTCCTCTTGACCTGCAAGACAGTACATCTGAAGCTCTTGTCAACTCTTGGAATGAGAGAGTGGCGGCAGCTTTGGATGTGATCACTCCACTACGGCCTCTCCGTGCTCGTGGGGATCGATCTGCCCCTTGGTTTACAGAAGAACTGAGGGAGCTTAAACGGGCAAAGAGACGCCGAGAGCGCCGCTGGGTGAGTCTGACCGAACACTGGTTAGAGCAGCAATTAAAGACTACCTAGTGGCGATAAGGGCGGTGAAACGACAATATTTCACCGCCCTTATTGCCTCCGCGGATAACCGCCCAGCGACCTTGTTCCGGGTGACCAGGTCCCTCCTTGGTAGAGGGGGGTCCGGCCCGGGTTGGCAGGGATCTGCTGAGGCTTTTGCTGATTATCTGGCAGAGAAAATCGCTCAGATCCGCTCGAAGTTTAATCCCGGCGTGGAAGAGACAGAGCTGGGGTTGACCAGAGTACAGTCTGGCCATGTTATCAGGGATCAGTTCGATCCAGTTGGCCCTGAGGAAGTGGACAGGCTTCTTGGATCTGTTCACGCCACAACCTGTGCACTGGACCCATGCCCTGCCTGGCTTGTCAAAGCTTCTAAGGCTGTGGCAGGTGGTTGGGTCGAGGCGATAATAAATTCATCATTGAAGGAGGGGCATTTTCCAGCACCTTTTAAACATGCTTTGGTGCGCCCCCTCCTGAAAAAGCCATCCCTCGACCCTACGGCACTTACTAACTACCGCCCAGTGTCCAACCTACCCTTCTTGGGTAAGGTTTTGGAAAAGGCAGTGGCGCGACAGCTACAGGAAGTCCTGGATGAAGCAGATTATCTGGACCCTTTTCAGTCAGGATTCAGGCCCGGACATGGGACAGAAACTGCACTAATCGTATTGGTGGATGATCTCTGGAGAGAGCGGGATGGAGGTCATCCGTCTATCCTGGCTCTTCTTGATCTCTCAGCAGCTTTCGATACCGTCGATCATGGTATCCTTCTGGGACGGCTCCAAGGATTGGGGGTCCAGAGCACTGTGTTGTCCTGGTTCTCCTCATTTCTAAGGGGCAGGCCCCAGTCGGTGTGGTTGGAGAGTGAGAAGTCCAACCCTAGGCCCCTTCAATATGGGGTGCCTCAGGGCTCGGTACTCTCTCCTCTCCTATTTAACATCTACATGAAGCCACTGGGTGAGATCATCCGTTCCCACGGTGTGAGGTATCATCAATATGCAGATGATACCCAGTTGTACATCTCGGCCCGTGGGGACCCAAGCGGTGCAGTGGAAGTCCTTTCCAGGTGCCTGGAGGCTGTGAAGGTCTGGATGGGGGAAAACGGGCTACAGCTGAATCCCGGCAAGACTGAGTGGCTATGGGTAAGGGGCCCTGTGTTATCACGGGAGTTACCAGCTTTGGTTCTGGATGGGGCAGTTCTGCCCCAAACGGACCCGGTGCGTAATCTGGGGGTCCTCCTGGACTCACGACTACTGCTCAAAGAGCAGGTGGCAGTCATGGCCAGGAGGACTTTTGCACAACTTCATGTAATATACCAGTTACGCCCACTTCCAGACCGGGACGCCTTGCTCATGGTCACACACGCTCTGGTCACCTCCAGACTTGATTACTGTAATGCGCTCTACATGGGGCTGCCTTTGGTGACCATTCGGAGACTGCAGCTGGTCCAGAATGCGGCGGCCCGGGTAGTGATGGGGTGCGGGCGTTATGCTCATGCCTCACCGCTGCTTCGGGAGCTGCACTGGTTGCCAGTATGTCTCCGGGTGCAATTCAAGGTGCTGGTCATTACCTTTAAAGCCCTATATGGCAGTGGGCCAGGATACCTAAGAGACCGCATCACCCTGAGAACATCTGTCTGTCCCACCAGGGCGGATCGGAGGGGCTCTCTTGTTGTTCCATCGGCCAGAGAGGCTCACCTCACTGGCACTAGAAGGAGGGCCTTCTCCTTGTTCGCCCCGGCCCTTTGGAATCTCCTCCCGACTGAGTTGCACCTTCAGACAGAGCTCCTGCCCTTTCGAAGAGGCTTAAAAACCTGGCTGGCAGGGCAAGTGTGGGGATCCGGGAACGCGGGAACCTATGTAGGGTGGCTGATCTAGTGGACAGCCACCCTTTCCGGTTTTTATCTCTTCTCAGTTTTATCTCTTGCTCTGTTTTAAGCATTAGTTTTAAAGTATCAGTTTTAGAGTTTTAAGTATTAGTTTGTATTTTTTGTATTATTATATGTGTATATTACTGATTTTTTAGTCAACATTGTAAGCCGCCCAGAGTCGGGCTTGCCCGATTGGGGTGGGATAACAAATAAGAAGAAATAAATAATAGATAAATAAATAAATAAGTATAAAGACTCTAGCAGTGTCAGAAAATGTGCAGTTATTACAGCTGATGGAAATAGACATACTAACTTTTTAAAAATCAACTTATTTCAACTTTAGGAAAGTCCTAGTAAGTTCTTAAACTAACACATAAATCTTTCTATTTCTTATACATGATGGATTACAAAACTACACATGCAATCCAGTTTAGCATATCCTCTCCCACTTTTGAGAAGCCAACAATGATATGGATTTGAGTGTCTACAGATTTCAGGGCTAACTGCAATTTAAAGTTAACAGAATTGAACTATAATTGGAAAGGTTTGTTATGATCAGACTTAACAAGTTCTGAAAACAGAGGAAAAAAGCATGCATAAGGAGGAAGGAGAAAGAGAGAAGGAGTTCTAGGACTGTGACAATTGCATCTTTTCCATATTTCTTGCCTTATAACATAATTTTTAAAATCAGTGGGAATACATGAGAGAATCTGCTTATACAGCATATTATGGAGCAGGAAAGTAAATGATTTTGCAGTTACAAGTTAACAAGTTAAAACATATTGTTTCATCAGGTTGAAAGATAACAGGAACATAAAAGACTGCTGAAGCAAATATGAACATAGTGACTCCAGAATGTCTTGGGTCATATCCATGTTTAGTACTTAGTAACCACAATAACTGTACATGAAGACAAGCTCCAGAGAGCTGCAGACTAGCATGCTCAGCTTTTCCCTTCTCTGGGTGCAGATGCAACCCACACAGAAGCTTTTACTTTTATTTTACTTAAAAACAGCATGGCATATTGTCCATACTGTACCTGTGACTGTTTTCATTCTTAACGGTGATTGGTTTAAATGAACAATACCTAAAATTCAGTTGGCTTGTTTGAAACCAACCAAGTTAATATTAATTACAGTTTTCTGAATTTGGATTATGACAAACTATAGCTAATCAAATGGAACCACTGTGATCAAGTACAGTAGTACCTTGCTTAAAGAGCATAATGTGTTCCACAAGATTGCTCTTCAAGTGAGTTTGCTCTTTAAGTGAAACACCACTGTTAGTGACCAATTGTGACTTCTGATTGGGGGGGGGGGGAGGAATTGCAAACCCCGATTTATTTGTTAAGCGAATTTTGGTTGGTTTATTTGTTAAGCGAAGCAACCATTCAGAGAAAATTCTGCTCTTTAAGCGAGTTACTCTTTAAGTGAGGTGCTCTTTATGCCCCTCCCCCTGTGCCTACACCAGCTGCCAGGGGAGGAAGAAGCCGGGGTGGGTTGGGGGCCTTGCCGCCCCTCCCCTGTGCCTGCACCGGCTGCCGGGGGAGAAGAAAGGGGACTTTGCCCCCTCCCCCTCAGCCCATACCAACATATTATATTGTAATGTAATGTATTTTTTGTAAGCCGCCCTGAGTCGCCATGGCGAGTGGGTGGCAATATAAATTTGAACTAATAATAATAAATATGTGGGGATCACACACACACACACACACACACACACACACACACACACACACACACACACACACACACACACACACACACACACACACCACTACATACATACACACAATTTATGATCAGTAGGCCAATCATTAACCCAGGAACTTATATAAAAGTGGGTTTCTCAAAGTTGAGTGTATTATCTATTCAGTAACCACATCTTGGTTAAACTATTAAGACATGTCACTGATCAGTTAACATAATCAAAATAAGAGAATTAGAGTGGAGTCAAAGGTCAGCTCCAATACAACAAATTTACATGTACTCACTGCAACCCCACCCCACCTGTAAAATGTGACCAATTTTACAAAGAAAAAGCCATGTGCAGAGGAAATGTAAATATTTGAGGTAAGTCCTTATGTTCACTAATACTTAGAAAAGTTTAAACTACAAACTGAGAACAATCCACAGTATACAAAACTCTCAAGGTCAGATGCTAGATATAGCTTATTAAATCCTACAGTTTAACTGTTTTAAATAGTGGCTGAAATCCAGTTGTTCAGTGTAGTATGTTTCAAATACTGTACAGTAGGTCCAGTGAATCAATGAGGATTTTGTGAGTTGACAGCTCAGTAAATTTCACTGATTTACTCAGCCTACTTGAATTATGATTCAATATGCTAATCTACAGGATTCCAGCCAATCTGTAAGAGTTTACAAATGTTTTTAATTCGGTGACAAATACTGTAATGAACAAATCAATGGATAAAAGGCACATTTTTACTGAAAGTAAGACCTATAAAATAGGTTAAATCTGTTATCTCTAATAAGAGCTACTTTAAACAATCAATATGTGTTGACAGTTATTTATTTACATTTTTATACCACCCTTCTCACCGGGGCGACTCAGGTCGGTTTACAACATCATAAAAGCATAACATAATACAACCTGAACCCATTATCAAAAACTTCAAAGTTACAATTATAAATTTTTTTAAAGTTTTTAAAATTTATAAAAATCAACATATTTCAATAATAATTAAAAAGTTAAAAACAACTTATAGATTAAAGATTAAAAGACCAGGGGAGAGAGGGAGCTCAAACTAACTAGCGAGCTGGGGTCATGGTACCGCCAGGACCCCATACCTGTCCCACCAGCCATGTTTTTAAGTTCTTCCTAAAAGACAGCAAGTCCATCTGTAGACGTAGCTCAGTTGGTAGGAGGTTCCATAGGGTTGGAGTGGACACAGAGAAGGCCCTCCTTCTAGTGCAAGAGAGATATGCCTCTCTGGCTGATGGAACAACTAGAGAGCCTCTCCAGTCCGCTCTGGTGGGACGGACAAATGTTATAGTTAATCTTCTCTGAATCAAAATCTACATATGCTCTTACCATGCCATCATATGGCCAAAAAATGGCCCACCGCACCAAATCATCTGGCCCATACTACTACCAGAAGTAAAACGCGCCCGCACATGTGCAAATGCTACCGGAATTAAAACGCACCCACGCATGTGCAAACACTGCTTTAAGTGCAACCACGGCTGTCATAAACACATTTATGACAGCCACAGATACATTTTACGGTGGGAGGAACAATGTGACCAACCTGTGGCGTGAAAAGTTTGGGAACCCCTGACTTAAAGTATAGGTTCCACAGGAACTACCTTATATAGATGGCAAATGGAAAAAAACCAGACTAAAAAATCAGCTGTCACAACAGTGTACTGTCTAGATGTTCTACAGCCAGGTAATACTTCTTTTCTTTGTAAGCTGACAAGCAGAGGTCTGATGGGTGAAGAAAGAAAAGATCCACAGGCTTGGGGAATCCAGTTGCTGTCTATTATATGCAAAAAACTTCAAGAATTTTAGCTATGGGCCAAAAAGGAAAAAAAGAAAATAAACCACACAAAAACACTCATATTGCAAAAAGCAGCTTACATAGGTCTTCAAACATGTCAGTGCAGAGAAAAATATTCTAAACTGGTGAATATCAGCAATGACATCTACATGTCAATAGAATCATAGAATAATTGAGTTGGAAGGATTTTTAAGAGGGCAAAAGAAGAAGGGGGCAGCCCAAAATGAGATGGCTAGATGGTATTGTAGACACAATGGGCACAGAGCTGAGCGAGTTGAGGAGGATGGTGGAGGACAGAAGTGCATGGTGAACAGCCGTCCATGGGGTCGCAAAGGGTCGGAATCGACTGTGCGACTGAACTGAACAAAAAAAAATGAAAGTATCACCTTCCTCTTGCATGAGTTGGAAGGGCCCTTCCAGGCCATCGAGTCCAATCCCCTATTCAGTGCAGGAATCAGAATCAAAGCAGATCTGACAGATGGTTGTCCAAGTCTCTCTTGAATGCTTCCAGTGCTGTAGCCCTCACCACCTCTCGAGGCAGCTGGTTCCGCTGCTGTACTCCTTTAACAGTTAAGACGTTTTTCCTAATATTTCGATAATCTCAACATTAAGCTTTTTGCAGTTCTCCAAAACGGAGACCCACATTAGTGGGGCATCAAACCTGTCTGGCAGCGCTGGTGTTGTTTCCTGGAAGGGGGTGGAATGGAGATCCGCTCTCACCTGAGACGACGAGCCTCTTCAAGTAAGTGTCAACATTCAACAGAACCCCAAAGCGCGGACTACAACACAAACATATACCTCTTATCTCGCTCACCTAAGCGCACCACGACTCTCGCCGACCTGCCATTCACGGCACGCCTCTTTGTTAAATTATTATTATTTTAAGTTAATAACCTTACTTGGACGGCTCGGAAGGCGCTCACCTTTTTCAGGGCGGGGACGAGCAGACCCCGCCACTTGGGCGCGTTTTCCTCGCTGAAGAACTCGTACTGCAGCGGCGGCGCCTGCATCTCTGCTCGCCTCGTCCCTCCTGAGGGGAAGCGCGGCCTCCCGAGTCGCTCCTAAGGCCAACAGCAGCGGCGGCGGCGGCGTTCCTGTGGCCGGAACGGCGGCGGCGGGCGGGACCCGGAACCTGAGGAGGACCAAAGCGGCGGGAGCCGCCTGAGGCGGCAGTGGCAGGACCCAGCGGCGGGGGGCGACGGCGACATCCCTTCCTCAGTCCCCCCGCCGCCCGGCCCGGCCTGGTCTCACTCAGTGCCGAAGGCGGCCTGGGGCTGGGGGGAAGAGATCGCCGCCGGGCATCCTTGCCCTCGCCCTGACAGGACGGGAACTGGAAGGGCCTCGGAAAGGAAGGCCAACGGCAAGAAAGTGACGGTTACTCCGGGGGGGGGGGGAGGGAGGGTCCGGAACGCGGCTTTGAACTCTGGAGGGTTCTTCCCTGACGGTTACAACCTCCGGCGCGTGCGCAGGTGCACCGCGGCGGACGGCGCATGCGTAGTCCCACCCCTTTCCCCTCCCCTCTCGCTCCCCCACAACCTTTTCTAATGGGCTGCGGTGGCTCAGTGGTTAAGAAGCTCGCCTTGTTAGCTGGAAGGCTGGCAAGTCCACAGTTCGAGACCCGGGTACAGCATGATGGTTTGAGCGCCCGCCTCTGTCCCAGATCTTGGGAACAAGATGAAAGGAGCCTCATCCAGACGTTCCCTGAGAGCGGAGTTTCTACCGCAAAAATCCTTTCAACCCAGAATAATGTTTGACACGAAATTATTATACTGTACAGCCTTTTCTGTCGGGAACTGCGGTGGCTCATGGGTTAAGAAGTTCGCCTCGTTAGCTGGAAGGTCGGTAGTTCGAGACCCAAGTACTGCATGACGGAGTGAGCGCCCGTCGTCTGTCCCAGCTCCTGCCCAATCTAGCAGTTGGAAAGCAAAGAAATTGCAAGTAGATAAATAGGGACCACTTAGGTGGGAAAAAAGATCTTGGGGACACGAAAGATAGCCTCATTCGGGCGTCCCCTGAGCGGAGTTACTCCAGCAAAAATCCTTTCAACCCAGAAAAGCACCTTTGTGTGATTCTGACACTATTTAAGAAAAGGGGGGGGGGGAGCACACAGCCTTTTTCTTTTGGAATACACTCGGTTTTTGCCTCCCTTTATCCCCACCCCCCCACTTCTTTTCCGCTCCCGCGAGAAAATACACCGGACCCGCAACGGCTTTTAAAATAAATAGTCTCTAGGAGGGTTGACTTGCGGAAACTCGACGGCTTTGGGCTGAGGTAATAATGTCATTAATAGGAAAGGCGGGTGCGAGGAGGCCCCCCATTTTTCCACAGCGCCTTCTGCGGCGGGGAGGGCTGCTACTTGGCTCTCAGTCGATGCTCAACCCACCCTGGGGCTGAGGTATAAAGTTCAAAACAATGCAAAAGAAGACTCGGGAGCGTTGGTTGCGGTTGGCGAACCTTGGCATCCCCTCCATTCGCGTGGATTCACGGGCTTGGGCTTCTGGGAATTGAAGACCAAGAATACCCGAGTGCCAAGGTTTGCAGTCACAGTTAAAATAGGTTCATGGCGGGCCCTATTGGAGATTTATTTCTCTCTGAATGTAGAGTAGTGGCTTGGTGGTTAAGATGCTGAGTTTGATGACTGGAAGGTCAGCAGCAGTGGTGGGATGTCAATTTTTTTTACTACCCCACCGTGATGTCACCAGTGTGGGCGGAGACAACATCATGACATTGTGGGCAGAGCCAAAGAAAAAATAATTAAAAAATAAAAATAAGCACACACACACACACCCCTCAAAACCCACCCACCCACCCACAACACAAAAACAGCAAGGAGGACAGTAAGGAGGCCGTGCATATGCGCCAAGCACTGTAGACATGCATGCACACCAAGTGCTTGGTGCACATGCGCAGTGGGGGAACCAGTGAAAAGGTAAGCCCCGAAGGTGGTTCCCCCAAAAAACTGCTACCGGTTCTCTGGGACACTGGGAAAAAGTTACTACCGGTTCTGGCGAACTGGTGAGAACCTGTTACATCCCATCCCTGGTCAGCAGGTCAGCAGTTCGAGATCCAAGTACTGCAGGATGGAGTGAGCTCATGTCTCTCCCAGCTCCTGCCAAACCTAGCAGTCTGAAAGCAAGAAAATTGCAAGTAGTTCAACAGGTACCACCTTGGTGGGGAAGGTAACAGCATTCTGTGTGCTTCAGTGTCTAGTCATGCTTGCCACATGACCATGGAAATGTCTGTAGACACAGACAGTGTTGGCTCTTTGGCTATAAATGGAGACGAGTGTTGCACCCTAGAGTTGGCTATGACTGGCTTTCAAGCAAACAAAACCTTTATTTTTACTAAATTTTAGGTTAAATTTAGAGCGGTGGTTTAGTGGTTAAGATGCTGATTTGACTGGAAGTTCAGCAGTTAGAATCCTGAGTGCTACACGACTGAGTGAACTCCCATTTTGTCCCAGCTCCTGCCAACCTAGTAGTTCAAAAGCAAGAAAATTGCTAGATGATCAACAGGTACCGCTTTGGTGGGAAAGGTAACAACATTCTATGCGCTTCGGTGTCTAGTCATGCCTGCCACATGACCACAGAAACTTCTGCAGGTGGAAGACAGCACTGATTCTTTTGCTGTATGGAGATAAGCACCTAACCTAGCCTTTCAGGACCGGCTTTTGAGCACGGGAGACCTTTACCTTAAAAGGGTGCTGCTTTTTAATGGCAGTGAGAAAGAATGCTAGTGAACATGACTAAGAGTCTTGTGGCACTGCTAAAATGAACACGATACATGTGTTTTGACAAGTTTTAATTGGCATAAGCTTTCAGGAGCTGAAGCCCACATCTTCAGATGCACAAAGATATGGGCTCTACCCTAGGAAAGCTTATACCAAATGAAACTTAATTAGGCTTAATAGTGTCACAGGACAGTCTTATTTGTTTGATGCAACAGATTCAGGCTGCGATGACGTGGTCAAACACTGGAATTTGCTCCACTTATAAAATTGGTGAATTCATAGTATTTCTTGTATTTGACACAAATGCCGTTTCAAATCGATCTAGTCCTTTTTTGTTCCTAAAGCAACTCCCCCCCCCCCCCAGTTGCAGAGGGGCTTCTATTTTTCCAATGTGCGGTTAGTTGTGATACTTTTTTTCAAAAACAGGGAGATGTCTATATGTGTTATGGTTACCAAAGCAGTTATGGTTTCATGTTCAGGACTGGGTGAACATACTTCTGCACTTTCCTTGCCCCTAATCCATTTTTGTTTCAAAAATCTTATATATACAAGATTAGTGCTAGATTGCCTACCACCAGGTTATTATCATTATTTCCCGTATTTATGCATGCCTAAAAAAAGCAACAGAGGCAAGACAAGAGGAAGGAATTGGGGCTGTAGGCCGGAATGCAACTCACACCAGTATGACTATTGAATTCCTGAATCAATTTGCAGCTGTGATGTGTGCATTGACTATGACTTCAAATGTAATAAGGCTGCAAATCAAATCCAGTGTAGACATAGCCTAAAATGCCAGATTAGTATCCCTGATAATAAGAGGCTCCCTCCCCCCAACATTTCAAATTAATTCATTTTATGTCTTGAAGGATTTGATACATTTTTGTATGTTTTTGAGTTTTATCTTGATTTTGTTAATCAACCCAGAAGGCATGCTGTAAAATAGTACAGTCAAACCTCGCATAACAAGCGTTTCGCTTAGTGAAAAACTCACATAACGAGCAAGTTTTTCGCTAAGCAGTCTGACTCGCATAACGAATTTTTCGCTATGCGAGTCAGACTTTTCCCTATGGAAAAACTCGCATAACGAGCATTTCTATGGGGAAAACTTGCATAGCGAATTTTTTCGTTATGTGAGTTTTCCCCATAGAAACGCTCGTTATGCAAGTTTTTCCATAGGGAAAAGTCCGACTCGCGTAGCGAAAAATTCGTTATTCGAGTCAAACTCGCATAGCGAATTTTTTGCATAGCGAGCAACCTTGCAGAACGAATTAAATTCGTTATGCGAGGTATGACTGTATAGCCTTTTGTCAAACAATTCTGATTGGTGTATACAGCTTTGTAATGAATTTGTTAGAATTTTTGAAAGAAAAAACAGGGCTATGCAGAAACCAAGGCTGTTAACTAAGTACAGTACAGTATTTAAAATATTTGCCTGGAAATTTTTGATCCTCCAGATGTTTTTTGGCCGGAATTCCTATAGTTACTTGCAATAGTTCATGTCTGTAGAGCCTTCTGACCAGAACATTATGGAAAGTGTCGTAATGACACAATGTGGAAAATGTCACTATGCAGTGGACTTGCATTTAAAAAAAGAATTGGTGACACACCCATTACTCTAATTGGTAAACCTCTTTATAACAGATAATTAAGGGTCTGAGACCCCTGATTAACAAAAAAGTTTTATTTTCTTGTAATTAACATTCATTAAAAGGTTTAATTTACTCAGTGTTTAATTTAATCAGAAAATGAGTGCAAATAACAATCCAGCTGTACAACAAACATGTTAAAAAAAGTTTATTTTACATTATATACATTAGGAAATATTCAAAAGCATTACCAACATCAATACAGATCATAAATCACTTTTGATGTAATTATTTTATATCACAGTATAAAGAACATATTAAAAAAGCCAGTTATGTGCACTTTTCCTCTAAAACTTTGCAGTTACACTACTGCACTGGAAAATGATCAAAAATGGTATTGCTCAAAACTAAACATTCCTGTGATGCATAATAACCATTTAAATTGTTTTATGTGAGGTAGTAACTAAATTATTTTGGCCAGATGTTAAGAAATTAAGAGGAAAATGTGGGAGATTGCAGTAAGGCCAATTTTTTTAAAAAAACAACAACAACAAACAAACCTATGAACAGGTCAAATTAAGACAATGATCCTAATCAACATCTCTTTTATATACAAAGAACAGTTGTTTTGCATGATGGTGAATTTCAAACTTCATTTCTTCACATAAATCAGCACATCTATGTATTGCAGAAAACCTTAGGAGTTCGCATAGGCTGCTGGCTACATATATTGGGTTTTATCATCACCTTTCATAAACTAATAGTCTACCTTACATTCTCCACTTCCCCATAATTGTTCATGGCAAGGAAAACCAGAAATGTCTCTCAGAAATTCCTTCCTCTTCCTTATCTTCTCACTGAGAAGCCCATTGCAGTCTCCAAGGAATTTCAGAATTCCTGGGAGCATAGCTTGGAAAGTAACCTGTAGATGATACCAATACAAGTAGATGACACCCATGCAAGTAAAACAAAAGCAGACTGACCACACTGCTTTCTGCACATAAAATTCACATGGAATCCCACAAAGCTCAGTTATCCTATAAGAAAACTGGCAGGAGAGCTCTAGATCCAAATTGATATTGAGGCTATCATTTAGGGATGCTACTCTTCTCCTGCCCAGTAATGTCCACCTCTTAAATAAACCTTAATATGAGTGCTAATGAATATCCACAAAGCATTGCACAGAATACTCTATGCAGCACTACTTTAGATGTGGTTAGCCCTGAATATTTCAGCAGTGTTCACTGAATGCTGTAATTTTTGCATGATATGGGTGGCACTGATTCATAACCCTTAATTTAATCATCATATACATTTATAATTATGACACATTACCCCTATTTGAGATCTATATCCATTCCAAAATATGTTCTTTCTCCTAGCACAGAAAATAATTAGATAATTTTCCTTATATATAAAAATACAGGTGTTCAATTGGCTGGTTTCACAAAGAAAACTACCCAAATAAAGTACAACACCCAAATCATAACCACAAAGTCACAGCTTACTTTTGTGACTAAATACATCCATATTAATACTTTGTGCAACCAAAACACCAGTGTACTTGCATAAAATTAAAAACAAGATTGTAATAGGATTACACCCTTGATTACAATGTTTAAAATGTAAAGATTTATTTGTATTAGTAAATTACATAATAAAATACAATAGTGTTATTTAAATGCACTGTTTTTATCGCTAGCATCCAATTTTAAAGAGTCTTTAAAATAGTACCCCAAATGCAATTCTATGTCTTCAGCAATCTTTACACATCTGTACAGGTAAGACATTTTGACCACTATCTACATAAAATCAAAGTCTCCAGCAGTACATTTCACTGAAGCATAATGCGTATATGTACAAAGATTACATAATGTGAATCCAGCATTTTTGTGGTATAAATGTGCTCACTGTGTCCATATATATTCAGGCAAGTATTCCTATTCTCATTCATTCTTTCACACACCACAATAAATTAGAATGTAACTGAAATCAGGGTACTGCAGTTTTGTGCAATCTCTGCTATCTGGAAGTGCCGCAGCAGTAGTGTTCTGTTTTCATGATTCAATTGGCAATGTGTGTTGCCTCTCAGTAACTGTTTTCATGGCCTGCTAAGATGTATAAGTTGCTGTTGGCAGTTGGGTTGTCTGTTGGCCTACTCTCCAGGACCACAACTCTGAGGGGGGGGAGGGGGGAGAAAAGCAAAAAGTAAAATACATCTGGAAAGCTTACATACTCATGCATACACAGCAACAGGCAGCTTCAGATAACAGGACTTGCAATTTGACATGGTACCCTCAAGTATAGGTCCTTGTTCCTTGGTACTGTTGGTTACACTCTTCCTCGTTTAAATCACAGATTGGAGTAACATAACAGATACAACCAACAGCCATTATTCATTCACTGACCCATGTGGATAAGTAGCCAGCAAGTTGGGGGCAGAATGCTAAATAACTTGTGAATCGCCCAGAGTGCATTAAGTGCTATGGGGCAGTATATAAGTGTGATATTTTTTTTTTTTTTTTGCTGTCCAGGAGAAATGGCTGCTAAAGTAAATACATTGATGGTGGCTACTGTTAATTCTTAGCAGCACTGTATCCTTGGTAGCTATCCTAATATTGACCTTCAGCCTCATGGTAAAGATCAACAACAGGTTTGGTCTGGGGAGTGGATGGTTCAATTTCTTCAGCCAATTGGTTGGTTTGACCTCAGTATGCCTGTGTTGCAATTTCTGGCTTTTAATACTAAGTTTTTAAAAGTTTTTAGAGTTTTTGATTTTTAAAAATGATTTTATAATTGTTGTAAATCGCCCTGGGTCCCTTTTGGGAGAAGGGTGATAAACAAATTTAAACAAACAAACAAATTATCTCTGGAAGAATACTGCTTGTTTCAGTATATAATTACTGGGATTAGACATACCTGTCAGATCCAAGGAGTCTGAATATTCTTGTATTGTCAGAAATTTCCTGTGTGATCTGTTTGAAGAGTCAGATATTTCATTGAGTTTAATTACATAATAAACATATGTTCTAATGAATTATGTTTTGCAACAATTCTGATTTGCAACATTATATAAAGTTACTCTTGTACAATATAAATTATAAGGAATGCAGCCAGCTTAATATTGCCTCAATCTCTCTCTCAATCTCTATGAGAGAGTGAGTGAGTGAGTGAGTGAGTGAGAGTAAGTAAGAGAGTCTTGGCAATCCTTACAACACACTTTATTATAGATTTCTGCTCTACAGCAGGGGTGCCCAAACTTTTCGGGCCACAGGCTGGTCACGTGGTTCATGGGGCTGGTCACTATGCATGGGCATGTTTTACTTCCACTTCCAGGAGTGATGAGGGCTTTGTGGGCCAGATGAATTGGTGTTGGGGGCTGGATCTGCGCACCCCTGCTCTAGAGTCTTTCATTTTCCAGATAGGGGCTTAAGGCTAAGAAACTGCCTAAGGTCAATTGTAAGAGTACAGATAAGCTGAGATTTGAATTGAAGAACTTCCATCTTATTCTTATGATCAAAAGAGCAGAGAAAGGACAAAAAACCAACAAGAACATCAGTCCTGAGAACATCTGTAAAGGACTGAACCCATATTGTGTGGATTTCTCTTCTGCACTGCCCAAAGAATTCTGTATCATGAATATTAAGAACAGTCATTTCCCCCTTGAGCTCATTTTTAAGGACAAGTCAATGGGAGAGCACAGGTCTTTATTCCATCTATTTACCTCATTTGATCGGAAACTTCTGCCTTGCATTCCATGCTTCCAGAAAGCCAAAACGCTATCTTGCAAGCAAACTGATAAGAAAGGACTTAGATTAGCCTTTTATAACCAGCAACTGTTCACACATTTATTTGCACCAAACGTGATACAATTTAAATTGATTCCATGCTTAGGTGAATATACACACACAATGGAAATTTTGGGTTCAAACAGGTTTAATCACAAATTAAACCAATCGGCCCATTTGGACAATCTGAGTTTGTACATTAAAAGAAACAATGTTCTACCCAAAAGGGAATACTGCCACTGTTTTCTCCTTCATGTGTGACCCTCAGACCAATTTTCAGGAACCTCCTTTCTTCTCAGCCTCTAATGTCATAATTCCCTCCATTCATCAGGATCCTTTACAGCACTGTGTCTGTGAGCTTGTTTCCACCAACCCTGATACATGTACTGTACATAAATCGGATCCAACCCACATGAAATAGAGACCAGAGAATAGGGATTCAACTTGTGCTGGATTTCTTCTGTGTCTAGGCCAGATGTGAAACTGCCAAAATGAAGCCACATTTTGGTGAGTCCATTCTGTAGTTCCTTTCACCTTATCTAGTGTGAGAAAGATTAGCCAGCGACACAAGGTTACCATTACAAGGGTACACACTATTTTGGTTCACAATTAACACAATCTTCAAGGAGGCTCTTTCTGTGTACTTGTACCATGAGACTGTCTTGATAATATAATGCAGTGGCCCTTCATCTGCCTTCCACATCACAGCATGACAACCCCCCCCCCCGCCCCTAATACCATTGATCCAGTTTGGTGAGTCACTTTCTGGTCCTGAGCTCTTTTGGCACACAAAGTCCTTCTGAGCCCCATGCCAGTATTGATGAGGCTGCTGGATGAAGTTACACTCCCCTTGAAAACTTAGGTGTGTAGCTTAGTTGTACTTCTGAATTCCTCTCTGAGCCTGGATGTTAGGTCTTGGCAGTGGACAGTACAGTAAAACCTCACATAAAGAGCACCTTACTTAGAGACTAACTCGCTTAAAGAGCAGAATTTTCTCTGAATGGTTGCCTCACTAACAACTAAAACCAACCAAAAACTCACTTAACAGCTAAATCAGGGTTCGCAATCCCCACCCCCCACCAGAAGACACAATGGGTCACTTACAATGGTGTTTCGCTTAAAGAGCAAACTTGCTTAAAGAGCAACCTCTTTAAGTGAAGTACCACTGTATATAATTTGAATTCTCTGTCCTAGAACATCTTAAGAGGCCTACTTGATGAATAATGATGGCTAAAATTTACTTACCTATTGATTCAATGTGGAAATCAAATGTAAGTTCTGAGGACAGTTTCCGGCTAGATTTAAGTCTGCCTTGCAAATTTACTATCTTTATACAGCCTGGAAAAACAAAATTCACCCATTATTCAACAATCTCTTAACACCATGTCTTTTATTAAATATGGAGAGTAAGAACATACATAGACTTACAGTCCAAGCAGACTAAAATGGTATCTCTCTCCAACTGTGTTACATGCACAACATTTGACTGTGTCATATCTACAACAAAAAATTAAAGTTACTCGTGCATAAATATGAATTCAAAACAGATGCTCTGTAATTCAAGAAATTAATTTTTTGAACAGTTGAAAAAATAAATTGTGCTGGGCAGTCCCCACCCAACCCAAAAACCATGCATATATGCAGGGCTGTGGAGTCGGTAGATAAATGTTCCGATTCCTCAGTTTTGTGTACTTCTGACTCCGATTCCAGGTACCTGAAATTTCCTCCAACTCCTCGACTCTGACTCCACAGCACTGCATATATGATGCTCATATCTTTTATACTACATGCACAAAAAAGCTTTAAACCTTGTAAGCCATCTGTAAAAGGGCAAACAGCAGTGCCAGGGAAGCAACAGAGATTTAGAGAATGGTTCTGAACTATCTTGTAGCCAGAGGGGAGTTAGTCTATGTTCTGCTTTGGTTGTTTTGTGAGGTTGTATTTTATGATTTTTACTGTACTGTTGCTGTTTTGACTGTAAGCTGCCCTGAGATGCCTCGGCGAGTGGGCGGCAATATAAATCTGAACAAATAAATAAATAAACCACCATCCTAATCCAAATCACCCCTACCAAGTGCTCACTTCGGCTTAAATTACCAGTTTAATATTACTACAGATCTCCTGATATTCCATCTGGTTTGGTCCCTTTGTTGAGGAAAGCAATGCCACCTGCATGTATGGATGCAACCACAAAAAGCCACTGCAGATTATTTCATATTTCAAAGGATATAATGCTGAATGAACCATGCACAGAAAAAACCTCCTTGAAAATTGTGGTATTTTAGAACCACAATCAGGTGTACTCTGGGCAATGGCCACTTTGTGCCAAGCTAATCTCTCTCACAGTACGTCAGGCGAAAGGAACTGCAGAATTAATTCACCAAAAGGTGGCTTTATTTTGGCAGTTTCACATCTGACATAGACAGGGAGGAGAAGCCACACACAGATGTGAATAAGCTCTGATGGTCAAATGAGACATGTGTAATTTTATCTTAAGAAAACATATACACTAGTACCCCGGATAACGTTATGACTTGGTTCCACAAGTCTCGTCGTTATCCGGTTTTTAACATTGTGCGATACATTGATCACACAATGTTAAAAAAAACCCTGTTTCCCTGGAAGCTGCAGCAAGCCAGAACGTCGGGATTTGAATCCTGACATTTTAGCTTGCTGCAGCCTCCAGGGAGGTGGGGGAACTTTGGAAACAGCTTGGATCGGGTCTCCCCACCTCCCTGGACCCCGGGGGGGGGGGTCAGAGACCCCAAAATTGGTAAAAAAAAATGTCCTTTTTTTAAAAACCAATATTGGGGTCTCTGACCCCCCCCCCCCGGGCCGGGTCCAGGGAGGTGGGGAGACCCGATCCAAGCTGTTTCTGGGCTTCCCCGACGTCCTTAGCCAGTGCAGTAAGCCAAAATGTCAGGGTTCAAATCCCGACATTCTGGCTTGCTGCACTGGCTGAGGACGTTGGGGAAGCCCAGAAACAGCTTGGATCGGGTCTCCCCACCTCCCTGGACCAGGCGGGGGTGGTGGTGGTCAGAGACCCCAAAATTGGTAAAAAAAATTGACTTTTTTTTTTTACCAATTTTGGGGTCTCTGACCCCCCCCCCCCCCCGCCGGGTCCAGGGAGGTGGGGAGACCCGATCCAAGGTGTTTCTGGGCTTCCCCGACATCCTCAACCAGTGCAGCAAGCCAGAATGTCGGGATTCGAACCCTGACGTTTTGGCTTGCTGCACTGGCTGAGGACGTTGGGGAAGCCCAGAAACAGCTTGGATCAGGTCCCCTGCCTGCTCCAGAGAGATCAGAGGACCCGATCTACAGCTGCAGGGTGGCTGGGGAAGCTGACGGGGACTCCCTGTCGGCTTCCCTAGCCACCCGCCCTTGCCTCCGCAGCTGTGGGGTGGCTGGGGAAGCCGACGGGTGAGCCCCCCGTCAGCTTTCCAGCCTCCCCACCCCTGCCTCCGTAGCTGCAGGGTGGCTGGGAAGCTGAACGGAGAACCCTGTTCAGCTTTCCAGCCACCCTGCTGCTAAGAACGACTGTATTGGATAACGTTAAAAATCGTGTTATTCGATACAAGATTTTTTTTTCCCGAAAATGTTGTAACGTTATGCGGTTTTCACGCTATACGGTACTCTCGTTATCCGGGGTACTACTGTATTACATTACGAATCAAGGAACACAAAAGAATGTCTTTATGCTGACATGAGCCAGTTCAGATCATCCCTAATCTTAGTTTTTTAATTTAAGAAACAAATAGGAAAGCAACTTCTGAGAGCCTATTACTCAATCCATTTATCAGAAAACTGAATTTACTGAAAGACAGCTATTTCTTAATGACAACTGACAGTCACCCTCTAAGAGAACCAATTGCATTAGGAAAATTGATAGTAATCCACAAACCTGTCTCGGTAAACCATGAAGAGGTAGAATTTGGGTTGACAGTTTCAAATTTCACCACCTGATTGAAGTCTCTCCCTTTAGTTACACCAACACAAACCAAAGGGAATTCTTGCTCAGGCACTACCAGCATTTCAAACAACCTTAGTGGACAAGGTACGGGAAAATCTATGTGCTAAATTAAGAGAAGTGACAACCACAAAAAGTTACAAAAATCTTTTTATAATATCATGAAACATTGTTATTTTAATAAAATAGATGAAAAATGTTTGGTTAGCAGTTCCACAATAACTCAATATTTTTGTGTGAAAGGAAACACACTTTAGCAGTCTGTAAACAAGGTCTAACTAACTACTCTTAATACTATTTTTTTTTTAGAAATTCAACTACATCGAGCTATTAGTCTCAATTACAGGAGACTTGCTGAATCCATACAACTATAGTACTTTCTACCATGTGTTCATAAAGCCATATGATGAATGAATCCATCTATCTTATGTGTTGATTTAAAAAGAGCTGTGCATACATTGTATGGATCCACTCTGAATTAACTTTATTTTACCCATAGTGCTTTCATTTGAGTGTCTTTATTAAACATTTATTAGAATATTCACTTAATTATTTTAATTAATATTTTTCAGACAAAGAAAACAAATCTTGCGCATACCATGGTGATAGCAGAATGAAGGGGGATTTTTTTACAGGAAAATAAGATTAGCTGAAATTTTAAAAGGGAACAAACCTTAATTAACATGAATTTCTGCATTGGTTCAACCCACTCTAGTAGAACAATGCTAGACTGTAGAGCTCCACAGAGATATTTGTGTCCTGTGTAAGGATTCCTTACTAGGAAAGGGAAAAAAAAGTTTTAGAACTCTTAGAATAAAGTGCAAAACGTATCAATGTCATTTAAAAGTCACCAGAGACTTGATCTACAACATATTGCTGTTGTATTGATGCAATTCTTTGATGGTGTAATAATATTACTATTAATAGGTATCGGAAGCAGAAAAATAATTATGAAGATGCAATTCTACTTCCCTTTTATTTTATGCTCCTGTCTTTCTTGCATCAGTCAAGCCTCCTATTCTCAATTTGGAGTTTGAATCTCCAAAGAACAGCTATTTTTACAATGGATTTACAAAAATAGTCCAAAAACCGAAAAGCCACATACAGTACTGTACAAAAAGATATGCAAGGACTGAGATTAAATAACACCTTTCCTTACCCACACAACACTTCTGACACCATTTCGTATCAGGGATTTTTGTAGACACTGCAAATTTCCTGGAATACATTAAAAATGGATATACAATTTAAATTTTACTTTTCCTTCATGGAGAAACTGAGAACAAGCTGAAGGGAACGTCAGGTCCAAATCAGTTTTCAGAAAGATAGAAATTGTAGCGGGGACAATCATAATCTGAAGAGTATAGTGTGTAGGTTATAGGTGAATTAAATCTGTCCTCTCAAAAGTCTGGTTGTCACCAGTCCCAAACCTAAGTATTGTACTGCTACAAAAGAGCACAGGAATATGTATGGCCCATCCTGTGCCTAGAATGATACAGGATGTTTTTTTACTATAATCATAGTATACAGGTTTCTCTGACAATTCTCCTCTGTTTTTCACAGGCACTATAGCTTTCAGATTTTTTCTTCTTTGTATTTCATAGTCATACTTTTTTTCTGTCACTTTAATTACAATTTTTTAAAAAGCCCAAGTAAAATACATAATCGTACACAAGAGTCACACTTTTCAGAACACTGAACATTATAATGTAATTATGCCTTCAAAACATTAAATTATTGGATACCACTTCTTTATACACTTTACAGCTTTATTGAAACAATATCTGAAAAATCTATATTTACAATATCCCAGACTTCCTTAAGTCTATTTAACAGTAAAAACAATAGCTTTTTAAATGTTGGTTAACAAGATAAGTGAAGGGATGTTTCTGTACTACTTAACAATTGTATTATAAACAGACAATGTTAATAGATATCTCAGTCTATTATATGTATTTTTTATTATGCACTGGTTTTGAAATGCTTTTTTGCATTATTGTAGTGTGATACTTTGTGATTCTTTTTTCTAGTCTATTATGGTAACTGTGATGCTTTGTGATTCTTTGTTAGCCGCCCAGTCGTGATGTGAGCGGGGCAGCATACAAGTTGAATGAATGAATGAATGAATGAAACTTCTGTTCAAACATGAAAAGAAAAAACCCAAAGGAAGTATTTTTTGTTTTGGGTTGTTTTGTCAATTTTTTTAAAAAGACGACGACGACGACTTTTAAACATGAAAGATTCATTTAAATGAAAGTAGGGGGCATGGGGAAACTTTGTGTTCTTTCGTGCTTCCCTCTTTCATTTACCCTTTCTTTTAACTTTGTCAAAACACCCAGAAAATTACCAAATAAATTTTCCATTCAATAGCATTGTGAGGACTGCTGTCAGCAGCCAATCAGAAAATCCGGGAGTGGGCAAGTGGGGTTTTTGAATTAGTAAAAGGGAGTATTTTAGCTGGATCTGATGCCCTCCCCCCGGTGCTGCTCATGCCTGTGTCTGCTAGATTCGGAAAAGGTGGTGGCGGTGGGAAATCTCCCCATACTCTTGTTTTTGTTTTGAGGAGGCTTTGATTAAAGTTTTGGCTTACCGTACTTGATTTTATCTGTTTGTGGAAAAGAGGGCTGTTTGTGTATGAAGGGTGGCAGGATGCTTTCCTTGTTAGACTGATTTTTTTAAAAAATTTATTTGGTTAATTTACTGTGTACTTATTCTGTTGCAGGTGTATATTTTGATACAGTTTTTATTACTTTTCTTTCACAGTTGCCTGCTGTTGGAGTGATCTGTTGCCTTGCTTCTCTGTTTTTCTGCAGTAATTAATGAAAATTTTTAGGGCTTTTATACAGATTCTCTGTTGCCTCCCCCTTTTTTGGAGTACCTTTAAAGGTGCTTTAGAGCTTTAGGATGAGTTCTAGTAAGAAAATAGAAGAACCTAAAAGACGTGGTTGTTTTTGTGTTTAAAAAAATATGGTTATATGAAAGAGAGAAGAATGAATGGAAACAACCAGAAACAAAACAAATATAAACATTTTCACCATGCACATCCAACAGCCAAACCTCTGGAAAACATTTTGTTGTTACTCTGTAAATGGCAGAGCAACAGTTACAGATATGATTCTCTCTCTCTCACTCACTCACTCACTCACTCACTCACTCACTCACTCACTCACTCACTCACACACACACACACACACACACACACACACACACACACACACACACACACACACCTTTGTTCTTAGAATACAAAATAAAGGTAATGGTCACCCTTGCTCGAAAGCCAGTCGTATCTGACTCTAGGGTTCAGTGCTCATCTGTTTATAGCCGAAGAGCTAGCACTGTCTGTGTTTGCAGACATTTCCATGGACATGGGGCAAGCATGCCTAGACACTGAAGTGCATGGAATGCTGTTTATCTGGGGGTCCTCCTGGACTCCCAATTACTGCTCAAAGAGCAGGTGGCAGTATGGCCAGGAGGGCTTTTGCACAACTTCATGTAATACGCCAGTTATGACCGCTCCTAGATCGGGACTCCTTGCTCATGATCACACATGCTTTGGTCACCTCCAGACTTGACTACTGTAATGGGCTCTACATGGCGCTGCCCTTGGTGACCATTCGGAGGCTGTAACTGGTACAGAATGCAGCTGCCCGGGTGGTGATTGGGTACGAGCGTTATGTTCACACCTCACCACTGCTTTGGGAGGTGCACTGGTTGTCGGTGTGCCTCTGGGGTGCAATTCAAGGTGCTGGTAATTACCTTTAAAGCCCTACATGGTAGTGAGCCAGGATACCTAAGAGACCGCATCACCCTGAGAACATCTGCCTGTCCCACCAGAGCGGACCGGAAAGGCTCTCTGGTTGTGCCATCAGCTAGAAGAAGGGCCTTCTCTGTGTCTGCTCCGGCCTGGTGGAACCTCCTGCCAACTGAGCTGCGCTTCCAGGCAGAGCTGCTGCCCTTTTGGAAGGGTGTAAAAATCTGGCTGGCAGGGCAGGTCTGGGATACTGGAGGCACAATGACCTCAGCCTGCTGGCTGGTTTGACCTCCTCCCCTGCTCCCTCATGTTCTTAAATTTTTAAATCATACAAAGTTGTAGTCGTAGTTTTAATTGGTTTTAAATGTGGATTTTGAGAGCTTTTAGAATTTTAGCCTGTACTGTTTTGATGTTTTTTAGGATGTGTTAAACCGACCCTGGGTCGCCTTTGGTGAGGAAGGCGGTATAGAAATATAAATAAATAAATAAATAAATAAATAAAGGCACATCTGTCTAGCACCAGAAGGAAGGCCTTCTCTGTGTCCGCCCCGGCTCTATGGAACTTACTGCCAACTGAACTGCATTTCCAGATGGAGCTGCTGCCCTTTCAGAAGGCTGTAAAAACCTGGCTGGCAAGACAGGTATGGGGTACTGACGGCACAATGACCTCAGCCTGCTGGTTGGTTTGAGCTCCCTTGTTCTCTCAATTTTTAAATTAAGACTTATCTTAAATTTTAATCTGTTTTAATCTATAGTTTTAAATTTTTAAAATTTTTAAATATGAATTGCTAATTTTTTTATGATATGTCAAACCGCCCTGGGTCACTTAGGTGAGGAGGGTGGTATACAAATACGAATAAATAAATAATCTTCCTACCAAAGTGTTACCTATTTATCTACTTGCAATTTCTTGCTTTCGAATTGCAAGGTTGGCAGAACCTGGAACAGAGACAGGTGCTCATTCCATCATGTAGTACTCAGGTTTTGAACTGCTGATCTTCCGCCTTCCAGTCATCGTCTTAACCACTTAAGCTGCTGCAGTTTCAACAAATCCTCTCCCCTCAACAATACCCTTATCTCACAACTTTCCCCCAAACTTTCCTTATGAATATATTTCTTGTATAATTGAAACTTTTTGAACGAACTCTTGAAATATCTTTCCCCAAATTGCTATTGTCATTTATTAGTACAGTAAGACCTCATATAACACTAAAACCTGGTTCCACAAGTCTTGGTGTTATATGATTTTTAGTGTTATCTGATGCATGTTAAAATCCTATGGGATCCATAGAGATACATTATAACCACACAGGCTTTAGTGGTTGTTATCTGAAGCATCCCATAGGATCTTAATGTTATCTGATGCAATTCTTCCCCCCAGATTCCTTAATGTTATGCGATTTTAGTGTTATTCGATACTAATGTTATATGAGGTATTACTGTATTCTTGAGTCAGTCTGGATATTTCAATTGAAAGAAAATCCAATACAAATCTTAAAACATATATTTACCTAGGAAGTATTCTATCAGGAAGTTTGTGCGCAGGTATAGCCACAGGTAACTTTTGCATTTGCCGTGCATAATCAAACAATCCTGGTAAATTGTGGGAATACAGCTGAGAAGCTTTGCCTGCAAATAACATAGCAAAGATCCTTTGACAGTTGAACAAAAAAAGGAGGATAGATAGTTGCATGCTAAATTATGTCCTTTCCAGGTACCAAAATCTCACCAGATATTGACAGTAAGCAATTGTTCATTACGTACAGCCACGTGCATCGTCGAGGAAATAGCTGACAAAAAGAAGGATAAGGAAGGAAATTTCAAATGTGACATTACACTGAACAGGAAACATATTTATTGTGGCATTTGCACATCTGGGACATTTCTGTTATCTACTGCTTTGTAAACTGATAATTTGTTTTTGTTGTTTTGTGCTGCCAAGCAGCATCTGACATATGGCAACCCTAACAGGATCTTTTGGGTATGTGAAATATTTAAGAAGTAGTTTTAACATTACAGTACTACCCTGCATTTAGCTTCATGGGGATTTGAACCTAGATATCCTGAATCTTAATTGATCATTCTATCCACTACTGGTTTCAAAAATGGTAATAACACTTGAGAAAAAGATTCCTCAAGTGTTATAAACAAACATAGTAAAAAGAATGAAATTTTATAGATACTAATAGTTGTGCCATGCTATATCATTTGACCTGGCAACCTACAAGAGTCATCTTTCACCTAACTCCCTGCAGAGGTAAAGGGGGCTAACTAATGGATAATTCCTGTTAACCCCAGCCAGCAAGTCAATAGCCATGTTGGCTGGGAGATAAGTGTAGTTTAACATCTCTGTAGGGTGTTAAAACTGGCAATTCATACTAGTAAGATAGCTATAAACCTAGCACAAAACACATTTTGAATGAGAGAAGACTATCTTTGCTATTAGTTAACATTCGTGGGATGTCACTGCCTAGTTGCACCTTGTCTACCTGCAAAGACTTCCAAATGGGACTATCTCAGGTAGCACCGGGTTGATATTCAACAGTTATCTTCAGGGTGGTGGCTTTTTTCACATGGACACTGTTGGCAGACCATTCCTATACTGGCAAACCCAATGAGGCTTGTCCTTTTGAACTGCCATTATGGCAAGAGCAAAGCTATATTTTCTCATCACTGACTATATTCTGCCTATGACTGACTACAATTATATTTTTGAAGCATGTTATTGTGTATAGCATATGAATCAGTGATTTTGCCATATAAAAACTCTTTACAAGTTGAAAAGGAGTCTGATTCCAAGAGACAAATTCAGTTTTAGTCCTAAACTAGAGCAGAATGATGGAACGGGAGTAATAAACTTAATGGAACTTTATTACTCCCATTAATTCAATAACTCTATTCTTGCTAGGGTTACAGTGGGATTCAACCCATATATCCTCATCTACAACACTCAAAACACATTTTCAAGAACCTACTACAGTACACCCAAATTTGTGCTTGCTTCGGAATTACTAAGACTCCATTGAGTTTATAACTGAATTAATTATATTAGTAATTAATTTTTAATATTTAATCCCTAGAATACACAGTATGCACTTTTTATTTTGGTTTTCCCACCTCACTAACAGATGAAACTAAGTCCTGGACAATTTCTCTACAATCTTGGGGAACTTGCAATAGTTATCTTGGACTCAACAAAGAACATACCACATATAAGAAAAGTAGTATGTGAATACAAACCTGTTCCATTGATGTTTCATGGAGCTCATTAAGATTCAATGTGTAAATACCTTCCTCAGCACCAAATATCAAGTACTGATCTACAAAGAAGGAAATACATGTACAGTATTTATTAAATTTTCTCATTTAACACATTTAAAATAATGAAATAATTTATTGAGTAGAAGCATAAATCAGATTAAAATATCTAGGTTTATTTTTTATTATTAGAAACCATGATTAATTACGATTATAGCTCATAATCAGAAACGATGGCCAAAGTCCTGTTACTTACTATAGTAAATCACACTAAGGTAGGCCCAATCAATTGGGATTTAGTGAGTCATCTCCTCCATAAATTCCACTAACCCAAATGGGCCTAATCCAATTGTAATTTACTATGCTACCACCTTCACAAACAGAATAAAAGCTTACAAACATACAATTACACACACGCACTTACACTCACACCATTTTATTTATTCTGCACATTGCTATCTCACCTTTCTTCCATCATGGAACTCAAGATAGCATACATGATGGTCTCAGACAGCATTTCACCTAGCCATTAGCCCAATCCAGACTTTCTTTGTTTCATTTGGGTGATTACATTCTATATTTTCTAGTAATATTTAGAACAAGCCACTTCACCCCTATGCAAAATATTAAAATAATAAATTGAAGACAACTTCCATTTGGGAAGGAGATAGGAAGATACTGAAGGGACAGAGACTCCTAACAAAATGGGGAGTTACTTGCTCCCACCAAGGTAGCTAGGGCACACTTTTTGACATAAATCTAATTTTTCATCAGAAGACTTGTTTCACGCCTTTAAAAGTATTTTTTTTTAGAAACAAGAAACAACCAGCCTCTTTTGGGTGATCATCCCAGTGTTCTAAGTACAGTGGAACCTTGTTTAATGTAATTAATGTGTTCTCTAGGACATTTCTTACAGCAACAATTACTTTGACAAAATTTTCCATAGGAATGCATTGAAAACCAATTAATCCATTCCGGAAAAAAATCTGTAGACCGAGCCACTATTTTCTATGGATTCCCTTTTTTTATGCGATTTTTAGGTTAACCAAGCCGTTTGTTAACTGAGGTTCCACTGTACAAGCCTGAGTAAGTAAAGGTTTTTTTTTAAAAATACATAATGCTACAAGACATCCATCTTTGCTAAAAGAAAACTACCTGGGTTAATTCCAAAACTGATGCATCAAGACTGAAAAAGAGTCGCCTGCTAAATTTCCAAAAGATGGAGATCCAGAAAAAGGGCATCCAAGAAAAATCTCAACAGCAGCTGAGGTTCATGTTGTTGAGGGTAGTTATTAAGGCAGGGGACAGGGAACATGTGGCTTTTCAAATATTGTTGTATTCTAGGTCCCACCAATTATTTGCCAGCACAGTGAACTGTGGGGGATGATGGAAGCTGTCATCCCGTCACATACTGCCCTCCTCCCTTAAAATAATCTGGATCTAAACCATTTAATCCTCCCGTGACATTTCTAAGACGTCTTACAACATTCTGAATTCCTATTTCAATCATAAGCAAGAGAAAACAATTTTTCTTGTTACAAAGCTAGTGAAGAAAACTAATGAATGATCTCTTATTAGCAATATAAGCAACTAGCAATAATCTTTATTTGGATTAATGCTGTTTAAATTTGGCTATATCTAAATACTGTATGCAGAAGGGTAAGGGCTCTTTCAAATACCACGTGACCATTTTAGGGGGGGAGGGGTTCAACCAAAAGTCATGGAAAGTCGCTGGGGGGAGGGGTGTCCGGCGTGAAGTCACGTGACTCCAAAATTTTACCCTCTTGGCCCGGTGGAAGTCCGGGGGTGGGGAGGCAGGCGTCCTCAGGCTCCAGGCGGGACCGTCCTCCGCCGCTTTAGCCAGCGTGGCTTTTAACCCCCGGTCAGGTGGGAGCCTGGGGGTGGGGCAGTAAGTGTTCTCAGGTTTTATATGCTTCTGCCGTTTCTCAGTCAAAGGTCACAAAAAGTCACAGGGTTGTGTGTCAAAAATTGGCCTATTTTAGGTAACGTGGTATTTGAAAGGTCCCTAAGGTGATATTGTACTATGTACCACACTACCTTCTGACCAGCAGATGGCGTATCATGTTTTAAAAATTATCTCCAAAGTTTCACATGCGACATAAGAAAGAGAAATAAAAGACTAATTTATGAAAATCTGGTCAATGTTTTCTAAATTTATCAATAAGGGCTCTACTTTCACTGAACACCACAAGACCAGCTTAGATTCTGGAAATGTGTGCTATAAACTAGTATGAAAATAATTTTTTTTCACAGAGCAACATTTATTTTCTATCTAGGAACAGGCCCCCAGCTTGAAAATATCTTATTTTTATCCTTTCCTAGCTAATAAGGAAATGTTATCTGCGGTTATTGCTGGTTTTTTAACTGAAAGGTTTATTATTTATTTATTCATTTATTTATTTTAAGGATTTGTATTGCTGCCCAATTCCAAAGACTCTGGGCGGCATACAGATATTAAAACAATCACAATTTTAAAATCACAATTATTATTTTTTAAAAATTTTATTTATAAATTTACTTTTCAATATACAAAAATAAAATAAAAACAGACATGAAAATATAAGTACACATATGTAAGGGGAAAAAAAGAAAGAAAAAAGAAACACCCTGTGTTATTTACAGTATCCGGAGAGGTTACATTTTATCCATATTCATTTGTTTTTCCAAAAACTCAGTTGGTCTGGTTCTGGTTGTATCCCTTTGCCCTTATATAATGAATGTTCTATCAGAGGCTGCCATATCTTCCAAAATCTGTTCTCACGAATTGTACCTTTCCTAACCATCACCTCCCATGTCAATTTATCGTTCAACGCCAATTCCCATATCTCTCTGTACCACTCTTCCATATTTAATTGAACGTCCTTCTTCCAATTTCTCGCAATAACATGCCTTGCTGATGACAACATTGTTGATATCAATTCTTTCTTATCATTATTCACATTAATTTTTTCAACATTCTTTAATAATACAGTAGCTGGCCCCAGTTCTAGCCACACTCCAATAATATTTTCTATTTCTTTTTCTATTTTTGCCCAGAAGGCATTGACCACCTTACATGACCATCACATATGCTCGTATGTGCCCAGTGCTTGATTGCACCTCCAACATTTGTTACTCTTTTTTTCATCCATCCTGTGCAACTTTATTAAAATCACAATTAAAACCCCATTAAAAACTACCACAAAACATTCCCTCCTCTCTCCACCGGTTTAAAAAGAGGGGGAGAACATTCTTAAATCAGCCAGCAGACTGGGGCCACAGCAGTATATTATAGATCTTTGCACTGGAGTTTTTTAAATAAATGAATTTAAAAAACAACATTTCTTCTAAATAAACTTTTTGATGCAGTGAATGTTGTGGCACCTTCAAGACTAGCAGGCAGTACACTTCTTGTTCTCAGAAATAAAAATCATCGTGAAGAAGAAAAATGCATGCTAAGCTAGATTTCTTTGTGTTGATGTTCTAACTGCAGTCCATGGGATAACAGTGTTTTGAAATTCTACCGTATGCACAAACCAAATTTACAAAATTATCTGGTCTGAATGGTGATATAGCAAGTTAATGGAATATGAGTTTTCAGTATGTTTAGCTTGTTGGTTTTATTTATTTTATATTATGGATGAGGATTTATTTTGTAGGAAGGGGTATTTTAGATTATTTTATCTCCCCCCCCCCCCCCCGATCAGTGCTAATTACTAAATCAGGGTGGTATAAAAGTATCATAAATGAACTTACACCTCACCAAAAAAAAAAAAACCCCTAAAACTTTGGATCATCAAAAACAGTGCAAACATTTCAGGAATATATACAAAAGATTATCACCTCTTGTATCGGGATTTATCCATGAAGTTGCACAATGAATTTTTAGGGGGCATCCATTGAAAACCTTTGAAAAGCAAGCACCCATCTGTAAAAAATAAAACCATATATTATTTAAAACAGAAGATCCATCTTTGGAACAAGTGCAAAGAAAATTGACAACTTTAACTATCAACTTGAAATTAGCATATTCAGTGCCTAAAACATGCACTGTGCCAAATAAATAAGTTGTTTCAATTCTGCCACGTGCTCTTTTGCTCCCCTGGGTTGCTCTTGATTCTTACTCTATATGTTCAGCATAGCTTAAAGGAATTAATGAATAAAAATTCCTAAAGGAAGAAAAAAAATTGTTGATGGAACTGTTGATCTGTGGTCTACTCTCCAAAATTTCTAGCAATCAAAGTAATTCTATAGGAAATTCAAAATATCCACCATTCCAATGACTTGAACTCTGACATTCTCTTTATCTAAGTAGTGATGAAACAAATAAGAGGTCCTGATTTACACATGTGCAAGTAAAAAGTTCTTCAAAGAACCCCAGAAAGGTGAAACTTGTTTTTAGTAAAAATGTTATTTTGAGAGGACATCTGCTCCATAGTGTGTACTCTTTGAGAGACTATGTCTGCATAATTATTTAAAAACCGGTTCAACTGCATATTTAACAGGCAAAATATTTCCAATGTCAAGAATGAGTATTAAAATACAGACTGAAATTGTCAGTGTTCTCAGGCAGCACTTTTATTTCTTTTTACAGTTCATCTTACATAAGACGTAATACTTACATGCACTTTTGGTGTAGGAGGAAGACCATTGCTAATTGGTTTCTAGGAAAGAAAAATTACTATTGAATTCTGACTTAGAACAATGAATTTTAAAGCATAGCTAAAACACTGCACGAAACAACCCCAAAAAAGCTGTAAATGCACCTGCCACTGTCGTAAACATGTTTACGACAGCCACAGACATGTTTTACATCAGCATTTATGGTGTGGGGAACCATGTGTCCAGCCCATTCAGCTGTTTGAGGGGGCATGGTCCGGCCTGCAGCAGGAAAACATTGAGACCCCCTGATCTAGATGATAAATGCAACAACCTATTTGGAATTTCTCCCTTTACACTGAAAGGACAAACAAGAAATGGAGCATTACTCACCAGAATTTCCTTCTTTTCTTTCCTAGAGAGATTAGTGTGTCTATTTTCATTTGGCTCTTGATGGGGAGATCCCTCTCTGTCACCATTTAATTGTACAGAATTCATTCCATTACCTTTGCACACAAAAATGTAAAAGACAACTGAACAACTTAACGCAGGGCCACCTCTTTAAAATCTTCCCAGATCCAAATGTACCTGACATAATAACGCCAAGTGCAAACAGTAAAAATAGAACTAGCAGTTTTAGTAGTTTATTCCTTATTTTGAAATACTACACATTTCACAAAGCCGAAGCCAGAAAATGTGCCAGAAACAACAAAACATGTATGTGTTTGTGTTGCCTTTCAGGCTAGGAGGTAAATTTTAAATTTGGGAAAAGATCTTAATGGATTAAGATAAAGTTTGTTCTGTTTTTACTGTGGCCAGTTGTTTTCGTTACCTGCCATAATAAGTCTTCCAAACAAGAACAGGCTGTTAAAACAATTGTGAAAGTCTTCAAGGACTGGATTCTACAGACTCTCAATAGTAGCATTATCTTTATATGCTGATTGTTAAAGTCATGTCAGCATGGTATTATCATGAGCATTAATCTAACTCTGACAGACAGAACTTTCATGTATTATTCTTTAGAACAGAGAAAGAAAACAGCATCTTTTTCAATTTTTAAGGCCCAAAAAAGAAGCAAACAATTGGAAGGCAACAGCAATGTGAAGTCAATTTAAGAAAACGGGAGCAAACATTCTTTCTTACAGAGAAAGAAGAACTGGGAGTGGAATGTAGGATCTACACCAGGGGTGCCCAAACTAAGACCCGTGGGCCGGATGCGGCCCCTGAGGCTAATTCATCCGGCCCACAAAGCCCTCGTCACTCCTGGAAGTGGAAGTAAAATGCGCCTGTATGAGTGCATTTTACTTCCGCTTCCAGGAGCGACGAGGTCTTCGTGGGCCAGATGAATTGGCTTCAGGGGCTGCATCCGGGCCACGGGCCTTAGTGACTGGCTCCCTGAACAATGTGATCGGCCCGTGGCCTGAAAAGTTTGGGCACCCCTGATCTACACCATAAACTGTAGCCAACAACAACCCCCCCAAAAAAAACCCCAACCAAAAAACAGATGACTGAGACTTCGTGCAGCTATGAAGGAATAGATGTTGCAGCTTGGGGATGTTTTGTTATGGAGTCCCATAGGTGTCTCTATTACCTTCCCATTGCTTTTCAATTCTATATAAAACCACTAGAAATAAGTCATTCCAGGTTTTTGAGCTCACTGTCACCAGTACACTGATGATAAATAGTTTCATTTCTCCTTTGCTTCATCTGTGGAAGATGTTGTTTGGACCCTTGAGGTTTGCCTGGCATTGATAATGGACTGCACAAGGGCCAATAAATTTAAACTGAATCCAGATGAGAGAGATCATGTTGTTGGGAGGGTTTCATGGCTAGTTAGGGTAAAATTTACCTGGCCTGGATAGATTATACTCCCGCTGAAAGATCAGTTACTTCTGGACGTGGCACTCTCTATGGAGGCTCAAATACTGAATATGGCCAAGAGGGCCCTTCAACTTTGGTTGATTGTTCAATTGGACTGCTACTTGAACAGGAAATACCTAATAGCATTAATTCATGCACTAGTAACCTCAAAAATGACTACTGCAATGCTCGTTATGTAGGACTGCCCTTGAAAACAATACAGAAATTTCAAGCAGGTCTAAAGCATGCCAGTCAGACTGATTTCTGGCCCTAATAAATTCGACCACAGATCTCCAGTCTTGGCCTGCATTCACTGGCTCCTTGTTAGTTTCAGTGTTCAATTCAAGGTGCAGGGGCGCCTAAACTATGCAGGGGCGCCCAAACTACGGCCCACAGGCCCAATTAGGCCCCTGCATATCATTAATGTGGCCCACAGTGAGTACCCGGGTTCACCACGGACTGCCCCTCCACCTGCCCCCACTGCCTGACATCAGCAGCTGCGGCGGCAATTGCACTTTGTCCTGGCTGCTTCGAGCAGCCTCTTGCTTAGTCCCATCCCCTCTGCAGCCTTTGCCAAAGCTGATCGCCATGTTAGGAAAATCTTCGGAGCCTCCTGTTTCAAAATCCACGGCACTAGGAGAGCCCCCTGGCGTGCCCAGAATGACAATACTGCAGCGCACGAGGTTTATCCTTTCATTGCCACAGATTTTGAAACAGAAGAGGCTCTGAAGATTTTCCTAACACAGCTGTGTGTCAGGGGCAGGACCAGCCTGCAAAAAAAAAAAAAAAGTTTGGACACCACTGCTTTAACAGTTCTGAACCTCAATCTCTATTTTTAAATCTATTTTTATTATTGTATTTGAGTTGGTAAATCACCATATTGTTTACACAGCCTGGGGTTGTTTGGGATGAGTGTGTACCATTTTTATTTTGTAAACCACCTAGAGTAGTAGATGCCTACTACTGTAATTGAATTAATTTTAATTTGGCACTAGAAGAGAGCTTTACTAATAACATGTGCCAACAGAAAGTTAATTAAGTAGTTACTAGAACAAAGTAAGTCTCAATTTTCTTCAGAAGCAAAATGCAAGGATAAACCATCAATATTTTAGGCTCATCATGAGAAGACAAGACTCCTGGAAAATATAGTAATGTTGGAAAAAGTTGAAGCAACAGGAAAAGGGAAAGACAAAAGAAGAGTTAGTAAAGCAAGCCATAGCCTTGAGTTTATGCTTACTAAACAAGGATGATATGATCTTTCAGATGGCACTAATTCATATTCAAGGTAAGTCACCTGATAGCATGCTACAGTAACTTATAAATTTGGAGAAATCTCCAACATTCATCAATATGACTCATTACCTAAAGATTTTTGTGGAGGTAACCGAGGAGGTGGTGGTCTAGGCGGGACTTGAGTGTGTGATTTGGCAGGGCTCTCTGACACAGGACATCTTTTTATAGTTCCTTGATTATCATCTTCAGAAGAATGTATCTCCTGTGGTATGCAGATTGATTTAGGCTGGAAAGATATACATTATTAAACTAAGATATTTTATAGTACAGTAAGTATATTATGACAGCCCTACCTCAATTGCACATACAAACTTATTTAAATAGCACAAAAGAATGTGATTTTCTTTGGTGGAAGAAATGTGCAAGGAGAGAAACCAGGCATTAAGAAGTTCTACTGACATTTTCTGTCCGACACTGAAAGGCTTAGACAAGTTCTACAGGAAATCTTCCCAGGTATTTCCTGCATTATGTAAGAAATATATAATTCAGATTCCCAAAAATATACAAATATCAGACTTTTTTCTGCTGAATGCTCTTAAGTTAAAATATTAAGTTAGCATTAAAAGCAGAGACACATAAATGGCAATAATTCAGCAAAACAGGCTTGCATTTTAAGATTAAAAATAATCTGGATAGTGAGACAACTGTTTGAAAAGAAAGCTACAGACTGATGTAACAGGAAACAAGTTTCAGGCTCATGTACCACCTCACGTTTTCTCTACCAGTGACAAGGAGACAAATAGAAGCATTTGTGTCCATTTAAAATTAACTGCAGTTTGCTGTTTAATCCAATTCACAACAAAAACAGCAGTTAGTTTAAAGTTAGTTTAGGTTTACAATACAGTACCAGAATATCCTCACCAAAGCCAGGTATGTCATAGAAGAATGGGGACTATAAAGGAGTGCATGTTGGGCACACAACTTAGTTCTGATTCAATGGGTTGTGTTTTATTGGAGAATGATAATTACACCTGAACCAAGCAGCTAAAAGAGCCCTTCTTACCTTTGGCGGTAAAGGTGGTGGCACTTTTGGTTTCATAGTTGAACTACAAAAAAGGGAAATTGAAGAATTATAAATGTCTAGCAGTCCTAAGTAAAGTAAGGTTTTCAGTGTTTGCAAAATGCCATTCAAGTCTTTCATGTTGTTGTGGGCTTAGGGAAAGAGAGTGAAAAAAATATTTTTCTGGACTATAATTCCCTGAATCTCTCCTAGATATCTAAAATAAAATTAACTTTTTCGAGTTCAGATTAATGAGAGACCAATGTACAACACTACGTTTGTGTACATACCCTCAAAGCAAAAGTTTGACAGCCTGGAAAGACAGCGTCACAGACTGCTCTACATCAGACCACTTCTGCAACAAGTGGAAAAGTTCATTATACCCACATTCTGCCTATGGTTGTCACTGTCAGGAAGGGAATGGTCTTATAAAAATAGTAATAGTAGTTATCTGAAGCAGAACTGGTCAACTTGTTACATTTTATATGGTCATAAACTACTACTTCTATCATCCTTCATCTTTGGCTTATAGGGATCCTGACTGATGGGAGCTGCAGCCTGACATCATGTAGAGCAGGGGTCAGCATACTTAGTATTACAGATGTTCCTGGACTTCAATCTCCCAGAAGCCCTGATCAGCAGGTGTACTGACTTGGGATTCTGGTAACTGAAGTCCAAGAACACCTGGAGAGCCAAGTCTGCTGACCCCTGATCTAGAGAGCCACAACCTAACTATTCCCATTTAGAGCTGAACAGGCTAAAATATTCACATGCACAGCATAATTTGAATGTGCATTTCTGAATTGTCCAGGCATCAGCCATGCTTTCAAGATTAACATAACTCACTGTTTAGAATCGTCACTGTCCACCTCCTCCTCATCTTCTAGATGTGCCACATGTCCCCTAAGGAATTTAAACAGGCTATCAGGCCACAGCATAAAATACCAATTTGATTTCATCTATCAAAAATTTGCTATCTGCAGTCCTAAAATGGTTGTATTTTCTCAGAGTAAATAACAGCTGCAAGACAAAATAACTAAAGGCCTCTTTAAGCCCTTGACAAGAATATTGCCTAACAAACAGCATTAGACAAAGGGAGATATGGCACACACACACACATATACATTGGAGCACAAGAAAAATGATTTTTCAATCAAGAGAAAAAAGTTAAGAATTACCGCTGATGCAGTTCTTCTTCAACTGATTTTAGAAGGCTCCTTTAAAAACAGAAGCAAAATTGAAGGACTGGCCACATTTACCAAAGCACACAAAATCAGACATACTTTGATATGATTTGACAAATGTAAGCCATGCAAATAATGTCATCAGTTATTTGAGAGAATAGATGAAACACTTAATTATCAATCTGAAACAAATAATTTTGAACTAATTACAGAGTATAATTAAAATTTATTAAACTGTACTCAAGCATATTAATTATTCAGCCTGACAATCACCTCTATATAGACTACAGCAGGTATAGATGGTCTTATATAAAAGTAATACAGTAGTATATAAAAAAAGGAGAACCCCAGTACAACACCCATGTAATGTAATACATGAATGGACAAAGCCAAGGATGACTTTAAAACCTGACCATTATTTCAATTAATTCTAAGTTACAATAGTACCTCAGATAACGTTATGACTTGGTTCCACAAGTCATAATGTTATCTGGTTTTTAATGTTGTACGATGCATTGATCGCACGACATTTAAAAAAAGCCCTGTTCCCTTTCCAAAGGGGGGTGATCCAGTTTGCTTGGGGAGGGAACTGGTGGTCCCAGCGTGGGACTGCCCTTTGCTTGCGAAGGGAACATGTGTTCCATTCACAAGCAAAGGGTGATCGGCACACAAACCCGAGCGCTGAACCCATGCTCTCATAAGCGCTTGGGTTGGGGAAAAGAACGGGCTTAGCCATTCCAGGCCGGGGGGGCGGGCATTCTGAAGAGAGGCTTGGGACCCTTTTAGCAGCCTCTCTTCAGAACGCCCCCACCAGAATGGCTAAGCCCCTTAGCAAGCCAGGTCCCGGTGTATGTGTGTGTTTCAGAAACCTCCGTCTGGATCGCTAAGGGGCTTAGTGATCGGGGGGGGGGGTGTCCTGAAGAGAGGCTTGGGACTTTTCCCAGCCTCTCTTCAGAAGCCCCCCCAGATGGCTAAGCCCCTTAATAAGTCAGGTGGGGGGGTCACTGAACTTCCCCACAGCCCCAGTGATCGATCGCTGGGGCTGTGGGGGAGTTCGGGTGGGAACTGCACGGGCTTTCTGCTTTAGGATCGGGGTCGCTGGAGGTGCGTTCCGCTCTCACCCACCCCATCCCAAAGCAGAGAGCCTGTCAGGCTGCCTGTTTTAGGATCGGAGTAGGTGGGTGTGGAAGGCACTTTCAGCCACCCCGATCTCAAAGCAGGTTTCAGGCTTGCGATAAGTACATTTCAAAGTATTAATTAATTATGAGGTTTCATCACTGTAGAAGCAACAAGTACTAGTCTAAACCCATGTCACTAAAACCAATTCCCAAAATGCATGTGCACACACACAGAGGTACATATTAGGATACAGAAAGACATGAAAAAACAAACTGCCAAACCAAAAATCCCTCAGCCACACGTGTAACTACAACAGCCAAAAGCTGTCTCAAAAAACTGGCTAAACAATGTTATATTTGCAACTTATCTTAAAGAACAGATTTAAAATTCCTAATTATATCTGTCAATGCATTTAAACCCATTATGGGGGTAAAGAAGGATAAATGTGGTTTCTAAAGAATACTCACTTATTTGCACCTAAGAAGTAACTGCTTTGGGGACTCTGACCATATTCTAGTTGCAAATCCTATGGCAAGAAAACAAAAAAAAATCACCAAAATATCAATAAATATATATTTAAAAAACCAAGAGATAAATATCAGGGTTTTTACTTCATTAAATTTCAACTTCTACATTGCAACTGCTGTACTTATATGACATAAATAATTCCAAACTAGACCTCTTATATTCTCTTAAGGAAATGCTTATTCTTGTAATACGGATTTTAAGCATGCTGGCAGACAGTAAATGACAAGGTTCTGAACATTCTTTTTCAAATATTTTGTTGTACAGATAGGTATTGAACAAATTCTATGCACAATTGTTGCTTGTGTCTGTGAAAATCTTAAGCTGTGATGGTAAATTGAAGTGCTAGATACATTTGTGCACTGAGGAAAGCATCTAGCAGGTGAACAAAAAGGTAGTCATGCTTACCCATGGGGAGGGATATTGTCCTATTTCCCCCCTCTTATCTCCTTCCTGATATATCCCCACATGCCACAACACATACTATGCCAGATCATTTCCCAACCATCAGCAGCAAATTCCCAGAAACCAAGATCCAAGCAATAGTTCTTCACACACCAGAAGATGATTTGAGGATCCTTTTGCCTACATTTTTGTTTTTTGCACTGAAGGACTTTATAAAGGGATGGGCAAAGTCAGCCCATGGGCCATATATGTTCCCAGAGACCTAAGTGTAGACCTCAGTATCTCCCTATTTTTCAATGTTTATTTTTAAAAAACTAAAAGAGAATTCTCCCAGTCTCTTGAAGAAGTAGAGGCAATTTTGCTATATTCCCTCCTTTTCAAGATTTTTCTTCCCCAGAAAACCAAAATGACAAAACTAAATACTTTGTCCACAAAAGTGTGGGTGAAGACAAATGCTTAAGCCAGATGAAATGTTAGCTCTATCACACAATCTCCAAGTCCCTGAAACTTACCACTATATATAGTACAAAACCCCATAATTGCTAGGCACATTCAAATAATATTTAAAAATATTCAAGCATCACCTGTCAACAATGGACAGGCCACCTGGAAATATTTATGGATGCAACTGAATATGAATTAGGGAAGATTTTAAAAATGTGTTTTATGTAAGGGTTTTAATGATATATTGGGTCTTTTTATGGATGGTTGTGTGCATAAAATTGTGATTGTGAGCCGCCCGAAGTCGCTTTGGTGACTGAGTGGCCATATAAATTTAAATAAATAAATAGATAAATAAATAAATACTATGCTCACTGTACAAAAACAGTTCTGGAAGTTTCAACATTAATGTAGGAAAAAAGCAACCTTACAGTCTTTGTGATTTTTCAGGATGTGATCCACTTAGAAAAAATTCAAAATAATAAAAAAGTGGTTTAAATTGTATATTGTACTGCCATCTGTTTGTCTGCCCTTATTGTAGCCTTTATTTGATTGTGCTGGTTGTAGACCATAGCAAAGTGATTGAATGATTGATTGAATATTTAAAACAATTTGAAACTGAATAGCAAACAGGGGTTCTCAACCTTTTCAAGTTGGGAGTCAGGTCATGCTCCCTCAAACAGTTGATAGGTCAGACTGGTGCTCCAGCCACTGCCGCCAGAATCGGCCACAGACTCATTTACGGCTGTTGTAAATAAGTTTACAACAGCTGTACATGAGTCCGTGGCTGTTGTAAAACACATTTACGATGTCCGTAAATGAGTCTGCGGCCGATTCCAGTGGTGACTGGTGCAAGAGTGAGGACTGAATTATTTGGTATCACAGGCCAGATTTGGCCAACGGGCCGCAGATTGAGAACCCCTGACTTAAAACATTAAAGGCACTAAAATCTATGTAAGCCATGATCCTCAAAAGGCTCTAATAAATAATTATGTTTTGACTTAGTACAAAATGATGTCAATTTTTTTTGGACATCAGAGTCTAGAATTCTTAATTCTAGAAATCCCACCTGTCATCTAAATTGTGTTTACCTGGAGAACTAGCTGGAGAACTAGCTTCAAAGTCTAAGAGTAAGATCCAGCCTAGCCGACATTTTAATCTTAATTACAATACTGTAAATAACATGAATAGTAGAATGATAGCACCAATGAGGCAAGTATACTTTGTTTGGTTTTTGTCTACTGATTGCATTTTATTTAGTACTGATTGGCTTTTAAGTTGCCGTGTGTTATTGTTTAAGTTGTACCTGTTTTTTATGTATGGTTATTCTTTGTACATTGTTAGCTATCCAGAGTAGTATTTTTACACACATTGGAGAAGGGCACAAATCAAATGACAGACAGACAGACAATTCAGGGATCTTGAGTCTAAAAAAACGACACATGCCTATCTGGTCATTATGGCTAAAGGTGAAGTTAAGCAATGTGTGGAACACTCCCATGTTCATCCTCTATTTATTGAGACAAGTAAGACTGATACTTGCCCTTGTATGAGGGCAGCAGCTTTAACTAGATGTTTTCTTTGGCTGCTGAAGGATTATGGCTTTGTGCAAACAAGTTTGATGCGAAAAAACAATTTGCAGTTACCTCCCACAGATTTAGTGGTCAAAACGGAGCAGCGGTTTTTTAAAACAGGGAAGATCTTGGAGTATGACTTGCTTTATTTTTTTCTGAACAAACTGTACCTTTGAAATAAACTTAGAATCTAAAAATATTATGACTGAGCAGAGGCAATATGTCTCTCTCAATTTGTGACATGCAAACCTGTGAAAATATGTAGCATATAGTAGTGACAGAAAAGTTAATAAGAAAAATAAGCAAACTTCTACAAAATGTAAAGAAATCCTTCATCTGTCACTGTATGTTTGAAATTTCAAAGGAACATTTTTATGAACAGTGACATCTGTCAGTGTCATTTATGTTTGTAATATTGAAAAGCCTAAATTTTTATTCATAGCTAGTTTACTACCGTACTGCCTGTCAGCATGAAGAGAACAAAATCTAAACACCATATAATATTTTCGTCCTATATCTTTGTAAATTATTATTACATGCTTCAAAAATAATGTGCATCTCATCCTACATATAGGTTACAAAACAAAACTGGAAAAGAAATGCTTTTGCGTACTGTCCCAGAATATTACTTTAGGAAAGTAAAGTTTTATAGAAAATAGGACAAGAGACAAAAATCACTACCATTTTTGATTGTACGAATTTTTCTAACAAAATTTTCAGAATGCTCAAATCATATTTCTTGAGCAAACACATTTCAAAGCCAAGGGTTGCACAATGAACCAACATTTATTAAGTTATACCATGTAAATATTTGAAAAATTGTATCAGTGTTTTGCACTCAAACCAATGAAAGGTCTTTTGGCTAACACATTTTGCTGGACATAAGCTACTGCAGATGCAAAAACTGGGTTACAGTGCACAAAGGCTTATGCAAAATAAAAAAATTGCTTTAAAGGTGTACCATGATACTCTCTAAATAGAAGTAGTGATATGGATTGCATAGTCAGGTTCTGTTCTTATTTTGTTAAATAATATTGTGAGATATTTTACTATGCTGATCCAGAGGAAATCAAACTATTATTTTTTATAAAACAGTATTAGTAGTAATAATAAGTAGTAAAATAGTATTAGTATTATGTGCAAATGAAACATGAGGTATGCAACAATCTCAAGTCATCAACTGTTTTTCTTTTCCCTGATGACAGAATAGCATTTGCCTATAGAGTAGTCACTCCTCCTCTCCTCCCCATTCTAGATATCATGAGATGTTAGCCAATACATTAATGACTTCTTCACTGCAAACTATTTTTAAATAATTTAAAAATAATATTTTTGCCTGTACTGTATAATTATCCTGCATGGGACACTGGTAATGATTGAAAAAATGAATGCTTTGTATGGCCTCCATTGTCCCCTTAAGATAACATGTGATGCAGCTTATTACCACAAATCCTTTTTAAAAAACCAGTGTTTACTTAATCCTCTTGCTCTGATTAAAGCGAGAAATCCTTTCAAGCCTATACAAAACATCAAAGACTCTACAAGCAAATCCAGCCAGCATTCTGTCTTTCCCTACTTGAGATGATCCAAAGACAGGATACAAAGTGCTTCACATATTTAGTTTTTGTAACAATTCTTGACATAAAAGTAGGTGAAAGTTACCCTCATATTGCAGTTGAGAAAGAAAAGCTTGGCTATAGTCACTCAAGTGAATTCATGGTGGAGGTGACATATGAACACCAGACTCCCCAGTTCATATTTCAGCCATCTAGCTATTATCTACACTAGTTCTTCCATAAAAGCATACCACTGATATTATGAAAAATAACTTTAGATAAAGGTAGAGTGATATAGTGAAAGATTTTGGTTAATAATGCAAAAAAGAATAAACTTAAAACTCAACTCTCCAAATTATTTAGTACCCCGAGGCAGAAACAATATACTGTACTAGTAAGAGGTATCAACAAATTCCTTGGACAATAATCAGAATGCTATGTTAAAATCTTCTTGCTGGGAATAGAAAAAAAAGATGCGGCCTTTTCTCAATGGCATTTTAAAAAATGATATATTCGAACTTTTGCAACAGCTTTAAAGAGAAGTTCTCTTAGAAAAAGCTTGTCATAGCATTGGTTGAGAGTTTAGTCTAAAAAGTGATGTGTGAATGAAATTGTCAAAAGATCCTGCCAGTCTTGCAGCTTCAAGAGCTGAATTTGTGAAACTAATTCTAACTCAATCTTTTCACACAACCTCACAGCAAAATGTTCATAATGAGCAGCAAGCATCTTTGACAAGATACGCTGCTCCTTCAGCAGTAAGAATATTGCTTTCAATGCAGCCAACAATAAACATCAAACAAGTACAATTAAAACATAAAGCAAATTAAAGAAAGTCTCTTAAAATAATATAAAGATTAAGATTTTCCACCTGGCATTATATTTACTGTACTCCTTTTTTCATTAGATGTACCATGCACTGATGAGTTGTATTGAAGCCCACAAAAGCTTATTGTAAATAAAATTTGCTTGTCATTAAGATACAACAAGACTCTTTATTATCAAGTAAAGGAAGAATAGCACCCAGATAGCTGAAGGCTCCTTCCATGAAATCCAACTTAATTACCCAACCCACCTTCCTAGAACTACAACTTCTGTTTCCTTACTGCTAGCAAGACTGCCTAGGGGTGATAATAGATATGGTTCAACAGTGTCTGCAAGATCTTGTGGTTCCCTATCACTTTGATCACTTTAAAGTGCTAAGTCTGTTTTTTTCTAGTCGAAAATTACTTCTGCTATTAGTGACTTTATTCAGGAAAGATCAAGGTTTGCAAAGCCCATTAAAGCATGTTATTACTACAGAACCTTCAGTAGATACAAGAGACAAAATAAAACTTTTAACACTACATCTGTCCACAAAGTTGAGGCAATTAACTTATCTTCTTCATTCAGCCAGGAAAATACTAGGGAGTACTTTCTTGATAACAAAGGAATGAAGGAAGTAATCCTGGTGGTGGTGATTTTTAGAAATTAAGACTTCTACTTCTCCTACCAGCTTGAGACTCAATATAAAGAAAACCAAGATCATGGCAACAGGCCCTATCAGTCCCTGGAAAATAGATGGGGAAGAAGTAGAAGCAGTGACAGATTTTACTTTCTTAGGATCAAAGCTCACTGCAGATGGTGACTGCAGACATGAAATAAAAAGGCGACTGATTCTTGGGAGGCAAGCGATGAGAAACCTGGGGAACATAGTGAAAAGTAGAGACATCACATTGCAAACAAAAATTCGTCTAGTCAAAGCAATGGTATTCCCGGTGGCAATGTATGGCTGTGAGAGCTGGACCATAAGGAAAGCTGAGCGCAGAAGAATATATGCCTTTGAAATGTGGTGTTGGAGGAGAGTTTTGAGAGTCCCCTGGACAGCGAGGAGAACAAATAGGTCAATCTTAGAAGAAATCAAACCTGACCACTCCTTAGAAGGTCAAATAGTGAAGATGAAGCTAAAGTACTTTGGACATCAAATGAGAAGAGAGGATTCACTTGAGAAAGCCTTGATGTTGGGAAGGGTGGAGGGCAAAAGAAGAAGGGGGCGGCCAAAAATGAGATGGCTAGATGGTATTGTAGAGACAATGGGCACAGAGCTGAGTGAGTTGAGGATGATGATGGAGGACAGAAGTGCCTGGCGGACAGTGGTCCATGGGGTCGCAAAGGGTCGGAATCGACTGTGCGACTGAACAACAACAACAACAAACTGTTCCACAGCCGAATGGACTCCCTACAATAAAGTTGATTCTGTGGGAACTTCATGACCTCGGAAAGACTGAAATTTTTTTTGTGTCTGAAAGATCAGAACAACTTGTGATAACATCAACCTTCTAAGGCAAAGTTCCACAAGTAGGATTTCAGCCACAGAGACCGTCAGTCCAACCAGCTTAGTACTCTTGACTTTGATTGCAGGGAGCTTTCTAAAGCTTTATGTAGGATTCTTACTTAGTGGTACACCTAGACCCTAAAAAAACAGGTGTATTCATGCTAAGGTGCTCAAAAAGCTTGGGAGGAAATCTATAAACTTCATGTTGCAATTCTCTGTGAATTACATGCATATGAAATTTAATGGCATTTCAAGCAAACATGTACTGAATGTGACTGTCATTTTAGAATATTTTCAATATATATTTTAGTATCACATTTTAAACTTTTGGGTGGATTTTAGATAGTAGGGAAAATTTATATTCAGACATCTTTTAACCTTGAGAGGACAGCAGGAAGAGAAATACAAAAGAGCAAGGTCTGTGCCTGTTACCAACCTCACTGTGGACAACATCCTGGAGTGAATTAGGGATTCAACAAGACCATCAACTCCATACTTTCCAACACAGAAATTACTGAAAGCTTTCTGAGAACCATACAGGTACTGAAAATCCATGTTACTATCTAAAAAATGAACTTGCTCTCACATTTCTGACACTTCTCTAACTATATGGATAATGCGGTAGTCATAAACTTAGTAAGAATCCAGTCATAAACCTATTAAGAAAGCTACAATTTATAAAAACAGATGACACATAACATGTTATGTTCACTGCAGATGACTATAAAATACATTTCAACTATTGAAAGGGGGCATGTTTGTAGGGCTATCACAGTTATAATACAGGGGAGGGGGGAATGGACATGCCATAAATGACTTTTATTTATTTTTTAAAGCCATTAGAAGTTTCACTCTGCAGAAGTATCTTGGGAGGTGGTATGGAATGACAGTCTTGAGCTCTGCTAGTCAAATCCTTCTGTTAAAACAGAAATACAGTACAGTATTTGAAGAAGGAAAAGTAGATCAAAATGTAGCTTTCTATGAACAAAAGATCTCTTTTTATCAAAGGCTTCTGACCCAAGCAAGGAATTTCAGTTAATGGAAGGGAGAACAGATTTTCAACAATTCCCTTTTCCCTCTACAGCCCTTTTCCTACAGTGTTCCCTGACCACTCTAAATCATATTTTTGATGGTGAATTCCGGAAGCCAAAGAAAGGAGGGGAAATCAGAAAATAGTTTCTTCCTCTCTTCTGCTTCCATGTGCATTTACCAAGATGAATTCAGACAGGGAATGCTTCCTTTAGTGGGAGCAAAACATGAGTCACATGAGATATAAATATAAAAAAGCACTGTACCTAAAGGCAGAAATTTATTTGTCAAGGAAAAAATAAAAATAACTTTGCCTCTAGATAGAAGTTGAGTTCTATAGCAAGAAGACATATTGGATTAATGGCTGCTAATTACTGAAACTGTATTCCTTTTTGGAACATCAGGTATCTGGCAAAAAATATGAAAAATTAAGATTTATTCATACTGCTTAAGTTGAAAGGAAAGGAGCATCTCAAAAAACATTACATTTCTCATCAAAATGTTGTGAATGCTAATTTATTTTAAGCAAATTTGCATTCACAACAAAGAAAACTGTTTCAATACTCAGCACTGTACTAGATTTGAAAACATCACATTAAAAATCATTTTAGAGAAATAACAATGAAGTAATACTTAATATGCCATGTTCTATCAATGTCATTTCCTGAATCTTTTCCTTCCCAAAACCTTTTGCTATCCTCACTCAAATTATAAACATTTATTATGATTACTAACCTTGCTAACATTTCACACAACTATACTTTTAGCATAGTACTGGTGGGATTAGAAAATTTCACTAAAGGAAAATTTGTTAGAATGCAAACAAGGCCTAAATGAGTAACATAATCACTGAAGTATCTGCTAAATCTAGCAGACCATTTGACTATTCTACAGAGGGCAAAAGCAGGACAGCATGAACAAAAGTACACAACTTTGAAAAAACATAACACAGACAAACAAAGAAGAAGCAATAGATGAAAATACCAGATTAGATCTTGCAGTGTAGTATATTTCTTCTGAACTGTCCAAAAAATCGTTACTGTCGGGCTGTTCATCAGACAAAGACCAGAAACTCAAGTTAATTACTGTATCTTTAGAGTACATAGGGATATTTTTGAACAACAATTGGTTGGGGCATTACCATTTATTAGATACAGTATGGTAGTTCTAAAAGTTTACATAATATAGTACTAACTTAAACAAGTGGTGACTGGAGAACACAAATGTGATGACAGGTAAAAATGCATGTTTATACTAATGTTTCATATGCATTTCTTTACATCTGTTTCCTTTTTATCCTTCTCATTGATAGCAAATGGAGATACTGTATTGACACCCTTCCCTGAAAGAACAATTCCCTTCAGCCTGAAAAAATGTCTAAGAAAGCTAACAAATTTGTTGGGAATAATGCCATTTATATTTAATTTGCTGTTATGGTTTAGTCACTACACAGAACTATCAGATGTATTATTTTCATATTTATTTTTCAGGTACCTTCTGTATACAATTCCAAACAGAAACTGTATAAATGTAAATCCTCAAAAGTAAAGAGGATTTTAATGTATTGGTTTGGCCTTGTATCTAAGATAAAGCAGACCAACCTCACCATGGTAAGGTTATTTATTTCAAAGAAGTTGGTCCACAAATGTTTCACATTGGGTTTGATCCAGTGGTGGGATTCAAATTTCCCATACCTACTTTGTGGGCATGGTATGGTGGACATGGCCCGGGGGAAAGCCCTACATTGCACCTGAATTAGGACTACTTTATTTCAAAACTTGGATAGGCAGGACCAGCCAGAATTTCTGCTACCGGTTCTGGCGAACTGGGGCAAACCTGCTGAATCCCACCATGGGTTTGACCCAGATCTCCAACATTACTTACTAATAGGTACCAGGACAAATGCTAAAAACCAGAATTATATCTTTCTTGCATTATGTACCCAGGATATAAAAGTATTCTAACCCTGAAGTTTCAGCTTGGAGAAGGAGAACAATGCACCCAAACCTCTATTTAACAAAGAGAACAACTTATTAGACAATAGTATACTCAACTGTAGATAGAAAGGGAGAAATAATGTATCCACTATTATAGTACATACCCTTAAGCAACCTTACTGATCCCAGCTATTAACTGAAATCCTGCTGCGCTGCTCAATGTGAGTAATGGAGCTGATGTTATCAGCAGTGGCACATTATCAAAAATGAAAAGAGAACTCAAGGATGCTGAGGTCACCTGCTGTCCCACTCCCAGACTTCCATCTACTGGGGAGGGGGGGGGGTGCTTTAAAAGTTGCAGTGGCTCAGGTGGCAGAGAAGGGGTCCGCCCATATACTGAGGTCACCTGCGGCCCCACCCCCGGACTCCCATCTTCTGGGGGCTTTGAAAGTTGTGCTGGCTCAGGCAGCAGAGGAGGGCCCTGCCCAGACGCTGGGGAAACCTGCTGCTCCATCCTTGGACTTGGCTGTCTGTTTAGGGATTTTGTCTTAAATGGCTATGATTATTATTAGTACTGTATAATATTGAGTTTTGTATTTTGTATATTGTATTATTCCGTATTTACTGTGTTGATTTTCATGTATTTTGTATTTACTGTATTTGATTGTTATGTGAGCTGCCCTGAGTCGGGTTCCTGATTGGGTGGGATATAAATAAAAAATTAAATTAAAATAAAACCTTAGATATGCCTGTAACACAGACTAACCTGGCTACCATTTTTTTTTTTTTAAATCTGTTTTCTTGCCCACCTTAAGAACATAAATAATGGCCCAAATCCTTTTGCCCAGTTATACTGGCATAATGTCCGTAGATGAATTGCCATAAATATGATCTATTGTATACCAAGTTATGAGTCTTGTGTAACTGATGACATCTATTATGATTTCTTAACTTGCTGCAATTTGCCTTCAAAATTATACAGCTACATATAGGAAGATTTTGTCCATTAATGCAGAAACAAACCAGAAAACTAGATTTGAAATCAACTAGTAATAAAACAATAACAAAATGCTGAGTGCATTCGTGCCAGTGTCATAAGATAGCATTTGCAATTAAAAAGCTACAGGATTGACAAATTGGCTTGCTAAGAGCTAACAGTGGATGAAGGCCAGTGGATGATGAGTGTATCTTTAGCAGCCACAAGAGGGCTTTCTAGTTACACATATCAAGATTAGTTAAGGCTTTCCCAACGCCTAAGCATCAAGTGAACAGCGAGATGAAAGTCTTGCATGACACCTATTTAGAAAGTCTGCAATAGGTGAAGCAGCCTGTGATATGAAGAACACAGAGTAAGAACATGTAACTGACTGTCAGAGGCAAAATGAAATAAGAAAAGTAAAGCTTACAAAACATTTGAAACATATTTCTTGAGCACTATGCATTTGGAAGCAAAAGTAAGGTTTTGGAGATTGGGTGCAGGAGAAAGAAAAGAAATGTAAGACATGTTGTGAAAGTGGAAATCTGTTTGAATAAAATTGGACAAAGCCTAAGATTATTAGCTTCCCACATACTGAATTTGCCAGTGTCAAGTCTTGAACCTATGAGTGCAGCAAACCCAAGGCATTCTGTATTTTCCCCTCACTGTTCCACAAAAAAACTTTGCCTGTTTTCCACACACTTTTCTTCCCCTGACAGAATTTTAGGTATGGGTACTGTAAGTTCTGAACATATTGGCAGATAAATATCAGGTGGCCCTCTTCAGATCATTTGTTTTTAGCAGTACAGTAATACCCCGGATAACGATTGCATCGGATAACACTAGAATCGGATAACGATGCAAGTTTTTTTGGAAAAAACTTGCATCAGATAACGATTCTGGATAATGATTCTTAGCGTTATCCAATGCAATGGTCTGCGGGTGTGGGGTGGTTTGGGTAGAACTACCCAATCCACCTCCCACGAGCAGCGGTCTCTGCGACTGCAGTAGGGTAAGGGAAAAGCACCCGCCTTTCCCCCGAACCTACTGCAGTCGCAGAGACTCTTTGTCTCTTTATTTCCCTCCCTGTATTTAAACTACAGGGAAGGGGGAAAGAGAGGTGATTGGTTCTCTAGAGAACCAATCACGGGATCGTGAAAAAGACGCGATCCCGTCTTTTTTCCTCCCTGTATTTAAACTACAGGGAGAGAGAGAAAACTGCTTCCGTCTTTCTTTCCCTCCCTGTATATAAACTACAGGGAGGGGGAAAGAGAGAGAGGTGATTGGTTCTCTAGAGAACCAATCCCCTCTCTCTCTTTCCCCCTTCCCTGTAGCTTAAATACAGGGAGGGGAATAAAGAGACAAAGAGTCTCTGCGACTGCAGTAGGTTCGGGGGAAAGGTGCTTTCCCCGACCCTACTGCAGTCCCAGAGACCGCTGCTCGTGGGGGGGTGGCTTTAAAGGCAGGGAGGTCTCTTTCTTTCCCTGCCTGCCTTTAAAGCTGTTTGTCCCTGAAGTCAGGGCTTTTTTTTTAGCGTTGTTCGATGCATGCATCGGACAACGCTAAAAATCGGATAACGTCATGACTTGTGGAATCAAGTCATAACGTTATCCGGTGTATTACTCTATGAAAGCTACAGTAGCAGTACTGTATATGAAACTCTTGTTTGCTTCTGAAACAAACAAAAACAGAAAATACATACTGATGAACCAAAATGAGAAATGTTCTCCTGCTAGGTAATCTTTGCATGGCTTTGTACTGAGAGCTAAGTAAGCAGTAGCAAGTTTTTAAAAAGGAAATGAACACCCACTCAGAAAAATATCATGATTCAGCACAAGCTAATGGTTTTCCCAGCAATGTTTCATTGCACACATGCTGATCAAGAGTTCTCTACCATTACCAGCTTGAATTACCAAGAATCTGTTTGTTTCTTTAGGACAGATGTTGACAAAGTACAGCCTAGGCCTTAGGACAGTGATGGTGAACCTTGGCACTCCAACTTCAATTCACACGCAGTAAAACCATCCATGTGGATTCACAGGGACTTTGGCTTCTGAGATTTGAAGTCCAAGAACAGCTGGAGTGACAAGGCTCACCATCATGGCCCTAGGAGCTACATCTGCTGTTTTGAGAGCCAAATTGTGCTCCCAGCACTTTTGTGTTTCTCTAGAGCAGTGGGTCTCAATCTTTTTTGGCCATGCCTCACCTAAGCATCTCTAAAATCCTAATGCCCCATCCCTGTGACATATAATTCTTATTCAAAAAGTGAACTCTTATTCACATGGAGGAAGCCTAAAAGGCCACTGACTGTTAAAAACTCATTCTCGAATTGTACCCCTTAATAATCAAATTGCCTTCTTGTGGGATGTGTATCCCATGTTGGGAACCACAGTTCTAGAGGGATTGGGGCCAAAGTTTCTTCTCTATCCTTCTATCAGGAAGGTAAAAGAATGCACTAGATGCAGATCTGAGTGCTACAAATATGTAAAAGAATTACTTTCTAATTCTGCAGTCACACAAATCTTCATACTAGGTAGTTTCAAGAATTTCAACCTAGCAAAACCCTGTCTTTAAAAGTATTATATCCACTGCAAAAGAGGAAATTGTTCATCAAGATGTTTTTCCAGACCCTGCATATTTTTGAATTTATTCACTGAGTAACTGGAAATGTGCCTTGAGTGGGACAGAACTGTTTTGCCCCTAAATTTACATATCACAGAAGGCCCCATAAAGTGGGGGAAAGGAATTATATGTGAACTTTCAAACTCCAGTGGTGAGCATAAAGCTTTAAAGTTACAAGACAGTGGCAGAGAATGCAATTGCTATACATGAAGTCCAATTTGTCTTGCAACTCACGTCACCCAAACTGTTTCCTGATCAGATTTGCTGAGCAGCGTTCAAAGAACTAGGCTGCAGGGGTTACAATGAATTCCTTCCAGAAATTTTGAAAAATCCAAAATTTGGAAACCTGAGGACAGAATATCTGTATTGACGCCTTTTTTTGTTGGATATTATCAACTAGAGACTTTATGACACAATCCTGGCAAGTATAGCATGATGTAGATATAACTTGTTTCATTGTCTTTATCATTCCCTACACTTACAGATGATCCTTTTTGTTGCTGGGAGTGGGGAGGTGTGAGCAAAGAACTAAGATGAAAGCCATAGGACATCTCTGACTGCAACACATATGACCCATTACAGCAGTGGATTATGACATCAGCAGATAAATGACAATTATAGCTGCAATGTATATCAGAAAATCTGGGCATAGCTAGGGAAAGTGATTGGGACACTCCCACCTTTTTGAAGCAGATCAGTCTTAAATGGCCTAAAAAGGCTTTAATGGGACGCAGAGTGGTCATATGCAATGACATAATAAAGCAAATCCTCTTTCAGACTATCATGGCTTCTGACTGAGCTATGCTGGCATTTTAAAAAACCTGGAATGTTACCTAACAGACTCTGGGTTTCTGCCTTGTGCTATTTATTTTGAAATCTTCCATTTAGTGAACAATTCAGATCCTGCTTTATCCCAGCTTACTGTATGTAATTCTGCAAGCTTTTCTATGCCTCCTTTGAGTTCACTGTATGAACAACATTTTCTGCTACTGAAAACACCAATTTTTTCATGTCGAGGACACAGCTGACTTTGATATATTATATACTAACCCTTATACATGGAAGCTGCATCTTCCCAATAAGATATGGAAAAGAGTACATTATGATGCACAATACAGAGAAACCTACTACATGGGGGAAAACAAGTTAATTCAAAATACATTTCATTGATACATCAAAAAGCAGCAGTTATATCGTGCAAACGTGTGCACGTCCACATAAACATAATTCCAGTAAGTTCTGCTTGTGCAAGTGCTGGTCCGCTGTACTTCATGGCCAGAGAGCTATAGAGACTTATAGTAACCAGGTACAGTGTTTTTGTTTGCTGGTCGAAGGTTGATCAGAGACCAGAATGGGCTTTTTCAGACCCTTTGAGATTGAAAGGGAGACATTTAGAGCTAATCTGAATAATGTATTGTTGCTTATGGCTGTAAGGAAGCTGTATTGTTGTGCTTGTTTGTCTGTCATTTTTCTTGAATACACCCTTCTCCCTTTGACCCCTGAATCTGGTGTATAAAAACCATGCCTGTAAATTTCACTCCTTGTCTCAAGAAGTGGACTTGATCCACGAAAGCTAGCAATAAAAATATAGCAGCTAGTCTTTAAAGTGCTACAATGTTTTTTATTTTGTTTTGTTTTCTGTTATGCCTAGAGACTTATAGGAAATCTCTTGTTGCAAAGTTCTCATAGTGACCTCATGACATGAGAAAGTCAAGTGCCAGATACAACGGTAAATTAAAAAGATGTTTTAAAAGTTTGTCTGACATAGGATGCTTGCTGCATATACTTGTGGGAAATTGAATCACAATAAAATGGCTTTAAATCAGATAGATCTAGTCAGTTTTTTTAAACTCTGGAAATTCATGAAAATTATTAAGTACCTTATGAACCTACACTGTCTGAAGTCTTACATACTGTAAAGCAGGGATTTGCAACCTGTGGGCCAGACCCAGCCCACAGCGCCATTCCATCCAGCCCACACCAATGACCCACTGGAAACAGAAGCGCCTGTGCAAATGTGCCTGCACCAATGCACCTGCCACAATTTACGGTGAGGGGAACCACGTGTCTGGCCCACTCAGTTGTTTGAGGGGGTGTGGTCTGGCCCGTGACACGAAAAGGTTGAGAACCCCTGCTGTACAGTATAGAGTTCACTATCGATTGCAGAACAAAACACAAATTTATACATTTCCTTGTCATGTTCTATACTACAAATTGATTTGTTTCAACATTTATATGACATGACTGAACATAATAAAAAACACACGTTACTTACAAATTCATGATGAGGCTCTGTTTCCTTCCTTAAAGGTGGATCAAATTTTACTTGTCCAACTATTGAAAAGAAGAAACAAAGATGAAGAAGAATGCTTAAAAATGTAAAATAATTTACAGTCAACCTTCTGAAGACAACAGATATGATAAGGCTATGATGGTTCGAATTAAAGAATCTCTAATTTAACTCTGAACTATAATGATTTTTTTAAAAGGACAATCATACTTCAAAATATAAATATCTATTTTTTTCAGTATTTTCCAGCATCTATGTTATTTCTCAGATTACACTGATTATTTTATTCCAGACTCCCCAATGTCTTTGTCATAGCAGGTTGAAAACCTAAGAAGAGCTTGAAAAAATGGTGTAGAAATACACCATGGCATTCCCCAGCTTGCACTCAGTCACAGCATTCTCTCAGGACAAGATGACATGAAACAGCTTTTAGTTTCAAGAACCAGAAAGAATATTAATGGATCACTAGAAAAGAACTGCTGCCTTTTAGAAGGCAAAACTGAATAAAAAATAACTTCAAAGTGCTTGTAAAATTACTTTATCATTATTATGTTGCAGAGCTAAATCATTTTCTTAAAAAGCAAGATAGAATTCATAAATATTTAACAATTAATTCCAATTTAATGTAAGAAACAAGAAATTGCCTTAAGGAAAATGCTACTGTACAAGGGTACAGCTACCAATTGATGGGAGTTGATGTTATACCCTAAGACAGTGATGGTGAACCTTGGCACTCCAGGTGTTCTTGGACTTCAATTCCCAGAAGTCCTGATCAGCACTCCTGTTGATCAGGGCTTCTGGCAATTGAAGTTCAAGAAACCTGGAGTGCCAAGGTTCGCCATCATTGCCCTAAGAAGTCCAAAGCTCTTGATTGGCAATATACTCACAAACTCATTCAGCTTATTTTCTTGGGTGGTACTTAACACTGCTTTACCTTAGTCCTAGGCTAAACATAGAATATCTATTCACCTCTGCTAAGAGAGAAAAGCTACCAGGTCTCCCTACTGTGTGTGGGTTGCTGGGTCAGAATCATGAAAATCTGGTGTCTTTTCTTCCCCAGCAGTACATATAAAGGGGGGGGGGGGGAGAGGAGCCAGTTCAACCAGCCCCAAGACTTGACTAAATACAGTGGTGTTGTAAAAGCGGGTCTTTCCTGTTGTTACCTACATCCATTCTTCATTTCCTTATCACCACTTGTTCTTTTGCCAACTGAAGTTTCATCTACTTCAATTATTATTATTTTTCTTCTACAACTTCCTATTATTATGTTTTGTATATCATCTATGATGCAAAGTCTAAAAAATGTGACATTGACTTAAAACGAACCAGTGTCATGACATGTGGTTATGGAAGGCATATGCACAATTAATTTTAAAATGTGTGTACGTACTTACAGTTTATCTCAGAGCGTGTTTTTTCTTCTCTGACATTCCTGCTTGTTGAGTGAATTCTATGAGGCACAAGAAGAGGCTAAGAAAAACATTACACAAAAAGGATGGTTTAACAAATGATGAAAGATGCTGTATATAACTGTCACAAAGACTCCAAGAAAACCTTTACATAATATTAGCAGTATTTAGTGGCTGAAATTCTGTTGCGTAAGTTACTCCATGGAAGGATGATGATGTCATCATCCTTATTTTTTAGAAATAAAAACTTCCCCAATTCTCCCCTAAAGGTACTGAGGCTCCTATGGAAATCTCCTTCATCGCAGGGAAGCTACTGCAGGTATGGAATGTAAGGGTAAAACTTTTGTTACCAAAACCTGTTATTGCTGGCAAAGTAAACCCAGACTTCCCCCTCCTATTCTATGGGCCCAATGGCTTCCCAACAATAAAAGGATTCCATGGGAGCTTTGGAACCTTTGGAGGTGTAAACAAATGTTTTGTTTCTGAAATTTCCTGAGCTGATTTCCTTTTGCCTTATACAGTTGTACCTCGCTTAAAGAGCATAATGTGTTCCACAGGATTGCTCTTTAAGTGACTTTGCTCTTTAAGCGAAACACCATTGTAAATGACCAATTGTGGGGGAGATTGCAAACCCCGATTTATTTGTTAAATGAGTTTTTGTTTGGTTTTATTTGTTAAGCAAAGCGAACATTCAGAGAAAATTCTGTTCTTTAAGCGAGTTACTCTTTAAGCGAGATGCTCTTTATGCGAGGTTTGACTGAGTAATACCTCGCATAATGAATTTAATTCGTTCTGCGAGGCTGCTCGCTATGTGAGATTTTTGCTATGCGAGTCAGACTCGCATAGCGAAAATTCCTATGGGGAAACTCGCATAACGAGCTTTTTTAGGGGAAAAACTTGCACAGTGAATTTTTTTCATTATGCAAGTTTCCCCCCCTAGAAATGCTCGCTACACAAGCGTTTCCATAAGGGAAGTCAGACTCGCATAGCGAAAATTTTCATTATGCGAGTCAGCTTGCTTTTTCAAAAACCCACTTGTTAAGTGAGTTTTTCGCTAAGCGAGTTACTCGCTAAGCGAGGTTTGACTGTATTGCTCCTGCTAATGATCATGGCAGGTATTAACTGAATAAACAGATGAAGATAGATGATGATAACATTATATATTTTGGCTACTGTGTATTCACTTGTCATTTTCAACACTCTATTATGCAGCTGCAGTATGGGTGCACTGTACAGACACTCTGAGATGATACACGTGACTGCAAGGCAGTTTAGCTAAGACTAGGACATTTCAGATAAGGGCAAAAGAAAGGATTGCTATTGTTAGCTTTATCTTCTTTTTTAAATACATTATTCTTAAATTCAGTAAATTATAATAAACTGTCCAACTAAAATAATTTTAGTCACGTAAACTGAACTATCAACAAGGTTCAAAAATCCTAGTCTAACCTTAAGGTTTATTGTGAAGTGATTTTGGCCCTTGAAGAAGAGCTCCATATATAAAATACAAATATTTGTAACCGATTGTTTAATATTATCCATCCAATGTATTGCTTGGAATTATTTGACATGGCAAAAGTGTTTCAGATATAATATGATGGTATTGTAGACACAATGGGCACAAAGCTGAGCGAGTTGAGGAGGATGGTGGAGGACAGAAGTGTCTGGCGGACAGTGGTCCATGGGGTTGCAAAGGGTCGGAATCGACTGTGCGACTGAACAACAAAATGCTCTTATTTCCAAAGCATTGGTGCTAGTAGTATTCTTACCTCAGGATCTTCATCATCAAAATCATGGTAGGTGGAATGATCAGGATTATTCATTTTATCCAACAGTTCAATAGCAAGGGCCCGGTTTAAGGGCTGAGTAATAAAGGGGTGCTAAAGAAAAGATAAAACAGGAGATGAAGTGGTATTTTAATGTAAAAAGAGGCTTCTCAAATATATTGGATGGGCTCCTTACTAAAACAGAACAAAAACATATAGAAACTGACAATGAACTCTAGCCAGCAGTGCTCATTCCTGCAAAGAAGACAAGCAGCTTCAAGGAAAGAAAATTGGCCTTCCACAGGACCTTAATACCATTACCAGTGTTGAACTAAATGGATGTGCAAAGGAGAAGGAGCCCCAATAATCTGGCTATGAAACACATCCAAATCATCAGCCACAATTCAATCCGAGTATACTTTTTTTCCTGCCCCAGGATGCTAGGAGACCTGGTCTTGGAGGCCAGATGATTCTGGGCCACCTTTGCCTTCTGAAGCAAGCAGGAAAAATGCCACCAGCATGAATTTGTTTACGGTGCATCCTAACTTGCCAAGAAGTGACCCACACACCATAATCATGGAGCCATCTACTGTGGCATGCAGAATTTAACGCCGGGACTGCAATGGACTGCTGCAGCCTTGAGGATATGGACATGGTGCACCTTCAGTCAGTCCATCTGGCATGGCCTCTTCTACTTCCATTACCATTGGGAATCAGAGTTCTTCCTCCGCTCATTTTGCCGTTGGGCCCGATAGGATGATTTCCAGTGGCATTTCCTCCACTGAGGGGACCATCAACCCACCTAAAGGAGCTCACCCCACCCCCCATAGCTGTTGGCCGCTTTAGGGAGTCAGGTTATTTACCACCGCCCAACACACAGTGTTGAGTCGCTGGCTGTACAGTCTACTCCATTACTGTAGCAGAATGTCGGGCCAGACATGGACATTCAAATACATGCAAATGATTTAGAATCTAGTGATACCTCGGATAACGTTTACATTGGATAACATTATGTTAATGTTATCCGATGCATCAGATAACAACGATTTGTGATGCAAATGTTTCCCTCATTCCCTGAGGCGTGGCTGTGACTTACCAGTTTGCCTTGGGAAAAAGGGAGGGGGCTGCCTGCTCTCTTTATCTCAAGGTTGCAAGATCTCAATAACAATAACAGCATCTGATCCTCAGCAGCATACCTCCTTGGGAGACCCTTGTCTAATTACAAAAGCTTGCCAGACCAACATGACTAGTTTAGGGGAACAAAAGCAAACTTTATAAAGGGGTGGTTTAAAATGTAAACAAGACCTTCCAAGATCACCAAGACATGGGGAGGAAACTCTTTCAATATGTCCTGACTCCATTTTAAAAGCTAAGAGGGATAGAAGCAAACCCCAAATGGATGACAACATTTACCATCATGCAGAGTTGACATATGGAGCCATGTGCACAGGAATCAGTTTTAAAAGCTAACAGCAAGAGTGCCCAAACTTTTCATGCCACGGGCCAGTCATGTGGTTCATGGGTGCCCAAACTACAGCCTATGTGCCAGATCTGGCCCAGAAACCAATTCATCTGGCTTGTTCTACCCTCACCACTCCCAGAAGCGGAAGCTGGGTGAGTTTTACTTCTGCTTCTGGTGTCATTGGCTGGATCCGGCCCATAGGCCATAGTTTGGGCACCCCTGGCTAACAGGGATAGAAGCAGGACCCAAAATGAATGCCAACATTTACCAACATGCAAAGTGGCCATCTGGAGCCATGTTCACAGGAATCCATTGGTGTCATGGACCAGATCCGGCCCACAAGCCCTGTTAACAGCAGGGGTGCCCAAACATTTCAGGCCATGGGCCAGTCACGTGGTTCATAGGTTCCAAAACTGTGGGCCAGGGCCAGCCCATAACATCAATTTATCTGGCCCACTCAACCCTCGTCGCTCCCGGAAGCGGAAGTCGAGTGAGTTTTACTTCCGTTTCTGGGAGTGATGAGGGTGGTGTGGGCCAGATGAATTGGTGTCATGGGCCAGATCTGGCCCACAAACCTTGCTAATAGCAGGGGTGTCCAAACCACCCCTTTATAAAGTTTGCTTTTGTTCTCCTAAATTAGGCTGGTTTGGCAAGCTTTTGTAATGTATTTACCCTTTAGACAAAGGTTCCAGCATATTTCCTTTTTTCCTTGAAGTCTGTGTTGCTTATCTCTATGGAGTTAACGTTATCTGAGTCACCTGCATAGGGTTTTAACGTTATCTGATGCATGCATCAGATAAGGCTAAAAATCGGGTAATGTTAAGACTTGTGGAACCAAGTCTTAATGTTATCCGAGGTATTACTGTACTCTTCCCTAGCAACACCTTATGGGAAATTTTCTTTACATAACAATATGACAAACTGATTAAATTTTAGAACAGCTTGGAAAATAAAGAGTCATACCTGTAGCAGTTTTTCAGCTGTTGGCCTCTTTTTAGGATTCTTGGTAAGTGCCATTTTCACAAAATGATGGAAACTATTTGACCTTCAAAATGAAATGACAGATGTTAGAAAGCTACTCAGTGAACACCATGATTAATGCAATGCAGCTTCAGCACCATAGCATTTACCATTTCATTTTGTCCTTTAGCTTAGGAGGCTGAAAGTTGCTTTTTGTCATTAAAAAGAGTGCTCTGAAAAAGAAGAACAGTGGTGAGTTTAGATCCAGTAGGTACAGTATCACAAGTTTTCAATAAGGAAAAAAAACCCAATAATAATAATAGCAAATTAGACAGAAAGAGGACCCACAACCTACGTAGCAGCTCTTGTAAGACTCCATTATCCACAAGGAATAAGTGATAGTCTTCATCTGTTGTAACTCTGTATTGATAACCACAACCTCCTACTTATTACATTCTTCTGTTGCAAGAAACAAAAGAAAAAGGCAAAAAAGTAGCTGCACCTTAAAGACTGTTATATTCAGACATGACTAAAGAAGCGGATTTGATCCATGAAAGATCACATCAAAATATAGCAGTTAGTCTTAAGTGTCACAATATTTTTTTACTTTTGGCTTTGTTTTGTTTCTTGTTTGAGATGCTTGCAAGATCAACACGGCTTCAAAATCTTCCCAGAGACATGCAAGAAAAACACAGCTTCATACAAAGGTTCAGGGAAGAAGTGGAAACAGGAATGACTGGTCACGTGCAGAGGATTTTAGCTATTTCTGATCAACCTCAGTGAGAAGCAGCATGCTGCAAAGGAAATGTGTGACCTCTTTAGGAGCCTGCAACCACTTTGAGAGAACTTCTGTGGTCCCTGGTATGCTATTTACTCTGTCACTTACTGTCTTGGGTCAAAAAAGGCTACTGCAAAGTGTCTAATGTGAAAGTTTAAACACAGAAAGTGTGTTTAAAACCAGCTGTCAAAATAAATCTATTTCTAGAACGTGGAGAAAAACATCATCCTATTATAAATCCATAAAAAGAAAAGCATTTCTACACAGGGACTACCACCGTTTTTATTCCTAATACAACTGAATCCTGGCAAGACTGAGTGGTTGGGGGTCCTGTGTTATCTCGGGAACTACCACCTTTGGTTCTGGACGGGGCAGTCCTGCCCCAAACAGACCCGGTACGTAACTTGGGGGTCCTCCTGGACTCGCGACTACTGCTCAAAGAGCAGGTGGCAGTCGTGGCCAGAAGGGCCTTTGCACAACTTCGTGTGATTTGTCAGTTACGGCCGTTCCTAGACTGGGACTCCTTGCTCATTGTCACACATGCCTTGGTCACCTCCAGACTTGAATATTGTAATGCGCTCTACATGGGGCTGCCCTTGGTGACCATTCGGAGGCTTCAGCTGGTCCAGAATGCAGCTGCACGAGTAGTGTTGGGATGTGGGCGTTATGCCCATGCCTCACCTCTGCTGAGGGAGCTGCACTGGCTCCCAGTTTGCCTCTGGGTGCAATTCAAGGTGCTGGTTATTGCCTTTAAAGCCCTTTATGGTAGTGGTCCAGGTTACTTGAGAGACCGCATCGTCCCAAGGACATATACCCGGCCCACCAGAGCGGACCGGAGAGGCTCTCTGGTTGTGCCATCAGCCAGAGCGGCACAACTCTCTGGCACTAGAAGGAGGGCCTTCTCAGTGTCCGGTCCGGCCCTGTGGAACCTCCTCCCGACAGAGCTGCGCCTGCAGACGGAGTTGCTGTCCTTCAGGAAAGGAGTGAAAACCTGGCTGGCAGGCCTGATCTGGGGAGTGGATGGTTCAATTTTCCCAGCTAGTTGGATGGTTTGAACCCCCATTATGTCCAAGTTATAATACCTAGCTTTTCATTAAGTTTTTAAGCTTTTTAAAAGGTTTTAATTTTTTAAAGTGTTTTTAGAATTGTTGGAAATCGCCCTGGGTCCCTTCGGGGAGGAGGGCAATAAACAAATATAAATACTGTAAATAAAACACATGTGTTTAGAACACATTCCTGGAGCCATGAGGAAAAAAAGACAGGAAAAAAGATTCCTACCTTCTCCTGTCATCACAATGAGTGGATAACCCTGATTTTGCAGACTATCTATTCAATGAATAGGAAAATCCACTTTTGTAAAAACCCCAAGTCACATTTATCCTATGGCAATTAGGCTTGTACAGTTTCTTCTTCAATGTTCCTCAAGTGTTGCACTTTACATAGAATTACGAACCTCATTGGATGTAAGTCAAACATTGGGGGCTGGAGTTCTGCTAGTTCTATAGCAGTGATCCCAACAGCCCAAAGGTCACAAAGTTGATTATAGCCACCCTTCCTTTCTACTGCAGCAACTTCAGGGGCCATCCTAAAAATAATAAAAAAGACATTTTGGAAAATGCTCTTTCATTCCTGTCTTTTTAAAGTCAGCACTGCTCAGATACTTTTTAGGACATTTCTATGCTAATATTCCTGTTCACAGAAATTATTGAAGAATTGAGTTGGAAGTGACCTATGAGGCCACTGAACCCCCTGCTCAAGGCAGAAATCCAAATCAAAATAGATCTGACAGATGGTTGTCTAATTTCTTCTTGAATGTCTCCAGCTCTCACTACCTCCTGAGATAATTGTTTCCAATGTTATAGTGCTCTTATAGTTAGGAAGCTTTTCCTGATATTCAACTGAAATCTGTCTTCCTGTCGCTTGAGCCCATTATGATGTGTCCGGCACTATGTTATAATAGAGAACAGATCTTGCCTCTTCTCTGTATAACAATCTTTTAAGACTTAAAATTTAAGTAGTTGAAAAGTGCTATCATTTCCTTACTCATTCTCCTTTTTTCAATGCTAAACATGCCCAGTTGCGTCAGTTTTTCCTTATAGGGTTTTGTTTCCAATCCTCTGATCGCCCTTGTTGTCATCCTCTGAACCTGTGGCACTTTGTTGGTATCCTGAAGTGCAGTGTCCAGGACTAGACACAGTATTCAAGATGAGGTTCAACCAGTGCAGAATAGAAGAGATCTAGTACCTCGCAGGTTTTTGAGACTATACTTCTGTTAATGCAGCCTAAAATAACATTTGCCAGTTTTGCAGCCAAGGAGCACTGTTGGGTCATATTCATCTTGTGATCTACAACAATTCCAAAATTCTCCTCACTTATTGTATTACTGAACCAAGTAGCCCCTCCATCATGTATTCCCCCCCCCCACTAATTGTAAAACTTTTAAATTTTTAGTGTTACATTTTATTCTTTATTCTTTTTCAACCCAATGCTTGAGCCTATCAAGATTGTTTTGAATTGTTTTTTTCTTCCAGAGTATTTGCTATTCTATCCAATTTTTTGTCATCTACAGATATTGTAAGGATTTCCTACACCCACTAATCTAAGTTATTAATAAAAATGTTAAAGAGTACCAGACCCAGGACTCAGTGTTGGGATACAGCAGGTTCACCCAAGTTCACCAGAACCATTAGCAGAAATTCCAGCTGCCTCCACCCATCCAAGTTTTGAAGTAAAGCAGTCTTAATTCAGGTGCAACACAGGGCTTTCGCCCTGTCCACATCCAGCATACCACGCCCACAGAGTAGATAGTAAAAAAAATTGAAACCCACCACTGCCAGGACTACCCCACTTGTTACCCCCTCCCAGCATGAGAAGCACTCTGAGTACAATTATGTAAACAACTATGTATCCACTTGACAGTTGTTCTATTCAGCCCACATCTGGTTAGCTTTCTAACCAGAATATTAATGAGGCACTTTGTCAAAAACTTTGTTGAAATCAAGATATATTACATCCACAACATCTCTGTCATCTACTAGGAAGGTTACCCAATTAAAAAATGAGACTATTCTGGCAGGGTTTGTTCTTCACAAATCTGTGTTGGCATATATCACTGAGTTGCTTTCAAGGTGCTTGCAGAATGACTGCTTTATAATCTGCTCCAGAATTGTTCCTGGGATTGATGTCAAGCTAACTAGTCTGTTGCTCATATTACTTTTATTTAATACACAGAATTTAACTACTTTTCCCAGTGTTAAGTCAGCATCAATGGCTAAGAACAGGACAATTTTCTTTTAACTTGCTGGCTGGCCTAACTTTGCCTAAGAACTGTGGATAAAGAGGCCAAGAAAGCATTTGTGTAAATCAAGAGCAGAGGTACAATCCACCTTGAACCATTTTTGTGGGAACAAAGGGATCAGGACATACTTTATAACCCCCAGTCAAGCTAATTTTCATCTGCACCAGAATTCAGCAGCATCACTGATTCTGGGGTTTAATTTAGTCCTCATGAAGCAGTGCATCCTTTCACCAGTGTGGCACATTTGGCAATTTGAAAAAAAAAACACTTCTGATAAGAGGCAGCAGGAAAAGCAAAGTTGGAGTTCCATAGCACAAATTGTATTCTGCCAATGGGACACTGGACTGCCCCCCCCCCTTAATAGTTTTAGTAGAATAACAAGTAATGTTGTGTTCTAGAAATATATAAGGCACAATTACCAGTATGGAGTTCCAATGAAAGATTTCCTTTTGGCTATGGTAGCTGTTATCTGTGCTGCTACTCCAAAATCAGCTGTAAAAGGAAGACAGCAAGTGATACAATAAAACTTTTTTTAAGTCATGTCAGAAGCACACAAAGGTGCTTTATGGGTTGAAAGGATTTTTTGCTGGAGGAACTCTGCTCAGGGGATGCCTGAATGAGGCTCCTTTCATGTCTCCAAGATCTTTTCCCACCAAAGTGGTCCCTATTTATCTACTTGCAATTTCTTGCTTTCTAATTGTTAGGTTGGTGGGAGCTGGGACAGAGACAGGCATTCATTCCATCATGCAGTACTCTGGTCTTGAACTGCTGACTTGCTGACCTTCCAGCTAACAAGGCAAGCTTCTTAATCACTGAGCCACCACAGTCCCTTACAATAAAACTTACTATAATAAATGCCACAGTTTGTATGGAAAATATCATTACTGCACAGAGAGAACAATTTTATAAGCCTTTGTATCATTAGTTGCATATTTCCTTCTAAGTGTACAAAAAAAAAGGCTACCCAGGCTCTATCTTGTGAATCACTGGCTGACTGTCACAGAAGTAGCCTTTTTAGTCTGCAGCAACAAAGACAACAAAGAGCACTTTAAAGATGAGCAAGTTTTATTTTTCATAAGCCTTTGTCAATTACAGTATTGCTCACTTCTTCAGACACCGCAGAAGACTGAGATGAAGAGCTTCAACCTTAAGAAGTTTCTTCCGTCAAACAAATCTTGTTCATCTTGAGCTACCATGATTCTTTGTTGTTTCTGCCTAAGTAATCAACTACAGCTACTGTATACGCATTTTAAACAGAATCCCTGTAATTATTTTTTTCAAAATGACCTCTGGAAAGACAGATGCTTCATAAAAGGTATAATCTTTAAATGGTTCAGACTATTTAAAACAGAAAATGAATAACCCAAAGAAGCTACAAGAGTAAGCAGGTGAAAAAAATGCATTATATTCCAATTTTTGGAATTGGACATCAAGAGAAGCCCTTGACATACTCCCATATCACCTATTTGAATCATGGTCATAAGCTTTATGCTTTTGTTAGATAAGACAAGAACAAATGCACAGTGCTAAGCAATTCAATCCTTCAGATTTTTCAGTGCTTACAAAACAAACAATTAAGCACTTATAAAAGTGAAATTATATGGGAGCACTTACCTAACTTCACGTGGCCATTATCAGTTAGAAGAATATTTGCTCCCTAGAGGAAAAATTGCAACATAAAACTGTTTAGATGTTATTTTCTTTCATAATAACACATGCAACAATCATATTATTAAAATATCTAGAATATAAATACTAACAATGGAATGAACCTATTGCCAAACTGTTAATCATATATGAAAAACAAAAATGCACACACTGTATACTAATCAACTTCAGCCACTCTCAAGACAGAAAGACCTACCCATAGATGGAAAGATTATTAAAACAAATGCTTTAAATAACAGAGGAAAGGGATGTAAAAGGCAAAGGAGAAAGGAAAAAATACAATCACTTGAATACAAAATTTCAAAGAAAAGCAAGGAGAGATAAGGAAACCTACCTGAAAGAACAGTGCAAAGAAATAGAAGAAAACAACACAAGAGGCAGGACTAGAGATCTTTTTTAAAAAAATGGGGAAATCAAGGGAACGTTTAAAGCAAAAATGACCATGATAAGCGACAAAGACAGCAAGGAGTTAGCTGATGCAGAAGAGATTAAGAAAAGATGGAAAGAGTACACAGAGGAACTCTACAAAAAGGACCTCAACACTCCTGATAATAACAATGATGAAGAAATTGAACTTGAACCAGACATTCAAGAGTGTGAAGTCAGAAAGGCCCTAAAAAACACTGCAAACAACAAAGCCAATGGAGATGATGGTATCCAAGTTGAACTTTTCAAAGCCCTAAAAGATGATGGAATCAAATTATTGGATTCTATATGTCAACAGATTTGGAAAACACAACAATGGCCACAGGATTTGAAAAGATCAGTATAATTTCCAATCCCCAAAAAGGGTAATGCCAAAGAATGTTCAAATTATCGAACAATTGCACTCATCCCACACGCTAGCAAGGTGATGCTCAAGATAATACAGGATAGACTGCAGCAGCACGTGGAGAGAGAATTACCAGAAGTGCAGGCGGGGTTCAGAAGAGGCAGGGGGACTAGAGACCACATTGCCAACATACGTTGGATCATGGAAAAAACAAAGGAATATCAGAAACAAGTCTACTTCTGTTTCATTGATTACACTAAGGCCTTTGACTGTGTGGACCACAACAAAATGAGGCAAGTAATTAAAGAGATGGGAATACCAGAGCACCATATATACCTCATGAGATATTTGTACATGAGTCAAGAAGCAACAGTTAGGACAGAATACGGAAGGACAGAGTGGTTTGGAATAGGAAAAGGAGTAAGACAAGGTTGCATTTTGTCACCCTGCTTATTCAACTTATACACAGAGCACATAATGTGCAATGCAGGGATGAAGGAATCACAATTTGGGATCAAAATTGCTGGGAGAAACATCAACAATTTGACATATGCAAATGATACCATCCTCATGGCAGAAAGTGAGGAGGACTTAAAGAAGATCTTGAGTAGGTTGAAAGAAGAAAGTGCAAAAGCTGGCTTGAGACTCAATATAAAGAAAACAAAGATAATGGCAACAGGCCCTATCAGTCCCTGGAAAATAGATGGGGAAGAAGTAGAAGCAGTGACAGATTTTACTTTCTTAGGATCAAAGCTCAATGCAGATGGCGATTGCAGCCATGAAATAAAAAGGCGACTGATTCTTGGGAGGCAAGTGATGAGAAACCTGGGGAACATAGTGAAAAGTAGACACATCACATTGCAAACAAAAATTCATATAGTCAAAGCAATGGTATTCCCGGTGGCAATGTATGGTAGTGAGAGCTGGACCATTAGGAAAGCTGAGCGCAGAAGAATAGATGCCTTTGAGATGTGGTGTTGGAGGAGAGTTTTGAGAGTCCCCTGGACACCAAGGAGAACAAATAGGTCAATCTTAGAAAAAAAATTAACCCTGACTGTTCTTGAGAAGGTCAAATAGTAAAGATGAAGCTAAAGTACTTTGGACATCAAATGAGAAGAGACGATTCGCTTGAGAAAGCCTTGATGCTGGAAAGGGTGGAGGGCAAAAGAAGAAGGGGGCGGCCAAAAATGAGATAGCTACCGGTAGATGGTATTGTAGACACAATGGGCACAGAGCTGAGTGGGTTGAGGAGGAGGATGGAGGACAGAAGTGCCTGGCGGACAGTGGTCCACGGGGGTGCAAAGGATCAGATCAACTGTGTGAATGAACAACAACAATTAGACAGCAGGATTCTGCCACAGAAAAGGGATAAAATATACTCATAAAATAATGCTTAATATATTATCTTTGATCTCTGTCAGTAAAATAGTATACTGAACATCACAGTAAGATACCATGTTGTATAGATTCGACATCTGTACACAATGAATGTGTAAGACAGCACATTCAAAAAATGTAGCAGAAATCTAACCTACATCTAATATAGCATCAACTTTACAAAATGGGGCTCCTTTGCCTTCCTACTCACTTCTCCAACTGTGACTCCCCCAATTCATCCTTGATGTTTGATAGATCTGTCAAGCATGGCAAACTGATTTTAATCAAGGGGATTTAGACATTGATTTAAACCAAATTATCTGTAGGTACATTTTCAGACAATCCCTGAATGGTACTGCAAATAAGCCCACTAATTCATTTTATAACTAAACAAAGTATTTTTTAGGCTCTACAGCAGTGTCTCCCAACATTTGGTTTTTGGACTTCAATTCCCAGAAGCTTAATTCAATTCCCCAAAGCACTGCTCAGCCAATGTACTAACTTAGGCTTCTGGGGATTGAAGTCCAAAAACCAAAGGTTGGGAAACACTGTGCTACAGGCAGGAATAATTTGTATAACTTTTCAGAAAAGTATCTGTGCATATATGTTGTATGGTATCATGATGATTTCATCTTACAGCAACCATAATATCATTTGTAATGTATTTCAGGAGAAGTTTAATCAATGCCAATTTTCAGTCAGTTTCCAAGATCAAGCAGAATCCAGGATTCTTGGTCCTTGGAGTTCTAGTCCAATACTCTTATCTGCTATACTACATTGTAAATAAACTAGTTTTTACTAATATTATTATATCTTTATCTGTTTTAACAAAGTACTTTCCTCGGTAACCATATTATGCAGATTGTTTTATATTAGCAGTTATTCTTTAAGAGAATTTTTACTGCATTGTTGTTGTTCAGTCGCACAGTCGATTCCGACCCTCTGCGACCCCATGGACCCTGTCCGCCAGGCACTCCTGTCCTACACCATCCCCCTCAACTTGCTCAGCTCTGTGCCCATTGTCTCTACAATACCATCTAGCCATCTCATCTTGGGCCGGCCCCTTCCTCTTTTGCCCTCGGCCTTTCCAAGCATCAAGGCTTTCTCAAGTGAATCCTCTCTTCTCATCTGATGTCCAAAGTACTTTAGCTTCATCTTTATTATTTGACCTTCTAATGAGCAGTCAGGGTTGATTTCTTCTAAGATTGACCTATTTGTTCTCCTCGCTGTCCAGGGGACTCTCAAAACCCTTCTTCAACACCACATCTCAAAGGTGTCTATTCTTCTGCACTCAACTTTCCTAATTGTCCAGCTCTCACAACCATACATTGCCACCGGGAATACCACTGCTTTGACTATGCGAATTTTTGTTTGCAATGTGATGTCTCTACTTTTCACTATGCTCCCCAGGTTTCTCATTGCTTGCCTCTCAAGAATCAGTCGCCTTTTTATTTCATGGCTGCAATCTCCATCTGCAGTGAGCTTTGATCCTAAGAAAGTAAAATCTGTCACTGCTTCTATTTCTTCCCCATCTATTTTCCAGGGACTGATAGGGCCTGTTGCCATGATCTTGGTTTTCTTGATATTGAGTCTCAAGCCAGCTTTTGCACTTTCTTCTTTCAACCTAAACAGGAGCTTCTTTAGGTCCTCCTCACTTTCTGCCATTAGGGTGGTATCATCTGCATATCGTAAATTGTTGATGTTTCTTCCAGCAATTTTGATCCCAAACTGTGATTCCTCCATCCCTGCATTGCGCATTATGTGTTCTGTGTATAAGTTGAATGAACAGGGTGACAAAATGCAGCCTTCATTTACAACCAATAAACCAAACCTGCAAAGCAGAACTGCCACCATTCTCCCCAAAACTATCAAGAATCCGGGTAGCAGGACAAGGCAATACAGTCTATAGGGATTCATTTATAGCTTAATTAAGATTGTACTCCTTTTATATACTTGTGTTATAGATCATAGACTTGTATTAGGTTTTTATACTGAATGCTAGATTTCATTATTGTATGTAGCTGACTGGAAAAATACAACCTAGCCTCTTGAAGGAATGCATGCTGTCCTTGAAGTGCCTAGCTGTGGCCGGCGTTAGAGATAAGAAGGGGTCTCCAGTCATTTATAAAGAACACTATATAGTTGTGTTTTTATACTCATATCTCACACTCCCTCCTCCTCCCCTCCTTTTTTCTCCTGGCTGAGGAATCTCTTTGTGTGTATGACTGTATCAGAGATATGCCAAGCAGTTTGCTGAAAGCAAGAAAGCTAGCTAGCACAGAAGATCACAACAGACACTTCGTAGGTTTCTTCAGACGTGAAGAACTTAATAAAGCTTTTGCATTGGATCCAAGCATTTCAGACTCAATTCCTTCGCGTCGATTGTTGGGGCTGGTTTCTCAACAACAGTCAAAACCCAGATAATGCTAAAACTTGATTCCACAAGTCTTAGTGTTATCAGATAACGTTAAAACTTCATAGAGATACACTGTAACCAGCACTGGCTGCAGCAAACATTTTGCGATGCATCCCATAGGATTTTAACATTATGCGATGCAATTTTCCCCCCAGATTGCTTAATGTTATGTGGTTTTAGCATTATTTGGTGAAAATTTTATCCGAGGTATTACTGTACAGTAGTACCTCAGATAATGATGAGACTTGGTTCCACAAGTCTCGTCGTTATCCGGTTTTTAACGTTGTGCGATGCATTGATCGCACAACGTTAAAAAAAGCCCTGTTTCCCTGGAGGCTGCAGCAAGCCAGAACATCGGGATTTGAATCCTGACGTTTTGGCTTGCTGCACTTGCTGAGGACGTCGGGGAAGCCCAGAAACAGTTTGGATCGGGTCTTCCCACCTTCCTGGACCCGGCAGGGGGGTCAGGGAGCCCAAAATTAGTACAAAAAAAGTCCTTCAAAATTAGCACGCATTGGCTCTAGGGAGGTTGGGAGACCCAATGCGTGCTAATTTTGAAGTTCCCCCACCCTCCTGGAGGCTGCAACAAACCAAAACGTCAGGATTCGAATCCTGACGTTTTGGCTTGTTACAGCCTCCAGGAGGGTGGGGGAACTTTGGAAACAGCTTGGATCGGGTCTTCCCACCTCCCTGGACCTGGCAGGGGGGTCAGGGACCCCAAAATTGGTAAAAAAAGGTCCATTTTTAAACCAATTTTGGGCTCCCTGATCCCCCTGCCGGGTCCAGGGAGGTGGGAAGACCCTATCCAAGCTCTTTCTGGGCTTCCCCGACGTCCTCAGCAAGTGCAGCAAGCCAAAACATCAGGGTTCGAACCCTGACGTTTTGGCTTGCTCCACTGGCTGGGGACATCGGGGAAGCCCAGAAACAGCTCGGATCGGGTCCCCTGCCTGCTCCAGAGAGATCAGAGGACCCAATCTACAGCTGCAGGGTGGCTGGAGAAGCTGACGGGGATTCCCTGTCGGCTTCCCTAGCCACCCGCCCTTGCCTCCGCAGCTGTGGGGTGGCTGGGGAAGCTGACGGGGGAGCCGCCATCAGCTTTCCAGCCACCCGACCCCTGCCTCCGTAGCTGCAGGGTGGCTGGGAAGCAGAACGGAGAACCCTGTTCAGTTTTCCAGCCACCCTGCTGTTAAGAACGACTGTATCGGATAACGCTAAAAAGAACGTTCTCCGGTGCAAATCTTTCCCCCCAAATTTGTCGTCATTATGCGGTTTTAGCATTATCCGGTGCAATCGTTATCCGGGGTATTACTGTACTTGGTTTTAATACCATGATTAACTCTTCAAGCCAAGTAACCAAACAATTGGATGGAAATTTTATATTTTATTACAGATAGTCAAAAACGTAAAAAGATAAAAGTCTCAACAAGTTTCAAAAGAGATTTCAACAATCTCTGGATTGTTAAACTGGGTGAGTTAAAAAACCATGAGTGTCATATATGCTAATATTCTGAAGAGTGCCAATGATGTACTGCCAGAAGCCAAAGTAATCAAGCAGGAAATGCTGAGCTGTACAGAGACCAGAGTCCTATTTCTTAATGCCTATTGGTGTTAAGTCCATCAGTGTAAACCATAATAGCAAATTGCTGCCAATTAGAGAGCCAGCATACGTAACCTGAATTTTTTGGAATAGTAGCCATGTTAGTCTGTGGTTCAGGCATATCAGAAAACAAAACAAAATAAATAAAACAAAATAAAATAAAATAAAAAAAACTGTAGCACTTTAAAGACTAATTGCTAAGTTTTAATGTTAGCTTTCGTGGATCAAGTCCACTTCTTCAGACCTTCATATGTAACCTGACACACAACAAGAAGTGCCTAAACCAATTTCTCAACCAATGGCAATTTGCTGCTGAAATTTATGCCAAAGGATTCTTATTCATATACAATAACTCTTTAATTATATCCCAGTCAATAGATTATAAAATACAAATTCTATAGAAACGGTTTACCAGAGGACAAATCACATATTCAAAAATTCACTCTTGACTAAAAAAATCAAGAAAACAGCAATTAAATATACACTCCAGATGTTCTCAAATGAGAATGTACAGGGGAAAAAATCCTATTCAAAACTTTCACTAGGGAAAAAGGCACATGGATAGACTAACTCGCTCCTTAGCAAATGCATTCATTTGCTTATCCAGCAGTCAAGTATGCAAGACTAAGATAAATCTTTAACAAAGGCACATAGTCAAGGGCTGGAGAGCAGCGATCAGAGTGATGTTCAAAAACAAAGGAAGAGCAAGCATGCAGTCAAACAAAAGATACAGCATAAATTGCAGTCTAAATGCATTTGTTTCTGCCTGTGTCCCAAACACACTGAGACAAGACAGAATGGTACATCCTTTAAATTGTCAAACTCTGGCTTTGATCCAGAACAGCCTGAGCACAAAGCTTTACTGCCAATTCACGCTCTGTGACATTTCAACAGCCCCAGGAAATCTATATCTGGGTTTGACAGTGCTCGGACCTGGTCTGCGGCACCATTTCATATGGCCCACCACCCTCACCACCACTACCGTCAGAAGTGGTGGAATCAGCGAAAAAAGAAAAAAATGTCACCCTCGCTCCCGCTGCCAGAGGCAGCAGAAGTGGCAAAAACATGCTGTAAATGCACCTGCAGCTGTTGTAAATGTGCTTACGACAGGCACCAATGTGTTTTACTACACCATTTATGGCGGGGGAACCATGTGTCCAACCCACTAAGCTGTGTGAAGGGGTGAGGTCTGGCCCGTGGTGGGAAAATATTGAGAACCCCTGCTCTAGAATAAAGAAATATAATGTACGGGAAATAGATGGGGAGTGGGGGAAACGGGAATCCCCTTCTTTAGCATGAGCAGAACTGCCTTCAGATTATATAAAGAGTGCTTTAGGTCCTACCTCATGTTTACCTCACCTTATTAATATTTAAGTGTAAATATTATACTTGACATCCTCTGAAAGGATATGTGCGTCAAGTTCAAGAACAAATCTTCTTGAGGGTATGCAAGAGCAAAAACAAATTAGAAGATAGAGGAAGGAACTTGCTGGTCAAGGAACAACATTAAAGGAGGATATATCCCCTACGAATAGGCTGGGCATTGGAGTCCCTAAATGCAAGTGGGGACTGCTTGCTGACAAGAACACGCTGTGTGGATGTGGAGAGATACAGAATCCAGCTCATTTACTGGTCTGCCGATTACTGCCAGAAACATGCATCAATGAGGTTTAGCCAATGACAAAGTCAAGAAAGTGGCTTTATTTTGGCAGTCCAGTGTTTGATGGGGAAACGAAAGAATAATTTTGTTGTTCAGTCGCACAGTCGATTCTGACCCTTTGCGACCCCATGTACTACTGTCCGCCAGGCACATCTGTCCTCCACCAATCTCCTCAACTCGCTCAGCTCTGTGCCCATTCTGTCTACAACACCATCTAGCCATCTCACTTTTGGCCGTCCCCTTCTTCTTTTGCCCTTCACCCTTCCCAACATCAAGGCTTTCTCAAGCGAATCCTCTCTTCTCATTTGATGCCCAAAGTACTTTAGCTTCATCTTTACTATTTGACCTTCTAAGTGTTATCTATCTATGTATACAAAGTACAACACACAGAACAGAGGCCCTATTACCATGTTTTCCTGAAAATAAGACACCATCTTATTTTTATTTTTCCTCAAGAAGACACACTACAGCTTATTTTCAGGGGATGTCTTATTTTCTTACCGCTCCGTGCCGGTAGCCACACCTATAACTACTGGTGTTGCATAGCCACAACTGCATCCTGGGAGTTGTAGTCTAATAATATCCACACCTATCGCTATTCGTATGTCTAATTTTCAGGGTATGGCTTATATCGTGTGAATGCTCAGAGATCCTGCTACGGCTTATTTTACGGGTATGTCTTATTTTCGGGGAAACACGGTATATTGTCATTAGTATACCTTTTGAAAAATGCATCTGTCCTTCCTAGAATTAATTTCATATCATTTCTATTTTTTTAAATAAAGCAATAAACAATTGGCATGAAACTGTTTCTTACAAAGGTAAACATTTGAACTTGAAATTTTATACTTCTCAAGAAATCATCTGAAAAATAGTCCTACCTTTATGTCTCTGTGCATTTTTCCTTTACTATGAAGATAATATAATCCCTACAGTTAAAAGAACACAAAGATATTACAACAGATATGTTATTTATGTCAACATAACTTATGACCAACCTTAGCTTGAAGGAATGAAAAGTTCACTGTCTCCTTTAAAGGAAGATTTATAAAAAGTTACTCTCTTGGAGATTAAGCAATGACACAAAATATGGGAAAACTAACAAAAGCCTCAGAGATGTACATGAATGCACAGAAGCCTGCAATCCTAAACATAGTAAAGGTCGCCCTTGAAAGCCAGTCATATCCAACTCTAGAGTTCAGTGCTCATCTGTTTATAGCCAAACATCTGCAGACGTTTCCATGGACATGTAGCAGGCATGATTAAATACTGGAGTACATGGAACGCTGTTGCCTTCCAACTAAAGAGGTACCTATTTATCTACTTGCAATTTCTTGCTTTTGAACTGGTAGGTTGACAGGAGCTGGGACAGAGATGGGAGCTCACTCCGTCATGCAGCACTCGGATCTTGAACTGCTGACCTGCCAACCTTCCAGCTGTCAAGTTCAGCGTCTTAAACACTAAGCCACTGCAGTCATAATTCTAAACATACTGATGTAGAAATCAGTATCACTGAAACTAACTTTCCTTCTTTCTGAGTAAAGAGTCTTGATTCTAAAGAACACACATCTTGTCATTAATTGTACTTTGGGTATTTTCTATTTAAAAATAGGCAGAAGCACACAGAATCTTTGCAAACACCAAAGCAGCTCACCTTGCGCTTAAAATCCAATGGCAAAGCCTATACGTAAGGTATGCCTATCCCTCTGCATCATCCTAACCCAAAATACACAAATACATGGCTAAATGCATAAACTGATTGGAGGAGACAGCAATTCAGGGTCAAAAGCAGTGCTTTACTTTTAGAGAAAGCAAGAAAATACTATAGAAGAGAACATAAAGAGCATGGTATAATCTACAATTCACACATACTGTAATTCTATCCCTATTATTTATCCAACCCAAATAATCTGATTTTCACTTTTTGCTCAAATTATTTCAATCCCAAAGGCTAGCAATGTAGCACTTTTGCATACCTGTAGTGTTTCCCTGCAAACATAAGCAATCTGAAATTCTGAGAGAGGTCCAGTCACTAGAAGAGAAACATCACCCGTGTACCAAAAAAGAAAAAAAAGGGGGAGAATTAGAAATGCCCATTAGATTTTTAAGGTGAAAACTTTATCATTTGAATTCAGTTATTTTATTCTCTTTCATCAGCACACAGATATTTCTATTTTGAAATGGGTAATAACTTTCATTGGAAACAATCTCTTCAGATTTTCCAGAAAGCCAAGAACAGTACACAAGTAAGGATTCTGGCTAGGATTCATGACATTGCTTTAAAGATTTAAGGCAGGGGCTCTCAACCTTTTCAAGTCGGAGGCCAGGTCACACTCCCATAAACAGCTGGCGGACTGGACTGGTGCTCCAGCTGCCGCCGCTGAAATCGGCCGCAAACTCATTTACACTGTAAATGAGCCCATGGCCGATTCTGGCAGCAGCTGGTGCAAGGGAGGGGCCCAGAATTTGTGGTGCTGCAGGCCAGATCTGGCCCATGGGCCAAAGGTTGAGAACCCCTGATTTAAGGGGTCATTTAGTTTAGTAAATGACTTATCTGGCCCTCCCTAGTAAAAAAGTTACTTATGTCCCTACAGGGGATCCTGCCATGTGAATTCACCATCTTTATATAAGTGTCTTTTTCTACTCTCAGCACCAGGAAGCATGTGACTCAAGCTGGACTTTGTTCTACATGTGGGTGTCACCAGCTTGGGGTTCCCTATTCATGGTCTTTTTTCCCAGCACACTTTCTGCCTTTTAAGAGTTTGTTTAGATTGTTTGGAAATTGTGCAATCTTTGTAAATTCTGGAATATAATTTTAATGCCCCAGGAGTGTCCAAGAAATTTATAGCATTGCTCTCTCTCTCTCTCTCTCTCTGTATGTGTGTGTCTGTCTGTCTGTCTGTCTGTCTGTCTGTATGTATGTATGTATGTACGTATGTCTAAAACCCTCAAAAGTCTACATGAGGTCATTTTGTACCCTTCCAACTTTTTGTGGATTCCAGTTACCCAAGTCAACACAACCAGTGGCAAAGGAAATGTAATCCTGCAACAAGTAGAATGTCATGTTCCCTTTCCCTTGTGTACAACCTCATTTAATAGCTATGACATAATCTCAGTGAGTGCAGTCTTTACTCCTAAAGACCATTCCACAATCTCCCTTCCCAAGAAATGTACAGTGAGATGATTTGGACTGAATTCTAAATACAGGTAGCACATGCTGTATTAAAAGCTAATAGAAGATGCTGAAGAATTCAATATTCAATAGTGAGAAGAAAACATGCTACAATCTTTTGGAGTTTACTCTTTGCAGATTTAAGGGCTGATGCTGGCCTGGTGTGAGAAACAGCTTGGAAATTAATTAAGAGACAGAATATTTCACTCTTTAAAAAAGGAGGTTTGCAGCCAAAATCAGTCGTAACAGGAAAGCATTAGCTCCTGACATCTGTTCAACTGCACATGTAAAATAAGCTCATTTCCTTACACACAGGTGGCACCATCACAAGAACATCAATCATTGTGCTTCAAGAGAGAAACAGGAATTACTAAGCTTAAAGAAATAGCACAACAAGACTGTACAAATGAACAATGCCTTTTTGCAGGCATAAGTCATAGTGATAGTTTGAGTGTCATAATGGTGAGACTAGTGTTCAATTCTTTTTTTTTTTAAAGAAAAACCCATGTCATACTTGGAATTTCTTCCCAACAATAAAAAGCAGAGAGCTGAGATCCAAGGACATAAGGTAAAAAAAACCCTGCTTTTCAGCATAGCAAATGCCTGAGCACACAATAAAATCAGTGCCTGGAAAAGTTCTGGCCAAGTTGACACCAAAAAGTTAATTTTGCCAAAGTTTGAAAACTAAAACTGCATAGCCACATAATGTTGCACTGAATCTACACAGTAAAACCTCGCATAAAGAGTGTCTCGCTTAGAGAGTAACTCGCTTAAAGAGCAGAATTTTCTCTGAATGGTCGCCTCGCTTAACAAATAAAACCAACCAAAAACTCGCTTAACAAATAAATTGGGTTTCACAATCTCCCCTACAAGAAGTCACAATTGGTCACTTACAATGGTGTTTCACTTAAAGAGCAAACTTGCTTAAAGAACAATCCTGTGGGACACATTATGCTGTTTAAGCGAGGTATATCTGTTGGCTACGTGTGACTGTATATGATCCCTCCCACTGTGTGTGAAAGAAATTATAAAATTAGGAGACAGATGTTTTAGAATATACAAGATGTAGATGCAATGGGCACAGAGTTGGGCAGGCTGAGGATGGTGGAGGACAGAGGTGACTGGCAGGCAATGGTCCATAGAGTCACAAAGGGTCAGAATTGACTGTGTGACTGTCTCTTCCCCTCTTTTAACCTTTTAATTCTCTCAATTTTTAAATCTTATATGTTTTAATCTTGTGGTTTTGTATTACTCTTAATCTTTTGACTTTTTGTGAGCCACCCAGGGTCCTTGGAGTGGGGCGACGATATAAATTGAAATAATAAATAAATAAATGACAGCCAGCACTGTCTTTAGTACACACAACATGGATAGAAATGGAGCTTGTTCCTGTAGTACACCCATCAAATATTTGTTACCGCTATAGTCCCAGACCTAGTGCTTATCAAGTCACTTGGTAAGGAGGCTGGATTAACCTTTTTCAAAGTCTGCTGTAGTATCAAAATATGTGATGAGGATGAATAATTAAAAATACTGTACAGCCACTAATCTAGAAATAAAAGATGTCTCTTGTAACCATTGTCCAGCCTATAAACATTGTGGGGGCCTAAGTATATTCACACCTTGCCATTAATTTTAATATTGTTGTTAGAATTGGTATCAATTTTATTCTGGCTTATATTTCTTACCAGAAAGCCACTCCTTTCTCACATGGAATTCTGTTCCCTGTTCCAACACAATATTATTTCCCCATAAGGTAAGGTTTTTTTCTTATTGAGTATACTCATTTATTCTTCAACCCAATACAGTAATATTCTTTCCCCACGAGGAACCATTTTTCAATAATTAGTAAGCTCGATCTTTACTTCTTTGTTTGAGATATGTTTGAGATTTTTGGTAAATGGGCAACCTGCAAGGTTGTTTCCTATTCTTGGAATAATCTCCCTCTTCTTTCTCAGTGACTTTATTTTGCTTCAATTTCTGTTGGCATTCCACCCAGATCTGCTCTTGGAAAGAAAGATCTGCAAGAGGCTTCAATATGATTTTATCACAGACAAATAAAAAATCTAAACAGTCCACAATATGATTTTTATTTAGTAGTTGGGACTGAATGACCATAAGAACTGATGTATTTTCTCTCCCCTTTGTGAATTTCCAGTGGTTTTTAATTTTTTAAAATACTGGTTGTTCTAATATGATAATCTGTTAAGCATATAAGTGGTACCTCATACAATGATTTTAATCCGTTTCACAGGGTTCGTTGTTGTACAAAACAATTTCTATATGATACATGCATCGTATAGTGATTTTCCCTATGGGATGCATCATAGAATGATTTATTTTGCTAAGTGGTTTTTCCCATTGAAAAATTGTTGTATGGTTTTTTCCATAGGGAAAATTGTAATGTGGGACACCAATTTCCCCCCCAAAACCTAATTGTTATGCGATTTCTTTGCTATACAAGGCAATTGTTATATGAGGTTCCAATGTATTTCAATAATGTAACCTACTGTGTTTTTGGTTGTGCCTGCTTTTTAATCAGACAATGAACAGCCCTGTGTTCTGGTAGTGGGGGGAAAGTGGGACATAAATAAACTAACATAATTTCATTGTGTCTAGGATCAGAGTGCACACACCCTATTATAATGCCATAATTAAAAAAAATAAGGGAATACAAAAAAGTGGGAAGAACTTTAACTCATTCTACTTTTTTCTCAATTTTTATTCAGATAGCTATGTTGTAAAATTAAATATTCTACTGCAATCTGCTATTGGTATTTGTGGCATAACCTCCCTTCTCATTACCACTAAATTACAGTGGTACCTCTGTTTGCCTTGGATAATGCTAAAATCAGATAAAGTTGGGGAATTTGAGACAAACATTTGTTAAGATAACATGCAATGCAAATATTTGCCTCAAATTCCCCAACATTGAGATCCTTGCTGTTAGGTTTGTGTTTCTCTGGCCAAAGGCAAAGGCTAACAGCAAGGGATTCACCCCGCCCACCCTGTTGTTTCACCAGGGGAGGCAGGGCGAATCTCTCTACCTTTGCCTTTGGGTTGGGGGTTGAACAGGCACCCATGTTCTACCTCCAACCCAAAGGCAAAGGCTAACAGTGATCAATGTGAGATCAATGCATCACACAATGTTAAAAACCAGGTAACGTTAAGACTTGTGGAACCAAGTCTTAACATTATCCAAGGTACAGTACTAGTGTGCCATCTTTCATGTTTCTTTTACAGTACTAGAAGCAAAAAACAGAAGTGTTCAGAAGAATAATTAAGGAAGAAAGGCTAACATCTTGAATAGCTATTGGTCAGTAAATATCCCTATTATTGTTTAGAGGGTTAGCTTGTTATTTCCTGCCTGTGAGCTATAAGAATACACTGTTTAATTTCTGTGTCAGCTTTGAAGCAAACTTTTCTGAGTCAAATTATTCAATGAGATAATAGAGCTATCTTGTACTGTACAGTAATACCTCGGATAATGCTAAGACTTGGTTCCACAAGTCTTGGTGTTATTCGATTTTTAGTGTTATCCGATGCATGTTAAAATCCTATGAGATGGATCGGATAACGTTAAAGCTCCATAGAGATACATTGTAACCGCACAGGCTTTAGCGGTTGTTATCTGATCCATCCCATAGGACCTTAATGTTATTCAATCCAATTCTCCTTCCCAGATTACTTAACGTTATGCGATTTTAGCGTTATCCGAGGTAAACGTTATTCAAGGTATTACTGTATTTTTAAAACTTGCATTCGCAGCTCCTGAAATATTGTACTTCTTTTCATCTTACCATGGTAAATGTCCTGCAGGGAACCTCCTCCACAGAACTCCATGCAAATCCACAGTTTATCACGTCTAAAAATCACAGATTATATTAGTTTTGCTTATTGTAAACACAAAATTCAATGATTATTTACAACACTGATACAATTCCTATATAGTATTGTCAAACCTCCCATAAAGAGCACCTCACTTAAAGAGTAACTCACTTAAAAAGCAGAATTATCTCTGAATGTTTGCTTCCCTTAACAAATAAAACCAACCAAAAACTCGCTTAACAAATAAATCAGGGTTCGCAATCCCCCCCAAGTCACAATTGGTGACTTACAATGGTGTTTTGTTTAAAGAGTAAACTCGCTTAAAGAGCGATTCTGTGGAACACATTATGCTCTTTAAGCGAGGTACAACTGAGTAAAACCTCACATAAGGAGCACTTCAATTAGAGACTAACTTGCTTAAAGAGCAGAATTTTCTCTGAATGGTCACCGTGCATAACAACTAAAACCAACCAAAAACTCACTTAACAACTAAATCAGGGTTTGCAATGCCCCCCCCCCGGCCAGAAGTCACAATTGATCACTTACAATGGTGTTTCGCTTAAAGAGCAATCCTGTGGAACACATTATGCTCTTTAAGCGAGGTACCACTGTACTTGGATACAAGTAGCAGCTGATGACAATACAAAGAATTTAACTTTTGGAGCTCAACAAGATTAAAAGAATATTTTATGAAGTGTAATTTTTATATTAGTAAGAAATAAGATAGTGAAACTAAATATAATTTATACCATTTAATGGCTGCACTCACACTTAATGCTTAGCTATATTTTAATGTTATGTACACACATTGGAACCAGAACAGCAAGAAGCAAAGATGACAGGGTATTTATAGGAGCTAGTAGCAAAGCCTACAAAGTTATTTTCCAAAACAAGGATTATGTTGTTCTGTGCAAATTCGGAACACAACCCAAGAGCCTGAAGATATTTGTTATGGATATGAGAAAGCAGACAGAACAAACTCCCTAAGGAGTGCAAGATGCTACAGTTAATTAAATGTCAGTACTGCTAAATTCCTAACATGCTTTATCCCTCCCTCAACCAGAGTGACAATAAGTCTTTTCCTTCCCTGGTATTTTTTTTCCAAGCAGTGAAGAAATTGTTAAATGAGTAAAATAATATGATAAAATGATACCTGAGATAGCTGCCAAAATAAGCAACGATGTTTGGGTGTTTACAGTCTTTCATCATGATGATTTCTTGCTGCACAACAGCAAAATCTTCACCTAGAAAAAGAGACGCTTCTTGTTTTAGGAATTGGGCAACTGGGTGCAATAACTACAAAAATGTTATATGTGCTTGTTTTCCTCAGATGGTCAGATCAATTCAAATACTGTAATAAAAAAAATCCTGAAATACTTTAATTCATATATTGTCTTGCTAAACTGCACTGTATTTAAACATCTTGTCATGCAAATAGTTTGCTTAGTCATGTTTAATAGAAAGAACAGAGCTACATACTGCTGCTGTTGAAAATGGCTGTTCTGGGTGGAATTCTCCATTCCCCTTAACAGACTTATAAGATATGGAAATACTGTATCATGAAAGTGTTGCCATAGAAGATTATTTGCTGCTACTTGGGAAATAGTACACTTGCCTAAAGGTTTACAAGGAAAGAGATAACTGGTCAAAGTGTTTCTGTTTTGTGCAGTGCAGTGCAATGACCACCATGCTTAATTGTTTCTGAAAGGCTGCAACAAATGTACAAATAGGTTTATAGTCATATCATGTACAGGTCCCCCCCTCAATATCTGCAGGTTCAGGGTTCACAGTTTCAGTTATCTGTACGGTTCCGCTTTCAAGAGCAATAAGGGCTTCACGAGCCAGATGAATTGGCATTGGGGGACGCATCCGGGCCCCGGGCTGCAGTTTGGGGACCCCTAGTCTAAATATTATTTTAAAAAAACAACAACCCTGAAATACAAATGTATTTCCATTGCCACTAAAGGTCACTGTCTGCAATGTAATGTTAACAAAATCTCTCATTCAGAACAGGTAGACATGTTAAACAGAATTTCATGTTATCAAAGGTAGGTCTCAGAACATATTCTCTGCGAATATGGAGGGGTGACTTGTATATGAAGAAAAGTGCATGCACATTATCATGCAAAATTAGAGCACATGCCTTACCTTCCTGTAGGACGGGAAAGTAAGATCAACAGCTAGACTCCAATATACAGGACACAGCCCATTTTGCTTTTAGGAATGAGGTTTTCAAAGAACATGGAATTTGTGACAAGGCTAAGCACAGAGTATACGTATATACTGTGATTTGCCTCGGCAGGAGTTAAGACTGGGAATAGCTGTGGTGAATGGTGAGATGTTATATTTGGCATTGTTAGAAACTCTGCAGAGATTGATTCACAGCTCTGATGTTTTGCCAGTGTACTGCCCGCACATGTTTCAAGCTTTTTCTTACATTCAGAATCTTTAGGAATGCCTATATTTTTAAAGCAAAAGTAAGACTCTGAATTTTTCTTGTTCCGTACCGCAAGGGTGGTAAGACTTTTATAGTGCATGCTAGAAGCAAAAGCCCAGTTTTTGGTTACATTCCCGAAGCCTGTAGCTTCCTTGTATGTTTGCCTTGGCACAGCCTATTCTACAGAAGGAAGTTTGCTCTTTCCTCTGTACTTTATTGTGCTGATCTCTAGGTGTTCTGTAAACTTGCAAAAGTCCTTGAAATATAGTTCAATGGTACCTACACCAACTTCCCTACTTAGATCATCTTCTTAAATAGAACATTTAATTACACCATGGCATCATAATATGCCACTGTTACTGTTCTCCTTTTTTCCTTCTTTTGGCCAATCTTACAATTAAAAGGTCAAATTACCCAGTCTTTTCAGAGCCATTTCTTTTTTCCAAATTGTTATTTAAAAACTAGAAAGCTAATTAACTCTCTATTTTATAGATCTTTACTCAGAGGAAAATTTCGCTATAGTCATTGGGCCTACTCTAAGGAAAATTTAGGAGAAGCTGCTGTCTAATAATATAAATGGAACAATTCAAATAACTAATTCTTATTTACTTAATTAAAAAATTAATAAAGGTTGCTTTTCATATCCACAGTCCAAAACTATTCAGTGAAAAATCCCTGAAATACATATTTTACAGAGGGTGCAAAATGTATATACATTTTAGAGATTTTATCCATGTCTTACTTTTTTGAAGTTAAATTGAATTACAGTAGCAATGTGTAGTATGACACTTGCTCAAAAGAATTAATGCTAGCATCACATTGAGACAGGCAGGACAGTCAAAGAAACCTGAGCAGCAAGAGCTAACCTTGATGAGAATTTGCCAGGACAATGGAAAAGAAGAAGAGGTGTGGTTGAATTTTCCCCACTTTCTCCTGACTTTAACACCTCTTGTTATCTATCTTTGGGGCACCTTAATGGATGTGGCGTATCATAGAAAACTGGCTATTCTGATGGCACTTCGGGAAGGAATTGAAACAGTGTGCACAGTGACACAAGTGAACATTCTGGACAATGTTGCTCTTTTAGATAAAACAATAGCATTTTAGCTAAAAGACATATTTGTAGCTTCCAAACAGATAACGACACATTGGTCAACATCCTGTTGAGTTTTTACAATGGTGTTAACATAAACCTCTTGGCCATACTGCTGCAAATCAAGATTTTAGCATTAATGTTGTGCACTGAGTCATCTGCTGAGTCACCTACATCAACTTCTAAAGTTGTGGCAAATTGCCAGAACAACCATATTATGTCAGTAGGCATAACAAGTATGTTTTTGGCCACATGCTGAATGATTTTCAAATTACAGAAAATGTATTATTTTATTAATTGCTTTGTAACAAACTGCAAATTCTGAGGAAACAAAAACAAAATCCTCTTTCAACCAATTTTGATTTCATCCCTTCATGTATAATTCCTCACTGTGATCCCTCATTGTGTGCAAGTCAAGCATAACAAAGGATTGCAATGAGTACTCTAATTAGCAGATTAGAATTAGTCCCTCTTGGACTCCTGGTCCTGACAATGCAGGTGTCATCATTTTCCCTATGCCAAATAAAATTATGCAACAAGAAATTGACCTATGGTTTCACATGCTAAAAAAGCACTTCAACAGACTACAATTTATAATTATTCAGGAAAATGAATTACTAGAAACATCTGAGTGCCTCTTCTTTGGTTTACCACCTTTAAAAGAAAAAAGCACAAAAAAGATATAGAAAACAAGACAAAGGCAAGATAAATGAATGAAAAAGAAATAAGAAAGCCCCCATATCCTACCTGGTTCTAACTTGATTACTTTAATCGCTGCCAGTTCACTTGTGTTAACATTCCGAGCCTAGTTAAAAAAGAGAAAAAAGAATGTAAGAGTAGCCAAATGAGCTATACAGTACTTCTAAAATATTTTAACTGGTGGAATTGGGAGACTCAGAAATAAGTTTAGTCACTTGAAAAATCATAGTTGGTCAATACAAGTAATACCTCATATAACATTAGTATCGAATAACACTAAAATCGCATAACATTAAGGAATCTGGGGGGAAGAATTGCATCGGATAACATTAAGATCCTATGGGATGCTTCAGATAACAACCGCTAAAGCCTGTGTCGTTACAATGTATCTCTATGGATCCCATAGGATTTTAACATGCATCAGATAACACTAAAAATCGTATAACACCAAGACTTGTGGAACCAGGTTTTAGTGTTATCTGAGGTTTTACTGTACAGTTAATTTTAAAAGGAAACAGAAAAGTTGCCAAATACTCTTCATTCAATTTCATATAAGATAAAAAAACTACTGAACATATATTTTCTGTGATACTTTACTGAAAAAAATTCAGTAAAGTAAATCATCTGGAAACCTAGGAAAAATATTTCTGTAGAAATATTAACATACAGTAGCTATTTATATCCTATCAGTTGTGTTATTTAAATCATCACAAAATCACTTGTCTGTAGTTAATTCACTGGCCAAAATCCTGTTCCTTACCACAGCAAATTGGACTAAAGAAGACCCTTCAAATAAATAAGGATTTAGTGCAGAGATCGACAACCTTTTTAAGTCAGGGGCCGGGTCATGCTCCCTCAAACAGTTGAGGGGTCCGGACTGGTGGTCCCCTGCCATAAATGCGTCCACAGCTATCATAAATGAGTCTGCGGCTGATTCTGGCACTGGCAGCAGTGGGTGGAGTGAGAGCATGGGCCGGATGATTTGGTGCCACAGGCCAGATCCGGCCCATGGGCCATAGGATGCCAACCCCTGATTTATAGTGAGTCAAACTCTTTTATGAGTTCAATTGATTCAAATGGGCCTACTCTATTTGTGACTTATTATGTAAAATAAGCCACAGTTAGAGTGGACCCGTTTGAATCAACATATCTTACAAGAAGTTACTCACCAAATCTTCATAGATTTAATCGGCCTACTCTAGTGTGCTAAACAACAGGACTTTGACTGCTAAATTGTACCTAGTGCCACCTTGCTGCTCACAAAAGTCAGGGCTCTTGTTTCTGAAGGATGTTGAACTCCATGGAACAATATAAGATGTGACACAGAGTACTAAAGAAAGCAGGTTGAGGGTTAATGCAACCATCCTCACTTGCAAGTGGAGAATTATTTTTGCTAGTGCAATTCCAAAGGCACCAAGACAGACTTAAACAGATCATTAGAATAAGCTGTATAGTCTGGCCGGACATTCCACTATGGTAATGGAGTAGACTGTACAGCCAGTGACTCAAGACTGAGTTGAGTGTTGGCAGCAGTAAATAACCTGACTCCATAAAGGGGGCAACAGCTACAGGTGGATGAGCCCCTTTAGGTAGGGTGATGGCCCCCTCAGTCTAGGGGCTGCAATGGTTCAGTGGTTAAGAAGCTTGCCTTGTTAGCTGAAAGGCTGGCAAGTTGGCAATTCAAGACCTGTGTACAGTACTGCTTGATGGTTTGAGTGCCCATCTCTGTCCCAACTCTTAGGGACATAAAAGGAGCCTCATTCAGGCATCTCCTGAGCTGAGTTTCTCCAGCAAAAATCCTTTCAACCCAGAATAATTTCTTTTTTAAAATAAAATAAATATTTTTAAATATTTTTATTAAGTTTTCAAATAAAAATACAAATGCAATACTATGAAAAATAACAACATAATTTTCCACATTATAAAACAAAACAACAAATTAAATACATAAAGGATACATGAAAATACATAATTAATAATAATAATTAAAAATATATAATACTAGACCTAACATAAAATACACACCAGTGTGCTATTTACATTGCCCGGAGGATCACGGTATATCACATTCATCTTCATTATTTCCAAAAACTCATTTGTTCATGTACTGGCTTCATTCCTCCACTCTTACTCAGTGTAGCTTCCACAAACAATCTCCACATTTTTCAAAATCTATTTTCTTGAACTATACCTTTTTTAACATTCAGTTAATTTCTGACACTAAATTATTATGACTTCACTATTCTGATTCTCAATGGAAGAGGCCATGCAAGAGGCCATGCCAGATGAACTAAAGTGTCTCAATCTATTCTCAGTTTCTCTGGGCAGAAAGGTTTTGTTTTGGGAAGAAGACTATCATGAAGATCCTCATCTGAAATCTATAACAGTGAAAGAAAGACACAGGTTTAGTGTCTTCAACAAGAATTAAGCCTCCAGACAGGCCTGGAATATCACAGACAGGCCTGGAATATGATCATTATGAGATAGGATTGAAAATAGGTTTGAAAACCAAAATCAAAACATAACCAAAACATTATTTGGAACTCCACAGAATATTCAGAACCAAACTATAGATCCAAAAATGGATATAAGGCAAAACCAGTAGTAGGTCATTCAAAGCTGTAATATTACAAAATCCAAAGGTTATAGTTTTTTCCCAGATCATCTGCTGGTCTGCTGGTCATTACCAGTAATATGTACAGATGAGGACTTGGGTTTGGCCAATGGCAAAGCCAAGAAGGTTGCTTCATTTTGGCAGCTTAAATTCTGACCTAGACACAAAAGAAGAATAGCTTTTTCTACTAATTTATGCTCTCTTCTTTTTCTATAGCCTTGACTTATTCACAAGTTCTTCCGAACTAAACTCTCAGTAATCACATACAACACCTCTTAACATAAGTTAAAAAATCAGCCAAAAGACAGCAATCAATAAGATACAGTAATACCCCAGATAACGATTGCATCGGATAACGCTAGAATCGGATAATGATGCAAGTTTTTTGGAAAAAACTTGCATCGGATAACGATTCTGGATGATTCTTAGTGTTATCCGAGGCAATGGTCTGCGGGTGTGGGGTGGTTTGGGTAGAACTACCTAATCCACCCGTCACCCGCAGAGGTCTCTGCGACTACAGTAGGGTTGGGGAAAAGCACGCGCCTTTCCCCCGATCCTACTGCAGTCGCAGAGACTGCTTGTGTCTCTTTAAATACAGGGAGGGAAAGAGACACAAGCAGTCTCTGCGACTGCAGTAGGGTCTGGGGAAAGGCATGCCTTTCCCCGACCCTACTGCAGTCGTAGAGACCGCTGCGGGTGGGGGGTGGCTTTAAAGGCAGGGAGGAAAAGAAAGAGACCCTTTCTTTCCCTGCCTGCCTTTAAAGCGGTTTGTCCCTGAAGTCAGGGATTTTTTAAGCGTTGTTCAATGCATGCATCGGACAACGTTAAAAATCGGATAACGTCATGACTTGTGGAACCAAGTCATAACGTTATCCGGGGTATTACTGAGTAATACCTCAGATAACATTTACCTCGGATAACGCTAAAATCGCATAACGTTAAGTAATCTGGGAAGGAGAATTGGATCGAATAACGTTAAGGTCCTATGGGATGGATCAGATAACAACCGCTAACACCTGTACGGTTACAATGTATCTCTATGGAGCTTTAACGTTATCTGATCCATCCCATAGGATTTTAACATGCATCGGATAACACTAAAAATCGGATAACACCAAGACTTGTGGAACCAAATCTCAGTGTCATCCGAGGTATTACTGTACTCTGTTAGCTAAACCAAAGTGTCTTCCAAAAGAGGGAATAGCAGGAAAATACCAGACTTACAGAATGCACCAACACAGCAAGAGATGGTAAGAAGGGACCAGAACAATTCAGAGGGAGGGAACAGAGAAATTGAAAATTTGGCGGCTCTAAAATAATTAGTTACAATGATAAAATGTTTTCAGACAAGGTATTCACATAATCCATTGAAACTTAATTCCTCCAGAATATGAAAAGGAAATAACTAGATCAAATCAAGAAACAAACTGACATATGAAAGATTATAAAACATGTCTGAATGTACGTGACCCTTCAAATGTTAATCTGCATGAAGATAACTGGAAAAAATCAGAAGAAACTTAATTGTGGTTATCTCTGAAAATAAGATGAAACAAAGTTTCACTGTTCAAAAACAGCATTCACAAATCTACACTGTAGAGCAGTGGTTCCCAATGTGGGGCTCACGCACAATAGGAGGGCCTCAATTCCCAGAAACCTAAGTCAGTACTTTGGCTGATCAGTGCTTTGGGGAATTGACTTAGGCTTCTGGAATTTGAAGTCCAAAAACCAAATGTTGGGAAACACTGCTGTAGATGAAATTAAATTCAAATCAAAAAAATTACCTGGTTTAAAATGGTTTCTCCCAATTATTTTACAGTACTGTACAGTACTTTAGCTTTTGCCTGCTTCTCAGACTAACAAAAACAAAGAGATAATCATAACTCCAATTTGAATACAGTACAACCCAATTTTCCAAGGTAAATTCAGTTGATAAATTTGTAACTACTGTATGAATATTCTATGTTTTATAATTTAGCATACCACATATAACATTATTGTTTTATGATACAACCTTTCACATACCTAAAGTAACAAAATGATTTAAGAATGTAAAGGTTACTTAAAGATATATATACTAACATATCTTTAAATTATATCCATACTTTCACAACATTCAGAACATATGAGCTTTTACAAGCATGAAAATGTACATAACCAAGTAATAAGTTCTGTAGTGTTTAGACTGCTTACATTGTTAATACTTTGTAACTGAAATGAAACACAATTTATTTTAAAAAGGGAGTGAATGACAAAAATGGGTGAACACTTTTTTCCTCCCACTAGAAATAGTTCAGATTTTGTTATTACATTTTGCCAAGTCATTTCCACCTTATGGTGTCCTTTGAAATGGTGACCTTCAAAAGCCTTCAACTTTTCCTAGCATTTTTGTATTTTCCAGTAAGTCTTGTCTTATCATGTTAAGCCCAAATTTTAAGAGCCTCGGTTTAGCCATTTTTGTTTCTACAGAATCCCGGCATTTGTTTATTTGTCTTTTTGGGGACTGATGGCATTTGAAAATCTCTCCTGTAATAGCACATTTCAAATGAATCATTTTTTTCCTTGTTCAGATTTTACATCTGTCCACAGAAACCAGGAATACCATGTTATAGATAACCTTGATGTTGGATCCCAGACACACAGCATTACTCTCACGGATGTTTCTAGTTCTTTCACAAATGCCCTTCCAAATCTCAGTCTTTGGAATTCTTGGCTGCAGTCTCTATTTTTAGTAATTATGGGACCAAAGCACAGAAACTCTTCAATGTGTTTGTCTTGTTTTATATTCTAACTATGGACTATACAGGTACAGTAATACCTCATATAACATTAGTATCGAATAACACTAAAATCGCATAACATTAAGGAATCTGGGGGGAAGAATTGCACCAGATAACATTAAGATCCTATGGGATGCTTCAGATAACAACCGCTAAAGCCTGTGTGGTTACAATGTATCTCTATGGATCCCATAGAGGATCAGATAACACTAAAAATCATATAACACCAAGACTTGTGGAACCAGGTTTTAGTGTTATATGAGGTTTTACTGTACTTGCAAAATACTTTGGTGTTCTTTTGGAGTTCCTCTCTGAGCCTCCAGGTCTCAGCAGAGTGTTTGCACATTTAAAACTAGTATCTCAGGTGTGTCTGCTCCCAAACAACTTGATTTGGCTACAGTGACACATCCCTGATAATCTCCCATTTGGATTACTGCAATGCACTTTACATGAGGGTGCCTCTAAAGACAGTTTAGAAACTTCAGTTGGAATAATTTAAGCCAACTTGTTAACTAGTCCTGGTTAATGGGATATGAATCCTGATGCAACAGCTTTGCTGGCAGCCAGTTTTTTTCCAGACTCTATCTGAAAGTCTCTATCTAAATGTCCCTTGTATGAGCATTAAAATTAGCAGGAGTGTGCATTCTCTTGGTCCCAAAACTTTGACATGCACATTTAGGGAAGAGCTAATGAAAATGCGGAGAAGTGCAAACTATCTCCCATATGATACAATGCACACGATGCCCCTCAGCATGCACTAAGGAGGACCTTATGTTGGCAAGAGGAAATGCTGTTGATGTGGCCCGATATTGAGCAGATGTCATCTTGTTGTTGTTCAGTTGCATAGTTGATGTCATTTAGCCCTTTTAAATTCTATTTTGTTTTTATATGTGTTAATTTTAGCTTTGTATGTTATTATATGGGACTGCATTAGCTCAAGTCACTAAGACACTGACTGTCACTAAGACGCTGACTGGGAGGCGGAAGGTCTGCAGTTCGATTCCCAAGTACTGCAGGACGGAATGAGCGCCCGTCTCTGTCCCAGCTCCTGCCAACCTAGCAGTTCGAAAGCAAGAAATTGCAAGTAGATAAATAGGGACCACTTCGGTGGGAAGGTAACAGTGTTCCATGCACTCCAGTGTCTAGTCATGCCTGTCACATGATCATGGAAATGTCTGCAGAAGCAGACAGCGCTGGCTCTTCGGCTTAGAAACAGAGATGAGCACTGACCCCTAGAGTCGGATACGACTGGCTTTCGAACAAGGAAAACCTTTACCTTTATATGTTATTATATGCTGGTGGTGCATCTGACACAAATAAAGAAAGAAAGGGAAGAGCTGAGAGATGGCTTTTTCTTAATTGCTTCCAGAATATGAAACTCCTTATCTAGAGAGATTTGGCTAGCCCCCGCCTTCCTTCCTTTCCCCTGGCAGTTGAAAACCTACTTTTATAGAGACACTTTAGGGAGTCAACAAGCTATAGAAATAGGGAACTTTGTGTTTTTTAAACATTTATTTAATGTTTATATTTATGTTTTTAAAGTATTTCTACCTTATATATTTTTTATAAAAACATGTTATCATTTGTGGTCTTTGAGAGGGGGAGGCTTTCAAATTGTGTAAGTGCTGTTACTTCCCTGACTATATGTATCAGTGTTGCTAGACTTTCAGTACAAAAGCCCCTCTTTTCCCAGGACACAGGGAATTGTTATTGTTTGCTTCTTGCAAAATACTACAGCTTTGCAAATTCTAACCTTACTACATTTTGTAATGGGGGTTCATGAGTTAAATTACACTGCCAAAATATGATTTAAATTCTGATTGAATTTTATTAATTTCAAATTTGCATCAACAGATTTGGATTACCAAATTCAATTAACCATGAACCAGAAGAACTATGGATTAAAACGAGAGATATATTAGGAAATAATGCAAAAATATTCATGTAGAAAGAATTGCCTATGGATGACTGAAGAAACACTTAAAATTATTATGGACAGACAAGAAGCAAAAGTAAAAGGTGAAACAAGTCGGGTGAGAATTCTGGATGCAACTTTCACCAACTATTATGTAGTGACAAAGAGAACTATTACAATGGATAGTTCAAAGAAATAGAAAAGAAAGACAAAAGAAGAAAATCAAATGATTTCTTCCAGAAGGTCCAAAATAAATTTAAACCTAGATTAGGGATGCAGAGAAAAGATATTATCTGCCCAGGCTAGTTTAAAGAAAAGCTGGAAATCATATACTGAAGAACTACAAGGATGACAGATTCCTTTGAAGAAGAATCCTATAATGAAGAACCTGAAAAATTTAGAAAGTAAAATGAAAGCTGCTCTCAAAACAGCTGTGAGAAATAAATATCAGATGTTGATGGGATACCAACAAAACTATTTCCAGCTACTGAAACCTAATCTATCAAAATTCTAACAAAATTATGACAAATATGGAAAACAAAACACTGGCCCATAAAACAGATCTCTTCCATATACAATATTGTGCAAAAGTCTTAGGCCATCACTAGTTGTTTGAGGAAAAACAATCAGTAATTTGGAAGACACTCTAACTCCAAACTTCGCCAAACTTTGAGAGGATTAGGATAATGGTCAGCAGAAGACTACAGTATTTCTAATTTTGATACGTCTAAGTAGCTTGAGGACTGAGTTATGCTCCCCCGTCATTAATTGAATTTTCCCAAAATCAGCTAGTGGTGGCATAAGACAGTAGTGTACCTCCTGCTCTCAAGAAATGAGATGCCAAGTAGTGCAGTAACAACAGGACTGTTGCATTAATTTCAGTCAAAATAAAGTGATACTCAAGTTGTTGCAACAAAGACATTTACCCTATGTGGAGTGAGAAATGCCTACTCTTGATGCTGGATTTCGAAAAAGAAATCTCACTAGAGATCATAATGCAAACCTTGATCGGTTACTGAAGCATTTTTTAAAAATTCAAAATATCAGTCTTACAGACAACAACAAAAACTTTGATCATTTGGATTATGAGAAACTATGGATTATTCTTAAAGAAGTGAGTGTATCAAAATACTTGACTGACCTAATGTATTACTGATATTGTGTACAAGAAGCTGCTATTAGCATAGAATATGGAGAAATAGAGTGGTTTCTCATAAGCAAAGGTGTCAGACAATGCTCTATTTTATCTCTCTACCTGTTCAGTCTGTATGCACAATACATCATACAGAAAGATGGATTAGATTTGTTTAAAGGAGGAGTGGATGCGGCTGAAACCCACAACCCAGCCCGATTTAGATATACTGGTACAAATGACACCATTTTACCAGCACAAAGCAATGAAATAACTCTACATAAAATTGAAGGAAGAAAGTATAAACATGGAACTATACTTGAAGAGAAGAGGATACAAATCATGGCTATGGAAGAACTACATAACATTTAACATTGACAAATGAAGAAAATAAAACTAATAAACATTAAGTGCACCTTAGTTCTAACCAATTCAAATGGAAACTGCAGCCAAGAAATCAGAAGAAAATGGAGATTCAGAAAGGCAGATGGGAAAGATGAATGTGTGGATCCAAAATCAACCTGAACTTTCTCTAGAAGTGAAAATGATGAAATTGTAGATGTCATACTTTAGTCATATCATGGGAAGACTGGACTCACTGGAACTGATTCAGGTTTTCTGGAAAAAGCAGAACTGGAAAATTTTCTTCTCCTATAGATAATGTTAATTGTTTTTAGCATATTTGGATTTAATGCTATATTCAAACACATTCAAAGCTTCATGTGGAAATATATTTATCCAAATACAGTAAAACCTCATATAACACTAAAACCTGGTTCCACAAGTCTTCGTGTTATATGATTTTTCGTGTTATCTGATCCTCTATGGGATCCATAGAGATACATTGTAACCACACAGGCTTTCGCGGTTGTTATCTGAAGCATCCCATAGGATCTTAATGTTATCTGATGCAATTCTTCCCCCCAGATTCCTTGATGTTATGCGATTTTCGTGTTATTCGATACTAATGTTATATGAGGTATTACTGTATCTGTAATAATGTAAAGAGAATGGCAGTTATAGTATTTTCCATTTATATAAAAAAAAGATTACTCCTGAAACAATACCTTTTTAGAACACATCTGAAGTGTGCTATACCGCCCAGAGCAGGATACCACCCAAATGGGCAGCATAGAAATATAATAAATAAATAAATATCTGATATATCTTATACAGTAATACCCCGTATAACGTGAGTATCATATAGCGCTAAAACCGTATAACGTGACAAGATTTTTGGAAAAATCATGTTTCAAATAACACGATTTTAACGTTATACGATACAGTCGTTCTTAGCAGCAGGGTGGGTGGAAAGCTAAACGGGGTTCTCCGTTCAGCTTCCCAGCCACCCTGCAGCTACGGAGGCAGGGGTGGGGAGGCTGGAAAGCTGATGGGGGGCTCCCCCATCGGCTTCCCCAGCCACCCCACAGCTGCGGAGGCATGGGCGGGTGGCTAGGGAAGCCGACAGGGAGTCCCCGTCAGCTTCCCCAGCCACCCTGCAGCTGTAGATCGGGTCCTCTGATCTCTCTGGAGCAGGCAGGGGACACGATCCAAGGTGTTTCTGGGCTTCCCCGACATCCTCAGCCAGTGCAGCAAGCCAAAACGTCAGGGTTCGAATCCCGACATTCTGGCTTGCTTCTCTGGCTGAGGACGTCGGGGAAGCCCAGAAACACCTTGGATCGGGTCTCCCTACCTCCCTGGACCCGGCGGTGGGGGGGGGGGGGGCAGAGACCCCAAAATTGGTTAAAAAAAACGTCCTTTTTTTTACCAATTTTGGGGTTTCTGACCCCCCCGCCGGGTCCAGGGAGGTGGGCAGACACGATCCAAGGTGTTTCTGGGCTTCCCCGACGTCCTGAGCCAGTGCAGCAAGCCAGAATGTCAGAGTTCGAATCCCGACATTCTGGCTTGCTGCACTGGCTCAGGACGTCGGGGAAGCCCAGAAACACCTTGGATCGGGTCCCCACACCTCCCTGGACCCAGCGGGAGGGTCAGACACCCCAAAATTGGTAAAAAAAACGGACTTTTTTTTACCAATTTTGGGGGCTCTGACCCCCCCCCCCGCCGGGTCCAGGGAGCTGGGCAGACACGATCCAAGCTTTTTCTGGGCTTCCCCGACGTCCTGAGCCAGTGTAGCAAGCCAGAATGTCAGAGTTCAAATCCCGACATTCTGGCTTGCTGCACTGGCTCAGGACGTCAGGGAAGCCCAGAAACACCTTGGATCAGGTCCCCACACCTCCCTGGACCCAGCGGGGGGGTCAGAAACCCCAAAATTGGTAAAAAAACTGGACTTTTTTTTACAAATTTTGGGGTCTCTGACCCCCCCCCCCGGGTCCAGGGAGGTGTGGGGACCCGCTCCAAGCTGTTTCCAAAGTTCTCCCACCTCCCTGGAGGCTGCAGCAAGGCAAAATGTCAGGATTCGAATCCCGACATTCTGGCTTGCTGCAGCATAAAAGAGGGTGGGGGAAGTTCAAAATTAGCGCGCATTGGGTCTCCCGACCTCCCTAGAGCTGATGCGCGCTAATTTTGAACTTCCCCCACCCTCTTTTATGCTGCAGCAAGCCAGAATGTCGGGATTCGAATCCTGACATTTTGCCTTGCTGCAGCCTCCAGGGAGGTGGGAGAACTTTGGAAACAGCTTGGAGCGAGTCCCCACACCTCCCTGGACCCGGCGGGGGGGTCAGAGCCCCCAAAATTGGTAAAAAAAAGTCCGTTTTTTTTTACCAATTTTGGGGTTTCTGACCCCCCCCGCTGGGTCCAGGGAGGTGTGGGGACCCGATCCAAGGTGTTTCTGGGCTTCCCCGACGTCCTGAGCCAGTGCAGCAAGCCAGAATGTCGGGTTTCGAACTCTGACATTCTGGCTTGCTGCACTGGCTCAGGATGTCGGGGAAGCCCAGAAACACCTTGGATCAGGTCTGCCCACCTCCCTGGACCCGGCAGGGGGGGGGTCAGAAACCCCAAAATTGGTAAAAAAAACAGACTTTTTTTAAACCAATTTTGGGGTCTCTGACCCCCCCCCCTCCGCCGGGTCCAGGGAGGTGTGGGGACCCGATCCAAGCTGTTTCCAAAGTTCCCCCACCTCCCTGGAGGCAGCAGCAAGCCAGAATGTCAGGATTCAAATCCCGACGTTCTGGCTTCCTGCAGCCTCCAGGGAAACAGGGCTTTTTTTAACATTGTGTGATCAATGTATCGCACAACGTTAAAAACCGGATAATGACGGGACTTGTGGAACCAAGTCATAACGTTATTCGGGGTACTAGTGTATCAATTTAACCTTCTTCTTTTTTTGCTAACTCTATGTATGTTATGTATTTTATTTATATATTATCCAACTAACCAAATTGTCACTCTGGGCACTTGCACATGAAATCAAGCACAACATAACATCAAAAAAGTCCTCCTAACCACATATCCCTATCATATAATCATATTACATAAACCCAATAAAATGCAGTGGTAGCAAATCAAAATTAAATGCAGCATTGAAAAATGTCAAGACTAAGTACAATCAATTAAAATGAAATGAACTAGGTGACAGTGACAGCAAAGACCATTCTAAACAATTCTCCCTTTATTAATATATGGAAAATAGTGAGGGAGGGGGTCTGATGGATATGCAGAAGAGTCTTCCATAACTGCAGCAGCACCAATGAGAAGACCCTATTCCTAGTAAAGGTTTTCCTGGCTTCTCTTGGGGTGAGTAGCCACAGTCTAAAAGTATGGTTGTCCTGGACATTTGTATCCTCCTTTAACTTTAGTCACACCAACCTTCGGTGTTTGGACTTCAATTCCCAGAAGCCTAAGTCAATTACCCAAAAGCACTGATCAGCCAATGTACTGATTTAGGCTTTTGGGAATTGAAGTCCAAAAACCCAAGGTTGGGGAACACTACTCTAGACATTCTAGTTTCTACCTTGGAGGAAGCACACGGGAAATCCACTAGTCTCCAAGTGCCCTACGAAAAAGAGTTAGGATATTGCCTGCAACTGTTCCTGTGTCCTGCTCCAAAACTAAATTCCAGAGACAGCTAGACACCAGATTATGTCTGAAGAGCTGCACTTGGGCCAGAAATATGTAGACAAGGAGGAGGCTGTACTGAGGAGAATTTAGCCTTTGTCCCCAACTCCTGTTTGGCTAAGTAAGGTTAGATAAGAAGAGAATGGGTATAAGACTACTGTAGTTGTTAGAACAAAAGATGGTGGCTAGTTTTAGGTTATCCTAAGCAGAGTATAATGTGACCAGCTCCAGCTGACTGGTCTGCCCAATGAGTGGCATTCTGCAAGTTCAGCACCTGTGGAGCCTAGGGTAAGTTAGATTGATTAACAGTGATAGGCTGGTGACTTGGTCTTACTGGCAATTAGCAATAGAGGCTTGGGGTTTTTACCTTTTTGCTCCCTTCTTTTCCTTTTTTTTTGGAATAGATTTTGCTTAAGGTTTTTTTAAACTCTATTTGGGCTTGATTGGAGATACTGTATGACTTTTCCACCCTGATTCCCTGAATTTGTGGATGTGAGTGTATTTCAATTTTATTTTGTACTCTAGTTTTTGTCCCTTTATTGTTCCAGCACTTCATTTTACTTTTAATTTTTAAAAGCCAGTATTAAGCCATTAAATTCAGAGAATGCACCAAGATACCTATATCCAGATTTTGGCTCTGAGGCATAGCCAGAGTGTTAGGTAACAAGTTATTGCTTGGGTCAGCTAGCAAGAAGGAAGGACAGGTGTATACAGGTCCTTGCCCTAGTGAGCCCTCCTTTCATGGAAACATGCTCCAGTGCGAGAGTAGAGGTACTAGTGGAGTGGAGAGAAAATCCCATGGCCAAGGAGTGCAGGCAGCCACCAAGACTAGTCCAGGTGTGGGAAGCCACACTGCTGGGAGGCCAAAGTGGACCCTCTTCACTAACTTCATGGAGACTCCTGATGCAATGAATGTGAGTCTGTGGGCATAAACAACTTATTATATTTTGTCTTGACTACACACACTTGTGACTGATTGAAAAGCAAGAGATTGTTTTGATATAGAACCAAGCTGAGCAGTGCATTCGTTTGTTAGCCCAGATCCAGTCAGAAGACAACTGCAATCTACACAGGGAGGGTGTACGTTATTTTCCAGCCCCCATGGGAAACTAAACATTAGCATTTGTCAATTTTTGTCTTCTTAGAAGAATAACTTCTAGAAGTTCATATCTTATATTTAGCCCATCTAACATGATTAATTGCAAAATAACAACTAAGACAATAATGTATAAATGTAAACATCTATCTCTACTCACTGGAAAAGTAAGTACAGTAATACTAAGAAAAGTTGAAGGTAGCCAGAAAAGAGGAAGACTTTTATTATGGACTGACTCCACCAAGGAAAGTATGATCTGAATTAGCAAGAACTGAGGAGGTCTGTTGATGACTGGACATATTAGAGGCCATTTGATAGCATATAATAAGAACAAATTATGTTATTATAAACTCCAGAGTAAATTCATGTGCACTTTTGTGAATCAGAAAGAGAATGGCAACTATCTCTTCTGAAAGCTACAGAAGAGTCCAGATGTCTGGACTGTTGTTTCATTCCAAAAAGATTCTGGAATCATCACATGTACCTGTATCTTTACTGAGAAATTATCATCACAGATTGATTAGCTTGCTGTATAGCAGGGGTTCTCAACCTTTTCAAGCCAAGGGCTGGGATATGCTCCCTCAGACAGCTTTGGGGGCCAGACAGCCATTTTGCCCTGCTTGCTACACATCGCATGTCCAGGTGTGGAAGAATTGGTTGGTGGGACCATATGAAATAGTGTTGTGGGCTGCATCCAGCCCCCGGTCCATAGGTTGAGAACCCCACCTGTAGATAATATCTCCTAAACATTTTTACCTTTTATATCAAGAATGCACAACCTGATGCTCTTGGGCTATAATTCCCATTATTTTTAACTAATATATATGCTGCCTGGAAATGATTCAACAACATATGGAAGACAACAAGACTAAAGGGCGCCATGGGTTCTCCTCCTTGTTTTAAAAGAAAGAGCTGTCAAATGAGAGCTTTGGGTCATTCTGGTAGTCATGATGAAATGTTACTCTTTACTAGACATGAGCCTCTCAATCATTCTGAACAAACTTGTCAGTCAAACGTCATACTACTTAATTTAATTCCCTTACTCCAGCACCTATCGTGATACCAGATGACTGAACATTTTCAAAGCTCTCACAACATACATGGTTCTATACACATTTTGCTAAACAGCTAAATATTTTCTATTAACTTTCAGGAAATAATACATCAAATCAAGGGCCACTTCACATATAATATCTTAGGATATACAGTACAGTACATCTAAACATGGGAAGTGCAAATCAACAAGCCTGTCTTTCCGATTATGATTATCACAAACATAACTGACACATAGCTACATTATGATAAGAGTACATTATGTAGCAAAACTGGATTTGAAGTCTGAAAAACCCCTATCTGCACCTGGTTGTCACTTAAACTCTCAAAAAGATGAACAGCTTTTAGATAAATAAATCAGCCAAAGAGGTTTTGAAATGGAAAAAGAGAATTTTATCTAAGTTTTTCAATCATAGCATAACATTACACAATAACAATGATCATGGTACAGTAAAACCTCATATAACACTAAAACCTGGTTCCACAAGTCTTCGTGTTATATGATTTTTCGTGTTATCTGATCCTCTATGGGATCCATAGAGATACATTGTAACCACACAGGCTTTCGCGGTTGTTATCTGAAGCATCCCATAGGATCTTAATGTTATCTGATGCAATTCTTCCCCCCAGATTCCTTGATGTTATGCGATTTTCGTGTTATTCGATACTAATGTTATATGAGGTATTACTGTATTTCATAATGCATGCATGCATGGTCTCAGACCAATATTTAGATCCAAGGACGTCCATTAATGATTCAGCCAGCCTTTTATACTCTTCACGAAGCTTCGCACATGTGTCTTTAGTCCAGATGATGCAGGTGGGGTAGGCGTTTCACACTTTATCTTGATGTTACATACATTCTAACATGTTCAGTGGTAAACATGTCTGCTTACATCAAATAAGACCCTCTTGATTGTGTTCCTCAGCAAGATAGCTGTAAACAACTTTTAACTAGAGAGGGTTTCATAATTCCAAGATGGCTCTGCTCATGTTACAACCTTATTTTAATTGCATACATTGCTTTGTAAAGGGAATATGTCAACATACTAAAATATGTTAATTAATTCACATAGAGTGTCATGGTAGTCAACTAAGCCTCAGCTTTGCTGCATGCTGCCTTGCTCAACAAAAACAAAGCATCAATTTATCTTTTTTTTAATAAGTGCAGCAAATAGAGCGTTTGTGCATATGCACTGTATTTCCTTTCTTCCAGTCTTTAATAACATCTCAGCACAGTACTGTATATGGATTGGTATTACAGTAATACCTCGGATACCTGGTATTACAGTAACACCTCCCTAGAAGGTCAAATAGTAAAAATGAAGCTAAAGTACTTTGGACATCAAATGAGAAGGGAAGATTCGCTTGAGAAAGCCTTGATGCTTGGAAAGGTCAAGGGCAAAAGAAAAAGGGGGTGGCCAAAGATGAGATGGCTGGATGGTATTGTAGACACAATGGGCACGGAGCTGAGCAAGTTGAGGAGGATGGTGGAAGACAGAAGTGCCTGGTGGACAGAGGTCCATGGGGTCGCAAAGTGTCAGAATCGACTGTGTGACTGAACAACAACAAAAAAAGATCTGTTAGCGTTATCCAGTGCAATCATTCGTAGCAGCGGGGTGGCTGGGAAACTGAAAGGGGTTTCCTCGTTCAGCTTCCCAGCCACCCTGCAGCTGCGGAGGCAGAGCAGGGTGGTTGGGAAGCTGATGGGTGCCACCCCGTCAGCTTCCTCAGCCACCCTGCAGTTGTGGAGGGAGGGGCGGGTTGGCTAGGGAAGCCGTTGGGGGAGTCCCACATTGGCTTCCCCAGCCACCCTGCCCCTGTCTCTGCAGCTGTGGGGTGGCTGGGGAAGCCATGGGGGGACTCCCCTGTCTGCTTCCCCAGCCACCCCACAGCTGCAGATCGGGTCCCCTGACCTCACAGCTGCAGATCGGGTCTCCTGACCTCCTCAGAGCATTCCCAGACCTCCCCCGATGTTCCCCGGACGGTGCAGTAAGTCAAAACACCGGGATTCGAAGCCTGGCGTTTTGACCCACTACACCAGCCGAGGAGGTCAGGGAACTTCAGAAACAGTGCGGATCGGGTCCCCCGACTTCCCAGGAGGTGGCAAGGGTGCCGGAGAGCCAATAATGGGTGGAAAAAATGGAAGGTTTTTTCGGAGGTGGCAAGGGTGCCGGAGAGCCAGAAATGGGCGGGGAAAAAAAAGGTTTTTTTGCCCATTTCTGGCTCTCTGGCATCCCTGCCACATCTGGGGAGGTCAGGAGACCCGATCCATGCTGTTCCCGACCTCCCCAGACCTCTCCAGGCACTGCAATCACAGCATGGGATCAGTGCTTGGGTTGGGGGTTTGAAAGGGCATGCCCCCAGTTCAGCCCCCAGCCCAAGCAGCCGATCCCATGCTGCAATCTGCCTGCCTCTTTGGAAAGGGCATTGGGGATTCCATGAGTGGAATCCCCACTCCCCTTTCTAAAGAGGTAGGTGGATCGCCCCCCATTCCCTTTCCTCTTCGGAAAGAGAACAGGGCTTTTTTGTTAATGTTGTGCGATCAATGCATTGCACAACGTTAAAAAACAGATAACGAGACTTGTGTAACCAAGTCTCATCATTATCTGAGGTACTAGTGTAAAAGGAAACCATTTAGCCAAAGCATGTTGTATGTTGTTAACCGAAACATGCAATGCATGATATTCTTATATTAAACAACAATTATGTGCTATCCAGTTAATTCTGATTCATGGCTAACCTTTTCAATGGCAATAGTTTACCATCCCTTCTTGTTGTAGTGTCCTGCCAAATGCTACATAGCGGGCCTTACATAGCCTGGCTGTACTCCCAAAACACACAGTGGGGACTCAAATTCTCAATCTCTGACTTTGCAGGCAGATACCTAAACCGCTAGGCTACCCGGCCAGCTCTCTTTTGCATTATCCAACACAATATACAAAATCTCTTTGCAAAATATTCACCAGAATCTTGTTGTGAATTTTGTTTGCATAACCACTATTGTGTAAACCAGAGGTTCTCAACCTTACCATGCCAAGGCCAGACAACTCCCCCTCAGACCTCGCTATGGGCCAGACAAAATGATGGCAGGCGTGTTTGCGCATGGGCATCCACTTCTGGGGTCATTACCATGGGCCAGATGGAACAGTGTCGGGATTCAGCCCACTGGCCATAGGTTGCAAACCCCTGATGTAAACCATGGAGAATAATTCCTGCTAATTAGCAAGTTGCTATACTTTTAGCCACATAATTTGGCAAGTGTCTAGGAATATGAATGTTAACTTATTTATTAGTACTGTATTATAACATCAACCATTCGAAGCCTAATCCAAGCAAGTCTCAAGTGTGTGCTTTCCACCTTTGAAACTGAAAGGCAAGGGCTGAGTTGGATGTTACGTGGCAAGGGAACTGATTACAGCATTGCCCAGCACCAAAATACTTGTGACACTTGACATTATCTTTTAAGCAGCAATGCCTAAATACCAAAGCCAAAGTTAATACAAGGAACAACATCATCAGAAAACACACAAACTACAAATGGGGAACTCAATCATCCATACTGCATGCATCAAATTTGGCCCTGAACATCTCCGCAGCAGAGTATGCTGCTCCAGTTGGAGCACACCCACACATGCAAAATATGTTGACACTGCTGTTAATAAAACCATGAGTATAGTGACAGGATGCTTCAAACCTACACCAGTTGAGAAAACATACTCTCTTGTTCGTATCGCTCCACCTAACATCAGGAGAGAAATAGCAGCGGATGCCAAGAGAACTAAGCAAGAGAATGACCCTCAACATCCTCCAAATTGATATGAGCCTCAAGTCCACCAGCTCAGATCCAGGAACAGCTTTATGGCAAGAACAAACATTCTTGAGGGTACACAGAGAAAAAATAAATTAAAAGATGGAGGAAGGAACTCAATGGGCAAGGATCATCATTAAAGGAGGATACAGCTGAGTAACTCAACCTCTCCTATGTCACTTGGAGGACCCTGAAAAGGCTGAGAGTTAAGAGTCCCTAAATGTAAGACCAACATGCTCAAGTGGGGGCTGCTGGAAGACAACAACATGCTGTGTGAATGTGAAGAGATACAGAATCCAGCTCATGTATTGGTCTGCCGATTACTGCCAGAAACATGCACCGATGAGGACTTAACTTTGGCTAACAACAAAGCCAAGAAAGTGGCTTCATTTTGGCAATCCAGGGTTTGATCAGGAAAGAAGAGAAGATGAAGTAGCAAAATACCACTGTGATTTATTTAATTAGATTTATACAGACATGAATCACACACAAACAGCAAACCCAGAATGATGAAGTGATTGATCAAAAGATGCCATTTAGTCTGTCTACTGACTATGCAACAGGAGTCATATTAGTGCAAATTCTAAACAAATCAAGAAAACTGGGAAAAATCAGACTATCTTATAAAAAGAGATCTTTTTCCTGCTTCACTGTTTCTCAATTGTCCATATGAAACTGGAGGAAGCAAAGATTTACATCCCTAGTTTAATACAACTTGTTGTCGATTGCAACTAGTATCCAAGAATGCATTTTTTCTGAAGCAAGAAAAATGTCATTAGCGTGAATTTGTTGAAGGTGGATCCCAGGTTGCCATGAAGTGACCCACACAATATGATCATGGAACCATCTCCTGCTTCCTTTAATGGGAACAACTATTTAAGTACTGTACAGAAGGCAGGAACAACAATGAAAAAGGATTTCTAGCTCCATATTGTACTTTGAAAACTAAGCATGTTATACTTTGCTGTTGTTGTTCAGTCGCACAGTTGATTCCGACCATTTGCAACACCATGGACCACCCCACAACAGGCACCATCCTCCTCAATATGCCCAGCTTTGTGCCCATTGAGTCAACAATGCCATCTAGCCATCTCATTCTCTGCCGCCCCTTCTTCTTTTGCCCTCGACCTTTCCCAGCAGCAAGGCTTTCTCAAGTGAGTCCTCTCTTCTCATCTGATGTCCAAAGTACTTTAACTTCATCTTCAATGAAGCAGTCAGGGTTGATTTCGTCTAAGATCAACCTATTTGTTCTCTTTTGCTGTCCAGGATACTCTCAAAATTCTCCTCCAGCACCACATCTCAAAGGCATCTATTTTTCTGCGCTCAGCTTTCCTTGTGGGCCAGCTCTCACAACATTACTACTGGAAATACCATTGCTTTTACTATGAGGACTTTTGTTTGCAAGGTGATATTTCTACTTTTAACTATGTTCCCCAAATTTCGTGCCCAAATTAGCGTGCCTCCCAAGAATTAGTCGCCTTTTTATTTCATAGCTGCAGTTACCATCTGTGGTGATCTTTGATCCTAAGAAAGTAAAGTCTGTCACTGCTTCTACTTCTTCCCCATCTATTTTCCAAGGACTGATAGAACCTATTGCCATTATATTGGTTTTCTTGATGTTGAGTCTCAAACCAGCTTTTGCACTCAACGTAAGCAAGAACTTCTTTAGGTCTTCTTCACTTTCTGCCATTAGGGTAGTATCATCTGCATATCTCAAATTGTTGATGTTTCTCTCAGCAATTTGAATTCCAACTTTCAATTCATCCATCCCTGCATTGTGCATTATGTGCTACATATACAAGCTAAATAAGCAGGGTGGCAAAATGCAGCCTTGTCTTACTCCTTTTCCTATTCCAAACCACTCCGTCATTCCATATCCTGTCCTAACTGTTGCTTCTTGATTCATGTACAGATTTCTCATGAGACATGTAAGGTGTTCTGGTATTCCCATCTCTTTAATTATTTGCCACATTTTATTGTGGTCCACACAATCAAAGGCCTTAGTGTAATCAATGAAACATAAGTGGACTTGTTTCTGGTATTCCTTTGTTTTCTCCATGATCCAATGTATACTTTACCTAGGTTTTTAAAAAACACTTTCAAGTGTGGATTTTTCCCATGATGACAAAACAAAGAAGTTTAAGATGTGTTTCAAATATACTTATTTTCTTCAGTTTTACTGTTAGTCTAATAAGAAAGATTTCTGATATTCTGAAGTAAATGAGTAGATTGCTCTATCTATTCTACAGAACTCTACTCAAATCACAGAAGTCTCTTCAATAATTTTTTATACACACACTTCCTCTCACATCATATTGGTTCTCTTTTACTGTTTTCCTTACATTCCACCCAAAGCCCTCCTAATCTACACTAGGTTGCAGTGAGCTCTTTAAAGGTGGCAAACTGGAAATGCCAATTCCCAAGCCATCCAGTGAAGATATAACTACAATGGAATCAGAACCCAATGAGTCCTAGTCCAATAACATTCACTGATACACACATCCTTATACATATGTAGAATTCAAACTGAATTTTAATCTGACTTCCTATATACAACTGACTGAAATTTTCTTAGAACTGCCTCTTTAAAATGGATGTAAAATAGTAAATCACTGACCCAAATTCTACAATGTACTAATTCCTTTCTTGTCTCCCCACAACTCTTAGTACTTCTTCAAAATCAGGTATAGAGGGTTTCACAACCCTTTTGGAGCGTGTGTCTGAAATGCAGGGGGGAGGTGAGATTGTCTCCTTTGAGACTGTAATGATAGAAGCTGTTCTGTCACCAGATGCAATTCCCATTCCCAAATGAATTCCTTGTGCCATCAGTACAGCAGCAGAGGTACCCTTCTACCAAAAACACAATGGCAAGTTCCATATACAAAAAGATTTAGTGTACTTCCAGTTTAGTGTTTACAGGTTCATTAATTTTAAAGTCATGGTTCTCATTTTCAGGTTTGTACAAGGTACTTGTTTCTTCCCTAACCCTCCCAACCCACCATGTTCTGTAACTTCTATTCATTTAGTCTTTGAGGCCCCCTAACTAAATAAAAAGATCTAAATTCATGAGCTTCTTGTGTTTCCTGCACACTCTTGCCACTCTTCTTCATTTCATATTCAAAGCAACTCTGGAGTGTTTGGGAATGCTTCAATCAGGTTCATGATACATTTTTTAAAGCATTATTGAGTATTTTTAATTGCACTAGTTCTTCTGGTTACTCAATCTGCATTATTCTTACAACAATATAAATTTACATTAGCTTGCTATTTTTCAGCTGATAGAGTAATGGTAACTAATCAGGGCACAATAACAAATAGATAACACAAACCAAAAAAGATCTGCATTGTTAATAAAAAATTGTTTCAAGAGAATCAGACATTTTAGAGAAGGATCATTATAACTTGCTTTAAAAGGCATGTTAGAACATTGCTATAAATCAACCTTAGGCCTAGGGACTCTGTCCAAAGTGAGATGTTACCGAATGACATGGAAGTGCTGTTTGTTCCCTTCCTGCTTTACACTGACAGGATAAAAGAAGAAGAAAAAATCATACTCATTTACAGTGATTTCTAAGCATCCCTTTTCTCCATGCATGGCTGGGTGAAGACTTATGCCCTAGTTAACCAAGAACCAGTTTTTCTCTGGGGACTAGTTTCTCAAAACATACATCTGCCAGGAATCTGAGACCAGTGGGGCCAAAATCTAGCATCTGGCCTTCCCAACGGAACCTCATCCATGGGAGAGATCAATCTTAAGAATTCCTGGATAAGGATGCAAACAGCACACAGCAGGGAAGAAAGCTCAGAATCCCCAAATGAACAGACACCCTCCCACACTAGTTGAAGGAGCATCTGAAAGAGACCGGTGTTGACAAGGCCATAGAAGAAAATTCAAGGATTATAAACCTAAAGGGGAAAGTAAATGGGGTGACAGGTTGAGATAATCAGCAAGCTCACACACTAGCTAAATAGACCCAAGACAAGAGTTTGTTGGGGCAGGTTTGGACTAACATACCTGGCTGGAGAGACAAAACCTAAATGGTCCGCAGCCTCTGAGAATAAGAACCCAGAAGAAGCTCTGGGAGGATTGTTTTGTTGACAGAAGCCAAGTATGCAAGTTGGCTCAGCATTTAAACTAAAGACAACCCACACTGAAGGGATGGATCCTGGCCCTAGTATCCTGCCTGGAGGAGGGCAGGGGGAAAAACACTTCTAGGTTCATTTGCTTTGACAACCAAACCATACCCCATGCTAGGAGACGCTTGCTGGTGTTTTAGAAACATAGAATCACTGAGTTAAAAGGGCTACACAAGAAGAACCTCCTTGAAGATGTTATTTTTGAACCACAACCAAACCGGGTGTAACCTGGTGATGGCAACCTTGAGTTGCAGGCTAATCTTTCTCACACTAGGACAGGCAAAAGGAACTGGAGAAAGAACTCACCAAAAGGTGCCTTCATTTTGGCAGTTTCATGTCTGGCCTAGACATGGAAGAAGGTGATGACAACTGAGTTAAAAGGGGCCTTTTAGGCCACTGAGTCCAAAACCCTGCTCAATAAAGGAATCATTGCATTGAGCGTTACAAAATGACAGGTCGGAACCAGGAGGTTTGTACCAGCAGGCATTCCCTAACCTCCCCCTCCCCAAATGTTATCAGGAAGCAAGAAGAGGGAGAGGTTTGATTCTCAAGTGCACCCAAAGGGAAGGAGAGGGCATGATTTGAGAACAGAACATGGACCTTGTCTACTAGGGATGAAAGAGGGTCCAAACATCCTGTAGCCAAAACGTTGTGAGTTGGATCCCAAAGTAGCACAAGGTTGACTCAGCCTTCCATCCTTCGAGGTCAATGAAATGAGGACCCAGCATGTTGGGGGCAAAAATGCTAATTAACTTCTGAGCTGCCCAGATGCCCAGACATGGAGTGCTAAGTGGCAGGTCAGGATACCTGCAAGGAGGGGGGGGGGCTCGATGGCAGACGAGGTAGGGGGTGAGGGTCTGCTAAACTGGATCGTGGGAGGGATTCCTGACGAAAGCCACGAAACGAACTACGGAGACAGAGGGAGGAGGAGTCTCTGTGTTGACAGACGAAAGCTTTCGGAAGGGAGGTGCGCCGAATCCTGAGGGGTTTTAATCGTGTCAGAAGCACACAAAGGTGTTTTCTGGGTTGAAAGGATTTTTGCTGGAGGAACTCCGTTCAGGGGACGCCCAAATGAGGTTCCTTTCATGTCCCCAAGATCTTTTCCCACCCAAGTGGTCCCTGTTTATCTACTTGCAATTTCTTGCTTTCGAACTGCTAGGTTGGCAGGAGCTGGGACAGAGACGGCTGCTCATTCCGTCATGCAGCACTCGGGTCTCGAACTGCCGACTTGTCGGACTTCCACCTAACAAGGCGAGCTTCTTGACCACTGAGCTACCGCAGTCTCATCCTGAGATAAAGGATGCCTAAAAGGAAGACGTGAGGGGGGGTGGGGTAAAGGGTGCACACACAGAGGCCTTTCTCTCACCTTGTAGACATCGCCATAGGTGCCGCTGCCGATGCGCTGGATGAGCTCGAAGTCCTCCTGGGGGTTCCTGCGGGACAGGTCGCACACCCGACCCCCGCCAACACTCATGGTGCGCCGCCAACCGGCGCTCAGAGGGGGGCCGGCGGCGGGGCCTCCTCCTCCTCCCTCACCCCGTTCCGTCGACGCCACCGGGAGGCCGAGGCTGGGGAGGGGGAAGGGAGGAAGGAAAAAGGGCGAGCCGGTGGGTGAGGGGAGAGGAGGGGGAAGGAGGAGGAGGAGGGAAGAAAACGCCTCACAGCAATCACCATCGACGCCACCTCCCCCCTTCCTGCTTCACCAACATGGCGCCCGGCGTCGCCCGACTGCGCCTGCGCACCTGCCCGTCAACCGCCCGGCTACTCTCGAGCCCAGATTGGAATGGGAAGAGCGCAGGAAGAGCGCGGGGCGCGAGGGAGGGAGCTCGCGCTCTCTCCCGAAGGGGCGGGGCGGGGCTTGGCCGCCCCACGTGAGTCCGCCCTGTCAGTCACAACCTGTGGTTTTTAGTAGCTCCAGCGCAAAAGTGGCTTCAAGCCTTGGTGTCGCAGTGGTTAAACTGCTGTACTGTAGCTCGAACGTTGTGAGTTCGATCCTGACTAGACAAAAGGTTGATTTGGTCAATAAAATGAGTACCCAGTGTGTTGGGCGGAGGGGCTAATTAACTTGTGAACCACCATCCAGAAAGTGCACTAAGCAGTATGGGACAGGAAAGGTCACCCTTGCTCAAAAGCCAGTTGTATCCAACTCTAACGTTCTCAGTGCTCATCTCTATTTATAGCCAAAGAGCCAGCTCTGCCTCTATCTGCAGATGTTTCCGTGGACATGTGGCAGGCATGACTAGACACTGGACTGCATGAAACACCATTTACCTTCCCACCGAAGTGGTACTTGCAATTTCTTGCTTTCAAACTGCTAAGTTGGCAGGAGCTAGAACAGAGACGGGAGCTCACTCACTCCATCATGCAGCACTCAGGATTCAAACTGCTGACCTGCCAGTTGTCAAGTTCAGTGTCTTAACCACTAAGCCACCACAGTGGTTAAGACCACTGGTATAGTATAGAAATGTAATTGTTATTGCTATTCAGCGGAGAGTTGAAGGGTGGGGAGCTGCAACATTTTTGTCTCCAGGGCTCGCAGGTCAGCATTTCAAGAGCACCGTTGTCTCTCCCTGCTCTTGCTAACCTAGCAGTTCGAAAGCAAGAAATTGCAAGTAGATAAAGACGTACCACTTTGACGGTGACGTTAACAGTGTTCCATAGCTCCGATTTCTAGTCATGCCTGCCACATGGCCATGGAAATATCTGTAGACGCAGACAGTGCTGGCTTTTTTGCTAGAAACAGAGATAAGCACCTTACTTGTTTTCATGCAAGGGAGATCTTGACCTTTACCACTCTGTAGCACTTTGTGCACTCTCTGTGCAGTTCACAAGCTGATTAGCATTTCCCCCCAAACATGTTGGTTACCCATTTTATCAACCTCAGAAGGATGGAAGGCTGAGTCAACGTTGAGCCCTGTCAGGATTGAACGCATGACAATTGGGCTGCAGTACAACAGTTTGACCACTGTGTCACAAGGGCTATATCCCAGCTTTCTCCCAATGGGGTATACATTTTGGGGCTGCTGTGCGACTGAACAACAAAAAATGAAATAATAATGCTAAGTCAGTCACTTACAATGCAGACCAAACATTTTCTAGTGAGAAATAAACCCCAAGGTACCGAATAGGTCTTATCTCCTGGGTTAAATATATAAAGAATCACTGCTTTGGGAAGTACTGTACTGTATATACTCGAGTATAAAGTCTAGTTTTTCATTCTTAAAAATGAGGTCAAAAAAGTGGACTCAGCTTATACTCGGGTCACTGAACGCGATGGGAAAAGGCGGCAGCTAATAGCCTTCACCACCCACTTCTCCTACCCTGTCGTCGGTGCATCTCAATCAACATGGAGAAAAATTTCTGCTGCATCTTATTTTCATGTACCGTATTTTGATTATTGAAACTCTCTAGCAGCTGCTGCATTTGTCACCCTTGGCTTATATTCGGGTCAATCTATTTTCCTGGTTTCTCAGGTCAAAATTAGGTACCTCGGCTTATATTCGGGTTGGCTTATACTCAAGTATATACGGGTAAGTGTCATTTGACTTAATGGGACTTACTTCTGAAAATATGTTTATAAGTTTGTGTATAGGATTTTTCTTTAAAAAGTTGAAAATAGCAGAAGAGGATAACCAAACATGCAATGGATTGACTGAATAAAGGAACCCACAGTCTTGAGTTTAGAATTACTGAGCAGAGCAGTTAATGGGAGGATTCTTTGAAAGTCTCTAGTTTATAGGTTCACTGGAAATGAGGTAGTTTAATGGCAAGTATTAACAACAATAATTTAGGATTGCCTTAGAAGAGTGGGCTTCCCACTTTAGATTTCCTGTCATAAAACTAAGGAGCAGGCTACCTCACATCACCATAATTTCATCCCAAATAAACACAAGAAATATGTAAGAAAGATTTTCCTTTTATTTTACTCTCTAACATTTGTCAGTGTTTCTTCAGGTTTTGATCAATGCAATACAGAGAGTCTGGCCAGCTTATCCTACATGGCAATAGAGTAGACAATACTGCCAGGAACTCAATTTCAGTCGTCAGCCAGCAGTCTGCTATCCAGACAACTGTGTGGACTAATGGCCCTGGGTGGTGAAGTCAACAGGGAAGGGGTGATGGTTCCCATGTGGATTAAATTCCACTTGAATCTATCTTGATGGAGGGCAGCAGCTTCATCAATACTGGCCTGGGGCCAATTTGGATCACTGGTACAGGTGTCATGCTGTGACGCCGAAGACAGTTGAAAGACCTATCAGAAAACAAAATGAAACAAAATGAAACAAAATAAACAAAATAAACAAAAATAAAAAACACTGTAGCACTTTAAAGACTAACTGCTATATTTTTATTGTTAGCTTTCGTGGATCAAGTCCACTTCATCAGACAAAGAAGTGGACTTGATCCATGAAAGCTAACAAAAATATAGCAGTTAGTCTTTAAAGTCCTATAGTGTTTTTTATTTTATTTTATTTTGTTTATTTTGTTTTGTTTTGTTTTCTGATATGCCTGAACTACAGACTAACATGGCTACTATTCCAAAAAATTGAAAGACCTAGTTATAGTTATATTGAACCAGTTCTCCAAAATCTTAGACTCCCATTCTAGCCCACCAAATTAAACTCTCCACACTTTAGTGCAGTGGTCGGGTGCGGCCCCCGATGTCAAGTCATCCGGCCCACGAAGCCCTTGTTGCTCCTGGAAGCACGTTTTACTTCCGCTTCCAGGAGCGACGAGGGCTTTGCGGGCTGGATGAATTGGCATCAGGGGCTGCACCCAGCCCCCGGGCCTTAGTGACCGGCTCCCTGAACCACATGATCAGCCCACGGCCTAAAAAGTTTGGGCACCCCTGCTTTACTATAAGAAAAAACAGTCATTTACTTACAGTTCCTTTGCTTGATAAACAGTTCTGTACAATAGTTTTCTTTAAACAAACATACTTTGCTTGTAAGGCAAAAATTGAAGAATGTGAGAAAGAGAGAACAGCATAATAGCACACAATGAAAAATACCTCAGAGATACCACAAACTATCTGAAAGAAAAATGAGTAGCAAGCAGTCTAATAAGGTCAGGTGACCCTACAGGTGAGAAAAACAGCGAACTCTCCCTATTGGCTGCTTATGCACACAATTTACATTAACCCACTGCATTGTGGGGTTGCATTAATATGTTAAACAAAATTGACGTAAAAGAAATGAATATTTAGTTACCTCCATTTCACTGTTATCTCTCATCTTCTGCAACAGATGTTACTTCTGTGATTTTTCTGTTTCACATGAACCTGTTAGTTATGCTTTCTAGTAAATCAATATTTTATTCAGGAATTATAGAAGCAATTGGAATAAGTACAGTACTGGAGTTGTACATCACGAATGGAATGTGAAATGTCAGGTTAAATATTTTATTTGTTTGTGTTACACACTAACTCAAGGGCTGGTATGGCATAGTGGCTGCTAGACTCAGGAGACCTGGAAATTTATGAGGGGTAAATGGTGGTGGTAAACCACTCTTTGAACATCTTGCATACCTCAAAAATTCTACTAGGATCACCATAAGTAATGAAATAAGTAGGTGATGCATGACAACAACAATGTGAAATAATGTGGTACAAGCTCTAAAACAGGGGTTCCCAAACTTTTTGCCCTGCGGGCTGGTCACGTGGTTGAGCAGGCCTGTCAAGTGGTTCCTTCCACTGTACATGCTGCCGTAAAATGCATCTGCAGCTGTTGTAAACATGTTTATGACAGCCATGGGTGCATTTAAAGCAGCATTTACGCACGCTCGGGTGTGTTTTACTTCTGCTTCCAGTAGCGGCAAGGGTGGGGTGGGCATATGATTTGGTGCCATGGGCTGGGTCTGGTTCGCGGGCTGTAGTTTGGCCACCCCTGTAACTTGTATCTGAGCAAACATTTTCCCTGGAAGTAACCTTCTCAGTTGATGGATGTGCCTCTGGTTATTCAATAAACTGATCCTGGCATGAAGCATGGGACCATACACACCACATTGAATAGATGGTGGAGGGCATAGATGAGTTTAATGAGGCTTCTGTGCTTGTTGCTTAGCCTCTTCATTTCTATGTCTCCTTTGAAGTGATCGGTAGCAGCACAGATGGTTTGGCACCAAAGTGGGAGACAGCTGCTGCCTCCCAGGTTGGTCCAGCCCGTGGCATGAAAAGGCTGGCCACCTTGGTTTATGATAAATAAATCTGTCATCCAATGCTATTCATGCCATTTTAATGGTTTACTAAAGCTGTTTCACTGCATACAAAGACACGTCAGCTGGCAACAGGCATTTATTTTATTTTATTTTTGCTGTCTGGTTTTTATTGCCTATATGTTCTGGTTACACCTATGCTTTTATTGCAAAACAGCTAACAAGAGAACGAATAGGAAACAGCCTTGAAGATGGGGAAACTGTTAGGCAAAGTCATCAGTTCTTAGCATGCTGGTTTTTATTAATTAATTTTTTAAAAACTAGGTTGCACTCTAAATGTTGTATAGTTTATGGATGCTTGGCTGGGGAATTATTGGTCTCAGGTGGAACATACATTCTGGCAAAGAAACCTAGAGTGTGGTTGGTAATCCTAGGGGAACCATTTGCTGTTCTGAGAAGGGCAAGATTACTCTTGTCAGTTTTAACAAATAACCACTCCAAATCAAGGAATTGTAAGGAATGTACGCCAATAGTAACTTAACAGAAGAATGTTAGGTGGTGCGCTCGGTAAACTGCTATACTGCAGCCAAAACGGCTAGTGTTGTTAGTTCAATCCTGCTGGGGACCAAATTGATTCAGCCTTCCATCCTTCTGAGGTTGGTAGAGTACCCAGCATGTTGGGGGCAAAATGTTAATTACCTTGTGAACCTCCCAGAAAGTGCACTAAGCGCTATGGGACAGTAAAAGGTTGCTCTTGCTCGAAAGCCAGTCATATCCAACTCTAGGTTGTATCCAACTCCACCGCAGTTGATCCTAAACTACCTGATCATTTGACAGTGGCAAGTTGCAGAGAAGCTACAATCTAGATCTAATTTTGGTTTTACTATACCACCTATAGGCAGTGATGGGATGTAACAGGTTCTCACCAGTTCGCCAGAACTGGTAGAAACCTTTCCCAGTGTCCCGGAGAACCGGTAGCAGCTTTTGAGGGGAACCACCTTCAGGGCTTACCTTTTCACTGGTTCCCCCACTGCACATGCACGCCAAGCACTTGGTGTGCATGCACGCCTATAGTGCTTGGCGCATATGCACAGGCTCCTTGCTGTCCTCCCAAGCAGGGAGGAGGAAGAGAAGCTGCTAGCCTGAAGCTCCCTATAGCCTGCTCCCCAGGGTAAGTGACTCACCTTTGGATGTGGTGTGTGTGTGTGTATTTTAATGTGTATTTAATATCTTTACCTAGATTGACGTACTACCACAGTTCCTAAAAAGGCCTGGTGGCCGGCAGGCCTGGCTTGGGGTTTTTAAGCAAAGTCTTGGAGTTACCTCATCAATAAGCTACACCTGTGCTGTTCCAATTGCTGTTCCAATTGGAGAACCCTTAAGGAGGTACAGGTGTTTTATTATCCTAGAGAACCGGTACGATGACCATATCCATCTTGCAACATGGTGCTGCCTAGGCACTTATACTAGCAGGTAAGTGATGGGCTTGTGTTTGGGGTGGGTGGGTGGGTGTATTTTAATGTAATTTTCATTTTATTTATTTATTTAATTAATTTATATTATTTATTTACGGGTTTGTGTTGTGGGTGGGTGGGTGGGTTGAGGTGTGTGTGCTCGCTTATTTTTATTTTATTATTATTTTCTTTGGCCCCCACCCATGACATCATGACGTTAGCTCCACCCACACTGTAATGACATCACGGTGGGGTAGTAAAATTTTTGACATCCCATCACTGCCTATAGGGCTGTGATGGCTTAGTGGCTAAGAAGCTGAACTTAACAACTGGAAGGCCAGCAGGTCAAGACCCAAGTGCTGCATGATGGAGTGAGCTCCCATCTCCATCTGAGCTCCTGCCAACCTGGCAGTTTGAAAGCAAGAAATTGCAAGTTGATAAACAAGTACCACCTCAGTGGGAAAGGTAACAGCATTCCATGCTCTTCAGCGTCCAGTCAATCTTGCCACATGACCATGGAAACATCTGCAGAAGCAGACAGCTCTGGCTCTTTGGCTGTAAAGAGATGAGCACCGCACCCTAGAGTCCAATGCGACTGGCTTTCAAGCAAGGGCGACCTTTACCTTTACCACCTATAGCAGGGGTAATCAAACTATGGCCCATGGGCCAGATCCGGCCCCCAATACCAATTCATCTGACCAGTGATGGGATGTCCCCGGTTCCAGACGGTTCCCTGGAACCAGTAGGACCAATTCCGAGGGTTCTCCGGGAGGGGAGTCCACTTTTGGGGCGTCCGGTTCCGGACGCCTCACCGAAAGAAATTTTTTTAAAAAAAATCGGAGCTAAAATGGCTCCAATTGACTGTGCATGCGCAGAAACACAATCTGACGCATTGCGCATGCGGCAGATTGAGTTTCTGCGCATGCGCAGTCAATTGGAGCCATTTTAGCTCCAATTTAAAAAAAATTGTTTTACTACTTTCAGGGCGGCGGCGGCGGCGGCACCAGCCCTCTGAGGAGGGCACCTCCCCGCGGCACGTTGAGGGCTGCCTGGGCCGTCCGCTGCCGACAAGCCCCATGCCCTGGGGACGCGCGGCGCACCGCTGCCGCCTCCTCCTCTGCCGGGTGCCTGTGGACTGGGTGCCTGAAGCTGCCGCCCCCGCCGGAGCTGCCTGCATCCCTGTGGTCTCCTCCTTGGGCCGGTCCCTTTTTAGCCCGGCTGCGGCGCCTGGCAGAGGAGGAAGCTGGAGGCGGTGCGGCATGGGGACGGAAGCCGCCACCATACCCACTGCTCCCCGCAGGACCTGGCCGCCCGTGGCCACCGCCAGAGCCGGGCCGAAAAGACACCGCCCCGAGGAAGCTGCAGGCGCCCGGCGGAGGAGGATGCGGCGGTGGTGAGCCCCACCGGGCTTACCCAGGGCATGGGGGTTTGTTGGGCCCAAGTCCCTAGGAGGGCGCGGCGGCGGCGGATGGCCTGCGCAGGCACCAACGTGCCCGTGGGAGCTCGGTGGCCGGCCAGGGGCTGCAGGCGGCTGTGGCGGCCGTGGCCGGCGGCTGCAGGGCCGGCCGCGGCCTTCATAGGAGGAAACGGCCGCAGTCGGGGGCAGCGTGTCTTGCCGGGTGGTCCCAGGCCACATGGAGGTTCGTCGGCGCCAAGGAAGGTAAGTGAGGCTTTTATATTTAGGGTGGGTGGGTGGGTGATTTATTTGTGTTTTGGGTGGGTAGTTGTACTTTTATTTAATTTTTATTTTATTTATTTATTTATTTTATTTCTTTAAGTTATTTACGGGTCTGTGTGCGTGTTTATTTTTATTTTATTTTTGGCCTTGCCCACAATGTCATGATGTCATGACGTTGGCTCCGCCCATGACGTCATGACATTGGCCACGCCCATGACGTCCATGAGGTCATGGCGTGGTAGTAGAATTTTTGACATCCCATCACTGCATCTGACCCACACCGCTCTTGTCGATCCCAAAAGTGGAAGTAAAATATGTCCATACGGGCGTGTTTTACTTCTGCTTCCTGGAGCGATGAATGCAGCGCAGGCTGGATGAATTGGCATCGAGGGCTGGATATGGCCTACTACACTGTAGTTTAGGCACCCTTGGTTTAAAGCAGAGAAAATGGCAGCTTAAAATCTATGTTATCCTGTTGCAAAACAGATTGCAAGGCGCGTTTTACTTCCGCTGCCGGTGGAAGTATGTGACCGGCCCGCTGGCCGAAAGGTTTGGACACCCCTGGCTTACAGGGCTGGCCGGGCGGAGGCGCTGCCCGGTTCGCGCGGGTGTCCCCGCTGCTCCCCCTGGCGCCGGGCGGGTGGCGGTGCAAGTGTCCGCTCTGTCCTTTGTGTGGCGCGGGGAGCGGAGGAGGAGAAGCACCACGGGATGGACGGCGGCGCCGCTTTCTGCCCAGTGCGTGGCTTCTTGGCCAGATGAGAGCGGGCGGCCGCCTGCCTCTGCTCTGGCCACGATGATGCGCGGGGGCTAGTAGTAGCCAGAGGGGCGCCGCCGCCGGGGCGCCCGCTGAGCTGGGGTCGGGCCATGGGCGGCGGCCGGGCTCTGGTGGGCGCGCTCAGCTTGTGCCTCAGCCTCTGCTCGCTGGCGCTGCTGGTCACGGCCCTATTCACCGACCACTGGTACGAGACCGACCCCCGGCGCCACCAGCAGCGCTGCGAGGAGGAGCGCGGCGGCAGGAGCAGCGCCCACGACTTGCCCGAGGAGCAGCAGCGCCGCCGCCGCCTCCCGCCCTACCTGCCGCCGTTGCCTCTGCGAGACGCCCACCAGCCCCGCAGCAGGAGGCTCCCTCGGAGCGGCGGCCCCCGCCCGGTCAGGCCCCCGCCGGACCCCCCTGCCGTCGACCTGGTGCTGCTGCTGCTGGAGACCAGGCGGGCCCCTCTGGGCGGGCGGGGGCTGCTGCAGCAGACTCAGAGCCCCTGCGGGCGGCCCCTCTTCGCCACTTACGCTGGGCTCTGGAGGAAATGCTACTGGCTGGGGGTCGACGCCCCCTTGGAAAGAGGTAGGAGGGCGCGTTGGGGGGGGGGGTCCTCAGTCTGCCGGTCGCCTCCTCCTTCTCCAGTCTCCCCACCCGTGTCCAGTCTACTACCACTTTTCCCGCCCGCGCCTGCCGGTGGAGTACATTATTGTGTGCCCTATGATTACCCTAACCCTCCCCACTTAACTCGGGGGAACCACGCAGCCCCCCCCCCCCGCCCAAGGATTTCTCCCATTCAGGGTTAAGTGGGAGCTTTCTTTCTTTTCCCCATCCTTTCCTTTCTCTTCCTTCCTTTTCATTGTGCCTCCCTTCTTTTTTCTCCCTTCCTTCCTTTTTCTTTCTTTCTCTCCACTCCCTTCACCTTTCCAGTCCCTCTGTGCACCTCCCGCCCGCAAAGTGCCCTCTCAAGCCCCGCTCTTGGTCTGCTCCCACTTAACCCTCCACCTCGCATGTTTGCGCTTGTAGTACAGGATCTCCCTTGGACCTCGCCCGGGCGGGGTTTCTCTCTTCTTTTCACCCAGCAGGGCATTCAACTCCTTCCCACGGGCTCTTTGTGGTTGGCTTCTCACCTTCTCTTGGTCAGTGGAAAGAGAATCATGGGCATCCCCCACCCCACCCCTTGAGCTGCTTGGTCCTGCCTGGTGGTTACTCTCCTGCTCATCCGTTGTACATGTATCCATCTCCTCTTTCTCCCATGGAGTACAATAGCAAATATAGTATGAGAAGAAACGTAGCATGAGAAGAAGATTTTTGCAGTGTGTCTCGGTTATTTATTGAGTGTGTGAGCCATGTTGCAAAAACTTGGAGAAATACTATTTTATATTCTTTGCCAGGCTCTTTTGCTCATCCACATTTCATAGACCTCATGCCTGATACAAATGCAGTGAATGGAGGATATGGTTTTTCCCCATATGCCATACTTGATAGATTAGATAGACACATTAATCCATCCATCCATTCGTTCATTCATTCATTCAACCATGCATTGAAGCTGTTACCAGGCAAAAGCTGGAACCCATTCCCCTTTATCTTGTTGACCTCTGTCACTTTCCATTCTCTTCAGTATCTTCTCCAAAATCCCGTCGTCATCCCGCACTCAATTATTTGCCATTCTCTTATGCCTGGTTATGTGACTTTGCATCCTATCCTGTACTACTCCATTCGAAAGTACCGCACACATGGATCTCTAACCGATCCATCCATTGTAAGAGTGTGTTTCTGTTCTCTGTCAAAGTACAGCTTCCATCCCTTGGTACTCTCCATCCAGCCTATTGCATCCACACACCATGCACCTTCTTTCTTGCTTCCCCTTTGACTCCTCTTTCTTTCTGAAAATCCTCTGCAGCCAATGCCCTCTCCTCCTTATACAAAGGCACTGTGACCTTTCCTTCGCAATGAACGGGAAGTGTTCAGCACCCTGCCATCTAGAAAGAAAATGCAATCCTTTTAAAGCAGGGAGAAACCAATAACCACCTTTCTCCAGGGATGTAAAAATAGGCTTTTAATCCAAGACATGTCAGTCTTTGGTACTTACTCTTGCTTGTGCCTGCCGGTGGGCAAATCTCTGATCTCCTCTGTGTCAGGTGTTCAGCAGACACCTCTTATCTGATAGAACCAAACATTTGTTTTCCTAAAAGTTCTAGGTTGTACATGGCTTTTACATGCTAGTTTTAGGAGGCATAACTTGTGTGTGTAAAAAGTTAAAGAGGAAAACGGCAGGCGCAGAATGGTGTTTTCAAAGGCTAGAATCCTAATTCTGCCAGCGTAATCAGTTTGTGCAGCTTTCTTCTTTGCTGCCAAATAGGCTGAAACCATATACTGTATGTATATAAACATACTTTTCCTCCCTTAATGTTGTTTGGGTGGGCATTGCTGCCATTACCGTTTGCCCCTCTGAGATCACATAAATGGAGGCCAATACATCCCTACTGCACGCAAACTATTTGAAGCCAACATCCTATCGCAACTACAATCAGGCCTCCACCTAAAACCTGGCTCTTATGGAAAGAGTACAACCTAAATTCTTATGTGCAGCACTCCAGACTTCTCGCTATGTATCCAGTGCTACACTTCACCTGGAGATGGGCATGATAAAGGTTGAGACGAGATTGTGGATAGCTACTCTCAACCTTTGGCTCAAAATTTTATTTAATCCCAGTGGCTTGGCTATCTCTACAGGATAGCTTCCAATCAGTATGGAAAAGAACAATCCAATCCAGACTGTAGTAGCTTGGCCTCTCCCAACCTCTCATACAGGCCATTAGTCACAACCAGGCAAAACGGGCCATCAGACAGAGAACACTAGACATAGAAAGTCAAACTGACCTAGCCAGGACTCCTACCTTTCTGGCCCCAGAATTTTGGAGACATATTGTTGCCCCAGCTCCGTACCTGCTCCAACTTGAGACACCAAATCATCGGAGGGCATTTACGCTAGCCTGCTGCCAGGCCCTTCCTTCTGCAGTTCTCAAGGGAAAGTTCCAAAGTTCGTAAATCGAATTTGTTCGTAACTCGAGGCATCTGCATTCAGATAAAGAAAAAGCCCCGCCCCACCCTCCAACAATCAAAACGGGCCACCTCCACCCTCCAAAAATCAATCAAACCACCCAAAAACAGCAGCAGCATTGAAAGGAAAACATGCATAAGCAAAAATGCTGTTCCTTATCTTAAAGAAGCTTTGAAAAGAGACAGAAAACTCAGAAAACTCTAGCAAGAAACAGCCATTTTGGTGCTGAAACTCCAGACAAAGAGCTCCTCTCTAAGCACTCTACTGCCACCTACAGGGCTCAAAAAGGCTGCATGTATATATACATCCATAAGGGATCTCAGAAAACAAAATAAAAAAAATAAAAAACACTGTAGCACTTTAAAGACTAACTGCTATATTTTTATTGTTAGCTTTCATGGATCAAGTCTACCCATAAGGGAAATGGTGTTTTTTGCTTCACTCGAGGCAACGGGGGGGGGGGGATTCATTCACAAACTGGGGCATGTTTGTAACTCAAGGCACGGATTTCAGTGCAGAACCAATTCGTAAGTCGAATTATTCGTAAGTAGGGGTTTTACTGTACTAATTTAAAGACCTTGCTGCTGTTGCTGTTGCTGCCTTCATGACCACTGCAAGAACATCACAGAACTCTCCCTGCCTGTTGGAGAGGGGGAATGAGGGCCAGCTGTGTGGACCAGCTAGCCCAGCCATAAAGACCTTGCTGCTGTTGCTGTTGCTGCCTTCATGACCACTGCAAGAACATCACAGAACTCTCCCTGCCTGTTGGAGAGGGGGAATGAGGGCCAGCTGTGTGGACCAGCTAGCCCAGCCATAAAGACCTTGCTGCTGTTGCTGTTGCTGCCTTCATGACCACTGCAAGAACATCACAGAACTCTCCCTGCCTGTTGGAGAGGGGGAATGAGGGCCAGCTGTGTGGACCAGCTAGCCCAGCCATAAAGACCTTGCTGCTGTTGCTGTTGCTGCCTTCATGACCACTGCAAGAACATCACAGAACTCTCCCTGCCTGTTGGAGAGGGGGAATGAGGGCCAGCTGTGTGGACCAGCTAGCCCAGCCATAAAGACCTTGTTGCTGCTGCTGCCTTCATGACCACTGCAGGAACATCACAGAACTCTCCCTGCCTGTTGGAGAGGGGGAATGAGGGCCAACTGTGTGGACAAGCTAGCCCAGCCATAAAGACCTTGCTGTCTCTCTTGACTGTATTGTATTTTTACATTGTATTTTATTGTATTGTTTTTCTTTTTATGTAAAATTTATTGATTGTATTATCTGTGCTGCATCTGTTGTTATATTTTTATATTATGCTGTATTTATATTTGAGATTGTGATACTGTATATGTTGTTTATGTTATGTGAGCCCCTCTGAGTCGCCTCAGTGAGGTGAGTAGAGGGGCATATAAATCTAATTTAATAATAATAATAATAATAATTTTACTACTCCTCAACTCTGAGCAAAAATGCACCTTTTAAGCACCCTCCTTTTAACTTCTGTATCTTGATGTATTCTAAGTACTGTATCTCTATTTTAACTTCTGTTCCCTTTGTTGTTCGATGCTGGTCTTGGACCGTAATAAAGATTTGATTAATTGCACATAATATGTAAGCAAAAAAAAAAAAAAAAGTATGTTTCTGATCTTAAAATATTGGGTCTGTTACAGTACAAACCTGTATGCATCTACTCAGAAGTAAGCTCCACTGAGTACCATAGGGCTTATTAGTGGGTATAAGAATTCCGTCTTATGATTCCAAAGGGGGGGGGGGGTGGATTGCAAATTTTCAAGAAGGTGGATGTTTCATTACATATAATAAATGGAACAAGTATAAAAACAAGCATTGCAGCTTCATAAAAATAAACAGGTTTTTGCTGCTTTTTTAAAGTAAGGGTTTTTGTGGATTATAGTCCACTTCTACAAATGCGTTCTGAGGAAGTGGTTGTAACCTATGAAAGAATGACCCTCAACATCCTCTGAATAAATATGTTGCCTCAAGTCCACTGACTCCGATCCAGGAAGAGCTTTATAGCAAGAACAAACATTATTGAGGGTATGTAGAACAAAACTATATTAGAAGATGAAGAAAGGAGCTCTCTATACAAGGAAGATAACATTAAATGAGGATATGGCTGATGAATTTGACCTCCTCTACATCACTTGGAGGACCCTGAGTAGGCTGAGGGTAGGAGCCCCTAAATGTAAGACTAACATGCTCAAGTGGGGGCTGCTGGCGGACAACAACATGCTGTGTGAATGTGGAGAGATACAGAATCCGGCTCATTTACTGGTCTGCCGATTAATGCCAGAAACATGCACCGATTAGATTTTAATTTTGGCCAATGACAAAGCCAAGAAGGTGGTTTGCTTTTGGCACTTCAAAGTTTGACCTGGGCATGGGGAAAAAAAACAGCTATGAAAGTTCACACTGAACTTAAATCTGTTGTGTCTGAGGAACCAGACACAAAACTTGTCAAACTGTACAACTGGTGTGCCAGGTATATACAAGGACAAGGAGTGGATCCAAGCTCTTTGAAGCTGACACTTCACAGTACACTCTTTGATTTGGTAAAAAGGTTGTTGGCGCTGCCTAAAAGCTGGCTTAAGTGCTGAAGTGAACAAAAAATGACTTGCTGTCAGGAACACAGTCAAAGCCTACTCTGACAAACCAAGGGTCAAGCTGACCCAGTTAAATTAGTACACTTCTTGGAGGAAAGTCAGAAGCACAGAATAGATCAGAAATAGATTTGGACTGAGTTCTTACAAAATCAGGTTTCTCATCCATTATGTAGTTCCAAAGTAAAATCCAGGAAAGTCACCAACTATTTCTCATTTAAATATCAACTTGTTTCCCTGTAGCCACTTCCCAATTTTTTAAAGACTTTTTTTTGCAGTACTGTACACAGTACTTTGTGTTCTTACTAGGTATTGAAAGTTCCTAGCAGTAACCGTTTGGTCAAGAGTTTTGAGAAAAGACAGACATTTTATATTTATCTAAACAAGTAATCTTTTGATCAGCTGAAATTTTGGGGGTGTACTTGAGTAGCCAGTTGATATTTGCAATATGATCTTGAATCATATTGAATCTGTGCTCTGGTGGCACAATGGATAAACTGCTGTACTGCAACCAAAAGGTTGTGAGTTCGATCCTGGCCAGGGATGAAGGTTGACTCAGCTTTCCATCCTTCCAAGGCTGGTAAAATGAGTACCTAGCATGTTGGGGGCAAAGTGCTAATTAACTTGTGAACTGCCCAGAGGTTGCACTAAGCACTATGGCAGTAGATAAGTGTGATTGCTTTGTTTTGTTTTGGATGCCTCTTCCTTTTTGAAATCCTACTTGAACTTCCAGATACAGTACAGTACATGATTTTTCCTCTCTGAGTATTTTCCCGTAATCTTTTAGCCACTTGATTACATGACCTATCATTTTAATGTTTAAATAATGTTTTAAAATGCTCTTGACCTATGTTTAATTGTTCTTTATTCACTGTTTTATATGATATTTTAAACTGTGTTTATTGTATGATTTTATTTTTTGCAAGCTGTGTTGGGTCTTCTGTGGAGAGATAGGTGGCAAGCAAACAAGCAGCTAAATAAATGATGGAATTGTGAGATGAAGTTAGTCATAAATACTTGTTTGTTCCAAGGATGTTCTTAGAAAACATGATGCAACAACAGATACCATATTAGAATTTTAAAATTTTAATTTAATTTATTTTTTGCACTTGTATGCCTCCCAACTAGGGAACCTGACTCAGGGTGGCTCACATGATAATTAAACAGTATAGACAGTATAGTTGAGCGCAGAAGAATAGATGGCTTTAAGATGTGGTGTTGGAGGAGAGTTTTGAGAGTCCCCTGGACAGCGAGGTGAACAAATAGGTCAATCTTAGAAGAAATCAACCCTGACTGCGCCTTAGAAGGTCAAATTGTAAAGATGAAGCTAAAGTACTTTGGACATCAAATGAGAAGTGAAGATTCACTTGAGAAGGCCTTGATGCTGGGAAGGGTTGAGGGCAAAAGAAGAAGGGGGCGGCCAAAAATGAGATAGCTAGATGGTATTGTGGATGCAATGGGCACAGAGCTGAGCGAGTTGAGGAGGATGGTGGAGGACAGAAGTGCCTGGCGGGCAGTGGTGTATGGGGTCGCAGAGGGTCGGAATCGACTGCGACTGAACAACAAGAAGACAGTAAATACACAGTCATACATACACTGTACAAAATTCAATCTACAAAAACAGCATATAATAATATACAACAACACAATACAATACTATAATGGCCTCTCCCCCCTAGTCATAGTGTCATTGACGAATTTGAGATCATTGATGTATTCTTCTTATTCTGCTGTATCTGAATCTAAATGGTGATCATGACAATCAGCCATGAAGACTGTCCTGAGAATATAATGCAGTGGCCTTTCATTTGCCTTCCTCATCTCAGCATGACACCTGTACCACTGATCCAGTTCCACGAGTTACTTTCTGGTCCTGAGCCCTTTTGGTACACAAAGTCATCTTCAGCCCCAGGCCAGTATTGATGAAGCTGCTGCCCTCCATGAAGATGGATTCAAGTGTGATTTAATCCACTTGGGGACCATCACCCTTCTCTGTGGACTTCGGCACCCAAGGCCATCAGTTCTCAGGGTGGTCAGGTTAGTTAACTAATGCGTGACACTCAGTGTTGAGTCACTGGAAGTATGGTCTACTCCAGGGGTGCCCAACTATGGCCCATGGGCCAGATCTGGCCCCGATGCCAATTCATCCAGCCCTCACCATCCTTGTTGCTCCTGGAAGCGGAAGTAAAATGCGCCCATACGGGCACGATTTACTTCTGCTTCCGGGAGTGATGAGGGTGGCATGTGCCAGATGAATTGGCATCAAGGGCGGATCCGGTCCGTGGGCCATAGTTTGGGCACTCCTGGTTTAAGCAGAGAAAATGGCAATTTAAAATCTATCTCATCATGTTGCAAAACAGATTGCAAGGTGCATTTTACTTCCACTTCGGGTGGGAGAAACCACGTGACTGGCCCAGTGAACCACAAGACCAGCCCATGGCCCAAAAAGTTTGTGCACTCCTGGTCTACTCTGTTACCATAGAAAGATAACCTGGTCAGACACCATTTATTTATAGTACTGTATCTTGTAATAGACATTTAGGTTTCAACTTCTTTTGTTCCATTCCACTTTTCTTCTGAGTTCCTATCTAGGAACTTAAGTTTCCTCTATTGTTGTGTTGTGGAGACAGGCTCAAATCAAGGGACAATGATTTCATCTCCTATTCCTTCAGGCTTGATTTTCCTGTCTGAACTTAGCATAGTCTTCATCATATCTCAGGAAGAAAATGGATTTTTACAGCAAGCACAAAGCAGTTCCAAGCGCTCCCATTTGTAATGAGGATGTTCAGAGGGATCATTTGGTCATGTATTAACCATTAATGTTGCAAAAGACCTGTACTTGCCAGAGACAAAAATCAGTTTGTTGATATAGATCAGGATAGCTCTTTGTCCTCTGCAGATTTCTGCTGGTTGTGGAGACTGCTATGGTGAGTGGTTCCATTTTAGTATTTACTACTCTACTACTGATTTTCTAATTTTATTATTGGATGTTTTTAGAAAATTGAAACTGTATACATCATAAGCAACTATATTGGTTGCTTAAGGTGAGGGCATCATAACTTGCTGAGGTATAACAAAACAACAGTTCTCTTTATCAGTGGTAGGGTTCAATTTTTTTTACTACCTACTCTGTGGGCATGGTATGGTGGGCATGGCCAGGAGGAAAGCCCTGTGTTGCACCCTAAATAGGACTACACTAGTACCCCGAATAACGTTATGACTTGGTTCCACAAGTCCCGTCGTTATCCGGTTTTTAACGTTGTACGATACATTGAACACACAATGTTAAAAAAAGCCCTGTTTCCCTGGAGGCTGCAGGAAGTGAGAACGTCGGGATTCGAATCCTGACATTTTGGCTTGCTGCTGCCTCCAGGGAGGTGGGGGAACTTTGGAAACAGCTTGGAGCGGGTTTCCCCACCTCCCTGGACCGTCCTTTTTTTTTTTTTTTACCAATTTTGGGGTTTCTGACCCCCCCGCCGGGTCCAGGGAGGTGGGCAGACCTGATCCAAGGTGTTTCTGGGCTTCCCCGACGTCCTGAGCCAGTGCAGCAAGCCAGAATGTCAGAGTTCGAATCCCGACATTCTGGCTTGCTGCACTGGCTCAGGACGTCGGGGAAGCCCAGAAACACCTTGGATCGGGTCCCCACACCTCCCTGGACCCAGCGGGGGGGTCAGACACCCCAAAATTGGTAAAAAAAATTGGTTTTTTTACCAATTTTGGGGGCTCTGACCCCCTCCCCCCCCCGCCGGGTCCATCAGCTCTAGGGAGGTCGGGAGACCCGATGCGCGCTAATTTTGAACTCCCCCCACCCTCTTTTATGCTGCAGCAAGCCAGAATGTCGGGATTCGAATCCTGACATTTTGCCTTGCTGCAGCCTCCAGGGAGGTGGGGGAACTTTGGAAACACCTTGGATCGGGTCCCCACACCTCCCTGGACCCGGCGGGGGGGGGGGGTCACGTCCGTTTTTTTTTACCAATTTTGGGGTTTCTGACCCCCCCCCCCCGCTGGGTCCAGGGAGGTGTGGGGACCCGATCCAAGGTGTTTCTGGGCTTCCCCGACGTCCTGAGCCAGTGCAGCAAGCCAGAATGTCGGGATTCGAACTCTGACATTCTGGCTTGCTGCACTGGCTCAGGACGTCGGGGAAGCCCAGAAACACCTCCAGAGAGATCAGAGGACCCGATCTACAGCTGCAGGGTGGCTGGGGAAGCTGACGGGGACTCCCTGTCGGCTTCCCTAGCCCATGCCTCCGCAGCTGTGGGGTGGCTGGGTAAGCCGATGGGGGAGCCCCCCGTCAGCTTTCCAGCCTCCCCACCCCTGCCTCCGTAGCTGCAGGGTGGCTGGGAAGCTGAACGGAGAAACCCGTTCAGCTTTCCACCCACCCTGCTGCTAAGAACAACTGTATCGTATAACGCTAAAAATCGCGTTATTCGATACAAGATTTTTCCGAAAATCTTGTAACGTTATGCGGTTTTAACGCTATATGATACTCGCGTTATACGGGGTATTACTGTATTTTATTTCAAAACTTGGATGGGCGGGGCCAGCTGGAATTTCTGCTACCAATTCTGGCGAACCTGCTGGATCCCACCACTGCTCTTAATGAAATATTTCAGGACTATGCTTCTGAAAACACAAACATCCATTCACTAGATCAGGGGTGCCCACATTTTTCGAGCTGCAGACCGGTCACGTGGTTCAGGGATCCAGCCCCTGACGCCAATTCACCTAGCCGGTGAAGCCCTTGTCGCTCTTGGAAGCGGAAGTAAAACACGCCAGTTCGGGTGTGTTTTACTTCTGCTTCCAGGAGCAACAAGGCCTTCATGGGCCAGATGAATTGGCATTGGGGGCCGTATCTGGCCCCCGGACCACAGTTTGGGCACCCCTGCACTAGATTGTCTTGAGAACTATGGTAGAAATTGTTTGAACTGCGCTGTGCAAACAGAAATGGCCACGTTTATGTTAGTCTTAGTCTAGGGATGTGCTCTTCTATTAGCAGCAAAATGTAAAAATAGATATTGCTTTAAGTGTTTTCATGATCATAATTGGTAGAATCATTATGACATTTCACTGCTTACTACTCTAGGGGAACATTTAATATTTATAGTCAGCTAAACCATAGAGCAGAAGAAAATACCTTGCAATAGATGCGGGGTTCTTTTAGGCTTGGCCTATTTTCAGTACCCTCTTGTGACTCTTATTTTGCAAACTGCATCTATAAATTTCAACAAGAAAAAACAAAAACATCATCTGATGCAAATCAGTGTACCATCAAATATGGCCCATCAATGGGATGTACATCCTAGCTACTATTGATCAACTTATACTGCTTGGTTTGGCCGTTAGGCTTCATCTTGAGGGCAAAAACCCTGGATAGGGAGAATTAGCTGTCTACACACCTTTGCTCAGGGAGTACCCAGGTGCACTCACAGTTCTTCCCACTCTTTGGGGAGGCTCCTTCTGTGTCCTCCCAGTTCCTGCCAAAAAATAATAATGAATATAGCTGTTAATGCAGGATTATTACTGCCTAACCGAAACCTACTGCCTATGGAAAAAGTATATTATTTGGCTTGCATTGCCCAAGTATGCCCGTCTCCATTTACTGCCAAAGAGCCAGCACTGTTGGTGTCTGCAGACATTTCCATGGTCATGTGGCAGGTATAATTAGACACTAGAGTGCATGGAACTCTGTTATCTTCTCACCAAAGTGGTACCTATTTATCTATTTGCAATTTCTTGCTTTTGAACTGCTAGGTTGGCAGGAGCTGGGAGAGATGATCGGAGTTCACTCCATCGTGCAGTACTCGGGTCTTAAACTGCTGACCTGCCGACCTTCCAGTCATCAACTTCAGCATCTTAACCACTAAGCCACCATAGTCTCTAAACCAGAAGAGGCTAGGCTAGGCCAATGATGACAAGCCTTGGCACTCCGGGTGTTCTCTGGAACTTCCAATTCCCAAAAGCCTTGATCAGCAGGAATGCTGACTTGGGCTTCTGTGAATTGAAGTTCAAGAACAGCTGGAGTGCCAAGATTTGCCTTCCCTGGGCTAGGCTAAACATACGGAGAGCAAAAACAATGCACTTTGTAAAACAGTTGAATGCCAAAGAGTGTCTTGCACCAGGACAAGATTCTTGCTGGGCCATTTAGAAACACTTAATAGACTTCCAAGTGAAGTAGGAAGATCGAAGAATAAAAAAGTGACATGGGGCTACGTGGATACAGGGTTGTCAAAAATTTTACTACCTCACCGTGATGACATCACAGTGTGGGAGGAGCTAATGTCATGATGTCATGGGCGGGGCCAAAGAAAAATTTAAATAATAAAATAAAAATAAGCACACACACACACACCCTCTATCACTGCTCTAACAAAATGAATTGTTTTTAATATAGGGTTCACTATAATAGAAAACTCTGTTTACTTAATGTGCCTGTTTGCCTGATAAACAGAGCTATTTACAGTTTAATGAGCTTTCACATCCTTAGGAAAATGAATGGGTTTGTATATAAGAGGTTAGGGAATTACTACAGTGATCTTTAATGGGCATTGAATATGTGTGTGTGCGCCAGGCCATGGAGTCTTTTCATCAGGCCGTTGTTGTTGGCCCAGAGGAGGGGGCGATGTTTTCAGCCACTGCTAGGCCTTGGAGTCTTCTCCCTCAGGCCATTGTTGTGGGCCAGAGGAGGGGGCGATATTACCACTTAAAAGGTTACTTTTCTAGTCACAACCCATTTGAAAGGTTACATCTCATACATAACACCTTTACGCATTTCATACTTTACACACAATTTTAAACTTTTACAGTCCTTCCCCAACTAGGTGAGTGTTGGAATGTCTCCCCTATAAATTATTTCTGTTTTTCAGTAGTCCAGTCCAGCAATATTGACACAGGTCTTTTCTCATGTCTGTTTGAAATGGGCCCTGTTTTCCATTTCTTTCCACCTGGTATAGCCTGGTGGAATGGCTTCATGTGGCGACAGTTGAATGAAGGGCCTTAAGGGAATTGTTCTTTTGGCAGATCCTCTAGGCCTCAGTTCAAGTAGCGTATATAGTCCCTTTGGGAAGTTGAAGAAGCTTTGGAATAGCCTAGTAGCAGACTAGGAACAAATTAATTGGGTCCTGGGGGAGTTGTAAGGGGGCTGAAAGAACTGGGAAGATGAATCTCTTTTTGTCTTAGAGTTCATCACTTCATTTTAAGCATCTGATTAATTAATAGATTGTTCGTGCCTTTATTCTCACTGGAACCTAAAGTGACTGAACTGTCACTAGAAATTAAATTGACTAAACTGAGGCTATCATGCTTTGGGCACATCATGAGACAAAATTCAGCAGAAACATTAATAAAGATAGGAAAAGTAGATGACAACAAGAGATAAAGACTGAATATGAAATAAGATTGACCCATTAAACAAAAACACAGTCTTGAGTTTGCAGGGCCTTAGCATGGTTGTTGATTGACCTCTAAAATATCACTAATTTATAGAGTTACCAGAGGACAGAAACCACTTAATGGAATATAGCAGCAGCAATTTTATCCTCTGCTCTCTGGTAAAGAACAATTTTCTTTTATTTTCATACTTTTCAAAGAATGATGTGCTGTCAAGTTTGAACTGATTTATAGCTATTCTAGCAGGGCTTTCAAGGCAAATGAGGTATTTTAAGGAAGGGCTTTAACAGTTCCAGCCCTCAATGAGTTTCCATGGCTGAGTGATGATTTGAACCCAGGTCTTTGGAGGCCCTTATCTATCCCTCTATCTGCTATGCCACATTGAGAGTATCATATATTTGCATATACATGTTAGGCATGGTGCTTGAAAGTAAGTGCCATGGTGACGCAGTGGTTAAATGGCTGCACTGCAGCCAAAACATTGTGAGTTCGATCCTGAAGGCTATCAAAGTTGACTCAGACTTCCATCTTCCGAGGTTGGTGAAATAATTACCCAGCATGTTGGGGGCAAAATGCTAATTACCTGTAAACCACCCAGAGTGCACACTAAGCATTATGGGGTGATATATAAGTCTAATTGCTGCATCTAAAGTATCATAACAATTTGGGATTTCTCTCCCTAGTTTCAGTTCTCTTTTAGTTCCACAACAATCTTTTCAATTTGCTCTCAGTTATTTAACACAGACAGATATTTCTAACTTGTCCTCCTGCTTACCTCCCACTTCCCAGTTAATATTTGCACTGCCCAGAACTAGAGGTTGATTATTTTTCTTTGTGAGGCATCCAAACATGCTTTAATTTGATTAGGCATCTCTCTGGTGCAGTAAGCTCTTTCTCTCCATGCCAGAGCTGGAACCCAACAAAGAATGGCAAGGCTTTGCTCCTTTGATGCCTGTTAGATGTTTCCAGTTTATTATTGGGTAAATGGTCCACTTGTGCCAGCCCCTGAGCACTTTGTTTTATGAAGCCTTCTGGAAAGTTGACAAGAGAAGACAGCACTCGGGTCTCGAACTGCTGACCTGCCAACGTTCTAGTTGTCAAGTTCAGCATCTTAACCACTAAACTACCACAGTTGTGGAACTAATAATACCTAGGTTGGGTTCTCCATAATTTTAGGAGAGACGTTTGCAATTAATGAAATACTGATTTTTAAATTTTTAAAATGTTTATTTTGATACTGAAGATTTCTCACACACCCGAGTTCTTATCCACACAAGTTTGTTAAACATTTTTGCCATTTTCTTTGAGGTATGGCCCAGAGATGCACATCAATCAAATACCACTTTGCTCCACCCATTCGCTTACGGAGCATCCCATTCAATTTAACCAAGACTATCCAACAGGATGAATGGCATCTGCTACGTAAGTAACTTGTGATTTCATATGGAGTTGGAGCCTTTCCAGTGTCATGCTAACTATTATACAGTGGTACCTTGCTTAAAGAGCATTATGCGTTCCAATTGTGACTTCTGGCGGTGGGGGGGGGGAGATTGTGAACCCCAATTTAGTTGTTAAGGGAGTTTTTGGTTGGTTTTAGTTGTTAAGTGAGGCGACCATTCAGAGAAAATTCTGCTGTTTAAGCGAGTTAGTCTCTAAGCGAGGCGCTCTATATGTGAGGTTTTACTGTACTTTATCATATAATGTGTTGTATGCAAAAATCTCACTCCATATTAGAAAGCTTCATGTATTACTTTGTGAAAACATACATCCAGTTTGCTTATTACATAGTCTTTCAACAGCATCTTTAGAATGGAAATGAAGATACAGTAATACCCTGGATAACGATTGCATCGAATAATGCTAGAATCGGATAACGATTCTGGATAATGATTCTTAGCGTTATCCGAGGCAATGGTCTGTGGGTGTGGGGTGGTTTGGGTAGAACTACCCAATCCACCCCCCACCCGCAGCAGTCTCTGCGACTGCAGTAGGATCGGGGAAAAGCACGCGCCTTTCCCCGACCCTACTGCAGTCGCAGAGATCGCTGCAGGTGGGGGGTGGCTTTAAAGGCGGGGAGGAAAAGAAAGAGACCCGATTGGGTCTCTTTCTTTCCCTGCCTGCCTTTAAAGCAGTTTGTCCCTGAAGTCAGGGCTTTTTTTTTTTTTGCGTTGTTCGATGCATCGGACAATGCTAAAAATCGGATAACGTCATGACTTGTGGAACCAAGTCATAACATTATCCGGGGTATTACTGTACAGTGGAACCTCGGTTAACAAATGGCTCAGTTAACATAACAATCGTATAACAAAAGGAAATCCATAGAAAATAGTGGCTCATTTTACGGATTTTTTGGGAATGGATTAATTGCTTCCAATGCATTCCTATGGGAAACCATGTTTCAGTTAATGTATTTCGGTTTTCAATTTATTCCGATGGGAAATTGCATTCAATGCATTCCTATGGAAAATTTGATTAAAGTAATTTTTGCTGCAAGAAATGTTCCAGAGGACACATTAATTACGTTAACTGAGGTTCCACTGTTCAGGAAACTTCTCATCTTAATTTATTCCAATGCATATTGAATAAGCTGTTCAAAGAAGATTTCTTGTTAACCTTTATAAACATACTCCTTCACAATTTTAACTGTCATTGACATATTAAAAGATACATATTAAGAAAAAAGGCAGGCAAGATTTATATTTTTAAATTTTGGGGATTTCTCCCATTTATCTTTCATAGTAATTCAAGACCTCATATGGTACAATTTGATTAGTTTCCCAACCTTTGGTTCTTGGACTTCAATTCCCAGAAGTCAGTACATTGGCTTCTGGGAACTGAAGTCCAAGAGCCAAAGGTTGGGAAACACTGAATTAGATGTATATTAGATGGGCCAGGATACTTAAGACCATATCACCCCAAGAGTATCTGTCTGTCTCACCAAAGTGGACTGGAGGGGCTCCTTGGTTGTGCCATCAGCTAGAGAGGTGCATCTCTCTAGCACCAGAAGAAGGGCCTTCTCTGTGTTCGCTCTGGCCCTATGGAACCTTCTGCCAATAGAATTGCATCTCTAGACAGTTGTTGCCCTAGAAAGGGTGTGAAGACCTGGCTGGCGGGGCAGGTATGGGGTCTGGGCCAGTTGATCATTCAGGCCTGCTGGCTCTTTTGACTCCCCCATAAACCTCTTTCCCCCTCCTGTGTTTTAAGCTGTATTTTTTAATCTTTGCCTCTTTTATTTTTTTTACTGTCTTTTTAAATTTTAACTTTTTATTATCTTTTGTGATGTGTGTGGGTTTTTTCATTGTGGGATTGCATTACTGATTGTGTTGTATTTGTTGTCAGCCACCCTGAGTCATTCGTGAGGAGGGCGGCATAGAAGTATGATAATAAATAAATAAATAAATTTAGTTTGAACTACAGTATATTCCATTAGATTCAGTGGGATTTATCTACAGCAACCTATGCATACGATTGTAATGAATCTTAATAACACTTTCAACTTCTTCAACAACTATGCATTTAACATTCTTTTTTTAAAAAAAACATGTTGAAACAGATCTAAGAAGAATCACTGCAGGTTTTCTTGGGATGGCAGCAGCTGTTCTTCTCTGTGGCTGCATCGTAACGACCATCAGCTTCTTTTGGGAAGAAAGCCTCACACAGCACGTGGCTGGTCTTCTTTTCCTTATGTCAGGTATTATTTTATTTTTTGCCTACCAGCTGTATTAGAAGCCAGTGCTCCCATTAGCTAAACATGAGCGAACCACCCCAAATAACATATTTGAAAAAGGATAGCCATCAGCGTTTTATTATTATTATGTTTTTTACTATTATGAGTTATTGTGGGACTTGCCGCCTCTGGTGCCAAAATAATTGTCAAGCCTTGGGTGCTCTTGAGGAGAAAGACAGGGTATAAATATTTTTAATAAATAATGTGTACCTTGATTTTTGGGCAGGACATTTGTTTCTTTACCTTATGCAGTAATCCTTTTTCTGCTGAGATCTGTTGAAGGTGAATTTTCTTGGCTGATCTTGCACAGCACTGTTAGCAAAGCAATCACACTTTCTGGGTGGTTCACATGTTAATTAGCATTTTGCCCCCAACATGTTTGGTACTCATTTTACTGACCTCAGAAGGATAAAAGGCTGAGTCAACCTTGAGCCCTGGTCAAGATCAAACTCACAAGGTTGCAGGACAGCAGTTTAACCACAGCACCACCAGAGTTAAATCACTTTGTTCTGCTTAAGACTCATTTTTCAATTTTAAAGAAGCTATCATGTATGTTATAGCTATCATGTATGTGTGTTGCCATCTAATCTTTCTCACACTAGGTCAAGCGAAAGAAACTGCAGAATGAACTCACCAAAAGGTGCCTTCATTTTGGCAGTTTAATATCTGGCCTAGAAACGGAAAAAGTATTATGAAAGATAAAAAATGTTGATAATGGATTTGATCCAGACTTGATCATGGTTAAAGATGACCCACTGAAGTAAAAAATGTAATAAATAAATAAATAAATGAATGAGTTATGAATGACTTAAGTACTTTTTGTCTGACTGGGTGTAACTTTAATCCTGTGTATTTAGGTGTGAATATATTATAGACAGACAGATAAATATACATTAGGAACAATGGATCAAAGTAGTTTTGCTTATTAAGGGGAAGCATCTTTATATCCTTAGAGGAAATGAAGGGGGGGGGGGAGAGACTTGACATCTTAAAGGCTAACATGAAGATAACTATTGTAGACCTATTGAATTAAGCACGTATTTGATGAATCAACAAATATGCAACTTCATTAATTGAGGTGTAAATTTACTAGCTTCAGCCATTTCATTACAAACTTTCATGGTCAATATAAATGTGTGAGTCTGTTGGAACTTTGTCCCATTATTTAAACATGACTATTTGTGGTGGAGTGTATAAGAGATTGCACATTCCACTGAAAAACACATTTGGATAAGCAATAGCTATGTTTAAGAGTATGTTTTGAAATATATTTATTTCATTTATCCACCCATCTGGGAGGGAATTATCACTATGGGCAGATTACAACATCATCTTTTGATCTGACCTGATTATTGCAAATACAGTAAAACCTCATATAACACTAAAACCTGGTTCCACAAGTCTTCGTGTTATATGATTTTTCGTGTTATCTGATCCTCTATGGGATCCATAGAGATACATTGTAACCACACAGGCTTTCGCGGTTGTTATCTGAAGCATCCCATAGGATCTTAATGTTATCTGATGCAATTCTTCCCCCCAGATTCCTTAATGTTATGCGATTTTCGTGTTATTCGATACTAATGTTATATGAGGTATTACTGTAATAGTCTGAACTCAGGATCTGTCTTCCATTGCTGGACATGCTGTTGAAAGGTGGTCCATGCAGTTTTCAGGGACTTTCCCCTTCCCTAAAAACTCAGTTCACTCATCAAGTTACCCTGCCTTTCTGTACTAGACTTTTATAGGGCAACCAGAGGGAAAGAATGGCATCTCCTACTGCTAGCCCAGTTGTACAAGTCTAAATTTGGATCCAAGCTGTTGTAATTCTAGTGTCAGGCCAAGTGCTTGAATGTATCCAATACCATTATTATAATGAAGGGCAATTTTTCTTCCGCTCACCATTGCTTTTTTTTTAAATGTTAAGTCATTCTTCAGCATTCTGCACATCTAAGGAGTGATCTATTTTTGACTATTAGTAATTCCCAGTTTTATACATTTGCTAATTATAGCTCTGTGATTTGTCTCATTTGCAGGCATCTTTTGCACTATTTCCCTCTGCACATATGCAGCAAGTGTTTCCTATGACCTAAACCGCCTACCGAGAATCATCTATGGTCTTCCTGTCGACGTTGAACATGGATACAGTTGGTCTATCTTCTGTGCTTGGTGCAGCTTAGGACTGACTGTAGCAGTAGGATGTCTTTGCACCACTTATCCGTTCATTAGCAGGACAAAGATTAGCCATCTGAAGTCAACCAGAGATTCTTCTGTATGACTGCTTTTTGGGATAATCATCTCTCCCCTTGTGATTTGATAGGTTGCAATCTTCAAGGATTTATAAGGGAGCTAAAATCCGAATTCAAGCACAAAAGAACCCTTATCCCTTAAATGCCAAACATTGTGTCTTACTAGCCAGGAAAACAGAGGAATTCTTCTCTGCCTGGAGCGTGGCTAAAATAAAACATGCAAGTGACCAAAGCTCTTGTGGAACTAATGACTGCAGTGTAGCGTAGAATACATGTGTGTATCATAAGTCAGGGATTCTCAACCTGCAGCCCATGGGTCAGAATGGGGCCTGTGGCACCATTTAATGTGGCCCACCACCACCTCACCATGGTGCCGTATGGTGGAGGAAGGGTAAAATGGCCATCTGGACCCCGAAGCTGTCTGAGGGAGCATGACCTGGCCTCCGGCTTAAAAAGGTTGAGAACTCCTGTCATAAGTGACGCAGGGCTGTTCTCACTCAGATAACAACACTGTGTTGACAATGTAGGACTGTTTTCATTCAGTGAAGCCTTGTACATAAGGTAAAAACTAACAGAAAACACAACTGCCAGCCATTTTGGAAGGGTAAAACTCTTTCCTTGTTATCTTTGTTAAGTAGAATCAACATTTACTTTTGAATTCAGGGCTGTCTTTTTTTGAGTGAAAAGTCAAATATTTCTTGTGTAAGTATACTTAAAAGTTACCAAAATGGTATTGTAAGGAGACTCTTTGAAAAATAGTCTGATCATCTTTAGCAACAGACAGCTAATCTACTTTAAATGTAATACAGGAAAAAGGAGTGAAGAGTTCCAAAATGAGGATGGGATTCCTCATTAAACCTCGTGGGACAAGTTTAAAATTACTGATCTGACTATTCAGTGATAACTGTGTTCCTGCTTGAAATGTATTTTACCCCCAAACTTTTCTTTATATTTCATATGGAACTAAATGCCATGCCAAAAACAAGAATAAATGTATCAAATGGATTATATGATACTTGTATTGGTTGGAACATCTGTTGTACCTCTGCCTCTTGTTTATAAAAAGTTTAGTGGCAAAACGTCTCCCTTTCTTAGCAGTGTTTGTAAAATTTTCAGCAAGTGACTTGGATATGGGTTAATACTGGTGTACATTGAAAGGGTGGAAAATACTGGCATGAGTTAAAATGTAGCTGTCTTCAATCATATTGATTTGAACTTTCCTGAAGGCACAGTTGGAGATTCTCAGGACAAGCTGACCATACAGAGAATACATGGAGAAATTCTCCTTCAGCCTATACCTGTTTACATGCCAAATCAATGGACACTTTAAAATGGTAGAAATTGTTTATCAGATATCAAACTACGAGCACAATTTATCCCCTGATCTCTAGAACACAGAGCAAAGGACAAGCATCTTCATCTTGCCAGTTATCAGTCATACTGTCAGCTTTAAAAAAAACACACCTAGACTCAACATCAGCCCTTTTCAGCCTTTAAGAGTTCATTTAAAAGCTTGAGTAGGGCAAGAATTCTAGCTCTCCCTCCATCCTCCAAAAAATCATTTTCCCCATGGATGAGACTTTGAAGAGGAAAGCTCCTCCTTTGTGTGGAGTTTCTGTAGATGACTAAGGCTTCTGAACATTCTTTTTCATTTGGAGATTGCAGCAGGCAGGAAGTGCAGCTAGAACTTTCCCCATTGACATTTTCAAGCTAACCATTTGTTGAATGCTCAAATAGGCTAGTACCACAAGGGGCTTCTCACTCAGTTAGGTAAATGTTGCCCTTGCTCGAAAGCCAGTCGTATCCAACTCTAGGATCCAGTGCTCATCTTTGTTTATTGCCAAAGAGTCAATGCTGTCTGCATCTGCAGACGTTTCCATGGACATGTGCCAGGCATGACTAGACCCTGGAGTGCATGGAATGCTGTTTACTTTTCCAACAAAGTGGTGCCTATTGCCTACTTGTAATTTGCTTTCAAACTGCTAGGTGGGCAGGAGCTGGGACAGAGGCATAAGCTTAGTCCATCATACAGCACTCGGGTCTCGAACTGCTGACCTGTCAATTTCACCATCTTCACCACTAAGCCACCACAGTCCCTCTCACTCAGTTACAGGGATCTATATTATCCAAATACAGGAAGTGCCTCAGTTGCTGACTTCCCCATGACAAGCACCAAACCCTGCTTCCATAATTGGCATGATGGAATCATAACCTTCCTACACCAGAAGCCAGCACTACTGTTGTATCATTATGTTACCACTGCATTTGAATCTCAGAAACAGAAGGGATTCAAAGGCCACTCAGTTGCATGCAAGAAGCACCATCTTGAAAGAAACAAATGCTTTAAACACCCATTGTAATCTTCCACAAACATTGTTTTTAACCCAATTATAATGTACTCCATGTGAGGTAAATGTTCTGTTAAATGCAGAAGGCAGATGAAAGGCCACTGCATTATATTCACAGGACAGTCTTCAAGGCTGACTGCCATGATTATTGCTAATGTTCGAAATCGGATGCAGCAGCAGAAGGAGGACATTGTTTTAATTGAGGACCTGTATTTAGAAAAAGTGACCAGAATCCTATTGAACTTTACATTAACGTGACGTCACTGGTGTAACTTTCAGCAGTGACCTGATACAAATTAAGAAGACAGTATAATGTCTGCTGTCATGTGACAAGTGGAATACAATTAGAAATAGCAATGCCAACTACTTAATTTAGTGACTTCGTTTATCACTGATCGTTATGCCAGTGGAGTTATATTGGTGGGTGAAAATAACACTTATTCTAGACCAGGGGTGGCCAACTGTAGATCTCCAGGTGTTCTTGGGCTTCAATTCCCAGAAGCCCAAGTCAGCACTCCTGCTGATCAGGGCTTCTGGGAATTGAAGTCCAAGAACATCTGGAGATCTACAGTTGGCCACCCCTGTTCTAGACCATAAGTTTCAAACCACACAAGGGGGGGTTACGATGTTTTCTTCAAATAACTTTATTTATACTGATTTGAATACTGGGGCAAAAAATAAAATATAAAAACAAAAGTAGCTACTAAATTGGTCCATCAGATTAAATAATGAAGCTAGTACTCGCACCACCTCTGCAGAAAGCATTCTATAAATGGCCGAGGCATACAGCCCAGCACAAAGATCTTTACAGGTACATCTATGTTAGGAAAGAGTATCTTTTGGAAATCTGTCCCAAGCCTCTGGGAACATTGAAATGTAAATACTATTGCTTGGGACTGTATTCAATAAAATGAATGTTGGCCAAGAAATAGCAGAATATTGTCCTCCAGGCCAGTCTTAGCTAGCAGCTGTGTTGTGAGCTCTTACAAAAAGCTTCAATAGGTGTAATACATCACACCAGCTAAGTCAAGAAGGTACCATAGCACAGATAACTGGTCAGGCTAGGTAATGGTGGAAAGTTATTTAAAGTACAGAAGGGATGGGCAGTAAGGAGGATCAGAAGTTGTGAAGACTAGCAGCCAACTATAGAAGTCACTTTTCTGAAAAAAGCCCGAGAGTTTTGCACTGCAGTTATATGAACTGCATACACTATGTCAACAAAACCACACAAAAGGCAACAATGCAATAATGTCAGAATCTGGTTCAGTTATTTGCCATCAAATCAGAACTGACTAATAGCAACTGTAACAGGGTTTTCAAAGTAAGTGAGACATCTAAGGATGATATACCACTTCCACTCCCCCAATGAGTTTTCATGGCAAAGTGAGGATTTGAACCCTAGTCTCTAGAGTTCTAATCTATCACTCTATCCACACTGGATACTTCTTTTAAAATTTTTTACAATATATAATTACAATATATAACAATACAAATTCATCTACGATACAAATAAGTTTGTGCACCAATCACCTGGGGGCCTTCCAAGTTATTCATAAATTCCACATAGTTTATCTTGTCTCCTATTTCCAAAAACTATGTTTCCTGACCCAGTTGCATACCTTTTCTCTTGACCAGTACATATTCCATAAATTTACCCCAAATATCTTTAAAGTCACTGGATACTCCTTTACACTGAGTCAAACCACTGGTTTTCCTAGCCCAGTACTGTCTGACTTCCAATGGTTCTTCAGGATAGAAGGCAGTTTTTGGGGGGCCTTATGTTCGGCATTGGTGGCTGTTACTCGTGGCCGAATATACAGTTGATGGATGAAAGAAAAATGACAAACACGAAAGTTGCCACCGGCATGAATTTGTTTAAGGTGGATCACAGCATGCCATGAAGTGACCCACACACGATCATGGAGCCATCTCCTGCAGCACATGAAATGAGACATGCACCTTCACAGCCAGTCCATCTGGCATGGTCTCTTCCGCCTCCATGACCGTTGGGAATCAGAATGGTTCCTTCTCCACTCATTTTGCCGTTGGGCCCAATATGATGATTTCCAGTGACATTTCCTCTACTGAGGTGGAACATCACCCCACCTAAAGGGGCTTATCCGCCTGTAGCCATTGGCCTCTTTAGGGGGTCAGGTTATTTACCACCACCCAACACTTGGTGTTGAGTCACTGGCTGTACGGTCTATTTCATTAATGTAGTGGGATGTCCCGCCAGACATAATCTGGGGCCCTATGAGACTGCCAAAACTAGTACAATGCTGACTCCCAAGTTTAAGTCTATTAATGCACAGTTGCCCCAACTCCATAGTTTGACTGCTTCTGCTACCGTCACGTAGGACTTGCTGTTAGCTTTTTATATTTGCATATAAATGCATCTGTTTTACCAAGACTAACTTTGAAGGATTCCACCAGTACCAGAGAACCAATACCTATTCTTTTACCGGTAATATGTTCTTTTTCTCCCTCTTGAGCCAATGAAGAAACAGAGCAGGAGCTGGAATGGTTTTCTTCAATATTTGACATGATTGACACGATGGCACTTTTGGTACAGGAATTAGCAGGTTCTATAGTGATGTGACTGTCACATTCAGGACCACTAATAATGCCATTAGAGAAGTGCTTGTACAGCTCTTGACTAAGTAATACCACAGCAATTCCTTCAGCACAGAGCACCCTGAAAATAACAGAGAACTGTTGTTACCTTTGCTTTGTTCCCATATTAGTTACATCTTTCCAAGAATCAGTACACAGAGTACAGTAAAACCTCGAGTTATGAATAAACTCAGTTCCAGGACACTGTTCATAAATCGAATCTGTTCGTAACTCGAGGCATCTCCATTCAGATAAAGCAAAAGCCCTAACCAACCCTCCCAACAATCAAAACGGGCCACTTCCACCCTCCAAAAATCAATCAAACCACCCAAAAACAACAGCAGCATTGAAAGGAAAGCATACATAAGCAAAAACGCTGTTCCTTACCTTAAAAGAAGCTTTGAAAATGGGCAGAAAACTCAGAAAACTCTAATAATAAGCAGCAACCGGCAGCCATTTTGGCGCTGAAACTCCAGACAAAGAACTCCTCTCTAAGCTCTCTATTGCCACCTTCAGGGCTCAGAAAGGCTGCATGTGTATAAAATATACACCCATAGGGTGGTTGTGGGTCAGGGGTCCTGCGTTATCTCAGGAGCTACCATCTTTAGTTCTGGATGGGGCTATTTTGCCCCAAACAGCCCCGGTGCATAATCTGGGGGTCCTCCTGGACTCACAACTCCTGCTCAAAGAAAAGGTGGCAGATGTGGCCAGGAGGGCTTTTGCACAGCTTCGTGTCATACGTCAGTTATGCCTGCTCCTAGATCGAGACTCCTTGCTTATGGTCACACACGCTCTGGTCACCTCCAGACATGATTATTGTAATGCACTCTACCTGGGGCTGCCCTTGGTGATCATTTGGAGGCTGCAACTCATCCAGAATGAGGCTGCTCGGGTGGTGATGGGTTGCAGATGTTATGCTTGTGCCTCACCACTGCTCCAGGAGCTGCTTTGGTTGCCAGTGTGCCTCCAGGTGCAATTCAAGGTGCTGGTAATTACCTTTAAAGCCCTACATGGTAGTGAGCCAGGATACTTAAGAGACTGTGTCATCCCAAGAACATCTGCCAGTCCCACCAGAATGGACCGGAGAGGCTCTTTGAAGATACCATCAGCTAGAGAGGCACATCTCTCTAGCACTAGAAGAAGGGCCTTCTTTGTATCCACTCCGGCCCTATGGAACCTCCTGCCAATTGAGTTGCGTCTCCAGACAGAGCTGCTGCCCTTCAGGAAAGGTTTAAAGACTTGGCTAGCAGGGCAGGTATGGGGTGCCAATAACACTGCAACCCTGGCCTGCTGGCTGATCCTATAATTACTCCTCTCTCCCTTAATTAATTCTTTCTTGCAATTCTTTTAATTCTTTTTAAAAAATTTAATCTTTTAAATCTGTACAGGATTGTTCTCGGTTTTTATTGTTGGGATTACTGTATTTTTTAGAATTTGTTCTCTAATACTGTGTCAGCCGCCCTGAGTCGCTCTGTGAGTAGGGCAGCATACAAGTGCGAACAATAAATAAATAAATAAATAATCATATAAATCATGTTAAATGCAAGATACATACTGTATTTGAAGAAATATGTTATGACAGATGTCCTTAACTACTTGAGGGAAAACTCTTATGCTAACTATATAGTTCAGCTTAACTCTTAGGGAAAGTGTGTTTATTAATTACACATTGTTCTTTTGAGCTAGATATTAGCAACCTGATTTTCTATTCTTGCCCGATATTATTATCTCACATATAACTACAGTAAAGCCTCACATAAATAGCGCCTCGCTTAGAGACTAACTCACGTAAAGAGTTAAAGACTAACTCGCTTAAAGAGCAAAATTTTCTCTGAATGTTCGCCTCGCTTAACAACTAAAACTAACAAAAAACTCGCTTAACAACTAAATTGGGGTTCGTAATCCCCCCCGCCAGAAGTCACAATTGGTCACTTATAATGGTGTTTCGCTTAAAGAGCAAGCTTGCTTAAAGAGAAATCCTGTGGAATGCATTCTGCTCTTAAGCGAGGTACCACAGTATAGTAAAATTAAATTGTTTTTTAACTTAGTTGTTAGCAGAACATAACTAACACCACCAACTTGTCTTTGTTTGGCTTATACACCATTCTATTCCAGACCACAGTAACCAGTTTTTGCTTCCCACATATAAGAACACACATACCTTTCAAGTTCTTGAAGAATCTTTGGAACAAGCTTTGTATCTTTTGTTATTTTGAATTTTTTCCCAAAGGGGATGTCTGCCAACACAATGTCAACGCTTTCTGAAGAGAACGGCAGCACTAGAGATGTATTACACAATTAAACAGAATACAAGTTAAAGCAAAGCTGGAACTTTTAGCAGGTTCCCTGAGGAGTAACATTCTTAGATACTGTACTGTTCTTTTTCATCAACCAAAAGAACTAAAAAGAACTAACATTTGCCAGTCAAGGACTAGATGAAAGTCATAAAGCACCACAAAAGACTGATGTTTGGTGAAATATCAGGACTTTTGAAATTGGCAGTGAAGAATCGTCTAAACCAGGAGTCAGCAAACTTGGCTCTCCATATGATCTTGGACTTCAACTCCCAGAAGCCCTGATCAGCAGGGGTACTGACTTGGGCTTCTGGTAATTGAAGTCCAAGAACACCTGGAGAGCCAAGTTTGCTGACCCCTAATCTAGCCCACAGTCACGCAACCTTGGGCCTCCAGGTATTCTCGGACTTCAATTACCAGAAGCCCAAGTTGGCACACAGACTCTAGGGTTCAGTTCTCATCTCCGTTTATAGCCAAAGAGCCAGGCCTTTCCATAGACATGTGGCATGCATGACTAGACATCAGAGTGCACAGAACACTGTTTACCTTCCCACTGAAGTGATACCTATTTATATACTTGCAATTTATTGCTTTTGAACTTGTAGGTTGGCAGGAGCTGAGACAGACGAGAGCTCACTTCGTCATGCAACACTCGGGTCTGGAACTGCTGACCAGCCAAACTTCCAGTTGTCAAGTTCAGTGTCTTAACCACTTCATGTGAACTTTACACTAATAATCTTGCTCACTGTTACCTGTTGCAGAAGCTTTCAACAACTCAACCTTATCCATCAGGCTTGCAGATTTAATATTTGAATGGGCTCCTTGTAACTGTGAATCACTTATGTCAACTCCCAAATAATGTGCTTTCTGAAGAAGAAACAAATATTGACATGGAGAGAGAAAAAATACAAATTATTAAGATATAGTCAGCTAGTGACAGCCAGGCACACCTGCATTTTTAAAATGAAATTAAGTGCAGAATCATAAACTTTCAGAGTGAGTAGTTTTTCTTTTAAATGAAGTATTCAGCTAAATGCTAAGAAATTTACCAAGTAATTTAAAAGCAGAATATTCATCATTCTTGTTACAGTGATAGGATCTTTATTTAGCAAATGCAATCACAAGGAACAACAGATCACTGTTTTTGTTACTTAGAAGGAACTTACAGGCCATTCAGTAGCAGCCTCTAGAAGAACTGTTCCAAGACCACAAGTAGGATCCAATACAAAATCACCAGCCTGTGGATTAAGACAAAAGCAAATATTCACAAGATCACTGGGAGGTCAGCTGATCCTTACACTCCAGAAGCACACATTGAATGCTTCAGACAGAAATGATGATAATGTCTAGATCACTTTTCAGTTATGAGAAATTCAATCTTTTGGCACAACAGGGGTAACCCAAGTAGCCACAGGGTTATTTTTGTGACTCTCAAAGGTCTTCAATAGCTCCCTCTTTTAAAAGAACCACACATAATTTTTTTAAACCAAAAATTACAACTTGTTGCTCTTGGAGATGCCAATAAGTCTACTGGCCTTGAGGTGGGTCCTCCCCTCCTCACCTTTCTCTTAATTAAAAACAACACCGTAAGTAAATGCACTTTCAGAAATTTCCTGTTTCCATATTTTAAATAAATGGCTGTAATTGCCTTTTTCCTAGGACCCATGTAGGAGGTTGGAAAAACAAATTTGGCCACTAAGCTTGGGAATTTGCTGATTCCTGTGGTATAGAATATTTTTACAAGAAATGCCAAGAACAAACATTATTGAGGGTACACAAAAGCAAAACCATATTAGAAGATGGAGGATGGAGCTCACTGGACAAGGAACAACATTAAAGGAGGATATGATTGAGAAACTCAACCTCCCCATGTCACTTGGAGGAACCTGAATAGGCTCAAGGTCGGCATGCTCAAGTGGGGACTACTGGCAGATAAGAACATGCTGTGTAAATTTAGAGATACAGAATCTGCTGGTCTGCCAGTTACTACCAGAAACATGTACCAATAGGACTTCAGTTTGGCCAACGAGAAAGCCAAGAAGATGGCTTCATTTTGGCAGTTTAAAGTCTGGCCTAGGCACGGAGGAGGTAGTAGTGGTAGTGGTAGTAGTCTGATCTAGACACGACAGAAGATCAAGAAATTGGGACTAAATCCCTCTCTAGATAATTGTCAAACTTCAGCTTACTACTTCTTCCTTGCTACTGGCTATGCTGGGTAGAATTAGTGACAACTGCAATATTTAAAACAACATATAGATGGCCACATTGGTCTTTAGTATATAGCCGAGATGAAGGCTAACAAGAATCAAGGTTCTTTTAATCTTTATATCAGAAATTTGACCCAAGACTCCAGGGATTTGAGTGTGATCTAAAACGGCCAGTAATTGATAAATGAATGATAAATCAACGATAAATGAATGATCACTTATTTTGCATAAGTGAAGCATTTCATAAAAATTATTATAGAGTACCTACAGGGAGTCCCCTGGACAGCGAGGAGAACAAATAGGTCAATCTTAGAACAAATCAACCCTGACTGCTCCCTTGAAGGTCAAATAGTAAAGATGAAGCTAAAGTAGTTTGGACATCAAATGAGAAGAGAGGATTCACTTGAGTAAGCCTTAATGCTGGGAATGGTGGAGGGCAAAAGAAAAAGGGGCTGGCCAAAAATGAGATGTAGAGACAATGGGTACAGAACTGAGCGAGTTGAGGGGGATGGTGGAGGACAGAAGTGCCTGGTGGACAGTGGTCCATAGGGTCGCAAAGGGTCGGAATCGACTGTGCGACTGAACAACAAAAAAACCTACAGGGAGTGCAGCTATTTACTGTGCAGCAGAGCAAAACTGCTACCTATAAGGCAATTCTAAAAATGGGGACATCCCAAACAAAATAGTGTAACTAATAGTCTAACTATCTCACAAAAACAGGCTGAGGGCAACATATAATGGCTCCTCTATAAGACCATGTATAACAAAAAAAATTAAAGTATGGGTTTTCATGTACGGCAAACATCACTGTTTTCAATAATGAATTACACAAACTCTAACTTCTATTTGAAATATGTTCATGAGTAAAATCCTAGCAACTCCCTATAGGAACTTCTCAGTAACCAGAGCAAATATATGAATTACCTTGATTTCAGCAATGGATGCCATAGCCCAAGCAACAGTAGACCGCAATCCAGCTGTTTTGATATATGTTCTACTAGCCAAAGGAAGTCTGCAAACATACATACAGTACTTAGATGTCATGTTGATGTAAAATGAAAGACATATTCCAAATACAGTAATACCCAGGATAACACTAAAACTTGGTTCCACGAGTCTTAGCATTATCCGATTTTTAAGCAAAGGTACATTACCTGTGGAGATCTCAGCCTCAATCCCACTGCGAAGGCCCAGGCAGAGAACAGCTCAGTGGGATTGAGGCTGAGATCTCCACAGGTAATGTACCCTTGCTTTTGCGAGACAAGCCTCACAAAAGCAAGGGTACATTACCTTCAGAGATCTCTGCCCTAAACCCGCTGGGTTGTTCTCTGTCTGGGAAGGCGCTTCAAAGTCAGAGAGCAGCCTTGCAGGTTTGGGGCAGAGATCTCTGGAGGTAATGTACCCTTGCTTTTTTAAGGCTTGTGTCGCAAAAGCAAGGGTACATTACCTCCAGAGATCTCTACCTCAAACCCGCAGGGTTGGCCTCTGTCTGGGAGTCCGCCTTCCACCAAAGGCATCCGGCATCCGGAGGGTCTGGACACTGGCTTCCTTTGTTGGAAGGTGGATTTCCTTCCCCCAAAGGAAGCTTGCGATTGGAGCATCAGAACGCAGGCTTCCTTTCAGGGAAGGGAGGTGAGCGTCCAATGCCTGGTTCCCTTAACCGGGTATCAGACGCTTGGGTCTACGGAGGCCTTGGAACAGCAAGCCTCGGAAACAGCAAGGGGGCCTCCGGAGATCTCTGCCCCAAAGCCCCTGGTCTCCAGCACTGTGGGCTTTGGGCCAGAGATCAATGCCAGCAAATTAGAGGAAAACTTTTGTACCGCACAACGTTAAGTTAACGTTATTCGGCCCAGAGCTCATTAATACGGCCCATGGTGGGAACCCCAGCTTCTCTAGAACCGCCCTCCACCACTGGAAGTCGAAATACATCACCAGCATAGCATGGTGGCAGGAATCATTTTAGCAGCTTCTTGCACAGCCTCCGCCACTTCCCAGGGCAGTGAGAGGCTTTTTTTGAGCATATTCACTCAGTTTTGGGATTATTATTATTTTTGCTGTTTTCCGCTATGTTTCAGCAGCCAAACCATGGCGGTGTTGGGCCAGGCTTACGTCAGTGTCTGAGTTCTCAGTGTGGAACCAGAAGTTGCCAACTGCCGTGGTTTGGATGCCGAAGCGCAGTGGAGAAGTGGTGAAAAAAATCCCAAAATGGAGTGAACGTGCTCCAAAAAGCCTCCTGCTGCCCTGGGAATCCCTGGCATAAACAGACACAGTCACAGCCTGAACACCAGAAACAGAACACTGGAAATATCACAAAAATCAGGTGTGCAGATAAATATTTTTATCTAAAATTCCCTGAATTCTGGGAGTTGCAGTCTTAAAATCAAAATCTGTACACTTCTAATAGAATTATATTTTATTCTCTCTACAGTGGTACCGTGTTACAAATTTAATGCGTTCCAAGGCATTTTTCGTGTTATGAAAAATTTGTAACTCAAATTTCCCATAGGAATGCACTGAAAACCAAAATTCATAACTTGAAACATGGTTTCCCATAGGAATGCTTGCCTATTCTGTAAATTCTTTACTATTAAAATAAACCCTGCCAATCAAGAAAATGCCACACAATTTTTTATTCATTATAATTTCCTAAAAGTAATATATTTATACAAAAGTAATGAACAGTTTTTAACACAATATTTACCTGAAAACAGGTATTCCAATCACAGTGTAAATATCGTTTAGATGCACAAAGATCTGAAAGGTAATTAACAATTACACAAAATGCTAAATTTAATTTGCAGTTTCAGTTGATTTATTCTCCCATTCTACACATACCCATCTAAGAAAAAGTCAGAATGAATTGAATGTGACTCACTTGTCAGTGGATATGCCTATAACTGAATGGTTAATCTGGACAAAGTGCTCTCTCCATAACTTTTTCAAATATATATTTAAGATAGTAAACAATTAAATTTTAAACAAATGTGTCATCATATTGGGGTTGTTCATGCATGTTTCATCTGCAGGAATGTTGAATTTGAGGACATATGTGCAGATGACCTGGTGCTGTTGAGAACAGTTATGGAGTGCCACCTGTGTGAAATTTAAGAATTCTGTGGACTTTTTTTTTTTTTGCTACAGTTCCTAAAATTCTTCCAGTGGGAGTTCTGGGATTGCAGTTCAAAAACATTCTAGAGTCCCACAATACCTTTTTACTTTTCGCTCCACCCCTGAATTTGCTAGAAACAGGATAATTATTGGTTGGGTAAATGTTTTCAGAAGAACTAGGGGACTGTAGCGTACAAGGAAATGCAATTCTATCAGTGCACGGCAGTATTTTTTTCTTGATTTCATGAGAAAAGTTGTCCTAACTAGTATATTTAAGACTATTTGGACTCTGATTAAGGCAGTGAGCAATGACTGCTTCTAATACTTCAGTTCATTGTGTGTGTTTGTTACCTCGATATCAGGATTTCTCAAATCTGCTTTCCATCCAAAACTCTTCATAACAGCTATTCCAATTATTCTCCCCATATCCTGAAAAGAAAACATCACTAAAATGTAATAGATATTTGGGTTGACGGCCTTGCAAATAGATTTTGAAACCTGAAGTAGCTGAAGAAAACCAATGTTCTTAATGTGCCAAACCAAAAATCATAGAGCCTATCCTACTCATAGTTGAAATTTTTGAAGTGGCACCCTAAAAACTAACTCTTGTAATTTAAATGTGAGTTTTCATGGATTAAGTTCACTTCGTGAGACATAAGATGTCTCTTTACTTTAGCATAGTAAGTCACAACTAGAGTAAGGCCAATTGAATCAATAGAACTAACAGAAGTGCTGATTCATGAAATCACCATTGATCTTTTGAGGCTACTTTACTGAGGTTTACTATACAGTACTAAGCACCAAGATTTTGGCCACTGGATTTTAAAATTTTCAAGCAGGTTTTTTTCAGTAAACATAACAAAAACACTAAATTTCTTCACTGACTTAAAATTAAGAGTTGATACTAATTTTCATCACAAATATGCCAGTTGACTTTATACTCAGTCCATTAAAATGAATTAATGTCCCAGCCACATAAATCGGGGCATTCATTTAAGTTTTTCTTCTCCTCAAATTGTCTAGAAATAAATTACATTTTCTCACTGAAAGTTCCAGTCTTTCATTTTCTGGATGATTTTCAATGCTGGCATTTGATTAGCAGACATTGAAAGTCCATTTTCTAAAACTTAACACTGTCCAAAATTTAGAATTTTTAACATACCTGAGAAGTAAATGATTTTGCAATTGCTCCACTGATGCGGCAAGACACTCTAAAGGTGAAGCCACTGTTTTTCTCAATAGACTTCTCTTGAATAAGTTCAGTATCTGTTTCTAGAAATGAAGTGTCCTGAGACAAGACATTCTCTTTATGAGCCTCTGATATTTCATATGTCTGTTGGTTCTCTCTTTGATTTTCTGCAGGAACTGTCTCTCCTAGTTCTCCCTTCTGTTTTTTATGTTTAATATTTTTCTCATCCTCCAATTTCCGTTTGTTGGAAGCTGGACTTTTCTGACACAAGTGTTCTGGCTTCATCTGAAGACTTTGCCAAGCAGTAACAACATCCAGCCAACATCTGGGATTTCCACTTACAAGTCTATGAATGTCATGGATCATTTTCCCTAAAATGAAAGCAAATTTTTACTCAAATCAAACTAGTCATGATGCATGTATGCTTGTAGGTACTCTCTTCTTAATGCCACATATAACAATAAACTTCAAATTTTAAAACGATCAAATCCAATTCATGAGATGTTTCTTCAAATCAGAAAAAAAGGCCCTCTACAGTTACGTTCCATCTCATGCTCTAAGCCTTCAGTCATCTAGCAACTCACCTACATCCTCAGACATGCAAAAATCACCAGCACAGTTTAGGTTCAACACAGTGGATGGGCTGCATGCAGGCCCCAGACACTTGGCTTGCCCTCTTGCTGCCCCAAATTACCATCATTGGTAATTACCATCATGGAATGCCTAAAACCCAGCCGCACCACTACACAAAAAATGATACTTTCTGTCTTCTAGAAGAAAAAGAGGCAATATGCCTGTAAGATCACCCTTGCTTGAAAGCAAGTTGTATCCAACACTAGGGTGTGGTGCTCATCTCAATTTACAGCCAAAGAGCCAGCGCAGTCTGCATCTGCAGGTGTTTTCATGGCCATGTGACAGGCATGACTAAACACCAGAGCACACATTACACTGTTACCTTTCCTGCTGAGGTGGAACCTAATTACCTACTTGCAATGTTTTGCTTTTCAACTAATAGGTTGGCAGGAGCTGGGACAGATCCGTCATGCAGTACTCAGGTCTTGAACTGCTGACCTGCCAGTCGCTAAGGTCAGTGTCTTAATCTTCCTGTGTTGTAGAAAGTTACCAATGTTGGTGGTAGGTTAAACAGGAATTTGCACTGCTCTTATCTGTCTCGTTTAAGTCTTTCCATCCTCTAGGAATTCCAAGCATATAGTCCTAACCACCTGCTCAGGGAGATGAAACTCACAGAATTACTTGGCAAACTCATCAAGTGAACTTCATAGGTAAGAGGTTACTTGAGCCAATTTAACTTACAGAACTGGGTTGGTTCTAACTTGAATCAACCCTCAAGCTACATCATACTGACTCTTTTAACAAAGCAGAAGACTTAGTGAGTTCTCTTATCACAAAAAGCTAGCAAAGTAAGAAGATGACAATAAAATATTACCTTTATTTCTAGTGATGGGAAGCGGAGGAGATTTATCCAGCAGCAAAAATAACCGCTCAGCAGACTTCAGTTTCTTCAACTTAGTCAACTCAGCACTGGTTGTGAAGAAAACTTTTCCCAATACACATTCCACCTTGATAGAAAACGTATACTGATAATATGGTAAATCTGAAAAATATGTTTTCCGAAACTAATTGATTTACTGTTTATATGATTTGTATCTTTCCGCCATAGTCTCATGGTTCATAAAATCATCTGGCTGCATTAAAAATCATTAACTCAAAATCAGCCCAGGTTAAGCAGAAGAAGGCACTTAACATCTTTAGCTCCCTTTCTTCTTGTCCTGGAATCTCTCCCCAGAAGTCATTTTGTGGTAAATGGCGTGGTGATGGTGGTAGAAGGGACAGTCCAAGACAAGTGTTTCTCTGACATTCTCTCTTGAAAAAGAGGATATAACTTGTGGAATAGTGTCAGTGAATACCAAAATATATTGCTGCAGATGTCATGATGGACCACAGTCGCCTTGATCAACCAATCCCAATTTTAGAAAATGTGTGAAGGACAGAAATGGCCAATCACAGCCTCAAGACAATACAACTGGTTATTTTAGGCCATTCTCCTTACATCTCATTCACATACACTACTACCCTTATTTTAAAACTTTTCAAGATGATTAAACAAAATCTTGCTATTGGAGAAAGCTAATCAAGGAGTCTGATTCTGTTAATAACTTGGAATTCTTCAGATCCAGGAAGAGCTTTATGGCAAGAACATTCTCGAGGGTACACAAGAGCAAAACCAACTTAGAGAAGGAGGAAGGAGCTCACTTCTTCTTCTGTGTCTAGGCCTGAGGTTAAACTGTCAAAATGAAGCCACATTTTGGTGAGTCCATTCTGCAGTTTCTTTGGCCTGACCTAGTATGAGAAAGATTAGCTGGCAACACAAGGTTACCATTACCGGTGTACACCTCATTATGGTTAAAAAACAACATAATCTTCGAGGAGGCTCTTTCTGATGATTGTCCTGAGAATACAGTAAAACCTCGCTTAAAGAGCAGAATTTTCTCTGAATTGTCGCCTCGCTTAACAAGTAAAACCAACCAAAAACTCGCTTAACAGCTAAATCGGGGGTCACAATCCCCCCCAATCACAATTGGTCACTTACAATGGTGTTTCGCTTAAAGAGCAAACTCGCTTAAAGAGCAATCCTGTAGACTGAATTATGCTCTTTAAGTGAGGTACTACTGTATAATGCAGTGGCCTTTCATCTGCCTTTCACACCACAGCATGACACTCATACCATTGATCCAGTTCCACCAGTAACCTTCTGGTCCTGAGCCCTTTTGGCACACTAAATCCTCCTCAGCCCCAGGCCAGTATTGATGAACCTGCTGCCCTCCATCAAGATGGATTCAAATGGGATTTAATCCACTTAGGGACCCTCACCCTTCCCTGTGGACATCACCACCCAAGCCGTTAATCCTCAGGGTTGTCAGGTTAGTTAACCACCACCTGACACTATGTGGTGAGTCGCTGGCCGTATGGTCTACTCTATTACTAGAGCAGGATAACCTGGCCACTGAAGAAGGCATGATTATTAAAGGATGATATAGCTAAGGAACTCAACCTTCCCTACATCACTTGGAGGATCCTGAACTAGCTGAGGGTCAGAAATCCTAAATGCAAGACCAACGTGGTCAAGGGGAGGGGGGCTGCTGGCAGACACCAACAGATGGTGTAAACGTGGAGCGATACAGAATCTGGCTCATCTGCTAGTCTGGTGATTATTACCAGAAACACGTACCAAGGAAGATGACCGTGTCACCCTGAGAACATCTGACCGTCCCACTAGAGCGGACCGGAGAGGCTCTCTGGTCGTACCTTCAGCTACAGAGGCTCATCTAGCACGAGAAGGAGGGCCTTTTCTGTGTCCGCTCCGGCCCTATGGAACCTCCTGCCGACGGAGTTACGTCTCCAGATGGAGTTGCTGCCCTTTAGGAAAGGAATAAAGACCTGGCTGGCAGGGCATGTGTGGGGAGTGGGCCAGACGGCCAACTTGTTAGCCTGGCTCTTTTAAATATTCCACCTCTCTCCTCAGTGTTTTTAAACTGAATTTTAATTTTAATGTATATGTTTTAATTGTTTTCAGTTGTTAACCCGCCCTGAGTCTTCGGAGGAGGGCGGGGGACAAATGAAATGAAGTAAATAAATAAATAAATGAAATTTAAATTTATGGCCAATAACAAAGCCAAGAAAGTGGCTTCATTTTGGCACTCCAAAGTTTGATCAGGACACAAAAGAATAACTTGGAAAGGCATTTGGAAAACATGGAAATGGTGTAGGACTATATAATCCATTATAACACAAAATATTCAAAAGATTGCTGGTGATGTAGAGACTTATTTCTAACTAGGGCTCACTTTAGGGCCTTATTATTTCTAACTCAACATGCACAAGAGCAGATATAAGACTGGGCTGCCTTACCGGCCATCAGGTTGTCCCTTCGTGAGTTCGAAACCGCCCGAGGCAACCTGGAGGGCGTCAACAGTGTGTTTTAGAAAGCTTTTATTAACAAAACTATCTGGTCCTAGTAGTGGATTAAAAGAAAGGGACGTGAGGCTTTCTTTTTGTGTGTTAAAATAGGTGTTCCGTGTACTTTGTTGGCTAGTGTTCCCCTCCTCCCCAACTCCTGCCAGGCCAACCGACGCCCGTCCCGGCTCACAAAGGCGCCCGCTCACCTCCGAGGCGCCCAATCTTGCGCCGATTTCCCTCAGCAGGAAAGGCTGCATCCCTCGTCCGACAGTACAAAAATAACGGGCCGAGGCTCCGGCCCAGCAGGCTTCTTTTTGTCTTCTTCCAGGAGTATGGTCGGCCATCGCAGTCTTTTGAAAATTTCCTCCGCTTTCCTTCCTTGTGCACACAATGTGCTCTCGACTTACAGGCCGCAGGCGTCACTTTTCCCTCAGAAAAGGGTCAGCGAGGGCCGCCGCCAACAGTCCTATTATTTATTTATTTGTTAAAAAATGAGACGTGAGATTATCCGCTTTGAACTACATTTCCCTAATTTCTCAAGAAGAGGCTCTCCTTGGGCACTCTGGGAAATGTAGTCCAATCGTCTCCACAGGTTTGCGCGCACTTTTTTTGTGGCAGCACATTTTACAGCTAAGTGAATATCTTATCAAATTATGTAAAAGCTTATAGAGAGACTGCTGAAGTGTAGTTGTTAGAACAAATCAAGGAATATTGGAATCCTTTGCAGTAACATCTGGGCAGGGATGCATATAATAGCCATAATTATTAAAACCTATACAGTACAGTACTGTATAAGCAAAAAAAGCCAAGACCATGAATGGAAACAATAATATCAAAGAATTACTTTTTGCAGACGATCAGGCATTGATAGCAGGTACAGCTAAGAAATTACAGCAACACCTTATATTCTTTTTTAAATATGTTTTTATTAAAGGTTTTTTTTAACAGTAAAGAAATATTAAAAAAAACAAAACAAAACAAATTACATAAATGACATGACTTGCTATACAAAAAGAAAAAATAACAATTGTAACAAAACAAGACAGAAAATGGAATGACTGAGTGGTTTGGAGTAGAAAAAGGAGTAAGACAAGGCTGTATTTTGTCACCCTGCTTATTCAACTTATACACAGAACACATAATGCGAAATGCAGGGATGGAGGAATCACAATTTGGGATCAAAATTGCTGGGAGAAACATCAACAATTTGAGATATGCAGATGATACCACCCTAATGGCAGAAAGTGAGGAGGACCTAAAGAAGCTCCTGATTAGGTTGAAAGAAGAAAGTGCAAAAGCTGGCTTGAGACTCAATACAGTAATACCTCATATAACATTAGTATCGAATAACACGAAAATCGCATAACATCAAGGAATCTGGGGGGAAGAATTGCATCAGATAACATTAAGATCCTATGGGATGCTTCAGATAACAACCGCGAAAGCCTGTGTGGTTACAATGTATCTCTATGGATCCCATAGAGGATCAGATAACACGAAAAATCATATAACACGAAGACTTGTGGAACCAGGTTTTAGCGTTATATGAGGTTTTACTGTATCAAGAAAACCAAGATCATGGCAACAGGCCCTCTCAGTCCCTGGAAAATAGATGGGGAAGAAGTAGAAGCAGTGACAGATTTTACTTTCCTAGGATCAAAGGTCACTGCAGACGGTGATTGCAGCCATGAAATAAAAAGGCGACTGATTCTTGGGAGGCAAGCGATAAGAAACCTGGGGAGCATAGTGAAAAGTAGAGACATTAAATTACAAACAAAGATTCGTCTAGTCAAAGCAATGGTATTCCCGGTGGCAATGTATGGTTGTGAAAGTTGGACCATTAGGAAAGCTGAGCGCAGAAGAATAGACACCTTTGAGATGTGGTGTTGGAGGAGAGTTTTGAGAGTCCCCTGGACAGCGAGGAGAACACATAGGTCAATCTTAGAAGAAATCAACCCTGACTGCTCCTTAGAAGGTCAAATAATAAAGATGAAGCTAAAGTACTTTGGACATCAAATGAGAAGAGAAGATTCACTTGAGAAAGCCTTGATGCTTGGAAAGGTGGAGGGCAAAAGAAGAAGGGGGCGGCCCAAAATGAGATGGCTAGATGGTATTGTAGAGACAATGGGCACAGAGCTGAGCGAGTTGAGGCGGATGGTGGAGGACAGGAGTGCCTGGCGGACAGTGGTCCATGGGGTCGCAGAGGATCGGAATCGACTGTACGACTGAACAACAAAAAACAAAACACAACAAAAAAAGGAAAAAACAACATCAAATTATTTCAATTATTTTCAATACATTCTATCTCTTAACCATTCTACTTATATGTATACTGTATATAAAATATACTTTTACACTTTGTTCCAGTTATTCTCTTCATCATGGTATTACAACTTTTTATAACAATACATGTAACACCCAAGTGCACTAAAGTCCTTGAGTCTGCCAGCTATCCTTTTTACAACTCAGTTGTTTTGCCAAAAACACATTGCATTCGGTGTAGGTTTATCTCCTTTATTTTCCCTCAATGTAGCAACACCTTATATTCATGAATCAGTAATGCAAGATAAACAACATGAGAATCAGTAAAGAGAAGACTGAGGTAATGGCCATTGGAAGGAAACAGCATACTTTATTGAAATAGAGGAAACAGGTATAAAACAGGTGGCAGAGTTCAAATACCTAGAAACAACATTTACTGAAACAAACTAAATTAGCTCTGCTCTTACAATATGAGACAATACTGACAAGCACAAAGAATCAACTCATACAAAGCATATTCATTCCCACTTTATGTAACCCATGCCAAACAGACATTCACAACAAAACACAATAGTTGGTCACCACAGAAATGAGATGAATGAGGAAGGTTGCTGGAGTGACTAAAAGGGATAAAATCAGGAATGAGATTATAAGGGAAAGTCTTGGAATTCCATACCATAAAAGGCATGTGTGAAAAGAAGAGAAGGACACAGACCATGAGGCAGAACCAGAGGAAGGTGGAGAGAGAACATCTAAGAAATATTACAAGAACACAAAATAATGACCGGGGAGGCAGTTAAAAGTACCAAACATTGTATCTCCCTTGATACCCAAAGGGGTAAAAGAGGAAATCAAGAATAAGAAATTTTACAGCAGGAATAAATCATTTCCAGCTTCCATGTGAGATTTTAGTCTGAAGGAGAGACCCATGAGTATTTTTTCTCCTCTTAGAGTAGATGCCATTCCCCCCCCCCCAGCCCTTTTTTTTACTGTGCCAGTGAGCCTTGACCTAACTATCTTTGTGGGTAAACCTTCCTTTGCACAAGAAGGTTTCATTTCTCATAAGATGCTTCAAAAGGCTGCCTTTTCATAAGGCCGAAAGGAAACAAGTAATGGTAATTTCTTGCGTACGTATATGGTATACTGTATTAAGAAAGCTGTGTGTGTGTGTTGGAGCCCTGTAGCTGTTGTGTTGTTCTTCGATCACACAATCGATTCTGACCTTTCACGACCCCATGGACCACTGCATGCTAGGCACCCCTATCCTCCACCATCTTCAGCCCGCCCAGCTTTGTGCCCATTGCATCAACAATACCATCTAGCCATTTCATTCTCTGCCCCCCTTCTTTTGCCCTCAACATTTCCCAGCATCAAGGCTTTCTCAAGTGAATCCTCTCTTCTCATTTGATGTCCAAAGTACTTTAATTTCATCTTCAATATTTGACCTTCCAAGGAGCAGTCGGGGTTGATTTCTTTTAAGATTGACCTATTTGTTCTCTTTGCTGTCCAGGGTACTCTCAAAACTCTCTTCCAACACCACATCTCAAAGGTGTCTATTCTCCTGTACTAAGCCTTCCTTATGGGCCAGCTCTCACAACCATACATCACTACCAGAAATACCATTGCTTTGACTATGTGGATTTTTGTTTGCAAGGTGATGTCTCTACTTTTCACTATGTTTCCCAAATTTCTCATAGTTTGCTTCCCAAGAATTAGTTACCTTTTTGTTTCATGGCTGCCATCTCCATCTGTAGTGATCTTGGATCTCAAGAATGTAAAGTCTCTCACTGCTTCTACTTCTTCACCATAGGGCCCATTGCCATTATCTTGGTTTTCTTGATATTAAGTCTCAAGCCAGCTTTTTAACTATCCTACTTCAACTTAAGCAGGAGCTTATTAGGTCTTCCTCACTTTCTGCCATTAGGGTAGTGTCATCTGCATATCTCAAATTGTTGATGTTTCTCCCAGCAATTTTAATTCCAACTTTTGATTGATCCAGAAATCTTTAAAACATTCGAGATTAGCTAACTGAGTGTCGGGGGTGGGAATTAAAACTTATTTCTTCTTCACATAGTGGCTCACAGGTTATTTATATATACAGTACTGTATATCTAACCATTGTATTCACATTTTGAGCTTTCAGGACATCCTCTTTAATTAAAAAAGCAATTCTTCCCATTTCTAAATAAATTGGTCATTTAAACTTGATGGGCACATTTGTCTACATCTATGTGTGTTGTCTCAGAAGGAAGTCCTATTTATAGGTTAAACAACATAATTTGGTGGTTTAGTGACAACTACATAAAAAGAAGAGGCAAGAAAACAATTGTCCACAGATACTGAACATTTCAAAATACTTTCTGTGTTATAAAACAGAGTGAGGTTCTTTTAGAGATTCTTTTATTGTCAACAATAGTTATTGGATAATGGAACACAATTAGGATTCATTCATTCATAGAGATCTATTGATTTAATACATTTTAAAAATACTAGAGACAGAATGCATACAACTCTGCATCACATTTAGGTTTTGAAAGCAGAAATAAACATTTGTTGAGTGATCATACTGATGACAATTGGTTTACAGAGGTTTACTGGGCACTGTCATTGCCATGGAAATTACCTAAGCTAAATACATTCATGGCATTGTGAAGTCATGAATGATGTCACAAACAAAATAAGCTCAAACAGCTGGGCGGAAAGAGACAGTTAACAGACCAAGGCTGAACTCTGGCAGAATGCATCCTTTTGACAGTGATGGATTTATTTGGTGGCTTTAATATCTTTTGTCATAGGAGAAGATTTTGAAGTGTTTTGCATTTTGGATTGCAAACACATAATCACTGAAATAGCTAAGCAACCAAGTAATTTACTTTGATTGCTCAGTTAAGGCTATTCAGTGCTGTTTTAGAATGCCTTGCCTGCTAAAAAAAGTCAATATTTGAGAAAATGAACTGAGTCACATATCCATGTTGGAAAGACATATAGCTATTATTATGTAACTTTTATATTTTGGAGCTACAGCAGGAGTTGGTACGCAGGCCCCCAAGGGCACAAATGTAGCTCTCTAGCACCTCTCATCCCCCCAAAAGCACCCCCAATCCCTTTCTGCCATTTAAGGGGCATGAGGGAAATTTTGTCATGTTTTGAAGGCTCTTAGGACCCAGAGATCTCCTGCCCAACCCAGTATTATGAACAGAGGTCACAAGAGGTTTTTTTTGGTAATATTTTTATAAATATTGTGGGTATTGCAGTTGCAAGAACAGGTGGGGATATGGGTCCCCAATGTCTACAGATAGGTGTGTGTCCCCCAGATCTCTGTTAGCTCCTCACCCCTGACCCTTCATCACATTTCAATTAATTTGTAGGATAGTGTGAATCTCTGTTAGCTCCTCACCCCTGACCCTTCATCACATTTCAATTAATTTGTAGGATAGTGTGACTACAAATCTTAGCTGATGGGAATCTTAGCCTATGGGAATCAGCCGATGGCAGTGATGGTGAACCTTTTAGAGACTGAGTGCTCAAACAAAGGGGTTTGGCGAACTCTGTGCTGGGAGGAGGGAGGAAGCGCTCCTATTGGGCTGCTGGGCTGTGGTGGGTCAAAGGTGCATATGCCGACAGAGAGGGAATCAGTTTCTTGTAGAAAAATAGAGATGAACATTACCTAACAGGAATATAATTAAAATATATCCTTCAGGGACATTCAAACCCTTCCTGATGGGTGCTGCCCAAAATACATCTCACTCCTTGATGTCTTTCAAAAATGGGGATAGATTTCATAATAAGTGGTACCTCGCTTAAAGAGCATAATGCGTTCCACGGGATTGCTCTTTAAGTGAGTTTGCTCTTTAAGCAAAACACCATTGTAAGTGACCATTTGTGACTTCGGGGGGGGGGGATTTTGAAACCCAATTTACTTGTTAAGTGAGTTTTTGGTTGGTTTTATTTGTTAAACGAGGTGACCATTTAGAGAAAATTTTGCTCTTTAAGTGAGTTACTCTCTAAGCAAGGTGCTCTTTATGCGAGGTTTTACTGTATAAACAAAATCAAGGTATTAATTGTGATAAAACATATATGGATGACTTAGTGCAAATACAGTTGTACCTCGCTTAAAGAGCATAATGTGTTCCACAGGATTGCTCTTTAAGTGAGTTTGCTCTTTAAGCGAAGCACCATTGTAAGTGACCAATTGTGGGGGGGGGGGACTGTGAACCCCGATTTATTTGTTAAGCGAGGTTTGGGTTGGTTTTATTTGTTAAGCGAAGCGAACATTCAGATAAACTTCTGCTCTTTAAGCAAGTTACTCTTTAAGCAAGGCGCTCTTTATGAGAGGTTTGACTGTACTGTAAGTGCTTAAAGTGAAGATTAATTCTGTGACAGTATGTTTCTTAGCATCTTCTCTTCTGTCGCTCTCTTTCAAATTACCCACCCTATCAGACTTTCCTCCTACTTTCCATCCATTCAGTTCTGTTTCCCTAGTAACCACCCACCCCATCCCCATTTATTTCCCCCTCATTTAACCGCTCCCACATCATGTTAACTAAACATACTTATTAGAAGCAGTTTCTTGGTCTTTTCTCAAACAAATAAAAGAGAAATGAACTATTGCCAAAAACATGCAGACATGCACTACTAAACATACCGCAGTCAATCCTCATATCTGTCTTTACGTAGCTGACCTTTATAGTATAATGTACTGGTTTAAAAGCTCTGGTTGATTTGTGTTTGGGGTGGGTGGGTGTATTTTAATGTATTTAATTTATTTACTTTTTATTTTATTTATTTATGGGTTTGTGTTGTGGGTGGGTGGGTGGGTTGAGGTGTGTGTGCGTGCTTATTTTTATTTTATTTTTACTTTTTTATTTTATTTTTTAAATTCTTTGGCCCCGCCCACAACATCATGACATCATGATATTGGCTCCACCCACACTGTGATAACATCATGGTGGGGTAGTAAATTTTTTGACATCCCACCACTAATATTACTTGATGCTATTCTAGGCTGCATTAGCAGCTGCATAGTATCCAGATCAAGAGAGTATTTGTTCCACTTTGTTTGCTTTTGGTCAAGATTCATCTGGAATAGTCTGGGTATCCCAGATTAAGGAGGATAATAACAGACCCGACAATCTCCAGAGGATGATGGCCAAGATAATAAAAGGGCTAGAAGCCAAACCATATGGATAACTTTTGAGGGAGCTTGGTTTGTTTAGCGTAGAGAATGCTTAAAATATTTAAAGAGATACAGTACTGTATAAAAAATGAAGAAGTTTGTTTTCTGCAGGTTTGGAGTACAAGATTTCTGAACTAATGGAATCCAGTTGTAAGAAAAAGATTCCTATTAAATGTTAGGGATAATTTCTTGAGCTGCTTGGCAGTGGAATGGGCCATTTTTTCAGGGGCATTTAAAACAAAGTTGGATGGTCATGTGTCAGTCATGCTGTAGCTATCAATTTCTTGTAGTCCCATGGGATTCAACTTGACCCTTGGGACCTCTTTTAAATCTACCACTCCATGATTATGTTATTCCTTCTATCTCCTTGTCTGGTGCTTTCATCTTGCCTGGAGCAGACTGCAAAATGCACACACATTTTTGTGTAGCTGTAGTGTAACCAGTGATGGGATGTAACAGGTTCTCACCAGTTCGCCAGAACCGGTAGTAACTTTTCTCAGTGTCCCGGAGAACCGGTAGCAGCTTTTTTTGGGGGAACCACCTTTGGGGCTTACCTTTTCACTGGTGCACATGCCTACAGTGCTTGGCGCGTATGCACGGCCTCCTTGCTGTCCTCCCAAGCGGGGAGGAGGAAGAGAAGCTGCTAGCCTGAAGTTCCCTATAGCCTACTCCCCAGGGTAAGTGACTCACCTTTGGATGTGGTGTGTCTATGGTGGGTGGGTGGGTGGATGTATTTTAATGTAATTTTTATTTTATTTATTTATTTAATTAATTTATTTACAGGTTTGTCTTGTGGGTGGGTGGGTTGAGGGGTGTGTGTGTGTATGTGTGCTTATTTTTATTTTATTATTATTTATTATTATTTTCTTTGGCTCCGCCCACAACATCATGATGTCATGATGTTAGCTCCGCCCACACTGCTGACATTACAGTGGGGTAGTAAAATTTTTGACATCCCACCACTGAGTGTAACATTGACATTAAACTACAGTACTGTACTAGGGATTTTTGGTCAATGTAGCTACCTTTCGCTTTTTGAGTTATTTTACAATCATCTACCACTAGAGGGAAGTGGTGTTATTTGAATGGAGAGTTCATATCTTTACTGGTTGACTGAATTTGAGAAAAATTGAAATACTGTACTCTACAGTACAGTACCCAACAAATTCCCTATGAAGATTTTTGATCTTGTTTAGAATGATTTTGTATTAGCAATAAGGAGTCTTCTAATCCTTTTACACCATGAATGGACAGTGTTCTGGCTTGTTGGATGCTCAGATCTACATTTTTTTTTTACTTTCTGCTGGAAATACAAGTTCTGCTAACTAAGACCAAGGAGCAAAAGAGATAGCATTAAAGAACAATAAAATTACTGCAGTATTTTTTGAGTCCAGGGGTGCTTCTAGATGAGGCTTTTATCATGCAAAAACTCTGCCTTATTTATAAAATTAGGGGTGGGGAGAAGGAAATTCAAGATGCTGTCTTTCATTTGCAGTACTTTCACATTTTCTCACCAATGCTGCATTTTCTTTTTCCCAAGCAGATAAATATACTGTATCTTAAGGATAAAATGCAGAATGATAACATTGTGGTTTTTAGGGCTCCTCTAGACAGTGTATTCATTCATTTATTTATTTATTTATATTTCATACTTGCTAACCCGCCCCAATCGGGCAAGCCCGACTCTGGGCGGCTTACAACCCAAGTTAAAACACATCAATAAAAAATTTAAAAATTCATAGACTAAAACAGTATCTGGGGGTGTCGTCAAAAGGGTAAAATCCTTAGACTAACCACCCCACATGGGATCCCACATCCCTGGAACCCCACACATGTCCTGCCAGCCAGGTCTTTAAGCTCTTCCGGAAGGACAGGAGCTCTGTCTGCATGCGCAGCTCAGTTGGGAGGAGGTTCCAGAGGGCCGGGGCGAACACGGAGAAGGCCCTCTTCCTGGTGCTAGCGAGGTGAGCCTCCCTAGCCGATGGTACAACGAGAGAGCCCCTCCGATCCGCCCTGGTGGGACGGACAGATGTTCTTAGGGTGACGCGGTCTCTTAGGTATCCTGGCCCACTACCATATAGGGCTTTAAAGGTAATGACCAGCACCTTGAATTGCACCCGGAGACAAACTGGCAACCAATGCAGCTCCCTAAGCAGTGGAGAGGCCCGAGCATAACGCCCGCGCCCCATCACTACCCGGGCTGCCGCATTTTGGACCAGCTGCAGTCTCCGAATGGTCACCAAGGGCAGCCCCATGTAGAGCGCATTACAGTAGTCAAGTCTGGAGGTGACCAAAGCGTGCGTGACCATAAGCAAGGCGTCCCGGTCGAGGAGCGGGTGTAACTGGCGTATTACACGAAGTTGTGCAAAAGCCCTCCTGGCCACGGCTGCCACCTGCTCATTGAACAGTAGCCGTGAGTCCAGGAGGACCCCCAGATTACGCACCGGGTCTGTTTGGGGCAGAACTTCCTCATCCAGAACCAAAGCTGGTAACTCCCGTGTCAACGCGGGGCCCCTTACCCATAGCCACTCAGTCTTACCGGGATTCAGCTGTAGCCCGTTTTCCCCCATCCAGACCTCAACAGCCTCCAGGCACCTGGAAAGGACTTCCACTGCACCGCTTGGGTCCCCACGGGCTGAGATGTACAACTGGGTATCATCAGCATACTGATGATACCGTACCCCGTGGGAACGGATGATCTCACCCAGCGGCTTCATGTAGATGTTAAATAAGAGAGGAGAGAGTACCGAGCCCTGAGGCACCCCATACTGCAGGGGCCTAGGGCTGGACTCCTCCTTCTCCAGGCACACCGACTGGGTCCTGTCCCTCAGGAATGAGGAAAACCAGGACAACACTGTGCCCTGGATCCCCAAACCCCGGAGCCTTCCCAGAAGGATGCCATGATCGACAGTGTCGAAAGCCGTTGAGAGATCGAGGAGAGCAAGGACAGACGGCTCCCCTCCATCCCGCTCTCTCCAGAGATCATCCACCAAAGCGACGAGTGCAGTTTCAGTACCATATCCGGGCCTGAATCCTGACTGAAACGGGTCCAGATAATCCGCTTCATCCAGGACATCCTGTAACTGCTGCGCCACAGCTTTTTCCAGGACCTTACCTAAAAAAGGTAGGTTAGACACTGGACGGTAGTTGGAAATTACCATAGGGTCGAGGGAAGGTTTTTTCAAGAGGGGGAGCACTAAAGCATGTTTAAATGGTGCTGGAAAATGCCCCTCTTTTAATGAAGCATTAATAATCGCCTCGACCCAGCCACCTGCCACAATCTTGGTAGCTTTAATTAACCAGGCAGGGCATGGGTCCAGTGCACAGGTCGTGGCGCGGACAGATACAAGAAGCCTGTCCACTTCCTCAGGGCCAACTGGCTCGAACTGATCCCAGATAACATGGCTAGACTGTGCCTTGGTCAACCCCAGTTCAGTACCTTCCACGCCGGGATTAAACTTCGAGCGGATCTGAGCGACTTTCCCTGCTAGATAATCAGCAAAAACATCAGCAGACCCCTGCCAACCAGGGCCCGGCCCCTCCTTGCCAAGGAGGGACCTGGTCACCCGGAACAGGGCCGCTGGGCGATTATCTGCGGAGGCAATGAGGGCGGTGAAATATTGACGTTTCACCGACCCCATCGCCACTAGGTAGTCTTTAATAGTCTTCCATTATGCATACCCCCCAGCAGAGATGGGCTGTCAAAAATTTTACTACCACACTGTGGGCGGGGGGCGACATCATGGGCGGAGCCAACATCATGACGTCATGACATTGTGAGCGGAGCCAACGTCATGACGTCATGGGCAGTGCCAATGTCATGATGTCATGACATTGTGGGTGGAGCTAAAGAAAATAAAAATAAAATAAATAAAATAAAAATAAAGACACAGTACACATAAAAATAACATAAAAACACACTACATAACCCCCCCTGAAACACAAAGAAAATAAACCCTAGTCCCTTACCTTTGCTGGGGTCGGGCCGTAGGGGACTCAGGGAGCAGCAGGTAGGTGGTGGCTGCACGGCCTAGCACGGCCTAGCACGGCCTGGCCAGGCCCACTAGCACAGCCAGGCCTGGCAGTGCAGCCAGGCCTGACCCGGCGGTTCCACCGTGGGAGCAGCGTTGGCAGTCGCCGCTGCTGCTCCAAGGATTCTACTGCGCCCTTCCTGGGTAACCCAAAATGGCTGCTCTGAAGTGCGCATGCGTCAAAACTCCATTTGATGCATGCACACTTCTATTTTCCAGTGCGCATGCGTCAAATGGAGTTTTGACACATGTGCACCTCCGAGCAGCCATTTTCGGCTGCCCGGAAAAGTCATCTGGAGGGCAGCCGGAGAGGTGACTGAACCAGTCTCCCGGGGGTTTACTACCCCCCCAGCGATCCCCTCCAGATTGCTGCTACCAGTTCGGCTGAACCGATCTGAACCGGCAGCAGCCCACCACTGCCCCCCAGTTCAATGGAAATATATTAGTATTTTCCCCATCATCTTTCTAAGTCTGGCCCTTGCTGTTCCAAGGTGCATGGAAATAAGAGGCTAAGGAAAATCTCTAGCTTTCTCCTGTCTCTCATAGCCAGACGCAAAACCTTTTCCTGGTTGCTATTTCACAACAACCAGATCAGGAAGACCAAGTAGTAGTAAGTCCAAACTCGCAAATGTAGTAAAGCATGAGGCCCTTTGGCAAGACGCATTCTTTAGACACCCGAACCCTTGCTGTTCCAAAAATCACACCTTTTTTTAAAAAATTAAAATTTTATTTAAAAGAGTAAAAGGTTTAAAAAAGCAAAACATTCCAAAACATCTCAGAAATGACAGTTACAGTACAAAAACAAAAGTAAAAGATCCCAAGGGGGGGGGGCTATCTAAGTCCTAAATCTAAATAATAAATATGCAAAGCCATCCTGAGATATCATAGTTGGCTGTCAGAATTTACTCTAATAATCTACATGGCAAAACAAGAATTGCCAGGAACTAAGTAGAACAAAGAAATTAAGAACTAAGAACCCACTACATCTCCCATCTGGCTGCAATTAATTATTCTTCTCCTTCCCTCTCATCCTAGAACTAACCAATCAGGTAACATTACATCATTGCATTTAGTTTTGTTTCCCCAAAGTCCATCTTTCCCATGAAAATAATTTGTTGCCAACTAGAAAAGAATGAATTGCTGCATTGCTGTGTCTTGGTCCACTCCTTCCAACCTTGAATGTCTAAGTGTCAGCTTTGCTTATCAGCTATCTGTGAAATACAACTTAGAATCTTAGAAGAAATCAAACCTGACTGCTCCTTAGAAGGTCAAATAGTAAAGATGAAGCTAAAGTACTTTGGACATCAAATGAGAAGAGAGGATTCACTTGAAAAAGCATTGATGCTAGGAAGGGTGGAGGGCAAAAGAAGAAGGGGGCGACCCAAAATGAGATGGCTAGATGGTATTGTAGACACAATGGGCACAGAGCTGAGTGAGTTAAGGAGGATGGTGGAGGACAGAAGTGCCTGGCAGACAGTGGTCCATGGGGTTGCAAAGGGTCAGAATCGACTGTGCGACTGAACAAGAAAAAGATGTTAACCCTTTCCTGGGGAAAATGAACAGTCTAGCAGCCATATTAAGTCAAGGCCTACTCTCTGGAGCATTACATGCCTTGTGCAACCTTAAAAACAAGCACCTTTTTAAAAAACTGAGAATGCTATCCTAAGCCACCCCAGTTCTAGAGAAGAACCAGAAGTGGACTGGATCAGGAGGAAGTCATTGGTGACAATGTTAGTTTATATCACAGCTTGGAGCAGGATAGGTAAGCAAGAAGGGAAAATGTCCAGGTCATTTATACCATCTAATTCTCTTACTACTTCATTCTGTAGGCTTTACCTAATTCTTCTGCACATAGCCCTCTTGCGTGCTTCCCCATTTCCAAAAAGATGTATGTTCTGGCATTAGGTAATGGTCAGATCCTGTGTCCAGACTTTTCTTGGCTTCTCGCTAGTTTGATTTTCTTCTTCAAAGAACAATAAAATATCTATCAATCCTTCATCTGCTCAAAAGTGATGTCTGCATTAACGCCACTGGTCAGTCATGGATGCTAGTAGATGCTGGCAAGATAACATATTAGCACCACGGTGGCCTCAGCTGTCCTTTTGCCCAAGGTCATAGAAGTGCCACTGCCCCCTTTATGCTAGTGCCACTTCTCTGACAATGAAACAGAGAATGGATGAGCTATGAGTTGAGCAGCACTATCCATTCAAAATACACGTACACTAGTACCCCGAATAACGTTATGACTTGGTTCCACAAGTCCCGTCGTTATTCGGTTTTTAACGTTGTGCGATACATTGAACACACAATGTTAAAAAAAGCCCTGTTTCCCTGGAGGCTGCAGGAAGCGAGAACATCGGGATTTGAATCCTGACATTTTGGCTTGCTGCTGCCTCCAGGGAGGTGGGAGAACTTTGGAAACAGCTTGGAGCGGGTTTCCCCACCTCCCTGGACCCGGCGGGGGGGTCAGAAACCCCAAAATTGGTAAAAAAAATGTCAGTTTTTTTTTACCAATTTTGGGGTTTCTGACCCCCCCGCCGGGTCCAGGGAGGTGGGCAGACCCGATCCAAGGTGTTTCTGGGCTTCCCCGACGTCCTGAGCCAGTGCAGCAAGCCAGAATGTCAGAGTTCGAATCCCGATGTTCTGGCTTCCTGCAGCATAAAAGAGGGTGGGGGAAGTTCAAAATTAGCGCACATCAGCTCTAGGGAGGTCGGGAGACCCGATGCGCGCTAATTTTGAACTTCCCCCACCCTCTTTTATGCTGCAGGAAGCCAGAATGTCGGGATTCGAATCCTGACATTCTGGGTCGCTGCACTGGCTCAGGACATCGTGGAAGCCCAGAAAAAGCTTGGATCGTGTCTGCCTACGGGGGGGGGGGGGGGGGGCAGAGACCCCAAAATTGGTAAAAAAAAAAGTCCGTTTTTTTTAACCAATTTTGGGGTTTCTGACCCCCCGCTGGGTCCTGGGAGGTGTGGGGACCCGATCCAAGGTGTTTCTGGGCTTCCCCGACGTCCTGAGCCAGTGCAGCAACCCAGAACGTCGGGATTCGAATCCTGACATTCTGGGTCGCTGCACTGGCTCAGGACATCGGGGAAGCCCAGAAAAAGCTTGGAGCGGGTTTCCCCACCTCCCTGGACCCGGCGGGGGGGTCAGAGACCCCAAAATTGGTAAAAAAAGTCCGTTTTTTTTTACCAATTTTGGGGTTTCTGACCCCCCCGCTGGGTCCTGGGAGGTGTGGGGACCCGATCCAAGGTGTTTCTGGGCTTCCCCGACGTCCTGAGCCAGTGCAGCAACCCAGAACGTCGGGATTCGAACTCTGACATCCTGGCTTGCTACACTGGCTCAGGACGTCGGGGAAGCTCAGAAAAAGCTTGGATCGTGTCTGCCCACCTCCCTGGACCCGGCGGGGGGGTCAGAAACCCCCAAATTGGTAAAAAAAACGTCCTTTTTTTTTTTACCAATTTTGGGGGGTCTGACCCCCCCGCCGGGTCCAGGGAGGTGTGGGGACCCGATCCAAGGTGTTTCTGGGCTTCCCCGACGTCCTGAGCCAGTGCAGGAAGCCAGAACGTCAGGATTCGAACTCTGACATTCTGGCTTGCTGCACCGGCTCTGGACGTCGGGGAAGCCCAGAAACACCTCCAGAGAGATCAGAGGACCCGATCTACAGCTGCAGGGTGGCTGGGGAAGCTGACGGGGACTCCCTGTCGGCTTCCCTAGCCACCCGCCCATGCCTCCGCAGCTGTGGGGTGGCTGGGTAAGCCGATGGGGGAGCCCCCCCGTCAGCTTTCCAGCCTCCCCACCCCTGCCTCCGTAGCTGCAGGGTGGCTGGGAAGCTGAACGGAGAACCCCGTTCAGCTTTCCACCCACCCTGCTGCTAAGAACGACTGTATCGTGTAACGTTAAAATCGCGTTACTCGATACAAGATGTTTCTGAAAATCTTGTAACGTTATGCGGTTTTAACGATATACGGTACTCGCGTTATACGGGGTATTACTGTACCTTGCTTAAAGAGCATAATGCAGTCCATGGAATTGCTCTTTAAGCAAGTTTGCTCTTTAAGTGAAACACCATTGTAAGTGACCAGTTGTGACTTCTGGTGGGGGGGATTGCGAACCCCGATTTAGTTGTTAAGTGAGTTTTGGTTGGCTTTATTTGTTAAGTGAAGTGAACATTCAAAGAAAATTCTGCTCTTTAAGTTAATTACTCTTTAAGCAAGGCGCTCTTTATGCAAGGTTTGACTGTAGTCAGAACTCCAAAAGAGCCTGTCTAGGCAAAAATTCTGATTCTAAGTGAGTCCTTTCCTTGAGTCTGGCATTGTGGCCAGGATTCTGGCTTAGGAAATCACTCCGGCTGTTGGTCTTCCAAGACACATTGTCTGCAAGACATTGCTCTGAAACAATTTAAATCAAGGGATCTGGTATCTGGTGCAGCTCTTCGGAAAAGTACAGATCCTCTCTGTGGATTTGTGCATGCAATTCCCCACTGCTCTCATATACTTTTGTCCAAGACCAGCCCTGCTGTTCACTACAGAAACAAGTTGTGGGAATAAATGTATTTGGATTTAGGCTTAGGAAAAGCTTATGTAACATCATGAGCTTTGCAGCTGTTTTGAATAATGGTCAATTCTCTTTTAAGACTAGGGCAAAGCTAAATGAGGCATTAGATCTGTTCATACTTGTCAAATAATTTGGGCTTATTTACAAATGCAGGCTGCCAGCTCTTGCTTGAATCCTCAGGGGACTTCAAATCACACTGGGTTTAGAGGGCACTATTAAATGCCTTCTATCACAGTTATACAACTGTCATAAAAGGGTTGATTGGCATAAATAAAATATTAGTAATTAGAGTCCCTTTACCTCTAGGAAATACTGACAAGTGGGTTACAGATGCTCCAGAAGCATTTTGCCAGTGCTTAGAAAAATCTTAATGACATGTCTGTTTTATTTTTTAAAGGTCAAACAAAATAAAGGCAATACTGTACAAGGAAATGTTTTCTTCCATTTACAAATAGCGATGCAGCAACTCTGCTTGGGGCAATCCTTGTATCCACAGCCTCATGTCTAAAATGCAGACACCTGTGTGATGATCTGCCTCAATGGGACAACTCTAGTAGTCTTCATCACCATCCTAAACTTCCTGCTCATACCCAAACTAGTTAAAGTGCCTCGTTTTAGGACAGGAATAGCCTAATCCCTGTCTATGGTTCAAGAAGCCACACCTATCTTGATGAGACCATCCATGCAACCAGTTGCTGCTGATGTTCAGTACCTGTATTTCTGTTTCAAAGTTTTAGGGCCATAACCTTTGATAGGAAGGAGTGATGTAAAAGAAACTCACTTCTGCCCCAAAGTTCATTAGCTTCCTACTCAGAGCATGAAAGTTACATGCAACTCCTCGTTGGTAATATGGTTAAAATATAAGATCCTTAAACTTCAGTGGAGGCACTTCTGCTGGAAGACGCCATGCCTCTTCTTGATACTTGCTGATGTTTTCCAAGTCTCACAGGCATAGACCGCTGTCGGGATCCCAAACTGAGTTTCATTTTCAGCAACAGAGATTGCAAGGACCAGGTCTTATTCATTTTCTGAAATACAGCTGTTGCTTTTCCAAGGCAGCATTAGATGTCTACCTCTGCATCTCCATTTTGGGTGATCACACTGCCCAAATAAGTAAACCTCTCCACTTTTTCTAGCTGCTGTGACCCGAGTATGATGACCTGTATCCTGGTTGTGATGGAGTTGTATCAGGGAGACAGCATGTTTCCCTGTCAGGTCAGCAAACTGTTCCTCTTAGTAGGGAGTCACCTATGATCAGTGCCATATGTCTCCTCCACTGGGAAGTGATCATGTTTCATCTGTAGTGTCCCACATGGACACTTTTATGGTCTCTGTTGCCTTCTGAATCAGTTCCAGCAGGTCAGAAGCCCTTGTCAGCAGAGAAGGACTGTTGTCATTGTTCAAGTGGCTCAGATAGCACCCTTCAAGAACTGTGCCGGGGTTGCCGCCTTCCTTCCTTCACTGACAAATGCTCCCCAGGCTGGACTTTTTTGGAATTAAGGAGAGTGGGGGGGAGTTTAAGGGGTGGAAGTCCAAGGGTGGGTTTTAGGTGGGGTAGGTAGGTAGGGGATGGAAGGAGGGAGAGAGGACCTTGCCAGTCATATAAAGGGCTTAGCACTCTGTCTGGAGCAGGCAATGGGGTTCCTGGGGTCCAAATTGGTGTAGTGATGGGTATGGGGTCATATGGTGGGAGTCAAGGGGCAGGCCACACTCAGGGAATATGGGACAGATGTTTAATATCTGTCCCCTGTTCTAGCCCCTCGGCTACATCTCTGGTTCCTGAGCAGCTGTTTCAGAGTGACCCCTCCCTTAGGCTACTACTGCTGAACACCAGGTTGGTCTGTAATAAGCTCCTCTGCTTGCAGATTCTATCTTGGGGGAGCAGGCTGACCTGGCATGCATCACTGACCTGGCGTGCATCACTGAAACCACCAGAGGATGGTTTGCCTCTATTTGAATTATGTCTGGCCGGGTTCGGAATTTGGCACCAGCGTAGGGAGAAGGGGAGGGATGGTGGCATCACCATTGTAGCTAGAGAATCACTGGGAGTTGCCAGAGCCACTGCTCTGCAAGTTACGGGTTGTGAGCCCCTGATCCTTCATTTCGGCCCTAATGGTCAGTTGGGAATCTTGCTCCTGTACCTGCCTCCCTGCAGTGTAGCAGATTCCCTGCCTGAACTCCTTGAGGCCATCACCATGTTGCCCTTGGAGCTCCCTGGACTCATGGTCTTGGGGGACTTCAATCTGCCTTCATAGGGGGGTGGCTCCAAGGTGGCTCGGGAGGGCATGGCTTCCATGGTAGCTGAGGGCCTGCCTCAGGAAATTTAGGGCCCAACCAGGAACAGCGGCCACATCCCGGATTTATTTATTTATTTATTAGTTCAAATTTATATTGCCACCCACTTGCTGTAGTGACTCAGGGCGGCTTACAAACAATACATTACAGTAAAACCTCGGATAACGTTAAAACTTGGTTCCACAAGTCTTGGTGTTATCTGATTTTTAGTGTTACCTGATCCATGTTAAAATCCTATGGGATGCATCGGATAATGTTAAAGCTCCATAGAGGTACATTGTAACTGCACAGACTTTAGTGGTTGTTATCCAATGCATCCCATAGGACCTTAACGTTATTTAATGCAATTCCTCCCCCCCCCCCGATTACTTAACATTATGCGATTTTAGCGTTATCCGAGGTAAATGTTATCCGAGGTATTACTGTACATTAATTTACCTAATTAGGTTAGCATTCACTTACCTAATTTTGGAAACATGTCACTGTGACAAGGGAGAAAAGCCTTCCCTGAATCCATACCCTGGCATCCTGAATGTGATATGTCGGGGGGGGGGTTTGAATAGCACCAATATAGATCTTATTTCAGTGTTAAGTCAGAATAATCAGAACTCTCAAGGATTAGAGATCACAGCTTGACTCTATTATGGAGTTTTTGACTGCATGTGTCGCTCTGCATTATTTTACACTATTCAAGTTGTTTTAAATTATTTTAAATTATTTTAGCTATTTTAATTAGTTTTCTTGTTGGAGCGGTGGCAGAGTGATCTGAAACTACAGAATTTAGACACTACTCCTGTGCCATGGTTGGATCACTATCTGGTGACTCTGGACTTTCTAGGGGTGAGGCTCTGGACTTTCTAGGGGTGAGTTAAATTGGCTCGCCCCCAGCAACTGATTGATCCGGATGGATTCCAAAGGGAACTGGGGTGTATTCCTCTGGAGCAGCAACATGATTCACCTGAGGCTCTTTTCAACCTCTGGAATGAGAGGGCGATGGCAGCCTTGAATGTGATCGTGCCACTACAGCCTCTCCATGCCTGTGGGCATTGATTGTCCCCATGGTTTACAGAAGACCTGAGGCAGCTCAAACGGGCAAAGAGATGCCGAGAGTGCTGCTTGGTGAAGACCCAGAGTGAGCCCGATCAAACACTTGCTAGAGCTGCTATCAAAACCTATCTAGTGGTGATGGTGGTGGTGAAACATCAATATTTCACCACCCTTATTGCCTCCGTGGATAATCGCACAGTGACCCTGTTCCAGGTGACCAAGTCCCTCCTCAGCAGAGGAGAGTCAGGCCCTGGTTGGCACGGGTCTGCTGAGGTTTTTGCTGGGATGGAGAAAATCGCTTGGATTCACTCAAAATTTAATCTTGGCATGGAAAATGCAGAGCTGGGGTTGACCGGAGTGTAGTATGGCCATGTTATCTGGAATTGGTTCGATCCAGTTTTCCCTGATGAAGTGGACAGGCTCGTTGGATCTGTTCATGCCACTGCTTGTGCATTAGATCCTTGCCCTGCCTGGTTAGTCACAGCTACCAGGGCGGTGACAGGTGCTTGGGTCAGTGCGATTATAAATTCTTCACTGCGGGAGGGGGCCTTTCCAGCATCATTAAAACATGCTTTGGTGCGCCCCCTCCTGAAAAAATCATTGCTTGACCCCACAGTGCTTGCCAACTACCGACCTGTATCCAACCTACCCTTTTTGGGTAAGGTTTTGGAGAAGGCAGTGGCACGGCAGTTACAGGAGATCCTGGATGAAGCGAATTATCTGGACCCCTTTCAGTCAGGATTCAGGCCCAGATATGGTACTGAGACACATTGGTTGTGCTGGTGGATGATCTCTGGTGAGAATGGGATGGTGGTCATCCAACCATCCTGGATCTTCTTGATCTCCTAGCGTCTTTCGATACCGTTGACCATGGTATCCTTCTGGAACAGCTCCAAGGAATAAGGATCCAGGGCACAGTTTGGTCCTGGTTTTCCTCATTTCTGAAGGGCTGGACCCAGTCGGTGTGGTTGGAGGGTGAGAAGTCCAGTTCGAGGCCCCTCCTATATGGTGCTCTTGCCTCTTCTATTTAATATCTATATGAAGCCTCTGGGTGAGATCATCTGTCCTATGGGGTGAGGTATCATCAATATGGAGATGATACCCAGCTATGCATCTTGGCCCATGGAGATCCAAGCGATGCAGTGGAAGTCCTATCCAGGTGTCTGGAGTCTATTAGGGTCTGGATGGGGGACAACAGGCTACAGCTGAATCCTGGCAAGACTGAGTGGCTATGGGTCAGGGGTCCTCTGTTATCTCAGGAGCTTTCATCTTTGGTTCTGGATGGGGCTGTTTTGCCCCAAAAAGACCTGGTGCATAATCTGGGGGTCCTTCTGTACTTGTAACTCCTGTTCAAAGAGCAGGTGACAGTTGTGGCCAGGTGGGCTTTTGCACAGTACTGTGTTATACGCCAGTTATGCCTACTCCTAGATTGGCACTCCTTACTCATGTTCATACACGCTCTGGTCACTTCCAGACTTGATTAATGCGCTCTACATGGGGCTGCCCTTGATGACCATTCAGAGACTTCAACTGGTCCAGAATACAGCTGCTCGGGTGGTGATGTGTTGCAGGTGTTATGCAAATGCCTCACCACTGCTTCGGGAGCTGCACTGGTTGCCAGTGTCCCTTTGGGTGCAATCCAAGGTGGTGGTAATTACTTTTAAAGCCCTACATGGTAGTAGGCCAGGATACTTAAGAGACTGCATCACCCCAAGAACATCCGTCCGTCCCACCAGAGTGGACCAGAGAGGCTCTCTGAAGATACCATCAGCTGGAGAGGCTCGTCTCTCTAGCACTAGAAGGAGGCCTTCTCAGTGTCTGCACCAGCTCTATGGAACCTTCTGCCAACTGAGTTGCGGCTCCAGACAGAGCTGCTGCCCTTTAGGAAGGGTGTAAAGACATGGCTGGTAGAGCAGGTATGGGGAACTAGCCATACAGGCACCCAAACCTGCTGGCTTATTTGATTATTTTTAATCTTTTAAATTTTAATCTTTTAAATTTTAATCTTTTAAATTTTAATCTTTTAAATTTTAATCTTTTAAATTTTAATCTTTTAAATTTTAATCTTTTAAATTTTATGTATGGGTTGGACTTTATTGACAAATTTTATTGGGATCATTGTATTTTTACTGCTGTGTTAGCCACCCTGAGTCGCTTCACGAATAGGGTAGCATATAAATACGACAAATAAATAAATAAATAAGCAAGCAAGCAAGCAAGCAAGCAAGCAAGCAAGCAAGCAAGCAAGCAAGCAAGCAAGCAAGCAAGCAAGCAAGCAAGCAAGCAAGCAAGCAAGCAAGCAAACATCTGTAGAGAGGCCTTGGATTGCTCTCCCTGGTCCAGTCACCCAAGATCATCCTCTGTAGAGAAGGCTTGGACTGCTGTCATTGTTTCAGCAGCTCACGATTGCTCTTCATGGGGAAGGCAGGATATCAGTTCTGTAAATCCAGATACATAGAATGCTTCCAGGTAGTCTTGCTTTTATGGCCTTCATTTCCCCACATGGTCTTGCCTCTTGCAATTGGTATTCTTTTCCCTCTTGACAGACATCCCTGTCCTGTTGCTTCTTTAGCAGACCCCACTCAGCTCTGGGGACTGCGATGGCTCCAGTGATTAAGACATTGAACTCACTGACTAGAAGGTCATAGTTTGATTCCTGGGTACTGCATGATGGAGTGAGCTCCTGTCTCTGTCCCAGCTGCTGCCAACCTAGCAGTTTGAAAGCAAAAAATTGCAAGTAGATAAATAGGGACCACTTCAGTGGGAAGGTAAACAGCATTCGCACTCCGGTGTTGAGGCATGCCTGCCAAATGTCCATGGAAATGTTTGGAGACACAGACAGTGCTGGCTCTTTGGCTATAAACAGAGATGAGCACTTAACCCTAGAGTTGGATATGACTGGCTTTCAAGCAAGGGTGACATTTACCTTTACCCAGTTCTAACCAGCAGGGCTATCAGCTTGCATGGGCTGTCAGTAGAGCCTCCTTCCTTAAGCAGGGAAACAAACATGCCACAGATGGTGCAAGCCACTGCACCGACTTCTTCAACGCTCATCATTCTTGTCCTGTGCAAACCATGACAGAACACTCCTGAGGTGCCTTACTAGGTACCCCAACAAAGTAAAGATAATGGTCTCCTATGCTCGGATCCAGTCATAGCCAACTCTAGGGGACGGTGCCCATCTCCCTTGACAGCCAAAGAGTCAGCATTGTCAGCACCTGCAGACATTTCTGTGGTCATTTGGCAGGCATGACTAGAAGTTGGCGTGCATGGAACACTGTTACCTTTCATGTCAAAGCATTTCCTATTTATCTGTTTGCAATTTCTTGCTTTCGAATTGCTACGTTAGCAGGAGCTGGGACAGAAATGGGAGCTCACTGTGTTGCGCAGCACTTGGGTCTTGTACTGCTGACCTTCTAGTCATCAAGCTCAGTGTCTTAACTACTAAACACTTGTGCAAAACCCCTGTGTTTATTTATTCTGTTCACAAGTTCCCAGGGGTTCTGAGTGCAGGGTCAGACTGCCAGCCACCAGCTCCTCCCTCAAAAAAGTCAGTGATTCACTTTGTTTTAGCATTGACTTCCTCTCAATGTTAGTGTCTCCCCCAGCACCTTCTGCCTGGAGCAGAGTGTGCAGCTGCTATCATCTGAAGAGCCCAAAACATAAACATGAACTTCCAAGCACTTCAGTCAGTCTCAAACCAATGGGCACAGCCTTAGCCTCATCATACAGTATTTTGCTGCTTCTACAACAAGCCACATGTAAAACTCTCCGGTTTACTCATCTTGCGCATGAGATCCCTGGACCTCTGAGTAAAACTATGCACTTGCTTTCTCCTCCTTATACTACTCCACTCCCTGTATAATCCTCTGCAGCATCAGGAATCTGCTGTGGAGAGCTTTTCAGAGCCAATGTTCGCAGCATAGAGTAGGCTGCCCTTTCTCATTTCCAAGTGTGGAAACTCACAGTTCCAGTGTGGCCAATACAGTCAGGACTGCACAGAAGATGTGAAATCACATCTTTTTATCCAACTTAAGTATGCATTTTCATAGTATATCTAGTATAATTTTTGGGTCCAGTGTATGCTATTATATTACTTGCACAGTGAGTGCTGAAAGCTATCTTGGAGTCAATAGCCATTACGTCTTTATCTCAGGTCTTAGCGATTCCTTTTCTATACTTCTTTTGTGTTTGGGGTGCACAATAACAAGGCACTTCCAATTTAATTTTTGAAGGTTCTTCTGTAATAAGAATGTACATTTATAAAATGTTAGGAATGACTTTATGTGAAAAGCCACCTCTTTTATCATTGGCTGTTTCTGATAAAAGCAATAGGAAATCAAGATAATATGCAGAATAGTAATCAGACTTCTTACAAAAGAATCAGGATCAGACAAGAAACAACATTTCCTAAACATACAGACAGACAGGATGTAGATGCATATTAATTTTTCTTTAATATTTCAAGAATTTGAATTGCAAAGAAAGTCTTTTGTTGACTATGCACCTCCCCATTCCACTAAATGAACCTTCTGTTATTGTTTATGAAGGTTGCTCACAATTTAATCTCATTATTCTTCCTAGGTTCCATTGCATTTTCAGAACGTTGCTATTTGTTCTGCAGAATATGAATATAACACACAGTGATCTTTTCTGCTTTGTTTTAAAACTAATTCAGGAAGCAGTGTTTGGATTATATATTGGCTCCAGTCTGATTTATAGTCCTATAAATGTAAGGTGGGGAAAAGTCCCCTGTGTGTCTTCAGTAGGTTCACTGCCAAAAATAGATACTGTATAGCAGGGGTGCCCAAACTTTTTGGGCCATGGGCCAGTCACATTTTATTTCCACTCCTGGAAGCGACGAGGGCTTCGTGGGCTGGATGAATTGGTGTCGGGGCCTGGATTCAGCCCCCGGGCCATAGTTTGGACACCCCTGCTGTATAGGATTGTACCTTGGGCTGCTCTAACCCAGAATGGAAGAACATCAGTGAGGCCATACCAACTATCACACTATCTTTGTCACCCAGGTCAAAGGCAGTAAACTTACAAAGGACTGGGGACCAAGTTTACCCCCTCTAGACCTTGGAGGACAACACCTTAAAAAAAGCTGGTTGTCATTTTTTTTGTTTTGGTGGGAAAATAATTCCTACATATTAGCCATAGAAGAGGTTCTTCTTCCTCTTTCATGACTAGGTCAGACTTTAAATTGCCAAAATGAAGCCACCTTCTTGGCTTTTTCATTGGCCAAACTTAAATCCTCAGAATAGGTAAGAGAATGGAATAAAACTTGGAAAATTCTGCTATTTCAAATGCCCTCAGAAAAGTAACATAAAGATTGATTAAAAATGCTAGTGGTAGCACACATACTTCCAGGGAAATACAAAGCCACACTGGAATAGTTCCCTTTGTTAGGTTCGTTTGCTATACAGTATTTGAAATGTGGTGCTGGAGGAGAGTTTTGAGAGTACCTTGGACAGCAAAGAGAACAAATAGGTCGATCTTAAAAGTAATCAACCCCAACTGCTTCTTGGAAGGTCAAATATTGAAGATGAAGTTAAAGTACTTTGGACATCAAATGAGAAGAGAGGATTCACTTGAGAAAGCCTTGATGCTGGGAAAGATGGAGGGCAAAAGAAGAAGGGGGTGGCAGAGAATGAGATGGCTAGATGGAATTGTTGACGCAATGGGCACAAAGCTGGGCGGGTTGAAGAGGATGGTGGAGGATAAGGGCGTCTGGCGTGCAGTGGTCCATGGAGTTGTGAAGGGTTGGAATCGTCTGTGTGACTGAACAACAACAACAAAAACCCTATTTTTTACAACAAATGGATACAATTATAACCTTAACCAGTATCCATATCATGGAAACTGACAACCATATTTTATAGTTTTTGGATGTGAAAAACAAGAACTCTTATTTTCCAGTTGGAGATTTCAACAGCCATATCAACATTTGGGGCTATAAACAGAATGACAAGAATGGTGAAGAAGAATCCCACCCAAAGTACCTTATATGTGATCCTAAACTACCCTGCATAATGCAGGGCTGGATGAAGCACAAGATGGAATTAAGATTGCTGGTAGGAATATCAACAACCTGAGCTATGCAGATGACACCACACTAATGGCAGAAAGTGAAGAAGATCTAAAAAGCCTCTTGATGAGGGTGAAAGAGGAGAATGCAAAAGTTGGCTTGAAACTCAACATCAAAAACCCAAGATCAGGACACCTGACCCCATCACTCCCTCACAAATAGAAGGGGAAGAAAAGGAAGCAGTGACAGACTTTACCCTTTAGGAGCTAAGATCACTGCAGATATTTATTTATTTAAATTTGTTTATCGCCCTCCTCCCAAAAGGGACCCAGGACGATTTGCAACAATTATAAAACCATTTAAAAGAATTAAAAAACTTTAAAAACTTTTTAAAAACTTAGTATTAAAGCTAAAAATTGTAACATAGGCATACTGGAGTCAAACCAACCAATTAGCTGGGGAAATTGAACCATCCACTCCCCAGACCAAACCTGCCAGCCAGGTTTTCACTCCTTTTCTAAAGGGCAGCAACTCCATCTGCAGGTGTAGTTCTATTGGGAGGAGGTTCCAGAGGACCGGAGTGGACACCAAGAAGGCCCTCCTTCTCGTGCCAGCGAGGTGCGCCTCTCTGGCTGATGGCACAACCAGAGAGCCCCTTCAGTCCACTCTAGTGGGATGTGCAGATGTCCTTGAGATGATGCGGTCTCTTAAGTATCCTGGTCCACTACCATGTAGGGTTTTAAAGGTAATAACCAGCACCTTGAATTGCACCCGGAGGCAAACTGGGAGCCAGTGCAGCTCCTTCAGCAGCAGTGAAGCATGGGCATAACACCCGCATCCCACCACTACTTGTGCAGCTGCATTCTGGACCAGCTGAAGCCTCTGAATGGTCACCAAGGGCAGCCCCATGTAGAACGCGTTACAATAATCAAGTCTGGAGGTGACCAATGTGACCATGAGCAAGGAGCCCCGGTCTAGGAACGGCCGTAACTGGCGAATCACACGAAGTTGTGCAAAGGTCCTCCTGGCCACGACTGCCACCTGCTCTTTGAGCAGTAGTTGTGAGTCCAGGAGGACCTCCAGATTATGTACCAGGTCTGATTGGGGCAGAACTGCCCCATCCAGAACCAAAGGTGGTAGTTCCCGAGATAACACAGGACCCCCAACCCACAGCCACTCAGTCTTGCCAGGATTCAGTTGTAGCCTGTTGTCCCCCATCCAGACCTTGACAGTGGCTGTAGGCATGAAATAGCTTACCTCCTTGGGAGGTAAGCTATGGTAAACCTAGGCAGCATAATAAAAAGTAGAGACATAACCTTGCCAACAAATGTCCATATGGTATTCTGTTCAACATCACTCTTGGCTGACTGGCAAATCGATGTAAACAACAGGTGCATAAGACAGGGAAATCTGGTTCCACACATGTGAGTTGCTGTTTATTTTTAGTGTCTTTTTTTTCTCATGGTAAAGGGCAGCAGCCTTAGTTGCAACACTAAGTCTCCAAGCGCTGGCAAAGTGTATTCTCTTCTCTATAGGTCTGTGCTCTGATCCTGAGCATCCTGGACTATTTATGTGTATGGAAATATGGAAGCAGTGACAGACTTTACCTTTTTGGGATCTAAGATCACTGCAGATGGTTACTGCAACCATGAAATAAAAAGATGCTTACTTCTTGGTGGGGGGGGCAAGTTTTAATTATTATTTTTTGTTTGTTCAGATTTATATTGCTGCCCACTCGCTGAGGCGATTCAGGGCAGCTTACAGTCAAAACAGCAACAGTACAGTAACAATCATAAAATACAACCACACAAAATAACCAAAGCAGAACACAGACTAACTCTCCTATGGCCATTGATGGGGGCCTGGAGGTGGGGACGAGGTCCTCAGCCACCTGCCAGGCGATGGTGTCTTTTCCCTCAGGCCATTAGTGTGGGACTGGAGGAGGGGGTGATGTTCTCAGCTCCCTGCCAGATCATGGCAGTTATGTCAAAGTTATGACAAACTTAAGCAGCATAATAAAAAGTAGAGACATAACCCTGCCAACAAAAGTCCACATAGTTGAAGCAATGGTCTTCCCAGTAGTAATGTATGGCTGTGAGAGCCATAAGGAAGGCTGAGTGCAGAAGAATAGACGCCTTTGAACTGTATATGCTGGAGGAGACTCTAGAGAATCCCCTGGACTGCAATGAGATCAAATAAGTCATTTCTAAAAGAAATCGACCCTGACAGCTCCTTGGAAGGACAAATACTGAAGCTGAAGCTCAAGTAATTTGGCCATCAGATGAGAAGAGAGGACTCACTGGAGCAGGCCCTGATGTTAGGAAAGATCGAAGTCAAAAGGAGAAAGGGGCAGAAAAGGATGAGATGACTAGATGGCATCATTGATGCAGTGGGCGTAGATCTGAGTGGGCTGCGGAGGATGGCAGATGTCGGAGGAGCCTGGCATGCGGTGGTCCATGGGGTCGCAAAGTGCCGGACTTGACTGTGTGACTGAACAACAACAAACTACCAGGTCATTTAACAGTGGCAGGTGGCAGAGAAGCTACAACCCAGAACGAATATTTTATAGAAGCTCTATAGCTGAACAGTGCATTAAGGGTGTAGGTGTTCCAATCCCAAACACTCAGCACAAATCCATTCTACGTCAGATCTATTCTGCCATCTGACCTCAATCTCTGCCATTCTGTAGGAGGTATAAACTTCAAAAAAACCAACTGAGTAAAGTTTACAATAGTGCTAGATGCACCTGTGCTTTAGGCTGCCCCTCAACCAAAGAACTATGATCAATTTATAACTTCCATTCTGGAATATTATCATGCCTCTGTTCCCAGAGAGCGCTGGAGCAACTACTTCCCTAGTTTCACACTGAAAACACATGTCCAATACTTAGAATTTATTTCACAATGAAAAAAATCCTTTTTGGAACAAACAATAAAAGCTAGGAGAAAACTGATCTTAACCTTTGTAGAAACAGAAATAACTCTGGATAGGCCCTGTAATAGAGCTTAACATGGCAAGAAGCAGCCATAAAGCTTGGAGACTACCAAAAAGATTAAACAAAAATCCAAACCAAAGCAAATATGTGCAACATATGCAAATATAAACCCAAACGAAATAGTACATCAACTACCCTGGGCAGGAAAGACCAACCAATGTATAACATCAGAATGATATTCAGAGTACTTGGACAGTACTTGATTATTTAGAAAGAAAGTGGAAACTTCAGCTAAACATTTCAATATTCCAATATAGATAGTATTTCCTTTTGGCTTATGATACAGACCTGTCCAATATTGGTGCCATTTTGGTTTGATGCATTATACAGTACTGAATTAACACTGTACTGGAATAACCACTTACCTTTCAGATTGAGTCTTTTCGTTCTTTTCAAGATCACTCTTGGCCGACTCTGGCAACTCTCACACGATGTAAACAACAGTTGCATAGGAAAGGGAAATCTGGTTCCACACATGTGTGCTGTTGTTTATTTTTAGTGTCTTTTTTTTCTCATGGTAAAGGGCAGCAGCCTTAGCTGCAACACTAACTCTCCAAGGCAGCGCAGGTAAAGTGTTTTCTCTTCTCTATAGGTCTGGGCTCTGATTCTGAACATCCTGGACTATTTATGTGAATGGAAATATGGAAGTAGTGACATACTTTACATTTTTGGGATCTAAGATCACTGCAGGTGGTGACTGCATCCATGAAATAAAGACACATGTCTCGGAAGGCAAGCTGTGACAAACCTAGGCAGCATAATAAAAAGTAGAGACATAATCATGCTAACAAAAGTCTGCATAGTTAAAGCAATGGTTTTCCTAGTAGTAATGTATGGCTGTGAGAGCTGGACCATAAGGAAGGCTGAGTGCAGAAGAATAGACGCCTTTGAACTGTGGTGCTGGAGGAGACTCTTGAGAGTCCCCTGGACACTGTAAGGAGATCAGATCAGTCACTCCTAAAGGAAATCAACCCTGACTGCTCCTTGGAAGGACAAATACTGAAGCTGAAGCTCGAGTAATTTGGCCACCACATGAGAAGAGAGGACTCACTTGAGAAGGCCCTGATGCTGGGAAAGATTGAAGGCAAAAGGAGAAGAGGGAGGCAGAGGATGAGATAACTAGGTGGGTTTGTTGATGCAGTGAGTATTGATCTGGCCAGGCTATGGATGATGGCAGATGACAGAGGAGACTGGCCTGCTGTGGTCCATGGGGTCACAAAGAGTCGGACTCGACTGTGCAACTGAATAACAAACACACACAAGCATATTCAACATGCCAGACTCAATTTGAAAATAGGGTAAATGAATAATTTATTTATTATTTCATAGCTCTTGCTCCGCTTGATGAAATTGCTTAGTATTTCGGTGAAAGTAGTCATTTTTTTAAAAAAAAATTAGGATACTTTCTTGGTGTTCAAGTGTTTCCTGTTTTGGCTCTGTAAGAAAGCCTTTAAAAGTTCCTTCATTCCAAGTTAGAAGGCAGGAACATTTTGCTTTATGATTTATAGCCTACAGTCTTTTCTTCATTTACTGCATTGTAGATTGTACTTCAAAGCATGTTGAAGAGAAGCTGTAAACCATTGAGGGAAACTCAAGACTGCTTGGTCACTGCTTCCATGTTTGCATCTCTCTCCTCTCTGCTCTTGGCAGGATATTTTCCCTAGAGTGCAGCTAAAGCCATTCTGCCTTTTTTTTTTTTTTGCCATAGTATCTTTGGCAGGAAGCATGATTTTATCTTTATGCTGTAACATGGATAGGACGAAAAGAATTCTCTTTGGGGTGTGTTTTAAAAGGAAAATTAAAAGTGACTGTTTTGTAATGCTTAAATGCATGGGCAGCAGTTTTAATGGTAAATTCTGAAATTGAGGTACTAACAGTGGTGGGTTGTCAAAAATTTTACTACCCCACTGTGACGTCATCACAGTGTGGGTGGGGCTGACATCATGGCATCATGATGTCATGGGCGGGGCCAAATAAAATAAAATAAAAATAAGCGCGCCCACACACCCCAAACACAAACCTGTCACTTACCAGTTAGTATAAGTGCCTGGGCAGCACCATTTTGCAAGATGGATATGGTCATTGTACCAGTTCTCTAGGATAATATGCTTTAATGTAAATGTAAAACAGCTGTACCTCCTTAAGGGTTCTCCAATTGGAACAGCAATTGGAACAGCACAGGTGTAGCTTATTGATGAGGTCACGCCAAGACTTTGCTTAAAAACCCCAAGCCAGGCCACCAGGCCTTTTTAGGAACTGTGGTAGTACGTCAATATAGGTAAAGATATTAAATACACATTAAAATACACACAGAGACACCACATCCAAAGGTGAGTCACTTACCCTGGGGAGCAGGCTATAGGGAGCTTCAGGCTAGCAGCTTCTCTTCCTCCTCCTCGCTTGGGAGAACAGCAAGGAGGCCGTGCATATGCGCCAAGCACTGTAGGTGTGCATGCACACCTAGTGCTTGGTGCGCATGCGCAGTGGGGGAACCAGTGAACAGGTAAACCTTGAAAGTGGTTCCCCCCAAAAGCTGCTACCGGTTCTCCGGGACACTGGGAAAAATTACTACCGGTTCTGGTGAACTGGTGCGAACTTGTTGCATCCCATCACTGGGTACTAATAATGAAGTTCAATCTAAACATAGTCTCAGGGACAGTCCAAATTTGCAGGCAGCTGTATTGGTTGTTGTTGTTGTTGTTCAGTCGCACAGTCGATTCTGACCCTTTGCGACCCCACGGACCATTGTCCTCCAGGCACCTCTGTCCTCCACCATCCTCTTCAACCTGCCCAGCTTTGTGCCCATTGTGTCTACAATACCATCTAGCCATCTCATCTTTGGCCGTATTGGTAGGTGGATTTAATCCCCAGCAATCACTTTGAGCAACCTCTGGCCTGGAAATGGATAGAAAAATACAAAATATCAAAAGTGCAGGTACATGGCATTCCCTGTTCTGATTTTTGGAGGTTCTTTGACTTGGGTAACACTCTGACCTGCCTAAGCAAAAATCAGCTCCTTTTCGTTAGATCACTATTTCTTAATAATTGGAGGAATATTGGGGAGGGGTTTTTAAGGGTTTAGGTGGGTTTGAATGGCTTAAGGGAGTCACATAATACACATGCATTGCAGCTTGTGAAGTCCTGATTTGTTGCAGAAACACATTCTAGCAGTTTACACCTACCTTTTGCTTTCCCTAGGCTTTTAGCACCAATAGCCATACACTTTCTGGGTGATTTTGGCTTGTTCATCTCCTGGAGGTTTTGAGTTCCTGGGCCCATAGTCAGACAATCCAACCCACTGAAGTATGCTTTCAAGATAGTAAAGGTAAATATCTCCCTTACTCGAAAGCCAGTTGTATCCAACTCTAGAGGGCAGGGCTCATTTCCATTTACAGCACTGGCTGTGTCTGCAGATGTTTCCATGGTCATGTGGCAGGCATTACTAGATGCCGGAGCACACAGAATGCTGTTGCCTTTCCTGCCAACATGTTACCTATTAATCTACATGCAATTTCTTGCTTTCCTAATATTAGGTTGGCAGTAGCTGGGATAGATGACAGGTGCTCTCTCCGTTGCGCAACACTTGGGTCTCAAAGTGCTGACCTGCCGACCTTCTGGTTGTCAAGATCAGCACCTCAACTAGTAAGCCATTATGGTCCTTTCAAGATAAGACACCTCAAGTGACACTATGCTTTCAAGATAAGATACCCCAAAAGACACTATGACAGGATTAGGTCATGGCAATATTTTGTTGTTGGGAGAAAATTCCACACCTACAGAGCTATTTTGATTATTATTACCAAAACTCAAAGGGAATGTGGAAGCCTGAAGTTGGTGGCAGCTTATTCCACCATCCTAATAAAAATTTACTAGGCACCATCTCCCTTTTCTGAATGAATGGATGGCTTTTTACTTGGGAGCAAATGTCTTTTGTCATCAAATATTTTACAGGCATGAAATCATGAGTCATACAGCCATCTGTCTACACAAACTACAATGGACTTGAGCAGCATGAGAGGCTCTAGCATTTTATAGTGCAAATAAGGGACCATATTTCAAAAATATTGTCTTGTATAAAAATGTACTTGCAAGTCAAAAATTAGCAAGGCAAAAAATGACTGGACAGGCAGAGGGGAACTATGTCATTTGGACTGGAACACAACTACATTTTCAAATATTCCCTGAATTACAAGCATTAAAAGCTTGTTAACAGAGCAGAAAATGAGTTATGCTAAAAGCCTTCTCCCTGAAGTGCTGTGATAGGAATGTTACCAGGGTAAAAATTGCAATCCGGTAAAATTTTGCTAGGGCAACATTTCCTTTAATAGGAAAATAAAAAAGACATCCAAGTTACAGTCTTAACTAATAAACACCACCAAGTGATTCAGCCAAATTTCACTGCAAGCCAGTGGCACCTGGGTAGCATCCTGGGACCAAAGGATGTTTTGAACCACTCCCTTTTTAAAATAGGAGTTTATTTATATGCCCACATACAGAGGATTTCTGTGTCTTCAAGTATTAGGGAAAAGATATCCTATCTTTGAATTGTGTGTACTGTGTGCCCCTTGTAATCCACAATAGTAAGCCATGTACCTCCAGTGAATTATGGACCAAATAAAACTTCACTCCAGGCTGAACCTAAAAGATATCTGATGCATCTGACTGGTAAAACTGACTAGAATTACCAGTATATTTCGAGAGACTTCATAAAAGTCTTCAACGAGGAGCATTTTGTAACAGAAAGACTAATTTCCTGCATTTAAAAATAGATCTAGAAAGGATGAGTGCTATAATGCACTTAGCTATACATATCTTTGGGAATTTGGTTTTTGTTGTGGTGGTTTCCATGGTTACAACAAAATGTCATTATTTCCTCACAGTCAATAGAGTGTGACTAAGTTGTCAAGCCCAGTTGGGGGCAGGGAAAAGAAGAGATGTAAGCATATATTTAAAAATCTGTGTTATGGTTCAAGCTTCTGAAATGTTTGTGTGAGTGGGAAATAATATTAATTATGTTCTGTCACGTTCATTCTGACTTATGATGTAGTTTCCCACTCCATTATTCTTGGGGTATTCTGGGACTCAGAAACTTGCCCAAGGCACATAGAATGGTTCTCCTCCAAAAAGGTGCAGTGAGGCATCAGACACCTGACCCTCTGCTCCAGCCAGATGGGATGAGAAATGGGACAGTGAATATGAGATAATGTTTCAGTGTGTATAATGTGGAAAAATGATGCAGTAATCACTAGAAGCCAACATAGGTTTGTAAAGAAAATTTTTGCCAGACTAATCTTATTTTTCAATCAGGTAACTTCCTTGATAGATGGTGGGAACCCAATAGATGTAATATATCTTGACTTCAGCAAAGACTTTGACGAAGTGCCCCAAGATATTCTGATCAGCAGGCTAAATAGGTGTGACTGGATAGCAGAAATATAAGGTGGATACATAGTTGGTTACAGAATCATACTCAGAGAGTGCATGTCAACAGCTCCTTCTCAAACTGGGAGATGGTAACAAGTGGGGTATTCAGTGGTTGGTCCAGTGCTCTTCAACAATTTTCATTAATAAGTTGGATGAAGGAGTGCAGGGAATACTTATCAAACGTATGTATGGCAACATACTTTAAGAAGGACGGCAAGGGACTGGAACAAGCTCAAATGGGGGCAACAAGGATGATCTGTGGACTGGTAATGAAGCCCTATGAGGAACTGGGCCTAGTTTAGCCTTGAGAAAAGGGGATATGATAGCAATTTTCAAATACCTGTACCTGATAGTCAGAAAAGAGGAGGGGCAGGATCTGTTTTCAATCATTCCAGAGTGCAGGACTTATAATAACAGGCTGAAACTACAGGAAGGCAGATATAGGCTGAATATCAGAGCAATATGGTGATGGAACCAATTACCTCAGGAGGTGATGAGTGCTCCAACACTGAGAAAATTCAAGAGAAAATTGGACAATCATGTGTCTGATCCCTGATAAGGATCTGTGCATTGAAGACAGGGGTTGCCTTCGATGGCCTCATAGGACACTGCAACTCCATTATTCTATGTTTCTGTCAGGTTCATTCTGACTTAATTTGATGTATTGAACTGATCAATGTCATGGCGACGATGGGTCTTGGGGTTCCTCAACTGCCTACTTGTTAGGGAAAGGGACCTACCGGAATCCCACCATCACCTTGCTCTTTCACTGGGAAGTGGCATGTCTGTTCTATGCAGGCAACGTGGTAGCTTAAATAGGCAATACTGCTGAGAAACAGACCTTGTTTATATTATGCCAACTTCCCACACTAACACAGTCTCACACTCACACAGAGCAAAGCTGTAGAGCTGTCCCTGGGAAGGTATCTCTGGCCTGACACTTTGTGGTTACCTTCAAAGTTGGGACAGTCTGGTAAATGTTCTTTCCCAAGCCACTGACTAAGGGAAGCAGGTATACTCCCATAGCTCTCCCCATGGAGACGGCTCATCAGTGCTAAGGAAAGTCCCCTTCTTCCCATGGCTGGACATTTGCAAAATCTTATTTCTTAGTGAGGCCTTTATTTCCAGGCCTACCCTGCTCTGCAGAATTAATCTTTCTTAGTAGCAAAAAACCACACTTCTTGATATCTTTCTTGGCTTTTTATTGAAAGATGATTAAAGTCCATATATAAATCAAAATGCAGATTAAAGCTATTAATTCAACTACATGTTCCATTTCTCAATAACCTAGTATGACTCAAATATAGAGTCCCTTTCCTACACTTAACTTAGAAAGCTGAATAAAATAAGAAAATAAGAGCATAGCCAATTCTCACCTGAAGCATCTCTGATCAGCATTTCTATTAGGCAGGCTGGATGCCCCCATGGATCCCTTCATGGATTCTGTCCTTGGTTCAAAGCGACATGATGTTGAGCCTCTTCAAGAGATGGCGGAAGAACCTCCAAAACTGGCTCTTTTTATTTGATTTTGGGTGCTCTAACACCCACTTATTGAATGTTAGGTATGTGAGAATATATTAACTATTCTTTTGATGTACAGTACTACATTCCCAGACTTGGGTTGACATAGTTTAACAGATATTTCCTTTGATGTGCTGCATTCTCAGACATGCATTCACACAATTTGACATTCTTCAGGTGATTGCTGATGTCATTATCACAGGTGCATGGTGTCACATGCTGTGAAAGAAGTGTTTTCCCTCTCTCAGGAATGTTGGGAACTAAGTGATGCAACCTTGGGAAATTCCCTTTGTTATCTAAGTGTGACCTCACTCACAGATGTCAGGGTATCTCACATGCCCACTTAGCCCTTCTTGGCATGTGGTGACTTAATGTTATCTAAAATGCCTTAGCAGGCGTAATCGAATGTGACTGACACAAGAGTGTTTCCATTTTGAGTTTAGCTATTCTCTAACCTTACAGAGAATATGATATAGAAATCCTAACACTTAATGCCTATATAAATGTAAAGAAACCTAAAATATGAATAATAAAAGGACAGCTTATAGAAAGCTGTATCACAGATTAACAATCTTTAATAAAGCAAGCAAATATGGTGACCTAAGAATCATGAAAATCAATACATTAACTAATTATGACCACAGATATTTAGTCTAAGATTGTATTTCTGGCTTGTTCTACAGCAAGGGTGCAAATTTTTTCACAAGGTTCATAAGTATCTCCATCTGAGAGTCAAAGCCTCCTACATACATTCTTACATCACAATTATTTCCAAACACATATACCTACTTCCTTGGCCCTCCACCCCATGATGTCTCCTTCATCTGCCAGAAAATCACAACTTTTGGGAGTGTTTGTTGAATGGAGTGAGCTCTGTTGCAGGACAGAGACAGAATCCTTTCAGATTAGAAAGAGGCAGTAGCTATGAGCAGAGCAGTTCCTTAAGTGAAAAGCAGATTGTAATTGTCTGAACTTAACTATGTAGTGTTGTAGTTAGATGGTGGACTTGGAAAATCAATGTTCTAGTCCTCAGTGAGTTAAGAAATATGCTGGATAACCTTGGTCAGTAGTTCATCCTTAGTCTTGTGACGATGAAGATAGATATTGTACAGGGAAAGACAGAGGAACTAATCCTGCACCAGATATAATTAGCTTTTGGGGAAAATGATTAATAATGTAAAAGTGGAAATATTGTAGTAAATTCCAAAGTATTGCATATAGCATTGGGTGAAACAATTAAAATCTGAAGATTAAAATAAACGGGGAAATTTAAAGGTGTTAAAGAGAACTATATAAAGAAATGGTGCTATAACTCAGTGATGTAGAAAACTTGTTTAAAATGTGCCGATAAAATTCCTCTACAATCTTTATTTTATCCTGCCTTTTGTTGCATCTTATCCCCTCATTGTTTATTAACACCCCTATCTCCGTTTTCCTTTCTTCTCTTGTACTACCCTTGCTAACAATTTTGAGTTTTTATTACTAAATTCAAAATACTCCCTCTTTAAATATATTAATCTCTTTTAACTTTTTCTAATTCCTTTCCTTGTAATTCATTTTTAATACATTTTTAAAAAATGTACTTTATTTTCGTATCAATGTATATGTTTTATGTTATAATTGTTAAAATTTAATAACTATCAAAGAAGATAGATATGGTTGTTGGTCATTTAAGTGACCAGAAAGATTGTTTTTTCCAACTAAAAATGTCATAGGTGAAAAACACAGCTGACCTACAAGAGAAACACGTTTTGTAGCACTGTAAAGATTTGTTTATTCCAGTATAAGCAAAATGCTACAATAAATTGAGGTGCTAAAGGTGGAGAGTGTTGGGAATATGGCAGTTCTGTATATAAAGTGTTAACAAATACTGTAGTCCTCAAGAGGAGGAAGTTTGTCTGCATGTTTGTTTTTAACAATCAGAAAAACCGCTGTCTTCCTTACTTTGTTTGGTTTGTGTTGTTGACTGTTCTCGTGGGAGATGTAGCCATTTTGAGTGCTCTCTTTACTATTACTGTACTATTTTTTTCCGGTCACATGGTTGTAATGAAGGAAAAACGACTATATGTCTTGTTCTAACTGAGTTGAGTAACTATCCTAATCTAATGAACCTGATACCAAATCCTGTTAAGAGTTTTTGAGCATATTGTATGTAAATAACTTATTTCCTTACCTCAACTCCTTTGACTGAGCAATCATCTGGCTGGGAAATGTGCTGAATCTGAAAAAAGCTGGGAGGGGGGCATTGCAATTTATTAAGCCTTAATGATTGCCTCATTCTCTGTTGTGTAACCTCATACCACCAAAGTGAGAGAGGCAAGAATAGACATCAAACACTGGTTAAAGCCCACCATATTTTACTGCCATCTTGGTCTGGGTACAACACACAGAAACACTCTTCCAGCAAATGTCTCAACAGTTGGAAAAAAAGCTCAGCTGTTATAGCACGTGAAATCTGAAGTTGTACCCCTTTGATTGAGATTTCAGGAGAAAAACTTTGAGATCAGAGGGTAGATTCCTGTGTTCTTGTGAGGCAAAGCAAGAGTTGGGAGTGGGGACAGAACTGCCTATGAACCACCTGATTACAGAATGTAACTGAAAGGAACCTAGCTAATGGACTCATAATCTGGTCAGAACCTGACAAAAACAAACTTTCAGTACTGCTAGCCCTGAGAGATGTCTTTGGCAGCTTCCTGACATGTAGCAATTCTACCAAAGGGCACATTTCATAGGTCTTTACTGTGTGTATACATTCCTTTGCATCAGTGTATGCCAGAGATCCCAAAAACATCTGTGTTCCTCAAGCATACCACCTGAGTTGCATGAAAAGTGGCAGAAATAATGAAAAAGAATACAATTTCTATGTAGCCCCACTTTAATAAATGCTTCAAAGTATTTCCTTGGAGGGAAAAGGGGTGGAGACATGACAGCGATTCTCTCAGACCAAGAAACAGGGACTGTCCCTGGCCAAAGGAAAAAAAAAGTCATTGTTGGTTCAGTGTGAAAATCTTCTTTCAAATCTTCTTAATTTGCTGTATGTGCTTCCACATTTTACTTCTACTTTACTGTTATTTGTTTCCTTGTTTTGCAGTTAATGCTATAAAATATTAGTACAGTACTGTAGTGTGTTTCCACCTCCCACTTACCAATTTAAAAACACACAGCTGAGTTTTACCATTAGGTAGAATAAGAACACCTCAGGGAGCAAATTGGTAGGTACTGAATAGTAAATGAAATCATTTCATGTTTACTTATTAGAGCATTTTTCATGGTAATACAGGAGTGATACCTGCAGTGTTTTAGTTCCTCATAAACCAAAATACTGTAACTTGGTATATGTCTGGTACTATTCACCTTGAACTGGAGGATTTCTTACTCTGTGCAAGGTCACAGAATGTCTGGACTCTGAAGGTTTTTGAAGGCGTTTGGGTATCTGACCCTTTGAGAATGTTATTTTCGTTGCTCCTTTCTAAGGAAATCTGAAATAATGACCATAAGATATATTGACAACCAGTCGACTGTAGTTCTGGTGTCAGGAATACAGGGAGAATAAGTATGATTAAAACCCAAGGGCCAAATTAAGATCTGTGGCCAAGTGAAGGTTGGTAAACAATTCCCCCCAATTCTTGATTAAATTAAAATAGAAAACTTACAAAAGTTACTTTTTGTAATTAGAACTTTCAATCTCCCAGCCAGCAAGGCCAGTAGTCTGAATAAGTAGCTTTTAAAAAAAAATGTTAAACAGAATCCTTAGGTGGCTGGATAGCTCAGTGGTTTAGATATCTTGAGGTTAGGAGTTCAATCCTCACTGCCCTTCATAGCCAGTCTGTGTACCCATGGGCAAGCTGCCTGGTTCCAGGATGTCCTCAGAAGAAAAGAACAGTAAACCACTTTTGAATGCCCTCTACCTAGGAAACCCTGGAAAGGGTCACCATAAGTCATAAGTGACTTGATGGCAATTTGGCTCTTCTTTTTATGCAGGGTTGTGTGTAATGGGATTGTGAGCCACCAAGAGTCGTTTTGGTGATTGGGCAGCCATACAAATCTAAATAATAAATAAATGGCATGCAATTATTATTAAATAGAGTACTTAAGATTATGAAATGCTGTTCTCTAATTATCATCATCATTCTACAAGAGTGAATTATTTTTTATATATTACTCTGCTAATTGTATTGATTATATCCCAGTAAGGCTATAGGAGCAGGAGGAAGGAAGAATGGAGTACAAATATACTACAGCATATTTGATTAGACCACAGAAGGAAACTACATATCCTCATTATTCTAAGCACAAAACTGAATGGAGTTTGAATTGACATATATTGTGTAGAGACATCAATGTTTTAGAGAACAATTAAATGCAATGAAAAACTGCTGCTTCCTTTATGATATAAAAGCCTACTTTGAAATACATAAGAGGAGACAAAATGAATGAAGAATTAACAAACATCTATATTTTAGTGTTAGGAAATGTGTTAAGATTAGGAAACAGTTGGAGACACTGAGTAATACAGCTCTGACTATTTCAGGCAATGAGTAAGTTTACATAGTACAGCTTAACAAGATAAAAGGTCCCCCACAAGATACACAGAATGACAGACAAGTTGTCTGAATTTTGACATAACACAACATCAAGTACACATGTAATGTGATGAAACAATGTCCAAGCATTTCTGAGTTATGTAGTAACATACAGCCGCCCTCCCTCCCTCTCATTTGTTTTGATCTGCATAAGGCATTTCAAATCACAACATACGTCAGGCAAGCATGCAGGAAAAAAATCATTTATTTTTGTACTTTGTTATGACACACCTTGCAACATGTTTCATTATAATGTATTATTAGACAAAGATGATATAAACCATCCAAATAATATACATATAATTTGTTTGTTTTTAAATCAGCAATTGCATTTTTACACAGGAATAAAGATTATCGGATTTGGTAAAAATAAAACTATTTGAATTCACTTGTTAACAAAATGCACAGTGATCATAAACCCATTTATCCTCCTTTTACTTCAAGCCAACATCCATGATTTTTTTTTCGTAGATCCATCACACTGCGGTTGGGTTTTAGTGGACACATAGAGATGATTGTACATAGTACTAGGAATTCATCTTCATGTAGTTCCCAACGCTACAAAAATTGCTAACCATATTAAAATCACATGATATAACAACAAGGCTATGCGAATATCATGTTCATAGAATGTCCAGCTTCTTGACATATACAGTATTATATTGTTTACTCTTTTTATTTTTAAAAGACTGACCAGCTTGGGTATCTTTAGTCACAAAACACAAACGATAAAACTTAGAAAATACACTTTATACATTATAATATTTAATAGACCCTGATCCAGCTGAAAACAAAGCACATACTTCAGTGCTTTGGTGGATTAGGTACTTTTAACTTCTCAACTACCAATGAATTCTTATAAAGTTCCTTTTATTATTTTAAATAAGAAATTATGGCTCTGCTCAGAAATAAAATACCTGAGCACAAAATGTTGCACATTCCCATTCTGAAAAGATTACACCAGAGTTTACCTTACAGAAAGAAAAAACTCTAAAAAAATCACAATAGATAAGAAAAGCACATTCCTCCCCAAGTAATACTATTTTAAGTGAAAATGAATCCTGTGAAACAATTCTCTCTCTCTCTCCCCCTGCCCCCCCCCCCACCTTGTGAAGCCATTAGGTTGGGTGTGTTGAATTTGGTATATCTGCTCCAAATCTTCTCTGCTCTGTAGCTACAAAAAGTGTCAATTGATATAAATACTGTATTGACCTTTCTTCTGTCTAGCACATAGCAGCTACGCTTGGTTTGAGCACTTCCCCCAACAGGATGGATCCAACATTTCAGAATTTGCATGGGAATTTTAAATAATATCTTGTTGTGGGAAATTGAGTTTCAAAATATCAGCAATCTCAAGCTCTATGTTCATTCTTATGTGTATCTGGGATTCTGAGGTTCTGTGGTAGGGATTCTTATTCGGTGCAGTGGAACCAGATTTTGTAATGTGGAAACGGGCAGCTCTTTTGAGTAAAGGAGATTCACATACACATTGGGCTGTTGCACATAAGGCAATCGTGGCGAAGCTTGGCACTCCAGGTGTTCTTGGACTTCAATTCCCAGAAGCTCAAGTCTCTGTGAATCCACATGAATGGGTTTACTGTGCATACCAAGAACACCTGGAGTGCCAGTAAACCCATTTGTGTGGATTCACAGAAACTTGGGCTTCTGGGAACTGAAGTCCAAGAACACCTGGAATTTGGAATTTGATGAGGACTTCAGAATCCTTTGCTAGTTTGGGGGATACACTAGACCTCCCTACCAGAAAATGCTCCTCAAACTACAAATCCCAGTTGTGTAGAATAGAGTCATGGCAGCTAAGTTGACATCAAACTGCTATAAGATTAAGATAGATGCACCCTTTCTCTTTGCCCTGTTGGCTTCTATTGAGATCTGAAATGACACCATGCAGAGAATGTCTGAAAGGAGAGAGGTTGCCTTCAAATATAATTCATTTAGGCTATTATTCAGTGATGGCCAAACTTGGCACTCCAGATGTTCTTGAAGCCATGATCAATAGGTGTATTGACTGGGGCTTCTCAGAATTGAAGTCCAAGAACACCTGGAGTACAGAGGTTGGTCATCACTGCAAAAATCTATCTCTAGAACAGCAGAGAGATCCGCTCATTTCTAATGTACTGTGACTCATAATATTTTGAAGGAAGAGGTCTATGTCAACCTTGTTCTCAGGTGGAGGGGGTTAACTTTTGCCAGCCTTGCTCTGTGATGTTTCTGCTGCAAATGTGATGCTTAAATGAGAGGAATTCTGCAAACGACCAAGAATTCTAATTAATGAAAGTTATTTATTTCATACAAAACACTTTCAAACACTGAAAAAGCCTAGAGAGGCATTCTTGATCCCTACCCCATAATACGGAATTTCATCCTATTGTAGCCTGATTAAAATTGAAGATTGATTTACCATGTTTGAAACCATTATCTATATTTGAAATTCTAACTGGGAGTTGTAGTTTTGTGAAGCTTCTGGGTCTTATTTGCTGGTTTCTATAGATAACTACACTTACCTTTAGGAGCCATGACAGCTTGGTCAGAAAGGTCCTTATTTTAAAATGTGGGAAAGGAACTACTACTAGACATCTCTCTTAGATCCTCTTTTTTTCAAATGGCTTATATAAATGTAGCACCACAACTTGCTATATTTTAGTAGTTTATATTTTAGTAGTTTAATTGGTTCCCAGGTTTTGCATGGTGTAGGCTAGGGGTTGCCAACCTTTTAAAGTCAGGGGCCTGGTCATGCTCTCTCAGACAGTTGAGGGGGCCGGACTGGTGGTCCCCCATCACTTATGGCTGCTGCAAACTCGTCTGCGGCTGTTGTAAATGCATTACGACAGCCATAAATGAGTCTGCGGCCAATTCTGGTGGCAGTGGCAGCTAGAGTGAGGGCATGGGCTGGATTATTTGTTGCCATGGCCCAGATCTGGCCCATGGGCCATAGGTTGCCTACCCCTGGCTTAGGCTAAAGATATGAACATGAATAAACGAGCAAAATAGATAAGTGTCAAAGTCATAACTTGCTCCTTTAAATCACTAGTTCTCCTTGAGGATTTAGGGAGTTTGTGGGCATGCTAACTGTTACATATGACCTCAATGTAAAGCTGTAATGGACCTGCATGGCCAAAACCTATGCATACAGCTAAAGATTTGCTTGAAGATTTCTTTAGTACTTCTCACAGCTGAAGAGACCAGCTACTTTTTAAATTGAGCAGCGGTAAGCCTCTTATTGAAAGCTTCAGATGTGGATATAGTTTCTTGATATTTTTGATAATATCCAGATGCTCTCGTTCATTGATTTATGAACATAATAGCCTTCTCAGATGCCTTGTGTATTTTTACTGAACCAGTGGTTTAGTTGAAAAGGCTGGAGTGAGTTGCTTTCCTTCCAACATGGAGAAATGCAGGGCGAGGCTTGCACAGAGTTCAAATGGCCATTGTGCTTGTTTATCTCCTGGCCAGGATCTCACTGGCATGTGTAAGCTGGGTTGCTGAACAGTATGGATTTTGTGTTCCAACAACCAGTTGTGCACACGGATCACCATTTGCTGGATCAGAGCTGGAGTGTGCAATTATGCAGCATTAGTTTTTTTTGATCCTGCCTCATCAATGTATGGCAAATCTTCCTTCTGCTAAGTTGGGGTATCTCTAACCTTACCATCTGCAGTGCAATTTAAAGGCAGTAGAACAATCCTAAGAATTGTTAGTTAATGCAGAGCTACCCATTCTCATGTGGCTTGTCTTCTTCACTGTTCAACATACAAGAGTGAGGGTCAAAGAAGGGAACAGGTGGCAGGGACATCCATAGCAAAAGAGAGAAAATACACAGATTACAGATCTTTATAGAATGATCTTTGGCAAACTATTTTCAGTAAATCATCAGAACTGTTAACATTACAAATATTGTTCTGCATGTTCATGTCATCTCTGAATATTTCACTCTAGCAAATCAGCTACATGGATATCCATTTCCTACTCTACTTTAACAGGCAAACACCACAAATATAAAAATATATGAGTTTAATACATTTTATTTTGATAACACTACTCTGCTCAGTGATTTCAAATCTTTCAGATTAATATCACATAATTAACCACTCTTAAAAAACAACTTGGGTTTCACTTGAGAAGATCATAGAGTTGGGTTTTTTGGAAAAACAATAATATATTCCACCATTTAGGATGCATTCACATTTACACTTTCAAGCATCAGATATACTCTATGAATAGCTGCAGCAGGAAATCAGTCCTTAAAATCAGTAGGTGTGTGAAGTGGCATCCATTTCCTCCCCACTGAGTTGGCAGTGTGGACAGCACAGAAGTACTTTATGTTGCTGAAGGTCCCTCTAGTTTAGAGTAAATACTACTCAAGAAAGTGTCTGCAAGAATGTAACCTTAGCAGTGGAACTAGCACTGAGATAGGCAGAGTGAACAAAATATTTGTACTGACTACTTTGTCATACTAATCTATTTTTAATTTATACCAATCAGACTGTTTTTCTGACTTTCTGTGGGAGAGCATCCTGTAGCATCCCAGATGTAGGTGGGTTCTGCCTCCCATTGCTCCCAGCCAACAAGACTAATAGTCAGTGATGACGACAGTTGTAGCCCAACAATAACTACTAGAAGGTTAAAATTTTCCTGTATCTACTCTCACATAGCCAAATGGCTGTGGTGTACAAATTCTTGTTGATGAAAATAGGTTGAAGCCAAAGCAAATCTTAGATTTTTCTCAAAATGAAGTCCAGAAACTGTTAGCCTATGTTTTGCAAGATTTGCTTATTCTTTTGCTATTGAATTCTTTGTCATGACTATTTTTTTTGACATGTTTTCTTCTGTATTGGTTTCAACACGTCCCTTCTTTACCTGATCGTTTCCCAATAGAATGGAGGCTCCTTCAGGTTATAGCTGGCAACCAATCTCATAACAGGTACTTCAAATATCTGTATCAAGACTGAGGGAGCAAATTCCTGTTTCTGATCAGTAAGTAGACATTTGACAAGGAGCTACATCTCCTTCACATTAACACCTGCCATGTTTGTTAGGGGGAATATGCCTAGTTGCTACACGCCTTGGCTTTAAGGTGATGAAGATTAGAAATTCTGTGCAGTGTTTCTATGATTTCCTACAGAAATGTTTTGGTCCACAAACAAATTTCTCTTTAAAATTTGCAGGTTACAGTTTTTTTTGGCCTCAGTCTAATTGCTAACTCCAACTTGGATAGATCATTAAGTCACTTGTAGAATGTGGAGTCAACACATGTAAATACCACTGATTCACTAGGTCTACTCTAGACAGGACTGCAAATTGGATTCTGGTCTGGGATATGAGGAGAAATGGCAGATCTGCTCCCAAGATTTTATTTTCAGCATATTTCACTAATTCAAACATGGAGACCTTAATATTTGATTGTACAGAAAATACAGCATTGTACAGTTATTCCCCCCTCCCAATGAAACATTTCACACATGTGACTTAATCAACAAATATTTATAATTACTATGTGGGAAAGATCCCACTCCTTCTAAAAAGGGTTCTACGAAAAAAAAAATATGGCTTTCTTAGCACTGTAATTGCATTGTGCTACTGAGCTTAGGACAATAAGCACAGAAGATGTAAGAAAGGTTGCACAGCTTGGAGGTGAAAGTCATCTAAGGAAAACAATATTGCACAGGCTTTGCTTATCAGCTTTAAGATGTGGAGTCTTTTCCCTCCATCTTGCCCTGTGGCTAGCAGCAGCTCTCAGTAGAAGCAATGCTTATTTCAAGCGTTTTCTGTCCTTATAGATACAAGCATATTAAAACCCTATAAATTAGGTTCCCAAACATCTGTATGGGCACGCCTTTCAGTGGTAGCAGGTTTTCTTCTGATTGCAGCAATATATGAATAGGTCACTCCTTGTTCATGTCAGCTTATTATGAGACAACAGGAACAGTGTTTTAGCTTCTCCTGGAACTATATATAAGATGATGTAAATGTATGCAATATAAAAATATTACCAAAACAGATGAAAAATGGATATGTATAAAAGATGTGCACATGGAAGGACTCAAGCTGATGCATTGTTTTAAACTGAACTGATAGACACCCTGGGAATATTGTTACTGAAAATAATACAATAAGATGGTTTAAAAGAAACAATTTAAATTGGAGTAAAGATTGCCTTGAACAAAAACAAAAATATTCTTATGGAGGTGGGTTGTCTCACTTTGCAAACTGCTGGTAGATTCATTCTCAAAAACCTAATACAATAGCCACCTAGTAGACCTAAGAATTGTTTTATGACATTTAAGCTCAGGCATTCTTCAGTCTAGGCAATTTACAGTGCCAGGAGAAAGGAAACCATTACGCCTCTTCACATGAGTCTATATGGCAAGACTGTAGAGCAGGGGTTCCCAACCTAAGGTCCGTGGGCCAGATCTGGTCCACAGCACCATTTCATGTGCCCCCTGTTTTTAACTTGAATTTTAATTTTTATGTATGTGTTTTGTTTTTAGTTGTAAAGCTGCCCTGAGTCTTCAGAGGAGGGCGGGGTACAAATGAAATAAATAATAAAGAACATATGAGAAACAAAATGGCTGCCCATTCGAAGCTGTTGGGACAAAATGACTACCCCACCCTCATTGTGCAGGCAGGGCAACATGGCTGTGCAGTCCTTGAAGCTGACTGAGAGAGCGTGACCCATCCTCTGGCTTGAAAATGTTGGGAACCCCTTCTCTACAGGTAGAGCTGCAGTTCACAGAGAACTCTGCTTTTATATCTGGTGAGAAAATATCAGACCCTTTTCTCCATTATTACTAGAAGCAGACCAATAGTTGCAATGGGTGGTCAAATCAGGAAACAAACAACCAAGGTGGTATCATTTTGTCAGTAGTAGCTCCTGACTAATAAGAGATTCATGGATTTTTAGAACAAGCCCAGGAGAACAATGGGGCAGCACTAGCAACAGTTCTGTTTATCAAACCACTCTGAATATTTGGGCTGAAGTCCCTCCCTGTCAGACCAATGCTGAGAGCATATTGCAGGAAAGTTATTTTTTAAAATGAGAGGTTCCAGCAATTCCTGGATAGCATGGCCACTGTCCATAATGGCTTGGGGATTCTGGGAACTCTAATACAGAAAGCCAAGTTTCCCAAGCTTTGGCCAAGAATGTTCTAGTCATTAAGTTTCTTATCTCCATGCCAACCAGTTAGCTCAAGCTGGATCTCCTTTGAAGCAATGATATTGTCACAAGAAATTCCCATCTATAGTCAATATAATATTCCCACATTCATTGGAGACTGATGACTCAAATTTTGTGGGAATGATGCATTTGCACCCAATTTTTACTGAACTTTGCAGGAGTTAGCCAATATTCTGAACTTATCTTGGTATACATTATATATATTTATCGTCTTCTTTTGTGTCCTGGTAAAACCCTGGATTGCCAAAATGAAGCCACTTTCTTGGCTTTGTCACTGGTCAAACATAAGTCCTCACCGGCGCATGTTTCTGGCAGTAATCAGCAGACCAGTAAATGAGCTGGCTTTGATATTTATAGTAATTTATCATAGTGTCTGGCTTGTGAATGGTCATATCAATACTGTATCCATTTTCAGGTGCTTAGGAATAGAGGATGTTAGTCTACTTATGGAAACCAATGATGTGTTTCATGTGACTAAAGACTGCACCCAGGGACCTCCTTGTCTTTCATAGCACCCTAGCAATGAGACCTTCTTCATTAGAAAGATCACTGGATGTCATGCGCCAAACATGTTATCTTTTAAGTCCCATTCCCCTGTCATTGGACATTTCTATGATTTTTCTTCCTCTGAAATTGACTTTACACAGTTTTCCTATGTTGTTGTTATTTGTATGCAAATTTAAATCTTGATTTTATTTTGTGTATATGTTGTAAAGCTGTCCTGGAAATATATTTGAAGAGCTGGATATGAAATTTGCAATGAACAACCATCTCTATAGAAAGATAAGGATGTACTCTCTTCAGAGTAAACTTTATACCCCAAACTAATGCCTCCATTAATATTCAGTTATTATCTCTTCACAAAATGGCAGGTTTCCCCATTACACCACACTACTTCCACTGTGCCCTTTCCCTCTGCCATCCTCATTTTCCCTTGTATCATTTCCCTATACAGTATTTCAAGATTCTGCATCCTGTGGACCCAAAATAACAAAACAGGTGGGATCCACCAAAGGATCTTTGGATGTTTCTATTTCATCTCAAAGTGATTAGAGATGCTAGACAATGGGGTTCATCTCTTCCCAGTCACAGTTTCCTCAATCTAAATTCTCTCCCTCGATCTAATTATGGTAGTCTTATAAACAGAAATTGGAGAACTGATCATGGATCTTCCAGATCTCATTTGTTTTGGCATTAACTATGTGTAGATAGTCCTTCTAAACCTAAATCTTACTAAATATATTGGGCCAGTTTCATACTCTTTCTTAATCTAACTGTAGGTTTCTTGTTAGGATAAAGTAGAGATGAAGGCAACCATGTTTGGGGAAAAAGATGAGATAGGACTGTGACTAGTAAATATTAATTTTTCATAGGTTGATTTATCCAGTGCTAAGCATACTTTGCTACTGTGTGAAAAAAACCTCATGATATAAATAAGGACTGTCATGAAAACACTGATGGTATTTTGAGATTCTCTTCAGCTAGATAATGCAAATTGGGTTTTAAAAATCCTTTCAAAATGCCTGAAGGAAAAGATATGCTAAATATTGAGAACAGCTCCATCAGTATTAACAAAGGACCAGATTAAACTTTGATTAATTATTTGCAATTTCAGTTTATGTTTAATGAATGAATCAATCATACTAATTTATCAATTAGATTTAATTCTGCCTTCAGTTGAAACTAAGGGGGTCTCCCTCCTTTGAAATAAATAGCCTTTACAAATACCATAGAAGCATTAGTTGCACTTGGGGGTGGGGGGAAGTCACATTTGAAAATGGATTTTGCAAATGACAGAAGCTTAAAAGCAATTTATTTTGGTTTCTCATCTCCTTTATTTTTTATTCTTAAATGTGTCAGAAGATATTTTGTTAACATGCGGGTGTTTTTAAAACTGTTATTGTTTTCTGCTTTGTGTTTCAGTGTAGGCACTTAAGAAAGGGGGGGGGGAAAGCAAATCTGTGCATAATAATAATAATAAGGTAATTTAAGGACAACATGCATATCCTTTGAATTGCTTGCTTAAATGTCCTGCAGGATCAGGCTGGTCTCTTCCTGAGAGCTTAAAAAAAACCTATCATGAAAAATGAGCTCAAGTATTGTCAGATATCCAACAAGCTCCATCACTGGTTAAATCAAACAATATGGCTATAGTGCTTTGTTCACTTGGGCTGTTTGAATGAAAGCAGGAGTTCCCCATAAGGAAAAAGCATCCCAAAGCTTGGGGGGGGGGGGGGAGGACATCTCCTCTGTTGCAATGAACACAGGGGAATAAATCCTCTAGTCTGACTAAAGGAGATTCAGTCCATATTTTATTTATTTATTTACTTATTATATTTCTATACCGCCCATTTGGGTGGTATCCCACTCTGGGCAGTGAACAAACAGATAACAAATAACACACAGTAGATCAAACCAACAACTGACAAATACGTCAAAAACTGAAATAAAATAAAATAATTGGCATCTGAGGGCATAGGAACTCAACCTGAGTGGCAATTTAATGGTAAAGGGACAACACCCTGAAAAGCCTCCTTGAAGAAGAGATTTTGCTTCTTAAAAATAGCCATTGATGGCGCCTGGCGCAGCTCTACTGGTAGAGTGTTCCACAGTGTTGTACTTCAAAGCTCACCCACTCAATCAAAAAACAAAACAAAAAAACCCTCTTACCATTTCTTCTCCTGTCTCTTCTCAAAAACATATTCAGTTTAGATAATGTATAATGTTGCATGAGGTAACTACCAGTTTTGTATACTAGAAACATCCAGGAAGTATGGGTAATGTTACCTTAGGTCTTTAATCCTGGGCATAAATTTAGAGTAAGCTTTACTGAACTCAGTGGGAGTTACTTCAGAATAAACATGAGTCCGATATCAGAGTAAAAAACAAAACCAAAAAACCAAAAAAATGTGTCACTTTAAAGACTAACACCTGTATTTAAATGTGAGTTTCTGTGGAGCAAGTCCACTTTGTCAGACATAAGATGTTTCATATATAGTAAATATAAGCAAACAAAGACTAAACAAAAGAACAAAAAAGACAAAAAAGTTGTGGCACCTTAAAGATTAACTCCAGAATTTAAATGTGAGGATTCGTGGATTAAGTCCACTTTGTCAGATAAAAGATGTCTCCTATGTGTGACATGAAATAAAAAGACACTTACTCCTTGGGAGGCAAGCTATGGCAAACCTAGGCAACATAATAAAAAGTAGAGACATTACCCTGCCAACAAAAGTCCACATAGTTAAAGCACTGGTCTTCCCAGTAGCAATGTATGGTTGTGAGAGCTGGACCATAAGGAAGGCTGAGGGCAGAAGAATAGATGCCTTTGAACTATGGTGCTGGAGAAGACTCATGAGAGTCCCCTGGACTGTAAGGAGGTCAAGTCAGTCCATCCTAAAGGAAATTGACCCTGACTGCTCCTTGGAAAGACAAATACTGAAACTGAAGCTGAAGTACTTTGGCCAAATGATAAGAGAGGACTCACTGGAGAAGGCCTTGATGCTGGGAAAGATCAAAAGCAAAAGTTGAATGGGCAGCAGAATAAGTGTACCTGAGTTATTTTTAAAAGCTATCAATTTATGATATCACTCCTTGGTGTGGGAGGAATTCATTGCTGGCTCATACTGTATTTCATACTACTGCAGTTGGTGTGTCTATGGAGCTAAAATTTAGTTGAGGTCCTGAGTATGGAGATGGCTTAGCTTGCTGGATTTCTCTAAAAATGAAAATTCAATCATGATGGCAATGTTTGTGGAGCAGTCTGTTAAATTACCTACTAGAGCCATTTTCCTGAGCTATGAGTACAGAAACATATTATTGTTCTCTGTAAAGGTCCTCAGGGTCAAAGCCTTCTGCATTCATTTACACGAGGGAACCAAATCCACATTCTGGTTTGGAAGATAGGATTAAGCTCAAAAGACTGGGATGTAATTTATAGATAGAGTTAGTGTGGTGTGATGATTAAGAGTATTGGGTTGGATGTTGGGAGACCCAGGTTCTAATCCCTACACAGCCATGAAATATTGCTGAGCAAACAGTCACACTTTCCCAGCCAAATCAACTTCACAAGATTTTTGTGTGCATTTATTGCATTGGAACAAAGTTATAATAGAAATATAATTAATAAAAATTTAAATAAATTGATAAATAAGGCAAAAAGGAAACAATGAGGCTATTTGTTATTTTGGACTAACAGTTCTCATTGATTGGACTGGGGTCAAAGGATAACTTTCTCTCTACGAGGGTCAGGGAAGGTGAAAAGTTAAACATATGAGCAGTTCACTGAGGGTGAATTTAAATTCTTCATCTATCATGATATATAGAAGCAAATTATTTAGCTGTGAAAGATAATGTTGAGCAACTGACATTTATATTAACCTTCCATTCATATAAATTAATATTATTTAAGCCTTAATCTTTAAACCTTTCAGAGTAGTGCTTGCTTGCACTAATGGGTGGTATATAAATCAAATAAATAAATATCAGCCTCAAAGCAAAGGAAGGATTAAGCAATTTTCTTTGATATTTTAAAAATGTATTAAACAGTAGCAAGTCCTATTCAGCCCTGTCTCTCTTTAGCAAGCTCATCATTCAAAACAGGGGCATTGTTTTAGCAATATCACAGTATTAAACCCCTAATTTCACCCCTAAAGGGATGGTATTGTACTCTTTTTCTTCTTTATTTCTTACAAGAAAGCATAATGCACCAAATAAATTCTTCTTAGACATACATTAAGGGATACATTTCCCACTATTTTTTTTAAAATGACAGACCTTTGCACTGAAATGGAACATTGAATTAAATTATCTTTTTAATTACAAATGGCAAAGCTGAATAATAGCAGCATTAACTTTGCTGGCATTCCTAAGGCTGTGAAGGAGGGTGGGGGTGGCAGAAGCTATTTTTTTCCTCTAGTCATCAGTGTAAGCTTTTAGGATGAAAAAAAGTGTTCATATTTCTAGCTTTTGTAAAGGATTATTCATTAAGGAAAGATGCTGAGGATAAGGGACTTGAGACAAAACTTTAGATTAATTTTAATCAGGTTTCAGCCACATGCTCTCTTGAAATGTTGAACACCTACCATAACCAGCCAGTATGAAAAGGACAAAATGTTTAGCTCCAACAGCGTTTGGTGAAAATATTATGGATTATAGTTCCCAGAATCCCTGATTTAGTTGTCAAGTGGGTTTTTGGTTGGTTTTAGTTGTTAAGTGATGCGACCATTCAGAGAAAATTCTGCTTTTTAAGCAAGTTAGTCTCTAAGCAAGGCACTCTTTATGCGAGGTTTTACTGTAGTTTCCTTTACTAGGCTAAGAAATGCCTATCATGGCTGCAGCTCAAAGTGGTCTCTTCTAGCAAGTTATGAGTGCAGTTTTTAAAATTTCAGTTCACCCATGATCTACAACAGGGATTTTCAACCTGTGGCCCATGGGCCAGATGCAGCTCACAGCACCATTTCATGTGGCCCCCACCACCTCCACCACACCACAAAATGCCATGTGGTGGAGGTAGGGCAAAATGGCCCTCCGGCTCCTGAGGGAGTGTGACCCGGCTCCCAGTTTAAAAAGGTTGAGGACTCCTGATCTACAATATTGCTCCCACCTCTTCAGTATTTTAAAATAGAAGTCACAATAGGAGACATTTTCTTCCTGGAAAAATCTAAAGGTGTTAAACCTAGAAATGAACAGATGATATTTTGGAGATAGGGGAATGTGTACAGCTGGTTTAAGTAGCTGTTTTAGACAAGAACTAATGTCCCCTGAGTGGTGGGTTTACACTGTGTTTGTATTTATATGCTATATGTTTATGATTTTTTTCTTTTTATATTTGTATGTTTCTTTTTTGTTTGTATTATGCTTTAAAGTTTAAAATAAAAATTATTTTTAAAAAAGAAGTCATAATAGGAGACATTTTTGTCCTCTTTATTTTACAGTCTTTATTGTAACTGAAATAACCCATTAATTTATGGAATGTTTTAACAAGAAAAGCCCATGACAAGATCCCTCAATCTGATGCCTTGTAGATTTTTTTGGGGACATCTGTCACCATCAGTCTCATCAGCATAGCTAACAGAGATTATGGGACTTGTAGTCACAAATGCTGGGGAACCTATCCATGAAATGGGATTAGAGAAAGAATCATTGACTAATGGGATGCCATTGTATTTATGGTAATTTAATAAAGAACTTCTTCATTAATTCATCAGGTCAGATAGTTCTGAATCATATGGGTGTTTAAAAGGCTTGATAGTTACAGCCACACAACCCAAAACACATTATCATTTTACAAAGAACAAGTCTCAAAGAAAATAATAATTGTATTTCATCAAGTCATTTCTGAGTTATAGTGACCATCCGCAGGGTTTTCTAGGTCAAGAATACAGTACTCCAAAATGGTTACCTTGTTGCTTGCAGGGTTTTAAAAAATTACTTTTCAAAAGCCATTCATTTAAAACAGAAGTTATATTTTAAGATGGCGCTGTTTTGCTTTCTGTGTTTAATTAACAGCATTTGAAAGTAGCAATGGTATTAAAAAGCATTCTTGTATCATTTGTAAAAGACAGAGTGGCTGCACTCCAGCATAAAGTGATGTGCATTCCAGTTAATTGTTTCAATTGAGTTTTTGTTTGGTTCATTCTGTTCAGGACTATAGTCACTGTGTGCCAGATCTTTCAAAACCACTGATGAATTTGAGGGAATGAAACTTCAGTTATAGGCTTGGCCAGAGTTACCATTCAACAGATATTTTATATGCTTTTAAGTTATTGTGGTAATTTGAATTTACAGTGGCCATCTGGGTGGGTATGTTTACTTACTTACTTGCATTTGTTGAATTGTTGTTTTAATTTAATGATTATTGTAATGTTGTACATTATTATTGATTTATGTAATGTTGTGAGCCACCCAGAGTAGTGCCTTTGCACTAATTGGGTCAGGATACAAATCCAATAAATAAACAAACAAACATTGGTCATCTAGGATGGTTTCCTAGCCCTGTGTGGAAATCTGTTATGTTCCCTGTGATCTCTTATCAAAGGACTAAGAGAACCCAAGCCTGGTCAGCTCCCAAGATCATATAAGACTGAGTGTAATGAGGAGGCTACACTGTTATTTATGCTTCATTGGATAGTCATCTGTCATATCTGCTTTGATTTGGATTCCTGCATTGAGCAAGGGGTTGACCTTCATGGCCTAAAAGCCCCCTTCCAACTCAGTGATTCTATGATTCTATATTATACAGTCCAACCAAATAACTTCTCCAAAATTTTGTTCTCCTTTAGCATGGATGGCCATCAACACTTACTTGACCTTTCAGAAGGTTGAACAACAGTCCACACTGGCAGACTTTCCTTGCCTGTATCTCTTTTTTGGGCTGCCTGTTGCACCTTCTGAATGTGAGTTACCTTCCAGAATGGTGTGGGATGTAGACTGAGTACTGCAGAAGAAGGAGAAGGAACAACCTGCAAATGGAGTGGGTGAGTAGGAAAACCCTACTTCTGCAAGGCACTTTGGGATTCGAGCCAATAGTAGTTCTCTGGTATCAACATTACACCCATGTTCCTGAAAGATCTGATATAGCCTGTGACAGCTGTGACACGCTGGCACTCTTAACTGTTCGTTCCTGTCTGTGTTTTCAAACTCCACTATTATCAGCTGTCAGGAAGAACTCCAAACATGTAGTAAGCACCTTCCAGCTGGTATTTTAAAAACGTTATGTTTCAAGAGTAGCTTGTCATCAGATCTTTGGAGAGAGGGTGGGCAAGCTGTTTGAATGTCTTTGAGTTTTGAACAGAGCTTCCCTGGAGGTTTAACGTTCCTCTTTCAAAAGAAGCACGTTTCTAGTTCTTATGGGTAATGTCAAATAAAAGCTCAGAAACCAGAGAGGGCTGAATAATGTTTCTAGTGGTTGGGCATCTGCATCCTACATGGTTTGTTGCCCTTTTATGTAATGACAGAAACTGGAATATGTTCTGCCAAGTAATGAACAAGGTAGAATTAATTGGGCAAAAGGAAATGAACCACATCATGCTGTTGAAATAGTGGCCCAGGTTGAAGAATGAAGACTGTGTGGGTGAGGCAAATATCCTTTTAGGGTAGAGAGATACTAAATTGTCGATTTTGAACCTAATCTTGAGATCTAATCCTTCTTATATAGCTCTAAGGATTTTTTCCACTTCTCCTTTGGTATCACTCAATTTAGGAATTTCAAAGAAACAGCATCACCAAGAGATGACTTTCCGACATGACAGGGTGGGACCATCCACTACTCCAGTACTTGCCTGGGAGATGACCATCAACCCTTGTGATGAATACCTTGAAGCAGTGAGGAACAAATAAATAGCAATAATAATTACACGTATACACTGCTCCATAGTGCTTAGTGTACTCCTCTGGGCAGTTAAATAAACAGAAAGGCAGCTAGATTGCTTTAGGTATCTCTCACTTCTTGCCTTCCAACTTGCTGATAGATGGATTGTAATTCTTAAATAATATTTCCATCCTATTTCTCATCTTAACATTTATTCCGTTTCTTTGTCCTGGAAAGATGCAGTTGTAGCCTGTCTCCACAATGGTAGTAGGCACATCTCTAGTCACAAAACCCAGTTTTAAAAGCTTTTGTAAACTAACTCAGTATTTGTGCTCTGATCTATCTTTAAATGGATTTTCAGATAGAAGAAAATGCACATTGTTTTATTTTGCCAGCTCCCAGAATATATATACAGTATATATATTCAATCAATGCAAGCATAGCAACAAACTGCTGTATTCTGCTACTAGAACTACACAATATTACCTATGTTGTTTTATTTGAGTAAGGAATTATTTCTCTAACTAGGTATTCTGCTGCTGGCTCAAATAGGTTCTCTAATTATTGATTGGTTTCCCTCAGCAAACCACAGGGAAAGTGGTCTCAACAGATAGAATGACTATTTAACTAAGGGTGCACCTTGGTTTTTTAAAAAAAAAATCTCACATGTGCATCAGTTTCCAATCAATTAAAGATTGGAAATTACACAGCAAACAGCCAAAATCAGTTTATTTTGGTTGTCAAGCTGTCATTCGGAAAACTCTGGCTGGGGGTCATTTTAAAAAAAATGTGTCCTGGTGGTGAAGTGCTTAAACTGCTGTACTGCAGCCAAAAAATTGCTGACATTGAGTTCAATCCTGATGTGGCTTAAAGTTGACTCAGCCTTCTATCCTTCCAAAGGTAGTAAAATGAGTATCCAGAATGTTTTGGGCAAAAATACTAATTACCTTGTGAACTGTCCAGAGAGTACACGAAGCACTGTGGGGAGTGTATACATTAATGTAATTGCTATTGTTATTTAAAGGTACACGTCACCCTTGCTCAAAAGCCAGTCATATCCAACTCTAGGGTTCAGTGCTCATCTCTGTTTATAGCCAAAGAGCCAGTGCTGTCTGTGTCTGCAGAAATTTCTGTGGACATGTGGTAGTATTTATTTATTTATTTATTTATTAGTTTAAATTTATATTGCCGCCCACTCGCCGTGGCGACTCAGGGCAGCTAACAGATAATACATTAAATTACATTACAATACAATATGTTGGGGTGGGCACAGGGGTAGGGGCGGCAAGGTCCTCATCCTGCCCTGGCTTCTTCTTCCCCTGGCAGTTGGTATAGGCACAGGGGGAGGGGCATGACTAAACACTGGAGTGTACAGAATGCTGTTTAACTTCCCACTGAAGTGGTACCCAGTGATGGGATGTAACAGGTTCTCACCAGTTCGCCAGTAACGTTTCCTAGTGTCCCAGAGAACCGGTAGCAGTTTTTTGGGGGAACCACCTTCGGGGCTTACTTTTTCACTGGTTCCCCCACTGCACATGCGCACCAAGCATTGGGTGTGCATGCACGCCTACAGTGCTTGGTGTGTATGCACAGCCTCCTTGCTGTCCTCCCAAGCGGGGAGGAGGAAGAGAAGCTGCTAGCCTGAAGCTCCCTATAGCCTGCTCCCCAGGGTAAGTGACTCACCTTTGGATGTGGTGTGTCTGTGTGTATTTTAATGTGTATTTAATACCTTTATCTATATTGACGTACTACCACTACTACTGGCTTGGGGTTTTTAAGCAAAGTCTTAGAGTTACCTCATCAATAAGCTACACCTGTGCTGTTCCAATTGCTGTTCCAGTTGGAGAACCCTTAAGGAGGTACAGCTGTTTTATATTTACATTAAGGCATATTATCCTAGAGAACTGGTTAGGCAAAGACTTAATACCTAACTTCTTTAACTGTTGAAAAGTTGAAAAGTGCCAAAATGAAGCCATCTTGTGGTGAGTTCATTCTGTAGTTCCTTCCATCTAACCTAGTGTGAGAAAGATTAGCCAGAATAAGCTTTAAGCTCTGGTTTAAAAGCTCTGGCTGGCTGGCTGTATTTTAATGTATTTTTTATTTTAATTAATTAATTAATTAATTAATTAATGGGTTTGTGTTGTGGGTGGGTGGGTGGGTTGAGGGGTGGGCGTGTGTCTGTGTGCTTATTTTAATTTTTTATTTGGCCCCGCCCACAACATCATGACATCATGTTAGCTCCGCCCACACTGTGATGACATCTCGGTGGGGTAGTAACATTTTTGACATCCCACCACTGGTGGTACCTATTTATCCACTTGCAACTTCTTGCTTTCAAACTGCTAGGCTGGCAGGAGCTGGGACAGAGATAGGAGATCACTCCATCATGCAGCTCTCAAGTCTCAAACTGCTGACCTGCCGACCTTCCAGTCATCAAGCTCAGTGTCTTAACCACTAAGCCATCGCAATCCCTTATACCAATACTTAAATTGGTGTAAAATAAACCAATGTAACCTTTGTGCCCACTCCTGTTGATGTTTGTCACAGCCTCCAGCTGATTGGTGGAGATAACCCCAACTGAATTATGGCTTCTCCATGCAGCTGCCTCCTTGCCATCAGCTGGAACCCTGTCACTTTGCTTAAATAGTGCAGTTGTTTTTGTCCTGTGAAATCTTAAGTGCAATTTACTATAGAGTATTGGGAAGAACAATGAAGAACAAAGTTGGCCCCCAGGTCAGAGATGGGTGGAAAGCTTCTGTCTGGTGCTCCATCCAGTCTAAGGACATCAAGAGGAATGGCCATGCCACCTGATGTCATTTGTCTAATGGAGAGTGCACAGTGTGCATGCGTAAACAAACAAACAAACAAACACACACACAAGATGGCAGCATTAGCCCTGTTTTAGCATTTACAGTCCTGTCATTGTACATGTTTTAGCAAAGTAGGTGTCTATGCTTGCAGCAACACAGATGCTGTGCCAAGCACTGCCAGAATAGTTACTTTGTGTTGAACTACAACCACCCAAATCCCCCAGCCACTGCCTTCACTTTTATAGCCATATACATAATCCATTGTGTTTTCAGCCTTAGATTGTAATTAATTCCTGAATCACATCTGAAGCTGTATTAAGTCAACTTTTCTTCACAATACAAGAAAACAGGGGAGGGATTCCCCCTTCCCAATCTTGAGCCCTAAGATATTTACTTCATATCCCTTTAAAATAGTTTCCTTTGTCCATTCAGTGCCCTTAAATTACCTTTTCAATTCTCTCTCTCTCTCTTATTATGTTTCATACTAGTGAACTCCATCTTACGTAAACTGAAGTCCAAGGTCTTTTAACCTTGATAACAAAGGAAATGATCCCCATTTGCTTACACCCCATATCTTTTTAGACTATTCCCAGGGGCAGTAGTTATTCCGCCTCACTGAGTTCAGTTAATTGATGGAACAAAGAATCTCTTAGGTCTGTTTGTGATAATTTATAACTAAATTGCATTCATTTTAAACCCTGGCAGGAGAAGGAAGCAGCAGGATTGCAGGCAGAGAAATTATAACCTTATATAGTTTATAAATGGCATGATACCCTCAAGTACAGTAATACCTCAGATAACATTAGTATCGAATAACACTAAAATCGCATAACATTAAGCAATCTGGGGGGAAGAATTGCATTGGATAACATTAAGAGCCTATGGGATGCATCAGATAACAACCGCTAAAGCCTGTGTGGTTACAATGTATCTCTATGGATCCCATAGGATTTTAACATGCATCGGATAACACTAAAAATTGTATAACACCAAGACTTGTGGAACCAGGTTTTAGTGTTATCTGAGGTTTTACTGTACTTTAAATAGAGTTGTGTGGGAGCAAGTCAGAGACCACTGACAATAGTATGTTGACTATTTACCATAGTCTGCCTGCTTGAATCCTTTATCCAAATATTTTATGGGAGACAGGGTATCTGGAGAAAGAGCAACACACCAATGCCATTGACATCTAAATGATGCCTTGTCATGTTCACAAGAGGGTACACAAGAGCAAAACCAAATTAGAAGATGGACAAGGAACAACATTAAAGGAGGACATGGCTGAGTAACTCAACCTCCCATTCATCACTTGCAGTACCCTGAATAGGCTGAGTGTTGGAGTCCCTAAATGTAAGACCAACACGAACAAGTGGGAGCTGCTGGCAGACAAAACACAATGTGTGAATGTGGTGAGATATGAAATCTGGCTCATTTACTTGTTTGCTGATTACTGCCAGAAACATGCACCAATGAGGGCTTTTAATGTTTGGTCAACAACACAGTCAAGAAAGTGGCTTCATTTTGACAGTCCAGGGTTTGATTGGGACACAAAAGAAGAGAAAATGTTCACAACACTAAGCAGATATAGCAAATCCACCTTTTCAAAGCAGATGAAAGGAAAACAAGATGCCACCTAGAGTTGGAACAACATTATAGTTGTGGTCCAATGCTAGTAAAAATCACTACAAGGAAAGAAGTACTTACTTTTGTTATCAATTTTCAAGGTACCCAGTTATGTATTTTAAAGGAGAAAAATGAAATGCTTGTAAAACTTAAAGACTAGGTTGCATCAATACCGAACAAAATCCCCCCAAATAGCAGGAGAGTGTCTTTGGGACAAGTCAGCAATATCTATATTAACAAGGATCACCGTATCAAACTACAACCCCTTATAATCCATACATGTAGAAGAGAGACAAACACATGTAGAATCATCAAGATGCATTCTAGAAAATACACAACTCCTTGCAAGATGTTTAGAAGAATTGGCATCTACAACAGCTACCTACAAAACTAATAACTAAACCTGGTGGCATAAGGTCATACCCAATATAGCTCACCTGAGCACTTTTAATTCAATTTTTTAAACCCTCATCCCAGAAAAGAACAGGTCCAAACAGGACAAAACCAATGAAAGAATATGCTGAAGCTATTTATAATAAAGTATTGGTGGGAACAATGTTACCATGGGGATGGATGATTTTAGTATACAGATATGTTTATCCTTAAAAGTAATTTCAAGTTAATTGCCCTAGCTTTGGAGAGTGATAATGCATGTTTTATAACATGCTAGAATACTCTGACATCCTAATTCTTGTCACTGTGCCAAAAGTACTTTGACTCCTCTTGCAGTGGGCTCTAGCCTGCCTAAAAATTTGCCGTAATGCCAAAAGTCAAGCCATGTCTGTTGGGCTTGATAAAGTCATTACTTTTGAGCTTGCCTCTCATTGTCAGCAACTTCTTTCTGTTGTATGGATTTGCTTGCTAGCATACCTGCTCTCTTCCCTTGACTTGTTGCTTGGTCTTTTCCCAGTTTCGATTAAGCACATACTTTTGGTTCCTCTGATCTTTTACGAATATCTTGATTTCTTCCTGTTTTGAGTACATGCCTTGTCTGCCTAGCCATGGGTACATTTCAGCTTTTGGTCCTCTTGGATGGAAAGCCAGCTAGCTACCTTTCATTCTTTGGTTCATCCCAATTTGAAAATTTGTTTGTCCATTCCAGTTTTCCCTAACCTATGGAATACTGGTGTCTGACAATATGGCAAAGTGATTACCATTAAATATGGGGAAATAAAAGAGGTGGAATTTGAGCTGGAAAAAAAAAGAGATGGCTTAACATTTAGTTTGATGACAGTGAAATGGCAGTGAAAAACCAAAACAAACTTTTCCAAATTTACCCTATTGAAGCACAAAGTTTGTATGGGAATGTGAGCTTTTGTAACATATTTTGGGGCTTATTGCTATGTTTCTTGAAAAGGAATGTGTGCCTTAAAATGCTTGTAGGGTAATTACTCTCATTTTGTGAGGAGTTTTAACATAGTCTTTAAGGGACTTATCCAAACTGCTGAACCGTATCTCCATAATATGCTGGATAGTTCCTGTATTGTTTAGAATAAAATGTATAATAAATTCACTGCTCCCCTGTGAAATTGGACTTAGCAGTCTCTCATAAGAGATGACATTTTATTGTTAAAGCTACTACCTTTGAGAGCTGATTGAACACTAATTTGATACTTTCATTTGCACAACATTTGACACATTTTCAATGTATATTATTCTTTTGAAGCTGTTATTTGATAGAATAAATGGATATGTATTCTGGAAAAATATATACAGTATACTGTATTTGGAGTTATTTCATGGGAAAAGTATAAGTAGTATAATTAATATTCTTTTAATATTTTGCACATTGAACTTAAGAGTTTGCAGAAATATATGTTCCTAGTCCTTGAAAGAAACATACCAAACAAAATGAATGAAATGAATCGGTGGAAGAAAAAAAATGAGACACTGTACAGGGAAAATGCAGCAGTATAATTTTCAAATCAGAACCAACTATAAATTTTATTTTCTGTGCCTCAGTGTGCCATTGATCAGAATCAGTGCACTCACTGCCTCTCTGTTTACTGTGCGCAATACACACAAATAAAAATGAAGGAAAACAAACAGATGAAATGAAATATTTTTGCACAAATACAATCATAATATCAATATCAATTATAATAATAATAATATCCCTGAACAACCAAAATCATTGCTTAATTTCTTTCCCACCCCCACAACAAACAAACCAAATGAAACCAAAATGGAAAGAAGCCAAAAACCTTCAAAAGTGAAAAACAATTTATAGGAAAAGAAAAATATTCATTTAATTTTAAAAGAAAAAAACTGATAGTTCAAGCATTCCACAGATTGTTCAAAATAAGCAAAAGACTAGTGTAGCCCCATCCTTTTACTATATGACAGTGATGGCAAACCTTTTATAGTCTGAGTGCCCAAACTGCAACCCCAAACCCACTTATTTATCTCAAAGTGCCAACTTAGCACCAGGGGAGGAAGGAAATGCTCCCACTGGGCTGCTGGGCAGAGGGGTGGGGTGAACTCTGTCCTGGGGGGAAAGGAAGAAGCACTCCCATTGGGCAGCTGGGCGGAGCAAACTCTATGCTGGGGTGACTGCACGGGTGCCCACAGAGAGGGCTCCGAGTGCCACCTCTGACATGCATGCCATAGTTTGGGTACCCCTGCTATATGATGTGATGATCATTTCAATGGTTCTTCAATCAGGCCAGAAATAAACATGAAGGATCTGGGCCACTTGCAGTTAAATTCTGAGATTACGATTAATGAAGATTAGGCTTCACAGAGTAATTTATGTTCACAGTGTTCTTCACTCATGTCAACAGAGACACACTCACACATGTACAAATGATTGTGCATGCACAGTTGGTTTTGCCTTTGAAATAGATGAAGATGTTCAAGTATGGGCTTGGTATAACTGGTATAACTACAGCCATGAGACATTCTTGGAGAAGAGGCCAGTGGCCATATTCCAGCTCTTATTCATTTCAATTGCCAAATTACCATTGCTTTTAATGGACCTGGAGTGCATACACAGACCATTGCACACTAAATAAATTTTGACTTGAGGAGTATCTGTAACCAATAATCTGGCCCCAAATCTACACCCTGCCATTTCGCTGTACAGATATCTTGCTATTTATCTAGGTTCGTTTCAAGAGTGGTAATCTTTTTAATGGCTTGTTCCTTCCACTGAGCACCAGAAGTGAGGATGGAAAAAGGAGAAAAAAAGATACATGATTGGAAGAAAGGGGAGGATGACAAGATAAATAAACAAACAAACAAAAGAGCTAAAGAATATACATCCTCTGATAATTTACTTGCATGGTACAGGTCACACCCTTATCTGTGAGCGATACGTTCCAAGACTTAATGTGGATACCTAAAACTGTGGATAACAGTGAACCCATATTTACAATGCAGAAAGTGGCCTCTAGTGGCTAGCTCTGGTAAGGTGCCATAGAAATATAGATTATGTACTTCAGGTTTTTTATTGAATATTTTTAGACCCATGGATAACTGAAACTGCAGATACTGAACCCACAGATATGGGAGCAATTGTACTAGTGTTATTGGATCATGATATTTCAAAAACCAACAATTGCTTGGGGTTCTTTCCTGTGCATTACAGAGCAATGAGAACATTGCCAGCCATAAACAAGCAATAAATAACTATAGTTACATCTCCAATTCCTAGGGAATAAATGAGTTCACTGCTAGATCAGGGAAAATATGACACTTTTTCTAAGTAAGACATTCTGTTGCTCTGAAAGACAGTGGATGGTGGAGTGTTTAAAAATCCACCTGAAGGGACTATATATGAATGGTTCTGTTTTCAAGGTGCCCTTCAGGAAGACCAGACAAGTCTGCACGATTCCACTGAGCTGCAGCAGAGAAAGTAATAATTATAGAGACGCTAAGGATTTTACATTAGCTCCTGAAGACAGGAGGAAATGCAGCATAAATAGATGGGTGACAAGTGATGTTATTATGGGGGGAGGAAGTTGAAGGTTATTTCTCTTCATTTAAGGCTCAACCCAGGGAATAATACTTAGCAAGAGTGATGCTTAGCTCCACTTGGTCCACACAGAACTGGTCAGAAAGCAGGATTTGCCTCCTCAATAGCAGAGTGCATGTTTTTGTATGCAAAAAGTCCTGGGTTCAAGCCAGGGAAGGCTGCAGAGCTGAGAAAGTTGATTCTGCCAGAGACCCTAGAGAACCTCAGCCGGTCAGGGTTGGTAGGACTGTAAAAGATGAGCCATTGGCCTGACTCACTCTCAGCAGCGTCAAGAACCTAGAAAAGTCACTTTTGGAGACTGCAGCTCTCCCAGAATCTCCTAGCCAACATCAAGACTCTGAGCACTGTAATCCAAAGCTAAAACAAAATAAAACAAAACATTCCCAATCTTTGGCAGCTTCTTCTTCTGCTGTTTGCTTCACCCCAAGCCTGGGTAGCGGCCATATTCCTTTCTAAAATGGCTTCTATACAATGCGTCTTGTGCAAATTCTTCCCTTTAAAATGTACAGACATCTCCACAAGCTCTCAGTTAGTGCTTCTTAGGCGCCTTATGCAGAGCCATAGAGTGCCAACTGTTTCCTTGACCCTTAGCATGTTTGTGGAAAAAGAAGTGGAAAAAGGAAACGCTGTGAAAAGAAAACACACTCGCATCTTCAATGTTCAGTCAGCATCACCGAACGGACTACTGCTATTCATTGCTATATTACAGATTATGGTTTGCTTCGTTCATGCAAAAAGTGTTACAAGTACCATGAAAGCATTCTCAGACTGGAGTAATGAAGAGGAGAGCAGCAGCAAAGACTAGCAGAGTGAGTAGGGCACAGGAGGCAATTGGAATTAACCTGACAACATATGTGTCAGAGCAACCACAAATAAAATACGCATGAGGAGGTGGACAATTTTTGCAATCCAGCTTTGGAGCAAATGGAGGGCTCGATCACCTTGTTTGAGAAATTTGCTTTGTGTGTGTGTGTGTGTGTGTGTGTGTGTGTGTGTGTGTGTGTGTGTGTGTGTGTGTGTGTGTGTGTGTGTGTGTGTGTGTGTTAGAGGGAAATATACAGCAATTTCTCTTTTTTCCCTTTAAACTGAGGATTAATGAAAAAACGGGAATGGGTTTTTACGTGATATTACAACATAGGGTGGTTTTTAATCCACTGGACAATAAAGAGAGGAAGCCAAAACAAAAACAAAACCAGAAACAAAATCCCCCCCCCCCGAGCACCTCCTCTCCTGCCAAAGCAAAACATGTGCTTGCAAATCCCTTGGGTATCATATGGCACTCCAGACTCACACGCTTCTTTGAGGGTGACGGTTCAGCTTGTTCTTGAATGATGAAGAAGGCAACAAAGATATTGATATGGAAGTCAAGAACACCGCCCCTTTAAGTCCTGCATCCAACACGATATACCGAAACGTGGTCTTTGGCCATTCCAATCAGGCCCCACTGAAATCAGATGGAACCTTATACAGTTGGGGTTAGGGAAAATATAAAGTAACTCCACCATGATTTTGTATGTTGAGTCTCAAAGATGGCCCCGCGTCCGTGCCTCCATTTCTATGATGCTGCCCCAGTAAAGAATCCTGCAGATTTCAAACACCTACTGCAAAGCTACATTCCATCGGTAGATAAGTAAGAACATGGCAAATGTATTTTTTTCTCTGTTCAATAATATTAGCTCTATATCTATATACCTATATCTTTCTCTCTTTCTTTCTAGATACATATAGATACTATCTCCAATGGTTCCTTTTAGAAGCCCTTTATGTGGCAGTAGGCTTCCAGAGATGAAAAAAATATGTACAAGAGCCAAAGGAGGACAAAAAGGCTTGATGTCAGAATCTTGGCAGTCCGTGGCCCGCCTAGCTCACCTCCAATCTCTGGTCTCCGCCGGTAGAGGAGCACGCCAACACTGATAAAAGCAAATATAGTGAAGAGGGTGACAGAGAAAGCCAGGGTGCCTGGTTCAACTCTGAAGGAATCACCATTGGCTGCATGGTAGATGGCGGCAATAGACCAAGCGACGCCAATCCCCAGGAAAACGTTCACAGCGTTGCTTCCAGTGACGTTGCCTATGGATGCATCGGCATATTGATCTTGCGTGGCTGCTACTTTGCTAGCAAACGTGTCTGTAAAGGGAACAGAAACACATTTACTGGTTTGATACACAAGCATTAAAATATACACAGAGATAACAAATAAAGTCCTTTGCCCATTTGGAGAAAATGTTTTGGGATTCCATGCCATACAAGGGTTGTGTGGAAAGAGGAGAAGGACAAAGACCACAAGGCAGACCCAGAGGAAGGTGAAGCAATAACATCAAAGAAATATTACAAGAACACCAAATAACGTCAATGGCAAGAACAAGAATCTTGTATCTCCCTTGACACTGTAAGGAGTAAAAGAGGGAGTAAAGAAGAAGATACACAAGCATCCTTCCCTCCATGGAGCTCAATGTAGTATTTTATGGTGATCTTAGCAGCAGTCACAAGACATCCAGGTACACAGAAGACAATGCTGGCTGGGTGATCCTGGGCACTGAAGAACAACAGCCCCAAATTTTCCAGGCTCTTACAAATGTAAATCAAATCCTAGATTAGTATTCACTTTTATTCCTCTTCTTGATCACATAATTCTAGCTCTCTAATTCCACAACTGGTTTTACAACAAGATGACGATTGCTTCATTAAAAAGCAGTCCAGTGCACTCATACATTTATGTAGTTAATTCTCATACTATCTTACTGAACTCTAAACTGTTTGGAATCCCATTTGTAGTTGGGGGAAAAGCGGGATATAAATAGAATGAATTCATAAGGAAGGTGTAGACATGATTTGACCCAGAAACTTCCTTATTCATATTTTAACTCTTAGTCATGTTGTAAGGTGCAATCTAGAGAAAAGTCACTTTTTTTGAAATGGTAACTCCCAGAACCCCATGCTGGCTGAGGGAGTCCATGAATTACTGCTGTTCTGTCCTGTCAAATTGCTTCTGAGTCATGGCAACCTTATGAGTTAGTGACAACCTTTAATCTCATGAATTTAATCCTATGAATATAATCCTATGAATTTTAATCGTATGAATTAATAATAAAACATCAAAAGATATTCAAAACAAATCCAACGAACTTTTTACTGCCTTCATATTGGCAGGACTAGAGGAAACTGTAAGAACATGAAGGAATGGCAAAATGGCAGGAATCAATGATATATATGGATCAAGCAAATCAAACTTTTTGAGCAAAATACAAAGGAATGGCTCTCTCGACTTTTAAATAACTGGTGGAAAAGCAAACAAATTCCAAAAATAGTGAGGAAAATAAAGATACAGTAATTGCTATATTGAAACTAGCAAAGAATCATCAGATCCCAAAAGCTGTATGTTTTAAATCAGCACATGCCAAACAAATAGATATAGCTCTTAATAAATCATGCAGGATTATTACTGGTCGGCTGAAATCTAACCCAATTAAAAAGTCTAATATTTGGCTGGCATTCCAGTTCCAGAAATATGTCAAGAGGTGAGAGCAAATAATGAACAAAATAAGGCATTACACTACCAAACCCACTGAATTTATGGACACCAATCCCCTAGATCAAGGTTCCTTAAATTTGTTTCTCCAGATGTTCCTGGACTTCAATTCCCAGAAGCCCTGATCAGCAGGTGTACTGACTTGGGCTTCTGGTAATTGAAGTCCAAGAATACCTGGAGAGCCAAGTTTGAGGAACCCTGCCGTAGATGATGGCTACAATTGAGGAAAAGTCTTCAGCACACCTCTCAAACTCTAAATCAGGGGTGCCCAAACTTTTTGGGCCGTGGGCTGATCATGTGGTTCAGGGAACCGGTCACTAAGGCCCGGGGGCTGGGTGCAGCCCCCAACGCCAATTCATCCAGCCCACAAAGCCCTTGTTGCTCCTGGAAGCGGAAGTAAAATGCACCCGCACGGGCGCATTTTACTTCCACTTCCAGGAGCGATAAGGGCTTCATGGGCCGGATGAATTGGTGTCAGGGGCCGCTCCTGGCCCCTAGTTTGGGCACCACTGCTCTAAATCATAATCCAGAGGAGGCTAAACCTATGTAGAGCAAAAACAACACACCTTGCTAAATGGAGGAATGCCAAAGAGTGTCTCTCACCAGGGCCAAACTCTGGCTATATCATCTGGAAGTTACTTAACAGACTTTAAATCAAAGTAGGAAGATCAAAAAATAATCAAGTAAAATAAGGCATTTGGGTACAAGACAAATTTTTTAGGAATGTGGAGAAATACACTAAATGCAGTCTTTATTTGCATGTAATGTATACTCTATAAAGGTAAAGGTTGTCCTTGCTTGAAAGCCAGTTGTATCCAACTCTAGGATTCAGAGCTCATCTCTGTTTCATAGGCAAAGAGCCAGCGCTGTCTGCTTCTGCAGACGTTTCCATGGTCATGTGCCAGGCATGACTAGACACCGGAGCACACAGAATGTTGTTTACCTTCCCACTGAAGTAGTCCCTATCTACTTGCAATTTCTTGCTCTCGAACTGCTTGGCTGGCAGGAGCTGGGACAAAGACAGGAGCTCATTCCAATCTGCAGTGTTCGGGTATCAAACTGCTGACCTTTTGCCTCCCAGTCAGTGTCTTAACCACCTGAGCCACTGCAGTCCCCCAATGTATACCCTATACTACCTGTTTAAATAAATCTAGTAAATGACTGAGATGGCAAAACAGTCTAATCATTTTAACATTTTAATGTGTTTGAATGTTTAAATTTCTACTGTTTGGATTTTATCTATATTCCATATATGTCCCTGTTTTTAAATTGTGCAATACTTTGATATGAATAAAGAAGTAAAGATAAAATTTAGTGATTTTGAAATGTTTTTAAATTTGTTTTTAATCTTAGTTTAAACAGAGATTAATGTTTAATTTTTAATATAGTTTTTATATAGCATTTTAACATTTAACATCTGAGAAGAATCTTCCATGTCTGATATCATGAACATATCACTAAGTAGTCTAATTATAATGAATAGTGACGTACTACAAAGATCAGATTCAGAACACTTGCTGAGAACTGTGAATGAATGTCAGATGCAACTTGTTGGTCACATTCCACGTATGTCCAAGGATTGGCATCCAAAAATTGTACCAAGATAGGAAATGAGCCTGGCCTCAGAAAACTTAGTGCCAAACACTTAAAGAAGATCTTTAAACCATTAATGTCACTGCTACGAACCACCAAATTTGCTAGAGAAAACTTGTTACCCAGTGTGTTTCACACAGGACCTAACGGTGATGCCAACTCCTTCATCTTATCTCCCCTCCCCATATCAGTGATGGCAAACCTTTTAGGGACCGAGTGGCCAAACTCACCTTCACCACAGACCCTCATGCTGCATGTGAGCCACCCGGACAGGGAAGGGAGGAAGCGCTCCCATTGGGTTGCTGGGCAGAGGGATGGGGTGAACTCTGTGCTGGAGTGATGGCATGCATGCTCACAGAGAGGGCTCTGACTGCACCCTCTGCACGCGTGCCATAAGTTTGCCACCACTGCCCTATGTGTTTTTTTAACTGAAAATGTTTTAATGAGAAAAAAATCTTTTTGATTTCCATCTTTTTGCAACGTGAAAAAGAAAAAGATACACCACCTCCAGGCATGACTAAATTCCACCCTCTTCTTCCTAAATGACCCAAGAGGACTTTTTAAGTAACTCTGCCAATTTCTGTCATTATGGAAAAAGAACACGGAATTTCCTTCATACGCAAACTTCCAAAGCTTCCACTGTATTTCAAACAGAGGTAATCCCCATCTTACTATTTCACTCTTCCTGAAAATTTTTAAATCTCCTGATGCTGCAACAACAATAACCTCTTGCTATATTTCACAGCCATTAAGGAGGAAGGAGTGTCATTTAAATCCACCCCAAGTACATAATTGGTCCTATTTTGTAGAAAGGTTTGAGGCTGATCAAAGACAATGCTGGGAGCTGTTCGAGAAAATGAATACTTAATGAACTTCAGCATTCCCAGGTCACCTTGAGTAAAAAGAATAGCTCAGAATAAACTAGTGGTTGTTTAAAATTTTATTCCTCTCCCTGCATTCATTCTTTCTGCACAGTGAGTTTTAAAAACATGTGCTTCCCATGGAGTTTTGGACATAGAATTATGAAACCCCAGGGAATATAAAAGTCCTGCTTCTCCATGCAAAGAAAAGACCAAACATTGAAATTAAAAAGCTGTTTATAGCAGTAAAAATAATGCCGAGTAAAATTTTGTAACTGCAATAAAAAAATAAAAAAAAAGAAGAAAGACATTTGGACACACTTTTATTACTGTGGTTCCACAACAACCTGATAATTACACATCACAGTTTCTATCAAAATTCCAAGGTGATGGACATTGCAAACATAGCATTGCAAAGTAGAGACCACAGTCTAAGTCAGGGGTGGCCAACCTTTTTTTGCGGTGTGCCTGATCACGACCCCCCCCCCCCCGAAGCGGGCACATTTATGGCTGACATAAATACACCCACTTCTGCATTTACGATAGTCGTGGGTGTGTTTGTGTATGTGTGGGCGTGTTTTACACATGGCATAAACATGCTTGCTTCCACTTCCAGGTGCAGCGGAGGCATCAATGGGCAGGATGAGATGGCATTGGGGGTTGTGGCCATCCTGCGGGCCTTAAGTTGGGAACCCCTGGTCTAAGTCATTTCTTTTTTCAGGCACCAAACAAATTTCACAAGCCTTTCCCACATCTATAAGATGCAAAATCAAGACAAGCTCTTGAATGGATCACACACACACAAAGAGCTTTACTGGATTTTACTGGAACAAATGGAAATCCATACTGTAATGACGTATGTCTTTGCCCTTTGAATTTGTTTATAGAGGAATGCCACAAAACAGCATGATTGTAGTGCTGAATCTAAAACAATATCTATAATAAGGATGTAATAAACGATGGCCAGTCTGGCCAGGTTAACCTGATAGGGTAATAGAGTAGATTATATTGCCAGCCACTTGACACCAATTGTCAGTTGGTGGTTAAGTAACCTGACAGCTCTGTGGACTAATGGCCTTGGATGGTGAAGTCCACAAGGAAGGGTGATGGTCCCCAAGGGGATTAAATCCCATTTGAATCCATCTTGATGGAGGACAGCGGCTTCATCAATTCTGGCCTGGGGCTGAAGAGGACTGCATGTGCCAAAAGAGCTCAGGAACAGAAAGTGACTCACAGAACTGGATCAATGGTTTGGGTTTCACACTGCAATGCAGGATGCAAATGGAAGGTCACTGCATTATATTCTCAGGACAGTCTTAATCACTGATCGCCATGATGATAGCCAATATTCGGAATCGGATATGGCACAAGAATAGGTATAAATTATTATAAATCACTGAAAAGGAGTATCTTGACAACTGAGACAGCCCATTGAAAAATATCTAAATCAATGTAAGATGTTTCACTCCTCCATAACAAATAGCACACTATATTTTTTCTCAGCAATAACAGAGAAAAAGTGCATTTGATACTATCCCCTCTCCCCTGCATTTTACATAAAAACCCTTGCATTTTGTGCTAAATACAAGGTTTGTGTGCAAGGCCACTTCTGTGAATTGGAAAAAAAAATCACAAAATGCAAAAAATACATTTAATTTTTTGCCATCTTGTTTAGCAGAGACAAAACATTTTACATTATCACCTGAAAGACTATAATGAACAAAAATCCATGCCCCAATCTGCACTAACTACTGTACATATGTCAGAATTTCATAGCAATAAAAAAAATAGGAATTATACTTATAAGCTACCCCATAGCGTTAGTGCATTCTCTGGGTGGTTCACAAGGTAATTAGTATTTTGTCCCCAACATGCTCGGTACTCATTTTACTGACCTCAGAAAGATGGAAGGCTGAGCCAACCTTGAGCCCAGTCATGATTGATCTCACAACACCAGCAGTTTTGGCTGCAGTACAGTGGTGCTACTCAAAGTAATCCTTGTAGTAACCTAAGAAAGCTGACCGGCATTCTCTCCCCATATACTAAACTATGGCTTGTGGGCTGAATACGGCCCTCACTACTTCCTAAAGCAAAAGAAAAATCTGTTTACAACAGCCGTGGGTCATTTACGGCATTATACTCATGCATGAGTGCATTCTGCACATGCACATTTTACTTCAGCTTCTAGTGGGAGGAACCATGTGGCTGGCATGCTCAACCCTGTGACCAGCTCATGGCCCGAAGTGTTTGGGCGCCCCTGGTTACCTAGTCAATTTGTGACAGAAGCAAAATCTGAATAAACAATATTGTCATCCCCAGCTCAATCAATCAAACGGATGAACAAACGAACCAATGAATGGATGAATGAACGAATGAACAAACAAACAAACAAACATGAGCTCAATTTTCCAGCCCCACAATATCGGATGCTGTATCTCATGTAGTCATAGTTGTGCTTCATTGTTTTTTTTAATGGGAAAACTAATTGGAGTTATGTGTGGCAATGACAGACCACTCCCTGAACATCTCACATACTTCAACAACCCTATTGGGGCACCACAAACTGGAAGTGACAGAACATGATTTAACTATCACCTCTTTGTTTAATATCAGACAAGAAAGAAAACAAAAATAAATAAAAATGTTGTGGCACTTTAATGACTAACTACTATATTTTAATGAGATTTCATGGATCAAGTCCACTTCTTCAGACATAAGAGTGGGATTACATGATGGTAATTTATACATGATTTCAGGATGAAGAGACAGTGATTGGTTAAGTCAATGGGAATTTACCCACCTTGTGATGACTTAAGGCCTGCTTCATATTCAGTCCTTCCCCACTGAAGATTAGTTCAGTAACAATGGTAGGTCTTTGTTAAATGGAGCTAGTGGAATTAAAATTACTATGCCTAGAAAATGTAATTGCAATTTGCAATTCAGTTTTTTGGCAGATAACATAGGATCATATGTATTTTGCTGTTGCACCTGATTAATTTGCATAGTTCAGTTACTCCACTTATTATCACATGTAACTCAAATATCAGTTCTGTAATTTTGATATGACAACATCCATCCTGCTACGGATTGGTGTTAGGGACATACCAAGCCAAGCAGAGGGGGAAAGAACGGTGGCAGCAGCGGCAGAAGCGGAAGACACACGCGGCCGCCTGCGGCCTTCCCAGGTGCCATTGTGGCTGAGTGTGGGCAAAAACAGGCAGGACCCCTCCTTTAGCCACAGCAGGCCAGTAAACAGGAATGTGGTGGCGTTGATGGCATGGGGGAAAGTGTTTGCAGGCTGGATTGGTGGCATGTGGGAGAATGTTGGCGGCTCAGGGCAGAGGGGGGACACCAGTCCAGCCCATAAACAGTCTGAGGGGCGTGATCCAGCTCCTGGCTTTAAAAGGTTGAGAACCTCTGCCATAGAGGTTTTCTCAGGCATATATCTCTATTGGGGTGGTGGAAGAATAATGCAGTACTGGTGTATTTAAATAAAAGAATCCTTTCAGTATTTTGAAGAAGAAAATTGTTGTAACATGGGAGTTGTGAGATAGAAAGCTGGCAGTTAAGTTTTGCTTTAACCATCAACATCAACTATCAAAGGCCCATCAGTTCATTTCACACTGCATATTTGCCCTTGAGAATAATAATGCAAACCAACCTTTTATAGTTATGGTAAGAATTAAAGATGCAAGCCATTTATATTAATATGCAAGCATTGTTATCTACTTATTATTCACAATGCTATAGAAAGAAGCTGCCATTAAGAAATAGCTCTACACTGTTCAAGTACTGTATATACAATTCATTTGTTAAACTCTATGCTGTCAGAAAGAGCAGGAATAGCTGCAGATGCTTGTTTAAGGATTAAACTGTCATTTTTATTTCAACGTGGGAAAGATTATTGTTGGGCTGATCTTTTATTAATCTGCATTCTCCTTCAAGATAAATGATAACTTCTAGAAAAAAGAAATCCTTGTGACTTTGCATTTCGTTTGCTTTTGATGCTGAACCATGCATTTGCAATTCAGTCTCATGTCAGCATTGAGCAATAGAATGGTCCCTTCCCTTCAGAAAGCATTTCAGCTCTTAACAGGCTTACAGAAGTGTAAGTAATTTCTAGATAATGTAATGTGTTTCATAACAGATTTGCTCTTTCAAAGTAATGTGGACTGATGCAGCAACAAACAGAAAAATGGAGCTTTTTGTTTGAGTGCTCATTAAAATGGAATTTCATTAGCAATTTCTGTAGCAAAAGATAGTATGTCTCCCCCCCCCCTCAACCCACTATCCTGAATGCAATTCTGTGTTTAGGATCTATGCATCCTAAGGATAGGTCAGTCGAAACTGTTTTAGAGAAGAATAATTTTGCCTAATGTGCTTGTTATAGCAAGGCCTCTGGGTTTTTTTTTATCATCTTTTTTCCTAGCAAGAGAAATTGACATTTTTGGAACAACTCTTCTGGAAGTTGAAAACTTTTCCACAGGCAGAATGAAAGTTCACCAAGTTTCCCCTACAGCTCAAAAAAGTGGTGCTTCCAGTTTTCGACAAATAGCCCCAACTGGCTTAAAACAGGTTGTGGAGGAGGTTGAATACCTGACAAAATTGTCCCATGCTCCATAGAAAGTGTGAGGAAACTTCTCTCTCCCAAATTATTTTGGGGGCATTTCAGTCTCCCTTTTTTGACATTATCTTGGCATACAGCACATTCACAGTAGACTTCTGATGTTCCCAGAGCCGTACAGGGAGAATGTACACCAGGGGTGCCCAAACTATGGCCCTATCCATACGGGCATGTTTTACTTTCACTTCTGGGAGCGACAAGGGTGACGTGGGCCAGATGAATTGCATCAGGGTCTGGATCCGACCCATAGGCCATAGTTTGGGCACCCCTGATATACACAAACAAGCCTCTACTTTCCTCAGTGGGGTGATGGGATAAGCAGAACAGATCACCAGTGAGTAGTGAGGTAAATTATGCTAAGATGCTAAGACAGGTTGGAACAACACAAGGCTTTCAGGCTGCGGGGATCCTACAAGAATCAAACGTGCCCTCACACCACCTCAAAATTAAAAAAAAAAGCTCTCCCCCTTGTGCTTTCTATTGATTATGGAGAGTAATTGTGTAATGTTTTGAAGGGCTTCAAGCAGCCTGCTGCCCTCAGAGCCCGTAAAATGTTTTTAAAAATATATAATTAAAATCAAATTAGAGACACAAAGGCTTTTTCAATGAAAAGCTGGTTTTGTTTTATATGTCAGGGGATATGCTCTTTCAAAATATCTCCTACTAAAGTTTTGCAGTCTTCTCCATTATCCTTTAAGTGAATTCTGAAATCTTGCCGAACCTATGGCCTCTGAGGAAGAAATTAGTAATATAAGCCTGAAAGATTACTCCCCCAATGAGATACTCTCCCTCTTCATGGTTCTTCTTCATATAATGAAGGTTAATCCTCAGGTGTCTTGTCCTTACATATGAGGATGTAAAACTGCAACATTTTCCTCACCAATGAATCCACAGTTTTCACATTGGCAATAACAATGATTTATGTAATTACTTCTATTTTGCTTAAGAATTTGAATCATTTGATGGTTTGTCCCTATCTTTCAGTCCAGTAGCACCATCTGTTTCTCAGATGTAATCATATTAATGAATATAGTCTGATAGTATCAATGTAGTTGTACTTTTGAGTGGATATGAACATAAAACATGGAAACCATCCGAAAACTACTGAAGAACTTAAACATAAACAACTGGGTATTATATTAGCGAAAGAAAATTGTTTGGTCAATGTGGAAAATATGATTACCCATTCTGAAGAAGATGCAGGATACCAATCACGTCCTATTCAGAGTTCTCCAAATGATGTAACAAAAGTAACCTTCCCTACGTCACTTGGAGGACCCTGAATAGGCTGAAGGTTGGAGTCTCTAAATGCAAAACCAACATGCTCAAGGCTTGTTGGTGGACAACAACATGCTGTGAGAATGTGGAGAGAATGTGGAGACTCCAGCTCATTTACTGGTCTGCCGATTACAGCCAGAAACATGCACAGATGAGGACTTGGGTTTGGTCAATGACAAAGCGAAGAGAGTGGCTCCATTTTGGTAGTCCAGGGTTTGATCAGGACATGAAAGAAGAAGACCAATCACATTACAACTAATTGAAGTTGGGCCCAGAGCTTAGTAAAGTTTTGAACTACCAGTTCCCCAAATCCTCCAGAGCAGTCAGTACACAATCCAGAAAAATGATAAAAATGTACACATGTGCCAGAGATCATCGCAAATCAAAGAGAAATGAATATATTTTGTAGTGAATTCACCATTTATCTCCCTTTCATTATTTTGGCTACTGATCTTGCTACTGATAGAATGAGTTTAATTAAATGATCTGAGAATTTGCCCTCTAACAAAAGCTTCAAAGAACACTTTGTATGTTTAACTAGAAAGAGAAAAAATGTTGTGCAGCTTTTTCAGAAGCAGTAAAATATCTTCTTGAGACATCAAAATTAAACCCGATGTCACAAAAAGGTGAAAGATATAAAAGCAGGGAAATTGTTTAATTGCTGGGGTGGTTGAAGAGACAGTACTAATAGGGTGAGATTAAAAAAGCTGAGTTCAAACCAAAGCATCACTACAAGGCAAGGTGAAATAGGGGATACAACTCATCAAGAAAACCTCTTTCATTTTAATGAAGACGGGTTTCTTCTTAAATTTGTTTTATTATATTGATAGCCACTGTTCTAGTCTACTTCATATTTATAGACCATTAGAAACTTGTTACCTTTCAACCACCACATAGGGTGAGACCTAACAAGCTTTTATATCTGCTCTCAACTGCTGAATTGTGTCATTTGAGGACCATAGTTTGGAAGAGTTACTATTTGGACAATCCCTGAATCCCTCAAGAGCTTGCGTTCCCAGAAAGTAACCTTTCCTCCCTTTTTATGTATATAGTTACATATAATATACATGCTATATATGTGCACATACATGTAGGGCAGGGGTTCCCAACCTTTTTGGGCCACAGGCCAGTCACATGGTTCCTCCCACCCAGAAGTGGAAGTAAAACGCACCTGCGCATACACAAAATGCTGTGTGGGTCGTTTACGACAGCGTTTTGTGCACACGTGGGTGCATTTTACTTCCACTTCTGGGAGTGGCGCAGGCCGGATGAATTGGCCCACAGGTTGGGAACCCCTAATATAGGAAACCACAGGTTGTGTTAGTTGTTAAGGACAATGGCAGGGAATGGAAAAACTGGAGGGCATCAAACTGGAACTCACATATACAAGGGGCATGTCTCAGGTTGCTGGGAAAGGATGCTTTTGTGTCTTTCAGAAAGCCCATAAAGGTGATATTACTGTATCTTGTAATCAGGGCTTGGGAAACTTGTAGTCCTGTGTATCTTTTTCATAATTGCAAATAGCGGCCATTGGACTTCTCAGTCAGATGTAGGCGCATATGAGAAGGAGAGTTTTATTCTGTTCTTAGTGTGCCTAGAACAGGGGTTCCCAAAATTTTCGGGGTTTGGGACGGTCATGTGGTTCAGTGTGCTGGCCAATTGGTTCCTCCCACTGGAAGCAAAAGTAAAACACGCCTTGCAATCTGTTTTGCAATAGGATGAGATAAATTTTAGACTGCAATTTTCTCTGCTTAAACCAGGGGTGCCCAAACTATGGCCCGTATACCATATCTGGCCCCCAATGCCAATTCATCCAGCCTGTGTCACCCGTGTCTCTCCCAGAAGTGGAGGTAAAATGTGCATTTATGGGTGTGTTTTACTTTTGCTTCTGGAAGCGATGAGGGTGGCCTGGGCCGGATGAATTGGTGTTGGGGGCTGGATCCAGCCCACAGGCTGTAGTTTGGGCACGCAGGCCTATAATGCGCCCTCTTCAACTTCTTGGTTCGGCACAGGCAGTGATGGGCTGGATGGGATGGCATCAAGGGCCTGGGCTGGCCCGTGGGCTGTAGTTTGGGAACCCCTGTGTACAGCTTCTGGCTCCAATCAACAGCATCCTGCTTACTCTGGAATGACCCACTGTCATTTTAACATAATTGTTATGGATTAAAAAGATTGAAGAATGTTAACTAAATTGTCTACCCGTAATCTGTGTTACAAATAGCGTAAACACAGTGCACAGATTAAAAACCATGGCAGGGTTCCAGATCCCTGGGATCCCATGTGTACATTTGTGTCATAAGACAGAAAGCATTGGCAGAGAATGGGACTATTTGACTCTTTCTGTTTGCTTTTACCTGGCACTGAGGTTCCCAAAGCAACAAATACAACTGCGGTTACTGAATCCTTCAGGCCAATGGTACAACCAAAATGGGATGCCAGGTCCCCGATAAATGCTGTCAGAAGGCCGATCATTAAGATGGATACAACAAAACAAGCCCAACCATTCCAGTAGTCTGTTGGGGGGACAAATGCAAAGAAGACTTTCCAGAAGACGGTCAGAAAATGCATCACGTAGTCAAAGCAGGAAGGCAGCTTTTCTTCTCCACATTCATCATCGTCATCATCTTCTCCTGGAACATGAGCATGAAAGAGAGAGAGAGAGAGAAGTCAGTCGGGTCACACAGAAGTGTCTTAGATAGAGCAATTACCTTGCTAATATAATAGGAGTCAGACACACCAAGATAAAGTCTAGATCAGTGTTTCCCAAATGTTGGTTTTTGGATTTCAATTCTCAGAAGCCTAAGTCATTTCCCCAAAGCACTGATCAGCCAATGTACTGACTGAGGCTTCTGGGAATTGAAGTCCACTAGTGGGCTGTGTACCCCTTGTTGGGAACCACTGGTCTAGATCAGTGGCGGTGAACTTATGGCATGCATGCCAAAGAGGACACTCAGAGCCATCTCTGTTGGCACGCATGCCATTGCCCCAGCACAGAATTTGCCCTGCCTCTCTGCCCAGAAGCCCAATGGGAGTGCTTCCTTCCACCCCCAGAACAGAGTCTGCCCCTCCCCTCTGTCCAGGAGCCCAATGGGAGTGCTTCCTCCTCCCCCCAGCACAGAGTTCACCCCACCCCTCTGCAGCATGGACAGCAGCCTGTTGAGTTTGGGCAATTGGTCTCTAAAAGGTTTGCCATCACTGGTCTAGAAGATCATTTGTATCCCTTCAGATGTTGCTGAAATGCAGTTCTTGTCAGCACCAGCCAACATAGCCAATGTTCAAGTTGATTGTATTTGGTTTTTTTTAAATATTTTTATTAGATTTTAACAACAAAAAGGAAAAAGTTAAAAATAACAAAGCAAAAAACAGTTACAAACAAACAAAAAACAATTGCAAACTACATCTTACAACATTGAAGATAAGAAAAAAAGAATACAAGTAAATATTGCATAATATAATAACATATTAATTCAATTATTCTCAATACATTCAAAGTCTTAACCATACTAATTATATTCATACTTTCACATTTATATCAATTATCCTCTTTCAGCATGGTATTACAACTTTGTTATGTTTCTTTCTTTCTTTCTTTTTTAACATAATACATATATCACCCAGTGCACTAAGGTCCTTGAGTCTGCCAGCCATCCCTTTTACAACTCAGTCATTCTGCCAAAAATACATTGTATTCGGTGCAGGTTTTTCATCTTTATTTTCCCTCAATGTATATTGCAAAAAAGGTTTCCAAATGTCCCAAAATCTATTTTGTTTAATTAACCCTCTTTTTATATTTAGTTCCCATGTAAGTTTTTTGTTTAGCGCCATGTCCCAAACATCGGTATACCATTTACCAATTTCTAAGTTCATATCACCTTTCCAATTTCTGTTGTCTTGCCAACGTTAAGAAGAAGTTGATTGTATTTGTGGTCCAGTAACACAGAAGTTGGTTTCACCTGTTTGTATGCTTTACCATTCTGCTGAGACTATTTTCCTGCTGACATTTTGGCAATGCTGGCAGGTGGGAAATCCTAACATAAGCCTCCTTACTACCCACAATATACAGTACATGGGTCTCTCACAATGCAGTGGCATGGACAGATCTACACTTACCATCCCTGTACCAACACACATTATAAGAGTGGTTTGCTTGAATGAAACTTCCACTAGTCACTTTAGTATTCCATACAATCAGTATCACAACACTACTTCATTGTACTTTACAGAACAGATATTGTAAAAGTACATAAACAGTGGCACTTTTAAAATAGGTTGTCAATCAATTGCACAAGTGTTGGGTAATTAATCACCTGCCTTTGACCAAATAATTATTTCTTGATTACATTTACATGTACATTTACATGTACATTTACCTCTATGGTATAATGCAGTCTGGGGTTTGATCGGGACATGAAAGAAGAACCATAAAGTTGTAGACAATAAATCTTATTCTGTGAACAGATTTTAAAAATTTCCCCAGAACTTTCTTTCTCACTCATAGATCCCCATGGATAAATGTATTTATGCTAGGCACAGCTATTTGAGCGCCTCTGTGAGAAAAAGGGAAAGGGGAATTTAATTAATCTTAGCATTCCTTTGATCTGAGGAACAATCAGACCAACTGTCTTCAGAGTTGTGGTAGGAAGACTAATGGATTATCGACCAAATCCAGTTTATGGATAGTCACTGAGTAACCCACTACTAACATATGCCTCGGTCTGCTTGTATGCTGGTAGCTCCCCAAAGCATTAAAAGATAATAAAAGTTCTGCACTAAAAAAGGCCTAATTATGTTTTTAAAAAACCCTCTGTACCTTTTTGTTATGAACAAGATTTATGGTCCACAACTCCACCAATCACTTTTGCTGCTGTTCTTGTGGTTGGAGCATGGGGCAGAATTACCATCTCATATAAGGCCATTGGGTGACTGCTTCTCGCCTTTGAGTGCCAGAATTCAGAGTCACAATGTAGAGGTGAATCTACTGGAGGGTGTTTGGAAAATAAACAACAGCTGCCAGCCCTATTGACTCCCCTACTTTTTGGGAGAAAGAATAAATTGCCTCTTTCATTTGTTGGGAGGGCTTTCCCTTTAATCTCTGGTGGAATGGATAACCGATGGTGCTGTTTGCTCTATTGCCAGAATTAATGGCTATGGCTTTGTTTCTGTGTCCCAGCATACTTCCAGCTTCTTCGACTCCTCCTAATCATGCCTGTACAGGAACCTCCAGATGAAGCCTATAGCAATTATACTTATATACCAGTGATGGTAATCCTTCAGGTTTGCCATCACTGTTATATACTGTCCCATAGCGTTTAGTGAATTCTCTGGGTGGTTTACAGGTAATCAATATGCTGGGTACTCATTTTACTGAGCTTGGAAGGATGCAAGGCTGAGTCAGCCTTGATCCCTGCCAGGTTAGAACTCACCATGTTCTGGCTATACTACAGCAATTTAACCACCTGTGCTACCAGGGCAATTTTGCCTGAGCAACAAATCCAAAAATACAAATACTTGATTTTGATCTGAAGACCCCATTCTTGCATTTCCCAACATCTGTTTCTGCTTGCCAATTCCTATTATATACTTCTTCAGGATGCTCTTGGCATGCCACACTTAGGCATTATGGTTTGGGTTGGCTTGGTATCTGCTGAGGTGCACATTCTACTATACTGCTCATCCTTCTCATTGCAATTACTAACTGTTCAAATGCTCTCGCTGAGCAAGCAAACAATAAGAAAGATATCCGTACAGAGCCCCACATCCATTTCAAAATCCCACCATCTATCCAGCCTACTGCCCTGAAACTGTACAGAGATAAAGAAACAAATGGGAGGGGGAAAGGAAAGAAACAGAAAGCAATCAATGCTTACACATGTTACTCACTTTTCTTGGGTGGTTCTGCAGTAGAGCAATGGGTAAAATCCATATGCTAATTTTCCACAGAATCGTAGAAATTCATTGTTCCATGGGTTCTACCTCCCCCCAAACTGCTCATTTGTTTAGCAAAGCATGGATCTGGGACATCTATTTCTATGCCATGGGAATAGTGTTTCCAACCCACCAGCCTCTGAGTAAATAAAAGAAAGATGAACTCTGACAAAATGGAACATGCCCATAATGCTTCAAACGTGAAAAACCTTTGTACTCATCAGCCTGACCTGACAGAAACTCAATCTTCAAACTCAATGCAATGAAAGCATTTTAGAAGCCTTCCACCCAAAATCTTACTCTGCCACCTCTACCATCTTCAAGGCCATGACACTGGAAACCCAAGCACTGACTGGACCTACTAGGATGGTAAGGTTTCAACTATAGCCCAAGAAGTGGACTGTATATCTGTTATCAAAGAATGAAACTAGCTAAGCATGGGGAAAGCTCTTTTCTAGAAGGATGGTCATTGTGTGGATGAGTTGGTCACAGCAACTATGGCATAGAGCAGTCATGGCCAACCTTGGCACTCCAGGTGTTCTTGAATTTCAATTCCCAGAAGGCCTGATCAGCAGGAGTGCTGACTTGGGCTTCTGGTAATTGAAGTCCAAGAACACCTCGAGAGCCAAGGTTTGTCATCACTGGCATACAGTAGAATATTTACCATCTACATCAGTGAAAATGCTAACTGCATCATTAGGCCATAGCCAGGATTCTAGATTTGGGAGGGCAAAATGTTTTTTCCAGGAGGGGCAAAAAAGAAATTCAGGAGGGGCAACAATGTCACACATATATAACATTGGCATCATGCGTTGGGTTGGGTGGGCTGTTAGCTCAGAAGGGTTTTTGCCCCCCCCCTCCCGGGCCCCTTGGCTACAACCCTGATTGGTCTTCAAGCTAGTCATATCTCCTATTTATCCCTATGGATGAGATGCCTATTCCTCAGATTTCAGTACCTTACTCTCAAAAGCCATTATTTTTTCATTTGTACTGTCAAGACGGTAGCATGACATGTATTGGAGAATTCTGGAAGCTGTAGCCCAAAAGAAGGCTTCGTTTCCAAGCTCTTTAATATTGTATTGGTAAAGGTAAAGCTAGTTGTGTCCGACTCTAGGGTGCGGTGCTCCTCTCCATTTACACCCAAAGAGTCCGTGCTGTCTGAGTCTGCAGATGTTTATGTGGTCATGTGGCAGGCAAGACCAGATGCCAATGCAGTGGCTGAGAACATTGCCCCCTCCTCTGAGCCCACAACAATGGCCTGAGGGAGAAGACTCTATGGCCTGGCAGGCTGCTGAGGACCTTGTCCACTCCTCTGGGCCAAAAACAACGGCCTGAGGGGACTTAGTCTGTGTTCTGGTTTGGTTGTATTTTGTGAGGTTATATTTTATAATTTTTATTGTACTGTTGCTGTTTTGACTGTAAGCCGCCCTGAGTCACCTTGGCCAGTGGGCGGCAATATAAATCTGAATAAATAAATAAATAAATAAATATAGAATGCTGTTACCAAAGCAGTACCTGGGACAGACAACAGGAGCTCACTCTGTTGTGCAGCACTCAGGTCTCGAACTGCTCACCTGCTGACCTTCCAGTCATCAAGCTCAGCGTCTTAACTATTAAGTCACCACAGCCCCTATTGTATCATTACAGTCCTTCAAATAGCAGTACATACGATGCTGCTTTCCTTGTTTCAAGAGCTGAGATTTTATAGCTTTTCACTCTGGTGAGTTCACAGGGAAGTTATCTGGTTTCATCCACTGATGTTGCCATACTGTGCAATAAATGGAGGTGGAGAAAAGGCCTTCCATGTTTGTCATTGGCTTTAGTGATTTTCTCTCAGCAGCAACATCACAGAAATGGAAGACTCTGATTACTAAAGGGGTGTAACAGACCCCATCATATACCATATATACTTGAGTATAAGCCGACCCGAATATAAGCCGAGGTATCTAATTTTGATGGTATTGTAGACACAATGGGCACAGAGCTGAGTGAGTTGAGGAGGATGGTGGAGGACAGAAGTGCATGGCGGACAGTGATCCATGGAGTCGCAAAGGGTCGGAATCGACTGTGCGACTGAACAACAAACCTAATTTTGACCTGAAAACTCAGGAAAATAGATTGACCTAAGTATAAACTGAGAATGGGAAATGCAGCAGCTGCTAGTGAGTTTCAATAATCAAAACACATGAAAATATGCTAAAATTAATTAATCTGTTGGTGTATCTAGATCTGATGCAGTCTTGGGACCCTCGTGATCATTGACCCAAGTGTAAGCCGTGTCCCCTTTTTGGGGCTCATTTTTGGGGCTAAAAAACTCGGCTTATACTTGAGTATATACACTTCTGATTCAGCCAGCTCAAAGACTCTTACAGTATATAATACACATAAATCCAAGCAAATCAAATCATAGAACACGAAATAATAACAGTGGGAAAATGGCCCAGAACGCTTGCGGCAATGTAAACAATGAGTATCACTTTAGAAACTGACTCTTATTTCAGCTACAAAGTTCTGAGTAACACAACAAAAGCGAGGCAAGCATTTAGGGACTGCCGGATTTGCATTCAATTAGCAACCCTTGCCTTTTGAAACCACAGCTTTACCATATTGCCAACATGTAGGGAACTTCAGTGAAGGCAAAAATCTTCAGTGAAGGCAAAAGATGATTATACACAAAGACAATCGTTAGCTAGTGTTGCTTCAGAATTTTCTTCTTTTCCTGTATGTGCTGGGATAATGGCATTCGAGTCCTGAGAAGAGAGAGCTCACTGCAGGTGGAAGTGGTAAAAGCTCCTTTAAAGTACTTTAAATAGTTTTAGAGGAGAATGATTTAATGATTTAAGAAAAACACTGCACCAGTGCAAGCTGTTGAAGAATAAGTACAGAGCTGCTCTCTTAACTCAACTTGGAAGTCTTTTGATGTTAAATTCACTGAAAGCACATTATGGGGAGAAACAGAGAACTTGGACAAAAAACATATCCATTAGGAGAATAAAACCCCATGCCATTATGAGTTTATTGTATAGGTAAATATTAAAAGATCTAAGTTCAATGGACCCTTGGGTATCAAGAAACTACAGTTTGGAGAAAATGGCTGAATGCAGTTTAGCTCAATGCTGGTCCTTTTGAAGTAAATTATGCAAGTACAAGAAACTGTCAAGGATACTATAAATGCAGAGGAGTATGAGAGAAAGAGAAATGCAATAGCAATAGCTATTACACTTATATACCACCCCATAGCACTTAGAGCACTCTCTGGGTACTTCACAAGGCAATTAACATTTTGCCCCCAACACGTTGGGTACTTGTTTTACCAACCTAGGAAGTATGTAAAGCTAATTAACCATAAATCCATTGGGATTGAACTCAGATCATGAGCAGCTTGGGTTGCAGTATTGCAGCTTAACCACTCTGCCAGAGGGTACAGCCAATTTATAGCCAGAGAAGACTGTGTTTGGCTTTCCAGATGTGCTGGTCTACAATTTCCAGCATTTTCACCAATGACTATACTGCACAGTGCTAATGGCAGCTGTGGCCCAATGACAAATTGAAGAGCTGCCCCTTGGCCAGTCTGGATTTTCAGTCTTCTGAGCAGGACGTTTTGCTTGTACAGCAGAAGTTCCTGCTAGAGGAATGATATCACAGAGAATCAAGTTTCTTAAAAGCTGAACAATATTGGAATTAGCTATTATTTTAATTTAAATCATTATGGTGGGAAGAAAGCAGGTGATATTCTTTATCGTCTGTCCTAATTTATTTATTTGAATTTATATACTGCCCTCATTGCCGGGGTGGCCCAGGGCAGTTTACAACATCATAAAAACCAAAGCCATTATCCAAAGCTTCAAATTTACAATTATTAAAATTTTAAAAGAAACAATAACCAATCAAAAATTAAAAGCTAAATCTTAAAGATAAAAAGATTAAAAGGCAAAATATTAGAATGCAAGGTTATTGACAGAAGCTGAAAGGCTGGAGAGTCTAGACCAGTGATGGCAAACCTTGGCACTCCAGGAATGCTGACTTGGGCTTCTGGGAATTGAAGTCCAAGAACACCTAGAGTGCCAAGGTTTGCCATCCCTGGTCTAGACCAGGGTAAGCAAACTTGGCTGTCCAGGTGTTCTTGGAGTTCAATTACCAGAAGCCCAAGTCAGTACAGCTGCTGATCAGGGCTTCTGGGAAGTGAAATCCAAGAACATCTGGAGAGTAAAGAATGAGGAATCCTGGTCTAGACAGAAGAAGAGGGAGTACTTCTTCAACAAATACCTAGTGTGGAACTCCTTGGCTCAAGAAACATGACAGCCATCATCTCAGGAGTTATACCTGAAGCACCCAGGCATGTAAATTCGCAGTGGTTACACCTAGAGAGGCAAAAAAGATGTAACCACACCGAGAACTTTCTCCACCATAGCTCCCACTCTCTTGAATGAACTACTTGTTAACATTCTGTAAACCACTTAAGGCATACCTATATCAACAAGCTTTTTACAGCCTATAAGGTCATTAGAATGGTGCAATGTTGACCTTGGACTTTTAAAATTGATATTGCCTCCTTTTACTGCTGCGGATAGTGTTTTAATTTGAATACTGCTATGGGTTTAAGATTTTTTATGCCATCTGGCTTTGTTTCCTGTGTTGTTTCCTGTGTTTTTATTGGGATGATTAAAAAAAAAGTTATATATAATTACACACACACACACACACACACACACACACACACACACACACACACACACACACACACACACACACACACACACACACACACACACACACACACACACACACACACACACATTGTAAGCCACCCTTAATGGCGCTTGCACCAAAAGGGCAGAATATAAATGTGAGTAAATAAATAAATAGATAAATAAATAAATAAATCTTGGGTGGTTTTTGAGTGGCCAATGCTGCAGGAGAGTTGATTTGATCCAGCACAACTCTTACATTAGTAATAGCAATAACATTTATATACTGCCCGATAGTACTTAGTGTACTCTCTGGATGGTTTACATGTAATTAGCATTTTGCCCCCAACATGTTATGTCCTCATTTTACCAACCTCAAAAGGATGGAAGGCTGAATGAACCTTGATCCCCATCAGGATCTAACTCACAACATTTTTCATGTGCATCTGTGAGTGTATGTAGGTAGGTGGTGTTTCAGTGATGTGGGCAGGATGATGAAAACTTGGTCCTGCATTCTTTTGTTTCTCCCAATTGTCTTCCTTTTAAAATTTCTTATGTTACTCAAGTGAGTAAAGATTTGATCATAAAAAGAAACAAAGAACCACTCTTAGGGTCAGATATTGCTCCTGGATAGGAGGTTATTGCTCATTAAACTAGAATTGAAGTGTGATTCTGCATAGGAAAGCCATAACTAGCCTTGTTCAGCTATGACCCTCTCTAGGCAGCCTTGAAAAATATTAACCTTGTAGGATTAATATGTAGAAAAATGTTCATGCAGTTTAAAAGGACTTTACACACTGAAATGTGCAATGGAAATGGAAAAAATGTGCAACAGAAATGCCAAAAATAATATTTCAGTGACATACTGTTCAGAGAGGCTGGCTTTATTACAGAATATTCAACTCAGTCCCTCCAGAGAAAAATCAGTGTGAATTAAAATCAAGCAAAGTCACATGTCCCAGCTAGAGGGTAAGAAAGGGTTCATGGGGTATATGCCACAACCTGTCAATAGTAGCAAAAACCTTAGATACACTACAATTTTGCTGGAGTATATTTGGGTCTATTTTTAAGACCAATTTTCCCTTTCCCTTGTCTAAGTTTTTAGAAGCACTTTAGGTTCTACAAGTTTTGGAAATCTGCAAACTTAAATTGGGCTGATTTATTATTATATTTTCACTTTCCCCTGAGATATGAAACATTCTATATAACTACAGCTCATTAGGATATAAAACATTTCTTAATCTTACTGCATCTTCAATGAAGTGGGTCTGGAAAGTTACTCAATGATGAATATGAAGAAAACGATGAATACAGTATGGTCTAATAATAAAGCAGCTTCTCGGTAATCAGTGAAAAGGAAGCAGCACAAGAACTGTAGCTAACAATCCCAATGAAAGTGTGTAGCATATCGGCAAACTTTAATATCTTGGAATTTGGTAAAATAAACAGTGGGGGTCACAGAGATGCAACAGAAGACAGAAAAGAGATAGTCTGGAACAGTTTCCTCAAGACAAAGAATGTAATATGCAACAAAATTGAAGACTAACTAGTCTGGTCAGGTTATCCTGCTATGGTAATAGAGTAGACCATGAATTCTCAACCTGCGGCCTGCAGCACCATTTCACGTGCCCCCCCTGGAAGTGCCATGTGGTGGAGGAAGGGCAAATTGACCATCCAGTTCTCAAAGCTGTCTGAGGAAGCATGACCCAGCTCCCAGCTTAAAAAGGTTGAGAACTCCTGGAGTAAACCATACTGCTAGTGACTCAACACTGAGCGTCAGGCGGCAGTTAATTAACCTAACAACCCAGAGGACTAACAGCTTGGGTGCCGAAGTCCACAGGGAAGGGTGTTGGAGCCCAAGTGGATTAAATCCCATTTGAATCCATATTGATGGAGGGCAGCAGCTTCATCAATACTGGCCTGGGACTGATGAGGACTTTGTGTGCCAAAAGGGTTCAGGACCAGAAAGTGACTTGTGGAGCTGGATCAGTGGTATGGGGGTCATGCTGTGATGGGAAGATAGATGAAAGGCCACTGCATTATATTCTCAGGACAGTCTTCATGGCTGATTGCCATGATGATCACCTATATTCAGATTTGGATACAGCACAACAACAACAAGAACATTGAGAATCAGAACATGATGCTATGTAATCTCCACTCTACTGTATGGCACAGAAGTGTGAATTTTGAAATAAACTGGATAGTTGCAGAACCAGAGGTTGAAAGTTTTATTCTCTACTGTGCTTCCTATGAGTAGGACCAGCCTGCGTAGTAATGGGCAAGCTGCACAGTCCCAGGGTGCCATAGAAAAGGGGAATGGTGAAATACTTCTGAGTATCTTATATGTAAAAAAAACCCTGGGAAGGATCACTCTAAGTTGGAATCGACTTGAAGGCAAACAATTGCTGGCTGGATAACTCGGTGATTTGAGTATCTTGCTGTAGAGTCAGAGGTTGGGAGTTCAATTTCCATTGTACCTCCAGGGAGAAGAGCCAACCTGTGTAGTGTTGGGAAAACTGCACAGCCCCAGGGCATCCCCAGAAGAAAGGAATGGTAAACCACTTCTGAGTATTCTCTACATAGAAAATCCGGGAAAGGATTACCATAATTCATAATTACTTTGATAGCAGATAATTATTATTGTCACGTTTCATTTTTTATTGTCTTTACCAATGACTCTTATTTTCTAATGAAATAAATTATAGTTTGTGCTGTATCTTTCTTCTCTGTTCCTGTCTGCTTCTAATTCTTCCCTTCCCTCTCTTCCACCAGTAAAAAGCAAAAATTAAAGGAGGAAAAAAGAAATGTTAAAATGTTGTAGCATTTCGGCTGGAATCCAGAACTGAAGATTAATACAGCAATGTGACATCAATGGCCCAAAAACCCAACCACTGGGTAGGCTAAGCATTCAGTTCCTGATCTTGGTGGTTCTCTGGAAAGCCTTGTGAAAAGAAAGATTACAGAACCAGCACTGGCATATTTCTAACCTCCCACCCCAATGTTTCTGGAGTATGTCGCTCATTTAAAACTCTCCTTTAATTGGGCAGAGTATTACATAATGGAACCAGAGTTTTAACCTGAGGGTGCCAATCATGGTCACCCTGCTGGAAGTCAGGTATGTGAGTACAGTTGGAACTTGGGGGAATTGCTCTTTTAAAAATCCACTTCCCAGAATCCCCCAAACAACATAAGCATGGATTTGCCTGATTAGAATTTGTGAACTGCAGTCCAAAAGAGGTAACATTTATAAGTTCTCTGTACATCTTTTTCTGCCACCTTGTCTGTAACGTATCCCTTGAGATAGTTGTTTGACAAGCAGTCTCAACATTATTTTGCAAAATATGCTGACAGAGCTAATGAAATTCCTGGGTTCAGTAACACTGACTCTCTCAAGGTGGACATGACAGAAATGGTTCCTTTGTTTCCAGGAAAGAGTTTCCCAAACCATTGAAGATAGCAAAGCCTCTCAAGAAACCAGGCTATGAGCACCAGAGCTCTATTACATGGTGACGGGAAATTGCATAAGACAACAAATTGGAGACATGAGACAGGATATGGAACTGATTCTATTCTAGCCTGACAGAGACAATTACTGTGCTAATGCTGACTAAGTTGCCTTTGCGTTTGGAGCCAATAAAAATCTTCATGACTTCCTTGAATAAGCCATAAATAAATTGTGGAGGAACTTTGAGTGGAGGGTCACCTACTTGTTAGAAGATGACACCATTAAAGTGCTGCACTCTATATGCCAGATAATTTGGAAAATGCAGCAGTTTATGTTCCAAATCCAAAAAGGGGCAGTGCCAAAAATATTCCACCTATCATACAGTTGTGCTCATCTCACACACTAGCAAGGTCTTACTCAAGATCTTATAAACCAGGCTTTAGCAGTATGTGTATCAAGAACTACTGGAAGCTGGATTCCAAAGAGGCAGGGGAACTAAAGACCAAATTACCAACATTAGCTGGATTATGGAGAAAGTAAGGGAGTATCAGAAAACCGTAAACATTTGTTTCATTGATTATGTCAAAGCTTTTGATTGTGTGAAGCACAGCAAGCTGTGACAAGTCCTTAAAGAGATGTGAGTATCAGACCACCTCACCTATCTTCTGGGATACCTGTACGCGGGTCAAGAAGCGACAGTTAGGCCCATATATGGAACAACTGATTGGTTTAGAATAGCAAAAGGAGTACAACAAAGCTCTATATTGTCACCCTGCTTATTTAAGTTATATGCAGAGCACATCATGCATAATGCAGAGCTGTTGTGCTTGCTTGTCTGTCATTTTGCTTGAACACATCCTGCTCCCTTTAACCTCTGAATTTGGTGTATAAAAACCATGCCTGCAAATTTTACTCCTTGTCTGAAGAAGTGGACTTGATCCATGAAAGCTAACAATAAAAATATAGCAGTTAGTCTTTAAAGTGCTACAGTGTTTTTAATTGTTTCATTTATTTTATTTTGTTTTCTGATATGCAGAGCTGGAGGAATCATACCACTCTAATAGCATAAAGTGAAGAAGATCTAAAGAACCCCTTGATGAGGGTGAAACAGAGTGCAAAAGTTGGCATCAAAAAACCAAGATCATGGCATCTGGCCCCATCACTACCTGACAAATAGAAGGGGAAGCAATGACAGACTTTACTGTCTTGAGATCCAAGATAATTGCAGACGATGACTGTAGCTATGAAATAAAAAGATGCTTACTCCTTGGGAGGCAAGCTTTGTCAAACTTAGGCAGCAGAATAAACAGGAAAGGCATAACTTTTCTGACAAAAGCCTGTATTGTTAAAGCAATGGTCTTCCCAGTAGTAATGTCTGACTGTGAGTGCTGGACCATAAGGAAGGCTGAATGCAGAAGAATAGTTGGAGATGAATTTTAAGAATTCCCTGGACTACAAGGAGATCAAATCAGTCAATCCTAAAGGAAATCACCTTTAGGACAGATACTGAAGCTGAAGCTCAGATACTTTGGCCACCAAATGACAAGAGAGTACTCACTGGAGAAGGCCCTGATGCTAGAAAAGATCAAAGGCAAAAGGAGAAGAGGGTGGCAGAGGATGAGATGGTTAGACAGCATAGTTGACACAGTGTGTGTGGATCTGGATGGACTCTGGATGATGGCAGATGATAGAGGAGCCTGGAATGCTGTGGTCTATGAGGTCACAAAGGGTTGGACTTGACTGTGTGACTCAACAACAATGAGGTTACTGGTGACATGAAAGCAGCCTCATTGGTGGGTCCCCTGAGCAGAATTCCTCCAGAAAAAATCCTTCCAACCTAGAATAATTTCTGACATTATTATTATTACTGGTGAAATTGATGAACAAAGGAAAAAAAGTGTTCAAAGTAAAAGAGGAAAAAGAGACAGGACCCTATGTTAAAAAATTGCAAAAATCAATCTATTTTTCAATTTGACTCTGAGTTAAGTTGCTGGCTGAGATGATGTCTTTTGGAGTTATACACTGTTTGGTGGGAGGAACTGATATTGATGTATCTGTGTTGCTTTGCGATGCTCTACTTGTATATTTATGTTTGAAAAAATTTACAAGAACACAACACTCTTTCCTTGCAAGGAAATTAATCCTACTTCTGTTTCCCATTGCTGGGGTTTCCTCCTTCTCTGGGAAGATGGGAGCAGGAAATACAGTAATAATATGAGTGTCTGGGGAAGGCCCCCCCCCCCCCCGCAAATAGTTAAATAGCCCCAAACATGTTGTTGTATAAGTTGTGACCCCCTTCATTTTCTTTTGTAAAGAGTGCTGCAGTTCTTTGTGTACATTAGAGTAGCAGCATGAGAACTCTCCTTTTTCCTGGACCATTAAACATTGCATCAAGAGGAGAAAATGAACCTGCAGATTGACTAGATCGCATGACATTTCTTCACCAATACTGTAATACATCACTGGGGTGGAAGATAGGTATTAATGACTTAAGATAATTTTACTGCATCAGTTTGCAGGCATCAGACTGGATTGTGGCGTAACAGGAAGACCCTTTTCCATTCTGGGGTGGCAAAGAAGAGCCTGACAGTACAGACCGGTCATTCCAGAGCAGAGTACAGTATTTTCCTTTCCATAACTCAGATATGTAAGACCATGAAACAGCTTTCTGCTTAAAAAGGCATGTAGAAATTGCAAACTTTATCAGAGTTATTGAAATCATATGTAACAAAAAGACCAGATAAATGGCAAATTAAGGAGTTGTCTTTCTGATACAGACTTATTGCTCTGAAAGAAAAGAGCACTATTAGCTAGCTATCATTTTAACACAATGAACATGGAGAGGTATTCTCTGGGATCTTATCGTCAGGGAAAATTGGCTCAGTAACGAACTTCAACGAGATTAGAAGACCCAATTTCCTCATTCTAGTCTTCCAATTATCTGAAACTGAAAGCCAGTCATGGAGAAAGCATAAGCTTTTAGGCCAAGCCACATATTATGGGCTATGATGGAGGAGAAATATGCTACATGCCCAGAATGGGGTCAGGTGCCATTTTAAAACATCAGTGTCTGGCATTTATTATCCTATTAGAGAGGTTAAAACCATCTGTGTAATTTGGGTTAATTAATGTGTTTTATCTTATTTCTGTTTTGATTATGACTGTTCTACTTTTCTTGTTATAGTATTTTTGTTTCCACCTTTATGTTTATTTTAGGATCTTTAGCCTTTAGACAGACAAACAGATAGAGATTTTCAGTTGGATTATTATATTATTATTTCAATTTCAAGCCTCACAAAGATGCTTAATATCTATCCTGCAAGCCAGCACTTTCACCATCCATTATGTACAATGCAACCAATTTGACCGATCCCTTTTGCTGTTGAATGCCAGATTGATCCAAAATAAACATCAGTTCATCCAGGATCTTATCTTGAAAGAAGGGATTGACCTGGTATGTATAACAGAAAGCTGGATGGGTGTGTGTGTTGGGGAAATATTTCCCCCTCCTTACCTTGGGCACCCATATATCCATCATGCATCAGAGTAACTCTGAAAGGGGTGGTTTGTCACCAGCATCTTCAGGGACACCATCAAAAGTAGCAGACACTCTGCCTTGTCGAGTCCAGGCCTGGAGTGTCTCATGTAGCAATGGGATCTAGGGACAGATGTGAAATAACATCCAACACTTTCCCTCCCACAGCTTCATTTTGGCAGCAGTGCTTCTGAGAGCATTGTTTCTGGGGGATGTCAACATCCAGGTGAAGATGAATCTGTTTGATAGAGATGTGGAGTACATGGAGCCCATGACCTCCCTGGGGTCAGACCTATATATATCAGACCTATAACACACAGCTTGTTATAAGATCAGGAGAGAAGCAGCAGCAGACACCAAGAGAACTAAGCAAGAGAATGACCCTCAACATCCTCTGAATGGACATTAGCTCTCAAGTCAGCTGGCTTAGATCCAGGAAGAGCTTTATGGTAAGAACAAACATTCTCAAGGGCACACAGAGCAAAACCAAATTAAAATATGGAGGAAGGCGATCACAGGGCAAGGAACATCAGTAAAATAGAACATAGTTGAAGATCTCAACCTCCCCTATGTCACTTGGAAGACCTTGAATAGGCTGAGGGTTGGAGTCCCTAAATGCAAGACCAACATGCTCGGGGGGGGGGGGGGCTGCTGGTGGACAACAACACGTGGTGTGAAGGCAGAGAGATACAGAATCCAGCCCATTTACTAGTATGACAACTACTGACAGAAACATGCACCAATGAAGACTTAAGTTTGGCCAATGACAAAGCCAAGAAAGTGACTTCATTTTGGCAGACTAGGATTTGACCAGCATGTGAAAGAAGAGGCTCATTACACTCTTCACCTGGTGTTTTCTTTGGGGCAGGGAGATCATCCAAGGGTAGTGGATTTATCTACCATTCCCTTGTCATGGTTGGATCATTATCTGCTAAAGTTTACCTTGAGATTAGTGATCTCTTCCATGGGGAAAGAAGACCAATATGGATGGTCTGCCCTCACAGGCTTCTGTATCCCATTGTTTTTCAGGCAGCCTTGGGAGGATTTCCAGCCAAATGGGATGGTGATCCTGTTGAAGCCCTGGCTGACAATCGGTATGCAGCATTGACCCCTGCTAATGACAGGATTGCTAATGACATGATTGCTAATGACAGGATTGCTCCTAAACACCTTTTCAGTCTATTGTTTTGGCTCACTAATGAACTTTGGGATTTGAAAAAAAATTAGGAGAAGGCTAATGAACAAATGGAGGAAAGCTCCCACAGATACTAATTTCACTGATGTAAAAAAAGTATTCTGCCAGGTATGCTATTTCAATAAGATCAGCTAGAATTGCATGCAATTCAAAGGTGACTATAGAATAATCTAATAATGAAATGGAGCCCCCCCCCACATCTTTTGTATGCTTATAAGTACTGTACTGAGAAGCCATACATGCCTCAGCCTGATGTCATGACAGGAGGATCATTTGTGCTCCTGTCTGAAGGAGATGATCGTTTGACCCATTCTGAAGAAGCTGGGGTTAGTGGTCAATGACTTAAACCACTACAGGCCAGTCACTAACATTCCATTCTTGAGCAAACTCATTGCTGTGGTGGCAGATCAGTTACACATATTCCTGAAAGATACAGATCCTCTTAAAACTTTCCAGTTGCGCTTCAGGCTGTGCTATGGTACCAATACAGCACTGGTTGCACTACTTGATGACCTCTTAAGTGGATCCGATGGGGCAGTGCTACCAATGCTCTTACATATAAAGTAACCTAGGAAATAGAACCTTGGTAGTTGAAACCAAAAGTCTGTTTCCCTCCAGTTTCCTGCTTCTCACAAGAGCCATTTATGTGCCTCCTGGGATGCCAGAAACAGGTTCTGTGGGTACTCTTGTGTCATGCTTCAAGTCATCAGTGGGACACAGCCTCTGAATCTAAAGTTTCCATTTACACATCATGACTAGCAGGGTTGGCTCTGTCTTTCAGCAGAGCAAGACAACCGATATTGATGAGCAGGGAATGCTGGTGATGTGCGATCCAGATGGCCTATCTTAACCACCCTCAGGTAGTCTGCATGTACAACAGAGTACTATGTGACTCAGACCTTAGAAAAACTGCCTGGGGGAGTTTGGAAGTGGTAGTCAAGAAAAGGAATGTTTCCAAGTTCTGATCTTAGCACCAAGTGTTGAAGTAAGGTTCAGCTGCCACACCAATTGCTTTTGCCACACAATGAAGAGATCTGCCACCTTGTTCTCCGCTTCAGGGAGCAAACTGTTTTTGGCCAACAAATAGCAAATCCAGCACTCAAATCATTATACAGTACTGCATTGGGGGAAAGATTTGTTGTTAGCAAATGGTAGTAAAAGGAACTTTTATTTAACTCTTCTAAAGCAGTTTCTGAGATGTTTTTGTTTAAAACAAAGGAATGCTGGATTCTCTTTCTATCTCTTTGCATGATATATTATATGCACATTTGCTTCCCAAGAGGAAGCAAGTTCCATAGTATGGAAGCATCAGAAAAGGTCAACTGTTGACTCTGAAAAGCGATTCTCTTAAGGCATAGTGTTAACAATTTGTTAAACTGTGTTTTCTCCAAGACATGACATTGGTAACACATCTTTTCATGGCTACCATTGTAGCCTTTAACCAATGGCAGACTCAAAGGAGTAAAGAGAACATCTGATGCTTGAAGCAGAAGCTTCTTGTTTTCCAGGCTGAGGTTCAAAAGATCTCCTTTCAGGAAGAAAATCCTTCTTTCTCAGACATGTACAATCCTCCGTAGCATTAAGGGGGCAGGGAAGAGCCTGAGAAATATTGAAACAATGATATATGGCTCAAATGCACGAAAGGACTCTGCTGCTTGAAAGGAATATAAGATTAGAGATAAGATCTGTGTTTCCCACTGTTTACTCAGCACAGATCATGCCATAATAAATCCTCCAAATGGAGTTTTGTTGAAACAAATGAAGCTATTTCCCACCCAATGCACTTTCCTCCAAATGCAATCCATGTGCCAGGGTGGTGGTGGCTGGTGGTTCAGCACAACCCTGATACATGTTCAAAGGCAGGAGGCAGAGGCTGCTAACGAGAAAGAAGGTTGTTATACACTCCCAGACTCTTGCCTGGGAAAGTTTCTGACACTTACTTTGTCTCTGCACTTGGCTGATTTTGGAAGGAGCACTGGAAAAATGACAGAAGATAAAATGCTGTCCTATTATTTATCGCTCTCTTATCCTCATGTTGAAGCAATCCCTGTGCTGTTCTTTCCAGGCTGCCAGTTCTGGAGGGACAAGAATTCTACCCCAAAGAACATAACTATTGCTCTCAAGGGATTCCAAGATAAGGCAGGCAGGGTCAAGAGAAGGAAGCAGCTCCCCCTTTGATTGTAAAGGTCACCCTTGTTTAAAAGCCAGTTGTATCCACCTCTATGGTTTAGTGCTCATCTCTGTTTATAGCCAAAGAGCCAGTGCTGTCTGTGTTTGCAGACGTTTCCATGGACATGTAACTGGATAAGTAACTGAAGTGGTACTTATTTATCTACTTGCAATTTCTTGCTTTCAAACTGCTAGGTTGGCAGGAGGTGGAGCAGAGACAGGAACTCACTCCATCGTGCAGCACTTGGGTCTCAAACTGCTGACCTGCCAACCTTTCAGTCATCAAGTCCAGCATCTTAACCACTTAGTCACCACAGCTGAAGCAGGAGTCAAAGGCTCTTGTGATAGATGTGGTCTCCTTAGACACAAGTTCCCAACTGCGGGTCATCATATTTTCAGCAAAGCTGGACTAAGGGTGCAGGGCTCTCAGTGGCTAAGAGCCCATTTTCTCACCATTCAACAATAGCTGAGCTCCCTTTGTTTTGATTTACGGTGTTTGCCGGCGTATAAGATGCAGTGGAGTATAGGATGCATCCTGCTATTATCAAAATATGGTTGGGATTACTATGATTTTGTTCTACATTACTATGTCAGATGCCCTGAGTCACTCTGCGAGTAGGGCAGCATATAAATGTGAACAATAAATAAATAAATAAATAAATAAATAAATAAATAAATAAAACAGCCCACTACAGGCCACTATACAGAACAAGACACACTCCATTTTTCCAGTGTATTTTAAGGGGGGGAGGGAGTGGGTCTTATATGCCAGGAAATATGGTAATTATTGTAGCTGTAGTTGTACACAGAATAGTGGAGTAAAATAGCATGGGATCAGGCTATTAGTTTCATTCTCGTTGCAAGGTGAAACATTTGCTTACAGATTAAGATTGCTGTAATGTATGTTGCATTTGCTTGCTAAGCCAATTTGCCTGGATCAGTTTGTACATGTAGGGCTCCAGCCATATAACTTTGGTTGCCAAATGACAACCCCCACAATCCTGGCCTCCTGGGCAAAATGGTTGGGGACAACAGAAGCCACAGCAGAGAACATCTGGAAGACCCAAGGCTGGAAACCACTTTCTTACAGCAGTAATTAATCAGAAGTATGCAACATGAAAAAGCCAAAATAAATTGATAAAACAGACCTACAACTACAACAGTTTCCTATGAACCCAAAGCATACACAAAAGATGAAGAATCTATCTAGTTTGCTGACTAATTAACTATACTGAATTCTGTGTATATAAAAAATACTATTCTAATAGGGGTTTATTTTGGTGATAGATACTTCAGTGTTTAGAAAAACTAAATTTCTGAAATCCAGTATCTTCTGGTCAGCACAGCCATTCAGCTAGGAAATTCAGAAAGCTAAAGTCCAAAATATAAATTTTCCAAGTTCTTGTTTCTTGTACCATATACATTCTTAGAGTATGTTCCAGGTCTGCAGCAAGTAGAACAGCCATATATTCAACCATGCAGGAAAAAGTAAAATTGATACATCTTCCCATCATTTACTTTAAATTATGTGATTATTCCTTTTTTCTATCCTTTTCTGTTTATTTACCTTGAATCATTTATTACCTTCTAGATGGCTAAAGGTGACCAGAATCTCTAAGACTGTTCACACCCATGTGGCTGGTTGGATGCTTGTTTCTAAAGCCAGCTGAGAAAAGCTGGACAGTATATATACTTCTTTATTTTTTTAATATAATACACAGACTCTTTAATTTATAATTTATCCTTCTTTCAAAAATATATATTCTTGACGTGGAATATATATTCCTTTCCCTTTTATTAGTGTGTAGTCCAAAAATTCTGCTCAAATTTCTTTAAAATCCAATCTCTTTATAATTCCTTTTTTTGACTCTTGATTCTGATGCTAATTTGTCATTTATTGCTATACTCCACATTTCTCTATATCTATACCATTCTTCTAATTCAATTTTACTATCTGATTTCCATTTCTAAGTTATAACTTATCTCATTCCAGTTAACATTATACTGATCTTTTCTCTCTAATTTTTTACCTTCGAAACTTAAGAACAAAGCACCCCTCAGCCTGTAGAGGAGGTCTAGGTGTCCAGTCTTTCATTACGGTTCCTAAAGTAAGTCACTTGATGCCCTCAAACCAGAAAAATGTCTTCTTATCATTCACAACATGTACAAAGAAAGAAACTTACCTGCACTGACAGTGATGGCTTCAATGAATTGTTCTCTCCAGCTGTTTGTCCCAACCACAAGCGCAAGGTTTGTCTTTTTAATGAGCTTGTCCACCGTGTTCTGCAGAAGGGCAAACATCAGAATGCTAAGCACACCATCAGTTCAGAACTGCCATACCAGTTGTGGGGTTCCAGGAGATGCAGCCCCTCAAAATATTTTTCCCAAGGTCTTTGGTTCAGAGACTTGGGCTCACAAATGTTAACTCAAAGCTACCTGCAGAAAACATTGTTCTAATATTAATATTAACCCCGAAATGTGACTGCAACTGGGCACACTATTCTTCTCCAAATACACTTGAAATATATGGCCCAAAGATTTGTTTGCACAACTTTAGTGTCAAGCTTGTTTTAACTAGCTTACAAAGAGACTAGCCAATGGCCTTGCCCATGCTGGCTATAAAAGGAGGATGCCACTTTTCTGCAAAAAGCATGAAGATTATTCAGTTTTTTTGTCTTTAATCAAGTAGACTTGTAGAGGAGGGATGTGGCAGTCTAGCTCCTATTTGCCAGCAGGGTAAATTTATGTGATGCTTATGGAGAATGGGTGTTTTCCTCTTCTACAGCTAGCAGGAATACATATTGGGCAGACTCTCGGAAGAGGGATGGAGCAATCCATTCCCCTCTGCCAGCCTATCCTCTGCACACACAGAATGACTACCAGGCAAGTTATAATTTTGCAAGGGCATGTGTCTACTTTTGAATCATTATTTTGTACTGAAAAGCCCGACATCAAGAACTCTCACAGCTCTCTAGGCATGGGAACATAAGTCTGGGAAAGTTACATTTGTAAAATTCAAGCCCTAAATCCCCTAGCCATCCTTGTATAAATTTTGCAAGAGGGCAGCACTTCCCAACATTTTAGTAGAAACTCCTGAATATCAGTACAGTAGTACCTTGGATAATGATGAGACTTGGTTCCACGAGTCTCGTCGTTATCCGGTTTTTAACACTGTGCGATACATTGATCGCACAACGCTTAAAAAAGCCCTGTTTCCCTGGAGGCTGCAGCAAGCCAGAACATCAGGATTTGAATCCTGACGTTTTGACTTGCTGCACTTGCTGAGGACGTCGGGGAAGCCCAGAAACAGCTTGGATCGGGTCTTCCCACCTCCCTGGACCCGGCGGGGGTGGTGGTGGGGGGGTCAGGGAGCCCAAAATTGGTAAAAAAAATGTCCCGGGACGGGACTGTAACTCAGTCCAGATTAGATCTCTAACCAAACTCAAAGTGTGGTCACGAGGATGGGAAAACAGATGAAGAAATGGAGCTCTTATGCTGTTTTGAAAATTGAACACTCTGATAGACAAACTGTGCCTCCAAAAGACTTTCATTTTCTGTCCCAAGAAAACCTAAAGTTCAAAGCAGAATTTGGAAAAGTTATTTTTTATACAAGTTCCTAGCATCTCTATCCTGCATAGACAGCAGTTGACTGTGAAAAGAATTCATAGCGCAACGAGCAGCTCATGTGCCAGGATACTTTCAAAGGCATTGCCACTTGATGTGTCCACATTATGGACAAGTCTGGCTTGGGAACATGACATTAGAGTGAATGCCAGCAATAGCGCCGCCCCACCAATTTGTAATTCAACATAAAAGCCTTACGTCCGATGAACAACATTTATACAGAGACTGACTTTTGCCAATTAAGCAAATTAGCCAGTGTTGCTTTGTGCATTTCCTTTTTCCAGCAATGCACTGTTAATGTTGCAATCTTAAGTATGTTCTCTCAATCTTCTTAGTTAACAATTATTTTTTCAAAATACATATTAGCTTTGGATAAGTTGATTTAAAATTGGTTTAGCTTTTTCTTGTCAGACTCCTTGAGATGTCACTTTTGGAAACTGGTGAAAGAAGCCATAAATTCATGGGAAATGATCCAGTGCCCCATGGGCAGGCATATTTGTGCGCCTCCTCACAAGACAGGAAGCGACAGGGATGGATAAATAATTAATCTTCTTATGAAATGTTGGCTTATTTGTTTATTTATGGCTTCCTCAGAGATAAAATTAAAACATTTCAGTCCTCATGATTGATTGAAATACCTGTTTGAAATCTCAGAAAGTAGGAAATGATTATTAAATAATATACCCAACAGGATAGTTCCTTATTGTGATAAGCAGGGGGAATAAAGATTATGCATAGTGAAAATGGTAGAATAAAGTCAACTTCAGTCCCTTCTTTGGGAGAAAGCAGGACAGAAATCCAAAAATATACATAATCCATACATTATACAAATCTGCTTAATCTGCACAGTTGCTACAGAACTTTTGTCTGCTTGTTTATTAAGTGGGCACAGAAATCCTTATTAAACAATTTGGGCCACAGAGAAACAAACCTGTTTTGGGGACTACCCCATTTAACTGATTCTGAGTGGAAAAGAGGGCCAAGTTTAAGCAGAAACAAGGTCTGGTGGTATGTCTTCATGAAAAGGTAAAATAAAGGTCTCCCTTGCTCAAAAGCCAGTCGTGTCTGACTCTAGGGGGTGGTGCTCATCTCCACTTACATCCAAAGAGCCAGTGCTGTCTGTGTCTGCAGATGTTTCTGTGGTCATGTGACAAGCATGATTAATGCCAGAGCACATGGAACGCTGTTACCTTTCCTGACAGGGCAGTACCTATTTCGCTATTTACAATATCCTGCTTTCAAACTGCTAGGTTGGCAGGAGCTGGGACAGATGACGGGAGCTCATTCCATTGTGCAGCACTCGAGTCTCGAACTGCTGAGCTGCCGACCTTCTGGTCTTCAAGCTCAGTGTCTTAACCACTAAGCCACTGTGATCAACATAGGTAAAGGTCAACCTTGCTCAAAGCCAGTCATATCCGACTCTAGGTTTCAGTGCTCATCTCTGTTTCATAACCGAAGAGCCAGCACTGTCTGCTTCTGCAGACATTTCCATGGTCATGTGGCAGGAATGACTAGACACCGGAGCACGTGGAATGCTGCTTACCTTTCCACCAGTGGTGGGCAGCAAAAATTTTCACTACCACACCGAGGGTGGAGCCTACATCATGGGCGATTTAGTCATGCCTGCCACATGGCCATGTATACATTTGCAAACACAGGCAGCACTGGCTCTTTGGCTGTAAATGGAGATGAGCACTTCACCCTAGGGTCAGATATGACTGGCTTTTGAGCAAGGGAAACCTTGAATCAATTGCAGGGAGAAAACCTGATGGGGCAGGGAAAGGAGGTGGGCATGGCCACCCAATTTTGCTCCCCCCCACGAAGGCCACCCAATTTCGCCACCTCCCTGCCCAGAGGCCACCCAATTTTGCTACCCTCCCCCCCTCCTGGGTGTGCGCGCGAACCTGTTGCTGCTAACCACTGCTTCCCACCCAAGTGCTCCCTATTTATCTACTTGCAATTTCTTGCTTTTGAACTGCTAGGTTGGCAGGAGCTGGGACAAAGACAGGAACTCATTCTGTCCTGCAGTATTCAGGTCGTTAACTGCTGACCTTTTGCCTTCTAGTCAGCATCTTAGCCACTTGAGCCGCTGCATACTGCACCTTAAATTCGTAGGATTCTTCGATGATCACTTCTAGCTTCGCATGTTCCCCTAGAATGGGCCGCCCCATTTCTGCAATGCGCCGTTCTTCCTCCTCTTTGCTCGTCAGCGGCTGCTTCTCTTCATTCTCTTCTGCCAAAACAGAAACGAAGCACAGAGATTTAAACTGTTCACTTTTTTGCAGCTGGCCTATCAAAGGGGGAGCTACAGGCAGACATCTGTTACAGAAAATGGACAGGCCATTAACCAAGAGGGCAAATACCTGTGTGGTTAAGGCCTGGAATGTACTGTTGCAGATGGCTTGCCTGGAAGCTTTTGCAAATGAGATTGTTGGCTTGTAACATCTCTGAATTATACACACAGTTTCCTTCTTCTCTTCACTTGTCTTGTTAAACTGGTGATACTGTGGCTTGTTTCTGCAACTCATGGAAAAGTTTCTGTTTTGCACATTAGTTAACACTGACAGCCATCTTCACCCAGCTCAGCCCATCTAATTCAATACTGTTGATACTGACTGGCAGCTGCTCTCCAGAGTTTCAACCTTTAACCAAAAAAAACCTTTCCCACTCAAAACGTGGGCTCCCCCATGAGTGAAAACAGAGTCTGTCATAGTATGATGGTGGCTTAAAATTCTCCACAGGAAATTCAAGCCTTTTGGGAAACTAACTATCAGAAAGCTCCTCAGCATTACTATTCTCCCAACAAGCTAAGATGACCCCTATGGTTTCTGTGTGATTCAGGCTTGTATGAGGCTAGTTAGCCACCTGCATGTCCATCAACGTGCTTGCTGCTCAGTCTCACTCCTTTTTCTTTTTCCCTGAATGATGAAGCTGGTGGAGATGATCATGTTCAGAAATGAAGGATGAACTATCACAATTCTCCCTCATGACTTGGCTTCATAGTGGGTGAGAAATAATACCAGAGAGAATTTCAAGGAAGAACTTATTTTCAGCTTTTGGTTAAGGTGGCTGAGCTAATTTAGCTTCTTACATGATTTTTGACAAGAAACATTGTTTAATTTAACAGACAGATTTAGGCTTCTACTTCTTTTGTTTATTTGTTTATTTATTATTTCAATTCATATCACCACCCCATGACTCCAAGGACTCTGGGTTGCTCATAAAAAGATTAAAAGGAATAAAAAACCACAAGATTAAAACATATAAGATTTAAAAATTGAGAAAATTAAAAGCTGACCATGATAAGGGACAAAGACGGCAAGGAGTTAGCTGATGCAGAAGAGATTAAGAAAAGATGGGAAGAGTACACAGAGGAACTCAACAAAAAGGACCTCAACACCCCTGATAACTTCAATTCTGAGGAAATTGAACTTGAGCCAGACATCATAGAGAGTGAAGTCAGAAAGGCCCTAAAAACCACTGCAAACAACAAAGCCAGTGGAGATGATGGTATTCAAGTTGAACTTTTCAAAGCCCTACAAGATGATGGAATCAAATTATTACATTCTATATGCCAGCAGATTTGGAAAACACAACAATGGCCACAGGATTGGAAAAGATCAATATAGGTTCCAATCCCGAAAAAGGGTAATGCCAAAGAATGTTCAAATTATCGAACAATTGCGCTCATCCCACACGTTAGCAAGGTGATGCTCAAGATAATACAGGATAGACTGCAACAGCATGTGGAGAGAGAATTACCAGAAGTGCAGGCGGGGTTCAGAAGAGGCAGGGGGACTAGAGACCACATCGCCAACATAAGATGGATCATGGAAAAAACAAAGGAATATCAGAAACAAGTCTACTTCTGTTTCATTGACTACACCAAAGCCTTTGACTGTGTGGACCACAACAAAATGAGGCAAGTAATTAAAGAGATGGGAATACCAGAACACCTTATATGCCTCATGAGAAATTTGTACAAGAGTCAAGAAGTAACAGTTAGGACAGAATATGGAATGACGGAGTGGTTTGGAATAGGAAAAGGAGTAAGACAAGGCTGCATTTTGTCACCCTGCTTATTCAACTTATACACAGAGCACATAATGCGCAAAGCAGGGTTGGACAAATCACAACTTGGGATCAAAATTGCTGGGCGAAACATGAAGAACTTGAGATACACTGATGATACTACCCTAATGGCAGAAAGTGAGGAAGACCTAAAGAAGCTGCTGCTTAGGTTGAAAGCTGGCTTGAGACTCAACATCAAGAAAACCAAGATAATGGCAACAGGCCCTATCAGTCCCTGGAAAATAGATGGGGAAGAAGTAGAAGCAGTGACAGAATTCACTTTCTTAGGATCAAAGATCACTGCAGATGGTGATTGCAGCCATGAAATAAAAAGGTGACTGATGCTTGGGAGAAAGTTATAAGAAACCTGGGGAACATAGTTAAAAGGAGAGATATCACCTTGCAAAAAAAAAAATGCATAGTCAAAGCAATGGTATTTCCGGTGGTAATGTATGGTTGTGAGAGCTGGACCATTAGGAAAGCTGAGAGCAGAAGAATAGATGCCTTTGAAATGTGGTGTTGGATGAGAGTTTGGAGAGTCCCCTTGACAGTGAGGAGAACAAATAGGTTGATTCTAGAAGAAATAAACCCTGACTGCTCCTTAGAAGGTCAAATAGTAAAGATGAAGCTAAAGTACTTTGGACACCAAATGAGAAGAGAGGATTCATTTGAGGAATCACAAAAGAAGAAGGGGGCAACCAAAAATGAGATGGCTAGATGGTATTGTAGATGCAACGGGCACAGAGCTGGGCAGGCTGGGGAAGATGGTGGAGGACAGAGGTGCCTGGCGGGGCAATGGTCCATAGGGTCACAAAAGGGTCGGAATCGACTGTGCAACCAAACAACAACAACAAAATAAAGGTCATTCCCTCCCTTTTAAAAGGGGACATCTGGTGGCTTTATTCATAACTGAGAATACACAGTTTCTTTTGGTAGGAGGGAATTAAATGTTTTGTTTTCTGCCAAGCCCTTGAATTTTCCTTTCCTTTCCTCTCTCATTTCCCCTTTGTTCTTGGAAAGATATGAATTTGGAAGTAATGCTACTTGATTGGTGTGTAAAAACAATAGGAAGTAATTTGTTAATTTGAATGCTTCCCAAGACAATGGAGATGGAGATGAAAGTGGGCGGGAAAGATCTGATTTTTGTTTTGCTTGAAGTAAATTCCTCTGACAAATCCTACAGCCTTGTGAGAGAAATGCGGCATGACCAGATAGCAAAGTTGGCTGGAGTTACCAAGAAGGGATTCCAGGTGGCAGTACAGGGCAGTACTTCATAGATGGTTGCAACACGGCTACAGGGGCAGACCCATAAAAAAGAATTATAGGCAGGCAATTTTGCATGTAGCAGCACAGAGATGTTGAATTTATAGAGAAGCAAAGGATGGCACAAATTAGACTTGGACAAACTGGAGCCTTCTTAGTGTGTTCGGGGCATATCTCTCATCATACCCTGCCAGAAAACCAGGCTGGGACGCTGAAGGTTGTAATCCAAATGTACCTGGAGGCTGGGGGGCTGATCCAGTTTTTCTAGGGGAGCTGAACAAGGACTGTCACCTTCTGTCCATGGGTCCTATTTGCAGTGGCGTAGCGTGGGGGGGGCGGGGGGGCGGATGCCCCGGGCAGCAGCTTTCAGGGGGCGGCAAAATGTCCCCTCCCCACCCTTTTGCTGGCGAGCGCCCCGCGTGCGCTTCGCCGCTTGCAGGCGAGGAGGAGAAAAAGGGTTTTTTTTAGGCGGACAATTCAAGGAGGGGCCCGCCCGCCCGGCTGCTCGCCTCTGCCCACCCAGCCACCCACCCAGCTTGCCGTGAGATGGGGCGCTCATCGGGGGTGGGTGGGGCCGTGGCGGGGAGCCCCCGGTGGGTGGCTGGGCAGGAGGAGGTGGGCAGCGTGTGCGCGCACGCGGGCCGCCCGCCAGGAGAGCCCCCGACGGCCGGGCGGGCGGGCGGGCCCCTCTTTGAATTGTCCGCCTAAAAAAAACCCCTTTTTCTCCTCCTCGCCTGCAAGCGGCGAAGCGCACGCAGGTTGCTGCCCTCGCGGGCTGAGGGCAACCTGGGGTGATCCTTCCCCACGGAGGGATTCAGCCGCCCGCCGGTTTCCCGCTCCCAACCCGGGCCCCGTTGTGGGCAGCTGGCCAAGCGCCTTCCTCCCAGCTCCTCCTCCTCCCGCTAGCCAAGGCGACCCTTCTCCATAGGCTGTTGGCTGGCAGGCCGCGAAGCCTCTGGTGGGGCGCTGGGCTCCCCTCGGCTGTTTGGACCCGAGCGGGCTTCCCGGTTTAGCCCTCTGGGCTTCGCCTAGGCCGCCCCGGAGGCCCGCCGCCACCGCCTCGCCCACTCCACCCAGGCGCGCTCCGTCCCTTGGGGAGGCGTGGGGCTCCTCTGGCTCCCGTTAACCTCCGGCCCGGCCCGGCCCTCCTCCGCCTCCTCCTCCGCCTCGGGCTTCCTGGGAGGGCTGCGCAGTGCTTGGGCGTTGAGCAGCCGGAGAGGCGAAGAAGGACTGGGCCGGCGGGTCCCGCCTTGGCACCGCGCGTAATGGCCCTGCCTGCGCGCCCTCAAGGGGAAGGCGAAGAGGCGGCTTGCTTTCGGAGGTAAGATGGGGGGGAATCCCCGGGGGCTCTCCGGGGGCGGCAAACATCCCCCGGGGATTCCCCCCATCTTACCTCCGAAAGCAAGCCGCCTCTTCGCCTTCCCCTTGAGGGCGCGCAGGCAGGGCCATTACGCGCGGTGCCAAGGCGGGACCCGCCGGCCCAGTCCTTCTTCGCCTCTCCGGCTGCTCAACGCCCAAGCACTGCGCAGCCCTCCCAGCCGGGCGAGCGATCTGCCGAGGTGCCAGCGGACGGAGATGTGTGGCGCGTGCGAGATCGCGCGCGCGCCGCTAGTCAGCAGGGGGCTGACTTCTGCCTGGGTCGGGGGGAGGGGGCGGCGGCAGCGGCGAGCTGGGGGGGCGGCGAGTTTGTTCTTCGCCCCAGGCGGCTGAAGACTGCGCGACGCCACTGCCTATTTGTCTGACTTTCTAGCTGGGATTTAATTTTCCAAGAAGGTACCATTCTGGGCCATTATGTAGAATCTGGTCTGGTTATCCTGCTATGGTAATAGAGTAGTAGACCATACTGTTAGCGACTCAACGCTGATTGTCAGGCAGCGGTTAACTAACCTGACAACCCTGAGGATTAACGGCCTTGGTTGCTGAAGTCTATAGGAAAGGGTGATGGTCCCCAAGTGAATTAAATCCCACTTGAATCCATCTTGATGGGGAGTGCAGCAGCTTCATCAATACTGGCCTGGGGCTGAGGAGGACTTTGTGTGCATGCTTTGGTGTGGTCCAAATATTGGCATCCCCATAGGGGAACTATTGAGTTGAGCATTTTAACCCAATTCACCTTTTTTTGAACCTCCATGTAGGGCTGTGATGGCAAACCTTAGCACTCTAGCTGTTCTTGGACTTCAGTTCCCAGAAGCCCAAGTCTCTGTGAATCCACACAAATGGGTTTACTGTGCAGAGACTTGGGCTTCTGGAAATTGAAGTTCAAAAACAGCTAGAGTGCTAAGGTTCACCATCACTGATGTAGGGGGTTCTACTATTTTGCAGTGCTCAACTTTAACTCAATCACAAGAGAGAGTGTTTACTTGGAACAGGTTAAAGGAGAGATTTTGGTACCATAAGCAATCTTTCTGCTGCTTACAGTATAACAATCCATCTGACAGCTGGCCAGAAATTGATAATTTCCCTGACCATCTGCAGATGCTCAGGGGAAATAAAATAAAATATTTTCTATATGTAATAATTTTTGTGCTGCAACACGTTGGCAATAGGATTAACAAATCCCCTTTCTGTTACTACTGATCAGAACTGATCCATAGATGATTGGGGGAAATTATTAATTTCTGATATCCTGCACCAGCTGCCAGATGCTGCAGAATACTGGAAACTGAGTTGGAAGAGGAGGAAAATGATGGCCGCCCCCTCCCGGCCCCCGTCACCGGCCGGTGAGGTTAAAAGGAGTCTTCCTGGTCGGGGGAGGCTTGAAGACGCGGACGCTGCCGCGCGAAGACGCCGCCGCCGCCCCCTCCCAGCCCCTGTCACCGGCCGGTGAGGAAAAAGGAGCTTGTTGGACTCTCCCTCGGCCAGCCGGCCTCGAAGGGAGAGGAATCTGGGGGTCTTGGGCGGCAATAGAGGACTTGTGGGGGGGGGTCTCTGGTGGGATATTGGTTTTTTTTGTCTATTGTGGAGCCGCCTAGAGTCAGGTTTACCTGAGCAAGGCGGGGTATAAATTTGATGAAATAAATAATAATAAATAATGGCTGGAAACTAGGAATATGTCAAACAACATTTTGCTTCTCCTCCAACTTTAAGAGTCTTTTTTAAAAGCCACAGTACACTGACCTGGGAGGACTAATGTAGACAAGTTAGGAGTCCCTGCTGAGGTACTATCCATGGCTGATGGAGACACTAAACTTCAACAATTCTGGAGTAGAAAATGTCTCTATGTTTAAAAAGATGAAATCTGTGATTCTTAGGAATGTTTCACTAGACCATCTCTCTTTAAAGGGTTAGATTTCCAAATGATTATTGGGTTTAGTGAGAATGTCTGGCAACTTCTTTTGAGTCAACATGTAGATAACCACTTTTTTAGGACTAGAGAATCTGTGGTTCTCTAGATAGTGTTGTACTACATCTCCATTCATCTTTGACTGTTTGTCTTGCTAATGGGAATCAGTACAGATCAGAATTCAACCTGTCTCTATCTATTTTAATTAGCAACTTGGACAAAGATCAGGCATAACCTGGCAGCAGAGCTGGCCCAAAACATCTTGCAGATAATGATGGAAGGTAAGGTGCTGCACTTCATCATTTGATGTATGAAGGTCAACCAGACAACAGTGTCTTGTAGCAAGGAGCACAGGGCTGTCCTCCAACATTTTGCCACCCCCCTTTATCACTACTACCTCCTATTTGAGTTGGCTGCATTACCATATCTAACAGCATAGCTGGCTCTGCTTGGTTGGCAGGCTTAGATGAAGCAGGGAGGGCCAGCTGTTCAATGAATAAGGCAGTATGGAGTGTCAGCCCCAGGCAGCAGATTGGGGGCATGATCAAAAAACAGCCATGTGTTATTCCATCTAGGATTTCATTTTCCCCCACACTGGAACCCATATAAAAACTTTATAGCCATTAGTTACACTTGATCTGTTGAACCAGGATCCTAGCAAACCAGATACCTTGTATGTTGATTACAGTAGAAGGAAAAGGATGGTCTCTAGCATGAACCTTCCTGAAGACAGGCTGGCCTAACAAAATGATGGGCAAGAAGGAAAGATCAGTGATCTGGATTGGGATTTGGTGGCAAATTTAATGCCTAGTGTGGTTAGGTTTTGTTAGAAATGAGGAACCAAGTAAAAAAAAATGCATTGAACAATCTACTTCACACATGGTTATCGGTGTTACAAATTTCCACAGCAGAAGCTGTGGCTGGGAAAGCAGATTGACCTTTGAACAACACTGGACTCTCATCAGCACCAGCCAATGGTCATGAATGAAGAAGTTGTTGCCTAGCAAAGCCTGGAAGATTACAGATTTCCCAACCATCAGCACTGCCCCCTTTAAATTAGTCCTTAATTTAGCTCAGCAAAGGTGCCTTCCTGCCAATGACTCCTCATATGTCACAGCTGAGCCCCATTTCCCCAAACAAAATTATTAACAAGTGTATTGCCAAAGACTGGGCATTCATAAGGTGGACGTGCAGCTGTTACAAACATTAGGTTTATAGATGGCCTTTCACTGGCTGAGCATTTATTCAACATTTGTATCCAGATAATCCTTTAAGGAATTCAGGATTCTGCCCAATTCTCCCTTCCTGACTTATCTTGTGCAGAAATTTGAATGAGAGGTGGCTGTAGGCTTATGCTCTCAATAGGTTTTCATGACTAAACAGCAAATTTTAAACCCTCTACACTAGTGTTTCCCAACCTTTGGTTCTTGGACTTCAATTCCCAGAAACCCAAGTCAATTCCCAAAAGCACTCATCAGCCCATGTACTGACTTAGACTTTTGGGAACTGAAGTCCAAGAACCAAAGGTTTGGAAACACTGCTCTACACACTGCATTCTGCTGTCTTATTGGCAGTTATCAAACCAAATAATTTGTAGTTGTGATAATTAGTGATTCCATGAAGGATGGTGATAATTAGGATTAGGAAAGGGTAATTCTTGGAATAATTCCCTTTTTTTTTTACCACAGCTCCCAGAATGCCATGGTCAATGGCCATGATGACAGAGGTATTCTGGGATCTGTGGTCACAGCGTATCTGTTCCTAACTCTAGAGAAGAGATCTGGGTGGTGATAATTGCTCTGACTATTGCACTAGTAATAACTGAGCAATGCAATACAATGAGCTGTAGATATCTTGGCATACAGTTGAAAACACACTGAAAATTTCAACCACAGGCACTGCTGAAATCTTATGCTAACTGGTTATTAAGCCATGGGGCAGGTTGCCAGCCAAGGTCTTAAAGGAAGTGACAGAAACTAACGATCATTTCATCCTCAGTTTTCTTTTTACTGCCTTGGAATCACTTCCAGCAAACCACTAGGTTATTATCACTATCATTCATATTTTACTATTAGCTTGTTAGCTTGAAGCACGTGATGTTAAGTCTATGTAAATGAAACATCCCATCATCAATGTTTGTGAACACACTGATTACAACTTTTGTGGGTTTCATATTAGTCTTAGTGCACAGAAACAATCAGGATGTCTTACCATTCAAACATTTTCCTAAATTGCAAAAGGAAGAACAGAAAGCCAAGATGTTAACAGTATACAGTGCCAACTTCTTTAAATATATCTATGTGGGTCACATTTTGGTGAATATTTAACATAACTGCTCTGCATTTTTGACCTATAAAACTGCTTTTCAAGCTGTTTAGCACTAGTTCATCAGAGCCAGGGGCTCAAGAAGTGTAACTCAGTGGTGCAGCTCAGGCAGCATGCCTCCAAATTGTTTTCCAATGTTGCCACCCTTAGTTTAAGTTTTCCCTTTACTAACATTCCTATAAATATTTTCTCTTTCCATATAATGACTTCAGTGATTGATACCATAAAGATGGTTTTGCTCTTTTTGGAAACTCTTTGGTTTCTGGAGAACTACCACAAAGCTATAGCCAGCTAAACATCCTTTCCTTCATATCACAAAATTCATCATCCCTCATTATAATGTAAAAAATACAGTAATAGCAATGGGTGGTAAGGCAAAATAATGGTGTACAGACCTTCTCAATTCAAAGCATTAAAAGGGAGCAATTGATTGGGAAACTCCTTTATGCAAGCCTGGATGCATGGGTGTGGATGAAGAGAGAAATGAGAACAGTATGCATGTGATGTTGCCAAAGCACAGAGTAAGATTCCTAGTAAATGAACCCAGTTTGCATCTCATACAACCTACCTTATGTCACAGAATGTGAAGAAATGTTCCTTGCAAGTTATTCTAAGCGTGGATACCCCAGCCCCAACCTATACCAAGATTTGGGGTTGGGTTTTTTTAGAAAAACAACAACAATGGTTGATATCCATGTCTCCTTTTATTTATCATTGTACAGCTTTAAAGTTAAATTCTTTTTTTAAAACCTTGGTTAGGAACTAACCCAAAGGCTGGTTTAGTCCAGCATCAATGATCCCCAAAGCAAGTAGATGCATGAACATGAGGCCAACTGAATCCTCCGACGTACTGGCCAACAGCATACTGTTGGAATAATTAACAATATCATATGCTTACTAATGCTGGGTCTAAGTGGGAGGTACTTTTGTGGGCTGTCTGTGCTTTGCCACTAACCAATTAACAGAGTTCTTTCCCCCCCTGCCTCTGGCTCTTGCAAAGGTCGCCCTTGCTTGTAAGCCAGTCGTAACCGACTGTGCTCATCTCTGTTTATAGCCAAAGAGCCAGCACTGTCTGCATCTGCTTCCATGGACATGTGGCAGGCATGCCTCAACACTGGAGTGCATGGAACGCTGTTTACCTTCCCATTGAAGTGGTCCCTGTTTATTTACTTGTAATTTCTTGCTTTTGAACTGCTAGGTTGGCAGGAGCTTGGACAGAGACAGGAGCTCACTCCACTGTGCAGTACTCAGGAATCAATATAAATTTGAACTAATAAATAAATAATAAATAAATAATTCTGACCTTCCAGTCTTTGAGTTCAGTGTCTTAATCACTTGAGGCAAGCACAAAAACTTCCAACCTTCCTACTCTTTCTGTTTGTTATTTTATTATCCATTGCTCTTTGTCTTGTTTGTTACTTGCCAGAATGCGTCCAGCGAAGTTGCTAGCATAAATCTCTCTCTTCTGATCTTGGATCATGAGACTACACGAGTCCATGCCTTTTTACATAGATATTGCATTTTCCCTTTTAATGCTTGTAACTGTAACTGAACAATGGAACTGTAAGTAATATGCTTTTTTTCCCTACCTAAGCTTTATATACTGAACTTTACTGTTTCAAGTACTGGTTAGTGAACGGAATTATTTAAGGGAAACTTGTGCTACATGTTTCTCATGTTTTCCCCCTGAAGCTGTTGGGCTTTTCTGCTCTGCTAACTAACCAGATTCCAAAATATATACATTCAAGATATACTGACTTCCAACTTAGAGATAGGATGCAGTTTCTTCATCTCATACAACAATGTATTATGATGCCAATGCTTTGCTGTTAAGTGTGCCATAAAAAATTCAAATAAGAGGAGGAAAGCAGCAAGAGGAGAAATCAAATATTTAGTATTAGAAACACATAATATTTGAGGGAAAAGATAATTAAAATCCTTACCTGTAATTGTGAAGTCACCTAAAGGAACAGCCAAGAAAAAAAAGAAGAAGGGAGAGAGAAAGTACAAAAATTATAATGTAGTTTACCACACAGCATACATCTTATTATCATTCAGGCTTCCAATCTAAAACTAAACTGCAGATTTCCTTTCATACCCACCTGGGACTGGAAAATGCCAAATGGACAGTGTGTGTGTTGGTGAGAGAGGACAACTTATTAAGAATACCAAAATATTTTAAATGGCTATATATGAAATAATGTAATAAAAAAAGAGAAAGTTTTTTTTTAAAAAAAGGCAGACATGTCTTGACAAGACTATTTACACTGTAATCCCATTTATACCTGGGAATAAATTCTGGCGGGTTCATGAAATTTTCTTTCGTGTAGACAAGGGCTGAAAGTTTATTCCACACTGGCAAAGCAAAAAGCACCACTGGTAAGGTTGTACTAGATTGTCTGCTGCAATTGTAGTGCCAGCAGCGCTCAGTACGGTGAAATACAACTTTTGATTGTGTACTAACAAGGCCTCAAAGGCTTTCATGCACAATGTCCTAGAATATCAAATCACTTACAGAACAGTCCATTGTGCAAGTTGTTTGCCACTGCAAGATCTTTGCCATGGTCATATTCGGGGATATATTCCATTTTTTCCTCTAAAGTATTATGCCACATTTCCCAGATTCTTTCAGATGCAGTTGTCATGGTGCCCACTTGACTGAATGAAGTGAGTCCTATTGGGAGCAGAGTGCACATGCAAACTGCATTTTTGTTCTATTCTCTTACAGGCATGAATAAGTGGTCTGATTCAAATGCAACACAAAAGGAGGTCAAAGAGGTACTAAGTTGACTCCACAATGCATTTAAGCACAATTGCATAAGGTTATGCACTGTTAAGATACAAATAACTGAAAATGAGTTTTGAGATCTAACCCTATTCAACAAGGACCTTGGGTTTATCCTTTGAATGCCCCAACAATATAGCATTGGATAACAATTCCCAGGATCCTCTAACCAACAAAGCTAATTGGCCATGCTGCCCATGGGATTCTGGATGTTGCCGTCGAAGAATTAACTTTTCCAAACTCCTCCCTTAGGCTGTTTATAAAAGATGAAACAATTAATTGGGGGAAGGAGTGGCTCTCCTGGATGAGCTGAACTGGAATGTGTAAGAATTGTTCAATGGTTGTTGTGAAATTCAATGAAAACACAGGAATGAACTATATGTTTATTCACCATTGGGTGTCATACCACCTTAATGCTGATTTTTAAAACTGCTTAAAGGAGACTACAGTAATACCTCATATAACATTAGTATCGAATAACACGAAAATCGCATAACATCAAGGAATCTGGGGGGAAGAATTGCATCAGATAACATTAAGATCCTATGGGATGCTTCAGATAACAACCGCGAAAGCCTGTGTGGTTACAATGTATCTCTATGGATCCCATAGAGGATCAGATAACACTAAAAATCATATAACATGAAGACTTGTGGAACCAGGTTTTAGTGTTATATGAGGTTTTACTGTATTTAGAACAGAACAGTGTTGGAGGAAAGTAATACTTTATCTACTTCTTGGTAGGAGCTGGGACAGAGATGGGAGTTCACTCTATTGTGGAGCACTTGGATCTCGACCTGCTGACATGCTGACCTTCCAGTTATCAAGTTCAGCATCTTAACCGCTAAGCCACTGCAGCCCCTTACTTCTTGCTTACAATTTCTCTATATTGCTTCTCCCAACAAGACTCTAGCTGAGTGTTTACTCTTGCAAACAACTTGGATTCTCTCAGATAAATGAAAACAGATTATTGTCTAGTTCCCAAACAAGTAATGGTTTCCACTTAAAATAAATATTTATGGAATGGGCTCTAATTTTTCTTCTTAACTAATCCAGAAATGACTGGAGATCATCTGGCATATTAAAAAGATGGGATTTTACTGTAATGAAAAGAAATCTAAAGGGAATACATTATGTAATGCTGTAAGGGACTGGGCTGAATGAGAAAAGAGATCTGTACTTTTTATTAATGTGTCAGGTTGGATAAAATTTGTGTCTTGGCTTGTCTCATCTGTGCTTCTGCCAAAAATCTCTATGGGTGAGATTTTCAACCATAATTCAAACTAACTGAATGAAAATGTTTTTTTAGTTTTCTATAAGATATTTAATATTTTGAGTTCATTCTACACTGAATCTAAATGGCCAGTGGAAAGGCTGAGAATGAATTTAAGGGGGAGAAACCAAGATAAAATAAGATCAGCTACGTTGATATACTTAATTGGTATTAATATTCTCAGAAATAACTATTTGAATTCAAAAATGATATAAAAATACAAAACAATCAGCTCACATAAAATATGCTCTTAAGACTCAAAACAATGGAAAAGAAATACAGGAAACATGATGCTTACCAAGCTCATTCAACAACAGGGCTGTGGAGAAGACACAGAGGGACAAACATAGAAGAAGAAAAGACAATGAACAATGAAATTAAAGAGAACATCCACAGAAAAGCTTCAGATTCAGGAGGCCAGAGAATGTAGATCTGTAAATATGCAAGGCACTATCACTACAAAGAAAAAGAGCATGAAAAATAATAGGAAGAACTTTTCATAGGAATGGATATGGAATTATGGAAAAGCATTAAAACCATATATATACTGATACGTATTACACATTATAAATAATGTGTGTATGTATAAATGTTGAGTGAAAGACAAATCTTTATAAAACCATACTGTATTCCCAGCTTTGAGGGCACATAACTTTTGGATCCAATTGCTGCTCTTAATTTTGTATGAGTGTCAGCTCTGCCAGTGATTGAGGAAAGAATATGTTCTGTTGGATTAATTGCTCAGTTTCTTTGTGGTTTAAAAAAAAAACATTTACACTTCTCCTTTGTCTGACATTAGAACATGGGTAGGATATTTCTATTTGTGCCTTGTTTCACAGGTTGTTCTTGAATTTGAAAAATCTAATGGCTAATATTAAATGACAAAAGAACACAACTTTCTTCTAAGGATGACAACTGAGGAATCATTCCAGTTCTGAGAACCTAGAAGGATAGCATTAAAAAGTGTCAATGACAAAATCCGTGGGAGCCCCAAAGTGGACATTGAAGGCTCCATGAAAGAAACCTTTGATGCATTATAATTACTCACGAACATTAACCAACATCCACTGGGTTAATGCACATAGCTTCCTGTCCCTTCCTACAGAAGCTTGGACAGTGTTTCTATGAAAAAGCTTTAAATCTCTCCTAGTGATTTTTCTGATAACAACGAGGAATTCATCCTCAGCACCAACACCTCTGCCCTGCACCAATTCAGCCCCTAGAGTTTTGGAGGAAGGCTGAAGTGGTTGTGACATTTTAAAAGAGGTATGGCATTTGTAATGATAATGTGAGATAAAAACAAGAGGAAGCATTTGGACTGAGAGCTCTTGCTCTTGTCTTTCATTTCATGGTGAGTTGATCGAAGTGTAATAAAAGTTCTCAAGTATCCAAACATCTCTCCAAAGGAGAAGTAAAACGCCTTAAGAAAACACACATGCCTTCCAAATTTTAGACTGCTTCAAGCTCATCACTTATAATAAATCCAAAAGCTTCTCATTTCAGTTTTGCAGATATTTCCCTGTGTGTGAAGATATGTGGGTACACTGCTGCTGGAGACAGACTGCAGTTTTTTAAACAGCTGTAAATGGTTTGAGCTTGTTCCATTCTTTGTTCATTTCTTGTGCCACCAGAGCGAACCAGAGAGGTTCTCTGGTTGTGCCATCGGCTAGAGAGGCACATCTCTGTAGCACCAGAAGGAGGGCCTTCTCTGTGTCTGCTCCGGCCCTATGGAACCTCCTGCCAATCGAGTTGTGCCTCAAGACTGAGCCACTGCCTTCAGAAAAGCTGGTGGGGCAGGTGTGGGGTACGGGTCAGATGGTCACCCTGGTCTGCTGGCTTATTTGAAAAACTATGGGAAAACTCGCATAACGAGCTTTTTTAGGGGGAAAACTCGCATAGTGAATTTTTTCATTATGCGAGTTTTCCCCATAGGGAAAGTCTGACTCTCATAGCGAAATTTTTCATTATGCGAGTTGGACTGGTTAGCAAAAAAACCCCGCTCGTTATGCAAGTTTTTCACTAAGCGAGTCACTCGTTAAGCGAGGTTTGACTGTATTTGTGTGTAATGTATTGTTTGGAGCACCTTATAAAGATTCTGTAGCTGTTGGCCCCTTTTAAAAAGATAACTATACTGGTTATAATCAAAGTGTTATAAAACCTACTATCTTAGTTTGATTTTACATTATTTATGTTACAGAACCATTATATAATTAATTTACATGTGCTGAAATACTGCTGTTTTTTTCACAAGTGAAAATAGAAAGGGCAAAATATTTACTAGATTTCCAGCTGGCAATGAAAGAGTTCCTCCTGGAATTCCCAAGTATGTGCCCGGCCAGCTGGTGTGATTGTGCATCCTGAGAGCAGCAGGAGCAACTCTTTAATTGCTGGCTAGAAGCAAGTGAATGTTATGCTATCTGACTTCTGCCTATGTAGCGGTGAAACAGGATTTCAGCCATAATGTGTTTAACTGGAGCATAATAAAGTTGTTTACATTATTATTATTATTATTATTATTATTATTATTATTATTATTATTATTATTATTATTATTATTATTATTAGACTGCACACTGTGATTATTTTACATGGTATGTTTAAGTGATACAAATAAGCAGTAGGAATTATCATCATTATTATTATCTGTGTTTTTAAAAGAAAGAGACAATGGGAAAGAGAGAGACAAAATTAAAGCCACAAAGCGTGACAGAAGGTTGTGGCACATTAGCTTGAAGCTGAGTAAGAAAGTTGTGAGAGAAGGAAGACACAAAAAGAAAAAGGGCCCAGTTTTTTTGTGAGCTGCCTGGGTTTACTCTCACACCTTTCAATCTTCTTCGTATCCATATTGGTTCCTCAAGCACAAGGAAGAAACTGCACTCTTTTTCATATTCCTCGCGGTCAAGTATTCTAAGGGTAATGTATTTCCTGTGGGGACACAAGACAAAGGCAAAACAAATGGTTGGTGTGGCACACACACACGCACATACATGCTTTAAAGTCGACCCATCCGAGTGGCAGTAGTAGACTGTGATGATAATGGAAGAGATGACTCCATCACACATCCTTTATGTATGTAAAAGAGCAGAAAACCTCTGTTCTGGAAATATTATTTCAATTTGGTTAAGATCTCCCTTTACGGAAAAAAGGCTTAATAGTTTGATCAATCAGCACCTCTGTTTTTTGACAATATTGAAAGAATAACGATATTGTTTCTGTGTGTGTGGTTAGACAGATGATTTGTTTCTGATATGTATTTCAACATCATTAGCATCTGCCGATTTATCCAAATGTAGGTTCTCACAACCCCCACTTAAACCTCAAGAACAAAGCCTCGAAAAGTTATTTTTGGATGATATAATCTAGTGATTATGACCATTGTGAATCTAAGAGTTGTTTTTTAAAGAGTAACTGTTTCCAGCTCTGATCAGTGGGTTTAAGGCAAGCACTCTTATTATTACAATCCTAGGACTTGCAAGATATAGGACCTTTTCAGGCAGCTCATTGCATGCAGAGATGTCCTTCTTATGCAGTAGATGTTGTTTATCAAAACATCTGGAGTCAACCATGGTTTGGTAACCTAACCCCTCTGTTTGGTTGTTTCTCACAGAATTAATACCTGAAAAAGGGCAATAATGCTACTTGCCCAAAGCCATGGAGTGTAAATCAAGGCATGGCAGAGATTTGAACCTGTGTCTTTTAAACAGTATCTGATTTACTCCACTGTATTGGGTTCATGGTGAAAGCAAAAGAGTTTTGGTTCATGACTTAGCCACCCAGAGGGCAGAATACAGGCTTGATAATGTAAATGCTCTGAACGTGGCCAGTGACTCAGTTGCCTGCCCATTTACATAAATAACAGGATGTGTGTTTTAAGACTTCATGAACTGGAATGTGGCAGGCATCCATGAGTGATCAAGACAGGTGCACACAGGTAGGGCTCAGCCCCACACAGCCGATCCCCCACCTTTCTTTTCACTCATCTCCACCAGACGGGGCTCCCCAATTTCAAGGTAGAAGGTCTTGTTTTTCTCATACTCCTCATCATCAATTACTTTGATTGATATCGTTTTGCTGAAACAGAAAAGAAGAAGAAAAATAGAGATTGAAAAGCAAGGCATAGGGAGAGGGGGGAAAAAGGAAAGAAAGTAAATGTGAAGGAGAGAAGAAATTGCCTGGACAATAGGAAAGTGCAAAGAAATTAAAGACCTGCTTCACCATGTAGCTGAAGGGATGACAATGTTTTTATAATGATAAATAAAGCTCACAACTAGCTCTGCATATGAAATCGACATAGCCATCTGGCTCAGTGCTTGGAAAAGTTTCTTTTTTTTAACTACAATTATCAGATCACCCAAAATCCAAAGGGCCGCTTTTCAAAGCTTTAATAACAACACTGGGAACCTGAGAGGCTGGTTCTGTGATCAGAAACAATCTGTTTATGCTAACCAATCACTCTGTACCTCTGTATTGGATGTATATAAATTGATGCCATGAAGTCTCACTCCCATGTCTGAGGAAGTAGACTTGATTCACAAAAGCTAACATTAAAATTTAACAGTTAGTCTTCAAAGTGCTACAATGTTTTTGTCTTTTGTTTTCTTTATTCTCTGATATGCTGTGATCAGAAAGGCTCCCATTCAGTGTATCTAGTCACAAATTTGGGTGTGGACTCTTATGAGTTGATAGTTGTGAAGAGTACCTAGAAGGTAGAGTGACCACTTGTACATTACTACCAAAGAGAGTAAATGTCACCTCAAAAGAGAAGACAACAGAGGGTACAGGTTTGCATAAAGTTACATCTAGTAATGTACAGAGATGTATACTTTCCACTTGAGTGGGGAAGACAGTGACCTGATGATCTATGTGTCCCTTGCTTAGTTTGCTGAATGTTGGATGGACAACATCAAGATTTTTGAACTCCCTCTTTGTGATTATTTATTTTTGTATCAGATTTTCAATGGACAGTCATTCAAACAAAAGACATCTTTAACTGGAGGTGTAAAAGAAACACGGCTACCCTAGTTACATGACAGTTACAAGATACAGTCAAACCTCACATAAAGAGTGTCTCACTTAAAGAGTAACTCGCTTAAAGAGCAGAATTTTCTCTGAATGTTCGCTTCGCTTAACAAATAAAACCAACCTAAAACTCGCTTAACAAATAAATCGGGGTTAGAAATCCCCCCACAATTGGTTGTTTACAATGGTGTTTCGCTTAAAGAGCAAACTCGCTTAAAGAGCAATCCTGTGGAACGCATTATGCTCTTTAACCGAGGTACAACTGTACTAGTTTTAAACCCTGTAGATTTCCTTTCCTGTAATCAAGCTAAAACTGGAGGAAATTTTGCTACAAATTTGCTGAGATGCAAACCAAGTTTCTCCTACTGCCTTGAAAACCATCCAACACCCAGCAATCCAGCTTCAGGAGCCAGCAAACATACAGAGATATCCACCAAATATCCTATTACCACTTTCCAGATTTCCCCTAAAAAATCGAAGGGGTACCACTGTTACTATCTTACCCTCTCTCTCTCTCTCTGTGTGTGTCTGTCTATCTGTCTGTCTGTCAAGCCAAACAGAATGTGTGAGGAACCTTTGAAGATCAAAGGCAGCCTTCAGGCCACACTTCTGCAATACCACTGATATAGCTGGACAGTGAAAATGAAATAGTTTTTTATGTAATTTGAGTACACTTACAACAAGAATCTCCAGAAAATTCTGTTATCAAACTAAAATGGGTACAGCAGAGGGGTGATATATGTATTAGGAATTTTGCACAGTGATCTTCAAGACATAAAAGTTTCAAGAATTTACCTGGTAAAGGATTCATATAACCTACTTACAATTATTTTCTCTCCCCCCTAAAGTTTTTGGAGTCCTATATGTCAGATATATCAGGTTAGGATATGTGCTTGATATTCAAATAACCTTAACAGGGCTGGGAATGACTCCTGAAAGGTCCTGCCATAGACAACACCAAAGCTATGCCATATGGACCAATAATGTAACTTGGTCTTAGACAGATCTCTATGTTTGTTTTGTTAACAATTCGTGACAGTTCTGGACTGAATTGTCTGGGCCAATCCAGTCCTCTGAACACAAAGAATGCTATGGTTCATTTATTTAGGCTAAATATACATGATTTCCATATTGCAATGAAATAGATGAATGGAACAGCATTGGTCAGGCATAAGGTTACTGGTAGCAGCAGAACCCAGTGACTTTTCTTGTTGGAGGAATTGGGTTATGAAAGATACCTGGGAGTCAAATGGTTATTTCTAAACTCTCAGAACTCTTCTACAATGTTTTAGTACCTATAAAAATCAATAAAATAGCACAAAAGAACACATGGATATATCATAGCTATCCATGAAATGATTGTGCCTGGCTGTTCAGTGAGTCCTATAAAAAGATAACTTTCAACATGCTGCTATAGAATGTGCTATGTCCACAGCTTTTCATGCTCTAGAAATGCCAAAAGAGTGAATTATTTTCAGTTGAAAATGTCAGATATGACAAGTACGAACGTTTGAATGATAGTGGGGTTATTTTGTTTTCACTTTCCCTTCTCATATGCAGTATAACTTGTTTTCCTTTTTCAACCGGGAAAGATTTAGCTATATTTTTGTCTGATGCTTTAATAGAGAAGCTTGACCTATTCTTCTGCCTTCTTTTCATCCTAGGGCATTCCATCTGTTATGAAAAAATGTAATGCAATGAGAAAATAGAGATGAAGAATAAAAACAAAGGCTCCATTGCAATAATATGAAGCAAAGCCCAACAGAATATGTTATTCAGCCAGGTAACTCTTTCCTCATATTCTTCATGCAAAACATTAATTTCATCTTGATAAGACATATTTTTTGCAAGACATAAAATAGGATAACAAGGATTTATCATTACTTTTTAAAAAGTGCTGGAAATATCCCAATTCTAGGTTTTACTGCTTCAATTTGTCCTTATTTCTGGTTTTTTTTTTTTCCAGAGTTCTTTTCTTCTCCTTTTTCACCTAAACCGGATGATACTCTGGCTTATATTCTTTCAGCAAATGCTCACCCAGCTATTCCATGGTTCTTTTTGCATAAAATGTATTAGTCTCCTACAGGGGTTACTTCAGGAAAAGCAAAAGGAGAAGTATTTTCTGCCTTTTCTTGCTGCCCTTCTCAAGAGAAGGCCTGTGTGAGTTGTCTTGGTTTATTTAAGTTGCCATTTTCCTACATACATTTTTCTATATCTTGTATTTGCAGTTTTATTGTATAACACTAAGTTATAGCATTCACAAGACTAAACAATTAGTAAAACACAAGAGATACTTGGTATTAAAACATAACAACAAACATGATCAAATAGTCATAATAATAATGTTGTGTCAGAAATTATCGGTAATCTGAATTGAAAGGATTTTTGCAGAAGAAACTCTGCTCAGGGAATGCCCAAATGTGGCTCCTTTCATGTTCCCAAGAGCTGGGACAGAGAAGAGTGCTCAATCTGCCATGAAGTACTGGGGTCTCAATTCTAGCTAACAAGGTGAGCTTCTTAACCACTGAACCACCGCAGCCCCTAACTCAATGATGGCAAACCTTTTAGAGATTGAGTGCCCAAAATGCAACCACAAACCCACTTATTTATTGCAAAGGGCCAACAAAGCAACAGGGGAGGAAGGAAATACTCCTGCTGGGCATAGGGAAGGGATGAACTTTGTGTTGGGGGGAGGGAGGAAGTACTCCCATTGGGCTGCTGGGCAGAGGGGCAGGACAAACTCTGTGCTGGGGTGACTGCATAGGTGCCCACAGAGATGGCTCCAAGTGCCACCTCTGGCACGCATGCCATAGGTTTGCTACCACCGCCTAACTAGTCACAGAATCTATCATAGCACTTTAAAATAGTGTATGTCAGAATTCAAATACTGTACAGAAAAATGAAATCTAGGCAAGACTTGAACTTTGGGGAGGGATTTTGCGCTAAACTTTCATCCTTCTCTGTTAAGGGCTGTAAGGAAGTAGGCACATGTTAATGGACAGAGTATAAGTTTGAAGTTCTATGAAATTGGCCAGTGTAGTATGACTCCCCTTCCCATTTGATCTGAAAGAGCTTTGCTAAGGCTGTTATCAGTATTAAATTCTCCTCTCTTTCTATAATTTAGATCCAACAGCAAAGAACTCTTTGCAGGAAAGAAGAAAATGCAGGCACAAATGAGTTTGCTTATACAAAACCAAAATCCCATTATGTTTGCCCTTCATGATGACAACAGAATTCATTTACTCCAAGCATTGCCTATGAACAGTTACAAGGCTGTATCATAAATGTGATTGGTTTTTCCTCCGCATGAATATTTGTAACAGTTTGCCCCATTAATAATAGCTATAGCAATCATTTTATGGGGATGGGGAAACTGTTCTGGCAGGCAGTTTGGGAGACAAAACAAAAGAGTATTCTTGGAGGCTGCAGTGTTCTCCAAATTCACGTTCTGTTTCACTGCCAATATTCACCCTATCTAAAGTTGCCATACAGTATATTTAACACAGGTGCTATTAATTTAAAGTCCCTTGTATTTTAGAATGACTACCTTACATTCTTTTGAAAACGAAGTTTCTTCCCTCATGAATTAATTGCAGACAATTCTTTTCCCATACCCCAATACATATTGATTAATCTAGGGGAAAAACACATGACAAGCCAAAACCAATGACTTTTGCTTTTAGCACTCTACAACCTCAACTGGCCCACAAACAAACAGATCCTAGATTAGGGGTGCCCAAGCCTTTTGAGCCACGGGCTGGTCACATGGTTCAGGGGGATGGTCACTATGGCCCAGGGACTGTATCTGCCCCCTGATGCCAATTCATCTGGCCCATGAAGCCCTTGTCACTCCCAGAAGCAGAAGTAAAACATGCCCATATGGGCACATTTTACTTCTGCTTCCGGGAGCAACGAGAGTGTTGCAGGCCGGATGAATTGACATTGGGGGCTGGATCCAGCCCATGGGCCATAGTTTGGGCACTCCTGCCCTTCAGCAGTCTATACAAAGAGAAAAAACAAAAAAGAACAAAACAGACCTAGACTATAGAATCATAGAATCACAGAATAAGTGAGTTGGAAGGGGCCTTTTAGTCAACCTTGTCCAAACCCCTCCTCAATGCAGGGATCGATGTCAAAACAGATATGACAATTGATGGTCCAATTCTCTCTTGAATGCTTCCAGTGTTGGAGTGCTCACCAACTCTCAAGGCAGTTGGTTCCCATGTCATACTGCTCTAACAGTTAAGAAGTCCCCTGCTCCAGACATTTAGCCTGTATGTGGCTTCCTTTAGTTTGAACCCGTTATTATGCAACCTGTACTCTGGGATGATCGAGAACAGATCCTGCCCTTCTTCTTTATTATTATCTTTCAGGTATTTGAAGAGTGTTATCATATCCCTTCCTTTTCTCAAGGCTAAACATGCCCAATTCCTTCGGTCTTTCCTCATATGGCTTGGCTTCTAGTCCCCTGATCATCCTTGCAGCCCTTCTCTGTACCTGCTCTAGTTTGTTTACATGCTTTTAAAGTGCAGTGACCAGAATTGGACACAGTCTCTAGATGTGGTCTAACTAGTGCTGAATAGAGGGGGACTTGTGGCTTTTGGAGACTATACTTCTGTTAATGCAGCCCAAAATGGCATTGGTCTTTCTTGCAGCCACATCGCACTGCTGACTCATACTTAGCCTGATGATCTACAACAATTCCAAGATTCTTCTCACTTGTAGTATTACTGAGGCAAGTATCCCCCATCTTGAAACAGTGCATCTGCCCCCCCACCCCCAATTGCAGATGACACAAAACTGGGTGAAATCGCTAATACCTTAGAAGACAGGAGCAGAACTCAAAAAGATCTTAAAGGGCTTGAACACATCAGCTGAAACCCAGGATAAGTTAAATTGTATATCCACCTGACTCTTGTACTATCCAACTATAAATGGTTCACTATATTATTTGCTAATTGGTTTTGTAGTAGACTATGTTTATAACCAAACAGGGATTTCTACAATCACTGAAGTACCTGGATATTAAAACAAGAAGCACACATACAGGTGTGCCCAAATATACCTGGTACTATGTTATTAAAACAAATGACTAACACTGATGAGTACAAATGGTTAAAGCAGCACCCAAGGTAAAACATTCTCTTATCTACGTAGTTACAGCAAACACATGGGGCTGGATTATGTTTCCAGGCAACTGTGGACTGTTAATTAGGAACAAGAATGAGAAAAACAAGCCAGCAGCTCTTTAGATATTTCTTAAAAGACACAAAGTAAACATTTTAGAGGGATGCTCAAAAAGCTGCTCTTTCCTCCCTTTTCATCTTTACTACAAATCGTAACAGAAGTTTGTGGCTCTCCAGCATTAAACATTTGGGACAGTGACCTGCATCCAAAATCAACACAATTTATTCTGAATGCTGATATATTATTATTTAAGATGACCTCACACAGCAGGTGTGCTGTTGTGTCCTCTCCTGGCATAGCAAGCTTTGGTGGAGAAAAAAAAAGGAAATATATTTCAGAGTTACAGCAGCCTGAATAACTGTCTGTAAGTGTGTACAGTATGTAAGGTAGTGGACAGAATGGCCTCTAGTCTATGCAAATGTTATTTATGAGATGCATTTACATTCAATTTGCAGCACAAAACACTCAGCAGCTTCCCGAACGGGTGACACAAGATAGTCCCTGCTCTTGGGTTTATTGTTGTTGTTCAGTTGCATAGTTGAGTCTGACCCTTTGCAACACCATGGATCACCACACGCCAGGCTTCTCTGTCATCAGCCATCCTCTGTAGCCCACCCAGATCTACGCCCACTGCATCAACAATGCCATCTAGCCATCTCCTCCTCTGCTTCCTCCTCTTCCTCCTCCTTTTGCCTTTGATCTTTCCTAGCATCAGGACCTTCTCCAGTGAGTCCTCTCTTCTCATTTGGTGGCCAAAGTACTTGAGCTTCCAAGGAGCAGTCAAGGTTGATTTCCTTTAGGATTGACTGATTTGATCTCCTTGCAGTCCAGGGGACTCTCAAGAGTCTCCTCCAGCACCACAGTTCAAAGGCATCTATTCTTCTGCGCTCAGCTTTCCTTATGGTCCAGCTCTCACAAAAATACATTACTACCAGGAAGACCATTGCTTTGACTATACAGACTTTTGTTGGCAGGGTGATGTCTCTACTTTTTATTATGCAGCCTAGGTTTCTCATAGTTTGCTTCTCAAGAAGTAAGCATCTTTTTATTTCAAGGCTACAGTCACCATCTGCAGTGATCTTGGATCCCAAGTAGGTAAAGTCTTGGGTTTACAGCCTAAAATATAGGATATGGCACACAAGTAATAAAATACGTGGAGGGAATTTGGGAGGAATGGTTGGAAAGTACCCTGACACCTCTGGTACAGCCCACATTAAGTACTGCTAAATGGAGATATACCTGGCAGTTTTTATTTTCCCTCCCCTCCCAGAACAATGGTTAGTGGAACCTAGAAGGAAGGGAACAATGCAGGTAATCCTGCCTCTTGGCCTCAGGTCCACCTCTAGTAAGCAGGTCTTGCAAGCTTTGCCATGGTTTAAAAAACTAATCTCTCCAAAAGAGCCTTCCAATTGCTGCCAACCCCTGGTTTATTAGCATTCCCTAAATCCTTAATATTATAGAGGAAAGAGAGAGAAGGACAGGTTTCACTTACCAGTAACTGTCGTTCTCCGAGTATGTTGTTTGGGGATTCACACTGATGGGTTCTGCGCCTGCGCTGAATCCGGAGCGGAGCTGGAAAGCTGATTGGATAAAGAGTTTTGAATGTGGGACCGCCCACCATGCCCAACCCCTTTAGGCGCCATTTCGCGCTCTCCCCTCAGTTTGATATTAAAGCTGCCCGCTAAGCCTAAGGCCATCTCAGGCCGGCAGCCCTGAGGGGAGGTAGGGTTGGGTTGTGTGAATCCCCAAACAACATACTCGGAGAACGACAGTTACTGGTAAGTGAAACCTGTCCTTCTCCTTCGTGTTGTTTGGGGATGCACACTGATGGGTGACTAACAAGCTCACTTACTTGGATGGTGGGCAGCCGGCGTCCTGAGATGTAGGAGAGCGCGATGGCATCATGGATGGGCGGTCATCAGCGAAGAGGATCGGAGACCAGCCGTCAGGATGGACCTGCCCCGTCTGACATCAGGGGCGGACCTTGTATCAACCCGGTAGTGGGTGATGAAGGTGGAGGACCTGGACCAAGTGGCAGCCTTGCAGATATCCTCCATCGGGATGCCCTCTAGGAATGCAGTGGAGGAAGCCAGTGTCCTGGTGGAGTGAGCCCGGACATGAGGCGGAGGTGGCAGGGATGACATCTGATAGGCCAGGTAAATGGTACCTGAGATCCATTTAGATAGTCTCTGGGCAGACAGAGGCTGTCCCTTAGTCTTGCCACCATAAGCCACAAACAGTTGTGTTGCTCTCCTGAAGGACGCAGTCCTCTGGGTGTAAAACAGCAAAGCCCTCCTGACATCCAACGAGTGCCACACTCTCTCTTGTGGAGACGAGGGATTCAGGAAGAATGCTGGAAGCGTGATGGCTTGGGCCAGGTGAAATTCAGTCAGGACCTTGGGCAGGAATGTCAGATCTGGGTGCAACACTGCCCTGTCAGGGTAGAACTTGAGAAAAGGAGGGTCAGACCGAAGGGCTGCCAGCTCCCCTGCCCATCGGGCAGAAGTGATAGCTACAAGGAAAGCAGTCTTGTAGGAGACAAACTTAATGTCCACCGAAGCCATGGGTTCAAAGGGTGCCTTCGTGAGTGCGGTGAGCACTGTAGTGAGGGACCACTGAGGGGGTGGTATCTTCACTGGAGGATAGGCGTTGCGTAGCCCTTGAATGAACCTTTTAACAGTTTTGTCTCTGAAGGCGGAGGACAATACTGAAGAAGGTGGGGCCTTGGCGACCACAGCAGCTAGGTGGACCTTCAATGATGAATGTGCGGATCCCAACTCGGCTAGGTGCAGGAGGTAGGACATGACATCCTGCAGGGATGCGGAGTCCACGGTGCGGTCGCTGGATGCTAGGAAGTCAGTGAAGCGACGGTACTTGGCATCGTAGGACTTCCGTGTGGAAGGTTTCCTGGACAGATCAAGGATCCGTGCTATGTTGGGCGGATAAGCCAGGCCGTCAGGTGTAGGCTCGGCAGATCCGAGTGAAGGATCCGACCGTCTTCCATGCGGAGGAGATTCGGATCGGTGGGTAGGCGGAGACGATCGCAAGCCAGGGTTTGGAGTAGTGGGAACCACGGCTGGCGCGGCCAGGACGGGGCAACCAGGATCGTCCAGGCGTTCTCCGCACGGATCCGTATCAGGACCCGTTGGATGAGAGGGATCGGTGGGAACATGTACAGCAGTTCCTGGTGCCACGGCACCATGAAGGCATCGCCCTCCGATCCGTGGCCGATCCCTGCTCGGGAGCAGTAACGGCGGCACTTGGAGTTGGTCTGTGACGCGAAGACGTCTAGGGTCGGTGTGCCCCACCGTCGGCACAGGCGGTCGAACACCGATTCGTCCAGTTCCCACTCGTGCATTGCCGTCCCTTTGCGGCTCAGGGAGTCTGCATCGGAGTTCAGGGTGCCCTGGATGTGGACACCTATGGGGAACACATGTACCTTCAGGCACCATTCCCACATCTGGACGGTCAGGTAGAGGAGGGAGAGAGACTTGGTCCCTCCTTGCCGGTTGAGATAGGCTAGTGTCGTGGTGTTGTCTGAGGCGATCTGCACCACACTGCCCGCGATCGACGGTCTGAAGGACCTCATCGCCTTCCACACCGCTAGCAGCTCGAGGAAGTTGATATGGTGGTCGGCTTCCTCGGGCGTCCATATGCCGTGAATCCGTAGTCCGCGGCAGCACGCACCCCATCCGTGGGTGCTCGCGTCGGTGGTGACTTGGATGGACGGTGCGGGAAGGGTGAAGAGTCTCCCCGCGGTCACATTCTGGTCCATTGTCCACCAGGTTAACTGGTCTCGGAGTTCGGGAGTCGGTGTGAGCCACTTCCCGAGGTTGTCGTGGGTGCCGTTGAAGGAGGAGAGGAACCACGACTGGAGGGAGCGCATCTTGAGTTTGGCGTGCGAGACCACCGCCGTGGTTGACGCCATGAGTCCTAGCAAACGGAGGGCGTCCCTCGCACGGACCCGACGTCTGCCCTGGATCCGTGCCACCACTGTGCGGATGTCGAGCAGACGTTTGGTTGGGGCGTAGGCTCTTAGAGCCAGAGAGTCTAGGACGGCTCCGATGTATTCTATTCGTTGAGTGGGGGTCAACTGGGATTTCTTGAAGTTGACCCGCAGACCGAGGCTCTGCATGAGGGCGAGGCAATGTGCAACGTCGTCCTTGGCTTTTTGTTGGGTCGGGGAGCAGATCAACCAATCGTCTATGTACGGGAACACTTGGACGCCTTGCAGTCGCAGATGAGCAGCCACCGGTGCCATGCACTTCGTGAATACCCTCGGGGCGGTGGAGAGGCCGAAGGGTAGGCATGTGTACTGGTAGATGTTGCCGCCCACCTGGAATCGGAGGAAACGACGATGTTCCCTCCTGATGGACACGTGAAAATAGGCGTCCTTCAGGTCGATGACGGTGAACCAGTCCCCGTGGTTGATCAGCGGGAGGATGGAGTGAAGGGTTACCATCCGGAACTTCCTCGCGTCGATATGCTTGTTGAGAAGACGGAGGTCCAGGATGGGACGTGCCCCCCCCGTCTTTTTTGTCCACAAGGAAGTATCGGGAGAAGAACCCTTCGTGAGACTCCGACGCTGCGACCGGCTCTATGGCGCCCTTCTCTAGGAGAGCTGTTAGTTCCTCCTGGAGCGGTGGGGATGGATCGGTGATGCGGATCCGTCCGACAGTAGGGCATCTCTCGAACTCGATCGCGTAGCCAGAGTCTAAGATGGTTAAAACCCATCGGTCGGTGGTGATGGCAGACCACGCCGATAGGTAGTCGGAAAGGGGGCGGTAGGGTAGAGTCTCGGTCACGGAAGAGTCAAACACGTTGTTTGCCCTTCCGTTCCGTACGCTTGCCAGTCTGAGGCCGTTGCTGGTAGCGTGGACGGTTGGGTTGTTGGCGCTGCCGGTAGGGCTGGTACCGGGAGTAGTCCCCTTGTCTTTGTGGCGGGCGAGGTTGGTACGATGGGCCCGCCTGAGACGTCGACGGCTGGTCCTGATGGTAACGGCCGGACCCACGGTGTGGAGGGCGGAGCTGTTTTATCGTGGCGTAGTCCCCTTTCAGCTCTCCCAAGGAGGTGTCGGTCTCCTTGGCGAAGAGGCCCTCGCCATCGAAGGGAAGCTCCTCCACGAGCCGCTTGACATCGTCCTGCAGGTTAGCCGAACGGAGCCAGGCGTGGCGACGGAGCTGGATGGCGGAGGCCAAGTTTTTTGCCTCCGACTCGGTGACGTGGCGGCCGGTGCGGATTTGCTGGAGGGCGAGGTGGTTGCCCTCCATGCAGAGTTTTTCAAAGTCCGCTTGTCGATCAGGTGGCAGCAGGGACTTGAACGACTCCGCTTGCTCCCAGAGTCGACACTGGTAGCCTCCCATGGCCGTCGCGTAGTTGGACGCACGGAAGGACAAGGAGGCATTGGCGTAGAACCTCCTGCCCAGTGCGTCCAGCTTCTTCCCTTCCTGGGTCGACGGGATGGGAGTGCTGCTGATCGGCGTCCGGTGTTGGGAGCCCTTGACCACTCGGGAGTTCGGTGCCGGGTGAACGTGCAGAAAGTTGGAATCGTCCAGCAGTCTGTACATAGAGTCCACTCTGTTGGATACGGAGTGCGAAGAAACCGGCTTCTTCCACACCTCCTTGGCCGCTTTAGCAATCTTAGGGAGCAGTCCGAGGCGGACGGGGACCAACTCCTTGCGGTCGGCCAAGCCGCAGACGACATCCTCACAGTCGTCCGGGGGAGCCTCCGCCCGAATCCCAAGGGTGGATCCGAGGCGAGTGATCAGTCCGGTGTAGGTCTTCAAATCCTCCGGCTGGGATCCGTGGACGGCGCCGATGTTGTCGTCCGGGGACTTGTCGACCGCAACCGGCGGTGGCTGATGCTGCTCCTCCTCCTGATCCGACGAGTCGGAGTCTCCTGACCGCTCCGAGACGCTGGGCGGTGGCAGGTAGACCTCGGGGTCCGAGTCCGACCAGTACGGCCTGGCGGATCTCGGATCGCTCCCCGGCAAAGGCAGCTGGTACGGAGGGAGAGAGGCCTCCGACCGCGCCTGTTCCACCCTCTGCCGCTTCGGTGCGGGGCCCTCCTCACGGAGCGGTGGTGCCTCCGTGGCTGGTGGTGAGGGCAGAGGGCGCTCCCACGGTGTCGTCTGCGGGCCGTAGAGCTCGGTGTGCAGTTTCCGCACCATCGCCTCGATGTACGGGGCGATGAGGCTCAACTGGGGCGGCGGTTCGGTAGCCGGACCAGGAACCACGGAAGGACTGCGGAGGGAGGAAGACCTGTGCGGTGGTACAGGTGGAGGAGTCTCCGGCGGCGGTGGAGGGCTGTGGCCCCTCTCCGGCGTGGCGTCCCGGGCCTCGGTCGACATCCTACCCGGCGTAGGTGGAGCTGCGACCGGGGCGGATGCTAGGGAGCGTGGCGGCGAAAGGTGAGCCGGTGCCGGGGTCGGAGGAAGAGAAGACGAAGAGCTACGGCGCTTCTTTTTCTCTTTTTTGTCTTTCTTCTTCTTCTCCTGCTCCTTCTTCCGCCTGAACAGTTCAGAGGCCGAGGGCCTGGAAGAAGAAGCGGAGGTTGAAGGAGCAGACGTGGATGCGGCCTGCTCTGGAGCTGGGGGAGCCGGTGGTGCCAGTGCGGCCTCCATGAGGTAGGCTTGAAGGCGGTACTGGCGGTTCTTGATGGCGGCCTTCGAGAAGCCGCGACAGACTTCGCAGGTCTGGACCTGGTGACTCTCCCCGAGGCAGCGAAGACAACGCACGTGCCCGTCCGAGCTAGGGAACTTTCTCTTGCAGGACGGACACTGCTTGAACGCTGCCGCTGAGGCCATCCACCGAAGTAGATGGCCGAAGAGAAAAAATTATCCCGGCCGGGAGGCCCCGACACGAGATGTTGGTCTTTTTTTTTTTTTTTTTTAAACGGCGGCTGAGGGCGAGCCCCAGCCACACGAGGACCAAGGGAACAAGTCCCCTAGTCCGAGAAAAATTGTAAGGTAGGAAAAATTGGAAGATTCTGAGACAATCTCAGCAAAGTACTCACAGCTTTTTTTCCAGGCTCCTGCTTGCGCAGCGGAAAAAAGCAAACTGAGGGGAGAGCGCGAAATGGCGCCTAAAGGGGTTGGGCATGGTGGGCGGTCCCACATTCAAAACTCTTTATCCAATCAGCTTTCCAGCTCCGCTCCGGATTCAGCGCAGGCGCAGAACCCATCAGTGTGCATCCCCAAACAACACGAAGGAGAAAAATAATCCCTATAATTTCTTTGTTCTCTATATTTCAATATAGCATGGTTGTTCATCTCGATTCAACCTCTGTCTGCTCCAATGAATGAGCTGGACCGATGTCTATATGCAGCCTAAAGGTATACAGACTTCGGCTCTTGCTGTCTTTTTTAGCACATGCTGACTGTTCAGCATGAATGAGGGCTAATACAGTCTGTCTACTCCAAATACATCACAAACAGCTGACATGACTAGATCCTGTAAACTAGCACTTTACACACATAGAAGTCAGCCCCACCCCAAAGGTTTACATATTTACTCCAGTTCCCAAATAGCCTAGCTGGTCCTCCCCCTCTCATGTGTTTTTCCCTCCCTAACACCTAACCCAGTGATGGTGAACCTTTGCACTCCAGCTGTTCTTGAACGTCAACTCCCAGAAGCTGTGATCAGCAGGAGTGTTGATTTGGGCTTCTGGTAACTGAAGTCCAAGAACACTTGGAGTGCCAAGGTTCACCATCATGGACCTAACCTATCTCATGAGGTAGGCTGAGGAATCTGTCACTCAGTAAAATGCCTGGTTGAGTGGAGATTTAAACTTGAATCTCCTCATGTCTGATCTGGCATTCTAACCACTACCTCACACTATCTTTTACAAACTCTATGGGTAACAGGGGAAAGCATATGTGTGCTAGACCTGTTGCCTGCGTCCACCTTAAGGCAGGTGTACTGAAGTTTTGTGTCAAGTAGACCTAGAGGACTGAACATTCAAAGAATAAACACAATGATTTCCCATTCTATATAAATTCTTCAGTGAGAATGTACTAGCAGCACCCACAGGCTCAGGCTAGGTCAGAGCATTCAGCCGTGGAAGGGGTTGTCAATAAGAATATCTACCATCTACTTCCTAATAAGCTCTTACAAAGCTGTTAGCATCCAAGGATTGGAATCTGAGCCAGAGCATGAGGTGGAAGGGAACCAAAAGGAAGCAGCAATGCAAGAGACCTTAATCCATTATCACTTTCTATTTTGAAAGGCAACAAAAACAATTTGTCTCCTAATCCTGCAATCCACTTTTATACTACAAAACCAGTTGAGAGGATGATTAACCTCTTTCACTTAAAGGTGGGATTGTGGTAAACCTCAGTGCACATGGCTGGGAAAACATGGCTACAACAGAACAATGTTGATGCTATCATTTTACTTAGTTCTTCAATCACGCTCTTAACTGGCTTATCATTTCACCTTTCCCGATACAACTCTTACTGCTTCTTGTTTTTGTAGCCTGCCTTTTGCTGAAATAGAGACGACTATAACACTCACAACTCTGCCTTGACTAATATATTCACTGCAGATAGCCAGGCATATGATGATTTGGCAGTATCTGGCCACCAAATATGGTTCGGATATGGCTGCTTTAGAGTGTCTTATTCATCTGTTTGTTGGGGGTGGCGTGGTGGCCTAGTGGTTAAGATGCTGAGTTTGGTGACCTGGAGGTTGACTGTTTCAGATTCAAGTACTGTGCCACTGAGTGAGCACCCCTTGTTTGTCCCAGCGCCTGCCAACCTAACAGTTTGAAAGCAAGATATTGCAAGTAGATAAATAGGTACTGCTTTGGCAGGAAAGTTAACAGTGCTCGGTGCACTGTGGCATCTATTCATGCCTGCCACATGACCACGGAAATGTCTGCAGATGGAGGCAGCTCTGGCTCTTTGGCTGTAAATGGAGATGAGTACTATAACCTAGAGTTGGACTTGACTGGCTTTTGAGCAAGGGAGACCTTTATTTATTTGTTTATTTAAATAGGAAGCAACCTGATTAGCAAAGCATGAATGGAAAGCCTCTTTCCCACACTCTGCTTATTTATGTGCCATCAAGTCAGAATCCACTTGAGATATTCAAAGTAAATGAGATATTTTGAATGGTTTGATCATCTGTGTTTTCAGTGGGAGTGCAACTCTGTCCAACACAGGGTGGGTCCCTATTCCTTGACCTGCCTTTTGACTGACTCAGAGCACCTCTCTCTTGTCTGGATTAAGTTTCATTTTAGTTATCCTCATCCAGTCCATTACTGATACCAGACACTGTTCTGGAACCAAACTGCTTCTTCTGACTTAGATGAAAAGGAGACATAAGAGTTGGGTGTCATCAGCATACTGGTGACACCAAAACCCAAAACTAATGTAGATGTTAAATAGCATGGGGAACAAAACAGAAACAATGGCCAGGGTGTCAAACAGGAATAATCCAGTTTTGCATTCTGAGAGTTCCCCTTCAGGGAAAATCACTGTAGAACAGTGCCTCTAAGTCCCATCCCAGAGACATGATCCAGAAGGAGACCATAATCAATGGAACTGAGAGCTGCTGGGAGGTCCAGCAGAAACAACAAGGACACATTCCCCCTGCCCAGTTTCCAGCATCGATCATCCACTAAGGTGACCAAAGCAATCTCCATCCCATAACCAGGCCTGAAGTCAGGTCCAAACAGATCTAGAAAATCTGTTTTATCCAGGAACCCCTGGAGCAAAGAAGCCCTGCCCTAGCACACGGACCAAGAATGGAACATGAGAGACTAGTCAGTAATTACCCACCAAATGGCAAGACCACTTCTCTTTTTGATGTTGTGAGTATGTAGGTGGCTTGAGTGGTTAAGACGCTGAACTCAAAGACTGGAAGGTCGAAGTTCGATTTCTGGATACTGCATGATGGAGTGAGCTCCCATCTCTGTCCCAGCTCCTGCCAATCTAGCAGTTCAAAAGCAAGACATTGCAAGTCAATAAATAGGGACCACTTCGGTGGGAAGGTAAACAGCATGTGTTGAGGCATGCCTGCCACATGTCCACGGAAATGTCTGCAGATGCAGACAGTGCTGGCTCTTTGGCTATAAACAGAGATAAGCATTGAACCCTAGAGTTGGATAGGCTGGCTTTTGAGCAAGGGCAACCTGTACCTTTACTTTTAAAGATAGTAAGAGATGCCAGATATGAATTGGTAATATTTTATTGTAACATACTGAGCATTCCACATGGGAATTGCCCCCTGCTTTAAAGTTGGAAAATAAAAGACCAAGAATAATTGATTGTTCATGCATAGTCCACAGAACACATTTGATGAATCGTTATTGCTACCTAAAAAGGAATTGTGTATTCGCTAGGGAAGAGTCATCCATCTGTTCAAACTACATTTCCACCTCTTGGACCCATGCTTATGGCTTATACGGGATAATTGTTGATATTACTGAACTGAGCAAATGGGGTTTAAATGTGGTCAGAGTTAATTAAATAATGTTGCAACTTGTACTTGACCAAGCATTGTTCTTAAGAGAAAAACTGCATGTTATATTACATCTGTGCATAACAAATTTATAACAAACGGTCTTGAGAGGAAATATTTTGCAAAAGGGGAGGCAGGGAAGAGAGTGCTTAATCTTATCTTGCTACCTTCCTAAACTGTGCCATCAGATTGGAAATCTGTTATTGTGGCCATCTCAGCACTAGAATAGTTTAGCATCCCTTCAAATCATGTCTGAACTAGATTGCTGGAATTGTTGGTCTTCTGATAAGCTAAACAAGGGGTGCCCAAACTATGGCCCGGGGGCCAGATTTGCCCCTGACGCCAATTCCCTCGTTGCTTCCAGAAGCCCTCATTGCCCACAAAGCCCTCATTGCTCCCAGAAGCACAAGTAAAAAAGCGGCTTTTGAAACCCCTGGCAGGTGGGCGTCTGAGGGTGGGGTAGCCATCGTCCGCAGCCTCCGAGCAGGACCTCTGCCTGGCATCCGGTGGTGGTTGAGGCAGCGGCAAAGTTTTTATGGCTGCTCATCTGGTCCGCTCAGCTGCCTCTTGTTCTCCAGCCTGACTGGCTGGAAGCGTTTAGTGGTCTTCAAGGCAGAGACAGCAGCAGTGTGTTTATGGCCGGCCAGCCAGCTGGCTCAGCTGCCTCTTGTTCTCCCAGCTCAACTGGCTGGGAGCGTCTTCCACTTCTGGGAGTAATGAGGACTTCATGGGTTGGATGAATTGGTGTTGGGGGGCAGATCCAGCCTCCCGGCCCATAGTGACTGGCTCCCTGAACCATGTGACCGGCCCGTGGCCCAAAAAGTTGGGCACCCCTGAGCTAAACTTATGAGTCAAAATGCCAAAAGCAAACCCATTTCATTAAAATGATATCCACACCACTATACTTTCTTCTTTGTCATACTTGCTCACAAGTAGCATGTCAACACATATCAGATATATCATCAAAATGGAGAAAAGTAAAGATCAACAGAGGCCAGAATCCTGTTTTGCCTGATTTATAGCAAACCTATAAATGAGCGAACTCATTGTTATGGTTTAATCAAACCTCAGAATGAATTTCCTAGTGTGATGAGTTGCTTCAACCAGTGGTCAACTGGGAGCAATAAGGCAAAACAGAAAGCTTGCTTGTCCCTAACATTCCACAATTTTGTGGAAGAATTCAGGCTTATTGTTTCATCTTTTGTATTTGAACGGTCCCACAGGTAAAAGAAACTTTGAGATTATCTTTCCTCTTAGAAATCTGAGCTCATGTTCAAAGTAAAAAACAAACAAACCAAAATAGCAATATTTGGCATATTGACTCCCTTGAGCAAAGACTCCTAAAAGTGATATTCGGCATGCTATGCATGACTCCAGAATCTCTAAGAAGTTCAGTTCTGGTGCAAATTTTGTTTTATTTCAGCAAGGCTGGGAAAAAAATGATTTCATGATAGGATGCACAGAGAGATGAAGCTGTATTAAAAGGCTGAGAAAGTATCTCCCCGAGCATTGTCTTTAGCTGTTGGCTTGGTATCTGTAATGAGAAATATCTGGCACAGAAATAAGGATAATAAATTGCACTGGGATTGAATCTTCCACTCCAGGGCTTGGCTGATAGAGCTCCATTTAGTTTCATTCATTTATTGCTGCATGCTGGCTCTTTAGATCTGTGTAACCTATATAATTAAAAGATCAGTGGTAGCAAAAATGATGGGATTCTTCTGATCCCCTAACCCAGTTTTGCATTACAGTGTCAAACCCACCATGTATGTGTGCATTTTTTTGTTTTATAGCAGGGATGCCCAAACTTTTCGGACCGCAGGCTGGTCACATGGTTGAGCATGCTAGTCACATGATTTCTCCCACCGGAAGCAGATGTAAAACATGCATGTGTGCGCGCATAACACACTTGCACATAATGCACCTGTGCATGCACATAACTCTGCCATAAATGACCTGCAGTTGTCATAAATGCATTTACGACAGCCACGGGTCATTTACTGCAGCATTATGCACATGCAGGGGCTTGTTATGTGCACGCACATGTGCATTTTACTTCCACTTCTGGGAGTGGCACAGGGGTGGGGTTGGATTAATTGGTGACACGGGCTCCATCCACCCCGCAGGCCATAGTTTGGGCACCCCTGCTTTATAGCATAACAGAATAAATGTGACACAAATACAAAAAAAACCTTAGGTTTCAATAGTGGACATGTATTTTCCAGACCAGATCAGTTTGATGTTAAATATTCCTTCCATGTTATGTTTACTGTCTTATTCACCATTGTAGCATCTTCACCATCTAATAGGGAGCATCCCATTTACAAACTGTGTCACTTGTTTGGATAGCATTAAGCAGACTAACTTCTCTTTAGTTTTGTATTCTTTTCTAACTGAAATCCAATGTTTAGTGGCTCCTGAACATCTCTGAGAATTTCTAAGCCTCTTTGGGTTATTTTTGTGAATGCTTCTATTATTTCTCTCTCTAAAATATTTTTGTACTTTTATATTCCTTGATTGACCAACTCACCTTTTTTACATACTATACTGATTCCACTGTGAGTAAGGTACAGTAATACCCCGGGTAGCGCGAGTACCGTATAACGCGAAAACCGCATAACATGACAAGATTTTCGGAAAAATCTTGTATTGAATAACGAGATTTTAACGTTATTCGGAACAAGCGTATGCGTGGGGGGGGGGAGTTGGATTGGGTAGAACATCTACCCAATCCAACCCCCCCAGCGCTCGCCCCCACGATGTTTGGAAAGGGTATGGGGATCCTTACCCTTTCAAAACTTCGGGCGAGCGGCGCGCATCGGTGGGGGTTAGCACAGGATACGGGGGGGGGACCTCCGTACCCTGCGCTAACCCCCACCAACGCGTGCGCGCCTGCAAGCCACCCGATGTTCCCAAAGGATAAGGATCTTTACCCTTTCGAAACTTCAGGTGGGCGGCGCACGTTGGTGGGGGTTAGCGCAGGATATGGGGGGGGACCTCCATACCCTGCGCTAACCCACACCGACGCGCGCGCACGCCTGCAAGCCACCCAATGTTCCCATAGGATAAGGATCTTTACCCTTTCAAAACTTCGGGTGGGCGGCGTGCGTCGGTGGGGGTTAGCGCAGGATACAGGGGGGACCTCCGTACCCTGCACTAACCCCCACCGATGCGCGCGCGCCTGCAAGCCACCCAATGTTCCCAAAGGATAAGGATCTTTACCCTTTCAAAACTTCGGGTGGGCGGTGCGCGTCGGTGGGGGTTAGCGCAGGATACGGGGGGACCTCCGTACCCTGCGCTAACCCCCACCGACGCGCGCACGCCTGCAAGCCACCCGATGTTCCCAAAGGATAAGGATCTTTACCCTTTCAAAACTTTGGGTGGGCGGTGCGCGTCGGTGGGGGTTAGCGCAGGATACGGGGGGACCTCCGTACCCTGCACTAACCCCCACCAATGCGCGTGCGCCTGCAAGCCACCCGATGTTCCCAAAGGATAAGGATCTTTACCCTTTCGGAACATCGGGAGAGAAGAGGCGCCTCTCCGCGGGGTCTCCCCAGCTTGGGAAAGAGGTGGCTTGGCCGAAATTCCCTCCCCCTGCGTGGTGGTGAGGATTTCGACCAAGCCGCCTCTTTCCCGGGCGCGCTATAGCAATGAGGATCGCACGTCAAGGCAATTGCCTTGACGTGCGATCCCCGTTTCGCTCGCCTAAACAAGGCTCAGCTTTTCCGAATTCCCCCCTCCCCTGGGGGAGGGGGAAATTTGGAAATGCCAACCCTTGTTTAGGCGCTTTTCGATGGGAGTTTGGGCACCCAAACTCCCATCGCAAAGCGCCTAAACGGGGATTGCACTTCAAGGCAATGGATCAAAGCGGGGGGAGCCACCCCCCGCTTTGATCCATTGCCTTGACATGCGATCGCCGTTGCTATACCTGTTTGGTAGAAGAGGCTCCCGCTGGTGCGCCTTTTCACGCGCGTGCGAGCGCCTCTTCTCAGGTTTTTTTTTAGCATTGATCGGACAACGCGAAAAACCGGACGTCATGACTTGTGGAACCATGTCATAACGTTGTCCGGGGTACTAGTGTACTTACAGAGCTATAATGCTCAGAATACATTAACCACTTGTAAAGAGAAGGCCAATCTACAAAGCAAACTACAAATTGCTCTGTCGTCCTATAAAATGAAGAAACACGGAAGCAAGCAAGCAAGGGGGAAAAAACTGCTTGTTTAACACATACTGTAAAACACATCAAGTTCTTTAATCGTGAGTTTTAAAATGACCTGCCAGCAGTTCCTGTCTGGATTTCCTCATGTCTCCAAATTCAATTCTCAACAAATTGTGATGACTCAGCAGCCATTACCCTTCTGGGACCACATGCCCACTGCATGGCTGAATATAAGCAGATCTCCAGCTCTGCCATAATAGTATCAGGTACTCTGGAGCTGGACGAAGACAATCGACGAAGACAATCTGAAGCTTCAGCTGTTCATTTCCCTGTTTCTTCCATCCCTGGTAATTATTTCCTCTCAAATGGTAAGTGCCACTTGGAATACAATGAAACCCAAACGAGATTGTTGTTAAGCAAGAGGGAGATGTCAGCATGTACTGGGACTACAAAACATCTTGAACTGGCATGCTTCAGGATGGCACATTTTAGCTCCTTGCAGCAGAACCACACAAAACTAGATCTACAGTGTAGTTATTTTCAGTGATGGGATGTAACAGGTTTGCATCAGTTCGCCAGAACTGGTAGTAACTTCTCCCAATGTCACGGAGAACCAGTAGCAGGGTGGTTTTTTTTTTTGGGGGGGGGCACCTTCGGGGCTTACCTTTTAACTGGTTCTCCCACTGTGCATGCACACCAAGCACTTGGTGTGCATGTATGCCTACAGTGCTTGGTGCGTATGCACGGCCTCCTTGCTGTCCTCCCAAGCGGGGAGGAGGAAGAGAAGCTGCTAGCCTGAAGCTCCCTATAGCCTGCTCCCCAGGGTAAGTGACTCACCTTTGGATATGGTGTGTCTGTGTGTATTTTAATGTGTTTTAATACCTTTACCTATATTGACGTACTACCACAGTTCCTAAAAAGGCCTGGTGGCCAGCAGGCCTGGCTTGGGGTTTTTAAGCAAAGTCTTGGAGTTACCTCAACAACAAGCTACACCTGTGCTGTTCCAATTGCTGTTCCAATTGGAGAACCCTTAAGGAGGTACAACTGCTTTACATTTACATTAAGGCATATTATCCTAGAGAACCAGTACAATGACCATATCCATCTTGCAACATGGTGCTGCCCAGGCACTTATACTAACAGATAAGTGACGGGTTTGTGTTTGTGGTGGGTGGGTTGGTTTATGTTTGGGGTAGGTGGGTGTATTTTAGTGTAATTTTTATTAATTTAATTTAATTTATTTAATTTATTTATGGGTTTGTGTTGTGGGTGGGTGGGTTGAGGTGTGTGTGTGCTTATTATTATTATTATTATTATTATTATTATTATTATTATTATTATTATTATTATTATTATTTATTCTTTGGCCCCACCCATGACATCATGATGTCAGCTCTGCCCACACTGTGATGACATTACAGTGGGATAGTAAAATTTTTGACATCTCACCACTGGTTATTTTACAACATTACCTCAGCTGAAGAGATGCAAATGAAGTCTTAGAGCCCTGGTGGCGAACCTTGGCACTCCAGCTGTTCTTGGACTTCAATTACCAGAAGTCTAAGTCAGCACACTTGCTGATCAGGGCTTCGGGGAATTGAAGTCCAAGAACAGCTGGAGTGCCAAGGTTTGCCATCACTGACCTAGAGTTTCAGGTATTAGCCTACCACCACCACCACCACCATCCTCAATATATATTAAAATATAAAGTGGATAGGGCTAATAATTGGGCATGGCTAAAATCTAGTATCCTAAAGAAAGGATACCCAAGATCATTGGCTGCAACTCGTGTCCGAGAATGCATTTTTTCCTGAAGCAGGAAAAATGCCATTGGCGTGAATTTGTTTAAGGTGGATCCCAGCTTGCCATGAAATGAGCCACACACTATGATCACAGAGCCATCTCCTGCAGTATGTATGAAATGAGACATGCAGGATTTAACAACGGGACTGCAATGGACTGCTGCAGGCTTGAGGATATGGACAAGGTGCACCTTCACAGCCTGTTCATCTGGCATGGCCTCTTCTGCCTCCATGACTGTTGGGAATCAGAATAATAAAGTGGTCCCTCCTCTGTCCATTTTACTGTTGGGTCCAATATGATGGTTTCCAGTGGGATTTCCTCCACTGAGAGGACCATTACCCCACCTAAAGGGGCTCATCCGCCTGTAGCCACTGGCCCCTTTAGGGAGTCAGTTTATTTACCACCACCACCCAACACTCGGTGTTGAGTTGCTGGCTGTATGGTCTACTCCCATTACCACAGCAAAAAATGGAGAAAACAACAACAACATACAAATCTGGAAACAATAGTAAGTGTTGGCTTTACAAAGAAATGGATGAAACAGTAGATCACATTATCAGTGGATGCAGCAAGATTGCACAGACTGACTACATATGATCCTATAACTGAATTGCAGCAATGTTACACAAGAATTATGTGAAACCATCTTCGAAGTACTGAAAAGGTGGTTGAGAATGAAGATAAAATAGTTACGATTTGTGGGAATTTAAGATCCAAACCAGTAAAAAGCTTGAACATGACACTCTAAAAATTACTGTGGTTGAGAAAAAAATGGTTAAGCTGATTGATGTGGTGATCCCAGGTGACAGCTGGGTGGAAGAAAAAGAGATTGAAAAGATCATGATGTGAACTCAAGTATAACATCTCTGGGAGAAAAAAACAATAGTGATATCAGTAGTGATAAGTGCACTGGGAGAAATCCTAAATGGGTTGGGGGAAAAAACATCTGAGTGTTATTGGCACTGATAAGATCAATGTTGCAGAGAGTAGCATCAATAGACAACAGCTATTTTTTTCAACCTATATCTCACCGACTCTTATGTCCCCAGGCTAGTACCTCAGCAGTGGGATTCCAAAACTCCAGTCTGCAAACCTAGTCCACCATGTACGCTAGGAGTGCTCAAACTTTTCGGGCCACGGGCTGGTTTCGTGGTTCAGCAGGCCAGTCACGTGGTTCCTCCCACCAGAAGTAGAAGTAAAACGCACCTTGCAATCTGTTTTGCAACAGGATAAAATATTTTAATCTGCCATTTTCTCTGCTTAAATCAGGGGTGCCCAAACTACAGCCCATGGGCCACATCTGGCCCCTGACACCAATTCATCCAGCCTGTACCACCCTCATTGCCCCCAGAAGCAGAAGTAAAATGACGATGACAACAACAACTGGGACAAAAATTATAATGCTATTTGATCCTGAAGTACTTTTTGTCCTAGTCATTTTGGGATAAAAATGTCATTTGAATTTTCTTGTGGGGCTTGATGCTGTGAAGTAACATATCTGTTCTTTAGTGGCAATATGCTTGAATTCTCAATTAGCTCAAGCAATATGACATATGTTTGTTAAATGTTAAACCTTACACTATCCCTCATGTTAACCCTCAATATACTAGAATTCTTAAGGAATCAGTTAATATCTCTCAACTGAAACGAGTATAGGTTTTGAGGGTTAAAACACATACCTGCTGCAAACTCCATGAAGCCTGAGTATGGTCAGTAACCATGGGGTATTGTAGGTTGAAAAGGAAAATGGAAAGGTCATACTCCTCAGTCCCCATGAAAGAAAAGGGCAAGCAAGTAAGAAAGTGAAGTTAACATTTAGTGATAAGTGGCCACTGGAAAGTGCCTCTTTACAGGCAAGTTCATGCATGAGTCAGAAGACATTTATGTGGAAAGCTAGAAGAGCTGACACATTGTATATGACGGGGAATGGAAGACAATTCAGAAGTCCTTTTCTACTAGAGTTCATTTGCATTTAAGAACAAACTCTCTTCTCTCACTTATTCTTCTTTTGGTTTGTCACCTAAATGTCCTAGCCTCTGGTGATATTTCCCTCGATGTAGCACCAAATGCAATATCTGTCATAGGACTTGGTGTCATAAGAATCTGAACTTTCACCCTCTTCTGTCACTTCTAGTTGATATGGAAAGCTTTTTAAATGGGCAGCGAAATTGCCACAGCCAAAAAGATAACTACAAGTAGTTGGAGTACAGTCCTCCAAGAGGTTTACACAGTTTCCTGTTCTTGTTCTCTTGCAGCTACTACAGCTGAAATATATTCATGTCACATTCAAAATTCAGCAAAAGGTTTTTGTTTGACTTTATGAATTTCACCCATTTTCAGAATTCATGTCTGTACTTCTACTTAGGGAGAATTTCTTTTTTGAAAAAAAAAATGAAACGTAAAAGTAAAGGAGATGTATTTTTGTATTACACAGGACGAGATGCTAGGATTTGGGGATTGAATCCTGTTGTGCACTTTCGCCGTTTGAAGAACAGATTTTTGATCCAGTTGGAACATCTATTAATTAAAGGGGAATAATGCATTTTCTTTTTACTAAGTCAGAAGATCTTCCAGAATAATGTGGAAAAGCTACTCTGAGTGTCTCAGAGTAAAGGTGTGATCAGATGGCAAAAAAATATTATTCTGGAAAAGGTCCCTTTACAGGAAGCAGCCCACCCTTAATGCAACCCTTCTGTTTCCATGGGAATCCCTTCATTCAAGGCCCCCCCCCCCCCCAATAACAAGCTTACTGCTGAACCAAAAATATCCAGCTGGTGAACAGAGGAGGATCAGGCTGGTTTGTGATATCCTGTGTATCCTGTGAATGCTGGAAACAACTGACATCGCATTGAGCCTCAAATGGTCCAAAACCTATGCTATTTCTCTATCCCAGGGTGCCCAAACTTTTTGGGCTGTAGGCCACTCATGTAGTTCAGGGGGCTGGTCACTATGTCCTGGGGGCTGGATCTGCCCCACGATGTCAATTAATCCAACCGGCGAAGCCCTCATCACTCCCAGAAGCGGAAGTAAATTGCGCCCATATGGGAGTGTTTTACTTCCACTTCCAGGAGCGATGAGGGCTTTGTGGGCTGGATGAATTGGTGTCAGGGGCCGGATCTGGCCCCAGGCCATAGTTTGGGCACCACTGCTCTATTTGATTGCACCCAAAATCTCCCACCCTTCAATTCCATTAATTCAGGTCTTTACTAGTGCAAGGCTGGAAGGATTCCTTCTATTTGTAGAAAGGAACTGTGAGATACAATCATGAACTTTGCCACAGCAGAATTAAATAATTCATATTGTCCCAATTTCTTCCTTACACAAAGCTCTCTCAGCATGAAATGCAGGACTGAGGGTTACAATGAGCATTTCTCCCTGAAGTTTAAGTTTACTTTGAAAATGTGATATCTTCCCAATCCTAAAATGTGAGGATATATAATCCAAAATCATATAGCATTCTACGCTATATGTTAAACCAGGGGTGCCCAAAGTTTTCGGGTCATGGACTGGTCATGTGGTTCAGTGGGCCGGTCACATGGTTCCTCCCACCAGGAGCGGAAGTAAAACATACCTTACAATCTGTATTGCAACAGGATGAGATAGATTTTAGGCTGCCATTTTCTCTGCTTAAACCAGGGGTGCCCAAACTACTGCCCGTGGGCCAGATCTGGCCTCTGATGCCAATTCATCTGGCCCGTACCATCCTTGTCGCTACTAGAAGTGGAAGTAAAATGTGCCCACAGTTTGGTCACCCCTTGTCCAAACTATGGGAAATGCAGTTGAAGGCATTAACTTACTAAATAAGGTTTTTCAAACAAGACAAAAAGAACTCTCTTTCTTGCTCTTATTCCTGTTGTGATTTTTTTAAATCCAGGAAAAAAGGGAATAGGGGGCTGCATCTTCTCATGCCACTGTCCTGACCTGAACTGTTTCTACTACTATGGCAGCTTTCCCCCCCTACCATGGATGTAAAAAATCTGCTGGAATGCTGAATAGCCATCATGATGATTAAAATTCTAATACGAAGAAATAATCTCAGGCAGTAAGCAAATAAGCCAAAGCAACAGTGTGTGTCCTTTAAATGACATTGAGGAGTGGGTGGGAAGTACCAACAAATGTTTGCCACTCTTGCTTTTGGTACATGTTTTCACTCTTCTGGCAAAGCAGCTGAATTGATTTTTTAAAAATACATCTGCTACTCTTCAAAGCAGTTAATTAGCAAGAACTAGATCCTTATATGGAAAACCCTTAATGGAAATGCACAGGAGAAGAGAGAAATATTGACTTTGCAAGGGTTGGGGGCTAGTTCTAGCAGTACTGGTGACGATAGCATTTGGGGAAAACATGAAGAGAAGTGTGGAACACACAAATCCATATTTTAAAACACCTAATTAGCCCTATAGAAAATGCAAGACTGCTGGTTTCTCCTGTGGTACAACAGACTAGCACAGTTATAACTAGGTCAGTGATGGTGAACATCAGCACTCCAGGTGTTATTAAATTTCAGCAGCACTGCTGACTTGGGCTTCTGGTAATTGAAGTTCAAAAACACCTGGAGTGCCAATGTTCGCCAACACGGAACTAGGTTATGTTTTTTTGGGGAAATGTGCCTCCCCCTCCTCCCATATTACAAGAACATCAAACAATGCCAGTGAAGGCTCCTAGAAGTGCTAGAGCAAGAATCTTGTACCGTGTTTCCCCTATTATAAGCCATGGCTTATATTTTTTTTCACCCCCAAAAATGGCCAGAAATGGCCCGCGGGCTTATTTTCGGGGAGTGGCTTATATATACCGTACTGCCTGCTCCGACACAGAGAATACACCCCCCAACTCTGCTTACCTTCCCTCTGCTTACCGTATTTTTTCTCCCGACTAACAGCTGATCAGAGTTTTTTTTTTAAACTAGGGAAACAAGGGTGATAAATTCAGCGATGTAATTGGATCTCTATGTCAGCTGACATAGAGATCCAATCACATCGCTGAATTTATCACCCTTGTTTCCCTACCGGTAGTTTAAAAAAAAGCCCCCCCCGCCTGCCTCCTCCTTGGAAAAAAAATTTTCCCCCACCAGCCTCCTCCTTGGACATGTCTCTGTGGACATGTGGCAGGCAGGACTAGACGCCGGAGCGCACGGAACGCTGTTTCCCTTCCTACCGAGGTGGACAAAAGAGCCTTGCCCCCCCACGCGCCCCCCACACACCCCATGGCACTTACGCTGCTGTTGTCCCCTCGCCTGGGGCAGCGGCAGAAGCACCCAGCGCCAGCAGCGCCACCCTCCTGCTCCTTGGACATGTCTCCGTGGACATGTGGCAGGCAGGACTAGACGCCAGAGCGCACGGAACGCTGTTTCCCTTCCCACCGAGGTGGACAAAAGAGCCTTGCCCCCCCACGCGCCCCCCCCCCCCCACACACCCCATGGCACTTACGCTGCTGTTGTCCCCTCGCCTGGGGCAGCGGCAGAAGCGCCCAGCGCCAGCAGCGCCGCCCTCCTCCTCCTTGGACATGTCTCCGTGGACATGTGGCAGGCAGGACTAGACGCCGGAGCGCACGGCTACCGTAGGGAAACAAGGAAGGGGAAAAAATTCAGCGAATCACGTCGCTGAATTCCCCCCCTTCATGTGGTTGGCTCTCTATGTCAGCTGACATAGAGATCCAATCACATCGCTGAATAGGGGAAACGCGGTAACAGCCAAAACAAAAGCACGGGAGAAAGGTGGCGAAGGGACGCCCGTTGTCAGAGAGCCCCGTACGGGACGCCAGCAGCGCCTTTCCACCACGACCCGTGCTCCTTTTCCTTTTGCCTCCACGGCCCGCCAGTGCCTGCAGCAGCAGCAGCACTGCTTATTGCGACTCGCGCCAAGGAAGAGGCGGGTGGCGCTGCTGGCGCTGGGCGCTTCTGCCGCTGCCCCAGGCGAGGGGACAACAGCAGCGTAAGTGCCATGGGGGGTGCGTGGGGGGCGCGTGGGGGGAGCAAGGCTCTTTTGTCCACCTCGGTGGGAAGGGAAACAGCGTTCCGTGCGCTCCAGCCAAGCCGGGGAGGAGGAAGGCAGCGAAGGACGCGGGCGAAGCGGGGGGGCCCAATCCGGCGCGCCTTCCCTTTCCCTTCCCAGTGGCTGGGCAACAGAGGGGAGAGGCGCAGAGAGGCCAGCGGAGCCTCCGGAGGATGCGGCAGGCTTCCCGGCCTGGCGCGCCAGTGTGGTGGGCGCTGCTCAGCCATGCGGCCGGACTGAGCAGGCGGCAGGGCGGGCGCGCAAATCGCGCGCGAAGGGAAGGTTGCCTTCTAACTTCGCCCCGTCTTTGCGGAGCTGGCAAGTGGCAAGGTGCGTTATTGCCTGTGGCTGTGGCTTTTAATGGCTTTTTTAAAAATGGTTTTACGTAAACAGCCAGAAATGGCCCACGGGCTTATTTTTTTTGGGGGGGCTTATATTTTTAGAGCCCCCCGAAAATCTGCATAGGGCTTATTTTCGGTGGTCTCTTATTATGGGGGAAACACGGTATCTTCTCAAAATCCAAAGGGGGGGAGGGAGAAGAAGATTGATCAATACAGCAACAGTGTAGCTCTTACTTGTTGTAATTCCTGATGAAAACTACATCAACGTATCATGTATTGATGCTGATTTCAAGGTGACTTTAAGTGGTTTAAATTTAACTTTGGTGTTCAATATTTAAATAGCACCAAAACATGATTTGCCCAAAGGTTTGAAATATTGTTTTGGAGCATGTAATTTCCACCTCTGAGTATTTTGAGAATTCTATTTCAAAAAGTTATTTGCCAAATGAGCAGAATGATAGTCTCAATCATTTAGACCAAGGGTCAGCAACCTATGGCCCATGGAGCCAAATCATTGCCCCCCTCACTCCAACCATTGTTGCTGCTGCTTGAAGCAGCCGTGGGCGTGTTTACAGCAGCATTTATGGCAGGGGGACCATCGGTCTGGCCCTCTCAACTGTCTGAGGGAACATGACCCGCTCCCTGACTTTAAAAGGTTGCCCACCCCTGATTTAGATGGAGAAATAAAGATTAGAAAGCAAGATTAAAAAAAAGAAAGGTAATTTTCCTAAAGCTTTGTTGACATTACTGATAAATGAAAAAAAAAACTGAAAAATCCAACTATCCTTGATAGGATAGTATGGAGAGACTATTGAAAATGTTGGAATTTGTATTGTATGTTTTTTCCCCTGACTGGCCAGGTTATCCTGCTATGGTAGTAGAGTAGACCATACTACCAACGACTTGATACCAATTGTCAGGTGGTGGTTAGTTACTGGTTAGTTTGAGCTCTATCTCTCCCTTAGTCTTTTAGTCTTTTATTCTTTTTATTTTAAAGATATATCTTTTAATTTTTGATTTACTATTGTATCTTTTAAAATTTTAATATTTTTTACAACTGTAAACGCGAAATTGGGCACTGGCTTTGGTTTTATGATGTTGTAAACCGCCCTGTGTCGCCTCAGCGATGAGGGCGGTATATAAATTTGAATAAATAAATAATGAATAAATAATAACTTTGAGGACTAACATGGGCCAGGGGTTGCGAACACCTGCTTTAGGCCCTACTTTTTAAAACAGCAGAAAATAAGCTTTTTTTATCTTCCACACCACTCATCAGAATATCTCCTTAAAAGCATATAGTTCTTTGAAAGACAATGACACCACTATGAAATCAGTTCTAGCGCTCCTAAAATATTACTTCTCATTATCATTCCTGAGTGCGTCTTTAATGGGGTCAGTAGTTTTATTACATTCTGTGAATATTTACAATATTGCTATCCATGTTATCCAAGTTGGTAAAAGATGAGGCAATAGTCTTCCAGAGGGAGTGTAATAATTGGTTTGCATCGACTTGTTTTTGACTAAATGATTAAAAAGGAGCTAGCTAAGTAAGTTGGTAGAAGGCCATTGGAAAAACTATGTAGAATAGCAAGAGAGTAAAAATGTTCTGCTTGGCATCAAAAAAGTATTGCATCACTTCACTGAATAATTGATATAACTGACAAATACTATCAGCTCCTTTTAGCAGACATGAAATGTGTCATCTTTAAACCACACCTTACATAACCTTCACACTATATGTACTTCCAGACAAAGCTTTTGTTGTAAAATTGTTCAGCACCCTTCATGGAAGTTTACTACACTAATACCTTGGATAACGTTATGACTTGGTTCCACAAGTCATAACATTATCCGGTTTTTAACGTTGTGCAATGCATTGATTGCACAACGTTAAAAAAAAGCCCTGTTCCCTTTCTGAAGAGGAAAGGGAACAGGGGTGTGTGTGTGATCTGATTCACTTGGGGAGAGAAAGTGCCCTCCCTTCCTAAACAAACCAGTGGTCCCAGCATGGGATCACCCTTTGCTTGCGAAGGGAACCCACTTTCCCTCTGCAAGCAAAGGGTGATCGCTCGCTGGGATAGCCCTTTGCTTGGGAAGGGAACCCACGTTCCCCTCGCAAGAAAAGGGCGATCGGTGCCCCAACCCCAGCGCCGACTTCAGCGTGGGATCAGTGCTTGGATTGGGGAAATGAACAGGCACATGCGCCTGTTCAGAGGATGGCAGGGACCGATTGTATCTGTCCCCAACTTTCTGCGAAGCCGAGAGGCTTTGCTACATCTGAAAAACTCTGGGGGACATTTTCAACTGTAGCAAAGCCTCTGGGCTTTGCAGAAAGACAGGGACAGATACGATATGTCCCCACAACCCTTCCAGAGCCTGCGGATGTGGCGGGTGGGCAGGTGGCAGCAACAGCTACACGGGCATCATAAAAAATTGCATTCCTGGTCCATATATGCCCTGGCAGCCAGGCCTTAAGCCCCATCCTAAAAGGCAGCAGCTCTGTCTGGAGACGCAACTCATTTGGCAGGAGGTTCCATAGGACCGGAGAAGACACGGTGAAGGCCCTCCTTCTAGTGCTAGAGAGGTGTGCCTCTCTAGCCGAAGGTACACCCAGAGAGCCTCTCCGGTCTGCTCTGGTGGGACAGACCGGAGAGGCTCTCTGGGTGTACCTTCGGCTAAAGAGGCACACCTCTCTAGCACTAGAAGGAGGGCCTTCGCCGTGTCCTTAGAATGATGGAGTCTCTTAAGTATCCTGGCCCACTACCATATAGGGCTTTAAAGGTAATAACCAGCACCTTGAATTTGCACCTGGAGGCACACTGGCAACCAGTGCAGCTCCCAAAGCAGAGGCAGGGCATGTGCATACCGCCCACACCCCATCACCACCCGGGCAGTTGCATTCTGGACCAGATGCAGTCTCCGAATGGTCACCAAGGGCAGCCCCATGTAGAGCGCATTACAATAATCAAGTCTGGTGGTGACCAAAGCGTGTGTGATCATGAGCAAGGAGTCCCATCTAGGAGCGGGCATAACTGGCGTATTACACGAAGTTGTGCAAAAGCCTTCCTGGCCTTCGAGCAATACTCATGAGTCCAAGAGGACCCCCAGATTATGCACCGAGTCTGTTTGGGACAAAACTGCCTTATCCAGAACCAAAGATGGTAGCTCCTGAGTTAACGCAGGACCCCTAACCCACAACCACTCAGTCTTGTTGGGATTCAGTTGTAGCCTGTTGTCCCCCATCCAGACCCTAACAGTCTCCAGGCACCTGGATAGAACTTTCACTGCATCACTTGGATCTCCATGGGCCGAGATATACAACTGGGTATCACCTGCATATTGATGATACCTCATCCCGTGGGAACGGATGATCTCACCCAGCAGTTTCATGTAGATGTTAAATAGGAGAGGCGAGAGCACCGAGCATTGAGTCACCCCATATTGAAGGGGCCTAGGGCTAGATTTCTCACTCTCCAACCACACCGACTGGGTCCGGCCCTTCAGAAATAAGGAAAACCAGGACCACACAGTGCCCTGGATCCCCAATCCTTGGAGTCTTCCCAGAAGGATACCGTGGTCGACGGTATCGAAAGCCACTGAAAGGTCAAGAAGAGCCAGGACAGTTGAATGTCTACCATCCCTCTCTCGCCAGAGATCATCCACAAGCATGAACAATGCAGTTTCAGTACCATATCCGGGCCTGAATCCTGACTGAAAAGGGTCCAGATAATCCACTTCATCCAGGACCTCCTGTAACTGATGTGCCACTGCCTTCTCCAAAACCTTACTCAGGAATGGAAGGTTAGAGACAGGCAGGTAGTTAGTCATAACCGCTGGGTTGAGGGATGGCTTCTTTAGTAGGGGGAGCACCAAGGCATGTTTTAAGGTAGCAGGGAAAAAAACCCTAGCAAAGTGAGGAATTAATAATGGCCTCAACCCAACCACCTGTCACTGCCCTCGCAGATTTTACCAGCCAGGCGGGGCATGGCTCTGATGCACATGCAGTGGCACGCACAGATCCCAAGAGCCTGTCCAGTTCCTCGGGGACAACTGGATCAAACCGATCCCAGATAATATGACCAGACTGCACTTCGGACAACTCCAGATCCAATATTTCCACGCTGGGATTCAACCTCGACTGAATCCGAGCAATTTTCTCTGGTAGATAATCAGCAAAAGCCTCAGCCGACCCTCGCCAACCGAGGCCCGACCTCCCTCTTCCAAGGAGGGACCTGGTCACCCAGAACAGAATCACTAGGCGATTATCTTCAGAGGAAATGATGGCAGTGAAATACTGATGTTTCACCACCCCCATCGCCACCTGATAGGCCTTAATAGCAGCTCTAGCAAGTGTTCGGTCAGACTTTTTACGTAATTAGGGGTTTTACTGCACACTTTTCTTTGTTCTTTCCTGACTCTTCCTACTGTTAGGATCCAGCCCTTCAGATCAATAAATACACTACAAGTAGAAGCTGCAATAAATAAATAAATAAAAATAAATAGGTTCTACTTAATTAAAACCCACACAAGAACCAAGCAATATACAGAGATATTAAACTCTTGGGAAAGCCTGAAGCAATTCCAATTTCATTCTGATATAAGAAAAAGTCTCTATAAATTTGAAAAGAAACCCCAGAATAAATGTGATTTATTCCTACTATTAAAAACCAGTAAAAAAAACCCCTCAAAACCACAAATCTTAGAACTCCCTACCCAAAATCTGGTTTCTTTCTGACATAAAAAAGTGTGTATATATCTATTTGTATTTGATCTTTAGAACGTATTCCTTCTGGATTTTGCTGCTTATGGGGAGTCTCTTAAGAGGAATTCTGAGGTAAAACATGTTTTTACAGATATTAGACCACCAATCTAGAGACTTGTAATGAACTTTAGTCAGTAAGAAAAATACAAAATGAATCTATAATTACAAATAACAGTGGAAATGCAAAAAAGAAAAGAACTTGGGAGAAAAGAAAAGAAGTTTTATTTAGGTTGGATGTTGACATAAATTCAACCACTAGTTTCAACTAGAAAAGAGGGACTGAAAAAAACAACAGAATTTTTTCAAGCATTGATTTGCCACTCAGAAAAATATTTAATGGGTCTAGATTAGAATAGTTTTAGACCAGTCTCAGTAATGGCCTTAGCCTTGTACAAAGCTCTCGTGGCCGTGTGGTTAAACAACTGCTATACTGCAGCCCAACTGCTGATGTTATGAGTTCGATCCTGACAGGTAGCGCAAGGTTGACGCACCCTTCCATCCTTCTTAGGTTGGTAAAATGAGTACCCAGCATGTTGGGGGCAAAATGCTAATTATCTTGTGAAGCACCCAGAGAGTGCACTAAGCGTTATGGGGTGATATATAAGTGTAATTGCTAGTGTACTCTTCAAGGGCAGTAGGCCAAACAGAAGCTAGAGCTCTTTAATATCAGTAACTAATCAGAAATGTAGGAAGACTCGATTGCAAATGCTTACACAACACAATCTTTGGAACAACTGGCAGTACTTGGCAAGCTGGCAGATGCTCATAAAAAAGAATGCTATGAGACTGCCTTTGACAGGGGGAAACTGCTCTGTTCTGTATAAGTCAACCTTCCCCAACCCAGTGCCCCCCAGGGATGTTAGAATGCAAACTCATCAGCCACAGTCAGTGACTAGAATGATAGAAAATGCAGGGCAACATATCTGGAAAGTGCTACATTGAATTCAGATGAAGGAAAGTCACATAGTTTGAATAGAAAGTGTTTTGGTTTAACCCCCACCCCCTAGTAAATTCAAGGAGTCAGTGAAAGAAGGGGACACACTAGATTTAAGACAACCACAAAATGGTTTAATCAAGCTGTTGCTTTATCTTACTCTTAATATTAAAATCCTTGTCCTTTTACTTTTGGCACTATTTTTACCTTGTCATAAACAAATTTCTATGCTCTTTTGTAGGTTGCTTTAAGTTAAGACACTACTTTTGTGGAAGGGGAAAAGTAGGATATAAATTTCTTACATTAAAAAGTCATCTCCTAATGCTCTGTCTTGATATAAAATTGGAGCATTGTCAAACTAAGAACAAGAGTGGCATCAAAGTGACATTGTCAGATCAGGGAGGAGGCAAGGTTCAAAACCAGAACTTTCAAGAGTTCGTTTTTTGATCTACAACTTCTAAAAATTCCCGTGTCAGTGAAACCATGTAAGTTGTAGTCCCATATGTTACCCCTGCTAAATTCTGCAAAAGAATTAATCTCACCAAGCAGATTGGCCTGACCAAACTGCTATTTTTAGTCTGAAAATCAAAACTGAATAATGTTCTCAGTGTGTAGCCTTAATATATTTCCCTCCTCCTTCATTAGAAGCTTTGAAAGGAAGCTTCTTGTCCCCTTGTAGAATCCAGCCTCCAGCAGCTGATCAGTGACTCTCTTTGCCGTCATGCTTTGACTTTCAGAGGGCTGTCATTTCTGTATGCCATAATCAACTGTGACAATTTATTTTCCACAGCTCGCTGGTTCAAAGGGTCTTCCTGGGACATTTAGTTTATTGCACTGCTGTAACTGAAAATTACTTGACACCTGCAAATTTTGGAAGCAAGCATGTAAAAATATGGGGAGTTTAATATCTAATTTGCTAATCAGAGAGGTTTTATTCAGCTATTAAACTTGCCTTTTACCACCTTTAGTGAACATTCATCTTGAAGACCAGTTTGTTCCTCTGAAAGCAAATAATTTTGCTTAATGATTATTGTTGGAAATATAGGTTTAGCCATACAGGAAGCAGCTAGAAAAACAAGGAATTCAAGAGGTTCTCAATTTTTTTTGAGTCCCATATCACAATGAAAGCTGTGATAATAATATGAAAGGAGAATGATACTTTACTGTGTGATAATGATGTTACCCAAATTGAGACCTCATGGGGACCAAAATGTAGAGTCAGATATGGAACTTGAGTATCTAGCTAAACTGGATGCAGTTGTTAATTACAAGAATAAGATTCAAAACCAACCAGCTATTCTACGTAGGTGTAAGGCAGTTCCTACTTTCTACTTCCCAGGTTATTTTTTTAAACAGAACTAAACAAAATAATGTTGATGTGGAAAACTTCTTGAGTGCTTTGAGAGATGTTTCTGTTTCAATAAACCAAAAAAAAAAGAAGAAAAAAAAAGAAAGAAAGAAAGAAAAGAAAAGAAAAAAGCTGGGATCCTACAAAATTCTCTAATCTTAACTCCAGGCTATTGCACTAAGTCTAAGGAAAGCAGAAAAATTTAAAAGAAAGGAAGAAATCCCACACAGCTATTTCTTCCTCTGGGTTTAAAATACTGCCTAAACGGTTATAAGAGCTTTAAAATGACATCTTTTATAAGGTGAAGGACAATTTGGGATGCCTTCACAAATCCCTCCAGTACTTTTACAAATACCATCTGGGAAACCACTGAATCTTTTATATTGTCTTTTTTAATTATGTAAACTGTCTTGGGTCTTGTAGGTGGGGCAAAAATATCTTAAATAAATAAATAAATAGATGACACATGCTCACTACTTGATAAATTTCAGACTGAACCAAGAGGTTTGTAGCCAATGTGAACCAAGTGGTTTCTAAATAGTTTATTGAGTAAAATAAAACCTCTCTCTTGATATATTTTAGATCTCCCTTGCTTGAAAGGCATCCATAGTCGACTCTAGGGGGCAATGCTCATCTCCGTTTACAGCGCTGTCTGCATCTGCAGAAGTTTCCATGTACATTTATGATGTAAATGTCAGATTGCACAGAACACTGTTACCTTTCCCGCCAAAATGGTACCTATTTATTTGTAATTCCTTACTTTCAAACTGCTAGGTTTGGCAAGAGGTGGAACCAGTGGTGGGCAGCAACAGGTTCACACACACCTGGGAATGGGGGTAGCAAAATTGGGTAGCCTCTGGGCAGGGGGTTGGCGAAATTGGGTACCCATGCCCAAATCCCTGCCCTGCCCCATCAGGTTTTGTCCTGCAAGTGATTCAAGGTCTCCCTTGCTCAAAAGCCAGTCATATCCAACTCTAGGGTGCAGTGTTCATCTCCATTTACAGCCAAAGAGCCAGTGCTGCCTGTGTTTGCAGATGTATACCTGGCCATATGGCAGGCATGACTAGATCACCCATGGCATAGACTCCACCCATGATATAGGCTCTGCCCACAGTGTGGTAGCAATTTTTTTTGCTGCCCACCACTGGGTGGGATGGACAATGGATGCTCATTCTGTTGTGCAGCATTTTGGTCTTGAACTGCTGACCTGCTAACCTTCCTGTCACCAAACTCAGCATCTTATCCACTAAGCCACCATGGTCCCTTAAGTTAAACTTTATCTATGTGTTAACCATATAATAATCAACTAGTTAACTGTCAATCTTCTACTGTTGAATGATAGCCTCAAACATTTATTCAGTCTGCATATAACGAGACAGGAAGAACCTAGTTCTGCCAACTACAATATAGTTTGATTGTGACGCATAATAAAGTTGTTACTGCAAAGGTCACTCTCTACTGCCCTACCATCTTTTATAAAGGTCACTGGAGGATTCTACTTTACAGAGAGCAAACTAAATTTATTTTTACAGCCATAAATGTTGTTCCTTTACAATTGACACAGCAACATTCATATCTGTTGGCATTCATCTCTCTCTCTTCTGCCATCCCACACAAAAGAATCCAAAGTAAAGTTATCTGATTTTAAAGCAATTTTGGAATGTATATGTATCATGCAAATATGGAGATATGTATCTTTTTGTCTATAATTCTCATATTTGCATGGGGATTCTGAAAGCTGTAGTAAAAAGAAATAACTTTCTCCCATCTTCAGCATATCTAGAATATGAAAGTGCATATATTTACATGTAATGCTTTGTCTGAGTGTTTTCTGAACACTAGCAAACTAGTTGGTGCTCATATTACTAAAACACATTAATCTTCCTAAAATTTCAGTTCTTTTGGGCAGCATACACTTTTGGTCATAAGCCTATTGTTTGAGAATTTAGTGACAAGGCAAGACTATATAGGTATCCCATATTGGGTACATAAGAGATAATGGTTTGCTGATTCTTGAAAACACAGTCATTAGATTGGATCTGGATGTGTGTTCTTGGCATTTGTAGCATTTGTAGTCATGTTTGTAACCTGAGACAGCATGCGTGTAAGCAACAAATAAGCAATCTGCAAACTACATAATCATAAATAATGTTAAATTAGTCCAAACCAAGGAATCAATGCAATAAAAGAAACAGTTAATCTAGATGACTCAGATTTCCCCCCCCCCTCAAAGAAATAACATTTCTTCAAGGTTAAAGGGTGAATTCTTTGCTGATGAAGAACAGTAATAATTGATGTTTGCATAAAAATGATGCCATCAAGGATGAAATAAAAGGATGGTGAACATAAATAAAGTCTGTGTAAATGTCTCACAGCCCCCTGGGCTATTAATCACTACAGGCTCATGGAGTTCAGTTTGCTGTGCCACAAAAACGAAAGGCTTATTGAAATAATGACTTCTTTTCTCATTAGTACACACTATTTGTATGCTGCTAATGAAAGGCTGAAACCAATGCTTTCTTCCACCTTAATTGTTTCTGTGTCTTCTTTTACATAAACACAAGGCGCTAGACTAAACACAGAAATGCAGCTGTCATTTTGGATCTCTCTTCCGGCCACTGGGACTTGCAGACAGACAACCAACACTAAGGTAAGAATCCTCTTTCTCCCTAATTGAACCTTTCAGTATAACATGCTGTCCTTTCCATCTCTCTCCCCAGAGTATAATGTTCAAAACTGTGTAACACTTACATTATTATTCCTCAAAGTTCTGCAGCAGAGTGGTATTTAATATCTTCTTTGCATCTAATATGAATATTTTTCTTTTAAAGGTCTATATGTTAATAAAGAATGCAATCAGAACAGTCATGTAGAAGACATGTAACATTTTCAATGACATCATCCTGGTTTTGGAATGCCCTCCCTACATTGTGTTGGTTTAAAAAGGTTGAAAGCCAGTTGTGTCTGACTCTAGGGGGCAGTGCTCATCTCCATTTACAGCCAAAGAGCCAGTGCTGTCTGCGTCTGCAGACATTTCCATGGTGATGTGGCAGAAATAACCAGACACTGGAGCCCAAAGAATGCTGTTATCTTTCCCACTGAGGTAGTACCTATTTAACTACTTGCAATTTCTTGCTGTTAAACTGCTAGGTTGGCAGGAGCTGGGACAGAGGATGGGAGCTCACTCCATCACAAAAAACTTGAGTCTTTAACTGCTGACCTGCCAACCTTCCAGTCATCAAGTTCAGCAACATCACCACTAAGCCATCGCAGTCCTGGTAGTAGATAAAGTACTTTCCCCTTTTCCTCTAGCCTTACCTTTAAATGGTTTTGTTTCCCAGCTAGTAATATCAGTAGGACTTGGCTAACAATCAGCTTTGAGTGTATAGGACAGTGGTGGCAAACCTATGGCACTTGTGCTGGAGGTGGCACTCGGAGCCCTCTCTGTGGACACCCATGTGGTCACTCCAGCACAGAGTTCACCCTGCCCCTCTGTCCAGCAGCCCAATGGGAGTGCTTCCTCCATCCCTAGCAGTTTGCCCCGCCACTTTGCCTAACAACCAATGACAACGTTTCCTGTCATGAAATGACATATTTTCACTAACGTTCTCAAAGCTTGAGGTTGTAGTTTGACTAGGCCTAAAAATCCTTCCCTCTCTGTCTCACAAGACTCCGTGTCACGAGACAGATTGTTTTTAGTTCAGTGTTCCCAGCACTCTTATCTGAGTTCCCTGATGTTGTGACTACATGTTATAGCACTGACGGTACACGTGTGTCAACAATCCTATGTTATGAGAAAGTTTTCTCTGTTCCCTGATTGGTTAAAGGTACCCCACCTGACTGGAGAATCTCCATCTTGGAGAGGGGAGAGGGAGTTCGTTTTTTGGATGTCTATGGGCTAACATCTTTGCCTGGGGGCTATGCCTGTTTGCAACTTCAAAATGGTTACCTAATGTACCTGTGGACTGTTTGCTGGACTGTCTTATGCTACTGACCTATGCTTTATGAACCTGATCAATATACCTGATCAATAAACCTTCGTTTGCTTCCACAACGACTCTTCATTGGACTAAGGGGTAAGGAAGCAATGCATTCACACACAAGCCTCTGAATATGCTACCTGTTTAAACCTCCTTGTGGAAGAGAAGCAGCTAAGGGCTGTTTAGCTGCATTGCCAGCCAGCATTGCCGGCCAGCTCGCTTAGGAGGTCCAGAGCAGAGGGGGGCGGCTGGTTTCGTGACACCTTCCTCCCCTGTTGCTGTGTTGGCACTTTGATATAAATAAGTGGGTTTTGGGTTGCAGTTTGGACACTCGGTCCCTAAAAGGTTCGCCATCACTGGGATAGGACCTATATGTATTGCAAATCCTTTACCTCTGTCTACTCCAGGGATTCTCAATCTGTGGCCCAAGGGCTGGATGAGGCCAACAATGCCATTTCATTTGGCCGCCCAACGCCTCCACCACAAAGGGCAAAATGGCTGTCTGGCCCCCGAAGCTGTCTGAGGGAACATGACCCAGCCCCCGGCTTAAAAAGGTTGAGAACTCCTGGTCTACTTTGTCTCTTCTTTGGCTGCTTTTGTGGCCTGTGTATCATTCTTAGATGTTGTGTATAGAAACTAAATAAAGAAGAGAGGAAACTGATTCATTTAGATCAGGGGTGCCTAAACTTTTTGGGCTACGGGCTGGTCAAGTGGTTCAGGGGGCTGATCACTATGACCCAGGTGCCAGATCTGGCCCCAATGCCAATTCATCCAGCCCACGAAGCCCTTGTCGCTCCTGTACAGGAGTGTTTTAGTCTCACTTCTGGGAGCAACGAGGGCTTTGTGGGCTGGATGAATTGGCATCGGGGGCAGATCTGGCCCCTGGGCCATAGTTTGGGCACCCCTGATTTAGATCATGGAAAAAATAAAAGTGATTATGTACAAACTACTCTAAAATGCACCAAGTGGAATAAATCCCAAAAGAGAGGCTGCCTCCCTCCACTGCTCACAGTTCAAATTAGATTAAGAACTACTGTTAAATACTGTTTTCATACAGATTGAGAAAGTATTATTTTGGAGGTCTCTCTCCCCCCCCCCAGGTAATGGTTGCTCCCCAACCAGTGCTGCTGCCATACCTCTTTTTATGTGAAAGAAAGGAAGAAAATTTGCATTTCATATATAGGAGAACCCAGGCTGTGACAACAAAGTGTCACAGGAAGCAGCTTTTCTAAGCATTGCCCACTGGCTGTTTTTAAACACTCAATACAAAACTAGAGACTCTATTAAATGCTGCTAATGTCATCAGGAACATCTTTATCTCCCCCTAAAAGCTTGCAGACAGTATGAACTCACCTTAAGCGGACATGACACAGACATCAACCATTAATTTTTGGGACCCTTTTCCTGCACGATTCATAAATGTTGGTGCATATGCCTAAAGAAGTGAATTTTCATCCACGAAAGCCTGCACTGGTTGCTTGATTTTTGTTAGTGGTTCAGTAAAGGTACTGACTTCTCTTCTATTTATACTATGTAAGGACCATATGTGCTCACCTTGGTTCCCGTTTCCCAAATTTTTTGAGGATGTTGTGGAAAATTGCCCCCTAGAACCACCAAGAAGATTACATGGACTCTTGACATCAACCAAACTGGAATGAAAACTGAGAACAACCTCTACTTACACACTCACCAGGCAACTTCAATAGTTTGGTTCCAACTTGGTTTAATTGGCCTTTACTGCCTGGTGATGGAACTGGGGTGGCTTAGTGGTAAGATGCTGAACTTGATGACTGGAAGGTTGGAAGGTCAGCAGTTCAAGACCCAAGTGCTGCATGACGGAGTGAACTCCTGCCTCTGTCCCAGCTCCTGACAACCTAGCAGTTCGAAAGCAAGAAAATGCAAGTAGATAAGTAGGTACCACTTCAGTAAACTCTGGCTGCAGAATGCTTCTAGGGGTGCAAAAGTAAAGGTAAAGGGTTCCCTTGCCCGAAATCCAGTTGTATCCAACTCTAGGGGGTCAGCAGTCATCTCCATTTACAGCCAAAGAGCCAGTGCTGTCTGCATCTGCAGACATTTACATGGCCATCTGACAGGCATCATCAGATGCTGAAGCACGTGGAAAGCTTTTTCTGATGAGGTTTGTTTTTTTAGTGCTCCAGTAAAAACACCACCTTCTCTAGTACTGTATTTGTATTGTGCAAGGACCATACAGCTCATCTCCCTCTGTAAATCTTATAGAATTGACCCATATCCTGACTGACATGGCAACTTGTGTTTTACTGACTGCTTCTAGGGAACAGGATGATCACTAGATTAGTTAATCACAAGAACGTTCTATTAATTATTTTGGAGATCCACAGCCTTTGACACATGGAGGCAGAAATTCAACGTAAAGGCAACTTTGTCCTCTTATCAGCTTGACTGACCAAATATTGAGGAAGATTGGCATCCTTCTGCTTTGCAGAACGGTGCACAAGAAAAGATTTCAGCCTGACGTCTAGCAAGTTTTCTTTCCCTTTCCTTCCCATTGTAACAGAAAAAATTATTCTACAACATACTTTTTAAAGTTACAAGAGATGTTTGTGTCAGTTTGGATATGCTGAGAAGGAGAGTACAGGTATTTCATAAGGCCCTTCCTTTTACCTGTAAGTACTATGACAGGACTGCAGTGGCTCAAGTTGATAAGATGCTGAACTTGAAGACGGGAAGGTTGGAGTTCGATACCCGGATACTGCATGACGGAGTGAGCTCCCGTCTCTGTCCCAGCTCCTGCCAACCTAGCAGTTCGAAAGCAAGAAATTGCAAGTAGATAAATAGGGACCACTTTGGTGGGAAGGTAAACAGCATTCTGTGTACTCCAGTATTAATGTATGCCTGCCACATGTCCATGGAAACAACTGCAGCTGCAGATGGTGCTGGCTCTTTGGCTATAAACGGAGGTGAGCACTGAACCTTGGAGTCAGATACAACTGGCTTTCAAGCAAGGGCGAACTTTACCTTACTATGACAGGACTAAAAGAGTTTACATTCTCTTGTATTTAAAAATAGACTGAAGTTGGGATTTAAAAAAAAACACAATTAGTTCCAATCATCTTAATGCAGCCTTTCTGCAACTTTAGAGGCTCATTACAAAATTAGTGTAAATACATTTTGTCTGTGGGGTGTTTGAGAGAAATAAAGTGTGTACAAAACTGTTTGTATTTTAAAATGGCAGAAAGGTGAGGAAGTAAAAGGCAAACTTTTGGCAATGCATAAATGAGGGAAGATCCATAAATAAGTGAATACATGGGGGGGGGGGGAATGCATAAAGTGCACATAAATTTCCATGCGTTTGCCCTAGAAGTCATGCAATTTGAAAAGATGGAAAGAAAATGCAGGTGGGATTCTGAGAAACATAGTAACAGAGAGAGAAAGAGAGAGATTTTCATAGCCCCTAGCAGAAAAAAAAATCTGTGATACTTGCAGGGAATCTACGAAAAGTCATAATGTCCTAGACAACAAAATCAAAACAATTATGGCAACTTTGAAGACTAAGAGATTTATTTTTACCATGAGCTTTCATAGTTTGCAATCTGCCTCAAAGCTTCATCTGAAAATGTATTTTATAATGTATGGAAGGTGATGCTAAAATAAATTTGTTAGTCTCAGTTTCCATAATACATTCTCTTTAGTTTTTGTTGTAGTTCTTGATGCTGAAAAGCAACATGGCTGTTTCTCTGACAATTGCAGCCAGCCCAGGGTTTTTCAAGGGACAAATTGTTGGTTGCTTGACTTTTAAAGTTCATCTTGTTAGAACAAATGTCTCTCTTTAACTACTCTTAGATGAAAAAGTGCTGACTGGTCTAGTTAATCAATAACCACTCTAAGTATATACTCTACATATATAATGTACATTTAGTGCAGTGCATCTGCAAGATGTATGACATTTCTAACCAAAATAAATAAAAGGAGCTAAAGATTTATTAAAGGTGCCTGTTGTTATGTGTCATCAAGTTACAACTGTTTAATAGAAACCCTGATAAGACTTTTAAGGCACTTTTAAGGTGAAATATTTAAATAATGGTTCTACACCCAGTGAGTTTTCATGGCAGTGTTTGGGAATGGAACTTATGTTTCCTATGTCCTAGTATACTACTCTATCCTCCATACCACACCAGGTTCCAAAAGGCACTTACTTCTCATTTATAACAAGAAGAAACTTTCTTGATGGTACACAAGAGCAAAACCAAATTAGAAGATGGAGGAAGGAGCTCACTGGGCAAGGAACATCATTAAAGGAGGATATAGCTGAAGATCTCAATCTCCCCTACGTCACCTGGAGGACCCTGAATAGGCTGAGGGTTGGAGTCCCCAAATGCAAGACCAACATTCTCAAGTGGGGACTGCTGGCGGACAACAACACACGGTGTGAATGTGGAGAGACAGAGTCCAGCCCATTTAGTGGTTTGCCGACTGCTGTTAGAGACGTGAGGAGGACTTGGGTTTGGGCAACGACAAAGCGAAGAAAGTGGCTTCATTTTGGCAGTCCAGGGTTTGATTGGGATGTGAAAGAATAATTTGTAGTGAAGAGTAGAAACAGAGAGAGAATCCAGTCTTATTTTTATTATGCAGCATTTCTGCCAGTTACAGGTTCAGTTTTATGAAGTTGAGTGAATTGTCACAAATCATTGCTCCTAAATTCCATTCTTCCTTTGTTTTGCCTCTGTGATGAACTGGATGGATCGACATGATAATCCACTAGGTCTGTTTTCAGTTCTGCAGTTTTATGGTTCTATGAACATTTCAACTAGAACCATTATTCAATAAATTATCCTCAGCCTATTAAACAAATCTGCTGAAATGGTAGGCAATCAATCAAGCAATTAATCGGTATGTCAAAGTGTGGTTTGCAGTCCTGGTTTGTATGTAGGGCTTTAACCGCAGTGCGGGCATATCAGAAACTGTAGTCTGAGGAATTTGATCTCTGTTCTGATAAAGCTTTATCATGGTTTACTGGACACAATTGTTATTTCTCAGTTGATGCACTGCCTTTTCCTTCAAGCATCTATAGGCGTGAGATAAACTAGGGGAATATTTTCTTCATGGACTTGAGTAATGTTTTCTACTACAGTATGGATGCCTAATTTTTTATACTGAGAAATAATTCTCTCTTCTTTCTTGGGGTAAAAAAAACTCTAGGAGACAAAGGACATCTGGTGATGGTAGTATTTTCTGTAAATTATTCTGGTATCACAGCAATGCACAAATTCATTTGTTTTAAAATATACAGTTCAGCATAAATTAGCAGGGGGTTTTGTATGTTTTAAAAGATTTACCATATACTGTATACTTCAGGCAATTTCAAATTACATATGAATCGGTTTGCAAAAAATGGTCATACAAGGCGATTTGCAACAAAAGCTATGAGTTCCAGTGAAAAATCACTTTGAAAATGAGAATAAAATGTACAAGGGCTTCTTCCTCATAAGGTTCAGATTCTGAAATGCAGATTTCAAATCTCTCCATAAGCACACAAGAGCCTCCAGAAAGTCATATATCACCATCAACCCAACCTGAGACCTCCATGACAAAAGTGTGAAAGGCCAATCAAGAACCATCTTGCAAACTCTTGCTAATTCTCTCTGGCAATGTCAACCTATGAGCAACAAATAAGAAAGATTACCAAGACATGTAACAACAGTCTTGGATCATCTCTATTATTCCTCTGGCAGAATTAATCAGACATCATCAACTGATGCAGACATTCAGAAAGTCAGTTCTGCTTCTAAGTAAAACTAAAAAAAAATCAGGGAATTAAATATTTGTTATGCCTAGGATATATAGTATGATTGTCTTCTCAACCCTACATGACAATAGCAAGCCTACTGTCCATGCAGGAATCTATATATACTTAAGGCACTATTGCACACACAAAATAAAACTAAACATGAAATCCAGAAAAGGTAAAAAACTTTTGAAAAATATGAAAAGAGAAATTCCTGTTGAAACATTACTGATGACTGAGCATGGTCAAAACTGCTAGCTAACTGCTGAGAAGAAGCATAAATCCACCAATAACTGGGAGGGGAATGGAATGGAGTGTTCCAGAAGAGAGCATAAACACTCTAAACCAGGGCACTCTGGACTTCAAAATGTTGGGCTGTAATATTTTGTTGAACTTTAGGTGACAGAGGGCTAAAGAATAAGTGTCAAAGTTAATTTTTTAAAAGTACTGAATAGGTGCAAATTTACAGTAGGTAAAGATAAAGTGGGCATGTTTACACAATTCTATTTGCCTTGCTGGCTTTTATGAATATTTAATAATAATCATAACTGTATGACATCAAGTCATTTTTCACTTATGGTGACTGTTTCTATGGTTTGCTAGGTAACGAAGGCACAAAAGTGCATTACCATCCCATTCTTCTCAAGGCAGCCTGGAACTGTGCTCCTTGCGATAGGCTGCTAGCTCTTCTCCTGAGAGGCACAGCGGGGAACTGGACTCCCAGCCTTTTGACTTTACAGCCAGATATCTAAACCACTGAGCTAACCAGCCAGCTATATTATGAATCTTGGATACCTTAGATAGGTTATTGTGGAGTGAGAACTGACTAAGCACTGTCTGTTCACATGTCTCTTTTCCTCCTACAAACAGTCTCTAGTCCTCTTTGGAAATCAACCCTGACTGCACCTTGGAAGGACAAATACTGAAGCTGAAGCTCAAGTAGTTTGGCAACCAAATGAGGACTTACTGGGGAAGGCCCTGACGCTAGGAAAGATAGAAGGAAAATGGAGAAGGGAACGGCACAGGATGAGATGGCTAGATGGTATCATTAACGCATTGGGCATAGATCTGAGTGGACTATTGAGGATGAGAGATGACAGAGGAGCCTGGTGTGCAGTGGTCCATGGTGTGGCAAAGGGACGGACTCGACTGTGCTGCTGAATAACAACAAATTCCTCTTTACAAGGTCTGGCCATTAAGACCTTCATCACTATCTGGGGTAGAGCTACAAGGCTAAGTCCACCAGTTATTACAGGTAAAGTGGACACATAAAATAAATGGGACATAACTATATGTGACATTTTAAAAAACCAATTCATTTAAATGGTCTATCTTAAAGTGACTATGAATTGAATTTAGCCCATAAATCTTGACAGGAAGGCTCATTTCTGGCACTGGTTTCATGGTGTGGCAACATACAACCCCGGGAAAAGTTGTGCCTTGGAAATGTCATATTTTGACCTAAAATAAAGCCTCCAGGCAGTGGTGGGCTCAAATCTTTTTTTACTACCACACTGTGGGTGTGGTATGGTGGGCGTGGCCAGGGGGAAAGCTCTGCATTGCATCTAAATTACGACTACTTTATTTCAAAACATGGATGGGCGGGGGAAGCCAGAATTTCTGCTACTGGTTCTGGTGAACTGGTGTGAACCTGCTGATGCCCACCACTGCCTCCAGGCATTGCAAACCAACAGGGCTCCAGCCCATAAACAGAGATTTAGAAGAGCAAAAGAGCCTTTAAGGGACTCGTGTATTTAAATGACAAGTCTGGAAAAAAAATCTTGTGACACATAATTTGAAAGGGATGATCAAAATAACTACAGTTCCATGCTGTTTGCCCACAACAGAAGACAAATAATTCTGAAAATCCTTTGTGATAGCTATAGAGTAATCAGGTAAGAGAGGCAAAAATTGGGCCTGAGAAATGGGGAAAAATGGGTTATTAAAAGCCTTAATCAAAGCTCTTGCACACTGTACAGTAAGAGAAGCGACCTTATAACATCCAACAAAGATAAATAGCCAAGAGGTCATTAGCATTCGCCACAGGTCTTCCTTCAACAACTTCACTGCTTCTTTCTGAGATCATTTTTAAAATCCCCTCTATGGTTCTTGTGGAAGATTACATTACTCAAAGTAATGTAGAGAGTCAAATCACTATATGCTGCCCTTATTACATCTCTATTTTGTTTCTTGCGGCATATTTTAAATTTGGCTTCAGGCAGCCCCATTGCTACCCAGAGAGCCACTCTGCAGCTTCAAATCAGCAAACGTGCAACATGACTACTCCTACTCCCCCCTCCCCCACTTCTACCTCTCCTACTGTCTGTCCTCAGCGGCAGAATCTGCAAAACAAGACTCTGCCACTTACACTTCTGATTTACTAGTAGATTTAAAAGTAAGGGACAAATATTTGGGTCACGACCTGGCAACCTCATGTGTGTTTAGGCACAGCTCTTCCAAAGAGATCTAGTTCTTCAGAACACTGGACAGTCCAGGTGAAGAGTCAACTTGTTTTGAGAAGGCTTCGTGTCCGATTTATGTTTAATTTAATTTTCACACTTATATGCCACCCAATTAGGGAACCTGACTTAGGGCGGCAAACATGATACAGTCAAACCTCGCATAAAGAGCACCTCACTTAAAGAGTAACTCACTTAAAGAGCAGAATTTTATCTGAATGTTCGCTTTGCTTAACAAATAAACCAACCAACAACTCTCTTAACAAATAAATCAGGGTTGGCACTACCTCCCACCAGAAGTCACAATTGGTCAATTACAATGGTGTTTCATTTAAGAGCAAACTTGCTTAAAGAGCAATCCTGTGGAACACATTATGCTCTTTATGCGAGGTACAACTGTACTTAATTCTTTGCATATACAGTAATACCTCATATAACATTAGTATCGAATAACACTAAAATCGCATAACATTAAGGAATCTGGGGGGAAGAATTGCATCAGATAACATTAAGATCCTATGGGATGCTTCAGATAACAACCGCTAAAGCCTGTGTGGTTACAATGTATCTCTATGGATCCCATAGGATTTTAACATGCATCAGATAACACTAAAAATCATATAACACCAAGACTTGTGGAACCAGGTTTTAGTGTTATATGAGGTTTTACTGTACACTCTTAAAATAGGACACAATTGCTGATATCCTGTTGCTTAGCCTAGTAACTTGTAACTAGAGTAGGCCTATTATATCAGTGGGGATTTTGTGAGTCAGTTTCTCTGTAAATTCCACTGATTCAGTGGGCCTCTAGTTGTGACTTACCATGCTAAGCTATAGGACAATTACACCTACAACCACTGCCCTCAAACTGGTAATCTACTGACAATCAGAATACAGTATGACCCTCCTGTTTCTCAACCAACCAACCAACCAACCAACCACAACAACAACAAACACACACCAAAGAATCTTGTGGCACTTAATAGACTAACAAGTTTTATTAGGCACAGATCTTCATGGACTACAGCCAATTTAATGAGATCACAGATTATTACTGCATTAGGCAGATATTTTTTGATTTCTGACTCTTGGCATTGTGAAATGTTGAAATATGGAAATATTAAACTAGCTGACATAAAAAGCACCCCAATGGCAATTAGTGGTAGATCTGTTGATACAATTTTTATTCCACTCTTTCCTCCTATGTTAAATAAAGAAACCTGAAAAAAAAGAGGCAGTATCTTGGGGACAATTTTTTTGGTAGGGTCTCCAGGTTTAATTTTGTAAAGTGCCTATGTCTTAGCTACAGTTCTGTGTGAATTCTGCAACAACACTCTGATGGATTAAAATATACTGTCTGAGTAGACAAGGGTTAGAAAAATAAAAGTTAACTGCCAATATAGAATTACTACTAAAATGCTGTACAACTTAGGTTACACGTGGATATCTTGAAGTCTTTGCACAATCACTATGACTGTCTGGCCCAGGATTTCCCAACCTAAGGCCCGTGGGCCAGATTTGGCCCACAGCACCATTTCATGTGCCCCCCAAGGGCAATTGGGAAACAAAATGGTTGCCCTTTGAAGCAGTTTGGACAAAATGGCCAGCCCCATTGTGCAGGCAGGGCAAAATAGCCATCTGGCCCTTGAAGCTGATTGAATGAGCATGACCTGGCCCTCGGCTTGAAAAGGTTGAGAACCCCTGGTCTGGCCAGACATCCTTCTATGGTAATGGAGTGGACTGTACAGGTGGTAAATAACCTGATTTCCCAAAGGGGCCAATGACTATTGACGGATGAGTCCCTTTAGTTGGGGTGATGGTCCCTTCAGTGGAGGAAATGCCACTGGAAACCATCATATTGGACCCAATGGCAAAATGAGCCAAGGAGGAACCACTTTACTACTCTGGTTCTCTACAGTCATGGAGGTGGAAGAGGCCATGCCAGATGGACTGGTTGTGAAGGTGCACCTTGATAATAGCCTCAAGGCTGTGCCAGTCCATTGCAATCCCAGTGTTAAATTTTGCATCTCTCATTTCATATGTGTCGCAGGAGAAGTCTCTGAGATAATAGTGTGTGGATCACTTCATGGCAAGCTGGGATCCACTTTAAACAAATTCATGCCAGTGGTATTTTTCCTGCTTGCCTTGGAGGGTGAAGGTGGCTCAGAGTCAGCCAGCCTCCAAGACTAGGCCTCCCGGAGCCCTGGGGAAGGAAAAAAGCCTGTATACTCGGATCGAGTTGCAGCCGATGGTGAATGGAAGTGACGTTTCAAATACTGGCTGTGCTCCAAGCTCCCTAGAGCAAGCCTCTGACTCTTACCTTCACCTGTGGGCTACTATCTTGCCACCTGGGCAAATCACACTAGGTCAGGCCAAAGGAACTACAGAATGAACTCATCAAACGATGCCTTCATTTTGGCAGTTTCATATCTGGCCTAGACAAAGAAGAAGAAGAAGAAGAAGAAGAAGAAGAAGAAGAAGAAGAAGAAGAAGAAGAAGCAGCAGCAGCAGCAGCAGCAGCAGCAGCAGCAGCAGCAGCAGCAGCAGCAGCAGCAGCAGCAGCAGCAGCAGCAGCAGCAGCAGCAGCAGCAGCAGCAGCACCTGGGGCAACTAATACCTGCCTATTTTGCTGAGTGCTTTTACAGCAGACATGTTTAAGTCACCAACTATTAAAGTACAGTACTCTTTTTATTTCTCACTTCTGACTACAAAACAATGTTACAAAATAAGTGGCAAGTCCTCATAAATGACAGTTAAGAGTGTATTTGCACAGGTTCATGTAAGAAATACCTTACAATCTACACAAATTGCTCAGAGATTAGAAACATTTATGGCTTTTTTCTGTTGACTTTTGGAGTCCCACAGTAAATACATTGATGGTCAGGCTCTGGGAGTTGTCATCCAAAAAACTCAAACACTTCCTCTCACTGACAGGCTATGAATACTCTCAAATATCTCAGATATCTAGCACTATTGTTGTTACTACTCCTACTACTTCACATCCTATATCTGTTAGGCAAACATTTAATATTATGACTTCTTTCTTGAAAATTTTCCAGGAATGGCTAGGTAGCCATTTGATGGGAATGGGGAAAAAAGACCCAGGTTAGTTAAGCTGCAACATCATTTTTGTTCCTGCTGTTTCATATTATTTACCTTATCACATAAACCACTTTTGTCCATCAACTAATGATTTTTTTCTGGAATGCACTATTTAATGGGATACATACATTTTGCAAATTCAAGGGCTATCTAGATGCTTGACGTTTGTTCTGCCTATTGTATACAGTATTTGCTTTAAAAATTTACTTGCTTTACCATTTGCACCATATTGTACCCCCACTTTGCCTGAATAAATGGAATATTTTAAACAAGACTAGAAAGTAATGGACACTGACCAAGCCAGTGAGCAAATGAATTACATACATAAATTTGAGAATATGTCAAGATCCAGAGTCTTTACTTGGAAACCTATTGGCTATTTGAACATCCATTCATTATTATACCAGCAAATGTATCTTCACAAATCACTGCCTGCCACAACAAATCTGTGATAATGAATCATGCCTTATTTTATTATATAATCAGTGTTTCATTAAAAATGATTGTGAGTGTATGAAAACAGTTATTTTTTTAAACTATACTAAAGCAGGGGTGCCCAAACTTTTCAGGCTACAGGCCGGTCACTATGGCTTGGGGGCCAGATCTGGCCCTGATACCAATTCATCCAGGTGTGCAGCCCTTGTCACTCCTGGAAGCAAAAGTAAAACATGCCCATACAGCCGGTACGGGCATGTTTTACTTCTGCTTCCGGGAGCAATGAAGGTTTTGTGGGCCAGATGAATTGACATCAGGCCATATCTGGACCCCAGGCCATAGTTTGGGCACCCCTGCACTAAAGCATTCAGAAATCAAAGAGAAATAGAGTTGGAAGGAGCCATCAAATCTCTCACATCTAATTTATAAATGAGAAAGCTGGATAAGCAGGCTGAACCATACCACATAATATTTACCATTTTTTGTCTATGAAATGCGCTACCTGACTCCTATTTTCCCACTGCATTTTGCTCCTCACGACTTCTACCCTTTTGAATGAATAATGGAGAAATCTGTGCTGACCATTCCCAGCGCTTGACTTCCAATAAAATATTACTAAAGTTTGCAACCAGAGACTAGCCACTAGAGGGGGATGCATGACATTTAATTTTTACTTTATTTAACAAAAACGTTCTTCTGATGCCTGAGCAAACCTACAAGATCCCGCTTTGACTGCTTTCCTTTGAGGGACAGTTGAAGACTAGCCTAAATAAGTTTCATAGATAAATCTTAGATTAAGTCCAACAATAATCCTTTATACAAGAATTGTTCTATAACAAGTAAGGTAAAGGATACCTTTACTCGAAAGCTAGTCATATCCGACTCTAGGGTTCAGTGCTCATCTCTGTTTATAGCCAAAGAGCCAGCACTGTCTGCGTCTGCAGACATATCCGTGGGTGTGTGACAGGCACGCCTAGACACTGGAGTGCACGGACATAAAGCTAAACAAGTACGTAAAGCTAAACAAGGAAGAACTCAACCTTTTATAACATTTCACTTTATGAATGCCGTTCTCCTTCTGCCGTTTTGGCAAAATTGCCTTGCATTTCTGCATTATGTTAACTCTCCTCCAAGGATAAAATGTCCAGGTAGAATCCACCTTGCTAGATTCTACCCGAATCCATATTGCAGAAATATTTGCAGTCGTAACCACATAAGTATTGGGGAAGCTGAACTAAAAGAGAGGGATTTGATACCAGAGTATAAAGCAGGGGTGCCCAAACTACAGCCCATGGGTCCGATCTGGCCCCAACGCCAATTCCCCCAGCTTGCAAAGCCATCGTTGCTCCCAGACGCGGAAATAAAATGCACCTGTACGTGGGTTTCGCAGGCTGGATGAATTGGTGTTGGGGGCGGATCCAGCCCACAGGCCATAGTGATCACCCCCCGGAACCATGTGACCAGCCTGCAGCCTGAAAAGTTTGGGCACCCCTGGTATAAAGCAAACTTTTTCCTCATGAAGAACTCTCCCAGATTCTTGTGTTATAAGAGTGTTTTGGAGTCCCCTTTCTACAGATTGTCCACAATCTGACATATCTCTGTCATGTCCGCTCTTGCCCACCTTCCCCCCTCCCCAACCTGCAGCCAAACAATGTTACTTCTCCAAGAAGGTTTGATCCAGCCCTTCACATCATTTTGGTTTGCCTCTGGATAGCAGGTACCAGGCAACACTGTTGAGTTCATACGTCTTTGTTGGTTTTTCTCCCAACATGTTGTCCTTGGGAATTTTCTACAGATGCTTAGAGGCCACTTCTGAAGACAGCCTACTTAATGAGTGGTACTTTTGGTCTTAATTATGAAGGGAACCCTTACATCCTTAAGTAGTTGGCATTTGTGCTGCTGCGAAATTTCGCTGCTACAGTTGTGTAGGTGAAGGAAACACTGACTTGCCTGTCTGCAAAACTGTGCAGCCACGATGGGTTTAGGATTTAAACCACAGATAAAAGGTCCTCTATTATAGAAAAATGCTTCTTGGTTCATTCCTCTTCACAGCTTTCATACTTGCAAGGATTCATCTGTCTATCAAACTGCCAACTGGGGCAAGCAAGGCGCTGAGCTTCCTGCTGGGGAGCGGTGATGCCTTCTTTCAGGATTCATCGGAGTGGCGTGGCATATGGGAGGGATGAATGAGTATGTTGTGTAATCACTGCACACAAGAAAGTGCAGAGCATCTGCTGTTGATATATGTTAGGTATGCAGGAGCTGAGTGGTGGTGGGCAGATTTGGAATGGCTCATTCATTAATTATGGGTAGGTGGCTGTTCTTTATTTTCAGCAATGCACTCAAAAGGACCTGGGGGGGGGGGAGTGAGGATGGCATTAATCAAAACTTCCCTTTCCATGTAGGTTGCATTAAAATGAGATGTCTGATGATGACAGATGACTGGCTTGGCGTCTGTTTGCTCTGCTGCCTTATATCAGATTGCGGCATCAGAGGAATCCTCCAAGCAGATTCAGTTCAGACCAGAATTGTTTGCTCATTGGCAAATGACTTGAGATTTGGCATCTTCCTTTGACAGATGCTGAAAGGCAAGCACATTGCTAAGAGGGTAAAGAGATGCATGAGGCGAGGCGGTCCATTGTTGAGAGGGTGAGACAACACCGACACTTTGAGCGAATTGTTCCTTTGGTCAAAGCCGGCCCCTCAGGAATAGTATGTGCTGAAAGTTTTTGTAATGGTAAAAAACAACAACTGACAACTTCACTGATAGGCTTCCCTGGTGTAGTGCTGCTTTGAACCTCACCAAGGTCCAAAAGAAATAGCATTGGTTATAGCTTAGCATACAGTTACAATCTCAGAATCTCTGATGAGGAAGGAGGAAAAGTTCTAGTTTGACATCTAGACAGTCACATTAAAACACTGGAAAGGATTGCCAAAAATCAGAATTGACAAACAGCATGCTGTAATTATTATTAGAAACACACCAGTATCAACATAGGTAGAGGTAAAGATCTCCCTTGCACCAAAGCCAGTCATATCCAATTCTAGGGTTCAGTGCTCATCTCTGTTTATAGCCAAAGAGCCCAGCACTGTCCTCATCTGCAGACATTTCTGTGGACATGTGGCACGCATGACTAGACACCAGTGTGCACAAAACACTGTTTACCTTCCCACTAAAGTTGTACCTATTTATCTACTTGCTATTTCTTGCTTTCAAACTGCTACATTGGCAGGAGCTGGGACAGAGAGAGGAGCTCATTCATTGTGCAGCACTTGGGTCTTGTATTGCTGACCTTCCAGTTGTAAAGTTCAACGTCTTAACCACTACGCCACCACATAAGCCAACTTTTAACGTTCCCCGCAGACATGACTGACCACTCCATAACTTGGATGGTGGAGAAAGCCAACAGGAGTTGAAAATGGATTCATTTGAACTAGTTTGTTGTAGGAGAGCATTGCAGATCCCCAGGCCATCAGAAAGGCAAACAGGCAGGTCCTAGAGCAAATAAAACCTAAACTCTCTCTAGAAGTAGAAATGATGAAATAAAGGCTGTCAAACTTTGGGCACATCATGGAAAGATAACACTTGTTAGATGCAACTGTAATACAAATAAAGGTTGAAGACAGCAGGAAAAGAGGAATACCAAATACCAGATCAATTGACTCAATGAAGGAACTGTGACCTTAAATATGCAATAATAGACCAAGGCTGTTAAGGATAAGACATTTTGAACCTCATTTATTCATAAAGTCACCATAAGTCAGAGATGTCTTGACTAGACATAACAACAACTATGTTTGTGGCTCTGGCTTAAGAAACCAAAACCATAACTCGTTTTTCTATTGTTTTTGCTGTGTTTGTACTTCAATGTCCAGAATCCCCAGCCTGTGGCCAAGCTTCCTGGGGATTCTGGAAGCTATGACCCTAAGACAGGCTTCCCAACCTTTTCAAGCTGGGTCCAGGTCACACTCTCTCAGTCAGCTTCGAGGGCTAGAAGGCCATTTTGCTCTGACTGCACAATGCGGGAAGCCATTTTGTCCCAACAGCTTCAAAGGGATGGTCATTTTGTTTCTCAAATGCCCTTGGTGGGGTGGACGAGCCACATGAAATGGCGTGCGGGCCTTAGTTTGGGAACCCCTGCCCTAAGAAGTAACTTTCCCAAGTATAGTGAAAGCACATCTTTGCCTTGATCAAAATGGGTGTAAATTAAGGTTGTAGAGTAGCTACAAATGTTTCATGTAGGGCATGAAACATTTGCTAAACAAAGCATAGAATATTTTGCATTGAAACTTGTTAATCACAATGAGGATCCAAATTCTACCAGAAGGCAAAAGAAGAAACAGTACAGGAGGGAACAATCAAATATGGTATAGTGCAGCGGACAAGTTCTGCTATAGGGAGCCTTTAACCAGTAATGCTAAGGGTGGCTTAGTGGTTAAGACTCTGAACATGACAACTGGAAGGATGGCAGGTCAGCAGTTCAAGACCTGAGTGCTGCATGATGGAGCTTCCATCTTTGTCCCAGCTCCTGCCAACCTAGCAGTTCAAAAGCAAAAAATTCCAAGTAGATAAATAGATAACACTTCAGTGGGAAGGTATATAGCGTTCTGTTCACTCAGGTGTCTAGGCATGTCTACCACATGTCCATGGAAACATCTACAGACGCAGACAGCACTGGCTCTTTGGTTAGAAACAGAGGTGAGCACTGAACCCTAGAGTCAGATATGACTGGCTTTTGAGCAAGGATGACCTTTACCTTTACCTAACCAGTAATGCTAGGCTCAAATGGAGAACAGTGATTATTCAACTGGAGACTAGGAATCTGAAAATTAAAAAAAAAAGGAGAAAGGAGAATGCTAATGGAACAAATCTATAACACAAACATAGAAAAGTTACCTTTTTGAACTATAATACCCAGAATCACCCAGCCAATGTAACTTTCCCAAGCCACAGAACAAACAAGCGAGTGCTGCTATGTTTCTGTGCTGTGAAAAATATCTAGATTATTGAAAGGAAATATTTTAATTCTATAGCCAACTTGACTGCAACAGATGAACTGTCATAACAGCAGGTAGTTGCAAAGTCTGCAGGCCCACTAGACTTCCAGCCACCAGAGATTCAGTACACAGAACTGAGATCTGAAACAAAATATTGCAGGCTGGATTGTTCACTCTTCTCTTGAAATCCCCTAGTGAGTGAGTGGTTCGATAACAGTTTAATTGATATGGTTCCATTCTATAGATTCCTAGGATCTCTAGTTTGACAAGGAGCTTAGAGAATTACTTGCTAGGACAGGGGCTCAAAAAACTTTTGGCATCATGACCACCCTTTTGATTTTTTTGAGAATATCTCCTGCCTCCCTCATTTCTCTTTTACTAGTATCTAACCCCCTTCTAAAAACAGTGGTTTGGTGTACACTAGAGTCTAACAACTTTGTCATACAACTCTAGGTAAAATTGCTCATAAGTCAGTCTTATCCAACTCTAGGATGCAATAATCATCTCTGTCTGCAGAGTTTTCTGTGGTCATCTGGCAGGCATGACTAGATGCCGGAGCACAAAGTGATACCTATTTATCTACTTGTAATTTCTTGCTTTTGAACTGTTAGGTTGGCAGGAGCTGGGACAGAGACATCGTGCAACACCCAGGTTTTGAACAGTTGACCTGCTCATCTTCCAGTCATCCAAGTTCAGCATCTTAACCATTAGTGTTCACTAATTAACTATGGTACTAGGTGTTCTCTATCACACAATTGTAAGTACCTCACTGAACTACTAATCTGAGGATTGCTATGACAGTTAAAGTGTAGTTGTTTAGTGCCCAAATACTCATGAACATTAATAGAGTTACTGAGATAGTGTGAATCACTTTAGGCATTTAGCAAAGAGTGCAAGACAAATTATCCTTACTTTTCTTTGTTCAACAGAATTGCTCTGAGCTCCTTAGAGATGAAAGTGGTTTCATAATTATTTTAATTGCCCTGATTATGTTGCCACTATATGGCATCTAAATAAGCTCTTCAGTTTTGCATTTTATTGCTTTGGTATTAAAGTTTCTTCAGGGCAGTGGTTTATGTTTATGTTTTGTTTTGCTGCTGCCAGAATTCTTATCCAGGAGACATCAGAAACATACTCATTTCCATTTATAAACAGGAGGGATGACCTGAAATGGATTACATTTCCATCTGTTTATGTGAAATGCTGAGGGAATTGCAAAGGGACGTCCCCTCCTGAACAGATGTTTTGCACGGAGAGTATGAATATCCTGACGTTAACCCTGGCTTTATTTTACCCTTAAAAGTCCTCAAAGTTGCCTAGCTTCACATGCTGAATTTTCCCTCCTGAGAGATGCTGTCCTAACATTGAGGTCTCCTGGGGAAAAGGCATCACCATTTGGAATGCCTGCCTGTTCCTTCACAACAGGATGGAAAGTAGGACAACAGGGAGGAGGAGAAGCAGAGAACGGCAGGAAAGAGCAAGAAAGTTGGAGAAAGTTGATTGGCGAGAACTGGAAGGAAAGAAAGAGCAAGCGATTCTGAGAAGCGTCTTGAGGGAAAATGAGAAGCGAATGGAAAGACAGGTTGTCAGAAGGACCTCAAGGAACTGACAGGCTGAAACCGACAGTGACATAAACCGCTGTCAAAATCATGTCAGCCAAAGTTTGCTTGCGTCCAAAAATGGTTTTGGGCTTGGGCTATTTGTATTTTTGCTGTTTATCCAATGTTATAATGGCTCTATTATATGTATGTACTATTTAAGACAGAAAAAACACTGTTCATATACGCGGAATTTAACAGACCGACTGCCAATCTGTTTCTCCTCATCCAGAGTTTGGAAGTCTACATATCAGATTCACAATTGTATGTGTTTATATTTTTAAAAATACATTAAAACCACACATCTGTATTTGGTTATTCCTGTCCTGCACAAACCTCATTTGAAATGGACAGAAGACTCATGATCATGAAGACTGGACTAGATGCTTCAACAGAATACAGTCAAGGATTTGGCAGAGTATTTCTTTACCTAGCTATGCATTTATAGCTACAGTGATACCTCACTTAAAGAGCATAAAGCGTTCCATGGGACTGTTCTTTAAACGAGTTGCTCTTTAAGCAAAACACTTGGAAAAAGCGCCACCACTGCCATTGTAAGTGACCGTTTGTGACTTCTGGTGGAGGGATTGCGAACCCTGATTCAGTTGTTAAGCAAGTTTTTGGTTGTTTTTAGTTAAGACCATTCAGAGAAAATTCTACTCTTTAAGCGAGTTAGTCTCTAAGCAAGGTGCTCTTTATGCGAGGTTTTACTGTATATCCTTTTATATAACTCTCATTGATTTACGATGGCATTCTTCTCTTGCACTTAATATCCTTGTTACTGAGGAATATTTCCCTAATTTGAATCATCCCCTAACCTGGAATCCTCCCACTGACCTTTGAATTTCAAACTAACCACATAATTCAGAGGTGGGTGCAAGAAGTAGCATATATTCCAGATGATGCCTATCAGAATAAAATATAAACTCTGCAACATTTTCATCTATCAACTAAAGTGTGTGTGCGTGCGCGCGTGCGTGCGCGCGTGCGTGTGCGCACGTGTGTGCTGATTTGCATTGCATCATCTTTAACACAGTGTAAACAATATAGACTATCCACTTTGGAATTTATAATATGGTAACAATTTGGTCACAAATTCAAATACCGTAGCTGGAACAATCACTTGGAAGTCTGAAAATTTTGCCAATTTACAAATGGTGCTGCACTGCAACATTTCCCAACCCATTGCTTCCAGATGTTTCAGATTAAAACCATTCTCAGGGAAATGTTAGGGATGATGGAATCTAGAATCCAAAAATAACTCCACCAGATGTGGAGGCAGGTTATTTTACCATATAATAAAAGGAACCAGGATGATGGTGTTTGGTTCTATATGGAGTATCTACAACAGTGATTGAGAACTTGTGGTTCTCCAAATACTGTTGGATTGCAGCTTCCACAAACCCTACTCAACACAGCTGATAGTGAAAAATGATAAACACTGCAGTTCAGTAATATTTAGAGAGCAACATATTCTCCATCTCCAGTCTATAGTAAACATAGCCTTTCTAAATATGGCAACAAAATGTACTACTCTTATCTTCAACTCTCCTTTGGAGTGTTGAGATTCCTGAATAACTCATCATGAGTGTTAAGGGGATGATGTTGAGCAGGGGTTCCCAACCTCATGGGCTGGATATGGCCCATGGCACCATTTCATGTGGCCACCCACCCCTCCAAGGGCATTAGGGAAACAAAATGGCTGCCCCTTCAAAATTTTGGGACAAAATGGTCACAAAATGGATGCAGGCTGGGCAAAATGGCCATCCGGCCCTCGAGCTGACTGAGAGAGACTGACCTGGCCCCCAGCTTGAAAAGGTTGGGAACCCCTGATCTTGAGGATGAGGAGCCCAAGAGATAATGTTCTGAGTCTTCAAGGTTCCATTTCATCCACAGTCCTGCTAGGTTTCTACTACTACAAGAGTAGAAAGACCACCAGAGCCTGTTTCTCCTCACATGGGCTATTGTTCACTTACAACCATCATCACCACCCCCTCCTAATGGAAGAGGAGACCATTATCAGGCACAACTAAGTTTCTCTTCATATTGGTATTATAGGGCTAAATCTAATTGTTGGTCCTAATTCAATAAACCTACTCAATGGAACATAAATTTCATTGGGACTAGTACATTGGATTTAAGTCATGGTCAATGGTGGAGGAGCCTTTGGATCCAGGTCCTCTTCTTTACTGCCACATTCAGCAGACGACCACTTCCTCATAAAAACTTGAAAATGCTACTTGGCAAGTAAAAACCCACTGTGTGTGGGTAGATTAGTGAGATCTACAGAGCATGATGTAAGGTAGTGGGTAGGGCTTTAGTCTTGCCTGGTTATCCAGCTATGGTAATAGAGTGTAGACCATACTGCCAGAGACTCAACGCTAAATGTCAGGTGGTAGTTAAGTAACCTGACCACACTAACAGCCTTGGGTGCCAAAGTCCACAGGAAAGGGTGGTGGTCCCCAAATGGATCAAATCCCTCTTGAATCCATCTTGATGGAGGGCAGCAGCTTCATCAATACTGGCCCGGGGCTGAGGAAGACTCTGCATGCCAAAGGAGCTCAGGACAAGAAAATGACTTGTGGAACTGGATTACTGGTACGGGGGTCATGTTGCAATGCGGAAGGCAAATGGAAGCCCACTGCATTATATTTTCAGGACAGTCTTAATGGCTGATCACCATGGTGATCGTTAATATTCAGATACGTCAGAAGAAGAAGAAGAATGGGTAGGGATAATATGCAAGATAGAGGAAATTAGAAAACCTCCTGCTATAACATTTGTCTGATTACGGGTCTTCTGTAATGTATCATTTGCCCCACAGTCATCAAGTGAAGGGCTTAAAACTGCATGGGGAGGTGAGTGGAGATAGAATAGCAAAGGGAGAAACCTGGCAGCCAGACTGGTTGAGGAGAGGCATGAACATACAGTCAGATTCCAAGTATTTCAGTTTTATTCTACTATTCTGCCTAAGGAAACCAGGGTGACATGCATGGTTCACAGGTTATTCTCATGACATGGTTCACAGCTTCTCACTGTTGAGGGGCTGCTCTGCTCTTTCTATAGCTCTTGAGATATGATCCTGGGACTACAGGAGTGCTTCTCTATTGAGATTTAGGCAGTGGTTTACCTAAATTTAAGTGGAACGAAATGCAAATCTCTTTTTAATGTGGCACTGTTTTTATGGCAAAGAGTCATTTTTAAAATTAAACGCACTGGTATTTACAAGGTTTTAACCTTTGAAATGCATGTTCCTAAAAAAAGAAGAAAAGAATGTTATGTGATGCATACAGTTATTATGAAATTTGTCACCCAAATTTCACAATAACTGTATGCATCATATAACATATTATATGCATCATATAACATGTGTTACCAAGGGCAAAAAGTCCTGCAGAGCTGCTATATAAATGATGTGGTTCTGAGACAAGTGAAACAAACAGGTGGTCTACATTTTAAAAGTGTCATATATCTACAGATATCTTCACAAGCTTTTAAAAGTTCCTTCTGGAATTACAATTCCTAAAATGCCCCAGCTACAAGGGTAACTGGCCATGGCCATTCTGGTAAATGAAATCCTCCAAAAGTAATATCCCCAAGGTCTGGTTCCTTGTAAGAACAGCCATTTATTTAAAGGAAGAGTCAAAAGAAAACAAGACAGCATTGGTGCCAACCTACATTATGACTAGTGATAAATGTGTGATATTCAATCAATAAGTGGGCTCACTTATGTCTTTTGCTGTACAAAAATTCTCTTCTACAACTTACCTTTATATAGTTACAGTATTTCCATCCCCAAAGACCAGGTGAAGAGGGAAAAAAATGAAAGAAGGGTTTGGGAGAAAGGGTTATGGAGGCAAACTGTTGGGTAGAAAAAGCCAGGTATTTAGGGACAAAAAAATTCCTCGCTCATCCTGTCCTTGGAGGCAAGGACAATGAATTACAATGTCTTTCTCCCCACTCACAAAGATGGAAAGGAATCTCCTGGTACTTTTCATAGAGTTCTTGCAATGGTGGAAGCAATACTTTGTTCAAAACTGTCTGTAGTTTGTGCAAATTTTTGCAATTTGCACGATTGTGTGGGTTGCTCCAAGGTAGGGGGAATGCTGTTTTAATCATTTTCTGGTTTTTTGGATCTTTCTTAACCATTAGTTCTGTTGCACTTGGGCTCTCTCTTCCCCTCCCCTTGTATGTGGAGGTGTGCCTGCTTTTAAAATGGAAAGGACACTATAGATATTTTGTAAAAATTACAGGTACGTGGAAAGGAGGAATATGTCAGCTCACTATTGGTTTGGGTTGAAGAATCTTCAAGGGCTTGTTTTAATGGTCCTTCTTCAGGTATTCTGTCATGTTGAAACAACCTAAACCAGTGGTGGTGAACCTATGGCCCATTTGCTAGAGGGGGACTCAGAGCCCTCCCTGTGGACATGTGCACTGTTACCCCACCACAGAGTTTGCCCCACCTCTCTGCCCAGCAGCCCAATGGGAGCACTTCCTGACTCTCACCAGCACAGAGTTCACCCTGCCCGTCTGCCCAGCAACCCAATGGGATGCTTCCTCCTTTCTCAGTACAGTTCACCCCGCCCCTCTGCCCAGAAACCCAATGAGAGTGCTTCCTTCCTGTCCCCAGCAGAGTTCAACCCGCCCCTCTCTGCCCAGAAACCCAAAGGGCATATTTCTTCCCTCTCCCCAGCAAAGAGTTCACCGTGCCTCTCTGCCCAGCAGTCCAATGGGAGTGCTTCCTCCAGGGCCATAGCCAGGATTCTAGATGTGGGTGAGCAAATATTTTTTCAGGATGAGCAACAATGTCACACATGCATGCACGCATGCACATCATATATATAAGCAGCCAGGTGTTTGAGGGTGGGTAAACTCCTAACTCAGGGTGGGCAATGCCCACCCTGGCCACCTCCTGGCTAGTTCCCTGGCTTCCTCCCTCCCTGCAGCAGAGTTCACCACACCCCTCTGCTCAGCAACCCAATGGGAGTGCTTCCTCCCTCCCCCTAGCACAGAGTTCACCCTGCACCTCTGTGGCCCAGACGGCAGTCTGTTGAGTTTGGCACTCAGTCTCTTAAAAGTTTACCATCACTGACCTAAACTAATGAAAGCAAGACATTTAGCAAGGATCCTTTCCATTTCTACTGCCAGTTCTTTCCTACAAATCTACTCAACCCTTGCTTTAGCATTACACAGTAAACATGGCGTTTGAGAATCCTTTTTGCCAGTACAATGTGTGCTTCTATCCTATGATTGTTTTTCTGCATGTCCTTGCTGCTATTTTAGATCTGATGTATGGAGTGCACTGTCAAGTGTAACATTTTTCTATAGTCTGAGCCCAGTTGAAAAATGGAGAGGACTTGGAGGTACATATGCTTGTCAATTCAACCTGCCTTTTCATGGGGAATGATGTAGTTTCTTGCTGCATATAGCTGTACATTTTCACATGGCTGTACTGCTACTACCGGGGAAGGGGGGGGATTGAAATTACACAGCGAGAAAAAATGTGTGAAATTTAAATGTTACACCATCTGTTATTATCTACATAATTAACATTGTCAAGGCTCAAATAATATTGCAGACTGCTGCGAATTCTCCTTAATTTCTATATCTTGACACCCAAATGAATGGCTTAAGTCCAAATGAATATATCTTTTGATTGAAGCAGACAGCAGAAGAGCAACTTTAGAACCCACGGTTTTTGCAAATGTTGTCTTGACAACAGCCCTGCTGGCCAACTAGGAGGAGATTGTGGTTCTCTAGCATCATATAAGTCGAAATACAAATAAAAAATCATCATTGATACAAATGACACCCCCTTTTTGCAGAACATAGAACAGCCACTTCAGCAGTCAAGAGGGACTGGGTATTTAATTTAATTTAATTTTCATATTTCTATGCAGCCCTACTTCCAAGAGCGACTCAGGACGGCTTACAGAATTTAACAAAATACAATGTAGCAAAATACAGCAAAAACATCAGTACAGTGTAGCAAAATAAAATATCACAAAATATAAACAAAATACATAGTGTCTTTGATGGGGACCAGGGCTCAGCGTCTATGTTACTCAGGTCTATGTTTATAGGGTTGCTTTTGCCCTGTCCACTATTTCTCAGTCTAAATGATTTCATTGGTCTGTTGTAAGATTAACCTGTGAACCATGCATGCCACCATGATTCCCTTTGGCGGAATAGTGGAATAAAACTGTAATAGCAAACCCAACACATCAAAATGGCAGCCACAGAAACATATTTGTTTTTTTTTTTTTTTTTTGCAAGAATCAAAGGTCATTGTGATAGCATTTCCCATTCTCAGTGCAAAAATTCCTGTAGAAATTACTGAGTTCATCTGTATTTGTATCTTTTTTATATATATTCAGAGTATGTAGTAACACAGGGAAAGGGTAAGAGGAATACACACAAGCTTGGGTGCCTACTTAGTCAATTCGTTGATTAAAATGTCATATTATTTGGACCATTATTGTTGAGTGAATTTTGTACAATACCTTTTCACCAAGTATAATCAAATCAAAGTGCCCTCTGGAGCAGTGAAGCCTTCCATTAAACAGATTAAAAGTCTTCTCTTCTCCAGTTGGGAGAATGTTATCATTCCAAAATCTTGGGCAGCAGTCCTTAAGACAGGCTGCTTGTCATAAGGACAGGCGCATCACTCAGGATGTAACCAATGCTGGCAATTTTTCTAATATTGGATGAAAAAATGCTCTCTTGGCATATAGAGACTCTGCTTTGAAGGGGGGAAATGAAGAATTGTTAAGAGATTCTGAAGAATCTTAGTGGAATTAGGAGGGGGAATTAGGAGGGGGAATCATGGGGTGGCAGGACCTGCATTTTAAAAAACCTTTTATTTTACATTTTAAAAATCTTGTATTTTGTGCAAATTACAAGATTTTCTATGGAAAATCCAGAGTTTTTTTCATGTTAGTTCAAGGTTTTCTTTGCAAAATATGTGGTGTTTTTGTATAGACTGACTGTTAACATGCAAAAGCTGGATAGAAACCTTTCATAATCTCACTCAGAAGTGAGAAACTTTCAAAAAACATTTTGTCTTGCTTGAAAAAAACAAGCAAAGATTTATATCACTAAGTACCACATGCACAAGAAAAGGCAGTTTAATTCTTCTTCTTCTTCCATATCTGAATCCAAATATAGGCAATCATCATGGTGATCAGCCATGAAGACTGTCATGAGAATATAACGCAGTGGCCTTTCATCTGCTTTCCACATCGTAGCATGACACCCATACCAGTGATCCAGTTCCGCGAGTGATTTTCTGAGTCCTCCTCAGCCCCAGGTCAGTAGTGATGAAGCAGCTGCCCTCCATCAAGATGGATTCAAGTGGGATTTAATCCACTTTGGGACCCTCACCCTTTCCTGTGGACTTCAGCACCCAAGGCTGTTAGTCTTCAGGATTGTCAGGTTACTTAACTGCTGCCTGACAATTGAGTCGCTGGCAGTATGGTCTACTCTATTACCATAGCAGCTTAATAGATAGGTTAAATGACAACACAAGATAGCTTTAAAAAAACCACTAGGACCTGAAATCAAGTATGTGAGTTTTGAGGAACGTCTGAAATGCCCATCTATATCCCATCTTTTAGCCATGGTTCCCCTCATTACAAGCTTATATTTCATTCTTCAGTATATGATATGCATGTGATAACTGCTTTAAGTTAATCACAGTTCTGTACTCATACTGCAACATGTTCAACATTCCTATAACATTTTCTTAAAGAGTGAAGTACTGGCAGATCAGACAAAATGCCTACAGACTGAGAAGGCGGCATTTGCCAACACCTTTATAGTGGTTTGACACCACTTTGGTTGTCATAGCTACATTTTTTAGGAATTCCAGGATTTGTGGCTTGGTGGAGTTACTTAGAATTCTCTGCTTTATTTCAGCAGAGCTCACTAGCAGAGAAATCATAATATATCACCAAAATATACCGGTAAATCCCCACATTCTGTAGGATGAAAGTCAGATCAGTTAAAATGACATCAAACAATTATATCTATGTAGTGCAGATACATTTGAGATGTAACCAAAGAAACAAGGATAGATGCTGTGTCTTAAATCAAATACAATACAGTAAAACCTCACATAAAGAGCGCCTCGCTTAGAGAGTAACTCTTTTAAAGAGCAGAATTTTCTCTGAATGGTTGCCTCGCTTAACAACTAAAACCAACCAGAAACTCGCTTAACAACTAAATCAGGGTTCGCAATACCCCCCCAAGTCACAACTGGTCACTTACAATGGTGTTTCACTTAAAGAGCAAACTCGCTTAAAGAGCAATCCCATAGAGCACATTATGCTCTTTAAGCAAGGTACCACCAGAAAGGGTGAGGACAAGATTTGAAGAAATTGTCTATCTTATAAGAAGAGGGCAGATAGGTATCAAAGGGTTGGTTAGTAAAATTTACAGGATTTTAAACCAGGAGGGCAATATACATGAAGTATTAAAAACAATATGGGAACAAGATTTGAATATAAAAATTACACAATTGAGTTGGAAAAGTAAATGGAAGGGAAGAATTATGAGAACCTTGTCTGTAAGAGTCAAAGAACATAATTATAAAATGATTTGGAGGTGGTACCTGACCCCAACTTGGCTACATTAGATGGAGAATACAAAAACAAAAATGTGTTGGAGATGTAAGAATATACTGGGGACATGTGAACATATGTGGTGAAGTTGTAATGTGGTTAAAGATTTTTGGACAAATATTGAGAAGGAGATTAATGAAATAATGGGTGTGAGCCTAAAGTTGGGATCGGGTATCGCCTTATTGACTGAGGTGGATAATATTAATATGGATTCAAATAAAAAAGATTTGTAATCTATAATATTGACAACAGCAAGGCAATGCATTGCAAGGAACTGGAAGAATGATACTTTGGTAAAAATTGAAGATTGGTATAAAGAAATGTGGGGAATAGCATTGAATGATAAGCTTACTTGGGAATTTAATTTAAAAAAAAGTATAATTAAGGAAAATAAATTTTGGAATATATGGAGACCATTCTTAGAGTATACACTAACTAAGGGTAAAGGTGGCAAACCAGCACCAGGTCAATTGTCCTTTTGGGAGAGTAAGAGTTAGAGGGAAAATTGTGGTCTCCAGGGCTTTGTAAATATCACAGGTGATTTTTATTTTTGTTTGTTATTACTTTTTTTTGGTTAGATAATTCCAAGGGCACAGAGCTGAGCGAGTAGAGGGGGATGGTGGAGGACAGGAGTGCCTGGCAGACAGTGGTCCATAGGGTCGCAAAGGGTCGGAATCGACTGTGGGACTGAACAAATTTTTTTCCAAGGCGTTATTCAAAGAGAAAGTTTATACAACATTAGAAGTCTTTTATTATCATTTTATTGTTTTTTTATTATAATTGTACTGTGTTGTACTTGTATGTTATTGTTATGTACTATGTCATGATTTTTTGCTTGTCTTGTCAATTTTTCCTTAAAAGTTAATAAAAATATTATTTTTTTAAAAAAAGCAAGGTGCCACTGTATATAGTTGGATGGGTATAGGTTATACTCATGACAGAATGGTGGTCTATTTGCACTGCATTTCTTTCAAAATATCAGTGCTTGGAAATAGATTCTATACTGCATCCAAAGGCACACTCTGACTAAACCATTTTTATGCAACACAAGAGCTGACTCGTAAATAATAACACTGGTTTCTGTTTTGCTTCATTTTTTTTTAAAAAAAACCCATTCCATATATAAATATTACTATTAGAAAGAAAGAGAGAAAGCCAGCAGTGAAATACAAGGTCAAACCCAGGAGATGCATACTATCAGCTTTGTAAAGTGCAAAAACACTATCACAGGATAAGACATTAATTCACTCATGTGCAGTCAAGAAAGGATGTATGAGGAACTCAATCTTTGTGAATTCTGATAAGAACTGGTCTGATCTGTGCTATCTAGATGAAGGCATGTACTAGAAAATAGTTTTCCAGCGACTTTCACACTTCTCAAATATTATGACTCAGTACTCAGCTCAAGAAAATTATGAAGATAACACTTGCAATGTTTCTTGAGAGAACATACATTCAGAAAAATGTATTTTGACAGAAAATATGTCTAGGAATGGAAAGAAATACATTAAAACTCTCCAATATTAGTATTGACCTACTCTCACACTAACTGTAAAAGCAGCACTGCGGTGGTTTAGTGGTTAAGACGCTAAACTTGGAGACTGGAAGGTCAGGTTTCGATACCCGAGTGCTGCATGACGGACCTTGGGGACATGAAAGGAGTCCCCTAAGCGTAGTTTCTCCAGCAAAAATCCTTTCAACCCAGAGTAATTTCTGACACAAAATTTATTTACTAACAGTAAAAGTAGAAAAGACACAGCTTAATAAATAGAAGCAAAATTTCCATAAAAAATAAAACCATTTGCTGGTTCCCATCTATCCATGTTGCAAATTACCTTTTTCTGCATGTGATTAGACAATAAATCTCATTTGTGCCCTGTAAAAACACAGTTTTGTAGACTCAACTCTAGAAAGAGAATGTCTTATCACTTGCTGATTAAAAAGCTGCCACTTTATCTGTTTCTGTCCTCAAGCTATGTCACATATTTCCCTGATTTTCTGTTCTTATTTTCTACCACCGCCTTCTCTTGTGTTTGTGCTCTAGATTCTCCAAACAGATCCCTCCAGGTATTTTGTGCTGCCTATCCTCAGATAACATCATCAATGATAAGTGATTATGAGTGTCAAAATTGAAAACATCTGCCCCCTCCCCCGGCAGTTTGAGGTAAGAATGTCTCAATTACAAACACTACAATACACAGGGGACACTGTAAGGTGCTGTGTATTTGGATGGCACAATGACACTATCAAATGACATCATTTGAATCTGTGTCCCACGGGAGGCCAAGGCAAACATTTCCAAGCTCTGATTATGACTATGGCTACTGAATTATGTCTGGATTAATTAGTGGTGTATTGGAGCTAAACCTTGCGGGAATGAAGCCCTGGGACCTTCTAATTAGCAGGAAAGGTGACACAATCTGCCACAGTTCCAGGCTCTCCTGTTCCCTTGAAGCTCAGCTACAATCCTAGAAAGTAGCTGGAATATAAAAGTTGCTGAAAGCTATTTGAGGGTGGATTAGTCTTGAGTGGACAATCAAGAGCCATTGACTTTATAAAACACCTACTTCTCAGTTGTTGATATGCATTTCTCCTGCTGCCTGTATTATTGGTCTCTTTTGCAAGTGGGTAGGAACAACCAAGAACACGTCTAAATATACAGCTACAGTGCTGTATATACACTGAGATGAATGGTGCTATAAACATGATAAAACCATGATCTTTAAAACTCAGATATAATATTGTCATTCTGGGCCAAACTGTATCATGATCCTCTCTTCATACCTGGCAGCATTTACAGGCATCCATCCACCCATCCATTATTATGTTATCATTTCTGCAAAACAAACAGTTTTACTGTAGGGACAAGGGAGGGAAGTAATTCAAGATTTAGGGTTTCCAGTGTTTGAAAAAAATTGTACAGCTACAGGTACCCCCACCGTCATCATTGAGGATACATTCCAAGATGTATTGCAGATACAGTAAAACCTCATATAACACTAAAACCTGGTTCCACAAGTCTTCGTGTTATATGATTTTTAGTGTTATCTGATGCATGTTAAAATCCTATGGGATCCATAGAGATACATTGTAACCACACAGGCTTTAGCGGTTGTTATCTGAAGCATCCCATAGGATCTTAATGTTATTCGATGCAATTCTTCCCCCCAGATTCCTTAATGTTATGCGATTTTAGTGTTATTTGATACTAATGTTATATGAGGTATTACTGTACATGAAACCATAAATAATGGTGAACCCTGCATATTATATTGCAGACACTTTCCTCTAGTAGCCAGCTCTGGTAATGAGCCATAGAAATACATATGTATTTCAGGATCAGACCCCCCCTCCCCCCAATATTTTTAGACCTGGGATAACTGGAACTGTGGATAATGAATCCCTGGATATGGGAAGCAACCTGTATTTTATTTTGATCTTGACAATCACTTTTCCATTTGGCGAGCATGAAAAAGGCCAAAAAAGAGTAGAAAACATAGGAGTGTAACAAGTGGAAGATTAATTAAAGAGCTATCTGTTAATGAGGCATCTCGTGTACTATCTTAATTTACAGATACACTTTGTTTGAAGCATCTGATTCTGGAAAACATTGGTGGATACAGTAATACCTCAGATAACGTTTGCATCAGATAACGCTAAAACCGCATAACGTTAAGCAATCTGGGTGGTGGTGATGGATTGCATCGCATAATGTTAAAATCCTATGGGATGCATCAGATAATGTTCGCTAAAGCCTGTGCTGCTTACAATGTAGCTCTATGGAGTTTTTTTGTGTTTAATAATTTTTATTAGGTATATAAAGAAAAAGAACAACTGCAAACTGATATACAAACATAAAAGCATTAGATAAAGCAAATAAAATAACATCATTATATTGAAAAGACATCACTCATAGAGTTAATGTACGATAAAGCTCTATGGAGTTTTAACGTTATCCAATGCATCCCACAGGATTTTAATGTTATCTGATGCATGCATCGGATAACGTTAAAAATCGGACAACACTAAGACTTGTGGAGCCAAGTTTTAATGTTATCCGAGGTTTTGCAGTATAAGATAAGTAGAGGTGTAACATTCTTGATTCCATGGAGCTATCTATACTGTATCTATCTATATTTAAATGAAATTAAAAAACAACAGCGGTTGTGATATAGCAAATACTGAATGCTACAATTTATACACTTCGAGTTCTTTCCACCAGCATCACAGCTGAATGTGTTTGGAGATACAGTATAAGGAAAAATGGCATGAGGTGGCCCATGGGGTTGGAAAAGGTCGGATTCAACTGTGTGACTGAACAACATAAGGAAAAATGCAGATGTCTCTGAAATAAAATGAAAACAAAAGTCCCAGATATATTTATTGATCGAGGTAGGACATCTTCAGCCTAAAGGAATTTGCTCCAAATATAGTCTCTGAAAACCTAAGCCATGGTGGCAAAGGAATAACAGCTCCTGTCTTTCCATCCTTTCTGCTCTTTCTGACTCAAATCCTGTATCACAGGATTTCCTTATCCCTGACTGCTCCTTGGAAGGACAGATATTGAAGCTGAAGCTCAAGTACTTTGGCTATCAAATGAGGAGAGAGGACTCACTGGAGAAAGCCCTGGGGAAGATCGAAGGCAAAAGGAGAAGGGGGCGGCAGAGGATGAGATGGCTAGATAGCATCATTGATGCAGTGGGTGTAGATCTGAATGGGCTACAGAGGATGGCTGATGAAAGAGGAGCCTGATGTTCTGTGATCCATGGGGTCGCAAAAGATTTTACAACATTAAGTTCATCATCCTGGTGGAAAGTTAAATAATCTATGGTACTCCAACTGTTGTTTGGACGACAATTTCCACCACTCCTTGTAACTGGTTATACTACATGGAGATGGACTTGTTCATTTCCAAGCTCTCTGGTTACGATTAATCAATGGTGTAGTGGAACTAGGGCTTGCAAAGCTTCTCTCTGACGGTAGACAACATCTGGAGCATGCCAAGTTGTTCACATTTGTTTCAGATCGGTATGGCTAGCTGCTCAGTAAAAATAGTGGATGCCTGATAAGAATCTGGAATGCATAAGTTTGTCTACACTTAATCACTGCCTTTGTTGCTAAGTTGCCTTAGGTGCTGTTCCATATTTTACTGCATATTTTTATTATGCCATTCTCTTCCCTATCACTTACTACTGTTTCTAGTGATAAAATTCATGATAGTGTCAGTGTAGATATTTCCAAGTAAAAAGCTCAAGCTTTAAGTACATCTGAGAAACATTATTTTAAAATTGGTGATCAGTTTTGGAGTACCTATCACATCTTTTTGTGTGTGCCACTCATGGTACCTAGGCCTCCCATGCTTAACTACAGTTGGTTAAAGGTTATTGAAGTGCTGCATGGCTAATAAAATTCTTATACGTATACATACAAAAACTTATTTTGGTGGTATACAGGGTATCTAATATCCCTGTAAACTAATCTCATAAGGATTACAATTAATAGCAACTTGATAAACCATAGATGGTATAAAATAGGTCTGGCGTAAGGTACTTAAAGCAAAATACTGTTCTACAAGGAAATGAGAACCTTGATTTAGAAGAGGAAGAAATAGTGTTACATGGAAAGGAGATAAGAAAATACATTTAGAAAAGGGATTGTTTGCTAGTATTTCAGCCAATTTGGGGATAATCTATGCTATATAATTATCTCCCTTCTCCTTGAATCCACTTTCTTTCCAACACGAAGCCACTCTAATCTATGATACAAGGAGGATCTCGGTCATGCTTATGCCCTCATCATTTTGTAAAGCTTAATCAGTGGTGGGATGTCAAAAAATTTATTACCCCACCGTGATGTCATCATAGTGTGGGTGGAGCTAACATCATGATGTCATGATATCATGGGCAGGGCCAAAGAAAAAATAAATAAATACAAAAAAAGTAAAGAAAATAAGCACACACACACACATCCCTCACACACACACACACACACACACACACCCCTTGGCGTGCATGCGCAGTGGGGGAACCAGTGAAAAGGTAAGCCCTGAAGGTGGTTCCCCCAAAAGCTGCTACCGGTTCTCCGGGACACTGGCGAAAGTTGATACCGGTTCCGGGGAACTGGTGAGAACCTGTTACATCCCATCACTGCGTGACGGAACCCTGTTGACTTTCCCACCGAAGTGGTCCCTATTTATCTACTTGCAATGTCTTACTTTCGAACTGCTAGGTTGGCAGGAGCTGGGGCAAAGACGGGAGCTCCTTCCGCCCTGCAGTGTTCGGGTCTCGAGGGGCTGACCCTGCCGCCTTCCAGTCAGCGTCTTAGCCACTTGAGCAGTCGCTACCCTTTTTTTAAAAACACACCGGAGGGGGAAACAAAACAAATGGGAGAAAACTTGGGACGTGGGGGAGTTTCCCCTGCCTACGCAACTGGGCAGGCGGGCGGGTGCCGGCGTGCCCGTCGCGCTCCCCCCTGCCGAGGCCCGTCCTCCCTCCCTCCCACAGCTCCCCCGCACTCCCTCCTCCTCCCCCCAGCGTTGCACATCGGGCTGCCTTTGCCTGCTGACGCGGAGATCCCGGAGGTTCCTCCTCGTTGCTACTGCCGCGGCTGGCGGGTCATGCATGCAGGCTGCGCTCTCACCGCCTCCCTCACCCCCCCTTTCCCAACCCGCCTCCCGCCCCTGGCTGGGTTTTCCCGTTCATTTGCAAGGAACCACCACCACTGCCACGCTTCATCTCTTTCTCCCCCCCCCGTAAGAGCCCCGGGGTTGGGGGGGGCAGAAACACACCCACCCACCCTTGACTGGGGGCGCCTCGTGTGTATGTGGGCGTGCGCGCGCGTAAAAACCGGGGTGTCATCCTGGCTCCCGCCAAAAGCCCCTGCCCCCCCTCCCTCCCCCCCCAAAAAAACAACAACAACAACAGAGAGGTGGAAACTTGCCCCCGGCGGAGTCCACGCCGCGTCTCGTCCCTGAAGTTTTTTAAGCCTTTAAAACAACGCCAGGCGAGCTTTGGCGCTGGAAAGGGGGCGTGAGAGGAAATACGGGCGGGGAGGTGCCTAAAAAGCCCCGCTGGCTTCCCCTGCCTTGGCCCTTGCTGCCAGAGGTTGGTTTTTTTTGCTGTTCGCCTTTGATTGGTTTTTACACCATCAGCTGTTTGGCGAAGCTCGAGTGGGGGGGGGGGAGAAGAAGGTCGTCCGGAGTAGGAGGGCAGGCAAACGGGGGGCGGTGGGGCGGGGGGTCTTTCCCGTGCAGAGAAAGTGGTGGACGCCGAGCGGTGCCTTGCGAAGCAGAAGTGGCAAGCGGCGGCAAGCGGCTCCACAGGAGGCTCCTGTCAGGGGCGGCCGGATCCAATTATTTTTAAATCGGAGAAAAAAATGGCTCCAATTTAGTGCGCATGTGTCAGATTGAGTTTCTGTGCATGCGCACTAAATTGGAGCCATTTTTGCTCCAATTTTTTTTTAAATTTTCCTCCCGGTGAGGCGTCCGATCCGGACGCCTCAAAAACGTTTTTACCCCCACGGAGAGCCCTCCGGAAATCCTTAAAACGGTTCTGTGGATCCGGTCAGAACCGGTGTCATCCCATCACTGATTAATGTAAAAATGCACTTTGCTCCAGAAAATTTGAAGGTTGTTTTATTAAAATCTGCTGGACAGCAATTTTGAAAGAAAAGCTTCAAAGATAATATAAACCAAAATATTATTCAGGAAATGTACACTCTCCATCTAGGAAGGTGTGAGGAGGTAAAGACGTTTGCCCCTGAAAACAATGGCCAGAATCTCTTTCTTATTTCAGTCTCCTTCATAGTACTCCGAGACCACGAAGAACAGGGACCACGATGTAATGCAGGGGTGGGCAACCAGGAAGTTCAAAACCACTTTTTTTTGGGGGGGGGGGGATTAGTTGACTGTTTAAGAACTGCTCCCCTTGGGTCTCATGGCCAAAGTGGCTGCTGATGGACAAACACTCCTGAATTATACTGATGTGTAGTAAGAAGAGCAAACTATGTAGAGCAACATGAATTATGTAGATGGAAGGATGAGTCCAGGAAGGTAAAGCTACTGAACCCTTCCCTTTTGCAGACCTTTACATTGATTAACTGACGTTAAGACCTCTGAAATCAATGCAGATAAAAGAAGTAATGTATTTTAAGCTCTTCTTTTCACATAGGTAGTTGTGGAATTGCAGAGTGCCTCTGATCTTTGTCAGCTAATAATGCCAATGATTGTCAGTTACACTATTTTTAACATCAGTTTTTCTTGTTGTCTTGGGGGAGAACAAAACCTGGCTTCAGGTTTGCATGCAACCCAAAGGCCAATGTTTGCTCACAACTGAGTTAATGATTCTTCCAGATTTTAAGTGTTCCATGGTAGATTTCACCCACAGGGCAAAAAAAGCAACACATTTCTATAAATGTTACAGATAAATGTGGGTTTATTGCTATCTTGGGCGTGTTTCAGATGGGAAATGGCTACCACCAATCTGATTGCTGAAGAGCACTTGCAAAAACCACCTCTATTTCTCAATCTTCCACTTGAAACCTCCACGCCTATAAAACATATGCCCCCTTCCTATGACAAGTTATTGTTAAGCTTATAACAATTCTTTTACAGAACAAAGCTGAAACTTGGACTACTTGTGTTGCACTGCAATTAAAACTAAACTATGCAAATAGGCTTAAAGCACTATACAAAATCATATTAAAAACAATTAAATGTTAGCCAGGATTAAAAACAATTTTATAAACTTTTTTAAAATTCAAAAATCTCTATACCAAATAAATACAACATTACCTTATGTGTTGAACAGCAGCAGCAGCAGCAGCAGCAGCTGTTAAAAATCCATAGATGGAAATCACTTTCTATAGCAGGGGTGCCCAAACTACGGCCCATGGGCCAGATCCGCCTCTGATGCCAATTCATCTGGCCTGTGCTGCCCTTGTCACTCCTGGAAGCAGAAGTAAAATGAGCTCCACTTCCATTAGGGGCCAGATCTAACCCATGGGCTGTAGTGTGCGCACCTCTGGTTTAAACAGAGAAAATGGCAGCTTAATATCTATCTCATCCTGTTGCAAGGCACGTTTTACATCCACTTCCAGTGGGAGGAACCACATGACCAGCCCACTGAACCACATGACCGGCCCACTGAATGTGACCAGCCCGTGGCCCAAAAAGTTTGGGCACCCCTGTTCTACAGTGTAAACACTGCAATGGATTGTTTCAGATGCTCCTAAAAGATTTCATCAAATATTTAATGGTACGGCCTCGTAAGAATGCATTTCACCTTGGTAAACAGATGTAACATAAGACATACACACAACCAAAAGGGGTGTGGCATTCCTCAAAGCAGCAGATGATGACTGAGCCAGCAAGGAAACATATGACCATAGTAGGTGGAAACAATAAACAAGGTTAGACCCTATGAAGAACCTGGGGAGGCAGTAAAATCACAAAACAGTACTGCAAAGAAATTCTTGATTCTATTGGAATTTACTCTTGAATAATGAACAATGTGCAGAACCCAATTACTAAAACAAAACTGCCATCACAAAAGAGCTTTCTTGTGCAAGTGTAAGGTAGCTCAATGAAAAGTCAAAGCAATTCACTTAAAAAACAGATCATTTCCTCTTATTGTCTCTACAGGTTTTCCACTTAAAAAGGACATGCTAAAAAGTACAGTGTTACCTCGCTTAAAGAGCATAATGCACTCCACTGGATTGCTCTTTAAGCGAGTTTGCTCTTTAAGCGAAACACCACTGTTAAGTGACCAATTGTGACTTCTGGCAGGGGAGGGAGATTGTGAACCCTGATTTAGTTGTTAAGCGAGTTTTTGGTTGGTTTTAGTTGTTAAGCAAGGTGACCATTCAGAGAAAATTCTGCTCTTTAAGCAAGTTAAGCAAGTTAGTCTCTAAGCGAGGCACTCTTTATGCGAGTTTTTACTGTATTACTTTTTCTGGAGATTCTAAAGATTGAAATAAATATACCTAATAGTATTACCACCATTGAATCTGTTATATTTTATCACATTGTTATACAATGGTATGATGTGAGCTCCACTGAAGAAAGAGACAAGCCATTTGTATGAAGTAGTCTCTTGAGATTTAAAGTGTTTTCAAACACTCTCACAAGTGATAATTCCCCCAGTGAGTCTCCCTGTTCTGTGGTGCCAATGCTAAAAACCCTGGAACTGAGCTGATGGGATCATCTTCATGTGAAAGGCAGTTTAAATTCTGTTTGCCTGCTTTTGGTGGAACCTTTCTCTACAAAAAGCAATAGCTCTTTTGATCTCTTCTTTCTCAAGCTCAACAGAAGGTCATTGAAGAGACTGACTCTGCTTCCACTGACAGAAGGGAGTCCTCCAGCCTCTTCCCCTCTGTTCAGATGTTCTGCTATGAAAATAATGAGTCTCAAGAGGAGTGCCTCAGGTACCCATGAGATCGCTCCACATAAATCAGACCTCTGGAAAATTAGTCACCATGGGGAGCAATGACTTCAAATTCCTCACTCTTCATGTGTAAGAGAGAGAACTAAGGGTAGCAAACTAGCTGCACGACGGCGTGAGCTCCCATCTTTGTCCCCAACCTAGCAGTTTGAAAGCAAGAAAATGCAAGTAGATAAATAGGTACCACTTTGGTGGGAAGGTAAACAGCGTTCTGTGCACTACGGTGTCAACGCATGCCTGCCACATGTTCATGGAAACGTCTGCAGACGCAGACAGCGCTGGCTCTTTGGCTATAAATAAAGATGAGCATTGAACCCTAGAGTCAGATGCGAATGGCTTTTGATCAAGGGAGACCTTTATCTTTACCTTTACCTATACAAGATGTACGTGTAGATCTATCTCTGTGGTTAGAAAACTTACTTTTTGGGACTAGAACTCCTACTCAGTACTCTTCACAAAACCTCTCCTTCCATGATCCTCCTTCCTGATTCCATATGTATTCACCTGAGATTACACATACAGTAATACCCCGTATAACGCGAGTACCGTATATCGTTAAATCCGCATAACGTTACAAGATTTTCGGAAACATCTTGTATCGAGTAACGCGATTTTAACGTTACACGAAACAGTCGTTCTTAGCAGCAGGGTGGGTGGAAAGCTGAACGGGGTTCTCCGTTCAGCTTCCCAGCCACCCTGCAGCTACGGAGGCAGGGGTGGGGTGGCTGGAAAGCTGACGGGGGGCTCCCCCATCGGCTTACCCAGCCACCCCACAGCTGCGGAGGCATGGGCGGGTGGCTAGGGAAGCCGACAGGGAGTCCCCGTCAGCTTCCCCAGCCACCCTGCAGCTGTAGATCGGGTCCTCTGATCTCTCTGGAGGTGTTTCTGGGCTTCCCCGACGTCCTGAGCCAGTGCAGCAAGCCAGAATGTCAGATTTCGAATCCCGATGTTCTGGCTTCCTGCACTGGCTCAGGACGTCGGGGAAGCCCAGAAACACCTTGGATCGGGTCCCCACACCTCCCTGGACCCAGAGGGGGGGTCAGAAACCCCAAAATTGGCAAAAAAAACGGACGTTTTTTTTACCAATTTTGGGGGCTCTGACCCCCCCGCCGGGTCCAGGGAGGTGGGGAAACCCGCTCCAAGCTGTTTCCAAAGTTCTCCCACCTCCCTGGAGGCAGCAGCAAGGCAAAATGTCAGGATTCAAATCCCGATGTTCTCGCTTCCTGCAGCCTCCAGGGAAACAGGGCTTTTTTTAACATTGTGTGTTCAATGTATCGCCCAACGTTAAAACCCGAATAACGACGGGACTTGTGGAACCAAGTCATAACGTTATTCGGGGTACTAGTGTACTGTACAACATGAGAACAGATCTATGGCCATTCTATATTTTAGACTAGGCCAGTGGGAATAATTTCAAGTGATTCTCATCATGTGTGAACTGATGGGTGGGAGGGGGAGATTCAAAATGTGGGTTGTGTTGCCACCTGCTTTATATGGAGCTGCTACTGGTGTCAATCCCTTTGAGAAGCATCTTTAATGTCTTCTAAATGTTCTTATGTATGCCAGTTTTACTGCATAACTGAATCCAAATCAACCATGTAAAAATTAGTTCTTAAAGAATTATGTATTAAACCAGGGATGCCCAAACTTTTTGGTCTGTGGGCTGATCATGTGGTTCAGGGAGCCAGTCACTAAGGCCTGGGGGCCAGGTGTGCCCCCGATGCCAATTCATCTGGCCCGCGAAGCCCTCGTCGCTCCTGGAAGCAGAAGTGAAATGCGCCCGTATGGGAGCGTTTCACTTCCGCTTCCAGGAGCGACGAGGGCTTTGTGGGCCAGATGAATTGGCGTCAGGGGCCGCACCTAGCCCCCGGGCCTTCGTTTGGGCACCACTGTATTAAACAGAGGATTCTATGCTATGGAGGAAAGAAAGTTCCTATGTGAATGACTCCATTTCTAAAGGGAAAGGTATGCTATAAAACCTGGTGCTATGGGCAAATAACATCTGCTAAGCTCTGTGCTATTTTCTCTGAAAAACAAAATGGTAATCAAAAAGTTTTTGTTATCTGACATGCAAAAGACTTAGAGCAGCTGACATTTAGATGGAGCTTAGGGAGAAATCTGAACTCAGTAGTTTGCAAGTGAAGAACCCTGAAGGGGCTGTTCCAAAGAATTGTGTCAGGACAATCCGTAAGGCTCTTCCACAGCAGGAAAGTGTTAAGACACATTTCCCGACACATGTCCAATATGAGATTATACTTGTTGTTATTGCATATTTATATCGCATCAGGTTCCTAAAAAACAATGAAAACAAAAAAGCCAACTGAGCATAAGGCTGTACAAATATGAAAACAGCCATGGAATCTTAGCCTGAAGACCTTACACTGCATGAGTCCTGACCACAGATCTGCTATTTCCATGCCATATAATATTCACATCAATGATTCCTCTTGTAAAATAGATGAGGATAAAGAAAAGAGCCTGATATCACAATCTACTGAGAATGAAGCATACCTAGCTCAGTACTACCAAATTTTAATGACAACTGTGGAATATTATTTTGTGTCTCTCTGTAGAAGGACCAGAAACAAAAGCCAAACATTTTCTATGAGGGTGCTCAAACACATCATCAAAAGGGACAACAAATATCTACAAAAACAAAAGAGGGGGCTCATTTGCATAAAATGTCATTTGCTAATTTATATGCAAAGATGGAAAATTAGACATAAACATATTTAATATATAATTTAAATAGAAATTATAATATAAGTATCTCATTTGAATGTAGCCAGGTGACCTGTGTGCTTGCTGAGCCTGCTGTCTAAGCCCCTGATCTCCCTCTTGGTCTTTACATCAGACCTATATTGGACAATCCTTCAATTTCATTTCATAAACTAGTAATCATTAAATATGCAGGGTGGGCTTAAAACAACTAGGTTGTGATTAGATGGAGACATAGCTGGCATTTTGGATGGCTTGTGGCATGGTACAGTGTAAGCAATTTTCTGGTGAATGCACGATGCACAGGAAATTGTGAACCAGCCTCAGCTTCCTGCAAGTCCATGCTGGATCATTTTGGTACAATGGCAGGGCTATGCTTTAGTTCAGTGACAGGGAATGGCTGGAGCAACTCCCACAGAGATGGAAGGGTTGCTTGAAGGGAAACCTGCTCCCAGTAAAGTGACTCATTCCGGTTCTATTAGGCACAGTCTTTTCCTGTTGTCTGATTACACCCTTAGCTGCCTATGGCAAGAAACAAGGTGACAGCCAGAGCACGTCTATTAATACAGTGACTACATTTTGCTAGATTTTACTCACAAGCTCCCCTTCAAGACTAGCGATCCAAAAGCATGGTGAAAATTCTCTCTCTTCTACTTATGTTTCAATATGTCAAAACACATTTCCCCACTCATTCCCTCCTCTTCCAGGGTTTCAACCAATTGATGCACAGCATACAATGCCCATCATATTAGTTCAGTTCTCGCAGTTATCAGCCTGTTATGGCTACATTTACAGTAAACCATCCAGGACCTGCCTTGAAAATCAAATTCCTTAACTTTGCCCCAGGAATAAAGAACTCAAAGAATTACTTTACTCTGTAAATACAAAGCCCGCCCTGCATACTATTTCCTTACACCCTACTCCATTTTGTTTCTAGAATCATCCTTGACCTTTGCTTCAGCACCAGCAGAGACAGAAATGAACCCCTATTCTAGGTGACCATGCTAGCAAAGGGACTCTGAGAGATCTAGTCCCCTTCCAGCGTCTGGAACCATCGTGAGAAGCCTCAATGCAACAACAGACAAAAGAAGCAAATAACAAAGAAGCAAATCAGTAGTGTGATCATTACTAGCCAAAAATGTTTTTGTATCAGTTATTTAGGTTTCTAGATAATGTGAATGGCATTTTTAAAATACAGGTAACCACAGGAACAGTACTTAAGAAGCCACAAGGCAGGTTCTCAGTTGCTATGATTCATTGCGAGTTGCCTTAACTTTACAATTTTGTCATTTCCCTGTTCTTTAGCTAATAGCATCTTATCGTTGCTAATCGTGGTTGTAGGCTGGGTAAAAACTTAGCTTGTTTCCTATTCAGAGTGAGTGCCCCTCTTCTCTCTGTTACAGAATCAAATGAACAACAGGACTAAAAAAATAAACATTCCAGTTCTAAGAAGCTCTCCCCCCACTAGGAGAAAAAGGGCAGTAAAAAACCCAACCAACAATAATACATTATTTGGGTTTGAATAACTTTATGTTTATAAAGAACTACTATACAGTACTGTACAGTATTCATCTTTTGCCTGTCATCTGTCCTAGCCAACCTAGCAGTTGCAAATAGATAAATAGGTACCACTTCGGCAGGAAAGGTAACAGCATTCCGTGCACTCGTGTCTAGTCATGTCTGCCAATGACCACAGAAATGTCTGCAGATGCAGACAGTGCTGGCTCTTTGACTGTAGATGGAGGTGAATACCCACCTGAGGAGACTGTTACCTTTTAATCACCTTATAAAATGGCAGTCATAAAAAATGTGGCCACGAATAGTGAAGGCATAGAAGAGAGAGAGATAGAAAAGAAACTGGGGATTGGTCATTCAATGTTTTTGAACTCTAACTCCCAGAGTTCTCCAAGAATTCTTCAGCCAGAATGTTGGGTGTTCCAGTCCATAGACCAACATCTACATTTTGCTCACTACGGCCAGAGGCTACAACTCTAATGCTACATTTATTTATTTTTTCTTGTTGCTCAGTCGCACAGTCAATTCCGACCCTTTGTGACCCTATGGACTGTTGCCCGCCAGGCACGTCTGCTTTCCACCATCCTCCTCAGCCTGCCCAGCTTTGTGCCCATTGCATCTACAATACCATCTAGCCATCTCATTTTTGGCCGCCCCCTTCTTTTTTTGCCCTCAACCTTTCCCAGCATCAAGGCTTTCTCAAGTGAATCTTCTCTTCTTATTTGATGTCCAAAATATTTTGGCTTCATCTTTACTATTTGACCTTCTAAGGAGCAGTCAGGGTTGATTTCTTCTAGAATTGACCTATTTGTTCTCCTCGCTGTCCAGGGGAATCTCAAAACTCTCCTCCAACATCACATTTCAAAGGCATCTATTCTTCTGCACTCAGGTTTCCTTATGGTCCAGCTCTCCCAACCATACATTACCACCGGGATTTATTTATTTATTTATTTATCACCCATCTAGAAGTTGTTCCCACTCTGGGCAGATTACAAAACAATGAAAAGAAAGTATAAACAAATAGAGGGTTAAAATAAAGATTGCAATTATAACAAACTCCCCTCGAGGAATCATTTTTTTTTAAAAAAAAACAACCAACCTTAATAAATACAAAATTAATTCCAAATCTTATGCCCACACACACCATATAGCTAAATTCAGTTAAATATAGATATCTGTAGGTGTGTGTCTGTGGATTTGAACTCCCTGCTAGGGGATCTTTTGGGATAATCCTGGGAGTTGAAATCCAGAAAAACCAAATCAAAGCAACAAAATATCAAACATACATCCCTAGAAGAAACAACAAGCAAAGGAGGAAAATGAACTTAGAACAACACTGGAACATTTAAAGTTCAACTAGATGACTACTCCCCCTCTAGCTCCTAGGTGGATATGGTTATATAAAGTAGGGTCATTTCAAAGCACCGCTATTGAAAACAGCAGCTTTTGCAGGTGTAACTTTCAATAACTAGAGTAACCTGCGTTGATTACACATTTTATTGCCTGCTGTACATATACAGTCAAACCTCGCATAAAGAGTGTTTCGCTTAAAGAGTAACTCGCTTAAAGAACAGAATTTTCTCTGAATGTTCGCTTTGCTTAACAAATAAAACCAACCAAAAACTCGCTTACCAAATAAATCAGGGTTTGCAATCCCCCCACAATTGGTCATTTACAATGGTGTTTCGCTTAAAGAGCAAACTCACTTAAAGAGCAATCCTGTGGAACGCATTATGCTCTTTAAGCAAAGTACAACTGTATTAAAGAAACCAGGTAAATCTTGCCTTCAAAAAACTGCTCCCAGTAACAAAACACTGTAATTACAAGAAGCCATAGCTTGTGTTCACTTAAAAACTATCTTACTAAATATAGATTACAACAAGTTTGTTCCATCAAGGACACTTTCCAGTGACGTCTTTTTTCCATCCTTGAAGGAAACTTTTACAATATCTATAATCTTAAGTTTATGATGACAATAAAATCTCCCTAACAAGAGTGAATGTAGTTTAAATATACTAACCTGTTAACTGGTGGTGTTATTGCTGCTGGTCAAACCCCGTATTGTTAAACAGTAATAAGATTTGTTAAAAACATTTTTTTTGTAAGCAACAAATTTATTTAACATTTTAAAATGATGATATCGACTGTTTTCCCTTGCCATTTTAAAAAGCAGTATGCTTTGCTTTTAAGGATCACTGAACCGCTCTAAAACTCCAGGTGGATTTAAAAAAATGATTTAAAACAAAACAAGTGCTGATTTAAAAATGAATTTTGGTATTGTATTTAAAAACTGTAGTGCAGGGATTCTCAACCTGCGGACCACGGCACCATTTCATGTGCCCCCCCCCACTGCCTCCACCACACCAGGAAGTGCCATGTGGTGGAGGGAAGGGTAAAATGGCCATCTGGCCCCCAAAGCTGTCTGAGGGAGCATGAGCTGGCCTCCAGCTTAAAAAGGTTGAGAACTCCTGCTGTAGTCTAACAGAAGTATAGTCTTCAAAACCTGTGAACTACTAGTCCCCCTCTATTCAGTACTAGTTAGACCACATCTTGAGTTTTTTTGTTGTTCAGTCACACAGTTGATTCCGACCCTTTTTGACCCCATGGACCACTGTCCGCCAGGCACTTCTGTCCTCCACCATCCTCCTCAACTCGCTCAGCTCTGTGCCCATTGTGTCTACAATACCATCTAGCCATCTCATTTTGGGCTGCCCTCTTTTTCTTTTGCCCTCCACCCTTCCCAGCATCAAGGCTTTCTCAAGCGAATCCTCTCTTCTCATTTGATGTCCAAAGTACTTTAGCTTCATCTTTACTATTTGACCTTCTAAGGAGCAGTCACGGTTGATTTCTTCTAGAATCGACCTATTTGTTCTCCTCACTGTCCAGGGGACTCTCAAAACTCTCCTCCAGCACCACATTTCAAAGGCACATATACTTCTGCGCTCAGCTTTCCTTACTGTGTCCAATTCTGGGCACCACATTTTAAGAAAGATGCAAAAAATATTAGAGCATGTACAGAGAAGATCAACGAGGCTGATCAGAGGACTGGAAATCAAGTCATATGAGGAAAGACTGAAGGAACTGGGCATGTTTAGCCGTGAGAAAGGGAGCCCGAGGGTGTATATGATAGCAGTACCTGAAAGATAATCACAAAGAAGAGGGGCAAGATCTGTTCTTGGTCACCCCAGAGTGCAGGATACATAATAACAGGCTCAAATTAAAGGAAGTAGGCTAAATATCAGGAAAAACTTCTTAACTATTAGAACAGTATAACAGTGGAACCAACTGCCTCGAGAGGTGGCAAGCGTTCAACACTGGAAGCATTCAAGAGAGAATTGGACAGCCATCTGTCATATCTGTTTTGATTTGGATTTCTGCATTGAGCAGAGGGTTGGACTAGATGCCCTAAAAAGCCCATCCCAACTCAGTGATTCTATGAAGTAGACTTGACTCATAAAAGCTCACATTAAAATACAACAGTTAGTCTTTAAGGTGCTACTTTTGCCTCCTGTTTTGCTTTGATTTTGTTTGATATACAGTTGTACCTCGCTTAAAGAGAATAATGTGTTCCACAGGATTGCTCTTTAAGTGAGTTTGCTATTTAAGCGAAACACAATTGTAAGTGACCAATTATGACTTCTGGTTGGGGGGGGGGGATTGTGAACGATTTATTTGTTAAGTGAGTTTTTGGTTGGATTTATTTGTTAAGTGAAGCGAACATTCAGAGAAAATTCTGCTCTTTAAGCGAGTTACTCTTTAAGCAATTTGGACTGTAGTTCCCAATCATTTTAGACAAAGGGTTGCACATCATACATCATTTTCCCTCCTCACAATTTTTTCCTCTTTTTTGTTGCATGATGTAAAATATAACTGTCTACCAGCCTGCGTGTTATTCTAGAAGTGGAAATTAGACCAGTTTACTTATCAGTGAGGACTGGCTGAAACTCTTCCTCCACTTCTAATCTCAGGAGATTGTCAGGATTCACTCTGGGAATGAGGGCATTCAATTGTGAGGGTAGGCGATTCTGTGCAGATTTACATTAAGACTCTTTCCTCAAGCCAACTGTAAGGCAAATTTAATCAAGTTTTGGAAATCAGGTCTGATCTGTTAAAGCAGATGTTAGATATCAGATGATCCTTAGATGCTGCAATGCTGACCCTAATAATAAGCTATCTGAAAAAGTCCTTGTAAAGCAATGATGGAAAGATTTAGTATATCAATGTCACTTTAAAAACTGGAAGGTGTTTTTGCCTATTCAGAAAAATATGTCAGCATGGTCAAGAAATGAAAATTATATTCTAACCAAATATAATTATTTTTAAAATTAATTTTTATTAATTTTTTTGTAAACCACATAAACAAAGAAAAAGGAACAAAACAGGCTTATTTACATACAAAACATACGTCCTCCCTTGAACTCACCCCTGTGCTGTACATTTAAAATCTGCTTATACACTAGTACCTCGGATAACGCTAAGACTTGGCTCCACAAGTCTTAGCGTTATCTGGTTTTTAACGTTGTGTGATCCATTGATCGCACAACATTAAAAAAAAAAAGCCCTGTTGCCTTTCCAAAGAGGAAAGGGAACAGGGGATCGCAGGCACTGATCTCTCCCCAAACACCCCTGTAGTCCCAGCCTCAATTCCACTGGGCTGTTCTGTGCCTGTTGAGGCTGGAATCTCTGCCAGGAATGTACCTTTGCTTTCGAGAGTCTTGTCTCGCAAAAGCAAAGGTATGGAGATCCCAGCCTCAACAGGCACAGAACAGCCCAGTGGGATTGAGGCTTAAATCTCTGCAAGCTGGTCTCTTACCCCTGCGGGCTTTGGGGCAGAGATCAATGTTGGGAAATTTGCGGCAAACACTTGCATTGCACAATGTTATCTTAACGTTGTGTGATGCAAATGTTTGTCTCAAATTCCCTGCGTTATCTGATTTTAGCATTATTTAGCAAACGTTATCCGAGGTACCACTGTATCTTATTAATATTTTATTTAATTCTTATTACTTTCCCCAGAATGTATACATATCTTGACACGGTTTTACCCCATCCTTGTTTGTCAATCCAAATGTGACAAAGGGCTTTCATATGTCCCAAAATCTACCTTTTATGATCATTCCTTTCTTAATCTTCAATTCTGTCGTTAATTTATCATTTAATGCCAAACTCCAAATACTGCTATACAGTACCATCTATCATTTCTTATCATTAACATTTCCTTCCATTCAGTAGCAATCAATTGCCATGCCACAGACAACAATATAACTATCAACTCTTTCTTATTATTGTCAGTCTTAATATTATCATCCTCCCCTAACAGTATTATTTTTGGGCTTAATATAACTATAACCCCTATAATTTCCCCCAATTCCCTTCTACTAATTTCCAAAATTTGTTCACATATTCACACCCCGACCATTTGTGTAGGTATGTACCGATTTCCTTATCACATCTCCAGCACAAATTTGTCTCTTTCCTTCTCATTTGATATTGACACCTGAGTCAAGTACCATTTCCACGATTTTACAATTATGTTCTTTTTCTTTAATTGATAGTAACCTCATTAATCATTGTTTCCACTTTCGCTTCTACACCTTTTTATCTATTGAAACACCCAATTCCTTTTCCCATACTTTCCTTAGTATTTTTTGTAGTTCTTCAGAAATTACAAGTAGATAAATAGCGACCACTTTGGTGGGAAGGTAACAGTGTTCCGTGCACTCCGGTGTCTAGTCATGCCAAGCACATGACCAAGGAAACGTCTGCAGAAGCAGACAGTGCTGGCTCTTCGGCTTTGAAACAAAGATGAGCACTGATCCCTAGAGTTGGATACGACTGGCTTTTGAGCAAGGGAAACCTTTACCTTTACCTTTATTTTTATTTATAATCTGGTATAATCTACCTACCAATCCTTTACTAGGAATAATACCCCTCCTTGTTTTATATATCAAGTCCTCAAATGGGGTTAGTGATCTGTCCAAATATCTTTTACCTCTTATCTTCTTGTCCCATTTTCCCAATTGTATACTTTGAAACCAATTCAGCTTTTATTTCATGTATACTGTACTTATTTTCTTTTCTGTTGATCACTACATTGTTCTATCCATTATTTTAATAACAAGAGGTTATTCTGTATTAGTTTTTGTTTCAATTCTTTAGTTGATTTTAAAGGGAAATCCACCATGTAACCAAATACAACTCTAACTACAGTAATTGCAAAAGAAAGAGAGGAAGAGAGGAAGGAAGGAAGAAAAAAATGCAGCTCAAATTTATCTTACTTCCCTGAATTTAAAGCAGAAGCAAGACATTTCTGGAAAAAGGAATGAATATAATTTTTTTTCTGATGGAATGTATGAATGAGATTATTAGGGGTGACACCAAGAAAATATGCTGAGGACAATTTAATAGGCTGTGTTTTTTAGAGGAAGAAAATACCATATTACCACATAAGGTCCAATGTCTTGCTTTTGTTTTCTTATTAGCACAAGCTATAACTGGAATGGCCAATTACAATTATTAACCTTTCAGTTAACAAAAGAGACAGAATAAATATTTCTTCTTCTAATTGCTATTATTATGTTTCCTTTATATACAGGACGATTTTAGAAAGTTGCAACAAGCAGATTTTGTGTCTCTGCACTGCACATGTACAATGAATTCAAGTATATTTTGATGCCCATAAAAAGACACTCGGTTCCAAGAATCTGCTTGTTTTCAGCCAATTAGATCCAGCTATGTATGAATGTTTGCCAAAGTTGTCTCATGAATAGGTATGGGTAAAGATTTTTCTTGATAAAGTACATTTCTTTTTATAAGAGCCTTCTAAGCATGGCAAATTCCTTTATGAATTCAGTAGACAAAACTCTTCAACGTCTGTGCTTGAATTGCTAGGGTTTTATCCCGAATTGTTTCAGATGGCTACCACTTTATTTCCAACAGATGCTTCATCTTGGACTGATAACTAGGCTGATAGCTGATTTGGGGGAAACAGTATGGTTGATATTGTTCCCTTCTCATGCATATGTTTATTTTTTAATTCATTTTTTATTAATTTTCAACATAAACAATAAAAAATACAAACAAAATACATACATAACATTTCGATACAAAAACATAATTACACTACAATACGATAAAAACAAGATTGTGATGTTTACTTGGTTATTTCTTGATAAAAACTTGTCAAAATTTGCAGATGTCTGCCCAAATTCAATGTAAGAACTGGATCTTTTTAGGCATTGGACATTAAATTAAAAATGAAAAAATTAAGATGACAAATAAAATGGACCTCTTTGCCCATCTCTGATAAGATTGTATACTCTGTGCAAAACTTTCTTAATTATAAACAGAGATGTGGAATTCAGATATTTCCCAACATTTTGCTCTTATATTCAGAATCATAGTTGCCTTATGAGATATTCTTTTTTATCCTCTTCTGCAAGCCTTGGTAGACTATTACACATTCAAAAGGCGAGATTAGTCAGAATGCTAAGAAATCCACAGACTAAGGCTGTAACCAGAGGCAAAATCCTATACAACTGGTATGCTTGTGGTATAAGAATATATGGCAGCACATTACTGATAATTAACAAAGTTCTGGTTGTATCCCTGGACATTCACCTGATCACTCATGCATACACCTAGAAATGCAACTAGCACTTTGTTAATTAGCAGCAATTTATTGCTACGACTTGGCCCATTTCACTGTAGTAAACGTAAATCCTCAACCAGATTCTGGCCTGTATATTTTGTTGTTTCTCAACCTAAACCCATAAAACCTTCTTGATAACTCAAACCAACTCTTCCATCCTTTCTCATATTTCATCATTCATTATGCAAATGGGTCACAAACATGCAGATATAGTTTGAGCTATTAGCTAAAATATCATTAAATCACATCCTCCTTCTCTTCTCCATCAGCATCAAGACAAGACATACAAACAGAACACAGATCCAACCAGACGTAGATAGCATATGATTTAAAACAGAAGTAACCTTCAGAAATACAGGACTGTTCTTTAGTAGCTATTTAAATGGAGGATTGTGCTCTGTAAATTAGGACACTCAGCCACTGTTACAGAAGAATTTTAACTCAGCTGTCTAACTATAAAGGAACTGCTATCTTTCTACTCATTTCTGCCCTAAATCATAATCAGGCCAAGCCAATTTGTAAGATAAACAGCTGCTGTTTTTTGAAGAACCACAGGAAGATAAGACATCTGCTGAATTAGACTCTGTGACGAAACGTGCACCATTAGTACACTGGAGAGGGAAAAAAACCACTGAGACTTTAGCATCATTAGGGGAAAAGCAAATGAATCAAAAGCCCACAGACATGAAAGGATATAAGTGGGAAACACAGAGTCAAACAATTAATTGCAGACTCTTGCAAATAATACCTTTTAGCAGAGGCTGAGAGCAGACCCACTACCAAACCCTATGGATGGACTCACCATTTGTCTTTTATTTCGATATTTGATAATTATAAAACACCACTGAAAATATAAAGTGTTATTTTTGTTCCACATTTGTAGCAGTGCTACACAACATTGCCTCTGATTCTCTTGATTTTTTTGCTGCTCAAATATAGGTAATATAGGAAGGTAATAAGAACCAAATATCTGTTAAATTTAAAATTGTATTCAATAAATTCCATAAATATGGCTATCTAATTGCCAGCACAAGAAGAATGTTTTCATCCTCCACCTATAGAAGGTGTTGTCTCTCTCTCTCTCTTTTTTGGAGATGACTGGTTTGGTCGCTTCTCCGGCTGCCCTTCACTGCAGCCCAAAATGGCTGCTCGTAAGTGCGCATGCATCAAAACACCATTTGACGAATGCACGCTGAATACTGGAGGCATGCATGCGTGAAATGGTATTTTGACGCATGCACACTTACCAGCAGCCATTTTGGGCTGCAGTGAAGGGCGTGGCGGCTGGCTGTTGAGGCCCTCAGCGGCCTCTTTGGAGGGGTGGCGGCGGCCTTCCCTCGAGTCGCCCCATGCCGCGGTGCTGCCCTGCATCTCCGTGCCACTGCCACTCACCACTGCTTGTCCATTGCCACTGCTCATTTGCCAACCGCTGACCGCCGACACGACTCCCTTGATGCCACTGCGCCGTTGCGCCAGGCCCGGCTGTGGCACACCGCCAGGCTGGGCCAGGCCGCGCTGCCATGCCAGGCTGCGCTGCCGGGCCACCGCTGTTGCTGCCTGTCTGCTGCTCCCCGACCCCAGGGTAACTGACTAGGGTTTGTGTTTGGGGTGGGTTGAGGTGGGTGGGCGTTTTATGTAGTGTGCTTTTATGTGTATTTAATGTCTATTTTAATTTGTATGTTTATGTTTTTTATTTCTATTTAATGTATTTAATTTGTATTTTATGTGTTTTTTATTTCTATTTTTATGTGTACTGTTTTTTTTATTTTTTACCCTGGCTCTGCCCACATTGTTGGCTCCGCCCATGATGTCATGACATTGGCTCCGCCTATGACATCAGCTCCGCCCACAGTGTTGTAGTAAAATTTTTGGCTGCCCACCACTGGTCCCACCATACATACTTCAACCGATAAATACAAAAATGTTTCTCTAGGCCAGTGATGGTGAACCTTTTAGAGACTTGAGTGCCCAAACTGCAACCCAAAACCCACTTACTTACTTCAAAGTGCCAACATGGCAACAAGAGAGGGAAGAACCATTTCCATTGGGCTGCTGGGCATAGGAACTGAATGAAATCTGTGCTGGGGGAGGGAGGAAGCACTCCCATTGGACTGCTGGGCAGAGCAAACTCTGTGCTCTAGGCACTTTTTCTCCATTATGCACTAATTTATACATGCTTCTTTTTTCTTGTCTGGCATCTAAGTCAAACAACCTCCAAAACTGAACCAGAGCTGCTTCAGTGTTTTAGTATATACACTAAAGCAGCAGTGCTGTTGCTACCCAAACACGGTGGACCCTGCCTACTCATTTAGGATAAATGGGGCAGATAATATTCAATCCCATGGACAAATGGGAAGCTACGTATTTTTCTCAATTTTAGCCCATGTTCCTCTCCTAGCTGGGTGATGGGAGCATTTGCTGAAGATAATTTGCAGGTTCTTCTTTCATGTCCTGATCAAACCCTGGACTGTCAAAATGATGCCATTTTCTTGGCTTTGTCATTGGCCAAACTTTAGTCCTCATTGGTGTATGTTTCTGGCAGTAATTGGCAGACCAGTAAATGAGCCGGATTCTAGCAATCAGAAAACAAAACAAAATAAAAAACACTGTAGTACTTTAAAGACTAACTGCCTTATTTTTATTATTAGCTTTCGTGGATCAAGTCCACTTCTTCAGACAAGGAGTGAAACTTACAGCCATGGTTTTTATACACCAAATTCAGGGGGTCAAAGGGAGATGGGCAAGTTTCACTCTTTGTCTGAAGAAGTGGACTTGATCCACGAAAGCTAACAATAAAAATAAAGCAGCTAGTCTTTAAAGTGCTACAGTGTTTTTTATTTTATTTTAATTTTATTTTGTTCATTTCATTTTGTTTTCTGATATGCCTAAACCACAGACTAACACGGCTACTATTCAAAAAAATTCAAGTATGATGAGCCGGATTCTGTATCTCTTCACATTCACACAGCATGTTGCTGTCTACCAGCAGTCCCCATTTGAGCATGTTGCCCTTGCATTTAGGGATTCTGACCCACAGCCTATTCAGGGTCCTCCAAGTGATGTTGAGGAGGTTGAGTTCCTCATCCAAATCCTCCTTAATGTTTTTTCTTGTCCGGTGAACTCTTTCCTTCATCTTCTAATTTGGTTTTGCTCTTGTGTACCCTCAAGAATGTTTCTTCTTGCCATAAAGCTCTTACTGGATCTGAGCCGGCGGACATGAGGCTCATATCCGTTCAGAGGATGTCAAGGGTCATTCTCTCCTTATCTTAGGTGCCAAAAAGAGGATATATTTTCTCAACCAGTATAGGTTTGAGGCATCCTGTCACTATACACATGGCATTTGCAGGTCAAAGGGGAATTTATATACAGTACTGTATTCCATCTCCCCTACCAAAATCTCCTTCACCCTTCCCTGGCATTACCTCAAAAAAATATATACAGTCTCAAGAATGCAAGTGGCACATGAACCTTCCCGTCTTATAACCTGTTAAATATTAACACTCTGGCTGTTCCACATAAATGTTCACTGAACTACCCCTAAAGAGAGACAGGGAGGTGTGAGAGTTAGAGTGGCACACTAGGAGTTGGGAGATCAAGGTTCAAGTCTCCTCACAGCTCTGAAATTTATTGGGTGACTTTGGCTAGCTGCAATTTCTCAGGGTTGTTGTGTGAATAAAGTGGGCAATGGGAGAGCCATATCCACCACTCTGAGCTTATTGTATGAAAAGTGGAATGTATGAATGTAATATAATATGTATTTTGTGGGAGAAGAAACTGTACAGGGAAACTGAGGTTGAGGCTGCCCACATCAGGGACAGCAGTTGTCTCAAATATATGACTCTTTACCTCTCTTTTTTTCTGCATCTTGATAGCAGCTCCTCAATAATCTATCTGCCTCCTCCATTTTTCCTAGGGTTGGGTTTGTCATTACACCTCTTCCTACCACACGGCAAACCATGTGTCTTGGGCATCCCCCTTCCAGTTGTAAGAGAGGGAGATGCAAGTGACTCATATGTACTGTGCCTCAAATGTTTAGTCTGCTCTGTGGATTTTTTTGATTCTTACTGTGAATATTACAGCTTTGACAAGTTTGATGTGTTTTCTTGAAATCGTTTTGTACTATGGGCAGGAAAATGTGCCAAATGGTGACTTAGAAATCCATTGTTTTGAACTGAAAGCCAATACTACTTAGCACTTTCTTAGTGGTACCAAAATGGGTTTGTTCCTCCCTGCTGTATACAGGAATCTATTCACATAAGCTCTCCTACATGCTGACACAGGAGGTCTCTACTTATTCTAAAAGCCAAGATTATGTGTTACTGTGCACTGTTCCCAAGCTGGCTATTACTCCTTTGTGGGCCTTAACATTGTTTTATAAAGCCCACACATCCTGCCAAACCATTCAGGACTTCTTGCTGTTATCTCGCAAGAAGACAGCTTTACAAATCACACACCCCTTCCAGACTTACTAGAAAAGTGCCAGGGCAGATATCAATCTCCTTGCCAATTATGTCCAAAAATGGCAAATAGCAGGTACTCTAACATTTGGCAGAAATCATTAGATGTGATTCATTTTTATATTATGTGAAAGAGCAACTCCTCTTCAAGCTGGTAGGTGGCAAGTGTTGAAAACAAAGTTTAGAGAAGTTTACTCTTGAAATCTGGCTGGATAGTTTGGTACGAGGTGGGGAGTTTGATTCTCCATTGTGCCTCCTTGGGAGAAGAGCCAGCCTGTGTGACCCTGGTCAAGCTGCACAGTTTCTTGACACTCCCTAAGAAACCAATTCTGTGTATTATCTACCTAGAAAACCCTGGAAACAGTTGTCATAAGTCAGAATTGACTCCATAGAACACAATTATTACTTTTGGAATCCAGTTCCCAGAAGGTGCCAGCCAGTTTGACCAGTGGTGAAATTTTAGAAGTTGTCACTCCAAAAATTAATGTTTGCAAATGAGTCAGTGGAAATGAGCAGCTTTCATATGGACTGCTAAGAGGTTAGAGCAGGGGTGGCCAACCTACTGCCCGTGAGCTGGCCCTGGCCTGCAGCACCATTTCATGTGGCCTGCCACAGCCCTTGCCACTACCAGAAGCAGATGCATTTATGACAGCCACAAGACATGACCGTGCATGCATAAACGTGCCCGCACCTGCCATAAACACTTCCATAAATGCACCTGCAACTGTCATAAACACATTTATGATAGCAACGGATGCGGTTTACGGCAGTGTTTATGGTGGGAGGAACCACATGACTGGCCCCCTCAGCTGTCTGGGGGATGTGGTCCGGCCCATGGTGCAAAAAGGTTGAGGACCCCAGTGTTGGAGCCAAGACATTATGCAACATAGGTCAATACCAATTTTATACTTTGTTGCACAAAATCCAATAGCAATTATACTTCTATACCACTCCATAGTGCTTTGTGCACTCTCTGGGTGTTTTACAGGTAATTAGCATACTACCCAACATTCTGGGTACTCATTTTACTAACCTCAGAAGGATGGATGGCTGAGTCACCCTTGATGCCCGTCAGGACTGAACTTACAGTGTTTTAGCTGCAGTATAGCAGTTTAACCACTGTGCCACAATCCCATGTTATATGGGAGTTCTCAACCTCTTAAACCTGGGGGCCGGGTCAGGCTCCCTCAGACTGCTTTGGGGGCTGGACAGCCATTTTGCCCTTCCTCCACCACATGGCACTTCCTGGTGTGGTGGAGGTGGGGCACATGAAATGGTGCCATGGGCCACGTCCGGCCCATGAGCTGCAGGTTGAGTCCGAGTTATAAAAATAAGCAGGTCTGAGAAAGCAACAAGTATGATAAAGTCTAGCTGATAGAATAGGCAGTGGCATGTTAAACTAGAAGAGGCCAGTGATTTATTTTGAACAACTGTTGTGTAGCTAACGGAAAGCCACAGGTTGACTGCCTTTTGTAGCTACATCACACCCAGCCAGAACAGTTGCAGAATCCTTAAGACGCAGAGATGCTGGGCCATAACAATCAGTTTGCTTCCAGCTGCTTCGAAGGAAGAATCACACAAAGCGAGAGTTTCATCTCAACTCTCTGAACGATGTATTAGGTTCTGCATTCATTCATGGGGCAGTTGCTCTATACATGTAAGCTGGGTGTTGTACACCACAGAATCTTTTGCAATGTTCCTAAGGATTCTACAATACGCTTCTCAGATTTCATACTGTGGTGGAATACAACCCATGAACTGTTGCTTGTTATGCTCTGGGACCTCTTGGGCTACATATAATCCTGAACCTACCAGATGGGATAGTCAGAAAACTTATTTGGATTAGAATTCTCCTTCTCTTGGCCTCTTATAGAAGACTCAAAGAATCTACTTCTTCCAAATATTTATACCAAGCAATGGCACACAAAGCATACAAAATAGCAAATTTGCCATCAAAGCAATATAACACTCTTATTTAGAATACTTTGAAAGACACTACTAGGTGCACTTTCTTTTACTTACCTATTCATAGACTAATGCAGTTTTTCTCTCATGACACAGGGATGCTCAATGAAGCAAATTTTAACACAAATCAACCAATTAAATCTTTGCAAACATTTTAATCATTCTTTATGAAGAAGGTAAAAGTTTATTAAAGGATAAAGCAAAGCACCTGCTGCTGCTCTGCCAGAAAATGTCAATGACTCATATATTTCTCTGCTAAGATTAAGAAATTCTTCCTAGTCAACATGAAGCTTCCTAATAATATCTGTAGAAACACAGTTTGGAGAGAAAATATATTTGCCCTTGTATCTGGCATATTTTTTTACCAGCTTTGACTGGTATACTAGCTCCAGATTTATCTAAAGTTCTGGTCCGAAAAATTAATGTTGTCAATACATTCAAACTAGATTGCTGCCTTGGCTTCTTTATATTTGTTTCCAGGCTCATTTTACTGATAATAATCCTTAAAGACCTAAATGGCATGAGCCCAGGTTGTCTGAAAGACTGCCTTCACTGATATGAACTTGCATGAGCTTTATGATTGGCATCTAAGATTGTAGCATCTATTCTAGACTATCAGGAAAAGCACTTAGATAAGGGGTTCTCAACCTTTTCCCACCATGGGTCAAACCACTCCCCCTCAGACAGCTGAGCAGGTGGGTGACATGGTTTCCCCTACCGTAAATACTGATGGAAACCACAGCTGGTGCGTTTGCACATGCACAGGCATATTTAAAGTTGTCGTAAAATGCTGTAGGCCAAACAATTTGCTGTTGTGGGCTGGGGCCGGCCCACGGGCCATAGGTTGTGTAACCTTATCTTAGATTAATGAATAACAGATGTATTTCTGTTCTGGCCTTTTCCATTTTGGTTTCACATCTATAGAGTGGACTCCCCATGGAAATGCATATACAGTAATACCCGATAACGTTTACCTCGGATAACACTAAAATCGCATAATGTTAAGTAATCTGGGGAGGAGAATTGGATCGAATAAAGTTAAGGTCCTATGGGATGTATCGGATAACAACCGCTAAAGCCTGTGCGGTTACAATGTATCTCTATGGAGCTTTAACGTTATCCGATACATCCCATAGGATTTTAACATGCATCGGATAACACTAAAAATCGGATAACACCAAGACTTGTGGAACCAAGTCTTAGCGTTATCCGAGGTATTACTGTACTGTACTGTACTTCCTTCCTTGTTGATATTTAAGGCAGTCTAAAAAAACCCCCTAAGTATTTCATTCTCCAATCAAAACTATTACTTTCAATATCTCCAACAGTTTGCTGATATGCTAAATGCTAATCACTGTGGAATACAAACAAATGGGTGCTATTAAATTGATATACTACTTGCAGGCTTCCCTTTCAGAGCAGTGATTGGTCAAAGTACAGGCATAGGAGATAGGCCTTTGGTTTGATCCATTCAAGCTCTTATGAACACATGTTTTATATTCTTTATATTCTAACAGTGACTGGCAAGGTAGATTAATCTGACATCTGGTAACCAATCCAAGGGAACCCAGTGAATTCGACAGCTGTGGGGTGGGTAGATCTGAATTTTCTGTGGATGAGAGATTAGCAGGTTCCTCTCTAGCAGCAAGTATGCTTGGACAGAATATGAACTTGAACTATAGGCATCACTTCTTGTTAGAAATGTATTTATTTATGTATGTGCGCATGTGTGCACACACACTTTCATTCCAGAATGGATTTCAGGTGTCTATCCCAAGCAAGGTGACCAAAAATTGTATGTAAAACTATTAAAATTTTCTACTTTATATACTATTGGATCTACAGACGACTGCTAAGGATATTATGGGTTGACCATGTGACTAATGTAGAAGTGTTGCGTCGGATGGATAAAGAACAAGAACTGTTTAAGATCATTAAGCAAAGAAAGCTCACACGCCGCCTCCTCCTCGGACACTCAGAGATGGCAAACCTTTTAGAGACTTGGAGTTTCCAAGGAGAAGGCGTGTGAGCAGGCACCACACATGCCCACACATCCATGTAACATCACCAGTACACCTCTGGTGAAGTCATGTGGGTGTGCCCCCCAAAGTGCACCCCCCCCCACTGGTGCACAGAACTCCTAGGAGGGGTGGGTGAAAGGTGTCTGGTTGCCTCACCTCACCCTGCCGCTGCCTCCAGGATGGGATTTCATCCTCTCCTCTCTCCTCCCCATTGGTGGGGGGAGAGAGGGGAAGGGGAAGGGACACTGCCATTGGTGCTGGCTGGCCTGGGCTTCCTCTTGACAGCACATGTGCCAACAGAGAGGCCTTTGTGTGCCACCTCTGGCATGCGTGCCATAGGTTCACCACCACTGTCCTAGGGCATATCATGAGGAACATACCGATAGGCTTTAAGTTTGTCCAACGACAAAGCCAAGAAGGTGCTCTCATTTTGGCAGTTTAACATGTGACCTGATCCCAGAAGAAGACTCAAAATATTTAATATGTGGATATACAGTACAGTGGAACCTCAACAAACGGCTCAGTTAACATAAAAATTGCATAACAAAAGGAAATCCTTAGAAAATAGTGGCTCGATTGAGGGATTTTTTTCCGGAACAGATTAATTGGTTTTCAATGTATCCCTATGGAAAAATGCATTCAATGCATTCCTATGGGGAATTTGGTTAAAGTAATATTCACTGTAAGAAATGTCCTGGAGAACGCATTAACGACGTTAACCGAGGTTCCACTGTAAAACTGCTTTTATATGCCAGTCTTTTAAAATGTGTCTTGGTTTTCTTTCCAAACAGAAAGCAATTATCGCAAATCTGACAGAGTACAGCAGCAGCAGCAACAACAACAACAGGACTACATATTGGCTTCACTCTACCTTCCTAAGGTTGCAGAAAAGGCCCTCTCTTTTGTAAACTATAAATGCATTTATATCACCCTCTCTGGCAATCTTAATCAGTGCTTGGAAATGTTGTTCCCAAATCAACCAGCCAGGTAGCTGGGGTATTTTGAAAATTGTAATCCAAAAATTAAAATGTCCTAGCCCTAATTTTAATGATGTGGGAAGAGGATATTTAATGATATGGGAAGAAGATATTTTGTCCCCTGAGGCTTTTAGGGTTTATCATGTAAGGTCCAGGATATTGAATTGGGGTTGGTAAGAAATAACTTTCATTCTTACCTGGTTAAATTACACAAATCACTAAAGTGTGTTTGCTCAATGCCACTGAAAACAACCAACAGCAGCATCAACAAACTATATTCTTCTGTCAGTTGTTCCAAAACTATATTACAGTAAATTCACTCACCAAAAATGTTTTCAACATGAAGGTGAGGTTCCAGTCTTGTTGAACTAACAGTGCTACATTCTATAACTTCTTCATCAAGAAAGATAGGGCTGTCACAGATGCTTCCATGCTGTTCTAACACTACTTGTCTCTCTGTATGTGCCATGCATGAATAATGTGCGCTGATGAAATCACAGTGCAGACAATTTACCAAAGTGTCCTTCACTGAACACATATTATCTCCCTTAGGGAGCAATCTTGGAATCTTGAATTAAAAAATAGTAAACCCATAGGCAATTGTCACATGGGATGTCAGAGGTCTGTGAATGAAAATGACATTGTTACAAGGGATTTCTACTCAGTGATATTTAGGGGACTTTCAGAAGAGCATCTGCCTGTAACTTTTTGAGAGAGAGAGAGAGAGCCACCCCCACCCACTCCTAAAAAGGACCTGAATTTAATGATTCAAGGGATGGCCACTAACACTTTCAATAATGAGGGAAATGTGTTAATTGAAGGCATAAATGGAAGACCAAAGCTTAAGTTGACTATTAAATACATTTTCACTATTAAAAGCAAAAAGCAAGCAAGCACATTTATATAACACCCCACAGCGTTTAGTGCATGCTCTGGGCAGTTCATAAGTTAATTAGCATTTTGCCCGATGCTGGGTGCTCATTTTACTGACCTCAGAAGGGTGGAAGGCTGAGTCAACCTTGAGACCTGGGCAGGATCAAACTCACAACCATTTGGTTGCAGTACAGTAGTTTAACCACTCAACCACCAGGGCCCCTATTAATGTGAAAGACTGCAAATAATATCAAAGGAAGTGTGTAACACAATTGTCATGACCTCTGCAGACATGGAGGGGGGCTTCAACTCTTTTTTTTCACCTGAGTAAGCTTCATCTCTTGATAGTGCTTTTCAGATCTGAGGGAAATGAACACAAGGCACTTTTAAAGCCCCACATAGTTTGGTCCTATATTACTTTGAATTAAGAACAAGAACACTACCAAATATGATATTAGGCCCTCCTAGAGATTTTAGTGGTTGGGGGAAGACATTCAATAATTTTGTTGTATTTCTTAAAAAGTTTCATTGCCTTGTATTAAAGTTGTCTGTTTAGTCAGATCTGCCTAGAACAGTGATGGTGAACCTTTTAGAGACCAAGTGCCCAGACTCCAACCCAAAACCCATTTATTTATTGCAAAGTACCAACACGGCGATTTAACATTAATACTGAGGTTTAAATTTAGAAAAACAACAACTCATATTTTGTCTTAAAAGAAAAACACAACAGAGCTATCATGCTTATGCTCAACCGCCACATCTCATGCCACATGTGAGCCGCCTGCCTTATCCCAGACAGGGGAGGGAGGATGCACTCCCATTGAGCTGATGGGGAGAGGGGTGGGGAGAGGGGGAGGGGAGTGTCACAGCCCTACAGCCCTCTAGCTTTCTAGAACTCTGGCAAACTCTGTGCTAGGGTGACAGTGCATGTGCCCACAGAGAGGGCTCTGAGTTCCCCATCTGGCATGCATGCCATCAGTTTGCCACCACTGGCCTAGAACAACACTTTCATATTTTGCAGACTTATGGCCAAAAAAAGTGGGAGGAATGCCTAATGATGATATGCTTCCCATGCAAGTACAGTAGGTCTGACCCTGCAATGAATAATGGTAAGAATTTGACCTACCCATGCAGATTTGTATTTTGTGAGCATAGAGGTACATATATCAATTTATCTCTTGACACACGTTTGTCATCATCCCACGTAACAAGACATGCATGATACTTTTTTCCTATCTTGACTCTCCAAGAAACAGAAGTTTAAAATGTCTTAGGTTTCCCTTAATCTAATGGGATTTTTTTGTGTGTCATCAAAATTGGATATTTTGTATTCCAATTCAATGGGGTATCCAAAATAGCAGATTTGAACTGTGCCTTCATACAGAGTTCAGATAGTTGAATCATATATCTACTTGCCTCTGTGATCAAATTTCAAAAACGGTTAAAGAATATTCAACCACACAGTTACAAGTTCAAGCTTGCATTATCATTAGGACAGTCATGGGTACATAAGACATCAAAGACAGCCAAATTACAATTGGGTGATACCTTAACTGGGACCAGTCAAAATGCCTTCGCCCTGTGGAAGATTTCTGAAGAACTCAAAATCCTTGCCTATTTTTGTGGTTATTTTGGTCAATCCAACTTATTATGAAGATATAGCCCAACTGAGGATGTTGAATTCTATCAATCCTGGAAATGTTACTGTGGTATACTGATTAGATAGCTGACTAGGATCTAGGTTCAAGTCTTCACCAAGTCATGAAACTCACTGTGTCAACTTCAACTAGCACCCTCTTTCAGCCTAACCACAGGGTGGAGTGAGACTAAAGTGGAGGAGAAGAGCCATTTATATATATCACCTTGAACTCATCTGAGGAAGGAATATAAATGTAACTTATAATGAGTAAATAAAATGAAATATATAGCAAGTAAGCTTTTCAGTGCAGCTTCCTTCCTGGTAAATGGATTTAAAACTATAGACGAGGTCATCTACATATCTCTTCTTCAATTCTGTGATTCATTTTCCAGGACATCTACTATAAACCTGAGTATCTTTCGGACATGAAGCAAAAAGTGTGACAGTCTGTCATTATTTTTGGCATTAATTGCTTTGCTAGGTTCATTTGCACAAATTATTTCTCAAGGCGGTAGTAATTAATACCTTGCTGGGATATTTTCCAGCTCTGCTCTGGATGGATAAGAAATATATCTGGGTTCTCTGAAGCCTCTGGCATTTGTTTATTCTATATCAAGCAATGGGAAAAATACTAGAACATGTCTCTTGCATGTATCATGGAATAAAGTCTGGGCAAAGAACCAAAGTAAGTAATTAGATTGGCTCCATTCCATGCTTAGGTACTTGTTCTAGGCTACAGAAAGTTCGTCTTTGCTCTGGAGAGGCGAGTTTCATAAAAAGTTTTCTGGATAACCATGCATCTTCTTTGAACGCTTTTTGATGTAAAGTTTACCAATCAAACTAGCATGGTGTTCACTTTATCTGGCTTTTATTTCCTTACTAATTATGAAATGCAGAGGTATACAAATATGCTTGTTTGTTTTAAAATACAGGTAGTAGAATTGTGCATCTGAGGTGTCTGCAGGCTTTGGAAGAGGGTAAAATGCAGGTTTACCTATTGTGTTCTGGAAGGCATATGAATCAGAAAAGTTACTTTTTGGGTTTTATCTATTCAGAACTAAATCCATGCCAGATTATTGCTGATGTAAGACCCAAAGTCCTGTGTTGGTTTCAAGGTGGCTATCAGAAGCAGCAGGTAGAGACACAAATGAATTAATTTACTTGTGTTTCTTTGGGCCCAGTTGGAAAATATGTATGAGTACAGAGTTTCAACAATGGCTCCACCTAGATATGCAGTGAGTTCCTGTATGAAGACATCTTGCTTATTTTACTTGTGGAAGGCAGTAAGCTTCCCCCGACTATTTGTGTGTGAAACAGCCAAGTATATGTGTGTGTTTTATTTGTGCATTTTAAAAACCACGCTTCCTTGGAAATTCTGGATTTCTAGATAACAACTGACCCCTTTTAAAAGATTTTTATTTGGCTCTTCTCCTCACATAACCTTGAAAATATCTTTATTTCTTTGTGAAATCCCAGGACAACATGCTAAAGAGAACCATCATTGCCTTGTCGTAACCTTTTCACAATTGGGACTATTATTATTATTATTATCATCAGCGCTTCGTTGATAGTTCAGGTAAGGTTTGGAAGTCAAGCTATAGTTTTGAAAAATGTACATTTTGCTCACTACAAAAACTGGGGAGAAAAGCCAGAAGATTAAAAAAAGAGCATGATGTAAAATATCTAAGAGCATTTCCTGCTGTTAGTTTTTCTCTTAAAGAGGTAATTTGGATAATGAGCTGAACTATTTCAAAGTTGGATATGAATCACCACATTTCTATATTCTGACTTTGCTGAATGGTTTAAAACAGTCTTAGTTCAAACCCTTCAGCAATGAATCAAGGGGCATGATCCACGCAACGACTTGTATTAGCTACTTGCCATTAAAGTGATATAGCATTACATCTGTCCACTGATATATTCTGAAACTTTTATAGCACACTGTTTGCAAACTATCAGGTGAAGTGTTCAATAACATTCAAAGAGTAGGTATGATTCAGATATGAGCAGGAGCATGCCAAAAGGCATTGCTCCCTTCCTCAAAACAGGAAACAATGTTCTTCCAGTCAATCTAGGCACCCGTTACTAGCTGGGAGATTCTATGATTTATAACTTCCAAAGCTCATATTGACTGTGAATGTCTTTCTGTAAAAATGCATACATGTTTCTACTATAGTGAACAAGCATTTTGAAAAATGTCCATTTTGGAACTTAGGTAAAGGTTGGACTTGCTCAAAAAACAGTTATATCTGGCTCTAGTGTTGGGTACTCATCTCCATTTATATCCAAAGAGCCAATTCTGTCTGCCTCTGCAGATGTTTCAGTTGTCACGTGGCAGGCATGACTAGATGCCGGAGCACACGGAACACTCTTACTTTTTCTGCCAAAGTGGTATCTATTTATCTACTTGCAATTTCTTGCTTTCAAACTGCTTCGTTGGCAGGAGCTGGGACATAGATGGGAGCTCACTCTATCGTACAGCAGTTGGGTCCCAAACTGCTGACCTGCTGACCTTCAATTTGTCACGTTCATCATTTTAACCACCAAAGCCACTACAGTCCCTTCATTTACATTTTTTTAAAGTACTGCATTTCAAAAATGTATTTCAAAATCTGGAGAAACACCATAAGCAAAGGATAACTGTACTATGTTCTGAGTAGGTGTTTGGAAGTGTGAATTATACCAGTTTGCCTGGAAATGTGAACCAACAAACAAAGCAAAACACAATTCTTAGGCATACCTAAGTCAAGATAGCTAACAGTCTCTAACAAAATTAAGAATGCAAAAATAGGATTATAATTAGGGGGATAAAATTAAATCCCTGATAATGTAGAAACAAAAATATCTATTGCAAAGGTCCTGTCAATGTTACCTGTAGAGAAGTTATGTAGATAATATACAGTATCTCTATAGTGAATCCAAAGATACTTATAGGTTTATTAATTGATTTGATTCTGCCCATCGAGTGAATTACCACTACTCTGGGTGGTGTACATAATAGCTATGCAATAATATATCAGCATAAAACAGTAAGGATACAATATAGTTCCAGACTAGCTGTAAAAAAAAATGTCAGCAGAAGCACATTAATTTATAGAGCTTCTCAAGTCACTGCTTCTCTGTGTTGAATGACAGCCTTTCTCACTAAAAAAATACCTCTGGGGAGGAAGCAGGATAGAAAGCCAATGCTTCCTGAAAAGAAAGATGTGCACATTTAGGCATGAGGGTTACTGCAGAAAAAGCTAGGGAAGCTATCCTTAGTTGTCAGTTCAAGAGCCAAGATATCACTGTAGGGCAGTGATGGCGAACCTTTTAGAGACCGAGTGCCCAAACTGCAACCCAAAAAACATTTATGTATTGCAATGTGCCAATACCGCAACAGGGGAAGAAGTAAACGCTCCCATTGGGTTGCTGGGCAGAGGGGCAGGGTGAACTCTGTGTTGGGGGAAGGAGGAAGTACGCCCATTGGGCTGCGGGGCAGAGGGGCGGGGCAGGGTGAACTCTGTGCAGCGTGTGACCTGCACGGTGACTGCACGGGTGCCCACAGAGAGGCCTCCGAGTGCTACCTCTGGCACGCATGCCATAGGTTTGCCATCACTGCTGTAGGGTAAAAGTTGCCCTTGCTTGAAAGCCAGTCATATCTGACTCTAGGGTTCAGTGCTCATCTCTGTTTATAGCCAAAGAGCCAGTGCTGTCTGTGTCTGCAGACTTTTCCATGGACATGTCGAAGGCATGCCTCAACACTGGAGTGCACGGAACGCTGTTTACCTTCCCACCAAAGTGGTCCCTATTTATCTACTTGCAATTTCTTGCTTTTGAACTACTAGATTGGCAGGAGTTGGGACAGAGATGGGAGCTCACTCCATCATGCAGTACCCAGGAATCGAACTCTGAACTTCCAGTCAACGAGTTCAGCATCTTAACCACTTGAGCCATCGCAGTCCCTGTAGAGCAGCAGTCCTTTCCTCATCCCAATCAGGCACCAACAGGTCACACACAAGTGCCTCTGATGTTATCTTAATATGCAACCATGCTGTACTAATAAAACAACGATCAGTTTTTTTTAAATCTTAATTTTTTGAACATTTATTTCTACCACGGTTGAAATTCAGTATTAAGTCTCAATTAGAATAGGTCCATTTAAACCAACAGAACTTACAGAAGAGGTGACCCACCTAATCCCTACTGATTTTCATGTTGCAACTTCCTACTGGATTTCAATGAGTTTAATTGTAAATGGAATTGATAATAATTCTCTGGAAACATTGATTCATTTACTGTATATCTTTTCTCACTCTCTTCATGGGGAAACTCTCCCCCTTGCCCTATACACAAAGAGATTTCTTTTTTATTGATTTCTTTAATTACTAAAACAATAGAAAAAGAAAATAGAGTAACACCATATATAGATTCAAATACAATACAAATACATTTGTGCACCCATCACCTGGGGCCTTCCAAATTGTTCATAAAACCCACATAGTTCCACTTGCCTCCTGTTTCCAAAAAACCACATGTTTCTTTAACAGGTTTCATACCTTTTCTCTTAATCCATAAACTCACCCCAAATATCTTAAAATCATTTACATTTATCAAACTTTTTTTATTTTTTAACTTGCATGCCAATTTATTATTTATCTCCATATTCCATAGGTTTTTGTACCAATATTCAAACCTAAAATTTGTGTATGTTTTCCAATTTTTGCCTGTCAGCAATCTCACCGGTTAGACTCTAATTAGACTCTTTTTATTTCTATCCATTATTATACTTCCCAGGTCCAGTAGCAAGGCAACCCTGGGACTGGGCAGTAATTTTAGGTCTAGGATTTGGTTGATTTCCTTGAAGATTTGTATGCAAATTTTATTAATTTCTTCACATTTCCATCACTTGTGGAAGTACGTCCAATTGTGTTGTTTACATCTACACACAAAAAGATATTTCATCCTTACAAGAATCCTTCCCAACCTGGGGTTTACTGAAACTTTGGGTTACAAACTCTAACAATTCTCCTGCCAGTTTAGGAGGCAGAATCTTCCAGAACCTCAAAGAATGTTGAAACTTCAATAATGGTAGGAAAAACGATGTGCATGGAAATAACTGTTAACAACAAAGCACAGTACTGTTGTGCAAAGGTAGGGCAGAGATGAAAATGGAACAGCAATTAAGTAGGATGGTGTCTACAAGGAACAAACAATTCTAACCAAAGGTTGCCTCTGGAAAATAGGGATAGCAAAAGCAAGAATCCGTCATTAAATAAAGTATAATGATGCAGCGAACTTAGACTAGGTTGGCTGATTAAGTGGGGGACGGGGGGAGGAAAGAAGATGCTGTATTTAGCAAACAGAGCTCATAATCAGGGAGCTATACATAGCCAAGTACGCAAGGATGCTTAATGTGTATCAGAGCATTCATTAGATCCAACTTTTACAATAACTGGCTCTCTCTCTTACTTCAAAGGCACAAAGAAGTCAACCAGTATCTTTCCTATGATCAGCTACAGCTGATAGTTGGATAAGCAAAGAGATGAAAAGAGTTCCATGAAATCTGAAAGCTTCCTAAACCTCACCAGCAAAAGTTGGCCCAGGTTCTAAATGCAACTATTCACTGTCAGATTTCAACACACACAGAAAAGAAAAATGAGAAAGACAGTGAGTTAGCCGGGATTATTACTGCAATCTCTTACTGACATCACCAGTTTACCTTTTCAGCACTTCCTGACAAATGGTTTGGATTCTCTTGATGCAGCAACATAACCACTAAGCTAAAAGAGCAGACCCAGTCAGCAATCCAGATAGAAGACCACGGGGTTTTTTTTTGGGAGGTGTTGCATATAAATCTCATACCATAAAGTACCATACATTTATTTCTGTTAAATGAAACCTGATGTTGAATTTCACAAATCATACAGTTTCTTGCTTGGCTGCACAGCTAACAGTAAGTGCTGAAACTGTGAGCAGCAGAGAGCTTTACACTATGTGGATTTCTTTTGAAAATAGAAGACTAGGAATCTCTAAAATCAAGGTAGGCACCCATGGCACACTGCAGCCACTGAAACCTCAACACTTCCAAATAATAGGATGTAGAGGAAATTTGTTTTGTCCAAAACAAGGAGAATTACACTTTTGGAATGCCCACCAGAAATACACTTCTCGTGTAAAGCAAAGGGCATGTCCTTCCTTTAATGACATTGTGCCAAAATCCTCTTCAACTTTTCCAATGGTATAACAGAACTGATGTACTGTAAATCATGCTGGCAACTGCTGTAACTTAAAAAGTTGGTGCCCAGTTACAGCAGTTGCCAGCATGATTTACAGTACAACTTTAATTCATTCTGCAGGGCTAGTCGTTGTATGCATCGTACAGCGATTATCTCTATGGGATACATCGTACAATGATTATCTCTATGGAAAAAATCATACAATGACAAAAAAAATCATTGTACGGTTTTCCCCCACAGAGATGCATTGTATTGTATAACAATTTTAGTTGTTATACAGGGCACAATGTTTTTTCAAATCCTTGTGGTTGTATGATTTAATTGCTGTAAGAGGCATTCGTTATACGGGGTTCTACTGTACTACCTTCTTGTAACCATTTGCCAGCAAGATGTACCATATATAGTCGAATATAAGGTGAGTCTTTTAGCCCCAAAAATGAGCCCCAAAAGGGGTCTCAGTTTATACTCGGGTCAATGACCACGAGGGTCCCAAGACCATGTCAGACTGAGATGTGCTAACAATTTAATTAATTTTACCACATTTTCATGTATTTTGATTATTGAAACTCACTAGCAGCTGCTGCATTTTCCACCCCCGACTTATACTTGGGTCAATCTATTTTCCTGGGTTTTCAGGCCAAAATTAGGTACCTCGGCTTATATTCAGGTCTGCTTATACTCAAGTGTATATGGTATATCAACTGAGTTAGGACTGTAGTGTAGGCCTAATTTACAGGATTCTGGCTTGCATGTTTTAAAGGCCTTTGTGTTTTCACTAGAAGTAAAATTTTGGTCAATGGCATATTTTAAAACAAGTCCACCTTCACTTTGGGTGAGGATATAGCTCACAAAAAAGTTCTAGAAGGAGGGAACTAATCTCCAGACTCAATAAAGTTGCTTGAAATTTTAAGGCTGCACTGTTATGTGAACTTTGCTGGGCTTAAGTGTTACTCAGTATAATAGAACCAATTTCTAAGAAACACACATAAGATTGGCCTGTAAAAACATAAAATGGGGCCTAAGGAAAACAAGTCTAAAGAGTTAGCTGAGGTGTCTAAACTGATACAACTTTTGGAAACACCGGGCTTTCAGTTCTTGGTAGTCCAAACGCTGCAGTAATCCATGGAAATTTACCAGTGCAGACTTTGGCCCATCATTTGTATCAAACTACCAGTCCATTAATAATAAATAGTTGTTCCAACAATCTCTAGTGAGGACATAATCTGGCAGGGGAAAACAATACTCAATGTAATTGTTTTAAGAAAGGAAGGAATAGTTGGGGGGGCTCATTAAAACAAAGATTGGCAGTCACTTTCCATTTCTAACTGAAAACTGGAAAAGATGTGAGTAGAAACACAGCACAACAATTGCACTTGCTTGCATGTTTTTGTAATGTGACATTTTCAATTCTCTTCTCCCACCATGTAACACGGTGAGAACAGGAATTTGCCAGACTAAGAATTTATTGAAGGCAAGATCTTCCAAATTTCAATCTGCACACTGTTTTAGCTCCAAGAAAATGTTCCTTACAAGAGAGGGATCTGAAACCTAACAATCTGATCAATTGCAAATTATATAAAAAAGCCTAGGGACTGCGGTGGCTTAGTGGTTAAGACACTGAACTTGATGACTGGAAGGTTGGCAGGTCAACAGTCTGAGATCCAAGTACTGCACGACGGAGTGAGCTCCCGTCTCTGTCTCAGCTGCTGCCAACCTAGCAGTTTGAAAGCAAGAAATTGCAAGTAGATAAATAGGTACCACTTCAGTGGGAAGGTAAACAGTGTTCCATGAGCACTGAACCCTAGAGTCTGATATAACTGGCTTTTGAGCAAAGGTAACCTTTACCTTTACCAATACTGGTGAAGACCACAAGGGAAGAATGAAAATGCACTTGGAGAGCCACACTGATTTTAAAACATCAAGTATTGCTATTAATGATTATATAGAGACTAAGAATTATGCCTGTGTATCATGTACTGTCAAGCCAAAACCAACTCATTGCATTATTAAAGGATAGTTTTACCAGTTTCACAGTAGGGTTTCCTTAAGGAAGTGGGGATTCAAACCCAGATTGCCAACATCCTAGTCCTTTATTCTGTTCACTACATCACACTGAGGATCCAGAATTCTGTACTATTGTTTAAATTACACATGAGTTCGATTAAAAAAACTTTTAGCAACAAATCTTGGGTTGTTTTTTTTGCTATTGAAATGAGAGATGTAGTTCAATTTAAATGTCTATTTTTAGAGTGTATTAGAATGGAAGTTGCTTATCCTCAAAGAAATCCAATTCAAACCCATGCTGAGACACAATGAGGCATTCTTTTATCTCCTATTAGTGTTAATTTGGCCTATATGATGTCACACTGGAACAAAGCCTGGGTTCAGCTTTCTAACTACACAAAGTCAGATCCATATCTCTGGCTGGGCAAGGAAATGACAGGGAGAAAAATTATTTCCCTTTTCTTTTTCCAGTGGTGAGAAGGTGAAACTTGCCCATGTCCCCTTATTCTGGAAACAATGATGTTCTCTAAACACTCCACAATGACTCCCAGCATTCCTGCAACCATAGCAATTGCAATACTGTCACAGCACATCTTTTAGGAATGAGTGTTTTAGGATATGGCATGCGTCTCTCCATCCCAGTCGTCTAAGGGCAGGACCCCATGACTGTGCTAGCCCACCTCTAGTGCAGACCACAGAAGTGGCTTACAAAAGCACAGTAACAGCCCAGTCCTCATTGTGCCACAAGAGCAGAGCAGGTGCCTCGTTGCAGAAACAATCTCTTGGACAAAATATCTGTAGATGACTCAGGTGAGAACAAGAGACAAGCCATATGCTACCAAGGAATGCAGAACATTCTCAAAGTCCCTAGCCAAAGCGAGTCAGAGGAAAAGCCTCTCATGACCACAAATGCGGGGATCAGTTCAAGCCAGAGAGACAGCCAAACTTATTCTCCAGACGTAAACCTTGGAAGTGAGCTCATATGCATTGAGGCTCAAGCACATGTTTTCTCTTCATTAGTATGTGAATCACCAGTTCCTATTATCAGTAACCAGCAGATTGAACTTTCATAGGGAATCTGTAAGCAGGCTGGCATCCTGGCAACTCTCTCTCTACCTGAAAGGGGCTTTAGGACTATCCTTAAGATGAGGTTGTAAATTAGGGCAGAATTCAGTACCATTCAAACAGATTTCCTCTCTTGCATAGAAGCTTACATCTCTTCTCCTCCTCTCCTCATCTTCCCAATTTCAGGGCAGAGTGAGGAATATGGAGGAAATAAACCTCTTTACCCTTCCCATTCTGTTGATGGAAGTTATTCCATTAATTGTTAGTTGCCTGGATTCCATTCCCAGTGTTTGGATTGTACCGCTTGAGAGGAGAGGAGAATTCTGCCTTAATGGCATCTGCATACCAGAACAATAATGCTGTCAAGGAGAATAAGTCTAACCAAGACTTGTTTCTTCTGGATGGATGGAATACATATTAAGAAGCAACTTGGACCAGATTACTGCAGTGGCTTAGTGGTTAAGACACTGAACTTGACGACTGGGAGGTGATAGCTGTGTACCAGTGCCCTCTGGTTCTCAAAAGTGAATTTGTTCCTCAGTAAATCCATTCCTGGGACTGCAGTGGCTTAGTGGATAAGGCGCTAAACTTGATAACTGGAAGGTTGGCAGGTCAGCAGTTCAAGACCAGAGTGCTGCATGATGGAGCGTGCGCCTGTCTCTGTCCCAGCTCCTGACAACCTAGCAGTCTGAAAGCAAGAAATTGCAAGTAGATAAATAGGTACTGCTTCAGTGGGAAGGTAATAGCATTATGTGCACTCTAGTGTCTAGTCATGCCTATCACATGACCACAGAAACATCTGCAGACGTTAGACAGCACTGGCTCTTTGGCTATAAATGGAGATGAGCACCGCACCCTAGAGTTGGATACAGCCTTCACCTTAACTTGGTCAGACTAGAAAAATCTTTCAGAATTCCTTAAGAGTAAGAAAAAGATGAAAACACAGAGCCCTCAGTTAGCATGATGCATCAGGACAACAACAAATTCCAGAGGAAGACGTAACAATCAGCCAACAGAAGTGGTTGGCAGTTCTGCACAGAACTTCAAACTTAACACCCATGGAAAACAGAGCCTGTTATTTCCACTTTATACCTTGGACAACATACCCTTTTTATTAAATCTGGAGATCAGGCTCTCACACACAATCACTTCAGACAGAGGACTCTTACATATTATTTTAAGAATTATTCATACGATTCCTGTTGTCAATGTACTTGGAATCAAAAAGAGTCTCCAGTCACTGGAGTCAAAGAGGTGAAAAAAAGAGGAATTCAAAATTCTAGTGAGACAAAGCAGACTTTCTTATGGTTTGGGGATTATAGTATAATACTTATTCACAGTTGAAATTTTTGAAATGTTTCAAGCATTTTAGAGAGTAAACAAAACAAAATGACAAAGACATTGTGATTTATGCCATCTTTTGCCAAAAATGCCCTTCTGTACTCTACATATGAGAAAGAGGACAATCTCTGTGCAAAAGAGTCAATGGACATAAATCGGACATCAGGAGTGGCAATACACAGAAACCAGTTTCAAACCATTTCCCAACTGCCTGGAAATTCAACCCAAGACATGAAAGTGGCCATTCTGGAACAGAAAAACTACAAGGATCCAGAGACTGACAGCAGAGATAAAGTACATCCATATGCTGAACACTGATCTTAAAGGTTTTAATATTAAGCAAGGGTTTCTGGGACATTATCAAATTTGATTCATCACAATTAACAGTTTGTTATATGCTGCTATATATGTTGCATGTAATATATTGTTATATTATACCACCTTCACAGGAACTACTTCAGTAGAATTTTCATCTACAGCAGGAGTTCTCAACTTTTTAAGCCCAGGGCCCGGATCACGCTCCCTCAGACAGCTTTGGGGGCCGGACGGCCATTTTGCCTTTCCTCCACCACATGGCACTTCCTGGTGTGGTGGTGGTGGGCCACATGAAATGGTGCCATGGGCCACATCCGACCCATGCGCCGCAGGTTGAGAATCCCTGGTCTACAGCATAGGGTACTTCACAGAACAAAGGATGTACCCACATGATTATCAATAGATGCTGAAGGTTAAACTCATTAGCAAATGTTTAATGTCAGGTGTTTGTCTGCTAACGTTAAAATAAAGCAGTTTGTCTTGCTAGGGGACATAAGTCTTCGCTGCTCTCCCTAACTGTTGCAAGGTATATTGTGTCTGTGATGCCTTTAAGACTTTACTGTTGGGGCACACAGGTGCTAGGAGGTTTTTCCTGATGTGTTCCAAGGGCCAGTATACTTAGGACAGAGCAGGATTGCAGACCTTCAGCTACAATGCTCAACTTGCCTGAGCTGTAATGCTCACCATGCCAAGCTTTAATGCTCATCTTCCTCTGCCGGCAGTCTGGACAAAGATTCCTGTATCTTCCGGAACTTGCTACGCAGACTGAACCTTTGCCACTGTTGCTTGCTGATGGCTTTTGCTGGATATGCCACCTGTGCTTACTGGACAAAGGAGAACTAACTGGGGTAAGCCTCTACCGGGAGGACAGAAGCTGTAGAACTCTTTGGTTTTGTTTGTGGCTACAGCTTGCCTTTACCCTGCTGAACTGAACTGTTGCTGAACTGTTAATGGACTTGTATATAGCACAACTGTACTGTCTCAGTGAGATCAACTGAGCAGCTCGAGAGAATATATCTGTTTTGTGTTACAGTTGCTGCACTGTATATACTTGCACTCTTCCACCTTATAAGTAAACCTGTTTTGAGTTATCTTCTGCACCAAACTCTGGTCTGCCTGCCTTTCTTACAATAGACCACTTGGCCAGGTGTGAACCTTTTGCTGGCCACTGCACCACTCTGCTGACCAATTACATCAACAAGTCTTTAAAGTGCCACAATGTTTTTTGTCTTTTGTTTTATTTACTCTCTTAAATAATTATTCAGGAAATCTTTCATCAGGGCTGATCAGCTCAAGCTTTTGACTTCATTTTAAAAAATTCGATACCATATTTTAAATAATAAACTTCCCCCAAACCAGCCTGTAGTTGACCAGGAATCTTAAATTTTTACAATTGAACCCATGAGTAGTAACAATTTTAAACTGTCCTCAATCATTACCTAAATACAGGCTGAATGTTTAAAAGTGTTTAACCAAGATCTACTCGAGTAAACTGCCATGATGGATGGCAAATTCAGGAACATACTATTTCTCCAATTATCTAGTGATGCCTTAAAGCTTAAGGTTGCCCTTGCTCAAAAGCCAGTCATATCTGACTCTAGGGTTCAGTGCTCATCTCTGTTTACAGCCAAAGAGCCAATGCTGTCTGCATCTGCAGATGTTTCCATGGTAATTTGGTAGGCATGCCTCAACACTGTCCTTTACCCCTTATTTTATATCTCTGAGCTCCAAAAGGGTAGAGGATGTTACCTAATCTAACGTTAAAGTAAGAATCAATTCTGTTTGGCTTCTGTGAGATGGATGTGGTAGAAGAGCTGCCTTGCTATCACTACAGGCAGCCAATAATAATAATAATAATAATAATAATAATAATAATAATAATAATAATAATAATAATAATAATAATAATAATAATAATAATAATAATAATCACAAACCATCTTGGAGGTATTCTGCATAGAAAAAGACTTCTGTAGTAGTTTCTGTCATCTTCTGGCAAAAGATGTGATTAGTCACATACCGCATGTATAGATGGTCAGCATTGTGCGACATTACCAACATATATCCAGTACTGGTAAGATATATCTATCTTAATGGGACTGAGACATCATTTGTATAAAGCCTTACAATTTATTATTAGAAAAGAATACCTCATCTTATTAAGAAATATACCTTTCATTTGTTAATTCTCTACCACAGTCAACTTCATTTAGTTTCAAACTTGCGATTCTGTTCCTTTGCTGACTCTTTTTGAATCAGCAGATCATGAACGAATGGGGGGAGGAAAAGATTTATAGGGCATTTAAATTTCACCAAAGGCTTTTCAGAAGTGGCTAGAGTCCTGTTCGCTTTAAACTATATTAGCAAATGTACTTTATCATACTATTGGAATTAATAAGAAATGATTTTTTAAAATAAAACTACAAATATATCTCTCCTTCTAAAAAGTAACTGTTTAAAACAACACTTTCCCCACTCTGAACTTCAAATCTGTAATTAAATAAGATGATGTGAAGAATAATAAACCATAACAAGCTGTACACTGACACATTGGGAAGGATTACACATACATTCAAACCTCGCATAAAGAGTGTTTCGCTTAAAGAGCAACTCGCTTAAAGAGCAGAATTTTCTCTGAATGTTCGCTTCGCTTAACAAATAAAACCAACCAAAAACTCGCTTAACAAATAAATCGGGGTTCGCAATCCCCCCACAATTGGTCATTTACAATGGTGTTTCACTTAAAGAGCAAACTCGCTTAAAGAGCAATCCTGTGGAACGCATTATGCTCTTTAAGCGAGGTATAACTGTACTGTTAAACCATAGTCAGAACTTACAACAACATTAATATGGCTTTCAAAGTGAGATATTTGAGGAGTCCCACTGGTTCAATTTCCCCAATGAGTTTTTATGACCAAGTGGGGATTTGAACCTGAGTCTCCAGAGTCTTAGGACATCCTACTTACTCTTAGGGTCCCTTAGGTGTCAAAAAGGGACCTAAGTGAAACCTTGAAAGGGTGCAGGAATCAGTTTCACAGACTCCTTCTTGCCTTATTCCACCCTGGAATCATAGTTTAAAACAATGGTTCCCAACCTTTTTTTGCCCATGCCCCACATAAGCATCTATAAAAGCCTGATGCCACCCCAGTGTGACATATAATTCTTATTGTTCAAAAAGTGGACTCCTATTCACGTGGAGGAAGCCTAAATTGTCATTCAATGTTAATAACTCATTCTCAAATTCCTCCCTCCAATAAATCAAATTGCCCTCCTGTGAGGCATGTACTCCATGTTGGGAACCACGGGTTTTAAATTTAAACTACAGATCTAGGTAACAACAAGGGAAGAAGGAATTTAAATTAAAGTGCTAAAGAAGCCAACTAGCTACAAACCTTAGGGTTTATCATCAACTGCAATTTCTGACTCACAAATATGAAGAAGCCAAGAATCTGCAAGTATTTCTGGTTCATTCTTCCTTCCAGATGAATGGGAGGAGAGAAGACTACACAATCTGGTGCTACAGGCAAGCTCCTTTCATCTTGTGCAACAACATTAAACAAATACAGTACAGCCATTTTAATTCTCAAAGCTTTCAAGATGAATCTGAAGGGGAAAAAATCACTGTTGTCAGAGATGTTTAACAATAGTTGAGACAGTCATTTTGTCATTTCCAATTTAACATTCTCAAACACTTCCTCTTTATTGACACAGTTTATGATATATACTGTTTAACAGGTAAAAGAAAGATCTGTGCACAACAAGCCCATCTCTACAGTTTCCCATGTTGTTGTCTAATATTATGTAGTGGTTTCCACCACATTCTCACAACTGAATCAGCCCTTTAAAACCACATGGGTATAGTCCGAAGGAAACAATTTCTTTTTACTTGCTGGCAACTTGGCAAGATATTTTGCAATATTTCTCCATGGAGCAACTTGATCTTAAATTTCAAGTTTGATGAGAACTGTTGTAGCCAATAAATAAAATTCTGCCCTTCCCTGTTATTTAATCCATCCCTTGCTGAAATAAGTCTTCTTTTGATTAAACGAAGCAAGCTGGTTTTCTGTTTCACAGTCTCTTTAAGTAGTGGGGCACCACTGAATTGGTGAAGAAGCCTCCGATTTCCAACACTTCTTTTTATTTATCTTATGAATGTGTGTCTTATGTCTTGCAGAGCATGCTAGATAACTAGGGCACCACCCCAATTTTGGAGGGTTAAGCAAACTCCTTGGTCCACGAGGCACCTCTGAATACAACTTCACTTTCAAGTAGACAAATAGGTACCACTTCGGTAGGAAGGTAAACAGCATTCCGTGCATTCCAGTGTTTAATCATGCCTGCCACATGTTCACAGAAACATCTGCAAGCACAGACAGTGCAGGCTCTTTGACTATAAACAGAGAAGAGCACTGAACCCTAGAGTTAGATACGACTGGTGTTCGAGCAAGGGTGACCTTTACTTATTGCCTTTTAAATAACTAGCTACAAAGTCACAAAGATGTGAGCAAGCTTTTTATAATTCTTAAGAATTCAAAATTGTTCATTTCCTTGTGACTTCACCAATGAAGGCGCCAGCCAATACTCTATTTGAATAACCTATTGGCTTTTAGAAAGTTATTGGTTATTGGCTTTTAGAAAGGGCCTGAAAACCTGGCTGGCAGGAATGGTGTGGGGTAATGAGGGTTTACTGACACACACACACCGCTGGCTTATTTAACATCCTGTATCTTCCCCCCTATTCCTACCCTCATTCCTACATTCGGTGGGTTAGTGTAAGGAATGAGAAGTTGTTTTTAAATGGGTTTTAATTTTACTTTGTTCTCTTTGTGTTTTTAGGGGTTTATTTTATGTATGTTGTGCTCCACCCTGAGTCGCTTGTGCAAGTAGGGCGGAATAGAAATCTGACTAATAAATAAATAAACAAATAAATAAATAAATAAATAACCTGTCAACCTATTTTCCATCCTTGCAATGGCCACTGCATGTGATCAGACCCCACCAGGCTGCTTTTGCCTACCCTTGCTTAATGTTTTGTTGTTGTTGTTGAAAAATACTTCCATATACTGTACCTTCTTCCATATATCAGAGATGGGTTCTGTTTTATGATGGATAGGATACAGGTTTAAGTAAGTAAATAAGGAAGGAAGGAAGGAAGTAGGTAAGTAAATTTCTGCCAGCTGCTTTAAAATGCCTGTTTAGAGGGAGAAATATACTGTACAAATATTTCAGTGATATAAAAATATAATAAATTGCTGGTGGGATGAGGAAAGCAGACGTGTCCATAATGCAAACACATTCATTTTATTCTTCCCATTCCTCTTTTAGGTTTTGTTGTCCTCCAAAAACTGTTCATGAGAAATAGCAGCAGGAAGAATAGACAAAAACACTCACGGTGGTGTTTTACTTAGCCATTATCTTTCTTGTGGAATTATCGGAAGCCTGAAAAACCTTTAACTCAGCAAAGCATAGCTTACTACTCATGAACAGAGTATTATAAGAAATTAAGAGATATTCATCATTTAAGCACCTTTACAGGCTGAAATATTTGATTTATTTGCTATTTTTTCATTTATTTTCCTATTTATTTTGACTTATTTTGCTACTTGCCTTGTTTGTGATTGTTGATACAGCCACTAAAGCCTTAATGGAGGTTTTTATCATTATGTTTCTGTGTTGTTTTTAAAACCTTGTAAATTTTTGCAAGTCCCTAGAGTAAGAAGTCAAGTTCTTAGATATAGGGGGTATAAATGTATCAAATAAAATAATTAATATATATTTTAAAAAACTGAAGGGTGCATATATAATAAAAATTATCACAAAGACCACACTTTCAAATATAAGTTATTGGTTTTTCTGCGGTCGTTGCCAATTTTATGGCTGGTTAATGCTGGTTTTGTCAAATGAGCTAATCTTAGCAACAAAGAAACAAAAAACACCAACTTTTAATCTCTAAATTGCAAAATAATACTTGCCACTATGAGGCTTTATACTGTATATGCTTGACATATAGTAATTTGGATAAATGTATTGGACTCTAACTAGTTTGGTTCCTCCTTCTTCCATATATGAATCCGAATATAGGCAATCATCACAAGGATCAGCCATGAAGACTGTCCTGAGAATATAATGCAGTGGCCTTTCATCTGCCTTTTGCATTGCAGCTTGACACCCATCATACCACTGATCCAGATGTACGAGTCACTTTCTGGTCCTGAGTCCTTTCGGCAGATAAAGCCCTCCTCAGCCCCAGGCCAGTATTGATGAAGCTGCTGCCCTCCATCGAGATGGATTCAAGTGGGATTTAATCTACTTGGGGACCATCACCCTTCCCTGTGAACTTTGGCACCCAAGGCTGTTAGTTCTCAGGGTTGTCAGGTTAGTTGACCACCACCAGACACTTAGCATTGAGTCACTGGCAGTACAGTCAAACCTCACATAAAGAGCATTTCACTTAAAGAGTAACTCGCTTAAATAGCAGAATTTTCTCTGAACGTTCGCTTCACTTAACAAATAAAACCAACCCAAAAACTCGCTTAACAAATAAATTGGGGTTCACAATCCCCCCCACAATTGGTCATTTACAATGGTGTTTTGCTTAAAAAGCAAAGTCGCTTAAAGAGCAATCCTGTGGAACACATTATGCTCTTTAAGCGAGGTACCACTGTACTCTATTACCATAGCAGGATAATCAGGCCAGACTTTCAGTTTGGTTCCTAAAAAGGGCAAAACCAGAGTCTATTTAAGTAACATAGCAATGAAATGTAACCACACTCAGTAATAAAAGCAATATTGGTGCTTATTTTAAGCATAAAGTGCTACTACCAGACACTCTTTTCTGTTTAAAGAGAAACCAGAGTATCATCCTATCAGAAACCACAAAATAAAACCACAAGTAAAAATCAACACTGATGGGATGTATCCAAGTTGGTAGCTTAATAAATAAAAGAATAAGTTTAGGCGAAGTAACTTTTAGCTACCCTTTAATGTTTTATCTCATATTAAAACATAGTCAGCCTGAAACAAAACCATACACTTCTAAGCTGAAGCAAACTACATACTTGATGGTACTTGAAGATATTGAGACTTATCAAGCTCTTTCTTATGATATCAATATTTTTGCCACAGAGTTTGCTTATTGCTCTTCAAAGTGCTTTCACACACATCACAAGTACTGTGGTTACTTTATTTGTTTGGGGGAGGGCTTCATTTAACACAAGTACACAAATGTTTCAACTGCTACTTCCATAGCTCTACACTGAAAAGAAAAACAATGTGATGGTGGGAAACTATATGGCTCTTGTACAAATCCAAAGGAAAGGTTATTACTCACTTTTGCCTTCTAGTTGTTACTCTTACTATGCTTGGATCTTCAATGGCTAACCTTAGTGCTCCAGATATTGTTGGACTTCAATTACCAGAAGCCCAAGTCAGCACTCCTGCTGATCAGGGCTTCTGGGAATTGAAGTTCAAGAACACCTGGAGTGCCAAGGTTAGCCATCACTGTCCTATATCTAAATCCATTCTATCCACCCTCTATGTTTATAAGAGCTGAGCAGGGCTGTAGAGGACAGGACATTTTGAGATCACTCATTCATAGGGTTGTCATAAGTCAGAGGTGACATGACAGCACGTAACAATAATCCTAAAATGCTTGCCTTTAGATTTTGACCCTGTTCCATGTTATCTTTGATTCTCAACCTTCTTACACTATTATTGGTTTCATTTTCAAAGTGTTAAGTCTATTTCAGCTCACATACTTCCTTCTCACCAGATGGTGGAACTACTGTTTGTGTGAAGTACATTTAAAAAGTGCTTCACGGTCAACCAGAGATAGTTTTTTTAAAAAAAGGAAACTGAGAATTGAGGAAAGAATAGCACTCATGGTGGGGCCTGTTCTTCTGAACAATCAATTGCTTTTAAATAGCTGTCACAATAAACTTTAGGAATGCCGATGAAACAAAAGGGTACTTTGCCCTGAGATAAGCTTCCTACCTTTTCCCTAAGCCTTGGTTCCATTTTAAGAGAGAAGGACTTTTCATCTCTCTAACCCATTCTTTTCTCAGGTAATTTTCTTATTGAGGCTTTGGTAGATCTCCCATTTAGGAACAAGGAAGAGGTTAGTCTGGACCTACCTATAAGAACCTACAAGAACACTTTCTTCACATCTGGGGTTGGATTAGGTAGATATAATATTTTAGCTTCTGTGTTAATCGTATTTTGATTTGCAGGCTTTTCTGCCATGTAACTGAAACCCTTTTAGGGCTATGTAACTGAGCACTTTTAAGGCTGCTTCTGATGAGATTTAAGGAGGTGCAGATAACATTTCAAGCATGTCATTCCATAGGTCTGCATGCCATTGGGATTTCATTTAAAAGGTTGATGTAGTTTTGTCTGGATCATATTTATTTGGACAGCTTTAGTGAGAATGGAATAGAATCATAGTCTGCTTTTCCTGGCAAAATTACGTAACAAATAGTTTGATTTTTTTTGTAAACGTTATGGCTTTTTTCACAAAATGTTGCAGTATTGACTTTTCACTTGAACTTTTTTCCTCACAAAATGTTGCTGTATTGACTTTTTACTTGAAAAATGTTCCTTCCTTTATAAACCAACAAAAGGCCTTCATAATGTCTGCATGTTCTTTATGCTAAACTTCAATAAAGCTGCAAAATTAATTGCACCACGAATAGCCTTGAGTCATTTCTGGTTATGCTCCCCTACCCACAGGGTTGAAAAGAAACTCAATTTCAGGTTTAAATAGGAAGACGACAAACAATGCAGACCTAGGCAGCAGGGATGGCAGAGCTTTTTTGCTCTGTAAGCTAATAGCATGGGGGGGGGGGGCACAGAGATACTTCTATGAAGGTTTTGAGCGGGACCAAAGGATGCATCCACTTTGAGCAGTGCCTCCCTCTGCCTATGTTTAACTTGCACATAAACTCAGGTATCAAAGAAGTACAGTACATCAGTGATCTCTTCCTCCAAATAAGCCTAGAACCAACAAAATATTTGGTAAAGTGGGCTGTAACTTGCACAGCTAAATGGATATACACGCAACTTGTGAATCACAGCACTGCATGAAATGCTGTGGTTGTGTGCTACATAACTCTGGCTTTGTACATGCTGCCATCACCACAAAGGATGTATTGTGAAACACTGCCTTCAAAGCTTACTTTGTAGAATGCAACAAGGCTGTGATCAACAGCTGCCTTCCACATGTCAATATCCTTGCTTGGATATAATACAATGGAACAGCCTTAGACAACCGTGGTAGGGCCACTGTTATTCATTATATTCTTTTATTAGAATTCTATTTCTCCCTAGCTATCTGTGTCCCTGTAGGGAAGGACAAACTGTACTCTTGAGCATGACCACGGCTAGCTGCAGTTGCTGCTGAATGCATACAACTAGAACCAGCTGTTAGCAACCTGCACACACATATTGCCAAGTAAGGACACACTTTGTAGCTGGGATTTGTTTTTAATTATATTACACAACAGGCTCCGTCTCTGGCTTTCTCTTTTTGGTACTTTACTCAAAGTATTACCATGACAATAAAATCATGGGTAATGTACGGCAGACTTTGAGAAAGAGCAAAGGATTTTGACTAGAAGTATCTTCAGTAAAAACAGTGTCATAAAGGTATTGTTTCACTTTTTACAGGACTCCAGTAAGTGACTATACAGTGGGCTCCTGATTTAAGGAAGGTCTGCCTACAAGAAAACTTGCTTCAAGGAAAGAAATCCATAGGAAATGATGGTCCACTTAAAGGGAAAAAAATCACAATAAAATAACTTTACAGAATAGGATTCCCCCATGGTATTCTAGGCTTTCAATGCATTCCTATGGGAAACTGCTTTGAGGGGAAAATTGCTATAAGGAAAACCCTACAGAACCGACTGATTCCTTAAAGTGGGGGTCCACTGCATTGGGTTTTTCTTTTGCTTTATACCTCTTGGGTTTCTTCAACAGAGGCTGCCTTTCCTTTCTGTTACATGTGTGTTGCTGCATCCAAATCTAGTATCATGGCTTATCCCTGGTTTGTTTCAGTGCCCTGCTACAGTCTCTTGCCACACCACAGAAGTATAAAGCAAAAGAAAGCAGCTAAGAAACAAAACGCTTTCCCAAACAAAACTTCTCTTACCAGTCCTTTCCTGGAATTTATCCCCCTTCCCCATTCTGGTGGTGTCCAGATGTGTTTTTGGATAAAAACTTCACTCTCCCCACCCACCTTTGCTAAGCTCTGACTTATTTCAAATATACTTCGTCAAACAATCTAAGACAGAGGTTCCTAGCCTTTTCAAGCTGGGGCCTGGGTCACACTCTCACAGTCAACTTCGAGAGCTGGATAGCCATTTTGCCCTGCCTGCATAATGTGGGTGGTCATTTTGTCCCAACAGCTTCAAATGGGAAGCCATTTTGTTTCTCAAATGCCCTTGGAAGTGATGGGGGTGACATGAAATGGCATCATGGACTGTATCCGGCCTGTGGGCCTTAGAATGGGAACCCTTGATCTAGGTCACTCTTGCAAAACAAACAAACCATGTCCTATTTTGTTACAATCTTGGTTTGTTTGCTCACTCCACATGCCAGTACCAGGTTGATATCCCAAACAATCTTTGGTTGTTTTTGTACTGACATAGCCTCATTGTGTTGTCTTGTTCACTTGTTACTAGCTGGTACAAACAAATGGAAGGTGAGCAGAAGAAGACTCTTCTTTACCACTCTGATCACCTCCTGATCTGCCATCATGTTCTCCCTTTCTAGACACATTCTGGGTTTATTCTTAAAAAAATAGTAATCCTGCCACCTTCAAGGATGTACTTTCTAGGCAAGACTTCATTCTGAAAACCAATGACATTTTAATAAGATGTATTAATGGCTCACACAAGTTGGAGATAAATGGATACCTATCAACAGTCACAGGGGACTGCAGTGGCTTAGTGGTTAAGATGCTGAACTTGATGACTGGAAGGTTGGCAGGTCAGCAGTTCGAGACCTGGGTACTAAATGACGGAGTGAGCTCCTGTCTCTGTCCCAGCTCCTGCCAACCTAGCAGTATGAAAGCAAGAAATTGCAAGTAGATAAATAGATACCACTTCAGTGGGAAGGTAAAAAGCATTCCATGCATGCCACATGCCCTGAACCCTATAGTCGGATATGACTGGCTTTCAAGCAAGGGCGATCTTTACCGTTACCTATCAACAGTCAACAAGTCAGAGCTGGCCCAAAGAAAAACAGATACTATATCCCTCCCCCACACCATCTAAATGATCATCATTCAATGAGATAAATATCAGCAAGTCACAAATAAGCAGTTATGGCACCACACTTCTGGGTAGGAAGGATTAGCCTGTTGCCCAGAGGACACTTGTGTATTTGCAAAGCTTTCCAGACTTCAGGAAAAGTAAAATCTGGCTACTTAGATACAGGCAATGGTGGGCATCAGGAGGTTCACACTAGTTCACCAGAACCAGTACCAGAAATTCTGACTGGCCCCACCCACCCAAGTTTTGAAATAAAGTAGTCCTAATTCAGGTGCAGCGCAGGGCTTTTCCCCTGGCCATGCCCACCATACCACACCCACAGTGTGGTAGTAATTTTTTTTAGCCCACCAATGGATAAAGGACTAATCTGTGAATGTGAAGAAATACAATAAATTCAGCATTAATGTGCATGCAAATTATTCCTAACTATGTGCAGAAAAGACAATCTAGAAACAGCTAAGATAATGCTTTTGAAGTAGTTCATATAATCTAATCATTAGTTTGAATATCTATCTCTCATATACATCCATAATTTTAATTTGTGATAAAACAAAAGAAGCAAGCAAGGGAGGGAGGGAGGGATGAATCACTGATTAGAAACTGAACCATGGGGGGGGGGGGGGAATCAAATGGCAAGGCTGGACAAGTCAGTAGCCTTTTGCTCCTTTTGATAAGGTAGTTTGCCAAGACCAAGTTGTGTTTTCAACATGCAGTCCTAAAGAGATGTGTCTGAAGCAGGTGGAAGACTCCTGTAACATTTATTTTCCTTGCAAAGTAGCAATGAAGCAAACTAAGATGAATTGGGAGTGAGGGGTCTTCTGAAAACATCCAACTGAGGAAAAGGATCTGTTGTTTAGAAGTACTGTATGTGAACAGAGGTCAAAGGACAAGTGAAAGATACTTTGCTTGGAAAACTGTTTTGCTTATTGCTTGCTTTTACTTTATACTTCTGTAGTGTGGCAAGAGACTGTAACAGGGCATCAAAAACACCACCACCACCACCACCCATGGTAAGCTGGGATCCAGATTTGGACCTTGCAATACAAATGCAGCAGAAAGGAAGGACAGCATCTGTTCAAAATACAAGAGGTATAAACAGAGAAAAAACAATGATTTTAAACTCTGGTGCATCTATGGTAGGTCTGGACTCTTGAAAACATTGCCATAGGTGAGGTTAAACAGCTGGACCACAGAGAAATACTTTCAATTTCCCAAATCCCTGTATGTTTGAAAGCTTGTGGCAATCATCATCATCTTCTTGTTCTGCTGTATCCGATTCTGAAAACTGTATTGGCGATTCTCATGGCCATCAGCAACGAAGACTGTCCTGATAATATAATGCAGTGGCCTTTCATCTGGTCCAGTTCTGCAAGTTCCTTTCTGAACCTCAGCCCTTTTGGCACACCAAGTCTTCATCAGCCCAAGGCCAGTATTGATGAAGCTGCTGCCCTCCATCAAGATGGATTCAAGTGGGATTTAATCCACTTGGGGACCCTCACCTTTCCCTGTGGACTTTGGCACCCAAGGCCGTTAGCTCTCCTTTACATAGAGAATATCCCCCCCCAAAAAATAAAAAAAGGACATAAATGTTCTCACAAGTTCTCTCATTAAAATTGTTCTTCACATTTGCTTTCTGAGCACTAAAGCTCATGAAAAACTGATGGAGAACTAGCATGTGATCTAGAAGTGAAACACTTAATTAAAACAGATTTTTAATGCCCTGTGTTGCTGCTCTTTATCTGCCCCCACTGTGTTTAGGAGGGGGAATCATCAGGCAGCTTCTAAACCGATTTTATGAAGAATGTAAATATTGTATTTTACTAGGCATGTGTGGAAGAAAAGGCCAAGGCCTGAAATTGCACAGAGAAATATTTGCTTTAATATTTTACGAAGCACTACATGTCTTGAATTTTGCTGTACAAAGGTGGCCAAGGGACAGCCATTCTTTTGATGAGCTTGAAAAGCTTTTCAGGATTTAATACTGGGGGCAAAGAAGTAGAGATGAAAGGAAAGAGTTAAAACTGGTCAGGGTTCACAATCTCAGAACAGAGTACGGAATGTTTTTAAATACAGAGCAGACTGTATAAAAGTAATCAGTAACACTTCTCATTCCAAGATCTAGAGACTAGTTCATTATACTGTATTGTCAATATATTTTTCAGCTTTAAAAAATTACTCTTCATTTTCATGTTACTCAAAACTGTTACTCTTGCCAATTATATTTTTTTAAAATGAAAATGCTGCAACCCTTGGGCAGAGAACACACTTTGTAGCCACCCACTTTGTTGTTACTTTGAGACAAGCAAGAAAAGCTTCAGGCACAATTGGGGCAAGATGACCTGAACCCTATAGCAGTTCTCTTCTCTTCTTTAATTAGGTAAAGAAAATGGTCACCCTTGCCTGAAAGCCAGTAGTATCTGACTCCAAGGGACAGTGTTCCTCTCTGCTTATGGCAAAAGAGCCAGAGCTGTCTGTGTCTGCAGATGCTTCCGCGGTCCATTTGGCAGGCATTACTAGATGCTGGAGTGCATGGAATGCTGTTTACCTTTCCACCTAAGCAGTACCTATTTATCTACTTGCAATTTCTTGCTTTCTATCTGTTAGGTTGGCAGGTGCTGGAACTAGTACAGTAATACCCCGGATAACGATCGTATCGGATAACGCTAAAACCACATAACGACGACAAATTTGGGGGGAAGATTTGCACCGGATAACGTTCTTTTTAACGTTATCCGATACAGTCGTTCTTAGCAGCAGGGTGGCTGGAAAGCTGAACGGGGTTCTCCGTTCAGCTTCCCAGCCACCCTGCAGCTACGGAGGCAGGGGTGGAGTGGCTGGAAAGCTGACGGGGGGCTCCCCCGTCGGCTTCCCCAGCCACCCCACAGCTGCAGAGGCAAGGGCGGGTGGCTAGGGAAGCTGACAGGGAGTCCCCATCAGCTTCCCCAGCCACCCTGCAGCTGTAGATTGGGTTCCTCTGATCTCTCTGGAGCAGGCAGGGGACTCGATCTACAGCTGTTACTGGGCTTCCCCAACGTCCTCAGCCAGTGGAGCAAGCCAAAACGTCAGGGTTCGAACCCTGACGTTTTGGCTTGCTGCAGTTGCTGAGGACGTCGGGGAAGCCCAGAAACAGCTTGGATCGGGTCTTCCCACCTCCCTGGACCCGGCAGGGGGGTTAGGGAGCCCAAAATTGGTTTTAAAAAGTCCCCTTTTTTACCAATTTTGGGGTCCCTGACCCCTCTGCCGGGTCCAGGGAGGTAGGAAGACTCGATCCAAGCTGTTTCCAAAGTTCTCCAACCCTCCTGGAGGTTGTAACAAGCCAAAACGTCTGGATTTGAATCCTGACGTTTTGGTTTGTTGCAGTCTCAAGGAGGGTGGGGGAACTTTAAAAATAGCGCACATCGGCTCTAGGGAGGTCGGGAGACCCGATGCGCGCTAATTTTGAAGTTCCCCCACCCTCCTTGAGGCTGCAACAAACCAAAACGTCAGGATTCAAATCCTGACATTTTGGCTTGTTACAGCCTCCAGGAGGGTTGGGGAACTTTGGAAACAGCTTGGATCGAGTCTTCCTACCTCCCTGGACCCGGCAGGGGGGGTCAGGGACCCCAAAATTGGTAAAAAAAAATGTCCTTTTTAAAAACCAATTTTGGGCTCCCTGACCCCCCCTGCCGGGTCCAGGGAGGTGGGAAGACCCGATCCAAGCTGTTTCTGGGCTTCCCCGGTTAAGACGCTGAACTTGACAACTGGAATTTCGGCAGGTCAGCAGTTTGAGACCCAAGTACTGCATGATGGAATGGGTTCCTACCTCTGTCCCAGCTCCTGCCAATGATGGGAGCTCACTCCATCACCCAGCACTCGAGTCTCAAACTGATGACCTTCCAGTGGTCAATTTCAGCATCTTAACCATTAAACCTCCACAGTAAAACAAGTACTGTACCCAGTTTATTGGGGGCAAAGTGACAATTACCTTGTGAACTACCCAAAGAGTGCTCTAAGTGCTGTGGGCCAGTATCTAAGTGTAACTACTATTTGCAATCTAATTAAAAAGTTACAGTTACATTCCAAAAAGGATAAAATCATCCACCATTATGTTAGAGTCCAAGTGTGATAGCCTTATCTATTTGTTATTTTGAAAAGAAATGAATTACAAGTAACTCGTTTCTGTGTAAACTCTGCATCAGAATGTCCTTGAAATACAGCTGGAAAAAAAACGGGCAGGAAGTCAGAAACAAGAATGGAGTAATTAAAAATGCTTTTGAATGGAGAAATCTGAAAGAAAAAGAAAAAATATGGAAGGGAAAGCGAGAACTTTGTTGAATGTAACGGAATTAAAACAAAACAGTTCATAAATCCTAATCCTACACCAGATTATGAAAGTGAATAGTGACACGCAGAGGGCTTTGTGTAGCCAAGAGGATGTGTGACCTTTAAAAGATCGTTTTCTAAAAGCAAACAATTCCCAAAAGAAGTTCAGATTCCTGCTAGGTACAGCACAGCCCTGTAAAACAGATTTTAGAGTTGGAGATGATATTATTTCTATGGTACTTTCCAAAGTATGTTAGATACCAGTTGCCATGCTAATCTCCCCAAAGAATAAAGCAACAAATATCTTAAAACCCTCCTCTAGTATTACTTAAAACTGGTTGTAACAAATGAGGACCTTATTGAAAGTGTGAGTCCTTAACAGATGGTCTCCAGCTAAACAGGATTAACTATTTAGCACTAGCTAAAGACTGTGGTGGCTCAAGTGGTTAAGACGCTGAACTTGACAACTGGAATTTCAGCAGGTCAGCATTTTGAGACCTGAGTATTGCATGACAGAATGAGCTCCTATCTCTGTCCCAGCTCCTGCCAACCTAGCAGTTCAAAAGTAAGAAAATCCAAGTAGATAAATAGATATCACTTTGGTGGGAAGGTAAACAGTGTTCCGTGCATGCCACATGCCCATGGAAATGTCTGCAAACACAGACAGTGCTGGCTCTTTGGCTATAAATAGGGATGAGCTATAAACCCTAGTTGGATACGACTGGCTTTTGAGCAAGGGCAACCTTTACCTTTCCTAAAGACACCAGCCTTTACCCAAGTAACCACACGCCTCAAGTGTTTGTGCTATTTTTTTATTTCTTTAGAGTAACGCCTCACATAAAGAGTGCCTTGCTTATAGAATAACTCGCTTACCAGAATTTTACCTGAATGGTCACCTCACTTCACAACTAAAACCAAACAAAAACTTGTTTAACAAATAAATTGAGGTTTGTAATCCCCCCACCAGAAGTCACAATTGGTCACTTACAATGGTGTTTCACTTCAAGAGCAATCCTGTGGAATGCATTATGCTCTTAAGGGCGAGGTACCATTTTATTTATTTATTTATTTATTTATTTATTTATTATACTTATACCCCACCAATGTATGAGATTTTCCTACTCTGGGCGGCTAACAACAGAAAACTTTTTTTGCTACCAACTGCATTCGAGATTCTCACTCTCCCTTCAACATGGAAAATTATGACCACTTGGCTATTCTCTGTTTGCGAGTGAAATAAAATGAGCATAAAATAAGATCTAGCATAATAATGGGAATTCACCAAAACCAAATAAAACAAAACCCCAATTAAGTTTTGAATTGGAACTGCTGGAGTCTAATACTTATTAAAGCTCATTACCACTCTCAACAGAAATACTTCTTTTCAGAATAATAATGAGAACCTAAGCAATAATAAACTGCATTCTGTTTCAACAAATGCACACTGGTTAATGGGTTTGTTTTTTTGTTTCCTACTTTCTTGCTTTGATTCATACTTACTCAATAAACATCCCTTTCTTTGTGCAGTTCATTTCTTTCTGAAAGTCAAGGAAGGGTGAATTGGCTTCTGTTTGGACATATATTTCTCCCAACACAGGAAACATGGACAAATTCCACGCATAACATCATTCTTGTTTGTTATGGAAATCTGAACAGTCTATAACGTATAATGAATCAACTGCTACCAGTTTTTAAACCTACAATGAATAATTTCCCTTGATGTGGGCTTTTAATCAATTTATTATGATGTTTTACTGTTTTGGCTTGTTTGGTATTTTGCTGTCTCTTTGTATTTCACCTTTTATTGTAAATTATCCTACCTCACCAATGTGATAGAGTTATTTGACAGTGTCAGCAAGCATTTAAGGGTAATCTAGTACAGCGTGATTGCTTAACATTCTCAAAGGGCTTTTGAGAAAGCCCTCCTAAACACTTTTGAGCAAATCACTGGATAAAGGGAGAGATCTGTTGAGGGATCAGTAATTTAACATTTCTTAGGGTCTGTGGGATTGTTGGAAAACCCAGAGATGGTAAGAGTCACCATTTAGATGCCTGGAGGTCACAGATAGTTAATGGACTACATTGTTGTGCATTCCTTTTAGCAGAAGGGAAAAAAACAAGATCTGTTTGATTAAAATAAGCCAGCACAGGAAACAATCCTCCTTCAACTCCACCATTCTCTATTGAGGCTAAATCCTTATAACAGTACAGTAATACCCCGGATAACGATTGTACCGGATAGCGCTAAAACCGCATAACGATGCAAGATTTTTGGAAAAATCTTACCTCGGATAACGCGATTTTTAGCGTTATCCGGAACAATCGTGGGGGAGGGGGAGGGTTGGATTGGGTAGAATATCTACCCAATCCAAACCCCCCCAGGGCCTGCCCGCCCGATGTTTGGAAAGGGTACGGGCCCCCATACCCTTTCCAAACACCGTGCAGGCGCGCACCTGTCAAACGGGGTTTGGGGAGGGTACGGAGATCTTCCCCGTACCCTCCCCAAACCCCCTCTGACACACGTGCCTGCCCGATGTTTTTTAGCGTTGTTCGGTGTATACCCCGGACAATGCTAAAACCCGGATAATGACATGACTTGTGGAACCAAGTCATAACGTTATCCGGGGTACTAGTGTAATTAAGTTGTAGTTAAGGTTCAAAATGACTGTTACCTCTCAGTGACTTACACCCCCAATGTAATGTAGTTATACCTTCATCACTGGGGGGAAAAGAACTACAGTGGTACCTCACTTAAATACCATAATGCATTCTACAGGATTGCTCTTTAAACAAGTTTGCTCTTTAAGTGAAACACCATTGTAAGTGACCAATTGTGACTTCTGGCGGGGGAGATTGTGAACCCTGATTTAGTTGTTAAGCGAGTTTTTGGGTTTTGGTTGGTTTAGGTTGTTAAGCGAGGCAACCATTCAGAGAAAATACTGCTCTTTAAGCAAGTTAGTCTCTAAGCGAGGTGCTCTTTACGCCAGGTTTTACTGTCATTACAAATAACTAGTAATCCAGTCTGACTAGGTTATCCTGTTATGGTAATAGAGTAGACCTTTGATGGTAAACCTTGGCACTTCAGGTGTTCTTGGACTTCAATTCCCAGAAGCCCAAGTCAACACTCCTGCTGAACAGGGCTTCTGGGAATTGAAGTTCAGAAACAGCTGGAGTGTCAAGGTTCACTATTACTGGAATAGACCATACTGCTAGCAACTCAATGCTGAGTGTCAAGCGGTGGTTAACTAACTTGACCACCCTGAAGACTTGGGTGTCAAAGTCCACAGGGAAAGTTGATGGTCCCCAAGTGGATTAAATCCCACTTGAATCCATCTTGATGGAGAGCAGCAGCTTCACCTATCTATCTATCTATCTATCTATCTATCTATCTATCTATCTATCTATCTATTGAGCAGTAGTCGCGAGTCCAGGAGGGCCCCCAGATTACGCACCGGGGCTGTTTGGGGCAGAACTGCCCCATCCAGAACCAAAGATGGTAATTCCTGAGATAACACAGGACCCTCAACCCACAGCCACTCAGTCTTGCCAGGATTCAGTTGTAGCCCATTGTCCCCCATCCAGACCCTGACAGCCTCCAGACACCTGGAAAGGAATTCCACTGCATCACTAGTGCTCCCACGGGCCGAGATATACAACTGGGTATCATCTGCATACTGATGATACCTCACCCCATGGGAACAGATAATCTCACCCAACGGTTTCATGTAGATGTTAAACAGGAGAGGCGAGAGCACCGAGCCCTGAGGGACCCCATATTGGAGAAGCCTAGGGTTGGATATCTCACCCTCCAACCACACCGACTGGGTCCAGCCCCTCAGAAATGAGGAAAACCAGGCCAACACTGTTCCCTGGATCCCCAATTCTCGGAGCCTTCCCAGAAGGATACCGTGGTCGATGGTATTGAACGCCGCTGAGAGGTCAAGAAGAGCCAGGATGGATGGATATCCCCCATCCCTCTCCCTCCAGAGATCATCCAACAGCGTGACCAATGCAGTTTCCGTACCATATCCGGGCCTTAATCCTGACTGAAAAGGGTCCAGATAATCCGCTTCACCCAGGATCTCCTGTAACCCCCATGCCACTGCCTTTTCCAATACTTTACCCAAAAAGGGTAAGTTGGACACAGGTCGAAAATTGGCCATTATGGTTGGGTCGAGGGAAGGCTTCTTCAGGGGTGGGCGCACCAATGCATGTTTTAAAGATGCCGGGGGAAAACCCTCCTGGAGCGATGCATTAATAATTGCCTCGACCCAGCCGCTTGTCACCATCCAGGCTGATTTGACAAGCCAGGCGGGGCAAGAATCTAATGTGCAGCTCCCAGGAGCCTGTCCACTTCCTCAGGGACAACTGGATTGAACCGATTCCAGATAACATGGCCAGACTGTACCTCAGCCAACCCCAGCTCTACATTTTCCACACCGGGATTCAACTTCAGGTGAATCTGAGTGATTTTCTCTGTCAGATAATCAGCAAAAGCCTCAGCTGACCCCTGCCAACCAGGGCCTGCCGCCTGCCCCGCCCCGCCACCAAGGAGGGACCTTGTCACCCGGAACAGTGTTGCTGGGTGGTTATCTGCAGAGGCAATGAGGGAGGTGAAATACCGGCGTTTCACCACTTCCAACAAATACTGGCTTGAGGCTGATGAAGACTTTGTGTGCCAAAAGGGCTCAGGACCAGAAAGTGACTCGCGGAGCTGGATCAGTAGTACGAATGTCACGTTATGATGCAGAAGTCAGATGAAAGGGCACTGTCTTCATGGCTGATACCCATGATGATCACCTGTATTCGGATTTGGATAAGGCACAAGAAGTAGTAATCTATGGCTAGTTACTTCTTAACTCTCTTTGGGTGCATGCAGCAGAAAGGAAAGGCAGCATCTGCTCCACAGAGTCATCTCATTGTAACTGCCTGGTTCACAGCAGTTTGCTCTCCTAGTCAAAAAATGTGTCATTTCCTTCCCACTTCTACTCAGAGTATTTTATGATACCTGCTACATCTCTTGTTCCTATCAGTTATTTGAAGAGTAAACAGGAAATTCAGAGGGATCACATGAGCTGTGCTAGCAGGTCAGGGCAGCAGAAAGGGGTGGGGGTATTGATCTCCCCAGGCCAAAAATGCTGACCTGACAATTCCATTTGTAGCACAGCTCTTTGCAGCAGTCTGGAGTCCACGAGGCTGAAACTCATTTTCTCAGAAATCTCCCTCCTTATGCCTTGCCCTGGCATGTGGCCACGAAGCCTCCAAGACGTTGCAGTTTGACAGAACTGATAAATATGGTCCTCCTGACTAGCATAATTATGAAGGAGCTGCTACGGCATTTTCATATATTAATTGCAAATTCTCCCATTGCTCTTCTTTATTCCCCCATCTGTTCTTTGAGCACATCGTACTAGGACAGAAGAAGTTCTATCCTGGTTTCATTTTTCAGATATAACAACCCATCAAAGTAAGACTGGGCAAAAAACATAATAATAAATCCCTCCTTTGCCTATCATTCCAAAGTGAATCTTTTTCTTTATTTCTCACAAACAGGCAGCCAATGACACCTGGATCACAGCTGCAGAGGATGCTGTGTATTCTGGGTATTTGCAGCCTCATAATCTGGAGGATAGATAACATCCAACTGCTTTTAGAAGGATATATACATCCACATACGTTGAGTGAAAACCTCTCCTGTCAGTCGACGGAGGGAAGGCATCCATGAGGCAATATGAACCAGAGGCGACAATTTGATTTAACCTCATAGTCCTCTGATTTATTTGCCCCTGGTTTAACTCATGTCAAAAGACATAAACTAACTCAGCATCTAAACTAATATTATTATTGGTCAGTGCACCTTACAGCACTTTGTTGATGTTTTCAGTCCTGAAACTGCTACTGTTGCAGGATGTTTAAAACGATATCTGATCTCCACTTCTCTCTTGTTGTTTTAAAGCAAAGGAATGGAGAATTAAAACTTCTGGGTCACATCAGCAGCTGGTTGTTTCTTTCCCACTTTGGGGCTAGGTTTGCTTATTCCAAATCTGGCAGATTATCACCAAGTGAACAGATTTCCATGAGCTGCTTTTCAACACACTTTAGCAAGGGCTAGCCAACAAGGAGGACTAATATGAGCCGATTTGGTACTATTGACAAATTGGTATTACCAAAGTTAGGGTTGCACATCTGTTATTCTCTAGACCAGTGGTGACAAACCTTTGGCAAGCTTGCCAGATATGGCACTCCCAGGCCTTTCTCAATCATCTCAGAATATATAATAACGGGCTGAAACTACAGGGAGCTGGAAAAAAACATCTTAACTGTTAGAGCAGTATAACAATGGAACCAATGACCTTGGGAAGTGGTGAATGCTCCAACGCTGAAGGCATCCAAGAGAAAATTGGACAACCATCAGTCTGATCTGCTTTGATTTGGGTTCCTGCATTGAGTGGGGGATTGGACTTGATAGCCTCAGAGGCCATTCCAACTCAATTATTCAATGAGTCTATGTTTCACCCCAGCACAGAGTTTGACCCACCCAGAATTTGACTGCCCAGCAGCCCAATGGGAGTGCTTCCTCGCTCTCCCAGCAAAGAGTTCACCCCATCTCTCTGCCCAGCAGTCCAATGGAAGTGCTTCATCCCTTACCCCAGAACAATTCTTCTTGCCCTTCTGTTTGGGCACTCAGTCTCTAAAAGGTTCGCCATCACTGCTCTAGCCACAAAGCAGGAACCTTGTTCTGAGCATCTTCAGGCATGTGTGCTGCTCAGGCCACCTGTTGGGTCTACACAACTACTCCATGGTCTAAAGAAAAGGGTGCTTGGGTAAAACCACAGTGATGAGATGTTGATACAGTCCCAGCCTGGACTCATATAAGAACAGTATTCCTCTGTTTACCTTGATTAAGTGTGCAAAGAAAAGAAGGATTTCTGTTACTCAGTCTGGATAAACGCCAACATTTGTTACTGACTTTGGACCACAACTTCTAGATACACCATACTGGGACCATGCTGGCTATTACAGAGTTATGAACAAAAAAGGAGCAAGTACTTTCTTCTGCAGTTCAGCTTGAAACACACAACCTTCCAAAATATTATGGTTTTAGTCAGTTTTCAGCACACATCCTGGCTCATAAGCAGTGCAGCTCCTGGATCTTACCAGTTTATGCGGGGGGGGGGAGTAGAAATTCCTCATGGCCACACCCATTTCCCTCCCTGCACCCTGCTGGCTCTCTCCCTGGGTCTCCCTTCTCCTGCACACCAACAATCTATGGGGCAAGGTGTAGGTCTGGGGAGTGGTCCCCCAACTACTTTCCCTCCCAACTCCAACTCTACCCCCTCATGCCAAGAAAAAACTTCTCTCCAGGGCGGAAACTCCTATCCCTTCCAGCCTCTCCTCCTCCTCCCTTTTCCTCCTTGTGAGGAGAGAGAAAAGGGATGGACCGGAAAGGAGGCTTTTCAGAAACAGACCATTTCCTTTTCTCTCCAGCCTCTGCTCCCCCTCCACTTTTCTCCTTTATTGTCTTGAGGGAACATTGCCCTCAGAAAGTATTTCAGTAACTGAGCCCTCCAATGCTTCTAAGAGCCATTTTTTAAACATGTTGGTTTTTTTCCTGCTTCTGGAGTTCGATTCTCAGGTACTGCATGTCAGAGTGAGCTTCTGTCCTTATCCCCACTCCTGCCAACCTAGCTGTTCGAAAGTAAGAAATTGCAAGTACTATAGATAAATAGGGACCACTTTGTTGGAAAAGGTCGCCCTTGCTCAAAAGGCAGTCGTATCTGATTCTAGGGTGCAGTGCTCATCTCCATTTACAGCCAAAGAGCGAGTACTGTCTGTATCTGCAGACGTTTTCATGGTCATGTGGTAGGCATGCCTCAACACTGTCCTTTACCCCTTATTTTATATCTTATATTTTATATTTTAGATCAGCCACCCAGTCACATAGCCACACCCACAAAATAGGCCACACCCACAGTGTGATAGTAAAAATGTTTGGAGCCCACCACTGCTCATAAGTACTAAAAAATATGCACTGGAAATAATACAGTATATCAGAAATGAGATAAATATCCACCCTGTACCAAACATATCATAGGATGGAGTGTTATACACCAGAAGTGGTATATTTAATGTACTCCAAGAAGTATACATTTGTGCCCCATGGCAATTTTTTTGCTCTAACTTGAATGACAAAGTATCAGTGGCTAAAATTCTAGTACTATATAGGCTTATGATATATAATGGCTGAAATCTTTGTTGTTTAGAGTACCGGTAGTAAGTGCCAACCACAGTTGTACACTGTATCAATAGAATTTATGAAAAAGTTGACCCACTAAATGGCTATTGATTCAATAGGCCTACTCTACTATCTGCACTAAGCAACAGGATTTCAGCTAACATCTTAGACATGGACCATTACTATCTCTAGTTCATATTACCTAGAACACACTCACCGGCCATGTTTAATGGTTACCAGGTTTTCAAGAAGGATTCTTACTCAGTCTATCACAGGAAATGCTGATGACTGAACTTTATACCTTTTACACGCCAAGGACATATGCTCTACTACTGATTTTACTGGCACAGAGAGCTGCTATTGCTCCTCAAGCTAACAAAAAGTCTGTATGAATATTTTACCAACCAATGTGTGCAAAACCTAAATTAAGTGGTGGGTATATGGGAGGGTATCCAGTGACATTCCATGGGGTCGCAAAGGGTCGGAATCGACTGTGCGACTGAACAACTCTGTTTATAGCCAAAGAGCCAGTGCTTTTTGCATTTGCAGATGTTTCCGTGGACATGTCGCAGGCATGCCTCAACACCAGAGTTCATGGGAAGCTGTTTACGTTCCAACCAAAGTGCTCCTTATTTATCTATTTGCAATTTCTTGCTTTCAAACTGCAAGGGTGGTAGGAGCTGGGACAGAGACAGGAGCTCACTCTGTAGTGCAGTACTCACGAATCAAACTTTGACCTTCCAGTCGTTGAGTTCAGTGTCTTAACCACTTGAGCCACTGCAGCCCCAAGAAACAGTATAGGTTTTTCATTAAGGTGAGATTGATCTTCCCTCCCTTTATTTGTCATAATGACTTGTATGAGTGGGTTTTTTTGTTGGGTGGTGGCCTGAATGTTTTATGTGAAGGAACAGAGTCATAACAAGCCATTTCTGCGCCTGGTGCTTTGCAGGTTAAGCTTCGGCCACAGAAAACTGGCATATACAGTGACAGGACAGAGGAACAGCAATGATTGCCTTGATTTGCATAGGTGACGCCTGTATCAGTTCTGCACTCAGTCGATGTCTCTGTATTTTCTTCTGCCACCAAGCAAAGTGGCTGATGTGACAGGTTTACATTCTCCTTGTAGTAAATATCAAGAGGGAGGTTCACACCTTTCTAGCATCAAATCTTTGTGGTCTTCTAAATTTTGCATCTCTTGGTCAAAGCCCCACCTGTCCCACCTTAGCTACAGATCCGCTGAGACATCTCTGCATGATGGTTTAACAGAAATCAATTAATGCTGTATGAAGAAGGCTCTGGATGTCAACTCTGCAGTTGACATGAGTTTGGGCTTTTTAAGACCTTGACAAAATAACCACAAAGCTACTGATCTTTCATCAGAACTGCATTACAATGAGCCATAAAATCTAGTTATCTAGAATTTTTTACTAGATCTGTCTCTCTGTACTGCAGAATCATATTACAGTAGTGGAAATTTGGCAGTGCATTGGCTTTCTGAGAATAAGGTTTTAAACTGCTTAGACTCTGATCAGACGTTAACTTAGTGAGGGTTAGACAGCAAGAAACAGCCACTCCGGCAAAGAGAATGAGACATAAATTCTTCTCCTCCAAAATAAATTAAAATAGGCAGGCTCTCAATTTGGGCTATCTATCTATCTATCTATCTATCTATCTATCTATCTATCTATCTATCTATCTATCTATCTGTCTGTCTGTCTGTCTGTCTATCAGCTACTTTGGGCAGTGAACCAAGTTAAAACAAAATATTATGAACCACAGAAAAAATAAAAACAAAATGTGCAAAGCATAAATCAAAGTAAAAAAGTATAAAAATATGGCAGCAGAAATAACTTATAGAGCACATGAGTGGTTATCTCCTGAATAACAAGGCTTTGATTTGTTACCTGAAGGCAAAAGTGATTATCTTGCACAAGAGTTAGGTGATGTATTAAACTAGACAAAGAACTATTTAAATAATTTTCCCAATAGTGAAAAGCAGAAGATATTAAAAGGATAGGGATTCTACCTGTTCAGCTTGGGGAAAAGACAACATGTGAAATACCTTCTAGGGCCATGATGGTGAACCTTGGCACGCCAGCTGTTCTTGGTCTTCAATTCCCTGAAGCCCAAGTCAGCACTCTTGCTGATCAGGGCTTCTGGGAACTGAAGTTCAAGAACAGCTGGAGTGCCAAGGTTCGCCATCACTATTCTAGGCTATAGCTCTGGACTATTTTCTTGGCTACAATTCTGCTGGACTTGTTGGCTTCTGGGAGTTAGATAAACGCAAAGGTCTCCCTTGCTTGAAAGCCAGTCATGACTCACTCTAGGAGGCAGTGCTTATCTCCATTTACAGCCAAAGAGCCAGCCCTGTCTGCATCTGCAGACGTTCCTGTGGTCACGTGGCAGGCATGACTAGACATCAAAGTGTACCACTGCTGAAGCGGTACCTATTTATCTACTTGTGATTTCTTGCTTTTGAACTGCTAGGTTGGCAGGAGCTCGGACAGACAACAGGAGCTCGCTCCATTGTGCAGCACTCCGGTTGTCAAGCTCAGCATCTTAACCACTAAGTCACCATGGCTCCTTTCTGGGAGTTACGGTCTGGGGAAAGAAAACCTTTCCCACGTTCTGGAGTTAGTGACACCATTATCAGCACTTGTGTGGGATGCTGACAAAGGGGGAAATAGGAACATTTTGGAGGCTCAAATGCCTGTTGGCCTCTGGTCAACTCTCCATCACTTTTAAGTTTAAGATGGGAATGGTTTTTGAAGACAGCTGGAAATGTTAGCATGATGTTACTGTTTCCCAAACGTATGCATTCTTATGTCTTGGGTTCTATTAATTTTGCATGTTTTTATGCAATTTGTTAAAAACAAGAATTGCAAACCAGTCTCTCTGATAGCTGGATGATATGACAGGAACACAAAATGAAGAGCTAAGGAATCTGGCTTTTGCAAACTCCAGTGCAGACTGATATGTTTGGCATTTCCTGATCTAATGTGTGTATTGGGATGTAATTATCCTTTGAGTGTGGTACTTTTCAAATGTTGTGATTAAATTAAAAGGTCAAGATAACCTGCCAACATACTTAGAAAAGTTTATTTTAATGTAGAATCATTTAGATATGAGCCCTGGTGGCACAATGGTTAAACTGCTGTACTGCAACCAGAAAGGTTGTGAGTTCGACTCAGCCTTACATCCTTCTACTGTATATTACTTCTTTAATTTGTTCCGTCTACAATCTCTTTAGTTTATTTTTAAAAGAATTTATTATTATTATTTTTAATTTTTATTTATAGGTTTTCAAAGAAAAAGAAAAGAACATACAGTAATACCTCGGATAAAGTTTACCTCGGATAACGCTAAAATCGCATAATGTTAAGTAATCTGGGAAGGAGAATTGGATCGAATAACGTTAAGGTCCTATGGGATGGATCGGATAACAACCGCTAAAGCCTGTGAGGTTACAATGTATCTCTATGGAGCTTTAACGTTATCCGATCCATCCCATAGGATTTAACATGCATCGGATAACACTGAAAATCGAATAACACCAAGACTTGTAGAACCAAGTCTTAGCGTTATCCGAGGTATTACTGTACATAAAAAAACATACATAAGAAAAATCATACAATCCCATAGTCATAAAAAAAATCCTACATAATACACACATTATATAAAAAAGATAACAAGAATAAAAAATACATCATTACTATCAGAACTTTCAAGCTAAATTTCTAATACAGTTATTACATTCTGTACTTTCTTACTGCTGCAAATAACTCTTTTAATATCACCCCTGTGCTATATACAATGTCCGGGAGATTATAACAATTTATAGTTTCCAAAAACCAATTTGATCCGGTACAGGTTTGATCCCCTTCTTTTTAACAATCACATATTCAACAAATTGTCTCCAAGTTATCCAGAATCTGTTTACTTGAACTATGCCTTTTCTAATATTCAGTTCCCATGTAAGCTTGTCATTAAGTGCCAACTCCCACATTTCCTTATACCAATCTTGTATATCTAACAATACATCATTTTTCCAGTTCTTTGGAATACATTGTCTAGCCGATGACAGCATCACAGCCATTAGTTCTTTATCATCACTATTCATTTTGAATTTATCCACTTCTGTTAGCAGTACCGGCCCCAGTTCAAGCTGCATATCAAATATATTCTTCATTTCCCTTTCTATTTTCCCCCAGAATTCCCTTAACACATTACAACTCCACCACATGTGCATATATGTCCCCGTTGAATGTTTACATCTCCAACATTTATCACTCATCCTATTATCTATCTGACGCAGCTTAGTCGGGGTCAGATACCATCGCCAAAGCAATTTATAATTATGTTTTTTCACCCTTACGGACATAGTTCTCATAATTCTTCTCTTCCATTTTTTCTGCCACATTTCTTCTGAAATTGTCACATTCAATTCTTGTTCCCAAGTATTTATTAGAACCTCTTGTATTTTTCCTCCTTTATTCAAAATCTTATAAATCTTACTTACTATCCCTTTAATTCCTATGTCCCCTTTTCTTAATTTAGCCAAAAGTTCTTCAAATACTGTGACCTCCCTTTCTAAACTAGTATTATATAAATATTTTTTGTTCCAGTTATTTATCTGGAGAATCTTGATCCAATTTAATTCCAATTGTGAAAAAGCTCCCTTTTTTATCCTGATCTCTGCAACTCTTAACCCAATCTTTCAGCAATATAACCCCGTTTTCTAATAATATGCTCTTAATCCTTCTATCTATTTTTATTGGGAAATTATTAAAATCCTCTAATTCTATAATAGGTGAGATTCCTGGGGTAAGATCCTTCTTTACTCTGTTCCATTCTTCCATAGTTGTTTTTATCATCCTATTCTGAACTTCTTTTTTCTCTCCCCCCCCCCTTCTTCACTTAGGAACGTTGCTTTGTCAATTTGTAAGAATTCCCTCCTTTCAATTTTTCCCCAAATCGATTCTTCCCTAATTAATATTTTTACAACAACCCTTACCTGAAAGGCCCTGTAGTAATTATGTATATTTGGTATACCCAATCCACCTTCTTTCTGTGGTAAATACCACAATTTTTTGACTATTCTTACCCTACGTTTTCCATTACAAAATTTGGTTATGATATTTTGGTATTCTTTCAATTCTTTATCATTATGTTTTATTGGCAAAACATCGAATAAAAAATTTAATTTGGGTAGTAACATCATTTTACTTAATGCTACCCGACCAAACCAGGATAAATTTAATTGCTAGACATGTGCATTTTCTTGGGGGTGGAGAATCAATTACATGTGTTAGGATTTTTTTCAGGAATTTTAAAATCAGATTAATGTGAAATCAGGTCACAGAAAAGCAAAACTGGTACAAACATGAAATAGACCTATCATGTGCCTCTATACCAGTGGTGGTGAGCCTATGGCACATGTGCCAGAGGTGCCACTCAGAGCTCTCTCTGTGGGCACCTGTGCAGTCACCCCAGCACAGAGTTTGCCTCACCCCTCTGGTCAGCAGTGCTTCCTCCCTCCCCCAGGACAGAGGTCACCCCACCTCTCAGCCCAGCAGCCCAATGGGAGCACTTTCTCCCTCCCCCCAGCACAGAGATCACCCTGCCCCTCTGCCCAGCAACCTAATGGGAGCGTTTCCTTCCTCCCCTGTTGCTGTATTGGCATTTTGCAAAAAATAAGTGGGGTTTGGGTTGCAGTTTGCGATCACTGCTCTATACTGTGGATAATTATTTCCCCAAGTCCTTCAACACTGTAAAAAAATATTAACAGATCCTTTTTTAGCTTTAGCCAACCTTCTACTAGAGGATTCTTCCAACCATATTGAACATTCTATCGAATGTGTTTTTTTCATTTTTACATTAGTAAGCCTGTTATTTATTTATTTATTTATTTATTTATTCAATTTATACCCCACCAATCTGGGCAGCTAACAAGACAAACTCACATATTAAAAACATATTAAATATATATATATATTAAAATAGAAAGGCATTCTTTAATGCAGAGCAAAGAACATGTCAGGTACATTTTTACATTTCTTGACACTGATTTATGGTCTAATACATCCCTGCCAGAAGTGCCCTTTTTATATCAAACAGTTTTGTACCTTAAAATAAACCTTTGGGGAAAAACAATTACTAGGTTTATTTATCAACTGCCCTAGGAAAATTTGAAATGACAATTGGTAAACGAAACACTTAAAAACATTAAGGGAACTAGATTATCAAAACCTCAATGCAGTCAGTTGTCATATATAAATTACTCATGCCTCTTTTAAAGCAAAGGTTCTTGAATATTTGGAATCAGACAAGCCCAAAGCCAGAGTTACAACTAGGAAAGGTAACTGAGAATTATTTGGTGAATGAAAACTAAAGGAAATAATAAAACTAATAAACAAAGTGACTACTATGCTGCTGAAACATTAGAAACTACATATATGCACAGTGGTTTTTTAAAATGATTTTCAATTACATTTTTCCTACCAGCAACAGGCTATCTGACAAATCATAGCTGGTATGCATTGTACCTAGAGTTTCATTTAACAAAAGTTATCTTCTCTGGGTATATTATTATTATTATTATTATTATTATTATTATTATTATTATTATTATTATTATTATTATTATTATTATTATTATTATTATTATTATTATTATTTCAATTTCTATACCGCCCTACTCGGTGGGACCGACTCAGGGCGGTTCACAACATATACAATGTTACAAAGTTCACAACATATACAAGTTCATAAAACAACATATAAATATCAAATAATCAGTATCAGACCACAAATCATCAAAATATAATTCAAATATGTTCATTTCTCCAGTCCTCTATTGCTCAGCCTTCAGATCACCCAGCTGATTGGAGATAACAACATCAACGCTGTCCCTCTGGACAATACACTTAACTTGAAACTGAGATCAAGCCAAATGGTCTTTGATAAATCAATATATTTAACCCTAAGTTAAATGGGAAAACAGTGACATAAGCAGGTAAAGACATACTTTCAAAAGAACTACTGATGCATGTAACATGTGTGCTGTAAGCAAGAAAGAACATAGCAAAATCTTTTACTTGTATTCATAAACAAGGACAGTGCAGAAGATGCTGATAAAACATGTACAGTACTACATCTAATACAAAGTGCATACATTTCTAATAAATCTTTGGCAGCAATTGAAATTGCATACTAATGCTTTTGGAGCTTGTGAACAGGGTGATGTAGATAAAAGACATTCAAGTGGTTTTTAAAAAGAAAGGGGTGCACAATGAAAATTAAGCTGGACACTTAAATTGTTCCTTAAAATTCATCTGGGTAGCACTTCATGAGTCAAGAACAAAATAAAATGTTGACCTCAGGCATTGATTTTGCTATCTAATACTATACCTTGCAATACCGTAAAAAATCCTTTTGCAGATGCACACAAGGCTTACAGTGAATGCTAACACATGAGACGTTTTACATAAATGAATAAAAGAATTCAGAATAATGACTACAATTCCACTATTACCCTTGATCTGTCCTCCTGGAACCCTATTAAGAATCTCATTTAAAATTTTTAATGGCAGTTTTGGCAACTAAGCTAGGAGCAGAAATGGAAGTTGTGCATGTATCTTAAAAGAAAAGTCAAATATAAATCACAAAGAAAAGAGCTGTTTTAGCCTTAAATGGTCAGATCCAAATTCTCAGTGTGTATAGCAAGATATTTTTAAAAAACACTAATGAAGTTTTGAAAGAATAAATAATATGTAGGAAGATCTTCCATTTGGCAAATATGTTCTCTTTCTTCTTGTTTCTTTTTTTTTTTTCAGATGGAAGGTAAGAAGGAAGAGAATGAAAGGGGAACATGAAGGAGATGTGGTGACAATACCTGGCCCTGATATTTGTTTGGATGTTCCTTTCCAACCTCTGAAGCAACAGCAAGTCTATAGGTCCCTTTCTCTTGGTTTCCTTCTTAGGTTAAAGCAAGCAATCAGGAAGTTGGCTTCTTGGCCCCACCACAGAGTGAGAAGAAAATGCTGATCTCTGAAGTTCATTTATAAATCACTGAGTGTAGGATTGTCATCTTTGGAACTAATCCAGGATTAGTGCCAACCAGAACCAATGAAGTCAATGAGGGGAATGTTAATGTTGGCTGGCAAATCCTATTGGTTTCAGGGGTCTATTCTAGTTGGGATGACCCACTGAGAGTCTTGTCATGGCACAGCAGCTTGAACAGTCTAACTTGGCAGTGTTGCCCATCTCTTGTCAATGTTAGGCAGGGACTCACCAAAGCGTCTTCCGTTCAATTCCTTGGGCATGGTGGAAGCGAAGGGCACATGTCATGGTCCACCTAGCCAGCAGGTGACGTGATATCCAAATGGCTAAAAAACTGCAGCCAAATGGACTTGATTTTTCAGGTCCATTTGCATGTGTGGAATGTTGTCGGAGAGATGTTTAACAATGTGTGGACTCCTTGCTGAATAACGACTCTAAGGTATCTAAAGTATTCTAGCTGGGGTGAAATTTTTGTGTGGCCTCTAGCTGCTTGGACTCAAGTATACATACTGAAATGGATTCACCATCAGGAGAAGCAGAAGTAGAAGGACATCTGGCCACAATTAATTGGCTCCAACCCCAAGAACAGCATATGTTATATGGGAGCTAAACATGTGCTTGTACAGGATGTTTTCTCTTTGGCTTTCAGGAAGTGTGAAGTCACAGCTCCAGGCAACCCTGCTGGTTGTGGTGCCTGGCGCCCAGAGAATAGAGGTGGCCTGCTCCCGAAGAATGCAGCTCTTTAGCCAGAGATTGAACATCACACTGAAACAGCCGGTGATGCTCTTTAGACAATTAACAATGCTCTACTTTAGTTTTAATGAATTGGTTGTGACCATGGAGTATACCCACCTGCCTCACCTCCGCTACTAGAATACAACACAATCTCATTTCTGCTCAGTTGATTAAGTCACGGGATAAGGCGCTGGCAACCCTAATGAGTATGATGTGGCTGGCAAATCTGACTAACTCTTGTGTAATTAAACAGTTGGTATGGATTCCTTCCACTCCCAATACTATGTTGTCTTTTCCTTTTCAACTGTCAGAGGGTGCATGGATGTTATGGCTATACACAGAAACATAATGAGCCAGCTGCACATACAAAGCTTATAAAAACTAATGATTTCTTTTAGCTAGGCCCTTTTCCATCCATCTGTACAGCTCCACTGACTTTAAGCGAACAGTAGAGTGAGAGCAGCTAGAGGCAGTGGTTCCCCTTCCTTGATTCCTGTAAGGCTGACTAAACACAGAAGAGGTTTTACATAAATCACATTGTATGTTATTTTCCCAATCTAGGAATGGTGTCAAAAAAGGCCAACTGGAGGAATAAGAACAATCATAGGAGGCTTGCAGCTTGAATTGACAGGGTGTGTACTCTGAAACTTGGGAGCTTAGTGACCATGATCTGATATGGCTTTGAAAAGGTACTATTTTCTTTAGAGCAGTGGTTCCCAGTGTGGGGCCCAGGCCCTACAGGGAGGCTTCAATTCTCTGAAGCCTAAGCCAGTACATTGGATGATAAGTGCTTTGGGAAACTAAGGTTTCTGGAAATTGAACACCGAAAACCAAAAGTTGGGAAACACTGGTTTAGAGCAAGTTCTTAGCACTGGGCCAAAAAATTCACCATCATCAGACACTTGGTGAGTTGCTCAGTGAGTTGCTTCGGGTAGTGCATGCATAGCTTGGTTCCAATTTAGATTAATCAGGTGCTTGGAGAAGTTACTGTTTTAGAATTAAACAACTGGAAACCTTCAGGAGGATTCTGTAATCCGTAGCAGTAATCTTCTGCTGTGCAAATTGAAAGCATGTACAGGATTTTGTACAGTGTCCCTGGAATACTAAATGTAGGAGAAGGTCTGGGTGGGAAGATTTCCTTGGCCACAGCACATTAGCCTGCCTGGAATTCACCTACACCAGGAATATATTTAGGGAGTGTGGCTAAGTGGATTGTCCCAGCAAAGTTCTTGACATACAGTCAGACCTTTTGTGGATATTCTGCATGCTTGTTAGAATATTTTAGTCATGGGAAAAACTGTTTGGGAACACTATAAATAAATACAACTAATTAATTTTTCATTAAGCTACAACAGCATGCTAGCACTGAACACAAAAGACTGATGCCACTGCCAACCTACCAGGAGGGATTATTGACTGTACATTTAACTCTTATCGTAACTGTAGCTTGACCCTCTTGTTTCTGAACTATAAAAACAACGAGAAGAACAAAAAAAAAATCGATAATTTGGAAATGCATTTTCCCCTCAAACAACATGAACAGGTGAGCAAGCAGCAACTGAGCGCAATCCAAAATGTCCCAAATACTTATAGCTTCCTATGGGAAAGTATTGGGACTGTGGTGGCTTAGTGGTTAAGACACTGAAGCTGACGACTAGAAGGTTGGCAGGTCAGTAGTTCAAGAACCAAGTTTTGCATAACAGAGTGAGCTCCCATCTCGGTCTCACCTCCTGCCAACCTATTAGTTCAAAAGCAAGAAATTACAACTAGATAAATAGGTACCATTTTGGTGGGAAGGTAACAACATTCCATGCACTCCGATGTCTAGGCATGCCTGCCACATGTCCACAGAAATGTCTGGAAATGCAGATAGTGCTTGCTCTTTGGCTATAAAAAGATAAGCACTGAACCCTACGACTTGCTTTCAAGCCAGGGTGACCTTTACCTATGGGAAAGTGAGAGTTAGTCCTGGCTAGAAGCTTTCAGTACTCTCCCAGGGTGCTCACCCAATTGCTTATTTTTGATCTGTTCTTCAATTAGGACAATAATCCTGGAATAGTTAGTTCATTTTTCTCTCTTTATCCTGATGGAACAGCCTAGAGTCAAGAGGGCAAGCTCCTGGGAATTGCAGGGTCTTTTAAGAAAACTCAAGAATCTTTTGATCTTTGCTGACTTGGCCTTTATATTGCTGAGAACAAGTTAAGACATTGCCTTCAACTCTTTTTTGCAGGGATATTAAAACATGTAGTTTCCCATGAATGCCAAAAGGTGACAGTTTAGTTCCCACGTGCTCTTCAAACAGCAGTTTCTTTTTAAGTTCTTCCTCCTCCTCCTGCTGTATCTGCATCTGAATAGAGGTGATCATCATGTCAATTGGCCATGAAGATTATCCTGAGAATATAATGCAGCATGATCCCCATACCATTGATCCAGTTCTGTAAGTCACTTTCTGGTCTTCAGCCCTTTTGGCATGCTGCCCTCCATCTAGATGGATTCGAGTGGGATTTAATCTACTTGGGGACCCTCACCCTTCCCTGTGGACTTTCATACCCAAGGCTGTTAGTCCTCAGGGTGGTCAGGTTAGTTAACCAACGCCTGACACCTAACATTGAGTCACTGGCAGTATGGTCTACTCTATTACTATAGTAGGATAACCTGGCTAAACTGGTTATCCTATAGAACAAAAATGGTGACAGAGGTTGGAGTTGATGGTTGCAGAGAGGATATAAGATTAATGTTTAGGATTTAAAAATCCACAGAGTTTTCAGTAGAAAACTTCAAATGTGCATTCTCAGTGAAAATGATCACCAAATAGTTTGCTTGAAACAGCACATTTTTAACAGAAATAAAACAACCAGAGAAGATGGCATTTGGTATCTTACTGGCTTGGGCTCTCCTATATCCAAGTACAGTCAAACCTCGCACAATGAGCGTTTCACTTAGCAAAAAACATGCATTACGAGCAAGTTTTTTGCTAAGCAGTCTGACTCGCATAATGAAAATTTTTGCTATGCGAGTCGGGCTTTCCCTATGGAAAACCCTGATGAAGACCTGTATGGGTTGAAATCTGGATTCTGAGTATGAACTTTTTAGAGGTATTAAATGTATTTTACTTACAGTTTGGTGAAAATTTACATACCAGTGGTTCTCAACCTTGGTTCCCCAGGTGTTCCTGGACTAAAAGTCTCAAAAGCCTTCATTGTTGGCTGTGCTGGGCAAGATTTCTGGAAGCTGTCATCCAACAACATCTACCCACCACCCCAAATTTGAGAAGCATTGATTTAAGCAAACATTCAGGCTATTGCTTATCTTCAGTTCCCGATTTGTTGTTCAGTCTCACAGTCGATTCCGACACTTTGTGACCCCATGGACCACTGTCCACCAGGCACTTCTGTCCTCCACCATCCTCCTCAACTCACTCAGCTCTGTGCCCATTGTGTCTACAATACCATCTAGCCATCTCATTTTTGGCCGCTCCCTTCTTCTTTTGCCCTCCACCCTTCCCAGCATCAAGGCATTCTCAAGTGAATCCTCTCTTCTCATTTGATGTCCAAAGTACTTTAGCTTCATCTTTACTATTTGACCTTCTAAGGAGCAGTCATGGTTAATTTCTTCTAAGATTGACCTATTTGTTCTCCTCGCTGTCCAGGGGACTCTCAAAACTCTCCTCCAACACCACATCTCAAAGGCATCTATTCTTCTGCACTCAGCTTTCCTAATAGTCCAGCTCTCACAACCATACATTGCTACCGGAAATACCATTGCTTTGACTGGACAAATTTTTGTTTGCAATGTGATGTCTCTGCTTTTAACTATGTTCCCAGGTTTCTCATCACTTGCCTCCCAAGAATCAGTCGCCTTTTTATTTCATGGCTGCAATCACCGTCTGCAGTGAGCTTTGATCCTAGGAAAGTAAAATCTGTCACTACTTCTTCCCCATCTATTTTCCAGGGACTGATAGGGCCTGTTGCCATTATCTTGGTTTTCTTTATATTGAGTCTCAAGCCAGCTTTTGCACTCTCTTCTTTTGACCTAATCAGGAGCTTCTTTAGGTCCTCCTCACTTTCTGCCATTAGGATGGTATCATCTGCATATCTCAAATTGTTGATGTTTCTCCCAGCAATTTTGATCCCAAATTGTGATTCCTCCATCCCTGCATTGTGCATTATGTGCTCTATAAGTTGAATAAGCAGGGTGACAAAATGCAGCCTTGTCTTACTCCTTTTCCTATTCCAAACCACTCTGTCCTTCCGTATTCTGTCCTAACTGTTGCTTCTTGATTCATGTACAGATTTCTCATGAGATATATAAGTTGTTCTGGTATTCCCATCTCTTTAATCACTTGCCACATTTTGTTGTGGTCCACACAGTCAAAGGCCTTAGTGTAATCAATGAAACAGAAGTAGACTTGTTTCGGATATTCCTTTGTTTTTTCCATGATCCAACGTATGTTGGCAATGTGGTCTCTAGTCCCCCTGACTCTTCTGAACCCCGCCTGCACTTCTGGTAATTCTCTCTCCACGTGCTGCTGCAGTCTATCCTGTATTATAATCTGTAGTATGTTAAGCATGCAGAATTCAGAGAAATAACTCATGTAATGCACGCAATAAATGCTGAAGAAAACTGAAACTAAAAATGGTGATGATTATGTTGTGGGGAAAAGAAAGCACTTACCAAAACAATAGCAAAGCTGAGTCCATTTATCAAAATGCTTTGAATTTCTTTTTCAGAACAAGTAAAGCAATGAACGCAAAGAAGGAATTCCTTTTAGTGATTAAAAAGTACATCAATGTAAATCTTGCAGAAGTTTGCCAATAATTGTATTATAGAGATTAATTGCATCTGATAAATGATGCATACTCTTGTTATGAGCCAACCACTGATGTTATGTTCTGATTTAATTTGGATTTCACTAGAAAGTATGCTGTAGCACTGGAGAACTGCATTGCCCTCCAGGGGTATGAAGTAAGTTATGTCAGTTTCTTCAGATAAATGGGAAAACAAAACAGTTGCCTTATTCCATTCTTTGTAGGGTATGAAGAAAGTTCCTTCTGTCAGTGCAATGCAAGTAAGAATCTGCCACAAAATGTTACCTGAATTTTTAAAGAATTTTTAATACTACATACTTGTACCCAAACAGAATTATTCCCAAACAAAAAATTTTTAATGCTACTATTAATAATATTTTGACTATAGCTGCCAGAATCTGCTTAGGGAATCTCCCTGAGGAATCCTAGGAGCTGTAATCCAAACACACAAAGAATCACACCTTTACAGATCACTACCCACTCTTCAAACCACAGATAGGAAAAAACAGTTTTTTCACTACCATTTCCAGAATCCCCAGATATGCTAGCTGGGAGATTGTGAGTACTGCAGTTCTTCAGACTGTAAGGTAAGGTCGCCCTTGCTGAAAAGCCAGTCATGTCCAACTTTAGGAATGCTGTTACCTTTCCTGCAAAAGCGGAACCTGTTTATCTACTTGCAATTTCTTGCTTTCAAACTGCTAGGTTGGTAGGAGTTGGGACAGACACAGATGCTCACTCCATCATGCAGCACTCATGTCTTGAACTGCTTATCTTCCAGTCACCAACCTCAACATTTTAGCCACTAAGACAGCGCGGCCCCTGCTTCAGACTATGCACCTCTTCAAATTCTGCAATACAGTTCTCAGGTTTGTTCAAAACCTCTCCCCACTGAAAAGCATGTACTGTATTTTAAAGGGTAATATATACAACTGAAAAGTAAATTTCATGAAAGCCTTTCTTTCCCTTCCTTTTGAAAAGGGAGCATGTGTGACTAGACCCACCTGAAAATGAACAAGAATGGAGAGAGACCCGTTCACCCCTAGCAGCTACTTCATATAACATTTTGGAATGAATACTTTTCTAGACATTTCTAAATGTTCTACTATAATGAAAAGCATGGGGAATATAATACATATCTTGGTTATGTGAAATGAAAACATCAAGAAGATGAAGCATTCTGAAAGAAAAACAAAATTATTATGATAAAACTGTTACCTCCACAGGGTGGAATATTTATTCTTACCGAATCACACAAGTTCAGTGCCTTCTGAGGTGGGTTCTATCCAATTAGAGATTCCCTTTTGCTCTGTTTCCCTAGAGTTGGCTGTGTAACAGTTTAGAGGAATGGATGTAACGACCAGCCTACACTTCTAAAAACAATTCTTCTAAAATTTCTCCTGACTGTCTATATCAATTTTAAAATATTATCTTTTAGATACAGAATTTTCTGCTGCATTTGTGTGGGAGCACAGAACTGTATGCAGACATTTTCTAAAAAAAATATATTAAGCTTCAAATTGTTTTGTCTGCAATTACTACTGTCTCCCAAGGCAGAGAAATAGTTGAATAAGAATTTCAATGCTTCCTTGATCTTCTCACAACATGCAGAAATCAGAAGAAACACCCCCCCCCCCAAAAAAAAAAACCCACCTGGGCAAAATAGAAAAAAATGTGCAAGTCTGATCAAATTGTAAAATTTACAAATGATTAACAGCCTTTCTTTCTAAAGTGCAGAATCTGGTTTGCCAAATTTTATGGAGATATCCTTTGAATCTCAACTGCAGAAGCTGCCATAGTGATTTGACAAGGAAGAAATGTGTCTGATTTGAAGACCAAGATCATCCATAACATGACATTTTCAATTTATATATACAGATGTGAAAGCTGAACAGTGAAGATAGCTGGCAGGGGAAAAATCGATTCATTTAAAATGTAGTGTTATTTAAGAGCTTTATGGGCATCATGAATTGCCAGAACGATAAATAATAATTGTTTGCCCTCAAGTCAATTCAGGATTACATTGACCTTTTCCAGGGTTTCCAAGGTATAGAAGTCTTGGAAGTGATTTTCCCTTCTTCTAGGGATATCCTGAGAACTGTGCAGCTTGCCCAGTGTTCTTCTCCTGGAATGCACAGTGGAAAATAAACTCTCAACCTCTAGTTCTACAGATAGATACCTAACTGCTGGTGCTAACTCAAATCAAACCTGAATATTTTCTAGAAGCAAACATGACTAACCTAAGGCTATCAGACTTTGGCCCATCAAGATGACACTTATTGGAAAAAGACTATAATACTGGCAAAAGTTGAAGACAACAGGAGAAGAGGAAGCAAAGCATGAAACAGACTGATTTAATAGAAGCCACAGCATTTAGTTTGTAGGACCTGAAAAGGCATGTAAATCATAAGACCTTTTGGAGGTCATTCATTCATAGGATCATCATAACTCATAGGTACCTTCCTAAGATATAACAAATGAAAGACAGTCTAGGAGAGTGGTAGATGCCCTAAAGCTGTATTTTCCAACTTTGAGTCCCCAGATGCTCTTGGAGTACAGCTCCCCAGAAGCCTTCACTTTCGGCTGTGCTGTCCAGGATTTCTGGAAGCTATAGTCCAAGAACATCTGGGGACCATTACTACAGTTTAAGTGGGTTATTTGTGGAGATTTGTGAGTATTATGTGGCCTAGTAATTAAGATGCTGAGCTTGATGACTGGAAAGTTGGCATGTCAGCAGTTTGAGTCCTGAGTGCTGTATGACAGAGTGAGCTCCTGTTATCTGTCATAGTTCCTGCCAGCCTAGCAATTTGAAAGCAAGAAATTGAAAGTAGTGCATTCCATGCACTCTGCCATCTAGTCATGCCTGCCCCATGACCATGGAAATGTGTCTTCAACTGTAAAAGGAGATGAGCACTGCACCATAGAGTCAGATACAATTGGCTTTCGAGCAAGGGAGACCTATATGAATATAATGCAGTAAGAGTAAGCATTTTTCCTTATAAAAGATGGCTGATTCACAGAAAATGTTCATCCTGGACAGAGGCAGAGATTGAAGCAGGCTTGCACTCCAGGGACTGCATAGTTCTCTCCTTGTGCCACCTAAACTGCTTCTTTCCCCGTTGATGTGTGTGGATAAACACACACAAGCCTGAAGAGAAAACTATCCGCAGATGGGCTGGCTGGCTGGGCAGCAAGAGTGGGGAAAACCTTCTGTAGTGGTGGATGGCATGGAATCAAGATTTCAGGTGGCATGGGCTCCTTGGAGTGCGACTTCTCAATCTACATGATAAAATGGGACCGGGAGGCAATATGCTTCCGAATATGAACCAAAAACTACAGCTCATTGAAGTTCACAGTGTCTAGATGTTGGTAGCTGGAATGACACCCTTTTTAGGCTTCCCAGCACATGTTTATGGGAAACAGAATTGCCATATGAAGTGTGATTCAGCCTTTGGGCTACCAAAACAAGGGAGGATAAGAGCTATAAGCTTTGTGCCAACAGAAATAGGAGATCTTTTGTAAATGTAATAACACAGCACAGCTGTAGTAATTGATATCTGCTTTACCTAGTGTCCATCCTCAGCAAGCATAATCTTTGGATTATCTACATAGAATTGCTGAATAACAGGATTAGCTCCTTAAAGATTGTTTATTGAATTGCAGTGATGGATTCAGTGATTCTATCATCAACCCACCAATGCAGAATTGTTTTCCCCAATGCTTTGTACAACAAAGGTTTTAATTAGTCCAGTGCTGGGGTTTCCACCGCTCCCTAGAGCAGTGTTTCCCAATCTTTGGTTTTTTGATTTCAATTCCCAGAAGTTTAAATCAATCCCCCAAAGCACTTATCAGCCAACGTACTGACTTAGGGAATTGAAGTCCACCAGCGTTCTGAGGAACACAGTTTGGGAAATGCTGCCCTAGAGAGTATCTATTCCACAGCTGATTCTTCAAAGAGTGCTTCCCTCAAAACTCTACTTTTATTTGCTTCACTGCATTGATATGAGTTTATGTATTTTGATCCAGGCCCTCCTTCATGCATTACATTCAGACACTCACTCCTACACAATAGATCACTTCAATTTCGAAATGGTATAACCAAGGCACAATATTATTCCTGTACAATATTATGAAGATCAATTTGCAAGTTCGTTGTTCAGTCGCACAGTTGAGTCTGACTCTTTCTGACCCCATGGACCACCACACACCAGGCTCTTCTGTCATCTTCCATCCTCCATAGCCTGCCCAGATCTATGCCCATCGTGTCAATTATGCCATCTAGCTATCTCATCCTCTGCTGTGCCCTCCTCCTTTTGCCTTCTATCTTTCCCAGCATCAGGGCCCTCTCAAGTGAGTCCTCTGTTCTCATTTGGTGGCCAAAGTACTTGAGCTCCAGCTCCACTATTTGTTCTCCCAAGGAACAGTCAGGATTTATTTCCTTTAGGATTGACTGATTTGATCTCTTTGCAGTCCATGGGACTCTCAAGAGTCTCCTCCAGCACCACAGTTCAAAAGCATCTACCTAGTATTCTTCTACACTCAGCCTTCCTTAAGGTCCAGCTCTCACAGCCATACATTACTACTGGGAATACCATTGTTTTAACTATGCGGACTTTCGTTGGCAGGGTGATCTCTACTGTTTATTATGCTGCCTAGGTTTGTCATAGCTTGCCTCCCAAAAAGTGATTTTCGATTCCCTTCTTCTAGGGATACCCTGAGAATTGGCTGCAGTCACCATCTGCAAGGTACTTTCCCACATACAGTATAAATGCCTCATATATACGTCACACATGCTACTTTTCAGTAACCCCCTTGTAGTGGCAGCTGGTATTGACTACATCTGAAAATCTGTTATCATACAGTTACCATACGGAGAAATATTCATATGATAATACATTTGCCTTGTGCAAATTTCAAGGTAATAGTACACTGAGATAACTGTAGACTGTAAGAGCCTTATCAATATCATTTTTCAATCTCTCCAGTTAATATTAATTGCAAGTAAAAAATTCTTGCCATTTTGTTGTGTTGGGAGAATAGCAATCTTGCATGCAGTAACACTAGGATCAATGGGAAGGGGCTTTTGTAGCCTCATGTGATTGTCTTTTGCCATTAACATGATAGGTAAAAACTCTTCTCCCACTAATGGCATTTGAGACAAGGCCCTGCCCAACTTCCTTTTTGTTAACATGATAGGTAAATACTCTTCTCCCACTAATGGCATTTGAGACAAGGCCCTGCCCAACTTCCTTTTTGTTAGCTTGTTTCAAGTTTCTTTGTTGATCTTTCTTCTCTGGCCAGATTCCATTTGCTGGAGACTCAATTTTCCTTATTTTTCTTCTGAGTGTAACTATAGATGACAACTGTAAGTAAACATATCTTTTTCTACTTTAAATGCTTCTAGAATTTTTATTATTTTACAAAGTGCTAGTCGGTGTGGTGGTCATGAGTTAGTGAGAACTCTGTTAATCCCTCCATGTTTTCTCTGTTGTTTTTCTGCCTCATATCCTGCTAATTAAGAGGAATAACCAACCTTTCCCAAGACATAAAGCACAAAGAGGACCATTTTGATTCTCTGGAAGACTGAACTGGCTGGAGACAAGCCGAGTGGTAGTTGTAAACTATAAGTTTGTATTTTTGTGTTTTCTGGTCTATATCTTCAAGAATTCCCCAGGCAGCATGGGAATCTCTGGGAGCCATAATCCAAAAACACAAATATCTAACTGCATGCTATTGAGGAGACGAGTCCTGACATGAGTTCTTTCTTCAATACGGTTGGCTGGTTAGACACACATCTCTCTCTCTCTATTACACATTTTAAAATAAAAATGATGTGAAGTTTCATGAGGACTGTGCTGAAGGGACAGCATCCTGAAGATAACGATTTGAACAATAAGCATTTTTTTAAAAAAATTGAGAAATATTAAGTGACAGGGAGAAAATAAGAGGCTCATTAAAATATGCCAAGCTGAAACTCAATACTGTATGGTTTAACCCAGGATTTTCAACATTTTCTGGCAAGCTGTGCAAAAAGAAATCCAATAGGCAATGTCTCCTCTACCATATAGAGATGGTAGGGCAGTTTTATCTGCTGAATTTACTATGACTCTCTAGTCAGTGGTTCCCAACGTGAGGCCAACAGCCCACCGGGGGGCGGGGGGCGGCTTCAATTCCCAGAAGCCTAAGTCAGTACATTGGCTGATCAATACTTTGGGGAATTGATTTAGGCTTATGGGAATTGAAGCCCAAAAACTAAAGGTTGGGAAACACCGCATCTAACTAAATTGTTATAACTTCAGACTATAGTTGGAAGACTATGAGTATATTATAGAAATCAAACTGGGGATTCCAATTAAAAAATTTTAAAAAAACCTAGACTATTGTGCCAAAACAAACTCTGTATTAAGAAATTTCTAAATGGTTAAATCTTGCAAATTAAACAAATGTGCATGATTTCTTTCATTCTGCAGGATTTATCCTGATCCCCCCCCCCCCCTTTATATGCTGGTTCCCAGATCTAGTCATTCTATTCAGTTTCACCTTTGGCTTCTGAAACTTCTCCTGGCATTATGAATCTGTTATATTTACCTTCACAGTCATCTGGAAGACTAAAAAAAGACAACAAACTGTAGAACATTTATCCATGATAGTCAACAGGGGAAGATACAATCTTATAAATAATGAGTTTAATTTTTGATTAAATACAATACATTGCACTGTAGTGGGGAAACCTGCAACCAGCTTAGTGTGCAGTCCAGGTGATAACTGAGACTAAAGCAACTTCAAAGTCTCTGATTTCTCCCCTTAGGGCTTTTTGCCTTTAAATTTTATAAGGCAAATCTCCAAATAGAAACCGACATTACACTGAAGACTTTTCTTTCTAAGTATGATACCCAGCTGCCTCATAACAAGAAGAACTACAAACTGTATTTTTATAAACAATGAAAACTGAGCATCTCAGAAAGCTAAGATGGATATCTAATACTACATGTAGCAGACTCTCTGAAGATTATAGAAAGCTGTTAACATAACAAGTATTCATTTGACAATCAAATGAAATGAAGTGCGAATGTAAAGTGGAAGCATGTCTAGAACACTGCCCACATTGCAGTTATTTTGAGTTTCAATTATGATTGAATTCAAGCTTCATGGAGGGATTGGTAACCTACCTTGTTTTCCCAACAGTTGCTATACAATTTATTACCGCAGCTCCTTAACAAAGGCTTACAGCAGGGTTTCTTATATGACAAGTGAAGAGACACAAGGCATTAGGGAAGTAAGTAAGCACACAGCTGATGCATCCTGTTTCAAGTCAACAGTACACATTGCAACAGGGAGGTCCATGTATGTTATGAGCCCTGTTGATGACAAGGTATATATGAGTTTTCATCATTATACCATGCACTAGAACAGTGATGGCCAATCTTGGCACTCAAGATGTTCTTGGGCTTCAATTACCAGAAGCCCAAGTCAGCACTCCTGCTGATCAAGGCTTCTGGGAATTGAAGTCCAAGAACACCTGGAATGCCAAGGTTGGCCATCAACGCACTAGACTGTTTTCTTAGTTCTACTGAACAGACTCAGTGAATTTCCAAGTGCAAATGGAAATTCTTGCTCTTTTGTCTGGCCTTAGTTAACAACATGACTGCTACCTAACAAAACAATATTTTTTTAAGCATACAAAAATCCTGTCTTCATATTTTGCTCCCCTCTCCGCAGCTAAATATCTTAGATGCGGACAGGCAAGGAAGCAGAGGATGATACTTTCAGTCTCATCAGCTGCTGCCACTCAGGATGTCTGTGCGTGACTCTGAGTTGGTTTCATTCTGGCAACAGACTTCACTGTGCGAGCAGCAGCCACAACATTAGCCCTGAGGTCTGTCTGCTTCTTCGCTATGTGGTCGCTTTCATTTCAGCATGCAATGTGCAGGGCTACCAATCTGTTACAGGCTTTGGGCCACAAGAATTTATGCATCCATTGCCCTTCTTTCAAGCAAACTGTTCTGCACAGGATGAAGAGGTCACAGGGAACAGCAACATGCTCCTGCCCCAGGGATGTTTTTCTTTCTCAGTTCCCTTGATTTCTGAGTTATGCCCTCTAAATTGAAGTCTCTTTGGAAAGGCAGAAGCATTATATGTTTCTGAATAGTAGATTTCTGAATAGTAGATTTTCTACTCAAAAAGCCTGATCTCCAGATGTTTAAGCACCCAATGGTACTAAGTCAATACTGATTATATAATGATGACTTTAAATAGGAGTATTAATAGCAATTAGACTGGATGTTAATGTTCTTCTAAAAACATCTTATGTCAACCATCTGAGAAATAAGAAACAGTCAAAGGTACCACTGCTGAAATCTAGTCACTTGTGAATTCTCTTTTGTATGGCTAAGGACCCTAACTTAGTAAATTGAAATAACAAAGCATTAGCAAATCTCTGACTCCTACCTTGAACTCTTCCTGTATTATGAAACTAAGATTGGATAACACTGCATTTATGGATCCTGGGACTACTGATATGAGAATTTTTTTAACCCAATAATCTTTTTTCTTTTTCTGCTGTGCTTTGAGGAAATCAGCCGTATCATTTTGCTGTTTGTTTATAACTGGAGTTCGCTATTAGTGTCACCAGCTTTCAAATTTCACCTCCCCATGAATTTTTTTATTTCATTCAGAGGTGGGAACAGGAGAGAAGGAGCTTTAAAACAGGAGAAACACCACTAAGAATATACATGTCATTGTTAAAACTATAAGTACGATGCAGACAACATGAGAACAACTCATTGCTCCTTAACAATCACATATCCTTATAGTAAACTCTGCAGCTGATTCAGTTACATTCTAGTTTGTTTCCAGAACTAGAAAGGCAGTACTGTATATCAGGAATTCTCAACCTTTTAAAGCCAGGGGCCAGGTCATGGTCCCTTAGACAGCTTCGGGGGCTGGATGGCCACTTTGCCCTTCATCCACCACACGGCACTTCCTGGTGCGGTGGAGGCGGCGGAGCCCACAGGTCACAGGTTGAGCATCCCTTCAATTTATTATACAAACCTTAACTTAAGGCAGGCATTCTCAAACTATGGCCCATGGGCCTAATCCAGCCCATGTCACTAATTAATCGAGCCAGTGGTGAGGTCCCTGGGGCCACCATCGCTGCTGCTACTGGAAACACTGAAAACACACCAGAAGCATGGGAAATGTGGCAAAATCCCCACAAAAATGCTGCCAAAAAGCTACAAACCTGGTGAAAACGTGCCACCCTTGCTGCCGCTGCCACGGCAAGCAACAGGAGCAGTGGGGGGGGGGGAACCAAAAATGTGCCATCAATGCACCCGCCACCACCTCCATCGAAAGAGGCAGAAATGGCAAGAGGAATGCCTCCAGCCCCCCACCTGTGTGAGGGGCTCACGGCATGAAAACGTTGCAAAACCCTGACTTAAGATAATTTATCAATAAAAGTTGTAACTTTTGTATATGTGCGCAACAAGATTTTTGCCATGATTTTGGAAAGTAGTACTGAAAGATTATCTTATAACATATTTTCCATATTAATATAAAAAAGGAAGCAAAAGGTGTGTGTGTGTGTGTGTGTGTGTGTGTGTGTGTGTGTGTGTGTGTGTGTGTGTGTGTGTGTGTGTGTGTGTGTGTGTGTGTGTGAGAGAGAGAGAGAGAGAGAGAGAGAGAGAGAGAGCACTATTACCAATTTATAACTTTGGGATTTCTTTGGGGTAAATGTCACAGGTAAATTAATACAAATTAAATGTAATTTCTTCAATGAACCACTGTACTCAAAGGACTATCACTATTGCTCTCCAGCTTTGAAACATAGACAGAAAGTAGCCCCAAACAACCTCTGGCCTAACTATTCTTGGAGTTTATCTCCTCCAGTTAGGAAAAATTGCACTTTTAGAGGATAAAGGTCAACATCTCACACCTTCTTCTCAGATGATTGGAAATTCACCATTAATTGCCGTACTTAACTTGAGCTATTTTCTTGCTCTTATCATAAAATTCTGGCATGAAAAATGTTCCATAAATGTCACTGGGAAAAGAATTAAAATGTACCTACAGAATGAATCAGCCATAGATGTATATTAGATAATAGTTGAAATCTTAGTTGTTTAGTTTTATAGGTTTGACATGAACGGCCTTACTAAATATTATGTGTAAGATATAACATAAAATCTCAAGGATTTTTCATTTTTAATAGGGGAAAACCCCACTTTGTAGAAGAGGCAGATTCAGAATTGAGAAGCAGTACTGTATTTGCGTGCCTATACAAATCCCCATTTCTCTCCTTGCAGGTGAATTATGATTTGGGCCTATATTCACTCAATTGTATATACTTAAGTACTACAGTACTGTATTAGAACATTATACCCCATATAAACATCCAGACAGAGTGGCGGGGGAGGAGGAGGAAGAGGAGATTTAAACCTTCCTTCTATCAGTTCCTTCTCCTTTACCCCTTCCATTTGCCAAGTCCACCACTAGATGGATTTTCCCCTTTCCTCCCCAGCCGCCAGGGAGAGGCAAATTAAAAGGGGAAATATCCTTGAGAGGAGGTTACACATGGCTGTTCCTATGAAGTTGCCATGTGCATTTGCTGAGGAGCAAAAAACAAAATAACATTTGGCTGCACAATGTGTATTCAACATGACACATAGCTTACTGCTAAGTGGCACAGAACACGGAAAGGAAGGGTTTTGTGCCAGTTCATATAGCTCCACAAAATCTCCTACCAAAACAAAGTTCTCAAGTCTTCCAGTTGCTAGAAGGCTCTTTTTCCCCCTGCTGCAATGTACCAATAAAGCTAGCATTCTGGAATTTTTTCAAGTAAAACTTTATTCCAACAGAACAGGGGTCAGCAAATTTGGCTCTCCAGATGTTCTTGGACTTCAATTCCCAGAAGCCCTGATCAGCAGGTGTACTGACTCCTGCTTCTGATAATTCAAGTCCAAGAACACCTGGAGAGCCAAGTTTGCTGACCCTCGCACTAGAACATTCTTGAAGACAGACATGTCTGGTGAATCAGAGGTTCAGATAAACTGGGAATTGAAGCTTGAAGTCCCTGGGAATAAAGAATCTTGACAATAACAAGAATTTCTGTTACAATTTCAAGACAGAGCCTGGTTTTCACTGTACCTTATGAGGAAAATATAATCTGAAAATCTTAACATATTCAAAGTATTAGCAATTTATCAAACTAGATGGAGGATATGGAGAGAACCATGTGCAGCTTTTTTATGTGCAGTTATACCTTCTTAAAAAGTACAATCCTAGGGAGGATGACACAAATGTCTACTCTAAAGGATAAGGGGATGGTCTTTTCAGCAGCAGCACTCTGGCTGTGGAATATCTTCGCCAGAGTGGTTCACCTATCAGGTGAATACTGCTTTCCTTCCACTGCTTTTAACAGCTATTATGGGATAGAAGCTCCTATCACCCTTAAGCAGCATGTTTGCATAGTTTGGTTTATAGATGTTTTCTGGTTTTGGTTTGAATTTTAATATTTAATTATTACAGGCTGCCAACAAAATGTAGTTATCCTGGGCAAGTGGAAGTTATTAAAAACAAGGGTGCAAGCCCTTGTTGAACGGGGACATAGCATTTTAGTCTGCAAAGTATGTGTTGTATATTGAGTTAAGCTGGATGTGCAACAGCTAGATAAGTATATAGAATCAACTCAAAAATAAGCTACATTACGTTCAATGGGGTTTCTTCCTACAGAAAAGCATATAGCATTGCAGCTGTATGAGTCAATCCCATGTAGCCAGCAAAAGCTTTCAGAAGCAGAAGTAACCACTCTATCTGCAAAAAAAATAGAGAGGTCTAAAAGTGGGACGTGAAAGAACTGTAATTCAGTAGTAGAGCACATGCATTGCCTGCAGAATATAACTGGTTCAATCCCCAGGGTCTCCAGATGGGGCTAGGAAATAACATTGTCAAAAACCCAGTTGAGTTCTTGTTAATCACTGGGTGAAATCAAATTGCTTTGGTACTTATGCGAAGGCAGACAGCATCAGATTCAATCACATCTAGCTGGCAGTTAATGAGTCCCTAGTGAGATTCTTGGATGCATTCCAGTGGTGACACATTAATCGCTGTCTAGAAAAGACTGAATGTTATGCCATTTGTTTTCTGCACATATAACAAAGCAGCAATATTTCAGTTACTATGTGCTGAGTATACTGCCTAAATCAGGGGACTGAGTCATGCTCCCTCAGACAGTTGGCCGGGCCAGATTGGTGTTCCAGCCGCCACCCCCAGAATCAGCCACAGACTCATTTACGGCTGTTGTAAACATGTTTACAATAGCTGTAAATGAGTCCTTGGCTGTCATACATGAGTCCACGGCCAATTCCGGTGGTGGTTGGACCGAGGGCACGGGCCAGTTGATTTGGTGCCATGGGCCGGACTGCCTATCCCTGGCCAATAGTCTAACTCAGTATAAGGCAGCTTCCTATAATGTCATGACAGGCCCAATGCCTAAAATGTCTTACTATGGAGATGGTCACTCACAGTGTGTTGGTGCTGAACCATAATTGGGCATAACTTGGTAACAACAACCTTGTGTTGCCGGCTAATCTTCCTCACACTAGGTCAGATGAAAGGAACTACAGAACGAACTCACCAAAAGGTGGCTTCATTTTGGCAGTTTCACATCTGGCCCAGACATGGAAGAAGAAGGCCATCAAAAAGAAAAAGAAAAAAAGAACCACAATATAAATTTTTAAATTACTGGTTTTATTCACTCTGTATAGTGAACTCTAATCCATGAATGTTTAGGCCATTACATACTTGTCAGTCACTTAAGGTGCTATTAGGCTTTCTGGGGCTTCTTGATGGCAAAAGTGTGAAATGGCCAGTCTTCTGGAAGTTGTTAAAAAAAAACTTAGAAGAAAAAATTATATCAGAAGACAAGTTGGTGGATAACAATATTGCATAGAACTGAACTTGTTACAGAAGATCCAATAATTTTAATGGCGGGAAAAATCCACAAGCTATTCAGATGATAATGTATTTTCTTCACTTTGAGCAAAGAAGTACAAACCCTTGTTTAAGGGACACAGGAATTTAGTCTGCAAAGTATGTGTTGTATACTGAGTTGAGCGTGATGTGCAACAGCTAATGCCTACGCTATCTTTTTAACTTGTGGGAAGCTGCCTCTGCCATTGTAAAACAACAATAAGAGTTTGGCCACAGATAAAATTAAATTTAAAATTAAAAGAATAAAAAAAAACACCAATATTTTTTGAAAATAATCATACGAGAACTAAATATTAACATTATTGATGGGTCTATGTTGCCAGTGAGGCTTCTGGATACGTTAAGACTTCAGTTCCCCTGCCAGTGGCTATCTTGACTGGTAGGTTATAATAGTTGCAATTAATATATTTAAAACACACATAACAGAAATCTTCAAGTGTTTGATTACACAGGTCTGCACTCAAAAAACTGCATAGGCTTTTTTTTACTGTTTCTTACAGATTTTTATTTAGTGAAACTGAGAAAAATACTAAAAAAAATCTATCTCATCAAGTTTTCTGGCAAAAGTCGTGTTTTTAGTTTAATTTAGCATGAAGTTTGGCTTTAACCCAAAATCTGGTATCCTATTCTTGATTCTAAAAACCAGATCCAAAAATTATTTCTTACTTTCATTTAATATTTATTAGAGCTAGAATAATGCAAAGAGAAAATAAGAAGAATGGTGGGTTTGGGGTGTAGTCAGTGGTGGGCATCAGCAGGTTCACACCAGTTCACCAGAACCAGCAGCAGAAATTCTGGCTGGCTGTGCCCATCCAAGTTTTGAAATAAAGTAGTCCTAATTCGGGTGCAACACAGGGCTTTCAACCTGGCCACGCCCACCATACCACACCCACAGAGTAGGTAGTAAAAATGTTTGGAGCCCACCACTGGGTTAGTGGTGAGAGGAAGCTCAGATGATCATGTCCCAACAGGTTTATTTTGTTTGTAGCAAAAGGTGAACATATGCAGGAATCTTACTGGCTGGGTTGAGCATGTTTTGACATGTTCTCTGGGGTATTATAACTGAGTATAAACACGCCTACTGTCAGATTTGATCATGTTTCAACATGCTAAATAAGTTCAGGATCTTGGTTGCTCTATGAGCCACACTCAGTTTAAATCTTGCATTCAAACGTGACTATGCTCGTTTTTAGTTCTGTATTATGGCAACAAAGAAACATATGTGATTTTCTGAAGAAAGTGTATTTTGCTTACTTCAAGTTGAAACTTGGGGATCAAGGCAAAGCATGGGCTCCTCATAAGGTGCAAAGAAGATCTTCATTTGTGGTTTAAAGGTAAGAAAACCTAATTCCATTTTGGCATTCCTATGATGTGGCGTGAACAGCAAAACCACTCTACCGACTGCTACTTCTGTTCGGTAGATGTGAAAGGCTTTAATATGAAAAATAAAAAGGAGATATCCAGTTTGGATTATATCCTGAGCGATTTGGAGGATGGAGACACATTGCCTTCCCAGGACAAATTTTTCTTCCCAGCTCAGATTTTTCTGTTGATGAGGTACCTCGACTTTTTTTCTCAGAGCGAGCTCAATGACCTAGTTAGAGATTTAGGTCTTTCCAAAGATTAAGCCGAATTGCTGGGGTCAAGACTAACAAATAAAAACCTGCTGTCACCTGGAATATCATTTTCATGGTACAGGCACTGAGAGAAAGAATTCACTCAGTTTTTTCTCAGATGGAAATCTCATTTATTGTAATGATGTTCAAGGGCTAATGAAGTGCTTTGAAACAGAATGATTCATCTGAGTGGTGCTATTCATTGATTAATCTAAAACAAGCCTCAAAGCAGTCTTGATGCATAATGGAAACAGATTTGCATCACTTCCTATACGACACTGAATGCATTTTGATGAATACTATAATGATTTAACTGTGATTCTTGACAAAATCAAATATCAAGAACATTGCTGGAAGGTTTGTGGAGATTTTAAAATACTAACCATGTTGTTAGGCCAGCAGGCAAGTTTTACAAAATATCCCTGCTTCCTATGTTTGTGGTACAGTCGAAGCAGAGACCTCCACTGGACAAAAACTGACTGGCCACTTTGAGATGCCTTAATCCCTGGCAAAAACAAACAAACATTAATACGGCCTTTGTTCCAACAGAAAAGGTTTTATTGCCACCTCTTCATATTAAATTAGGGTTTATGAAGCAGTTTGTTAAATCATTGCCAAAATGTGGGGAATGTTTCAGATATCTGTGTTCCAAGTTCCCAAAACTGTCTGAAGCCAAGATGAAAGGGAGTTTTTACTGGCTCCTTCATATGAAAATTGTTATCCGATACCCTCTTTTTAGAAACAATGGGAGAAAAATAAAAGGAAGCATGGGACTCTTTCAAAGACATAGTTCACAAGTTTTTAGGGAATACTAAAAACCCTCATTACAAAACCATTGTACAACACATGTTGAATGCGTATAAAGCTCAAGGATGCAAGATGAACTTAAAAGTTCATTTCTTATAGTCCCATGTAGACTATTTTCCTGAAAACTTGGGAGCCTACAGTGAAGAGCAGGGTGAAAGATTTCACCAGGATGTCCGTGATATCGAGAGACGCTACCAAGGAAGATGGATTGTCAAGATGCTAGCTAACTACTGTTGGATGCTCAAAAGAGAAACAGAAAATGGAAAGTGAAAGCATGTTTGTAGGATCATAAAAGTGAAGAAAAGGTTTCACAGACAAAAAGAGTGAACATGGAATGTTAAGTATATATTATGAAGAAATTGTTTGTTTAATTATAAGAAATAATATGATTAGTTCATTGTAATAAAATAGTGATTTTCTCATCATTCTTATGTTTTTTAATACAAAGCCCTCATATTTTGAGGGGGGGAACTGTACATGATGGGGGGAAATCGAGGTCATTTTTGAATTCAGCACACTAGAAAACATAAAATTTACCAAAAATATCCTATGCAGCTGTTTTTTTTTTTTTTTTTCAGACTTGTATTATGAATCTAACCCAATTTGGCATAGTTTAAGTCAAAACTAGCCAGGCATCATAGTTCCCAAACATGGAACAGTTCCCAAATTTGCTTAATGGCTAGCACTGGAGAAAGTCTAGTCCTGTGATGGCAAACCTTGGCACTTCAGTTGTTCTTGAACGTCAATTCCCAGAAGCCCAGTCTCTGTGAATCCACATGGATGGGTTTACTGCACGTGGATTCAGAGACTTGGGCTTCTGGGAACTGAAGTCCAAGAATACCTGGAGTGCCAAGGTTCGCTATTACTGGTCTAGTCCAAGGAATAGGAATTGCTACGTTTATAAAAATGTATGCCATGAATTCTCACCCCCATGTCTTAGGAAGTGGACCTGATCCACGGAAGCTAACATTAGTTTTTAAAGTGCCACAATATTTTTGTCTTTTTGTTTTGTTTAGTCTCCGATATGTTTGAAACACAGACTAACAAAGCTACTATCTCAAAAATCTATAAAAGTGCAACTCCCAACACTGAAAGCATGTCAAAAAGTATCTGAGGCTGAGTGTGTATTGGTGGTATTTAAACACTTTAGTGCACTTGAATTTTCCAAGCATGTAATTCCCTCAGGTTTTGATGCTGACCCACATTAGCTTGAAACAACAAAAGCAAACCAGAATTGTGAGGAAAAATGTATTCACCATTGAGAGATAATTTTGCTTTAGCTTTCTCAAACAATTACATCACTTATTCTTAATCACACAACACCTGCTGTTTTTGTTACAAAAATTTGTCTGTATTGTCTGTATGTATAAATCCATTGTGGATTAACACTGGGCCTTTTCACTTCAGATAAAAGATTAATAAGGCTGAGCCAGGTTGGAAATTTGCAGAATTACTAATACTGTGGAGAGTGCTCACAAAATAGTGGCGCTTGAGGGCATCAGAGGAAACTGACCACTAGCCCACTTCTTTTCTACAATAACATCAAGGGTTAATTTAAAGTACTAGTTCCTCTTAATATTCTTAGAGCCCTAAATGTGCCAGGACCAGTTTTTCTGAAGGAATGCCTATTTGAGCCTCTTTGAATTATAAAATTGGCACAGGTAATCTGCTCTCCAGCAGATTTTTAGGAGATGCTCAGCTAGAAGACAACAAGGCCTTCTGAGCAGTTGGGACCACAGCTTTGCAGTTCTCTTCCTGGTGAGACCTAACAAGCCTCCTCTCTCACGGTTTTTAGAAAATATTCTAAATTATTATGGAAAGTATTAAATAGTTGATTTCTTGACGTTTTAATCAGACACTTCTCCTCCTTCCCATTTTATTGTTGCAGGCCAGAATCCTAGTAGCGTTTATGTCATGTTTCTACAACCTGCTGTGAGTAACAGACAACTATCAATAACATGCCTAACGATTGCCTAATTGCACAAGTGAGAGGGACCCTGGCACTCTAGCAATTAACTAAGAGGACTAAACTGATTTGCCCAAAAGCAAATAGCATTTATTATCCTTATCAGAAGGGTTGTATGTTAGGAGAGGATCCATCTGAGGAGCCATGTACAGTAAAAACCCGGGTTACAACCATCTCAGTTTAAGTTTGCTGCAGTTTACAATGACAAATCCTATGGACATGCCGTCCCAGTTTACAAATTTTTAATGTAATTTTTTTTGTTTACAACGATCAATTCAGGGCCATTTTTTATTTTTCAATGCATCCCTATGGAAGTTTCGGTTTACAATTTTTTCAGGTTACAACAGAGGCTGTTGGAATGGACCTCTGTCTTGACACACTTCTTTCTTCTCAAGCTGTTCACACTCTGAGCAACAAGAGTTCTCTGGAAGTATAACATAATAGAGTCTGCATTGAAAGGGAAGTGGATGCTGTAAGCAGGGAGTCATCCAGGGTAATGATTTTTTTTTCTCTAAATTACTCTGTTTAGCCATTGGAGTAGAGTTACTCTTAATTTCTCCAGGGATCTGGAGTATTTTCCCTTTTTGCTTGACATCATATATAAGACTGTGTCCTAAATACAGCATTGAAGGCTCCACAAAACAAGAAGTTCAAGTAGAGGTATTTACCAACTCTTACTCCCGCTTCCCAGATAAGACATCTTCTGTTAGAAAAAATAAGACTTCTGAAAAGTGACTCTTTCAAACTTTATAGAGAGCCAGTCTTGTGAAAAAATATACATCATATATCTTCAAAGGGAGACAGGAGCAATAATCAGCACTAAGTAAACGTAATAATAATTTCAAGTCAGAAATTATGATTTTTGAGGAAGAAACTCCACTCAGGGAACACCCAAATGAGGCTCCTTTCATGTCCCCAAGAACTGACACAGAGACGGGCGCTCAATCCGTCATGCAGTAGCTGGGTGTCAAACTGCCAACTTGCCAGTCTTCCAGCTAACAAGGTGAGCTTCTTAACCACTGAGCCACTGCAGCCCCTAACACTAAGTAACCTAGGCAATAACCCACCCCAGAACTGGAAATATATAAATCGGGAGGAAAGCATTCAAGGACAGGAAAATCAGCATTTATGATTAGGATAAATAATATATACTGCTGACTAACTAATCTATATACATTTCACAAAATAAATAATAATAATGGCCTCTATGCTAGATAGGGCTTATTCCAAGGGTGCCCAAACTATGGCTCGTGGCCCAGATCTGGCCCCCAACACCAATTCATTTGGCCCACGAAGCCCTCGTCGCTCCTGGGAGCAGAAAAAAATGTGCCAAAACGGGTGCATTTTACATCCGCTCAAGGAAGTGGTGAGGGCTTCGCTGGCTGGATGAATTGGTATCAGGGGCCGGATCCAGCCCCCAGTCCTTAGTGACTCCCCCAAACCATGTGACCGGTTCATGGTCCAAAAAGTTTAGGCACCCCTGGCTTATTCTAATATTGTGCAGTATTTATCTCTATGCAAGTATGTGATCCTACATTGGTTGTTTTGGTATATCCCCCTTCATCCAAACCACATATTGCCTCTCTTTCCAATCAACAGGAACAGAACCCATACCTTCCCAAGAAACATAGTTGTTTCTGCTGCCTTCCTGGCATAACTTGGGGTTTTGTTTCTTCCTCAGGTTGGTATTTAGCACTATGACTGCCTATGAAAGTCTTCTCTATATCAGAGGCTCTGGATAAAAAAAAACTGTTTAAAATATAGCTCTGGAGAAGAAGGAATGGGGCAGATGTGAATTTCAAATGAGAATTTCAAAAATCTCCATGAACAAAAACAGTTTTGAAGACAAGGCTTTTAAAGGTTCAGTTTGGATGCAAATCCTGGTAAGCTCTGCTCTCCTTTGAAATGAACAGTAACTAATCAAAACTGACTGGGATGAAACTTTTGTTATCTAGAAGAGGCCATAATTAGACTCCAATAATTTAGGCACCCGTATGCATGTATATATAACAAGGGGACTGTCTGTGGTAATAACCCTGCTGGAGTTATTGTAATACTTTTCATACTTACAGAATATGCATAGGAATATACATAATAGACATAAACTTTTACCACAGCAATGGAGGAAGCTGAAATATTTTACTAATGTATTTCTGTTTATTAGTACATCTTATATTTTTAGTGATAAACTGCATTCTTCAGGGATTCAGAAAAGTCTTGATTGAGCTGCTATAACCATTCTTATTATCTGTAATGTATATACACATTTCCCAGCAACCACTAGGGCAGTGGTGGCGAACCTATGGTACACATGCCAGAGGGGGCACTCCAAGCCCTCTCTGTTCACATGCGCGCTGCTGCCCCAGTACAGAGTTCATCCCGCCCCTCTGCCCAGCAGCCCAATGGGAGTACTTCCTCCCTCCCCCCCCCCAGCACAGCATTCACCCCACCCCTCTGTTTGGGCACTCTGTCTCTAAAAGGTTCACCATCACTGCACTAGGGCAATGGCCTCTTCCAACTGGCAGCTATGCCCGACACTGGCCTATATAGACAGGTTCACTAGAGAAGCTGATCTGGGAACCACATGGGTTGACCGTAACTGTAGTCTGGTTACATTTTTGTACTTCTGCACTCAAAATCTTACAGCATGGCTACTTTTCCACAGTTTGGGCAGCTGAGCCAGTCAATAACTCTTGACTCTCTAGCTTCTCACATCGGAAAAGTGAGTCTAGGACCTAAACACCATTTCAGAACTTTTGAGTCTTTCTAAGTGCACTGTAGGAAAACAGTGTCTGAGATTGCCCTCACACTTGAAGTTGGCTCAGACAGCTGTTTGCCTTTAGGGAAGCTTCTCAATGCTCCAGGCTTAAAGTTCATAGACACTACCCAGAGCTGCTGAGAGCCAATGGGCAGCCCTCCTTGTCTTATTGATGGAGACAGATAACATCTCCCTGAAGGATGGCAAGCTGCCACTGACATTCAGAAAGGCCATATCCTGGTTTACCCTGAAGATATCATCATTGTATATTAACAGCTTCATCAGTAATCAAGTGGTCTCTAATCTCACCTCCCTGTTCCGTCAATTACAGAAGCACAGATGGCTCCCTTCAGCAAATCTCTCTCTCCCTCCCCACCCCTTTCTCTCTCTCTCTCACATATACACTTTGAGCCACAAATGTTTTCCAGTTATGTCACTTAGTTTTAAAACCATTTAAACAGGGTTCATTTCAAAAGGAAAAGATGTTGTGACAGCAAAAGGCAAATTTTTGGAAGAACAGTTACATTTGGGCCTCTGTTCTCCCAACCTTAAGGAAAGGAACTCACTTGATTGCTGTTTCTGTAATAAAAAAACACAAATGTCAAACAATAAAAAAAAAATCCACAAGTGATTGGGGTTTTTATCTTTTTTGCACTATATCTCCCAGATTGTGTCAACCACCAACCTGATTCTTGAATTTGTCTTGTATCAGAATGAGCCAGCTGCAATACAATCTTCTGTTTACTATGAAAGATGTCTCCCTTGTATTCAGGCTTACTCCTAGGAAGCTAGAATCGATGACCTTCTGAGCAACTGAAATGACTAGGGAAGAAAAGTGGCAGGCTATTTGCCCTTCACATGGCTTGTCAGCTTGGATCAGCCACTGCAAGAACAGACTTATAGTCAGCTGCATCTTTATTGCCACTTGCTAAGACTTCTCAGGCACAATAATGTATATATTTATTTAAAGCCTTTTAATCCCACCTTTATCCTTAAAGCATCTGCAATCAGCTTAGAAATATGTCCCTTCTTCTGGACATACAAAGTAAAAGGCATGACACGCAAGGAAAAAGGGAAGATAATCACCCACTCTTAAAGGTACAATGTTTATGATAAGTAGCTGGAATGGAGTCAGTTCAGGCACAATATTCGAACAGCTGGGAGTGAGGCAGAAGCAGAGGTTCTCTTTGAAGAGGCAGTCAAATGTCTGTTTCTCTATTTTTGCTATTCTGTAGGCTATACATAACTGCTTCATTCTCAGGAAATAATACTAATTGTGAGACTTCAGTGGTTTGGTCCAGGTTCAAAGACATTTCCTTGCTACAGAACAGCACAACAGCAGCATGAACTAACTCTTGTCTCATTCTGGTTTTTTGGTGTGTGTGTTTTTGGTAGCAGAATTGCATAACTCTGGCTGAAACACAAGCCTTTCAACAGAGAGGAAGCAGCTGCAATCCAGATCTGCATATGAGTCGAGCTGGTCTAGAGCTTGAAAAAAAGTATTATTTTCCTAGAAACAGCCCACTCCTATTCCAGTTGTGCAATTCTGGGAGCTGTGATTTAAAAAATAATAATTAGCTGTCCCAAACTTAGCAACATATCAGGCAGGACCATGATAGAACTGACTATTGAGACTGGATGAGACAGGAATCCAAAATAATGTCCTTTGGCAATGAGTGAGTAACTTGATCAAGATGTTGTTTCCTATCACTTCTAGCTAACTCATCAAATACAATGTGTACACTATGCACACTGTGTACAATGTGTACCTATGTACACTGTGTACATAGGTAAAGGTCGCTCTTGCTAGAAAGCCAGTTGTATCCAACTCTAGGGTTCAGTGCTCATCTCTGTTTCAAAGCCAAAGAGCCAGCACTGTCTGCTTCTGCAGACATTTCCATGGTCATGTATGTAGCAGGCATGACTAGACACGGAACGCTGTTACCTTCCCACCAAAGTGGTCCCTATTTATCTACTTGCAATTTCTTGCTTTCGAACTACTAGGTTGGCAGGAGCTGGGACAAAGACGGGAGCTCATTCCATCTTGCAGTATGCTGCAATCGAACTGCTGACCTCTCACCTTCCAGTCAGCGTCTTAGACACTTGAGCCACTACAGTCTTGATTATGCAAATATTTTGGATGACACCCAAAAGGTGGGGTTAATGAAGCAAGACAGGTCTCCTGCTACTGGAAGATGTCAGTTTTCATCTTTTTCCTAGATTACGGTTTTGTGTTTCATCTGATAGCACACTTCATATTATGAACTGAACCACAAACTGAAAGGCAATAATAGGTGTTGTGGTAATATAATATAGAACACCATAGGATGTTCATGGAACATGTCAAACTGAGTCTGGAGTCAATGGCCTTTTATCAAACTATATACAGTATATATCAACACATTAGAAGCATATTTAAAGTACCTTGAGAAATGCATAGATCTATGAGAGTGCAGAATTACATTAGTATAGTATGGCAACCTGAAAATGATGAAGAATAAGCAGAACAAAGTCAGAGGAAGTGAAAATTGAAACTTCTAACTTTCTAATAAATAAAAAGCAAAATGCAGCAACCCTTTTCGCAAAAATGCAAACACATGGAAAAAACTTTTTCGTTTCAAGTCTGCCTTGAACCCCCTAGAGTAATCAGCTGACAAGCAACAAGTTCAAGGAATGGAAAAACTGGCTATTGCTATTTCTCACATGCCCTTTTTTAGTTCATGAAGTACAATGTGCAGTGGGAAAATTAAACTGCAAGCTGCTTATTCAGCAGAAAAGAAACCAATCTGGAGGTTCACTCAAAATTTAAAGAAATCCATCTTTGAGTCTGAAGGTTATGAATCTCCTGATGTCTGTTCAAACAAATCTAACAATCAGAGTTTTACAAGTGCTGTATATCATAGGTCAAAGAATGGTAAACAGAATATATTTCTTTTTTGTTTGACTTGTGTTTAGGTACAGAATAGAGGGTAGTGGCCAGACATACCAAAAATAGTGATGTCACCATTTGAGATACTGACCAGCAGAGTCTGGATTTTTAGACCAGAAAGGTAACTCTTCTAAACGCTAGCTAGGGTTGGCATTGCTGGAAACACTGAATTGATCCATATTGAACCCTTTGTTCTGTATTTTTTGGGGGTGTATGTGTTTAAAATTTATGCTCCTTAGTCAGCACAGACTCGTGACAATATTGTGTACTGACAGAGTATTTCCGAGTGGATTTGCCCCTGCCACACCCTTGCCTGCAGTGTTGATGATTTGTGGCTTGGGAGCCCAGAAAACACAGGCAAACAGTTCTTTGTGAGGCAACAGAAACTTTTACTCACGAGGTGAGGTGCAGGAAAAAATATTTACAGTGATGACAAAATAACAAGCTTAGCTTCAGCATACAGGAATGGCATATACACAAGAAGTTCACAATCCTTAGAGAGTTTCAGATCACTCTCTTTGCTTACCCAGTAAGCTTTATCACAGAGTCCTTGTTGGCTCCTTGCAGACACTTGCAGACCTTGATATGAACAGCTGTTAGGCAAGTTCTTGGTAGAAGCAAGCTCCAGGACAAAAGACCAACATTCCAAGCTGTTTGTATCCACTGACACAAGCAGTTACTACCACAAAGTGGCAAAATGACAAAGTCACTGGCCCATAAGATTACCTCCAAGATGAGTACTCCAGCAAGACGACCACTCCATTAGGGCAAGGCATTAAGGCAAGGCAAGGCAACTTGGCTTTTGGGCGTGCTACATTTTATGCACAAGAGGCTTCTCTAATTAGCTGCTGACCCTGAGCAGCTGGCAGTTCTCTAGAATAGTCCTTAAAGATATACACAACCATTTATCCATGATGTAATATGTGCCACCCCCAGGCACTGCTACTAACATGTACATTTTTTTTTGTTCAGTTGCACAGTCAAGTCCAATCCTTTGCAACTCCATGGACCACCACACACTAGGCTCCTCTGTCATCTGCCATCCTCCGTAGCTTGCCCAGATCTACACCCACTGCATCAATGATGCCATCTCATCCTCTGCTGCCCCCTTCTCTTTTTGCCTTCAACCTTTCCTAGCATCAGGGCGTTCTCAAGTAAGTCCTCTCTTCTCATTTGGTGGCCAAAGTAAAGTACTTCAGGTTCAGTATTTGTCCTTCCAAGGAGCAGTCAAGTTTGATTTCCTTCAGGATTGAATGATTACAATAGCCCTGTACAATTCACTATTACTGTATTCTCATTTGCGGAGGTATGATTAAGGCTGAGAGATGAGAGATTTGTCAGGACAGATGCACAAAACCAAGCCTCTGTATGTTGTAACAAGGTTTTTTGTTGTTCAGAAATTTGTTAACTGCTGCTTTAACTACCCTGCTTTCTCAGTGCTTCAACAATGGTCCAAGGAACAAGATCCAAGCTGTGGGAAAAGGAGTAGAACTAAAGGTAGGTGAAATAAAGAATAATTCCATTTACATTACTTGTGATTAACAAACCTCATCCATTTCAATGGAATTTTGGCAGTAGCATGTAACTTTGGATTTCAACTATTTTTATACCCACTGATGTGAGTTCAGTGGCAAAAATATGACCAACAAACTGCTACAAGTTAAGAAGCTGGAACATTAACTTACTATTACACACCATATCATTGATTACTGTAAAGCGCTCTACATGGGGCTGCCCTTGGTGACCATTCAGAGACTGCAGCTGGTCCAAAATGCGGCGGCCCGGATAGTGATGGGATGCGGGCGTTATGCTCATGCCTCACCACTGCTCCGGGAGCTGCACTGGTTACCAGTATGTCTCCGGGTGCAATTCAAGGTGCTGGTCATTACCTTTAAAGCCCTATATGGTAGTGGGCCAGGATACCTCAGAGACCGCGTCACCCTAAGAATGTCTGTCCGTCCCACCAGGGCGGATCGGAGGGGCTCTCTTGTTATTCCATCGGCTAGGGAGGCTCATCTCTCTAGCACTAGGAAGAGGGCCTTCTCTGTGTTCGCCCCGGCCCTGTGGAACCTCCTCCCAACTGAACTGCGCCTACAAACAGAGCTCCTGCCCTTCCGGAAGGGCTTAAAAACCTGGCTGGCGGGACAAGTGTGGGGACCAAGGTATGTGGGATCCCACACAGGGTGGTTGATTTAAGGGATAGCTTCCCTTGCTGTGGGTTTTATTCCGCGGGGTTGTTTGTTCCCGGTTTTTACTTCTTGTTTTTATGATCCTTTTTACAGTTTTAAAATTTTAATTATTAGTATTTATTGGATGGGGTTGGGTTTGTGATTGTGTTTTGTCTTGTAAGCCGCCCAGAGTCGGGTATACCCGATTGGGGCGGGATAATAAATGTGAACAATAAATAAATAAATAAATCATGCGGCTGGTAAGTAACAACAAATATAGTACAGTATTGATTTCTTAACTAGCAGCAATTTGCCACTGAAGTTTATGCTGTTGCCCTTTCAAGAGCAGACAAAGTAATATGATTCAGCCAATCGGTTTTAGAAAGCAGATTTCAAGTACCTGTGATTACCAATTCCAAAATAAAAGTTATCACAGATTATCATCAACAGTAAAATTGCATAGAGTACTGTTCAATATGAAAATTAAAAAATGAGATGCTATGAAATCTGTCATAATCAGAGTGGCCAGTAAACCTACATGCCACATGTAGGTAGGCACTCTTACACATTATCAATTACCTTCTAATTTATTCTTTGCTTCTATATTTCAAATATAGTCCATGAATATTAGGCAGCACTGAACAATCTCCTGAAACCAAGCCCTGGTGAGCTAAGCTTTAAGCTGAGTTGTATTCATAAACATGCACTGAGTCACTGTTTATACAGCCATGACCCATTGATACACTGCAAGTGGTGAACATGGAAATAAGTGTCAGAAACAAACACCCAACACCTGCTATACAGAATGAGAGAGAATCACTTATCTTAAATAACAGTAAGAAAGATCAAATACCTCAGCCACAGAAACAAGATAGGATTGCTGAAGGATCGCTTCAGTCAGCTTTATAGGACCTCTTGCTCATTCTTTATTAATTCAGTAACTTCTTAACTAAAGTACCTGCCTACCATCCTCTGACAGTAAGAAACCTACCTCAGCATCTCAAAATATCTTCATATCCATCCAGTATGTTTTATTATGCTAAAAAGGCCTAGCTAGCTAGACAGCTCAGTGACTTGAGGTTCAATTCTCCACTGTGCATCAGTAAACTTGTGTAGTCTTGAGCAAGATGCTGCTAAAAGAATGGGATGGTAATGATTTCTGAGTACTCTATGCCTAGAAAACCCTGAAAAGAGTTGCCATGTTAGACTTTACTTGATTGCATGCAAATATTATTATAAAGGTCAGAATTAAGACTAAAGTCCAATCAAAATGTCAATAATTTTTCTGCCCCATCAATATCTCCTTAAGCACCTGCTATTTAACTTACAAATGCCAGACAAAAGCAGGCAGGCAGATTTTGAAAATACCAACCATCGTCACCAAGTGTTTACTGACTTTGCAATGTACTCAGAATTATGTTTCTATCCCTACCTTAATTCTTCTAAACAGCTCAAGGGGACATTTGTCAGGTTATCTCATTTTATCCTACCAGGTCTATGTGAATAATTGACTCCTTGTTATTTTCATTAACATACAAATTTTCAAATACATTTCCCCATAAAATATTTCTCCTCCCTCTCCCTAGGGATGTTCTTCCACCTCTGGGGTCCCAATACTAAGAAACAGGTAAGTGATTATCACAATTCCTGCAACCCCACTAGTTGGCTTCCCGCTTCAGGCCACAATAAACCTTTGTCATCTTAACAGCTATCACACAATGAATGTACCTCATTTTTGGGTGATAGTTATTATTATTTAGATCAGTGGTGGTGAACCTATGGCACGCATGCCAGCCCTTTTTGTTGGCACGCACGCTGTCGCATCCTCCTTCCCCCCAGCACAGAGTTCACCCCCATCCCTCTGCCCAGCAGCCCAATGGGAGCGCTTCCTCTCTCCCCCAGCACATAATTCAACCCACCCCTCTGCCCAGCAACCTAATAGGAGCACTTCCTCTTTCGCCATCACTGGTTTAGATGATGCAAATATCATCTTACACTGGTATGTACCCTGTGCCTCTTTTTCATTGCCAGGAGAAAAAAATAAGTTCAAGACCTGTTTCTTAGATCACCTGAACATGGCCCTTGGAAATGTTTGCCTTTCATCTAATTGTCATCTATCAAAAATTATTTAGGTGGAAGAGTTCATAGATCTCTATCGTGTCCATCAGTTAACACAATAGCCCAAATTATATTGTATTTTAGGCTACCATAATGCAATCAACATAAATCATGTCAAATTTCACAAGTTAAGAAATTAACAAAGGCATTTGCTGTTTGCGCCAAGCCATACAACCCAGTGTATGATAGCAAATGTCTACATAACTTCCTTACTTGAAAAATTCCACTGCCAAGATTTATACTAAGTGCATTACACTATCAGGAATAATTAATAGAATTCTAGTGATTAGCTCTAAATTGAGTCTCCTCACATCTTTTCTCCATTAATCTTTGACAGATTATTTGCTGTTGGGGCTCATTTGAATTTTCTCATCCACCCCACCCCACCCCCCCACCCCAAACTACAGTAGCACACAGAAACAAATATCACTACTTGAATATCTTATACATTGGCAGCTCAGGGTTTCGACTTTACAAGGGCAGACAAAGCAACATGTATTTGGTATCTTTTTATTCTTGGAAACTGAGAAGGCCATAAGTAACTCTGATTTTTTAAAAACATATTTGTGTGGGAAATCTTTAATTTAATTAAGGAAGTCATATTTTCTAAGAAGTACTACTGATGAGCTTAACCAGTGGCACAAATGTTGTTATAGCAGACATAAGTGAGATTTTGGCTGATAGTCCCAGTAGGGTGAGGCTGCATTTCTGTATAGGCAACTGATTGGCCATTACTGTATATGAACAGATTGATGGACTACCTAGGCCAGTGATGGCGAACCTTAGCACTCCAGGAGTTCTTGGACTTCAATTACCAGAAGCCCAAGTCAGCTCTCCTGCTGATCAGGGTTTCTGGGAATTGAAGTTCAAGAATACCTGGAGTGCCAAGGTTCGTCATCACTGGCCTAGGCCTTTGGTATTGATCATGTCCTTATATTCTTTAAATTCTTACATGCCTGGTTATCATTCCAAAACAGCACAGATCAGAAACAGACTGATTCACTTATCCTTAATTACAACTGACAGAATTCAGTATGAAGATCATCTTAGCAAGTCCTGCTGATGTTATAAAATGGCACAGGTACCGCTCCTGTTTTTTTATTCTGTTGGTGGGTTGTGCCCGAAGTACATTATTCTAGACCTTGCATATTTGGCTCTGATCCTGTCATATTTAGAAGCAATGTTAATCATGGCTTTGACTTTTTAATGTCTATATAGTGGTATGACAGGGAATGCATGCAACATCCCCATACTTTATTAATACCATTAATATTAGATGAAAGTGAAGAAGCATGTGTTCTTCTCTGGTACCTCATGGGAATCTGCTTATCTAACAACACCAAGTGGGTTCTCTAGAATTCTAATAATGGAGTTTTCTTTGCATAATTGTGAAATTATTAATTAGTTACTCCATGAAATTCACATAACTTTGCTAAAACCACAAGTCCAGCTGAAGAGAATGCATGCCCTTCCAGTATCCAAGGGTGCATGTTTTGCTGCATCAATAAAGAGTGCAAATGATTCCTGCTGGAACATTTTATTTAAAAAAAAAACAGACACCCATACATTACCCTCTTATCTATTTTTAGAAAATAAATAAAGAGGAACTCTACAATTCCCCCGGTCCCCAAGACTCTATATTCCTTTAAACCAGTGTTTCCCAACCTTTGATTTTTGGGTTTCAATTCCCAGAAGTCTAAGTCAATCCCCCAAAGCACTGATCAGCCAATGTAGTGACTTGGGCTTCTGGGAATTGACATCCCCTTGTGGTGTGTGGGCTTTACGTTGGGAACTACTGCTTTAAACTTTATATATTTATTGATGTATGCTACTTTGTGAAATGCCTACCTGTGGTATAACCACTCTTACAGTAAACACCAGTTCTTCATTGCTGATTGCAATCACTGTTTCTGTCATAATACTGTATTTCTGTTATCCTTTTTTTTAAAAATAGCCCATGCAGAAAATAAAGTTAATTAGGATTTATGTGAGTTGTCATGAGTTGCCACAACATTAATTATGCATATATTCCTACAAACTTCCTTTGCTGTATGATAGTGTTCCTCCAGATATATTCAACTTCAACTCCAAACATCCACAACCATTAGCTAGTAATGGTGCCAGTTGTTCCACATATCTGAGAGGTACCTAGCTAGAGAACACTATTCTAGTTACTTAGTGTCAATAATTATCTTGGCTGTTCTTTTTATAAATGCCAAATGTTTTTCAAGGGAATTGAGTTCTCTGAATGCATGTTACCCTTCTCTAAATTCCTGCAACATATACCCTCCCCTAAGTGAAGAATTAAAAGTGCGAGCACTAGAATCCTATTTCAATTCCATCAGGACACCAGGCCTTGTGTTGTTGATTCTGTGGTAGGACTACCACAAGTGCCAAGCTAAAGGAAAAAAATCTATCTTTTATCTGTGTTGAAAGGCTCCTAATTGTTTTATAGAGAATTTTATTGTATAGTATGTATAATTACGACTTTCTGTTTTATAGCTATTGCACTCTTTGTGAGGGTAAAGAGCTAACAAGTAGCTGGACTTGGCTGAACCCTTGTAAATCTGAATGGTATGATATGGCACTAGTGTCAGAATGCCTCTTTTTCTGGCACTATAACAGAGAAGGGCATGGTCAAGTGGTTAACATAAGAGAAGTCAAATTTCTTTTGGGTTCATGCCAAACAGGTAGACTCAGCAATTATTCCACTAAAGTGGTAGATCACCAGTGCTGAGATTCACCTGCTTTTGCTGTTACAATCAGATTTCAAGGCTCATCTGCTTTTATGTTTTAGATTACCAGTCCACAGGTTTGTATAACCTTCACAATCCTGTAACAATTCAGATCGTTTCTTGTTTCCACTTCTCAGAACATGAAAAGCTGTGCACAGACTGGTTTCTCATCTACCCCAGTACTGTCTATTATGGTCAAAGCTTGATAAAGTACCTATCTAAAAATCTATAACTCCATAATTTTTGTAGGGGCCATGATGGTTGGGTGCTTCTGTGAGCTGTAGTCCAAAGTATTTTTCCAAGTTCTGCTTCAGGCATCTCTCCAGGGCCTCAGGCAGAAGTCCTCTCTATCACTAGCCTTTAATGAAAGATGTGGAAAGTCATTCTGTACAGAAAAGCACATATTCTACAACAGTGGTTCCCACAGGGTACTTCAATTCCCAAAAGCCTAAGTCAGTACATTGGCTGATCAGTGCTTTGGGGAATTGATTTAGGCTTCTGGGAATTGAAGTCCAAAAACTAAAGTTTGGGAAACACTGCTCTACAATCTTTATCCAAACGTTTGAAAGTCCCTCAAGAAGTCTGCTTCTCAAAACAGAGAGAAAAGATGACTTTATGTTATTTGATCATTGCCCTAGTACTGAGATCATACACACAAACGTTTTGGATGACAAGATTATAACTGGATAACAACTGGATTACAATTGTCATATTACACTGGATTACAGTAAAACCTCGGATAACACTAAAACCTGGTTCCACAAGTCTTGGTGTTATCCGATTTTTAGTGTTATCTGATGCATGTTAAAATCCTATGGGATCCATAGAGATACATTGTAACCACACAGGCTTTAGCGGTTGTTATCCGATGCATCCCATAGGATCTTAATGTTATCCGATGCAATTCTTCCCCCCAGATTGCTTAATGTTATGCGATTTTAGTGTTATTCGATACTAATGTTATCTGAGGTATTACTGTACAATATACATATTTTTAATATATATTTTAAAAATGCCACGTTGGGTCCTTTACAGGAGAAAGGTGGGGTAAAAGTATTTTAAATAAATACATATGTAAATAAATAAAGAGGCAACATTATAATGAGCATATTAATAGTATCAGCTGATCTGGTCGGGTCAGTGAATTCTGGAAAGGACATTGGAAGGCCAAAAGTTGACAGCCATCATTTTAGAGAGCGGCAGAGGGGAATGTCTAATTTCTGTTATAAATGATATACTGTATCAAGAAAGAGAACATTTTTGTGACTTACTTTAGGGCAAAAAGAAAAGGATGTGTACTGCAGTGCTGACATTAAATCTATCAGTCTGTCAGAAAAGGTGCTGTTCACATGCCTAACTCTTGCCCAGACAAATAAGAGGAGAATGTCACATCAAAACCATTACCAGAAAATGAGAGAATAATTCTTCCCTCCTCTGTCATTATAATTATATCCACAATTGTACAAGCAAGACACCCATCTTTTCTCTGGGAGTGGAGAAAGTCAAAAACATCAATCTTTCCTGAAATGCTAATTTATTCAGTAGGAAAAGAACTTACATTACCAGATGTTATAATTGTTGTAGAAGACTTGAAAGCAGAGAGAGAGAAGCTCACCCTGGGAGAAAATTATTTGCAGTGGGAATGATTTTCTACAGACCTTTTCAATTTCCTTTCAGTCTAAGGTCATCCCTTTCCATTAATACTACTGCATCCACACCTTTATAGATTTGTTTTTTTAGAATGGAAAGAAAATTGCATTTCACCACAATTCATAAGCTCTCTTATATTTTTCAAAATTTTTCAAATCTCATCCAAAATGCAAAATACCCCTGGTTTTAGTTACCTAAAAGAAAAACAACCCACAATAACAGAATGTACACTGTTATGGACTTGTCACTTTCAAACAGAAGTCAACATGCTCTACATTCAAGGTGTTGGAGAATAGATACCATCAGATACAACTCATTCTATGTGCCAAAATTTGAAATTTTAATCTCTGAATTACAGCTTCCAAAATACTGGTACCCGAGTCAGCATGAGAAAGAGCCTCTTTGAAGACTGTGGTATTTTTGAACCACAATCAGGCTTACCTTGGTAATGGCAACCTTGTGTTGCTGGCTAATCTTTCTCACACTAGGTCAGGCAAAAGGAACTGCAGAATGAACTCACCAAAAGATGCTTTCATTTTGGCATTATCACATCTGGCCTAGACACAGAAGAAGAAGCATAGCTAGCCAATTTTCAGAGTTCTAGGTATGATTTGGACATATGTTTCCTATGGAACACTGGCTGGTTTAGGTGTCTAGCTCAAATTCCCATTGTGTCTCCTGGGAGCAGAGTCATCCTGTATAGTCATGGGCAAGCTGCACAGACCCAGAAGAAGGGAATGGTAAACCACTTCTTTGTATTTTCTACCTAGAAAACCCTGGAAAGAGTCACCATGTCAGAACTGACTTGATGGCATACAATTATTATTTATTTCTATGGAACATAATTCCATGTTCTCACTGAAAATACCAATTCTGTATTAATGTAATCTAACTTTAAAATGCCATGGCATTATAAAACCATTGATATGTATATGAAGTTTGTTAGCATTACAAATCACACCATCTGCCTACCAAGTGCCCATAATGATGTAAATAGAAATATCATTGGCCCTTATAAAAAAAATAAAGAAACATTAGAGCAAAAGCTATACTATAAAATGTGAGAGTAGATTTAAAATTAAATTTGAAAAGTGGCAATACATTATACAGTGTTATAAGACAGACAACGCAGTAAAATCTTTACTACGCATAAAGCCTAATTTATGTTCTCTTAGAAAGTTGATATGCAGGTACTAAGAAGATGTGTTGTGGATACCCCAAAACCTGAACTTTGCAAATGGTAGGATACAAAAAAGGGGAACTGATGATGACTGTAAATCACACAAGTGCTCACCGGATAGAGGCAGTTCTTCAGATGTTCTAGTGGAAGACCCAACCAGCATCTTGAATTCTGCCTGTGCAGAGATCGGTGCAATGCACTTAACAAAGCACTCTTTTAAAAAGAGGTCTGCATTTTGCACAAGCTATGATTTCTGAAAAGTTTTCAAGGGTATTCGCAAAGAGAGCACGGCACAGTAATCTAAATGAGATGTGATTAAGGCACGAATCATTGTGACCCAATCTTACCTCCCCAGGGAATGATGCAGCAGATGAACTTAAGCAAGAGAACTCCTGTCTCCTATCACCACCTAACCCTCTAGGATTAAAACTGGAAACAGGAGCCCCTCTAAATTTATGTTGCTTTTTTGATGAAGACTTGAAGAAATAGAGTTGAAAATGAAAGAAAAACAAAGGGGGTGCAAAGTTGACTTCGAATGAGAAATATTGGAGCCCATTCATTCTTGCATTAATAATCTGCTGGTGGGTCACATTTAGCTCAAGGATGCTCCCCACATACCATACATAAGGCTTAAATCAATGTTTGCATTTTCTATGTCTACAGTACAAATATCAAACCTAAATTAGCTAGAATGTACATTCAATTTTAAAATGGTTTTTCTCTCTCTACTATCCATATGAACAACATTCTCACTTATGCAAGTAATGTTCAAAAGACCTTCAACTATGACATTCTATGCATACTAATTTGGAGGTATTGCTATTTTGGAAGTACTGTATTGCTATGCAGCAAAGCTTCCTGCCTGGTAAGTGTATTTAACAGGTTGGGTGAACTTCAGAGGTTCAGGAATGTACACGCTGGACCTCAGAGGTCTACACCTGTTCCCATAACCCTCACCCTTAGACCAATTTCTTATAGACATGTTTTATTACCTGAAAAGCTCCTTATGCCTTCTAATGGCTAAATTCATTTTAATACTTTTCTCAAGCAGTGTGTACCAAAGAATCTGTCCCCTCTTAAAACACAGCACAATGCCCACTCCCCTCTAGATCCATGATGGCAAACCTTGGCACTCCAGGTGTTCTTGGACTTCAATTTCCAGAAGCCTAAGTCAGCACTCCTGCTGATCAGGGCTTCTGGGAATTGAAGTTCAAGAACACTGGGAGTGCCAAGGCTCGCCATCACTGCTCTAGATGGTGTAACACTGTTTCTTTCAGTATCTTTTAATTGGCAATGTAGGGTTACTTTTGGGCCCCTAAAGGCCACATAAAACTCATTCCTGGTATAGATGCTTGCAAACTAGAAGTGATGTGTCAAAGTGGGGGAATAGTCTGTGGGAACATTTGAATTAACTACCATTTGGCTTATGATATAGCTTTGATCCTGCCAAAAGCAGCATTCCAAAACAGAAAGATTCCCAGATCTTTATGGTATCAAAATTATTGGCATAAAGTCAGATTGATCTGAAATAATTTGCTAGTTAAACTTCCCACAATATATTTCCCAAGCAAAGGAGTAAAGGGAAGTTGTAACAAAAGAAGGAAATGTGATCATTATTTGTTAAATAGGTTGCACAATATACATTCTAAGCTAATTATCGAAACACTCAAGAGCCTTTTGTTACATGACTTCTTTCTGCTGTTTTCTTGGAACCGCAAAAACAGTGGGTTAGCAGCAGTACAATAGCAAAGCCAGGGTTCAAGACTCCAAATTGCTCATGTGGTATGATTTACAGGTCTGATGATGTCAACTTTCTTCTCCCTCAAACTTCTTGGTTCTTTTTTATGTGAACTATAAGGTACAGTTGTACCTCGCTTAAAGAGCATAATGTGTTCCACGGGATTGCTCTTTAAGCAAGTTTGCTCTTTAAGCGAAACCCCATTGTAAGTGACCAATTGTGACTTCTGATGGGGGTGATTGCAAATCCCGATATATTTGTTAAGCAAGTTTTTGGTTGGTTTTATTTGTTAAGCGAAGCAAACCTTCAGAGAAAATTCTGCTCTTTAAGCGAGGTGCTCTTTAAGCGAGGTGCTCTTTATGCGAGGTTTGACTGTATACTACAGCTGAATGAGAAAGGGAGTAGATTTTCCCAGAAATTATGCTGCTTTGAGTTATCCCTTCTGCAGATGCAAAGTATCTATGATACTGACCAGACAACTGACCCAGTTCTGGAAACTGTCGTGATAAGCACCTGCAGTTCAAAATGCATCACTATGTAACAAGTTGTTGGGTATTTCTGAAATCACTCTGTCTGGAGGCATTCATTCAGCTTGGTTGGTTGTTTGATCTCATTCTGTGCATGTTGAGAAGTTACACTGTAAGAGAGTCCAAGAAGTATTTATGTTGCATGCTTGGGCATATCAGAGGGAGCAACATAGGCCATGTTCCAGCAGAGCAGCCACTCAAACAATTTGAAAACAGAACTTGGGAAAGTTACACTGGAGAGTTATAACTCCCAGTAACCCCTGAATAGAATTGCCATAATTCTCTCCCATAGAAGTATACTTGACAAAAATGGGTGGGTGTGTTTCCCCAAGTGGAACTCTTTATGAGTAAAGGTGCGGGAAAGCCCCCCCCCATTTCATCCCACACCTGTCAGAGAGAGAAGAATTTACCCCAGATTCAAAAGCATCAGCTCTCCCATTTTGGCGACTCCGAAACTGCCAGAGGAAGAACAAGGGAATGGAGAGGACAGGATGATGGACGAAAAAGGGACGCATGCATACACAGGGAGGAAGATGCTGCTGCCCCAAAGGCATGCAGCCCTGTGAGGGGGAACCTGGTCCCATGCCCACCCTGTTTGGCGCACCTTCCCCTGCAAATGAGGTGAGAGTGGCCTCCTAATTGGACTCTTGGGAGGGCCAGGGATGGCACTGGCTGAAGCAGGCACTGCCTCCTGGCTCCCCTGGGGGTGGTGGATGGGCGGGTTAAAGACTAACTGCTATAAGTGAGTCTTTAAGGTAGCACAACATTATTTTAATGGTGTGTTATAATACACAATCAGTAAGTTTTAAAAAACTGGGACTTTAACATGAATTTTATTGAACTGGCCAGGACAATTTTTTGGACCTTGAATCTGGGACAATCCCGGTTTTCTTGGACATATGGCAACCCTACCCCTGAAGATATTAGATTGAGGGTTTTCAGTTTGTTCTGGGATTTTCCAAAGGCTCTGCCTAAAAGTGGCAAAAGTTAAGATGGATGGTAGTAAATTTACTGCAATCCCTGCCCTTTGTTAATTGCATATTTCCTCCAGCAAATTTAAGGTGTCAAACATGACTCACTTTCCCCATATTTTATTCTCACATCTATGAAGTAGGTTAAGTTGACTGAAAGTGACTTCCTAATGATCACTTAGTAAGTTTCACAGCTGTGTGCATACTCCTGCACTTTCAAAGATGTCTAACTCCTAACCATTACACCACACTGTCTCCTTTGGATAACAGAGGTGATGAATCCAGCCCTTCTAACGTGTATGCTGTTGATCTGTAAGTACTAATGTTTCCCGTATCATTGTATGCAAGAGTAGTTGGTGAGCCACCTTAAGCAAATGGCAGTGTATTGGTACTTTTAAATCAAACAAACAACATTAACAATCAGAAGTATATAAATCTTATCATTTTCAGGCCTTGTTCTGTATATTTGCACTTTCACAATTTCAGTGTTTGGCTAATATAGCCAAAGTTTTGAAAAACAGATAGTGTCATAACAACAAAGACTCTTGTGGCATATTTAAGATGAACAATCTTTCTTTGAAGTGAATTGGAGGTCAGTAAAATGAATACCCAGAATTTGGGGTGCAAAATCCTAGTTGTGTACCGCCCAGAGAATACACTAAGCGCTATCGGGAGGTGTATAAGTGTAATTGCTATTGCTATAATGAAGGTCAGAGGAAAGGTCCAGTCTTCAGTAGTGTTGCCACAGAAACCAACAAAACTGTGTATATACTACACAGTTTCTTGGCTCAAAAATTAGTAATACAGCATATACGCTATTTGAGGTTAAAGGCAGGTTTAGTATATAATTTACAACATAATCTACAATACAATATTGATGAGTGCAGATTTACTCATAATTTACAATAGATCCATTGAAATAAATGGGTTTAAACTACGGTAGGTATGATTGTCTGAAATTGCAGTAGTTTCAGTAGGTCTACTCTAAGTAACATTGTGTCTGAATACAATTTCACATATGTTGCATACATACTTGGCCAAAGATTGTTAGGGAACTGAAGTTTGTTCACGGTACTAATTTCCACTTTGCACAGTATAGTGGAATGCATTTTGTGCCGCAATCTAGCACATAGCGCACAGTGAGAAAACAACACATTCCCCTCATATATCTGTTTTATCTATGCAGCATAGGTAATTTATGTGCTGACTAGGAAAGAAAAATACAGAGGTGAGCCGGGTGATGTCTCAGGCCAAAGCAATGTCCTTTGTATGTTTTTCCCTTCAGTTGGGACTTTGCTTACTGCTCTATTTGACTCCTGAAGAGTCTTGTTTTGTTTGCAACTGTTCCCATCTGTTCACTGCTTTTGCCATAACACTGATTTACGTTGCTGCTACAATGCCTACCAAGCCATGAAAGCACCATGTATTTGCTGCAAACACAAGGCATGATCTAGGCAGGAGTCAGAAGTCAAAATATAAAACTTGTGTGTTGACTTAATAATGATAATTTCGTCTCAGAAATTGTTCTGGGTTGCATATTTTTTCCTTTATTTTATTACATTTATGTCACCCTTTCCTGACAAAGCTGGCTCTCAAAGCAGGGAGCAAATTTCAGTGAAAAAGTAACACCCATAGAACAGTGTAGAGTACATGTTCTGCATGGGAAAGGTCACAGTTTGAGGTGTACAGTTATGTGTTTTCAGACTACAACTTCAGGAATTCTCCAGGAAAACATGGACTCGCCTCTGCAGGTTCAGCCATTTAGCAACTCCAGACAGTGCTGGGAAAAGCCTAGTTCTATGCCAGTGGTGGTGAACTATGGCACGTGTGCTAAAGGTGGCACTCGGAGTTCTCTTTGTGGGCACCCGTCCAGTCACCCCAGCTTAGAGTTCGCCCCAGCCCCCTGTCCAGCAGCCCAATGGGAGCACTTTCTCCTTCCCCCAGCACAACGTTCACCCCACTCCTCTTCCCATCAGTCCAATGGGAGCGTTTACTTCCTCCCCTGTTGTTGTGTTGGCACTTTGAGATAAATAAGTGGGTTTTGGGTTGCAGTTTGAGCACTCGTCTCTAAAAGGTTCGCCACCACTGTTCTATGCTGACAACCACTGACATTCAGAACCTGAAGACAGTTATAATTCTAGGGATGCTTAGTTATTCTTCCTCTGCCAAAGTGCCTGGAGGATTTTTTAAAGGAGTATTTCCAATCTCTGGTATTGACAGTACTGGCACAGTGCCATGTCTTCTATGGCAGCTGTCTCCTATTGGACTAGTTTCCTCCATGGCTGGCCAGTTTGGCCACAGAGCCATGGAGTTACAATAGAAGCCACTGTGGTGGGCAATCCATTTTGTGGTGGGAGAAAATGCAATCAAACCACAATACAGTAGAACCCCGCATAATGAAAAAACTCAATTCCACGGAGCTCTTCATTATGTGGTTTTTTTCTTTATGCGAAGTACTATTGGTGGTACCCCACATAACAAAAAAAAAGTTCGTTAAATGCGGTTCCATTGAGCGGATGTACTCTGGCTACAGAAAACCCCACATAACGAACATTTTCTTCTGTTATGTGGAATATTGCCCTTGAATAAAAAATGCTTCATTATGCAAATTTTTCGCTATGGAAAGCGTCCGTTATGAAGGGTATTACTGTATATGAATGACCTTTACTTCTAGTTTTTTCCCCATCAACAAACTTTTAAAAAGTTTTAGCAAGACGCATTTCCCACCAAACTATACATTTACAGATGCCATTGTGGATATAAGTTATAGGCACATTTCCTCTTTCAAAATCAGAAATTCTATGAAAGGAAAAGACCGCTAACACCTTCATTATTTTTTTAAAAATTGAAGAGCCTTGTGGGACGTTAAAGAGTAACAAGTTCTGTTTGGCATAAAACATGTTTGTCTTCAGTGTGTCAGTGTATTTGTGGCAACAGACTTATGCAGCTATATCTCTGGAATTTTTATTACTTGTACAAACTTCATAGTATAAAAACAAAGCATATTTATACAGTTAAAATGCATTCAAATGTTAGATTACCCGTCATTGTCACTTTCCATTCCTGTGCCTGTGGAACCTGTTAACTACAACACCTTACCAAAAATAGGAATAAAAAGTCTACTCTCTACGGGCCAAATTTGGTACTCACTGACAATTGCAAGTTATTATCACTACAGCTACAGCTGTGGATAATATAGAAAGCTGTGAAATGATTGTGTTCCGGGGGGGGGGGGAGATAATACAGCTGAAATTTTCACTAATCCAAAACAAAAGGCAAAGAGTATGGTGCCTTAATTGCATATGCATTAATTAGATGTTTGCCAACTTGCATTTTAGGATCACAAGAACTGCCAAGGGAATTCTGAGTCTTATAGTCCAAAAATATATATTAATGTATTATCTCATATTCATGTACAGTAGTGGACAAAACAATTGAAATCAACCATGATTTACATTAGAGCTGGTTTTTAAAGATAACACTTGAATGGATCCTTTGTAGTGATTCTGAAAACTTGCCACCTGGCTACTATTGCTATTTATATCTTTGCCCCTGTAAGCAGCTGCTCCAATTCTATAACCTGCTACAGAGGTGTAATGAGAGCATGGCTCCATGATTCAGTTGGAAAGAGCAATGGGTCTAATCTCATAGTTCTGTTCAGAGGTCAATGAAAGATCACTGCAGGAGATCTGCCACCATTCAGAACACTCTGGTAGATGGGGCAAAAGATTAATAAAGTACAGTATTGCAGTAATATATGCAAAAGCCTGAACTGACTTTTCAGAATATTTGTTAGCCCAGGGGAAGATTCAAAGTTCTTCTGTTGGAATACTGTTTCTTTCCTTCTGCCCAGAGTTTGTTGTGCTGCATGAAATATTGCTTCGGAGCCTTTACTTTGCTAAACTTCCCATAGGAAGAAGGGCCTGAAAATCCCTCATAATCACATGGAAGCTCTGTGGTGGGTTAGTGGTTAAGACGCTGAGCTTGAAGACTGGAAGCTCGGGGTTCAATACCTGAGTCCTGCATGATGGATTTTAGAGACATGAAAGGAGCCTCATTTGGGTATCCCCTGAGTGGAGTTTCTCCAGCAAAAATCCTTTCAACCCAGATTAATTTCTGACATGAAATATATTTACATGGAAACTCAAATGAAGCCTTTTAAGATTCCAACCTTACTTACACATGCTTAAGATCACTGTGCTTAAGATGATGGACATGCAGGTTCCTATATTCAAGCATGTGCATGTCACTGTCTTTCAACAAGCCCAGAGTAGAACTTTGGAAGTGTTATCTTTTTGGACAATAACTCCCAGAACCCAGCAGCTACCACATTCAGAGAGTTATAGTCAAAAGAAGAAACTTTCCATATTCAGTTCAAGCTGCAATAACCTAAGTCAAGGGTGCCCAAACATTTTGGGCCGTGGGCCGATCATGTGGTTCAGGGAGCCGGTCACTAAGGCCCGGGGGCTGGGTGCAGCCCCCAACGCCAATTCATTCGGCCCACGAAGCCTTTGTTGCTTCCAGGAGCGACAAGGGCTTCGTGGGCCGAATGAATTGGCGTTGGGGGCAGCACCCGGCCCTCAGCCCTTAGTTTGGACACCACTGACCTAAGTGAAAATTTGAAATGGATTCTCCCTTGTTGAAACTCAGCAACTATTGGCACATGTCAAGAAGGAAGAATAGAATGATCAATATTTGTGAAATAAAACATATCCCTGGGTATATAAAATGGTGAACCCCCAGTTTGTGAAGGATATGGAGCTTAGCTTGGTATCTTTATGGAACTCTACAGCTAAAGGACTTTAGACAAAAATATTAGGAGAGATTTTATTTAGAACAGCTTCTGATTTTCCATGGTGTTTATTAATAGTAACAGTATTTATAAGACAAGTTGTTTTTGTTAAGAACGTAAGTATAGGCATGTCACGCTAGTCACTTCCATTTAAAATAAATTCTAAAGAAGTCCTTATCAAGAAAGCTTGTAGCTAACTTTAAATGCAGGGGGAAATATGTAGATGTTATTTCCCCCCTCTAAAAAAGATTTACTTTTTCCTCAGAGGGAATATGTGGAAATTTTTGCGGTTGCCCAGAGAGGCCATCAATAAAGAAATAAGCCCTTAAGGGGAGTTTTCAGATGAGCTACAGGCTTTTAAAAATTTCATTCATATTTTGTCAGTATACACAGCTGTGGGTGGCTCAAGCAAGGGAACAGCAGTTTTTAAAATGGAAATTAAAGCTTATTAGGAAAAAAGCAATGTACAGCAAAACAACCTTACACTTTGCTGAAGTTTTCAAAAATAACAAGAGCAAGCTTTGGGGAAAGGGATAATAAACACATGGTCAAAAACTGAGAAACACATGGGGTTGCACCCTCTCTTGAGCCCTAAGTTCCAGGAAGAACATCAATTCACCATCAGACTCATGCTTAGAATCAAACAAGTACCTGTAATTGGAGCTTCACTACAAAAGTGACCTAAGATAAGGAAAGAAGTAGCAGTGGATGCTGAAGAACTAAGCAAGAGAATGACCCTTGACATCCTCTGAACTGTTATGTGTCTCAATTCTGCCACCACAGATGCATGAAGAGCTTTATGGCAAGAACAAACATTCTTGAAGGGACACAAGAGCAAAGCCAAATTAGAAGATGGAGGAAAGAACTCATTGGACAAGGAAAAACATTAAAGGAGGATATGGCTAAAGAACTAGACCTCCTGTACATCACTAGGAGGACCTTGGATAGGCTGAGGGTTGGAGTCCCTAAATGCAAGACCAACATGCTCAAGTGGGGGCTGCTGGGGGACAACAACACACTGTGTGGATTTGGAGAGATATAGAATCCGGCTCATTTACTGGTCTGTCGATTACTACCGGAAACATGTAACAATGAGGATTTGAGTTTACCAACGACAAAACAAAGAAGGTGGCTTTTGTTTGGCAGTTTAAAGTTTGACCTGGACATGAAAGAAGAAGGGACTAAACTAGCTGTGTTCCATTTTTCCTCACTGGAATGATTCAGGGTACCCCTGTACATTTATAAATTATGCTTCAGCAGGCTTAGAGGCTGTGTCTTCCTGTCCTTTCTGCTACTTGCTCCCCACCCTTCACTTGTCTTGTCTGCCTAGCATGGCTTTCTGGAATTTACTGCTCTCTTCTACAGTTTTGTCTTGCTTCTCAAGCAGATACTTTGCTTGGAAAGGTATGGTCTTGGGAAGATCCTTACATGGTTTCTGATGGTGCATTTTTTGTTTGTTTGTAACCCTCATTCTGTTCATTTCCATCATCTCTCTTTCATATAAACACACACAACAAATAATATTTACATACACAATTTACTGTGCCAGTGTTGGCTAGTACTGCTCCCTTCTTTCTCAACACATTCTCCATCAACAAGACAATCTGTTTTGAAGGCTAACTTGCTAATAGCTTGGTTTTAAAAGAAGAACATTACAGTACTGAAACATCTGGGCAGCTGAATGAAAGGCGAGTGAAACCCATTTAGAAAAACAACTAAATCCAGATTTTTTGCAGTCAAAAGTCACAAAGCTTTCCAAAAGCAGAGCTGCATAATCCTTGTAAGACTACCAAAATATCAAAGACAGAGAAAGCAGGATTTTGAGTCCTTCTAAGTTCTGAGTCTTCTGACTTCTTGTGTTCCGAGTTCCAGGCAACCTCCTTAAAGTTAAAGAATGGAATACACGCACACATACAAATACTGAAAAGCCTTTGCAAAGTTTCATAGAGCTATGTCTCAGTTTTACTTTTGGGCAAGGAATTATGGAGTTTAAAGCAACCTGGTTTTTTTTTTAACAAGGTACAAACATTTGGAATGTGGATTTACTGCAGAATGTTTGGATCAAGAGAGTGACTAGTCAAGTAGTATTAAAGTTTATCCAACAACAAAATCAATGAATTAATAAAATCCAGAAGTTCAAATTTTTTACATGTTCATGTAAAGAGAAAAAAGTAGTACAGATTATTGTAATTAATCATTAAAGTGAAATAACTGGGTGGTGATGGTGGGATTCATTGCAGATTGATTTGAATGTCACACAGCATCACTGATCAGAGCTACCACATCCAAAAGTCAGGTTAGTCATGATAGTACTGTATCCTATTATTGAAACTATGTCATGTATATGTAACTGGAATTGTACTTTGTAACCTTATTTTGCAGTGTGGTTTTGTTTTGTTGCACTGCTGTACTGTATTGTTATATTTATTGCATTATACTGTATGATTTTTGATTATGTTTATTACCTTTGATTGTCTGATATGTATGGTTTCTGTAAACCGCCCTGAGTCGGTTGCACCAAGTAGGGCGGTATACAAATCGAATAAATGAAATGAAATGAAATGAAATGAAATGAAATACCTCGGATAACGCTAAAATCGCATAACGTTAAGTAATCTGGGAGGAGAATTGGATCAAATAACGTTAAGGTCCTATGGGATGGATCAGATAACAACCGCTAAAGCCTGTGCGGTTACAATGTATCTCTATGGAGCTTTAACGTTATTCAATGCATCCCATAGGATTTTAACTAAAAATCGGATAACACCAAGACTTGTGGAACCAAGTCTTAGTGTTATCGGAGATATTACTGTATTTAATTTTTAACACTATTTAAAGCAGTGTTTTCCAACATTGATTTTTGGACTTCAATTCCGAGAAGTCTAAGTCAATTCCACAAAGCACTGATCAGCCAATGCACTGACTCAGGCTTCTAGGAATTGAAGTCCCCATGTGGGGCATGGGCCCCATGTTAGGAACCACTGATTTAGAGCCTCCTAAATATTCCATTCTGTAGCCTGTACAAATGGTTCCTTTACATCAAAACAGAGCTATAGCCAGGGACAATCCTGTGAAAAAAATGGGCAGTTTAGGGCTTTGAAAGAGACAATGGAGAATTCCTCCATGTATTTTCAACTACTCTACTGTTTCAGTTTTTAACAATATTTTATCTGATAGCAATCAATATATTATAAATATCAATGGTGTGCTATTCTAGACCAATGAGCTACACTGATAGTCATTTACTTTTAGTAATAAAAGGAAAGTGGCTATGGACAGCTAAATGACAGCTGTGGGAAAAGGCAGTGGATGTGGTGGGAAGGAGGGAATCATTGATCAAAAGGGGCACAAATTAGAGCTGCTTGTCTGGACCTGCCTGGACACTTCTCATGGGAGGAAAAATGTTGATCAGTGTGAAAGGAAGGATTGCTCAACTGAAATATAAAATAAACCACAGATAAGATAAGAACCTTTTAAGCATGAACCAAATTGCTCCAAATTATCCACTTCTGGACAGGGCCTGAGTTTGACAACAAACAGACCCACTGATACCATGAGAGGCAAGTGTAAAACAGGGTCTTGCTTCTCGGTGTTTTCAGAAAGCATCTCTAATATTACTTGGAGATGCTTCTCTTGGATTGGAAAGGCTTCTTGAATTGTGTGACACTTTATGTTTATCCGTTGCCTTAGTAGCAACTCAACAGCAGAACAACAGACGACTACAACATGGACAGATCAAGCAAGCACTGATATATGTGAATTGAGATATATGTGTGGAAAAAATGTATTCAGTTTTGTTTACATATATCATAGAACAGAATGTCGCTTTCCCAGTCTGAGACTGGGAAATGAAATATCTCTCTTCTTCCAGTCATCTATTATAAAACAGAATTTCACTCAAATCCATCTAATTACTGTGGATTGGAATGGGATCTTAGCAAATACTTTCAAAAAGTTTGAAGTGAATTTGCTTCTGGGAGAAGAAATATTTATAAGAATGGCTGCTTCCGTAGAGCCTACTCTAAACAGAAAATAATGCTCTAAACTGCAAATTGATACTTTGGCTATATATGGTTGGAGAAGAATTGCTGTGAGTGGTGTGTGTGTGTGTATAGTCAGTGTCTAAAAGCAGAAGCAGTAGTTACTGGAGAAAGGAAAGCAGGATATTTAACCTCTTGTTCTTGTAATACTAATATAATATACCACATGCATTTCAAATAGGTACCAGTTCTGGTCTGATTCAGAAAATAATAAAAACAACAATAATGTACTGTGGCACTTGAAAGACTTGTAGGTCTGAGGAACTGGATTGTGATCCATTAGCACTGACATGAAAATAAATTTGTTAGGCTATCCTGCTTGCATTTGCACATGTGTCTGAAGAAGGAGGCAAACTTACAAGAGAACAGAGGGTGTGTAATGGAACTTCTCAATTCAAATGGAAAATCTGGAGACATCTGGTGCACAACACTGTGTGTGAAACTTTTAATGGCTTGTCTAATGATGGAACCATTTGCACAACGCTTTGTTACCAGAATCCAGACTGTGCCATGGCCTTGTGATGTCATTTGAATCTGCTTCCTGATCTCAGGTTTCAGCCCTGAAATCTAAGGAAAATGTAATGGCACTCTTATGATGACTCTAGACATGTCTGCACTAGTTGTGCAGAAAACTCGTCTCCTGGGAGACACAACTATCACCATACGGGCGTGCTTTATTTCCACTTCCGGGAGCAATGAGGGCAGTGCGGGCCGGATGAATCGCAGTAAACCCATTCATGTGGATTCACAGGGTGCTTTGGCTTCTGGGAATTAAAGTCCAAGAACATCTGGAGTGCCAAGGTTCACCATCACGGATCTATAACCTCCCCACCCTAATGTTTGCAAACATAACATTTAGCTGTGACCTAAGGTTGCTGCTAATTTCCATACAAAGGTCACTCTAATTTGTCACCTACTGGCCCTTCCACTAGTTCTTCATCATATCCCTAATGTAGTGAGCCTAATGTGGTGTACCTTTCAAACCTGCTGCATGCTGAAAATGTTTTTACAGGGCTCCAGGTGGACCCAGCTTTCCATCCTTTCAAGGTCAGAAAAATGAGTACCCAGCATGTTGGGGCAAAATACTAATTAACTTGTGAACCACCCAGAGAGTGCACCTCGTGCTATTGGATGTAACCCTTGCATATTTGAAGGGATTGACTCCTGAGGATATATACTCTACTGTTTAAGCTGAACTTCAAAATGTGGTAACCCCACGCCTGCTGCTAACCATGTCTTAGAATGAGCCACTAGTCCTCCTTACTCTTCACAAGAATGAGAACGGTGGGCCAGTTATTAATCAGAGAAATGTTAACTCACCATAATGGAGCTGTGCAATGACATAACTGTGGTAAGCTTCTAAGAAATCTCATAGGTTCTCACAACAAAATATACAGTCAAACCTCATATAACACTAAAACCTGGTTCCACAAGTCTTGATGTTATATGATTTTTAGTGTTATCCGAGGCATGTTAAAATCCTATGGAAGCCATAGAGATACATTGTAACCACACAGGCTTTAGCGGTTGTTATCTGAAGCATCCCATAGGATCTTAATGTTATCCGATGCAATTCTTCCCCCCAGATTCCTTAATGTTATGCGATTTTCGTGTTATTCGATACTAATGTTATATGAGGTATTACTGTACTATAGTGCCCAGAATTTGGAAATAAAATAGGTTTTGGAGAATATAGTTCCCGAGCAACACTTAAGCTACAGTCCAAAAAGTAACTCTTCCAAGTTATAAATAACACTTATCTATTTCTCTCACTGTATTCCTCAGAATTCAAACCATTGTGTGTTTAGAAAGGACATAGTCTTCCAAGTGTTCAGATCACATTAAGATACACAGCATTGAGAGTTCTGCTTTTATCTCAGCGATCTATAGTTCAAGTCTTTGCCATGAAACTCACCACTTATTCTTATCTCTCATGCCTAACTTTTTTGGAACTTTTGTTTTACAAGAGTTCTTGTTACTTGCCCTGAATCTTTGGATAAAATGCAATGCAGTGTAATATGATATTTGCAGTTTAAATTACGATGAATATTAACACCTAATATGGAATCGACTGTGACTGAACAACATCAAATGTATTATTTCTTAAAGAATACTGAGATTAAGAAAGACAGCTATTAAAGGTGTGTTGCAGTAGAGTTTAAAGGCAAACTAATCCAGATTACAGTAGTCTTGACTGTTATGTATAGATGTGGAAGCCAATCATTGAAGAAGAAGAAAATTCTTTGAGATGTGGAAAACATTTCTCTATTTGGAAAAAATGATAGGGAAAAAATTATTCATTTGAGATGTGGTGTTGGAGGAGAGAATTTTGGATACAATGGACTGCCAGAAAGTCAAACAAATGGGTTTTAGAACTGATTGAGCCTGAACTTTGTCTAGAATCAAAAATCACTAGACAGAGGATATCATAATCTGGGTATATCATGAGAGTACAAGCCTTACTGGAAAATATAATAATGCTGGGGGGAAACTGAAAGCAACAATATGAAAGGAACTCAAGATGGATTGGCTCCAGTGATGGGATGTCACCGGTTCCAGACGGATCTCTGGAACCGGTAAGATGAATCCCGGAGGGTTCTCCGTGAGGGGAAGTCCACTTTTGGGGCGTCCGGTTCCGGACGCCTGACCGAAAGGAAAAAAAAAATTAAAATCAGAGATAAAATGGCTCCAATTGACTGCGCATGTCCAGAAACTCAATCTGACGCATTGCGCATGCGTCAAATTGAGTTTCTGGACATGCGCAGTCAATTGGAGCCAAATGGATCCAATTTAAAAAAAAAAAAATCTTCCGAAGCTGGAGCCGCCTCTTTTTAGAGTGGCTCCGGCAGCAGCGGCGGCAGCCCTAAGAGAAGGGCACCTCCCCTAGCCGGCCACCGAGCTCCCACGGGGACGTTGGTGCCTGGCCGCGCCGTCCGCCTGCGCCGCGCCGCCCGTGCCGTCCTAGGGACTTGGGCCCGAGAAACCCCCATGCCCGAGGAAGCTGCCGGCGGCCGGCGGAAGATGATGCGGCGGTGGCGAGCCCCGCCGCGCTTACCCAGGGCATGGGGGTTTGTCCGGCCCAAGTCCCTAGGACGGCGCAGCGTGGGCGGACGGCGCGGGCAGGCACCAACGTGCCCGTGGGAGTTCGGTGGCCAGGCAGGGGCTGCAGGCGGCTGTGGCGGCCGTGGCAGTCAGGGGCAGCGTGCCTTGCCGGGTGGCCCCGGGCCACATGAAGGTTCGTCAGTGCCAAGGAAGGTAAGTGAGGCTTTTTTATATTTAGGGTGGGTGGGTGATTTATTTGTGTTTTCGGTGGGTGGTTGTACTTTAATTTAAATTTTATTTTATTTATTTCTTTATTTTATTTCTTTAAGTTATATACGGGTCTGTGTGCATGTTTATTTATTTATTTTTTATTTTTGGCCTTGCCCACAACGTCATGACGTCATGACGTTGGCTCCGCCCATGACGTCATGACGTCATGACATTGGCCACGCCCATGACGTCCGTGACGTCATGGCGTGGTATTAGAATTTTTGACATCCCATCACTGATTGGCTCAATAAAAGATGCCATGACCTTTAGTCTGTAAAATCTAGGCAGGGCATTTAATGAAAGGAGCCTCTGCAGATCATTAATTCACAGGGTTGTAGTAACTCAGAAGTGACAGCACATAACAACAAGTAACATCAAAATGGTAGAGTGCTGTCCCCTTCTAACCCAACCTCTGTTGTGGAACAATGCCTCCAGTTACACAGCAATATTAACAGACTGCTAAATCATTCAAGAACCTTCAGTGAAATTAAACCTTCCCTTAATTAGAACAAAGAGTACAGCTCATTCATAACTTATTTGCATTGCAGAAAAGGATTACTAGCTGCTCAAGTTTGTCAGGAACACAAACACATATCTTGAACTAATCAGAGAAACTATACTGAAGACACTAAATTTCCTCCAGGGGAAAAGCTGGGTTAGAAACAGCAAAGTCCTGTTAAATCTACTTAAATCTGTTTTGTAAAGGTTCAGAATACTATTGAGATATTATTATTTAAATTAGTAGATACACAACAAGGATGTACCCTGTCTTGGGTTCTAACTACAAATGCCACTGTATTCTGGGCTTTTTTTAAAGCAAGTATTCTTTTTGAGAGGAAAAGAAAAACAGGAGAAATTGACAGATGTAGGAATGGATTCTGATGAAAGAGGAGACAATTCCAGACCAATAAAGCAATACTGGAGAATCTAGAAAGCTGTCTTATATTAATTCAGAACACTGTCCACCTAGGCTAATATTGTTCATCCTGATTGCTAGCAATTCTCCCAGTATTTTTCCTACTTTCCCTACATTATCAGCGATTCAATCAGGAATATGTTGAGGACAAAACTTGTGCTTAGCCACTCAACAGTGCTTTGAAGAGTTACTTGCTGGACCATAACTCCCAGAATTCTCTAACCAGCATAACAACAGCCTAGGTACTAGGACAGTGATGGTGAACCTTGGCATTCCAGATGTTTTTGAACTTCAATTCCCAGGAGCCCTGATCAGCAGGAGTGCTGACTTGAGCTTCTGGTAATTCAAGTCCAAGAACACCTGGAGTGCCAAGGTTGGCCACCACTGGCCTAGTTGTACTTTCACATAGTACATTTTAAAAACTGAACCACTGAGCTATTGCCCTTTCCTTGATATGGTCAGCATGACTACTACTCATCTGAAAACTGTAGAACACAAACAGGTTGGGCTGAACTTAATATATGTAGTCTCATTAGATCCTCTAGCATATATTGCCGAGCCAGAAACTCAGCATAGGCTGAATATTTTGGTGGCTGTTAAGACACCAAAGGGGTTGTGTTACTTGGTTTAAACGGGTTACAGCATATCACTTTGCTGAAACCAATAAACCAGTATCACAAAGAACTGACAAGCACCCTCTAGCACTCTGGGCCAATGATGATGAACCTTTTAGAGACTGAGTGCTCAAACTGCAACCCCAAACCCACCTATTTATCACAGCAACAGGGAGGGAGGAAACACTCCCATTGGGCTGCTAGGCAGAGGGGCGGAGCAAACTCTGTGCTGGGGGAGGGTGGAAGCGCTCCAATTGGGCTGCTGGGCAGAAAGGCTGGCTGAACTCTGTGCTGGGGTGACTGCACAGATGCCCACAGAGAGGGCTCCGAGTGCCACCTCTGGCACACATGCCGTAGGTTTGCCACCACTGCTCTGGGCTGTGTGTTAAAATGTAATGCTGATTTCCAGTTCATAGCATGCTGCTGCGGGTCAAAAAGGATTACAAAAGCATTTGTAACTACAAGACATTTGTACGGCAGCTTTCCCTTAAATTAAAATGAGCCAAACAAGCTTGCCTTACTGTCTGTGCCAAGTTTATTTTGGGAGCAAATGTTTCCAGCTAAGCCGGTTGCAGGATGTTTTCTATCAATGGTTAAACCCTCCCCTTTTCTTTTGACTTTTCTTTATTGGTTCAGCCTCTTCCAAATGTACACCACCCATTTCAATCTCTCTCTCTCTCTCTTTCTTTTTTAACCTACAGGGGACAGTTTTAAACAACAACAGTTAACACTAGATGTAATGGACTCTCCTTGCAGTATTATACATGATCGTTTACAGCAGGGATTCTCAACCTGCAGCCGGTGGGCCAGATGCAGTCCACAGCACCATTTCATGTGTTCCCCCACCATCTCCACCACATTAGGAAGAGCAATGTGGTGTAGGAAGGGCAAAATGGCTGTCTGGGCCCTGAAGCTGTCTGAGGGAGCGTGACCCACCCCCGGCTTTAAAAAGGTTGAGAACTCCTGGTTTACAAGAAATAAAAAACATAGCATGTATTAAAAATAGTAAAAGAGGGGATGGTAACAGCTGAAGAGTTTCCATTTTTATAGTCTCGCTCTCAATGAACATGAAGCTAAAAGATCATGGAAAACATGCTAAAAATCCATGATCTTCTCCAACCTTCATGATGTTTTAACAAAACACTGACTGTCTGGCCAGGTTATCCTGTTATAGTAATAGAGTAGACCATAATGCCAGTGGCTCGGTGGTGGTTAACTAACCTGACAACCCTAAGAACTAATGGCCCTGGGTGCCAAAGTTCACAGGGAAGGGTGATGGTCCCCAAGTGGATTAAATCCCACTTGAATCCATCTTGATAGAGGGCAGCTGGGGCTGAGGAAGACTTTGTGTACCAAAAGGGCTCAGAATCAGAAAGTGACTCATGGAACTGGATCAATGGTCATGCTGTGATGCGGAAGGCAGATGAAAGGCTACTGCATTATATTCTCATGACAGTCTTCATGGTATGGGTACACAGAAAAAGCCTCCTCGAAGATTGTGTTATATCTCAATCACAATCAGACTACCCTGGTAACAGTAACCTTGTGTTGCTGGCTTTCTCACACTAGGTCAGGCCAAAGGAACTGCAGAATTGGTTTACCAAAAATGGCTTCATTTTGATAGTTTCACGTCTGGCCTAGACATGGAAGAAGAAGAAACAAAATATTAAAGAAAACATCAGGGGCCCTCTGTAAAGCTTCGAGATACAGTATTTATATAATAGCCAGGACTTTTACAAAAGAAGAAAGACATGTAACTAGTAGTAGATGCAAATTTAATCTCAGAATCTCACCATTCAGTCCAAAAGAAATTTCCCAGAAATCCAAAGGGGAAGCTACCTGTGATTTCCAGCAACAAGAATTCAGTGACCTTCATAGTTCTTTCATCTTCTTGTGACCAGAAACAGCAGTAGCAATAGCAAAACAACAATGTAATCATATGCAAGTTGCTTGGTAATTTAGATAAATATTTTGGTAGTATATTTTGATAATTTGTTAAAATTTGTTAAAAACTTTTCTTGGAACAGAGTTTTTGTTAGAGTGGAGAATAATTGTGATGTTCAGGGCTACACTGATTACTGAATTCATCCCTGGATTCAGTAAGCATTTCATCCTTTTCTCTTTTTTTCCCTAACAACAACTACTATCACTACCACTACTACTTTGTGTCAGAAATTATTCTGGGTTGAAAGGATTTTTGCAGAAGAAACTCTGCTCAGGGAATGCCCAAATGAGGCTCCTTTCATATCCCCAAGAGCTGGGACAGAGATGGGCACTCAATCCTTCATGCAGTACCCGGGTTCTTGAACTGCTGACTTGCCTTCCAGCAAGCTTCTTAACCACTGAGCCAGTGCAGCCCAGTTTCTATCAACTGTCTCATTGCTAAAGAGTAATATCATGGTACAAGTAAGGCTAACACGTTCCATGCATGTCATTCCTAAGCCAAGTTGGTCCTTAACAAATGTATGTAAATCCCAATTACAGTGTAGGGTTGCAAAGCTAATATTGAAAATAAAACAAAACCCACACAAAACGTCAGAAACAAGTTTTTTTTAAAAAAAAAAACCAGTTACATTAATTCATTGGTTTGCAATTCTGGAGGCTGATGACACACTTTCTTTTGTTGCTTTGCTATGAAGGCAGAAACACCTTCAGTTCTTAAAATTCTCTAAAAATTAAAAACAGTACTGTACTTGGAAATATTATTTCCTTGGACTAGAAAGCCCGCAACCCCCAGACAACATGGCCCAGAGCATCTAAAATCTCCTAGTCAAAAAAGTGCAGTAAGAATATTTGTTGAATTTGCTCTAGATTTCTTAATTTGAGATTTCTGTGTATTCTTCTTTGCTTCCTCTTTTACCCCCTCGGGTGGCGATGATTTTCTGTGTATATAAATTCATCAAAACAGATAAATAATGTTATCTTTCTGTGTAGAGCTTGGAAAAACCTACTTGCTAAATTGCTGTTCAGGTAAGTTGTTTACCATCTGGATGCACTCTGGAATTGTGCAGCTTTCCCAAAACTACATAGGTTGGCTCTTCTCTTGCAATGCATGTTGAGGAATTGAACTTGCAGCCTCTAACTCTACAGCTAGATAATTAACCCTCCAAGCTTTTTGAGTCAGTAATATTGGATATAAAACTTCCTTTCTTGCTTCCACAAATTTGTTCCATGCATTTCTAATCCAAGCCACTCCTACTGATTTTTTAAAACCAGCTGTCCATCTAGTTTGTGGTCTATATCTACTCCTCCTTATGATCCAAGCCTGCTGTATTATCATTTCTTTATGTCATCCTTGTTTCATGCTGTGATCTGCCCATTTCTATTTTAATGATTGCGTAGCTGAGTGGTTTAGGTATCTGGTTGTGGAGTCAGGGATTGAGAATTTGATTCCCAACTGTGCCTCCTAGGAGAAGAGTCAGCTGCACAATCTCAGAATGCTCACAAACAAAAGGAATGGTAAATCACTTTACTTGGTAGCATACCATTATTATTGTTATGTGTTCTTTTACATCTATTATTTTTGTCTTTTGTAAACCTGATTTCTTACTTTACAATATCTATTACTGATAATTAGCAGTTTTTACATGTTTTGAGTTTTTACATGTTTGACCAGTCTAAATTTTTTTAGAATCCAGGTCTATGCAATGTATATCAGTGCTGGCAACACACAATTACTATACAGTATATTCTTCTTATTTGGGTTTTAAGAATTTTATATTGTTTACCAAAAAGCTGACTATGAAAATCTTACTCTCCTTTCCACCTGCTCTCTGTTTAGCTTTCCTACACTTTATTATTTGTCCTATACAAATATATTCTTGTGTACTTTTCATATAGTTTCTTCTTGATTGGATATTCTTTTTGTGCATCTTTTTCTTGCTTATTTAGTTCCAACTTTCTCCACTTTTCACTTTTTCCAGCATACTTTGCCAGTCATTAAAGTTATCTGTTGCAAATGATACATCAGTAGCATACATAGGATGATTGAGTTGTCTCTATAGATATTAATTTCCTTATCTTTCCAGCTGTGATTTTTGGACACATCCTCTAATGCTATTATAAACCATTTTGATATTCCTTGTCTAACTACACATTTAACTGCTATTTCCTTGTATTTTTGTGTAACTGTATAATCATTGTTGCTTCTTCATAAATTGATTTAGCTATGCATATTTATATTCTACTATTATGTAGTGGGGTTTTTTTTGTATTATTAAAGCTTGAATAACAATGATCGTGTGTCTATTTAAGCATTCAAGGATGGATGAGAGGGGAAATAGTTTTATAAATTTCACTGAATGCAAAGAATGTTTTTTGTCTACTCAGGGCTATTTGATTATGGAATTTGGAATTTGCAAGCTTTGTAATTATGCCACATACAGATTCTAGACTACAAACACAGGAATATCAACAAAAATGGATTTCAGTTCATCTACTAAGGAACAGGAAAGGAGAAGCAAGCAAATTTTAGTGACTATATCCTTTGGTTAATTTTCTAATAGAAGTAACAAAAAATTAAATGCAGTGACACAGTATTTAGACCAAACAATTGAGTAATGTCTTCTAAACTGAGCCAGAGATTTTCCTCACTCATGATACCGACACTATGTTCCACATGAATTTGCTAGACATGTTTGGGTAAGAGATCACACTCTTAAGAGCCTACCTCAGAAAACAGAAAGGTAAGTAGGAGAGGGCGTTAGGTGGATCCCCACAGTAAGGCCAAACTGTGTAGAATGAACTCTTATCAGCAGCTATCCATGAGTAAGTGGTAAGCTTCTTCCCCATATGATTTCTACTAGTTCTCAGGACAGAAAGAAAATTCTCAGGATGAGCATCACTGGGAAAAGAGGAAGCTTGATTTTCATATCAGAGGTGTCTTTTAAAGCTTGGGTTCCCATCTTTATCCATTCCCATCTGGCTCCAGACCTCACTGGCTCAGAGCATTGGTTGCTGCATCTTTCCATAATTCTTGCTTGTTATGTTGGTGTGACACTCCAAGGAATCACCTCTGACACATCACAAGGACCTGCCTTTGGGTCTCAAGATTATGAGTTTTCGTGGGCCAAGTCCACTTTATCAGACGTAAGAGTGAGGCCTCATGGTGTCAATTTTTACACTATGCACTGTACAGTAATATTAAACTGTGACATGCAGCAAGTGAGTTGGTTATTGCTCATCCATGATTTTATGCCAAGTTACACGATGTAGTCAAGGTACTGACTTAATATGTGCATAATTTCTGATTTCCAAAGCTTGACACACCTAAACCATGCCAAACAAGACAGGTTAAACAAAACACTTGTCATTTTAATCAGAGAGGCAGTAATATTCCTTCACAGAATACAGCTATGAGACTCAGTGCTTCACACTTGCTCTTCCAGTTTTATTGCTCAAATAGAAATGCTACTTTGTACTGTGCTAACTGAAACCAATGAAAGAATGAAAGGTTTATTTTTAAGGCCACTCATTTATTTTTTGGCCAGGTTGAGTGCATGTGATGGGAATCCTAATCTAACATACAAGAAGGTCCTGGACTGCAGCAAGCTGCAACCCATGGCAGTAGAAATCCTCTTCAATAGAGAATAAGCATATCCACAGAAGACTGATTCGAATCCCAGTGTTTTGACTCACTGCACTGGCCAGGGAGGTTGGGGAACGTTGGGAACAGCACAGATCAGGTCCCCCGACCTCCCAGAGGTGGCAGGGGTGTCAGATAGCCAGAAATGGGCGAAATAAACTTCCATTTTTTTCACCCATTTCGGGCTCTCCAGCACCCCTGTCACCTCCGGGGAGGTCAGGGGACTTGATCCGCAGCTGTGGGGTGGCTGGGGAATCTGACGGGGGACTCCCCTGTCAGCTTCTCCAGCCACCCCACAGCTGCGGGGGCAGGGTGGCTGGGGAAGTTGATAGGGGAGCCCCCCATCGGCTTTCCAGCCACCCCGCCACTGCCCCCGCAGCTGCGGGGTGGCTGGGAAGCCAAATGGGGAGCCCCCGTTCAGCTTCCCAGCCACCCACTGCTATGAACGATTGCATTGGATAATGCTAACAGATCTTTATTCATTGCAAAAAAAAAAAAATTCACAACTTTGCAACATTATCCAATTTTAGCGTTATCTGATGCAATCGTTATGCAAGGTATTACTGTAATTTTGTATCAATTTTTTGGATAGCAAAGATGGTTAACTCTCATCCTTTCAGGATTTTTGGACTAAAAATCTTCTAATTTCCCACCATTTGCTTTGCTGCTTGTGGCTGATGGGATCTGCTGGCCAATGACATCTGGATGGCTATCTCTGCCTATTTCTGCTGCACAAAGCAAAGTCTAAAATGGCATCTTGTAGTGGGGAATATGAATTTGTTTCCTTATCTCTTCCAACCTAGATTTGGAAGCTGCTCTTGCCAAATCATATTTCTCTCTCTCTTTTCTTGGCTAAAGTGCAAGCTGTAAAATGACAGCAAGTCACCTCTTGAGAGAACTGTTAGGAGAATTGCTGTGACCGTTGCTAAGCTATGTAGAAGGTCAGACTGGGGCAGAATTTCTAAAATACAGCCAAGAGCATAATTTTGGGCAGCTGTAGCAACATATCCCTCCTTACCATCGCCAAACCATGCCTGTTTAACAGCATTATGGAAATGCAAAACAAGACCTTAGAAACTGCACATGGTTTTGATGAGTATTTCCCAAAGTTTGAGGAAACTACTCTCTCTCAATCTTTTTGTGCTATGGTTCTCAGATGCCCTAGGTCAGAAAAGTCACTGATGATACTGACTAGAACACTGGGAACTTGTCATCATCTGCTGCTCCTCATATCCAAGCATGCATTTTCCCCCCTGGAAGTCATTTTCTCAGTTGATGGATGTGTCTCTGGTGACTTAATAAATCAATTCTGGCATGAAACATGCAACCACACATACATACTACATTGAATAGATGGTGTAGGGCATGGTTGAGTTTGATGAAGCTTCTATGCTTGTCACTTAGCCTCTTCCAGGTGCCAATAGTCATTATCATTTGCTTGTTCTTCATTTTTCGACCACATATAAGGAGAGACCTGCAGGATGTGGCCTCTCTGCTGGACAAAGTGTGTGACTTCCAATGTTTAGCCCACATTTTCTAGGGCCTTCCCCATGAGGGGTGGGCAGTGGTTCTCCTAAATAGAACTGCCCAAACACAGATGCATGACCGAGTTCATTAGTAGTCACACGCTTCTCAGAAAGATGACCATCACATATCTACTGGCAGCAGATGTGTGATGGTCGTTTGTCTGAGAAGTGTGTGACTACTTACTGCTGCAAACGTCCAGGTCTGAACTAGAGGCTTCAGTTCCACCTGAAACCTGCCTCCACTGTCCTCATCCCATCGCCGTTGGACCTTGAAAGAAGAATGACAAACAGGAAAGATGCCACTGACGTGAATTTGTTTAAGGTGGACCCAGCTTGCCAAGAAGTGACCCACACACTATGATCACAGAGCCATCTCCTACGGCACATGTGAAATGAGACGTGCAGGATTTAACACCGGGACTGCAATGGACTGCTGCAGCCTTGAGGATATTGACAAGGTGCACCTTCACAGCCAGTCCATCTGGCCATGGCCTCTTCCGCTTCCATGACCATTGGGAAAAAGAATAGTTCCATTGGGAAAAAGAATAGTTCCTCCTCCACTCATTTTGCCATTGGGCCTAATATGATGGTTTCTAGCTGGGAACTATAGCCAGTTAAAAGAATAACTTTTCTAATTTTGCCTTCCCCCTCTTTCTCCCAACATCTGAGTTTGCACTTCAAATAGGTAAAGGTTGCCCTTGCTTGAAAGTTGATCATAACACAGATAGAAACAAAAATTCAGCAGCAATGACAAACAATTGTGGTAAAAACAAAGACAGCAGCTATGACTAACAATTAATAAATGTATCTGAGTGTAAGCAGGAGTCACTAGAAAGAATAACAAATGTATAATGAAAACATTTCAAATGTAGCATAAGATCAAAGTTTCTTTACTGATACAATGAGCATCACCTTTAAGTTACTTTTGAAAGCAACTTTTAAAGGATATTCCACTGGAAATAATTACATTTACAGGTGCCCTGAAGAAACATGGAGGTTTGCAACCATGCATCCTAGTAGTTCTATAAATATGGCGCATGGTAGTTAGTCATGTATAGAACATTTCATACTTCTTTCTCTTATTCTGGCTCAGTACAAGACAGATGAAACCTGCATCTCCTACAATAGAGACTACATGATGAAAAATATTTAGTAACTCTTTCCCATAGCTGTAGTCTTAAGCTATTTTCACACACATGTAAGTAGGGCATAGTGACCTCTAGGAAATAACTGAAAGAAAACGAAGTGTACTACTAATATACAATATGACTAAAAGCAACCGGGGAAGCTGATTCTCTCTCTATAAGAAAAGAGAAGGATGCTTTCCACATCCAATTTTACAGATTCTTTCAAAAAAGTAAATAGCATTTGTGCAGAAAGATAGATGGATATTGTAAATTTATCTTAACATTTCTTTTCGTTATTGGCAGGTTCAGAGTTGCTACCACATAATAAGCATAGAGTAATCTGCCCTTATTTAATTGAACAGTCTTTTTATCCCATGAATTCCAGATTGAATGTCAGCCCTTTAAATTATTATTCCTGCAAAACTAAACTAGGAGCCCCTGCCCATCCGTACAAATAATTATACAGTAATACCTCATATAACATTAGTATCGAATAACACGAAAATCGCATAACATCAAGGAATCTGGGGGGAAGAATTGCATCAGATAACATTAAGATCCTATGGGATGCTTCAGATAACAACCGCGAAAGCCTGTGTGGTTACAATGTATCTCTATGGATCCCATAGAGGATCAGATAACACGAAAAATCATATAACACGAAGACTTGTGGAACCAGGTTTTAGCGTTATATGAGGTTTTACTGTACCAGATGTCTATTAGATAAAGGTAAAGGTCATAACTAGGCACGGAATTCTTTTACCTTCCTACCGAAGTAGTACCTATTTATCTACTTGCAATTTCTTGCTTTCAAACTACTAGGTTGGCAGGAGCTGGGACAGAGACTGGAGCTCATTCCATCATGCAGTACTCAGGGCTCGAACTGCTGACCTGCCAACCTTTTGGTTGTCAAGTTCAGCGTCTTATCCACTTGCGCTACTACAGTCTTAGGAAGCCAGTCTGTTACATTTGCCTAATAAACATATCTATTCCAAACCTACCTCTTTCCTATATAAAGTGACTGCACAGTAAGAAATGGCAGGCAAGAGAATAACATGAGACAACAAAGGTAAAGCGAAGTAAACTTAAATTATAGTAACTGAAAAACCAAGCAGCTTGGTAAAGGTAAGATGTCATTCAACAGATCATCAAGTATCACTGAAGACAGGACAAACATGCTGATAATGGGAAATGAATTAATAAAGTTCTTATTTAACTCATAATTTTGGTGGCAACTCAACCTACACCAGTATCATCATCATCATCATTATTCAATTTATATGCCGCCCTACTCGGTGAAAACCGACTCAGGGCGGCTCACAACATACTGTACAATCAAATGCAATGTAACAATTCAATGGAACAACACAATGTCACAATACAGTGAAATATACATCAATAATTCAAACAATAGAATATCATAAAATACAATACAGTATGCAAAGAGCTTTGTTTTCATCGGCCCCAAGATCACCCAAAAACAAGAATCCCTGTGTTTTTCTTTTATTACAAGATCATCCCTGCACCACTTGAGATGTGACATAAAAGGAGGGTAGCTGCCAACTGTATAAATGAAAAACGTAGGCCTAGATTATAAGCAGATCCAATGTTCTGCAGTTTGTTAGTTCCAGGCTATCTCATTTTCTCTGGCATATGTGGCAAATGAATTGTTCAAATGCTTATAACACGAAGGGAAATCTACACATTTGATTAATGCAGCTGTTCTCTTTAAGGCATACAAGCCCAGTTCACCTAAAGAGAGAGGAAAACCAGCCACTACTTAAGTTTAGTTTATACATGTATATGCATGCAGATTTAAGGTTGTGTGTCAGAATCCCATAACCAGCAACACCTGCTGGGTGGTTAGGAGAGGCTGGAAGATGCCCCAACAATGTTGCCAAGGTAATTGGGCGACTTGTATTCTAATAAGTAATTTTTTATGAACTGAGATGTTTGGCTGGCTAAAGGGATCTACAGCATTTCCCCAAAAAACTTTTGCAAAATGGGGGCTGCACTCCATTGCCCAATGACTAAAGAGGGTCATATCTGAAATCGAAGTGCAACAAAATTAACTTACCAATTTAGATCAAAAGTAGACATTCAGAGGTTAATGAAGAAATGTTTAGGTTATAGGTCCCTGAGGTCTACTGACTAGCAAAGCACCCAAAATTGCCAAAATAGAGTGCTAGTATAGAGGATGTGATCAAGATGGGGCTAACAGAAGGAACCATGGAGACCAGAAGAAATAAGATTGCTATTGTAAGAAAGGGATAGGGTAAACAGCCGTAGATGGTGATCCTTGAGGCAACAAGAACAGTGGCAAAAATTTCTTGAGCTTGATAGCAGTTAGCAAACAGGTTGGAGGGCTGCACCAAAAGACTTTGGGGGGCCACATGTAGACTGCGGGGCACAGGTTGTGGACCCCCTGTTCTAGAGTATCCCTCAACTTGCAGACTAGGGCTTTCAAGAAGTTGTAGTCCAACTGCCACCCAACCCTTTTGCCAACAAAGAAAAAAAACAATCAATCTGTAAAGGAGATTCTGTAATACAAAAAAGTAGCTTGTCTCAGTTCTGGATTTTTGTCCATTGTCTAGCATTAAGAATCAGAGAAGCCTCTATTTTCTGAATAAAATCTGAGATGGTTCTTCTCTGCTGAAAAGCTGCATTTTCTAGAACTGGGCAGGGTTTATTTTAACCCCCTCTCCCCCAATCTTTCAAAACTTTATACAATTTATTTTAATGTTCTATGCGGCAGTGGCATAAAACAGCAGGATTTCAAATCCCTAGTTAGCTGGGATTATTAAAATAAAATGCTAACATCTAGGAATGTACCATTTGTTTTCTCCCTCTTATTCTAGAGTTTCTCTCTAAAATGTGGGCATTAGAAATTTGGAAGATTCTCCCACTTACTAAAATACTGCCTGAGACTTGCTCTGGATTTTGCATAGTAACCAAAGGAAAAGCCCCCTTTAATCATTTATGCAAACAATCAAAGTAATGAAGACATGATAGTAGCATGAGTAGAATTATATTCCCTCCCACTTTTTCAATTTGAGTTTGAGGGAGCATTTATTTCAATCCTGTTAATTAACATGTGCAACCTTCTTCTGGATTAATAAGGATTAGAGTAAATCTGACAGCACATACACAAGAACACAGTCTTTAATCTAGTTTAATTAATACAAAATATCTTCCCACCTGCTGAATGCACATTCACAGGCACTAATTAGACTGACAGCTCCTTATTTATGCAAATATTCATGAAGAGGACTCAGAAACCTCTTCTAAACATTGTAATATTAAAAATACAGGGTGGGTGGGCTCACAAGACACACAGACTGAGCCAATGCACAAAGTCCCTGGAATCTCAATAACACTCCTGTGTAGCTGGAATTCAGCCTTACTCAAGCAAAATATGGTCTAAAATTAGGTTTTGTCAATACATCTCAGCATTCTACTACTTAATACTAGGATCTGCAGACATTTTTGTGACATTAGAACAGGGGAACCCAAACAATGTACCATGTGACCAGCCCGTGGTCTGAAAGGTTTGGGCACTCCTCCATTAGAACAATCAAAGGAGCTATAAATTTGTGAACATATGCTTCCTGTGCTGTGTCATGATGAAAGCACATGCCTACATTCACCTATCACTCTTTGTACCAAATTTATTTATTTATTATTTTTTTATTTATTCTTCAAATTTATACCCCGCCTTGCTCAGGCAAACCTGACTCAAGGCGGCTTCCATAGTATACAAAAGCAACATCACAAATTACTACCAACTCCTACAAAGAGACTCCCACAATCCAAGGTCCTCTGTCGCCGCCCAAGACCCCCAGGTTTCTCTCCCTTCGAGGCCAGCTGGCCGAGGGAGAGTCCAACAAAGCATTGGCGGCGTCTTCAAGCCTCCCTCGGCCAGGGAGGCTCCTTTTAACCTCCCGGCCGGTGACGGGGGCCGGGAGGGTGCAGCGGCGTCGGCAGCGTATTGCGCGTCGTCGTCGTCTTCAAGCCTCCCTCGGCCAGGGAGGCTCCTTTTAACCTCCTGGCCGGTGACGGGGGCCGGGAGGGTGCAGCGGCGTCGGCGGCGTATTGCGCGTCGTCGTCGTCTTCAAGCCTCCCTCGGCCAGGGAGGCTCCTTTTAACCTCCTGGCCGGTGACGGGGGCCAGGAGGGCGCAGCGTCATTGTCGTCGTCTAGATCAGTGGTTCCCAATCTTTTTTTGGCTATGCCCCATCTAAGCATCTCTAAAATCTTGATCTCCCCTGCCCCCTGTGACATATAATTCTTATTATTCAAAAAGTGAACTCCTATTCTTATGGAGGAAGCCTAAAAGACCACTAACTTAAAATTCACTGTTAATAACTCATTCTCTAGTTGCCTCCCCCCTTAAAAATCAAATTGCCCCTCCCCCATGAAGCATGCCCCACATTGGGAACTACGGATCTAGATTATACTTACTGCCCATCAGCTCTGCACATGTTTAACTGCAAAAATAATAAATAACCCAAAGATTGGAAAAGAGGAGACTGACCTTGAATTATGGGAACTGGGATTGGTAAGATTTATGATCATTGTAACAGAAGGTAAAATGAGACCTGAGTGGATTAGGGCAGGGATTTTCAACCTGTGGCCCACAGGGGTGCATGTGGCCCACAACACCATTTCATGTGGCCCCCACCGCCTCCACCACACCAGGAAGTGCCATATGCTGGAGAGAGGACAAAATGGCTGTCCGAGGGAGCATGACCCGGCCCCCAACTTTAAAAAGTTGAGAACTCCTGGATTAGGGGGAGATTTTAAAAAACACCTCTGAAACATGTGAATGGTGTTTCTATTTGAGATAATGTGAACATCATCTATCTCTTCCAGAAAAAAAATATTTAATGAAACTACACCGCTAAATGTTCTTGCTATTGTGGTGTTCAACTGAGGAACAGAATCTTGCCAAAATCATATTCACCAGGATAAACATTTATTTAGTTTTTATTTGCTTACTTAAAGAGGACCCGGTACCCTCCGGTGCCTGCCACATGATTACGGAAACATCTGCAGGTGCAGACAGGGCTGGCTCTTTGGATATAAACTAAGCTGAGCACCACCCCCTGGAGTCAGATGTGACTGGCTTTTGAGCAAGGGTGCCCTACCTACTAACTCGATTACTTATGGGAAACAAAAAAGAAAAATGTAGGAAATTGCAAATTTTTCTTCGTATTGTTTAAAATATGACTGAAATGTTAAAAAAAAAACCTACCAGCCAGAAATAGATGAAAATGGATTACTTCATGTTTTAGGATTTGTTTGTTTGCTTGTTTTAGTTTTTTAGGTTGTTGATTTTTACTTCAAAACTCCAATCTGGCAATAGAAGCATGTGATGGCTATGTTTCCGTAGCTTGTGTAACCATTAGCCGTCATAATTTCCCCAGCTTTCAAGTGCTCAGTGTTCTTCTTTCTAACCCATTCCTCCTAATGGATTTTAAAAGGGAAACCGGGGAGGGGGGCAGGAAGCCAATCCAGTGGCCAATTTAAGCAGACCCTTCCCCATGTTCACGATTCCCATGTTCTTTCCTCGACCTGTCTATCCATTCGCCCCTGCTTTGATCCTTCTGTAAGTAAAGCGGCTGGAGATTAGGGAGAATTTCCATTTAAGGACTATTTTGAGATTAACGTACAAACCTCATTTTTATTTATAATTCAATCGGAATGTACAGGCAGGTTTTTCTTTGACTCTGTTAGGCTCAACTGAGGCTACAGACATAAGGAGGAAGATTTCTAACAGATGCTGGCAGGAGAGAATTATAGTACAACCATTTAAAAAAATCTTTCTTCATCACCAGAAGGTTTTAAAACAAAAACAAAGGTTTACTCATAGTTAGGAGAAGAAACGTTTTGGACTTTAGCTCCTAGAAACCCAGGGCAGTATGATCAATGTGGTAGTTAGAATGCCCAAAAGGGGAAAGTCAACTTGTTAATTATTAATAATAATTAAGTGTCAGCTTGGAATGATGAGAGACCATTTTAAAGATATTAACCAGAGAAGTACTGGAGATTGATCAGTTATGAACAAAACCTGCTCTGGTTTCCCCTAGACCAGTGGTCAACAAACCTGGCTCTCCAGATGTTCTTGGGCTTCAATTACCAGAAGTCCCAAGTCAGCACTCTTGCTGATCAGGGCTTCTGGGAACTGAAGTTCAAAAACAGCTGGAGTGTCAAGATTACCCATCACTGCCCTGAACAGAACTTGTTTTGACAAATATTGCTTATCCTATCAAATCTCTCTGGCTTTTCCCTTAGCAGTTCTCAGAAGTTTGGCCTAGCAAGGATCTCTCAACTTCACTCTAAATTTTGCTTTACTTCACCTTTCAACGAACAGCATTGCCATGGGAACAAAAACGGTGCTACTAAGGAAGTCCGTGGAATGCTGCACTTTATGAAACTACCCTGAAATGATTCAAAATAGATAAACAGCAGCTAGAAATGCCTTGTGTTTAATTTATCCTGTCTTCTTAACAGTAACAGTAACAACCAAGCCAAGGGTTCTCAAATTTCCACCCAGCATCTTGGAAAGCCAACGAACCCATTAAAATGAACCCATGTTTAACTAAAAGTAAAGCAACGTCCTGAAGATCATTTTATCTATGTTTTCTATTAAGTGGATGTAATTAATTAAAGATGAATGGTGATGGGTGGAAAAACACTTGAGTAAGATTCCTCTGGAAGAATGGAAAATAAATTGTCAACTATCCATATCCGGGACAATGTTGTTATTTGATGCCAAGGGTGGAAGGTGCCTCAGTTTTTTCCTAACCTCTTGTGACTATGCCTAGAAAACACTTATACTTGTGGGTGATGCATTGATTTTACAAACTATTGTTATAAACAATTCCTTGGACATAGGCACCAAATATGCCCACTAAAGGCACAAAGCACTTGGCTAACCACTTACATAAGTGTCTTGGTGATACTGTTGTAGATTTAAGATATCTTTTAAAATGCAAGAAACAAGCCTACATAATATATTACAGTCCTTGCTTCACTTTGTATTCTTTCTGAAAATGGCAGACTTTCTTAATCCAGAAGCAAGCAAGGAGCTATCAGATAACTGGGCAGAACCACATGACTCTCTACCACCTGGCCAGGACCAACCATGGCCTGTGTGGAAAGCTTTAAATAGACCGCATGCAGGGGTAGTTAGGAAGATCAAGGGCTTATCTGAGAAAGTGGGGTTTCCATGTTGATAACAGCCTGTGTGAATGTGGGGGTGAACAAATGATCTCCCATAGGATACAATGCACACGATGCCCCTCAACATGCACTAAGGAAGACCTTATGTTGGCACAGTGATGGGATGATGCCGGTTCCAACTGGTTCCCCAGAACCGGTAGGAACAATCTTGGAGGGTTCTCCGGGAGGGTAGTGCTGTTTTTGAGGCGTCCGATTCAGACGCCTCACCGGCAGATTTTTTTTAAAATTGGAGCCAAAATGGCACCAATTTAGTGCGCATGTGCAGAAATCAATCTGACGCATGCGTGCTGCAACTGCAAATCGCACGTGTGTCAGATTGAATTTTTGCGCATGCGCGCTAAGAGGCAGCCATTCACTGCCTATTTTAGCCAGAGCCGGACCTTTTCGGAGTGGCGGCGGCAGCGGCAGCAACCCTCGGTGGCGGCCTCGGCAGACAGCACTGGCCCTCGGAGGGCACCTCCTCTGGGGCTGACGATCCCCTACAGGCACGTCGAGGCCTGCCTAGGCTGTCCGCCGCCAACGCCCCCCAGGGACTTGGGGCCGACGAGCCCCCATGGCCGGGCACCCGCCAAGGGTTGCAGCAGCAGAGGCAGCAACTGCAACCCTCGGCAGGCAACACCAACCCTTGGAGGAGGAGGCCACAGTCAGGGGCAGCACGCCTTGACCACGACCCTGGGCCTCAGCAGCAACTTGCAGCCACTGAAGTTTGCGGCCGCCGAGGCCCAGGGTCGTCCGGCAAGGCGCTCTGCCCCCGACCGCGGCCTCCTCCTCCTCCGAGGGCTGGTGCCGCCTGCCGAGGGTTGCGGTTGCCGCCACCGCTGCCGCAACCCTCAGCGGGTGCCTGGTGGAGGAGGAGCCTGCAGTTTCAGTCTATTAGGAAAGACATAGGGAATGCAATTGTGTTGCAATGTGATACAGCCAAATTTTGCTGGTTATATTCCAAGCACAAAGGGTTTATTAGGGCAAAAAAATTTGTTGGTCCTAGTGATGAATGTGAAAATATGCAGTATCAAAGGAATGCATCTTCTTCCTAGAGGCACTGCATGTCTGTTTTGTGATGTCAACTCAGAACTGACTTACAGTGACCCTAATAGGACTTTCAAGGTAAATGAGATATTTAAGGAGTGGTTTTATCAGGTCCACACCTTCACTGAGCATCCATAGCTAAGCAGGGATTTGAACCCAGGTCAGCGGAGTTACACTACATCAATAGCAGGACCATTTACAGACCATGCAGCAGCTGCCAGCATTCTGGTGAAGGGGTACAGGGCAGGGAGATGCAACATTACTTCTTCTTTTGTCACAGTCAAAAAAGATTGCCCTTAATGATGATTAAAACAACCTAGAATCACCCTTGCTTTGGATCTGCCCTAAGCTAACAGTTTTCAGTTCAACAGCTTACCAATCAATGACAGCCAAGCCAACAGAAAAGATGGAAATGCAATCTTGAAAAGGTAATTCTTGGATTGCAACTCCATGAAAGCTGAAATAAGCATGGCCTCTGGGATTGGTAGTCCAAAACATACTACAGTATTTCCAAACTCTGGATTGTACACATTCAGCATGATGGAGGCTGGCTGGCTACCTGCAGACTGACAATGTAGTAGGCAACTGAAGAAAACTGCAATAGACTGACATGCTAGAATAGTGGGTATTCTTCACTTTTGGGTTAATCTTTCTCCCTCATTTATTGGATTAGGTGGTGCAAACAGAGCCATTATTGCTTAGCAACAGCAGAAACCATTTTTCATAGATTTCCTTCCTCTAAAAGATACTTTATTAATGAGGTTTTCTTCAGTTCATCTTAACTTTCTAAGATTTGAAACAAAAGCCATTTGTAAGTAATGAATATATGGGCTTTAAAATAGGAAGTTATCTGCCTATTCTTTTTAGTTATTATTATTATTATTATTATTATTATTATTATTATTATTATTATTATTATTATTATTATTATTATTATTATTATTATTATTATTATTATTATTATACTTGTATGCCGCCACACTCTGTACAGTAGTGTACTTAGTTCTACAAGAATGTTCTGGATGCCAGCTCCCATCATCCATAGTCAGTTCATTATCATTCTAGATGAAAAGAATAGGGACAGCAGTCCAGAACACTTGAGAGGTGCCATCTTGGGGTAGGTTGCTTTACAGTGCACTTATTTGTAAATTAATATTATCTATCATCTACTCTTTTCATTTCCTACAGCAATAGCAATTAGCAATTGCATTTATATGCTACCCCATAGCATGTAGTAAACTCTCAGGGTGGTTTACAGGTAATTAGAATCCCCCACACACACACACACATGCTGGGCCCTCGTTTTATTGATATCAGAAGAATGGGAGGTTGAGTCAACCTTGAAACCTGTCAGGATCAAACTCACATTCTGGCTGCAGTACAGCAGTTTAACTAGTGTGCCACAAGGGCTCTACAGCATGAAACAAACTTATTCCAAGAATAAGTTTTTGTAATGAATATAGGCATTAAAGATTTGTTACTTTATTTCAGTTTACCACACATACTTGAGTATAAGCCGAATTTTTTAGCCCTAAAAATGAGCTCCAAAAAGGGAACTCAGCTTATACTCGGGTCAATGACCACGAGGGTCTCAGAACCATGCCAGATTGAGATGTCCCAACAATTTAATTAATTTTACCATATTTTCATGTGTTTTGAGTAGAGAAACTCACTAGTAGCTGCTGAATTTCCCACCCTCGGCTTATACTTGGGTCAATCTATTTTCCTGGGTTTTCAGGTCAAAATTAGGAACCTTGGCTTATATTTCGGTCAGTTTATACTCGAGTATATACAGTACGTTCTGTCTTATCGCAAGGGCTCATAACACTTTCTGAAATGTTATGGACTTTATTTCTTTGGGAGCATTAGTTCTTTGATCTTATTAATAAATCATTTTAATCCTAATTTTATGCCCTATACAGGATTTAAAAGGCAGTTCACCATCACAAATGTAAAGCAAAATATATTGGAATAATAATAAATCACTGTTCTAAAAATAAATTTAAAAAAACCATGACCAACACAAATGAAATTTATAGCAGAAAAGACTGGACAGAGGAAGAACCCTAAGAGTTGTTATTCCATAAACAATACAGATCAATGACTGTGGCAGGGTTAATTAATGGAAAGAATATTTCAGAATACAATACATCTTAAAGTAGGGAGAAGAATTACAGTAGACAGCAGAAGAGATTATTGTTAATAGTGTGCTTTAGGTGGTAGATTGATGTTTTGATCAGATTATCCCCTCCATTGGCTAGGTTGCGCTGGCTTCTAGGTCTAATTCAAGATTCTGGTCATGACCTATAAAGCCCTGAATAGTTTAGGACCTTAGAATATAGAGGATCACCTCTCTCGGATGAATTTTGGCTAGACAATCAGATCCTCTTAATCTTGTGGATGGCAGCTGCCTATACCAAGACTAGCCAGAAAAACTACAAAACAGAGCCTTTCAGTGTTGGTGTCATTATTATGAATGGCCTTCCAATACATGTCCGTCAGGTCCTCTCATTTTCTGTGTTTCAAAAACTGGTTAACACAATGCGTTTTTAAAAGGTATGTTAATATTCTATCCCTCAAGTTAGTTTTGCCTCCATCTCTATTGACTGCTTTCTTGTTATGGGATTATTTTGCTGAGGTTGTACAGCTGCTACATATTTGACTGCATTATAGGGTTGGGGGATGGATTTATATTTTATGTGACGTTGGGTTTTTTCCCTTGTCTTCAAAGTGACAGTTAAGTCCGATGGATGGTATAAAAATGAAATAGGTAGATGTGACCACATAGGAGTGGCAGTAAAGTGCTGAAGAATGAGGCTATGCATTTTCCATGATCATCCAAATCCACAAAAAATCCTGTAGCTTCAGGTCTAGTGGAGAATACTGTCTTGCTGCCAATGCTGAAGTCAGATCAAGAGCACCAATTTCATGGTATTAGCAAGAGGACTATCTTAACCACTGCCTCTTTTTGCCTTCCACAGCAAATTGCCTTGGCCTGCCTAATGCACCATCAGCAAGTATGAAAAATGGGCTCATCAAACTCCTTTGTAGCTTTTCTCCTATGAAGGAAAGACAATAAAGCAGGTGGTGGAGATGACAGATTAAGTTTTCTCCAGGTAGCTCTCCATGGGTTAATCTGACTACCTAAGTAAAGGTAAAGCTCTCCCTTGTCCGAAAGCCAGTCATATCTGACTCTAGGAAGTGGTGCTCATCTCCATGTATTGCCAAGGAGCCAGCGCTGTCTGCATCTGCAGACGTTTTCATGGACATGTGGCAGGCATGATTAGATACTGAAGCACATAGAGGACTGTTACCTTTACCACCAAAATGGTACCTATTTATCTACTTGCAATTTCTTTCAAACTACTAGGTTGGCAGGAATGGGGACAAAGACAGAAGCTCACTCTGTTGTGCAGCACTCAGGTATCAAACTGCTGACCTGCCAACCAGTGGTGGGATGTCAAATCTTTTACTACCCCACCGTGATGTCATCAGTGTGGGCGGAGCCAACATCATGATGTCATGACATTGTGGGCGGAGCCAAAGAAAAAATAATAAAATAAAATAATTTAATTTAATTAAATTAAAATAAACACATTCACAAACACACACCCCTCAACTCACCCACCCACCCACAATACAAGTACAGCAAGGAGGACAGCAAGGAGGCCATGCATATGCGCCAAGCACTGTAGACATGCATGCACACCAAGTGCTTGCACATGCGCAGTGGGAGAACCAGTGAAAGGGTAAGCCCCGAAGGTGGTTCCCCCCAAAAGCTGCTACCGGTTTTTTGGGACACTGGGAAAAGTTACTACCGGTTCTGCAGAACTGGTGAGAACCTGTTACATCCCATCACTGCTGCCAACCTTCCAAGCATCACATCCAGCATCTTAATCACTAAACCACTGCAGTCCCTTAATCCGACTACCTACCCATATTCAAAACGCCATTTCCCCCTCCCATGTGTTTTGCTTCTCCAGGACCAGAAAGGGACTGTGAAAAGTCCCACATGGGCTTTATCAATGTCAACCCATCCTAAAAATAGAGAACATTGTGGCTGCTCACTTAAATGTTTGACTTTTGTCCTTATGCCAAGTGACCACTCTTTGTTCAGGAAATTAAGAAGTGCATTTAGGATATTAGGCCACTACAATACTTCTCTTTCTCTTACAAATAGAGATAGAAAGCAATACATTTCCTCCTTTTAAGCTGACTGGTTCCTAGAATAGTATCAATTGTAGCACAAAATCAAATCAGTTTTGATCTTCCTTTCCCAAGCAACTACAGTAATTAAGCAATCCCTCCCCCTCCCCTCCTGGAAAAAGGTGAATCAAAGGCAAGTGGTTAAGACAGAGGTGGAAAGTCAGCAGTTCAAAACCTGAATACTGCATGACGGAATAAGTTCCTGTCTCTGTCCCAGCTCCTGCCAATCTAACAGTTCGAAAGCAAGAAATTGCAAGTAGATAAACAGGTACCACTTTGAGGGGAAGGTAAACAGCGTTCCGTGCACTTCGGTGTCTAGGCATGCTGCCACATGTCTACAGAAACATCTGCAAACGCAGACAGTGCTAGAGTTGGATATGACTGGCTTTTGAGCAAGGGTAACCTTTACCTTTAATTTTAATCTGACAAGAAGAATAGGAATGTAGTTCCTATTACACTTACTTTTTCTCAAAGGCCAAGCCAGTCATTTCTACTGTAAAAAAAAATCCTAATCTTGAAACACCTTTAAAAAAAAAATAGCCAAATGGATTTAAGTCTAAAATGTTAAGCTGATTTTGGAGGGGCTTTGTAAGCCAATCTTGACGGGTGTGTGTGTGTGCTTATTTTTATTTTATTTTATTATTATTTTTCTTACGCCCCACCCACAACATCATGATGTCATGTTAGCGCCGCCCACACTGTGATGACATCATGGTGGGGTAGTAAACATTTTGACAACCCACCACTGCCTATAAAACTACTCAGGTCTCAAATTGCTGACCTGCTGACCTTCCAGTCATCAAATTCAGCGTCTTAACCACCAAGCCACCACAGTCCCTAAAAAAAATTATCGGTAACAGCATTTCTTCTAAATCTGTTACTTAACTTGGAAACAAAAGAACCAAGAAACATTTGCATAGCACAAGTTATCTACACACTCCAGAAGAATACAATTTCTCACTGGAGAGAAGCAAAGTCGTTAAGAGATGGGAAACTAATTCTTTGACAACATATCCTAAAATATGTACTGGTCATCTTGGTAGCAACAATAGCAATTACACTTATATACCACTCCATATTGTATAAAGTACTCACTAGGTGGTTCACAAGGCAAATTAGTGTTATGCTCTTCAATACACTGAGTGCTCATTTTATCAACATCAAGGATGGAAGGCTGAGTCAACACTAAGCCCATTGGGATCAAACTATTGTGAGCAAAGTTTTTGTTGCAGTATTACAGCTTTAACATTGCACCAAGAGGATCTTTCAGGCAATTAATATCAAAATTTAAAATATTTGACATCTCTGGCATCATTGAGATTTAATGAAGATGGATAATGATGATGATGATTTATTGTCGAGTCAATATTTACTTGTGACCCTTTTTTTGGTTTTCTAGGTACAGGATATATAGAAGCAGTTCATAATTTGCCCTTTGTCCTATTTCTGGCCATTGTTTTCCTTTTCTATGTGGAAATTTCTCCATTTTGAGGAGGGAAAGTCAGAAATGAATGAGAGAAGAGGCAAAAACAGGTGAAGTTAATACACAGCATGAAAACAAGTTACTCTTTCTGAGTAGAGTTCCCAGAGTTTCCCAGCCTGTGCGGCCAAGGGCATTACTTTCTGAGTGTTTCTGGGAGCTATGTTTCAGAAGTAATTTTCTCAAGCATTGTTGGACTGCTCAGATTTCTCTCCCCCCCCCCCCCTTGCCTACTCCTACTCCTTTTCATATCTGTCAGATGAAAAGCAGAAGAGGAAGAAATTCCCAGAGGAGAAGTTTGGATGCTAAAAGAGGGTCTATATCAGTGTTTCCCAGCCTTTGGTTCTTGGACTTCCAATTCCCAGAAACCCAAGTCAGTTCCCCAAACCACTGATCTGCCAATGTACTGACTAGGCTTTTCGGAATTGAAGTTCCCCTGTGGGGCATGGCCCCCATGTTGATAACCACTGGTCTATACTGTCTGAAGCAGTGGCAACCAACTTCTGAACCACAGTTCCCACCAGCCTTAGCCACCATGGAAGGAACTGGCCTTTGGTCCGGAAACCCCATCAAAGGTGTTGGTGTACAGCCCAAGTGTAGTACTGTACTATTCTCACCACAACTAGGAAATGACTGCGAGCCATAAGGAGATAGAAATGAAGCTTAAAATACAGAGAAATCAAACATGGAGGAATTAAAGTTAGTAAGTCTGGTGGAGCAGGAGACTGAGCTGCTACGCTTCTGTGAATAATGGTAGTTAATTCAGGATGACTCCTCTGAATCAACATCCAGGAAGAAAATAAATAATGAAATTAGAATGAATGATTTTGGGCATGAAGGACATCATTAGTTCCTGTTGTGTTTTGTCCAATAGATTTTAATATTTTTTTCAAAGTCACATACATATGTGTTTTACTTCCGCTTCCAGGAGCAATGAGGGCTTTGCAGGCTGGATGAATTGGTGTCAGGGGCTGCATCCAGCCCCCAGGCCATAGTAACCATCTCCCTGAACCACATGACCAGCCCACGGCCCAAAAAGTTTGGGCACCCCTGTTCTAGGAACAGATTCATTTGTTTGTGCTTAAAAACTAAACAGTTCAAGGTGTGCACTGAAATCACACACAAAAAAAGTAGTGTTTTTCTCTGTCATAATATTTACGGCTCTGATCTCTTACTTCCTAAACTGTACAATGTTTTTCCCACCTGTGGTAGAATGAGTCAATGCCTTACCTTTGTTGTCTTTGATTCACTTGGGGTCTCTGCACCAAAGGAATTGTCCTATATGTTAATGAAAGCTACTTTTCCTTTAATGCATAAAGCTTTTAGGAGAATGGGTTCAGAACAACTTCCTTCTAACTAGATTAAAAATCCAACAATCTTCAAAAGAAGAACTTGATAAGTAGCTAAAATTTCTTTCATCTATAAATGACAGAAAAACACCATTGTCACTAAAAATGCAAACCTGGCTCATAGGCTGTTACCTGCTGCTCATCAGAAAAGATGAACTGAAACATGCCAGGACAAAAAGAAGAGCAATTGCTGTCAAATTTATCTCTCTTCCCCAGAAATAGAACTAAGCCATACTCTAAGACATAGGTAAACGTCACAATTAATTAGGCTGGCTACTTATACTGTGACAAAAAAGATGGATAACATTTACATAAATTTTGCAGATGCTAGTAAATGGCCTTAGATGCATATTTAAAACTAAGGACACTAGAAGTAATATAATAAGTCTCACAACAGTAAGGAAAACTGTGACCAGCTGATGTGCATACAGTACTTGGTGTCCACATGGCAACTATGGATGAGCAACTTCAAAATCTTAATTTGATCTTTCTCAGGATCTTTGTCCTTAAAACTGAGACAGCCCTTCAAACTGGGAACACTTTCAAACCTTCAGTTACCAGGACTGCACATACAAAACAAATTGGCATTGCTCTTAATGAAACAATGTGCATAGTGACAGGATATATCAAACCTACACTAGTTGAGAAAATGTATCTTCTTTTTGGTATCGCTCTATTATTATTATTATTATTATTATTATTATTATTATTATTATTATTATTATTATTATTATTATTATTATTATTATTATTATTATTTATTGCATTTGCTACCATCCCCCATCCACAGGTGGAAGTCAGCAGGAGCAAGCTTGTAAGCAATTTCTATACTATGAACCTCAGAAACCTCTACAACAGGGATTCTCAACCTGCAGTCCGTGGGCCAGATGTGGCCTGTGGCACCATTTCATGTGGCACCACCACCACCTCCACTACACCCAGAAGTGCTATGTGGTAGAGGAAGAGCAAAATGGCCGTCCAGCCCCCCAAAGCTGTCTGAGGGAGCGTGACCCGGCCCCTGGCTTTAAAAGGCTGAGAGCGCCTGCTCTACAACATCCAGCTTCCTTTCTTCCATGCTACTTTCATCCTTCAAATTCAGGATCCTAACTTCTGGCAGCTAAAAAACACAGCTTTTTTCTGTTGTTTCCTACAATGATTATTGTTAACTTTCCAAAATTCTGAAAAGAGTTCATTTTTAGAAGAGTAGTATCTCTATAATACAAAGGCTTTTTAGACAGTGTGGGCTATAATGCAAAGTGTGTGAATAACATGAATGAGACTTCTTGGAAAACCTGTCACTATAATCTTCATTGAAGTCTATGCTCAAACTACAGATGCTGAAGAAGAAATTAAAGCTTTTATGCAAGTGTCCAGCAGGAAACTGATCACACACCAAAATAAGAAGTACTGATAATGAGTACAAACTAGAAAATCAAGTAGAACCAAACACTGTTGAGAGCTCTAGTTAAACTGCTGTCCTGCAAATAAAAGGTTGTAAGTTTGAACCTGACCAGGGCTCAAGGCTGACTCAGCCTTTCATCCCTCTGAGGTCAGTAAAATGAGTACCCAGCATACTGGGGGCAAAATGCTAGTTAACTTGTCAACCGCCCAGAGAGTGCACTAAGCACTATAGGGTGGTATATAAGTGTGATTGCTTTGCTAGTAGCACCTTGGGTGATTTAGTGATTAAGATGCTGAGCTTGGAGACTGGAAGGTTGGGTTTCGATACCCGAGGGCTGACTTGGGGATATGAAAGGAGCCTCATCCTTTCATGTTTTTCCAGCAAAAATCCTTTCAACCCAGAGTTATTTCTGACAGGAAATTATTATTACAGTAAAACCTCACATAAAGAGCACCTCACTTAGAGACTAATTCACTTAAAGAGCAGAATTTTCTTTGAATGGTCACCTCGCTCTAACAACTAAAACCAACCAAAAACTCGCTTGACAACTAAATCAGGGTTTGCAATCCTCCCCCCCCAGTCACAATTGGTCACTTAAATTGTGTTTCACTTAAAGAGCAAACTCGCTTAAAGCGCAATCCCATGGAACACATTATGCTCTTTAAGCGAGGTGCCATTTGTATTATTGTTTTGCTTCCTTTGCTTTGCTTTACATATCACCCGATAGAGTCAGATATGAAGTAGAAATTAAGAACAAATCATTGGATTCTGTCAAGCCAGCAATCTATTAATTGAGAACATATGCTTCTGGAATATTAATACAGTACTGTAAAATTAAAAATAATTAAACCAATATAATATTAAAACTACTAGATAAAAACAGCTTAAAAGAATTCTAAAGACATATTTAAAAACACATGACATAAACACAATAGCACAATTTGAAGAAATGAAACACTTAGACAGCCAGTTGCTGACAGAAAGTCTAACTGAAGAGAGGAGTTTTTCTCTGCGGAAGGACAGGAAACGGAGGAACTACCTGGCTTCCCATGGGAGGAAATTAAATAGCTTCAGAGCAGTAATAGAGAAGCCTTTCTCTTATGTCCTCGCCAAAAGCACCTGTGCGGGTAGCAGGACCTACAGAAAAGCCTCCTCAAAGTCTTTAAAACTTGGGAAGACTCAATCATCAGCATAAATATAAGGTAAAAGTCTCCCTTGCTCAAAAGCCAGTTGTATCTGAGTCTAGGGCAGGGGTGGGCATCCTACAGCCGTGGGCCATACCCATCCTGCAGTGCCAATCATCTGGCCTATGCTGCTGCCGGCAGAAGCAGACTTGTTTACAACAGTTGCAAACATGCCCGCGGCTGTTGTAAACACATTTACGACAGCCGTGGACACGTTTTACAGCAGTGTTTATGGCATGGGGAACCACCAGTCTGGCCTGCTCAACTGTCTGAGGAAGCGTGACCTGTCCCCAAACTTATAAAGGTTGGCAGCCCCTGCTATAGGGTGTGGTGCCCATCTCCATTTTCAGCCAAAGAGCCAGCGGTGTCTGTGTCTGCAAACATTTCTGTGGTCATGTGCCAGGCACTGACTAGACGCCAGAGTCCATAGAACACCATTACCTTTCCCGCCAAAGCAGTACCTATTTATCTTCGTGACATTTCTTGGCTTTCAAACTGCTAGGTTGGCAGGAGCTGGGGCAAACAATTATTATTATTATTATTATTATTTATTAAATTTAATACCCCGCCCCAATCGGGAAGACCCGACTCTGGGCGGCTTACATCCAAAATAAAACAAAAATAAAACCCAACACTAAAACGTCAGAGTTAAAACCGTCAGAAGTTAAAAACAACACAGGGCTATATTCCAATGTTCCCAGAATCCAACCCAGGGGGGAAGTCCTTATATGAGCCATTTGGTATGGGAACCCATGTTCCCGGGTCCCCAAACCTGTCCTGCCAGCCAGGTTTTTAAACCCTTTCGGAAGGGCAGGAGCTCTGTCTGAAGGCGCAGTTCGGTGGGCAGGAGGTTCCAGAGGGCCGGGGCGGACACGGAGAAGGCTCTCCTCCTAGTACAGGCGAGGTGCGCCTTTCTCGCCGAGGGAATAACAAGGGAGCCTCTCCGATCCGCCCTGGTGGGCCGGACAGATGTTCTTAGGGTGACGCGGTCTCTTAGGTATCCTGGCCCACTACCATATAGGGCTTTAAAGGTAATAACCAGCACCTTGAATTGCACCCGGAGACATACTGGCAACCAGTGCAGCTCCCGGAGCAGCGGCGAAGCATGAGCATAACGCCCACACCCCACCACTACCCGGGCCGCCGCATTCTGGACCAGCTGGAGTCTCCGGATGGTCATCAGGGGCAGCCCCATGTAGAGAGCGTTACAATAATCAAGTCTGGAGGTGACCAACGCATGTGTGACCATAAGCAGGGCATCCCGGTCTAGGAGGGGGCGTAACTGGCGAATTACACGAAGTTGTGCAAAAGCCCTCCTGGCCACGGCTGCCACCTGTTCTTCGAACAGTAGCCGTGAGTCCAGGAGGACCCCCAGATTACGCACCGGGTCTGTTTGGGGTAGGACTGCCCCATCCAGAACCAAAGGTGGAAGCTCCTTTGTTAACACAGGACCCCTTACCCACAGCCACTCAGTCTTGCCGGGATTCAGCTGTAGCCCGTTGTCCCCCATCCAGACCTTAACAGCCTTCAGACACCTGGAGAGGACTTCCACCGCACCGCTTGGGTCCCCACGGGCAGAGATGTATAACTGGGTATCATCAGCATATTGATGATACCTTACCCCGTGGGAACGGATGATCTCACCCAGCGGCTTCATATAGATGTTAAACAGGAGAGGAGAGAGTACCGAACCCTGAGGCACCCCGTAATGCAGGGGCCTAGGGTTGGACTTCTCCTTCTCCAGGCACACCGACTGGGTCCTGCCCTTCAGGAATGAGGAAAACCAGGACAGCACCGTGCCCTGGATCCCCAGACCCTGGAGCCTTCCCAGAAGGATGCCATGATCGACTGTATCAAAAGCCGCTGAGAGATCGAGAAGAGCAAGGACAGATGGCTCCCCTCCGTCCCGCTCTCTCCAGAGATCATCCACCAAAGCGACTAGTGCGGTCTCAGTACCATATCCGGGCCTGAATCCTGACTGAAACGGGTCCAGATAATCCGCTTCATCCAGGACCTCCTGCAACTGCTGCACCACAGCCTTTTCCAAAACCTTACCTAAGAAAGGTAGGTTGGACACTGGACGGTAGTTGGAAATTACCGTGGGATCAAGGGACGGCTTCTTCAAGAGGGGGAGCACCAAAGCGTGTTTAAGCGGTGCTGGAAAATGCCCCTCTTTTAGAGAAGCATTAATTATCGCCTCGATCCAGCCACCTGCCCCAGACTTGGAAGCTTTAATTAACCAAGCAGGGCATGGGTCCAGTGCACAGGACGTGGCACGAACAGATGCAAGAAGCCTGTCCACTTCCTCAGGGCCAACAGGATCGAACCGATCCCAGGTAACATGGCTAGACTGTGCTATGGTCAACCCCAGCTCTGTATGTTCCACGCCGGATGCTCATTCTGTCATGTAGCACTCAGGTCTCAAACTGCCCACCTGCCGCCCTTTCCTTAGCATAAATATTACCTTTCCACAAAACACCTTTTGGAGGATTTTAAAAAGAACATCCCACAGTCATCCTCCCCCCCCCCCTTCTGACTGTTATCCACATAATATTTCAAGGTGTCCTAATAAAATCTTGCAGGCTAAGGGATTTTCCTTATCTGAAGCCCCTCCCTTCCCCTCCTCTTGTTTCCATTTATTCCAGTAATTAGATTTGTCTTTCAGATCAAGTTTAATAAGTTCATGATGTAGTTTTGATGCCTTTGGAGTCTCTAGCCTTCATTAGCACCTTTTCAATCACAGTAAGTGGTCTCTTGAACCCTACAGTTTCTCAGAGGTTTGAAATATCAATGTTTTAATTGTATATAATTAAATACTGCTCTCTTTATGTAGATTGAAAATTCTTTGTACTGTTTTCAGCTCCGGAGCTTTCCATCCTAACTTTAATTAGCTGCCCTAAGACATTTTTGCATCCCTCTTTTCCCTGTAGGTATCATGACCATTTCCTTTGTACCAAACATTCAAGTTATCAGAAAAAGCTGGGGGACTTATTATGTAAAGTTAAGATGCCACAGTGAGGAAAGAAATGAATGAAAAAGCAAATGACTTTTTTTCTGGAATGCACACCCAAGAAAGTAACATGACTCTGAAGAAGCAAATATCTCTTTCCTATCTAGCCAGTTATATAAACAGCAGGGCATGTATTAGTCCCACAAAGATCTCTACCAACAGTATGAACCAGAAAATATGGGTAAAAGTTGAAACATTCAGCCTTTGGCTTCAGTGCAGTCCATGTAGGAGTGATCATATGTCTATTTAAAAAACACACATATCCAGTCTTTTTAATCAGATATATATGGATGGATCCTGGAGCAATTGGTTTCATAATAAACCTTTTATTGGTCTGGTTCTATTCTGTTTTCATGAAACTTTATTGTTGTTATGTGCTGTCAAGTCACCTCCAGCAGTTCTATGAATGAATGATCTCCTTTATGCCTTATTCATTTACACCCCTGCTCAGTTCTTGCAAACTCAAGGGTATGTATTTATCTTTATTACTATCCCTTTTATCTCATCAAAATCAGAGCTTCACAGAAGCAACTTATTATAGACCCTGTTAGCTGAGATATTCTGTGAGCTGTACTTAAACAAAATTACTTTTTCAAACTCTAGTTATATGTAATAGAACTTTGTGTGACTAATAGTTTGGAGGCAGACTGTCTTCTGCTTCAGGTGTCCTTCTGAAACCTTCCCTAAGTGACAGGACTTCTTAAAAGTTCTTGAATACACTTCCATACTTTTTATAATGATACACTTTTTATATATTTTATAAGGAGGGCTGAGAGTCCCCTGGACTACAAGGAGATCATATCAGGCAATCCTAAAGGAAATAAATCCTGACTGCTCCTTGGAAGAATAAATACTGAAGCTGAAGCTCAAGTACTTTGGCCACCAAATGAGAAGAGAAGACTCACTAGAGAAGGCCCTGATGCTGGTAAAGATTGAAGGCAAAGGGAGATGGGGACTGCAGAGGATGAGATGGCTAGATGGCATCATTGACATGGTGGGAGTAGATCTGGGTAGAATATGGAGGATGGCAGATGACACAGGAGCGTGGCGTATGGTGGTCCATAGTGTTGCAAAGGATCAGACTTGACTATGTGGCTGAGCAACAACTTTTTATACTTTTGCTTGTCATTAAATGCAACACAATTACTTTCCTTCCTGCCCCTCCTTCCTAGCTATTATCACTTCACGGAATCAAAGGAGTGGTCAACCTTCAGTTTTTGGACTTCATTTCCCAGAATCAGAGTCAGTACATAGGCTGCGTTGAAGAATTTACTTAGGCTTCTGCGAGTTGAAGTCCAGAAACTAAAGGTTTGCCATCCCTGGTGTAGACCATATTTTTTTAATTGATTAAAATAAATGTTGCTGAGAAAAAGCTAGAGATAACTTTAAAAATGAATGGGGGTGGGGGGTGGGGAGAGACTTTTTTTAAAAAAAGAAGAGATTCAGAAGCTTGAACAGAATCTATATCCAGCACAATCTAAGTTTAGTGGCTTCAACTGAAGAAAATATACACATACTTCCAGTTTATTACATGAGTGTCAGAGAGACCCATGTCTGTTTATACATCGGTGCCCAACTTGTCATGGAGAGTCCTTAAGCTATCAAGTAGAGGTCTTAAGTTCACCAGCCAGTCTGAGATCAGGCTCCTGCTTCTTTAAACAAAACAAAAATATGTCTACAGCTTAATGTGCAGAATTAAAGAAAACTGTAAGAATGGAGGAGAAACATTAGGTGGAATGTTTTGACCATGGCCAAAGACCCAGTGAGGCAGAGCTTGTTTCTGTCATATGATAATAAGATCAGATGATTGAACATTGAGTTTCAACCTTCTCCTGGAAGAACAGTGAAATAATTTCTGGATCTGGATGATCCCCTGCTCCCATGAACAAATTATGGCAGCCACTCCACTGTACATTCTCAGGCCATTGTGTGATCTATTCTTTTAAAATGACTCTCAAACTGGAGTGTCCATCACTTCCCTAGGGAAGTGGTTTCTATCTAACATACTTTCTTGCCAAGAAGCATTCCCTGATAGGGTAACATCCAATAGGTCCTTGTCAGATAAAGGTAAAGTATAGGTCTCATTCATTCATATCCCATCCATCTGAGATATTTCCCACTCTGGGCAGGGTCTCCCTTGCTCGAAAGCCAGTCATATCCAACTCTAGGGTATGGTGCTCCCAGGGATGTTGTCTCCTCCTGTATTAATCATTTTTTCTTTCAGCAAAGAAAGAAAGAAAGAAAGAAAGGGGGCAGCTCTTAAAACAGGATGAAGAATGGAGGTGAGCACTAGGGCATACTGAAGGCGTGACAAAGGTTACACAAGAGCAGAAGTGTTGTGAAGTCAGGGCTCACAGGGTCAACTTTTTCCACTAGCAAGGATTATAAAATCATTCCTCAAACTTCCCTCTGAGCTTAACTGCCGCCTCAGTAGCCGGAAAAGAAGCTGATATTCCCAGGAACTGTATACTGCTGCAAACTAACTGTGTTGTAATACAGAGAACTCGAGGATACTTTATTTATTAATTTATTTATTACATTTATAACCCACCCATCAGGGATATTCTCTCACTCTGGGCGGCTAACAACACATTTTAAAAATCAGAAATTAAACAAAAAGAATAAACATACTGAATAAATTATAAATTACAAAGTAAAAATAACACACACACACCAATTAAAAATAGCCATCAACAAATAAAAACATCTTGGTAACTGAAAGGGTTAATCTAAAGCCATTTGTTTTACAAAACACCCACTTTCCATTTGTTGACATGGCCTGCGTTTTTGGGCTCTTCCTATGGTGAGGGTTTTTCACCAAGAACCCTAGTGGTACAGTAGTTAAATTGCTGTATTGCAGCCAAAATCGTTCTAGGTTCAGTCCTGATGGGGGGCTCAAGATTGACTCACCCTTCCAACTTTCCAAGGTAGGTAAAATGACTATCCAACACGTTGGAGGCAAAATGCTAATTACCTTGTGAACTTCCCAGAGAGTGTACAAAGCCCTATGGGGCGGTATATAAGTGTCATTGCTTTTGCTATTTCTACATGGTCTCTCTCTTGTGTGAATTTGGGCCAACTGTTCCCTCCCTCGGCCTGGCAGGATTGTCATGAAGGCAATACTGGATGGATGAAAGCTATGAACACAACCTATGAGGACTGTCACTAGCACCTGTAAATACAACATCATTTGAGCAGCTGATGTCACTATGAGAAACTCCGTAATCCCATGCAATTGTTTATGTGGCATTTAAATTCTACTTATAAAAATAAGAACAGACAAAAGCATGCTAGCGTCACCCTACAGTTTGCCACAGATAAACTTCCGAAATGGGTAGCCTTTTCTCCTCATGCATACTCTCCACATAGTATAGAAGCCTGGTTTTCAACAGCTCTGCAAGGGACAAATCTCTGTTTCTCTGTACCTGCTGCTTTTTGTTGTTGTTCAGTTGCACAGTTGATTCCGACCCTTTGCAACCCCATGGACCACTGTCCGCCAGGCACTCCTATCCACCATCCCCCTCAAATCGCTCAGCTCTCTGCCCATTGTGTCCACAATACCATCTAGCCATCTCATTTATGGCCGCCCCCTTCTTCTTTTGCCCTCCACCCTTCCCAGCATCAAGGCTTTCTCAAGTGAGTCTTCTCTTCTCATTTGATGTCCAAAGTACTTTAGCTTCATCTTTACTATTTGACCTTCTAAGGAGCAGTCAGAGTTGATTTCTTCTAAGATTGACCTATTTGTTCTCCTCTCTGCCCAGGGGACTTTCAAAACCCTTCTCCAACACCACATCTCAAAGGCGTCTATTCTTCTGCGCTCAGCTTTCCTAATGGTCCAGCTCTCACAACCATACATTGCCACAGGGAATACCACTGCTTTGACTATGAGAATTTTTGTTTGTAATGTGATGTCTCTACTTTTCACTATGCTCCCCAGGTTTTTCATTGCTTGCCTCCCAAGAATCAGTCGCCTTTTTATTTCATGGCTGCAGTCTCCATCTGCAGTGAGCTTTGATCCTAAGAAAGTAAAATCTGTCACTGCTTCTATTTCTTCCCCATCTATTTTCCAGGGACTGATAGGGCCTGTTGCCATGATCTTGGTTTTCTTTATATTGAGTCTCAAACCAGCTTTTGCACTTTCTTCTTTCAACCTAATCAAGAGCTTCTTTAGATCCTCCTCACTTTCTGCCATTAGGGTGGTATCATCTGCATATCTCAAATTATTGATGTTTCTCCCAGCAATTTTGATCCCAAATTGTGATTCCTCCATCCCTGCATTGCGCATTATGTGCTCTGTGTATAAGTTGAATAACCAGGGTGACAAAATGCAGCCTTGTCTTACTCCTTTTCCTATTCCAAACCACTCCGTCATTCCATATTCTGTCCTAACTGTTGCTTCTTGATTCATGTACGGATTTCTCATGAGGTATATAAGGTGCTCTGGTATTCCCATCTCTTTAATTACTTGCCACATTTTGTTGTGGTCCACACAGTCAAAGCCTATACAGTTGTACCTTGCTTAAAGAGCATAATGCATTCCACAGGATTGCTCTTTAATCGAGTTTGCTCTTTAAGCAGATCACCATTGTAAGTGACCAATTATGACTTCGGGGTGGAGGTGATTGTGAACCGTAATTTATTTGTTAGCGAGTTTTTGGTTGGTTTTATTTGTTAAGTGAAGCGAACATTCAGAGAAAATTCTGCTCTTTAAGCGAGGCGCTCTTTATGCGAGGTTTGACTGTACTTTATTACCTCCCACCCGGCACTGAGTTGTTGTCTCCTCCCACTGAACTGTAACTCCATAATCAATAGTCATGCTGGCAAAGAGAATTTTGAATTTTTTTATTATAAAATAAAATAGGTTATATGTTTATAGTCTAGCATGATCTGTTTACAGAATCCCATGACTTCAAAACTTCTCAGAATTGTTTTCTGCTTGCCTACTTGAAACCCCTGGAGATGTTGCAGTGCTTTCTTCTTCCAGACACATCTTTCCTTCTCAATGACCTTATCAAATCCATAAGCAGGGAAGAATGATGGAAAGAGAAACTAAGACTTTGAGCCTTAACAGAGAGTTTCCATTTTAATAAGAAGGCAAGAAAGCAGAGGGCCTTCAGCCTCACTATCCAGAATTAAGGGGTCTCTTGAGACCAGGGAGGAAAGCCTCAGCTGTCTTTAGGTTTCTACATCCTCACTGAAGATTTATGAAATCCAACACACACACACACACACACACACACACACACACACACACACACACACACACACACACACACACACACACACACGCACACACACACACACACACACACGAGGAGGGCAAGTAGCCAAATTGGAGGAGGGTTTTTAACAGCCATTTTGCCCCCCGTGAAGTAATGCCTGATGGCGGTCCCGTGAGGTGGCAGGGCGTAATGGGAGGTGGTTTTAGTGGGTAAAAATCCCACACACTGAGAAGCCGAAGCAAGGGCTCACAGTGTCTTTTGAAGATTTCCCTTAACACACACACTGTGATACATTTAAATTTGTTGCCTTTTTTCCATAACTCATCCTGGCAGATGTGCACCCAGGCCACGATAACGTTAATAAGTGGTTTTCGCTTGGCCCTCACAATTATTACACAACTTTGACCCAAGGTCTCTTAATCAAGCACAGAGATGCAGCTGGCGGTTGGAAATGGCCAACAATAGTTCATTACAAATAAGGAAACATGGTTCTCAAGGACAAAAGCCAGGTCAATTCCTAATGGAGATGCAAGGGAAGAGCTCATAGTAGGCAACCCTGGACTACATGGAAAAAGAATCTGATGAGATAAGTCTGATTTAATTGCATTGGAAACAAAAAGTGTGGAAGAGGGATGTGATTCTTTAATCATATTGTAAAATATATACTCTTTTGGTATACTGTGTAATACATTGACTGTTTTACATTTACATAGGCTTATGTATGCTGCTACTGCTGCTGTTATCATGTACCATCAAGTTATTTCCGATTTATAGTGACCCTATAAATTTAGGACCTCCAAAAGATCATGTTAATAGTCCTGCTCAATTCATGCAAACTAAAACTACTGCCAGTGACTCAATGCAGAGTATCGGGCAGTGGTTAACTAACCTGACAACCCCAAGGACTAATGGCCTTGTGTGGCCAAGTCCACAGGGATGGGTGATGGTCCCCAAGTGGATTAAATCCCACTTGACTACATCTTGATGGAGGGCAGCAGCTTCATCAATACTGGCCTAGGTCTAATGAGGATTTTGCATGCTAAAAAGGCTCAGGACCAGAAAGTGACTCCTGGAACTGGATCAGAGGCATGGGTGTCATGCTGTGATGGAGAAGGATGGGAGACCACTGCATTAAATTCTCAGGATAATCTTCATGGCTGATTGCCATGAGGATCATCAATATTTGGAATTGGATACAGCAGCTGCAGAAGAAAAACTACGGTGTCCTTTAATGAATCAAACAAAATTCTGTTCAATCCTCTTCTTTTCTTACTACCTTCAACTTTTTATAACCCTTGACTTATCTGTCCAAGGGTTGAATCAGAATATTGAAAAATTACCTTTTGGACTGCTGCTCCTAGAATTCCACAAAACAAATTACAGTACAGTCAAAAAGGCCACTTTCTAAGCCCGGGATTTAATTCACTTTTCTTGTTTGTTTACTGAATTACCTTTTCTTTTGTGCCAAAAATGAATAAAATGATATGCAAAGTTTTGGGAAATAATGAATCCATGGCTGAAATCTTGTTGCACAATTATGCAAATAGTATTGTACTGTATATGAAATGCCGTAAGTTAGAAAAAATCTTAGCAGACATCTCTAGCATACTAAGTCAAATGGTTCAGTGTGCAACAGACAATGCCCAGAAAGATTTCCTAACTTCTGGCAATTTACGATGAAAAGCTATGCTGCTTGCATAACTGCACAATGGGACTTCAGCCCGTATTTTCAGACTGGAAATATACCTCAAGTAGAGACCTTTCTTCTGCTGTGCTTTTTAAGAATTGGCAACAACAATGATAAAGAAGAAGATGCTCTCTTTCAGACACCAAGGGGCAGAAATGGCCACAGAATGGATTCAGCACCCTGAACAGGAGAGAGAGGTGTGAAACAAAATTCATGTGCAAATTGCTTTCATCTACTCACATTATCCTCCAACTTCCAGATGTTTTGGTCTTCACCTCCCAGAAGCTCGTGCCAGTATGGACAATGGTCAGGAATTGTGGAAATTGTAGCCTCGTGAGGGTCAAAGATTTCTGTCACTCCCCCTCTACAATTTTAAACTCCACTATTCACAACCAATGGAGGGGGAGTTACATTGTACATATCAAGTGAATGGGGGTCAAAGGGAGATACTATAGAGGCTGCAGCTGGACAGTGGGAAGAAAAATGGCAAACCTGGCAATCCAATTGAGGAATAACTTGTAGGGAGACTACTTTCTAGTCTTACTAGCTTACTACTCCATTTTGGCCAGCATAATACACTTCTACTAACCAAGGCCAAGCATCCTCTCTAAAAATTTGGATAAATTCAAACCCAACTTTCTTTCTATCAGTAGCACACAATTTAAATTATGGGCTTGTATAAAATATAGGTAAAATTCAAAACAAATTAAAATGTTAAATTAATTAGACTAATTTTGACAAACAGAGGGCTACTTCAAAAGCATTCTTTCAGTCATTTAATAGAACTCCTTTTTGATACAAGGTGGGGCATAAATATTAGGTAACGGTCTCCTTTGCTCGAAAGCCAGTCACGTCTGGCTCTAGAAGGTGTTGCTCATCTCCATTTATAGTCAAAGAGCCATCACTGTCTGTAGACATTCCCATGATCATGTGGCAGGTATGACTAGACACCAAAGCATACAGAACACTGTGACATTTCCAGCAGAAGTGGTACTTGACTATGCGACTGAACAGCAACAACAACAGTATCAGCAAATAGCCTTTGTCTTTGGAAAGCAGAAATCCTGAAAAATGCTTTGTAATTTTAAAAATGAGAAATATGTATTTAGACTGCAGGTTTATTTATGCACATGACACTTCGCTCATTTAAATGGTGGATGGAAACAAATTTCAAGTAGTGAGGACTGAGAACAAGCTTTTTTTCCCCTTATAGAAAATGAAAGTAATGTACAACATTCACAACAGCCTTGCCTAATTCTACCAGTATGGTAGTGTTTATAGATGTTTATAAGAATTTATATGTTCTTCAACGCTTAGAGAACACATTTAAATGAGGGTTTGGTTCTATTAATAAACTTACTAAATCTGAATATATTCCAAATTAACCCATAAAATTTCACATGTGCTGTTTCAGGTGTTGGTGAAGACAATTCTTTCTAGGAAGGAACTTAATACATACTTTTTAATCAGCTGTTTAAATCTGGCTCTTAAATATTTGAAAGGTTTTAATGGTTATTGTAGTTTTTATCTCATAGTTTTATCTTGTAGTTTTTATGGATGTTTTAATGTTCAACGGACATTTGTTTTAAATTTATCTTTAATAATATTTGAATGTTAAATATTATTTCTTTTATTATACACTTCAAATTCCTCAGGAAAAATCTATTGAAATAAAAAAAACCAGACTATTTTGATAGTACCTGAATGTTTTATACTTAAAAATACAGAATAAAAATCAACGATTAGTTCTTTAACCAAAAGAAAAGCATAAGTCACTCACTACACACACTTTTTTAAATCTTAAATTGTACACATAAAATTGTGTGTGTAAAAAGCATTTCCCACTTAGTAATGAAGAAACGGGTTCTCAAGTTTTGATTTGTATAGGCGGGTTAGGAACATCTGAAAGAAAATGAAACACCAGAAGAAAACAAGGATCTGGGTCATGGGTTCTCAATTTATGGCCTGTGGGCCTGATATGGCGTTTGGTGCCAAATAATCCAGCCCCCGACCTCACTCCAGCCCTCCTGCCATTTCCCCCCCCCTTTCCAGAAGTTGTGCCATGTGTAGTTCCTTTTAAATGTAAACAGAATTTCAAAGCTGTTTACATTAAAAAGGAACCACACATGGCACAGCCTCTACCACAGCTGGTGAGCTACATGAAATGGCACCGGGGGGGGGGGGGAGAGAACCATTGGATTTCTGGCCTTGTCTCACTCTCCCCCTCCTCTGGAACCCAAGCCCAAAGGATAACCTCCAACCCCATAAGAAATGAATAGCCTCATTAAAAAGCTCCACTCATCCTTTCCCTGAAAAGGCAATTAATATCATTCATGTCAGTCAGTCTCAGTCAGTCTGAAGCCTCCATTGATGGTTGGCATCTCTTTCATGTCCCCAAGAGCTGGGACAGAGACAGGCGCTCAATCTGTCATGCAGTACCCAGGTCTCAAACTGCTGACACGCCAGCCTTCCAGCTAAGAAGACAAGCTTTTTAACCACTGAGCCACCATAGTGGCAAAGAACAGATGGGTAGATATTGACCCAATGGGCTCAATAAGGTTTCTTTTTCTTAAGGTGTTATGTTTCCATGGATAGAAATGCTGATCCAAATCAACTGAAGAAAATCTTGCTTATGTCCCATTGAAATTAAACCAGACTTGGGTTGGTTAGTTATAGTTTGATCAAAGCCATTATCTACAATAGGAGACGTGGTGACACAATGGTTAAACTACTTTACGGCAACCAAAAGGTTGCGAGTTTGATCCTGTTCAGGGATCAAGGTTGACTCAGCCTTCCATCCTTCCAAGGTCAATAAAATGAGTACCCAGGATGTTTGGGGCAAAATGCTAATTAACTTGTGAACCACCCAGAGAGTGCACTAAGCACTGTGGGGCAATATATAAGTGTGATTGATTTGCTTTACAATTGTATTATTGAATACCCAACTACATTAAGGATTTGAGTTCTTCTTTATTATGTTAAAACAAAGCCCATTTGCTCCAATTCCCCAAGAATCCATTTGGATCTTCCCCTTTTTAAATCCATGGAAGAAGCAACATGTGCAGGTTACAGAATTACAAAGTGTTCTCACCCTGGAGGTATCACTCAAGCATGGCAGTTAAGAATAGCGTGTCTGAACAGAAGAACCCATGGAAGGGAAGTAAAAATCTCTGCATGTAGAAAGCATGGATTAGGAAGGAGGCAGGATCTTTGTAACAAGCTTTAAAGGTCTACTATGAGCCTGCATTTTGGTGACCATGTCTCCTGTTTCTTAAAATATGGCCATTTGAAGGCATCTTCTATCAGAAGATCTACCTGTCCAAATTTGGTTTAAAGAGATAGAGCTGTAAAGAGGAAGAGGCACTCAAAAGTGAGTATCTAGATAGCAGACCAAATTAGCTATGTAAATCACCTACAGTCTTTCCACTAGGATAAGATATAAGGCATTTCTATTTAAATTAGTGCAATCATTTCCTACTGATGTCTATGCACATAAATTACAATACACAAGTTTTATTTAAAGATATACCTTTTCATAGGTCCATCTTTCTAAGGCATTTATTGGGGAGAGGAGGAGACAATGATTTAATATTGCTTCCTGTGTAATACTGTATTTTCTTTTTTCCCTGATGTTTCAATTCATCAAGAACATTTGGAAATTATCTTATAAATGGTACCTGCAAGCTTCTTGGAAGAATGTTGAAGGGGAAGTCAATTAAAACACTCTCCCCCAATCCTCTTCCATAAGAAGTTCCTACAAGCTCACATCACAAGATCTCCTGTAGTCAAGCCAAAGCTTATAGAGGACTAACACTATATACAGTTCATGTGCATGTTATGCCTGTTCAAGTCAGAACTACCTTATAGTAACTGTCATTGAGATTTCAAAGTAAGATAGTTAAATAATTATTTTACCTATTTTACCTCCCCTCCCCAGGTTTCCATGGCTGAACAGGGACATAAGCCTAGGTCTCCTACGTTCTAATCCAGTGATGACGAACTTTGGCACTTCAGGTGTTCTTGGACTTCAATTACCAGAAGCCCAAGTCAGCACTCCTGCTGATCAGGGCTTCTGGGAATTGAAATCCAAAGACACCTGGAGTGCCAAGGTTCACCATCACTGGACTAGTCTGCTACTCTTATCTATCCACTACATCACACTGTTTATGATATAGTTCCAATGGACTCTTCTTTTCAAGGGTCAAATTCATTGAGAATAGGAGAACAACTGATGCAGAAGCTTTTCACAGAAATGTACTATGCATACAACTGAATACTTGATCTGCTATGATACCAGGAAACCTCTCATTCCTCAATCCTAACACATTTATACACTCTTCCTTTTTCATGCTAAGGATAATCTTCATCATCATGGAAGAATGAACAGATGCACTCAAGAAAGAAAATCCAAGTGTCTGAATGCATGAATGTCAAGTGGAAGGTCCATGTAAAAATAAACAAAAGCTGGTCTGTTCCAGATCTTTCAAACCAGAGCACCCATCATTCCCACAACCAATGGCCATGCTTTCTGGGACAGATGGAAACTATAGAGCAACATATCTGGAGGACATGGTGTAGGCAACAGCTGGTGTAAAACAACAGCATTCACTTTACTACAAAGCTGTTTAGATATACCATGATGAAGAAAAGCAACATAAAATGTGATAGATGGGAAAGCCTCTGTAGACATGATGAAGCAACTTTGAATTCTATAATTGGGCCCTGAGGAAGTGCATGTTGGAGGCTAAAGAGTATCATTTTCAGAAGAACTGAGCACCCAACAGTGCCATTGATTTTTAATCAAGAGTTTTTGGCTCTCAGCAACTCTAAAAATTAGGTCAAGGTTCTAACTTTAGACCTCCGAGTACTGCTTTCTTTTTTCCCCAAACATCTTCATTCATCTCCGCTCTGTCTCAGCTCTGATGATCATGTTTTAGAAAAAGTTTCTGATCATGGTGACAATTTTACACACTAGCGTAGAGTGGGGGGTGGGGGGTAGCCCGCCCCGGGTGGCACTTTCCAAGGGGCAGCAGGAAAGCGTGTGTCCATTCCAGCTGCTCCCTTCCTTTCTGCCTCTCCTTCAGAGTGGCCTGAGGTAGCAGCCAGGCCTCAAAACAAAGTGAACAGCTACAGAGCCGCGGAGCTACAGAGCTGCGGGCGCTCCCTTTGCACATGCACTCATGCACTTTCCCTCTCCCACTCTCTGCCCTCAGCCTCATACCTCTTTTTCCTCACACCTGCCTTTTGGGCCAGGGGCATGAGGGGGTCGTCGTGTATCCCTCTCCGGGGTCCCTGGAGCGCACGCGCCTGCCTGCCTGCCTGCTCTACCTTCCCTCCCGTTCTTTTTTCAGGAGGCGGCTAAGGAGTTGTTATTTTTTAAAATATTATTATTGGGGGGGAGCAGAGGTTGCGGCAAGGCCACTAAGAAGGGCGAACCACTGTGGACCTCTACAACCCAGTCAACCGTTGTTGTGATAGATCAACCAATAGATTGAGCTGAGACAAGCGCTTGTTTGAAATTACAAGCAATCAGGAAGAACACAGGGAGAGAGAGAGAGAAGGGTGGGATAAGTGAGCCCTTCCGGAGGGAGAGAGGGAGGGAGATAAGGAAAGGCCACTCCTCCCTTTTCCCCAAGATAGTTATGGGACAAGGGGGTGGGGGAAAGGGCAGTGCACGAAGTCCTCCCTGGGCTGTGGAACTAAGAGTTCCCTCAGGTGTTGGGGAACAAAGTTTAAACTCGTCTTCATGATGGAGGCTTCTCTCATTTTTCCCCTTCACTCCAGTAAGGGCCATGTGGGGGGGGGGGACAGAGGGAGGAGGAGGAAGTCCGACTGTCAAGGTGTGTGTGTATGTCAGATCAGGAAAGGGGGAAGGAAGGTGGTGCCAAGAGGCTCCATGGAAGTGAGGCTGGTTAAGAACAGGATGAAACAGAATCAACAAGGGTTGGAGCCGGGGACCTTGCTTATAGCCATGGAGCAAGTTACTGTCATTACTCTGCTTCATGTGGAAGAGAAGGGGAAAGGCAGTGCTCAGGCAGTCTCCCGCCAAAACACACCACATATAATTTATTCCCCTCTTCTAGGTGCCCTCACCTCTCCCCTCCCTCCATCCAAAGCTCCCTCCCTCTCACTCCCTCATTAGCGATGCACTTTTCCTGCCTGGGCCAAAATTAGCCCACGGGGCAAAGCCTGCCTCCCCGCCATGTGATGGTGCCCTCTGCCCGCACGAGTGGCCCCCAGGCTTCCTGAGAGCTGCTGGAGCAGTCTTTGCCTTTGGCACGCAGGGCGCTCACTGGGAAGGGGAGCACAGGCCCTTACCCAGCCCTTTCCTTGTGCAGCACGCAACCACCCCCTCGGCTAGCAGCTGGGGCGAAGAGGCTGTTGCGGGGATGGACGCTGGGACCCTCCACCACCGCTGGCATCTAGGGCCCTGCTCAGGGGGCGGAAAATTTGGCCTCTGCCCCAGGCGGCTGAAACCCACCCTACGCCACTGATTTTAAACCAACTTGTAGAATACAGAGCAGCTCCTTTACAAGCTTACCTCAAGAGAGCTACTATTCTTACACACACACGTGTGTGGGTGCGTATGTGGGGTTATGTGGCCTGAATATATAAACCAGGAGATATTTCAATTAGATCCACACAGAAGACTGTAGTTATAATACTCTATGTCAGGGGTGCCCAAGATACCACCCATTCCCCAGATCTGGTCAACGGCAATTCATCCAGCCTATGCCGCCAAGTATGGGTGTGTTTTATTTCTGCTTCTGGGAGCAACAAGGGCAGTACAAGCCAGATGAATTGGCATTGGGGCCAAGATCCAGCCCATGGACCGTAGTTTGGGCACCCCTGATTTAAGCAGAGAAAATGGCAGCCTAAATTCTATATCATTCTGTTGCTAAACATGTCTCTTGCAAAACAGATTGCAAAGTGCGTTTTACTTCTGCTTCTGGTGGGAGGAATCACGTGACCGGCCTGTTGAACCATGGCTCGCAGCCTGAAAAGTTTGGGCACCCCTTCTCTATATGGCCCTAAAACCAGTCACGTTAGCCTCTAATCACAGCTAATGAACTGACCCAGTGAAGAGGCTTCACATGCATAAACACTGTATTGTCTTCCAAAAATAATGATTTGTTGGCAAGGAAAATATTTTTTAACAGTTACCCAAAGGGAAACAAAGAGCCACGTATGCTGAACTCTGAGTGACAGAAAAATATGCTTCTTTTCATTGAATTACTTTCCTCCTTTAAACATGGGGTGGGGAGAGGGCAATTCAGTGCTCCTCACACATTCACAAGGAGCCAAGTACTGTACTGTACAGTGAAAGATGATAGGTTATTGCACTAAGACTCAAAAGGCCTGGTCCAGATCTCCACTAGGCCATGGACATTCATTCTGCAATGCTAAATGAATCCTTGAACATTCTCACATGCATAAAAAATCTGAAAGTGGTTTGGTAGCACATAACAATAACACTCCTATTCATCTACTTTATTGAGACCTCTTTCTTCTCATTCTCTACTATATATGTAAACAGAGTAGAACTGTGATTAATTCTGTAGCCTAAAGAAACTGCAACTCAGTGGCAGAGCACATGTTTCATGTTCAACAAGACCTATGTTCTGTCTCTGCCCTCTCCAAATAGGACAGGATAATGCCCTGCCTAAAATCTTAAAGACCCACTACTAGTATTCTAGATTTTTTTATTAGTGTAATTTGCATTCTTTTAAACCTGGCAACAACCCCCCACAATCCTGATTTATGAAGAAGAAGAAGAAGAACCACCAAGATAACCATGATAATAATGTCTGCCTGCCTGCCAGCCAAGTCTATAAAGGCACTGGTCCACTGCAGTAGCTGATCAATCCTGAGGGCAAAGACCACTTGATAAAAGGGCTCCATCTACCTCTCTGATACTCTTGAGTAAATCACAAAATGGTTGCTTTTTACACATTGTTTCTCATCACACATCTGCAGAATCCTCATGACAAAAATATACATCATATAACTTGATATATCTATAGGTTGGAATTCTCACAGGATAATCTATCAAAAGAAGCTTGCTTCTCTACCAGTACTGCCACAGCTACTCTTTGTAAATCTTGAGTTTACACACACAATGCAAATTCACAATGCAAATGTACACTGCCTCGATATTTAATCAATATCCTGTGTGGTATGTATTCTGTGTGGATTCCCCATTATGCAGTGCACATTTCTGTTCACAAGAGGTTTGACTTATGACCAACATATTGCTTTATGATGGGCTGCGTTTCAAGAATGAACATCAGTCCTTTTCATCCACATGGCAGAGTTAAATATGAGGAAGGCAAGGAAAGAAGAATGCCACCTAGTAATTGATTAGACATTTTTCTCCTTAAGAATTATTTTATTTACATGTTGTTTGCTATACAATAGGAGAGATAAAGGGAGTTTCAAAAGAGTGAAGAGAAGAGAAAAGAAGAGATTCTAAAAACCCAATCATAGTTGCCAAGGAATGCTTATCATGCTGACATTGAGTTTACCATTTGCAAACTGTCAACCCTGGCTGCCTTGCCTAATTGGACTTTCCTCCCACGTGGTAACATTAACTTGAAAGTGTACAGCATAAATATTTCATGATGTCACAAAGGTTAATGACAATCTTCTCTGAACTTGCAACTTAACTGTGTGTATTAGTTACAGGCTACCCCCCTTTTTTTTCCTTTCTTTCTTTCTTTCTTTTTTTTTCTTTTTTTTCTTTTTTTGGTAAAGCAAGCAGCTGAACCATCCCAGTAAAGCTCTCACAAAAGATATTCCTTGATACAAGATGAGCTAAAGGCATTAAATGAGCTTTGAAGAGCATATGACAATTTCAGCAATGGATTTGCCCTCATGCAGAAATATCACTTTCTTATCTTTGTTTCTTCTTTTGTCTTTTGTTTAGATTTTCTAGAATCTCACAGCCAGCGTGGTACCAGCTGGGAGATTTGGAAGTACTATTCCAAAAGAATTAACTTTCCCAGGCATTGACAACTCTGAGCCATTTATTACCAAAACATGCAAAATGGTGATTAAATCCAAAATGACTACTTAAATGCACCCCTGTGGATTTTCTATGTAACTTAGGCTATTGCTCATGTATACGCCTCCAGAATATACACTTTTCAGCAGCACTATCTCACATACAAGTCTGTCATTTACAAGGACATCCAATGTTTGATACATCGTGAACAAGAACAATGGGATAGGCTGCAAGCATTTTCACACTGTTGGCAAATCACAAAGATCAGGGAGTACTTACACAATTTCATCGTTCTGGAACTCAAGCTCCCCACAGGTGTCCTCGAAGTCCTCTCCACCTCCTTTGGCTGTGCCTTCAACCGTTTTGTAGGGCACAATAACATTTCCTCGGGCTCCAGATGTCCGTAGCACTCTCACCTCCATGGTTCCCACGCTTTCGCTAACGTGAGTCACTGGTTCCTCAAAGGTAAATATGCCAGCATGATCATCATCAAAGATTGTGACCGTGGCCGTAGCAGGGGATCCCAAGCAAGCCACTGTTGTAACATGATTGGCCTCTAGCAGATCTTCTTCTGACCCCACAGAGCACACTTTCACATTGCTCAGGTGAACGAGGAAATTCTCATCTTCCTCAAATATATCATCATCAATTATGCCAACCCGGATTTCTTTCTGTGTCTCACCTGGTTTAAATATCACGCTTCCCTCTGTGAATTCATAATCAGAACCTGCATTGGCAGTTCCATCTTCTGTTCTGAAGTCAACTGAGACAGTTTTGGACAAATCACCACCTCGGCGAGCAACAGTTAGGGCTACCGTGCCACAGTTCTCAAGGCACTGGTAGGTGCTCTGCTCAAAATAGACTTTACTGATAGGGTCATTGTCTGCAACTTCGCAGTTGACCTCATGCATACTGACTGCTTTCCTTGCTTGGTCAGCTGCATGTCTCTTCAGTATATTGCCAGCTCCAGTCATCAAGCGAGTGGCCTGAATGCGGTAAAAGGCTCGGCTCTTTTGCTGCTGGCTCAGAACCTGATAGTTAGCCAGTTCTATCAGCTGTTCGATTTCTTTGTCTGGATGCTTCTGTTTGAGTTCTTTAAGGATCCTAGCCATTTCTCTCCTTGTTTCTTCATCATCTTGATCCTTCTCATCCAACTCTAGGACCAGAGTGCCATCTAAGAAACTTTCAACATGGGAATTAACTACCTTCCCATCCATTTCTATGTCGGCTTTAGACTGTGGCCCTTCACCTTCATGTTCGATGATCATACCCCGCTGCTTGCCAGCTCTGTACCTCTTGTAGACATATTTGTAAAACAAGAGCCGTCTGTCAGCAATCCATGCAAACACTACACAGATTGGGAAAAAGAAGAAGGTGAGCAAGCCTTCCCAGACTTCTACTATCCCTGGGGATATGACTGACAAAATTAGATACAGCCAAGTGTAGGCAAAGATGCTCCAAGCTGCAGTGACAAAAAACACACGGAGATGTTTAATCTTCCTGATTTCCCCATCAGGGACAACATAAACACAAAGTGCTATGATGACAAACATGTTGAAGGCAGCACTTCCAACAATGGTGCTGGGGCCAAGGTCCCCTGCAGTAAAGCCATGGCCACACACTTCAATTACAGACAGCAGGATCTCAGGTGCAGAAGACCCCAGAGCCATCAGTGTTAGATTGGAAACAGTCTCATTCCAAACTCTAACTGTTGTCTTGGTAGTTTCACCATTGGGTTTCTTGATTGTGATCTCTCTTTCCTGAGACGTTATAACTTCTATTGATGACATGAAGCGGTCTGCTACAATCGACACTCCCAGGAACATGTAGACCATGGCCACAAAGTAGACAGTAGCTCTTGCTATTTTATCTCCAAATGAAGGGTCTTGAGGTTCCCAGATTGGCAAAATCACGCCTGTCTTGCAAATATAGGAGCCAGTACATTCTTGAGTCTTATTGGAATCTTCAGCTTGATATTCTGAGTGTACTTTGCCCATGAGCAACAGCAACAATACAACACCTGAAAGATGAAGACGGCCAGGAAGTGCTGTTGGATTCTTTAACCCCATCATGGCTGTTTTGTCAGACCAATCTCCCAATGTTTTGCAATCTGCAGAAAACAAAAATGTAAAGTATGTTATTCAAACTGAAAAAAACAAAGTTACATGCAGTACTTGTTGTTTTTCTGTTTACAATACATCTTATTTGCAGACACACCACCTGCTATGAATAAGATACATGTTCTTGACCTGGTTATAAAATCCCCTAATAATTTGCACTTACTTACTTACTTACTTACTTACTTACTTACTTACTTACTTACTTACTTACTTACTTACTTACTTACTTACTTACTTACTTACTTACTTACTTACAAAGCAATTCTAACTCTGGGCATTTTACAACAATAAAAACATAGACTTAAATTAAACCATAACACTATCAAGAGCTGAGTTTGTATTCAAATGAAAACAATAAATCAATATACATAGGTAATTGGGTTCTGGCCATGAAAAAACATTGGGCAGAAAATGTTTTAGAAAGATATGGACATTGTACTAGTGTAATGTTTTGTGACACAGCTTTTTGAAGATAAAAAGCAATGGCCGCCAGTGCATGAAATTGATACTAGGTTTGTATAGGATGGGATCAGAATTGTCAGATAGTGTAAATCTCTGTGGTAAACTGCTGCTTTTTAAATGGACCATACTTGTATTCCTTATCACATGCCAAGTCACCCAATTCATGCAGTAGAAGGAACACAGGCATTGACTCCTAAGCTAGCAGTACTTCATTGCTGATATTTAAGATATTTGATTTCCATGGGAATATTTAAATGACAGGATTTAGGCCAGTGCATCTAAAGGACTCTTCTTACTGAAATATCAATTCTGTTTCTGTTTCTTCTTCTGTATCTGAATCCAAATATTGACGATCCTCATGGTGATCAGCCATGAAGACTGTCCTGAGTGGCCTTTCATTTGCCTTCCACACATCACAGCGTAATACCTGTACCACTGATTCAGTTCTGCGAGTACTTTCTCATCCTGAGCCCTTTTGGCAGGCAAGGTCCTCATCAGCCCAGGCCAGTATTGAGGAAGCTGCTGCCCGCCATCAAAATGGATTCAAGTAGGATTTAATCCACTTGGGGACCATCACCCTTTCCTGTAGACTTTGGCACCCAAGCCATTGGTTCTTTAGGGTTGTCTGGTTACTTAATCACCACCTGACACACCTGATGCTAACTGTTTAAATTTAAAGGGCAGAAGGGACAGTAACCACTGTAAAACTAGATTTAAAAAGGATAGAGAGAACATGCCAATACAAATAGCAGCCACAAATCACATGCTAAAATAGTTCAAATAAAACGGATTCCTCACTTGTCTCCTAAAGATACCCAAATACTCCCCTCAAAGATTTTATTTTCGTAATGTTCCTGAAAAAATTAAGAGTGGGTTTGTGCTTCTTGCCATTCATTTGGCTACCACTGGTATTTGTGCTGAATCTACTAGAAAGATTATTAAAATGATGAAAAAGAAGCTCATTTTCTTTGCTTGCCTGTAGGACAATGTGTTAATAGATGCTATCTCAGGTACCTATTGTTTATAGAAAATGTGAATTTCAAAGTACGTACTGTATGTTTTAATGTGCAGCTCAAAACTTCAGCAAAGCATCTAGCCTTACACTGAGCTGGATCTTAGGGCCAGGCTTCTGAAGATTGGGAAAGTGACCCTAGAATCCCATAGCCAACTTGACTAGGATATTTCTGGGAGTTAAGTACCTTTCCAAGTTCTGGAATTTTCTGGGATACTTTGGGGGCTAAAGAAACTGACACAACATGGAAAGAAAAATGGTCTTTTTAAAATGAAAACTTAATTGGACAGACTATCACTTCTGTTTCCAAAAGTGAGGGTTTTGGGGGGATGGGGTGGGATTTTTTTTAATACTAAAAATAGCAAGATGAGTTGTTTCATACTTAAAATATTAATCTCTGCTTCTGGAGGATTCCAGGAGCAGCAAAACATGCCATGCATGCAGACCCATGTATGAAGAATATGCAGAGGCAATTATGAAGACTGAGGCCCTTGGAATTGCTTGGACATGCCAAGGGAATATCCAAACAGACAGAGATTTTGAAATATTTAATGTATTTTGTGGAACCCAGAAGGAGAGAACACCAAGGGAGCTTCCTCAAACACTGTGATGTCCCCAGATCTCACTCATTCATACTGGCCTTTCCAAAAAATTTCCCCATCAGCTGCTGTGAAACTAAAATTCCCCATGTTCAATAAAGATGGACACTGCAGTTCAACAAACAGAAGCTCGTGTTTTGGGGGCAATACAGTTGTACCTTGCTTAAAGAGCATAATGTGTCCCATGGGATTGCTATTTAAGCGAGTTTGCTCCTTAAGTGAAACACCACTGTAAGTGACCAATTGTGACTCATGGCGGGTGAGGGGGATTGTGAACCCCGATTTATTTGTTAAGCGAGTTTTTGGTTGGGTTTTGTTGTTAAGTGAAGTGACCATTCAGAGAAAATTCTGCTCTTTAAGCGAGTTAGTCTCTAAGTAAGGTGCTCTTTATGTGAGGTTTTACTGTATTACACACTGTGAAAGGCCAGCCCAAGGCATACCCCTTTTGAAAAATCAGCTAACCCTCAATTTTTATTCATTGTTGCTTTTTGTGCTACACAACTCCATGAATCCTTTCTACCACAGAAGTGGCACTGCTAATTGTATAATTAAATTCACACATCCTGTGGTAGAGAATAAACTCTTAATGGTAGTGATTGAAAGCAGATAATTAGAAGGAAAATCACTATGCAAACTTAACATGAAATAGGCTGCCATTAAGCATAAGTAGAAGAAAAAATAAGGGACATAACAGACAACTGTAACTGGGAAGGTCAAGTCAGTGCATAACTGCCAGTCCAGTTTAAAGAGTAACATTTATAAGAACTGTGCCCTTTCCAATGCTTCCTGTTCCCCCAGGAACTGCTTTGCCCCTGCTGCTTTTCTCTGTATGGAGCTCTGAAGATGGAAGTAAACTTTCTGGGAGAAGAAAAGCAGAAGCAAAATCATTCTGACCACTCTGTCCAACCTTTTCACTTCCCCAAGTATCTGTAAGCATGTCAAAGCTTCTACTTTATTTTAAACCCAAGTCATCTCTTGACACCATCAAGCACAATTTATCTCTGATCACCCCACATTCTGTTATTGCTGCAGAATTAACATCTATCACAGCGCTTATTCATGAGCCATGCCAACCCATGCACCGGAAGCTTCATTTGAGGTGTTTGGCTGAACTCTAAAATGTCGCAGAGCTTAAGAAAGTAGTTGATAGTTCAGAATAGTGCTGTTGCAAAATCCTATGGGCACAAGCATCTGTGCCACTTGCCTCAATGCATGATAGCTACAGCCATGTACCTATTCACATTCCAGTTGTCTCACTAGACATTTTCCACAATGGTCCACTGTTCAGATGTCTACCAGAAAAATGCCAGTGCTAGCAACATGACAAATCAAAAGCCTTTTATAGGCGCAATGTACTAAAGCAAGAAAACAAGAAAGCAAGCAACAATACAAGTGAGCAAAAAGGTAATTTGGGTGGCAAAAGAAGAGTCTCTTTCATCTTGGATTATAATCCAAGTTTATGAATACTCTGATGCTCACAAAGAAGGATCCAACTGTGAACTTCCACCAAGGAAACAGCATAATCCAGTGAACCAACAGGGAGGTGATCTTCCCTTCCTTGTAGGACCCCAATCTGCCTGCAAAGCCATACCTGAAAGTCTGAGAAGCTCTGGAGATTTAGGATGGGTGTTACATGGAAAGTTGGAGTAGTGGGTAGTGGGGTCAGAGGAAGGAAGCTCTGAACATTCTGCTTGGGATATATTAGATGTATTTATTTATTATTCAAATTTATATTGTTGCCCATTCACTGTAGTGACTCAGGGTGGCTTACAAACAATACATTACATTACAATACAATATGTTGATGGGGGCTCAGGGGGAGGGGCGGGAAAGTCCTCAACCTGCCCTGGCTTCTTCTTCCCTGGCCGTTGGTGTGGGCACAGAATGAGGGGTGGCAAAGTCCTCAACCTGCTCTGGCTTCTTCTTTAGATTTATGTTGGATAGGAAGAGAATTGTACAAATCAACTCTCAAGATGTATCCAGATAATCATAGAATAATTAAGGTGAAAGGGGCCTATAAGGCCATCAAGTTCAACCCCCTGCTCAAGGTAGGTACTCTATCCAAATAAAAGTAAATCTAACAAATGGTTGTCCAATTATCTCTTGGATGCCTCCAGTGGCAAATGTTCACCACCTCCCAAGGTCATTGGTTCCTTTGTTATACTGCTCTAACAGTTATGAAGGTTTTTTCCTTCTTTATGACCATCTTTCAGGTATAGTGTAACCTCACTTAACTAACAGCTCAGTTAATACAAAAATCACTTAACAAAAGAAAATCCATAGGAAAAAATTTTTTTGGAACAGATTAATTGGTTTTCAATACATTCCTATGGGAAACCACATTTTGGTTAACAAATTTTGGTTTTCAATGCCTTCCTATGGGAAACTGCATTCAATGCATTCCTATGGGAAATTTGCTTTACACATTTTTCATAGTACAAAAGGCCTTGGAAAATGCATTGAATTTGTTAAGCAAGGTTCCACTGTACAGTAAAACCCCGGGGCTAAAAGTGTCGTGGGTTACATTTGCCATAGTTTACAATGGCAAATTTAATTAAAATAATTCCCCAGTTTATGACCTTTTTTGTTTTGTTTACGACCGAAGATGGTGCTATTTTAAACTCTAAAATGGCCACTGCTGCAATTTTAGAGCTTAAAATGACCACCACCACCATTTTAGAATTTAAAATGGCCACTGCCCCCTCCACCCAAAGTCCCAATGCCTGGGGGAGGTGTGCGCTTTTGGCTGTAGCACTGCCCAGGGAACTCCGGGGAAGGTTGGAACCAAGTGGATAAGGTCCTCAAATAGTGTGGAAAAGGTAGAGAGATCACTTCCTTTGCTTTTGTGGGGGTGGGGGGTGACTGCATCTGGCATTTTTTAATTATTATTTTGGTCCAGTTGGGACTGTTTCCCTTGGGGGGGGGATGATCATGTCTGGCATTGTTTGGATGTTTTTGTGGTATTTTGTAAAAAAAAAAAAAGTATTATTTTTGGTCCAGTCGGGACTTTTAAAAATTTTCAATGCATTCCTATGGGAAAACATGCTTTGGGTTACAAATTTTACACATTGAAATGGAGGCTGTTGGAATGGACCTCCGTCATAACCTGAGGTTTTACTGTACTGTACTTGAAAAGTGCTATTGTATCTCCTTGCAGTCTCCTATTCGCAAGGCTAAACATGCCCAGTTCTTCCAGTCTCTCCTCATAGCGCTTGGTTTCAAGTTCCATGATCATCCTTCTTGCCCTCCTCTAAATTTGTTCCAATTTGTTGACATCCTTAAAATGTGGTGTCCAATACTGGATGTTAGTGCCAGATAGAATGGGTTTACTACCTCATGGGTTTTGGAGACTACACAGTACTTCTGTTAATGCAGCCTAAAAGATGACCTGAGATACTCAGATATTTATTCAATTCTACACGTTTCCCTGGAAGAAATTGTTATTTTATGTACCCAAGATCAGGGAACATCTTTCACATCCTCAAAATAGATTAGATCAAATAACTAAAAAATGTTGCAATGTCAGTCAAGATTGTTGACATTCAGTAGTAATAAGGATCCCTTTCAATAAAATCTATTGAAATTGGCATATTCTATTCATAAATACAATGAAGCAAAAAAGGCATCATGAGGGTAGGTAACAGTTTTGAGTACCAGAACATGGAGTAAACAGTTACATGTAATGTAGTAGCTTGTTACTTTTTGTAACCAGTCATGTAACCATTAGTTGCAAGGTTACTTCTATTGTAAAGGATAACCCCTAAGTTATTTAAGTATTGCCTTCTTCCTACATTTATTTTGTGTGTGGATCACACAGTCATCTTCATTTGTTTATGAAGTTATTTAAGTGTAAAATGTGATACCTAGTTATTTTCAAAAGTTACCTTTAAAGGGCTTTATAAGACATTTTAATATTGTAATAATTTATTGTTTTTAGCTTTTAATATTGTACCCTGCTTTGGGTCTTCTTGAAGAACAAAGTATTAATTAAACAGGCATTTTGACTGATGTTTAGGTCTTATGCCATTCTCTTAGCAATCCTAAATTCCAAGTTGGAAGTACAGTATTCTTCAGTTTCATCTTTTGAATTTGTATAAGTATTTCCAAAGTCTAGTGTCAGAACTCAGTATCACCTCATAGTTGCGTGCATTTTTCTGTCTTACTAGTAATTACAGTATTAACACATTAATTATTGAAATCCTGTTACAGCATACTAAATTGCACTAAAGTAGGCCTACTGAATCAGTGGAGATTGGGTGAGTCAACTCCTCTGTAAGTTCCAGTGATTCAAATGGACCTACTCTAACTGTAACTTAGTCACAACTAGAGTAAGCCCAGTTGAATCAATGCAATTTATGGGAAGCTGACTCACCAAATCCCCATTTATTCAATGGACCTACTCTTGTATAACTTACCACACTATGCAACAGGATTCATCTATGTAAATACAAAACAAATTACTAGTGTGATCAGAGCCATGACAATTTTAAGAACAACCCTGGCAGCTGAGAAATAATGAGAAACACAACAAATTTCTTCTAAAATATAACATTCTGTGTTCTGTACTGGATGGATGACTTTAAATTAAAGGTAAAGGTCTCCCTTGCTCAAAAGCCTGTCATGTCTTACTCTAAGGGGTAGTGTTCATCTTTGTTTACAGCCAAATTGCCAGCACTGTCTGTGTCTGCAGACGTTTTCATGGTCATGTGGCAGACATGACTAGTTGCTGGAGCACATTGAACACTGTTACCTTTCCCACCATAGTGGTACCTATTTATCTACTAGCAATATCTTGCTTTCGAACTCCTAGGTTGGCAGGAGCTGGGACAGACAATGGGAGTTCACTCCATTGCACAGGATTTTAGCTGAATCATTACTAGATGCCTAAGCAAACAAGCATGGGAGCCATGCTATTTCACTGATCCTTTGCAAAAGCATGGCTTGATTTACATGCAATAGTGATTTTCCATATCTGCAACACAGAATGTGGAAATATTAACTTTTGTAACTACAACTGACAGAATTCTCCAGCTCTCTGGTGGATCTGGGCACTTAAAGTCCAAAAGAATTTTCTATGTTCTGCTACAAGAGGTGGGGAATAATGTATTAAAAAGTCAAAAAAGGAGACACATCATGTTGTTACTCTGCTGAAGCTAAGCTGGTTTGAATCTGGTCAAAATGTCAGTGAAAGACCCCTTGCATCATCTTGTGTTCCATGGAGGAAAGGCAAGGCATATGTATAATAATTAACATGCATTTATTTGAGATTTGTTTTGTCATATGAACTAGAGATCTTATCCTAAAGCCCCAAGGAATCTTTTGACCCTCATTAGGAGAAGGTCATGGAGAAGTGGGCACATCACTCAAATTTATGTTGTCTGTTTGGAAATTACTGCAGCTTCTACAGTCAATACTGAAGTTAAGACTAACAACATATTTAGGGTTTTGTTACTTGATATCTTGCTCATTACAGGAAAATACTCATCTACAAATGATTAGTAAGGATTTCTGCTGCTTTCTTATTATATACATCACACTGGAAGAAATTTGCGCTGAAAAGTGACATTTTCCTAGCTGATTGTTGCTGCTTCAGGCAGTCAGCATGAATTAATATTATTTCATAAGAACATTATTTCACTCTTCTTCTTCTTCTTCCACGTTTAGGCCAGACGTGAAACTGTCAAAATGAAGGCAGAGTTCATTCTGCAGTTCCTTTTGCCTGACCTAGTGTGAGAAAGATTAGCCAGCAACACTAGGTTGCCGTTACCAGGGTACACTCGATTGTGGTTAAAAAATACTACAATCTTTGAGGAGGCTCTTTCTGTGTACCCCAGCATACCTCTGAATGTACAAGTACAGTACTGCAATTTAATCTGACAATGTTGCCGGCATTATAGCAAAGAAGAGAACCTGCAATCTCCTGATGTTGAACTACAACTCCTTTCGGTCCTAGCCAGCACATCACATAGCAAGGAACTAAAGCAGGAGTTCCCAACCTTTTTACGCCATGGGCTGGGACCATGTTTCCTGGACAGCTGAGCAAGGCTGGTCACATGGTTCCTCCTGCAGTAAATGCTGCCATAAAATGCACCCACAGCTGTCATAAACACATTTGCAATGGCTGCAGGTGCATTCATGGCAGTGTGTACGGCAGGTTCAGGCATGTTTACGCATGTGTAGGCGCATTTTACAGCTTTTGTAAACTCACCCGCTTCCACTTCCAGTAATGGCGCGGGTGGTGGCGGGCTACATGAAATGGTGCTGTGGGCTGGAGCCAGCCCACTGGCCATAGGTTGGCCACCCCTGAACTAAAGAGCTGCAGTCCAATTACCTCTGAAGATCAGCATGTACCTCATTTTGCATAGTAAACATATATGTCTGCACATGTTATCTGATGACAGAGTAAAATATCATAGAATTATGTTTCCTTGGAATTACGGCTTGCTTTTTAAAATTAAAAGCAAAAAATCACAAGCTTTAACATGGGCAGACCTAAAAATACACACGTAGAATCTGCTGATAACTCAGGAAGAACTAGAGATTTCTAAGAAAACTTCGGATGGTTACCAGGATAAAGTTTTTGTGGGTATCTTGCCCTATGACTCCCACTCAGTGAAATGGCCAATTTCCATACTGCACAGATGATCTCTGATAGCTTCCCCTGGTATCATTTAAACTTTTTTAAATAACATTAAGAATTCTGCAAACAGATTTTTTTCTTCCTCCCATAGTAAAAAACGTAACAGGAGGAAAAATCTGCAAGATATTTTGTTTCAAATCCTTTTTATAAACTGAAATGGTTTCATAAAGCAGCTTGAAAATATTAAGGCCTAACAAAATAATTAGTAACACACAGTAAGAGAAACAAAAGCAATAAAATCAAAGACATTCAACGGAAGCATCAGCAGCTGACACAATTTCTGACTCATTCTGAAAGCCCTATTGGTCGCTGGCACCTGACTGGAGAAATCCCTTCTGATGGACTATCTACCTTCCTATTGCTTTTCTGATAATTTTGATAGGTCTTTGATCACTGCTTGACTGTTTGACTGATTAGGATGGAGTTTTTAATGGTGGGTGTTTTACATCTGTGTTTTGTAACTTAAAAAAAAACCACAACACCAAATTATAAGCCCCTGGGATCCTGTAACAGAGAAAGGCAGTTTTAAAATTAAACAAATAATAAGGATCTCAATTTTTTAATGTGTAAAATCTAACAGGAGAAGGGGGATATAAAACATTAGCTTACTTTTGATTCAGTGAATGGAGAATGTGTGCGTGTGTGCATGCGTGCACATACGCATACGCAAAATGGATTGACTCCATCAAAATAAGAGAGATGCAAACCACTTCATTCTAAAAGTGACTTTTCCAGAAAATGGATTTGTGAATGAGCACATATTCCACCTCCAGAAGGTCCTGGGTTCAACTTATGCCATTGCTATGTAAGGCTTTTGTCTGAACTGTGGAAAGTCACTGTTAGTTAGTGTAATCAGGGAGATATTTTTTTTGGTCAAATCCATATTTCCCCAGGGAAAAAACAGGGAGAAAGGTGGGAGCTTAAGTGAAGAGTTTTCTGCCTGTTTCTCATTCACCTCCTTGCTCTGCCTTTCTCTCTGCCTGCCTGCCTCCCCCCCCCCCCCTTTCACTGATTTTTGTACACTTTTTGTCTTCCTCCTTTTATCCCTCCCTGACCAACTGGTTGCCTGAAAAAGAGGACATAAATCTTGCCAACAATCTGCACTGAAAACTGCAAAGGGTTCTGAGATAAGGTTGAGCCCATCGCTTACAATGAAACTACTGAGCCTCTGACAGAGGTTCATATACTGTGAATATTCAGGGCTATGACATCTAACAGCAATCTTCTCCTCCTCGCTCCTTCCCTTTCTATGTGTGTGTGGGTGCTGGTGCATGAGCACTTATATAGTCCTAAGATGTAAGGTGGTTCCACCTCTGAAAACGAATCCACTGTTTTGTACTGATAGATTACCCATTTCACAAAAAGGTCAGCAAATTATTTCTCTATACCACTTGTAAAGTTTAAATTATTTCACCAAGTGTATTCTCTCAAGGCAGTCCTTCCATGCATGCAAACATGCACACTCAACCACTAGTCAATTCCTCACTTCTCCATCTTTGTGTCAAACACATACACTCCAATCCATTCACAGCAATATACACATGCACCTTGATTCATATCTGTTTGTGTCAATTCATTCCTATTTTCCAACTTACCTCTAAGAAAAAAGGTAACCACATCATGCATAGGGAGGTTTCCACCCAAATGGTTGGGGTCAACTTATTCTCCCTCATCCAGCCTCTGATTGCCTAGGCATTGTTCTAGGACAGTGTTTCCCAAATGCTGGTGTTTGGACTTCAGTTCCCAGAAGCCTAAGCCAGTATATTGACTGATCAGTGCTTTGGGAAATTGACTTAAGCTTCTGGGAATTGAAGTCCAAACACCAGCATTTGGGAAACACTGTTCTAGGACTTGGACAACCTCAACTTCTGAGGTGGAAAAGAAGAGGTAGAGTTGCATATCATCAGCATATCGAGAACAGTAACTCCTAAATCTCCAGATGACTTTACCCAGCGGCCTCACTTAGATGTTAAACAGCATGGGGGAGATGGCAGAACCCTGTGAACCTCAAACTGTTGGACCTTAAGGATCTGACACTGCCACCCCCAGTTGCACCATTTGGATAAGGTTGTTTGGAAAGGACTGGAACCAGGCTGGACCCACCTTGGCAACCCTCCAATGGCAGCCATTTTGTGACATCATTCAGGACAACATCTTAAAATTCTGAATGTGCCCAATGGTGGAAAAATATACAGAATCATTGGAAACTGTGAAGGATCAGAACCTGTCAAATATTCCAATTATTCCTTTTGAAACCTCCACCATGTAAGCTATGAGACTGGGACAGAAAAACTACATGAAAACTGAGCTAAAATGATGTTTTGCAAGGAATGCAAAGGAAGATTTGAGTACTGCTCATTTTCTCATCTAGATCAAAGCTGTACTGGCAATTTTAGACTCGGAAGAGCACAGTGGGATCTGGAAGTGGTAAAAAGAGATGGTTTTGTCCCACTTTGTTAGCTAAGCATGCATTTTATTTGCAGCAGAAATTGGCTTTGGCTATACTTCATTTTGGAAACTGATGAAATCAACAGTATTCTAACAACATTCTGCCCTGTTAAACCAAAGGTCTATTTATTTCCACATTTGGGGACTGGTTGCATCATATATAATAAATCAGATCTCTCTAGTACAAAGCCTTTTGAGTCTGTGAATATTTTGCAAGTACAGTTTCAAACCCTGTTTTAATTTTAATTGTTACTTTAGTTATACTTATTTTATTTTGGCCAAAACATGGTTGAATAAGCTATGTCAGTACCTTTATTAGGGTAATGAAGAAATTGGCGGTTATTAAAGAGCTCCTGCTTCAATCCTAGGGCTCACCCAAATTCTCCACAATGAGACTAATTGGGAGATGAAATGGCACGCGCGCACGCACGAATGCACGCACGTACGCACACACACAGACCACCAAGATTAAAGCAGGAACTCTTTAATTCCTTGCAATATTCCTCTGCTGGTGACATCACCATCTTTAAGGAGGCATAATTTATTCAACAAGATTTTGACCTCTAGGCCAGGCCTGACCTGTGGCACCAAATCATTCAGCCCATGCCAACCTCACTGCTACTGGAAGTGGAAGTAAAACACACCTGTGAATGCATATAACACACCCACACATGCACATAACGCTACTGTAAATGCATCTGCGACTGTTGTAAACAAATTTACAACTGTTGTAAACAAATTTACAACTGTGGACACATTTTACAGTGGGAGGAACCACATGACTAGTCTGCTCAACCATGTGACTGGCCTGTGGCGCAAACAGTTTGGCCACCCCTGCTCTATGCCATCTTGAATCCTTTTTGTGAGAGGAAAAAAAGCATATACAGTACTATAAAATTAAATAATAGAAAGTCCACATATATAATGTTTGTTCAAGAAACTGGAATACGTGTTCTACATTTAAGAAAAATTTTCTGTCAGAATTTTTTTTTGGGGGGGGCATACAGTTCTTTCAATAAACATTCTGAAAATGAAATCAGATGGATGACACTTTGACTTGGCCATTGTTACCCATACCTGTGGCTTAATACTGTGAGTTCTTGTCAAATAACTTCAGCAGATGTAGAGTTCTTCCACATCCCAATATTATTCAAACTTTTGAGGAAGCAAAGTGGGTCTTCCCGAGCATCTGTCAGGCAAGAATTGGGGGCAGATGGTTCAGGTGGAATTATTGCCCATGAGGTCACAGTATAAAGTTGTAAAGAAGAGCAGTGTCTCATCACATTCTCGATCTGCTCCACTGCTTTACAAGAATTTGGCACAGGTATACTTCATCTAAACAGCTGCGAAAGATCAGATAAATCACCTGAACTTTGTTTGTTTCAAGCCTTAGTCCCATAAGATGTTTTAATACAGGAATTACTCTAAATAGACAGAAACTACAAAAGAGATCCTTCCATCTTAGCTAGTTTTTTGATGTTCCATTTGAAAATCTGCGTGCAACACATTAGAGAAGGAAAAACTGCCAAAGATTTTTCTTATATATGAACAGATACAGCAAGAAAAAAATGACACTGCAAGAAGAATGAGCGTATATGCCATGAGCCTCAGAAGGCTTTCCCTTAGTAGAATTTTTTTCTTAAGTATGTTGAATTCTTCATTTTTATATACCCTGAAGCTCTGAAAATAGACTAAGGAAACTGAATACTGTATTCTGATTTCCAGCAGATCTAAAGAGTTTGGACTCTCTATTAAATAACTACCTTAAATTAAAAAGAAATTCCTAATTAAGTTGCTGAGTGGGGGCAGGATATTTGAGAGAAATGGCTTTTTCTGCATCAAGATTTGAGAACTTGGTTGTTATTAATTACATTTCTATTCCACCCATCTTGGATATTTTCCCACTCTGGGTGATCTCACACATTAAAAGATTCGCAACTCTAGAACTCTGTCAAGACATCTGGGAAGTTCCATTGATTTGGATTCTGGCATTGAGAGGGGATTGGACTCAATGGCCTAAAAGGCCCCTTCATACTCACTTATTCTACAATTCTATGATTTTGGGGAAGTCTACCAACAACATCTTGCTATGCATTGCAGGTAATTTAAATAATTTTACACATAAGGTTTACTGTTCTTTTGGATAATTCTAAAGAATATAGTAGGAAATAGAGAGCGAGGTAATGTCTTAGGCAATGCTGGAAAAACCCTAAACAGCTGGTTAACCAGCTGCCTATAAATTTGGCTCCAACATCTAATAAATTTGACCTACTTTCCATCCTTCTGCAAAGCTGATGCCCAAAACTTTGATGCTAGCTGCTCTTTTTACAGCTCCTCTCTTATTTACACTATATATTATGACATGCCAAGATAATGTAGTTCACCTAGTTTATATTCCCTGACATGTGGGCTATATTGTGGATGAATATCAGTAGTTCAATAGACAGGCATCTTTCTACAATACACAAAATATGCCCTAACAACCAGAAATCCCAATTTCATGTATTTATTAATTTTTTATAGTTTATTTTTCAATAAAGATGCTTTTAACCTTTATTTTCCATTATCTCTGACTCTACCCACTATGCACACATGTCCATATGCAGCCCACTATACAAACAACTTTTCACCACAGGTGAATAACTGCAAAGGATCTATTTTTAATAAATATTTCAATAGTCAAACTGCAAAGAAAAAGAGTTTTTCCTTCACGATTCCTTGAAAGTAGTTCTTCAAAAAGAGGGAAAGCCACAAAGAAAACTGGTTATGACTTCAAAGGAGAAACTTCCTACCATGTATCCATTCTCACAGCAATGTATCTCTTCTGGAGTGGAGAGATTCTTTTTTTTTTTTTAAGGAAAGAAGGTTAGAAAGAGTGTTTTTTTGTTTTTAACCTTCATAGAAAATGTTTCTGAAGTACAATCCAAATTGTATAAGTATCAAAAGAAAGGTTATTCTGTCCTCTTTCAAGCACACTTTAATCACTTCAATTGGTCGATCAGTTTTTTTGTTGGATCACCGCCAAACACCCAGCTCCGCCCACCACAGAAATGACATTTCAAAAAGTCATGATTTTCCTCAACATCTTTTTGTGGATTCATGCTTTGGCATCATTTTTCTCCACATGTTGTATGCAAACTGTATCCACCCCAGGAAGTTGTCATATTCACTTTTTAAATTGGTTACCCCCCTTTTTGGGGGGATTTGTGTGACCTCTTTTTAGTGATTTTTTGTAAAACGCTTCATAGATTATGTTTCCGAAGTCCAATTCCAAATATGAAAGTGTCCCCACAAAGGTTAATCTTTTCTCTTTCAAACGCATTTGGTTCATCTGAATTGGTTGGGTAGTTTCTTTGCTGGACCTCTGACAACTGACCGCTGCCGCCCCCAGCAAAACTGTCACTTTTTTGATGATGCTTCTAAAGGTGATGACATCACCCCTTTGCATTTTTGGCTTTTGGTTTCTACCAATTCTTAAAGTTGTCGAGATGATCTTTCAAATGACATAACCCTTATTTTTGTGAATGCCTTAGTTTTGGTGTTGCAGTTTGGCAAAAGTACATGATTTTTGTTACATCTCAAGTGCTGCCAAACCACCCAACCGAAACGTAAGACATTCATCGAATTCACATCAAAACAGGAAAAACATTTTAGATATGACTATAACTTAAACAAGAAACTGCAATGGCTCATGTAGTTAAGATGCTGAAACTTGACAACTGGAAGGTCAGCAGTTCAAGACCCAAGTGCTGCATGATGGGGTGAGCTCCCATCTCTGTCCCAGCTCCTGCCAACCTAGCAGTTCGAAAGCAAGCAATTGCAAGTATATAAATAGGTACCACTTCAGTGAGAAAGGTAAACAGTGTTCCATGCACTCCAGTGTCGAGGCATGCCTGCCATGGAAACGTCTGCAGACACAGACAGCGCTGGCTCTTTAGCTATAAACAGAGATGAGCATCGAACCCTAGCGTTGGATACAGCTGGCTTCTGACCAAGGGAGACTTATAACTTAAACAATTCATTTATTCCATATTAGTTGGAAGTACTATACAGTAATACCTCATATAACATTAGTATCGAATAACACTAAAATCGCATAACATTAAGGAATCTGGGGGGAAGAATTGCATCAGATAACATTAAGATCCTATGGGATGCTTCAGATAACAACCGCGAAAGCCTGTGTGGTTACAATGTATCTCTATGGATCCCATAGAGAATCAGATAACACTAAAAATCATATAACACGAAGACTTGTGGAACCAGGTTTTAGTGTTATATGAGGTTTTACTGTATAAGGATTATAAGTCAATGTTTCCAATGTCAAGCTAAGGACAAATAAAGCACCAACCAAAGCACCCAAATGTAAATTTTGCCATGATATTGGCACAATTTGTTCATCTCACACAAACAGGATCAACAGTTGTGTGCTGTATGCAAAAGCTGTATGCTGTATACAAATTGGCTGAAATCTTGTTTTGCTGCTACATAAAAGGCATAAGTCTGGAGACAAATTTCATCAACTCAAGAAATCTCGACAAACATTTTTTGGTCCCCAGTTCTGAGACTCAGTAGGTGACTTATAATGTCTATGGGGCGTTCTCAACTTGAGGCAATTTGCCTCCAAATTTTATACATTTTATGCACCAGCACAATAGAAACATCAACAATTTGAGATATGCAGAAGATACTACCCTAATGGCAGAAAATGAAGATCTAAAGAATGTCTTGTTCAGGTTGAAAGATGAGAGTGCAAAAGCTGGCTTGAGTCTCAACATAAAAAAAAATCAAGATACAGTAATGGCAACAGGCCCTATCACTCCCTGGAAAATAGATGGGGAAGAAGTAGAAGCAGTGACAGACTTTACATTCCTAGGATCCAAGATCACTGCAGGTGGTGACTGCAACCATGAAATAAAAAAAATGACTAATTCTTGGGAGACAAGCTATGAAAAACCTGGGGAACATAGTTAAAAGTAGAGACATCACCTTGAATACAAAATCCACATAGTCAAACCAATGGTATTCCTGGTAGTAATGTATGGTTGTGAGAGCTGGACCATAAGGAAAGCTGAGTGCAGAAGAACAGATGCCTTTGAACTGGGGTGTTGGAAGAGAATTTTGAGAGTACGGTATCCTGGACAGCAAAGAGAACAAATAGGTCAATCTTAAAAGAAATTAACCACAACTGCTCTTTTGAAGGTCAAATATTGAAGATGAAGTTAAAGCACTTTGGAAAGCAAATGAGATGAGAGGATTCACTTGAGAAAGCCTTGATGCTGTGAAAGGCTGATGGCAAAAGAAGAAGGGGCAGCAGAGAACAGCTAGATGGTATTGTTGATGCAATGAGCACAGAGCTGGGCAGGTTGAGGAGGATGGTGGAGGACAGAGGTGCCTGGTGTGCAGTGGTCCATGGGGTAGAAAAGGTTCAGAATCGACTGTGCGACTGAACAACATTACATATACAAGTTTTCCTAATTTGCATAAAAGCAATTTTCCAGTTGATGACACTATAAAATATTGCCTCCAACTATTAGGCCTTCTGCCTAGCAGTTCAATAGGATTTCAGCCATTGTAACAGAAAGAATACAAAAAGAGCAAATATGATGATAAATGTTGCATAGACTTTTAAGGATTAGAAGCAGCAGAGAATTTCTTTGCATCATTTAAAACAGTTAAATATTCTGTGCATGATGTGTCTGTTTCTGTGTACATAATTTACTTCTTAAGAGAAAAGATACTAGTTTTACAAAGGAAAAGTTTGTACAAATTATGAAGACTGATGAGAAAAGGCGACATTCCTATTCTTGTCCTTGACTTGAGGTAAGGAATATTGATATAGACCAAGGGTGCCCAAATTATGGCCTGGGGGCCGGATTCAGTCCCTGATGCCAATTCATCCAGCCCACAAAGACCTCATTGCTCCTGGAAGCGGAAGTAAAATGCGCCTGTACGGGCGCATTTTTCTTCCCCTTGCAGGAGCGACGAGGGCTTCACGAGCTGGGTAAATTGCTGCCAGGGAATGGATCCAGACCCCAAGCCATAGTGACCGGCTCCCTGAACCATGTGATCAGCTCACAGCCCAAAAAGTTTGGGCACCCCTGATATAGATGGAGTTATGCATGGTATAATAGTCTTACTATGTACACTGCTCAGAATTGCAGCTTGCCACTAACTGGAGTGATATATAAACTGAACAAATAAAATAAATGATGTTATTATTTTGAAGTATTTTCCAGAAACGAATAGTGTCTGTAAAGCAAAATAACATCCATACTGTTAGAGGGATAGCTAGTGATATCACATTGTGCTAATCCTGCTGCGAAGTCAGACCTGCAATTCACAGCAATTGGGTAAATTCAAATCTAGTGTAAAGGACTGTTCTCATAGCACAGCCACCAAACTATTCAGTCATGCTGCTGGTTCTGTGGAGAAATTAACTGCCTAAGTGTTTTGCAATAAAATGCTTCTGCTAATTTCGACCACATCATAGGTTCTCCAGCAGCACTATAGGAAAGCTAACTCATGAGTATATAATTCAATATATTTATTGTACTTGTTCCACACATTTTCATTCAAGGTAACACTTCTGCTAAATGCATCATGCATTTCAGGTGCATTTAAAAAAATTAAAATACTTGTACTTGGAAAACATGACACTCACTCAATGTGGAAGGAAGAACTATTATTCTTACTTCTTCTGTCGTGTCCTGATCAAACCCTGGACTGCAAAAATGAAGCCACTTTCTTGGCTTTGTCATTGACCAAACTTAAGTCCTCATCAGTGCACGTATCTGGCAGAAACCAGCAGACAAGTAAATGAGCCAGATTCTGTCTCTCTCCACATACACACAGCATGTTCTTGTCCGCCAGCAGCCCCCACTTGAGCATGTTGGTCTTACATTTAGGCACTCCAACCCTCAGCCTATTCAGGGTCCTCCAAGTGACATAGGAGAGGTTGATTTCCTCCTTTAATGATGTTCCTTGCCCAGTGAGCTCCTCCCTCCATCTTTTAATTTGGTTTTGCTCCTGTGTACCCTTCAAGAATGTTTGTTCTTACTATAAGCACCACATTGAATTAGGTTACGCAACTTATTCTCCACTGCTTTATATGCCTATCCTGTGTCACTGCCTGGTGTTAGAACATGATACAAATCCACACACACACACCTTCTTCCTTCTTCCTTCCTTCCTTCTTTCCATTCTTTCTTTCCTTCTGACATCATTTGCTTCTTTGATGTATCTTTTAAGCCCCTATGAGATATAAAACTATTGACAGATGCAAATAAGAAACCAATTTCATAGCTATTGCAGAACACCCAAAGTTAGAAAGGAAAATCTAAAGCAGGAGTGCCCAATTTTTTTGGGCTGTGGGCCAATCATGTGGTTCAGGGAGCTGGTCACTAAGGCCTGGGGGCCAGGTGCGGCTCCCAACGCCAATTCATCCAGCCCCTGAAGCCCTCGTCACTCCTGGAAGTGGAAGTAAAATGCGCCCATACGGGCACATTTTACTTCCACTTCCAGGAGCGACGAGGGCTTCGGGGCCCGGATGAATTGGTGTCCGGGGCCGCACCTGGCCCCCGGGCCTTAGTTTGGACACCACTGATCTAAAGCAACAAGACAATATAATATCTATTAGTGTAGACAGAAAAAAGTCTCAGTGGACTAGGGTAAACACCTTCTAGCTTTGAGGTTAAATCTGACTTTCCTGAAATCTCAAACTTGCCCTCTGGAGTTTACAGTTGCTAATTCGTTAGTTACCCATTCACTGAGACAGCAGGACTTCCACACTTAACTAGTGAGTTCTAGAATCAGATGAGAATAGCAAGGAGACAGATGTCCAGGGATTGGGGCAGAAACACAGAGTAAAAACACACTTCTCCTTTGGCAGAGTCAACCCTGGGGTTTGTTTTCCAGTCTGGGGACTGCAGATGCATGATAATTTTCTGGTTTTTCTGCCAGTCCCCTGAGACATGGAAAGCATACCGGGAATCCTTTCTTTCCTAGGAAACCAGCTTTTGCCCTCATTTGAAAAAAAGCAAAGCAATTACACTCATATACTGCCCCGTAGTGCTTATGGCATTCTCTGGGTGGTTCACAAGTTAATTAGCATTTTGCCACCAACATGCTGGGTCCTCATTTTATCGGCCTCGGAAGCATGGAAGACTGAGTCAATCTTGTCACCTGGTCAGGATCGAACTCACAACCTTTTGGTTGCTGTATAGCAGTTTAACGTGCTCAAATACTCCTCATATAACTTACAGTACTGTCTAAAAAGACTTAGGCTATCGCCAGCTGGCTTAGGGGAAATTCAATGATTGATTGGGGGGGACACACACTTCAGACACCCTAACTACAAACTTTACCAACCTTGGAGAGCTTTGAGAAGAGAGTCAGCAGAAGTTTCTCTTCGATTTTGGTGCATCTAGGTGGCTCAGGGGCTGTTATGCCTCCGCAACCACTGACTGAATTTCCCCAAAAACTGCAGGTATTGAGTGTCCTAACGTTTCTGTATAGTACTGCATTTACCAACCATGAGAGCTTTATGTTGAAATAAACTTGTATTATTAGTCCCAACTTTTTTCTTTGACCCTGTTCACCACCAGAATGTAGCCTCCAAGAACTGTTTAGAGCAGGTGTGGCTAACCTAAGGTCTGTGGGCCAGATCTGGACCATGACACCAATTAATCCAGCCCATGGAGAGGACCCCCACCGCCACCAGTGCCAAAAAAACACCAGAAGCACCAAAAATGTGCAGAAGTGCACCCAGAAGTGGTGGAAGCAGTGGGAGAAACCTCGCCTCCAGCCCGCTCAGCTGCCATGCCATGAAAAGGTTGGCCACCCCTGTTTTAGAGATTCTCCACCCTACAATATATATAAAAACCTTTGGCAGGCAAAAAGCTTGTTAAACAAATGGTTTTTGAACAATGTCAATATACACCACCAAAGAGAGAGATGAACAGATATTTTATTGCTGATATAAAGGCTGGGGCTGGCTTGATAGCTCAGTAAGTTAGATCACCCTTGGGAGTTCAATTCCCCTCAGTGTCTTCAGGGACAAGAACAAGCCTCTGTTGCTTGAGGCAAAACTACAAAGTCTTTGAGCATCCCCAGATGAAAATGTTACCTAGAAAACCTGAGAAAGGTTCATCACAAATTGAATTTGATGTCCATGAAATGCCAAAATTTAAAGACAGACAGAAAGCAGGTACTTGTCAAAGCAACACAGGCCTAAACTGCTTTCCTACCAGTGGCTACTTATTATGACAACTACAGGGACCGTCCTTGTTGATTGGCAGTATGCAGACAAACAGCAAGGTATGACTTATTTTTCATCAGCTACTTCAGATTGACCACATTTGGAAGGATTATGTGCTGCTTGCAACTGAACATTGGTACTATATAGTCCAGGGGTTGCCAACATTTTACCGTCATGGGCCGGACCTGCCCCCTGACACAGAGCTGCATGGGCCAGAGGTGTGGTTCCTCCTCTGCTTCTGATGTCTGCAGTGGGTGCAACCATGGTGGGTGTCTTCCCCACCACCACCCCGCCCCTGGGCTGCTTTTGCAGCCTCCACTGCTTCCCATGGTGGCAGAAGGGTGTGTGGAGCATTTTTGCTACATTTTGGTAATTTTTCACCATGTTTTTACACTTCTGGTGGCGGGGGTGGGGTGGGGGTAGTTTCCAGCAGTGCCTAGGTTCCCACCATGGGCTGGATTAGGCCTGCCAGCCATTCGTTGGGAACCCATCCTTGGTCACCACTAATGGGCAACTGTCATAGTCTTAAATCCATTGTGCAAGTAGATCTCCTGCAGTCAGAATTAAAACCATTTTTAGTCATAATGTGTAGGCCAGATAGCTCAGTGGTTTAGGTATCTGGTTGTGGAGTCAAAGGTTGGGAGTTCAATTCCTAACTGTGTCAGCCAGTCATGGGCATGCTGCACAGTCCAAGGACACACACAGAAAAAGAGAATGGTAAAACATTTATTTGTATTCTCTACCTAGAAAACCTTGGAAAGGGTTGCCCTAAGTCACAAACAATTTGATGACACACAACACAATAACACATAATGTAATCACGTTTTCTGGACCGCAGTGGCTCAAGCAGGTAAGACACTGACTGGAAGGTGGGATCAGCAGTTCGATTCCCAAGTACTACAGGACGGAATGAGCTCCCATCTTTGTCCCAGCTCCTGCCAACCTAGCATTTTGAAAGCAAGAAATTGCAAGTAGATAAATAAGGACCACTTCAGTGGGAAGGTAAACAGCATTCCATTCACTCCAGTGTCTAGTCATGCCTGCCACATGACCACAGAAACGTCTGCAGAAACAGACAGCGCTGACTCTTCGGCTTTGAAACAGAGATGAGCACTGAACCCGAGTGTCAAATATGACTGGCTTTCAAGCACGGGAAACTTTAAACACATTTTCAGCTCCTCTACTTATAACCAGTATGGTGCAATGTATGCTGCAATGGACATGCAATGGACAGAGTGTGGCATTAGGATTTAACTTGTAGCCTTCTATTGGTGCATAGTGCAACGTATCCTAACCTGACCTATGATTGTCAACCAGAGACTACAAACATTGCTTTCTTTGATTATAACTCCCAAAATCCTCCAGCTCTCATAGCTGCTGGCCACACTGTCAGGCTATTCTGGAAGCCATAGTCCAGAAAAGTAACTTTTCCTATCTCTGTACTCAACCTCTTGCTAATCTAGTAGTCACAAGGTCTACATACTCCAGCCTACTGAACTTTGCAATCAGGATGACTTTGAGTGGAACAAAATGAGGCAAGGACTGATATATAAATAACCACCTAATGTTTTTCCAAAAATGGGCAACAGCACTAGACCTTACAGCGCACAATCCCAGTACAAAACATCTCAAGGCTATCTTGTTTTTCCTAAACAAGACACTTATCATATTAAAATAGTTATCAACTATGGCTGATCTTTCTGTTTCTCCTCTTCAAACCACTGTGCCTGGATTCTTGTCTAGTAACCCTTAAAAATAAAGCCAGAAGCCAGAATTAAAACTGTTGGGTTTATAAATAAAATCTAAAAAGATACAAGTTTGGATTACCATGTTAACTGAAGTGACCCTAGGATTTATGGATATTATTATTACTCTTTATTAACAAATCTAAAGCAAATATCCAATCTATTTCCTAGCACACCAAGACATGTAAGTAAATCAATCACCAAAACAAATTAAGGGCAAGTCTGCTTTCTGAAGTCAATTAATTAAATTCACACTACTGTATTTAAATATGTGCTATTAATCTGATTCCATTTCTTTCCAAAATTTCTCCTATTGCAGAATGTATTCCCACTTGGTACAAAATCTCATGCAGCCGTGTTCTTGCTGCTCCAGTAACATTTCTATTTATCAGAATTCTGTTATATTTGTATATTGGAATATAACTGCATTAACATTGCAACAAGACAGCACTGTCTTACTTTGCAAAATAAAATCCAAAGTGGTTTATACTCTTCTATTGTTTGTAGCAGGGGTTCCCAACCTTTTCAAGCCAGGGGCCAGGTCATGCTCTTTCAGTCAGCTTTGAGGGCCAGATAGCCATTTTGCCCTGTCCGCACCATGGTGGTGGCCATTTTGTCCCAACAGCTTCAAAGGGATGGCCATTTTGTTTCTCAAATGCCCTTGGAGGGGCAACAGGGCCACATGAACTGGCAATATGGTCCAGATCTGGTCCACAGGCCTTAGGTTGGGAGCCCCTGGTTTATAGTCCCCACTCAAACGCTGAGCCAAGAAAAGCTGGATTTGTATAAATTATGTAAATGAATATACTGTACAGACTTGCTTGTTTTGCACAATTTGCTAGTGATAGAGATAGGGAAAGGATTGTGCAGAGAACCAGTTATCATCTCTGAGGGTCTGGAAACTGTATTTCATCCACTTCATTCAATCGGCTCCCAACACTTCATCACTCACTGCCCTCATACTATCATGTACAGTCATATCTCGCATAACAAATTTAATTCTTTCTGTGAGGTTGCTCACTATGCAAAAAATTCGCTATGTGAGTCTGACTCGTATAACGAATTTTTCGTTATGCGAGTCGGACTTTTCCCTATGGAAAAACTCGCATAACGAGCGTTTCTAGGGGGGAAATCGCATAGCGAAAAAAATCGTTATGCGAGTTTTCCCCATAGAAACACTCGTTATGCAAGTTTTTCCATAGAGAAAAGTCCAACTCGCATAGCGAAAAATTTGTTATGTGAGTCAGACCACTTAGCGAAAAACTTGCTCGCTATATGAGTTTTTTGCTATGCGAAACGCTCGTTATGAGAGGTTTGACTGTGTTCACAGCCAGAAAAATAACACTGTGGGGAAGGACCTCGTCTCAGGTTTAGGGAACAGGCAAAATGGGGAGGATTTGAGGAACAGGCAAAATGGGGAGGATTTCAGGAACTCACAAAGTACAAATGTTCCTGTGACCACTGCCTGGAATCCACAATTTTCTGGATCAAGAGGCCCCTATCAAAACACCAATACAGAGCACCAACTGGTGTGACACCAGCATTTTGAAGAATGATGCTGTGAGAATTCTTCTAGTGTCACTAGTGAACTTTGAATTCACTAACACATAAAAACAAAAGTACTGTGTCATGGTAAAGACTAACAGAGATTTGCTCCAGTGTGAGCTTTTTGGATTGCAGCTCACAAAGCTGGGTGTGGCACCTGAGTCTGGCAAAGTGGTTCGTAATCCACATGGGCTCACCCAGCAAATAAATGTTAGTCTTTAAGGTGCCACAAGACTCTTCTCGTGATTTGTTTTATACCATATATATAAAATATTAAACAACTGAAAGATGCTCCATAAAGTCTGTGCATATTCATTATGAGCACCAAGAATCAAGAAGCAATCTGTCTTTGTTTCTCATTGTTACTCCTATGCAGGTCCAGGGTGTTTTTCAACATATCAGTGTTGGAAAGAAGTTAATCGGAACAACCACCTAAGAGCTTATATCATAAACTCTATTTTCAAACACAATCTTTAACTATCAGATAATGGGGGGATGTAGCAGCTGGGGGCAGGTGTGTGTGTGTCATGTTTTACTCCATCATGCTATGCTTGTGAATACACTCACCCACCCACTCCCCAAACAAGTTTAAAAGATATAGTTAGGAAGAAGAATTTAATGTTTATACTACTAGTACAAAACTGAAGAATTATTTCAGAGTCTGTTAGTCTTAATAGCTGATTTTTTAAAATAGTAGCTGTGTTAGTCTGTGTTTCAGGCATATCAGAGAATAAACAAAACAAAAATGTGGCAGCACTTTAAAGACTGTTATATTTCAGTGTGTGCTTTTGTGGACCATGTCCATTGTGCTGTCCTGGCTGTCCTCGTTTTCCTCATTCCTGAGGGGCAGGACCCAGTCAGTGTGCCTGGAGAAGGAGAAGTCCAGCCCTAGGCCCCTGCAATACGGGGTGCCTCAGGGCTCGGTACTTTCTCCTCTCCTATTTAACATCTATATGAAGCCGCTGGGTGAGATCATCCGTTCCCACGGGGTGAGGTATCATCAATATGCAGATGATACCCAGTTATACATCTCCGCCCGTGGGGACCCAAGCGGTGCGGTGGAAGTCCTTTCCAGGTGTCTGAAGGCTGTTAAGGTCTGGATGGGGGACAACGGGCTACAGCTGAATCCCGGCAAGACTGAGTGGCTGTGGGTAAGGGGTCCTGTGTTAACACAGGAGCTGCCACCTTTGGCTCTGGATGGGGCAGTCTTGCCCCAAACAGACCCGGTGCGTAATCTGGGGGTCCTCCTGGACTCACAGCTACTGTTCGAAGAGCAGGTGGCAGCCGTGGCCAGGAGGGCTTTTGCACAACTTCGTGTAATACGCCAGTTACGCCCACTCCTAGACCGGGATGCCCTGCTTATGGTCACACATGCGTTGGTCACCTCCAGACTTGATTATTGTAATGCGCTCTACATGGGGCTGCCCCTGATGACCATCCGGAGACTCCAGCTGGTCCAGAATGCGGTGGCCCGGGTAGTGGTGGGGTGTGGGCATTATGCTCATGCTTCGCCGCTGCTCCGGGAGCTGCATTGGTTGCCAGTATGTCTCCGGGTGCAATTCAAGGTGCTGGTTATTACCTTTAAAGCCCTATATGGTAGTGGGCCAGGATACCTAAGAGACCGCGTCACCCCAAGAACATCTGTCCGGCCCACCAGGGCAGATCGGAGAGGCTCCCTTGTTATTCCTTCGGCGAAAGAGGCACGCCTCGCCTGTACTAGGAGGAGAGCCTTCTCCGTGTCCGCCCCGACCCTCTGGAACCTCCTGCCCACCGAACTGCGCCTTCAGACAGAGCTCTTACCCTTCCGGAAGGGCGTGAAAACCTGGCTGGCAGGACAGGTTTGGGGACCCGGGAACGTGGGTTCCCATACCAAGTGGCTTATATAAGGACTGCCTCCCTGGGTTGGAATGTGGGAATACTGGTGTGTAGCTCTGTGTGGTTTTAACCTCTGATGATTTTTTAATTTTGACGCTTTTATTGATATTGAGTGTTTAGGTTTTATTTCTGTTTTTATCAGGATGTAAGCCGCCCAGAGTCGGGTCCTCCCGATTGGGGCGGGGTATTAAATTTAATAAATAAATAATAAATAAATAAATAAATAATGAAGCCACATTGACTTGTATGCTTATCTGTTATGCTAACCAATCACTCTGTACCTCTGTCCCTGATGTGTATAAACTGATGCCATGAAGCCTCACTCTCATGTCTGATGAAGTGGACTTGTTCCACGAAAGCTCACATTGAAATATAACAGTTAGTCTTTAAGCATTTTTGTTTTGTTTATTCTCTGATATATTGGTCTGATATATTGGTGTCACAAGACTCTCCCCCTTCCCCTATTTTGTCCATTTCTTTCTTTCTTTCTGCTTTACTGAAACAGCAGTACAGTACAGTACTGTATTCTATTTTGCAAAACCTACAGGTACTTTATAATATTTGCATAAATGCAGAAGGCTCAAACAGATGGAAGGTGGAAGGAAAAAGTTCCATTGAAGGGAAACTGCTGAGATAGAAATTGATCATGTACACCTGAATGAACCTGAACAGACTATAAAACAAGAATGAGGAAAGCAGCAATATTAAACTATGTATCCACCATTACAACCTTGTGTTTTATTAGTTTTGATTTTCATTCATTCTTTCTTTTTCTTCTTTTCTTTTTATAGAGGGGATGTCTTTCCCTGCTTATAGGAAAAGGTCCAGAGTATTTCAAGCCCCTGACAAACTGTATTTTGACTATTTACCACCACCCTTGCCATCTATAACTATCTCTGCTAAATTTTAGTAGGACCACAGTAAAAACCAACCAGGCTGCAATTAAAACACCGAGTTAAATATATTCACAAGATGTACCCATGCCTCTTCTTGATGAGATTTATACCATGTGGTTCTTAAGAATAACGGAGTTACTGATAGTACCAATCTCACATTGTTTCAGAGGAGAATTAAGGACTCAATCAGGGTTGCAGGTGTCTCTAATTATTTACTTTGCCCCAGGATGAGATCTAAGTAAATATCTAGTGAGAGAAAGAAAAGGGCTGTGAGTTTGCCGTGAAAAAGAAAAAAATCGATCCATGTCCAGAAGCATGCTAAATCAAGCAAAATTAACAAGTGCTACAGAGGCAGCAGTTTGCTTTTGCTTGTTGGAATGAGTAACTGTAGGGGAAAATGAAGAACATTAGAGTTAGGCACAGTGGATAGCATTTCCTCATTATCCCTGGACTTGATCTTATGCTATACATAAGAAATGACATTTCTCCCACTTCTTAAGCTTTCTATCCTTACTAATGCACTGAATTAGTTCTTTTGTATCTTTGTCACTTTTCTTTTTATTCAACTTGCTTAACAGAATAATAGCCTAAACCTACATTAGTGGTAGTTCAGAAGAGAGCAAACACAGAGAAAGCCTATAGGTTATGATACCGCCACACTCCCGCACAAATCTGACACATCTATTTATTTCTGGCAATTTGCTTAAAGCATCATCTATAGTGGATTTTGGGCCACACGTTACTGAAAAGCACTCCATGTTGGGGTTTTCTTTACATTTTGAGCATCTTACTCAAACCAACCACACACAGTATGCACTTTCATATATGTGTTGGCAGGAGAAAAAATTCATGCCTTCCCTCATGGGGTTCACCATGTTGGTACAGGGTTTCAGATCTCGCTGTCTAAAATGTGCCCTTACAGCTTCTGTGGGTTTGTGTTTATGCAAAGCAACATTTTGACCAAATCTAACATCGATTTAATGTTTTCTTGAATCCACCACATATACAATTGTGCATGTATCTACTTGGATACACAAAGTCTATGTCATGCTGATAGAAACGGCAGCCATGTGGATTTTCTGAACGGCAGCAAAGGATGTGAAAAGCTCCTGTTTTGTGTTCCAGCCTCTTTCTCCCTCTTTCCACCTTGCTAACCCTACAGGAAGCAAAAAACAGAGTAATGCATTTCACATTCTCTTCTTGCTGCATGCATGCACGCACACACACCACCCATAATGCAGTTGCCCTATCTGACCACCACATGTACAAATGCAATTCTATGCATGCCTACCCTGAGATGCAAAATACCCCTACAAAATTCCATTGGAAAGCATCTCAGGTAGGCAGGTTTCAGCCTAAGATACAGAAGGAATAGGAGGGGCAGGGAGGGAGAGATTCCTTCTAGTGGGTGTGTTCTGTTGCCATGCTGGAAAGGAATACCTGGCAGCATCTCGCCCTTGCTCTTTCCAGGTACAATCTGTTTCTCCTTCCTCTGCCCTTTATTGACCAAGATGCTAGAAACACAAGATATGTCCAGCTAGGACTTCTCTGTGTGCACTGTAGGCGCATCTCCCCTACCACACTTGCCAACGCGTGTCTTTACAGAAGTGCACACACACACACACACACACACACACACACACACACACACACACACACACACACACACACACACACACACACACACACACGCTTTGCAGAGCCTTCATTTTTTAAAAAAAAAAATCTTCATCCTGCAGACATCCAAAGCACACCAGCAGATGATAAGGAGAGGAGGAAGAGGAATCTAAACCAGCTGGCTGAGTAACTGCAGCCCACTCCCCTATTCCTTCCTTATGGTAAATGCAGCATTTATGCATGTGCATAGCAATCCAAGGGCGACCGGCGTGCAGACTTTGCAGCTGATGGAGGGTCCCCTGCGGACCCTCCATCAGCTGCAAAGTCTGCACGCCGGTCGCCCTTGGATTGCTATGCACACCCATGCGAGCGTGCCGTTTCCCTAGACAACCAGTATCAGCATCAGTATAAGAATCAATGTCAGTATCCTCATCCTCACCATGGCTTCTACGATTGCCCTTAAAACACACACACAAACACACCGGGCCCCATGGCTACCTTCCTTCCCTCCCCTCGACAGAAGAGGGAAATACAAATCCCGTCTCCAGCTATCCATCATCCCGGCTGCGGCGCTGTCACAGGACCGACCTGCCAAAGGAAGCCGCAGGCAGAGCTTCTCGGAAGCCTCCAACCCGGTCTCCAGCAAACCGCCCGATACACCATACACACACACACACACACCGCCGCCCCGCACCGCTCGGGTTTCTTGTACCTCCTGGGCAGCAACAGGTCCCGATGTCGCCAGGGGAAAGCGGCCCCCCCCCCGCAGCAGCAGCAGCAACAGCAGCCCGGAGTTCCTGGGAAGTTCCCACCCTGGACAGCCGCACACAGGTAGCCCCGAGAGGGAGGGAAGGAGAGGAAGTGGGTGTGTTTGCGGGGAGGGAGAGAGAGAGAGATGCGTGCGGCGAAAAAGGCGGCGGGGAGGGAGGCAGACTTCGGAGTAAGAGCCGGCGGATCGTCTCTAAACGGAACCCACCCGATCATTGCGAAACATCCTTAGTCGGCGCCTATTGGATCTAGTTCCCTCCTCCTCTGAGCATCTAAGAAAGGATATTCCCCCCCCCATCCCAATTTCCCCAGTTAGTCCCAGAAGAGGATCGTCGGGACAAACGGTACCCGCTTCTCCTCTCAAAGATCAACCAGACATTCCCGGGTCTTTCCAGCTGCAGCGAAAGTGCCCCATCCCTGCCAGGAACACATAGACGCAAACCGCACAAATATCCCCCTGCAAATGGTGGGCGCACAGCAAGGGGGGGGGGGCTTTGTGAATAGCTCCCTAGTCTCGGAGCAGTCTGTCCGTTCCGCCATCCATCCGTCCGTCCCACACTCCATTCATTCATTCATTCACCGTCCGTCTGTCCAGGCTCCCAAGCATTTTCCCGCCCTCGGCTCTCTCGCGGTGGCTTAGTGGTTAAGGAACTGCACTGGCTTAGTGGTTAAAACGCTGAACTTGACGGCTGGCAGTTCGAGATCCGAGTGCTGCGCGACGGAGTGAGCTCCCGCCGTCTGCCTCAACCTAGCCGTTCGAAAGCAAGAAATTGCAAGCAGGGAAACAGATACTGCTTCGGCGGGAAAGGCAAACAGCGTCCCGTGCGCTCCGGTGTCTAGTCATGCCTGCCCCATGTCCACGGAAGGGTCTGCAGAGACAGGCAGCGCTGTCTTTTTGGCTGTAAGCGGAGATGAGCACCGAACCCTAGAGTCGGATACGACTGGTTTCCGAGCAAGGGAGACCTTGCCCTCTCTCGCCTGCAGGGAAGGTGCCGACTCCGGAGAAGGAGTGACCCGGGGCAAGAGAGAGAGAGAGAGAGAGAGTGCTGGAGAAGGAAACGCAGGGCCCGTGCGCGCACGCCTACACGGATCCCCCCTTCCTTCCTCCCACCCGCCAATGGACTCTGCAAGGGCGGCGGATGCTCCAGCCGGGATCCACCTAGCGAGGACACCCAAGATAGAAGGGCTCTCCCCATGCCTTCCTGCCTGCCACCTACCTGCAGAGAGACGCGTTCCCTCCGTCGCTCCCCGGCGGCAGGCTCTGGGCAGCAGGCGAGCGCTCTTCCTCCTCCTCCTCCTCCTCCTCCTCGCCTTGCCTCTCTCCCCTCCTCCTCCTCGCCTTCCCCCTCCCGCCTTGACCATATCTGGAAAGCCCCAGCACCCGCGCGTGCAACGAAGCGAGCGGCGCCCCCTTGGAAGGAAGGAGTCGCAGGCAGGCAGGCAGGCAGGCGGACGCGCGCCCAAGGAAGGAGAAGGAGGAGAAGGAGAGGGGGCCGTGGAGGAGGAGGAGGAAGCCCAGGCGGAGGCGGTGGAGGGAGGCGGCCTCAGCGCCTGCGGGAGGCAAAGGCAGAGAGCGGCGGCCAAGAGGAGGGCAGCCCTTGGAGCGGCGGCGGCGACTTCCCCTCAGACTAGCGCTTTCGGCCGCCTCCGTCCCGTTTGCCCGCGCTTTCGCCGCCTGCAGCAATAGCAACGGCGCCCTTCTTCCCTCGCTTCGCCCTCGCCGCAGCCCGGCAGCGCCGCCTCATGTTGCCCTGGCTGGCGGAAAGGACGCGAGGGCGGAGGAGGGTCGCCCGCCCGCCCGCCCGCCTTTCCCACGTGTCTCCACTTCGGTTTCAACTCGAGTCCGCCGCCACTTTTCAACCAGGAGGCGGCGGCGAGGAGGTTCTATGGGTGCGCGTGTGTGTGTGTGTGTGTGTGCGCGCGTGTCGCCTTGTGTCCGGCAGCTGCGGCTCCGGCTGCTTCTGAGGGGAATATCTTCCCGCTTCCCCCGCGGCGGACCCCAAGAGGCTCAGTGAGCAGCCGCTTACTCACCGGGGAGGCTTGGACAGACACAGCGGCGACACGCCAAATCCCCTCAGCACCCCCCCCCCCATTACTATTATTTCTATACCTCCCTTTTGGGTGGCACCCCGCCATTCTGGACGGTGAACAAACAGATAAATAACAACACACAGGAGGCCGAACAAACAACTGACAAATACGTCAAAAACTGAGCCAAAATAATAGGAATTCAACCAGAAGAGTAGCGTGCCTTGGCGGGGCCCCGTATAAAAATTTATTTGGGGGCCCTTAGGAAGGGTAAAGATTTGTTTTGCTTATGCACGTTGGGGGCCCCCGTGGCTCGGGGGCCACGTATAATTGATACGGCAGATACGGCGGTAGCTACGCCTCTGAATTCAACCTGACTGGCAATTTATCGGTAATATCAATTACATTTATATAGCATATCTGAGAGTAAACAAAACAGAACAGCAAAATATATATATACAAAATGTGGCACCTTAAAGACTAATTTTTGTATTTAAATGTGCGCTTTCATGGATCAAGTCCACTTCAGACGTAAGAGAGGCGAGGCCTAATGGCTTCAGTTTATACTCTATGCACTGTACAGTAATACTAAACTGACATGCAGCAAGTGAGTTGCTCATCCATGATTTTATGCTAAGTTACAAGATACAGTCAAGGTACTGACTTAATATGCACATCATTTTTTATTTCTAAAGCTTGACACACTTAAAGCATGTCAAATAAGAGAGGCTAACCCAGGGGTGCCCAAACTGCGGCCCACGGCACCATTCCACATTAGCAATCCCACTTATATACCACCCATAGCAGTGCACTCTCCAGGTGGTTCACAAGTTAATGAGTATTTTGCCCCCAACACTGCTGGGTACTCATTTTACCAACCTTGGAAGGATGGAAGCCTGAGTCCATTTGGATCCCTGACAGTCAGGATCAAACTCACAATGTTTTGGCTGCAGTACAGCAGCTTAACCAATTCACCACCAGGGTTCCTGTAATACAGTACATACAATCGTATTGTATACATACAAAAACCTCCCACACCCTCTCTCCAGACTCACCACAGACATGTGGGGCTTCTGCTTGTGCCTTTTCCCTATTCCTGCTTCAGCAGGATGGGGTCCTACCTGATCCTGCAAAAGCACCATTTAGCCCAGGGGTGCCCAAACTATGGCCCGGGGGCCCAACACCAATTCATCCGGCCTGTGAAGCCCTCGTCGCTCCTGGAAGTGGCAGTAAAATGCGCCTGTACGGGTGCATTTTACTTCCACTTCCAGGAGTGATGAGGGCTTTGTGGTCCAGATGAATTGGTGTTGGGGGGCCCATCTGGCCCCCAAGCCTTAGTGACCGGCTCCCTGAACCACGTGATCAGCCCATGGCCAAAAAAGTTTGGGCACCCCTGATTTAGCCCACTCATGTGAATGTGGCCTAGTACAAGTTCGAGAAGGGGCAGGGAGTAGTTGGGTGTTAGATTAGGTGTCCTCAGGTTGCAGCTGACTCACCTCAAGCCACAGTTGACTTGGAGCAACTAATAGGGTTTTCAAGGTAGGTGAGATATATAAGGAGTTGTTAAGAGGCTGAACTTGACTGGAAGATCGGCAGGTTAGCAGTTCAAGACATGTGTGCTGCATGACAGAGTGAGCTCCTGTCTCTGTCCCAGCTCCTGCCAACCTAGCAGTCGAAAGCAAGAAATTGCAAGTAGATAAATAGGTACCACTTCAGCAGGAAAGGGAACAGCATTCCATGCGCTCTGACATCTAGTCATGCCTGCCACATGACCATGGAAATGTCTGCAGATGCAGGCAGTTCTCGCTTTTTGGCTGTAAATTGGGATGAGCACCACCTCCTAAAGCCAGACATGACTGACTTTTGAGTAATGGAGACCTTTTATCAGTACCATCCCTCAGTGGGCTTCCATGGCTGTGTGGGGACTGAACCCACTGCAGGGTAAGAGATTGAGTGACAAAGACTTGCATTCAAATTCTGTCTCAGTTTTGCAAACTCATTGGATGGGGGAGAAGTGGCACTAGAAAAACCAGTCCTACACTATCTTGCCTATCTTGAAAACCCTGTGAAGATAACCACAAGTCACAGGTGACTTGACAGCACATAATAACTTATGAGTCCTAGACTGTCTAGGCACCGTATTATTAAACAGGTTCTCAGTAGCAGATGATGTTACTTTAGGTCATATATGACTTTAAAGTCAGTCTAAGGAACTCATTCCTTTGCAGGGTGGAATTTGTTGTGTTCAGTTTTTGTTTGGGTCTCATCAACTGTGTAGAGAGGGGTTTCCTACTTTTAAGCTCATTTTTGATCTTTTATACATCATTAGATAAAGGTCGTCCTTGCTTGAAAGCTAGTCATATCTGACTCTAGGGGGCAGTGCTCATATCTGTTTACAGCCAAAGAGCCAGGGATGTCTGCATCTACAGCCAAAGAGCCAGGGATGTCTGCACCTACAGACATTTCTGTGGTCATGTGGCAGACATGACTAGACACGAGTGCACAGAATGCTGTTACCTTTCCCACCGAAGCAGTACCTATTTATTTCAATTTCTTTTGAAATGCTAGGTGGGCAGGAGCTGGGACAGAGATGGGAACTCACTCTTTCATCTAGCACTCAGGTCTCGAATTGCTAAACTGCCAACTTTCCAGTTGTCAAGTTCAGCCTCTTAACCACTAAGCCACCACAGTCCCCATCATTACATCATTACAGCCATGCAAAGCTCTTGCTATAAAATATTATTCTGGACATGCAAGATACGGTACATATTGTTTCTCCATGGCACACAAATGATCTGGGTTACAGCTTGGAGATGATTTTGTTTCCATTTATATGAGGAAATTGATTGTAATTGTATTCAGCAGCACCAGGAACTATTACTGTGGTATCTAAACTTGGGGCTGCTTCTTTTGTGTCCAGATCAAACTTTAAACTGCCAAAATGAATCCACCTTCTTGGCTTTGTCATTGCCCAAACTTAAATCCTCATTGATACATATTTCTGGTAGTAATTGGCAGACCAGCAGATGAGCCAGATTCTGTATCAATCCACATTTACACTGCACGTTGTTGTTTGCCAGCAGCCCCCACTTGAGTATATTGGTCTTGCATTAAGGGACTCCAACCCTCAGCCTGTTCAGGGTCCTCCAAGTGCCATAGTGGAGGCCAAGTTCCTCAGCCATATCTTTTAATGTTATTTCTTGTTCAGTGAGTTCCTTCCTACATCTTCTAATCTAGTTTTGGACTTGCGTATCCTCAAGAATGTTTGTTCTTGCCATAAATCTATTCCTGGATCTGAGCTGGAAGACTTGTGGCTCATATCCATTCAGAGGATGCCGAGGGCCATTCACTTCCTATCTTGTGACCCTGGATGTTCTTAGATTATAACAACCAGAAACTTTGGCCAGCACTGGCAATGGTCAGAGTTTCTGGGAATTGAAGTCTGAAGAATTCTGGGGACCAGATTTGAGGACCTGTGATTGAATGGGTCTTATGTTATTAATTCAAGATCAAACACCTTAGCATTTTTTGCCTTACAACAGGAGTAGCTCATGAGAATATAGTGCCACTGGGAAATTCCAACCTGTCCCATAAGGTCCTGGAAGGACTGAAGGGAATAAGCAAGCTTGAAAAAGAATCTGAATGGTTTGACCCTGCAAGCCTTGGTTCCACTACAAGACTGTGAAATTGAGTAGTAGTCTTTGCATATCCCCAAGACTGTGGTGGCTTAGTGGTTAAGATGCTGAATTCAATGACTGGAAGATCGGCAGGTCAGCAGTTCGAGAACCAAGTACAGCATGATGGAGTGAGCTCCTGTCTCTGTTCCAGCTCCTGCCAACCTAACAGTTCAAAAGCAAAACATTGCAAGTAGATAAAATAGGTACCACTTCAGTGGGAAGGTAAACAGCATTCTGTGCACTCCAATGTCTAGTCATGCCTGCTACATGTCCACAAAAGTGTCTGCAGATGCAGATAGCACTGGCTCTTTGGCTATAAAGAGAGATGAGCACTGAACCCTAGAGTCAGATGCAACTGGCTTTTGAGCAATGGTGACCTTTGTGTATCCCATTGCCATGAAGGGCAAACTGCCAGCCTTCCAAATATTGTTGCTCTGTGTTCCTGGCATTCCTCAGTCTGGGTAATGCTGGCTTCTAGCTCATGGGAGTTTCATTTACAACAACAACAGGAGATCTTCAGTTTGCCAACCCCATTCTAAACAAGACCTATGGGGCTGCTCAACTCACACTCTTGACACTGATACTAAGAAATATATTCCCTTGCACACCCTACTGGTGACACATTCACTTTAGCTGCATTCCTTTGCTACACTACCCATGGCATACAAAAGTTGTTCTAGAGGTGTGGTTTTCAACTTTATGGTGAAACTTCAAATCCCAGAGCTCCCAGCCAACATGGTCAGTACACATATGGTGGGAGGTGTAGTCCAACAAAATCTCAGGTTCCAAAGTTGGGAATCATGATCAAAGTGACACACTATAACTAGTTAGGAAGGAAGGGATTCCATAAAGGAAGTTCTTTCAGATGCTGTACCTACATCCCAATCAAATTAAAGGTCTATTATATCAGTTGCTTCTGTTTTTAAGCATACTATTTTTGTCCTTGGATGATGGCCAAAAAAAGCCTCTGATTTTCTGTAAGGGGGAGAAAAGAGAGAAAGACAGCAAAAGGGATGAACTGATATAAAACAGGTCTGATGATTATTCTTATTCAAACATAAATTTCACCTTTGCAGGAAGAACAAGACCTGCTGCTTCACTAAGGCGAACTGAGACTAGGAAAAACAAGATAAGCAATGGCAAGTTAATGCGGAAGTAAATGGGAGGTCCTGCTCAATTGTGCCTTGATTAAACTCTGCGTAGTGGTTAAGACATTAGGCTTGGAGACCAGAAAAATGGGTTCAATTCCTGAGAGCTGCACGATGGGGGACATGAAAGGAGCCACATTCGAGCATGCCCTGAAAAAACCCTCTCAACACAGAGTAATTTCTGACATGAAAATGACAAACAATTAGGAATGAATATATTGATGACAGTCTGAAAATTAAGGAAAACCTAACATAGCTATTTATACCTTTTGAACACATTGTCTGCTTAATTGTGATTGTCTCTTAAATTATAATTATTAATTATTGTCTTATTCCATTTTGGACCACAGTGTGCTGCTGTATTGGGCTTTCATGCTTATATTGTGAAAAAAAGCAATGCCCTCTTGGCCAGTTTATTAGTTAGACCAGGGGAATGTTTCTCTCTCCATATCCAAGCAACACCTAGAGGCCGTCTACTAAATATGCAGACCATTGAGATTAAAAAGCTGTGAGAAGGCTTATCACCCAGATGTCACTTGGAGGACCCTGAATAGCTGAAGGGTCAGAGAGCATACATGTAAGACCAACATGCTCAAGTGGCTGCTGGTGGACAACAACTTGCTGTGTGAACATGGAGAGAAACTGAATCCAGTTCATTTGGTGGCCTGCTGATTTTTACAAAATTATAATAATAATAATGTACTGAATATGATGTAATTTTGACCAATGACAAAGCCAAGAAGGTAGTTTCATTTTGGTGGTTTAAAGTTTGATCTGGACATGAAAGAACAGCAAATGAACAAATTTTGGATTGGTATCTGTATGAACATTAGTTGATTAAGGTAGCCATTAAATGTGCATGCATTTGCACACTGTATAGGTAATTGTTCTGAGGGGTAGAACACACCCATATTATAGCAAGCATCACTTTAAGGAATTATATTCTGTAAGAGAAGAAACAGGACTGCCATTTATAAAAAGGGTACATGACATCTATTGATACAATCATAGATACAGCTATCACTTGCCTTATTATTCATGACAAGTCTTCAATATAATATTTTATTTGACCAATCAATTACATATTGGGGCCCTTACAACAATTGCAGGATAGTTCAGTGAGTTAAGTATCTGGCTGCAGAACCAGAGGCTGGAAGTTTGATGTCCTACTATGCCCCCCAGGACAAGAGCCATCCCGCACAGTCATGGACAAGTTGCACAGTCCCAGGGCACCCAGAGACAATGCTGGCTCTTTGACTATAAACAGAGATGAGCACTGAACCCTAGAGTTGGATGCGACTGGCTTTCAAGCAAGGGCAACCTTTATCTTTTTAAAGTGCACACAATTGGGTGAGACAGACACACCTTATGTGTTTGCACACCCACAAATAACACACAAACATGTGACTGAAGCAGAGATTCTACCTTTTCTTTATGAATTATGAGTAATCAGATAGAACATACACAAATACAGTACAACTCATAGCTGAACACACACTTTGAGTGTCTGTTTCCTTTCATTGCATTCCAGTCACCTATCTCACTTATTTTCTACTACTATCAAATCATAGAGAAAGTGGTATAACTCCTCAATATGACAGAGGTTTCAGGAATATCACTATTTCATTTTTACATCATGCTGGGTCATTTAAGAGCAAGAATATTACATACACTTACTTGAGAGTAAGTCTCCTTGAATTTTCAGGTTATGATCACACTGCAACTCATTCAAACCACAGTCACGCAGTGCTGTTCAACACATTTCCAATGCACAACTGAGCTAGGAGCATAGATTTAATAGTTATCAGTAGGGATGGTTCCTCCTTTCTTTCTCCCCCTCCTCTTTTTCCACTTTGCTATGTCTGGAATTGTACATTCCACCACTGGTAATTTCTAATACTTTTTCATCATTTTGAACGTAATGACCCTGGATTCCTGAATAAAGACCTTCATAAGCAAGCGTGTATACTGGCCAGGTTATGTATAGCACATAATTGGACATCTCCAAAGCAACCAGCTAAACAGCCGTGGATTGATAACATCTCAGACACTATAATTATGTAAAATCTACTCAACAAGTGCAGTAAGCAAGGAATCTTAACCTTTAGAAAGATATTGTGCCACTAAAATTTCCATTGGGTAGCTCTGTGGGAAGTGTTTCTGATCAAATTTCTATCAAAGTAAAAAACGGCTGGCTTTAATCATTGAGTTTATTTATTTAATACTCTTGCCATATTGATATATGCTTTTCTTTTATGTTACCTCAATGTATGATGTGCCTGCAAAAATATAATTCTGTATATTTTTGAAAGTTAAAGCTGACAAAGCAGTCTCTTTGAACTTATTCCATAAAGATGGGCTATTGCAATATTGTTGCGATTATGAAAAGAAAATGCATCTCCAAGGCAATTTCAGTGACTCTTCATAGATGCCAGAAGAAACTTGAGCCAAACTCTAGATCCATGGTTCCCAACGTTGGGCACATGCCCCACAGGGGGGCAGTTTGATTTTTAAGTGGGGCAATTCGAGAATGAATGTGAATAGGAGTTCACTTTTTGAATAATAAGAATTATATGTCGTAGGGGGTGGGGACATCAGAATTGTAAAGATGCTTAGGTGGGTCAGGGCCAAAAACGGTTGGGAACCATTGCTCTAGATTTTTATGTGGGTGTATATGAACATGTGTATGCATGGATGGATGTGACTGCAATGACTTAGTGGTAAAGACACTGAACTTGAAGACTGGAAGTGAGCTCCCATCTCTATCCCAGCTCCTGCCAACTTAGCAGTTTGAAAGCAAGAAATTGCAAGTAGATAAATAGGTACCATTTCAGTGGGAAAGGTAACAGCATTCTGTGCACTGACATCTACTCATGCCTGCCACATGACCACAGAAACATCTGCAGACACAGACAGTACTGGCTCTTTGGCTGTAAACAAAGATGAACAGCACACACTAGAGTTGGATACGACTGACTTTCAAGCAAGGGGGGCCTTTACCTATGCATGGATGGATGATCACTGGCAAGAATTCACTGCATCAATTAAATATATACATGGAAATGTGGGGCAAAGATTTTTTAGATTACAATTCACAAAGTCCTCCACCCAGCATGACCATGTGTAGGGGTAACATCCTATTCATGTACACTTCAGCACATATTTGGAATGCAGGGAGGGAGTAAATATACTAAATATCATTGGCAAAATGAAGGTGGATGAGTGATGGGAAAAGAATAGGGTTTGGTAAGCTAGGCATGGTCTGCGTACTGTTGTGGCTATGTTATGCCCCAACAGTACAAAAAATACAGAAAGGAGATATTCAAATGAAAATCTTATTCTCAAAGAAAAAGATGGGAAGAGTGTTTTGGACAATAGTTAAAACAGCTGTTATCTTTTTGTAAGGAAGAATAGGTAAAGGGTCAAGGTCACACTTACTTAAAAGCCAGTTGTATCCAACTCTAAGGCTCAATGTTCATCTCTGATTATAGCCAAAGAGCCAGTGCTAGCTCGGTCTGCAGATGACTAAACATTTTACCTTCCCACCGAAGTGGTATCTATTTATCTACTTGCAATTTCTTGGTTTCGAACTGCTAGGTTGGCAGGAGCTGGGACAGAGACGGGAACTCATTTCATTGTGCTGCACTTAGGTCTCAAACTGCTGACCTTCCAGTCATCAAGTTCAGCATCTTAACCACTAAGCCACTGCAGTCTCTTGTAAGGAATAATACCGTTTTTCTATTCTGTTTGCAAATGCTGGGAAGGGGGCAATTTGGCACAGGGGGTTCCCAAACATGCGTCTGCTTGTTCTTGCTGATTCTGACACAAGAAACTGCAAAGAAGCAAGGATGAGGCAGTTCAAGTTTCAGTCTTCTCCCTACATGGGTGCAGGCTTGTCCCAGGAAAGGGGGGGGCACAGGCTCAGAGAGGGAAGATTAGAGAAAGAACACTCCTTGTTGTTTTGATTGTTATGCCAAAGCTCAGAGAGCAGGTCAGAGTTTCATTTGACTGGGAGATAGCACAAGGACAGAATCCAAGGGTACAAATCCAAGAGACAAGAAAGAAAACAAGTTAAAGCTGCAAACGTTGACACACTTACCTGAAATTAAGTACCTGTGGAATCAATAAGGCATGATTTCCAAGTAAATATTCCTAAAACTGTGGTTTACATTTTGTGGCCTCTATCCAGATTTGATCTTCTCCCTTTTGCCTCCTTATATTCACACTGCAGAATGAACTCACCAAAAAGTGCTTTCATTTTGGCAGGTCCACATCTGGCCTAGACACGGAGGAAGAAGAACTGCTGCCTCTCTGCCTGAATGTTTCCATGTCACCAGGAATTCATCTGATGCCATGCCCAGCTTTCTGTAGCCTGATTCATCAAGGTGAGACCATTTTTAAAATTACTGGTTTGGTTTCTCAACCCACCAAAATCAAGAATGAGATTTAGCTGGTTACCACATTGAGAACTGGCCTTCCTTTAATTTAGTTCCCCACCTCTCTCTTTCCTGTGGAATTCTTTTCTTGGCACATATCTATGTTCCTTTATTAAAATACCCTGAAAATAGGGCAGGTATCCCAAATAGATCACTATGATTCTCTCCAGCTTTGGTGCTCTGTAACTGAAATAGAATGATACAAACTGTACAGAAAACTGTTGTTCAAGATAAATAATGTCAGTAGTTTTTAAGTCTGAGAAATTAGACTTGAAAACAAATAGCATGTTTGTGTCCTGAAGAGAAATCACAAAGCAAGCTAGCATGAAAATTATGGGAGGTTAGAAAGGTGGGGGAGCATTGCTGCTCTAATAATCACACACGTTTAATGCATTTCCTATCATAATTATGGATAATGTAATGTATGAGCTGGTACAATGTAGTGGATATAGCATTAGACTATGACTTGGGGGATTTGAGTTCAAATCAGCGCTCTCCACTTGGGGGTGTGGTGTAGTGTTCAATCTCTCCTTGAACATCTCACATTCTGCAAGAACCTCTTCCTCCCCTTCTCCTCTCCTCCTCCTTCTTGTGCCGTATCCAATTCTGAATATTGGTGATCCTCATGGCAATGAACCATGAAAATTGTTCTGGGAGCAATGAAATCCAATGGCCTTCCATTTGCTTTCTGCATTGCAGTATGACACTTTCTGGTCCTGAGCCCTTTTGGTATGCAAAGTCCTCATCAGCCCCAGGCCAGTATTGATGAAGCTGCTGCCCTCTATCAAAATGGATTCAAGTGGGATTTAATCCACTTGGGGACCATCACCCTTACCTGTGGACGTTGGCACCCAAGGTCGGTAGTCCTCAAAATTGTCAGGATAATTAACCACAGTATGACAATTAGTGTTGAGTCTCTGGCAGTATGGCCTATTCTATTACCATAGTGGATAACCTGGTCAGACACTAAAGACCTACTAGGGCAGGAATTCTCAACCTTTTAAAGCCGGGGGCCAGGTCACACTCCTTCAGACAGCTTCGGGTGCCAGACTGCCATTTTGCCCTTCCTCCACCACATGGCACTTCCTGGTGTGTTGGAGGCGGGGGGCACATGAAATGGTGCTGTGCGTTGAATCCAGCCTATGGGCCGCAGGTTGAGAATCCCTGTACTAGGGTTTCTATAAGTCATAAGCAATTTGACAGCACATTGCACTTCATGGCAAGCTAGGATCCACCTTAAACAAATTCACATCAATGGCATCCTTCCTGTTTGTCATTATGATGTCCAGGAGAAAATGTATCCTTTGATACCAGTAGCAGCCAACAACAATGATTATAGTTTTATTGCCAAGATAGGGGAGTAGTGTTTTCTTCAGGTGACTGACGTTGGTCCTTTGAACCTTGACCTAAAGGAGAGTATGCATATATCTTGCACAAGTCTGCTCAGGCACCAAAGTCTCTTAAATTGAGCCAGATGCCAAGAATGTTTATAATTTTCCATAGCCACAATCAGGAACTGACATAATTGAGAATGCAAAGTTCACAAACCATGTCATTTAAGTAAGGTGTCATATCAAGTCTAGCCCAACATGTTTTGTTATCTGAGGTGAAGGAAAGAAATGAAGCACCTTTCCTCTTCTAGTGTCCTAAAGCACCTGCATTTCTTTCTAATCTACACTGGTTCTGGGTTGAGTTTTTCTGCCAATACCAAAGTGCAGGAGGCTAGTCTGGTAGGTACACAATTGGCTGGGGTTTACACTGCTGCTCCCTAGCATTTGCCCCTCTGTACAGTCTGAAGCTCCTTCCCTGCCTAGGATTAATGTTTAATTTAAAATTGTTTTAAATATTTTATATTGTTGTAAAGACACCTTTTTAACCCACCCAGAGACCTTGCAATACAGCCCTGGCTATGAATGTCTTAAATAAAAAAAATACCTTTTACAGTATAACATGAAATTCTGGCATAACAATTTGATTTTCTGATTAATTCCTAACTCCATTTTAATTTTCTGATTCCACATAATTTTGCCTCTTTAAAAAAAGAAAATCAGGCTACACCCTTCAAATAAACCCTTCAGCATTCCCCCTTCCTGCTCAGTTTAGGAGTTTTTTCCACAAGCTTTGCCCACAGTTATCTAACCCACTGAGATTTAATAGCCCATCTACTGGTCTAATCAGGCTTAGCCCAGGGAGGGGGCATCACCGTTTAACTTTTGTTTATAGTGTGGGTGGGTCAGGCAAAGTGGGTTATAGAACAGCACTAGAGGGGAAATTTGGCAGCTGTCTCAGATTTTCCTAGCTGTAAGTTATTACCAGGTTTCCATGCCCACAAGAAGGAAACCTGCTTAAACAAGGACACTCTTTTCTGTTCCAGCAAAACAACCACAATGACCCAGCAGAAAAATGGACTTGTTGCCTTTTCATTTCCACAATTGGATCTCATCGTGCTGACACAGGTTGTGTGTGTGAGTGTGTGTGTGTGTTTGTGTGTGTGTGGGTGAGGGAATACTTTTTGGATTACAAATCCCAGAATCCCCCAGTCAATGTGGTTAAGGACTGCTGCTCAGTGATAAGAGTCCAGCTTCCAAGGCTGAAGATTCCAGTTTCAATTCATCACAGCTTGAAAAATTGCCCCAAACCTTGGAGAACTGCTGAGGGTCAGCCATACAGAACTCAAGAGGTCAAGGGTCTGACACAGGTCCCATTCAGTCATGTGTTAGAGCAGGGCTTCCCAAGCTGGGGGCCAGGTCACGTTCTCTCAGTCAGCTTCAAGGGCCAGATGGCAATTTTGCCCTGCCTGCACATTTGGTGCCCCAGGTTTTCTTAGACTTCAATTACCAGAATCCCAGGTCAGCACACCTGTTGATCAGAGCTTCTGGGAATTAAAGTCCAAGAACATGTGGGTCACCAAGGCTGAGAAACCCTGGTGTAGAGTTTTCTATGTTGAGAATTTCTGTTAGGTTCTTCCTCCTCTGTCTTCTCCTTAAGCATGACAGTGTGACTGTTTGAGGGTATGACCAGCTCCCTGTCTTCAGACATTTGCACTTCCATGATGAAAGAGATGATCAAGGAAAATGGAACACGTGCACTCCCCATAGCATTTGTGAGGGTCTGCATGTTGTGGACAATAACTGAGTCAGGTTTCTTTATAAGGCAGCCTCCCATCTTCCTTCTTAACTATTCAAGCTTTTCCCCTGGTGCTTTCCATGCCATCTGGAAATCCAGCTGAAGGAGAAGGTCTCAGCTCCCTAATGATGGTGAACCTTGGCTCTCCAGATGTTCTTGGACTTCAATTACCAGAAGCCTGTATCAGCACTCCCGCTGATCATGGCTTCTATGAATTGAAGTTCTAGAACAGCTGGAGTGCCAAGGTTCACCACCACTGCCCTAGAACTAGCATGCCCACTGAACCCATCGCCAGAAAGGTAACTAAAAGAGGACATTGGCTAATGGCTAAAAAATGTAAAATGTACGTGAAATTTGTAATGGAGGATTGATATAAAGAATTATGGAATATTGCTATAAATGATAAGCTGACATGTGAACTAAAGTTAAAGAAAGGTTTGACAAAAATAATTTTATAGATATTTGGGGTGAGTTTATTGATTGTGTATTTGTTAAAACTAAAGGGATAAAGCCAGGCCAAGAATATTCAACTTTTTGGAAACAGGAGATAAGAATAAGAAAAGGAAACTTTGTTTAGATTACCTGTAATAATGTTCCAGTGGTAGAGGAAGCACATTTATTAATGTATTATTATTTTCTTTATTAATTTTAGTGTTGTACTTGTTTGTATGTATTTTTATTAAATTAAAATAATTGAAAAAGAGAGGGCATTGGCTTGCATAAAATCCCATAGGTTAACTGATAACGTAAGTTTTAAAAACCTAGAAAGTACTGTTTAGAACATAAAGATAATTGCAACAAAGCTTACTTGTTTGAGAGAGAATGATGATCAGGTGATCCGTGTGTCTCCTGAGTCTGCCTTCCAGATTGCTCCTGGTGGATCAGCAGCTTCAAAATCCCCTGATCTCTCTCCTGGTGTTTCTTTATCTGTAAATTAGATTTATACAGTACTGGGCTGCTTTCCAAATGGTAGATACTTTGAAAATGAGAGATGCCCTCTGGAGCTTTTAAAATGGAAGACTGTCTTTCCTAAAAGATTGTGGCAAGAATCCAATTGGTGTTTGCATAAGGGTCACATAACCTCTGCAGCTAACTGTGGCAAATGACGAAGTGCAGAGAAGCATCTTGACTGTGCAATTGGTGTGTGACTGAGATGTGCCCCAATACTTGAGCAATTAGCCACAGCAAATAATACAACTCTTACGCAGACACCAATAAAATTCTGGTGGGTCCATAGCAGAGCCACACATAACTAGGGTAGGATGGCTGGGGCTTTGATGCAGGGCACTAAAATTCAAAGGGCACAAAAGGATGCAACTAGAACCGTGGTTCCCAATGTGGGGCACATGCCCCCCAGGGGGGCAATTTGATTTTTTAAAAAGGGGAATGAGAATGAGCTACTAACAGTGGATGGCCTTTTAGGCTTCCTCCATATAACTAGGAGTTCACTTTTGGAAAAGTAAGAATTATATGTCATGGGAGGCAGGCAGGAAGCGGGACCAGCATTTTAGAGATGTTAGGTGGGCTATGACCCAAAAAGGTTAGGAACCATTGGTTTAAGTAAACAAACGCAAGCATAGTAGCTTTTTCAAAGCATTGTTTTCCAGGGTGGTCTGGAATTCTGGAATTAGCAGCAAAGCAGGAGCTAAAGCCCAACCAACAAGCTGTCATAAAGTCAGATTGGTTTATGGTACAATAAAGCTCCCACAAACCCATGATGGTTCAAGTTGGATTGTTATGGATCCTAATCAGCATTTGGAAAAGGTAATTTATTGGTATAAAAATCCTAGAACATATTTTCTTTTGAGTCACTGTGAGAGATTGATAGCATTCCAATATCTCAAAAACTACTGAGCTAGAAGGGAGCCAACCCGCTTGCCCCAAGCACTTATGCTGCTTTCAGCATACAGTACTTCCTCAGGCAGAAGGAAGCAGACACCAGGTGGGCTGAGAGCAGAACCAATATGGATCTTTTGTGTTGAGACTCATTCATTCTCCCCCACATCTCTTTTTCCTCCCTAACACCTGCCAATCTTATGAGACCCAGGCTTAAACAATCAAGCAGCAAAGGCTCAGCACCCAAATTGCTACCGATGGCTCTGATACGAGGCCACACCATCTGGAGTGTATTTTGGGAACAGCCCAGAGGCTGTTCCCTTCCCACTTCACCTGTGCCACACCTGCTCATGGAATGGGAAGTGGATTGACATTATTTCCTCCAACCAAAACTGTAGACTAAAAATTTGAAATTACACACTCCAAAATTTTGCCCTGCCCCTCTGACCCTATCGAGCACTGTTCCTCAAAAGACTTTAAGGATGGATGGAAGGACAAGCCTCCTATGACAATAAACACAAAGTTTGGTGTTGCTTGTACTTTTTGTTTGTCCATGTATTGGCTTTTAAAACCTCTTTCAAAGTAAAACTCTCACAAAACAGAATTTAGCTAATGGAAAAGACACATTATATCAATCCATGGAAACAACAAGCAGTACCTAACTCATTAATACAGATGTAAACTTTAAAATAGCATCAGATAAATAGTTAGATTATTAACATGTGCATTAACTTTAATCATATGCTAATAAAAAAAGTTTTTCAAAGGTATTTGAGGTATTTTAAGGATTTTCAACTATCAATAGACGGTGCTGTGGATCCTGATCAAATGTTGAAGAACAGCATACGCATGATGGTGATATATGATTATAGTATCACATTATCTAGTTTGGGCTCTAGGGACCCACCTTAGAGAGCTATTCTAGATTGTGTGTGTGTGCGTGCACCAGAGTACACAGAATGTTGTTACCTTTCCCACCAAAGTGGTACCTATTTATCTACTTGCAATTCATTGCTTTTGAACTGCTTGTTTGACAGGAGCTGGGACTGTGTAATAATAAGAAACAGTAATTGCTTGGCTCCTGTTTCCTGAATTAAAAATTGTAATATTAAATGTGTGTGTGTGAATGTTTTAAATGATATTTCCTCTGAAATCTTGAAACCTACTTGGATATGAATGGGGGATAGCTCACTAGCAGGAAGTCCTAATCTATTTGCCTCTTCAGTGTCAGTGAGAAACTAAGAATGTAAACCAGGAATTCTCAACCTGCAGCCCATGTGCAGGATGCGTCCTATAGCACCATTTCATGTGGCCACCCACTACCTCCACCACACCAGGAAGTGCCATGTGGTGAAGGAAGGGCAAAAAGACTGTTCAGCCCCCAAAGCTGTCTGAGGGCAGGTGATCTGGCTCCTGGCTTAAAAAGGTTGAGAACTCCTGATGTAAAATTTTGCATCTTTTCTTCGTGCAGGCAAAAGTTACAAATTCGGATTTTCTGAATTAGTCAAGGTTATTAAAGGGTTTTGTGGCTTTTTGCATTTTGTCACTCTTTTTGAAAAAGAAATAAAGATTTTTTTCGTAGAAACCTCCCCCACCTCCCATGAATAAAACCTTTTACTTGAGGCAAAATATAAGATTTCTATTGGAAAATGCAGAGTTCTTTTTTTCTTGCCAACAAAAAAGTGCTAGTCTGCTTGATTTTGTATTGGAACAAAAACTTTTTTGCATGGGTGGCCCATTCTTTTTTGCTTATTTCATCTAGGACAGTGGTGCTCAAACTAAGGCCCGGGGGCCAGGTGCGGCCCCCAACACCAATTCATCCGGCCCACGAAGCCCTCATTGCTCCTGGAAGCGGAAGTAAAACTCGCCCATACTGGCGCGTTTTACTTCTGCTTCCAGGAGCAACGAGGGCTTCGCGGACTGGATGAATTGGCGTTGGGGGCTGCACCCGGCCCCTGGGCCTTAGTGACCAGCTCCTTGAACCACATGATCGGCCCACCCACGGGCCAAAAAGTTTTAGACACCCCTGATCTAGGATGAGAAAATCAGCAAGTGTTACATACATACAACCTTATAGGAAATCCTAGGCCAGATTTTTGAAAACCGGTCTAAATCCTAATTAAAATTCTGAAAATTAATTAGATTCTCTTTGGAATGTGATTTACAGTGGCCAGAAATTTACTTGTCAATTGTGCCAGCATAATTGCAATGGCATTAAATCACGGTAGCAAATTACCACTAGTTAATGTATCACCACATGTATCCCTTTTCGTGCACCAACTCACACAATTAGATGTAACGAGTGATGCAAACAGTGACATATTTGCTAGTGGCAACTTACCATTTTAATTTATGCTACTGCGCTTATGCAGGTATGATTTATCATCAATATTTTAATTTTTAACGTGTTGTATCTTAGATTTTTATGTAAGCTGTCTTGAGAGGGCAATATGACCTAAAATGCGGTGTAGAAATGTAAAACAAATATTCCTTGGAAGATCAAACTGAGGTACACGTTAGGCCAGGGGGTAGAGGTTAATAGGGGTATAATGTATGCCAACATATTTTTTTCATCCTCATCCTCAACATCCTCCTCCTCCTCCTCATCATCATCATTGCCACCACCTCCATTTTATGATATTCAGTTGGAATAATTGATTGGACCCAATCCAATCAACTATTCCGACAGGTGAAACAGATGGTAGAGGGGGAAAAGCATAGCTTGAATGACTACATTAAGAAAAGTGAAGAGCTTATGCTTCAGGAAGTTAATAAACGAGATCTTTTGAAAATTGTGAAGAAGAAAGCTGAATACAGAATGAAAAGGATTGAAAGTCAAGCTGCAAACTGGACAAACAAGCCTATACAGTCAAACCTCGCATAAAGAACGCTTCGCTTAAAGAGTAACTCGCTTAAAGAGCAGAATTTTCTCTGAATGTTCACTTCGCTTAACAAATAAAACCAACCAAAAACTCACTTAACAAATAAATTGGGGTTCGCACCCCCCCCATGTCATTTACAATGGTGTTTCACTTAAAGAGCAAACTCACTTAAAGAGCAATCCTGTGGAACACATTATGCTCTTTAAGCGAGGTACAACTGTACATGGTCAATACTGTACTGTACTTGGAAAAATATAGAAGGAAAGGCTGACCAAAAGTTGACATGTGGCTGGTTAAGAGCAGGAGTATTGAAGAAGGAAACTGAAGGATTGATCTTGGCAACTTAGGAACAAGTTTTACCAACAAATTGCATGAACGTAAAAATACAGCATGTATCCAACAATTTCAAAAGCCGACTTTGCAATGAAAATGATAAAACTTAGATCATCTGATCACCAGATGCAGCAAAATTTCACAGATTGATGAATTACAACACCACAATAGGGTTGAAAAATTATTAATCAGAAACCTTGTCAGAAGTTTGGATTTGAATACAGTAAAAATTATTGGGAGCACCAGATTCAGAAACTGTTAGAAAATCAAGATCCTGTAAGACTTTAAAAGAAAGTTTGGTTTATTGACATGGCTATAACAGGGAATCCACAAATTGAGGACAAACAGCTGGAGGCCCCCCCCCCCCAATATTCATTTCATTTAAAATATCATGATTTGCAAATTGAAGTTGAGCATTTATAGCAAAAGAAATATGTCGTTGTACTGATAGTAATCACAGCCCTTGGAGCAATACCTAAAGAATTCCCTAAATATTTGGAAAAGCTGGATTTATTGGACTTGAATATCCTAATGTTAAAAAAAAAAAGAAATACAGTACTTTACTAGGAACTGCCTATATACTTAAATATTACCTTAGCAGTTCTTAGGTCCTTGCTTAGATCTTGAACTGGTGATTTTATACCATTCTTCAACTATGACTCTAACACTAAAATTTTAATAACAACTTCATCTTAGTACTGCAGATTTGGAATGGACCCTATAGGTTTTAGAGTCAAAAAGGCACAGTGGGGAATCTCTGCCTATATTTAAAAAAACAACTAAAACCGTTCCTTTTAAAAGAGGCTTTTAAGGATATACTGCCAATGGCCAAACATTCAGTTGTGATTAACTTTTCCATCGCCAATAGGTGTGTTTGTTGCTGGCATTTTGTTTTAATGTGTGGGTATTATTTTTGTTCTTGCTGATATTTTTAATTTATTCAATTTATTTTTTTTATGGTAAAGCTTTTTTAAAATATGTTGTACTTCACCCAGAATGGGAAAATATCCCAGATGGGAGGGATATAAATAGATAGATAGATAGATAGATAGATAGATAGATAGATAGATAGATAGATAGATAGATAGATAGATAGATAAATACTCCCAACCTTAGGCTCCTCAGCTAAATAGCTAAACTCCTGATCTTGAGCTGAAATAAGGAATTATTTTGCACATGGTACAGTTACACTCCCATAAACCAAAGCTGGTTCAAGTTGGGCTGTTATGGATCCTAATCAGCCTTTGGGAAAAGTAATTTTTTGGAATAAAAATCCCAGGATTCCTCTATGTGAGAAATCAGAACGTATTTTCTTTTGAGTCACTTGTGAGAGATTTTTTTGAATAGTAGCTGTGTTAGTTTGTGGTTCAGGCATATCAGAAAACAAAACAAAACAAAACAAACAAAACAAAATAAAATAAAAAACACTGTAGCACTTTAAAGACTAACTGCTATATTTTTATTGTTAGCTTTCGTGGATCAAGTCCACTTCATGGACTTGATCCACGAAAGCTAACAATAAAAATATAGCAGTTAGTCTTTAAAGTGCTACAGTGTTTTTTATTTTATTTATTTTGTTTTGTTTTGTGAGAGATTGATAGCATTCAAATATCTCATAAACCACTAAGCTAGAAGGGTATATGGAAAAACAGTAACACAAACCTTTCCCAGTGACAAAATCAAAGGGACAGGGTGACAACATACTACCTTACAGGGCTGTTGTGTCTGTGAGTGAAAGGACATGCAAAACAGTTCTTAGTACTGTACTGTATTACTAAAATAACATTTAAATAATTTATCATAAAAATTGATTTTTACATCAAGGTACCACAATACATGAGGATTGTAATGACACATTTCACATTTAATTTCAAAAAGGACATTGGTGCTTTTATAAAGCTATCTGATACCACTCAATGAAATTCCCTGGTTGCTTGTTCCCATGAAAGCAGCATAAGAATCTGCGGGAGTTTTGCTGCAAAATGTAGGTCAAACTCACCTCAGAGGAAACATTTATAAAGAGAAATGACAGAGAAGAAGTTATGAATGACTGATTCAGGTGTGATGACTGTTTTCTATAAAAGAACAATTATATCAAGTGAATAACAGAGGAAGACAGGGTCGCTATTAGAGGGGTCATTACTAAAAGGATTTTTTTTAATGGAGTTTGGAGGCAGCAAAATCTTAGCAATGAGACAACTCATTGACAGCACACAAGAAGGGCAACAGCTTGTGGGATTTGGGCTGCATCTTCTAATGACAGAAGCTGATCCATGCATCTGTTCAATTCCACGGTGGCTATGCTCCTATTGGTTGAAAAGGATGAGGCATCTAACATAAAAAGGAATCCTTTGAATTCAAAGACACAGGGTAGAATCCTGTTTGCATATGTAGAGAGTATGGGTAGACATTTTTCTTTGACAAATTCAGTCTTGTAGTTACACAAGCATGAAGTTTCCACATTGAAAACAATGAGGCTTGCCACCTGGACAAGGTTTTGTAACCAAAACACCCACCCACACCCCACACAAGCCGCTGAAAAGGGGGAATGGCATACAGAAAGGGCCACCCTATGTGCATTTTGCAACAAGCAGAATACTGGCGATATTTTAGTGCAAATATAAATATTTCCAGGAAAAGGTTTGGTTAGCTGTATCCACCCGTCTATTGCAGCAAACACAACAAAGAATCTAGTGAAACCTTAAAGACTTGCAAGTTCTATTTGGCACAAGCTTTCATGGACTGCACCCACTTCATCAGATGAAGTGTTATCTTACAAGGTAAATATCTATGGGTTGAGCAGGGATGATGGAGAGAAGAAATGCAACAGGTATACACACTGATAGTTATCTTACTTTCTTGTTAGATGCAATAAAGTTGGTTTCAACTTATGGTAACCGTAAAAGGCTTTTCAAGGTACAGTATATGGAAATGTTCAAGGAGTGGTTTTACCATTTTCAACACACCATACTATACTGGTGCTGTTATCTTAATAGCAACCATTTAACATAGATCTGGTAGTGATAAAGCCAAAGTAGTTTCATATCTGTAAGATGATTATCTTTTTTTAATTGAAGCCAAGTATAGCATTGTACAGTATATGTTAGTCAGAACCTCTGCTTCTTGCATTGTAAAATACCATTTAAATAAACCACAAGTAGACTCAAAGGCTTTTTTAAAAAATCCCCCCCCCCCCCCCCATTTCTAGTTCATAGCATTTTGGACAATCTGTGTGGCTTCTTGGAGGCAGAAAAGTGCCCTCGAGACATACATCTTTCATCCACCTATTCAGAGGATTTTTGTGGGTGGTGGTTGTAATAAGAATCAATCAAAGATGAGCAACAATGCAAACATCCCTGGAGTGAGCCTTCAACTGTCACCAAGGGGTGGTCAGATAACCTGTAGGACATCACAATGAAATTAGAGGGATATGCCAAAAACGATCACGTTCTGTAAAACTTCTGCCACACGAAGAGGCTATCCATTTGCCAGTTACTTTTGTACAATTTAAGGGACTATGGTGGCTCAAGTGGTTAAGACACTGGATTCGATGACTGGAAGGTCAGAGTTGGATTCCCAAGTACTGCACGATGGAGTGAGGTCCCATCTCTGTCCCACCTCCTGCCAAACTATTAATTAGATAAAGAGGTACCATTTTGGTGGGAAGGTAAACAGTGTTCTGTGCACTCCAGTGTTGAGGCATGCCTGCCACGTGTACGCAGAAACGTCTGCAGCTACAGACAGTGCTGGCTCTTTGGCTATAATCAGAGATGAGCAATGAACCCTAGAGTTGGATACTACTCGAGGGAGTGCAATTTAAACTGAAAAACTACTTGCCTCTTTGGCTATATAACTTCAAAGAGGTCACCAGCTGAATTTATGTGCATCAGCATAGATACTTAGTTTTAAAAAAAAAACCTTTGTTATACCTGGAAAGAATCAGTGAAACATAATTGATACCCACAGTTGATAGAGGCTTATGAACCGATCTTCTTGTATGTAGCGACTTGAAGGTTTGATGTGAATTAGGCCATTCTAAATGTAAGAGTTCTTATAGCTACAATATGCTCTGTGAATCTAGTGTGCTGCTTTCCCATGTTGCCTAGAGCTACACTTTTGTTACTTAAGGAGTAGCAAAGCAACTTCAAGGACTGTAGCAGGACAAAAACTACTCATGGTCAAACAAGAAGGTACAACTGACAATAGTAGTGAAAAATAAGAATTCCATAAGTACTAAGAGAAAGCTGATTGTCATAGTATGAGCTCTTTTCATTTCCAGTAGCTTGCATATTTGTTTGCTTTGTTGTATAACTGAGAAGTAGATACAGTTTTACCTGGCTTGCTTTTACATTTACAAGTCTGATTGCTCAGGAAAGATGCTTTCAGCTTGTAACTGCATTATGTATGTCATCTAGCTTCACCCTTAGTAAGCTTGGAGAGAGCAAGGTGGCTCACAATGGAGTCACTGTTGGGATTTCACACATTTCTGGATTTTTCAATGGAGTTCTTGGCTCAAAACCAATACCACGATGCATTCAAAAGATGGCATCCTCTCCAATATCAATTTTGTGAGACGTACATTCAAAAATATTGCTTTAATAATATTTAAATACTCCTTGTGATGTGAATTATTAAGGAACACAAATTAATGCAGAATTGATGTGGAAGGGACTTGACAAAAAAAAAATCATGTAATGCTGACATGGATTAAAATAGCCTAATCCTGTACTCTTCCCTGCTTTATTTTCTAGTCTTGCATTCAAGTGGTACTTGTTTTGCCCTGACCTAGCATTTTACTTCTTGGTCTCAATCCTTCTGAATGGAAATGCCACCTGTATTGTTTCTCAGTTCAAGACTTGCTCATAGATTTTAATTACAAGTGCTGTATTATGTCTGCCCTGTGAGGTTAAAATGGGGACCCGGGGGGGGGGGGAGGTAAAAATCATTTCAATTTTAAGAAGTGAGAAGTTACTGACCTCAGGCAGCTGCAAAGATACTTACAATTCTCCTGAGCCACGAAAGGTCCTTGAATATGTATTGCAACAGCTAGTATTTTGACAGTCAAAGGATTTGACATGAAAAGAAAAGTAAGCCATTCAGGCTAGCAGGGATTTAGCCTGGCACATATAAAGGTGCTGCTTAAACTCTATAGGTTTTGGTGTAATTTATACCAAAGAACCACATAGAAACATGCTGAATAAATGTCACAAACAGAATACAGTCAAACTTCGCATAAAGAGTGCCTCGCTTAGAGAGTAACTCGCTTAAAGAGCAGAATTTTTCTCTGAATGTTCACTTCGCTTAACAAATAAAACCAAACAAAAACTCGCTTAACAAATAAATTGGGGTTCGCAATCCCCCCACAATTAGTCACTTACAGTGGTGTTTTGCTTAAAGAGCAAACTCGCTTAAAGTGCAATCCTGTGGAACGCATTATCCTCTTTAAGCGAGGTACCACTGTATGTACAGCTACCTAATAACACTAATTTAGAAATGAAGATATGTGTTAGTCTGTGGTGTATTGGGTTGTGGTGTCTTAAACCAGGAGTTCCCAACCTAAGGACAGCAGGCTGAATCCAGCCCTCGGCACCATTTCATGTGCCCCCCACCCCTCCAAGGGCATTCAAGAAACAAAATGGCCACCTCTCAGGCAGGGCAAAATGGCCATCCGACCCTCAAAGCTGAGTGAGAGAGCATGACCCAGCCCACGGCTTGAAAATGTTGGGAACTGCTGTCTTAAGCATTAAGCTTAAATCTACCTATTCTTCCCAGCTAGACAGCATCATTGAATCCCCTGCTCCTTAGTGAGCCAACACTTATGTAAATTCCATTGATCCAAACAGGTTTCTTCCAGTCTGCACTACTTTAGCCCTAACAAGCTGGCAGAAACGTTTTGTGAATTACAGGCCAGGAAATTTAAGAGATTGTGTTGTGGTCCATAAAGGCTTTTGCAAAATAAAACTTGCTAATCTTTATTTGTGTCACATGAATCTTCTCTTTTTATCTGCAGCAGCAGCAGCAACAACAACAACAACAACAACTGGAGAATGTGAAGGTAAAGGGCTCCCTTGTTCGAAAGCCAGTCTGTCCAACTCTAGGAGGTAGTGCTCATCTCCATTTACAGCCAAAGAACCAGCACTGTCTGCATCTACAGACATTTATGTGGTCATGTGGCAGCCATGACCAGATGCCAAAGCACACAGAGTGCTGTTACCTTTTCTGCCAAAGCAGTACCTATTTATCTACAGTACTTGCAATTTCTTGCTTTCAAACTGCTAGATTGGCAGGAGCTGGGGCAGACGATGGGAGCTCAGTCCGTCATGCAGCACTTGGGTCTCAAACTGCTGATCTGCCAACCTGCAAGTCATCAAACTCAGCATATGAACCATTAAGCCACTGTGACCCACTGGAGGTAGTAGCAGTGGTTAATTAATAGCAAACCTATTAATTAACCACTGTATGTGGTGGAACCCCAAAGTCTGTAGAGAGTCCCACTCACAACAGCCTGTACATGTTTAGCAGACATGGACTCTTGATGCTGACGGAGGGTAGGGATTCATTTCCATCATTCTCCCATCTCCTGCAGACCCTTGTAACTTTTGACAGATGATCTTGAACAGCATGGCACAGAGTGGCTAGGAGTGGCTGGGTGGGAGATAGCAGGCGACTTCCTATCTACTGTATTTATTTTGTATCCTTGCATGTCTTTCTATGCTGTTCCAGAGGGTTCCGGGGGGGAGGGGGAGGCAGAGCAAAACCTTAAATGAGGGCAAGGAAATGGTAAAAATCCCTCCCTGTTCTCAGAAGCTTCCTGGACCACCTTGTCTGTTTTAGTTTTTATTGTTTTATTATGTTATTTTGTTACTTGTATGTGCACCACCCAGAGTGGGAAATATCCCAGATGGGTGGTATAAAAATGCAATAAAATAAACAGTGGATAGAGTGACAGACTAGGACTCAGGAGACTTGGGTTCAAATCCTGCTCAGCAATGGACATTTACTAAGGGAGTGGATGTGGTAATAATAATATTTTTTGTGTCAGAAATAATTCTGGGTTGAAAGAATTTTGATGTGAATTCTATTAACATCTTATGTTTCAGTTGGGTGGTCTGGCAGCTTTTGCGATGTAACGAAAATCATGTACATTTGATGAGCTGCCGCCACAAAACTAAAACACCGATGAAAATAATGGTTATATCGACTGAAAGGTCATTTTGGTGACTTTCAGAAATGTAAGTGCCATTGGCTAAAAATACTAAGTGATGACATCATTGCTTCCGAAAGTTGCCTTGAAAAAATGCAATCTTCGCGAGGTGGTTGGTTTCCGGTGGCCCAGTGACCAAACCACACAACTGATTCAAGTGCGTTTGAAAGAGGAAAGAATAACCTTTGTGGTGACACTATTACATTTTAAATTGGACTTCGGGGGGGGGGGACACTATGAAGCGTTTTACAAAAAACCACTCAAACAAGGTCACAAAAACTCAAAAATAAAAGGGAAAACCTTGTTAGAAACTGAATATGACTACTTCCTGAGGTGGATACAGCTTGAATACAATATGTGGAGAAGAATGACGCTGAATCATGAATCAACAACAAAGATATTAAGGATAAATGTAACTCATAAAAATGACATTTTCAAGGGGTGTGTGTGTCAGTTGGCGGTGAGCCTGTGACCAAACCGATCGAAGTGATCCTAAGTGTGATTGATAGAGGACATAATAAGCTTTCTTGTAACACTTATACAATTTGGACTGGACTTCAGAAACATTTTCTATGAAGGTTTAAAACAAAAAAGCACACTTTCTTTCTAACCTTCTTTCCTTCAAAAAAAGTATCTCTTCCCACCAGAATAGATACATTGGTGTGAAAATGGATACACTGTAGCAAGTTTCTTCTTTGAAGTCATAACCACTTTCCCTTTTTGCTTTCCCTCTTATTGAAGAATTGCTTTCAAGGAATTATGAAGGAAAAACTCTTTTACTTTGCAGTTTGACTATTGAAATATTTATTAAAAATAGTTCTTTTGCAGTTATTCAACTGTGGCGAATTGTTGTGTGTACAGTGGGCTGTATGGACATGTGTGCATAGTAGGTAGAGTCGGGGAGAATGGAAAATAAAGGTTAAAAGCATCTTTATTGAAAAATAAAATATAAAAAAACACAAATGAAACTGGGATTTATGCTGACTCTCCTCTCAATCCTGTCTAAGTTAAGAGAACGTCCAAGTCATACCCCCACCCCCAAATCACTCACTGAACCTAAAACCAGTGGGTGGTAGCCTAAGATGTTTGCACAATAATGTACCTCACTTACTTTGAAAGCCCTATTAGAATTGCTATGAATCAGTTCCAACTTGACAGTACACAACATGGCCATCTTAACAGATGCAAGTTAAAATATTTATTATCATTATTCGTGTATTACAAGTGCCTATTTGTTGCTTTTTGTGTCCCTGAAAGCCTTCAAAGCAATAAAATGGTTTTAAAAATAAATTAAAAGAGATTTTATATAAAAAACAGTTTTCAAAGCTAATGCTTTTCAAATCCAATCAAAGCCAACTGTGAAAACTAGGTTTTCATCAGCTTTAGAGATTGCAAACCATTCAAATTATATCTTGTCATCCTGCTGAAAATTCATCCAGAGCAGAGCCAGCATGATTATTTTTGGGAGAGAATACTATAGTACAGGTAGTAGAGCCTTCCTTATGTACATGTACACCACCACTTGGGCTCTTTGGATCATGGATCAGGGTGTCTGTTGAAGATTATGAGTTTTCTGGCCAGTTTTCAAGGGAGGCAGCAGTTGATTGAATTAGATCCAATGGTTGCACGTGGCCAAACTTCAGGGATGATAAATGATATAAATCAGGGGTTCCCAACCTAGGACTTGCTGGTTGGACCTGGCCTGCAACGCCATTCCGTCCAGCCTATTGCTGTCTTCCCTGCACCCGGAAGTGGAAGCAGGTTCATTTACATCAGCCGTAAAATGTGCCCATGCATGTGTAAATGTGGAAGAGGGTGTATTTACAACAGCCGTAAATGCACCCGCTTCCACTTCTGGAGAGTATGGTCAGCTCTTCCAGGGGTGTGGCCAGGCCCATTGCTCAAAAAGGTTAGTAGCCACCCTGATATAAATCCACGATGAGGACATGAGGGAGGGCCTTCTATGTTTCTCCTCCCAGCGGATGGACTCACTTCCAGTCTGGCCCCTCTTGGCTGTCCTGTCAGCAAGCAAAAACATTCCCTGGTTAAGCTGCCTGGGAAGGAAGCTTTTAAATGTTATTTTAAATTTTAATGCATTTCTAAATTATTTTAAACTTTTTATCTACTAGTTTTAAACTGATATTGTTTGATTGCTTTTTAGTACTGTAATTAACTTATTGCATTCTTTAGTTTTTATATATAGTTTTAATATTGCTAGCTGCCTGAGATCCTCTTTGAGGAGAAAGGCAGAGAGTGAGTGAATGAATATTTCTTAAGAGCACCATATTGAAAAATCTAGTTTACAACATGGTTTAGACATGTGATCTTTCCCAGCTTTCCATAGGGACTGAACCTGGATTCCCTCAAAATGCAAAACGTATGCTTTTCTGCAACACTCCGGCCTTTCCTAAAGCTAGTAGGTGGGAAATTTTCCTCTGGAATCCATGGCACTCAATGGCTGGGTTTGGATAATTGCATGAAATAATAATTAATTAATTTTCAAGCAGGCAGAACTCAGCTTAAATCTGTTAATACTGACAGCAACATGGGTATATAGAACCATCAAGGTTTACAGTATGACATTTTCTACTTCTTCTTCATCTTCTGCCGTAACTGAATCCGAATATTGGCGATCCTCATGGCTACCAGCCATGAAAATTGTCCTAGGAACAATATAATCTAGTGGCCTTTCTTCTGTCTTCTGCATCACAGCATGACCCGCAGATCACTGATCCAGTTCCACAAGTCACTTTCTTTTGGCACGCAAAGTCCTCATCAGCCCCAGGCCAGTATTGATGAAGCTGCTCCCTTACATCAAGATGGATTCAAGTAGGATTTAATCTATTTGGGGACCTTCACCCTTCCCTGTGGTTTTCGCCACCCAAGGCCATTAGTCCTCAGGGTTGTCAGGTTAGTTGGTTTTGAGTTTCTGGAAGTATGGTTTACTCTATTACCATAGCATTTTCTACAATACAGCTTTACTGAAGCATGGAGAAGCACATGAAGGGAAGGTAAATGTCAAACATGAGATCTATGTCTACTTTTCTGATAGGAAGCAGATTCTCTCTTGTGGGAAAGAACTCCCATACAACATGTGGCTTTTATTTGAAAACGATTGGAGATGGCACCTACAGAAGCAGCACAGAGAGTGTGCTAGAGAAATCAAAGGAAAGGCAATCATGTTGGGGAAAATCAGAAATGAGCAGCTGATGGGCAATATTTTTACTTTTGCTCTTGGCACCTTCTGGCAATATGAATAGCAAAGAATTGTTCATGTGAAAAACAGGCTAAATAGCACAGTCTATCAGGCTAAGGGGGTGGGGAAAGATATACGATGGAAAGATATACAATGACACAGAAATTAACAGAGATATAACTAGGGCAGGATGACTACAACTTTGATCCAGAGTGCCAGAATTTAGATGGTGCAAAAATGTGCTGTTCCCATTATTATTTGCTGTTGGAGGGGAACGAACACATCTACTATAAGAACATACAGTATATCACATCCAGCTGTTCCTTCCTAGGTAGGAATAAACATAAAACATGTGGGCTTAGCATGGAATCAATTTGATCATCACACATTCAGACCCATGTAAATCCCCTCCTTCCTCTCTCTGTGTACATCAGTCTTGCATGACATAGTCATAACCATTAAGGCAGCAAAGCCTCAGGTGTCAAAATGCTAGATATATTTCTGGAAATTAGACTCACACGCCTTATTGACATGATGGGCCCCATGTATTTGTCAAGATGATATTATTTTGAATAGTGTTTTGCTTTTAAAGCTGTTTAAAACCTAGCTATCACAGTTGTTCTTGGCTGGTTTTTGAAGAAAATTACTTTTCAAAACTAGATGTGATAGATTGCAATTCTATAATATTTTCCCAAGTGCAGCTCAATAGACGAACATTGTAATGAGTTTTAAAGGTCTTGTTATTCATTTAAACTGTTTTGTTGATATTATGTCACTGAGGATATGCTTAGCTTGTATTTAGAGTCAGTGCTCCCTCACATGGCAAAATGATAGATGATTGTCCTGATCTATGCTGTACCTCCATGTTTTGCAGGCCAGTATGCTTTGGTTAGTGATTGGCCATTGAAAGGTAAACATGGGAATTATTTTTCCAAACTGCTTGGCCAAGTATCTCTCTCTGAAAAAACCACATTGTAGAAGAAAAACCAAGTTAATCCCAGGGTGTGTACACTTTCCTCTTAATGGTTAGTTTGATCAGAGCTTCAGAAATTTCTTTTTTTTAAAACCACATCTCCTGGATCTGTGATAGTTAACCTTGGCACTCCAGGTGTTCTTGGACTTCAGTTACCAGAAGCTCAAGTCAGCACTCCTGCTGATCAGGGCTTCTGGGAACTGAAGTTCAAGAACAGCTGGGGTGTCATCGTTAGCCATCACTGCCCCAGATCTTCTGCTCTCCATCAAAATCGATTACATTTCTGAGCTCTAAGATTGTACTTACAGCAAGGAAAGCAGACCTCCTTCAATATTCAAGAACCTGGAGGTGGGTGGGTAAGGTAAAGGTTGCCCTTACTCGAAAGCCAATCGTATCCGACTCTAGGGTTCAGTGCTCATCTCTGATTATAGCCAAAGAGCTAGTACTGTTTGCATCTGCAGATGTTTCTGTGGACATGTGCCAGGCATGCCTCAACACCGGAGTGCATGGAACCCTGTTTACCTTCCCACCAAAGTGGTCCCTGTTTATCTACTTGCAATTTCTTGCTTTCGAACTGGCAGGAGTTGGGACAGAGATGGAAGCTCACTCCATCATGCAGTACCCAGGAATCGAACTCCGACCTTCCAGTCAGTGAATTAAGTGTCTTTACCACCTGAGCCACTGGTAGCATAGGTAAAATGTACATTTATAATAAATGGATCTATTAATTAATCAATTAAAAGGCAAATAATTACTCAAATAACAAATGTGGGGCTGGAATAAAAATGTAACATAGTGAATGTAAACCAGTTAAACTCATTTGTCTCATCTATCCAATGTTAGAGCAGTTATATATATTCAGACAGCAATTCAAGCAATCTGTCTCTCCAAAAAGAGTAACAGAAAAGGAAGAGACAATCTAAATTCATTCGAATTTTACATTTTCCTTGCTGAACAATGTACATTTCAATGCACAGGAAGATAATGTGGTAATTGAGTTAATAAAAGACCTAATGTGTCTTTTCCAGGTAATACTTTAGAAGTGGCCTTTCCCATCTCCCCCCTCACTCCCCAGTCTATCTTTCTAGATGGCAAAATTGGAAGAAGATGTTAGATTGGGAATGGAGAGCCTTTGGTTCCAGATATTTGGGACAATCTACACACCCAATGGTAAGGAATTCTGAAAATTTTAATATCTTAATGTTCCTCTTCTTTAGGTTAGAGGCCACTGCTAGCCTTTACATTGTTGGGTTCTGATAGCAAAAAGAGAACAGCTGTCCATCCTAGCATGCAAGAAAGACTTTCAGGCCCTTCTAAATAGATAGCAATAGCAATGTTTGTAGATGGTTTCTGGAAAAAGCCTAACTGAAACTATTCATACTTAGAGATGTGGGCAACTTTAATTTGACTTGCATTTTAATACAAAACTACTTCTATCGGTACCTCTCAAACCAAAACGCAATTATCTTGAAGTATTTGCATTCTCCTGTTCTTACAACTAAGTTCTATAATAAAACAATGTGTGTTGAAAAGCATACATTATGGAAATTTTCATACAAATATGCATAAATTGAGGAAACAGGCGTGGAAGAAGAACATATATTTGGAGAAACCACACACTAAAATGCATACTAAATGTTGCACCAGCTTAAAAAGTAATTTTTGAAATTCTTGCTGTGTTAGTCTGTGCAAGCATATCAGAGACTAAACAAAACATAATGGCAAAAACATTGTGGTACCTTAAAGGCTAACTGCTGTATTTTAATGCTAGCTTTCATGGATCAAGTCCACTTCATCAGACATAAGAGTGAGACTTCATGACATCAATTTATACACATCAGGTACAGACTGTCTGACAAAGTGGACTTGATCTATGAAAGCTAACATTAAAATACAGCAGTTAGCCTTTAAGCTATCACAATGTTTTTGTCATTTTGTTGTGTTTTGTTTACTCTCTGATATGTTTTAAAAGTAACAATCATAAACTGATGTGCAAGCAAGGTGAGCAAACTAATGCTTGAAAGAAATGGGAACATTATAGGAAGTGAAATAGTCAATTAATCGATTTTTACTTCTGAGAAGCCTTCTCCAAAGGGTAGATTATTTCTCCCTATTCCAAAAAATAAAAGCCCTTCAGTTCTATTCATATACTGTACACGAAAATGTAGCCAATTTTAATAAATCAGTTAATCTACTTATGCAAATACACACACCAATGGCCTGAGGGAGAAGACACCATGACTTGGCAGGTGGCTGAGAACATCAACCCCTCCTCTGGGCCCACACCAACAGCCTGAGGGGCAGCTGAGAACATTGCCCCCTCCTCTGGGCCCACACCAACGGCCTGAGGGAAAAGATGCCATGGCCTGGCAGGCAGCTGAGGATCTCGCCCCCACCTCCAGGCCCCCACCAATGGTCAGCGGGGAGTTAATCTGTGTTTTGCTTTGGTTGTTTTGTGAGGTTGTATTTTATGATTGTTACTTTACTGTTGCTGTTTTGACTGTAAACTGCCCTGAGTTGCCTCGATGAGTGGGTGGCAATATAAATCTAAACAAACAAACAAGCAAATAAATAAATAAATACTTATCTTAAAACTCATGTGATTGCAGGAACAGTGAATCTATCCCAGGTTCTAGTCTGAATTACAAGTGCTATCCAAAATAGCATGAAATCAGGGACACTAGCCTCTACTATCAATCAGTACTACAGGGTGGATATGTCCACTCTGTTTAGAAGAGAAGGAGACCATTGTTCTGCATCCCATCTTTTGACTTCTAAGAGAAGGGATATGTTACTCGGTTCATGTATTCTGCTCCAAGAGTCAGCTAGCTTGATATCAAGCCTGAGGATTGGAAAATACAGTATGTGATTGTTATATGCCAAGGGTGCCCAAACTTTTCAGGCCACGGGACTGTCATGTAGTTACATGGTTCCTCCTACCAGAAGCGGAAGTAAAATGTGTTTACGACAGCTGTGGGTGCTTTTAAGGCAGCATTTTGCACATGTGCATGCATGTTTTACTTCAGCTTCTGAGAGGGGTGATGGTAGTGCAGGCTGGATTATTAGGTGTTGCAGGCCGGATCCGGCCCATGGATAATAGTTTGGGCACCCCTGTTATATGATGTCAAGTCACATCTGACTTATGGAAACATTAACAAAGTTTTCAAGGTATGTGAGATATTTAAGAAATTATTTTCCCAGTGCCATTCTCTGTCCCCAACCACAACTCTGCCCATGCATTTCCATGGCTGAATAGGAATTTGAACCCAGGTCTCCTGAGTCCTAGCCTGTCATTCTATCCATTACACTGCACTGGCTGAAGTATATATAACATGAGGAAAAATGCTTTGGGATCAGACTGGCTGCTCTTTGAAGGTTGAAACTATAATTACAAGTACAGTATCCTATAATGTATAGGAAGCCTGTAATTAGAAGATGAATTCTGTTCATGTTTTCAGCAACATGATTCAACCAGACCTTTGCATCAGAACAACGATATAATACAATGCAATACAAACATATAGTCCATTTTGAGAGGTCCAGAGGACCAATAAGAAATTGTGGGCACGCGTGCCGTCACCCCAGCACAGAGTTTGCCCTGCCCCTCAGCCCAACAGCCCAATGGGAGTGCTTCCTCCCTCTCCCTGGTACAGGGTTTGCCCCGCCCCACTGTGGCATGGATGGCAGCCTGTTGAGTTTGGGCACTCGGTCTCTAAAAGGTTCACCATTACTGCTTTAGGGCTTTTTCCAAGGTATCGTTTTGGCTTACCTTGGGGAGAAACTAATTCCAGCATACACACCCCAAACAAACATTTCCAAAAAATGAAACAATGATTTACTAGAAGGGCCAGAAGTGGTATATGCAATGACATCACCTGTGATTTCACTAACTTCAGACAGCTTCCTCATTCTCTGGAACAGAGAGGCACTCTCTGTAAGGCCAAATAGTGTCACACGGAAGGAATCTCAAATGTTAGCAAGACATGAACTATCTGCAAATGAAGTGGTTCCCTAAACAGAAGGCATTATTTGACAACTGTGTTGCAATGAGGAGAAGGGAAAAATCCATCAATAGAGATGCTACACAGAGTTAGCAAATGTGTGTTATTTTGAACTGCAGTTTCCAAGATCCCATAGCTAACATTGTCACAGAACATGAGGATTGTGGGATTCTGGCAGTTGCGGGGTGTGTGTGTGTGTGTGTGAGAGAGAGAGAGAGAGAGAAAGAGAGAGAGAGAGAGAGAGAGAATGAAGAATCTACTTAGCAGGATGTATTTGCAGGATCTCTCTCCTAAAGCTGTCTACTCACATTTCTGAGGCTGTGATGGCTCAGTGGTTAAGAAGCTTGTCATGTTAGCTGGAAGACTGGCAAGTTGGCAGTTTAAGACCTGGGTACTGCATGATGAATTGCGTGCCCATCTCTTTCACAGCTCTTAGGGACATGAAAGGAGTCTCATTTGGGCATTCCCTGAGCGGAGTTTCTTCCACAAAAATCCTTTCAACCCAGAATAGTTTCTGACACAAAATTATTATTATCTGGAGGAAGTGGCCATGCTAACTGGATTATTCTGGGAGTTGTAGTCCAAAAGGAAAAGGAATGCATCCAAACTCTGTTTTGTCCAGTGCAGGATCAGAAATACAGAGTTCTTACCATTGTCTTTTCATTCATTCATTTGATTTATAAACTGCCCATCTGGGATATTCTGCCACTTTGGGTGGTGTACAACAGGTGTTGGTTTTAAAAAAAACCACACAACAACAACAGATAGCCATAAATCCCAAACCATAACCAAAAACCAAAACCACACAACCATCCACAAACAATATACAGTACAATATATAAACTCAAACAAAATGCATTGACCTATGGTGATAATGGGGTATAAAATATCATAAATTAGTTAACTAATTAAACTATTGTCTGGCTATTAGAGGATATCTCCAAATGCCTCTTTAAAGAGACAACATTTCAATTGCTTTTAAAAAAACATCCAGAAATTCGTTATGGGAGGTATGACTGTATATCCGAACATTCAGCTAAAACCCACCTTTCTGGAATTTCCAGGGAAGGTTTCAGTTTCACTTACAGAGCAACAAAGAACAAATCTACTCCACCTTCTGTCTGGTCATCTTTCAGATGGCAACTGGTGTGAATGTGGAGAGACACGGTTCATTTACTGGTCTGCCAATTACTGCCAGAGACATGCACCAATAAGGACTTGGGTTTGGGCAACGACAAAGTGAAGAAAGTGGCTTCATTTTGGCATTCTAGGGTTTGATCTGGACACAAAAGAAGAAATCTTTCTGTTATCTGAGGCCTGTTACCATGTCTTTTTAAAATTCTCCCCTATCTATACTCTGGTGTCTCTTCAGATCATATAAATCTGATTCTCCCCATCTCAGTTCTTTTAACTCTTCTTCATCAGACTTGGTTTCCAAGCTCAATTACCTGCCCTTCTATTAGAGCCAAGCCCAGCAACCTCTGGCAACTGGAGCTTCATTGACCTGTTGTCTAAGCTTGAGTCACATGAGATTGAGGAGCAATGGAGAAATGGGGAGGAAGGGCCAAATCTGGGCACCCAATCTAAGTGTCCAGAGTGTTTCTTTGTATTCAGTCTACCTGTTTTGGTAGAAGGAGTGGCTGCAGGTGGTATGTGATTTCACACACTTTCAGCAACAGACTTCTGAATCCTAAATTTCTGCACTCTGGGCTCAAGCTTTGATTGGCTCTGCTTTCGGTAGGAAGATTAGAGCAGAACTGTCGTTAGATCTTGGCCAATGTCATAAACATTGGGAATTCAGCAAAAAGGCTGTCATGGAATAGTGGGAAGTTTATAGGGATTAAGAGTGTTTCTACTTGGGGACTTCATGGAGAGGTTGGAAAAATTATTTTTGGATTACAAATCCCAGAATCCCCTACTGCCTATTCTAGCTGGTCCGTTCAGAGAGTTGTAGTCCAAGACACACGTTTCTAAGTGCTGTGCAAAAGTTTGCATGATTCTATGGCAATTTATGCCAAATATAATAATGAAAGACATTCTGGGGTAGATAAAAACAAATCCATAGGATCATTGAGTTGGAAGGAGCCTATACAACCCTTAAGTCCAATCACCTGCTCAATGCAGGAATCTAAGTCAATGCAGATGTGACATACAGATGATCAATTTTCTCTTGAATGCCTCTGATGATGGAGCTCTTACTACCTTCTCAGGTAATCTAGTTTTGTTTTCTTAATGGCCAGCCACAAACATGACTCTGGGAAGCTCACAAGGAAGACCTGTATGAAATAGCATCTGTTTGCATTCCCCAGAAGCTGATATTAAAGAAGACATGCTTCCTCTGACACTTGAGAGAATATATATGGCTGGCTATTGTGACCAATAGCTTTGGGATAATTTTCCTCCACAATATCTAAGGCATAATTTTACCCACTTTACATTGCTTGTCTTTAGAAACAAGAACATGATACCAGCTTGGAGTTTTCCCCCTAATCGATTTTGGGATAAGGTAAATTAAAATCCCAATATATACATAAACAAAGAGAAAGAGATATAATTCTGTACCTGAAATTCTCACTGTATGTGTGGAAAGCTAGCAACGTAACAAAGATTTGTTCAGAAACTGTGCAAAATGTAATTTAGCAGGATGCAAAATGGAAACAAAAACAGCAGGCCTAGCCTTTTATACATTTGTTTTACAATGCTGACTATGCCCGATGAATATATATATACATGTCACATATTTTAGCTTTGTTCATATGTTGTTCTTTGTGGAATGCTGGCTGGCATGCAATGTTTATTTTTGTATTTTTTTGCCCTTCTGTCTTCTAGCCCTGCTCCACTTTAGCTGAAGTTATGACAACTTGTCACAAACGGGGAGGCAAACAAAAGATAGGGGAGTGAAATAAAAAACTTACAAAGTAATACCTCGGATAACTGTTTACCTCGGATAACGCTAAAATTGCATAACGTTAAGTAATCGGGGGGGGGGGGAGAGAATTGCATCTAATAACGTTAAAATCCTATGGGATGCATTGGATAACAACAACTAAAGCCTGTGCAGTTACAATGTATCTCTATGGAGCTTTAACTTTATCCGATGCATCCCATAGGATTTTAACATGCATCGGATAACACTAAAAATCGGATAACACCAAGATTTGTGGAACCAAGTTTTAGTGTTATCCGAGGTTTTACTGTATGTATAAATCCAAGTTTTCCTTAAGTGTCTTGGTAAACTGTTGAGAGAGAGAGAGAGAGAGAGAGAGAGAGAGAGAGAGAGAGAACACCCCTCTTGAAAGAACATCTTCAAAACTTTCTTATATAGTTCAGGATCAACTCTTAAATGTTTCATCAAACCATTATAAAACTTGGCAATTTCAAGAGGAAGGAGAACTTGAGTAAGGTGTTTTGGGTTACAATAGGAACATTCTAAACCTATAGTACAAAAATTAATTTCTTTTCTTGTAATGAAAACATTTTAAAACTATTCATCTTACTGACAAATGTCATAAATATCTGCTTTCATTGGCAGAGAAAAAGAAAGTAGAATAGTGTTGCTATTGAGCCTCAAGTAAGTTTACGCAAAAAAAAATATTTTCCAGAGGTCCTGCAATGCAGTTCTTCCTTTATTTTTGTTATGTGAACCATATTGTCTTTCCGTGATTTGTGGCGGACAACCTTGATGAAGATGCTCTGCCCTTGGCTCAAAGATTTATTTCAACAACAAACATGAAAAAGGGAAAAACAAAGCAACACTTTGCATCAGTTGGAAATATTTTCACAAAGCTCATCAGAAGACAAAAAAGGAAGGGGTGGCACCTTTGCAATTGGTTTAAAACTGCACTAAGAAAAGAGCCTTTTGGGACTGTAACTTCCATTGTGCTCTGATGTGAGACTGAAGTTTCCTATACATACTTAGTACACAGGACAGATGAACCATGGCTTCATGGGTGACTCACACTTAAATCAATATAGCAGCCCACTGTGTGGATTGTGCACAAAGTTTCTCCCCATGATATGGTGGTAGCTACATAGGTTTTACCTTTAGTGGCACAACTGTGAAGTACAGGTGCTCATTCTGACACTTGCGTTAGCCACACCCCAAAGTAAAATCCAAAAGACAAGCAGGTCCTCCTTATGAAGAAACCTATTCTAACATTTTTCACTTCTAAGAGAAGCAAGTCTTTCCTAAAAGTCAACTGCCTTAAATTACCCTCATGTAGTATGTGTTGCAACAATGGCAGGTCCTAGCAGTGAACTGCTGTGGAGTAAATTTCAACTCTCTCCCAGCTGCTACTAAGAGCATTGCCACTAATTTCAGAGGAGATTGGGAGTGAGAAAAATGTATTAATGACATAATTATCTACAGTAACAAGACCCTATGAGCCCTGGCTCCACTACACTACTAGTTAAGTAAAGGTAAAGGTCTCCCTTTCTCAAAGGCCAGTTGCATATGAATCCAGGGTGCAGTGCTCATGTCTGTTTACAGCCAAAGAGCAAGTGCTTTTTGTGTCTGCAGACATTTCCATGGTCATGTGGCAGGCATGACTAGATACTAGAGTGCACAGAACACTGTTACTTTTCCAATCAAAGCAGTACCTATTTATCTACTTGCAATTTCTTGCTTTCAAACTGCTAGGTTGGCAGGAGCTGGGACAGAGATGGGAGCTCACTCCATCATGCAGCATGTCTGTGTGTATTTTAATGTGTACAGTATTTAATACCTTTACCTATATTGACATACTACCACATAGTGGTGGGATGTCAAAAATTTTACTACCACACCGTGACGTCATCACAGTGTGGGTGGAGCTAACATCATAATGTCATGGGCGGGGCCAATAAAAATAAAATAATACAAAATAATAATAAAATAAAATAAAAATAAGCACACACACACACGCACACACAACCCTCAACCCACCCACCCACAACAAAAACCCATAAATAAATAAATAAATAAAAATACATTAAAATACACCCACCCACCCACCCCAATCACAAATTAACCAGAGCTTTTGAACCAGATCTTAAAGCTTATTCTGGCTAATCTTTCTCACACTAGGTCAGATGGAAGGAACTACAGAATGAACTCAGCACAAGATGGCTTCATTTTGGCACTTTTCAACTTTTCAACAGTTAAAGAAGTTAGGTACTAAGTCTTTGCCTAACCAGGTCTCTGTACCTTCTTAAGGGTTCTCCAATTGGAACAGCAATTGGAACAGCACAGGTATAGCTTTTTGATGAGGCAACTCCAAGACTTTGCTTAAAAACACCAACCCAGGCTGCCAGGCCTGCTGGCTGCCAGGCCTTTTTAGGAACTGTGGTAGTACATCAATATAGGTAAAGGTATTAAATATTTTGTACTTTTTTAAAAAAATTCTTTGGCCCCGCCCACAACATCATGATGTCATGATGTTAGCTCCGCCCATACTGTGATGATGTCACGGTGGGTAGTAAAAATGTTGACATCTCACCACTGACTAAGACACAGCAGTCAATGCACCTGTAACAGAAGGGACCTGCCTCTCGGGTAGGCCCCAATGTTCTTCTGGATTGCAACTCCTTGGCTGGACAACCCAGGGATGGATTTGTGTAGAAAAGGTAGCATTAGGCCAAATAACCACTCCAAGTTTCTTCAAGAAATATATTGAAAGCATTGTAAAATACAGGATACAGTCCATCAGAAGAACAGCAAGCATTTCAAAGCAGAAACAAACCATTAAGGGTTCCAGGGAAAGCACGCAACCCCCCTCCTTCCACAACTCTCACATTTTGCAGAATGGCTGCACAGCCTTCCAGAGAAGCCTGTGTGTGTCTGCAGCACTGGGTTACACCTCTGGCCCTCCTCCTTAGGGAGTGCAGCCTATGATCTTACAGCAAGGCATGTTAATCGCATATTAAGTTCCATTTCTCCAATTCCACAAGGTTCAATTGTTTACATTCTTCCTCCCACATATCTGGAATCACCATTTTAAAAGTACTAAAACACATTTAGGTGGGTAAAAAGCTAACAGAAAAAGCACTGTTTTAAAATGGGGCTTTTCTGTGACAGCACCACTAGTTACCTATTGTTAAATTATTTCCCAAGAAATATTGTAAAAAGTCATTTACAGTAATACCCTGGATAATACTAAAACTTGGTTCCACAAGTCTTAGCGTTATCCAGTTTTTAACATTGTGCGATGCATACATTGCACAACGTTTTAAAAAAGCCCTGTTCCCTTTCCAAAGAGGAAAGGGAACAGGGGGTTGATCCACCTGCCTCTTTGGAAAGGGCAGTGGGGATTCCATGCATGGAATCCCTTCTGCCCTTTCCAAAGAGGAAGGTGGATTGAGCCAAGCGCCGGTTTGGTTGGGGTGAGGGCGTGCATGCTCGGTCTCCCCACAACCAAACCAGCACTCTGAGCATCACCCCGCCGGGTTGGTTGGGGAGGATACGGGGACGCGCGCCCGGTCTCCTTCCCAACCAAGCCGGCACTGCGAAGCATGTGGTAGCAGCTTGTTTGGGGAGGATACCAGGGGCATTGGGTCTCCTCCCCAACCAAGCCACCACCACACACTTTGCAGCACCAGCTTGGTTGGGAAGGAGACTGGGCGCCCCTGGTATCCTCCCCAACCAAGCTGGCGATCCGATGCTCAGCGCACTGATTTGGTTGGGGTGAGGACGCTCGTACCCGGTCTCCCCCAACCAACCGGTGGTCTCAGACTCAGTAGATCTCTTCCCCAAAGCCCACACAGTCTCTACTCTTGCGAACTTTGGGGGAGAGATCAACAAAGGGAAATTTGAGGCAAACTTTTGCACCGCACAACATTAAGATAATGTTGTGCGATGCAAAAGTTTGCCTCAGTCAAATTCCCCTTCATTATCCGGTTAAAATGCTAAAAATTACATTAAATCTGGGCTGTCTTTCTTTCCATGTCTTCCTGGTCACTCTGGCCCATCTCAAATGCTAGCTGACTATCCTATTAACACACATTAATTTTAGTCAACAGATTAGCACTGAAAAGTTGAGTGCTCAAATTCTGGAACTCTCTGCTTCATTAACTGTCATAACATCAACTGGTGGAATCCTGTGAATTCTGTCTCAAAGGAACCATGGGAGTTAAAACTGTGTAGTGCACACAAAGTGTGGCCTTCCAGATGTTGTTGAACTGCATTTCCCAATATTCCTTACCTTTCCTTGTTTTGCCTAGGACTGATAAGGCATGAAATTCAACATCTAGAAGGCCAACGTTTCCTAATCCCTGAGCTACTTTCTTACATTGTTCTTCTGTCACTGCATGAAGACCTTTCTCCTCTAGAAAGCTTGAAACAGAGGAAATACTTTTTGTTAGGCAACAAATAAAAGAAAACAAAAGTCCTCAGTCACCCCATTCACTTGTGATAAGATGAATATTTTATTTATTTATAGGCAAACAAGCTATTTATAGTTATTTATTAAGGAAATTTGTCTATTGGTTTTATTAAAGTGTAACAGAGTAGCAGTAGAATCAACAAATCAACAAACTGTCTCATTTGTATTAACTAGAGTAGCTGGCAGTACTGGCAATCGGGCAGACAAAATATGTTTTAAGCCAGGGATTCTCAACCTATGGCCCGTGGGCTGGATGTGACCTGAAGTGCCATTTCATGTGCCCCCCTGCCTCCACCCGGAAATGCCATGTGGTGGAGGAAGGGCAAAATGGCTGTCTGGCCCCCGAAGCTGTCTGAAAGAGCATGACCCGGCCCCCGGTATAAAAATGTTGAGAATTCCTGTTTTAAGCTGTCTGTGGAAGTCCCCTGCAGTAGAGACTCCCAAGGTTCAGAGCTTAATTAAGTTACATTTTGGCTTACAATCTACTGAATTCCTTTGGCAACCATCCCTGATCAAGTGTAAAGTTCATAAACCATGGAATTATAGAACTGCATAGCCAGAAGGCAACTCAGGAATCAACTACTGAGTCCCTGCCAAGGCAGAAAATCCACAGGTAGAGTATCTCCAACAGATAGCATCCTACTTCTGTTGAAAAACTTCCAACAAACAAGAGTCTAGTCTAGTCTACCATCTACTGAAGTAGTAGAACAGCTCTTACTTTTCAGGATCTTTTTCTTAAAATGTTTAGTTGGTATTTCCTTTCTTGCAATTCGAATCCACAGGGTTTGACCCTAACTCTCAGAGCAGCAGAAAACATGCTTGCTCTATTTGCTGCACTTGACAGCCCTTCAGATATTTGATGATAGCTATCACATTACCTCTCAGTCTTTTTTCTTTCCATCTAAAGAGCAGGACTCCTTGCTTATGGTCATGCACACTCTAGTCACCTCCAGAATTGACTACTGCAATGTACTCTACATGGGGCTGCCCTTGATGACCATTCGGAGGCTGCAGCTGGTCCAGAATGATGGGGTGCGGGCAGTATGCCTGTTCCTCACCACTGCTTCAGGAGCCACACTAGTTGCTGATATGCCTCCAGGTGCAATTCAAGGTGCTGGTTATTACCTTTAAAGCCCTACATGGTAGTGGGCTGGGATACTTAAGAGACAGCATCACCCCAAGAACATCTGTCCATCCCACCAGAGCAGACCGGAGAGGCTCTCTGAAGATACCATCAGCTAGAGAGGCTCCTCTCTCTAGCACTAGAAGGAGGGCCTTCTCACTGTCCACTCTGGCCCTATGTAACCTCCTGCCAATTTTGCTACATCTCCAGATGGAGTTGCTGTCCTTCAGGAAAGGCTTAAAAACCTGGCAGGCAGAGCAGGTGTGGGGCACCAGCAATACTGTAGCCCTGGCCTGCTAGGTGATTTAAGAGTGCTCTCTCCCTCCTTTTTAACTGGTGGGAGGGTAGGGAATGTTTTGTGGTAGTTTTTAATGGGGTTTTAATTGTGATTTTTAAAATTATTATGGTTTTAACATTTGTGCACCGCCCAGAGTCTTTGGAGTTGGGCGGCAATACAAATCTGCAAACAAACAAACAAACAAACAAACCCAGATCCCTCAACCATTCCTCAATGGACATGGCTTCCATACCATTCACACACAGGTGAACACTTACAGTGCTTCAATTTTCTGGCCCCAGGACTATTCAGGACTTGCCTATGTACTGCCCAAAGGATCAACAAATGCAGGAAGAAGTGGGGTAGGGGAAGCGTGGAGGACAGGAAAAAATAAACAATAAAAACTGGAAATGGCTACAGTTTATTTCCTTGAAAAGAGGATATTTGGGGTGTTAAATAGTTTGCAGGCTTCCATGAACTACAATTCATTGGAGTGGGATGAAGTGAAAAGGAATAAGAGTTGGATTGAGTAATGCGGAAATAGCCTGGGGAAGTCCTAAGGAAAGGTATCTCAACCTTGGTGATCCAGGTGTTCTTGGACTTCAATTAACAAGAAGCCCAAGTCAGCACACCAAGAAACAAAATGGCTTCTTCCTTTGATGCTGTTGGGACAAAATGGCTGTCCCTATCATGCAGGCTGGGCAAAATGATCATCCAGCCCTTGAAGCTGACTGAGAGAGTGTGACCCAGCCTCAAGTTTTAAAAGGTTGGGAACCCCTGCTTTTAGAACATTCTTTTCTAACACCAGGCTCCCACTCTAGTCAGCACTGTGGAAATCTATGCAAAATAATCTTAACAGATAAGATACTATCAGTCAATGCAGACAACTCTGAAACAGACCTATGGTATAATCTGACATTCACTCATCCTTCAAAAGATAGATTTCCTGTGTGTTCTAGAGATACTTCTGACTGAGGAGGATAAAAATGGGTTGTACCATTTAATGGAAAAGTTGAATTCTGAAATATTTTTTCAAACAAAAAAGCAAAACAAAATTTAGCTCCTTGTAAACTCCAAAACAGAAAACAATGTTCTGTGGGGTTTCTTCTGATTTTTTTCTTGGCAGGATGTTCCAGGCCCACACCATGGGGTGGCACTGAAAAATGTGGTTTGCCATCTACACTTTGAAATACTACACTCTATTCTACCATTCTATGAATAGGTAAAGGTCACTCTTGCTCGAAAGACAGCTGTATCTGATTCTAGAGTTCAGTGCTCATCTCTGTTTATAGCCAAAGAGCCAGCGCTGTCTACAGACATTTCCGTGGACATGTGGCAGGCATGACTAAACACAGAATAATGTTTACCTTCCCACTGAAGTGGTCCCTATTTATCTACTTGCAATTTCTTGTTTTCAAACTGCTAGGTTAGCAGGAGCTGGGACAAAGACAGGAGCTCACTCTGTTGTGAATTACTTGGGTCTCAAACTGCTAACCTGCAGACCTTCCAGTCATCAAATTCAGCATTTTAACCACTAAGCCACCACGATCCCTTTATTCTATGAACACCACCATCTTATTCTCCTCTTTATGCATAGATGACCCTTTATGCATAGATGACCCTAACTAGCCAATATTGAAAGGATCACAGTGGGGACTCCTTTGATCTTTTTATGTTCTGGGGCCAAATTTTTTTCTAGCCTTGATGAGATCTTTTCAAGTGAAGAAATTAGCAAAGAACTTACTGTGTGGTCTTCTACTGGGCTATGCACCCTTCCCTTTGGGATTTCAGGAAGGATGTGGTCCTGTGTTGATAAACCCTGTGCATGGATTGTTATTTATAGGTTGGTTACTAACAAGACATGCAAAAGTATTTGAATCCCTTCTGCTCATGCCCCTAGGGGCTGACAGAACCATTCCTAGGTCTGGGGGGGGGGGGAGGAGGAGAATGGCTTGTGTGTGGGAAAGAAGAGGAAATAAAGAACAATTTTGTGGGAAAAAGACAGAAATAGGAGTCAGAGTTACATGTCCCTCCTCTTAGCTGTAGAACTTTCTTTGTTGTTCAGTCGCACAGTCAATTCTGACCCTTTGCGACCCCATGGACCACTGTCCGCCAAGCACCTCTGTCATCCACAATCCTCCTCAACTCCCTCAGCTTTGTGCCCATTGTGCCTACAGTACCATCATTTTGGGCCGCCCCCTTCTTCTTTTGCCCTCCACCCTTCCCAGCATCAAGGCTTTCTTAAGCGAATCCTCTCTTCTCATTTGATGTCGAACTAGAAGGCAAGAAATGAAACAGGTGTCTCTTCCTGTTGTATTTGGAGATGGTGTGAATGTCAGGAAAATCCCTGCAGAGATTAGGAAAGTTAATTTTTTGAACTAGAACTCTCTGAATACATCAGTGGGCTGACAGATTTAGTCTCGGAGTTATAGATTAAAAAAAGTAACTTTTCCCATGTCTGATTTTTTATTTATTTCATGGAAACATTGTCACGTAGACAGAGTAGTTCAATCTGATCCTTCTAACTGTGTTTACTGTTAAGGACAGTACAACCAATTGATTTTAGTCAGAATTTACTTAGAATACATATGATCAGGACTTCAGGTTTACTGTGTTGCTTGCAATAACCACGTTCAAATCTCTGGTCATCTCCCATAAATTTTATAGGCATCTTAGCCTTGAGAAAATCAGATTCTGAAACTCAGTTCCTCATCTGAAGAACAGTGGTGGCAAATCTATGGCAATGTGCCAGAGGTGGCATTTGGAGTCCTCTCTGTGGGCACCCATGCAGTCACCCCAGCAGGAGTGCTGACTTGGGCTTCTGGTAATTGAAGTCCAAGAACAGCTGGAGTGCCAAGATTAGCCACCAGGGTGTCTAGAGCAGGGCTCAGCAAACTTGGCTCTCCAGATGTTCTTGGACTTTAGTTCCCCGAAGCCCTGATCAACAGGTGTACTTACTTGGGCTTCTGATAACAGATCCAAGAACATCTGGAGTGCCAAGCTTGCTGAACCCGGTTCTAAACAAAGCTAAGGAAGACTATTTGAAATCCAAGAAATTGGCTGTTCTTCTATTTCTTGAGGAATTATACTGTCTTTTTAATAGATGGTGCAGGGGTACACAAAAGGAGCCTCCTCGAAGATTGTGGCATTTTTGAACCACAATCGGGCGTACCCCAGGCAATGGCAACCTTGTTGTGCTGGCTACTCTTTTTCACACTAGGTCAGACATGTAGAACTACAGAATGGATTCACCAAAAGGTGGCTTCTTTTTGGCAGTTTAACATCTGAACTAGACATGGAAGCAGAAGAATAGATGGTGCAGACAACATCAACCCTATTTTCCTAACTGGAGCATCTATATCACTCTACCATGTCCTTACCTAAAGACCTCTCTGTGACAGGAAGTAGAAGGGAGTAAAGAAGGACAAGTTGTCTTTGGTACCAATAACCCTATTGTAAATGCAGTTGTTGAATGCAAGATTTTGCCAGTCTCTTCCTGTGAGGATTGGTCTGCCAGAACTTTGCTAACTATTTCAGGGGAGTTGTTTACTGATATAATGACTGTGACAGCATTTCAGAGTAAGAAATCATGATTCCATTAAATCCATAATTCCATGCTACATTTCAGCTATACAGTATCAGCTTTTCCCTACAGTGTGATGATGGAGGAAGGAAAGAGAAGGCAGGAGAAGATTAACCCTTAACCATGGCCTTGTGTGTTTTAGTAAAACATTTGACAACAGTCTTCCTCAGCATTGTATTCTCCTATAACAATGGTGGTGAACCTATGGCACCCCAGCACAGAGTGTGCCTCGCCCCTCTGCCCAGCAACCCAATGGGAGTGCTTCTTCCTTTTCCCCAGCATAGAGTTGAAACCCCAACCCTCTGCTCAGCAGCCCAATGGGAGTGTTTCCTTCCTCCCCTGTTGCTGTGTTGGCACTTTGAGATAAATAAGTGGGTTTTTTTGTTGCAGTTTGAGCACTCGGTCTTTAAAAGGTTCACCATCACTGTCATAGGAGAAGCAGGAGGTTGAAGGAGAAATGGATTTCAGAGACATGCAGAAAGCCACCCAGTGAGTTTAGGGAGGAGAGAGGTGGGAGGTTTAAAAGCAGCTTTCCTTGGTATGAGATTGTAATCCTGGACAGGCTCTCTTGGCAATTAACGGAATCAGTGAGTTTTAACTTCTGAATATATGCAGCTAGGTTCTTTCTCTTAAGGCAGTGTTTTCTGGAATTTACAAGACAGTTGTATGGTGGATTTAGCTGCATCATTCTTTCTAATCTATACATTTCATTAGTTAAGTTTTAAATTATACAAATATTTAGTTGTAGTTTTAATTGGTTTTAATTATAGATTTTAAGAACTTTTAAAAATTTAACCTATATTGTTCTGATGTTTTTAGGATGTGTCAAACCGCCCTGGGTCACCTTCGACAAGGAGGACGGTATAGAAAATTAATTAAATAAATCAATAGTTCTTTTTAATCCTATGAAACCTGTCTGTGTAATTTCCCCCCTGCTCTCTGCTATTACCCAAAAGTCTTGTTAAAATGACAGAAGCTTTGATTAAGATGATAATGGCGATATAAAGGTGTCCTGCAATATTAGATTTTAGAACTGTGATCACATAACAGGCTCAGAAAAAAACACCCTGGTTTTGTATTTATAGAATTGGTAGAAAATAAATAAATATATATTTCACTGTTCAAAAAATGAAATGTTTTTAAGCCTTTGGGGTTGGCTGCACACTTAGTCATATTTAGAGGAAATCCCCTGAAATCCATGGAACATAAATCAGTCATCAACTTCTTAAGTCCCACTAACTTCAATGGGTCTTCTCTATGTAACTCTCATCAAAATTCATTCAAAACTGACACAAAAACTCTGGTGGGGTAAACTAGGATGCTTTCCTATTTGTGTCAGGAAGGCAACTGTCTTTCCAAACTCACCCGTATACTCAAGTCAACCTGCTACAGCCCTGATTAGTAGATGCCCGGTCTCCCAATTTCTAATCAGTTTTTACACACTCAGCTTTCAAGTTATGAAGATCATAAACTGCTTGTTGAGTCCAAATTTAAGTTTTTCAAAAATGAGCTTATATAACTGTGCAAACACAAATCTCAGTGATGCAGCACTGCTACCTGTTTTAATCAGTGTTCCAAAATTTGACCCATAGACAGACATCATCCTTATTATAGACTCAATTTTAAAAGGCATATTTTGAACAGCTTCTGAGTGAGCAAATTTTAGTCTACCAAATGACTTGTTAAATACATTTATTTCTCACAGCTAGGGAGAACTGTCCCTGGAGTGCTCTTAAGATCTTTCTCCTTAAATAGAAAACTAGTGACCTTGACCATTGGATGCAGACAGCTGTTTTGAATGGACTCACAACACCAGAGTGTTGATTAAAGCCATAGGAAGTCCTTTGAACAAGATACAATCAACTGATCTACATTAAGAAATGTACCCTCAACTGCCAAGAGAAACATTGATGTTCACTGGAAGCTCTTTCTACACCCTGCGGGTTGCTCCACACCCACATGCAGTGTTCAAGCAGACACACTGCTTAAAAATGAAGGCAAACACTCTAAACATCCAGATGCTTATATCTGTCTTGTAAAATATAGAGGGAACATGCAAAGATGATACAGTGGCTGGCATATTGCTTATTGTTAATTGGCTAAGCTAATTCAGAAATTACAACAGTGATCTATCAGCAGCAGTAGCAGCAGCACTATAGTAGCATAATAATAATAATAATAATAATAATAATAATAATAATAATAATAATAATAATAATAATAATAATAATAATAATAATAATAATAATAATAATAATAATAATAAATATTTACTACTTTCTTCCACAGGAATGTTGCTCTTTTGGGCAGAACTCCTGATCAGACCTCAATTAGTCAAAAAAATCTGATACCTTCCAGGATAAATGCTATGGCTCTGGGAACTACTGAAACCCACATATTCCTAAAAAGTAATGCAAATGAGGCCTCCCCCCCCCCCCCGACTTACCACTATCAAGTCTTCGTTCCTCTGCGTAGGGCTGAAAGGAACAAGAAATTCATATGATCGCTTCTGTAAATTCACCAGAAAGAAAGGAGTTTGGATGCTTGTCCTTTAAGTGGCTCTAACCATGGCTTGCATAGCTGGATAGCAGCTTATCTCTGCTTTTCTGCTTTTGCTTCCATACATGGATCTGTTCCCAACAGTAACTCCAAGCTGTTGAAAAGAAGCTATCTGGCAGCTTTTGGCTTCGTCCAACACATAACTGATTTTAAAAAAAACACTAACTGTTATCTCTGGCACCTTTTGAAACCTTTAGTTCATGGCATAAAGCCTCTTCTCTGCCTCTTTCCCCCCTCTCTTTTCTTCAAACCAGCTGGAAGACAATCTATTCCTTTTCATGGCTTGTTAGAACAAATCATTTGAGACTCGTATATGCAACCATGAAAAATTGATGCTTAGGCTTACAGTGTGCTTAAAATGGCTTCAATCTCCAGAGTATCTCCCAGCAGCCGGTTGGCTGCTTCTTCTCAAAATATTTGTACAGTAATCACCAAGACCCACTAAATATATATGGAAAAGACAGATTTTCAACCCCCTCTCTTCTTTTCCACAAAGTTCCCAGCAGTTTCCCCCCTCCCTAAGAATACCTTTTATATTTTCCTTAGAGGTCAACAGTTTGTTTGTTAAGTCACTTGGAATGGTTTCAAGACAATATACAGCATGTCTGTCATGAGGAAAGTTTAAGAGTCACATATTTGTGGGGAGAGAAGGAAGCACAAAGGAGAAGTATGGTTGTAAGACTCTCAGATAAGTAACAATAAGCAGTTTACAAAGCTTTGGTGCTACTATCATTACCACAGGACATGATGGGTGAAACATTTGTGCCAATTTCATCTGCTTTCCTCCCTCCAGACTTCCCCAAATACTGACACTAGAATAATCTTATTATGACAGAAAGGAAAGCTGCCAGGTTTTCAAATCTTAATGTTTCAAAGCTAGAGCCTGACAATCTTATTTTTCAAATGCAACTACCAGAAGCCCCTATCTTAAATGTTCCCAAATACATTTACACACAATTACCAAAAATTTAATAAAACCAAATATATCTTGTCCTAAGGGAAATCTTGTCCTTAGAGTCTGTGGTGACATAGAGGTTAAGACACTGAACTTGATGATTGGAAGGTCAGCAGGTCAGCAGTTCGAGCCCCAAGTGCTACATGATGGAATGAGCGTCTGTCTCTGTCCCAGCTCCTGCCAACCTAGCAGTTCGAAACTTGTAAGTAGACAAATAGGTACCACTTTGTTGGGAAGGTAAACAGTGTTCCATGTTTAGCCACGCCTGCCACATATCAATGGAAACGTCTGCAAACATAGACAGCACTGGCTCTTTGGCTATAAACAGAGATGAGCATTGAAACCTAGAGTCAGATACAACTAGCTTTCGAGCAAGGGCAACCTTTACCTTTGGTAAATAATGCAACTGTGTAACTTGTATGTTTGCTCAGAATGCAACCTTATAGGTTTAGCACATTTTTTTTACAGAGGGGACCCACACATGGTGCTAGATGTTAGCCTGTAACAGTACATGATTTTTCCTTACCTACCTATCTTTCATTTAGAGTACAGTACTGTACTTTATTTTGTGATTGGTTTGTGGTGGAAAAGAAACACAAGCTTAATTTGTACGTTTGATTGGTGAAGGAAATCTATCACTGAAGAAATCCTACTGTGGGAAAGAAAATGGGTTAAGAGGAGATAATATGCATTCCACTTAACATTTAACTTGATAACCTTAAAATGATCTCCATGTCTTAACCTCTTCTTTTTTAAAGTTTTTTAAAAAGCTTTAATATAGACCTGAACAGGACAGTCCCTCAGATATGTACTGCCCTCAAAAAGAGAATTATTCAATCAGCTTGGACAATTGCCTATAGGCGTGGTCCTAGTTTCCATAATTTCTACAAAATCTTTCTGTGCAAAACTAATGTCATTTTTCTTTTGTGAAATGAAGAACACAGGTATGGATATGTGCAAGCACACACATGCAGAGCAAGCGTAGAAGGTCAGTTGATCAGTCAAAAATGCAGACTATGCACCTGATGTTTAAAATCCCATGCAGTGAGGCTGCACTACAGTTTCATAGAATTGCGCTTTTATGCAATTTGTTCATAAAATCATTCCCGCAAATCCAAGAACTCTCATTAATATAAGCCATAAATATCTTACTATTGAGGAGTGTCACAGCATCTCATTCAGAAGACATGCAGTGACTTTTACGCAAGTAAGGTAAAGGTGAAGGTTTCCCTTGCTCGAAAGCCAGTCGTATCCAACTCTAGGGTTCAGTGCTCATCTCTGTTTCAAAGACGAAGAGTGAGTGCTGCCTGCTTCTGCAGATGTTTCTGTGGTCATGTGGCAAGCATGACTAGACATCGGAGCGCATGGGTGCCCAAACTACACCCTGGGGCCCGGATCTGGCCCTTGATGCCAATTTATCTGGCCCTCAAAACCCTGTGCAGTTCCAGGTGGTGACCTCAAGGTTAGTAAGAAAGGATGTGACTTGGAAAAGAGCCTTCTCAGTGGTGGCACCAACATTCTGGAATTCTCTACCTGTTGAGCTGTGTAAGGTTCCCATCTCTACTTATTTTTAAAAAAATATCCTCTCTCTTTTAAAAGTATTTTTTTTAATTATTTTTATTACAATGTTTACAGTGATAATCAGAACAAAACTGAAGTAAAATATAAAAATACAAAAGCAGTTCACAGGAAGAAAACACATATAGTGTAAGCAAATTTGTACATAATCATAACAAAACTTTCAAATATAAAAAGAAGAAATCTCTCTTAAATTAAATCTTTTTTGACATATCACCTCTTCTTAATTCTTTGTTTCACCAAAATATAAAAGTTTTAAGTCTTGTTTCTCCCTTTAATTTCCAATAGTGACATTAAAAGGAAAAAGGAAGATTTTACACAGAATAATAAACATTATATATATGACCACAGAAACATCTGCAGAAGCAGGCAGCAGTGTACACACACACACACACACACACACACACACACACACACACACACACACACACACACACACACACACACACACACACACACTCATGTTAAAAAAGAAAACAAGAAAGAACAAAGATTTAACCCAGTGTTACCTACATTGTCCAATGAATTAATCACATATCAATTACACAGATTTTCTTATTTCCCCCCAAAAACTCATTAATCCAGGTGCTGGTTTATTTTCCATGTAACCTAGAAACAGTTTCCAGACGTCCCAAAATTTATTCTCCATCGATATCCTCCTTTTAACATTTAATTCACATGTCAGTTTATTGTTCAGAGCCATATCGCATAGATCTTTATACCAATTTACCATTTCCAATATCATATCATTTCCCCATATATTTTTTTTGCAATTTGCTGCTTTGCTACAGTTAGAAAAATAGAGTCTTTAAAGAGTCCTTTAAAGAGATCCTTTCAATTGCTGATCAATGGGTTTATATAACATAATATTTTACCATCGCCAATGTGTGTTGTTTTGGGGGCATTGTTATTTTTTATTGTTTTTGCCCATAATTTATCCTGCCTGGTTTGTTTAATTTTAATTTTCAATTGTCACTGTAAAACACTTTAATCTATTGTATGCCTCCCAGAGTGGGAGAATATACCAGATAGGTGGAAAATAAATAAATAAATAAATAAATAAATAAATACATGTCTCCTTTGCACCCTCCCCCATCCCATTTTACTCATTCTTCTGGAGGAACTGTGCAGATTGCCCAGGACCATACAGGCTGGCTCTTTTTGGGATCCACAGTGAGGAACTGAACTCTCAACGTATGGCTCTGCAGACAGATTTGTAGCTCATTGAGCTATAGTAACAAAACATTAATTAAATCTAGTAGAACTAAAAAAAACCCATAACTGTAATTAAGATTAAAACCCAGCATGTATATTTAACTCATGTAAAACAGGCACATATCATACCGAAACTAGGCAGAAATCTTTATGCTGAGCCCTAACCCTGCTTATGGAGGGAGAAAACGGACTACTGATTGTGACATATAATAAACCAAATTAATGTGAATAAGCCCAGCCAAGACTTCAAGGAATGGAAACTGTACCATATTCTAGAGATATTATTCTTATTTCCCACAAACAAATGGAAATTACTGTCATCCCTAAAGCCCATCTTGGCAATAATTTACAGGTACTAAAATTAATGTATCAACTGTTAACAGAGGGACAGGGACCCAACTATATTACTGTGTGTATTACTGCACATTTAAGTGGTGTTAAGAGGACACTAATCAACATAAAATGATTTTATGTAGCCATCTTTAACAATAATATACAACTTTGTACTTTAAACTAAAATTGCCCCAAGGGAATAATTACTGTTGGCTAATTCTGTGTCATAAGCACTAAGCCTGTTTCAGTCCTGTGTTTTGGAATCATGGCCTGCCTAACCATTAAGCAGATATAATGGGGCGGCATAATAATAATAATAATAATAATAATAATAATAATAATAATAATAATAATAATAATAATAATAATAATAATAATAATAATAATAATAATCTTCCTATTACTAACACTGAATATTGGTGGGTGAGGCTTTACGGTCTAATACAGGGGTGCCCAAACTACGGCCCGGGAGCCAGATGCAGCCCCTGATGCCAATTCATCCAGTCCACGAAGCCCTCATCGCTCCTGGAAGCGGAAGTAAAATTCACCCATATGGGCGCGTTTTACTTCCGCTTCCTGGAGCGATAAGGTCTTCGCGGGCTAGATGAATTGGCATCAGGAGCCGCATCTGGGCCATAGTGACCGTCTCCCTGAACCACATGACCAGCCTGTGGCCTGAAAGGTTTGGGCACCCCTAGTCTAATATGATTGTCCTTTGCCACTAACCAAATTTGTAAAGGTTTCCACCCCACCCCCGGCATTTGAGGTAAGCCCTGACCTCTTCCCCCTTTCCTATTTGTTTTGCTTCCTTTGTTTTGCTGATACCTTCTTCTCCCTCTGATTTCTAACCAAACAACAAGCATGGGCATTCTCTCCATGTGCTGGAGACTCCATTTTCCATGCCCCCCCCCCCGGTTGATATAATAACAACCTTACACGTGCCAACACTGGATATTAGTGGCTGGGGGCTTTTACAATGTAATGTGATGGTGCTTTGCCACTCACTTACTGGCAACGTTCTTCTCCTAGCAACAAGCATGTAGTTCTCGCAACATGCTGGAGACACCATTCTTTCTTCTTTTGTTATTCTACTAACTGTAACAAAAGATACACTTTTCTGCTTGAAATGTTTCTAGAGTAATTTTATCATGCAAAGTGTTAGCTTGTCTGGAGAAAATAAACAAAAAGGAGTGGCATGGGGCTGAGGAGATCAACCCATGTTTCTGTGTTGTTGTGTTTTCTACCTCATAGTCTTCTAATTAAGAGAAATAACTAAAATTCCTCAATACTGCCTATGACTGTAGATGCTAGAGAGCAACAGTGACTGTCTGTTAGATGACACAACTATGTGTGTCACATGGCATGTTCTATTTCTGTCAGATATGGTGAAGGATGCTATTCCGCAGTCATTGTTCAGTAGACAGTCATGTCAACTTCTGAATGAGGGAAGGTCAGTGGTGGGCTGCTACCGTTTTGGACTGGTTCGGCCAAACCAGTAGTGGAAATCTGGAGGGGTTCACCTTGGGGGGGGGGTAGTAAACCCCCAGTCAACCAGTTCGGTCACCTCTCTGGCCGCCCTCCAGATTCCTTTTCTGGGCAGCCCAAAATGGCTGCTTGGAAGTGCACATGCATCAAAACACCATTTGATGCACGTGCACTGAAAAATAGAAGTGCACATGCATTAAATGGTATTTTGACGCATGAGCACTTCCAAGCAGCCATTTTGGGCTGCAAGGAAGGGTGCAGCGGCTGGCTGTTGAGGCCCTCAGCGGCCTCTTTGGAGGAGCAGCAGCGGCGGCCTTTCTTTGGTGCACCGCTGTGCCGTGCCAGGCCGTGCCAGGCCACGCTGCTGGGCCAGGCTGTGCTGCCGGGCCGGGCCAGGCCGGGCCAGGCCGGGCTAGGTCTCACTGCCAGTCTGCCTTGCCGCCGGTCTGCTGCACTGCTTCACTGCAGCACTGTGCTGCTTTGTTGCTGTGCCATACCACTTTGCTGCCACGCCGCCGCTGTTGCTGCTGTTGCTGTCTGTCTGCTGCTTCCCGACCCCAGGGTAAGCGACTAGGGTTTGTGTTTGGGGTGGGTGGGTAGGTTGAGGTGTGTGTGTTTTTTATGTAGTGTGTTTTTATGTGTATTTAATGTCTGTTTTAATTTGTATTTTTATGTTTTTATTTCTATTTAATGTTTATTTTAATTTGCATTTATAATGTGTTTTTTATTTCTATTTTTATGTGTACTGTATTTTCATTTTTATTTATTTATTATTTTTTACTTTGGCTCCACCCACAACATCATGACATCATGACATTGGCTCCACGCACCATGTGGTAGTAATTTTTTTTGACTGCCCACCACCTTGCACTTCATGGCATGTAGCAAAATATTTGGCCCTGCCTCTGGCCTTCATGGAAGTGTTGGCAGAATATGTCATTTAGGAGGAACAGAATCTAAACAAGGGAAATACATAGGGTGATGATCTTCATAATTGTAGAACTTCCAGTCCTAGAAGCTATCTAGATTCTCCCAATACTCTAATTATCTGGGAAAGGAGAAACCAGAAGGCAAAAGAGATGTCTTTCTATTGACATTGTCTACTTCACTGCAAGTGGTTCAGTTGGAAATAACAAAGGGAACCCACCCTCAGTTGCATTGCTCTTTGGGTAGGATAGTCTTGCTACCCAGGATTTCTCAATATTGGGCCTCCCAGATGTTCTTGGACTTCAATTACCAGAAGCCTTGATCATCATGTGTGCTGACTTGGGCTCCTGGTAACTGAAGTCTAAGAACACCTGGGGGTCCGAAGTTGAGAAACCCTGCATTAGACTGTGATGTAGTTGTCAGCTTTTTGTTTTGATCTGCTGTGGGTTGTTATTTGTTATGTTTGTTCACTGCCCAGAGTGAGATACCACCCAAATGTGTGGTATAGAAATGCAACAAACAAGCAAACAAGGCAGTATTTCCTGACCTTAGTTCCCCAAGTATTCTTTGACTAAAGTTCACTGAAGCTTTCACCATTGGCTGTGCTGGCCAAGATTTCTGAGAGTTGTAGTCTATGAACATCTGGAGACCCAAGGTTGGGAACCACTACTGTAGGAGGAGCCTCTCACTGTTCTACTCTCTCATGAAGCAATGGGGTGATTTCCAGGAAGCAGGGCAGTTGAGGGTGCATTTCCGTCTTGTTTTCATTAAAACTGAGTGAGAAAGACAATACTGTGGGTGTTAAAAAGCCTCTCTTTTGCCTTCTGATTTTGCTTCTCTTAGTTGTAAAAGTCTGCCTGGGACTAGAAGTTCTAAAATTACAAACATTCTATCCCTAGAGGTCACCTTCAATGAATTACTTTTATAGTTATGAGGTAGGACAGATGGCTGTACAATTCTTTCTTGAATGCTTCCATAGAGGGATATCAGAGGATTTAATTGCTAGCTCATATGATTGCTTCTTGCTCTGTTGTTGGTGTTGGGGTGGCATTGACAAGAACAGGAAGAATGTGTTTTGTACCATAACCTTAGGATATGGAGAATTCAGATACAGTAAAACCTCATATAACACTAAAACCTGGTTCCACAAGTCTTGGTGTTATATGATTTTTAGTGTTATCTGATCCTCTATGGGATCCATAGAGATACATTGTAACCACACAGGCTTTAGCGGTTGTTATCTGAAGCATCCCATAGGATCTTAATGTTATCTGATGCAATTCTTCCCCCCAGATTCCTTAATGTTATGCGATTTTCGTGTTATTCGATACTAATGTTATATGAGGTATTACTGTACAGTGGTACCTCATACTATTAATTTAATCCGTTCCATGGGACTCTTTGTTGTACGAAACAATTGCTATATGATGCATGCATTGTATAGTGATTTTCCCTATGGGATGCATTGTACAATGATTTTTTTCCACTAAGTGGTTTTTCCCATTGAAAAATTGTTGTATGATATTTTCCATAGGGAAAATTGTTATGTGGGACGCTATCCCCCACAAAAAAACCCTAATTGTTATGCGATTTCATTGCTATACGGGGTGATTGTTGTATGAGGTTCCTCTGTATTTGTGACATTAACAAAGGTCAAAAATCCATCCATATCTGACAAATTTTGTGACAATTAACACTTTGGGAACCCCTGGAAATAAATCTGAGAGAGAAGATTCCATGGCCTGGCAGGTGGCTGAGAACATCGCCCCCTCCTCTGGGCCCACAACAACGGCCTGAGGGAGAAGACTCCATGGCCTGGCAGGTGGCTGAGAACATCGCCCCCTCCTCTGGGCCCACAACAACGGCCTGAGGGAAAAGACTCCATGGTCTGGCAGGTGGCTGAGAACATCGCCCCCTCCTCTGGGCCCACAACAATGGCCTGAGGGAGAAGACTCCATGGCCTGGCAGGCGGCTGAGGACCTTGCCCCCTCCTCTGGGCCCACAAAAACGGCCAGAGGGGAGTTAGTCTGTGTTTTGCTTTGGTTGTTTTGTGAGGTTGTATTTTATGATTTTTACTGTACTGTTGCTGTTTTGACTGTAAGCCACCCTGAGTCGCCTCGGCGAGTGGGCGGCAATATAAATCTGAACAAATAAATAAATAAATCTGTAATATGAGGAAAATAGGGCTTTTGCTCACATGGAAGAAGAAACTGTCCTCTTCAGTAAGCAAACTGACCAAGGGATTGAGAAATATAGCAGGCTAACATGCTTTTCTCCTTTTATGCTGAGTACACATAGTTAAGAACATGAGCTTGGGCTTGTCCATGAGCTTCTGGCTAAGAAGTATAATTGGTGGTAGAACTGTGTCCCATTTGATCTTTGATAGAATCTTGTAGTCCAGTTTACATATTTATATATTCATATATTTATTCAACCAATTACAATGCTTACAATTTCTCCCAGTTCACAGTCCTACTCTGGTGGTAAAGTGGTTAACTGGCTGTACTGCAACCAAAACATTTTGAATTCAATCTTGATAGGACTCAAGATTGACTCAGCCTTCTTTCCAAGGTTGGTAAAATGAGTACCCAGCATGTTGGAGGCAAAATACTAATTAACTGATGAACCACCCAGAGAGTGCACTAAGTGCAATGGGGTGGTACATAAGTATAATAGCTATTGCTAATTACTACTCTTTACAGCAATGATTTTCAACCAGGGACATATGTACAACTGGTGGGATACAAATGTAGTCTAAGTGAGACAAAGCGGTTTCTTAACAATGGCTGAAAATTCTCTCCCTGCTGAGTCACCATGTATTCCTGCATGTGAGTCATGTGGCTCCTATTGCCACGCCTTATCAGTCGGTGGTCTTTTAACATTGTAGTAATAATTTTGTAAGAGTGCTTACCAAGTACTCTTTCTTAAAATGGGAACAGTTATCTATCAGGATGCCACAAAGCTCAGTCATTGGCCTGGTGCTCTTCAACATTTTTATTCATGACTTGGATAAGGGTATCATAGAATAACAGAATCACTGAGTTAGAAGGGACCTCTTATGCCATTGAGTCCAAACCCCTGCTCAGTACAGGAATATGAATCAAAGCAGGTATGACAGATGGCTGTACAATTCTTTCTTGAATGCTTCAAGTAGTTTGAGTACTCACCACCTCTAGAGGCAGCTGGTTCCACTGTCGTCCTTCTCTAACTGTTAAAAAGTCTCCCTTAATAGTCAGCCTATATCTGGGCTTCCTGTAGTTTCAGCCCAATACAGAGATTTCTTATCACAATTTCAGGTGACATAAAATTGGGTCGAATAGTTATAACTTGGAATTGGTAGGCTGTACCGCTGGGCTGAAAACAAAAGAATAAAATATAACAGAGATACTGTAAATGCAAACTTCCATATCTAGGAAAAAGAACAGTTACAAGACAGGATATATGGAGCAATGCTACACGTGAGAAGGATTTTGAAGTTATTGTAGATCACAAGGTGAATATGAGCCAACAGGATGACTTGACTGCAGAAAAGGCACAGGCTACATTAACAAAAGTATAGTCTTGAAATCGGGTGAACAACATTTTCAAGCCAGGTCATGCTCTCTCAGTCAGCTTCGAGGGCCGGACAGCCATTTTGCTCTGCCTGCACAATGGGGGTGGCCATTTTGTCACAAAAGCTTCAAAGGGGCAGCCATTTTGTTTCTCAAATGCCCTTGGAGGGGTGGGAGCACATGAAATGGCACTGTGGGCCGGATCCAGCCCGTGGGCCTTAGGTTGGGAACCCCTGTTCTAAATCATGTGAATTACTAGTTCCCCTCTTTGAGACACTAGTTAGGCCTCATCTTGAGTGCTGTGTCTTGTTCTGAAGACTGATGTAGACCAACTGAAACAGGTTCAGAAGAAAGCAACAAAGTTGATCGGGGAATTGGAAACCAAGCCCTATGAGGAAAGACAAAAATAACTGAGCATGCATAGCCTTGAGAAAAGATGACTGTAGAGAGATATCACAGCACTTTTCAAATACTCTAAAGGCTGTTGTACAGAAGAAGGGCACAGTTTGTTTCCACTCATTCCAGAATGCAGAACATGTAATAATGGGCTCATGTTACAGGAAACCAGACTTTAGCTGAATATCACAAAAAACTTTGTAACAGTTACAGCATTTTTTGACAGTGGAACCAATTACCTTAGGAGCAGATCAGCACTCCAGTGCTGGAGGTATACAGTGAAAAGTTAGACAGTCATCTGTCAGCTATATTTTGTCTTAAATTCCTGCACTGAGAAGGGATTAGACTTGATGGCCCTGTAGCCGCCTTCGAACTCCATTATTCCATGACTCTTTCAATCATTTGTCCCCCTTGTCCACCAACAGCAAAATGACAACTGTATTAATTGGATGTCTGTAACCCAAGAAATGTCCTCCAAGAGAAAACAGGCTTTTTAGGTCTGATCATGGTGGGAACTTAGCTTCTTTTGATAGAATGACTGATGCTATGTAAGGAAAGTATTTTTTTAGGGAAACATGTAACTTTGTTCACTATTTATTTCCCAATCAGCATTTTGGTAGACTACATAGTTGCAAGTGGAACATCTTAAAGGACTCCTTGATGAGGCTTTCTTGATGGATATTATAGCATTAAGATAACAGCTGCCATTCAAAGATCCTACTGTCAAGAAGACTGACAAATGACATTGTAAATCTCTGTAGCATACAGCATGGACTGTTCTACTGGGAAATTTGCAAGATCCAAGGTAAGCCAGAGCTCCTGGATGTCACCTTAATTTTATCTCTACTCCCAATAAGGTTGACAGTTCTTCTTCTTTCTTAGCTATGGTATGAAAATAAAAGCAATTTGATTTTATTTATTTTTCAGCAAGTAAGACGCATTGAAGCCCACAACTGTCCTTTTACTAGATTAACACTAATGCTTGGTGAGCTCTGTGGTTTAACTTCAGTGACAATAATTTGCAGGTGAGGATTCACAAAAGTTGATTGGAAATCAACAAACAAGAGATGGTTTTCTTGAGGAAAAATCAGGGGATTTGGTTCTACAGTGTTTCAAGGAATCATAACTCCCAGGTTCATCAGTGCTCCTACTCTCACTGAAGATGAGACAAACTGGATCAAAGAATGCAATTCACAAGCATGCCATATAGTTGTTTATGATGCATTTATCCTCTGTGGGGTTCAGTTCCTTTCCCAGTGCCCTACAAACACTTCATCTTTGTTCTTTCCCAGAGCAGAGCTTTCAAAAATCTCTTGTTTGGATTACAACACCCAAGATTCTCCATCCAGACTTAGCTTTGGGTGATGCACCATTTCTTCATTTCACACTGTCTTACGGGAAGGACCAGGATAGTACCAGCACCACTTTCAGCTTCTTGTGGCTAAACAGCAGACTGTAAGATGGAATTCCTAAAGAGCCAGGAAAGTCTTAGTCTTTAAGACAGAGTTCCTAAAGTGCTGGATATGTCTGATTGTCACAAGAGGACTTTCTCACATAACCTGTAGTTTGTGAATTACTGGTAGCTTGTTTTTCTTTCTGATTGGCTATTGAAAGGCAGTCACAGGCTTCATTTTCAAGCAAAATTGTCCACAATTCATCCAGTCAAAGGATAGCTGTAGGCTTCAGTACATCAAATCAAATTGCCTGAACCATGTTCTTGAATACTTAAGGACTTTAGTTTCTAATATCAGATTGTCTACATTGTATAGTTTGTGCCTCTGGTTATTTGAATGAACAAAGTCAGAATAAGGACAGATTTGCCTCTTTACTATTCTTTCCATCTCAGCAAGCACCCAATGATAACTATAAGGGTTAGGTTGTGTTAGAATACAATACTTCAAGAAAGAAAGAAAGAAATTACATGTAGTCTGACCAAAAGCTTTGGATCCCAGCTTCTGCAATTCCTAGTGAAGTATAGAACTCTGTGATGCAGATGTTTGCGCAGAGAGAAACCACAGCACTGTGACCTAATATGCCTTTGCTATAAAAATAAAATCAAGGATTATCTTGTTCTGAGCAACGTGCGTCGTCTTGACGTGACTGAAGACATTTAAAATCCCTTTCCTGTCTGTAAACATTTCCATATAATAGCAGATCTAGGTGCATAGATCTTGTATGAAGATGGATTTAAAACATAATAAGGCAATGCAATAAAACAACATGACCTTTCTTGTGAAGGTTTCTTACCTGATGAAAAAACACACATAAGTTTTTAGCCAATAGGAATGCTTATAGATGTGCCTGTAATGCTTGTGTTGTACATAGAGAAATTGAGATGTAGAAGATACATATTGCTTGGTGTTTTTTTTTTAAAAAAAGCACATTAAAATGAGTGCAGTTCTAGGTTACAGCTTAAGGCTCATTTTCAAAGAGGAACCATGGCAAACATTGTCTGACAGCATTAGGCAGGGGTAGGATAATACCTAAACAGAGCTGGGTAAATATAGTATTTTGGACTAAAACATCCAAGCCAGTTTGTTTGTTTGTTTATTACATTTTTATACTGCCCATCTGGGATATTTCCCACTCTGGGCGATGTAGAGAAAAATAAACAACAGCAACAAAATAAAAACAAACAACAAAATAAAATAGTGACAGAATAGTGATTAGGCATATTGGCTAAAGGAATCTATGAGTCATATACCAATAAAGGAATATTTCCATATTCAGTTTCTATGTCCCTTGCACTATGAGAGCTTCCAGGGGCACCAATGTGTGGAAACCACCCAGGAAAGAGGTGCAAACAGGAAACAAGAGAAGTATAGGGAATATTGTTTTTTAAACTGATTGCCAACATAGTTTAAAGGTGAATGGTCTCATGCTCCAGATGTGGATCCATCTATCAGCGAAACCAACCTAAGTGTTAATACTTGTTCCAGCCATGGGAGGCAGCAATCTCTCCAAGATTAACAAGAAGGATTGTTCCAATAGCTGTGAGATTGACAGAGGTTTTTTAAAAATTGGGTATCATGGTGGATTTTAGTAGCTGTAGTCCAAATATGAATTGAAGCAGTGGGATGCAGTACTGTACTTAAAAGCTTATGGCAAGCAAATGTTTTGGTTCAAGACTCTTTGTTTGGCTACAACTGAGTAGAGAACAATATGGCTGCCTTTCTGGAAATAGGAGAAAATGTAACCTCTCCAAGTTTGAGTGATGAATTCGGCATATTACTTGAGTACAATATGTCACAATGGTACTAAAAGTTATCTTGAAGTGGCTTTCTCTTACCCATTTCCATCAAAGAACACTTTGACCTTCTTTTCAACTTTTATTTGTTTGTTTGTTTAAATTAGTTTATTAGATTTCTATACTTGCCATCTGGGACATTTTCCAACTCTGGACAGTTTACAATAGTTAAAACCAGAAATATATGTGCTCTACGTGGGGCTCCCCTTGATGACCATTCGTAGGCTGTAATTGGTCCAGAATGCAGCTGCCCGGGTGGTGATGGGGTGTGGGTGCTATGCCCACGCCTCGCCACTGCTCCAGGAGCTGTACTGGTTACCGGTGTGCCTCTGGGTGCAATTCAAGGTGCTGGTAATGACCTTTAAGCCCTACATGGTAGTGGGCCAGGATATCTAAGAGAGCACATCACCCCAAGAACATCTGCCCATCCAACCAGAGCGGACCGGAGGGGCTCTCTAATTGTACCATCTGCTAGAGGGGCTCATCTCTCTAGCACAAGAAGGAGGGCCTTCTCTGTGTCCACACCGGCCCTATGGAACCTCCTGCCAACAGAGTTACGGCTGCAGATGGAGTTGCTGCCCTTTAGGAAATAACTGAAAACTTGGCTGGCAGGGCAGGTGTGGGGCACCGAGGGAGGGGTGACCCCCGCCTGCTGGCTTATATAATTAAGATCTCTCTCTCTCTCTCTTAATGGATGGGGTGAGTGGGTAAATTATTTAGATTTTTAATGGGGTTTTTAAGGCCTATTAGTTTTTGATGTATAAATAAATATACACAATAATAATTGATGGTATCCAAGGGTAGCCTAGTCCAATCATTTATTTATTCATTTATTTATTGTACTTATACCCTGCCCATCTGGGATGGACTCCCACTCCCAATCATACACTTATTCATTGCTGATAGGGAAAGTGTCCTTAAGCCTCTTTAAACAGTACAGTTTTAAGCTGTTTCTTGAAAAAATCAGCGATGGGACATGATCTCTTGTAGTTATACTAGTATGACAACTGAGAAGAAGAAGGCAGACAGGCAAATTGCTGGCTGTGTGAGACTTCACACTCCTCCTTCTCTTCAACATAAGTTTTCAAATAGCCTTTCATAATAATTTTTTAATCATAGCGCTTAGTTTTAATTTTTAATATGTTTTAACTTTTTAACTTGACTTCTAAAATATTTTAAAGGGGGTTTGAACTGTTTATTGGTGAAATCACCCTGAGTCACTTCGGTGAGGAAGGTGATAAATACATTTGAACGAACAAACAAACAAACAAACAAACAAACAGACTTGCACCAAGATCAACTTTATCACTTTATGCCAGCCAAGTCCATCTCTGTATAAATGTTTTCTTTGCCCTTAAGTAAATGCAGATACCCAGTGTCAGTAATAGACAGAGTGATGACCTAGGACTGTGGACACCAGTTGGCTATGGAAACTGACTGTGGAAGAGGGATGTGGAATTGGTAAAATCAGTCCTTAAATACCTGTCTTATCTTGAAAGCCATATGAGGATTGTTATACAGTACAGTAATTTGGTTCTGATTTGATGGCAGATTATAATTGAAGTTCAAAGGGATGCACTTTGGGGCAGAACTGTATATATACACATTGTGGCAGAACTTGACAGAATTCCTTTTTTCTTTTGGACGACAGCCTTTTCAAAAGGAATAGTTGGGTTAGCCTACAATCAGTTGTAGCAAATATAACCAAGAATCTTATGGTACCTTAAATGATTAATAAGCTTTATTTTGTGTAAGCTTTCATAGGCTGTACCCACCACAATTTTAATTATTATTATTTATTTATTTTTGAAATCTTGTATCCAGCACTTCTGTTCAGGCAGGTGAATTTCAGAACCGGTAGTCCAAGCCACAATTACTATGAAAGGCTGAGTAAGGCCATGAAAAAGCCTATACTGTACTTCTAGTCTGAGAAGGGTAACGTATTTCATCCCACCTCCTTATCTTAGCCATTTAGTTTGGCCAGTTGAACGTTGCTTGGTAGGGCTGATTTCAGCTGGTGTGGACTGCTTTAGCCCCCCCCCCCTTCTCCAACGTCCTTTTTGTTTAACTGTTTGGTTAAACAGCAGTTTCTGAGCTTTAGCTGACACACATGTATATAATCAGTGATGGGATGTAACAGGTTCTCACCAGCTCGCCAGAGCCGGTAGTAACTTTTCCCAGTGTCCCGGAGAACTGGTAGCAGATTTTGGGAGGAACCACCTTCGGGGCTTACCTTTTCACTGGTTCCTCCACTGGGTGGGTGTATTTTAATGTATTTATTTATTTATTTAATTTATTTACAGGTTCGTGTTATGGGTGGGTGGGTTGAGGGGTGTGTGTGTGTGCCTATTTTTATTTTATTTTATTATTTTATATTTTTTAATTTTTTTCTTTGGTCCCACCTACATCGTCATGACATCATGATGTTAGCTCCGCCCACACTGATGACGTTACGGTGGGGTAGTAAAATTTTTGACATCCCACCACTGTATATAATGGGTTTTACATTGCTTTTAAAGAGCCACCTTTTGTTTATTTCTAATTTATGGTCAATGGTCAATTAGGTTGAGGGAAAGTGTTGTCAAAAGTTACTTTTCTAGATTCCAAAAGAGTTATAGTCCAAAAAGTTACATTTAAAGGCTCTACCAGCCCCAACTTATGCATTCTTATGTCTACCTATAGACTATTCCATAATGCCGTCTGATTAAGGGGTTTGTTGTATCAACTAAGAGCTGCTTGGAACACTGCAGCAATGGAGAGCAGGAATTTGCAAGGGATGGTCAGCATCAATATTTGATGGCTTTCAATATTTAAACAGCCTGTTGAGATAATTTAAGAAACTATGTCACTTTTTAAATTATTTGTAGGCAATTTATTATGTAAATAGTAAATAAATCAACTCCGTGTGAATAATATGATGGCTGGAAAAACAGCAGGGTTGTATCATTGTCACGATACATTGTCTGTGGACCCAGAGTTTTATCTGGTAAAAATGGAACCTTGTTATGGTCCATTTTCAACAAAAGTTGGGTTCAGCTCAGCAATCTGCTGATCATTAGTAGCTAAGCGCAGGGGTGTGCTTGCCACCTTGGGAGGGTGCTGGACAGGTGCCTATTGGGGGGTTGGGTTGGGGGGCATTCCATGCATTCCCATTACGCCCCCCCCCCAAATCCTCCCAGACCAACACAGGAAAGGTGGTGAGGGCCCTAATTGTAGTCTCTTTCTTTCAGACTGCGAAGGCTCAGGAAGGCCCCGCCTCACTCCTTTTCTGAGCCCTGGTGCAGCTCTCTGGTGGGGAAGAAGGCAGAGGGGATGGTTGCAGCCATCTCAGGGAGGGGGCAAGGTGCACACAGCTGAGATACTGGTGCCCCACCCCCACTGGGCACCCCAAAACACCCTCAAATGGATCTGGCCTCCTCAAGCCTCTTGACCGTTTCCTGGGGTGGCCATTCTGCTGTGCGCGCCTTGCCTTCTCCCTGCAACTGTCACCTCCACCTTCTTCCCCACTAGAGAGCGGCACTGGGGCTTGGAGAGGTGCTGAGGCAGGGCCTTTCTGAGCCCTAGCCGTTTTAAAGCAAGAGACTGCAAGTAGGGCCCGCCCTCACCACCAGTGCCGCTCTCTGTTGGGGAAGGAGGGGGTGGTGATGGTTGCAGCAGGCTCAGGGAGGGGGCAAGGGCACACACAGTGGAGTCGCTGGTGCCCCACCCCCACTGCTGGGCACCCTGAAACATCCCCAAATGCACCTGGTCTCCTCTTGCGGGGCAATGGTGTCAGCATTAGTGCTGGCCTCCAGTTAAATGGAGGCACGCGACTGTGCTTTTGTCATTAAACAGCGCTGAATATATATATTTTAACCAAGGGGCTGCCATTGGTCAGAATCATGATTCAAATAACGCGGCCCCGCCCCTTGGTGGTAACAACAACAACAACAACAACAACATCCCAGGATGACTCCTGCTATCCTGGTGGGCCAGCACACCACTGGCTAAGCATCCTCGTTAATATTATGGTGGGGTTTTTTTGAAAGAGAAATAAATAAATAAATCCAATAAATAAAATAAATAAATAAGAAAGAAAGAAAGAAATAGGAAGGAAGGAAGGAAGGAAACTAGTTGAATTTCATCAAACCTGCAAGAAATATTCTGTAGCTTTTGTTCTGTTCTTTTCTTTCTTGGAACACAACTCAAAGAACTGTAGGAAAAAAAATCTGAACTAAAACGTTGAAAACTGGCCATGTTGCCAGGGGGCAATCTTCAAAGCGGCATTCACAAATGGCAGTTAAGAAAATTTGGTGAAATAACAGTAGAAATTCTTAATCTGAAATGTTTTTATTGTCTTTAAGCATTTGTAAAGCTCTCAGTTTATTCCCTGTTTTCTCTAATTCCTAACAGCCAAGTATTCTCCAACCTCTTTTTCTTGTTTTAACCACCTTCTACAATGAATAAGAGATGGACTGTGGTGGCTTAGTGGTTAAGACACTGAACTTGATGACTGGAAGGTTGGCAGATCAGCAGTTCGAGATCCTAGTGTTGCATGACAGAGTGGGCTTCCGTCTCTGTCCCAGCTCCTGCCAACCTAGCAGTTCAAAAGCAAGAAATTGCAAGTAGATAAATAGAGACCAGTTCGGTGGGAAGGTAAACAGCTTTCAGTGCACTCCAGTATCTAGTCATGGCTGTCACGTGTCCACAGAAATTTCTGTAGATGCAGACAGCACTGACTCTTTGGCTATAAAAAGAGATGAGCACTGAACCCTAGAGTCGAATGTGATTGGCTTTTGAGCAAGGGCAACCTTTGCCTTTACCTTACAATGAATATTGAGGCATAGCCTGCTTGCACCACAGGAACAGTGGATGCTGTTAACAACCAAGTTTACTATTTAACAGGCCAGTGTACTGCTTTCCATCAAAGTCTGAATCCCCTACTAAATTAGCCTGATTTGGACTGATTTGTACAAGTTCAAGACAAGAAACAGAATGGCTAGATTCAGTTCCAGAGTGAAGCAAAGTGAATTTGTAAATTAATTTGGAGCTGGGGTAAAAATCACATGGAGAGGGAAACAGAGCATTCCAGAATTGTTGTTGAACACCTCCCATGCCCAAACAAGCTAGTTGTCTGAAATTTGGGACCTAACAAGTCTCTCGATTTCATGAGCATCAGTGCAAAAATAATCAATGCACACAGCCTTTTTGGTTTTCTGGTGCAAATTTGTGAGAGGCTGCTGATCCAAAAATTACACATCTACCAGGATCCAGGGCATTAATCAGGTTGAAACTACACGAAGCCAGATATGTGTCGCTTGTGCAAGTAGGGCGGAATAGAAATTTGACAAAATAAAATAAATAAATAAATAAATAGGCTGAATTTTAGGAAAAACCTCTTAACGGTTAGAGCAGTACCACAATGGAATCAACTGCTTTGAGTGATGGTGAGCACTCGAATAATGGAAGCATTAAAGAGAGAATTGGACAGCCGTCTATCCTATCTGCTTTAATTTAAATTCCTGCATTGAGCAGGGGATTGGACCAAATGGCCTAAAAGGTCTCTTCCAACTGTTATTCTATGATTCTACAAATCAAATTGGGTTGCGAATTGTCCAGGCTAAATCAAGATCTAGTCTGAAGCCATGAACTGGCTTCTAATTAGTGGATGTGTACACAGCAATTTTAAAAATTGTTGGGAAAGGAGTAATATGATCAGTGAAAGTTAGCTAATGATTTCAAAAGTCTTGTTGGATGAAGGAAGTAACTAATTAGCACATGGCAAATTAAGTTGAACTAGCTAATTGCATGCTCTGGGATAGGTTCATCAGCAGAGAGGGGCTGTTAGCTCACATGTTTATTCAGCCTTAGGTACTGAAGGGTCATTTGGATGAGTGTATTATTGTGCTCTTGATATCCAATTCTGTGAGGATTTGAAAGCAATGAAGAACTAATCCAATTGTCTGAGTTTTTTAATTGCTGACTCCTCATTTGGGATTTTCTCAAAGGATTTTCTGCCATCTAATTTAAGGATGGAAAAGCAGCAGAATTAGTCTGCAAGAGTGGTCAGTTCGGGAGGGTGTCTGGCTTGAAGCCAAAGCAATCTGTCAGATTGAAGCAAGTGTGTAAGAGCTTAATGTAGAAATCATTACTAATAGCAGGAGAGAGCCACTGCACAACTTATACACATATTTTAAAGGAGGCTGGTGACATCATAATTTGTGTCAGCTGAGAAGTCAGGTTTACCAGCTCTTTCTCTAAGTGGTGCTTAATAGACAGTGATTATGATTACTCTGCTATGTACTGGCAAACCTATTGTACACTTATGTGTGACTGTGTGTGTTTAACTGTATATTACCACTAGTTTGTCATTAGAAGATGAAATTATATCAGTATTTCAGAGACATAATGCTGGCAGACCTTCATGTTTGAACAATCACTTTTGCAAAACAGCTCTGTTTATCTCCAGCGAGCAATCGCTGATGAAGCAAACTAATTTGCAAACTATGAGCCGTGAAAAGCTTGTCTCGTGACATTAAGACCTTCTCTGCGCTTAAAGGATTCCTTCTTCTAGTGACATGTAAGTTATGGTGTAGTGTGATTTTATGTGTGCTTTCCTTCACAGAAAAAAGAGATGGGGGGGGTCAAGTTTTGGGGACAACAGAAGCAGCAGCAGCAGCAACAACAACAACAACAACAGCCAGAATAGCCAATGGCCATATTGTCTGCAATACTCTGGAAGCTGTGGTCAAAAAGGATACTATTCCTTAGTTCTGACAAATGCATGCTCAATTTGCTACAGCATTTCGACAGTACTTAAATTTGCTTGACATTCCTAGGCTTCAAAAATGTACAATACCCTTGAAACCTTTTAGTGGGATTTGTTGAAAACTTTGACTTTTGTTATTTTACCTCAAAAGAATCTGGTGGCAACCTAAGGGATGAGTGATCCTAGTGGACGATTGATCCTCCTCAAAGAAGAAACAAATACTAGTAATAAGAGACTTCAGCTACCCTGATATCAGTTAGAGATCCAACTTGCCAGGAATGTAAGGTGCAACAAATCCCTTGCTTTTCTTGCTGACAATTTCATGTTCCAAAAGATGGAAGAAGCAACCAGCAGTAGTGGTGAACCTTGGCACTGAAGCTGTTCTTGGACTTCAGTTCCCAGAAGCCCAAGTCAGTACATCTGCTAAGATGCTGACTGGGAGGCGGAAGGACAGCAGTTCAAATTTCCGAGTACTGCAGGACGGAATGAGCTCCCGTCTTTGTCCCTGCTCCTGCCAACCTAGCAGTTCGAAAACAAGTAATTGCAAGTAGATAAATAGGGACCACTTCAGTGAGAAGGTAACAGCATTCCATGCACTCCAGTGTCTAGTCATGCTTGCCACAAGACCATGGAGATGTCTGTAGAAGCAGGCAGCACTGGCTCTTCAGCTTTGAAACTAGCATACAAGTGAAATGTATATTAAGCAAAAAACATGGCTGAGTATTGATGAATGATTAATAGCCTAAGAATTAGGTGGCCGCAACTAGAACATGGTGGTATCTCTGCCGCCGCTGCTGCTATTATTATTATTGTCATAACAAAATTAGAAACTTGAGTGCAAAAAATAATCAAAGAAACAGTTAACTACTTGGTGCAAATTATGCAGTCACACGATAAGTTACCCAGTGTCAGAAATGGATGGCACTAAAAAGTATAGAAGGTGGCATGAAAATTGTAATTGATAATAAATAAATTGTATCATAGAATGTATAATGGATATTTTATTCTTTTGTAAATCAACACAGTGACTAAAAGAATGAATTGGGGTCCAGGAAATCCCAAGGTCAAATGTACAGCCCAGCCATTTGGGCAAAGGTGGGGAATGCCTGGTCCCCCCAATATTGTTGTGGTACAACTCCTGTTAGGCTCCTAAGCAAGGCTGTATTTCATCTCTGCCCCCTTCCCGTTTAGCACAGAAAACATCTTTAGAAATAAACTTCTTAGTAATATGGAGATAATAATACAGTTTATAGGACTATAAAGACTGTGTTATGTAACATGCTCAAAAAATGTACAAGTCAAAAACCATACTGCTGTCAGGTTGCCAATATACCTTCTAGTGCTGTCAGAAGTCAATACCAAATGCTAATGGAGAATAAAAGGGATCGCACAAGGAAAGGTACAGAGCAATAATAAGGGATGACATCAATTATCTTTCTAGTGACTGTAGGGGATAAATGTCACATCACAATGGAGTGGTTAGCTGAAATAGCTCCATACAATAATTGTTACTGTCTCTAGTTGATGTTTAGGGTTTTTAACAGAACACCGATGTGACAAGACAAAGTTGCTTCCCCGTGGATTTTTTAATATCTAATGGTGGATTAAAGTGGTTCTTTGCTCCATTTGGATTTTAAGACTGCGTGTTTTGCTTTTCATGGTTCCATGCATGAAAACTGAGATGGATAGTGTAGCAGGCATGAAAGTGATACCCTTCTAATCATCTCTAAGTCAAACTGCTGAGGACAGAGAAACCTCTACAATTGATTCAGTATCCGGGCAATGCTTATGTCTTAAAAGAGTCCTCTGCATGATATGTTGGGTTACAACAGAAATTGTCCTAATTCAAAGATTGGAGTGATGATGGCAGTTGTAGCTCAACATTCCCAGAGGCAGCTAGCCCATGGAAGGTTTTTCTTAGAAGATATATTGATTCCAGGTATTGTTTGAAAAGGGCAAAAGCTTTTCATTACAATACATATAGGGTCTTGGTGGCTTATTGGTTAAGATGTTGAGCTTGATGAATGGAAGGTTGGCAGATCAGCATTTTGAGAACTGAGTGCTGTATAATGGAATGAGCTCCTGCTATCTGCCCTAGCTCCATCCAACCTAGCAGTATAAAAGCAAGAAATTGCAAGTAGATAAACAGGTACTGCTTTGGCAGGAAAGGTACCGTATATACTGCTGCCGCGCCCCCCGGCCCCCATCACCGGCCGGGAGGAGGTTAAAAGGAGCCTCCCTGGACGAGGGAGGGCTCGAAGACGCCACCGCGCGAGACATCGCTGCTGCCACGCCCCCCCGGCCCCCGTCACCGGCCGGGAGGAGGTTAAAAGGAGCCTCCCTGGACGAGGGAGGGCTCAAAGACACCGCCGCGCGAGACGTCGCTGCTGCCGCCCCCCCCCCTGGCCCCCGTCACCGGCCGGGAGGAGGTTAAAAGGAGCCTCCCTGGACGAGGGAGGGCTCGAAGACGCCGCCGCGCAAGACACCGCCAATGTTTGTTGGACCTTGTTGGACTCTCCCTCGGCCAGCCGGCCTTGGAGGGAGAGAAACCTGGGGGCCTTGGGCGGCGATAGAGGATTTTGTATGGGGGGGGGTCTTTGGTGGGATATTGTTTCTTTTGTATATTATGGAAGCCGCCTAGAGTCAGGTTCACCTGAGCAAGGCGGGGTACAAATTTGAAGAATAAATAAAATAAATAAATAAATAAATATAAGCCGACACAAATATAAGCCGAGGTACCTAATTTTGACCTGAAAACCCAGGAAAATAGATTGACCCGAGTATAAGCCGTGAGTGGGAAATGCAGCAGCTGTTAGTGAGTTTCAATAATCAAAATACATGAAAATATGGTATAATTAATTAAATTGTTGGTGCATCTCAATCCGACAGGGTCTTGGGATTCTCGTGGTTATTGACCCGAGTATAAGCTGTTTCCCATTTTGGAGACTCATTTTTGGGACTAAAAAACTAGGCTTATACTCAAGTATACTGTATACGGTAACAGCATTCTGTGCACTTCAGTGTCTAGTTATGCCTGTCACATGACCACAGAAATGTCTGCAGACAGTGCTGACTCTTTGGGTGCAAACAGAGATGAGAACTGCCCCCTTGAGTTGAATATAACTGGCTCTTGAGAAATGGAGACCTTTACCTTTATCTTACAGTACATACAGTACAGCTGATCTGTAGCATGTCTATGCCACCCACTATTTCTTGTACACTATAGTTAAGATAAAGAACAATGTTTGTACCTTTGATATTTCAAGTCCCCCACCCACCCAACCAGGTATACAAATATTTCCCCATCAAGGCAACACTCCATGCATCTGATAAATGTGATTGACAGCTCATGAAAGCTTATTCAAAATAAAATCTGTTTGTCCTTAAGCTGCTGCTTGACTTCATTACTGAGTCTGAGTAGAATAACTACCCCATTGGAAAATCTCTTTCACCGTGTCTCAAACTAATCTTGAAATCAAAGATTGTAGTGGGTGACTTTTGTTGCAGTTTTGCTTTATTTTCTTTTAAAAATGCTTCTAAGGGACTGCTGGAAAAGACTGTTTGTATTTAAAATATAAATGCAGGGTCATGAGCCAGATACCAGCGCATGTGCAGGTGGGGAACGCATCAACCTCCCATTATCTGGTTTTTAATCTAAAAATCTGCTCTAATAAGAGGATTTTAAAACATGATGTACGTTTTAAACACATCTAATACAGCCAGGGATGGGAGACGTACTGTCTGTGAGCTAGATGCATCCTGAGGTCTATTTTTGTGTTCCTGCCCCCATGCTCTTTGATGCTCCTTGAACAAATTAAACAACAACAACAACAAAAAGATAATTCATTTTGCTACTATTAGGCTCCGCTGCAAGCACCCTGTTATTATTTTTAAAAAACAAAATGGTATGGAGAGGCCCACAACTCCAGAGGGGAGAGGGTGTGTGTGGATCTTTTCTCTTTAAAGAGGCATCTAAAGAGATCCTAGCAATTGCCAAACAATAGGTTAAATTAACTTGGTACAGTCAAACTTCGGATAACGTTATGACTTGGTTCCACAAGTCATGACGTTATCTGATTTTTTTAGTGTTGTCTGATGCATTCATCAAACAATACTAAAAAAAAAGCCCTGACTTCAGGGACAAACCGCACAGTTTGTCCCCGAAGTCAAGCTGACCCTAGGCTAGCTAGCCTAGGGTCAGTTTGACTAAGGGGACAAACCGCGCAGTTCATCCCTGAAGTCATTGTTGCGGTTGGGGGGTGGATAGGGCAGCCCAATCCAACCCCCAACTGTAGCCTTTTCTCCCAACCCTACTGGACTCTTAGCACTCGTTAAGGGTCCAGTAGGGTCAGGAGAAGAGGCGCCTGCACGCACGCAAAAAGGCACACGAGTGGGCGCCTCTTCTCCCGACCCTACTGGACTCTTAGTGCTCGCTAAGGGTCCAGTAGGGTCGGGAGAAGAGGTGCCCGCTCACGCGCCTTTTCGCGTGTGAGTGGGCACCTCTTCTCCTGACCCTACTGTACCCTTAGCGAGCACTAAGAGTCCAGTAGGGTCAGGAGAAAAGGCGCCCGCTCATGCACCTTTTCACGTGCACACGATCGCCTTTCCCCCGACCCTACTGCACTCTTAGGGATTGCTGTGGGGGTGGTGGATTGGGTCCAATCCAACCCCCCCACCCCAACAGCAATGGATCACTGGGTGTGTGTGGATTGAGTAGATGTTCTACCCAACCCACCACCCCTCAGACGATTGCCTCGGATAATGCTAAAGGATCGTTATCCAGAATCGTTATCCGATGCAATTTTTTCCAAAAAACTTGCATCGTTATCCAATTCTAGCGTTATCCGATGCAATCGTTATCCGAGGTATTACTGTACTTCAATTCCCAGAAGCCTAAGTCAGTACGTTGGCTGATCAGTGCTTTGAGGAATTGACTTAGCCTTCTGGGAACTGAAGTCCAAAAACCAAAAGTTGGGAAACACTGCTCTAGAATTATCTACCTCTACTTTCATGGATCAAGTTTACTTCTTCAGACCCCTGAAGACTTTGATCCATAATAGCTAACAAAATACAGTATTGCAGTTAGCTTATAAGGTGCCAAAACATTTCTGTCTTTAGGTTTTTTTTTGTTATGTTCCTTGTCTGATATACCTAGAGCAGTGGTTCCCAATTAGTGGTACGCATACCCCCAGGGGTACGTGAGATTGCATCAAGGGGTACGCGCAGCAATCTCTTAACTAAAATATTAAATCCTTAAAAAACAATAATGTAATAACAATTGCCAAAAAATTATTCAATTTAATTAAACGATCAGTAGGTAAGTCAATCGTATGCATCAAGTGCTTTCTCCCATGGCGGCGGTTTTTCCCACGCCTCCCGCGTCTCGCGTCACCCGATCATGGCCGCCCCCGTTCCCGCCTATTTGCTCGTCATTGTCAACGTGCACAGTTGTCACATTAATGAAACATATGTTCTCTGTCATTAGAATGTCTTTTGATGATAATAAATATAAAATACACCTGATTTCATTTTTTATTTACGTTCCTGCAATAAGGGGTATGCGATATTTAACGTTCCAGGAATAAGGGGTACGCAAGTTTGAGGTCTTTCTTGAAGTGGTACGTAGAAAAAACTAATTGGGAACTACTGACCTAGAGTTACCATAAATCAGAATCGAGAGAAAGATCACATTTACCCCATTTAATTTAATTTAATTTAATTTAATAACTTTACTGTTTGTTTTTTTGAAAATCTGCACATTGTTATAGAAATGAAGGAAACCTCACTCACTCACCATAAGGAACGCTGAGTGCAGAAGAATAGATGCCTTTGAAATGCGGTGTTGGAGGAGAGTTTTGAGAGTCCCCTGGACAGCAAGGAGAACAAATAGATTGATCTTAGAAGAAATCAAGCCTGACTGCTCCCTAGAAGGTCAAATAGTAAAGATGAAGCTGAAGTAATTTGGACATCAAATGAGAAGAGAGGATTCACTTGAGAAAGCCTTGAGGCTGGGAAAGGTGGAGGGCAAAAAAAAGAAGGGGGCAGCAGAGAATGAGATGGCTAGATGGTATTGTAGATACAATGGGCATAGAGCTGGGCGGGTTGAGGAGGATGGTGGAGGACAGAGGTGCCTGGCGGGCAATGGTCAATGGGGTCGCAAAGGGTCAGAGTAGACTGTGTGACTGAACAACAACAACAAAAACCTCACTCTGTGAAACTGGGAAACTGAGCAAAACAAAACCCAACAAAAATTGCATCCATGCATAAACAGCACTATAAGAAGGATATGCTATGCTTGGAGACTGGGGAACTCTTCTTTACAGTAAAAACAATTTGAAAATGGAACCAGATGGGGTGGATCTACAGGATCGGGTGGAGCTCTCCTTTCTGGAATTTTCCAAGCGCAGACTGGATAGCTCTCTATTGAGCTTGTTTTACTTCAGATTTTTATTTTTTATTTTGCATGGAGTAGACTAGGTTGCCATCAACTTTGTCTGAGCTTAGAAATATTGCTGTTTTGACTGTCAGTATAATGTGCTGTCAAGGCACCTCTGACTTACAGTGACTTTATAAATGAGTGATCCTCAAGATGCCCTCTTTTTTTACTACAACCCCCATAATCTCCCAACCAATTTGATTGAAAGCCAGTTGTATCTAATTCTAGGGTTTGGTGCTCATCTCCATTTATAGCCAAAGAGCCAGTGCTGTCTGTGTCTGCAGACATTTCCATGGTCATGTGGTAGGCATGACTAGATGCTGAAGTGCTCGGAACTCTCTTACTCCCTCTGAAGTGATATCTATTTATCTACTTGTAATTTATTGCTTTCAAACTGCTAGGTTGGGAGGAGCTGAGACAGAAATGGGAGTTCACTCTGTCATGTAGCACTTGGGTCTCAAACTGCTGACCTGTCAACCTTCCAGTCATCAAGTTCAGCATCTTGACCACTAAACCAGGAGTTCCCAACCTTTTCAAGCCAGGTCACACTCAGTCAGCTTTGAGGGCCAGGTGACCATTTTGTCCCAACAGCTTGAAAGAGATGGCCATTTTGTTTCTCTAATGCCCTTGGATGACCATATGAAATGGCATCGTGGGCTGGATCTGGCCCAAGGGGCTTAGGCTGGGAACCATTGTACTAAGCCATGGCAGTAACAACCAATTGGGGCACCATTAATGCTATATATTGGAAGACGTCACTAGCTGCCTGGGGATTCATCAGCAAATTGCCCTTGCCCTTTATGGATTGGGTGTAGGAAGATATCCAGAAGCCACTATGATTGTACCTGCTGCAATGCAAGCAGAAAATGTATTGCTTGAAAATAAAATTAAGTGATGCTCTTAAATTATTTAAACAAATTGAACAGGAGAGAAGACATTGCGAAGGAGAAAAGAGCAGCAATATATTAAAAGAAACTATTAAAATGAAAAGGCCCTTTAAATATGCACAAGATAATTCAAATGAGAAAAACCTGGAGGGAGCTTAAATTCCTGACAAATGAAATATAAGGGGTTGGACACAGCAAGCCAAAGAAGAATTCAGAAACAGCCACCTTGAGGCATTAAAACAGACAGACAAGCAAACATCCAATAATATGGTATAAGAAATACTGTATATTAGAAAAGGGAAGTTTGCCAAAGAACTGCTGGACCACTGAAAGTGTAAGGGAATATTTCCCCTTGTCTCAACACTCCCAGCCTTGTTTTCAATTGGATTTTCAAAGGAAAAAAGCTATAAGGACAGGGATTCTCAACCTGTGGCCCACAGGCCGAATGTGGCCCACAGGCCATTTCATTTGCCCCCTCCTGCCTCCACCATTCCGGGAAGTGCCATGTGGTGGACGAAGGGCAAATAGCCTTCCAGCCCTGGAAGCTGTCTAAGGGAGCGTGACCAGTGATGGGATGCAACAGCTTCGCACCAGTTTGCCAGAACTGGTAGTAACTTTCCCCAGCGTCCCAGAGAACCGGTAGCAGCTTTTGTGGGGAACCACCTTCGGGGCTTACCTTTTCACTGCGCATGCACGCCAAGCACTTAGTGTGCATGCATGCCTACAGTGCTTAGCGTGTATGCATGGCCGCCTTGCTGTCCTCCCAAGCAGGGAGGAGGAAGAGAAGCAGCTAGCCTGAAGCTCCCTATACCCTGCTCCCCAGGGTAAGTGACTCACCTTTGGATGTGGTGTCTCTGTGTGTATTTTAATGTGTATTTAATACATTTACCTATATTGACATACTACCACAGTTCCTAAAAAGGCCTGGCAGCTGGCAGGACTGGCGGCCTGGCTTGGGGTTTTTAAGCAAAGTCTTGCAGTTACCTCATCAATAAGCTACACCTGTGCTGTTCCAATTGCTGTTCCAATTGGAGAACCCTTAAGGAGGTACAGCTGTTTTACATTTACATTAAGGCATATTATCCTAGAGAACTGGTACGATGACCATATCCATCTTGCAACATGGTGCTGCCCAGGCACTTATACTAACAGGTAAGTGATGGGTTTGTGTTTGGGTGTATTTTAATGTAAATTTTATTTATTTATTTATTTAATTTATTTACGGGTTTGTGTTGTGGGTGGGTGGGTTGAGTGTGTGTGTGCTTATTTTTATTTTTAATTTTTTTTTTTTAATTCTTTGGCCCCGTCCACGACATCATGACGTCATGATGTGAGCTCTGCCTCACTGTGATGACGTCATGGTGTTGTAGCAAATTTTTTGACAACCCACCACTGAGCGTGACCCAGCCCCCAGCTTTTAAAGGTTGAGAACTCCTGTATTAGGATAAGATATTAACATATGGCATGTATATGTTGTAGATACTGTACTGTGATCCCCAGTCCCTATTCTCAACTCCACTCACTCTTCTGCCTCTTCCTCTCTCTCTGTTATTCTCTCACTCACACCCATATGCACGCAAACATTCTCTTCTCTGGAATCTTGTCTGGGATGCCATCTGATAGTTCCTGGTACAGTACTTAACTTCTATTCTATTTCCACTTTTGTTCACATTAGGGAAAAGCTACTTTTTTGGGCTACGGTTTCCAGAGTCCCCACCAAAAATAGAGCCTTCTCAGTCTCGGCTTTGCCTTTATGATACTCCCTTCTGTTAGGATACATGAGCAAGTGTTGCAACAAGAGCAAACCGATGACTGTACCTTTAAGACTCTGCAAGTTACCCCAGCCAGGTGCTATCATTAAGGGTTTGTAAGTAGCATAAATTCAGGCAACATTCTCAGCCACTTCGCTTCGTGCCATTGGTTGCTTCATGCCACTGTTTGCTTCGTGCCACTGTTGCTTGCTGTTGCCTGCCTGCTGTTTGCCACTGCTGTTGCCACTGTTGCCAGCCAGCTGTTGGACTGCTTCGTCGTTTCCTGCTATGTTTGCCTTGCCGGATTGCAAGACATTGGACAACATACCACTGCCACATTGTGGTGCCTTAATCAAGGACTCTGTGTTTGGAATAGAGCTAAAAGGAACTGCTGACTATCTTCAAAGCCGACCTTGAAGGAACAGTTAAGGTTTGGACTGTGTTTGCTTTGCTTTAATGAAGATAGAAGTTTAAAGCTCTCAAAGACTGTTTATAGACTTTGCTGCACCACATAGTCTGAGTTGAAGACATGTGTTACCTTGCACTTCGTGCACAGCTTTGTATATAGTGTAAATAGAGAATTCCTACAACCCAAGCTGAAAGTTTGTTTTGTCTATTACTACAGCAAACACTCTCACACTCTAGGGTGTGGCCATAGCCAGCCACCTTCTTGCACTCTGCTATATTATTCCATCTCACCTTCCACAACATATCTGACAGGTCCCCTCTGTCTCTGTATTCAGCAAGCTAGCCAAGGCAGGAATTTAAAAAAAAGGTATTTGTTGATATATTGTCCCCTAGCTATTTTCATCACCACATTTGATTACTTACATAATGCTGGCTTCATCTTTTTAAATATAGGAGTTTTATACTTTGGGTGATGTAGTTTGGTATGGTCAGGCTGATATTTTATATGTTTTGTTGTATTTAAATATTTATATGCTCACCACCCAGAGTGACAACTTAGTCAGAAGAGTGATATAGAGAAGAAATTAATAAAATAAATAAATAAATAATGTGATTTAATTTTTTTTTTTGGGGGGGGGTACTAACTTGATTGATAGCATTCCTTTCCAACCTCTGGCATTTGAGGAAAGCTTCTGCCCTCTTATCCTGTTTGGTTTTTCCCCCCTTCCATTGTTTTGTTGATAACCTCTGATCTCTCTCCAAGTAGAAAATATTTTTCCTCTTCTATCTCCTTCTTCTTTCCCCCTGATGGTAGTTACTGGTGGTAACTGTAAGAAAAGATACGTTTTTCAACTTTAAATGCTTCTAGAGTGTTTTTTACCATATAAAGGGCTAATTTTGTGTGAAAATCAGAGAGGATGTTTGATAAGATTGGGTTGATCTCTCCACATTTCTGTGTTTTTCTGTCTTACCAGCATAACCTGCTAACTAAAGGAATAACTAAATTCCTAGAAACCACCTCTTCATGAAAAACCAAAATCCCTAATTCAACTTTTGTTCCATTGTTATCTTCTTGTTCAGGAAGCTCCTAGAACTCACACTTTAGTCTGGGAAGCTTTGCACTCAACACATTTTCTTTCATTTGGTAGTAAAGTAAAAATTACTGCTTTTATCTCTGACTAGTGATGGAAGGTAACAATAAGGATTCCTTTTCATACTATTAGCTTTCTGAACTGGTGTTATCTTCAGGCTCTAGTTGGAAATAAAAGGAGGATTATCTCCCGCCTTTCTTCTTTGATCTATAGCTAGAAAGAAAAGGAGGATTCTGTTCCTGGAATAGGGGAGGGGAGAATCTTCAGGGGACAAGACTTTGTCCAGTGCAGACTTTGGAAAGGGGTGTAGCCAGTGTCTCCCTCAACACTTTGTGGCCAGACTGGGACCAACCAATGGTTAGGTTAGGCCAGGGGTTCCCAAACTTTTCATGCCATGGGCTGGTCACGTGGTTCCTCCCACCATAAAACACATCTGTGGCTGTTGTAAATGAGTTTACAACAGCTGCGGGTGCACTTATATGGCAGTGTTTATGACAGCCACAGGTGCATTTACGCATCCACGTGTGTGTTTTTCAGCTGTCATAAATGTGCCTGCTTCCACTTCCGTTTCAGGGAGTGGTGAGAGCAGCCGTGTGCCACATGAAATGGCCCGCAGTTTGGCTACCCCTGGTTTAGGCTCTCAAGTGGGAAGTGTTTCTCTGCAGCATTAAAATAAGTCACCACTACAAAAAATACGGTATTTTTTCGTTCCCATTTTCTTCTCTCATGCATATTGGTTCTGTAAAGCTGTCCTCAAAGTTCTTATCTGAGGGAGTGGCTGTGCTAGCATTAGATGGTAAGAAAGAGCTACTAAACAGAAACTATGGGAATTCAGGATCAGTTGCATTCACTCATCAACTCAAGGCGGCCTAATTCTCAGAGGACAAAACAAGCCAAATCTTATCATTATTCATGGTTTTTATTTTCCTGTGCGTGTAGTCTGGAGAGATGGGGAGAGGCAAAGACACAAGCAAATTATGCTGATCTTGAAAATGTGTGAATCTAAAATTATACCTACAGTGTCCCTGTTGTACTCTAATCTGGGCATAGTTAATTGAAGTAGACTTTCTAAATAATAATAAAAAAACCCATCTGCTAACAATAGGAAGTACTCTCAGGGCATTTCACTTGTACTACTGAAATCAGAATCAGGAAGTCTGAGTATCAAAATCAAAGTTCATTAATATGTATTCAAATTTTTGAATAAAATATGTTACCAGAGGGCCATTCTCTTGCCACTCATCCTTTCTCTGTCACTTCTTCTGAGTGATCAAATTCATTACTACTTATATAGTACTTGGTAATACTGTCATTTTGAAAAAGTAATGTAACAGCAGCTGTTCCTGTTACCTTTTTTCAGATAGACAAGTAAAACATCCATTTTGTACATTTTGTAGATTAGTTCAATGGGCCTCTGGATGCAATCCAAGCCAATAGGGTTTCTCTTATTCCAATCCACTTGCCTTGGAAAAATAACAGGCTGGACAGTCATAGACCAACCAGTGTTTTTTTTCCCCCACATCCCACAAGTTGTCAATAACCTTCACTATCAGCTCCTTGTCTTTCATCAGGCCAAGATGATTAGTACTTAAATGAGCCAAGAGGATACTGGAACAGGTTCCCAGACACTATATAAACGACACCAGACACTATATAAACGACACTGGAAGCTCACTTTCTCTTATGCCTTGGTGGTCCCTCCACCCCACAAGTAGTCAACAATCCAAAAGGAGCCTTCCTCATATGCTGCTTGTAAGGGTGTAAAGCTATCTTCTTATTTCTTATTTCAGTCAATTACAGCCCAACATACAATGCCTATTAAATTACAGCAAACTACCACTTTATGGTTTTCCTTATAGTAATTTCCCATAGGAATGCATTGAAAACCAATATTTCTGTTTCAGAGTTTAGAAAAAAGCCAAAAAAATTGTATTTTTTTTATTTTCAAAACTCTTTCTAAAGTGATGAAAACTCTTTTTAAAATGACAAAAACACAGCGAAAAAGTCCTGGTAATTGCAGGAAAAGACAGTTCCTGGGTGAGGGGATTGCTTCTGGAGGTGCCAAAAAGCGAAGAAAATTTTCAAAAATAGAGCGGAAATGCTCCAAATACCCTCCCACTGCCATGGGAAGCATTGGAACACCAAAAAAAACACTTTCCGTGTAGCTATTTTCCCCCCTGGTAAGTGGGGCGCCATTTTCTTGAGATTTCCTCCTGTATAGCAAGTTTTCCGTTAAGCAAGCCTTCTGTAAAGCAGGGTTCCACTGTAGTTCAGTTCCCACAGTCTTCAGCCTGTTATGACTACAAGTACAATAAACCATCCAGCACCTGCTTTGAAGGTTGAATTCCTTCTCTGCCACTGGAATCAAGAAATGAAAAATCTACCCCACCCAGTGGCGTAGCGCAGAGTTCAGCCGCCGGGGGCGAAGAACAAACTCACTCCCCCCCAGCTCGCCGCTGCCGCCGCAGCCCCCCCCAGGACCCAGGCAGAAGGTGGCCCCCCTGCTGACGAGCGGCGCGCGCGCGTGGCGCACAACTCCGCCCACCAGCCCACCCAGCTAGCCGCCAGGGGCGCCACCCACCCCCGACGAGCGCCCCGCGCGCGCGCACACACACACACACACACACACACCTACCCTATGGACTTTCCAGCCTTCTTGCACTGCAGCCAAAACGTTGCGAGTTCGATCCTGGCGGGATACCAGATTGCCTAAGCCAGGGGTTTGCAAACTTGGCTCTCCAGGTGTTCTTGGACTTCAATTCCCAGAAGCCCAAGTCAGCACTCCTGCTGATCAAGGCTTCTGGGAACTGAAGTCCAAGAACAGCTGGAGAGCCAAGTTTGCTGACCACTGGGCCATTCATTCTTCCGAGGCCGGTTAAATGAGTACCCAATGGGATGGAGGCGAGCAGGGCTCACCAGCAAAAGGGCCACCCTCCGCCTGGGAAGTCCTGCACGCGTGCGCGCCCGCTGCCCACCTCCTCCCACCCAGCCAGCCACCAGGGGCTCCGCGCCACGGCGCCACCCACCCCCGACGAGCGCCCCCTCTGACGGCAAGCTGGGTGGATGGCTGGGCAGGCAGAGGTGGGCAGCGTGCGTGCGTGCGTGCAGGACTTCCCAGGCGGAGGGCGGCTCTTTTGCTGGCGAGCGTTGCTCACCTCCGTCCCATTGGGTACTCATTTAACCGGCCTCGGAAGGATGAATGGCTTAGGCAATCTGGTATCCCGCCAGGATCGAACTCGCAACGGAGGCGGAGTCAGGGGCAGGCGGCGAAGAGCCCCCGACGGCCAGCCAGGTGGACGGAGGCGAGCAGCGCTCGCCAGCAAAAGGGCCGCCCTCCGCCTGGGAAGTCCTGTTTCCTAACCCCAGGCAGAGGGAGGCCAAAGTGGTGGGGACATTTTGCCGCCCCCTGAAAGCCGCTGCCCGGGGCATCCGCCCCCCCCGCCCCCCCACGCTACGCCACTGACCCCACCCCCAAACTATTTCCTTACACTATTCAGCCCAGAATATGAAGTTGTGACCACAGAGCAACGCTTGAAGTTTCCTGCACATTTGCTTCTACAAAATAAACCAACAGTCAAGGAACCAGAACTCAAGAACCTAGTGGATCTACAGGCAAAAATAAGTATCTGAAGTGTTGCCCTGCATGAGCCATACTGATATCACAGTTTGGAACCCGTGCTGTAGTTGTTACTTGTTCCGGCACAAAGACAGGTTCCATTCTGTATGCTTCATTCTGCCTCCATTCTGTATGCTTCATTCTGCCTCCATTCTGTATGCTTCATTATAAAGAAGCCATGATGGGCTTGCACAGTTGACACAAACCCTGTCAATCAAGTTGATCTAGGGCACCTTCTTCGTTATTTGTAATAAGTTGGGGATACGGGTGTACAAGTGAGGGAAAATGCGAAGCTGCTTAGCCCACAAACAACTCACTTTCCAATGCCACATTCCAAGACTAGCTGCACAGGTTAGGAGTCATACCTGACTCCAAGTCTGAACAAAAGAGGCCAATGATAACTGCTTTTGTGACATCTTTTGCCCTCTCCCCTTGTGGTTCATAGGTTCAGGGACTGGCATAAAATGCATGCTGCTTCCCCCTTCAAAGAGGCAAAATTGCTTTTGCCCTTGTGAGCACTGAGGGGCTGAAGTGACCATGTAGGTCTTTGGCAACATCCTAAGTTTTGATGGGTAAACCTTCTTTGTCTCTTTGTAGGCAGAACCCCCCCCCCACACACACACACACACCTCATGCTGTAGTTTATAATTCCAGTAAAATAGGCTGGTGAGTTTTCCAAAATAAGGAGTCATAGGTTGCCCTTTCTCGAAAGCCAGTTGTATCTGATTTTAGGGTTCAGTGCTCATCTCTGTTTATAGCCAAAGAGCCAGTGTTGTCTGAGTCTGTCTGTGCTCATGTGGCAGAAATGATTAGGTGCTGGAGCACGCAAAACACTGTTACCTTTTCCACTGAAGTGGTACCTATTTATCTACTTGCAATTTCTTGCTTTCCAAGTGCTAGGTTGGCAGGAGCTGGAACAGAGATGGAAGCTCACTCCATCATGCAGCACTCGGGTCTTGAACTGCTAACCTGCTAATCTTCTAGTCATCAGGTTCAGCATCTTAACCACTAAGCTGCTGAACTCCCTTAAGGAGTGATAGTGCATGTAAAAAAGTCAACTGGGGAAATGATGTTCATGGACTAGATTCATCTGTTCTGCTCTGTTCCTTGCTTTGGCAGGATGTATTAGAAAGAGCTGGATTTACAGAGCACCTTCAGGTACTTCTTGCTGGTTTCTGCTGAGTTTACTGCAACATGACAAGTTTTAACGGTAATATGGGGTCATTTTGCAGGCTAGATATAGCAATCATAAATCCCACCAGAGCTTGAAATCCACCTGGCACTGATCCGGCTGGTGCAGTAATCCAGCTGGAGTGTTTTTTCAGCCAAGTTAGTCTCCTTAATTTTCCTGCTATCGTGTTAGCTTGTTGCTTTATGCTTGATGGAGTTACAATTTGGATGAGAAGATTTACTGTTTCATTTGTCCTTCAAAGCTCTTTGTTGTTCTGGAATTTCAAGTGCTGTTGTTGCCATGGGAAATGATAATTTTCTCTAGCAACTGAATCTGGGAAGCAAAATGGGACCACCATGAAAGAAAATTATGGTTTCTACTTACTTGTGTGTGGGATCCCAAAGTATGAACATGATTATTATTTTTTTAAACCCTCAGAACAACCTGATAAGAACCTGTGAGGTTCCAGATGGTGTAAAATGTTGACATGAGTTGAGAGAGATTGGCAAATTGTCGCCTCTTACAGTCAAACTAGATAACATGCTAAGCACGTAGTGAGAGTCAACTACTTTTATTTATTTATTTATTTATTTATTTATTTATTTAGATTTATTATCCCACCCCAATCAGGTGAACCTGACTCTAGGCGGCTTACAGAAAAGGGGAAAGACAATACACAATAAATGCAAAACAATTAAACAATCCCCCTACAAATTCAAAAATTAAAACCTTAAGGTTCAAAATCACTTAAAAAATCAATTAAAAAATTAAACTATAAATTTACAAAAATCTAAAAGATTTAAAAGGTTAAAAGGTTTTAAAAGGTTTAGAAAGTTTAAAAGAGCGAGAGAGGGGTGGCTGTCCCATCAGATCAACCACCCAACATGGGACCCCATATTACTGGAGCCCCACACCTACCCTACCAGCCAGGTTTTTAGGCCCTTCCGAAAGGGCAGGAGCTCTGTCTGTAGATGTAATTCAGTTGGCAGGAGGTTCCAAAGGGCCGGGGCGGACATGGAGAAGGCCCTCCTTCTGGTGCTAGAGAGATGTGCCTCTCTAGTTGAGGGAATGATAAGAAAGCAATTTCTATTTGCTGTAGTATATCTGACAAAATTCAAATTTAGGAATGAAAATGGGTTATATTGGGGGGGGGGTACCCATGTCTTAATGTCTATTTCCACCCTTAAATAAGCTTGTCTGATCAGTCAGGACACAGAGCAAAATCCAACTATTAACCCTAACAAGAGCTGGTGCATTAAATGAATAGGATCTGCATTAGTGTTCTGTGCACTGTCTAGGCATGCCTGTCTCATCTTCACAGGAACATCTGCAGATGCAGACAGTGCTGGCTCTTTGGCTATAAATGGAGATGAGCACCGAACCCCAGGGTCAGATACAACTGGCTTTTGAACAAGGCCAACCTTTACGTTTACCTACTTAAAAACTCCTACTAATTGAATGAGTTGAGTCTAGTTGGAAATAATAATTGAATTTTCCCCATAGAATATTAGGAATTCATTTTATGAATGGAAGTAAAATGGGGAGTGGGGGGCAAGAGTATTTTCCTGTTCAAACCTCTGATTGCTTAGAAATTGTAGGGCATATCTTGTGGGTGGGTGGTGGGTGGGAGGTGGAAATAGATGAGGGGATACAAACCATGAGGCACAAAATGCTTTTTACCTTCTACCCTCATTACACAAGGGTAATTTAGAAAGAGAAAAGTTGGAAATATTTCTTTCCTCTTTGTCAGAATTTTTTGCTATCTTATAAAACTATCAAATTATTGGCTTTGGGCATTGTGAACCTCTACCATTACATAGTACACTAAAGAGCAGAGTTTGAAGAAATTATTAATCTGGAGCAAATCCCTCAGAGAATATGACATTTTACCAGCCATGCTGAGTAGATTGTTGGGGCTGTAGGTCCCTACAGACGGTGTAGCTTCTGGCGGCGGCGGGGAGGGGGGGGGACTTTAAAATGGAGACCTGTCATTCTCTCTCTCTCTTTCTCACTAAGAACTCCTGCTTTGAGAGAAATTGGAATGGTAAGGTTTTTTTTTTAAAAAAAATCTGCCTCTTATACTGTGGAATTATTTTCGTGGGAACATGTAGTAGTAATGTGACTTTACTGGTCTTTTGGTTCTGTCCATCTAAGAAAGAATATGGACAAACAGTCAGCTGTTACTATGACTTTCTGGACATCTGTGTGTATGTGTTTTGGATGTTGTATTTTGTTTTATATGCTGTATGTTCCTGCGTTTGTATGCCGTCTTGATGCAGGACAAATGTCAGCAACACAGAAATGATGGTTGCATCAACTAATATTACAACCAATATGTCAGGTCAACAACATCTCATTTTGTGAAATTTTAGATCTAAATCCTACAATCTGGGTAATGGCCTTTTTTTAAAAAAAATCTAGAACATTTAATTCTTTCTTTCTTTATTCATGTCAGAGGCACCACCAGCATAAAATAACATACAAAGCTAAAACTAACACTTCTGGTGCTTCTGGATTGCAAGGATTAGCTGGTGAAAAATCTCTGTTGCTGGTGATAAATCTCTGTTCCCCAGGAATGCCTGATTGCTGAAGTAACAGTCTTTGGAGAGGCTCCTTTCATGTCCCCCAACATTTAATTGTTCAGCTGATTAAAGGTCAGTGATGTCATAAGGGACATGGGCCAGTCCATTGCAATGTCATTGGTATTAGAAGTAATGCAACCCAGGGCATGCAAAGAAGACTAAAACAATTAATTATGTGAAGCAAAGACTGCCTTCCAGACAAAACTAACTTGTTTGTTTCTAACCAGCTAATTAGAAGAGTCCCTGTCTTCTGACCACAGGGATCACCCTATAAAGACTTCTGACCACATGTAGTGACTAAATTATCATTTTCTTTTTTATATTAAACCTCTATCTGAGTTATCATTGTACTTTATAGTTTGGCCACAAGGACTGGATAAATTATTATCAAAACTGGGAACTTGCTTTAATAAGAAACATAACTCTGCCCCACTTTTTGCTGTGTACCAAAAATACCCAATCATTGGGGACAGATCTTCCAACAACAATTAGAAGCTGTGTGCCTGCTTGATAAATGCACAATGCAGAAATCCCATGCTGAATTCAAAGGAGCATCAGAAGCAGGAACAGCTCTAAAGCATGCAATCTAATGAAAAAGATAAGAATGCTTCTGAGTACTGTATATATAAATGGAATGTCCAGAAGTCATGAAAATGAACTCCAAAATCTAGGGATGCATGCTGGTAATATCTCATTCCCTAAGATTTTGGATCTAGTCTTTAAGATCATGAGAAATGGCTCCCAACCTGGTGACCTTCCACAATCTTTTCCTGGGCAATGGCTTACTGGCTGAGGAGTAATAGTCTATTCCAGGCATACCCCAACTGATACCTTCCAGATATGGTTAGCCCGGAGTGCCCAAACTACGCCCCCCCTCCAGCCAATTCATTCAGTCTGTGCTGCCTTTGTTGCGCCCGGAAGCAGAAGTAAAACGTGCCCATATGGGCACGTTTTACTTCCACTTCCAGGAGTGATGACAGTGGCATGGGCCACATAAATTGGCATCAGGGACCGGATCTGGTCCATGGGCTGTAATTTGAGCCCCTTTGGTTTAAGCAGATAAAATGGCAGCTTAAAATCTATCTCATCCTGTTGCAAAACAGATTGCAAGGTGCATTTTACTTCCGCTTCCGGTGGGAGGAACCACATGTACAGCCTGTTGAACCATGTGTCTGGCCCACTTGTTACCTGAAATTCGCTATCCCCTTTTTCTTTGTCACAGGAAGACCTGAGAGCACCAGTGATGCATTTCTGCAATTAAAAAGTTCTTCTAATGGCAGAGCCCCCAGAGAACCACAGAGACTTGAGTTTCAGGCAAATATAAAATGGTTTATTGAATATGCATTTAATCAACAGTGGCCTGCTGTTGGTCAAAGACAGTTCTCAACCTTTGCCTGCTACAAAAATCTAAATATGAGCTTCCCTAACTAATTTGTTCAGAGAGAGCTGAAGACCTGGCATCACGAAGTCCTTTTATACAGTTTCTACAAATACAGACTAATCCTACCATCTATTGTTACAATAAAGTTTTTACAAAGAAAACTATAACCTAGCAGCAGACTGTTATTTCATAGGTAAATAAGTCGATTTTGGGTTACAATAGTAAGTATTTGCATATTAGAAAAAAAGATTACAAATTCCAGGAAAGAATAGACGGAGGAGGTTGGGGAATTAGGTGGAGACAAGTCAATACAGTAACCAGTGGCAGAGTGGAGTTGTTGAGTATGTTCCCAATGAACACACTTGACTTGAAAACCGGAACCAATCAGAAACGCTCCATGTCCAAGGCGGGAGGTTTGACTGACCAGTCAGCATCGATGGAACTTCACTTTGGGCTTCAGTTGATGAATTTCTTTGCAGTTCCCACCCAAATAATCCAATCCTGACTCCAGGCAGAAACTAACTAGCATTGTGTACATATGGTAATTACAGACCCCAGAAATAAAGATGCAAGAGATACTTGCAAAAGAATATTCCTTAAAGCAATCAAAACTGTAGTTCTTGCTGCTGACTTCCAGGAAATTTAGAGAAGGACGTGTGGCCCCCTGGGCATCAGGTGCTAATTGAATGTTTCCTGTGGAACGCGGTAAGCCTATTGGGTCTACTGAGGCAGACTCAAATTTATTTGGAAATACAAAATGGAACACATTAGAATAATTTAACAATATTTTTAATGATTTTTGGAACATTTAATTGCAACCGCTAATTAAAGATCAATCAGGGATCAAAGAGTCAAGTTCGCCATGCCTGTGGTCAAGCATGGCTCCAAAACTGTATTTTAATTCAAACCATGATTACTTTAAAGTTATTTTAAAACCTTAAATTTACTTCGTCACTGCAGCTGCGCTTGACTTTTAGGCAGGAGAAGAGGCAGGGGAAAATCCTATTTCAAAAAGCCCACACTTTCTAAGTTGGAGGCAATCAGAAATAAATGAATTTTTACTGTTTTACTCCTGAGGAGACCTTTTCTCGATCTGTTCCACCACTGGCCCATGACTGGTTAACCAATTCTGGGGCTCAACCAAGCTTCAGGAGTGAAGACATGATTTTTAACAATTATTTTATACTTTAATTCAGCATATAAAGTGTTATCTTTTGTTTCTAGGTCCCCTCCATTGTCTTGGCCTATCATTCTGAATTTTTGCTAATATTTTTCTTTCGAGGTGCTATCAAAGAATCCTTAGAAAGCACCTATTCCTTTTGAACTCTTTGAAGCTCTGATTGAATCAGTCAAAAATGGATACATTGTTACAAACATCCAGCCTTTGATGTCTTTGAAGTACCATATTTGGATTTCCATTCATAAAAGCTCGTAGGTCATTTGAGGACAATGTGGTGGTCTACTGGCTATTCTAAATTGGATACTGCTGTCCGAGAGAATTTCTCCAGTCTACCTTCCTTTACTTAATAAATATTAAATTGCATTCTTGAATGTGGGTCAGTCTATTTTGCTTTTCCCTTCTATTTTTAAAAATTTCGTTCTTGGATGTGGAGTGGTCTACCAGCCTTGGAAGCATTGGCCCTTGTTCTCTGAAAAGTCCAGGTCTACTCAGCTTTGGTTTTAAAAAAAATCCATTATCTATGGAGCCGTCTACTCGGCTTCTTTTTAAGCGGCATAGGCACTTCGTCCCTGGCCTCACTTCTCGAGTAAGACGAGGTCTGCCACCATGCTGTTGAATGAAGAATCATTGCAGTGGTCTACTCCTATTCAAGTGAATGGTATTTGCGGAGATTATAGGATCACAATTGCGGTTCTTAAAAATATATTTAAAAATAGATTTTTGCAGTTATTTACCTGCAAAGTGTTGTGAATGAGTGTGTGTTAGTGTGGTGCTTGGTGCGTACAGAAGCCTAACCTTAAAGTGGATGGCAAATAAAAATATAAAGAAAGAAATATTTTTATTGGAAATGAAAGTATAAAAAAAATAAAAAGGATAATTTCAGATCTGGGGTAACACACTGAACCATGTGACTGGCCCACTGAACCACATGACCGGCCCATGGCCCAAAAAGTTTGGGCACCCCTGTGATAAGCTGTGACTCCCATAATCCTTTTCCACAATGGCTAAGGAAGGCTAATTTAGCCTAATGTCCCATTGCTGTTTTTTTGCTCTCAGTTTTTACATAACCTGGAATTGCTTACATGTTGCATATGTTATATGTTTTGAAAACATTCAGGAATTCCAGATGACTTTACTCCATTCTGCTGACCCATGCCTTTTACTTTGCCCTCTGTTCATTTCCTTCAATGAAGGGTGAAATCAAATGTTTCTAATACAGAATTTTCTCTTGCCTGAAATGAATTAGCTTCCTTGATTGCCTTGAGAATAGTTAGCACATGTGAAACAAATGTGCAGAACTTTTCCTTTTCTGAATAACAGCTTCAGAAAATTGGTTAGCCTGTGTTTGTGTGGAGAGGATTTTCATAGGCATTCCCCCCATGTGGAGAAGCTGAAGTTGATGACTGGAAGTTTGGCAGGTTAGCAGTTTGAGACCCAAGTACTGAACAACGGAGTGAGCTCTCATTTCTGTCTCAGCTCTTGCCAACCTAGAAGTTTGAAAGCAAGCCAATAAATAGGCTCTGCTTCAGCAGGAAAGGTAACAGTGTTTTGTCAGAATCCGGCCGTCCCATGCAAGGGCCCCTCCCTTCCAGTTCCAGAGACCCCTGTCTCTTTACGGGAACTGTCAGCCCTTGTAAGCTCTATGGGAGAGCTGGTCTACTTTAAAATAACTCTTACTATGCTCAGGCAATGGAGCAAACAAGGGAGGTCTGGTAGCTAGGCCTGGTGTGTATGCCATTCTTCGATGACAAAAGAGACAATCTTCAGAGAAAAACAATTGATTTATTGTAGCAGGTTTCTTAAAGCATAGTGCATAGAGAAAAGGTCGGTAGCATACAGTTCAGTCCAGTAACAGTCCACAGGTCCATTAGGTAATCATGATGAAAAGAATAAGAATAGTCCCCAGGCATAGATGTTAACCCATAGACGAACTCCTTCTGCTCTCCAAGATGGAGATTCTAAACCATGTGTCATGTTTAGGCCAATCAGAGTCAGTTAGAAACTTTCCCACAACATAGGATTGTTGACACACGTATACAGTCAGTGCTCTAACATGTAGTCACAACATCAGGGAACTCAGCAAGCTTAGAGATAAGGAATGGGAACACTGACTTGAAAATAAGCTGTCTCGTGACACGTAGTCTTATGAGACAGAGAGAAGAAAGGATTTTTGAGGCCTAGTTTAAACTACAACCTCAAGCTTTGAGAAATGTAGGAATAAAATGTCTCCCATGACATGTTTCATGCGCTCCAGTGTCTAGTCAGTGTCTAGCCCCCAGAACCTCGCCCTGCTGGGGCTTTAAGAGACGCTGTGCGGTGGACGGAGAGGCTCGTTACTTGTCATGGTGCTTTGCTTAGTTTTGTTTCTTTGTGTGAATTTGACTGAGATATGGAAATGTTTAATCTACTGCTTGATATTGATGTTATTGAATTTTTTGTTACTGTTTATTGAATTACTTTTACTGTAATGATGTTTATGTGCTGATGTTCTGTGATACTGATATTGACTATTTATTGACTGTTTTCATTTGATATTGACTATTGACTTATTGATATGTTGTGACTGTAACTATACATGTGTGTAAACCGCCCTGAGTTGGCTCTGCCAAGTAGGGCGGTATAGAAATTCAAATATAATAATAATAATAATAATAATAATAATAATAATAATAATAATAATAGTCATGCCTGCCACATGACCACAGAAATGTCTGGCTCTTTGACTGTAAACGGAGATGAGCACTGTACCCTAGAGTCAGATATGATTTGCTTTTAAGCAAGGCTGACATTTACCTTTACCTTACCATTTTATAAATATTATTATTTATTAAATTATTATTATTATTTATTAAATTTAATACCCCGCCCCAATCGGGGGGACCCGACTCTGGGCGGCTTACAACCCAATAAAAACAGAAATAAAACCCAACTCAATATCATTAAAAACATCAGAATTAAAAACATCAGAATTAAAAAATCATCACAGAATTAAGACAACGCAGGACTACACATCAGTATTCCCATATTCCAACCCAGGGAGGCAGTTCTTATGTAAGCCACTTGGTGTGGGAACCCACGTTCCCAGGTCCCCAAACCTGTCCTGCCAGCCAGGTTTTCACGCCTTTCCGGAATGGTAAGAGCTCTGTCTGAAGGCGCAGTTCGGTGGGCAGGAGGTTCCAGAGGGTCGGGGCGGACACGGAGAAGGCTCTCCTCCTAGTGCAGGCGAGGCGCGCCTTTCTCGCCGAAGGGATAACAAGGGAGCCTCTCCGATCCGCCCTGGTGGGACGGACAGAAGTTCTTGGGATGACGCGGTCTCTTAGGTATCCTGGCCCACTACCATATAGGGCTTTAAAGGTAATAACCAGCACCTTGAATTGCACCCGGAGACATACTGGCAACCAGTGCAGCTCCCGGAGCAGTGGCGAAGCATGAGCATAACGCCCACGCCCCACCACTACCCAGGCTGCTGCGTTCTGGACCAGCTGGAGTCTCCGGATGGTCGTCAGGGGCAGCCCCATGTATAAAGATAAGGGGCGGGGTTCTTGCATTTCTGGCCATGATCTCCCCCCACCCCCACTTCTATTCTTTTAGCATGAAACTAAGCTTCTCAATGACAGCAACAGATGGAAACTATCAAAACTGGTAAAATAAATTCTGTTGGGAGTCCATTTTCCCACACACACAAAAATTATGGCCTATGTAAAAGCCAGGCTATATAGTCTTGGGTCATGTAGGGTAGGAAGAAGCACAAGCTGGAATTAAAATATCAGCAACCTGAGATATGCAGATGCCACCACGCTAATGGCAGAAAGCGAAGAAGACCTAAATAACCTCTTGATGAGAGTGAAAAAGGAGAGTGCCAAAGCTAGTCTGAAACTCAACATAACCCCCGCCCCTCCAAAAAAAAAAAAAAAAGATCATGGCACCTGGTCCCATCACTCCCTGGCAAATAGAAGGGGAAGAAATCGAAGCAATGACAGACTTTACTTTCTTGGGATTGAAGATTACTGCAGATGGTGACTGCAGCCATGAAATAAAAAAGACACTTACTTCTTGGGAGGCAAGCTATGACAAACCTAGGTAGCATAGAGAAATCACCCTGCCAACAAAAGTCCACACAGCTAAAGCAATGGTATTCCCAGTAGTAATGTGAGAGCTGGACCATAAGGAAGGCTGAGCGCAGGAGAATATGTTACCTACAAAATTGTTACCTTTTAAATTTGGGGGATTGTCCCACAGGCAAGGTTGAATCAGGAACCAAAGACCACATTAGATTGTGGGTTAAAATAAAAAGGAGTTCATTAAACTGAAGGTACCATTCAATTAAACAAAGTTCACCCACAAAATGAGCCCCTAATTAAGTTGATGTAGAAGAGAGAGCTGGAGTTCTGTTGATGTGAGAGTTCCCTAGACTGCAAGGAGATCAAACCAGTCAATCCTAATGGAAATCAACCGTGTTTGCTCCTTGGAAGGACAGATACTGAAGCTGATGTTCAAGAACTTTGGCCACCAAATGAGAAGAGAGGACTCACTGGAGAAGACCATGATACTTCGAAGGCAAAAGGAGAAGGGGGCGGCAGAGGAATAGATGGCTAGATGGCATTGTTAATGTAGTGGGCATAGATCTGGGCGGGCTATGGAGGTTGGTAGATGACAGAGGAGAGTGGCGTGCAGTGGTCCATAGGGTTGCAAAGGGTCGGACTCAATTGTGTGACTGAACAACAACAAATATAGTCTTGGGCAACCTCCACAGTCCCAGAGTGATTTCAGAAGATGGGAATAGTAAACCTCTTTTGAGTTCTTGGAAACTAGGAAACTTTGGAAAGGGTCACTATAAGTCAGAATTGACTTAATGCTACATTATTGTTATTAGTTATAAAGAGGAAGGGAGAGAGGAATAGAAGTTATAGAAGGAAGGGAACATGATGGTGGTCCCATCTCAGAGTGAGAACTATGTTTTCCCTTATAGGTCCATGGTGTGCTGATTTGATCTTTTAGTAATTAAAGTTAAAGAACACCTGAAGGCCCAAGATTGAGAAACCCTGGGTTAGACCAAAAACAATAACTTCTGGAACATTTAATTGATCAGTTGATGAAGGGTGCAATTCTTTATCCCATCTCCTAGCAGAAAACTCAGGCGAACTCAGTCGGGTTTACTTCTGAGCAAACATGTATCTGCTTAAATTGTAAACCTATTTAGTGAGATTAACAAAACAGTACAGTGAAGAGATCAACTATTGTTAACATAAGTACCTAGGAGACTGTTTGTAGTTGAGCTATCTTAATTAGAAGAGGAATTCCATACTTTCATATCAAAAGGAATGCCTCTTCCGAGAAGTCTATGATATGATTTTCAATTTTTGTTACAGAATGCCTGTTTTTAATTATATACAAACATAACAATTAATCAATTGAAAACACTCCATATAATCAATCATCTTTATTTGAGGATGAACCAATTTTAAAGAAAATCATCCCAAATAAACCTGTTAAGGTTTAAATAGGCAGATGATTTTGTCTATATGTCACCTTGGATTTGGGAAAAACAGACCTTGAAATATATTCTTCCTTGAAGAATTTTGGAACATTATTCATGAGCACTTTTAATGCCTGAGAATGTCTGATGAGAAAAGTACCTTTTGGATGAAAAGAAGTCTAGTTTTAATGTTACCCATTCTTATTGACTAGTTCTCTCTTTTGAATTTTTAAAGTCAGTAAAATGTTTTGAAATAATGTTGCCTCCCTTATATTTCTTATTCTAGTCTATCATAATTGTTATTGCACATAAGATCCCATCCTTCATTACAAAGAAAAGAGACTTAAACATATGAACCTTGCTCTAAAATAACGAACTCCTTCTTTTGACATCTTTTTGTGAAAGAATGAATGAAATTCAATACTTCTATTAGATGTGTAGCCTTAGAACATGTTCTCTAGAGTTTTGAAAAAGAAAAATGGTAAAAACTAAGGAAATGTTGAGGCCTTTACATCTGGACTGAGACATCAGACATATCTAAATTCATTTTATCTTTTGTTGTTGTTGTTGTTGTTGTTCAGTCGCACAGTCGATTCCGAGCCTCTGCGACCCCATGGACCACTGTCCGCCAGGCACTCCTGTCCTCTACCATCCCCCTCAACTCGCTCAGCTCTGTGCCCATTGTCTCCACAATACCATCTAGCCATCTCATCTTGGGCCATCCCCTTCCTCTTTTGCCCTCGACCTTTCCAAGCATCAAGGCTTTCTCAAGTGAATCCTCTCTTCTCATCTGATGTCCAAAGTACTTTAGCTTCATCTTTATTATTTGACCTTCTAATGAGAAGTCAGGGTTGATTTCTTCTAAGATTGACCTATTTGTTCTCCTCGCTGTCCATGGGACTCTCAAAACCCTTCTCCAACACCACATCTCAAAGGCGTCTATTCTTCTGCGCTCAGCTTTCCTAATGGTCCAGCTCTCACAACCATACATTGCCACAGGGAATACCACTGCTTTGACTATGAGAATTTTTGTTTGTAATGTGATGTCTCTACTTTTCACTATGCTCCCCAGGTTTCTCATTGCTTGCCTCCCAAGAATCAGTCGCCTTTTTATTTCATGGCTGCAGTCTCCATCTTCAGTGAGCTTTGATCCTAAGAAAGTAAAATCTGTCACTGCTTCTATTTCTTCCCCATCTATTTTCCAGGGACTGATAGGGCCTGTTGCCATTATCTTGGTTTTCTTGATACTGAGTCTCAAGCGAGCTTTTTCACTTTCTTCTTTCAACCTAAACAGGAGCTTCTTTAGGTCCTCCTCACTTTCTGCCATGAGGGTGGTATCATCTGCATATCGTAAATTGTTGATGTTTCTTCCAGCAATTTTGATCCCAAACTGTGATTCCTCCATCCCTCCATTGCGCATTATGTGTTCTGTGTATAAGTTGAATAAGTAGGGTGACAAAATGCATCCTTGTCTTCCTCCTTTTCCTATTCCAAACCACTCCGTCATTCCATTTTCTGTCCTAACTGTTGCTTCTTGATTCAAGTACAGATTTCTCATGAGGCCTATAAGGTGTTCCGGTATTCCCATCTCTTTAATTACTTGCCACATTTTGTTGTGGTCGACACAGTCAAAAGCCTTAATGTAATCAATGAAACAGAAGTAGACTTGTTTCTGATATTCCTTTGCTTTTTCCATGATCCATCTTATGTTGGCAATGTGGTCTCTAGTCCCCCTGCCTCTTCTGAAACCCGCCTGCACTTCTGGTAATTCTGTATCCACATACTGTTGCAGTCTATCCTGTATTATCTTGAGCATCACCTTGCTAGCGTGTGGGATGAGCGCAATTGTTCGATAATTTGAACATTCTTTGGCATTACTCTTTTTGGGTAGTGGGACATATACAGATCTTTTCCAATCCTGTGGCCATTGTTGTGTTTTCCAAATCCGCTGGCATATAGAATGCAATAATTTGATTCCATCATCTTGTAGGGCTTTGAAAAGTTCAACTTGGATACCATCAACTCCACTGGCTTTGTTATTTGCAGTGTTTTTAGGGCCTTTCTGACTTCACTCTCTAGAATGTCTGGCTCATGTTCCATGTTCTCATCATCTTTGGTAGCCTTTAAAAATGTTTTAAATGAAATGCAGCTATGAAGAGTGGCCTTTGATTGGCACATCAGAAGAGTGAATATGTTTAACTCTTTCTCACATATTATTTTCCTAGTGAGTCCATTAGCAGCTTGTACTGTTTGCTATAATAATAATTTTGTATAAGAAATTATTCTGGGTTGAAAGGATTTTTGCAGAAGATACTCCACTCAGGGAACACTGAAATGAGGCTCCTTTCATGTCCCCAAGAGCTGGGACAGAGATGGGCAGTCAATCCGTCATGCAGTATCCGTGTCTCAAACTGCCAACTTGTCAGCCTTCCAGTTAACAAGGCGAGCTTTTTAACCATTGAGCTACCACAGCCCCGTACTGTTTGCTCAGGAGTGATGATATATAGGGATAGGTGCCAAACATCCTGTGACCATGGCCTGGCAATGGACCACTTCTGATTTTCCCAGGCTATTTTAGCCATCTCGGCAAGAGCCAAAAATGAACTAACAAAATCACTACTGTTGCTGTCACCATTTCATGCGACATCTTGCCTTACTCTGACAATTAAGCAGCTACCTGCCAGTTGCCCACCTCTGGCAGAACCTAATTCCTGTGCGGCTATTGGCTACCTGCAGCCTCTGTTTCCTTTACCTGCTTCCTCTACAGAATGGAAGAATGCTTTGGCACCCTTCAGCAAGCACAGAAGGTTCCTACAGTGGTTCACTGAACTACAGCCATGGCCACAAATCTGGCCGTGGTATAGCCCCCAATCGGTTCCAGGGGAGGGATCATACCTGATGTAATATGTGACTGGGATATCCACACATAGATTCTCACACTAAATATACAGTACAGTCAAACCTCACATAAAGAGCACCTCGTTTAAAGAGTAACACGCTTAAAGAGCAGAAATTTCTCTGAATGTTCGCTTCGCTTAATAAATAAAACCAACCAAAAACTTGCTTAATGAATAAATCGGGGTTTGCATCCCCTCCACAATTGGTCATTTACAATGGTGTTTTGCTTAAAGAGCAATCCTGTGGAACGCATTATGCTCTTTAAGCGAGGTACAACTGTATATGCTTATTGGCTGAAATTGTGTTGCTTAGCAGAGTAAATTACACCAAAGTAGACCCTTTTGAATCAGTGAGTATTTTAAAATCACAACCAGGCGTACCCTGCTAACAGCAACCTAGCTAATCTTTCTCACACTAGGTCAGGTGAAAGGAACTGCAGAATGAACTCACCAAAAGGTAGATTCACTTTGGCAATTTCACATCTGGCCTAGACACAGAAGAAGTGTACTGGGGGGGAGGGGTCTTTTAAATTTTTAAGAACCTATATATACTCGAGTATAAACTGACCCGAATATAAGCCAAGGACCAGAAATTTTGACCTGAAAACCCAGGAAAATAGCTTGACCCTAGTACAAGCCAAGGGTGAGAAATGCAGCAGCTACTAGCAAGCTTCCACAATCAAAATACATGAAAATATGATAAAATTAATTAAATTGTTGGCACATCTCAATCCAGCGCAGTCTTGGGACCCTCATGGTCTTTGACCCGAGTATAAGCCGAGTCCCCTTTTTGGGGCTAAAAAACTCAGCTTATACTTGAGTATATACAGTAAAACAAAAATCTTAATTGAGCTTTGTGATTTTTTTTTCAATGTTGAGATAAAGATAACTGCAAGTTGTTAGTGTATATACATATGAATAACAGATGCTCAGTGAAAAATAGATTTGGTCATGTTTTTAGTATTTGGAAATGTGCCTCAGAAAGCAAGCAAACACGTGCGCTTGCCGTTGATCCATTTTAGATACATCATGATGTCACATTGCCCTCAGCAACTTGGTTGCAATTGGCTGACTGCAATTTCCTTTAAGCCAGGTGAAAGCAAGAACTATTATTATCATAGCATCATAGAAGTGTAGAGCTACAAGCAACCCTGTGGGTCACCAAGTACCACAGTCTGTTGATGGAGGACTTCCACAGCTAAAGCATCCCCGACAGATGGTTATCCAGCCTCTGTTTAAAAATCTCCATTGAAGGAGAATTCACCACTTTCTGAAACAGACTCCATTTCGCTGTCACACAGTGTTTGGTAGGGATAGGACTTGGGGGTTTAACCTAAATGAAAACCTCCATGAAAGAGACTCCTTCTTTCAGCTTTGGAGTCTTTTATGTCTTCCCAGTTGGCACCATCTGAAATCTGTATGATTTGGGATTCCCAAAGAGAGCATACAGTCTGGTCAGGTTATCCTGCTATGGTAACAGAGTAGACCATACTGCCAGCGATTCAATGCCAAGTGTCAGGCGGCGGTTAACTAACCTGACAAACCCTGAGAATTAACGGCCTTGGGTGCAAAGTCCACAGGGAAGGGTGATGGTCCCCAAGTGGATTAAATCCCACTTGAATCCATCTTGATGGAGGGCAGCAGCTTCATCAATACTGGCCTGGGGCTGAGGAGGACTTTGTGTGCAAAAAGGACTCAGGGCCAGAAAGTGACTCGTGGAACTGGTTCAGTAATATGGGTGTCATGCTGCAATGTGGAAGGCAAATGAAAGGCCACTGCATTATGTTCTCAGGACAGTCTTCATGGCTGATTGCAATGAGGATCGCCAATTTTTTGATTTGGATACAGAAGAAGAAGAAGAAAAAGAAAGAAAAAAAGAGAGGGTGCCAAAATTTATGGATCTCTTATGGCTTTCTTCTATCAGGTTTCTTCCACATGACCCATGTATGTAAAGACCTTCCTCACCTGTCATTTCTTCCCCACTAGCAGCAGCTCAATTATTCCCTCCCTATTGCCATTCCTTTCCCATCACCCCAAGCCCTGTTCTTCTTCCCTTTCTGTAATTTCTTTCCTATGGTATACCCTGTTCTTCCTCCTTAGCTGTCATTTTCCAAGCCCCAGCTCTCCTCAATGATATCACCTCAAGAGACTGAGTTCTTTCAGGTTTACTGATGTCTGAGGAAGGCTTTGAAGGCTGCTGAAGTGACTAGAAGGGATAAATTCAGGAATGAGATTATAAGGGAAAGAATCGGAACAGAACCAATCTTCAACTATATACAGAGACAACAAACCAAGTGGTTTGATCATTTGGAGAGAATGTCTTGGAATTCCATACCATACAAGGCATATGTGGAAAGAGGAGAAGGACAAAGACCACAAGGCAGACCCAGAGGAATATCAAATAAATATTGCAAGAACACCAAATGGAGACAGCTAGAAATGCCAGAGCAAGAACCTTGTATCATCCTTGACACCTGAAGGTGTAAACGAGGAAGTAAAGAAGGAGGCGGAGAAGGTTTACTAAATGTCTGGAACATGTAGTATCCACAAAAATAAAGAGAAGTTCCTCAAAAGATTCCCAAAGTTTCCCTGGAACACATCCTTGACACTTATTGTCAGGAAGAACTTTCTATCATTTAGTCAAAATCACATTTCTTGTAATTTGAAGCCATTCATTTGAGCCCTTCCCTTTGGGATAGCAGAAAACCTTGTTCTTTCTTCCATGTGAGGATGGTTACATGTTAATCTCTGTCATCCGTTCTTTAGGCCATAAGTACCCAACTCTCTCTCGTGTTCCTGATAATGGGTTGGTTTTCAGACTTTTTGCCATTTTGCTGACTTTCCTATGGATTTGTTCCACTTTCTTGCTATCCCTCATCAACTGTGTTGCACAGAAGTGGAAACAGTCTTCCAGGATGGTTTGATCAAAACAGAAGAGAATAGTCATCTTGTTTACCTTCATTTGAATACTGTACTTTAGTTGATCCTGCCAGAATTAAATTAGCATTTTCCCTTGGCTACCAAGTCATGTTGCTGATTTATGTTTAGCTTACAGTTTACTAAGGTTCCTTTTCATATGTACTGTTATCAAGTCAAGTGTCACAGAGTCTATATTCGTGCACTGCCTTTTCCTGCCTGAATGCAGAATGTTACATTTATTCATACTGAAATACATGGTGTTTGTTTCGAGCCATTTCTCTAATCTGTTAAAAATAATCTTGATTTTTGATTCAGTCTTCTGAAGTGTTAAGTATCTCTCCTAGTTTGGAGTCATCTGCACATTTCATGAACATCCTTGTTACATTCAGGCTTCATACAAATAATGTTCAAACATGTTGAATAACATTGGTTTCAGTACACAACCCTCAGGCATCCCACTTGCCACAGCTCTCTAGGTGCCCAAACTACAGCCTGGGGGCTGGATTCGGGCACAAGCCAATTCATCCGGCCCGCACCACCCTTGTCGCTCCCAGAAGCGGAAGTAAACTTCTTTGCATACTTATCTGTTATGCTAACCATGTTATGCTAACCATGTTATGCTAACCATGTGCCCATACGTGTGTGTTTTACTTCTGCTTCTGGGAGTGATGAAGGTGTTGTGGGGTGGATGAATTGGCATCAGGGGCCAGATCCAGCCCCCGGGCCATAGTTTGGGCACCCCTAAACCATGTGATCGGCCCATGGCCTGAAAAGTTTGGGCACCCCTGCTCTAGGATGATGAGGCACCTTTGACAAACATTTTGTATCTACTATATGTCAGCCACTGATAAATTAACATTGCCTAGCCCGCATATTTTAGCTTGTCTGAAAGAATATCATGATGGATCTTGTCAAAATTGACTTGCAGGGACTCTTCTGGGCTTGGATGACTATTTATCTATTCAGTACTTACCGATTGTTCCTTTCAGTCTCTGAATTCAAAGATATCAGAGAGTAAACAAAACAAAATGACAAAAAACATTGTGGCACTTTAAAGATTAACGGTTGTATTTTAATGTTAGCTTTCATTGATCAAGTCCACTTCGTCAGTCATAAGAGTTAGACATCATGGCATCAATTTATACACATAGGGTAAGGTAAAGCTCACCCTTGCTCAAAAGCCAGTCGTATCTGACTCTAGGGTTCAGTGCTCATCTCTGTTTACAGCCAAAGAGCCAGCACTGTTTGTGTCTGCAGACATTTCCGTGGACACGTAGCAGGCATGCCTTGACACCGGAGTGCACAAAACACTGAAGTGGAACTTATTTATCTACTTGCAATTTCTTGCTTTCAAACTGCTAGGTTGGCAGGAGCTGGGACAGAGATGGGAGCTCATTCCATTGTGCAGTACTAGAGTATCGAACTCCGACCTTCCAGGCATCAAATTCAGCATCTTAACCACTTGAGCCACATGGTTAGCATAACAGATAAGTATACAAAGCAATGTGTCTCTGCTCTGTATTCTTTCCTTTTCTTTGTCAGCTGATGCCAGGATTTTTTTGTTGCTGTTTTTACTGTTGATCTGTTTGGTTCGTTGCTAGCATGTGTACAGTAAAGAAAGCAGCATGCACATGTATGTAATTCCAAGTACTGTACCTGTAAGTAAAGAAACTTTTATTATTCTTTCTCCTGCAAATGACTCTGAGTTAGTTATTGTGACTTTGAATGCTCTTTAATGAGAACGGGTGGAGTCTGGGAGATTTGTAGGTATTCATCTCTGTGGGTCTCTGTACTTCTACTACACAACTAAAGAGAATTTTAACAGAAATTGAAAGTTCTGCAACATTAGCTGTTATTGCCTGTGGTGACAGCAGAAAGCAAAACAAACATACAATAAAAAGTCATCAAGAAAAAGGAATAGAACCAAACCTTGCTGCTAATGGTGAACTGCAACTTCAATAAATTGTCAGAACATTTTTCTTCACCTAGCCCTGAAATATTTGATGAAAAACTCCTTCCAATGCTTCTGCCTATACAAAAGACCATTGGATGCAGAGCTCTTCTTTGAGCAGAACTAATAAAAATAACGCCTTATTGCCCATTAATAAAGGTTAATCTTCTGAGTTCATAAAAATGTTTGTAGGCAGTCAAACCATTAACTTATGGTATGTTGTTCCAGTCCTAGGGGGAAAAGTGTATATACAGTATTTAACATTTTCATCAAGTCAATTAAATCTACCCTGTATCATACAGTATATACTTTTTCCATTTACTTATTGGAGAAGAAGAAAAAGACAATGTGTCTATGCCTTCAACACAGAAGGAAGTGAATTAATAACTGAATTCACTGCTTCAAAGTGTTCCTTGAGGCTTATGGTAGCTCTCAATGAACAAGCACTTTCTAAATGTTGAGTGCTTGCCATTTCCAGATACTCTGCTGGTAAGGCTTGGTAGCTGAATGGTTTAGGTATGGTTGGGTGTTCTCAATTCCCCACTGTGCTTCCTGGGAGAAGAGCCAGCTTGTGTAGTCATGGGCAAGCTGCACAGTATCCAGGGCGCTCCTAGAAAAATGGAATGATCACTTCTGGGGGAAAATTGTTTAGCATGAAACCAGTCCGTGGTGCAAAAAAGTTTGGGGACCCCGGATTTAAAGAACAAACCTCATAGGTTCCCTTTTTAAAAACACTGAGGTGCCATTAAAAGAGACATCTCAGTGTTTGAAGCATCTACTTTAAAAGCTTAGGAATGTAATACACTGTCATGTAGTCGACTCTGACAACCAACAAGTCTCCAGATGTTCAGGCAGCATTCTTTTTTAGTCCTCTCTGGATATAGCAGGGATTGAACCTTAGGTACTCAAAGTATTTGTTCTAATACTAAGTCACAGTCCCTACTCCAGTGATGGCTAACCCTGGTACTCCAGGTATTCTTGGACTTCAATTCCCAGAAGCCCTGATCAGCATTCCTGCTGATCAGACTCCTGGGGATTGAAGTCCAAGAACACTTGGAGTGCCAAGGTTGGCCACCACTGCCCTATTCTGTCTTCTGACTCTCCCATCTGCATTTCCCTAATGCCGTGATGGTGAACCTTGGCACTTCAAATGTTCTTGGACTTCAATTCCCAGAAGCCCAAGCACCCTGTGAATCCACACAAATGGGTTTACTGTGATTCATCTGGCCCACGCTGCCCTCATTGCTTCCGGAAGCGGAAGTAAAACGTGCCAGTGATTCAGTGATTCAAAACAGCCAGTGATTCAATGCTGAGTGTTGGGTGGCAGTAAATAACCTGACTCCCTAAAGGGGCCAACGGCTATGGGTGGATGAGCCACTGGAAACCATCATATTCAGCCCTACAGTAAAATGAGCGGAGGAGGAACCACTTGACTCTTCTGATTCCTAACAGTCATGGAAGTGAGAGGCTGTGCCAGATGGACTGGCTGTGAAGGCACATCCTGTTAATATCCTCAAGACTGCTGCAGTCCATTGTAGTCCTGGTGTCAAATCCTGTATGTCTCATTTCATTTGTGCCACAGGAGATGGCTCCGTGATCAAAGTGTGTGGGTCACTTCATGGCAAGCTGGGATCCACCTTAAACAAATTCATGCCAATGGCATTCTTCCTGAAAACATTTTCAGGGGAAAAAAATATAAACTTGGACACGAGTTGCAGCTGCCGCTGCCACCACCATTGACAATGACGACGACAATGATAGAGAGAGATATTGGGCAGTTCAGGTCATCCCAGTGATGCTTGAATCAGTTTGGATGCACCTGCAAGTAATAAAAGTTTGCTCTTAATATTTTCAGGTTAATTTTTCTGAAATTTGAAGTGCCAGAGTGGTGGTTCCTGTAATAAAATAAAGAAGAACCAAAGTCTAAGGATGTTGGCAGCTGAAGCTTTAATGAAGGACAAAAGCCCTCCTGGAAATTCCAATCACTGAGCCCTAGAGAGAGATCATCTCAACCTCACCAGGCATTGTTTATTGCCCAACTACCTGATCAGCACTCCAGATGGAGTAAGCCCCTGTCGTCTATCCAAGCTGCTGCCAACCTAGCAGTTCGAAAGCAAGAAATTGCAAGTAGATAAATAGGGACCACTTCAGTGGGAAAGGCAAGAGTGTTCCATGTGCTTCAGCATCTTGTCATGCCTACAACATGACCATGGAAACATCTGCAGATGCAGGCAGCGCGGGCTCTTTGGCTGTAAATGGAAATTAGCACCAGCCCCTCGAGTCGGACATGACTGGCTTTCGAACAAGGGAGACCTTTACCTTTACCTATCTTCCCTGAAAAAGACCTCTTACAAGGGTAGCTTGATATATCACTTCATAGACTGGCTGCGTTCTAGAATTGTCTTGCTTTTTCTGTTAGGTAGCCATGCTGAGTTTTTGTCACATTCAGGGCTGTGTGCAGGCTTTGATTGAGTAGGTCAAAGTAGGACTAGGTGCTATTTTCAATCCTTCCCTCCCCAACACCCCATTATCTACTTTTATTTTTTAAAACCTAGCACCAGCCTTTGTTAGAAGAACCATATTTTTCTTGTAGAACTTTGCCTACAACCTGATTGATTTGGGTTATCTGAAATAGAAAATCACTTATATTTTTGAAGGAGCAGGAAAAGTTTTGTCAGTGGAAACCAGTCCTGAAAGTTAGTAAAAGTAAACAAAGGTTTTCCTTGCTTGAAAGTCAGTTGTGTCCAACTCTAGGGTGCTGTGTTCATCTCAATTTACAGCCAAAGAGTCTGCGTCTGCAGACATTTCCATGGTCATGTGACAGGCATGGGACGCTGTTACTTTCCCCACCAAAGCTGTACCTATTTATCGACTTGCAATTTCTTGCTTCTGAACTGCTAGGTTGGCAGGAGCTGGGACAGATATGGCAGCTCACTCAGTCATGCAGCACTTGGGTCTCGAACTGCTGACCTGCCAACTTTCCAGTCCTCAAGTTCAGCATCTTAACTGCTAAGTCACTACAGTCCCTCCTGAAAGTTATTTAGGCAAAAATACTGAGGGGGTTGGTGAGTGAAGAAGGAAAGAAGTTTCACTTGCCTTTACATACATGTAAATCCTAAACTAGAGTAGAATCAATTAAGTGAAGTGATGATTTTAATGTACTTATCTCCCTGCTGTGGAATGGAATCTGTTGTTGTACTTTCAACAAAGTACTATTCGACATCATTTGTTGAAAGGCACAGAAAGGTACTCTCTGCTTTTTTTGAAAATGATGACATTTATCCTGCAAACTCCCAGAAATAATATAGCTGTGCAAAGAGGTGTAAGCCATAAAATCCAAGTTCATCACAATAAGGGACTATACTATGATATAGATATTATTATTTTTTTAAAAAAAGTGGCTAATCTTGTCCTATACAATTTAACCTGATTTTCTCTATATATATTTTGTAGCCTCTGTTCTTTTTATTAAAGTCCATCAGGTAAGTAAAGTCATCCCAAAATAAATGTTTTTTTTAAATATTGGCTTAATTTATAGGCTGTGTAAACTAGATGCATTAATTAGAACAGTTTTGTGTGTGTTTATATTTCACATTTCAGCTGGGGGAGAAAATGGCACACTGAATGGTTATTAACAAGCCACAGCAGCAATTTGCAACTCCTGATGGAGGCTCATCAAATTAGCTCGACCCCGAAGCTGAGAATAAAGAAGCTGTAGCTATTTACCAAAGTCAATTGACAAAATCCTTCAAAATATGTTGAATGCACAGATGTAACATTAAAGAGAGATGGTGAATACATGGTTAGCTTCTTGATTCTTTTGATATCAATGGGATTGAGGCATGCCTGACAGCACCAGGCTCTTATTGGTACCCAATGTGAGATTGTCAACTATTGAGAGATCATAAAATTGTACATGATAGAACATCAAAATATGTGGACTATAGAAGAGATAGTCTTAGGTTCGAATATGTAGTGTCAAGCAAAGCTCTGCCAATAGGTAGAGTGAGGCAGCTGCCTCAGACAGAAATTTAGGGGTATTATGAAAGAAGTGGAAATGATTACTGTATTTTTTGGCATATAAGATGCACACACACACCCTTAAATTATACAGGAAAATGGAGTTAGTCTTGTGTGCCAGTAATCAAAATTATCATATTAAACATTCAGTTAGCCTACCACACTCAGGTTTAAAAGACCCCTTCCATGGCTCCTAGCAATCAGCGGTGGCCGGAGCCGGGCAAGGGCGGCTTCAAAAAGACCCCTCTTCCTCCATCGATCCATACAGTAGTTTAATTTATTGTTAACTAGCCAATGGATCTGGCTTTGCCCACATTTGTCCTATCTTCAACCCAGAGCCCTCTTTCTTTTCCTTGTTTTTCTTTTTGCAAATTTCTCTCTCTCTCTCTTTTAATTATCACCACCACCTTCTTTTTCAACAGTAACTCACAGCTAGAGTAGGTCTGTTGAATTAGTCAGGATTTGGTGAGTCAACTCTTTTATAAGCTCCATTGATTCAATGAGCCTACTCTAGTTGCAACTTGCTACTAGATTTCAGCCTTTGTCTATTTTTACCCATCGCTGCCTTTAATTGCACCTCTTTTCAATCTTTGATCCTAGTCCTGTGAGGGAGGACAAAGGTCAAAGAAAGACAGAAAGAAAGGGGAAATAGGAACGTGGGGCAGAAAGGAAACAGGAGTCCTCTGAATTGGAACTATTATGCATTGTTTTTACTACATGCCATGAAGTCACTATTGGGGATTTTTTTTCTTTTGGTTATTCCCTCTAATTAGGTAAAACATAAGATAGAAAAAATAATAGCACAGAGAAATGTGGAGATATCAGCTCAGTCTCATCAATCTTTGCCTTTTGGGTTGTTGTTTTTTTGGCACACTAACTAACATTTTGTGTAATAAAAATCACACTAGAAACATTTAAAGTAGAAAATGTTATATTTACTTACAGTTACCATTTGTAGTCAGAAGGGGGGGAAAGGCAAAGGAGTTTACAGCATTGGAGACCCTGAATTCTTGTTGGTTGGTCAGAGAGGGAAATAGCTATCTTTAAAAGACTGAAGCAAGAAAACAAACAGGAAGAGGAGGCAGGTGGCAGGGACATGTCTCAAGTGCCAGGGGCTGGAAAAAGAACTTTATATATCAAATTAGCAGCAAAAGGCAATCACATTAAGCTGTAAACCCCCTCTTCCTGAAAGCCAGTGATGGGCCGTAACAGGTTCTCACCAGTTTGCCAGAACCGGTAGTAACTTTCCCCAATGTCCCAGCTTTTTTTTTTTTTTGGGGGGGGGGGGACCCATTATATTGACATACTACTGGTACCACAGTTCCTAAAAAGGCCTGGCAGCCTGGCTTGGGGTTTTTAAGCAAAGCCTTGGAGTTGCCTCATCAATAAGCTACACCTGTGCTGTTCCAATTGCTGTTCCAATTGGAGAACCCTTAAGGAGGTACAGCTGTACCGGAAAGAGCAAGCCCAGCTGTGGCCCGGTGTGGGTGGCTATAAGACCTGCTGCCACCCCCCAACAGACTTCCAGCCTCTTCTGGTCCGGCCCGAAGAGAGCGAGCCCAGCTGTGGCCCGGTGCGAGTGGCTACAAGACCTGCTGCCGCCCCCCAACAGACTTCCAGCTTCATCCGGTCCGGCCCGGAGAGCGAGCCCAGCTGTGGCCCAGTGCAGGCCGCCCCCCCAACAGACACCTGGAGCTGAGAGAACTAGTTTCGAGATTGTTGAATGTATTGTACTGGACCTGTCTCACCTGCCAGCTCTCCCGAGCCTCACCCCACGCCGGGTTTTAAAGACCACTGCGGCAGGATGTTTCCCTGCCGCCTGGATGTTGGAAGAGCTGTGCGAGGAGGAGTCTCGTCGGGAGCGCCTGGACCTGTCTCACCTGCCGGCGCTCCCGAGCCTCACCCCACTCCGGGCTTAAAAGACCGCTGCGGCAAGTTTGCTGCCATGGTTTCCAGAGCATGCTTGTGTTTAGGGTGAGAGCCCTGACATTTTTTGGATCATGTACTGTATTTTTCTTTCTTTCTTTTTATTGTATTTTTATATTGTATTGCATTACTGAGACTATCATGTATATGTAACCAGAATTGTATTTTTGTAACCTTGTTTTGCAGTGTGGTTTTGTTTTATTGCACTGCTGTATTGTATTGTTATATTTATTGTATTATACTGTATGACCTTTGATTATGCTATATGTTATATTACTTTTGATTGTGTTATATGTATGGTTTCTGTAAACCACCCTGAGTTGGTTGTACCGAGTAGGGCGGTATATAAATCGAATTAATAATAATAATAATAATAATAATAATAATAATAATAATAATAATAATAATAATAATAATAATAATAATAATAATAATAATAATAATAATAGCAGCTGTTTTACATTTACATTAAGGCAATTATCCTAGAGAACCGGTACGATGACCATATCCATCTTGCAACATGGTGCTGCCCAGGCACTTATGCTAACAGGTAAGTGACAGGTTTATGTTTGGTGGGTGGGTGGGTGTATTTTAATGTGATTTTTATTTATTTATTTGTTTATTTAATTTATGGGTTTGTGTTGTGGGTGGGTTGAGGGGTGTGTGTGTGTGTGTGTGCTTATTTTTATTTTATTATTTTTTCCTTTGGCCCCGCCCGCGACATCATGACATCATGACATCAGCTCTGCCCACACTGTGATGATGTCATTTATTTACTCCAATTTCTATACCGCCCTACTCGGCTGGGCCGACTCAGGGCGGTTCACAAGCAAAGAGTAAACAGTAAATTCATAGACACATCACATAAATATACAATATATAACTCAACATCGTTCCATCACAAAAGTTCAGTGATCAAGGAAACATCTGCAAACACAGGCAGTGCTGGTTCTTTGGCTGTAAACAGAGATGAGCACTGAACCCTAGAGTCGGAAAAAATTGGCTTTTGAGCAAGCGCAACCTTTACCTTTTTCTTACTTCCAAGGTTCACCTATCATATAAAAGGTCAAAGAAATGTAATGCAGTCAAAACCCAGTTTACGATCGAGGTCCGTTCAGACAGCCTTTCTTGTAAACCAAAATACAGTAGCTGTAAACTGAAGCATCCATAGAGAGGCATTAAATTTTTTTAAAAGGTTCTGAATTGATCGTTGTAAACTAAAAAAAAATACATTAAAATTTCGAAAACCGGGATGCATTTCCATAGGATTTGCCGTTGTAAACCGTGGCAAACTTTAACCAAGGCATTTGCAAACCGAGGTTTTACTCTATATCTAACTACGATTTCTTTGTAACTAGGTAACAAATTCAGCCAGCTGAACAGCTAAATAACTTTCTTTCCTGATATCTTTTAAACACAGCCTGGCTATCCTACTGCGACCAAAAATTAAAAAGCAACCACCCCCTTTCCACACTCAAATCCCTAGATGTGCCTAAAGTAGCCTTTCTATTCGGATGTCTCTGAGACATTCTTGATGGCAAATCTCCTAGTTATACTGTCTGGCAAGGACAGGACTGTAGATCCCAACATCTGAAAGATCCAATGCTTCAGAAGGTTGCAGTGGCGGGTTGTCAAATTCTTCGCTACTCCACCGTGACATAATTACGTCATGGGCGTAGCCAACGTCATGACATCATAACGTCATGGATGGAGCAAAAAATAAATAAAAATAAAATATATATAAAAATGTCTGCATATGCATCAACCTCTATTTGATTCATGCACACTAAAAAATAGAGCTGTGCATGCATCAAATGGAGGTTTGCCGCACGCGCAGTTGGAAATATATTTCTGGAGGGGGGGCATAGAGGTGACCGAACTGATAACCCAGGGGTTTACCACCATGACCTGGAGACCCCCTCCTGATGGGGTGCTACCAGTTCGGGTGAACCGGTCTGAACCGGTAACATCCCATCACTGGAAGGCTGGCTGAAAGTATTTCTGGAATCTGAGTGAGATATATTCCGTCCCTCAGGAGACTTCATTTGTCCTTAAAACCCCCAAAAATGTTTGAAGATCTCATGATTAAATTCCTTCTTTTCAAGTGATTTTCTCTGTTTTGCTGAGATTCATATTTACCCTCCATTTCCTACACAACACCATTAGGCAAAATTCCGTTGTGTAGCTTTGCACTCGGCATAATCTGGATCAGAAACCATTAAATTCAAAGCTTCCTACTTTAGGTCTCAAGACTCCATACAGTTCTCTTTTGCCTGGGGAAGCCTTTGGGAACCTCAGGATTTGGAGAAATAACTTTTAAAAGTCAAAAATAATTGCTGGAGGTCCACTGCTGGGACCAGGAATGCTACCATTGATCTAGTGGCAATTTTTGACTTTTAAAGGCTCCCCTCCACACCCCTCTAAGTCATGGTGGGATAGTAAAAATTTTGACATCCCACCACTACTGAAACCCACTGTTAATATATGCAAAATTGCTATTATCCCAACAGTCACCTCCAACTTACCATGATCCTATGAATGAGTGATCTCCAAAATGTTCTGTCCTTAACAGCTCTGCTTAGCCCCTGCGTTATTTCTTTTTAATTCTTTCTACTGATGCTAATTAAACTCTTCTGGAAACATTTGAATAGCAAAGGATTAAAAAATATCCAGGTGAAGCAGTAATTTCTTTATGTTTCCATTTCAAGACAGCATCAAGTTTGGGACAGTCAGTTGAAGTGGAGAAGGTGTAATTATAAATTCCTTTAGGCTCTGGATCAAACCAGAATAAATTATCTTCTTTGAATGAATTGTCCTGGGTGCTGCAGATCCTGCTTGTATTATTATTATTATTATATTATTATATTTCAATTTCTATACCGCCCTACTTGGCATAGCCAACTCAGGGCGGTTTACAATACATATAAAATTACAGTAAAATTACAGTTACAAGTTCCTAGACAATATATTAATAAATCATAATAGTCGATATCAGCATTACAGAATACCAAAGCATAGATATTATTACAGTAACAAAGAATTCAATAAACAATAACAAAAAATTCGATAAACCTCATTCAAATTTACAGAAAGAAACGAGCAGGAATCTTCTGTGATTCCTGCTCGTTTGTCTGCATACCACATTAAATTTACATATGACAGAGATAGCAGAATCTCTTTTTCTCTTCTGAATTGCCCCTTGTAGTTCCTGATCTACTGAATTGGCTGAAAATATTGTTTATAGTTGAGGATATCCCTATCGTCTTCTCTAAGTACAGTATCTGATTCCAAATACTGGCTATCCAAATGGTGATCAGCCATGAAGATTGTCCTGGGAGCAATATAATGCAATGGGCTTCCATTTGCCTTCTGTATTGCAGCATGACACCTGTACCACTGATCCAGTTCCATGAGCCACTTTCAGGTCCTGAGCCCTTTGGCACACAAATTCCTCCTCTGCCCCAGCTGCTGCCCTTCATCAAGATGGATTTAAGTAGGATTAATTCACTTGGGGACCATCACCCTTCCCTGAAGGCGCTGTGGTTAAGGCTCACTGGATAAGAAGCTCACCTTGTTACCTGGAAGGCCTGCAAGTCAGCAGTTCAAGACCTGGGTACTGCATGATGGATTGATCGCCTATCTCTGCTGATCTCATTTGGGTGTCCCTTGAGTGGAGTTTCTCCAGCAAAAATCCTTTCAACCCAGAATAATTTCTGACACAAAATTATTATTATTACCTGTGAACTTTGCCACCGAGGGCCATTAGTCCTCAGGGTTATCAGATTAGTTAACCACCACTTGACAATCTACATTGAGTCACTGGCAGTATGGTCTACTCTATTACCATAACAGAATAACCTGCCCATACTGCTATCCCTATCAAATAACAATACAGGAAAGGAAATTCTCTGGAAAATGTACCTCTCTAGAACATCATGCCCAGCTATAATGTGTTTTAAAATAGGGCTCACTGCTTAAGAGTTGGGAGCTGCTAGACTGCTCCAAGTGGCCTTAATTCTTAGACAGCACAATTAATCAAGAATGCTAACAATTAAAACTGTGACACCATAATCACTGTCACTTGCTTTGCAGACTGGCACTGTGGTATTTTATTATTCATAACTTTTAGAGAAGCCTTAGGAGACTAGTCTTTAGAGAAGTAATAAGTTGCCTTCCATGAACAGATTAAAAACACATTTATGACCTGGGATAGTGTTCCATTTGGTGCTAATGAAAGGATTACATTAATCTATTAGACTTGAGTTCTCAAACTTGACATGCTGGCAAGGGAGGGCATTTTCTCAACTGGAGTCAATAACATTGCACACTCTATCAGAATGAAGAAAAGCTTCTTTTTTAGATTACAGCTCCCACAATATCACAGCCAGAATGTGGACTTGATCCATGAAAGCTCACATTAAAACACAATAGTTAGTCTTTAAGGTGTCATAAGGTTTTTGTCTTTTTGGTTTGCTTTGCTTCTTGTCTGATGCAGCCAGAATAGCCAGTAATTCTTCTGGATGGTGAATTCTGTGCATTCCAGAACAAAACAGTATGTTTTCCAAGTTCTGCCCCTGCTATTAAAGGGACTGTGCGATTGAACAACAACAACAGGTCAAGGACTCCCTTGCTTAAAAGCCAGTCATGTCTGACTCAAGAGTGAGGTGCTCATTTCCATTTACAGCCAAAGAGCTAGCACTGTCTGCATTTGTAGACATTTTCATGGTCATGTGCCAGACATGACTAGATGTTGGAGTGCACAGAACACTGTTACCTTTCCTGACAAAGTGGTGCCTATTTGTCTACTTGCAATTTCTTGCTTTCAAAATGCTAGGTTGGTAGGAGATTGAAAGTAATAGTCTTTAAGACAAACACTCATTGATAACCATTTTCTCCATAAAACTCAAAAGAAGTCCTTAACAACTTCTTTCCAGGTTCTCCAAGTTCCTTCAGAAATAGGACATTTGGGTAGGAGGGAAGACTCTGACATCTTTTATTAATATTCCCTGTTTGCCTTTGATCTACGGTTTCTTCTGATCTTTGTTCACTGTACCAGGTATTGCACCTCCTTCATTGCAACAGTCCCTTTGTTTTTCTTAGCCTAATGATAAAGTATAGTTATAACTTCCAATTTTACACCTTTTTTGGCCTTATGATTGATTATCTCAGGCTTCAAGCAAGGGACACTGAGGATGTATTTCTCCCAACAATATGTAAGCCGAATCCTTGCTACAGCCAGTATATTGGAATTTATATTTGCTAAGGCTCTTGAAGCCAGGTATTTTACTTAGCAAAATAAAAAACACAATTAACTGGGACTACTAGTATCTCAAACAGCCAGCAAACAAATCCTGCTACCAGTTTCCAACAGTCTCTTATCAACAGAGGAAGGACCAAGCCCAATTTTCAACCCCTCAGCAGAATCACTGGGATTTAAATGAGTGTTGACTTTCCAAAATCCCATCGATTTAATGGCTCTGTTCCAGTGGCAACTAACAATTGGATTTCACTCAAAGCCAGCCCTTGTGGTTTAAAATGAATCATTCTGCTGGTCCATATCACCAATCATTTCCAGGTGAAGCTCTGTAGAAATATTTAAACTGTCAACTATGTAAAATTATCACTTAGACCAGGGATTCTCCACCTGCTGCCCATGGGCGAGATGTAGCCTTCAGCACCATTTCATGTGGCCCTCCCCACCACCTCTATCACACCCGGAAGTGCCATGTGGTGGAGGAAGGGCAAAATGGCCATCCGCCCCCCCGAAGCTGTCCGAGGAAGAATGACCAGGCCCACAGCTTTAAAAGGTTGAGAACTACTGACTTAGACATTGAGTAGTTCTTAGCAAACTTAACTAATTGATGCTAGTTTTTCCTTAAACTACATCCCCTTCCCCAAGGTTTTCTTTCTTGTCATTTTATGACGTATCTGTGTTTTTAAAATGATTCTTGTTCTCAACAGATAATGAATCACATTTGTCAGACATTCCTGACTCTTACTTTATGAATGCCTTCTCAAATTGAGGCTCCAGCTTTAAGCAGCCATTAATCCCATGTAATACCTATCTTTGCACTTGAAAAAGAAGTGAAAAATCACCAGTGCTGTCCCTCTACTAAGTACTTGTTCAAATGATAAAGTCTGGCTTTCTCCTTCAGCCTGCCTCATTAAGTCCTGCATCTTAGTTTTATTGAGACATGAAAGTTCAGTACCTAAAACTTCATCTAAAATATAGCCTTTCACATGCATGAGCACATCCACACCTATAAAAGTGTGGACCTCTGGCAACCTAGTGAATCTTTGAGCAATTACTGGGATTTTTTAAAAAAATAAACTTTAAAAACTAAAAGGACTTTACTTCTTGGCACTGGATGTCAACACACTGTCAGTTACCTCCCCCAGAATGTAATTACAGTAAGTACTGAATGATTTTGATCTTCTGGCAAAAGGGATGCCTGATGAGAACAATCTGCCAAAGTTTTTAAAATGTAAAAGTAATAATCATATTCTGAAATTTATTAACAGTGCCTTGGCATGTAATTCTTTCACAATGAGAGATAGATTCATTTTCACCAAGTGACAAGAGGATCTATGAGCAGCTTTAGATTTTGGGGTGTGTGGGTTTTTATTTTTTGGATGTTGGAGACTTAATGTGTTCAGAATAAAAGAGTGCAATTTATCAAAGAAATAGTTTTGTTTATGATTACCGGTACTCTTTGTGGGTACTTTTACTTTGTCCAATTCTTTCTTACCTGTACTTCTGGGGGTGCCCCTGGCAAGGAGCACCCCCTTTTTCCTGTGTTACCTGCAGCCCAAACTTTGTAGCACTTATGCCGATTTGGGTGCACTGAAACAAGGTCTGAAACACAGTGATGGAGGTGCCAGAGCCCTGGAGCATATATAAGCAGACATTAGGAGAACACTTTGCAGTAACAATTAAAATATGTTTATTTTAGTACAGGTTTCTCTGTCAGGGGGAAAAATGAGAATGGAGAAGATAAGGATAAAGAGAAAAAAGGAAGATGGCAAAATAGTAAAATTAAGCATAGGATAGGAAAAAAACAAAGAACTGTTAGGCAAATAAACCTTCTTATAACACATGGCCTTTATGCTACGAGAAATTGCTAACACAGGGCAGAACCAGAAAGGAAAGGGGTTTTGCCTAGAACAAAAGAAAAAGCTGGCCTATATGCATTCAACTCTACAGAGAAAAGAGCAGAAGGGGCTTGCACAAGAGTCATTGGTCCAAGGAATCACATGGGAGGGGAGTGGGTCTGCCCCTCATACTTGATTTTATTATTATTATTATTATTATTATTATTATTATTATTATTATTATTATTATTATTATTATTATTATTATTATTATTATTATTTATTGAATTTATTACCCTGCCCCACTCGGGAGAACCCGACTCTGGGCGGCTTACATCGTCATAAAACAGAGGTAAAAGATAAAAACATATAAAATCATGAAGTTTAAAAGATTATCTAAAATTATTTGAAGTAAAAACAGTGCAAACTACACGCCAGTATCCCCCTGGTCCAGATCCAAAGTGGCACTCCCTAAGTAAGCCACTTAGTATGGGAACCCGTGTTCCCTGGTCCCCAAATATGTCCTGCCAGCCAGGTTTTCAAGCCCTTCCGGAAGGGCAAGAGCTCTGTCTGCAGGCGCAGTTCGATGGGCAGGAGGTTCCAGAGGGTTGGGGCGGACACGGAGAAGGCCCTCCTCCTAGTGCTAGAGAGGCGTGCCTTGCTTAGGAGTGTCCACATGGAAGGGGAGAAGTCTACTCCCAAACTTGGTTGATCCAGGATGTGACATGGAGAGGTGGGTGGAGCTTTGCCATGTGCTCAGCATGGAGGTCTGCCAGGAGGAGCTGGACTTTTTTTGTTGTAAAATCCCTGGAATGTTGATACAATGCAGACAGTAAATCTGCTTATCAAAGGAAGTATAGCAGCAATTGTCTTTTGTCCAGGGATCCAGCACCAGCTCCTCAAATTGAAACTAGAAATGACCAGAAAATCACTTACAGTAAACATAGACGCAGACTACTGCCCCTTGTTAGAATAGATTTTGCGCTTCTCTAAAGATGGGGCATCTTTTGCTTTAGAACATAATTGTCCCATTTTGAGAGGTGGGGGGATGATGAAAAAGCCTCCATTGTTTTCCTTTGGGGACTACAAAAATGGCATTTTGTGCCAAACAATCCCATCTTCTGTTTCAAGAGAATAGCTAGGATATGCTTTTGAACCAATGCAAAAGTAAACTGTTCTCTCTCGAAGGAATTCGACTTCGGAAACATAATCTATGAAGCATTTTACAAAAAAACACTAAAAAGAGGTCACACAAACCCCCCAAAATGGGAGGTAACCAATTTAAAAAGTGAATATGACAACTTCTTGAGGTGGATACAGTTCACATACAACATGTGGAGAAAAATGACACCAAAGCATGAATCCACAAAAAAGATATTGAGGAAAATCATGACTTTTTGAAATGTCATTTCTGCAGGGGGTGGGGTGTTTGGTGGTGATACAACAAAAAACCTGATCAACCGATTGAAGTGATCTAAAGTGTGCTTGAAAGAGGACAGAATAACCTTTCTTTTGATACTTATACAATTTGGATCAGACTTCAGAAACATTTTCTATGAAGGTTTTAAAAAACCCACTTTCATTCTAACCTTCTTTCCTTAAAAAAAAAAAAAAGAATCTCTCCACTCCAGAATAGATACATTGGTGTGAGAATGGATACACTGTAGGAAGTTTCTCCTTTAAAGTCATAATAACCAGTTTCCTTTTTGGCTTTCCCTCTTATTGAAGAACTGCTTTCAAGGAATTGTGAAGGAAAAACTCTTTTTCATTGCAGTTTGACTATTGAAATATTTATTAAAAATAGATCCTTTGCAGTTATTCACCTGTGGTGAATTGTTGTTTGTACAGTGGGCTGCTTATGGACATGTGTGCATAGCAGGTAGAATCAGGGAGATTGGAAAATAAAGGCTAAAAGCATCTTTATTGAAAAATAAAATATAAAAAAATAAACACAAATGAAATTGGGATTTCTGGTTTTGGGTTAAAACAACATAGCAGTTCAAAAATAAGAAATTGCAAGAAGATAAATAGGAACCACTTTGGTGGGAAGGTAAAAGGCATTCCATGCCTGCCACATGTCCACAAAAATGTCTGCAGACACAGACAGCACTGGTACTTTGGCTATAAACAGAGGTGAGCACTGAAACCTAGAGTCAGATATGACTGGCTTTCAATCAAGGATGATCTTTCCCTTAGCTCAGAAAACCTTAGATTTTATGAACATTTTATGAAAACCTTAATTTTATGAACATAATGTCTTTATTTTTCCCCATTTGAAACATCACCCTTAACTAATGAATGAAATAAAAGAAATAAATGAACTAATGAGCATAATTCAACACATCGAATTCACACAATTAATCCCTGACGGTAGTGTCCTTAGACTCTACCTGCCATTTTTTTTCTTTTCCCTTTTCTCTTCTTCTAACGTCATGACCTCTATTATTCCAGCCACTCCAAACTAAAAGATGCACAAGAGCAGGCCTTTTCCAGCACCCCTTAATTGAGCTTAATCTTATGATCTTTATAAGTCTGACTCACAATTATTCAGTATTTAGAGCCAGGCACACAGCATAAATAATGCACTAGAAGAAGGTAGGATGTTTATGGGATGCCAGTGTTGCAAACAAAATATTATTTAATTAAGTTCTCTAGCTAGGGAGCAGTAAGTCTTCTTAAAATAGACAGCAACCAAGCAGAAACCCTACTGAGTAATTAAAGAAATGTCATAACTCATGGAACATTGTATTTTTTTCCAAACAGAAGAGATAAAAAAGAGAGTTCTTCTCAGCATGTTTGCAATTAATCTGCATTTTAAAATAAAAGTACTCTCTCTGTGTGCCTGATCTGATCAAAACTGGTCTTTTCTTATTCCTTGCCCAATTAATCTTCCCCCACTGCATCAAGTTCTGGCTGAAAAATTGCCTAGATAAGGCAGTGTTTGGGGTTAGACTGTTTCCATCCCTGAAGCAACAGGATGGTAATGCTTATTATAAGTGGTTTCTTTTCTGGTAGTGCTAGTTAAAAAAACAAAAATGTAAATGTAAAACAATATCAAAGTTTAACCTACCTGAATTACATATCTCAACTAATCAGAGCTATCTCCATCTTAGAGTTCAATTAAAAGGTATGAAACTGGGAAGCTATGGCCTCCCTGTGGCTGTAGGGCTAATTTTATGGGGTCCTGTTATGAGATGTGGAAAGTCCTTGACAGGCTAGGACATGTCCTGTCTTGACCCACAGGCTTGCCAACTGTGAATTTCCCCCACATACTTATTCCTGCAGGAAGTGTCTGCACCTACTTAAATGCTTGCCACCAGAAGATACCAAGTGCCTAGATAATCCAAGTTCAACAATTCTTCGATTGTCTTTTTGCTGCTTTTATTGTGATTATGTCCACACATGATCAAGGGTAGCTAATCCATAAATAAGGTCTTGAGGATACATAACCATATTCTTTTCTTCGGAGGGACATGAGTGGTGGTCACATTATATTCTCTTCACTTTAGGAGGAGATTATGTCAGATCTTCCTACTTCTTCTGGAAGGGAGAGGAAATCAGACAAGCTGTCCCCTTGGCAGGTGTTGGGGTGTGTGTGTGGATAGAAGGAAAAGAACTAAAAACAATAGAAACCAGGTCCTTTTTAAATATAAGGGATAATTGGAAATTGCAGTTACTCCACATCACATGATAGCAATAAATAATTAAAGCACCAACATTTCACAGCATCAGATATGAACTTTCTTTCCTCCTCCTCTTCCTTCTTCAAATGCTGTATCTGATTCCAAATATTGGCAATCAGCCATGAAGATTGCCCTGGGAACAATATAATGTGGTGGTCTTCCATTTGCATTCCTGGTCAGAACATGAGACCTATACCACTTTATGGTCCTGAGCCCTTTTGTCACACAAAGTCCTCATTGGCCCCAGGCCAGTATTAATGAAGCTGCTGCTCTCCATCAAGATGGATTCAAGTGGGATTCAATCCATTTAAGGACCATCACCCTTCCCTGTGGATTTTACCATCCAAGGCCATTAGTGCTCAGCATTGTCAGGTTAGTTAACCACCGCCTGACGATCAGAGTTGAGTTGCTGGCTGTATGGTCTACTCTATTACCCTAGCAGGATAACCTGGTCAGACTTCTTCCTTTCCTTAGAGAACATAATTACTCCCCCCCCTTTTTTTCTTTGTTGTTTTGATTCTGTCTGACAGAAACATCCTGACAATATAATGTTTTTACCATTGTTGCCCCAGATTCCTAAATTAACTATAAAACTCAAAGAAAATTACTATATCTTTATCTGCCAGAATTGTTTTTGACCAGGACCGGCCCCACCATTAGATGGAAACAACCATATCAAAAAGCAAATGCTAGAGGGTTGTAGGGCCAATGACCCTGGCCATGTTTGGATAGTCCTGCAGACCCCCAAATTTTCTTCAGGATGAAAGGAAACCCAAGAGAGCCTGTGAACCATGAAGGAGAGGGGCAGGAAACATTTAGATACCAAAATATGGCAATGGGTGCAGGGGTGTGCTGGGCACCGTGGGAGGGTGTTGGACAGGGGCGAGGGGCTGCGACCAAGGGATGGGGAGAAGGCTGCCCCTGGGAACCACTTGGTCTCTGCCCCTCACTTGCTCCACCCGCAATGGCTTAATCTAAAGTGCAGTGTACCATGTGGATAAAATAATTATTTGTGCCCCAGGGCTCCAGAGGTGAGGGTGCCCTGGGATGAATCCCCTTCTCCCGGTGGCCCAGCCCATCCCTGAATAGGTGATGTTGTCATTAAACTTTAGCAGCATAACTTATGTTACTGGATTTCAGCCACTAAGTGCAAGTTTTTCTTATATCTTGGTAAATGTAGGTTAGAGAAGCCAATTCCACTCTGCAGGCAATAGCATCTATCAATAAAACTAAATCTTTAATCCTTTAATCTAGAACTCTAGCCAAAACATGTTTGGCTGCCAATGCCACATTTCTTTGCTATTCCTGCTGTTCTCCATGTATTGTAAGCTCTCATCATCAGCCTTGTAAGCCCTGCCTTGTAAGCTCTCGTCATCGGCCAGAGTTTGGAAGGCATGAGGACGTTGAGCGGCAAAGGACTGTTTGTTACTTAATTGCAATGTGCTATTTTATTGTTAAATTGTGTTTTATTATGTATACAGTATTGTATTTTACTGTCTGTAGCTCCTTTCTTAGTTAGGGGCTTATTATGTGGTCTTTTGGTTCCTGCTTCAACCCTGCCTGTGGAACATTCCCTTAATTTTAAAAGGTTACAATTTTTCAGGGGGGAAAAAAATCTTGGCAGACATCTTCATTCAAGGAACTTTCACCACATATTTGGAAACCGAGGAATGAGACTGCAGACTGTGCACGGTTATCTAAGAGGAGCACGCCGCCGACACACACCTCAATGCCGCCACAGCAGCGAGGAGAACCTCTACGGACACAGGGCAGCTAGCAGAGTGAGGGAGACCGAACTTGCAACCGACACAGGCACTGCCGACGCAAGACCACCAGCAGGCACTGGGCAGCTGAAACTGTCTGCATGCATATGATAAGTAATTCATCTACACTAATGTAGCTGACTTTAGATACTTTAGTAGAGACTTATAGCGAACTTACAGTAGAGACTTGATATATTGGACTTCATAACAAGGATACTTAGAAACTCTTGACTTATAACTACATATAACCAACACTAATTAGCTTACTTTTCAGTCTGATACTGCTTAAACTGTTATAATGTGCATGATAATACCTTGTTTTAAACTGTGATAACATGTATGATGAGAGGATACTGACGTAGAAACCGGCAAACCAACGTCAGGAATTTTGCCAAGAGAACCCTATGGGCCAAAACAAAAGGCAAAACAAAAGGGACAATTTAGATGAAACAGGATGCTTAGCACAGCAGATCAAAAGAAGGGGAGGGACAGGAAAGGGGGAGGAGAAATACAGTGTTGCAAGGAACAATACTGTATAGGGACATGGAATGTGAGATCTATGAATCAGGGAAAACTGGAAGTGGTAAAAAAGGAAATGGAAAGAATAAGCATTGACATCTTGGGAATCAGTGAGTTAAAATGGACAGGGATGGATGACTTCAACTCTGGAAACCATCATATCTACTACTGTGGACAAGAAAACCTCAGAAAAAATGGAGTAGCCATAATTGTCAAAAAAAGGGTGAGAAAAGCAGTAATGAGATATAATCTCAAAAATGATAGAATGATGTCAGTCAGAATACAGGGCAAACCATTCAATATCACTGTAATCCAAATATACGCACCAACCACTAGTGCAGATTAAGCCACAATTGACCATTTCTATGAGGACCTAGAACACCTCATAGAACAGACACCAAGAAATGATGTACACATTATCATAGGAGACTAGAATGCCAAAGTAGGAAATCAAAAAGTAAATGGAATAAAAGGCAAATTTGGTCTTGGAACACAAAATGAAGCAGGCCAAAGACTGATAGAGTTCTGCCAAGATAACTCACTGGTCATAGCAAACACTCTCTTCCAGCAACACAAAAGGAGACTTTACACATGGACATCACCAGACGGCCAACATCGAAACCAGATTGATTACATACTCTGCAGTCAAAGATGGCGAACCTCCATACAGTCAGCAAAAACAAGACCAGGAGCAGATTGTGGCTCAGATCACAACCTACTGATTGTAAAATTCAGGCTTAGACTAAAGAAAATAGGAAAAACAATTAGGCCAGACAGATATGACCTAGACAACATTCCTTGGGAATACACAGTGGAGGTGTGGAACAGATTTAATGGATTGGACCAGATAGACAGAGTGCCAGAAGAATTATGGACAGATATGCGGGACATCATGCAGGAGGCAGCAAGAAAAACCATACCAAAAGAAAAGAAGTGTAAGAAAGCTAAGTGGTTGTCCGATGAGGCTCTTAAAATAGCAGAGGACAGAAGGAATGCAAAATGCCAAGGAGAAAGGAAAAAATACAATCACTTGAATACAGAATTTCAAAGAAAAGCAAGGAGAGATAAGGAAACCTACATGAACGAACAGTGTAAAGAAAAAGAGAAAAACAATATCAGGGGTAGGACTAGAGAGCTTTTCAAAAAAAGGGGGGGGGGAACTCAAGGGAACATTTAAAGCAAAAAAGACCATGATAAAGGACAAAGATGGCAAGGAGTTAGCAGATGCAGAAGAGATTAAGAAAAGATGGAAAGAGTACACAGAGGAACTCTACAAAAAGGACCTCAACACCCCTGATAATCACAATGATGAGAACATTGAACATGAGCCAGACATCCTAGAGAGTGAAGTCAGAAAGGCCTTAAAAAGCACTGCAAACAACAAAGCCTGTGGAGTTGATGGTATCCAAGTTGAACTTTTCAAAGCCCTACAAGATGATGGAATCAAATCTCTACATTCTATATGCCAGCAGATTTGGAAAATACAACAATGGCCACAGGATTGGAAAAGATGAGTATACGTTCCACTCCCCAAAAAGGGTAATGCCAAAGAATGTTCAAATTATCGAACAATTGCGCTCATCCCTCACGCTAGCAAGGTGATGCTCAAGATAATGCAGGATAGACTGCAACAGTATGTGGAGAGAGAATTACCAGAAGTGCAGGTGGGTTTCAGAAGAGGCAGGGGGACTAGAGACCACATCGCCAACATAAGATGGATCATGGAAAAAACAAAGGAATATCAGAAACAAGTCTACTTCTGTTTCATTGATTACACTAAGGCTTTTGACTGTGTTGACCACAACAAAATGTGGCAAGTAATTAAAGAGATGGGAATACCGGAACACCTTATAGGCCTCATGAGAAATCTGTATATGAATCAAGAAGCAACAGTTAGGACAGAAAATGGAATGACGGAGTGGTTTGGAATAGGAAAAGGAGTAAGACAAGGCTGCATTTTGTCACCCTGCTTATTCAACTTATACACAGAACACATAATGCGCAATGCAGGGATGGAGGAAGCACAATTTGGGATCAAAATTGCTGGAAGAAACATCAACAATTTGAGATATGCAGATGATACCACCCTAATGGCAGAAAGTGAGGAAGAACTAAAGAAGCTCCTGATTAGGTTGAAAGAAGAAAGTGAAAAAGCTGGCTTGAGACTCAATATCAAGAAAACCAAGATAATGGCAACAGGCCTTATCAGTCCCTGGAAAATAGATGGGGAAGAAGTAGAAGCAGTGACAGACTTTACTTTCCTAGGATCAAAGCTCACTGCAGATGGTGATTGCAGCCATGAAATAAAAAGGCAACTGATTCTTGGGAGGCAAGCGATGAGAAACCTGGGGAGCATAGTGAAAAGTAGAGACATCAAATTACAAACAAAGATTCGTCTAGTCAAAGCAATGGTATTCCCTGTGGCAATGTATGGTTGTGAGAGCAGGACCATTAGGAAAGCTGAGCGCTGAAGAATAGATGCCTTTGAGATGTGGTGTTGGAGGAGAGTTTTGAGAGTCTCCTGGACAGCGAGGAGAATAAATAGGTCAATCTTAGAAGAAATCACCCCTGACTGCTCCTTAGAAGGTCAAATAATAAAGATGAAGCTAAAGTACTTTGGACATCAGATGAGAAGAGAAGACTCACTTGAGAAAGCCTTGATGCTTGGGAAAGTCGAGGGCAAAAGAAAAAGGGGGCGGCCCAAGATGAGATGGCTAGATGGTATTGTGGAGACAATGGGCACAGAGCTAAGTGAGTTGAGGGGGATGGTGGAGGACAGGAGTGCCTGGCGGACAGAGGTCCATGGTGTCGCAGAGGGTCAGAATCAACTGTGCGACTGAACAACAACAATTGTATTTTATGGTACAGTATTCTATTATGTTGATGTATATTATGTTAAGTACATGTTTGTGAGCCACAAGTGGGGCAGCATATAAGTCGAATAATAATAATAATAATAATAATAATAATAATAATAATAATAATAATAATAATAATAATAATAATAATAATAATAATAATAATAATAATAATAATAATAATAATAATAATAATAATAGTAGTAGTAGTAGTAGTAGTAATTTTGTTGTTGTTCAGTCGCACAGTCGATTCCGAGCCTCTGCGACCCCATGGACCACTGTCCGCCAGGCACTTCTGTCCTCCACCATCCCCCTCAACTCGCTCAGCTTTGTACCCATCATGTCTACAATACCATCTAGCCATCTCATTTTTGGCCGCCCCCTTTTTCTTTTGCCCTCCACCTTTCCCAGAATCAAGGCTTTCTCAAGTGAATCTTCTCTTCTCATTTGATGTCCAAAGTACTTTAGCTTCATCTTTATTTTTTGACCTTCCAAGGAGCAGTCAGGGTTGATTTCTTCTAAGATTGACCTATTTGTTCTCCTCGCTGTACAGAGGACTCTCAAAACTCTCCTCCAACACCACATTTCAAAGGTATCTATTCTTCTGCACTCAGCTTTCCTAATGGTCCTGCTCTCACAACCATGCATTGCCACAGGGAATACCATTGCTTTGACTATGCGAATTTTTGTTTGCAATGTGATGTTTCTACTTTTCACTATGTTCCCCAGGTTTCTCATCGCTTGCCTCCCAAGAATCAGTCGCCTTTTTATTTCATGGCTGCAATCACCATCTGCAGCGAGCTTTGATCCTAAGAAAGTAAAATCTGTCACTGCTTCTACTTCTTCCCCACCTATTATCCAGGGACTGATAGGGCCTGTTGCCATGATCTTGGTTTTCTTTATATTGAGTCTTAGGCCAGCTTTTTCACTCTCTTCTTTCAACCTAATCAGGAGCTTCTTTAGTTCCTCCTCACTTCCTGCCATTAGGGTGGTATCATCTGCATATCTCAAATTGTTGATGTTTCTCCCAGCAGTTTTGATTCCAAATTGCGATTCCTCCATCCCTGCATTGCGCATTATGTGCTCTGTGTATAAGTTGAATAAGCAGGGTGACAAAATGCATCCTTGTCTTACTCCTTTTCGTATTCCAAACCACTCTGTCATTCCATATTCTGTCCTAACTGTTGCCTCGTGTACAGATTTCTCATGAGGCATTTATTATTATTATTATTATTATTATTATTATTATTATTATTATTATTATTATTATTATTATTATTATTATTATTATTATTATTATTATTATTATTATTATTATTATTATTATTATTATTATTATTTCCCTGTAGGTTCAGGGTTGACTTTAAGAAGATTACACCCAAAGAGCTGCTCTGCTACATACAAAACCCTGACCGACAGAATTCCTTTTCTGATCCATCCATGTATGCATCCCCCCCCCCCTCGGGGGATCCTGGTCTTGGAGCTTCAAGGCTTCTCCAGCCACTTCAAGAGTTTTTCAACAACCGGGGATCTTTTTAGAATTCTGGGTAAGCCAAAGAAGTAGCAAAATTCTCTTCTTCACTCCATATTGGGTGAATATAATCATACCCTGGTTCCCCACAGCAACTCTCCATTTCTTGCATTTACCTGTTGATACACCTGAGCCATAGCTACTCTAACCCATTATGCCCCTGAGGCTGATCATTCTGTTTCTACATTTAATCAAGGGGAAAAGGGAGAGCCCTAAGGAGTAGAAAGAGCAAATGTTTCCACAGTACAGTACTGTACTTTCCATTTGTTGATATCTCAACACTTAGGTGAGATGGAAACACAGAAAAAGAACTGCCATCCTACAGCCTCCAGGGTCATGGATCTTGTTACTCCAGCCTAAGAAACAAGTGCAATTAACATTGTATCTTAAGGCTTGATCAGTTGCCTCAAGATGTTAGTTCTATTTCTAACTCTGTTGTCCATTTCCTAAATGTCCTTGTGTAGAAGGTCATGCTGTAGGTTGTCAAGAACTCAATGACTTCACCTGTAAGATAGATTTATTGTCCCCAGCTTGTGATCCCTGCAAGAAAGGCTATTTTAGGGGTGTATGCCTTTTCAAACTTGCCTCTGTATGCTAGGAATTGCTTTGGTTTCTGAACAGCCAAGAACAACATTAATGGATAGCTCTCATGCAAAATATCGGGCTTGTTGTTAACGAAAGGGATAGGAAACCTCCATGGAGTGAATCAGTCTACCTCTGAGGGCCACATGTTATACCAGGGGTACCCAAACCTTTCGGGCCATGGGCTGGCCATGTGATTCAGTGGGCCAGTCATTTAGTTCAGCGGGCTGGTCATGTGGTTCCTCCCATGGTAAGCAGAAGTAAAGCATGCCTTTTCTCTGCTTAAACCAGGGGCACCCAAACTATAGCTTATGGGCTGGATCTGGCTCCCCAATGCCAATTCATCTGACCCATGCTCCTGGAAGTGGAAGTAAAATGCGCCCATACTCTCTACTATCTCTTTCCACAAACTTCACAAGAAACCTAAGTCAGTACACTGGCTGATCAGTGTTTTGGGAGATTGACTTAGGCTTCTGGGAATTGAAGACCAAAATCCAAAGGTTGGGAAACACTAGTCTAGGCCTAAGTTTATGTAAAAGTGACAGTGATACCTGGTGTAACCTTATTCAGGATGGTCAGAGTTCAATACCTCATCTGCTCTTATGCCCAATCTATACTGATCCCTGAAGTAATGTATAAAGTTAAAGGTAACCCTTGCTTGAAAGCCAGTTGTATCTGACTCTAGGGTTCAGTGCTCATCTCTGTTTCATAGCCGAAGAGCCTGTGCTGTCTACTTCTGCAGACATTTCCACGGTCATGTGGTAGGCATGACTAGCCCCTAGAGTGCACGGGACGCTGTTTACCTTCCCACCAAAGTGGTCCCTATTTATCTACTTGTAATTTCTTGCTTTCAAACTGCTAGGTTGGCAGGAGCTGGGACAGAGAAAGAAGCTCACTCCGTCATGCATTATTCAGGTATCGAACTGCTGATTTTCTGCCTTCCAGTGAACATCCTAGCCACTTGAGCCACTGTAGACCTGAAGTAATGTACAGTATAGGAAATTGGTATTTTCAGAGCTACAGTAAAACCCCAACTTACATATGCCGTGAGTTACATAAAACTCAACTTACATTATGATTTTGTGCTAAAACAATGTCCCAATCTACATAAATGTCCTGATCTACATAAATTTACGTAACACAATTTCCTATGGGTTTGCTTCGAGTTACATAAAAACTTCATTTTTCCTAGGGGTTTGCTTCAAGTTAAGTAAAAATTCATTTCCCAATGGGTTTGCTTTGATTTACATAAAAAATCCTTTTTCCTATAGGTTTGCTTTGAGTTATGTAAAAATAATTTTTCTTATGGGTTTGCTACAAGTTACACAAAAAATCGATGTAAGCAAAAGCCTATGGAACATACTTTTTATGTAAGTAGGGGTTTACTGTACACCAGGGGTGCCCAAACTTTTTGGGCTGTGGGCCAATCATGTGACTCAGGAAGCCGGTCACTAAGACCCAGGAGCCGCACCTGGCCCCCGGGCCTTAGTTTGGCCACCACTGCTGTACACTGAAAATCCATGGGTCATGTGGAAGAAATGGAATGGATTAAAGGAGAAAAGGTACGCAATTAGAGCTGTCAGCCTATTCTGTTGCCTCAGTGACACCATGGTGAGGAAACAGCAGTTCTTGTCTTATGTGATAATTGCATGTTTTGTTTACAGGACTCGACTGCTGCATAGTTCAAAGGAAAACCTGGCAAAATATTTCTTCTTTTCTTTCTTTTCTTCCTTACAATGTGGAAAATGAAAACTTTTTTCTTTGCATTATCCTTGCAATTATTTTTATTTTTATTTACAACCTGTCTCAAGCAGCCTTTTTAAAAAGTTTGATTGAAAGGCAGGTTTGTATAAAGCAGTAAGTATGAGTGAAAATCAATAAATATTCTTTGGTCTTCCTGTTCCCCTTCCAGGCCATTCATTCATCTCATGTTTTATTCATTGAGGTCTCTTTGTAGCCATTAATACTACTGTACAAAGAAAAGCCTGGTTGGGTAAGATCAGAGTTTTGCAAATTCCCACTACTTGTGCTGGCTGGAGGATTCTGGGACTTGTAGCCCAAAAAGGAACTTTTTACAGCGATGATTAGTACAGGTATCTAGGTAGTGCTCTGGACTTCACGGCTTAGTGGCTAAGACGCTGAACTTTTTCAAATGGAAATTTGGCAAGTCAGCTGTTCGAGAACTGAGGGCTGTGCAATGGAGTGAGTGCCTATTGTCTGTCCCAACTCCTCCCAACCTAGTGGTTCAAAAGCAAGAAATTGCAAATAGATAAATAGATAGCTTAGTGGTTAAGACACTGAACTTGATGACTGGAAGGTCGGCAGGTCAGCAGTTCGAGACCCAAGTACTGCACGATGGAGTGAGCTTCCGTCTCTGTCCTGGCTCCTGCCAACCTAGCAGTTCAAAAACAAGAAATTGCAAGTAGATAAATAGGTACCACTGTGGTGGGAACTTAAACAGTGTTCTGTTCACTCTGGTGTCTAGTCATGCCTGTCACATGTCCACGGAAACGTCTGCAGATGCAGACAGTGCAGGCTCTTTGGCTACAAATGGAGATGAGCACCAAACTCTAGAGCTGGATACAACTGGCTTTTGAGCAAGGGCAACCTTTAACTTTACCTAAATAGACATTGCTTCAGTGGTAAAGGTGATAGCATTCTGTGTGCTCTGGAGTCTAGTCACGCCTGCCACATGACCACAGAAACATCTGCAGATGCAGACAGCACTGGGTCTTTGGCTGTGAATTGAGATGAGCACTGTTCCCTAGAGTCAGACACGACTGGATTTTGAGCAAGGGAGACCTTTACCTAGTACTCTGCTAGAGAAATTGTCCCTGATCTTCCATTGCTTGTCTCTAGTATCTGGTATTCAAAATGTATTGCACACCTACCCATACCAAATTTAGAATGTGATAAACCTATGCCTTTAAAGAGAAAAGCCAGCCTTTGTATTCTTGGGTAAACTGCATAGTCCTAGGGAACCACAGAAGAAGGGAATGGTAAACCATTTCTGAATATTCTCTACCCAGAAAATCCTGGCAAGAGTTACCATAAGTCAGAATCAATTTAATAATAATTTCATGTCAGCAATTACTCTTGGTTGGAAGGATTTTTAGGGGATGCCTGAGGCTCCTTAATTTAACGGCACACAAATATTATTAAACCTCTGATATATCTTCCTTCATAATAAATATGTCAGGTAATGGTGATCCGTGGGACAGGTGTTGGATCCATGTTACTCAACATGAGAGAATGATGGTTAAATTCGGATTGTGTCTACTGCTTAAATAGTCCTTGCTTGGTCTCTCCAGGCCTAATGCAGAACACAACATTTACAAGCAACGGAGCAATTATTTCCCAGCCCTTCACCTCTTGGGGGAACTCATAAAAGCCCAATAAAAAATGAAGCAGCTGGACGACCCTCACCATGCCATTATGCTCATGCCAAACTCAGTAAATAGTTTGGTGCAGTCTGTGGCACTCATCTTAGGGAGAAGAGATTTGATTACATTTCATTCATTTTCTTGGCACTGTCCTGTTCCTGTCAGACTTCCCGATAATCCATTTTCCTTTTCATTTTGCTATTTTGTTCAGCTGCTTAGGCTTACTCAGAGCAAAAATCAATCTCTGGATTGCTGATCATTCACTGTGGCTCCATTCACTTTACTGGGGCTATAAATGACTTAGGAAAGTCACTTCTTTATCCAAAGGTTGTTTGGCAACAAGAGAACTTAATCAAATCTGCTTTTCTACCTTGAGAAGTTAGGGGGAAAGGCATGGGGGTGGATTGTTTTTGCTTTGTTGTTGTGGTGGTGTGCATACACAATAATTACTTGTTTGAAGTGTTTGAACTTGTGTTTTCTGCCTGGAGTCTGGAACTTTAGTATTATTTTCACAAATATTCCAGAAGTCACATCACATGAGGCAGGAGCATAGCTTCTCTTTGTTTCATGTTGATAATAATGGAATGAGTTTTATGACAGCTTTGTTTTAAATCAAAATGATCTGCCTAATTTTGGCTGGCACTTTAATTGATGCCTTAGCATTTTAAAGTTAGCTGTTACTGGCAGTTACTTCACTCTCTCTTTGAAACAACCTGTTTCTCCCCCTTGCTATTGAGCTGGAAAACAGTGGTATCTGACAAACAATGTGTATCTATGGCATGTGAATAAAGCAAAGATTCTCAAATTGCAGGCTATGCGGTGCATTCAGTTGCTCCATGAAAAGGTTGTTGAAAAGCTGAAAGTATCTGTAGCCGTAGGCTGTATGTATTTGATTTATACTTCCATCATCGTGAAAGACTGAGGCTGTTTCAACTAGTTCTGGGTTATCAATTTGGTCAACAAAGGCTTGGCTCAGGTCTTTTTTTTTATATTAAACTATGGCAATGCTGTATCCTCATGACTGACCCTAAGGCAGGGATTCTCAACCTGCGGCCCACAGGCTGAATCTGGCCCACAGCACCATTTAATGTGTGTCCCCCCCGCCCTACCTCCAAAGTGCGATGTGGTGGAGGAGAGACAAAATGGCTATCTGGCTCCTGAAGCTGTCTGAGGGAGTGTGACCCGGGCCTTGGCTTAAAAAGTGGCAGGTAGAGTCTAAGGACACTACCGTCAGGTGATGTGTTTTGTGAATTCAAACCACAGCTGAGTCATTGCTGGTGGCTACAAAGACCCTGCTGCCGCCTGCCACATGTTTACTTCCACATCCAGCAAGAAGGCAACAGTTGGAGAGAGAATTTTTTTGAAGGAAGGAATGTTAGAAAGAAAGTGTGTGTCTGTGTGTGTGGGTATCAGGACCCACCCGACAGTGAAGAGGCAAGCCAGAAGCAGCAGATGAAAGTGAGAAATGTTTAATGTTCTTGATTACCTCTTCGGGTGGGTCCTGATACACACACACAAACACCCCCCACACACTTTCTTTCTTACCTTCCTTCCTTTACAAAATGAACATGTTGACAGCCTGTTTACTTCCACATCCAGCGAGAAGGTGAGAGCTGGAGAGAGACTATTTTTTAAGGAAGGAAGGTTAGAAAGAAAGTGTTTTTTTCCTCGTTTTAAACATTCATAGAAAATGTTTCTGAAGTCCGATCAAAATTGTGTAAGTGTCACAAGAAAGGTTATTCTGTCCTCTATCAATCGCACTTTGGATCACTTCAATCAGTTGATCTGTTTGGTTGCTGGCTCATCGCTAACTGCCCCTCCCCCCTGAAAATGTCATTTTTATGAGTCATGTTTTTCCTTATTATCTTTGTTGTTGATTCCTGCTTCGGTGTCATTCTTCTCCACATGTTGTAGTTGAACTGTATCCACCTTGGGAAGTTGTCATATTCAGTTTCTAACACGTTTTTCTTTTTTATGTTTGTGTTTTTGTGACCTAATTTGAGTGGGTTTTTGTAAAATGCTTAATAGTCCCCTCCCCCCAAAGTCCAATTTCAGATGTAATAGTGTCACCACAAAGGCTATTCTTTCCTCTTTCAAACACACTTTGGGTCACCTGAATTGGTTGTGTGGTTTGGTTGCTGGGCCACCAAAAACCGACCCCCCCCCCCCAGTGAAGATTGCATTTTTTGAGGCAAATTTCAGAAGCAATGATGTCATCGCCTTGTATTTTTGGCCAATGGCTCTTTAAAAGACGAGCTTTCAGTCGATGTAACCATTATTTTCGTGGGTGCTTTAGTTTTGTGGTGGCAGCTCATCGAAAGTATATGATTTTTGTTGTCACAAAAGCTTCCAGACCACCCAACCGAAATGTAAGACGTTCATAGAATTCATGTCAAAAGGTTGAGAACTGTTGCCCTAAGGCAGAGGCAGAGGCAGAGGCAGAGGCAGAGGCAGAGGTAAGGGACACCCTTGCTCAAAAGCCAGTTGTATCCAACTCTAAGGTTCATTGCTCATCTTTGTTTATAGCCAAAGAACCAGCGCTGTCTGCATTTGCAGATATTTCTGTGGACATGTGGCAGGCATGACTAGACACCCGAGTGTACAGAATGCTGTTTACCTTCCCACCAAAACGGTACCTATTTATCTACCTGCAATTTCTTGCTTTCAAACTGCTAGGTTGGCAGGAGCTGGGACAGAGTCAGGATCTCATTCTGTCATGCAGTACTTGGGTCCTGAATTGCTGAACTGCTGGTCTTTCAGCCATGAAGTTCAACATTGTAACCACTTGAGCCACTGCAGTCCCTTCCATAACTGACCCTACCATTTGGCAAAGTATGGCATCTATTTCAAGTAGCATATGCTGAGAAGGGAAAGGGTGACAGTGTAGGGATGTCCTGTCCAGCAGTATTCCATTGCCTGATATTTCAGGGTTAAAAATCTCAGACCAGGTGACAGGTCTTAATGAAGTTACAGAGAAGAGCCCTTGGAATATCAAAGGGTCAGCTCCTTATGATGTCTCAGAAGTTGGGCAGGCAAAAGAGAGAAACAAGCATAACATACACACCAACATATTTTTTGCTTAGCCAGTGAGCCCGGGCACCATCTAAGAATGGGTGCAGATGCATACCCAGGCTTTAAAGCCATCTCATATACAAAAGCTAAATGCTTTCCTCTTCATAATTTGTTTCTCCACCTGGAGATATGAAGAAGTATGATAATTTTGACCAGTGCCCCAAGTTCTGGCAGTGCTATGAGAGCAAAATGCTGAAGTACAGGATGGTGAATACTACATAGCATGTCCTTCACCCCTCCCCATCAATGTTTCTTGTTGTGAGGGAAAATAAGGGATATTGTCACATTTGCAATGGTGAAGCAAAACTCAACAGTTACTCTTGTGGAATAGGAAACGGCATTGCTTTACATTTTGCCTTAGGTGGCAAAAATGATTCATCCTCATTTTCCCCCCTGTTAGGAACATAGCAGTTAAAGATAATTTGCTGAACTTGACCTGGGGCTAAAGCCAAAGAATACCATACATGCCCCCATGGAACTTTCCAAACAAAAATAGGTACATCTGTCACATTATAAAGGCCAAGCTCAAGGCATTAAAATGTGAGCTTGGACCTTGTACTGATTTGTAGAATAAGATTAAGTTTAATGGTCTGCCAAACTCTGCTATAATTTTCGTATTTTCCTTCCATGAATGCACAGATGAATATGCAACAGGCTTTATACACACAGAGGGAGAAAGAGAGAGAGAGAGAATTTGGGAAGTAAAAGATTAAAAAAAACCCAGAATAAACTGTTTTCCAGTGGGAGTATAAATCCAGCCATGCATTACAGTGAATGTTGAAACTCATGTACAAATTGTAAAATTTTGGAAGAATATTGTGAGTGCCTCCAAACAGGTAAATATCCCTCCACATAGCTGTTTCTTTGAGGGACAGAGAAAGCATCTATGTATGCTAACAATCACATTTGGATAAATATCAATATTTATCAGAGTATTCTTCCATTTGTCAAAATTTGTAATAATGGACCTCTTTAACTTCATTCATTCATAGCATCTTTCCTACAAATCTGTGCCTGAGGAAGTTTATTGTGTACGAAATAAACCATCATAACAATAAAATCAAATACTTTGAAACAAAACATGATATAAATTATTATAAAATTTCAAAGATGGTGCCACTAACTCACTCTGTATACAATATCACGAGACTTCAGTACAACTAAGAATATAATCTTATACTTTAGAGCAGTGGTGGCTAACCTTGGCACTCCAGCTGTTCTAGAACTTCAATTCCCAGAAGCCCTGATCAGCAGGAGTGCTGACTTGGGCTTCTGGTAATTTAATTCCAAAAACAGTTGGAATGCTAAGGTTAGCCACCAAGGCTCTAGAGCAGGGTTCAGCGAACTTGGATCTCCAGATGTTCTTAGACTTTTATTTCCAGAAGCCCTGATCAGCAGGTTTGCTGACCCCTGTTCTAAACAAAGCTATGGAAGATTATTTGAAATTCAAGAAACTGGCTGCTCTTCTATTTCTTGGGGAATTATGCTGTCTTTTTAATAGATGGTGCAGGGGTACACAAAAGGAGCCTCTTCAAAGGCTGTGGCATTTTTGGACCACAATCATGCGTATGCAATGGCAACCTTGTTGTGCTGGCTAATATTTCTCACACTAGACCAGACAAATAGAACTATGGAATGGATTCACCAAAATGTGGCTTCATTTTGGCAGTTTAATGTCTGATCTGGAAGCAGAAGAATAGATGGTGAGGGCAATGTCAACCCTATTTTCCTAACTGGAGCATCTATATCACTCCACCATGTCCTTACCTAAAGACCTCTCTGTGACAGGAAGTAGCAGGGAGTAAAGAAGGACAAGTTGTCTTTGGTACCAATAACCCTACTGTAAATACAGTTGTTGAACGCAAGATCCTTCTACCAGAAGCCCAGGTCAGTACACCTGCTGATCAGGGCTTCTGGGAATTGAAGTCCAAAAACATCTGGAGAGCCATGTTTGCTGACTGCTGCTCTAAAGTGAGCAAAGACAACCTTCCAAATATTGCTGCACTTCCCCCAAGTTCCCTACAATTGGCCATTTTGGCTAGGGCTCATGGAAGCTTCAGTACAGCAGCAAGAAAGTCACACCTGTCCAACTCTGATATATTTCTCTCTGAGCCTATCTATGGGTCATAGGATTTCACAGATCTCCTTCTCTTACAGAAAAAGAGAGAAGTTTACAGGTCAAGAAGGTGATTTTTCCCTTGGAGATCCACCTCTCTTTGTCAGTTTCTTCCTGTGAGGACTGGTCGGCCAGAACTTTCCTAACTATTTAAAGGTAGTTGTTTACAGATCTAATGGTTCACAAGGAGATTTACTGAGATGATTCAGTAATCAGTCAGTGTGGACAGGGGATAGGCAGTAGAAAAGAGAAACAATGTCTCACACTGAGACAGCATTTCAGAGTAAGAAATCCTGATTACATTAAATCCATAAATCCATGCTACATTTCAGCTATGTCAGCTTTCCCCCACAGTGTAATGATGGAGGAAGGAAAGAAAGAGAAGGCAAGAGAAGATTAACCCTTAACCATGGTCCTGTGTGTTTTAGTAAAATATTTGGCAACAATCTTCCTCAGCGTTGGATTCACCTATCATCATCATCATCATCATCATCATCATCATCATCATCATCATCATCATCATCATCATCATCATCATCATCATCATCATCATCATCATCATCATCATCATCATCATCATCATCATCATCATAATAATAATAATAATAATAATAATAATAATAATAATAATAATAATAATTTTGTATCAGAAATTATTCTGGGTTGAAAGGATTTTTTGCTGGAGGAACTCCACTCAGGGGATGCTCAAATGAGGTTCCTTTCATGTCCCCAAGATCTTTTCTCACCCAAGTGGTCCCTATTTATCTACTTGCAACTTCTTGCTTTTGAACTGCTAGGTTGGCAGGAGCTGGGACAGAGAAGAGTGCTCAATCTGTCATACAGTACTCAGGTCTTAAACTGCTAACTTGCTGTCCTTCCAGCTAACAAGGTGAGCTTCTTAACCGCTGAGCCACCACAATCTATTGTATTCTAATATGCTTGATTATGAACCATTCCTAGGTCGTCATGACCAATGGCCATTCACATAACAGTTGAATTATAGAGCTAGAACAGACTCAAAGGGTCACTGAGTCCAACATTTTTCCGCAGCTAAAGCTTTCCTTACAGATGGTTATCCAACCTCTTTTTATAAAATGAAGAAATGTCCGCCACTTTCTGAGGTGGTCCATTCACTGTCAAACTGTTGTTGCAAAAAAAAAAAAAAAAAAGTTAAAATCTCTTTCCCTGCTATTTGAATCCACAAAATACCATCTGAAGTTGCAGAAAGCAAGCTTGTTCCATCTGCCATGGGACAGCCTTTCACATATTGAAAGATGACAATCATATCACTTCTCAGGTTTTTCCAGGTTAAATATGCCCAGATTTCTAAATTGTTCCTCATAGAGCTTCATTTCCAGACCTATTGTTTTCCTCTGAATGTGCAGCCTGTCAATGCCTTTCTTAAACTGTGGTTCCCAGTATTAGACAGACCATTGTAGGTGAGATTTTATCAACACAGGATAGGGTGGGTACTGAAATTTCCCTTGATATGGACATTATATTTCTGATGTTAAAACTTTATTTGCAACTGCATTGTACTGTTGACTCATGTTTAGACTATGTAGCAATAGGAACCTTAATGATAATAACTGTGTGCCATCAAGGCAATCATGGCTTACGGTGACCCTTTCCAAGGTTTTCTAGGTAGAGAATACTCAGAAGTGGCTTACTGTTCTCTTCTTCTGGAGGCACATTGGGACTGTGCAGCTTGCCCATGACAACACAGGATGCACCTTCATCAAGATGGATTCAAATAGGATTTAATCGGGTTTACCCGATTGGGGCGGGGTAATAAATGTGAGTTAATAATAATAATAATAATAATAATAATAATAATAATAATAATAATAATAATAATAATAATAATAATAATAATAATAATAATAATAATAATAATAATAATAATCCACTTGGGGGCCATCACCTGTCCAACCTGTACTTGTGGACTTCATCACCCAAGGCAGTTAGCCCTCAGGATTGTCAGATTAGTTAACTGCAGCCTGACAATCAGTGTATAGTCCCTGTCAGTATGGTCTACCCCAGTGATGGTGAACCTTTTAGAGACCAAGTGCTCAAACTGCAACCCCAAACCCACTTATTTATCACAAAGTGGCAACAGAGCAACAGGGGAGGAAGGAAACGCACCCATTGAGCTGCTGGGCAGAGGGGTGGGGCAAACTCTGTGCTGAGAGAGTGAGGAAGTGCTCCCATTGGGCTACTGGGCAGAGGGGCAGTGCAAGCTCTGTGCTGGGGTGACTGCATGGGTGCCCACAGAGATGGCTCCGAGTGTCACCTCTGGCATGTGTACCATAGGTTCGCCATCACTGGTCTACTCTATTACCATAGCAGGACAACCTGGCCAGACTTGGTCTCCCCTGCTGTGCTCCCTCATCTAGGCCCAAAACTCTTGCTTTTGAAAGCTTGGCATGTTCAGCTTGCGTGAGATGTTTAATGTCGATGCAGAGTCTTGAGCTATTCTTTTTATTTTTAATAACAAGTGAACAAATAAACCAGAGCCAGAAATCTCAGAGAAGGTATTGACTGTGTGTTTGCTAGCACAAAAACTTACAGCCCGGGGACTTCCACCCACACACTGGCAACCACGGCTATTTTTCATTGGTAGTGGAGGCGTATTTTTCTGAATTCTTCCCCTTTCATCTATAGAAATGATGGCTGATCCTTCATTTAATTCTGTTCGTGGGAGTCAAGTGACAAATAGAGTTGCCCTCCTCCCTGACAATTCTATTTTGCTGTGTTCCTCCCAGACCTCTTCTCTTGCTCATTAGTAGACTAATTAAAGAGTTGGGTTTGTCTGTGTGTTTGTGTTTCTAAATTTTAATTCATGATGTCTCAAGAGGGAGCCATGCACTTCTGAGTGACAGATTTGGAAGACTTGATGCAGATAAAGGCCCACCCCTATCTAACTTATGAAGGTCATAGGTAGAAAGATGGTAGCACATAGGCAGTATATAAGTCTAATTGCTGTTGCTGTATATTCCATAACTGTTAATCTATATAATGGTAAAGGTCACTCTTGCTCAAAAGCCAGTCGTATGTGACTCTAGGGTTCAGTGCTCATCTCTGTTTATAACCAAAGAGCCAGCACTGTTTGTGTCTGCAGACGTTTATGTTGTCATGTGGCAGACATGACTAATATTTCAAAAATGAGACATCAAAGGTGAAATCTAACTGTAAGGTCTATCCTCTGATTTAGAAGCTTCTGCATTCTGGCAAACCCTTGACATAGCAAGAGAAACACATTTCCACAAGTAATTATGTTTTAGTAACTTATCTGACAAAGAGTATAACAAAGTTACATTTCAAAAGTTATGTAACAGGCAGGATTGAAGCTATTTTATGGATATGGTAAGTAGGATTTTCAAGCATTTTTCAAAAAATACATTTAAATGCCATTTTGAGACATTTTAGAGATGCTTTTGACAGAGATTTTTCTAGATTTTATGCAGTTCATTACTAATACTTAGGGCCCCCCTTGCAAAATAACAAAAAGTAACAGAGAGGCAACATGAAGGAAACATAACATAAGAAGTCCATTTTCTAGTACAGTACAGTATTAGAATCAGTAGCAAAAAATGGATTGCTCCTCCAGGACTGAAAATGAGTAGGAACCTGACTACATGGGTAAAAATGCAAGAAATACTATGGTTTGGGGGTGGGCGAGGTCACATTTTTCTTAATGATCACATGATGAACATGAAATGTAAATCATCCTGGAGTCCCACAGCCCTAATCTGTAGTTTTTTTTCTCCCCAGACCTAGACCCTTCTTCTTTATAAAAATCAAATCCTTTTGCTTTGGTTCAAATCATGTAGTTTCTTTAAACCAATGCAGAAAGGAAAGCTCAGTCATGGATACCCAAAGTAACTTTCCCTTTCCCTCTTGCCTCTCAAACTGCACATCTGTGTACATACACATACACACACAAGAAGCATACACTTGCAGAGAGAACAGTCTTCCCTGCAAAATACTACTTCATTTTCTTGTACTAGCAGCCGGACTAATCTGTGTTTCAATCAAACATATCAGAGACTAAACAAAACAAAATGAAAATAAAAACGTTGTAGCACTTTGAAGACTAACTGCTGTATTTTTCTTACAGCTATCCTCAGCAGGCAACACTAAGGGTTTGTTTAAGACGTGTTTGTTTTTGTATTATAGGTTACTTGTCTTTAAAAGCTAACATGAGGAAACTGAAATAAGAAGCCTGTTTATTGATTGTAAGGCAGTTATTTGCAGTAGTGCCACCTGTAGGGCTATATGCAGAACTGCAAGTGAAAGAGAAAGAAAAAGAAAGAAGGAATTTCCACTTAAAAGGAACAGACCTAAATTTCCTGATATATAACTTCACAATGAATGGATTGCATTTCCATCCGTGTGTAGTACAGGAGTTTCCAACCTAAGGCCTGCAGGATGGATCTGGCCCAAGGTGCAATATTTCATGTTCCCCCCACCCCTCCAATGGCATTTGAGAAACAAAATGGCTGCCCCTTTAAAGTCGTTGGGAAAAAATGGCCACCCCATCATGCTGGCTGGCAGGACAGGTATGGGGTTTGGGTCAGACAGGAGTGTCAGCCTGTTGGCTCATCTGACCACCTCCCTCTCTCAAAATATGAATTTTTATTCTTTTTATGTTTGCTTAGTTTTTAATATTTTAATATTAATTTTAAGTTGGATTTTTTAATATTGTATTTTATGTCTTTTTAAACCTTTGTTAGCCGTCCTGGGTCTCTTTGAGGAGGGCGGCATATAAGTCATAATAAATAAATAAATAAAATGCAGGCAGGGCAAAATGGCCATCTGGCCCTTGAAACTGACTGAGAGAGCGTGACCCGGTCCCTGCCTTGAAAAGGTTGGGAACCCCTGGTGTAGTAGCACCTTAATACTGGTTAGAGAGCTCAGTGAGCCAAGTATTCAGCCACAGAGCCAGGTGTTTGGAGTTAAATTCCCTAGGCTACCCCTGAAGAGAAAAGCCTGACTGTGTGGCCCTGGACAAGCTATGCGGGCCCCAAGATCTCCCGGGAGAAGGGAACAGTAAATGACTTCTGAATGCTCTTCACCTAGAAAACCCTGGAGAGGGCGGCAGTATGTTGGTAAAACAACTTGATAGAACACAATTATTTCTTTTAAATGAGGAACAAGAATGCATTACTTTTACCACAGTATTTTTTTTCAGGCTCTGCTTACCTACTGAAGAATATTTTTGCCCAGTTAAGCTCTACAATTATGGGCATATAAATATATAAATTAGATTATATATAATTAGATTAATTTTGGCCCAGAAGTGGTCACCCTTGCATGAAAGCTAATCGTGTCTGATTCTAGTGGTTGGTGCTAATCTCTGTTTACACCTAAACAGCCAGTGTTGTCTGTGTCTGCAGGTGTTTTTCCATGGTCATGTGACAGGCATGACTAGATGCCAGAGCACAAAGAATGCTATTACCTTTCCCACTGAAGCAGTTTCTTGCTTTCAAACTGTTAGGTTGGCAGGAGCTGGGACAAATGACGGGAGTTCACTCCATCATGCAGCACTCAAGTCTCAAACTGCTGACCAGTTGTCAAGTTCAGCATCTTAACCACTAATCCCCTGGCGACTAGAAGCCATTGGTTTCTTCCATTGTGGGCCTTGACATATTCCACATGTACACCAACAGAGATGTCAGTTGTGTAGTGACAGAGCCCCATCACATCCTTTCCTAAAGCTTCAGAAGGAATGTGTGATATACAAGCCTTGGGCAATGTTTTGTATACACATATGGAGAATTTGCATAGCCTTCTTTTTAAGATGGGGGTGGGAGATTGCATCATATATGTTGGGAGAGCACTAGATTGAGAAGGGGCTCCAATTCCCATGGGTTTAACAGTAGCAATTTTAGACCGAGGATGGCTGAAGTATTTATTTATTTATTCATTCATTCATTCATTCATTCAGATTTATATTGCCGCCCACTCGCCGAGGCGACTTAGGGCGGCTTACAGTCAAAACAGCAACAGTACAGTAAAAATTATAAAATACCTCACAAAACAACCAAAACAGAACACAGACTAACTCCCCTCAGGCCGTTGTTGTGGGCCCAGAAGAGGGACAAGGAGGTCCTCAGCCACCTGCCAGGCCATGGAATCTTCTCCCTCAGGCTGTTGTTGTGGGCCCAGAAGAGGGGTGATGTTACTGTTGCAATTCTACATCCCTCTGAAGCAGTTCATCTGGAGAGATCATATGGCTTCATAAGACTACAACTGAGAAACTGTTCAGTGCTGGTGAAATAATGCCAGATGTGAGGACAGTGAGAAAAGAACAGGCTTATATTAGTCTTGTCCTCACCTAGTCTCCATCATTTTAACTGTGGTACCATTCACTGGTGTTGCAACCTGAGGAACTGAGAGGTAGGAATGGGAGGTTGGTATTTTTTTTTAACTGTAACACCCCAAAATTGGGTGAAAATTGTCCCAGGCAGCATTCTGGGGGCTTTTGCTGCTCACCACCACCAAAAAGCAAAAAAAAACCAAACAAACACACACACACAAAACACAAAACAAAACAAAAATTTAATATATAAATTTAATATAAATTTGAACTAATAAATAAATAATAAAAAATAAATAACCCCAAACCCACAAAAAACAAAACAACAACTCTCATATGTTGAATGTATCTTACAACCAATGCACAAGTAAGAATAATTTCATGTCAGAAATGCCTCCCTTTTGTGAGGGGCCACAGTAGCTTAGTGGTTATGATGCTGAACTTGATGACTGGAAGGTCAGCAGTTAGAGACCTGAGTGCTGCACAATGGAATGAGTGACTTTCATCTGTCCCAGCTCCTCCCAACCTAGCAGTTTGAAAGCAAGAAATTGCAAGTGGATAAGGTAATAGTCCTCTGTGCACACTGGCACCTAGTCATTCCTGCCACATGACCACGGAAATGCCTGCAGACACAGACAGTGCTGGCTCTTTGGCTGTAAATGGAGATGAGCACTTCCCCTTAGAGTCAGATACAACTGGCTTTCAAGCAAGGGAGACCTTTACCTAAGCTTCCTGAGAGGCACCCTATATGGAGCCTAATGGGCAGGGAGAAGTGCAATACCCCTAATGCTTTGCAGTGACAGAGTGAGCAAATAGTGCAGAATATGTTCTCCCTAGTTCTGTGGCTGAGCAATTGGCTGGCATTTTTCTGTCTGCAAATGTGGGCTGGAAACATTGGAACTGATAGTCTAAAGCAAGGATCCTCAACCTACAGCCCACGGCACCAAATCATCCGGTCCGCACCCTCACTCCAGTCACTGCTGCCACCTCAATCCTTGTCTCCTCCGCTTGGCCTGGCATGTCCCTAATGGTGCTCCATAGCTGGACACATGTTGTAAGGCTTACAACGTCTGCCCCTGCTATGGAACGCTGCTAGAGACACACCAAGCCAAGTGGAGGAGACAAGCATTGAGGAGGAGGAGGCAGTGGTTGAGGAAGAGGAAGCTGGAGCAAGGGCACAGGCCAGATAATTTGGTGCTGTGGGCCACTTCTGCCACCTCCACCTCAATCCTTGTCTCCTCTGCTTGGTTTGGCGTGTCCCTAATGGTGCTCCATAGCAGGGCAGATGTTGTGAGGCTTATAACATCTGCCCTCCTACAGAGCACCATTAGGGACATGCCAAGCCAAGCGGAGGAGACAAGGATTGAGGTGGTGGTGTCACAAGCACTCATGGGCACATTTCTTTCACCCACACGACTCAGCTCCTCGAGGCCGGTAAGCAGGGGAGCGGTGGGGGAGGGGGGACTTTGGGGTGTGGTGGGCTTGGGGTGGTTGCTGCTGCCAGCTTTGGCGGTGGTGGCAGGGGGGGGGTATGGCCAGTCCCCCCCCCCCCAGCAGTTTGAGGGAGCATGACCCGGCCCCTGGCTTAAAAAGGTTGTGGACCACTGGTCTAAAAACGACAACTCAGGAAACAATACAGTACATGTTTATCCAGGATGAAGGGATTATTCATGGATGACTTTTACCATTGTAGTCTTCAATTCCTGTGACCTGTTTAGAGTGCAATTGAAAGGGCATACATTATTGACAAATTTAGGTTAAAACTTGCTAAAGAGGTCAAAGTGAAGCTTGAATAAGCTCATTTTTACACTCCACTTTCCAGATAACAGCAGGGTCACTGAGAACTGTAAAACTGTAGAAAACCAGTTTAGGGAACATGGATTTAGTCAACTGGCTACAAAAAAGTGCATGGGCTAGCAATGTTTGTAAATGTTCTTTTACGATCCCCTTGAGCATTCATACATAAAGACAAAAATAATGCTCTTAGGTTTTCTTTTACACCAAACTGCACTTGGTAGGAATATTTTTTTTAATAATTTCAAGTGGGTAGGTGTGCATGCACATTTTTAAATAACTGTGATTAACCTGGAAATGCTTTTCCAGGGTCATGAATGATAATGGTATCATTATTCAATATTTGAGAAGAATTGTGCACATGGAAAATCTTTAAGACCAGGTTCTGTATAAGGGTCACATGTAAAGTCTATAGATTTAGTGGCTCATAATGACAGCTTTCTCTGAGCAGAAATTGGGTCATTAAATGTCAAAGGGAAATATGAAGAGAAAAGGAGAAAAGGAAAGAAAAATGAAAAGAAAAAATGTCAATTTATGGGTGATTTCCAGTAATTCGGTCATGGTGCTTGCAGGAAATTTTCAAATGCCCTTGAAGAGCAGAGAGTGAAGGTCACACTTTAACCAGTACTTTAAATAGCTCGAGAAGGCTTACAGTCTGTTTGCATGCATTGCTATTTGAATGTGATCAGATTTCATTCAATACTCCATACTTGCAAATAAAGGTGTATAAGATTCCAGGTGACCTGCCTGATGACTGCAGGGGGACTAACATCGTCACTATCTTAAAGAGGAGCAAAAAGGAGGAAGGGGAAAATTACAGACATGTTAGTCTGACATCAATCCCAGGGAAAATTCTGGACCAGATTATAAAGCAGTCACTCTAAAATTAACATATCTAAAACAAAAAGGAATTAAAAAGACTAGATGACATCTGCCCAATATCAGGCCACCTCAACAGCATTTCCTCTTGCCAACATAAGATCCTCTTCAGTGCACATTGAAAGGCTTTCTGTACATTGTATCATATGGGCGATTGTTTGCTCTTCTCTGCATTCACACAGGCTACTATCTACGAGGAAACCCCATTTTCTAAGATTAACCCTTGATCTTCCTACCCCAGCATACCCCAGTCTTTTTAAGGCTTTCCACACAGGCCATGATTGTTCATTGCCAGGCGGTAGAGAATCATGTGGATCTGCCCATTTATCTGGCCTTGCTTGCCTTCCAAAATGCTATGGCGGTCTGTGAGGGCTGGTTGTTCTGGGGAGCAGACGTTATAAGGAAACTGTGCCTTGATTTCAGTCTCTGCTTTGGTGGTGGGTAATCAAATAGCAGGTGTGTTTCCAAGGGTCTTGCTTTTACCCACTCTTTCTGAGCAGCACTTTCTCGGCGAAATGTTGGTGGAAGATTGGACTCTTCAATCACCTTGAAAACAATGCAGTAATAACTAAAAGCCAACATGGATTTATCAAGAACGAATCCTGCCAGAAAAATCTCGTCTCATTTTTTGATTGGGTAATTTACTTGGTAGATGGTGGGAATGTTGTAGACATAATAAAGTTTGACTTCAGCGAAACCTTTGACAAAGTGCCCAAAATATTGTGATTAGCAAGATTATTGGGTGTGGTCTGGATAGCACAAGTATCCGTGGATATACAGTTGGTTACAAAATGGACCCAGTGAGTGCTTAACCATGGTTTCTTCTCAAACTGGGATGGGGTAACAAGTGGAGTACCACAAGGCTCAGACCTGGGTGCAGTGCTCTTAAACATTTTGATTAATGAAGGAGGGATTGTAAGGAATATTTATTGACTTTGCATATGACACAAAATTGGGTGGAATAGCTAATATCTTGGAAGAGAGGGACAAAATCCAAAAATCATTCTCATCCATAGCTTCAGGCCACTCCAAAAAAGCTGCCTAGTTCACTCACACCATTGTCAATTTTCACACAGCATTGTCAACAGATGCTTGGTCTGTTAATTTTGCATCCATCACTCAGGTGTTTAGTCATGCCTGCCACATGACCATGGAAATGTCTGCAGACACAGACAATGCTGGCTCTTTGGCTGTAAACAGAGATGAACACCGAACCCTAGAATCAGATACAACTAGCTTTTGAGCAATGGCTACCTTTACCTTTACTAACCATTTACAACTTCAGGGAACCAAACTTCGTAGAAATAAATCTGAATATTAATCAGAGATCTTCAGTCATTAAAGGTAAAGGTCTCCCTTGTTTGAAAGCCAGTTGTACTTGACTCTAAGAAAAGGTGCTCATCTCCATTTGCAGGCAAAGAACCATCACTGTCTATATCTGCAAATGTTCTCATGGTCATGTGGCAGGCATGACTAGACAGTACACTGACTAGACAGCAGACTGAATGCTGTTACCACCGAAGTAGTACCTATTTCTCTACTTGCAATTCCTTGCTTTTGAACTGCTAGGTTGGCAGGAGCTGAAACAGAGGAGCTCATTCTGTCATGCAGCTCTTGGGTCTCAAATTGCTGACCTGCCTATGTTCCAGTCATCAAGTTCAGCCTCTTAACCATTAAGCCACTGCAGTCTCCTCTCCAGTCATTGCTAGGTGTAAAAAGCCACATTGATCTGCAACTTGTATCAATTATACTAACTACAGTATTGTGTATCTCTATACCCCCTTTACCTTGGATACCTTGGAGTCATCAACGAAGGGTCCCCGCATTGGTAGATATCTCCATGACAACATTCCACACATACAAATGGGCATGAGAAATCAGGTCCACCTTCATGTGGTTTTTTAGCCATCTGGATATCACGTCACCCACTGATTAGGCGGACCATGACATGTGCCTTCGGCTTTCACCTTGTCCAAGGGATCTGATGGAGGACACTTTGGTGAGTTTTAATCCTGGCCTAACATCATTGATGGAGATGGGCAACACTGCCTAGTTAGACCACTCAAGCCCCCTCACCCTGAGAAGGCTCTCACCTAGCGGGGGACCTCTGTACCTCCACCTGATATAAATTAATGCCCTGAAATCTCACTCTTATGTCCTACAAAGTGGACTTGATCCATGGAAGCTAATGTTTAAATACAGTAGATAATCTTTAAGGTGCCACAACATTTTTTGGCTTTTTTTGTTTTGTTTACTATCTGACATAATTGCACAGAATAACATGGTTACCTCTTCAAAAACATTCAAAAAGTTATTATAGGTTTGAGCATTAGGCTGGAAAAAAAGAGGACATAATGAAATTTAATTGGGATAAGTACACAGTTGTAACTCGGAGGGTGGGGTGGGGGGAAGCAAATGCACAGTTAGAGGAAAGGGGGGATATTTGGCCCAGTAATATGATGAGCAAGAAGGATCTTGGAATGGTAGATCACAAGCTGAATATGAGTCAGCAGTGCAATGTGGCTTCAAAAAAGGCCAATTTTTTTAGACTTCATTAAGGGAAGTAATGAGGGACTGTGGTGGCTTAGTGGTTAAGATGCTGAACTTGACAACTGGAGGGTTGGCAGGTCAGCAGTTCAAGACCTGAGTGCTGCACAACAGTGAGCTCCCATCTCTGTCCCAGCTCCTGCCAATCTAGCAAGAAATTTGCAAGTAGATAATTAGGTACTGATTAGGCAGGAATGTTAATAGCATTCCATGCACTCTGGCATCTAGTCATGCCTGCCACATGACCACGGAAATGTCTGCAGCTTCAGACAGCTCTGGCTCTTTGGCTCTAAACAGAGATAAACACTGCCCCCTAGAGTCGGATATGACTGGCTTTCAAGCCCTTGCTTGAAAGCCCTGAGAAAAGGAGACTGAGAGGGGACAAGACTGCACTTTTCAAATATTTAGAAGATAGTCATGAAGGGGAGGGGCAAGATCTGTTCTTGATCATCACCGAGTGCAGGGTAGGTAATAACGGGCTCAAACTACAGGAAACCAGAAATAGGCTGAATATTAGGAAAAACATCTCAGTTATGAGAGCAATATGACAATGGGACCAATCACCTCAGGAGGTGGTGAGTGCTCCAACACTGGAGGCATTCAAGTGAAAACTTGGACAATCATCTATCAGAACTGCATTGATTAGGGGGCCAAACTCAATGACCTCATAGGCCCTTCCAACTCATTTTATGATTCTCTCATTCTATCACAGATACACTGTCTGTAGAGAGTTTGGAATGTGCAGGAGCCTTTTGTACTCTTGTTTTAGTGGTTAAGACACTGAACTTGATGACTGGAAGATTGGCAAGTCAGCAGTTTGAGACTCAAGTGGTGCATGACAGAGGAAGCTCCCATTTCTGTCCCGGCTCCTGCCAACCTAGCAGTTCGAAAGCAAGAAATTGCAAGTACAGTACTGTAGATAAATAGATACCACTGGAGTGGGAAGGTAAACAGCATTCCATGTGCTCCATGCCTGCCACATGCCACCAGAAACATCTGCAGATGCAGACAGCGTTGGCTCTTTGCCTATAAACAGAGATGAGCACCAAACCCTAGCATTGGATATGACTGGCTTTTGAGCAAGGGTGACCTTTACCTTTACCTTTACTCATGCATCGTTTACGCTGGTGCAGGCAGAACTACTGTGGATGAAGTAATATGTGAAACCTGTCAGCACAAGGATCTGCTAGTACAGTCTTTGAGTGGGCTAAGATCTGCCAATAGAAGAGTCCCCAGAGGGAAAGAATGGGCAGATTGAGAAACTAATTGAATTATAAGAGAGCCATTCCTAGACCAATGGGACACAACCACTAAGGGAGTATATAGTTAAGCCAAGGTGAAGATAATCCAACCCAATATCCATCATCCATAAACTGAAAGTTTGGATTGAGCACAACAACAGCCAGCCAAGCTCAGCTGTCCTTTACGCCGCCCCGGGCCAGCTTAAAAAGGACACTATGGTGACAGGTGGTGGGATTTCGATGCCCCCACCCCCTGGACTTGCCTTCAGCCATGGTGGAAAGGCCACCGCAGTAGGGTTGTATATCATTATTATTATTTATGGGCTATTTTTGTAGGATGTGTATTTTATAATTTTTTGTGTATACTGTATTATTATATATTGAATATTGTATCATTATTATTGTTATGCACTGTTTTTTGTTGGATGTGTATTGTATAATTCTTGTGCATATTGTATTATTGTATATTCTGTAAGCTGCCCAGAGTCGCTTGTGCAAGTGGGGTGGCATAGAAATCTAAAATTAAATTAAATTAAATTAAATTAATCATTTTGGTATTTAGGATTGTATCCTTGGAGTGTAATCCTTACAGATGCCATTAAAAAGAAAGCCAATTAAAATTCAGTGGAGCTTATTTGCACTTAAATGGATATTGGATTGTAGCCTAAAGTAGAAATCAACCCCATCAAACTCTGTGCAGTTTAATTCTTAGATATGTATAGGCTTGCATGGTTAACTTGGTTTGTCTTGGCTGTGCCATAAAACTCCCAAATTTTGGGTGATAAATTTTCATTTTGTTGGGTAAACATAATAATACTAACCAATACTTTTATTGAGTAAATATTTACTTTTACATTTATTAATATAAAAAACTAACACAGACACAGACACAGACACAGACACAGACACAGACACACACACACACATCTTGTTGCTGTTTGTGCACTGTCTTTCTTTCTAATAATTATTCTGATCCCAAGAATGATGTCAGATAATCTTGGGGCACCAAGTCTTTGGGTCTCAATGTGTGGTATGTAGCCTCGGCATTTTTATTTCAATTACTAAAAATTAGTAACATTATTATTTTCAGCTATTAATTGAAGTACTCTTTCTGTCTGTGTTTATTGAAAACAACAATGCATCAGAATTTTAATGTCTTTAACTCTACCATAAATGAGTAATATATTAGAATGCCTGTAAATACAGTACTGTATATACAAAGTTGGCTGGATAGCTCAGTGGTTTAGGTATAGGTATCTGACTGCAGAGCCAGAGACTGGAAGTTCAGTTCCCCACTTTGCTTCCGGGGAGAAGAGCAAGTTTGCATTGCTTTCAGTAAATTTGGACAATCCCAGGGCACTCTCAGAAGAATAAATGGTAAGCCACGTCTGAGTATTATTTCCCTAGAACATCCTGGAAAAAATGCCCGTAAGTTGGAATCAACTTTATGGCTCACTGCCACCGCCGCTGCCCTTCTCTGGAAAAGTGAGTATTCTGTCCATAATGATGAGATCCATGGATGTAGGAGATGAAATGAGGATCTGTAGATGTAGAGTCTGGCCTGGTTGTCCTGCTATGGATAGGGGTGGCAACCTTGATGTTCCAGCTATTCTTGGACTTCAAATCCCAGACGCCCTGATCACCAGGTGTGCTGACATGGGATTCTTGGAATTGAAGTGCAAGCACAGCTGGAGCACCAAGACTGGCCACCTCTGGAGAAGACCATACTGCCAGTTAGTAGCATAGTGTGGGTTTCAGCTGGCCGGGGTGTAAGCCAAATTTTCTGCCCCCTGGGAGGGACCTAGGTTGCTGCTCCCGCTCCCGCTAGGGCTTCTGGGAATTGTAGTCCAATTACACCCCTCCTTCGCTACGTTACTGCTGCCAGTGACTCAATGCTGATCGTCAGGCGGCAGTTAACTAATCTAATCACCCTGAGGACTAACACCTTGGGTGGTGAAGTCCACAGGAAAGGGTGATGGTCTCCAAGTGGATTAAATCCCACTTGAATCCATCTTGGTGGAGGGCAGCAGCTTCATCAATACTGGCTTGGGGCTGATGAGGACTTTGTGTGCCAAAAGCGCTCATGACCAGAAAGTGACTCATGGAACAGGATCATTGGTATGGGTGTCACACTGCAATGCAGAATGCAGATGGAAGAATACTGCATTATAATGCTCTCAGGACAATCTTCATGGCTGATCACCATGAGGATAGCCAATATACAGCAGTTGAAGAAGAAGAAGAAGATGTATAATGTTACCTTCCTTGTAGCCAATCAGATTTGAGGGTGCCAGTGAAGACAAATGAAAGGAATTGAAAATAAGGACAATGCTTCTAAGGTCAGTCATGCAAATAATCTCCTGTATCACAAACAATGGCAGAGGTGCCTGGCGCAAAGTGGTCCATGGTGTCGCAAAGGGTCTGACTCGACTGTGCAACTGAACAACCACAACAATCACAAACAAATCAAGAGCAACAATTATACTGGTGATCAACAAATGAAATTTCCCAGATATTGCAAATGTGTGACGTATGAAAACCCATTGAGCTCAGATTTGTGGAAAAGTAATGCCTCTAGGCACAACATATGAAAATGTGATACTACATAACATCAAAGTCTGAATATTAAAGCAAAAAAGAAAGGCATAAAAATATTCTCTAGCAAAGCACTGCACGAAATGTCTAATGACTCGCAGCTGGGATTTGGAAAAAGCTGCACCACATACAAAAAGCATTGCAAATATCCAAATTAACCTTATTTCCTGTGGCTCCCTCTTCAGGGGCTACTCTCTTGGTAACTGGCATCTTCATGCCAGGCTCTTATTTAAGGTAAGTGTCTCCAGAGTGTATGTTGTTACAAACGTTAGTTAATCAGGAAAGCTGTTACTAAAAGTCTGGGGCCCTCAGACTGTGATGCAGATGGGTATGTACCTTTGTTTACATGGTGTTCAGTAGCATTTCTCTCTCTCGCCATCAATTATGTTTAGCAGCCTCCCTTCCACAGAAAGGAAGCAGCTAGAAGCGCCACCAGTAGCCTTAGGTTGCATTGCTGTGTACATTTCTCAGGGAATAAGTCCAACCAAGGTCAACGAGGCTTGCTTTTAAATAGGTCATATAGCTTTGTAGTGTTAAGGCATGGGTGGCAAAATTATGACAGTGGTGCCCAAATTAAGGTCCAGGGGCTGGGTGTGGCCCCCAACACCAATTCATCCAGCCCACGAAGCCCTCGTCGCTCCTGGAAGTGGAAGTAAAACACACCCGTATGGGCGCATTTTACTTCCGCTTCCTGGAGCGATGAGGGCTTTGTGGGCTGGATGAATTGGCGTCAGGGACCGCACCTGGCCCCCGGACCTTAGTGACAAGCTTCCTGAACCACATGATCGGCCCATGGCCCAAAAAGTTTGGGCACCCTTGTTCTACAGCAATGGTTGCCAACCCTTTTTGGGGGGCATGCCCCACCTAAGCATCTCTAAAATCGTGATGTCTTCCCTCTGTGACATATAATTCTTATTATTCAAAAAGTGACGTCCTATTCATGTGGAGGAAGCCTAAACGGCCATTAACTTGGTCTAATTCATTCTCAAATTGCCCCCCCCCCCAAATAATCAAATTGACCCACGTTGGGAACCACGGCTCTAGAGGTTCATGAAGCTATCATCCCTTACCACTGAATAGGCTATCTGATGGGAATTGGAGTCCAACAACCTCTGGATGATGATAAGGCCCCCAGTTATTTGTCACTCATCAGAAATAAATGTAGTGCTCCATTTGTCTCCCAGTCATTTTTGATGTTGCCTAGGAATCTGAAATACTTCCTAAAGACCTTGGCTTTTTCTTAGATGTAGACAGTGTCATCAAATCCAAATTGTTGGATCAATCAATTGATCAGAAGTGAGTCATGTGCAATTTTCTGGGGAGACTGATTTATAATTGTTCATTGGATCTAATACCAGTACAACATGGCTAGGCAAGATGAGAATGAATCACATGGGAACCATTTGTTTTGGGGGCTTCAAGCACAGCTCCCAGTGATCATGGTTGGCTATAAGTGGGTTTTTCTTTTTGCAAGTTACAGTTTATGACAATCCGCTTACTCCCAGGTAGAACTTGGGAGTCCTCTGGCTTCCTGGCGATGGGATTGCGCTTGATCCTGCTTCCCTGGCCCAGATCAGACCCAGCAGTTCAGGCTTCTCCTATCAGTGTGCCCAGCCACTCCCGACCGAAATCCAGGTGGTGACAAAGGGTGCACATGAAACTAGTGTAGATTCAGGTAGTGTCAAGCCAAGTAATCACTCCAAGTCTCTTCAGGTATTTTAGAAATATATTGAAAGCATAGCAAGATACAAGATACAGTCCATTAAAGATCAGAAAGCATAGAAATAAAGCAGGATGCTTGTGTAAGGGATAGCCAATGCCCCCCTTTCCCAAGTCTACATTTTTGCAGTTTAAAAGCACAGCATCCAAGAGAGTGTCTCTGTTATATCTCCTCCCATAGGGTCCACCTTTGGCTCTCCCCCTTAGGGATTCCAAACAATGATCTTACAGCAAGACATGTCAATCACACATTAGGTTTCATTTCATCCCAGCCATGAGGCCCACATAGTTTACATACCAGACCTGGTGTGAAGGGACTCCTACACACCAAATTTCCATCTTGGATTAGGCTAAAGCAAAGGGCATAATTCATTTTGTCACACAGCTCAAGAATCATACATTTTGCATCTCTGATGCTGAATTGTACTTTGTTATATTTTATAATCTGGGCACACTGAAGAATCAAACTAGTCAAGAGCTTGCAATTAGAAACTGATGGTGTTTCCCCCTTTAGAGAGCTAATCCTTCCGAAACTCCATGCTTCAGAAATCAGACTTGTGATTGAAGGCCATGTCTACCTCCCAAAGACCTGACAAAGTAAAACAAAAGCTAATTTGTAACCTTGATGTAGGACAAACATGTATTTTACCTCTTGAGAGAGTTCTGTTTCTTATAACATGCTAATGGTTTCAACATTCCCCAGCAAATAGAAGGGGAAGAAATGGAAGCAGTGACAGACTGTACCTTCTTGGGATCTAAGATCACTGCAGACACAGACAGCGCTGGTTCTTTGGCTATAAACAAAGATGAGCACTGAAACCTAGAGTTGGATATGACTGGCTTTCAATCAATGGTGACCTTTACCTTAGCTCAGAAAACCTTACATTTTATGAATATTTTATAAAAACCTTAATTTTATGAACATTTTATGAAAACCTTAATTTTATGAACATAATGTCTTTATTTTCCCCCATTTGAAATATCACCCTTAACTATTGAATGAAATGAAATAAATAAATGAACAAATGAGCATAATTCAACACATTGAATTCTCACTAAATCCATGGCGGTCGTGTCCTTAGACTCTACCTGCAACATTTTTTTTTAGAGTTCCTTGGACTGCAAGGAGATAAAATCAGTCAATCCTGAAGGAAATCAACCCTGAATAATCCTTAGAAGGACAGATACTAAAGCTGAAGCTCAAATACTTTGGCCACCAAATGAGAAAAGAGGACTCACTGGAGAAGGCCCTGATGCTAGGAAAGATGAAAGGAAAAAGGAGAAGGGGACAGCAGAGGATGAGATGGTTAGGCAGCATTGTTGATGTGGTGGGCGTAGATCTGGACAGACTCTGGAGGACAGCAGATGACAGAGGAGCCTGGCATGCTGTGGGTCCATGGGGTTGCAAAGGATCAGACTTGGCTGTGCGACTGAACAAGAATGGTCAACAGATTCTAGAGTCAGTATCAGAAGCATAGCGTGCCTTGCCGGGGCCCCGTATAAAAATTTGTTTGGGGGCCCTTAGGAAGGGTAAAGATTTGTTTTGCTTACGCACGTTGGGGGCCCCCGTGGCCCGGGGGCCCCGTATAATTGATACGGCAGATACGGCGGTAGCTACGCCCCTGGTCAGTATGCATATCAGAAAACTTTTTGTTCAAACCTAATGGGTTATTTTGAAGTCTATAGGAGCTTCTTAGATACTTCAGTAACATGCTTGGGGATAGATTGTAGATCACAAAAGCTCTATTCAGGCATTCAGTAAAAAAGTTAGTTTCAACCCATGACCATGGGAAGAAGGATAGCTCTGTTTTACATTTGGAAAACTGAATCCGGAAAAGGAAGAAGCCTGTTTGCATTGACTTGTTCCTTTTAGACTAGAACTTTGATTTTTCAAGTTTTCTGATTTTAAGGAAAGGTCCGATAGACAGAGACTATTTTCTTCTGGTTAAAATCAATTGTTTTATTAAATGCGTAAGATTTCTGCAGATTTTGCTGCCACAGACTAACATGCCTATATCTTTGGAAATTGCTTCTTATATCAGTAATCATTCTCTATGATATCCCAGATATTTTTGGAAGGATATATCTAGAAAGACTTTATTTGTGTATGATTCTGTATGATTTTTATAACACTAGTAATTCCATGGAGAACTTTTAATTGATGATTAAGACTTGATTGATGATTAATTGATGATTAAGCTGGAAAGGAAAATGTGTCACCCCCACTCCCCCGCATTATCTCGGGAGCTTCCATCTTTGGTTCTGGATGGGACTATTTTGCTCCAAACAGACCCGGTGCATAATCTAGGGGTCCTCCTGGATTCACAACTCCTGCTCAATGAGCAGGTGGCAGTCATGGCTTTTGCACAACTTCGTGTTATATGCCAGTTACACCCAGTCCTAAATGGGGACTCCTTGCTCATGGTCACGCACACTCTGGTCACATCCAGACTTGACTATTGCAATGCGCTCTACATGGGGCTGCCCTTGATGCAACTGTCCAGAATGCAGCTGCCCAGGTCATGATGGGGTGCAGGTGGTATGCCTGTGCCTTTGCCACCACTTTGGGAACTAAACTGGTTGCTAGTGTGTCTCTGGGTGCAATTCAAGGTGCTGGTAATGACCTTTAAAGCCCTACATGGTAGTGGGCCAGGATACTTAAGAGACCGCATCACCCTGAGAACATCTGTCCATCCCACCAGAGCAGACCAGAGAGGCTCTCACATTGTGCCATCAGCTAGGGAGGCTCATCTCTCTAGCACCAGAAGGAGGGTCTTCTCTGTGTCTGCTCCAGCTCTATGGAACCTCTTGCCAATTGAGCTGCATCTCCAGACAGAGTTGCTGTCCTTCAGGAAAGGGCTAAAACTCTGGCTGGCAAAGCAGGTGTGGGGCACCAGCGATGTGATGACACCTGCCTGCTGGCTGGTTTAGTAAGAACACTCCCTCTTTTAATCTCTTTTAATCTGTATGGTTTGGAGCAATTTTTGGTGGCAGTTTAAATGGGGTTTTATTGGTTTTTAAAATGTGATTGGTTTTACTTTCTGTGAGCAGCCCAGAGTCTTCAGAGTTGGGCGGCAATATAAATCAGAAAAGCAAACAAACAAATAAACAAATAATACTCAGTTTATTTTACAGTAGCCTTTCCTGTATCCTTCTAATGTATGTTTTCTTTTGGTTTTATATATTTTTGTATAATAAATAGTTATATTTTCTATTTACATTATTGCTTTGAAATAAAAGAAAATGTAGTTATGAATCACAGATTCTGGGAATTCTAGTCCACAAAACTAATTTTTTCCAAGTTCTGATCTTTTGTAGTCTTGGTAGAATGCAAGTTTAGTTTGTTTAGTCACATGAAGTCCAGAGAAAAGAAGCTGGAAATAAAAATGTCTCTTGGTTTCTGGAGTGCATGAGTCTTTCTCAAGCTCATTGTGTGCTTAACGAACCAAATTCAGTGATGCACGTTGGCTGTTTTATGCTGCCCTAGTGATGGAAAGCAGATATAAACAGTGTAACAGGCCTGCAGGTTAGCAGTGCCAAGAAGCAGGCCAGGACATTTTGGAAAGCAGTCTAAAACACGAATTTCTTGAAGCATGAGATCCAAAACATCTTATGACCCAGGGCAGTGGAGATCTGCTGTTATGGATTTCCTCTCCCAGAAACCCCATTCAATATGGTCAGTGGTTAAGAATTCTGGCTGTTAAAAGTAAGGACCATCTGGAACAGAGAATTAACCTTTTGCTTATTCCATTCTTGCACCTCAGAACTAATTATTTTAAATATTTTCTCCAAGTTGGTTGAGGGTAAGAGAATTATTGCATGTTGGCATTTTTGGGTGAACCAATCACAGAAGTGATCTTCAGTGAAGAAAGTCCGTATTTTGTGCGGAAACCCTTTTATTTTGGAGGAAATGGAAGATTTTTTAAAAAAATTCATGCAAATGCTACCATGTTTTGCAAATACTATAGCTGATGGGGGAAAAGTACTGGCCTTTCTTCTCTCATTTTTTTTGTTGTTCATTCACACAGTCGATTCCGACCCTCTGCGACCCCATGGACCACTGTCTGCCAGGCACTTCTGTCCTCCACCATCCTCCTCAACTCGCTCAGCTCTGTGTCCATTGCGTCCACAATACCATCTAACCATCTCACTTAAAAATCTTAGAGTTGTTGCCTGTTTTTGCTTTGGCATCTCTATGTGTCAAGACACCGTGTTTGTTTGTTTGTTTGTTTGTTTTGGTCAAGCTTAGGAATGTTTGTAAGTATGCATCAAAACCTTAATTTGAGAGCCTTTATTTTGCAATACCATTCAAGGCTAAACATTTATCAATATCAGTACTGTATTTGATAGTTTCCTAATGGTGACCAAAGAGATTACTGCAGCACAGACTAAAACGTCACTACAAATTGTGTTCCTTGCTCAAGAAAAGAAGGTGTAAACATCACCTTCTGTAAGCTCTAAATTCTCTGTTTCTTATAAGAGGAGTGACACATTTATAATCATTTAATTTATCCTCACTGTTTTTATTAATTTTGTAAATAATGGAGTCAAAATGAAGTTCCATAAATATTCTCCTGTAAAGCAATAGAAACTAAAACCCAAATTAACTGGAAAATATTTTGAAGTTGTTAATTTTTAAAATAGCAGGATTTTACAGATTGTCAAACTGTTTGTGATCCCACTTCCCCTTTTCTGACACAAAATTATTATTATTATTATTACTCAAAAGATGCACAGATAATTCTTTCCGGCAAATTTCCAAAGAACAAAACATTAAAGTGTGCAATAAAGTATGGCTCTTGAAAGAAGCTTTTGCAAGATTGTATACTTTTCTCCCATTTTTAGCAATATTAAAATAAAATGCCATCCTTTCCGTGTTCCTAGACATTTATGTATTTACCAGCATTCTGTAATTATATTTATCACTTACAGTAAGATGGTAAGTGGAGGGAATAGGGAATTAGGAAAGACACTCAATATTAAATATCACTAATAGCATGCCAAAAGGTCATGGAAGATAACCCATAGCAGCAATTCTTAGTTGGAGATAGTATGTGTCCAGTGGTGGGCATCAGCAGGTTTGCACCAGTTCGCTAGAACTGGTAGCAGAAATTCTGGCTGGCTCCGCCCATCCATGTTTTGAAATAAAGTACTGTAGTCCTAATTCGGGTGTAACACAGGGCTTTCTCCCTGGTCTAGCCCACCATACCATGCACAGAGTGTGGTAGTAAAAATTTTTGGAGCCCACCACTGCAATGTGTCCCTAGCTGGAGGACATAGCAAGTGATAGCAATAGCAATTACTGTACACTTATACATTGTCCCATAGCGTTTAGAGCACTCTCTGGGCAGTTCATAAGGTAATTAGCATTTTTGCACCCAAACAGGGGTGGGGAACCTGTGGCCTTGAGGGGAGCGTGGGCTTCTGGGAATTGAAGTCCAAGAACACCTGGAGAACTAGCCTGTTTCCTCTAGGCCAGCATTCCTCAAATTTGGCTCTCTATGAGTTCTTGGACTTCAATTCCCAGAAGCCCAAGTCAGTACACAATGCAGGGATCCAAATCATTATGAGAAGATGAGTGGTGAAATTCAGCAGGTTCGCACCAGTTCGCTAGAACTGGTAGCAGAAATTCTGGCTGCCCCTCCCCATCCAAGTTTTGAAATAATGTAGTCCTAATTCAGGTGCAACACAGGCTTTCCCTGGCCATGCCCACCATACCACGCCCACAGAGTAGGTAGTAAAAAATGTTTTAATCTCACCATTGGAGAAGACCCAGCCTGTGTGAACCACTTCTGTGTATTCCCTACCTGGAAAATTCTGGAAAAGGTCACCATAAGTCAGAATTGACTGAACAACACACAATTGTTATTATTAAATGCCTGGTAATTATTTTGAAAACGTGACATCCCCAGTGATGGGATGACAAAAATTCTACTACCACGCCATGACGTCACGGACGTCATGGGCGTGGCCAATGGCATGACGTCATGACGTCACGGCCGACGTCATGACGTCATGACGTTGTGGGCGGGGCCAAAATAAAAATAAATAAAAAATAAAAATAAACATACACACACACCCCTCCCTCTCAGCCCACCCACCCAGACACAAATAAATAAATAAAATAAAAACAACCACCCACCCAAAACACAAATAAATTACCCACCCACCCCAAATAAAAACCCCTCGCTTACCTTTCTTGGGACCCGGCACCCCGATTGCTGTCCACAGCCGCCGCCGCCGCCGGAGCTGCCTGCACCCCTGTGGCGTCCTCCTTGGGCCGGTACCTTTTTAGCCCGGCTCCGGCCATGGCGAGGGGCGACAGGCAGCCGCGGCTGCCGCGCCTCCCTGGGCCGTCCCCATGCCGCACCGCCGCCGCCTACAGCTTCCTCCTCCGCAGTGCGCGGCAGCCGAGCTCAAAAGGGACCGACCCAAGAAGGAGTCCACAGGGATTCAGGCAGCGGCAGCTCCGGCGGCGGCGGGCGGCGGCTGTGGACGCCGGGTGCAGGCACCCGGCCCACAGGCGCCCGGCGGAGGCGGCGGCAGCGGTGTACCCCGCCGGGCGTCCCCAGGGCATGGGGCTTGTCAGCAGCGGACGGCCGAGGCAGCCCTCAACGTGCCGCGGGGAGGCGCCCCCCTCAGAGGGCTGCTGCCGCCGCCGCTGCCCTGAAAGTTCTAAATGTTTTGAAAATCGGAGCGAAAATGGCTCTAATTGACTGCGCATGCGCAGAAACTCAATCTGACGCATGTGCAATGCGTCAGATTGAGTTTCTGCGCATGCGCAGTCAATTAGAGCCATTTTCGCTCCGATTTTAATTTTTTTTTTCTTTCGCTCAGGCGTCCGGAACCGGACGCCCCAAAAGTGGACTTCCCCTCACGGAGAACCCTCCGGGATTGGTCTTACCGGTTCCAGAGATCTGTCTGGAACCGGTGACATCCCATCACTGGACATCCCCCTTCGGTGGGACCAATTTGGTGTTTCTCCAAAGGTATCAGATTTACTTAGATCCTTCCATGCTATGTAGCATATCGTGCAGCAAAGGATCTCCAATGGTTTTGGGTAGGTACTTTGGCATCCTTAAATGTTAAATCTGTTGTGAAAGTTCTTCACTACATAATTTGAGGATGTCCTTGTTGTTTGGCATTAAGAGGGGTCAAACTTATTGCCACCTTAGGGATCTTTTTTTTTCTCCATACGAAAAACATGGCCTGCCATTTGGAGGAGGAGGGTTGGGCATTAAGCTAGCAAATCTTCCCTGTAAAATCTGAAACCACTACAGCAGGGGTTTCCAACCTAAGGCCCGTAGGCCAGATTCAGGCCCCGGTGTCATTTCATGTGCCCCCACCCCTCCAAGGGCATTTGAGAAACAAAATGACCATCCCTTTGAAGCTGTTGGGACAAAATTGCCACCTCCATTGTGCAGACAGGGCAAAATGGCTGTCCTGCCCTCAAAGCTGACTGAGAGAGCGTGACCTGGCCCCTGGCTTGGAAAGGTTGGGAATCCCTGCACTACAGAAACAGCAAAAAGAATCTATAAGGTATCAGTGCTTAATTTCTCTAATTTAACATGTGGCAGGCTACTTGTCGAACAGATACAGGAACAGACAATGAACGATCTATTCATGGCAAGGCTGGTCTATGTCAGCAGGTTGTTCATTAACTGGCACACACAGGCTATCAATGTCACTATAAATCTAGACATCTACTTTTCCAAATTTTTAAGAAGATGGCAGCTTCACACAGATATTGAAGTTTTAGGTTGAGGTGTGGGAAGAAAAACTTATGTTATGGTGCAGTACAGCATGATAAGAACATATTCTTTCTTTCTTCAAAAGATGGGTAGCATCTGTGAAGTGGAATAAAAAAAATCTTGGGCTTTTTGTTGAAGGGTGTGAGTCTGCAGATTCCATACAGTAGATTACATCAGTGTTTCCTAACCTTAGGGACTGCAGTGGCTCAAGTGGTTAAGATGCTGACTGGGAGGTGGATGATCAACAGTTCAAAACCTGAGTACTGCATGATGGAATGAGTGCCCGTCCCTGTCCCATTTCCTGCCAACCTAGCAGTTCAAAAGCAAGAAATTTCAAGTAGATAAATACCTTCGGTGGGAAGGTAAACAGTATTCCGTGCACTTCGGTGTCTAGGCATAGCTGCCACATGTGCACAGAAATGTCTGCAAATGCAGACCGCACTGGCTCTTCAGCTATAAACAGAGATGAGCACTGAACCCTATAGTTAGATACAACTGACCTTCAAGCAAGGTTACCTTTACCTTCCTAACCTTTGGTTTTTGGACTTCATTTCCCAGAAGCACTGATTAGCCAATGTACTGACTTAGGCTCCTGGAAATTGAAGTCCCCCTGTGGGGTGTGGGCCCCAAATTGGGAACTGCTGGATTAGATTAAACATGTGCCTATTTTAAGTTAACTAACCAGCGTGATGAAAGTGTGCAATGAAATAAACGATAGGGAACAAGAGAAAACAGGTTCCTAAGAGGCAAGCCTGATTCTAGGATAATACTAGAAGTGTGGAAGTTAAATATCTGAATTTGAAGAATCTTTGAACTTCTCAAGTAATGGAACTGTTGAAAATGAAGTCCATGTTCCATGATTGGGTGTCTGTGACAAATATATATATATATATACACACACACACATATACATCTAATCCTGCCTTTTAAATGTACGTGTAATCTTTTTGGAGGTTGAAGATGACAATTACATGGATTTTTCAGCTAACTTTCAGGGTAAACTAGCCTCTGGCAATGGATTATAGTTAATCAATAAAGCAATATAATAAGATTAAATATTATTAAAAGACTATGGTAATGAAAGGATATTAAAATATCAGCAGTGCTTAAACCAATAAAGGACTACATAAAAACACCAGCAGTGCATAAAATGATAGCATTAACATTGCATCTGAAATATTAACATATATAACAAATTCAGATAAATTCCCAGAGGATTTAAGAAAAAAACTGTGCAAGGTCCTAGATGGAAAGAAAGTGTTAAGGGTAAAGGAATGGATGGGAAGGTGCTCTAAAAAGGAAGAAAGGGAAAGAATACTACAAGAAATAAAGTTACCTTGGTACAAGAGATTACAATTGGAAAAATTGACAAAATATTGGGGAAAACAACATGAAGAATGTAGGGAATTAACAGAGTTTGAAGAATTAGTTATAGATTTGGAAAAGAAGAAAATTACACCCAAAGGGTTAGTCAGCAAGATTTACAATACAGTCAACATAAAGAGTGCATCACTTAAAGAGTAACTCGCTTAAAGAGCAGGATTTTCTCTGAATGTTCGCTTCGCTTTACAAATAAAACCAACCAAAAACTTAACAAATGAATTGGGGTTCACAATCCCCCCCCCCCGAAGTCACAATTGGTCATTTACAATGGTATTTCACCTAAAGAGCAAACTCGCTTAAAGAGCAATCCCGTGGAATGCATTATGCTCTTTAAGCGAGGTACTGTGCAACTGTATACTACAGAACCACCAAGCATGAAACAACTTAAGATCAATGTGGGAAGAGGAACTAAAGATAAAAATTAAAGAAGAGGAATGGAATGGTATCGGGAAACAAAAAATAATGATAAACATGTCAATTAGGATTAAGGAAAACACCTATAAAACAATATGGAAGTGGTATTTGACTCCAATACAATTAAGGCATTATAATCCTAAATATGACATGAAATGTTGGAGGTGCAAAAAGGAATTGGGAATATATCTACACCTATGGTGGCATTGTACTTTTGTAAAAGAATTTTGGGGGGAAATATGCAGAGAAATTGGACACATCCTCTCAATATGTTTGCAGCTAAGTCCTAGGGTAGCCCTATTGATTCATTTTGGAAGTAAAAAATGGAGAGAGAGAAAAGAAAGGCATGATCTGTATCATGGTAACTGCAATGAAACTAGTCATAGCAAAGAAATGGAAATCTGATAGCAAAATAGAATTAGAAGAATGGTACAGAGGAATGTGGAATATGGCAATAAATGATAAATTAACATTAGAATTAAAAGTTTAAAAAAGAATTCTAAATAAATCAAATTTTAAGGCAATATGGGGAGAGTTTCTGGATTATGCACTGATAAAAGGAAAAAGAAAAATCCAGGTCTAGAACAAATGTCATCCTGGAAAGAAGGATAAATTACGAATTAAAGAGATTGCAGAATAAATAAGATAAAAGATACACACATAGTGTCCTGTTGGGTGAAGGGAACATACAGGTCTTTTGTATATTGTAACAGTGTTTTTGTTTTTGTTTGTTTTGTTATTTTATTGGTTTATTGTAATGTGTAAGCATTGGTATTTTTATATTGAAAATATTACCATATTTTAAAAAATAAGAAAAAAAGGTCAGGAAAGAAGAGGCCAGACATATTTCTCTAAGGATGTTTCCCAGTAATGTGGGGCCATCACAGAGAAGGTCCTGACTTTGGCTCTTAGCAAGCTAATAGCTCTTGCCAGTGGACAATCACAGAGCCTGATTTCAAACAATAACTATAACATTGGATGAAATATGTAATATCAGAGAATTTGTCCTTTTTTTATTTTGTAAGGTTCTGGAAGTTGTAGTCCAAAAACAAATTTTTTTTCCCCCCAGTATGCACTAAGACCAAAGAGCTAAACTCAGATTTCTTTCCAACTAGAGTAGACTAATTGTAATGAAGGGAATGTGTTAGCCAACATTAATGTAATGTTCATTTGCTGAAAGCCTGTGCAGCACCACTTGCACAGTGGGAATGAAGTCATTAGCAACACCAAATTGCTACTGATTAATCAATTTCTTTGATGATTTTGAGATTTAATGAAGTAATTTGTACCCTTAAATTGTCAAATTAAGTCAATGATGATTTGTTGCTAATGATGACATCATTCCTGTAATCCACATATATTTGCAAGTAGAAAAAATGATGTTAATGTTTATTGAGTAAAGGGCAGCCTGAAAGTTGATAATACAAGTGGCAGTAGTCAAGATTGTCTACATTCACAAAATAGTACCATTCACATGATACAATTCAAATAGAGACAACAAGCAAGGGAAAATCTCAGAAAAATAAATCCCTTCTTTTTTCATTAGTTACCACTTCTCACCCAAAAAACAAAGCAATTGTCATGGCTATTTCTCAACAAGTGTGAATGGAAGGCAGCAAAGAGGGTATCCTGTAGACCATCTTGCCTGCTGCCATTGGTGTTGTCAACATTCAGGCTTCCCTTTGTAAAGCTTGGCATCCTTTTTCCTCCTGGCAATTTGGACATGATATTGTGCAACAATATTGGGTCACTTTCTGACATTGTGAATCAAAGATACAGAAGCATAATATCCTACCTTCATAAACCAAAGGTTTTTTTAAAAAAATGAATCTACTTTTAACTGAGAATAAAACTGGATGCAGCCTAATCAGTCTATTTTGCAGCTTCTCTTTCATCTCTAGTCTGTGCTTGCTGTGCTAAGCATTTCTGTTGCAGACACTGAGCTAAATGCAGTAATTGGTCCTATCTAGAGCAGAGCCATTGAATGAGTGGTATTTGTTAAGGTATTGTGAATGAAAGCCAGGAACACAAAATTAAAATGCATAAATTTCCAATCCCATCTCCAAGAGTTCCACAACTCCCTTGGGACACATTTTGTCTTGGTGAAGTTGTTGGGGGTCATGGAATGGGATACGGAGAGCTTTAAATTTCATCTAATGGCAGCCAAAAACATTAATATCAGATAACTACTTCTCTTATTAGAAAGGGGCCCAGGTGTAATCCCATCAATTTTGTCTGCTGGTTAATTACTTGCCATGACGGTATGCTACTTGTAATGGCATCTACTTAGAAAGACCTTTGCTCTTTAAGGATGATCCAATGACCCATGCAAAATTATATTCTAGCTACATGTTGTGCCTTGCTGTATGCTGATGATGTAAGTCAAGCATTTGTTAAACTATGCAGTACAGTAATACCCCGTATAACGCGAGTACCGTATATCGTTAAAACCGCATAACGTTACAAGATTTTCGGAAACATCTTGTATCGAGTAACGCGATTTTAACGTTACACGATACAGTCGTTCTTAACAGCAGGGTGGGTGGAAAGCTGAACGGGGTTCTCCGTTCAGCTTCCCAGCCACCCTGCAGCTACGGAGGCAGGGGTGGGGAGGCTGGAAAGTTGACGGGGGGCTCCCCCATCGGCTTACCCAGCCACCCCACAGCTGCGGAGGCATGGGCGGGTGGCTAGGGAAGCCGACAGGGAGTCCCCGTCAGCTTCCCCAGCCACCCTGCAGCTGTAGATCGGGTCCTCTGATCTCTCTGGAGGTGTTTCTGGGCTTCCCCGACGTCCAGAGCCGGTGCAGCAAGCCAGAATGTCAGAGTTCGAATCCCGACGTTCTGGCTTCCTGCACTGGCTCAGGACGTCGGGGAAGCCCAGAAACACCTTGGATCGGGTCCCCACACCTCCCTGGACCCGGCGGGGGGGTCAGAGCCCCCAAAATTGGTAAAAAAAAAGTCCGTTTTTTTTACCAATGTTGGGGTTTCTGACCCCCCCCCCCGCTGGGTCCAGGGAGGTGTGGGGACCCGATCCAAGGTGTTTCTGGGCTTCCCCGACGTCCTGAGCCAGTGCAGGAAGCCAGAACATCGGGATTCGAACTCTGACATTCTGGCTTGCTGCACTGGCTCAGGACGTCGGGGAAGCCCAGAAACACCTTGGATCGGGTCTGCCCACCTCCCTGGACCCGGCGGGGGGGTCAGAAACCCCAAAATTGGTAAAAAAAACGGACTTTTTTTTACCAATTTTGGGGTCTCTGATCCCCCCCGCCGGGTCCAGGGAGGTGGGGAAACCCGCTCCAAGCTGTTTCCAAAGTTCTCCCACCTCCCTGGAGGCAGCAGCAAGCCAAAATGTCAGGATTCAAATCCCGATGTTCTCGCTTCCTGCAGCCTCCAGGGAAACAGGGCTTTTTTTAACATTGTGTGTTCAATGTATCGCACAACGTTAAAAACCGAATAACGACGGGACTTGTGGAACCAAGTCATAACGTTATTCGGGGTACTAGTGTACTTAGAAGTACAGTACAGTAATACCCCAGATAACGTTATGACTTGGTTCCACAAGTCATGATGTTATCCGATTTTTAGCATTGTCCGATGCATGCATCAAACAACGCTAAAAAAAAAACCCCTGACTTCAGGGACAAACCGCTTTAAAGGCAGGCAGGGAAAGAAAGAGACCTCCCTGCCTTTAAAGCCACCCCCCCACCGCTGTGACTGCAGTAGGATCGGAGAAAGCCGACTCTACTGCAGTCTTCCCTCCCTGCTTACCTTCTGCTCCGAGCCAGGCTTGATCGCTCGAGGCTTGTGTTTTTTAAACTACAGGGAAGGGGGGAAAGAGAGAAATGTGATTGGTTCTCTAAAGAACCAATCACCTCTCTCTCTTTTCCCCTCCCTGTAGTTTCAATGCAGGAAGGGAATAAAAAACACAAACCTCCTGTCTTTTCCTCTACAGGGAGAGAGAGGCTTGAATACAGGAAGGGGGGGATAAGCCTCTCCCTGTAGAGGAAAAAAGACAGGAGGTTTGTGTTTTTTTCGTTCCCTTCCTGCATTGAAACTACAGGGAGGGGGAAAGAGAGAGAGGTGATTGGTTCTCTAGAGAACCAATCACATTTCTCTCTTTCCCCCTTCCCTGTAGTTTAAAAAACACAAGCCTCGAGCGATCAAGCCTGGCTCGGAGCAGAAGGTAAGCAGGGAGGGAAGACTGCAGTAGACTCGGCTTTCCCCGATCCTACTGCAGTCACAGCGGTAGGGGGTGGGGTGGGGGTGGGGAGTCCCCAAACTTCTGGGGGCGGGGGGGGGGAAGGAGGGAAGTGGCAGGGAGAGGAGCTTTGGCCCCCTTTACTTCTTTATTACGATGCATCAGATAATGCTAAAAAGAACGTTCTCCGGTGCAAATCTTCCCCCAAAATTTGTCGTCGGCATGCAGTTTTAGCGTTAACCGTGCAATCGTTATCCGGGGTATTATACCAACTTCCTCCTGAGTGAAAAATATACGTTTTACAGACAAATCAATTTTTTTGTTTTCTTTTTATTTGTTGGAATGAACCTACCTAATTCAGATTCTTCCAGCTGTTTAATTTTACAACAGCATTATCCAATGGCCAAGGATGAAAAAAGCTAACTTTAGAAAGATCTGGAGATGTTTATGTTCTGTTTTTCTTAGAGCTACAATATTTGCTTGATTAATGAATTAGATAAGCTATTAACATTTTTGATTTGTTGAAAACGAGACATCCCTGGTTCAGTATTTTACATATTTAAAATTAATCTAAATTTTTGAATTTACAAAAATAAAAAATGGCATGTGTCTTCTTTAAAAAGCCATTCCCTTTTTTGTGCAAATGGAACAGAAATGCCTGTTCTGCTTTCTTCATATATAATATGATGCAGCTCAAGAGTATACATACATATACATAATATATACTGTATATACTCAAGTACAAGCCTAGTTTTTCAGTCCCAAAAATGAGCCCCCAAAAGAGGAAATGGCTTATACTCAGGTAAATGACCATGAGGGTCCCAAGACCGTGTCAGATTGAGATGTGCCAAAAAATTTAATTAATGTTACCTTATTTTCATGTATTTTGATTATTGAAACTCACTAGTAGCTGCTGCATTTTCCATCCTCGGCTTATACTTGGGTCAATCTATTTTCCTGGGTTTTCGGGACAAAATTAGGTACTTCAGCTTATATTTGGGTCAGTTTATACTCGAGTATATACGGGTACATATACATAATATATATTACCATTTATTTGTAACATACAATGTTTGTTTGTTTGCTTATCTATACAAGCAGATATATATATTAAAACAATTAAAAAGCACAGAATTAAAATCCTGCTAAAAATAAGCAAGAAAATATAACAGGTTAATAGTTTAAAAGCAAAATGGGTCACATACAAATCAAACAATCAATTGATCTATCAATCTATCAAGTGATCTATCTTTCTTTAAAGGCTTACTGGCCTAAAAATAGGACAGCTAAGTGACCAAAGAGAAAGAGGGAAGGATGAGGGACTGTCACAAAGGGAGGATGAAGCTATCAGTCAGCTTTGTTTCCAGCTTGTTAAGGCAGTTCTGCTGTAGCTGTACCTCCTGCAAAACTGGGTGGCCAGGACAGAGCTACTTTAACAAGTTGGAAATACAGCTGATTGATATCCTCTTCATCTGTCTGTGCAGATTTGTCATTCTTTTCCCCCCTGCCCTTGGTCACCTAGCAGTCTTAGTGCAAGGGGAGCAAGCCTTTAAAAGTAATAATGGGATGGAAAGAAGGACACAAGCAGACAATGCCACTTGCCTCTGGATGATGCTACAAACCAGGGGTGCCCAAACTTTTTGGGCCGTGGCCCAATTATGAGGTTCAGGGAGCCAGTCACTAAGGCCCAGGGGCCGGGTGCGGCCCCTGACGCCAATTCATCCGGCCTACGAAGCCCTCGTCGCTCCAGGAAGCAGAAGCGACATATGGGTGCATTTTACTTCCGCTTCCAGGAGCGACGAGGCCTTCATGGGCTGGATGAATTGGCATCAGGGGCCACACCTGGCCCCCGGGCCTTAGTTTGGGCACCACTGCTACAAACAGTGGGAGATTTTGGGTAGTTAAAGAATTCTTCCTTCACTTCACAGTTCCCACAGGTTCCATGCTATTAAAAGGGTACATGGGTGTCAGAGAAATCATGTGATAGGAGAAGAAAGTTTTTAATTATGGAAAAATCACCATTCCAGTAACATCATCACTCTTGCACAAGCATGAGTAACATGATTAGAGTCTCAAAGGGTATTAAAAATGGTCTTGCAATAAGCTTTTGCAACAGGGCTTGGGTAAATTTTGCTTTTAAAAAACCCCATGTGACTTTCCTTCAGGCAAAAGGGAAGACTAGGAAGGACAACAAGTCCCAGGTTAAGATGGCAAGTACGATAATGCAAATCACATTTGAAAGAACTGGTTTCCTTTTTCTTCTTAGCTCAGTTTTATTTAGAAACTGGCTCAAATATCAAAAAGAAATGTCCTGGGGTGAGTCGTTTAAATTAAAACTGAATGCATAGAAACATGAAGTATTCAAGCTTACGTGAATATAGAAAGGACACCTTGCAGTAGTTTGCAATTCCCAGATCAAAGACTTTACAATGCTTAAGCTCATGTCATCTTTTTCCTTTGCAGTGGAATACACTTGTCTTAAATCAAGGGCTATGGCTAAACAGCTTTGTAGATGGTGCAACAGAGGATTTTATGGCCACTTCTCCATACCAACTAGGAATGGAACACAGCACTCCGGTCTCAAACTGCTAACCTGCTGACCTTCCAGTTGTCAACCCCAACATCCGAACCATTATATCAATATGTAAATACTGGTTGTGGTTATTTAATGGTGAGAGACACATATTCTGTATATACTAACTTTTTATTTGTATATTTGAACAGATTAAGCACTAAATTGGGTGGCCAACCTATGGCCTGTGGGCCAGATTTGGCCCGTGGTACCAATTAATCTGGCAGATGGTGAGGACCCCACTGCTGGCACTGGAAGCACTGAAAACGCACCGGAAGCACTGAACATGGGCTGCCCTCACTCCTGCCACCACGGGAAGTGGCAAAAGTGGTGAAAACAGTCGTGAATGCCACCACTGCCACCAGAAGTGGCAGAAGCAGTGAGAGGGACCACGCTTCCAGCCCACTCAGCTGTCTGTCCTGCAACTTGAAAAGGTTGGCTACCCCTGTACTAAATGGAGGTTGGAAAAGAGCATAAAAACATCCTTTCTCCTTCTGGCTTCCTAGAATCTTTTTACAATTAACCTAATGCTCTGCAAAATATATAGTGGCAACTACTACCAGCATCACCACCATTATGCAGTAGCAACACTATTTAACTTTCTTCTCATGATCTGACAAAATAGGAAGAATTTAAAATGCCAACAGAATGACAGTATACACTCATTAATGCTTACAATATAGATAAGCAGGTAGCAACTTTTTTTGACTAGGTAACATGAAAGGTAAATGGGGAAAAAAGACATGTGTGTCTAAACATGTCTTGCCTTTGCTGCAGTTATAAATAGCACCTAATCTTACACTGAATGGATGAGTCTGCAGGTGGTAAAGCTGTGGACACGACTCTCTGTGAAAGTAAATATGGTTATCCTGTTTGCGTCCTTAGAGATTTTGATCTATTCTATTTGATTCTATCTTAGCAGTTGATGTAAATGTTGCTTAGCTGCTGTGGATGGAAAGTCAAGTAAAACAAGGATGAATTAATGCATGCTTGTAAAATTGCATAGAAGCAGAAACTGGGCATTGTTTTAAGCATTGCTGCCTAAAAATGCGGAAACCTAGAAAGGCATCCCTCTGTTGAACCAGAATATATTTCTAAAAGGGAAAAGGTCAACACTGTTGATGTGACTGTTTGCTACTCAGCCTACACTGAAGAAGATGCATGTCTGTACATAAGGGGAGGTAGACAGGGATGTAATGAACTCATGTTTCATGGATTGTTCTTTGCTTGCAGTTGAACTTCTTTCAGCCTAGCCCTAGACCAGTGTTTCTAAGGTTGTTATATGTCCTGGAAAACTGGGATTGACCCAGATACAAGGTCACAAAAATTGTCCTGGCCAGTTCAATAAAAATCATGTTAAAGTCCTGGATTTTTAAAACTTACTGATTGTGTATTACAGGACACCATTAAAATAAATTTGAACTCTTGCCATCAAATGAGCAATTTCCTGCCATGCTGGAGTTGGAGTATTTTTTGTTGTTGTTCAGTCACACAGTCGATTCTGACCCTCCAAACCCCATGGACCACTGTCCGCCAGGCACTCCTGTCCTCCACCATCCTCCTCAGCTCGCTCAGTTCTGTGCCATTGTCTCTACAATACCATCTAGCCATCTCATTTTTGGCTGCCCCCTTCATCTTTTGCCCTCCACCTTTCCCAGCATCAAGGCTTTCTCAAGTGAATCTTCTCTTCTCGTTTGATGTTCAAAGTACTTTAGCTTCACATTTACAATTTGACCTTCTAAGGAGCAATCAGGGTTGATTTATTTTAGGATCGACCTATTTGTTCTCCTCGCTGTCCAGGGGACTCTCAAAACTCTCCTCCAACACCACATCTCAAAGGCATCTATTATTCTGCACTCAGCTTTCCTAATGGTCCAGCTCTCACAACCATACATTGCCACCGGAAATACCATTGCTTTGACTATACAAATTTTACCTGAGACAAATCTTAATGTCCTTGCCTCACACCACCACCCAATAAGGGTGACCAGTGTGTTTCCTGGAACTGAGGACATTAAAAGTTGACCATGAGGTGACTTCTCAGAAGTACAACAGATCATCTTACAGTTGTAAATAAATTCATTTACATATTGATATATTTGATGTGAAAGTGTTTTCTAGCTGTCATTATATTATGTTTGTTTTTTAAAAGGCTATTTTGTAGATAACCTGCCCATTTTTGTCAAGTATACTTCTATCCCGGTTTTGTGGGAGAGAATTATGGTAACTCCTAAATGTTTCCCAGCTTTTGGTTTTGGACTTCAATTCCCAGAAGCCTAAGTCAATTCCCCAAAGCAGTGAGCAGCCAATGTACTGACTTAGGCTTCTGGGAATTGAAGTCTTCTTTTGGGCCATGGCCCCCATGTTGGGTTTCTCCAAACCTTCTTCACCTTGGCCAGATCTCTGCACACCCTTGCCTTACCCATTGCACTGCACTCTTAGGCGCAGAATGACTGCATGGTAAGATATGTGTGACTGAGGGGAGAGGATTTCTCTCTCTTTCTCTATCTGGGGTGTAAAGTCTTGCCCTCACTCTTCCCCTCGGCCACCTACCCCCCAATAAAATAAATAAATCCTATGACAGAGCTGTAAGATCTTCCGTGCCTGGGATGACTTGATGACCGCATGGGAGGCCCATGTGACTTCCTCCGAGCACACCCATGGGCACGAGTGAGCGAAGTTTAGTCCTTTGCACCACAGAATGAAGCTCTATTCATTCTCTCTCACCTTTCCCACCATCCCTCTCCTCCACTCCAGTGCCGCCTTCCCTGTATCCCCCCCTTACTCTGAATTATTCATGGTTGCTGCTGAAGTTTTATGTGTGCCTCTTGTTAAAACTCAGGGTGGGGAGATCCCAAGCCGGGAAGGAAGAAGGCACCAGGGAGAGCCAGTGGGGTGAAGGAAGGCAGAGAACTCAAGCCTTTTGGGGGGCTGAGAGGAAAAGAGTGCGCATGTGTGTGTGTGTTCTCGTTGGAGCTGAGTTTCCTCTTGCAACCTGAGCCAGTGGTGTAGTATGGTGGTGGTGGTTGCTGGCGGCCAGCTCCAGGTGGCATTTTTTTGGAGCAGCAAAATTTCACACTGCCCCGGGGCTCCACCCTGGGCAGCTGAAACCCATGCTATGCCACTGTCCTGAAGCTAATCTCTAAATGACGCCCCCTAATGTTGCCTGTTCAGAAGACATGTTGCACATGGCATTTTTGGTTTGGTGCAAAATTTAGAAAACCCCACAATCTCCTTTGCACATTCCTTGCAGTAAACATATATTATTGTTTGATTGATTAACCATGTGGTGGCTCAGTGCTTAAGAAGCTCGCCTTGTTAGCTGGAAGGCTGGCAAGTCGGTAGTTTGAGACCTGGGTACCGCATGACAGACTGAGCACCCGTCTCTGTCCCAGCTCTTGGGGACATGAAAGGAGCCTCATTTGGACGTTCCCTGAGTAGTTTCTTCCGCAAAAATCTTTTCAACCCAGAATAATTTCTGACACAAAATTATCATCCTCATCATTTGACTAACAGTTTGTACTGTTTATGGAATATCAGCTGTGGTCCCAGTAATCCTTATGAAGGCTCATCTGGGAGGCACCAGTATTGTTACACGGAGTAAAGGACTTCCAGCTGTTCTCCACCTTGAGCTTCTCTGGTCTGCCATCTCCCATTTAAATCAGTTTTCATGATTTAACCTGTTGAAAATAGCTGTAGGAGTCCTAAGTAGATTTGCATTTGGGGAAAAACATCAGCTTTCAGGCCCACTCAGGTGACTTTCTCTCATCAGGAGCTCTTTTGCTAAATGACAGAGAATTAGGAAATGAAGGATCTGTTCTGGACTCAGCTGCTCAAAGCAACCCAAACAATTTGCTTCACAATAAAGCACACTAGGCTGTCTAAGTGCTGCTGCCTGCTGGTTTTCCCCAGCATCGATTTGGCCTGCCCACTCATGCCAGCTCAAATACACACACCAGCACAGCAGTGGAGGAGGAAAGCTCTACCTAAAAAATGTTACTGAAATTTAACAACAATTCCACTCTCATCATTCATTCTTGCTTGCTTGTTTCTAAGCTGTTTCAAATCAAAAGTAGGTGATCTCCAGAAGTAGCGTAATGAGCATTTTTATTCCCAGGCATTCCCTCTATTCACCAACTGGATCCTTACCTCCATTCTTCTTCTTTAAAAAATGAAAATGCCCCTTTTAACCCAATAGTGGCCAATTTTTTAATCTGGGGTGGGGACGATATGGCGACTAGGGATTGTGTGGAGCCCTCAAAACATAGCAAAATTGCTGTCATGCTACCTAAAGGACACAAAAGAACTTTCTGAGCCTTTAAAAAACATTGGGGTGTGGAACCACATTTGGACTCCTGGGGGCATTTATGGCCTGAGACCTACAGGTTGCTCACCTCTTGTTTTAAATAGTTGTGAGATTACAGTGGTACCTCAGGATACAAACACCTCAAGTAACATAATTTTCAGGTTATGAATAAAAATCTATTGAAAATAATGCCTCAGGTTACGAATTTAAATTGTGAAAAATTCATAACTTAAAACGCAGTTTCCCATAAGAATGCACTGAAAACCAATTAAACCATTCAGAAAAAAAGGTTTTCAATGCATTCCTCTGGGAAACCGTGTTTTGAGTTACAAATTTTGCATAATACAAAACATCCTGAGGAATGCATTAAATTCATAATTTGAGGTACAATGTATAAGGGAAAGAATTGAAATAGAACCAATCTTACACCACATACAGTGACAACAAATAAAGTTGTGAAGGTGGAGATATAACATCAAAGAAATGTTACAAGAAAGCAAAAGAAAAGCAATTGTATGTGTCTACTGCCTATAGTGCTCAGTGCACTCTCTGAGAGGTTCACAAGTTAATTAGCATTTTGCCCACAACATGCTGGGTACTCATTTCACTGACCTTGGAAGGATGGAAGGCTGAGTCAACTTTGCACTCTAGTTAGGATTGAACCTTTTGGTTGCAGGACAGCAGCTTAATCACTGTGTCCTTTAGGTAGCATGGCAGCAATTTTGCTATGTTTTGAGGCCTCCACACAAACCCTCATCCCCATGTCCCCCCTCCCCAAGATTAAAAAATTGGGATCCATCAAATAACACCAGTAGAGGCTGCTAGAAGGCCAGAACAAGAGCCTTTGACCTCTGACCATAGCATCCTCAATTAACTCATTAGCAGATGTGTAATGTCAGAATGTTTATTTTGCAACTTAGCAGAACCAGACTTCAAACTAACTTGATCAGGAATCTTCTGTTATTACTGTTGTAAATAACCACACTGAATCTATGTTATTTCTGGTTGTAAATAGCACATTGATTTGCAAACCCAGGCTGCAGGTTGAGAATCCCTGGTCTAGAATTTAAACAAGAGATCTCTGTCAACATAGCACTAAATGTGTAAGGGAGGAAAACCAATGGCCCTTGTATGCAAAATGAAGTAGTATTTCAGATTTATTGATGAGATTTTCCTGCCTTTGCCTCTTTTCATCTTTGCCTCCAGGTATTCTTGGTCTTCACACCTGCTGATCAGGGCTTCTGGAGATTAAAGTTCAAGAACATCTGGAGTCCCAAGGTTGGCCATCACTGGTATAGCTCTTACAATGTGGTCCTCCTTTGATGGTTGCCACTGGTGCTGATGTAAACTCAGCATCAGTCAAAGGAAGGTTACTTGTTCAGCAGGATTCTTCTTCTTTCTTCATTCAATAACTTGCATAGATAGAATGAGGTTCTACAAAAGGTACTATTCTGGATTTCAGGCAGAACCAGTCCAATTGTGAAGCTACTGACTCCTGTGACAGAGCATGAGGTAGGTAATATATGGACCTTGGCTATTCCTCCTGAATCTGTCATGCTGTTCCCTTTTGTTGCAAGGCTTAGCATGGTTTCTGATCTTCTAAATTTGACTGTAGCCCTTAGATGTGTTGAAGAATGCTATGCCATTGCCACATTATTAAAGTAAGCTTCAGCTGTCACTCCAGCCAGCTTCTGAATGTAGAAAGTAAGTCCTGAAATACATGTTTCTGTTTTTCACTTTCAGCGGCCAAGATCTTGTTTAATTGTAATTCTTTATAATGGTATGGAAGAAAGATTTCTTTAAGAGCAGGGATAACGGGGATAAAATCCAGTTAGTTGGATTAAGAACAGAGGGGTTGAGCCATCAGTGTCACCTCTGAACCAGATGTAAGGCTCATTCTGTCAAGACACTATTAAAAATAAAAACCCATTTCTGAATTGCACTTTACCTACCCAAATGCAGACAATTCAGCCTGAGAGTTTTTGAATATATATGAAACAATATGTACCTTTTACTCTGTGGCTAACAGTATGCACAAAGCACAATAACCATGGTAATTATTGTTGGCATGGCAACAATCTTGCATGCACTAACACAGGATATAAGTGGTGGGGAAGTTCATAGCCAAAACTGATTGTTTTTTGCCTTTGTCTTAGGTAAAGATAAAGGTCGCCCTTGCTGAAAAGCCAATTGCATCGAACTCTAGGTTTCTGTGCCCAGCTCTGTTTATAGCCAACATCTGCAGATGTTTTCGTGGACATGTGACAGTGACGACTAGACACAGAACATTGTTTACCTTCCCACCAAAGTGGTACCTATTTATTTACTCCCAGTTTCTTCCTTTTGCGACTGGTAGGTTGGTAGGAGCTGGGGGACAGAGACGGAAGTTTACTCTGTCGTGCAGCACTCAGGTTTCGAACTGCTGACCTGGCAACCTTCCAGTTGTTAAGGTCAGCATCTTAACCACTCAGCCACCACCCATTCCCTTGATTTCATTGACTCCTTACTTCTTGTTGACCCACCGGCCATGTGGTAGGCATAGAAGTGTGTCTCTCACACATGGCAGAGACTCTAACCATCAGTCTGATATTTTAGCTGTTCTCTCATTCTCTTTCTCTCTGCAGTTGTTAATGTTTTCACTTCATACTCTGCTAATCCATAAATGAATAACCAACATTCCTTAGGAATTATGACCTTTCTTTGACACATTTCCAGAAAAAAACCCCTCTTCCCTCAATGTGAGTGCATAACAGGATGACAGACATATGTACATTTTATCTTATTCTTTGATATAATATTCAACAGCTGTATAACAACCAGATGTGTTGTCACTCTCAAAAACATCTACCTCATGTTTCCTAGTCCTGCAAGAAAGAATTATTGCAGTAGCCCTCCCACGCCCCATAAGAAACATTCCCTGCCTCCCTTCCTCTTGGTGATCTGCTTAGATGTAGACCATTAAACCTCCACAATTATTGCAGGAATATACACCCCTCTCTGTGTGAAAATTGGGGAATGGGATTTTGATTAATTTTGAGGCAAAAGTGAATTTCTAAGCAGAGTGTATATAGTTGTGGCAAAGTGTCTAAGGAGAGACCCTACAAATTTTACACTGTTTGGAAACAATGGGGCTCTGCTTGATCTGAGCTCAAAACTCACAACAAAGAGAATTATGAAATTTTGAAAGTAAAAGTTGAGAAATTAAAAGTCAATTTCCATTTTTTTAAAAAGGCATGAGTTTCTTACTTTTTAAGGTGCTGTTAAGGGTCTCTTCTTTGGGGAAAACATGAAAAAATTAAATCTTGAGCAGTAAATTAAAACAAGGTAACGTAGGTTAATGTAGACTGAGGTGCCTTAGTAGTTAATATGCTGAACTTGACGACTGGAAAGTCAGCAGGTCAGTAGTTTGGGACCCAAGTACTGCTTGACAGTGTGAGCTCCCGTCTCTGTCCCAGCTCCTGCCAACCTAGCAGATTGAAAGCAAGAAATTGCAAGTAAATAATTAGGTACCACTTTGGTGGGAAGGTAAACAGCGTTCCATGCACTACAGTGTCTAGGCATGCCTGCCACCTGTCCACAGAAACTCTGCAGATGCAGACAGCACTGTCTCCTTGGCTATAAACAGAAATTAGCACCAAACTCTAGAGTTGGATATGACTGGTTTTCAAACAAAGACAACATTTACCTTTACAGTACCTAAGAGTCTTTGTTGGATGCCCTGGGAAAGCCCTGCCATAGGAAATGTTACTAGATTTGTTATCTGGAGAAAAGCTTTTCTTTTCCTACACACTAGAACTATTTTTTCTCCTTGGTGGCAAATACATCCATGTGTAAATATGTACTGTATATCTAATCTCTTCCTTCTGTCTCTGCTTTATGCATCTGATGAAGTCAGTGCTGCTGTTAAATCAATTAGATTTTAAAAGGTTGTAAACCCCTTTGTCCTTTTTTCATATAGCATAGCTGCTTTGCTGAAATCTGCTTGCTAAGCATTGTAAACTCTTTCCTAAACCTAGAAGTTGCATGAAGGTCAATTATTTTTCAGAGATCATTGCTTTAATCCTTTTAGCACCTCCTAATCATTGTGTCCTGGAGATAGTAGCAGAATTTGCAGGAACAAATTAGCAAGCAACTCTAACAAGGCTGTTGAAAAACAGATCTTTTGTAAGCAGCTTAATGAAGGATTTGAGCATTCATTTTGACATTCATGACCCACAAATTAAAAAAAGGTTACTGAAATTCCTTGTGGATGTGTCTTTAAGCCTACATTGCCTTGTTTTAGTTTACTGCTCAAGATGAAATGTTTTAATGTTTTTCCCAAAGGAGAGAAATACAAGAAAGGTAGAGCTGGGTATGGACATAATCCTGTTGTTGTTGTTGCTGCTGCTGCTGCTGCTGCTGCAGCAGCAGCATACAAATCACAAATCTACCATCCGATTCACAGTCAAGGACTGGTATAAAATTAACAGTTTAAACCAGGAGTTCTCAGCCTTTTAAAACTGGGGCCCAGGTCATGCACTCTCAGACAGCTTTGGGGACCAGGTGGCATCTTGCCTTTCCTCCACCACATGGCACTTCCTGGTATGGTGGAGGTCGGGGGAGGCCACATGAAATGGTGCAGTGGGCTGCATCCAGCCTGTGGGCCACAGGTTGAGCATCCCTGGTTTAAACCCTAACCAAGGACCTCAGAACTTTTAGGATAACATCTAAGTATGCAGTTCTTAGTAGAGTTGTTTATTTTTGGAGAGTTAGGATATTCAAGTCCAATTGATTCAAAATTTCCAAATATCTAGGGATGCCTTTAGGTATTGCTCTAAGGGCTCCGATCACTATGGGTACAACAACAGATTTCTTCCTAGATGCTCAACTTCAATGTGCAAATCACGATATTTTGTTATTTTCTCCAGTTGTTTGTCAGGAGGCCTGGCGGCACAGTGGTTAAACTGCTGCACTGCATCCAAAACAGTGTGACCAGAGCTCAAAGTTGACTCAGCCTTCCGTCCTTCCGAGGTCAGTAAAATGAGTACCAAGAATCTTTGGGGCAGAATGCTAATGAACTTGTGAGTGATTCCTGAAATTCCTGGGCACCCCTGTCAGGGGTGATGTCGCTGGCCCACATGTCCCGGGACAGGGATGGTGGACCCTAGTTCCCCTGGAAAGGAAGCCCCCTGGTATTTCCCACTTATTATGCTAGGAGTGTCAGGCAGAGAAGATACTGTGAGGAAAATTAACATTATTGTGAGAAAAATAAAAGGACTTTATTTCATTGTGGGCCAAAGATATTAATGAATTAAATTCCCCCTCACAGGACCACCCTTCTAAAGTGATTTAGCACCAAACAATTCAGCACCAGGTATATTTATACATGAAGAATATAGGGATAAAAGAGGGGTTAGCTGCAGCTGTCATGTGGGGTAGGGGGAATTATACTAGCAGGAAATTACACTACACAATCAAGAGACAACAATTGCATATATCACCACCAACAAAAGGTTACAAAACAGTTCAATATTTGAACAATTACATAAGCACACATAAGCATAATCCATAGAAGGTCAAGAGTCCATGAGAGTTAAAGAGACAATGGATCCACGTTGACTTTCTAAATCAGGAATTCTCAACCTGCAACTTGCAGCCAGATGCGACCTGAGGCACCATTTCATGTGCCCACCACCACCATCACCAGGAAGTGCCATGTGATGGAGAATGGGCAAAATGGCTATCTGGCCCCCAAAGCTGTCTGAGGGAGTGTGAGCCAGGCCCCCCCCCCAGCTTAAAAAGTTTGAGTATTCCTGTTCTAAATGCTCCCTGGGGTGGGGCCCCTTGCAAATATCCTGAGAAAGAGATAAGCCTCTCATTAGCCATGCCTCTGGGCATTGCAAGGAATGCCACACCAACACCATGGATAAGATGGGACAGCCACTGTCCCTTGTTTGGAGTTGCAATTGTCCTTCATCTGGAATTCATTTTGGGATGAATGGATTATCCCTGAATCCTAATTAGTCCATGGTAATCTTGATCTGGCCAGATGGTTCAAGGATATTCCTGACAGGTTCATCAGACTGTTATGAGGATAAGGTACAGTATTCCGGGTCTCGCAGGTAAGCCTGCTCATATCCTGAACTGAAAACACAATCTTGAAGCGTTAGATTACATATTTCCATTATATTCCCAACATTGATATGGCAGTCATGTTGAGAAGTAAGTCCCCCCCCCTCTTTTTTGCAATCTATTAAAACAAACTCAGACTTTCTACATGGTCACTGTAAAGAGTTATACTGTACATTTTAAAACATCATACCTATTTCACTATTGCCCCGTTTCCCCCTTTCATTGGCTCACATTCCAGCATTGATTGGATAAACTTCCCCTTTCATTTATCATCATGTGATACATTATAACTGTTTGATCAGTATGCAGTTGCCCTGTTGCTTACATAGGTCACCACTAGGGGAGCTCCAGCACCAAGGTGAATTTGATTCTCTTCTCCATCTCAGAGTACCAGAAGGATGGGGAGCTTTTCATGGCCATGTATTCCTATGCAGACTGGATCTCTGTGTGACCCGGGCCTATGGGGGTGGTGGGGGTGGTTGGTTGGTGATGTGTGTATGCTTATGCAGACATGTGTGTCTTTTGTTGTTGTTGCTGCCTGGTGGTGCAGTGGTTAAACTGCTGTACTGCAACCAGAAGATTGTGAATTTGATCCTCACCAGGTTTCAAGGTTGACTCAGCCTTCCATCCTTCCAGGGCCAGTAAAATGAGTACCCACCATGTTGGGGGCAAAATGCTAATTAACTTGTGAACCATCTAGAGAGTATACTAAGCGCTATGGGGTGGCATATAAGCGTGATTGCTTTGCTTTGCTTTGCTTCAATTCATGCATTTCCTGTGTCAGAAGTTGCAGTGGGGATAGAACTTTAAACTTCTGGTTCTACAACCAGATACGTAAACCACTGAGCTATTCAGTTCACTATAGTCCTGTTTAGACCTTTGAAATAAATAGGACGGAACCTTATCTTAGCTAATTTTTGTCCCCTTTATTTCATTAGGTCTACTTTAAGTCTGGATACCACCCAGTATGTGCAAGAGATCTCTGTGTGTGTGTGTGTGTGTGTTTTGTGACTACCCATGTGAGCTTATCTAAACTGAGGAACCCCTTGATGGTGATATTCCTTATTTATAAGGAAGACAACTCTTTCTCATGTAAGATTGTTGTTAAGGTTATGCATAGGTTTCATATCATATGAATTCAGTTTGAATCGTAACAGTGCTACATGTGGGAGGGCTATTCAATGAGCAACCAACAAAGTTCAGTGACCCTGAGCTCTAACTGATTATATCGGCACAACCCAAATCCTGGCAGGTGCTACTAAACCGATTAAAGCCTCTAATCTAGCCATAGTGTGTTTAAGCATATTCCTTCATAGGAGAGGTTTGATGTACCCCATGGAAAAGAAACCAGAAAGGGGTAGAAGATCCAAGGAATGGAAGGCAAGAGGAAAGAGATGGAATAGCTTCTGTTTTTAGGTAGAGGTAAAGGCCAGCCTTGCTCAAAAGCCAGTCATAACCGACTCTAAGGTTCAGTGCTCACCTCTGTTTATAGCCAAAGAGCCTGTCTGCATTTACAGATGTCTGCATTTACTGTCTGCATTTACAGATGTTTCCGTGGGCATGTGGCAGGCATGACTAGACATTGGAGTCCACGGAATGCTGTTTACCTTCCCACCAAAGTGGTCCCTATTTATCTACTTGCAATTTCTTGCTTTCTAACTACAAAGTTGGCAGGAGCTGGGACAGAGACAGGAGCTCACTCTGTTGTGCAGGACTCAGGCCTTGAATTGCTGACATGCTGACCTTCCAGGCATCAAGTTCAGCAGCTTAACCACTAGGCCCTGTTTTAGCATCACACGTAATTTAAATTTCAGCAGACACTTGGAGGAATGCATTTGAAAGGGAACATGGACTATGCATAACTTGCACCAATGTGTAACTTTTACCAAATAAGTAAAATAAAACAAAAGAGCAATTTCCTTTGCTTGATGTGGTGTACAGTCCTTCCTCTTTTTCCTTCTATGAAAGTAGGCATAGGACTGCAGGTTTAATTCCACTTTTTTCTTGCTTTCTGTGTATAAGGGAGCTGCAGATCTGAGGTTGGCATGCCTACGATAAGCATGTGAAAGTTTTTCTGTGTTGACTACTCTCAAAGGCAATCCCAAAGTTATTTTTTGAGTCATTAAATATGAAATAAAGCAGAAGTATCAAAGCTGGAGAAAGGATGAAGACATACACTATAGAGTAGACTCTTTGTTTTCTTTCTGTCTCTGCCTCTCTTTTTCTTTCATACACAGAAGAGTGACTACAGGGATTTTTCTAAGACTACTTTGCAAAATTTGCGCCTGTCGTGTGCAATCGCTATAAGACAGTGTCTGTCTGCACATTAAAATAAATAAATGTATACTTGGGGAGAAGCATCTCCATTGCCCTTCCTGTGTACATCTGTAAGTTCTTCAAGTACAGATAAGTAATTGGCAACAATTAACAATTTAGGAGGCATTGATGTATATAAAAAGGGAAGTCTACATACTGTATCTTGGTATTCTTCTTGAGCTGGATGCCCTGGCTTCCTATGTGTTGGAAAGCTCTCTAGCTATTGAAAGTGTTCACGACACAGTATTAATGCAGGTAGCAAGTGAACTGAACTGGAAATAGGTAAATAGCATTGATACATTTCCCTCTCTTACCTTTTCTATATCTATGTTTAGATTGCTAGTCTTATGTTCATTCTCTCCTGCTTGATACTTTGACATAACTTCCTGCTTCTTTCTTTTTCTAGCAAGAAAGATTAACATGGCTTCTGGGCATATGTGTGTGTGTTAGCCTAAATCCAGGTAAAATAAAAGGTGAGAGAAATATGTTCAGAACCCTAAATGTATTTTTTCAGCGACTGGCATGCAGAGACAAAGAGAATGATTGCAACAAACAGTGCAAATAACTAGAGGTGAACAACAAAAAGGGAAAACCAAGATACCTCTTCCAAAGGATCCAGGAAATTTAAGTCTAGATTGGGAATGTTGAATGAGCCCAACCGCCTGCTCAAAGCAGGAGTCCAAATCAAAGCAGATCTGGCAGATGGTCGTCCAACTCTCTCTCCAATGCTTCCAATGTTGGAGCACTCGCCAGGATGCACAGCAAGGAACCAAACTTCTGGCCTCTGGTTCCACAGCAGATACCTAAACCAGTGAGCTATACATTTTATTCACTCACTCATTTACAGTTTATGTCTAAGTATACATATATGCATACTTCTTTAGTATTTTCATTTTTGGGTACAATCTCCCTCTAAAACAGGGGTGACCAAACTTTTTGAGCCATGGACCGGTCACATGGTACAGGGGGCTGATCACTATGGCCCAGGGGCTGGATCTGGCCCCCCATGGCAATTCATCAGGCCCATGAAGCCCTCATTGTTCCCAGAAGTGGAAGTAAAACATGTCCATATAGGCGCATTTTACTTCCGCTTCTGGGAGCAAAGAGGGCTTCACAGGCCCAATGAATTGGTGTCAGGGGCCGGATGTGGCCCCTGGACCCTAGTTTGGGTACCCCTGCTCTAAAATATATATTCTCAAATGTCTATCCCTTGCAATTATGTTAATTTCATCATTACCCCCTGTGTTTTGACACTCTGTACATGCTACCCAACGTTCCTTGACATCCCCCCTGCCAGGCAAATGCCAAATTGTTTTGCTTGTAAAAGTCTGCCTCTGGTCAGATGTCATCTACCTGTGATGTCCTGGAGCTTTTCTTCCTACAAAGGAAGTTCTGGAATTCTGTATTGATCCGTGAACGTTTCTTGTTGTCATGAGTGAGACTGTTAAAACTTTAAAAACCAAAAAGTCTGAAAATGTTGCTTCAAAAACATGCTGAGAAGGGAATGTTTCCACTTATAAAGTCTTTAAAGTTCTGTAAGCTATTAGGAATCCAGTTGTCACAGAGTTCACTATAGAACAGCTGTTCAATTTCACTCTGCTGAGTCAATTATGTTTTATTTATTGGTGGAAGTAGTTGAAGGCATCTCTCTTTTTCTCTTTGGAAAAAAATATTGATACCCAGGCATTTTTTTTATTTCTTTAGAAGGCAGGCAATTTTTATGGTATGCCAAGTCTTTGGTGTGCTGAATATTAATTCAAGTGACCTCTTGAGGTCTGTCTTTTTTCTTACTGTTACGCAGTCTACTGAAATAGAATTCTATGACTATGAACATATGTTGTACCACCATTTAGAGTTATAAAAGGGTCCATGTACAGAAATGTGAAGCCTTTTCTGAACTTAAATTTTTTTCTGAACTTATTACTGTGATAAGCTCTTTCCTATGAACTTTCCTCATCTCTTTTAGAGTAGCATTAGCATCCCTGTTCTCAAAAGCTGAGGTTTATACACATGTTTCTCTTAGAGGGATGGTATATTCAAAGCTTCCTTTGGTATCCTAAGAGTCTAGAATGGGAAATCTGACTAATTTGACTAATTGCCCTGCAATGCTTAGAGAGACAAGACTCTATAATTATAATCCCTTGTTGCATCAGGGCTCAGCACTTTGAGAGTGCTGGAATGCTAAATTTTTGAAATGCTAAATCACTGTGAAATATAATCACCAAAATGTTAAGCATAGGTTATATATCATATGAATATAATCACCAAAAAGTGTGCTAATGGCATCCCCATATTTTCAGTTATAAGATAAAATACGATACAATAATCTGTAGAAGCCAGCGGTTTCTCTCTCCCCTTGTTTACATGTTGCAAAATAAGATTCATTTGGCCAGCAAAATATTTATATTCCTGTGATCTTGTGCTATTGGAGCTAGGTAACTGCTATGGTAAAAGAACTTTCATTTTCACAAATACCTTTTCTCTGCCCCTTGTAGTTATTTTAACACTTTATACATGTATCTTACTATAACTAGTCATATGATAACTGAGTTAAGAGCAGCATTGCAAAAACTCAGAGAATTGAGGAATGTAAGGCATAGTTTTGTTGTAACTGGCATATTAGTCCCAGAAATCCAAATTAGGTCAGTTTAATTAAAAGTACAGTTTAGATTAAATTCTCCACCATCCTTTCCACCCACTCACTTTTGTGAAACCACTCATCTCCTGAAACAATAAGAATTTTGGGGATTATTTTACTGCTACAACCCTCTCCATTGTGATACTCTCCTGGATATTATTATTATTATTATTATTATTATTATTATTATTATTATTATTATTATTATTATTATTATTATTATTATTATTATTATTATTATTATTATTATTATTATTATTATTATTATTATGGTGACGGGCATGGGATGTTATAGCGGGAGCCGAGGGGCGGGCCGCACTCGGAGAACGCGGGACAGATGTTTGGTTGCTGTCCCGTGTTCTGGCCCCCCGGCTACACCTCTAGGTCCTGAGCTGCCGGTCAAGAGTGACCCCCCCCCTTAGGCTGCTGCTGGTGAATGCCAGATCAGTCTGCAACAAGGCCCCACTGCTTGCAGATGCCATCTTGGGGGAGCGTGCTGATCTGGCATGCATCACCGAAACTTGGCTGGTGCCGGAGGATGGGGTTCCTCTGTCTGAATTATGCCCAGCCGGTTTCGGTATTTGGCACCAGCCTAGGGAGAGGGGAAGGGGCGGTGGAGTCGCCGTAATAGCTAGGGAGTCTTTGGGAGTCACCAGGGCCACGGCACCACAAATTCCGGGTTGTGAGGCTTTGTTCTTGCGTGTGGGCCCTAAGGGTCAGCTGGGAGTCTTGCTCATGTACCTGCCTCCCTGCAGAGTAGCAGACTCCCTGCCCGGGCTCCTCGAGGCGGTCTCCATGTTGGCACTGGAGGCCCCCAGGCTGATGGTCCTGGGGGACTTCAATTTGCCATCGTTGGGGACCGGCTCGGAGGTGGCTAGGGAGTTCATGGCTTCCATGGCAGCCATGGGCCTGACTCAGGTAATTCAGGGTCCCACCAGGAGCAGTGGCCACACCCCGGATTTAGTATTTTTGTCGGAGCTGTGGCAGAGTGATCTGAATTTACATAAATTAGATATCACTCCAGTGCCATGGTCAGATCACTATCTGGCGACTCTAGACTTCCTTGGGACTGGACTCCGCCGCAGGGAGGTAGGGCCGATTAAGTGGGCCCGCCCCCGGCGACTAATGGATCCAGAAGGATTCCAGAGGGAGCTGGGGTGTTGTCCTCTTGACCTGCAAAGCGCTTCATCTGAGGCTCTTGTCGATGCATGGGATAGGAGGGCGACGGCAGCCTTGGATGTAATTGCACCACTACGGCCTCTCCGAGTCCGTGGGGATCGATCTGCCCCTTGGTTTTCAGAGGAACTAAGGGAGCTTAAACGGGCTAAGAGACGCCGAGAGCGCCGCTGGGTGAAGACTCGGAGTGAGTCCGACCGAACACTAGTTAGAGCTGCTATTAAAGACTACCTAGTGGCGATGAGGGTGGTGAAGCACCAATACTTCACCACCCTTATTGCCTCCGCAGATAATCGCCCAGCTGCCTTGTTCCGGGTGACCAGGTCCCTTCTCGGCAGAGGGGGGCCGGGCCCTGGGTGGCAGGGTTCGGCTGAGGGTTTTGCTGATTATCTGGCGGAGAAAATCGCTCAGATCCGCTCGAGGCTTAATCCCGGCGTGGAACATTCAGAGCTGGGGTTGACCATAGCACAGTCTAGCCATGTTACCTGGGATCGGTTCGATCCTGTTGGCCCTGAGGAAGTGGACAGGCTTCTTGCATCTGTTCGTGCCACGACCTGTGCACTGGACCCATGCCCCGCTTGGTTAATTAAAGCCTCCAAGCCTGGGGCAGGTGGTTGGATCGGGGCGATAATCAATGCTTCTCTAAAAGAGGGGCACTTTCCAGCACCGCTTAAACACGCTTTGGTGCTCCCCCTCTTGAAGAAGCCGTCCCTTGATCCCACGGTAATTTCCAACTACCGTCCAGTGTCCAACCTACCTTTCTTGGGTAAGGTTTTGGAGAAGGCTGTGGTGCAGCAGTTGCAGGAGGTCCTGGATGAAGCGGATTATCTGGACCCGTTTCAGTCAGGATTCAGGCCCGGATATGGTACTGAGACCGCACTAGTCGCTTTGGTGGATGATCTCTGGAGAGAGCGGGACGGAGGGGAGCCGTCTGTCCTTGCTCTTCTCGATCTCTCAGCGGCTTTTGATACGGTCGATCACGGCATCCTTCTGGGAAGGCTCCAGGGTCTGGGGATCCAGGGCACGGTGTTGTCCTGGTTTTCCTCATTCCTGAGGGGCAGGACCCAGTCGGTGTGCCTGGAGAAGGAGAAGTCCAGCCCTAGGCCCCTGCAATACGGGGTGCCTCAGGGTTCGGTACTCTCTCCTCTCCTGTTCAACATCTATATGAAGCCGCTGGGTGAGATCATCCGTTCCCACGGGGTAAGGTATCATCAATATGCTGATGATACCCAGCTATACATCTCTGCCCGTGGGGACCCAAGCGGTGCGGTGGAAGTCCTCTCCAGGTGCCTGAAGGCTGTAATGGTCTGGATGGGGGACAACGGGCTACAGCTGAATCCCGGCAAGACTGAGTGGCTGTGGGTAAGGGGTCCTGTGTTATCAAAGGAGCTTCTACCTTTGGTTCTGGATGGGGCAGTCTTGCCCCAAACAGACCCGGTGCGTAATCTGGGGGTCCTCCTGGACTCACGGCTACTGTTCGAAGAGCAGGTGGCAGCCGTGGCCAGGAGGGCTTTTGCACAACTTCGTGTAATTCGCCAGTTACGCCCCCTCCTAGACCGGGATGCCCTGCTCATGGTCACACATGCGTTGGTCACCTCCAGACTTGATTATTGTAACGCGCTCTACATGGGGCTGCCCTTGATGACCATCCGGAGACTCCAGCTGGTCCAGAATGCGGCGGCCCGGGTAGTGGTGGGGCGTGGGCGTTATGCTCATGCTTCGCTGCTGCTCCGGGAGCTGCATTGGCTGCCAGTATGTCTCCGGGTGCAATTCAAGGTGCTGGTTATTACCTTTAAAGCCCTATATGGTAGTGGGCCAGGATACCTAAGAGACCGCGTCACCCCAAGAACATCTGCCCGGCCCACCAGGGCGGATCGGAGAGGCTCCCTTGTTATTCCCTCGGCGAGGAAGGCGCACCTCGCCTGTACTAGGAGGAGAGCCTTCTCCGTGTTCGCCCCAGCCCTCTGGAACCTCCTGCCCACCGAATTGCGCCTTCAGACGGAGCTCCTGCCCTTCCGAAAGGGCTTGAAAACCTGGCTGGCGGGACAGATTTGGGGACCCGGGACCATGGGCTCCCATACCAAGTGGCTCATTTAAGGACTGCCCCCCCTGGGTTGGATCATGGGATTTTATTGGTATCTATCCCTGTGTTGTTTTTAATCTTCCGATTGTTTTAATTTTGACGTTTTAGTGATGGTTTTATTCTTGTTTTATTCTGATTGTGGGCCGCCCAGAGTCGGGTTTTCCCGATTGGGGCGGGGTATTAAATTTAATAAATAATAATAATAATATTATTATTATTATTTACATTTGCTATCCTGCCTCAATCAGGTGAACCCGACTCTGGATATTTGGATGACAAACTAATGGCTATGGAAGGTGGGTTGATGGAAAGAGCAGTAGGAAACCAGTCACAAATACTGTGTTTAGGAAACCTGTGTTCCAAGGTTCCTGCAGGGAAAAGAGTATAGTTTTTTTGTTCTGAACAAAAAAAAGAACATGTGCACCCTGCTGTTATTTCAAGTGGTAGTTTAGCAGCTCTCAGCAGCTCAGCTGCACTCCTGAATCCAACTGCAGTAGCTGCATGTTATTCTTCTTTTACTCTTGCTTCCATCTTACTCTCCTTGTCTCTGCCATTTGTTTTCTTTCTATATTTAGAATGCAAACATGTTCAGGCTTTATGATCAGTTTCCTATTCTTTGTAATGTGCCACAAATCATGTACCATGATGGAAACAATGTTGTCATTGTTATTGTTATAACCTTATAGCTATTTTTATAATAATGATTATAATAACAACAACAATTGAGAAACAATATCTTCTTCTTCAGGTCCTGTGTCCATTCTGGATGTTGGCTATCATCATGGCAATAGTCTTCCCATTCTTAACTCCTTGGAACAGTTCTTCCGAGGACATGCCACAGCAGTCTCTCAGGTTCTTCAGCCATGAAATCTGTCTACATCCAGGGCCTCTCATCCCAGGGATCATTCCTTGCAGAGCAAGTTGAAGGATTGTATATTTCATGTTGTTCCTCACAATATGCTCAAAGTATTGGAGCCTTCTTTGCTTAATGATCTTAAACAGTTCTTTTTCTTTATCCATCCTGTGCAACACTTCTACATTAGTCACATGGTCAACCCATAATATCATTAGCTAGTGAGCAGGATCTGTATACCTTTCTATTCAAAGAACATATTCCCTGTCACATAGTATTTTTAGCACATTTGAGAGTAATTTTTTTAGAGTTACCTAAAGGTAACTGAGGTGGCTCAAGTGTTTAAGAAGCTGAACTTGCTGATTAGAAGGTCAGAGTTTGATTCCCAGGTACTGCATGATGGATTGAGCTCTTGTCTCTGTCCCAGCTCCTGCCAACCTAGCAGTTCAAAAGCTAGAAATTGCAAGTAGATAAATAGGGACCACTTTGGTGGGAAGGTAAACAGCATTCCATGGCTGCCACACGTCCACATAAATGTCTGCAGACACAGACAGTGCTGGCTCTTTGGCTCTAAACAGAGAGGAGCACTGAAACCTAGAGTCAGATATGACTGGCTTTCAATCAAGGGTGACCTTTACCCAGTGATGGAATGCAACAGGTTAACACCAGTTTGCCAGAACCGGGAGTAACTTTTCCCAGTGTCCCAGAGAACCAATAGCAGTTTTTTTTTGGGGGGGGGGGGGAGGGACCACCTTCGGGGCTTACCTTTTCACTGGTTGCCCCACTGCATATGCACGCCAAGCATATGGTGTGCATGCATGCTTACAGTGCTTGGCGCATATGTCCCCAAGCGGGGAGGAGAAAGAGAAGCTGCTAGCCTGAAGCTCCCTGTAGCCTGCTCCCCAGGGTAAGTGACTCACCTTTGGATGTGGTGTGTCTGTGTGTAATTTAATGTGTATTTAATACCTTTACCTATATTGACGTACTACCACAGTTCCTAAAAAGGCCTGGCAACCGGCAGGCCTAGCTTGAGGTTTTTAAGCAAAATCTTGGAGTTACCTCATCAATAAGCTACACCTGTGCTGTTCCAATTGCTGTTCCAATTGGAGAACCCTTAAGGAGGTACAGCTGTTTTACACTTACATTAAGGCATATTATCCTAGAGAACTGGTATGATGACCATATCCATCTTGCAACATGGTGCTGCCCAGGCACTTATACTAACAGGTAAGTGATGGGTTTATGTTTGGGGTGTGTGGGTGTATTTTAATGTAATTTTTATTTATTTATTTATTTATTTATTTACAGTAATACCTCGGATAACGTTTACCTCGGATAACGCTAAAATCGCATAACGTTAAGTAATCTGGAGAGGAGAATTGGATCGAATAACATTAAGGTCCTATGGGATGTATCGGATAACAACCGCTAAAGCCTGTGCGGTTACAATGTATCTCTATGGAGCTTTAACGTTATCCTATACATCCAATAGGATTTTAACATGCATCGGATAACACTAAAAATTGGATAACACCAAGACTTGTGGAACCAAGTCTTAGCGTTGTCCGAGGTCTTACTGTATTTTATGGGTTTGTGTTGTGGGTGGGTGGGTGGGTTGAGGTGTGTGTGTGTCTGTGTGCTTATTTTTATTTTATTTTATATTATTTTTTCTTTGGCCCCACCCACAACGTCATGACGTTAGCTCCGCCCACACTGTGATGACATCACTGTGGGGTAGTAAATTTTTTGACAACCCACCACTGCCTTTAACTTAGCTCATAAAACCTTACATTTTATGTACATTTTATGAAAACCTTAATTTTATGAACATAATGTCTTTATTTTCTCCCATTTGAAACATCGCCCTTAACTAATGAATAAAATAAAATAAATAAACAAACTACTGAGCATAATTCAACACATTGAATTCAAGCCCTAAATCCCTGATGGTAGTGTCCTTAGATTCTACCTGCAACCTTTTTTTCTTTTGAGATATTTCTAGCTGCTGCCTCCTGTATGATGCTATGAACCTCCATCCATAGTTCTTTAAGCACTCTGTCTATCAAGTCTACTCCCTTAAATTTATTCTTCACCTCCACTGTATATTCATAAGCAATGTGAGCTAGATCATACCTGAATGGCCTAATGGTATCCCCTACTTTCTTCATTCTAAGCCTGAATTTGGCAACCAGGAGCTCATGATCTGAGCCACAGTCAGTTACAGTTCTTGTTTTTACTGATTGTATAGAGCAGTGATGGTGAACCTTTTAGAGCAGGAGTTCACAACCTATAGCCCACAGGTCGGGTCTGGCCCACAGTACCAATTAATCAAGCCTGCGGTGAGGACCCCAGTGCTGCTGCCAGAACTGCAAAAAATGTACTGGAAGTGGCCAACACACACCCAAATCGCACCAGAAGCCCCAAAACCACACCCAAACCCTGCCAGAAGTGCAGAAAAGCTGCCACAAATCCCCCAAAATGCTCCTAAAACACCAAAAAAATTGCAAAAACATGCTACCCTCGCTTCCACCACCACAGGAAGCAGCAGAAATGGTGAAAAAAGCCAAAAACACACCATCAATGCACTCGCCACTGCCTCCACCACCACCAGAAGAGGCGGGAGCAGCAGAAAGAACCACGCCTCTGGTCCACACCTGTCTGAGGGGCCGTGGTATGGCCCGTGGCTTGAAAGGTTGTGAACCCTAGTTTAAGAGACTGAGTGCCCAAACAACGTGGGCTGCTGGGCAGAGGGGAGGGTGAACTTTGTGCTGGGATGATGGCACATGTGAGAAAAGAGAAAACTGGGAGTGCCACTGGTATAGAGCATCTCCATCTTTGATGGCAGAGTACATAATCAATCTGACTTTGGAGTAGACCTTCTGGTGATGTCCATGTATAGAGTCATTTCTTATGTTGTTGGAAGAGGGAGTTTGCTTTGACCAGCACATTCTCTTGACAAAACTTTATTAGCCCTTGACCTGCTTCATTTTGTACTCTAAGACCAAACTTACCTGTTATTCCAGTCACTTTTTGACTTCCTACTTTGGTATTCCAGTCCCCTATGATGATGGGTTATCCTTGTTTGAAAGCCAGTCGTATCTGATACAGGATTCAGTGCTAATCTCTGGTTACAGCCAAAGAGCCAGTGCTGTTTGCATCTGCAGACATTTCTGATAACAACATCTTTTCTTGAAGGTGTTGTAGGTCTTCAGAGAACCAGCTGACTTAGGCTTCTTCTACATCAATGGTTTGGACATAGACTTGGATTACTGTGATGCTGAATTACCTCCCTTGGATTCAAACTCAGGTCTTTCTGTCATTTTTGAGATTGTATCCCATTACTGCTTTCCTTACTCTTGTATTGACTATAAAGGCCACTCCATTTTTTTCCCCTGAGGGATTCTTGTCCACAATAGTAAATATAATGATTACCTGAATTAGGTCCACCCATCCTTGTCCACTTTATTTCACTGATTCCAAGGATGTAGATGTTAAGTCTTGCCATCTGGAATATAAGATCCATGAATCAAGGTAAGCTGGATGACCACATCCAGTTTACCTTGATTCATGGATCTTATATTCCAGATGTGCCCCACATCAGACTTGTGTGGCAAAAATCTTCACCACATCAGAGCCAGATAATATTATTTTGGGTGACAACACCCAATGGTGGCAGTCCATGATAGCTGAGGCAGTCTGAGAGTTCTCGTCTTAAACACCAATACTATATTGCCAAGTTCTGACATTAGCCCATAATACATGAAAAATCAACCTCTTGACTATCCATAGACACCAAACAACAGAAACAAGGCAATAATTGTTACACACTCTAGGGCATAATCCAAAGTAGGCATTCATTGTTATGTTCTGCAACCCTTCCTAGTTGTGTCTTTTTTCTTCTTGAGTCATATAAACCATGCATACACACTACCCCAGGGATCTTGATCTTATGCCATATACTCCTCTAGCAATAATCTTAGATATTGGAAGTTGGGAGACTACAGGCCTTGCCTTTGAAAATGGTGCATTTATTTCTCAGTGTCCTGTTTCTAGATGCAAACCAAATGTACTTTCCCCTTTAGCTTTGCTCTCTGTTTCTCCAGAATTTTATACTAATGAAGTGCCTTGAACAATCTCTGTCAAATCTTGGCTGCAGCCATTACCATACGGTACCCATTCACCTGCTGACAACATAATTAGCTACCCACTCCCTGTAACATTTCCAACGTCTGCTCCTGAAAACACAAGCAAACAACACACCCACCATTACTCTGACAATGTTCAGTAAGTGACAGGATAAAAGGGTTGCTTTATCCAGAGTTCCCAGAAGCAAATTAGCCACCCATAAATCACTGGCAAAAAAGATTAATATTGTCCTAGAATTCTGTCCCATTCCTTGCCTTCCACCCAACCCTAATAATATATTCTCATCATGTGGATTTAGCCAGTTATTCTTTTTAATAAGACAGAGAATAATGTTGCCTGACAGCATTTTCCGGGAGAGCGAGATAGTTGGCAAAGAGGTCATTTGTGCCTTATTATAAAAAGACTTGGTCCTTGTTGATTGGAAAACAGTGCTGAGAGTTCAGTCCTGAAGACAACCTCATGGGATCCTGCCAAATTTGTTCTTTGATAGCCAGTCACTCATACTCCATACGGAGGTAAAGCGCTCAAGGAGCTATGAAACTCCAGATATGGGTGATACTGATCATGTGGATCTGTTGCATAGTTGTGTCCATCTTTGATTGCCCTGTTGATCAAAGGAACTATGTGTCTCAGCATCATTACTGGAGAACATAAGTGTAAGGGTACACTTGCATCAATACGCCAGGCTCTTCCAAATGAAGTGGTTTCCCTTATAATTTACCTGATTAATTATGGTCTGGCTAGGTTATCCTGCTATGGTAATAGAGTAGACCTGTGATGGCGAACCTTGGCACTCCAGATGTTCTTGGACTTCAATTCCCAGAAGCCCAAGCACCCATGAATCCACACGAAGGGGTTTATTGCAATTCATTCAGCCGGCGCCACCCTCATTACTCCCGGAAGCAGAAGTAAAATGCACCTGTACAGGAGCGATGAGGGCAGCGTGAACTGGATGAATTGCAGTAAACCCCTTCATGTGGATTCACGGGGGCCTGGGCTTCTGAGAATTGAAATCCAAGAGGAAATATGTCGTTTCCTGACAGAAGGTCAGTGCACTACAGCACAGTATTAAAGCTAAAATTCTGGTCACCTAGTTTTCCTGGTATGCCATGGCATCATTGAAAAAAACATGTCAGCAAAAAGAAGGAACAGGTATTTTAAAACAGCAAAGTTAAATGTCTGGTTTTGCTCACCTAAACTAGTCAGACTGGTCTGGCAAGCTTTTGTAATGTATTTACCCTTTACACAAAGGTTCCAGCATGTTTCCTTGACTTTCCCTTGAAGTTTGTGTTGTTTATCTCTATGGAGTTAACGTTATCTGATGCATCTGCATAGGAGTTTAACGTTATCTGATGCATGCATCGGATGAGGCTAAAAATCGGATAACGTTAAGACTTGTGGAACCAAGTCTTAATGTTATCCAAGGTGTATAGAAATCCAACAAATAAATAAAAACAATTTTTAAAGCCAGGTTTTAATTACAGCTCTTGATAACTTTTCTAAGACTAGAGAATATGAAGAACTTTCATTATTGAGTAAGTTCCTGGTGTTATCCATCCATCCATCCATCCATCCATCCATCCATCCATCTATCTATCTATCTATCTATCTATCCATCCATCCATCCATCCATCTATCTGCCTGCATGCCTGCCTATCTATGTATCTATCTACGGTACCTATCATTTGCCTTTTATCAGTAGCTCGCTAAATTTACTACAGAAGAATGTAAAACAATCCCAATACCTGTAGTTTGAAATAGTAGAAAATACTTTAATAAGTGTTAAAAGTGTTATAAGTCTCCCAGAATCCTTGAAAATGCCCCCCCCCAAAAAAATATATTTGGAAGGCCAAAGATTGAAGTCACTTTCTTAAATGATTTTACACTGCCTTTGACTATGCCTTGAAAAGCAACTAGCTACTGTAAAATATTCTGTGATTCTCTCCCCCCCTTCCCCCTTATATTCCCCTTTTAGTTTCCTAGAATTCTGAAAGACAGCCACTGTTGCCAATGGCCTATGGATCAGCACTTTCGTTCCCTTTGCGGCCCTCAATGCAGTTCTACAAAAGGCTGCTTTCAGGTGCTTTTTCTACCAGATCCATAAATGAATCTCCAAGGTGACCTTTGTCTGATTTTACTGGTTTTCCATATTAGAAGCCAAAGCTGTGCTTAAGAAAATAGCTACCACATGTAGGTGAGATAAGGGAATGGAAGGAAATTGAGCTATGGGCATACGGGTTGTCTTCTAGAGGAATCATTTTTCATCCTTGCATTGTCATTATGTATAAGAAAAATAGACTTCAAAGTGGAAATAGATTTTTGCTAACTTGTTTATACATCTAATTGGCATATGGAGAATTGCAGACAATACATCAGCAGCATTGTCTACTGGCCAGTAGTAGAAGACAAGGATCTATGCAAACCCAGGTATATCAAGATCCTCTGTAAACCATTATGTTGAACTGGATAAAAATGTTCAGTATAGTATGTCATGTTGACATCTAGACTAGTCTCTCAGGTCCTTCAGCTGGTAAATTCTCCCCCTTCCTGCAATTCGTTTCCTGTTTATTTCCCCTTGAACAATCAGCTATAACCAGTCTGTATTGTTTTGTTTTGATTCCATGACTAAAGTTTTCTTAGCTCTTTGCATTCTTATAACTCGTGGCCCTTTTTTTTTCAATTGCAGTCAGCCAATTCAAAGATTATACCTTAAGACAGAGGGCATGTAGTAGTTCTTTTTTTTTAAAGCAAAATCCAGCAACAACAAACAGGTGGAGAAAAACTGTCTTGACTGTTAAAAGAATAAAGGGATGCAACCAGAGCTTTTTGAAATCGGTTGAAGGCCATGTGGTGCTTGCCCCAGTTTCTGCATCCTTTGAGAATTCTTGTTCAAATCAGGCTTTTTAATCCTGCAGCCAGTGCTGCAAATCAGGAGCCCTGGTAGCATAGGAGTTATACTCAGTGGTAGGCAACAAACATTTTTACTACCACACTGTGGGCGTGGTATGGTGGGCGTGGCCAGGGAGAAAACCCTGCGTTGCACCCGAATTAGGACTACTTTACTTCAAAACCTGGATGGGCAGGGCCAGCCAGAATTTCTCCTACTGGCTCTGGTGAACTGGTACGAACCTGCTGATGCCCACCACTGGTTATACTGCTGTAACACCAGTGGTGGGATGTCAAAAATTTTACTACCCCACTGTGATGTCATCACAGTGTGGGCGGAGCTAATATCATGATGTCATGTCATGGGCAGGGCCAAAGAAAAAATACAAAATAATAAAAATAGGGAGCTTCAGGCTATAGGGAGCTTCAGGCTAGCAGCTTCTCTTCCTCCTCCCCGTTTGGGAGGACAGCAAGGAGGCCGTGCATACGCGCCAAGCATCGTTTGGCGCGCATGTGCAGTGGAGGAACCAGTGAAAAGGTAAGCCCCGAAGGTGGTTCCCCCTAAAAGCTGCTACAGGTTCTCTGGGACACTGGGAAAAGTTACTACCGGTTCTGGAGAACTGGTGAGAACCTGTTACATCCCATCACTGTGTAACACAGCCAAAACATTGTGAGTTCAGTCCTGATGGGGATCAAGGTTGACTCAGCCTTCCATTTCTCTGAGGTCAGTAAAATGAGTGTCCAGCATATTGGGGGCAAAATGCTAATTAACTTGTGAACTGCCCAGAGAGTGCACTAAGCACTATGGGCCGGTATATAAGTCTAAGTCTAATTGTTATTGCAAATCACCCTCCCAATTTCCCTCTTTCCTTCCATAGGGTTTTTCTTTAATCTATCCCCACTGGAAGAAGCAGGTGGAACTTCTGCCACCACAGTTAGCATCTCTACCTCTTACCTGCTTCAGAGTCATTGGGGCACGCACAGCCACCATTTTCTTTGCTCCATGCCCAACACTTAGTATCAGTTTGTTTTTTTGTTATAGCATTACAACAGTTCTTGGCCATGGCAGCTGAACGCTGAACTGTCGTACTGCTATAGCACTAAGGACCAGAAGGGGTTAAACATTTTAAGACTGCAGGAAGTCCTGCAAACTTTAAGAGTCACAATACACAATATGCACAGGTGCATGCATGCACACAGATGAATACGACAATTGAGGAATCGGTACAAAATATTTATTCATTCATTCACATTTATACTCTGCTTTTTTTACTCAAACACCACTCAGGGCACCTTACTATAGTTATTCTTCAATTGTGATATTATTCTGTGTGCATGCATATGTCTGCGCATATTGTGTATTGTGACTCTTAAAGTTTGCAGGACTTCTTGCAGCCTTAAAATGGTTTCCCCCCACCAGCCCTTTGTGCTATAGCAGTATGACAGTTCAGCATTCAGTAGGACAGTTCAACCAGTGATGGGATGACAAACTTTTTGCTACCATACCATGGGTGTGGCCAATGTCATGACGTCATGATGTCATGGGTGGAGCCGACGTCATGACATGGGCGAGGCCAAAAATAAATAAATAAATTTTAAATAAAGAAAATTAAATTTAAAATAAACATACATACACACCTAAACCCAACCAACCAACCACAACACAAAACCATAAATAAATAAAATAAAGAAATAAAATAAAAATTAAATAAAAATACCCCCCAAACACCCCCCCCCCAAACACAAACCCGCCACTTACCTGTTAGTATAAGTGACTGGGCCCCACCATGTTGCAAGATGGATATGTTCATCGTACCAGTTCTCCAGGATAATATACCTTAATGTAAATGTAAAGCAGCTATACCTCCTTAATGATTCTCCAATTGGAACAGCAATTTGAACAGCACAGGTGTAGCTTATTGATGAGGTAACTCCAAGACTTTGTTTAAAAACCCCAAGCCAGGCTGCCAGGTAAAGGTATTAAATACACATTAAAATACACACAGACACACCACATCCAAAGGTGAGTCACTTACGGAGCAGGCTATAGGAAGCTTCAGGCTAGCAGCTTCTCTTCCTCCTCCCCGCTTGGGAGGACAGCAAGGAGGCTGTGCATACGCACCAAGCACTGTAGGCATGCATGCACAGTGGGGGAACCAGTGAAAAGGTAAGCCCTGAAGGTGGTTTTCCCCCAAAAAAAGCTGCTACCGGTTCTCCAGGACACTGGGAAAAGTTACTACCGGTTCTGGCAGACTGGTGTGAACCTGTTGCATCCCATCACTGAGCTCAGCACTATAGTAAGCTGCCCTGAGTGGTGTTTGAGTCAAAAAAGCGGGGTATAAATATGAATGAATGAATATGTACATAAGTAAAAAATTATATTTCATGTCAGAAATTACTCTGGGTTGAAAGTACATATAAAAATACATACATACATAAAAAATAGATGACTCTTGCCAGGTGTTTTAAAATAAATCATGCTTTGGCAAGCTAATGTGTGCCTCAGCTGTGTGTCATGCATTCCTCGGTATTTGAATTGATTCCAAACGTGGCAAAACTAATGTGAATGTAGGACATTTTGTCTTTTAACTTTTTAAACTTTTTAATCTTTTAACTTTTAATTTTTAATTCTTATTGTAAGTAATGTGTTTTAATTGTTTTTAATTGTAAGCCGCCCTGAGTCATTGGATAAGGGTGGGATATAAATGTAATAAAAATAATAATCCAGTACAGTACATACATATGCTGGACACTCATCTCAAAGGTTTGAATATTAGTCAAGAGTTTCTGGGACATTATCAAATGTGATTCACCACAACTAACAGTTTATTATATGCTGCCATTTCCCACACTGCCTTTAAAGAATCTACTTCAGTGAAATTCTCATCCACAGCCTCAGGCCACCTCACAGAACAAAGGATGAACTGGGTGCTTTGCTTGGGTCATTCCCACCATTGTCAATAGATGTATCGGAGACAAGCTGGCTTCCTGATCCAAGCATCCTGTTGTCTCTAATTCATGCTGTTGTCCCCAACCCAACTTCAACATTCATTTCCCCACCCACTTGATAGGGGTTGTGTATGGAAGGCTAGAGGAAGCAGAACTTGGACACATTAATTTATGGGACTACAACTCCCAGAATCCTCTACCCAGCCATGTCACTTTGGGGACTCTGGAAACTGCAATAGCAGTTATATTCTGCCCCATAGAACACTCTTTAGGGGGTTCACAAGGTAATTAGCATCCCCCACCCCACCCCAACATACTGGCTGTGTCAAATTTGATCCCTGCCAGGATCAAACTCACACTGTATCACCAGAGCTCAATCCAAAATGAGTAAAGCTTCCAAGTTCTGGGAAGAAACATGTCCACTGGGAAGAAAATTCAGTTGCCAAAAGTCTCATGCAATGGTTCATGTTCAAATGATTGGCTGATCCAGAGCTTGGACGGGAATGTCAACACTTTTAATCCCTTCATCTTTCCCCTGCTTCTCATGCGTGTACAGTATATATGTATATGTATGTATGTATATGTGCCTACAGAGTAAAATGAAGCTTTCTGATGGGTATTAAATCCTTCTGCTCAGCCCTCTGCTTTGCTGAAGAGTGCCTGGCCCATCTGGAGCTTTTTATTTCCACCCATAAACCCAGGCACTTTTCATTTATGTCATACTTGCGAGCAGGGCCCTCATACATAATAACCGTGCATGTTCTTTGCCAGCAGAGGAAATGGAATAAAAAGCATCGCAGCCCAGAACACCATAAAAAGTATTCACAGTCCTGCAAAATTTGGTTTTGTTTGTATAGAGGGATTACAGAATCCTTTTCACTGCCTGGGTTTAGACAAGAATCATAGCATGGATGAAGACAACTGACGCTTGTCATGGAAATCATAAACCTCACAACCCACATTTAATCTTAGATGCAGTCTCCTCTGGTGGGGAGATTAACAGTGCCAAATGTTCATGCTCAATGCACTCAGCTGTGAGGCTTTTGTAGCTCAGAGATAAAGTGGGTCCCATCTTATCCACAAGCAGCATTGCCTTCTGATCTTCAAGGGCATGCCAAATGCCAAAACTTAGAGAGCAAGTTGGAAACATTCCTCTTTTGGGCTACTGCTTTCCAAATCCCTATTGGCTGGCAGCTCTAGCATCTGTAGTCCTAAGAAGGAACTTTTCTAAAGTCTGGTTTTCATCTGGCTGCATGCAGTATATTAACAAGACCAGGCATGTGCTTTCACTGGGCTGAATTGAATTTCAGGACACAAGGAGTTCCAAATTGTCATTGTCAGTGAATTTTTATTTTTCTATATTTGTGTATTTTCCAGGAAAGCAAGGAGAGATAAGGAAATCTACCTGAACGAACAGTGCAAAGAAATGGAGGAAAACAATATCAGGGGTAGGATTAGAGATCTTTTCAAAAAAAAAAAAATGGGGAACTCAAGGGAACATTTAAAGCAAAAATGACCATGATAAAGGACAAAGATGGCAAGGAGTTAACAGATGCAGAAGAGATTAAGAAAAGATGGAAAGAGTACACAGAGGAACTCTACAAAAAGGACCTCAACACCCCTGATAATCACAATGATGAGAACATTGAACATGAGCCAGACATTCTAGAGAGTGAAGTCAGAAAGGCCCTAAAAAACATTGCAAACAACAAAGCCAGTGGAGATGATGGTATCCAAGTTGAACTTTTCAAAGCCCTACAAGATGATGGAATCAAATTATTGCATTCTATATGCCAGCAGATTTGGAAAACACAACAATGGCCACAGGATTGGAAAAGATCAGTATACGTTCCACTCCCCAAAAAGGGTAATGCCAAAGAATGTTCAAATTATCGAACAATTGCGCTCATCCCTCACGCTAGCAAGGTGATGCTCAAGATAATACAGGATAGACTGCAACAGTATGTGGAGAGAGAATTGCCAGAAGTGCAGGCGGGTTTCAGAAGAGGCAGGGGGACTAGAGACCACATCGCCAACATAAGATGGATCATGGAAAAAACAAAGGAGTATCAGAAACAAGTCTACTTCTGTTTCATTGATTACACTAAGGCTTTTGACTGTGTCGACCACAACAAAATGTGGCAAGTAATTAAAGAGATGGGAATACCGGAACACCGTATAGGCCTCATGAGAAATCTGTACATGAATCAAGAAGCAACAGTTAGGACAGAAAATGGAATGACAGAGTGGTTTGGAATAGGAAAAGGAGTAAGACAAGGCTGCATTTTGTCACCCTGCTTATTCAACTTATACACAGAACACATAATGCGCAATACAGGGATGGAGGAATCACAATTTGGGATCAAAATTGCTGGAAGAAACACCAACAATTTGAGATATGCAGATGATACCACCCTCATGGCAGAAAGTGAGGAGGACCTAAAGAACCTCCTGATTAGGTTGAAAAAAATAAAAAGGCGACTGATTCTTGGGAGGCAAGCGATGAGAAACCTGGGGAACATAGTGAAAAGTAGAGACATCACATTGAAAACAAAAATTCACATAGTCAAAGCAATGGTATTCCCTGTGGCAATGTATGGTTGTGAGAGCTGGACCATTAGGAAAGCTGAGCGCAGAAGAATAGACGGCTTTGAGATGTGGTGTTGGAGGAGAGTTTTGAGAGTCCCCTGGGCAGCAAGAAGAACAAATAGGTCAATCTTAGAAGAAATCACCCCTGACTGCTCTTTAGAAGGTCAAATAATAAAGATGAAGCTAAAGTACTTTGGACATCAAATGAGAAGAGAGGATTCACTTGAGACAGCCTTGATGCTTGGAAGGGTCGAGGGCAAAAGAAGAAGGGGCCGGCCCAAGATGAGATGGCTAGATGGTATTGTGGAGACAGTGGGCGCAGGGCTGAGCGAGTTGAGGGGGATGGTGGAGGACAGGAGTGCCTGGAGGACAGTGGTCCATGGGGTCGCAGAGGGTCGGAGTCGACTGTGCAACTGAACAACAACAAAACAAAATGCTTCACTGAAGACAACTGACAGCTACTAAAAAAACAAGCATGCATGCACCCCTTTTCTAGCTAAGGTGTAGTGATGTGGTTCCCAAAGTGAGGCACAAACCTCACCCCAGGGGGAGGGGAATTTGATTTTTAAAGGAGCCAATTCAAGAATGAGCTATTAACAATGAATGACCTATTAGACTTCTTCCACGTGAAAAGGAGTTCACTTTTTTAATAATAAGAAGCACAGTATATATCACAGGGAGTGGGCCGACACCAGGATTTTAGAGATGCTTAGGTTGAGCATGGGCAAAAAAAGGTTGGTAATTTTTGTAATTTTCCAGTTTCTGAAAACATTCCATATAATAATAATAATAATAATAATAATAATAATAATAATAATAATAATAATAATAATAATAATAATAATAATAATAATAATAATAATAATAATAATAATCTGCTACTTCGTCTAATCCAGTGATGGTGAACCTTTTAGAGACCGAATGCCCAAACTGCAACCTAAATCTACTTATTTATCGCAAAGTGCCAACACGGCAATAGGGGAGGGAGGAAACTCTCCCATTGGGCTGCTGGGCAGAGGGGCAGGGCAAACTGTGCTGGTGTAACCACATGGGTGTCCACAGAGAGGTCTCCAAGTGCCACATCTGGCATGCATGCCATAGGTTCACCACCACAGGTCTAATCCATATAGTGGTGGGATGTCAAAATTTTTACTACCCCTCCATGATGTCATCACTGTGTGGGCAGAGCTAACGTCATGATGTCATGATGTGGGAGGGGCCAAAGAAAAATAATAATAAAATAAAATAAAAATAAGCACACACACACCCCTCAACCCACCCACCCACAACACAAATCCGTAAATAAAATAAATAAATAAAATAAAAATTACATTAAAATACACCCACCGACCCGAACATAAATCAACCCACCCACCCACCCCAAACACAAACCCATCACTTACCTGTTAGTATAAGTGCCTGGGCAGCACCATGTTGCAAGTTGGATATGGTCATCGTACCAGTTCTCTAGGATAATATGCCTTAATGTAAATGTAAAACAGCTGTACCTCCTTAAGGGTTCTCCAATTGGAACAGCAATTGGAACAGCACAGGTGTAGCTTATTGATGAGGTAACTCCAAGATTTTGCTTAAAAACCCCAAACCAGGCTGCCAGGCCTGCTGGCCACCAGGCCTTTTTAGGAACTGTGGTAGTACGTCAATATAGGTAAAGGTATTAAATACACATTAAAATACACACATACACAACACATCCAAAGGTGAGTTACTTACCCTGGGGAGCAGGCTATAGGGAGCTTCAGGCTAGCAGCTCCTCTTCCTCCTCCCTGCTTGGGAGGACAGAAAGGAGGCTGTGCATACATGCCAAGCACTGTAGGCGTGCATGCACACCAAGAGCTTGGCACGCATGCACAGTGGGGAAACCAGTGAAAAGGTAAGCCCCTAAGGTGGTTCCCCCCAAAAGCTGCTACCGGTTCTCCGGGATACTGGGAAAAGTTACTACTGGTTCTGGCGAACTGGTGCAAACCTGTTACATCCCATCACTGAATCCATGTGTCTTATTCTAAATCAAATGCGCTGAATCCAAATCTGAAGTCTGGTTCTGCCTAGGTCGGATGTCAGGATCATAAGTTAGCAAATCTCATCTTCTAAGTTAAGTTCTTGTGTTGATCACGCGGGGTATATTTGCCACAAATGTAGGAAAAATTGTCCAGTTTATAACACAGCTGCACCTATTCATCTTTAGCTCAAAACAGGCTCACTATGGCCTAGCTGTATTATGCAATAAAGTGGTTTTGCACTAGAGACAAGCCCTTGGTCCATCTCACTTTATATACCTATTTCTGATGTCAGTTCACCTACTTGCCTAGACATGCCCAGACACTACTGGAATATGCCACCCTCCTCAGAAGGGACCCAGGACAGCTAACAGAGCTTTAAAGACAACAATTAATTAACAACAATTAAAACACAGGATAAAAAATAGAATTAAAAGATTAAAAAGAGATTAAAAATATATTAAAATAGATTAAAAAATTCACACAGAGAGAAGGGAGGAGTCAAATGAGCCAACAGGTTGGGGTAACCGTATGGCCTGTACCCAATACCTGCTCCAGCAGCCAGGTCTTAACCCCCTTCCTGAAGGGCAGCAACTCTGTCTGGAGACACAACTCAGTTGGCAGGAGGTTCCACAGGGCTGGAGCAGACACAGAGAAGCCCTCCTTCTGGTGCTAGAGAGATGCGGCTCTCTAGCCGAAGGCACAACCAGAGAGCCTCTCCAGTCTGCTCTGGTGGGACAGACAGATGTCCTTAGGGTGGTGCAGTCTCTTAAGTATCCTGGCCCACTACCATATAGGGCTTTAAAGGTAATAACCAGCCCCTTGAATTGCACTCGGAGGCATTCTAGCATCCAGCGCAGCTCCCAGAGCAATTGTGAGGCACGAGCATAATGCCCACACCCCATCATGACTCGAGTAGCCGCATTCTGGACCAGTTGCAGCCTCCGAATGGTCACCAAGGGCAGCCCCATGTAGAGCGCATTACTGTTATAATGTTCCCATGATGTAAAAATACATTTCCCAATTACCATTTGAACAGCTATAGCACACTTCAAAATCTGTGTGTGATAGACAAATTCTGAGTTCAGTTTTGGAATCAGCACACTCGATATCATGTAAATCACATGTGTTATTCCCAGTAGCAAAATCATTGTTGTGCAGTGGAATTGAATGCATGCTAAGAAAAAGTCATTACAAGTAAGCCAATTACCACCTATGATGTGCTTAACTGGGTTGGGAGCTTTAGTATAAGTGGACTTCTATGAAATTTCATGGATATTTTGAAAAGCTCGCTGAGTACCCAAGGGTCACATCAGCAATTCATATGCAAATACAGTAATGTAATTAGACAGTCACTGACATTCATAAACCCTAAAACAAGCTTCAGATCTGGTATTAGGATTTCATCTCTTTCATCTGGAAATTCTCATGGGTGTGCTAAACTTTGCTTGACAAATTGACTTATGAGTCACACCTGAGCATTAGGAACATAACATTTATCTAAAACACAACAGGACTTAAAGGCATGACAAGCACAAAACTCACCAGATATTGAATATAAAAAACATAATGCATGTAACCTATGCCCATGATGGTGAACCTTGGCACTCCACATGTTCTTGGAGTTCAATTCCCAGAAGCCCAAGCAGCCTGTGAATCCACACGAATGGGTTTACTGTGATTCATCCAGCCTGCGCTGCCCTTGTTGCTCCCAGAAGCAGAAGTAAAACACGCCTGTACGCGGGCGACGAGGGCAGCGCAGGTCGGATGAATCGCAGTAAACTCATTAGTGTGGATTCACAGGGTGCTTGGGCTTCTGGGAATTGAAGTCCGAGAACTTCTGGAGTGTCAAGGTTTGCCATCATGGACCTATTCGGTCACAATAGTTAAAGAAGAAAAGGAACCTCCCAACGTGATATATAATAAATAGTTAAGATCTGTGCAATAGTGGCTGAGAAGAGAAATATTGGTTTTGAACAACTAGTATTTTCCAAAAATGTACGAAACAGATCTTTGGATTTATGAGGACACATTTGAATAATCTTTTCTTGAGGTAATAATAACTTTGTGTCAGAAATTATTCTGGATTGAAAGGATTTTTGCGGAAGAAACTCTTCTGCTCAGGGAACACCCAAATGAGGCTCCTTTCCTGTCCCCAAGAACTGGGACAGAGACGGGTGCTCAATCCATCATGCAGTACCCGGGTCTCAAACTGCCGACTTGCCAACCTTCCAGCTAACAAGGTGAGGTTTTTAACCACTGAGCCGCCGCAGCCCCTATTTTTCTTGAGATGAAACTCCTACAGCCTTTAATCCTAGGTCTCCAAGTTGCCTCAGAGTTGTCATATTTTTCTGGACCATGCATTAATTTGTTAATATATTTTAAAACATTTAGTGCTCAGAACTGGCCATGAAACCACAGATGTGACATGACCAGAGCAAAGTAGAGTAGTCCCCTGATGTCTTATGATGAGGACTCTGTACTTCTGTTAATGGAACCTAAAACTTCAGGCACCTATCCACTGAATCCAACATTCTTATTAATACTTTATCCTGACAACAGTGCTATTGTCACCTTGCTAACTCATCTCCTGTGCCTTCCCAGTATATAACTTGTCATTTTGCTTTACTCTAATATGTTTGAAATACAGATGTATCCACAAAAGCTCATACTGAAATATAACAGTCTTTAAGGTGCCACAATATTTTTGTTTTCTTTTTTCAGTAAAAACTCTTGACTGCACGAGCCTACTATCAAGTGAGAATTTGCTCATTCTACACTTTTGCATCTAATTTTAACTAGCTATGCCTAGGTACACAATCTTGTCCGTTATAAATTGCTGCTATGAGCAGAGATTCAATTGTTTGTTGATTTGATAGAGGCTAAGTGACAAGCAGTGAAGCTTCATCAAACTCAACTATGCCCTCCACCATCTATTCAATGTAATGTGTGTCGCCGCATGTTCCATGCCAGGATCAGTTTTTTGAGTCACCAGAGATACATCCATCAATTGAGAAAATGACTTCCAGGAAAAAAGTGTGCTTGGACATGAATAGCAGCCAACAACGAAGATATTAAAAAGTCCCATGTATTTATCTTCCTTATACCAAGCATCTTGCCAAATGAATGAATGCAGAAAAGTCTCTTTCACAAAGACAAGATTTCAACTGGACCTTCTGAAAGTCACATAATAGACTTTGGAACAAAGTAGGAAGATCAAAGAATATTCCAGTAAAATGGGGTTCCTTGGATACAGGACAAATTTTCTGTGAATGTGGAGAAATTCAATCAATGCAGCAGTTATGTGTATGCAGTTTATGACCCAGCATGTGTACAAAAGAAGATCTAGAAAACATCTGAGATAATGCTATTTAAGCAGCCCACTTCTGGATTGTGGTGGATTAGTGGTTAAGGTGCTGAACTTGATGACTGGAAGGTCAGTGGTTTGAGGCCTGAATGCTATGTGACGGAGTAAGCATCCCATCATCTATGCCACTTCCTGCCAACCTAGCAGGTCAAAAGCAAGAAACTGCAAGTAGATAAATAGGTACCACTTCAATGGGAAGGTAAACAGCATTCCATGCACTTCGGTATTTAGTCATGGCTGTCACGAGTCCACTGAAACATCTGCAGATGCAGACAGTGCTGGCTCTTTGGCTGTAAATGGAGATGAGCACTGAATCCTAAAGGTGGATACGACTGGCTTTCAAGCAAGGGCGGCCACTTCTCATAAAAATAGTCTAATTATTTTAATATTTTGTTTTGCATGTATATATTTCTATGTCCATAATTTTAAACCATGCAATGCTTTGACATGAACAAAGAAAAAATATGAATATCTTTTCTTATGAATACTTTCCTCTGATATTGCAACCTTTTTGCAGAAAACGATTTCTTGCTTTTGATATAATAGCCTTTTAGTGAGATGGCACCTTCAGGATTGCGTTATATTGACTTCACAACCTGCTGAGCCAACAAACAAAATAGCTACTGTACATTATAGCCATTTTGTCCTAGTGCATACAGCCACAAAACTAAAAAAAATAAATCTTCATGCTGCAACAGAGAAAAGAGTGAAACAGGGATGCCAGTAAGATGACAATTAAAACGAACATTTGGCATTCAAGTCTGTATTGCTTTGGTGATGCATATGCCTTTTCATCCTGATTACAGCTCAGACAATTCTTCTTTTGGAACTAAAATTCTCTATATTGCCCAACAGCATGGCCAACGGTGACAATAGGTTCAACTGAGGTGAACAATCCAACTATCAACATCTCAAATTGCATGAGAAACCACAAAATCTGAACATTAGCAGAAGACAGAGACCATAGTGCCAGCAACTCCACAGTGGGTGTCAGGCGGTGGTTAACTAACCTGACAACCCTGAGGACTAATGGCTTGGGTGCTGAAGTCCTCAGGGAAGAGTGATGGTCCCCAAATGGATTAAATCCTACTTGATCCATCTTGATGAGGGCAGCAGCTTCATCAAGGGCTGAGGAGGACTTTGCATGACAAAAGGGCTCAGGAGCAGAAAATGACTCGTGGAACTGAATTTGGGGGGGGGGGGTTAACTATGAGATGTGGAAGGCAGATGAAAGGCCACTACATTATGTTCTCAGGAGAGGCTTCATGGCTGGTCACAATGAGGATTGCCAATATTCAGATTCAGATACGGCAGAAAAAGAAGAAGAGGAGGAGGCAGCAGAGGCAAGAAATTAAGGCAAAGAAGGGCTTTGAAGAAATGGCATCCACATTAAGAGAATCACGGTGGGTGTACAAAATGGTAGTTAGATCATACAGGACCTGTATCTTTGGTCACTGTTGTTTCTGCTGCTCCTAATGGTGAGAAACTGTCCTGATCATTGTGACCCCCTCTTCCAGCAAAGAACAGTCACAGGCATCCTGCCTAGAAACAAATCCCAATTAAAAAGAGTCAGAAAAATCTGGTTGCCAGTTCTCCCCTTTTCACTGATGTAACTGGAAGGATTTTGAACTTGCTCTACCTAGATCTGAATGATGTGGAGTTTATTAGAAAGTTAGAGAGAGTTGTTTTTTTTTTTAGTGTATGACGTTGCATTCAAGGCAATTTACAGTAAAAATCACAACAATGAAATACAGCAATAACCACTGAAATAAAACATATAAAACAGATACTACAATAAAAGAAAGGAGCCTTCTAAAACAGGGGTGGGCAACTGTGGCCTTCCAGATGTTTTTACTTAGAATCCCAGCCAGTATAACCAGTTATAATAGCTATGGGAATTGTAGCCCCCAATATCTGGCCTTGCTGGATGAAGATATTGGGGGGAGGGGATGCATTGCAACAAATCTGGAAACCAACAACTTGACGAAGGCTGCTTGAAATTCAAGTAACAATGAAATTCAGAGATCACTCAAAATTTAGTGGAAAGATATAGCGTTTAACCAGCTGTCCTAACACCAGTAGTGCAGAAGCCAACACAAATAAGAGAAAATGAGAATTTCTTTTCCTTGAGTATAAAAACTGCTGTCTCAGGGCCAGAAATAACTAATATGCTGAAAATTGTGTAAAAGTCCCCAGAAATAGAGGTTGGATTTTTTTTTGGTAATTCTAGGGCTCCCAGCTGCAGAAGTCACCTGGAACTCCCAGGAAGACCTCTCGAACTGAGAGAGGAGAAGGTAAAGGTTGCCCTTGCTTGAAAGCCAGTCACATCCTACTCAAGGGTGAGGTGCTCATCTCTGTTTATAGCCAAAGAGCCAGTAATATCTGCATCTACAGGTGTTTCCATGCTCATGTGACAGGCATAACTAGACACCGGAGCACTGTTACCTTTCTTGCCAAAGCGATACCTACCGTATATACTTGAGTATAAGTCGATCTGAATATAAGTCAAGATACCTAATTTGGACCTCTAAAATTAGGAAAATAGATTGACCCGAGTATAAGTCGGGGTGGAAATGTAGCAGCTGCTAGTGAATTTCAATAATAAAAAACATGAACATACAGTAAAATTAATTAATTAAAACATTTGTGTGGGCATGTTTTTGAGTGTTTAGGGTAGTTACTACTTTTTTAAAAAAAAAAAACCTGTATTTGCAGCACCAACCAGTAGTGGTGCTGCAGGGGAAGTGGGCGGGCAGGCCAATTGCACTGAGACAGGAAGCGATGCTCTAGCCTAACCAATTGCTAGGCTTTCCCCCTCCATCTTGACCACGTGGAGCAGGGACAAAGACACAAAAGTAAGTGAAACCCTTTCATTTTTTGTACAGGTTTGGTTTCCCACTGAAATGCATTGAAAACAAACAAACAGAAAAGCTTCAGAATACAAGAAATTAATTTCTGATTCATTTAAATGGAAATTGTGATTTGCGCCCTCTTGTGGCCATGTTTTCCTTCCCTTTCTCCTGAAGCCAAAAGCCCCTTTGAAGCTCTCGAACTGCACCAAATCTAGTGCAGTTTTGGGACCCTTGTGGTTGTTGACCTGTGTATAAATCAAGTCACCTTTTGGGACCTCATTTTGGCGGTGAAAAAACTCAACTTATACTCGAGTGTATGTATCTACTTGCAATTTCTTACTTCCAAACTGCTCAGTTGGCAGGAGCTGGGACAGATGACAGGCACTCACTCAGGTCTCAAACTGCTGGCCTTCAGACCTTCTAGTCATCAAGTTCAGCATCATAAACATTAAGCTACCACAAAGGCAAAGGGAAAGGTCATCCTTGCTGTAAAGCCAGTCGTATCTGACTCTAGGGTTCAATGCTCATCTCTGTTTACAGCCAAACTGCCAGTGCTGTCTGCATTTGTAAATGTTTCCATGGACATGTAGCAGGCATGATTAGACATCGGAGGGCACGGAACACTGTTTATCCTCCCACCGATGTGGTCCCTGTTTATCTACTTTCAATTTCTTCCTTTCAAACTGCTAGGTTGGCAGAAGCTGGGACAAAGACAGGAGCTCACTCCATTGTGTAGCACTCAGATCTTGAACTCTGACCTTCCATTCTTCCAGTTTGGTGTCTTAACCACTTGAATAAAAGAAGGTGGTGCTGGTGGCACAGTGGTTAAACTGCTGTACTGCAGCCAAAATGTTATGAGTTTGATCCTGATGGGATACAAGGTTGACTCAGCCTTCCATCCTTCTAAGGTCAGTAAAATGAGTACCCAGCATGCTGGGGGAAAAATGCTTATTACCTTGTGAGCAGACCAGAGAGTACTCTAAGCACTATATATTAGGGTAATTGCTATTGCTGATTCCTACTGTTATCTACTTCACTCATCTGCTTTGGCTGGAAAGTAATTTGGAACATGCCCTCAGTTGCACTGCTGGTAGGGAATCACCTCAAGGCTTTGTGGGAGAATGGTTTATTGCAAGGCTTCCCCTATACTGGTGATGGCAAACCTTGGGACTCCAGATGTTCTTTGACTTCAGTTCCCAGAAGCCCAAGTACCCTGTGAATCCACATGAATGGGTATACTGCGATTCATCCGGCCTGCACTGCCCCCGTCGCTCCCGGAAGCGGAAGTAAAACACACCCAAGACCATTAGTCCTTGGAGTTGTCAGATTAGTTAACCACTGCCTGACACTCGGCACTGAGTCACTGGCAGTATGGTCTACAATATTACCATAGCAGGATAACCTGGCCAGACTCTCATTCATTTTCCCTGCATTACCAAATTATCTTGCTTTCTTTCCTGACTGGTCCTTGAGATGTAGCTTGGGTTTAATTTGCAAATACAGTGGAACCTCATACAACAATCACCCCGTATAGCAACGAAATTGCATAACAATTAGGTTTTTGGGGGAAATGGTGTCTTACATAACAATTTTCCCCATGGAAAAAAAAATCATACAACAAATTTTCAATGGGAAAAACCACTTCGCCAAAAAAAATCATTGTATGATGCATTACACAGGGGAAATTGTTATACGATGCATGCATTGTATAGCAATTGTTTTGTACAACAACAAGCCCTGTGGAATGGATTAAAATCGTATGAGGTACCACTGTATCGGTGTTTAGACATGAAGGTCTGTCTGAATCATGTTTCTGGAGCACTAGCAGATTCCAGCCTCTAACAACACAATGGCTATGGCCAAAATCCTTGTGCATACTTCTGTCCATGCAACAGGAATGTCACTGTCCGCAGTAGGTTGCCACTGATTAACAACTTCCTTTTAAAAAATTTTGGGTGGACATTGTTTGCACACAATGAGATCAAGTTACTTGTACTGTACATTGAAATTGAAAAAGGAAATGCAGGTTGAGTGTGCACAACGGGATTCCAGCAAACCCATAAAATACATTTTGTCTGCAATTCACAAAAACACAAGCAATCACATACAAAATCAGGAGCATACAAAAAATCCAATGAATTGCTAGGACCCTTGGCTATTGGAAGAGATAATTCTACATGTCTGTATTTCTTGTCCTTTCCTTTTTGCTGTTATGCAGTGGCAGTCCCAGTAGTGCAGGCGAAAGGGAGACATTGAATGCAGCCTTGTAGCCTGGTCTTTGTGGATGAATGCTTTTAATTTCCAAGCAGACACAAATGCAGCATCCATGGATACATGAAAGAAAGTGCAGTACAAGTCCGAACTGAATAGAATGACACAATTTGCAAGGAGTATTTGGATGCAGAAAAACAATTGCTGCCCTCCATGGGAATGATGATTGCTCCTCGAACAATATTGAAAACTCTACACTTATTGATGCTGGGAAGGGTGAAGGGCAAAAGAAGAAGGGGGCGGCCCAAAATGAGATGGCTAGATGGTATTGTAGACACAATGGGCACAGAGCTGAGAGAGTTGAGGAGGATGGTGGAGGACAGAAGTATCTGGCAGACAGTGGTCCATGAGGTCACAAAGGGTCGGAATTGACTGTGCGACTGAACAACAAAAATAGAAAACACTGCTTTATTGTGACCTGCCCAGAGTGGCCTTTTGGATGGGCAGCAGTGGTGGGATGTCAAAATTTTTACTACCCCACCATGATGTCATCACAGTGTGGGCGGAGCTAACACCGTAACATCATGGGCGGAGCCAATGTCATGACATTGTGGGCAGGGACAAAGAAATATTAAAAAATAATATAAAATAAAAAAATAAGTGCGCACGCACACGCACACACACACACACCTCAACCCACCCACAACACAAACCTGTAAATAAATTAAATAAATAAATAAAATAAAAATACATTAAAATACACCCACCCACAACACAAATCAACCAGAGCTTTTAAACCAGAGCTTAAAGCTTATTCTGGCTAATCTTTCTCACAGTAGGTCAGATGGAAGGAACTACAGAATGAACTCACCACAAGATGGCTTCATTTTGGCACTTTTCAACAGTTAAAGAAGTTAGGTACTAAGTCTTTGCCTAACCAGTTCTCTAGGATATCTAGGGGAGCAGGCTTTAGGGAACTTCAGGCTAGCAGCTTCTCTTCCTCCCCACTTGTGAGGACAGCAAGGAGGTCATGTATGCGTGCCAAGCACTATAGGCGTGCATGCACACCAAGTGCTTGGCGTGCATACATAGTGAAAAGGTAAGCCCCGGAGGTGGTTCCCCCCAAAAGCTGCAACCGGTTCTCCAGGACACTGGGAAGAGTTACTACCGGTTCTGGAGAACTGGTGAGAACCTGTTACATCCCATCACTGATGGGCAGTATAAAAATGGAAGCAATAAATCAGAGGTGGCCAACTTTTTGTGCTGTGGACTGGACCACAACCCCTTAGACAGATGTGCGGTCTGGAGGTGTGGTTCTGCCACTTCCGGTGGCGGTGGCAGCAGGTTCATTCATGGTATGTTTTTGCCTACTTTCACCACTTCTGCCGCCTCCTGTGGCGGCAGAAACAAGGGGAGTGTGTTTTCACAGTTTTTCTGTGCATTTTCTGCAGGTATTTGCAGGTTTTGCCATGTTTGAGGTGGTTCTGGTGCATTTTTGTCACATTTGGGGTGCTTCTGGTGCATTTTCACTGCATTTGGGGCAGTTCTGGTGTGTTTTTGCAACCTTTTTGGAACATTTAGCAGGACCTTCTGTACCCCAAACATGCTGAAAACGCAACAAAAATGTGCCGGAAGCACCCCGAATTAGTCAAAACCATGGCAAAAATGCACCAGCAGTATCCCAAATGTGCTATTTTAGTGCTTCCTGTGGCAACGGAGTCATCACTGCGGGCTTGGTTAATAGCTCCATTGGTTGGGTCCAGCCCACAGGCCATAGGTTGGGAACCCATGCAAAAAATAAAGACACAGTAGAGTTCATTATAAGTGGGAAAGTCAGTTTTGATGAGTATCTTTCTGGGTAGGTATGCAGAAGGGGTATAGAGTGAGGGACACACATCACATTGTGATAGGGAAATGACTTTGCAGGGTTCAAAGGCATGCTTTTGGTTATACTCTTCATGCAATTCACTTTAGCGATGAACTAAGTGACAGGTTACAAGGGCTGCGGTGGCTTAGTGGTTAAGATGCTGAGTTTGATGACTGGAAGGTTGACAGTTCAACAGTTGGAGACATGAGAGCTCTGTGATGGAGTGAGCTCCCATCTCTGTCCCAGCTCCTGCCAACCTAGCAGTTAATAACAACAAATTGAAAGTAGACAAATAGGAGCCACTTTGACAGGAAAGGAAACAGCACTCTGTGTGCTCCAGCATCTAGTCATGCCTGCCACATGACCTCGGAAATGTCTGCAGACACAGACAGTGCTGGTTCTTTGGCTGTAAGTGGAGATGAGCCACTACAGCCTAGAAAACTTAAGTCTCATTTGTGCTCCAAACTGAGCCATTAAGTAGAATACGGGTAAGGTAAAGATCACCTTTGCTTGAAAGATCACCTTTGCTTGTTTACAGCTAAAGAGCCAGCACTGTCTGCATCTGCAGATATTTTCATGGACATGTGGCAGGCATGACCAAACACCGGAGTGCACGGAATGCTGTTTATTTACTTGCAATTTCTGGCTTTTGAACTGCTAGGTTGGGCAGGAACTGTGACAGAGGTGGGAGCTCATTCCGTCCTGCAGTACTCAGGTCTCGAACTGCTGACCTGCCAACCTTCTAGTCATCAAGTTTGGCATCTTAACCACTTGAGCCACTGCAGTCCCTCAAGCCATGAAGTAGGAACACCCAAATAGGGATCGCAGGAAATTCTGTACTTGCTGGATATATTTTGCTGCTTGCCAAAAATTTCCCCAGCTCACCCCCATTCCCCTCAGGTCCATTCTGCTTGTCAAGGGGTAGTTCCACTGGCTCTATTTGGAAAATACCACCATAGGTAACAAAAAAATCCAAATGGAAAGTCGCTGGAAGTCTGGATCTCATTTCATTTTGGATGATTGGACAGAATAAGACACACAGAAGCCTGGCATGTTTTAATGCAAAATCTGTGTTTTTAACGGCAGCTAGAAGCAGAAATCCTCCTTTCCCCACTATCTTTCCTCCCCACCCCCCAGTATGGGGGCAGGAATTGCCTGTAAAGCTGTAAAAATCCCCTTGGGCCTGAATTCAGGCTGAAGTCTACACTTCGTCTACATCTGTTTTAATTATTTTGGCTGGCCTCCTCTCTCTCCCACTTCATGAAATAATTAAAAACTCATGTTCTTTCTCTTTTTAATGTTCTGTTTTAAGTACTATACCAGGGATTCTCAACCTGCATTCCACAGGCCAGATGTGGCCCACTGCACCATTTCATGTGCCCCCGAACACCAGGAAGTGCCATGTGGTGGAGGATGGGCAAAATGGCCATCCAGGCACTGAAGCTGTCTGAGGGAGCATGGCCCGGCCTCTGGCTTAAACAGGTTGAGAAATCCCGTACTATACTGTCCACTTAGCAGTTTTTAAAATATAGGACAATTGTTCTCCTTTATGTACAAGGTTCTGCTGCAATGTTTTCCTCCACCTCCACATGGTACTCCTCACCCCCACAGACTTCTCATTCTTTTTTCTTCTTCCTTAACATGTGGTTTATTTTTAGCATATCTTTGTGCTAGGGTGAAGTTTAGCACTACCTGTGTATAGTTATATCAATTATGACAACTTTTTCAGAATCTTTCCATTAGCACTCCAGAGAGAGAGAGAGAGAGAGAGAGAGAGAGAGAGAGAGAGAGAGAGAGAGAGAGAGAGAGAGAGAGAGAGGAATAACAAGAAAAAGATCACAGTTCCAACATAGAAGTAAAATTTTAAAATAAGATTTCCAAAAGAACAGTAGATTTAAAGAGAAATTTGGTTGCAAATCTTGATAAATTTAGTGCCCTTTCAACACCAAATGGTAAAACAAGTCTGTAACATAAATAAATAAATAAATAAATAAATAAATAAATAAATAAATGTCCTATCTTAGAGAGTCCTTGATTAATTAAGAGACACATCAGTTAAACAGGTAAACAGTGGAAGCAAATGGCAAGAACAGCTGTATAATAGATGGATTGGTATCATATTCTGCCTATCCACCACTAGAAGAGAATCTCCCGATGGAATGGATTCTCCTCCTTTCCACGCATTCTCCAAATCTATGGGTTAGGGGGACCATCCAAAGCAGAGAATTAGGATACCTTCCAAGGACACAGGGGGAAGTGAAGGAGGAGAAGAGTTAATGGTAATTTTATTGTGATAATGAAGGCCCACCTACAGAACCTCAGGTATCATCCAGAAACAACAGCAGTGAAAGGTTTGAGACTCCCTAAATAGGTGTGGCTAGGTTATCCTGCTATGGTAATGGAGTAGACCATACTGCCAGTGACTCAATGGTGATCGTTAGTCAGCGGTTAACTAACTTGAGCATCCTGAGGACTAATGGTCTTGGGTGGCAAAGTCCACAGGGAAGGTTAATGGTCTCCAAGTGGATTAAATTCAACTTGAATCCATCTCGATAGAGGACAGCAGCTTCATCAATATTGGCCTGGACCTGATGAGGACTTTGAGAGCCAAAAGGGCTCAGAACCACAAAGTGACTCAACGGAACGGGTATCATGCTGCGATGCAGAAAGCTGATGAAAAGCCACTGCATGATATTCTTAGGACAGTCTTCATAGATGATTGCCATGATTATTGCCAATATTTGAATTTGGATACGGCAGAACAAGAAGAGGAAGAAATACTGTATTTGCTGGTGTATAAGACTACTTCCCCCCCTGAAAAACATGCCTCCAAGTGGGGGGGTCGTCTTATACGCCGGGTGCACTTCAGTTGGGATAGACATATCTGCCCACAGTGGCATCCCGATGCTCGCCCGGTGCCCATAGTGGCCTCCCGATGCCCGCCTGGTGCCCATAGTGGCCTCCCGATGCCCACCCACCTCATTCTACATACCATCCAGTATCGCGCGGTATCCAGCGTGGCTGCGGCGAGCATCAGCAGCGAGACAGGGGTGCCAGCTTTTTTGGCGTGACTGGCCCGTTCTGCTTGGCGGGAAGCAGCGGCACACTGTCCCACCCCTTGTCTACGCAGAGCTTGCACATGCGCACTTGCACACTAGTGCGGGCCACAGGGAGATGTTGAAATGAAATCTGATGTTCTTTTATGTTTTATTTGGTGTGTGGAAGGTGTGCGGAAGAGGGGGTAGTCTTATACGGCGAGTATATAACAAATTCTATATTTTGAGTGGAAATGTTGGGGGGTCGTCTTATACGCCCAGTCGTCTTATACACAGGCAAATACGGGTAGGTCTCAAGTGAAATAAATTTGAAAAGTTTAAAATAAAACAAAAATGGTAGGAAACAGTTCAGTGTTACTTGAGAAAATGGTCTAAATCTGGAAATGATGGTCAATTTGTGATTAGCGTGCGTCCTTGTCTCTTTGACTGCCAAGGATGCTTGTCTTAGAAAAGGATCCTTTGTCTCAAATTACTGACCAGCAGCTGAGAAGTTACAGTTGTTTTTCTGGTTGTTTTTTTCTTCCTTGTTTTGTTTTACAATGAAAGTGAGAAGAATATCTTGAGATGTCAGGATCACCTAAGCAGTTCCACCAAGGCAAAGGATGCCACTTGATTGAAAAACTCAAAGGGATCAGCTTCACACAAATGAGTTGAGAAAAAGCCCTGCCTTCATCTCAGTCTGTTCAGCCTTCTGTTTGGACAAAAGCAGGCAGCATTTCTGATGTTTTGATTTTACTCCATTTGGAAATGAGGCTGCAGTCAAGAAAAGTGATCTCCTTGAAGAGTGGAAATGAAGGAACTTCCATTGCACAATTTGAAAATGAAACTAGGTTTTATGAGTTTGCAGGCCAGCCTGGAATTAACATCTCACTGTCAGGAAGGTGGATTAAGAGGGAACATCTGTATTTACTTTCAAGTGTTGCTGGGGATCTTCATTCAGGTTCATCTCTTTGCTTGAGTCCCTGCTCAGCCATGGAACTGGTAAATCCATCCATTCAGTATCTCATTTTTCTTAAAAGTCCAATTGGAGTCACTGAAATTTGAGCCTCCTCGAAGATTGTGGTATTTTTGAACCACAATCGGGTGTACCCTGATAACGGCAACCTTGTGTTGCTGGTTAATCTTTCTCACACTATGTCAAGTGAAAGGAACTTCAGAATAAATTCAACCAAAGGTGTCTTCATTTTGGCAGTTTCATGTCTGGCCTAAACATAAGGAGGAGGAGGAGGAGACTCTCCCATCATTTTTTGCCACTTGAGTTAGTGGTCCTCGATTCTGATTGGACTGGGGGTGGGGATTGTTCTATGGTTCTATGGTGTTTGTTTTGCTTTTTTTTTAACATTATGAGCCACCCAGAGTGGAAATGTATCCCAGATGGGCAGGGTATAAGTCGAATAAATAATAAGGAGGAGGAGGATAATCACATAACAATGACATAAGGATTAGGATCCTAATTATTTTGTTGTCTGCTAAGGGCCACGGAACTGGAATAAAATTGCAAGACTGGAAAGTTGCTGAATTTTGAAGTCCAGATCTTGATTGGAGAAGGTCAAGGAAGGAGATTATATTGGTTACTGATAGCTGAAGAAAGACCAGCACTTAATATAACCTCTCCTTTAATAGGAATAGCAATTACGGTACACTTACTGTATATGCTGCCCCATAGCACTTAGTGCACTCTCTGAGAGGTTCATAAGGTAATTAGCATTTTTCAACCAATTACTGTCTTATCATCTTCAGGTTCTGTATAAATTCTTGCCATGCAGTCCCACATTTATACCCAAGGAAGTGGACTTGATCCATGAAAGCTCACATTAAAATTAATCCACAGTTAGTCTTTAAGGTGTCACAATATTTTTGTCTTTATTTTTTTTTACTCTTGTCTTGTTTCCTGTCTGATAAACTTTTTTTTATCAAATTCTCCCATCTGAGGTCAGCCTCTGCCCTTCATCCCAAGCTTTCCCCGTTGTGTTATTCTCTCAAAAATATCCATCCATTTTGATCACAAACACTTTTGCCTGTATCACATGAAGAGCAATTGAAGAGTAAATTTTTGGCCATTTTAACAAATCGGCTCTCCACCATGTTCCCATTTATATTTTGTTCCCTTCAGCTCACTTGTTCCTTTGGTGGAGGTCATGTTCAGTCAGATAATTTGCACTGACATCTTTTTGACAGCTTCTCAAAATATCAGTACCGTGGTTTTGCAGATAAAACTGCAAAGTTTTGACAAGATCATCCCACCCTCCCTCTGTACTAGAATCAGATTCTAGCTACTTTAATAAAGTAGCACAGCTATCAGCTTCTGTCCAGAATAACCAGAGACATCAAGGTTACTCATTAATAACTTACCAAATCAGCATCTTGCAAAGATGCTAAGCAAAGATGAGGAGCTGAATGAAATATCTCCAACCAATAGTCCAGTCTTTTTTAACTTGGTGCCCCGCTGGAGTGTTGGACTGCAGCTTTTGTTAAATCTCCCCATGATAAAGCAGGTTTGAGAAGAATGTTAGGATTAATGATGTGATTATTTTAGTATCTACCACACACCTGTCTGTGGAGTGCCCAGCAGAGCTGTAATTAGCAATGCTGATGCTCTACTGGATAAGCTTTGGACCTCTGAGATTGGGAAGGAATGGATACTGACTGGTTTTAGATATTATGATTGAATAGTACTATGGATGTTAGGAGCAAGGAAACAGACATAAATGATGTAATAAGTGATCAAAATGCTCTGATTTTTTTCCCTTCAAAGTATAAAGACTGGAAAAAAATAGCATCGAAGGGAGAGCAGAGGATGAAAACAAGTAAGAATCATTTTAGCTTAAGCAAGATGAAAAACAATAACCAGAAAGAAATCTTAAGAGTTTTCCAGAAGGAGTTACATGAAGGATGATGAGAGAAATTATCCCTGCCCTTTTCGCATTTTTGTTTCCTCCTTGCTCAGGTCCCTGTCTTCGTACATCACCTGTAGTTTTTATTTTCATTGAGTATATGTAATGCAATCCCAGCATGCAGTGGTGTTAGTACAATAACTATTGAGACGGAAATACTAGCCTAAACTAAATGAAGTTGTTTTATATTGTTTGTTCCTAAGTAACCAATTTGAAAGTTTCCTGTCATCTTGCCTCTAGGGGTCATCTGACCAATTTCATATACAGTGGTACTTCATACAACGATTTTAATCTGTTGTACGAAACAATTGCTATACAATGCATGCATTGTATAGCGATTTTCCCTATGGAATGCATCATACTGTAGAAATTCATTTGAGCCTTAATTGTATTTGTGCCTGTGTGATAGATTTAGAAATTCTGCTAATGCTGTTTTACTGTGTGATATAAAATAGAATTCACTCTGTGTTGGATATATGCACTTGGGGCCCTGTGTCTGTCTGTGTAATATAAATAGCTAAGGCAGGATGTAAACTAGCAATAATAGGATGTGCCTTAGATCACAAGAGGCTTTTTTGCAATGCAACCAGCTGTGTACAAAATGATAAGCATTCTAGCTGAATTTGTAACTAATGAACAATTCTAAGCTTGCTATATATTGTAATAAGGCAGAAAGGCTGTTAAACAGGTGTGTTTTCTAATGATTAGATGTATACAGGTGTGTCCCACCCTTCCAATGTAACCACTCCCATTCTTCTAATGAGATGTAACTTCCCCCTTTTTGGTGGCTCAGTAAGAATAGATGCCCTGCTTGATGGCAGGCAGAGAAATTCAGAGAGAGAGTCAGACTGATTTTTAAGCACCAGATCCAAGACTGCAGTCTCAATTCTTTTGCGCCAATTGTCAGGGCCGAATTCTGACATCATACAATGATATTTTTTTTTTTTGCTAAGTGGCTTTTCCCATTGAAAAATTGTTGTACGATTTTTTCCATAGGGAAAATTGTTATGTGGGATGCCATTTCCCCCCAAAACCTACGGTAATTGTTATGCGATTTTGTTGTTATAGAGGGCGATTGTTGTATGAGTTTCCACTGTATTAAGGCTTTGCATTTTCTAAACTTTTCTCGCTGTTGTTTTTTGGCTTTCGAAGGAGAAAGATGTATATTTGAGCTCTTCCATTTTGCAAGCCATATAGTAGACCTAAAAGACTTAAAAGACCTAATGATTTTAACTTAACTTCTTTCTAAAACAATCTCACCAAGAATCCTGAGCACATGTGTGCTTCTCTGACCTAATCATGACCAAATGATATTTTGTTCTTTCTCTAAGCATGTAGTGCAAATGTATTCATTGGTTGGTCTAAACAGGGAGAAAAGTTGGGAGAACTTGTATTCAAACTAAGATTTGCCTAAAAACTTGCCCCACTTTACTGGGCTGCTGCTAAATATAACTTAACACTTTTTTTCTTGCTTCCTTTTACAATCCTAATGTGCTCAGTGGCATTACTCTGCCAAACCAGGTATTACATCACTCTTTCATTTCTACCGTTATTGACAATGTGCTCAATATCTACTCAACTAAACATGTGAGTGGCTAGACATGTTTTGAGAGTTGCATGGAACTTCACACACATCTGGAAACAATGTGCATGTCTAACCACAGTGGGGAAAAGACTTCCAACTGGAGCATTGTGATGTAGCTGTTTGGAGGAAATGTGCACAAGAAAAATACATTTTGTATGTGCATCTTTAAAAGAAAGATTAGAGCAGGAACATTTTTTGATGCACAGGTGTGATAGGTTGTTGAGAAACTGATTTGAGAGATGCATAGTCCATCTAGTGCCTATTATGCAAGGCAGTGGTAGATTTGAGCCATTCTTGATGTTTTGAAAGAGAGGAGAAGGAGACATGGAACAATAGTGGCAACAGCTCTCCGTCTCCTGTGTTGTGTCCTTACTTTGAAACATGTGCTATTAGATTACAGATGCTTTACTTTGTGATCCTGAACTCCCAACATCCAAGTCAGTATCTATTATTTGGCCTTTGCTACCATCAGCTATCCCAGTTCCTTCTTGCCTCTTTAACTAGAGGCAAAGAATGTGTGTTGTGGGTAGTGAGTGGGAAAGTAAGCAAGTAAAGAAGAGGACCCGTTGTGTGTGGCTTCACCACAGCTCACTGCTACATCCTCTGTCGCACCAACCACAGCACTGACTGATACTTGCATTTATGTTCCTGAAGCTATCCCAAAATCATAATAGCAGCTTGTTGAGCAAGCTGCTTCACTCGGAGGAGCTTAAAGGCTGAGTGGTCAATTCAAGGCTTCAGTGCACAGTCCCGTCCACTGGGTTCCAATCTAGATATCTTCTGCACAGGTTTTTTAGTAAATGCATGGAAGACTCCCCGCCAGACTGAGCTCAGAGCCCATCCAGCAACTGCTTAGCAATCATCTGTAAAGGATCAGCAGGCTTCCATCCAGCAGCTGAAAGACTTAAGCTCACAAAAAAAGCTGATCAGCTGGTTTGGAGAAGGTTTAGCCGTAATCTAGCCAAAAGTTGGAAGACTTATTTTTGTGTATAGCTTCCAGAATCCTGTAGTTTGGACAGTGGCCACAATGTCTGGGGGATTGTGGGAATGGTAGATCAAAATAAGCACAATTTCCAAATGCTGGATCTGGCTGAGTACTTACTTGCTACAGTATTTCTTAAGAAATATCAGTGGAAGGGAACGAAATAACTTTTTTATGAGTTAGAAGCATCCCCTTATCTGGTTCACTACATGCACTTATGTACATGTCAACCCATATTCTTCTGGGGCCTTAGCTAGGGCAGGGATTCCCAACCTAAGACCCATGGACCAGATCTGGCCCATAGCACCATTTCATGTGGTATTTGAGAAACAAAAACCCCTTTGAAGCTGTTGGGACAAAATGGTCACCCCTGTCATGCAGGCAAGGCAAAATGGCCATCTGGCCCTCAAAGCTGTATGAGAGAGTGTGACCCGGACCATGGCTTAAAAAGGTTGGAAACCCTTGAGCTAGGGTATCCTGTCTTTCAAGGAAGCTTATCTCCTGTTTCTGATCTTTAAATTAATAAACTTTGGATCTAGAGTTTCCTTGGAAAAGAGGATGGGAGAAATTATACTGAGTTTGGTAATTAGCATGTAAAAGTCACAGTATTTGGTAGCTGATATGAAATAATATTTGATGCTTATTTTGGCATAATAGAGCAACTAAGACGTTTGCCAATGGTGAGCTGTGATCTACCAAGCACCACTTGTTCCCTGTGGCAGAACAGTTAATGCCACTTCCTAACTCCTGAAAATAAGATGCATAATATCTAAAACTAGGCACATTATTTTGTCACAGGAGAGACAGAATATCATTCTCACACCTTTCTCTTTCCATGGCACTAAAAATAAAATATAGACTGCATTGCTAATAAATTTATGGTGTTTTGTGGTGCTCAGATTCTGCCACCTGGGGCAGCCACTTCCTCCTGCCTGATGGTATTTATTTATATTTATATTATTATTTGTTATATTTCTATACCACCCATTTGGGTGGTATCCCACTCTGGGTGGTGAACAGACAGATAACAAATAAGGACCAGCCCTGGTAAGGCCAGCCCTGAGATGAAATGGTTGGCCAAGCTCTCTAGAAAGCTTGGTCATTTGTTTTTCTACTGAAGGACCTTCCATACCACCCCCGCCCACCACCCACCCCCACTGGCATGGCTCTCCAGAGTATATGGCAGGCTCTGTATGGCTTATTCTACCTGTTAAGATATAGACAAGGTCACCATGGAAAGTAGTTGTGTGAAGCAGGGGTCCCCAACCTTTTTTGCACTATGGACAGTTTCATGCTAAACAATTTTTCCACTGACTGGTAAATGGGGGAGGAACCCCACTGTAGCTCAAAAACAAACAGGGGTCCAGCCACCTGCCAGCCACACCATTCGACTGAAACAATGAGGTATCACACTGCACACAGGCGGGGGGGGGGGGTTGGAGATGCCCTGCCGTAGTTAACCAACATGGAGGAGGGGCCCGGCCACCTGCCTATTTGCTGTGTCTGAAGCCTGTGCTCTCACTCCATTCGCCAGGCAGACCTGGCAAAGCACATTGAGGGCAGAAGGCTGCCATTGGGGCTCCCAGCGCTACCTACACCCACAGCCTGGTTCAGGATAGCCTGTGGCCAGTACCTATGGCCCGGTGGTTGTGGATCCCTTGTGTGAAGGGAAGAAACTAGTGGAGAAAGAGCAATTGTATCTTCCTGCCTCAGATAGCAGAACACTTCATGCTTCTAGAAATGAGATCCAAGAAGCATGTAAATACAATACGTATAGGAAGAAGTCAGACTTTTAAAAAGGGCGTTAAATTGTAATCCCCCCCCCCTTTATTGGAAAAATATATTTAATTCTATCTAATGGGGATTCATACTCTTTAATATGCAAGGCATTTATCCCATTATTCCACAGGAAGGACTCTTTGGGAGAGAAAAACATTGCTCCACAAACACAGGAGCAGTTTATCAGATTACCTCAGGTATTTTAATTGCCTTTTTTAATGCTGAGTAGTCACAAGTGCAAAATGAATCCAAATCACCTGAATGCACTCACTCATTTGTTACCACAAAATCAAAATATGCACAGCAATCTTCTCCCCTGGAGTCACTCCATTGTGTGTGGTAAGTGTGTGCATCTGAATGTATAGTAAAAAATAATGTACTGAGTGGAGTGAAACATTTTCCAAGACATGCCTCATTTCATAGGGAGGAGGAGGAGGAGAAATTCTTAGTCAGCAAGACAATGCAAGAGAATGCTGTGATTTTCTGTCTCTTTCTCATTCTTTCAAGTCTTTTATCTTTTATTTATTTATTTATTTATTTAAATTTCTATACTGCCCTCCTCGCTGAAGGCGACCCAGGGCGGTTTAACACATCCTAAAATACATAAAAAGGCTAAAATTCTAAAAGTTCTCAACAACGCACAGTTAAAACCAATTAAAACTACGACTAAAACGTTATATGATTTAAAACTTAAGAACTTAAGGGAGCAAGGGAGGAGGTCAAACCAACCAGCAGGCCGAGGTCATTGTGCCTCCAGTACACCCAGACCTGCCCTGCCAGCCAGGTTTTTACACCCTTCCAGAAGGGCAGCAGCTCTGCCTGGAGATGCAACTCTGTTGGCAGGAGGTTCCACAGGGCCATAGCAGACACAAAGAAGGCCCTCCTTCTAGTGCTAGAGAGATGAGCCTCTCTAGCTGATGGTACAATCAGAGAGCCTGTCCGGTCCGCTCTAGTGGGACGGGCAGATGTCCTTGGGACGATGCGGTCTCTTAGGTATTGATTCCTGAAGATCACCACAAGGGGAGAACTAGCAAGTGGCTGCAGTCTTTTAGTATGTCAGTCTAGGACAGTAGCTACTTTGAAGGTAGGAAAAAGAAGGAGAAAAAGAAAAACTAAAGAGTGGCCCAAATCCTGTTGCTTAACATAGCCATAACCTACTTTTAGCTTCTAGAGTAGGCCCACTGAATCAATGTGGGGCTGATGAGTCAACTCCTTTATAAGTTCCATTCATTCATTTGAGCTTACTATTAAAGCAGTTACATCTGTGTGCTTCAGCTGGAAACAGCTGGACCTCTAAAATCACGTGACCCTTTGCCTAACAAGATAATGGTCAGTAGTTAAAACCACAAAAGCTTGCCTAAGCAGTGTATAATTGCTTGAGAAACCAGACTCAACGTGAATAAGCAATAGTAGTTTTGAGAAATCAGATGCAATATGAATCTGGAAAACCCCTTCAAATCTCTTCATTGACACCTTTGCTAACTGAGTCGGCATTTAAGCAACCAGAAATATCTATTCTTATCTGCACAGAATGTCTGAATGTCTACAATGCAAGGATTAACCAATGAGGAGACAGAGAACTGACCACAAAGCTGCTTTGAATATGTTTGTGTCTGAACTGGACTATGCTGTACAACAGAAGGAGTGTATTGTAAAGTTACATACATTTAGTATAATAGCTTAAGACCAATTGTAGTGAACAGGAGACAATGTTAAGTGCAGATTTTGGATAGGAATAAGGTTGAGCATGACAGAGTATCAGTGTAACTTGTTTGCTCATGAGTATAAAAGTTAGCAGAAGGCAGCCACCGAATGTCCCCATTCCTTTTTTTTGGCACCATACATGCATGTTTTTCCTTGATTGATCAGACTGGTCACAACTTCTTTTCCATTTGTTTTGTTGTTGTTCTCTTCTTCTCCAGGTTTGACCAAAACATTTAATCATTGGGTCTTCCCATCTTTTGGGGAGCCTGCCAAGGTGTCTTTTTACTCCTTTGGGGATACCACTTGTTGAATGCTGCTGTCCAATGGCCGTCTGTCATTCAAGAGACATGTCCAGCCCAGTGCAATTTCTCTTTGTGTTAGTCAGCTACAGCTTCATTGATTCCGCTTTGTTCTCTTATCTGGACATTAGGGATGTGGTCACGAAGGGATATGTTTAGCACTGATTTTTCCATGGCTCCCATGGTTCTTGATAGTTCTTCCTTGGCTTTCATTAATGACCACGTTTCACTCCCAAAGAGGACTGCAGGTGGTACTGTCAAATTTCTGTTAAAGTTCTTTTGTAAATAAATCTCTTTTCCTTCAAGTAACTCAACTAGCAATTACTTTTATTTTTAAGGAAGTCCAAGGGCTGGTTCCTGTTTTTAGAGTTTTCAGGTGACACTATAACCACAATCTATTCAGCATAACAAATCCCAGTTAGAGTAAGCCAATTAAATCAATGGGATTTATAAAGGAGCTGACTCACAAATCCCCATTGTTTCAATGAGCCTATGCTAATGTGTTTTACTATGCTAAGCAACAAGGTATTGGCCAGCAGTGCATACTAAATTACTTTAAACTGAATCAGACAGTGGTGGGCATCAGCAGGCTTGCCTCAGTTCGCCAGAACCGGTAGCAAAAATTCTGGCTGGCCCCGCCCATCCACGTTTTGAAATAAAGAAGTCCTAATTCAGGTGCAATGCAGGGCTTTCCCCTGCCCACGACCACCATACCACGCCTACAGAATAGGTAGTAAAAAAATCGAATCCCACCACTGGAATAAGACCATCTAGCCCAGTATTGTCAACTGAAGCCTAGCAGCATCTTTCTTAGAATTCATGAAGAAGTCTATTCCTGGTCACTTGGAGTCCCCTGATAATTTTCAATTCAAATTCAAACTGGAACTGATCCTTAGTTTCTGGGTGCACAGTGAGTATGAAAACAAGCTCATCTATCTAGGAGGAGCTGCGGTGGCTCAGTGGTTAAGAAGCTTGCCTTGTTAGCAGTAAGACTGGCAAGCTGGCAGTTTGGGACCCAGGTACTGCTTGATGGATTGAGTGCCTGTCTCTGTCCCAGCTCTTGGGGACACGAAAGGAGCCTCATTTGGGCATTCCCTGAGCAGAGTTTCTTCCGCAAAAATCCTTTCAACCCAGAATAATTTTTGACATGACATTATTATTATACCTAGGAGAAATACAATCAACCTGTGTGAAGTGCACTTTTATGCTTATTCATCATTTGAATACATTCCAGCAGAATTGCAAACCCTAGCAAAATAGTGCTGTGCATTTTGAAACAAATGACATGGAACTTCTTTATTTGTGTGCTGTAATAAGTTCCAGAATGTGACAAAGTGCTTACCAAGATTCATCAAACCCATTGACCGTTACTACTTCCTTCTAAAACAAATGAAGCTGTCAGATGCATCCTTCACTATATAGCAAGTGACTATGAAGCCCCATGTAAAAAGGAGAAGGATTCTGAACTACAGATAGATGAAGGCTTCAGTCTAGGAAGACAGAGAAGAATACTAGAAGTAAACAAATGCTATGTACAGTTGCATTGGGAAAGCACTGGTAACTCTTTTCAGGGTTTTCCAGATAGAGAATACTCAGAAGTGGTTTACCATTCCTTTCTTTTGGGGGCATTCTGGGACTGTGAAGCTTGCCTCTGGCTATACAGACTGACTCTTCTCCTGAGAGGCATAGCGGGGAATCAAACTCCCAATCTCTGGCTCCACAGCCAGATACCTAATTCATTGAGCTATCCAGCTAGCTTTCAGAACATGTAAGACAGCTGAAATTAAATTACATTTACTGTAATTAATTTAGCTGGATATTCACTAATTATATGGATATCCAAAACAACAGGAACATTCCTGCATGTACTGTTTACAACGACCACCAACTGCATAACAGATGAAAGACAAGCTGTAATCTAATACTGTATCATGTATCTGAGGAAAACACTACCATCAAAAACCCATTGTTACAAATAATGTTAGAAATCATAGTCTTTTAAAATTGGGACACTGGTGCTAAAATTTTCAATTGAGAGAGAGGAAAATGTTTATGAATCTGATTCAATTCTTAATTGAAGAACTGAGAGGCAAGGGGAGCCCACCATCAGGGTCCCAGGCGCGTGATGGCAGCTCATCCACCTTTGGTGGCAGCGGCACCCAGGAAGCAAGGCCAGCGGTCGCAGTGGCCCAGTGGATGCAGCCGGAGGACCTCCCCCCCAAGGCCTGGCTGGAGCTGCTCCGGCTGTGCGGCCACAAAGACCACCGGCTTCGCCCCTCTGGGCGCCACCGCCACCAAAGGCAGCTGAGCTGCTGCAGCCAGGCTAGGCGGCAGGGCAGCCGTGTGCCTGGGATCCTGATGGTTGGTTCCCCACTGGGGCTGTGCCACCCCAGCCCATCAGACCATGCGGAGGGGGCGCCTGAGGAGGAGGGGGATAGAGAAGGGAAGGGGCTCCCCCTGGTCTCCACTGGGCTGTTGGGCCCTCGCCCTCCAGCTCGGTGGTGACAGAGGGTCCCGGTGCTCGCCCTGGCCTCCAGGAAGTCTGGGGCAGCGGCGTCACTACCCCCCGCAAAGTGCCACCTGGGGCGGGCCGCCCCCCTCACTACACTTCTGCCTTTACCTCTACCTATATGGACTGGAGCCCAAAAGGAAGCTAAATGTGAATGGGAAGTTGTCACTGCAGCAAATATCTGAACCTACCTGGCAGAGGGGTTCTATGAATATTTGCTGAAGAAGCTCAACAATCTACTTCTAAGCTTGAGAAGTTAATGTTAAGATAAATAATGAGATGGAAACACTCTGTGATTCTTATGTTGCTACTGCAAACAGCAATGCAGCTACAATTTGTTCTTGCCTGAAATGCCTGTGATGAAATAGGATTGTATTATAATACAAACAGAAGCAACATAGAAGAAACATGACACCCTGAAGGTCTTTCTGATGCAGCTCTGATGTTGTTTGCCTTTGAGGCATCTGAAATTTTAAAGAATTTCTACACTGACACAGAAAATGCTGGAAGACTTGTTTTCCAGCTTCTTTTTCAGCAAATGAGTCAATGAGTTAGCATTTTTTGGTTGAAAGCTAATTATGCCTCCTTTTCTTTGCTGTAATTATCAATAAGCCTTGAAGAATGGAAGGGGAGACCCTCTGCATGCAGCAGTTTGCATATGGACTCCTGTTGCCACCTGCAATAGCTTGGCTGCTAGTTGAAATGTTACGCAATGCTCTCCCTGCCAACTGCAGTCTCACCAAGTGTCAGTTTTTGAAAAATGCCTGTGTTAAGAAGTTTGCTTATTTGCAGCTTGGCTGTGCTCAAATTAAGTACACAAATGTGTGAGGGCAAAAAAGAACAACAGAAGATTCATGTGCGACCTCCAATTATTCAGATTCTCCCCCCCCCCACACACACACACACAGACTTGATGAATAAGGTGTCGATCGAGAATGAAAGGAAAATGCATTAAACTTTTCCCCCAGTTGTTTATTTCATAAACCAATGTCCATATGCCATTTATCAGTTGTCAAATAGTTTGAGTACATAGCATACTTTCCAGCAGAACAGTCTTCTTTGTATTCTTGCTTTTCTATTAATTTTTAAAAATAGAAAACATTTTTTGCTTGCACCAAAAGGGTGGGGTATACATGTAAATAAATAAATGAATATTGCAAATTCTGTCCGATAAATTCAGACTGAATCATTCTATTTCACTGCCCTCCTGTTGTCACCTATCCCCTGCCCACCAAAATTCTAAAGTCCAACTCTGAAACTAAACATTAAGGAAACGGAAGGATGGGCAGCTAAATCAACCTTGATCCTGTCAATATAAAATTTATTAATGATATTCTGAAACTCTCTTAATTCTTCATCCCCAATCATAATTGGCAACATCCAAAATAAAATAATAATCTTGGATATAATTTTCATTTTCCACAATGCAATCCTACCAAACCACAATAACCTGATTTTCCTATAATGATCTAATTTGTTCTTAATTTCCTGCTTCATTTTTATGACATGTTTTTTTAAATCTTGCAAATTTCTCTCCATAATTATACCCAAATATTTAATAATCTTTTCCCTTCTAATGTCAAATTTCTTGTTAATCATAAATGTCTTCTTCATATAATTAAAAGACATCATTACAGATTTTTTTCCAATTAACAGTTAACCCTGTTATTTCTCCAAACTTTGAAATATAGTTTAAATCTTTCTGAAGAGCTCCCTAAATGCAAGACCAACATGCTCAAGTGGGGGCTGCTGTCAAACACACCGTGTGAATGTGGAGAGGTCTAAAATCCAGGTCATTTACTGGTCTGCCAATTACTGCTAGAAACATGCACCAATTAGGGTTTAAGCTTGGCCAATGGAAAGCCAAGAAAGTGACTTCAATTTGGCAGTCCAGGATTTTATAGAGACATGAAAAAACTTAAAAGGATCCTCTGTTGTCAACAAGATATCATCTGAAAATGGATTTAGTTTTATTTTTTCATTTTTGACCTATCCCTTATTATACAGGTATGAAGTCTGGCCAAGTTATGCTGCTATGGTAATAGAGCAGACCATACTGTCAATGACTCAACGTCGATCATCAGGAGGTCCTTTCCTCAGGTCAAAAGTGGACAACTTCTGGAGGCTTGGGATGGTGACATGCATTCTTCTTCTGCTTTGACTAGATTGGCTAGTGCTGAAGGTAACTTCAGCACATCATCATCTTGCCTTAAATACTTCTGCCTGAGCAAGACTGGATAATAATAATAATAATAATAATAATAATAATAATAATAATAATAATAATAATAATAATAATAATAATAATAATAATAATAATAATAATAATAATAATAATAATATTTGTATTTATATGCCGCTCTCCTTGCCGAAGCAACTCAGAGCGGCTTACAATGTTACAGTATCAAATATAAAAGCAACAACATATCAATATAACAAATATAGTACAGTCAATATAGTCATAAAAGCAAAAGCACAATACAATCAAAAAAATGCAATTCAATCAAAAGAAAATACATTATGGTCGAAAATATATGATACAACACAGTCTAGCCACAGGTATTCTCGTTGGCGGCGGTGGTGCGAGAGCCCTGCCGCCGCCGCAGCTTTTAAGTCCTGCCGGGCAGAGCCTGCGGGAACAGGTGGACGAGTCCCGGGGCGAACGCGGAGGCAGCCTCCCTCCAGCCACAGGTGTTCTCGTTGGCGGCAGCAGTGCGAGAGCCCTGCCGCTGCCGTGGCTTTTAAGTCTTGCCGGGTAGAGCCTCCGGGAACAGGTGGACGCGTCCCGGGGCGAACGCGGAGGCAGCCTCCCTCTAGCCACAGGTGTTCTCGTTGGCGGCAGCAGACTTGATTAGAATTGATTTTTATCTGTCTTGTTAATAACCAAGAATTTCAGGTTGTCAAGTTGATTGCAGTTTACGATGACCCTCCTGAAATTTGTTTAGGTCTCATGTCTCATATAAATTAAAATTAAATAATAATAATAATAATGTATCCTTCTGCTGGCCTTATGGGTCTGTGTAGCTTGCTTGGGGCTACACAAAGGGCAGAGGACATGACCGTAACAGCCACATACATGCCTGGTAATGTCAGCTGGCCCTTCAGATGGTTTTAATTCCCAGCTCTTGGCTTTGCAGCTAAGACCTCCTCTCTACTGAGCTATACAGCATATATTTTCTGGTTCATAATGCTATATTGTTTCTTTTTAAAAATGGTGCAGGAGCTGTTTTTAAGGACAGATTGTGGGGTTTACAGGGGCATTTTTATTAAAATAGAAACACATGTCTTCACACATTCATCTCTCAGCAACTTTGAGAGTCCCACACGTGGAGCACTCAAGGTCAGCATGAGCCTGCAACACCCTAGGACACAATCAAATAACAGATGAATGAGATTCATATAAGGTTAAATTCAAGAAGAAAGAGATTTTTCAGCTATTGATCTTTGCAGATGACAGATACTGAGTTATATTTGGCCAAATGGAGGTTTTTGACCACAAGCAGGGTCTAAAAAGGGGATTATATAATATGCCGAAACTGCCAAAAATAGCTAAAACCTAGTAAAATGCCCAGATTGGCATGTGTCATTTCAGTTACTCCTTTTCCTTTGACACTTTTCTATCCATCTCAGAACTAGCACAGATTCATATCAGATTCTAGAATTATGGAAACAGACTGCATTGCCAGTCTAAAGCAAGCAAGCATTCCTCTTTATGCCCTTTTATTCAGTCACCCATTCATTCATCTACCTGCAAACGTTCAAGAAGGGACACCTTGGAGTGGTATAGTCAAGTTACTCCAAAGTGCTGGAACTATTTGAGTGGAAGGGTCAATGACAATGCTCTCAACCAACCATAGGCTTCTCTGTTCCCTTCTAGTCTAATTGTCATCACAGTGCTGTGAACTTTCTTTGTACAAAATACAGTATTTTGAGGTTGTTTCATCTTTAATAGGCAATTGAGGATTTGCTAAGTGACTTGTAACAGCTGGCTGCAGGGCCAGGGGTTGGGTGTTTGATTATCCACTAAGCTTTGGAGGAGAAGAGGCAGTCTGTGTAGTCTTGAGCAAGCAGCGTGGCCCCTAGCATGCCCCAAGAAGAAGGAATTGATCAACTAATACTGAGTAACCTCTACCTGGAAAACTACAAAAAGGAACAGAGCGTGATTGGCATTGATAAGGCCAAGATAGAGCAGTTGCAGAGAGTAGCAGAACTATGTCTCAGCTACATTATCAAGCAGTGGAGTTTCATAACTCTGGTCTAAACATCTGATGGACATGTACACCTATATCCAGTGGTGAGCTCCAAAAAAATTTACTACCACACTGTGGGCATGGTATGGCGGGAGTGGCTAGGAGGAAAGCCCTGCATTGCCCCCAAATTAGGACTACTTTATTTCAAAATTTCGATGGGCGGTCCAGCCAGAATTGGTGCTACCGGTTCTGGCGAACTGGTGTGAACCTGCTGATGCCCACCACTGGTTATATCATCATCATCATGGCTCAGTGGTTAAACTGCTGTACTGCAGCCAAAACTTTGCTCTCAGTCGGAGCTCAATCCTGATGGGGATCAAGGTTGTCTCAGCTTTCCATCCTTCTTAGGCTGGTAAAATGAATCTCCAGTACGTTAAGGAAAAATGCTAATTATCTTGTGAACCTCCCAGAGAGTGCACTAAGTGCTATGGGGTGGTATATAAGTGGTATTGCTATTGCTATCAACATTGCCTGTTGCCAGGTCAGTATTATGGTAACCATTTCCAGGATCTTTTAAGTAGATAATACACAGAAGTGGTTTACTAATCCCTTCTTCTGGGTACACTTTGGGGCTTTGTAACTGACTCTTCTCCTAGGATGCACAGTGGTGAATTGAACTTTTAACCTCTGGCTCCATATCCAGATACCAAAACCATTGAACTAATTCTGCCAGCTCCACTTCTATGGGCCCGTTTTACTTCTGCTTCCGGGAGCAATGAGGGCTTTGTGGGCCCGATGAATTGGTGCCAGGGGCTGGATCCCCCTGGGGATATAGTGACGGGTTCCCTGAACCACGTGACTGGCCCACAGCCTGAAAAGTTTGGGCATCCTTGGTCCAGAGGGTATAAACAAAGCCGTAGTTGTGAGTAGCCAAGGTGAGGAGCCGTTCTGTAGCAAACTGTAGATACGAGCAGTGATGGGATGCTCCCAGTTTGCATCAGTTCACCCGAACCGGTAGCAAGATTCCCAGGTGGTTCGCCAAACCGGTAGCAACCATCCGGGATTTTTTTTTTTGAGGCGTCCGGTTCGGATGCCTCACCAGGAAAAAAAAAATATTTAAATTTGGAGCAAAAATGGCTCCCGGGAACTGTGCATGCGTCAAACCTTCATTTGACGCATGCACAGTTCTATTTTTTTTTTACTGGACATGCGTCAAATGAAAGTTTGATGCATGCGTAGTTCTCGGCAGCCAAAGGAAGGGCGCAGGGAGCGCCTGAAGAAGTGGCGGTGGCGGCGGCCTTTCCGCATTTGGCCCCGCCCCTGCCAGGACGCTCTGTCGTTGTGGCGGTTTGCAGCCATGGCGGTTTGCCACCACCACGGTTTGCTGCCACGCCACTGCACCACTGCCACGGTTTGCCGCTGTGCCGCTGCACCACCGATTCCAAGGGTAAGTGAGGAGTTTGTATTTGGGGTGGGTGGCTTTATTTGTGCTTGGGGTGGGTGGGTGTTTGGGTGGGAGGGTGTATTTTTATTTAATTTTTATTTAATTTTTATTTAATTTTTATTTAATTTTTATTTTTTTGAAAAATATTTTATTTATTTACAGGTTTGTGCCATGATTGTTTGGGTGGGTGGGTGGGTTGAGGTGTGTGTGTGTGTTTATTTTTATTTTATTTTTTTTAATTTAAATTTTTTTTATTTTTTCATTTTTTTGCCCCGCCCACAACGTCATGACATCATGTCTGCCCACGACATCATGACATCATGACATTGGCTCTGCCCACACTGTGATGACGTCACGGTGTGGTAGCGGAAATTTTGACATCCCATCACTGGATACGAGGATATTCCAGGGATGTTGTCAGGGTCACAGGCAAAGGTTCAGGTTTTCCAAAATCAGAGGTTTGGGCAATGCAGTGTCGGGGTCCAAAATGGATTGCTCCAACAAGAGCTTACTAGCACATCCCTTCTTTTCAGGAGATTCAGGGCTTGCAGCTGATGCCCAGTTCTAAAGGTGTGCCCTAGCCCTCCTTCTCCTCAGCTGAAGATCATGTCTTAATAGGGCTCTGCACCTTTCGGATGTGCTGGGTTGCTCATGGTCCTCCAGAGTGTGGACACCTGGTCCTCCTGTCAAGCCCTGATCAGCCTGACTGGCTTGGGTACAAGGAGATGGCTCTAAACTGGCAGCAGGCTGCAGGGCTGGTGCCAGGTTTGTCTCCTCATGCTCAGAGTCCAGATCTGGGCTGGCAGTAGGCTGAGGGACAGGCAACAGGTCTTCATCAGACTCAGACTCCAGTTGGGAGCCAGCAGCAGGCTGATGGGCTGGCCAACTGTCCTCCTCCTGCTTGCACCTGGGATCCCAGGCCACAACAGATAGTGGTCTTGGTATACCTCAGTGGGTTGGTGACCTGTTCAAATCATCACCATGGCTCCCAGGAGAATGGCCAACCAAGATCATGTGGAGCGCATGATGTTGATAGGGTTAAGTGCCCTGCCACTTGTGTGGCATAGCGCATTCTGTATAGTCCCAGAGCATCACCAGGAGGCAAATCACTTCTAAATAGTTTATTCCAAGTAAACTCTGGTTGGCGGGCGAGTTGCCATAAGTTGGCATTGATTTGACAGCACATAATTATTAATTATTATGTTGTGATGGGCAAGCTGTACAATTATTCCCCTTGAAAAAGAATATTTCCCACATTGCAGTGGAATATTATCCCATCTAGATCCCTTCTTGCCAAGATTTTCAATAAAGATCAATTAGGTATCACTGTCTTACAGACGCAGACACACACACAGTGGCTTTTTGCCAGACGTCGGGCATGAAAATCTGGCAAGAAAAGTAGCATTCCATTGAATTGTATTTTATTCTCCGAAATGTGGGAGTTGATGTTAGTACAAATCAATCTCTGAAAAAAAAATACATATAAAAGGGATGCTAGAAACTAACAGAGCAGGTGATTAATGCAATGATTCAAGAAGCAACCCAACCCAAATACTGTAGTGTATAGTTGATAGTTATAACACCATGTTTATGTAGAAATTTTTTTTAGAGCTACTTCACATCCTTTCATATTTTATATCCTTTGATTTCTTTTTATAATATCATTTGGTCTACTTTTTTGCTAGTAAATGGGGAAAGGGCTATTATTAGTGAACATACAGCCTTCTGTAACCTAGTACCCTTCAGCTATTTTAGACTGCAACTCCCACCAGTCTTGACTTTGGCATTTAAATTGGGACTATTGGTCGCTGTGATCCAAAACATCTGGAAGACGCTATGTTGTGGGAGGCAAAACGAGGGGAATGTTTTCCTATTAATGAAGACTTTTCATGGATCATTGTAATAGCAGCAAACAAGTAAGAAGATCGTTGTGGTTGGAGGATGATGAGTCTGAAATGGAGACCCTGTGCTATCTATGCTATCTCAATATGAGTCATGAATAGGGAAAGTAAAGGTCACCTTTGCTCAAAAGCCAGTTGTAGCTTACTCAGGGTTCAGTGCTCATCTCTGTTCATAGCCAAGGAGCTGTCTGTGTTTGCAGACATTTCCGTGGACATGTGGCAGGCATGACTAGACACCGGAGGGCACGGAATGCTGTTTACCTTCCCACTGAAGCCATACATATTTATCTACTTTCAATCTCTTGCTTTTGAACTGCCAGGTTGGCACAAGATGGGACAAAGACGGGAGCTCACTCCATTGTGCAGTACTCGGGTATCAAACTCTGATCTTCCAGTCTTCAAGTTCAGTGTCTTAACCACTAAGCCACGACAGTCCCTTGAGTAATGAATACAGGGTCCCTATTCACTTTTACAAAAACATGAATTGTGCAAGCTCTCTTTTTCAGATTTATTAATCCTCCACAAGTTGGAGAGAACATACAAGGAGGAAGGACATTCCCCGCAATAACTATGGTAAGTGTACCTGGCCTAATATCAACTGAGTAGGGCTACTGAAAGGCTTGTTTATTACAAAATATGGCAAAAAGAGTGTATGTTTTGCTTTATATTTGCAGTTTTGTAGGGCTAGACATTTACCCTTTTTAAAAAGGAAACTAGACGTCTGGGCTGGCTGAAGTTGTAAGCAAATACTGGGTGGGATGCTTAAAATCTAGGTAAAAAGTGGCCAACCAGGTAATATGGCAGCCTTAATTTTCTCCCCCAGAAGTGGGACTCATTACAAGACTGAAACAAGGCAGTAAAAAAAAAATACAAGAATTAGCAAAATACAGTTAGGAAAATGTTAATATTAAGGCAGGACCGAATTAAGAGCTGTCTCTTGGGGGCCTTGCCTCACAAAGGGGACTTTCCTCAGCCAAGTGTCATAATCAGAGTTCCCATTTCTGGGTGGTTCTTTGTTTTACATGTTGTTCTTTAAAGTACAATATTTTTAACCTAAATCTCGCTGTCCTTGCCCCCACCCAGCCACTCCAACACTGGGTGGATGAGAGTCAGCTGCTCCGCATTCGCACCCTCTTGCCCCCACCTGCACCTGGAGGGTAGAAGAGATGCTGTGGACACAAGCCACAGATGACTCCTTGCCCCCGCCTGGCCACACCAATGCTGGGTGGATGAGAGGCAGCTGCTCCGGATGCTGCGGCCACTCTGTCTTTGTGTGGATGTGCTGGTTGAATGTTGGGGACTTTAAATAAGTGTTTCCCCTTGTAATGTTTAATGGACTCCCCCCCCCCCCCGCAAGACTTTGCCTGCGGCCAGAGTGGAGAGGCCGTTGTAGTATTGCATTGTCGTATCATTGTATATATTATGATATGTGCTATTGTAGGCTGAATATTGTATAATTATTGCTTATATTGTATTATTGTGTTTACTGTATAATTGTGTGAGCCACCCTGAGTTGGGTTTCCTGATTGGGTGGCATACAAGTGTGAGAATTAAATTAAATTAAATTAAATTAAATTAAATTAAATATCTTCTACTGGGGAAATTTTTACTATTTTACTCTACAGTTCCCAGAGTCCTATAGTCAGCACAGCTTGTGGTTTTGCTGCTGAATGATTCTGGGAATTCAAGCTTTAAAAGAGGTAAAGTTTCCAAGCTCTCAATTAGCTCCTAGCTGACAAAAACCTGAAGAAAAGTTAAACCTTTGCTTTGTTTGGTCACTCTGCATAGCTGTATAGTATAGTATAGTATAGTATAGTATAGTATAGTATAGTATAGTATAGTATAGTATAGTATAGTATAGTATAGTATAGTATAGTATAGTAGTATTTTGGTTACCTGTCTGGCCAGGTTATCCTGCTATGGTACTGTCACCCAATCCCCCCAAGGAGCAGACAGGCGACCATCTGTTGGTGAAAACATGGGCCACTTTATTTAAAAACAACATATATACAATATTAACATGACCTGCTATGAGGCATCGTAGTGGGTAAATGGTCAGCTATTTATGGGTACGCCTACACATATCGTCATAACTAATTATGACCATGTATGGAGGGATAACGTCTCCCTCTGTACTAATTCAATCATTACTTGCCATCAGGCTCACCAGCCTGGTATTGCACTTTGTAATTGAGGATCTGTTCACCAGGCAGTAGACACCTCCAGCGCCTATGTCTTTCTATCAGATGAACAAACCCCCACTATCCATCATCAATTAAGCATAATTTTGACCACTATTTACCACACTACCACCAGCATTGTGGTTTACATAAGTACCTCGGTCTCTCTACATAAGTATGGAGAGGGCAAAAAACATCACCAACACGGGCCAATTAGCAATGATGCAAAAATTCCCTCCCGGCCCCAAAGCAACAATCAATAGATCATACTTAGGGAAAAGGGCAGGAGGGCAGGATGCTTTTTGAGCATGCTGTGAAAGAGGGAAGAAGAGAGAGAGAGAGGGCGAGGCGGAGAAGAGCCACACTTTTACAGTGCACTTGGCTCCTCCCCGAGACACTGGTGGCCCCTGGGATGGTCGCCCGCCTTGGGCGGATGGGTGGCAAAGTGCGTGCCCATTTTCTGTCATGCACTGCGGCCAATAGATTAGACCATACTGCCAGTGACTCAACACCAAGTGTCAGGTGGCAGTTAACTAACCTGACAACCCTGAAGTCTAATGACCTTAGGTGCCAAAGTCCACAGGGTAGGGTAATGGTCCCCAAGTGGATTCAGTTCCACTTGAATCCATCTTGATGGAGGGGGGCAACTTCAACAATACCGGCCTGGGGCTGAGGATGACTTTGCGTGCCAAAAGGGCTCAGGACCAGTTAGTGACTTGTAGAAGTGGATCAGTGGTATGGGGGTCATGCTGCGATGCTGAAGGCAGATGAAAGGCCACTGCATTATATTCTCAGGATGGTCTTCATGACTGATTACCATGATGATTGCCTATACTGTATTCGGATTTGGATATGGCAGAAGAAGAATTTTAGTTACAGAGTATTATTCCATTGTTCCCAAGTGCAAAGTGTGGCTGTGGCTGGTCCAACCGCATTGTTCCTTCTAATATCCTAAAGGAATTCCTGGCTCACTGACTAATCCTGTGAACTTTCCAACCTCATATCCCCACACACTTTTAAAACTGGTTTTATGTTAGAAAAGGGCAGACTGAATCTCAGCCTTTCAACTCTGCAGTCAGCTGTTCTGTTACCATTTTAAACGTTTTTACTGCTTTTAATTTTATTTTCTGTGCATTAGGTATTAAGGTGGCTGGACACGTAGGTAGTCATTTAACATTTCAGCACATTCGGAATATGACTTCTGCGGCTCGGTAGATAATCTCATCCTTGTGGAAGTTTATTTAGCAAACATTTCCAAGGTGATTAGAATTTGTTAAATAAATCTTTATAAGACTGCTCAAATTTCCTGTGAGCTTGAAAAGGATCCCAAGGCTCTCCGAACCATCTGCTAGAAACCCGGCTGCACTGACTCACTATGATGAGAATCATGAGGAATGGCTCATTCACAAGCATACTGATGTGAATTGGCTGGAGCTGTCCATAAGCCAAGAAAGGAAAGACTCAAGTTCAGTAATAACATCAATGGTAGCAAAAAGTCCACCAGTGTTACAGAAAGATAGAATTGTAGAGCCAGAATAAAGGGCTGTGGTGACTTAGTGGTTAAGATGGTGACCTTGACCACTAAGGTCAGCAGGTCAGCAGTTTAAGATCTGAGTGCTATCTGATGGAGTGAGCTTCTGTAATTTGTCCCAGCTCCTGTCAACCTAGCAATTTGAAAGCAAGAAATTGCAAGTAGATAAATAGGTACTTCTTCAGTGAGAAAGGCAACATGGAAACATCTGCAGATGCACTGGATCTTTGGCTGTAAACAGAGATGAGCACTGTCCCCTTGAGTCAAGCACAAATGGCTTTTGAGCAAGGGGCACCTTTATCTTTATTTTTGGAGCTAGAATGCCTCAAGGGTCCAACCCACTGGTGAAGCAAGAAACACACTGCTCCAGTGTCCTTGAAACATAGCCATCCAACCTTCACTGAACATTCATTTATTTATTTAGATTTATATCGCTGCCCACTCACCGTGAATGAGAGTCACATCTCCAGTGAATGAGAGTCCACCGCTTTCTGAAGCAGTTAATTCTATTGAGAAATACTTCCTACTGTCAGGACATTCTTCTCAACTTTAACTGAAATTTCCTTTCTTGTAGTTCAGATCCATGAGTTTAGGTCCTAGATGGTTGTCCCAACAGTTCATGGCAACATGCTGTACCAGGCTTTATTTCTTAGATGTGAGTTGGAAGAAAACCAGTAGACTGACACATTGATAATTGTCCTGCACTATCCAGAAAAAATTGATGCTGGCCTGAAGAAGTGATCTTGAATCATGAAAGTTTGCATAATGTTTGGATTGTGGCTTTTTTTTTTAGTGATCCAATAAAGGTATTGCCTTTTTCCTGCACTTGTATTATGTAAGGATCAAGCAGTCTTTGTTTATGGAACATCTGTGGAATGTTGACCCACAAAAAAGCAAGGAGCAAATGTAGAGGTCTGGAAAGAGAGACCATAGGTGTGTATACAGTACTGTACTTGGGTAGGCAACAGAGCATCAGCATCTCAGCTTGTGAGCTTTGCTGTTGCTCAATCCCTGGCATCATGATCCATGGGGTCGACTGTGCAACTGAGCAACAACCACCCCTAAAAACAACTATAATTGCTGTTTACATCCCGCCTTTCCTTCTGTGAGTTCTTTCCCGCTCTAAGGCAGGTCAACCTCCGAGCACATGTCACCCATGGCTTGGTGCAAACCAGAACTTGTCTCTCCTGAGTCCCAGACATATTGGCAGAAAGATATTCAGTGTGAATAGTTTGAGAGTGATTTCATACTTTTCTGCATAAATACATGGAAAATGTCAGCCTGTAAAGAAGATATGCTATCCCCTACTGATATGCATTAGTGGGGGAATTGACCTGTTTCATAGATTCATTCCCACTCTTTATTTAAGAGAAAGAGGCGGGCAACACTAATGTGGTGTCTGTGGGAGCTGCTTTCAAAGATTCTGGCCCCCTCTCACTTCAGATTTGTGCATGAACTGCAGAGTCTGTATGGAGAGAAAAGAACAATTATTTCAAAGATTATTGGCTCTCCAGGAACAGGAAATTGCAGCAAGAGTATTAAAAAAAATCCAAAATAGATATGTAGAGCAAGAGCCCAATGGTTTGTTCTTGACTTTTTTCCTACTGCTGTGCATATGCTAAGGAGCAGTAAAGAGCCTTACAATCCATTTAATAAAGCACCCAGGGAGCTTAATGCTGAGATGTAAAGCTGGCTGCGTAGGGCAAAATTATACCAATTTAGTCTGGTAGGTTCAAAAGAATAAAAGCAACTGCAGGTTCCTTTGGGGTAACCCTCCCTGCTATCTGGGTATAATGGTCTTTTGCCATTTTCCTTTTTGAAGAAACCATGTTTAACCTCATAGTGTGTTGTAAATCATGGGTCCCTGGCTCGGCTAGAATTTGAGGATAAACCAAGAATGTCCCCCCCCCCCCCCCAATTTCACACAAGAGTAGAAACACTGTAGTTGTCGTACACGGTCAAATGCTGACAGTGGAATGAGAACACAGAGGAGATGGAAGGCACAGCTATACAGTAGGGAAACACTGTCTCAAAAGCTTTGATTTCAAGTCATGTGGCGTAGAATGCTAAACCACTTCTGAGCACTCTTTGCCCAGAAACCCTGAAAAGGAGTGAACATCAGTCAGAATTGACTTGGTGGCACACAGTTATTAATTTTATTGTTTCTGATAGAATAGCACACAGAAAGTCAAGGAATACTAATGAAGTAGAAGTTAGATACCCCTCTGTTCATTGGTGGGGCCTGTGACAATTTAAAAGGTAGAGCCTCTCTGAAGTTTGCTTACCTTTCTACCTTGGAGCCATCAACATACTTTTTGCCCCCAAGCAAAACCCTGCTATAAACACTGAGCTGAGTGAATCAAAGATCGACAGTATATTTCCACATACTGTACTACAAAATCTGTAGTTGTTTATAAGTCATAGTTCTTGAGCTTCCTTAAGGTAGATTTAAAATAGGGTTGCTGTCCCATCTGAAAACTTGGCTGGCAGGTATAGCGTGGGGTAATGATGGCTTATTGACCCCTCCCCGCTGGCTTATTTACATCTTATTTAACACCTTATACTTACCCTCCCTCTCTTTTACTCCTTTACTTAAAGGAATGAGAAGTTGTTTTAAATGGGTTTAAATTGTTTTCAGAGTTTTAATTGTGTGTTGTATGTTTGTTGATCGGTTGTAATCCGCCCTGAGTCGCCTATGTGAGTAGGGCGGGATATAAATTCAATAAAATAAAATAAATAAATAAAATGTTAATTGGTCTTTTCTATTATTTTGCCTAGTGACTTATACTGAGTAGTGGGAGACGACAATAAACTACCAGTTAATCCTCCCTGTAATCATGGTGCATCTAATGCTTCCATGTCATACCCATGACCAATCACGTTCTACATTTCTTCACATATTTCCCCTCTCGATCATCATTTACCATGCAAGGGAACTGACATTTTACCTGAATTAAAAGTGAACAATAGGACTAGATCAAATTTCTCTGATGAAGCTAAGATACCTATTCATTAACTCCCCTTATCTCCTCTATTACCTAACTTTTGAAGTAAACAAATGGGTAGGTAGGCTTCATAGGGAGTATCCAAACACTGTTACTGGGTTCCATATCTTTGACTTAGTTTACGGTGAGCTAGGACTGAAAGAGAGGAAATGGCTATACACTTTGACAAGGGGTTGGGCTCAATAATCCTTGGTGTGTGTTCCAGTTCTAAAATTCTGGTTCTATGGTATCTTCTTTTGATTTGTATCATCTCATCACAGGATTTCTTCATGATTGGAGGGCAAAGACAAGACTGTCTGTACTAGAGTACAGTCAAACCTCGCATAAAGAGTGTCTCGCTTAAAGAGTAACTCCCTTAAAGAGCAGAATTTTCTCTGAATGTTTGCTTCACTTAACAAATAAAACCAACCAAAAACTCACTTAACAAATAAATCTGGGTTCGCAATCTCCCCCCCCCCCCAATTGGTCATTTACAATGGTGTTTTGCTTAAAGAGTAAACTCGCTTAAAGAGCAATCCTGTGGAACGCATTATGCTCTTTAAGGGAGGTACAACTGTATTCCCAATTACTAGGTACAGATGTGAATATTAATGCATTGGTGTTGGAAGAAAGCTTTACAAATACTGTGGCCCACCAGAAGGAAATAAGTGGGTAACAGATCAAGAGTTGAATACAACTGGCTTTCGAGCAAGGGTGATCTTTACCTTTTACTTTCTCCCAAAAATCCACATTGACATTAAAGGTTTCACACACACAAGCTGTAATTTTTAAGAGAAGGAGGGAGCAGAATTTCCCACACCTGAGGTGCCAAAGTAGTCAAAGCATGATTCATAAATGCACTCCTTTACTTTCACTTATAGAATAGGATAATAAATGTATGGCTGATAGCCATTACTAGGGGGAGTGTGAGGAATGAGACACTGAGATTTTCAGATCACATTCCCCTAGTCAATACCCCTTCAGGTGCTTTAGACTAGGGTTTCTCAACCTTGGGCCCCCATATGTTCTTGGACTTCAATTACCAGACGCCCTGATCAGCCAGTGTGCTGACCTGGGCTTCTGGGTATTGAAGTCCAAGAACATATGGGGGCCCAAGGTTGAGAAACCCAGCTTTAGAATACAATTTCCATGATTCTTTGCCTTGTGTTGTGCTGAAAAGAACCTCTGGGAGTTGAAGTCTTCTCGTTCCCTGTCACAGTGCTTTCTATCCATAACACTCTGTTGCTCACTATTTTTATGCATGGAACACACAAAGACAATGCCTGTTGTCATTCATTTGTACTTAGAAGACATCTCTTCAATATATAGGGTGCACCATTGCATCTTTGCCCATTCTTCTTCTTGTTCATTTCCTAACAGACTTAGGATGTAATCATAGCTATATGGACTCTGGTTAGAGAAGCGATGTATGCGAATGAAGTCATGTTGCATCTAAGCCAGTCATCCAGATTCTTTGACCAATAAATTCTTCTCCTTCCTGCATTTACACAACCAAAGTGTTCTAGCTTTCTGCCTTTTCTGTGTTTTATTTATTTTCTCAGTTCATTCACTTTAGTACTTCACTTGTTTATCCACACAACCCAATAAATTCTTAACATCATGAGATAAAGCCACATTTTACACAATGCTAGCTTTCTTTACAGTAGCCTATGGCAAAGTCCATGATTATGTGACATAAAAGAGAACCCCAAATATATAGCCCTGTGTGCAACACATATCCTCAGATACAATTTTATGTTTTGCTACATATCTCATTCTTCATCTTAAGGATGTCCTTGATCATCTGATTTCAACTTTTACTGCCACTTGTTCTTGCTGAAACAGTTTGAGAACTGTACAATTATTTATTGAGTTGAGATTTCTATCAGCTTGCCAGGTTAAGGAAAACACACAATGCTGGATTTTGCCAAAGGCTTTCTAACAGTCAGTAAAATAAATGTTCATATCCTGACTCATTAATAGCATCTCTGTCTTGTGTGTACAGTTGTACGTCGTTTAAAGAGCATAATGTGTTCCACAGGATTGCTCTTTAAGCAAAACACCATTGTAAGTGACCAATTGTGACTTCTGGTGGAGGGGATTGCGAACCTCGATTTATTTGTTAAGCGAAGCAAACATTCAGAGAAAATTCTGCTCTTTAAGTGAGTTACTCTTTAAGTGAGACTCTCTTTATGCGAGGTTTGACTGTATAGGAAAAACAGTGCTTCAGAAATCCTACTTTGAATTAACTCCTGTGTCTCCTATTCACACTTCTGTAAATCCTGCCATTGATTAGCTTCACTAAACATTTAAGCAAATAGCTCATTACTCTTATCATTCTGGAACCACTCCTTGTGTTAATGTTTTCCTTTTTGAACAATGTGCAAAGCTCAATCTCAATCCAATTTTAGGAATAATTCCGGAGTTGCAAATTTGATTCTTGTTGGCCATTACAATGATGAGTAGCCTTCTAGTGCAGGAGTAGGAGACCCATGGCTCTCCAGATGTTATCATTCGACAGCCCTCATCATCTCTGAGCATTGGCTATATTGGATGTACCTGAAGGGAGCTGGAATTCAACAACCTCTGGATGTCTGCAGAATCATCACATCTTCTGTAGTCAGTGATACATTGTTGCAGTGACAAGTTAGAAAGGGTTGAATCTACCATTCTTAAGACAGAAATAGGGTTGCTATACGTCCCGGAAAACCAGGATTGTCCCGGATTCAAGGTCGGAAAAATTGTCCTGGCCAGTTCAAGAAAAATCATGTTAAAGTCCTAGATTTTTAAAACTTACTGATTGTGTATTATAACACACCATTAAAATAAATTTAAACTCTTGCCATCAAATGAGCTATTTCTTGCCACATTGGAGTTGGAGTATACCTGGAGACAAATATTAACGTCCTTGCCTCACACCACCACCCAATAAGGGTGACAAGTGTGTTTCCTGGAACTGTGGATGCATGTAAAGTGTGGTGCTTGTGTGAACGTATGCCTAGTGGTTAGAGCTTTGGGAAATAAAGGGAAGATACTTTATTAAAATAAAATGAGATGAAATAAATGGAGGAATTATGAAATTATGGTCAAAATTTGTTATAACCAATTCAAAATAAAAAGTTTTGATCTTGGACCCATGCCCTGCCTGGTTAGTTAAAACTGCCAAGACTGTGGCAGGTGGCTGGGTCGAGGCGATTATTAATGCTTCATTAAAAGAGGGGCATTTCCCAGCACCATTTAAACATGCTTTGGTGCTCCCCCTCTTAAAAAAGCCGTCCCTCGACCCTATGGTAATTTCCAACTACCGTCCAGTGTCTAACCTACCTTTTTTAGGCAAGGTCCTGGAGAAAGCTGTGGCGCAGCAGTTACGGGATGTCCTGGATGAAGCGGATTATCTGGACCCGTTTCAGTCAGGATTCAGGCCCGGATATGGTACCGAAACTGCACTAGTCGCATTGGTGGATGATCTCTGGAGAGAGCGGGACGGAGGGGAACCGTCTGTCCTTGCTCTCCTCGACCTCTCAGTGGCTTTTGACACTGTCGATCATGGCATCCTTCTGGGAAGGCTCCGGGGCTTGGGGATCCAGGGCACAGTGCTGTCCTGGTTTTCCTCATTCCTGAGGGACAGGACCCAGTCGGTGTGCCTGGAGAAGGAGATGTCCAGCCCTAGGCCCCTGCAGTATGGGGTGCCTCAGGGCTCGGTACTTTCTCCTCTCCTATTTAACATCTATATGAAGCCGCTGGGTGAGATCATCCGTTCCCACGGGGTAAGGTATCATCAGTATGCTGATGATACCCAGTTGTACATCTCAGCCCGTGGGGACCCAGGCGGTGCAGTGGAAGTCCTTTCCAGGTGCCTGGAGGCTGTTAAGGTCTGGATGGGGGAAAACGGGCTACAGCTGAATCCCGGCAAGACTGAGTGGCTATGGGTAAGGGGCCCTGCGCTAACACGGGAGTTACCAGCTTTGGTTCTGGATGGGGCAGTTTTGCCCCAAACAGACCCGGTGCGTAATCTGGGGGTCCTCCTGGACTCACGGCTACTGTTCAATGAGCAGGTGGCAGCCGTGGCCAGGAGGGCTTTTGCACAACTTCGTGTAATACGCCAGTTACGCCCCCTCCTAGGCCGGGATGCCTTGCTCATGGTCACGCATGCTTTGGTCACCTCCAGACTTGATTACTGTAATGCGCTCTACATGGGGCTGCCCTTGGCGACCATTCGGAGGCTTCAGCTGGTCCAGAATGCGGCAGCCCGGGTAGTGATGGGGTGCGGGCGTTATGCTCGGGCCTCACCACTGCTCCGGGAGCTGCACTGGTTGCCAGTTTGCCTCCGGGTGCAATTCAAGGTGCTGGTCATTACCTTTAAAGCCCTATATGGTAGTGGGCCAGGATACCTAAGAGACCGCGTCACCCTAAGAATGTCTGCCCGTCCCACCAGGGCGGACCGGAGGGGCTCTCTTGTTACTCCATCGGCCAGGGAGGCTCGCCTCACGAGCACCAGGAAGAGAGCCTTCTCTGTGTTCGCCCCGGCCCTTTGGAACCTCCTTCCGACAGAGCTGCGCCTGCAGACGGAGCTTCTGCCCTTTCGAAAGGGCCTGAAGACATGGCTGGCGGGTCAAGTGTGGGGACATAGCAATGCAGGTTCCCATATGGGATGGCTAATTTAAGAGCAGCCATCTGCCCCCATCTGGTAGCTGTTATTATGGGTTTCTATCCGTTTTTACTGTTTAACGTTTTAAATTTTTTATGAATTCTTATGAATTTTATGAATTTTAAGGCCATATATATTATGAGCTATGCTGTAAGCCGCCCAGAGTCGGGTCCGCCCGATTGGGGCGGGATATTAAATGCAAATAAATAAAATAAATAAATAAAATTAGGTTCAGAAAGCAACTGAAACTGTCATCTTGCATCAAAACACATTTCATTTCTGATTATCAGTGAATATTTCTGTCCTGACAGCCTTCTTATTTGCCAGCTCTCTCTAAGGAGCAATCCACCTTGACTGATAGATGTGAAAAGATTTATTTTAAGTGAATAAATTGCAAAGATGCTCTTCAAACCCTAATCTGACCTCTATTCAGGTTTCCAGATGACATATAAGAAGCTCTTTTAAGATTATGATGGATTTTCTGGAGACAGCAGAGAACAATTTCTAAGACAACTTTTAAAGAAACATACTCTGCAAAATGTCCTCTGAATATTAATCACTAGATGCATGTGTATGTGTCTTGTGTGGTAGACATCCACTCACGTAGTGTTCAGAAGATGTCCTGTGAAGCCTTCCCATTCTGCCCCTCCCCCCCAATTTCTCCTCACATAACTGAGTTGGAAGAGGCTGCTGTAACCCCTTGTGCCTCTTCTTCCATGATCACTGGCTACAAATAGCTCTCTCCGGAACCACCTCCCGGGGCAGTGATCGTTGTATAATCTTCGCTGTCAAGTTTTGTAGGAAGAATTACAAAAATATAATTATTTTGCCCAATATGTATACTGAACGCCTACTGTGTTTTTTTATTTCAAAACAATTCGACCTTATTTGCAAGAGAATTATATGGCTCTGAGGAATTTCTATACACTGTTCTTTCAGATATTTGTTAGGAAGGATTATTATTTGTCTCTCCCCCCCCCCCTCCTAGCAGGGACTGATTGATCTGAGAATAGTTAATGCCCTTGAGGGTTTTTTAAGCTTTCATTCGAATTGCTTGGAAGATAGCCTATTAAAAACACTTTAAAAATTGAAGTCTAAAGAAAGGAAATCAATAGTATATCACAAGCTTTTTTTTTTTTAAAGGATAAACTCAGATAGTTTTTCTAAATTTCCTTTTTTCTTAGAAGTGAAGAAATCAGGTTCATGTCAGATAATGGAGGAAGTGAATAATTCCATCCTACATCTCTTTCCTTTCTGCTGAAAATGCAACAAATACATTGCAAGTTTTATCCTGTGTTAATTTACTTTCCCTTGTCATTAAGGAAGTTGGCACATATTCTAGAGCTGGCTGCTTGCAGCCCCAAGCTCTTTCTGCGGAGCCCTCCAACCTGTTTGTTTATTGCTCTTGCCCTCATGGCATTTCCCCTCAGACTTACACTGTTAATCCTGCTTCATGCTGTTACCTGAAATTTTAGGGCTTGGTTCGTTTCTTGGTGGAGAATTAATTAACCTCAAAAACTGACACCGAGACATGGTTTTGATCAAAACAAAATTGGTTTTATTGGTATTAAGGGTTCTAATCTACATTGACCGGTATATAGACTAGAAGTCTCCACCTCAAACGTTTTAAGGAAAACCAATCTCGGGAGCCCCATCACGCTATTCTGTGACAGAGCTAAATCCCTCCCATTTCTCCAACAATTTATACATTTACACTGGTTGACATCTGTGTACTGGAACTGGGGCAATTAACAGAGTTATTTACACTTCTTGATTGCATGTTACAAAAGCTTAATAATACTGTGCAGAGGTGATTTCCGAAAGTACACATTGGCATTTTTTACAGATACAATGAAATACTGTAAGCAGCTTTGTTTGCTGGATGCTGAAATCTTCTTTAGGCAAGTTCTGATATAAATGTCTCTTTTCAGTTCTTAAATTGTCACATTTCTTCTTGAGGTCAATCTAAGGTAAAGATTCCATTGAACTGTCCTCTCTGGAGCTTCAGGAGATGGGAGATAAGATAAGAGATTAGTGCCATTGTTTCTGGCGGATGACTCATCAAGGCCCTTGGGAAGCAACCAACTCCTATCAGTGATTTTAACCTTAATGCAATTGCTCACATAGATTTAATTTTTGAGGCTTTTATATTAAGCCTTAAAATTGTTAGTAATCAAGAGTTGGTTTTTCCCCTGTATTCTTGGCCAGTGTATAGTGATGTTTTAATTAGACTTTATTAAGGAGAATTAAATCAAACCAGATGTATGATTTTAGAATTCAGGCAACAGGCCTCTGCTTTGAAAAGAAATCTTCTGCTTTGTCATCAGGAAAACCAGTTTTGCAAGGATTTCACACCTTTGGGCAAACTCTTGAGGCTCAGACAATGGGGACAACTGTAACATAATTAGTTACTGGTTTACATTCCTTGGAAATGGGAAGCCAACTCTTAATCAGCTTTTCTATTGACAGAGTATACGTGACTAGTGGGCTCTTCCCATTTAATCACCCCCCCCCCTTGGAGAGGTTTCCAGATGCTTTTTAAATTAAACCTTGTATGATTTTATTTCTTTTACTAGCCATTAAACGTTGGCTTCTCCCCTTATTTTCATACCTTTTCCCATGTGTGTACAGTGGTTTTTCTGATTGTAACTTTATTAAAGAGTTAAATAAAATGATGTGTTGGAATCTCAAAATTTCATGTAACAATGCCTCACTATCTACTGCTTTCCTTTCCTGTCCCTTTCTTACAGAAAACACAAGAGCTATCTCCATGGTTCCTTTTGTTTTCAAAAATGGGCAAACTGCAGTTCACGTGGCTGTGGGTTACCAAAAGGAATCTGTGCACCAAATGTAAAAAAGAGAGAAAGGCTTTATTAAATATATTTTGCAATAGGGCCCTCTTATCTCCACCCTCTTTCAAGAGATCAGTAGAGAAAAGAAGACAAACAGTTCAGGAGTACAGGCAGTTTTATGTTGTTCAGTCGCATAGTTGAGCTGAACCCTTTGCGACCCCATGGACCACTGCACGCCAGGCACACCATCCTCCACAGCCCACTCAGCTCTATACCCATTGCATCAACAATACCATCTAACCACCTAATTCTCTGCCGTCCTCTTCTCCTTTTGCCTTCTATCTTTCCCAGCATCAAGGCCTTCTCGAGTGAGTCTTCTCTTTTCATTTGGTGTCCAAAGTACTTTAGCTTCTTCTTCAATATGTGTCCTTCCAAGGAGCAGTCAAGGTTGATTTCCTTCAGGATTGACTTATTTGATCTTTTTGCTGCCCAGGGTACTCTCAAAATTCTCAAAAGGCAGACTTAGAAACCATATGCTCCATTGTTACTTCATCCAGAGCTCTGTCCCTCATTCACAGACTTAAGCCAATTTGATGGCTGGGCCATCTCCTGGTCTTCTAGAAACAGGGGTGAATGGGGATTAAGCATATACAAATGCTTAGAGGCAAGGTGGAGGTAGGAGAAGTGGGAGATGTAACAGGTTCTCACCAGTTCTCCAGAACCGGTAGTAACTTTTCCCAGTGTCCCAGAGAACCTGTAGCAGCTTTTGGGGGGAACCACCTTCAGGGCTTACCTTTTCACTGGTTCCCCCACTGCGCACGCATGCCAAGCACTTGGTGTGCATGCACGCCTAGTGCTTGGCACATATGCACGGCCTCCTTGCTGTCCTCTCAAATGGGGAGGAGGAAGAGAAGCTGTTAGCCTGAAGCTCCCTATAGCCTGAAGCTCCCTATTTTTATTATTTTGTATTTTTTCTTTGGCCCCGCCCATGAAGTCATGACATCATGATGTTAGCTCCGCCCACACTGTAATGACATCACGGTGGGGTAGTAAATTTTTTGACATCCCACCACTGGACTCAACACTTACACAGAGGCAGGGGGAGGGGAAGGGGGACTTTTTATACTTAGTTCACTTAAAGTTCAAAATGGCTGTTGTTCAACTACACATTAGTAATGCCTCTCTTGGGCTTATCCTCCATACTAGCATTTTGGCTATTCTGACTGCCAGCAAAGCTCAGGCTCCCATCACCTGTGAATGTTTACTTTTGATCTAAATTGGTATGTTAATACCGTAATTCTGTTACATTTTGATTTAAGAAGTGGTATTGGGCACTAACGCAGACCCATGTCCCAGAAAGTTGGGGACCACTGTTCTAGAGGTATCAATATTGGCTTGATTTTTAATTGGAAGTCTGACATTTCTGATATACAGAAATTATATTCTGGGCTGCCCACAACCAAATATTTGGCCATATTCTTACACAATTATTTTAAAAAATGTTTCTGTTGTTTTTACCATGGCTTGTATCACTATCTGAATCAACCACTGGCTACAGATTATATTTTATTTTTATTTTTCAGCCACAATCTCCTGTTCTAGCGAAGAGCCTTTTGGTCAATTTAAAGAATAACCAGTTTGTTTTTGCATATCCTTGTGTGGGCTTTATCCCATTTCTTCAGATGCCTCTGAAGAGGCAGGGTGCAATTCACAAAAGCTGAGGAGAAATAAAACAAATTAGTCTTTAATCTTTCTGAAAAATAGTTCAGTCTGAAACCAATCTCCTTTTATTTAGTCATAGTTTGTAATTCCATCAGAACCACAGATCCTGATCTGGCTTATTTGAGGTTTATTTCCGTCTGTGCTCCTGAAAATCTCTGATCAACAGTGACAGAAGAAAACAGTGGCTAATAAACAAAACTCCACCATAAGGCTTAGCAATAAAGGTAAAAGTAAAGGTAAAGATCACCCTTGCTCAAAAGCCAATCATATCTGACTCTAGGGTTCAGTGCTCATCTCTGTTTTCAGCCAAAGAACTAGCACTGTCTGCATCTGCAGATATTTCTGTGGACCTGTGGCAGGCATGCCTCAACACCAGAGTCAGTGATGGGATGTCAAAAATTCTACTACCACGCCATGACGTCATGGACGTCATGGGTGTGGCCAATGTCATGACGTCATGGGCGGAGCCAACGTCATGACATCATGACGTTGTGGGCAAGGCCAAAAATAAAAAAACCAACACGCACACAGACCCGTAAATAACTTAAAGAAATAAAATAAAGAAATAAATAAAATAAAAATTAAATAAAAGTACAACCACCCACCCAAAACACAAATAAATCACCCACCCACCCTAAATATAAAAGCCTCACTTACCTTCCTTGGCGCCGACGAACCTCCATGTGGCCCGGGGCCACCCGGCAAGACAGCTGCCCCCGACTGCGGCCGTTTCCTCCTACGAAGGCCGCGGCCGGCCCTGCAGCCGCCGGCCATGGCCGCCACAGCCCCTGGCCGGCCACCGAGCTCCCACGGGCACGTTGGTGCCTGCCCAGGCCGTCCGTCTGCCCACGCCACGCCCTCCTAGGGACTTGGGCCCGACTTTCGGCCCGGCTCTGGCTGAGGCCACGGGCGGCCAGGCCCTGGGGGCAGCGGTGGCTCCAGCCCCTGGCCGCAGCTGGAGCCGCCACCATACCCACTGCTGCCCCCCCCAGGCCCTGGCTGCCCGTGGCCTCAGCCAGAGCCGGGCAGAAAAGGCACCGCCCCGAGGAAGCTGCAGGCGCCCGGCGGAGGAGGATGCGGCGGTGGGTGGCGAGCCCCACCGGGCTTACCCAGGGCATGGGGGTTTGTCGGGCCCAAGTCCCTAGGAGGGCGCGGCGCGGGCGGACGGACGGCCCGGGCAGGCACCAACGTGCCCGTGGGAGCTCGGTGGCCGGCTAGGGGAGGTGCCCTTCTCTTAGGGCTGCCTCCGCTGCTGCCGGAGCCACTCTAAAAAGGGGCGGCTCCAGCTTCGGAAGAATTTTTTTAAAAAAATTGGAGCCATTTGGCTTCAATTTAGTGCGCATGACCAGAAACTCAATTTGACGCATGCGCAGTGCGTCAGATTGAGTTTCTGCGCATGCGCAGTCAATTGGAGCCATTTTAGCTCTGATTTTTTTTAAAAAAAATTTCTTTCGGTGAGGCGTCCCGAACCGGACACCTCAAAAGTGGACTCCTCTCCCGGAGAACCCTCCGGGATTGGTCCTACCGGTTCCAGGGAACCGTCTGGAACCGGGGACATCCCATCACTGACCAGAGTGCACTGAATGCTGTTTACCTTCCCAATGAAGTGGTACCTATTTATCTACCGGTACTTGAATTTCTTACTTTCAAACTGCTAGGTTGGCTTGGACAGAGACGGGAGCTCATTCTGTTGTACAGTACTTGTGTCTCGACCTGCCGAACTTCCAGTCATCAAGCTGAGTGTCTTAACTACTTGAGCCACTACAGTACCTTCAAAGGGACAATCTTTTAGAACAGGGGTTCTCAACCTTTTCGTGCCATGGGTCAGACCACATCCCCTCAGACAGCTGAGCAGACTGGACACATGGATTCCTACTGCTGTAAACGCTGCCACAAACGGGTGCATTTGCACAGGCATGGGCATGTTTATGGCTGTTGTAAACACGCGTTCACTTCCAGGCTCTTCACCACAGGCCAAATGATTTGCCAGCATGGGCTGGGTCCAGCCCTTGGGGTGTAGGTTGTGAAGCTCTGTTTTAGAACTTCCTTTCCTTCCTTATTTTGACTGGTACCTGTTCTTTCCCAGACCAAGCCCCACCCAAAAAAATGTAATTCTAGGTGGTATTTATGCCAACATAGCATAGCGACTAATGCTGAGCTTATTGCTATCAGATAGGAGTAACTATTCCAGATAGTTGTAATTAGATTTTTTTTTAAGGGGAAAAAGCTTATACAATTCTAGTACAGTAAATCTATGCGGAGACTGTACAAGAGAAAGAGCCCTACAGTAATACAGAAATCCTTAAAGTTGGCTTCAATTTGTGCAGTCCTACTCAACATTACAAATTGCACAAATTGTACAAACCATATCATTACTAGACACTTTTCTAAGAGGACACCATCCCTGAGGACACTATTTATTGCAAACACACAAGCCAAATGATTGAATTTGTAGATCAACCAAATGGCAAGAAATACACAAAGAAATTTACCACCTGCAAGACAATTGTAGAGAGTCAGGTTATTTACCACTGCCCAACACTTGGCATTGAGTCACTGGGTTTATGGTCTACTCCATTACCGTAGCGGCATGTTCAGCCAGACTCACACACGCTGACTTAGTAATGACTTAGGCTCCTGAGAATTGAAGTCCCCCCCATGGGGCATGGGGCCCATGTTGGGAACCACTGATCCAGACCCCTTGAGACATGTATAAGTGAACACTTCAGTAACATAAGGAATAAGAAATTAGATACTCTCCTAGTCAACCATTATTTGGAATATAACAAACAAAGGTTTGTTATTTTGGACCTTGGATGCAGTTCAGACAAAAAATGATAAGTCCTTAGGAAAGAAAAAGACAGAATAATAAAATTGGATACATTCACTCCCAAAGGACTTAATGAAGAGATAGATTTCCTTCCTTTGATTTAGTCAAACAATTGTTTTTAGCTATGTCACTGTTTTGCCACACTTATAGGGCTGGCATTCTACCAGCTCTGGAAGTTATCAACCTGACTTTGTATCACAGCTGTGTATGTAATTCTGTATATAACGTTCCTCCTGTGAATATGTCAATTTTTCCAATAAACAGTGCTGGATATAGCTCTAAGTACAAAGAGATTCCTAATAATAACATCTATGCTATGTATATTGCCACTCTGCCACCGCTCCAAGAAGAAAACTTTCTGGGGTGTGGCCACTGCTCCTGGTTGAGTCCTGAATTACCCGAGTCAGGTCCACAGCTGCCATTGAAGCCATGAACTCCCGTGCTGCCTCCGAGCCTGCCCCCAATGAAGGCAAATTGAGGTCCCCCGAGACCACGAGTCTGGAGAACTCCAACGCCAACATGGTGACTGCCTCAAGTTGCTCAGGCAAGGAATCTGCTACACTGCAGGGAGGCAGGTACAGGAGCAAGATTCCCAACCGACCCTTAGGGCCCAACCACAGGAGCAGGGCCTCACAGCCCGGAACTTGTGGAGCCGTGGCTCTGGCGACTTCCAGTGACTTTCTGGCCACCGCCACTCCCCTTCTCCCTAGGCTGGTGCCAAATACCAAACCCAGCTGGACACAGTTCTGTCACTACACCAATGCTCCAGGAACACACACACCGACAGAGCACTGTCCCCTATCCCTGGCTGGCAGGATCCTCTCTTTCCTTCCCTCCCTCTTTCTCCCGCCCATATCTCAGGGTGGTAGTGGAGATGGTGGCCACCATGGTGTTGCCCCAGGGTCCCGCCAGGTTGCCCTGCTGTACTATGTTCCGCTCTCCACCTGGAACAGTGCGGGGAGCCTCCCGGATGGTAGTGGAGGCGGCAGCGGTGGAGGAGATGGCGGCCCCAGCATGGCCTTTTGAAGCCCACCTGGCCACCCAGCTGAGCCATGTTCTGCTCCCCACCCGGAATGTTACAATTGTAATGTAATGATGAAAAGTTTCAATGCTTTTGTAATGTAACTGTAATGGATTGAGTTATAATTGCAGGTTGGGTGTGGCCTTAGCATTTCTGTACACTTTGCACCACTGGCAAGCAATGTTTAGCAATCTAACTTTTAAAAATATCCAGCAACCATAAATAACCATTTATTTACTTCAGAATAGAGACAGTTTTTAAAATTGCAACCAACTATAATGCAATGAGAGGCCAAAGTGGCTTAGTGGTTAAGATGCTGAGCTTGACAACCAGAAGGTCAGCAGATCAGCAGTTCGAGACACAAGTACTGCATGACAGAATGAGTTCATGCCTCTGTCCCAGCTCTTGCCAACCTAGAATTTTAAAAACAAGAAATTGCAAGTAGATAAAAAGGTATCACTTTGGTGGGAAGGTTTGAGAAGGTAATCAGTGTTCCGTGCACTCCAGTGTTTATTCATGCCTGCCATATGTCCATGGAAACATCTGCAGGCCCAGACAGTGCTGGCTCTTTGGCTATAAACAGAGATGAGCACTGAACCCTAGAGTTGGATATGACTGGTTTTTGAGCAAGGGTGACCTTTATCTTTACCTATTCTAACTCTTCTTTCCCTCATCCAGTTTTTGGTCACCAAAGGGCTGTCTTCAGAGCTGGAATGGTTCTGAAGAGGCAATATATAAATGTCAAAGCTTCCCACAGCCCCCAGTCTACAATTTGGAAGCCAGTTTTTACTCTTAGGTGTCAGGTGGGAATGGTATTTTGTGGGAAGGGTTTTGTTTTTCTTGGTAAAACACAAGACATTAGATGCATAGCACCTTTTCCAGACAGTTTGAATTTGGACACTTCTGCCAATGGGGTTGGTACGGTGAGAAATTCCTTTTTCCAAAAAGATTGTGAGCAAAATTTTCCTTGGGATCTCAAGGCCAATCAGGACTTGGGGACTGGCCTGGATTTGTAGGAAATATTCATGATTTCAACAAGGAGTCTGAGACAACTCTTCTCGATGTGTACCTCCTGGAATTTCCCAAAGAGCAGTGGCCGTGCTGTCAGGGATTCTGAGAGTTGTAAAGAAAAAGTTGCTTTCACAAACTCTTGTGTGGGGCTTCACAATCCAACATTATAATAATAATTTCATGTCAGAAATTATTCTGGATTGAAAGGATTTTTGCTGGAGAAACTCTGCTGGACTTTCATGTCCCCAAGATCGTTTCCCACCAAAGTGGTCCCTATTTATCTACTTGCAATTTCTTGCTTTTCAACTGCTAGTTTGGCAGGAGCTGGGACAGACAGGCACTCAAACTATCATGTAGTACCCAGGTCTCGAACTGCTGACTTGCTGGCCTTCCAGCTAACAAGGTGAGCTTCTTAACCTATGAGCCATCGCAGCCCCAGACTCCAACACTGAAGGGATGTCACTCATTCAAGGGCCTTTCCTTATCATCTGGTTTCCTGGCCTGTTTTCTGAAACTCGCTTCCAAACAGATCAGCACCTTCTTCTCTCCCTTCCTCCCCTTTGAACAAGAAATATGAAAGGAAAATTCAGTGCCAACAGATCGAAGAAATGTGCCTTTCCTAATTGGATATCCTCCTACGCCCCAAGACAGATATTCAAACTTTTTTAAAAGACTGAAAAACAACCTGAGTTCCTTTCAAGCTATGGTTCTCACTGGGGTTTTTGGATAGCATGGAAAACCACTATCTCCTTATGGAATTTCAATGGGTACTCTGCAAGATAACAGGGTGTGGTGATTTAGTGGTTAAGACACTGAGCTTGATGACTGGAAGGTCAGCAGGCCAGTAGTTCAAGACCCAAATGCTGCATAATGGAATGAGCTCCCCATCGTCTGCCCTGGTTCCTGCCAAGCTAGCAGTTTGAAAGCAAGAAATTGCAAGTAGATAATTAGCTACCACTCCAGCAGGAAAGGTAACAGCATCCCATGCTCTCCGACGTCTAGTCATGCTTGCCACATGACCATGGAAGGAAATATCTGCAGATCCAAACAGCACTGGCTCTTTGGCTGTAAATGGTGATGAGCCCTGAAACCTAGAGTTGGACACAACTGGCATTCAAACAAGGAGGGCCTTTATGTAAGATAAGCTGTGCATCTCATGAAACATTAGTCTGTCTCATCTCTGTACTCCATGGATTCTCAACCTGCTGCCTGGGTCCAGATGTGGCCAACAATGCTATTTCTTGTGCCCCCTGCCTCCACCACACCAGGAAGTGTCATGTGGTGGAGAAAGTGGAAAATGGTTGTCCGGCCCCTGAAGCTGTCGGGGAGCATGACCCGGCTCCCGACCTATAAAGTTTGAGATCTCCTGCAGTACACCATCCAGGAATGGGATTAAAACTGCTTCTATTTATCTACATAGGCTTCTGCTTCAGCTGCTGTCTATGAACTGCTGTATAATATACACTTCTTAATATTTAACATGTAAACAAGAATTAGAAATGATTTGCTGTGGTAAGTTTCTTCCTAGGCCCTTTGCATCTTTGTTGTTGTTCAGTCGCACAGTCGATTCCGACCCTTTGAGACCCCATGGACCACTGTCCGCCAGGCACTTTTGTCCTCCACCATCTTCCTCAACTCGCTCAGCTCTGTGCCCATTGTGTCTACAATACCATCTAGCCATCTCATTTTTGTCCGTCCCCTTCTTCTTTTGCCCTCCACCCTTTCCAGCATCAAAACTTTCTCAAGTGAATCCTCTCTTCTCATTTGATGTCCAAAGTACTTTAGCTTCATCTTCACTATTTGACCTTCTAAGGAGCAGTCAGGGTTAATTTCTTCTAAGATTGACCTATTTGTTCTCCTCGCTGTCCAGGGGACTCTCAAAACTCTCCTCCAGCACCACATCTCAAAGGCATCTATTCTTCTGCGCTCAGCTTTCCTAATGGTCCAGCTCACAACCATACATTGCCACCGGAAATACCATTGCTTTGACTAGACGAATTTTTGTTTGCAATGTGATGTCTCTACTTTTCACTATGTTCCCCAGGTTTCTCATAGCTTGCCTTAGAGTGCTGTAAATACTAGATTTCTGCTTGTTGCTCAGTCCCTTTGTGCTAACTCAAGAGATAGCCTTCTGGGCCGCTTAATTTTATGTGTCAGAAAAGAATTTCAAAATCATAATTCCCATCTCCCATATTCAAAGTCATGCTCCTGTAACAGGCACCATGTAAATGTTGGCCATTATAATCTCTGACTGCCAACAAATCACAGATGGCCCTTTGTACTATTAAAGGTAACCGTCCGAGAATGAGGCCAGCATGACTGGAACATTTTATTGGTAGAACTAAATATAATTGCATCCTTCATAAAAGTAGGCATTTCAACAACCTTTTAGAAAATTCCACTTGTTTGAGAAAAAGGAATGCCAAAAGCATGCAGCAATTATGCTTTACATGTGCTTGGCAACATGAGTTCAGACCTGGTGTTTTAAGTTCCAGCTCTTTGCTTTCACTACTCATACATTTACTGTTGCTATGTACAGTAATACCTCGGATAACATTTGCATCAGATAACGCTAAAACTGCATAACGTTAAGCAATCTGGAAAAAAATTGTATCGGAAAACGTTAAAATCCTATGGGATGCATTGGATAGCATTTGCTAAAGCCTATGCCGGTTACAATGTGTCTCTATGGAGTTTTAATGTTATGCAATTCATCCCATAGGATTTTAACATTATCTAATGCACCCATCGGATAACATTAAAAATTGGAGACTTGTGGACAGTGGTGGGCATCAGCAGGTTCGCATCAGTTCGCCAGAACCAGTAGCAGAAATTCTGACTGGACCCACCCATCCAAATTTTGAAATAAAGTACAGTAAAACCCCGATTTACAAATGCCCCTACTTACGAATAATTCGACTTAGAAATTGGTTCTGCACTGAAATCCATGCCTCAAGTTACGAACATGCCCCGGTTTATGAATTAATTCCTTTTCCTCTGTGTTGCCTCGAGCGAAGCAAAAAACACCACTTCCCCTGTGGGTTTATATTTTATACACATGCAGCCTTTCTGAGCCCTGTAGGTGGCAGTAGAGTGCTTAGAGAGGAGTTCTTTGTCTGGAGTTTCAGCGCCAAAATGGCTGCCGGTTGCTGTTTCTTGCTGTATTTTTCTGAGTTTTCTGTCCATTTTCAAAGCTTCTTTAAGTTAAGGAACATCGTTTTTACTTATGCATGCTTTCCTTTCAATGCTGCTGTTGTTTTTGGGTGGTTTGATTGATTTTTGGAGGGTCAGGGGGACTTTTTTATTTTTGGAGGGTGGGGTGGGTGCTTTTTCTTTATCCCTATGGGAATGCCTCAAATTACGAACAAATTCAAGTTATGAACACGGCCATGGAACTGATTTTATTCGTAACTCGAGGTTTTACTGTAGTCCTAATTTGGGTGCAACACAGGGCTTTTCCCCCTTGCCACGCCCATCATACCACGCCCACAGTGTGGTAGTAAAATTTTTTGGAGCTCACCACTGTTTGTGGCACCAAATTATAGCGTTATCCAAGGTTTTACTGTACCTCCAACATAGGGTAACCCTGTGAATTAGTAAACTCCAAAATGTCCTGTCCTCAACAGCTCTGCTCAACTCATAAACTGAAACCTATAGTTTCCTTTAGGGAGTCAATAATATTTGGTCTTCTCCTTCTCCTTCTGCCTTCAACTTTCCCCATTGTTGAATTTTCCACTCTCTCTGTCTCTGTCTCTCTCTCATGAGGAAGTTGTGGAAAGGTTTTTTGGAATAGTAGCCATGTTAGTCTGTGGTTCAGAACAAAAACAAAAGGAATAAAACAAAAACACTGTAGCACATTAAAGACTAACTGCTATATTTTTATTGTTAGCTTTCTTGGATCAAGTCCACTTCTTCAGACAAGGAGTAAAACTTACAGGCATGATTTATATACACCAAATGCAGGGGTTAAAAAGAGAAGGTTTGCTCAAGCAGAATGACAGACAAGCAAGCATAACAATACAGCTTCCTACAGTTATCAGTAACAATAGATTATTCAGATTAGCTTTAAATAGGGTGGGGCCATTCAAGATCTCTCTCCACCCCACTGAGTCCCAGCATTTACCCCCTCCCCACTTTGTAGTGCCTCCGGCCAGGTGTCTCTCCTAGTTTGGCCCAGGGAGGTGGTGAGAGGTGAGGACAGGTTGGGCAGCCAAAGGCAACTCCTGGTTCAGCTCCACATCTCCAGAAAGGGAGGAGGCAGCAGCCACGGAGCACCTGGAGGAAAGGCAGATCCGCTGAGCTGGAGGCAGCGGCGGTGGGGTGGGCAATCAGGGTGGCAACACTGTGTCCTCCACCATCCAAATGACCAACCCTGCCTGCCACTGCCTCAGCACTTCCTGGCACGCCCCTTTCAAACTCTGCTTTTACATCCGCCCCCGTGCCCAGAAACACCTCTTAATTGATTCACTAAGGCACCAATTGACTATTGACACACTCTTGACATAAGCTGTTACCATGCACCTTTTGCCTTAGTGCACCAATGCAGATGTGTTTCGGGGCAAGGGGGTGGGTGAAAGAGCCAATTTTGAAAGGTGCCACTTGCCTTTGTTTTTAAAAAATATTCGCCTGTCCACCTCTTGGGGGAGCTAGTCACTGGGGTGCACTGGGACTTATCCTGGTGTCCCAAATGGCCACCATGGGCCTGGTCCCTATTTATCTAATTGCAGTTTCTTGCTTTTGAACTGCTAGGTTGGCAGGAGCTCGGTCAGAGACGGGAGCTCACTCCATCATGCAGTACCCAAGAATTGAACTCCGACCTTCCAGTCAGAGAGTTCAGCGTCTTAACCACTTGAGCCACCGCAGTCCCCTACAAACAGTAGGAAGGAAATAAGTTAGTCTACTGCTTTCTGGGTTCACCAAGGCTATCCTTTTAAATGAATATTGCAGACATACCTAACTTTGCAAGGATTTGCATTTCTAAATCAGGAAATAAAACAGCAAAATACAAATGTGAATCAAGTTCAGTGCACTAAAACTAGCCAAGCAAGAGTAGTTTGAAGATGTGTTTCTTGGTGCAAAGTAAAGGAATCAGTTTCATGTTATTTTAAAAAAAATATAGTACAAATTACAAAGGACAAAAGTTTCAACAAGGAAAACTTTCCAACCCTGGAATGAAACAGTAAAATTAGAAGTGTGTGCTATTCCCTTAATTCAATCTGGAGGCCAATTCAGCACATCGAACTGGATCAACAAGTGGCGTAATCTGGACCCTATCCCACGTGTTCCTGGCCACAAAACCAGTTCAAGTCAAAAGTTCTGATTGCTAGTGCTCTCGCTGGAAAACCAAAATGGACTGTCATAGAACATAAAGAGGGGAGTATACTTTCCAAATTGCAGAGGGAGGGGTTGCTGCCTGAGGAACCTTTCAAATCTGCATTTCCTGTCCTCAAGAAAAACAAAATACACTTCTTAAAAGCACTGGCTCTTGTCTACCATGTTTACACAGGCAAGAGACTGAGAGACAGACAGACAGAAAATAAAGAAAAAGTCATGGGGAAGAGCTAACCAAATACTTGGCAACAATTAAGTGGGGCCGACGAATCAGAGAATAGTGCAGGTTTCATTGCCTAAAACTTACAGAGAGTCACACAAAATAAACAGGATTTACCATTTAAGTTTGGGGTGCCCAAACTTTGGCCCATGGGCCAGATCTGGCCCCCAATGCCAATTCATCTGCCCTATGCCACCCTCATCGCTCCTGGAACTGGAAGTAAAACACACACATCTGGGTGCATTTTACTTCCACTTCTGGGAGTGATGAGGGCGGTGTACACCAGATGAATTGGCATCGGGGCCAGATCTGGCCTGCAGGCCAGATCTGTTTGGGCACCCCTTGTTTAAGCAGAAAAAATGGCAGCTAAAATCTCATCCTGTTGCAAAACATATCTGTTGCAAAATAGATTGCAAGGTGTGTTTTACTTCCACTTCTGGTGGGAGGAACCAGGTGACCGGCCTGCTAAACCATGTGACTGGCCCACAGCCCAAAAATTTTGGGCACCCCTGACTTAAATAAACAAATTACAAGGACAAACGGAAGATATATAACATTAACAAGATAAAACGTGTGGGATGGCTCAAAATTAAGCTGAGTCTTCAAGCAACAAAGCAACACTACTACATTTGCAAAATCTTGTTTGACTGCTACTAAGTTGGGTAAAGAGAATGAGAAGTAACTGAATATGAAACTGTAGTGATGTCATATATTGTGCCTCATAAGCATTTTAAATTGGAGAGTGATTGTCAGAGGTCTTGCACCATTGCATGACAGAGCTGTCCACCAGCAAAATAAGCTCCCTTCCAGATTATACCACTTGGTCATAAACAAGCCTTAAATAGGTATGGTGAAATTGCCTCATGAGAATAACTAAATTTTGTCTTTTGAGACTTCAGGTGTGAGATTTTGCAATGTCAAGTGTCATGAGATCACAGTATCTGTTCCCACCAGAAGCCACAATTTTCTCCATTTTTTGGCATCCAGCAGACTCCTGTTCCTCGGACACATCCTTCCAGTGGTGGGTTGTCAAAATTTTTACTATCCCACTGTTATGTCATCACAGTGTGGGTAGAGCTAACATCATGATGTCATGGGTGGGGCCAAATAAAATAAAGAAAATAAATAAAATAAAATAAAAATAAGCACACACACACACACCCCTCAATCCACCCACCCACCCACCCACAACACAAACCTGTAAATAAATAAAATAAATAAAATAAAATAAAAATTACATTAAAATACACCCAAACACCCACCCACCCCAAACACAAATCAACCCGCCCCAAACACAAACCTGTTACTTACCTGTAAGTGCCTGGGCAGCACCATGTTGCAAAATGAATATGGCCATCGTACCAGTTCTCTAGGATAATATGCTTTAATGCAAATGTAAAACAGCTGTACCTCCTTAAGGGTTCTCCAATTGGAACAGCAATTGGAACAGCACAAGTGTAGCTTATTGATGAGGTAACTCCAAGACTTTCCTTAAAAACCCCAAGCCAGGCCGCTAGGCCTGCCGGCTGCCAAGCCTTTTTAAGAACTGTGGTAATACGTCAATATAGGTAAAGGTATTAAATACACATTAAAATACACACAGACACACCACATCCAAAGGTGAGTCACTTCCCCTGGGGAGCAGGCTATAGGGAGCTTCAGGCTACCAGCTTCTCTTCCTCCTCCCCGCTTGGGAGGACAGCAAGGATGCCGTGCATATGTGTCAAGCACTGTAGGTTTGCATGCACACAAAGTGCTTGGTGCACATGCGCAGTGGAGGAACCAGTGAAAAGGTAAGCCCCGAAGGTGGTTCCCCCCAAAAGTTGCTACTGGTTCTCCGGGGCACTGGGAAAAGTTACTATCAGTTCTGGTGAACTGGTGCGAACCTATTGCATCCTATCACTGCATCCTTCTCACCCTGAGCATTTTTGAAGACATCCCCTTAGATTTTCAATTAGAAGATGCTGAAAGGAAGGAAGAGAATTCACTCCTCTTTTCTACAAATGAAGTTTCAAGTACAGTACAGTGGTCAACGTAATTCATGCATTCCATGGCACATTTCTTACAGTGAAAATTACTTTAACTGAAATGTGGTTCCCCATAGGAATGCAGTGAAAACTAATTAATCTGTTCTGGATGTCAGAAAAAAGCCAAAGCAACAACAGCAACCCCCCAACAACACTAAAACAACACTATTTTTTCTGTTCAAAATTCTTTGTAAAGTGGTGAAAAATTCTAAAGTGCACTTTATGAAGAGTTTTGAACAGGGGAAAAAAGCGTGTTTTTTTGGGTGTGTGTGTGTGTGTGTGTTTCCTGACATTTGGAACAGATTAAATTGGTTTTCAATGCATTTCTATGGGAAACCATGCTTTGCACCATCTAGTGGCCTGCTCTGGTAATGACCCGACATTCAGCTGTTTGTTCCACCACCACCCCGGAAATACTGGATACTGCTTTTAAGCTGCTGAAATGCACCAAAAATGAAGCAAAAAATTCCAGAAAAAGAGCAGAAATGCTCCAAATGCCCTCCCACTGCCATGGAAAGCCACAGTGGATACCCAAGCAGCCCCAAAAAAGCCTCATTATGTGAAATAAATCTGTTAACCAAGCCACTATTTTATCTGGATTTCCTTTCACTAATGGAATATTACATTAACCAAACCGTTCATTAACTGAGGTTCCACTGAATGTAGATCTCAAGTGGAGTAAAGGACAAGTGAGACAAGCTATAAGCTTTGAGAGAAAATGTGAGATCTGAGGAGAGATGCCAATCCCTATATGTCCCATTCTTGCATGTTGGAAATAAGAAATTGCAAAAGACATCTCTTCATCTTTGGGAAATTTCTCAATTCCATCCTTCCATTTGTGAAGGTGATTTTATATGTGAAATGTTCATAAGATGTATGCAGAACTGGAATCACAGTTCTTTAAATTCACAGAACTCAAGCTATTTAAAGCTTTGCTGGATTGCTTGTCTCTCTCCTAATAATCAGCCAGTACATTTGTACTTGCTGTGTATGCTTGCTTAGATTCTTGTTGGAAAAAGAGGCTAGTTTCCAAAAATATTTTGCACAAATTATGGAAACTCTGAGAGAGGACAGCTTTTTTGTCACATTCTTGGATAGAGACAAAGAATATTACCAGACACTTGAAGTGCTGGTGAAGGTATCTTGTTGAGTAAAGAAAGCCTAATTTGATAGAGACAAGGAATTTCTTCTTAGCCCTAGTTCTGAGATCAGGTTAAAAGAATGTAATGACTCCACATGGAGTGTGTGTGTTTTTTAAGAGAAATGCACTACGCACTGAGTTTGAATTTGCAAACAGCCTTTCCCTTAGGTACCCTTTCTGCTAGTGAATTATGCAGTAGTTCTCGGTTTGAAACCATACAGAGCAAACAAAATGTGGAACATTTTTATGTTAATTTACAATTGTCCAGAGGCTTTGGAGAGTGGCATGACAACTGCCAAACAAGATTTGACTAGATGATTTCAGCTGTGACTTGAGGCACATATTGCCTTCTAAGGAGAAGTGCTGGGACGGAAAAGATTTGCAGCTGGAGAAAGAGGGGACAGACTGAGTGTTTGACCCTGGAAACCTATTGTATAACAGATGGTGAAACCTCCAGACTCTAAATTCTCAGTGTGAGACAGCCTTTGCACCTCTCAAGCATGTAGCCACAGAAGCAGTTGTCAAGAGTTATTCAGTGATCCCTATGGGTTTGACTAATAACAATGTGATCGGGTGAAAATCTATTAATAAACCAATTTAGCCACATAAAAAGCTGGATCTAACATGCAGAGTATCTGTACCTGATCCAAAATATGAAGAGGGGGGGGGGGTTTGGACTAAAATCTCCAGTATACCCCAGTCTCATTGGCTGAGATATTCTGGGAACAGAAATGAATGAAAGAAAGAAAGAAAGAAAGAAAGAAAGAAAGAAAGAAAGAAAGAAAGAAAGAAAGAAAGAAAGAAAGAAAGAAAGAAAGAAAGAAAGAAAACGCTCCTAACCAGAGGGTTCCTGTTCAGTCTGTCATGCCCTCTTCTAGGATTTCATTCCTTTCCACTCCAATGTATTCCTTTAAAAACAACAACAACAACACTATTTTACCTTTTCATCTCCAACTCATAACATCCAATGATTTGGCCCTGTGGATCATTGTCAATCTTCACTGGTTTATCTTTTGGTTTGCCTCCCTTGTGTGTGTGTTTTGTTTTTGTTTTAGTCTTTTAAAAAAATACTTAAAACACTTGTATGAACTTTATGGTTCACTCAAACATGCAGATAATTGTGCCTCCAGACTCGGTTATTGTAATGCACTCTACTTGGGGCTACCCTTGGCGACCATTCAGAGGCTTCAGCTGATCCAGAATTGTGGTGCTTGAGTTGTGATGGGGTGCAGACATTATGCTCATGTGTCACCACTTCTCCAGGAGCTGCACTGGCTCCCAGTGTGCCTCTGGGTGCAATTCAAGGTGCTGGTTATTACCTTTAAAGCCCTACATGGTAGTGGGCCAGGATACTTAAGAGACCGCGTCACCCTGAGAACATCTCTCCATCCCACTAGAGCAGATCAGAGAGGCTCTCTGGTAGTACCTTCAGCTAGAGAGGCTCATCTCTCTAGCATGAGAAGGAGGGCGTTTTCTGTGTCCACTCCGGCTGTATGGAACCTCCTGCCAACAGAGTTACGTCTCCAGATGGAGTTGCTGCCCTTTAGGAAAGAAGACCTGGCTGGCGGGGCATGTGTGGGGAGTGGGGCAGACGGCCAATTTGGTTGTTTGGCTTGTTTAAATATCCCACCTCTCTCCTCTGTGTTTTAAACTTGAATTTTAATTTTTATATATGTGTTTAAATTGCTTTTAGTTGTAAAGCCGCCCTGAGTCTTCGGAGGAGGGCGGGGTACAAATGAAATAAATAAATAATAAATAAATAATAAATAAATAAATGATATATCACTTGTCACTTTTTTCATTTGTTATTTCTACCACTTGTAATACTTTTAGGCATGAATTACAGCATGTCCTCATAATCCTCTACACATGAATTACAGTACAGTATGTGCAAAAAAGTGTTCAACTATGTGCAAGTTTGTGGTTGCCCATGTGGCTACTACTAGGCTGTTAGATCAGCAGCATCACACATCATGTGATTTCAAGACCTAAACCTGAAAGCTAGTGGCAAGTTCTTTTCACACGGTTAGAAATCTTATGATGACCCAAGGCAATACAGTAATAACTCGGATAACGTTTACCTTGGAGAACGCTAAAATCGCATAACGTTAAGCAATCTGGGGTGGAGAATTGGATCGAATAACGTTAAGGTACAATGGGATGGATCAGATAACAACCGTTAAAGGCTGTGCGGTTACAATGTACAGTAATACCTCGGATAACGTTTACCTCAGATAACGCTAAAATCGCATAACGTTAAGTAATCTGGGGAGGAGAATTGGATCGAATAAGCCTGTGCGGTTACAATGTATCTCTATGGAGCTTTAACGTTATCCGATGCATCCCATAGGATTTTAACATGCATCAGATAACACTAAAAATCAGATAACACCAAGATTTGTGGAATCAAGTTTTAGCGTTATCCGAGGTTTTACTGTATCTCTATGGAGCTTTAATGTTATCCGATCCATCCCATAGGATTTTAACATGGATTGGATAACACTAAAAATCGGATAACACAAAGACTTGTGGAACCAAGTCTTAGCATTATCCGAGGTATTGCTGTATTAGGTAAAGGTCACCCTTGCTTGAAAGCCAGTCGTATCTGACTCTAGCCAGCACTGTCTGTGTCTGCAGACAGTGTAGTCATGTAGCAGGCATGACTAGACACCGGAGCATATGGAACTCTGTTACCTTCCCACCAAAGCAGTACCTATTTATCTATTTGCAATTTCTTGCTTTCCTGCTGCTAAGTTGGCAGGAGGTTGGACAGAGATAGGAGCTCACTCTGTCAAGCAGTACCCAGGTCTCGATCTGACCTGTCAACTTCCAGTTGTCAAGCTGAGCATCTTAACCACTAAGCTGATGTTACTATTATGCTATAGTTGCAATATGTTGCACGTGGGCATGCACACATGCACAACAGGCAGGTGATGTAGACACTTCATGAATTTAAAAGCTAAACACTTGAATTCCATCAGCAGAAACAAGAACTGCAGCTGCTCTACTAGCAGTGGTGGTGAACCTTGACACTCTAGGTGCTCTTGAATTTCAATTCCCAGAAGCCCTGATCAGTAGGAGTGCTGACTTGGGTTTCTGGTAATTGAAGTCCAAGAACACCTGGAGTGCCAAGGTTCACCACTACTGCGTCTTCTAGAACATGTAAGAGAATGAGAAAAGACAAGTGTGCCTCTGAACATGACTACATGGCATGTTTTGAAACCAGGGGAATAGACTCCAAAATCTAATGCTGTTAGACTGGTGAAATTTTTATGAAATGTCGGGTTCAAAACCTGAGATTTAGAGATTGGACCCTAAAAAGTGAGTGTCTGAGCAATTGTCTCAGTGCAATTGCTGCCAACATATTCCTTTTTGTGAAGATGCATGCCATGAAATAGTCTTGAGCAATGACGATGTTAGTCCATGTAGCTTGATTGTCATTTATAAAGAATTAAATGTGTGTGGGGGCTGTGAGATGGGGTAAAGAACCTTCTTAGACTACAAGACCAAGAATTCCCTAGCCAACATGGACATCGGTTGGCATATTCTGCAAGTGTTAGTCAAGAGAAGAATTGTTTCCAGTTTCTGTTTCCATCTGTGCATTTAAATCATTTATCCCAAACGTTGCTCCAGAACAGAATTAAAATAGAAACAAAGATAAAACAACAATTTGCCTTCTAAAATCACCATAGCTGTGATGTAACAATAAAGCATAAAATATTAAAATGTCAACAGAAGGAAATAGAAAAGAACTGTACATCTTTTTTTAAGTATCCAGAGCAAGGAAGGGAAAAATTGCTTTCTGGGGCTACATATCTCCGAAACCTGTGGCCAACAATTTCCTCCCCTATTTGACCCAAGTAAATTGTTTTTGTAAGTAAAGGAAGAAAATCCAACAAGTTCATTTACTTGGTGGCAAAAATATAATGAAATTGCATGGATAGCTCAACAAATTAGGCATTTCAGTTCTCCACTATGCAAAAAGAAGAGCCAACTTATGTGGCTTAGAGCAAGCTGTATAATTCCAAGGTGCCCCAGAAGGAGGGAATGGTAAACCAAGTTGCCATAATGTCAGAATTGTCTTGAAGGCACACAGAAAAATATAATAATAACAAAGCAAATAACTAAGTAGGCTTTAATAGTGGCTCAAGTCACTAAGACGCTGACTGGGAGGCGGAAGGTCAGCAGTTCGATTCCCAAGTACTGCAGGACGGAATGAGCTCCCGTCTCTGTCCCAGCTCCTGCCAACCTAGCAGTTCGAAAGCAAGAAATTGAAAGTAGATAAATAGGGACCACTTTGGTGGGAAGGTAACAGCGTTCCGTGCGCTCCGGTGTCTAGTCATGCCTGCCACATGACCATGGAAACGTCTGCAGAAGCAGATAACGCTGGCTCTTCGGCTTAGAAACAGAGATGAGCACTGACCCCTAGAGTCAGATATGACTGGCTGGCTTAGTGGTTAAGATGCTGAGCTTGATGACAGTTTGAGACATGAGTATTGCATGACGGAGTGAGCTCCTGTCTCTGTCCCAGCTCCTGCCAACCTTGTAGTTCGAAAGCAAGAAATTGTAAGTAGATAAATAGGTTAGTGGGAAGATAACAGCATTCTGTGAGCTCTCGTGTCTAGGCATGCCTGCTACGTTTCCATGCAAACTTCTGCAGACACAGAGAACATCGGCTCTTTGGCTAGAAACAGAGATGAGCACTGAACCCTAGAGTTGGATACGACTGGCTTTTGAGCAAGGGTAACCTTTACCTTTACCATTACTTCAAACATGCCATCCCAGGCAGCTGGCTCACTCTGCCTAAAAATGGTGCTGGGCCTGATTCCCAATGTAGGCTCATGTGGCCAGAAAATCACACAGGTCAGTCAGCAATACTTAATAAAAATTATTTATTTATTTAGAAATGAGTTCGATGAACGTCTTACATTTTGGTTGGGTGGTCTGGCAGCTTTTGCGATGTAATGAAAATAATGTACATTTGATGAGCTGCCACCACAAAACTAAAGCACCCATGAAAATAATTGTTACATCGATAGAAAGCTCATGTCGGCGACTTTCAGAAATGTAAAGAGCCATTGGCAAAAAATACGAAGCAATCAAGTCATTGCTTCCGAAAGTTGCCTTGAAAAAATGCAATCTTCGCTGGGGGGGGGGTTGGTTTCCGGAGACCCAGCGACCAAGCCACACAACCGATACAGGTGACCCAAAATGTGTTTGAAAGAGGAAAGAATAACCTTTGTAATGACACTATTACATTTGAAATTGGACTTCGGGGGAAAACTATGAAGCATTTTACAAAAAAACCACTCAAACGAGGTCACAAAAACACAAAAATAAAAGGGAAAACTGTGTTAGAAACTGAATATGACAACTTCCTGAGGTGAATACAGTTCGAATACAACATGTGGAGAAGAATGACACCGAAGCAGGAATCAACAACAAAGATATTAAGGAAAAACTCAACTCATAAAAATGACATTTTCGGGGGAGGTGGTTGGCGGTGAGCCTGTAACCAAACCAAACAATCGATTGAAATTATCCAAAGTGCAATTGATAGAGGACATAATAACCTTTCTTGTGACACTTATACAATTTGGATCTGATTTCAGACACATTTTCAATGAAGGTTTAAAACAAAAAAGCACTTTCTTTCTAACCTTCTTTCCTTCAAAAAAAAGTCTCTCTCTAACTCTCGCCTTCTTGCTGGATATGGAAGTAAACAGGCTGTCAACATGTTCATTTGGGTCCTGATTCTCTCCCCCCCCCCCCGACACACTTTTAAAAGTCTGGTGGCAGCCGCTATCAAGCCACTGCTTGCCTTCAAAATAAAAAGGTTCCCTTTTAAACTGGCCGCAGGGTTTGCTAGCCAGGTGAGAGCAGGCTTTCTACAGTGTGGCTATACATTGCTAGCCAGGCAATGTACAGCCACACTGTAGGGGAGGAGAAATGTGTTGAATTATGCTCATTAGTTAGTGCAACTGTCATTTTTGAGAGGCAGCTTCCAAGTGCAGTGACGTAATCACTTTCCATTGGGTCTTTTGATGTTCAGCAACACTGTAGGGGAGGAGAAATGATTTTTCTTTATTATTTTGTATGCTAACATGTTTGCTAGCCAGGCGAGAGCAGGCCTTCTAAAAGTTTTACTCATGAGGAGAACCATGCTTGCCCATGTCCAGACAGTGTTACTATACCAGGTACAGTATTTCTCAGTCCCTTTATGCAGTTCAAGAATGTAGTTGAGATATGTTACAAGAAGTTACTAGAAGTTCATTTGTTTCTTATGCCTAGTTGAAGCACAAGCCTTTGTTTGTGATTTCTTGGGCATCCAACTAGTCTTTTGCAGCTGCCTGCTTAACACACACAGTTTTGATTATACATCCAATAAAGAAAAAAGGATTATATATAGAATCCTTTGTACCCTCTCATATACATAAATCAGATTATTTTATTTGTAAATGACTAAATATGTTCACTATGGCAAACCTGTTACCCCAAATCCAGAAAACCCCATTTTATTTCCATGTATTTATTTATTTATATTTTATTTTCAATAAAATACTTTTAACCTTTATTTTCTATTTTCCCCATAACTCAACCCACTAGGCTTACATGTCCATAGGCACTACACTGTACACACAACCATCCATGTCACTTGCAGGTAGATAACTGCAAGGATCATTTTTTAATTAATTTTTAAAAAGTCAAACCACTATTTATAAAGCCCCATTCAAAAAGCCTTGCTGTAGCGGAGACTTCAAGTGAAGTTCAATGCAAGTCTATAGAGCAGATTCAAGCTCCCCTGCTCCATAGGCTTTGTATTGGCGCAGGGGGAGAAACTGCAATAAGAGGGAAAGTTAAAAGCAAGAGTAGTTCTGACTTCAAAGGCAAGAGCCCCGACACAATGTATCCAGTTGTTTGATTCAATCAGACTTCAAAGGTCTTCAAAGGTTTCAAAGCTTTCTAGGCTTTCCTCGAAAGTAAGGCTGGTAAAATGATTGCTCTTGCCTAGTTGTTTTAAGGCTGTAAATGCGGGCTATTTAAAAATGGATTTCCCCCGCCTTTATCCTTCCATCAAAAAGTCAAGCCGTGGCGGCAACAGCAGTCACAAAAATTAACCTTTTTAGGTCCTGGAGAGATTTAAATTAATCACAGTTAGGTTTAAAATGCATTTTCCCCTCTGCCAAGCCACAGCTGACTATAGATGTAGTGGACTTAACCTTTTCATTCCCAGTTGTGTTAATTTCATTCGCTGTTATGCCTAGGATGTCCTAAAAATTAATTAATAAGCGGCAGGTAGAGTCTAAGGACGTTACTGTTAGGGATTAGTCCGTGAATTCGATGTGTTGAACTATGCTCATTAGTTCATTTATTTCTTTTGATCTGAAATAAAAGAAATAAATGAACTAATGAGAATAATTCAACACATCAAATTTACAAACTAAATCCTTGACAGTAGTGTCCTTAGACTCTACCTGCCGCCTTGCCACCTTTCCCCCCCAACTTATATCGCTGCCCCACTCCGGAGACTCTGGGTGGCTCACAAGAAGAATATGAACAGATCAACAATCTAAAAACCCCATTAAAACACATCCACCCAAGCAATAGATTAAGAAACTGAGAAATAAAAATTACCCAATATCAAAATACAAAGTTAATTTTTTTAAAAATAAAATAAATTAAATTAAATTCGATTGAGTTGGAAGATAAGAAGAGAGAGAGCATTTACTGGGTTAACCAACAGATTGGGGTTGCCCTATTGCTGGCACCCCATACCTGCCCTGCCAGCCATGTCTTTAAAACTTTCCTGAAGGGCAGCAACTCCATCTGGATTGCCCTGGAAACAATATAATGCAGTAGTCTTCCATTTGCCTTCCACATCGCAACATGACATCCATACCATTGATCCATTTCCAGGGGTCACTTTCTGGTCCTGAGTCTTTTTGGCACACAAAATCCCCAGGCCAGTATTGATGAAGCTGCTGCCCTCCATCAAGATGGTTTCAAGTGAGATTTAATCTACTTCAGGATCATCACGCTTTCCTGTGGACTTTGCCACACAAGGTCACTAGTCCTCAGGTTTGTCAGGTTAGTTAACCGCTGCCTGATGATTGGTGTTGAGTCACTGGCAATACGGTCTACTCTATTACCATAGCAGGATAACCTGGCCAGACTTTGTAAAATGTATAAAAGTGCAAATCCATTAAAATATGATAAACCATTATGGGGTAAGTTATGTAATGCACCTACAGAAAGTATAAATAACTGCTAAATGTTTTGTTTGGGGCTTCTCTCCCTCATGTTTGGGTAAGAGACATTCAGATGATTTCCTTGATCAAATAAAGTTGCTGCTGCTTCTATCATGTCCAAATCAAACTTTGGACTGCCAAAATGAAGCCTTTCGTTTTGTTGTCATTGGCTAACATTAAGTTCTCATTGGTACATGTTACTGGCTGTAATTGGCAGACCAGTAAATGAGTCAAGTTGTGTTTCACTTCACATTCACAACACGTGTTGATGTCTGCCAGAAGTTCCTACTTGAGCATGTTGGTCTTACATTTAGGGACTCAACCATATCCTCCTTTAATGTTATCCCTTGTCCATTAAGCTCCTTCCTCCATCTTCTAATTTGGTTTTGTTCTTGGGAGGCAAGCAATGAGAAACCTGGGGAGCATAGTGAAAAGTAGAGACATCACATTGCAAACAAAAATTTGCATAGTCAAAGCAGTGGTATTCCCTGTGGCAACGTATGGTTGTGAGAGCTGGACCATTAGGAAAGCTGAGCGCAGAAGAATAGACGCCTTTGAGATGTGGTGTTGGAGGAGAGTTTTGAGAGTCCCCTGGACAGCGAGGAGAACAAATAGGTCAATCTTAGAAGAAATCAACTCTGACTGCTCCTTAGAAGGTCAAATAATAAAGATGAAGCTAAAGTACTTTGGACATCAGATGAGAAGAGAGGATTCACTTGAGAAAGCCTTGATGCTTGGAAAGGTCGAGGGCAAAAGAGGAAGGGGCCGGCCCAAGATGAGATGGCTAGATGGTATTGTGGAGACAATGGGCACAGAGCTGAGCGAGTTGAGGGGGATGGTGGAGGACAGGAGTGCCTGGCGGACAGTGCTCCATGGGGTCGCAGAGGGTCGGAATCAACTGTGCAACTGAACAACAAAGCCCTCAAGAATGTTTGTTCTTGTCATAAAGCTCTTCTTGAATCTGAGCTGGCGGACTTGAGACTCATATCCGTTCAGAGGATGTCAAGGGTTATTCTTTTGCTTAGTTCTCTCGCTACTACTTCTCTTCTTATCTTAGGTGGAGCAATACCAACAAGAGGATATATTTTCTCAACTGTTGTAGGTTTGAGGTATCCTGTCACTATACACATTAACTGCATTGCCAACTTATTTTGTGTGTGTGGATGTGCTCAGTACTGGAGCAGCATACTCTGCCATAGAGACACTCAGAACCAAAGCTGATGTATGCAGTGTTAATGATGGAGTTCCCCATTTATAGTTTGTGAGGTTCCTGATGATGTTGTTCCTTGTACTAACTTTAGCTTTGGTATTCAGGCAGTGCTGCTAAAAGAATCCTGCTGGCCTGGTTAATTAATTGTGATCCACGTAATGAGGTGGTCGCAACAACCCAAAGCCCTAAAGCCTATGATGATCAGGTGGGCTGGGCTGAATTAATTGGAGGAGATACACTAGCAACTAGCAGCATCCCAAAATGTGAAATACATTACCTTTTAACTGCTAATCTGCTTTGGCAACATTCTCAGCTCAAAAGCTTCAACTGTATATCATCCTTCAGCTCAAAGTATCTTCCCCGTATATGGATTTTAGACTTTAGAGCCTTGTAAAGAATGTTTCCTATTTTCCCTCTATTTAATGTTCTGACCACTCTTTCCTTTAGGGCTTTAGAATACAGTATACATCTAAAAACACATAGCTTCAGCCTTTGCTATCTTGAAAAGAAGGGTTGGGAAAATTTGTTTCAGTTTATCTTTTTCTAAGATTCGTTTTCAAAAATTTAACAGATTCATTTCATGTTTGGAATAGGAGTGGGGAGTTAATAAAAACCACATCCAAACATAGAGATATCTGAAACTGGCAGGTTTTCCCATTTAACCTAAAGCTTTGAATACTTAATTTTGACTCTCTCTATTCTTGACCGTATTAGTACTGAATTAGATTTGCCAGCTTTTTATCCTGAGAAGATTTTCCTCCTATTTAAAATATATATAAGAAGCAAGCACAACATGGCCATCTCTGTATTTGTTGAATTTGGCAAATCAAACCTCTGCAAATCAAACATTCACAAAGAACTTAAGGCTTTTTTAAAAATGGAATGCAGGAGAAAATGAAGCTGGGAAATCTTTCTGCTTTTATTCCAACTGTATGATGCTACTGGCCCACACTATAGACAATACTGGAGTAAATGGACAAACCATCTGATTTCATTTTAGAGCAACATCCCAAAATGTCTCCTCATAATGTTAATGTGAGTCCAGAATGGTTAAAAACCCTGATCAATGACATGTAGAGCAGGGGTGCCCAAACTTTTTGGGCTGTGGGCCGGTCACGTGGTTCCTCCCACCGGAAGTGGAAGTAAAATGTGCCTTGCAATCTGTTTTGCAACAGGATGAGATAGATTTTAAGCTGCCATTTTCTCTGCTTAGACTAGGGGTGCCAAACTACAGCCTACAAGCCAGATCTCGCCCCAGTGCTAATTCATCTAGCCCATGCCTCCCTCGTCACTCCCAGAAGCGGAAGTAAAATGTGCCCATATGTTTACTTCTGCTTCTGGGAGCGACGAGGGTGGCATGGGGCAGATGAATTGGTGTTGTGGCCAGATCTGGCCTGGAAGCCATAGTTTGGATACCCCTGATGTATGTAATGTAATTGCATGTAATGAATAACGTTTGGCTGGATAGGTGAGTGAGTCTGACACTGGGGAAAAGTAAGTCTGCATGACCTTGGATGAGTATTCCTAGAAAAAGGGAATGTTAAAAGAGCCTTGTTGATGCAGTGGTTAAAAGGCTGTACTGCAGCCAAAACTGCTGTCATTGTGAGTTTGATCCTGACAGGAGATTATGGTTCTACTCAGCTTTCCATCTTTATGTGGGGGACAAAATGCTAATTACCTTGTGAACTGCCCTTGCTTGAAAGCCAGTTGTATCTGACTCTAGGGTTCAGTGCTCATCTCTGTTTCATAGCTGAAGAGCTATGAAGAACTGCCCAGAGAGTGCACTAAATTCCAATTTGGCATAAATGCTATGGTGCACTAAATGCTATGGGGCATGCTAGATGCCAAATATAACTGCTAATTGCTAAATCATGTCTGGCTACTCTATACCTGGAAAACCTTGGAAAGGGATGTCATAAGTTGGAACTGACTTGACAGCGCATTTTTTTATTATTATTACAACATACTTCATTTTCAATGAATAAACAAATTAGTCTGGATCTACATACTAAAGAGGCTTCCTGGCATTCTGCTGTATTTGAAGGGTCAGCCATTTAGTCAAATCAAACAAGTTTTCTTTATAGTGATAGGCCATGATTAACAAAACAGACTCATGCCAAATGAGTCCTTTTAGAATTCATTGGATCTGCTTGAACAATGATCTAATATGCATGTGGATGAATATTTTCTGAGCTTGTCCAAGGAGGCAGCTGGTACTTCCTTGTGGATATGCTAAGTCCTGTTTTTCCCAGTAGACCAATCTCTGTTCATAACATGAAAAGGTGGAGATCAGACACAATGATGTGCATGGAGCATAAATGCTCTGTCCACAGAGAAATCAGAATCTGACCAAGTCTTTAGCAGACACAAAGGTACTAGGCACAGAGACCTTAATACTGGATTTTTTTTAATAGTCGCTCTGTTAGTCTGTATTTCAAGCATATCAGAGAATAAACAAAACAAAAACACTATAGCACTTTGAAGACTGCTATATTTTAATGTTAGCTTTCATGGATCAAGTCCACTTCATCAGACATGGGAGCGAGACTTCATGGCATCAGTTTATACCAGGGGTGCCCAAACTACAGCATGCGGGCTGGATCTGGCCCCAGTGGTAGGCAGCAAAAATGTTCACTACCACACTGTGGGTAGAGCCTACATTCTGGACGGAGCCTACATCATGGGCGATCTAGTCATGCCTACCATATGGCCATGTATACATCTGCAAACACAGGCAGCACTGGCTCTTTGGCTGTAAATGAAGATGAACATTGCACCCTAGAGTCGGATATGACTGGCTTTTGAGCAAAGGAGACCTTGAACCACTTGCAGGGACAAGACCTGATGTCAAATTTGAATACCAATCAGGGATCTTCTGTTATTAGGGAAAGGTTGCCCTTGCTTGAAAGCCAGTCGTTACCAAATCTGAGGTTCAGTGCTCATCTCTGTTTATAGCCAAAGAGTCAGTGGACTTGATCCACAAAAGCTCACATTAAAATACAGCAGTTAGTCTTTAAGGTGCCACAATGTTTTTGTCTTTTTGTTTTGTTTACTCTCTGATATGCTTGCACAGAATAAAACTTTTTAAATGGTAACTGTGTTAGCCTGGGCAGGGCAGGGAGGTGGGCATCGCCATCCAATTTTGCTAACCCTGTCCACCTGAAGGCCACCCAATTTCACCACCACCCTGCCCGAAGGCCACCCAATTTTGCTACACCCACCCCCACCCCCCGCCGGGGAGGTGCAAACCTGTTACTGTCCACCACTGTCTGGCCCCCGATGCTAATTTATCTGGCCTGCACCACCTGCACTGTTCCTGGAAGTGGAAGTAAAATGCACCTGCGCATATGCAGAACAGTGTTGTAAATGCACCTGTGGCTGTCATAAACATGTTTACTAGGCACATTTACAAAAGCCACGGGTGCATTTACGGCAACATTCTGCACATGCACAGGCGTGTTTTACTTCCGCTTCTGGTGGGAGGAACCACATGACTAGCCTACTGAACCACGTGAACGGCCCACAGCCCAAAATTTTTGGGCACTCCTGATTTATACACATAAGGTACAGAAGTACAGAGTGATTGGTTAAACTCATTAGGAAATGTTCAATGGCAGGTGTTTGTTTTGTATCTGTTGTGACTTGGGGTCCTGGATGTGAGGAGGAGGAGGACTTTCAGCTGGCCCAGCTGCCTGCTGCCTGCTCCAACTTGGAATCTGAGCCTGAGGAGGACCTCTTGTCAGTCCCCCAGGCCATGGCTGGCTTAGATCAGGAGGCCAGGTCAGAGGACATGGACATGGCACCGGCCTTAGGGCTAGCTGTTACTTCGGAGCCTGCCCAGCAGGGCCAATCCGGGCTGGAGGATTGGAGTTTGACAACTAGGACAGATGCCAGCAGGCAGGCTACTCAGGAGCAGGCCGGCATGCCTGCTCATTACAGGGTTTCATTGAGGCATCAGATGCAGCTGAAAAGGAGGAGGGCCCGGGCATACCTCCCGAACAGACCCTTAGCTGTTAGGTCTGACTCCCCTTAAAGGAGAGGCAGGCCCTTGTCAGTCCAATTTGTCAGTTTGGTGAACCCAACGCTGACCTTGATTTCCTGGATTCTGAACATCATTGGACTGTGACCTTGACCACTCTCTTGGATGATCCCTGCACCTCTAGTACAACTCCACTGGCTCCTGACCTCCAGACTGGCAACAAAGACTCTGCTCTGCTCCTGAACCCTGAAGTAAGGAGAAGCTCCCCTTCCCACATTGTAGCTCTAACCAGCTATAGAGCTCTGCTGGTGACGGGCTCTGACACTATCCTCCTGCTATTTGCAATTGGAAAAAGAGGGAAATCCACAACTAATCCAAAGAGAATCTACCATTACCAGTTATATAAAGCCATATTGATTTTTATACTTATCTGTCATGCTAACCAATCGCTCCGTACCTCTATACCTGATGTGTATAAATTGATGCCATGAAGTTTCACTTCCATGTCTGATGAAGTGGAAAGCTAACATTAAAATATAACAGTCTTCAAAGTACTGCAGCATTTTAGTTTTGTTTATTCTCTGATATGCTTAATACTGGGAGAACCCAATATTTTGCCTTGTAGTTCACAACATGACAAATAAACCAGAGATTTGGAAAGTTATGTTTTTGGACTACAACCTTTAGAATCTCTATGAGGCATGCTAGCCAGGGGATCATGGGGCATGTAATCCAAAAAGTAGCTTTTCTAGGCTCTGGTGATTACTTTATAATCTCATTCAGTTTATCATGTACAGTATATGGAAACCTTATATAAGTGAAAACTGTAACTCAAATAAGTAAGTATTTCCACTCACAAAGTACCATTTTGGCAAATATTTTATTGGAGTGATTAAAATGTAACTCCCCGTTCCGTTGGAAGGAAATAAAATGAAGTCATTTATAGTGGCTACATTTATAGAGCAAAGTATTTGTTTACTGTATTAATAAATTTAATTTTTTACTAGCTGTCTCTGAGCCACGCAACAAAATCTCAGGGGAGAAAACCACATCATTTTTTCCTACAAACTATACTTTATCAATTGAAGCAAAAACCCTGTGTATTCCTCAGAGCTTAGAATGCTATTTAAAGGTAGTTAACTTTAATTCCCAAACACCCAAATGAACCCCTCCCCCAATAAACTTTGATTTCCTGTTTCTCCAAACTAACTTCTAGTTATCTTTGGCCTCTAGTACTAATGAAACTCTCGGACCACCCACATTCACAATAGCATGAGGCAGTACACAAACTTGCATGCATACCTGCAAAAATAATCATATTACAATTATGCTGGGGGGAAAGGAGTTATTGGCTAAAATCTAGTAGTAATTTACAACTAGAGCAGGCCCATAAAATTAGTGGGAAATCGTCAATTGTTTAATGGGCTACTCTAGTTACAACATACTACTGGATTTTAGCCCCTAAATTAATGTACCTCCGAAGAGAAGAGCCAGTTAGCATAATCCTGGGCCAGCCACACAGACACATGATGCCTCTAGAAAAAGGGAATGGTAAACCACATCTGAATACTGATTACAAGTTGCCTCTATATCTGTGGGTTCAGTTTCTATGGCTTCAGTTATCCATAGGTCTAAAAATAGTCAATAAAAAATCCTCCACCACATGGCATTTCCTGGTGTGATGGAGGTGGTGGGGGCTGCAGGAAATCGTGCTGCAGGCTGCATCCAGCCTGCAGGCCGCAGGTTGAGAATCCCTGGTCTAGCTCCACAGTCACTAGAGGATTCTGGGAACTGTAGTCAAAAAGTCACTTTTTTCAGGCTTTGGCTTTATATTCTTTTAAAAAAAGCCCCAGGTAGGTTCATGCTGACAAGTTGTTTCCATGTGCTAAAAGCACAGAAATCTATTCTGCAGTTATAACACCTTTCTATGCACTAAAAAGAAATCCTTACCTCTTTCTTTTCCAAAGGGAGATTACATAGTAGCAGAACAGCTGAGAGAGCAAATGAACATTATGGAAGTCTAATAAAGCGAGCTGAAACCTGCTCTCATTGTTCTGGCGAGTGGTTTCATGCTAATCGTGGAAAAGGTGACAATGTGAGGCAGTAATGGCAGCTTTCCCATTGTTCAGTGTAACTGCACTTCATTAAATTTCAGTCTTAGAGCAAGGCCTAAACAATAAACCAGGGATGCCCAAACTTTTCGGGCCTTGGGCTGGTCATGTGGTTCAGGGAGCCAGTCACTATGGCCCAGGGGCCTGATTCAGCCCTGACACCAATACGTCCGGCCCAAGAAGCCCTCATCGCTTCCAGGAGCGACGAAGGCTTCGTGGGCCAGATGAATTGGTGTCAGAGGCTGGATCCGGCCCCCGGGCCATAGTTTGGGCACCCCTGCAATAAACCATAGTTGGTGGCAATAGAAAGGAAAGGAGGGGAAAGCACTTTCAATATTTTATAGTGGTTCATGCTGCCTGCTATCTATAATTACAGACAATATTTCAACTGGAGGGAAATGCCTTAATTTTCTTAATGTTTCACGCATGGAAAAACAATCACGCTTTCCCCTTTTATTTGTAATTATATTACTGGCTCTAGGTGCACTTTTCCAAATTACAAGCATGCCTGGCCAATGTAAAGCACCCAGCTTAAAAACCTTGTCACAACTAACTGCTTTCCCTGACTCCTGCCGAATGCCATGGAGATAAGCATTTTCCTCTGACCACAGATTGCTTCAAAATTTGAATGCTGTATTCTTGTACCTAAAATTTTGATTAGAATTTTTTGTTATTGTTATTATTTACTAAGGCCCAGCCCCAGTTCCCTTGATGTATGTTTGCTTTTCAGCTAGAACAGACTCAGTTTTTGATTACTGCTAAAGCACACCTCTGGCCACATGACCCAAATCCTGGCCTCTTGGGGGTTGGGGGGGGGGACTTCTTTATTTCAAGTACCAACAGTTTGTGAGAGCACCACATGCATTTTTTGCTTTATGAGAATTATTTTTCATAAATTCCATGGAAATCATTTGACAAATAAAATGAATTGGGGGGGGGGGAGGAGATAAAACAGCCTTTCCCACACCCTTAGTATTGGTACCATACCCTTCTTCAGGTGTGGTGCTGAGAACTGGGGGGAAGAACATCTCATATGGGGTCACAACGAGAACTGTTATAAATACAGGATGATATCATCTACTTTCTTTTCAATTCCTTTCTCTAAATACAGCTGACATTAGATTTGCCTTCCCCAGACAACAACAACACATGGGCTCAATACTTTCACACAGCTATCTGCCACCACCGTTTAGATCATTAAGTAGTGAGTTTGAAACCATTCTTCTTCTTCTTCTTCTTCTTCATCTTCTTCTTCTTCTTCTTCTTCTTCTTCTTCTTCTTCTTCTTCTTCTTCTGCATTTCCTTTTATCTGATCCAGTGTAAGAAAGATTACCCGGCAACACAATTTTGCCGTTACCAGGGTATGCCTGATTGTGGTTCAAAAATACCACAATCTTTGAGGAGGCTCTTTCTGTGTACCCCAGTTTTTGTTAGAAGTCCATTGGAAAGGTGAGACATAGGGCATTGCCCACCAAAATTAAAAAACAAGTGTATTTAAGAGAATTCTGTGAAGGTTTCTGCTACCCAAGTGTTTTGTCATGTTGTCTGGTCCGTTTTCTCTAAAGGACAATGGGACTGACAGGAATTGTCTCATCTCATGAATGGTGAATACCATCCTCTTCACAGAGGCAAGAAGGATACTTCTGTAGGCTGGTAGAGAGAGATAAATGGTGTGGGTCTGTTTGTTGCTTGAAGGCAGGAGACAAATTGAATTTAAATTTAAGAGATTCTTGCTTTCTCAAAACACTCAACTGGGAATTCAGAACAGAAGCCAGAAATCTCATTATCACAACCTTGAAACAGTCAAGGATAAACAAGCTATAGCATTCTTGACCATCCTTAGTTTGAAGATGGCCTCACAACTTTTCATATATGAAAAATGTGGAACATTGTTATCACAACAAGGATCCCTGTGTTGACAGTGAAAGAAAGAGTAGAGGTTAGGTCAGCAACATTCCATTCTCTGAGATTTGAGGGCCAAAACATGAGAAGATCATTTGGATCTTTGTAATGTTTTAGAGTAGACCCTTGTAATATAGGGACTGAAGTGGCTCAAGTAGTTAAGGCGCTGAACTTGAAGACTGGAAGGTCAGGGTTCAATTCCTGAGTACTGCATGATGGAGTGAGTTCCCATCTCTGTTCCAGCTCCTGCCAACCTAGCAGTTCGAAAGCAAGAAATTGCAAGTAGATAAATAGGGGCCACTTTGGTGGGAAGGTAAACAGCATTCCGCGCATTATGGTGTTGAGGCATGCCTGCCACATGTCCACAAAAATGTCTGTAGACACAGATAGCACTGGCTATTTGACTATAAACAGAGATGAGCACTGAACCCTAGAGTCAGATACGACTGGCTTTCAAGCAAGGCCAACCTTTACCTTTACCTTGTAATATCACTAAGGAAGTTCAGAGGATGGTTTGTTACCCACAGGCTTGACACCATTACTTCTTAGTCTTGGGCAACAAAAAGGTTCATGAGTTGTGAGACACCAGATTCTGACCTTTCTCCAAATGCCATGATGGACCCAGAGTTAACATGGGGAGTGGACCAGGTTGACAGCCAAGTGGGACCATTTGGAAGAACCTAGAAACATACATGCCTTTGCATTGAGCTGCTGAGTCCTGGGGCCAGCTAGGCATGGATGGAGATAAGTAGCCAAGGTTTAACCCTACCTCTCTCACACAAAATCCAGACTTTCTCCTCTTCTTGCACCACTCATCCTGGGATTACTCATCCCTGCCTGAATCCAGAAAAGCACACCCACCAGTAGGTCTGTAGTACAGCACACATTTTAGGGCTTTTCCAGATGGAGCAACTAATTTAATTACCAGTTGGTGGTCAAACTCCTGTTCGTTGTTCATGTAAGCATAACACAAACAGTGTACTCTTTGGTAATGAATTGTGTCAAGCTAAGGAGCCACTATAGACATTGGCCAAAATCCTGTGATCAACTTATGCCACTGAAATTTATTTTAATTTAATTAAATGATTCCTGTTTTTTGCTTGCTTGCTTAATGCCCTGCGCCAGTTGGCACAAATACCATTCTGAACAGTTTACAACAGTGAAATAAGCAACTCGCAAAACAATGTCATCAAGCAAAATAATTCAAACAAGATAAAATAAATAATAGACATTAATAAAATACATGCCTAGATGGCATAAAACACATTTTAAAATCTTACACTAATTATTAACCAAACTTCTCTATTAGCATCCACAATATAACTCAATCAACAAAAAACAAATCAGAATTAGGTTTAAATTTAATTGAAAATTATTAAGTACATTAATTAAAGAATCCTGCAGACATATATAGTGAATTTATTTAAGAGGCAAATGCTAGTTGGGAAAGGAACAGTTTTAACTGTTTACGAAATAACATAGGTGTGGAAGCAGATCTAATTTCCATAGGCAGCTTGTTATTTAAAGTGGGGGTCATTACAGAGAAAGATCTTGCTCTTGTCACAGCCGTTATGACTTTAGCAAAGCAATCACACTTATATACTGCTCCATAGCGCTTAGTGCTCTCTCTGGGCAGTTCACAAGGTAATTAGCAGTTTTCTCTCAACATGCTGGGTGTTCATTTTACCAGCCTTGGGAGGAAGGAAGGAAGGAAGGAAGGAAGGCTGAATCAAACTTGATCCATGTCAGGATCAAACTCACAACATGTAGAGAGTTTTGGGGACAGTACAGCAGTTTAACCACTGTGCCACCAAGGCTCCTTAAAGGACACCTTGTAGGTAGAAGGGACTTGTCCATCTTAAGGAAGAAAAATCAATAAGTAGTAATAGTAGTAATAATACTGGTAGTGGAGCCAGAGGTTGGGAGTTTGATTCCCCACTGGACATCCCAGGAAAGCCAGCCTGTGTGATCATGGACAAGCTGCACAGGGCACCCCCAGAAGAATGGACTGGTAAAGCACTTCTGTGTACTTTCTGCCAACAAAACCATGAAAAGGCTTGCCATAAGTCTGATTTGAGTGGATGGCACATGGTTGTTATTATTATTAGAAAGAGATTGTCCTCAATAAAGAACAGAGGAGAGGAAACATGCATCAATAAGGTTTTCTGTATGGTATAACTTTTTAAAAGCCATTGCTCCAGAGTCTTGGAGACACATTGTTGCCCTAGCCCCATACTGCTCCAACTTGAGACACCAAGTCACTGGAGGGCATTTATGCTAGCCAGCTTCCAGGTCCTCCCCTCTGCAGTTCTCAAGGGAAACTTCCAAAGGACACCAGTGTCAGAGAGACAATGCTCCTGTGACACTGGAGAAATTGAAACCACAGAACACGTTCTCTGCAGCTGCCCTTTTTATAGAGACACCTGGAACACGCTCATATCTTCACTGCTCTGCAAGAATCCTAGACGGACAAACAGTGCATACATTCACTGGCTGCTAAATGATGAAAGACCCACCTTCACCCACAGCACTGCCAGGTTCTATGCCGCAGCATGTGAGATCAGAAGAACAATCCAGGCAGCACCTTCAGCCAAATGAACTACTAGTGCCTCAGCATAGGCTTAGTAATAGCTGTAACACTATTGACCAATTTTACTACTCCTTAACTCCAAGCAGAAATGCTCTCTTGATTTATTTCAACTACCCCCATTTTAACTTCTGTTCCCTTTGCTGTTCTGTGCTGGTATTGGGCCGTAATAAAGACTTGATTTGATTTTTAATAACCCACCATCTGCTTAGGGTCCAAAAACCACTTACCACTTCACCAGGTTGTGTTGCTCTCACTGAAGAAGCCATTCCAAGAAATTGGAAGGTGCAAATGCTAAGGGATTAGGGTGGGGATTTATAGCTTCTCTGTTGCCAAATGACGATGCCACTTTTGTGAAAGGCGGTTGCCAGGAGCTTATTGAGTTCTGGGAATCATTCCCACAACAGCTAAAAGAAAAAAATCATAGAGAAGGGACACGGGTGAGTCAAGTGGCTAAAGTTGTAGGGAAACATCCCTAATAGAGTAAATTTAATTTAATTGATTTTCTTCCTAAATAAAGTAGACCAGGGGTGCCAAAACCTTTCGAGCCGTAGGCCAGTCACGTGGTTCAGCAGGCCAGTCACGTGGTTTAGTGGACCAGTCATGTGGTTCCTCCCACTGGAAGCAGCAGTAAAACGCACCTTGCAATCTGTTTTGCAACAAGATGAGATAGATTTTAAGCTGCCATTTTCTCTCCTTAAACTGGGGTGCCCAAACTATGGCTCATGGGCTGAATCTGGCCCCTGATGCCAATTCATCCAGCCTATGCCATCCTCATCACTCCCAGAAGCAGAAGCAAAACACACCCATACAGGTGTATTTTGCTTCCACTTCTGGGAGCAACGAGGGCAGATGAATTTGCATCAGGGCCCGGGTCCAGCCTGAGGGCTGTAGATTCTTTGCTCAGAAGAGAAACAGTATTAAACCACAATGGAGAGACCAGTTCCTATTTTTTATTATGAGTGGAAGTCACTGGAGGTTTTCTAACAGGGTCTTTCAGCCAACAATTTAGCTGGGTATTTGCCCAGGGCAATCCCTTGGCACTTTCTGTGCAGACATAAATGATTATGAGATCAGTGGCAATCCATGTTGCTAAAGGCCAAACTGCAAATGGTGCCCCCCACCCAAGGCAAAGTACATTATAATTCAAGCCAGCTAAAAAATTTTGTCACAGGAGGCTGAAGATCCTCTTCCCATCTCTCACAGCAAAACAATGCACTTATAACAAAGCAAATAATGGACCCTTTTGCTGTTTTTTTCATGACATCCAAAATCTGCTGCCTGAGACAGATGCTTCTTTTTATCTTATAATATGCCCAACAATGCCAATCAATACTTCTTATGGTAGGCCTTATAGCAGTGTGTTCCCAACCTTTGGTTTTTGGACTTCAATTCCCAGAACAGTTGTAAACTGTTCAATTGCGCAAAGCACTGATCACCCAATGTACTGTCTTAGGCTTCTGGGACTTGAAGTCCCCTGTGGGGCATGTGCCCCACAGTGGGAACCACTGCCTTATAGTATCCAGTTCTATGCCATTATCAATACATGAAATTGTTGTGCAGATCTACAGTAATGTGGTAGCCTTCAGGTGAGAACCCAGCCCCTAAGCCTTTCCAGAATTTGTGGGGTATTCACAATGTAGATTTTGGATAGACAAATTCCAGAGGTCAATGGGTCTACTCTGTTGTTTCTTCTGCTGCTGCTGTTGTTTAATCCTGTCAAGTTGCCCCTGAACAACGGTGACGTTTTAAGTGATAGATCTCCAAAAATGTCCTGTCTTCAATAGCCCAGATCAACTCTTGCCAACTCAAGCCCATGCCTTTCCTCACAGAGTCAATCCATCTCACGTTTGGTCTTCCCCTTTTCCCACTGCCTTCCACCTTTCCCAACATTTGCCTTCTCATGATATGCCCAAACAAGGACACCTCAATGTAATAATCTGTGCATCCAGCTTGACATGCTTTAGGACCCACTTGTTTGTCTTTTTGACAGTCCAGGGTATCTGAAAAGCTCTCCCCCAGCACCATGTTCCAAGCACATAGAAAGAAATTATTTTTAAAAAATATTGTCTAGCTCAGGGGTTCCCAACCTTTTCAAGCCAGGGGCTGAGTCATGCTCTCTCAGTCAGCTATGAGGGCCAGATGGCCATTTTGCCCTGCCTGCACAATGTGTGTGTGTGTGTGTGTGTGTGTGTGTGTGTGTGTGTCATTTTGTCCCAACAGCCTCAAAGAGGTGGCCATTTTGTTTCTTGAATGCCCTTGGCGGGGTGGAGGGCACATGAAATGGCACTGTGGGCCAGATCCTGGTAACAGGTCTTAGGTTGAGAACCCCTGGTCTAGTGAGCAGGAATACAATAGTGTGAATAATCTTGATCTGGGTCACACATCCTTACCAGTGACACACATCCTTACATTTGATGATCTTTTCTAATTCCTTCTTTGCTGCCCTTCCAAGTTTTAGTCTTGATTTCTTAGCTGCAGTCTCCATGATTGAACCAAGGTATACAAAATCTTTCACTGTTTCTGTTTCTTCATTGTCAACATTAAATTTGTGTCATTCTTCTGTAGTGTCTTCTTAATGTTCAAAGGCTTTGCTGTAGTCTGTGGAGCAGAGACTGCTGTTCCTTTTCAGAATCCATCTTGAACAGCAGGCATTTCTCATTTTATATAGTGATGAACCTATGGCATACCCTCTCTGTGGGCATTTATTTATTTATTTATTGCATTTATATCCCATCCTCATCCATGGACTCAGGGTGGCTTACAAGATTCAAAAACACAGTTAAAAACATATTACCTATATTAGAGATTAAAAATTTAAAAAGTTAAGAGATTAAAAAGTTAAAAACAACAGGGAGAGAGGTGGGGTATTCAAAGGAGCCAGCCGGCTGAACTGACCATCTGACCCGCACCCCACACATGCACACGTTCACCCCAGCACAAAGTTTGCCCCACCCTTCTGTCCAGCAGCCCAATGGGAGCACTTCCTCCCTCCCTCCCCCCCAGCACCCATGCAATCACCCAGGCCACAGGTCACTCTGCTAGTATGGTGCAGCAATCTAAGTGTTGTCAAGGGGGAATGACATTTAAGTCTCTGATAAATCATAACTTTCTCTGGGCAACTCAGTCTTCCTCAGCCCAACCAGCTTCACAGGTTGATAGGAGAAAGTGAGGACAAAGAGACCCACACACACATTGCTGGGAACTCTTCAGAAGAAAGGTGAAGTATAAAAGGTGTGTGTGTGTGTGTGTGTGTGTGTGTGTGTGTGTGTGTGTGTGTGTGTGTGTGTGTGTGTGTGTGTGTGTGTGTGTGTGTGTGGTGTGCACGCATGCACACGAGTGTGTACATTCACATACACTCATACACACAGAGATGTGGAGTTGTGATTTTAATTTTTGTTATGGTAAGCTGTTCTCGCTATCTCTTTTAAAAATACAGTACAGTACCTCTTTTTCATATCTGCTAGATTTTTTTTTGCTGTACTTGAAGAAAACACATTTTAGTTTTAGTTAAATGTGAAGGGGAAATGTATTTGTTTAGTGTATTTGTTCCTGGTTTAGTAATATTTGTTCAAAGCAAACAGACATATTTTTTTAATTGTGCCAGAAGAGCTGCAATTCAACACTTGTGACTTACATAATGTTGCTCAATGCACAGTAAAATCCCAATAAGATTCTGGCCAAGAAAATCAGAATGGGTCACAGGGCTCTCCCTATGGCAGTGATGGTGAACCTTTTGGAGACTGAGCGCCCAAACTGCAACTCAAAACCCTCTTATTTATCACAAAGTGCCAACATAGCAACAGGGGAGGAAGGAAAAGGTCCCTTTGGGCTGCTGGGGAGAGGGGCAGGTGAACTCTGTGCTGCGAGGAGGGAGGAAGTGCTCCCATTGGGCTGCTGGGCAGAGGGGCAGGTGAACTCTGTGCTGCGAGGAGGGAGGAAGTGCTCCCATTGGGCTGCTGGGCAGAGGGGCAGGTGAACTCTGTGCTGCGAGGAGGGAGGAAGTGCTCCCATTGGGCTGCTGGGCAGAGGGGCAGGTGAACTCTGTGCTGCGAGGAGGGAGGAAGTGCTCCCATTGGGCTGCTGGGCAGAGGGGCAGGTGAACTCTGTGCTGCGAGGAAGGAGGAAGTGCTCCCATTGGGCTGATGGGCAGAGGGGCAGGGCAAACTCTGTGCTGGGGTGATTGCATGGGTGCCCACAGAGAGGGCTCCCAGTGTCACCTCTGGCCATAGGTGCCATACGTTTGCCATCACTGCCCTATGGGTATCTCAGCCAGACCCTAACATTAGAATCCTTTGGATGTGTTCAGATCTGACATTTCAAGTTTGATGCTGATGCCAATCTTTGACTCTTGCTAACTTTTTTTTAGCAAATATAAGAATATCCAGAAAATGCCAAGGGATTTCCCCCTAGAAATAAATATTTTAAAAATAAATGTTGGCATGCACTTGTGAAGTCTGTCCAAATATTATAGATATATTTTGAAAAGGTTTTTTTCTTTAATGAAAGGGCATGATATCTCCCGCTGTTCAGATAAAATACATTGTCATTTTGCAAGTTTTCCTTTTCTAGCATGGTCATTACTGGGGGTAAAAACAAGACATCATTGGAGCTGAGATGTGCCATTTCTCCAACTCCCACTCAAATCCTAAAAATCATGAATGTGACATTTCAAAACATCCCAGCTGAATGACAGACAATCTATCTGGGAAAGTTTTTGGAACACATCAATCTCAGGCCACTGCGCCAACACGTATTTGTTCAAAATTCTGATCCCTTAGCTTTAATGTTTATGGTTTAGACTATAAAAATCTTTTTTTAAAAATAAAAAAAATCTGTCTCAGGTATCTGGATAACTACAGTACATATATTTTTATTTAGACGAGTCCTACCTCTGACACAAAGGTAAGTAGTCTATCCTTCTAAAGGCTTCCTAGCTGATGACATAAATGTAAAGTACAGTACAGACAATCTGGTAGAAGAAAGGGATTTAGAAAGGAGGGTCTGACATTCAGCTGCAGGCTAGCATTTGGCTACACAAGTATCAGGTTAAGCTCGTGATCAGAAAAGTATTTTCAGGAAGAACTGTTCTCTGTACTTCCTTCAGGCTTAGGAAAAGTCATAGAATGGACTAGGAATGGTTTTCAAAGTGGTAATTGAAACAAATACCCAATGGTGTAGCATGGGTTTCAGCCGCCCAGGGCGTAGGCCAAATTTGCTGCACCCTGGGTGGGGCCTAGGACACCAGAGGTGGTGGAAGGGCCCGGCACCTGTTCCCGCAGCGACCTCTTTGCCCTGGCCTCTAGGAAGTCCAGGGGCAGCGGCGAAGTCCTGCCACTGTAGCAGCCTTTTGTGCCCTGGCCTGGGGTGGGGCCCAGGACACCGGTGGTGGTGGAGGGTCCCAGCGCCCGTCCCCTCAGCGGCCTCTTCACCCTGGCTGCTAGGAAGTCCAGCGGCAGTGAAATCCTATTTATTGTGAAATTTTGCTACCCCCCAAAAGTGCTGCAAGGGGTGGGCTGCTCCCCCATGCCCCCCCCCCCCCGCTATGCCACTGCAAATAGCCTTTCTAGAAGGAATTGGCTTTTCACTGAGCTTCATTGCTTAAGTCCCACCTGGAGTTCATGCTGATACAGTATACTCTATACTGAATCAGCAAATCTATTATAAAGCTTGTAAGGGAAAGGGAAAGGTTGTTCCTTGCTCAAAAGCCAGTCATGTCCAACTATAGGGGTGGTGCTCATCTCTGTTTACAGCCAAAGAACGACTGCAGACATTTCTGCAGTCACATGGCTGGCATGACTAGATGCCAGAGTACATGGAATGCTATTGCCTTTCCCACTAAAGTTGTACTTATTTATCTACTTGCAATTTCTTGCCTTTGAACTGCTAGGCTGTCAGAAACTGGGACAAGTGACAGGAGTTCACTTGTCACACAGCACTCATATCTCAAACTGCCGACCTGCCAGTCTTCCAGTCATCAAGCTCAGTGTCTTAACTGCTAAGCTACTGCAGCAGATATTGTATTGGGCCAGATCTGGCCTGCAGCACCATTTCATGTGGCCCCCACCTCTCCAAGGGCATGCAAGAAACAAAATGGCTGCTCCTTTCAAGCTGTTGGGACAAAATGGCCACCACCACCACCCCATTGTGCAGGCAGTGCAAAATGGCCATCCAGCCCTTGAAGCTGACTGAGAGAGCATGATCCAGCCCCTGGCTTGAAAAGGTTGGGAACCCCTGCTCCAGTGAAATGAGAGCATAACCAAAAGCACAAGGCTATTCCAATTATGATCAATTCTTCTTCTTTCTTCTTCAGGTGCCATAACAGTTCAGAGTATTGGCTATCACCATGGCAATAGTCTTCCTGTTCTTAACTCCTTGGAAGAGTTCTTCTGAGGATTATTCCGTACCAGTCTCTCAGGTTCTTCAGCCATGAAGTCCATCTATGTCCAGGGCCTCTCTTCCCAGAGATCTTTCCTTTCAGAGCAAGTTGGAGTATTCTATATTTCATGTCATTCCTCATGATATGCCCAAGGTATTGGAGCTTTCTTTGCTGAATGGTCTTAAGCAGTTCTTGTTCTTTATCCATCTGGTGCAGCACTTCTACATTAGTCACATGGGTAACCTATGATATCATCAGCAAGCTGACAATCCTTAACAAACCATCTCAATTGTATAAATGTCTCAATGTATGTAGGCCTTGAGAGCTCTGGAGAAAAAAGGCCACACAGATATCCAAAATGCAAGCAAATAACTCAAGAGTAGCCTCAGATCCACCTCTAGTGTTGAAAAAAAAAATGATTTAAACAATCATTTTGCATACCATGTTATTTGGAAGTGGAATAATTGCTTTACAGAAGTAAAAAAAGGATTGTGCAGGAATGAGAGAAAGAAGCCTTTCAGCAAAACTGGTGAAATGGATGTTCTCTCTCTCTCTCTGATGTGGGCTGAAAAAGGAGCAAAGGAAATTAAAAGTAATAAAGAAAATTGTATATGCAGATTAAATCCCGTGAACTGTTGGTTGGAAAATGTTGAGAGCATTAAACCATACACCCCATCCTTCTAAAATGGTTGCCGACAGTTGGTTAGCTGAGCCCAAAGATTAATTAGAAAAAATCTTGTTTATGTGAACATCTTTGCTTGAAATTTAGAAAGCCCAAATGTCATGATAATTTGACATGGACTAGTATTTTGCATGTGAGGGAGCAAAAAAGGGGTGCATGGTGGCATAGTGGCTAAGATGCTAAATTTGATGACTGGAAGGACAACAAGACAGCAGTTCAAAACCCGAGTGCTGCATGAAGGAGTGAGGTCCTATCGTCTGTCCAAGCTCCTGTCAATCTAGCAGTTTGAAAGCAAGAAATTGCAAGTAGATAAACAGGTACTGTTTGGTGGGAAAGGTAACAGTGTTCCATGTGCTCTGGCATCTAGTCGTGCTTACCACATGACCATGGAAACATCTGCAGATGCAGACAGTGCTGGCTCTTGGGCTATAAACAGATATAAGTACCGTACCCTAGAGTCAGACATGACTGTCTTTTGAGCAAGAGAGACCTTTACTAGTATTTTGCAATTCTGACGTACAATATGCCATTTGTCCTACTACAGTTGCTCTGTCAAGCAATCCTTCAAGTACTCCAGATGGCTTTAAAAATAGATTTTTATTGAATTGATGAGCAAATGTAGATCCACTAGCTACATGGCACAGAAAAGAAGTGTCTTATTCTATTCTGGGTAATGATAGGAAGCCTGGGTTTTTGTTATTTGTTGGGGGAAGGTTAGAATTAACTCAGAGAGCCCCACATCCAACATGGCTACTATCATCTTGGCTGTCAGATTATAGAAACTGCAGTCCTCCTCCGCCCGAAGCATGGTTTCCATCTGGGATTCTGTGGTATGTCATGCGCTTCTTTAATTAGCTTTGTAGAATTGCCAGTTTGCCAAGAAGAAGAAGAAAATCTGGTCTGTTTTGTTTCTGTATGTTTAACTGAGGTTTAGGATCAGCAAATATGATGCTAGATGGGTAGTTTTAAAGCTAGATTATTAATAAAGACATGAGCACTACCTAATTTTGCTGAGACATTGCTCAAAAGCATCTTGAGGCAGACCTAAAAAGGACAACAGTAATACCTCGGGTAACGCTAAGACTTGGTTCCACAAGTCTTGGTGTTATCCGATTTTTAGTGTTATCCGATGCATGTTAAAATCCTATGGGATGCATCGGATAACGTTAAAGCTCCATAGAGATACATTGTAACCGCACAGGCTTTAGCGGTTGTTATCCGATGCATCCCATAGGACCTTAAGGTTATTCGATCCAGTTCTCCTCCCCAGATTACTTAACGTTATGCGATTTTAGCGTTATCCGAGGTAAACGTTATCCGAGGTATTACTGAATTGCCTTTCTAGGCCAAAGGAGAAAGATATGACCATTTTCTCCATCATGCCAACAGTCCATTGCCTTCTCCGTTCTTCCTTCTTTTAGTTAAGTGTGGCTACAAACAAGGCAAATTGCTGGGTGCTCTGGGGGAAAATTGCTTCTTTCTTCAGTGATGTAATTTTTTTGTAGTCCCCTTGTTTATTTCAACAGGTCATGGTAGCTTAGTGGTCAAGATGCTGGAAGATTGGCAGATCAGCAGTTTGAGACCCAAGTGCTGCATGACAGAGTGAGCTGTCATCTATGCCAGCTCCTGCCAACCGAGCAGTTCAAAAGCAAGAAATTGCAAGTAGATAACTAGGTACCACTACAGTGGGAAAGGTAGCAATGTTCTGCGCACTTTGGTGTCTAGTCATTCCTGCAACATGACCAAGGAAACATCTGCAGACCCAGACAGCACAGGCTCTTTGGCTGTAAACAGAGATGAGCACTGCCCCTAGAGTCAGCGATAACTGGCTTTCAAACAAGGAAGACCTTTACCTTTATCTGTTTATTTCACTTCAGCCCCAATAAAGCCTGATGTCCTTGATTTCATGGGGATTGTGAAATCTGCTGAAGGCTTTAGATCAGACTTTACCATAGCTCTCCAAGGTGCTGAACTGAATATCCACTCCTCAACAATTGGATCCCACCCAACACAAAAAGTTCAGACTAAACCTTTTAAAAAAACACATTAGACTATTTTATTGCATTGCTGTGTAGATGGTCATCTATTCCAAAGTCCAGACTAAAAATGAGGGTGGATTCTCTACCCCATGAAACCAGCTGCACTGTTTAGTTCTGTTTGGTCATTACTTACTTGCAACATCAAATCAGGAGAGTGGCTGACCTCCCTCCCTTCCTTCTCCAACATTTCTTTCTACACATTTGAAGAGATATCTCTACAGGGGGAAAGTTCTTGCTCACAGGAAACCCTCTAAGGAACTCAAAATATCAGTTGTCTAGGGTTTTGCTCACAAGAAAAACTTACATGAGAGGAGACACATTACTCCCCACATGGAGAAATTTACAACTGAGATTGAATAGTGCTGGTCAGGGATGACAAAGCTTTGGCACACCAGACATTTGGGCAAATGACTCCTAAAATCCTTTATATGGAACTGGGGGTGCCAAGAGTTGCATTCCAAAAGTAATGTAGCACAAAATGCTTTATCACCCCTACTTGAGGTGCTTCCCTGTTCACATGATGCAGAAAACCAAGTAAATAATGCCCAATTAGGACTTTTATCACAACTTTGGGGAGTTTTTTTTTCATTGGGTGTGTTCTAATTCAATCTGGCCAGGTTATCCTATGGTAACAGAGTAGACCAGGGATTCTCAACCTGCGGCCTGAAGTGCCATTTCATGTGACCCTACCATCACCTCTACTGCATCCAGAAGTGGCATGTGGTGGAGGAAGAGCAAAATAGCCATCCGGCTAGTGATGGGATGACAAAAATTCTACTACCACGCCATGATGTCACGGACGTCATGGGCGTGGCCAATGTCATGACGTCATGACGTCATGACGTCATGGCTGAAGCCGACGTCATGACGTCATGACGTTGTGGGCGGGGCCAAAAATAAAAATAAATAAAAAATAAAAATAAACATACACACACACACCCCTCCCTCTCAGCCCACCCACCCAGACACAAATAAATAAATAAATAAATAAAAACAACCACCCACCCAAAACACAAATAAATTACCCCTCGCTTACCTTTCTTGGGACCCGGCACCCCGACTGCATCCACAGCCGCCGCAGCCGCCGGAGCTGCCTGCACCCCTGTGGCCTCCTCCTCGGGCTGTCGGTACCTTTTTAGCCTGGCTCCGGCCATGGCCAGGGGCGGCGGGCAGCAGTGGCTCCAGCCGCGGCTCCAGCCGCGGCTGCCGAGCCTCCCTGGGCTATCCCCATGCCGCACCACCGCCGCCTGCATTCCTCCTCCGCCAGGCGCCACAGCCGGGCTAAAAAGGGACCGGCCCAAGGAGGAGGCCACAGGAATGCAGCCAACGGCGGTGGCAGGCGGCGGTTGCAGGCACCCAGCCCACAGGCCGGAGGCCGGTGGAGGAGGAGGCGTCAGCGGTGCGCCGTGCTGGGCGTCCCCAGGGCATGGGGCTTGTCGGCAACGGACGGCCCACGCAGCCCTCAACGTGCTGTGGGGGAGGTGCCCTTCTCAGAGGACTGGTGCCGCCTCCGCCGCCGCCGTCCTGAAAGCTTTAAACAATTTTTTTAAAAATTGGAGCTAAAATGGCTCCAATTGACTGTGCATGTGCAGAAACTCAATCTGACGCATGCGCAATGTGTCAGATTGAGTTTCTGCGCATGCGCAGTCAATTGGAGCCATTTTAGCTCCAATTTTTTAAAAAAATTCTTTCGGTGAGGCGTCCAGAACCGGATGCCCCAAAAGTGGACTCCCCTCCCGGAGAACCCTCCGGAATTGGTCCTACCGGTTCCAGGGAACCGTCTGGAACCGGGGACATCCCATCACTGCATCCGGCCCCCAAAGCTGTCTGAGAGAGCATGACCTGGGCCCCAGCTTTAAAAGGTTAAGGACTCTAGGAGTAGACCATACAGTCACTCAACACAGATTGTCAACCCCAAAGACTAACAGCCTTGGGTGGCAAAGTCCACAAGGAAGGGTGATGGTCCCCAAGTGGATTAAATCCCACTTGAGTCCACCTTGGTGAAGGGCAGAAGCTCCATCAATACTGGCCTGGGGCTAAGGAGGACTTTGTGTGTCAAAAGGACTCAGAACCAGAAAGTTACTTGCGGAACTGGATCAGTGATATGGGTGTCATGCTACGATGTGGAAAGCAAATGGAAGGTTTCCATGGCTAATAGGGACTTGAACCTGGGTCTCATGAGGTCCAGTCAGTCAATTTCTCCACTACACCAAACTTGAGCAGCACTCATCAGCCTCATAGGTTTATAATAGTTCTGTGTGTCTGAGGAAGCAGTGTCACCATTTATAGAAAGGATGTTAGATTTCTGCTCCACAACCCTTAGGGTAGAAAGTTATGTAGAGCAAAGTCTGAAGAGCTTTGCTCTTGATCTGAGCTAACTCCAGCCACTGCCAGCAAAAGCGACCTTGGCAGAAGATAGAAGATTAATGAGCAGGTCGTTTCATGGCCTCTGGCTGTTGCTCTGGTCATCAGCTCTCTAGGCCGCTCATTAATTCCTAGGAAATGTCCTGACATCCATTAGGACAAGCAGTCAGGTGGAAAAGGCCTCCAATGAAGCATACAAATGGGTCAGAGAGAAGTAAACTAGCTTTAGAGATGCTGATGAACATCTTTAATTTCCCACACCCTTAAATTGATCTATAGGGCTATAGATTGATACAGAGCAATTGTATCAAAATACTGCACAGTTTGACATACTTTCAGAAATGATATTATACCATTTGTCAAAAACTGCATATATTTCCCTCCTTTTGTGAGAGTTTGTGGGTTATTTACAGGATTCACTTGTCACTTTGCTATTTAAGAAGTGTCAGAGAACTTGATGCAAGTGATTTCAGGAAGTTGCATTGGCAGCCTTGCTTGTAGGACATCTGTGATCTTCAAAGCTGTTGCAATCACATGCTACAGAACCTGCCCTCTACAAAGATGCGCTAAGGAGCAAGTTCACATTGGTATTGATATCAACACTACCAACACTATCATCAGTAGCAATAGCAGCTAATTTGGTTTAGATTTCACCTTTGTTTGTCAATGTTCAGGACAAATGATGACATTGTTTTATTGAGGGCATGGGCCATTGGGATACAACATATCTGGGTACCTCTAGGTTCCCAACCTTTTCAAGCCATGGGTCAGGTCACAGTGTCTTAGTCAGCTTCGAGGGCTGGACAGCAATTTTTTTCCATCCTGCACAATGGGGTGGCCATTTTGTCCCAACAGCTTCAAAGTGATGGCCATTTGTTTCTTAAATGTCTTTGGAGGGGTGGGGCTACATGAAATGGTGCTATGAGCCAGATACAGCCTATGGGCCTTAGGTTGGGAACCCCTGCTCTAGATGATAAAATTCAGAGACTATATTTTGGACAACAAGTACTGTACCAAAATTTCTCAGTCAGTATGTCTACTAGGAGGTAAGGTGATTCTGTGGTCTGAAAAACTAACTTTCTGAAGTTAAGAGCTAGCACAGACTGGCTGAAATCCTGTTGCTTAGGCCCATTTGAATCAATGGTACTTATATAGGAGCCAACTTACTAAGTCACAATTGATTCAGTGGGCCTACTCTACTTGTGACTTACTATGCTAAGCAACAGGATTTCAGCCAAAATCGCTGGACCTGTGGTTTACCTTCTGAGAGTTTCACATTGTTATGTTTTTGTAGCAGCCACCTCGTTTAATTTCTTCCTGGAAAGATGGATATAACTGCAAGAATAAATAAATGTTGAAACCTTTGACAGTTGCCTCAGACAAATAAAAAACTAGCAAACATCTTAAAGCAGAGGGGCAAAAACCAAAGTATTAATAAACAAGCAAATCAGAAATTATGAGTGCAATAGCAACACACCAATAAGTCGTAGGTAAGGAGAGAGAAGGCGGCAAGTACAAACACCTTCACGCCAATTGATTATAGAGATGGGTTATAGACTTTTAAAAGCACCCTGCTCACCCAGGCACAAAAACTCAAATTCTCTTTTTGCCCAAGTGGCATTTTCTGAGATGTGGAGACCCAGAGAACATAACAATTTCCTGAAACTTTAGTTGATACCCTAAGACTTAGGGACCTGGTTCCTTCTATGTACTGTACATTTGCTCCTGGCCTTGCTGTCACTGCTAGCTGTGTCTACCAGCCCACCAATGTAATGCCCATCAGCCGGCACTGCAAGGAAAGGAAAGATCTCCCTTGCTCAAAAGTCAGCCCTGTCAACTCCAGGGGGTGCTCTGCATTTGCAAACATTTCAATGGTCATGTGGCAAGCATGACTAGACATCAAAGTCCACAGAATGTTGCTGTCTTTCCTGCTGAAGTTGTACCTAGTTATCTACTTGCAATTTCTTGCTTTCAAACTGCTAGGTTGGCAGGAGATGGGGCAGATGATGGGAACTCACTCAGTTGTGCAACACTAGGGTCTCAAAATACTGACCTGTCGACCTTCCTGTTATCAAGCACAGCATATTAACCACTAAGCCACCACAGCCCCTTATGTGAGTAGGGACCATTAGGCAAAACCCTGTTGTTTAGTGCAGTACTTTGGATGAGAGAAAACCATTGAATCAATGGGGATTTAGTCAGTCAGCTCGTCCGTAAGTTCTATTGAGTCAAATGGATCTACTCTTGTTACTTTCACAGTTACCATATATATAGGACCCTTTGCATCCACAGAGAACATACAGACAAATTGATTTCCCAGTGTCAATATGATGGATAGCAATTCTTCCCTGAGCTAGTGAAGAATGAAATACAGTACCATGTCTTGGCAAAAAATGTTTCCTTCTCAAAATGATACATGTGACAGAAGTGTTATTTTCTTTTAATGGATTGTTTATTGCGTTATTTTAGACTTATCCTGTATCCCTTTGGAAACATTTTAGCAAAAGGCTCAGCAGTCAACCACAACTTACTTTTTTTTAAAGTGTGTACTTAGAAGAAAGCAAGCCTGACTGCTCCCTAGAAGGGCAAATAGTAAAGATGAAGCTAAAGTACTTTGGACATCAAATGAGAAGAGAAGACTCACTTGAGAAAGCCTTGATGCTTGGAAAGGTCGAGGGCAAAAGAAGATGGGGGCAGCCCAAAATGAGATGGGTAGATGGTATTGTAGACACAGAGCTGAGCGAGTTGAGGAGAATGGTGGAGGACAGAAGTGCTTGGCGGACAGTGGTCCATGGGGTTGCAAAGGGTCGGAATCGACTGTGCGACTGAACAACAAACTTACCCTTTTATTTTTGAACTTCTTTTATTTTGAAAAACAATTTTGCTTCTGTTCATATTATGGTTAGCTGCCATGGCTCTCATTTTTTGGGAGAAATGCAGGATATACACCCGGATATAAATAAAGGAAGGAACGGTGGTGGTGACGGATTAAAGTACATTTTTGGCACTTTTGCTCTCAGACAGGCAAGAAGTCTGAAGCTAATTGTACCAAGTAACTTTGGGACAATGTATGTAAAACATATCTGAGATTAAACAGAAAAAAAAGACAAACAAATGTTGTGGTACCTTAAAGACTAACTCCTGTATTTAAATGTGAGTTTTCTGGTCCATGAAAGCTCACATTTAAATACAGGAGTTAATCTTTAGCTGCCACAACATATGTTGTCTTTTTTTCTGTCCTGTTTTGTTTAATCTCAGATATGCTTGCACAGACTAACACGGCTACCACTTCAAATGTTTCAACTATGTAAAAACAGGTTCTGAAACCGCTGTGTGAATACAATGTCAAAGGAGTTTTTTGTTTTTTGTAAAGAGCAATGACGTTAACATCATTTAACAGATGACTGGAATCTGTCTCTCACCTGAGAAAATAATTCATTAAGGGCTCTAAGAGTCAAAGAGTATAGGATAGTTTCTAAAATAACCCCCATTTGTTGTTTTCTGGTCTGCCTCATGGAAAACTTCAAAGATAAGGCCTTCATCTAAGGTGGCAGTTGGAAGCCCTATACAGTGGTACCTCATACAATGATTTTAATCCATCCCATGGGCCTCACTGTTGTAAAAAAAAACAATTGCTATATGATACATGCATCATATAGCAATTTCCCCTATGGGATGCATCATACAACAATTTGTTTTGCTAAGTGGTTTTTCCCATTGAAAAATTGTACAGTTTTTTTCGATAAGGAAAATTGTTATGCGGGATCCCATTTCCCTGCCAAAACCTAATTGTTATGCAATTTCATTGCTAAATTCACTGAGCAAGTCAGATTTCATTATTTAATCAGGGTCGGCCTTCGTCAGTACTCAGATGGAAAGCCACCAGTGAACACCAGCCATCTCCAAGTAGAGCTACAAAACATTCCTGCCAGAAATCCTGGATAGGCGACCCCCATCACAGCTGACAATAGTGTGCTAGTTGATCTAACAGCTAGCTCAATTTAAGGTGGCCTCCATGTTTCTAAATATGTTTTGCTGACTTCTAGATCAGTGTTTCCCAAATGCTGGTGTTTGGACTTGAATTCCCAGAAGCTTAAGCCAATTCCCCAAAGCACTGATCAGTCAATATACTGTCTTAGGCGTCTGGGAACTGAAGTCCAAACACCAGCATTTGGGAAACACTGCTTAGATCAAGGGTGCCCAAACTTTTTGGGCAATGGGCCAATCATGTGGTTCAGGGAGCCGGTCACTAAGGCTTAGGGGCCAGGTGCACCCCTGATGCCAATTCATCTGGCCCACTAATCCCTCATCGCTCCTGGAAGTGGAAGTAAAACGCACCTGTACGGGCACATTTTACTTCCGCTTCCAGGAGCGACTAAGGCTTCACGGGCTGGATGAATTGGCATTGGGGGCCGCACCCGGCCCCCGGGCCTTAGTTTGGGCACCACTGCTCTAGATAGTGGTTCCCAACTTTAGGGCCTCAGAAATTCTTGGGCTACAGCTCCCAGAAATCTTGGTGAGCACAGGAAATGGTAAAGGCTTCTGGGACTTTTAATCCAAAAACATTTTTATCTAAAAAGCTGCTTTCAAACTACATTTCCTATTGTCCCTTATTATGGCTTATATTGGTTGGATGGGACTTGGAGTCCAATGACATCTGGAGCCACAGGTGTTTTGCACCTGACATAAGATCCCTCAACCATTAATGTAATTCAAAGGAGGTGAGTGGGCTTCAGACAAAGCCTTAAATGCACCTGTTAAATAAAGGTAAAGGTCGCCCTTGCCTGAAAGCCAATTGTATCCGAATCTAGGTTTCAGTCCTCATCTCTGTTTACAGCCAAAGAGTCACTGCTGTCTGCATCTGCAGACATTTCTGTGGACATGTGACAGGCATGACTAGATACCAGAGTGCACAGAATGATGTTGCCTTCCCACTGAAGTGGTTCCTATTTATCTACTTGCAATTTCTTGCTTTTGAACTGTTAGGTTGGCAGGAGCTACAACAGAGATGGGAGTTGAATTCGTCCTGCAGCACTTGGGTCTTGAACTGCTGACCTGCCGACCTTCCAGTCATCAAGTTCAGTGTCTTAACACTAAGCCACCACAGTCCTATTAGGGTCCCCATAAAATAAGGCAGACAACTAAGAGGGTAATTTTTCCCTTGTTCTTTCCTTACGGTTGTGCCTGAAAAATGCAGATGTATCTTGTCCAAAGCAAATCCAGAAACCTCACTTTCCAGTCATTACACTGTAGCAAACAAGCTCTTGATTCTTTTTTGTGGAAACCAAATGAAATAATCCCCCTGATCTCTGAAGACTAGGAGCCAAGGTTGAATTTCTTGTCATTCACTTTGCAAATTAGAAAAGAACAGTAGAGATAATCAGATAGTAAACAGTGAAGCTGACTATTGTTACTTTTTAATGACACACATATTAGACTCTGTAATGCATTTAATGGACCACTATTATCTTCACTTGCTGATGTGCTGAACTACTGAAACTCTTAGCATTTTGAGCAAATAAGATCAAAAGTCACCTTTTGGTCAAAGTCCCCCCTGTTTTCAGCAGGGGAAATAAGCATTTGCTTCAGTCCCTGCTCTTAAACAGTTTCATCAGGGAGTGAGTCCTACTATTTTCTGGAATTTAGCATTTAATTCAGTGGGACTGGTGTCAGAATAAACACACTAAGATTGCACTATGCCTTTTATTCTGTTTAAATCAGAGGTGTTGCTAGAAATTGCCTGGATCATCCTCAGAGTATTCTTGAAATGTTGGATTTCTTTTTGTGGGTTTTTATTCCAGATAATCATAAAGGTAAAGGAGATTTTAAGAGTAATTTAGTCTAATCCCGGTCAGTGCAGAACTTCTGCTGCTATAGCAAACCTGATAGATAGCCATACTGCTTAGGGAAGCCATATGTTCTACATGACAGCCCAATGTGTGAAGATGTCCAGTCCACTATATTTAAAGACTTTTACTTGTAGAGAAGAAGGGGCTGTGGTGGCTTAGTGGTTAACATGCTGAACTTGATGGTTCAAAGGTTGGTCGGTCAGTAGTTTGAGACCCAAGTGCTGCATGATGGAGTGAGCTCCTATCTCTGTCCCAGCTCCTGCCAACCTAGCAGTTTGTAGGCAAGAAATTGTAAGTACTGTAGATAAATAGCTGCCATTTTGATGGGAAGGTAACAGCGTTCTGTGCACTCTGGTGTCTAGTCATGCATGCCACATTTCCACAGAAACCTCTGCAGATGCAGACAGCACTGGCTGTTTGACTATAAACAGAGATGAGCACTGCACTCTATAGTCAGATGTGACTGGCTCTCAAGCAAAGGCAGCCATTGCCGTTGCCATTGCCTTTACTAGTGGAGACAGTTCTCTGGTAAAACATAATGAATCCTCTATGGCATTCATGTCAGGGAATTAATGGAATGCCTACCAACCACTGGGAGAGTTTCCACTATTGTTTCCTCAATCCATCAACAGCATACCACCACTGAGACTTTGAAGAGCCTTGCCAGTGCTATTATCCTGCTGCAACAAAGTGCAACTAGACACTTCAAAGCACCCATCATCTAGTTTTTCTCCAAGTCCTTCAACTTATTGATGTAAGATGAACATAGAAACCAGCCTCTCTTCCATATGAGCATTCACACTGATTTGTTGAAGGTCCTTAAACAGAGATAGGTATTGTGTTGCTATCTGCTAGCAATAACCTTTTGTTGTTCAGTCACATAGTCAAGTCCGACCCTTTGCAACCCCATGGACCACTGCACACCAGGCCCCCCTATCCTCCACCTTTCTCTGCAGCCCATTCAGTTCTACAGCTCCATTATGTCAACTATGCCATCTAACCATCTCATCCTCTGCTGCCCCTTCTCCTTTTACTCTCAATTTTTCCCAGCATTAAGGCCTTCTCAAGTGAGTCCTCTCTTCTCATTTGGTGTCCAAAGTACTTTACCTTCCTTTTTAATGTTTGTAACCTCGTTATGGATTTTCTTCATTGGCATGGGATTGGACTAGTTTATCTTTTAGGATCTGTTCTAATTTTATAGTTTTATTTTATGGTCACAAAGTGATGGTGGTGGTAATAGCACAGTTCCTTCCACCACAAATGGTAGGAGGACTTGCACTGGTTTCAGAACAAAGCAACATCTTTAGGGAGAAGGCAGCCTTGAAGTTGACCGAACATAATGAGTAACCTCTCAATAGACAGCTGAAAGCACACAGATCACCTGGTCATAGTCTACTCTACTTTAATAAGAAATATTCTTTTTCCTCAAGAGAACTGGGTTTGTATCTTCTCTCATCCATGGATATTCCCTGGGGAGTAGCAATAGTAAGCCACTCTCTGCCTATGTCACATGCCTCAAAACCTTGTTAGGGCAGACGTGAGTCAAAAGTGAGCTGAAGCACATAAAACAACAATTACAGTTCTATTATTTGATAGCATTTTCTATTTCACGTCTATTTCTAAATTTCCATCCACATATACAAATGAGCCCATGCAAATTTCATGCAAATCAGTGATCTCTTTTGACCTCATTTTGGATGATAGACACTAATCCAGACTACTGTCTAGAAAATCAGAAGAAGGTTTTAGCCTAGCCTCATTCCTGATATCCCACTTTAGTACCAACTGTGAAGATTTTCTATTTATTTTTGTATGAAACTGCATTCTATTTGCTTTTTTAAGAATGGAAAGAAAGGAAAAGGGAAGAAAGAAACCTCTCTGTAGCATTTGGACTCATCGTTTTGAATTGCTCAGTAGTGCTGACACAAGTCTATTTTCCTTTAAACTTTGATGAATATGGTTTGTGATGATTTTTTAAAAATCAGCTTATCTCTGATGAGTTAGCATAAACTGTACAGGAAAACAAATCACAATGTTTCATGCAGCTTTAGAAAACAGTTGGAGCCCAAGAAGAAGAGTATGCTGTCCTGCTGGTCACTGAAGAAGAAATCAAGGAAAACAAGGAAAAGTTGACACTTTCCAGGCAACCTGGATTCTATGTATGGCCCATTTAGACCACAAGCTGTCCCTGCTTCTTGCCATTCCAGAGTGGTGACAGAAGAAGATAGAGCCCAACCTGCCTGGTGAATGCTTTGTTAAGCATTGATATCTCCAATATTGGACCCAATATTTTGGGGGGTGGGAGGAGATTAAGAAAATATGGCAAGAGTACACAGAGAAACTCTGCAAAGAGGAACTCAACACCCCTGATAACCACAATGATGAGAACATTGGACTTCAGGCAGACATCCTAGATAGTGAAGTCAGAAAGGCCCTAAAAAGCACTCCAAACAACAAAGCCAGTGGAAATGATGGTATCCCAGCTGAATTTTTCAAAGCCCTAAAAGATGATGGAATCAAATTATTGTCTTCTATATGCCAGCAGATTTGGAAAACACAACAATGGCCACAGGGCTGGAAAAGATCAATATATGTACCAATCCCAAAAAAGGGCAATGCCAAAGAATGTTCAAATAATTGTGCTCATCCCACACGCTAGCAAGGTTATGCTCAAGATAATACAGGGCAGACTTCAGCAGCACATGGAAAGACAATTACCAGAAATGGAGGCGGGGTTCAGGAGAGGCAGGGGGACTAGAGACCACATTGCCAACATACATTGGATCATGGAGAAAACAAAGGAATATCAGAAACAAGTATTCTTCTGTTTCATTGACTATACCAAGGCTGTTGACTGTGTGAATCACAACAAAATGTGGCAAGTAATTAAAGAGATGGGAATACCAGAACACCTTATATGCCTCATGAGAAATCTGTACATGAGTCAAGAAGCAACAGTTAGGACAGAACACAGAATGACAGAGTGGTTTGGAATAGGAAAAGGAGTAAGACAAGGCTGCATTTTGCCACCCTGCTTATTCAACTTATACACAGAGCACATAATGCATAATGCAGGGTTGGACAAATCACAAGTTGGGATCAAAATTGTTGGGAGAAACATCAACAACTTGAGATACACAGATGATACTACCCTAATGGCAGAAAGTGAAGAAGACCTAAAGAAGCTCCTGCTTAGGTTGAAAGGAGAGTACAAAAGCTGGCTTGAGACTCAACATCAAGAAAACCAAGATAAAGGCAACAGGCCCTATCAGTCCCTGGAAAATAGATGGGGAAGAAGTAGAAGCTGTGACAGATTTTACTTTCTTAGGATCCAAGATCACTGCAGATGGTGATTGCAGCCATGAAATAAAAAGGCGACTGATTCTTGGGAGACAAGCTCTGAGAAACCTGGGGAACATAGTTAAAAGTAAAGACATCATATTGCAAACAAAAATTTGCATAGTCAAAGCAATGGTATTCCCGGTTGTCATGTATGGTTGTGAGAGCTGGACCATTAGGAAAGATGAGCTCAGAAGAATAGATGCCTTTGAAATGTGGTGTTGGAGAAGAGTTTTGAGAGTCCCCTGGACAGCAAGGAGAACAAATAGGTCGAATCTAGAAGAAATCAACCCTGACTGCTCCTTAGAAGGTCTAATAGTAAAGATGAAGCTTAAGTACTTTGGACATCAAATGAGAAGAGAGGATTCACTTGAGAAAGCCTTGATGCTGGGAAAGGTTGAGGGCAAAAGAAGGAGGCAGCCCAAAATGAGATGGCTAGATGGTATTGTAGATGCAGTGGGCACAAAGCAGGGCAGGTTGAGGAGGAGGATGGAAGACAGAAGTGCCTGGCCAGCAATGGTCCATAGGGTCGCAAAGGGTCGGAATCGATTGTGCGACTGAACAACAACAGAAGGAGGTACAGTACTGTAGGTGATGAATTAGATGTCCGGACACCTTTAATTCTCTAGTATGGGATCAAGAGGTCCATTGAAGTAATGAAGATACCCAGCATGACTGGATACATTTCTAATCTCCCAGACCCAGACTAGAAGGCACCCAAATGCAGTCAGTGTTGTTTTAAAAATAAGTTTTACAAAAGGGTGCAAGCAAGTTAAGAGGCAAAGCTGCAATCATGCCTGGTATCTTCATTCCTTCAATGGACATCTTGATCCTAGACTAGGGAAGCAAAGATGGTTGGACATCTAAACCTTCTCCTACAGTGCCCCCTTCTACCCCAAAAAGCCCCCTTCTCAAATGTGTGGAAGAAAAAAATAAAAGGAAGGACAGGTGCCTAGTAAGCTAAGGTGGAGGAAGGAGGAAGTTAGTATGGAGGGAAAAAAGCAAGAGAGAGAAAGTGATGGGGGGAAAGAGGAAATAGAACTAGGGCAAGAGAAAGCTGAGAACAAAGAGGGAAGGGTAAAGAGAAAAGTTTCAAAAAAGGATGCTGTGATGCAAAGACAAAAGACAGGGGAGAGAAGAAGGAATGAAGTGTGAGAGAAGAGAGAGTCAGCTAGATCTTTCAATAGACTAGAACTCAGTCCTTTTCTTTTCTGAAGTCACTCTGCTTCTTTTAGCTATTTCGTTTTGGAAAGGCAGACCTTGAGACATGAAATCAGCTTAAAGTTGAGGGTAGCTCATTAGGTAGGTAGGTAGGGGCTGGTTCGATGGGAGTATCATAGCAGCAAACACTCTAATTTCATTCAGTTTGCAAAGTAGCTTGTCTATCTTAAGGAACTAAATACAGGACTGTCTTGAAGTATGATTTCTCAAACACATAAATGGTTCTACCTGGTTCTTGCTTCACCAATACCAAGGTCATTTCTGTCCTTTCCTCCAACACTATTCCCCAAAACAGATTTCCTAGTTACTACCCAATAAAATTTCCTTGTCTGATCAAACATTTTCAGAGTGGAAAATTACCACAAAGTTACCAGTCGACAACTACACCCTGCTAGTATTTGCAAAGTAATCCTGACAGAGAGGAGAATACTCCCTATGAGAAGACAGAAACTGAAGAGATAGTGGCTGTGGTGGGAGCAAGGAAGCCTAGCTGCTCTTCAACCACAGCTAGGGCTTCCAGATCAGAAGTGTCACATTCTCTAAAGAATCAGGTCAGAGTGAGGACAAAACTTCTTCTGGAACAGCTGATTATGGAAGCAGGCACAAGGGGAATCTAGCTCAATAGTCCCATAAATATTCCCATATTCTGGGTAAAATCCAGCTAAAACAGCAATATGGTGACCAAGAGCTAGGAGAGATTCCACTCCCGCCCCCCAGGGATGAGATCAATAGAAAAATACTCCCAGCAGCTGCACCAGTTGCTTCTATTCCTACGACAACTCACATCCTAAATAACATTCATACTGGAAAATTAATCTAGATCTAATCTGAATTGAAACCAAATTAATTCATTTTAAATGGGCCTAGACCACCCTGAATTAAGCCCATTCCTAGCTTCAGCTTCCTGTTGATGCCTGTCGTTCACTCAGATACATGTTGGCTGCGTAAAAGGCCACGTAACATACACTGCATATATCTGCAGGCAGCTGGCAACTCCAATTTCAGGGGCTCTGTGAATCCTTTGATGATTTTAGGTTGTACTGTACCACAGCTACCTAACATGTTGGATCCAACCCACAAAAAGATTAAGCAGCACCTTGGATAGCTCCTTAAAGTGCAGAGAAAATCCTGGTATGGATTCACAGGATCTCTAAAATTAGAGCCACCAATTTTATGTGAGACAAAAGATATTCTCTTTAAAAGATCAGCAACTGCAAAGCATGTAGATTAAGCTCGAGGCTTATGTTTGCTGGTTATAATCAAGGTTAAATATGCACAACCCAAATTAATTAAACTATCTCAATTAGAATGTTCAGTTTAATCTCAACAATGGACATCTCCTCTCATCTTTCAATTGTGAAAAGATGTGAAGTGTCAGCTTGTTTAGCACAACAATCATGGATTGCAGACATTGTTTGCTGATGAGAAGGCTATTAGCAAGAAATGAAGTTGTTATGACAGATAGGTTTCAACCTGACCCTTGCCTTGGTCACTCCCCATTCCTTTCAGAGTTTCCTTGTACCAGCCAGCTCTGTGTGGAATCCAAGACTCCGAGTTCAGGTCACCTAAATGCCATCCTGCAAAGTCCTGCAGCAACCTGGGGCTTACCTGAATTGTAGAGAGCCCAGACAATAATGGGGAGAGTAATATTAATATGTATGTGGTAGCATGTGGCTTATGGCTTAACTCTTTCAATAAAAATTGTTTATTATTCTTCTAAGCATAGTGTTGAAATAGCAGTTCATTCATTGGTTCAGGATACAAGAAAATCCAGCAAAACAATACTAATCAAAAAGTATAGGTAGGAAAATCCACACTCCAGCCTTTCCCCAGAAATGAAAGGAAAACCTGACTAATCTAAGTAAGCATGACTAAACTTGGGTTGGAGTCAGGACTCCAGGCTTGAGCCCACCACACACCCCAAAGCCCCCTCCCCACTATTCCCCTACTTACCTGCCTAGAGGAGCTGTGAGGCATGGATAAAGTCCCACTCTCTCTTCTGAGGTGTAACTCTCAGAAACCCCAAACTCAAATTGATTCCCAAACCCATGTGTCTATAGGAAAGAACATGAGCTTGCCTCTCCTAATTAGCACACAACCAATTAGAGCCCAGGGATTGTACAAATACACCCTGGTTCCCATAACAAAGTCTTGTCTTTCCCAGCTCCGGATGTTGACGTAAGCAAACACTCCAGGCCTGGAGGAGAAGACAAAACATAAGCCTGAAGCTTTGAGGAACTTCTACGAAGCACACCTGCTTGATAAGCAAAGCAGAAGAAAATGAGGCCTTTGCACAGAGCAAAGCTACATTCTAAGACAGTTTAAGAACCAAAGAAACTCCATCTTGAATAACTTGTAATTCAATCCATACAGTTGTGTTATGGGGAGAGGATTTTTGTTACGCAGACACAGCAGGGTCTGTTTTGTATATATGGAACCTAGTTGGTAAGAGGTATCGAAGGTGTTTAGGTAAGAGCTACATGGATCATGCCCATAAAAGAGTGACGAGAAGAATACAGGTTAGGATGCTCAGTGGTATAGCACTAAACAAGACAGCAAAAAAAGTACCAAATTGCTTAAAACCAAAATTATCTCACTTTGTATTCACTGCATATATATTTAATTTAATATAAAGCAGGCTTTTTAAAAATCTAAACAGAATTGCAATACTTCTTAGCAGTGTAGCTAGGACTGCAACCAAGTGACAGCTATACTGTACCTGTTGACTCTGTTGTCTGGGTGCTATCAGTGAATAGATGACTTGATCTTTTATGTTTCTTTAAATCAGACTTGGGTTGAACACTCTTTCAAACAGAGGACAATTTTTAGAATAGGATGACCTTCATTAAGAAAGGACATACTGTATATGCTGAAATCCTATTGTTTAGCTCAGTCACAACTCAAGTAGGCCATAAGAGAATGGCCCTCCCTAGGCAGATGGAGAGAAATAAGCAACTTGGAAGGAGAAGCAATGGGACCTGAGGGTAGTGACAATGCTTCTAGAATTTTCCATATCCAAATTACCACAAGGTGTCTGGCCAGGTTATCCTGCTATTTTGAATTGCTGGTAATATGGTCTACTCCATGGATTCTCAACCTTTTAAAGCTGAGGGACGGATCATGCCCCCTCAGACTGTTTGTGGGCTGGTTGTGAGGTGGGGGTTAACTAATCTGACATCCCTGAGGACTAACGGCTTGGGTGTCAAAGACCATAGGAAAGAGTGATGGTCCCTGAGTGGATTAAATCCCACTGGAATCCATCTTGATGAGGAAAACAGTTTCATCAATACTGGCCTGGAGCTGGTAAGGACTTTGTGTGCCAAAAGGGCTCAGGACCAGAAAGTGACTCACAGAACTGGATCAGTGGTATAGGTGTCATGCTTCTTTTGAGATTCATTCTTAGTGTTTTGTAAATGCTCTGAAGAACATAGACAATTGAGGAAAACAATGACAAAAGAAGAATACAGGTGAGATTATCTGTGTATAATTGTACTAGGATTGTGCTTGACTTGTAGTGCTTTATCTGTGTGCATTGGATGGTAACCCAGATGCTAATGAACTGGTGTAACTCAAACCTATGGCTGATTGTGCTAGTCTGAAACTAGCACTACATGTTTGCCTTATTAGCCTGGGATTCAACAGAAATGAAGTACAAGATGGAGGAAATATATGGAGCAAGAAAAGAAGGTCATTGCTCCCTTGCCATAAGCACAGAGGACAGGGAACATGGAGCAACCGGGTTTGGGTTTTCTTTCTTCCACATCTTGGCTGTTTCATTTTTAGTTGAAAACTGGCAGACCTCCATTCCCTTGGCTGACCATCTAACTCCCTTTCCAACAAGACTTCTTGGTAACCAGCCACACCCCTCACTTTCCACCTTCTTCTGCCTTCTACAAATGGTTCTCTCAACACAATACTTAAGCTCAGGAAAGGCTGCTTGAGGTGTTGTGGAGAAGTAAATGCCCCCACTTTGGTTGTATGTGGGTGGATTTGGGGCATTTCAGGTGAACATGTACCCTTTAGGTCACACTGTGTCTACCCCTGCTCTAACCACTGCATTATGCTGCCCCTCTCTCTCACACACACTTACAAAACCTTGCCTTCACATCCTTATCTTCCCACCCTTCAAATACTCTGGGCTACTTGCTAGGAGTCTATATACAGAAAGGATGGCTCAGCCCCATTGTTAGAGCAATACTTTCATATTATTGCTAACTCTTTCTGCCCCTTCAAAGGCAGCTGGAGATGAAAATGAAGTTTTAATAGGGATTTTCCCTCCCCCCCCTTTTTTTTTTTTCCTGGTCACTGCATAAATGCAGCAGAATTTGAATTGTACCCAGCATTTCTGTTGTGCTTGTCAATAGGAGACATTAAAGATGAATGGAGTCTCCCACATCTGGCTGGGCAGACAACAATAGAAGCCATCTAGACACATTAAGACTGCCACAGAGTGAGCAGAACTCTTGAGATAACCCCATGCCTGGGAATGGATCCCTGGGCAGAAGACAATTGATGCTACACTTCCTTTGATAAGGAGATTTACTGTCTGTATTATATTAACATTCCAGGGATCACAACAAAAAAAGTCCAGCTCCTCCTGGCATACCTCCATGTTGAGCACATGGCAAAGCTCCACCCACCTCTCCATCCTGGGCCAACCAAGTTTGGGGGTGACTTCTCCTCTTCCATGTGGGACACTTTTAAGCAAACCAAGTATGAGGGGCAGACCCACTTCCCTCCCATGTGATCCTGTGGACCAATGATCCTTGGGCAAGCCCCTTCTGCTCCTTTCTCTGTAGATTTGAATGTATATAAGCCTAGGTCTGCCCTGTTTCTCATAGCATAAAGGCCATGTGTTATGGAATGGTTTATTTGCTTCACAGTTCTTTGTTTTTCTTTCTCTATCCAATGTTTAATTTATTGTTTGCAATCTTCCTTTTCTCTCTTTATCCTTATCATCTTATTCTTTATCCTGCCAGAGAAACCTGTACTAAAATAGACTTATTTTAATTGTTACTGCAACGTGTTCTCCTAATGTCTGTTTATATATATATACTCCAGGGTGCTGACACACACACACACCTTTGTGGTGTGTCAGCCCTTGTTTCATTGCACCTGAATCACCATAAGTGCTGCAAAGTTTGGTCTTCAGATAACACAGATAAAAGGGAGTGTTCTTGCCAGGGACACCCCTAGGAATTCAGGTAACAATTATGAGCAACCCTTTTGCTACTAAACCAGACATAAATATACCAAGGGGGTGGGCAGGCAGAGAAAGTGAGCATCTTGGAGATCCTCTGAAAATTATGAAGGACAACAGTGGGTTTTTTAAGAAACTGGGCTAATGCTAATTAACAAATGTTTCTTTTCATAATGGGTCAAGCAGGCAAGACAAGATGTGAGTTGAGACATTGGTGCTAATGGATTTGTTTGTTGTCAAGAGTTTGTGCAGCCAAAACTAGTGAGGCTGCTGGAAGATTTTTCTTGTTTCAGAATAAAAAAAGACCCTTGCGTTAGTGTTAAGGCAGACACAATGTTTAAAGAATAATGGGAATGATTTAAACCCTCTACTGCCAAGGGGATTGTGGGAACTGTTTAAATTCCACCATATTTGTTGGAGATTGTGGGAATCTTTAGTCTTCCAAAATCATGTTTGTAAACTCTGGTTTGAAATATCCATATGGTGCATTCCAAGATATTTCTTTTCAAGATAGTAAATACATGTTCAAGCCATTTCCATGATATATAATACAATATCTTTGTCTTCACCCTTTTAGCTACATCCTAAAACCATTCATGACAACCAGTTTCCTGCGCTGTTCAACCTCCTTCAGGACCAATCCTACCAGAAATCAAGCAGAAGCAATTTCATCAAGTGCTACAAAAGAGCAGCAAGTAGCCCTAAAACATTTTGTATACATTTGGCAAAATTGCACAAAAATGCCCTAGAGGCGAGTATTACTTTGATGCAGTGAGGCAGATGGAGCAAAATAATGAAGACTTCTCCTTTGATGCATGGAATTTTAAAGATTACAAGCAGTGGATGGATTGTTTGCATCTTTTTAAACAATCAGCAGCCAAGGTGACATCACTAGCAGGGGAAATTTTCAGTGTCCAGAGATGCTGCCACCAAAGTAAAATCATTATACGGATTTGTACTCAGAAATAGCCCATTTGCTGCATTAAAAAGATTTTGCTTCTAGGTCAAGGAAGGAGAAATTCGGTTACATAAGTGGCTTCTATGAAGAGATGTACTTTCATTTAAAATACCTCTGGGAATGTAGCTGGAAGATTTATAATATAAAGGAGTTCCTGGACTAGAAAGACAGTTGGAAAAATGTTCCCAACAACAAGAAAATGAGTTTTAAGTACAGATGAGAAAGAGACAACTTTTGTTCACATTGTAATGTGAACCAACCTAATTCACACTTTCTGAACTAATGTATGAACTGGAACAGAATAGATTTTGCATTTTGGACTTTGTGACACAGCTCTCCAACCTGAAAGGAAAATAAAATATATACGTAGAGAGAACTGCAATCCAAAAAACATACCTTAAGAAAAATAGTTTACAAAACAGCATGGTTAGAGTAAATTTCTAAAAATATGTACAGTAGACAAAAGGGCATATAAAATGCATACAGTTTTTTCTGTATATAAAAATATACAAAAAATATCTGCGCATTTCCTTGGAGATTTTTTTTAACTGCAAACACTGTAAAAATGTAATGGAACAAACCTTCATATACGCCTAGATTTAAGACTCTTTTTTTCTGTTCATGATTCCTTCCATCCTCTGTGCCGAAAGCAAACATCTGTACTGAAAATGTGTTGATGTAATTTTGTTAAATGCTTTCCATTTCCAGTAATTCCAAACATGATTTTAAAAAATAACAAAAATCATTCTAAAAATGCCTGTTTGCTGTATGAAATACATGTTAGGATTATTTGTAAGAAAGATGAACCATGTATCTCTAGCTCTAGTGGTTGGAAAGCATGTTTTTGTGTGAATGGAGAGATAGAAGGAGAGCCGAGGAAAGTTGAAAGCAACAGAAAAAGAGGGAAACCAAGCAAGAAATGGGGTGACCTAATAAAGGAAACTACAGCCTTGAATTTGCAAGGGCTGCCACAGAGCTGTTGATAATAGGTCTTTCTGGAAGTCACTAATCCATAAAATCACCAGAAGTGAGAAGTAGGGTGCATTTGTAAGATTTGAATGTTGTTGTTGTTGTTGTTGTTGTTGTTGTTGTTGTTTCTTCTTCTTCTTCTTCTTCTTCTTCTTCTTCTTCTTCTTCTTCTTCTTCTTCTTCTTCTTCTTCTTCTTCTTCTTCTTCTTCCTTGTCTAGGTCACATCTACCTACTTCTAACTAGCCTCAGGGCTCACTGGCTCAGCTCAGAAATGTTTATACATCTTACCTCACATAGTAAAATGGGGCTCAAGTGAAAGCAATTCCTGGATTACCAGCAGTGGATATTTGTGATATCCCCTACTCTTGCTGCTCAAAATGTTGTGCTCTGAGATCTGGTTCGTCATGCCATTTGGAGCAAGCTGGGAGTAGAACATCAGCATAGCAACGCTTGAGCCTTCTTTCTGCACAAGTGGTTTAACACATAGGAAAAACATACCCCTCCTAATCCTTACTTACTTACTTACTTACTTACTTACTTACTTACTTACTTACTTACTTACTTATAATTCACATTTATATAGCCGCCCACTCGCCACATTGTGGCAACTCAGGGCAGCTTACAAAATTAATATAGAACTACAAAATAACAAGACAAAAGCACCAGGAGGGGGGAAGCAGAAAACTTCAAATATTGGGGTGAAGGCGTCCTTGACTGCCTGCATAGCCAGGGTGGCAGAAACAGCTGCCCGCACAACTGGGACAGCATCTTTGGCCATGGCTCCTGCCGGCGTCCCTCCCCCCCAGGCAGGTGTTGTGAGTCCGGGGGAGGGCAGAGGCATCCTTGGCTGCCCGCACGGCCAGGGCGGTGGAAACAGCCTCACCTCTGAGATATAAGCCCCCCCCCCCTCTGGTTTTATATTTTTGTTCTGAGATCTCGTAATGTGAGATTCACCTTATGTGCATCTTTAAATACACGCCTGTTGGGGCTATGCCATTTGCTTCTGACCTCAATGAATCCTGGCAAACAGTTCCATGGCAATCCTCACATCCCAGTTGAAACCTGGCATGATCCAATGGAAAGAGCATAGCACAGAAGGTTCTCAATGTTTTTTAGCCACGGGCCAGACCACACCCCTTAGACAGCTGAGCCAGACAGACTGATGACATAAAACACATCTGCAGCTGTCATAAACACATTTACGATGGCCAGGGACTCATTTAGTGCTGTAGTAAATGCGTTTACATGGCTGTAACAGAATCTGTGGCCATTTCCAGTGGTGGCAAAGGCAGCTAGAATGAAGTCAGGGGCCAGATTATTTGGCGCCCTGGGCTGGATCCAGCCCATGGGCCGTAGGTTGCAAACCCCTGGATTAGAGAGGTTCATGTTTATGTTATGTTCTGAGAAATGGTAAATCTTCCCAGATCTACATTCAAGAGGTATCAAGAAAACTATCAAACTGTTGGGGGAATTAGATCTTACCTGTGTCATAAATAAGACTGGGGACATTAACACAGGCAGCACAAATGTTTTTGTGAACGGTCTCGTTCATCAACCTGACAGCTTCGGGGGAAGAGATGGTTGCCTGCTGAGTTAGGGTATATTAAGATGGTTGCAAAAGTGTGTGTACTTGAAGGCATTGGAAAGGTTTGCTTTAGTGGGAATGATCTCCCTTAAAGTGACCTTTCTGTCTGCCAGATAATTGCTCCAGCCCAGCCCCTAAACATAGAAGCCCTAAACTGGTCCAAAATGGTTAGGTTGGGATTCAAAAAGCTTTTTACTACCTACTATATATACTCGAGTACAAGTCAAGTTTTTTAGCCCCAAAAATAAGCCCCCAAAAGGAGACTCGGGTCAATGACCATGTGGGTCCCAAGACCGTGCCAGATTGAGATGCACCAACAATTTAATTAATTTTACTATATTTTCATGTATTTTGGTTATTGAAACTCACTAGCACCCGCTGCATTTTCCACCCTCAGCTTATACTTGGATCAATCTATTTTCCTGGGTTTTCAGGTCAAAGAGGGATCTTGGCTTATATTCGGGTTGGCTTGTACTTGAGTACGGTATATATGGTACTCTGTGGGTGTGGTATGTTGGACATGGCCATGGGGAAAGCCTTGTGTTACACCCGAATTAGGACTATTTTATTTCAAAACTTGGATGGAAGGGGCCAGCCAGAATTTCTGCTACAAGTTCTGGTGAACTGGGGCGAACCTGCTGAATCTCACCACTCGGTTGAAGCTCATATCCCTGTGCATTCTGTGATTGTCCATAGTCGGTCCAAACTGTGAGCTCTTTCCCTATGTGATCACACCCTTACTCTCTCTTGGTGGAAGAGATAAGCTCATTCTCTTGCTCACATGCCTACCATTAGTTATGTTGCATGTACAAGCCAGCATTGAAGGCAGAATAAAAATATGGGTTCAGCATTATATGAAAATACTGTTGAAATGTCCAAGTGATTTGAAGATCTTGTGGCAAGAGATGTGCGGCCACCTGAGTTCAGAATCGGAAGGCCATGTGGGTACAAATCATAGTCTAGAACAGTGTTCCCAACGTAAGGCCCATGCCCCACAGGGGGACTTCAATTCCCAGAAGCCTAAGTCAGTACATTGGCTGATCAGTGCTTTGGGGAATTGACTTAAGCTTCTGGGAATAGAAGTCCAATAATCAAAGGTTGGGAAATACTGGTCTAGATCCGACCAGTGTCAGAGATTGGGAACATTAGTTTTGAACTACAAAAATCCCTTGGCTTGGTGGGAGTTTGCAATCTAAAAAACGTTTCCAAGCTTTGGTCCATGTGAGCTTAACATGCATTCAATCACAAACATGTTGCTTTTCATGTGATTCTGAATTAAAATGGAACAAGTGATGCTTGCATCCATTTTGATACACAGCTTGCCCTCATAAGACATTTTGTACACATCATTCCGTAATATATTACTTCTATAAAATGCGATTTCCTTGTTATGTCCTCTTCTGTACACTGTATTTAAACCAATATTCAAAAGACTTGCTTGCAAATTTTGCAAAATTCTATTCAGCAAATTAGTCCAGGAATCACAAATTGAAACAAGCCTGATCATGTGAGGAAGGGAGAACTATGTTGCAGGCAGCCCAGATGAAATCACAACATACTTTTCCAGCTTTTTATGAAAGAATCATTTTATTTTTGGCATTTCTGTCTTGACCCTCTGAGCCTGCAACTTTTCATCTCCCTCCCTTCCATCTCCTGAATCAGATTCCAAAGCAAAACACAGGAAGATAATCCCTGTTCGTTAATCTCTAATGATCTAGGATGGGTTTAAAGCTAAAAGCACATTGATCATACCCCATGAGAACAGTTAACTCACATTCCTATTGAATTCAAAAATATTTCCTTCTGTGTAGACTTAGTTGAAGGCTGTGGTGGCTTAGTGGTTAAGACGCTGAGCTTGAAAACCAGAAGGTTGGCAGGTCAGCAGTTCCAGAGCCGACTGCTGCACAAGAAATTGCAAACAGATAAATAGGTAACACTTCACCAGGAAAGGTAACAGCGTTCCATGTGCTTTGGCATCTAGTCATGCCTGCCACATGACCACAGAAATGTCTGCAAATGCAGACAGCACTTGCTCTTCAGCTGTAAATAAAGATAAGCACTTACCTCTAGAGACAGACAAGACTGACTTTCCTAGCCAGGGCTACCTTTACCTTTGCCTTTAGACTTCGTTAGAAAGCTGTCTACATGGGATATGTGGAGTTAATTCAGCTGCTTTGATTAGTGAGCAATTATTTCTTGTAGGCTTGAGGTTTGGAGGGCAACAGATTAACTTCTTATTTTGTTTATTGATCATGTTTAAAGCCTGCCCTTCCCATAAGTCAATTTTTTTTCTGCATACACTATGTGACGCGCAGAAAAATTGTAGGTGAATTGAAGGAATCAGTTCTTTTTACCTCAGGCAGCAGAGTTTATGAGTCATGAAAGTGCAGCAAATAACTTATTATTTGATCTACTGGCATTATTAATATAATATTTGTGGTTTTTACTACTAGCATGCTTGAGGAATGTTCTTAAGAGAGCTGGAAAGCTTCCCCCTGATTTCATTAATCATGTGATGGTAAGATTAATATGTTCATAACGAGCAGCACGGCAAATTGCTTTCAGTAAATCTACTGAGTCAATGGCAGAATTGCATGTCAACAGGTATGTAAAATCGCACTGATGTAATGGGTCCATTCTAGTTGGAGAAAGGAATTTTAGGCCTAAGACTAATGGTCAACAAAAGAAGTCTGTTAATTTACTCCCTTAGAGAAACCATATATCAGATAATAATCATAATTAAGCAAAGATCGCATTTGCTTGAAAGCCAGTCGTATCTGACTCTAGAGTTCAGTGCTCATCTCTGTTTATAGCCAAAGAGTCAGAGCTGTCTGTGTCTGAAGACATTTCCATGGACATATGGCAAGCATAACTAGACACCGGAGTGCATGGAACACTGTTTACTTCCCACCAAAGTGGTACCTATATATCTACTTGCAATTTTTCCTTTCGAACTGCTAGGTTGCCAGGAGCTGGGACAGAGATGGAAGCTCACTCCATCGTGGAGCACTCCAGTCTCGACCAGCTGACCTTCTGGTCATGAAGTTCAGCATCTTAACCACTGAGCCACCGCAGTCACCTTATTAATCATAATTACCTGCTGTCAAGTCAATTCCAAGTTATAGTGACCATGGAAATGTCATTTCCAGGGTTTCCATCAATGAAATTACTCCACATTATTTGAAATCATTCTGGGCAGAAGTGGGAAAACCTGCTTCTCCCACGTGGGCACCAACAAAATTGGGTTGCAAGCTAAGCAATTCATTATGAATTCTGTACTGAATATATCGGCAGTACCCTTAGACAACCTAATAAAAAGTGAAAGGATTCTGGGCTGATTCTGGTGTAGATGACTCTTTCTACCACTCCTTATAGAAAATGTTGAGCGTGGCTTGACATTTATTTCAGCTCCAATAAAACAGCTCTAGGGGTTATTTTGAACTCTATTCTGTGCTCTGCACACATCTGAAGTCAAGGCATAACTCTGAGAAGGCGTTGAAGAAAATTGCATTTCTTGATTTGCACGCCAGTTTCTTATCAGCTGCAATTTTCTTTTTGTTAAAAGAACCTATTGACTGTTTGTCAGTAAGGATTAACTGCTCTTACAATGCATTCATTTGTTGAGTGAGAAATACCTTTATCTTTGGGGAGCACATATTGTATTTGAAGTTCAAAAGGCATCTTTAAAAATAAATAAATAACAAAGTATGTAATTGCCTTTGCCTCTTCCTTATGGCGGTTTGTGTGATTTAATTCTGCTCTCCATTTCTTATTCTTATGTGCTTGTACAGCAGTTTGTTGCAGCTTGATGTGAACTTTTCAACACGGTACCCAGGCATTTAAGTTACTGCAGAAATGTTTATTTCTCCCTGGAAGATCCATTCAGTTGTCCACACATCATACAGATCCACCCCTCACTTCTCACTCATCCTTCTTTTGCCACCCTGTTTTCTATCCATTTTACTTTTAAAACCCTCTATTTTTTGTTAATGTTTAGCAAGTGAAATAGCACTATTTTGACTACACATGGTAAGTACTGTATTTGACTTAGGGCTGTATCAGTTTAGTGTTGTACCACTTGGTCCATGTTCAGCATCACAGCACTAAAATAGAAGGGGGAAGTATGCATTTACAATAGCTGTGTACATGTTTTACAGTGGAGGAGCCACATGACCAGCCTGCTCAACCATGTGACCAGCCCACAGCATGAAAAGTTTGACCACCCCTTCTCTAGGGCTGCATGTGGCAGCCATGGCTAGATACCAAAGCAGAAAGAACACTGTTATATTTCCCACCAAAACGGTACCTATTTATCTACTTGCAACTTCTTGCTTTTAAACTACTAGGTTGGCAGGAGCTGGAATAGACAATGGGAGCTCACTCCATTGTGCAGCACTCAGGTCTTGAACTGCCAACCTGCCAACCTTCCAGTTGTCAAGCTCAGTGTCTAAACCATTAAGTCATCACAACCCCAAATACAACTTAACAAATTGCCTTGCAGTTGTAGTCCTCACCAGCATGAGCAGAAGGCAGGCAGAAAGAGTAGGGTTCCATCTTACATCATGCTCCACTCTCTGCATTATCAGTGATGTAATCTGCACATTACCAACAAAGTTTGTAAAGGACTGATGTAGGTGACCACTCAAGGCAAAGCAAGACAAAACGAGGGTAGAAAGATTACCAAAAAAAAAAAAATCTTAAGGCCAGCTGGCCAAAGAAAAATTACAGCACACAGATTTGAGTTAATTTAATTTAATTTAGTTTTTCCATTTGTATAACCCCCCCTCCCCCAAATCAGGAAACCCGACTCAGGGCGGCTCACACAATAGTTATACAATACAATAGTTATACAACATGCACAATTATACAATATACAAAATAATTATGCAATATTCAGCCTACAAGAGCAACACACAATAATATAATATATAACAATACAATACTGCACTTCAGCGGCCTCTCCACCCAAGCCGCATACAAAGTCCGAGAATGGTGGCAGCACAATTCTGCTGCCCGTCACCATGGTGGCATTTTCAAGTCCCGGCCAGGGGCACGGCCCAGGGGCACCAGCAATGGAAGGGCCTGCTGCCCGCTGCTGCCGAAGCCTCTCCACCCCAGCTGCAGGCAAAAGATGCCAAAAGACCTATTCAAAATCAGGGCTAACATTATGCAGATGACAGAATAAAAATCAAAAGGGAAATGTGATAAGTATGGGACAAACAACAGAACAAATTGCTATGTAGCTACTCCCAATGTCACTTCCAATTTACAGTGATCCTGAGAATGAATAACTGGCAAAAGGTCCTAGCTTGAAAAGCCTTGGTCATTTCTTGCAGCCTCAAAACCATTGTTTCCTTTACTTAGTCAATCCATCACATATTCATTCCTGTTTCTAATGCCCTACACCAGGGTTCCTCAACCTTGGGCCACCAGGTGTTCTTGGACTTCAATTACCAGAAGCCCAAGTCAGCACACCTGCTGATCAAGGCTTTTGGTCATTGAACTCAAAGAACATCTGGGGGCCCAAGTTTGAGAAACCCTGCCCTACACCAAAGGATATGAAAATTCTTATATAACAATAGAATAGCATATTTAGCCAAAATTAGTACAAGGAACAACATTATCAGAAAACTCACAAACTATACATGGGGAACTCAACTATCCATGCTGCGCACATCAGCTTTGACCCTGAGCATTTCCGCAGCAGAGTATGCTGCTCTAGTATGGAGTACATCCACACATACAAAACAAGTTGACATTGCTGTTACTGAAGTCATGTGTATGGTGACAGGATGCCTCAAACCTACACCAGTTGAGAAAATATGCCCTCTTGTTGGTATCGCTCCACCTAAGATCAGGAGAGAAGTAGCAGTAGATGCTGAGAGATCTAAGCAAGAAAATGACCCTCAACACCATCTGAATGGATATGAGCCTCAAGTCCACCAGCCTCAGATCCAGGAACAGCTTTATGACAAAAACAAACATTCTTGAGGGTACACAAGAGCAAGACCAAATTAGAAGATGGAGGAAGCATTCACTGGGCAAAGAACAACATTAAAGCAGATATAGCTGAGGAACTCAACCTCCCCTACTTCACTTGGAGAACCCTAAATAGGCTGAGGGTTGGAGTCTCTAAATGAAGACCAACATCCTTAAGTGGGGGCTGCTGGCGGACAACTCCACATGGTGTGAATGTGGAGAGACACAGAATCCTGCTCATGTACTGGTTTGCCGATTACTGTCAGAAACATGCACCAATGAGGGCTTAAGTTTGGGCAATGACAAAGTGAAGAAAGTGGCTTCATTTTGGCAGTCCAAGGTTAGAAGAAAAAGCATATTTATTTTAAAAGTTAGCTTATTTTTTTTTAATATTGAAACTGAGCAGATGTTATGGCTTGACAGATCACACTGCTGCACAGAGGAGGAAAATCGTTCAAAATTCCTTGTAAAGTACCTGGCAAACCCCATCATATCTGGGAAAACTAAGATTGAGCAAGAATTGAAGTTGTATTTTGGCTTAGTTACCAGGCTAACTTCTGTGTGAACAAAGAATAGAAGAAGATGCCTGGATAGTCTAGTTTATATTGTTGATATAGCCACCTTGACTTCTAACAGGCACAGAAGACTTGTTTCACAATCTGAAATGTGTTCTTCAAGCAAACGAAAAAGGCTAAAATGTGCTATTAATTATATGGTTGGGCATGGGTAAGAGTGGGTGGAAATTTATATGTGAAATTGCTCCATATGCATCACCACTACCCCTGAACTAGACATGCAGCAAATGTAATTTGCACTTAGAAATCTGTACATTTAACAGCTTGCAAGATGATTCATAGTGGGAAATGCATTTGAAAAATGTGCAGATTCCAGAAAAGAAACAAATGTGTAAGCTTGAAAAATATATACAATGATCCATTAATCAACGGGGCAACATCTACAAAATGTTCACATTTGGAGAGGACACAGGAAAAAGCACTCATGTAATACTCATGTGGATTGTGCCCACATTTTCAATTTTAAAAAAACCTAACACCTCTCAGTTTGATACAGACCCAAATTGGAATGTTTTTTGCAGTGGGAATTGGAAAACTTCAAGCAAGATTAACTTGAGAGATGTGCATGTGTTGAGCAATTGTCCATCTGTATTTACTCTTCCGTTCATCACACCAAATGATGTTTTCTTACACACACCCTGCAATGTACTGGGCCTGCGAAAGTCTGATACATTTTGGGTAGGATGCAGAGTACACAGAGATTTCTGTAACTCTCAGACCTCCTTCAGTGACATGAACGTACACAAGAGGACTTAAAAGCAAACCCAGTCTTAAGTTGCTTACAAAATATGACATTTACCCCTTTGCTTTGGCAGGTGAATTCCAGAAAAAACTGGCAAAATCCAGAAAACATGTCATCCTTTTCTAATGCCCTCTTCTGTCTCACTATTATAGCTAATTTGGTCCTTGCACCTATAGTAGGGAAACTTTTTCATACAAAGTCATATCATGGATCCAATAAAAACAGCATCATCTATGCTGTCTTGCAGTAGCTTGGAGTCAATACTATCCATTTCTGCTTCTTTAATTGGAAATCCCAGGAATGAATCCAGGGCCTTCAGCTTTTACTGAGTCCTCTCTTTCAGGGCTGTGGGACTTGTATACATTGAACTCTTGCGCTCTAAACCAAAGGGCGATCGGCACTCCAACCAGTGCGCTGAACCCAAGCTGGCACCGTCATTGGGGTTGGGGAAAAGAACGAGTTTACCCATCCAGGCATGGGGGGGGGGGGTCCTGAAGAGAGGCTTGGGACCCTTTTCCCAGTCTCTCTTCAGAACACACACACACACACACCAGCCTGGATGGCTAAGCCCCTTAGCAAGCCAGGCAGGGGATGTGTTTCTGAAAAGAAGCTGGGGAAATTTTTTCCCATCTTCTTTTCAGAAACCTCTATCTGGATTGCTAAGGGGCTTAGTGATCCAGGTGGGGGGGCATTCTGAAGAGAGGCTTGGGACCCTTTTCCTAGCCTCTCTTCAGAAGCCCTCCCCCAGCCTGGATGGCTAAGCCCCTTAGCCATCCAGGCGGGGGTACCCAAACTCCCCCACAGCCCCAGAGATCGATCGCTGGAACTGTGGGGGAGTTCGGGTGGGAACTGCACAGGCGCGCACATGTCTCCCCGAACTCCCCAGGCTGCCTGCTTTGGGATGGGGTGGCTGGGGGTGCCTTCCACCCAACTCACCCCAATCCCAAAGCAGAGAACCTGTAGCACCAGTTTGGCAGGGGGGACAACAGGCACCCTCGATTTCCCCTCAACCAAACCGGCAGCCTAAGCCTCAGTAGATCTCTGCCCCAAAATCCATAAGGCTGGTTTCTAGTCCTGTGGGCTTTGGGACAGAGATCAACATCAGGGAATTTGAGGCAAACAATTGCATCACACAACATTATCTTAATGTTGTGTGATGCAAATATTTGCCTCAAATTCCCCGACATTATCCAATTTTAGCGTTATCCAAGGCAATCATTATCCAGGGTATTACTGTACATGTCTACAGCAAGAAGAAGTCCTGATCAATCTCAGCATTCAAAATCTTGAAGAACAGCTGGGGGTGTGTGTGACATGAGGCTACATAATACACCATCCTTCAAGTAAGGTAAATTTCAGATGCAGAACACCTTAGCTGTACCATACACAGTCAGAAGGGACTGCAGTGGCTTCAGTGGTTAAGATGCTGAACTTGATGACTGGAAGATCAGAGTTTGAAACCCAAGTGCTGCACAATGGACTGAGTTTCTGTCTCTGTCCCAGCTCCTGCCAACATAGCAGTTCAAAAGCAAGAATTTGCAAGTAGATAAATAGGTGTCACTTCAGTGGGAAGGTAAACAGTGTTTGGTGCACCCTGGTGTCTAGTCATGCCTGCCACATGTCCATGGAAATATCTGCAAATGCAGACAGTGCTGGCTCTTTGGCTATAAAGAGAGATAAACACTGAACCCTAGAGTTGGATACGACTGGCTTTTGAGGAAGGGTGACCTTTACCTTTACCTACATAGCTAGACTCTTCCTGCATGTCTGGTTCTGAGGTCCGGAGGGTTACTTTTAAAGGAGACCACCTCCCATAGCCACCTGCCTTTGGAAATTAGAGTCACTGGCTGTCATTGTCTCACAAGCTTATTGTGAGGAAAATTGAGTTAATGTGGGGCAGAAGTAAGAAGGGGTCACATGAGCTCTCTGCAAGAAAGGAAGTATATAAATGTAACAAGAAATAGATAATATACCTAATATAATATAGGGCAATCAACTCCTCTGAGGACTATAACATAATTCTAAACAAAACATGTGAGATAATCATTATTTTGCAAACAGAAGGATTAACCTCTTTATAACACTAATAACAGCTCTGGCAAGACATAACTTCCATAAATCACAGCAATTAGTGTTTAAAGCAGGTACAGTTGTTATTGCAAGCCCCCACCCCACCCACCCCCGCTTTTTGATTATTATCTTACATTTCTCCACTGTTTGATTGCAGGATATGACGAGGCTGAATTCTTTCCTTTCATTCTTTCTTCCAGTGATTGATTGTATTAATTCTTTATGTTGCCACATATAGACAGAGGAAGAGGAAGGGAGAGAATTATACTAATCTCAGAGCTGTATTTGCATTTCTAATATGTCCTCCACTGGAGTAAATTATCTATGGCTGTTGTGCTTCTCAGCTGAATCCTCCGCAGTGACTAGCAGGGAATTTGCAATCTGCCTGCAGTTACATTCATCCTTGCATCCTAGGGTGGAAACTGCATTAAGGAGCATTTCAAGCTTCTTTGAGCTTTGAAGTTACAATTCCGCTTAAGTGGGCTTTTGTTGTTGTTAACATGCTGTCAAGTTGCTGCTGACCCTATGAATGAGTGATCTCCAAAATGTCCCATCCTCAACAGCTCTACTCAGCCCTTATAAACTCAACCTTGTAGTTCTTTTATTTGGTCTTCCTCTTTACCTGCTGCCTTCCACCTTTCCCAGCATTATCGTCTTTTGCAGAGAATCTTCTCTTCTCATGATGTGCCCAAAGTAGAACAGCTTCAGCTTCATAACTTTTCCCTCTAGAAATAGCTCAGCTTGATTGTTCTAGGACCCACTTCATGTTTTGGGCAGGCCAGAGCATCCACAAAGCTCTCCTCCAGCATCGTAGTTCAAATGAATCAATTCTTTTCCTGCCAGCCTTCTTTGCTGTCCAGATTTCATAGCTCTACACAGTGATAAAGAATACAAGAGTGTGGATGATCTTTGCCTTCGACTCCAGTGACACATCATTACACTTAATGATCTTTTCTAATTCCATCACTGCTGCCCTTCCGAGTCTCAGTCTTCTTCTGGTTTAATGGCTGCAGACTCCATTTGGTCTGAAAGTTGAACCAAGGTATACAAAATTAACCCAATCCAGACTGGCCTCTCCCAACCTCTCACACAGACCATGAGTCACAAACAGGCAATTAAACAGAGAACACTTGACATGGAAAGGCAAGAAGACCTACCCAGGGCCCCTACCTTCCTGGCTCCAGAGTCTTGGAAACACATTGTTGCCCCAGCCCCATACCTGCTCCAACTTGAGATACCAAGTCAATGAAGAGCATTTATGCTAGCCCACTGCCAGGCCCTCCCTTCTGCAGTTCTCAAGGGAAAGTTCCAAAGGCACCAATGACAGAGAGACAATGCTCCTGTGACACTGGAGAAATTGAAACCACATAACATGTTCTCTGCAGCTGCCCTTTTTATAGAAACATCCAAAACAAGTTCATATCTCCACTGCTCTGCAAGTATCCTGGTCAGACAAACAGCATAAACACCCACTGGCTACTATCTGATGAAAGACCCACCTTTACCTACAGCACTGCCAGGTTCTGTGCCGCAGCATGTAAGATCAGAAGAATAATCCTGGCAGGACCTTCAGCCAAATAAACTACTAGTGCCACAGCATAGGCTTAGTAATAGCTGTAACACTATTGATTTATATACTAATTTTACTACGCTTTAACTCTGAGCAGAAATGCTCCTCTTTAAGCACCCTCCACTTTAAGCACCCTCATTTTAACTTTTCTCTCTTGATATATTTTAAGTACCCCCATTTTAACTTCTGTTCCCTTTGCTGCTCTATGCTGGTTTTGGACCATAATAAAGATTTGATTTGATTTTGTATACAAAATGTTTTACTATTTCAATTTCTTCATTGTCAATTTAAAAGTTCTGTACTTTTCCTGTAGTTATGATTTGATCTTAATGTTCAGCTGCAATCCTGCTTTGCCACTTTCTTCTACTTCCACCAAAAGTTTTTTCAAGTCACTGTTGTTTTCTGTTAGTAAGATGATGTCATTTGCAAATCTTAAATTATTGATGTTTCTTCCACCACTCCTTGATCAGTCCAGTTTTCTTTGCAATATGTTCTGCAAACTTATTGAACAGATAAGGGGATAAACTACACCCTTATCTGACACCTTCACCTATAAGTGTAATGAATTTGGAAGCTTGAATTATGAAAATAAGCTCACCCAAATGTGTCACAACGGCTTTTCATCCAGAGGGGGGGGGGGACTTTTCTATGCAGCTTTGCATTAAGATTTCCCAGTGAAGCATTATGTCACAGGATGAGCACCCCAGAGACTCTTTTAATTATCAAGGAGAGATTACCCAGACCCACCTCAGTGCAAGTTCATATCATTTGAACTTAAAAGGTTAATCACCCACAGAGAGGGGTGCAAAAGCTTTGGCACCTTGCCAGGATTAAGGTCAGATCCTTGTAACTTGACAATGGGATATTACAGAGATAACAGAACTCTTATCTCAAGATCTAGCTTAAAGGTCACTTGATATTCCTAAAGTGGGAGTGAGTCACTTTTTAGGAATAAAAAGAGCAGTTCTAGCCCAGTTAGAGGGGGACTTCTTCAGATACAGCAAGAGCCTTTGATCTTTGAAACAACATATTCCATGAGGAATGGAGATGGACATCTGAAGGAGATGAGGCCAAGACCGGTGGGCCCTTTCAATCTTATCAGAAAGAAAGGAGGCTCTTTGTCTGACTTAGACTGGAATTGAAGACGGGATACTTAGAAATATTCTGGCTTTCATACTTTGCCAAATTTCTGACTATCTTTGGACTTTGAAGATATTGAGCTAGGAGAAGCTACGTTTAGAACAAACCACATTTTGTATTTTATTGGACAAAAGTGTGATAGGCTTTGCATCTAGGAAATTAGTTTGCTAGAAAATAGGATACTTTTAGATTAGATTTTACCCAGGAATAGGACATTTTATTTTAGTTCTGTTTAGCCAAGTTTTAATTTCAAATTTTGCTATGTTTTGTTTGATGAAACAACGGATTGCTTTATGGTCTTTATTTTATTCTTTATTCCAATAAAAGGGGGAGGCTGCACAAGATCTCTTCCATAAAAGACAATTGGAAGTATTGAATTTAAATTTGGTGTGGACCTAAAATAAAGGGATTTTTAGCACCACCTGCACCCGTTTACAAATTATGGAACTGGGTTTTCTTCACGCTATTACTGAATCTCCCATGGCTCGTCCTTGAACTCACAGAGTGGAGGGGAGATAAGGGGACTTTCTCAAGCAGAAAGCACAAGGTTCCAGGGCCGGATTGTAAGGAATAGTGGGAGTCTATCATTGTCCTAAGCCCTGAGAAGGAGGGAACCGAAAAAGGGTTTGAGATCCCAGATCCTCCACTTTCCCAATCTGGGGTAATGCTTGTGAGAATAAGAAACCATTCTGACTCTCAATATACAATGATACCTCGCTGAACGAGCAAAATGCGAGGAATGCATTTTGCTCGTTCAGCGAGTTGCTTGCTCAGCGAAACACATTTCCCATAGGGAAATGTGTTTTGCTTTGCTTCACGTGTGCGTTGGCGGGGCATTATGAAACGAGGATAGGGACTCCCCTGCCTTGTTCCCAAATGCCCAGCCACTGGGATCCCCAGTGGCGTGCGTTGGTGGGGCATTTGGCAACGAGATGAGGGACTCCCTTGTCCTCGTTCCAAAATGCCCCACTAACGTACGCTGTGGGGGATCCCAGTGGCGGGGCATTTCGGAACGATGCGGGGGATCCCCCTGTATCGTTCCAAAGCACCTTCCCCCTGATGCGCAGCATGCATCAGCTGGGCATTTTGTAACGAGGCAGGGGACTCCCCAGCATCGTTCCCAAATGCCCCACCGCTGGGATCCCCCATGGCATGTGTCGGTGGGGCATTTTGGAAAGATGGGGAACTCCCTCGCCTCACTCCCAAATGCTCTGCTGCTGGGATCCCCTATGATGCACGCCAGCAGGACATTTTGGAATGAGGACAGGGGACTCCCCCACCTTGTTCCCAAACGCCCCGCTGCTGGGATCCCCCATGGTGCATGTTGGTGGGGAGTTTTGGAATGAGGACAGGGAGTCTCCCGTCTTGTTCCCAAACACCCCGCCAACATGTGCTGCAGGGTATCCCAGCAGCATGGCATTTGGGAATGAGGTGGAGGAATCTACCGCCTTGTTCCCAAACACCCCACTGCTGGGATCCCCCACAGTGCACATCGGCGGGGCATTTTGGAACGAGGATGGGGGATCCCCCCACCTTGTTCCCAAACACTCCGTCAATGCACACTGCACATCAGCAGGACATTTGGCAATGAGATGGGTTCCCCCGCCTCATTCCCAAATGCCTGCTGAAGCATACCGCACATCAGCGGGGCGTTTGGCAACAAGATGGGGGATTCCCCCGCTTCGTTGCCAAATGCCCCACTGATGCAAAGCTTCTCGTTAAGTGAGTTTTTGCTCGTTCAACAAAGCAGACCCTTGGGGGAAAGGTCTGCTCGTTAAGCAAGTTACTCGCTTAACAAGATGCTCGTTATGCAAGGTATTACTGTAGTTTGAGCACTTACACAGTAACTGAATACAGTAAGTGGTTCCAGAAATGTACATGAAGAGTGTGGAATGTTTGGCAGGCAGTGATCATTTCTACAAGTATGGGAAACTGACTGAGAGACTGAAAGGAGGAGATGCTGGTTGAATGAGGTGTGAATGAGATGCAGTGCGAATGAGGATCATGGTTGCAGATTGGAACTGTCTTGGAGAGTGAGGACATCGGATGACATATTGGCAAATCTGTATTTCCTCCTCTTGTAATGTTATCACTCTAGGCGCACAAATTTTTCAAATCTATCTCCTAAGATTTCAGACACGAAAGCAAAGCCATGTTTAACTGCTAGTGACCAATATCAAAATAAAAGCTGTCGAATCTACTGATTGCAGAAGGACTTATCCCAGCATGTTGTGTAGCTAGCATGTTTGGGGGGGGGGGATGCTAAATACCTGTAAGCCACCCAGAGAGTGCACTAAGCACTATGGGGTGGTACAGGCAGTATACAAATGTAATTGCTATTGCTATTATCCTCTGCTGCTAATGAGCTATGCTTCAAATGAGGTATTAATGATAGTTTAATTCACCCTAAGACTTGAAACTGAGGGTGGGGGAAGAGATGGGAATTCCTAAACATGAAAGAGAGGGAAATATGTTAGTTGTTTAATATCTAGAGCTGTTATTTAATATGGTTTATGCAATAAAATTGAAAGCCTGTGTGATATAATAGAGCGGGGTGCCCAAACCTTTCAGGCCGTGAGATGGTCACATAGTTCAGGGGACCAGTTACTATGAGTGCATTTTACTTCTACTTCCAGGAGTGATGAGGGCTTTGTGGGCCATATGGATTGGCATTGGGGGCCAGATCCAGCCTGCAGACCATAGTTTGGGCACACCTGTAATAGAGGGTCAACCTAGTACTCAGGAAATCTGTGTTCGAATACCTGCTCAGCCTTTGGCAATAACAAAACATTTCCTGAACATTTCACATACCTCAAAAACCCAATTAGGGTCACAAAAGGTTGGAAGAGATTTGACAACCCATAACAACAGTGGCAGATTCAGCAACTGCTAGGAATTCATAAACGTTTGGAAGGCAGTAAGAAGTTGAATATGATATCACAGTTTTATAATGAATGAAGTGACCACTGCTGTCTCTAGTCACACCTAATAGAGAATCTCTAAGATACAGTATAGGGCAATGGAACCAAAAAGCTGCAAACCTTATGAGGTAATAAAAGAAAGAATTGAATCTCATATAAAATCTGGCAGAAGCAGTATACTAGAACAAAACTGTCTTAAGATATATTTCAGGGGAAAGGGCCAAGCTGCCTAATTCAACAATACACATTCATGCTCCATGCTACTAAAACATAACCCATTTATCTATATAGGTAAAGGTTGCCCTTACTCAAAAGCCAGTCATATCCAACTCTAGGGTTTGGTGCTCATCTCTGTTTATAGCCATAGGGCCAGTGCTGCCTGCAACTACAGACATTTCTGTGGACATGTGACAGGCATGACTATGACAATGGAGTGCACAAAATGCTATTTACTTTCCCACTGAAGTGGTGCCTATTTATCTACTTGCAATTTCTTGCTTTCAAACTGCTGGATAGGCAGGAGCCAGGACAGAGATGGAAGCTCACTCCACCATACAGCATTCAGGTCTTGAACTGCTGCCCTGCTGGCCTTCCAGTCATCAAGTTCAGTATCTTAACCACTAAGCCACCTTAGTGCCTATTTACTTGTATACACTGAAATAATTAATAAAGCCCCTTGCATTCTGGCTCTCATGGTGCACAAACCCTGGGAAGAGGATGGGAAGATCAATGTGTATGCCACTGTGTGAGGACAAAGATGGGGTTGAAACCGATTGCCATCCTGATCCTGCTTTCAGATCTCCACAATTAAGCTCTCCTGCAAAGGAGAGCTCCCTATCTCCACTGCTGATCAGCTGTTACCGCTAGACAACAGGACTGTCTCCATTAGGGAATTCACTGGCTACTATGAGCAAAAGATAATCTTTCATATCTTCAACATTAACAAATTTATTATAGCAACAGAATGTGGACTTTAGTCCTTTTTATCATGTTCATAAAGTGCTGTCTTAAGTACGCATATGAAAGGCAGAATGTGCAGACAGGGATAATAATCATTCAGAGAACATTTGCTGGTGATAGACAGACATCCTTGCATTAGTCAGCTAATTAAAACATTACTGGTTCCGGGGGACCTGGTGAGTCAGCTCCTCCATCATTTCATTGGACAAAACCCTATTGTATAACTTTTTGCCAGGCATAAATTTGGATCGGGCGGCAGAATCGTTCAACATACACTTCTTAAAAGCTTCCTGTCCCCTTGTTTTATGTGCTGAGGCACCCAAAGGCTCCCTTTTGCTCTGGGAAACCTCTTGGGAGCCTTAGCAGGAGGGGAGCCTTTAAAATTCTAAAATCACCACCAGAATCCTGCTGCCAAGATCAGAATTGAGTTTTGACTTGACAAGTAAATAATGTTTTTAAGATGCAGCATATATGATGGGGCCATGGTGGCAAAGTGGTTAAGATGCTGAGCTTTATGACAGGAAGGTTGGTAGGCCAGCAGTTCGAGTCCCAAGTGGTGTACTCCCATCATCTGTTCCAGCTCCTTCAAAACTAGCAGTTTGAAAGCAAAAAATTGCAAGTAGATAAATAGACACCTCTTTGGCAGGAAAAGTGACAGTGTTCTGCAGATGCAAATTTTAAAGATGTTTGATGTCATAGAAAGTCCCATTTGAAATGTGCTTTTTCTCTGATCTCTGCTTCACCATGTGCTTATCCCCTCAAGATGGTGAATTTGTACATGTAGGAGTTCGGTACATACATTCCATTCTGACTCAGAAAACTGTAAATAAATCACTATTTCCCACGTGGGAAAAAGGATACAGTAATACCTCAGATAACGTTTACCTCAGATAACACTAAAATCGCATAACGTTAAGTAATCTGGGGAGGAGAATTGGATCGAATAACGTTAAGGTCCTATGGGATGGATCGGATAACAACCGCTAAAGCCTGTGCGGTTACAATGTATCTCTATGGAGCTTTAACGTTATCTGATCCATCCCATAGGATTTTAACATGTATCGGATAACACTAAAAATCAGATAACACCAAGACTTGGGGAACCAAGTCTTAGCGTTATCCGAGGTATTACTGTACCAGGATAATAAAATCACTGTCCAGGAAACAACTGTTCTCTTTCACCATGGACCAGCTGTGGGAGGGCCTCACACAATGTAACTGTGAGTCAGCTAAGGCCGAGGGGCCTCAGCAACCACTTAAGCTTTCTTTTTTCTTTTCTTTTTTTGTATTAGTTTGAATGACTATTATTGCAACCTTGATTCCTTATGCTATTCTCATTTCTTTTAATTTTTTAATAAATTTAAATAACCAGAGACCATTTGTGTCTTTTGAATTGGGACTGGGGTTGACTGGACCACGCAATTGCGGCCTAATTCAGGTTCCCTGCACTCTCACTGGCATAGCCAAGCGGAGCCAAAGGGAACTCATAAAGGGGAGTTGCCCCAACAGGAAGGGCAGGCGCTGCTGCTAAGAAGGTAAAATGGTGGGGGGTAACAGGAAGGCAGGTTAAGGTCACCAGAAGGAGGGTCCCTTACATGACATTGGGGCAGTGGTGGACTGTCAAAAAATTTACTATCACACTGTGGGTGTAGTAGCCGATGTCATGGGCATGGCCAACATCATGACATCATGGGCGTACCAACGTCATGACATCATGGGCATAGCCAATGTCATGACGTTGTGGTTGGAGCCAAATAAAATAAAATAAAATAAAAATACAGTACACATAAAAATAGAAATAAAAAACACATTAAAATACAAATTAAAATAGACATTAAATAGAAATAAAAACATAAAAATACAAATTAAAATAGACATTAAATACACATAAAAACACACTACATAAAACACACACACACCTCAACCCACACACCCCAAACACAAACCCTAGTCAGTCACTTACCCTGGGGTCGGGGAGCAGCAGGCAGGCAGGCAGCAACACGCAACAGCAGTGGTGCAGAGGCGTAGCGGCAAAGCGGCAGTGCAGCGGCGTGGGATAGCTCAGCACGGCATGGCAGCTCAGCCTGGCCCAGAAGCGCGGCCTGGCCTGGCCAGGCAGTGCACCAAGGAAAGGCTGCCGCCGCTCCTCCAAAGAGCCAGCCACTGCACCCTTTCCGGGCAGCTGAAAATGGCTGCTCGGAAGTGCACATGCATCAAAATACCATTTGACGCATGTGCACTTCTATTTTTCAGTGCACATGCATCAAATGGTGTTTTGATGCATGCACACTTCCTAGCAGCCATTTTGGGCTGCCTGGAAGAGCCATTCGGAAGGCGGCCAGAGAGACGACCGAACTGGTCACCTAGGGGTTTACTCCCCCCCTAGAGATCCCCTCTGGATTTCTGCTACCGGTTCGGCTGAACCAGTCTGAACCGGTAGCAGCCCACCAATGCATTGGGGAGAGTTTTTTAATAAAGGATTATCTGCCTTCACAAGGGACAATTAAGTTTTGGAAGGGAAATGGGACTTTATAAATAAAAGAAAAATAGTAATAACATTGGCTAAACTCCTATATAGGGAGAGAGAGAGTGCTCAAAGCATAGTGATTAAGCTATAGCCCAAAACTGCTCATGTTGTGAGTTCAATCCTGATGGGCACAAGGTTGACTCAGCTTTCCATCCTTCTGAGGTTGGTAAAATGAATACCCAGGTTGTTGGAGAAAAAATGCTGTTTACCTTGTGAATTGCCCAGAGAGGATGGCAGTACAGTAAAACCTCGAGTTAAGAATAAACTCAGTTCCAGGACATTGTTCGCAAATCGAATCTGTTCATAACTCGAGGCATCTCCATTCAGATAAAGCAAAAGCCCCAACCCACCCTCCAACAATCAAAACGGGCCACCCCCACCCTCCAAAAATCAATCAAACCACCCCAAAACAACAGCAGCATTGAAAGGAAAGCATACATAAGCAAAAACGCTGTTCTTTACCTTAAAGAAGCTTTGAAAATGGACAGAAAACTCAGAAAACTCTAGCAAGAAACAGCAACCGGCAGCCATTTTGGCGCTGAAACTCCAGACAAAGAACTCCTCTCTAAGCACTCTACTGCCACCTACAGGGCTCTGAAAGGCTGCATGTGTATAAAATATAAACCCATAGGGGAAATGGCGTTTTTTGCTTCACTGGAGGCAACACAGAGAAGGTGGGATCCATTCGTAAATCAGGGCATGTTTGTAACTCGAGGCATGGATTTCACTGCAGAACCAATTCGTAAGTCAAATTATTCATAAGTAGGGGCATTCGTAAGTAGGGGTTTTACTGTATATAAATCTAATTGCTATTTCTATATGGTCAGTGTATGTACTTTTTTGTTAGTGGGTTTTTTGGTATAGTGTATTATTATATTGTGCTATTTATGTATGGTATTATTCTAGGTAAGTAATTTATTTCATTGCTGAGTGCCAGGTTAACTAACCTAACAACCCTGAGGACTAATGGCTTGGGTACCAGAGTCCACAGAGAAGGGTGAAGGTCCCTAAATGGATTAAATCCCACTTGAATCCATCTTGATGGAGGGCAGCAGCTTCATCAATCATGGCCTGGGGCTGATGAGGACTTTGCGTGCCAAAAAGACTGAAGACCAGAAAGTGACTTATGGAACTGGATCAGTGGTACGGGAGTCATGCTGCAATGCAGAAGGCAGATGAAAAGCCACTGCATTCTATTCCCAGGGCAGATCGCCATGAGGATCGTCAATATTCAGATATGGCAGAATAACAAGAAGATTTTTTTCATTTATATTTGTTTTGATTTAGAATAAAATAATCAATTTTTAAAAATGAAAATGGCTCCCTTCTTCCTGGGGCTCCTCTAGTTGTGGCTTACTTCTGGACCTCAGCCACAGGATGAGATTGAAAAACTAGCACTTCTGTTCCTAAATCAAGCTACAGAACATAGACCAGAAACTCTTGATGAATTAAAGTTCAGCCATTTCACATCACTCTTTGTTTATGGATGGCTGCTCTGAAGTCAGTGATGGTGTCTCCTGGTAGGCTGAAATGACACCTATTGAGGATGTCAGATTTATATCAAGGAGATGGGCCTCTTTATCTTATGTAGAACACAATAGGACATTTCTTGGCAGTTGATTACATGGGAGTTAAACAGATATTAGAATCTCTGATGTTTCCTGGATGATGTTATAAGGAAGGGCCATGGCTCATTTGTACAGCACATATGTTGCATGCAGAAGGCTGCAGTTTTGGCATTGCATGGCAGGGTTGCTGCCAGTCAAGGTTGACAATGTGGTTAGATGGACCCATGTTCTCACATATTCCTGTGTTCCTTTTGTTATGTCTTTGTTCTCCTACACACAATCAAGATTATCCTGCTTAGTCCCTTTTGTCATGTCCATGTAGTGTTATGCTAATTATAGGTAAAAGGTAAATGTTGCCCTTGCTCAAAAGCCAGTCATATCTGACTCTAAGGTTTAGTGCTGCTCATCTCAGTTTATAGCCAAAGTTTATAGCCAGGTTATAGTCTGTGTCTGCAGATATTTCCATGGACATGTGGCAGGCATGCCTCAACACCGGAGTGCACAGAATGCTGTTTACCTCCTCACCAAAAAGGTCCCTATTTATCTGCTTGCAATTTCTTGCTTTTGAGCTGCTAGGTTGGCACGAGTTGGGACAGAGACGGGAGCTCACGCCATCATGCAGTACCTGGGAATTGAACTCTGACCTTCCAGTTAGTGAGTTCATTGTCTTAACCACTTGAGCCACCAAGGTTCCATTCTAAGTATATATACACATAAAAAGCAGAATGTGCAGACAGTGACAATATTATTCACAGAACAGAAAGTGATTTAAACTGGCTGGATAACTCAGTGGTTGAGGTATCTGACTGCAGAGCCAGATGCTGGGAGCTCAACTCCCCACTGGGCTTCCCAGAAGGAAAGCCAGTTTCTATGGCCATGAACAATCTTCACAGTCTCTGCCTGGCCCCAGAAGAAATGAACAGTAAACCACCTCTGTGTCTTCTGTACCTAGAAAACCCAGGAAAAGGGTCGCCATAAGTCAGAATTGGCTTGAAGGCACAATATTATTTAAGATGCTGAACTCGCTGAGTGGAAGGTCGGAGTTCGATTCCCAGGTACTGCATGACAGAGTGAGCTCCTGTCTCTGTCCCAGCTCCCTCCAGCCTAGCAGTTCAATAGCAAGAAATGCAAGTAGATAAATAGGGACCACTTCGGTGGAAAGGTAAACAGCATTTCGGTGTTGAGGCATGCCTGCCACATATCCATGAAAATGTCTGCAGACGCAGACAGCACTGACTCTTTGCCTATAAACAGAGATGAGCACTGAACCCTAGAGTCAGATACGACCGGCGTTCAAGCAAGGGTGACCTTTACTATTCTTAATGAGATACATTGATTGAGTACAATGATGGTGAAATGGATGTGGATTTTCCTGGAAAGCAAGTGTGCAGAGTTTTAACCGGTGGAAAGAACCAGTTGGTCTGTATTTAAACATAGCAACATTGGCTTCTGTTAGGCAATATGCTGCCTTCATTTTCCTTTCGGTGCTTCCTTAGCTACAAAGCTGAACCTGCATGAACCGATGTGGCTCCTTGACAATTTTGAACCAGTGCAAGGAGAGTCTCTTGAGCCATCTGGTTTTGACATTTCTGGAGCGCTTACATCATATTGGGTAGCACTGCTGAGGTCATTTGCCTGTTCTGGGAGATGACAGATGTCTTATGACAAGAGAAATAAAAGTCTGTTGCATGACCTTGGGAGGGCATTGGCTCAGGGAATGTGTGTGACATATATGAACAGAGTGCCTGTCAAGGGAGGAAGATTATAGAAGGAAGCATCTGAGATAAACTCTGCCTGGTAACCTAGCCAACAAGAAAGCTCCCAGGCAGCTGGCAAAGCTTGGAGAAGAAAAGGTCCTCAGTTGGGTTTTAACTCCCAGTCAGTAATGGGAATCCTTGAAGTTGTCCAAAGGAGCAGCTTTTCCAAACTCAAGTCATTTGAATGTAAATGATAGCTTACATTCAGAAATCTTGCATCATTAATATTGTGTTCCTTAGCCTGGCAAATTTAAAATCTAGGGACCAAACTATGTATGACAGATTAACCCTCTTTAGAAATTGAAATTGCAGGAGCACCCCAGACAAGTGATTCAGTCTTACTTCTGTGGCTGGGAAATCAGATCCACAAACCGCATAATGCAGTTCCTAAAGCAGAATAAACTAATGTGTAAGACACACATGGAAAGAAAGAAAATACTTCATAGTGTAATGATCATGCCTCTTGCAATTAAATAATATTTTCTTCTAAAGATGGCTTATCTGTAAAATATTGATTGGCCCTAGCATGAATTAGAATTTGCTTGTTTGCTATACCTTTACTATCCTGCCCCAATTGGTGGAAGCATCACTCTAGCCTGCTTACTACAATGAAATAGGCAGCACACGAAACAATAATATGGAACAAAATAATCCATACAAAATAAAATAAATGCAAGTGATTAAGACACTGAACTCACTAACTGGAAGGTCGGAGTTTGATTCCTGGGTACTGCATGACAAAGTGAGCTCCCATCTCTATCCCGGCTCCTGCCAACCTAGCAAGAAATTGCAGGTAGATAAATAAGTACCACTTCAGTGGGAAGGTAAACAGCATTCCATGCACTCTGGTGTTGAGGCATGCCTGCCACATGTCAACAGAAACGTCTGCAGATGCAGACAGTGCTGGCTCTTTGGCTATAAACAGAAATGAGCACTGAACCCTAGAGTCAGATATGACTGGCTTTCAAGCAAGAGCAACCTTTACCTAAACATATTTATTGAATTTGTATCCCACACCAATTAGTGAAAATGCACTACTCTGTGCAGCAGTTTAGTCTGGCTCCTTTTAAAAACCAGAACCTACCCTATTGCACATTTTTCTTCATATTCAAGAAAGAACTTAATCTAGAAAATGCAACAAATATTCTTAGATATGAGAAAAGGCAAAAGTGACATATTCATCCCTCCAGGCTGAGGATTTCTCAAGTGCTTTAGTTCATACAAGCTTATGCTTCAGTCTTTGTATAGTTCAACCTTGTCAGTGGAAGTCAGCTAAGTTGTCCACCTCTTTTCTCCTGACATGCTCCCATCTTTTCACACATATATGACAGGCAGGTGCTTTTGGAGCAGAAGAATGCAACAACATTCTTAGTGGTTAAGATGCTGAACTTGACAACTGGAAGGTCAGCAGGTCAGCAGTTTGAGAGCCAAGTGCTGCATGACGGAGGGAGCTTCCTTCTCTGTCCCAGCTCCTGCCAACTTAGCAGTTCAACAGCAAGAAATTGCAAGTAGATAAATAGGTACCACTTTGGTGGGAAGGTAAGCAGTGTTCCATGCACTGCAGTGTTGGGGCATGCCTGCCACATGTCCACGGAAACATCTGCAAATGCAGACAGCACTGAGGAATCACATCCCCGTGGCTAAGAAAATTAGAAAGAAATACATTTGTGGAAGGGAAAGGGATAGAACCCCTAATTCTAGCTAACTATGTTAGAGATGTCAGGAGCCCTGGCTGTCCCTTTCCTCTCTAACGAACAAAGGAAAGATTCTCCTCTGCGGAAGGACAAGAAAAAAGTGTGAGAAGGAAACAAGTGATATCAGGAGCTGTACAAACAGCTATCTGTGATTTAGCAGAAGTCAGCACAGGTCAGAGCAAGTCAAGGACAATTTTCTCTCTCCTCTTCTCTATGCAAAGGCATGCATAAATTTGAGCATAAGATAAATTACACCCAGTTGCCTCTAACAGGTACCATTGGTCCTCTTGTGCAAGATATAGCTGTACCTTCTGAATCTGGCTTGTGCAAATAAATAAAATTGTTCCAGATTTAAAACCAAACTCAAAACCTAATATCTGAACAAAAGTCAACATTTTCTTCATAAATGGGGGGGGGGGGAGAGAATAAAAGTGGGGGGAAAGTGAAATGGGATGGATGAATCAGATAATATCTTCACCTGTCTTGAAATAGTATTTTCTACAGCAGGGATGCCCAAACTTTTTGGGCCGTGGGCCGATCATGTGGATCAGGGAGCCGATTACTAAGGCCCGAGGGCCGGGTGCAACCCCCGATGCCAATTCATCTGGCCCACAAAGCCCTTGTCACTCCTGGAAGCGGAAGTAAAACACGCCCGTATGAGCGCATTTTATTTCCACTTCCAGGAGTGATGAGGGCTTCATGGTCCAGATAAATTGGCGTCAGGGGCCGCCCCTGGGCTTTAGTTTGGGCACCACTGTTCTACAGTATGCTCAGTTTTATCAATTTCTCTTCAGTTCAGTTCTCCCACCAAGTCCAATCAAAATTAGATGCCAAAAATAAGGAGATTAAAACTACATAGTGCGATATGTACGCACCTATTCAGTTTGTAAACACTGTACTTGGCCTCGCCATTGCTGGTTTCCATATTGTTGCAAGCAAAGGACAGCTTACGAATCTTCCTTCCTTAGAGTACTGTTGTTAGGACTGCTGATGTCCCTTTCTTGATTCTCATGCCTTTCCTTTATACTTACAAGGAGGAGACATCTTACCTCTGTTTCCTAGGATGAAAAGAGCAACCATGGCTCTTGACATCTCTAACTCTATCAACTTTCCCACCTGTCAGGGTCTGGGCAACTGATTCAATATAAGGGATCTTCTTGTATTCCTACAGGTTCAATCCCTGGCCAGTCAGAACAGGGAAATGATGCCAGGAGAGCAACTGCAGGCAGGATGGTTAATGGTGACCTAGATCAGGCATTCACAACCTATGGCCCATGGGCCAGACCCAGTCCCTAAAGCCATTTCATCCAGCCTCTGATGCCCTCACTGCTCCCGGAAGCAAAACATGCACTGTGCATGTGGAGAACACTGCTAAATGCATTCTGCGCATGCATGGCACGCATTTTGCTTCTGCTTCTGGGTGGGAGGAACCATGTGACCAGCCCAATCAGCTGCCCAGCTGAAAACATTGAGAATCGCTGACCTAGTTAGACCCAAAGACAGCTTCCTATAACAAAAACAAAGCTTGAGGAAACTCGTGTTTTAGGTGCAACTCCTAAAATCTTCCAACCAGGAGAACAAAAAAGAACCCTCCTTTTCTAAGCTCTCCACAGAAGATATTGATGTGCACATCACAGGAACAACTTCCTCTGTCAACCATATTTTTAACTCTCTTTAAAACTTTTGTTTATTCGGTCTTCAACTTATCTCTTCTGAGTCTAGCCTTTCAAAATTCTCAACATCCTACTAGTAAACCAGTGAGGAGAGAAAAAGGGATTCATTTCCAACAGCTGTCAAAATCTATTCTCTTGTGCACTCCCAGGCTTGGACATGAGAAAGCCACCAAAACTTTTCTAGATGTATGTCTTTATTTTGAAAGCCAAGGTCATACCAGGAAACATACTGTCATCCCTGTCTTTCTCTTCCCCCAAATCAGAGTAAATCACAAAGGGCATTCAAGATGGCATTATTGAAGGGTGCTTCTACTGCGTCCTGTTACAGACCTTAAAGCAGCCCTTTTTTTTTTCACCATTAGTCAACCCAACTAGTTAACTGACATGACTCAAAACTACAGGAGACAAGACGGCCCCCAGGTAAGATGTGACAAGCTATAAGCACGACATGTGCACTTAAGAACAGAAAGAGTCAGCCGTTCCTTTAAATAGTATCCTTGTCTCTTTTGAAAGCGATAGAGATTGATAGCACTGGTTCAGGAAAATGGAACATCCATCATTTGAGTCTTCCATGGCTGGTAGTGCAACAGATACAGCTTTCAAAGAGTTGCAAAGAGAGTTTTCAATCCTAATTATAGGAAACCATGCAGAACTGTTTGCTGATAGGCCAGAAACAAACAATAAAGAATGAGGGGGGGGGGAATAAACCACCCACCCAGAAACATGCAGATTTTTTCTTTCTTCCTTTTCATGCTTATGAGTGACACAAGATTGAGAAAAGCTAGATCAGTGATGGTGAACCTTTTAGAGACCGAGTGCCCAAACAGAAGGGCAGGTCGAACTCTGTGCTTGGGAGAAAGAGTAAGTGCTACCACTGGGTTACTGGGTAGAGTGGTGGGGTGAATTCTGGCCTGGGGGAGGGAGGAAATGCTCCAGTTGGGCTGATGGGCAGAGGGGTATAGGGGAGGGAGGGAGGGGCAGAGGTTTTGGGGAACTCTGTGCTGGGGAAGGGAGGAAACTCTCACATTGGGCTGATGGGCAGAGGAGTGGGGTGAACTCTGTGCTTGGGGAAGGGAGGAAGTGCTCACATTGGGCTGCAGAGCAGAGGGGCAGGGTGAACTCTGTGCTCGGGTGATGGCGTGTGTGCCAACAGAGAGGCCTGGGAGTGCCATTTCTGGCACACATGCCATCGGTTTGCCACCACTGAGCTAAATGTTGCAGGCAGTATTATATTAATGTTCCCATACCACATCACTTTAGAAATTTATTTATTTAATCATTACATTTCTGTACCACCTATCTGATAAACATCCGATTCTGTGTGGCTTAAACTAATAAAAACCAGAATTGAGGGATGGTATATAAAAATAGAAATAGGAGAGCATACTTTGTGGTTACCCTCAACTGCCAGAAAGATGAACAAGTGGGTCCTAGAGCAAATCAAGCTTGAACTGTCTCTGGATGCAAAACATGATGAAGCTGAGGCTGTCCTACTTTGTCCACATCCTTTCTGGAAAAGACAATAATGGCAAGAAAAGTTGAAGGCAGCAGGAACTTGGGGGAGGGGGGATGCAAATTGAATTGACTCCCTAAAGCAGGGTGCCCAAACTTTTTGGGTCATGGGCTGGTCACATGGTTCAGGAGGCCAGTTACTATGGCCCACGTGCTGGATCCAGCCCCTGACACCAATTCATCTGACCCACAAAGCCGTCGTTGCTCCTGGAAGCGGTAGTAAAACACACCTGGACAGGCACATTTCACTACCACTTCTGGGAGCAACGAGGGCTTCACGGGCCAGATGAATTGGTGTCAGGGACCATATGCAGCCCACAGGCCATAGTTTGGGCACCTCTGCCCTAAAGCATTGGTTCCCAACATGGGACCCAGGCCCCACAGGGGGACTTCAACTCCCAAAAGCCTTAAATCAGTACATTGGCTGATCAGTGCTTTGGAGAATTGACTTGGGCTTCTGGGAATGGAAATCCCAAAACCAAAGGTTGGGAAACACTGCCCTAAAGGAAGCCATGCCCTTGAGTTTACAAGAACTGAGAAGGGCTATTCAGGATGGAACATTTTGGAGATGGCTCATTCTTAGGGTTGCCATAAGCCAGAGTCAACTTGATGGCACATAACATCAACAAATGATCCATGTTTGCTTGTATCTTATTTTTAAAAAGGATACTCCTGGATACTTAAAGCCTCTTCTGCAACCAGAAGACTGATGGTGTGATGCACCCAAAGTGAACACTTGTGCTGATTTCAAATCAGGAGACAGACACAATGTCTGAATGTTGATCTTAGCCTTTGTGGCTTCCAAGAGGGAAGATGAGAGTTAGGTTGGTCATTTATATACTGAGAAAGAAGACAAAATATGGCAGAGATCTCCAAATGCTAAAATAAAATACAAGTGCTAATTTATATATACAATAAGAAAATAGTATATCAGAAAACAAAAACAAAAAAGAATAAACAAAAACACTATAGCACTTTAAAGACTAACTGCTATATTTTTATTGTTAGCTTTTGTGAATCAAGTCCATTTCTTCCAAAAATAATAATAATAAGAAAATAGTGGTAATTATGGTAATTGTGTACTCTCAAGTCAGTACTGGCAGTTAATCCTGCCATGGTTTTCTAGATATAGAGTACTCAGAATTGGTTTCCCCTTGCAAATGTAGACAGAATGATCATAATTTACATATAAAGATTATGATAAGAGCTTGGAAAAGTGGCTTCTTAGAGACTGGAGGCTCCAGAAGTTCCCAGAGAGTGTTGCTATGATTTGAACAGAAACATGATATCTATCAATAATAATAATAATAATAATAATGTGGAGGAGGAGGGTCTTCTCAGTGTCCACTCCAGCCCTATGGAACCTCCTGCCAATTTTGCTACGTCTCCAGATGGAGTTGCTGCCCTTCAGGAAAGGCTTAAAACCCTTGGCTGGCAGAGCAGATGTGGGGCACTAGCAGTGCTGTGGCCCTGGCCTGCTGGCTGATTTAAGAACACTCTCTCCCTCTTTCTTAAACTGGTGGGAAGGTAGGAGAATATTTTTCGTAGTAGTTTTTAATGGGGTTTTAATTGTGTGTTTTTTTTTTAAATTGTGATGGTTTTAACATTTGTACACAGCTGATCATTTTATCAGCCATGGAAGAATGGAAGGCTGAGTCAACCTTGGTCCCCATCATGACTGAGCTCCATCATGACTGAGCTCACAATGTCAGCAGTTATGGCTGCAGTACATTAGTTTAACCACTCTGCCACCAGGGTTCTTAACTGGGTTGCCTTTCAAACAAAGTACATCTTCCACTTCAGCAGTATCATCTGTCAACTTTTCAAACAGAAGACTATCCTCTATGAAGAAGGGTTCTTGCTCACTTTGAGAGACTATTAGCATAAATTCTATTCAACTGCAAGAAGTATTTTTCTACTTTTGTCATTAAAGAAATACTAGTGAGCAGACAGTCCTATCATGGGTTGGGGCAAGTTTACTTCTAAATGGCTTCTGGCATTATAACTCTATTGCTGATCTCCCTTCCCAGATTGCCTCCTTTAATACAATGACTCATAGATTTATTCAGTGACTCACAGCCTCAGAGGGTTAAGAATGCTGAACTTCCAACATGGGTGCTCTTGAGATCTTTTTGGAGGTGTGGGTCTCTCTCTACCTCACAACTGTACGTCAAAATATAAGCCCTGCATCAATAATACTGGCTCTTACAGGGTGTGAGGCATCTCAAGCGCTTTGAGGATGAAAAGGGAATTTACATAATCCCCACTCAACTGACATTTAATTGGGATAATAAGGCAATAGCGTTCTAGCTGCTGGAAAATAACTACCCTGCCATTCTGATTTGGAGAAGACTTGTGATTGAGCTGTTTTGAAGAATCATGTTGCACATGAAATGCCTAAAGAAAACAAATCCCAAGTGTGAATCACAGTCTCACAGTATACTTCTATCTTGAGTTTAAATGAAGGGACGGCAGAAGTTAGGTTCGTATGCTCTGAAATTGCAAGTTGATAAATAGGTGCCATTTCGGTGGGAAAGGTAACTTGCCTGCCACATGACTACAGAAATGTCTGCAGACACAGACAGTGCTGGCTCTTTGGCTGTAAATGGAGATGAGCACTGCTCCTTAGAGTTGGATACGGCTAGCTTTTGAGCAAGGGAGACCATTAACCGTAGTGGACCTCATTCCATCAATCACTTATCCAAAGATCCTATGACACAAAAGCCCACTTTCCCAAAGGAGGCATATAGCTGTTTATACCAATGAAACCAGGTGGCTTCATATCAGTGGGACATTGAATCTGCTCTCAGTTGTAGCCTGAATTTTAATGGCACTATCCGAGGTGCTGAACATGTTTTGGGAATAACGTCACTTTGGATAGTCACTCACACACACACACACACACACACACACACACACACACACACACACACACACACACACACACACACACACACAGAGTATATTTATTTATAAGCATTCTGCTCAGTTCCTTCTTCCCTTCTTCTTGCACAAGGGGAATCCAGTAACCTAGTAATTCTCATTTTCTTTACTGGGGCAATCAATAGCTTGGATTAATGCAAACTGGAGATCACCAGGGCAATGACAGAGCAGTCCTCCTGCAAAGCCCTTCTGCTACTCATTTGCCAATAGCATCCTATTGTGTCAAAAGTTACTACTAGCATGTTAAAAGATCAAAGTCAAATTAGTGGCAAGAAGGATGGGTCAAAGATTGTATGCCTCTTTCTGAAAAGATTATAGTGATGGAGGTGCAACAAGCAAGCCTTAAAATTACAATGAAGAGAACACAGGGATTCTGTTCTGAGGGTCAGAATGAAATGAGTTCACAATGTTTCACATAAAACCATATTCTTGCTTAATCCAGATGTTATCTCAGTAAATCATTCTGTTGCTGCTACAGTTTAACAATATCAGGTGAGAAATCCTCATCTATCTTCTACAAATCACCAAGAAATCTGTGCAGAGATTACAATCTAACTTTCCTGCAATTGAGTTAAAAGGAGCAACTATAGGAAAAGAGTGTCTTTTATCGAAATCCTTATGGTACAGCCAGTGGTGGGCACCAAAAAAAATTACTACCACACTGTCGGCATGGCATGGTGGCTATGGCCAGGGGGAAAGCCCTGTGTTGCACCTGAATTAGGACTACTTTATTTCAAAACTTGGATGGATGGATGGATGGGGCCAGCCAGTCTCTGGTGAACTGGTGCGAACCTGCTGATGCCCACCACTGGGTACAGTTCTCCTAGAACACTGATTTAGTTTGTTTTTTATATGAGTTTGCTAAAATGGATGAATTTTTTCATGTGCAAAATCGGAAGGTCTGGAATTTTTAAAAACTGAATGGGGAGAACTGAAATTAATAGATTAGTTTGTGGAGGTCAATGGCTTTGGGTTTTCACTTCTCAAATGTCTAAATTAGAATGCCTTTGTGTTTAGACAAGTTAGTGCTCTTACCTCTTTTCAGTTTACTAGCAAGAGTTCCATAATGGCCCTGCTCATTGTCTCAAAAACAGCACTTACCGAACTTGGCCAGAAACAGGCAAGAATTTCCCTAAACCAGATATTTCAAGAATGTAACAAAACCTGCAAATTTCTGTTTAGGAGAAAAAGAACTTGAAGATTCCTTAAAATCTTTTGAGATCAAGACAAAAAAATAAATTTCGTGTCAGAGATTACTCTGAGTTGAAAGGATTTTTGCTGGTGAAACTCTGCTCAGGGGATGCCCGAATGAGGCTCCTTTCATGTCCCCAAGATCTGTCATGCAGCACTCGGGTATCAAACCACAACCTTCCAGTCTCCAATGAGAAAATGTGCTTCGGGTTATGATTCTTTCATGTTATGACAGAGGCTGTTGAAATGGACCTCTGTCGTAACCTGAGGTTTTACTGTATGTATGTATGTATGTATCTATCTATCCATTTATTTGTTTATTTATATCCCACCCATTTGGGATACTTTCCCACTCTTGGTGGCTTACAACATAGTAAAAAAATATTTACAATAAAAAAATTTAAAAATTGAATAAATTACACATATGAACAAGAACAAAAACAATAACCACCCAATTAAACAACAACCCAGAAGCAAAGAACACAAGTAACACCTCACTTTCCTTTTAAGATGCAATGCTATGAACTCTGGATGGAGTGTGGGGATTCAGAGTTTAAGGCTCTCCAGATGTGCCCAAAATGAGGTTTGTGGAAGCAATCCTGCTTTTCTCTGCTTGCTTGTTCATTGAAAGCAGCTTTGGAGCTGAGGTTGACCCCGAGGTGTTTCAGCAAACAGTATTTTTTGGAAATGGTAAATCCTGGGCCTGTGCCATTGCTAACAGTGTGGTAGAGTTTGAAGTGAAGACAACAAGGGAATGCTATGGCTTCACAGCACACAGAGTGACACACCATGGTGTGAAGATTATAATTATATCATGTGTGTTGCAAATGACTGCTCCTTTAAAGCACTTTAATGCATGAGTGCTAGTGCTTTGTAATTGAGCACAAATTAGAAGACAGGTCTTTGGGGTTTGTTGTTTGGGGAAATTTTACAGTTTCCAAGACAGCTGCTAATAAGGAGGTAGCATGCAAAATTTGATGCTGCTTTAGGCAGCAGGTTGATAACGGCTCTAATTTCCATACCATCTCCCATGTTTAAAGGAAGCTTCACTTGTCAAGAGGTTCCATGTTTTGTACACTGCCTGACACTTTCCTTAGCTATTGCAGGATCTAGCAAGTTACTAATACATTGAAATTCCTCCTCCACCCCACTTAATAAAACAGAGACATGGCTAATCATTTTAATGGCTCAGTGGATGTCCCAGATCTCAGTCCAACAATTTAAACACTGCACCGAATTGATTCCCAGTTGACTCCTGCAAGGGTAAGATCTTCCATATTGCTGTACCTCCATCTCCTAAAAGTTTAATACAGGTAGTGCAAAAATGTTACCACATTTTGTGTGTGTGTGTGTGTGTGTGTGTGTGTGTGTGTGTGTGTGTGTGTGTGTGTGTGTGTGTGTGTGTGTGTGTGTGTGTGTGTGTGTGTGTGTGTGTGTGTGAGAGAGAGAGAGAGAGAGAGAGAGAGAGAGTGATATTGTAATGAATGCAGTCAATTCAACTGATGTTTGGATACAAGCCTCTTGTTGGTATCACTCCACTTAAGATAAGGAGAGAAGCAGCAGCAGAAGCTGAGAGAACTAAGCAAAAGAATAACCCTTGGCATCCTTTGAATGAATATGCACAGTGGTGGGCATCAGCAGGTTTGCCCCAGTTTACCAGAACCAGTAGCAGAAATTCTGCCCCACCCATTCAAGTTTTGAAATAAAGTAGTCCTACGTCGGGTGCCACACAGGGCTTTCCCTCTGACTACACCCACCATACCACACCTTCAGAGTAGGTAGTAAAAAAAATGTGCATCCCATCACTGGATATGCACCTCAAATCCAAATCCATGGCTCAGATCCAGGAAGAGCTTTATGGCAAGAACAAACATTCTTAAGGATTTGCAAGAGCAAAACCAAATTAGAAGATGGAGGAAGGAACTCACTGGACAACGAGGATATGGCTGAGGAATTCAACCTACCCTACATCACTTGGAGGACCCTGAATAGGCTGAGGATGTGAATGCCTAAATGTAAGACCAACAGTGGACAACACACACTGTGTGAATGTGGAGAGATACTGGTCTGCTGCTTACTATCAGAAATGTTCACTGAGGAGAACTTAGGTTTGGCCAATGACAAAGCCATTTTGGGAGTCCAAAGTTTGATCAGGACATAAAAGAAGAAAAATCTTAATAAGTGAACCATTTCATACTACTGGCAAATTGACCACTTCCCCCTGCTGAGGGCAAGTGAAGTGAAAACAATTTTTAAGTCCATAAGATTGTCACTGATGTGCTGAATTACTTAGATTAAACTGAAAACATTTTCTCTTTGCTTTTGTATAAAATATTGATCCAAACTGTGGCTGCAGTCTGCAGAGTTTCTTTATCAGTGCACCAAAAAAAGATAATTTAAAAAAAATTAATCTAAGGGATTCTTCACCAAGCAATGGATCTAACACAGGGGTGGGGAACTTGTGGCTTTAAGGCCACATGTGGCCTTCTAGGTCCTTAAGTGCGGCCTTTTGACTGAATCCAAATTTTACAAAGCAAATCCTTTTATTTTTATTAATACATTTTTGTTTGTCTTTTATTTATTTATTCCATTTTTATGCCACTCATCTGGAATATTTCCAACACTTAAGACAACAAAAAATAGTACTATTCATCACAACAATAATAATTAATCATTAATTATAATAATTTGATTCTATTTTAGTAACATTAAAATTAACAAATAGTTTTCTTTTTTCTTTTAATTATCAAGTATGTAGTAGTTAGATTTTTACAAAATAATGTACATTTAAAGTATATCTAATTTTAGTTTTGTGAATGCCGCCTTACTTGATTACAGGTAATAATAATAATTTCATGTCAGAAATTATTCTGGGTTGAAAGGATTTTTTGCAGGAGAAACTCCACTCAGGGGACAACTGAACGAGGCTCCTTTCATGTCCCCAAGACCTGGGACAGAGACGGGCGCTCAGTCTGTCATGCAGTACCCGGGTCTCAAACAGCTGACTTGCTAACGTTCCAGCTAACAAGGTGAGCTTCTTAACTGCTGAACCACTGCAGCCCCTGATTACAGGTAAATTGATGCAACAGGAAAAGGTTCCCTACCTCTGGTCTAGGAGAATAAACCAGAGAGGAGCAGGGGAAGTGTTCAATTTGCTGATATCCAGCTCATTTATTAAGGCCCTTTACAGTACTGGAAATAGGGTCACTTGAGGTGTTTTTGGCATTTGGACACAAAGGTCATACCAAATGGCATTTCAATCCTTCCCTCACAACCTCAGACAACTCAATTTAGCTCTTACCAGCCTGCATTAAAAGCACCAGTACAGTCAAACCCTTTGCCTAGCTTTGTCTACACCCTGTAATAAAAAAGTGAAATCAAAAATATCATTTCTCTGCTCACCATAACTTTCATTTTCACAATTTAATTTGGCACCAGCAAAGAAGAAGCAGGTATGAATACTTAAGTTTTAAGAAATCTAAGCATTTTTTGGAATGTAAACTGGCTTAAATCTCATTAACTGCACTGTTAAAATTTGCATCAATTTTATGGCTGACTTGGTACCCAATTGCTTTTCCATTTTTAATTTTTAAGCCCAGCTTTGGCAAGATTGTCTACAGAATACACATAGTTTCCAGTCTTCTTCAACTGATGCCCAGACAAACATTTCACAGGAGCAAACTAATTCAGTTATGGAGGTTTTCAGTCCATAAATAGATCATTGACTGTTGCAACAGCTCTCAAAGCAGCAGAGAAACCATCAACATAATATGCTGGATGTGATGAAACTGCAGATTATCCTAGAGTCATTACAAATAAACAGAAATGCTCTGCTTTTCCCTGTACAGTTTACTGCTCTTCTGAAATGGAACTTCACGCTTAAGATATTGTGCTGAACAGGATAAACCATTTGATCAAACATTTTCATATGGATGGTAAAGAGCAAAATCTTTTCTTTCTTTGTTGCCCAATTGGCTAAAAACTTAAAATAACAATTTAAAATAAACCCTCAAGTTAGAACAGACTTAAGGTCTCCCTTGCTTGAAAGCCAGTTGTATCTGACTCTAGGGGGAGGTGCTCATCTCCATTTACAGCCAAAAAGCCAGCACTGTCTGCATCTGTAGACATTTATGTGGTCATGTAGTAGGCATGACTAGACACCGGAGTGCACGGAATGCTGTTACCTTTCCCGGTGAAGCGGTACCTATTTGTCTACTTGTAATTTTTTGCTTTCAAACTGCTAGGTTGGCAGGAGCTGGGACAGAGACTGGATCTCACTCTGTTGTGCAGCACTTGGGTCTCGAACCGTTAACCTGCCAACCTTCTGGTTATCAAGCTCAACATTTTAACCACTAAGCCACTGCAGCCACATAAGTTAGATCAGGACTAATTAAATTAAACATGAGAGAAAGAGCTGGACCTAGAGCAGTGGTGGTAAACCTATGGCACATGTGCCAGAGGTGGCACTCGGAGCCCTCTCTGTGGGCACCCAAGTGGTTGCCCCAGCACAGAGTTTGCCCCACCCCTATGCTCAGCAGCCCAATGAGAGAGTTTCCTCTCTTCCAGTGTTGGCACATGTTCCATGCGCTCCGGTGTCTAGTCATGCCTGCCACATGACCATGGAAACATCTGCAGAAGCAGACAGCACTGACTCTTCGGCTTAGAAACAGAGATGAGCACTGACCCCTAGAGTCGGATATGACTGGCTTCCGAGCAAGAGAAACCTTTACCTTTACCGTGTTGGCACTTTGCAATAAATAAATGGGTTTTGTGTTGCAGTTTGGGCACTTGGTTCCTAAAATGTTCGCCATCACTGGCCTAGAGTGATAGGACCTCCATTTGAGTAGTGGCTGAGCAACCACAAGGTGTTCCCATGTGGATGTCCTGAACTCTCCCCAAAGCCACGAATTTCTACCAGATGGGTGTCTACAGCAGGGATTTTCAACCTGCACCCCATGGGCCAGATGTGACCCACTGTGCCATTTCATGTGGGGCCCCACACCGCCTCCACCACACCAAGAATTGCTGTGTGGTAGAAGAAGGGCAAGATGGCCATCCAGCCCCCCCCCCCCAGCTGCCTGAGGGTGCATGACCCTGCCCCTGGCTTAAAAAGGTTGAGAACTCCTGGCCCACAGGGGACAACGTTGCACTGCAGAGTTAGCCCTGGCCTTCTCATACCTGAGCAGACAAGGATGTTCCCAGGGTCTTTTCTCCCTCAGTTAATACCACATACCAGCTTCTCTTGCACTGGGGTGCCTCTCCTGACTCACTCCATGCTCAGCCTGCCACTAAATCAGATCTCTGGGAAATGGTGCCCAGCTCAAACTTTAAACTGCCAAAATGAAGCCACCTTCTTGGCTTTGTTGTTGGCCAAACTGAAATCCTCATTGGGATACGTTTTTGGTAATAACAGACAGACCCATAAATGATCCGGATTCTATATCTCTCCACGTTCACATAGCATGTGATTGTCCACCCCTTCCTTCTTCTTCTGGCCAAAATTAAGTCTTCATTGCTGCATATTTCTGGTAGTGGTTAGCAGACCAGTAAATGAGCCAGGTTCCGCTTCTCTCCACATTCACTGAGCATGTTGTTATCTGCCAGCAGCCCCCGCTTGGCCATGTTAGTCTTGTATTTAGGGACTCCAACCTTCAGTCTATTCAGGGTCCTCCCAGTGACATAGGAGAGATTGAGTTCCTCAGCTATATCCTCCTTTAATGTTATTCCTTGCCCAGTGAGCTCCTTTCTCCATTTTCTAATTTGATTTTCTTCTTGCATACTCTTAAAAAAAGTTTGTTCTTGCCATAAAGCTCTTCCTGGATCAGAGCCAGCAGACTTGAGGCACATATCCATTCAGAGGATGTCAAGGGTCATCTTCTTGTTTAGCTCTCTAAACAAGAAATACTAAATAATAATAATTGGGTACCACCAAGTCAATTCTGACTTATGGCAACACTTCTGAGATGCCCAGGGGAGAATTGAACTGCCAGCCTCTGCCTCCACAGCAAGATGCCTAAACCATTGAGTTATCCAGCCAGCCAAAAGTACAATTAAAATTACCTTTTTAAAAAAAGTTACTCTCTATTTCTACCTTTCTCTAAAGCAGGGGTTCCAAACCTTTTCAAGCTGGGGAACGGGTTGTGCTCTCTCAGTCAGCTTTAAGGGCTGGATGGCCATTTTGCCTTGCCTGCATAAGGGAAGTGGCCATTTTGTCCCAACATCTTCCAAGGGGTGGCCATTTTGTTTATTGAATGTCCTTGGAGGGGTGGGGGCACATGAAATGGCACCATGGGCCAGATCTGGCCTTAGGTCGGGAACCCCTGCTCTAAAGTAACTTAAACAGTTGCTGTTTACTTGTTTTTAAAAATTTGGATGCATCAGTGCAAGGAACAGTATGAGGCATAATTTGAACAATGTGATACTGAAAGTAAAGTTAAAGGCTTCCCTTGCTCAAAAGCCACTCATGTTTGACTCTGTGATGTGGTGCTCATCTCTGTTTATAGCCAAAGAGCCAGAGCTGTCTGCATCTGCAGGCATTTCTTTGGACATGTGGCAGACATAACTAGACAACGGACCACATGGAATGCTGTTACTTTTCCTGCCAATGTGGTAACTATTTATCTAATTCAATTTCTTGCTTTCGAACTGCTAGTTTGGCAGGAGCTGGGAGAGACAACAGGAGCTCACTCCATCATACAGCACTCGGGTCTCGAACTGCTAAATTGCTGACCTTCCAGTCGTCAAGTTCAGCACCTGAATCAATAGGCCACCATGGCACTTCATGTGATATTACTCTACAATATTTAGTGAAACCAAACCCGATATCTATTAAAGTATCTGAAAAGTTTCTGTTACATGGCAGAAGTGCTGAAGCTATCCCTTGTTAAGTTACAGTCTAATGTAAGTTAGTTGTACTTTGGTTATTGGAGAAAGGTGCTAATTTCAAGCAATGCATTATTAATCCGTGGTTATTTCCAGTGCCTGCCACTTATAAAGCATTCATTAAACAGTGTAAGGAAGGTGAATTAATAAGGTGGGGGAAGGCTACATGTCTCTTTTTCCTGTTCCAACATTTTGTCTCATTATATTTCTATTGCTCAATTAATTTGAATGGGCAGCTCTCTTTCCAGCTATTACATCTTGCAGGTAATAGGACTCCTGCCTATTTTCTTCTTTAGAAAGGAAGGTTATACTTCCAGAATACCAATTTATACTAGTTTGTATTGGATTAAAATACAGATTGGTTAAAAAGTCATAACCCTCCCAAAACTACCCTCTACTACTCCTTCATCCAAATTACAGAAAGAGAATGTGAGATTCATGCCCAAACAAGGGGATACAATTAAGCAGAGTGCCAAGATGAGGGAAAGTCTGATTATTTTAACAGCAGCTCCTACAAACTTCATTTGGCAAGTTAATCTGCCTTTGTTTTGCTATTCATCAACTGGAAGATAGAGTGGTCTGTCTACATATCTGTTGCTTGGGGTACACAGCTCTGCAGACATGCTTGGACAGGTAATATTGTAAGAGGAGGACACCTGCATTCACCTTAAAGCAGTGATCTTCAACCTAGGGCTCATGGGCCAAATCTGGCCCACAACATAAAATCATCCGTCCCCCACCCTCATTCCAGCCACTGCTTTCCTTGAGGATCACAACAAATGGTATATCATGCCTCCTGCAACATCAAGCAAACCTAATAAGATCACACCCAAAAGGCCAGTGTGGTCTCTTGCTATTGGAAATAGTACCCACCTCCACAGAAAGGAATGCACTAAATCTTCCCACTAGTATAAAACGGTTCTTCTGGAACTCCACCTATTGATTTCCATCCTCCATAAAAAGTTGGCTGGAGAAACATAAAAGGGCATTCATGCAGTATTTCCCCCCCTCCTGTGGGATCCTTCTAATAGGACTCAAACTATTACCTGTCATAAATGTAATTTCACAAACAAAAGCAAAAGAGAATCCTGGAAAAGGTGGTCCTTTAAGTGCAATAAGGAACTCACAGAATTTGCAGCTAGAGTCCAAAAAAGAAATGTTTCCAAAACCTTCATTTAACAGAGATTTTATATTTAACAGCAACAGCAACAACATCGATGAGAAGGGAGAAGGATGGCAAACCAAATGAATACAATTTTGGAAACATCAGCGGATGAAAAATGGTTAACAACTGGAAGGACACTGTTATTTCAGAAAGATAAAGAAAAGGGAAATGAGCCTGGAAACTATAGACCAATAACTTGTCTTCCAACAACTTACAAATTACTTACAGGCATAATTTCAAATCTAATATATGGACATTTGAAAAACAACAATTTGTTGCCTGTAGAGCAGAAAGGGTGCTGCAAACTCCAGAGGAACCAAAGATCAGTTATTAATTGACAAATTGGTTTTGAAGAATTCAAAGAAAAGGCAAACAAATTTGTTTATGGCTTGGATTGACTATAAAAAGGCATATGATTCTGTTTCACACTGCTGGATTGAGAAATGCCTTGACATTTTTGGAATTAGCAACAATATTCAAAGTTTCATGAAGGCTTCAATGAAGCTATGGCGAGTAAAGTTACTGGCCTGTGGAGAAGACTTTGGTGGGTGAAGTTGAAATTAAGTGTGGAATTTTTCAAGGGGACTCGCTATCACCTTTGCTATTTGTGCTATCAATGGCACCACTTACAACTATTCTAAATAGAACAAACTGTGGATATGAATTGGCTAAGAAAGGACTGAAGGTTTCACAGTTGCTTTATATGGATGATCTAAAAAATTTTGGAAAGACAAGATCTGAATTAAAAGCACTGCTGGAAACTACAAATAAATTTAGTAAAGACATTGGAATGCACTCTAATTATTGTTGTTGTCGTTGTTGTTGTCAAGGTTTTTTGGCTATATGTGTGTTCAACGTAGCAGACTAGCAGTTAGTTAATGCGACAGCAGAAGGTTTGGGTGCACAGACACACATACAGTCTCAGCGAATAGTGCAGTTTACTTCTGAGTGAGGGAAACACTCAAACAATAGACACAGAACTATATACACAGGTACCAGTCTGTCTTCAAGCCCCACAGTAGAGTCAGGGCTTGGAATCCTGAAGGCTCAAGTCCACTGAGCATACACAGAGTCCTGCCAGCAAATACTAACTGCAGTTTGCCCAAGGCCTTAGTCAGTGTGCTCTCCTCAGCAGTGTAGAGTACCTGATAGTTCTTGGTAGTAGCAGAGCTTCCTGCAGCACTTCTTCATCCCTCAGATGTCGTCTCTTCCTCAGTCAGAATCTCCTCCTCCTCCTCCTCAGAGTAGCCCATCTCAGGTGGGCTAGAGTTATACTGTAATTCTGCTGACTCACCCTCAAAGTGGCCACAGCTGTGCACAGTTCTGAATCATGTCCCCAAGTGGTCACAGCTGTGTAATCAGTTATGCCTCAACAGCTGACAGCTGTGTCTAGATCCCTAAAGGTTCCTTAAAGGTACGGTAATGCAGTGGGCAGAAATCTTACTACAATACCCATAAAAATGCCCTAACATAAATGCCCAATAATAATAATAATAATAATAATAATAATAATAATAATAATAATAATAATAATAATAATAATAATAATAATAATAATAATAATAATAATAATAATAATAATAATAAGAATAAGAATAAGAATAAGAATAAGAAGAAGAAGAAGAAGAAGAAGAAGAAGAAGAAGAAGAAGCAGAAGAAGAAGAAGAAGAAGAAGAAGAAGAAGAAGAAGAAGAAGAAGAAGAAGAAGAAGAAGAATATGTCAGAAATTATTCTTGGTTGAAAGGATTTTTGCTGGAGAAACTCTGCTCAGGGGACACCTGAATGAGGCTCCTTTCATGTCACCAAGATCTTTTCCCACCGAAGTAGTCCCTATTTATCTACTTTCAATTTCTTGCTTTCAAACTGCTATGTTAGCAGGAGCTGGGACAGAGATGGGAGCTCCATCCTTCATGCAGTACCTGGATCTCGAACTGCAGACTTGCCGGCCTTCCAGCTAATAAGGCAATCTTCTTAACCACAGAGCCACTGCAGCCCCTACAATGTATAAACCCAGTCATTCATTTTAACTACAATAGGTCCACTAAATCAATGGGACCTTGGCAATTCAACATTTAGGTAAGCTTCATTGATTCAATGAGCCCAGTCTAGGTTAACTGTTGGATTTAAGACAGTGTCAACGTCATTAACAGTTTTATATCTGCAACCCACTGTGAGAACTGCAAATGCCTTTAAACTTGCCTTTAAAAAAGCAACAATCCTTTCAACAAATGGATCCAATCAACCATCAGTTCCAGTCTAGATAGCTACACAACAGATGAATGTCAAGGAGAGAGGTATGAGGATTGATTTAGTTTGCCAACACTTGTGAGGTTTGACAGTAGTGATAGTAATTTCCTAAGAGGCCATGCTTATAAGAACAACCTTTTAGGAGAGGATGGGAGGGTTAATGTAGGGGTAAGAGAAGATCAGCAAAAAATGGGCGACCGAACTTGTCCAATTGGAAGCACTTAATATGAAAGTAGCATAGGATGCAGTCTATACACAAGACAGGGAAGAATACTTATTTTAAACTATAGGATTCTGGGCGTATTCTATACTTTAGAAAACTCCAACTCTCTCTGCAAGGAAAGATTCCTAGGAAGAGAGGCCCTGGACATAGATGGACTTCACGGCTGAAGAACCTGAGAGGCTTGTATGGCATGTCCTTGAAAGAACTATTCCAAGGAGTTAAGAACAGGAAGACTATCACCATGATGATAGCCAATATCTGGAATGAATATGGCACCTGAAGAAGGAGGAGGAGGAGGAGGAGGATTCTGGAAGTTGAAATCCAAAAATAACTTTCCCCAATACTGTTTAACACTTGAGCACAAGAAGGGAGTTGTTATATTTTAAAGATGCTTTAATAAGGAATCAGAAGCAAACACCACTACTGTGTTATCCCAGAGCTTTCTTTAAACATATTTACATCTTGCCACATGAGACAAAAAAAGTGTGTGTCACCCATTGTATATAAGACAATTTTAAAAACAACCCATTTTTACAATCAAATCTTACCAATAGCATCTGTAAACAATTTTTAAAAATCCACAAACCATGGCAGCCACAGAAAAAATCTTCACAAAAATCTACAAGAAGTCTGCACAATGTTGGTTGAGATCAATATACCGGTAATCAGCGGAATTTAAAAGTCCTCAGGTTTAGCTTGATCATGCCCTGCCTTCTTCTAATGAAAACAAGTACATTTAGCCATGAAATGCATGACATACAATAATAAATTAAGGTTGGTAAATAGATTACCAACAGTAAAGGTGACCCAAGGTCAACTGCCTGTTGGAGTTATTTTAATGAACAGTACAGAACAGATGGGGTCCTGTTAAGAAACAGAAAACCTTTACTCAGGAACCAATTAAAGTTGCTAAATAATTATTGTACTTACTTACTCATCACATTGTGTGCTAGACCACAAGCACTTAGTATAAAAGCAAAGTAATTAATAGCTAATGGCATCTTCTTGAAAAACTAGGGGTAAGCAGACATTTCCAATGAAAAGTGGAGTGGTCACATACAGGGCCTCACTAGAGGAGATGTTGATTTCAAATTTAAGTGGTACAGGATTATGAGGCAACGGATGCCTGTTTATTCTGACAGCCAGTGCACTGTTGACAAATTACCTTGCTATTGATTTATAATTGATCATTTCTGAGGTAGCCAGCTCTGTTTGCACATGTGTTGCCTCACACATGCCACTCTGAAAAATCTGCATGTCTGGAGAGACATTGTTATTTATGTGCAGTTAAATTGTTTTTGACTTACTCTTTGAATTGATGGCCTTCACAAGCTTTTCTCATGCTCATGCTTTTCTAACAACCCAGCTCAGGTCTTGTAAAGTAAAGGCCATGGCTCTCTTGACTGAGTCAGTCTACCTCCTTTTTCCTGTTAATCTTCCACTTTTCCTAGAATTATTGACTTTTCCAATGTATCTTGTTTTCACATAATACGTCCCAAATCCAACAGCTTCAATTTTGGCATCTTAGCATCAAGAGAGTTTAAACTTGACTTAATGTAGAACACACTTATTCATCTTTCTGGCAGTAACCATAAAACTCTCTTCCAACACCACTTTTTAAAAGTACAGTACTGTATCAGTCTTCTTCCTTTTAACTTTCTCCACAGCACAGTCTTGACATTTCTGCACAGTAATTTGGAATATTATAGTAGAGGATCTTGGTCTTGGTCTTCTGGGTACATCTGAGTACTTGATCTTTTCCAATTCCTTCAGAGCTGCCTTTCCCAGTCTCAATCCCATTTTGATTTTTTTTTAAAAAAAATAGCAGTTTCCAGTTTGGTTACTATTTGAATCAAAGCACAGAGACTCTTTCACAATTTTGGTTTCTTCATTGTCAGCATTACAATAATATTCTCCTGTAGATTTTGTGTTTGTTATCTTAAACTTCATCTGTAACTGGGTTTTACTCTTCTGTCTTCAACATTTTGAAAGAAGGAAATAATGGATTTGCCTTAAGACTGTGATGGTTCAAGGTCTATGAGCTGCTCACTCTTTATTATAGAATCCAGCTCATTTACTGGTCTGCCGATTACTGCCAGAAACATGCACCGACGAGGATGTACGTTTGCCCAACAACAAAGCCAAGAAAGTGGCTTAATTTTGGCAGTCAAGGGTTTGATCGGGACATGAAAGAAGAAGATTGTATGATGTTAGAGTCATTTGAAGAATGAAATAATTTTGTATTCTAAGTGTTTTACTATTTCTGGCTGAGTGATCCTAAATATGGGCACATGTAAGAATTCTGTTTCAATTCTTTTTATTATTATTTTATTTTAAAAAGTTACAGAAATCTGTAGATTTCTTCATTTTGGACTTTTAAAAAAATGCGGAAAAAGCAATCAACTGACAAATTCAACCTTTGTTCAGATCTACAGCCATCCATGCTTCACCCTTAAATGCTCTGTACTCTGTATACGTAAGCCTTTTTGTTGCTAAAATAAAGTTGCCGACTCATTTTTCCCATCTTTAATTCTTATATGGCAAGCAGGCATAACACGTCTATTCTGTATAGGCAGAAGTACTATTAGTATGCAATATAGCAGCTGAGTATTTTTTATGAGTAGGTATGCTTATTGAATTTGTCTGGTACAGATAGGGAGAAATTCACTTCCATTTTTAAAAAGAATTGATTGAAATCACAAAATCTTTCAAACTCAAGAATGAAAGAACTTGACATTTAAAGAAGACAAGCCTAGAATTAAGACAGATTTTATTTCCATCTATAGTTCTGATACAACAAGGTCATCACATTTTTAAAAAAGTAACAGGTTATAGGATATAAACTTTCTCAATCATCTCTTCCTTTCCGACGAACAGACTAACAAGAAACCAGTGGCTGCAACTTGTATCTGAGAATCCTTTTTTCCAGAAGCAGGGAAAATGCCATTGGCATGGATTTGTTTAAGGTGGATCTCATGGAGCCATCTCGTGCAGCACATATGAAATGTGACATGTAGGATTTAACACCGGGACTGCAATGGACAGCTGCACCCTTGAGGATATTAACAAGTGCACCTTCACAGCCAGTCCATCTGGCATCGCCTCTTCCTCCTCCATGACCATTGGGTATCAGAAGTGGTTCCTCCTCTGCTCATTTTGCCATCCAGTATGATGGTTTCCAGTAGCATTTCCTCCACTGAGGGGACCATCGCCCGACAAGAAACCATGCAGTTATAAACAGAAAATCTGAACATATACATCATACTATAGAGACTCTGCCGGTCAAAACTAGAAATTAGCAATGGTATCTTTGACTGAAAATTTCAGTGATCCTCAGTATGAATAAACCTATCATTCTGAGGTGCACGCATTCATTAAATCGCTGCAAAGAATAACATTCATTTTCCCCACCTCTCCATTTTATCATCCTAACAGCTCACCAAGGGAAGTTAAACTATTATATAAGATAAGATCACACATCAAGGCAAAAGCATTTTTCCTCCTCTTAGAACATTACTTCTCCAGACAATTCAAATCTTCTGATGCTGTGTACCTGAGTCATGAAATCAGCAAGCAACAACATAAGCTGTCTCCCAGCAGAGCAATGGAACAGAAGAAAAGACTACCATAGTTTGCCAAATGCAGGCAAAGACAAGCAGGTGTTTGATGTTTTTAATGGTTGTAAGCTGCCTGGAGTGTTGTTTACCAATGGGGAGGGATATAAATGTTATAAATAAATAAATAAATAAATAAATAAATAAATAAATAAGATATTGGGGCAGTTAGCTCCACTCTTACAACTTTCTTTATTCCTTTCAGATGGACCTCCAGCATATAATAACATACAAAGCTAAAATTAACACATCTAAAAACAAAATAGAATTAAAAGGGGGCTAGATGACATCTGCCCAATATCAGGCCACATCAACAATAGTTCCTCTTGTAAACATGAAAAGAGTCTGCCTGAAGACTGCTACTTCAGCGTTCAGGCATCTTCTGGGCAATGGAGATTTTTTTCACAAACTAATCCTTTCAATCCAGAAGCACCAGAAGTAGAAATGATTCTTACAAGAAAAGACAATACAGTACCTACCAGCAGAAAGAAACACCTCATCCAAAGCAAATTCATCCCCACCTTATGTTACCAGTACCAAACATAGACACTTACAACAAAACATAAACAAAAGATGGTCATGAGATGTCTGAGGAAGGCTGCTTGTAGTGACTAGAAGGGATAAAGTCAGAAATGAGATTATAAGGGGGAAATTGGAGTAGAACCAATCTTGCACTACATACAGAGAAAACAAATAAAGTGGTTTGCCCATTTGGAGAGAATATCTTGGAATTCCATACCTTACAAGGCATAAATGGAAGGAGGAGAAGGACAAAGATCATGAGGCAGACCCAGAGGAAGGTGGAGAGACAATATCAAAGATATATTACAAGAACACCAAATAACGCCAGTGGAGGCCACTAGAAATGACAGAACAAGAACCTTGTATTTCCCAAAGTGGTAAAAAAAGGAAGAAAAGAATCATAAATAAATAAATTAGAAAGAACAATCAGTCTTATTCTCTTAAACATGCACAACTTCTAGGCATGGAATCAGCATCTTATCTTGTGAAGACCATAATAATTTTCCCAAGGTCAAAATGGCTCAATGGCACAGGAATCTAGACCATGCTCCTTACCACACTGTAGTTCACTTTAGGATCTTTTCTAAACTTTCCTAAATGTCATCTTTTCTGTCCGTCTTCTCACAGGCAGGTATCAGACAGATCAGCATTCCGCACACAGTCCTTGTGTCTGAACTGCAAAATGGAAGGTGGAAATCTGATTACTATAGAATCAAACAAAATAACATGAATTTGGAAGTTCTAAATTACTGACTGCTGATGAAATACTTGGACATGTCCTACAGGCATTTCCTTGAAAATAACAGGCTGACTACACACGGCTATTTGGAGCACTGCAGGGATGAGGTGGTGCTCTCTTGAAAATGGTGATTAGATGACATCATTGGCAGAATGACCCAATGTGATCCAAAGTATTCGTTACCCATACCTTATTTAATTTGCCAAAAACACATGATTTCTAGTGAAAATGTTATTTACTTCTTTTGACATTACCACCCTCACCTTCATCATTTGGATGCATGTACTGTACACTCTGTAGCAGAGGTTCCCAACCTTTTCAAGCTGGGGCCTGGGTCACGCTATCTCAGTCAGCTTCGAGGGCCAGATGGCCATTTTGCCCTGCCTGCATGATGGGGGCGGCTTCAAAGGGGTGGCCATTTTGTTTCTTGAATGCCCTTGGAGGGGTAGGTGGGGCCTCATGAAATGGCCAATGAAATGGCACTGGGGCCCAGATCCGGCCCACAGTCCTTTGGTTGGGAATCCCTGCTCTATAGTGCGGTGGCTTAGTGATTGAGATGTTGAACTTGATGACTGGAAGGATGGCAGGTCAGCAATTCAAGACCTGAGTGCTGCACAATGGAGGGAGCTTCCATCTCTGTCCATTTCCTGCCAACCTAGCAGTTCGAAAGCAAGATATTGCAAGTACATAAATAATAGCTACCGCTTCAGTGGGAAAGGTAACAATGTTCCATGCACTCCTGTGTCTACTCATGCCTGCTACATGAGCACAGAAATGGTTGCAGACACAGACAGCGCTGAATATTTGGCTGTCAACAAATATGAGCACCATACCCTAGAGTCAGATATGACAGAAACCATTTCTGTGGTCTGTTCTAAAGGGGCCCTCCCTAGCTCACTCCATGCTGCTAGTGTAACAGTACTCTAAGTCTCATTGAACTCATGAACAGTGATATTTGTTCCAATCTGAGTCAGATAATCAGGATACTTGACAATCGGGTCAGTGATTCTCCAGGGTGGCCAAAACATTGGGAGCTACCCATTTCTCAGGTGTGCAACACAGCAGCATATATTGGCAAAGCCCTTCTTGACTTGACAGATGAAGCAAAGCAAATAATTGTGCAGCTTTCCAGGAAGAGCAGCTCTGTTCTGCACTCTGAAGAATGTAGCTGGCTTTTTCCACTTACTAGGCTATTTCCAAGATGGATGGTTCCTGTTACCAGCTATCTAGTCACTTCATTGTGTCCGTAGGATATATAAGACTATGCTGACCTAGGAATTCTACATTAGAGTTTATTGGTGTATTTCACACACTCTTTTAAAATGGATGTTTGTCTTCACCTTAAAACAGGGCTGGCCAACCTATAACCAGTGGGCCAGACCCAGTTTGCAGCACCATTTCACGTGTGCATAATGAAAAGAAGCGAACACGTTTATGACATCCAGAAAATGTGCCCACGCCTGCCATAAATGCTGCCGTAAATGCACCTGTGGCTGTAATAAACATGTTTATGACAGCCATGGATGCATTTTATGGCAGCATTTATGGCAGGAAGAATATGTGACTGGCCTGCTCAGCTGTCTAGGGGGCGTGGTCTGGCCCACAGCGCAAAAAGTTTGGGAACCCCTGACTTAAAACCTTTGTTTGGGATTGTAATTGAATATTTAATCTGCTTCTAGTCTTGCAAAGTGACAGACCAATCAAACTCCTTGTTTTCATTGTTTTTTCTCTCTCAACCACCAGCTGTGTACTGCTGTGCATGCTAATAAGGTTCAATGTGAAGCATCTGTCTTAGCAGAATATTGATGCTACAGGTAGCTTTGCACGCAGAAACAACCCATTTTTCAAATGACAGCATGTTCAATTTAAACAAAAATGTCTACCTTCCCTTTCTATCTAGCCAACAGCTCAAACAGGTTCTGAAACCTGCCTTTTTAGACTAGCTCTACCTCTTTGCCATGTATGGTTCGAGACTAGAGACATTACATTTTTTGGACTGCAGCTTCTATTTGGCAAGTAGAAATCTAAGTGGGTCTTATTGGCATGAGAAGATGCAGGCAATTGCTGAGAATGAGAAATGTCACATGTATTCATTGCATCCCTTCTCTCATGTAATCCAATGTGCTATTCCCATTTCTTTGAATCTGTTGCTGCTTTCAGTCATGCAGAGAAAACCACGGAGATCACCGAGAACCTACCCACTGCCTGCCAGAAGTGTAGCTGAGCAATTTACTAGGCCAGCATTTCCCAAACTATGGTTTTTGGACTTCAGTTCCCAGAAACATAAGTCAATCCCCCAAAACACTGATCAACCAATGGCAATTGAAGTCCACCAGTGTTCCACAGAACATAGTTTGGGAAATGCTGCACTAGGCATTCTGATGATTCTGATGCACAATTTTAAGCATGTCTTCACTTGCCACACAAGTAAGTGGTGGCTAGGTCAAATTAAACCTAAATACTGTCCAGAAGCCAGAATGACTTGATGGAGGTGCAATCAGATTAGCATTTTGGACCACTTGTGACACAGTTCAGTGTGAGTTATTTCCCAGTGATCACAAGCTATATGGAAAATTGTGAACCAGCCTGACCCTGATCTGTGCCCAACTTGGATCTTTTTGGTCCAATCTAATCTTCTGGGATGGGTTGATGGATTGGAGTGATTCCTGCACGAATAGAAAGATAGCTTTAAGGAGAATGCACCTTTCTGGTGCAAAGAGATGTGATCCTTTCTTGCCATCTGATTCTACCCAAAGGCTATTTGTTTTGTTTTGTTTATTCTCTGATATATGAAGAGGCTGTCATACTTTGTGTGCATAATGAAAAGTAAAGGCTAATGTTAGGAGAAGAGGAAGGCTGAATATGAGATGGATCACCTTCAGAACTACAGCCTAAGCAGATCTGTTAATCATAGGACTTTTTAGAGATCACTGATTCCCAGGGTCACCTTCAGCAGCAGCAATTTGAAGACATGTAAAGATCAGGATCACTATCCTCAGGACTGAAGTTAGAACCTTTCTGATTAAACACATTTAAAAGCAAGCATTCCCATAAGCCAAATTCTTGTCCTTGCACACAATTTGGGCATGCGTGCTTGCCTCCAGCAATCAGTAGGCAAACCAATGGAGAGCAGATAGATTGCTTATTGTTGCTAACATTATTTATTAATCTGAAGCACTGACATCATCCCAGATGACACCCAAAGGGCATACTAGATCTTTGTCTGCCCTTTTTTTCTATGTCCTTCCAATCTTCAGAGAGCAGCCTCAATTTTAAGCATTTGCTGCAGTGCTATTGAAACAGAAATAGGGCAAAACTTCTTTCCATTTCCTATAGGAACCAGACAAATGGGATGCCTCATTATCACCACACAGGCACGTCCTCTTTCCTCCTAAAAGTATGATGTTTTGCTTTTGTAAAATGTCAACATTTTTATACTGAATTGACAGATCATAAGAAAGCTTTTTCTTTCACTACCTGCACTGTGCCACCAAACTTTGGTTATCTCCAGTAGAACTCAGCTCCATCTCTTAAGGAAATCCCTTGAGCAAATTAGCTTGTGTCAAAACAAGGGTACAAACACGGTATAAGCTCAGCTGCTGTAAAGAAATTGGGGAGGGGGGTTGTATTTACAGAGTAAAATAGTTCTTTGAGTGCTTGATTCTAGGGGCAAAGCTAAAGAATTTGAACTTCAGGGCAGGTGCTGGATGGTTTACTGTACCATAACGGGCTGAAGACTGTGAGAACTGAACAAATATGATGGATATTGTATGTTGTGATGTAATTGGTTGAAACCCTGGAAGAGGAGGGATGAGTAGAGAAAATGTGTTTTGATATATTGGAAGGTGGGAATAAGAGAGAAAGAAATTTTTGCCGTACTTTTGGATCGCTAGCCTTGATGGGGACCTTTTGAGTAAAAGCTAGCAAAATGTAGTCACTGTGTTAATAGGCCAGGGTATGCCAGGCAAGCAGTAGAAATGCTTTTATTGTTTTATATTGGAAAGGGATCAGGAACCATATTCCTTTGTTCTAATCTTCTGAAACTTATCAACTGTGTTTTAAATAAATATGATTGTATTCTGAAAGGATGTCTTTATTTCTTATATTGCTAAGCTGGTGGGAGGAAGTCTGGTTCCTTGTTGGTAACGCTACCATTAATTGCAAACCTACCTGGTCTGGCTGGTTTGCAAGCAAAAACAGTCAGGGGGTGAAACCTATCACAGATTTTTCTCTAGCCTAGAACAGGACCACTGGTACTCTGAATTGGCACCAAGGGGTGTGGGATTCTCAGAGGGGTACAGGTCGCTGAAGGTGGATTGAGTGATTTGATTGGGGGGGGGGGGGCAAGGGCAGGAACCTTCTACCCATTCACCCTTACAGCTGCTACAAGCAGTTCAAGCTGCTGCTGTGCTTCGCCTACTCCTTCCCCAATTCAGTAGAATAACATTACTCTTACTTAAAGGTACTTTCTCACACCTTGATTAGAATGCCAACCAAAGCTCTATTAAATAAAGTCTTTTGACTATCAGGTGCTCTTGCTTGGTATGGCATTTAGCAGTATCTAGAAATGAGATTATTTTGAACAATGATTTAATACTCTTCGATTAATGGACAACCTTTGCTTCTGTCAATTGTTAATCTGCTACTACCCTTTTACATGAAGCAAATCATACACTGTAAATGTACCTGGGGCTGTCGTAAACATGTTTATGACAGCCATGAATGCAGTTTACAGCAGCATTTACAGTGGGGGGGGGGGACCACATGTCCAGCCCATTCAGCTGTCTGAAGGGGCATGGTCCAGCCCATGGCAGGAAAACATTGAGATCCCCTGTCTTAAAGACTAACTGCTGTACAGTAAAACTCCAGCATATGACTGCCCTGGGTTATGTTTGCCGCGGGTTATGACAGCACATTTAATTTAAAAAAAATTCCCCGGGGTTACAACCAATTTTCAGTTTATGAACAAAGATTGTGCTACAGTATTTTAAACTCTAAAATGGTAGTGATCTCCCTACCTTTTCTGCACCATTTGGGGACCTTATCCAGCCCCAGTTGTGGCACCTCCACAGCAGTAAGCACTGTATTATGACTTTCGGTGAAGGGGTGGCCATTTTGAATTCTGAAATGGTTGTGTTGGACATTTTGACATACATTTATTTATTTATTTATTTAAATTTATATCCCACCCTACTCAGGCGAACCTGACTCTAGGGTTTCAGAATTGAAAACTGCTGCCAAAGTCACCCAAAGTCACAATACAGTGCTTACTGCTGCAGAGGTGCTCTCATCATTGTCAGATAAGGTTCCTAAATGGGATGGAAAAGGTAGGGAAATCACTTCATCATTTTTGTGGGAGTGGGAGAGGGTCGTGCCTGGCATTTTTGGGATATTTTTTTATGGGGGGGGGATGTATTTTTTATTACCATATTATTTTTGGTCCGGTCAGGACCTTTTTAAAATTTTCAATGCATTCCTATGGGAAAACGTGCTTTGGGTTATGATTTTTTGGGGTTACAATGGAGACTGTTGGAATGGACCTCCATTGTAACCCAAGGTTTTACTGTATTTTGATGTTAGCCTTATGGATCAAGTCCACTTCGTCAGACATAAGACATAATATATATTTATTTCTATGGAGCATTATCAGAGCCAGCCACTAGAGGTCACAGTCTGCAACGTAATGTTTAGAAAGAACAGACTGTGTTTTTACAGCAGTCATTTTGTAGCATGTGCAGAGAACAACAGAGGCATTTGCATATTATGCACCACTATGACCAGGAATGTGTGTGTAAATATGGGGGTTTGCTGTTTTCTGCTCTTTCAAGTATCCACAGAATATCTTGGAATGCATTCCCACAGTTACAGGTAGTGGGGATGACCTGTACTCTATCTACAGAGGTTTACCATTCACTTCTCCTGGAAGGGAGGGGACGCTCAAGGACTGTGCAGCTTGCCCAAGTCAACACAGGGTGGTTCTTTGCCCAGGAGGCAACCAACTTTCAAAATAGAACACAAAGGCAGTCATGCTGACCAACCAACTAAATTCAAAATCCAATTTGCATTTCAATGCACCTTTCTTAGGCTGGTTTAAAAAAGGGAAAAGGAAAAGACAACAAATTGTCTGCAGGCTTTTGAGTTTGACAAAGGGTCTGTAAAGATAAAAGTGAAGTTCTCCCTTGCTGGAAAGCCAGTTGCTTGGCTAGAGTAAGAGTGTAATATTTGGAGAATTTGCTAACTATAACTATTTGTTAAAGCTGCCCTGCCTACTGCTGTGTATAAAAAACTTATCAGATCAGAGGGTGGATTACTGTAACTGTGCTGTGCTGAACCATGTTTGATTGACTTTTCAAGGGATAAATGAGGAGAACTTTCATCCCCATCACCACATATAGAGTCCTGTAAATCAGGGGAGGGATACACTGCTTGGGTGATTCTGGAAATTATAGTTTTAAAAACTTTCCATACTTCAGCCATGCAAATTCTTCATAAGGCTCAGGGCAAGCAAGATGCCCCCGGAATCACAGCCACTGGCTGCCCTCATCATTTTGTGGCAACTAGTGGGACTAACAGAACATCTACACTTCAGTCAAGCCAAGAGCATTGCCTGATCAGCAGCCTCTGACAATTTCAGAAAGCAGAAAGAAATGCTTACAGAATGCTTGTTGAACATTTGTCTAATATCTACTCTGGGAAATGCTTCCATCCACACACTTCATGGAGACAGAATGAAAAGCCAAGTTAATTGAACAAATGATCCATAGCAAATGATTTGCAAGACTCTAATCAACAGCCCCATGGAACATAAACAACCACACTGTAACTTGCAATTAACTTTATCACATTTGATTAAGACCAAACCCAACTTCTTAGCTAGATCACTGTTTATACAGCCGAGTATAATTGAGCTGACCCCCTTTCTCTCTCTACAGCAAGACAGTTTCTGAGATGAATCTTGGAATTGTTCAACCCCTGTCAACCATCTATTATTTTATTGAGCCAACTTTAAAATATTGTTCTATCAGCTACCCACTAGAGGTGGCTGGCTCTAATGCCACTGGGCCCCTAAAGTCACTCTTGCTTTTAGTCTGAATTTTCAAAGTGCTGAGCTAAATAGACAAAGTTGGTCTAGCACTTTGGATAGTTCCTTGACGTTTAGATTAACTGAACTGGGATGACCTTACCCGGTGGCTTAGTGGTTAAGACGCTGAGTTTGGAGAATGGAAGATCAGGTTTTGATACCTGAGAGCTGCATGGGGACATGAAAGCAGCCTCATTTGGGCTTCCCCTGAGCGGAGTTTCTCCAGCAAAAATCCTTTCAACCCAGAGTAATATCTGACATGAAAATTAATTATTACCAGCCCATTGATTGGTGTAGAGCAGTGGTGCCCAAACTAAGGCCCGGGGGCCGGGTGCAGCCCCTGATGCCAGCTCATCTGGGCAGCGAAGCCCTCGTCGCTCTTGGAAGCAGAAGTAAAACACGCCCGTATGGGCGCGTTTTACTTCTGCTTCCATGAGCGATGAGGGCTTTGTGGGCTGGATGAATTGGCATCGGGGGCCACACCCGGCCCCCGGGTCTTAGTGACCGGCTTCTTGAACCACATGATCGGCCCATGGCTCAAAAAGTTAGGGCACCCCTGGTGTAGAGCTATCACACTTCTTCTGTTTGACAACAATCACCTTTAGCAAAGCTATGTCCAAGAACCAATTCATTCTTTGTAAGTAGTTGTGTTTGTTTATAGACTGTAGCTCTCTGGATCTCAGCCACCATTGCCTGCCTGGGACTTCTTATCACCCAAATTAAATTTGCCATCTCTGGAAATCTCAACATTTTTTCTGACAGATTTCTCATCTTAACATTGTCATGACATGCATGATGTCGTCTCTCTGTGCCAGGAATGCTGATATCACATGCATTGGGTTGGTGGATGCAAATGAGGGATGAACTTTTTTTTTTTTTTTTGCCATTTTTGATATAAGAATTTACAGACATTCACAGATTGCCTCTTACTTAGGATGGGAAGAATTTGAAGTTTTGAAAGATTTGACTGTGGAAGATAGCAAAACTGACAAGTCTTGACATTCTTAACCATGATTTAGTTCACAGACTTTGAATCCTCACAAGCTGTAGAACTTTCAGTTCCATCATCCCACCATGCTTAGGCTGGGAATTTAGAGGTCCCTTGGCTACAGAGGGACTGCAGTGGCTTAGTGGTTAAGACACTGAACTTGATGACTGGAAGGTAGGCAGGCCAACAGTTTGAGACCAGAGTGCTGCACAACGGAATGAACTGGTATCTCTGTCCCAGCTCCTGCCAACCTAGCAGTTTGAAAGCAAGAAATTGCAAGTAGATAAATAAGGACCACTTCAGTGGGAAAGCTAACAGCATTCTGTGCATTCCAGTGACTAATCATGACTGCCATATGACCACAGAAATAGCAAAGCAAGGCAATCACACTTATATATTGCCCCATAGCGTTTAGTGCACTCTATGGGCAGTTCATAAGTTACTGGTAATTAGCATTTTGCCCCCAGCATGCTGGGTACTCATTTTACTAACCTCAGAAAGATGGGAGGCTGAGTCAACCTTGATTCCAGGTCAGGATTGGACTCACAACCTTTTGGTTGCAGTACAGCAGTTTTAACTATTGAGGCACCAGGGTTCCTTGTCTTCAGAAAGGTCTGCAGAGGCAGCTCTTTTGATGTAAATGGAGAAGAGCACTGCATCCTAGAGTAGGATATGACTGGCTTTCAAGCAAGGGAGATCTTTACTTTTACTTGGCTATAGAGTCCAGAATGTTGGCTTTTGCACCCAGCCTTTGGTGCACCAGTGTTTATTAATGGCTTCAGACATCCATGGAACCAGTATGGGAATCTGCCCAGCCTCTTCAGTCATGATAGCCAGGGGATCCTTGGAGTTGTGGTTTGAAAAAAGTAAATTTTCCAGCCTCTGTAAATTATTTCTCTTAGAAAGGCTGCTCTCAAATCTTTGCACTGCATTACTGCAAACTCAACACATCCTCTTCCCCTTTCAGACACTGCTAGGAGAATATTGATAAAAGCCACCACTGTTCTTTTTATAAATTCAGTAGCTTAGGTTCCCCCCCCCTTCCCTCCTTCATGAGAATCAAAAAGCTCCAGAACATATAGATCAGCAACGCTTATTATTATAGCAATGAGTTAATGGAGTGGAGCTAGCTGTAATGAGATAGTAGCTTGAAGTTAAAATAGAACCTAACACATTACATGGCTGCGATAAGGGTTTTTTTCCCCTCCTCAGAAAAGAAATAATCACAAGACATTCTTCAAAGGGAATTCCTTCTCCACTATCTTCAAACAAGTGCTAGGAAAAGCAGAAAAGACAAGCTGAGTGACAGGAGCTATTCCATGGTCTTTGATAAGAACTTTCAAAATAGAATACAAAGGCAGTCATGCTGACCAACCAACTAAACCCAAAATCCAATTTGCATATCAATACACCTTTTTTAGGCTGGTTTAAAAAGGGGAAAGGAAAAGACAACAAATTGTCTGCAGGCTTTTGAGTTTGACAAAGGGTCTGTAAAGATAAAGCTGAAGCTCTCCCTTGCTGGAAAGCCAGTTGTTTCCAACTACAGTACAGTATAGGGGGTGCTGCACATCTCCATTTACAGCCAAAGAGCCAGCACTATCGGCCTGGAAACATTTCCATGCTCATGTGGTATGACTAGACACTGGAGCGCATGGAACCCTGTTACCTTTCCTGCCAAAGAAGTGCCTATTTAGTAGAGGTCACCCTTGCTCAAAAGTCAGTTGTATCCGACTCTAGGGTTCAGTGCTCATCTCTGTTTCATAGCCAAAGAATCAGCGCTATCTACGTTTGCAGACATTTCCATAGTCATGTGGCAGGCATAACTAGACACCAGAGCACACGGAACACTGTTTACCTTCCCACTGAAGTGGTCGCTATTTATCTACTTGCAATTGACTGCTAGGTTGGCAGGGATGGGAGGTCACTCCATCCTGCAGTATTTGGGTATCGAACTACTGACCTGCTGCCTTCCAGTCAGTGCTGTAGCCACTTGAGCCACTGGTACCTATTTATCTGCTTGTAATTTCTTGCTTTCAAACTGCTAGGTTGGCATGATCTGGGACAGCCAACAGGCACTCCCTCCATTGTGCGGCATTCAGGTCTCAAACTGCTGACCTGCCGACCTGCTCAGGGTCTTAACCGCTAAAGCCAGCATGAATCCAAGTCTGCACTCCTGCTGATCAGGGCTTCTGGGAATTGAAGTTCAAGAACATCTGTAGTGCCAAAAGTTCACCATCACTGATATAGGACTTTTATTCTAAAAAAAGTATTGGTAGCCATTTGGCATTAGGATGCAAAACCACACACATATAAAGGAAAATAAAAGAAGAAAGAAAAGTGGAGTTGAACCCATTGTCACAAATAATATTATTCCCTCACATGGAAGAAGTTCATCAATCAAGCTTGGGCACGGGAGTTAGTTAGTTATTATTTACATTTATATTTCCCTTTCTTCCATGAGCTTCAGGCAAGATCCTTGACTCCCTTCCTCCTCACAATAGCTCTGTTAGATGAAGTGGATGAAGAGTCACCCAGTGAGTATTATGGAGCGTGTCTGGCCAGGTTATCCTGCTATGGTAACAGAGTAGACCATACTGCCAGGTACTCAACGTTGAGTGTCAGGCAACGGTTAACCAACCTGAAACCCTGAGGACTAATGGCCTTAGGTGCAGAAGTCCCCTGGGAAGGGTGATAGTTCCCAAGTGGATTAAATCCCACTTGAATCCATCTTGATGGAGGGCAGCAGCTTCATCAATCCTGGCTTGGGGCTGAGGAGGACTTTGGGTGCCAAAAGGGCTCAGAACCAGTAAGTGACTCGTGCAGCTGGATGAGTGGTACGGATGTCATTCTGCAATGTGGAAGGCCAATGGAAGGCCAATTTATTATATTGTTCCCAGAACAGACTTCATGGCTGATTGCCGTGATGATCACCTGTGTTCAGATTTGGATATGGCACTTGAAGAAGAAGAGTGGAGATTTGAACCGATATCTTTCGAGTCCCATTATAGCACTCCATCGCGTGGTCCATAGTGGCTACCCAAGTTTTCAATAAAATTATGCCCGTAATAGGATCACCCAACATGGACAGAAAAAGAAGATATTTGGGCAAAAGGGCAGCTTAACATCTAACTCCTCATCTGTACCTCTACTGCCCCCTGTAGGCAAGTAGCTCCTTCTACAACTGGGAATTCACATTTCTTGACTTCCAGTAAGCTTGATTTACCATACATTACAGGGTTGTTTTTGGTATAAAGTGGAAGAGTCACGTGCACTGCTGCAAGCTTATTGGAGGGAAGATTGGATATACTGTTTTGTTGTTGTTCAGTCGCACAGTCGATTCCGACCCTTTGCTACCCTATGGACCATTGCCCGCCAGGCACCTCTCTCTTTTACCATCCTCCTCAGCCTGCCCATCTTTGTGCCCATTGCATCTACAATACCATCTAGCCATCTCATTTTTGGCCGCCCCCTTCTTCTTTGCCCTCCACCTTTCCCAGCATCAAGGCTTTCTCAAGTGAGTCTTCTCCCATTAGCCACCCACTTCCATCTTTCACTAACCTGCATCTACCTTCCACCTTTCTCTAGCCACAGCTTTCTCTAACTGCAAGCAATCTTCTTCTTAAGCCATTTCCAACCATGTGACAAAAGTGGAGTTAGCAGGCAGCTATAAAAGACTGAAATTATTTCCCCGAGAAGGAAGAAGCTTCCTGTAATGAAAAGTCTGGCCAGGTAAATTTACAAGCTTTCCCCCCCTTGGATGGGAGAATGCATAATAACAAGGTCAAGTAAACAAAAAATAGCAGCATTGCACACTTTCATAGCTGAGGAAGCTGCAGCAGCATTTATTGCTAATTGCCACTGGAGAGTTTGTTTAATAGACTGCATGGATTTGTCCAGATTAGTTTCACACAGGAAACTGTGCCGACAAAACTTTGGTTCAGCTTTAATAAGCATGGCAACCCAGTCCTAGGCTCTGCCATGCAAGGAGAAAAACAAACACCATCAGGTACCTCAGCTGGTGCAACAGGGCTGACTGTCCAATCTTTCTAGGGAACAACAAGGACACTCTTACATAGCTGCCCAAGACTTTTTGCTGCTTGAGGCACTGATAATATGGCACTGTCTCCCATTTCCTAAATTTACACGAACAGGAATTCTTCCTGTTACATCTTTTCTGCAGGTTAGCATTATATTTTGGGACCAGAACTCCCAGAATATCTCAGTAATTGTGGTCAGGGGTCATGCTGAGGGAATCTGGAAATTATCACCCAGAAAAGTAACTTTTCCATGCTCTGGGAATGACAACAGCATGCAACCTTCTATCTCTGCTGAAGACACTAGGCTAGGGGTGACCAACCTTTGTGCCCCAGCTGTTCTTTAATTCCCAGAAGCCCTGATCAGAAGGTGTGCTTACTTGGGCTTCCGGGAATTGAAGTCCAAGAACACCTGGAGCACCAAGGTTGGCAACCCCTGCACTAGGCATAAATAGGGAGCATTTAACACAATGATATTTCTCCTCGCATCTTCCTACCACTTGCCATAGTTGCTTCACTCTGCCTAATGCTATGGCTGACACTGCATTCTTATACTTTTATGTTCATACTGGAACTGCTATCCCTCTTTCCTTGCAAGGCAGTTTATAAATCAACCATCCATTATGTGTACATCAACTTTGTCCCTGAGTGTCTCTCTGGCAGAGTATGCTCCTTTGGTATGAAATGCACCTACACATGGATATCAAGTAAAGGTCGCCCTTGCTCGAAAGCCAGTTGTATCTGGCTCTAGGATTCAGTGCTCATCTCTGTTTATAGCCAAAGAGCCAGCGCTGTCTGTGTCTGCAGACATTTCAGTGGGCATGTGGCAGTCATTCCTCAACACCTGAATGCACAGGACTCTGTTTACCTTTCCACTGAAGTGGTCCCTATTTATCTACTTGCAATTTCTTGCTTTCAAACTGCTAGGCTGGCAGGAGACTACACTTATATGGCAGCTCTAAAACGAGAGGAAAATATTTACACAAACCTGTGCTTTATTTGGGGGTCAAACCAAAACAGACAGAAAGGGGGGGGGGGATAAGCTGTTTTATGGCTTCTTTGGGAGCTTAATCTGAGTACACAAGTCCAAGATTCAGTCTAAACTCTCTTCATTATTATGCATCATTAAGCCTGTAATTGGGATCAAAGACTCAACTCTTCTTTTGGGTAAATGTGCCACTTTCCAGTGCAATTACTTTTTAACCTGCTGCTTCCACAACTGGCTTGCTCATTACAGTTTTCTGTTAATCCTTCTATATGCAGCTCTCAGTAAGAGCTTTTAAAAGAATAATTTAATTAAGAAGCAAAATGAGAACACATAGATAGCAGTCATTATCAACCCACTCACTTTCTCATATTCACATAGCTGTTCGTTCTGAAGTTAATGTTTGAATTCCCAATACTGTATCCTAATATCCTATTCTGGATTAGACTCCAGAACCTCAGCTATCACATGCTACTTTTGGAAGAACTAAGTGGGGATCAACTTCCTTTTTAAAATAATATTATGACTGAAACTTCCTTACTGTGCTGACCCACCCGGGCAGGCATGGTCACTGCACAACAGCATTACACAGAGAGTCTTGTTCAAGGATAGTCCAGATATCAAAGTCCAAAAGGCAAGCCAAGGTTTGTTTCCTGGTAGTCTGAGTCAGTAGTCTAATCCAAAGGGTGTCCAGGGACATCGTCAGGGCTGGCAGAGAAGTCAGGGTCATGGCAGGCAGGTCAGGATCTAGGCATGCAGTCTGGAGTCAAGCAGGATGTCAGTCTTCACACAAGAGCTGTTCTGACACTGACAGGCTGCAAGAAGGTTGCTTATAAGCCTCCCAGCTAATCGGTATCATCTGGGAGCCTTCTTTGGTGCTTCGCTCTAGCCCAGTGGTGTCCAATTTTTTTTTAGTGGGCCGGTCCTGCTCCCGACACACAGCTGTGTGGGCCAGAGGGGGGCTGCTCCCGCTGCTGACAGTTTTGACGTCAGCAGCAGTGGCGGCAGAGGCAGCAACCACGCTTTTTCTGGGCTGCTCTGAGCAGCCTCTTGCTCGGTCCCATCCTCTCAGCAGGGCTAAAGTCAATCACGGCTCCGGGGAAAATTTTGGAGCCTTCTGTGTTTCAAAATTCACAGTAAACCTGGTGTGCTGTGGTGATGTTACCCTTAGCACCGTGAAGTTTGAAACACAGGAGGCTCTGAAAATTTCCCTGAAGCAGTGATTGGCTTTAGCAAAGGCTGTTGAAGGGATGGGGCCGAGCAAGAGGCTGCTTGGAGCAGCCTAGACAAAGTGTGGTCACTGCCTCCGCCACCACCACTGCTGATGTCAGGCGGTGGGGGCGGGTAGGGGGTGGTCCGTGGTGAGCCCGGGTGCTCACCACATGCTGCATTAGTGATATAAGGTAAAGGTAAAGGTTTCCCTCTAAAAGGATCACCATCACTGTCCTAGAGTCAAACACCACTGGCTTTTGAGCAAGGGAGACTTCTCTTTTTTTACCTTTCATTCTTCCAGTCCTTAGGTCTCAGGGGCCTAAGAACAGCAGGAGGAGGAACAGAAATTCCTGAACTGAAACACTGCTGGGTGCATGGAAGTATCCAAATCCCCATGCAAAAGAAACTTGTTTCATTAATAAAGAGCAATTCCCTTCATGCTTCAAGGTCACAAAACTGGCCAACCACAGTAAAGAGCTCTGACTTAAAGCCCTCTGCTATTCGAGGATCCAAATGCAGTTATTTTCGATGTGACATCTCCTAAAAGAGGATCAGAAGCATGATAACTGACCCACAGATTAAACTGTCATTAATGTGTTTATTTATTGGCCAATTACATTAAATATCACAGGCTGTTTTTTAAAATAAAATCTGCTTTCCATGAATCATGGACTTTCTTGCAGAGAAGAAACCGGTGATGTGAACACACCACCACCCCTCAATCGTCAGCACATTCTTGTTCAAGCCTCCTATTTAATTAGACATCAACTCAGGCACCCATAGAAAAGAATGTGTTTAATGCACTGGGCAGGTTTGAAGTAACTTTTCTTGAAACCAGCCAGGTTTCCCAGAATATTATTATGCAGTGGTTGAGATCTTGTTACACAGCTCCACATACACAATGGGGGATGGTGTGTGGCAATGTCAGAGTGTACATGACTTGTGCACAATGCAACAAAGTTAGTTCCATTCCTAAATCACCAAGGGAAGCCTTTAATCAGGAGTTCCCAACCTAAGGCCTGCAAGCTGGATCTGGCCCACAGTGCCATTTCATGTGGGCCCCCACCCCTCCAATGGCATTTGAGAAACAAAATGGCCACCCCTTTGAAACTGTTGGAAGAAAATGGCCACCCTCATCATGCAGGAAGGGCAAAAAGGCTGTCTGGCCCTCCAAAGTGACTGAGAGAGTCTGACCCGGGGGGGGGGGGGGCTTTAATTAGCAACTGTTTGCCACTGATGAAAATATGTGGAGTTGGGCCACAGGATTTTGTCCAAGAAATGTGTGCTAATAGAACTTTCAGTGGTTTAGAACAGGACTGTAATCCTACACAATAGGGCTTAACAATATACAACAAAAGCACAGTCAAAATCACAAATTTCCAATACCTACAAACTCTTCTTCTTTGTTTCCTCTTTTACCCCTTCCATTGTCAAAATAGCCTACAAACTAGAATACCAGTAATTAAAAACACACATCTAAAATTAAAATTCCTAAGTCAGAGATCACACCCTTCCAAAGTTATAAATCTGTAGTCACATATTTTACCCATTAAAATTATAAATATAAATGCCGAGTTCTGTGATTTTACAATTGTAAATTGTCAATAATGATTGCATGCCATCAAGACAATTCAAACGTATGGTGACTCTTTATCCGGGTATTCTAGGTAGAGAATCCTCAGATGTGGTTTGCCATTCCCTTCTTGGGGTGGGGTGGGGGGGGAAAGGAGGTTGCATCTTGCAATGCTTTTTGCTTTTTGGTATTTGTACTTTGTGGTTTTGACTGTGTTTTTGCCATCTATTGCTAGCCAATGGGAGATGAGTCAACATTGAGCCTGTTGGGACTGAACTCAGATCATGAGCAAAGTTTTGACTGCAATACTGAAGCTTAAACATTGCACCATAGAGGGTCTTTCTTCCTTTATATCAGAGTGTTAAACAATTTAGAATTATGGGTTTATATGAGATATAGGTAAAATTCAAAACAAATTACTGTATTTGCTGGCATATAAGACTACTCTCCCCCCCCCCCCCGAAAAACATGCCTCCAAGTAGGGGGGTCGTCTTATACGCCGGGTGCACTTCTGTTGGGATAGACATAGCTGCCCATTGTGGCCTCCCGATGCTCGCCCGGTGCCCATAGTGGCCTCCCGATGCCCGCCCACCTCATTCTACATATCATCCAGTATCGCGCAGTATCCAGCGTAGCTGCGCCGAGCATCAGCAGCGAGACAGGGGTGCCAGCCTTTTTGGCGTGACAGGCCAGTTGTGCTCGGCAGGAAGCAGCAGCGCTCTGCCCCGCCCCTTGTCTACGCAGAGCTCGCACATGCGCACTTGCACACTAGTCCGGGCCACAGGGAGATGTTGAAATCAAATCTGATGTTCTTTTATGTTTTATTTGGTGTGTGGAAGGTGTGCGGGAGAGGGGGTAGTCTTATACGGCGAGTATATAACAAATTCTATATTTTGAGTGGAAATGTTGGGGGGTCGTCTTATACACCCAGTCATCTTATACGCCGACAAATACGGTAGTAAAATGTCAAAATAGTTACAATGCTTCTGAACAGATGTGGATTACTTCAATAGTTTATCTGGGCTGTTGATTAGATCTTATTTTGTACACATGATGAGGGCATAAATTGCATTCACACAAGTCTTGCATTGGTTGAATTTCTCCACATTCATAGAAAAAATGTCCTGTATCCAAGTAGCCCATTTTATTTGATTGTTGGGCACAATGGCTGGGGGGTTCTGGGAACTATAGTCCAAACTGTATCTTTTCCAACTTCAAAAGTAACTTTTTCCAACCTCTTTTTATTGGTCAGGCAACAGTCATATAAAAACAGAGGAAACAGTGCGACAAAAAAGATGCCTGCAGTCAAAACTGCCTCTAGGCTGAGCTCTTTGACTTGTTGAACTTGCGTGAAAAAAGAGCATTTTTCACCAAGGGATATATTGAGTCTTCACGTTGCTGGCAAGTTATTACACTCATGTTATGCAATTTTAGTCTTGTGAAGGCATCAGAAAGACTGATGCTGACAGGCAGGAGGCTATTGCGTAATGCTTGTCACACTTAGCTTCTGCTGGGGAACATTTCTTTCATGTTGAGCAAGCATTTGCAACATTAGTGGGTCCAGAGTGGCAATAGCAGAGAGTAGTCTAATTATAAAAGGAAGGATTTGGAGATTAACATTTTCCATAAGGGATTCAACACAGGAATTAAAAATAGGCACAAATGCTGCGCATGCAGAATTTCATCCAAATTGCTGCACACCCAATTATTAAACAGGAGATTTTTTTTCCAGGATGTAACTGTAAGGATGATTGAGGATGGAAATCCATCTCGCTTTGATGACATACATTAGTCAACTGTTTTAATTGCCTATGTATCTCTTAACCAAAGGAGTAACGTAAGAAACATTGAATGGGAAATTGTTTTGCCATTCACGAACAGAAGAGACATCACGATAGGACCAATTTCCCCTTTGTGCTACAACCCTTCTTGCCCATCTCTAATGTGCTCCCAAAAATCTACTCCAGGGTTCAGGAGGCCTCTAAAACAGGGGTCCCCAATTTTTTATTTTTTTATTTTTGCACTACAGACCTGTTTCATACTAAACAATTTTCCCACAGACTGGTAAAGTGGGAGTGGTGGGATTGGACGGTGCCCCGCTATAGCTCAAAAACAAGGAGGAGGGGCCCAGCCACCTGCCAGCCACACCATTCAACTTGCGCAGTGAGGTATCTGCACACAGGCAGAGGACTGAGCTCTGATTTACTTAAGCCACATGGAGGGGCCCAGCTACCTGCCTGTCTGAAGCCCGTGCTCTTGCTCCACTCACTGGGCAGGCCTGGCAGAGCATGTTGAGGGCAGAAGGCTGCCATTGAGGCTGCAAGTACCACCCTGCAGTCCAGTTCAGGACATCCCAGGCCCAGTATTGTTCTGGGGCCCGGTGGTTGGGGACTCCTGCTCTAAAGAATGTCAAGGGTTTGAGTAGTGAGTGTAGAAAGAGAGGAGGGCAATTTCTTAATGATCAGAGCAGCATGAGAGTGGAACCAACTGCCTTGATAGGTGGTTAGCATTTCAACACTGGAAGGATTCAAGAGAGAACTGGGCCATCACCTGCCAGATCTGCTTTGATTTGAATATCCTGCAATGGACTCGATGGACTAAAAGACCTCTTTCAACTCAATATTCTACAAACATTTATTGTCAGCCATGGAGTTGGATATCCTAGTTGCCGTGACTTTATGTATAACCTAGTGCCTATGTTTGTACAAGACAGAGGTTCTCAATGTTTTCACACCGTGGGCCAGACCATGCCCTCTCAGACAGTTGAGTGGGCCAGACACGGGGTTGCTCCCACATAAACGCTGCCATAAACCTTGCATTTACGACAGCTGTGAGTGCATTTACGACACAGTTCTGGCTGTTTTTGTTGCTTCTGCCATTTCTGGTGGTGATGAGGGCGGGAGCAAGGGCAGCATGTTTTCGGCTGTTTTCACTGCTTCTGGCAGCAGCAGTGGTGGTGCTGACAGGAGGAAGGGTGGTGGGCCACATGAAATGGTACCATGGGCCAGGTCCGACTCATGGGCTGTAGGTTGCGAACCCCTGGTACAAGACAAGGAAGAAGCCACAAAGGCTGCAGCCCCAGAAAAGCCTGGGGGAAAGCAAGTCCTCTGGACCCCTTGTAGGCAGGAAAAAGCTGTCACAGCTGAAAGAATAGCAATAGCAATTACACTTACATAGCTCCTTACAGCATTTAGTGCACTCTCTCAGTGTTCACAAGGGAACTGGCATTCCCCCCCCAACATGCTGGGCAGTCATTTTACTGACCTCTGAAGGATGGAAGGCTGAGTCAACCTTACGTCTGTCTCATCAGGATCAAATTCAAAACATCAGCAGCAGTTTCAGCTGTAGTACAGCAGTCTAGCCACTGCAAGCACCATGAGAAGAAACAAAAGATACTCTGGAGTAATCAACTCAGAAAGCCCCAGTCTCCCACACATAGCTGTTATCAGCCATTACTGAAAAGGCTACAACCTGGAGCAGGACTCATTCTCCCCTCTTGATTCCGAACCCAGACTCTCAGGAGTCCCAGTAATGTCAACTGTGGCCCCACTTGGACATATAATACCTTGGAGGATAATGCTGTATATTCAACCCACCTGGGAAACTGGGCAAAGAAGAAAGGGCAATTGTTGCAAGTTCAGTTCAACCAATAAAAGCTGTTGTAGTTCAAAATCTGAATCTGGAACCCCTGGAGTCATTGCCTGGGGATCCCCTGACCACTGGGCACCTTGGAGTCAAAACACTCACAGTGTGGATTCGGAAGAGTTAGGAAAAACTGTTAGCACTGCCTTATAAACATGCAGCACCTACTTCTGACAAAAGGAAAAGCAACTTTATCAGGCCTAGGGATCAGTTTTGTCCCCAAAGCATGTACTGTAGGCTGTACCTACAACAGTTCTTGCCATGCTGCTAAATTTTGGAGGCAAAGAGCAAAAACCCATTTAATGCAGGCATTTTCTGCTTGACTGTGTGGTTTTCCATAGATTGTCACTGAAATTCGTTGGTTTAATTTTCTTCCGAATTTTGGTAATGTGATTTTAAGGGTAGTTTGGAGGTCACAAACATTAGCTTCAGGGCTGTCTATGACCATAGTTTCCCATGTCTTCTTCTCTGTGGCTGCCAACGCTGAAGAAAGAGATTGTACCTCACCTTCAGGGAGATTTTGTCTTCAGTTTCCATGGATGGCAGCTTACGGAGAAGAGCCTTACTTTCCATAAAGTGGTGGAAAGAGTTTATTATTGCCATCATTGATCTGAGTGGTTTTATAGCTGAGATTTGGCAAAGCAAATTATTTCACCACCTTCTTGACACTTGATCCCTAAGCATTCATAGTTCATTTTTGAAGGCTCTCTTGCTTTCATCAAGCAGTTTGTTGTGTTTGCAGTGTGTGTCTATTATTTGGGCTTAGTTTATTTCCCAAGTGACTGTGGTGGCTTAGTGGTTAAGACACTGAACGTGACGACTGGAAAATCAGCAGGTCAGCAGTTTGAGACCCGAGTACTGCATGATGGAATGTGAACAGCGTTCCATGCACTCCAGAGTTTAGTCATGTCTGCCACATGTACACGGAAAGATCTGCAGACACAGACAGCAGCACTGGCTCTTTGGATATAAACAGAGTTGAGCACTGAACCCTAGAGTCGGATATGACTGGCTGTCAAGCAAAGGTGACCTTTACCTTTACCTAATTTCCCATGTCAACCGAAGGAGGTAATGCCGTAAGCCAGTGATGGCGAGCCTTTTAGAGACCGAGTGCCCAAACTGCTGTCCATGCCGCAGAGGTGCGGGGTGAACTCTGCACTTGGGGAAGGGAGGAAGTGCTCCCATTGGGCTGCTGGACAGAGGGGCAGGGCGAACTCTGTGCTTGAGTGCCAGCACATGTGCCCACAGAGAGGTTTGCCACCATAGGTTTGCCACCATTGCCATAAGCTCAGTGGCTACTCAAAAAGCCTTTGCTCAAGAAAAGCCTCTATTTTATTATTATGTTTTGTCCTCTCCCTCCTCCCCATTTATGCTGCAGCGGGCATTGTGCAGTGAGCAATCAGCCTTGGCGAGAAGTGCTGATGCTAAGAAATAATGTTTCTGATCATGCAAGCAGTTTCCTTCATACTGTGGGCAGCTTTTGCAAGTCCCTGAAAAGCAGATTCACTCCTACAATTGCCCTCTAATTTCTCCCATAATTAGCCAATTCATCATGATGCTAATGAATAGTTTAATTTAAAAGACCAGGGCAATCGATCCTCATGCTAAAGGAGTACTGTATCTTGAGAAGCAAAAACAGCAAATGGTTACTCTTCCTAGAGCCATTTTAATACTATTTTTGTGACTGTTGTCCTTCTTATCAGAAGAATAAACTGGAGAGCCATGCTGGCTGGGCAGATTCTGATAGCTGTAGTCCAAAGAAACAGAATAATGCTGTCAAACTCTAGAAGCAATCTTGCATTCAACCAAACCATTGATGCATCTAAGCAGAGTCAAGCAAAGATGTTATGTTGCCTCAAGTCAAGGACAAAGTGGTTGCCCCTCCCTTTCCATGTATAACAGTCAACCAGATAGGGCGGCAGTGAAAACTTTCTTTCACAAGGTACCATGATATTCTATATTGCACCTAAAGCAGAAGGCTAGTTTAGGAGGTAAAAGGCAGGCCATTGCACAACTCTTCCCTGCACTTGGAAGCCAATGTTCCAAGGCAAAGTGCAATCAGATGGCGCTCTATGATGTGGTTTGGAGCATTTTTTGGACTATGGTGGCTTAGTGGTTAAGATGCAGGTCAGCAGCTTGAGACCCAAGTGCTGCATGACAAAGTGAGCTCTCATCTCTGTCCCAGCTCCTGCCAACCTAGCAGTTCAAAAGCTGGAAATTGCAAGTAGATAAAGAGGTATCGCTTTGGTGGGAAGATAAACAGCATTCTGTTCACTCTGGTGTCTGGTCATGCCTGTCACATGTCCATGGAAACATCTGCAGATGCAGATAGCACTGGCTCTTTGGCTATAAACAGAGATGAGCACTGAACTCTAGAATTGGACACAACTGGCTTTCAAGCAAGGAGACCTTTATCTTTGACCACTTTGGGAACTGGCTCATTTGATTCATTTTCCAGTGACCACACATTATAGAGACAACCATGAGTCAGATGGGCCCTTATCCATGTGCACTGCATGCTTCTGATCCCTAGTAGGGTCTACTTTTTTTTAAGTATGAGTAGGAACACCATGGTTTGGTTCCAACATATGTGATTGACTGCATTGAACCACTCTTTCTCTTTTCACATCTCATGGGCTTCTCTCAATGGGAAAGGAGGGCTATACATAATTTTTGTCCACTGTGGATATTAATAATAATCCATTATTGCCCTTCTGAAACATCAGCTGGCTGTGCTGGTCTTCTTTATCATCCTAAGGCAAGTATACCATTTGTTATCTCTGGTGTGATAGGTTGCCCTTGCTTGAAAACCAGTTTTATATGACTCTAGGGTTCAGTGCTCATCTCTGTTTACAACCAAAGAGCCAGCTCTGTCTGTGTCTGCAGAAACTTCAGTGAAGATGTGGCAGGCATGATTACACACCAGAACACACAAAACACTGTTTTCATTCTCACCAAAGTTGTACCTATTTATCTACTTGCAATTTCTTGCTTTCGAACTGCTAGGTTGGCAGGAGCTAGGATAGAGACAAGAGCTCATTCCATCCTGCAGTACTCGGGTCTTGAACTGCTGACCTGCCAACCTTCCAGTCATCAAGTTCAGTGTCTTAACCACTAAGCCACTGCAGTCTCAGGGCCAATGGGAAAGGAGGGCTATAAATAGTTTTTGTCCACTGTGGATATTATTAGTAATCCATTATTGCCCTTCTGAAACCTCAGCTGTCTGTGTTGGTCTTCTGTATCACCCTAAGGCAAGCAGACCATTTGTCATCTCTGGGGTGCTAGATCTCTGGAATAAAGATTACACGATCAGTCCTGTTCATTTGACCATCACTTACTTGTCATTTAAGCAACACCAAAATCCTTAATCATGGGAATGTCTAGAGTAAAATGGGGACAGTCCTGTAGCAAATTCTGGGTAATCTGAAAGCAACAGTTCCATCAGTGGTTTGGGAAGTTCTGCCAAAGATTGGAGAACTTGCCCTTTAGACCACCATCTCCAGAATCCTTCAGTCAACATGTCCAGTGGGGGATTCTGTGAGGTATGGCTGGAAGAAGCAACTTTTCAAAGTTAAAGCCTTCTTGCTCTATTACAAATGGATGTATAGACAACTACAGAAGTCTGTGTTCATTTCACAGAATGCTCTTCCCATTGGGTTGTCTGCCTTGTGAATTAGCAGGACAGAAAGTGTACTTTTTGGTTTTTCTACCTCAGGCATCACGTAATTTGGGGCTGGTTCTGCCAGCCAGCATATCTGTGAGGCATAGGACAGTTGCATAACCATGTCTGCAACCTCTTTTGACATTTGCCTGCCTTGAGATGCTTCATAAATTATAAAAGGCAGAATGGTGTGTGATTTTTTTTCTAGAGGAATGAGTTTATGATCCTGTGGCTTGCTTAGTTTGCCAGTCTCCTTATCATGAGCATTTTCTCATAATTTTTGTGATAGCTGATGAACGATTATAGGATCGTGCGTGTGTGTGTGTGTGTGTGAGAGAGAGAGAGAGTGTTTGTGTCTTCCCCCATCCTGTTACAGGCAGTACATGACTATATTTTTTTGAAAAGCAAGGAAAAGCAAAGGAAGAAATAAAACAGCCTGGAGCTAACCCTCCTTATCTCAGTATCTGTTGCCTTTGAGATTTATCTGTGTGTGCAGTTGAATCCAGATTCATAACAAAAAGGGTATTTGTCAGATCCACATACTATTTGCAGCAACTTATGGATGTAATAAATTTGTTCAAAGGCTGCTAACTTCACTGCTTTGCTCCAAGGGGCACTGGATGCTTCCAGCGCAAACGACTCCCAATAGATAGAACTGTTGGAGGGGAAATGAAAATCCTGTTGTATCCAGACTGCTGAGAATTGTGTGCATTGCTTCCTTGTTATCTGATTCCATCCTGCCGGCAGAAATTTGTTGAACTTGAATCTATGGTTGAGAATTTGAACTGATGGTAACTATCTCACTTACCTTGAAAGCCCTATAAGGGTTGCTGTAAGTTGGTTCTGACTTGAGGAAGCATAACAATAACAAAAAAAAAATTAATGCAGGGGTGCCCAAACTTTTTGGGCCACAGGCCAGTCATGTGGTTCAGTGGGCCAATCATGTGGTTCCTTCCACCAAAAGTGGAAGTAAAATCACCTTGCAATCTGTTTTGCAACAGAATGAGATAGATTTTAAGTTGCCACTTTCTACACTACATTGGATCTCAAGTATGTTGGGATGTGCGATGGTTCTGGAATGAGGATGAGTTCCCCAGAGTTAGCTTGATGTTTGCAGGATTGGACCCCAAGCCTGAAGAACAGCTCTAGTGCTTGTAGGGTTGTACCCTTACCGTGCTGCAGCTGCTAGGCCTCACTGAGAGCCCTGGGGAAGGTTCTCCACCATCATGATAAAGCTTCACCTGGGGGTCCTGAGCTGGCTAACTGTCTAACAACTGGATCTTTTTCCTAGAAGTTGCTGCAGTGATTAAGAGCCAGGAGCCTTGTTGTTGTTTGGTTTCTGGACCAAGTGTCTGTTGTAGAAGATCTCTTGCCTTGTTCATGATTCCTGCTTATGAAAACTTTTTGGACTTGATTTTGGACTTGTCCCCTGGGCTGCAATTTGTTTGCTATTTGGCCTGCTACCTGGTTGCCCTGTGTCTTGGTGTCTGGGTTACCTGCCAGCTGCCCATGCCCGAGACTCTGAGACAGTGGCTACATAAAGTGAGAATTCTGGCCTCTCTTAAACATTTGTAATAGTTAACCAGATTATTTCATACTAGTGTCCCTAGTAATAACAATGAAGCAAAATGTCTGATTGCAGATTGGAGGGTTTGCTGTATTCTTCAGCAAAAAGTCTTGTTAATGGGCTTCTTCTTCTGTGACTAGACCAGATGTGAAATTGCCCAAATGGAGCCAGCTTTGGGGAGTTCATTCTGTAGTTCCTTTTGTCTGACCTAGTGTGAGAAAGATTAGTAGGTACAAGGTGGCTGTTGCCCAGGGTACACCCAATTGTAATTCAAAAATACCACAATCTTCAAGGAGGCACTTTCTTTGTACCCTGTTAAAAGGCTATCTAAGGTAAGGGTGGACAGAATTTGGCTGTCCAATTTTTGATGGATTGTAAACTCCCAACATTCCTCATGATTGAAGTTGCTAGCTTGGGCTGATGTGAATTGCAGTTTAATAGTTGGATGGCTTCACTGTGCTTAACCCTGTTAGAAATCCCTAAGGCAGGCAGAATGTCTAAGGAGGATGCCTTACTTTTCTGAGACCTGTCCAGGGTGCTGAAGGATGTATCTCTCTACCTAGACTTGCCTTCACATCTAACTCTTGACTGTCTGTGTTGCTTTGTAGTATCTTCCTGGTGATCCTTTGCTAATATTTTCGGCTCCATTTCAAACCATTGGTAAAATTATTATTTTCTCCTAGCTTGAGTTTGGGCTTATCCTAGACAAGATCAGATACCAAGAGATTCTTTATTACTGGTTATATCCCTGTAGTTTTAAATAAATGAATGGGGTGATTTAGCTTGTTCCTCCCTTCAAGTTGATAAAAGGCAGAGCTTAGAAAAGTTCCCTTTTTGGTAACCATCTTTCAAGACTCTGCAGTCAGCATGGCCATCGAGTGAGAAACAGGACACTGCTGGGAACTGCTGTCCAAACAAATACTTTGCTCAAGTTCTGCTTAAAAGTATTGTTTCAAATAATTATAAGCCCAATGTTTCATCCAAAGAGTAGCTTCTCTAAGGTAGTCTCAATGCCATGGAGGTATTCTGGTAGCATGTAATTATGATTGCTCTTGTTACGAGCCTTTGAGTTATTCCAACCTTATGGTGGCCATCATAGGGTTTTCAAGGTATGCAACATATTCATGGAGTGGTTGACCATGGCCACTCACCAGACAATTTTTATGATCAAGCAGAAATCTCTCTACATTAGCATGCCATCATTATTCCTCACATAGTTATCCTTATTCCTTTCAGAGTTGCATGTAGGTCTTTTGAGTGGATATGGCGGTCAGTTGAGCCCCTCCAAAAATATTTCAATTTGATCTGAAATAAATTTTGTCCATTCAGATTAGACCTCTGCCTTGGATCCAAGTCTGTTTTTTAATCCTCCCATTGTCTTGCTTTGGAAAATTAGAATGAATATAACATTTTTGTATTAATGTACATGCATCCTGCCAACCTAGCAGTTCGAAAGCAAGAAATTGCAAGTAGATAAATAGGGACCACTTCGGTGGGAAGGTAACAGTGTTCCATGCACTCCGGTGTCTAGTCATGCCTGCCACATGACCATGGAAACGTCTGCAGAAGCAGACAGCGCTGGCTCTTCGGCTTAGAAACAGAGATAAGCACTGACCCTTAGAGTCGGATACGACTGGCTTTCGAGCAAGGGAAACCTTTACCTTTACCTAACATGGAGGCATGTGCTAAATATTGGAATAAATTTATCAACTTTTAGACAGCTAACTTAAGAAGTTTGCATACATACTTTTGTGCCTCTTTTTTAAAAGGTTAAAGTGAACTGTGCCCCATCCAATTCATTTTGTGCCTTTCAGAACAGGTACAGACCTACAATTAGAAAGAGTGAGACAATCACCCCAGGTCTGTGAGATACCAGGAAGGTACTGGACAAAAAAACTGTGCATGAAACAGCCTGACCTTACCTACACACCTCAAGGTTGCCTGTTGCCTTCAGAATGATGAATGAGGCTTCTCTATCACCACTGCTGAACAGTCACCTCTCCAGTTGGCCTTTGTACATCGAATGGGAATAGCTGATATTTTGTTCTATATCTCAGGCAGCAATATGTCTTAGCAAGGTCCTGCCTCTGCTTTCAACCTCTCTTTCCTCTCATACCCTGTTTGAAATGGTGGGGGGAACATATTCAGTTCTCCAACAGGATTGTTTTAATGTTTCTAAACCTAATAATATGCATTCACTATTCGGTATATTAATAATACTGTACATAATATAAATTGTTTTCTTATAGCTTGGATGGCAGTAAAAAAGGACACAGTCATTAAGTTCTTGCATCCTTCAAGCACTATCATGTGTGGTTGTAAACTGAAAAAGTGTAGTGATGATCCACAAACACTAGACTCCTGGTTCTTCGAAGAACAGGGTATATAAACCTCTGGTATCACTCATGGACCTATACTAGCTTGGATGGTGGTGATCCATCTTGGTGTATATTGATTTTAGCGAATATAAAGTAGGATGCTAGACAGTATACCCTGCTGCCACTGAAGGTAATCAAGGAGGTAAGTGTCCACATAGTCATTGTCATCAGCTGCTACTTGTATCTGAGCATGCATTTTTCCTGGAAGTCATTTTCTCAGTTGATAGATGTGTTTCTGGTGACTCAGTAAACTGATCCTGGCATGAAACATGTGACCACACACATTACACTGAATGGATGGTGGGGGGGCATAGTTGGGTTTGACAAAGCTTTTGTGCTTGTTGCTTAGCCTCTTCATATCTGAGGCATTCTCTTTCCAAGTGATCGGTAGCAACAAAGATGGTTTGGCACCAACCAAAGTGGGCAATCTATGGCCACTGCCTCCCAGGTTTGTGGGTTTATACCTGACACCTTCATGGTTTGTTTCTGCTGGTCCTTATAACTCTTCAAAGGATCTCCATGAGTTCTTGTACTGGAGCTAGGTGTCCACATGACTGACCAGCTGAGAAAGGTTACTTTCTGGACTGCTATCTCCAGTGGCCATCCTGGCTGCAGGATTCTAAAATTTGCCACAAAAGAAGTAACTTTTCTAAGCTATGACCTAATATGAAGAAGCACAATTTCTTAGTCTGACAAAAGGGAACATAGCATTTCTCTCTGCTAATTTTACTGGCTCTGTCTCCCCTATTTTCATAAGCAGACTCACTGTAGAATTCGATACTGCAGATATGGCTTTTTAGGAGATATTGTTTTTATAAGACTGTTGATCCAAAGACTGTTGGGAGTTGGGGATAGGGAGGGAAGAAAGGCCAACTCCAGAAGAGGAATGGGAAGGACAGAAATAAATCTTTCAGACCACTGATTTGGCTAATTCATATCAATCTGCAGTGAACTGGCCTTTTCAATTCCTTCTGTGTCTCTGCCCTTTCTTATGAGCAACTCTAGACAGACATCTAAGAAGTTGGACGCAGTTATGCAGCAAACACTCTGCTGAAATAATTTGTTATCATCTGCCCTGTTGGTACAGAGAAAGATTTTTTCCAAGCAGTTGGCACTGCAAAACATTCCAGTTCTGCGACAATTTCAGTGAAGTATATGAGGAAATGCCCGAGAAACAGAGGGAGACATTATGTATATCAAAACCACAAGGAGCCTTTAAAACTCAGAAATGTTTTTTGGGATAAGCTTCTAGCCCACTTCTCAGACTTGGGGACTTTGCCTTCTCCATTCCCTTCCCATCATAAATGTACATTCCTGCTATTATGAAGTGGACTGAAACAAGGGTCAGTGGTACCTTTAATTAATCCACTAACATCTCAAACATAGGATAGTTTGCTTTAAAGCACTGTGAAAATTTTCATCAGAACAGGTATTGTGTACCAAGGAAATAGAAATCATCCAGCTCAGAGGTAAAAGCCATGATATCGTAGTATAAAGTGAAATTCCAAAATGGTGGCTGCAGCCCCTCCAGAATCAGCTTTAAGCAGCCTGTTTCTTTTCAGGAGTTGTATACATCATTGTTTTCCTCATCTCCCTGTAATTCTCTAAGTATCTTTCCCTCAGCCTTATTCTGAAGTACACAGTTCTGTTTGGCTGAGAAGAGAAGCTTGCAGAAACATAGCACCCCACTTCTTCTTCTTCTGTGTCTAGGCCAGATGTGAGACTGCCAAAATGGAAGCACCTTTTGGTGAGTTCTTTCTGCATTTCATTTCACCAGACTTAGTGTTGGAAAGATTAGCCGGCAACACAAGGTTGCTGGAATAGGGCAATAAATGTCACATTAACATGTGAATTAAATTTTTAAAAACCTTTTAAAACCTGATTTCAGAGAAATATGGGGAGAATTTATAGAATGTGGTTTAGAGAAAGGGCAATTTTTAAAATATTTTTGGAATTAGGGGACAAATATATAAACAATAGCTAAATGAAGGTATATATCAGTGTTTCCCAACATGGGGCCACAGGGAGACCTCATTTCCCAGAAACCTAAGTCAGTAAGTACATTGGCTGATCAGTGCTCTAGGGAATTGACTTAGGCTTCTGGGAATTGGAATCCACAAACCAAAGCTTGGGAAACACTGGTATTTAATGTCGCACTGGTGGTAGGTGCATGTAGCAGTTTATATAAGTTATTGTTAAGATTTTGTGCATCTTGTTTCTTTTATATTGTGTTTGTATGTTCAGAGTTTTCATTGTTTATATTTGAATAATTTTTTTAAAGGCAAAAGGTAAACAAGGGAAGGATTCAAGGTAGAGACGCAAGCAGGGCACAAGCAGTGAAAACGTGTGAAGCAAGGAAGCAAGCAAAGCTCTTCTATGGGTCCCATGCCCTTTCCCAAATTTTCCCCTTCCCCTCCTCAACAATGCAGAGTGACTGGTTAGATCCCTCATTTGACAGGCCATTTGACAAGTACAGTGATACCTCGCTTAAAGAGCATAATGCATTCCATGGGATTGCTCTTTAAGCGAGTTTGCTCTTTATGCGAAACACCATTGTAAGCAACCAATTGTGACTTCTGGCGGGGGGGGGTGGTGAGAACCCCGATTTAGTTAAGCAAGTTTTTGGTTGGTTTTAGTTCTTAAGCGAGGCGACCATTCAGAGAAAATTCTGCTCTTTAAGCGAGTTAGTCTCTAAGCGAGGCACTCTTTATGCAAGGTTTTTCTGTATTTCCAATATCCCTAGTGAGGCAATTGGTTGAAAAAATTATCTGGCAATTTAATATATAAAAGATGAAAGAAAGGTCACCCTATGTCTTCGAAACAGTCCTCATGGATTACTATTGGATGACAAATGTATCAGGTGACTTCACAGACAAAGGGTGAAAAGATAAAAGAAAGAGGGGGGAAACCAAAGGCAATCTTGTTAAATGTTTCTAGAATGTCAGATTTGCCTTTCAAAGCTTTTGAAGTAACTAGGAAACATTGGCTAGAATTCTAATATTTATGCACAAATTAAACCCAGAAGCATAAATACAAGTTACAAATTGTTGCTAATTAAGAAGTTAACTCTTGTATTCTTGTCTCATTACTTTACACACAACAAGAAATGCAAGCTTTGATTTCTTAATTGTGGCAATTTGCTGCTGAAATTTATGGTGCTGGAGTTACCACAGCAAACATAAGTATCCTGGTCATTATTCATTACACCTGTAAAAAAGCCGTCCCTCGACCCCACGGTAATTTCCAACTCCTGTCCAGTGTCCAACCTACCTTTTTTTAGGTAAGGTTCTGGAAAAAGCTGTGGTGCAGCAGTTACAGGAAGTCCTGGATGAAGCGGATTATCTGGACCCGTTTCAGTCAGGATTCAGGCCCGGATATGGTACTGAGACTGCACTAGTCGCATTGGTGGATGATCTCTGGAGAGAGCGGGACGGAGGGGAGCCGTCTGTCCTTGCTCTTCTCGACCTCTCAGCGGCTTTTGACACTGTTGATCATGGCATCCTTCTGGGAAGGCTCCAGGGTCTGGGGATCCAGGGCACAGTGTTGTCCTGGTTTGCCTCATTCCTGAGGGACAAGACCCAGTCGGTGTGCCTGGAGAAGGAGAAGTCCAGCCCTAGGCCCCTGCAATACGGGGTGCCTCAGGGCTCGGTACTTTCTCCTCTCCTATTTAACATCTATATGAAGCCGCTGGGTGAGATCATCCGTTCCCACGGGGTAAGGTATCATCAATATGCAGATGATACCCAGTTATACATCTCTGCCGTGGGGACCCAAGCGGTGCAGTGGAAGTCCTTTCCAGGTGTCTGGAGGCTGTTAAGGTCTGGATGGGGGACAACGGGCTACAGCTGAATCCCGGCAAGACTGAGTGGCTGTGGGTAAGGGGTCCTGTGTTAACACAGGAGCTGCCACCTTTGGTTCTGGATGGGGCAGTCCTGCCCCAAACAGACCCGGTGTGTAATCTGGGGGTCCTCCTGGACTCACAGCTACTGTTCGAAGAGCAGGTAGCAGCCGTGGCCAGGAGGGCTTTTGCATAACTTCGTGTAATACGCCAGTTACGCCCACTCCTAGACCGGGACGCTCTGCTTATGGTCACACATGCGTTGGTCACCTCCAGACTTGATTACTGTAACGCGCTCTACATGGGGCTGCCCCTGATGACCATCCGGAGACTCCAGCTGGTCCAAAATGCAGCGGCCCGGGTAGTGGTGGGGTGTGGGCGTTATGCTCGTGCTTCACCGCTGCTCCAGGAGCTGCATTGGTTGCCAGTATGTCTCCGGGTGCAAGTCAAGGTGCTGGTTATTACCTTTAAAGCCCTATATGGTAGTGGGCCAGGATACCTAAGAGACCGTGTCACCCCAAGAACATCTGTCCGTCCCACCAGGGCGGATCGGAGAGGCTCCCTTGTTATTCCTTCGGCGAGAGAGGCGCACCTCGCCTGCACTAGGAGGAGAGCCTTCTCTGTGTCCGCCCCAACCCTCTGGAACCTCCTGCCCATCGAGCTGTGCCTTCAGACAGAGCTCCTGCCCTTCCGGAAGGGCTTAAAAACCTGGCTGGCAGGACAAGTTTGGGGACCCGGGAACGTGGATTCTCATACTAGGTGGCTTATTTAATAGATTGCCACCCCTGGGTCTGAATGTGGGATTTGTGTGTAGTTTCTGTATTGTTTTTAACTTTTGATGACTTTTTAACTCTTGATGATTTTTATTGATATAGATTGTTCTATGTTTTTATTTTTTATTTTGATGTAAGCCGCTCAGAGTCGGGTTCTCCCGATTGGAGCAGGGTAGCAAATGCAATAAATAATAATAATAAATTACTTTATTTCTACCTATTAAGTTATTTCTGAAATATAACTTCCGTATTGCCAAGCTGGTTACTCAATCCTCCTGGGCACGGTTCTTTAGGATCTCAAAAACAAAAAGATCTCAATGGTTAAAGAAACAAAGCTTTGTTAGACAAATCCTAAACCAAGAAACCAGCATGTCTAAGAATTAAAACAGAGCAAGAAACAGAATCAAGCAAATGCATAGCCAATAAGTATCCCCCTCTTCAGCTGCCTGGGAAGGCAGCAGGGAAGCCCTGGGCCATCTTGGCCACAGCCTCTTGGTAGTTGATCTGTGGAGAAGGCCAAATTCTAAGGGTGGAGTCTCTCTTATTTTATACCCTCAGCTAAAGTACTGTCTCATCCCCCTTCGCTCTTTGCCCCTGGCCTAAGAGATGTGAAAATATCTCCAAACCCAAATGGCCTCATTAATTGGGCTAGTTTTTGCAGGTGTGAGTTGCATCAGGGTCATTCTCTCCCAAGGACACTGGGCTGGCACAACATCCAGACAAGTATGGAATGATAATGGCCTCGTTATCAGCCAAAGATGGTGGGAATGTCACTGTGACCCACCTGATGCCTATCTTCTTTTGCCAAGAAACCATCCCAGCATATCTTGCAAAACCTCCAATAGCCTTGCAGCTGTGTTTTACCTAAACATTCTAGAGAATCAGTGCATTAACTGGTCCTATTTCAGCACAATTAATTTTCCTTTCCCATACAACAAACCAGGTCAGTTTCTTAGCACACATACATATATTTTTTAACCATTTTCAGAGCTTGTTAGGGGAACAATGGCAGTGCCACTATTCTCCTCAAGATTCCAAAGGTCTTCCACAGAGCCCATCATCCTGGGCAATACAACTTCTTTATAAACTACACTACAAAAAGTAACTAATTACCAGGGATAGAAAACAATTATTTTAACCACAGCTAAGAAAACCCTATAGCTACTGGTACCACAAGAAACAAATTATATATGGATTAGTGAGTTTGTGTGGTGGCTCAGTGGTTAAGAAGCAAGTCGGCAGTTTGAATTCCAGGTATTGCATGACTGATTGAATGCCTGTCTCTGTCCCAGCTCCTGCCTAGCTAGCAGATCAAAAGCAAGAAATTGCAATTAGATAAATAGGGACCACATAAATGGGAAAAGCTCTTGGGGACATGAAAAGAGCCTCATCTGAGCATTCCCTGACCAGAATTTCTTCCACAAATATCCTTTCAACCCAGAATAATTTCTGACACAAAATTATTATTAAAGTAACTATCTTAATTGGGAATGTTTGCTTTCAAGCTCTTTTTCATCATAGAACAACGCATTAAGATTCTTTCCCTATCTCACCCCACCCTCCCTTCCCTCCTTTCTCTTTTCTTTCAGTGAGTTTTTGCCTTCCTGGAAAGGTTTATAACCAAAGCATCACAGCGGTGATTACTGTCTTCCTTCTGTTGCATCATTTCAAGTCAACAACAATATCTCTGATGGAATCATCTGACAGAGGCCAAATGGAAAGCTGAATCTTGCACACAGATGAAAGAAGCAGGCAGCCGCAGAGAATGACAAATAACACTTTCCCAAAAACGATTCACCCAGCTTCCCGTAGAGGGATGAGAAAAAGTCTGAGCAAATTAGGCAGGGGGTACACTATACAGGGGCCGCAGTGACTTAGCAGTTAAGGAGCTGAGCTTGATGATAGGTCAGCTCCTTCAAGACGCAAGTTTTGCGCAATGGAGTGAGCACCCATTATCTGTTCTAGCTCCTGACAACAGTTTGAAAGCAAGAAATTGCAAGTGGATAACTAGGTACCGCTTTGGTGGGAAAGGTAACAGCATGCCTTGCACTCTGGTGTTTTGTCATGCATGCTACATGACCATGGAAATGTCTGCAGATGCAGACAACACTGGTTCTTTGGCCATAAACAGAGATGAGCACCACTTCCTGGAATCAGACACAACTGGCTTTCGAGCAAGAGTGACCTTTACCTAAGTTATACAGAGTGAAAACAAAAGAGGGGAAATAAGAGTGACTTTTTTTTCAGAGGTGCTGCGAATCCACTCTAGATTTTGCTCTGAACTTTATTTTCAAATGAGGTTTAGCACCTTAGATAATACCTGTAAAGTGCAGACTGAAAACTAGAATGGATCTGTGGCTCCTCTGAATTGGGAGCCCCCAGCCACCACTGCTTATAATCACTGCTCCACATTGAAGACCACCCTGCATGATATAAAGTATATTAATCAATCCATTAGAAATTGGCTATCATTATTTTTGACTCATTAGTTGTTAACCACCTCGGGAGAAGGGAATTGAGGATGGGAAGTAGTCATCTGTTTTGTTTATATACAGGGTCAATCACCTTGAGACAGATGGGGATGATCTTAGGACAAAATCCAGCTGTTGCTCCCATTGATGGCTGTTTGCACTAACAACTAGTTTCAGTACTTAATGATGGTCTTTTTAAAAAAGAGTTATTTCTCAAATAGTTTTTTACACCACTTTGGAATCTCATCAATGAACAGTGCTATAAAGTATTATAGGGCAGAAGATAAATTGGCTGTTCCACTGTCCCAGTGCCTGTCAACCTAATAGATCGAAAACAAGAAATTCCAAATAAATAGGGGACATTTCGGGGGGGGGGGATCTTGCAGACATAAAAGGAGCCTCATTCGGGCATCTCCTGAATGGAGTTTCTCCAGCAAAAATCCTTTCAACCCAGAATAATTTCTGACATGAAATTATTATTAGCCTCCGTGAGCAGATTTAGGGTGGGGGCAGCAAGAATGACTCCAGTGGGATAGAAAGTCATCTCACGGTAGCAAAGACGTGCTAACATATCATTGAATCAGAGACTGGCAAACTTCCCCTTTTTTAAATGATAGTTCTCTCCGACAGCATATCAGTTGCAAAGAAACACAGGGAGAGAAAAGGGCTCTACCACTTTCATGGAGCCCTTCTTGCACAATGGTTAAACTGCATCATAAGCTACTCACATTGTGAGTTCGATCCTGACAGGTGTCAGGTTGACTCAGCCTTCCATTCTTGCAAGGTTAGTAAAATGAGTACCCAACATGTTGGGAGCAAAAATACAGGGATGAATTGGTTCACTCCTCCCCCCCCAAAAAAAAAAAAACCCCAATCATTTAACATAATCTCTGGACTGAAACAAATCATCTCCAGAGTGTTCATACCGGCAGCTTCCTGGGACTAAGTCGGATTGTTCTGGTCTGGTTCATTTCCAGCTTCTGTGATTGTTAGAAACAAAGCAAAAGTGAACCTTTCAACTGTCAATGCTTCTTCCTGTGTGAATTTCTGATAGCATGAACTAAGCAAGCTACTTCAGAATATTGGCAAATAAAACAGTTCTTCTGTTCCTTGGCAGAGGGAGTTCAGTTTTTAAAGACTGATTAGCAAAAATGCACTGCTTTGTTTAAAAAGGGATTTTAAAAGATTTTCTTTGCCTTGTCTTAAAAGGCCAGTCGAGTTCTATCAGCAATACAGTACACAGAAATGGGGAATTTTTTTTATCCTTTCACTGTAGTGATGCAGTCCAAGGACAATGGTATAGGAAGAATATTTTATTTTTCCTGATATGGGAAAGTCAATTTGTGAAATCTGCAGAGCAGAAATATCTCATTAGGATGTGGGGATTGCATCGAACAGTATTTTCCTCCTCCCACTGACCTCAAGAGGCTTTTAAAAATCTGCACTAGACCTGCCCAGGAGGGCCAGTGTAGATGGGCCCTAATTTACCCATTCCCCAAGTGGAACCAGTCACCCCCTTCCTTCCTCTCTGTCCTGAAGGAGATGTCTCTGCTAGCCTCCATCTGTCATCAGGAGAAGATGGGGCTGCAGTGGCTCAGTGGTTAAGAAGCTCACCCTGTTCGCTGGAAGGCTGGGAAGTCGGCAGTTTGAGACCTGGGTACTGCATGACAGATTGAGCACCTGTCTCTGTCCCAATTCTTCGGGACACAAAAGGAGCCTCATTTGGGCATTCCCTGAGCAGAGTTTCTTCTACAAAAATATTTTCAAGCCAGAATTTCTGACACAAAATTATTATTATCAGAAGAAACCACTGATTGCCCCCTAGTGGCAGTGCTTGTAAGTGCAAGCTTTAGAATATCTAGAAGGGTATTCTAAATCGCAATATGCTGGGTTTTTGTGCACCTTTTTTCATCTCGAAAAGCACTCTGTGATCAACTAAGGCTAACAGACCTGTTGTCATGGGAATTACCAAACGTCTCCCAGCCCCCTTCCCTCCAAGAGGATCCTTGAGTCATTGAGGACTATCTGTTTTCTCCATTGAGAAAATTCTGGAAGCAGAGTGGCACCGTTCATCATCAGGCAAGGGAGAACAAGTGTACAAGAGTGAGAAATGGCCCAACTTCCGTCAATGCAATTTAAATAGCACCAGAGCCTGGGCCTGTTGGCTTTGAAGAACATTCTTCTCTATCCTCCATTCATGGCTGTCTTAAGGGCTATTTGCTGACTCTGCTTGTCCAAATGGGCACTTATAGTGCTAGCAGTTTCTGTGAACCAAGGGGAACATCCTTTGACTTGTCCAAGGATAATGCTGGGCTAACTAACTCATCTCTCTCAGAGGAAGGCAAGGATAAGTCAAATTTGAAGACATGGAGTTCTGTGGGAAATATGCACACTGGAGCTAAGGTAGGACTGGAACTGGGAAAATACATTCTCTGTCAAGGGAAAGGTTCTCCAAAGTTTATTGGCCAGATTATCCTACTATGGTAATAGAGTAGACCATACCGTCAGTGACTCAGTGCCGGGTGTCAGGTGATGGTTAACTAACCTGACAACTCTGAGGACTAGCAGCCTTGGTGAAGTTCACAGGGAAGGATGATGACGGAGGGCAGCAACTTCATCAATAGCCTGGGGCTGAGGAGGAATTTGAATCCCAAAAAGGCTCAGGACCAGAAAGTGACTCATGGAGCTGGATCAGTGGCATGGGTGTCACGCTGCAATGCGGAAGGCAAATAGAAGACCACTGCATTATATTCTCAGGACACTCTTCACGGTGATCGTCAATATTCAGATACGGCAGAAGAAGATGATCCTATCTCTGAAGTGAATAGGAGCTCACCCACTCTAAATTACCCTCCTTTGCTGCAGTGAAATGTTTAGTTTCCTCTTTCTAACAAAGGAGATCTACTTTGGAGGAGGAGAGGAAAGGAAGTGAGGCTAAGAATAGAAATCTATGTAGCTACTCAGAAAAATGACTGTGTTTCGGTACTTATCATATGCATTGATCCTCAGTTTAGAACATGTTCTGCCTCCTATGGTAGGCAACAGACTAAAAGGCTGCAGGATCCTGTCCTGTCCCCGCTTGTGAGTGGTCTTGTAGGCTGGGTGTCCATCATGCTCCAGATAGTAAAAAGCAGCTCACTGATCTCACTTTAATCACCACCTCAAATAATTCTGCCTTTCATCTTCTAGAAATGAAAAACCAAGCAATCTTGGTCTGTCTTGTGTGATGGATGGAGTAGTTCCCAATTTTGACAGGTAGTCTTAGAATAAACTTTAGCAAAATGGCATAAAGGAAAAATAATTTTAAAACAGAGGGAAGACAACTGTCAGTTGGTCTCTACTATGCCCTGGTTATTTTTCTTTAAAAGCCTTCTACTTTTGATAGATCTTTACATGTCAGACAGTCTTGGCTTTCATTTGGAATGGAAGGTGAGTTTTATTTAATTATAAGTATGACAGAAAAACCGGGGGGGGGGGGGGAATCCTGTTTAACAATTAAGGGCTGATTTAAAGACATCCATTTTTGGACCCATCTGACTTGTTCCAGTTCACACAATACATGAGACAGATTAGACAGACTGTAAAATCTTTGACACCAAGAAAAGCAGGATAGATGAGGTATTTGGCATAAGGACTTTTGGGAATAACAGATTGTTATTGAATAATGTGTATTCATAACACAGACAACAATTCCTTCATTTGTCCTCTTTTCTCTAATGAATGCAAGGAAACTTAGATTTGCAAGGAGTAAAAAAAGAAAGAAAAAACACATGCTGAATTGTGACTTTTAATTGTTTATAACAGATTTTTGTTTACAGTTGGATATTGCAACTACTAGTAATAATTAGCAGTGTTGTGCATAGAACTGTGAAATGCTCCAGTGTATAGCACTTGATCAGTTTCTAGTTACACTGTACTTGCCAGTTTCTGGCAGGCATCCACCTTAATGATAACATGACTACTTAGGGAATTATTGTTACAAATTTTACCATTTTGATTTCTTAATTGCTTGCCATTTTTTGCCTTTTCCAGTAAAATCCAAGGAGCCCTGGTAGCGCAGTGGTTGAGCTGCTGTCCTGCAACCTAAAAGTTGAGTTCCATCCAGACCAGGGATCAAGGTTGACTCAGCCTTCCATCCTTCCAAGGTTGGTAAAATGAGTACCCAGCATGTTGGGAGCAAAATGCTAATTGACTTGTGAACCACCCAGAGTGCATTAAGCACTATGGGGCGGTATATACGTGTGATTGCTTTGCTATTGGAGTGCACAGAACACTTTTACCTTTCCCATCAAAGCAGTACCTATTTATCTACTTGTAATTTCTTGCTTTCAAACTGCTAGGTTGGCAGGAGCTGGGAAAGATGACAGGCGCTCATTCTGTCATGCTGCACCTGCTGACCTTCAGCGTTTTAACCAGTAAGCTACCACAGCCCTGTTCTGGTTCTGTTATTGGTAATGAAAGACAAAACTCGTATGGCAGAAGGAGCAGGAATAAAGCAGGTTAAGTGCCACCTGGAATGGCATGGATACTATCCAATAGGGATCCACAAATTCTACAGCCATTTATGGCAACTGAGAACTTATCCATGTTCCCCAGGTAAAGAACCCATCGGACCAGGAATCATGGTATAATGTAACAGAAAAAAGAGATGCTATGGGAAGCCAAGCAGGACATCTTTTTCAAATCTCTAGGAAAGTTTTTTCCCCTTATACACAGCCTTCTTCTGATTGGCTTACACACAGCCTTCTTTTACATTTGCACACAGAAAGCCTATTTGTTTTTCTGAGAAGAGCAATAATCACAGCATATGGTTATATGAACTCACACTATTTGGGCCCTCATCTCGTGCCAGGATTTCAGACATCCTAAATTATGCTTTCTCCCTGCAGCTGACGCACATGTGCCAATTAAGCCTACTAGGGTGAAAAAAGGAGTGAGGGAAGAGAGCAAACAGAACAGATGTATAAGAGCTCTTTCCTACCAATGAATAAGGAACATCAAGCCACCATGGCTGTCTTACTCACTGCTATATGCACTGTGCTCATTTGGTTTCTACCCCATGTTCATTGGCAATATTCCCCAGTGAAATACAGCCAACATCCAGATTTTAAAAGACAACCTTCTGTTGCTGTTTTTGTTTTAATTCCAAAATATGGCTCTGCCTTATAGATTTTAGAACTGGAGCAGGAGGTCATGTCTGGTGATGGGTGCTGGATTTGGAAGAGGATAGTCCAAAACAGTGTATTTTCTGCAACCCCCTTTATGCAGCGTGCGTGAGCCATGGTTACTTCATTGCTCCATACTTCACATGTCTAGTTTGATGTGATGGATCAAAGCATTGTTTCCCATGAGATTTTTAGCCATCAGGAGGGTCCTACCACTGCCTTAGCAGGGTCAGATGGTGTCATCAAGCCTTATCAGATCTACCCAGCCTTATCTGATAGCGACTTATGTGCTAGACAGGACCCTCTGCCTCAGTTCTCTCCATGATCCAACTGAATCACACCTACCTATGCTACCAGGCCCAATTCTGGGTCTTCCAGGACTACGCGGGGAAATCTGCCTAGATTTACCAGCTGAATCAACTCAGCCTGAGATATCCTGCTTAATTGAAGCAATCTCAGAGGAGAGAATAAAAGTACTGTACTGTATTTTGATCAGTAGCTATGGCCTTAGGCCTGGCAAACATTCTTCTTCATGCCCCTTCCAAAAACCACATGACTTGAAGTAGATTTTCTTTATTGTAGATTGTATGAAGAAGAGTGTTGCCTTTTCCAGTAAAATCCAATGAGCCCTGGTGGCACAGTGGTTATGCTGCTCTCCTGCAACCAAAAGGTTGTGAGTTTGATCCTCACCAGGAATCAAGGTTGACTCAGCCTTCCATCCAGACTTCCATCCTACAATGTAAATAAAGCATAGGTAAAAGGAAGGTTCTTCAGAAGGTTCAAAAGGTAACAACGTCCATCAGCATATTCTAATCAAGAATAGTCGGAACTTACAAATTTCTATGTTCCCCACCTCCCAAAAAAATAATCTGTCTCTAAGTAATCATGTTGCTAACTTCTTCATTCATTTTAGCAGTCTTAAGCTAGCAAGCTTACTTCTTCAGATCCATGTTGTAACCGATCTGAGATCCCACACAAACTCTCTCAAAGCTCCATGTGTCAGTACTGTACATTAAATTTATCATTTTGCTTTACTCACTTGCATATAACAAAAAAATGCCTTCTTAAATCATAAGATAACCCTGTTCTCATAACAATTCCACTCTGTTCTCACAGTTGTGTTGTTTACATATTTGCCACATTTTTGGAACTAGTGGTCACATAGATATTCCAGTTGTTATGGCCTGGCTATGGCCTTGCAGACACCTGCTGATAACTGAGCAGTGAAAGAACAAAACAAGACATTCTAGCAAATTTCAAAACTTAACACAATTCTTAACCTAAGAAACTCCATTTTCTTAACACAGCTATAGTCATGGTACTACAATTCCATGATGGATGGCATGTGGGGAACTGAGGCTTGTGTTTTCGATGCTCCTTCAGCCATTTCAAATACAGTAAAATCCCTATTTATGTAAAAAAAAAAAGTCTGTTCTGTAGGCTTTTGCTTAAATCGGTCTTTTATGTAACTCAAACCCATAGGGAAAAGAAGCTTTATGTAACTCGAAGCAAATCCATAGGAAATTGTGAAAATCAGGACATGGTTTTAGCACAAAATCACAATGTAAGTCAAGTTTTATGTAGATCGAGGCATATGTAAGTCGGGGTTTTATTGTACAACGACACAGCTGGCTGGGCTCATGTTGAAGTTGGCCATATTGGAGCAATGTACTGGCCAGGTACATTGCCTGAGTACCCAACTCCACTTAGCTCACCTGTAGTTCCAGAATGGAGGACCTTTCCAGACTGCCACCCAACAACTTTGTGGCATGGTTGAACCTGCCAGGGGAATACACTCCTGCCACCATCACTGTCGGATGGCCAGGGTCACCACTGTGCCACGTTGAGGTGTAAGGTGGGATTTGCAGCGGTATGAGCCTTAGACCAGGGGTGCCCAAACTTTTCGGGCCACGGGCCAATCACATGGTTCAGGGAGCCAGTCAGCAAGGCCTGGGGGCTGGATGCAGCCTCTGAGGCCAATTCATCCAGCCTGTGAAGCTCTCATTGCTCCTGGAAACGGAAGTAAGGTTTTAATTAACAGCTTCCTCCCCTTGCCTTTGTCTCTTCCACGTGCCACCTGCCAACTTAACTCAGGTATCCTTGACACTTACAAAGACTCTGTGAGGTCCAAGCTGAATTAACCTTTATCTAAACATCTCTGTCATTTATTAGACAGAAACCCTTGCTATTTTTAAAGCAAGTAACTTGTGAATGGCACCCCAGTGCTATTCACTAACTTTGGAAATGGAGAATAACAACTTAATTAAGGTAGCATGTCATCTGTATGGCTAGATTCTCTTCTTTGACCCAATCTCCAAGAAATCAGACATCTTGAGGAAATAAAGATTCCTTTTATTGAAATCAAACAGCATTCAGTTCAGTTCATAAAAACAGGTTCTGATGTTACAAAAATATAATCCCAAGGAGAAACAAAGCAAATAGCTCCCAAACTCTTGAAATCAAAATACTGTACAGTCAAACCTTGCATAAAGAGCGACTCGCTTAAAGAGTAACTCACTTAAAGAGCAGAATTTTCTCTGAATGTTCGCTTCGCTTAACAAATAAAACCAACAAAAGACTCGCTTTACAAATAAATCGGGGGTTACAATCCCCCACCACCACAATTGGTCACTTACAATGGTGTTTCGCTTAAAGAGCAAACTCGCTTAAAGAGCAATCCTGTGGAACGCATTATGCTCTTTAAGCGAGGTAAAACTGTAACTTGTCTATCTAATGATCTTTCTTGCATTTCATGTAGTACTCCTCGTCTTTGAGCACCAATTGGACTCAGGATTTGAATCACTATATCTTTTTCCTCCAAACTCCAACTAACAACTCACAACTACTACTACTTCTCTAGTCCCATGTAACATAAAACATGGTTCCAGGATCACCTAATTAGCAAATAGCCAATAGAAATACGATTTTTTTTCCCGTTCCACAAGGTTATTTGTACGTTGGAAAAAATTGTGCTGTATGTCAAACACACATTGGATTACCAGACGAGGCCTCTAGATGTCACCATATATTTTTGTATGTCAAATTTTTCCTGTTAAAAGTTTGCATGTCGAATCTTTTTTTAGCCACGATTTCTATTTGTATGTCATTTTTTTTTGCAAGTCGAACTGTTTGTATGTCAGGGTTCCATCATATAGTAAAAGAACAACAAAGATTTTCTCAGGTTCAAGTTCCCAGACCAGAAATTGTTTACCCACTTGGGTATTCTTGTGATAAGGACTGTGCATATTCCCCTACCACAAGACTCAGGCATTTTTCCAGCAACCATAACATCTTGCTGGCTGGCTGTAGACTGCGTGAGAAAGCTTTACAGAAAGAAATACTGTACACACAGAATTCCTTATACAGCAGGGACTCCACCTTGGATCTACTACAAAATCCAGAGGCCAGTTAAAGCCTCTGACAGGCAGTATCTGGCATCCATCCATGCAATACTCTTCATGATTATGCTATACCCTAAATAGAGGGACTGCAGTGGCTCAAGATGCTGACTGGAAGGCAGCAGGTCAGCAGTTTGATACCCGAACACTGCAAGCGAAATGAGCTCCTGCCAACCTATCTGTTCGAAAGCAAGAAATTGCAAGTAGATAAATAGGGACCACTTCAGTGGAAAGGTAAACAGCATTTCGTGTGCTGCTTCATGTGTCTAGTCATGCCTGCCACATGCCCCCTCCTCTGGGCCCACAACAACCGCCTGAGGAGAAGACTCCATGGCCTAGCAGTGGCTGAGAACATCGCCCCCTCCTCTGGGCCCACAACAACGGCCTGATGGGATTTAGTCTGTGTTCTGGTTTGGTTGTATTTTGTGAGGTTATATTTTATAATTTTTATTGTACTGTTGCTGTTTTGACTGTAAGCAGCCCTGAGTTGCCTCGGTGAGGAGGGTGGGGCAGGGAAGGGTGGGGAGGTGGGCCGGATGGCCTTCCCTTCTTCCCACAACGATGTCCCAAGGGGAGGGCACAGTCTTTGGCAGCAATAGGAGAACCCAGGAGAGCCCAACATGGCTCCTCCTCCTCCTTCCTGGCTCTGGCACCTCTTCCTCCTCCTCCTCCTCCTCCTCTTCTTCTAGGCTCTTGGGTGTGCCCAGAGTGCAGGGAGAAGAGGGGGAGGTGGGCAGGGCAGGGAGGTGGATGTGGCCAGCCAGTTTTGTTACTGGTACGGGTGATCCGGTGCAAACCTGCTCATTCCCCACACTGCCTTGGCCTCTTTGGGGGAAAGACTATTAGAATAAAATCCATTCTGCTCTGAATATGCTTTATAGTTCTGTTTTGAGACCATGGTTTTTAGAGATAAGCTTTAGGCAAAGATCTGGAAAAGGTACAGAGATCTCTTTCTGCAGGTTCTTCCCCTCTTAAAACCCCCCACAAATATATGCTGCAATTTTGTGTCACTGAAATGAGATATTTACTAGTACAGCAATGATGAGACCTTATTGATATTGGGAAGACCTAATCTGTTCCAGCAGAGTGATGAGAATATAAATTTTCTGCAAGATGAAAACTCAGGTGATTGCTTAGTGGTTTTTCAGGACAGACTTGAGAATCATTTGGTATAATGTTTCTAAGACAGCTTTCGGGTCTGATGGCCAGCACTAGGAAAAACTCTTGAGGAAGATGGATCACCTGGCCAAATAACTTTATCAATCTTAATGACATGATCATCTCTGCACTCTGATTACAGGAGTTGTGACATAAACTATGTTTATGCCCGCAAATGAAATTTTGCCTCTTCAAATATATTTTTAAAACAGCATTTCCTGAAGATCAATATAATCAAAAACAAGTTTCTTTGATTTTCCATTTATAAATAAATTTTAGCCAAGAGCTTAGGAAGGGTGTGGGTTTTTATTGGGGCTATTACTCCAGTAGCTATGCTGCCTCAGAACAGAAGTCATGAAAAATTTAGTCCCAGTAGTCTAGGTGTTAAGTGGATCCCATTAAAAGAATTGTAAGATGAATTAGATGATGTTCAGACTGGTTGTCTGGGCTTGCTCATTTTCAGGTCATTAGAGGAGGGTGGAGGGGCTACATTACATTTAGCCCACTCCCACATATGGACACTCTAAGTGAGTGTTTCCTAGACTTTGGTTTTTGGACGTCGATTCCCAGACATCTAAGTCAATTCCCCAAAGCAATAATCAGCCAATGTGCTGACCTAGGCCTCTGGGAATTGAAGTCCACCAGTGTTTCATGGAACATCGTTTGGGAAAGGCTGCTCTAAGTGACCCTTTGCTTATATGGTAAAGTGGCTAATGAGCCAGTTCACTATACAGGCAGATGAAACAATTTTCCTTTTCTTCTGTAGAGAGGCAGGAAAAGTATAATAATTTTTTTGTTTTTCCACTTTGCCAAACATTGTAGCATTATTAGTGATGGGAAACAATATCTTCCCCCGTTTTTCCATTTAATTGTCCTTAAAATCTGCAGCTGCCCACTGCCAGCCACAGCTTCAGTTAGTAATCAAAGGGGAATGGGGGGGGGGATATTTTACCCCACCTTGCTGATCCTGTTTTAATGATCAATGGGGGGGGGGGAGTTACATAAAAAATATTTGTATAAAATAAAAACATTTGGTATGCTGATGAGTCTCATTAGCCCAGTAAGCATACTGTATGTTGACAAGGGAAGCAGCCTTTGAAGACTACTGCCCCTCTTCAACAATGTCCCAAGCATCCAGAGCAGTGGATCTCAACATGGGGCCCACGCCCCACAAGGGGACTTTAGTTCCTAGAAGCCTAAGTCAATACATTGGCTGATAAGTGCTTTGGGGAATTGACTTAGGCTTCTGGGAATTGAAGTCCAAAAGCCAAAGGTTGAGAAACACTGATCTAGAGGAACTTGAGATGTTTTTGTTTTTTTTATCATTGTAAAAATGTAAACCAACAAAAAAACCACCCGGGGGAGTTTGGAGTATTCCTCCACCCATGAAATACAAACACATCATGCCCACACCAACCTAAGAGCTCGATAGTGTGTGCTAAGCACTCATCTAGACATGCTCTAAGTGTGCTTTCATATTATATGTAGATTAATATATATCTGAAAGTATTTAAGTACACTGCTGCAATTCCCATCTCACACCTCAATGTGGCACAGTGGTGAACCTGGCCATCTGACAGCTATGGTGGCAAGGGTGTATCTCCTTGGCAGGTTCAACCATGCCACAAAGGTGTCAGCTAGCAGTCCAGAACATTTCTCCATTCTGGAACCATAGGTCAGCTAAGTGGGGTCAGGTACTCAGGCAATGCAACTGGGCACTGCTTTGCTCCAATATGGCCAACTTTGACATGAGCACAGCCAGCTGTGTCATCGTATTTAAAATGGCTAAAGGAGCACTGAAAACATGGACCTCAGTCACCCACGCACCATCAGATCCTGCTACAGTAGCGGTAGAACATTCTGATGGTGAAAGGCTGATAAAATCTCAGGGGTCGGGAACAATGGGAGACGATGCTTCGATCCACCACGTCAAACTAGACGTGTGAAGTACGGATCAACCAAGCAACTAAACAAGTACAACTCTTTTTAATTTCTTATTTCTTTGGGTACGGTCTATTGCAATAAGTCTAAATAATATTTTGGCTAACTTCTATCTTCATTTTTCTAATATATAAAATAGATTTGTCATATGATCACCACAATGATGGTAATTCTAGCTGCCGTCTTCTGCAAAGCACTAGAAAAGAAGAGATATTTTGTGGTTTCAGATGAAGAGTTGCTTTACAGTGGACTTCTTTCTCCGAGGTGGCTATATAAATCAGTATGTACTGTTTCTTTTAAGTTAACTCTTTCATGGAAAATTATTCTGAATAGTTATTAGCCAAAACTGATTGGCTAAAAAATGAATAATAACAAACTAATTGGCAAAATATTCCTGAACTTGTCCCCTATAGTAAACTTTGATGCAGAGTTCCAACCCTACTCACCTGTCAATAATTCCACAACCTGCTACAAACATCCCTCTTGCTAAAGTTCAGACATAGACTGTTGAAAGTCTCCTAAGCTGCCAGGAACTTTGAGTCTATCCTCGATGTAACATCAGTAATTTATATCTAATCTAGGCCAGTGTTTCCCAAACTTTGGTTTTGGGACTTCAATTTCCAAAAGCTTAAGTCAATTCCCCAAAGCACTGATCAGCCAATGTACTGACTTAGGCTACTGGGAATTAAAATCCCCCTGTGGGGTGTGGGTGCCACATTGGGAACAACTGATCTAGGCTGTCTCCATGTAGCAGTAACTAAAATTTCTATTGTTAACTGCCAGCCTGGCTATCTTCGACATCATTGTTGTAATCATCATCATCATCGTATGGCAAAGCTGGAAAGGGCCCTATTAAATCCAGCCCATCAAGAAGGCACAACGGGGAATCAGATTCAAAACCTCTAACTCCGTAGCCAGATAACTAAATCACTGAGCTATTCTTGCCTTCATAACCTAAATATTGTTAAAACTTGCATCGGATTATACCACTGCTGCTTCTTGTCACTTAAAAACTAACTGATCCAATGAAGATTTATGGATGAATCCTGATATGTACTTTGTCATTCAGTAAGCTCTTCAGCACATAAATGTCCTTCAAGGTTAAAAGCAAACCCCTCCATTCCAGCTTCTTATTACATCTTAAAATGTGGAATCCTGAAATCACTTGGAAATGTTTAGGATTTATAGACTTCTTTAAGAAGTCTATAACAATGAAGTCTATAACAATGTTTATCCTCCTATCCATTTATTCAGTACTGGAGTCTGTGAGGATGGGGGTTCAAAAAAAATCAATATCCCCAAACTCCTCCACTATGGTAAAAGTTAATTAAATTTAATATAGCCCCATCATAAATCCAACTTCTGTTGGGAAGATCCATTTTGTCACAATTTAGACTCAGCATTGTTTTTTCACTGTCTCTCAATCTGCCCGGATTTCTGAAGTTATTCTGTCTGTAAAATCACTCACAACTTCAGAATGTCATGTTTGTATTCAGTTCAAATCAGCTCCATGACAACAGCTGTCACCAGTAAACACCTGCAGCAAGACAGATGTCAGTCTGACACTCCAATTTTCCAGGCCACTCTTCCTACATTTTTGCCCTTTCCACATTCACTTGAAGACTGTTAGTACCCCCAAATAACATTACCTGTAATTCATAATTTGGGGAGGGGGGAGTTTGTCCAGAGAGTGGAGGCAGCTTTCTAGAAAAGCAATTCATTAATGTTTTTTGCTCTATCAAGCTTCTGAGTAACCATCCTGACTAGGGGATTCTGGAAGCTGTCATCCAAAAAGATAACTTTCCCATGTTCTAAAGAGAATGGGAACTGTGATGGCTTAGGGGTTAAGACACTGAACCTGATGACTAGAAGGACAGCAGGTCAGGAGTTTGAGACCCGAGTACTGCATGACTGAGTAAGCTTCCATCTCTGTCCTACCTCCGGTCAACCTAGCAGTTTGAAAACAAGAAAGTGCAAATAGGTACCATATTGGTGGGAAGGTAAACTGTGTTCTATGCATTCGGGTGTCTAGTTGTACCTGCCATGTGCCCACAGAAACGTCTGCAGACACAGATGGCACTGGATTTTTGACTGTAAATAAAGATGAGCACTGGACCCTAGAGTCAGATACAACTGGCTTTCGAACAAGGGAGACCTTTACCTTTACCTTACTTCTGAAACAGTGTTGTGATTAAAACATATAATTCCGCAATTATTTAGGTGCCTGATTTAGCGTTATCATTTTGAATTGTGTTTACCATTATAATTGACTAGTAAAAATCCTCTTAACAAGGTTTCCCTGGCATAGCACAAATGGTGTTAAATTTGAAATAGGAATGGCTCAACACTTGGTTGTCCTGATGTGTAACCTATACTGTGAATAAGAAGCTACTTTTACAGAAGAATATGGAGAGACAGGATGGTTTCCTATAGGCAAAGGTATCAGGCAAGGGTAGATTTTATATCTTGTTCAGTCTGTAGGCAAAACATATCATACACAAAACCAGACCAGATTCAGATGAAAATTGGGCACGGGGGTGGTGGTGGTTAAGATATGCAGATGACACCATCTTAGTGGCAGAAAGCAGCAATAATTTGAAATGGCTTAGTGAAAATGAAGTAAGAACGTTCCAAAGCAGGACATCTTCTTCTTCCATATCCAATTCCAAATATTGGCGATCATCACGGCAATCAGCCATGACGACTGTCTTGAGAATATAATGCCATGGCCTTTCATCTGCCTTCCACATTGCAGCATGATACCCATACCACTGATCCAGCTCCACGAGTCACTTTCTGATCCTCAGCCCTTTTGGCACACAAAATCCTCCTCAGCCCCAGGCCAATATTGATGAAGCTGTTGTCCTCCATCAAGATGGATTAAAGTGGGATTTAATCTACTCCCAATCACCATTTAATCTACTCCCAATCACCATTTAATTGCATATGGAGTACGACTTATTATGCAATTGATTATGTCTATTGTGATGAGCACTGAACCCTATAGTCAGATACGACTGGCTTTCAAGCAAGGATTAACTTTACCTTTACCTATGGTGATTTCTTAACTTGGGGAAATTATTATTATTATTATTATTATTATTATTATTATTATTATTATTATTATTATTATTATTATTATTATTATTATTATTATTATTATTATTATTATTATTATTATTATTATTATTATTAAATTAGATTTATATGCCGCTCTACTCGCCTCGCTAAGGCGACTCAGAGCGGCTCACATAACATAAGCAACATATACAGTATCACAATCTCAAATATAAATACAGCATAATATAAAATTATAACAACAGATGCAGCGCAGATAATGCAATCAGTAAATTTTACATAAAAAGAAAAAAACAATAAAACAATACAATAAAATACAGTGTAAAAAAATACAGTACAGTCAAGAGAAACAGCAGTCTCAGGCCAGCTGGCCAGTTCACACAGCTGCCCCTCATTCCCCCTGTCTGACAGGCAGGGAGAGTTCTGTGATGTTCCTGGGGTGGTTGTGGAGGCAGTGACAGCAGCAGCAGCAAGGTCTTTAATGGCTGGGTTGGCCATTCCACACAGCTGTCCCTCATCCCCCCTGTCCGACAGGCAGGGAGAGTTCTGTGATGTTAAATTAAATTAATGGGCAATACTGTACCTGAATAATATCCAATATGTTGATGACACAGTGTTGTTGGCCACAAACCTTGCAGATCTTCAGTTGATGCTGAATTGAGTTAGAGTTTCAAGAGCAGAAAATGGTTTAGATATCAACACTAAAAAGACAAAATATCTTGTAATAAGCTGCAAACCGACTCACAGCAAAATAACGGCAGAAACAGAAGAAATTGAAAGAGTGAATAAAATTGTCTATTTGGAGAGTATGTTAAATGAAAATTTGGATCATGTGGTAGAGATTAAAATAAAAATAGAAAAAGCAAAAGCCACCTTCATTAAAATGTGACATTTGTTATGCAGTACAGATCTTACTCTCACTACAAAGATCCGAATAGTGAGCTGTTACGTATTCCAAGTGATGATACAGTACAACCCAATTTATGTAAAAAGTCTGTTCTGTAGCTTCTTATGTAAATAGGGGTTTTACGTAAATTGATGCATCTCCATAGGGATGCATTGAAAAATTAAAAAAGAAGGCTTGAAATTGGTTTTCAATTAATCCTTATGGAGAATTGTGCATTGTGCCCTTAGTAGCCATCTCGGTAATGACACAATTACACACACAAACACACAGATACTTTAAGCTATTCTCCGACAAACAGCTGAGCACTCACCTAGTCCCCAGAAAATGTAGCAAAAGTGCCTCCACTGCCACTGCTGCCCCCACCACCAAGGTAAGTGATTTCTTGCAACTTCCATAGGTAGGGACAGGTGGCATGGGGTGAAATTTATAATTCTAAGATGGCAACGGCGGCATCTTAGCATTACAAGATAGTGAAATCCCTTATGTAAGTCGATCCCCCCCCCCCCCCCGGAAATCATGATGCCTATTTACCATATATACTCAAGTATAAGCTGAGTTTTTAACCCCAAAAATGAGTTCCAAAAGGGGACTTGGCTTATACACGGGTCAACAACCATATGGTTTTTTGAGTGATCCAGGCATTTTAAAAGTAAGTTTTGGGACTTCTGTGGCAAAAGAAGTTGAGGTGCAATTACACAACTGGCCACAGGAGGACGCAAATAGTGATTTTCATTAGAATACATTGAATATCAAATTCTCCTATTCTGAAGTTTTTCAATTAATTTCTATGGGAAACCGCAGATGAAGAAAGAAGCTCTACATTCCAATCGTGTCCCCTTCCAAACTGGTGTGGAAAAAGAAAGGAATTCACTTACCTTCGTGCCTGCTCCATGTGGCCAAGATAGAGGGAGGAAGCCATTCCTCCCTAGCAAGAGGCTATGCTAGAGCAACACTTCCTGCCTCAGTGCAATTGACCTGTCCACCCACTTTACCTGCAGCTCCACCACTGGTGTGTGTGTGTGTGTGTGTGTGTGTGTGTGTGTGTGTGTGTGTGTGTGTGTGTGTGTGTGTGTGTGTGTGCGCAAATACAGTTTTTTAAAAATCACTAAAATAATTAATTTTACTGTATTTTCATGTACAGTATTTTAATTACTGAAACTCACTAGCAGCTGCTGCATTTCCCACTCTCAGCTTATACTTGGGTCAATCTATTTTCCGGGGTTTTCTTGCAGTGACTTGGAGTATTCTATACTTTAGGTTGTCACTCATGATATGGCCAAGGTATTGAAGTTTTCTTAGCTTAATGGTCTTAAAGCAAGGGTTCTCAACCTATGGCCCATGGGCCAGATCTGGTCCCAGGCACCATTCCATCTGATTCTCACCCTTGCTCCTGCTCCCACTTCTGCCTTCTTGCAAAATCTGCCCTGCTATGGAGTGGCATTAGGGACATGCCATGCCAAGTGGAGGGGGAAAGGATGGCAGTGGCAGGAATGTGGGGGAGGGCACAGGCTGGATGGTTAGCAACTGAGCTAGCAATTTCACAGTCACTGCCAGCAGAATATGCCTGGCAGTACTTCTGAAAAAGTCTTGTGATTAAAACTTATATTTCAGCAAGTAAAAGGTAAAACAGACCTCCGTACATTAAGCCACAGTGGGCTGAACACAATAAACGCATGGGCATTCTTTGTTCTGGAGAACATGGATTTTATCTGTATTGTCTTTCTACCTACCAGTGTTTTTTGTTTTCATATCTGAAAGTGTCAAAGACCAAGCAAGTTGTGTTCTTTTGTTTGTCCTCCGCCTACCTCAAGGCCATCCCCAACAGACTAACTCAAAATCAGCAAAGCTTTCAGACATTTAGAATTCATTTAAATCAGGAGTTCCCAACCTAATTCCTGTGGCCCATGGCACCATTTCATGTGCCCCCAATCCTCCAAGGACATTTGAGAAACAAAATGGCTCCCCCTTTGAAGCTGTTGGGACAAAATAGCAAAAAAAAAACCACCCATTGTGCAAGCAGGGTAAAATGGCCTTCCAGCCCTTGAAGCTGACTGCGAGAGTATGACCTGGCCCCTGGCTTGAAAAGGTTGGGGACCCCTGATTTAAATACAGTAGTACGTTTGGAGAGGCAGCCATCTTCCAAAGGTACAGTCATGTATCTTAAGGACTGAGTCAATGATTCTTGCAGTTACATTGTTGGTAAGAAGCAGCATTCATGTCAATACTGACCAGCAGTAAGACTGTCATGTCATCAGAATCGCATTTCCTAAGAAGACTGGATGAAAACAGAGAAACCTGAGGAGGGGGGTTCTCTATGATGTCACAGAGACAGAACAGGCAAGGGTAAAGAAGGGTCAGGCATGAACCATATGCAAGCAACTGTGTTCTGATGCAACGAGTCCTCCGAACCAGCTGGGAATGAGTAAAGACACCAGTTTAGACTTCAAAATGCCTCCTGTACAAAAATAAAACTGTTTTCTTCCTCTAGTGGAGAAACTGCCCTGGTGGTGTAGGGCTTAAATTGCTTTACTGCAGGTAAAACTGCTGACGTTGTGAGTTTGATCCTGACAGGACCCAAGGTTGACTCTGCCTTCCCTCCTCCCGAGTGTTGGTAAAATGTTGGGAGCAAAATGCTAATTACCTTGAGAACTGCCCAGAGAGTTCACAAGCACTATGGGGCAGTATACAAATGTTATTGCTTTTCAACAGGTATCTGACTTACTGTTCTGCTAAGATTTTTTAAAAATGCTTTTTGCCAGCACTTTACTCTAAATATGGTTTATTCTCCTGCTTACTTTACCTTGGATAGCTTGGAGTCATTATTCAGCCAGGAGTCCTTGTGGACATCTCTGTGATGACATTCCGTACCACTTCTGTCCATAACAATCTGTCCCTGGCAGTTCTTCTCCATGTTGGTCCAACAATTTTTTAAAGAAAACCTTCCCATCTGCCAGGTGGTCTTTCCCCTGGGTCTTGTGCAAGCTCTTGGGTACCAATTCATTACTCTGGTGCTCCATCTATTGTCACTTGTGCATGCAACATGGCCAGACCACCTTAATTTGTTCATCAGGTATTCTGTTACTACGTCCTTTAGCAGTGATCTTTGCCTGATATCCTCAATTTTTACTTTATTGTGAAGTGAGATTCTGAGCATTGATCTTTGTAGTGCTTGTTGTTACTTTCAGACAGTTTTTCTTCCACAGCTGTTAAAGCCCACATTTTGCTGCCTTGTGTCATTGCTTTTCAAGGCTGTAGAATTGAACAAATTAGCCTTTGTTTCTGGTTTAGCATTTGACTTCAAGATAGCTGTCTTACTTTATCCTTTGTTATTTACAATGAACAATGTCTACAACCCACACAAGCTGTTGTTTAAGATGCCAGGGTGGGGGAGGGGGACGAGGATGTCACCCTCTCTCAAAGAAGCTGCAGAGTACTGGAGGTTGATGTTACCCTTACTTCCCACAAGATGCTCTTGACAAGAGCTCTCTATTTCTGCCCAGTTTTGGTGGTTCTGACCTAAGAAAAGTCAGGAAAGGCCAGAAGCTACTTCAGAATAATTATTTCTCAGTCTTGCCTTCAAAATGCATTCTTATTGATCTTTGACAGCTTCTGGACATTTTTTCTGAGGGTAAAAGCAATTGCCTACTTTGAAGCAATATTCCGATCTGTGGTCAGAGTTCATACCATTCTTTTTTGTTACTTCGTGTGTTATTGTATTTTTCCTTCTTCAAGGTGATATTGCTTTTCATGGCTCAGTTCACTGAAGATGGTCAGGGGATGATCAACCATCATATTGTGTAAAAATTGGTCTATAATGCAGCCAGACCAATTAAATGACTTGTTTTAGCAAATAAAAATATATAACATTTTATAGATCCAAGGCTTTGTAAACCTAATCCATGCTTCCCTCAAAAAGTCCCCCCCACACACACACACACCCCAAATGTGGGCTCTGCAGAAGGCCAATACATAAGATAAGAACATAGATCGAGCCACATTTGGTCATAAGCAGACCAAAGGATAATCTAGTCCTGTATTTTCTTCACAAATTGGCTGGAAAACAGATGGAACAAGTTTGCCCAAAGTGGTCCAGAACACAAGCTATCTCACTCTCTAAATCAGTGGCCATCACATCATTTTACTGCAGTAAGGTCCACATGAGCAATCTGGCCAGGTTATCCTGCTATGGTAATAGAGTGGACCATACTACCAGCAACTCAATGCTGAGTGTCAGGTGACTGTTCCTGAGGATTAATGGCCTTAGGTGTCAAACTCCACAGGGAAGGGTGATGGTCCCCAAATGGATTAAATCCCACTTTAATCCATCTTGATGGAGAACAGTAGCTTCATCAATATTGGCCTGGGGCTGATGAGGACTTTGCATGCCAAAAGGGCTCAAGACCAGAATTTGACTTGAGGAACTGGATCGGTGGTACAGCGGTCATGCTACGATGTGGAAGGCAAATGGAAGGCCACTGTATTATATTCTCAGGGCAGTCTTCATGGCTGATCATCATGAGGATCGCCTATACAGTAAAACCCCTACTTACGCAAAAAGTCAATTCCATAGATTTTTGCTTAAATCAGTTTTTTATGTAACTCGAAGCAAATCCATAGGAAATTGTGTTACGTAAATTTAGGCAAATCAGGACATTTATGTAAATCGGGACATGGTTTTAGCACAAAATCATTATGTAAGTCGAATTTTATGTAACTTGGGCATTTGTAAGTCAGGGTTTTACTGTACAGTTGTACCTCGCTTAAAGAGCATAATGCATTCCACAGGATTGCTCTTTAAGCGAGTTTGCTCTTTAAACGAAACACCATTGTAAGTGACCAATTGGGGGGGGGGGATTGCAAACCCTGATTTATTTGTTAAGCGAGTTTTTGGTTGGTTTTATTTGTTAAACGAAGTGAACATTCAGAGAAAATTCTGCTCTTTAAGCGAGTTACTCTTTAAGCGAAGAGCTCTTTGTGCGAGGTTTGACTATTCAGATTCAGATATGGCAGAAGAAGGTCCACTTTCAAACTAAAAATTTCTTTTCAAGGCTGCCTGGCTTGGCTGGATGCAGTGGTTGAGGATATTGTAATGCCAATGAAAAAGGAACCAGATCAAAACATGGTGTGAAACGAGAGACTTCTGAAATGCTGCAGAATCTGAACCTAAGATCCTTGAGCCTGGAACAATATATCTGGCCCCAATCCTTACTGCAGTTCTAGCTTCAACACTGGGCCAGCATATCCCTCTTCAAGAGCTGGATGGTCTGTGAACCCAATTAGTCTTAACACCACTAATGTGCCAAATGTGAGCTCGTGGAAGAACTGAGGCACACCAAGACCTATACCAATGGCATGTCCTTCTTAAGTCTTCCTACTTTGTCAGAAGAGGTAGAGACTGGGAGGGATCTTCAAGACTAGAGCATCAAACCCTTAAGTTTGATTCCAGACTTTGTTGAAGTGACATATTCATATGAAATTATCTTGGCCTCACCAGGCCACTAAATGCTAGACCTTTGGTTTTTGGACTTCAATTCCCCAAAACACTGATCAGCCAATGTACTGACTTAGGCTTCTGGGAATTGAATTCCCCCTGTGGAGGTGGGGTGGGAGGTACCCCACATTGGGAACCACTGTGCTAAAAAGAAATTACTTCTTGTGTTTGCAGCTGCCAGATATGCCTGCACCAAGTTGATTAGAAACCCCTGTTCTTATTCCTTTTCTTCAGTCCCATATTGGTATTGCTATTTGTTGTTAAGTTGGAACTGATATATAGTTGTACCTCGCTTAAAGAGCATAATGCGTTCCACAGGATTGCTCTTTAAGCGAGTTTGCTCTTTAAACGAAACACCATTGTAAGTGGCCAATTGTGTGTGGGGGGTATTGCAAAGTCCGATTTATTTGTTAAGCGAGTTTTTGGTTGGTTTTATTTGTTAAGTGAAGTGAACGTTCAGAGAAAATTCTGCTCTTTAAGCGAGTTACTCTTTAAGCGAGGCACTCTTTATGCGAGGTTTGACTGTATAGTGATCATAGTAGGTGAGATATTTAAGGAGTGGTTTTTCAGTCCCGCTCCCTCCCCCAGTTAGTTTCCATGGATGACCAGAGATTTGAACCTAGGTGCTTAATGGAGGGATTCTCAACCTGCAGCTCATGGGCTGGATGTGGCTCACAGTGTCATTTCATGTGGCCCACCTCCACACCAGGAAATGCCATGTGGTGGAGGAAGGACAAAATGGCCGTCTGGGCCCTGAAGCTGTCTGAGGGAGCGAGACCTGGCCCCCAGCTTTAAAAGGTTGAGAACTCCTGGGTGGCTAAGACTATGAACATGATGCTGGGAATGTTGGCAGGTGAGCAGTTCAAGACCTGAGTGGTGCATGACTGAGTGAGCTCCCATCCTTGTCCCAACTCCTGCCAACCTAGCAATTCAAAAGCAAGAAGTTGCAAATAGGTGCCACTTTGATGAGAAAGATAACAGCGTTCTGTGCACTCAAGTGTCTAGTCATTCTCTGAAGCAATGGCATTACCCTATTAGCAGACTGTGAAGAAGATCTGAAGAGCCTCTTGATGAGAGGGTGAAAAAGGACAGTGCAAAAGATGGCTTGAAACTCAACATCAAAATAACCAAGATCATGGAATCTGGCCCCATCACTCCCTGGTGAACAGATGGGGGAAAGATGATATCAGTGGCAGACATTACTTTCTTAGGATCTAAGATCACTGCAGACAGTGGCTGCAGCCATGAAATAAAATTTCATTCATTCCTTGGGAGGCGAGCTATGGCAAACCTAGGCAGCATAATAAAAAATAGAGACATCACCCTGCCAACAAAAGTCTGCATAGTTAAAGAGATGGTCTTCCCAGCAGTAATGCAAGGCCAGGGCCGTAGCCAGGAGTTGCCATGGGTGGCAGGGGCTATTAGCTTGGGGGGAGGATGATTTCCCCCCCCCCCGGCCACCCCCTTGCTATGGCCCTGTGCACGGCTATGAGAGTTGGACCATATGGAAGGCTGAGCACATAAGAATAGATGCCTTAGAATTGTAGTTTTGGAGAAGACTTTTGAGAGTCCCCTGGACTAAAGGAAATCAACCCTGATTGCTCTTTGGAAGGACAGATACTGAAGCTGAAGCTCAAATACATTAGCCATCAAATGAGATGCGAGGACTCACAGGAGAATGCTATGATGGTAGGAAAGATGAAAGACACAGGGAGAAGGGGGAGCAGAGGATGAGATGGCTGGACAGCACTCTCAATGTGGTGGGCGTGGATTTGGGCAGATTCCAGAGGATGGCAGATGACAGAGGAGCCTTGCGTGTTGTGGTCCATGGGGTCACAAAGCATCAGACTCAACTGTGCCACTGAACAAGATAGGAGAAAGCGAGGGACAGAGAATGACCTGGAGGGAGACGAGGAAAAAGAGCTATATATGACACTAACAGCAATTTGACTTTTTTTGTTTGGTGAGACACTGAACTGAAACTGGTCAAAAAGGCTTAACTTCTTTGAATGTAGACTCCTGTAAGCCCCTGCAGCAATCTCATTAAACAGGCCGAGAAACAGAAGAGAAGCTACAGAATAAATGTCATTCTTCTACCAAACAGCCAGTCTGCATGATTAATTGCTCAATTAATCTGTTGTTGTCATACGCTAGATGTTCAACAGTGGCTTTCATTAAATACAGAGCAAGGTGCTTTGCCAAAGAAGTGAAATTTAAGCAGTCCAAGTGTTTAAAGATAAGTTTTGAATTTAGATTTGGGGGGGGGGGGAATTAAAAATAAAAACATTAAATATACAAATAAAAACAAAAAAGTTTAGATATAAAGAAAAATATAGTCATGTACTGTATCTGCAATTAGAAATCTCCATACAATTGGATACAATCAAAGAAGGAAGGAATCAGCTTCCGTCAGAAAACGGAGGCAAGAAGGGATAAGTTAATATTGTTTTTCACTACGTTTATCTGATAGTGACAGATTCCAATAACATAGAATTTACGAGGTTTAGCATCGCTTGAAAGGAAAGCATGGGAGTTTTATTATCAGCATGTTTGGATAATAATATTTGGATTTATTTAAAAGTGCAGTAGTATACACAACAATGTACCTTCAAGACCACAGCTCTTCAAGATATTAATAGTCTGGAAGCAAAGAAATTTCAGCTGGGATTGACAACACTTTGAATAAGATTGTAAAGTATATTTAACATATACAAGAGAAAATGAGGAGAGCATTTTGTTGTCATAGCATTTGCACACGTGACAATAACCACAGCAATACTTAGCTCCAGTCCTCATTGCATTTAGGGAAGAGAGGTCCTAATTCCAGCAACAGTACACAACTATAGTAAAACATTGTGTCACGATGGAGGCCCGTTCCAACAGCCTCCCTTGTAACACAAACAAATTGTAACACGAAACATCCCTAAGGATGCATTGAGAATGTTAAAAATGGTCACAAATTGATCGTTATAACCTGAAACAATTTCATTAAAAATTTGTAACCCAGGACAGCATTTCCATAGGATTTGCCATCATAAACCGCAGCAAACATTACCCGAAGTGGTCATAACCCAAGATTTTACTGTACAAGCTATACTGGTAGTAATGTAAAATATAAGGGGCTTGCTTGCTTAGAGAAGGACAATCAAGAGCCCGTTAACTTTAAAAAGAGTTGTTCTTGATGGGGATGAAAATGACTAGAAGTGCTTTATTGGTAGACTACAAAATGACTAGAAGTTCTTTATTCTGTCAAGCAACTTGACAGAAAATATAATTACAATTGATGTATAAGTACCAAATCAAAGGATTTATAAGTACCAATGCAAAGTCAACCTCTTGCTTCTGCAATGCTGTATAGACCAAAGATTAGAAGAATGGTCAGACTTGTGCAACTGAGCATTTGCATTTTATTTTATTTTTAGAACATGGGCTGGTGCCAAAATTCAATGTTGCTCCTGGCTTTTATGGCAGCCCAAGAAGATGATGTACACTTTTTGTGGCGCCAGACAGTGTGGAAAGATGAAGCTTTGAATTAAGGTTCTTTTAAAAAGAAATAAACAAGGTCATAGATCACAGACATAACCCTTACAGTCTTCATAATCTTATACGTAGGTGGCTATCCAACTTCTCTGTGTCAAGGAAACAGTGTTTTTTTACTTCTGCAGAACACAAAATGATTTTTCTATGCTATCTATAGAAGCCTGCATTAATTCAACTAACAAGCTTCAGCTATAAAGTAAAAAGGAGAGGAGGAGAGAAGAAGAAAATTTTAAACCCTGGCCTCATTCTGCCAAAAAGTAAAAGTCTGGCTGTTGTTCAGAGGTTCTTGAGACTAAAGTCCATGGCCTTTCTAGGCTGTTGACTTCCAACACAGTATATTGTACAAGTAAAGGTAAAGGTCACCCTTGCTCGAAATCCAGTCGTATCTGACTCTAGGGTTCAGTGCTCATCTCTGTTTCATAGCCGAAGAGCCAGTGCTATCTGCTTCTGTAGACATTTCTATAGTCATGTGGTAGGCATGACTAGACACCAGAGTGCAGGGAATGCTGTACTATACTTATGACTACTGTACTAAATTTATGGAAATCATCATCAAGTTTCTACCAGAGATCTATGCTTTGAACAGGAACAAAGCAAACAGAAATGAACAGCTGATTATATTTCTATTCAACACGAATAAGGAACTCTGGGAGAGGAAAATACATATATTCATATGTCCCCAAATGTATTCCAATATTTTTGGGATGATGTCTGTACTGAGCTAACCCAACATTATTCAAAGGTTATAGGTTTTGTCTATGACTGAAATCATTGCTGAGGGTCAATTGTACAGGTTGTTGCATCAAAACCAACAAAGAATCATGTGGTAGAATAAAGACTTTCAAGTTTTATTTGGCATAAACTTTCATGGAGGTCAGCTCATTTCATCAGATCCACTTGGTGAATTGGGTTATGGTCTATGAAAGCTAAGGCTGCAGTGACTTAGTGGTTAAGATTCTGAGCTTGATGACTGGAAGGTTGGCAGGTCAGGAGCTTGAGATCCAAGCGCTGTATGACTGAGCTCCTGTCATCTGTCCCAGTTCCTGCCAACCTAGCAGTTTGAAAGCAAGAAAATTGCAAGTAAATAAATAGGTACCGCTTCAACAGGAAAGGTAACAGTGTTCTGTGGTCATCTAGTCATACCTGCCACATGATCACAGAAATGTCTACAGATGCAGACAACGCTGGCTCTTTGGCTGTAAACAGAGATGAGCACCTACCCCCGGAGTCAGACACGACTGGCTTTTGAGCAAGGACAACCTTAACCTTTATTATGATAGCTAGTGCCAAATAAAACCTATTACCCATATATACTTGAATATAAGCTGACCTGAATATAAGCTGAGGTACCTAATTTTGACCTGGAAACCCAGGAAAATAAATTGACCCGAGTATAAGCTGAGAATGGGAAATGCAGCAGCTGCTAGTGAGTTTTAGTAATTAAAATACTGTACATGAAAATACAGTAAAATTAATTATTTTAGTGATTTTTTAAAAACTGTATTTGCACACACACACCCTCCAGTGGTGGCGCTGCAGGTGGGTGGACAGGTCAATTGCACTGAGGCCAGAAGTGTTGCTCTAGCCTGGCCTCTTGCTCTCCCTGCAAGGAAGAAAATTGTTTCCTCCCTCCATCTTGGCCACATGGAGCAGGCACGAAGGTAAGTGAAATCCTTTCTTTTTCCACACCAGTTTGATAGGGGACACGATAGCATTATAGAGCTTCTTTCTTCGTCTGTGGTTTTCCATCAGAATTAATTGAAAACAAACTTCAGAATAGGAGAATTTGATTTTCAATGTATTCTAATGGAAATCGCAATTTGCGCCCTCTTGTGGCCAGTTGTGTAATTGCACATCAACTTCTTTTGCTGTGGAAGTCCCAAAACTTACTTTTAAAATGCCTGAATCGCTCAAAAAAACATATTTTTATACCCCCGTGGTTGTTGACCCATCTATAAGCCAAGTCCCCTTTTTGGAGTTCATTTTTGGGTTAAAAAACTCGGCTTATACTAGGGTATATACAGCAGTCTTTAAGATGTCAATAGACTCTCTGTTTTTCCTACCACTGTAACAATATGAAGAGTGAAACTCCACCTGAGATTCTTCTAATTTCAAAGTATTTAAAAGAATAGAAGTCCATTCATTATGGAATACAAGCAGTCAGCATATGTTGACAATGATGTCAGCCAAAGTTGTTAGTCGCTCCTTTCATCGTGGCTACAGGAAGTACTGAAACAAAATTCAAGCTGGTAGCACTTTGAATTGGTACAATTGGAACTCATTCATATCTCAGGAACAACCAAGTATGCTCAGTGTAACATGTGTCAGCTTTTTAAATGTCAGGATGCCATCTGTTACATCTTAGCTAAATTTTTCTACCAGAAGGTCTTCTTCCAGAGAATGGAAAAACAACACACATTAAAAATTGCACTAATTTGAGCAGGAAGTAACATCTGTAAGGGGGGAAGAAAGCTACAACCCTGATAGAAGCGGTGGGAACTACAGGATGCCATACTTTGTTCAAGATCAAATTTGGAGCAGACTGACATTCAAAATGTATGTGTACAGCTGTTTCTCCAGCTGAAAAATCTCTGAGAGCACATGGAAAATGCTGAGAGAGATTCTGTTTAGAAAAGTATTTGTTCATCTTGACATATTGAATGACTATTGCCAATCCCAGCTCCTGTTATTAAGTCATTTTTGTACAGACACAGTTTCTTAACCTGTGTAGTTGCTTGTTTTCCAAAAGGAAGATCAAATCCTACTACTGTATTCCCAGGATCCTATGGCTACAATACAAAGTGTCATCAGCAACTTTGCATCGTCCGTACTATTATCGATGGAAGATATGAAATGCTTACTATTTGGAGGGGAGCAGAATTGTCTGCCTCTACGTCTTCTGCACATTTATCTATTTGCTTCTTCTGGGGCGCCCTGGGACCCTGCAGTTTGTCCATAACTGCACAGGCTGGCTCTTCTCCTGGGAGGCACAGTGAGAAATCAAAATCCCAAACTCTGGCTGTACAACCAATTTCTTAAACCACTGAGCTATCCAGCCCTTCCTTTAGTAAACAAGTAAGATGAAGTCTTAGAACAGAAAGGCAAGTATGATCTAGGTCCACGGTGGTGAACCTTGGCACTCCAGCTGTTCTTGGACTACAATTCCCAGAAGCCTTGATCAGCAGGTGTGCTAACTTGGGCTTCTGGGAATTGAAGTCCAAGAACAGGAGGAGTGCCAAGGTTCACCACCACTGATCTAGGTTAAGATGCTAAGCTTTGATGACCAGAAGGTTAGCAAGTCAGCAGTTCAAGACCCAAGTGCCGCAAGATGGAGAGAACTCTGCCTGAAGACAGTGCTGGCTCTTTAGCTGAAAACAGAGATGAGCACCACCCCCTAGAGAAGTGGTTCCCAATGTGGTGCCCATGTCCCACAGAGGGACTTCAATTCCCAGAAGCTTAAGTCAGTACATTGGCTGATCAGTGCTTAGGCTTCTGACAATTGAAGTCCAAAAAACAAAGGTTGGGAAACATTGTCCTAGAGTAGTGATGGCCAACCTTAGCACTCCAGGTGTTGTTGGACTTCGATTCCCAGAAGTCCAAGTCAGCACTTATGCTGATCAGGGCTTCTGTGAATTGAAGTCCAAGAACATCTGGAGTGTCAAGGTTGGCCATCATCACTGCCCTCCTAGAGTCAGACATGACTGGCTTTTAAGCAAGAGAGACCTGTACCTGTACGTTTACTAAAGCTTGGTGGAATAACATTTATAACTTTGTTGTAAATATCACAGTTTGTTCATTCTCCTGGCAGGCTTCCTGTCTAATTTACCTGAAGAGGAAGAGAAAAGGCTTACATGCAGACACATTCTGCAGAATGGGGAACACGGGGACATTTTAAATCTCAAATCAGTTGCCTCATTATTTCAGAAAGAATACTGTAATTAAAGAGTATGACCTATTTGAAAGAAATAGGCTGAACAGGAAAGGAGGAAGAGTAGAGTGTATGTAAAATGATATATGTCTGCAAGATTCATGACTTGCAGCATGGAAGGCTGATGAAGATTATCTGGTTAAAAGCTATGGAAGAGGGAAACAGTGATATCAGTTGCTGGGAGGGCAAGATCTACTATAGATTTTCAAGTCAGAGCGAGACATAATTTCAGAGTCTGCCAATAATCTGAGAGAACTAGTGAGGTTTCCTGCAAACTGGAAACCTGTAACATTTTTTCCCCATCTAGAAAAGGGTGCCATAGAAAATAGAGTCAACTACCAAACAGCCAGTTGGATTTCAAGACCAGAAAAGGATAAAAAAAAAAACAGGCAAAACAACAATTACCAAGATCTTGTACAGCTCTTTCAAAAATAAAGTCATTCTCAAAAATAAAAGATCTCCAACCCATCCTGGACAAGAATACTTCATTTTCCCAAGATCTTGGTGACAGAGCCCTACTTGCCTTAGACAACCTCCCAATCTCAAGTAAATATTGACACTCAACAGACTGCAGAACAGTGAAGCAGAGATGGGAACTAAACCCTGGTACAAACTCAGATACCAACTATGCCCCCATATTTACTCTGGTAACAGCATTACCAGAACAACAATGCTACAATATTAAGGGCAATTTTACTTGTTCCTTTGCTAATATGATTTATGCCATCTTTTGCACACACACAAAATGCCCTTATGTGCTCTACATAGGACAAACAGGACAATCTCTGCGCAAAATAGTTAATGGGCATAAATCAGACATCAAAAGTGACAGTACCTGGACACCCGGCCATGGACTTGAGGGTTGCTGTTCTAGAGCAGAGGAATCACAAAACTAGAATCCAGAGAGAAACAGCAGATATTAAGTACATGCATATGCTGGACATGCATTTCAGGAGTTTGAATATCAGTCAGGGGTTTCTGGGACATTATCAGATTTGATGTATCACAACTAGCGAGTTGTTGTGTGCTACAGTTTTGCCTGGATCAAACCATTGTCAATAGATGCTAACTCAATGGCAAATGATAATGTCTGGCCAGACAATCTGCTACAGTAATGAAATAGACTGTACAGCCAGCGATTCAACACCGAGTGTTGGGCGGTGGTAAATAACCTGACTCCCTAAAGGGACCAATGGCTACAGGCAGATGAGCCCCTGTAAGTGGGACAGTCCCCACAGTGGAGGAAATGCCCATGGAAACCATCATTTTGGGCCCAATGGCAAAATGAGCGGAGGAGGAACTCTGATTCCCAATAGTCATGGAGGCGGAAGAGGTCATGCCAGATGGACTGGCTGTAAAGGCACACCTTGATAGGCTGTGGCAGTCCATTGCAGTCCTGTCACAGAATAAGCCCCTTTTTAAACAGTGCTTTTTCTGTTGGCCTTGTTACCCACTTAAATGTGTTTTAGTATTTTTAAAATGGTGATTCTAGACCTGTGGGAGGAAGAAAATATGTAAACATCCTTGCCTCATGGTTTTAGTGAATTAAAACTGAATGTGTGACTGACATGCCTTGCTGTAGGTTAATAGGCTGGAATCCCTAAGTGGAAGGGCCAGAGGTGTAACCCAGTGAAGCATACAGAGAGAGAGAGAGACAACATCTCCTTTCCCTGGAATGCTGGCAGCCATTCTGCAAAATGTGGGACTTGTGGAAGGAGGGGAGCCAAAGGCTATCCCTGGAACCTGAAATGGTTTATTTCTGCTTTGAAATGCTTGCTGATCTTTTGATGAACTGTATCCTGTATGTTACAATGCTTTCAATATATTTCTTGATTAAGAAAGATGGAGTGGTTATTTGCCCTAATGCTACCTTTTCTACACATATCTGAGGCCTGGGTTGTCCAGCCAGGGAGCTGCAACCCAGAAGAACATAGGGGCCTACCTGAGAGGCAGGTCCCTTCTGTTACAATGTTAAATCCTGCATGTCTCATTTCATACGTGCCACAGGAGATGACTCCGTGATAATAGTGTGTGGGTCACTTCACAGCAAGCTGGGATCCACCTTAAACAAATTCACACCAATGGCATTTTCCCTACTTCAGGGGAAAAAATGTATTCTCAGATACAAGTTGCAGCTGACGACAGCAAATATAGAATACCACAATATTTGTTGCATCCGCCCTTTGTATATGATGCATCAGCTTGTAAGAGAAGTTTGTTTTGCAACCATGGTTGTACCTCGCTTAAAGAGCATAATGTGTTCCACAGGATTGCTCTTTAAGCGAGTTTGCTCTTTAAGCGAAACACCATTGTAAGTGACCAATTGTGACTTCCGGTGAGGGGGATTGCGAACCCCGATTTATTTGTTAAGTGAGTTTTTGGTTGGTTTTATTTGTTAAGCGAAGCGAACATTCAGAGAAAATTCTGCTCTTCAAGCGAGTTACTCTTTAAGCGAGGAGCTCTTTATGCGAGGTTTGACTGTATTTGCAATAGGGGGCCAGGCTTTGCAGCAGGTTTGAATAATAACGGGATTTTGTCAGTTGAAAAAAGATACTATGTTACTGTTCTGCTAGGCTGGCCAATTACTGTGTACCTGATGTGTGTATAAATTGATGCCATTAGGCCTCACTCTTATGTCTGCTGAAGTGTACCTGGTCCATGAAAGCTCATAGTGAAACACAGGAATTAGTCTTTAAGGCGCCACAACATTTTTGTCTTTTTTTTTTTTTTGCTGTTCTCTTTTATTTACTCTCAGATATCTTAAAAACAACTACAGTATTTCTCTCCACCCAGCCCCATAGAATTAAAATCATGTAGATCAGGGGAATGCCATATATCCTGATTTCAGCAAGTTTTTCTGCCAAGTTCCTCATGATATTCTTACCCTGAAATGTGAGCCGATTGAGACTTCTTTTCAGGTGGATTCACACTCAGGTGACAGAACATACCCAAAAAGTACTGACTGGTGGGTCCTCATTATCCCAGTAATAATAATTTTGTGTCAGAAATTATTCTGAGTTGAGAGGATTTTTGCTGGAGAAACTCCGCTCAGGTGACACTCGAATGAGGAGGCTCCATTCATGTCCCCAAGATCTTTTCCCACCCAAGTGGTCCCTGTTTATCTACTTGAAATTTCTTGCTTTCGAACTGCAGGAGCTGGGACAGAAATGGGCAATCAATCTCTCATGCAGTACCCAGGTCTCGAACTGCCAACTTGCCATCCTTCCAGCTTAGCCACTGAGCCACTGCAGCCCCCCCCCCTCTTTAAAAGGAGACAAAGGGCACCACAGGGGCTTTTTTAATGGCCCCATTGCTGTTTAATATTTTATAAACTGAAATGGATCTGCGAAGAGGAGACAGTCTGTGATATGTGAGGACTTTCAGATCTGTGAAAGCACCCAGCTGAGATCAGTGCAGGTCACCCAATGGAGAGGAGTGGCTAATATCTCAGGAGATAAAATCAAATTCCACAATAACCATAACAGGTTGGAGAAGTGGACCAAACTAAACATGAATTTCAATGGAGATAAGCATAAAGTTCTGCAATTAGGCAGAAAATATTATGTGGGTGACATCTGGATTAGGAGTGGGCAACCTACAGCCTGGGGACCCCTGGGTCATTTTTCTAGCCTCTAGTGGTATCCTAGAACTTCACATGGGAAAATGGCTAATTTCCTTTCTTAGGAGACGTCTATGAATATCAGGATGTTTTAGCTCAAAAGCCTGAGATTATTCCCAAAGATTCTGGCCAAACTTCCTGGTGATAAAAGCTGTTTGAAAGTGGAAAGTGCACTTCAAAAAGTGATGAAAGTTTGAGGTTTTAAACAGAAGCTGGGTAGTCCTCTGTTGAGGATGTTTCAGCTTTGGATGACTGCATTTCAAGAGGGAACTGAAGAAGATGAGACTTGGTCTCCCTTCCAGCTCTACAATTCTATGATTCTGTGAGTCTCACTATTCTGGAATAATGACCAAGGTACCACCAATGCATTTGATCCCATCTGATTTTGGAAGCTAAGCAGGGTCAGACCTAGTTAGTACTTGGATGGGAATTGCTAAGGAATACCAGGGATCTCCATACAGAGCTAGGAAAAAAACTTGCCCTAAGCCCCTGCTAGTCTGTACCAAGCAAGATGGACCAATGGTCACACTCATGTAAAGCACTATCTTGTGGTTTAATGGACCAAGAATATATTCTCTCCTACCTTGTTTCAAAGAGAATCACATTGTTATTTCTACCCTTTTTGCAGATTCCACTTCTTCAGTTTTGCAGTGCAAAACTGGAACCTGAAATTACAGCTGTAATTCTTTGTTTTGCCTTCAGCCTAGGTGAGTACTTTTCTCAGCAGTTGGCCAACAAGGTTTCATTGAGATTCTGCAAACTACTGATAAGCACAAACTGTGTTAACATTCCAACATTAATCAAATGAAGCACATCAGGTCTTGTAGATAATAGGCATGGAGTTGTCATTCACAATGTTTTAGAGGAGAACTCCACCAACAGCTAGTTGCCCAGGGAATATTTTAGCTACTCATTAAACACAGCTGCATATTATGTGCCGTATTAAAGCAATTTACTTAGCAATTAACCAAATTCATGATAAGGCTTTTACTTAAATATTACAGTTTTTTTTCTTCTGAATTGCACTTTCAATAGCTTCCTCGCAAAAAGGAATAACACAGGTTATATTCAGGTATAATGCTAAACCATGATTTGTTTTTGTTTTTTGTGTACCAGTTTACATACACTGGGTATTAAAGAGTTGTTAAAGTGATCTGCAAACTACAGACTGTGCTAATATGAAAAAAAAAGGTTTTCACTTCTCACTAGAAGGACAGGAGTAATTTCTGCACTAGCCTGCAGTACCGACATCAGTTTTGTGGTAGAGGGCATTCCATAACTCAGTATTTCCTAAACTTTGATTTTTGGACATAACTAGGGAGCAGCCACAGAAAAGGCCCTTTCTCAAGTCTTCATCCAACATATCAGAAAAGAATGTCAGGACTAAAGAGGAGGATCTCCTTGAAAGATCTAAAGGCTCAACAAAGACCATATGGCTGTTTGAAAGAATAAAAGAACCTAAACCTGTGATGGTGAACCTTGGCACTCCAGGCATTCTTGGACTTCAATTACCAGAAGCCCAAGCCAGCACTCCCTTCTGATCAGAGCTTCTGAGAATTGAAGTTCAAGAACAGCTGGAGTGCCAAGGTTCACCATCACTGACCTATACTCTCCTGGAGTAGGAACTGGCCCAATGCAGAAATAACAAAAGCACATGGAATTGTTGCAGAATAGTTTTTTTCCCTATGGATTATAACTCCTAGTTTCCAGGCTAGCATGGCCAGGATCCATAAAGTCTGGGATAATCTGGGGCTTTGATCCAAAAACATAATTTTTCTAAGCTCGGGGCAGGCGATCTGTCTCTTTATTTATTATAAAAAGCACAAGGCCCATTACCATCCTGAAGAGTAAACAATCCATGCTGTTGAGCATCATAAATGCATCATTGTCTAGGTACAACAGAAGCTGTGGTCTGAGGAGGCTGGCCAAATAGCTTGGTGTGACATTTTAGCTCTCTCTGTCATCACAGTGTCCCACTCACTTGCAGTGTAAACATTAGCAAAGAGTAAGTGACATTTAACAAGAACAGCTTTCCCAGAAAGCAATGCATCTGTCACCATGGCAATGGGCAAGAAAAATACTTTCTATTTTAAAAGGGATTGAGGGGGAAAGACTGGGCTAGCAGCTTAGTGAATTTATCATAATGGCACTGTGTGTTTCCCATAAAGATAAGTGGTATAATTATGCTTTGGCTGCGGCTTCTTCCAGGCAATTCGTTTTCATACAATTGTACCACAATAAGGGAAGTGTCCATGTGTAGAAGAATTTGTCTTCCTCCATCACCATTCGAAGGTGATGAAACCTTCAGGCTTAAAGAATGGAATGGATATCAAGGAGACCCCAGGGTGTGTACCTTAAGATTAGTTTGTTTTACAAACTGGTGGGTTAATTTTGTAAACGAATTGATTTATTTCTCCATATTTCGTGGGAAATATGGCATTCAATTTTATTTAAGTCATAACTTGCAGTACCTTCTATGGACACTAGATGTCAGACACTCCCTAACCAAGCAAGGCAAACCTGGGAGGTACACTTGAGGGGGAAGTGCATTGGCACTGGATCTTCTAGGCTAGGCTAACTCAAAGTTGGCACTCCAGGTGTTCTTGGACTTCAATTACCAAAAGCCCAAGTCATCACACCTGCTGCTCAGGGCTCCTGGGAACTGAAGTCCAAGAACATCTGGAAGCCTGTTCTAGGCAGATCTAGTGACACCTTCTTCTTTGGGGACCTGAATTTTTCAAGCAGTTCAAATAAACAAAGAGACCATGAGATTCCATGTGCATGTCAAGGGTGTATATGAGGGAAAGCAAAGAGAAAAGATGAGTATCATGGTGGTGGAAGAGAAAGCAGTAACAAATGGAGGAAAAGAAAGACCAAGAGCAGAACAAAGAAGAAAAAGACAACATAGTAGGTTGGATGACTGAGGAGTTCCTAACCCATGTGAAGCTGATGCCTCTGCTAGTTAGGATTTAAAGTACCATAGAGCACAACTGCACAATAAGACAATGTGAAAAGAATAGGACACATTTTTACTTCGTCCAAGCTAGCAGATATCTCTATGAGGAAGAAGTCCAACATTGGCCTAAAAAAACCTAGGTTAAGGAGCATTGAGAGCTACAGAGAATAAGCAATTGTAAACTCTAAGAAAGAATGAGCGTTTCCTCTTTTATAGGGACCTCAAAACCACATCATGGGGTTCTGACCTTTTATCAATTGTCCAAGACTCTCCAAGACCTATCCTCTCTTGTCTGATGTTGCAATGAGCCTACTTAGATACTCCAGAATGCCAAATGAAAGAAGAGCCCTTTTAACAGCTTTCCACATCTGGTTCCTTGCAAATGTATTAGAATAGAACTCCCATTCAGCATTTTCAATAGGACCTAATGATGAGACTTGTAGTCCATCACATCACAAGGGCACCAGAGCCATCCTGATAATTAAACCACTTCATATTAAGCACTTTGGGATTGAGACCATCCGCCCCGCAACCCCCCCTCCTGGGCTCAGTATGATCTACAACAGGGGTGGCCAACCTTGGTGCTTCAATCTGATCTTGGACTTCAATTATCAGAAGCCCAAGTCAGCACACCTGCTGATCAGGGCTTCTGGGAATTGAAGTCCAAGAATAGCTGAAGCATCAAGTTTGGACACCACTTATCTTCAAGATTCAGTTTTGTTCAAGAAATAATTGGAACAAGTCATGAACCCAGAAACTTGTCAATGGCTGACTCTTCACTTTGCAACTTCTTGTGGCTGCTGGATCTCCTATAGCTACCTGTAGCCTATACCAGTGATGGCTAACTCTGGCACTCCAGATGTTCTTGGGCATCAATTACCAGAAGCCCAAGTCAGTACTCCTGCTGATCGGGGCTTCTAGGAATTGAAGTTCAAGAACACCTGGAGTGCTAAGGTTAGCCATCACTGGCGTATATCTTTGACTTCAGTTCACCATTGTCTGCTGAAACCAGATGCTTCACTTCTGGGTGATGGTCATGAAAATACTTATTTTATAGATTAATATCATGAAACAAATGGAGAAAAAGTATAGGAGTCCTAGCCTTTGATTCTTCTCTGTTTTAGAGAAGTCATCCTCCCAATGCCTTTCTCAAAACAGGGAATAAGGAAACTCAATACAAGGACCCCCTGTAATTTAAGTATCTGTTTTCTGAAAGGTTGTAAGGGACTGCAGTGGCTCAAGTGGTTAAGACACTGAACTTGAAGACTGGAAGGTCGGAGTTTGTTACGCAAGTACTGCATGATGGAGTGAGCTCCCGTTTCTGTCCCAGTTCCTGCCAACCTAGCCATTCAAAAGCAAGTAGATAAATAGGGACCACTTCATGGGAAGGTAAACAGCGTTCCGTGCAATCCAGTGTCTAGGCTTGCCAGTGCTGTCTGCATCTGCAGACATTTCTCTGGACATGTGGCAGGCATGCCTAGACTGTTTACCTTCCCACCAAAGTGGTCCCTTTTTATCTACTTGCTGTCTGCAATTGCAGACAGCTCTGGCTCTTTGGTTTTAAACAGAAATGAGCACTGAACCTTAGTGTCAGATATGGCAGAGTTTCGAGCAAGGGCAACCTTTACCTTCCTAAAAGGTTGGCACTACTCTAAAAAGTTGACCAGTTACCAGGTTAAAAACATGGAGTTACAGATAAACAGGAATTCTGATCTAGTCGAACCCCGCATAACGAAAAAGCTCCATTCCATGGAGCTCTTCATTATATGAATTTCTTCGTTATGCGTATCGCCAAAGGAAAAAACGCTTCGTTATCCGGATTTTTTGTTATACAAAGCGTTCGTTATAGAGTACATGGTTCCACTGTACTTACATTTCCTGCTCTGCAAAATGGGCATTTCGTAGGAAACTGTCTCTAGTAGCTGTTAGCTGTTAGCTCCCTGATTCCATTTCAGATAACATCAGAAATAGTATGCTGTCAAGAAAGTTATAGTCTGAGCTTTCAAAGAATAAGTAGTCTACAGAACGCAAAAGTTACTTGCAATGTACTATCATTCCTGATAATCATTTCAGCAATTTTCCTGTGACTGTCACAATTCATCTGTGGGTATGGGCACTGATGATGCCTTCTGCAAGGTTGAAAACAAGAAAGTAAGAGTCCCAGCTTCAAATGAAATCTTTGCATTGCTCTTAAACAGCATGCTACAGCTGGATTGAACAGTAATCTTCATGACAGTTGTGGATTGTATTACAATCTCAGAAGACTCATTCAAGAAGAGTTATTACTGTCTTCAAATTTTTGCAGAAATCTATGCATCTTCTTTTTTTCAATATTCTTGGAATCCAAAAGCGAACAAAGGAGCTTCCATTAGCAGTTAAGAATAAATTGTTTTGTCAATTGTATTTCAGTGTATTTGACCAATTTTAATGTACAAATATTAATTAGCACCTGTTTTATTGTCCTGGATTTTCCCCCTCTTGGTAGATGTATTGTAGAACCTTTTGGCAAGAGTTTTGAAAACCAATAGGAGTTGTTAAAATCCTCTTTTTATAGGTTTATGAAGTGCTTCTGCAGAGTAGTAACTTATTATACTCTAGCACAGGGGTTCCCAAACTACAGCCCATGGGCCAGATTTGGCCCACTCCACCCTCACCACTTCTGGAAGCGGAAGCAGTTCCTTCTGTACTTGAGATTTCATGTTGCAATTTCAAAAATTGTGCAACACCTTGAAGGCTAACAGACTTTGCTTTCATGGGTTACAACCCTCTTTCTTAGAGACAATGAAGTGAATAAAATCTGGCAGGCCACTTAATGCTACATTAAATCTGTTATCCTTTTAAAATCTCTTTCAGTTTATGTTTTAACAATATAAGATGAAACAAATTAACACGGCTACCTCGATGAAAACTGTTTCAATTGCAAGTAACTAGTTATTTGTAACTTTTTTATTTCCAAGTTCTGGCACTTCTCTATCTCTTGATCTTGCCTTTTCTCCAATATCTATGGAAACAAGCTAACAAGCACATTTCTCAGATTAAAGAATATGCTTCTACCATGTGAACCAGGGATTCTCAACCTGTGGCCCGTGGGGTGGATGCGACCTGCGGTGCCATTTCATGTGGCACCGCCAGCATCTCCACCATGCCCGGAATGTGCCATGTGGTGGAGGAAGGGCAAAATGGCCATCCAGCCCCCAAAGCTATCTGAGGGAGTGTGACCCGGCCCCTGACTTAAAAGGGCTGAGAACTCCTGATGTAAACCTAATAAGAAGCAGCAGCAGATAACCTTGAGTACTGTTTGTTCCTCTGACAATGAATGTAAATAAAACTAGTCAGCTGTCTAGCAGATAGAAGTTTTCTCAGAGGACCATATTGCAGAGAATAAGTCACATAAATTGTGCTGAGTTTCATTAAAAAAGACAGATACCAATGTGAATTAGGTTTGAGGTCATGGACCACGCTCAATGACAAAACCAAACCAAAAAATGCCATTAGAATGCTCCCCATGGCAAAACTGGGTCCATAAATTGATATATATTGATAAAACAACAGACCGATGAATAATTCATGCTGTAATTTGGGGCACAATTATGTAAAAAGAAGTCCCACTAAATGAATACATATGCACTGGATTTTACTTTTACATTAGAAATCTTATGGGCAAATTGTATCACCAACAAGCTGAACTACAACTTTTCTGTTTTAACCCTAAAATCTAACAAGGGCTTAACTTTGACTGCCCACAAAGCCAAGAAAGTGGTTTCATTTTGGCAGTCCAGGGTTTGATTGGGACATGAAATAAGAAAATCTAGCAAATCTCTGTATCTTTTAAGCATTAAAAGTGCCATCCACAGGACAACAACTCTTACAACAACTCTGCAAAGTAGAACAACTATATTACCCCTTTGTTGCAAAATGGAGAGGTGGGGGAGGTGGCTTTCTTTAGGCCAAGAATGGGAAATATAGTTTTCCATGCTGGAAAATTGGTACCATCCAGAGCATTTGCACTAAGGAATACAGCCTTATCTAGTTGCTAGTTTCTAAGGAAGACTTCACTGAATCAGCTGCTGGACAGCCAAGTCAGAAGGAGATAAGAACTTACGAAGAACCATGTTAGAAAATAACAGCAGTCTGTCCAATGCAACATTTTGTTCAAAGTGTAACAGTTAGTTTTTTATCAAATCCTACTAGCTGAAACTGAGCAGTAAATTGACACTAGAGCAGGCCCATTCCTCTTCTTTGTCCATGTCAAAAGCAATCCACAAGTGCTTCCAAAGTGGAAGGATCAACTGATAGGGTGTTGTGGTTTCTCAATAGAAGAGTGCCCTAACATGCTCACAGTTCTCACAGACTTCAGAGAGGTTTGTTCCATGACCCACTTCCAAGATCTATTAATAATGCAGCTAATGCTAATCACACTTTCCCATCATGGATTCCACTGTTTTGCTCATGCAAAAGCATGACACATACCCTTTATAGGTATAGATTGCAGACAAACCAAACATTAGTGGATTGTGAGGGTTTAGGCTAGGTTGCCTGATTCCCTAGCAGTGATGGCCAACCTTGGCACTCCAGATGTTCTTGGACTTCAATTCCCAGGAGCCCAAGCCAATAAGCTTGCTGATCAGGGCTTCTGTGAACCTTAAGGTTCGTTTCGGGTAGCGAGACAAGGCACCCGCTCGTGCGGTTTTGTTGCGTGCCAGTGGGTGCCTGTTTCCCGCACCGCACTGGCCCCTTAGCAAGCGGTAAGGGGCCAGTGCAGTGCGGGAAACAGGCATCCGCTGGCACACAACAAAGCGCATGAGCAGGTGCTTTGTCTCGCCACCCGACACGAGCCTTAGCAAGCGCTAAGGCTCGTGTCAGGTGGTGAGACAAGGTTCCTGATCGCGCACCACAAGGGACAAACTCCGCAGGCTGTCCCTTGTTGCGTGCGAGTGGGCAACACTTCTTGCCACCCGACAAGAGCCTTAGCGCTTGCTAAGGCTGGTGTCGGGTGGCGAGACAAGGCTGTTGACGAAGCCTAGCAGTGCTCGGGCTAGCTAGCCCATGCGCCACTAGGCTTCATCCAGCAATCGCTGCTGGACGAAGCCTGAAACTGCATCTAAATTGTAAAATTCCCTTTTGCATGTCCTAAAAAACACTAATAAAATGAAATCATCTGGGACCAGAGTGAAAAAGTCACATTATGGTGGATTTCTATCATTTGTGAGCTTGTATTAATCAGTTTAAGCACACCTGAGGTTGATTGAGATGGACAGGATGGAAAATATACTGACAGGCCTAAGCTTGGTAAGCTGATCAGAACTGTCAGCTATCCATTCTGTAAACTATCCTCAAACTCCTTCTCTGTGGCAAAAGATAATATACACTAGTAACTCGGATAACAATGAGATTTGGTTCCACAAGTCTCGTCATTATCCGGTTTTTAACGTTGTGCGATGTATTGATCGCACAACGTTAAAAAAAAGGCCTGTTTCCCTGTAGGCTGCAGCAGTCTTTTACAATTTCCCCACTTTTGAGTTTATCCTGTTTGTGACGTCACAACTGACATCACTTCATAGAGCTTGGGCTATCTCCATAACAACAGCAGGAGCTAGTAAAACCTCTACAAATGGCTAACCATCTGCCTGAATGTACAGCAAATTTGATATCTATATTCACTCTCCTAATCTAAACCTCATTAAAATATAAACAGTCTAAACAAGAATTTCAAAAAAACAAAAAACACTGTGGCACCTTAACGACTAACTAGTGTATTTTAATGTTACCATATCTACTCGAATATAAATCGAGAATTTTTAACCCCAAAAAGGAGGTCCAAAAAGGGGATTCGCTCTATACACGAGTTAACAACCACGAGGTCTAAAAATACAGTGGTACCTCACTTAAGTTTTAGTTGTTAAGCGAAGCAACCATTCAAAGAAAATTCTGCTCTTTAAGCAAGTTAGTCTCTAAGTGAGGTGCTCTTTATATTATGTTTTGCTGTATAGGTTTTTTAAAAAGTTATTCAGCACTTTAAAAGTAAGTTTTGGGACTTCCGCAGCAAAAGAATCTGAGGCACAATTACACGACTGGCCACAAGAGGGTACAAATCACAATTTTCCATTAGAATACATTGAAAATCAAATTATCCTATTCTGGTTTGTTTTCAATTAATTCCTATGGAAAACCACAAATGAAGAAAGAATCTCTACAAAGAAGCTCTACAATGCAATCGTGTCCCGTTCCAAATTGGTGTGGAAAAAGAAAGGGTTTCACTTACTGTCCCTGCTCCATGTGTCCAAGATGGGGGGAGGAAGCCATTCTCCTTCCTTGCAGGGGGAGCAAGAGGCTAGGCTAGAGCAACACTTCCTGCCTCAGTGCAATTGACCTGCCCACCCCCTTTACCTGCAGCGCCACCACTGGTGGGTGGTGCAAGTACAGTTCTAAAAAAATCACTAAAATAATTAATTTTATTGTGTTTCAATGTATTTTAATTACTGAAACTCACTAGCAGCTGCTGCATTTCCCACTCTCGGCTTATACTCAGGTCAATCTATTTTCCTAGGTTTCAAGGTAAAAAATTTGGTACCTTGGCTTATATTCGGGCCGGCTTATATTCATTTGTATATGGTAGTTTTTGTGGATCAAGTCCACTAAGTGGACTTATAAAAGACAGTAGTTAGTCTTTAAGGTGCCACAATGTTTTTTGTCTTTTTTTTTTTGCTTTGTTTTGTTTATTCTCTGATATGCTTCCACAAACTAACATGGCTACCACAATTTCAGGAGTTTCAAGTACAGTATCAATACTTAACACAATAAATATTTATGAATTAATCCAATAGGAATTGCACCATTTAATAATCTTTGCTCCAAAAGAGCAAAGGCTTCCATTTCACTCCCTCTAACAATTTTAATACTGAAATCATTTTGATATATTCATTACTGTGGACTATTCTACAGGTAATGGTTTCTTGTCACTTCCTTTATTAATTTTTGCTCTCTCAAATACATTTTGCTGAATACTGGGAAATAACATGCAAGGAAGGACAGAAATGATTTCATATTGGTCAGAATCACACTGCTAGCTTGTGCTTCCATAAAAGAAATTGTACAGTACTGTATTTAGAAAATTTTGGCAGCAAACTTTTAGAAAGATGCTGAGTGAAGTCTTGATTGCTTGCCCAATTACACAATCACTCATAAACCTCAACAAAACTAGCTCTTTGGTAATGAGAGGCAAGACAATTTGCTGCCAAGACTTAGGCAATTTCTCTTTCACAAGTATAAACTGGCAACAGAATTCTGGCCATGTACAGTACAACTTATAGCGACTCTAGCAGGTTTTTTTTAAAATAAAATCATGTCAGTTGCACATAAAGGTGCTTTCTGGGTTGAAACTCTGCTCAGGGGACACCCAAATGAGGTCCTTTCATCATCATCATCATCATCATCATCATCATCATCATCATCATCATCATCATCATCATCATCATCATCATTATATTTACATCCCATCCTCATTAAAAGACTCAGGGCTAAAAACACAATTAAAATATTGATTACAATTAAAAGGTTAAAATTTAAAAAGTTAAAAAGATTTAAAAATTAAAAAAAATAATGGAGAGAGGTGGGGGTCAAAAGAGCCAGCTGGCTGAGGTGACTGTCTGGCCCACATCCCACACATGCCCAACCAGCTAGGTCTTTAACCCCTTCCTGAAGGGCAGCAGCTCCGTCTGGAGTCCCCAAGATCTTTTCCCACTGACATAGTCCCTATTTATCTGCAGTACAGTACAGTACTAGCAATTTCTTGCTTTCGAACTGCTAGGTTGGCAGGAGCTGGGACAGAGACAAGGACTCATTCTATCAGGCAGTACTCAGGTTTGGAATTGCTAACTTGCCAACCTTCCAGCTAACAAGGCAATCATCTTAATCACTGAGCCACCGCAGTCAACTGTCCTAGCAGGGCTTTCAAGGTAGAAGAGATATCTGCAGAATGATTTTATATTCCACATTCCCAGTGAGTTTTCATGGCTGAACATAGATTTAAACCCAGGCCTGTTGAGTCTTAATCCACCACCCCACTCACGATTCCAGAAGTGGCCACCTTTGGCATCCCAGGTGTAAGAGCAAGAGTAAGTCAACTCCCACCACCCAGCCAGGAAAGCTCTCTATCTTCCTTTCTGTGTTTAGACGGCCTGACGGGGGGAGGAATGTGGGAGAGCAGAGACGGCTCAGCCTGGTCCTGAAGTTATCTTTAGTTGGCATTCCAAAGGAGGGGGCTGGTACTTGGGGAGTGAGAAAGTAAAGCGGGGAAACTGCTAGTGAGTGACTTTGGTAATTAACCCCAAACGAGCCTGGTGATTGGAGGACCTCTGGCGGGAAGAGGGAGAATGGGATCTAGAGTGATGTAAATCTATAAAAATGCCTGTACTCCTTTGCTCGCTACGCTTTGGTGCGCTTTGCCTATTTTGAATTCTCTTTGTTCTTTGCCTATGCTAAGCTGAAAATGTAGGGGGAGGAGGATTTTGAGGTCCTGCTGGCCTCTAGCTAGGTCTATTATTTTGACACTCTTTTGCCAATGTATGCTCTGTGACACCTTTGCCTTACAATACATATAGACTACTGAAAATCGTGTGCTCTGTGTTGGAGAAATAAAGGCTGAGGACCAGTGGCGCTATCAGAAGCAAACCCCGCCTTTTACACCAGGTGTTCTTGGATTTCAATTCCCAGAAGCCCAAGTCAGCACACCAGCTGATTCGGACTTGTGGTAATTGAAGTTCAAAAACAACTGGATTGCCAAGGTTGGCCACCACTGCAAATTCCATACAGAACAGCTAAACCTTTCTACACAGAAAGAAATACAAATTCTCAACAACAACAACAACAACAACAACAACAACAACAACAACAACAACAACAACAACCATACCTATACGTCTATAATCTTACATGCAAATGGATATATACCAGTAGGAAAAATACTTGGTACAAATTTTCCTTGTAGAATGACTTTTATAATATCTGTATAATTGTATAAAAAGGTTATAAAACAAATATGAACTCTTTCAAGTGTCAATATTAGAATATTGCAGAATTTAAAAGGGATAAAGGAAAGCAAACTAAGAGAGAAAAGCAGAGTCAACATAATAAAACTGATGGACAAGCCAAAGAAAATCTGTCAGTTTGCCCTAAATATTTAATACAGTAAAACCCCAATTTACATAAAAGTCAGTTCCGTAGCGTTTTATGTAATTTGATTTTTTAATGTAAACCGAAGCAACCCCGCAGGAAAAATGAATTTTTACGTAAGTCGAAGCAAACACATAGGAAAAATGAAATGTTTTACATAAATCAAAGCAAACCCATAGGAAATCGCATTATGTAAATTGGGACATTTATGTAAATTGGGACATGGGACACTTTCCATTCATTTGGCTGCCACATTCTTCTCCAGGTTCGGCCAAAACATTGCATGATTGGGTCTTCTCATATTTTGGGGGGTCTGCCAAAGGGTCTTTTTACTCCTCTGGGATACCACTCAGTGACTGCTGCTGTCCAACACCCATCTGTCAATCGAGCAACGTCTCCAGCCCAGCACTATTTCTGTTTATGATATTCGGCAACTGCTTTGTTGATTCTAAGTTGGGGACGTGGTCGCAAAGGGATATCTTTAGCACTGATCTTTCCATGGCTTACAGCTCTTGATCGTTCTTCTTCCTCGGCCTTCATTAATGACCTTGTTGCGCTCCTGCAGTACTACCTGTGGTTTTTAAAAATATTGTTACAAAAAAACAATGTAAGTATTGTTTTTTAAAATACACCAAATAATGCCGGTGGAGGCTGTTAGAAGTGCCAGAGTAAGAACTTTGTTTCTCCCTCAACACCTGAAGGGATAAAAGAGGAAGTAAAGAGGAGGAGATATTGTCAATTTTCTTGCCACTTCCCTCTGAAGTGATTTCTTCTTTTAATTTATCTTAGAGAGAGTACAGTATTCTTTATTTACATTAGCCATATCCATTTGCAGGTGGCACATAAAACAGTTACTGTGATATAAAACAAACATACTAAAATCAAGAAAATAAACACATAATCATCAAATATGCATGCATGCTCTAAAAAATTAAACAGGTAAATCTGCAAAGAATTGCAGTTTTAGAACCACAGTCAACCTTATGTTGTTGCTTTAAAAATGTGCAGACTTGTTTCTCTCTGTCTACAAGAAAAAAAAGATCTATAAAAATCAGATGAGCACCCCTGCTTGTCATCTAGCAAAGGCTAAATTAACTCTTTTGCACACATCTCAGTAAAAAAAATAGTAATATGAGGACAAATGAGGAGCAGAATTACATGGTTTTCCCATAATGGATGTACAGACTTGTACACACAGAGGCCTTTAGGCGGTGCTTCAACAACCAATTTTAGGATTCTTTCCCCTACAGCAGTGGTGGTGAACCTTTTAGAGATAAAGCGTCTAAACAGAGGGGTGGGGCGAACTCTGTGGTGGGGGAGGGAGGAAGGGCTCCCATTGGGCTGCTGGGCAGAGGGGCAGGACAAACTCTGTGCTGGGGCAATGGTGCACATACCAACAGAGAGAGAGCTCTGAATGCCCCCTCTGGCACACATGCAGTGGTGGGCAGCAACAGGTTCGGGAACCCCCCCCCCCCGGGAGGTGTAGGAAGACTGGGAGGCGTAGGAAGATTGGGGCAAGGGGGACGCATTTTGGGCTTTGGGTATTCTTGGACTACAATTCCTGGAAGCCCCAGCGGGAGCCAGCATCCACCAGGGGTCAACAAATTTGGCTTATGCCCCAGGCAGCTGAAATCAGCGCTACACTACTGGGGGGTTAGCAAAATTGGGTGGGCTCTGGGCAGGGAGGTGGAAAAATTGGGTGGTCTTTGGGAAGGGGGGGTAGTGAAATTGGGTGGCCACGCCCAACTCCCTGCCCTGCCCCATCAGGTTTTGTCCCTGCAAGTGGTTCAAGGTCTCCCTTGTTCAAAAGCCAGTCATATCCAACTCTATTGCTTTTAAAAAGTGCATTTAACAATGAAATGTTTGTCCTCATCCTTTAAAAAATGCAGCACAAGTTTCCAAGTAAATTGTTGTCCTTTTAAATTACTGCTACACATTTATACAGAACAAGGCGTCTCTTCTGGGAACTGCTTTTAACAAAGTATGATATTAGAATATCAAGCTAATTTAATTGAGATGGTGAGATGGAAGGCTGTCAATGGGCTGTCTCATCTGGCCCCAGGACCCACCAAATTCAAAACTGTGATTGCCCCAGTAGGCTTTGGAGAGACGAGTCTGGCAGATGGCATGAACCTGGGCAACTTGGGGATGTAACCCAGACAGAAGCTCTGAAGGGAGGCTCCAAGAAGGAATTTAAGGGCCAGGGGAGCGAGATCTATAAGTGTGGGAATTCATTTTGTAGATTTGATTGTTATTATACCTGTGTTATAGATCATAGACCTGTGTGATGAATTTTAGTAAAGTGTGACAGCTTGCTTAGAACATATTGTTAGGGCTTCGTTACAGCAGAAGCTAGCAGTGTGATGCAAATAGATAAATGTGTTCATTGAACATCCTGTGTTAAAGATAAGGGATTCAGCTCCAGCCTAAAGAGAAAGAGGCCTCTCAAAAGGCAGATGTTATAAGGTGATGTAAAACTGCATGAGGAAGGAGTTTGACCCACAGTATATTATAGCTTGCAAATATATATTCCTTCAAGGCAGAGAGGCTATTATAAATGTGGCTTTTATGATTAGATTATAGAGGTGTTTTCCATCATCCACCCCATCCCACCCTTTCTTACACCCTCCTCCTTCTTTCTCCTCCTCCTTTTGGGTAACACCCTGCAAACACCCTGTAAACACCCTATTATGTACCTCCTCCTGTGTGTGTCTCTATAAATATGCCATGCGGTGCATTGCTTGGAAGAATTCATCAGTTCAGCCTAGCTAAGCAACTGCACAGCCAACCAGAACAACAGACCTGCTTGGGACGCCAAGCTGGTTAATAAAGGCTATTGCATTGGATACAAGACTGCAGTCTCCCTTCCTTCGCGCCTATTGTTGGGGCAGGTCCTCGACAAGTGGTGCCCCGTGTGAGGCCAACGCAACGTTCACGACACTGTGGGGCTTGAGGCACAGCCCACAGCCGTGTGAGGCGACACAGCTTGCAACCAACGGATGCCGGCACTCCGCCAACGGACGCCTACGCTCCATCGTCTTCACTTGCCCGACCGGAAAGGTCTTCATAGAGCGCTCTTCTCATCCTTGAAAAAGCCTTCTTCAAGGGTCCCAAAACGGTGAGTGAAGATTTGTCAACTTGCAAAGACACTTAAGACTACATACAATGGGCAACTGTCTTTATGTTTGTCCATGGGTTCAAGCAGACTGCACCCTGTACTTAAAGGCATGGGATCAAAGTCTGACCCCGAAGAACATCTTGTTGTTCCAGGCACCCATTGCTGGTTTGCCTCAGATTCTTCTGCCATTACCGACTACCACCCTAGCAGCTTTAACCACAGCGCCGCTGCTGTATAATGAGGAAGAAGGGGTGGGTTCCGGGAAACCTCCGGACCTCCCTGAGACTAAAACCCTTTGTCCTGACTTAAAAACTCTGCCTTCAACAGCATCTCAAGCAACTAAGCCCCCAAGGACAGAAGGGAGACAAGAGCACACCACTTTCTCTTCAGTCTTGGCAGAAGCCATGATGTGCATGCAAGAGGGGCAAGATTTGGCCCTAGCACACCAGAAAGTACAGACTACTTTGACTGTGGACGTGTTAATGGGGGAAGGCAACTTTACCAGCCCAACTCAACAACTTGCATTACCAGATGATCAATTGCAAACACTTGGTGGCATAGTGCTACAGGCTTGGAATTGGGTGCCTGCCCGAGGCAGTGCCTCCATTGCTGGGTTTGCATCGATTCATCAAGGGCCAGCCAGAGAGATGTTGCTCAAGCAACTGGCATTCGAAAATGCTAATGAAGACTGCAAGCCTTTTGCCAAACATCCCTCGGAAGAACATTCACTCATTCCCAGAAGCTGTTTCCGATCTACCGCTGAAGGGTAGAGTCGTGGAATACAACTTACAGACTTTGACATTGACAATGTTTGATTTCCCTTTTCTCAGGAAGAGGTTAAAGCCTTGTATCAGCACTCCACCTTTTAATCTGCTCATGGATGCATAGTATATTTCCTGCTTGCTTTTTACCCTCTCTGAGGCTTCTATGGACTCTGCGTTATTCACACTGTTTCAGCAGCTCCAGACAGTGCTAGTGTGTGGAAGGGAATGCCAGAGTCAACACTGCATTAAAAGCACCCACTGAGACTTTCCTTTGTTTGATTATCCAGTTGCAAGTCAAAATGCTTTTCACCAATCTGCAAAAATTCCTGCTCTCACCCAAACAGCTTAAGAAATGTTATTTAGCATTGCATCCAAACTTTTGCAGTCATGGGTTAAAAGCAGACTTCTGCTTAAGAGACAGCATTCATTCTTATCATCTGCTTGCTTCCTGTAACTTCAGGGGATGGGTTGCTGTTGTTTGGGTTCAGTTTAATCAATCCCTGTCACCTTAGCTGTCAGCAATGCCAGCAAATGTGCTAGAATTGTCAATTGTGCAACTTCAGGAAGTAAGAACACTTGTTGCCATGTATTATGCTTTTGCTGTGTTCAATGCATTCTAGTGTCTTTTTAATTTTAAATTTAGAAAAGTGGGAATGTGGGAATTCATTTTGTAGATTTGATTGTTATTATACCTGTGTTATAGATCATAGACCTGTGTGATGAATTTTAGTAAAGTGTGACAGCTTGCTTAGAACATATTGTTAGGGCTTCGTTACAGCAGAAGCTAGCAGTGTGATGCAAATAGATAAATGTGTTCATTGAACATCCTGTGTTAAAGATAAGGGATTCAGCTCCAGCCTAAAGAGAAAGAGGCCTCTCAAAAGGCAGATGTTATAAGGTGATGTAAAACTGCATGAGGAAGGAGTTTGACCCACAGTATATTATAGCTTGCAAATATATATTCCTTCAAGGCAGAGAGGCTATTATAAATGTGGCTTTTATGATTAGATTATAGAGGTGTTTTCCATCATCCACCCCATCCCACCCTTTCTTACACCCTCCTCCTTCTTTCTCCTCCTCCTTTTGGGTAACACCCTGCAAACACCCTGTAAACACCCTATTATGTACCTCCTCCTGTGTGTGTCTCTATAAATATGCCATGCGGTGCATTGCTTGGAAGAATTCATCAGTTCAGCCTAGCTAAGCAACTGCACAGCCAACCAGAACAACAGACCTGCTTGGGACGCCAAGCTGGTTAATAAAGGCTATTGCATTGGATACAAGACTGCAGTCTCCCTTCCTTCGCGCCTATTGTTGGGGCAGGTCCTCGACATATAAGAATACAAGGTTGCCTGGGACCTGAATGATATCAAGGAAGCATTGAAGAGTGAGAACAGTGTACAGGGGATGGTGCAGCGGGGTGTTCAAAGTGGGCAACCTGCTCTTGGTATAATTATAGAACAGGGGTTTCCAACCTGCGGCCCATGGGCCAAACCTGGCCTGCAGTACCATTTCATATAACCTGTGTTGCTGCCACCGGTGAAAGGGTAAGCATTTACAACAGCCGTAACTGCGCCCGTTGATATGTTTTACAGCAGCATTTACAGCGGGGGGGGGGGGACCACCAGTCTGGCCCACTCAGCTGTCAGAGGAGGCATGGTCTGGCCCATGGCATAAAAAGGTTGGGAACCCCTGTTATAGAAGAGGAGGTGGAGGAAGGCCCAGAAAGGAGGCCATGGAGGAGCCCACTGAGAGATGCTATATTGAAGGAGAACTGTCCAAGGAACCAGTATTTTAAGGCCAGGCAATCCAATTTATTTAGGCTAACTAGCACTGTAAAATCAAAGCAAAAAGGCTTCCCTTGGAAGGAGATTGAGAGAGAAGTGAAAATTATTTGTAACAGCAATTCATTTATTGATGATACGGGTCAATACATGAAACCTGTGATGAACGGACCTCCCCTAAAAGCGGAGAGGCATCCTGGCCACAGGCAAGAGACCAATATTTATACAGTTGATATGGCACACGTGGTAAAGTATATGAAAGTACAGTACCAGGATGTTTGAGCTGTGTGCAAAAGAGCCATGTGCCAAACAGACAGAGAGAAGAGAGAAGCATGGAACACAGGCTCAGACATCCGTAGGTAGAGCTAGGCATCATGACAGTCTGAGCCACAGATAGACAATGGCCTTGTTGACCAGATTTCTGGAAGCTGGTGTTCAAGGGCAAGGAAAGAAAGGGAGGAAGACATTTTCCATGTATAGGTAGAATTAGCTGCCTGGATAGCTCAATAAATTGGATGTCTGGCTGCAGAAGAAAAGATTGTGTGTTTAATTCCCTCCTGTGCCTTGTATTAAAAGATCCAACCTGTGTAACTTTGGGCAAAAAGCACATTCTCAGAGCACCCACTGAAAAGAGAAAGGTAACTACAGTACTTCTGACTACTACCGGTATTTACCTAGAAAACCTTGGAAATAGTCACTATAAGCAGCAATTGATCTGGTAAAGGTAAAGGTCACCATTGCTTGAAAGTCTGTCATATCCGACTCTAGGGTTTGGTGCTCATCTCCATTTATAGCCATAGAGGCAGTGCTGTCTGCATCTGCAGACATTTCTATAGACATGTGGCAGGCATGCCTAGACACTGTGGTGTACAGAATATTTTTTCCTTCCCACCAAAATGGTACCTATTTATCTAGTTGCAATTTCTTGCTTTCCAACTGCTAGGTTGGCAGGAGCTGGGACAGAGACGGAAGCTTACTCCATCATGCAGCACTCAAGTCTCAAACTGCTGACCTGCCAGCCATCAAGTTCAGCATCTTAACCACTAAGCCACCACACTCCCCATCAATTGACCTGATGGCAGAATTAAAAAAATCTGAGCCAAAGGTAGATGAAACCACAGGGCACATGAGGAAAATTCTATACATTTGATTAAGGGCATGTTCATTCTCTCATTCTATATAAACCAGTTTAGCAGCCTCTCTCAAATCTCTGATAAACCCACAATCTCTGTTAAAGTTTCCTTTTTCTTTCTTTTACCTGTACATAATTTCCTACAGCACACAAATCTGGAAAATTATTACTTCTGTAAGAGTCTCATTACTGCTTCTTGTTTCTTTTACCAGTTGAACTTCATGTCACCATGAGCAAGTGACAGTTGATTTTCATATTCCACTTCAGGCAGTCTCTCTCTCAGATGCATCAGCTGAGATGTCTTCTAGGCCAAAGAACACAAGAGGCAAGTAAATTAGCATGTGCTTCCTTTACCACTCAGAAGACAATGCAAGAATTGTTTCTTGGTTTTGTGAATGTCACATTCTCTGCAAAACAATCAAACAAACTACAGAAGAACAAGAGAATAAGGAAAGAAAGAAAAATTGGTTTTCTGAAGGACAAAATAAAGGACCAGGTTTATTACCTGGGTGTGATTACAGACCCAGCTCTCCCAATGAAGAAGCAAATAGCTGCTGCAGCTAGGTCTGCCTGTTTCCATCTAAGGCAGATTGCCCTGTCTTGCCCCTACCAGGACAGGAAATCCGTAAAAACACAATTCATACACTGGAAATTTCAATAATCAATTACCGCATTTCTCTCTACATGGGGCTGCCCTTGAAGATGATATGGGAGCTGCACATAAACCCATTAATGTGGATTCACAGGGACTCGGGCTGCTGGGAATTGAAGTCCAAGAACAGCTGGAGTGCCAAAGTTCGCCATCACTGCCCTAAAACAAAAGAGAAGAATAGATGGGCTTTTTTCTTTCTTTCAGGGACACAAGAGAATAGAGATGAAATTAGGCTTCTCCTGAATCATTTCTTCAAATTCTAACTCTTCTTCTGGCAGACTGTTATGCTTCCTGGGACTCAGTTTTCACAGAATTTGGTAATACTCCTGTTTCAAGGTTTAGGAGCCCAATGAAGTCTCTTTCATGTGTATGAGTGGTTGAATAGCTCAAAAATATGGCCACTGATATAGTGGTGTGTGTGTGTGTTCCAAGGGCCATATTCTGAGCAGTTGCAGTGCAGAACTATTAGATTTCTCTCTCTCTTTCTCAATTGCACTCTTTGGCATGCATCTGGCTTGCACAATGTGCCTCCTCAATTAATTTCAATCGCACTCCAAAGCTTTCACCTAGGATACATAAAGCACCTTCTCAAATAACTTAAGCAACGTCTGTGATTGCTTTTACACATTTGCAAATATACAGTAAGAGTTCTTCTTTTGTGTCCATATCAAACTTTAAACTGCCAAAATGAAACCACCTTCTTGGCTTTGTCACTGGCCAAAATTAAATCCTCATTGTTATGTTTCCGGTAGTAATCAGCAGACTAGCAAATGAGCCAAATACCATCTCTCTCACTAGATTTGGGGTTTCTCAATGTATTCGTGCCACGGGCCATCCATGCCCCTTCTCTCATAGGTGAGTGGGCCAGAGGTGTGGTTCCTCCTGTTGCTTCTTCCACTTCCGGTTGCAGTGGCGGCAGGTGAATTAGCGGCACACCCCTGCTGTTTATGCCGCTTCCTGTGTAGGACTAAGGGTGGCACATTTTCCCTGGGATTTCAGGTATTTTCGCTGTGTTTTTGCCACTTTGGACACATTTTCTATGCTTCCGTTGGGGGCAGCAGCTCCAGAATCCTCACCATAGGCTGGATTAATTGGTGATATGGGCTGGATTAGGCCCTTGGGCATAGTTTGCGAATCCCTGCACTAGATAAACTAAAGGAACTAAGAAATGAATCCCCCAAGAGTCTCAACCTTGGACCCCCAGATGTTCTTGAACAATTCCCAGAAGTCCTGATCAGCAGGTGTCCTGACTTGGCCTTCTGGTAAGTCCAGGAACACCTGGATGCCCAAGGTTGAGAAACCCTGTGAGCCCATAATGGGTTGTGCCCATCTTCATTTATAGCCAAAGAGTCAGTGCTGTCTGCGTCTGCAGATGTTTCTGTGGTCATCTGGCAGGCATGACTAGATGCTGGAGCTCATGGAATGCTGTTACCTTCCCACCAAAGTGGTACCAATTTATTTACTTGCAATTTCTTGTTTTCAAACTGCTAGGTTGGCAGAAGCTAGGACAGATGATGAGCACTCACTCCGTTGTGCAGCACTAAGGTCTCAAAGTGCCGACCTTCTGGTCATCAAGTTTGGTGTCTTAACTACTAAGCCAGGACCAACCTTAATTATTAGTGGCTAAGACGCTGACTGGAAGGTGGGAGGTCAGCAGTTCAATACCCGAGTACAGTACTGCAGGACAGAATGAGCTCCAGTCTTTGTCCCAGCTCCTGCCAACCTAGCAGTTCAAAAGCAAGAAATTGCAAGTTTGTTGTTGTTCAGTCGCACAGTCGACTCCAACCCTTTGTGACCCCATGGACCATTGCCCTTCAGGCACCCCTGTCCACCATCCTCCTCAACCCGCCCAGCTCTGTGCCATTTTGTCTACAATACCATCCAGCCATCTCATTTTTGGCCACCCACTTCTTCTTTTGCCCTCCACCTTTCCCAGGATCAAGGCTTTCTCAAGTGAATACAATCTTCTCATTTGATGTCTAAAGTATTTTAGCTTCATCTTTACTATTTGACCTTCTAAGGAGCAGTTAGGGTGGATTTCTTCTAAGATTGACCTATTTGTTCTCCTCGCTGTCCAGGGGACTCTCAAAACTGTCCTCCAGCACCACATCTCAAAGGCATCTATTCTTCTGCGCTCAGCTTTCCTAATGGTCCAGCTCTCAGTCTCTACTTTTAACTGTGTTCCCCAGGTTTCTCATAGCTTGTCTTCCAATAATCAGTCACTTTTTTATTTCATGGCTGCAATCTCCATCTGCAGTGAGCTTGGATCCTAAGAAAGTAAAATCTGTCACTGCTTCTACTTCAGTGATGGGATGTAACTGGTTCCCCCACTGCACATGCGCGCCAAGCACTTGGTGTGCATGCATGCCTACAGTGCTTGGTGCATATGCACGGCCTCTTTGCTGTCCTTATGTTGTGGGTGGATGGGTGGGTTGAAGGGTGTGTGTGTGTGTGCTTATTTTTTTTATTTAATTATTTTTTATTATTTTTCTTTGGCTCCACCCATGGCGCCATGACATCATGATGTTAGCTCCACCCACACTGTGATGATGATGTCATGGTGGGGTAGTAAAATTTTTGACATCCCACCACTGTTCTACTTCTTCCCCATCTATTTTCCAGGGACTGATAGGGCCTCTTGCCATTATCTTCGCATTATGCGCTCTGTGTATAAGTTGAATAAGCAGGCAGGTTGTTGTATCAAAAGATACATTCCCAACAACCATGTTTGTATGGAGTTCTAGAACTGCCAAAGTAACTTTTCCAAAATTCTGCATCCAGGTGCCACCCCCAAAACTTGGCAACTTGGCAACTCTCGCATGACTTTCCAATGGGAACAGGAAATGAGTGGCACACCACAAACAGTTGTAACTCTATGAGCCCACAAACAGTTGTAACTCTATGAGCAAGAATCTCTTTCCTCTCTATATACACAGAGCGGCATCTGGGGGTCCTCGCCAGAAGCCCGCGCGAGGAAGGGGTCGTCTACAGCATTGCCTGTCGCCCTGACTTACTGGCAAAGAAACCTTTTGGTTCCCTTTTGTCGCTAACCCTGGCAGTTACAAAGCGGGGCTAGCTTGAGTTTAGTTTAGCGCGGCCTGGGAACTGAGATCAGCAAAGCGCTTGCGCAAAAGTACGGTGGCCGGGAGGGGGGAACTGAGGCAAGATGGCGGCCGCCATAGCCGGGGTGGCCCAGAGAGCCTGCTGTTCCTGGATCTTGAGAACCGCGTGGAGAGGTGGTGGTGACCCTTTCGTAATTCTTGCTTCTGAGGGGAGGTCGGGGAGCTTTTCGTGGGCGACGGGAAGGAGGCTGCCTTGCCTTGCGGCTTTCTCTGGCCCTTTTCCCCTGGGGGTTATTATGGACTGCTTCCCCCCACACACACACACTGTCTTCCTTGCTTCCCGCCGCTCTCCGGTCCAGTACCTTTGCCCTCCTGAGTCCTCTTTTGCCCCATTGTTTGACTTTGGTAGCTTAGTGATTAAGACGATTGGAAGGTCAACAGTTCGAGACGGTGTGAGCGCGCCCGTCTCCGTCCCCGCTCCTGCCAACCTAGCAGTTGGAAAGCAAGAAATTGCAAGTAGATCAATAGGTACCACTCCAGTGGAAAGGTAAACAGTGCACTCCAGTGTTTAGTCATGCCTGCCACATGTCCACAGAAAAGTCTGCAGATGCAGACAGCGCTGACTCTGGCTATAAACGGAGATGGGCACCACTCCATATGGGCTGACAGGGTTTCTCAACCTTGGGCCTCCAGGTGTTCTTGGACCTACCAGAAGCCCCAAGTCAGCACTGAACCCTAGAGTCAGATACGATTAGCTTTCGAGCAAGGGAGACCCTTACCTTGATTACACACATGTAGTCCAGTGTTGCTCCAAGGGTATTAGGCGTTGCTCCAAGGGCACCAATTACTGTGGGTACAACAAACAGATATCTTCCTCCATAAACGCCAACTTCATATCATCATCGTCATCTTCCACCACCACTCCTTTGGGTGTTGAGGGAGATACAAGATTCTTGCTTTGGCACTTCTAGCAGCCTCCACCTGCATTCTTTGGTGTTCTTGTAATAGGTTTCTGATATCTCCACCTTCTGCTGGGTCTGCCTCTTGGTATTTGTCCTTCGCCTCTTTCCACATACAGTACTGTACGTCTTGTATGGAATTCCAAGACATTCTCCAAATGGGCAAACCACTTTATTTGTTGTCTGTATGTTGTTTAAAATTGTTCTATTCCAATTCTTTCTCTTATAATCTCATTCCTGATTTTATCCCTTCTAGTCACTCCAGCAGCCTTCCTCAGACATCTCATTTCCAATGGTTGAGGGGCCTTACAACACCTTTACCAAGAATGGTTACGGTGAATGGAACACCATAGCTTGGAGACATGACAGAAGGAAACAAAATAATTTCTGTTGTGGCAAAAATTAATAGAAGTTCTTCTTTTCACATAATACAAGGATCTGGGCTCATCAATTGAATCTAAGTGTTGGGAGATAAAAGAAGCACCATATTTATCTTTTGTCTCCTATTATTTTGATTCATTGTAACATTTAGTAACATTAAAAGAGGATATGGCTGCAGATCTTGACCTCCCCTAAATCACTTAGAGGACTCTCAATAGGCTGAGGGTTGGAGTCCCTAAATTCTTCTTCCGTGTCTAGGCCAAACATGAAACTGCCAAATAGAAGGCACCTTTTGGTGACTTCATTCTGCAGGTTTTTTTGCCTGACCTAGTGTGAGAAATTAGCAGGTTACTGTTACCAGGGCACAACTGATTGTGTTTCAAAAACACCACAATCTTTGATGATGTTCTTTTTGTGTACCCTAGTTCCTAAATGTAAGACCAACATTTCAAGTGGGGGCTGCTGGCAGCACACTGTTGTGAATGTGGAGAGATAGAGAATCTAGGTTACTGATGATGAACCTTAGAGAATGGGCTTTCTGAGACCTTCTGATATTGAAAGGGAGACATTTAGAGCTAATCTAATTAATCTATTGTTGCTGATGTCTGTGGGAAGCTGTATTGTTGTGCTTGCTTGTGTGTCATTTTGCTTGAACACACTCCCGTTTACCCCTGAATTTGGTGCATAAAAACCATGCCTGTAAGTTTCACTCCTTGTCTGAAGAAGTGGACTTGATCCATGAAAACTAACAATAAAAATATAGCAGTTAGTCTTTAAAGTGTTACAGTGTTTTTTATTTTGTTTTGTTTATTTTATTTTGTTTTCTGATATGCCTTTTAGAGACAGAGTGCCCAAGCTGCAACCCCAAACCCACTTATTTATTGGAAAGTGCCAGCAGAGCAGGGTGAACTCTGTGCTGGGGGGAGGGAGGAAGCGCTTCCATTAGGCTGCTGATCAGAGGGGTGGGCAAACTCTGCTGGGACAACACATGTGTCCTCAGAGAGGTCTCTGAGTGCCACCTCTGGCATGCGTGCCATAGGTTCGCCACCACTGATCTAGGTCATCCGCTGGTCTGCCGATTACTACTGGAAATGTGTTGATGAGGACTTAAGTTTGGCCAATGGCAAAGGCAAGAAGGTGGCTTCATTTTGGTAGTTTAAAGTCTTATTTAGACTTGAAAGAAGATTTTGATTTAAGCAATGATCCCAGATCCTTATATGATGTGAGAGGGAAAATACTTTTGTCAGTTTTCTCCACACCAGAAATGTTATGCCCTTCTGCCTTGCCCTAGTTACACATATTTAAGATGCATTTTTGGGTCTGTTTTTAACAATTTTAATCTTTTGAAAATTGCCTTGGGAGTCTTGCTGTGCAGAAAAACAGAAATAAATGCTTAACAATAAAAATTGGAGATGAAATTAGCCCCAAGAAGCTGAGTGGTGATTTAGTGTGGTTGACAGAAACTTTGATACACTTCTTGAAGATATCTTGGTCAATTATGTCATGGCAAAGCCACAGCCAATCAAGTAGAAAAAAGAGATTTAAAAAGAGAGCCTGACATTTTAACTGCCAGATAAGCCTGACTTGGTTATTGTTTTGTAGGAGTGTTGTTGTTGTTTTGCTCCATCTTCTATAATTCTCTATGAATTCTCCAGGCATAGTTCTAGGAGTTTGAGGCCAGAGACAGAATCTACGTTTCAATTGCTTGTTTGTCTTGCTTTTATTAGCATCCTGTTGCTTAAGAATGTTACATCAGGCCATTGGTTCTTTTGGCACTAGAACAGGCTTTCTCAACATTTTCATGTCATGGGCTGGATCAGTCCCCCTCAGACAGCTGAGTGGGCCGATCACCTGGTTCCGTGCGAGTTCGTGCGCATATTCTTGGATGTTTTTGGCACATTTTTGCCGCATTGTCACGCAAAGATGTGAATTTTAACAGAGTTCTTGGCAAAATGCCCGTTTTTGCCACATTTTCTGCACGTTTTTAGTGATTCTGCCATTTTTGATGGTGGCGGGAGGAACGAGGGCAGAGGGTCACATGAAATGGCTCCACAGGCCATAGGTTGAGAATGCCTGCAATAGGGAATCAAGTCAAACCTCCTGTTCAGTGCAGAAATCCAAATAAAAGCAGATCTGGCAGATGGTTTCCAATTTTCTCTAGAATGCCTCCAGCACTGGAACCTCCCATGATAATTGGTTCCACTGTTGTACTGCTCTAACAGTTAAGAAGGTTTTCCTGATATCCAGCCTATATTTGGCTTCCTATAATTTGAGTCTGTTATTACATGTCCTCCACTCTGGGGTAATTGAGAACAGATCCTGCCCCTTCTCTTTATTTTATTTATTTTATTTAGATATTTTAGATATTTGACAAGTATTATCATATCCCCTCTCAGTCTCCTTTTCTCAAGGCTAAACATGCCCAGTTCTTCCAGTCTTTCCTTCCTAGGCTTTGGTGTCCAGTCCCCTGGTCATCCTTGTTGCTTTTCTCTGAACTTGTTCCAGGTTATTGGCATCCTCCTTAAAATGCAGTGTCCAGATTTGGATAAAGTCCTCTAGATGTGGCCTAACTAGTGGGTAATTCCGTGTCAGTTCAACCAGGCTATCTCACCCAACATCTCAGATTTTGGTGAAACTTGGCTTATTTGTTCTACCCACAAAGATAAGTACCCATGCCAAATTTTAACACTCTAGCTCACTTTGTTTCCATTTTATAGGCTTTTGAAGTTTTGTATTTTTGGCAATTGTAACCAACGGATGTCGCAAAATGAAGGTCGCTGACATTTTGAAAATAATTTATAACTTTTTTATTTACCATCCAATCTTGATGAAAGTTTGTAGTCTTTTTCTTCAGAAAATGAGGATTCTCGAAAAAAATACATAATACCTCTAAGAAAACCTACTAAGTCTGAAAAAATATTTTCGTTTACATCTTTGTATTTTTTAAAAACCAAAACATAGGTCAGCGTAAAATTCCATATCACAGAAAGGGTATGTGATAATCACAAAATCTTTTTTTTCAAAATGATCCTTACTAAATGGGCTATCAAATGCAGAAAAAAATTGATGGGGTTTTGATACCTTTGTTGTGTTTCATTATGTTATATATTAGTTTTTCAAATTGTTTTATTCACCGATTTTACTGAGTAATAAGGATTTTAAGGGATTAAACTTCTCTAGGTTTAGACTATTATGAAGATTGGACAACTACCTATTTTATCATCAGTTGATAACATAATATTTTAACCAGAATTGTCTTCTTCAATAACTTAATTTTAGACTAACTCAACAACATAAAGAAACGATAAGGTCTGGAAACTTACCAATGTATTTGATATTTCCAATATTTACATTCTTCAACTTCTACAGTAACAAATTTAATGGAGGTTTGACATTTTCTCTTCAATTGACCTCATACATTTTTCAGAAAACCTGTAGGTCCTTCCAGTTGAAGTGTCAGGAGGATCAACAATTGAGAGTACATGCGGTATAGGCACAGCACAAATGTCCTCTCGCTTAGGCCAATAAAATGATGGGGATGGCCCTGCAGGATGTAAAAACTGAACTGTCACATCACCTTCTTCTTTGTTCACTTCAGTTATGATTCCAAAGTACCATAGATTGTCATATTTACAAGCCACATAGCACGATGGGTTCAAATTTTCTTCTCTCACAAATGATGTTAATTTGTTCTTTAAGTCAAATGTGAGGGCGGGTTTCTCGTCAGTACTGATCCTTCTTGTTTCCAAGTTCCCCAAACAGTCTATTGGCCTGTTCAGAATGTCATTTTATTAATTCATGCTGCACATTTGGAAGAAAGCTACAAAGACCTAACAAAAATGTTGCTATGTGAAAACCCAAGTCGTGAGTGTATGTTAAGACATTGTAACCTTTGCCCACCAAAAGGAAATCTGACAAGTTTTTTACTAGCAAAATTTGAAGATTTTGACGAAGATGACACCATTGAATTTAATCAGTGGATTTCAACTGAAAGAACGCAAATGATAAGACAAACAGCAAAAATTGAAGACTACATAGAAGACCTGTCATCTAAATTGGAAAAACTTGTTCCCCACTGTTTCATAGCAAAGTCACAATCACAGTTTTTTAAAATACTGAAGGAATAATCTGATACAAACATTGCTGCAGTATCAATGGATTTTAGTGAAAATTACTCTTTCACTATCCAGGATGAAGCCCAGGGATACCACTGGACATCAGACTCTTGCACTGTGCATCCTATTATAATTAACCTAAGCAGTGTAACAGGTGAAAGATTAGTCTCGTCTCTCTGTGTTATATCTGATGACATGAAACATGATGTTTCTATGGTCTACAAAATCCAAGAAATAGTAACAGAATTCATTAAAGAACAGTATTCACATGTAACAGAGATCCACTACTTCAGTGATGGCTGTGCAGGCCAATATAAAAATAAATTTAATTTTATTAATCTTTGCCTGCATGAAAAAGATTTTAAATTCAAGGCCCAGTGGCCGTTTTTTGCAACTAGTCACGGGAAAACTGAATGTGATGGGATTGGGGGTACTGTGAAAAGATTAGCAAGAAAGGAAAGTCTACAGCGACCTCTTGAAAATCAAATACTGTCTCCATTAAATTTGTTCGAGTTTTGTAAATCAAACATTACGAAAGTTAATTTTTATTTTATTTCTAAAGATGACATGTCAAAGATACGCTCTGACTTGGAGAAACGCTTTGTAGACATACAAACAGTTCCAGGAACCAGAGGTTTCCATAACTTTAAGCCAATAGACTGTTTGGGGAACTTGGAAACAAGAAGGATCAGTACTGACGAGAAACCCGCCCTCACATTTGACTTAAAGAACAAATTAACATCATTTGTGAGAGAAGAAAATTTGAACCCATCGTGCTATGTGGCTTGTAAATATGACAATCTATGGTACTTTGGAATCATAACTGAAGTGAACAAAGAAGAAGGTGGTGTGACAGTTCAGTTTTTACATCCTGCAGGGCCATCCCCATCATTTTATTGGCCTAAGCGAGAGGACATTTGTGCTGTGCCTATACCGCATGTACTCTCAATTGTTGATCCTCCTGACACTTCAACTGGAAGGACCTACAGGTTTTCTGAAAAATGTATGAGGTCAATTGAAGAGAAAATGTCAAACCTCCATTAAATTTGTTACTGTAGAAGTTGAAGAATGTAAATATTGGAAATATCAAATACATTGGTAAGTTTCCAGACCTTATCGTTTCTTTATGTTGTTGAGTTAGTCTAAAATTAAGTTATTGAAGAAGACAATTCTGGTTAAAATATTATGTTATCAACTGATGATAAAATAGGTAGTTGTCCAATCTTCATAATAGTCTAAACCTAGAGAAGTTTAATCCCTTAAAATCCTTATTACTCAGTAAAATCGGTGAATAAAACAATTTGAAAAACTAATATATAACATAATGAAACACAACAAAGGTATCAAAACCCCATCAATTTTTTTCTGCATTTGATAGCCCATTTAGTAAGGATCATTTTGAAAAAAAAGATTTTGTGATTATCACATACCCTTTCTGTGATATGGAATTTTACGCTGACCTATGTTTTGGTTTTTAAAAAATACAAAGATGTAAACGAAAATATTTTTTCAGACTTAGTAGGTTTTCTTAGAGGTATTATGTATTTTTTTCGAGAATCCTCATTTTCTGAAGAAAAAGACTACAAACTTTCATCAAGATTGGATGGTAAATAAAAAAGTTATAAATTATTTTCAAAATGTCAGCGACCTTCATTTTGCGACATCCGTTGGTTACAATTGCCAAAAATACAAAACTTCAAAAGCCTATAAAATGGAAACAAAGTGAGCTAGAGTGTTAAAATTTGGCATGGGTACTTATCTTTGTGGGTAGAACAAATAAGCCAAGTTTCACCAAAATCTGAGATGTTGGGTGAGAAAGTTAATTTTTTTTGGTTGAATTGATATGGAATGACCCTAGTGCTGAACAGAGAGGGACTAGTACCTCACTGGTTTTAGAGACTATACTGTTAATGCAACCTAAAGTAATAAGGTACAGTATTGGCTTTTTTTTTTACAGTCACAGCTCACTGTTGGCTCACATTAAGTCTGTGATTTACAACAATTCCAAGATCCCTCTTGCTCTAGGTATTAACTGAGCCAAGGTTTCTACATTAATCAAGCAAATGTAAAAGAAACTTGCTGTGGAGAGGCTAACCCCCTTCTTCACTTAGAAAGGCTTGCAATTAAAGTCGGTCACAGTAAAACCTCGCATAAAGAGTGCCTCGCTTAGAAACTAACTCACTTAAAGAGCAGAATTTTCTCTGAATGGTTGCCCCATTTAACAACTAAAGCCAACCAAAATCTTGCTTAACAACTAAATCGGGGTTCACAATCTCCCCCGCTGCCAGAAGTCACAGTTGGTCACTTACAGTGGTCTTTTGCTTAAAGAGCAAACTCGCTTAAAGAGCAATCCTGTGGAATGCATTATGTTCTTTAAGCAAGGTACCACTGTATTCCTAACCTGGGATTTTCTAAAACTAAACTAAATAAATAGCAATAATTTGGTTCTGCTATTTTGTACTGAAGACAAAATGGGTTGTCTGTTGTGTCCTTGGAATGAGGCTAGGAACATACATTATTCTGAAGCAAATACAAAGTTGTGATTAGTCAAGTGATGCAGTCTCTCAGGAATTCTTGTTTAATGCATTTTTTATGTTTAGAATACAGCTTGCTTTTTGCCTCTTTGCTTTCTGCTCCAATAAAAGCTAAAGAAAACGTAAGGTGAAAGGAGTTCACTGGCTCTTAGAAGATAAAATTAATAGGACTGGATTTAAAAAAAAAAAAAAAGAGCTGCAGTCTTGTAGCTTAATCGGGTTTCTGTCTGTCCATGTTGATACTGTAACTACGTATTTTAGTCTGAGGTTTTCTGTTCAAAATAATAAGAAAAGGGTGCTGTTTAGGAATGGACAGAATTTAGTCATTCCACTTTGTCAGTACATGTACAGTAACTGTTATGGTGGCCATTTCTCTTGTTCTACATGATGAGATGAGCAACTGAGAATTGCTGATTTACATTATTATTAGTAGAGAACCCCAATATTCCAGGGGGGGGGGATGTTTATTGTTTTCCAGTTAGAAGATTGGTAATAGGTGCATGTCTCTCAATGAGAATAGCTTCAAACTCAAAAAAGTTATTTTGACTACATTCCCAGATAGTATGGGCAATCAAAAATTTAGCTCTCCCAGGTGACAAATTGCCCTGTGACAAGTTGCCTGTCCTATTAATCTTTGTAATCTGAATCTGCAAGAAAATCTGATACTATATGTTGACTTGTTTATCAGTCTTCTAAGGCAGGAGTTCTCAACATTTTAAAGCCGGGGGCCAGGTCATGCTCCCTCAGACAGCTTCAGGGGTCTGACGACCATTTTGCCCTCCTACACCACATGGCACTTACTGGTGTGGTAGAGGCGGGGGTGGCACATGAAATGGTGCCATAGGCCGCATCCATCCCACAGAGCGCAGGTTGAGAACCCCTGTTCTAAGGCTTGGTAGGAATCTTTCCCGCGGCACAGGAATTTCACTTTGTGTTAGTGTTACAACTAACTAACATTAAGGAACATCCAAACATAAATGAAAGTTGGTCACTGAAAATGAGATGTCTGAGGAATGCTGCTGGATTGACTAGAAGGGATAAAATCAGGAATGAGATTATAAGAGAAAGAATTGGAAAAGAAACAATCTTAAACTACATACAGAGACAACAAATAAAGCAATTTGTCCATTTGGAGAGAATGTCTTGGAATCCCATACCTTTCAAGACGTATGTGGAAAGAGGAGAAGGACAAAGACCACAAGGCAGACCCAGAGGAAGGTGGAGAAAGAACATCAAATAAATATTACAAGAACACCAGATAACGGCAGTGGAGGCAGCTAGAAGGCCAGAGCAAGAACTTTTTATCATCCTCAACACCTGAAGTGATAAAAGAAAAGTTAAATAAGAAAAATCTGATTTTAAAAGACGATTCACCAACATGACAGGACTAAGGATGTTTGGAATCCTACCATTGGTATGACAAGAACCCAGATAGCTGCTTATTGTGAGGCGTACAGTGCACAGTGCAGTGCAGAATTAAAAGCCCAGGCTTACTGAAAACAACATACTAAAACATGCTTATTATTCATAGGATCAACTTAGAACAAATGTATATAGAATGGCAACTAGAACAGAGCTATAATGGTATGAACATGCTGGCTGGCTGAGTTTAAAATTATTTAACTGGACAGCTGCCCTAACTGATTATGATAACAGTGGTTATTTATTCTGTAAACAGCATTAAAATTAGTTACTGACAAGTATTGTACTTCATTGGGGATAGGGATTTTTCTAATTGCCTTTCCACGCAGTTAGCCATACTGATCCTATTGAAATTAGCTTCTGTATTGAACAGTTTTTATCCACTATTTTTTAAATCTTGTTTGATGTTTAGTTATTGAGCTTCCCCAAGGAGAAAGTTCCTTTTCCCCTCGCATTATAATTCTTTTGAATTGTTTCTTTTGAATTGTTTGAGCAAATATAAGTTTGTCTTTGCCATGTTTCAAATACTAGGTCAGTGATGGCGAACCTATGGCATGTGTGCCAGAAAGGGCACTCCCAGCCCTCTCTGTTGGCATGCACGCCGTCACTTCCTCTCTCCCCCAGCACAGAGTTCGTCCCATCTCTCTGCCAATGGGAGTGCTTCCTCCCTCCCTCAGCACAGAGTTCACCCCACCCCAATGCCAAACAGCCCAATGGGAGTGCTTCCTCCTTCCCACCAGGACAAAGTTCACCCTACCCTCTGTTTGGGCACTCAGTCTCTAAAAGGTTTGCCATCACTGTACTAGGCGATCGGTTTCAGGACTTAGTGCAAGTGGGCAGGTGTAAACCACAAATAATGGGAAGCAGACCCTGAAAGAGGGCTTTATAGGACCTGATAGACAGGTATTGGCACTTGTACTGCAGCCTGTAATGCTTTTACTGCAGAGTGCAGATTAACCACATGTTCTAGAACTATAGTGCTTACTGACACAGAGAACATAAGGCCAGAGTTTTGAGTGTTGTAAGCCCTGTTTCCCATGTGCTTGGGTGCATAATGCCTTAGTCTAATCTTGGTATTACAGGTATTTGTTTTACTTCCTCCAGCTACTCATTGGGAAGGGAAGCCTGTTGATCAAGATAAGCTAAATTTCTTTACATAGGTAGATGTAGCTAAAATACAGTCAAAAGCAGGGGTTCTCAACCTTTTTTAAGCTGGGGGCTGGATCACATCCCTTCAGACTGTTGGCGGGACTACGCTGAGCTCCCAACATTTCCCACCACCACCGGCGCTGGGGGACACGAGTCCAGGTAGCCAACACTCCCCCCCCCATGCTACCACTGCCAGCACTCCCCCCACGCCACCAATCAAGCCTGCAAACACTCCCTCCATGCCACCGATGCTGCCAATTCAGTGCTTACCAGCCTGTCGCGGGTGAAAGAAGGATCCTGCCTGTCCTTGTCTGCACTTAGCTAGAGCGGCACTCGGAAAAGACATAGACAGCGGCTTGCATCTGCTGCTTCTGCCACCAGTGCCGCTGTCCTTGTCCTTCTTACAACATCCACCCTGCTATGGAGCACAGGGACACGCCAAGACAGGCAGAGGGGAAAAGGACGGCAGCCAGAGCAAGGGCACAAGTTAAGATGCTGTTGATGAAAGGCCGCTGCATTATATTATCAGGACAATCTTCATGGCTGATCACCATGAAGATCACCAATATCGGAATTGGATATGGCACTTGAAGTAGTAGAAGAAGAGCCTTATTGTCTTTTCCAATAAATCTTGTTTTCTCATGATGTGTCCAAAGTATGTCAGCCTCAGCTTCATGATGTTTGCTTCTAGAGAGGGATTAGGCTTGATCTGATCTAGGATCCACTTGTTTGTCTTTCTGACAATTCAGTGCTTTCTTTTTGAGACATCAGACATTGACGGGTCAATTAACCTTCACTGAAGACTTCCTTTTTCCCCTGTCATATACTAGGGATGGCACACCTTTTAGAGACGGAGTGCCCAAACACAGGGGCAGGGTGAACGCTGTGCTAGTAGAAAGGGGGAAGTGCTTCCATTGGGCTGCTGGGCAGAGGGGCGGGGTGAACTCTGTGCTGGGGGAGGGAGGAAGTGCTCCCATTGAGCTGCTGGGCAGAGGGACGGGGCAAACTACTGGGGAGAAGGAGAAAGTGCTTCCATTGGGCTGCTGGGCAAAGGGGTGGGGTGAACTCTGTGCTGGGGTGACAGCATGTGTGCCATAGGTTCATCACCACTGTCATATACTATGCTTATAATATGTTACGTGCCTTTATACTATGAAATACTATAATTCATTCTTTTGTGTTACAGTGGTCGTCGGTATATTGGTGTGCCTAACTGGTAGCAAATATAGAGCATATGTTTCTCAGGGACCAAAATCTCTCTATTTTTTATTTTTTTTAAAATTCATTGTTATGGTTTGCCTTAGCAACTGAATAGGCTACTTATTCTAATCAGGGTAGTGTATGTTTATTGAGTGTTACAAGCTCACTGAAAGAGGAATTTTAGTGTGGATTAGAAGAGGAAGCCTTTAATTATGTGTCTATTCCCCAGCAGTTGTGTTCCTTTGTTGTTCAAACTTAAGTCTTTTGTTGTTTGAACTAAACACATTACTCTTAAGCAAATTTGAAATATATGTTTCTCAAAGCTGACTTTAAATTATTTTGTAATTAATACATTTATACTATAATGGCTGAAAACCTGTTACTGAGTCTAGTAAGTTACAACCAGAATGTGCCCCATGGAATCAACAAAAATTATAGAAGATTTGACTCACTAAACCTCCACAGATTCAATGAGCTTAGTTTAGTTGCAACTTAATATATTAACCATCAGGATTTCAGCCAGTTAATCAAATGTAGTGTTTAACCTTAATTAATCTTTAAATTAGGTATGTTTGTAGTAGGATTTTTTTTAAAAAAACACCACTAAGCGCTGTTCCTTCCTCTTAGACTTAGACTATGCACCTCTTTGAGAATGATGTCCTTGAGCAGTTGCCATACTAGTCTGGCCAGGTTATCCTACTATGGTAATAGAGTAGAGCATATTGTCAGTGACTCAGCACCGATTATCAGGCGTTGGTTAACGAACATGACAACCCTGAGGACTAACGGCCTTGGGTGGTGAAGTCCACAGGGAAGGGTAATGGTCCCAACATGGATTAAATCCAACTTGAATCCATCTTGATGGAGGACAGCAACTTCATCAATCCTGGCCTCGGGTTGAAGAGGACTTTGTGTGCCAAAAGGACTCAGGACCAGAAAGTGACCGGCAGAACTGGATTAGTGGTATGGGTGTCACACTGCGATGTGGAAGGCAAATAGAAGACCACTGCATTATATTGTTGCAAGGACAGTCTTCATGACTAAACATCATGAGGATAGCCAATATTCGGAATTGGATATGGCACTTGGAGAAGAAGAAAAAGAAAAATGGCCACCAGACCCTTTGAAGTTGCCCATCTTAATATAGGAGGAAGGGCCTTTTAAGTGGTGGCTCTGCATCTTTGGAATCAGCTACCCTGAGGTCAGGCTCTTTCTCTGGAAGACTTCAGGAAAGCAGTGAAGTTTTTTTTAAAGAACTCTCCTAGCTTCTTCATACCTCTCAGGCTTCTGATTTTATTGTTATTTTTTTGTGAAAGATAGAATGAATAATAAAATGGCCATAAATTGTTTTAATGGGTTTGAAAAGTGGTCCTGATTAAACAAGCAAGAGAAATTTGGAAATTAATTACTTTAAATATAGGAACCTACATAAACTGTTCCTAGCAGGATTGTGTTATGAGTGGCATTTCTCTTTGTCCCGTTTATACAGGGGTACCCAAACTTTTTGAGCCGCAGGCCGGTCACATGGTTCAGTGGGCCAGTCATGTGATTGCTCCCATCGGAAGCCTTGCAATCTGTTTTGCAACAGGATGAGATAGATTTTACGCTGCCATTTTCTCTGCTTAAACCATGGGTACCCAAACTACAGCCAGTGGGCCAGATCTGGGCCCTGATGCCAATTCACCTGGCCCACGCTGCTATCGTAGTTCCTGAAAGCAGAAGTAAAATGTGCCCAGATGGGCGCATTTTACTTCCACTTCCAAGAACGACAAGGGCAGCATGGGGTGAATCTGGGCCACAGGCCATAGTTTGGACACCCCTGCTCCTATACATGAGGACACACCTTTTCTAAGAACATATTTACACATCATGTTTCCAGATAAGAAATTTTATTTTTCCTCCCAGGAAGAAAGACCATATTTATATAAATTAATAGACAAATCAGTTAAACTTTCTGCAGTTGGATGACAAACATGCTTTCTGTTGGGGTAATGACACTTTGTGTTTTCTTTGCAGGCTATGACTTCATTCCTTCTTATGGATCCCATTGCCAGTATACTACATTGGCACATGTTTTACAGACACATTGCTATGTTTCTGTACCTTGCAACGTCACAGTTCAACAGTACAGGCAAAGCAGCTTCTTCAACAAATGTAAGTTGCAAACAATGCACAGAGCTTACAGCTTAAAACTTGGAGCAAAGCTTGTATAGCTCTACTCCCTCTCAGAGCCAGAGATAGGGAAAGTAACTTTTCTGGGCTACAGCTCCCAGAATCTAAAAAAGTTATGGCTCTCAAGTAAGTTTTCCCATCTTTGCTTAAACCAGAACCTCTGGCCAGTTAACATGCTTGGTATAAGTCAGTCATCCTTTGTTGTCACAATCTGGCAGCGATTCAATACCATTGTTGTGGAGACAAATGGCATTACTGTATTGTGTTCCAAAGTTTAAGTATTTTTCAAACCCTTATACCCAAACAAATCTGAATGCAGAAGATTTAGATTCTAGATACTTATACCCAGTTATGCCTAGATGAAGATTTTAGTTTCTAAGAACTTATGCCCAATATCCTTAGAAAAGAGTTTAGGTCTTTGATGAGTTCTGTTTTAACTCACCAGCCGCTTGCTCGTGTGCCAATTGCAAACAGCACTTCTCTGCTTTTTCAAACCCTCATGAGCCAATTGAGGTAGAAAGCAATCCAGGAGAAAAGTTAATTCAAATCTGAGCTCTTTATTATTGATCAATATTAAGGAAGCCCTTGGCACTAACCCTACAAACCAGAGTTTGTTTAAGTCAATGGTGGGCATAAAAAACTTTTTCTACCACACTGTGGGTGTGGCCATGAGACTGGGTGGGGGTGGCCTGTTGGCCATGTGACTGTTCTTCACTATAGAGCTATGAAAATAGAAGAGGCTTCTATTTTCATAGCTCTATAGTGAACCTCCGAAGCCATCTCCCCCTTCCTCCAAGGCTTTTCTGGGGCTCTGTTCCAACCAGAAGTGCTTTCCCAGCCAGTCCGGAGTGGCTGGGAAGGCACTTCTGGATGAAACAGAGCCCCGGAAAAGCCTTGGAGAAAGGGGGGAAATGGAGCGGTTCATCTTCGAGGAGGAGAGGGTGGGGAGGTGGGCATGGCCAGCCGGTTTTGCTACTGGTACCGGCAACCCAGTGCGAACCACCTGGTGGCCACCACTGGTTTAAGTCCCCCTGTGGGGCGTGAACCCCACATTGGGAACTACTGATCTACAGTATATTTCTCCTAACACCCATATCTTGCTCCTTAGTGCCTGTTAGACACACATCAAATCAAATCAAAATCTCCTCAGCAAACAACTGCCCAACTATTTAAACTCCCGATTAGCATTCCATTTGGCTAGGGCTGTTCTGATTGTTCTGAGCTCAACTACTTCATACATATTAGATAGGCAATTTGTCCCACCCTGCAAACAAAATAAAACGAAGCCCCTGTCTCTCCAGTGCATTGACATTTTCTTGATCCCTGGTTTCGTTTACAAGCTTCCGATTAAATGATATTTGAACCTGTTGCCTTTTACCCCTTGCCCCACTTTGAATGGTTTTTAATCTGGATTATAATTTGTATGAATTATGCATGGCTGTTGCTTTATTGCAGTGACAGCCAATGAAATCTGGAAGGGAGTTTTGGCACAGTCTACTTCAAGTGGAAAGAGAGCGAGAGGGAAACGGACCAAGAAGAAGATAAAAAAAGATCTCAATAGAGGCCAACTCATTGGAGAAGGTAAATTGATGCATTTTGCAGAGATCCAGCAATCATTTTGTTCATATCAGTTACTTTATTGTGAAGAGAGAGTGTGACCAGATAGAGAAGCTGTCTTAGTCTCCATTGAGGTGATAGAGCCATTCATATACCATTTATATTGATATTTTCATTCATATAGAAATGTTCACTTTATCTCAGGTGATTTCAGGGCAGGTAGTTTGGGGTAGCTGTCCAGAAGATACGATGTTCATGCTTTGTATCACCAGCACAGCCATATATCAGGCCTTTTGCTAATGTCTTGAATGGCCTGCCTTTTTTTAAATAGAAAACTCCACTTCCTGAAACAAATGTAGTTTTAGTGGGTGAAGGACTCCCTGGTCTTCAGAAACGGGGTCCTCCATGCAGCCTATGAACCATGTGTTGCCTACCCTCAACTTATGTAAGAACAGAAGGAAGTTAGACTTGAAGTATCAGAAAATGTTTGATGAGTTTCAGGTTGAGGGTTTTTTTTAAAAAAATGCATACAGTAAAACACCGGATAACGCTAAAACTTGGTTCCACAAGTCTTAGTGTTATCCGATTTTTAGTGTTATCCGATGCATGTTAAAATCCTAAGGGATGGATTGGATAACGTTAAAGTTTCATAGAGATATATTGAGACTGCACAGGCTTTAGCGGTTGTTATCCGATCCATCCCATAGGACCTTAACATTATTCGATCCAATTCTCCTCCCCAGATTACTTAACGTTATGCGATTTTAGCATTATCCGATCCAATCGTTATCCGGTGTTTTACTGTATCTGCATTTGCCCTGGTGGCACAGTGGTTAAACTACTCTACTGTAGACAAAACATTGTGAATTCGATCCTGATGGGAATTAAGGTTGAGTCAGACTTCCATCTTTCTGTGGTCGGTAAAATGAGTACCAAATGTGTTGGGGGCAAATGCTAATTAACTTGTGATCTGCCCAGAGAGTGCACTAAGCACTATGGGGCGATATATACATGTAATTGCTAATGCTAATTGCTGTATCTCTCTTGCTGCACAATTCCAAGGTGGAACTTCCAAGGTATCTAAATAAATGTACCTTTAAAATAGAAACAAAGTTTTGTATGTCATTTAACTTCAATCTCATTTAATGTTATCCTTTTTTTGCCCTCAAGGAAAACAGATGAAAGTTAACATCAGAATGTTTATTCAGTAGTTTCCCACCCATTTCATTATTAGAGCCATGAACTGCAAAAACTGTAAGTGATTGGTATTCCTGTGTTCTGATTTCTTTAGGAAAATCTGGCTTCCTTTGGCCTGGCCTCAATGCTCCCCTCACTAAACAGGGAACCAAACAGATGATTAGTCAGCGAGATAAAGAAGAACAGAAGACACTGTTGGCAGAAAGGCTCCGTCAGCGGGAGGAATTGGAGAAAGGAAGGAGGAAAAAGATAAAGAGGGAAAGAGGCTGGACTGGAGCCAGCTGGGGTGGCATCAGTTTAGGATCACCTGATCCAGGGCCTAATGGAGGTAAGAAAGCTACAGAAGTGGAGGGTAGTTTAATGCACAAAAGGAAGTTCATATAGATCAGTGATGGCGAACCTTTTCGAGACTGAGTGCCCAAACTGTGACCCAAAGCCCACTCTGTGCTGGGGGGGGGGGGGGAGGAAGTCTGATTTATAAATATGTTTCATTAGGATTTTAGAGGTTGCTTTTATTCATGGATTCTCAACCTGTAGCCCAGAAGCCCTCCACTGCCTCCACCACACCAAGAAGTGCCATCTGGTGTGTGAAGGGCAAAATGGCCATCTGGCCCCTGAAGCTGTCTGAGGGAGCGTGAGCTGGCCTCTGACTTTAAAAAGTTGAGAACTCTTGTTTTTATTGATAACTAGGTATTTCCCATACCTTGTTACATTTTAATTTCATGTTTATTGCTTTTCCTTTTTATTTACATTGTTTAATTTATATTGCTACTGCTAATCATTTGAGCACTGTGTACTCTGTCATGGTGGAAAAAAATAATATAAATTTAACAAAGAATAATAAAAATTGTTAATAAAATTAACAATTGCATTACCCCACTTAGCTGCACCATTTTAATAATTTTTGCTATGGTGACAGTGGGCCAAGTCTTAAATGCTACACAACGTATTTTATTGGGATATTATTTCTATGTTTCTTAGAAAATATGGAATAGTTGGTTTTGATGGATTATACATAATTATTTTATTTATTTGGGCAGTCTGACAGCCTTTTAAATTGAAGTGCACCAGTTGGACTGAGGCATCATGACTGATCATGAGTGGCTCTAAGGCATATTTCTTTTTCTTTCCCCTTGTAATTGTAGGAGCATGTGCAATTATTAAATTCTGCACTTCTTAACTTTAAAGTAGAGAGAATTCATGCCTCCTCCTTTGAACTGCACTACTTAGGTATATATATAGTTTAAAAAATAATTACTAGAACCTAGAATAACTTACGCTAGACAACCACTCCTAAAGGCTCTCTAGCCACCATGAGTGAATCTGCAAGCTATAGTTTGTAAAAGTAGTTTTTCCATATATGGCCTATTGTATTGTCAGGGTGACAGTGGTGAATATTTTAATAGTTTGATCTAAGCATGGTGGCTGAGACAGCTTTTGGAAGATAATGTATTGATGGCTGTTGTTCTATGTCACTGAAAGACATCTTTTTAATTAACAGAAACATATGAAGACTTTGACTCCAGAGTGATTGAGGTAGGTATTCCTAAAATTGACAAAAATTTATTTCTTTCAAAGTCAGAAGATACTGCTCAACTTCTAATATTATTACCCCCTTTGGCAATAGGTATAGAGTAATGGAAACCGAACCAACCAAGGGAATTCTGTAATTAAGTTGAATTACAACTGCATGCTCAATAGCTATTATTTTCAGTTTCTCCTGTGCAGCAGCAGGCTCAAAGGAAGCTGTAGCTAATTTAAGCAAAATTGTAGGATATAATTTAAAGAGAACACTTTTAAACGTAGAGGAAGATTTCTGTTTCATTCTCAAAAGGCATGAAGTATATTGTTGACTACTTGAAAGACAACTTTTCTGGTCAAAATGCTGTTTGTGTGTGTGTTACTCTTCTATCCCACCCACAAAGGCATGTTCTTTGTGAGTGATGTCTCCCTATTCCAGGGGAAAACAAATATGCATGAGGTTTTTTTCCTCGTGATTTCTCCTTTTGCCTTTTTTCTCGACTAGGTTTGGAGATATACTCCTCTCTAGGACAAGGGAAAGTACCACCTTCCTTGATCCATGAGCAATTCATTGCATTGATGATTTGCACAGGAGCACCTCTCTTCTAGGGACTTCAGTAGCTTAGTGGCTAAGACAGTGAACTTGATGACTAGAAGGTTGGCAAGTCAGCAGTTCAAGCCCCAAGTGTTGTGTGAAAGAGTGAGTTCCTGTCTGTGTCCCAGCTCCTGCCAACCTAGCAGTTCAAAAACAAGAAAATTGCAAGTAGATAGGTACCACTTAAGTGGAAAAGGTAACAGCGTTCTGTGCACCCTGGTGCCTTGTCATGCCTGCCACATGACCATGGAAATGTCTGCAGATGCAGATAATGCTGTCTCTTTGGCTGTAAACAGATGAGCACTGCACTCAAGAGTTGGATAAGACTATATTTCAAGCAAGAGCAACCTTTAGCTCCCTTCTAGTAACATAATCTCTGGTTGGGTTTCCCAATGTAACTTGTTTTTCATGTTCTTTTTCTTTCTTTGCTCTTAGATTCTTCTTTCCCATACATATACGTTGCACTCTTCTTTGCCCTCTTTGCACTCAGTTTGCGTGTTATTAATCAATTGTGCCCACTCCTCGACCAGGAGGCCCTGCTCATGGTCACCCATGACCTGGTCACCTCCCGTTTGGACTATTCTAATGCGCTCTACATGGGGCTGCCCTTGATGACCATCCAGAGACTGCAGTTGGTCCAGAATGCAGTGGCCCTGCACAATGGTGGGGTGTAGTCATTTCGCCCACACCTCGCCACTGCTGCAGGAGCTGCACTGGCTGCCTATATGTCTCCGGGTGCAATTCAAGGTGCTGGTTGTCACCTTTAAAGCCCTTCATGGTAGCAGACCAGGATACCTCAGGGACCGCATCGTCCCTAGGACATCGACCGTCCCACAAGAGCAAACTGAGAGGGCACCCTCCATATACCATCCATTGGGGAGGCTTGCCTCTCCAGCATAAAGAAAAGGGCCTTCTCGGTCGTAGCCCACTCACTATGGAACCACCTCCCAGTGGAACTACACCTCCAGGTCCAGTTGCTGCCATTTAGGAAAGAATTGAAGACATGGTTGGCAAAATGGGTCTGGGGGCCGGGATTGTCAACAAGCTCCCCTTTCTGGCTTGTCTGAGGCTCCCCCCCCCCAATAATTAATATTTTAATGTTAAGGTTTTGTGGATTTTATATTTGTTTTTAGATAGTAAATGGCACACGGGGGGTGTAATATTGCTATGGTTTTAAGGGTTTTTTAATTGTTTTATATTGGTTTTAACTTGTGTACACCACCCTGAGTCCTTTGGATAGGACGGTATATAAATCTATTAAATTAAATTGTTCTCTGTCATCCTTATATGCCAAACTCTAGTTCTGTATTTGAAACAGACCAAAATTCTACATTGGTACAGTGGTACCTTGCTTAAAGAGCACAATGCGTTCCACGGGATTGCTCTTTAAGTGAATCACCATTGTAAGTGACAAATTGTGACTTCTGGTGGGGGGGATTGCGAACCCCGATTTAGTTGTTAAGTGAGTTTTTGTTAAGCGAAGCAAATATTCAAAGAAAAGTCTGCTCTTTAAGTGAGGCGCTCTTTATGCGAGGTTTGACTGTACATACTTTGGTATCCAATGCCAAAAGACTCAGGATGTTTTTCCTTCCCCGTTTAGCCCTCTTTGGTGCTCAAATCCTGCTCCAAGATGTTCCAGATGTCTGGAGTGAGTTTGTAGGGTGCTTGGGTAGATGCAGGAACTGAGGTGGCTTAGTGGTTAAGATGCTGATCTTGACAACTGGAAGGTCAGCAGTTTGAGACCCAAGTGCTGCATGACTGAGTGAGCTTCCATCACTGTCTCAGCTGCTGCCAACCTAGCAGTTTGAAAGCATGAAATTCCAAGTAGATAAATAGGTGGCACTTTGGTGGGAAGGTAAACAGTGTTCTGTGCACTCCAGTGTCTAGTCATGCCTGGCACATGTCCACGGAAACTTCTGCAGATGCATACAGCACTTTTTTTTTGTTATAAACAGATGAACACTGAACCCTAGAGTTGGATATGACTGGCTTTCGAGCAAGGGCAACCTTTATATGGGGTGGGTGCAGAAGAGAGAAGAGGAATCACTGATTGTCATGGAATCAGTGGGATTTGACAGAAGTGTACTGTTGGATCTTGGCCTAAACTCCTTTTTGAAGTTTCTTGAACATTCAATTTTAAAACATTGGTCAACTTTTTGGGGTTTGTAGAAACTTTTCTCCCCTCTCCAGAGGTCTCATTATATGGGGAAGCTTCATTCTTGACTGTTTACAGCAGCTTTCCCTTCATATCAGACATGTGTGTGTGAGATACGAGTTATATTCCATCTCAGTTGACACATTTCCAGTTCAGAAATGCAGGTTTATAAACTTTTCATAGATCAAGAGCTGTTTGCTCACCATTTGCTGATGTCTACCTGCATGTCTATGGGGCCTTCCTTATACTTTTCTAGAAATAATTGATCTACTGTAGTATGTTTTTGGCATTTTATGTAGCTAATCACAGCTCCTCTATGATGTTTGTGCATCTTGGATGTTTGTGCACCTCAAAGAATAAGGCATAAATTGTTTCTTCTTAGATGATGTTTCAGATTTTGTAAAATATTTTTGCAAACTTTCTCCATCTTTCTTTTAGGCTTATACCGGATTTTAGGCCTTTGTTACATCAGGAGCACCTTTAGATTAGCTATCCATTGAAGTCAGCAAATTGCTGAATCCAGTTTTAGACCATTTCCACGAGGATTTCATTTTTTATTGTTAGCAGGAGAAGACAGAAACACATGGACAAAGCTTAGCACAAAAAAACCAAAAACAAATCACAGTTCCATATGGCTTAAATTTTAAAACAGCATTGTATTTTATGTTTTAGCTATTCAGGGAAAGGACAAGCAGGAGCATCTATGAATTTTAATCCTGAAGAAAATATAAAGGGGGGGGGGGAGGGAGATATAACATTTGAACGTAAGTTCTCGCCTTCCATATAAGCGAAATACAGTAATACCTCAGATAACGCTAAGACTTGGTTCCACAGGCCTTGGTGTTATCCGATTTTTAGTGTTAACAGATGCATGTTAAAATCCTATGGGATGGATTGGATAACGTTAAAGCTCCATAGAGATACATTGTAACCACACAGGCTTTAGCGGTTGTTATCCGATTCATCCCATAGGACCTTAACGTTATTCGATCCAGTTCTCCTCCCCAGATTACTTAACATTATGTGATTTTAGCGTTATCCGAGGTAAACGTTATCTGAGGTATTACTGTATGTTAATTTGGTTCAAATTACTCTAGCCGTCAGCATGTGTTCATTTCAATCTGACCTCCAGTTGCACTTCTTTTCAACACACCATTCATCACCTTAAACCAGGGGTTCCCAATCTAAGTATCCGTGGGCAGGATCCGGCCCATGGGGCCATTTCATGTGGCCCTCCACCTCTCCAATGGCATTTGAGAAACAAAATGACCGCCCCCTTTGAAGCTGTTGGGACAAAATGGTGGCCTTCACCACCACCCGTCGTGCAGGCGGTGCAAAATGCCCATCCGGCCCTTGATAAACCAGGGATCTGAATCAGTAAAAAGCTGCATCATAAGTTCCAAAAATGCTGCTTAACCACTGAGCCACCACAACCCCTTCAAAAATGTTTAAATAGTGTGAATAATAGATCCCTTTTTCAGTTCTCTTCAATATCTTCCCTCAGCCTCTTTGTTCTCTTTGATCCCTATTATATATCTTTATGTTGGTGGAAGGTGATGACGTCATCATTTAGCTCAGATAAAATTTAAATACTTCCTACCTCTTTGTTTTAAGTTCCAAAAATGTTGAGAACTTCCCTTTGCCCTGGAGAAGCATTCAGAAACTTTGAGATGGGCAGGGGGAGCTTCTCACTACCAAAAATTGTTGCCAGATTACAGCCTCCTGGGATGAGGAACAGTGGCAGTGGTTTTTGGCAGTTAAAATGTCCACACACACACACACACACACCCAAAAAAAAAGCTCCCAAAGGCTTTCTTGGGGCAAAAGGAAACCCTAGGGAGCCTCGGAACCTAAAATGGAGGAATTTACAAGCGTTATATTGTAATATATGTATGCTTGTTTAGGGTTATTTTTTGTTGTTGTCTTGTGTTTTTTCTGTCTTTTTTGTACTGTAATAAAAAAATACAAAAAGAAGGATACCAGTAACTGAAAATGTTATACAGTTCAAATATTAAAAACTAATTATATATAGATTATTTTTTTTAAAAAAAATAAAAACAGGGTTTTTAATGCAACATGTTACAGAAAAGGACCATAAAATGGGGAGGTAGAATTTTTTTTGATAAATTTAATGATGGCAACAAATTGAGGATGGAAAGTTTTTATTTTTAGTTAATTTAATTTAGCCTATGCAATTTTATGACATCAGCTTCCGCAGGCATAAATTTATGGCAACAGCGTTTTGGCCAGGCTGAATAGTTTCTTCATTTTGAATGGGTAGCCATTCCTGTGAGTCATTCTAACATGGATCTTTCCTAAGTGAAAAATAATTCTTATTTTAATCAAGTATGGCTATATTATACTGCATGGTGCAATTCGTCTCCAACAATGTAGTAATGACAGGAATTTTCAGAAAAGCAAAAAGTGTGTGATTGGATTTCTGCACGATTGTTGATCTGAACAGTATTTTTCAAATGTTGAAACGAGAAGCTTGGTTCACTTTACAGCAAGTAATTAGGAAATCTGGCAAATCATGTGATAGCAAGTGAGACTTCTGAAATAAATTTAGTCTTTGCAGTCTAAATCAGCCTTTCCCAACCTAGTACACTCCAGATTTGGGTGACATCATAATTAGGTATACAGCTAACTTATATGAGTATTGTAGTCGAGCACATCTGGAGAACCCCAAGTTGATAAAAGCCGGTCTTGGGAATAATGAGGGGTTTGCATGAGATTATCTATGTGTATGTGTCTGTAATTTCCTTAGTATATTTTTCTTTCTGTTAGGAGAGAAAATATTGACAGAAAAGTAGCTGAATGTTGCCCTGGCCTACACTAATCAGTGTTTCTTTGAAAATTAATTAGACATGTGTGGTATGCGGGCCAGACAGTCACCTTGGCCGGCCGGCTATTTTGACCCTCCCCTCCTTGTTAATCTTTTTAAATTTTTAAGCTTTTAGTATAACTCTTGTGTTCTATTGTCTTGTAAGCCGCCCTGAGTCTCTTGATGAGGGTGGGATATAAATGTAATAAATAAATAAATAAATAAGAAACTCCTTTGTGAACAGAGGTGGCAGAGTAACATTACTGGTATTTTATGAACAATAGCTCTCTCCTGTGTCTCTCTAATCTGTAATTTCAATTTATGTCCAAGTGTCCTTGAGTCCCTAAAACACATATTCCCTAGAAGTCTTGTTCTGACCCTTGTGTCTGGATTGTAAAAGCAGTGCTCTGTGGTAGTATAGAAAAGCACAGACCTAATTGCTTAAACAGCCAGATGAAAGAACAGTCGTAATGAATAGTACATAAGCCAACATAAAATTAAAACTCACAAGTCCCTTGTGTTTTAGTTCAAAAACAACTGAAAGAAGTTTCTTTAATGTGCCAGGTGGGCATTCAACTATGGAATTAATATCTCCAGTGGCAAACTTGAAGCTAACTTGGCTTCATACTCACATATCTCATTTTCATGGCTATGTTTTGAGGTTTCCAAATGATAGTTTGTGATGCTGAAGATTTCATGTGTCCCTATCTACATATCACCCCACATATCCATGGGAAATATGTTCCAAGACTTTCCATTGATACATGCAACCATGGATAAGAGCAAACCCTGCATTTAACATACATACCTGAGTCATAGAAGCAGAAAAGATGTTTTAAATGCCTCCATTTTACACAAAATGTCTTCCTGGTCTATTCCTTGTAAACTTCCATTGCAGACAGTGGCCTGTCATGACTAGATCTAGTAATGTGCCATAGAAATACATATGCTATACTGTATATTATGTATTTCAGCAATTTTAATTAAATATTTTTAGGCTCATAATTAACTGAAACCACAGAAATGGAACCTGCAAGGGGGGGGTCAGTCTGCTCCCACCAACCCCCGGATTTCATCACTTTATTGAGGTTCAGTGTTGGCAACACCATTTAAGAGCAGAATGACATCTTAGGGCAGGGATTCCCAATCCAGCCCATGGCGCCATTTCATATGGCCTCCCACCCCTCCAAAAGCATTCAAGGAACAAAATGGCCACCTGATTGAAGATGTTGGTACAAAATGGCCACCCCCACCGTGCAGGCAGGGCAAAATGGCCATCCAGCCCTCGAAGCTGACTGAGAGAGCATGACCCGGCCCCCAGCTTGAAAAGGTTGGGAACCCCTGTCTTAGAGGTAGGAATTTAGAAAGGTTTTCTTTGTGACAGTTATCCTCTAACATGCAGTTTCCTCTAACATGCAGTGTCTCTGTACTTCCTTGACTTTAGCAGCTTCCACACAGAGCACCAAGATGCAGTTCAAACATGGACCCTGTTAAGGATGTGTTGTCACCTAGCTTTATAAACTTTTCGCTTGGGAACTTTGTCTTTTGAAATAGGAGCTAAACAACCTACATTGCAAAATGCCATAGAGGCTGCAATGTCTCCCTAATGAATAACTATCTCTGCCAAAGAAAGAATAAAATGATTTCTTTCTTTTTTGATTGACAGGCTAGCAGTGGCAGCATTATTAAGTGTCAGTATTAACATGGTTTATATCTCTTTCTTGTTATTGTTGCTCTTTGCAAAAGACAGCCAACTAGGAAGATCATGGTTGTTCTTCCATCTGTGAACAGGTTGCAGAGGGATTTTTATGAATCCACTTTGCATATAATCTCTTCTCTCTCCAACCTAGTTTTTAACTTTTTTGCAACTGTCTTCAGTAGTCATGTACAGAAGAACTGGTTTGACCTGATAGGTGCTAGAACTTGGAACAGTTACTTTTTGTAACTGTCTGAGGGAGAGAAATAAAAAAACTAAATTGCAGTTAACCAGATTTTTTTTAAAAACAACAACCCTAAATTGCAGTTAACCTAAATCTCATTGCTTTTTTGGGGGGGTGCGGGTGCGGGGGTGTTAGATTGAAGAAGGGACTGCAGTGGCTCAAGTGGTTAAGATGCCGAACTTGATGACTGGAAATTCAGCATGTCAGCAGTTTGAGACCCGAGTACTGCACAACAGAATGAGCTCCTGTCTCTGTCCCAGCTCCTGCCAACCTGGCAGTTTGAAAGCAAGAAATTGCAAGTAGATGAATAAGTACCACTTCAGTGGGAAGGCAAACAGTGTTCCGTGCACTCTAGTGTTGAGGCATGCCTACCACATGTCCACAGAAATGCCTGCAGACGCAGACAGTGCTGGCTCTTTGGCTATAAGCAGAGATGAGCACTGAACACTAGAGTCAGATAATACTGGCTTTTGAGCAAGGGCGACTTTTACCTAGATTGAAAAACAAGTGGTTGCATCTCAATTCCCTATTCCTTAATGGAGGCTCTTTCCATCAATGAAGGTGCTTTGGACTCAATCCATCGGGCTCAACTGGTAGCCTACACAATGTTTTCTTAGCTTGTTCTTTGTTCCTAGAAGATTAGTTTTATGCTGTTCGATCCTTCCTTCACCACTCTTTCTTACGAGTAAGAGGTAATCAAGGAAACTGCAGGGTAGTAACCTTTGGAGGTCAATTTATAAAGCTGCTTTAAAACACCAGATTTCCCCCCATTTTTCTAATCTCAGTCATGTCCACATTCAACTTGCAATTTACTCATGGGGTTTAAATCGGGGATATAGAGCAAAAGGAACAGATTAATGCATACTCAGCCTTTTCAGTTACTTCTACCTTTAAAAAAATAAAATGGACAATCCAGGCAGGTTCTCCTCACCTTTCTTCAGTTTTGCTCCGGATATGTTTGTTGCTTGAAGCTCAAGGAAATGGCAGAAATTAAAAAGGTGTGATATACATCAGTCTGTATATATTTAATGGAGACTCTGGTGGGAAACCAGTAAGACACGATGGAGGTCATGCGCAGTAGGTCAAAACACATGAATATCTTATAGATGCATCCTGCATGGTTTCATTATTTTTCAGAACCACCATGTGCTCAGATCCAGGTTGTGAACTGCCCAGAGTGTAGACTAAGCACTATGGGGCAGTATATAAGTGCAATTGCTATTAAAACCTGGCACATCTTAACTTCTGCATAAATATGTTTTAGTTTGAAATACAGGAGAACCCTGTATAATGAAAATAATTCGTTCTACGAGGCATTTCATTATACAATTTTTTCATCACGCGATGCATGTATCATACAACAAAAATCCTTATGGGAAAAATCATAAAACGAAAATCTCTATGGGAAAAATCGTAGAATGAAAACATTTTTGTTGTACAATTTTTCCCATAGAGATTTTCATTGTACGATTTTTCCATTAGACATGCATTGCATTGTATAACAAAAATTTTCATCATACAGGGCACAATGGTTTTTTCAAATCCTCTTCATTGTACGATTTTTTTTTTCTGTAAGAGGTATTCGTTGTATGGGTTCTACTGTATCTCCATTCTCCTTTATGTATTTCAGTGGGCATCATGAGGTTATAAATGAAACAGTTTTCATATCTGCAAATGTTCTAATGTCTAGTATTTTACTAGGCAGTCGTGCATTTCAGATTTTTCTTTCAGTCCAGAATATGAGAGAGAGAGAGAAAAAATAATTGCCAGGACTCAGTGAATGAAGGGGGGGGGCATATCATTGTTTGATGTCAGGATACTTAATGTAGTAAAAGCCCATGGCTGTCTCTGCACATTATCAGGCTTGAAAGGCCCCTACTGAGTTTTAAAAGAGATGTGATAGCTCTGGTTGTGATGGGTGACTGGTCTCATTTCCCTTCAGAGCTGGAAAGAAACAGCTGACAAGGACAGTTTGCATTTTCTCTTGGACTTGTTCTTCAACCTGCTTTGTTTCCCTGTACTGCTGTTGCCACCTTCTGGAAAACAGACGAACGAATTTTCATTCCCTTTAAACCCCATCAGCTTGGCAGGCAGCTAGCCTTGTGTTTCTGTTTTTGTGATGTGCGAGCAAGTTGCTTCTGCCTCAGGGTGACACTCTGATTTAACGATCTCCAAAAAATCCAATCGTCTAGCACAGGTCTTCCAACTGAAGGTTACAACTTCCTTTTTTGAGTCTCTCCAGCTATTATTTTTTTCATCTTGTCATCTTCAGCGTTTCTGAGTACTGCTCTGTTTTCTCTTGGGCATAATGCGCTCAAAGTCTGATAATTTCCATTTCTAGAAAGGGATCAGGCTTGATCCATTTGTTCAGTTGGCAGTTCATAGCATTCATAAGACCTTATTCCAACATTGCTTTTCAAATTAATCACATTTTTCTCAGCCAACTTTGTTCGTTGTCCAGCTCCCATATCCATAGATAGTTCCTGAGAATAGTGGCACATGGATGAATTTGGCTTTGGTCTCTGCTTTTACATCCTTATACTTCTAGTCCTATTAACACTGCCCTTCCATTGCCCTTAGTCCAGGGGTGCCCAAACTACGGCCCAGGGGCTGGATACGCCCCCCCCCATGCCAATTCATTCATTCATTCATTCATTCATTTATTCATTTATTTGTTCAGATTTATATTGCTGCCCACTCGCTGAAGTGACTCAGGGAGGTTTACAGTCAAAACAGCAACAGTACAGTAACAGTCATAAAATACAACCTCACAAAACAACCAAAGCAGAACACAGACTAACTCCCCTCTGGCCATTGATGGGGGCCTGGAGGTGGAGGCAAGGTCCTCAGCTGCCTGCCAGGTACGGGCGCATTTTACTTCCGCTTCCAGGAGCAACAAGGGCTTCATGGGCCGGATGAATTGGCATTGGGGGCAGTGGTGGGATGTCAAAATTTTTACTACCCCACCGTGACATCATCACAGTGTGGGTGGAGCTAACATCATGATGTCATGATGTGGGCGGGGCCAAAGAAAAAATTAAAATAAAAATAAAATTAAAATAAGCACACACATGCGCACACACACACACCTCAACCCACACACCCACAACACAAAACTGTAAATAAATTAAATAAATTAATAAAATAAAATAAAAAATGCATTAATACAGTGGGAGAACCAGTGAAAAGGTAAGCCCCAAAGGTGGTTCCCCCCAAAAGCTGCTACCAGTTCTCCAGGACACTGGGAAAAGTTACTACCGGTTCTGGAGAACTGGTGAGAACCTGTTACATCCCATCACTGATTGGCGCCCAGGCCTTAGTGACTGACTCCCTGAATCATGTGATTGGCCCACGGCCCAAAAAGTTTGGGCACCCCTGCCTTAGTTTGCCCAGGCCTTAGTGACTGACTCCCTGAATCATGTGATTGGCCCACGGCCCAAAAAGTTTGGGCACCCCTGCCTTAGTTTGCCTTTGATTTCTCAGCTGCAGGTTACATTTTGATTGCTGTGGTGCCAGGGAGAAAATTCTCAACAGTTTTGGTTTGTTCATTGTCAGTATTAAAAATATGTAATGTTCCTGTATTCCAAAATGTTGTCTTCTCACTCCTGCTTCATTATCTTCTTCTTTACAGCAAGTCATTGTTGTTTTCTTTGAGTAATATGGTGCCATCTCAGTATCTTATATTGATGTACTTCTACCAGTTTTCAATTCTCCTTCATCAGAATCTAGTTTAGTTTCTTGTGATGTGGTACGGTTTGCATATGGATTGACCAGATAGGGAAATAAAAAACCTTTCTTAAAGGAAAACCATTTGGTTGTTCCATCTTCAGCTGTAACACCAGTTTCTCGTCAAATGTTGTGCCATGCTTTTATGTAGGCTGTTATTAATGTGGTGTGTAACTTTGGTCAAGAGAAGGTTGTGTGAGGATGTGTTTCAGGACCTCTTCAGTAGATTTTACCCTTGCTTAGCTACTCTTAAGTGGGATGACCTGTTAACTAGGTAACGTTACCTTCAAATCCTACCAGCAAACCAAGAACAACCAGATTTCTTACTTCTGTCAGGAGAAACCTGGTTAGCTTTAACCACTGTTAAGATTGTTATTGATAACAATATCAATGACCTCATCCATCTTTTAAAGGTTTTTTAAAATCACTTTCTTCTGAATTGGAATTTATAATAATTTCAAATCAGAGATTATTCTGGGATGAAAGGATTTTTGCTGAAGAAACTCCGCTCAGGGGATGCTCAAACAAGGCTCCTTTCATGTCCCCAAGTGCAGCTCTCAGGTATCACAACCCGACCTTCCAGTCTCCAACGCAGTGTCTTAACCACTAACCCACTGGGGGAGCTGCTGAATTGCAGTTGTCTAGGCACCATAAAGAGTCTTAGACACCATAAAAATTAACACGTCTTTCTTCTTCTTTGCTTCCTCTTTTACCACATTGGGTGTCAAGGAAGATGCAAGGTTCTTGTTCTGGTACTTCTAACAGCCTCCACTGGTGTTTTTTGGTGTTCTTGTAATATGACTTTGATGTTCTCTCTCCACCTTCTTCTGGGTCTGTCTCATGGTCTTTGTCCTTCTCCTCTTTCCGCTATAAGCCTTGTAAGGTATGGAATTCCAAGACATTCTCTCCAAATGGGCAAACCACTTTATTTGTTGTCTCTGTTGTCACAAGTCTTTAAGGTGCTGTAATACTATTCGTCATTTTTCCCCTGCAGCAGATCAGTTAAGCTACCGCCCTAGAAACCTTTCTTAATGTAACCGTAGCTGTTGGGCAGGGGGGATTTGTGCTTGACAGAGCACAGTTCTTTTGCCTTCTCATAGTTGCTTAAAATTGTCTTCCTGGGTTTCAGAATAATAAATCATTCCTTGTATCAGGATGACTTAAGTCTGGCTTTCTACTCTGGCTCCCTTAAGGGGCCACCCCAACTAAAAAGTCAGGGGGGAAATAAAAGCAGAAGTGGCCAAAGACCTCTTGCAATTCAGAAGAAAATGATTGTTCTTCTTAATCTTTAAAGGATGGATGAGATCAGCAACCTGTTCAAAAGCAGAGCATATTTTTTTCCTTAATCCTTTTTTCCAGCAGTGGTTCAAGAAATATAGAAGTACAGCAGGCTCAGTACAGTCTTTCCATCTGTATGATTCCCTTCCCACACATCTATTTGAGAGCATTATGCCACTACTGTGACTCAGCTGTCTCCCTATATAAGCAAAGAGGAAATTCTGGAAAACACTTTTTTTCCCAGGGCTTCAAGAGCTGTTTCCTCCTATAAGTATGAACATTATGATATCTACTAGCAAATTATGAAAGATCAAAGTGAAAAGCTTAAGTAATAATAAACCTCAAGGGGTTAATAATATATTGCAGTATCTAACATAAAAAGGTTTGGGATTCTCTTGCCCACCTCCTTTTCTTCCAAATGGCTTACTGCAGCGGTTCAGTCTTCTAAAGCAGACATTTAAGGGTACACAGATTTATTTATTTTTACTATAGTGCAAGCAGTGGAATCCATCAGACATTCACCACTGGATTCAGCACTGGTAATGCAGTGGTTAAACTGCTGTCCTGCAACCAAAAGGTTGTGAGTTTGATCCTGACCAGGCTTCCAGCTTGACTCAGGCTTCCATCTTTCTGAGGTCAGTAAAATGAGTACCCAGCATGTTGGGGCAAAATGCTAATTGTGAACAGCCCAGAGAATGCACTAAGTGCTATGGGGTGGTATAGTTATTTATTTATATTTATTTTTCAAATTTATACCCCGCCTTGCTCAGGCTAACCTGACTCTAGGCAGCTTACACAGTATAAAGAAACAATATCACAAATTACAAAACAGATCAAAACAAACTCCAGCAAGACAAAGTCCTCTATCACCGCCCGGGACCCACGGTTTTCTCCCTTCGAGGCCAACTGGCCGAGGGAGAGTCCAACAAAGGGTGCGGCGTCGGCTTCTGCTTCGAGCCTCCCTCGGCCACGGGAGGCTCCTTTTATCCTCCCGGCCGGTGTCAAGGGGCGGGAGGGCGCGGCGGCGGCGACTTCTTCGAGCCTCCCTCGGCCACGGGAGGCTCCTTTTATCCTCCTGGCCAGTGTCGGGGGCCAGGAGGGCGCGGCGGTGGCGGCGACTTCTTCGAGCCTCCCTTGGCCACGGGAGGCTCCTTTTATCCTCCTGGCCGGTGTCGGGGGCCGGGAGGGCGCAGTGGCCGCAGCGGTGGCTTCTTCGAGCCTCCCTTAGCCACGGGAGGCTCCTTTTATCCTCCTGGCCAGTGTCGGGGGCCGGGAGGGCGCGGCGGCGGCGACTTCTTCGAGCCTCCCTTGGCCAGGGAGGCTCCTTTTATCCTCCCGGCCGGTGTCGGGGGCCGGGAGGGCACGGTGGTGGCAGCGGCGGTTTCTTCGAGTCTCCCTTGGCCACAGGAGGCTCCTTTTATCCTCCCGGCCAGTGTCGGGGGCCGGGAGGGCGCGGTGGCGGTGGTTTCTTTGAGCCTCCCTGTAACTGCTTTGTTTTGCTTTGGATTCTAAACTAGACCTCTTGTAGATCTGGGCTGTATGGCTAGCTTCCTATAGAAAATAAAGTGAATTCAGGCTCTCCAATATTTGTTGATCCAACTACACCTTTGTTGAAATAGCAGTACTGTACTTATACAGTCTACTAGTAGTATCATACTGCTAGTACAGTGATACCTCGGATAACGACTGCATCATATAACGCTAAAATCGGATAACGATGCAAAATTTCTAAAGAAATTTTGCATTGGATAACGATCTGTTAGCGTTATCCGATGCAGTCATTCGTAGCAGCAGGATGGCTGGAAAGCTGAACAGGGTTCTCCATTCGGCTTCCCAGCCACCCTGCAGCTGCGGAGGCAGGAGTAGGGTGGCTGGAAAGCTGACGGGTGGCTCCCCCGTCGGCTTCCCCAGCCACCCTGCAGCTGTGGATCGGGTTCCCTGACACCCCCCCCCCAGCCAGCAGGGGGTGCAGAGAGCCCAAAATGGGCAAAAAAACCTGGACTTTTTTTATCCATTTCGGGCTCTCTGCCCCTCCCCCCAGCTCCAGGGAGGTCAGGGGACCTGATCCGCGTTGTTTCCAAAGTTCCCCCACCTCCCTGGAGGCTGCAGCAAGCCAAAACATCAGGATTCAAATCCCAACATTTTGTCTTGCTGGGGAACAGGGCTTGTTTTTAATGTTGTGTGATCAATGCATCGCACAATGTTAAAAACTGGATAACAACGAGACTTGTGGAACTAGTATCCGAGGTACTAGTCTATATACTATAGTCCTCGCTCTCTTGTCAATCTTTAAGTTTATTTCTTTTTTTAAAAAATTCCTTCTCAGAACAAAATATACCCTGCAATAGATGTGTAATCTATTTTCTCTCTTTGCCTATGTTTGGTCTTTGTGCAGTAATAAGTTGTAGCTTAGGCAAGGTTCTTAGAATCATAGCATCATGGAAAATTTTGCGTGTATGTTGGTGTGGGGGTTAACTTATGGAAATAGTTGTTGCAATGTGAAGCTAAGAGTCTGACCTGTTTAATTCCAACTGGAAATATGCTTATCACATCTGAGTAATTTTATTTGGCCCCCTGCCCCGCATGCAGCTGCTAGCATTGATATCATGCATTGCTGATAGCCGGCTATCATTTTTGCTACAAGAGAACATAGCTTTCAGATCTCGATGGGGCTTGCCTGGCACTTGAAAACAGATGACTCTGGCATTTCTAAGAGATTTAAAGTATTTTCATTTCAGCATGTGGCAAAGATCTCTATGGGAGGTGCAGGAAATTCCACAAAAAAATGATTAAGAAGTCAGTTGTGAAAACATTTGCGAGTTGGAAATGTATGTCTGGGCTATCTGGTTGAACATAAGGCAGATTCTACATTAAGCATAATTAGAAAACGACTCAAAAATAAAACTACCATTCACTGTTCTTTTATAAAACCATAATGCAAAAGCATCTAGAATCGTGTCTAAGGTCTGGTCATTGTTCTCCCATCAGCATAGAGGCAGCATGGGTTGTGTCGCCACAAACTGTCTATACTCCTCAATTCTTATGCCAATACATTCATATAGTGCAGGGGTGCCCAAACTACAACCTGTGGGCTGGATCCAGTCCACGACGTCAGTTCATCCAGCCTACAAAGCCCTCGTTACTCTTCGAAGCGGAAGTAAAACGCACCCATATGGGCACATTTTACTTCCGCTTCTGGGAGCAACGAGGGCTTCATGGGCTGGATGAATTGGTGTTGGGGGCCGGATATGGCCCATGGCCCATCATGACCAGCCCACTGAAGCACGTGACCAGCCCACAGCCTGAAATGTTTGGGCACTCTGATATAGTGACTTGCAACGTGTCAAAAGAACAAATGAGTAGGAGTCTTGGAAGTATTTTAATACAGTAATACCCCGGATAACACGAGTACCGTATAGCATGAAAACCGCATAACGTTACAAGATTTTTGAAAAAATCTTGTATCGAATAACGCGATTTTTAACGTTATCTGATACAGTCGTTCTTAGCAGCAGGGTGGCTGGAAAGCTGAACGGGGTTCTCCATTCAGCTTCCCAGCCACCCTGCAGCTACGGAGGCAGAGGTGGGGAGGCTGGAAAGCTGACAGGGGGCTCCCCCGTTAGGTTCCCCAGCCACCCCACAGCTGCGGAGGCAAGGGTGGGTGGCTAGGAAAGCCGACAGGGAGTCCCCATCAGCTTCCCCAGCCACCCTGCAGCTGTAGATCAGGTCCTCTGATCTCTCTGGAGCAGGCAGGGGACACGATCCAAGCTGTTTCTGGGCTTCCCCGACATCCTCAGCCAGTGCAGCAAGCCAGAACGTCGGGATTTGAATCCCGACATTCTGGCTTGCTGCACTGGCTGAAGACGTTGGGGAAGCCCAGAAACAGCTTGGATCGGGTCTCCCTACCTCCCTGGACCCGGCCGGGGGGGGGGGGGGTCAGAGACCCCAAAATTGGTAAAAAAAACACATCCGGGTTTTTTACCAATTTTGGGGTCTCTGACCCCCCGCCGGGTCCAGGGAGGTGGGGAGACCCGATCCAAGCTGTTTCCAAAGTTCCCCCACCTTCCTGGAGGCTGCAGCAAGCCAAAATGTCAGGATTCAAATCCCAACGTTCTGGCTTGCTGCAGCCTCCAGGGAAACAGTGCATTTTTTTAACATTGTGTGATCAATGTATCGCACAATGTTAAAAACCGGATAACGACGAGACTTGTGGAACCAAGTCATAACGTTATCCGGGGTACTAGTGTACTCTTGTTGGAAATAGAATCACTTAGGGGATGGCAAACATTATACAGTATTTGCATATATTTTGGTTTGGAAGATATTCTGCTTCCAAAATTGGACCCAGAAAGACAAAAATGGAAAAACTAATACAGTATCTTGAGTTGCCACAAAAAGCTTATCTGTTGTGTACTAGCTATTGCTCTCACTCTTACTGCTGAAGTTGATATTTCCAGTTATTCCTTTTTGAATAGGTGGGTGTGGTCCCTTCTTCACAATTAAAGAGGTCTATATTAGATTCAGACCAGGACTGTGATGGCTTAGTGGTTAAGATGCTTGACTTGAGTGAGCTCCTGTCTCTGTCCCAGCTCCTGCCAGCCTAACAGTTCAAAAGCAAGTAGATAAATTTGATGGGAAAGTAAACAGCATTCCATGCACTCCAGTGTTTAGTCATGCCTGCCACATGTCCACGGAAACTTCTGCAGACACAGACAGCACAAGCTCTTCGGCTATAAACAGAGATGAGCACTGAACCCTAGAGTTAGATATGACTGGCTTTACTATTTATTAGATTTTGTGAATTGTTGGGAGCCGCCCTGAATCGGTTGCACCGAGTAGGGCGGCATATAAATTGAACTAAATAAATAATTTTTTTAAAAAAAAACCAGATCTTGGGCTGAACATTCTATATGGTCCTCTTTAACTCTCTACCAAAGTTTCTCAGTTACAGAGTCTTAATAGATGCCATTCCTGTGCATAAGTAGGACAAGAGTTGTATGAGAATGATTTTCAACAAATGTGTACTTTTCCACTAACCAGGAAGCATAGCTTTTTGTAGGCTTAATTCTAAAGCATTCAAGTGTAAATCTGCCATGAGACATACCATATATGCCGGTGTACAAGACGACTGGGCGTATAAGACGACCCCCCAACATTTCCACTCAAAATATAGAGTTTGTTATATACTCGCCGTATAAGACTACCCCCTCTTCCGCACACCTTCCACACACCAAATAAAACGTAAAAGAACATCAGATTTGATTTCAACATGTTAATTTATATTCAAATGCTTATGACATACAGAAAAACTGTCACAAGGCTGTATGTTATCAAACATGTACAGTAAACATAAAACAGTGCAAGTGCAAAGTGGTACTTATTTATCTACCTTATATACATGAATATAAGCTGACCCAAATATAACCCAAGGTACCTAATTTTGACCTTGAAATCCAGGAAAATAGATTGACCTGAGTATAAGCCAAGAGTGGGAAATGTAGCAACTGCTAGTGAGTTTCAGTAATTAAAATACAGTAATATTAATTATTTTACTGATTTTTTTAGAACTGTACTTGCACCAGCCACCAGTGGTGGTGCTGCAGGTAAAGTGGGTGGGCAGGTCAATTGCACTGAGGCAGGAAGTGTTGCTCCAGCCTAGCCTCTTGCTTTCCCTGCAAGCATGGCTTTTTCCTCCATTTTGGGCAGAGCAGAGAGATAAGGGCAGAAGGTACCAGTAAATGAAACCCATTCTTTTTCCCCCACCAGTTTGAAAAGGAGACACAATTGTAATGTAGAGCTTCTTTCTTCATCTGGATGGCATATAGAATGAGGTGGGCGAGCATTAGGAGGCCACTATGGGCAGCTATGTCTATCCCGACTGAAGTGCACCCAGTGTATTAGACAACCTCCCCACTTGGAGGCATGTTTTTCAGGGTGAAAAAGTTGTCTTATACACCAGCAAATACGGTAGGTGTAAAAAGTGTACCTTAGCATGTAATTATAGATTCATACGATAACTGAGTTAGAAGGGGACCATTAGGCCATCAAATCAAATCCTCTGCTCGATGTAGGAATCCACATCAAAGCAGATCTGACAGATGATTATCCAATTTTCTCTTTGGTGCTTCCAGAATTGAGACACTCATTCCCTCCCAAACAAATAGTTTTTATTGTCATACTGCTCTAACAGTTAAGTTTTTCCTGATATCAGCCTGTATCTGACTTCCTATCATTTGAATCCACTTTTATGTATCCTGCACTCTGGTATGATCAAGAACAGATCCTGTGATTGTCAAGTATTTGAAAAGTGCTATCACATCCCCCCTCATTCTCCTTTTCTCAAGGCTAAACATGCCCAGTTCTTTCAATCTTTCACCATAGAGCTTGGTTTACAGTCTCCTGATCATCCTTGTTGCACTTCTCTGAACTTGTTCCAGTTTGTTAGCATTCTTCTTAAACTGTCCTCTAGATATTGTCTAACCACTATAGAATAGAGATGGACTAGTACAATTATGGCGAACCTTGGCACTTCAGCTATTCTTGAACTTTAATTCCCAGGAGTGCTGACTTGGACTTCTGGTAATTGAAATCCAAGAACACGTGGAGTGCCAAGGTTCGCCATCACTGGACTAGTATTCACATATTTTAGAAAACTATAATTCTGCTATCACATCCTATAATTGCATTTGCTTTTTTTTATAGCCACATTGCACTGTTGACTCAGCTTGTGATCTACAACATTTCTAAAGCCATATGCCAGGGATTCTCAACCTGCGGCCCACATTTCATGTGCTCCCCGCCTGCCTCCACCACACTAGGAAGTGCCATCTGGTGGAGGAAGGTCAAAATGGCTGTCCAGCCCCCTAAGCTGTCTGAAGGAGTATAACCCGGCCCCTGGCTTAAAAAGGTTGAGAACTGCCATATGTGATGGGTTTGCACAACAATGTTTATTCTTCCTTATCTTAAACAAGTGCAACTCTTTAAAATGTTTTGCTTTTTTCTCTTGCAGGTTAAAAATGTGTTTAACATGACAGCCAAAGAAGGAAGGAAGAAGAGTGTAAGTGCCCTGGTGGCTGTTGGGAATGGAAAAGGGGCTGCCGGTAAGTGGTTTTATATCCAGAGCAAAACTGAAATTACTAGATGGAAGTTAGAGGGAAGCTTGTTTACATCAGTCTTCCACCAAACTAGGCTTTTTCCTTGCTTGCTGGGCTGTGCTTTTGTGCCAGTTTGATAATCCTGGCCCTCATAATTCTATTTAGCTCATAGCAGGGGGGTGGAGTATTTTGCACCACATTGACAATTAAAAGGTAGCAGTCACTCTTGCTCAAAAGCCAGTCATATCTGGCTCTAGGGGGTGGTGCTCATCTCCATTTACAGTCAAAGAGCCAGCATTGTCTGTGTCTGCAGACATTTCTGTGGTCATGTGGCAGGAAACCAGAGTGCATGGAACATTGTTACCTTTCCACCCAAGCAGTGCGTATTTATCTACAGTAAAACCCCAATTTACGTATGCCTCTACTTAAGTAAAATTCAACTTATGTAAGGGTTTTTTTTTTGTAAATCACATCCCAATTTATGCAAAAAAAAAAAACTGAGTTATGTAAGGGGTTTCCTGGTGTGTTTAGATTTTAAAATGGTGGTGCCAATATTTTAAAAGCTAAAATTCCACCCCACGCCATCCACCCCACCGCCAAAAGTCACAAGATATCACTTACCATGGCAGCAGCGGCAATTTTCTGCAGTCTCCGCTTGCTTCTGCCAGGACTGGGAGGCATGCAGAGGGAATATCCACTCCTTTCTGCTGTTCACATGAGATTTCTCCGGGGAGCATGCTTTAGTTGTGAACGCGCCTTGGAGAAGAGCTTAAAAGGTGTGTGTATGGGGAGTGCCTGTCATTACCACCTCAGCCACTAGGGGCACAAAGGGCAATTTTCCATTTCAAGCCTTTTTTAATTTTTCAGAGCATCCCTATGGAGATGTATCAATTTATGTAAAACCCCTATTTACATAAGAAACTACAGAATTGACTTTTTACGTAAATCGGGGCTTTACTGTACTTGCAATTTCTTGGCTTCAAACCGGTAGGTTGGCTGGAGCTTGGGCAGATGACAGGAGCTGACTCTGTCGTGCAGCACTCGGGTCTCAAACTGCTGACTTGTCGACCTTCAGGTCGCCAATTTCAGTGTCTCAACCACTAAGCCACCACAGTCTGTTGACATAATTACACTTAATTAAAATCCCCATGTCAGTTATAAACATCCCGGGCTGGGGGGTGGGACAGGTCCTTTTGATCATTCTCACTGTGGCAATATCAGATCAAGGGCTCTTTTAAATGATATCTGATCTGTTTAGGTGCTTCACAGTTTGCTCCATAGGTCTCTTCTTTGCTTTTCCTCAGTAAGATTATTATGCTTTCTCTGTCTCACTGTCCATAATGCTCTATATTTCCATTGCATACTTTCTGTATGAACTGACCGTGGCTTTTGAGTACGTGCTGATGTCTGTCATCTCCTATATTTCCTACACACGTTTTTTGAAAGGCCATCATGGGAGGGGTAGAACAGGGAGGTAATCTACAACAGAGGTGCCCAAACTACGGCCTGTGGTCCAGAAGTGGCCCATGACACCAATTCATCCAGCCCATGAAGCCCTCATTGCTCCCGGAAGTGGAAGTAAAATGTGCCTGTACGTTCGCTTTTTACTTCCACTTCTGAGAGCAACAAGGGCTTTGTGGACCTGATGAATTGGCATTGGAGATCAGATCCAACCCATGGGCCATAGTGACTGTCACTCTGAACCATGTGACCGGCCATTGGTCCAAAAAGTTTGGGCACCCCTGATCCACAAGGATGAAAATAGAAAACACATCTTTGCCTGAAGCTAGGAAAGGCCAAGGAAGCAATTGGGAGAGAAGCTTTTGCCCCAGAGTGCAAAACTCATTCTTGTCCTTTTGACCCGAAAAGTCACTTTAGATGTTTGTGGGATGGTTGCCTTTTTCTATCTGTCAACAATTTTTTTCGTTAGCATTCTCAAAGACAGACTTAAAGCAGGAGTGTAGCATGCATAAGGTACCAATTTTTTTTCTTCAGTAAAAAAAATTCAAACATTACTGCACAGCAACAAAGCCAGCATTATGAGCTTTGTTATTATTGTTATTATTATGAGCTTTGTTGTTGTTGTTGTTGTTGCTGTTGCTGTTGCTGTTGCTGTTGCTGTTGCTGTTGTTGTTGTTGTTATTATTATTATTATTATTATTATTATTATTATTATTATTATTATTATTATTATTATTATTATTATTATTATTATTATTATTATTATTATTATTATTATTATTATTGTCAAGATATACTCCAAAATATACTTCTTTGCCTTTAATTGCTCTGTGGTAGCTACTAACAGCGCCCCATTACACAAAAGCAAAATCTTGTGCTCTTTTAAACTGTTATTGAACAGAAAATGGTGTTTGAATTAATCAAGCAATCAAAGGCCCAGTTTGTAAGGTTTTTCTTTTGAAAACTGGCAAGTTACTCCATAGAGCAGTGATGGTGAACCTATTAGAGACAGAATGCCCAAACTAAACAGGCTGTCGTCTATGCTGCAGAAGGGTGGGGCAAACTCTGTACTGGGAGAGGGTGGAAGCACTCCCATTGGGCTGCTGGGCAAAGGGGTGGGCGAACTCTGTGCTGGGGCGATGGCGCGCCTGCCTGCAGAGAGAGTTCTGAGTGCCCCCTCTCACACGTGCCATAGGTTCACCACCACTACCATAGAGGAAAGGGAGAAGTAATGAATGTCATACATGCCTACTACTTCCTTAGGTATGTCTATAGCAGAAACAGCAATGTGATAATCTGGGGGTGCAGTTCCCAGAAGCCCATGGGCTGTGAGTTCCTGGGAGTTGTAGTCCGAAAAGGTAGTATTTCCCACTTCTGGAGTTCTTGGCAAATGTAACTTCATTGGAAGAAGAATTGAGTTTGTGGACCATATCTTAGTACCACACTTGCAAATGGGGTAGGCGGAGTAGGCAGAGAGAACATCTCCCATTTTTTGCAAAAGTTTACAAGCTTCCATTTATCATGTCTGATTATTAACAGATTATTGTTTTATCTACCAGGTTTTGCACTGGGCAAAGCGTCGGACAGGATTATTGCACTAAGAAAGGTATATAATCCCCAAAGTAAACACAATCCATTGCAATTAAAATTCTGGCACTAGCTATCTGTTTTCGATGCATGCAACATACCGTGTGATCTAGTTTTGTCCTAGAATGTGTATGGAATATCTATGAGGAAAACAGGCACCTGCTGAATACCAGGTCAAACTACCAGCTTGGTATTTACCACTTTGACCGCTGTGGGACATTTTGATTTTAAAAATTTTTATTAGTTCACTGTTTCAGGATGAAATCATTTTTTATGAATACAGTTTAACCCCGCATAACAAACAAACTCAGTTCCATGGAGCTCTTCGCTATGCAGTTTTTTCGTTATGCAGTTTGTTATGCATTTGTTATGCAAGGGTGATACCCCACAGAACAAAAAAAATGTTCGTTAACCGGGGTTCCCATTGAGCAGGTATAACCCAGTTACCAAAAACCCTGCATAATGAACTTTTTTTTCATTATGTGGGGGGTATCACCCTTGCATAACAAATGCTTCATTATGCAGATTTTTCGCTATGCGATGCATTCCTTATGCTAGGTACCACTGTATCTTGCACCTGATCACTTGAGTTGAGAAAAAAAATTGAGGATAACATTGCCTCTGAGTAGAGTAGTTCTTGAGGAGGAAACATCTCACCCCAGGATTTTGTGTGGTGCATGTACCATAGTGTTAAATAGTCAGTCTTCTTTTTCCCTGTCCCAATCAAACCCTGAACTGCCAAAATGAAGCCAAATTCTTGTCTTTGTCTTTGCCCAAACCCAAGTCCTCATCGGTGCATGTCTTTGGCAGCAGTCGGCAGACTAATAAATGAGCCGGATACTGTGTCTCTCCACATTCACACAGCCTGCCAGCAGCCCCCACTTGAGCATGTTTGTCTTGCATGTAGGGACTCTGATCCTCAGCCTTTTCAGGGTCCTCCAAGTGATGTATGGGAGGTTGAGCAAACCCACAAAATGTTTTCTCCATTCCACCCCACCCCACTAACTGTGAGCAGATAGAAGTGATAAACTTTTTAATACATAATTTGGTGGTACCTAGTTATATCATTTTAATCTTTTTCAATTGATTGTGTTCATTTTTTCACCATGTACCATAATTGGCAGGAACAGCTTTATTTTACTGCATCTTTTTTTCTCTTTAATTGAAGACCAGATTGAAATAATACCTTCATTTAATCCTTTCTCAATTTTTTAAAAAAATGTATCATCTTGTCCCTACAGGCAAAGAACAAAGCCATTCTCAATTTACACTATATTGAACTATATGACAATCACACAAGTAAGTACAGTATTAGGATTTTAGAGCAGTTGTTTTATTTAAATTTTTAAAAGTAAAATATTTGCATGACCTACATGGAATGAAATGGATTCTGTTCTTTCAACCTGTTTATATTGAAATCTTGGGTCCAGAGATGAACTTGAGAGACTGACCCAGTTCAGATATAATGAGAAATCATTAATTTCTGTTTAATGTGTTGGTTATTGCAAGTCTAATACATGCATTTTCCCTCCTGTAAGGAGCATATTAAAAGCTTCTAAGTTGAAATCATGGGTTGAGAAGCTGCCAGTCATGTAGAAGACAGTATCCTGGAGGAGGAGGAAAAAAGTTGCACCCTTGCTTGTTCATACTTTTTTCTCATTAGATTTTTTTCTCAAAAATAACAATTGGGTATGGCCACCCAAGTACTTGGTTTTTGATGTCTTCTGTCTTTCGTTCATTTTTACCATGGCTGAATCTGATGTGGCCGAAAGAATATGCTAGCACAAATGTTTAAATCCAGGCCTGCAAGGAAGCATGTCCCAGTTTAAACTAACAAGAGTTTGTCATGACAACTGATCCGGTATGATCAAGCTATGGTTAGGAAGAACTGGCAAAGAGCAAACTTTAAATCCTGGCTTGTTTGATCCATTCACAGTTGCACAACTTCAGATGTTACTGTGCTTAGTTTAAAATTACAAGTGAAAACGTGTGTTCTTGCACATGTTGTTGGAGAAAGACACACATCTGAAGTTTACCACAGTTTATTTTTACAGCACAAAATTGCAGTCCTGCTACAATTAATTAAGGGCCTGGGACCGCCTTGCTTGTCATCTTAGAATAAAAAAACAGTATTGCAGCCATGGTTCCCTGGATTGTCAAGGCACATTCATCAGCATAGATGAAATTCCTTGTGTTATGGGGATGTTGGCTGATCTTTTGTGTAAATGTTAAAAAGTAATGGTGCCAGAACACCGCCCTATGGGAGACCATTCCTTTGATTCCTACAGAGACTGTCTCTCTCAAGAATCTTCAGTTTTGAGCTAGAACAGCATTCATTGGTGTTAGTCCATGATCTTCATTAAGGACCTAGCTTTTTGAGCAGCAATTGATGGTTGACAATATCCTATGCTGTTGTAAGGTCAACAGATGCTGCTCTAGTTTTTTAAATGTGTTTCAAAACCATCTTCTATATCAGTGATGGTGAACCTTTTAGAGACCAAGTTCCCAAACTGCAACCCAAAACCCACTTATTTATTGCAAAGTGCCAACACAGCAACAGGGGAGGGAGGAAGCGCTCCCATTGGACTGCTGGGCAGAGGGGCGGGGTGAACTCTGTGTTGGAGTAACCACATGAGTGCCCACAGAGAGGGCTCCGAGTGCCACCTTTGGCACTCATGCCATAGGTTCACCACCACTGTTCTATATGCAGGGTTAGATTTAATACCTATGGTGTACAGTTCTTCCCAGGTCTAATGCTTGCCTGTTCTGGAATTAGAAGAAGTTCACTGTTAGGAGCTAGATCAGTGGTCCCCAACCTTTTTTTTTAGGGGGGGGCATGTCCCACCTAAGTATCTCTAAAATCCTGACACACACACACCCGCCCCCCAGGGATATATCAGTCTTACTTTTCAAAACATGAACTCCTATTCACATGGAGGAAGCCTAAGAACCCATTAACTTGGTCTAAACAAGCTTCCAAAGAACGTGGCATCCATCTAGCTGACTGTCATGTACATTCTGATTATATTTTGGAAAGGCCCCTAAAAGAATAAGAAATGCACAGCCCCCCATCAGCTTTCCACCCCCGTAAAAATCAAAATGCTCCCTGTGGGAACCACGGGGCTAGATGATTTAATATTTTTTCAAACACTTTGGATTAGTGACATAACAGGGAGATTGCCCTTTAGCTTTTTGCATCTGATGGTGGTTTTGTCTGTTTTCAGTATGGTTATTATTTTCATAATTTAGGATTTATTTGTATATCCAGCAGTTATAAAGAGTTGAAGGAGACATTTTTGTTTTGCCCAGAATGTTTAATTTGCTTAATCCAGATACAAGTGACTTCCACCACTTTGCCATTCCTGCATCTTCTTACCACTTTCTCTAATCTAGTTCTTCCAATATGATGGCTATAGAACAGAGTTTGCAACCTATGGCCCGTGGGCCAGATCAGCCCTCGGTGCCAAATATTCCAGCCCTGACCTTGCTCCAGCAGCCGCCAGACTCGGCCACGGACTCATTTACAGCCACATAAACATGTTTGCAACAGCCATAAATTAGTTTGTGGCTGCCATAAACACATTTATGACAGCCATGGACACATTTTACGTTACCAGTCCAGCCTGCTCAGCTGTCTGAGGGGGGCGTGATCTGGCCCATGGCTGAAAAAGGTTGAAATCCCCTGCTATAGAAGGTTCATTGGATTTGCTCTGAATACCCCTTTGATCTTTATTTTTATTCTGTGTTAGTTGGTTTTCTCTGCCAGGAGTAATTTATGTGTTATTTGTTTTGGGCTTATATTTGCATAGTGTTCTTTTGTTTGGGTTGTTGTTCAGTCTTTTCAGTAGTCTTCAAGCTAAGTGGACTTCCTGCCTGCTGTTTTGAATTATGCTAAACAAGACAAAAAGTTTCAGCAACTGTTTCTTTCCCCCTTCTAGTTTTTCAAGATATTTCACCGACATTTCACAAAACAACCATCCGGATGAAAAAGCAACACAAGGGTAAGTGAAAGATAGAATGCAGTGCATTTTAAAAATGTTCTTTTCCAATTCAGTGGGAGAGTGCTTTCTTAATCTTTCATGAAGCAGAAGCCTCTAATATTCAAATCTATTAATCTAGAACACCGTCTAGGACACTAAATTAATTAAATTTAAGTTCATTGGGCAAAATGACATACCAAATGTACTGCATTAAGGACAGCCTGCAAATGATGGGGAAAAGACCATTAATGTAAGCTGTGATAGCCAAGCAATTAATCTTCTATCCAATGAATTGTCAATTACACATCAGTGCCCCTCCTGCTTCCATCTCATATTGGTGGGAAATCACATGTAGATGTAAAAATGAGCAAGCATCCAACTGAAAGTGTACTAACCTGAGTGATACAAATAAGTTGGTCTGTTCTCCCAGTGCATTTTGAGCTTCCTCTGGGAGGAGACTATTTTTACTGTTTCAGAATTTTCCACAAGGTAAAGGCAAAGTTCACCCTTGCTCGAAAGCCAGTCACATCCAATTCTAGGGTTCAGTGCTCATCTCTGTTTATAACCAAAGAGCCAGCACTGTCTGTGTTTGCAGACGTTTCTGCTGACATGTGGCAAGTATGCCTGGAGTGGACGGAACGCTGTTTACCTTCCCACCGAAGTAGTCCCTATTTATCTACTTGCAATCTTGCTTTTGAACTCCTAGGTTGGCAGGAGCTGGGTCAGAGACGGGAGCTCACTCTGTCATACAGTACCAGGGAATCAAACTCTGACCTTCCTGTCAGCAAGTTCAGCATCTTAACCACTTTAGCCACTGCAGTCATTTTCCCACAAAGGTAATAGTTATACAGATAGAGAGTCACATAGACTACAGTTTGCTCATATAGCACTGATGATGAAGTGTAACATTCCTTCTAACCAGTAGCACTCTGTCCCTTAAATTAATGGAACTTAATACAAACCTTTGCATCTGAAGGATGAAACTATGCAGGGGCAGGATTTTGCTCATGTTGGAGGAAAAACTAGCAGTAGCCAGAGTCTCACAGGTTCTAAGAGCTGTGTCACAGTTCTGTGCAGGTATTTAGCAATAGCAATTAAAATTATTTACTGTCCCATAATGTTAAGTGCATTCTCTGAATAGTTCACAAGGTAATTAGCATTTTACCCCCAACATGCTGGGTATTCATTTTACCAATCTCAGAAGGATGGAAGGTTGATTCAATTTTGATCCCCATCAGGATCGAACTCACAATGTCAGCAGTTTTGGTTGCAGTACAGCAGTTTAACTACTGCGCCACCAGGGATCTTATTTGTAGAAGAAATTACAGAAAGTGGCATTAGGTTTCTAAGATTTTAGCTGCCTAAGGCTCTTGTTTTCATTTTAAAAAGCAAAATTGTAGACTTTATGAGTAGAAAGATAGATCTGAAAGCATGTGAAGATAGGTGGCTTGAACCTCAAATTTAAAAGGGGGTCTGCAGTGGAATTGGATGCAAAGGTAGCAGAGGTAGGAATAGAAGCATTAAGGTGGCCATGTTCTTCTTAGTGGCAAGCAAATTTATGCAGAATAAGAGAAGCAATGTGGATAACTTAATTTGGTTCCACTCTAACTCTGAAGAGTATAGTATAGACTTCACATCTTGATACATAATGCGACTGCCTAGATGAAGAAAGTTTTCGGAAGCAGAAGATACCCAGATCTTCCTAATGATGAAGACAAATAAATACTCAGGATCTAGGAAAACTGAAGGGCTGCAGATCTCTCCTCTTCCCAAGATAATGAATTAATTTGTTTTATTTTTATTTTTGCTATAGAATTGTAACCTACTACCCTCTTATTTCAATACATCTTACTAGGACTTTTATTTGGAATGAAAAAGTCCTCTTAAGTGGCCCAACAAAGATAATATCATACAACTCAGCTCAGCTCTCTATTTTTTTAAAAGAAATACTCAAGTGTGATTTAATGCATTTTTATTAAAAAAAACCATTAAAACAGCTCTTCAAAATTATTCCAGTCTGAAGGGCAGGCTGGATGCTCAAAAAATGAAGGAAAGGAAATGTGTTCTCAGAGCACAAGCTGTGCTGCCTCGTGTTTCTCTTTTTTCTCTCCCTCACACCCAACAATTAAAATAAGTGATGACTGTCTAAAGCCCATTCTTTTGCCATTTGAGAAAGCATTGATTTTGTACTTGGAGATGGAATCCTTTTTTCAACATACCTGTGTGAGTGATCTCTGAACGGCTATTTATCTGAGGTCTAAACTGGTCTAAGCCATGCAAAAGAGTTTTTAAATATATTTTTGCCATTTTCATGACTTCTAAAAGTTGCCCTTCAATTTTCTTGAGGGGTGTAAGGGTGAACAGGTCTCAGGCCCCTTGCCTTTATCCCACCTTATCACATAACCCACCTTCAGTGACCTGTACCCCTCTGTGAAGCCCACACTGCCTTGGTGCTGCTTCTGGGTACCTATGGTCCTGCTTCAGGCTAGAGAAATTGTGATAGTTTTCACCCACTAAGTGTTTGTGCTTACAAACCAGCCAGATCAGGTAGGGCATACAGTCTGAATTTACTTAAAGGTAACGTTGCCAATGAAGACACCAGATCTCCTCCCACCAACAAAGTCATCCTTTCCGGGTACAATCAGATTTATTTAAAGCACAGTTGGTAAATTGCAGGAGATTAAAACAAAGGAACATGGTTGCTGATACTATTCCAATATTAAAACAATAAAAGCATTACTAGCTGTTTGCTTGGTCTAGCAGCCTGTCCTATATCACAATGACTACATTTTGCTAGCTTTTACTCAGAAGCACCCCATCAAGGTAAGCAGTCCAAAAGCATGGCAAAAATCTCTCCTCTTCTTCCCATGTTCCCATAATATGTTCAGTAAACCATCCAGCACCACCTTGAAAGCCACATTCCTCATCTCTGCCCTGGGAATCAAGAACTCAAAGAATGCAAAGTCCCCCCCCCCCCAAAAAAAAAAAAAAGAATTCCTTGCAAGGGGTACCAGTGAAAGCTCTCTTAAACAAGTTGCCTTACAACAACATGTAAGCATGTGGAGTGTTCCTGACACTTAATTCCATTTCTTCTCTGTATTCATTAGGGTCCACCAGCTATCAGTCAGCATTCAATATCCATTGAGTGTCTTGACTCTTCTTTGATTGGGGATATGCCCCCATAGGCATTTTTTCCCTAAAGACTTTTGTAACCTCTGCATGCCCATGTTCTTCTAAATCCAAGTGCGGGAGGGATCCTGGGAATTATAATTTTTCTGAGCTTTGTTGATCACAAGCCCTTTACAAATGCCACGTGCATCTATTTTGTAGAATCTAAACCACCATAGCTAGACAACAAAGAAAGCTGTATGCGGTTCACTTGGCAACTGAGCATCTACCAGTGTGTCAAAATTTGGTTGCCTTGTTCATATAACAAGCAGAGTTCTCTCCCCTCCATTTTCTTCCCCACCATACTCCAGAAATGAGTAGCCTATTGCTTTTGCAGCAATTTCAAAGCCATCGTTGCTTCTAACCTCCTGGGAGTGCTGACCTCTCTTTAATCTTGTTCCCAAGAGTCTATCCTGTCCTTGTTCTCATTTCAAGCTATTTAAGCTCCTGCTGAGATTGCCTTAATTGGAGCATTTCTTCCACCAAGATTCAATTATTTCAAAAAGGACAAGCCTTCTTTTTGAATCACTAATGGCCGATGGCTTTAAGGAGTTCCCTTAACCAGGAGCTTATCAAACTGTACTGTGAATCTGAAGCTTTGCTGATGGCATAAATTACACCAAGAAGAAAGTATTAAATACAGTGATTCCATGCAATTATCCTCAGTATTTTGCAATATATGAATGAGATTTCACATTCACGTGCAAACACACACTTGGTGGTCTTGCAGCTCCAATATCCTATTTATCATCATCATAATCCTCTCACTCAAATGCACTGGACTATACCATGCCACAAAGGACTGCAGTGGCTTAGTGGTTAAGATGCTGAACTTGGTGACTGGAAGGTCAGCAGGTCAGCAGTTTGAGACCCGAGTGCTGCATGACGGGAATAAGCTCCTGTCATAGTCACAGCTCCTGCCAACCTAGCAGTTCAAAAGCAAGAAAATGCAAGTAGATAAATAGGTACCATTTCAGTGGGAAGGTAAACAGTGTTCCGTGCACTCCGGTGTTTAGTCATGCCTGCCACATGTCCATGGAAATGTCTGCAGACACAGACAACACTGGCTCTTCGGGTATAAACACAGGTGAGCAGTGAACCCTGGAGTTGGATATGACTGGCTTTAGAACAAAGGGCAACCTTTACATATACCAGTGATGGCGAACCTATGGGACACATGCCAGATGTGGCACTTGGAGCTGTTTCTGTGGGCACCTGTGCAGTCACTCAGCACAGATTTTGCCCCTCCCCTCTGTCCAGCAGCCCAATGGGAATGCTTCTTCCCTCCCCCAGCACAGAGTTCACCCCACCCCTCTACCCAGCATCCCAATGGGAGCACTTCCTCCCTCCCCCAGCAGCCCAATTGGAGCCTTTCCTTCATCCCCTGTTGCTGTGTTGGCACTTTGCAATAAATGTGAGTTTGGGGTTGCAGTTTGGGCACTCGGTCTTTAAAAGGTTCGCCATCACTGACATACCATTCCACATACGTGGCTAGGCAATAAGTAAGTTCAAATAACTATGAATTAAAACTAGATCAGGTATAAAGAAGAGTACATAGATTTTCAGTAAATGTTTGTTTGATTCGATTTAGGATCCGCTCAACATTACAGCCTGGAGGTTACACCTGTCTCTGATTAATATTAGGTCCTATAACTGGTCAGAAGAGCTAGTATCTGAAACTTGGCAAACCAGCCAAGCATATGTTTGGTACAGCCTCACTGTAGATTATAAGTGTTTTATAGTGGGTGTTTGGGGCCAAAAGTCTGATCACATACACAGAAGAATACAGTTAATTGTAACTGTAAAATGTGTGTATGTAACATTACATTATGCATTTTGTATGTATAGCCTTCTTACAAATGGAAATGGCAGAAAGACATAGAAGATCAGGATAGATATGACAGGTCTGGGACTAAATGTAAGTTAGGTCTCATATATGGAAAGTTGAATGCATGGAGACAGGTCATAGTTTAAAGAACCAGCACTGTGTGAATGCCTATATCAGTGATGGCCAATCTTGGCACTCCATCTGTTCTTGAACTTCAATTCCCAGAAGACCAAGTCTCTGTGAATCCACACAAATGGGCTTACTGCACATATGTGCAGTAAACCCGTTCGTGTGGATTCACAGGGCGTTGAATTACTGGGAATTGAAGTGCAAGAACAGCTGGAGTGCCAAGGTACGCCATCATGGGCCTATATGAATATAATCAGTTGCCATTCAGTCACTTGAGATGTTTTGTCAAGCTGCCTTCAAATGCTGCTTGTTCAAGGGATTTTCAGCCTTGAGTCTTGCCTTCAATAAGTGAAAAACATACTCTGTTACACTTGTTCCAATAGTTCTGGACCTAACTGTACATGAATAGTAAGGTTATTTTATTATTTTTGATGTCTCCAAAGGACAGATTGGATGCTTCTCTACAAAAAGATTTATCAGAAAGAAGAACTGTTGACAAATGTGTGCCCATCTTGTGCTTCTTTAATATCCCATTAATTTTATATGCTGAGCTTAGTAATATAATTCCATGTTAATGACAATTCCTTTAAAATATGACAGATGTCATTTATATTTCCCAGGATATGGCCTCCGTTGTCATCGAGCTATCATTACCATCTGCAAACTGATCGGTATTAAAGACATGTATGCCAAACTTCGTGGATCCAATAATTTACAGAGTATCACTAAAGCTCTGTTCAAAGGACTAGCAAATCAGGTAAAACATAAAGCTGACAATAGAGGATTTCTTTCTGATTTCATAAAAACAACCCATAATTTTGTTTAATTTGTGTTTCATAAATCACCCTTTGTTAAACCACCTCTAAGGACAACAGTAGATGATAAAATACACATTCTTTCCCTTTCTTATTATCTCCTATTTCCAAAAAGTTAAATATCCTTGACCCTAGTTTTATGTCTTTAGTTTTTACAAATACATGGTTAACAAATTCTCCATATCTCCATAAAATCATTTTTCTTTATCAATCCTTTATTTAACTTTAATTCCTATGTCAATTTATCATTTATAGCTACAGTGCATAATTCTTTATACCCATCTTCCAATACAAATTCAGTATAAATTTTCCAATTTTAAGCCATTAACAGCCTAGTTGCTGTTTCCATTACAATAATCATCTTTTTCTTATTTCTATTTAACTTTATATTTCCAAGGTCCATTAACAATGCTATTCTAAGACACATCTCTAATTTTAAAGACATTAAAGATTATAAGGGGACTTATAGATTATAAGGGGAGGATAAATAACGTCCTGTTGATGCAATGTTATTTTGGTTATTTCTAATGTTGTATTCTTACATGTTTTATATGTTTTCTTTTTAATAGAATTTTTAAAAGTATCTTTAAAAATAAAATAGACATTCTTACTCTGGAGAAAGAGGAAAAATACATAAATATCTTGCCTCCAATCTCTTAACTCAGGTTGAGGGATCACTCGTTGGTGTTAGAGTCATGTATTTCTTTCCTCCAAGACAAATTCGTCTTGTCTTCCGTTATTGACCACAACTAGGGCTAAAATGGAATGTTGGCACTTATATTAAAACTTGATTAAAATTTGCCGCAGTTGGTATAAAGCAGGTTTTGAAGCTGATGTCCAGAGTCTAGTTGATAGTAAATACGGTTAATATTAATCATAACTAAAGCTGGCCCTGGGAATGGGTGGCCTTCAGGAGCTTGAGAGAAGGGTTTAGTTGACCAGAATTAATGAACTGCCCACATTAGGTCTGTTAACATCTGTCTGACTTGAAAAGTAGATGGATGGTGGAATCTTGGGAAAGTGGGAGGATTATGGCTATTCTGTAGTTCTATATATAGTGTGAAATCTATCCAGGCGGAAAGATCCCCTGGAAATGCAATTACCTCCAAGTGAACTGTGGCTAAAATGTTTTTCTACTGAGGAATTGCTATAGTTGAAACTGGGAAGGGATAAAAAGGGCACAGTGCTAATTTGGGATTTTGCCATCACTAGCCATAAGCAAGACAGCTGAGAGAGTCTCAAGAGAGCAGAGAAGAGCCATGGCCTGAAGATTCAATTTGCCTGGCAGGCAAGGTGCCCACTTTGGTTTGCATGTACTCTTGACTGATTAAATAGAGACCATTAATTGAAAGTCTCTCATCGATAAGCAGGCCTTGCCAAAAAGAAGAAAAGGTAGAAAGTCTTCCTCTGCATGACCTTCCTGCCATCCAAACGGATGTAAAGACTTCATGACACATTATTTCAGGGTAGGCAAATTCCAAGGTCCCTGGAGCTATGTTAGGAACTCTCCGTCCCATCAGGTCTTGCCAAAATTGGAAGGCAGCAAACAAATCCTTTTTAAATAGCACGCCTGGTTTAAAAACAAGAAGAGTCACAGTGGCTTAGAAGTTAAGATGCTGAGCTAGACGACCAGAATGTTGGCAGGTCAGCAGTTCAAGACCCAAGTGCTGTGCGGCAGAGTGAATGCCCACTATCTGCCCCAGGTACTGCCAACCTAGCAGTCCAAAAGCAAGAAATCACAAGTAGATAAATATGTACTGCTTCAGCAGGAAAGGTGACAGCCTTCTGTGTGCTTCAGTGTCTACTCATGCCTGGCACATGGCCATAGAAACATCTACAGATGCAGACCACGCTGGCTTTTTGGCTGAAAATGGGGATAGCACTGCACCCTAGAGTCAGACACGACTGGCTTTCAAGCAAAGGAGACCTTTACCTTTGAAAACAAGCCTCAAAGGGGATGCATGGGTTGTTTTCAAGTGGTAATGCTTGCTTTGAAGCCTGAAAGCAGGGGGGGCATTTAAATTGTCTTTTTGCTACCATGCTGCTGAATTTCAGACACATGGCAACAGATATAGAGCAGGTTCATTGTTTTATGTCTTGAAACTAAATTTTGTGTTGTTGGCAGCAGCCACAGGAACACTGGGGAAGTTACAGAAGAGGTCAGGGATGGAGGTGCATGGCATAGGTAAAAGTAAAGTTTGCCCTTGCTCAAAAGCCCGTAGTATCCGACTCGAGGGTTCAGTGCTCATCTCTGTTTACAGCCAAATATTTATTTTATTGCACTATATTTTATACTGTGATATTGTATTATTGAACTGTTACATTGTACAGTATTTTATTGTATGTTGTGAGCCGCCCTGAGTTGGTTTTCACCAAGTAGGGCGGCATATAAATCGAAATGAATGAATGAATGAATGAATGAATGAATGAATGAAATAGCCAGCATTGTCTGTATCTGCAGACGTTTCCATGTAATATGAAGTGGTACCTATTTATCTACTTGCATCTTCTTGTCCTCAAACTGCTTGGTTGGCAGGAGCTGGGAGAGATGGGACCTCATTCCATTGTGCATGCTCAGGTCTCAAACTGCTGACCTGCCGACCTTCCAGTCATCAAGTTCAGGGCCTTAACCACTTGAGCCACCGCAGTCATGGCATACAGCCACAATAACCAGGCAACTTACACGCATAAACATCACAACAATACAAAACAATGAAATAAAAATCTTAAAAATATGAATTGTCTAAAATTCAGCATATCCACCCATAGCAACCACATTATAAAAATTCTTAAAAAGAACTGAAGCTGAAGGTCCGAGTAGCACTCATATGAGCCATCCTGGGGTGGCCAACATCCCAACCACCCCCCACACTTGCCCGCCAGCCATGTCTTAAGGTCTTTTCTAAAGGGTAGGAGCTCCACCTGGAGGCGTAGCTCCATCAGCAGGAGGTTCCATAGGGCCGGAGCAGACACAGAAAATGCCCTCCTTCTCGTTCTAGAGAGGCTCACCTCCCTAGCAGATGGAACTATCAGGGAGCCCCTCCAGTCTGCTCTATTGGGACAGGCAGATGTCCTTGGGGTGATGCGGTCTCTTAATATGTAATTCTTCAAAGTATGGGGATCAACAACTGAATTTGGGGTTGAACCTGCAAATAAAACATGTGCTGTACTACTGAGTTCTATTTCTTCCACATGTCTCTCTTTATAATGCAAGAGCGGTTTAAAAAGGCTTAATGCAGATCAAGCTTAAACTTAATTGTGTTGCTACATTTTCCTCAACCTCATTTGTACTTTGCATAGTTGATGTTCTGTATGGACTGTTTGCTTTAATTGTTAGTCTTCTAACATAACTGAAAATTGGGCTGATTTTCATCTGACCTAGACAATTTGCATTCAAAGAAGGTTTGTAATTATGGAGATAATTCTGTATGCCTGCTGCAGAGCTGTGTCAGTTGCTACTTGCACTAAAAGATATTCTGTTATTTTGAATCTGTGGCATGGAGAGTTATGGAGAGCTTCTTTAGGCCCAGATAGAAGTTGGATATATCAGACAGTCTTTTAAAATCTGATCATTTCCTAGTTTGATTTCAGGAATATTTCTGTGGAATGTTGCCTCAACAGGTGGAAGGAAAAGGAGGACACATTTAATCATCACTTTAAAAATACAGGTCTCCCCTTGTATCCATGGAGGATACATTCCAAGACCTTCTGCAGATACAGTTAAACCTCGCATAAAGAGCGACTCGCTTAAAGAGTAACTCGCTTAAAGAGCAGAATTTTCTCTGAATGTTCGTTTCGCTTAACAAATAAAACCAACCAAAAACTCGCTTAACAAATAAATCGGGGTTCACAATCCCCCCCACAATTGGTCATTTACAATGGTGTTTCGCTTAAAGAGCAAACTCGCTTAAAGAGCAATCCTGTGGAACGCATTATGCTCTTTAAGCGAGGTACAACTGTACCTGAAACCACAGATAACTGAACCCCATATTTAACGTATATACCTCAGTCACAGAAGCAAGTGTTTTAAACACCTTTGTTGTTCTACATGAGAGCTCCCAAAATATCTGCCTTCATTCCTTGTAAACATTACATTGCAGACAGTGTCCTCTTATGGCCAGTTCTGGTAATGTTCCATAGAAATACATATACAGTACCAATAATGTACTGTATTTCAATAATTTCTTTATTGAATATTTTTAGACCTACAGATAATTGAAACCACAGATAGTAAAACCATGGATAGGGTTATGTGTAACCATTATAGCCATTAAAAACCATGTAATATGTACAAGATCTGTGAGTTCTGAAGTTTGCACACATGGATAGAAAATCCACCTTCATCCAACGTGATAGAGGGTACACAACACATATTCTTAGAAAATTGCTTTTGTGTGTATTTGTGTGTGTTTTTTTAATTGCAAGCCTTTATGGTTTTACTACTAGTAAAAGATATGGAGCTGACTGGAAGTGATTTAGCATCTCTTTCAATAGAAACATTAAACAGTACAAAAGTAAAAAAGATAAGGAAGTATAGAAGCCCATTCGTATGGAATCACAGAAATTGATACTGGTAATATTTTGCAATATTGAAGGGTTTCCTATTAACATATTTTTATATTTCCCATCATAATGAAATGATTTGGAGATTCCTTGTTTACCACCTAATTTCACATACATTTTTCAGTTTACCCTTGCTGGCAACTTATAGTTATGGCTGATTTATTATTAAGTAATGTGTGTTTTACTAGAGTATTGAAATTTATCTTGCATGCTATCATGAAGGATTCTGTATCCTTAAAAGACAGCTTAAAAGCTTTTTTCAAATATGTAAATAATTAAAGAATCTGCAGTTATCAGTGTTGTTAATAGTTACTTACTTTACAGAATTGCCTTGTGGGGTATGTGAAGTTTGTCATAATAATTGCATGTCATCAAGCAATTATGACTTAATGTCAATCTTTTTCAAAGTGTTCTAGGTAGAGTTCTCTGAAGTGATTGACCATTTGAGAAAGTTACTTCAGCTCTGCAGCTAGATACCTAACTGAGTATCCAGACAGATTATTGAGTTTATACCAGATCCTAAAGCATCTCTTCAAGACGCTGATCTTGATGATTAGATGGTTGGCAGGTCAGCAGTTCCAGATCCGCATGATGGAGTAAGCAGCATGACGGAGTGAGCTCCTGTCTCTTGTCCCAGCTCTTGCCAACCCAGCAATTCAGAAGCAAGAAATTGCAAGTAGATAAATAGGTACCAATTCAGTGGGAAGGTAAACAGCACTCCATGCACTCCAGTGTCTAGTTATGCCTGCCACATGTCCATGGAAATGTCTGCAGATGCAGACAGAGCTGGCTCTTTGGCTATAAACAGAGATGAGCACTGAACTCTAGAGTCAGATATGACTTGCTTTCAAGCAAGGGTGACCTAAAGCATCTCTTCAAGATGTGATACCTTGTTATGCCATTTGTGCTGAAATTGCACTGTTAAATGTGGTTAGCTTGAAATAAGATAAACTACAGTGGAATCTTGGTTTACAAATGGCTTGGTTAACATAAAAATTGCATAACCAAAGGAAATCCATAGAAAATAGTGGCTCAGTTTACAGGGTTTTTTTTTTTTGAACAGATAAATTGGTTTTCAATGCATTCCAATGGGGAGCAGTGTTTTGGTTAATATATTTTGGTTTCCAATGCATTCCTATGGGAAATTCGGTTTAAGTAATTTTCGCTTTAAGAAACATCCTGTGGAATGCGTTACTTATGTTACTCGAGGTTTTACTGTATAGCTTTTGTGGCTTAGAAAACTCTGTTTTTATTTTCCCAAACAGAAAACTCACCAACAGCTGGCAGATGAGAAGGGTCTCTATGTCGTAGAATTTCGGGATGAATGTGGGCCACTGCCCATCATGGTTGCAAAGCCAGAAGGGCCAGTGAGAGAGAATCCTCTTACTGAGGAAGAAATTCTTGATGTCAAATTGGAGTGGAGTGACGTGAAGGAAGCTCAGGGGATGAAGAAGAGTCGCTGGGCAAACCTCAGAAGAACAATTTGGTAGCTTGGCTCAGTATTTAGAAGCACAGAACTAAGAAGATACGGCGTTATCACGTGATAATGGAAAGATTTGCCCTTTGCCAAATAAGTGAAGACCACTAAATGTTTCTGCAGCTGCCACTACAACTTAGTAGCTGAAAAGGTCTTTTCCCATTGAGAGTTCTATTTTGAATGCAAGCAGGAGTCTATGAACTGGAGAAAGTGAGAACTTTTGTCTTGCGTTTCGGGAAAACAGGTCTGTAATAGCTGGTTGTTTTTTTTTTTTAAATGAATAGCACAGTGAAGCTATCAGATATGCTGAAAATAAAGCTATAATCAAATACGGTTTTTGGTCTGAAACTGCTTCTTACGATTTCCAAGAAAAGGCTGACATGATGCACTGAGTTGGGGAACTAATTGGACTACTTAAAGGCAAAAGATAGATCTAACTTTAATAACATGCAATGTGGGAAGTAATGCAGGAAAGCCACTGGAGAAGGCAGTTGGAGGGAATCCAGCAAAGCTGAAACGTATGCATTATAGGAAGCTCTGTTCTATTGAGTCAGTATTTGGCAACGCATGATTGGCCTCTGATCTCCAGGATTTCAGTAAGGATTTTTTACTGTCTCGCAGGTAGTATTTACAGGGCTGTTGTGCCACATGTCCACAGAAATGTCTGCAAAATGCAGACAACGCTGGCTCTTTGGCTATAAACAGAGAAGAGCACTGAACCCCAGAGTTGGATACAACTGGCATTTGAGCAAAGGTGACCTTTACCTCCCAGATTCATCCAAGTGCTAACCAAGTCCAACTCTGCTTAGTTTTCAAAATCAGGCAAGATCAGAGTATTTAGGATGTGGTTGAGCATTCAAGATTGTCATCTAATGGTGGCACACATGCTCTGGGTAGAAATGGTCCAAGGGTCACACACCCTGTGATCTGCTCTTTAACGTTGTAGCAGGCCCACTGTCTGTAAAAAAAAATGCTACCAGTTAAAGTAGGCAGGACTTGAGATGAACCAATAGTTTGATCTTATAGTACCGGGGTACCTCAGATTATGAATTTCATGCATTCTCCGGGACATTTCATACTGTGAAAAAAAATTAAACCAAGGTACTACAACTGTGCAGACAGTGGCCTCTAGTGTCCAGCTTTGGTAATGTACCATAGAAAATATATTATGAGGAAACTTGCTTTGTATTGCAAAAAAAATTCATAAACTGAGGCATTATTTTCAATGGATTTTCATTTGTAAACCAAAAATTATACTAACCAAGGCAATTATAAGCCAAGGTACCACTGGATCTGATACTGCATGCAATTGCAGACTTCCATCTCACGATCCCTTGTAAACCCAATGAAAGATCATGGGGTGTAATTCTGCTTATGCAGTGTGACCCAAGCTACATACCTAGTATTTCCTGCAAGAAGACAGGTAATTCAAAGGGTCCTTTAAATTGTGCACTATATAATATTTTTGTCCTTTAAGTTCAAAGTTTACCATTTCTATCAGATGGAGATTCACCAAAAATTGAACAGTTAAGATTGAGTAGTGGCACACTGATAGGCACATGGATGACTGACTTGCTCAGTACAAACCCAGAAGATACGGAAACAGTGGGTGCAGTTCAGCTGATCCTGGTCTTTTGGGGCTATCGAAATTATTATTATTATTATTATTATTATTATTATTATTATTATTATTATTATTATTATTATTATTATTATTATAGTTCAATTTATTTGTTACATCCTTGCTTTTTAATGTCTTATTTAGCCCTTCGGCGGCATTTCACCAGGTAACAGTACTATGTACACTTCCCTTGGCCACATTCTAGTAACCTCTATAGTTTTGCTTTAAAAAAAAGAAAAGAAATGCCACCAAGACAATTGTTTGTCAACGTGTAATCAATTTAAGAGGGAGCTGAGATAGAAATACTGTAGGAACATATATGTGTTCAGCCAGGGTTGACATAAGGCAGTGATGGCAAACCCTGCCACTCTGGCAATTAAAGTCAAAGAACACCGCATCGCCCTAAGAACATCTGCCCGTCCCACCAGAGCGGACTGGAGAGGCTCTCTAGTTGTTCCATTGGCCAGAGAGGCACACCTCTGTGGCACAAGACGGAGGGCCTTCTCGGTGTCCACCCCGGCCCTATGGAAGTTCCTGCCAACAGAGTTACGTCTCCAGACGGAGTTGTTGCCCTTTAGGAAAAATTTAAAAACATGGCTGGCAGGGCAGGATTGGGGTGCGGGAGGGACTATGACCCCAGCCCACTGGTTGATTTAAGCCCTCCTTGCCCTCAACTAGTTTTTAGATTTTGATTTTAAAGTTTTAAATTGAGGGTTTTTAGGAATGTTTTAAAGAGTGTTTTATTGTGTGTGGTTTTTTTAATGAATTGTGAGCCTCCCTGGGTCACCTCAGTGAGGAGGGCGGTTGATAAGTATGACTAATAATAAATAAACACCTGGAGTGCCAAGGTGCACCATCACGGACTTAAGGCTTTTGGGCTGAACCCTGTCTTCTTGGGGTTTCAGTCTATTTTTCTGGGCTTCCTCAGATAGCCAAGTCACCCTCTCCATTAGACTATTGTGGAATCATTTCCCATTTTTTGCAGGTTTTACGCCTTTGTTCCAAAAATAAATAGGGATGCTCTTCCAAAGATTTGGTGACTGACAAAGCCTGGATGCTAAATAAAGCATGCTGATTATTTGGGTCCCACCCCTTTCCTGTTCTCCCCACCCAACAAATGGAACACAGACCTTAGAAGGATCTTTAATGTTGAATTCAGCTGTTGGGCAGAAATCAATTCCTCTGATAAAAGGTCATGAAGAGTACTTGCGTTTGCATTCCAACAAGAGTTTCAGGTTTCCAGGAAGACGGAGGACTTTTGACTCAGTTCTTTCAATTTTTCAAATATTTTCTGTTTTCAACAGATAATATTTCCATTGCTTGTTACTAAAGTTATGCTGTTATTTCACATCTCATATAAAATAGATGTGTAAGTTGGATAACTTCAGGAATCCAGCTAACTTCAAAATGAGATTCATGGATTAAAACCAAGCAGGGCACAGAAATTGAAATCTAATTTTCTGCAAAATCTCAGTTGTGTTTTCAGTCATTTGATGCAGAAGAAGACTGAAGTGTTTAAGAAACTTATGAGTTCTCAGGTGGAATTTCAAATATTTGGTTAAGGTTTTATTACCACAAAGCTGACTGGCTGTGTGAGACCGCTTGGCTGCCAGAGAATTTTTTAAGTCCTCTTCTTATTAAAAGAAGAAAAATTGACAATGCTCTCAGTAGATTAATACTTCAGTTATCAGTTGTGCTCAATCATGATGTTTTAATATTTGGTATTACAAAAGGTTGGCAGGGCCGCAGTGGATTAGTGGTTAAGACACTGAGCTTGACAACCGGAAAGTCAGCAGTTTGAGACCCATGTGCTGAATGAGTGAGCTCCCATCATCTGCCTCAGTTTTTGCCAACCTAGCAGTTCAAAAGCAAGAGATTGCAAGTAGATAAATAGGTACCACTTCGGCAGAAAAGATAACAGCATTCCGTGTGCTCCGGCGTTTAGTTATGCCTGCCATATGACCACAGAAACCTCTGCAGATGCAGACAATGCTGTCTCTTTGGTTGTAAATGGAGATGAGCCCCTAGAGTCAGACACAACTGGCTTTTGAGGAAGGGAGACCTTTACCATTGCTTTTCCCTGTTACAAAAGGTTAGATATTAGAACAGTATCCTGCAGGCTTTCACCCGTACATATGGGCAACTGCACAACTAATTCACACGATTTGAGTCAGTCTTATACAGTAATTGAAATGCAGTAGATCAAGCAGTTAAGCGACAACCACACATACAGCAGACAGCCTACAAAATAGCTTAAACTGCTTGTGCTGTTGCCCTTAACAATTCTATGATTCCAACATGTAAAAGGGAAAAAACCCTGCATATTCTAATCCGGGAGTTTCCCAACCTAAGGCCCATGGGCCAGATCCGGCCCATGGCACCATTTCATGTGGCCTTCCACCCCTCCAGGGACTGCAGTGGCTCAAGTGGCTAAGACGGTGACTGGGAGGCGGAAGGTCAGCAGTTTGATTCCCAAGTGTTGAAGGATGGAATGAGCTCCCGTCTTTGTCTCAGCTCCTGCCAACCTAGCAGTTTGAAAGCAAGAAACTGCAAGTAGATGAATAAGGACCACTTCGGTGAGAAGGAAACAGAGTTCCGTGCACTCTGGTGTCTAGTCATGCCTGCCACATGACCATGGAAACATCTGCAGACGCAGACAGCGCTGGGTCTTCAGCTTTGAAACAGAGATGAGCACTGAACCCTAGAGTTGGATATGACTGGCTTTCGAGCAAGGGAAACCTTTACCTTTACCTCTACCCCTCCAAGGGCATTTGAGAAACAAAATGGGCACCCCTTTGAAGCTTTTGGAACAAAATGACCACCCCCATAGTGCAGGCAGGGCAAAATGGCTGTCCAGCCCTCAAAGCTGACTGAGAGTGTGGCCTGGGAACCTCTGTTCTAAACCATATATGCAAAAGCCACGAAAAGGCAAGGTTCTATGGAAAAGACAATAATATAATGCTAGGAAGGTTTGAAGGAAAAGAGGAAGACCAAGCATGAGATGGATTGACTCCCTAAAGAACTACAGCCTTGAGTTTGTAAGAGCTGAGCAGGGGGTTGAGATCAGAACATTTTGAAGATCCCTCAGTCATAAAGTCAGTGTTCATTGAAGGTGACTTGACAGCAAACAAGAACAACAGCAATTTATGTAAAAGCCAGTCTTAGACACTTAGTCACAGTCTAGTGTGAGCAAAGGAAAGGGTCTGGGAGAAGTCAGTGCATTTGAAGGGGAACGCTTGATTCCAAAGGCTGAGGTCAAGACTGCTGGAAAAACCTGTTCAGCCTGTGAGCCTATTCGTATCTCTGGGTGTATCTTTTTGTTGAAAGCTAAAAGGCAAACCACACACTTTTATAGCATGAGCTCCCAGATTCGTTTCCCAAAATCTAGTGGAGAGGTACAAAAACCTTTCCACTCCAAGGGCCACGTTCTAGTTTCAAAAGGGTCCCACAGGTGGTGGATGGGGTTAAATGCCAAGGATGGGATCAGAGCAAAATGGCCATGTTTAAATCTAATTAGCTGAAGTGCAAGGGCTTTCAGGTATGTAAAATATGGTCCATCAGCAAATAAGAAATCCTGTGCCATGCAAAAAACTTGTCAATTTGTAAAAAAAAAAAGTGCTACTGTGTGATGTGAAACCTTCCTAGCCTGCAACGGGAACTTGTTCCACTTCAAAATCTTCCTGTCTAAAAACAGCTCCTTATTTTCAGCACTGATCTTCTTCTTCCATGCCTAGGCCAGATGTGAAACTGCTCAAATGAAGGTACTTTTTGGTGAGATCATTCTGCAGTTCCTTTCACCTGACCCAGTGTGAAAAAGATTAGCCAGCAACAGAAGGTTGCCACTACCAAGGTATGCCCGATTGTGGTTCAAAAATACCACAATCTTCAAGGGGGCTCTTTCTGTGAGGGTAATGATTAAGTCCCCTCTTCTAGTTAAGACAGGCTAAGGGTCTGGTTTAGCACAAGGCAGTTTTCAGTGCATTGTTTGCATTTTCACACATTTTCATTGGCACATGACATCCAGGCTGTTATATGGAGGGATCATTTAGAACAGGAGTTCTCAACTTTTTTAAGCCATGGGCCGGGCCACGGCCCCTCAGGTAGCTGAATGGGCCAGACTGGTGGCTCCTCTCACCATAAATGCTGCTGTAAAACACGTCCGGAGCTGGCCCCATGAAATGGTGCCACCAGCCTGGGCCGGCCTGTGGGCCGTAGCTTGAGAACACACCCTTTCTTAGTGGATCTCAAGACAGAGTACGTTTAGGATGCTTCCATTCAGATACCACCTTTGTTTAGCTTTAGCAAGGTGCCTGTATCGTGTTGAATTCAACTGTAGGCCCAAAGAAACCATCTTAAATTCTGAAAGAAAAAGACAAAAACTCTCTAGTAAAAAGGGAAAGATTGAATTAATATTGCAATGGTGATTTTGAGAAGTATCATCCCTAACCAGTAAAAGGTTTGAAAACCTAGCTTATTAGGTCACAGATGGCTGAAGCTTACCCATCCACTGGAACAAAGTCATTAATTTAAATTAAGTCAACAGATCTTTATAGACATTACTGTCGGCATACTGTCTGCTGTGTGCGGAAGATCTCTGTCTGCTCACTTTGAAGGGCATGCTTCTGAATTCAGATCGTGGAGAACAGTAGCTATTTGACAATTTGTGCCCTTAATGGAGACACAACAATCAGTTCTTTGCTTATCTCATTCTCCCTGTCTTCTTCTTCTTCTGCCATATCTGAATATAGGCGATCATCATGGTGATCGGTAGTGGCCTTTCATCTGCCTTCATCATCACATCATGGCCCCCATACCACTGATCCTGTTCCGTAAGATACTTTCTGGTCCTGAGCCCTTCTGGCACGTAAAGTCCTGCTCAGCTCCAGGCCAGTATTGATGAAGCTGCTACCCTCCATATCAAGATGGATTCAAGTGGGATTTAATTCACTTGAGGACCATCACCCTTTCCTGTGGACTTTGGCACTCAAGGCCACTAGTCCTCAGGGTGGTCAGGTTAGTTAACCGCCACCTGACACTTGGTATTGAGTCGCTGGCAATATGGTCTACTCCAGTGATGGTAAACCTTTTAGAGACCAAGTGCCCAAACAGAGGGGCAGGGTGAAGTCTGTGCTGGGGGTAGGAAGGAAGTGCTCCCATTGGGCTGCTGGGCAGAGGGGCAGGGTTACCACTGTGCTGGGGGGAGGGAGGAACCACTTCCATTGAGCTACTGGGTAGAGGGCTGAGAACTCTGTGGTGGGGTGATGGCGCATGTTCCCATGGAGAGGGCTATGAGTGCCCCATCTGGCACGCATGCCATAGGTTCGCCACCACTGGTCTACTCTATTACCATAGCAGGATAACCTGGCCAGACAGGTTACATTCTCCCTGTAGTACGGAAAAAAATTCAGCAGGTTCTCATCTCTTCTTAAAGCATGCAATCTATGTACATCTCAGCGATCAAAGGGGTTCATGACACATTTTCTTTCCTTAAATAAGAAAAAAGTACATGAATGGCAAAAGAAACACTTAAAATTGTAAAAGACAGGCAAGAAGCAAAAGTAAAAGGTGACAGAAACAGTGGTACCTATTTATCTACTTGGTATTTCTTGCTTTCGAACTGCTAGGTTGGCAGGAACTGGGACAGAGACAGGAGCTCATTCCATAGTAATCCTGATAGTCCTCTATGCCTATGAGATTGCCATTTGGAGTCTTCTTCGTGCAATGATGTTATGTAATTTTCTCAAGCCATTTTCAAAACACCTCCTCACTGGTAATATGGTTAAAATATTGAATCTTTAAAATTCGGCGGAGGCACCTCAACTGGAAGACGTGGAGCCTCTTGTTGATACTTGCTGATGTCATTCCACTGCCACCACCATTATAGTGCTTATGAATGTTTTCATGCTTGTTATTTTCCTAACACCTTTCCCAGACTTTGGGAAATCACTAGCCAGGCTGCCTAGAAGACTTTAGAACCTGAAATCCAAAAAAGTATTCCTCCTGCCCCCAAAGCCTGGCCTTTTACACCAAAGAAGAGTGAAAAGAACCAGGGTAGGATTCTTGTTAGCTGACATCAATGCTTCATGTTTTAAAGTGCCATCTGAGCAAAGATATGCTAATCTTACCTGGCTCAAGCTATTGTAATTCAAAAACTACAAAACAGTTTTTGTGCTGCCTTCAGCAGTTTAGGAGCAGTACCTAACACTATTTATCTTTAACATCTAGCAACAGAAAGGCTGCACATGGATTGTGAGATGTGAGGATTAGGCACCCAAGCAAAAATGGCTTTTATACTTCAGGTCAGTGCACTCTTCTGCACATTTACTTGGGAACAAGCTCCACTGATTTCTGTTTAACAGGCTTCCCAATAAATATGCATCAGATTCTTTGTTGTTGGTTACTTGGCCATGTTCACAGATCCACACCAGATTTATACACACACACTACTGATAACAGCAGTTTTTATTTCAGTTCAGACAGGGCACAAGGTAAGTTAACTCTAATTGTTTCTAATCAGTGTTCCACTGGCATATTAGCCCCTAAAACGATTCTAACCTTTATTGCTCATGCCTCATATTGGGAATCCACGCGTAGTGTTCCATTGAGATAGTTTGTAGAATTAGGTGAAATTTCCGGGAAATTATTCTAGATGGCTTGGAATCGGGTGGGGGTGGCAGCCACAAATATGAAAGAAAGGTGGTCATTAGATTATTAATCAGCGGGCCTCTTACGAGCAAGAGTCATAACTGTATCTTCTTCAAAAGCCCTGACCCCAGCACCATTTGTGAGCTTAACATGCCCAAGTAGGTCTCTGCCATCCAGGAAAATCTTTGCTTCTTGGATGCCTAAAGAATGAAGGAACTTGCTATTTCAGATTTACCCTGAGGCCTGCCAAGAGGGCTTGTTAAAAGATTAGTGTGCTATTCCATTGGGTCCCCTTGGGCTCTATCGCTACCAACAGTATAGAGCTGGGGTCATCTGCTTGACAATTAAGTGCCAGAACAAATTTCTCTGTAGGAACAAAGTCTGCCTCTTCATGATTTTTTTTTTTGCACTCAAAAAAAGGCCTATGTCAAATATTTTGCCCAGAAAGCCTGCAGAAAAGAGCGGTTTCTGTGCTCTTTTCGCTCGTTAAATCTACTCGGTGACGGGCATTTCAAGCTATGCTCCTGGGGAGAGTAAACCTCCCTGATGGAAAAACCAAGTTTAGACTGTCTGACATACAGAAGAGGAGGTTTGTTAAACTGCTGGGTTGGGAAAGCAACAATGAGAAAGATCAGGCTGGCATTTGCAGAAGCCGAACAGCAATTCAGTATTCCAATTCTTTTCCTTATAACCTCGTTTCTAATTTTATCCCTTCTAGTCACTCCAGCTTTCTTCAGGCATCTTATTTCCATGGTGACCGTATTTTGTTTCTGTTTTGTTGTCATACGCTAAATAAATGTTGTAAGTGTCCATGTATGGCACTGGTAACATAAGGTGGGAATGTTCTTTGTATGAGGTGGGTTTTGTGTTTCATGTGTTCACAGTGTATCAAGCCTGTAATTCACCCAGGCCACAGTACATTAACTTCTAGACTCCGGGAAATCTACTTAGACTTAAACCTGGCTGTGTAACTTCCAGTCTTCTGAGGTATCATCGGCTTCAACCACCACCTCAGCATGAGAGAATAAAGTTATAGTTGTGGTTTTTGTTGTTGTTCAGTCACAGTCAATTCCGACCTTTTGCGACCCCATGGACCACCGTATTTTAATTCCAGCTTGTGATTCTTCCATCCCTGCGTTGCACATTATGTGCTCTGTATATTAGTTGAACAAGCAGGGTGACAAAATGCAGCCTTCTCTTACTCCTTTTCCTATTCCAAACCACTCCATCATTCCGTATCCTGTCCTAACTGTTGCTTCTTGACTCACGTAGAGATTTCTCATGAGACATATAAGGTGTTCTGGAATTCCCATCTCTTTAATTACTTGCCACATTTTGTTGTCGTCCGCACAGTCAAAGGCCTTAGTGTAGTCAATGAAACAGAAATAGACTTGTTTCTGGTATTCTTTTGTTTTCTCCATGATCCAACGTATGTTGGCAATTTGGTTTCTAGTTCCCCTGCCTCTTCTGAACCTAGCCTTTACTTCTGGTAGTTCTCTCTCCACAAGCTGCTGAAGCCTGTCCTGTATTTATCTTGAGCATGACCTTGCTAGCATGTGGGATGAGCGCAATTGTTTAATTTGAGCATTCTTTGGCATTGCCCTTTTTTGGAATTGGAACATATACTGATCTTTTCCAATCCTGTGGCCATTGTTATGTTTTCCAAGTCTTCTGGCATATAGAATGCAATGCTTTAATTCCATCATCTTTTAGGGCTTTGAATAATTCAACTGGAATGCCATCATCTCCACTAGCTTTGTTAGTAGCAGTACTTTTTAGGGTTTTTCTGACTTCACTCTCCAGGATGTCTGGCTCCAGTTCAAAGCTCTCATCACTGTGATTGTCAGGGGTGTTGAGATCCTTTTTGTAAACTTCCTGTGTACTCTTGCCATAATTTCTTAATCTTTTCTGCATCAGCTAAATCCCTGCCGTTTTTGTCCCTTATCATGGTCATTTTTGTTTTAAATGTTCCCTTGATTTCCCCAATTTTTTGAAAAGATCTCTAGTACTTTCCCTTCTGTGTTTTCCTCTATTTCTTTGCACTGTTCATTTAAGAAGGTTGCCTTATCTCTCCTTGCTTTTCTCTGAAAATCTATGTTTAATTGACTGACTTTTTCTCTTTCACCTTTTCCTTTTGCGTTCCTTCTTTCCTCCACTATTTTAAGAACCTCATCAGATATCCACTTTGCTTTCTTATGCTTCTTTTCTTTTGGCATAGTTTTACTTGCTGTCTCCTGTATGATGTCCCAAACCTCTGTCCATAATTCTTCTGGTACTCTGTCTATCAAGTCTAAACCATTAAATCTGTTCCACACCTCCTCTGTGTATTCCTTAGGGATGTTGTCTAGATCATACCTGTGTGCCCTAGTTGTTTTCCCTGTTTTCCTTAATCTAAGATTGAATCTGGCAATCAGTAGATTATTATCTGAGCCACAGTCTGCTCCAGGTCTTCTTTTTGCTGACTGTATGGAATTTCTCCATCTTTGGCTGCAGATTATATAATCAATCTGGTTTTGGTGTTGGCCATCTGGTGAGGTCCATGTGTAAAGTCACCTCTTGTGTTGTTGAAAAATGGTGTTTGCTATGACTAGTGCATTCTCTTGGCAGAACTCTATTAGCCTTTGTCCTGCTTCATTTCGTGTTCCAAGATGAAACTTGCCTGTTATCCCATTTACTTTTTGACTTCCTACCTTGGTATTCTAATCTTCCAGTATAATACAGACATCATTTTTGGTGTCAATTTTATGAGGTGCTGTAATTCCTCATAGAACTGGTCAATTGTGGCCTCAACTGCACTAGTGGTTGGTGCATAAACTTGGATTACAGTGATATTGAATGGTTTGCCTTGGATCCTAACTGAGATCATTCTGTCATTTTTTTTAAAAGATTATATCCCATTACTGCTTTTCTCACTCTTTTATTGACTATTATGGCCACTCCATTTCTTCTAAGGTTTTCTTGGCCACAGTAGTAGCTATGATGGTCTCCAGAGCTGAATTTGCCCCTCCCTGTCCATTTTAGTTCACTGATTCCCAAGACGTCAATGCAGTATGTACATAATACTGGTTGGGCTTTAATGTGGTTGATAGGAGAGGATTATTTGAGTGGGAAATGCCAAGAACTTCATCAAGTGAAGATCTAACGATGCTGACTGGTCAGTCGAACCTCCCACCTCGGACATTCAGCGTTTCTGATTGGTTCCTGTCTTCAAGCCAAGCGTGTTCACTCTGCCACTTGCTACTGTATTGAATTGTCTCTACCTAATCCCCCAACCTCCTCCCACTATTCTTTCATGGAAATTGTAATCTTTTACCATTACCATATATTTGCACAAATACTTAGTATTATAACCCAAAATTGACTTAATAATCTATCAAAAGACAGCCTGCTACTGGGTTATTGTTTCTTTGTAAAAACTTTATTGTGACTTTAGATAGATGATAGGATTGGTTTGTATCTGTAGAATTGTTTTAAAAGACTTTGTGATGTGGGGGCTCCAGGTCTCTCTGCACAAATTAGTTAGGGAAGCTCACGTTTAGATTTCTGTAGCAAGTAAAGGTTGCAAACTGTCTTTGACCAGCAATAGGCCACTGTTAATTAAATGCATATTCAATAAACCTTTTTATTTTTGCCGAAAATCAAGTCTCCATGGTTCTTGGGAGGTTCTGCCAATGGAAGAACTTTTAATTTCAGAACTGCATCTCTGGTGCTCACAGGTCTTCCTGTGACAGAAAAAAGGGGATATCGGTTTTCAGGTAACAAGAGGAAGTACTCCCATTGGGCTGCTGGGCAGAGGGGCGGGGAGAACTCTGTGCTGGGTAGATGATGTGCATGCCCCCTGATAGGGCTCTGAGTGCCCCCTCTGGCATCACTGCCATAATTTGCCACCACTGCTATATTCCAATAAAACTGTTGTACCAGCCTTTTAAACAGATCTGTAGTATTAATAGGATCGAAGCATTAAAATGTCTGCTTGTTTCAGCTAATGTAGCCCTGTGGGGGTCTCACTTAGGCAATTTGTTCCAAGTGACTGACAAAAACAGGCTCTCTTAGGGAACACAAAGGGAAAAAACATGACTAAAAGCAAGGAGCCATAACAAATGCATACAGAGAGAAATGTTTGTTTTCGCAATGTAACAGGGTTACTTCAAACACCACTGAGAGCCAAGTATCCTTCTAGAATGACAAACTTTTTTCCTTCATGGGCTCCTTCAGTGGGTGGTTCCCATTGGCAGTGATAATAATCTACTGTAAGCCACCTCATTCTCAAGACCATTAGGGGGCTTTTGCAAAGTACACTTCAAAATCCGGGTATCTTGAAAGCAAGAACTAGCTCAGTTGTACAGACAGCACAGTCCCCCTTCTGACTGTAACAACTAAATGTACTAGAAAGTGAAGAAATTAACATTTTAATGTACAGTATTTATTTTTTCATGGTACTGTACTTTTAATATTTTACATCCTAGTGCCTTGGTAAATTATTAACTGTTTATTATTTAGTTGAACTCAAGGCAACATTCATGGTTCTTTTCCTCTACACTTTTATACTCACACTGACTCTGTAATGTAGTTGATGAGAGCGTAAGTTGACCAAGGTCACTTGGTGGGTTTTGCAGCTGAGAACAGATTTGAAAATAAATCTCTCGGGATCTAATTCATCACTCTATGCCGGCTTCTGAGCTGACTCAACCCAGGGGATGTAGGTGGTCTGTCGATGTAACTGCACACATAAGCAAAATTGGCAGGAAAGCAAAATTCCATCCTCCTGCAGTCCTTCTGCCCTCAGTCACCTTCAAAACTGGCTCCTGGGAGCTAGAAACTCTTCCAGAGCCGGTTTTTCAACACTGTCAAAGTTTGAAAGGGGTAGTCAGTAGAAAATATATGTTCTATTCAGTGAGGGGATGTAACAGGTTCTCACCAATTCTCCAGAACCAGTAGTAACTTTTCCCAGTGTCCTGGAGAACCGGTAGCAGCTTTTGGGGGGAACCACCTTCGGGGCTTACCTTTTCATTGCCAAGCACTTGGTGTGCATGCATGCCTACAGTGCTTGGTGCATATACATGGCCTCCTTGCTGTCCTCCCAAGCGGGGAGGAGGAAGAGAAGGTGCTAGCCTGAAGCTCCCTATAGCCTGTTCCCCAGGGTAAGTGACTCACCTTTGGATGTGGTGTGTCTGTGTGTATTTTAATGTATATTTAATACCTTTACCTATATTGACGTACTACTACAGTTCCTAAAAAGGCCTGAGGGGTGGGTGTGTGGGTGTGCTTATTTTTTTTATAATTTTGTATATTTTTTTCTTTGGCCCTGCCCACATCATGACATATGATGTTAGCTCCACCCACATTGTGATGACATCACGGTGGGGTAGTAAAAAAATTGACATCCCACCACTGGTTCTATTGGTGTTATACCCCAGTATCATGTTGACTTTCAATCTAACTTTTAAGGAAGGAAAATAAACTGACTGCTTCCAAGCACACACCATGTTTTCATTCAGCTAGGCCTGTGATGGCATACCTTGGCACTCCAGAGGTTCTTGGACCTCAATTCCCAGTAGCCCAAGCCCCCTGTGAATCCACACAAATGGGTTTACTGCGATTCATCCCAGAAGCAGAAGTAAAATGTGCCCATGCAGGGGGTCCAGCCCGCCAACAGTCTGAGGGGACGTGGTCCAGCCCACATCTTTAAAAGGTTGAGAATCCCCGCTTCCTGAGCTAGAGTGGGGAAAGGGCTACAAAAATGGTCAGCAAAATATATCCCATCAAATGTGGTCGAAGCTCATTATCTTTAAGCTGCAGAGCCAGTGGTAAACAATGCTGGATGTAACTATACAAGAGTGGTTCACAACCTCATGTCCCCAAATATTGTTGGATTAAACTCCCAGAAGCCTTCACCTTTGGCTGTGCTGGCCAAGATTTCTGGGAGCTGTAATCCAAGAACATCTGGGGATAAATGTTGCATGGTGATGTCCAGCATTTCTCATCACTGTCTCTCCAGATTAAAGCTAATGTAGTTCAGAATGATTTTCATACAACAGCATCTGGCAGGGCAGACTTTGTGCACACCTTAAAATCACTCATGCAGCTGAAGAGTGTTCAGGCTAAGATCAGCTTGTGTTGGCAGCATGATCAGTATTTCAAGGGATGCCTTTGTTTGGTTTAGTTTCAAGATTCACTGTCATGAAAAGTAATTCCTCCTCCTTCATCTAGAACAAAAAATCCACCAAGTGGAGAAAACCTGATGGAGCTTTTCACAACTTTTTCCTTTTACTATCATGGACCATTTATTATGGTCCATAAACAGTAGTGGGCAGCAAAATATTTTGCTACCACACCGTGGGTGGAGCCTATGCTGCAGGCGGAGCCTATGTTGTGGGCAGAGCCTGCATCATGGGTGGAGCCTACATCGTGGGCAATCTAGTCATGCCTGCCATATGGCCATGTATACATCTGCAAACACAGGCAGCACTGGCTCTTTGGCTGTAAATGGAGATGAGCACTACACCCTAGAATCGGATATGACTGGCTTTTGAGCAAGGGAGACCTTGAACCACTTCCAGGGACAAAATCTGACTGGGCAGGGCAGGGAGGTGGGCATGGCCACCTAATTTCGCTCCCCCCCCCCGAAGGCCACCCAATTTCACCACCACCCTGCCCACAGGCCCCAATTTTCCAAAAAAAAAAAAATAAAAAGCCCTCCCAGGGGATGCGAACCTGTTGCTGCCCACCACTGTCCATAAATTAGCCCATCTCTCTGCTCAGGTAGGAGCTGGAGACCTAATCAAACAAAAATTGGACAGTTAATAAGTCCCAGCAAGCAAGTTTATTGGAAGCTTTTATTGTACAAATGTGAGTTCCATTTACATAAAAGACATTTTTATACATTTTAGAGAGCTCACTTCTCAAGCTATCTGATGATGGGCCAGAATACTGGGCAAGGGGAAAATTGGGGGTAGGACTACGTTAAACATAGATAGTCAAGGATTTTTCCTGCTAAACTACAATAATGTACACATCAATGTATACAAAATCTCCAAAGAAAGGCAGTCCTTGAGCTACACAGAGAGAGCAACAGGCCAAAGATGATTGTAAAAAACCACTTCAGAAAAGAAAGTTGAAAGTTTTAAGAGGCTTTCCATCTCAATAGGGAGAACACCATGTGGATCACGTAGGTCAGGGTGGCTGTATAGGCAAAAACCTAGAAGAGAAGTGAAGAAGGTTTAGTGTGCAGGTTTGCCAAGCCTAGCTTAGCTACTTTTGTGGTGCCATTTCCTCTCCCTTTGGTTGTTCTCAGGTTTAAACCTGGCTTCCTGTGGTTTGCAAACTTCTGCCAGAAAAGCACCAAAATGCATTAATCTCTTTCAAAACTTACCTCCAGCTTAGCCCTCGGTCACAAGAAAATTGAATTTGCTCTTTGATACTAATACCTTTCTCTCTGCTCCATGAAAGATAAATCAACTTCTTGGGCTACATACCTATCTTTAGCTAGGTTTCTCTTCCATCCTGCATGGACACCAATTACTCAGTAGGAGCAGCTTTTTTTTTCTGTGTCAATTTATAGAAACTCCCATTTTCTTCTGGCCCCGAGAAAGCCAGGTTTGTTTACTGGCCCTGCTAACACAAAGTGCAAGCCTTTTGATCTAGGAGTATCTCCTTCTCTTTTCTCAAGCAGTGTAGCATTCACACAACTTGGAAGATTTATCAGTCTAGAACAATGATGGTGAACCTTTTAGAGACCAAGTGCCCAAAAAAGAGGGGTGGGTTGTACTCTCTGTGCTGGGGGAAGGGAGGAAGCGCTCCCATTGGGCTGCTGGGCAGAGGGGTGGTACAAATTCTATGCTGGGGAAGGGAAGAAGTGCTCCCATTGGTCTGCTGGTCACAGGGGTGGACAAACTCTATGCTAGAGGAGGGAGGAACCTCTCCCTTTGGGCTGCTGGACAGAAGGGTGGGGTGAACTCTGTGCTGGGGTGATGGCACGCATGCCAACAGAGAGGGCTGGGAATGCCATGTCTTGCATGTGTGCCATAGGTTTGCCACCACAGCTCTAGGACCTACTTATCAAGTCTGATATATGATACATTAAATACTTTCAACATGCAAAGACTAAAACTGTTTCAGTTTCTTTTCAACTCCAACAAGAGAACCAAACATGTTTAGCTCTCTTACTGTAATTAATGTTATCTTATCTAGCTTCCAACTGGAAGTGACTTCTGTGTTTTATTGTGTCTTCTTCTTCTTCTTCAAGTGCTGTATCTCATTCCAAATATGGAGGCAGTGGTCACATAACTAGGCATATGCCTAATGCAGCACTGAGCACATGCCTTGTTATATAATTGGCACCTTGTTACTTAGTGGTATTTCACTGCAGTGAGTTATACATTTTTAGCTTATGATTATGCTCAACTATAATTTCTCAAAATACACACCTTTTCACATTTTCAAGAGTTCTTCACCAGTTGAAGAGGCTTTTAAAACCATCCAAATGATGAAGCAGTCTGAAGAACATGAAAACCTGTATATAAGCCAGTGGTGGCAAACCTATGGTATGTGTGCCAGAGAGGGCACACCCAGTCCTATCTTTTGGCACACACGCCATTGCTTCCTCCCTCCCACCAGCACAGAGTTCATCCTGCCCCTCTGCCAGCAGCCCAATGGGAGTGTTTCCTTCCTTCCTCTAGCACAGAGTTCAATATGTCTCTCTGCCTAGCAGGCCAGTAGGAGAACTTCTTCCCTCCACTGTGTGTGTGTGTGTGTGTGTGTGTGTGTGTGTGTGTGTGTGTGTGTGTGTGTGTGTGTGTGTGTGTGTGTGTGTGTGTGTGTGTGTGTGTGTGTGTGTGTGTGTGTGTGTGTGTGTGTGTGTGTGTTGGGGGAGGGGGGAATTTACATGATTAAACATTACAGTATTATTTGATAGACAGGCTGAATACCTACCACAGCTGCAATATCTATTTGGTAGTATTTAAAAATGTCTTCAAATTTCGCGTTATAGGTAGTATAGGCTTGCAGAACTGCTGCACTCAAGTAGAAGATGGAAGCAATGACCTGGTAAAAAGCATCCTGGAAAAGAGACAGTAACAAAGGGTGATAAGATACTTGCTAGAGGAGGTACTTTATCTAAGTCTGGCATGCACAATCATATCTTTGAAGCACAGTGAATAATTGATTTCAACAGAAAGTTTATTTTGGGTTATTTTTCAAACATGTCAGTTTTAGTTGCTTTGGAAACTCCTCAGCCAACGTTTGGGTTCACATCTTTGAAAATGGCCTTGTTCTATTATCATATATCGTGCCCTTGTTTAATCTAGTACATTCATGATACTCCTGTCCTTCTCACTGATTAACGTGGATTATATTAATATAACATGACTCATTATGGTGTTGGATAATCCTTGCACAGTGGTTACTGTTTTGCTTTCCTCAGTTCCCTTTTTGTTTCTTCATAGTTCCTAAAGTGCTCAGGCACAGTTTTAGCAGAAGGAAACAATAACGTTTACTTACAACGCTTGTGCTCAAACAAAGTTGTCAGGTAGATGGTAAGTATAATAAAACAGTTTAATTCCTCTTTGTTGCATTAAAACAGGAAGAATAATCTCAGCCCAGCTAGGAAATAAATATTTAGCCTCCTGGTTGGCTGTTTAGATTCAAACAGTCAATGGCCGACCTTGGTCTCCTTGAACACCTGCTGATCAGGGCTTCTGGGAATTGAAGTTCAAGAACTCGTGGAGCACCAAGGTTGCCCACCCCTGCTGTTGACTTTCCCATCTCTATGGTTAGTGTACAAAACAAACCCAAAGCATGATGGGATTGCTTGCTGCAAGCTCATCATAAGGGTGGTACAGAAAGACCTGTGGAGGTTGGAAACAAGAAGCTTCTTGAGATATTATATTCCAGCATTCCTTAGCTGTAGCATGATCACTAATAGAGTTGTCATACAATCAAGACGTTTCCCAGACATTGCAAGCAGAAATGAGCTTGGGGTGTTCACTATCATTGAACTCTCCACTTACCAGAGCAACCCAAGCGGATTTCCCACCATGAGCACCACACATATATAGGAGGAATAGGAATGTTGAAATGACAAAGCAGAACACAGAGACGAACATCACCCAGCCTTGGCTCATCTGAACATGAACTTTAGTAGATGCCACTAGGATCCAGACGAGGCCTCCAAAAATCTACAGAAGTGTAAAAGGGAGAAATTACTAGCAAAGTATTACCCTAGGCTAGCACAATAGTTCTGTGTTATGTGTCCCACTTGCTCAGTTTCTTTGACAGAATGATTTGTAGTCTAATAAGATACCAGAGGTTGAGAACCATTGGCCTAGAGTCATTACATGACTTAATCAGATTTTCTCTGGAAGAGCACATTCAAGATTCACACTTTTTAAATTGCACCTTTTAATTGCACCTAGCAGTTCGAAAGCAAGAAATTGCAAGTAGATAAATAGGGACCACTTCGGTGAGAAGGTAACAGTGTTCTGTACACTCTGGTGTCTAGTCATGCCTGCCACATGACCACGGGAACATCTGCAGAAGCAGACAGCGCTGGCTCTTTGGCTTTGAAACAGAGATGAGCACTGAACCCTAGAATTGGATAAGACTGGCTTTTGAGCAAGGGAAACCTTTACCTTTAAAGTGCTATCCTAGGATGGATGAGAAAGATGATGAAGAACTCCCAATGTTTATCTACTGTACTGTCTCAAAATTTTAAAACATGTCCTCTTACTAGTGCAGCATTTTTCTAAAATAAATGAGATTCAATGATAGTATTATGTGCACCACACTAGGTAGATTAAGGGGCCGCAATGGCTTAAGTGGTTAAAATTATGAGCTTGACGATGGCAAGGTCAGCAGTTCAGCAGTTCAAGACCTGACAAAGCATCATTTTATATATTTATTTTTTTCAAAGACTTATATCCTCCACCTTTCTAAGGTGTTTTATGACTTGCTTTAGGTGCAACAATAAAAATACCACAATTTTAATTATACAACTCTATTTTCTAACCAGTCAACTTTTCTTCTGTAGTTACCAGCAGATAGGTAAGCTAAGGCAGTGGTGATGAACCTATGGCATGCTTGCCAGAGGGGGCACTCAGAGCCCTTTCTGTGAGTACGCACGCCATCACCCCAACACAAAGTTCACCCCACCCTCTGCCCAACAGCCCAATGGAAGCGCTTCCTCCCTCCAGCATATAGCTCCCCCACCCGTCTGCTCAGCAGCCCAATGGGAGTGCATTCTCCCTCCCCAGCACAGAGTTTGCCCCACCCCTCTGCCCAACAGCCCAATGGGAGACTTCCTCCCTCCCCAGCACAGAATTAACCCCACCCCTCTGCCTAGCAGCCCAATGGGAGTGCTTCTTCCCTCCCCCACAGCACAGAGTTCACCCTGCCCCTCTGTTTGGGCACTCGGTCTCTAAAAGGTTTACCATCACTGAGCTAGGGGATTCGCGACATAGCTTAAAATTCCTAATGGAGTTCATTTTACCCTACTGGTTTATATGGACCACAGTTTGCCACATCATCCAAACTTGGGAAGGAATAGTTAATTTATTTTATTATTTGCTCAGAACAAATTAACTTCAAACTGCAGATTTCAAAACTATCCTCTTTAAATAAAGAATGCATGAACCAGTGATATAGTTGTGGCAAGATCTGTATTTCAAAGACAAATTCTAACATTTAAATCACTGAAATTTTTTAATCAAGAATTTCAATTCTATCTCCTGTAGCCACAATACAGACAAAAGCTTTTTATTGCTTTATAGCTGTGAGATTGCCTATGCATAGAGCAGACATTATGGAAGTAGCTGTAGCTATTTGGCAGCATTGCAAGTTGTATGGCCATATTAGAATAAGTTTGGCAACCCCTTCAACATCTATGGTTGTTTCTATAACTTCTATTCCGCATTCTGAGTGTCCAACAGGAAAGGCTTAAATGCTTCAATCAGCTGACCTATGTAAGGATAATTATGTGACTACTTTCCAGAAAAGCCTGTACTGCAATAGATATACAGTACTGTATTGTATTAGTCTTTAAACCACCACATAATTCTTTATTGTAACAGCATCCAATGGCTATACAACAGTCTTAAATGGCTACATAAACACAAAGACAATGTATAATCACACAACACATAACCTTTTGATGTACCTTATTGGGTACATGAGATACCCAATAATTCTACTCTGGGTTCTTCATGAAGAAGGATCTCTTGATCCACTTAAAAATTAAGTACAGATCATCTCCTCTACACCCACCCCACCCCACCCCACCCTGCGCGCGCGCACACACACACACACACACACACACACACACACACACACACACACACACACACTACATCCACACACACACACACACACACACACACACACACACACACACACTACATCCACATGTTCAGTATCTTGTGGCTTCAGTTACCCAGTGGTCTAAAAATAATTGATTACCAGAAAGGGCCACTTGAGACCACGGGCCACTGTTTGCAATGTAATGTTTACAAGGAACAGAGACAGACATTTTGGTAGCTCACATGTAGAATGATGGACGTATTAGAAACCCCTCACCCACTTTTTATTCAGGTATATATGTTAAATACAGGATTCAAAAGATATGGCAAAAGGAAGGAATGGGAGGATGTTTGGAATGACTTTGGGGCCATCAGATTCTAGGAATGGATAATTTCCTGCTCTCTGCCACGTTCCAAACAGCATGACGGGACCCACCCACACATACTCTCCTGCATCTCTCTCCCTTACCACCTCTTCTCACACCTGACTTTTTAGTGTGCCTTTGTTGCATGGACATCACACACATCACCTGTGGTGATCCCTTTGCCATATCAGGATTGCTGCTGGCAATCCATTGGCAATTTTGTGATGTTGAAAGCCACAGTCCTTCCACTGGCAGGTGGAAACCTTATTTTCTTTTAATCTGTGAATGCTCTGAAGTTTCCAGCAAAGGAAGAAACATATTATTTTTTATCATGCCATTTTAATCTGCTTTAATTATTTCCAATAAGTGGTATTTTAAACACTGTTTAGGTTTAATTGTATTTTAATATTAATATCCTATTTTATGGTGATTTGAAACACAGCACTGTTTAGGTGTTGTTCGCCATCTTGAGTCCCTTCATTGGGAGAAAGTAAAGATATAGATAAAGTAAAGAAATAATAAGTGTGTACTTGTGTAGTCAGTGATGTTACTTTTATCTCTCACTTGCCTTCCAGGGAGCCTGAAGCAGCTTTATATCTGGGCAGTAATTGTGCAAGATCCTCCATAGATATATACACACAGCAGTCCATACAATGGGAGCATTAATGTTGCCCAGATAATACAAATAAACCATGTACTTGGTTGGCACACAGCCAACCTCTTCTTGATATGGTGTGATTTAAATATTTGCCATCTAGTATTTGTTCTCAGTGGCATTCCTTTGAAACACAGGCTTGCTGCCCCATATTCCTCTCAGCTTTCAATGGTGAGCAAATTATCCAATTAAAACAAAAGCTTTAGCCTCACTGTTTTAATCATGGTTCAATTGTCAACGATAGACCTCCATTTCTCAGGGACACTCATGACTGGATGTCCTGTCACAGATAAAGATGGGGAAAGTTAAATTTTATCTGGAGAACATTGTTGCCATGTACCATCAAGGCCAGATTACAGCTATGCCAACAGAATTTTCAAAAGTATGTGTGATATTTAGCAATAGAAAGTACACTTATATACTGCCCCACAGCACTTTAATGGACTCTCTGGGCAGTTCACAATTAGCATTTTGCTAGGTATTCATTTTACAGCCTCAGAAGATTGGAAGGCTGAGTCAACTTTGATCCCAGTCAGGATCGAACTCAGATCATGAAGACAGATTTCACTGAAGTACAGAAGTTAAACCACTATGCCGTGAGGGTTGTTTTTAAAAATTATTTAAGGAGTGGTTTCACCAGTGCCATCACCATCCTCTGCGTGATTCAATGGCCAAATGAGGATTTGAACTGACATCTCCTATTTATTTATTTATTTATTGAATTTTTATCCCACTCTACTTAGTCTATCCACTCCACGACACCCCAGCCAGAGTAGCTGATTGCCACAGTGATCTGACAGTGACCTGAGGAATATGACTTTGTATCCTTATGAATAAACCTCCTTATAACACCAAATACCATTGCCCTGTGCTGTTGCATGGTTACTATGGTTATAAGATCTAATTATTTTTGAGTCCCGCACTGCTTTTTAAAGCAGAGTGAGGTAAGGACAAGGACATAGAAAGAATGGTCTGTAACAATGATCTGGTTCTTCTTATTACAGACTCACTACAATATAAAACTTTTTCAGCAGATTTTACTTTCTAGATAGGTTATGGGGGACTGGTGGAAGGAATAGAAATAGTACATTAGCAAGCTTTTAACATCTAGACAAGGTTTTTGTTGTACAATTGCCCTTCCTAGTTCCTGAATTTTTAATAGAGGCCCTGGAGACATTCATCTCCTCCGCTGAAGAGCCTCAATGGTGTAGGACTTCAATGCAGTCAAAACTCTGCTCACAATCAAAGTTCAATCCCAATGGGATCAAGGTTGTCTCAGCTTTCCATCCTTCCATTCCCAGTAAAATGAATATCCAGCTTGTTTGGGGCAAAATGTATAATTACCTTGTGAACTGCCCAGAGAATAGTCTACGTGCTATGGAGCAATGTATAAGTGTAGTTCCTATTTTGGTTGGGCCTTGGATATGAGGCCACCAGTGGCTTCCAGGAAAGTCTTGGAAAGGATCATATCTAAAAACCTGGATACAACCAGCCATATTTAACAGGACTAGGCTAGCATCAGGGGTGGCCAACCTTGGTGCTCTAGGTGTACTTGAACCTCAATTCCCAGACTCCCAGATCAGCTGATATACTGATCAGGGCTTCTGGGAACTGAAGTCCAAGTACATCTGGAGCACCAAGGTTGGCCACCCCTGAGCTAGATGGACCCATAGCAGACAGTTTCTATTATCCTATTTGCCAGCTGGTGGAAACTCCCCACAAGTTAATTTATACCGAATAGAAGTTAATAAATATTTATCTCAAGTTAATTAAGAGCTTTGGTGGTGCAATGGTTAAACTACTGTACTGCAGCCAAAACAGCTGACATTGTGAGTTCAATCCTGATGGGGATTCAGGTTGGCTCAGCCTTCCATCCTTCCAAGGTTAATAAAAACAATGACAAACCTAGGCAGCATAATACAAAGTAGAGACATCACCCTCCCAACAAAAGTCTGCATAGTCAAAGCAATGGTCTTCCCAGTAGTAATTTATGGCTGTGAGAGCTGGACCATAAGGAAGGCTGAGCACAGATGAATAGACACCTTTGAACTGTGGTGCTGGAGGAGACTCTTGAGAGTCCCCTGGACTGCAAGGAGATCAAATCCATCAATCTTGAAGGAAATCAACCCTAACTGCTCATTGGAGGGACAAATACCAAAGTTGAAGCTCAAGTACTTTGGCCACCAAATGAGAAGAGAGGACTCACTTCAGAAGGCCCTGATGCTGGGAAAGATCGAAGGCAAAAGGAGAAGGGGGTGGCAGAGGATGAGGTGGATAGATGGAATCGTTGATACAATGGGTGTAGACCTATGTGGGCTGTGGAGGATGGCAGAGGACAGAGGAGCCTGGTGTGCAGTGGTCCATGGGGTCACAAAGGATCAGACTCAACTGTGCGACTGAACAAAAACAACAACTTTACATCTTCTTGCTTTGAAAATCCTTCCAGCTTTAGCTAACTACTCCTTCTAACACCCAAAATTCACTTTTACGATAACCAAAAATCGCCTCCTTCATGACACAAAGCAAAGCAGCAGGATAGGAAAGGGGAAAGGGAGAAGAATGAAAAGAGGGAGAACCCACCAAACCGGAAAGAGAACTGAGGTGTAAGAGAGAAATGAGATGATGACAGAGGTAAGGCCAACAAAACAAGATGGAGAGTGGAAGTATACAGGAGAAATGAGAAGACAGATGAGGTCAGAAGGGGCACCCAGCAAATAAGTGAGGGGAAGTGGGAAAGAGAAATGAGAAAGTACTAGACATTTTCATTTATGAGGCATCAGTTTTCTCTGGGAACCAAAACTGAGCCTAACAATAGAGTTCAAATTATAATGGTTCATTTTGGAACCATAATCAGGGAGCCAATTCTGGAAGTAAAGGCATCAGCTGTGTCGGAATTTGCTATTCATAATTTCATCAATGGTTCTAAGCAAACAAATCGAGGCACACAGAACTCACCAGTGACATTGAAAGAGCCACAATGCATCACATTCCTAAAATATCCATCCCCTCCACAATTTCTTCCTGCTCCTACTAAATAAATCCCAACAACAGGAGGGTCAGATGACCTTCAGTTTCAGGTCACCTTCCAAAGTCTGTGGAAAGCAGGCAGAACTAGGGAGGATATCATTTCCATTCATATTTTAAAAAAAGAAATGCACAAAATGGGAACATAACATAGCCTTACTTTTCAAATGAAAAGACTTGTGCTATGTTGGCCTTCAACATCACAACATTGTCAATGGATTGCCAACAGCAGTCCTGATCCAGCATGAGATCACTACTGGTGATTTTCTAATATTAATCACTTCCCAGGGGCAAAAAGCCATCTCTAGGGAGTTTAGAACATGTGAGGGAGGTGATAGGAAGTTTTAAATTAAATTAAAAAGCAGTGATGCTGAGTAATGACATCACCATCTTATGTTCAGCAAAGTTGCACCAACTGGATTTCTGACAAGATACAAAGCATTTTTGCTGTTGTGTGTCTTCAGGTTGGAACCAACTTATAGTGACCCTAAAAGAGCTTTCAAGGTAAGTGAGATATTTAAGGAGTAGTTTTACCAGTCCCATATCCCCAGTGAGTTTCCATGGATGAGAGAGAATTCAAACTGAGGCCTCCTGAGGTCTAGTTCTTCACTCTACCCTTTACACCACACTGGGTATCATATAACTCACACTGATCCAAAAAGCTATTGAAGACCAACAGCAATTCTACCAAATGGGGAGAACCTTCACAACTCTTGGGTGGCTTAGCTGTGTTGTATTGACAAAGTTCTTGGCTTAACTGGCAACTTTTAAAGGAGGCACATGAATACATGCTGACAGGATTCATATTTTAGCACATCTGGAGGGTCCAGTTGAAGTAAAGATTTATAGCATAATGCATGCTTGCTTGGAAGTAAGCTCCACTGAGTTCAATGGTAGCTACTCCAGGTATATAGGACTGCAATATTAGCTAACATTATATCCCTAGTTAATCAGTGTCTTGGAGAAAGTTCAGTCTCCACCTAAATTGCATTCCAGAGTCACTAAATACTGTATGACTGAATTTAAATATAGCTGTAGTTTAACTTACCCCTTGCCAATATAAGAGGCTACTTCTGAGTGTTGAAATATTTATATTAACACATAGGATTGACAACTCTTGTATATTCATCTATATTAGTAGTGATGAGCTAAAACAGAGGTTCCCAACATTTTTGAGCTGGGGGCAGGGTCATGCTCTCTCAGTCAGTTTTGAAGGCTGGACGGCCATTTTATCCTGCCTGCATGATGGGGGTGGCCATTTTGACCCAACAGCTTCAAAGGAGTGGCCATTTTGTTTCTTGAATGCCCTTGGACATGTGGGGGCACGTGAAATTGCACCATGGGCCACAACTGGCCCATGGGCCTTAGAATAGGAACCCCTGAGCTAAAATAACCTCGTTCTCTCACCCCACCTAGGTATCTCATCTCTGGCAAGTACAAAAGAATTCTCTCTTCAGGATGGAAATGGCAAACTTGTTGAATTTGATAAGTGGAAAATGGGGAAGAATTTTCATTTTTGATCATTTTTGAAGAATTTCCTAAAGCTCTCTCATTTTTTTCATATCAAAGTTAGAAAGAACTAGAAGTTTTCAAAGAAGTGAATGCAAAAAAAGCAAAACTGATGAGTTTGTGCTATGTCTCAATTCTAGCTATGTGACCCTAAGAAGGAGTCACCTTATAGTGCAAAGCATAACAAGCTGGGTGAACTTCAATAGTCAGAAACATGACTTTTCCAGACTATGAGGCCTACAGTCCCCAGTCAGTGTAGCCATTCTGCTCAGGGGTTTGGAAGAGTTAAATGTCACACCCAAAAAGTGGCCTTTCCAAGCTCTCACTGATAGCTTGCCTTGGGTGAAGGAAGTCAAAAGTTTTGTATGCGACCCAACCCTAGGTACCAGAATTTTTTTATTGTAAGAGTCAGGAATCCTGAAGACAAAACCCAAGTAACTTGGTTATTTGTATGAAAACTGGAAAAGTCAGTTCATTACTTCTCAAAGGAGGTCAGACATAGCAGCCCCAGGCACTGCAGGTTTTAAGTTTAGTTCCTGGTGAAGACATTTGTTTTAAAACAACACAGGAGCAATACTTTATTGGTACTGTTCACATGTACTGTAACTCCATGAGCCTTCAATATTAGCAGAACTTTTAAAAATTGAGTGTTTGAAAAAGAACAAAGCCCTACAACTATTTCTGCTAGGTTCTCAATTCACTGCTGGTAAAATGATGCTCTGGATTCACATAGGTATAAAACTATTTAATGAGAAACATTGTCCTTTATTCTCCCCCTGCCATTTTCTTAATATAGTTGTTCTCATCCCACTTTCCAAGTGGCAAGTAGTACCAGGGCTACTAGGTAAAGGTAAAAGTCACCCTTTGCTTGAAAGCCAGTTGTAGCTGACTCTAGGGTTCAGTGCTCATCTCTGTTTATAGCCAAACAGCCAGCACTCTCTGCATCCATGCACACGTGGCAGGCATGCCTCAACACTGGAGTGCACGGAACGCTGTCTACCTTCCTACCGAAGTGGTCCTATTTATCTACTTGCAATTTCTTGCTTTCGAACTGGTAGGTTGGTAAGACCTGGGACAGTGATGGGAGCTCACTCCATCATGCAGTACTCGGGAATCAAACTCCAGCCTTCCAGTTGTCATGTTCAACTTTTTAAGCACTTGAGCCACTGCAGTCCCTGTATCAGGGCTACTAGTCCAGGGTAAAAAGCAATCACACTTATATACCACCCCAAAGCGCTTAGTGCACTCTCTGGGTGGTTCACAAGTTAATTAGCATTTTGCACCCAACATGCTGGGTACTCATTTTACTAATCTTGGAACGGATGGAAGGCAGAGTCAGCCTTGATGCCTGGTCAGGATCAAATTCACAACCTTTTGGTCACAGTACAACAGTTTAACCACCATGGTTACATTTTGCAATTTTTGCATTTATTGTCAAAAATGTAGATTTTTAGCCTGCATGGTAAGCACAGCTTAAGTGCCCCAGTAAATACCCAGGCTCTGATGTGCCTACATCAAACCAATAAGGAGATAGCAAGTCAGCCTTCTGAGATTCTTACAGATCCCAAACTGATCTCCTCTACACAGAAACACACAACAAAAAAGCTTTGTCAGAATTAATCATTTTGCCCAGTTCTCAGAGCTTTACCAGGGGCTTATATGTTACTGTAATGATTTAAAAGAATAGTTCTGGATTGCAACTCATATAGTCACCAGTGGAGTACAGTCTGGTAGTGCTAGAAGCATCTACTTTGAAAGCAACATTTCATTTATCCCAGGAATTTTCAACCCACGCCCTGTGGGCCGGATGCAGCCCATGGCACCATTTCATGTGGGCCCCCACTGCCTCCACAACACCTGGAAGTGCCATGTGGTGGAGGAAGGGCAAAATGGCTGTCCGGCCCCTGATGCTGTGTATGGGTGTGTTTTACTTCTGCTTCCAGGAGTGACAAGGGCGGCGTGGGCCGGATGAATCGCAGAAAACCCATTCGTGTAGATTCATGGGGGCTTGGGCTTCTGGGAATTGAAGTCCAAGAACATCTGGAGTGCCAAGGTTCGCCAACATGGCCTTAAACCATAGCAAAGCTCTCAGCCCTGAAGATATTATTATATATCATGGACAGTGCCTCGATATCACAACAACGGTGCGTTCTAGCAGGAGCTTGTAGTTCGTACCAAAATGTAATTACAATCAGCTTTTCTTCTCCAGCAGGATTTCACATGCAAACTGGACTCAACAGCTTTTTTCCAGCCACGTACCATGTTGCAAAACCTTTAGGTGGCACGGCATGAAAAGAATGAATGCTGCTGAATGCAAGGTTGGCTTTCTGGGAAATAAGGGAAAGATTTCAAAATATCAGTGGCAGGGTGTGTTTGCAAAAACATATTGAAGTGTATTTGGCTTTCTATGCCTCAAGGTTCTGAGAGTTCATTGCACTCTGGCAGGAAAAGGAGAACAGAGTCCCTGTACTTTTGATAGCTGTATGGAAGGAAGGCTTACCTGTTAACATCTGCTGAATGTCCATTTCAAGGTAAAGGTTGCCCCTGCTCGAAAGTCAGTCATATCTGACATTAGGGTTCACTGCTCATCTCTGTTTATAGCCAAAGAGCCAGCATTGTCTAAGTCTGCAGAGGTTTCTGTGGACATGTGGCAGGCATAACTAGGAACACTGTTTACCTTCCCAACCAAGTGGTCCCTATTTATCTCCTGCAATTTCTTGCTTTCAAACTGCTAGGTTAACAGGAACTGGGACAGAGACAGAAGCTCACTCCATCAGGTAGCACTTGGGACTCGAACTGCTGACCTGCCAAGCTTCCAGTTGTCAAGTTCAGTATCTTAACCACTAAGCCACTGCAGTCCCATTTCTACACAACAATGTGTGTGTGTGTGTGTTCGTCATGCTATAGCCTGCATCTGCTAAGCTAGCCTATGCCTTCAGGTACAAGAGGTGACCCTTTTGGATTTCATTCATGGAATGGAGGGAGAAGCCATCTTGATCCTTGAATCGACACTATTTCACCCTCCTTCCACAGGCCGCCTTGTTATCCATTTCTACCTCACCTAGCCTTCCAAAGCCAGACATTATATTTCTCAGGGCATTTGTCTCCTAAGTGGTAGTTGTCCTCACCATCTCCTAAAATCCCATCCTCAAATCCTTAAGACATGCACCAATACCCATACAAATGGCATAATGAATTTTAAGAAGAATCCTAGACAAAAGAGTTCTCTAGCATCTCTTTTCTCACAGTGGGCTGGTGGGATGCTGATGGAAGCTTACAAGCAGTGTATCAGGTCATAAGATGTTGTTACATCAACAACTCTTCATACGCATGAAAAAACAATGTCATAGAATCATAGAGAGGGCCCTTTAGGCCATTCTAGTCCAACTCCCAGTTCAATGCAGGAATCCAATTTAAAGCAGATCTAGTTTAACTCTCTCTCTTGAATGCTTCCTGTGTTGGAGCAATCGCCACCTCTTGAAGGAGTTAGTCCCACTGTCATACTACTCTATCCTTTAAGAAGTTTGCCCTAAACATTAATATCTTTGATGCTGGAGATAATACACATTTATATACAGCCATCTTTGTGGCCCTCGTTCTTTTGGTAGCAAATTTCACAGTTTCATTCTACATTCTGTGAACAGCTATTTCCTTTTTGTCTACCTTGAATTTTCCACTATTCGTCTTCATTAAATTAAGTTCCAGCTTGGCAACACAGGAGGAGAATTTCTCTCATTCTCCTTTCACATCATGCATGGTGGCTTAGTGGTTGAGACGCTGAACTTGATGATTGGAAGGACAGCAGGTCAGCAGTTTGAGACCCGAGTGCTGCATGATGGAGCAAGCGCTTGTCTCTGTCCCAGCTCCTGCCAACCTAGCTGTGCAAAAGCAAGAAATTGCAAGTAGATAAATAGGTACTGTACTACTTTGGTGGGAAGGTAACAGTGGCGGGCAGCAGCCAGTTCAGGCCAGTTCTACTGACCCGGTAGCAAAAATCCCAGGGGGTTCTCCGGGAGGGTGGTCACCCTCCCGGGAAACCACCCGGGGTGGTTACTTTTTTTGGGAGGTGACCAATTTGGTCGTCTCCCCGGCTGCCCTTCATTACAGCCCAAAATGGCTGCTGGTAAGTGCGCATGCATCAAAATACAAATTGATGCATGCACACCTTCAGTATTCAGCATGCATGCGTCAATTGGGATTTTGACGCATGTGCACTTACCAGCAGCCATTTGGGGCTGCAGTAAAGGCCACGGCAGCTGGCTGTTGAGGGCCTCAGTGGCCTCTTCAGAGGTGCGGTAGCTGCGGCGGTGGCCTTTGCTCGAGTTGCCTCACGCCGTGCCACCCTGCCGCGCTGCCGCCCTGCACCTCCACACCATACCACCAGCCCTGCGCCGCTACCACTCACTGCTGCTCGTCCGTCATCACCGCTAACGCTGACGACTTCTGCCAACAGCCACTGCTGCTCCAGGCCAGGCTGTGGCACACTGCCGGGGACACGCCGCCGGGCCAGGCTGCGCCACCGAGCCAAGCCAGGCCAGGCTTGGCTACACTGCTGCGCTGCTGCTGTTGCCGCCTGCTGCTCCCCAACCCTAGGTAAGTGACTAGGGTTTGTGTTTGGGGTGGGTTGAGGTGGGTGGGTGTTTTATGTGGTGTGTTTTTATGTGTATTTAATGTCTATTTTAATTTGCATTTTTATGTTTATTATTTCTATTTAATGTTTTTTATTTTAATTTTTATGTTTGTTATTTCTATTTAATGTCTATTTAATTTGTATTTTTACGTGTTTTTATTTCTATTTTTATGTCTACTATATTTTATTTTATTTTATTACTTTGGCTCCACCCACATTATCAGCTCTGCCGATGACATCATGATGTCATGATGTTGGCACTGCCCACAACTTCATGATGTTGGCTCTGCCCATGACATCGGCTCCGCTCACAGCATGGTAGCAAATTTTTTGGCTGCCCACCACTGGAAGGTAAGCAGCGTTTTGCACACTCCACTGTCTAAACATGCCTGCCACATGTCCATGGAAACATCTGCAAACACAGAGAGCACTAGCTCTTTGGCTATAAACAAAGATGAACACTGAACTCTAGAGTCAGATACAACTGTCTTTCAAGCAAGGGCAAAATTTAGTTTTACTATGCTTAAATAAAAAGGCGACTGATTCTTGGGAGGCAAACGATGAGAAACCTGGGGAACATAGTTAAAAGTAGAGACATCACATTGAAAACAAAAACTCACATAGTCAAAGCATTAGTATTCCCTGTGGCAATGTATCGTTGTGAGAGCTGGACCGTTAGGAAAGCTGACCGCAGAAGAATAGACGCCTTTGAGATGTGGTGCTAGAGGAGAGTTTTGAGAGTCCCCTGGACAGCAAGGAGAACAAATAGGTCAATCTTAGAAGAAATCAACCCTGACTGCTCCTTAGAAGGTCAAATAATAAAGATGAAGCTAAAGTACTTTGGACATCAAATGAGAAGAGAGGATTCACTTGAGAAAGCCTTGATGCTTGGAAGGGTCGAGGGCAAAAGAAGAAGGGGACGGCCCAAGATGAGATGGCTAGATGGTGTTGTGGAGGCAATGGGCACAGAGCTGAGCGAGTTGAGGGGGATGGTGGAGGACAGGAGTGCCTGGAGGACAGTGCTCCATGGGGTCGCAGAGGGTCGGAATCGACTGTGCGACTGAACAACAACAAAAAAATGCTTCCCCTTACTTGCCTAATTTCATAAAATTAGCTCAAACATAATGTTTGTTTGCCTATATCAGGGGTCCCCAACCTTTTTGGCATGTATTGTATATTTGTTTCTAATTGAATTATGTACAAGGGATAAGGACTTTCCCCATTGTTTTGTACTGTATATCCTTGACTGTTTTGCATCTCTTTGATTGTACTGTATTTTTATTCTTATTTTTTATGATGATTTGTTGACCACATTGATTGTATTATATTGTTATATTTATATGGTGTTTTTTATGTATATTTCATACTGTTACATTGTTAGCCGCTCTGAGTTGCTTTGGCAAGGAGAGCGGCATATAAATTTGAATTTAATAATAATAATAATAATAATAATAATAATAATAATCATGGACTGGTTTCATGCTAAATGTTTCCACGGACAGTTCCATAGTTAAGCAGTGTGGAGGAGGGGCCTGGCCACCTGCCTATCTGCTGTGTCTGAAGCCCGTGCTCTTGTGAACGGCCGGGCAGGCCGGGCAGAGCACGTTGAGGGCAGAAGGCTGACATCAGGGCTCCCAGCACCACCCACCCCTGTGGCCTGGTACTTGTCCGTAGCCCAGTGGTTGGGGACCCCTGGCCTATATGATACATTGATATCTTGCCTTCTCTCCAATGAACTTAAGGCAGACTACTTAGCTCTCTTGACTTACTTCCTGTCAAGTCACCTCTGACTTATGGTGACCCTAAGAACAAACAATCTCCAAAATGTTTGGTCTGAACAGCCCTGCTCAGCTCTTGCAAACTCCAGACTGTGGTTTCTTTTAGGGGGCCAATCCATCTCATATTTGGTCTTCTTCTTTTCTTGCTGCCTTCTACCTTTTCGAGGTTTTCTTTTCCAGAGAATCTTGCCTTCTTATGAGGTACCAAAGCATATTTTCTGCCTCCAGAGATAAAATGAGTACCCAGCATATTGGAGGCAAAATGCTAATTAACTTGTGAACTGACCAGAGAGTGCACTAAGCACTATGGGCTGGTATATACGTGTGATTGCTTTGCTTTGCTATGCCACACTGACATCTAATAGGCACCCACTTTTACATACCACATATACTTGAGAATACAGTAATCCACTTTTTTTCAGTACCAAAAATGTGCTGGGAAAAAGCAGATTTGGCTTATACAGTACTCAAGTTATCTCCTGATGGGTAGCCATGCTGGGGCCAGGCCAGGCAAGAGAGCTCCTTGAAGTGATCTTCCTCACCCATTCCTTTCCCCTTCCCCTCCCCTCCTGGTACGGCAAGGCTTGTGGTGGATTGATTGATTGATTGATTGATTGATTGATTGATTGATTTCTTTCCCTCCCTCCCTCCCTCCCTTCTCTGCATTAGTAGCTGCTGCATTTCCCACCCTGAGTGTATAATCAAGTCAATAAGTTTTCCTGGTTTCTCAGGTAAAATTAGGTACTTCGGCTTATATTCAGATTGTCTTATACTTGAGTATATAGGGTATATATAGCAGCTGCTTCAGGCCTCTGATCGCTTTGATTACCCATCTCCACACACTTCTGCTTCTACAGGACTGATCTATAGCACTCCTTTTCAGAAATGATGCCTAATAGCAGGAGTGGCTTTAGCAAAAAAAAATCCAGCCTTCCTTGGATTCCAATTTAGACCTCTCAGCTTCTAGAATCATCTGTGCATTCTTTGCTATGATGTCATCCTTTTTTAAAACTACATTTCTTCTAGTTGTCTCCCAAAAACCCTCTCAAGCTTAGGTTACTGGAATAACAGATTTACGTTAAATTATGCTGATACATTTAGCCATGCCCACCACCAAAATGCCTCCTCCTGTAAAATTTACAAGAGCCTGGTGGTGCAGTGCAAAACTGCTGTATTGCAGGCTGCAGCCAAAATGTTCTGAGTTCAATCCTGATGGCTCTCCAGGTTGACTCAGCCTTCCATCCTTCGAAGTTAGGCAAAATGAGTACACAGTATGTTTCGGGCAAAAAAATGCTAATTGCCTTATGAACCACCCAGAGAGTGCACTAAGTGCTATGGGGTGGTATAGAAGTGTCATTGCTATTGCTAATTTATCGAGAATTGATTTCAGAAGAGCTCAAAATCAGATCCATCTCTATCTTTATAAGGAAGGCAAGACAACCCGTGTTATTTTTCTACTTGAAGCAGAGATCCAAATAGTGTCAAACTCACTCGGGTTTCAGTGGTAAGTTATTTTTTTTGGTCATGAAGCAGACAATCTCCCAAGCACCTTATGGCTAGCAATGAAAATACAACAACAGAAAATATAATATACTTGTCCGCTGTCTTTACGTGACATCCAAAATCTGCAGCCTGCAGAGATGGCTCGCCTGGCTGAATGCTAGGGCCAGCAGCGGTAGGTGGCAGTTCTCCACAAAATGGAAGACAAAGCAGGAACAAAAACATTTTAATCCTCAAACAGAAAACGGCTGCACAGTCTGCCATCATAATAGCACCACCACGGATACGTGTATCCATTAACAAAGGAGATCCATACAGCTAAGGTTTCTACAACAGGACAATCAAGAAACACCAGCAAATAGATTTTAAAAGTGTAAAAGGCAAAGGTAAAGCCAGACGTATCCAGTTAATCTCTGTTTATAACCAAAGAGCCTGTCTGCATCTGTAGACATTTCCATGATTACGTGGCAGGCATGACTAGACACCAGAACATTGATACCTTTCCCACCAAAGTGTTACGTATTTATCTACTTGCAATTTCTTGCTTTCGAACTGCTATGTTGGCAGGAGCTGAGACAGACAACGTGAGCTCACTCCGTCACACAGCACTTGAGTCTCAAACTGCTGACCTGTTGTCCTTCCAGTCATCAAGTTCAGCGTCTTAACCACTAAGCCACTGCAGTCAGTTTTTAAAAGTGTACAAGATAACAATGCTGGAAAAAGCAAAGGTTATCCAAGTGGATAAAGAAGGGGCAAATTTCCATGCCCACCCCATGCTCATAATTGCTCTAATAGAAGCCGTATTGTGGGTTTTTTCCCCTTCTCCCAACTTCCTTTTAACAAGCTGGTGTTGGGCTGTGATCCTCTCTAGGTTGCCTTGTTCAACTAGTTCCCAGGCAGCGGCACACAACTCAGTCTAATGGGTCACTAATCCTTCTTCCTTGTCCCTTCCCCCACAGCTCTGGAGCTGCTGGTTTCTAAACACCCTCCCCCCCCCTTTTTTTTTGGTCCTGCCACCACCCTTAGCTAAATCTTTTATTTTATCAGATTCTCTGATATTGTATCTATTGGGCGGAAAGTTGATTTTAAGCTGTCATACTCTACACCTGTTTGCTAATCTATCCTTTGGTGGGCACCACCTGTTCCAGCTTTATTTTTTTGTTGTTATCTCCACAACAGGTCACCCCACATATTATCAGTTTGTTTAACAGATGGGGTGGGACAGAAACCTGGAACTGTTGCAAGAAGTACATACTGTATAGTAGTTTGGTCACCCCTTTATTCTTGCTACTTGCAAGTTGGCCTCTGTGATGGGTGTTATTTTTCATTTCTTCAGTTCCCTTTTCTGTTTATTTAGTCAACTACCATGGTGATTGTTTTTTTGGGGGGCGGGGGGGAGGATAGAGACCATGACAAATACATAGACTTGGCTAAAGAATGCAAGGAACTGTCATCAAAAAAAGTAACTTTCCCAAGTTCTGATTTGATGACACTATAACCTCTAAGCCACAAGGTCACGTCTATTAAAATCATAACAAAATCGACCATCTCTGATTTTACCATCAATTCTTGATGTCATAAGAAGAAAAAGACATCATCTCACCTTCTATGGAACTATTTTTTATTATGCTGCCTAGGTTTGTCATAGCTTGCCTCCCAAGAAGTAAGTGTCTTTTTATTTCATGGCTGCAGTCACCATCTGCAGTGATCTTAGATCCCAAGAAGGTAAAGTCTTTTACTGCCTTCCATTTCTTCCCCTTCTATTTGTTAGGGATTGATGGGGCTGGATGATGTGATCTTGGGGGGTTCTTTTATGTTGAGTTTTAAACTTGCTTTTGTATTCTCCTCTTTTGCCCTCAAGATGTTCTTTATATCTTCTTCAATTTCTGCCATTAAGGTTGTGTCATCTGCATATCTCAGGTCGTTGATACTTCTAATTTATGTGGTACCATTGCCTAATTCTTTTATTTGAGCATACTAGTGGTGAGCTTACAATGTTTTCCAGTGACAATTAGTTTATCATTATTCAACAGCTAACTTCTTAGTATTGCATTATTTTGAAATGAACAAGTAGCAGTCTGCCCACAAGACTAATGTTTCCCTTCATCATAGGCCAAAACAGTGAGCCAAGGGAAAACCTTCAACAGGAATCATGGCTTGTAAAGAGTCCTTACTCCTATTTGCCACTGTTTTCATGGCAACTGAAGTTCACTATGCAAAAATCTGGAAAGCAAATAAGATATAGCAGTAGGTGTGTTTCAACACATGCTAGTCACAGACCAGTGTTTGAAGTGAAGTGGGGTTCTTCCCATTTGTCTTTAGACAGGCCCAGTGGTGGGATTCAGCCTGTACACCCCAGTACACCCGTACCGGTAGTAGAAATTCCAGCTGGCCCCGCCCATCCAGTTACCAGAGCCTTGGGTCGTAGGCCTGCACCTGCAGTGGTGGGCATCAGCAGGTTTGCAACAGTTCACCAGAACCAGTAGCAGCAATTCTGGCTGACCCTGCTCATCCAAGTTTTGAAATAAAGTAGTCCTAATTCAGATACAATGCAGGGCTTTCCCCTGGCCACGCCCACCATACCACCCCCACAGTGTGGTAGTAAAAAAATTTTTAGAGTCCACCACTGTGTGCCTGCCTTCCCTACCAGTGGCACAGCCTCCCTGGGCTTCCCCCGTCCGGTTGCCGGAGCCTTAGGTCATACCCAGCAAGTCACATGACCACGCCTACCCAGTCACATGGCCACCATGCCACACCCACATAGTAGGTAATAATTTTTTTTGAATCCCACCACTGGACAAATCTAATAATCACCCCACTGTTAATTGAGTCTGGCCTAATCTGGAAACGATAGCAACTTAAGTCCTAGCAACTTAAGTCCGTCATCTTCACTCCAAGGATCTGCTTCAGCCGTACATAAACCACAAAGGGTGAGGGCTTAAAAATATAAAGGAAATTGATGAATTGTTCAGGGAGTGTTATGAACAGTTGTACAAAACCAGGTAAATCTCCTTTTCTCAGCACCTGGTTCACAAGATAAATAAAGAGATGGTGTTGAACTTCTCTTGGTTCTCATTTTAATATCAACTGGCCTATTTCTCATTTTTGAATTAATATAAAAAAAATGGAATAAAAATACTATTTGATTTTTTAAAAATTTGCAATGCAATTGTTAAAATATTAAAAATATGCAATAGGTACCATACACAGAATTGCCCACATGATGCTATATTAGGAAACATTGCCTATAAGCAAGTAATTATATTATGGCAAATAGCCTACAAAAATAATGCACACATTTAATGCAGATGAAAATGCATATACTGTACAGCAGTTAGTCTTCAAAGTGCCACAACGTTGTTGTTGTTTTGTCTTTTGGTTTTGATTTGTTTACTCTCTGATATGCTTGAAATACAGATTAACATGGCTACCATTTCAAAAAATTCAACATTTGCTTGAGTTATAGAAGGAGTTGGAATACCAAACAACATTGAAAGTGTCCAGGACAACGTGTTCTTAATGCATCAGAGACTGAATCAAGCCAAAATAGTTATGCTTGTAAAAATCCCATAGGTTCAAAGTGGATTTCTGCCTCAATAACCACACCCTGTGTCGTACCCAGATTGCTCAAAGGTCTGCTCACTAATTGGTAGATGGATCATAATTTTAGTCTCTAATTTTAAAAAGCTGGATGATTCAGTGCCTAGAAAATGTTTTTGGATGACCATTCCCAGAATTGGCTAGACCGCATGGCCAAAGAGACTCTTAGTCTGAAAAAAATTAACTCTTTCCAAATTCTGCTCATCTCTGACATTGAAGCTAACATTTGGCAAGGCTCCACTACCTTGGGCACACATGTAAGAGGCAGGGAATTAGTCGCTACAGCCATTCCATTGTACTGCATGTTTTTTATGCTCCAGCTGATCCAGATTCTGCATCCTAAGTCACCTTGAAACAGTCACATGCCCACCACCCTACTCCATAATGTTGTTCTGAGAAGAGGAAATACTACCTGTGTGCAGGTGCTGAGCATTTTGAAAGAAAGGCTGGATAAAAGGTAAGATGTGACACTCTAGCATAGAAATGATGTGATAGAATGAAAATACCATTCACTAAGTTAAATCAGGCTGGCTATGGGAGCATGGGAGGATAACCCCATTCAAGAACTAAGTACTGTATGTTAAAAAATGTCCAGTCCTACTGACCTCTTGCCATCTCTACATTTTTAGCAGCTGTTCCTGCTGCACATTTCTCAAGCATCTGCATTTTCAGCTATACTGTATATTAAAGCAGTCAGGGACCTGCCAGCTTGTCATAATCACAGAGCAATGAGCCATGCTTTTCCAGTGCACAGCATGCTCAGCAGACCTTGAAGACTTCTCCCAGTATTAGATAGAGCACCAGTTCAGCCAGGCAATTACTTGCCTGAATGCTACACACACCTGCATGTGGTACACCTGCTCCGTGCATTGATTAACAGCAGGTGTACCACCTTCACTAAATATGCTCAGAGAATGAAAAGCTGAGCAGGCAAGCCGATCAAAAGTAGCATTTAAAACACCCCAAATCTCACCCCACCCACCCAGTCTGAACAGGTTATCCTACTATGGTAATAGAAAAGACCATACTGCCAGCAACTCAATGTCGAGTGTCAGGCAGCAGCTAACTAACCTGACAACCTCGAGGACTAATGGCCTTGGGTACTGAAGCCCACAAGGATGGATGATGGTCCCCAAGTGGATTAAATTCCACTTGAATCCATCTTGATGGAGGGCAGCAGCTTCATCAATACTGGCCTGGGACTGAGGAGGACTTTGTGTGCCAAAAGGGCTCAGGACCAGAGAGTGATTTGTGAAACTGGAACAGTAGTATGGGTGTCATACTGTGATGCGGAAGGCAGATGAAAGGCTGCTGCATTATATTCTCAGGACAGTCTTCATAGTCGATTGCCAAGAGGCTTGCCAATATTCGGATATGGCAGAAGAAAAAGAAATCTCATTCCAGTACTACAAGGGAGGGGATACTCTCCCCCCCCCCTCAAGTTTCTAAAATACTTGCTGGCCAGCCTGATTTGTTGATTTTTCAGACAGGAACATCTGTAGAAGGCAGAGCTTTGAAAAATTAGTTTTTGGCTGATAACATCTAGAAGGCCCCAACCAGTTTAGCCAGTGGAGATTATGAGGGTTCTTGTGCAAAAAAGAAAGAATTGCAAATTCTAGCAGGAATTAGCAAAGGAGTCAGTGGTGACAGGTGAGTTGTAAGATAACGCAGAAACGTCTAGAAATGCTGCTGAGAAAAGGTAGTTTTCAGGCAAAGGGTTCTAAATGTTCGCAGTTAAAATGTACTACAAGCTGGCTGCTCCATCTGAATTTTCTGTGGTAAGGAAGAAACCAGCTGGAAAAAAACATGGGGAGGAGTTATAAACTATAGAGAACATAGTCTGGGCCACCTGTAAAATTCCATGAATTCAGCTGGGCAATTTCACAACAAGGATAAATTCATTTATTAGAATCTATCTAGCCTCATGCTAAAATAAATCTGCTAGTCTAACAGGTAGCACAAGACTTCTCTTTTTGAGTTCAATCAGACTGACACGGATTAACATAGCCACATTCTTTGAAAACTGCACAATAAAATGCACTTTTGGAGAAATCCACAGTCTCTTTAATAAACAACACAAGCCTCCTAAGGCATGTCTACTAAAGAACAAGCCCTATTGGAACTTGAACTTCTTCTGAAGAACAAGCATAAATTTCCACCAGAGCATCCTTCAACAACTGATGTGTGGATTTTTTTTAAGTAAAGAAAAGTGTACTTACAAATTCAGGGATGACAAGAATATCAGGGAATGAAGCAAGAGCCCTGATCCCACTAGGTAAGCTAACACCGGTGGTTGATGAAGACATCTTGTTGGTTACTCTCCAAAAGAGTCCACACGCAAAAGTCCTCAGACTAGAAAGACTTTTTCTACCTTCCTTCTTCTTAGGCAAGGGAGTTCTTAACTGTTCAGCTATGTTAATCTTGCCTGTCCTCCAGGTAACTGCTGAAAGGTAGGTGTGGCCAACCAACTGGTGATACCTGCCTTTTGTGTTTATATGCCCTGAGAGAAACGAAGGGACCGTTCTGGGGAAAGTGGCATCTTTACATTGCCTCATATTTTGTCATCTTTATTGTTTCACATTCTTGGTTGCACTTAATGACCCTACCTGGAGAACAGGCATAGCGAATGTAATTTGAAGCTTGGATTCCAAAGATGTAACTGTGCCGGCCAATCTATTGCAACAAAAAGCAACAATGGCTACAAAAATATTGCAACAAAGACAACAAAAATTAATATGTCTGAATTAAGGACAATCCAGCATTTTAGTCCATGAAAGACTTAACTTTTTTAGTCTTTTAGGAATGACAAGACTTTTTTATTTCTTTAATAACCAGGACTCTGTTGACTCACCTCTATGATTCAGTTTAATCTAAGATTTTATTCTAGCAGACAGCTCTCAACTAGATGGTAATACTGTTGAAATTAGAAGAGTTATACTAGTTATTTAACATGATATATCTTATTTTGTACTTTTAATTTATTTGGCAAATGCCTTCTTTCAAATTCTTAGAGTCAACATGAACAACATTTTCTTATTTATTGAAATACAGAAAAAGGTAAAAGAATCACAACCACAACAAAAACCTAAACAAAAATACATATACAGTAATACCTCATATAACATTAGTATCGAATAACACGAAAATCGCATAACATCAAGGAATCGGGGGGGGGGGAAGAATTGCATCAGATAACATTAAGATCCTATGGGATGCTTCAGATAACAACCGCGAAAGCCTGTGTGGTTACAATGTATCTCTATGGATCCCATAGAGGATCAGATAACACGAAAAATCATATAACACGAAGACTTGTGGAACCAGGTTTTAGTGTTATATGAGGTTTTACTGTACTGTAATACAATATAACTTTCTATGTTTACCCGCTACCAGTGGGACTTATAGACCTTCTCCATTGAATATTCTCAATATAATTAAATTTTTATATTCGTCCCCTGTGTATATTCGTCCCCTGACTGTGTATTATAACACACCATTAAAATAAATTCGAACTCTCACCATCAAACGAACAATTTCCTGCCACATTGGAGTTGGAGTATACCTGGAGACAAATCTTAATGTCCTCACCTCATACCACTGCCCGGTAAGTGTGACCAGTGTGTTTTCTGGAACTGAGGACGTTAAGAGTTGACTATGATGTGACTTCTCAAAAATACAACAGATCATCTTACAGTAAAAATTAACTGTTGTAAATAAATTATTTTATGTATTGATATATTTAAATGTGAAAGGGTTTTTATAGCTTTCATTATATTATGTTTGTTTTTTAAAAGGCTATTTTGTAGACAACCTGCCCTTTTTGTCAAGTACAGTATACTTCTGCCCTGGTTTTGTGGGAGATAATTATGGCAACTCTAACTTCATCAGACATGGGAGTGAGACTTGATGACATCAATTTAGGGTGCCTCAGGGCTCGGTTCTCTCACCTCTCCTATTTAACATCTACATGAAGCCCCTGGGCGAGATCAACTGTTCCCACAGGGTAAAATACCATCAGTATGCAGATGACACACACCCTGGTGATGCAGTCAAAGTCCTATGTGGGCATTATTCTCATGCATCCCCACTGCTTTGGGAGCTGCACTGGTTACCAGTTTGCCTCCAGGTGCAATTCAAGGTGCTGGTCATTATCTTTAAAGCCCTATATGGTAGTGGACCAGGTTACTTGAGAGACCGCATCTCCCCAAGGGTATCTGTCCGTCCCACCAGAGTGGACCAGAGAGGTGCCTTAGTTGTATCATCTGCCAGAGAGGTTTGACTATCTGGCACTAGAAAGAGGGCCTTCTCCCTGTTCGCTCCGACTTTGTGGAACCACCTGCCTCTGGAGCTGTGCCTCCAAACGGAGTTACTGGCTTTTAAGAAGGGCCTGAAAACCTGGCTGGCGAGAATGGAATAAGGCTAGCCCAACGGGCAAGCCACACTAGTTGCCTCCTGCTACAAAATAGGACCTGCCACATAAAATGGGGTTGTCCTAAATACTCACCCTGGTAAATATTTTATGTAGAAATGTTGGGTCATTGGATGGAAGGGAATGCAGCAAGTAGGTGGCAGGTGTGGGTGGCCCTGCAGGCAGATTGTGTTATTGGCCACCTTTTCAGATCTTTTGAATGAGAGAAGAATCTTATTCTGCTTCAAAAGGGAGCTTTCCTTATCCCTTTGGCTGCCCAAAAGCCCAACCTTGCTGTCTAACCCACTTTCTACTTCTTTTTCTTTGCTTTCTTGCTCTTTAACTCCATCAGGGGTTGAGGGAGATGCAAGCTACTTCTTCTGGCACTTCTAGAGCCTTGTAATAATCCTTTGATGTTCTCTACCTTCCTCTGGGTCTGCCTCGTGCTCTTTATCCTTCCCTTTCCACTTTCTCCAACACCTTACCCAAGAATGGTAAATTAGATACTGGGCGGTAATTGGATATCACCGTGGGGTCGAGCGATGGCTTTTTCAGGAGGGGCCGGAGCAAAGCATGTTTCAAAGAGGCCGGAAAAAAACCCTCCTGAAGCGAAGCATTTATAATTGCTCCGACCCAACCACTAGTGACCATTCTGGCAGTTTTTGTTAGCCAGGTGGGACACAGATCTAATGGGCAGGCGGTGGAACATACAGCTCCCAAGAGCCTGTCCACTTCCTCAGGGACAACAGGGTCAAACCGATCCCAGATAAAATGGCTAGACTGCACCCCGGGCAACCCCAGTCCATCATTGCCCATGCCAGGATTGAGCCCTGAGTGAATCCGAGTGATTTTCTCCATCAGATAATCTGCAAAAACCTCAGCCGACCCCTGCCAGCCAGGACCAGCCCCCTCCCTCCCAAGGAGGGACCTGGTCACATGAAACAGGGTAGCTGGGCGATTATCCACAGAGGCAATAAGGGAGGTGAAATATCGACGTTTCACCTCCCTCATTGCCACTAGGTAGGCTTTAATAGCAGCTCTAACCAGTGTTCAGTCGGACTCACTCCAAGTCCTCACCCAGCGACGTCTCTTAGCCCGTTTAAGCTCCCTCAGTTCTTCTGTGAACCAAGGGGCAGGTTGATGTCCACAGGTGCGGAGAGGACGTAGTAGTGCAATCACATCCAAGGCTGCCGCCACCCTATCATTACAGAGCTTGACCAGAGCCTCAGGTGGATCGCGTAGCCTATCCAGAAGTACATTCCCCAGTTCCCTCTGGAATCCATCCAGATCCATTAGTCACTGTGGGTGGGCCATTTTAACCGGCCCTGCCTCCCTGCAGTGGCAGCAAATCCCCAAGAAGTCCAGAGTCACCAGATAGTGAGCTGACCATGGCACAGGTGTTATATCTAATCACTGTAGTCTCAGATCCCTCTGCCACTGCTCCAACAGAAAAACCAAATCTGGGGTGTGACCACTGCCCCTGGTTGGGCCCTGAATTACCTGAGTCAGGCCCACAGCTGCCATGGAAGCCATAAACTCCTGAGCTACCTCAGAGCCCGCCCCCAATGATGGCAAGTTGAAGTCCCCCAGGACCATAAGTCCGGGGAGATCCAACGCCAACATGGTGATGGCCTCAAGGAGCTCAGGCAGGGAATCAGCCACACTGCAGGGAGGCAGGTACATGAGTAAGATTCCCAACTGACCATTAGGGCCCAAACGCAGGAGCAGGGCCTCACAACCCTGAACATGTGGAGCAGTGGCTCTGGTAACTCCCAAGGACTCCCTGGCTATGACAGCAACACAACCGCCCCTACCCCTAGGCTGGTGCCTGTTAGGACATTTTTCTTTTGTGGGGTATTGTACAAAGATTGCTGCCCAGTGGAATAGTACAACTTTAAGGCCCTGCAAGTGTTCTGAACACAGGTGTACATAATAGAGCCACAGACTGATTGCCCGGCTGTGCATGCCTTGTCCACGTGCTCCTGAAACAGCCCAGCTGTGGCTGATTAGAGGATCTGCCCAGCAACAGCAGGGTATAACTGTGGCCCTCTGGGAAGGGTCTATGGAGGAGGTTATCATACTGAGGAGGCTGTCATACTAAAGAGAAGGACTGAGCTACTGAGAGACTTCAGAGAGAGACTGCTGAAGGAGGTCGTGCTGTTGATGAGAGTTTCCTTCAACTGAGAAAGAAGAACTGCTGAAGATTACCAGGACTCTGTGCATGCTCTTGGGATTGGAGCCAACAGAGGAATCCAAGCTGTGTACCAACTGTGGGGCTTGGAGAGAGAGTGACTGTTGTATATAGACCTGTGTTTGTCTGTCTTCCCCTCACTGTTAAGTAAAGCGCACCTTTCACTGAAGGCATATGTGTGTGTGTCATTGCACCTAAAAACTTTCGCTGCGTAACAGCTTAAAAGTGCTACTCTGCTATCGAGACACACATATCGCCAGGGGAATCCCTGACAGTGCCAAATACTGAACCCGGCTGGACACAATTGAGAAAGAGGTAGGCCATCCTCTGGTGTCACCCAGGTTTCGGTGATGTATGCCAGGTCGGCCCGCCCCTCCAAAATAGCATCTGAAATTAAGTGAGCCTTATTGCAGACCGACCTGGCATTCATCAGCAGCACCCTAGGGGAGGGGGCCCTTTGGATAAGCCGCTCAGGGAATTGAGGTGTAATTGTGGGTCCGGAATGAGGGATAGCCACTAAACATCTAACCCTCATTCCCCGAGAGCAGCCTGACTCACAGTACCCGCTATATCTCCCTCTGCCCATCGCCACACCAATCTGTGCAACAGGAACCACCCTGCCCTGTGTTCACTCACTGGCTGGCAGGATACACTGACCATCCCTCCACTGTTAAGTTCAACAGTAACATGCCACCCAATTGATTCTGATTTATGGTGATCCTTTCCAGGATTTTCCAGGTAGAGTGTTTTCTACTTGGAAAGAAGTGGTTTACTATTCACTTCTTTGGGGGAATTGTGGAACTGTGTCATTTGCCCAGGGCCACACAAGCCGGCTCTCCTCCCAGGAGACACGGTGGAGAATTTAAACTCAGATACCTAAATCACTGAGCTATCCAACCAGCATAGATAAAGCTGAAGGCAGCAAGCAAAGAGGAAGACCCAATATGACCGTGATGGTGAACCTTGGCACTCCAGCTGTTCTTGGGATTCAATTCCCAGAAGCCCAAGTCCTTGTAAACCCATTTGTGTGGATTCACAGGGACTTGGGCTTCAGAGAATTGAAGTCCCAGGACAGCTGGAGTGCTAGTAAACCCATTAGTGTGGATTCACAGAAACTTGGGCTTCTGGGAATTAAAGTTCAAGAACACCTGGAGTGCCAAGGTTCGACATCACTGAAATATGAGGTAAAGTTCAAGGCAACAGGGGAAGATGAAATATGAGGTGGAACAATTCAGTAAAGGAAGCCACCACATTGGAGGTCACTCCAAGGTCACTATAAGTCTGAGGCAACTTGATGACATATAACAACAATAAGAGTGTGGGTGCATTTTGAAGACTGTTCTCCACTCTTAGCCAGTCAATTCAGCTAAGTCAAAGCAGATTCAAAGCAGTCCTTATCAAAGAGTTAGCCTTATGTGTTACATTTTGAGCTGATTCACACAATGATATCAGAAATGTACCGTATTTGCCAGCGTATAAGATGACTGGGCGTATAAGATGACTGGGCATATAAGACGACCCCCCCCAACATTTCCACTCAAAATATAGTTTGTTATATACTCGCCGTATAAGACTACCCCCTCTTCTGCACACCTTCCACACACCAAATAAAACGTAAAAGAACATCAGATTTGATTTCAACATGTTAATTTGGGAAGTTAGGAAAGGGAGAAAGTAAGCCGCCCTGGTAAACAGCAAGGGACAGAAAAACACGCTGAAAGTAATTCTCATGGCTCAAAAAAGGGAAGCGGATTCTCATCTTTAGTTTTCTGAGTTTCTGGTCAAAGAGAGAACGACCAGGAAGAACATCCGGGAAAAGAGGTAAGAACGAGAAGCAACAGCTGTACCTTCAACTTGTAATTTATGGAATTACAAAACCCGCATCAGGTTCAAGCCTGCTGTTTCCGAATCACGGTGATTCCATGCATTAGTAGTGCCTTCCTCCCAAATAGGCAGCTATGTCTATCCCAACTGAAATGCACCCGGTGTATAAGACGACCCCACGCCCCACTTGGAGGCATGTTTTTCAGGGGGGGGAAGTCATCTTATACACCGGCAAACACGGTAAACATATTTAAAGCACAGATTTATCATTCCATTCAACCTATAAGGAGAGAGGCATTCTTGATATTTCAATTAAAAAATGGCAAAAGTAAACTATAAAGCAGTGTAAAAATGTTTTTTTACAATGCATATTCCCATAAATAGCAAATTGTGACACACACACACACACACACACCATGAGAACACAATGAAAAAGATACATCATTTATCTTTGAGACAGAATCTGTTACTTTGTGTGCCTTCAAGAATCTTAATGAGACATTTTATAGACTATACAGACAGCTGTTTCAAGTGTCTTAACAAAACCCAATTTTCTAGCAACCAGTAAATTCAAAAGGAACAATCTGTCTGAAAAATAGATTTGTTTATCAGGATTGTCCACCAAGATGGCCAAAGAGTCTAGTCTTAGTTTAATTTTAATAATTTGGTATATTACCCCATCTGTCTGGATCCAGAAGGACTGCGGCTACATTGTAACTCTGCCAAATTTGGAGGACAGCAACATTAATTACAGTGCATTTCCAGTTAGTCAGTAAATCTACTTGTACAATAATACCTCAGATAACATTTGCATCAGATAACACTAAAACCGCATAACGTTAAGCAATCTGAAAAAAATTGCATTGCATAACATTAAATCCTATGGGATGCATCAGATAACGTTCGCTAAAGCCTCTGCTGGTTACACTGTATCTCTATGCAGTTTTAATGTTATCCAATGTACCCCATAGGATTTTAACACTATCTGATGCATGCATCAGATAATATTAAAAATCAGATAACACTAAGACTTGTGGAACCAAGTTTTAGCATTATCCTAGGTTTTACTGTATTAGAAAATACAGTACCATGCAAAAATCTTAGGCCGCCACCAGGTGGTTTGGAGAACATTTAATAAGCCACCTTGGTAAAGGTTCCCTTGCTTGAAAGCCAGTTGTATCTGACTCTAGAGTTCAGTGCTCATCTCCATTTATCTGCATCTGCAGCCATTTCCATGGTCACTCATGTGGCACGCATGACTAGACACGGAACGCTGCTTACCTTCCCACTGAAGTGGTACCTATTTATCTACTTGCAAAGTTTTGTTTTTGAACTGCTAGGTTGGGAGGAGCTGGGGCAGAGATGGGAACTCACCCCACCATCCACCATTCAGGTCTTGAACTGCTGACCTGTCAACATTCCAGTCATCAAGTTAAGCATCTTAACCACTAAGCCACTGCAGTCTTACCCCTGAGCCACCTAGACACACCAAACTTGAAGAGATTCTTCACCTGAGTCTCCTCTCAATCCTCTCCAAGTCTGGTGATGTTTGGAGCTAGGGTGTCCTCATTATGACCCCTAAAATCATTCACTAAGTCCTAAGTCAGAAGTTCTCAACCTTTTTAAGCCCGGGGGGTGTTGAGTCACACTCCTTCACTCAGCTTCAGAGGCCAGATGGCCATTTTACCCTTCCTCCACCACATGGCACTTCCTGGTGTGGTGGAGGGAAGAGGCCACATGAAATGGTGCCATGGGTCACATCAAACCCATGGGCCTCCGGTTGAGAATCCCTGCCCTAAGCCTTTGGCATGGTGCTGTATCTTCAGGCTTTTATTATCAAATCACCTTCTTCTAATTTAAGATAGACATTTTAAAAAATCAGCAGGTAGAGTCTAAGGACACTACTGTCAGGGATTTAGTTCGTGAATTCGATGTATTGAACTGTGCTCATTAGTTCATTTATTTCTTTTATTTCATTCAGATCAAAAGAAATAAATGAACTAATGAGCATAATTCAACACATCAAATTCACGAATTAAATCCCTGGAGGTAGTGTCCTTAGACTCTACCTGCCGCTTTTTAAAGTTCTTGCTCGCCTCTTCACTGCCGGGTAGGTCCTGATCTCCCTTTCTTTCTTACCTTCTTTCCTTCACGAAACGAGAACACGTTGGCAGCCTGTTTACTTCCACATCCAGCAAGAATGCGAGAGTTGGAGAGAAACTTTTTTTGAAAGAAGAAAGGTTAGAAAGAATGTGTGTGTGTGTGTGTGTGTGTGTGTGTGTGTGTGTGTGTGTGTGTGTGTGTGTGTGTGTGTGTGTGTGTGTGTGTGTGTGTGTGTATTCCTCCCCTTTCTCTCTTACCTTCCTTCCTTCACGAAATGAACACGTTGACAGCCTGTTTATTCCACATCCAGCAAGAAGGCGAGAGATGGAGAGTGACTTTTTTTTGAAGGAAGGAAGGTTAGAAAGAAAGTGTGTGTTTTTGTTTTAAACCTTCATAGAAAATGAAAGGATTCAAACATCTCACTTTAAACAGAGCTTTTTCTTGTTGATGATCTGAAAGCTATGGTACTAAACCAGGGGTTTCCAACCTTTTTATGCCGCAGGCTGGACCATGCCCCCTGGACAGCTGAGCGGGCCAGACTGGTGGTTCTCCCAATGTAAACGCTGCCATGCTACCACAGCTGTCATAAATGTGTCTGCTTCCTCTTCTAGTGTGGTGACAGTGACAATGTGGGCCACATGAAATGGTGCCATGGCCAGGGACAGCCCATGGGCCATAGGTCAGGAACCCCTGTACTAAACCACCATAAACACTGATTAAGGCTATAAATTAACATTAATGCTTAAGATCACTATCTTTAACAAAACTGCCAGCAGAAAAATACCATGGGGAGTCATTTCACACTCTTCAAGGGTACAGGGATTGAGAAAATGATTTATGCAAAATGCATCAACATTCACAGTTTTAAATCAGAGTTTGAGCCATCATGGGTTGGATAAGATGATAAAGAACACACCCACCCTATGATGTTTCCCATCTTGTTTCAAAAGTTTAATAACAATAGCAATTACAATTATATACAACCTCATAGCGTTTAGTGTACTCTCTGGGTGGTTTATAGGTAATTAGCATTTAATATATATTTTCCCAATGTAATAAATAAATAATAAATAAAATACTGATGCAGCACTTTTCTAAATGAACAAGATCTATTGGTGCTATTAGGTGCATCGTACTGAGTAGATGTATTGCTATTTCACTATACTGTATCATTTTTATTGGGGTACACAGAAAGAGCCTCCTAGAAGATTGTGGTATTTCTGAACCACAATCGGGCATACCCTGGTAACGACAACCTTGTGTTGCCAGCTAATTTTTCTCACACTAAGGTGAAAGGAACCACGGAATGAACTCACCAAAAGGCGCCTCCTTTATGGCAGTTTGATGTCTGGCCTAGACATGGAAGAAGAATTTATTATTTTTTAAACATTAAAAGGAAAAGTGGCCATGGTCCACTAAATGATGGGAAAGGGGCAGGAGTGGGAGTATCAATAATTAAATGAGGGGCAAATTGGACTGATGCTAAGAGTGGATGCTGCTCACAGGAGAATAACTTGGATCAGTGTGGACAGAAGCATCGCTCAAACTTTTAAGCAGGAACCAGAGCGCTCAACATTTATTTTTCTGTGCTAACTCTTTATTATGTTCATCTCTTTCCCTTATCTGCTAATAAGCATAAATTCAATCAATTCCCAAAATTTGTGTATATAAGATGCCCTTTCTCTTTATGGGTGCAAAATCTACCACCATATCAGGCAGCAATAGAGATTGTTCTTTACTTCTAAGGAAATCAAAGGACTAATTTTTACTGTACTTATTGCATAATTTGAATAGATTTATCCAATTATCTCTTTTGCAACAGATGTTTCTGAAGAAAGGACATAATTTAGAGGTGTCTGTGATATCAAAACACGGGCCAGTTCTAATTTATAGTTGAGATTATTTTCCTCCAGACTAAACAGCTGTGTTAGCTATTTCAGGATACAGATTTATTTAGGGCAGAGTTGTTTTATTTTGGCTCCTGTATTCTTTCCCCTCCACTGTCTTGTAAACTCTTGAGTAGGTCTGTGCACAGGTCTTGATTTGATTTAGAGGCCAATTCAAGGCTTTGGATGTATTCCAATCTGCTGCGCAGTAATTTGTCCCATGTTCAATTTGATACGTGCCAGAATGGATTTCTCAGCTTCCCATTAACTTGGACAGGGGAACAAAAATTAATATCACTTTTCTGGTTTTCCACTGATTTATATGAAATCCAGTGCCATGAAAGACCATAAGGAGAGAGGTGAACCTGCTGAATTTCATTAAGCCAGCCTCAGAGGATTTCATACTAGACTCTTGTGGATTTTTCTTTTCTCAAAAAGATAAAAACCAGAGAATTGTTTTGCCCCAACCAAGTCTATTCATATTCCAGAAAAAAATAGGCTTATAAATTCAGTTTGCTCCTCTCTAGAACTGAGTCTGGAATTTCTGCTTCAATCCAGGCCTCATATCAAGGTAAAGGTCTCCCTTGCTCAAAAGCCAATCAACTCCAACTCTAGGCTGCAATGATCATCTCTGTTTACAGCCAAAGAGTCAGCATTGTCTGGGTCTGCAGATATTTCCGTGGTCATGTGGCAGGTATGACTAGATACTGGAGTGCACAGATGCTGCTACCTTTCCCACCAAAGTAGCACCTCTTTGTCTACTTGCAATTTCTTACTTTTAAACTGCTAGCATCTATTGAGACAAATGACAGACGCTCATTCCGTCATGCCACACTTGGGTCTTGAACTGGTGACCTGTCAATCAGTGTCTTAACCACTAAACCACCATGACTTAGGCCTCATATAAACCAGTACAAATCAGGATGAGTCATTTAGCAGCCCAGGATTTGTCTAAATACAGTGCAAAAACCTACTCATGAGCAACACTGTTAAAATATTCAAGCAAAAATCCTATTCTGGACCTACTCGCCGGATCCTTCTCTAATTGGCTCAGCATAAGTCAACAGGGCCTTTTATAAGCCATTTTGATTCATGGCAGCATATATCAGATCTCCGTTCACAAGTGAAATGATATCCAGCCAGAAGCCTGAAAAAACTGCTTTCTAAAACTGCAACATTCAGCATATCCAGCTAGTATGGCTGCATGCTGGTTTCAAGGGAGGGAGTCTGGCTACTGTAGTGCAAAAAAGAAGGAACTTGATTGTATGCCACTCTCATTTGAACCTTGAAGATCCTGTCAGGATTCCATTATTAACAAAAGTAGCCTGATCACATCTACAGTGAAACCCTGGGTTACGAATGCCTCAAGTAACAAAAATTTCGTGATATTAAAGGAAATCCCAAGAAACTAATGCTTCAAGAGACAAAAAAAAATTGAGATACAAAAAAGTTTCCCCAGGGTGGACTGCACCTGGGGGGTATGTACTCCACATGCACATGCACACACACACACACATCTCTCTCGAGATACCATGTGGTATCTCTGTGGATACCACATGGAGTTGAGTGTGGAGGCTTTTGATGTTTTCTTCCCATCAAGTTTTGGAGCCCAGTAGGGGTCTGAGATTCACTGTTTGCGTGCCTGTTAATGACTTTTAACACAGCTGATTGTCAGAGATGGGTCCGGCATATTACCAGAGCTGGCCACTAGAGGCCGCTTTTGGAAGTGACGAAAAGGCATTGAAAACCAATGTAATCCATTCCGGAGGTCAGAAAAAAGTGGAAAAAAGTATTTTATCTGTGCAAAATTATTTATAAAGTGGCAAAAAAACAGTGAAAAATTCCAAAGTGCAGTTTATGAAGCGTTTTGAACAGAAAACATACATTTTTTTAAAAAAAAAGTTTTTTTCTGACCTCTGGAATTGATTATTTGGTTTTCAATGCATTCCTATGAGAAACCATGGTTCAAGATAAATTTTTGCAATATGAAAACCCCCGAGGAATGAATTAATTTTGTAACTCAGGGTTCCACTGTATTTCCAAAAAAGCAAAGATTAGCCTTAAAGTGAGGATTGACTGTAGAAAGAAATATTAAAAGTTAACAGGAGGGGGGGAATGTTTTGAAATGGTAACCATGTTAGTCTGTGTTTCAAGCATATCAGACAGTAAACAAAACAAAATAAGACAAAAAAATTGTGGCACCTTAGGGACTAACTGCTGTATTTTAATGTTAGCTTTTGTGGATCAAGTCCACTTCATCAGACATAAGAGTGAGGCTTCAAGGTATCAGTTTATACACATCAGATACAGGGGCACAGAATTATTTGGATTAGTTGTGGAGCTTCACCCTTTTGAATTGCAAATGGTTAGTAAATGGATGCAAGACAGCTACTGTGGCATTACACATTTGCTAATGAGTTTACTAATGAACATTTTCATCCACAGCCTCAGGCAAACTCTCAGAACAAAGGAAGAACTAGGTTTTTGGCATGGGCCACTCACTCAATAGATGCTAGCCTAAAGAGTAAATCATTAGCAAATGTGTACACAGAAGGAGCCTCCTTGAAGAATGTGGTATTTTTGAACCACAATCTGATGTACCTTGGTAATGGCAATCTTGTCTTGCCAGCTAATCTTTCTCACACTAGGTCAGGTGAAGGGAACTGCAGCATGAGCCCACAAAACACTGGATTCATTTTGGCAGTTTCACATCTGGCCTAATCATGGAAGAATGTGTACTGCCACAATGTCTGTCTTGCATTTGTTAAATATTCTTCCTATGTGTGTACATTTGACTTAAGAGACACATTTATTTAGACATTTTCTCTAGTGTAGTATGCCTTTTTCCTACTGACTAGCATTTGTTTCTATGTGTTTTCTTCTGAGCATAATTTAATAGTTAAAAGTATGTTTTACTTGTTTTCATTATAAAATATACATTTAGTTTTACCAGCACTTAATTTTTCCTGAATGACCTACAAACCATGTGAGTAAGCAGATTCTCAAGGCAAGGCATGTTTCTGCTATTAGGAGTTATAAAAATGTTACTTTTATTAAGACTGAAATTTAGTGGAATTTGTTCCCATTCTTGGCTTGCATCCAAACCTGAGGCCATCACTCCATCCCCTGAAGTGTAACTCCCATCCATTCCTCTCTGACAAAAGAATCTGGTGGCTTTACGTCATCCATTTTGGCATTCCACCATAATCCAGTTTCATACAAATTCTTGTCTATCTCCTGATATTGATACAAAGTCCAAATGACTTGTGCTTGATTAAAACTACTTGTGTAGATAACATGGCTTTACACCCGAACTTTTGATCTGTCTCTTTCCACATCACATGGGCTGCGAGCCAAGTGGGACCCTGAGATTACTATGTGAAACCTTTAGCGCATGGGGTTGTCAAAAGTAGCTTTCCAGATGTTCCTGGGCTGCAATTCACACTAGCCTTTCTGGATAACCATTAACAATGGCAAAATATGATGATAGCAAAAGTCACCTCAGCATTAGCGATTGTCATCCTTAACTAGAATGAAGCCTGAGGAGTAAACCAATGGTTAGTACCAATGAGGGTGGCCTGTGAAATTTAAGTCAATGCTTGTCTAAGTCCTAATGATTCAAATGGTCCACTGTAGCTGATACTAATACATACTTGGTTACTTGGTTGATCCATACTTCATACATCTTCTACTACTACCACCACCACCACCACTGTACTTGTAGTCACGTAAGTGGACTCATTGGCCAGAATCCTATCTATGTTCATGTAACATTGAGTTCCTATACCCTCAGACACCAGTTACTTTACTTTATTTTACTTTTTTTTAGTTCAGTTCAGTTTGTGATGTAATTGTCAGTTGTTTATTTGATCTTCTGTGTGTTGTTGTTATTTGTTATCTGTTTGTTCACCACCCAGAGTGGGCTACCACCCGAATGGGCAGTATAGAAATATAATAAATAAATAAATAAAACGACATTTGTATAACTTGCCACACATAATTGCAGCTAATCTTTGGTATCACAAGATTAGGCACATAAAGAATGCTTGGTAAATACATCACTCTTGTCGATACAGGGTATTTTGATTCAGCAAGAATGTTTAAGCCCTATAAGATTTCTAGCCCTATACATGCTTACATGAATTCCTTTAACCATCCTTCTTGTCCCAATTCTGTTTCTCTTACTGTCCACATAGGTCCTACAAGAGCAAAGACCAATATAACCCAGGTGTTCAAACCCAGAGAAAGGTTCAATGTTTGTTGTTCAGTCAAACAGTCAAGTTCGACCCTTTGTGGCCCCATGGACTACAGCATGCCAGCCTCTTCCGTCATCCACCATTCTCCATAGTCTGTCATAAGCATCAATGATGCTGTTTAACCATCTCATCTTCTGCTGCCCCCTTATCCTTTTGCCTTCAATCTTTCTTAGCATCAGGCTCTTCTCCAATGAGTCCTCTCTTCTCATTTGATGGCCAAATTATTTGAGCTTCAGCTTCAGTATCTGTCCTTCCAAGGAACAGTCGAGGTTGATTTCCTTCAGGATTGACTGATTTGATCTCTTTGCAGTCCAGGGGACTCTCAAAAGTCTTCTCCAGCACTACAGTTCAAAAGCATCTATTCTTCTGTACTCAGCCTTCCTTATGGTCCAGCTGTCACCGCCATACATTACGACTGGGAAGACCATTGTTTCAACTATGCAGACTTTTGTCAACAGAGTGATGTCTCTTCTCTTTATTATGATGTCTAGGTTTGCCATAGCTTGCCTCCCAAGGCAATGTTTAGGGACATACTATTATTCAGTTTTCACTTGAGCTCCTAAATTTTTGTGCCTAAGTATCCACCTACTTTTAACATATACAATAATAACCCAATATACAACACTTTGTCCCAAAATCCAATTAAGATGAGAAGCTGTATGTGTTTGGTAATTACTCACAATCACCTCAGGGAGGTACCAGAGTTCTGTCCCATTAGGTGATAGCAAAGGCATACAATTGGGTGCATAGGTCTTAGCAATCTCCAGACAGTTTCAGCAGCAGCAACTCTAAGGAAGATACAACAACCAGGGTGTGTCACAGAAAACAACCTCCTGCAGGGGCGTCTTTAGCTCTGAGCTAAGCCACGTGTAATTTCAGACCAAAATGATCTCAGTAGAATGATTACAGCCAGTAGTAATATAGGGTAAAGGTAAAGGTTGCCCTTGCTCAAAAGCCAGTCATATCTGACTCTAGGGTTTGGTGCTCATCTCTGTTTACAGCCAAAGAGCCAGCGCTGTCTGCGTCTGCAGACATTTCTATGGACATGTGGCAGGCATGACTAGACCCTTGAGTGCACAGAACACTGTTTACCTTCCCACTGAAGTGGTCCCTTCTTATCTACTTGCAATTTCTTGCTTTCGAACTGCTAGGTTGGTAGGAGCTGGGACAGAGACAGAAGCTCACTCGGTCATGCAGCACTCGAGTCTCAAATTGCTGAATTGCCAACTTTCCAGTCATCAAGTTCACCATCTTAACCACTGAGCCACTGCAGTCCCCGGTAGTAACATAAGCCTTGACTTAAGTTTAGTCCCATCTTTCTGTGCCATACAGCAACGAAGTGAAAAGACCTCATCTTATTCTATTTCTCTCTTTGTCCAGTTTTATCACTGTACTCTAGAGGTCATTTGAAGGTGTGGTGGACCCTTCAGGGAGATTGCTGCATGTATTTATTCTTTGCAGAGGACAGTGACACAGTACAGAGCTTGTAATTATTGTGCAGGAAGTAATCACTCGATATTAGGCAAGGTAAAGATGAAACTAAATGATGTTATGTGCTGTTGAATCTTACTGGGCTGGCATGCTGACACAGAGACATAACTGATCTCAGCCCATCTTCTTCTTTAATATATTCAGCAACTATAATACAGAATCATAACTCATATAACATCATAACTCCATACAATCAGCAATCAAGCCTGGTGTGTTGAGTATGTTCAATGCTAGGTTCTCCCTGCACTTTCTTTTAGTGAGCTGCGTCTTTTTCATGAGAGCTTTACACAACTTTCTTCTGTTCCAGTCACTGATGGGCAACTGGTGGCCTTTCACAGTAGTGGCATTTTATCCAATCTGTTGGACATAAACTCCCATTGTCCCTTGCCATTAACTATATTGGCTCATGGAATCCATAGTCCATCGCCATCAAGAGGCATCCATCATGGCCACTTCTGGCTTAGGTGAATAGTCCCACTGATGGTACTGTTTGAATGAATACTATATGGCAATTTATTAAGCATTAGCATTGTGATGTATTGTATCCAGCCACCTGCTTCAAACATGCCTCGATGCACAGAAGAAGGAATTAATGTGAAATTGAAAACTCTGTCAAGCATACATATTTCATGTCACCTCCAGTTTTAGACAGCCATATTGTTTCACAGTTCATATAAAAGAAAACCTTACTACCCAGCAGCCAGCTAGCTAGTCAGCTTCCTTTCTTACTAATGCCCCTTGTCTATCGTAGCTAAAGTGTGGTGCATAGTTCATATAATTTATTATTATTTATTTATTATTTACACTTACATCCCACCCCTCTAGGGGAAAAATCATCCCTATTCAGGGCAGCTAACATCATAAAACCAGTCATATAACGATCAAAAGTTAAAAATTACACCCAGTAATACTCCCAATAAAATCATCACCACACATTACGATAAACAGAAAGTACCGCAATCCAGTACCCATTGGTGCTTTATTCCAAAGAGAGCAAAGTTAGATCTTCCTTCTTTACAGTCCTGATTTTTATCACTGGATTCAGTGATGGGATGACACCGGTTCTGACCGGATCCACAGAACCGTTTTAAGGATTTCCGGAGGGCTCTCCGTGGGGGTAAAACCGTTTTTGAGGCGTCCGGATCGGACGCCTCACCGGGAGGAAAATTTAAAAAAAAATTGGAGCAAAAATGGCTCCAATTTAGTGCGCATGCGCAGAAACTCAATCTGACACATGCGCACTAAATTGGAGCCATTTTTTTCTCCGATTTAAAAATAATTGGATCCGGCCGCCCCTGACTGGAGCCTCCTGTGGAGCCGCTTGCCGCCGCTTGCTGCTGCCTGGTGCTTCTATCACCACTGCCACCTCCTGCCATCGCTGCTGCCGTTGCCGTCCCCATCGCCGCCGGAACCGAGGAGGAGGCGGGGCGCTCCATGTCCATGTTGGCTCCAATTTTTAAAAAACCGGACCCGGAGCCACTGCCTGCTGCTACTGTCGCCGCTGCTGCCGCCTCCCGCCATCGCCATCGGCGCCGTTGCCGTCGTCGCCCCAGGCCAGCGGAGCGCGCCTCCTCCTCCTCCGGTTCCGGCGGCGATGGGGCGTGCCTTGCCGTGTTTCCCCGGGCCATGGGGGTCGTCGGCCCCAAGAAGGGTAAGTGAGGGTTTTGTGTTTGGGGTGGGTGGGTGGTTTATGATGTTTTGGGTGGGTGGGTGTACTTTTATTTAATTTTTATTTTATTTATTTATTTATTTTATTTCTTTAAGTTATTTACGGGTCTGTGTGCATGTTTATTTTTTTATTATTTTTTTTATTTTTGGCCTTGCCCACAACGTCATGACGTCATGACGTTGGCTCCGCCCATGACGTCATGACGTCATGACATTGGCCACGCCCATGACGTCCATGACGTCATGGCGTGGTAGTAGAATTTTTGACATCCCATCACTGACTGGATTCTCTTTGTGGCTACTTTTTACACTCAGGGTTTTTATTTATTTATTTATTTTGCACAATTTTAATAAGAGATGGCAGGTCAAGTGCCCTTTAGCAAAGGTTACTCTGAGGTCATTAAGTAGTACAGTATCTCTATTTTGCATTTCTAGTCCATCAAGTTGATTTTGACTTAGTGGTTCTACCTACCTACCTACCTACCTACCTACCTACCTACCTACCTACCTACCTACCTACCTACCTAACTAACTAACTAACTAACTAACTAACTAACTAACTAACTAACTGTTCATTCTGCAGTTCCTTTTGCCTGACCTAGTGTAAAAAAGATTAGCCAGCAACACAAGGTTACTGTTCCCAGGGTACGCCTGACTGTGGTTCAAAAATAACAGTCTTTGAGGAGGCTCTGTCTGTGAACCCTTACCATGAAGACTGTCCTGAAAATACTGTATTATATAATGACCCTTCTCCAGTGACCCTTCACCTGCCTTCCTGTACCACTGATCCAGACCCATACCACTAATCCAGTTCCACGAGTCACTTTCTGGTCCTGAGCTCTTTTGGCACACAAAGTCCTCATCAGCCCAAGCCCAGTACTGATGACATTGCTGCCCTTCATTAAGATGGATTCAAGTGGGATTTAATCCACTTGGGGACCATCACCCTTCTAGGTAGTGAATAAACAGAAGAGGTTTGCCACTCCCTTCCTCTGGGGTTGCCCTGTGATTGTGCAGCTTGTCTACAACTACACAAGCTGGTCTTCTGAGAGGCATAGTGAGGAACTGAACTCCCAACCTCTGGTTCCACAGGCAGCCACTGAGCTATCTAGCCAGCTTTTTAGTCCATTAAATCTGTGTAAATAGAAAATTTCCCCTGACTGAGGATAATTAAAAACACTAATTTAAAATTTTCATGCTGTGCATGTGTAATCAAGGGCGACAAGAAGAATGTAGAGTCCTGCTGTCCCTCCCCTCTCTTTAGACTAAGTGGACAATGTGCTTCCTTTAAGCTCAAAATGATCTACCTCCTTTAAGCCGATTTCTTTACTCTTTAGTCATTATGACTCAGGTCCTGTCTTCTGTTAAGTTAAAGTTACACCACTGTTTAATGTTCAGTAAACAACTCTTCATTTCCTGGTGCATTGGTCTGTATCACTTCATCTCTTGCATAGCTTAAGTAATTTTACTAGTTTTACTGGGTCAACCACATTCCCTTAGATAGGAGGGGAAGGCTATAGCTCCGGCCACATCCCAAGTGGTAGGCCTGCCAGAGAGAAACCTATTCTGCTTCTGATATGATCAGACATTAACTGCTGCAGATCAAAATACTGCTGAAGTAGAACTACAGGAGGCAGTTTTTACCTGCCACCAATTCAATTAAACCATTATAATTGATCACAATTGTAAATTATAAAAAAGAATGTTGGAGGTATAAGGAAAGTCTTGGGACTTATTTTCAATTATGGTGGGAATGTAAGGTGAATAAGATTTGGATAAAAGTGCTTCTTCCTCTTCCTCTTCCTCTTCCTCTCCTCCTCGTCCTCCTGTCGTATTGGTTCTGGATATTGGCTATCATCACGGCGATAGTCTTCCTTTTTTAACTCCTTGGAACAGTTCTTCCGAGAACATGCCACACCAGTCTCTCAGTTTCTTCAACCATGATGTCCATCTATGTCCAGGGCCTCTCTTCCCAGGGATCTTTCCTTGCAAAGCAAGTTGGAGTATTCTATACTTTATGTTGTTCCTCATGATATGGCCAAGGCCAAGGTCTTTGAGGAAATTAATAAGATATTACCTTTAAACTTAGAAATGTGTCAAGATTGAGTTGCTAATGGAATTGAGTGATTTAAATATAGATAAGCATAAGAAAGGCTTGATTGTCCTTATGGTAACAGCTATGAGATTATTAATGACTAAGAATTGGAAAATGTACATGCATTTTGGAATGGAAGAACAGTATAAGGAATTATGGGATGTGGCTATAAATGCCAAGCTGACATGTGAACTATAATTTTAAAAAGGCTTGACAAAGAGAATTTATTTATTATGTATTTCATAAATCCAAAGGAATTAACCCTGTTCAAGAATATTCACTTTTTTGGGAACAGGGGTTAAGACATAAATAAGTAAATAAATAAATAAATAAATAAATAGACAATTTAGTTAAGAGATCTGTGGATAAGAGAATAAGGTCCCATGGTGAAGGGTGCACCTTGAAGATGTATTATTAAGTGTTCTGATTTGTATTATTATTATTATTATTATTGTAATAATATGATTTGTGTTAAGTGATGTGACATGTTTGGTATTGATTGTATATTGTTTTTAATAAAGAACATTGAAAAAGAAGTCACCACCTCTGGCATGTCTACACAGACTGCCCTCTTCCTTTCTTCCACTTTTGGATCCTGTCTCTTTGGGATTCAGAAAGAGCCTCCTCCAAGATTGTGGTATTTTTGAACCACAATTGGGTGTACCCTGGTAATGGCAACCTTGTGTTGCCACCTAATCTTTCTCACACTAGGTCAGGTGAAAGGAACTGCAGAATGAACTCACCAAAAGGTGCTTTCATTTTGGCAGTTTCACATCTGGCCTAGACACAGCAGAAGAAGACCTGTTAACTAAGTATGACCAATATTAGACTCCCCTCCAGCTGCAGCTCAAACAAGAGACAGCACACTGATGCCTCAAGTAGACAGAGATACCCTTCCTTTTTTCCCTAGCTGGATCAGTGCCAGTGGCTCAGGTTCTGGTGGTGCTATAAATCCATACTGGGTTTTAGTCTTCCGTTTACAGACACTATCAAAGGTGCTGAACCCTAGCCCCAATTAGATTTTCAGTACCTTGGATAACTCCTGTAAAGAGCACAGTAAAACCTGGAGTGGTTTCATCTCTGAAACTGGAGTCACCAACAAGCATTGTCTGAAATAGCAGAGTTCATCTTAACAGAACATTTGTTCTTTATGTCAATTTGTACTGCTTGGTACCAAAAGTATGTGGGTCCTGCCAGGGTATCTGTTGACACTTATTCATAAAACCCCACTTCTATTCTCTTTAAGAAATCAATACCTTTTAAATAAATAATTTCAAATTATTCAGAAATATTGAGGAAAGACTTTTAAATACTCTAAATAATTTGTTAAAAGCAGATCAGAATTAAATTAAAAGCTTCTGAACAGATTACTTTGCAGAGGACTCTTGCTTCACTGCTTAACTCACTTTGGAAATTAACTGGGTTCAGAACTTTTCCAGAACTGTTCAGGAAAGCCTTTGAAAACTATCTTCTCAACTGCATTGTAGTTGTTGTAATACTAGACAAGAACTAGATTGAAAGCTTCCAAACCAAGAACTTCTTGCTGCCTGAACTCTGCCCCAAGTGAAACAAGGGAATGATAAGAAATAAGCAAACAAAACAAAATCTCCTACAGGAGGTAGTTTCAAAAACCTAGAAAGCCAGGGGGTTTGTCACTGCCGGTACCACTTTAAGCCTCACATCATCTAGATCAGGAGCCAGCAACCTACAGCCGGCAGGCCAGATCCAGCCTATGGTACCAAATCATCTGCCCTATACCCTCACTCCAGCCACCACCAGAATTGGCCATGGACTCATTTATGGCAGCCATAAATGCCTTTATTACAGCTGTGGATGTGTTTATTGCAGCCATAAATGCATTTGTGGCAGCCGTAAATGGACCACCAGTCCAGCCCCCTAAACTGACTGTTGGAGCATGACCCAGCCCCCAACTTAAAAATGTTGAGGACCCCTGATCTAGATGATGGGAAACATTTGGATATCATCAGGGCATGATTAAAGACTCATGGGTAGTGAAACGCTTAGTCTACACGAGCCAATAAAGATTACTGGACTGGTAGTCTCACTGGAGGACTGACTGATACAAATTGATCATCTCCATTTTCTTCTCAAAGGGCGTACTGCTGTTACACCTTTTGTAGAGATTGGGGGAGTAAAAGCAAGGAAAACATCATAGGAGAAGATCCCAGCCCAGAGGTGTTTTGCTGCCTGAGGCAAAGGATTATCTGATGCATTCGAATTCTCAGTTGCTAAGGTTGACCTGGCATCTGAACCTTCTTTCATCCTGGATTTTGGGGAACTATCTCCGCAACACCTAAGAGTAGCAGGGTCCATTAGGTGTCACAAGGCAGCTTGTATGGTACTTGTGGCAACTGGCCATCACTAGCTTGTGGACTCTGGAATGTATAGTCCAAAACATTTTTTTCCAAGCGCTAACTTGTACAACATAGAGTTGTAAAAGCTGTTAGTAGCCATCCATTCCATTGGCCTGCTCAGTGCAAGATATGACTCTACACCATCTATTCAACTACCTGCCTGGAAGAGATGCCCAACAACTCATGAAAATGTCTGACCTGCTCTTATTGTTGGAATGTTCCTGTAACATTCAACCCAAATGCTTCCTTGCTATTTTCATCCACCAGTTCCATTCCCTCAGTTTCTTCCTTCTCCGGTAGAAGAAACAGATTTTCTACTTTGGTTCTGTTGGGGGAGAATTTTAAGAAATCCATCAAGGACCTGACTCAGAAGAATGAACAGAAAGTCACACAAATTTTCTGTTTTTAGAAGAATGAGCTTTTAGCACATTTTAAAGTCCACAAAATAGTTAACATTACCAGCTAGCTGATATATCAAACACACTAACAGTGGCTAATGGTGGAGCCAAGAATTGGGAGTTCAGTTCCCCACTGTGCCTCTTGGGGAGGGGGAAGCCAGTCTATGTAGCTAGAAGAAATGAACGGTAAAGCACTTCTGAATACTTTGTATGTAGAAAATCCTGCAAAGGGTCACCATAAGCCCAAATTGACTTTACGGCACACAATTATTATTGTATACCTAACAACACCATGGCTGGCCCATTCCAGAATATTTCAAGACTTTCTCCCACAGCTTCCGTTATTTTTAAAAAATAAAAATCTAGATGATTTTATTTGTGGAGACAGAAAGTTAAATAATGTTAAGAGCATCATTTTTCACTCTCCAAAATAAAAAAAAGGTGATAAAAGAGTAAAAGGCTTTTCATTTTCTAGTTTGGTGAAAACTGCATCTGAAGATTCTCAACATGGTGCCTCAGGGTTAGGATTTTACAAGATGGCTGCCACAGGCTGAGAACTGTGTGCTGAAAGACCAAGAAATGAATCCTGTTATTCTTACTGGAGCAGACCACGTACGTTATAAATGAAATTACGTAATTATGTACACAGACTACCCATATGTGTATGTTTTTGCTGTTCTTCTAAAAGCTTCTTGTCTGTTCCTTCTCAAGAGATGAATAAATTTACTTTTTTGGACTACAGTTCTTGGAATATCCTTGACTTTATCCATGTTTTGATCCCTGTCGATATTTTAAGCTATGGGCCTGTTTGACATCTGTGGTCTGGATATGTTCTATGGTGAGAACTGGTTCTCAAGGATGAGTTAAATAAAAGCCCTAGCGTCACGTTTTTCAAGACTATGGCTCATATTTTTCAAAGGAAAGACATCTGAATAGAGTTGAACCAAGAAGGGGTGATTTAGTTAAGCCTTGGAGCAGAACGCTATGGACATCTGGTGGCCGGCTCAGTCAATTGTATAGAAGAGCAGGCAGAAAATCTGTACTTGGAAAGATCAACCTAATTAATGTCTTCACCTGGGTAAGTGGAGAACCAAACTATAATCTCCAGCTCTGATTGATAAATGTATATGAACAAACAGGAGTATAAAAAAGCACTCAGACAAATAATAAATTGCGTTTACTATGATACTTTTTTTATTAAACACAGTAACAATGCTTCAGTCTGTCAGCCTCAGAAACATGCTTGTGCTGTGACATTTTAAACTGATATCCACACAGTCCTCAGGGAAGTTATTTCTATTCTCCAGACAAAATATAATTAACTAAAACAGATATATAAAATGAAGAAATGTTTGTTTAAAAATATTACAGGTTTACCAATAAGTTACTTCATATTTCCCTATCAAAATAAACATGCATAATAACAACAACAGACAGAGAAGCTTTCAATTCATCAGCCTTATGAAATCATATAGGGGCAGTTCATATGCTACTTTTTTACTTGGTAACATCATGAGAGAATGAATTCCTCTCCATCTTCATACGATCATTTTCTTTGTCAGTGCAACCTCAAAAACTCTATTAGAGCTTCCATATGTTGGCTTTATCCAAAATCTGAGAGAAGATTTTTCAAGCTGTGTTGTGGCAACCCTGGAATTCTGTAACCTTCTAGAAGACCATGTCCCCAGTAATCAATCTTTCCTGTGATTTATAATTACAAGACTGTATTACATATGATCATATGTTCAGTGTTCACATATGGCAATGTTAAGGCTGGCCAATCCTTATCAACCAATCCTACATTCTCCAATGTCTCAGAATCCTCTACAACATGCTAGAGTCCCACAACAGACATTCAGGGCATCCTCAGCAAAGAGGTTGGTGAAGAAAATATTCCCTAAAGATTCAGAAAGCTATTTATTAAATAAACAAGTGCACTATTTACACCATTTTGCAAGGCACAATCTCAGAAACATAAATGGGAGTAACTGCAAGAACTAGATAATCATGGGTCAAAATACAATAGCTCAAATTTGTTTTCCTACAGAGGTCAGCAGCACCATGAGTTTAAAATGCTGGTCCTAACAAAACCCACCGTCTCTTTCACCTGATATGAGAGGGCATTGAGTGCTGAATGGCTGGACTTTGGTCTTATTCAAACATAACCAATCTGTTTTTTTAACACAAATTCCAAGCCATCTTGGATGCTGTCTTTGTCTTCATGTCATTTTCTTTCTGAGCCGTATTCAGTGATAGTAGTTGCTGAAGGCATGCAAAATATACAGCAGGGTGGTGATGAATGCAAATACCTGGAAAAGGGAGTAGGAAAAAGAAAAGGATTGGTACTCCTGCTTTACCTATTGTTTCAAATTCCCACTTTCCCAGACCTCTTTCTCCCTTTTTCACACCATATTTAAAACTGTCTCTTACCTACCTTTCAGATCAGACTCCAAATAATCAGGGATGTGTCTTAATCTAAGAATTGTGGAATAAATGATGTTGCTATGTGCCATCAAGCTTCCAACATATGGAAGCTCTAATAGGTTTTTTGAGGTAGGTGAGATGCTCAAGAAGTGTTTTATCAGAGAGTTTCCATGTCCAATGAATTCAGATTTCTCGAGTCCTGGTTCAACACTATCCACTAAATCATTGCCTCTCTTTCAGGATGTCGGCTATGGCTGCTACTCGTATCCAAGTATACATTTTTTTCATGAAAATCATTTCCAGGGAAAATGCCATTGGCATGAATTTGTTTAAGGTGGATCCCAGCTTGCCATGAAGTGACCCACAGACTATGATCATGGAGCCATCTCCTGCAAAATGTATTAAATGAGACATGCAGGATTTGACACCAGGATGTAGTGATGGATTTTCATCTGTTATGGCTATAAATTGAGACGCAAGAGATTGTACCTCAGCTATACCCATAAAGTATACCACAAACTGTCTCTGTGTTTGAACATTCATATTGTTTATGAATTAGAAATGCTTTTCCGTACACATTAAAGGAACACAGTCTGTTGGTTGAACTTTGTGCAATTACATCCTGGATCAGCTAATTAACTTAAGCTAATCAGTGGAAAATATGTGTAATCTATTCTAGTAAGGTGAACTATAAACATTAAGGTGCAAACAAAGTATCCTTTGAGGCTGGTGTTGTGCAAACATTTCCTTGAATACCTATGAGCATCACCAAGACTTAGTTTAGCTCATCTAAATGAAATAACCCTTTGTTAGCAAACATATCTCATCTTACAGCTTTCTGCACGGAAGAAGACAGACTTTGGAATGCAGAAGGAGAATTGATATTCACCTATCATTCTAGCATAACTAGACTGAACTAGCACTTCTTTCCCTTTCCTCCTCCAGAATAAACATGGGAGTGTGTCGAACAGCTTCTTTGACTTTGGATGCCATATACCTTAATTCAGATGGTATTGGGGGTAAATCATCATTTATTAATCTACCTCAGGCAGCAAAATCTCTTGGGCAAGCCCCACATGCCAGATTTGTCTGTCTATGGCTTTCTTGAGTGGCCTCTTTCACATGGCACTGGGAGGGAGGTTGGCCAAGTCAACAACTGATGCCTAGACAGCATAGCAAGAATTCACAGTCCAAGAACGGAGAAGACACAACTTGGCCTCCATTTGTTTTAAGCCAAAAAAGTGAAGAAACTTACTGTAGCTGCAGCATTGAGTTGGTAGTAAAGAGGAATGTTGTCTTCTGGCACTTCTGTTTCAGAACGGATCGTTGCATTAGCCTGTAAGACGGCAGCGCTCATATAGAAAATTCCAGTGGCTCCATGATAAAGACTATCCTGAAAAAGTAAAGCAATGTATATACTGTATGTCCAAATGCAGGCTCTAAAACAGGGGTGCCCAAACTTTTTGGGCTGTGGGTCGATCATGTGGTTCAGGGAGCCAGTCACTAAGGCCCGGGGGCCGGGTGTGGCCCTTGAAGCCAATTTACCCGGCCCGCAAAGCCCTCATTGCTCCTGGAAGCGGAAGTAAAACATGCCTGTATGGGCGCATTTTACTTCCGCTTCCAGGAGTGACAAGGGTTTCGCAGGCTGGGTGAATTGGCATCGGGGGCCAGACCTGGACCTGGGCCCTTAGTTTGGGCAGCACTACTCTAAAAACTGCAGTGGCAGTGTGAAGCCTATACAGTGGTACCTTGAGTTACAAATGGTTTGAGTTACAAAATTTTCACAATACGAATGAAAATCAATTGAAAATAATGGCTTGAGTTACAAATTCTTCCAGAACAGATTAATTGGTTTTCAATGCATTTCTATGGGAAACCATGTTTCAAGTTATGCATTTTGGTTTTCAATGCATTCCTATGGGAAATTCAAGTTACATATTTTTCATAACATGAAAAATGCCTTGGAATGCATTAAATTTGTAACTCAAGGTACCACTGTATATTCTATGAATGAAAAGGTAAGAGTCTCCCTTGCTCAAAAGCCAGCTGTGACCTACTCCAGGGAGCAGTGTTCATCTGTGTTTACAGCCAGTGCTGTGTCACCTGCAGATGATTCTATGGTCATGTGGCAGCCATGACTAGATGCCAAAGCACAAGGAACACTGTTACCTTTCCCACTAAAGTAATACCTATATATCTACTTGCAATTTCTTGCTTTTGAACTGCTTGGTTCACAGAAGCTGAGACAGATGGGCACTCACTCCATCGCACAGCACTCAGGTCTCAAACTGCTGACCTGCCAACCTTCAAGTCGTCAAGCTCAGCATCTTAACTACAACAACACCATGGCCCTTCTATGTAAATAGAGAGTATTTATTCAAGATCTGAGGAGCAAGGAAACTGCACTGTTCTAAATCTTCACTCTTGCCAGATCTAGATAGACCACGAGTCTTTACACCTCTTACCACAATTTTCCAGGATTCATAATTTTTGTGGAAGCCAAACAGGTAGGCCAGCAGCAGCAGAAGGGAGATGACGAAGGAGGAGACTGATACATACATAACCCATCCCTGAAGTATTGGGAAATACACATTGGTTGCTGCTACAAGGATCCAGACCCAGCAGCCAAAGATCTACAAAGCAGAAGGGGGCAGGGGTTAGAAGTATTATAATAAGCATCATTCAAAGTCAGTCAGACACAACTGTGAATTGCTAAGTATATTTAAACTAGTGGGAACTACAACAAAATTTGTTTGTTTGTTTGTGCGTTCCGATTTATATCCCACCTATATGAATATAACTGTTACTCTGAGCAGTGTCAATGCAAAGGATGTAAACAAAACAACCCAGGAGAAAGAGAGGCTACATCATAAAGATCAAACAAATATGAAAAACAATATAACCACATAACAAAATAAGAAAGATCCAAATACAATACTCGCAGCAGAGCAGATCTAGATGGAGAGGGAAACAACTTAATTTGAGTGTAGCAAGTTTTTAAATCCTTCTTTATAAAATTTAACCAGCTTATGTAATACAGATACTGTATAGCCAAGGAACCACAAACATGGGTTGGAACAGTGTTCCATAGCACCGAAGCCACTGCCAAGAAGGTCTAGTTTCTAGTGCCAGTATCTTGCATTTCTCTTGGGATAGGTGTCCTAAATCTCTCTGACTGAGAAAAACTGTGTAGTCCAGGCATGTTTTTTCAATGCTGCAGTGTAGAGTACATTTCAGGATTTTAGCATCACAACCAACTCTTTAGCTAGAATCTGTTGTTATTGGCAGCTCCTGATTAGAAGGAAGAATTTCACTTATTTTGATAATCAGTTCACTTTGTTCTGTGATTGGTGTTCAGGACCTAAACATGGGATTCCTTTAAACCCTCATTTCTCAAACATGAATCACACCTCTCTGGCATTAGTATGCTGTCAGGGTACACAGAAAGAGCCTCCTTGAAGTTTGTGGATGCAAATCAAACTAAATTGAATAAAACAGTAGAGGCCAACAGTGAAGAAATGAAAAGGGACAGGGAATTGGCCAGGCTACAATATGAAAGCCTGGCCAAAGCCCTTACAGACGTGAAGAAAGATGTGGTAGTAAATACACAAAGGATTGATGAGATTACAAATGCAATGCAGAAGGAGGTTAAAAATGCTATAATATCTGTAAATGAGCTTTATATTCAAGAACATGTAATGGAAAACAAGATGGCTGTGCAAGAGAGGAAAATGATGATGATGGAGGAGGGGTGGAGAAAATCTAACATTGTGATCCGTCACCTGCCTGAGAGGACGCCAGACAAGCTGAAAGAGAGAGTTTTGGAATGGTTGAACTCACTAAAAACGGGTAAAGATTTTGGATTAGACGATATTGGTGCTGTGTACAGGGTGGGGGGAAGGAAGGATAGGAAGACATCCAGAAACGTTCTAGTTAAATTTGCAAATTGGGCGGATAAATTGAAAGTGATGTCCTTTATTAGGCAAGCTGGGTCTGGCGCCCTAAAAATAGAAGGGCTGGATGTGGAGGTCTACAACGATATTGCGCCCGAGGAGAGGAGGTGGAAATACAAAATGAAACCTGTTACAAGATTGTTGGTAGCAAAGGGCGTTAAGTATGGTTGGCGATTTCCACAACAGCTGAGATTTTTTTATGACAAAAAATGGCATGTTCTTGATGTGAATACTGATGCATTGCTGTATTTAACACAAATTGGCCTGATCAAGGAGGCGGACGTGGATTGGATTCTTTTGAGAACAGAATTGTATAAAGTCGGTGTTATGGGATCGGTATTGGGCCGGGAGGAGGAGGGAGCAGTGGGAGGAGCAGTGGGAGGAGCGGACATTCCAGGGACAAGCGCGGAACAGGTGGGATGATAAAAAGTAAAATTTAATCATGGTCAGAGTCGGGGAGCTATTGGAGGAAGTATATGCCATCTCTCTCCGGCCCCCCCTCCCCTCTTTGGAGAACAAAGGTGACATCGGGAAGAAAGATGTGGGGAGGGAAGAAGAAAGGGAAAGATTAGGTAAGTCTGTTTTTTATTATTTTTTATTTAGTGAAATTAGTTTTTTGATATTATTATTTTTTGCTTTGTTTAATTTCTTTAGTAGTAGGGAAGCAGGAGGGTTTTTAGGGAGCACGTCCAGGGAAGGAAACGAACAACGGGAGGTGGAGTTAGACACAAATGGTTAAGTCACTGAAAATAATAACGTGGAATGTGAAGGGAACAGGGAATGCCCTGAAAAGAAGGAGATTGCAGATGTCGCTCAACAAAGATAGGGCTGATATAATTTTTTTGCAAGAAACTCATCAAAAATCCGCAGATGTCAATAATTTGGTGGTGAGGGGAATCGAAATATATGAAAAAGCATATGGGACATCCAAAGCTAGGGGAGTTGCAATCCTGATTTCGGAAAAATTGGGGTTTACGGTGAATAAAATTATTGCTGACCCAGAAGGAAGATATTTAATAATAAAAGGAAAAATAGAGGAAGAAGAGATAACGTTGGTTAACATCTATGCTCCAAATGACAAACAGCAAGAATTTTTAGATAAAGTGGGGAAAATTTTGAATAAGGAAGGGATTAAACGCATGGTCTTATGTGGAGATTTTAATATGATGTGTTCAGATATTGACAGTACAAGTGTAAAAAAAAGAGGTAAAAAGTACATATTAGAAGAATGGAGAAAATTCATGGGTATGAAGGATGTTTGGAGAGAACTTAAAGCGCAGGAAAGAGAATATACTTATTATTCACACGTGCATGATATGTACTCACGGATAGATTATATTTTTGTAACAGAAGAATTAGTCAAAACAATTGAGGATATAAAGATCGGGACATTTAGGGAATCTGACCATGCAAAGGTAACAGCAAATATAAATCTTAAAGAGATAGAAAAAGGAGGGTATATTTGGAGATATGATGCGAAGTTATATCGAGAGGAATCAACGAGGAAACAAATTATGGAGAAATGGGAGGAAAGTTGGAAATTTAATGAAAATAATGAGGTCAGTCGGGGAGGAGTTTGGGATACAATGAAGGCAATCTTTAGAGGGGAATCGATAAAATTGAATAGTATTAGAAATAGACAAATTCAAAATAGGAATCAGGAATTGGAACAACAATTAAAACACCTTCACATGGAATATGCTAAAAAGAAGGATCAGAAAACATTTCAGAAGATAAAAAAAAATTAAGAAAGAGTTGGATGGGAAAGATATTGAAAAAGTAAAGAAAGATTTGATCTTTCTTAAGAGAGAATATTTTGAATATGGCAATAAAAATTCTAAATTATTGGCAAAAGCAGCAAGAGATAAAAAGAGTAAAGGGCAGGTTGGTGTCTTGGTAGACAAGAATGGGAAAAGATGCAACAAAAAGAAAGAAAAAGCTTTGCTTATTGAAAACTTTTATAAAAATTTGTATTCAAAAAAAGAGGTAAACCAAAGAAAAATGCGACTAATCTTTGAACAGCAACAAAATAAAAAAATTACAGAGGAAGATAGGAATAAAATGGAGCAAGGAATATCTATGAAGGAAGTAGAAGATGTAAGAAAAAAGTTGAAAAAGGAGAAAGCACCTGGGGAGGATGGTTTACCAGCTGAGTTTTATAAAGATTTTATGCCTTGGATTGCCCCGAGATTATATGAGTTATATAATGGGATTTTAGAGGGAGATGCAACTCCAGATTCATGGAACAGGTCGATTATAGTTTTGATTCCCAAGCCTGGTAAAAATATAGAAAAAATTGAATCTTATAGACCAATTTCCCTGATCAATCAAGATGCAAAAATTTTTACAACGATTTTGGCAAACAGATTAAATGGTTTCATAGCCAATTATATTAAGAAGGATCAAGCGGGATTTGTTAAAAACAGACATATGGCGGACCTTATAAGAAGAGCAGTGGACATACTGGATTTAGCTGAAAAAAGAAAGGAAAAGATGGGATTCTTAGTATTAGATATTTTCAAAGCCTTTGACTCTTTACAATGGGTGACGATTCATGAGTTGATAAGATTATATGGATTCGGAGATAAATTTCAAGGGGTTATTGGAAAGTTATATAAACAAGGTTCGGCAAGAGTCAAATTCAATGAATCTTATACAAATGAGATTAGGTTAGAGGCGGGTACGAGACAGGGCTGTCCATTGTCACCTTCATTGTTTATATTGGCTATGGAAATGTTGGCAAATACAATTCGTCAAGATGAGGACATAATTGGAATGGAAGGTACCAAAGTAAGCCTCTATGCAGACGATACACTGATAACGGTGAAACATCCAACAAAAACTATAGCTAAAATAAATAAACATTTGAAAGACTTCGAGGAAGTAACGGGACTGAAAGTTAATTGGGATAAAACAGAAATGATCTTAGTTAATGGGAACAAAGAAGACGAGGAGTCAATAAAAAGGAATTATAATGTGCAGATTACACAGAAAATGAGGTATTTGGGAGTAATGCTATCACATAAAATTGGGGAACTCAAAGAGTTAAATTATGGAAGACAGAAGAAGGAAATAGAGAAGAAAATAGCACAATATAGTAAATTAAATTTGTCATGGTTTGGTAGGATAGCCATATGCAAAATGATGTTAGTTCCTAAATTGAATTTTTTGTTTGATGTTTTACCGTTAAGAGACACTGACAAGGAGTTGAAAGGATATCAGAATATGATCAATAGGTACTGTAATGGAAATAGAGGAGCTAGAATAGCCAAATTACTGTGGTATATCTCACAAAAGGAGGGAGGACTAGGGATTCCCAATGTTATTAAATATTATAGGGCCTTTCAAATAAGAAATGTGATAAAGATTTTAATTAGGCAAGAAACAATCTGGGAAAGAATTGAAGGGAAAGGATTTACAAAGGAGGGTAAGGCGCAGTTTTTATGGGATGGAAAGGAAAAAGGAAAAAAGGAGATTCAGGTTCTGATGTTAAAGACAACAGTGGAGACATGGAACAGAGTGAGGAATGAGGTTACTCCGGGGATTTCACCAATTTTAGAGGTGGAAGATTTTCAGGATTTTCCAATTAAAATTGATAAAAAGATTAGGGATATATTGGTAGAAAAGAAGGTAAAATTATTAAAAGATTGGGTTAACACTTGCAAAGATCAGGAAAAAAGGCATGAGCTGTACACGCAACTACAATTAGATTGGTTTAAGATCCTTCAGATAAATAATTGGAATAAGAAATTCCTAAGGGAAAATGGACTAAATAGAGATTGTACGGAATTTGAGATACTTTTGGCTAAAGTCAGGAATGAAGAAATGGGTATTAAAGGATTAGTCAGTAAAATCTACAAGATCCTGAATAATAGCCAAAGTATACAAGAGGTGTTAAGACAAAGTTGGGAACAGGAACTAGATATAAGAATACCAACAAAAAAATGGCAAAAGATGTGGGAAAGAAGGATAATGAGAACAATGTCGGTCAGAATCAAAGAGCATAATTACAAAATAGTATGGAGATGGTATAGGACCCCAGTCGGCCTGCACAGAATGTATAGTAATCTGAGCGATATATGTTGGAGATGCAAAAAAATGAAGGGAACATATGAGCATATGTGGTGTAGCTGTGAGGCATTAAAATTTTTCTGGGAAAGAATAGAAAAAGAAATAGAGAATATATTAAAAGTGCAGATCGGAATGGGGTCAGATACAATCTTGTTAACAGATATAGGAGATTATGATATGAATAAGAACAATAAAGAGTTATTGACTATAATGTTGACCGTTGCAAGATTATGTATAGCCAAAAAGTGGAAATGTAATGAACAAATCAATATTCAAGATTGGTATATACAAATGTGGGATTTAGCGTTAAATGAAAAGCTTACTTGGGAAATAAATTGTAGGAAAGGAAAAATGCAAAGTAATAATTTCTGGAGGATCTGGGAACCTTTTATAAGTTATTCTTTGGAGGAAAAAAAGGGCATACCCCCTGTACAAGAACAGAATGACTTTTGGAAATTGTAAAGGTACAGAACTCCCTGGACAGTGTATATAGCACGAGGGTGGTGTTAATGGGCTAATAGAAAAGAAGGTGTAGAAGATTATGTCTAAAAAGGTGGTAAATGTAACACGTAATATCGTTATGCATAAAATACTTTACATGATCTTCATAAGTCTAGATATTTCTGTAATTGTCTTGTTATGTATTTCTGTATTTTTGTACTTTTGTACTTTTGTATCCTTGTATTATTTTTTTTAATACCTAATAAAAATTTAAAAAAAAAAAAAAGAAGAAGTTTGTGGTATTTTTGAACCACAATTGGGCATACCCTGGAAATGGCAACCTTGTGTTGCAGGCTAATCTTTCTCACACTGGGTCAGGCAAAATGAACTGCAGAAGGAACTCACCAAAAGGTGCCTTCATTTTGGCAGTTTCGCATCTTGACTAGGTATGGTAGAAGAAGTTGTAATCCAGTGGTGCCCAAACTAAGGGCCGGGGGCCGGGTGTGGCCCCTGATGCCAATTCATCCGGCCCACAAAGCCTTTGTCGCTCCTGGAAGCGGAAGTAAAACACGCCCATATGGGCACGTTTTACTTCCGCTTCCAGGAGCGACGAGGGCTTCGCGGGCCAGATGAAACAGTGTCGGGGGGCGCACCCAGCCCCCAGGCCTTAGTGACCAGCTTCCTGAACCACATGATCGGCCCACGGCCAAAAATTTTGTTTGTTTGTTTGTTTGTGCGTTCCAATTTATATCCCACCTATATGGATTTAATGGCCATTTAATGGCCATTTAATGGCCAGTCTTCACCAGGCTGTCTGGGAGCTTCCCCTTCTTAAATGTTTTACTTCTGGAAATGCCAACAGCTCCCTCCTGAGCCTTCCCTCTTATGTACTGAGTGATGCTATTTTGACGTCATAAAAACCCTCACAGGGTTAAATCCTGTTGCTTTGAATAGCAAGTCACACTACAGTAGGACCATTGAATTAGTGTGGATATGGTGAGTCAACTCCTCAGTAGTGGGCCTACACTAGTTGCAACTCACTTTAGCTTAATGAGTCACAACTCAAGTAGACCTTTTTGAAAGAATGGAATTTACAGATGATCTGGCTTCCCAAAAGGCCCCCAGTTTCAAAGGGCCTGATCAAACTTGACATGTTATGCTAAGGAATAGGATCTCAGGCAGAGTTTGGATGTCTAAAAGACAGGGAGCAGACCGAACTGGAAACAGAATTATACAGCATGGTAAAACAGAATTATACAGCAATTCTACACTCCTTAATGTGCCATTGTTCATTTAATGCATTCCCTTGGCCATTCTTTTTCAAAAGTTGGCTGATGTTCAGTCACCATTAAACAATCATCACCAGGTTCTTAATGAAAAGAGTCCCATATTTAAATATTTTCTCATTTTTTTCTGTTTTGACAGACCCCTCCAAAGTATGCTGATACCTCCCTCTTGTGGATATGCGGCACCATTTCGTTGATAAAAGGACAGGCCCTCTAAGAACTGGGGTTACAATTACTCTATATAATAACAGTGGGGGACTACAGTGGCTTAATGGTTAAGACACTGAACTTGATGACTGGAAGGTCGGCAGGTCAGCAGTTTGAAACCTGAGTGCTACACGACACAGTGAGCTCCCATCTCTGTCCCAGCTCCTGCCAACCTAGCAGTTCGAAACAGGGCCGTAGTCAGGATTCTAGATGTGGGTGGGCAAATATTTTTCCAGGATGGGCAATAATGTCAATATATGTAAACCCCCCCCCTCTCTCTCAAACACACACATATGACTGGCTTTCAAGCAAGGGTGACCTTTACCTATATAACAGTGGTGGCTAACCTATGGCACAATTGTCACAGGTGGCACTCATAGCCTCTCTGTGGGCACCCATGCGGTTGCTCCAGCACAGAGTTTGTTTCACCTTTCTGCCCAGTAGCCCAATGGGAGCGCTCCTTCCTCCAGCACAGAGTTCACCCCACCATTCTGTCCAGAAGCCCAATGGGAGAGCTTCCTTCCTTCCCCCAGCACAGAGGTTACCCCACCCCCTCTGCCCAGCAGCCCAATGGGAGCATTTCCTCCCTCCCCTGTTGCTGTGTTGCCACTTTGTGATAAATAAGTGGGTTTGGGGTTGTAGTTCGGGCACTTGGTCTTTAAAAGGTTCACTATCACTGCTATATAATAACTGTGGATGGACCACTGAAGTCCTCTACAGATTGTTGGACTATAGTTCCCAGAAGTCCTAGCCAGCATAGCTGATAATGGTTGGTACAAGGTGCAGTCCAATATCTGAAAGGCTACCTGTGGACCTCCAGTTGCAATGGACCTACATTTCCCACCTACCCAAGCATGTACAGCCAATAGTGAGGGGTTATAGGAGTTGGAGCTGAATAACATCTGGAGCAGCGCATATTCCCCATCCATTGGATATCACTGATGGTCAAAGAATAGCTATGAAATATTGATTATTCTTCCAACCCAGCAAAGGGAGCACCAGAACACACTGATGTGAAATGAACACAGAATATGCAAACACATCAGTAAGTTATTAATCTGGTGGTATGGGGTGTTGGCACAAATTGATAGGGGATGAGTTTTTTTACACAAGAAAAATAATCCTGCCGAATTACTCATAACCCATCTATTTCTTCATAGATTTACAGTTATACATTGAAAGAATACATCTTTCAATCATCAAATGTCAGTGCAATTAAATTTCCCTGTGCCAGCCATTCCGTCGGCAGGCCTTTCATTCAATGGTTAAAAGCTAACCCATCTGATTGCATCTTAATATTATTCATGTTTTATCTTGACATTTATCTTGACCCTGGAATGCATGAACAAGTGCTCTCTATGCTGATTTAAGATTTAAACCTAAGAGGCACATAGTGGACAAGGTTGAGAAGCAAAACTAGAATGTACTGCTTACAGTTAAAATTTTATCTTATTTGCTCTTATGTTCAGGGGCAGTTCTACTTTATTGCCTTTCAAGCTAGCTTGTAATACTGTATTAGGTTTTTATCCATCAATCTCAACAGTAAGATAAAAAATGTATGAATATGTATGGAAATGCCTGTAATGTCAAATGCTCTGTGTGCCATCTCCCAGTCTGGCCAGGTTATCCTGCTATGGTAACAGAGTAGACCACAGTCAGTGACTCAATGCCAAGTGCCAGGAGGTGGTTAACTAACCTGACAACCCTGAGGACTAACGGCCTTGGGTGCCGAAGTCCACAGGGCAGGTTGATGGTCTCCAAGTGGATTAAATCCCACTTGAATCCATCTTGATGGAGATCAGCAGCTTCATCAATCCTGGCCTGGGGCTGAGGAGGACTTTGCATGCCAAAAGGGCTCATGATTAGAAAGTGGACTGAGGAACTGGATCAGTGGTATGGGGATCATGCTGTGATGCAGAAAGCAGATGAAAGGCCACTCCATTATATTATCAGGACAGTCTTCATGGCTGATTGCCATGAGGATTGCCTATATTTGGATTCAGATAGGGCAAAAGAAGAAGAAAAGTCATTTGGTCTACTGAAATTAATGAAAATTCTCTTAGTAAACCTGCACAGGATTAGATGGTTCTTTTTCTTTTGAGTCTAGGTCAGTCTTTAAATTGCCAGAATGAAGCCATCTTCTTAGCTTTGTCATTTGCTGGTAGTAACTGGCAGACCAACAGATTATCTGGATTCTACATCTCTCTACATCTGGATTCTACAATTACACAGCATGTTGTTGTCTGCCATTAACCCCCCACTTGAGCATGTTGGTCTTACATTTAGAGTCTCTGATGACCCTCAGCTTATTCAGGATCCTCTCCAAGTGACGTAGGGGAGGTTGAGTTCCTCAGCTTTAGCCTTCTTTAATGTTGCTCCTTGCCCAGTGAGCTCCTTCCTCCATCTTCTAATTTGGTTTTGCTCTTGTGTACCATCACGAATGTTTGTTATTTCCATAAAGCTCTTCCTTGTATTGATTCAGTGGACTTGAGGCTCATATCCATTCAGAGGATGTCAAGGTTCTTCTCTTGCTTAGTTCTCTCAGTGTCCGCTGCTACTTCTTATCTTAGGTGAAGCAATATCAACAAGAGGGTATATTTTCTCAATTGGTCTAGGATTGAGGCATCCTGTCACTATACACATGGCTTCAATGTCAACTTGTTTTGCATGTGTGGAAGTGCTCCATACTGGAATTGCAAACTCTGCTGCAGAGATGTTCAGGGCCAAAGCTGTTGTATGCAGCATGGATGGTTGAGTTCCCCATGTATAGGTAATGTTTAAGTAATTAGGTGATGTTCTACTAATCTAAGCCATTCCAGATAGGACTTAACTACATATATATATATTTATATTTTCTAAAACACCATGGGTATTACTGATGACAAGATGGAGATTCAGCCTCTGCATTATCGTTGTAGTTCTGTTTCTTGCCTGATAGATTTCTTCTTCCACCTAAATGCCTCTTAATAAATATCCATGCTTAAATGTGTTAAAGGTGTTGATCCACTAGTACAGTAATGGCCAACCTATGGCATGTGTGCCAGATGTGGCACTCCCAGGCTCGCCATCACCCCAGCACAGAGTTTACTCTTCCCAGCAGCCCAATGGGAATGCTTCCTCCCTCCCCCAGTGCAAAGTTTGCCCTTCCCCTCTGTTTGGGCACTCCCTCTCTAAATGATTCACCATCACTGCACTAGTAGAATGAATATTGCTGTTTGAATGGATAACTCCTGTGCTCTGGGGTCTTCCATCTGCTACCAAAAATCTGATCCAGAGCACTGGAGGGAACACACATGAGCAGCATGGAGAGAAAAGGCATATCCAGTTGCAAAATTGGATACAATCCAATAATATCATAAAATGTTGTCATTCTGGCACTTCCCTTGCTATTAGTTCTAATTCCAATGTATACTGTTTCCCTGCCTTTCAACTACGGTGGTATCTCGCTGAAAGAGCATAATGTGTTCCACGGGATTGCTCTCTAAGTGAGTTTGCTTTTTAACTGAAACACCAGTGTAAGTGTCCAATTGTGACTTCGGGGGGTGGGTGGGTTGTGAAACCCGATTTACTTGTTAAGTGAGTTTTTGGTTGGTTTTATTTGTTAAGCAAGGCGACCATTCAGAGAAAATTCTGCTCTTTAAGTGAGTTACTCTTTAAGCGAGGTGCTCTTTATGCGAGGTTTGACTGTAATTAGAGAGACAGGTGAGCAAAGATATTTGGGAAGCTTTTTTTTGGTTTTGTTTTGGCAATGATAAAAAGATATATATATGCCAGGGGTGCCCAAATTCATTTTACTTCCACTTCTGAGAGCAACAAGGGCATCTTGGGCCAGATGAATTGGCATCTGGGGCTGGATCTGGCCCATGGGCCGTAGTTTGGGCATCCCTGGTTTAAACAGAGAAAATGGCAGTTTAAAATATATCTCATCCTCTTGCAAAACAGATTGCAAGGTGAGTTTTACTTCCACTTTCAGTGCAAGGAACCACATGACCAGCCCGCTGAATCACATGGCCAGCCTGCTGAACCACATGACTGGCCCACAGCCCAAAAAATGTGGGCACCCTGATATAAGCTCTCCACAACAGGGTGTATCCATAATGTTTAGTTGCCCATTCAGTCAGCTTGGAACAAAAAGCCACCATTTTGCTTCATGTCTCAGGAAGCAAAATATCTTATGTCAATCCTCAAACATCTAGTTCTTCCTCATAATTAACATCGCCTGCATGAGTCTTTAAATATTTCAGATAGAAAGAACGGAATGAACGTGGTCCACCCACAAGAAGCAACATACATAAAATTTTGCCATAGTTTCACCAGTTACTTGACAAAATTGTGAATCAAAACCTATAAACGTTGCATGGAACAATATGTGTATTTACCTTCAATGCTGGCTCAGATCCACCCAAATTCCCTTTTTTTTTTTTACTCCTATGCAAATGCCTCTGTTCTATTTACAGAAAATGCAGTTAATTGCATTTTCCCCTCTTATACTTTGTTACCAAGGCAACAGCACCACACACCCTCACCCACTTGGCGCTACTGATGTTTTCCCAGCCCCCACACCTGTATTCATCCTGTCCTCAGTTCCTTTCTTCTTCTCTTTTATTGTTCTGCCCCCCCCCCAAGGGTCCACTCAAAAATCATTGTGAGGAATACAGTGCAAACATTTCTAGTATCTGAAAAATAAAATAAAATAAAAGTACAAAAACTAGTGCTGCCATTTCAAAAACAATCAAGCCTTTATTCCATTCTAGGCTGTCTTCAGGATGCAACAGCAATTCAGAAATATTAAATTAAGATTTTCTTTACAAATTGAAGAAAATACTACGTTTAAGGGGAACACCCCCCAAAAAAATCCTTTCTGTGCTTTAAAAGAGCTCTTTCTTCCACTAAGTCAAGGTTACAGACTGGATCTCTGAAAAGGTGGAAACCTCTAACCAGTGATGGGATTTTACCGGTTTGCACCGGTTCACCTGAACCATTAGCAACATTCCCGGGTGGTTCGCCGAACCGGTAGCAACCACCCGGGATTGTTTTTTTTTAAATTATTATTATTTTTGAGGAGTCCGGTTCAGATGCCTCACCGGCAAAAATAATAATAAATAAATTTGGAGCCAAAATGGCTCCCGGGTACTGCGCATGCGTCAAACCTTCATTTGACGCATGCACAGTTCTATTTTTTTTACTGTGCATGCGTCAAATGGAAGTTTGATGCATGCGCAGTTCCCAGAGTGCCTGAATAAGCGGCAGTGGCCTTTCCACGCCTGGCCCCGCCAGGATGCCAGTAAATAACAACAACCCTGAATCTTTCAGATTATTAATTCTAAAGTGGCTCAAGTCACTAAGACACTGACTGGGAGGCGGAAGGTCAGCAGTTCGATTCCCAAGTACTGCAGGACAGAATGAGCTCCCGTCTCTGTCCCAGCTCCTGCCAACCTAGCAGTTCGAAAGCAAGAAATTGCAAGTAGATAAACAGGGACCACTTCGGTGGGAAGGTAACAGCATTCCGTGCACTTTGGTGTCTAGTCATGCCTGCCACATGACCATGGAAACGTCTGCAGAAGCAGACAGCGCGGGCTCTTAGAAACAGAGATGAGCACTGAGCCCTAGAGTCGGATACGACTGGTTTTCGAGCAAGGGAAACCTTTACCTTTACCTAAAGGAACAATATGGCCACACAATGTTCTCTGGATGTTAGTTCCTGGATAACTACTTCAGAAGCCATTTTAAAACATGGGCACACATTTTGTAGTGGTGTTTTCAGAATTTCCTGCCACTTCATTATCAAGAACTGAAGAGGAGTGGTGGTAGGGGGACAAAACTGAACTTTTCATACCAACTGACAGGTGCATTTTAACTTCTACTTACTCAGCCTGATACTGCCATTGAAGGCTAAAAAGCAAAGATTTACGAGAAGGAAGGATCTACCCTTTTTGAGAAGTAATCAGGTTCTCAGGATTTAGGAAGGGAAAGTAGGTTAATCCTATGTCTGTCTTTAGAAATCACATAATTTAAAATCAGACTGTCAGTGCTTCAGGTGTAGTAAAGATACATTTTGTTTCAGAATTATTTTCTTCAAAATTTTAACTGTGTTTTCTTAGATTTTATTTATAAAATACCCATTTTGTAAGAACTTTCTAAAATGTGTCACATTACAGTCTCTAAAAAGGCTTACAGACAATTAACAGAGAGAGAGAGATCTTAAAATTTCTAGGAAACTTTTGGAACATTAGAGGCTTCAGGGCTGGCTGTACAGGATCCTCTAATACAGAATAGCCTGGGGGTTCCTCTGCTGCTCAAAGATGGAAGGCTGAGTCAACCTTGAGCCTTGGTCAGCAGCGAACTCACAACCTTTGGGTTGCAGTACAGCAGTTTAACCACTGTGCCACCAGGGTTCCTGGTATAAGTATCTAAATAGGTTTAACATGATGTACACTAATGAAAAATAATTTTAAAATATGGGGCTGAACTAGAGAGAAAGGAGAGAAAGTATTGATTAAGTTAATATGTTAGCTGATATTTAGGCCAGGCGTTGAACTTGTGAAATTAGGAGAGTATGCTACTTACGTGGAAGTAAGTCTCAGAGAGGTCAATGGGACTTAATTTTGAGCACATATGCATCAAATTCCACAGTGAATGTATATACACTCTAAGGCCCATTAACTTTGCTTTTGTGTTATGTATGCAGTTCTGATAACAATTACTGTACTAATTCAAGGCATAATTGAGAAGGACTGGACGGTACTCCTCAAAATGTCCCTTTCTTCCTTCTTTATTAAAGTTCTAGCTCTTTAATACACCATCCTCTGAACGCACATATTTTACATACTTAAGCAGGTGAGAGAGGGGTGTGTGTGTGTAAATAAACAAACTGGGGATGTGTATATATACAGTATATGCACACACACTCAGTTTAACAGTCAGAAAGTTATGTTTGGCTTCTGATGTGAAATAGTTTTGTTGGGTGTGATTAAGGTCTGGTCACGGAACCAGGTCTTCTTTCCATGTTTTGCAATTCTTTTCCTGCCTGGCTATCATTCCTTTGATTTGTTCCTGCTTCTTTGCCTACTTATTTGGAAGTACATAATCCACAGCCTCAAAGGAATAATCCAAAGCAATGAGGTAGTAAGGTGTACAAGTCACGTTACTGGAGCGCGGGCTCTCCATTCTGTTTATTCTTGCCCTTTGGTCATTTCCCTCCATTTGGCTGAATCTACTCCTGAATCAACCTTTTCTGAATATTAACCCTAATAATAGTTATAAAGAACCTGCTTTCATCAAAAGCAAAGTCTGACAGAATCTTTGTCCCAGCTCCTGCCAACCTCACAGTTCGAAAGCAAGAAATTGCAAGTAGATAAATAGGGACCACTTCGGTGGGAAGGTAAACAGTGTTCCGTGCGCTCCGGTGTCTAGTCATGCCTGCCACATGACCACGGACATTTCTTTAGAAGCAGACAGCACTGGCTCTTCAACTTTGAAACAGAGATGAGCACTCAACCCTAGAGTCAGATACGACTGGCTTTCGAGCAAGCGAAACTTTTACCTTTACCTATAGTTCAGAGATGTTGCACAGTAAGCTAAACAATGTAGAAGCGCTGCACCAGATGGATAAAGAACAAGAACTCTTTAAGACCATTAAGCAAAGAAGGCTCCAACACGTTGGCCATATCATGAGGAACGACATGAAATGTAGAGTACTCCAACTCGCTCTGCAAGGAAAGATCCCTGGGAAGAGAGGCATTGGATGTAGACGGACTTCACGGCCTAAGAAGACTGGTGTGGAATGTCCTCAGAAGAACTGTTCCGAGGAGTTAAGAACAGGAAGACCATCACCATGATGAAAGCCAATATCCAGGAACAGACATGGTGCCTGAAGAAGAAGTAGCTGAGAAAAGCTTGTTTCTGGCACCTTTCCAAGTACAGCAGCCAGTAGGATTTACACAATCACAAAGAAATGAGAGGTGGTATAGGAGACGGATCCTAGCACACTAAATCTGACCTAGGCAACCAAAACCCAGGCAAGAATGAGTAATCATATTTTTATGTTGATTATGTTGTTTTGACTGAAGTACAGAAACAAATTAATTAAATATTACATAGATACCTTAAGGGACTGTAGTTCTAGGGGAGGGGTGCCCAAACTATGGCCCACAGGTCTTTTCTGGCTCCAGACACCAATTCATCTGGCCCACGCTGGCCTTACCGTTCCTGGAAGCAGAAGTAAAATGTGTTTGTGGGCCAGATGAATTGGTGTCTGGGGCCAGATACGGCCTGTGGGCTGTAGTTTGGGAACCCCAGGTTTTAGCAGAGAACATGATAGCCTAAAAATCTGTCTCATCCTGTTGCAAAACAGATTGCAAGGCATGTTTTACTTCTGCTTCCGGTGGGAGGAACTAGTGACCAGCCCACTAAACTATGTGACTGGCCTGTGGCCCAAAAAAGTTTGGGCACTCCTGTACTAGGGGAATTGGAGTGCATCCTTTGTGCACAAAACCCCTAGTTTCAACCCCTAGCTTCTCCATTTAAAAACATCCAGAGGCAGCAGATGCTACAGCCAGCCAGTGTGGCATAGCGGATACTGGAAGACAGGAAATATGGGTTCCCATCTTCATCCCCAAATTGAAAATCACTGGGGAGGCAGCAATGGCAAACCACTCTTTGATCACTTTGTCTCTCTTAAAAAGTCTGTTAGGGTTGCCATAGGTCAGATACAACTTGAAGGCACATAATAGCAATCTGAAGCTGGTGACAAGACCTCAGTTTCATACATTTCAGTCTCCAGCATGCTTCTTGAGGATACGTCCAAGCAAAGGGCTTTGCCCATCAATCTTCTCACCAAACACAGAGTAAGCAACGACACATTACTAAAACCAGAGTCCATATTGCTGCATTTGTGAGGTTTTGTCCCAACTGCTGAGATAATAATAATAATTTCATGTCAGAAATTCTTCTGGGTTGAGAAGATTTTTTGCTGGAGAAACTCGGCTCAGGGGATGCCCAAATGAGGCTCCTTTCATGTCCCCAAGATCTTTTCCCACTGAAATGGTTTCTGTTTATCTACTTACAATTTCTTGTTTTCAAACTGCTAGGTAGGCAGGAGCTGGGACAGACAGGAACTCAATCTATCATGCAGTACTCAGGTCTCAAAATGCCAACTTGCCGGCCTTCTAGCTAACAAGGTGAGCTTCTTAACCACTGAGCCACCACAGCCCCTTTACTACTGAGATGGAAGAGGGATACAAACTAGGCTCTGGGAAATCTCTATCTGCCTCCCCCACCACTGCTGTCACCTGTTCACCTGCCAGGTGAATTGGGTTACAACTCCCGCTATCCATAGCCAGCATGGCCAGTTTTAGCCAAAGATATCCAGAGCACCAGCCAGGCACAAGAAGGCTGATCTGTTCATCCACTGTTCCAAACTGGTTCTCAGAGGGTTGCTTTCTTCTCTCAGTGCACTGAGGTTGACCTCCCAGTCATGGTATTGTCCAGGAATCTACAGTTTCATTTGGCTTCCTTCCCATATGCTCCGTTTAAAATAAAACAAAGATCATGTTGTGACACTGTAATCCTCATTGGTTTTGTGGTGTTCAGCCCATAGTTCATTGTGTATATAGTGTGCCACTCAGTGGTGGGCTCTACATTTTTTACTACCTACTCTGTGGGAGTGGTTTGGTGGGCGTGGCCAGGGGGAAAGCCCCGCACTGCACTTGAATTAGGACTACTTTATTTCAAAACTTGGATGGGCAGAGCCAGCCAGAATTTCTGCTATTGGTTCTGGGGAACTGGTGTGAACCGGCTGATGCCCACCACTGATGCCCTCCACTGAGTGGCACACTATATTCACAATGAACTATGGGCTGAACACCACAAAACCAATGAGGATTACAGTGCCACAACATGATCTTTGCTTTATTTTAAATGGGAAGGAAGCCAAATGAAACTGTAGATTCCTGGACAATCTGTAGAAAGATATCTATTGGTCTGTTTTGGCACACCACACTTCTGAAGCAGGAAGCTGAGTGAACACTTATGTCGGATAAAACTAGTCAATCTTTAAGGTGTCAGTTTAAATAGAAAAGACTATTTGCTACTTTTGCTGCAAAATGCAGGGGGAAAGCTGATCCCCTGGAAATTTCTGCACTTAAAAGAAATTTGCCGTTAGACTTGATCTGACAGAAAGGTTATTTTGGTATTTTCCTAAACTTGAACTGATGCTCTAACCTTCTGCAGTAATTTTAAAATGTGACAGATAGATAACATCAATAATTAGAGAACTCTGATGTGAGCCACATTTACCCGTGCAGCTCCTGATCCAAGCAGATGTGTGTGGAAGCTTAGTTGTACATGTAGCTCTTCTCAGAGCCATCGCAGGCTGGAAAATACACATTAAATTCCCTAGGTATGTTAAAATATCTATTTTAAAAGAAAGTAACTTGACTTACCAGCTCTGGTAAAATAAAGGCATATGGAATTGTTTTGAAAACTTCCAGTCCAGAAGGGATATATTCAGGTGCCGGTCCCGAAGTTTTGGTATCCATTTCTATGCAAATCTAAAATGTTATACTTACAGCCCTGCTATGCTTGCCTATCTCTGGAGCAACGCTGTTGGCATGCGAAGCTTAAAATACTATCCACTGACACACCCATGTGAACGTCAAGGGCGAAACCAGTTCCAGCCTGGCAGGTAGCGACAATCATCATAGAAGAATCATTAATTCTTCTCTGGCTAATAAAGCCTGACAGAGAGGGTTCAGAGAGTAAATGCTCTATGGACAGGAAGAAAAGAAGAAGCAAAAGAGGGTAGATGGGTGGGAAGCCATTTCATTTGCAAAACTCTGTGCGTTCAGAATCTAAGTCTTGTCTCACTCAGTTTCGAGATATTGTGTGATTGAACATTTTAAAACTTTAGAAATTAGGTAAGGTAAAGGTTGCCCTTCCTCGATCGTATCCAATCTAGGCTTCAGCGCTCCTCTGTTTATAGCCAAAGAGCCAGCGCTGTCTGTGTCTGCAGACATTTCCATGGACATGTGGCAGGCATGACTGTTCATCTTCCCACCAAAGTCGTATCTATTTATCTACTTGAAATGTCTTGCTTTCTGTTAGGTTGGCAGGAGCTGGGACAGAGATGGGAGCTCACTTCATCATGGAGCACTTGAGTCTCAAGCTGTTGACCTGCCAACCTTCCAGTCATCAAGTTCAGTGTCTTAACCACTAAGCCACCACAGTCCCCTTTAGACATTAGCTGTTATTTATTCTGGAAGACTGCAAACTTTAGGAAATGGCTTTTTTTAAAAAGAAAATAAAATAAAAAAGCAATTTCTTTTTTTTATTAGATTTTAACAACAAAAAGAAAAGTGTTAAAAATAACAAAACAGCAAACAGTTACAAACATAAAAACATTTACAAACTACATCTTACAATATTAAAGAAAAAAAGAAAAAACACAAGTCAATATAACATATTATATAATGTAATAACATATTAATTCAGATATTTTAATGCATTCAATGTCTTAACCATACTATTTATATTCATGTGTACTGTATACTTCCACATTTGTATCAAATATCCTCTTCAGCATGGTATTACAACTTTATTATGGTTTCTTTCTTTCTTTATTATTATTTTTTAACATATTACATATATCACCCAGTGCACTAAGGTCCTTGAGTCTGCCAGTCATCCCTTTTACAACTCAATCATTCTGCCAAAAGTACATTGTATTCGGTGCAATTTCATCACAATTAAAATTAAAATGTTTGGAATATTTCCTATTATTTTAGTTAGAAAAAGCAAACTACTGTACTGGGCAGCTCCAGCAAGTAGAAAGGAACAATGATCCATAGTTTATTTCCCTGGTTTGAAAAGACATTGTAGCAAGAACATCAATACTAGTTGAACCCAGGACTAGCTACTTTCCTAGAACTAGAGATGTAAAATTACCAGAAATGTTCAAGTCATTTGGGGAGTGGGGGGGGGGGGGAGTGGTGGTTTTTGTTTTTTTCTCCAGAAAAAAAAACCCAGACAATTGGGGGGGGGGGGCAAGATAGCATCTTTTTTACAGACTGAACGTCACTCTGTTATTATTATTTCAAATTAATACCCCACCCTGCTCAGGCGAACCTGACTATGTACAATTTTATTTGTCATAAAAGTACAGTATAATAATTGATATATTAAAAATACAGTGTATTCAAACAATGATTACAAATGTACTTTTATTTTATTTTTTTAGAGTATAACTGTAACAAATGGGAGCTACACTTTTCTGAAATGTATAGGTGGAACCTCTTTGGTTTTGCTAGTTTATGTGGAACAGGCAAAAAAAAAAAAGCCAACCATTCCTATAAAAAGAATTGAGAGAGAAAAAGTGTGTGGGAGGGACTAAGATTCAACAAATAGGCATGAAATTTAGTCAGATTCATTTTCTGAGCTATACTATATATCAGGCATGCCCAAACTATGGCCCATGGGCCACATACGGCCCCCAAAGCCATTCCATCAGGCCCATGATGCCCTTGTCAAACCAGGAATTGAATACGGACGCTTCTGTGCATGCACAGGAGCATCCACACTCAACCAGAAAGTGAATATGGACACTTTCGCACATGCACAGAAGTATCCGCACCAATCCAGGAAGTGAATATGGACGCACATAAGCAAACATGCCGTGTTCTGGGGGCGTGTTCTGGCCCACTCAGCTGTTCTGGGGGTGTGGTCAGGCCCCCGGCCCAAAAGGTTTGAGCACCCCTGCTGTACATAGAAATTATTTGCAGAATATATGAACACTTGTCTTAAATATTCTATTTATCATGCTAAAATACAACATCCATAATCAATTTTCTTCACACACACACACACACCTAATTTCCATGGGGGAAAGCTTTATGGGGGAAATGGCAGAAATGTGTTTTCTCTAGTTTTTGTGGGGGTGGGGTCCAGGCCTTCACATCTCTACCTGGAACAAATATGGAAATTCATGCTTGAAGTGGGGAAATTTATGACTGAAATGTGGATCAAGACAAAATGGAGGTGGTGGAAAAAGGAAGAACTATCACTGTATTAAACTCTTTAAGGAAAAACCCACCTTTTTAGACACATACAAGCAGTTTACTGGGAGGTCAAAAATAGATATAATTACACATGTAGTTTGGGGAGTGACAGTGGACCTAATAACTCACTTATTTTCAACCTCCCTGCCACCCTGACACAATCAGTTTGTAATGTCAAAAATTAACCGATTTTTACTGCCCTGAATCACAGATCTGTCCTCTGAATTAGACAGGAGGAGTGACGTAGGGAAATGTCACATTTAACACTTTACATTTTCCCAGATGATGGGGCAAACCAACTTAGATAGATGTTTTCTCTAGAATGACACAATGCAACTGACCTTCTGTATCCCTCCGGCTGCTTGTAAATAAAACCCAAAGCAGGTGATCCTCTAAAATACATCAGACTGGGGGGATTATAGAACCTTTGATCTTCCCTCTTTCAGACTTCCTCTCTCATCAGCCCTATCCAGTATGGCCAATAGCAAAGGATTATGGGCACTGGAGTAGTAAAACATCTGAAAGGACAAGGGTTCTCTACACCCACTTCAATATAAGCAGAGGCCTTCTGGAGCAGACCAATGTCTATATCAGTATTCCCCAACCTTTGGTTTTTGGACTTCAATTCCCAGAAGCCTAAGTCAATTCCCCAAAGCACTGATCAGCCAATGTACTGACTTGAGGCTTCTGGGAATTGAAGTCCTCCTGTGGGGCATGGGTCCCACATTGGGAACCACTGGTCTATATAGTCCAAGAGCACTGGCAATGCAATATCCTTCTGGGAAACCTATAAAAGGTACAATAAAGAGCATCAGACATTCTTTCCACTCCAGCAATTAGTATGCAGAGTGCCAAATCTTGCAGAGTTGCAAAGCTTATATGGAAACTTAGTATTTTAATGGATGTAGTGGAAATCAATATCCATGTCAAGAAATTGAATATATAAGCTTATATGGCCTCTGGTACATAAAACAGTTCACCTCAATTCTTCTTGTCTCTTTCTTTTCTGAAACAATGGTTTGGTTCGCTATATATAACCATATGGACAGCTCAGAGGCAGGAAACAAAAATGCATATAACTTATGTATTTAGTTGTTCAGTTTGTCCATTCTCTTAATATCTGCTGGGGTCCCAAGGCAATATATTTCCAGTATGTTTAATCTGATTAAATAATCATATTCTTGTGATGATGTTTTAATGTTTAGGGGACTAATGCACACTACTTAAGATACCATTGTTTTCAGAGAATACAGTACAAACTTTTAAAATAATCGAAAAGGAGTCACCTGTGCTTTTCTTTCATTGCATTCCCACCCATACACCTTCTCTCGGGAAGCCATTGTAAACCAAAGCACATATACACAAAATATTCTCTTTCAGCACGTGAGAGAAATTGGCTCCCACACATATACACTCACAAAGGGGAAAAGGTCATGTGTGACGCATTTATAACTAAGATGTAAATGTATAGCCCTGAGGACTGTCATCTTATCTACTCAACTCCTATGTCCTGTTGTAGGGAGAGGAAAGCATATGGGCAATTACTGTATTTGTCGGCATATAAGATGTATCGGAGTATAAGATGCACCCAATTCTTACCAAAATAGCCCACTATAGGCCACTATATACACTAAAAGAGGCACTCCATTTTTCCAGTGTATTTTAAGGGGGGAAGTGGGTCTTATACTCCAGCAAATACGGTAATTAAAAATGCACAGTACTTTATGGGACTGAGGCAAACCTTACATGAACATTAACAAGAGTACATTTTCTACATGTTTCATGGCCAACATCGACATGGCTTCTCTGAAGGCCTCCATTGTCCTCCAGTTAATTGACTCAGAACACATTCAACAAAGAGACTTATTTCTTGTTAGTCTTGCTCAACTAGTTCCATCTCCATTCAAGTGCCACACTAGATTTTTGTTTTAGGCCAACTGAATAAACATTTAAAAAGGAACTGCACTACAAATATCTACTTGTGTTTGTAAACCACTTGGGAAATTTAATTTTCAGTCACTTCCGTGGGATTTTTTTTTTTTTTAAATCTGGTGAAGGGAGAGCAATATGACATTTAATGATGCTGAGAAAGGGAAAGATCTTGACATGCTTCATTCAGAATATGCATGCGCAGCAACAGAATAGATGATCCTTCCATGTGAAATCAACAGGAGTGACATTATCAGATGTTATATGCTGCAACTTTGCATGATTTCAAGCAGATTTTCCAGTGATATTGTGCTCTGGCTGTGCTATGGCATGGGCACTCCAATGCTGGAGGCATTCAAGAGAAAATTAGACAACCATCTGTCAGATCTGTTTTGATTTGGATTCCTCCTCTGAGCAGGGGGTTGGACTCAATGGCTTCATATACCCCTTCCAACTCAATTATTCTATGATTCTGATTATTGGGGGGGGGATTAGTGGTCTAATAAAGGTATTACCAAGTTGGATTTTTTATTAGCAATAATATAAAAATGAAAAAATATCCTTTAAAATACAGTTATTAGCTTGCTCTTGAAAGACATTCACTTCCATTCTCTTATCAAATTCATCAGACTCTTTTAAAAACAACTCATTTTTATCAAGTCCCCCCCCCCATCTGTTTTCCCTTTAATAATCTTTTATCATTGGACTGTTATTACAAGAAACTCTCTAACTAGTCTTTTTTGGAACAATTTTATATCCTATTGCAAATTGATGACCTTATTTTTAATTTCTACTTTTCCCCATATATCTTTCCACAATATTCCACTGTTTTCTATAATCTGATAAAAGTTCTCCTCTTAATAATAGTGTTAATTTATCCATAAAAATTAAGTTTTGTAATTTAATCAAACATTCATCCAACAGCAATTACTCTTTCCCTTTTCAGCGTTTTGCTATTTGAATCACTGCTGCCGTTACCATGAATGATATAATTTTAATTTCCTGTTTTGTTTTATGCTTTATCAAGTTTGTTAGTAACTGTGCCTGGGCATGGCACATATTGCATCATGGATAAATGGTTGTGTATATCTTTAAGGGTATTCTAGAGAATGGCCAGCTGCTCAGGTTCAGCAGCTAATGAAGAAGCCTCTTGTGTATAAGAAAAGAGGCACGCCCAAAGCCAAGTTGCCTCGCCTTGCCTTAATGGAGTGGTCATCTTGCTGGAGTGCTCATCTTGGAGGTAACTTTATGGGCCAGTGATTTTGGAACTTTTGCCACTTTGTGGTAGGAACCTTTGTGTCAGTGGATACAAACAGTTTGGATTGTTGGTGTTTTGCCTTGGAGCTTGCTTCTACCAAGAACTTGCCTAACAGCTGTTCATATCAAGGTCTGCAAGTGTCTGCAAGGAACCGACAAGGACTCTGTCGTAAAGCTTACTAGGTAAGCAAAAAGAGAGAGAGAACTGAAACTCTTTAAGGACTGTGAACTTCTTGTATATATGCCATTCCTGTATGCTGAAGCTAAGCTTGTTATTTTGTCATCACTGTAAATATTTTTTCCTGCACCTCACCTTGTGAGTAAAAGTTTTTCTGTTGCCTCACAAAGAACTGTTTTCTTGTTTTCTGAACTGTTTTCTGGGCTCCCAAGCCACAAAGCATCAACACTGCAGGCAAGGGTGTGGCAGGGGCAAATCCGCTATGAAATACTCTGTCAAAGTTCAAAAGAAATATTTCTGGTTCTCTTTCTAGGCATATTTTTAAGTACTGTACAATAACTTTATGAATTTATTTCCAAAATTTCTTTACTACTTTACAATGCCACCAAATATGAAACATTGTCCCTTTTTCTTTTTGAAATCTCCAACATCTATCCTCTTTACTCATGTTTGCTAATTTCTCCAGAGTCATTTATACAACAGAATGCGGCAGCCCGGATGGTGTTGGTTGTGGGCGTTACTCTCATGCATCCCCACTGCTTTGGGAGCTGCACTGGTTGCCAGTTTGCTCCGGGTGCAATTCAAGGTGCTGGTCATGACTTTTTAAGCCCTATATGGTAGTGGGCCAGGTTACTTGAGAGACCGCATCTCCCCAAGGGTATCTGTCCGTCCCACCAGAGCAGACCGGAGAGGTGCCTTAGTTGTTCCATGAGCCAGAGAGGCTTGACTCTCTGGCACAAGAAAGAGGGCCTGCTCCCTGTTTGCTCCGATTCTATGGAACCACCTGCCTCTGGAGCTGCGCCTTCAGATGGGGTTATTGGCTTTTAGAAAAGGCCTGAAAACCTGGCTGACAGGAATGGTGTGGGGTAATGAGGGTTTACTGACACACACACACCCCTGCTGGCTTATTTAACATCCTGTATCTTTCCCCCCCCCCTCCTATTCCTACCCTCATTCCTATATTCGGTGGGTTAGTGCAGGGAATGACAAGTTGTTTTAAAATGGGTTTTAATTTTACTTTGTTCTTTTTGTGTTTTTAGGGGTTTATGTCTGTTGTGCTCCGCCCTGAGTTGCTTGTGCAAGTAGGACGGAATATAACTCTGACTAATAAATAAATAAACATTTTTAAATAATTTTAATTCATTTCATTACTTCTAAATATTCTTTGGTAATGGATCCAAGTTCTAGTCCAGTCTTCTAATTGAATACTCTTTCCTATATCCTGCATCCATATTATCATGTTATCTTTTATTCACTTCTTGTTCCATATCTCTTTGTATCAACAATTTATATAATTTTGAGATCACATATTCCTTTCCCAATAGTGTTCTCCTAATTTGGAATTATTTAAATATTTTAAATCTTGTTTTCTAATGTGTGTTTCCTTGTAAACAATTTTTTTCTTTGTTTTCCCAGACAGTGAAAAATTTGGCTTTTCTTTGCTGAATTTAATCCTTTGGAATATTTCTTGTTAATTTTTTATTCGCCATTTTATGAATTTAAATTTTATTATGTCCAATTGGTCCTCTTAGCTTATACTGTACCTCTTTCCCTTCTTCCTCCTCTTTCAACTTCTTGTTTCTACTTCCAAATCATTAATTCCGCCAATGCAAGTCCTTCTATCTCTCTTCTACTTACATCGTTCTTATTCTTAATAGTTTCATCCTCATCTATTTATTATGCAGTGTTGATTCTCCTTGTTCTCTAGTCCTTGTTCTCAATTTAATTCTAGGCTTTCAAAGGAAATCCTTTGCTTTTACTAAAGAAATAACCCCAAATCTCTTCTCTAAATAGATAAAAGAAATACCTTCCATTGGTCCCATCTATATCTTATTTTATTCTGTTGCAATATCTTCATCAAAAAAGAATATTATTTTCTCAGTTTTAGGACCTGAAGTGGGACATCTTTTAATATTTTCATCTGGGCATCATCAATTTCCAGTTGCTTCTTGTAACTTACTTGTAAGATTTTATCTTTTGTACATTCTCTAGTGACATAAAATGCAATATTTCTTGGTAACTTGTTTTTCTTTGCTATTTGAGAGTTCAACCACCTCTCTTGCAATTCACCAACTGATTCTTGCTATAATGTGAAGAGTTGTTTTTGAAGTCCAAGAGAATTCACAACTAAATTATGAAGAAACTCAATAAAAACACATTAAAAGGATCCATCAAAGTTAACATGATTATATATACAGTACTTTGTAAAAAAAAACTCTAAAAAGCATGATATTCAAGAAATGTAGTGTACCAATACACTCTTCTTTATAAAATTAGCATGCAAACTTTAAGTATAAAACTATAAAAATAGGATTTTGGGGGACAAAATCATCAATTAAGTTTAGGGTTAAGTTTAGGTTTAGATTTAGGCTCATGGCAATTGGCAGAAACTCAGTGTTCATTCATAATGAAGGACTGCTTTTTCTTGCCTGTCCTAGAAAGTCATAGGCTATTTCTGAGACATCAAACGCCCTGTGAAGGGTTTCTGATGACAGCAGAGAGGAGAGAGCACCATCTCTTTCTCGGTTTCTCCTAAGGAAGTCGGCAATCATTCGCCAGCGTGTGCCCTCAGATTCTTCTTCGGCCCACTTATACTCTGGGAGAAGCACAGACTGGAGGAGGGGGAAGACAGAATCATGGTACACCAGGACAAACACGGTCTTCAGAAATTCCTGGTCTCTCTAGCAAGGAGGAACACAAAGAAGAAAAAGACTTACTACTTGCTCATGGCATCCTGAGATTCTACTTATTATCTTAAGCAGTTATCAACATGATAAGGAGGCAACCTGGAGACCAAACCACATGTTTCACCTTGTTTCTTCCTATCACCTGACAAACGCAGCCAGTGGATAGAAGAAAGGTCATGCTTTTAAAGCTTTCCTACATAAACTCTCTGTTGCTTGCAGAACTACACAACAAGGAGAAGGCATCACCAGACCTCTCTGACTGACATGCTAGCTTACTATATAAAAAGAGGTAACAGCCTCCCTTGCTCAAAAGCCACTCATGTCTGACTCTAGGGGCAGCACAGAATGCTGTTTACCTTTCCACCAAAGTGGTCCCTATTTATCTACTTGCAATTTTTTTGCTTTTGAACTGGCAGAGGCTGGGACAGACTGAAGCTCACTCATTCATGCAGCACTCAAGTCTCAAACTGCTGACCTGCCAACCTACCAATCATCAAGTTCAGCATCTTCATATTCTTATTTATCCAGTCACCCAAGGCATCAGTTGAACATGTGCATCACATCCACTCCTGCTGCCATGCCTTAGGCAAGGTATGACAAATGCAGGTGGGGAAAGAAAGAGAACCCAACCTGGTACCCTCCTTACAAACATCTTCCCTTGAAAACTAGTGATGGAAGAGCTCTTCACACAGTCTTAAAACAACTGCATACAGGATCAAAGTATAACAGCAATCACAATTACACTTCCATACCGCCCCATAGTGCTTACTGCATTCTCTGGGTGGCAGTTCACAAGGAAATTATAATATGCAATTATGAACAAAATATAATTTTGGTCTTGGGGAAAATGTTCTCTTTTGTTCTTACCTTTTCCGATCTCTTTAGTGTACTCTCTTTCTCTGCCCAGGCACTCTACAAAAATTGTGAAGACGCAAGGCTTTACATTAGGTTAAATCTTCAAACAGACAAAAGGAGAAACAATCCATACAGATTTCAGCAAAGATAAACATGACCATGGGTTTTTCCAAATCTAGACCTCATGGGAAAAGACACATGCACAGGAATCTCTTGAGAGATACCATTCTTTCCCTTGAAAATTTCCAAAGACATAAAGTACTCAACAATGATATTGTTTTACTGAACGGTTCTGGAAAAAAGAAAGTGTGTGAGAGAGCGAGAGAGCACTTGAACACACACAAAATGCATACATGCACATACACACAGATGGCTCTCCAATGTAAGTACACTTTTTGTTGTTCAGTCGCACAGTCGATTCTGACCCTCTGCGACCCCATGGACCATTGCCCGCCAGGCACTCCTGTTCTCCACCATCCTCCTCAACTTGCTGAGCTCTGTGCCCATTGTCTCCACAATACCATCCAACCATCTCATTTTTGGCTGCCCCCTTTTTCTTTTGCCCTCCACCTTTCCCAGCATCAAGGCTTTCTCAAGCGAATCCTCTCTTCTCATTTGATGTCCAAAGTACCTTAGCTTCTAGTATCTCAGATAACATTATGACTTGGTTTCACAAGTCATAATGTTATCCGGTTTTTAACGTTGTGTGATGCATTGATCGCACAACATTAAAAAAAAAGCCCTGTTCCCTTTCCACCCAACCCCAGGGCTGTAATGGCGCTGGAGTTGGGGGAAAGAACGGCCTTTGTGATCCAGGCTGGGGGAGGGGGGTGTTCTGAAGAGAGGCTGGGGACCCTTTCCCCAGTCTCTCTTCAGAAGCCCCCCCCCCCCCCCCCGGCCTGGATGGCTAGGCCCTTTAGCAATTCAGGCCGGGCAAGGGGAGGTGTTTCCTGAAGAGAGGCTAGGAAAAGTTTTCCCTAGCCTCTCTTCAGAAACCCCTGTCTGGATCATTGTTACCCGGAGCTCGCAGCAGTGGCGTGGCTGGAAGCAGAATGGGGGCTCCCCAGTTGGCTTCCCAGCCATGCTGCTGCTGCACCTTTGGCAGCAGCATTGCATTTGGGAAGCCGACCGGGGAGCCCCCTTTCAACTTCCCAAGTGCACCGCTGCTGCAATCAGCATTTGGGTTGGGTGCACGCACCCGTTTTTCCCCCCAACCCAAGAGCCAATCACAGCATGCAATGGCCAGCTGGTTGGGGGAAAGACCGCGTCACCCTAAGAACATCTGTCCGCCCCACCAGGGCGGATCGGAGAGGCTCCCTTGTTATTCCATCGGCTAGAGAGGCGCACCTCTCTTGCACTAGGAGGAGGGCCTTCTCTGTGTCCGCCCCAGCCCTTTGGAACCTCCTGCCTATCGAGCTGCGCCTACAGACAGAGCTCCTGCCCTTTCGGAAGGGCCTAAAAACCTGGCTGGCAGGGCAAGTGTGGGGACCCAGGAACATGGGATCTCAGTAGGGTGGCTGATCTAATGAACAGCCACCCTTTTGGTTCAATTTCTGGCGTTGTTTTAATGTTTTATGAATTTTTATAGTTTTCAGTATGAAGTTTTAAGATGAATTAGTATTATCATAGGCTTAACCTATGATTTTAATCTGCAAGCCGCTCAGAGTCGGGTTTACCCGATTGGGGCGGGATAGTAAATATGAGCAAATAAATAAATAATTAATAAACGGGGGAGGGGCATTCTTTCCCCATTAAGGCATTTGTCTATTCCTAGTCATTTGATGGCTCCAGGCCAGTATTGATGAAGCTGCTACCCTCCATCAAGATGGATTCAAGTGGGATTTAATCCACTTGGGGACCATCACCTTTCCCTGTGGACTTTGTCACCCAAGGCCATTAGTCTTCAGGGTTGTCAGGTTAGTTAACTACCACCAGACGCTCAGCATTGAGTCACTGGCAGTATGGTCTACTCTATTACCAGAAGTCAAACATGACTTGTATTCATTTTGTTATTGGTATATATTGAGTACAGTAAAACCCCTCCTTATGAAAAAAAGAGTCTGTTCCATAGGCTTTTGCTTAAATTGTTTTTTTTTATGTAACTCGAAACAAACCCATAGGAAAAATGAAATTTTACGTAACTTGAAGCGAACCCTTAAGAAAAAGAATCTTTATGTAACTTGAAGCAAACCCATAGGAAATTGTGTACATCAGGACATGGTTTTAGCACAAAATCATTATGTAAGTCAAAATTTATGTAACTCAAGGTATATGTAAGTTGAGGTTTTACTGTATTAAAATGTTAATAGTTTTTTTCCTTTCTTAAAATGTGTATACATTTTAGCACACTCTGTATATGTCCTTAAATCATTTTTCATCCACCCCACCCTGTCTCTAACTAAACAAAATCGTTCCCAGAGAACTGAGAGAAGAGAAAGACAGAGCGACAGAGAGAGATTTTACACACCTCTGGAGATGTTAATAATTACTCATTCAATGACAAGGACTGGAAAGTCAAACTTTAAGCTTTTCTTTTAACACACCACACCCGGTCACTGCATTCCAGCCCCTCCCAAGTCACCTCTTTCTAAAGACTTTGAGAATTTTGCTTCTATTTCTGTTTACCTTGCATATAGCATATCATCACAGCAAATGCTTAAAACAGCTATGGGCAGACAGTCCTGTCTCTATACAAAGGCATTCAGTCCTCTTGTGCTGGAAAGAAATAAGCTTTCAACTAAGCTGTCCTTTAAGATTAGTGATGCAATATATTTCACCCACCCTGAGCGCATCCATAAGATCAGGTTGTTCCAGAAGCTTGGGAAATGTTGCCAAAATTGGACTGCCAATCAAATCTGCAATGAGGACCAAAAATGTATTTGTTATTTGTGGATGCAATAGCAATGTTTTATGTAAGACAGAAACAACTGGCAGAAAACTTTAAATATTCAGTTTTGCCTTTCAAGATTCTAAACAGCAATGGAAGATAGTTTAGATAAAGGTCACCTTTGCTCAAAAACCAGTTTTATCTGACTCTATGGTTCAGTGCTCATCTCCATTTATAGCCAAAGAGCCAGTGCTCACTGCGTCTCTAGATGTTTCCATAGACATGAGGCAGGCATGACTAGACAGAGCACACAGAACGTTGTTACCTTTCCAAACAAAGCAGTATCTATTTATCTATTTGCAATTACTTGCTTTCGAACTGGTAGGTTGGCAGGAGCTGGGACAGAGATGGGAGTTCACTCTGTCACGCAGCACTCGGGTCTCGAACTGCTGGCCTACAGATCTACCAGTCATCAAGTTCAGCGCCTTAACCATTAAGCCACCTCAGTAACCGAAGATAGTTTACAACACAGCAAACAGTAGAAAAAGTAGAGAAAATTTTGCTTTGGTAATAAGATTGGCTACAAAAATAATATACTCAAGATTCCAGCACAATGTTTCATTCATACTGAAGATCAGACAATTCAGCAGTAGTACTAGTAGCAACAGCAGCAGTGGTGGTTGCTGCTCTTTTAGACTGTAATATTTTGCAGGTAGTAAATAAGTAACAAAGTTGTACAAAGTAGGGAAAGGATTAGTTTTCAGCCTTACTATTTTTTACTGGCTAAAGGTAACAAAGCTGAACGGTAGTACTTCCCCCACAATTTTATGTATCTACAGAATTCAAAAATAAAATCTAAGCATAAATTGGAACTCAAATATTTATATTTATACAGTATATCACTCCAAAAAGGCAAGTTTAAATTGCCCTCCATTATGTAAATAAATGACTAGTAGGAACTCAATACTGGGTACTGAAAAGAGGGTGATCCCTCCTTGCTTGTGACATATGAGTTTCCAATCCTAGAAAGAGTCAAAGCACAATCACAATGATCTTATAAAAGAATCCAATGCTAGTTTTCATTTGGGATGGTATGTCTACTATTCTTCTTCTTCCGTGTCTAAGCCAGATGTGAAACTGCCAAAATGAAGGCACCTTTGGGTGAGTTCATTCTGCAGTTCCTTCAATAAAAATGGAGTTGTACGCAGCACTGAATTGTCATTATAGTAAGTATTTCAAGAATCTATCATTCGGAAATGGGAGAAGTCGTCAAGTGCAATGAAAGATATAATATTTATGATCAAGCAGGAGAGCACAAATATTGCCACAGTCATTAACCAAGCTTAACAGGCTTTTGTGCAGTCAGATTTTTATACAAAGATTCCAACTACAAAATATTTACACTTGGGAACTGCAGTCAATTAGGAATTACACTTCAAACACCACAAGAAAGCTGTAAAACTGGGACCCAATGTTTGCTAATTCATGAATTTAGTGGAAGCTCTCAACCTCAATTATTTTAAAGCAGAATTGTATAGTTTTTTCCCCCACTCCATTATGTCAGAAGTGGGCAAAATACAGCCCACAAGTCATATAATGTCCTCCAATGGCATTTGTGCATCACCCCAGAAGCTTCCACAAAGCGCTATCATGGTAATTTTTCTCCCCTAAATGGTTATAAAAGCATATTTTAGTGCTCTCAGAAGCTCATCAAAACACCTTGTTAAAGTCACCAAAAGTCAAATATGACTTAATAACACAGAACAACAAGAGTTAATCAGCACAACAACCATAGAGAGCATTATATTAGCAATTACACTTATATACCCAGAGGGACTGCAGTGGCTTAGTGGTTAAGATGCTGAACTTGACTACTGGAAGGTTGGCATGTCAGCAGCTTGAGACCAGAGTAATGCATGACAGAGTGAGCTTCTGTCTCTGTACCAGTTCCTGCCAACCTAGCAATTCAAAAGCAAGAAATTGCAAGTAGATAAATAGGTACCACTTTGGTGGGAAGGTAATAGCGTTCCATGCATTCCGATGTCTAGGAATGCCTGCCACAGGTCCACGGAAACATCTGCAGGCGCAGACAGTGCTGACTCTCTGGCTATAAACAGAGATGAGAACTGAGCCCTAGAGTTGGATATGACTGGCTTTTGAGCAAGGGTGACCTTTACCTTATCGTCTCATAGTGCTTAGTGCACTCTCTGGGCAGCTCACAAGGTAATTAGCATTTTGCCCCCCACATGCTGGGTTCTCATTTTACCAGCTTCCGGACAATGGGAGGATGAGTCAATCTATCATGACTGAACTCACAATGTCAGCAGTTTTGGCTGCAGTACAGCAGTTTAACCACTACGCCACCAGGACTCATTCTTTCAGAGACTTGAAAGACTTGATTCTAATTTATTGATTTGCTCTATTACTAAACACAGGATTTTTGTATTCTAGAAGTATCTTCCATGCAGGAATATGTACATGAGGGACTTTCTACTTTTCCTACATGAAAAGCACCATGCATACCTGCATTCTGCATGTTCAGCCTGTCCCTGAGGAGCACATCACCAAGAATCTGACGATAAAAGACTAGGATGTGTATATAGCACATGCTGCCAATTAATACTTCTGGTAGTAGACTGGTTGAAAAACAAAGCAAAAGAAACTGTCACTCAGAGCTACACCTCAAATACTTTAGAAAACCAAATGAGTGAAAATGTACTAATGTGGATTTTATTTTAACCAAGCATAGTCTTCTTACAGTTCTGTCATTAAATAGGAGGAGGAACAACAGCTGCACACAAAAATTGATTAAACCCTAATCAACCAGGGATCGTGTATATTCTTTTTCAGGTCTTCTAATAAAAAAGATTTGGACTAACATAATTTAAACTTCCAAATTTTTTCCGTTTAACTTGCCAGACCTATGCTTCCAGAAAGGCACCACTAAACAAAAATAATCAGATTTTCATACTATATCCATTTAGAAGAGGAATTTCCCATTTTCCCCAAGCAGAAGGGGAAGACCTCCTTTGAAAGTTCTGGTATTAAATCCTTCAATGATTAGTCTCTTGATCTATTAGTTGGAAATACCTTTTCATTTAATCAAAATATTTTTCAATGGTAAATTAAGAGATTAAGGAATTAAACACTGTGGTCCTGCTATCCTGATATTTTGCTAAACTCACCTACAAGTTATGATGAGGGTTTTCCCAGTCTTCTTTTTTGGCTCATTACACAGGTTCTGTTCTTTCCACTCATGCATTTTGATTTGATGGTTAACTAGCAATTGCATTTAGTAATGTCTATGACAAGGGTTCCCAACCTAAGGCCTGTGGGCTGTATCCAGCCCCTGGCACAATTTCATGTGCCCCACTCCAAGGGCATTCAAGAAACAAAATGGCTACCTATTTGAAGCTGTTTGGACAAAATGCCCACCCCCATCATGCAAGCAGGACAAAATGGATTTCTGGGTCTCAAAGCTGACTGAGAGAGCACGATCCTTTTGGGAGGAGGGCGATAAACAAATTTAAATAAATAAATATTAGTGTTATATAAATTATAGTGCAAGCGGCATGAGAAATCAATAGAAAAGTTGGTTGACTTACTTCAGGACAACTTTGGATTGCAAGCTTAAGGATCTCAGTTTCACTAGAAGCTGCGGCTGCTTCCTCAACGTTATCATATGATGGAAAACGCTACTGCCAGCTTTAGTAAAAAAAAAAAAGACACAAAATTATTCGTGCCAATTCTAGAGCTAAAAAACTTACCTCTGAATTTATTTATTTTTGCATACACTCACTTTCTCAGCCTATATATCTAATACATATTTTATCTGCCTCTCTCTACCTTCTACTTTTCATGTTCCAGGTTCTGTTCTAAGTGAATTCCAGAGCATATTCTTGTTCCAAAGCAGCTTGCTTTCTTGTACTTTGCCCTTTCATACAAATCATCCTGCTATACCTTATTGCAAAAGAAGGCAAGCAAAATAACCATAGAGCTGGAAGAATTCACCTATGACAAAAGAGCTCGACATTTTAACTTGATTTATCCAAGGGCAATGAGAAAGGCATCCAAAGGTATGAGAGAGGCATATGGTCATTATGGACAATGTGAAGAACACAGATAGAGACACCCTAGAATACTAGAACCAGGGATTATCTGCTAAAGATGAATGGTGGGATTTTCAAGGAGCGATAAAAGAAAGTACAGTACTTCCACTATACTGTGGAACACATTGTCACAAGATGAAAAGCAACACAGGCAGCTTATAAAAGGAGATAAGAAAATTTGTGGAGATGACTATCAATGGTAAATAGTCACATTATCTACATGTTACCTCCATATCTGAATACCAACTGCTGGGAAATATGAATTTATATAATTCTTGTGAGCTTTTTATAACAATATAACTGGCTACTGTAGGAACAGAATACTGGATTACTTAGGTTTGTTTGTTGTTGTTTTGTTTTTGTTTTTTGTTTTGTCTGATCCAGCAGGGCTGCTCTCATCTTCTCAGGTTCTTCTTTTATGAATGTCTCAGCTGTTTTTATCTCCCTGCCGGTTAGTATCTTGACAAATTCATCCACATGATTAGGAATGCAATTCTTTTATTAGCAGCAATCCACAATATATACCAAGGGTTCCCAACCTTTTCAAGTCAGGGGCTGGGTCACTCTCTCAGTCAGCTTCGAGGGCCAGATGGCCATTTTGCACTGCCTACACAATGAGGGCAGCCATTTTGTCCCAACAGCTTCAAGGAGGCAGCCATTTTGTTTCTCAACTGCCTTTGGAGGGATGGGTGGCCACATGAAATGGTGTCACGGGACAGATCCAGCCCATGGGTTGGGAACCCCTGATTTATACAATAACGCTTTCTCTAGAGTAAATCTACAAATGATTTTTAGCCAACATGACTTTTACACTTTAGCTGATTTATTTTGTGGACTACTTCCCTGTTAACTATATTTCTTGCTCTTGGAATGAAAGGAATTGACAGATTTGCAGCTTGTGTTCCTGTTTAAAATTGGTAATGCACTGGCCCATTATTGGAGGCGAATTTCTTCTTCCATGTCTAGGCCAGATGTGAAACTGCCAAAACGAAGGCAACTTTTTTGTGAGTTCATTCTGCAATTATTTTCGCCTGACCTGGTGTGAGAAAGATTAGCCGGCAACACAATATAGCTGTTACCAGGGTATGCCCAATTGTGGTTCAAAAATACCACAATCTTCAAGGGGCGTTATTGGAGGTTAATAAAATAACTTGCTTGCATTTGAACCTTGTATTTCCCTTGACCCACAGACATGTAAAGGAGGAGGGGGAGGAATAGTAAGATAATTTCTACCATGAAGCAGTCTCTACAAATTACCCACCAGAAAAGGGATAAGCTAAAGAATACCTCGTCTTGAAATGGATGGATCTAACTCAACCCCCTTTTCATATGGAGTTCCACCATTCAAAAGTAGTTCGTATGTTCTGCAAAATATATAAAACAGAAAGGCACGTAAGATCTTTTACAACATAGTGTCTAACATCTTACTGGGGGAAAACTATTTGCATAAGAAGAGCATTTTCCCCCTTTCTAGGTTGCTTTCCATCACTGGACATGTAATCACACAGTCCCAACCAGAGGAAATGAGGCTGTGTAGCAGACAGCAAGCCAGATAGATAGGTTTATTTGTGCCTTCCCCCATCTATGCTTCGTCATCCCAATAGGACTGGGTAAAGAAAAAATTAAAATACAGTGGAAACTCAGTTAACATAATTAATGCAATCTCCAGGATGTTTCTTACAGTGTAAATTACTTTAACCAAATTTCCCATCGGAATGCACTGAAAACCAATTAATCCGTTCTGGGGGAAAATCCATAAACCAAGCCACTATTTTCTATGGATTTCCTTTTGTTATGCAATTTTTATGTTAACCGAGCCCTTTGTTAATCAAGGTTCCAATGTAGTGTTTTTTTTTTAAATTCCAAATAATAAAAATTCTGCAGTCCACCAATTACAACGATGCATCTCTTTTGAATCAGCACAGCATTTAAATCAGTTCTCAACCTTTTCAAACCGGGGGCTGGGTCACACTCCCTCAGACAGCTTTGGGGGTTGGATGGCCATTTTGCCCTTCCCCCACCACATGGCACTTCCTGGTGTGGTGGAGACAGTGGAGGGCCACATGAAATGGTGCCACGGGCCATATCTGGCCCACGGGCCCAAGGTTGAGAATACCTGATTTAAATCATAACCCCTTTTTGACAAACATAAACATCTCGTGTCCTTTTAAAACCTTATCTCCAAGAATTGTGCATGAAATCTTAAATAATATAACTAAGAAAATAAGTCAAAGCTTGTAAACTATGGACAAAATTAATTATTTTACATAGATAAATGAAAATACACCCTCTGCTTCAGTTATCAACGTGAGTCCTGAGGCTGCTTGTTTGCCACAAACTTTCAGATTCTGAACACTCTGTAAAACAGTGTACAGTGCAAATAATTTTCAGTGCCAAACCTGTAGTACTGTTATGTTTTTGAAGCTACAGGTGGAGAGAAAAGAACAGCTTTGCAACAGTGTGCTTGATGAAAATGGGATGTTGACACACAACAACTGGTGACTGGTTTGGTGATAAACAGGGAGGCATTTTAACCAAAAGTTCTCCAAGTCACTTGCTTGACTGCATTATTCACAACTGAATGAAACTTGAATCCTGATAATCTTGTACAGTACTACCTCGGATAACATTTACCTCCGATAACACTAAAATCGCGTAACGTTAAGTAATCTGGGGAGGAGAATTGGGTCGAATAACATTAAGGTCCTATGGGATGGATCGGATAACAACCGCTAAAGCCTGTGTGGTTACAATGTATCTCTATGGAGCTTTAACGTTATCCGATACATCCCATAGGATTTTAACATGCATCGGATAACACTAAGACTTGTGGAACCAAGTCTTAGCATTATCCGAGGTATTACTGTACTAAGAAACCAATAGGAAAAATGACTTTTCCCTCTCTTTTCCAAATAAAGAATTACGTGTGACAGACTGACACAATAAAGACCACGCCTTGAATTTTGCAAAACATGAGCATGATTATTAATGATAGGACCCTTTGAAAGTACCTAATTCATAGGGCCATAGGATCATAGTCCACGCCCTGAAAATTCTATTAGGATCACCATATATCAGAAGCAACTTGATGGTACATAACAATAAATAGCCTCCTCATCACAACCTGATTCACCAGAAATGTATCCTAATCCATAAAATCTCCTGGGAAAATATATTTATCAATTTCCCATGTGCCTCCTGTTTTAGTTTTCATTTTGTTGTTGCTGCGAAATCTAGTTAAGGGGTTCCCAACCTAAGGCCCGTGGGCTGGATCTGGCCCACGGCACCATTTCATGTGCCCCCACCCCTCCAAGGGCATTTGGGAAACAAAATGGCCACCCCTTTGAAGCTGTTGGGGTAAAAGTGGCCACCCCCATCATGCAGGCAGAGCAAAATGGCCATCCGGCCCTCAAAGCTGACTGAGAGAGCATTACCTGGCCCATGGCTTGGAAAGTTTGGGATCCCCTGACCTAGCCCCCTAAGATCTGCTTTTGAACCTGTCCTACACTGGCATGAAGTGGCTACTCTTTGAGAAAATAAGATCCATTGCCCTACTGGGTGTGGCACAGTACTTGCATAGGTCTCTGTGTCACAGCTCTTCAGCGCAATGGTTCAGAGCCAAATACACACCCAGAGCACATCCACAAACGTCATTTAAGCAGGAATTCCTAGTTCTAAATTTACTCATTTAAATTCTTTTCCAACTCATTCACTTCTGTGCTGTTTACCCAATACAATCCCATGCTGAACTATGCAATCCTGCTTCTGTCTCTTGTTTTCAATCTAAACTGTACATGACCCTTGTGAATCTAGGGTCATGAAAATTATGAATAAAAAAAGACTGTCAAATAGTAATGGAGGAACTCTCTAACTTTAATCTCTAAACAGGAACAGGCAAAATGAACCATTTTGTGTTAAGAATCAATAACCTGGTTCCCTTCTTCCTAAGTGATTATACCAAGAGATTGATACATATACATGAAGTGGTGTAATAGACAAGTGTATGTTTTATCTACTCACACCACATAGTTACCTAACTTTGCAGAAACAGAATTTCACTTTATTCTTAGAAGGGACCTTATATTTTCCAGTCTCACATGTATATCTGTGTGCATAACCATATAGGCATATAAATTGAAAAACGGCTCCCTATTGCAGTCACTGCCACACTAAGTCATCTGTCAAATTTCCTCAAGATTTTTGGCTAACTAGTTGATTGACTTGAACTTAATTTATTGCTTGACTCCATATTATATTAGATGCCTTAGATCAGGGGTGCCCAAACTACAGCCTGTGGTCCAGATCCAACCCACAACGCCAAATCATCTGGGCCGCACTATCCTCACCACTCCCAGAAGTAAAACACACCTGCGCATGTGCAAAATGCTGCTGTAAATGCACCTACAGCTGTAGTAAATGTGTTTACGGTAGCCATGGGTACACTTACAGCAGTGTTTTGCACATGCACTGGTGTATTTTACTCCCGCTTCTTGTGGGAGGAACCACGCGACCAGCCCGCAGCCTGCAAAGTTTGGGCATCCCTGCCTTAGATGCTTCTAATTAAGGCAGATAGATGACACGTGAATGGTTTAAGACAATTTACCCGACGGATACAATTTAGTTCATCCTTCATTTTTAAAGATGACAATTTTTATCAGATTCACCATTTATGAAAAGGTTGAAGTAGAAGATGAACACAGAAGTGGCTAACTGGCCCATTATGAACCCAAAAGAAAGGGAAACAGTGGGGGCTGCTTAGCTGATCTTTGGCTTGTTGGGCTGTCAAGACACTTGTTTTACCTCTCATGTTTACCAAGTAAAACACATGTTCATTAATCCAACAGAATTTCCTGTCAGGCAAAGATGGTTTAATTTTATGCTGTGTACGAATCCCTGTAATGCCACACTAGCACTCGAAACTTGGTGACATATTTAAGCAAAATGTTTTGTCAGTACTCTCTGTACCTTTCTCTTCCTTTCAAATTTCAATACTGATTTAAGAGAACATAGACCTGGTATGGGTGTTCACTTCTTTATGGGCCAGTCATCATGCAACAGATGAAACAGGAGAATCGTAGTTGCAAAATAACAAAAAACAAAAAACTGTGTACAAGCACATTTTTGTTTTTAGTAGAAACTGCATTAACTCAAATTATTTGGCAAAGTAAGAACAACCCCCCCCCCCACTGTACTTTTAGTTCAATTCCATCCTATCTACAAGTTTTACAAAATGTAACCATGTCAGAAACAGTAGTAAGCCGTATACACATCACTGGAAATGCAGTTTCAGTGTTAATTCCAGGTGTTGTGATACATTTGGCAGAAACAGTAAAAATCAACAGTTTCTATGTAAACATCAAAACACAGTTCAAGAATTTGTGGTATGATGAGCAAAGCACCTCTCACGGCAACTTCCTTGAACAGAGTCCCTGGAATGCAAAAACCGTAAGAATGTTTGGGTGGAAAAGGACTGCCACTAAATACTATTAATCAGTTTTGATCCTGCCTTGCCTGTCATACCAGTTTTTTTAAGTTAAATCAAATATATTATTATATTAAGTAAGCTTGACTGAGGTCAACCTCGATGAACTTGGGAGGAGGATATAAAAGAATGTTAACTAATTTGTAAGCCACATAAGCAGGCCTTACTATCAAGCAAAGAGAATGGGCATGAATGTACAAGTTTTTTTGAGGAAAGGTGCATGAAAAAAGCAGAGTACATTGTTAATTGAAATTAACATGGGACTCTATATACATTTACAAGTCAGCTAATTAAGATAATAAGTAATATTTGTGTGCTGTCAAGTCAATTCTAGCATAGGGCAACCTTTTCCAAGGTTTTCTGTGTAGAGAATACACAGTAGAGCCCTTGTAAGCTGCACTGCTGCAGCCAAATATGGCTCGCGATATAAATTCAGTCCCGATGTGATCAAAGCTGACTCCATTTTCCATCTTTCTGAACTGCCCACCCAGAGTGCCATCTAAGCACTATGGGATGCTATACAAGTGTAATTGCTATTGCTAGTTCACCATTCCCTTCTCCTGGGGCTCCTTGGGACTGGGGAGCTTGCCCATGATTACATAGGCTGGCTCTTCTCCTGGAAACACAGTGAGGAATCGAACTTCTAACCCCTACATTTCTTAAACCAGTGAGGTACAGACCCTGAAATGCCCTTTTCTGAACTTTTTCTGAGTTTCTTAGTTCCTCTTAATAAGTACACAGGCAGTCCAACAGTCTTAATACCTCCCCTACTGTGCACTTTATCAAGGCGGCAACATTTAGGAGAAAACATATCTCAGATAAGGAGCCAACTCCATGTAAACCCATTTGATGAAACCTTTATGATATATACACAACTTGCTAACAGTTTCTCAGTGTTACATTTCTTCAACAAGTCTAATCCCAGAGCAATTTTCATGTGGACGGAGTGGGGAGAAAGAGAGCCGGGCATGCTGCCTTGGGCTTAATGGAGAAAAAGAAAAATAAGGATATTAACGATAACAAAATAATAAAAACTGATCATGCCATGACGATTGACTTAATTGGAAGACATGTGCCTAAAAATATTTTGACCAGGACTGCCAGGAAGCTACAGCTAATCCTCTGTAACCATTCTCTCTTCACAATATACAGTGATCTCCAAAGAATTGCATGATCCTTGAACAATGCATGAACCAGCTTATGAATGAAATAAAAAAGTATCATATGTGAAATGTGTCAGTGCTGCTGAATCCTCAGCTTGAGTTTCTGGTTTAATCAGTATAGAACATTTTCACCAATGTCCGTGATGGCGAACCTTGGTACTCCAGATGTTCTTGGACTTCAATTCCCAAAAGCCCAAGCACCCTGTGAATCCACACGAATGGATTTACTGCAATTCATCCAGCCCACGATACCCTCGTTGCTCCCGGAAGTGGAAGTATGGGTGCGTTTTACTTCCACTTCTGGGAATGACGAGGGCAGCGTGGGCTGGATGAATCACAGTAAACCCATTCGTGTGGATTCACAGGGTGCTTGGGCTTCTGGGAATTGAAGTCCAAGAACATCTGGAGTGCCAAGGTTTGCCTTCATGGACCTATGTCGTCTGGCTTGAAGCAGGCAACACCAAACACATCAACTGATTGGGTTCTCTTTATATCTTGGCTCAAGGTTTCAACCTTTTCCCCACACTGGGGAAACTTACCTGGTAGAAACTGGAAGTCCACTGGAATCAAAAAGCTTTAGAAATGCCCAGCCACAGTTTAATTCTCCTCTCTCACCTGTTGACTAGAAAAGAAGGTGAATGATACCGATTGTCTAGGCTCCTCAACAAGACTCAATCCAATACTTTAGGCCAGTGATGGTGAACCTTGACACTCCATGTGTTCTTGGACTTCAATTCCCAGAAGCCCAAGTATCTGTGAATCCACACGAATGGGTTTACTGCATGTGTTCTTGGACTTCAATTCCCAGAAGCCCAAATCTCTGTGAATCCACATGAAAGGGTTGACTGCACATACGCCCAGTAAACCCATTTGTGTGGGTTCACTGAGACTTTGGATTCTGGGAATTGAAGTCCAAGAACACCTGGAGTGCCAAAATTCTCCATCACAGCTTTAGGCCCACATCCTCCACATTATAGATGAAAGGGTCCAAATGCAACATTCAGTTCATGTGTAAGCACACTTCCCCCAATTACTGCAGCTCTCAGAGCTACACAAAATCCAGTTCCAAACAGCTTTCTTGCCCTCTGAAATGCCTTGTTGTGTTGTTCAGGAGGCTACAACAAAAGTGGAATTAGTCACCCCTTTTGCTTCTATTGTTTCATCAGTGATCCTGCAAGTGTGTAGATGAAGCATCAATGGCATAAATCAGAGTCCGGCTGTCAGCTCTGCTATCTCATCCTCTGTCTAACCTTAATATTACTGACCACCTGTCACTTAAAGGTATACAGATTTATTTGTACAGTCTAGATCAGTGTTTCCCAATCTTTGGTTTTGGGACTTCAGTTCTGTCAACTGAATTCCCCCTGTGGAGCCTAGGCCCCATATTGGGAACCACTGGTCTAGACTCTAGATATGTGATGGTGTACCTTTTAGAAACAGAGTGCCCAAACTGCCGTCTGCACTGCACCCTCATGTCGCATGTGAGCTGCCCTCCTTACTCCACGCATGCTATAGGTTCACAACCACTGCTCTAGACCTAACTAGAGCAGGCACTAGAGCAGGGGTTCTCAACTTTACTGTGCCACAGGCTGGATGAATCCCCCTCAGACCATGCTGTGGAACAGACAAAATGGCAGCAGGCATGTTTGTGCAAGCACGGATGCATTTGCACATGCACAGATGCTTCTGGGGGCGCACTGGGGGCCATATGGAATGGCGTTGGGGGCCAGGGCCAGCCTGCAGGCTGTAGGTTGTGAATGCTTGCTCTAGATGTTTGGCACTACAGTTCCCACAGTCCCCAAACACCAGCCATGCTGACTGAAGATGATGGAATGTGAAGCTGATGAGAACTGGCAGGTATCACTTTTCACCTAGCTCTGAATTAAAAGAATAGGAACAGTCTACTTGTCACTGCTGTCACAAAACAATCAATCACCCAGACAAAGTATTTCCTCTGGCAACCTGTAAGGACCAATCATTTGTCTAGACAACAGAGAAACATCTTCAGGGCCTTGGCATAAAATATCACAGTTTTAAAGGGATAATATGCAGTCTATAAAAATACTTTGCTATTTCATGAGTCATTAAAAAAGGTAGACAAATCTTGAGGACTAATATTCCCTTTTGTACATAGGTCCAGATTCATGATGTTTAAAACTCTCTGGTTAATGAACATCTTCATCATAAGTATACAGTATATGTTTAATTGACTGCTGAATCACTCTGCAGGAGGATGGTAAGGAAACATTTTAGTTGCCAGTATTAATAGAAAGTTGATATTCTTTTGATGCTGAAACCTACCCACACTTCATTCCTGTAGGTTAGGATGCTATTATATATGCTGAGAGAGGCTGACTTGAGTATATTTTCATATATTGAGTCATCCTTCAGAACTTACATTGCGAATATAAGTGATTCCAAGTTCAAATAATATCCCAATGTCTGGAGATGATGAATTGGATCTAATAAAACAATCGCCATCAAGCAAACACGGTAAGATTCCAGTGACCTATAAAACAGGGAAAGAGCAACAAAGATCTGAACTAAAATTCCTTTAGGAAGTTTAGGTAACACCAGTACAGTATCATGCTTTTTAATTTAACAGAAAATCAGAAACTACTGATTTCAATCCTAACCACCATGTCTCTCCATATCTTCCTGTGGTTTGTTAATGTGTTAACTCTCAAAGTGCTTGACCAAATAACACAGTTTGGGTGGTATTATGTTTTATTCACCTCAAAGGTATTGGACAGGGTTCAGACTTGCCTCTTCACAAACAAAAGGGCTCTTTCTGTTCATGGAACAGTCTGAAATGCAATTGAGATTCTCACTAGAGGAAAGGGGGAGAAAGGGGGCACTTTCATCAGCTCTCCCTTATAAAAAAACAAAACCCCCAAGTCCATTTCCCACACTGTTCAGAGGGACCCAAACCTCTCGAATTAATTCTGTGGAAGAACAAGAGAGGAGAAATTAGCAAAAATACCCCTAGGCCTCTATTTCAATTATGGCTAACCTTGGCACTCCAGGTGTTCTTGGACTTTAATTACTAGAAGCCCAAGTCAGCACTCTTGCTGATCAGGGCTTCTGGGAATTGAAATTCTAGAACACCTGGAGTGCCAAGGTTAGCCATCACTGCCCTATTTCTTCCAGCAGGTGGAAAATACAAAGCAAATTTCTGCTTATGGCAACTGTGGATCAAGTCCATGACTACTAACAATGAGTGAATGCCTGTTTGCAATTCCCTTTAATGCTCTGAATGCTTCTTATCCAAGAGCATTCCTTCCCTTGACTTGCTGATCTAGGACAGTGGTGTAGCGTGGATTTCAGCTGCCTGGGGCGCAGGACATGGGTCTTAGACACCCAGGGCGTAAGCCAAATTTGCCACCCCTTGGGTGTTGCCCAAACCGCTGGCGCCTATCCCTGCAGTGGCCTCTAGGGCTTCTGGAAATTGAAGTCCAAGAACACCCATACGCCCACGTGACATTTTGCCACCCCCCAAAAGTGCCGCCCGGGGTGGGGTGGGCCCTGCCCCCTGCTACACCACTGATCTAGGAGCAAGTAAAGTTCAATTATTGTATAATCAAAAGATTCAGCACATAATTCCTTCAATTTATTGGCACCTTCCATTTATTTTATTGTATAAAGTCAGGAAAAATAAATTCAAACCTATACCATATTTTTTGGACCATAAGACACACTTGACCATAAGACGCACCCAGTTTTTGGGGCAGGGAAACAAGGAAAAAAGAAAAATGGACACGTGCGCGAGTTTCCCCCAACCCAAGCGCTGATCGTGCGCTGTGATTGATCTGTGCTTGAGTTGGGGGGGGACCGGTGCGCGTGCCCATTCCTCCTCACAACCCAAGCACCGATCAATCACAGCGTGTGTTTAGCGCTTGGGTTGTGGGGAGGAATGGGTGGGCATGACGGTTCCCCCCCAACCCAAGCACCAATCGTGCACTGTGATCAATTGGCACTTGGGTTGTGGGGAGGAATGGGTGCGTGCACTGGTCCCCCTCAACCCAAGCGCAGATCAATCACAGCGCACGATCAGCGCTTGGGTTGGGGAAAACTGGTGCGTGCGCCGGTTCCTCCCCACAACCAAGCGCCAATAGCAGTGCAGGGGCAGTGTGGTTGGGAAGCCGACTGGGGACTCTCCGTTCACCTTCTGAGCCACGCTGCTCCTGCACCTGTAGTGGCGGGTTGGCTGGAAAGGTGAATGGGGAGTCCCAAGCCGGCTTCCCAGCCACACCGCCCCTGCGCCACGCTGCACCTTCGGACCATAAGACACACCCTCGTGTCTCCCCCACACACTTTTGGGGTGGGGGAAGTGCGTCTTATGGTCCAAAAAATATGGTACATATGATGAACAACACATGGCTGCCACCAAAAAATTGCCTTTTAGAAGCATTGATTAGCCAATGTACTGACTTAGGCTTCTGGGAATTGAAGTAAAAAAAACAAAGGTTTGGGACCCCTGCTTTAGGGGTTCTTGTCCTGAATAATACATAATAATTCAATTCCCCACTGTGCATCAGGAGGAGAGCCAGCTTGAGCATTCATAGGCAAGCTGCACATTCCCAGGTTGCCATCAGAAGAATGGAAAGGTAAGCCTCTTTTATATATGCTCTGCCTAGGAAAACTCTGGAAAGGGTCATTGTATGCCAGAAATGACTTGACAGATGATAATGATGGTGATGATTCATTCTACCATTAGATTTACAGTCTGGCATCAAATGAACAGTTCAACAAGAAGCCAAAGACTTAAGAACTAAAGGTAAAATCTAAGTAGTTCTTTAAAAAGTTTTGTTTTCTAAAGTTAGGATATTCAAGTCCAATAAATTCAAATTTTACAAGTATACAAGCAGTTCTTTAGGTACAGCTCCAAGGGCTCCAATTACTATGGTTACAAAGGACCTCTTCCTCCATAAATGCTGAACTTCAATTAGCAAATCATGGTATTTTGTTGTTTTCTCCAGCTGTTTGTCCTTGATCCATGCATCCTCTGGTATAGCAATGTTAATAAACCAGTCCTCCTTCTTTTCCACAACAGTTATATCAGGCATGTTATGTGCCAGATGTCTATCTGTTTGAAATTTAAAGACCTACAGGCTCTTGACTCTCTCATTCTCCAAAACTTTCTCAAACTGATGCTCCCAATAATTTTTACTCCATTCAAATCCAAACTTATGACAAAGTTTCCAATGAATAAGTTTTGCAACCCTGTCACGGAGTTACAAATAACACTGGTCAACACAATTTTTCTGGCATGAGATACTCTTAACGATTCTAAGGTAATTTTGAGGTGCTGATTCCGAATCTGGCATCCGTTTTTTTTCTAGCACATCAGGTTTTTGAGTTCTCAAATATTGCAATATACCTACAAACAGCAAATTTATCATCATATTTGTTGAGCTAAACAGACGTACGGACCTAATATGTACAAAAAGGTAAATTGACACTATCGTGGAAACTCAAGAGCACTTGGCTGTAGAATGAGGATCAAGATTCACTATTTACATAGTCACTTGGCCAACTTTCCAGAGAACTTGGGTGACGTGAGCGAAGAGCACGGTGAACGTTTTCATGAAGACATTAAAGTAATGGAAGAACGTTACAAAGGCCGATGGAATACCAACATGATGGCAGATTACTGTTGGTCCTTGATGAGAGACATTACACATGTTGAACGTCACACAGCGTTCAAGAAAAGGTTGTTCATGGCGATGTAAGGTCGATATTGTCAATTTACCTTTTTGTACATATTTTCATATCTTAATGTTTCAATTCTTACATGTTAATATGCTTTCACTCTCAACTTTGTGCTTCAGTTCATAATTATATATGTTTGTTCAATAAAGTATTGCATATTTGATGTTATTTTATTAGATCCGTATGTCTGTTTAGCTCGATGAATATGATGATAAATTTGCTGTTCGTAGGTATATTGCAATATTTGAGATCTCAAAAACCTAATGTGCTAGAAAAAAATGGATGCCAGATTTGGAATCAGCACCTCAAAATTACCTTAGAATCGTTCATGCCAGAAAAATTGTGTTGACCAGTCACTAATTTTATCACTATAATTCTATAACTGACTCGTACCAACATGCAGTCAGGAATGACAATTGGGTTGGCCAATAGCATAAAAATGTGATGTGATAGAGCAAATCTGAGATCATATTTGTAATCAGCAGTCTGAAATTAGTATAAAACAATGCAAAAGCTCATGCCAAGAAAAAAAATTTTTTTTTTGTATAGCTGTGATCAGTCTCTGAAATTTTACTATATCCGCTGTTCAGATGATCTATTGTTTCATCCTTTTCAATGCAAAGTTGGCATCTGCTATTCTTGGATACAGTAATACAGTAATACCTCATATAACATTAGTATCGAATAACACTAAAATCGCATAACATTAAGCAATCTGGGGGGAAGAATTGCATCGGATAACATTAAGATCCTATGGGATGCTTCGGATAACAACCGCTAAAGCCTGTGTGGTTACAATGTATCTCTATGGATCCCATAGGATTTTAACATGCATCAGATAACACTAAAAATCATATAACACGAAGACTTGTGGAACCAGGTTTTAGTGTTATATGAGGTTTTACTGTACCTCATATAACATTAGTATCGAATAACACTAAAATCGCATAACATTAAGGAATCTGGGGGGAAGAATTGCATCAGATAACATTAAGATCCTATGGGATGCTTCAGATAACAACCGCTAAAGCCTGTGTGGTTACAATGTATCTCTATGGATCCCATAGGATTTTAACATGCATCAGATAACACTAAAAATCATATAACACCAAGACTTGTGGAACCAGGTTTTAGTGTTATATGAGGTTTTACTGTACTTGTTATAATTTAGCCTTCATGTCATTTGTTGGCAAAACTTGTTCTTGAGCTGCTAAAATAAATCTTTCAGTTTCCTTCTTCAAAACTCCTGCTTTTAACCAGCCCCACGTCAGCCTTTGGTCAGCCTTTCCTTCTATCTTTTTCAAGTATTGTCTGTGCACAGGATTGCTTTTCCAGTTTGCAGCTCAACTTTTAATAATTTTCTTTCTATATTCAGCCTTCTTCTTTACTGTTTTTAAATGACCTCCTTTATTAACGTCCAAATGGCTGCAGTGGCTCAGTGGTTAAGAAGCTCACCTTGTTAGCTGGAAGACTAACGATACCTGGGTACTGCATGACAAAATGAGCACCCATCTCTGTCTCAGCTCCTGCCAACCTAGCATATCAAAAGCAAGAAATTGCAAATAGATAAATAGGGACCACTTTGGTGGGAAAAAGATCTTGGGGACACAAAAGGAGCCTCATTCTGATGTCCCCTGACTCAAGTTTCTTCAGCAAAAATCCATTCAACCCAGAATAATTTCTGACATGAAATTATTATTATATTAATGTCCTTAAGCATAGGCTCTTCATTTTTCTTAATGTAATCATTCTAGCTGTGCTTCTCTACTTCTACTGTCAGTTTCACCTGTAGGAGTCCTCTGTCACACTCAGCTCTTGTTAAGTACAAATGATCAATGTCACTTTTTGGGTGTCGGACATGGCGCATAGTCATTAGTTTCCTTGTTTTTGAGTTAGTTTGTCCAATTCCATTTGGGTCCAATAATTATTCCAGCTGAATACTGTCTAACAGGCACTGCCCAGGTATTCGTTGCCTTTATGATATTACTTCTACTCAGCTTTGACTTTAAGATTTTCCAGACACATTTTATATATCTTGTAGAAGTAGCTTTTTCACCTTGTTTGTGCGGCAGGTTAGAAACATCTAGAATCCTGTTGTCATAACACATAAGTACAGCTCTATACAGCTTCTACCAGTTGGATTATTTCAATATCAATTTAGAAGAAACACTGCCATCTACTGAAAAATTCATATTATTTCATCCCATTTACATTCATTTATGAAAGAGGGAGGCAAGAAAGAAACTGAACATAACCTGGAGAGGACACAGATTAAACCACTGTGACAATCCAAAATCCCAGGGAGTAAAACTGGGCCATGCTTTAACTTATAAACATCAATGTCAGGATATTAAGCAGAAGGTATGTATGTACCATGAACAAATTCATCCTCAAACTTACAAATACTACATGCAAAGTGCAACCTACTGTTCTCCATACATCTGCCCTTGCCCTGTGTTTCTCTGCTGCAGGGAATGCTGCCCCTGTCTGGAGAAATTCTGCCTATGCTAGTCAAGTTAACGTGGTCATTTATTAAACAGGCTGTATTCAACAGCATCCATCAAGGCTGAAGTCAAGGAAGAGCTTCCTAAAACCAACTGCACATCTACAGCTGAACTCACTGAACTGCACTTTGGAAAAGACTATCACCCAAAGGATTATGGGCTACCATCTCCCATATGAGACATGGAAGACAATGAATAGGCTGGCTGACAACAGGGGTGACATAATATAAAACAAACCTACAGATGTGGAGCCACATTGAGGTTGTTGAACAATTTGAATGTGGAGAGAGACAAGACTCTGAACATTTGTTAATTTGCCGCAACTTGCCTGAACAGTGTGATGTCAAGAATTTGTTTGAAGCAAATGACAGGGCTTTTCAAAGTGCTGAATATTGGGAAAGTAGAGAGTGCATACATAAACATGTAGTTTATGTATGCATACATTTTTAGATGGTTAATGTTTTATTTTAATTATGTTGGTTTCAAATTTTAGCGCTCTGGACTCAGATAAATAAATAAATCCCATTTGCATATTGCTTGCTATCACCTAGCTTCTAATTATTAAGCCAAATTTCTTTTAATACATTTTTAAAGTCATGTATTAGAGAAAATTATGGATTAAATTGGAGCAACGGCAGTGTGGAAAGGAATTAACTTCTGAGGTTTTTCCCCCTTTTCCTATTTTGTTTTAAAATATTTATATACTGCCTTACCAAATCATACTCAGGAGGTGGCAAAAGTACATCACCTCTAAATATAAACCCTGGCGACCTTTGCTTAAGTCAGAATTGACTTCATGGCACGTGGTTATTATTACCATATTGGTAGAGAGTCTACAAATGCCTCTCTCTGGAAGCTATTTAACTAGACCTTTGAGTGGAGCAAATAAGAAGGGATTTGTTTTGCCAATGTAGGGGAAAGGACAATGAAGCCAATTTAATTTTGAAATTATTCAGCAAGGCTTTCCTTGTATATGTAATATTTATTGTGCTAAGTCAGGCTACAACCTTCTCAGTATACAGTACTTAGGTAAAGGTCGCCCTTGCTTGAATGCCAGTCGTATCTGACTCTAGGGTTCAGGGCTCATATCTTTTTATAGCCAAAGAGCCAGCCCTGCCTGCATCTGCAGATGTAGTCTGTGAACATGTGGCAGCCATGACTAAACACTGGAGTACACAGAATGCTGTTTACCTTCCCACCGAAGTAGTACCTATTTATTTACTTGCAATTTCTTGCGTTTGAACTGCTAGGTTGGCAGGAGCTGGGACAGAGACGGGAGCTCACTTTGTCCCACAGAACCTGGGTCTTGAACTGCTGACCTGCCAACCTTCCAGTCATTAAGTTCAGTGTCTTAACCACTAAGCCATTTGCGCTCCTCAGTAAACTTACCCGTGGTGAAAAGGTCCATGATTTGGGATTTTTAGGTTGCCATGTAGCTCTAACTGTATGAATATTACTCAAGACCTAAAGTGAGATAAGAAAACATGGGGAAGACTCAGAACATAACATACGGTACAATTACTTCACTTAGCACACGAGAAAAGAAGCTGAAAAGAAAAATATTTCTACTACTGCATTTCATTGTACGATCAGCCTTTCTTTGGAAGAGCAGCTATCACTTTCTTTAGCTCACAATATTTGACCTAAACTACCCTCAGTTTGGAGATCTCATTGTGCAGCTGAATGCCATGCAAACCCCTATTTTTATGAATCATTAGATCTAGATTCAGCTGGAAGGAAATGAACTATAGGCTGAATTGCCTTTGGCCTTCTGAAAAATTCAATACTTATTCTTTTGACATTAAATATTTAATTATGTATTCAGAAGAAAGCACTCAGAGCTGAACATTGTAAATCCATGTTACAGATATGAAAACATATCAGAAATAAAAAATGTACTAGCCAAAGTCTAGAATAATTATATATCAAATACAAATTAAGACCTAAAATAGTTGGAAAGTGACAGAGAAACTGATATAAAGATGTTTCCCTTAATATGAGCCCACCAGTAGTGGCTGGAAGTAAAGGGCTGTTCAAATACCATGTGACCATTTTTTGGGGAGAGGGGGTTGACCAAAAGTCACGGAAAGTCACAGGGGGTTCGGGAGGGGGGATTCAGCGTGAAGTCACGTGACTCCAAAAGGGGAGAGAATACCTTTCTACTTTTGGATTTCCCTGGGAGTTTGCAAGTAAGAAATGGGTTGGATAAAGCTAATTTTCCATGCTATTTCTCTTATTTAGCTGGGTTCTTTACATTGTGTTCCTTAAAGGGGCTGGCTTTGTGACTCCTTTTCTACTTTCGAATATCCTTGGAAGTTTGCAAGCAAGAAATCTGCTGGATAAAGCTAATTTTCCATGCTATTTGTCTTATTTAACTGGAAAACCATGTGATTTAGAGGGGAGGGGTGTGTCAGTCAAAGGTCATGGAAAGTCATGAGGGGGCTCAAAAAAGGCAATTTTTAGGTCACGTGGTATTTGAAAGAGCCCTAACAGTCATGGAGTAATTTGCTTATTTTATTTTCTTGCAATTACTGGACCACTGGTATTAATCTTTACATCTTCCTCTTGGCCAGGTAGAAGACTGTGGTTTAGAAAGAGACATAAATGCATACAATAAGTATTACCAACAACACTGTGATTTTAGATATTAAAGGTTTCAGTTTCTGGAAGATTTCCTAGCACCTTCTCCAGTTTAGAGCCCCATACATATTTTGGAATGCTACTTTCATCATCCTAAGTTAGTACAGTAACAATGAGAATGTAGACAATGAACCTGGAGAGCAAGCACATTATTGCTCTATAGAAGCAATGATGCAAATAATAGTATCTACTCCTCAACAAAAGGTGAAGCCTTTCTCAGAAAAACATATTTGTATTTAGAAAAAAGTGTTGCAAAAATAATTGTGTGTGCCATGAATAGGCAAAGTGAAGGTCACAGAGAAGATTTGACACCCTGGCCAGCTAAAGTTTTCCACCCTGGCAAATCAGTGATGATGAACCTTGGTACTCCAGGTGTTCTTGGACTTCAATTCCCAGAAGCCCAAGTCAGCACTTCTGCTGATCAGGGTTTCTGGGAATTGAAGTTCAAGAACAGCTGGAGTACCAATGTTTGCCATCATGATATTGTACACTGTTGAATTGTTTATTGTATATTGAGGATTGTGCTGTGATAATATTTATTTATTGTATTTTGATTACACTATAATATTGTAGGTGTATTGATCTGTATAGTATTTACTGTATTTAATTGTTTTGTTATATGCTAGTGTATTTTGGTTTGCACTGTAATATTGTTATTTGTGAATGCTGTGAGCCGCTCTGAGTCAGTCTTTACTGAGTAGAGCGGCATACAAGTCTAAATAATAATAATAATAATAATAATAATAATAATAATAATAATAATAATAATAATAATAATAATAATAATAATAATAATAATAATAATAATAAATCATATTGTGATTCTCAATGAGCCATATGGCACAGTGTTTAAACTGATGTACTGCAGCCCAAACTGCTAACATTGTGAGTTCAGTCCTGATGGGGAACAAGGTTGGCTCAGCCTTCCATCTTTGAGGTCGGTAAAATGATTACCCAACATGTTGGGGGCAAATTGCTAATTGCCTTGAGAACTGCCCAGAGAGTGTACTAAGCACTATGCGGTGGTATATACAGTAAGTGTAATTGTTGTTGCTATATACAATCATCATAAAATATGAGATGACATGCTGAGTCAAGACACATTTCTTACTACATTTTTACAATGTATTTTATGATTTTACAATGTATTCTAATCCTTTCTGATGTTATATGTTGTTTTAATCATTGGTGTTCAACTGTCCTGAGTAGCCTTAGTGGTATGAAAGCATAAGAAGTAAATAAATTAATTAATATTTCACAAACTAGATGGAATTCAACTTTTAACCAACTGAGAAAACTGATCTGTAGCACTTACTCTGTTACCATCAAAAAGGCAGAGTCGAACATGTCTACTGAGGACCTGTATGCTCAGCCCTGGAAAAGGAATCCCTCTACAGTTCCACAGAGTCAACACAAGGGCTATCCTTGTTGGCCTCGATTGAATCTAAAAATGGAGGACAAAAATGACAGAACAAGACATTAAAGCTGACATTCTAGTTCACTAACCTGGGAGTAAGCTGGATAGCTCAGTGAGTAAGGTTTCTGGCTGGGAGTTCAATTCCCCACTCTGCATCTCAAAAGAGCTTTCTTCTTCAGGTGCTGGATAATGGCTATCATCATGGCAATAGTCTTCCTGCTCTTAACTCCTCAGAACAGTTCTTCCAAGGACATGCCACGTTAGTCTTTCAGGTTCTTCAACCACAAAGTCTGTCTATGTCAGGAATTCTCAACATATGGTCCGCAGCACCATTCCCGTGCCCCCCCACCTCCACCACATCCAGAAGTGCCATGTGGTGGAGGAAGGGCAAAATGGCTGTCTGTCCCTTGAAGCTGTCTAAGGAAGCACGATCCGGCCACCGGCTTTAAAAGGCTGAGAACTCCTGGTCATGTTACTAGGTGGCTGAGGCCATTAAAAAGGGCCCGAGGCTAGGTCCCATTTCATTGGCTAACACCAGTGAGGAGACATGAAACTCCGGAACAAGAAATGGGATATAAAAAGGAGGGTAGATTTCTGTTTCAGAAGGGAAGGAGAAAAGAAGAAAGGAAATGTAGAATAGAATGGACAGGGCAGAAGGAAAGTGGACGTCTGACAATGTTGCTAATTCTTGTTTTGATTAGTCCCACTTAGTGACCTGTAACTGAAGAAATTGACTGTACTGGTAAATAAATAAATAAATAAACTTACAATAAACCAATGTTCTTTTTATTACCAAGCCTGATTCTTTTAGAAAGGTTGGAACATAGAGTGAATGGCATGAAGACGCCTCAAAGCTACCATCGTAAATATTATCTTTCTCTCTCTCTCTGTTCAGAGTCACTTTAATAAAGTGTTTAATCTGGTACTTGCTGGTACTAGGGCAAGTGTCTACCCGGAGAAAGGCAGGTTTTGACATGTTAATTCTTTAGTCCCCTCAGTCCTGGTAGTTCAAAAGATAGCCTCAGCTGAATCATGTCTCTTGGTGCAATGCATGTTCCAGCAGCGGCTGGGCATATCTGGGCAAGTCAGTGACCTGACATCAGAAATAGGTATACTGTATAAGGTGAGATGGACCAAGGGCTTGTCTCTAGCGCAAAACCATCTTATTGGATAGTACAGCTAGGCCATAGTGAGTCTGTTTTGAGCTAAAGACGAGTAGGTACCGCTGTGTTAATAAACCAGACAATCACGTCTATACGCATAATTAATTTAAGATCCTGATGTCCTAGGCAGAATTGGACTTCAGATTTGGATTCAGCACACTTGATTTAGTATAAGAAACATGGATTAGACCAGTGGTGGCTAACCTATGGCCCATGTGCCAGAGGTGGCACTCACAGTCCGTACTGTGGGCACATGTGCCACTGCCCCAGCACAGTTCATCCCGCCCCTCTACCCAGAAGCCCAATGAGAGCACATCCTCTCTCTCCCCAGTACAGAGTTCACCCAGTCCCTCTGCCCAGCAGCCCAATGGGAGCGTTTCCTCTCCCCCCCCCCCCAGCACAGAGTTTGCCCCACCCCTCTGTTTGGGGCACTCAGTCTCTGAAAGGTTCACCATCACTGGATTAGACCAAGTAGCAGACAATATTTATTTTTTTGTGATGCAATGAAATAAAAGGGATCAAAGACTCGAGCCTGATTCACATGTACACATACATCACTTGATACCTCAAGGGATCTTGAGATCATTGAAAAATTAAGCTTGCATTCCTATGCATTTAAAAACTGGCTAAGAATTGCCTCTCTGTCACTGACAGGCTACTGTTCAAACCTGGTTGAGAAATTGAGCGTATGATTAGGTAACTGAAGGACAAGCCACTGGTGAAAGAAAATAGCTGTGTGGTTGGTCTTCTTATCTCTTGGTTTTTGGTTTAACAAGTTTTATTTGGCAACAGCTTTTATACACTGTTGCCCTTTTCCTCAGCTGCCCATAAAACAATGCCTAGTCTAAATCCATTAATCTAGCAATCTGCTCAATTTCTGTTACCCCACAGATACCAAATGTTCATGAACTTTTACGAAGAGCAACACTTACAGTGCCTTTTTCAGGGTTCCACACTAGATCTCGGAACGAAAGATTGGACTGTGTCAACTCAGGCTGTAAGAAATAAGAAGCTCGGAACTGAACTCCTGGAAGAAAATTGTACATTTTTAGGTTGTCCTTAACCCTTTATATCTGTTCATTGCATTCAATGGGGTTTAAAAGTAATACATCTCAAATTCATAAATACAGTAATACCTCGGATAACGCTAAGACTTGGTTCCACAAGTCTTGGTGTTATCCGATTTTTAGTGTTATCTGATGCATGTTAAAATCCTATGGGATGTATCGGATAACGTTAAAGCTCCATAGAGATACATTGTAACCGCACAGGCTTTAGCGGTTGTTATCCAATACATCCCATAGGACCTTAACGTTATTCGATCCAATTCTCCTCCCCAGATTACTTAACGTTATGCAATTTTAGCATTATCCGAGGTAAACGTTATCCGAGGTATTACTGTATAGCTTAAATGCAGGCATTCTAGTTTTAAACTAACTTCCACACATGTGCCAAGGACTACTAGTGACTTCTAAACTGGGTGAGGGCACCTTATCCTATAATTTTGAGGAAGGCACCACAGAAAATGAGCTTTTTAAAAGAAGCAGATTACACAGTAATAAAACTAGCTAGCCATCAAGTATACAACTAAGAGGGTTTCCCAACTAGGATTTCTGTGACAACTAAATCTTTAGGTGTATTTTTAACACAGTGATACTTTATAGTAAAGGTCACCCTTGTTTGAAACCCAGTTGTATCCGACTCTAGGGAGCGGTGCTCATCTCCATTTACAGTCAAAGTGCCAGCATTGTCTGAGTCTGCAAATGTTTCCGTGGTCATGTCACAGGCATGACTAGACACAGCAGTGCACAGAATGCTGTTTACCCTCCCACCGAAGTGGTACCTCTTTATCTACAGTACTTGCAATTTCTTGCTTTCGAATTGCTATGTTAGCAGGAGCTGGGGCAGAGACAGAAGCTCACTCTGTCATGCAGCACTCAGGTCTCAAATTGCTAAACTGCCAACCTTCTAATCATCAAGTTCAACGTCTTAACCACTCAGCCACCACAGTCCCATCAAACTTTATAATTTAGTCTAAATATACACTAGAAAAATTCAGTATGAATGAGAAGAGGCAATTTAAACGCAGTTAAAATATTTCTACCATCACTACCAGGCAGCACTTTAAAAGAAACGAGCATGAAAAGAGTTCAAACCCCACAATTACATCAGCACCCTGCAGTCTGAACCCCAGTCAGCTCCTGGTGAACATTCACAGTGCTTTATAAAAGCCTGCCTTATACGCTAAGAATGCCAGATGTAAAAGAATATTTTTAAAAAACTGTACCTTCTTCCAAGAGCTGTGCAAGTGTTGAAGGTCGGAATCCAGCAGGAACTGCTCCCATGCTTGTCAGAGCATCCAAGGTATTGTTCTATACATTGGGGAAAAAAGATTTCAGCTCTTAGCAATAGCAATTACACTTCTATACCGCCTCATAGCACTGGTCAACACAATTTTTCTGGCATGAGGTACTCTAACGATTCTAAGGTAATTTTGAGGTGCTGATTCCAAATCTGGCATCCATTTTTTTCTAGCAATTCAGGTTTCTGAGATCTCAAATATTGCAATATACCGTACCTACGAACAGCAAATTTATCATCATATTCGTCAAGCTAAACAGACATACAGACCAAATAAAATAACATCCAATATGTAATACTTTATTGAACAAACATATATTAATTATGAACTGAAGCACAAAGTTGAGAGTGAAAGCATATTAACATGTAGGAATTGAAACGTTAAGATATGAAAATATGTACAAAAAGGTAAATTGACAATATCGACCTTACATCGCCATGAACAACCTTTTCTTGGACGCTCTGCGACGTTCAACGTGTGTAATGTCTCTCATCAAAGACCAACAGTAATCTGCCATCATGTTGGTGTTCCATCGGCCTTGGTAACGTTCTTCTGTTACTTTAATGTCTTGATGAAAATGTTCACCGTGCTCTTCGCTCACGTCACCCAAGTTCTCTGGAAAGTTGGCCAAGTGACTATGTAAATAGTGAATCTTGATGTTCATTCTACATCCAACTGCTTGGAAACTCAAGAGCAGCTCCTCCACAATCTCTCAATAGTTGTCCACTTTCTTGTTGCCAAAGAAATTCCGAACAACATCGGTGAATGCATTCCAAGCTCTAGCCTCTGCCGCCGTCATTGTTCAAAGAAAATGTGGATCCCTGATTAGAGTTCTAATTTGAGGGCCATCAAATATTCCTGCCTTTTTCTTCTCCATGCTGAGACCTGGAAAGGTTGTATATATATAGCTGAAGCAGTTTCCAGTGTGATTCAGGGCTTTGACAAATTGCTTCATTAACTCAAGTTTTTATGTGCAGTGGAGGTAATACAATTTTATTCCTATCAACCAGAGGCTCATTCATAATGTTCTTGTCACCAGGCGTCAAACTGATTCTTGGTGGCCAGGTCTTTTCCACCCAGTGTTTTACTGTAGCCCTACTGTCCCAATTGCAAAGGAAGCAAGGGTATTTGGTGGAACCTCCTTGCTGGCCCAGCAAAACATTTACCATTTTCAAATCAAGACAGATCACCCATCCATGATGTGTGTAATCCAATCTATCCAGAATTGTCTTTATATTGCCATACTCTTCTTTCATTTGTACGGAGTGTCCTATTGGGATTGAATCAAATATATTTCTGTTGTGCAATAACACACATTTTAAACTCCTTTTACTACTGTTGATAAAAGGTCTCCATTCACTGGAATCAGATGTGGGCAGTCCTATATGGATAAGAAGCCCTTTAACATCACTACAATAAACAAGTGGACCATCAGATTGGAAGTACAGTAATACCTCGGATAATGCTAAGACTTGGTTCCACAAGTCTTGGTGTTATCCGATTTTTAGTGTTATCCGATCCATGTTAAAATCCTATGGGATGGATCAGATAACGTTAAAGCTCCATAGAGATACATTGTAACCGCACAGGCTTTAGCGGTTGTTATCTGATCCATCCCATAGGACCTTAACGTTATTCAATCCAATTCTCCACCGCAGATTGCTTAACGTTATGCTATTTTAGCGTTATTTGAGGTAAACGTTATCCGAGGTATTACTGTACTTTTGCAGTGCTGCTTCTCTGTTACGATAAAAGGAGACACTAGTGCCAGGTCTGAGTAGTCCTTTCTCTTTCAGCTTGGAAGCCAACAATTCTGCAGACTGCTTTGGCAAATACAAATCTCTTACCAGATCATTCAGTTCAGGTTGACTAAACAGACTAATAGAATCTACATCAGATGGCGTATAGGTTGGGGCATCATTATCCTCATCATGTGTAGTAGAACCGGATGAACTGTGGGATTCAACATCAATCTCTGGTAGTTCTGTATATACAGGCACAGGTATTTCCTCACAGTGTCCAACTGGTCGTTTGGCAGACGGGATATCGGGATATTGTATGTGGTGTCTGTTCTTTTTATTGAAACCTTTGACATTGACAAGGCAAAAGTAGCAGTCATTCACATGGTTCCTTGGTTCTCTCCAAACCATCGGCACACCAAACTTCAGCTTAGAATTCATTCTTTTAGACCATGACCGCAATGTTTCAACACAGGTTTTGCATACTGTATGAGGAGCCCAACGTTTGTCTTGGTCTCCCAGTGGTACTTTAAAGTAGACAAGATACACCCTCTTGACAAAGGTAGTGATGTTGCGCCTTTGATCCTGCAAGGTGAAGCTGCCCCAGATGTAACGGAAGATACGCCATTTCCTTCTTTTCAATGTTGTTCACAAGTTAATTAGCATTTTATCGCCAACTCATGTCTACTCATATTACTGACCTGGGAAGAATGGAAGGCTGAGTCAACCTTGGCTCCATCAGGATAAAAGTCACAATATTTTGACTGCAGTACAGCAGTTCAATCACTGCACCACCAGGGCTCTTGATATCTCTACTGTTCATCACTTATGTCTTCATATTAACCACCATCTCTTAAGGATAAGAAGTCACAGAATGAAGTATTCTAGCTACACAGGAGTTCTCAATCTTTTAAAACCGCGGGCCAGGTCATGCTCCCTCAGACAGCTTTGGGGGCCGGATGGCCATTTTGCCCTTGCTCCACCACATGGCACTTCCTGGTGTGGTGGAGGTAGTAGTGGGCCACATGAAATGGCAGTGTATGGCACATATGGCCCACAGGCCACAGGTTGAGAATCCCTGAGCTTTTGGCTCAGAGTCAAAAATTCTCCACTGGTACAATTTTGTGTCCATTTTCATGATAGTAACCCTCCTAGATATTTGTTTCCTGGTAAACCTGCACACTATTGCACTGTATGTCCCCTTTTCAAATATTTAGTACAGTAGTTAGAACAAGTACTTTGGAAGTTGAGGTTCTAGTTCCCATTATGTCATTAAATTCACTGTTTGACTTTTAGCCAGTTATTTTCTCTTGGGCTAATCTACCTTGTTGCATTGCTAGTAGCATAAAATGGGGCCCACAGTCAAGAACTTCACTTTGAGTTCATTGGAAGAAAAGTGGGACATACAGCAACCTGGACATAAATAATTATAATTCACAGTTAAACTATCACAGAGATGCAATACAAATTTAAATAGATAAAGAATGCCTGTTCTGTTAGCTGACCAAAGGAAGAATCTTATCAAAAATTCATAATATTAAATTTATGTTTTTTATAGTTACTAGTTTCTTACCATAAAATATTCTTACCTCAGTGATTGCCTTTTTAACAGCAGTCCAGTGAGAGTCTGTCCTGTGAGAGGTATAAAAATATTTTATAATTAAAAAAAAAAGATATACGTTAAATTTCTTCCAATATAGAGATGGGCAAATTGGCACTTTCTATGTGTGGATTGCTGGCTTATATTTAGTAATGATTCACATGGGAAATATTAGTTAATTTGTGTTCTTCATTTTACTTAATTATTCTGTATGGTATGGCAGCTTTACAGTGCAATCCTGCACATAGCTACTTAGTCACAATTCCCAATGAGTTCCACAGAGCTGACTCTGAGGTAAAAGGATTAAAGCAGTGGTTTCCAATGTGGGGCACATGCCCCTCAGGGGGATTTCAATTCCCAGAAGGCTAAGTCAGTTCATTGGCTGATCAGTGCTTTGGGGAATTGACTTAGGCTTCTGGGAACTGAAGTCCAAAAATCAATGGTTGAGAAACACCGGGTTAAAGGATTTCATGGATTTTCTTTACTCCTTGATCACCTTTCTTTACCACGTATAAGCAGTGACCTGATATTATTGATTTAGTTCTAAAGATGGCTTCATGGCTGGGTGCAGACGTGGCCCATCTGTATGCATCACAGAGATCATGGCAAGGAAATATTGTTCAGAGAAATCCACATCCTTTCAAACCACTTTCCAGCAGTCTGATATCCCCATTATATACGTTTTTGCTCTATTTTTGGTTCATTTATTCTTATGCTGACTGAAGACATTCAAGGATTATGGGATGAAAGCTGACAGCAAACTGTACAAGATTGTTTCTGTACCTAATAAGCCCTCATCAAAAGCTGATGATGTATTTTCACTTAAAGCAATAGATTTCTACCTTTTCAGAATCTTGGCTCCTCCTGCCGTTTCATCTGCCACTTCTATATCTTCCTCCTCCTCATCTCTGCTTGTTTCTTGAACATCTCTCTCCTTGGTGCTCATCTGCAAAGTTAATATAGTACAATGTGCAATCACGTTATAACCCCGTCTTAAAAAGAGGAAGATAAATCTTTGATGCAGTGTGGTAGCTAAGTCTGAGTGCCAAGTTTCCATTTCAAACAATATCTCCATGGTGAACACAATTAGGTAGAAACTGGTGTTATCCTTCCATGAATGGAAGGGTTCTTTCTATGTGGGAAAAAGGAGTGCAGTCCAACAGAGATTCCAGTTGTGAGAAGTATTGAGAGGTAAAGAGGACTGTTAGAAGAAAGAAAGGCTGATGAAATTAAATTCCACGCCACTAAAATAGTCCTCTGAATAGTGTTTTGTTCATAGCAATTATGCATTCAAGCTTTTCTAGGCAAACTACAATGCTTAAGATTCAAATCCAAGTCAAAAAGAAATTTTACCAACTGCTGCCTTTTATAAGTACAACAGAGATAATGTTACAATGCATTTTGAATAATGTTATCTTAATACTTTACATATAAAAGCATGCTGTGTTTGCCAAACCACACGTAGCCAAGATAGCTGGTTTGGGATGTTTCCAGGACTGCTGTACATCTTTCAATGTTTTTAAAAGCCCCTAAAAGTTTCTGTTCATTTCAAGGATCAGAAGGTGAAACATGACATAAGACTTAACAGCCATACCTAGCATGTCAAGACTTTTCCAGAAAAAAAAGTTTCTCCTCCCAGATGTCTTGTAACTAGTTAACAAAGCTAACAGAACAAATCCTCAGTTTAACTAATATAAAAGCTATTACAGTAATACCTCATATAACATTAGTATCGAATAACACGAAAATCGCATAACATCAAGGAATCTGGGGGGAAGAATTGCATCAGATAACATTAAGATCCTATGGGATGCTTCAGATAACAACCGCGAAAGCCTGTGTGGTTACAATGTATCTCTATGGATCCCATAGAGGATCAGATAACACTAAAAATCATATAACACGAAGACTTGTGGAACCAGGTTTTAGTGTTATATGAGGTTTTACTGTATGTTTCTTTTTCACTTCTGCCCTGTTGATCCAGAAACCAAAAGGTTGTGAGTTCGATCGTGATAAAGACGCAAGGATGACTCAGCCTTCCATCCTTCCTAGGTCAGTAAAATGAATACCCAGTATGTTGGGGGCAAAATGCCAATTACTCTGTGAACTGCCCAGAGAGTGCACTAAGCGCTATGGGGCGGTATGGAAGTGCAATTGCTTTTGCTACCTTTCAGCCAAATCACAGATTTGAGTATCAGTCAAGCTTTCTAGTTTCAGAAATGAGAGTCTGTGATTTTTCCTTCAACCCACACACCATGCATGGCAAAAGTGGAGCTCTCCAGATTTTTCAAGATACAAAACCTATCATGCTCACCCAGCACAAAACCTATCATGCCCAACTAATGGGTTGCTTCCAACAAAAACAAAGAAGATCCAATTCACATGCTGACTTTGTCCCAGAATTTGCAAGAACAAAATTAAAACAAATGCAGATAAAAATAAATAAGCAGGGACAAGTAAAAACACACAGTGATCATTGGCCATGTTGGCTTCCCAGGTTATTTATTGTTTGTTTATTTAGTCACACTTCTATGCCGCCCTCCTCACAGATGACTCAGGGTGGTGAACAGCAGTTAAAAACACAATCAACAATAAAACCCACAATAAAATACCCACCCATTAAAATTTAAAGGTTAAAAAATTACAAAGTGATTAAAAATTTAACTTCACCAATTAAAATTAAGAGGGAGAGAGGGAATAGTCAGATTAGCCAGCAGGCTGGGGCAACCAACTGGCCTGAGCCCCACACCTGCCTCGCCAGCCAGGTCTTCACACCCTTTCTAAAGGCCTGCAACTCTGTCTGGAGGCGCAACTCTGTGGGCAGAAGGTTCCATAGGGCCGGAGTGGACACAGAGAAGGCCTTCTTCTGGTGCTAGAGAGATGTGCCTCTCTAGCCGATGGCATGACCAGAAAGCCTCTCTAGTCTGCTCTGGTGGGACGGACAGATGTTCTTGGGGTGACGTGGTCTCTTAAGTATCCTGGCCCACTACCATGCAGGGCTTTAAAAGTAATAACCAGCACCTTGAATTGCACTCAGAGGCAAACCGGCAGCCAGTGCAGCTCCCGGAGCAGTGGTGAGGTGCGAGCTTAACACCCGCACCCAATCATGACCCGAGCATTCTGTACCAGTAGCAGCCTCCGAATAGTCACCAAGGGCAGCTCCATGTAAAGTGTGTTACAATAGTCAAGTCTGGAGGTGACCAAAGCCTGTGTGATCATGAGCAAGGAGTCTCGATCTAGGAGTGGGCGTAACTGGTGTATAACATGAAGTTGTGCAAAAGCTCTCCTGGCCACGACTGTCACCTGCTCTTCGAGCAGGATTTGTGAGTCCAGGAGGACCCCCAGATTACACACCGGGTCTGTTTGGGGCAAAACTGCCCCATCCAGTACCAAAGATGGTAGCTCCCAAGATAAGGCAGGACCCCTGACCCACAACCACTCAGTCTTGCCAGGATTCAGTTGTAGCCCATTGTCCCCCATCCAGACCCTGACAACCTCCAGGCACCTGGAAAGGACTTCCACTACAACACTTGGGTCTCCATGGGCCGAGATATACAGCTGGGTATCATCTGCATATTGATGATACCTCACCCTGTGGGAACGGATGATCTCACTCAGCAGTTTTATGTAGATGTTAAATAGGAGAGGCGAGAGCCCCGAGCCACCCCATATTGGAGGGGCCTAGGGCTGGATTTCTCGCTCTCCAGCCACACTGACTGGTTCCAGCCCCTCAGGATTGAGGAAAACCAGGACCACACAGTGCCCTGGGATCCCCAAACATTGGAGCCTTTCCAGAAAGATACTGTGGCCGACAGTATCGAAAGCCACTTAGAGGTCAAGAAGAGCCAGGACGGACAGATTTCCACCATCCTGCTCTCTCCAGAGATCATCCACAAGCACAACCAATGCAGTTTCCGTACCATACCCTGGCCTGAAACCTGACTGGAATGGGTCCAGATTAAGAAAGAATAGTTCAGGGGAATGACACAAAATATTTGTCTCTCTATTTCACTGACATTCCTCATCACACGTTGTGTAAATCTTGGAAGAAATAACAAAATCCACATACAAAAGTAGTGGTAAGCTACACAAATTTTCTAGCAAAGTAGCAGATTTAGGCTTTTGCAACAGGACATGCAAAACAGTATTGCACCCTTTTAAAAGCATTTTTTGAAAGAGTTGAAACTGAAAAACTAAAAAAAGTATACCAACCGTGAGATAGGTTTTGGGCACAAGGCCTTTCTCTCCTTTAGAATTTTCAGCCAGCCACCAACCATCAGGTTTCTTCTCAAGTATGAGAAGAACTTCGCCTTTCTTCAAAAGAAGGGGAGAGGGGGGATGAAGGAAAGTGCATTGATAATATTCAAGAAACATTTTAAAGAAACTATTAGGCATGAAGAGCAAATGTGCAGTGAAAAAGAGTCTACTTTGTTTGCTTCCTTGTTTAATGCATTCATATGCCTTCCATCTGAAGAGAAATTTCCCACTCTCAGTGGTTTACAATATTAAATGAAAAGACAATATAAACAAACAATAAGATTTACTGAGACAAAATTACATTTTAAAAAAGAAAAACCATAGGTCTGTTTTGTTTACCAACATTGACTTTACTTCTTTGTAACTGACAACTGCACACTATTATTATAGGAAATACAGTAAAACCCCAGATTACAACCGCCTCGGTTTAAGTTTGCAGCGGTTTACAACAGCAAATCCTATGGAAATGCTGTCCCGGTTTACAAATTTTAATGTATTTTTTCAGTTTACATCAATCAATTCAGGACCATTTTTTAATTTTTCAATGCATCCCTATGGATGTTTCGGTTTACAATTTTTTCGGGTTACAACGGAGGCTGTTGGAATGGACCTCCGTCGTAACCCAGGGTTTTACTATACGTACTATATTTGGATGCACAATTATAAAGCAAATCAAACAGAGACTCTGAATAATGCCACGGATCAGAAATTTATTGGAGATGCATAAGCATATTACCGAGTTGGGCGGCAATAGAAATTCAAATAATAAATAAATAAATAAATTAAGCAATGGTTGAAATTCTGTTAATCTACATTGCACATGGCTGAATCACTCTGAGATTTTCAGAAATAAAATATTCCTAATTCCACCCCTGGCCTTCCGTTCCAAGGTAGTTCATGGAATCCCCTTTATTACAGGGAAGCTTTTTTAAAAAAATTATTTAGTGATTTATTCAGAATACATCTTCAATTATTAATTTATATTTATATTAATTTATATTTCAGAGAGTGAAATAACTTACTTCCTTAAACAAAATGATACTCACAACTTCCTTGTGCTTAAGCAGAAGTACTTAGCATAATAAATACAAGAAGTAAGCTAATGAGAATACAGTTAGCCTACCCCTACTACACAGCTGAGCTGCAGTGGCTCAAGAGGCTAAGACACAGACTGGAAGGCGGGAGGGTCAGCAGTTTGATTCCCGAGTACTGTAGGAAGGAATGAGCTCCTGTATTTTCCCCAGCTCCTGTTAACCTAACAGTTCGAAAGCAAGAAATTGCAAGTAGATAAATAGGGACCACTTCGGTGGGAAAGTAAACAGCGTTCCGTGCGCTCTGGTTTCTAGTCATGCCTGCCACATAACCACGGAAACGTCTGCAGAAGCAGACAGCGCTGGCTCTTTGGCTTTGAAACAGATGAGCACTGAACCCTAGAGTCAGATACAACAGGCTTTCAAGCAAGGGAAACCTTTACCTTTACCACAGAGCTAAGACTGAAAATAAATATCTAAAATTGTACACAGCCGCCTGCAACATTGCTACAGCCTATGGAACTGCAGTGGCATTAGGAATCAAAATACTGCTTCCATGTAGCATCATAGACATTGTTATTTTAGGAACAACACCCACTTCAAGAGTGGTACGACACCATCAAGTAAAAGTTTTTGTACACTGCCAGACGCCAACACTGTAGGCTTGAGATTGACTGACTCATACACTAGCTCCGTGATGACTAACTGCATCAGGACAAATAGATGCCACTTAGGCTCCAGTAATTTAACAACATTTTACTTGCTTTAAATGTCAGATCCCCTTCTTGTTGTGCTGCAAAATCACCAAGAGTGATAAAATTGATAATTGAATCATCTCCAAGGTTATCTTCATCACTATCCTCGTCCTCATCTTCTTCATCATCATCATCATCCTCGTCATCTTCATCATCATCATCTTGTGTACTTTCATCATCATCCTCTTCCTCCTCTTCAATCACCTTGTTTTCTTGCAGTGTCCTTGGGCCTTTTTTGCTTTTCTCATCCCTAAGTAAAGAAACCAAGACAAACCTAGAACCAGGGTCACTTCAAAATTGTTTATTTTAAACCAACTATTGATGGAGCTAATATAATAGACATCTTTCTCTTGATTGTTAGGGGTGTGAGAGAGTGAGGACTCAGTGCTGTTGTTATTCCCCATTTTCCTACTTTGAATACATGTAGGCTAGGGGTCCCAAACCACCGGGACACAGAATGGTACCAGGCTGACCCAAACGGGGCTGCGGGGATAGGTGGGCGGCAATGGGAGCCCCTGTGGCAGCCTTCTGCCTTCAACATGCTCTGCCAGGTCTGCTCAACAAACGGAGCAAGAGCACAGGCTTCAGACACAGCAGACAGGCAGGTGGCTGGGGCTCTCCTCCACACTGCTTAACTATGGCAGGGCTCTGCCCACCACCTGTGTGCAGTGTGATACGTCACAGTGCGAGTTGAACAATCTGGCTGGCAGGTGGCTGAGCCCCTCCTCTTTGTTTTTGAGCTATAGTGGGGCTCCTCCTCCTGCCTGTGTGCAGTGAGGTATCACACTGCCCATATTCAAACTGTAGCCAGAAGACAGGAGATTTTTTTTAAAAGAGAGAGATTTTAGAAAAATTAAAGGATATACTCTGTGAGTATATTTTGAGACTATTTTAGAATATTTTCCCACCACCCCCACTTACCAGTCTGTGGAAAAAATTGTTTAGCATGAAACTGATCCATGGTGCAAAAAGGGTTGGAAACCTCTGATGTAGACTACTAAACTATCATATTTCTTGCAACCAGAGCAAATAGCAGACAACATTGTAAAAGAAGAAACATAAATACGATATTCATCTCTATTCTTTAAAAGAAGATTTTGTTGGCTCTGAAAGATGGCCATGCCCACATCTAAGTAAACCTACAGTAAGTCAGTCCAATTTCATTAATAAATTCAATAACCATTCTATGCTATGGACCAGGATTCCTCAAAACTTGGCTAGCCAGGTATTCTTGGACTTCAATTACAAGAAGCCCAAGTCAGCACACCAGCTAATCAGGGCTTCTGGGCACTGAAATCCAAGAACATCTGGAGAGTCAAGTCTGAGGAACCCTGTTTTGGACCTATAGACATTTATATCAAAGTAAGACTCAATAAACTCAGTGGGATCTCTAAGTAGGCATTTACAGGATTGTATATTACAGCACTTTACTTACATATTAGAGCCCCTGGTCACACTGTCCTGGCTGAAGAAGGCAGCAAGTTTCTCCAGCTGCTGTGAAAGTTTTAACAACTGTTTTTCTTCTTCTTCTTTTCTCTGATTATAATTTCCCACAGGTGCAGGCTCATCAGACTGTGAAATAATAACAGAACAAATAACTGATAAATCCATGTGCACATTAAGACCTGAGCTCTATTTGATCTATGACAGCATATTAAAAAAGTTTTTTACCATGTTTATTATCTGTTAATGTACTATGCAAATACTGTACAAGTTATATTCTTCTCTACTTTGATACACTACCTAAACTAAAAGTAAAGGTCACCCTTGCTCGAAAGCCAGTCATATCTGGCTCTAGGGTTCAGTTCTCACATGAAGATTTTTCAGTATATCATTTTGATATATCCTGGCTTGAATGACATTTCTAGGGACGTATGAAGGAAATAGTAAATCACTTCTGAGTACTCTCTATCTAGAAAACCCTGAAAAGAGATGACATAAGTCAGACACTAATGGTACATAATTATTTTTATGTTCATTACAGGCAAACAATTCCATGGTGAAAAAAATCCTTGTCCTTTATCACTGGAATGTGCTTTTGCATTCTAGATAGATAGTTGCCAAAACTCACCCCAACAGATTATGGAATACACTGGATTTGATAGAACTATAGTAAAGGTAAATTAAGTAAGGTAAAGCAATTAGTTAAGGAAAAGGTCTTCCTTGATTGAAAGCCAGTCATATCTGACTCTAGGGTACGGTTCTCATCTCCATTTACAGCCAAAGAGCCAGCACTGTCTGCGTCAGCAGGCATTTCCATGGTCAATGGCAGGCATGACTAGACAGTGGAGTGCACAAAACACTGTTACCTTTTCTGCCAGAGCCGTACCTATTTATCTACTTGCAATTTCTTGCTTTCAAACTGCTAGGTTGGCAGGAGCTGGGACAGAAACAAGAGATCACTCGATCAAGCACCACTCGAGTCTTGAACTGCTGACCTACCGACCTTCTGTTCAGCGTCTTAACAACTAAACCACTGCAGTCTCCTGACAGAAATATAAAAAGCTATATCCAGTCAACCCTCTCATAGAGAGCCTGGCTTAAAGAGTAACTTGCTTAAAAAGCAGGATTTTCTCTGAATGTTCACTTCGCTTAACAAATAAAACCAACCAGAAACTTGCTTAACAAATAAATGAGGAGTTTCAATCTTCCCCACACCAGAAGTCACAACTGGTCACTTACAATGGTGTTTCGCTTAAAGAGCAAACTCGCTTAAAGAGCAATCCTGTGGAACACATTGTGCTCTTTAAGCGAGGTACAACTGTACTGTATACTGTACAGTACTTACTTTCTTCAGATTCTGAAGAACACAAGCATTTTCATCCACAGCCGTCTTCAACTCCAAACATCTAAAACAAAAATAAAGGTTACCTTCTAGACATTGCACACAAAGCCATCATGATAGATCCAAAACTTTGTAAGTCTTATTGCACTTAATTAGCTATTCAGTTTGTCCCATGTCTTTGCAGAACATAAATGCCACTGTAGTGGCAAACCCAGGGAAGTGCAATGGAGTATTCCAATTTTTATGTGTGTAAAAATGTTCCCTTCTGATGCGCAGATGCATCAGAGTATATGACGCATCCCGTTATTACCAAAATAGCCCACTATAGAACACTAGATATAGTACAAGACGCACTGCATTTTTCCAGTGTATTTTAAGGGGAGGAGTGTGTCTTATACACCAGCAAATACGGTAGCTTCTCTTGGGTTTGGGATCCCAAATTTCTACTTATCTAATGCAATTATCGCTTCTGGGAGGGTTATTGTTTTTATGTTTTCTTTTATTGGTTCACATTGCTTTGTATTTTAATGTTGCAAATCATGAGGATAATGTCGGACAGGGAGAATGAGGGTCAGCTGTGTGGACCGGCTAGCCCAGCCATAAAAGACCTTGCTGCTGTTGCTGCCTCACCCCAGGAACATCACAGAACTCTCCCTGCCTGTGGGACAGGGAGAATGAAGGCCAGCTGGCCAAAGACTCCTGTCTGTCTGGACCATACTGTATTTTTACACTGTATTTTATTGTATTGTTTTATTGTTTTTCTTTTTATGTAAAATTTATTGATTGCATTATCTGTGCTGCATCTGTTGTTATATATATTATGCTGTATTTATATTTGAGATTGTGATACTGTATATGTTGCTTATGTTATGTGAGCCGCTCTGAGTCGCCTCAGTGAGGCGAGTAGAGCAGCATATAAGTCTAATTTAATAATAATAATAATAATAATAATCCATAAGAGGAACTTGTGTTCTCCAGAAGAGCAATATATAAACACATTTAATAAGTAAAATAAGTTTCTATACATAGTGGTAAGTCCTATTTATTGCAGTGCAAGTTTTTTCCCCCAGTTAATTATGCTTAGACTTGTAGCTTAAAATCTATTTAATTTGTCCATATTGACACTGAAAAGAACTAATAAACATCAATGCTTTTTTTTAAAATTTCTGTATTTTCCAATGATGCCTTAGAAAACATTTTACATGCATTACCAAACATTTTTCTAAAATTAACATTACCTTTGACTAAGGTTTCTCCGTTGTTCAGAGTCTGTCCCTGTTTCCTTGCTTTCTTGAAGCAAAACATTCACCTTAAAAATTGAAACATAAAAAATAAAATATTTTCGTGGGTTAAGTTAACAGATCCACAAAAGCTAACATTAAAATACAGTTGCTAGTCTTTAAGGTGCTACAATGTTTTTTTGTCTTTTTTTATTTGATCCACAAAAGCTATAATTAAAATACTATAGCCTTTAAGATATCACAATGGTTTTTGTCTTTTTGGTTTCATTTTATTTACTCTCTGATATGCTTACTCAGACTCACACGGGTACCCCTTCAAAAATTTCTGGTGTTAGCTTTTTTAAAAACAACAAAAATACAAAATATAACAAACCCACTAACCCTACATCTAACATCAACAATTTTAACAACTTTTTTTAAAAAAAATATATTGTTATTATTGTATAATTATTTTAAATTAGGGGCTGCAGTGACTATGCGATTAAGAAGCTCACCTTGTTAGCTGGAAGGCTGGCAAGTTGGCAGTTCAAGACCCAGGTACTGAATGACAAATTGAGCACCCATCTCTGTCCCAGTTCTTGGGGACATGAAAGGAGCCTCGTTTGGGCATTCCTTGAGCGGAGTTTCTTACACAAAAATCCTTTCAACCCAGAATGATATCTGACATGAAATTATTATTTTTATATTTCCATACATCTGCATATTCTTGTCCCAATCTCACTCCTTTTAATTTAACTAATACACAATCAATATACCAGAGAGTAAATAAAACAAACAAACAAACAAAAAACGTTGTGGCACCTTAAAGACTAACAGCTGTTATTTTAATGTTAGCTTTCGTGGATCAAGTCCACTTTTGACAGACTCAATAAGCTCTCTCCAAATCTCTTTAAAATATTTTTGTTGTGGTTATTTCTTTCTTTAACTTTAATTCACGTTAATCTGTCATTTATTGCCACGTTCCATAATTCTTTACACCAGTCTTCCAAATCCGATTCACAAAATATTGTTAGCTTTTGAGTGTCTCTGCCATTAAGGCACCACAGGCCTCTGTCTTGGGGGATGGGTGGGCACTGACGAGGGGGTCTCTCGGGACTCTGAATCCCAGCCTGAACCTGGGAGTCCCGCATCCCGCCGGGCCCTTCTTCCCGATCTCCTTGCCCAGCTCCCTCCCATCCCGGAGAAAGCCAGCAGGTCAAGCCAAGTAGCTCACCTGCTCCCGCAGCTCTCGGCCCCGGCGAAGCGCACTCTGCAGCGGGCCCGCCCGGCCTCGTCGCCCGCTCATGTCTCCAGCAATCCTAGGAAAGCGAAGGACTCTCCCCCAACAGAAAAAAAAGGCAAGGCCGCAGGTGGTGGAGCTGGTTGCTAAGGAGATGGAATGCTCCGGCGCAGGATGATGACGTCACCAGCAGGCGCCACGGGAGAACTTTTCAGACTTGCCCTAAAGTCGTGGCTGCCCCCCCCCCGTCCCAACTCCTGCCGACCTAGCAATTCGAAAGCAAGAAATTGCAAGTAGATAAATAAGGACCACTTGGAGGTGGTGGTGGAGGTAAACTAACAGCGCTCCGTACACTCCGGTGTCGAGGCATGTCTGCCACATGTCCACAGTGAATCACCTGCAGACGCAGACAGCGCTGGCTCTTTGGCTATAAACAGATGAGCACCGAACCCTAGAGTCGGATTCGACTGGCTTTTGAGCAAGGACAACCTTTACCTTCCGGGGAAAAGCAGGATGTTGTATTTCTATATTTTTACAGGTGAAATCCTATGACTTCTATTCCTTATGGGGTGCCATTAAAGCCAGAGGGTTAGATCAATACAGGCTCTCCTGTCATCTGACATCCTCTGGAGTCTGCCCAGACTTTTTCCTTTTGCCATCTTTCCTAGCATCAGGGCCTTCTTTGGCGAGTCCTCTCTTCTCATTTGGTGGCCAAAGTACTTCAGCTTTTGTCCTTCCAAGGAGCAGTCAGGGTTGATTTCCTTTAGGATTGTCAGATCTGATCTCCTTGCAGTCAATGGGATTCTCAAGAGTCTCCTCCAGCACCACAGTTCAAAGGCGTCTATTCTCCTGTGCTCAGCCTTCTTTATGGTCCAGCTCTCACAGCCATACATTACTACTGGGAAGACCATTGCTTTAACTCTGCGAACTTTGGTCAGCAGCGTGATGTCCATACTTTTTATTATGCTGCTTAGGTTTACTACATTAAAACCTTTCAACTCAGAGCAGAGACTTAATTTACCCTCATATTTACAAGTGGGTAAAGCTTTCAAGCACAAAGCTCCTTGACAATAAAATGAGGATGCGTATTCTTACAACTAAGTAGGTCATTCATCAAAGCAATTAATCAGGAATGTCTCAATTTTTTTTAATTTAGCCATATACAGAACCTTGTTAGCAACACTTAGTCACCATAGTTCTTCCAGTGTCACAATGAAAAAATTAGTTCTTTCAAACATGGCACAAGAAATTACAAAACCAAGTACTGTAACACAATTTTGACATTTGTGTAGACTTCCATTATATTATTAATGTTTCTGCTGATACCAGTCTTACTTAATAAGTAGCAGGATGTAATTCTGTCCATGTATTTTTTCAATCAGAGCCTTGGCTGCAAGAACACAATTCTATAAATCCATGTTCAAAGCCCAGTAATATAACTTAAAAACAGGTGAAATTAATTCCCTTGTGGTTTCCATTTGCTTCTGCCTGCTAACAGAAAAGGAAACGAAAAATCAGTTGTCTATCGTTTTGAAAGCAAAAACATTATTATTATTATTATTATTATTATTATTATTATTATTATTATTATTATTATTATTATTATTATTATTATTATTATTATTATTAAACATTGGGTTCGCTGTCAACTGTGTTTCAGGTATTCCAGTAGGTCTCAACATATCCACTACAGATACCAGGGACCAACCTGTACTTCATTCTGTACTTAGTCCACACACAGCTCCACTCTGTAGCTTGAAATTCAGTGTTCAGCTTGTTTTTAAGAACTGAGAAGAGTAAAGTGTTCAGGAGAGCATTGGAAAACCATCTGTCAGATCTGCTTTGATTTGAATGCCCTGCATTGAGCAAGGAGTTGGACTTTATGACCTAAAAGGCCCCTTCAACTCAGTTATTCTTTTATTCTTGCTGACATTCTGAGATGACAGTTTCTTCTTCATTTTCAACTTCTGTGGATATATATATATACTAACTCCTGTGAGTTTTTATGTTATTATAAGCAGCAGCAAGTAGGTCAACATGGATCTACCACTGGGCAGATCAACATAAGATCCACCAATGGGCAGAAGAGCTTCTGTCTGCCTGCCTCCCAAAATGTGGTTAGCTACAACTGTGATTTAAGAATGTGTATGCTGCTTCAGTTTAGAAGTGGACAATTATATAAGACTACTCAAACAATTTTCATAAAATTTAACAAGATTTAATCCAAAGTAGTTATGCACAGCAACCCTTTCAAAGTTGATGCCTTTTAGATGCTTTGGATTATAAATCTCAGCACCCTGATCACTAGCCATGCTGAGAAGGATTGATTGGAGTTGATATCCAAAACATCTGGATGGTGCCATGTTAGGGGAGCAGTTTACCGGACTGAAAACTAAGATTATAAGCCACTAAGCAGTCACACTGATATTTGAAAAAAGCTCTACAAATGCTGCTGTATTGAAATACCACCTGAAAAAGCTGTGAGCTTCCAAGTAATCATGGTCCTTATACCTAAGAGTAACTAGGCATGTAGACATTGTCAAGCTCTTCTTAGCATAGAAGTAAAGTAATGGGCAAGAAGATCTTGCAACTTAATTCCTGCAACTTGATCCTGTGAAGACTTAGTTTTGTGGATATTTTTCATGACTTAAGCTACCCAGAGTGATGTTCAGAATGGGCAGGATATCAATTCACTAAATAAAATAAATGTCTGCAAACTGAACAAAGGCAAAAAAACACCCCACCAATCCCACAGTCTGGCCAGCAACTGAAACTTGATCACCAGAAAATTATACAGTATATGAAACTTTTCATCAAATAGAGGTAATTGCCATGCCCTCTTAATGCTACCGCACCAACATAGATTATAAAAACAACTGATACAGAGCAGGTCACAAAGTTAATACTTATTTTCCTCATCATCATCTCAGGTCTTTAACAATTAAAAGAGCAAAAAATCAGCCAGCAAATCCCCCCAACTCCATGAGTTTCCAAAAAGAAGAGGAGCCTCACCTGCCAAATATCTAAGATCATGCTTCTGATACTGAAGATGCATACACAACTCCTGCAAAATAAAAAGTAGTGATTAGCATTTGCTCCATCTGCCTCAGTTTTAAACAGAAAAGTCATAAGCTAATAGTGCTTCAAAAAGGCAAGGCAAATGAAAAATAAAATGAGAGCCCATATGAACCTAACTGGTGAAGAGCAGAGAACTTCGCTACCCTATTCTGTCTCTTTATGCAACATCTGATAAGAAATTTACAGGACCAGGCTTTTCATCTTGTTTATCAAACTGCTGTTATATTATATTACTGGATAAGAGTTCATTTTGCAAGAAGATTTTGCAAAGGTACATTAAAACAAAAATCCTTTAGAACGTTCATTAAAGAACAGAAAAAGAGACTAGGTGGCCCAGCATTCTGTTTGTTCTACCAGCAACAGGTATAAAAACAGAGAAAATAAGCAACAATGAATTAAAGACCATAAAGAAGGGAAATTTTTGAAACAGAATGAAAGAGATGATGGTTGCTCTGTATTTTGTTTAACAATTAGTTTTAATTTCCTCTGTTTGAATAGTGTCTGTGTATGAGAGAGAGTGTGAGAGTTTATGTGTTTGTGAGTGTGTTTGTGTGTATGAGAGAAAATGTTTGTATGAGAAAACATTGTGTGCGAGGGAGAATGTGTTTGTGAGAAAGTGTTTGTGTATGTGTGTGAGAGAGAGAGCGCGTGTTTGTGTGTGTTTGAGATGTGAATGAGTTTGTGAGTGTATTCTTTTTTTGTGTGTGAGTGAAAGTGTGTGTCTTAGAAAGGTTACTGAAATTAAATGTAATAATTTCTGTGGTAACCCACTACTTATACACAGCAAACTCTTTCAGCCTTCTTAAAATTAACTTTCATATGCATGATTATACTCTTCTAGTTCTTAACCGAGAGAAAAGCTATGATAAACCTAGGGAACATAGTAAAAAGTAGAGACATCATATTGAAAACAAAAATTCGTCTAGTCAAAGCAATGGTATTCCCAGTGGCAATGTATGGTTGTGAGAGCTGGACCATTAGGAAAGCTGAGCGCAGAAGAATAGATGTCTTTGAGATGTGGTGTTGGAGAAGAGTTTTGAGAGTCCCCTGGACAGCGAGGAGAACAAATAGGTCAATCTTAGAAGAAATCAATCCTGACTGCTCCCTTGAAGGTCAAATAGTAAAGATGAAGCTAAAGTACAGTAAAACAACAGATAACACTAAAACTTGGTTCCACAAGTCTTGGCGTTCTCTGATTTTTAGTGTTATCCGATCCATGTTAAAATCCTATGGGATGGATCAGATAACGTTAAAGCTCCATAGAAATACATTGTAACTGCACAGGCTTTAGAGGTTGTTATCCGATCCATCCCATAGGCCCTTAACGTTATTCGATCCAATTCTCCCCTGCCCTGATTACTTAACATTATGCGATTTTAGCGTTATCCGATCCAATCGTCATCCCGTGTTTTACTGTACTTTGGACACTGCAGATGGTGATTGCAGCCATGAAATAAAAAGGCGACTGATTCTTGGGAGGCAAGCGATGAGAAACCTGGGGAACATAGTGAAAAGTAGAGACATCACATTGCAAACAAAAATTCGTATAGTCAAAACAATGGTATTGCCTGTGGCAATGTATGGTTGTGAGAGTTGGACCATTAGGAAAGCTGAGCACAGAAGAATAGATGCCTTTGAGATGTGGTGTTGGAGGAGAGTTTTGAGAGTCCCCTGGACAGCGAGGAGAACAAATAGGTCAATCTTAGAAGAAATCAAACCTGACTGCTCCTTCTTAGAAGGTCAAATAGTAAAGATGAAGCTAAAGTACTTTGGACATCAAATGAGAAAGAGAGGATTCACTTGAGAAAGCCTTGATGCTGGGAAGGGTGGAGGGCAAAAGAAAAAGGGGGCGGCCAAAAATGAGATGGCTAAATGGTATTGTAGACACAATGGGCACAGAGCTGAGCGAGTTGAGAATGATGGTGGAGGACAGAAGTGCCTGGTGGACAGTGGTCCATGGGGGTCGCAGAGGGTCGGAATCGACTGTGCGACTGAACCACAAAAAGTTCGGCTACAGAAGAGGCGCACTCAAACCTCAGCGAAGCCGCTTTCCCAGCCGCAGAGGATTTTGGCCCTGCTCGGCCACCATCGCCGGCCCTCGCTCACCGCCTCCTCCTCAGTCAGGCCAGGTCCAGCTTCTTCTGGGTGGCGCTCAGCTGATCCTGCAGGCGCCGCTTCCGCCAGTCGAGGTAGCGCCTTCGCACTCGGTTCGCCTGCCAGCCCACCAGGACGCCCGAGGCGAAGGCCAGCAGCACCACCAACTTCACTGAGCGGTCCGACAAGGGCTCGGAGGTGAGAGCCATGGCTATGATGATGCCCCTTCCTGGTCGGTACTACGGTGGCTCGCGGCGCCCAAAAGATGCCACTTTTCGGCATCGCATGGGGGGAAGCGGTTTTTCGCCGATTAGTTTCGGGCGGCTCCCTCTAGTGGCCGCCAAGGGTTACACTCCGAGCAAAGCAAGTCCTGGATGCTAATCTCAGTTTAATTTTTCTCCTGGTAATCCATGTATTCCTGGTGCTTTGTGTTTAGGTGATTGTTTAATGACTCTTGCTACTTCTTCAATTACTATTGCTCTTTCTAGCGCTACTGCCTTGTGCTCTTGCGTTGTTTCACTGTGACACTCTCTTCTAGGGCAGCGGTGCCCAAACTAAGGCCCGGGGGCCAGGTGCGGCCCCCGATGCCAATTCATCCGGCCCACAAAGCCCTTGTCACTTCTGGAAGCGGAACTAAAACGTGCCCGTATGGGCACGTTTTACTTCCGCTTCCAGGAGTGACAAGGGCTTCGGGGGCCGCACCTGGCCCCCAGGCCTTAGAGACTGGGGACCTTGAACCACATGATTGGCCCGCAGCCCAAAAAGTTTGGACACCCCTGCTCTAGGGCATTGGTGCCCAAACTATGGCCCACGGGTCCGTTCAGGACTGCCACCCACCCACCGCCTGGTGTTTCATACAGCGCGCCAAGGGGCTCTCCTAGCGCCGCAGAGTTTGAAATGGGGAAGGCTCCGAAAATTTCCCCAACGCGGCAATACACGTTGCCAAAGGCTGAAGAGATGGGACCGGGCAGAGGCTGCTCGGACCAGCGGAGACGAAGCGCGGTCGCTGCTGCTGCTGTTGACGTTGGAACAGTCAGCGGAGGGAGCAGCCTGCCTGCGGTCCCCACACCTGCGTGAACTACTTTTAACTACTTTTTGGTGTCTTTCTGTTGGGCTGAGGAGGAGGATGGAGGACAGAAATGCCTGGAGGACAATGGTCCATAGGGTCGCAAAGGGTCGGAATCGACTGTGCGACTAAACAACCACAAACTAATGGTTTTCTTGCTGCCAGAGACATGCACCGATGTGGTTGCCCATAGGAATGCATTGAAAACCAATTAATCCACTCTGGAAAAAAATCCATAAACCGAGCCACCATTTTAAATGGATTTCCTTTTGTTATGCAATTTTTACATTAACCAAGCCATTCTTTAACCAAGATTCCACTGTCATTCTTTTTTTCAGCTTTACTGCTTCTTTAACCTCTTCACATAACTATACAGTGTGTTTGGAATTATGCCATCTTTTTACACATTTCCTTTTTCCACATAGTTCTTCTGTCGAGCTAAGCAGGATAGTTTTGTATCTCTTCCATTCATCCTCCAATGTCATCACTTCTGGTGGCAGTTGATTGAATGCTGTCTTCAACTTTCATTGTAACTGTTCTACTATCTCTCCTTATTTGAGTTTTGCTATCTTAATTAATTCTTGACTTTTGTTTGATCTGCTTTTATTATTGGATTTATCATTTACTGCTATATTCCACAATTTTATGATCAGTGTTGAACAATTCATTTTGCGTCAAGTACAGGTATTCTAAATCTTTTAACTCTTGTTAATATCAATCTGACTTTAAATGGTGGTATCATTCCATTTTTACCATGTACTGTATAATGTTGTAAATAGCAATACAGTAAAACCTCATATAACACTAAAACCTGGTTCCACAAGTCTTCGTGTTATATGATTTTTAGTGTTATCTGATCCTCTATGGGATCCATAGAGATACATTGTAACCACACAGGCTTTCGCGGTTGTTATCTGAAGCATCCCATAGGATCTTAATGTTATCTGATGCAATTCTTCTCCCCAGATTCCTTGATGTTATGCGATTTTAGTGTTATTCGATACTAATGTTATATGAGGTATTACTGTATTCAAAAAAGTGCTAGTAATAAAAAGATGGTGTTGGTTGCATAAATCCAGTATCCTTTGTCCATTCTCATTCCCTTCAACAGCATATGGGCCAATTAACTGTTAATTCTCTCTTCTGTTAGTACCCACCCTACAATTAAAACCCCCCACTCCGTACAATGTACTATTAACTTCCACTTCCTCTATCACCTCAGATAGTTCATCAAATAACTCATACTTTTGTTCTTTTTAGCTATCATTACATGGAGCATATAATTGTACATATGTTTCAATTTACTCCTCTCTCTTTATTTTAGTGTTGTTATTCTGTCTAAATAGTTGCTAATGTCCAGTATTCATCTTACTATGTCTGAATGTACCAAGAAACCCACTCTGTTCTTTGTTGTGATCCCTCCTGAGTAAATAAACAAGTACTGTATCCTTTATGAATTTTCTTACTCCCATGTCCTTTGAATCTTATATTGGCTAGACCCTTTATCTTAATCCCTCTTCTTTCCATTATTTCTCTATGTCTTCTGTTTTATTTCCCAAGAGTTCTGAACAATGAACAACATTAAAGGAAGATATACCTGAGGAACCCAGCCTTCCCTACATCACTCGAAGGGCCCTAAATAGCCTGAGAGTCAGAGTCCCTAAATACAAGATCAACATGCTCAATTGGAGGCTACCGGCAGACAACAGCATGCTCTGTGCAGGTGGAGAGATGCAGAATCCGGCTCTGACTATTACTACCAGAAACATGAATGAGGACTTACGTTTGGCCAATGACAAAGCCAAGAAAGTGGCTTCATTTTGGCAGTCTAGAGGGTTTGATCGGGATACAAAAGAATGGGGGAAATTGATTCATTTGAAATATGCTGGAGGAGAGCTTCTAGGACAATGATGGCCAACCTTGGGCCCCCAGATGTTCTTGGACTACAATTCCCATAAGCTCTGATCAGCAAGAGTGCTGACTTGGACTACTGGTAGTTGAAGTCCAAGAACACCTGGAGTGCCATGGTTGGGGACATCACAATTCTAGCAGGTGCTCTGGGACTGCAGGTTTCCCTAGACCATACCAGCTGGCTTGAACTTCCAATCTCTGGCTCCTTAGCCAGATGCCTAATTCACTGAACTACCTTCAGCTGCCATATCCGTTCTAGATATTGGCTATCATCATGGCGATAGTCTTGTTCTTAACTCCTCAGAACAGTTCTTCCAAGGACATGCCACACCAGTCTCTCAGGTTCTTCAGCCATGAACTCCATCTACGTTCAGGACCTCTCTTCCCAGGGATCTTTCCTTGCAGAGCAAGTTGGAGTATTCTATATTTTATGTTGTTCCTCATGATATGGCCAAGGTATTGGAGTTTTCTTTGCTTAATGGTCTTAAAGAGTTCTTTTTCTTTATCCACCCCGCACGATATTGAACTACCTGCTTCAATGATTTTGTCGAGACAGGCCAGCCCATTTCACTGAAAGCCAAAAAGTGCATTACAATATTTGTGTAGCCTTTAAAGAGCCCCAGACCTCTTTGCTCAATGTCAGACTAAATAAGACTACAGTGACCTAATTGTCAGTGGTTTCTTTCTTTTAAATATAACTGGATGAATACACCTTTTCTATGCAAACTTATCTTACAGATGCTCCCAGGGTGAATAAATGCTTCATCAGCATTGCTGGGGTACTGCTGGAAGAAGCACTGTTTACTGTAATGTTAAACTTCCTTTTCCTCTATGCTAATGGCAGATGGAGGGAACAGAGAACTACAGTTCAGCACTAAGCAGAACTCACAAAAACTGCTAACATTTCCACTGATATCTGGAGTAGCAGCTATAAGAACAACCAGTTGTGCTATAGTTTGGATGGTGGGTTTGTCAGAACCCTACCCAGCTGTATCAAAACTGTAATACTTAACTGGGACACATTGCTGAAGTAAAATAGAAATTAATTTTAAGGAAAATGTTCTTTGCAGCCATCTGAACCCCAGACAACCTCTTCTGGGCAAACAACTTTTCCTAATTTTATTGGCCATTACAATCAGATTATTAGTTCTCATAATATATAGACTATTACTGTCTGGCCAGGTTATTCTGCTATGGTAGACTATATTGCAAGCGATTCAACACTGAGTGTCAGGCAGTGGTTAAACTGACCATCCTGAGGGCTAATGGATTTGGGTGCCAAAGTGCACAGGGATGTATGATGGTCACCAAGTGGATTAAATACCACTTGAATCCATCATGATGAAGGGTAGCAACTTAATTAATACTGGCCTAGGGCTGATGAGGACTTTCTGTGCCAAAAGGACTCAGGACAAAAAAGGGACTCTCAGAGCTGGATCAGTGGTATGGATATCATGCTGCAATGCAGAAAACAGATGAAAAGCCACTGCATTATATTCTCAGGACAGTTTACATGACTTCTCACCATGATGATTGCCAATACAGTACTGTATTTGGATTTGGATACTGCAGAAAAACAATAATACATAAACCATTGATCTTTCCAATTTGTTATGGCCCATACCACAGAAGAGAGAGAAGGAAAACAGAGCCAACTTTCTGAGAAACCTTAGTTTCCATATTTATTTTAACATTAGTTGAATTTTTAATTGAGTTAGTGATTTATTGTATTTTGTTTAATATATAGAGGCTGCAAAATGGATACACAGATGGAGCAAATGCGAATACACACTGCATTAAAATTGTAATACTCAATATATACCAATAACAAAATTAATACAAGTTTGTTTTATACATGTTAATTTTGCTTTGTATGCTATTATATGCTTGTGGTGCCTCTGACACAAAGAAAAAAAAGACTTTTGCAGTTACAAGAGGTGCTCAAAGTAGTTACCATCAGTGTGCAAACGCTTCTGAGGTAAATTACTATTTGAGCAAGATTGGCTAAAGTTTCCACTTGTATCACTGTACCTGTTGTTTCAGTTTCTTCCCGCAATACCACCAGTGTAGCCAGTTTTCTACATTTCACCACATCCTTTAAGGTCCCCCATAGGTAGGAGTCAAGGGGTGTTAAGCTAGGAGAATATTCTCAAATTTCAAACATACTTCAAAATGGTCTTGTGCTCCTCAAACAACAATTGCTTCCTCCATTTTATTTTAATGTCACATTATTACGCTAGCATTCACTCTTGAGTGAACATCAGACTACACATTGCTACTGTAATTCAATTCAACTTGGAAAACATACAGATAATATCTCGACAACTCGACCATCCATGCTGTGTACATCAGCTTTGGCCCTGAGCTTCTCTGCAGTAGAGTACGCTGCTCTAGTATGGAGCACATCTGCACATGCGAAACAAAGTGACATCACTGTTAATGAAGCCATGCGTATAGTGACAGGATGCCTCAAACTTACTCCAGTTGAGAAAATATATCCTCATGTTGGTATCACTCCACCTAAGATAGAGACATAACAGTGAATGCCAAGAAAGGATATGACTGAGGAACTCAATCTCCCTTACATCACTTGGAAGACTGTGAATAGGCTGAGAGTTGGAGTGCCTAAATATAAGACCAACATGCTCAAGTGGGAGCTGCCAGCAGTAAACAACATGCTTTGTGAATGTGGTGAAATACAGAATCCAGCTCATTTGCTGGTCTGCCAATTACTGGCAAAAAACATGCACCAATGAGGACTTACCATAAGTTTGGCCAACAACAAAACCAAGAAAGTAGCTTCATTTTGGCAATCCAAGGTTTGATCAGGACATGAAAGAAGAAGAACCCATGATAAGGAGAGAAATAGCAGTGGACACCCACAGAAATAAGCAAGAGAATGAACCTTGGGCATCCTCTTAACAGATATGTGCTTCAAGTCTGCCAAATGAGATCTAGGAAGAGCTTTATGGCAGGAACAAACACTTGAGAGAGTATGCAAGACCAAAATCAAATTAGAAGATGGAGGAAGGAGCTCACTGGACAATATGGCTGAGGAAATCAACCTTTCCTACATCACTTGCAGGACCCTGAATAAGCTGAGGGTCAGAGTGTCTACATGGAAGACCAACATGCTTAAATGGGGGCTGCTGGTGGACAACGACATGCTGTATGAATGTGGAGAGATACAGACTCCTGCACATTTGCTAGTCTGCCAACCACTGCCGGAAACATGCACCAATGAGGACATACGTTTGTCCAACAACAAAGCCATGAAGGTGGCTTTATTTTGGCAGTGCAGAGTTTGATCAGGACACCTACTTATGCTTTCCTCCTTTCAACTTGGAAGTCTCATCTTTTAAACGGCTTAAAAGGGAGTAATTTGGGTGTAAAGTGACTGACATTTCTTCCTCCCACTTTTAGCTGTAAAGTACAAGAATTATATACAGCTGAAAGCATTTACCTGCTGCCCTTTCTAGGGCTTGGATCTGAAGCATAATTACAAGGCTGCAAGTGATTCTTAAGATGAGAGGTCAGTGATTTAAGTTTGAGAAAAAGAGGCATGCCAGAGAGATTATGATCTTGTGTACTGTTCTGTCTTAAATACCAAGCCAGACTTCTCTAACATACCAATAAGACATGGTCTGTGTTTTTTTCCAATTCCCTTTTTGCAGGGACATAAGTGCTTTCAAGTTGGCACAGACTTGTAGCAACCTTAACAGGACTTTCGAGCTGAGATATTTAAAGAGTGGCTTTCCAGTTCTAGTCCCTGCATGTGTAAGTTTCCATGGCTGAGCAGGGATTCAAATCCAGGTCTCCGGATTCCTACAGTAGTGAGAATCATCATTCTATCCACTACACCACACTTGGTATAATTTGCAGGAACAACTACTAGCAAAAACATCACAATACAAAGTAACACAAATCAAGAGTTATGCAACATTTTATTTCTGGACTATAAATGCTCAGGATCTCTGTTTTGCCCCCGTATGGCTAGTGTTTTGGGTATTTGTTCAAATATGGTATATATCCTTAATTTCGATTTTGGTTTTAGAATGTAGCAAGCCTATAATCACAAAGACAGACATGCATGAATGTATATAGGTGTACACCTAAAAAGTCATGCTTATTTCACCCACATCTAAAGGTAATGGTAAAGGTCGCCCTTGCTCAAAAGCCAGCCATATCTGACTCTTAAGGTTCAGTGCTCATCTATTATAGTAATAATTTCATGTCATAAATTATTCTGGGTTGAAAGGATTTTTGCTGGAGAAACTGCTCAGGGGATGCCTGAATGAGGCTCCTTTCATGTCCCCAGGATCTTTTCCCACCAAAGTGGTCCCTATTTATCTACTTTTAATTTCTTGCTTTCAAACTGCTAGGTTGGCAGGAGCTGGGACAGAGACAGGCACTCAGTCCATCATGCAGTACTTGGGTCTCAAACTGCTGACTTGCCGGCCTTCCAGCTAATAAGGTGAGCTTCTTAACCACTGAGCATAGCCAAAGAGCCAGTGCCATCTGTGTCTGCAGATGTTTCTGTGGACATGTGGCAGGCATGCCTAGACACTGGTGTGTACAGAATGCTGTTTACCTTCCCACCAAAGTGGTACCTATTTATCTAAGTGCAATTTCTCGCTTTCCAAACTGCTAGGTTGGCAGGAGCTGGAACAGAGACAGAAGCTCACTCCATCATACAGCACTAGGGTCTCAAACTGCTGACCTGCCAACCTTCCAGTCATCAAGTTCAGCGTCTTAACCACTAAGCCACTGCAATCCGCCACATCTAAAACACTGCCCCAGAAATGAGACTGCATAACCAGGAGAGGAGGATCAGTACACATTCTCTCATAAGGTAGGCTTGGATCTGATACATTGGTCTTCTCAAAGTTCTGAGATGCTTCTATCTATTATGTTCCTCAACTCTTTTGATATCAACCTAGTCCTAGCCGATAACTTGTCTTCATTCTTTGGCCAGGATGCTCTGGTTTCCTTGCTCATAAAGGACATGAGTTTAGCTGTTGAGATCAGTCCTAAATTGTATAACATGCTTTCTCTAAAGAGTGCTAGAGGCAGTTGTTCTGGAGATAAGCTTCTGTACTTCTGTTCACATCAAGGACTGCTTTGTTAATCTTTATCTTTTAAAGTCAACATTTTATTCCTTCCTATCAAATTGCTCTGTCTTTTTCTCTCTCTGGTCCCCCCCAGGCCAAGACTGTTCACATCATGTACACACATAAATACCCTCATTCAAACCCCCAGGGCCAAATGAGTATGTAAAGGTCCTATCCTTTAAGGCTTACAGGTTCTGACTATTCACTTGTTGTTGGGACAATTTCTCATGCTGCCTTATCTGGTTTAACCTTTGATTTATGTAGGGAACATTATGGTGTTTAATGTTGTAACTGGCTAGCACAGACATTTACAGGGGTGTGTAGCTTCAGTGTCTATTCACAAGCAGCTCCAAGTGAACATCAGGTGGACCTTCCTGATGTCACTAAGAGCTATTTGACAATGGAATGGAAGATGCTGGACTCTTCCACATTCAGGGAACAAAACTGGGTAGCCATTTGTCAGAGCAATACCAATGGCAATTATATTTATATCACCCCATAGTGCTTAGTGCACTCTCTGGGCGGTTTACAAGTTAATTGGCATTTTGACAGGAACATAGAGGGGTCCTCATTTTACCAACCTCAGAAGTTTAGAAGGCTGAGTCAATCTTGATCCCCGTCAGGACCAAACTCAACATTTTGGCTGCAGTACAGCAGTTTACCTACTATGCACCCGGAGATGCTTTAGCGTTTGATTCCTACACTAGTGAGAATTTGAACTTGACATCTCTTCGGGGTCCCTTCTCTAAGATTCTAGGATTTTGTACATTTTGGTACTACAGTTGCCATACCTTCCTAGGAAGCAGTGTTACCATTTATAACAGTAGGATTCTCATAGACCCAAAATGAGCTCTTCCGAACTCAGCTTTTCAGGTATTGTTAGATTAAAAACTTCCATCCCTCTGCAAGGCATGTTATCTGGGTCTGATGGAAACTCAGGTTCATTCGATTGGCAGTATCTTCCCAAGGGCAGATGATTTTCCCATCTTTCACTATCTGAGCCATTCAAATAGATATATCCAGGATGGAAACGTGGTCCCTCTGCACACACGGTACAGGTAGACCACCGATCTCAAGTGATGAGGCTCAAGGAAACAGAAGCTGTTATATGGCAGGCGGAAAATAAATATGTGGTGTTTTCTTCCCTTTTTGCAAAGAGCTTTTTCTTTTGATGCCTTCCTTTTGCAACACTACTCTGTTCAATACATAGAGAAAGTCACAAAATAAATACAAAACCCTATCCAAATGTCTTAACAAGTTTGAACCTTTTAAGACAGGATGAACAATTCTGGTGAGTCTGGGGGTGAATTTTCTGCCCCAGGACTTTCCCAGAACCACAAGGATAACCAGTCCCTACCCCTCCAAATCTAATGTGAAAGCCCACTTCTAATTTTGAAAATAAATACTTGAGTGTGTTATGGTTCCCTTGTAACCTATTTAAAAGGTGAATTACTATTCCCAGGGGCTTTCAGGTGCTACAATTTCACTTTTACTGTTAGAAACAGAAAGGGCTAGGGGCCAAAAAAATACCCTTGGGGACCCACATGCCCAACCTCTGATTTATGATTTTACTTCCATTTCTTGAATGTGTCTTGACCCTAATCTACAAAGCCAGTTCAAACCAATGAGATCTTCATTTTGTCCTCCAGAAGAAACTCAAAGTTAAAGCACAGGGTTATTTGTATTAACCCTTAAAACAAAACCCCAAATCTATGCTGAGTTAAGATCTTTACTAGGCCAACTAAAATACTTTTAAAAAACACACAACCTTCAAACTTGGGTTACTCCCTTCCCTTTCCTCTTCCTCCTCCTTGGAATACCTCTGTCCTGGAGATATTAGCTAGTCAGTCGTTGAAGAATGGGAAAATACAAGGTAGAAAGGTGTGCAAACAAGTTATCTGAACAGAGGAACAAGAGTGGGGATTACTACCCTGTTTCCCCGAAAATAAGACATACAGTACCCATAAAATAAGCCATCGCAGGATTTCTCAGCAGTTGCACAATATAAGCCATATCCCAAAAATAAGACATAGTGATAGGTGTGGCTATGCAGTGTCCTGGTGTGGAGCGGTAAAGAAGATAGGCAGCTAGTGGCATAATAAAAATAAGACACCCCCTGAAAATAAGCCATAGTGTGTCTTGAGGAAAAATAAATATAAGACAGTGTCTTATTTTCGGGAAGACACAGTACCTCCTTTGTAGCATCTCAATTGAAGGAAAGCATAAAGAGTATGAAACCAAATAAATGTAGTAGGCATCAATGACATAAGAACAGAGCAGGTAAAGCAGTTTGGTCCTTGCACTTTGGAATGGCTTCTGTAATTCATAAGCAACTGCATAGATGAGCTTAAGATTCCTGAATTATGGTGACAGGCCAGGGCAGTGTTTCTCAACCTTTGGATTTTGGACTTCAATTCACAGAAGCCTAAGTCAATTCCCCAAAGCACTGATCGGCCAATGTACTGACTTAGGCTTCTGGGAATTGAAGTTGCCTTGTGGGCCGTGGGCCCCACATTGGAAACCACTGGGCTAGATGTCATCTTAAAAGGCACTGCAATGAATGATTGTCAATCATATTTCTGAATTTATTGATGGAAAGATCATGATGGAGCAAGCAGGCTTCAGGCCAGATGGGTCATGTTGAGGTAAGTTTCTTAACCTTACACAACACATTGAAGATGTGCTAATTACGGGAGCAACATTTATTGACCTGACTGCAGCATATTATACTGTCAATTGTAGGATTCTTCTCCATAAAATAAATAATCTTACCAGAGATAACAAGCTTACTAGGGTCATTGGCAGCTTGATCCAGAACCAGAGATTCTATGTGACAACGAATGGAAAGGAAAATAGATGAAGGTTGTAGGAGAATGGATTAGCAGAACAAAGTGTATTGTACTGCATTTGATATTGTATAATACGTATATACAAGAATGGTCAACCAGTGGTGACAATACAAATTGTTCATCTATGCAGAGGACATAGTACTGGCAGTAATGGCACAGCAATCAAGGTTTTGGCAAGATGTCTGGAAAATTTACTGGAGCACTTGAAGAATTAGGACAGTATTACATGATCAACCACTTGAAGCCTAACCTGAACAAGACTCAAGTGTGTACTTTTTACCTTCAAAACCAAGAGGCAGGGTTTGAGTTGTAAGTCATGTGGCAAGATAATTGATTACAGAATTGTTCAGCATCAAAATACTTTGGCATGACATTTGACAGGATGCTGTCTTTTAAACAGTACTGCCTGAATACCAAGGCTAAAGTTAGTACAAGGAACAACATCAGGAAAAAGCAAAACATTGCAAGTAGACAAATAGGGACCACTTTGGTGGGAAAAGATCTTGGGGATATGAAAGGAGCTTCATTCAGGCACCCCCTGAATGGAATTTCTCCAACAAAAAACCTTTCAACCAGAAACTGATAAACTATCCATGGAGAACTCACTGTGTACATCAGCTTTGGCCCTGAGCGTCTCTGCAGCAGACAATGCTACTCCAGCATGGAGCTCATTCACACAATCAAAAAAAGTTGACATCTCTGTTTATGAAAGGATCTGGGGAGCTTGCAGGGAAATCCTGGTGGCCTTTCTAAGAAAAGACCCTGTAAGGATACTACCTACTTAGGAAATGGCTATAGAAAAACCCCATTTTTATGGCTAAATACTGGCCCTTTGAGCTAAATGTCTTTCAGATATTGGCACTGCCCAATCATGGAATCTGCAGGGAGGCAAAGGGTGTGACATTAAGTTCACATGAGTGGGACTGACTTTCAAGTTTTCTTCTTCTTCTGTGTCTAGCCACCTTTTGGTGAGTCCACTCTGCAGTTCCTTTAGCCTGACCAGAGATTCTACGTGAGAAAGATTAGCTGGCAACACAAGGTTACCATTACCAGCGTACATCCAATTGTGTTTCAAAAAATACACAATATTTAAGGAGGCTCTTTCTGTGTACCCATACCATGAAGATTGTCCTGAGAATATAATGCAGTGGCCCTTCATCTGCCTTCTGAATTGCAGCATGACACTAGTACCACTGATCCAGTTCCGCCAGTCACTTTTGGCACACAAAGTCCTCCTCAGCCCCAAGCCAGGATTAATGAAGCTGCTGCCCTCCATCAAGATGGATTCAAGTGGGATTTAATCCACATGAAGACAATCACCCTGCAGTGATGTAGGAACTGTGGTGACTCAAGTGGTTAAGATGCTGAACTCGATGACTATAATTCGATGGAGTGAGCTCCTGTCTCTGTTCCAGCTCCTGCCAACCTAGCAGTTTGAAAGCAAGAAATTGCAAGTAGATAAATAGGAAATTCAGTGGGAAGGCAAACATCATTCTGTGCACTCCGGTGTTGAGGCATGCCTGCCACATGTCCACTGAAATGTCTGCATATGCAGTTAGCACTGGCTCTTTGGCTGTAAACAGAGATGAGCACTGAACCCTAGAGCCAGATATGACTGGCTTTCAAGCAAGGATGACTTTTACCTTTACTACATCACCCTTCGCCGTGGACTTTGCCACCCAAGGCCATTAGTCCTCAAGGTTGTCAGGTGAGTTCCCCGCCACCTGACACTTGGCTTGAGTCGCCAGCAGTGTGGTCTGTTCCACGAGTTCCCAAACTTTTAAAGCCAGGAGCTGAGTCACTTTACCACAGACAGCTTGGGGGGCTGGACAACCATTTTGCCCTTCCTCCACCCCATGGCACTTCCTGGTGTGGTGGACGCAGTGCCCCCCCCCAAATGGTGCTGTGGGCTACATCTGGCCCATGGGCCGCAGGTTGAGGATCCCTAGTCTACTCTCTTGCCACAGCAGTATAACCTGGCCAGACTGGGACTTTGGAGTCCCACTGCCCTTCCAATGTCTCCGGGAGCGGGAAACAAACGTCTCGACGGCCAGAGCAGTTTTAAGCGCGTCTATGCAAAGTTAGCGCCCGGAGCCCGTTGAGCTTTGCTCCCTTAGCCTGCTTGACCCTCTCCTGAAAAGTTGAGTCGTGTTCAGTCTTATTAGCCTTATTTTTATTATTGCACCAATAAATAGCCCACCCTTGCGCGCGCGCCGTTTCCGCCGCTCGACGTCACGTCCAACCCCGGGGGCTGCGGCGGGGAAACGGGGGATGATAAAAGCCTCCTCGACCGGGGGCCGGGCTAGCCATGGAGGAGTCCCGCGGCCGGAGTCCAGCGGGGAGATCGCCGCCGCCCTATTCGGCCACTGCCGACGCCCCTGCCCCGCCCGACGCCGCCGCAGCCATGGGCGAGTTGGTACCGGAGGTGGGACACCGAGGGGGGGCGGAGGGGGGGCATCGATCATGGCAGGGGCGGGTGAGGGGCCCCCGCCGCCCCCTTCGCGGTTCCTTTGCAGGCCGAGCCTTGGCTGTCCTTTCGCCTCTTCTTTCCCTTGACGGCCCCAAAGTTTGGGGAATGTTTTCTCCTCCTCTTCCTCCGGGTGGTCTCCTCGAGAGCCGCTTCCCCGGGACTCGGATCTCTTCTTCCTCCTCCTCCCTCTCCCAACTCCTTCCCCCGCCTCGTCCCAAGTTTCCAGCGTTTCCAAGCTCGACGCGTGTCTCCCCCGTTCCCACGACGCTCGGGGGCTCTAGGAACCGATCGGTTTTGGGATGGCAGAGAGGAAGCCCTTCCCGTCTCCTTCACCTTGCTCAAAAGCCAGTCGTAGTCGACTCTAGGGTTCAGTGCTCATCCTCTGTTTATATCCGAGGAGCCAGCACTGCCTGCGTTTGCAGACATTTCCGTGGACATGTGGCAGGCACGTCTAGACACCGAAGTGATACCTGTTTATCTACTTGCTTTTAAACTGCTAGGTTGGCAGGAGCTGGGAGAGAGACGGGAGCTCACTTCGCCGTGCAGTACTCGGGTCTCGAACTGCTGACCTGCCGACCTTCCAGTTGTCAAGTTCAGCGTTTTAATCGATAAGCCTGCAGCAACGAGAGGAAAGGATGCAACAGCGGGAGGTCCCCCCCCCCCTCCTCCTGGTTTAACTCATCTGAAATAATGGGAGGCTTATCTGTCTATTGCGCATTTGGGGCTGGTTTCCTTCCCTTCTCTGTGCAGCTTTTTGGTAAGCTCTAAGAAGGTACTGTGGTGGCTTAGTGGTTAAAACGCTGAACTCAATGACTGGAAAGTCGGCAGGTCAGCAGTTTAATTTAAGACCCGAGTACTCCATGGCGAATGATTTCCCTTCTCTGTCCCAGCTGCTGCCAACCTAGCAGTTTGAAAGGAAGAAATTGCAAGTAGATACATAGGGACCACTTAGGTGTCTAGATGTGCCTTCCACATGTCCACATAAATGTCTCCAAACGCAGGCATTGCTGGCTCTTCGGCTATACAGAGATGAGCACTGAACCCTAGAGTCTGATAAGACTGGCTTTTGAGAAAGGGAAACTTTTACCTTTACCTTAAGGTGTTTGTTCCGACTGCAGTGGCTTAGTGGTTAAGATGCTGAGCTTGAGGACTGGAAGGTTGGCAGGTCAGCAGTTCAGGTGTTGCACAACCTGAGTGAGTGCTTGTCCTCTGTCCCAGGTCTTGCCAACCTAGCATTTTGAAAGCAAGAAATTGCAGGTAGTTAAATAGGTACTGCTGCAGCAGGACAAGTAACAGTGTTCCATGTGCTCCGACATCTAGTCATGCCTGCCATGGAAACATCTGCAGATGCAGACAGCATTTGGTCTTTGGGTGTAAATGGAAATGAGCACCAAACCCTACAGTCGGATACAACTGGCTTTCGAGCAAGGGAAATCTTTACCTAATGGCACTCCAGATGTGTGTTTTTTAACTTCCAATTCCCAGAAGCCCTGATCAGTAGGTGTGTTGACTTGACCTTCTGGGAATTGAAGTCCAAGAACATCTGGAGTGCCAAGGTTGCCCATCACTATTCCTAATGCATCTCTTCGGGGCTTTTCTTTAGCTTGGCAAGGTGTGGTTTCTCGTCTCCAGGCAAACCCCATTAGACTTGTGTCAGATAGAGGGCACCAGCGATGCACCAAAAGCAGTGAAGCTCATCAGGGTTATTTTGTTCCTTATCTAATAAAAAGCTGCTTTCTTTAGACTGCAACTTCCAGTAGGTCCAGCTATTGTCCTATCAGGACAAGGGGATCTGACTGTTGTCCTTCAAAACAGTCACTTTCCAAAGCTTGCGCAATTTGTCTCTCTTACAGCAAACTGAGTGGGCTTTTATGAGGGCCCTTTTGCACATCACACAATTGGGGTGGGACCTTGGGACAACTAAACTCTCTTTGTAGGTAGCCTAAAGCACAGCTGATGCACTTCTGCAGTGGCTATCTACATTCTACCATTCCCACTTTGCATCCCCTGCCACTGCTCGACTCTAGCATTCATAGCAATAACTCTTACATACTGCCCCTTAGCGCTTAGTGCACTGTCTGGGTGGGTCACAAGAGTCAACCTTGCTCCCCATCAAGATTGAACTCACAACATTTTGGATGCAGTACAGCAGTTTAACCATTGTGCCACCGGGTGATTCATCATTCTGGATAGTGACCAAGTTGACTGGGAACTTGGTTTCAGAAGGGCTGGCAGGCAATTTCATTTTAATGCTTGGCTTGGAGGGAGATAGTGAGTCTTCTGCCCACCAGCCCTGACTGAAAGAAGCAATTGTCTGAAGAGTGACATAAAAGCTAAGATTAACTTTTTTTATTGTACTTGAGCTGACTTTTTTTTTTTTTTTTTTTTTGCAGGATGGTTCCTTGTGTGGTTTGAATTGTTCTTGTGATGGAGAAGGAAGCTTTGTTTCCTACCATATACTATATATTCTTGAGTATAAGTCGGGTTTTTTAGCCCCAAAAATGAGGTCCAGGAATGGAACTCGACTTATACTCGGGTCAGCATAAACACTCAAAAACATACCCATACAAATGTCTAGATTAATTAATTTTACCATATTTTCATGTATTTTAATTATTGAAACTCACTATCAGCTGCTGCATTTTCCACCCCGACTTATACTTGGATCGATCTATTTTCCTAGTTTTAGAGGTCCAAATTAGGTACCTCGACTTATATTCAGGATGACTTATAGTTGAGTATATATGGTACTTACGAGGAGGATGTTGCATCGATAATTTTCCCAGGGCTTTGGAGCTAATGAGATGTTCTCCTTAAGTGCTGTCAGGTCACCTCTGACATAGGGTGACCCTATGAATGAATGGTCTCAAAAATGTTCTGTCCTGGACAGCCTTGATTGGGTTTTATAAACTCAAACCTGTGCCTTTCTTTAGGGAAGTGTTCCTCAATGTGGGGCCCATGCCCCACAGGGGGACTTCAATTCCCAGAAACCTAAGTATGTACATTGGCTGATCAGTGCTTTGGAGAATTGACTTAGGCTTCTGGGAATTAAAGTCCAAGAACCAAAGGTTGGGAAACACTGCTTTAGGGTGCCTTCAGCCTTTTCTACCATTAACCTTTCCAGAGAATCTTGCCTTCTCGTGATGTGCCTGAAGTATCTCAGCCTCATTTAGATATGAAATTCTCCAAAGTTAGTGGTCTGGTCAGCTCCTCCTGAGATCACTCTGGGACTTTGCAGCTTACCCAAGGACATACAGATGGCAGGGCAGGTAACCAACCCACCAGCCCCCAAAGCTGGCTTCATTGGGGATTCACACTCCAACCCCCTGAGCTATACCACCTCATGCAGCTCAAGGTAGATTAGAGTATTTTTCTTCTAGAGCAGGGGTCACCAATCTCTGGCCTGCAGGCTGTGTGCAGCCCCGAGCTCTTTCTTTGTGGCTTCCCAACCTGCTTATTTACTATCACCCTCAAGGCATCCCCACCTACTCACCCACTGTTCTTCTTGTCTTAAGGGAACCATCTACTGTTGTCTTTCCTCTCTATTTCTGATGAAAAAAACATAATAGCAGTCTTGTTTCTTCTGGCCTCTACAGTTCAGTGGTGGCAAACCTATGACACACATGCCAAGAGGGGGCACTCAGAGCCCTCTCTGTGGGCATGCGTATCATCACCTCGGCACAGAGTTTGTCCTGCCTAGCAGCCCAATGGGAGCGCTTCCTCCTTCCCCTAGCACAGAGTTCACCATCACTGCTGTTGTTCCTTTTGTCAGCCCTCCTTTGGTCTTATCCTCCATACTGTACTAGCATTTTGGCCATTCTGAGTACTTTGCTAGACAGCCGAGCTCAGGTACCTATAACATTAACGTTTCTTCATTGAAGTCTGAATGTTTACTTTGATCTAAATTGGTAGGTTAATAATTTTGTCACATTTTGGTTCATGATACGGTCCCCATGAAAGATGGGAACCACTGATCTCGAAATCAAAGCAGTGAAGTAGTAGAAGTTGAAGTGCTAATACTTTTTGTTTAGCAAAGATACCCAGTTTGCTCCTGCCTGCTCCCATTCATTCATTCATTTTATACCACACCCCAATTGGATGCCCAGCTTGCTCCTACCTTCTTTCTTTCTTTCTTTCTTTCTTTCTTTCTTTCTTTTCCTTACCCCAACTGGTGCAACTTACAACAATAAAACTGATAACCCACAAAACAATGATATCAAACAGAAGAAATCAAACAAAACAAAATCAGTGATAAACATTAATAAAATACATACCTAAATGGCATTAACAAATTTAGAGTCTTACATTAATTAGTAACTTATACTTTCTATTTGCAGCCAAAATATAACTCAGTCAGCAAAAAAAAAAAAATCCGTTGAATTAAAATTAAATTGAAAATAATTGAATTCTTTAATTGAGGAATCCTGCACATTTGTAATCAATTTACTTAAGAGGGAAATCCAAATTGGAAAAGGAATTTATTTACCAGAAACAATTCTGCTTTCCCTGTTCCTTCTGAAACCTTTGATCACTCTTGGGTAGGCTATTTTCGGGTGCAATTTCTGTTGCCACCGAATAACTTCCCCAGAAGAGCAAAATGGTCTCAAAAATGGGAAACTTCTGGCAACAACATATCAGTTGACAAGTGTGGAATTATATTAGCAACAGTTTCTTTACATACCTGTTCTCTATAAACCAGGACATATAGCTAGAGTTTGGAAGTAACAGGTTACAATTAGAAAGTGGCCTCTAATGAATTCTATTTTTTTCTTTTTTGTAATTAAGGTATAACACATTTTAATATGACATGCAAGTACAACGTTAGAAGAGCATATCAAAAAGTTCTGTGCATGTTTTTTTATTGTCCTTTGGTATAATGAGTAATGGTAAGGTTTACTGTTATCATTCCTCCTCATTTCATGGGCTAATAAGCAGCTATGAGAAATATTTGTCATTATGTTGGTATACTGTTTGTCTTTGGGAGAATAAAAACGATGTCCTATTTAATTGGTGTAACAATTAGTATTTTTAGTTATTCTTAAAAGTTGCATTTGAAGGAATATTTAGATCACCTGAAGTTTTATTCATATTGTCACTAAGTTGTTGCTCTTTTAAAAGAAGAAAATGAAGAGCGAGACAAGTCATGCATTGCATTACATTTCTAACATCATTAACAATGAAGCAAACATTCTAATCGGTTCAGTAATTGGAGTGAAAGAATATTGTCATTTCTTAATTCAAATTACTGATAATAAACAAAGTTGGCATCTAAGAATCCAGCACAAGGCAGGGCCCAATTATTTCTGCCCTGCTGGTCTTGAGTTACTGTTGGATTTTAGAAACTGTCTTTTGTTGTCGCAATGCAGAGGGCCAGACTAGAGCTGCCATAGTGGGGGTAGTTGACTTTAATGCTCCATGCCTGGAATGTTGTCTTGGGTTACGTAAGGGGTGCCCAAACTATGGCCCACAGGCCAGATCTGGCCCCCGATGCCAATTTGTCCAGCCTGCACTGCCCTAGTCACCAGAAGCGGATGTAAAACATGCCCATATGGGTGCATTTTACTTATGCTTGTGGGAGCAACGAGGACAGGGTGGGCTGGATGAATTGGCATCAGGGTCTGGGTCTGGCCTGCAGGCCGTAGTTTGGGCACCCCTGGTTTAAGCAGAGAAAATTACAGCCTCAAAATCTATCTCATCCTGTTGCAAAACAGATTGCAAGGTGTGCTATACTTCTGCTTCCAGTGGGCAGAACCATATGACTAGCCCACTGAACTACGTGACTGGCCCATGGCCCCAAACATTTGGGCACCCCTGGATTACATTGTGAAATAGCCCACAGTTTTCACAATGAATGTTGTAATTCTGGGTGTGCTACAGTTAAGGGATTTGCTGGGTAGCCGATGAGACCAATGCAAGTAAATCAGAGCTGTGGAACCAGTTTGGAGCCAAGGCTCCCATTGCCTGTAACATACAAACAGGCCCCCAGAGTAACACTGAGAACACGAGGATGGAGGAAATGAGGGCTGTACAGTTGGACTTTGTACCATTGTTTCTCACGGTGGTGGAAAGAGAAACTTCAACCACCTGTCGCTGTGACGTCCCCTACTTCCCTGTGTGTATTGATCCGCCCAGTGGAGCCTGCTGTCTCAGTGAATTCCTGCTGGTTCCCAAGGCAGAGCTCCAGCAAAGGGCTTGGTGGGCCAGAAAGGGATGCCCCATGACCTGGAAATGGCCTTCTCGCGGGAGGTTCCTCACCACATGCCCAGTTAAAAGTCATGGAGTTTCAAAAGGTCTGCACAAGGATACTGAAGTAGAGCACCTTGCTTATCTCTATTATTTGGTCCTAGGCTGCACTGTTATTTATATTAAAACCACATTGATAGATTGCTTTAATTTTTTTCACAGTTTAGGTAGGTAGGAACGAACGAACGAACGAATGAATGAATGAATGAATGAAAGGAAGCACGAATGAAAGAAAGCGAGAATGAACGAAAGGAAGAATAGAAGAATGGAAGGAAGAATTACACACACACACAGAGAGAGAGTCTTCTCTTCCACTCATGGTGGACATGCATTCCAAGATATTTGTTAGTTATGGCAACGTTCGGAACACCTCATAATAGACTTCCATCTACTGCCTTTCGACTTTGAGTCTCAGAGGAATGACCTCCATTGGCTTAACTTTTGTGCCAGAAACAGGTTCTTCTTTTGTAAGATCACTTCTAAAGACCTGGTTTAAAAAAAAAAAGTTAACCATTGCATTTAATAGGTAAGCCATGCAGTTAAAATTGCCCCTGATCTTGCTACATTACATTGTGCTTGCTGGTGTATTGCTGGTGTATTGCATTCTGTCACTAAAGGGTTTTTTTACTCTTTATGCATCCTCTGAACCTAGCAGGTGCATGTTTGTTTCCAATCTGTTACCTGTAGTTATACCTGTGAGAGCTCCCTGTTTTCTGCTGCAGCATTGGAAAGTGATTACTGTATATCAGAGGTGTCCAAACTTTTTGGGGCCATGGGCCAATCACATGCTTCCTCCCACTGGAAGTGGAAGTAAAATGTGCCTTGCAATCTGTTTTGCTATAGGATGAGATAGATATTAGGCTGCCATTTTCTATGCTTAAACCAGGGGTGCCCAAACTATGGTCCATGGGCCAAATCTGGCCCCTGATCCCAATTTATCTGGCCCACGCTGCTCTCATTGTTCCCAGAAGCAGAAATAAAAAGCACCCAGATGGAGCGACAAAGGTGGCATGGGCTGCATGAATTGGCATCAGGGGCCGGATCCGGCCTGTGTGCCATAGTTTGGGCACCCTTGTTGTATATTCTTACCTCCGACTCCTACCTATTGATTTAGGATGGGGAGAATGAGAGCTGTAAGGCAGACGTATCCTGAGGACACAAGGGTGGCGAGAACTGATCTAGCCACCCTTCCCACCACAGCTTATGCATGTTGATCAATAAATTGCTGGTCTATTCAAAACAAGGGCCTTCTTTTTTGGAAGACTTAAAATGATTTGGAACCACATTGCTAGAAGGACTGCCTACACCCCTAAAACCCTCCCCATCCAGCGAGCAATACGTTAGTTTCCTGCTATTAAGATTAATTTATCAGGAGGGCAGAAAAAATTGGGTCTTTTTGGTGGCAGTCTGAAACTGTGGAACACCTTCCCTCTTGACTTTGTAAGCTTAATGGAGAATCTTATTTATTTTATTTTAATGCATTTATATATTGTACCCCACTCTGGATGGTTTATAGCATTAAATGTACCAGTTGATAAAGGCTGTGTCTGGCTACAATCCTTGAGGCTTTTTTCAGGTTAGGATTTGACTCCAGGCCATGAAGAATATGCTGGCCACAATTTCCAATGGTCCCAATGTCTCCATGGCAATAATATCCATCTTTCTCATTGCCAGGATTGCCTTCTCTTGGCAGCAGCATATGTCTACGATGCCCAATACAATAGGAATATCCCATTTGAGACGTCACCACGGGCAGTAAAGTAAGTTGCATGGTGTTTATTCGTGCTGAAAATGCGGAGGCAGGCAGAAAAAGAACTTCTGGAAAACTACAGTTCTCATACTCACTGGAAGATTCTGGGAGTTATAGATGCAGGGGGAAGGGGGAGGAACTTTTCTCTGTTTTGGCCTTGTCTGGAGAATTGTATTGTTAAGCACAAGAAGGACCTGCTCCTACCTTATATGTGGCAATTGTGATTCATCCTAGGTCAGTGATTAAAAATACCGTTCACGGTAATATGTGCCGGCATAAGTTGTATTGAGTGGAATGAGATTTGAACAGCTATAGTTAACCCAAACATATCTTCTGGGATTTCTATCTAAAAATTGCTAATACTAGCTAGTATGGACTTTAAGAGAAGACTAGTAACTACTAAGGGATCTTAGATGGAGCATTTGTTGCCAAAAATGCATTAGATCAGCCAATACAATGGATTGTTATCCCTCCTCCCATCATCTGCATGACATAAGGCTAGTTTTGGCTGAATGAGTAACAATACCTGAGGCTTTACACGAGTTTTTTGTCCCCTTCCAAAGATATGCCGGTGGGTTTTATACCTGGCTATATAAAAATGAATTGGATGATCAGTATTTTATTTACTGTATTTTTCGGACCAAAAGACGCACCGGACCATAAGACGCACCCAGTTTTTAGAGCAGGAAAACAAGAAAAAATATATTCTGAACCTTCAGATCATAAGACGTACCCTCCTGTCCCCACCACCTTTGGGGAGAAAAAAGTGTGTCTTATAGTCTGAAAAGTACGGTACTTAGGACGATCAGTATTTTATTGCAAGAGTTTTTATTGTGATTTTATTGTATACTGTTGTAAGCTGCCCAGAATCACGTTTGTTGATTGGGCGGCATAGAAATATAAATTAATAATAATAATTAATAATTAATAATTGTGGTGGTGAATATATTGCTTGAAATGTATTGGCTCAGAAAGTGTGTAAACCATATAGGTCCCTTCCAGCTCAATTATTCTATTATTCAAATGAGAGGACTTGAATGAAGCGCATGTAATATTGGTAAGAATAGTTTTTATTGGCTGAGAGAGAAACTTGCTAAGGAGTGGGTGTGTGTTTGGGAAGGAGTCCAGTGGAAAGTAGTCTTGAGGTCTGGGAAGATACCAGTCTTATAAAGAATTCTGAAAGGGAGAGATGATAAAGCGAATGAACCCTTGAGCTGAATAAACTTAAAGCATAGGAATAAGCAACATTCCATTGACACTTATTTTTAATAAAACCTTATACATAGTTCCATTCAAGCTGAATGGTACTGAGTTCAGTATCTGAGAGCTGACTATGTGAAGGAATAACTAAATTGTGGTAGTGGTAAATGAGGAAGAAAGGAAATGAGGGGAACTTATTAAACACATTTATTCCTATAATTATGTTCAGTCGCACAGTCAAGTCCGACCCTTCATGGACCACAGTATGCCAGGCTCCTCTATCATCCACCATCCTCTGGAGTCCACCAAGATCCATGCCCACCAATTTAAAGAGACAATTTTCTAATATTCAAGTGACAAGACAAAGGAGTTTTGAGGGGTGTGTGACAGCGAGCTTTGTTTGGGGTTTACTGGGGATCAAGGTTTAGCAGTGCCACAGGGATTTATTTAGTCTGCCTTACTTCTCCGTTTTGGTCCTCCTGAACCCAGAACCCAAGCATCTAACTCACCCGACATCTCAGCACCTCTCACTAGCTACTGGTCAACAGTTTCTGGTTGCTGTGTGGTTTCTTAACTCCCTTAGTCATATGCCTCCTCCTCCCCCATTACTTTGGAAAGAGAACTTCCCACAAACAGTCTTCATTGGACTGGGAAAGGCTGCTGAGGAGCCTCAAGAAAGGAGCTGCTTCTGTATTGACTCTGGAGGAAATCCCAACCCAAGTCTCTCAACCTTGGGTCCCCAGGTGTTATTAGACTTCAATTTCCAGAAGCTGAGTCAGTACATTGGCTGATCAGTGCTTTGTAAAATTGCTTTAGGCTTCTGGGAATTGAAGTCCAAAACCCAAAGATTGGGAAACACTGCTCTAGACCAGGGTTCCTCAAACTTAGCTCTCCACATGTTCTTAGACTTCAATTACCAGAAGCCCAAGTCAGCACATGTGCTGATCACTGCTCCTGGGAACTGAAGTCCAAGAACATCTGGAGAGCCAAGTTTGAGGAACCCTGCTCTAGGCCACTTCTCCTCCAACTTCTGTCAGGTCGGGTCTGGGGGATGGATGGAATAATATCCCCAGCCGGTTGGATGATTTGATCCCCCTTGCCTTTTAGCTGTAACTCCTAGTTTTAATCTTTTTAATATTCTTTTTAATCTTTTAATCTTTTAATCAGTTTTAATTATTTGATTGTTATTGATGATGTGTTGTGAATCGCCCTGAGTCACTTCAGTGAGGGGGGCGATAAACAAGCACGACTACGGTAATAAATAAATAAATAATAAAGGCATTGGAATTAGTTCTTATGGGCCATGCTTGTTAAATATTCTCTGTGCAGTTCAACCACATTTTTACAAGCTAAGCTGATTCTCTGCTGCTGTTCTTAGTCCTGTGTATGGCTTTTCTTCCCAGGCTTTATTATCTCTATAACCACTGGGCTATGCAAGCAGCCACCTATTTCTTTATATTTGTAAACCTTGCACTTGCACTGTTTGAAGAACCCGCTGTCTTCCCACTTCCATTCCTGGTAAGTGAGTAGGAAAATTCAAGCTGTAATAACTATTTTATTTCCAAATCAGGAATCTGGATAAACTTGTCGGTAAGCTAAAATGATAACAAGTCTATTTCCTCCCTCCAGCTTTATTTTTTTATGTCACTTTTCCATGACTCTCTGTGAGACGATGGACAACAAGTCAAACTGAAATAAAAATAAGTAACCAGTGAGTTTAATTGTTGGATTTCTCTTGAATCCAACTTCTGTCAGCCACAGTTAAATCTGAAACAGGACGCACAGAAACAAACATTCAGGACCCATCACTGTTGCCACTGATGAGAAAATCAGAGTTTCTCAACCTGTGCCCCCCCCCCCGATGTTCTTGGACTTCAATTCCCAAAACCCCTGATCAGCAGGTGTGGTGACATTGGCTTCTGGGAATTGGAAGTCCAAGAATATTGGGGGGGGGGCAGGTTGAGAAACACTGCATAGTCCTGAGTTTCCATGGCCAAACAGCAGCAAGAGCTAGTTGTGAGTCCATATGAAAGAGGAGAAAGGTTTTCCTGTGAAAAACAAATAAGGTAAAGGTTGCCTTTGCTTGAATGCCAGTCATATCTGACTCTAGGGTTCAATGCTCATCTCTGTTTACAGCCAAAGAGCCAACACTGTCTGCATCTGCAGATGTTTCTGTGGACATGTGGCAGGCACGACTAGGCACTGGAGTGCACAGAATGCTGTTTACCTTCCCATCAAATAGGTACCTATTTATCTACTTGCAATTTCTTGCTTTTGAACTGCTAGGTTGGCAGGAGCTGGGGCAGAGACGGGAGCTTACTTCATCATGTAGTACTCCGGTCATGAACTGCTGACCTGGCGACCTTCCAGTTGTCAAGTTCAGCATCTTAACCACTAAGCCACCGCAGTCCCTACGTTATTTCTGGGTGGTGAAAGGATAACCTCTCCCTATATAAACCTGCCTGAACACAAAGATCTGCTGGCAGGCCTTCCTCTGTGTCTCACCATTGAAATCAATTGGTTACAAGAAAACACATGGGAGAGTTTTTTTCTGCTGTAGGCTTCCAATTGTGAGTGCCATCCTTTTGGAGACTGAACTGGCATGAATATTGGCATCATTTTGGCACTCAGCCAAGACGTAGCACAGGGGTTCCCAAACTTTTCGGGCCATGGGCCGGTCATGTGGTTTCACCAGAAGCGGAAGTAAAACACGCCTTGCAATCTGTTTTGCAACAGGATGAGATTTATTTATTTATTTATCAAATTTATATCCTGGCCTCGCCAAAAGACTCAGGGCATCTTACAAGACTAAAAACACAATTAAACACATTAGTTAAATTAAAAGGTTAAAAATTTAAAAGTTAAAAGGATTAAAAACTAAACAGATAACAGGGAGAGAGGTGGGGGTCAAACCAGCCAGCCAGCCAGCCAAGGTGACCACCTGGGCTGCACCCCACGCATGCCTCGCCAGCTAGGTCTTAACCCCCTTCCTGAAGGGCAGCAGCTCCGTCTGGAGGCGCAACTCACTTGGCAGGAGGTTCCATAGGGCCAGAGCGGACACAGAAAATAGAGATAGATTTTAGGCTGCCATTTTCTCTGCTTAAACCAGGGGTGCCCAACGAGGGCAGGATGAATTGGCATCGGGGGCCGGATCTGACCCATGGGCCATAGTTTGGGCACCCCTGACCTAGCCATTAGAGACATTGGAAGATAGAAGATTATTGCCTGCATTGCTTTATTCCAGTGGTTTAAATATTTTAAAGTTTTAATTTTGTATTTGAAATTGTTTTGTTTTAATCATCTTATATTTTAAAATTGTTTTATATTGCCCTGTAGCTCGCCATGAGATCCTATAAATATAGGGTGGGCTGTAAATGTTTTAAATAAATAAGTAAATAACATCCTCTTGAATATATATATATAATTATAGATCAAGGATGAGAAATCAGGAATTGCTGCTGAAAAAAAGAGATTAATTAAAGCAGGAATTCTCAGCCTTTTAAAACCGGGAGCTGGGTCATGCTCCCTCAGACAGCTTTGGGGGCTAGATGGCCATTATGCCCTTCTTCCACCACATGGCACTTCCTGGTGCAGTGGAGGACCATATGAAATGGTGCCGCAAGCTGCATTCAGCTTGAGTGCTGCAGGTTGAGAATCCTTGAATTAAAGTTTCATTCTTAAAGAAACAGTGACAAAAAAAACTTTGTGATCATCCTTCGTGAGGCAAAAGCACATTTATTTATTTAGTGGCCTACCCTAGAAGGCATCGATATATACAAGAAAGAACTTTGTATCTTGGGGGATACAATACATTCCTTTAGTTCTGACTTAACCGTTTTCCTCTCCATTTCATCAGGTGACTTCGCTGGCTGAAATTGTATGTCTTCTGGTCTTCTTTGGAAGACTTTTCCATTTCTCCCTGGTTACTCCTCGCAGTGTATTCTGGAAGGATACAAAGAACATCTGCATCATGATAACAGTTTTGGTCAGTAACTTGTAGTCTTCTACATTGATAATTTCCTCTCTTTCTGAAAGTCTTTGATATCTTCTATGAACCCACATCATCTGAGCTAATATCAAGAGCATAAAACTCAAATCCATGATTGCAGCTTTGTTTTCTGCTCCTTAGAAGAGTTCATTGGGTTGTTTGGAATTCAGTGGATTTCTCTCCTCTTTTTTGACCCCAGGCAACTTTGATAGACCTCATTGTATATGCAGCACTTAGAGTTGTAGGCATTCCTGGGATCCGGTGGTCGAGACCTCTGCGTCCCATTTTTATAATCAACTTTGCCGAAAGTCGTCAGGTAAGAAAGAGTGTGTGTGTGCGTGCGTGTGCGCGCGTGCGTGCGTGTGTGTGCGCACGTGCATGCGTGCGTGCGTGTGTCCATGACTAAAAGTCAGTGTTCCAGAGAGCCCAGCTGTTTAAATCAGCGAACAAGTAGTTTACAAATCTTGTTTCAACTGTGTGTACTCTATTCTGCTTCAAAGATCTCTTTGTTGTCTTTCCCTCCTAAATCAAATCTTCTACTTTTCTTTTTTCCTTTTTGTATGCAAACAGGCAGGCTTAAGCCTGGCCTAGCTTTTGGGGAAGCTGAATCTTGAGGTAAGATTATCACTGAAATTAGGGGAACCTCATGGACTGGGAGGGAACCAGCAGGTCTGCATCCACTGAACACAGTAGCTGGTCTGAGGGTTTTTCCAATTAAGAACTGAGGTGAAAGCAACAAACAACATACAGTAGTTCTTGTTTCTTTGCATGGCTCTTCCGCTTCTCTTTTGCTTGGGACAGGGAAAATGAGCTTGCAACTTCTCCTAGGCAAAGCAACTAGAAAGAGTATCGATTGAACACAACCAACACCCAAGGAAGGCAAAGTATAGATACACTGGGATATATATACAGTACCAACCTAGCAGTTCGAAAGCAAGAAATTGCAAGTGGACAAATAGCACCGCTTTGGTGGGGAAAGTAAAAGCATTCTGTGTGCTTCAGTGTCTAGTCATGCTTGCCACATGGCCATGGAAATGTCTGTGAATGTTATTTGGCCGTAAATGGAGATGAGTATCACACCCTAGAGCAGGGGTTCTCAACCTTTTCATGCCGATGGCCAGGTCATGCTCAGACAGCTTCAGGGGCCAGACGGCCATTTTGCCCTGCCTGCCACACACAGCACTTCCGGGTGTGGCAGAACCGGAGGGGGCGGGCTACATAAAATGGTGTCACAGGCCACATCCATCCCCTGGGCCATAGGTTGAGAACCCATGCCCTAGAGTCGGATACAACGGGCTTTTGAGCAAGATGGACCTTTACCTTTCTACTGCCTTATGTTTCCTTTAGTGTTGATCCAGCCATGGAGTTCACCCTTGGAATATCTTAAATAAATACAAAAATGCTTTCTTTTCATAGCAGTATTTTGCTGTTCTCACTTGATGCAAAACTGAAGTCTCTGTACCAATGTCTGTAGCAGCCCCATATATGAGAGACAGGAAGCCCGTGGCCTTTTAGCAGATACTCAACTGCTACTCCCATAATTCTTGATGCCTGTTCATGCAATTTCCATCTTGGACAGATGGGAATTGCCGTCACACAACCAGAGGGCCACAAGTTGGCCACCTTAGCTTTAAGCATGAGCAGAAAACCTTACTTGCTGCAGATGCCCACCCCATTTGTGTGGATGCCGGGAACAGAACCAATAGACTTGTCCTTGCTTGTGCAATGATTAAATGCATGGGTGTGATATTTGTAGAGGGATGGGAGATTGAAGAAACAGTACCCAGATCCCTGTTCCATTGTCAGCTACACTGAGAAAAACTGTACCTTTCAGGGGAGATCCTAGAACAGTGGTGGTGAAACTATGGCACATGTCCCAGAGGGGGCACTCAGAACCCTCTCTGTGGGTATGCATGCCATCACCCAGCACAGAATTCACCCCGCCCCTCTACCCAGCAGCCCAATGGGAGTGCTTCCTCCCTCCCCCTAGCACAGAGTTCAACCCACCCCTCTACCCAGCAGCCCAATGGGAGTGCTTCCTCCCTCCCCTATCTGGGTAAGGTGGGTGGCTCACATGTGCCATGAGGGTGTGGCATACATGTCCACTTCTGTTTCCAGTAGCGATGAGGGGCGGTAGGTTGGCCACCCTGTTATAAAATGATGGTTTTGCGTTTTGCAAGACTGCAGGCAAGAAGCTGTTGATGGCTGCATGGGTTTGGCTTTGTTCAGAGATCACCCGTGCTCTGAGAAATAGGATGAAATGCTGCCTCCAGGAATTATGTTATTAATTGAATCCAACTACAGGGTCTGCGGTGGCTCAGTGGTTAAGACACTGAGACCTGAGTGCTGCAGGACAGAATGAGCTCCCATCTCTGTCTCAGCTCCTTTCAACCTAGCAGTTTGAAAGTAATAAATTGCAAGTAGAGAAATAGATGCCAGTTTGGTGGGAAGGTAAACAGCATTCCATGCAGTATGGTGTCTAGGCAGGCCTGCCACATGTCCACAGAAACGTCTGTAGATGCAGACAGTGCTGGCTCTTTGGCTATAAATAGAGATGAGCATTGGACCCTAGAGTCGTATATGGCTGGCTTTCGAGTAAGGGTGACTTTTACCTTTACTGTTGGGTCACTGTTCCCTCCAGCCTGATTTTTCCTGAATGCTACGGTTTACTCATAGAAGCAAGGGGGTTCTTGTCTCCACATCAAGGCTGGAATGCTTCATCTTTGGGAGGTTTAGGTTGTAAAGTGCCCCAGAATTCAGCAGAAAGTTAATTCCCAGTGTGAAAGGCAGAATACCTTGCAAAATAAACAGTGGGGAAGATATATAGCAGGAGTTCCCAACCTTTTCAAGCAGGGCCTGGATCACGTTCTCTCAGCTTCAAGGGCCGGACAGCCATTTTGCCCTGCCTGCATGATGGAAAGGCCATTTTGTTCCAACAGCTTCAAAGGAGCGGCCTTTTTTGCTTCTCAAATTCCCTCTGGTGGGTGGGTCCCACATGAAATGGCACTATGGGCCAGACTCGGCCTGCAGGCCTTAGGTTAGAAACCCCTGATATATAGCCTGTTCTTTTAGGAAGAAGAATGAGTGTAACTGCTTCTTTCAAACAAAGTAATTGGACCAGAATCTTTACTGGAAAAGGAGTGAATCCAGTGAAACAAATGCGAGTGAAATTAATTCTTAAAACATGGTGTCAAGCTTTCTGAGCAGAAGACAAATAGTTTAAATTATTGTTGGTGCAGAAATGGAAATGTTAGTTTTTGGGCTGCTGCACCCAGAAGCCCAATGTGTTTGTTGATTTGGGGTGGGTGGGATGCAGAGGTGGAAACCATGGTGTATTTGGTAGGAGAGGGATAGCAGTAGTGAAATATTGCAGCTTTTAACTTTTACCCTGAATGATGGCCTGCTTGCCTCTTCTTGGCAGATCCGGCGAGCTTTCCGCAGCATTCGAAACACTCTGCCCGAGATCACCTACGTCTTTCTGCTCTTCTTGTTCAGCGTCCTGATGTTCTCTCTCATGGCTCTCAAGCTTTTTGGGGACAGGTAAGTCAGGCATGCCAACCTAGCAGTTCAAAAGCAAGAAATTACAAGTAGATTAATAGGTACCACTTTGGTCGGAAAGGTAACAATGTTCTGTGCACTTTGGTGTCTAGTCATGCCTGCCACATGTCCATGAAATTGTTTGCAGACACAGACAGCACTGGCTCTTTGGCTATAAACAGAAATGAGCACGAAACCCTAGAGTTGGATCCAACTGCCTTTCAAGCAAGGGTGACCTTTACCTTTACCTGACTTAATTGAACTGGTGTCACATACCATCTCCACAATAGTTTGTAACAATTCTCCTTAATTTTCATTAGCATGTTTCTCATAATCCTTTGTTTCCCTTTTCTATTCCATTCTCCCTCTTTAAGATTTTAAAGTAATTCATTGCCATTCCATGTCTTTTGCTTTTAAAAAAATCTTACAGTTCTTAAAAGAATTGCAGAAATGGTGACAATCTTTCCTCAGAATCCTTCTTAAAATGTTGTTTACAATTAGTTAAATACCTGTGTCCCCTTATGCACTTAGTATATGTCCATTCTCCTAAGCTACTAATTTTATACTTGGTGGATCTCAAGATTTTTAAATAAAGTGTATTTTAGCTGTCTAAGTTTACTGATTTTAGTACTGTACTGTGATTCGATTTTCCACTGAGACTGTTGCTACTGACTGTAAGCTGCCCTGAGTTACAATGGCGAGCGGGCAGCGATATATGTATGTATGTATGTATGTATGTATGTATGTATGTATGTATGTATGTATGTATGTATGGATGGATGGATGGATGGATGGATGGATGGATGGATGGATGGATGGATGGATGGATGGATGGATGGATGGATGGATGGATGGATGGATGGATTGATTGATTGATTGATTGATTGATTGATTGATTGATTTCTAGGAGGACTAGAAAATCCTAGAAGTCCATTCTGGAACATCTATAGATAGATCAATCATATGACTTTATAAACACATGGTAGATAACACTATAACTATTACCACAATTATGTGTCAAGTACAAGCACTGAGCAAGGGGCTGGATTCAATGGTCTAAGAGGCCCCTTCCAACTCAGTTATTCTATGAGACTATAACTAAATAGAAAGTAACATATGGATAAAATATACAAGTGTACACATCACAGTGCTCTGTCTAGGTTCTTGATTCATTCAATTGCAGAAGTAGATAAAGTAAGAAAATTTGTCATATTTCCCATAAATGTCCTGTCCTCTGTTTGTGTAATAGATCTGCATTCCTGCCGTGCTCAATTCTTATCCTGTTAACAGTTTTCCATATACACGTATGTCATAACAGATAACCTGGTTGGTTATTTTGGAATGGAATCCTACTTGTCTCCCCTCAACCGATCTCTTGGGTAGCTTGAGTTTGGCAGCTTGAGTTACCACCCGTGTATTAGTTTACCACATGTCTATATTTTTCTTTTCTAAGGGATTTGAAGACTGTAGAAGGCTCCCCCTATTTCACAAATTACCTTGAAACTGTTTTTGATATGTACGTCCTGGTGACCACAGCAAACAGTCCAGATGTCATGTGAGTATTTGCCTTTCTCTATCTTCGGAGGTGGCATGGGAATGGTTGTGGTGAAATACCATTGCTGATGGTGCCGAGGCCCCACCACAGCAAAGTCATGACACATTTGTAACATGATTTGTTACATTTTCTGAAACGTGGTGTATTTAAGACCGCTCCTATTTTTTCTCTTTTAGGATGCCGGCATACGACTTCAGCTGGTGGTATTGCCTGTTTTTCATAGTGTATATCGTAATCAACACTTATATCTTCATGTCTGTCTTCTTGGCTGTAGTGTACAACAATTATAGAAAACACTTAAAAGTAAGTTCTGTGTAGAACAGGGGTGGCTAAACTTTTCACACTGGGGGCCAGTCACATGGTTGAGTGGGCCAGTCACGTGGTTCCTCACAACCATAAAAAGCATCCACGGCTGTCGTAAATGTGTTTATGACCGCCGCAGGTGCATTTATGACATCATTTTGTCCATGCACGAGCATGTTTTGTGCATGCACAGCCATGTTTTATTTCTGCTTCCGGTAGCAAAGCAGGCACTGTAGGCCAGATCCAGCTCACAGGCTGTAATTTGGCCACCCCTGGTGTAGAAGAAGTATGCACTGTTAGATCCAATTTACTCACTTGGAAGCAGTTGCAATAATTGTGTTCTCTGTTTACCCATGTCAGGCTGAGACCTTTTGGAGCCATATGAGTACAGGCCATAAGAAGGGGAAAGGTGGCTCCCATACATTTTGCCTCTGACCATGCTCACCATTGCTTTTGGTCCACCATGCCATTGTGAGCCCGGCTTCTTAACATTCCACCTGTGAAGTAATGGAGCCCTCCACCAGGTTGTCCCACCTTGCTTTTGATGTGTTGAATGTCAGAGCAAACTGGGGCAATGTCAGAGGATTCACCTGTACCCAGAAAGTGTGGCCTTTTCTTGAAGTGCACATGATGTCTGAGCAAAGCAAAGGGCAAATCACTGCAAGATTGGACTCCCCTACAGCTAAAGGAGACTGTCTGGTCCTTGTTCAGAATTAACGGGGGCGAAGGCAGTGAATAGCAACAGCAATTACACCCGGGTTACCCAAACTTTTCAGGCCTTGAGCTGGTCACATGGTTCAGTGGGCTGGTCACGTGGTTCCTCCCACCGGAAGCAGAAGGGAAATGTGCCTGTTTTGCAACAGGATGAGATAGATTTTAGGCTGCCATTTTATCTGCTTAAGCCAGGGGTGCCCAAACTATGGCCCATAGGCCAGATCCGACCCCCGACACCAATTCATCTGGCCTGCATACAGACGCATTTTACATCTGCTTCCAGGAGCAACAAGGGTGGTGTGGGTTGGATGAATTGGTGCAGGGGTTGGATCTGGCTGTAGTTTGGGCACCCCTGGATTACACTTCTATACTTTGTGCACTCTCTGGACGGTTCATAAGGTAACTAGCATTACCTTGCTAGTGCAAACTTTAAAGGAGCTACTGATGACACCAAAGTTATTTTGCAGATAGGGTTCAGCACTTGGGATATCTCCTGTAAAGATTGGACTAAAACCCAGAGCAAATTTATAGACATCACCCTTTTTTTAAAAAAACCTACTGCCCGGAATTTATCAAGGAAGTTTTTGAATATACTACAGCATAAAAAGAAGCAGCTCCCATAATAGAATCATAGAACCACTCAGTTGGAAAGAGTCATTTAGACCATCGAGTCCCATCCCCTGCTCAATGCAGGAAATCCGAATCAAAGCAGATCTGTCAAAATGTAGTAGTGCACAGCGTAGCTGTTAAAGCACAAGCACTGTCTCTTTTATCGTCTTCTCATGACAGTCAGCTTCTATTCTGTGGCCACTGAATATACTCAGGCAGCAGGAAACTGTGTTGAGCGGGTGGGCAGAATGACCCAGATTCCTTTCCTAAAGATGCTCTTCTATTTCTTCAAATCTTGGGTCCCCCACCCACAACTATTTCCTGCATTGGTAGCAGAGGGACCATGTTCATGACATTTATTTACCAGGAGCCCAGGTGGTGCAGTGGTTAAACTGCTGTCTTGCAACCAAAAAGGTTGTGAGTTCGATCCTGACCAGGATTCAAGGTTGATCAGCGTTTCATCCTGCCAAGGTTTGTATGTTGAGGGCAAAATGTTAATTAACTTATGAACTGCCCAGAGAGTGCACCAGATGTTGTGGGATGGTATAGAAGTGTGACTGTTCTTCTTTGCTTTATATTCTACCTATTGGAAGTACAGGAAGTGATATGCCTTCTGTTCTGGATGTCCCAGTTAGCAAGAAGCTGCAGAGACTCATCTGAGGAGTTTTGTTCCTTAACTTCAGGCATGATGTTGAGCCATGCCTAAAGTCTGTTATGGTCTCTGCCTCTAACTTTTGAAAATGATACGCTGAATTTTCCAGAATGAAATCCGCAAACTGGTTTACATGAAACGCCGCAAGATGATTGAAGCCTTCAACCTCCTGAAGGTCAAAAAAGGAGAAGCATTTGTGGTCAAAGAAGGCCAGTGGAAATGTCTCGTAAAAGAGGTGGCACCCACCATCAGCGCTTCTCATCGGGAGCTCCTCTTAAGGATCTCTGATGACAAACAGAGAGGCTGGGTGGGTGAGTAGTGGCTCATAGGTCCTTGATTCCAGGCTGTGCAGGTTCTGTTGCATATTGTTTTGATCCAAACTTCCCCCATAGACACTCAGAACTGAACATGACTATCCTTCAAGTGTTGTACTACCATGAACTAAAAGGACTGTTGGTAAGTTCTGAGGCAACTGGGAAGCATGAGGAGAGATAGCAGGTGATCAGAAAGTACTGGAGCTTCAGCTCTCCAAGTCCCAGTTCTGCTACACCAGTGGTGGCGAATCTTTTAAAGACCTTGTGTCCAAACAGATGGGCAGGGTGAACTCTGTGCTGTGGGAGGGAGGATGCACTTTCATTGGGCTGCTAGGCAGAGGGGTGGGGCAAACTCTGTGCTGGTGTGCCAATAGGTTCACTACTCTGCCATAGGTTTGTCACCCCTGTGCTACACCATTTCTTGATGGCTTTGTTACAATTAACATTCCAGGTTCTGAAGCTTTGATGTAGCAATCCACTCTAAAATGGTAGCCTTAACCTGCAGCTTTAAGTGGACCAATCCTTTTCTGCTGCCTCAGTCTGCCTCAGTACATAGAGGTATGGCCTGGAATAATTATAGAATTGTGGGCAGCTTATCAATTTATTTATATTATTTAATGGAATTCTGCTAAAACAGAATTAATATGTGAATGTTCTCTCTCTGGCTGCAATGTGCATGCGCAGACACACACATCTACAAACATTCCATGTGTGGCTATACCATCTCTCTCACACCAGCTGATTGTGTTCTTGTAGCAGGTTTGGTGTAATGACTGACTAAAAGCTAAGTATTAGCTTGAGAAGCTTCTAAATCAGTGTTTCCCAACCTTTGGTTTTTGGACTTCAATTCTCAGAAGCCTAAGTCAATTTCCCAAAGCACTGATCAGCCAATGTACTGGTTTAGGCTTCTGGGAACTAGTGTGCCTCATATTGGGAACCTCTGTTCAAAATGATCTTCCTTCTATTGTTTTGTGTATTACAGACAAGAAATCTTTTATACGTCTGGTCGATCTCTTAAATATAAAAGTGATTGCAATAAAATTTCACAACCATCCCCTGGACACGTGGCTTCCCCATATGTATAACTCTGCTTCCAGCCTGTTCATACGCTCTATGGTTCGGCACAAGTAAGTCTCCTTTACTTCCAGAGTTTGGAAAAGTTCCTTCTCTGGAGGGTGGTGCCCATTATAATAGAGGGATTCTGGTTGGGGCAGTCCAAGAAAGTGAACTTTCCCAGGTCTTTCCAAAGAACTACTCTTGTTGAATATCTCCCCCTGTCTATGTTGTTGTCTTAGGCGGCATCTAGCGAAGCTCCCTTTTAAACTTTGAAGATCAAACTACTTGGTAGGTGATGACCACATCAATTTTGTGTTTATTCTTTTTCAGAGGTTTTGTTTGGCTGTACGATGTAATCATACTGATCAATGCAGTCTTCATTGCCCTGGATGAGAAGAACCCATATATTTCCTACGCTGAATGGGTATTCCTTTATATGTACATAATAGAGATCCTCCTGAAGTTATATACGTATGAACCTAGGACCTTCTTTGCGAGGAATCAGTTCTGGAACTGGTAGGCTCATACTTACTTTTGTTCTGTTTAACAAAGCGGTGTCTGTGTTTTGGAAGGGAAAAGCAAAGGGTTGCATCCCATCGTTAGAGAACATTCAACAAGGAACCTTCTCGTAATACACGCTTTCCCAACTTTCATGTACTTATTTCCTTCCTCTTTTACCCCTTTCAGAATCTTTCATGTAAATCAGGGGTGCCCAAACTACAGCTCTTGGGCAATATCAGGCCCCCAATGCCAATTCACCCGGCCCCCAATGACCTAGCAACTCCCATAAGTGGATGGGGGACAGAGGCGTAGCTACCGCCGTATCTGCCGTATCAATTATACGGGGCCCCCGGGCCACGGGGGCCCCCAACGTGCGTAAGCAAAACAAATCTTTACCCTTCCTAGGGCCCCCCAAACAAATTTTTATACGGGGCCCTGCCAAGGCACGCTACTCTTCTGACGGGGGATGAGGCTGACAATGCACATGTGCATCTCGAACCACTTCCAGGAGTGGTGGGGATGCATTTGTGCATGTGCAGAGATGTCCAGAACCACTTCCAGGAGGGTGAAACCACTTCAGAATGATTCAGATGGATTTACACATGCACAGAGACATCCTGAACCACTCCCGGAAGTGGTTCCTGACGTGCATGCACAGATGTGCCCACTTCCGGGGGCATGGTCAGGTTGCTCAGCTGTTCCAGGGCATGGTCAAGCCCCCAGCGCAAAAGGTTTGGGCACCCCTGATGTAAATTGAACCTATATAGGCATGCTGATGTGATGTTTCAGTACAGATATATGCTTATTTAGGGTTTCTTATCTGGTGCTCAGAAAAATCTTTTTATGCTTCACAGACTCACTGCCCCTCCTGGTACAATTTTAATGAGATTTTTTCTTTTTTAAAAAACCTACACAACTGCTTACTACAACTGAGATGGTGCAACCATCCATTTGTTGGCCATCAGTTTTCTTTCTGTAAAGCAGCTATTCACTTGTGCTTCATGAGGGTGAATATGTAGCAGTATTTGTGGCTCCCTGCCTCGTGTTTGCACTCCATTTCTTGGCAAGACTAACTTGTCTCTCAGTCTCCTCAACTCACCTTCTCCGGGGAGAAAACTGGGTTCAGAAGAATAGCTTTGCGTCTTAGACTTTAAATTCCCAACTTCTTCCTTGTACTTGACTTCTCGGATGAGAAATTTTCTTTAAATCTCTTCAGTTTGCCTCTGGGGAAGGGTGTTTTGTGACTGGTGATGCCCATCATGGCAGTCATGTTGTGGAAGGAGCAATCCCTTTCACCCTATGGCAGGGGTGCCTAAACTTTTCAGGGTGCAGGCTGGCCAAGTGGTTCAGAGAGCCTGTGGGCTAGATCCAGCCCCCGATGCCAATTCATCTGGTCCATGATACCCTCGTTGCTCCCGGAAGCAGGATCATTTTACTTCCGCTTCCAGGAGTGATGAGGGCATCACGAATTGGTATTGGGGACCAGATCCGGCTCACTGGCCATAGTTTGGGCACCCCTGCCCTATGGCATCCATTTTGTTAGAATGACCTCGTCATACCACTTGTGCCTGGGCTACAATAGGCAGGTGCTTTAAAGCCTAGACATGCTTATTTTAACATGCCTTTTCTCATCTTTCCTAGGTTTGATACTTTGATCATCATTGCTGCCTTGCTAGCAACACTATTTAACACTGCACTTAAATCAGGTAAGGGTGTGTGTGAGAGAGAGAGGAGGGGGGAGATTGTGTGTGTGTGGGGGGGGCTCGTTTGACCTGTTGTCTTCTTGTGCCACCATGAAAAGGGGCTGCAGTGGCTCAGTCTTTAAAAAGCTTGCCTTGTTAGCTGAAAGGTCAGCAAATCAGCAGTTCAAGACCAGAGTACTGCATGTTGGAATAAGCACCTGTCTTTGTCCCAGCTCCCGCCAAACTATCAGTTCAAAAGCAAGAAATTGCAAGTAGATAAATAGGGGCTACTTCAGTGGGAAAAAGATCTTGGGGACATGAAAGGAGCCTCATTCAGGCATCCCCTGAGCGGAGTTTCTCCAGCAAAAATCCTTTCAACCTAGAATAATTTCTGAGACAAAATTATTACTATACCATGAAAAGGCAGTCCTAAGCTTTTGGTCTTCTTTTCATTTAATAACTGCATATGGTTTTGGCCAGCCCATAAATTGTGGTTAGTCTGAACTATGATTTATTGAAGATGTCAGGTTGTGGTTGGCTTGTTTCCTTTAAAAAAAAAATTCAGATTGTTCACCACTACTTGCGTTAGGATGACACAAAAAGCTGTAGATATTCAAACACAGGAGCAAGTCTGTGTGTTGTTCTTCATGACTCTGCAGCAGGTGGAGAAGGAAGCAGAGGAGTCCAAAGGAGTGTCAAGGTTCATCATTGTGACGATATGTATTAAACATTATTTCTCAAGCCAAACCAAACCTGAAAAGCCATTTTTGTGGTTTAAATTGTGAACGAGTAGATGGTTTTCAGATCTGTTGTGTTAAAGTAAGCCAGACAAAACCCATACAAATGAATCTTGTGCAACTCATTTTTAGTTACATCCTCGAGTTCAGACAGAGAAAACTAATTGTTCTATGGAACTATGTGCAGATATTTTATTTTTATTATTTATTTATTTTAAAAACTATACCCTGCCCTTCCGGTGCATGCACTAATTCAGGTTGGCTTACAAACATATAATAACATCAGAATAACAATGAATGAAACAATTAAATAAAACACTATAACACAAAAGTATAATACAAAAAACCCAAGGTAAAAGCATTAAAATGTGAAGACCTTTATATCAAAAATATAGACCTACAGCATCAGATATATAAAAATATTGTTTGAATATAATCCCCCTCTGGTCACCACAATAAAAACATCAGAGGTAGCAATAGCAGCAGATAGCCGTAGCTTCAGGGCAAATCCTATTGCAGCCCAAAATGTTTTAATAGCATGGAAACACCTGCGGAAATAAGTCTTCAGTGTCTTATGGAACACTAGCAAGGATGAGAGTGATCTTCTCTCCACTAGCAATTCATTCCAGAGGGTGTGGGCTATGGCAGAGAATGTTCTCAATTTGGTGACTGCTTTCTTCGCCTCTCTAGGTGTGACCACTTGGAGTTTAAACATCTGGGTGCTCTGGGCATAATTTCTGAGGAAGAGATTTTCCTTTAGGTTTGGCTGAGATGAACCCCTACATGGTCAAGGAGATGCCCCGGTTGGTGGCCCCACTTGGTCAACAAACTCTCCTTCATTTTCTTTCCATGCATGGGTGGGTGAGACAGAGGTGCTCCATCAGTATCTTGCTAGAGGCCATGATGCTTCCTGTGAAAGTATCTGAGTGAAAAAAAGGAAGCACCTGCTACCTCTAGCTCCTTGATTGAGGGGAGAGCATGAAATGAGAGAAGGGGGAAGTCTTGTGGAGGGAAATCAAGTCAAGCCTAGAGATACCACCTGACAAGTGCTATAAGAAAGCAACAGAGGAGAGTGCTTCTTCCGTGTCTAGACCAGACATGAACCTGCATAAATTAAGGAAGATTAGCTGTGTGATCCATGTTCAAATTGTAAAGATGCAAAGGACGCAGGAGGCAGGTGATACCTTTATTGGATCAATAAGAAAAACAAAACATTGACCTTTTGTAGTTAAAGACCACTTCCTCGGGCATGTATTAAAATGTTCATGGCATGGTGGTCTGCCAGGCTGTCTTCCTAAGAACAGCAAAATATTTCATGAAGTTAGGGTGACTGGGAGCAAATGGCCAGCTTCCAGTAGGAGTGGCATCCTAACTCAATTGAAACATTTTGCTGTTCTTAAGAAGAGAGTCTGGCAGACCACCACACTATGAACATTTTAATACATGCCTAAAGAAGTGGTCTTCTTGACCTACGAAAGTTCATGTATGGGCGTGTTTTACTTCCGCTTCCAGGAGTGGCAAGGGTGGCGTGAGCCATATGAATTGGTGTCAGGGGCCAGATCTGGTCCACGAGCCGTAGTTTGGGCACCCAGCTTTAAAGCGCTCCATTGTGAGGAAGGGGATGCAATATGCATGTAAAAACCCAGTGATCTCAATAACAATGTACTGTTTTTGTGGTTGTGTTCATTTTGATGATGTTGACACACTGATAATATGGGAAATGGTTGGCAGAATGTGTGAATGTTGGCAGAAACTGTTCTGAATGACTAATGCTTCCCAGGGTGGTGGTTTTTCCTCCTTAGTGTCTGTATACAACAGCCAACAAATACTGGACATTGTGTTCATCCTGCGAGTTCTTCGGCTCATAAGAATTATCGACAGTATACAAAGGTAAAATCCCTGTTGTTTTTTAATTAGAAGTGCAATAGGAGCTGTACAGATACAAACATTAGAACAGGTTAGGTTTAGTATGAATTATATAGTGAGCCATTGTGGCCTCATGAAACTATAGCATCATCTGCCCCATAGTTCTATATTCCATCAGCTTCACAGTACATGGAGGTGAGGGGGCACAGACTTTGCCAGGAGTAATATACTTGGCGGGCTGACATCTCCTTGAATGTCATCATCATCATAAATTGGAACGCCATTTCCTCATCATACAGATTTGCTCACCACTCTCCCTGAAGTTGTGGAATTTTTAGCAATAAAAAGAAATTAGGGAAATGCAAGGAAGGGGGAGCACATGTTGACCATCTCTACTCTGTGATGACTAGATGTGCCACCTTCTTCCTTTTCTGCCATATCCGAATCCGAACATTGGTGACCATCATGGCGATGAGCCATGAAGACTAAACCTGAGAATATAATGCCTTTATTCTGCCTTCTGCATCGCAGCATGAGACCCATACCACTGATCCAGCTCCATGAGTCACTTTCCGGTCCTGAGCCATTTTGGCACGCTAAGTCCTCCTCAGCCCCAGGCCAGTATTGATGAAGCTGCTTCTCTCCATCAAGATGGATTCAAGTGGGATTTAATCCACTTGGGGACCATCACCCTTCCCTGTGGACTTTGGCACCCAAAACCATTAGTCCTCAGAGTTCTCAGGTTAGTTAACTACTCCCTGATGCTTTGTGTTGAGTCACTGGTGGTATGGTCAGCTCCCGTGATGGCAAACCTAGGCACTCCAGAGATGTTCTTGGACTTCAATTCCCAGAAGCCCAAGTAACCTGTGAATCCACATGAATGGGTTTACTGCGATTCATCCGGCCCGTACGGGTGCATTTTACTTCTGTGTCCGGGAGCGACGAGGGCAGCACTGGCTGGATGAACCACAGTTAACCCATTCGTGTGGATTCACAGGGTGCTTGGGCTTCTGGGAATTGAAGTCCAAGTACATCTGGAGTGCCAAGGTTCGCCATCACAGGTCTACTCTATTACCATAGCAGGATTACCTGGCCAGACTGGGTTATTGAATACTGTACCTTGTTAGGTCCTGAAAGGTGTTCCCTCCCAGCCACCAGCTGCCGCATCTATTCTGTGGCATTATCATGCATTGTTTCCTCCTAGGTTTCGCGTCATCGTGAACACACTAATAAACATCATACCAACGATGCTGACCTTTGGTGGGCTGGTTTTGGTGAGCAGCTTTTTAAGAATTTAATTATCCCTCTGTACTCGATAGGGACTGCAGTTGCTTAGTGGTTAAGACACTGAACTTGATGACTGGAAGGTTGGCAAGTCAGCAGTTTGAGACCTTTCTTTGAGCATTGGTTGAAAATAAAAATTAAAAAATCAATGTTAATTAATTTTAGCAAGTTATTTCCCAGCTAAGGGACTGTGGTGGCTCAATGGTTAAAAAGCTTGCCTTGTTAGCTGGAAGGCCAGCAAGTTGGCAGTTCAAGTCTCAGGTACTACATGACAGTTTGAGTTCCCATCACTGTCCTAGTTCCTGCAAACCTAGCATTTTGAAAGCAAGAAATTGCAAGTAGATCAACAGATACCACTTCGGTGGGAAGGTAAACAGCATTCTGTGCTCCCTGGTCTAGTAATGCCTGCCATATGTCCACGGAAACGTCTGCAGACGCAGACAGCGCTGGCTTTTTGGCTATGAATGGAGATGAGCACTCGGGTATGACTGGTTTTCGAGCAAGGGAAACCTTTACTGTTACCTATTTTTATTGATTGGGAAGGGGCCTCATCTAGGAATAGCACAAAAGGGTTGGAGAAGGACCCCAACTCAAGCCCTTTAGAAAAATATGGACAATGAGGGACAAAGGAAAACCTTATTCTCGAGCCTAGAGAACCTGCTCTCAGTTGAGGGCAGACAAAATATTTCTGTCTTTTTTGTTCTGCCATAGGGTGACCCTCATGGGCCAAGAGGCAATAAATCAGTGTTTCCAAAATGTAAGACAAGTATACATAATAAATGTTGAGTGTTGCTCCCTGACAAGTCGCTTCCTCCTCTTCTTCACGTAGGTCGTGTATTACATATTTTCCATAGTTGGGATGGAGCTTTTTAAAGGGAAGGTGCAATTCTTGGCTGGAAACGCCACCCTAAAGGAGGCCCTGTACTGTGGAAACCCTGCTCTTAAAGATACTGCCTTTGCCCGAGCCAAATACTGCAATAATAACTTCAACGACATTGCATCGTCTTTTGTTGTCCTTATGGAATTAACTGTTGTCAACCAGTGGCATGATATCCTTTGCTTGGCCAGGCATGGTGCGTGAAAGGGGGAAAACTAAAATGTTGCTTTGGAAGGAAGTAAAATAGTGTGGGAAAGGCTGCTCATATTTTGGCCATGCTTCACATTCTCATTTTGTATCCCAAGAAGAGAAGAAATGGTGCATCTTCTAGGACACTGGGGTTTTGATGATTCATCCCCATGCGTATAGGCAGAGTTATGAAATATTACTGTTTGAGACCGCACTTCTCCTATATTTTTTAAAAATGTAACTTTTCTGATCCAAAGCTGTCACTGAATATCGCATCCTGTGAACATCTGTTTTGCCAAGTGGCTTGTTTTTAATGGGTAGACCCTAAGCAGGGCTTTGACATGAATAAGGCCTAAATCAGAGGTTCCCAACCTTTTCAAGCCAGGGGCCAGGTCACGCTCCCTCAGTCATCTTTGGCGGCTGGATGGCCATTCTGGCCTGCCTACACAATGGGGGTGGCCATTTTGAGGTGGCTATTTTGTCCCAATACTTCAAAGGCCATTTTGTTTCTCCTTGGAAGGCGGTAGGGAGACGCCAACCCTCAAAGGAAACTTTGGACCTTCCTCCCCGACTGAGTTGGATTGCCTGTTTGGGGGAAAGGGTGAGTAGGGTTTCCTAGTCCTTCCTTGTGGGATTGGGGCCCCAGAAGGGGAAGGTTGGGCGAAACAAGGCCAGGAGCCCCCCGGTTCCCCCCCCCCGGCGCCATTTCATGTGGCTCACTGTCAGAAGCTGTACTGTGTATGGTTCCTTTTTTATGTAAACAAGTTTGAAATGCTGTTTACAGGGGGTGGCCCATAAGTCCCTACCCATCCATATACTTGTGTCCAGCACTGTATAATCTGTGTGCTGTGGGGGTAGGGACTTATGGACCACTGTGTACATTAAAAAGAAACCACACATGGCACTTCCGGGGGAAGCAGTGGTAGTCACATGAAATGGTGCTGTTGGCCAGATCTGGCCCATGGGCTGTAGGTTGGGAACCCATGGCCTAAATAGATGGGCTTAGAAGCTCAGTGTGCAAATGGGTTCCATCTTTTATAGTCCTTAACATTGTGACTTCTGGCCAGTGGATTTGCCCATGTGACTCACCAGGCAGCAAAACTGTACTTCATCATCTTTCACATTGTCGTCGTCATCATAATAATTAAGTAAGTCTCATTCAGGTGCAGATGTTGGTCTTTGCCTTGTTCCAAAGTGGGAGTCCCATCACTTGGTTGTGTGTCCATTGTGTTTTAATTCACCAAAACTGTGAATGTCTCACCCTGTTGTTGTTGTTGTTTAGCATCTTCATAGCATTCATTCTGGAAGCTTTCTTTGTGGAGTATTCTCTTGAAAAGAGCGAAGTAGAGACTGCCATTGAGAAAAAAATTCAGGAACTTGGTGTAGGGATCCAAGAGTAAGTAATCCGAGTGCGAAATGAAAAACCCCTTTTCATCTCATGTATGTGACCCATTGTTGGTTTGCTGTTTTGTAATAATTACAATAAACTGAGTAAGCCTCAACTATGGAGTAAGAACTCAGCACCAGATCTGTGTCTGCTGGGCTATATATGCATTCATGAGCCTGGACTCCATACACAACCTGCAGAGTTCTGCTGCCTTAGGGAAATGATTTAAGATGTCATGAAAACACAGAAAATTGTGTATTAACTTTCAAATACAGTAAAACCCTGGTTACGGAATTAATCCATTCCGGGACGTTTTCTGTATAGTGATTTTTCTGTAATGCAAAGCACAATTTCCCATAGGAATACACTGAAATTTTTTAAAAACTTCCAGATGTTAGAAAACAGCAAACAAACAAACAAACAAATGTAATTTTTCTGTTCAAAACTCTTTCTAAAATGGCAAAAGCACAGCAAAAAATTACAAACTGCACTTTAGAAAGAGTTTGGGACAGAAAAAACAAGGGTTTTTTTTTGCTCTTTAGTGCGCTTCAGACCAGTTTTTTAAATTATTATAACTGTATTTTCAAGACATTCGTTACATTTCCGTCAGCAATAGCCAGCATCTAGTGGCCAGCACTGGTAATTGCAGCAAAAGTCCCACCTAACAGCTGATTAGTGGTGGTGGGGATTTTCAGCACTTCCTGGTTGCATGGAGAGCTTCTGCTGGAGCCAAAAAATGAAGAATTTTTTCAAAAATGGAGTGGAAATACTCCAAACACCCTCCCACCACCCTGGGAAGTATCAGAACACCCCAAACAAACTATCCATATTGTGAGGTTTTTCCATAAATTGGAACGCCATTTCCTCATATTTTCCTTCCGTAAATCGAGTTTTCCATTAACCAAGGCGTCCGTAACCTGGGGTTTTACTGTATATTTAATAGCAAGAGCATTCTGTGACACAAACATTTCTGGGAGTTTTCTGCACTGGGTGTCAAAATGGCTTATGAAACCTTGACTTTCTGTTTTTCCTCAGGTAGCAAAATATATTTGGCTGGCCACCTCTGGCCTTATCTGCTTGCCACAGCTAACTGTAGGAGGCTAGTATCCTGTTGGTGTGAATGCACTGTGAGGTCTCCCGCATGTGGTTTCTTCTTCCCGGCTGCTTGCACAAAGAGAATCACTTGCCTCATGCAGGAATGGAAACACCAGTCTGGCCAGGTTATCCTACAATAGTAATAGAGTAGACCATACTGCCTACAGTAGTAATAGAGTAGACCATACTGCTGGCAACTCAACACCAATTTTCAGGTAGCGGTTAAGTAACCTGACCACCCTGAGGACTAATGGCCTTGGGTGGCAAAGCTCACAGGGAAGGGTGATGGTCTCCAAGTGAATTAAATCCAGTGGTGGGCTCAAAAAATTTTTACTACCACAATGTGGGCATGGTATGGTGGGCATGGCCAGGGGGAAAGCCCTGCGTTGCACCCAAATTAGGACTACTTTATTTCAAAACTTGGATGGACAGGGCCAGCCAGAATTTCTGCTGAACTGGTGCGAACCTGCTGATGCCCACCACTGATTTAATCCTATTTTAATCTATCTGGATGGAGGGCATCAGCTCATCAATACTGGCCTGTGGCTGATGAGGACTTTGTGTGCCAAAAGGGTTCAGGGCCGTTAAGTGATTCGGGGAACTGGCTCCATGATACTGGTATCACGCTATGATACAGAAGGCAAATGGAAGACCACTGTGTTATAATCCCCAGGACAATCTTCATCGCTATGAGGATAGCCAATACTTGGAATCAGATACGGCACTCAAAGAAGGAGGACTGGAAACCCCATTTGTTGTCAGTCTAGCAATCTATGGCTTACAGAGCCATAAACTCAAGATTGCCAGAGTAAAGTAGGATGACTTTGCCTGCAAAGAAGTTATGCTCCACATTTCCAACTGGATACCAGCCTAAATATTTTATCTCTACAACATTCAATAATTGTTACTTCTAATTTAGTTGCTGGTTGCATAACCCCTCTGTCTTTTGTAATAACAATGTGACATGATACATAAAAAGGATATTGTCAGGTGTAGGGAAAAGCCTTTCTAAGGCACCACTTTGAAACTACTGGAAATTAGTATAGTGTCAACTGTAAAGTCATAAACTGGAGATCAAAGAGTCTTCAGTAGGATTTGTGTTACATTTCCATATTATAATTATAATATTAATTGCATATCATCAATTGACTAATTATGGTGACCCTTTCTGGGATTTTCTAGGTAGAGAATGCATAGAAACAGTTTACCATTTACTTCTGGGACATTACGAGACTGAATAATTTCCCCAGATTTACACAGTCTGGTTCATCTCCCAGGAGGCAGAGTGGGGAATCAAACTCCCAACCTTTGGTTCCACAGCCAGATGCCTAAACCACTGAACTACCCAGGCGTAGCACTGAAAATTTGTTAAAATACTGAAGCATTGTAGAAACCTCCTTTCTCGTGGTCTTCTGACAAATATGATGCATGCTTATGAAGCTGAAGGGGTACTTTGTCACATTTTCTTGACTCCAACTCTATTCTAGAGCAAGCCTAAATATTATTTCTCAAGAGAAAAGTAAGACTCTTGAGTAAAAAGTCCTAATCTTCTGTAGGAATAGAGTTCCTGGAAGCCTCTAAGAATGATGATTGGCTTTTTGACAAGGCAATTGACAAGGCTGTCAGTCTTGTTTTTGTGCTACTACAGTATATAACATGGAATGGTTGCCTGTAATAAAACCTACAGTACAGTATTATAAAAGCATTTGAAAGGCAGATTTATTGCAAAAAGGCAGGAGGTTTTTGAATGGGAAGGTTGATCAAGATAGAGATGCTAAGGCTACTAACACCAAGAAATAAGACCAAACACATACAAAGCCAGAAGCTAGACTCTTCAGTTGTGCAATCAAAAGCAGATTGATACAACTGATCGTTAAAAGCAAACAGTACATGAGGGAAATTACAGAAATAACATACAGCCTGTTTTGCTTTTGGAGAGATTGTTTCAGATGTAGAGCTGCTACTTCCTTAATCAAAACAGCCCAAATGTTATCTAGCCTCCATTAGAAGAGAGAAACATCCAGTAGAGTTCAGTCTGATATGTTTTAAAGCCTTTCTGTTTTGTTTTGCTTCTTAAGGGATGAACTACTAGATGGTACACTTGTAGACAACATGGAAACCAGTGAAAATGATCTCGGAGGCGAAGAAGGTACAACAAGGGTGAAACCTAAAGGACTGATGTTTAAAATTGCCTCCAAAAGTGAGTGTGCTGTTATGAAACCTATCCATACTCAAATACAGTTTACATTGCTGAATTTTTGGAAAACATCTTCAGTCTTTCTGAGATTGGTGCCCTTTCTTCTAATGGAGATGAACCATAAGGCTAATGGATTGGTTCATCCAGAACTTGAAAAAGCTACTTTTATCAACCGCAATGTCCATAATCCTCCAGTCAGAATGGCCAGTTTCTTGGAAATTTTGGTCCAAGAAGTAATTTTTCCAAGTTCTGTTTAAATCACTATATCCTGCAAGGATCAGCACTGGTTATACCACTGTTTCCCAACTTTTTGTCATTGGATTTCAATTCCAAAAAGCAATCATCAGCCAAATGTACTGACTTAGACTTCTAGGAATTGAAGTCCAAGAAGCAAAGGCTGGTAAACATAAAAAAGGGAAGATCATAAGAGGAATCAGTTTTGTTTGGTATGGTTTCTTGTTTCATGTTTACTTTATAACACAACTTACTGCTTTTCTAATATTATCACACCATGTGTGTTGCATAGAACGGTAGTCAATCTCTTAAAGAGTCTAAGATGATAAGGCTAGTCTCAGGCATTTTGGTGCCTGAGGCAATGAACGAGGTGATAACAGTTGCCCTTCTCATTCCATACACAAAAGCCGATTCCCAGTTTGAATCAGTGTTGATGGTGGAACTGCATTTTCTGCCTCCTTAAACACAGCAAACTAACTTATAGGGCACCAGACAGGTTATGAAGCACACAGTTGTTCTCTTCATACCATGTTGCAGTCTTGTGCCTTCTCTGTTGTAAGAGGCAGCTATCACACTTTGCCGTGGTTGGGCTAGCCCTCCAAAATGGCAAATTTCAATTCCATTTGCTCCATCTGTACAAGGAGAGTATGAGGATAAACTGTAGTCATGGTCTATTGATTTCTATTATTGTTTCCCCTCTTTTTTCTGATACCAGGATGATTTAATTCTTGCCCTTCTTGCCTTTTACCCAAGTGAGGCCAAAAAGGAATTTGGGATACATTCAGTAGGAAAAAAAGGAGACCATATGCATTTTTCTTTCTTTCTAAACACATCAGTAGCTAGTTTGGAGCAGAGATATGAAGGCATTTCAGCTGTTCTGGGCAGGAGGGTGATAAAAATAAAATAAAACAATAAGTGCAAAATAATTATTACACACAGTGGTGTGTCCTGAGATCTTCAATTAGGTATTTTATTGTACACATTTGTCAGTGGAGAAATGCCATGTTCTGCTTTTTTTATTTTGGCTCCAGGATACCGGACAGTTGATGCTCTACTTCAGCGCATGTTTGAAGCAGAAATACCTCCTGAAGATGAAGGCCCTTCGTTGGGAGAGATCTTAAACCTTTCCCCAAATGACACCTATCCAAAGAACCCAACCTTTGACAGTGCTACTTAATATGGAGAATGAAGGGAAATAACTGGAAACCCCTTGGAGACAATAGATTCCTTTTTTCAGACTTCTGTGGCTTACTAAAGGCCACCTTCAGGGTTTGCCACAGGGATCATCCACCACTTAGAAGGATGAGGTTTTGGTGTTCTGTTCACTGGTTCCTGCCTCCACTGAACTAAACATTCCACAGCAATCAGTATTTGTTCTTAAAAGAAAACATGTATGAATTTAAATTGTATGAAGTGTCTTATTTTTGTAAACAGAAAATCATATCAAATGTGCCTAAAATACTTGACTTTGTCAATAGACAAGTACCATAAACATCTAGCATGCTACCTAGTATTAAAACCTGCACAAAAATGTCTTGTATTTATATCTGTAATCCAAATTGTCTACACTGAAGCTTTTCTTGAACACATTATCAACTAAGATGGGGACTGCAGTAATAAATCTATAAAGCCTAATTTGTTGTCTTGATCTACAGGAATGTCAATCAAGGGGGGGGGGAGAGAATTCATTTTTCCCTTAACTAATTTATAAATTTTACATTTTTATACAAATTGATATTAAACTACTGAGATATTTCAAAAGATTTATTATTTAGGGTTGTGGTTTAAAAAGGTTAACACACAAGGTACAGTAATACCTCGGATAATGAATGCATCAGACAACTCTAAAATCGGATGATATCAGGGAATTTGAGGAACACTTTTGCACCACACATCATTAAGATATTGTGTGATGCAAACGTTTCCCTCAAATTCTCCAATATTGATCTCTGCCCCAAAACCTGCAGGGCAGGAGACCAGCTCTGCTGGCTTTGGGGCAGAGATCTCCGGAGGCCTTCTTGCTGGGGTGGAGGGGGGCACAAGGGGGCCTCTGTAGAGCCAAGTGTTGGACCGCCGGTTTCCTTGGGGTGAGAGAGAGAGAAAGCGGCTGCTCTCCCGCCCAAGGAAATGGGTAGTCTAAATGTTGGACCACTGGTTTACTTGGGGTGAGAGCCTGCGTGTGCACTCTCACCCCAAGGAAACCAATGGTCTTGAGTGTCAGGCTGCTGGTTTCCTTGGGATGAGAGTCCACCTGCACACTCTCACCCCAAGGAAATGGGCAGTCTGAGCATCAGGCCACAGGTTTCCTTCGGGTGAGAGCCCGCGTCTGATCCCTAGCTAGATTTGGGGGAATACGCACGGGTGCGCTCACGTGCATTCCCCCAAACCAAGCCGGAAATCAGACTCTGTGATTCCCAACATGGTTTGGGGGAATTTGTGTGGGGTTGCCCGTGTGCATCCCCCCAAACCAAGCTGGGGATCAGATGCTGTGATCTCCAGCTTGGTTTGGGGGAAACCGCACAGGGGCACGTGCCCACATTCCCCCACACCAAGCCAGGGATCAGACGCTGTGATTCCCAGCTTGGTTTGGGGAACTGCTCAGACCGCCTGTTTCCTTGGAGTGGGAGCACGCACACAGGTGGGCTCTCACCTGAAGGAACAGTGGCCCGATGCTCAGACCACCCATTTCCTTGGGGTGAGAGCCCACGCATGCACTCTCACCTCAAGGAAACGGGCAGTCTGACTGTCAGGCCACCGGTTTCCTTGGAATGAGAGCCCCTGTGTGCACTCTCACCCCAAGGAAATGGGTGGTCTAGGCACTGGGCTACTGGTTCCCTTGGGGTGAGAGAGCCCCCCGTGCATACTCTCATCCCAAGGAAATGGGCAGTCTGAGCATCGAGCCACCAGTTTCCTTGGGATGAGAGCCCATGTCTGATCTCCGGCTTGGTTTGGGGAAACATGCATGGACATGCTCATGCACCTTCACCCAAACCAAGCTGGGGATCAGGTGCTGTGATTCTCAGGTTGGTTTGGGGGAAATGCGCATGGGTGTGCCCATGTACATTCCCTCAAACCAACCCGGGGATCAGACACTGTGATTCCCAGCTTGGTTTGGGGAAACCACTCAGACTGCCAGTTTCCTTGGGATGAGAATGCACACATAGGCTCTCGCCTCAAGTAAATCAGTGGCCCGACGCTCAGACCACCCGTTTCCTTGTGGTAAGAGCCTGCGCACACACTTTCACCCCAAGGAAACGGGCGGTCTGAGTGGTTTCCCCAAACCAAGAATCACAGCGTCTGATCCCCAGCTTGGTTTGGGGAAATGTAGGCGGGGGCGTCATCGTCCACACTGATTCCCCAAACCAAGCCGGGGATCACAGCGTACAAGTAGACATATCTACATTTTTCCCCTTTCCCCATCTCTCTCTTCCCCAATTTCTCTGCTGACCATCAGGGAAGGGGCAGTGTTTTTCTTGCAGAGGACAAAACTCATCATTTGGAGAGGGCTTTTGAAATTTGACAGAGGAACATGAGATCAGACTGAGGGCAACATCTGGCCGTAGAGCAGTGATGGTGAACCTTGGCACTCCAGCTGTTCTTAGACTTCAATTCCCAGAAGTCCAAGCCATCACTCCTACTGATCAGGGCCTCTGGGAATTGAAGTCCAAGAACACCTGGAGTGCCAAGGTTGGCCATCACTGCCCTAGAGCAAAACCATGTGTTTCTCCCCACCTTCACAGTTTCCCTTCTTCCAACATAAGATTGGGCTGCAGTGGCTCAGTGGTTAAGAAGTTTGGCTTGTTAGCTGGAAGGTCGGCAACTCAGCAGTTTGAGACCTGGGTACTGCATGACAATTTGAGAGTCCGTCTCTGCCCCAGCTCCTGCCAACCTGGCAGATTGAAAGCAAGAAATTGCAAGTAGATAAATAGGGACCACTTCAGTGGGAAAAGATCTTGGGGACATGAAAGGAGCCTCATTCGGGTGTCACCTGAGCAGAGTTTCTCCAGCAAAAATCCTTTCAAACCAGAATAATTTCTGCTATATTCCTAACAGCATGACTACTAAGCCATATTCTTTCTCTAGTGTCTTTTCATTGACTGTGCTAAATATTGCACTACAAGATAAATTATTCCACAAAAATAGATGCAAAAGAAAAAACAGGCTCCTTAAAATAGAGATGGATGAACCATCTGATAACACAAGTAAATGGGCAATGGAATAAAGAAATAGGTACAGTCAAACTTTGCTTAATGAGTGACCAGCTTAGCGAAAAGCTCGCATAATGAGTGGGTTTTTCGCTAACCGGTCTGACTCGCATAACGAAAATTTGAGTGTCAAAAGGGCTCAGGACCAGAAAGTGACTCAGAGAACTGGATCAGTGTTATGGGGGTCATGCTGCAATGTGGAAGGCAGATGAAATGCCACTGCATTATATTCTCAGGACAGTCTTCATGGCTGATCACCATGAGGATCACCAATATCTGGATTTGGCATAAGAAGAAGTAAGGGAAATTTATTTATTACACTTATATCCTGCCCCTCTAGGGGAAAAAATCATCCCTACTCAGGGCAGCTAACATCATAAAACCAGTCATACAACGATCAAGAGTTAAAAATTACACACAATAAAACTTCCAATAAAATCATCACTACACATTACAATAGCCAGAAAGTACTGAGGTCCAGGACCCCTAAAACTCAACCTATTTAGGACAAAGAGGATCTGGGCAGCATTTCTAACAACCAGAAATAGGCAGCACTTTCTCAAAGGCCTCCTCAAAGAGCAGTGCTTTTAGTTGATTTTAAAAAGACTGCAGGGATAGAGCCTGGTGCAGCTCAGCTGGAAAGGCTTTCCACGGCATTGGTGCCACCACCAAGAAGGCCCTTTTCCCTGTCACGGCCTTTCTAGCCAGTCTCAGGGTCAGCACCTGAAGTTGTGCCGACATTGAGGAGCAGGTGATGCGGGCTACTGTCCTGAGTGGAAGACTTCTGCAAGGTAAGAAGGACCCAAACCATTTAGGGCTTTAAAAGTTAGCATTAACACCTTGTACCTAATACGGAAAGGGACAGGTAGCCAGTGCAGGTCTGCCAAGGCAGGGTTGCCCATTTGCAGAGAATTCTGTACCTTCCAAGGCATCTGTGGAAAGAGGAGAAGGAGAATGACCATGAGGCAGACCTAGAGGAAGGTGGAGAGAGAACATCAAAGACATATTCCAAGAACACCAAATAGCCCCAGTGGAGGTTGCTAGAAGTGCCAGAACAAAAACCTTGCCTCACCCTTGACACCTGATGGGGTAAAAGAGGAAGCAAAGAAGGGAAAGTTATTTTTAAGAAGTAATTAGTCATATATTTCTGGAGGACAGCCACGTAAGGCTACAACTTCATGAACAGATACTTTGGGATTTGCTCCACAATCAGCACAGGTGAATCTCAATGATTTTTTCAGTGATCATGATGTAAAAAGGCCAATGTGAATCAGCCTAACCCCTTTTCTTCCTATTTGGTGCCTCCTGCCCATCATTGGAGACTACTATTTTAAAAATGTTTAGAATGATTTGAACCCCCACTCCCACTCCCACCCCCTTATAACCATCTGTTTTATTCTACAAAGATATGGAATGGATGGGAAGAACTATTTTGTGTTATGGCTATGTTTTACGTTTCTGTGTGAGAGCACCCATTTCCGTAATCCTTTGTCATCCTGAAGGGTTTTTTTCTGTAAACTGCCAAGATTATAATCTTATTGCTACATTACTTTATGAGTTTATGTGCTCATTGGATAAAATAAAATAATTTTATCATTGAATAAAATAAAACACAATAGGCTTTCAAATCCTATCAAAACGCATAATGTCTCTCATAACAACCTTAAAAATGATATGAAAACAATGTTTCAGAAGAATTGTAGCCCCTTTCTAGGTACTGAACTTTGTAAATTACAAAGTATTGTATCTTAAACTCAGGTCACTTTAAAAATACAATACTGTGTAGCCTTAGAAAGCATGCCTCCAAACTATGCAATAGCATTCTTCTTCTTTTGCCATATACAATTCCGGATACAGTATTGGCAATCTTCATTGGGATTGGCCATGAAGACTGTCCTCCAAATATTATGTTGTGGTCTTTCATTTGCCTTCCACATCACAGCGTTACACCCATACACTGATCCAGCTCCATGAGTCACTTTCTGGTCCTGAGTTCTTTTGGCATGCAAAGTCTTCCTCGGCCTCAGGCCAATATTGGTGAAGCTGCTGCCCTCCATTAAGATGCATTCAAGTGGGATTTAATCCACTTGGGAACCATCATCCTTCCCTGTGGACTTTGCCAAGGTCACTAGTCCTCAAGGTTGTCAGGTTAGTTAATTGCTGCCTGATGCTTGGTGTCAAGTCACTGGCAGTGTGTGTGTGTGTGTGTGTGTGTGTGTGTGTGTGTGTGTGTGTGTGTGTGTGTGTGTGTGTGTGTGTGTGTGTGTGTATTGTCACTAAGATGCTGACTGGGAGGCGGAAGGTCAGCAGTTCGATTCCCGAGTACTGCAGGACGGAATGAGCTCCCATTTCTGTCCCAGCTCCTGCCAACCTAGCAGTTCAAAAGCAAGAAATTGCAAGTAGATTAATAGGGACCACTTTGATGGGAAGGTAACAGCGTTCCATGCGCTCTGGTGTCTAGCCATGCCTGCCACATGACCATGGAAACGTCTGCAGAAGCAGACAGCGCTGGCTCTTCGGCTTAGAAACAGAGATGAGCACTGACCCCTAGAGTCAGATACGACTGGCTTTCGAGCAAGGGAAACCTTTACCTTACACACACACACACATTCCGATCAGATTACTATCTCTTATCAAATGATATGATGCAGTGGTGGGTTTTTGTTTTGTTTGTTATTCTGTTCAGTTAATGTCAAACTGACATGTTGGCCTAGGCCTAATAGAACAGACTTATATAGTTATATTTAGGTTTGCAGAATACTTTACTCTTCTTTCACAGCTGGTCAGGTCATGTCATCACGTATGTACTTTCTTAGGGGCTTCTGAGAAGAGGTTTGTCCTTGGCATACTCAGGGCACCTGTACAAATTCTTAGTCTTATTTTTAACAAATCATACTCCTGCCTTCTGGTCTAATAACTGGCAATAACAATTCTTGACCGGCATTAATATCATTGGGGCTGCAGTGGCTCAGTGGGTAAGAAGCTCGCCTTGTTAGCTGGAAGGCTGGCGAGTCAGCAGTTCGAGACCTGGGTACTGCATGATGGATTGGGCACCCGTCTCTGTCCCAGGTCTTGGGGACATGAAAGGAGCCTCATTTGGGCATTCCCTGAGCAGAGTTTCTCCAGCAAAAATCCTTTCAATCCCTAATAACTTCTGACATGAAATTATTATTGTTAATCTAATTTCCACCCTCTTTCCCTTTTGTTTACTCTCAGATGTGCTTTGCGCAGCCTAGCAACGGCTACCGCTTCAAACCTTCGAACGGCCTAATAACACATCCTTTGTTCTGATTGGCTCCTCCGCTGGAGGCATCTGGCCAATCCCGAGGAAGTCTGCAGGTCGCGGCGGCTGCGCGGGCGATTTAAAAAAAGGTTTCCTCCCCGCACACGCTTTGTGACAGTTATGGCCGAGGCAGTGGCGGCATCTGTGGACGGGGCGGCCATAATCATGGATCCCTCCGCCCTTGCACAGTGAGTAGCGAGGCAGAGGCGATTGGTTTCACTCCCGGGGGTGGGGTGGGATCTTTTCTGTCTCGTGTCTAAAGGGAGGCGATCCCAGCCAGAGTTGCTTTAATTTGGGCTGCATTTAGAAAATAAAGGAGGGGTGCCCTCTTCACACGCGCAGAGACTACATCGACGAGGAGTCGTGCTCTCTGCGCATTGTTTAGAGGTGCTCTCCTTGTCAGTCAATGCTAGAGAGGAAACTGCTGGTATATGTGTGGATTTATGAATACTGAAAGATTTTTGTTTACTTGCATCTAATCAGACTTAAATACACAGCCACATCGTGTGTGCGTTGAAAGGCAGTGTGGAAGAGGAAATGTGAGACACCCAGGAGGAGGAGAAAAGAAGCTGGGAAGCCAACAAGGATAGAGGAAAATAATACACAACCTGTTGGGTTTCTCATCTTGGTGGACTTATTATAGTCCCTAAGAAGAGGGGCAAAAGCCACAACTAAATAGGAGAGGGAAAGAGTCTCACCATCAGAAATACATTCAAAGATACCTCAGATATATTAAAGATCCCATTGGGAAAAACTTTTAACTCCCGGGCCACTCCAACGCCAGCACCCCCGACCCTCCTGCTGAACTTAAGAAGGACTCTGGCGATGGGCAACAGGATCTTGCCACCCTGTCCTCTGGACTCTTGGCCAGGGTGTAGTAGAGGCTACGGCAGTACTACATTGCTGCATTATAGGGTTGTATATTATTAGTATTGCTATGGGTTGTCTATGTAAGATAAGTATGGTATGATTTTTGTGATTATTATTATTATTATTATTATTATTATTATTATTATTATTATTATTATTATTATTATTATTATTATTATTATTATTATATATTGGATGTAGGTTGTGTATTATTATTTTGTTACGTGCTGCTTGTGTAGCACATGTATTGTATTTTTTTGAATTGATGCTAACTTTATGTGCTATTGATTATTTATTGACATGTTGTGTTTGTGAACTTGTAATTTTGTATAGGTTGTGAACCGCCTTGAGTCGGTCCCACCGAGCAGGGCGGTATAGAAATCGAAATATTATAATAATAATAATAATAATAATAATAATAATAATAATAATAATAATAATAATAATAATAATAATAATAATAATAATAATAATAATAAATCTATTTACGGGCAAAAGGAGCTCTTCTAAGCATGCACAGAGCGTGGGGCTTCTTATCGCTTCATTTTCTGGCCATGGGAAGAATTCACCCCTCTTTCTCTTCCTCCTGTGCTTTTCTTCTGTGGGGTCCCAATCCCAAGTATTGTCACAGTAGGATCACCAAAGACTAGTATAAAAGGGATATTTGTGGTCCAAAGAAAAGTCTCCCCCCCCCCCAACTCTGATTTTTAGTTAAGGCCTTCTGATATTGTTGATCTGCATTTCCCATGAGCTATTGCAAAGTAACTTGCACAGGATAGTGGGGGCTGCAATTCAGCAATACCTGGAGGGTGAGAAGCTGGTTATTTGTGGTTACATTGTGAATGGTGCCTGGTGGCTTAGTGGTTAAGATGCTGAGGTTCACCACTGGAAGTTTGGCCGGGCAGCAGTTCAAGACCCAAGTGCTGTGTGACAGAGTGAGCTACCATTGTCGCTCCCAACTTTTGCCAACCTAGCAGTTCAAAAAAGTAGATAAATAAGTACCACTTTGTCAGGAAAGATAAGTTTTCTGTGCACTCAGGTATCTAGTCATGTTTTCCACATGACCACAGAAATGTCTGCAGACACAGACAGCACTGCCTCTTTAGTTGTATGGTCTTTTTTTCCTATGGCCCTGCATCTCTGCTTTTACCAACAACCTTTTAACAATCCGTTGGCCAGATGAATTGGCGCCAGGGGCCAGATTTGGCCCCCGGGCCATAGTTTGGGCACCCCTGTGTTAGACTGTGTTATACGTCCTGCACTTGGGGATGATTGAGAACAGATCCTTCCCTTCCTCTTTATGATTATCTCTCAGGTACCTGAAGAATATTGTACTATCATATCCCCTCTCAGTCTCCTTTTCCCAAGGCTAAACATGACTAGTTCCTTCAGTCTTTCTTCATATGGCTTAGTTTCCAGTCCCCTGATTATCTTTCTTGTCCTTCTCTGTACCTACTCTAATTTGTTTGCATATTTATTAAAGTGTGGTGCCCAGAATTCAAAACATCACTCGAGATGTTGTTTAACTAGTGCTGAATAAAGGGGAACTAGTACCTCATAGGTACTAGGTAGTTGTGTTATAACTCAATTTAAATGCTGCCCTGACTCTATTTTGTCTTGTTCCACAGGATGTTTGAAGCACGTATACAGAATTACAGTGGTGATGACCCATTTGATCCTTGGTATAGGTTGGTCTTTTCTTTGAGTGTACTTCTTTAGTCCAGATTCTGAATTTCCTGAAATACATGAAACTGATTAACCATCTTGTTTTTAGGTATCTTCAATGGTTAGAAGAACTGTCAGAGGAAGTACAGGGAAGAGAGAGTTCCAGATCACATTTACTGGAGAGGCTTATGAGGAGATTTTTGAATGAGAAGAGATACCATCAGGATGAAAGATTCATCGACTGCTGTGTGAAATTTGTATGTACACAGGGTACAAATCACATTTATGAAAGGTTTAGTCCAGAGGTTCCCAACCTGTGGGCCCAGTCCAATCCGCGGTGCCAATTTATCTGGCCCATGGTGAGAACCTCACCACCACTGGAAGCACCCCGCTGGAAGTGCCGAAAACGCCTTGAAAATTTACAGAAATGTATCAAAAATGTCCGTCCGTCCCCCGCCACTTTGGGAAGTGGCAGAGGCCACAAAAGCAGCCCAAAAATGCAGTGATTTTGACCATCAACCAAGGCAAGGGGAACCACATGACTGGCCTACACAGCCATGTGGAGGGGGGGACATGTCCGGCCTGTGGCACAAAAACATTGGAAACCCCTGGTTTAGCCTATGTCAAAGAATATATTAGTAGTTTGTTAATGTATTCACATATGTGTGTTTTGTAGGCTGAGATCCTGGACAACCCAAGTCAGTTTTTTGACTATACATCCATCCAAGGAATTGGCAACAAGTCATCTGTGATGTACATTGCATGGGCCCAACATCTTGGCATGCAGGGATTCAGTTCTCTCTCCATTGCTGTTATTGAGAAGGGTATTTGCAGTGGAGCACAGCCGATTGAACAACTACACCAGCAGTACAGGTATGCCTATGTAAGGCCTGTGATTACTTACTTGGACTTAGATCATCCCATGTTATGTAGCATATCGGGCAGCAAGGGATCTCCAATAATTTCGGTCTTGAGAGGGTGCCTAGGCATCCTCTCATGTCATTTCCAGGGTCTTTAACTCTCCCAGTGAAAGTTCTTCTCCATGTATTCTTCTCCGTGGTGGCTTAGTGATTAAGATGCCAAGCTTGATAATTGGAAGGTTGGCAGGTCAGCAGTTTGAGAAGTGAGTGCTGCACAAGGGAGTTAGCGCCTGTTGTATGTCCCATTTCCTGCTAACCTGGCAGTACAAAAATAAGAAATTGCAAGTAGATAAATAGGTACCATTCCATCAGGAAATGTAACAGTGTTCCATACGCTCTGGCAAATAGTCTTACCTGCCACATGACTTCAGAAAGGCTCCAGACACAGACAGTGCTGACCTTTTGGCTGTAACGAGAAATGAACACCCAGATATGACTGGGTTACAAGCGAGGGGGACCTGTCTACGTGTGCCCCTGTTTTTAGTCTTTTTTTCTGGTGGCGTATTTGTCTCCAACAGACTGCCACAGAGAAAATCCATGTTGATTCTGGTAAGGCCAAAAGTGGTATTTACAAATGAAAGTGTTCATCTGGTGATGGAGCATGTGTTGTGCATGGTTAAGCTGGTGTGATAACCGGAGGACATGTAGATTAAGACAACAATTTTAGTGCAATTGGCTATAAAAAAAGTTAGCCTTGGATTCTTATGTGATAGCTGGTAAGCTGTCTTTTAGCAATTGTGTGGTTATCATTTAATGCCTGTTCAAGTTCTTAAAATAAAGTGCATGTAATACAGAAGAATGTAGGGTTTTTGTTTCTTGAGTTCCCATTCTAGTTAATTGTCACTTCTCCCTAAATTAGACTGTTGCAGAGTCGCTTGACGCAGAGTCCAATTCCAAATCAAGGTGGGTTTGATGCTGTCTGCAAATATATTATGTACTAACTTGCTTTCATCAGCAGATGTGGGATATTTCTCCAAGAGTTTTGGAAATCAAATTTCAAATAAATTAAGTTATCTTAATACAATTGTAGCTTTGTCTAAATTTTCCGCCAATCCAAAAAGTTGTTGCATACAGGGTAGAACACTGAATTTTCTGTATATGGGACGTGGGTGACCTATAGATGTTTACAGCACTCAGAAACTTAGTACGTAGCTGCTTTAATTTTGTATGTGCAGAAATTATGGGAGAAGGCTTGGATAAAAAAGGAGAAGTGATGGAAATCTACTGGATTTCCTTACCTATACAGTATATCCAAGAGATTTCGTTGATCTGGGAGATATCAGGGTTGGCTGGGGAAATGCTTATGAGATTAACCCAAATTCTTGCTGCTTACAAGTAAATTTTTGTTTAGCTATGTACTGTAGATATACGTCTTATACAGTACCTAAGTTTTCTGAACTCCTTGTGTCCAAAGATCTCTTAAAATTATTTCAAACTAGTTTTAAGCAAGCTAACAGTTCTTGGAGAGTCCAGCTGGCCCTGTCTCTGGATTTATTTCAGTTATCCAATTAAAAGCTGGCTGTTCATTCAAGCTTTTGAGGTTTACTGGCTATAGCTTTGTATTGTCGTAGTGAATTGTAGATTTTACTTTCATGATGTTGGATTCTTTCCAAATATTCTGCCCCAACCCATACTGCTCAGGGAAAGGTCCCTAAGGTTCTGTGGCGATTTTCTTAGTGGAGGATGAGGGTGGGAGGAATTGGTAACCTTCCTTTCAAATGCAAACTATTGAATGTTCATTTGGTTTTCCAACACCAGTGTTCTTTGTGAAAGACACACTAGCATTACTGCTGTGTTCTGGTAGATGCAGATGATGTCAAACAAAGGCTTGTTTTTCTGCCTTGTCATGATGCATCAGTATCTTCTGGCCTTGTTTTTTCCCCTCTTCCTTCAGCATGTAATTTAGATTTCAACCTAAATCTGCCATTGTTTGAAGTGGTATTTTTTAAAAATTCATCCTGTACTGAGAATGTAAATATAGAGTTATTAGAATATGATCAATTATAAATTAGAATAATTAGAATTAAGGGAGTGTGGTGGCTCGGTAGATTCGAGTGCTGCATGACGGAGTGAGCTCCCACTTCTGTCCCAGTTCCTGCCCAACTCAACAGTTCAAAAGCAAGAAAATTGCAAGTAGATGAACAGATACTGCTTTGGTGGGAATGTAACAGCATTTCCTGCACTCCAGTGTCTAGTCTTGCCTGCCACATAACCATGGAATTGTCTGCACATGCATACAGCCCTGGCTCTTTTGCTGAAAACGGATATGAGCACCGCCCCCTGGAGTTGGATATGACTGGCCTTCAAACAAGTGCAACCTTTACTAATTAGAATATGAAGATCATGTTCTACAAATTAGCTTATTTCCCCATAATTTGTCTTAGAGGTGGTCTTAAATGTTAGCTGTGTATCCAATGCTATTGACCCATTTTTATTAATCTGTCTGTTTTTCTACAGTTGGTGTCTTACAGCCACTTAATTCCAATCAAATGGCGGCTAAACCTGACCTGCCGTCACTCTGCCCGAATCAGGTACAGTAATACCTCGGATAACATTTACCTCAGATAATGCTAAAATCGCATAACGTTAAGTAATCTGGGGAGGAGAATTGGATCGAATAACGTTAAGGTCCTATGGGATGGATCGGATAACAACCGCTAAAGCCTGTGCGGTTACAATGTATCTCTATGGAGCTTTAACATTATCCGATACATCCCATAGGATTTTAACATGGATCGGATAACACTAAAAATCAGATAACACCAAGACTTGTGGAACCAAGTCTTAGCGTTATCTGAAGTATTACTGTATCTAGAAGTAGTTGCCACTGTGAGAAATTATAAACTGTCTAACCAGTGAGGGCTAAAGTGTGGGAGGATTCAATTTATTTTTGCATCCTCTTTCATTAAAGGCTTAAGTAATGATGAGGAGAGCGGTGGCCTCTTGTGCTGATATGGTACAGGGTGTGAAGATTTGCATTGAGCCACTTGTGCTTGAAGCAGGAGCAGTTGAACACATATGTGTGTGATGGTGCGAACCCACCGTTTCTTGTCTCCAAATGTTGTAGATATTATCCCAGTACCGATGCGAATTTACTAGATTTCCCTCTCTCTCTCTCTTAGAATCCAAGCAGTTTCAAACCACAGTCCACAACTTGTAGCAGACAAGAAAATAGGTAAGTTGCTCTTTTAAAAAATGCCATAATGAATAATTTTAAATGGAGTCAGGGTTTGTTGACGGTCAATGACCGCTTATGCTGGAATGGTCTTTGCCCATAGATTATTTTCTTGTCTCTTGAAACTGAGGGGAAAGAACCTTTTTTCTTTTTTGCCAGTCTGTAGCCAAGTCTTCTTCTTCTTCCATATCTAGACCAGAAGTTAAACTTCCAGAACAAAGCCACCTTTTGGTGAATTCATTCTGAGTTCCTTTTGCCTGACTTAATGTGAAAAAGATTAGCCAGAACAACAAGGTTGCCATTGTCCTAGGAACTCCCAATCATGCTTCAAAAATACGACAATATTTCTGTGTACTCATTTAGCCAAGTAAAGCTGAGAATTAGTAATGCAGAGCTTTTTCTATATTAGGGCTCACTCCATGGAAAATATTTTCAGAAGAATTTTTCCTAGTTATACTTATTAGTGTTTCTTGTTATTTTTAGCCTCTTGTTTCTTCTAAGCAGAAGCTTACAAAGTCTGTCTCTCCCCTTTAATCTTCGTGTTAAGCCTACGAGGTAGGCTGGGCTGATTGATGCCAAGACCAGAAGAAGAATCCTGGGAGTTTTGTGACCGAGAAAAGATTTGAGTCTTGGTCCTGAAGTCCAGCAAGTGAAGTCACATGGATGTCCTACTTCAGTGGCCATTGAGAACTATTCTGTTCTCTCAGCATTTGAAATGATGTAGCGAGGTCTTATAATTGCTGTCTTATTCATTGTCTGGTTGCTGACATTTACTGTGTTTTACATTGCAGTGAACAACCTAGATACATAACCACCATTTCCAAATCAGAAGTTGTACCCAACCCTTCATCCAGTTCTGGCCTTGAACAGGTTTCGATGTATGACAAGAATCTTCTTAATTGTGAAGGCTCTGAACTGTGCTTTGAAGAAGTGAGAGCCAAAAAATACTTGAAAAAGGCGGAATGTCTGAAAAGATACAAGGAATGGGGTAATTTACAGCTTTGGATTTCCACTTAGCCCTGTTTCAGAGACTGAGGGTGGAATTATAGTGCACTAAAAAGAGACACAACATCCAGTAGCCACACACAGGTTTGGATACAGATCAAATCAAGAGTTCTCAACTTTTTTAAACCAGGGGCCAGGTCACTCTCCCTCAGATAGTTTCTGGGGCTGGACGGCCATTTTCCCCTTTCTCCACCACATGGCACATCCTGGTGTGGCGGTGGTGGTCGGCCACATGAAATGGTGCCATGGGCTGCAGGTTGAAAATCCCTGGATTAAATTGATTTTAAAAAATGGGCTTTAGGAACTGATTCTAGATTATTGTGTCCCCCACTTTTCCTTTTCCCTCAAGTCTGTGGTGGCTCAAGTGGTTAAGACGCTGAACTTGATGACTGGAAACTCAGCAGGTCAGCAGTTGGAGACCCGAGTCCTACACAACAGAGTGAACTGCTGTCTTTGTCCCAGCTCCTGCCAACCTAGCAATCTGAAAGCGAGACATTGCAAGTAGATAAATAGGTATCACTTTGGTGAGAAGGTAACAGTGTTCCATACACTCCAGTGTCTAGGCATGCCTGGCACATGTCCACAGTAAAGTCTGCAGACGCAGTCAGCACTGGCTCTTCGGCTATAAACAGATGAGATAACGAGTGTTTCGTGTTATGAAAAACTTGCATAACTAGCAGGTTTTTCAAAAAGTGATCCGACTTGCATAGTGAAAATGTTTGCTATGCGAGTCAGACTTCCCCTATGGAAACGCTCACATAGCAAGCATTTCTATGGGAGGAACCTCGCATAACGAAAAAAAATTCGCTATGTGAGTTTTTCCCCTAAAAAAGCTCGTTATGCAAGTTTTTCCATAGGAATTTTCGCTATGTGAGTCTGACTCGCACAACGAGCAGCCTCACAGAACAAATTAAATTTGTTATGCGAGGTATTACTGTATACAACTGGGAACGGATGATCTTACCCAGCAGTTTCATGTAGATGTTAAATAGGAGAGGTGAGAGCACCGAGCCTTGAGGCTCCCCGTGTTTTCCATTATGTTAATTTCCCATAGGAACGCATTGATATACAATGTGGTTTTAGTGAAAATTTATTATGTGAAATACGATTTCCCACAGGAATACATTGAAAACAGAAAAAAAAGTTACTAAAATTTTCATTATCTGAGGTGTCATTTGATTTCTTTCTGTTATGCAAGTTTTTCGCTATCTGGACCCTTCGTTATCTGAGGTTCCACTGTAGTTGAATTTAATGCTTAATAGTACTGTAGTTTGATATTGGTAATCCATGGCTGAAATTGGAGTTCTGTGGTTGCCATCTAGGTGGGTGTATGTGTTTGTTTATTTGCATTTTGTTGGTTTTAAAATACTTCTTTTATTAATTGTCTTAGCTGAGTTTTATATAGTGATGGGAGAAGGAGAATAGAAAGAAAATTACCAACCACACTTTGCTTTCGATAATATGGCTCTTTGTTGCATTCAGAGGAAGAAGAAAAACAGTTTATAAAAGAAAAAGAAAAGGGTCTTCTTCAACTACAGAAACTACAGAAACAGCTGGACCAGATTTCCCATGCAGTATCATCTAAGACAACAATGCTTCCTAAGCCTACTCAACACTCTCTTTTAAGTACCACAGTGGTATGTTTTACATAGTATGTATTGATGTTATTCTGGTGACACAGTGGTTAAACTGCTGCACTGCAACCAACAGGTTAAGAGTTCGGTCTTTACCAGGGTTCAAGGTTGACTCAGCCTTCCATCCTTCTAAGGTTGATAAAATGAGTACTAAGCATGTTGGGGCCAAAATGTTAATTAACTTGTAAACCGCCCAGAGAGTGCACTAAGCGCTATGGGGCGGTATATAAGTGCTGTGGGAGGTATATAAGTGTGATTGCTTGGCTTTTGACGTGAGATTCTTCTGTGTGTAAATCCGCCATCCTTATGCTAAGCATTGTCCAAATGTACAGATGATAACTGTCAATGTATGATGGAGACTGGAGTTGAGCACATTTAGAGCATGGCAAGCAATGCCATTTGAAAAGCTCATGCTGTTAATGTTATTACATTGCTTTAATCTAAAAAGGGTTTGATTCTATTTTATGGAGCCTAGTGTGGCTTAGTAGTTAAGACACTGAACTAGACAGCCAGAAGCTCAGCAGGTCAGAATTTGGAGACCCAAGTGCTGCACGCTGAAGACCACAGAAAGTTGTTACCTTCCCGCTGAAGCGGTACCTATTTATCCACTTGCAATTTCTTGCTTTCAAACTAGTAGTTTGGCAGGAGCTGGGACGGATGATGGGAACTCACTCTGTTGTGTAGCACTAAGGTCTTGAACTCCTGACCTTCCAGTCATCAAGTTCAGTGTCTTAACCACAAACCCACCCTGGCCCTTTGCAAACTTTACATGAATGTAAAAATTTAGTTTCCAGCTCATAAATTATTTTTTAACTGAAAACCCCATTTGCATCCTCTAGTTACCAATTTTAAAATGTTTTGGCAGTATGGGAGTCCTCCCAACAGTGCAGGGGGAACTCAGAATATGGTAAAATGCCTTTTTGTGCCCTTTAGAGCAGAGTTCCTCAACCTCTGGCTTTTTTTACTTCAATCCCCAGAAGCCTAAGTCAGTACATTGGCAGATAAGTGCTTTGGGGAATTGACTTAGTCTTCTGGGAAATGTAGTCCAAAATCCAAAGGTTGGGAAACACTGCCTTAGAGGATACAATTGACAAGCTTGAAGGAAGCTTTTGAAAAATGAACGTCTGGTGTTGCATGTGTTTTAGTGTTGGGAGAGGTGGCATGTTGGCTCTGAGGGGGTCAGCATGTTGCCCGTTCCTGCTGCATTGGTGCTTTCCACCTACCAAGGTTGAAATTACCTTCAAACATTATATAATGTTAGGTTCTATCTGCCCAAAAAGGTTCTTTCTTCTTCACTTGACAAGGATTCTCTGTGTGAACAAACTGGCACCGCTCAACACCGGCCACAATGGGCAACATCGTCCACATCTGGCTGTCCACAAAATTTGTTGAATCCAGGGACAACACAAGCATCAATAGGTGTTTCTGCTCTGCAGTCTGGCAGAGATCAAGAACCGCATCCTATTTTCCACGAGCAATCAATAGGAGGCAGTTATGCTTTGCTGCCAAATGAAAATTGGCAACAGCCGTCTGTTTCTGTTGAGATGTTGCCAGGAGGTGCTTCAGATCTACAAGCTGACCAAAGCCACCAGCCACCACCGGTTTTCAGCGAGTTGTTGGCTTCCTCGTATGAAAACCATAGGCAGGAGTCAGTTTTTGGTGATTCCTCCGTAAGAGGTACTTCAACTGTGCCACCTAACGAAAACCTTCAGCCACAACGAGTGTTTGTGCCAGCGTCATCTGGACTAAATGAAGGGTCCAGGGCTAAATTTGATCTTGAGGACTGTGAGAAGAGTCTGCTTAGACTTCATGTCAGTTGTGAGGATTCTGTCCAGCAAGCTACCGTCTTCCACAGTTTTCATCATACAGAGCAGTAAGTGAAATCTAAGCACTTCAACTCATTCTTAAATTAGAATACAGTATGTGTGTGAGATATCAAACTAATGTATACACTCATGTTCTGAAACCTGTAATGCAGGGCTAGGCCTTCTCCATAGGTCTGAGGGCTAAGCCTGCTTATCTCTTCCTCTTTTACCACACTGTATAACTATATTCCAGAGAAAGATTTCTGCAAACCATGTTCATGTACACATTTCAGGAATGAACCACTTGGGAGTGGATGAGTCTACAATTCATGGTCTATCTTGTTCATTATGACAGGTTATTTTCATTTAATCTGAGAAATGCTTTTCCAGTGTACACAGCCACTTTGCTGTTATGTGCAAACAATTGACATTTTCAGTTGACTGTGCTTTTCTATTTCATTTGCTGCAAGACTTTGTTACTTATACTGTAGTTTTGGAACGAGGCAGGATTTTAAGTTTCAAGCCATGATTTAAGATCCCAGTTTATTTCAAGCTGATAACTGTAGCTTCATAGTTTGTGGCAAAAGGATATTAATTGAAGACTTCCTGGTGTCTTCCTTTGCTGTGAAGAACCTGTCTGTGTCAGAAAGGTTGTATGAAGTCTCCCAGGGCTTTTTGCAATTGGAACAGGTACATATTAATCTTTATCCAAATAATAATAATTTCGTGTCAGAAATTATTCTGGGTTGAAAGGGTTTTTGCAGAAGAAACTCCGCTTAGGGAATGCCCAAATAAATTGATAGTTTCACAAGAGATGAGTCTGAGTGATGGACATATCCCTCTCCACAACACATAGGCTGTACTGTATATTTATCCAGGGGGCACATTTGAATAGGACTGGATTGTTTTCAATTTATACACATAGTCTATACAAAGGGGTGGCCTAGTGGTTAAGACACTGAATCTGACAACTGGAAGGTCAGAAGTTCTAGAACCAAGTGCTGTGTGAAGGAGTGAACTCCCATCGTCTATCCCAGCTCCTGCCAACCTAGCGGTTTGAAAGCAAGAAATTGCTAGTAGATAAATAGGTGCCACTTTGGTGGGAAGGTAACAGCATTCCATGCACTCCAGTGTCTAGTCATGACTGCCACATGACCATGGAAACGTTTGTAAACAGCCCTGGATCTTTGGCTATAAATCGGTGGTGCCCAAACTTTTTGGGCCGTGGGGCGGTCATGTGGCTCAGGGAGCTGGTCACTATGGCCCGGGGGCCGGATGCAGCCCCCATATGGGCACATTTTACTTCTACTTCCAGGAGTGACAAGGGCTTTGTGGGCCAGATGAATTGGCACTGGGGGCTGCATCTGGCCCCCGGGCCATAGTTTGGGCACCCCTGCAGTAAATGGAGATGAGTACCGTACCCTACAGTCAGATACAATTGGCTTTCGAGAAAGGGCAACACTTACCTTTATATACATTCATTCATTCATCCATCCATCCATGTATTCATATGTCCATACACGTATACCTATGTTTATATGAGAGTAAAACAAATAAGAATACAGATTATAATGATTTTGTTTTTACTGTTTATATCCCACCCCTATCATTTTAACACATTCATTTTACTAAGGTTTCCCTTGCTTGAAAGCCAGTCGAGCCACCCTATGACCATGTTTTTGAACTGAAGGACAGGAATGCGGGAGAAGTGTGTCCAGGACCCCACTTGGCCAGGAAACACACTTGGGCCAGTCGTTTTCCCTCCCAGTCTGACCTACTTTACATGGTTCTTGGGAGGAGGAAGTGGCAAGGACTAGAGCTCGTTGCAGAAGAGAAGGTCTGGAGATGCAAGGAATGGATGATAAAATTTATTGATGTGATCCAGATAATCATTGCACTCATTTTCATGCAACTCTAAACCTATCCCAAGTCTTGGACAACAGAAATAATGGAGACCAACCTGTTCTTAAAATACAACTTCTCCATTTCCTCTGTCCTTACCCACAACCCAAATCACACAATTAATCAATTGATTACGTTTTTATACCACTCATCTGGAATATTTCCCAATCTGGTTGGTGTGCAAGCAATAACAACAATAACAGTACAACGGCAATAAAATACAGTACTAGATACTAACTGAAGGCAATGGTTGATCATATACACGTTTTTAGAAGGTTCTGACCTTGTAAGAATTGGAATAGAATTGCTATTGAAGCACTTATATATTGTTTTAATGGCTGTTCCTTTATAGGCAGTTGGATGTATCTCATCAGAAGCTTCAACAGAACACAGAAATGAGAGATGGTAATTATATCGTCTCCTATACTGTTGTTTGAGTATTCTGTAAACTGTAATATGGCAGCTAACTGGTTTATTCCAGTGGTGGGCAGAGTTTGGTCCGTGAAACACATGAAGGACTTGGTACTCCCACACCACACTCAATAATAATAATAATAATAATAATAATAATAATAATAATAATAATAATAATAATAATAATAATAATAATAATAATAATGTGTTAGAAAGAGGCTCTTGTGCTTTTTTGAGGGAGGTACAGTAAAACACTGGATAACGCTAAGACTTGGTTCCACAAGTCTTGGTGTTATCCGATTTTTAGTGTTATCCGATCCATGTTAAAATCCTATGGGATGGATCGGATAATGTTAAAGCTCCATAGAGATACATTGTAACTGCACAGGCTTTAGCGGTTGTTATTCGATCCATCCCATAGGGCCTTAACGTTATTCGATCCAATTCTCCTTCCCAGATTACTTAACATTATGTGATTTTAGCGTTATCCAATCCAATTGTTATCCGGTGTTTTACTCTAATTGGATCCATCAGAACCCCTGCTGCCCTACACTTCCACATTTTTGTTTTGCAATTTGTATTAAAAATCTAGACCACTAGAGAATGTGAAAGCACTTTTTAGCTGGGGAAAAGTTGGGGTTAGGTTTGGTGTTAGGAGGAAATGTGGCCCTCCAAAACCTAAGGTGAATAAATATTATTCTTGGACTTTTTGAAATCTTTCATCCTGAAGGATAGCTAACTTGGCACAATCTTTCTTAACCTCCAGAGACATGCTTCCCAATGTAGGGCAACTTGACTTTTAAGGGGTGGAGGTGCTTCAAGAATGAGTTATTAACTGTGAATGGCCTTTTAGGCTTCCTGTATGTGAATAGGAGTTCATTTTTTGAAAAATAAGAATTATATCTCACCAGGAGGGCGGGGGCGGTTGCGGCATCAGGACTTTAGAGATGCTTAGGTGGGACATGGTTTAAAAAAAAAGGTTGGGAACCATTGCTCAAGAGCAGGGGTTCACAGCATATGGCCTGTGGGCCAGACTTGGCCCACGGCTCCATTTCATGTGGCCCACCACCGTCACTCCCGCTGGCAGAAGCAGCAAAAACAACAGAAAACGCTACCATAAATGCATCCATGGCTGTCGTAAATGCGTTTACGACAGCCACGGATGCATTTAACCATAACCTTTTTGGTGTGAAGAGCCACTGGTCTGGCCTGCTCAGCTGTCTGAGGGAGCACAGTACGTCCCGTGGTGGAAGAAAGGTTGAGAATCTCTGCTCTACAGTAGAGGATCCCAACCTTTTCAACCTGGGGGCTGGGTCTCTCTCAGACAGCTTCAAGGGCTGGATGGCCATTTTGCCCTGCCTGCACGATAGGGGTGGCCATTTTGTACCAACAGCTTCAAAAGGGTGCCCATTTTGTTTCTCGAATACCTTTGGAGTGTGGGGTAAATGAAATGGTGCCAGGGGCCGGTACCCCTGCTCTAGAGAGTGCCTTGCTTCAATATCTAGGACAGTATTTTCCAACCTTTCGTATTTGGACTTCAATTCCCAGAAGCCTAATCAATTCCCCAAAGCACTGATTAGCCAATATACTGACTTAGGCTTCTGGGAATTGAAATCCCCCTGTGAGCCTGGGGACCATGTTGGGAACCACTTCTCTAAAGCTATTCCGGCTCCTTAAAGAGGTTGTGTGTCATTGCCCTGCCCAATACTGTGAACAGGTGTCATGTGGTAGGTTAAATGTTTGATTTGATTCTGAGAGATGCATGTTCTTCGTCAACCATGATGCTCTACCAGATGACAAATCAGATTGTTTGAAACACCGGTAAGTGTAGACCACTGATGCCTAAACGTTTTGGGCCGTGGACTGATCATGTGGTTCAGGGAGCCCATCACTAAGGCCCAGGGGCCGGGTGTGGACCCCAAAGCCAATTCATCCAGCCCACGAAGCCCTTGTCACTCCTGGAAGCGGAAGTAAAACGCACCCATACAGGCGCGTTTTACTTCCGCTTCTGGAAGTGACTAGGGCTTTGCGGGCTGGATGAATTGGCGTTGCCCCCGCCCCCAGGCCTTAGTGATGGGCTCCCTGAACCACATGATCAGCCCACGGCCCAAAACGTTTAGGCATCCCTGGTCTACACTTACCGGTGTTTCAAACAATCTGATTTGCCATCTGGTAGAGCATCATGGTTGACGAAGAACATGCATCTCTCAGAATCAAATCAAACGTTTAACTTACCACATGACACCTGTTGTCACTTTGCGATAAATATGTGAGTTTTGGGTTGCAATTTGGGCACTTGGTCAATAAATGTTTGCCATCACTGAGCTAGATAATACCTCATCTTCCAATTAGTAGTTAAGATTAAAACATTTCATTTTTTGCTGAGATGCACGCTAACTGTTCTGTAATGTTACAGAATACTGTAACAGAGTACAGGAAGCTAAGGCTTAAATTTATCTTGCTTGGGGGTTATAGTTTTTGTTTTTTGTTTTTAAGAAAGTAGACTAGAAATCTAAAGTTGAAGAAATGTCCTGTTGTTATTGTACCACTTTCTCTGCTAATAGTAGTAGAAGAAGTTCATGTCACAGGTTTCCCCAAGATCATTCTGACCTTGGTTTTCTTATGATTTTGGGGTCAGGCAGCAGAAATGCTTCTGTTTTCAGTGACCATCGTCAAGTGACCCCAAACACATCAAGCCTGGTGCAGGCAACGCCTTCTAAGCCGTCTCCTACTGTTCACACAAAAGAGGCCCTAGGTAAGTAAACAGCTCCGCATAGAAACAAAACCTGGCTGCATTTCAACTCTTCTGCTTGCTTTATAGAACCATAAATATGGTGTGAATTCTTCAGGAAAGTCAGTTTCGCACTTAAGTTGCTGCTTTATAATAGGCATACAGTAAAATCCTGTATAATGAAGGGCTCTTATAATGAAAAGCTCGTATAACGAAAGGAATTTAAAAAAATATTGCCTTGTATTGCAAAATTTTTTGTTATATAAAGCAACGTTGCTCCCGGAGTTTTTTCTGAGGTCTGGGTGGTTTTCAATACATTCCTATGGGGATTTTTGGTATACGAATTTCCCCATAGGAAATTTCATTATACGAAGCATGCTTTGTCTAACGAAAAAAAATCACATAGCGAAAAGCCTTGTGGAATGAATTGTTTTTGTTCGGGCACTTTAGCTCCATTTTTAAATTCATTTGCAATAGCAATTACGCTTATATACGGCCCCATAGTGCACTCTCTGAGTGGTTCACAAGTTAATTAGCATTTTTACCTCAACAAGCTTTGTACTCATTTTACCGACTCCAGATGGAAGGAAGGCTGAGTCAACCTTGAAACCCGTCATGATCGAACTTACAATGTTTTGGCTGCAATAGAGCACTCTAATCACGGTGCCACCACAGTGTCAAATGAGTGAATTAAAAATAATTGTTACTAAACCAAATGATGCAGCAGCAGATTCAGATTTATCCCACTCTCTTGGCTGTCAACCCATCTTCTGTGCCTCTTGGAGGCTTCTAGTTTTTCATTCCAGAACTTTTCAAGGGGATCTTTTCCCAGCTGTGTTTTTTTATTCAGAGGGCAGGGGCATCTCTGTAGATGGTGTTTTGGCAGTGGCGTAGTTTATAGGGAGGTCATTTTGTTGTCTAAACTAGCTTAATCCCATCTTTGTGCATGTGTAATTTCTGCATGTGTTAATTGAAAATTTCTGCATGTGTTAATTGAAAAGTAATGGATTGGTGATGAGAATTGGAGATCTAATTTGAAATCATTCTGATATGTAAATTATGATTTATTTTGCAAAATTACTGTTCGGGTGTTTGATGTTCTGCCAACCTAGCAGTTCAAAAGCAAGAAATTGCAAGTAGATAGATAGGTGCCACTTTGGTGGGAAAGGTAACAGCATTCCATGCACTTTGACATCTAATCATGCTTGCCACATGACCATGGAAACGTCTGCAGACAGTGCTGACTGGCCTGTTGTAAACGGAGATGAGCACCACCCCATAGAGTCAGACATAACTGGCTTTCAAGCATGGGAGACCTTTACCTTTACTCTTAGACTGTGAAGTAACTTTTTGTATTTTTCTATAGAATTTTTTTTCCCAAAAATGCAGTGTGAAACTCAATGAAAAAAACAGCTTAATAGTAAAACCCCAAAAGATCAGCAAAGACCAGATGGGAAGCAGGAATGCAGGTGGTCGTGGTCTACGGGCTGGAATGCAACAGCATTCAGGATGAACAGTGAACTTCTGAACTGGTCTGTAGCCCTTGCGTAAGCACCAGTTGTGATTTTAGACCTAATGCAGGCTCTGAATCAAATTGCAGCATACTAAATCCTTCCAATTCAACTTTCCAGTGTAGTTACAGCCTGAGCTGGGACATTCTTGACAGCCAAGCAATGGGTTTGGCTATCATATCTGATGCCAGGCAGAGACAGAATCCTGGTGCAGCTTAAGTTAGGCTTGTGTCCTTATTGAAGTTGACTCTGTGGTGGCCTTTTCAAATTTATTAAACTGATTTCTCCTTTTGGTGCTTCATTAGGTTTCATCATGGATATGTTCCTCGCACCTTCTGCAGGCATAGCAACAACCATGTTTTCAGAAGGAGATGAAGAAGAAGATGATGAATTTGAAGCATTCTGTAGGAAGAAAGGTAAATATGTCTTCCTGATGAGTCCTTTGATATTGCAATAATTTGTCTCATTCCAGGCTGAGAGGGATTTGGACCTAGTGTGACTTAGCTTTCTGCCTGCTCTTCTATTTTTCTGACTGATCCCAGGCAGAATGGCAACTGCTCTGGTAGGTCAGTTATTCTGGGAGATCTGACCTTATTTGTGCTGATGCAAGAGGCTTATGTCCATTCCAAGCCCACTGCAACTGGTCCATCTTTGAGTTTGAATTGTACTCCCTGTTGGATTAGGTCAGGGTTCAGCAAACTTGGCTCTCCAGCTGTTCTTAGACTTCAGTTCCCAGAAGCCCTGATCAACAAGTCTATTGACTTGGGCTTCTGGTAATTGAAGTCCAAGAAAACCTGGAGAGCCAAGTTTGCAGAACCCTGGGTTAGGTTGGTCAGGGTTTCTCAAACCTGGCTCTCCAGATGTTCTTGGGCTTTAATTCCCAGAAGCTCTGATCAGCAGGTGTGCTGACTTGGGCTTCTGAGAACTGAAGTCCAAGAACACCTAGGGGCCCAAGTTTGAGGGACCCTGGGTTAGGTTATGCTAAATGCAAAGGGATTCCAGGATACTGAGGTTGCTGGGGAAAAGAAATAAGGATGTGTGTTCCTCACTAACTCCCATAATTAAAAACAAGAAAAAACTAAACCATTAATATAATAATTTTGTGTCAGAAACTATTATGGGTTGAAAGGATTTTTGCTGGAGAAACTCCACTTAGGGGCCCCCTGAATGAAGCTTCTTTCATGTCCCCAAGATCTTTCCCCACCAAAGTGGTCCCTATTTATCTACTTGCAATTTCTTGCTTTCAAACTGCTAAGTTGGCAGGAGCTGGGACAATGAAGGGCGCTCATTCAGTCATGCAGTATCCTGGTCCTGAACTGCCGACTTGCCAGCCTTCCAGCTAACAAAGTAAGCTTCTTAAGCACTGAGCTACCACAGCCCCCAGCTAAACCATTACTGTGATAGATCTCAGCACATTTGAACCCCTTGTGAAGTGGAAAATGATATTAGTTTTAGCTGATGTGCAAAGTAAGAAGATCAATAGAAGCTAAATTGGACCATCTTCCTGAGTGGGTTCAGAAGCAATTTCCTGTGGCAACTTCTGCACCTGGAAAGAAAATGTGTTCAAGGGTTATAGTGAAGTGAAAAAGAAGGACATCTGTCTGAATTGGAGACATGTGTGATTTCCTGATTTGCACTCTAGATCTTCTTGGATTGCACGTCTCATTTTCCCTCTTCACTGGCTGGGCTGGTGGGAGTTGTAGTCAAGAAATGTGAAGGACCACAAATCTCCCTGAACTTAAAACCACCTCTACGTGCCCATCTCCAAACTTTTGTGGATTAGGGCAATGGTGCCCAAACTAATGCCTGGGGGCTGGGTGCGGCCCCCAACACCAATTCATCTGGCCCGCAAAGCCCTCATCACTCCTGGAAGCGGAAGTAAAACGTGCCTGTATGGAAGAGGGCTTTGCAGGCCAGATGAATTGGCGTTGGGGGGCCGCACTTGGTCCCCGGGCCTTAGTGATGGGTTCCCTGAACCACATGATCGGCCCATAGCCCAAAAGGTTTTGGGCACCCCGGATTAGGGTATGAACAAAATAGAAAGTATACTGTCTTTCCCCCCTCCTCTTCTCCCTGGAAGCAACGTAAAGATCTCTTCACTGCCATTTTTAACCCCATAATAATTTTGTGAAGGACAGCTGAGAGATACTAACGAGCTCAAGTCATGTTTAGAGTTTGTGTGGGGTGGGATTTGAATGCAAGCCTCCCCTGGTCTTTATCCACCACTCTAAATCATGCATGCTGGCTCCTTTCAACCTGGACTGGTCTGTTCTTTAAGCATATCAGAAAGAAAGCAAAACAAAAGGATACAAAGTTGTGGCCCTTTAAAGACTTACTGATGTATTTTAATGTTAGTTCTCTTAAATCAAGTCTGCTTCGTCAGACATTAGAGTGAGACTTCATGGCATCAGCATATACACATCATGCACAGAGATGTATAAGTTGATGCCATGAAGTCTCGCTTACATCTGACAAAGTGGACTCGATCCATGAAAGCTAACCTTAAAATACAGCAGTCTTTAAAATGCAGCCTTGTTTTGTCTTTTTGTTTTGTTCATCTCTTATATGCTTGAAACACAGACTTACATGGCTACCTTTTCAAATTCTTTAGGTATAGATTTTTTCATAACATTTATGGTATCTATTGGTTTATACACCAATTTCAGCTTGGCTTTACTCTGAATTTTTCACTGGATCACCACCATCATCAATGCTGTTCCTTGACCAGCAAAAATAAGGAGAGATTCAAAAATCTGGTGCTTTTATTGGATAAGCTTTTGATCTGCCATGGGTAGTGCCTGTGAAAATGTATTCCTTAGCATGCTTGACGCTGTCTGTGGAACCTAAGGGTGACTGAGAGAGTTGGTTTATTTCAGACCGCGAGAGAAAGTTCCATGAGTTCTGTAGGCATAAACATTGCCTGTACCTTTGCTCAAGTCCTTTTTCTTCTCTGTTCCTACATAGTACAGCTAAATCTACTTATTCTCTTCCCTACCATCCTCTTTTTAAAAAATATCACTCTTATATTAGGCCCAAATGAAGCTGTTGGCATCAACCCAGTGGCACCTTCTGCATCGCCTGCTTTTGCAATCTTTAACGATGAAAATGCAGGGTAAGTTGAATTTCAAATATATGTGGTGTTATCATAGCATCCTGTATTTTTTTCCTTGGCAAGTCTAGAAGGGAATAATGAATAATAACCTTGGTGAGCCCCTATTAACCTGAATTAATTCATTTCTGAACTCATTATAATATTTGTTCCATTGAGGTTGATACTCATTTATTAGGTTGGGTGGGATTTGTTGTTATATGTATTGTTTTTTTATATTGTTTATGTTATTTCTGGGGTTTTTTATTGTGAACTACCTAGAGTAGGCTCTTTACACGAAATATGGTGGATTATAAATCAAATTTGGTGGAACCTAGGTTAATAAACGGCTCGGTTAACTTAAAAATCACATAAAAGGAAATCTATAGAAAATAGTAACTCAGTTTACAGAATGTTTTTTGGAACAGATTAATTGGTTTTCAATGCATTCCTATGGGAAACCGTGTTTCAGTTAAAGTATTTTGGTTTTCAGTGCATTCCTATGGGGAATTGCATTCAATGTATTCCTATGGGAAATTTGGTTAAAGTTCAATAATTTTCACTGTAAAAAACGTCCCGGAGAATGTATTAATTACGTTAACCAAGGTTCCACTATAGATAAATTGAATGAATGAATGAATAACTAGGGAAGGGGTAAATTACATGTTCAAAAGAAGATTTACTGAAGTCTTTTCTCTTTCCAAGGGTCCATCAGGCATGTCCAAAGTCAAATGAAGCCAACATCTTTGGTGAACCTCCTGCAGTAATCTGTGCTCCCAAAACAGCAGTAAGTGTGCCTTCAATAAGCAGAGATCTGTGTGAATGGTATAAATTGCGTTGCTTTTTCTAGTGCGTTTTAATCAGAGCAGCAACTTTCTTGAGAGATCTTCAGCGTAGCTTTGTCAGTATTCACACATAGCTTTTCCCTGAGATATTGACCTTCACATTTGTATACAGTGCTCCATCTGCAGACACATACTTTAGCTTGGTTTGCTGGCTAAAGGATTCTAGGCTTTGTAGGTGGGAAAGGTCTTCTGTTACCCATCTAGGCCAGGACTTTTTGCCCTGAAGAGCAGCAGATGTCTATGGGGTTGGGCAGAGAGAGTTCTCTTCCATCACCTGCTACTTGATTCTTTCCAGGCTATGATGCTAGACCAGTGGTAGCTAACCTTGGCACTCCAGCTTTCCTGTACCAGAATCCCAGGTCAGCAAACCCGATGATTAGGGCTTCTGACAATTGAAGTCCAAGAACAGCTGGAGTCCCAAGGTTAGCCACCACTGTGCTGAACTGTTGGCTCCTAATATATGCAAAGCATGTGTTCTGCAGCTGAGCTTTAGTCTCTGTTTGCAAAAAAAAAAAAAAAGGGTGTCCTTGGGAATTATAACTTGCACGGGATTACACAGAAAGAACCTCCTCAAAGATGGTGGGTGTACCCTGGTAACAGCAACCTTGTGTTGCTGACCAATCTTTCTCACACTAGGTCAGATGAAAATAACTGCAGAATAAATTCACTAAGAGGTGCCTTCATTTGGGCAGTTTCAGGACTGGTTTAAACACGGAAGAAGAAGAAGAAATAACTTGCACGAGAGTTCTGTTAATTTTACCCGTCAAACAATGCTGGTTTAGTTAGACCAGTGGTGGCCAACCTGTGGCACACGTGCCAGAGGTGGCACTTGGAGCCTTCTCTGTGGGCACCCATGCAGTTGTCCCAGCACAGAGTTTGCCCCACCCCTCTGCCCAGCACCCCAATAGGAGCGCTCACTCCCCGCAGCACAGATTTTGCCCTACTCCTCTGCCCAGCAGCCCAATGGGAGAGTTTCCTCGTTGTCCTCATAGTGCCATTCCTTTTATGCGGGCAGAGCCCACCCAACCAGATTTCAGCCATGATGTCAAAGTGCGTCCTCTGCACCTACCCACAATCGTTCTGAATTATGTTGAAATTTTAGCTCAAACTATTTGAAGCAGTGCCCTATTAATGTCTAATTCAGGCGTCATATCAACATGCAGTCCCTTTTGTTCTGGATCCGGACAATCTAAATCGATGTTTCCTAGCCTTTGGGTTTTGGACTTCCAGTTCTCAGAAGCCCCTGTCAATTCCCCAAAGCACTGGTCAGCCAATGGACTGACTTAGGCTTCTGGGAAATGAAGTCCTCCTGTGGGGTGTGAGCCTCATGTTGGGAACCACTGGTCAAAATGAACCCCATATCCCAGCCTCCCTGGTCTTTGGCTGTGCTAATGATGGTTGATGGATTTTTCAGGTGAAGGGGACTCAGAGGGCCCCATTATGTCCAGCCTATTGTTAGATTAAGAACATGTCTTCCTAGAGGTTATTTAAATACAAGACATTTTTATGCAGGTTTTAATATTAGGTAGAATGTATACAGGGCCGCAGCACCTGAGTGGTTAAGATGCTGAGCTTGGTGACTGGAAGGTTGGCAGTTCTGCAGTTCTAGACTTAAGTACTGGGCAACAGAGTGAGTGCCTGTCAATCTGTCCCAGCTCCTACCAATCTTGCAGTTTGAAAGAAATTGCAAGTTGATAAATAGGTATTGTGATGGAAAGGTAATATAATGTCATTTATGAAGCCTGTCAATATGTTAGAACAATGGGTACATGTGTGAGAAGGAAGAATGTGCGGTAGAGAAGACTGTTTTGGTTAAGTCTTTATCGCCAGGTGCAAAGCATGCCAATGGAGGCCTTGAGAAGAAGCCAGAAGACGCAGTCTGAACTGGAAACATCTAGTTGTTAGATTGTTGTGGGAAATGAGACCTTCTTATGTTTAAAAAATGATTTTGATTAGTTAATTCTAATGAGGTGGGCAAATAATGTTATAGTTATGTGTTACATCAGTTTTGGAGTTAGTCGGAAGGAGGTTTGGAGGTTGGAAGCAGATTCATCATGTTGCTGAGTAAGAAATTAGAAGTTTAGCTACAATGATTACTTAGACAGGTTTTATTGTTTTAGTTGGGGAACAGATATTGATTTGATTGTCTCTAGAGTGTTTTGATTAGTAACTTTTTACTTAGTTTTATCTGTGATACTGAAACTTTAGTAAAGGTAAAGGTTTCCCTTGCTCGAAAGCCAGTTGTATCCGACTCTAGGGTTCAGTGCTCATCTCTGTTTCAAAGCCGAAGAACCAGCGCTGTCTGCTTCTGCAGATGTTTCCGTGGTCATGTGGCAGGCATGACTAGACACCGGAGCCCATAGAATGCTGTTTACCTTCTCACCGAAGTGGTCCCTCCCTATTTATCTACTTGAAATTTCTTGCTTTCGAACTGCTAGGTTGACAGGAGCTGGGACAAAGACGGGAGCTCATTCCGTCCTGCAGTATTTGGGAATCGAACTGCCGACCTTCCAGTCAACGTCTTAGCCACTTGAGCCACTGCACTGTGGAAAAACTTTATGCATTTACTATTTTTTTCTCAATAAGTGAAGACCTTCAGTACAACTTGTGATTATTAAAGAAGTGGAGAAGGAGTGAGTGTTGCCAGGCCACAAATTCGTTAAGGAAGGCCATTGCTACCAACATTTCTTTGTTCTCTCACATAAAGGTGGCTTAAGCAAGGGGCTGTGTCTCAATGAGGCTGGATGGACGTTATTCAGCCAGGTGAAAGTCTAAACATTTCTCAAGTCCAGGTTGTTCCATGAATTTTTGGCTAATAGCCTAGACAAAGGTGTATTTGAGGGTGTAGGGTCCTGTTTAGCATGATCTTTGTCAGGTGGGGAAGTTAAACACCTGAACTGTATTGTTACAGGGATTACTTTTGCAGGAAAGGTAACAGCATTCTATATGCTCTGACAGCTAGTCATGCCTGTCACATGACCACAGAAACATCTACAGCAGGGGTGCCAAAACTTTTTGAGCCACGGGCCAGTCGTGTGGTTCAGTGGAGCCAGTCACATGATTCCTCCAACCGGAAGCGGAAGTAAAATTTGTTTTGCAACATGTTGAGATAGATTTTAAGCTGCCATTTTCTCTGCTTAAACCAGGGGTGTCCAAACGATGGCCCATGGGCCAGATCTGGCCCCTGATCCCAACTCATCCGTCAGTCCTGTAAGTGGAAGTAAAATGCACCCATATTGGCATGTTTTACTTCTGCTTCTGGGAGTGATGAGGGTAGCATGGGCCAGACGAGTTGGTGTCAGGGGCCAGATCTGGCCTACATGCTGTAGTTTGGGCACCCCTGTTCTACAAACACTGGCTGCAGACAGCTCTGGTTCTTGGCTGTAAACAGAGATGAGCATTGCCCCCATGACTGGCTTTTGAGCAACAAGACCTTTACCTTTGTGAAATTTTCTTGATGAAATCTAGTCTTCTGCTTTGCATGGAAAGGTGTATGTACGGTAGCTTGTATGTGGACTTTCTCTTCCCCAGGAGGAGCCGATGGAAGGCCTGACAGGAGACTACACTGTCTGGGCAAGCCATTGGAATAAAACCTTTGCTTCCTGTCCAGAGAACTCTGTTGATTTTTTACAAGCTGCTCGTCTTGCCTCGACTCCGTCCAAGGCTCTTACAGCATGTGCCGGCCAAGGTAAAGGTACCAGGAAGAGAATCTTCCAGAATGGGAACTGTAAACAGTTTTTGTGTTTTCCTTCCTTAGGCAAACTGTGGTGGCCATGGCTCCTTTATGTGTATTGATACCACTTCTTCTTTTACCTATACAGTGAAACCTCAGTTAACGAACGGCTTGGTTAACATAAAAATCATATAACAAAAGGAAATCCATAGAAAATAGTGATGCAGTTTACAGATTTTCCCCTGAAACAAATTAATTGTTTTTCTGTGCATTCCTGGATAAAGTATTTTGGCTTTCAGTATATTCGTATGGGAAAGTGCATTTAGTACATTCCTGTGGGAAATTCAGTTAACGTAATTTTTGCTCCAAGAAATGTCCCGGAGAATGCATTAATTACAAACTGAGGTTCCACTGTACAAAGGGTGCGAAAATGTATACACATTTTAAGAAAGAAAGAAAAACTATTAAAATTGTAATACAGTAGAACCCCACATAACGAAAAAACTCCATTCCACGGAGCTCTTCACTATGCCGATTTTTTCGTTATGCGAAGCACTTTTGGCAGTACCATGCATAATGGAAAAAAAGTTCATTAACTGGGGTTCCCATTGAGTGAGTATACACCAGCTACTGAAAATCCCGCATAATGAACATTTTTTTTCTCATTATGCCGGGTATTGCCCTTGCATAATGAATGCTTCGTTATGCGAATTTTTCATTATGCGATGTGTTTGTTATGCGAGGTACCACTGTACTCAGTACTGTATATACTGATAAGAAAAGATGAATAAAAGTCACGTTTGACTTCTGCAATTATAAGAGGTGCTCAAAGTGGTTACTGTCAGTATCCAGGCACTTCTGATTATGACGAACTACTACTTGAGCAACGTTGACCAAAGTGTCTACTTGTAGCATATGTTATTTCAATTCCTTCTTAAAGTACTACCAGTGTAGCCAGTATTCTACATTATACCATATCCCATAAGATTCCCCAAAGGTAGGAGTCAAAGGGTATCAAGTGAGGAGAATGTGTGTGTGTGTGTGTGTGTGTGTGGGAATCAACAGTGCTTTTTCATCCTATCCATTGTCCTGGCAAATGCTCACTGAGGTAAGTTCTTACATTCGGTGAAAGTGTGGTGATGTGTCATCAATTGTTCTCCAAAAGTTTACGAATTGCAGGTTAAATGGATGTGTGTAGCAAATCTTACCTCTAAAAGTAAGACATAGATAACATCTCTTAAAATGTGTATACATTTTGGCACCCTCTCTCTCTCTCTCTCTCTCTCTCTCTGTGTGTGTGTGTGTGTGTGTGTGTGTGTGTGTGTGTGTGTGTGTTGTGTGTGTGGTGGCTTAGTGGTTAAGATGCTGAACTTGACGACCAGACAGTTGGCAGGTCAGCAGTTCAAGACCTGAGTGCTGCATGACCGAGTGAGTTCCAGTCTCTGTCTCAGCTCCTGCCAACCTAGTAGTTTGAAAGCAAGAAATTGCAAGTAGATAAATAGGTACCTCTTCAGTGGGAAGGTAAACAGCGCTCTGTGGACTCTTCTTTTTAGTCATGCCTGCCACATGTCCACAGAAACTGAACACAAACAGCTACCAATGAAGATGAACACCGTACCCTAGAGTCGGATATGACTGGCTTTCGAGCAAGGGCAACTTTTACCTTTATTTATTTATTTATAGACTTTAAAAAGTTACTTTTGGGGAACTGTACCTCTTGCATATCACACAGCCAAGATGCACGTCTCTGGGAACTAGAGTCCAAAATGGGAACTTTCCTAAGGTCTGGTTTCTTTGCAAAAAAATAATAATGTATTTAACTTGTTTATTTTTAAATTATCTCCAGCTTCTATGGGGCTTTCATGCTGTGTGTATGTGTCGTAAAGAGAGAGGTTTAATGTTTCAAGTGAATCAGTGGTAGATTCCAGTTCTGTGCGGGGCAGAACCTGTCCTTGAATGTGTCTGCCTTGGCATCCAATTGCTTCAGCAGCTTGAGTTTTGCAAACTCGTTCCTGTGCTGGGCCAAGAGACTCAACTTTCAAGCATCTTTTGCTAGCTTGTTTGTTCAGGCTTAGATCTTCAGATGACGACTGTGCTTGTCCATGAGAGCGTCTTGCATTTCCCTCATTCTTGTCAGTGGCTTAACTGGATGTCACTCTCTTTTGAAGTCATAGAGAACCCCTGGGAGGACACCTTGATTCGCCAACTTCTATCTGCCCTCCCAAAACCAATAAGGGCCTATTCCAACACCTTTGACTGGGATTCGAGTGTTCCAGTCCTCAAACCAAAGTCTGGACTTAAACTGGGTAAGGCATTGGTTCTGTGCTTTGTTTTAATATTTTTGATGAGCTGCTCTTGCTGTGTGATGTGGACAGTGAGACCTTCAGCAGTGGTGGTTGAGTTGGATTTATTCGATATCTCCAGACACCAGGGGCAGGGAGGGGGTGTGGTGGCTCAGTGGTTAAGAAGTTCACCTTGTTAGCTGGAAGGCTGGCAAGTCGACATTTTGAGGCTTGGGTACTGCATGATGGTTTGAGTGCCAGTCTCTGTCCCAGCTCCTGCCAACCTAGCAGTTTGAAAGGAAGAAATTACAAGTAAATCAATAGACACTAAATTATTATTAATGAGGTAGAGCAGGGGTGCCCAAACTTTTTAGGCCATGAGCCAGTCAGATGGTTCAGGGGGCTGGTCACTATAGCCTGTGGGCCAAATCCAGCCCACAATCCCAAATCATCTGACCTGCAAAGCCCTCATCGCTCCCAGAGGCAGCCCATATGGGCGTGTTATACTTCCACTTATGGGAGTGGTGAGGGATTTGGAGGCCGGATGAATTGGCGTTAGGGGCTGGCTCTGGCCCACGGGCCATAGTTTGTGCACCTCTGGGGTAGAGGGTTTCTCAGCCTTGTCACAAAAGTGACCTTGTACTTTTAATACAGTGGAAGCAGAGCAGTGAGCAATAAACAAAGTTTTAACACCAGGACAGCGAATGAGTTCTGAACACCAGCTCTGGTTGCTAAGCACCATTCGTGTAATATTTATTACAACCTTGGGCCCCCAGATGTACTTGGGCTTCAGGAAATTGAAGTCCAAGAATGCCTGGAGGCCAAAGGTTGAGAAACCCTGGGGAAGATTGTCATTTCCCTGTTGTATGGTGTGTTTCCACATTATACTTTTGGACATTTTTCTACAGAATTCCTTTGGAAAGGATATTGTGAGTTTGAAAGTTGTCATAGGCCTGCAATATTCAAATTAGTGAGGTTTGAGGTGTTTTAATTCCTGCCCTACCCCATTTTTCCACTTTCTTGTCTCCTTTTCCTTCCTTATTCAGGATCCATGTCCTTCCATGTTGACTTTTTGCTTGGGGAAGGAGCTTTTGCACGTGTGTATCAAGCTTCTGTCCCTGACATGGAAAACCCAAGAAACAACCAGAAAGTGATCCTGAAGGTAAACACTCCTCCTTCTAATATACAGGCCTCGACCTGCACCACTGTTTGTTTCCCAAATCTGCTCCACAGATCCACCAATGTTTAGGAACTGAACTGAAAGATACAGGTTAACTAACCTGACAATCTTGAAGTCTAATGGACTTGGGTGCCGAAATCCACAGTGACGGTCCCCAAGTTGATTAAACCCCACTTGAATTCATCTTGATGGAGGGCAGCAGCTTCATCAATCCTGGCCTGGGGCCAATGAGGACTTTGCGTGCCAAAAGGGCTCAGGACCAGAAAGTGACTCATGGAACTAGATCGGTGGTACGGGTGTCATGCTGCCATGCGTAAGGCAGATGAAAGGCCACTGCCTTATATTCTTAGGACAGTCTTCATGTGACCCGCTCGGAGAGTGCACTAAGCACTATCGGGCAGTATATAGGTGCGATTGCTCAGAGTCTGCCAATGTGTGGTACTGCTTTCTCCTTATTTATGATCATTAGAATAATTGACCTATAGAAATATTCCAGAGGTCTTGCTAGACTTGGTTTCTCCAGCTCTGTGCCTTCCAGATGTGTTGGGCTATATTTCCCATTGTTTCCAGCCAAGATGACAAGTGGCAGTGGGTAATGGGAGTTGTAATCCTGTACATCTCGAGGCCAGCAGATTGAGAAAATTGCCTCAGACAATGGGGGTTTAACATCCTGGTTTCACGCAATACAATTTTCTTCCAGTGTGATTAACATAGTTATTTTTGTGCATTCATATGCTGAAAGAAATATTTTTGTGTTTTGCAGGTTCAGAAGCCTGCAAGTCCCTGGGAATTTTACATAGCAGCTCAGCTGACTGAAAGGCTGAAGCCAAGCTTACGCCATCTTTTCATCCATTTCTTTTCTGCTCACTTCTTCCACAATGGAAGCATTTTAGTTGGAGAGCTCTATGGCTACGGGACTCTGCTGGTAAGCGTAGCGTCATTCAAAACTTGGTCTCCCATACATATCATTGAGAATTATTTGAAGGAAAACCCCACAACCCAGCAGCCTGTGTGTGTGTGTTGAAGCTGGGATGATTTCCACGGTCCCTTCCTTCAATGCCTCTCTAGATTAGGAGCCCAGCCTTCGTGATGGCACAGTTGGGTCAGCTGCACCATAGCTAGTTGTAAGTTTGCTTGTTTGCATAAAACAAACACAAAATGAGATGATTAATTAATACGAGGTAAAGGTCTCCCTTGCTTGAAAGCCAGTTGCATCTGACTCTAGGGTACAGTGCTCATCTCCATTTATAGCCAAAGAGTCAATGCTATCTACAGACATTTCTGTGGTTCTGTGGCAGGCAGGACAAGACACTTGATTGCACAGACCGCTGTTACTTTCTCACCAAAGTGGTACCTATTTATCTACTTGCAGTTTTTTGCTTTTGAACTGCTAGATTGGGAGGAGTTGGGACAGAGACAGTAGCTAACGCCATCGTGTAGCATTCAGGTCTTGAACTGCTAACCTTCTGGTTGTCAAGTTCAGCATCTTAACTACTAAGCCACTGCAGTCCCTAAGTAGCATGATGCTTCCCCCCCCCCCCCTCCAATCTCTACTGGTGCAAGAATACCGTATATACTCGAGTATAAGTTGAGTTTTTTAGCCCCCAGAATGAGGTCCAAAAATGGGACTCAACTTATACTCGGGTCTATGTAAACACTCAAAAACATACCCACACAAATGTATAAATTAATTAATTTTACCATATTTTAATGTATTTTAATTATTGAAACTCACTAGCAGCTGCTGCATTTTCCACCCCTGACTTATACTCGGGTTAGTCTATTTTCGCTAAAACTTGTGCAGTTACAATGTATCTCTATGGAGCTTTAATGTTATCCGATCCATCCCATAGGATTTTAACATGGATTGGATAACACTAAAAATCGGATAGCACCAAGACTTGTGGAACCAAGTTTTAGCGTTATCTGAGGTATTACTGTATGATTGCACTTACATTCTTTGTCCACTTGTATACTCATAAATCTCTTCAATTTTAGAACACCATAAACATCTACAAAAAATTGACCGAGAAAGTGATGCCCCAAGCACTCGTCATTTACTTCACCATAAAAATTCTGCACATGATTGAAGAACTGCACAACTGCAGGATTATTCATGGGGATATTAAACCTGATAACTTCATTTTTGATGAAAGGCAAGTATTTTCACTTCTGACAAGTTGACCTGTTTCTTTTGGAATTTGTTTGGTTTGGTTTACATTTGCCTGGTTTATATTAACCATCATTCAACCTTTCTGTAACACAAAGGTTTTTGGATAACGACACCTGTGACATTGATGGCATCTCCCATGGTTTGACACTGATTGACCTTGGCCAGTCTATAGATATGAGTCTTTTCCCTGAAGGAACTGCATTCACTGGAAAGTGTGAAACATCTGGATTTCAGTGTATTGAAATGCAGACACAGAAGCCATGGAATTACCAGGTACTTGTTGGGGGATTTATGTAACTAGTCATTTGATAGAAAAGAGATTTTTCAGAACTGATTTGAAAACTTGTTTACATATTCCACACAAAGGCTGTAGAACAGCTGAGAAAGGTGAGGATTCTGTTCTTCATTACTGAACAAGGACCCTGAGGGGATGGGGGTAAAGAGGAAGCCTTCCCCAAGAGTGGAAAGCATTGTGAGCACACTTGGGCGTCACCTGGGCAATGGTTAATCCTTATCCAGCCATGTTGCACTATATACTTGCTGATGAGCAAAATGACCCAAATGTCACAAGACCACAATTGACAATAATTTCTATTAATAGAGAGGGCTTGCTCTGGTATTATATAGCAGTGTAAATGGTTGTCTTTGATTGCGGGAAAGGGTTTAAGAACCACTGCTGGAGAACTAGGCAGTCTACATCACTGGTGGCTGACTTGGAGGTTACAATAAAACAATTGGTCTTGATTTGGTTGGTTGATGTGCATCTGCTTGCTGTTCACCACTTTTGAAAAGGCAAGCATACTTCTTGTTTAACTTCCTAGGGTTGCAAGTTCAAGATTACTTGGGCCAGTGTGACGATGTGAGTCTAGAGTAGTGGTTCACAACATGGGTCCCAGGCCCCACCGAGGGACTTCAATTCTCAGAAGCCTAAGTCAGTACAGGGTGATCAGTGCTTTGGGGAATTGACTTAGGAATTGAAGTCCCAAAACCAAAGGTTGGGAAACCTTGGTCTTGAAAGTAGAACTAGGCAGACCTGTGTTCAAATCTCAGCTTGACTGTGAAGCCTACTGGCTTGAACCTGGCCAGTTAGCAACTCTCCAGATTAACTGGGTGTCAGGACTGTTGTGTGCAGTGGGAACTTTCCCAAACGGGCAGTATAGAAATGCAATAAACAAATAAAAGAGGATGCACTTAATATGCATTTTGTTGGAAGGGTAGGGCTTTTTAAAATGATAAACTGTAAGGTAGGAATGACAGGAGAGAGTCCCAGTGCTCTCAAAACCACCACCCCCTCCCAAATATGCTATGAAGGGTTTCTGTTTTTTTGCAAATACTGTATCTCTTTTTCTAATCTTTAGACGGACTATTTTGGCATCGCTGCAACAGTGTATTGCATGCTGTTTGGCTCATACATGAAAGTGAGAAATGAGCAAGGTATCTGGAAACCTGACACTATCTTCAGAAGGTTAGTATATGTCCCATTTCGGTTGTCAAATTTTGAGGTTCATGTCTTGCAGAGGCCAGTATACTGCATCTGTCCTAAACGTCCCGCCTATGCAGAGGATTTCAGGGGGAATTCCAAGGGCTCACACCGAGTGTTGCCAAGGCCAGTGAGGCATCACAGTTGATCCATGTGAGCAAAGCATGCTGCCCAGAACCCTCTTCGACTATGGGAGTTTGGTAGTGCTGGAGAAACTACTTTTCAAGGAAGCTGTTTGTCTGTTTGTTTGCTAGTACCAAGGTTTTTACTTAAGTGCCTTTAACTGAAGAACTTCAAAGAAATTTCAGGGTTTCCTGGCACAGAATTTAAATCAGGGGTGCCCAAATTACGGCCTGGGGGCCAAATGCAGCCCCTGTCACAAATTCATCCGGCCCGTGAGGCCCACGTCGCTCCTGGAAGTGGAAGTAAAACGCGCCTGTATGGGCGCATTTTACTTCCGCTTACAGGAATGATGAGGGCTTTGCGGGCTATATGAATTGGTGTCAGGGGCTGCATACGGCCCCCAGGCCTTAGTGATCAGTTCCTTGAACCATGTGATCGGCCTACAAAGTTTGGGCACCCCTGATTTAAATGTTCTGGAACATGAATGCAAACGGAGCCTGTGGCAAATAACAAAAGATCACAAGGCAAAGAGTTAAAGCTTCTATCCACTCGGTTCTCCTTCTCCAGTTCTCCATTTCTATCATTCCCACTAAACAATGAATCAGGATCCCATTACTGCTGAGTGTGTTGAGTTTTCATTGGGCTCTCATTGCCCCCCAGTCAGTCTGGCTGATGGTCAGTAATTGTGTTGGGTGGTTGTTGTTGTTTAGTAATATTTAGGGCTCCCCAAATTCTTAATCCCAAACTAGAGAATGTGCCAAAATGTAGAAATAGCTAGATGGCTGTGTTGATTAGGCTCTGAAGGGGGTTTGCCTCTCAAGAGACTTCCAGTTCCTTCATTCTTTGCAGTTTGGGCTCTAAGGAAGCTAGCTGAATGTCCAACACTGCCCTGAAAACCTTAGAAAGGAACAGATATGGATCCTGACACTTCTCTGAAACTTTTTGGAATAGTAGCTGTGTTAATCTGTGTTTCAAACATATTAGAGAGTAAACAAAATAAAAATGTAGCACTTTTAAAAACTATGTGCCATATTTTAATGTTACCTTTCGTGGATCAAGTCTGAAGAAGTGGACTTGATCCACGAAAGCTAACAGTAAAAATATAGCAGTTAGTCTTTAAAGTGCTGCAGTGTTTTTGTTTTATTATTTTTTGTTTTTTGATATGTTTTTGTTTTGTTTACTCTCTGATATTCTCTGAGAATTTTGATTTTCCCCTAAATCTACCAGAATTCTAGCTGATGAATAACAAGAATATCGATAGTTGTAGTTTTAAGAAATCCAAACTTCCCACGCCTAGTAAATGCGCAACTGTGGAAGGAGCATTAATTGGAGATAAACTGCTTTACAAGCAGGTGATCTCAAACTCTAGCCATGACATCTGCAGTCAGTCAGGGGAAGGAAACAAGAATCCTGCAGGCAGAGTTGATTGTATTAGGGTAGGTGAATCAAGGCTGATCTTCCTGTGCCAGCTACTTATTTGCCTTGTTCAGATGAAAAGCAGTCCTTTCTAGTCAGTAGCAGTGACGTTTATATACTGCCGCATGGCGCTTAGTGCACTTTCTGAATGGTTCACAAGCAATTTGCCCCCAACATGCTGGGTACTCATTTTACTGACCTTGGAAGGATGGAATGCTAAATCAACCTGGAGCCCCATTGGGAGCGAACTTACAACGTCAGCAGTTTTGGCTCCAATACAACAGTTTGACCACTGCACCACTAGGGCTCTTACTCTGTACAGCAGATTTCTCTTCTAGAGGCTTAGGGAATGAAATGATCTTTAGACCAGGGGGGGGTCCCAACCTGGGTCATGCTCTCTCAGTCAGCTTCAAGGGCCCGATAACCATTTTTCCCTGCCTGCACGATGTGGGCAGCCATTTTGTCCCAACAGCTTGAAAGGGGTGCCATTTTATTTCTTCAATGTGCTTGGAGGGATGGGGGTGGGTCACATGAAATGGTGCCATGGGCTGGATTTGGCCCAAGGGCCTTAGGTTGGGAAACCCTGCCTTAGACCCTCAGAATGCAGCATCTGGATGGTGGTGGTGGTGGTGCTGATCTGCTTTATTTCCCCAGGATCCCTAATGCAGATGTCTGGACTGACTTCTTTTTCACTTTATTGAACATACAAGATTGCAACCACTTGCCTACGTTGGGAGGTTTGCGAGCCAGACTCAGGGACTTGTTTGTGAACACATACACCAACAAAATAACAGCAGTTCGGAACAGACTTGCGGTGCTGCTTGTTGAAAATAAACGTTCCCGGAAGTAAATCTTGGGGACAGCCAAGATGGATCGAGGAAGTGAAATGCAGGCAATTTTCTCCACACTTTAATAGACTTAAGATAATGTCTGATTACTTTTGCATAGGTTAAGATGGTACTCTTCCCCCCCCCCTTAAAATGATGATTTACTGTTTTGCTTTAAAATAAAATAACTTGGGATTTTCATGTTGAAAGACATTATAAAAATAAAAGCAGAGATTTTTTTTAAAAAAGAAACTATGGCATGTATGAAATGGCAGAAATCCAGTAATCCAGGCACCATTGGGCCATTTGTGTAGGCAAATCACTGTTCTAAATCAAATATTATCCCAGAATTTTTTGGAATAGTAGCCGTGTTAGTCTGTGGTTCAGGCATCTCAGAAAACAAAACAAAACAAAATAAAAAACACAGTAGCACTTTAAAGACTAACTGTCACTAACCCTTCTCCCGCTGAGCTCCTGAATTTGGTATATAAAGAACATGCCTGTAAGTTTCATTCTTTGTCTGATGAAGTGGACTTGATCCACGAAAGCTAACAATAAAAATAAAGCAGTTAGTCTTTAAAGTGCTACTGTTTTTTATTTTATTTGGTTTTGTTTATTTTGTTTTGTTTTCTGAAATATTATCCCATATACCACTTGCAAAATGCATGGATTACCCAAACTATGGCAAATCCTGATTTGAAGCTATTTATCCTCCCAGCCTTGAAGACTTCTTTTTTCATGTCCCATTCAAACCCTGGACTGCCAAAATGAATCCACTCTCTTCACATTGTGGTTGCCTAAACTCATTGGTGCATGTTTCTGGCAGTAAACAGCAGACCAGTAAATTAACTGGATTCTGTATCTCTTCACATTTACACAGTGTGTTGTTATCTGCCAGCAGCCCCCACTTGAGCATGTTAGAATTGCATTTAGGGATTCTGCCCCTCAGCCTATTCATGGTCCTCCAAGTGACGTAGGGGAGGTTGAGTTCCTCAGCCATATCCTCCTTTAATATTCCTTGTCCAATGAGCTCCTTCCTCCATCTTCTAATTTGGTTTTGCTCTTGCATACCCCCAAGAATGTTTGTTCTTGCCATAAAGTTCTTCCTGGATCTCAGCTGGCAGACTTGAGGCACATATTCATTCGGAGGGTGTCTAGGGTCATTCACTCGGTTAGTTCTCTCCATGTCTGCTTCCAGGAGTGACAAGGGCTCCCTTGTTATTGTTATTGAAGGATCACAATATGCACTGTGAATGTGAAGAAATACAGAATCCAGCTCATTTACAGTTCTGCCAATTACTGCCAGAGACCTACGCTGATGAGGACTTAAGGTTGGCCAACGACAAAACCAAGAAAGTTTCTTCATTTTGGCAGTCCAGGGTTAGAGCAGGACATGAAAGAAGAAAAAATTGAACTAATTTATGTGCTTTGATTTTCAGTATTTCCACAAGAGGGTGGCAAATAACAAGTTTTTCATGAATTTCACATAGCACCTGATGCCTTTCTTTGCTACCCACTTAGAAGACATCCACTATTTTGATTGGAGTTCAGCCCCTTTTACTGTCTATTGCTAAGAATTAGATGCAGCTTTTGTTTCGGTAGGCCAGGCATTCCCAACCTGCAGGTCCGACCCCAGCCGCAAAGCCAATTCATCTGGGCCCCAACACCCTCGCTGCTCCTGGAAGTAGAAGTAAAACATGCACTGCGCATGCGCAGAACACTACTAAATGTGTTCTGTGCACGTGTGGCAAGATTGTCAAGTCAGTAGAAGATTGGCAAGTCAGTAGTTCAAGACCCGAGTGCTGAGCGATGGAGAGAACACCCATTGTCTATCCCAGCTTCTGCTAACCTAGCAGTTCGAAAGTAGATAAATAGGTACCACTCCAGTGGGAAAGGTACCAGGGTTCCATGCGCTCCAGTGTCTAGTCATGCCTGACACATGACCACAAAAAAGTCTGCACATACAGATAGCGCTGGCTCATTGGTTGTAAATGGAGATGAGCACCGCACTCTAGAATTGGACACAACTGGTTTTTGAGCAAGGGAGACCTTTACCTATGAGAAGTAGAGTTACTCTAACTCTCAAGTAAGTTCATAAAATTATAGCCTCAAAATTCCTCACTCATTGTAGTTAACTAGCAACAGAGAAATGAATGTGCTGATTCTCCATTCTGCCATTCTAGGCATCCTCTAGCCTAGGATGAGAATTTTTTTCAGATCGATCCCTTCAAGAACATGGAGCTGGATGTGTCCACCCTCAAGGAGGGAGACTCAAACAAGTTACCAAATTCACAACTTGTGTGTTACTTTCAAGGCAGAGACCACAAAAAGGAGGCCATCCAAAGGAGGTTCCAGGGGATGGTAGAAAAATCTGTAGTTACATGGGATCAAAAGACCCCTGGGCTCCAAAAGGCCCCAAAGACATGGGATGAATTCTGCCATCATTGGATTGGCATCTTTCATTTATCTTCAGTTAGCATCGGTCTGGCAAATTATCCTGCTATGGTAATAGAGTAGACCAGGGATGGTGAACCTTGGCACTCCAGCTGTTCTCAAACTTCGATTCCCAGAAGCCCAAGTCTCTGTGAATCCACACGAATGGGTTTACTACATGTACGCACTGTTCTTGGACTTCAATTCCCAGAAGTCCAGGTCTCTGTGAATCCACACGAATGAGTTTACTGTGTGTGTGCAGTACAGTACAGAGACTTGGGCTTCTGGGAACTGGAATCCAAGAACAGCTGGAGTGCCAAGGTTTGCTATTACAGGAGTAGATCATACTGACAGTGACTCAACGCCGTGTATCAGGCAACAGTTGACTAACCTGACCACCTTGAGGTCTAACGGCCTTGGGTGCCAAAGTCCATAGGAAAGGTGATGGTCCTCAAGTAGATTCAATCCCACTTGAATCCATCTTGATGGAAGACAGCAGCTTTATCAATACTGGCCTGGGGCTAAGGAGGACTTTGCGTCCCAAAAGGGCTCAGGACCAGAAAGTGACTCACAGAACTGGATCAGTGGTATGAGTGTCATGCTGCAAAGTGGAAGGCAGATGAAAGGCTACTGCATTATATTCTCAGGACAGTCTTCATGGCTGATCACCATGAAGATCACATATATTCAGATTCATATACGGAAGAAGAAGATGATGAAGAAGTGGAAGAAGGAAGAAGAAAAATAGTGATGGAAGGAAAAGGAAAGATGCAGCCAAAAATTGGCCTTTCCAAAAGAAAGAGATACCATACTGCAGGGGAATAATTCTTCTACCCCTATTCCATTCTGTAGTATTACTCTGTCTGATCTGTATCTTTATGCTATATATTCCAGTTTCTCCCTTTCAACGGTTTTCTTAAAGCTTGTCTATATTGTTTAGAATTAATTGCAAACCATGAATTGAAGACCAGTTTCTGAAGACTTTTAAAAATAAATGCCCAATAGTCGGACATGACTGGCTTTTGAGCAAGGGCAACCTTTGCCTTTTTACCTTAAATACAGTAATACCTCGGATAACGCTAAGACTTGGTTCCACAAGTCTTGGTGTTATCCGATTTTTAGTGTTATCCGATGCATGTTAAAATCCTATGGGATGGATCGGATAACGTTAAAGCTCCATAGAGATACATTGTAACCACACAGGCTTTAGCGGTTGTTATCCGATCCATCCCATAGGACCTTAATGTTATTCGATCCAATTCTCCTCCCCAGATTACTTAACGTTATGCGATTTTAGCGTTACCCGAGGTAAATGTTATCCGAGGTATTACTGTAATCTCATTTTTAAAGAATCACTTTTTTAAAAAAAATTGGAGCATATAGAATTTACAGGAGCTACCAACTGCTTCTGGTGCTCTTCTCAAAATTTTATGGCAAATTAATCTCTCTAATGCAATCAGGTGCACCTATTTTGTAGTTTATGCTTCTTCTCATATGGATACTTGATTTGAAACATCTGGATGCCCAGTAGGCTGTGCCAAGTTTGATTTGTAAAGCTGGTTGTAAAGGAAACCTTAACCGACACTAACATACGGAAATCAAATGTTTCTTTTTTTATACATCTATCTTTTTTAGCATAGTTTACTCATTCTCAACTCAACAGAAAGAATTCAGAATTGGAAGGGGCTCTTAGTGGACTGTGGTGGCTTAGCGGTTTAGACACTGAACTTGTTGACTCGAAAGTTGGCAGGTCAGCAGTTCGAGACCCAAGTTCTACTCAATGAACTAAGCTCCTGTCTCTGTCCCACCTCCTGCGAACCTAGCAGTTTGAAAGCAAGAAATTGCAAGTAGATAAGTAGGTACCACTTTGGTGGGAACATAACAGTGTTCTGTCCACTTAAGTGTCTAGTAATGCCTGCCACATGTCCATGGAAACGTCTGTAGATGCAGACAGCTCTGTTTCTTTGGCTATAAATAGATATGAGCACTGAACCCTAGAGTTGGATACAACTGGCTTTCAAGCAAGGACAACCTTTACCTATTGTCTAGTAGTCCAACCCGTGCTCCATACAGGACACTTTCTACAAGCACTGATAAGTAGTCACCACCCAGCTTTGTTTAAAATCCACAACAAATACATCATGTTCCAATGGTCAGTGGCCTATCAAAATTCTACTAAGCAGAAAAACCCACCAGAGTTTCATACTGTTTGCACAGAAAGTGTTGGATTTTTTTCCTTTAGAGATCCTCACTTTTAGCACAGCAGTGCTTGCCCAGGTTGTGTGATCTTGTGCTAAACCGGCAAGACATAGCGGAATATCAGTGGAATATTGGCCCATGTCACACCTCCAATCTGTCTGGAGTTTCCTCCAAATGTTTCATCTTAATAATTTTTCACGTACTGTAATTTAAAACCTGTGATCTAGATCCTCTGTGAAAGGCCATCCAATGATTTCATAATACAGTATAAACTTTCAATTGTCTCTTCATGTACTTATTCCTCATAGGGATGGTAGCAATAGCAATTACACTTATATTTCAACCCATAGTGCTTAGTGCACTCTCTGGGCAGTTCACAAGGTAAGGTAATTAACATTTTCCCTCCAACATGCTGGATAGTCAATCTACTGACCCTGGAAGGATAGAAGGCTGAGTCAACCTTGGTTCTGTTGAGACTGAGTTCACAACATTTTGGTTGCAGTACAGTGGCTCAAGTGGCTAAGATGCTGACTGGAAGGCGGGAGGTCAGCAGTTCGATTCCCAAGTACTGCAGGACGGAATGAGCCCCCGTCTGTGTCCCAGCTCCTGCCAACCTAGCAGTTCGAACGCAAGAAATTGCAAGTAGATAAATAGGGACCACTTCGGTAGGAAGGTAAAGTGTTCCATGTGTCTAGTCATGCCTGCCACATGACCACAGAAACATCTGCAGAAGCAGACAGTTCTGGCTCTTCGACTTTGAAACAGATGAGCCCTGAACCCTAGAGTTGGATACGACTAGCTTTCAAGCAAGGGAAACCTTTATCTTACAGCAGTTTAACCACTGTGCCACCTCTGATACAAGAACTGTCCACTCTTAATGCTTGTAGTCTATGAATTCTTAATTTTTATAAACCATGCACAGGATATTAGTGATGGGCCATAAGAGGTCATAAATACTATATGATGATATGGTAGGGAAGATAAATCTTTTTCACCTAGGAAGGACGCAGAAGGATCTACTCTTCCAGAAGTTAGATACTGTATATATATTGGATATATTATTGTTTTCATTCATAAAGCCAACTTCCTCTACTGATTTTTCACATTGTGGGTACTTAAAAACCCCTGACAGAAAACTTCTTTAAAATAGTCTGTGAAATGTATACATGTGCTCTGTAATGTTGTGCAGTTGTATTTATTGTAAAGGTTATCTGAAAGAGTTGGAAAGGTTAACTCTAATTACTGTGTGACAAGAGGCCTTCTGTTGACAGCCTGCCAACTTGTAGTTAAGTTGCTGTTAGCAGATCAGTAACTCTGATGTGGAAAATCCTACTGCCTCCGATTGGCTTGTTGTTTCAGACTAAGAACCAACAGATATAGAGCAGGAGTTCCCAACCTTTTCAGTCTGGGGCCCAGGTCATACTCTCTCAGTCACCTTTGAGGGCTGGACGGTCATTTTGCCCTGCCTCCACAATGGGGGCAGACATTTTGTCCCAATAGCTTCAAATGGGTGGCCATTTTGTTTCTCGAATGCTCTTAGAGGGATGGGGTCCAAATGAAATGGTGCTATGGGCCGCATCTGGCCATGAGCTTTAGGTTGGGAACCCCTGATATAGAGGTATAGTAGATCATTAGAGAATCCTGGTTATATGTTCCTCCAGAAGGTGTTGTGGGAGCACTTGATTTCAGGATTTTTCATTGTTGATTTCATCATTTTAACACTGGTCAATGGACCATCCTTCTCTGCATCTAAATATTATTGTTGTGTGTAGTGTATGGTAGCAGTACATTCAGTCTATAAACGTCTTCAATTATTCCAAGTATCTTACCTGACCTATTTGGACTCTTTCAGTTCCCACACTTGGATAGCGTGTCCAGGTAGACTGAAGTGGTTTCACTTGGAGAAAAGGCCTCGGTGGGAATACTTCGAGGCCTAGCACAGGCTTAGCTCCAACTGTTCAGAAGGGATGGTGCCCACTGCTTAGAAGTAGGTGTGGATATCTCAGGTGGATCACCCCGAATGGAGAATTACAAAAAGTCTAAAATTCTTGTGCCTAATGGTCACCAGAAGCACAGATAAGCACAACAACACAGAACTAACACCAGGCTCCCTTTTGACTAGCATCTTGGAGTTAAACTCATGTAAAAACAAGAAAACAAAAATTAGTTGGAGGAAAGCTGCAATTCCTCTAGCATGGAATAATACAATAGAAAGGAGGAAAGAGAAAACACTTTGACTACTGGAGAGGCTGACAGGTGTGGCTTGACAACCTCCCTTAGCAATATCACTCCATTGGTAATGGATCTGAGTGATTTAAACATGGCTAAGTGTTAGCTTATGGTTACATAAGTATAAGAAAGATTTAATTCAGAAATAGCCCTACAACTATATAAAAGGGGGAGTTTCAAGCAACCAGTGGTAAGTATCGTCTTTATAATCGGCAAAGACAGCAGGTGGGAAGGAGAGAACTGTGGTGACTTAGTGGTTAAGATGCTGAGCTTGACGACTGGAAGGTCAGCAATTTGAGACCAGAGTGCTACGCGATGGAGGGAGCACCCATTATCTGTCCCAGTTCCTGTCAACCTAACAGTTCGAAAGCAAGAAATTGCAAGTAGATACATTGGTACCGCTTCGGTTGGAAAAGTAGTGTTCCATGCATTCTGGTATCTAGTCATGCCTGCCACATGACCACGCAAAAGTCTGCAGACAGCACTGGCTCTTTGGCTATAAACAGAGATGGGCACCACCATCTGGCTGGCTTTTAAGCAAGGGAGACCTTTACCTTTAATGAAGGAGGGTGTAAGAAAAGACAATACTGTAATTTACTTGAGACGATTAAAGGTAGATGCAGCAGGAGCTTGTTCTCTGAGGAATTTGCTAGAAGCATCTCTTCAGGATAGCTTCTAGCTGGGGTGATGAAAGAAAGAAGAAAGCTTCCAGAAGAGAGGAAACTGTGACATTTTCTTGGCTGTGTCCTCACTTGCTTAACAGGAGCAGAAGGCTTAAAGTGAAGCTAACAAAAACCTTCCAGAGAACTTGCTTAAGAAGGATCTATGATGAATGGCAGCTGAGGGGGGCTACGTCCAACCTTATATCTCTTCATTCAGTTAAGAGTTCTGGAGAAAACTCATGTGCTCCTTTGGGGGAAATCCAGACTGTTTCATCCGCCCCCCCCCCCAATAAAACACTTACTTTGTGATGGCTCATACTGTCTTTGACTTCCAAAGCGTTTGAATTCCCCCCTCCCTCATTTTTGTTATGCAATCTCATATCACCACTCTCTCTGCATCAAGGAGTCCACCCTATTTTATTTTGCAACACCCTACCTTTCCCCTGTCCTGTTCCCCAAAGCTGTGCTCCAGTGACATAACTCCCATTCCTTTCTGGCATATATGTAGATATGATAGGAGGGAATGGATGATTATCAAGGCTCAGAATGGCTGAGGTTGGGATGGGAAATCAAGGAGGACACAGAAGACTTGTGCTATTTTTTATATACCTAAACATGCCTAATAAGGTGACATAACAGTAAGCATGCCTACAGTGGGAAATAATGACCAGAATATAAAGGTTATCCTTTGTGACAGAAAGAAAAAGAGCAAAAGCAATCACACATATACTGCCCCATAGCACTTGGTGCACTCTCTGGGTGATTCACAAGGTAATTAGCGTTTTACCCCTAACATGCTGGTTACGCATTTTACCAACCTCAGGAAAATGGAAGGCTGAGTCAACCTGAGTCCCCATCAGGACTGTACTTGCAACGTCAGCAGTTTTGGCTGCAGTATGGCAGTTTAACCGATGTGCAGGTGGTACTGGGAAATAACTCAGTAAGGCATGTATTGTTTGGATGGTTGGATAATTTGGCAAGCATATGGTTTAGTTCTCAAACTTTTTAAGCCAACAGCTAGGTCACACTCCCTCAGACAGCTTCTGGGGCCCGATGGCCATTTTGCTATTACTCCACCACATGGAACTTCCCTGTTGGAATGTCTCTCCCAAAGGAATGCTACCCAAAACATTTGATCTTCCCAGTCTCGGGGTTTACAGGTCCCTACACCAAAGGAGGCCTACAGAACGTTAATTAGACTTTATGGCAGGGCTTCCCAAACTTTTCAAGCCAGGGGCCAGGTCATGCTCTCTCAGTCAGCTTCAAGGGCCAGATGGACATTTTGCCCTACCTGAATGATGTGGGTGGCCATTTGTCCCAACAGCTTCAAAGGGGCTGCCATTTTGTTTCTCAAATCCCCTTAGGTGGTGAGGCCACCCAAGAAATGGCACTATGGGCCAGATCTGGCTCACAGGCCTTAGGTTGGGAACCCCTGCCTTATGGGATTCACTGCCAGACCCCCTCCCTCCAGATCTTCCAATAACAGTTTGAAGCTAAACTCTACCCCTGACATAGTTTTTTTTAATTGCTGACCTCATTGGCTTTAATTACCTCATTGCATCTTATGTTTGGTCAATTCTGGCTTTATGGGTGGGTTTGCCACAGTTCTGGTTTTTGATTGGGTGGGAATGGGTTAATTTTAATGTTACTTGTAAACCACTCAGAACAGTGGGGATGCGCAAGAATGGGTGGTATAAAAAATGTGATAAATGAATTAATTAAATTTAGTATACCACAAAGAGACTGGAGACCAGCAGTGAATAGATTCTACTTTATGACTTACAGTACTGTATCTGAATTTCCCGTGGTGTTGTTGTTGGAAAGTTAATAGGAGATGGAGTTAAGGAAATAACTTTCATATGTGTTGTATTAAGGCAGTGGGATTATTTCAAAATATGACATGATGCAGTTTACAGATAACTTCCAAACCTTTATCAAAAATTCTGGCTTGGTTTGAATTGGGAAACTCTTATTTTCTGTTTCCCTTTTTGTTATTCCATCGCTCTTTCTGCTCCCTCAATCTTTCTCTTCCTCATTGGTCTTTCTCTTCATACATGCATTCAACTCTTATTCAACTTTCTCCTTTTCTATTTGAACTGTGCAAAGGAATTTGGGAGCTTTGCAAGGAAAAAGAACGCATGTGGCTGTCTAAAGGCTCTGTATAGAAAGGGGTCTCTTAAGCTGCCCCCAGCTTTGTCTTTGCCAGTAGCTAGTATCTGAGGAGGGTACAGCAGTGCACAAACAGGTTTCTTCTTCTTTTGCCATATCCAAATCCGAATATTGGCGATCCTCATGGTGATCAACCATGAAGACCGTCCTCTCTCTCTCTCTCTCTCACACACACACACACACCTGGGGTACCAGTGATCCAGTTCTGCAAGTCACTTTCTGATCCTGAGCCCTTTTGACATGCAAAGTCCTCATCAGCCCCAGGGCAGTATTGAGGAAGCTGCTGCCCTCTTTCAAGATGGATTCAAGTGGGATTTAATCAACTTGAGGACCATCGCCCTTCCCTGAGGACTTTGGCACCAAAGCCATTAGTCCTCAGGGTGGTCAGGTTAGTTAACTGCTGCCTGACACTTGGTGTTGAGTCACTGGCAGTATGGTCTACTCTATTACCTGGCCAGACTAGACTACAGGTTTCAACTAACTAAAATCAATGATATTTTAAAAAAAATTATATGTGTGCTGCAATATTGAATAAATGGTGTAAGAGACCAACGAAAGAAGAAACTACAGAAAGCTCTTATTTAATTGATCACTATGAACTATTTTAGCCATATAATTTAAAGAAAGACAATAATATAGCAGGAACTCCACATTAAGGATAATGCTAATGTCCAGTTGAAGAGGCAATTAAAATCCATTAATCTTAAGACACACTTTTCATTTTTTATATGGATCTATCTAGGTCCCTGCATTTCTGGATCTTCGTAGGTGGGGCCGATTATGGGAACTGTCACAAGGAGCACCTGCACTTCCAAATTTTGCACTATTTCACCACCCAAGAGGGACATATAAATGAGCCTTTTTAGCAGTGAAACCTAAGAAATGAATCCTAAATCCCCTCTTCTGAAATAGCCCAATGAACAGTCAGTGTGCTCAATGGGCATGAAATGCTCACTGTTGGTGGGAATGGAAATCTGGTAGGAGCTGCAATGATGTATCCTGAAACTATACTTGCAACATTTTGTTGTGGGGTTGGAGTTGGTTCTTGTGTAGATGAAATGGCACTGCTCACAAGGAGAAGTAGGGTTCGCAGTGGTTAAACTGCTATACTGCAACCAAAAGGTTGTAAGTTTGATCCTACCAGGACCCAAGGTTGACTCAGCCTTCCATCCTTCCAAGGTCAGTAAAATGAGTACCCAGCATGTTGGGGGCAAAATGCTAATTAACTTGTGAACCACCCACTAAGCACTATGTGTGGTATATAAGTGTGATTGCTTTGCTTTCTTCTTCATCTAGGGCAGACTTATTGGTTTTATTGTTGGTGAAACTTAAGTGCTTATCGGTACATGTTTCCGGGAGAAACTGGCAAACTAGCAGATGATCTGGATTCTGTATCACTCCACATTCACACAGTGTGTTGTTGTCCATCAGTGGCCCCCTCTTGAGCATGTTGATCTTACATTTTGGGACTCAAACCCGCAGCCTATTCAGGGTCCCCTAAGTGACATAGGGAAGTTCCTCCAGGTATTCCTTGTTCAGTGAGCTCCTTCCTCCATTTTCTAATTTGATTTTGTTCTTGCAAGTGATGAGAAACCTGGGGAACATAGTGAAAAGTAGAGACATCACATTGCAAGCAAAAATTCGTATAGTCAAAGCAATGGTATTCCCGGTGGCAATGTATGGTTGTGAGAGCTGGACCATTAGGAAAACTGAGTGCAGAAGAATAGATGCCTTTGAGATGTGGTGTTGGAGGAGAGTTTTGAGAGTCCCCTGGACAGCAAGGAGAACAAATAAGTCAATCTTAGAAGAAATTAATCCTGACTGCTCCTCAGAAGGTCAGATAGTAAAGATGAAGCTAAAGTACTTTGGGCATCAAATGAGAAGAGAGGATTCACTTGAGAAAGCCTTGATGCTGGGAAAGGTGGAGGACAAAAGAAAGTGGGTGGCCAAAAATGAGGTGCTAGATGGTATTGTAGAGATAATGGGCACAGAACTGAGCGAGTTGAGGAGGATGGTGGAGGACAGAAGTGCCTGGCGGACAGTGGTCCATGGGGTTGCAAAGGGTCGGAATCGACTGTGCGACTGAACAACAACAAAACCCTCAAGGATGTTTAGGAGGAAGGTATTAACAGACAAGGAGGAACATTGATGTTTACATCAATACAAACATTGTGAGGGAAAGCCCCTGAGGTGACTGTCCAAAACGGCCTAATCAGAGAGCAAGGAATGCTTTCAGGGCAGATAACTAGAAAATTAAGAAAGAGGGATTAAAATGGCTTGGAGGAACGTGTAGGCTGGAAACCTAAAGAGCAGCACTTCATGCTGCAACATTTTGTTGTGGATCCTCCCCATACAGTTCTACTACTGAAGCTGAGGCAAGCCTGGCCCTGTACCCTGCATATGTAGGAAGCTGCCTGGGAACCATCTGGAATCTGCTAAGAGTGGGGGGTCTGAGCTTAATAAATAAATTCCTGGCAGCCATACCTCTTTGTCTGGGAGTGATCATGCAGAAAAGCCATGAAATAAAAGGTAGATGACCTCTGAAGTTTGCTTTATGTCTTCCATTTTCCTGTGTGGGCATTAATCTTTGTGCAGGAGGAGACATGTATTTTGTAATATACGATGGGTGGCCTCAGTGTGGGTTTTTTTTTTTTTTTTGGGCCACAGGTGCACAGATGAGGCAGACCGAAACGGCTGGTGGGAAGTAAAGAAACCTAGAAAAGGTGCCTCTGTTTCATCCCAGAGAAGCTTTGAGCCCTTCTGAGCTGACTGGGTTGTAAATAAGATAAAACAAATGTTTGGGGAAAACATTCAGAGTACTGTACTTAAGAGATTGTTTTTAAAGCCTGCAAAATATAGCCATAAAGTCCTTTGTTTAGCTGGGGAGTGATGCATTGGCCGCTGACTAGAATGAAATTCCAGTTGCATCTTAAATTTACTACATACAGATCTTCTTTTAGGTCACGCTTTGAACTGCCAACATGAAGCCACCTTCTTAGCTTTGCTGTTGGCCAAACTTACCGTAGTGACCAGCAGACCAGCAAATGAGCTGGGCTCTGTGTGTCTCCACATTCACACAATATGTTGTTGTCCGCCAGCGGCCCTCACTTGAGCTTGTTGGTCTAACATTTAGGGACTCCAACTCTCTGCCTATTCAGGGTCCTCCAAGTGACATAGGGGAGGTTGAGTTCCTTAGCCATGTCCTCCTTTAATGTTATTCCTTTTCCAGTGAGCTCCTTCCTCCATCTTCTAATTTGGTTTTATGTCCCCTCAAGGATATTTGTTCTTGCCATAAAGCTCCTCCTGGATGTGAGTCAGCGGATTTGAGGCTCATATCCATTCAGAGGATGTTGAGGGTCCTTCTCTTGCTTAGTTTTCTCGGACTGCTTTCCGATTGCATTCTTCTCTGCCAGCTGATAAATGTTGGCTCTTGGGTCTGGCTCTAGTCATACATTGTGAATGAAAAAAACAACCGTCTCCTTGGCCACCCAACAGGTGTCTTTCTGTTGTTGCCACTGTCAAATTACCACCCCTGGCTTCTATTTGAAAGATGACAAGTTGCCATGCACAAGACAAAAGATGTTCAAAGCATCTCCAGAAATGCCCTTTAAAGTTGATACATCTCAGAAGAAACACCACCTACTCAGCAAGGGAAGGTTGCTTGGAGCGTAGGTGTTCTCTTTCTTTCATGAGGTTCTAACTTCCCTCCCATGCCGTCTCTCGCCCAAAGACACACAACTCCTATTCCTTTGGCTGGCAGATGATGCCAGAACACACTGGCCTTCGGTTATCCAATCCCAGAGCAGCACCCCAATTGGAGCTAAACAAGGCAAGCCCTGCCATTAGCCAGGATAAAGCAGCTGCTTCAGGCAAGTAGAGTTTCAAAAACAGAACAAATTGTTACACATTTATCATTTTGTTTTCATAAAAGCCAGGGTGGGTGGGATTTTCTCTTCCAGAAGTTGAAAATCCTTGGGCTGGGTTACTACTGTGTGTTATGGCTGCAGGTGGTTACTACGCAACCTGACTGCGGGTGCATAATTTCTGCTCTGCCTCTGGCAATGAAATGTCTTGCAGTGGCCATGGAGCTGAGTCTGTTTTGCTGGTGTACAGCTGGCTGGATAGGTAACTATCCATAGAGACAAAGGTTGGGAGTTTGATTCCCCACTGTGCCTCCCAAGAGAAAAGCCAGCCTAAGTGGCTTTGGGCAAGCTGCATGGTCCCATGGTGCCCTCAGAAGAAGGGACTGATAAACCACTTCTGTGTATCCTAGAAAACTCTGGAAAATATCACCATAACTCACAATTGACTTGATGGCAATTAATTATTTTTATTTATAGAGAGGGAAGCAAGCTGCCTGCTGCTCCTCTTTCTCTGGCCAATGGATGGAACCAAGGTGTTTTTGTTGGAATGGTCGTCTTGAGAGATGAGGAATTGTAGACTCTTAGTAGCCAGCCCTATGAGAGGGGGGCCAGAAGAAAAATTTGGCTGAGGCCTAAACTCAGCCAGAGGTGCAGGACTGTTATGCAGTCTACTAATAGTTTTTTTAAAAAAAAATTCTTCAAATTAAAATAGTTTTACCCTTTTTCCAAAACAATGACAGAACCTTACAATGTGAAATGGCCCCTGCTCCATCTGAACTTTTGGAGAGCCTGCCCAGTGGTCCTCTGCTCTGGGACTGTTATTGTTTTCAGGGCAAGGATGTTGTTCATAGTCCTTTAACTCAAATGTACATTTTGTGTGTGGCTTTGGTGAGAATCCTCCAAGTCAAAACACTGGAAAATGTAGTTTTAAATATATATCCTCCTCCACAACCACCGCTACTGGCACTGCTACTGCCGCCGCCGCCGCCACCACCACCACATTTTCTTCTTCCATGTCTAGGTCAGATGTTAAGCTGCCAAAATGAAGCCACCTTTTGGTGAATTCATTCTGTAGTTCCTTCCATCTAATCTCATGTGAGCAAGATTACCCGGGACAACAAGGTTGCTGTTTTCTGGGGTATGCCCACAATCTCTAAGAAGCCTCTTCTGTGTACCCCTACATCCCCATTGCAAAGTAAACGGACTACCCAAAGGATGTTATCTTCCTCCAAAAATGGAGAAAGACCATAATTTGGTTTCAACTGACGATTTTTATTTAATGCCCCACCCAAGCCTAGTCATTCATTTATTCCATTTATTCAATTTATATGCCGCCCTACTCAGTGAAAACTGACTCAGGGTGGCTTACAACATACAATCAAAATACAATGTAACAGTTCAATAGAGCAATACATTGTCGTAGTATAATCAAGTATCATAAATCAATAATTCAAAACAGTAGAATATCATAAAATACAGTACAATAAAATAAATTTATGCACAATATAATCAGAATACAATCCATAAACAATACTCAGTACAGAATAAACAATAAACAATATAATCACAATACAATCAATACCCAATACAAAAATTATACAGTAATCGCCCATCTTGGCTGATGTTTTGATTGCCATGTTATCCAGTGCTTCTGCTTCATGCTGCTATAGCTGCATGGACTTTGAGAGAAAGACAATGAATTGATAGTTTACTCAGAACTGGCAATGTGTTGTCTTTGGAAGCAAAATCATGCACTTTGTTTCAAATTCCACAAAGTGAATCCTGATAACACCATAGTTCAAGTTGGTCCCAAGCTCTATTTTGCGTAAAGGTACTTGTGAACTGGTTTTTGGGACCATAACTCCACACTTCTCCAGTTAGTATGTCTTCATGCAGGCTTCGGATTATTAAAATCTGAAAAATAAACTTTTTCAAACTCTCCTAGAAGAAAGGAAGGTTGGTTGGTTGGCCATGATGTCTGGAGAATTCTAGGAAGTGTAATTCAGAAAAGTAACTCTTCTATACTCTTTTTCCACCGCAACAGACTTATGTATTGATTTATTCTTGTTATACAGTCAAGACTTTCCGGTGCTGAAAGCTGCCTTGAGATAATACAACAGCCAACTGCCAACAGTATCAAATACTTTCCTACATTGATAATAGGTTGTCAATCCAGTCAGCAACAATATAAATTATATTGCAGACACAAGTGTTGGCAGAGGAATGAAACAATCATGCAAATTAACTCAGCCAGCCAGAGAATCAAAGCAACAAACTGGGAGGAAATCCACCCACTTCAAGCACACAAATCCACCCACTTCAAGCACACTTGCTGTTCTTCCTCAAAATGCAACTTCTGCAACACCACACAGACTTTTAGTAGAAATCTTGTTTTAATTATGATGGATGGACTGCAATTCCGAGATTCTTAGAGCAGACATTTAGACTGCCAAGTTTTAAAGCAGTTCTATCAAACACAGTCTGATGAAACATGTCAAACATGTCTGATGAAGAGGACTTGTTGCACAAAAGTTCATATTTAAATATAGGAGTTAGTCTTTAAGGTGCCACAACATTTATTTATTTATTGCTGTTCTGTTTTGTTTACTCTCAGATATGACAACACAAACAATACATTTTCACAGAACAGAGGCTGGCATCTTGTATTTTTCTCTCACACACATACAAACTCTCCTGTTTCCTGCCATAGTCCCCGGTGGAGCCCCTTCTTCATTTTCACAGATCTTCACGATCTATTCTGCAAACCACAACTTTATCTTCAAGATCTATTCAGCAAACCGCAACTTACCTTGGATAAAGTCATCAGGCTTGTGGCTACATGGTCAAATACTGCAGTATTTGAATTCAAAATAGTTTTTGTTGACCACATAATGCAAAGCTCAAATTGAATTGGTCAAACCCTTTTTGTTCACAAAATGCCTCCCCCTTTATCACTGAGGGAGTTTTACTTTTTCAAGACTCAACAATTCTGACTTTACTTCATGTGGTTAGTTATGATATGTTCTTACAAAGATGGGGCACATGTCTGTAGGTGGTATTTTAGTGACACAGGCCTTTGGTTTGGTCTGGTGTTAGAAAGATTAGTTGGCAAAGTTGCCGCCCAGGGTACGCCTGATTGTATTCACAATCTTTGCAAAGGCTCTTTCTCTGTACCCTAGGAGGAAGGACCTCACGGGGCAAGGAACAACATTAAAGGAGGATGTAGCTGAGAAACTCAACCTCCCCTACATCACTTGGAGGACTCTGAATAGGCTGAAGGTTGGAGTCCCTAAATGCAAGACCAACTTGCTCAAGTCCTTTCCAGGTGCCTGGAGGCTGTGAGAGTCTGGATGGGGGACAACGGGCTACAGCTGAATCCTGGCAAGACTGAGTGGCTGTGGGTTGGGGGCCCTGTGTTATCTCGGGAGTTACCATCTTTGGTTCTGGATGGGGCAGTTTTGCCCCAAACAGACCCGGTGCATAATCTGGGGGTCCTCCTGGACTCATGACTACTGCTCGAAGAGCAGGTGGCCAGGAGGGCCTTTGCACAACTTCATGTTATTCACCAGTTACACCCACTCCTAGATCGGGACTCCTTGCTCATGATCACACATGCTCTGGTCTCCTCCAGACTTGATTACTGTAATGCGCTCTACATGGTGCTGCGCTTGGTGACCATCCAGAGACTTCAGCTGGTCCAGAATGCGGCTGCAAGAGTGGTGATGGGGTGTGGGCGTTATGTTCATGCCTCACCGCTGCTCAGAGAGTTGCATTGGCTCTCAGTTTGTCTCCAGGTGCAATTCAAGGTGCTGGTTATCACCTTTAAAGCCCTACATGGTAGTGAACCAGGATACTTAAGAGACCGCATTACCCCAAGGACATCTGCCCATCCCACCAGAGTGGACCGGAGAGGCTTTCTTGTGGTGTGCCTCTCTGGCACTAGAAGGAGAGCCTTCTCTGTTTCTGCTCCAGCCCTATGGAACCTCCTTCCAATAGAATTGCGCATGCAGACAGAGTTGCTGTCCTTTCGGAAGGGAGTGAAGATGTGGCTGGCGGGATGGGTTTGGGGGGCAGGTGGCATAATGCCCCCAGGCCATTGGCTTATCTGAGCCCCCTTGTCCTTAGTTGTAGCGTAATATAAATTTTTAATTGTTAAATTTTTAATTGGTTTTAGCTAGTTTAAAATTTTTTGATTAATAGTTTTTTTTTAGTTTTTATAACTGTTGTTGATGTTTTTATTGTAAATCACCCTGGGTCACTTTGTGAGAGGGGCAATGAATAAATTTGACTAATAAATAAATAAATAAATAAGTGGGGGGTGCTGGCAGACAACAACACAATGTGTGAATGTGGTGAGATACAGAATCCAGCTTGTTTACTGATCTGGTGATTACTGCCAAAAAAATGCACTGATGAGGTCTTAAGTATTGCCAAAGGGAAAGCCAAGAAAGTGCTTTTGGCAATTCAGGGTTTGATTGTGACTCAGTACCTTCTTGCAAACATCATTTGCTTGAGAGATTTTTCCTGTTTTTTTAAAGCCATGATGAAGTGAACTGTTATATTTTTACCATATTGCCATATTACTCTCCGACCACTGTGACCCTGTTTACAAGCCCCAAGTAAGTTGGGCATGACTTGGCAACCTATAACAGACCGGGAGGAGGGGGGGGGGGACACTAGTTAAATCAGGAATATGGGAGAAAAGACTTTCTGCTACTACAGTCTTGATAAAGACTCAGAAGATCTGAGCTGAAGTCCCTGCTCAACCATGGAAACTTACTGGTGGGTGGCACTGGTGAAACCACTCTGTAATTACCTCATTTATCTCAAAAGCCCTCCTCTTAGAATCATTGTAAGTTGAAATCAATTTGATGGCTCCTTCATCTCCCCTTCCTTCGTTTCAAGATTTATATTGTCATCCTTCTCCAAGGACTCTGGGTGGCCCACAAAAGACAAAAACCAACTACAATTAAAAATCCCAATTTTAAAAACCCCATTAAAAACTCTTATTACCGGGCATTACCTCCTAATACAAGTAGGAGGTCGTAGAAACTTAGCGGTTAAGACACTGAATGTGATGACCAGAAATCAGCAGGTCAGCAGTTTGAGACCCCGGTGCTGTGTGATGGAGTGAGTGCCTATCATCTGTCCCAGTTCCTGCCAACCTAGCAGTTTGAAAGCAAGAAATTGCAAGTAGATAAATAGGTTCTGCTTTGGAGTCAAGTCAGGCCTGCCACATGACCACAGAAACACCTGCAGACACAGACAGCACTGGCTCTTTGGCTTTAAACAGAGATGAGCACCGACCCCTAGAGTCAGACAGGACTGGCTTTTGAGCAAGGGATACCTTTAATGCAGACACATAGGAACAAAGCTAGAATTTAGGGCAATGGAAGATCCCCCCCCCCCCCCGGGTCATTTGCATTTCAAATAATGCAATTTTGACCATGCTGAAGGCAAAACATTAAAACCTTCAGGCTCATTCATTCACTCACTCACTCATTCATTTATACATCCAGTTTGTATAGCCGCCCAACTCAAAATGACTCTGGACGGCTCACAACATTAAAAACAGCAGCAGTCCAAAATATTAAAAACCCATAAAAACCCCAATTTTAAAAAGCTACACAGATTTTAAAAAAGAGGATTAAAAAGAGCAAGGGAGCGATACGGCTAATATTTTATCAGCCAGCAGGAGGGGGGTCACCATATCACCAGTGCCCCACATCTGCTTTGTGAGCCAGGTTTTTAGTTCTTTCATGAAGGGCAGCATCTCTGTCTGGAGTCATAGCTCAATTGGCAGGAGGTTCATTCAAACCCATGGGCAGGGGTGTGTTGGGCACCTTGGGAGGGTGGTGGACTGGAAGTGATGGGGGTGCCTATTGGGGGAGGTTGAGGGGAGAAATCTCATACATTCCCATTACCTCTGCCTGCCTCAGGGAGGGGGCAGTCACTGGGGATGAGTCCCTGTATCCCTGTGGGCCAGCACACCACTGCCCATGGGTCTTTAAAAAAACACCACAGTTCGGATAATTTACTCCTTTTTTTAAGACTAGAGTTCTTGACTTCCCCAGCTAGCATGGCCATGGTTTCACAGATGTTTCAAAATGCTGGCTGTGGATTCTGGGTGTTGTGGTTCAAAAGAAAATAACTCTTCCAAGGTTTGCTAATGGTGCAGTGGCATACTGAATGACAAATGTCACATCCTGTTGGGTCTGCTGCTTACCTTAAAAAAAAAAAGAATTGCAGGTGTCACTCGCTTTTTGCTTCATGTTCAAAATAGCTGTTTCTCATATACAGCTTTGGTTCTGAGCTGCTGCTGCACCTTAAAGGTCAAACTGCAGAAACAGGATCAAGCTCAGCTTGCATTTGGTGCCTGTGGCTTAAGGTGATCCTTATCTTCAGAGATAAACTCCAGAGATCTTTTGGGGATGGGTGAAAGATTAAGGTACTTGATCTTCTCTGTATTTTTATTAGCTCAGAATGAAATCTGGGTAAAGATGTTCACAGGGTAGATTGTCTCCCCTTCCTCGCAGCTGTAACCTTTCAAAACATGTGGTTATGCCTCAATCAGTAACAGCACATAGAAGGCCTGGTATTAAGTCATGAGAGAGAGAGTGCTAAATCTTCTGTGAATTATAAAATGTAGCATGCAGAGCCCAAAGGACAAAGGAGCTCAGTCAAGTGGGGGAAACTGAACAGATTTGGTGGTTTCAAAAGATCTAGAGATAATTCAGTAGTTGTTGCAGAACTTGTCTTAAAAAAGCAAGTTACACAGCGAAATACAGAGGTGAGAGGCAAGTTCCTGATTTCCACAAAAAGCAGATCAGATAGTAATGTTTACCTCTCTCTGCCCAATTTTACAGTGGAATGGAAGGCCCTTCCCCCAGTCACTGAGTAGGCAGATGGGTAGATATCTTCTCCTTGTGTCGTATCAGGTTCAGAATATTGACTATCTTGGTAGCAATCAGCCATAAAAATCATTCTGTGAATATAATGTACTGGCCTTTCATCTGCCTTCTACATTGCAGTGTGACACCCATATCACTGATTCATGTCCATGAGTCATTTTCTGGTCATGAGCTCTTTTGGCACTCAAAGTCCTCTTCTGCCCCAAGCCAGTATTGATGAAGGTGCATCCCACAAACATCTGGTTCTAGCTGGATAAAGTGGCTGCCCTTTAAGGAACTGGTCAGTCCTTACTGATCTTCTGGTTTGGCGACGTCTTCTAGATCATCACTTATGATGATGCATCATTCCATTTAATTTTAAAAAAATCTCTTTACATGTCACTGTGTGTTGTTGATGAAACCTGCAGCTATAGTTGGGGAGTACTGGGATTTATTTATCTATTTTATTCAAATTTTACGCTGCCCATCTGGGATATTTTCCCACTCTGGCCAGTGTACAACAATTAAAGCCATAAATATGCAAACATTAACAGCTGATAGTCTACAAGGGTAGCATAGTGCAAAAGTAAACTTATTAACTGGATGTCGGATCACTTCAACATCCACCATGTGTAGATGTTGTAAAAAAAAAAAAAGGGGGGGGGGAAGCAGACCAGCCCAGATCAACTCAGAAAGGAGATTTAATGTCCATCTGGATGTCCCCATAGTCTACAGACAGGGATTCTCAACCTGTGGCCCATGGGCCAGATGTAGCCTGCAGTGCCATTTCATGTGGCCCACCACCACCTTCACCACTCCAGGAAGTGCCATGTGGTGGAGGAAGGGCAAAATGGCCATCTGGCCACCAAAGCTGTCTGAGGGAGAGTGATCTGGCCCCTGGCTTTAAAAGGTTGAGAACTTCTGGTCTACAGATCTTGGGAAGATTCTTGTTATGCACTAGTCTATACCTCCTAGAATTCCTCCACAGGAAATTGTAGAAACAATACTTTTCAATACACGACTCTTAATAATATCTGTAATATAAATGAGCCAGTGCCGAATTAGCCATATAGCAAGAGTAGCAAATGCTATGGGCCCCGCATCTCTGGGGGGCCCTGCGCCACGCAGTCAACCATCCACCCGCTCTTCCCTGCATCCAAGGCATGGCCAGAGCAGGCTTTGCCCACCACGAGCTAACAGTTTGTCCATCCTCAAACTTCCTGCTGCTTTCCAGGAGGAGGCTATTCAGAGCTGCCCCTGACCCTGCCGCCCTGTGTGCACAGGCTCCATTGCAAGCAAGGGCGCATTTGGAGGCCGAGTGGAAGCAAGCATGAGAAGGAAGTGTGGGAGTAGCAGGTAGCATAGCCCAGCCTAGCTCAGCCACAGCGCCCTCCATGCCCTCCCTTCCTCCATGCCATGGTCTTGGACAGCTTAGCCCGGGTCCTCAAAGTCCAGCTACTGGCATACTTCAAGCTTCTGCCGCTGTCCGAGACTGTTGGTGGCTTTTTCAGGCTAACAGGAGTGGGATTGGGGGCGGGGGGGGGGGAAGATTCATGTGGGGAGAAAGGGGTGGAGGGGGGTTGGCTTTTGCCTCCCTCTTTCTTTTTTTTTTGGGGGGGGGCAGGAGAGAAAGAAAGGGTATGAATGGAACCCACTTTCCCTTGTAGAGCCTCCCTTTAGCCTTACTAAAGGGGACATGGGAAGAGACCCTGGCCTAAGAGATTTTGCCTCCTAAATCTAAGCAAGGGCCCCTTGACATGATTTGCTATGGGCCCCGCACTAGCTTAATCCAGCACTGAAATGAGCACACAAGTTTTGTCAAAAACTGAATCCTGAACTTTAACAAAGCAAACACCAAAGTAGAAGAGCAAAAGAAAAGGTGGAGAATCTTATACAGGTTGTCTCTATGTCCATTACAGTGAAAGAAGTTTTCTGTTATTTAATTAGTATGAATAACAGCTAGATAGGGAAATGGTTCCCTCTTAGATCACTTTACTTTTAGAGCCATGATCACATAACATCCCCATGGCAACTCTGGAGAAATATGGAAACTAATATTAAAGAAAGCTCTAAGTGTTAGTTGCTTTTAATGTTCTGTGGCAACTGGAAACAGAAAGTCAAAGTCATGTCATCAACCTAATCTCTACAGCAGGGGTGCCCAAAATTTTCAGACCGCGGGCTGTTCTCATGGTTGAGGGAGCTTGTCACTATGGCCTGGAGGCCAGATCCAGCCCCCGATGCCAATTCATCCAGACCGTGAAGCCCTCATCGCTCCTGGAAGTGGAAGTAAAACGCCCCTATACAGGCCATCTGGACAATGCACCTGGACAATGCATTGCTCTAACATGGCCAACTTTGAATAAGCCCAGCCAGCTGTGTTGTGTTTTAAATGGCTAAAGGAGCATCAAAAACATGGGGCTTAGTCACCCTGCATGCATTGGACCCTGCTATAGTGACAGTAGGACTTCTTGATGGTGAGAGCCTGCTAAAGTCTTGTGGGAAATGATGCCTCAATCTGCCACATCAAACTACACATGTGAAGTATAGATTAGTAGCTGATAACCAGGTAAGTAAGTAACTAATAAAACAAAACATTAAAACTTTAAAACACTATAAGCTACCAACACAAACATCAACACAATAATTTCAAAGAAAAGTGCTCCCCACCCCTGTCATTGGGGCCAGCAGAACTTCATAACCATTTCCAACATCTTTATGGACCTTCATTTGGTTTCCAAAATTGCATCAGTTCTTGTGAAGGTGTTAGACCTAACCTCTGTAATAAAATATAATCTATAAATTCTCCCCAGATATCTTTGTTTCTCTCTTTGTATAGAAATATCATAATGATCATCAAGGTGAGTAGACATTTACCGCATTGGTTTTAAATGCTTTATCATAAAACACTCTATAGTGTTTATTTTTTAAAAAATAGACTATACTAAGCATGCAACTACAAGTATTATTTTATAAAAGGTGTAGTTTCTCCATTTGAAAGCTCTGTTCAGTGCTTTTGCTCTCTAGTCTAGAACAGGGGTCAGCAAACGTGGCTCTCCAGATGTTCTTGGACTTCAATTCCCAGAAGCCCTGATCAGCAGGTGTACTGACTTCAGCTTCTGATAATTGAAATTCAAGAACAGCTGGAGAACCAAGTTTGCTGACCCTAAGTCTAGAAAAGTCTGTTGAAATAGGTTGCTTTCTTCCATCTGTATTCTAGCAGAAGTATATTCTGCCGTGTTTTTTTCGATGATTTTCTGTATCAACTACATGACATGTCTGATTTATATTTCTCTTCTTTAACCTAAATGCTGGCCTAGATAAAGTTCCAAGCACCTACGCTTGTCAACATAAGCACAGAATGTGTCTTCAACATACAGTTACAGCAATATTTTACTCTTTGAACTATGATGATGATGATGATGATGATGATATATGGTTGCCCTTTTCAAAATACCCAGAAGTGGTTTATCATTCCTTCTCCTGGTGGAGCCCGGGGACAATGCAGCTTGCCCATGGCTAAACAAGCTGGCTATACTTGCCAGAGGCATATTGGGATTGAGCCTCCTACCTCTGGCTCAAAAACCCAATACCTAAACCACTGAGCTGTCCTGCTTTGATTTCTTAAATCCCTGCTAAAAAGAATTCTGCATTTTGTGGTTTTGGTAAGTCATCTGGAATTATCTCCTGCAGTTCAGTCCATAGGCTGGAGTTGTGTCAATTGACATAGTTTTGGACACATGTAACTGTTTAGGATAGATACACTCAGCCATTTTATTTGTAAATTCAGGTTTCTGAACTTGGTGTTTAATATGTTCTTAGCTGCCAGTCTCAGAAGGCCTTGCTAGCGCAGACAATAATCTGAGTGTCTATGGAGTGTAGTCCAAAAAGATGTAGCCCAAATTTGGGATCCAGTGGCATAGATTATGCTCAGTCTCCTGCACATTTACTTCAAATTGATACCCAGTGTGTTCAGCTATGCTTACTTCCTGGCTAGTCTGTTAAAGGTTAAGGGTTGCAGTCTAAGAGTGTATCAGAAGAAATCCTTTGGTGAAATAGAAACGGGGTATATTTAGTTCTCTTATCTGTGTCACTGATATTTACAGATGGAAAGGAAGTAGCAGAAAACTTTGAATTTAGGTGCCAGCATAAAGCCATGTAAACCTCCTTGTATTTCTGTGTGTGTAAAAATTATTCCTAGGTGAGCCTGACTTTGGGCAGACTATTGTCTTTAACACAGTTCATGGCTAGTTCTGAGCCACCTTCCTTTACAAATGAAACAAAGCCATGTTTCAGAATGTCAGACTTTCAGCTCTGAAAAGACAGAAAGAACATCTCAAAGAATCTGCAGTTTCAGGAGTTGCTTTTGACATAATCACTCGGCAAACCCAGGTCCAAAGGAACACTTCTAATTGGCCATTAGTCTTGTCCTTTACTTTGAAATCTGATCATACATGTCAAAGCATGCTCATTTACAGTTCCATAACAACTTTGTTGTCCAACGTTCTGTCAGTTTCATCAGATGGATTTGAGAAAAACACAACACAGAGTTCTTTGACAGTGTGTCTATCAGAAGCTTGAAGAGAACAGCGGTGGTTGAATACATCTCCCAATGGGCTCAACTCATCCACCTTCCATCACCATAATTGACATGGCAAATCCTATAATATCAGTTAGCTGTGACATGTTATTCTCTGCCCTCCAAAAATGTCTTGGTGGGTGGTGCGAATGTGACAGCCAATCAGAGACTGATAAAGCATGCTGGAGCACTATATGGTAATGGAAGGTACAGCTACCATCTTTGATGATAACCTGATAGCCTTACTCATAGTCAAAGACTCTTGATTTTGCTGAAATGAACATGGGTGACCTGCAGGAAAGATGGCCAGCCCTACTGTTAGGTGTGTTGAGGCAGCTACCTTGAGGAGGAGAGTGATGAGGCAGAAATGTGCAATACTCCTTCCTCTTGTGCATGCTGACCGAACTGGACAAAGAGGCAGCCATGGCATGAATTAAATCAACATCAGCAGATGCCTCCCCTTCCTCTATCTCCTGGTTCTGAGATAGTCCTCTGAATCAAGGGGCCATAGGAGATACAATCTACATTTTAGGGAAAAGACCACCTTATGTTGTTGTCATCTCTGTTCTGCCATTGCTACCATCTTAGAGTGAGTCATTCAGGAGAAAAAAAGGAAGAGGGCAAAGTGCCTTCTGCTGCTTCTGCTGTCACTATCACTGTCCCTGTTGTCGCTTCCTCTTTTTTCAGCCACATCTATTCCCTGGTTGTGTGTGGAAGGAGAAAGGAGCATCTGACGTGTGTGTGGAAGTGGTAGCAGCCTCATGCAAATCGGGGTGACTCATCTTTTTCCACTCAGGTGACCTTAGGCTGCCTTATCAGTGAAACAATTCATTTGTTGGTGTTTTGCTTCTTTCTCCTTCAATGCACAATACATTGATGATGGGAAAAGGTATATTTTGAAAAACAGTGCTTCAGAAGAGGAAGAAAGTTACTTAGTCTCTTTTTTCCATGTTGGCAACATTAAAATGGAAAAAAAGGCAAGGGGGAAAAAGACAAATATTGTAGCATCTTAAAGACTGATCCAAATGGATGAGTTCATTCAGCAGTCTGACCTAGTGTGAGAAAGATTAGCCAGCAGGGTACCCCGACTGTGGTTCAAAAATACCACAATCTTTGAGGAGGCTCTTCCTGTTATCACATCACTTTATTTAAATCTTAAATTAAACACAATATTGGTGTTCTTGTGAGCTTTTGCTTACATAATTGTATGCTTTCCTAATGTTAATTTAAAATAGCCAAAATCCTCATAGCTAAGCCTGCTGGTGCAACAGAGTTGGTGTAAATCCTGGCAGTAAATTACCGGTACTACCACCTAAGAAGCCAATGAAGGTGTTTGCTGTTGCACACCCAAGTCAAACAATTCAGTACACAATAGTAACTGTGTCTAGTAAGGGTAAAGGTTTCCCTTGCTCGAAAGCCAGTCGTATCTGACTCCAGGGTTCAGTTCTCATCTCTGTTTCAAAGCCAAAGAGCCAGTGCTGTCTGCCTGTGCAGACGTTTCCATGGTCATGTGGCAGGCATGACTAGACACCAGGGCACACGGAATGCTGTTTCCGACTTTTTAATCAGTGGCAATTAACAGTCAAGATTTGTAACAGATGCATCATACCAGCATAAAATCATAATAAGTTTCTGGCTAATAGCTTTCTGTCTTTAAGAGTCTCTTGCATGGTGTTATTTCATGGAATACAAGTGGAGAGAGTGGGGAATATCTGTCCACTAGCAGCTAGATGGGCCTTCTTTGTCTTTCCAATGCTACAAAATCATTTGCGTTTCTGCTAACAGAGCATGAATGAGTCATCTCCTGTCAAGCCAGGCTTTCCTGTCACCCAGTAATGTGGTGCTAAGATCTGGCACTTCTGTCAGCTTTTGGCGAGCGGTCTTGCAAAAAAATAAATAAATCACTGCTCAGTATCCAATACATGACTCTTTCTACAAGGGAGCCATGCTGTTTGCTCACTATTGCTTTCAGGTGGGCAGACATGTGATAAAAAGAGGCCTGTTTTTAACTTAGAAAACTGCCTTCCATGTGCATTTGTAGCATAAAAAACAGGTTATTGGATCTTTGTGGGTTTTTTAAAATAATGAATAAAAGAAAGGTTTAGAATATCAAGCAGACAATAGAGCAGTGATGGCTAAACTTGGCACTCCAGGTATTCTTGAACTTCAATTCCCAGAAGCTCTGATCAGAAGTGCTGACTTGGGCTTCTGGTAATTGAAGTCCAAGGACACCTGGAGTGCTAAGGTTAGCCATCACTTCAACAGAGCATTTGGCCATGTAGTCTTCAACATAGCTTGGAAAAGCTACTTTTTCTGGACTATTGCCAGTGGTGGGCAGCAAAAATTTTCGCTACCACACCGTGGGTGGAGCCTGTGTCATGGGCAGAGCCTACATCATGGCTGGAGCCTACGTCGTGGGCGATCTAGTCATGCCTGCCATATGACTATGTATACATCTGCAAACACAGGCAGCACTGGCTCTTTGGCTGTAAATGAAGATGAGCATTGCACCTTAGAGTCAGATATGACTGCCTTTTGAGCAAGGGAGACCTTAAACCACTTGCAGGGACAAAAACTGACATCAAATTTGAATACCAATTGACTCCGCTGCACAAGGCCGTCTGGACATGGAGGAGGAGGAGGTGGAGGAGGAGGTGGGCGGGGCATGGCAGGGAAGTGATGGGACATGGCAGGGAGGTAGGTGTGGTCACCCAATTTTGCCACCCCCTGCCGGGGGGGGGGGTTTGCGAACCTGTTGCTGCCCACCACTGACTATAGCTCCTTAAGTATCCCAAACAAGATGCTGCGTAGAAGGATTCTGGGAGTTTTAATCCCCCCTCCCAAAAAAAAGTCCGACCCAGTCTGATGGTGAACTTTGAAGAATTGTAAACTCTTTCATTTTCAGTAAGAAAAAATGTTGTTTCTTCCTGAGGAACTTCTGGTGCTTTAAAATAAGTGCATTTATCACTGGCAAGCCAACCAAATGTCAGAACATTTCATCTACTTTCTTAACATTTGCAGACTAGTACTATATGTACTTCAGTGCTTGGTAGCATCTGCTTTCGTCCTGTCTTTCATTTTCCCTTTCCTTTTGCTCTCTTCTATTTTCTGAAAAGCAGTGATGTCTCTGTGTGTCTGTGTACACATGCATGTGCATGTAATACCAAGAAGTTCAGAATATAAAATTGCTTCCTTATTGTGAACATAACCTGATTTTTTAAAAAGATACAGATTGGAAACCTGATTCTTTTTGACAGTCAAGACACACTCTTAGCCAAAAATTCCATGGCTAATCTCTCAAAATGGTTTTCTGTTGGACAGCCTCAATTTCATCATGTTTACCTCCGGAGATAGATAGTTCAGGCTTGATTTGTTCTAGGACCCACTTGTTTGTCTTTCTGGCTATCCAGGGTACCCAGAAGTGTTCTCTGCAAGTATAATATTTCAAACAAATCAGTTTTTTCCCTGGCAACTTTCATTACAGTCCAGGTTTCACACCTATATGCAGTGATGGGATGTTACAGGTTCGCACCAGTTCACCAGAACTGGTAGTAACTTTCCCCAGTGTCCCGGAGAACAGGTAACAGCTTTTTTCTTTTTTTTCTTTTTTTATTTTTTGGGGGGGACACCTTCAAGGCTTACTTTTTCACTGGTTCCCCCACTGCGCATGGGTGCCATGCACTTGGTGTGCATGCACGCCTACAGTGCTTGGTGCATATGCACAGCCTCCTTGCTGTCCTCCCAAGCAGGGAGGAGGAAGAGAAGCTGCTAGCATGAAGCTCTCTATAGCCTGCTCCCCAGGGTAAGTGACTCACCTTTGGATGTGGTGTGTCTGTGTGTATTTTAATGTGTATTTAATACCTTTACCTATATTGACGTACTACCACAGTTCCTAAAAAGGCCTGGTGGCCAGCAGGCCTGGCTTGGGGTTTTTAAGCAAAGTCTTGGATTTACCTCATCAATAAGCTACACCTGTGCTGTTCCAATTACTGTTCCAATTGGAGAACCCTTAAGGAGGTACAGCTGTTTTACATTTACATTAAGGCATATTATCCTAGAGAACTGGTTAGGCAAAGACAGTACCTAACTTCTTTAACTGTTGAAAAGTTGAAAAGTGCCAAAATGAAGCCATCTTGTGGTGAGTTCATTCTGTAGTTCCTTCCATCTGACCTAGTGTGAGAAAGATTAGCCAGAATAAGCTTTAAGCTCTGGTTTAAAAGCTCTGGTTGATTTGTGTTTGGGGTGGGAGGGTGGGTGTATTTTAATGTATTTTTATATATTTATATAATTTATTTACGGGTTTGTGTTGTGGGTGGGTCGGTGGGTGGGTGGGTTGAGGGGTGTGTGTGTGTGCTTATTTTTATTTTATTTTATTTTATATTATTTGGCCCCGCCCACAACATCATGACATCATGATGTTAGCTCCGCCCACACTGTGATGACAATTGCCAGAAGCCTAAGTCAATTCCCAAAGCACTCATCAGCCAATGTACTAACTTAGGCTTCTGGGAACTGAAGTCCCCCCATGGGGCATGGGCCCCAAGTTGGGAAACACTGGCCTAGAAAAAGTAGTTTGTCCTAGGTCACACAGTCTTAGTAATTTCACATCAAAGCTAAGTATTTTCCCCCACCTTGTTTAACTGTATTTTAGTCTCTTATCTACTACAGAACACCAGATTTCTAGAACCAAACTTTCATCTTTTCCAATTTGACTCATCTCAGAAGCTTTGGTTTACACCCAACAGTTTATTTTAGGTTACAGAAGTCCGTGAAGCAGCAAACACTGCCCACTGAGGGGCAAGATACATCTATTGAGTCTACTACAATGTTCCTGCTTTTTAAACTGGAAATCCACTAGGTATATCCTTTCAAAGTCCACTCTGTCATTAAACAACAACAATAATGTTGCTGTTTTGTGTATGTCCTTGTGTCAGTTAAAACCACATTTTAGGCACATGACTTTTGATGTGCCACTTCAAAACAAACACCTGACATCATAGCTGAATTAGTTTCCAGTGAAGTTGCGGACACAGCATTCAAATAGACTTATTCCAAGGGAAGAGTTGATGTTAAGTCACCATGGGAAAATGTAGTCACAGAATGAGATATTTTAGACAGAGAAGCAGCAGTTGGACTCATTGCAAATAACCTGTAGATTGGGGGTGGAGAGCAGGAAAAGATGATGACCTTCTCATAACATCTGCTCCTAAAATTATAGAGGAGTGAAAGTCTGTACAACCACCGTAACCACCAACACCACTGTAGATAAAAAGCTTTGTTCTCACCAAACTGAGAAACATGTGACCAAACTTGTGATGCTTCAGAGACTGCTGTAAAGTTCACATGACAGGTGGAATGCATCTTCCAATAAAAGGTCCATCAAAATCGAAACCTAGTTGTTAGTGATATAGCTAGCTAAACCTTCCTTTTGGCACGAAAGCAGCAAAAACAGTGCTGGCGATAATGTTTATGGGCGTGTAAAGATTGGGTCAGGACTGCAGTGGCTTAGTGGTTAAGACCAGTGGTGGGCTCCAAAAAAATTTACTACCACACTATGAGCGTGGTATGGTGGGTGTGGCCAAGGGGAAAGCCCTGCATTGCACCCAAATTAGGACTACTTTATTTCAAAATTTGGATGGGTAGAGCCAGTCAGAATTTCTGCTACCGGTTCTGGAGAACTGGTGCGAATCTGCTGATCCCCACTACTGGCTAAGATACTGAACTTGAAAACTCGGAGGTCGGCACATCAGCAGTTCGTGATCCGAGTGCTGCATGAAAGAATGAGCTGAAGTCTTTGTCCCAGTCCTGCCAACCTAGCAATTTGAAAGCAAGGAATTGCGAGTAGATAAATAGGTACTGCTTTGGCAAGAAAGGTAACAGCATTCTGTGTGCTCCGGCATCTAGTCATACTTGCCACATGACCATGGAAACATTTGCAGAGGCAGACAACACTGGCTCTTTTGTTGTAAATGGAGATGAGCACCACATCCTATAGTCAGACGTGACTGGCTTTCAAGCAAGGGCAACCTTTACCTTTTGTCTTTAAAAATTGGGTCATTTAAACAGTTTAAATAGGGTGAGTGCTACCGTTGGGCAGAGAGAGATGGCTGTGTCAGCTGTTTTGTGTTATAATGAGAGACTCTTAGCTATTTAGTTTATTGCCACTGTATCTTAATGCTGAGAGCAGCATTGTAGAATTTTCTGCCTCAGTACCTAAATAACATGTCCCTGAGGGATATGTGCATGGCCTCTTGGATGGAGAGGCCTTTTGTCTCATACACCAAAATGTCTTGAGCTATTCCCAAGTGTAAATGTACCTTGTGCACATTGTTGATGCCTCAGATGTCAAAATCTCAAGAGAATAAAAGGTACAGATAAAGCCAGGAAAGGATACTCAAACCCCTCCCCCCCCCCCAAAAAAAAAAAAATCAAAATGAGATCATTTTAGATTTTTTATTCCTTTGGTATTCATGCACAACAAGTGTTAAACGGGAAGTTTAATCCTGCATGTAGACTTGATCCTGCATGTAGCCCTGGTGGAGCAGTGGATAAACTGTTGTACTGCAACAAAAAGGTTATGATTTCAAAAAGGTTATGAGCTCAAGGTTGCCTCAGTCTTCTAGTCTTCTGAGATTGGTAAAACAAGTCACTTATGGTCAGAGGGGAGGACCAATGTGCCATTACATGGGCTCCTCCCATCTGAACAGGAAGCAACTCTTTAACTGCTTACTCTGGTTGTCTGTGAACAGTCGGGGAAGTGACTTTTTAAAGTGAAGGATGCGATGTATCACTTCATTTTTATATATATATAATCTGCCCACGGCCACAGTTTTGATTGGCCATATCCAGAAAAACAAAACAAAAACATATTTTTAAACATTTGAACACATTGTTACATTTTTCCAGCAATTGCCTACAGACCCCCCCCCCCCCATTTCCCTTGGCCATTCACAGACTATTAAGGGAATTTTTTTAATTTCCATTATGCTTAAGGGGCTCATTAGTGTTTACACCAGAAGCAGCCTCTAATGGCTTCAAGATTCTGAACTTCATGAGCCCTGGTGGCAGAGTGATTACACTGCTGTACTGCAGCCAAAACTGCTGATGTTGTGAGTTTGATCCTAACTGGGATCAAGGTTGACTCAGCCTTCCATCCTTCTGTGGTGAGTAAAATGAGTACTCAGCATGTTGGGGACAAAATGCTAAATACCTTGTAAACTGCCCAGAGAGTGCACTAAGTGCTATATGGGGCAGCATATGAGTGTAATTGCTGTGGCTATCCAATCCACAGGAGCTGGGAAAGGTATATATGGGAGTGTGACAAAAAAGTAGAAACCCTGAGCGGGGCTCAAAACCACATGTAGGGGGTGGAGTTGGGCCACCCCAGCTGTCATCATGTCTGGACATGGTAAAAAACAACAACATACCAGCTTGCCCTCAAAACCCCTCTGGGAATAGGACTTAATGCCCATTTGGACAGCCTTAACTCTATCTTTTAGGTAAAGGTGGTCAAGGCCACCCTTGCTCAAAATCCAGTCATATCCAACTTTAAGGTTTGGTGTTCATCTCCATTTACAACCAAAGAGACAGCGCTGTCTGTGTCTGCAGGTATTTCAGTGGTCATTTGGTAGGCATGACTAGGGACCTGAGTGCATGGAACACTGTTTACCTTCCCACTGAAGTGGTACCTATTTATCTACTTACAATTTCCTGCTTTCATACTGGCTAGGTTGGCAGGAACTGGAACAGAGACGACAACTCACTCCATTGTGCAGCACTTGGGTTTTGAACTGCTGACCTGCCAGTCTTCCAGTCATCAAGTTCAGTGTCTTAACCACTAAGCCACCACAGTCCCCCCAACTCTTCCTTTTCAATTCATCTAATTATTTGCTTATTTTATCTCCCCAACACCACTGTGAGATAGACTTGCAAAATTCTATTGTACAAATACTAAGACAAAAGTGGGTAAACACAACTTTGGGAGGCTGAACCTAGAGCATACGTAAATAAATAAAATAGTCTTTTCATAAAGAAATAGTCTTTGTTATAACGATGCTGTGTTGTTGCTACTGAGCAATATCTAGTCTAAAACCAAGCTTTGCCTCTTTGTAACTTGCAAAAAGATCTTAAACAAACAACCAGCCTCATATACTGAACATTGCTGATTGCATACACACCCAATTTGGACAACAACAACCACCTTTATTGGCATTAACAACAAAGCTTACAAAAGCCAAGTACTGTACAGTCAAACCTCGCATAAAGAGCGTTTCACTTAAAGAGTAACTCGCTTAAAGAGCAGAATTTTCTCTGAATGTTTGCTTCGCTTAACAAATAAAACCAACCAAAAACTTGCTTAACAAATAAATCAGGGTTTGCAATCCCCCCCCCCCCATTGGCCACTTACAATGGTGTTTCACTTAAAGAGCAAACTCGCTTAAAGAGCAATTCTGTGGAACGCACTATGCTCTTTAAGCGAGGTACCACTGTACAATAAAGGAGAGTAAAACACAGTGTTGAGAGGGTGTGCAAAACAGGTAAAAAAACCAGGGTCAATATAAAATATTGCTTTACTGCTTGGTAGAACCAATAACATTGGCTAAAAAGGCAGTAACTAGCCATATGATGTCAGGAATGTTACAGGTTAGGAGGAAGTGTGCAGTGGTATGGTCAGAAGAGGCTACCTGGTCCCTAAGTAGAGGGCAGATCAGTGATGGGATGTAACAGGTTCTCACCAGTTCGCCAGAACCGGTAGTAACTTTCCCCAGTGTCCCGGAGAACCGGTAGCAGCTATTGGGGAGAACCACCTTTGGGGCTTACCTTTTCACTTGTTCCCCACTGCACATGCGCACTGAGCACTTGGTGTGCATGCATGCCTACAGTGCTTGGCGCGTATGCACAGCCTCCTTTAATGTAATTTTTAGTTTATTTTATTTATTTAATTTATTTACGGGTTTGTGTTGTGGGTGGGTGGGTGGGTTGAGGGGTGTGTGTGTGTGTGCTTATTTTAATTTTATTATTATTGATTATGTTTCTTTGGCCCCGCCCACAACATCATGACATCATGACGTTAGCTCCACCCACATTGTGATGGCGTCACGGTGGGGTAGTAAAAATTTTGACATCCCACCACTGGGGCAGATCCAGATCTCCCTAAGATTAGCATAATGAGTTCATTACAGGAGGATATGGGGATAGAAGCAATGGCTGATTTGCTGCAATTTGAGGGAGAAAATTAACAAATTGCTCTAATTTCCATGAACTAATATCAACCAGCCATCTTCTGTTATCACCTGTTGTAAAAAAACAACAACCTCACATTGATTTGTATATCGTACAGTACTTATATGTTATACTAGTCAACGTTTGTGTACCTCTGTACCTGGATGAGTATAAATTGAGATCATGAAATCTCACTCTTATGTCTGATGAAGGGGACTTACTTGATCCACGAAAGCTAACATTAAAATACAGCAGTTAGTTTTTAAGGTGCCACAACAGGGTTTTTTTCTTTTTGTTTTTTGTTTTGCTTACTCTCTGATATGCTTGCACACTATCATGGCTATCACTTCAAAATTTTCTTCTGTTTAGTTATGTTATTACTTGCTGGAAAACAGCTATTCTACATTGTTACATTAAGGGAACCAAACAGCCATTTTTTGTTGTTCTTATGTTTTTGTTTCTTTTTTTAAAAAAATATACCCTTGACACAAGAGTTAAAATGCAAATTTTTAAAAATTTCAGCTTCTAAAGGACAACCTGTTCTTTGCTCACAAAACATTTACCCCATAACATTTTGGCTCACATGAACCACCCACACAGAAACCAAAACAAACTGTAAGGAGAAAATAGAACCCTTGTCGTCATCCTATATACATGTTAAAAGAAAGATAGAAAAGGAAGCTTCTTCATACTGTACTATAGCCTGTTTCTAGAAGTGTGAGATTCCACATTTGGCCAGTGACCTAATCATTATATGTACTGTACTTCACTTGTCTGAGGAAGTGCATTGAGATCCATGAACTCTCGCACTGAAATCAGTTTGTTTCTAAGATTTATTTATTTATTTATTGGATTTCTATATCACCTATCTGGGTGTTAACCCACTCTGGGCGGTGAACAGGCAGAGAAACCAATAACAGAAATATCCACAACAAATTAAAACCCAACAACAACAAATACCTCATAAACTAAACTAAACTAATTGGCATCTGATGGCACAGTTATTTCATTTTTTGTTATAGATAGTACAACATTTTGGGGAAAGAAATAGGTTCAACAAATAATACTTGCCATGTAGACATTCTAAGCCTCAAGTTTCCCTCATACTCTGAAGAAAAGAAGGGTATCAGAATGGGAAGGATCACTGAAGTTAAGGAGTTAGAAATTAGGTCCTGTGAGAAAGACTGAAAAAATTAGAATATGATATATTTAGTATGAAATCGATAATGTTTATCATGATTTCTTAACTTAAGAAACTTCACTTCCAAAAGTTACACCATTTGTATTTTGCTGGCATAATTAACTAAAATAATTTGGGCTATTTGGGCTATTGGCAAATTCTGACTAAGGTTTCAGGGAGGATTCTTTCCTTACTATACCTGGAGATGCTGGAAACTGAAGACTGGTTGTTGGACTCTATCAATGAACCACAAGGTAGAAATATCACCAGGTAGGCATTTTTCACTGATACGGTGGCAGCTCAGGCTCTAAGGACTCTTTAGGGACCTTCAAGAAACAACTGAAAACATTTCTGTTTGAGGAGGCCTTTAGCAGTTTGTTGAAGACCAAATAGGAGACCCTCCCTTTCGGTAACAAGAGTTGGGGTCCTTGGTTCTGATTTTGATTAGGTGGGTGGGGTTTCCTTTTTTGTCTTAATGGTGTTTGTTTCACTTTTTTAATAGTGTAAGCTGCCCAAAGTAGGAGTCCATCCCAGATGGGTGGGGTATAAGTCCAATAAATAAATAAATAAAACATAGCATAGTAAATCACACTAGAAAAGGGTCATTGGAGATTTTGGTGGGTCACCTCCTTTATAAGTTTAATTGATTCAAACAGGCCTACTCTAATGGAATTTACTGTGTTAAAGTATGTTGCAGTAAGATAGGCCCATTGGAATCAATTGAACTTATGCAGGGATGACTCACTAAATCTCCACTAATTCAATGGGCCTACTCTAGTAGGGTATATTACACCAAGCAACAGGGGGTTGCTAACATCTTCTCCATGACACCTTAAGATTACTGATATCCATTTCTGCTTCTAGCTCATACCTGGAGGCAGTATAGTCTAATGCAGGGATGCCCAAACTTTTTGGGCCATCAGCTGGTCACATGGTTCAGAGAGTGGGCACCTTGGCCCAGGTACCAGATCCACCCCGCAACACCAATTCATCCGGCCCATGAAGCCCTTGTCGCTCCTGGAAGTGGAAAGAATGACGAGGGTTTTGTGGGCCAGATGAATTGGCCTTAGGGGGTGGAACTGGCCCCTGGGCTGTAGTTTGGGTATCCCTGGTCTAATGGTTAAAGTGCTGGCCTAGCAAGGTCAAATCACTTTCACTTCTTGTGATGATAAAGCAGTAAATTAATCCAGGTATACCACCCTTAGTTTATTGATGGGAAGTCTGGAAATACTGTAAGTGGAATTAATAATACAGCATACAAATGTGTAGCAGAAAGTTTCTATGTATTGTCTGACATTTAATGGGGAATTGAGTTAGTTAATTACTCAGTCAATCAGGTTGATTTTAATGGTTGGTTAGAAATAGCTTCATAGTGGTGTAAGCCTCTGTTCTTCTTACAACATCCCAGAGCAATAGGAAGCTGCCTTAATGTCAAACCACAAAGTCAGGCAGCTGAGAGAACCAAATGACAAATATCCAAAGTCGGGGCTTTGTTTTATGTTCATCATATACACATCTAATACTCTAAGCAGTGGTGGGCAGCAACAGGTTTGCACACACGCACACACCTGCAGGGGGCCCAGTAAAATTGGGTGGCCTTCGGGCAGGGGGGTGGCGAAATTGGGTGGCCTTCGGGTGGTGGGGTAGTGAAATTGGGTGGCCACACTCACCTCCCTGCCCTGCCCAGACTAACACAGCTACCATCTAAAAAGTTTTATTCTGTGCAAGCATATCAGAGTAAACAAAACAAAAAGACAAAAACGTTGTGGCACCTTAAAGACTAACTGCTGTATTTTAATGTATGCTTTTGTGGATCAAGTCCACTGGCTCTTTGGCTATAAACAGAGATGAGCACTGAACCCTAGAGTTGGTAATGACTGGCTTTCGAGCAAGGGCAACCTTTACCTAATAACAGAGGATCCCTGATTGGTATTCAAATTTGACGTCAGGTTTTGTCCCTGCAAGTGGTTTAAGGTCTCCCTTGCTCAAAAGCCAGTCATATCCGACTCTAGGGTGCAGTGCTCATCCCCATTTACAGCCCAAGAGCCAGTGCTGCCTGTGTTTGCAGGTGTATACGTGGCCATATGGCAGGCATGACTAGATCACCCACGATGTAGGCTCTGCCTATGACATGGGCTCTGCCCATGATGTAGACTCTGCTCATGACATAGGCTCTGCCCACAGTGTGGTAGCGAATTTTTTTGCTGCCCACCACTGACTCTAAGGCAGGGATGCCCAAACTTTTCAGGTTAAGGGCCGATCACATGGTTCAGTGGGCCAGTCACATGGTTCAGTGGGCCAGTCACATGGTTCAGTGGGCCAGTCACGTGCTTCCTCCCACCGGAAGGGGAAGTAAAACACACCTTGCAATCTGTTTTGCAACAGGATGAGATAGATTTTTAAGCTGCTATTTTCTCTGTTTAAACCAGGGGTGCCCAAACTATGGCCCATGAGCCAGATCTGGTCCCTGATGCCAGTTCATCTGGCCCACACCAGTGACACCACCCTTGTCGCTCCCAGAAGCAGAAGCAAAATGCGTCCATACGGACAATCCCAACTAACCATGGGCAATAGGCATGTTTTGCTTTTGCTTCCGAGAGCGACGAAGGCGACGTGGGCTGGTTGAATTGGCATCAGGGGTCGGATCTGGCCCACAGGACCCCTGCTCTAAGGACTCAGATGCAAATTACTGTTAGGTTCATTTTGATCTCTGGTCATTATATAGCAGATTTTTTTTTAAAAAAATATAAGAACACTTATATCTTATATTTAAAACATGAGATGGTTGCTTCCTTGAACTTGCTCCGGGACTTTCAAAAACAATTATTATGAATGTGAAGCTGATGATGAAAACAGAAATGTTTGAACTGCAACAAGCCTGGTATTTTCAAAGATGGGGACCCACCATCTTCTCTTCATCTTTGCAAATATCAGTAGAGAAAATCAGATACCTGCATATGTTCCAGTGACTTGCCATTTTGGTATCCATCTTGAGAATGGATTTAACCTTGTGGTTTAAAATGTTAATGAGTGGCAATTTGCCACCAAGACTTACATGATTTCTGTTTACAGTTTCTCCCCTTGATAATAAGAATGGTTATTAGAGCACACTGCTTATTTTGGAAAGGAATCATAACCACTCTAATCTAAGAAAACAAGAAAGCTAATGTTTATTCAAAAACTACATTGAGACAGGAAAGATAACTGGAATCTTGATTTCCAGTTCAGTTACGCCCAAGCTTAGTATTAATTGGTTTAGCTGCAAGTATCTGCTTACGTGCTTTAGAGCCTGGTATATATATGTTAACTTCTTCCATGTCTAGGCCAGATGCTAAACTGCCAAAATGAAGCTACCTTTTGGTAAATTCATTCCATAGTTCCTTTTGCCTGGTCTAGTGTAAAAAATAATAATTAACCAGTGCAAGATGGCTGTTGCCACCCAATTGTGATTAATGAGTATTGGAAGCTTTCCTTTTCTCTACTTTCCATCTTTTGACCATGGTTAGTTGGAATTGTCTGATCTTGTAGAAGCTGAGTAGGTATTTGCTAAGCCAAGACTTTCAAGATGTTTTTTTTCCCAGTCTTGTTTTGGTGTGGTGAGAAAGATCTGTTTTCTATTTAGTCTTAATGTCAAGCTAGTAAATGAGACCAGTGATGATGAACCTCTTAGACCAGTGATGATGAACCTTGGCACTCCAGGTGTTCTTGAACTACAATTACCAGAAGCCCAAGTCAAAACTCCTGCTGATCAGGACTTCTGGGAATTGAAGTTCCAGAGCACTTGAAGTGCCAAGGTTCTCCAACACTGACCTAGACATTTCACTTCTGCTTCTTTGTTCAGGCAATTTATAAGTTTTATGCAGTTACTGTATTGGAGCTTTCCTAGGTCAAGTTAAAGTGATATGCATAACACAGAAAGTAGATCTACCTGTTTTTCTGAATCTACCATAGATATATGGGTCCATTTGGCCTTGCTCAAAGCTTTATTTTACCAGCATCAGTAACAACTTTTCATTCCATTCTCTTACAGCTTGTTTATAGGTTACTTTCTGCATTCAGGATACAATAGTACCTTGGATAACGATGAGAATTGGTTCCATAAGTCTCGTCGTTATTTATTTATTTATTTGTTTGTTTGTTCAGATTTATATTGCCGCCCACTTGCCGAGGCTACTCAGGGCAGCTTACAGTCAAAACAGCAACAGTACAGTAAAAATCATAAAATACAACCTCACAAAACAATCAAAGCAGAACACAGACTAACTCCCCTCTGGCCGTTGTTGTGGGCCCAGAGGAGGGGGCGATGTCCTCAGCTGCCTGCCAGGAAAGGCGATCAACCTACCTCTTTGGAAAGGGCAATGGGGATTCCATGAGTGGAATCCCCACTGCCCTTTCCAAAGAGGCAGGCAGATTGCAGCGTGGAATCGGTTGCTTAGGTTGGGGGTTGAACCGGGCGTCTGCTCGTTCAACCCCCCAACCAAGTGCCAATCCCACGTTTCAATCCCAGCATCTGGGGAGGTCGGGAACAGTGCAGATCAGGTTCCCTGACCTCCCCGGAGCCGGCAGGGGTGCTGGAGAGCCCGAAATGGGTTTTTTCCCACCCTTTTCAGGCTACCTGCCACTCCTGTCAGCTCTGGGGAGGTCAGGGGACCTGATCCGCGTTGTTCCCGACATTCCCCAACCTCCCCGGCCTCTGCAGTAAGTCAAAACGTCAGGATTCAAATCCTGATGTTTTGACTGACTGCACCGGTCGGGGAGGTCGGGAAACATTAGGAACAGCATGGATCAGGTCCCCCAACCTCCCTGGAGCTGGCAGTGGTGGTAGGGAGCCTGAAATGGGTAAAAAAAAGTCCATTTCCCCCCGCCCATTTCAGGCTCTCCAGCACCCCTGCCGGCTCCGGGGAGGTTGGGGGACCCGATCCGCAGCTGCAGGGTGGCTGGGAATCTGAACAGGGCGTCCCCATTCAGCTTCCCAGCCACCCCGGTGCTACGAACGATTGCATTGGATAAGGCTAAGAGATCGTTATCTGATGCAAAAAAAAAAATTCCAAATTTTTACATCGTTATCTGATTCTAGCATTATCCGATGCAATTGTTAACCAAGGTATTACTTCCACTAGATTTTCCTTTTCAGCTATTTCACTAAGTGGTTGGTACATGTAGACATCTTGTATTTCACCATGCAGGAGAGGGTATCTTCGCATGTAGGTGGCCCACATGTATCTTTCTGTTAATTGCAATAATTGGATGGGTTTTTGACTCCAATGCATCTGGTTACTGGTGCAAAAAGTATATTTTTGTAAGAAGGCATTAGTAACCAGTACATTCTTACATCTCCATACTTTGCCTTGAATATAATACTTTTTCTTTAAATCTACTTGCAATACATGGTAAGTCCAGGTAGTAACTAGATCCAGTCTTTTTTCTGTTCTTCCCTAACTACCTGTTTCCATTTGTTAGTTTCATCTCTAGATAAGTCATTGATTTACTCCCATAGTGTCTGTTCAGAGTGTTCATCTTCCCTTGCTAGTAAGATGCTGCTATGCTTTTGTTTGAGCGTCTTAGTGCTTCCTCTCCAGGCATTCTAGTTCTGAATGTTCAACTAAGAAAGTCCAAAAGTGAAGACAATTGGACCAGCTCATTTCAACGAATATATGGCTTTCCCTATGTCACTTGGAAGACCCCTATGCTCATCCCACACCATGGACTTCCTATTAACCTTTGGCCTCCAGGTGTTATTGGGCTTCAATTACCAGAAGCTTAAAGGGGGATATGGCTGAGGAACCTGACCTCCCCAATGTCAATGAGAGGACCCTGAACAGGCTGAGAGTTGGACTGCCTAAATGTAAGACCAACATGCTCAAATGGGAGCTGCAACAACACACTGTGTGAATGTGGCTCATCTGCTGGTCAGAATCCAGCTCATCTGCTGGTCTGCCAGTTATTACCAGAACCATGTACCAATGAGGACTTGATTTTGGCCAATGACAAAGCCAAGAAAGTGGCTTCATTTTGGCAGTTCAACGTTTGATCTGGACATGAAAGAAGAACAATCTCAACAAATGAGAAGCAGACTCACTTGCTTTTTTAAAATAAAATAAAATTAATGACTGTTGATTGACCATTCAAAAGCAAGCCCTCCTCAGTTATGTTGCCTTACAGAAAAGGAAGTTTGCAACAATACAACTGTTCTTGTGAAAACTAGTTCAGCTATGATCAAAGGCAACCTGAAGAGACAGCAGATGATGTTGTAATCTCTGCTACTTGAAAGGTCCTCCTGGTACAGTACTTTTACCCTGTGACTTCTGGTCCCACTTCACCACAGAATACAAACCAAAAAATAACCGTGTGCTATCAAGTCAGTTCTGACTTATGGTGAGTCTTTTCTAGGGTTCTCTGGGTAAAGAATACTCTGAAGTGATTTATCATTCCTTTGTTCTGAGTGCATCCTGGGACTATGCTGCTTGCCCAAGGTCCCATAGGCTGGCTCTTGTGGGATGTAGAGTGGGGAATAGATACGTAGCCTGATCCTATAATTTGCAGAGCTCACAGAATACGACACAAAGCAGTTTAGGCCAGAACTGCTCCTGTACTGGGGTGAGATATACAGTGTATGAAGAACTTCTCTACATCTTGAATAATTCTGCTAAGTTCTATATCAGAGGTGGGCAGCATGCAGCTCCTTTCTCCCACCATCCCTTTCTTCCAAATTGGCTTAGACCAGTGGTGGCAAACCTATGGCACGCATGCCAGAAGGGGCACTCAGAGCCCTCTCTGGGGGCACACGTGCCATATCCCCAGCACAGTTTGCCCCCCCCCCTGCCCAGCAGCCCAATGGGAGGGCTTTTTCCTTCCCTTGTCTGGGGTAAGGTGGGCAGCTCACATGCATTGTGAGGGTGTGGCACAGACAACAGCCTGTTGAGTCTGTGGCTAAGGTGAGTTTGGGCACTAGGTCTCTAAAAGGTTCATCATAATTGCCTTAGACCAGAGATGGGATGTAACAGGTTCTCACCAGTTCGCCAGAACCAGTAGTAACTTTTCCAAGTGTCCCAGAGAACCGGTAACAGCTTTTGGGGGGAACCACCTTCGGGGCTTACCTTTTCTCTGGTTCCCCCACTGTGCATGTGCACCAAGCACTTGGTGTACATGCATGTCTACAGTGCTTGGCACGTATGCACGGCCTCCTTACTGTCCTCCTTTCTGTCCTCCTTGCTGTCCTTGTGTTGTGGGTGGGTGTGTGGGTTGTGGGGTGTGTGTGCTTATTTTTATTTTATTTTATTATTATTTATTATTATTTTTCTTTGGCTCCGCCCATGATGGCATGATGTTGGCTCCACCCACACTGATGACATCCCGGTGGGGTAGTAAAAAATTTGACATCCCACCACTGCCTTAGACAGATGGTCTTTTAGTGCCTTCTGGGGTATGGAGGCAATCTTGTTCTGACACACTCCACCAACTATGTTCCCCTACCATTCATTTTTTAAAGAGGTGGCCAGACTCAGGGTATAACCTATCAACATAACCATCATCCAAGTCAACTACTATGGGAGAAAAATATGATCAAAGGTTTTTATGCAAGCAAGGAAACTGATCTCTCACCAAAATAAGAAATGCTTATAATCATACGTGGCTAGAATCCAAAAGTAAAGAGCAAAGCACAAACCAAATGTTGGAAAATTTGGCCAGGGGGACAAATATAAAGCATGAGAATGACTCATAGAATTCTGTGAGGCTACTAATCTATTTATTGCAAACACATTCTTTAAATAACTGAACAAATGGCTGTACATGTGGATATCACCAGGCTGTCAATATAAAAATTAAATATAAACATTAAATTATAAACATAATTGGAAGTGGGAGATGGAGAAGTTGTATTCTGTCTGCAAAAAAACAGACCAAGAGTAGACTGTGGTGTGAATCATGAAGTGTTTACAACATTAGAGTAAAGCAGAAAAAGAAGACTAAAAGTATTGCAGTACCAAGATAGAATTTAAACAACATTTCTGATAAATTTTAAACATCCACATAAGGAACAGATTTGCCTTACTAAACTCAACTGACAATAAACTAGAATTGTGGGTTGAAATCAGAGACATTATTACAGAAGAAAATAAAATGACAATTTTGTGTAGTCAATAGAAAAACTGAGATACTGTAGATGATGAATGAAACACTTAGAATTGTGAGGGAAAGGTGAGAAGCAAAAGTAAAAGTTGACAGAAAGAGAATTGGAATCCCTGAATATAGTTTTTTCCAGTGAGTGGCACAGGAGAATTACAGTATTACATAGTTCTTGTGTCCAGTTTTAAATAGATGTTGCCGTGGATATGTGGCAGCCATGAGTAGACACCAGAGTGCACAGAACACTGTTACCTTTCCTACAAAGTGGTACCTATTTATCTACTTGTAATTTCTTGCTTTCAGTTCGCTAGGTTAACAGGAGCTGGGGCAGAGATGGGAACTCACTCTGTTGTGCACCACACGGGTCTTGAACTGCTGACCTGCCAATATTCCAGTCATCAAGTTCAGCATCTTAACCACTAAGCCACTGCAGTCCTTTATGTATGTATGTATGTATGTATGTATGTATGTATGTATGTATGTATGTATGTATTCATTTATTTATTCATTTAATTTCTATACCACCCATTTGGGTAGTATGTATCCCACTCTGGACAGTGAACAAACAGATAACAAATAAAAACAAAACCCACAGTAGATCAAAGCAAACAACCGACAAATACATTACAGACTAAACTAAAATAAAATAAAATAAAGTAATTGGCCATATATAAAACATAAAATACACATTTTAATTCATTGTCAGCTACAAAAGTTTTGCTCAATTTCTGAATGATTCCCTGTGAAACCTTTGTACAAATCAAATAAATTGCTTTAGAAACTTTTGCTGGCCAGGTCATAAAGGCAAAGGCGACAGTATTTGCTGACCTTACAATATAATAGGAGACATATTCTTCCCACCAAACTGCCTTTGTTTTCCCATTACCAGGGGAATGAATGTCCAGATTCAGTGCAGCACTCTGCGTTAACGAAGGCATGTTACTTCAACCAAATTACTCTTCTGGGATAGTAGCACTTTTAATTGATCTTAGGGGGAGCAATGCTTGCAGCCAAAAGGTAGGTCTGTCACTGCTGCAGTCTTTGGTTCTGCAGGAATAATCTTGTCCTCACTGCTTAGGAAGGTTGTTGGTTAATGATGGCTTCTGCTGTCTCTCAAGTTTGAGTATGACAGGAAAGTGGGTGTCAACAAACCTTAGCCAGGAGTACAACCAGTTCTCAAGGGGTTGCAGTAGGTTCTTGATTTAAACTTCTTTGACAGTGCCTTGATCACTCAGCAGTGCTAATGAATGCTTAGGTTTCCTATCATCAACCTGGAGCAGCAAAAGCCCATCACCACCACCACTACTTCCTAGTCAAAGTGCATAAAACTAAAGTCAACTTGGTTATTTCAGCACCAGAGGCAGAAATATTACAATTTCTGCCTCCCTGACAGTAAAAATGAAATCATCATCATATTAAAAGCTGTGGGATTTCATAAAATATTATAACCAGCTGCAGATCTCTGAATTAACACCATCAGAGCTGCAAAATACAGCAATATTAGTAACAGCATACATACTACACCAGTGATGGCAAACCTTTTAGAGACTGAGTGCCCAAACTGCAACCCAAAAACCCACTTATTTATCACCAAGTGCCAACATAGCAACAGGAGAGGAAGGAAAAGCTCCCATTGGGCTGCTGGGCAGAGGGGAGGGTGAACTCTGTGCTGGGGTGACTGCACGGGTGCCCACAAAGAGGACTCCAGGTGACACCTCTGGCACGCATGCCATAGGTTCGCCACTACTGTACTACACCAATATTTAATAGTTATTTAGGGTATGTGGTTAAAGCTTGTACCTGCTATATAATACCAGTACATATTTTTACAATGCTGTTTTTTTTTAACTGTGTATTGTATTTTTGAATAGCAACAACCACAATAGTGTATTGAATAAATAACCATTTTAGGGTGCCCTTTCATGAAGTCCAAATTCAGTTGTTTGAGGTTTATCTTGATATTTTGCATCCAAAACTAGAAGACAGCATCGCTTTTGAATCTGAGCCGGCTACTACGCTTTTTTTTAAAAAAAAGACACATTGATGAATTTCAGGCAAATCCCCTTGAATTATCAGGTGATAATTAACTGGCATACTTATAGAAATATGTTTTTTTTTCTGAGCAAGTTATATACTGCTGTGAAGTATCCCTGTTATAATGCAATGTATTTTTGCATTGAGTTTGTCTAGAATGGGCAATTAATATGATTTAACTTTACCAAAGACCTTTCCTTTCTAGAGTGGAAAATACTTAGAACTGGTTTATTGAGACTGATAGCTACAATAGTCCACTTTTCATACTTTGGTGACACAGTAAAGGAGACTGTTGTTGCTGTGGTTAAACAAAAAGGTGAAATCAGATAACTGCAAGGTGGCTGATCACACCAGAAAGGGTTTGGTAGGAGCAGTCACCATTAAAGAGACCCTTCAATCTCTTGGGGAATCGCTCCAACACAGCTCCCAAAAGAAGTCCTACAGTGGAACCATAAAAGTCCAGCTTAAACATAGATCAGGGTCAGCCTGAAGCACATTTCCCCATGCACTGTGTGATTGCCAAGAAACTCATTGCACTAGGCAATTCCACAAGCAGCCCAAATTAGTGTTTGTTTTCTGATGTGGTCACACCCAAAGTGGGAGACAGAAACCTTTGACAATTCACTGCAAGTCAATTTCCAATCTGGTCATAGATTCTGATATACCCTCTTTTTGGTATTGCTCCACCTAAGATAAGGCGAGAAGTAGCAGAAGACGCTGAGAGAACTAAACAAGAGAACAACCCTCAAAATCCTCTGAATGGATATATGCCTCAAGGCTGCTGGCTCAGATCCTGAAGGAGCTTAATGGCAAGAACAAACATTCTTGAGAGTACGCAAGAGCAAAACCAAATTAGAAGATGGAAGGAGGAGCTCACTGGACAAAGAATAACACTAAAAGAGGCTATAGCTGAGGAACTCAACCTCCCCAATGTCATTTGGAGGACCCTGAACAGGCTGAGGGTATGTGTGCCTAAAGGTAAGACCAACATGCTCAAGTGGGGGCTGTGTGAATCTGGAGAGATACAGAATCTGGTTCATTTACTGGTCTGCCGATTATTACCAGAAACATGTACCGATGAAGAATTAATTCTGGCCAATAACAAAGCCAAGAAAGTTTGATGTGGACATGAAAGGGAAAAGAGAAGAATAGATTATGATTAACTTTCTGACTCTCCTTCAGGTGGGACCCAACCCTATTTGGAATACTGTCAGTGGAAGCTTGGTTAACGTAATTAATGTGTTCTTTGGGATGTTTCTTACAGCGGAAATTGCTTTAATCGAATTTCCCACAGGAATGCATTGAATGCAATTTCCCATCAGAATGCATTGAAAATCAAAATACGTTAACTGAAACACAGTTTCCCATAGGAATACACTGAAAACCAATTAATCCGTTCTGAAAAAAAATCCATAAACTGAGCCACTATTTTCTATAAATTTCCTTTTGCTACGCAATTTTTATGTTAATTGAGCCTTTGGTTAAATGAGATTCCATTGTACAGTGTTTGGTATACAGTATTTGACTTTCCTATATTATCATCATCATCATCATCATCATCATCATCATCATCATCATCATCATCATCATCATCATCATCATCATCATCATCATCATCGTTCGATTTTTATGCCGCCCCACTCGCCTAAGCGACTCTGGGCGGCTAACAACGAAACAAAAAGAATACAAAATATATACAGTTACAGTTACAATTAAATTATCATAATGCACAAAACATTTCAGAACTTTCCAAAAGGGAAAAAAATCCCAATTACAATACCAAAATATCAGAGCATCATAATACGTAATACTGTGTAGATAACACTTAATACCTCAACAGTGGCCACAAGCAGCAGGAGGCAGAATTGCTAACCAGCAGCCTTTCATCTGAAATCCACAGCAGTCATTTTGTTGTTCAGTTGCATAGTTGAATCCGACCTTTTGTGACCCCATGGACCACTGCACACTAGGCACCCCTATCCTCCACCATCCTCCGCAGCCCACTCAGCTCTATGTCCATTGTGTCAACAATTCCATCTAACCATCTCATCCTCTGCCGTCCTCTTCTCCTTTTGCTTTTGATCTTTCCCAGCATCAGTGCTTTGGGGAATTGACTTAGACTTCTGGGAATTGAAGTCCAAAAACCAAAGGTTGGGCAACACTGGTCTAGAACTTGTTATTCCCTTTTTAAATAATAATAATAATAAAGATTCCACTATTATCACTTTGTTTTGTTTCTGGCATGTGTGTCTGCCTATATTGCTCCAAAGGTGCAGTGGCAGCTATTTTCAACAATAATGGTGGGTGGTAGTGTCTTTTCATATACTGTACAATAAAACCTCGCATAAAGAGTGCCTCGCTTAGAGACTAACTCGCTTAAAGAGCAGAATTTTCTCTGAATGGTCACTTCACTTAACAATTAAAACCAAACAAAAACTCACTTAACAACTAAATCAGGGTTCACAATCCCACTTGCCAGGAGTCACAATTGGTCACAATGGTGTTTCGTTTAAAGAGCAAACTCGCTTAAAGGGCAATCCAATGGAATGCATTATGCTTGTTAAACGAGGTACCACTGTATATAAAAATGCAAGTGAAACAGCATTGAATTAATATAACAACTTGTGAAACTACAGCGCTTACCTGGTGTAGCACTATACAGGGAAAGTATTATTTTTCAAACATTGTTCAAAGGATAAAATATCTTGGAATTCCATACCATACAAGGCATATATGGAAAGATAAGAAGAACAAAGACCACAAGGCAGAGGAAGGTGGGGAGTTAGCATCAAAGAAACATTACAAGAAACCCAAATAAGGCTAGTGAAGGCCACTATACATGCCAGAGCAAGAGCTTTGTATCTCCCTTGTCATTCGAAGGGGTAAAAGAGGAAGCAAAGAAGAAGTGCAGAGGAGATACAAGGTGCTTACTTGATGGGGGTGTTCCCATTGTACTGACATATTCCTCATCATGTCTGCCCAACATCCTGTAGACCATACATCCCACTAGGGTAATGGAGTAGACTGTACAGCCAGTGACTCGATGCCGAGTGTCAGGTGGCAGTTAACTAACCTGACTTCTTAAAGGGGCCAACGGCTACAGGCAGATAAGCCCCTTTAGGAGGGGTGATGGTCCCCCTCAGTGAAGGAAATCCCACTGGAAACCATCATATTGGGCTCAACGGCAAAATAAGCAGAGGAGGAACTCTGATTTCCAACTGTCATGGAGGCAAAAGAGGACATGCCAGATGGACTGGCTGTGAAGGTGCACTGTGTCCATATCCTCAAGGCTGCAACAGTCCATTGTAGTCCCATTGTTGAATCCTGCATGTCTCATTTCATATGTGCTGCAGGAGACATCTCCGTGATCATATCCACAACAGTGGCATTTTTCCTGCTTCAGGAAAAAAATGCATTCTTGGAGACGAGTTGCAGTCAACGATGATGATGACTCCTCATCAGGGATGTAGCCAGGGGGGATCAGCCCCCCCCCCTGAGTTAACAGCCCACCCACACCCACCCTGGGATGCCAACGTTATATATACAGTATGTGCATGACATTGTTGCCCCTTCTGAAAAATATTCTCTCTCTCTCTCTCTCTCTCTCTCTCTCACACACACACACACACACACACACACACACACACAAAATCTAGAATCCTGGCTACGGCCCTGCTCCTCCTCATGGCTTGGGATGTCAGGAGATTAGGAATGTCTCCCCATGAAGTGAGTTGCCTCTTGCCTTTCATATTAACATTATTTTTTTAGTATAGTGGTATCTCAGATAAGTGCTTTAGTTTCACAAGTTGTAATATTATTCCAGTGTTATTTCACTTGCTATTTTTTAAAAAGACATTCCACAATCAACACCACTCTAAAACACTCCTGCCAATATATACAACCACACAAGACAGAAGCCAGGAAGGGGGGGGGGGGAAGAGATATAAGCAGAATCATTATATAAAAAATCTAGACACACCAGTCTCTCCCAGCTGAACATAAATCAATGAATGGTCATGAAGGGGCTAGGGAAGACTGGGGTTACTTGTGATTATCTGTAGGTTGTGTAGTCAATGGAAAGTTGTGCCAACTTCAGCACAAAGTGCAGGGGGAAATTACAGTGTAGAAGACACACACTAAGCTGCCTGCTCCTTTTAGAAAGAGATTAACAGGTCTACTACAAAGACACAAGAGCTGATCGAGCAAGTGTTCCCCACAAATAGTTCCTACTTATTTCTCTTGGCACTAGACAGAGTTATGTTCACAATCTTAACATCAAAGGTTTTCACATCAGTGATTCACTTTAATGTGTCTCACATTTGGCTTTCCTGGCCATTTCCCCCCTTTTTTGTGATGGGTGAGTTAATTTTGTGAGGTTAAATGAGTGTTTCTCTGTGAGCTCCCCAACTAAATGCGTTAAAAATGAGGCAGGTATCCTGCCAAATGTTTGCATTGGTTTACATCGCGTACGACTCCCTCCTGGGCCAGAAATAATCTTTACATGGCATTAATCAGATTTGCTAAGCAATTGAAGCAGTAATTCCTCTCTCAGTGCAAATTTAACTGGCTTTTAAAACTCCTGCCATGAAGGAAGTGTTGTCTGGTTAAGTATATGCATTCTGTGTGGAGAAGAAAGAAAGAGAGAAAGGAATGTGTACTTTGAAAATACTAAATTAAAAATAGCAACACTAAAAGATGAGTTTTTTATTTCTTTAATGGTCTTGGGCGGAGAGCTTTAAGTAAATTATTCACTGCAGAAATGAGAGAGACTATATTAAGAGGAGGAACTGCACTCACTGCAGTGGCTTAGTGGTTAAGATGCTAAACTTGATGACTGGAATGTTGGCAGGTCAGCAGTTTGAGACCCGAGTGCTGCATGATGGAGCGAGCTCTCATGTCTGTCCCAACTCCTGCTAACCTAGCAGTTTGAAAGCAAGAAATTGCAAGTACTGTATATAAACAGGTACCAATTCAGTGGGAAAGTAAACAGTGTTTCATTATTATTATTATTATTATTATTATTATTATTATTATTATTATTATTATTATTATTATTATTATTATTATTATTATTATTATTATTATTATTATTAGATTCAAATTTATATGCCGCTCTTCTTGCGGAAGCAACCCAGAGCGGCTAACAATGTTACAATAGAAAACATAATATACGTACAATATAACAAGTATAATATGCCATATTATGCATATGCCTGCCATATGTCCACAGAAATTTCTGTAGACACGGACAGGACTGTCTCTTTGGCTATAAACAGAGAGGAGCACTGAACCTTCAGCTACGACTGGCTTTCGAGCAAGGGCAACCTATATTAAGAGGATGGATAGCTTATTCCATGCTGTGATACACAGAGCAAATTATGAGAAGGAGGTAAAGAGGGGAGCAAAATATGTTTAGAAGATAAAAAGATGCAACACAGACTGAATTCCTGTTGAACAATTATGCTCAAATAGCCTTGGGTGGGATATCCAGCACATTTATACAGGTGTAATGTTGTGTTGAGGCTAGACAAACAGGATGTCAGCCATTGAATGTGTGATTGTGTTAATAAAGCTCTCTTTTCCCCCTTCTAAATAACAGCCATTGTTTGGGGGAGACAGAGTCAAGATAGGAACAGATGTGCTCAGGAAGCAGAAATAAATCTCTTCTTTTCCTTTATTGTGACTCTGACGAAAATCTCCCCCATCAAAGGATATGACCAGGGAAAATGGAGATTCCTGTTCCTTTAATAAAGGGTCTTCCAAAAGGAAGGAAAGTTCTACCTTTCTTTTCTTTATTTACTCACAAAGAACCATGGTACTTTCCCAAGATTCAAGTCCAAACCTCCTTTGCACATCCATTCCTCTTAAAAACAGCTGGCCAGAATATTCCTAGAAATTCTTTTAATTCAATTCCCCAATTAAGTCCTTTTCCATTTTCTTTTTTCCTAACTAATGGAAAGCTTAATTAAGGACTTCTGACTTGGAGACTTTGACTGTGAAAATGAATTTCAGACTGGGAAGTGCCACATCCCATAAAATGAAACCAGATAAAAACTAAACTAAAGGGAATTGAAAAGTTGCAGTTATTGTCTATTTGCTAAAAGAGACAAGCCTTATATTGTGTGAATGTTGGGAAAAATACTGATAGGTTTTTTTTCCTTCCGTGCCTAGGCCAGACGTGAAACTGCCAAAATGAAGGCACCTTTTGGTGAGTTCCTTCTGCAGTTTCTTTTGCCTGACCTAGTGTGAGAAAGATTAGCCGGCAACACAAGTAGAGCCATAGCCAGGGAGTTAGCAGTTTGCCTTCCCTCAAACTCCTGGCTGCTTATATATATGATATATATATGACATTGTTGCCCATCCTGAAAAAATATTCCCCCACCCACTTCTAGAATCTTGGCTATGGCCCTGAATGCAAGGTTGGCGGGCGTTAACCAGGTATGCCCAATGGTGGTTCAAAAATGCCACAATCTTCGAGGAGGCTCTTTCTGTGTACCCCATACTGATAGGTAAAGATAAAAGTTGCCCTTGCTCGAAAGCCAGTCGTATCCGACTCTAGGGTTCAGTGTTCATCTCTGTTTACAGCCAAAGAGCCAGCGCTGTCTGTGTTTGCAGATGTTTCCATGAACGTGTGGCAGGCATGACTAGATACAGGAGTGCACAGAATACTGTTTACCTTCCCACTGAAGTGGTCCCTATTTATCTACTTACAATTTCTTGCTTTCCAACTGCTAGGTTGGCAGGAGCTGGGACAGAGATGGAAGCAGTGATGGGATGTAACAGGTTCTCACCAGTTCCCCAGAACCGGTAGTAACTTTCCCCAGTGTCCTGGAGAACCGGTTGCAGCTTTTTTTGGGGGGAACCACCTTTGGGGCTTACCTTTTCACTGGTTCCTCCAGACCACTGCACATGCGCACCAAGCACTTGGTGTGCATGCATGCCTATAGTGCTTTGTGTGTATGCACGGCCTCCTTGCTGTCCTCCCAAGCGGGGAGGAGGAAGAGAAGGGGCTAGCCTGAAGCTCCCTATAGCCTGCTCCCCTAGATATCCTAGAGAACTGGTTAGGCAAAGACTTAGTACCTAACATCTTTAACTGTTGAAAAGTTGAAAAAGTGCCAAAATGAAGCCATCTTGTGGTGAGTTCATTCTGTAGTTCCTTCCATCTGACCTAGTGTGAGAAAGATTAGCCAGAATAAGCTTTAAGCTCTGGTTTAAAAGCTCTGGTTGATTTGTGTTTGGGGTGGGTGGATGTTTGGGTAGGTGGGTGTATTTTAATGTATTTTTATTTAATTTATTTATTTAATTTATTTACAGGTTTGTGTTGTGGGTGGGTGGGTGGGTTGAGGGGTGTTTGTGTGTGTTTATTTTTATTTTCTTTTATTATTTTTTAATTTGTTTTCTTTGCCCCCCCCCCAACATCATGATGTCATGACATTAGCTCCGCCCACACTGTGATGATGTCATGGTGGGGTAGTAAAATTTTGACATTCCACCACTGGATGGAAGCCCACTCCATCATGCATCACTCTGGTCTTGAACTGCTGACTTGGTGATCTTCCAGTTGTCCAGTTCATCTTCATAACCATTAAGCCACCACAGTCCCCGTAGCAATACTGATAGGATCAGCATAAAATCAGGCCTATTTTGAAGAATAATGCTCTGTCCAATATAGCTCTGAAAGTGGAGAAGAAAATCTTTTCACACCAACCTATCTTCTATGCAACATCTGTGCATTGTAGAGACTACATTTGGATCTGCTCTCATCCCTTTTGTAACACCTAGTCTCTTGTTGCCCCTTCTGAACTATTCAATTTTTTTAGTAACAAAGATCAGTAGTAAGGGACAAAAAGTATTTTTCAGGGAAGCTTGAAAAGGAAACATCCTTATTTGATTAATGAATGACTTCATTTACCTATTTTGAATTAAAACCTTCTAGAACAGTGTACGACGATGACAAGAAAACAAAAACAATTAAGTTATGATAATCAAGAAAACATTAGTTCCTTTGATTTGATTCTACTCATTTACTGATCTGCTGTTACTGCCAGAAACATGCGCCAATGAGGACTTAAGTTTGGGCAACCACAAAGCAAAGAATGTGGCTTCATTTTGGCAGTCCAGGGTTTGCTCGGGATACGAAAGAAGAAGAAATAAAGAAAAACTGAATTTAGAGGCAATTTTTTAAAAAAGCTTGATGGAAATATACTGTAGTTATAATAATCAATGAAACAATGAAGGAAGTGACAGAGAAGTAAAAGTTCACAGTGCAAATTTGAACCTTATTTGAATGATTAGAAATTTAGGGACATGGAAAGGTGTTTGTCTGGCATCTGAAAGATGTTGTCTACAGCACCAAGAGAGCTTCTCAGGAGAGATAATTCAACAGAGTTTGTGAAGATCTTGAGTACAAGCAATTTGATGTGGAACAAGCTATTTAGAGCTTCAGGTTCAAAAAGTCTTCTTCTTCTGTGTCTAGGCCAGACATGAAACTGCCATAATGCAGGCACCTTTGAGTGAGTTCATTCTGCATTTCCTTTTGCCTTACCCAGTGTGAGAAAGATTAGCCAGCAACACATTACCATTACCAGTGTATGCCTGACTGTGGTTCAAAAATACCACAATCTTCAAGGAGGCTCTTTCTGTTTTCCCTGGTTCAAGAAATGAATCTAAAATTATCTACCAATGGTTAGCTTTCTGACTGGCTCCATTCCTATTGCCCTTCTGGAGGATGGTGCAAAGTGTATTGTTCTCTGGGACCTTTGCTTTTTAAAAGTGATTTTTAACATCGTTTATTAACTTTTTAAAATTGTTTTAGACCCATGGTTCTCAATGTGGGTTGGTGGGTTTGATTTTAGGGAGGCAATTTGAGAATGAGTTAGACCAAATTAATGGCCTTTTATGCTTCCTCCATGTGAATAGGAGTTCATTTTTTGAATAATACGAATTATATGTCATGGGGGTGAGCGTCAGGATTTTGGAGATGCTTAGGTGGGTCCTGGCCAAAACACGTTGGGCACCACTGTTGTACGTAGACATATTTCATTTTATATCTCTTTGAGAGTGTCAATGGTCAGAAGAGTAGCCTGTAAGTACTTTAGATCAGGGGTGTCCAAACTTTTTGCACCATGGGTCTGACCATGCCCCCAGAAGTGGGCGCCTTTGCATATGCGCATCCGCAACCACTTCCAGGAGTGATGTGAGTGCATTTGCACATGTGTAGGTGCATCACCTACACACCCACTTCCAGGAGTGGCACAGGTACGTTTGCATATGCGTGGATGTGTCCACAACCACTTCCAGGAGTGGCACAGGCACGCAAGCACAGGTGCATCCACATCCACTTGCAGGTGAGACACAAGTGTGCAGGTGCATTGGCAGGCACATCCCTATCCCCATCTAGGAGTGGTGAGGGCCTGATGAATTGGCATTGTGGTTGTACCCAGCCTGTAGGTCATAATTTGGGCACCCCTGGTTTAGATGGATAAATGAATTATATTTGGAATTGGGGTTGAAAAAAGTCAAGAATCAATGAAGCTCTTTCAGCACAGGTAACATGCATTCTGTCTGATTGGGTTTTATAATAGACTTGCAGCTACTTTGAATGTACCTGCTGCTGCTTCGATTCAGTCATCAATGGCAGCCCCATGTGTAAAGCATTGATGTAGCCTAGCCTTCTCATTGCTAGAGACCCAAGAAACATTCCAGGAAGTTACGGAATTCCCTAACACCAGCAAAGCAAGTATGAAAACTAATGCACTGTAAAAATGTTATGTACAGCAACTAACAATCTTCCAGCTCAATTCTCTCTGATTTATTGCCTCTGTTAGATCTCTAAATGAGATCATACGCAAGATAAAGGACTGCATATCATCTGTTTTCTAGTGTTACATAGCTATAATGCTTTGCTTGTGAACCATTCTGGGAGGGTAATATTACCTTCAACATGCTGCTTTGTGAGTAAAAAGGATGCAACAACATTCCTTTTGTAAATGACATAATTATTGATAATGTCCTCTTTTTCTTTTTTTACCTAAAAGGCAACATTTATATTTTCCCTCCATACTTTTTGTGAAATAATTTTGTTTCCTGGCAGCATTTTGAGAATATTCTCTCCCCACTTGCAAAAAAAAAAAATGGGGACTTTTTTTAACTTTAATTTAAAAGAAAAGAAAAGAAAAGGGACTGGAAGGTAAAAAAGTATAATTAGTAATTCAACAAAGAATGTAACTTACTTTTAAAAAATGACAAAAATGGAATAGTAATTAAGTGATTTAGTGTGGAAATGAGATAAACTGAAGAAGGCTGCTGGAGTGACTAGAAGGGATAAAATCGGGAACAAGATTATAAGGGAAAGAATTGGAGTAGAATCACTCTTAAACTACATACAGAGACAACTTAAAGGATGTTTTGCCCATTTGGAGAGAATGTCTTGGACTTCTATAACATACAAGGCTTCAGTGGAAAGAGGAGAAGGACAAAGACCACGAGGCAGACCTGGAGGAAGGTGGAAGGACAACATTAACAACAGCGATGGGATGTAACAGGTTCTCACCAGTTCTCCAGAACCAGTAGTAACGTTTCCCAGTGTCCCGGAGAACCGGTAGCAGCTTTTGGGGGGAACCACCTTCGGGGCTTACCTTTTCACTTGGTGTGCATGCATGCCTACAGTGCTTGGCGCGTATGCACGGCCTCCTTGCTGTCCTCCTTGCTGTCCTTGTGTTGTGGGTGGGTGGGTGGGTTGAGGTGTGTGTGTGTGTGTGTGTGTGTGTGTGTGTGCTTATTTTTATTTTATTTTATTATTTTTTAATTTTTTTCTTTGCCTCCACCCATGTCATGACATCATGGTGTTAGCTCCGCCCACACTGTGATGACATCACGGTGGGGTAGTAAAATTTTTGACATCCCACCACTGATTAACAATATATTACAAGAAACCAAATAACACTGTTGGAGGCGGCTAGAAGTGCCAGAGTAAGAACCTTGTACTGTATCTCTCTCAACACCCAAAGGGGTAAAAGAAAAAGCTCAGAAGAAGAATTGTTAAGTGATTTGTTGGAGAGCTCTGAAACAAGCTAAAAATCACACAGCTTTCTGATGTTTCTATGGGGGTCTTATTGTGTCAAAGGATTTGATGTGATTTAGCCAAGGTTGAGCACAGAGAAAATGCAAGCTTTGTGGTCAATGGAGAATAGGGGGTATAGTATCAGTTGGTTTTGCCACTGATGCTCAATGCTGGTCCCAGATATTTTACTATTTGCATGCTACACAAAATCAGCCAAGATATCCTGGTTTAGGATATTTAAAAAACCTCCAAGAACCCCAGCTTGCCTCTATCAGTAAAAATAAAATAATAACAAATAAACAACATTTGTTGTTCTTTCATGACATACAGAATCAGAGTTGTAACTTTGATGAGTTTCTAGGGTTTGGACAAAAAATGTTACTGGCAAGGCCCAAATAGAACTCCTTGTATTTGCTGCTGAATTGGATGAGAACCCACTTGCCTGGAGCACAAATATTGCCTCCAGCCATTCCTCCAGAGACAGAAGGAAACACAAAACTGGCAGGCTTAGCACAGAACCAATATAGTCATCACATGCTCATCTTTAGTTGGTCCTCCATCTTCTCCACATGTACATCAGTCTCACATGATTAACCAACAGCCTAAAATGAAATCCTGCAATGAAATCCTGGAAGATAAAACATCTAGCTACAGTTATGCTTAATATCTACATCAGCACTAATCAGCCAATATACTGACTTTTTGTTGTTGTTGTTCAGTCGCACAGTCGTTCCCAACCCTCTGCGACCCCATGGACCACTGTCCGCCAGGCACTTCTGTCCTCCACCATCCTCCTCAACTCGCTCAGTTCTGTGCCCATTGTCTCTACAATACCATCTAGCCATCTCATTTTTGGCCGCCCCCTTTTTCTTTTGCTCCACCTTTCCCAGCATAAAGGCTTTCTCAAGTGAATCCTCTCTTCTCATTTGATGTCCAAAGTACCTTAGCTTCATCTTTACAATTTGACTTTCTAAGGAGCAGTCAGGGTTGATTTCTTCTAATATTGATCTATTTGTTCTCCTCGCTGTCCAGGGGACTCTCAAAACTCTCCTCCAACACCACATCTCAAAGGCATCTATTCCTCTGCGCTCAGCTTTCCTAATGGTCCAGCTCTCACAACCATACATTGCCACAGGGAATACCATTGCTTTGACTATACGAATTTTTGTTTGCAATGTGATGTCTCTACTTTTCACTATGCTCCCCAGGTTTCTCATTGCTTGCCTCCCAAGAATCAGTCGCCTTTTTATTTCATGGCTGCAATCACCATCTGCAGTGAGTTTTGATCCCAAGAAAGTAAAATCTGTCACTGCTTCTACTTCTTCCCCACCTATTTTCCAGTGACTGATAGGGCCTGTTGCCATGATCTTGGTTTTCTTTATATTGAGTCTCAAGCCAGCTTGACATGTGTTGCAGAGGTGGCATGGAGAGCCCTCTCTGTGGGCATGCATGATGTCGCAGATAAGCCTTGCCCTTTGCCACCTGCATGAATGGCAGCACCACTTCCCCACCCATCCCTCTCCCTCTGCCATTGGGGAGGCAAGAGGCGAGGCTGAAATCCTGCCTGGGAGGCGGTGGCGGCGGGGACAAGGTGAGGTGACCAGACAACCCCCACCAACCACTCCTACTAGGCATCGGAGGTGTCAGAGACACACCCATGAGGGGCATGCACACCCACCCACAGGGGTTATGTACATCTGTGACATCACCAGAGGTGCATCAGCAACGTCAAATGGGTGCGTGGGCATGTGCGGTGCCTGCCTGTATGCTGCCTTCTCCTCCTTTGGCACTCGATCTCTAAAAGGTTCACCCTCACTGCTGTAGGGCATGGGCCCCACGTTGGGAACCACTGATCTACAGCCTGAACTGGCTGCTGCAATTTGCCTAACAGTACAGTCCTAAATATCTCCATTCTTGGTCACCTGGATTTATGATCTTGGTTCAGCCTAGGACAGGGATGGCGAATCTTAGCACACCAGGTGTTCTTGCACCTCAATTACCAGAAGCGCAAGTCAGCACTCCTGCTGATCAGGGCTTCTGGTAATTGAAGTTCAAGAACATCTGGAGTGCCAAGGTTCACCATCACTGGCCTTGGATAAATCACAGACCCCAGAATGTCAGAATTACCAAGAATGGAGGTATTTTGGGCAGTGATGGGTATCAGCAGGGTTACACCAGTTCGCCAGAACCAGTAGCAGAAATTCTGACTGGCCCTGCCCATCCAAGTTTTGAAATGAAGTACAGTAGTCCTAATTTGGGTGCAACGCAGGGCTTTCCCCCTGGCCATGCCCACCGTACCATGCCCATAGTGTGGTAGTAATTTTTTTTTGAGCCCACCACTTATTTAGGGGTAGTGGCCAAATACACCTTTCAATAGCTCTATCTAGTGTGAAGGCAATGTTTTTTTGTGTTAGATCAGACTTTCCAGCCACAATCCACATAACTTCACAACTTCAAGGATATTCTTTTGTTATTCTAAAAGCTCAGAACAGCTACTGATTGAGTCTTTTTAAAAATTCCAGTGCAATTTTATTCCAAAACAATATTGTCCTGGCTTTCATATTCCTCTGTACTGATCACAATATTCAACAAGATTTTGCATTCTGCGCTTTCATTGTTCCTTTATTCCATTTTTTCATTCTGGAAATGATTTATTCAAGCCTAAGTTTACACACTGTGAAGAACCCTATTGATTTCAGTGGGGCTTACTCTCAGCAAGAGATATTAACTGAATGCATAAATCATTGCATAAGAGTGTTCTTTGTAGCTCATTTTCATCAAGATGTATGACTGTGTGTGCATACAAGCACACACACACATATCCTTTTTCTGAAAACCAAATGCAAAGAATGGAAACTTAGTATTAACAGCTAGTAAAACTTCCTTTTAAAAACTAAACTGCTTTGGTTTAGATATTACATGGCACTAGCTCGTATTTTTGTGCTACCCTGTTAACATTCCTTGCACTGATGTGGATCTGTATAATTTAGTGCTTTTAATTGGACAAACATTGCCAAGCCAGGCCACATTTCAGAAATACAGCATTAACCAAAATGTTCAACATCTGTGTTTTTATAGGAATGTTTACCTATGTTAGAGTTGGTGGTGGGAGACCAGAAAAGGGATAATAAGTCAGGACTTTCGTCAGGTTTCATGCACCAGTCAACATTTGCACAGTAGTCCGCAATGAGGTGTTGAAAAGCAAGTTGTTAACCAGTGATAAGAATGTCAGATTTGCTGTTTTGTTAAACAATGGTCACCTTTCTTTACAGTTAGTTTTATCACCAGAGCCATTTATTTGAATCCTAGCAAAAATGGATAAAAATTTCTGTATCCTGCACAGCCATCTTATAATGAGATTAACACCTTTGACCTTTAAATGCTTTAACAGTGATGGTGTAGAAGACACTGGTTTCTGTCACTCTAGCAAAAACCACATCTTGATCGTGCGAATCTCTGCTTGGGTCTCCCACACACAAAAAACAGCTATTCTTTCTTTCAAAAGTTTGGATTTAACATTTTAAACTTTATTGGACTACAGTTTTTATTTGCACATTGAGAGAGCAAACCATGGGCATGGGGAGGATTTGACCCTTTTATATCCAGTACAGACCAAGTCTGTGTTTATGTTTATTGTGGAATAAACAAAATGAGCCTTAGCTATACATACATGTCTGTATATTTCTGATTTTAACTATTGTACATCACAGAGTGGGAAAATATCCCAGATGGGTGGTATAGAATTTTAATTAAAATATATAAATAAATATTCAGCATAGGACACAGATTTCACCTGGCATCAGTAACAGAATTTGGGTTCAAGTGGAAAATCAAGGGTTAAATCTAGTTAGAATACTTCCACTGAAATGGATGAGAATTATCAATCAACACTCATGTAGTTAAGACACTGAACTCACTGACTGGAAGGTCAGAGTTCAATTCCTGGGTACTGAGCTCCCATCTCTATCCCATCTAGCAGTTCAAAAGCAAGAAATTGCAAGTAGATAAACAGGGACTACTTCAGTGGGAACGTAAACAGCGTTCTGTGCACTCCGCTGTTGAAGCATACCTGCCACATGTTCATGGAAAGTTTGTAGACACAGACAGCGCTGGCTGTTTGACTATAAACAGAGATGAGCACTGAACCCTAGAATCAGATATGACTGGCTTTCAAGGAAGAACAACCTTTACCTTTACATTTACCTAAGTACCATTTATTTCAGTGAGTATACTCTGGCCTAGGCTTGGATTTAGCCCATTGCAGATTCTGCATACAGTACTTAAAGTTTGACATGAGTTATGGTTTAAAAGCTTAATGATTTATTTTAGATATTTTTTAAAAAAATAATCAACATAAAAAACAGAAAAGTACATACAAATACTATACTAAAATTAATAAAGAAAATAATAATACATCAACATCCCACTACCACTGGGACATTGTTATCTTACCCATGTAATCTAAACAAAATTTCTCTTTCTTATTCTTATCCACTATTTTTTCTAAAAATGTATTATTGTCCTAATTACATATTCCATAAAATTTTTCCCACTTTTTAGCCGTTAATAATTTCATAGCTGTTACCATAATAACAATAATATCTTCCTAATATTTATCTACTTTTATATATCCCAAATCTGTTAACAAAGCTATTCTAGGGCACATTTCAAATTTTAAAGACAATACAGTATTTGATTTATTTCTTCAAAAAAAATTCCGCCAAATCTTATTTACAACCTTACAATCCCACTATAAATGAAAATATGTCCCAATCTTTTCTTTGCCTCTCCAACATTCCTTTTAATAGTTATGATTATACTAGCTTAATCTAACCAGTGTCATATTCTTCTTGTTGTTCTGCTGTATCCGAAACTGAACATTGGCGATCCTCATGGCAATCAGCCATGAAGACTGTCCTGAGAATATAATGCAGTAGACTTTCATCTTCCTTCCGCATTGCAGCATGACACCCATAACCATTGATCCAGTTCCACAAGTCACTTTCTGGTCCTGAGCCCTTTTGGCACACAAAGTCCTCATTAGCCCCAGGTCAGTATTGATGAAGCTGCTGCCCTCCATCAAGATGAATTCAAGTGGGATTTAATCAACTTGGGGACCATCACTCTTCCCTATAGACTTTGGCATCCAAGCCATATACCACCTCCATATGGTTTTATAGCACTGCTCTTTAATTCTCTCTGACATATTTTTCATAATCCTTTGTTTCCATATTTTTTCCATTCATCCTCCCTAACAAGCTTAATGATTTTAATCATATTTGGTATTTTATTATTTTATTTCCCCTCCCTGTATTTTTTTAATAATAAGACGTGATAGAAAACATCTGCTCAGTAAACATGTGTCCTTTCTTTAATCATACATTAATTGGTTTCAGTCTATCATATTATTTCAGCAACGGTGACAATGCTGAACACTTATGTGTAGGATCAGTCTCCCGGGGGGGGGGGGGAGGATTGCTGACAGGTCTGTTTACTTGAACATGACTGTGAAGCTATTCCAGGAAACATCAGAATAAAGCCACAAACAGCAGAGTTTCTGTTGCCAGTACCTTTGGTGGCTGTGATAATAAATGATGAACTCCCTTGGGAATCAGCAAAGACAAAGAAGCGTGCAGTATAGGCATCTCTGTGTGAATTCTCTCAGCATACCTAGAGCCCACTGTAGTCATGTGAGCTTTGTTAACCAGTCTTTTTGGTTGTCAATATTAGCACCGCAAGTGACTTCTGACTTCATGGGAACCACAAGGGGAAGGGGTGAGTCACTGGCCTCTTTTAAGCCACATAAGCACTCTATGGTATGGTTTTTAAAGGCTGCACAAAGAACTGGATCAATATGGGTTCATCCAAGCCAGCTGCTCAATTATCTTATGGGAGACAGTAACCTAGCTCCATTCCCACAGAAATCAACCAGCCTTTGCAATGGGCTTGGGAATTTAGAGTCAGAAAGAGAGAGAAATATACAACCCATGAAAGAAGCAACTCTGCCTTTAAAAAAACAAATAAAGAACTGTTATTACTACACCTTGTTTCTTTTCGGAAATTTACAAATGACAAAATAGTCTCTGCAATAAATCAACATGGAAAACAAACCACACAAGAAACAGCTGTTGTAATGTATATTTTACCTTTGTACATGTATCAGTTTAAATAGATTAATTGAGGGGTGGAGTTTAAATCAATACTCTTCAATGTGAAGAAAGATAATTGTAATTGGCTTTAATCCTCCTATGTACAGTACAGTTTTACTTCGCTTAAAGAGCATACAGTCAAACCTCGCATAAAGAGTGCCTCGCTTAGAGAGTAACTTGCTTAAAGAGCAGAATTTTCTCTGAATGTTCACTTCGCTTAACAAATAAAACCAACCAAAAACTCACTTAACAAACAAATTGGGGTTTGCAATCCCCCCCCCCCACGTCACAATTGGCCACTTTCAATGGTGTTTCACTTAAAGAGCAAACTCAAAGAGCAATCCTATGGAACACATTATGGTCTTTAAGCGAGGTACAACTGTAATGTGTTCCACAGGATTGCTCTTTAAGCGAGCTTGCTCTTTAAGTGAAACACCATCACCCGTGCTGATCACAGAGAGCTGCATGACAGGATTTCAGCCACTTATTATTTTTCTTTAAAAGGAAAACTATATGATCACTCTCAGAAAAAGTGAACTGAAATACAGGTAGCTGAAAGAGCTATAATCTTATAAAGAGTGTGTAAGTAAGTAAATTCTGAAGACAAAGCTCTTTCATAGGTAAAGGTTGCTCTAGCTTGAAAGCCAGTCAATTGTGCCTCATCTCTGTTTACAGCCAAAGAGCCAGTGCTGTCTGTGTCTGCAGAGGTTTCTGTGGACATGTGACAGGCATGACTAGACACCGGAGTGCACAGAACACTTTACCTTCCCACCAAAGTGGTACCTATTTATCTACTTGCAATTTCTTGCTTTTGAACTGCTAGGATGGCAGGAGCTGGGACAGAGCTGGGAACTCACTCCATTGTGCAGCACTCAGGTCTCAAATTACTGACGTGCTGACCTTCCAGTCATCAAGTTTAGCCACTAAGCCACCACAGTCCCTTCTCTTTCTTAGAGAGGTGTTTTTCAAAGACATGGCTTTTGTAGTAAAGTGGAAACACAAAACTTGGTTAGTTGCATTGTCGTTTAGAGCAACCTGTGCTCCTTGGGACAAGCCACATGAAACATGTTTAAACCCCACACACACATGCACAAACATGCCCCACTTTCCCCTTAAAACTTCAAAAAAATATTTCTTAGACAAACCAATTGGCTATTTCTTGTGAATAGTGGAATCTGAATGATTGGGAAAAATATTCAAAACAAAACTTTTATTCTTTTGCCACTTCCTGCAAGTTAGGCTGGATATTAAGGCTACATTCCTTGTACAAATTCTCCTGGCCATAAGCACCCTTGAGTTCAGTGGGATTTAATTTATTAATTATGCATAGAGCACACTGGGAGGCAATACCCAACAAAACATGTGTTTCATCATTGAGAGCAAGAATTTTGGTAGCAAGACTCTCTGGAAAAGATGATAATGCTAGTAAAGGTAGAAGGCTGCAGGAAATGAGGAAGGCCAAATGGAAGGGGGTGGATTCCCAAAGGGAAACCATAGGCTATAATTTCCAGGAGTTGAGCAAGGCTGCTAAGGACAGGGTATTTTGGAGATCTCTCCTTCATAGGGTCACTATAAGTCAGGAAAGACTTGATGGCATACAACAACATCAATAACTGCAATTTTGGTGTTAAAATACTGAGTATGAGTAGGGCAAATATCTCCCTATATATTATAGAAAACAAAATGGGGTGCCAGTTGTGATTGCTTGAAATAACATGGATACTCGCATGGCTCCACAGTATGCTAATATATTCATGGCTGATCTAGAACAACGTTTTCTTAATTGCTGTACCAATAAACCACTTGTCTATTTGAGATACATTGATGACACATTCTTGATCTGGATGCATGGAAAAGAAATCCTGGAGAAATTCCACCAAGACTTCAATAATTTTCACCCAAATATCAAACTCAGTTTGGACCAGTCTATACAACAAATAAATTTCCTGGACACCACTGTGAAACTACAAAATGGACATCTTAGAACCACACTATATCGCAAACTCACGGACAGATGTACCTACCTGCATGCCTCCAGCTTCTATCCAGAACACACAACAAAAAATCCATTGTCTTCAGCCAAGCCCTCAGCTACAATCACATCTGCTTAGACCCACATGACAGGAATGCCAAGCTCATGGACTTACAAAATGCATTTCTCAAACTACAATACCCATCCAGTATGGTTAAAGAACAAATCAACCAATCTAGACGAATACCCAGGAGTGATCTACTACAAGACAGGCCCAGAAGGGAAAGCAATCGCACACCACTGGTTGTCACCCTCAGCCCTCAACTTAAACCTCTCACATGCATAATGAGGGATTTTCCACCCATCTTGGACAAGAGTGCTTCACTTTCCAAAGCCCTTGGTGACAGACCCCTACTCGCTTATAGACAACCCTCCAATCTCAAACAACTATTGACACACAACAGACTATACAGAAGTGGAGCAGATATGGGAACTAGACCCTGCCTGCTGCAAACCCAGATGTCAACTATGCCCCCACATTTGCTCTGGGAACAGCATTACTGGACCCAACGGCACCACACACAACATTAAAGGCAGTTTTACTTGTGCTTCTGCCAATGTGATTTATGCCATCTCTTGCTAAAAATGTCAGTCTGTGCTTTATGTAGGACAAACAGGACAATCTTTGAGAAAAAGCGTTAATGGACACAAATCAGACATCCGGAATGGCAACACAGAGAAACCTGTCTCAAACCACTTCAATCTAACTGGACACTCTATCCAAGACCTGAAAATTACAATTCTGGAACAGAGAAATTACCAAACTAGGATTGAAAGGGAGACAGCAGAAATCAAATACATCCATCTGTTAGACACCCATTGCAGGGGACTAAATATTAGCGAAGGGTTTCTGGGACATTATCAAATCTGATACACAGATTGCTATATGATTTTATATATTATATTACAACTTTCCTGCCAATTCTCTTTAGCAAAATAGAAAGTAACCAGGTACAGTGTTTGTTTTCTGACATGCAGGTCAAAAGTTGATCAGAGGCCAGAATGGGCTTTCTCAGCAGCCTTGAGACTGAAAGGGAGTCATTCAGAGCTAATCTGAATAATCTGTTGTTGTTAATGGCTGTGTGAAGCTGTATTGTTGTGCTTGCTTGTCTGTCATCTTGCTTGACCACACCCCTTCTCCCTCTGACTGTATAAAAACCATGTCTGTAAGTTTCACTCTTTGTCTGAAGAAGTGGACTTGATCCATGAAAGCTAGCAATAAAAATAAAGCAGTTACTCTTTAAAGTGCTACAGTGTTTTTTTGTTTTTTTATTTTATTTTGTTTTCTGATATGCTTGAAATAACAGGATGTAAGTCAGCTTGCACAGAAGATTCCTGTGTTTGCATGGATAGAAATAGACAAACCCGTTCAGATTTCTTAACCTGTTCTTTCCCTGCTGTGACCAGTGCTGACCTTATATCCAGTCCTACTCTTAGGATTTCCTGACCTCACTTCCTCCAAAGACTCTTTGTTGTTTTTGTGTATTATCATGTGCCATAAAGTTGCACTTGACTTGTAGCAACTTTACTAGAGTTTTCAAGGCATATGAGACATTTAAGGCAGGGGTTCCCAAATTTTTTGCACCATGAGCAGGCCAGACACATGCTGCCATAAAGCGTGCCCACAGCTGTTGTGAGTGCTTTTACGCAATGGTGGGCAGCAACAGGTTCGTACACACACCCGGCGGGGGATGGGGTGGAGGTAGTAAAATTGGGTGGCCTTCAGGCAGGGGGGTGGCGAAATTGGACGCCCACGCCCACCTCCCTACCCTGCCCAGACTAACACAGCTACCATTTAAAAAGTTTTATTCTGTGCAAGTATATCAGAACTAAACAAAACAAAAAGACAAAAACATTGTGGCACCTTAAAGATTAACTGCTGTATTTTAATGTGAGCTTTTGTGGATCAAGTCCACTGGCTCTTTGGCTATAAACAGAGATGAGCACTGAACCCTAGAGTTGGTAAAGGGCAACCTCTACCTAATAACAGAAGATCCCTGATTGGAATCCAAATTTGATGTGAGGTTTTGTCCCTGCAAGTGGTTCAAGGTCTCCCTTGCTCAAAAGCCAGTCATATCCGACTTTAGGGCTCAAGAGCCAGTGCTGCCTGTGTTTGCAGATGTATACATGGTCATATGGCAGGCATGACTAGATCACCCACGAGTTAGGCTCCGCCCATGACGTAGGCTCTGTCCATGATGTATGCTCCGCCCACAGTGTGGTAGCAATTTTTTTCTGCCCACCACTGCTTTTATGGCAACATTTGCACTTGTGTGGGTGTGTTTTACTTCCACTTCTGGTTGTGGCATGGACCAGATGATTTGGCACTGTAGGCTGGGTCCAGCTCGCGGGTGGTAGTTTGACCATACCTGATTTAAGGGGTGGCTTTAGCAAGGGGACTGCAGTGGCTTAGTGGTTAAGACACTGAACTTGATGACCAGAAGGTTGGAAGGTCAGAAGTTTGAGAACCGAGTGCTGCACAATGTATGTGTATAGTGACAGGATGTCTCAAACCTACACTGTTTGAGAAAATATGCCATCTTGTTGGTATCACTCCAGCTAATACAAGGAGAGAAGTAGCAGCGGAGACCAGAGAGAACTAAACAAGAGGATAACTCTCGACATCCTCTGAATAGATATGTGGTTCAAGTCCACCAGGTCAGATCCAGGGAGAACTTTATGGCAAGAACAAACATTCTTGAGGGTTTGTAAGACCAAAACCAAAGTAGAAGATGGAGGAAGGAGCTCAATGGACAAGGAATAACATTAAAGGAGGATATGACTGAGGAATTAGACTTCCCCTGTGTCTCTTGGAGGAGTTTTAATAGGCTGAGAGTTGGAGTGCCTAAATGTAAGACCAACATGCTCAAGTGGAGGCTGCTGGCGTACAACAACACACTGTGTGGATATGGAGAGATACAGAATCTGGATCATTTGTTGGTCTGCTGATTACTACCAGAATTAATTTTGGCCAATGACAAGAAAGTGGCTTCATTTTGGCAGTTTAAAGTTAGATCTGGACACAAAAGCAGAAGAATAGCTGGATAGTGAGGGGAAAAATCCTGACTAATACCCTGTGGCAACTGAGTCTTTGGGGATTTCACAGAGGAAGAAGGACTGTGGTGAATTTTGATCTTTTCATCATTCTCGGTTCTCCTCTCCCCAGATTTGAATCATTTTCACACATCTGGCATATCAGAAAACAAAACAAAATAAATAAAATAAAATAAAATAAAATAAAAAACACTGTAGCACTTTAAAGATTAACTGCTTTATTTTTATTGTTAGCTTTCGTGGATCAAGTCCACTTCTTCAGACAAAGAGTGAAACTTACAGGCATGGTTTTTATACACCAAATTCAGGGGGTCAAAGGGAGATGGGTGTGGTCAAGCACCCTGAATTTGATGTATAAAAACCATGCCTGTAAGTCAGTGATGGGATGTTACCGGTTTGGACTGGTTCGCCCGAAGCTAAAGTATTTTAGACACCAAGTCAGAAGAGAGGACTCACTCGAGAAGGCCTTGATACTGGGAAAGATTGAGGGCAAAAGGAAAAGGGGATGGCAGAGGGTGAGATGCCTAGATGGAATTGTTGATGCAACGGGCACAGAGCTGGGCGGGTTGAGGAGAATGGTGGAGGATAGGGGTGCCTGGCAAAGGGTTGGACTCAACTATGTGACTGAACAACAACAGCAAAATCCTATGACCTCTGAATAACATAGTCTTGTGGGGCAGGGCAGAATGAAAAATAAACAAGGGCACAGCTCTCAAATTGTATAATTGTGAGGAAAGAGCATTTAATCCAGCATTAAAGGGTTCATCTAGATAAGGCAGTTGTTCCATGAAATGTAACTGATTAGTTCCTTGAAGTTCTAGTGATTTTTTTGTCCTGCTATCAAGATGACATCACCCCTAATAACCGTATGGGGAGGAACTTTGAAGGGGCGTGTGTTGCCTCTACTAACCCTTTGACTTTTGTTGCTGTTGTTCAACATTATTGCACTTCCTTTTCTACTCACCTTGAAACTCACCTTTTAAAAACATCCTTTTAGAAACAACCCGTGCCTGTATGTGTGCAATTCTTGTGCAATTGTACTTCCTCATTTTTTAAAAGTAGTGAGGGAATAAAAGAAATCATAGGTGGAGGAAGCACAACGACCAGGTAATGTCTGGTGTGGACATGCACAGCAGTGTGGCAGATGGGAAAATGTAGTGTTAGGAAGCTTCACTGCTGATCACCCTCTTAGGAGGCTTCAGAGATGGCTGAGGAACAATGAAAGAACAATGGAGCAAAGAGACAGGGATATTTTAGGACACACATCCTGCAAATTACTGGAATAAAGGAATCAGAAAATATTCATGATTTTAGAAGCAAATTGCTTGTTGGAGGACCCAATGATGCACTAGCTACAATTGCTAGGTTCTCCCAAGTTTGCTGATGGACTGTAGTGGATTAATGGTTAAGTTGCTGAATTTGATGTCTGGAGGGTCGGCAGGTCAGCAGTTCGAGATGTGATTTGCTGCACAATGGAGTGATCGCCCATTGCCTGCCCCAGCTCCAGCCAACCTAGCAGCTTGCAAGTAGATAAATAGATACCACTTCAGTGGGAACATAAACAGCATTCCGTGCATGCCTGCCACATGTCCACGGAAATGTCTGCAGACACAGACAACACTGGCTCTTTGGCTATAAACAGAGATGAGCACTGAACCCTAGAGTCGCATACGACTGGCTTTCTAGCAAGGGAGATTTTTACCTTTGCCTAAATAAACTGTGTGGACAAAAGGCATTGTAAATTCTGGGACACACTTATGAATGTTTGGGAGAGTTTGGTGGAGTCCTGGGAGTGATGGAGCTGTGAAGAATGGCATGGAGACAACCACTTTGTGGATAGAGGCAGGATGCTGGTGTATAATCTATGAGAGCAGAGTGGTAGTGCTTTCTTTCTTTTTAAATTTTTATTAACATATATATAAAACAACAACACATATATACATATTACAACTTGAGATGATACAATGACTTACATTTCACCAGTGCTGTACAAAGGAATTTGTAAAATGTGCACATGGATCTCCTCCTTCTCCTTAGTTCTTCCAAAATTTCTCATTTCTAGGTATGGCTTAATACTATTTACATTTGTCAAAGCATAGTTTACAAATATACCCCACATTTCCCAAAAACTTTTTTCTTTATAATTCCTTTTTTAAATTCAATTCTGTAGTTAATTTCTCATTCAGTGCTAATTGCCATACCTGACTATACCATCAGTTTTTGCTAATCTTCAATTCATTTTTCCAGAACTTCGCGATTAACTGTCTTGTTACTGTCAACAATGTTAATGACAACTCTATTTTGTTACTGTCCAATTTAAGTTCATCAATTTCTCCCAAAAAAGCAATTTTTGGCATCAATTTTATTGTTGCTTTCATAATTATTCCCAATTCTGATTCTATTATATCCCATATATTTTTGTGTGTCGGCATTCCCACCACATGTGTAGATAAGATCCTCTTTCTGTCTTACATCTCCAGCACTTATCCGACCAACTTTTATTTATTTGGTGTAATTTAACAGGTGTCATGCACCATCTCCATAGAAGTTTGTAGTTGTGTTCTCTTTCTTTTATTGATAATGATCTCATGATTCTTTGTTTCCATTTTTTGTTCCAATTATTTTCTTTTATTACTATTCCTAATTCTGTTTCCCACTCTTGTCTTAATAAATCCTGTACTGTATTCCATTTTTGTAATTCAATTCTTGGTATAGACTACTTATAATTCCTTGAATTTGTTTCTGACCGTTCCTAATCTCGAATATAAATTCTTCTATTGGTGTCAATTGTCTTTCTTCTTGTTCATTATTTCTAATTTTTTTATCCCATTTGTCCATCTGGGTCTTTTGAGGACAATTTAATCCTAATTTATTATACATTTCTTCCTTTACCTGCAGTCCTTACATCTTACTTTCCACTCCTTTATTAATAATATTTTATTCTGTAATAGAATATTTCTTGTTTCCTTTGTAAGTTTTAGTGGGCAATTTCTTAAATCTATTATTTCCAATATAGGTTAATTCTTTGGTACTAATTTATCTTTTAAAGCTTTCAATTTGTTGTACTGTATATTATTTTCAACAAAAAGCTTTTAATTTCCAGTTTTAATGTAGACTCTCCCAAGAATAGTTCACCTTTCCACTTCTTATATTCTAGCCAGTCTGGCTCTTCACTGTCCACATTTTCCTGGGTTAACTTTTTTATTACTCGTTTTACATGAAATGCATTATAATAAGTTCTTATATTTGGTATGCCTAGTCCTCCTTTTTGTCTCAAATACCATAAATATTTAGTAATTCTAGGTCTTTTCCCACTACTGTATTACATAAATCGTTTATTGGTTTTTGCCAATCTTTGAGTTCTTGTTCGTATATTTTAATTGGTAAATTTTCTAGTAAGTTATTTTTGGCATTATTTTAATTTTACACAAACTTATTTTCCCAAACCATGATAACTTCAATGTCTTGAGTTGTATCATTGTATCTTTTATTTCCTTCTTTATTTTACCAAAGTTTATCTTGTATAAATCTTTAACTTAATCAGTTATATAAATACCAAGATATCACATCTTATTCTGTATTTTGAGTTGGTGAGTAGCTTTTAATTTCATTTTCCTTGTCTGTAAGATTACAAGTGATTGCTTCAGTTTTGTCCCAGTTAACTTTTAATCCTTTAATTTGCTCAAACTGTTTCACATGATATTGAATTTTTGTTATCTTTCTTTGAGGGTCTTTGATTACTAACAATGTGTCATCCGCAAACATACCTCTCCTCTGGGCCCACAACAACGGCCTGAGGGAGAAGATACCATGGCCTAGCAGGGAGCTGAGAACATCGCCCCCCTCCTCCGGGCCCACAACAACGGCCTGAGGGAAAAGATACCATGGCCTAACAGATGGTTGAGAACATCGCCCCTCCTCTAGGCCCACAACAACAGCCTGAGGGGAGTTAGTCTGTGTTCTGCTTTTTTTTTTTTTGGTGAGGTTGTATTTTATAATTTTTACTATACTCTTGCTGTTTTGACTGTAAGCCGCCCTGAGTCGCCTTGGCGAGTGGGCGGCAATATAAATCTGAATAAATAAATAATAAATAAAAATACTTATCTTTTTTTGTCCTATCCCTTCTATTTCCTCATCATTTCTGATTGCGGAAGCAAACATTTCCATAACCATTATAAAAAGGGTAGGCGATAGAGTGCATCCTTGTCTTGTACCTGCATTTAGTTTAACCTTCTTACTGTATGTTTCGTTCACTTTGATTCTTGTATAACTTTGGTTGTATAACTGATCAATGATATGTCTAAATTTAGATCTGAATTCCAATTTCTTAATTATTTCTCTTATTGTTATCCATTGAACCAAATCGAAAACTTTATATATATCAAGAGCTAATATACACACTTTTTCTTTTTTCTTCTTAACTATGTTTATGATGATAATTAATCTTGTTATCAATCCCTCCATCTGCCTACCCTTTTAAAAAAACCAGCTTTTATGTAGAGATTCTTAATTTTATTTAATCTTTGCGCTATAATAGCTGTAAATAACTTCACATCCTGGTTCAACAATGAAATTAGTCTATTTGATTCGATTTTGTCATTATCCTTATTAGGCTTTGGTATTAGGACAGTGATCAATTGATTCCAAGATTCAGGAGTACAACCTCCCTCCATGATATAATTATATAAAGTTTTTAATCTGGGGATAAACAAGTCTTGGAATTCTTTATATTGTTCTGCCGGGAAACTATCTTCCCCTGGCGCTTTGTTGACTTTTAAATTTTTGATCGCCTCTTCTATTTCTTTTTCAGTTATATTCTCCTCCATTTGATTTTTATGAATATCTTTTATTTTTACTGTCAAGTTTTTTCCCCAAGTAGGCATTTAAATCTTCTTTATTAACCTTCCTCTCCTCGTCCTGCTTTTATTGATTTATACTGTGTATGGTGGAAATGAACATCAATGGTGGTGAGGAGCTTTTTCTGTGGTTACTATTACAGGGGAGCAGCTCCTCCCATGGCTTATGAAAATGTGGGTCTTTTTTGCCTCCAGTGGAATCTACTGCAAAGGGTCGGAATCGACTGTGCAACTGAACAACAACAACAACATACTAGTCTCTCAGGTTGTTCAGCCATGAAGTTCATTTACATCCAGGGTCTCACTTCCCAGAGAACTTTCCTTGCATTGCGAGTTGGAGTATTCTATACTTTATGTTGTTCCTCATGATATGGCCAAGGTATTGAGCTTTCTTTGCTTAATGGTCTTAAACAGTTCTTGTTCTTTATCCAGCCAGCACAACACTTCTACATTAGTCACATAATTAACCCATGATAAACTTAGCAGCCATCTGTAGACACTGGGAAAAGTTACTACCGGTTCTGGCAAACTGGTGCGAACCTGTTAGATCCCATCACTGCTTGGACATAATCGCGCTACTACATCCTCTCCATGCCCGGGGTCATCGCTCATCCCCATGGTTCATGGAGGAGCTAAGGGAGCAGAAATGGGCAAAGAGATGCCTGGAGCGCCACTGGGTGAAGACCCAGAGTGAGGACGACTGAACACTTGTTAGAGCCTCGATTAAGGCCTATCTCATGGCGATGGAGGTGGTGAAATGTAAATATTGCACTGCCCTTATTGCCTCTGTGGATAATCGACCAGCGACCCTGTTCCAGGTGACCAGATCCCTCCTTGGAAGGGGTGTGTGTGCGGATTATCTGACAGAAAAAATCGCTCACATTCACTTGAAGTGTAATCCCAGCATGGAGAACATAGAACTGGGGTTGACTAGAGAGCAGTCTGGCCATGTTATCTGGGATCGGTTTGATCCAGTTGTCCCTGAGGAAGTGGACAGGCTCCTGGGAACTGTTCATGCTGCTGCCTGTGCATTAGATCTATTCCCTGCCTGGTAGTGAAAACAACCAGGATGATTACAGGCAGTTGGGTTGGAGCAATTATAAATTCTTCATTGTAGGAATGGTTTTTTCCAGAAACCTTAAAACATGCCTTTATTTGACCCTAAGGTTCTGGCCAACTATCGGCCTGTCTCAAACCTGCGCTTTTTGGGTAAGGTTTTGGAGAAGGCAGTGGTGCGGCAGTTATAGGAGATCCTGGATGAAATGGATTATCTGGAACCTTTCCAGTCAGGATTCAGGCCTGAATATGGTACGGAAACTGCATTAGTTGCGCTTGTGGATGATCTCTGGAGAGAGCGGGATGGTGGATATCCATCTGTCCTGGGTCTTCTTGACCTCTCAGTGGCTTTTGATACCGTCGACCACAGTATCCTTCTGGAAAGGCTCTGAGGATTGGGGATCCAGGCCACTGTGTGGTCCTGGTTTTCCTCATTTCTGAAGTTGCAGCCTCCGAATGGTCATCAAGGGCAGCCCCATGTAGAGTGCATTACAGTAATCAAGTCTGGAGGTGACCAGAGCATGTGTGATCATGAGCAAGGAGTCCCAGTCTAGGAGTGGGCATAACTGGCTAATGACCCGAAGTTGAGCCAAAGCCCTCCTGGCCATGGGTACCACCTGCTCCTCAAGCAGTAGACATGAATCCAGGAGGACCCCCAGATTACACAATGAGTCTGTTTGGGGCAAAGAAGCCCCATCCAGAACCAAAGATGGCAGCTCCCGGGATAATGCAGGACCCCTGACCCACAGCCACTCAGTCTTGCCAGGATTCAGTTGTAGCCCGTTGTCCCCCATCCAGACCCTAACAGCCTCCAGGCACCTGGAAAGGATTTCCACTGCATCGTTAGGGTTCCCACCGGCAGAGATATACAACTGGGTATCATCAGCATATTGATGATACCTCACCCCGTTGGAACAGATGATCTCACCCAGCGGTTTCATGTAGATGTTAAATAAGAGAGGAGAGAGCACCGAGCCCTGAGGCATCCCAAATTGGAGGGACCTAGGGCTGGACCTCTCCTTCTCCAGCCACACCGACTGGGCAAAAGCCCTCCTGCTTGGTTCAAGTCAATGGATCAAGTCCATGAAAGCTAACAATAAAAATATAGCAGTTAGTCTTTAAAGTGCTACAGTGTTTTTTCTCTTCTTTTCTTTATTTTATTTTGTTTTCTGATATGCCTGAACCACAGACTAACACGGCTACTATTCCAAAAATAAAAAATGAAATAAATTGTGTACCTCTGACGAAGTGAACTTGATTCACAAAAACTCACATTAAAATACAGTAGTTAAGTCTTTAAGGTGTCACTATGTGGTTTTTTTTGTCTTTTTGTTTTGTTTACTCTCATATGTTCCATCTAGGAGCTGGTGGGCAGATGGCAAAGGGCAGCCTAGTTTTGTGTGTTTGTTGTGAAAGGGGATAGACAGGAGGAGGAATGTTTACACCTACCTGTAAACATTCCTCCTCCTTTTGTTGTGCGACTGAACAACAAAAGGAGGAGAAATGTTTACAGGTAGGTGTGTGGAGCGGGGAGGGGGTGAGATCTGTATAGGGCTGCCTCCTGTTCATGTGGAAGAAAAGAGTGAAAGAATTTGTGTGGGGAGCAGAAAGAGAAGGTTGATTCCCAGAGCTAGGAGAGGGCAGGGTGGGAGGGGACATGGTTAAATTGGGCTATACTGTACATGGTAACGTGGGCTGTAATAACAACGACCTAGGAGAAGTATATCAGAGAGTAAACAAAGCAGAAAAAAAAACCACACACAAAAAAATTATGACCCCTTAAAAATTAACTGCTGTATTTTAATGTTAATTTTCGTAGACCAAGTCGCCCTCCTCGCTCCTGGTAGCGGAAGTAAAATGCACCCGATATACAGTAGTTTCCAGTGCCATTTCCCCCACTAAGGGGGACCATTACCTCACCTAAAGGGGCTTAGTTATATACGCCCCTTTAGGGAGTCAGCTTAGTTAACCGCAGCCTGACACTTGGTGCTGAGTCCCTGGCTGTATGGTGCACTCCATTACTGAGCGGGATGTCTGGCTAGAAGACAGACTCTGTACATATTAGATACAGAGATGCATAATACCTGATACTGTATGTATAAATTGTTACCATGAAGTCTCACTCTTATGTCCGATGAAGTTGACTTGGTCCACGAAAGCTAACAACATTAAAAAGGCGGCAGCTAGTTTTTAAGCTGCCACAACGGTTTTTTTTGTCTTTCGTTTTGTTTACTCTCTGATTATGCTTGAAACACAGAGTAACCCGGCTACCACTTCAATTGTTTTCAACTAGGAGAAGGTAGATGTTCTGTTTCACATGAAGGGGGGGGGGCGCTACGAATCGCCTCGGGCGCGGGGTGATGCAAGGGGGAAACCAGGCGGAGCCGAGCCACTCACTACAGGGGGGGCGGCGGGGAATGCCGCTCTTGGCGCGCGCGCCTGGCTCGGGCTCGGTGACTTTGCATCTGACGTAGCCCGCCGTCCCTGCCTACGAAAGCTGGTGCCACCACAGCAATGGTTGCCAGACTTTCGGGAAGGAGGCGGGGCCCCTTAGTAGACTTTTGTGGCAACCCACCCATCCCCAAACAACAACAACAAAAGTGGCATGTCCAACGCGGGTCGCCAGTCGACGGGGCCGCGCCTGGAAGCGCCAAAGGGAGGCATCGTGTTTTTTTGGAAAGCTTTGCGAGGGGAAGGTATGTGTGTGTGTGTGTAAAAGTAGAAGGAGGAGGTCGAGGGGGGAAAGAGGGCGGGCCGCGGAGCAGGAGGCTGTCGCAGGCCGCGCGCACACGGGCGCGCGTCCCGGGCGCGCGTGTCTGCGCGTGTGTCTCCTTCTCCTCCCCTCGGGTTGAGTTTGTAAACATTGTACTCGCGCGGGGCGGAGCCAAAGGCGGGGGGGGGGGTCCCTGGCGCGCCCGGATTGGCTCCCCGCGCCCCAGCCAATGTTTTTAGCTGGCAAAAAAGGGAGGGCTCCTCTTCTCTCCCCCCCTCCTTGGGCTTTGGAGAGGCGCTCGCGGTGCCCTCCTGGCGCGTAAAAACGCAGGCGAGAGAACGGCGGGCGGGCAAGTCGGCGAGAGAGAGAGAGAGAGCGTGCGAGTGAGTGAGTGTTGTTTCGTGTGGGGCTCGTGAGCAGCAGCAGCAACAACAACAGCACCACCTTCTCAAGGCTGAGGAGAGCGGCTGTTCCAAGGCAGGCACACACACGGCTCCAGGGTGGCTCTTCCCGCCGCCGCCTCTTGCCTGCGCCCGGGGGGAAAACTGTCCGGGGGGGAAGTTTCGGGCTTCCCTCAGGGGGATGACTCAGAAGCCCTAAAGCCGTAAGTCGGGGGCCGGGGGGTCTCTGAACTTGTGAACTGTGTGCATTTCGGGTCTCCACACTCCCTCTCATTCCTATCCCTTCCTTTCTTTCCCACTCGGGTTGTTCTTCGCCTTTTCGCTCCTTTTCCTTTTGTTGGACCTCTATCGGAGAAGTCGTGGGTGTGGGTGAGAAAGAAAGCGACCCAACCGAACTCTCCACGTTCCCCTTGCTTTGCTCCTCTCACCTGGTTAGCAGGAGGGATCCCGTGAGCCAAGAGGACCGACTCGGAGAGCCTTGTGAGACTGAATTTGCGCTTCACGTCGCCCCACGGGGGCTGCTGATCTTTTCCAACCCCCCCGATGATCCGATCACCACCCCAGCAAGAGCGCTAGCATTTGCCCACCATGCAGGTCTCTGTTCCTCCTGCCTCCGCACCTTTTTTGTTCCTCCGATGAGGATGGCTTTGCCAACTTTGTGTGTAGGGATCGCTTAGGTCTTCCCTTGCCGGAAAGCCAGCACGTTTTGCGCCAACCTGTTGTTGCGCGCGCCGTTCAGCCGAGCCACAATGGTGCGCCTTGCCAAAGCCAAGGTACCTTGGCTTGGTAAAGCGCACCATTGTGGCTCGGTTGATCGGCGCGCGCAACAACAGGTTAGGCGCAAAACGCCAACCCTAAATGATCCCTACACAAATAGGTATGCTGTACAGTACTGTATTTGGAAAGTGAGTTGGATTTGGAGCAAAGGAGGCGTCGTTTGTTTTCTCCTCGTGTCCTTGTTTGGCTTTGCTAGTGCTAAAAAATACCAAAAAACCAAAGATCCGCGGTGGCTTCTCTCTCCCCTCCGAAAGGGAAGACGCTTCCCCGTGTCTTTCTCTGTCTTGGTGTGTTCCGCGAAAGGAAGGATTTGGCTGGGGGTGGGGGGGTTTGAAGCCTCCGTAACAGGAGGAGGAGGGGGGAAGGAGGAGGGACGGAGGAGCCCTTTGCAGTGCACAAACTCTATTGTGACGCACTTTACAACCGATGGCTCTTGCCAAATCTTTCCAGACTTGCTGCGATCAGCATATTCACAAGAACAATGGAGCGGGAGAGCCTGGCCGACTTCCCCGTCCCGTCCTGCACAATCACGGCACGGACTCTTTAACATTTCAACACTGGATCCTGAGCCTCCTGTTTAATTGCTCCGGAGAGGCTGGAGAACCTAATATTCCTGCTTTCTTTTTAAAACAAAAATACACCGAATGAACCTCGTCTCCGCTGTTTCCTCAACAGTTTGGTTGGATTTCCAAACTGGCCTCCAAAGTTTTCTTTCAAAACTTTTTGCCCTCATCAGTGATGCACAGAGTATTCTCATTGGCTGGCGCAAGCCTAACACCTGTAATGATATTTTTTAATTAACATTCCACATTAATCCTGTGGGGAGTATTTAAATCCTTAACAGTTTACACTGCGAACATTACAGTAGTAATTTCATTGCCTTATCTCTTGGGAGTCGTCGTTGCTAACCCTAGGCTAGATGAATCTTAGATGACACATGTGGTAGTTTTCTCCTTTTTTTTCTTTTTCAGGACAAGGATTAAAAAATCAAATGGCAAAACAATCTTCTGATTTAAATTCTGAGTGTGAGCGAGGTGGTGGACAATTGCAGCCTGCAGAAAGGCCAGCTCAGTGTCATCATCTTCGGCCTGGGGCTCCTACCTCCTTACAAACTGAGTATCAAGGTAATCATTCAGTGGAGAGGGACAGTTCATCACCTAGTAGTCCTCAGGGACCATTGGGACCGCCTTCCAGCCCCAGTCCATTTGCTACCAGATCCCCGTTGTTCATGTTTGTAAGAAGATCCCCACTGCTGTCCCGATCCTCCAGTGGGTATTTTTCTTTTGACATCGACAGGAGTCCAGTACCTATGAGTTGTGACAAGGCTACACAGACGCCCAGTCCCCCATGTCAAGCCATCAACCATTATCTAAGCGCAATGGGTAAGCAAGAGCATGGTAAGAAACCCTTCCATTCGTGTCTAGAATATTAAGTTGCTTCTTCGTATGCTCACTTTTAAAGTCATATGGTTGTGTATGTTGTTTTTGTTTTGCATTTTTATCCTTATGAAAAGTCCAAGGAATTCTAGGCCAGACGTGAAACTGTCAAAATGAAGGCACCTTCATGAGTTCATTCTGCAGTTCCCTTTGCCTGACCTAGTGTGAGAAAGATTAGCCGGCAACACAAGGTTGCCATTACCTGGGTACACCTGATAATGGTTCAAGAATACCACAGTCTTCAATGAGGCTCTTTCTGTGTACAAGAAATTTATTAAGATAGCAGAAGTAACATATTTGGAACATTTGAAAAACACTATACAAATGTTAGTGATTAATGGTGTTAGTACTGATGTATGCATTGATAGGGATGATATGCTGTGATAATAATAGGCACAATTTCCAAAATAGGGAAAATACTCTCCCAGGAAGAAGTCATTTTATATATACATTGGTATAGAGTGGAGGTGGTTGGGGTTGAAATCATGAGGTGTTTAATCTTTCTGTTAAATGGGAGGCACCAAGCTCTTTCCTCTATTGTTGATGAAATTGTCGTTGGTTGGGACTTAGTTTCAGTGATAGCAGCTTTGGGCTGGGCTGGCTGGGATCATCTAGGTCAGGAGTTCTCAACCTTTTAAAGCCAGGGGCCATGTCACGCTCCCTCAGACAGCTTCAGGGGCGAGACTGCCATTTTGCCGACAGCCACAATGACACTTCCTGGTGTGGTGGAGGCGGTGGGGCTCACATGAAATGGTACCGTGGGCTGCAGGTTGAGAATCCCTGATCTAGGTAGCCATGGTAGAGCAAAGGCTTAAAGTCACCCTGTGGTAGTGATGGGATGTAACAGGTTTGCACCAATTCGCCAGAACTGGTAGTAACTTTTCCCAGTGTCCCGGAGAACCGGCAGCAGCCTTTTTTTTTTTTTTGGGGGGGGGGGAGACCACTTTTGGGGCTTACTTTTTCACTGGTTTCCCCACTGCGCATGTGCGCCAAGCACTTGGTGTGCATGCACACCTACAGTGCTTGCCGCGTATGCACGGCCTCCTTGCTGTCCTCCCAAGCGGGGAGGAGGAAGAGAAGCTGCTAGTCTGAAGCTCCCTATAGCCTGCTCCCCAGGGTAAGTGACTCACCTTTGGATGTGGTGTATCTGTGTATATTTTAATGTTTATTTAATACCTTTACCTATATTGATGTACTACCACAGTTCCTAAAAAGGCCTGGTGGCCTGGCTTGGGGTTTTTAAGCAAAGTCTTGGAGTTACTTCATCAATAAGCTACACCTGTGCTGTTCCAATTGCTGTTCCAATTGGAGAACCCTTAAGGAGGCACAACTGTTTTACATTTACATTAAGGCATATTATTCCAGAGAACTAGTTAGGCAAAGACTTAGTACCTAACTTCTTTAACTGTTGAAAAGTTGAAAAGTGCCAAAATGAAGCCATCTTGTGGTGAGTTCATTCTGTAGTTCCTTCCATCTGACCTAGTGTGAGAAAGATTAGCCAGAATAAGCTTTAAGCTCTGGTTTAAAAGCTCTGGTTGATTTGTGTTTGGGGTGGGTGTATTTTAATGTATTTTTTATTTATTTATTTATTTTATTTATTTACGGGTTTGTGTTGTGGGTGTGTTGAGCTCTGTGTGTGTGCTTATTTTTACTTTATTTTATTTTCCTTTGGCCCCGCCCACAACATCATGATGTCATGATGTTGGCTCTGCCCAAGATGTCATGTTAGCTCCACCCACACTGTGATGACGTCACGGTGGGGTAGTAAAAATTTTGACATCCCACCACTGCCCTGTGGTCTTGATCAAGCCTCCCGTGTCTAGGTACTATCATAAAAATATGAACAAAAAAAAATCAACAAGTTACTTATTTAGAAGTAGTTGGGTCATAAATGGAAGATATCAATGGAAAAAGATACATTCTGCTAACAGGCTCTTTTTCAAAGAGCATTTAGGGGGGGCAGGGAAGGACAGTTTTGCTTAGATCTGGAATCGACAGAAGTTAGATCGTTTGTGGCCTTCACAGTAGTACATCTACAAGGCTTTCTAACTTCCAGTTGAGTAACATCAGCCTTCTTTGCACTCTTGAGTGCACTTTTGAATCGGAAAATAAATTCTTGGTTTGAGTTATGTGCTCAGATGAATGGTGAGATGCGGCCACTTGACTCTAGTTGAAGTTTCTAAGAAAGAAGCAAAAGTATATTTTGAAAGACTGTGCCCTGTCCTTCCTTGACTCCCTGCCCTGCCCTATTCCTCTAATCCAGGGGTTCTCAATACAGTAATACCTCATATAACATTAGTATCGAATAACACTAAAATCGCATAACATTAAGGAATCTGGGGGGAAGAATTGCATCAGATAACATTAAGATCCTTTGGGATGCTTCAGATAACAACCGCTAAAGCCTGTGTGGTTACAATGTATCTCTATGGATCCCGTAGGATTTTAACATGCATCAGATAACACTAAAAATCATATAACACCAAGACCTGTGGAACCAGGTTTTAGTGTTATATGAGGTTTTACTGTATTTTCAAGTTGGGGCTGGGTCACACTCCCTCAAACAGTTGAGGGGGGCAGATTGGTTGTTTACGGTTGCAGTAAATGAGTCTATGGCTGATCCCAGTGGCACTGGTGGCTGGAGTGAGGGCCAGATTATTTGGTGCTGCAGGTTGAGAACCCCTGCTCTAATCTATATCAATTTGCAATAACAGTGGATTTTGCCTACTTTGTGCCTATTTCGTGTTTAGGTAATCCGGATAACCTATACATTTCAAGATGTAGAGTAACAACAGCTTACTATTTGTCATAGCACAATTGGTACCAAGCAATTTAGCATACAATGGCCTTTCCTCTTAAAAATCTCTAAAGAAAGCTGGATTATTCTTTGGGAGTAATCTGAATTCTCAGAATATAGTATTTAGGATTTTGGTCTTGCATTTAATTATGAGTGGACCAAGGAATTTTCTCTTGTTCCTAATGTAGGGCAACGCCAGAAGATTAGTCACTTTCCTAGGAGAAAATATTCATGAGAGTCTGTAGTTAAAACTGCCGTTTCTGAATAAGGAAGGGGAAAACATCAGCCACACCATATTGAAACATAAGACTTAACTACTCTGGAAAATCATTAGAATTGCCTCCCACAGTGAATGACACCATAGTTCCTATCTGCATAGGTTTAGGGGGATGTGCAGCACAGCTGTACACAGTAGTGAAAAAGCACAAGAGACCAATACTGGTTTACAAATCCAAACCAGAAGGCTAATATACAGTCTGCTTAAGGCATGTCTCACATCATAACAGTCAAGTGGGCAAGGAAGACAGCTGCAGAAATAGTTGTAATACTGTATATCTTATTCCTATCTGTTAACATGATTGGTTTCCTGGTGTAAGTATTGAGGAATTGAGTTGGGGTCTATTCCCAGGGATACTTCCAGTAGTTTAATTTTGTGTGTTCTATCACTGAAACAGGAGTTTGCTGCTGTACAGATATATTCTTATGCTCCTAAATGCATATATACTTTGAAAAAAGTGATTTGAGAATCTTCACAAATATGTTTCTCTTCCCACTCTTACCATGGAAACTGAAGGCACTTCCTGAAAATCCCACCAATCAGAGTTTAGAGGGGGAAATCCCTTGTTTCTGATAGACGCTTTGCTTTGATATTTTACAAATGTATTGGGGCTTAATTTTTCTGGCATAGCTGAAAATTTAGAACATTAAATACATTTGGGGAAATAGTTTGCAGCCTGTTGAGTAAGTAGTAGCATGGTGGTAATAAATGTCAAAGCAAAAAACAGGATTTTGAGCGTGTGCTTTTAGGATTATTGACAACAGATGCAGAAAACAGATGACAGAGAGATGTTGTTGCCTTGTGTCAAATGTATGACAAAGAAAAAATTAAGAGTGCTGTTTTTCCTGTCATGGAGTTTAAATGGTAGAAAGAAATACACTTGTTGCATCTCTGATTATAGCAACTGTTAGATCGGGGTGGCCAAACTATGGCCCGGGGCCCGAATCCAGCCCTGATGCCAGTTCATCCGGCCCACAAAGCCCTCGTTGTTGCTAAGAGGTAACACACACAAGTGTATGGACATTATTGTGGTAAAGGGACAAGCATAAACATTATTGTGGTAAAGGGACAAGGATAAACAGGCACATGCCAGTTCAACCCGGCACCAGAACCCCCATCGCAAAGTGTGCGATGGGGGTTTGGGTGCCGGGATAAACAGGTGCGTGCCCATTCATCCCAGCACCCAAACCCCTATTGCAAAGTGTGCGATGGGGGTTTGGGTGCCGGGTTGGACGGGCGCGCGCCTGTTTATTCTGGCACCCAAACCCCCATCGCAAAGTGTTTGGGAAGGTTAAGGGGATCTTCCCCCGTACCCTTCCCAAACACCCTGTAGGCGCGTGCATGTCAACAGGGGTTTGGGAAGGGTACGGAGAAGAGCCCCGTACCCTTTCCAAACACTCAGGTGACGCTCATGCGCCGCAGGTGAAGTTAAGCGAAATACATTTCCCTATGGGAAATGTGTTTCCCTTAACGAATTACTCGCATAACGAGCAAGTGTGTGGAATGCATTGCTGTATTTAGATTGGTATTGCTGTACTTAGATGATTGTACAGTAAAACCTCATATAACACTAAAACCTGGTTCCACAGGTCTTGGTGTTATATGATTTTTAGTGTTATCTGATCCTCTATGGGATCCATAGAGATACATTGTAACCACACAGGCTTTCGCGGTTGTTATCTGAAGCATCCCATAGGATCTTAATGTTATCTGATGCAATTCTTCCGCCCAGATTCCTTGATGTTATGCGATTTTAGTGTTATTCGATACTAATGTTATATGAGGTATTACTGTATATGGACAATCACACAAGCATTGCTCCCCCTTCAGGTTTTCCTTTGCACATCCAATTTTGTACTGGTTGTTACATCAGTGCCCCAAGTTTGGCTCAGCCTTCTATCCTTCCAATGTCAGTAAAATGAGTAGCCGGCATGTTGAGGCAAAATTCTAATTACCTTGTAAACTGCCTCTAGATAATGAAGTGCTATTAGATAGTATATAAGTGTAATTGCTGTTGGGTATTAGATGCATAATCAGTTATGTACCATCACCTCTGCCTATGCCCGTGGTGGCAAACCTATGGCACATGTTCCAGAGGGGGCACTCAGAGCCCTCTCTGTGGGCATGTGTGCTGTTGCCCCAGCACAGAGTTCGCCCCACCCCTCTGCCCAACAGCCCAATTGGAGCGCTTCTTCCCTCCCTCCAGCACAGAATTCAACCCGCTCCTCTGCCCAGCAGCCCAGTGGAATGCTTCTTTCCTCCCCACAGCACAAAGTTTGCCTTGCCTCTCGGTTTGGGCACTCAGTCTCTAAAGGTTCACCATCACTGGCCTATGCTCTTACAAAATTTCCCAGATTTTCTTTTCTGACTTGTTTTAAGTAATATATCTTTGATGTTAAGAGTTGTACATGATTGTTGTCTGCAGTGCACACAATGTAATGTTGCTGTTTTGACTGTAAGCTGCCCTGAGTCACCTCGGCGAGTGGGCAGCAATATATAAATCTGAACAAACAAATGACAGTGTGTGTAAAATGAAACAGTTAGAATTAAATAGGTGATTAGCTGCATAACTTCTCTCATGTAAAAATAATGCATTCATTAAGTTTTAAGTTAACCCTGTAGCTATTTATTATTAATAAATTCATGGGAAAGATTTTACATTTAATGGCTGAAATCCTGTTGAAGTTGGCTATGTTTAGTTAAAGTACCTCATGGCATAACTTGAAGTTACTCCTGTAGAACTGTACACCCAGGCAGTCTGCATTGCACAATTGGATTGTGCAACTGGCTATCCAGTTCACACTGTGAGTACTGTGTACCATGCCTGCAGAAGTCCTTTGTGAATATCATTTCCTCCTGATGATTTTTACTGCTTGCACAAGTTTGAGTTACACAAGATGAGCTACACAACAGAATTTCAGCCAATATGTCTTCTCTTCTTCCTTTGATGAAAAATGTGGAAGTTACCTTTTTCTTGTTGTTCAGTTTACCACAATCTGAATTTACCATGTTGAAGGGGAGGGTAGACTTTCTGTATAGTGGAGCTTATATAACCTCTTTATTCATATTCTAGGTGAAAGTTTTTACATGTCTTTTTTCAGTATAAGCTCATCTATTTATATGTTTGCAGTTCAATAAAAAAGTACCACATTTGTGAAATTTGGACAGCATTCTATATTGGACTTTATCACATCTAGATAAGAAAAGTAAGCATTGTATTGAAAATGTCATTGTTAGAATGGCAGAGAATCCATAAGATACTACTTCTAAGTAGCTTTAGACCAGTGGTTCCCACAGGTCTGCAGGGGGGGACCTCAATTCCCAGAAGCCTAAGTCAATACATTGGCTGATCAGTGCTTTGGGGAATTTGCTTTAGGCTTCTGGGAATTGAAGTCCAAAAGCCCAAGGTTGGGAAACATTGCTTTAGACAAAGGATGCAGCTTTCAGAAATCTTGAAACTAAGCTAGCATGTTCTTTATGCTAATTTTTGCAAACTTTGGTATGATGGGGAAAAAAGCTAATCTACTTTCATGTTTTGTTTTTAAGAAATTTGTATGAGATGAACAGCATGTTGAACATCTTGAAACAATACATGGAACATGAGATTCAGCTTTCCCCCAATTTCCCCCTTCTACCTCTTGTAATGCTTTACTATTTTGCCTTCTGAAAAGATAGTATCACTTGGAACACTTTTATTCTTTTTTTCATTAGCCTAATAAAGTTAACACCTCAGTATAATAGATAGTGTGTTGTGGACATGTTATCTTTCTAGAAGAAAAATTAAAATTTATTAGAAAATGGCTGAAGTTTTTCTAGCGAGTGGAGAATTCTAATCTTAAGAAATATGGTAACTAAAGGACTTGGTTGTGTACACTGTATTTCAGGGTTGAATTCACTATAATGAGAATGGCTTCCAGCATTTACACTGGGTTGAGAGAGCTGACGTGCAAAAAACTCCTGCTTCCATATATTTGCAATTCTGGTATAACATCTGGATAGGGAGTCTATGCATCTTGCTATGGTAGTATGTGCAAACCATACTGACATCTGACACTTTCAGTGTACATCAAAGAAAAGATGTGCAGTTTTCCTTTTGGATGTTATACTTCCAAGATTATAGCATCTGAGTTTGAACACTTGAAAAACTGAATTACAAGTGGATGGTGTCATTATAAATATAATTTATTTATATGAGACTCCAGGGAAGCACAATTAAGAGAGAGAGAAAGATGTAGTGCATAATACCCACTTATTCTACTGTAGAGATTTACAGAGGAATAAACTGCATTGGATTGTACTCTTGCTTTGACAAATTTAACTAAGAGTCTTCTGGGATTTTAAAAGACTAGAGTTCCATTGGCATGGGTCTCTGCAAAATGTAGAGGTGAGTTATAGTTCAGTAAAGATTATGCCAAATAAAACTTGTCAGGTTTTTAAGATACCATAGGCCTTTGCAGGTTTTCCTGTAACATTTTACAGCACTGTGTTGTTCTATCTTAAATTCTACTTCACACAGGCCTGGTTGACACCGAGATGATAATGGGCTGTACTAGTTCTGACCTTAGATGCAGACATGCCTGATCAATACCATCGTACAAAACATTCTTCAATATAGAAAAGTGTCTGGCCAGGTTATCCTCCTAAAGTAACACAGTAGACTATACTGCCAGTGATTCAGCACTGATTGTCAGGGGGCAGTTAATTAACCTGACAACCCTGAGGATTAACGGCCTTGGGTGGCAAAGTCCACAGCGAAGGGTGATGGTCCCCAAGTGGAATAGATCCCACTTGAATCCATCTTGATGGAGGGCAGCAGCTTCATCAGTCTTGGCCTGGGGCCGAGGAGGACTCTGTACCAGAAGGGCTCAGGACCAGAAAGTGACCCCAGAAACTGGAAGACAGATGAAAGGCCACTGCATTATATTCTCAGGACAGTCTTTATGGCCATTCACCATGAGAATAGTCAATATTCAGAATCAGATGGAGCAGAAGAAGAATAGAAAACTGGGAAATTGTTTAAGAAAATTAGGGTCAGGATCTTTGTTTCTAACCACTGGTTTCTCTGCGGAGCTCTTCAAAAATACAACTGTCTTCTGGTTGTCTTAAGTTCAGTGAGCCCCTTTCCATCTGTTGCCTGAAGTGGTGTAGTCTAGATGAAGGCATATAGCAGATGAAGGAAAAGTACAGCCAAAATGGTCACAGCAGAATAGGAATCTTTTTTAGCTCATCAATGCTTTATTCCTATGAGTGGTTTAATTAAAATGTGCTTTCTATTGTACTCACCAGTAAGTGCTTCCAAATGGAATTAGAATTAGATTGCATCTGATGGAGTTGTTGGAAGCGTTTTTCTTTCCTGCTGCTCAGATACTTCTGCTACACTTCCTAGAGTTCACTAGAGGTCCTTCTGACTCCAGCGGAACATGTGCTGGCAGTTAGAAGCTGTCATCGTTCTCTTGCTCTGCAGGCATTGAAATGACCTCTCTGCCAGCTCTTCGGCTGTTTTTCACCCCTGCTGTGTGAGGCTGTACAGAAAACACTGAGGAGATGGGGCAACACAGACGTTAAGCTACTCATTCCGTGTTCAGCTGCATTAATATTCCTCTGCCTTAAAAAAAAGAACCAAAACAAAGCAAAGACCTGCCTTGTTTCTCTTTATATGCTACAGCGTTCTAGTATTATAAAGAAGAAAATGCATAAATGTCTTGTGCATCGTTTTTTGAATGTGTCAAAATGGATACTGTTTAATTGAGATTATTTTATTTTGCTTTGGAAATTAAAAAGAAACAGGTCTTGTCTAGCAAGTTGGCTTGTATTCTAAAAGTTATTGGCTAGAATTCTGTTGGATGTTCTTGTGAAGTTTGTGTAATTGCTGTGGCTAATTATAGCTAATTGACAAGACACTGGGCCACACTATGGTTACAGGCCAAATTGGGCATCTTGAGATGTGACCAACAACAGTATCAAGTAGATGCAGCACATTATACAAACACTAGTGGGATTCTGCCACACTGAAACTAGAAATCTTCCTACTGCATATGGCACAATTCTTCTTCCATCTCTAAGCCAGACCTGAAACTGTCTTAAGTGAAGGCACCTTTTGGTGTGTTCATTTTGTAGTTCCTTTCGTCTAACCTAGTGCGAGAAAGATTAGCCGGTAACACAAGTTGCCGTTACCAGGGTACCCCATATGACACAATATTTTATTTATTTATTATTTAATAAAACTTTTATGCCGCCCTCCTCACAAAGACCCAGGGTGGCTAACAAACTTTTAAAACACTTAAAACACAGTAAATACATGGTATAAAAACAGTATTAAACAGGATTAAAAAGTTACAAAAATTAAGAGAGATTAAACAAGTCACACACAGAGGGAGGGGTTAGATGAGCCAACAAACAATAAGTAAAATACAGTCATAAGTTAAGTAGACTATTGAATAGTAAGTTCTACTCTAGTTATAACTTACTGCTGGATTTCAGCCAATATACAGTTAAACCTTGCATAAAGACCGCCTCACTTAAAGAGTAACTCGCTTAAAGAGCAGAATTTTCTCTGAATGTTCGCTTCGCTTAACAAATAAAACCAACCAAAAACTCGCTTAACAAATAAATCTGGGTTCACAATCTCCCCCACCAGAAGTCACAATTGGTCACTTACAATGGTATTTCACTTAAAGAAGATACCATGGCCTAGTGGGCGGCTGAGAACATCGCCCCCTCCTGGGCCCACAACAACAGCCTGAGGAGAAGACTCCATTGCCTAGCAGTGGCTGAGAACATCTCCCCCTCCTCTGGGCCCACAACAACGGCCTGAGAGAGAAGATTCCATGGCCTAGCAGGCAGCTGAGAACATCGCCCCCTCCTCTGGGCCCACAACAACGGCCTGAGGAGAAGACTCCATGGCCTAGCAGGCAGCTGAGAACACCTCCCCCTCCTCTGGGCCCACAACAACGGCCTGAGAGAGAAGATTCCATGGCCTAGCAGGCAGCTGAGAACATTGCCCCCTCTTCTGGGCCCACAACAACGGCCTGAGAGAGAAGATTCCATGGCCTAGCAGGCAGCTGAGAACATCGCCCCCTCCTCTGGGCCCACAACAACGGCCTGAGAGAGAAGATTCCATGGCCTAGCAGGCAGCTGAGAACATCGCCCCGTCCTCTGGGCCCACAACAACGGCCTGAGGAGAAGACTCCATGGCCTAGCAGTGGCTGAGAACATTGCCCCCTCCTCTGGGCCCAAAACAACAGCCTGAGGGAGAAGACTCCATGGCCTGGCAGGCAGCTGAGAACATTGCCCACTCTTCTGTGCCCACAACAACGGCCTGGTGGGAGTTAGTCTGTGTTCTACTTTGTTGTTGTTGTTTTTGTGAGGTATTTTATAATTTTTACTGTACTGTTGCTGTGTGACTAAGCCTCCCTGAGTCGCCTCGGCGAGTGGGCGGCAATATAAATATGAATGAATGAATAAATAAATAAATAATCCTGTGGAACACATGCTCTTTAAGCGATGTACAACTGTACTAGTACAGTGTTGCAGCTAGGTAACCCCTGCTCGAAAGCCAGTTGTATTCAACTCTATGGTTAAGTGCTCATCTCAGTTTATAGCCAAAAAGCCAGCGCTGTCTACATTTGCAGACTTTTCTGTAGACATGTGACAGGCGTACCTAGACACCGGAAAGCTGTTTACCTTAGCAAACAGTTATTTGTTGAAGCAACTGTATTGATGGAGTTATATACGCTTTGTTTTAAAGGTCTAGTTTTGGTGTGAAAATTTTTGTGCAGTGGGACCTCACTTAAAGAGTATACAGTCATACTTCACATAACGAATTTAATTCGTTTTGCGAGGCCGTTCGCTATGCGAATTTTTCGCTATTTATTTTATTTATTTATTTTATTTCATTTGTACCCTGCCCTCCTCGAAGACTCAGGGCGGCTTTACAACTAAAAACAATTAAAACATACATACAATCAAGTTAAAAATTAGCATAAAATTAAATTAGAATTAAAAATTAAAATTCAAGCTAAAAACACAGAGAAGAAAGGTGGAATATTTAAAAGAGCCAGGCGACCGAGTTGGCCGTCTGGCCCACTCCCCACACATGCCCCGCCAGTCAGGTCTTCACTCCTTTCCTAAAGGGCAGCAGCTCCATCTGGAGATGCAACTCTGTTGGCAGGAGGTTGCATAGGGCCAGAGCGGACACAGAAAAGGCCCTCCTTCTCGTGCTAGAGAGATGAGCCTCTGTAGCTGAAGGTACGACCAGAGAGCCTCCAGTCCGCTCTAGTGGGACGGACAGGTGTTCTCAGGGTGACACGGTCTCTTAAGTATCCTGGCCTGCTACCATGTAGGGCTTTAAAGGTAATAACCAGCACCTTGAATTGCACCCGGAGGCACACTGGGAGGCAGTACAGCTCCCAGAGAAGTGGTGAGGCATGAGGATAATGTCCACACCCCATCGCAACTCGAGCAGCCGCATTCTGGACCAGCTGAAGCCTCTGAATGGTCGCCAAGGGCAGCCCCATGTAGAGCGCATTACAATAATTGAGTTTGGAGGTGACCAAGGCATGTGTGATCATGAGCATAGCGAAAATTCCTATGGAAAAACTCGTATAACGAGCTTTTTTAGGGGGAAAGCTCGCATAGCGAATTTTTTTCGTTATGCGAATTTTTCATAGGGAAAGTCGGACTCTCATAATGTAAATATTTTTGTTATGCGAGTTTTTCCCATAGAAACACTCGCTATGCGAGTGTTTCCATAGCGAAAGTTTGACTCGCATAGCGAAAATTTTCGTTATGCGAGTCAGACCAGTTAGCGAAAAACCCGCTCATTATTCGAGTTTTTCGCTAAGCGAGTCACTCGTTAAGCGAGGTTTGACTAATGTGTTCTATGGGATTGCTCTTTAAGCGAGTTTGCTCTTTAAGCGAAACACCATTTTTAGTGATCAATTGTGACTTCTGGGGGGGGGGATTGTGAACCCTGATTTAGTTGTTAAGCGAGGTTTTGGTTGGTTTTAGTTGTTAAGCGAGGTGACCATTCAGAGAATTCTGCTCTTTAAGCGAGTTAGTCTCTAAGCAAGGCGTTCTTTATGCGAGGTATAACTATATCAAATTCTGTAGAAATCAGGGTTTCTCAATCTTGACCTCTTCCCCCCCCCCCCAGGTGTTCTTGGACTTCAGTTCCCAGAAACCCAAGTCAACACACCTGCTGATCAGGTTTTCTGAGAATTGATGTCCAAGAACACCTGGAGGCCGAAGGTTGAGAACTCCTGCATATAGAGCGTATGGTACTGTTTCAGGCAATGAAAACTTGACACTATTTAAACAATGGCATGAAAGGATTTAACAAATTAATTATGACTGAGAATTATGCTCAAATGATTTTAGCTTTGGGCCACTGACTCATCCTTGTGATTTTGAGCCTGCTTCAGATAGTGTATACACATGGCATTAAATTCTGAAGTGGGAATCGAAAAGGGCAGGTTGTTAGTTTTTGCTTTCATCTGTTTGAGGATGTTGCTAAAATGAGTTACAGAGCTTGACACAGTACCAATTATTAAAAAGGATACTTTAAGGTAGCTAGACGTTTGCAGTAAAAAGAAAACTTCTGCCTCTTCCCTCTCCCCCTTCCTGTAACGAAGGCCCAATCTAAGGCCCATGGGCCAGATCTGGCCCACGGCACCATTTCATTTGGCCCCTCCAAGGGCATTCAATTTATTTATTTATATTTGTTTATCGCCCTTCTCCCCGAAGGGACCCAGGGTGATTTCCAACAATTTTAAAAACACTTTAAAAAATTAAAAACTTTAAAAAAGCTTAAAAACTGAATTAATTCAAGAAACAAAATGGCCAGCCGGCCCTCAAAGCTGACTGAGAGAGCATGAAAAGGTTGGGAGCCCCTGATCTGCGTATAAGCTGGGTGAATTGATGATTTCTGGATTTCCCCCCTTAAAGACTTAGATATATTTTATGTGGAATTTGCATCGTAGGTTGTTTCCATCTTTGATGCATCAGGGTTGAAGAGAGAAATTAGCACATATCTGCATTTGCTAATAAGTACATATGTTAGAATTTACAAAGTATAGCACAGTTAGGTGTGGTGCATGAGGTCTTCCTCTATAGACTAGTTTCATAGTGATACTGTTCTATCAACCTCAAATGTTCAGAAACTCTTAGTCAGGCATGCTGCAAAGAATATTTGTATATTTGGTTCCTATGTTGTTAAAGACACTGTCACAGTGCTGTTTGGGTCTTCCCAGCATCTGTGTGATTTTTAATCCCTTTTTTTAAAGTTAAGTGAAAGTTGAGAGATTCTTTCAGTTTCCAAATAAGGCCTTTAAAATAAATATTACAGTCATTGGGACGTTATGTTGGGCAAAAATGGCTAAAGAGCAGTTTGCGACTATTGAGAACAATGTACTTTGTCTCTTGTGCTTTTAGGTAGCCAGTTCCTTTTTGAGATTAAACTTTTTAAAATGTAAATTAAGGAATTCATCCTAAAATAGGCCGGTTACCTGTGTTAATCAAGATTTATTACATATGGCATTATATACCAACAGTTGCTTTTGTGCAGTTTTAAATTAATGTGGTTGCTAGAGTTGTCATGTATGCATGGATAGTGTACTGAAAAGGTTGGAAACTATTTGGCTTTTTTTTCACCCCAGCACCATAGGTAAGGGTGAAGGTTGCCCTTGCTGGAAAGCAAGTTGTATCCAACTCTAGGGTTTAGTGCTCATCTCTGTTTATCGCCAAAGAGCCAGTGCTGTTTGCGTCTGCAGACGTTTCCATGGACATGTGGCAGGCATAACTAAATAGGAGTGCATGAAATGCTGCTTATTTACCTTCCCACTGAAGTGGTCCCTATTTATCTACTTGCAATTTCTTGCTTTCGAACTGTTAGGTTGGCAGGAGCTGGGACAGAGATGGGAGCTCACTCTGTTGTGCAGCACTCGGGTGTCAAACTGCTGACCTGCCAACCTTCCAGTCTTCATGTTCAGCTTTTTAACTGCCAAGCCACCACAGTCCCTATACAGCACCGTAGCCTTCTTAAATGGCCCACTGTTGTTTTTTTCTTGTTTTTTTTTTAAATTAGATTAACAACTACACATTTTAATGTGATATTATATAGTGGAAGGGTGTTTTTAATACATGCTTTCTTGTAAACTCCCCAGAGCTCCTTAGAGATAAGGCAGAGTATATGAGAGAAGGGGAGAGTTTAGAGATCTTGGGTTCATGTTCTGGCCTTTAGAATGAATGTTTTGCAGGTATTAAAGGGAACAAATAAACTTTTTATCACTTGCCTTAACATGGGTAGTGCATGATGGGTGTAGAAAATCTGCATTTCCTTTTAGATACTCCTTATTTGTGTGTGGGAATACATTTTAGTACATCACACAGGTCATGTTAGCTTATTTAGAAATATCAGATTTTAATTCTGTTATCACCATATGATGCCAGTAAGCGTGTAGTTGTTCCAAATTGAACTCCAGTATTAATTACAATTTTTGTTGCTGGAAAGGAGGTTTGGCTTCTTTAAGCATCTTATATTCCATTTTAGGTACCGTAGCTATGATTCTGTCAAACAACAGTGTCAGAAAGTAATATATTTTGCATTATCACTATAATGTCTCACACTCTACATATGGGATGACGATGATGATGACGATGACGACGACAATGACGACCTGCCTTGTACATTATTGTTGACATGCCAGAGTTCAGGATTCTTCAGTTATACCTCAAGCACGTTTGGGTATTTTACTGCTAATTGTGGCCTGCTGTATATTTTTAGTGGGAAATGAGATGCAAGTGTGTTAGTTGATCAGTGAAAAAAAATCAATAGTTATTATAAGTTTTTGTGATATTATGTGACATTACTAAACAAAACTTTATAAACTGCAAACTGCAGAGATGCAAGAGTTCTAACAACCTTGCATAGAAAAATTTAAATATGTAAATTGTCTGAGAGAAGCACCAGCAATAGGGAAATGACACTTTAAAGGTTTAAGTCGATGTAGAAATAGCCCATTGTGAGTTTACTCATTTTGATTAGTCCCTGTTGAAAAGTTGAAAATTTTCTTATTTGAATCATTGAAATAAATGAGTACAGTGCCACATCACTTACTGCATTCATAATACAGGACGTTTTAATGGGTGCTTGATTGTCATTTAGGTTTTTCTTCTGTGGATATATTGTAGTCAGACTTCAAATAAATAAATTCTTGATTATCTTGTGGAATAGTGACATTAGTCTAAATAAGAGTTAGGTTTTCCATGGATGTTTTGAGAAGGAAAATGATACCTGAAATGCATTTTGGACAACTTAACTCTGCAGGAATACTGTAACTGTTTTAAAAATCTATTGTGCAGTAATAATAAAACAGTGTGATGTAACTTGTATTGTTTGCATATTGTTTCAGCTATATCTGCTTGAAGTGCATTGTGTAAAATTTGAACACTGAAAATATGTTTACTCTGTATAGCTAAATGACTTGACTTGACACTCCTGATCTTTTTGATCTTAAAGTACCACAGAAAGTCCTTTATGAAAGCCCCAGATTGATTTCACTGTTAACCACATGAATCATTACATTAATTTCTTGAGTTGCAGAACTTGTCATTTGAAGTCAATATAGAATTTTGAAATATACTGTGTACAGTCAAGTCCTTCAGCTCTTATCTTATTGCACGTTTATAGATTATTATTATTTTGGTAGCAAGCTGCAAAGTTCTGCTTTTTCATGCTTATATGAAACTAGTATCTTGACAAAATGTATACAAAGTCTGGACAGGTGGCTTTTCAAGAGAAGAGAGTTGAGGTCCCGCTGTAATATGCAGAAGCCTCACTTGTTTGCTGCGAGTGTCTGGCTTAGAAATTTCCTTGCTGATAGAGAACATAACTTGAAACAGAAGAAGGGCTTTATCTGAAAAGCTTCATAAATCTTCCCTGTTCTTGACAATTGTTTATTTTCACAATGAACCAATAGTACAGTATGTGTTTCTACATGGAAGGCTTGGGGCTATATTTCTTCACTGTAAAATATGGGGATGCATAATAGGGCAGATAATTTCCAGCACTGAAACGATTATTGTATAGAGAACTTGTCTTCTTTGAAGTTGCCCGTATACTGCTGAAATTGTATAGTATGTTCTTCAGTGCTAATGTTTCTTTATTCTAATCAGCATGATTGTATTCAAAAATATCTGGGTTTCTCTTGCTCAAAAGCCAGTCATGTCTGATTCAGGCAGTGATGGCAAACCTTATAGAGACTTGAGTGCCCAAACTGCAACCCCAAACCCACTTATTTATGGCAAAGTGCCAACATAGCAACATGGAAGAAAACACTCCCACTGGGCTGCTGGGCAGAGCCCCCCCCCCCCCGCAAACTATGCTGGGGAAGGGAGGAAGTGCTCCCATTGGGCTGCTGGGCAGAGGGGTGTGTGTGAACTGTGTGCTAGGGTGACTGCATGGGTGTCCACAGAGAGGGCTCCAAGTGCCACCTCTGGTACACATGTTATAGGTTCACCATCACTGCTCTAGGGGGTGTTGCTCATCTCCGTTTATAGCCAAAAAGTCAGCGCTGTCTGTGTCTACAGACATTTCTGTGGTCATGTGACAGGCATGACTAGACAGACATAGGAGTGCATGGAACACTGTTGCCTTTACTACCAAAGTAGTACATTATCTGCCCCACCCTGTGTCCTCAGTTACCTTTCAATCACTGCTGAGGTAATATCTTCAAGCATCTAGAGTAGACTTAAGACTAACCCAAAGAAAGTTCGACTTATTTTTCCTCTCCTTCCAAGTTCTTATCTGTTTATCATCCCTTGTAAGCCTTGTTTGTAGTTACCTTAAAAATTAAAAGGGACTGCAGTGACCTAGTAGTTAAGATGCTGAACTTGACTGGAAGGTTGGCAGGTCAACAGTTTGAGACCTGAGTGCTGCATGATGGAGTAAGCTCCCATCTCTATCCCAGGTCCTGCCAACCTCGCAGTTCAAAAGCAAAATATTGCAAGCAGAGCAATGGGTACCACTTTGGCAGGACAAGTAATAGTGTTCCTTGCTCTCCATTGTCTAGTCATGCCTGCCACATAACCACAGAAATATTTGCAAACGCAGACATTGTTGGCTCTTTGGCTGTTAATGGAGATGAGCACTGTCCCCTAGAGTCAGATATGACTGGCTTTTGAGCAAGGGAGACCTTGACCTTAAATTTATCATTCTTGTTCTTTTTTGGGCTTTCCTGCCTTTTATAGTCCTAGCAGCCCCATTCACAAATGTCTCTTGGGGCAACAAAACACCCCCTACCAATAGACAACTCCTTTACTACTTGGTTGAGGGGTATCAGACACATAATGGCCAATTACTGTGGGACAAATTAGAACCTCCTCAACATCTTACCAGATGACAAAAGAACCACAGCCCTCACATTTCAGTAGGAGCTATCTCGGATGATTCCCCAAGACGTGCCTCTAATAACATGTGCAGCAGAAGTCCTGTGCCACAATGCATGGTTGAGATCTGTAGGATTATCTGAGGATATCAGATCTAGAATAGAGAACTTACTTTTTGGTGGTGAGTTCCTCTTCAGTGAGAAGATGGATGACATCTTGGATAAAAAACAGAAGTACAATGTTTAAAAAAGGGTTTCAATTCTCAGTAGCAACAGAAACATAAACTGTCATATTGGAGACATCCGTACCCGTATCCTTTACTAAGATATTCTTCAGATAGACCAAGAGACTTCCACCATCTACCTCTTCCCAGTTCTACTGACTCACCTACACATGAATAGAAATACAAATCCACAACTGCACCAAAAAAGAAGAACAAGAACAAGAAATCAAAGCAGCCTATTTGAGTCTTCCCACACTAAAATCCACATCCTTTTCCTTTGCACCATCATTAGGACATGTCATGCTTCGTGCCATAGCTCAGCATCTGGCTCAATATTACCAATTGTATTTGGGCTTTTTAATATTTAAAAGGGCTTTGCAGTTGAATCCACACCTCTCCCACAGTCGGGTTATCCAGAAAGATGCAACATAAAAGGTCCCTTTGCAGCTCTTAAAGGAGTTTTTTTTTTTTTGAATCCCTGATATTTCATTGTCCCCAAGAAAGATGGGATGTCTAGCCAGGTTATCCTGCTATGGTAATAGAGTTGACCATACTGCCAGAGGCTCAATGCCGATCATTAGGCAGCAGTTAAGTAACCTGACAACCCTGAGGACTAATGGCTCTAGGAAGAGCTTTGTGGCAAGAACAAACATACTTGAGGGTATGCAAGAGCAAATTAGAAGCCGGAGGAAGGACCTCACTGGGCAAGGAATAACATTAAAAGAGGAAGTAACTGAGGAACTCAGTCTTCCCTATGTCACTTGGAGGACTCTGAATAGGCTGAGGGCTAGAGTGCCTGAATGTAAGACCAACATGCTCAGATGGAGGCTGCTGGCTGACAACAACATGCTGTGTGAATGTGGAGAGATACGGAATCCAACTCATTTACTGGTCTGCCGATTACTGCCAGAATCATGCACCGATGACGACTTAAGTTTAGGCAACAGCAAAGCCAAGAATGTGACTTCATTCTGACAGTCCATGGTTTGAGAAGAAATTACAGAGATCATGAAGAAGAAATTACAGAGGCCACAGGGAAGGGTGATGGTCTCCAAGTGGATTAAATCCCACTTGAATCCATCTTGATGGAGGGCAGCAGTTTCATCAATACTGGCCTGGGGCTGAGGAGGACTTTGGGTGCCAAAAGGACTCAGGACCAGAAAGTGACTTGCGGAGTTGGATCAGTGGTACAGGGGTCACACTGTGATGCGTAAGGCAGATGAAACGTCGCCAAGCTCAGCATCTTAGCTTCTAAGCCACCGCCACTGCATTATATTCACAGGACAGTCTTTATGGCTGATCGCCATGATGATCATCAATATTTGGAATTGGATATGGCACAAGAATAATAATAATGAAGAAGGAGGACAGGCTGCTTACCACTAATTGTAGTTCTTCAAGTTGTCCTCTGAATTAACACAACCCAACTGTCCTTCCTTTAGTCTTCTCTTTTTCTCAGCAGCAGACTGGGAAAATGAAGATAGAAAGTGAGAACAGAGCATGCATGGTAGGGAGGGAGTATGAATGAATTGATGGGTTTTAATGTTCTGGAGATGCCAGTGCAGCATAAAAGGAACTCACTGATGTGAATTCACAGTTGACTACTTAAAGAAGTACAGTTACTGGTAAGCAACCTATCCCTCTGCTTAGATGTCCATTTTCAGTACATTTGTAGCTCTGCTTTAGTTCCTGACATCTTCACCAAACTAAATTTTCAGCCTCAGGCATTGGTGTTTTGGCTGGCACTAGGTCCTGATGCAGAGTATATAACTTGCAAACTGGAGTGCAGGAAGTTGATTAAACAGGATTTGTAACTTAGCTTTTCATTAGATTAGTTTCATACTGCTCTTGAGTGAGATGAATCTGGTCTGTTTGGCTAGAGATTTCGATTTGGAAAAGGAGGTATTTTTAGATCTTGAATGTGATTGTTGTACTGAGTTGCTGTGTCCTTTCCATGTTTTCTCCATTACAAATCTTTGAGAACTATGTTGATATGTTTAGGCTTATGATGAGTTCATAGTCCATTCTTGTTCATTTTGTGGGGTTGCTTATTCAGATATGCCTTGTAAGTGATCAAATCAGAGTGAAATAGTTGAATTTTGGCAAGGAAAAAAAGGAACTTTTTTGGCATATCACTTGCCACCTGTGGATAACTCATCATATGATATACACTGTAACAAAATCAGACTTAGGGTTGGCTCACCACTTTTATCCTTTAAAATGGGTTCCCAGCCAACGGCCCATGGCACCATTTCATGTGGCCCACCACTGCCACACTTGGAAGTGTTTATGATAGCCGTAAAATGCACATGCGTAAACCTGGTTTTGTCAGCCATAAATGCACCCGCAGCTGTTGTAAATGTGGAAGCAAGTGCATTTACTTCTGCTTCTTGGGAACATGGTCCGGTCCACTCAGCTGTCCAGGGGGCATGGTCAGGCCCACAACGTAAAAAGGTTGGGAACCCCTGCTTTAAAATGACATAAATATTTGGGTCTGAGTAAACCAGTAATATAAATGCTGAATGAAATTCACTATCTAAGAAAGTGATTAGAATTGTGGCTGATGCAAACTCTGTTTTGAAAACTGATAGGGTCTTTCACTACTATAATGTGAAAACAATAGATGTGTAAGCCAAGCAAATGTTAGTTTGGCACAGAAATAAATTTTCCGTCTAAATTGGAGCCAGGCACATTTGCTTAACATTTTTGCTGCTTAGCTAGCTTTTGATTGTTGTGAGATTGGAAGCTATGAGTATTCCCCTCTGATTTCTTTATGGTTTTAGTGCCAAGTTTGTGGAATAGTCTGTGTAAGAAGTGCTGTCATGCTTGCTTATATTCTCTGCTTATGTTTGCTGAAGGGAGAAAAGTCAAATCAAGATCACGGAATTTGAAAAGTACTCAAAAGTTGTCTTCTGAGAACCCCTTTTGCAGTAATAATCCTTAGGCTACATTCAAAGCTGGGTGAGCAGACTTGTCCTGGCTAAAGAGTACAATAATACCCCGGATAACGCAAGTACCGTATAGCGTAAAAACCGCATAACGTTACAAGATTTTCGAAAAAATCTTGTATCGAATAACGCGATTTTTAACGTTATCCGATACAGTCGTTCTTAACAGCAGGGTGGCTGGAAAGCTGAACGGGGTTCTCCATTCAGCTTCCAAGCCACCCTGCAGCTACGGAGGCAGGGGTGGGGAGGCTGGAAAGCTGACGGGGGGCTCCCCCGTCGGTTTCCCCAGCCACCCCACAGCTGCGGAGGCAAGGGCGGGTGGCTAGGGAAGCCGACAGGGAGTCCCCGTCAGCTTCCCCAGCCACCCTGCAGCTGTAGATCGGGTCCTCTGATCTTTCTGGAGCAGGCAGGGGACCCGATCTACAGCTGTTACTGGGCTTCCCCGACGTCCTCAGCCAGTGCAAGCCAGAATGTCGGGATTCGAACCCCGACATTCTGGCTTGCTGCACTGGCTGAGGATGTCGGGGAAGCCCAGAAACAGCTTGGATCGGGTCTCTCCACCACCCTGGACCCGGCGGGGGGGTCAGAGACCCCAAAATTGGTAAAAAAAAATCTCTGACCCCCCCGCCAGGTCCAGGGAGGTGGGGAGACCCGATCCAAGCTGTTTCTGGGCTTCCCCGATGTCCTCAGCCAGTGCAGCAAGCCAGAATGTCGGGATTCGAATCCTGACAGTCTGGCTTGCTGCAGCCTCAAAGAGGGTGGGGGAACTTCAAAATTAGCGCGCATTGGGTCTCCCGACCTCCCTAGAGCCGATGCGTGCTATTTTTGAAGTTCCCCCACCCTCTTTGAGGCTGCAGCAAGCCAGACTGTCGGGATTCAAATCCCGACATTCTGGCTTGCTGCACTGGTTGAGGACATTGGGGAAGCCCAGAAACAGCTTGGATCGGGTCTCCCCACCTCCCTGGACCCGGCGGGGGGGTCAGAGACCCCAAAATTGGTAAAAAAAAATGGACATTTTTTTATAAACCAATTTTGGGGTCTCTGACCCCCTCGCCATGTCCAGGGAGGTGGGGAGACCCGATCCAAGCTGTTTCCAAAGTTCCCCCACCTCCCTGGAGGCTGCAGCAAGCCAAAACGTCAGGATTCAAATCCCAACGTTCTGGCTTGCTGCAGCCTCCAGGGAAACAGGGCTTTTTTTAACATTGTGTGATAAATGTATCGCACAATGTTAAAAACCAGATAACGACGGGACTCGTGGAACCAAGTCATAATGTTATCCGGGATACTAGTGTATGTTTCTATCTTTTCTTCTCTCCTCTCCACCCTTGCATCTCCCAAATCTACCAGATAGATTTCTTCAATACTTGTTGCGGGGATTCAATGAATGGGAACCCTGGATTACAGTCCTTGGATAAATATGTATACAGTTGCCTCAAAACCTCTTAAGAATTCTTTAGGCAGACCCACATTTATGTCCCTATCAGAAGTTTTTAAATTCATTACAGTACAGTACTTGAATTATATGGTAGGTTGTACAGTGGTTTCATTAATATATGGTGCATAACAGTGTTAATGCTTTCTTCTGTAAAACACTTTAGAATACATTTGCTACCTGGGTTTTAAAACCATCAGGGGCTTTTTAGACTTGTTTCTTCTCAGTAACTGGCTGCCTAAGAGGAGAGCTGTTGATTATTAAAGTGGCAATGTTAAATAAGGGCTAAATTTTGTGTTGAAATGTCAGTGAGAGTGGATCTGCTCCAGTTATCTAATAAACTGTTAGGGAATACATTGGAAGGTGGAATTTCTCTGCCTACAGCCAGGAGTAATGAATTTAGGTTTTATAGGTCTTCATAGGCAGGAACAAAGAAGAAGTACAGTGTTCTTCTCCCTGCTGGAGAGGTTAGTTGTGACTCTGAAGAGTCTTTTGGTAGAAGTTTTGCATTGATGAGAATGATATTGTGCACACATATCCCATGTTTTTGCTTAGAAATCTGTTTTGTACATGTCTGTGTAAGAGAGAAACTACATGACTTGCTTCTCAAAGAAAGAGACATTGGAGACAATTTGACACAAATTACAGAAAAATTGTAATGGGTAAAACCAATATTATCTTAAAGGGCTTTAAATTGGTAGTTACAGAAAGATTCAGCTTCTCCCACCAGGCCTTATATGTAAATTTAAAAAGTTGTTTGTTCTACATCAGATTGCTAACCTTTTTGAGTTGGGGCCCAGGTCATGCTCCCTCAGAAAGTTGAGGGGGCCGGACTGGTGGTCTCCTTGAAGTTTACTGCTGTTGTAAACGTGCTTATGACAGGCGTAAACGATTCTGCAGCCAATTCCGGTGGTGGCAGTGGCGGCTGGAGCGAGGACGGGCTGGATTACAGTTGGCGCTGCGGGCCATAGGTTACCCAACCCTGTTCTATATCATGTCATAATTTGGTGCTCTGTCTACTAGGGCATGGGTTGTTTTCTCATGTGCCTGTTTACCTTTTGCCCAGTTTTGCCAGTTTTTTCCTCTAGAAAATGTAAAAGGGACAATGGAATTAGATGGAGTTGGAATCCAGTGTCTACCCAATGATAAACAGGGCTACACTTTCAAAGGTACTTGTACATATTTTTCTAGGATTCTTCCCCTAAACAGATGTACCGTAAGGTCAATTCATTGTCTTCAACAAGATCCCTTAACCTTCTATATAGCATTATCTGGGGTTTGGAGAGAATGATGTAAAGGGGGGAGGGGCAACTCCATTGCACACTTAAGATTAGATCCAACCCACAATAATGTAGGTCAAATTAGTACATTACTGTGCATCCTGTGTAATGTGCCAATTATAGACAAGTGTCTTCTGTTGAAGGTTGATAGTACTAGAGTGGTACCAGAGAAAACATAAAAATATTAACATCTCTCTTAATGATGCATTGGTTAAACTGTTGTATTGCAACAAACAGGTTGTGAGTTTGATCTTGACCAAGACTCAAGGTTGAATCATCCTTCAGAGGTTGGTAAAACCCAGCATGTTGAGGGCAAAATGCTAATTAACTTGTGAACTGCCCAGAGAGTGCACTAAGCGCTATAGAGTGGAATATAAGTGTGATTGTTTTGCTCTTTCAAAGTAATAACTCCAGTGGACCCATATTTAATTGAATAGTATGACCATTATTTCTTTTTACCACTATGAACAACCACAGTTTGAACACTACACAGTAAGGGTCTTTTAAAAACAAAACAAAAAACTATTGTTTTCAAAACTGATGTGAAAATCTTGTTGATGAAGGGTAACTTATAAAGTTGCAAAAGAAAAGTTAAATGCAAGTAGAAAGATCTAAAGTAATCAAAGTTCAATATGTTTTGGCTTTTGTATTCTTTAATGTAGTTCAGCCATTACATCGAAAACCCCTTTATGGAAGGATTAATGGTTATGACAAAGTCAGCAAACATTCCGTTTTCAATAAATAGTTGTCTTTTTCATAGTCTATAAACTATTCCTTCTGTGACACAGCACACACCTACACCTGTGGATTTTGTTTCCTCTTCTGATGAGATTATTAATTAATGCTTCTTTCTTCCCCTGATTCCTACCCCTAGGTCAGGGGTTCTCAACCTATGGCCCATGGGCTGGCCCTGGCCCGCAGCACCATTTCATGTGGCCTGCATTGCTGCCACCACCAGAAGTGAACACATTTACCACAGCCATAAATGTGACTGCGGCTGTTGTAAACATGTTTACAAAAGCCATGGATGTGTTTTACGGCAGCGTTTATGGCGAAGGGGATCACCAGTCTGCCCCGTTCAGCTGTCCGTGGGGGCATGGTCTGGCCCATGGCTTGAAATGGTTGAGAACCTCTGCACTAGGACATGACTTCTTTCAGACTTCCTTACTATGTTGCTAATAAGCTAATACTCAAATTTGCATGGTAGAGAGAATTAAAAAAACACCTGGTTTAATAAGCTGCAATGTGAACAAGCAACATCTATCCATGTCCATCCTTTTTCTGCTTCTTCAGGAAACAAATCAGGAGTGGAAACCATTTTAAACCAGGATTTAAAGTTGGTTTATGTGGCGTGTTTGCACGTATTTAGCCATAGTTCCTGAAGTTGTATTTAACTGCAGAATCCTGGCTTCTTAGCTTTGCCTGCAGAAACCAGTGAACAAAACCTATAGTACAGAATGCTGTTGAATCCTGGCCTACTAAACCAGGATTTTAGGCTTTACATGATGTGCAGACTACATAAAAGGCGTTGCAACATCATTGTCTAGAGCAGGGTTCCTCAAATTTGGCTCTCCAGGTGATCTTGGACTTCCTGCTGATCAGGGCTTCTGGGAATTGAAGTCCAAGAACATCTGGAGAACCAAGTTTGAGGAACCCAGGTCTAGATAGTGTTGTGTTTAGATAAGGAAAAAAAAACCCAGGGCAAATCTTTGTTTGACCAAAGCCATGCATAAATCATTTTCTCTCAGCCTGACTTATGTTTTGGTGATGAGGAAAAGGTTAAACATCAGTCTGAGGTTATTTGAGGAACGGCAAGATACAGATGAAACCAATACAAGGTTTGTATTAGGGCCAAACTAAATAGTAAAGTAAACACAGCTGCCACCAAAAATGCAGCTGTATGCCTATTTTTCCCATGCCCATCTGGAAATTGTAGTAGATCCCCCCCCCCATTTTGTCACATTTAGTTGCAGCTACTGCTACCATAAGGAGCATTGTTCTCAGGGTGGATAAAAATACATGATTTTTCAAAAATTAAAGAACAGATTTTTACATTTTAAATTGGAATCTTAAATATTTAAAATAGGTATTTCATTGTTAAAATATGTTACAGATCTAGTCTATATTGTGTGCATTTTTTAAAAGTTGTAAATATTGTCCATCGGTTCCTTGATTATGGTTCTATTTTATGAGCTTCCATAGACTTCTCTATAGGTTGTTTTAGGTTATTCTTTCTATCTCACCGTACTCAGTCTTAAAAAATACAGTGGTACTTCATACAATGATTTTAATCCATTCAATGGGGCTCATTGTTGTATGAAACAATGGCTGTACGATTCATGCATTGTATAGTGATTTTCCCTATGGGATGCATCGTACAACAATTTTTTTCGCTAAGTGGTTTTTCCCATTGAAAAATTGTACTATTTTTTCCATAGGGAAAATTGTTATGCGGGACACCATTTTTTTCAAAACCTAATTGTTAATGCGATTTCATTGCTATACGGCAGGGGTCCCCAAACTACAAGAGTTTTACTTCTCCTTCCAGGAGCGACGAGGGCTTTGTGGGCCAGATGAATTGGCGTTGGGGGCCGGGTTTGGCCCCCAGGCCATAGTTTGGGCACCCCTGAATGATATGACTGACCCATGGCCCAAAAGGTTTGGGCACCCCTGCTATACAGGGCAATTGTTGCATGAGGTTCCACTGTATCAGATAAACTTTTGCTTCTCAAACTGGATTTGTCTTGCCAAAGGGATACTCATGTTAACAGCAAAAAAAATGGAAGCGATTAATAACCGACTAGATTAGCCTTGTTTTCTAGCTCTGAGTAAAATTACTCTTGGAACTCTCATCTTTCTTTTTCCTGCCATGATATAAGGATGGAATTTTTTTTTGGAAGCCTTGTTAAACTCTTCAGGTTTGCTTTTAACAGATTCCTTTAGAGTAGTGGTTCCCAACATGGAGCACACGCACCACGGAGTGGGGGGGGGGGTTCAGTTCTCAGAAGCCTCAGTCAATACACTGGCTGAGCAGTGCTTTGGGGAATTGACTTGGGCTTCTGGGAATTGAAGTCCAAAAACCAAAGTTTGGGAAACACTGCTTTAGAGTGACAACACTAGCTATGACTCGTCAGCAATTTTATATTGGCCAAGTCAAATCTTTACTTCTGCAAACTAGAGAAAAGAGTGGATTTAAATTTAATTGTATGATCCTCACATCTAGATGTGTATCTGCACTCCTTATAACAATACATATTTAATCATCCATATTATAGTACATGTTTTTTACAATCTCATTGCCCATTGGACACTTTGAGACAATAAAATGTTGATGAATACTAGATTATTGGAGGTGGAATCATTCTGGACAATAAGATTGTAAAATATGTTTATTAGTCTTATAATAGCAAGGTCTTCCTTGCTTGAAATCCAGTCATGTCTGCCTAGGGGGCGGTGTTCATCTCCGTTTACTGCCAGAAGACCAGCACTGTCTGTATTTGCAGATGTTTCTGTGGTCATGTTGCAGATGTTTCTGTGGTCATGACTAGACACCAGAGCACATGGAACACTGCTACCTTTCCTGCCAAAGTGGTACCTATTTACCTACTTGCAATTTCTTGCTTTCTAACTGCTAGATTGGCAAGAGCTGTGGTAGGCAATGTGTGCTCAGTTCATTGTGAAGACCATGTAGACTTGGGTCTCGAACTGCTGACCTGCTAACCTTCTAGTCATCTAGCTCAGCGTCTTAACTACTAAGCCACTGTGACCCTAATAGCAAGTTGGGATGCCCTTCTTTGGTGGGATCTTAAAACTAAATAAAAACTTCATAAATCGTGATTTAAAGTGCAATTTTGAGTTAATTTGATTTCAGTAAAATCCATCCTGATTATCTGGAATAGTGGGGAGACATGGGGACATTAGGAAGAAGGCCCTTTCTGGAACCACGTGTTGCAAATCCAACTTAATCTTCATAACATATACTTACCTTGGAAGGTGGTTCTTCAATTTCTCCATTCTCTTCTTGTCAGTATGTAATTAATGTATGGTTAATTATTTATTAGTGGCCTATTCCAGTGCTCAGTCCTAACTAGAGTAGACATCTTGAATCAGTTCCTGAATGGTAAGTCAAGAAATGTAAATCTCATTGATTCAGTGGTCTGTTCTAGCCAAATAAATTGGATTTGGGTTCCTATATTCTGTTTCACTGCCTATCCTGAGTATTTAATCTTTTTTGCACTCTTGGTGTTCTGCAAAACCAGCAGTTATAGTTTCTTCCTGGATGGGTAAACAGTATGCCCCATGCTATGTGGTGGTCAATGAATGGCCATGTATTTGCTCCGGTCTACTGAATTTTTCTCACATAGATCCACATTTCTAATCTAAAAGTATGACAGATGAACTGCTTGGAAGTTTAAATTAAAATATCACTTTATTTTATTATCAAGTTTAAATTAGACATCGTAATCATAATGTGAAATCTTAGTACAGTTTTCTTGGCTTCTTGACTCTTGTCCATTCTTTATATCTTCATTAATAGCTGTAATTATGTCTTGTAATTTGGATAGAAAGAGATAGTAGAACAGAGATGGATGTGTGCATTGGGTCATGAATGAGGAAATAATATTGGGAAATTTTAAAAATATGTGTCTTTATGTTGCTTTGATCCAGCTTCCGGATTGCAGTCACGGCCAATGCCTGAGGATATGCGGCCGGAAATATGGATTGCCCAAGAATTACGGCGCATTGGAGATGAATTTAATGCCTCCTACTGTCCGAGAAGGGTAATTTCTATTATCTGTATATATATTTATTTAAATTCTTTGTTGAAGTCCAGTAGTATGACTTGAAATATAGGAGTTTTTCTTTCAATTTGGGTAGGGAAAAGCTACAACACAACAAAGGTATGACAGCCCTTCTTTTTTTAGTCTTAAACCACACCCAGGTATGCTAGATGAGCAGAAAGCTTCAACCTGTATCATTCACTCACCTGTAGTTAATTGTATATTTATTGTATACAGTAATACCTCCGATAACATTTACCTCGGATAACGCTAAAATCGCATAACGTTAAGTAATCTGGGGAGGAGAATTGGATCGAATAACGTTAAGGTCCTATGGGATGTATCGGATAACAACCGCTAAAGCCTGTGCGGTTACAATGTATCTCTATGGAACTTTAACGTTATCCGATACATCCCATAGGATTTTAACATGCATCGGATAACACTAAAAATCGGATAACACCAAGACTTGTGGAACCAAGTCTTAGCGTTATCCAAGGTATTACTGTATTTATATCCCTGCAGTTCCTCCAATGGCTAAGTGGTTAAGTCACTGAACTGGAGATTAGAAGGTCGGGTTTCGATACCCGAGAGCTGCACTTGGGGACATGAAAGGAGCCTCATTTGGGTGACCCCTAAAAATCCTTTCAACCTAGAGTAATCTCTGACACAACATTATTATTATTTATATCCCTCTTTCATCCAAGGAAAGCAAGGTGGCAAACGTGGTTTGCCTTTTAACCTAATTTATAGACTTGTGAGAAACGTTACTCCATGAATCAGAGACTATCTCCAGGTCATTTAGTGACTTCATGGATAATTGGGGTTTTTAACCGGGGTCTCTGTGATTGCAGTCTTCTATTCTAAGTTGCTAATGCCATACCTGGTGGCTTGAGCTAAAGGTAGGTTAGTATATAAGAGGACAACAGGAAAAAAGTTTATTGGGAAGAAGAACCAAAAATTTAGTTCAGACATAGTTTCATAGATAGAAAATGAAAATTAAGGTCTGATCACCACTTTGATGGTGGAACTGGTGTTATGAGGTTGTGGGCCATTCTGGTATTTTTGTTGCACTAGAATTTCAGTAGTAATAAACCCATGGCACACTTGTCAGGGCTCTTTGTTGGCATGTGCGCCGTCACCCTAGCACAGAGTTTGCTCTGCTCAGCAACCCAGTGGGAGTGCTTCCTCCCCAGCACAGAGTTCACTCTTCCCAGCAGCCCAATGGGAGTGCTTCCTCCCTCCCCCCCAGCACCTTTATAATCAAACAACCAAAAACCCTAAAAAGTGTTCTCACGTTCTTACAGCTAATGAAGTCAGACTCTGGCAGCCATTCTTGATCTGTGGAAAAGACTGGTAAATGGGTGAGTGGAGTTAAGTTCTGTGGGAGTTGCAAGGGATTGTGGCTGTGGTAGTTTTTGTCCACTAGGTTCTGCACATAAAGCTTCTCCAAAGAACTACCAGACCCACAGCTCCTTGTAGTTTCTACAGAGATTAGCCCCACTTACCCTCTCTCTCTCCCACAGGATGAAAATGGTTGAACAAAAGTTAAACCTTTTTGCCACTCAAAATAGCTTCTGGGAGGAGAATGAGGAAGGGCTAATTCCTTCTCCCTTGTACTTCCAGAATCTGTTATGGAGTGCTGGGGACTCAACCACGTAGATTTAAGTTGATACGAAGATCTGCAAGGAGAGGATAAAGGTAAAGCGCCCCCCTTCCCCAGTATGTGTTCAGAAGACTGCTTGTCCAACATAGGCATCTGTTTGCTTCACATTAGCCACATACACATTAGCATTAGTACATTCACACATCCACTTGGCCTACTGGTTCCTATCAAGCCAGTGCTGGCTGCATGTTGTCCACTGCATGTATCTGCATTTAAATGTCAGAGTTTACCATATACTGGAAGCTGTTGCTACTGAACACTTCATATATTTTAAGCTTCAATCCATGCCTAGATAGTAGATGTTTGTTAGTCCTCCCCCACTGCATTTGTTCAGCCATAAGAATTACTCTTAGTGTTTAGAAGTAGATCAAGTTAGTTAGCTTAAAAATTGAAAATTTTACTTTTGTCAGAGCAGTTCCTACTAGGAGTTGAATGTTGGATATAGTGGACTTGGCAAAAGGCCATGCAGAAATCAACTCAAGCTTCTGAGCCAGGTGAGTTGAATTGCGAGACACAGAGAAAAGATCTTTGGGCTAGGCCAGGGGTCAGCAAACATGGATCCAGATCCAGGTGTACTGACTTGGGCTTCTGGGAATTGAAGTACAAGAACACCTGGAGAGCCAAGTTTACTGACCCCTGGTTAGGCTAAACTTTTCAGCATGAACTTTACAGTTCAGGGACAAGTAAGAATGGAAACAAGTTTAAACCAGAACACACCTCAAAAGATTGAATGCAACTAGTAAGTTTAATGGCCTCTTAAAACAAATGACATGATACAGCTGAGATAGCGAACCTTGGCACGCCAGATGTTCTTGGACTTCAATTCCCAGAAGCTCCTATGAATCACGAATGAGTTTACTATGATTCATCTGGCCCATGCCACCCTCGTCGCTCCTGGAAGTGAAAGTAAAATGCACCCATAGATGAGCCAGAGGATGCAACTAAACTGAGGAAATGTAAAACTTAATTGGGGGGGGAATAGTCTAAAATTAGGGTCTTATATCAAATTTCTGTGTTAATTCAATTGATGTTTACAGGTGGTGGTTGCAGGTGTAGATTGCACCATATGATAAGGAAAAGTTGGATGAAAAAGTATCCAAAGCAGAGTCGCAATCAGAAAAGGGTTAAGCACTCGCTTCTACCTGGCCTATTGTCCCATTTCCTGTTCTCTATTATGGCTTTTCAAGTTGTTGTTCTTGATTTATGTTGGGAGATAATTTTGTGTTTTACAAAATCTGGTTTGCCACATGTACATCTGAAAGTACAAAGATCAGAAGGATGCTATAATAATGTATATGCCTTATACACTACTATTGTAGCTGTTGTGTATATATTAAAATGAGATAATATTAGTGAAATCTCTATGAGAAATATTAAGAGTTTCCAGGAAGAAAACATGGCATGCCTTCTAGCTTCATAACAGGGTTGTGAGATGGGTTTGCCCACAAAGTAGTAATCTGGTGAGTCTTTTGGCAAGGGATGTTTTGAACTTAGGTCTTCCGGGTACTAGTGTTAACATTCTAAATCAGTGTATCACACGTACATCAGCAAGGACGTTTTCCTCATGTTTTAGTGTTGGATCAGTTTGATGAGCTTTGTAAGAATTAAATTTAAATGTTTACTACATTCTGGCATGTTTTATGTTGTTGCTTGATATATTCTGGTGAGGTTTGTAAGAACTGTCTCAGAAGGGAAACACAAGGGAATAAGACTACTGAGGTTTACTAGGTCATCAACAATTTCAGTGTTTCAAAACTCTTTGAAGTTCAGTGATGAAGATTGGGTTTGTCAATAGAAACCTGTAAAAAAGTGCATTTGGTAGTTGAGCATTCAGTGATTGTATTGTGGAACTGGAAACGATCTCAATCCAATTCCCTGCCAATTCAGGAAATCTATAGCTAAATCATACATAACAGATGCAATCCTGGGAAATATGCAGTAGGGGAAATGTGTTCATTAATATGTTTTGCTACCTCTACTCCAATTACTCTAAGGCTGAACCTTTTCTGGTATAGAGCTGAAATTGCAAGCAAAATTTACAATTATTTTCTATATGCAGTCTTGCTGTTAAAAGCAGAAGAGCAGGGCCAGTAGAAAAGTTGACATTCTTAGTTATGTTATACATGTAGTTATAAAGTAGAGAGAAGGTATATTTCTATTTCATGCATGCTTAGCTCCTTGTATACACATACAGTAAAACACCGGATAACGCTAAAACTTGGTTCCACAAGTCTTGGTGTTATCCGATTTTTAGTGTTATCCGATCCATGTTAAAATCCTATGGGATGGATCGGATAACGTTAAAGCTCCATAGAGATACATTGTAACTGCACAGGCTTTAGCGGTTGTTATCTGATCCATCCCATAGGACCTTAACGTTATTCGATCCAATTCTCCTCCCCAGAATACTTAACGTTATTCAATTTTAGCGTTATCCGATCCAATCGTTATCCGGTGTTTTACTGTATAAGGCTAGCTGTTGGTCTTGAGTGCTTCTAGTGAGGAATAGGGTTTCTAGATATGTAAACTGTTGCCACTGCAATGAAAATGCCCAGGGAATCATAATTGTGTGTAATATTGGGCCCATATTAGCTCTGCTTGTTTTGAGACACTGTCAAGAACCTGATTGATCATAATCCTTTATTGTATTTTGCTCTAAGGCAGCCCTCTGCGTTTATCTTGAAGGAGGAGATATGGGCCATTTTCAGACATGTACAGACATGTTTCTCTGCAGTTAATATAGTCTGAGTTCCCTCAGTTTGCAAATAATGAATAGATTGTTTCCTTTCAGCAAAGTGGAATAAATAACAACCTTTTAAAGATGCCTAGGTTCTATTTTGTTCTTATTTGTGTGTAACAAGCTGTTCCTTTACAACATAGCTGTTACATTACAGTTGTACTGTTCTTACAAGTAGTTGATGACTTTTGCCTCCAGGCAAAGTTGTCAGACTTAATCTCACCTAGAAGCTCTTATGTTGTCACCATAAACCGGGGTGCCCAAACTTTTCAGGCCATGGGCCGGTCATGTGGCTGAGCAGGCTAGCCACATGGTTCTTCCCACTGGAAGCAGAAATAAAACACGCGTTGTAATCTGTTTTTGCAACAGGATGAGATAGATTTTAAGCTGCCATTTTCTCCGCTAAACTGATCTGAGACAGCAGTAGTGGTGCCTCTTTCTTGTCCATCCCCCAGCATAGGCAATGTGAAAGATTTATTGACTAGAAACCTGTTCAGAGATTTCCCACCTGAAGTGTGGAAGCATTTGCTATGGGCGGGTGGTGGTGGTGAGAATAGGTCAGTGGTTCCCAACAAGGGGTACACAGCCCACTAGTGGACTTAAATTCCCAGAAGCCTCAGTCAGTACATTGGCTGATCAGTGCTTTGGGGAAATGACTTCGGCTTCTGGGAATTGGAAGTCCAAAAACCAGCATTTGGGAAACACTGGAATAAGTGGAAGCATCATCCTCCCCCTCCACTTTCAGTCTTGGAGCCTTCCTAGAGGAAAAGAAACAAAGAGATTTGGAGGAGAGGTGGACATGGAAGGGTTAAGCTGACATTTTCCTCATCCAGTTACTCCTGAGTTGTTCGGATTGTTGGTTGAATCGAAACTGAGTGATCCACCAATTTTTTTCCAAGCTGCAATTTTCAAATTAAGAAATATTTCCTCAATATTGTTTTGCTTCCCGTTAGCTATTTGTTTTGGCCAAGCTTCTTTGATGGTTGAATGTTTTATATTTAGCTCCTTCCCATTTTTCACGCCTTTATTTTGGACTATGTACTTTTGTGCTCAGTTGGCAAAGCATCACACACCTGATTTGTCACACACTGAAATAACATGTTGAAGGAGTGTTTGGTAACAAGCCGTGATGTTGAATCATTTGGTTTACATATTAGTTGATTTTTAGACAGCTTTTTCCTCATTTATATCTGGGCACTTATATAGAATGTGTAGCTAAATGTTACAACTCATAACAATAGTAAACTCACCAGAGACTTTAGAAAGAGCAAGTGGCTTTCAAGGTCTGTTTTTGTTTCCTATGCACCTGTTTCCCTGGATTGAATTTGACAGATTGTTTTTATTTGAGTATTTCTGCATTCCTCTCTTGCACTGATCCAGTCATTTGCAACCCTTGATGTATGAGGAGTTAACAGAAATAGCAATTATGCTTCTATACTGCCTCGTAGCGTTAGTGCACTTTCTGGGTAGTTCACAAGTTAATTAGCATTTTTGCCCCCAACATGTTATGTTCTCATTTTACCAACCTTGGAATGATGGAAGGCTGAGTCAACCTTGATCCCTGTGAGGATCAAACTCACAGCATCAACAATTTTGGCTGCAGCACAGGAGTTTAACCATTGCATCACCAGGGCTCTTAACATTTGTCTTCTTGAGACAGTGATTGAGAATCAGCCGTCAGAGAATATTCTGGGGGTTCCCAACCTTTTCAAGCAGGTCGCACTCAGTCAGCTTCAAGGACCAGACAACGATTTTGCCCTTCCTGCATGATGGAGATGGCCATTTTGTCCTAACAGCTTCAAAGGGGTGGGCGTTTTATTTCTTGAATACCCTTGGAGGGGTGGGGGAGCCACGTAAAATGGTGCCGTGGGCCAGATCCGACCCACAGGCCTTCGGTTGGGAACTCCTGGTATACTGTCATATCTGAGAAGCAAGAATTGGCAAAAATGCAATAATTTTAGTGGAATATATGTGGTAGGTTTTCTTCCTAATGTTGATAGGATTCTCCTCAATTACCTTAGCTTTGGTAAACCATCAAGTCATAATTGAAAGACCATGTTTTCAGATTATGGTTATGCAGGAGCTTTGGTTAGCTCTAATGCTGGTTAACATTGATATCAAAATGACAGCATATAATTCTGTACCTTGTGTCTGATTACTTAACTAAGAAACAGACATCATAACATGCATTAGCCCTTAGAAACTATAACTTTGAAAAAAATGTGTCCACAAGAACTAAGATAGTGTTTGGGATCACTTAGGCTGCTTCTGTGCATTTGCAAAGCCTCCATGAAACCTTGGGTCTTTGAGATATTTATCAAATTTGCAGCCATCCTTCCTTCTTCTCCGAAGCCAAACCCAGTTCCTACGGATGACTACTTTTTCTGCTTCCCCTTTTTTTCTGTGAAATTCAACCATGTATACAAGCAGTTCTAAGGCAGGTTTCTATCCAGACTTTAACCACATTCAGAACCTCATCGCTACAGAGAGTTTACTGTAAAGTGCGTCCACCACAGACGTGCCACAAAGGATGTGCTTACTCTCTTGCGTTAATGGCTATTGGCGGTGGCATCATTGTTTTTGCCTTTTCAATTGATGTGGAAATCTCTTAATTGATTCTGTTGATCTTTCTTATTCCAATGATGCTTGACTAACAATAATAATAATAATTTCGTGTCAGAAATTATTCTGGGTTGAAAGGATTTTTGCGGAAGAAACTCCACTCAGGGGACGCCTAAATGAGGCTGGGGCAGAGATGAGAATTCGCTCCATCATGCAATACCCAGGTCTCAAACTGCCAACTTGCCAGCCTTCCAGCTAACAAGGCGAGCTTCTTAACCACTGAGCCACCACAGCCCATTCCAATGATGCTTGACTTAACAGATAGTACAGTTATCCTGTAACTTAAAATAAGACATCAGTAATTTTGAAAATAAATATAGGAAAGTCTAATTTTGGAACAATCCTATATATCTAGTATTTATTTATATCTAATATAAAAACCTGCAACTTGTTTTTAGATTCTGTCTCCAGGAATCGGAGGCTTATAACTGCTTTCCTCATCTTGCTATATGGAAATGGAGAGGAACTGTGATAGTTCTATCACAGCTCTATTATGTGAGGCAAGTTGGGTGAAGGTTTCACCAGACAAACTCTTTTGAAGTGGCTGCTGTTTTTGCTTGCTAGGTCTCTGGAAATGTCAGCTGGATCCTCTATGCATCTAACCTTTGCTTGGCTTGAAAGCTTAAGGGAAGTATCTGTGGCTTTTAACTGTTTGGTTGACCCTCAGTGACTCACAGCTCTGCCTTACTTTTGCCAGCATTCCTTCATACGATTTCAAAACACAAACGACTTGCTGTACTTTTAAGTCTAGCCCACTCATTGTGACATCTGATGTGGTGGCTTGAGTTCATTAAAGTAAATGCCACAATAAGCCTTTACAGTTTTCACAAAGTAGTCTTCATAGTAGCTCAGCTATCTCTTTTAAGGCCTCCTTCCACAATTAGCTTGTATGGTGCATACAGTTGAAAATTTAACATTTATTATATCCCTCGACACCCGATGAGGTAGAAGAAGTAGGAAAGAAGAAGAACATTTGTTATATCTTTTCATTACATTTTATGGTCTACATGCAAAATACTGTACAGTATATTATAGAAATAGATACTGTGAGGTGCCTTTTAAGTTATCTCAAAATAATTCATCTAAATAAAGTAAAGGAAAATGACAGGTATAATTGTCCATTTGGTTAGCTTTGTCCCATTCCCTTTAGCATACTATGCTTGCCTACAGTTAAGCACAGTTAACATGATTTATAGGAGCACGTACTATGTGGCTGTGTCTTTTCTAATAAACCGTGTGTGTGTGCGGGCGCGCGCATACACACACACACACACTCAAACAAAAACAAAGGATGTTTACATAGGTGGAGTCATTTGAGAATAATTTAGAGGTCCACTAGTTCATTAGCTCTGGCACCGATTGCCTACTGCTTTATTTAGGTCCTTGGCACAAACTAGAGCAAATCACTGGTTTCTCAGATAAATTATAGCTACCAGATTTCATCCTTGGGGAATCTCAAGCATTTTTTTTAAAAAAAGTCAACAGTATAGCCAATGACATAATTATGTTCCAAGAATACCATCTTGTTTTTGGCTTCTACTCTTTTCCCTTTCTGTGTGCTCCACCAGATTTCATAAATTATATATCACAGGTTCCTTGTAACAAACCTCACATTAAATTTAGTGGCAGTGAATTAAGCAGTACAGATTAAATATAGCAACAATTGCTGTAGACCCAGTGTTAACAATATGTAAGCTTTTTCTTCTAGTTACCAACTGAGCCACACCCTTATAAGCAAGGGTGGTAATTTAAGGAGGAAGGCATGCGTATTTCAAGAACTAGGGTGGGTTCTACATTGACCAGAAATGGAATATCAAAACAAATACCATGACAAAACCAAATCTTTTGCTCTGCTAGTGACTAGCCTCAGGCCATCAGGAGAAGATGGGACTCTCTGGAAAAAACAATACAGTAATGCTGGAGAAACTGGAAAGCTCCAGGGAAAAAAGGATTGTCTAGTATAGGGGTCAGCAACCTTTTAAAGTCAGGGGCCAGGTCACAATTCCTCAGACAGTTGAGGGACCTGGACTGGTGGTTCCCCCGCTGTAAATGCATCCATGGGAGCAGCAGTTGGAGCGAGGGCAGGGGCTAAATGATTTGGTGCCGCAGGCCAGATTCAGCCCATAGGTCATATGTTGACAACCCTGGTTTAGTGTAAGATGGACTGAATAAATAAATAAAGTCACAACATTGAGTTTGCAAGCCTGAGCCAGGGTTATTATAAGACCTTTGGAGGTCATTAATTTTTAATCTCACCATTAGGTTGGAAATACTGTACAGTAAAACCTCGGATAACGCTAAAACTTGGTACCACAAGTCTTAGTGCTATCTGATTTTCAATGTTATCTGATGCATGCATTGGATAACGTTAAAATCCTATGGGATGCATCAGATAACATTAAAACTCCATAGAGATACATTGTAACCGGCACAGGCTTTAGCGAACGTTATCTGATGCAGCTCATAGGATTTTAACGTTATCCGATGCAAAAAATTTTCCAGATTGCTTAACGTTATGCGGTTTTAGCGTTATCTGATGCAAACGTTATCCGAGGTATTACTGTACCATGAGGTCATATAAAAACTACAGTGAGCATCTGTATTCCCTGTACATTTGTAGAGAAATACAGTTTGAACAAATCTACCAATATGAATATGTAGTAAACTTTTACTCAGGCATTTGGGGCTCTTATGAGTGCCTGAATATTGGGGGCAGAGGGGTGAGAAAAATAAACTTCATGCTCTTTTCCTGTTGGTGATGGAATATCATCCCGGCGTTTTGCCTTATAGCACCGGCCGGGTAGGTCGGGGGACTTCAGAACCAGCACGGATCAGGTCCCCAGACCTCCCCAGAGGCGGCAGGGGCTCCAAAGAGCCCAAAAAAAAAACCAAACAAATAGAACTTGTTTTTTCCACCCATTTTGGGCTCCCCACCGCTACTGCCGCCTCTAGGGAGGTTGGGGGACCCGATCTGTGCTGTTCCCGATGGGGTAGGTCTGCGGACCGCATTCCCTTCACAAGCAAAGGGCTACCCGACATTGGGATAGCCCTTTGCGTCCGAAGGAAACCCCTACAGGGGCGGGTTGGCTGGGAAGCTGACGGGGGAGTCCCCCATCGCCTTTCCAGCCACCCCGCCCCTGCGCTCGCAGATGTGGGGTGGGTGGGAAGCCGACGGGGGAGTCCCCCTTCGGCTTTCCAGCCACCCGGCCCCTGTGCCCGCAGCTGTGGGGTGGCTGGGGAAGCCGAACGGGGGAGTCCCCCATTAGCTTCCCAGCCACCCTGCCTCTGTAGCTGCATGGTGGCTGGGAAGCCGAACGGGGAGCCCCCGTTTGGCTTCCCTGCCACCCTGCTGTTACGAACTATTACCTCAGATAACGCAAACAGATCGCTATCCGATGCAAATTTTTTTAAAAAAATTTACATCATTATCCGATTTTAGCATTATCCGATGCAATCGTTATCTGAGGTATTACTGTACTTGGTTTTTTATAGTAGCCTTTGTTAAAATCCGTGATTTTTGTCTTAGGTTAGAACTGAGAATATGTAGCATTACGCAACATACATTCTCATAGTCAATGTTACATGTTATTCTCTACTCTGACTTGCATTGCTTGGTTTATTCAGGGTTTTTTTCATCTACTCATTAAGTGTGTCTAAAAAGCTTCACAAATAAGTATTTAACATTTACATCTATGAATGCAAAAGACAAATGACTTCGTCTAAATTGTTGATTTTGAAGGACATGCTTGGGAGTTAGATTCAGCTGTCTGTACCAAGACCAAGGGACCATCATTGGTGTTTCTTACAAAAGAAAACACACTGTTGTTCAGTTTTGAACATGGCAGGTATGCTACTTAGCTTGAAGAGTGGCATTTGTCTTCTATACATGAGTGCTTTTTGTCTTTAGATGCTTCACCTAACAGGACTGGGTGTAAGAACTAGTTTATGGGAGCAGTTTAGCCTTTAATTTTTATCCCACCTGATACGATTTTTCTCTTTAAGAGATGTTTTATGAAATGGGCACACTTTTTAAACTTTAAAATAAACTGTTACTTTTAAATTCATGCTCCTCTCCAGAGCATTATTTTTATAGCAATCCCCCCCCCCCCGCCCAAGTACACAAAATAATTGAACATGCTTTATCTTCTTAACCTTTACAACTATTACTGTGAGTTACCGAACTATTATCTTCCTTGTCCTGTTAGGTGTATGACAAAAAAGGAGATGGAGGATTTTCAAAACTCACTCCCACTAAAGGTCATAAATGAGTTGAAATAAGAGCTGAAATACATCACATTGCAAACAAAAATTCGTCTAGTCAAAGCAATGGTATTCCCAGTGGCAATGTATGGTTGTGAGAGCTGGACCATTAGGAAAGCTGAGCACAGAAGAATAGATGCCTTTGAGATGTGGTGCTGGAGGAGAGTTTTGAGAGTCCCTTGGACAGCGAGGAGAACAAATAGGTCAGTCTTAGAAGAAATCAACCCTGACTGCTCCCTTGAAGGTCAAATAGTAAAGATGAAGCTAAAGTACAGTAAAACACCAGATAACACTAAAACTTTGTTCCACAAGTCTTGGCGTTCTCCGATTTTTGGTGTTATCCGATCCATGTTAAAATCCTATGGGATGGATCGGATAACGTTAAAGCTCCATAGAAATACATTGTAACTGCACAGGCTTTAGCGGTTGTTATCCGATCCATCCCATAGGCCCTTAACGTTATTCGATCCAATTCTCCCCTGCCCTGATTACTTAACATTATGTGATTTTAGTGTTATCCGATCCAATCGTTATCCAGTGTTTTACTGTACTTTGGACATCAAATGAAAAGAGAGGATTCATTTGAGAAAGCCTTGATGCTGGGAAAGGTGAAGGGCAAAAGAAAAAGGGGATGGCCAAAAATGAGATGGTTAGATGGTATTGTGGAGACAATGGGCACAGAACTGAGCGAGTTGAGGAGGATGGTGGAGGACAGAAGTGCCTGGCGGACAGTGGTCTATGGGGTTGCAAAGGGTCGGAATCGACTGTGTGACTCAACAACAACAACAAAAGAGCAGACCAGATCTCTGATGTTTTGCAAGCTTACCATAATCCTAGATATCAGAAAACAAAATAAAACAAAATAAAAAACACTGTAGCACTTTAAAGACTAACTGCTGTATTTTTATTGTTAGCTTTCATGGATCAAGTCCACTTCTTCAGACAAAGAGTGAAACTTACAGGCATGGTTTTTATATACCAAATTCAGGGGGTCAAAGGGAGAAGGGGTGTGGTCAAGCAAGATGACAGAAAAGCAAGCACAAGAGTGCAGCTTCACACAGCCTAATCCTACAGTGGCTAATCTGAACAGTGGGTCATAAATGCATGTGCATTTTGAATTTGCTATACTTGATAAATGTCTCAATTGAAAATGAGTGTGCCATATGTGAGCTAAGATAGCTTGGCAGTCTCTTGGAATATATTTGATGTGATTTACTGTACTTGATGATGTAGCTATCAAACAACAAACATGGGAAGCTGCTTTATACCAGGTCAGCCTGTTCAAAATTCTATATTCTAAATACTGTAATAGGCTTTTCAGGTTCTGAGATCATGCATCTCTGCATCTCTGCATTGACTTACAGTAATTACTGTGAGTGAGTGTATAATGGAGAATTTGTGAGTGGTGGATAGTTTCTGCTTCTTCAGATTCTGTTGGGCTGAAGGTACCATCAGCCCTCACCACTGGCTAAGACTGATGAGAAGGGTAATCCACAATACTTGGAGGGCTCCAACTTGCTCATGCCTATAAATATGGAACCTGCACCTGTTTTTCTACTGAACTATGGTACAATCAAGATGTAAACTTGTTCCAAAGTACATCATAAGGGCTGTGATGGCACCGTGGTTAAGATGCTGAGTTTGGTGACTGAAAGGTTGGCAAATCAGCAGTTTCAAGACCTGTGTACTGCACAATTTATTTATTTATTATTTATTTATTTACTCCAATTTCTATACCGCCCTACTCGGCTGGGCCGACTCAGGGCGGTTCACAAGCAAAGAGTAAACAGTAAACAATGGAGTGAGCTCCCGTTGTCTGTCCCAGCTCTTGCCAACCTAGCAGTTCCAAAGCAAGAAATTGCAAGTAGATAAATAGGTATCACTTTGGTGGGAAAGGCAATAGCATTCTGTGCACTCCAGCATCTAGTCATGTCTGCCACATGACCATGGAAACATCTGCAGATCCAACAGTGGCTCTCTGGCTGTAAACAGAGATGAACACCGCACCCTAGAGTCAGATATGACTGACTTTTGGGGAATGAAGACCTTTAGGCACCAAAAGCTGAGGTCAATTTTTAAAAAGTAAGAGAAAGCTGCCAACCAAAAAAAAAATGGACTTGGAGCAAAAGCATTCTTTTTTGCTTACACAGTAGAACCCGTATAGCGATTTTAATCCATTCCATGGAGCTGATCGCTGTGGAGTTTTCATCATTGTACGATCTTCCATATGGGAAAACTGTACAATAATGTTTGGCGCTAAGCAGTTTTTCCCATTGGAAAATCGTTGTTCGGATTTTCCCATAGGAATGATCGCTATGTGGAACAGCTTTCCCCCCGCCAAGCCTCACCGCTGTACGATTTCATCACTGTATGGGGCGATCACTATATGGAGTTTTACTGTGTGTATCATTTGGTTTTTTAAAACAATGTAGCTGTAGTTTTATGAATGTGTATTTATAGATGGGGACTGCAGTGACTTAATGGTTAAGACTCTGAACTTGATGACTGGAAAGTCACAAAGTTAGCAGTTTAAGGCCCAAGTGCTGCACAGTGAAGTGAATTCCCAGCTAGATAAGTAGGTACCACTTTGGTGGAAAGGTAAACAGTGTTCTGTGCACTCCAGTGTCTAGTTATGCCTGCCACATGTCCACAAAAACATCTGCAGTTGCTGACAGAGCTGGTTCTTAGTTCAAATTTATATTGCCGCCCACTCGCCGTGGCGACTCAGTATCTACCATGGTGTGTCACCCAGTATTTTATAGATCATTTCATAACAAATGGCCGTTTGCTTGTAAAAATTGGACCATTCTGTGTAACCATCTAACAAGATTTCAGCCAACATGTCACATATATATAAGCTGCTGATTATTATGTCCTGTGGCTTTTCCAGATATAAATCTTTAGTTTACATTATTACAATTCAAATTCTGGTTTGTGGTTGGGTGTTTTGTACTGTTGAAATCTTCAGACATATATAAGAGAAACCAATTTGTAATACAATCTCGTTGTGTAGTCCCTCAGTTCTAGCCACTTGTCCTGCTATCATAAGTGGCTGCAATGCCAACATAATAACATATCTTTGTGTGTTTTCCCTGGTGTAGCTGTCATAGTTTCTTACCCAAAGCACTAATATGCAAGCATAGGAGTTCCAGTAAATGTAGTTTTCCTATACGACTGGAATTTTATAAATTAAAATATCCTCTCATTTCTTCTTGCAGGGTTTCTTGGATTACCAAGCAGTGAACCATCAGATCATAATCTTGCGCCTCTTGCATTACATTGTCCGCCTCATATGGAGAATGCAGTGACTAATGCCTTCAAGAAGTATTTGGAATTGTTTACTTGTTTCAAACCACAGTGATCATGACCAGTTTTCTCAATGCTGTTAACAGACCCCACCTGAATTTAGGGGTACAATCCAGCAAATGAAAGAGAGAGAGGTCTGAAGGCAGTTTGGGCCCTTTCCCCCCTAAAAAGAAATTAAAAACTTTTTTAAAAAAAAGGATTTCAAAAGAATGGAAATTCCCAGTACACAATAATGATGGATTTCTTTGAGCTGGACCACCTTTTTTTTTTTAAGATGGAGAATTTCATTCAAGAATAGACCTGACATCATTTTCTCACTGAAACTTTAATAAAACTATGCTATATAAAGCTTTCAAGAAAATCATTGAAATGTTTTGGAAACATCTAAGTTGCTGTTATGTCTTGCAAAAGAATTGGCTGAGCCAGCTACTTTGGAAAGCTGCCTTAGTTTTGTATTGAGAATTTACTGTACAGTTTCCTTTAAAAAAAATCTTCCCATGCAGTGAGAGGCCAGACTTTGGTAACAGATCCTCTGTTGAATCCAAATTTACTTCCATGCACAAATATGTATCGTTCGCGGAAGCTGGTGATAGCAAGATGAATGAACTGGCATTTGTGGTTACTCCCAAAAAGAAAATTATCTGTGCCATCTAAAATTCAGGTGCCCTTATATGTTATACTCGCAGAAGCTGTATATATTTGCAGCCACCTGCTGTGTAAGCACCAGTTTGGATCTCACATTGTGCAAAGCTTCTCTCAGCCCAGAGGAAGGAATCTTGAATTTGCTTTGAAAGTTGAGATTAAACTGTGAAAATTCTATCGGTCCAAATAATGACACCAGGTTGCCTTTTACAATTTTCTTCCTATATTACTTGTATAGACAAATGTGTGTATTCTGTAACATACTAAAGTGGGAAGATGGGAGGGGGGCAGTATAGCAATAAGTCATTGCATGTGGGTGAAAGCAGTTCCTACATCTGTGCAATATTGCCCCATGTTGTTATAACAGGGTCCTACTGCATAATTCCAGGCACTGTTTTGATCCTGCCTTTGATATTTTACTGTTCTTTAAATCCAGTTTTGGTGTCTTTGTGTGTATGTTTTAAACATTCTGGATATTTTTATTGCCTTTTGTTCCTGAAAGTATGTTGTCGTGAGAGATGACCTAGGAACCATAATGTGGAATGTATAAGGACTACTGACTCTTTTGCATAGGTTTAAGGTCAATAGCAACACTATTCAGATTGATCAGTGGGTCAGAACTCCAAAAGATCAGAGCAGGAACAAAATTAGCCCGGGGGAGGGGGGGAGGTGGTTTTTTTAACAGGTGGTAACTTTTTCTTTCCTTTTAAGAGCACCATTTAAAAAAAAATAGGCAACTGGCGGCACTTTTGGGCTCCCCAAAGGCTTATCATGTCTTCATTAAGATTATTTTTTGATGCACAAAGCAAAATTCTGAACTACAGGAAAGCTACTTCAAACATCTGAATATGCAGCTTTAAATAAGGTAGCACATGCAGTGCATATCCCCCCCCCCAAAAAAAAAAAAATGATAGGAAGAGGTACAGACAGTGATCCTCAAACTGGTAAGGGATTGGTGCATAGGAAGGATGGTCTTGGAAAATCACCTTTTTAAATATGTGTAGCACCTGGGAAAGATCCACACACCCTTCCTTTTTTCAGAGAAGGAACTCCCAGTTCAGCCCACAAAGAGCAGGATAATTCCAGCAAGCATAGGATCTGTGTGCAGCTCAGCGGGGACAGAGACCAGGAGGAGAACCTCTCACTGAAATTTTGTGCTTAGCCTCCCGTCTCCATTTACAGCTTTATCCAGAAGCTGCCCTAATATTACCATAGGAAGCTGCCTTATACATTTTTGTCCACACTTCACCTCAATAGGATTGCAGGAAACTGCCATATACCAAATGAGACATACTGATCTATACTGTCTAACAGTTGTTCCTTCTCAGTCCTCTATCTGGAAATGAGATTTCATGGAGGTATTTTTTGCTGCAAAACACATGATCTACCATTAAGCTACAATATTTTTATCTGTTAGTGTTGCACAACTGAATAGGAAGGCAAGAAGCCCTCTTCCCTGGGCGAATCTGTAATTGGCTGATAAGTGGCTGCCCATTCTCAGTGCTGATAAAGACAATAGGTGCCTGGTCAACAGTCTGAAGGCATATTGTCCGGGGATGGACGGGGATAATAACTCCCTAACCTCTCCAGCCACCATGGACAAATAGAGGGGAATTCTCAGAGTCATAGTTTCTGAATCATTCAGAAATTGCATCATAGTTTGTGAAGACATTGTAAAGTTTATATTTGCATCCAGAAACACATTTGCCTTTAAAAATAAAAGATCTTGAATTCTTAGCATAGTGAATTCTTCACTATGTAAAAAAAATTATTAGAAAGTCAATAAGGTTTAAGTACCTCCAATTTTTTTTAAAAGAACCAAACTATTAAAATGTCATTAAAGCAGCAACTTGAGCATGGATTTATACAATGATTCTCTTCCTTAAAAAGAAACTAATGCTTCCATGAAATCTCTCACTGTGCTTTCTTGATTTATTAATTTTATGCCAAAATCAATCCTGTGCCTATCTACTCAGAGATGAGTTCTATTCCTTTGAATAGATCTTACTCCTAGTGAGGTGGAATAGGACTGAAATCGAAATTGCTTCAGCCTTTGACTTGTTAGATGTCATAGATAGTAGTAAAACCCAATTAGTGTGAAAGTTTGAGGAACAAATTTGGAAGCAGCAATTGATTTTATAGGAAATGAGCAAAGAATTAACCTATGCTACACCACATTATGGTAAAATGGTTATGTGTGGATTTGTTTAAAAGGTTCTGCTTATGTAAGTGCCCCTTATTTTACTATGATCTTGTAGTTTTATCTGATCAACTACATAATAATGGTGCAGAGACTTTGCACAAAGCAATGGTTTAATTCAGGCTTACATGAAACAAGTTCCCAAACTTTATGCCACCTTTCTCTGATTTCACCTACAGAAAAATGTTCCAATTTCTTGCAAAAAGTCATAGTCTTTTCTGAGCTGTGTCAAAAACATACAAAGTGGTATTCATCTTGTGACACAAATTCACTAGAAGAAGTGAAGTGGAGTCTATAAAAGCTGCACTGCACAAAGAAGGATCTAGCCCCAGTATTTTTGTAATAACATTGGGTGAAATTCTGTCACTTTGTATGGTGGGTTATGTTAGAGTAGACCTCCTGGATCAGTGGAGATCTGTTGAGTCAGTTCCATTGAGTCAAATTGACCTACTGTAGGTGTGACTTTGTGCTGTGTTAAGGTAAATCGCAACTAGAGTAGGCCAATTGAATCAATGGCATTTATGGAGAAGTTGACTCTTAAATTTGATTCAACGAGTCAAGTTTAGTGTGATTTACTGTGCTAAGGAACAAGACTTGAGCCACAATCTGCTGTTTTGTTAATTTTGGCCGATGGTTAGGATTTTCAATGTACAGTAAAACCTCATATAACACTAAAACCTGGTTCCACAAGTCTTCGTGTTATATGATTTTTAGTGTTATCTGATCCTCTATGGGATCCATAGAGATACATTGTAACCACACAGGCTTTCGCGGTTGTTATCTGAAGCATCCCATAGGATCTTAATGTTATCTGATGCAATTCTTCCCCCCAGATTCCTTAATGTTATGCGATTTTCGTGTTATTCGATACTAATGTTATATGAGGTATTACTGTAATTTGTTCTGTTAAAATTAACCAAAACTTTCAACATGGGTCAGCAACTGGATTTTTGCAGATAGTTCCGTAGTACTCCAATTGATAACATGTGATGGGAATTTTTCAAAGCATTCAGATAGACGGAAATAAGAAGATACCTTTTTTTGTTTCAGCTTTACCAGTGTTGATACTCAACTTTTAAACAAAAAAAAATAACTCCTCCTGATTGGAAGTTTACCAAGTAATTTTATCTAACTATAGGAATACAGACCTGCTGTATTTCAGTTTAGCGGTATTTTCAGTAGAAGTGGTGATTCATGCTCTTTGAAGCTAAACTGTCTCACCTTGGTTGTCACCACTGACCCACAACGATGCTGTCTAAAAATCACATTTGTGAGTAGTTGACGTATTTCACAACTCACCAAAGCGCAATTTCTGTTTAGAGTAACCTTTTACTCATGCTTCTCTATTTAGAGCACCCTGATTTTAATTCCTTTTAATGAAAAAAATTCTCCTGTATGTATCTTCAATCAGTGGGTTGGATCTAGGGAGTTTCTGCATGCACCTGTACTTATGACACCCTGCCTTAAGAATTGGTTTCACTGGAGTGTTAGAGGAATGAGGAACTGCTGTGGAAAGAGTAAAGATGGAAAAGTCCCAGTATGGAACTAGTAGCTTGTGCATGTTGCTTTTGATCCCACCCAACTAACACTTTTCTCCCCTCTTCTAAGGCCCGGCTGGCCCAGTGCCTTGTGATGTGTACACATCCATATGTGCTAACCATTCACATGGGAATGCAATTACTTGCTGCCATGGCTTCAGGCAAACGTATTGTAAGCCTAATAAATACTTTTAAAATTCTGTGAATTATAATGTAACCAGTAAATGACAAAATGTTGGCACCGTATGGTCCAAGCCTAAATTTGTCTTGTTTTTCAAGAAATCACTAACAGACCTTAATCTATAACAGTGATGGCAAACCTTGGCACTCTAGCTGTTCTTGAACTTCAATTCCCAGAAGCTCAAGTCTCTAAATCCACATGAATGCGTTTAACTGTGCGTACATGCAGTGAACCTGTTCGTGTGGATTTATACAGACTTGGGCTTCTGGGAATTGAAGTCCAAGAACAGCTGGAGTGCCAAGGTTCACCATCACTGATCTATAATGTATATCTATATGTATCTTTCAAAGCTACATTGTAAAAGCCCCAGTTGTTTTTCATAGTTCAGTGCAGGTTTTGTGCCTTGACAAGCCCACTGTGTCTTCAGTAGGATTGTGGGTTTTTAAAATCTTGATGCATCTAATCTTGTCTCCTACAAGAATTAAAAAAAAACTTTTTTAGAAAATCTTTTTTTTAAATCTTCCTGCCAAAATATTTTATGAAGAATTGTTGTTGTCATGGAGAACCAGAATCAAAGGTCTTTGTAGAGAAATTGTGTCTACTACAACTTTCTGTACTTTTTTTTCCTTTCAATGACTGTAAATATTTGAGTATTTATTAGAATAGATCAGTTGTTCTTATCTGAGCCAAATGTTACCTGTGTGCAATGTTTCCTCTTTTCTAACGATGTCATGTAAGATTTTTTGTATAGAAGCAGAAGTAAATTTCTTTATACTTTTTTGTAGAATTTACTTTGTTAAATACTATAGATTACTTTTTTCCTTTGTAATTAATGCACTCTACTGTTCATAATGCTGTAACTTGTAGAAATGTTGTATATTTATTTTCTGCTTATTTAAGTTCTTGTAAAGTCTTCTTGTTTTTCTTCGAATTTTACCAAGTATATATGGAAATAGTGATTGATCAGTTTAGAGCACTGTCTACTAGTTTGGGATAATTGATCCTGTCTTGCATTCTTTTTAAAACCTTTTGGTTTCCTACCACCTTTTTTTTCCACCTCCCTTATCTTACTAGGATGATCAAATATGAAATGAAGACAGGGATGAGGACTCAAATCTCTCGTTGGGGACGAACTGCACATACTCAAGACCCACATCTCATTTATACTTTTACTAGGAATTTCTTCCGGATAACTCAGTGGGGACTGAAGACATTTATTAAAGCATCATGCAGTGCTCTGAACTAGTTAGTCTTGAAAGGATAGATATGCCCTGAAGTCACTTGCACATACCATGTGTCTAAAGAGAATCCAGCTGCCCTCAGCATCCCATCTGAAAAGTAGATTTATGTAGAGAATTCATTAGGTGCCTGTTCACAACCTTTCTGGTGCTTCCTGTTTCTTCCTTTGATCGTGCTTACATGAAGGGTTGTTAAGACCTCATCCTTGACCTCAATTTATGTAGCACAGGATATGGCTGTTATACCTCATGAACAAGAAGTACCTGCAGTTTATTCAAGAACTACTAAATTTTTAGGGGAAGACTGAAATTTTGCACCCTGGTTTAAAGACCACTAGTTACTGTATGGCAGCACCTTGTCATCAGGTACAAACATCAATGTAGCACTGATCTTGTACTGATTGATCACTAACGTGTTTCATAGAACCCAGCATATGTAGCATTTTTATTGCAGTTTCCCTGGCTTACTTGTGTTTTGCACTGATGAAAATTTGACAGGGTAATTGCCACTTTACTTGTGCAATACTGCTGTAAATAACTGCAGATCTTTTTTTAAGATGCAATCTTTTATGTTCTTAATAATGAATTTTATATAAATAAAACTTTCAACTATGCATTGTGTGCTTCATTTCCCTTTTACTTAATAGCAGATTTTTAAAAACCAGGATTGCTCGTTTTTACAGTTGGGTTGCTATGTGTAGAAATGTAGAACTGTGGATTAGCTGGAACAATTTGAGCCGGAATGTAAATGTAGCCCTTAACATGGGCATAACGAAGAAATCTTCGAGGAAGACTGCTCGTGTTACAAGGCAATCTGCTAAATATCTAGGTTAGAATCCTATGAGGAAACATGGTGAACAAACGTTCTGTGACTGGAATGCTCAATGTTTATTCCTCCCAATCTCTGGCTTGCAGTTATGCATGATGGAGGTCTCTGCTGACAGCAGTAGGCTTTCTGCTTGTGCAAAGTTTGCAAATTCACAGAAGAGCAATTCTGTGCATGGTGCAGATTAAACAGGATATTGATCATTGTATTTAGCCAGTTCTGAAGAAGGTGGTATAGAACCCAGCAATCCATGTTGCCTCTGAAAAGAGTGTAAAGTGCTTGGGTGCTTCATAGTTTTTAAAGAAGTTGATGAAAAGGGTCTCCTATGTTTGCTCCATATCTTATTTGTTCTACCTTAAGGAACTGGTTGGGCATATTATCAGAAATTTCCCTGACATAAAAAAGAGACTCCTTAAGAGTTTGTTTTAACCGCAGGCAGGATTTAATGCTAAAAACGATGAAGCAAGTGGGGGGGGGGGAGGCAAAACACACAGAGCAGCATGTATTGGCTACAGCTAACAGTGGAAATGTTCTGGCCATTAGCACTGCAGAGAACAGCAGTGAAGGACCTTCATGCTAAGAAGTTAGCATTTTGAATGTAAGCCTTGGTGAATTCCCCCCGGCCTGGCCCCCGGCTTTAAAAGGTTGAGAAATCCTGGTCTATGTTGTACTCCCTCCTAGCCAATTTTAGAGCTTTCACATGAGTTCTACAGCATTTTTGACAGCAACCAGGTTGTCTGCTGTGGGAGCTTTCCTCCACTTGTTCTCTAGCTGCTTTAAACACTTCAGAACTCTTAAGCTATCATTGAACCACAGAGCAGGGTGAGCTCTGAATTGCATCAGCATTTAGCAGCAATAGTGCCCACAGTGTACCAATTATCTACCAGAGCAGATACAGTATCACCCTCAAATGTGGTAGGAAACCCTCGCAAAGTTTTCTAGAAACCAATAGGACCCATCAGCTTGGAAGGGTGGACCATCATAATGAATCGAGGCTCCACACAGGGGTGGAGTATCAACTCCACCCTGAAGTGTAGCAGAAAGTGATCTGATCAAGACAAAGAAGTGGTGACTCAGAATCCCCATCCCTACAGACACTAAAACCCTATCCAAACCCCCTAATTTTCAACATTAAAAATGGGAAGGAAAGGCCCTGGCCAACCCAAAATAAACCCAGTTTAATCCTCCCTGCACACTTAATCACTAAGAGCCTATCCAAATAACCAGATGTAACAGAAAGAAAACCCAATGGGAAACTCCCAAGTGAGGCTAAAGACACCTAAGGGACAAGCCAACTAGTAAGTTAACTAATAAGTTCCTAATTACAATAAATTAATAGCTGAAAGTTTGCAAAAAAAATTATAATAATTCCCAGTCTACCTTGCTACTTCCTCATTAAACAACCCTAATTATCCCAAATAAATAAAGCATATTAAATAATATTAATCAACTAAAAACAGCCAAATTCTAAAATCAGAGCCCAGTTGACACCTCTCCCATAGAGTATACAAATAAAAATGTAAAGAATTAAAAGTTAAAAGAGTTTAACTAGCAGATAGCTAACTGCATTCCCTATCACAAACAAATTAAACCAAACACAAGCCATGTAATTCATCCATCACATCAACAAGAATACATTTATCTAAATCAAATTTCATTCCAAACTCATTTCAATCATTCTTCAAAATCAACAACATTCAAAACTTCATTCATCCATGTCCTGTTAATATATGCACACACTCCATCTTTAACAAAGGAAACAAGCAATTACAAGCAATTACAGAGCACTTTTAATTCTCTACCATCTGTAACGATCCTAACTCATTGTCAAGCATTCACACTCAACAACCCCCAATTTATTACATTTAAAATAATCTAATCATCTGAAGTTTAAGAACCATAAGAAATCCAAGCCATCCTCCCCAGTCATGATCCCAGGTCAACTTGATCTCTTTTGCACTCAAGGAAAGTTCAAAACCAGTAAGAGAAACATCAAAGCAGTCTGACATTGGCAGCATGATGCAAGGCAAACCCTCTGTACTCTCCTCGTTCCAACACAACATCCAATAGTCCATCTACAATCTGGATTGCTCAAAAAATAAAAATCCTCAATATGTTGTTCACAAATCTCACTCTCGCCCTACAGCAACATTCTGAGAAGATCCACCTTCAGACTTCTTTCCTCAGTAAATAGTCACATTTACCATTAGCCATCATTGTCAAACCCTCTCCACTTTCTGTTAACAGTCCTAAACAAACTGCAGTCTTTTTAATCTTTGCAAAAACCAACTAACCAACCAATCGTCCTTCCCAACCCTCCCCTCTCAAACTGCCCATCTGGGATATAGTCCCACTCTGATCAGCGTACAATGGCTATTTTTTTTTTACAAGTAACCATAAATCCCAAACCAAACAAGAAAACCTCAACCCCACACAACCTTAAAACAATCACAATCAATATAAAACATATAAAGCAAACAAAGTGCACTGAACTACAGTGACAGTGAGATGTAAAATGCCATAAATTAGTTAACTAAGGATATCTCTTCAGTGTAGAGCAGGAGTTTTCAACCTACAGCCTGTGGGCCGGATCCGGCCTGTGGCACCAAATCAACTTACCCATGCCCTCACTCCAGCTGCCGCTGCTGGAATTGGCCATGGACTCATTTATGGCTGTTGTAAACACATTTACAATGGCCACAGACTGCTTTATTTACAACCACCAGTCCAGCCCGCCAACTGTCTGAGGGAGCATGACCTGATCCCCAACTTCAAAAAGTTGGGAACCTCTGGTGTAGAGTAACACATCATAATCCTGCCACAAGGGTATATAGTAAAGTAGAGGTAGACAATTTAGGCAATTCAGATCTGTGCCAGTTTTCCACCTGCAGGACCCATCACAAACCTTATTATAGTCCAAATGTTTTTAATGTTAAAATCAAAACCAAAATTGACAGAAATCCCAGTTTTGTTTTTGTTTTGGGGCATTAAGGGGCAAAATAATGTTTCGTAGAAATATGCTAATATTTGTTAGCCATGGATGATATTTGCTGATGGAGACCATCAAGGAAGCCAGAAGGAGCCTACAGCTTGCCAAAACCAGCTTTGCAGCTATCTGCAGCCCACCGATGGCACTTCATCTGTTCAAGTAATAAAGATACCCACCTACCCTGGCATCCTAAAAAATTACTCTTTCTAATGTAGCAGAAGTAGACTGTGATAGACTGCGATAGACTCAGCTTGCAGGGCTGGAGCAGAAAGCTGACAGTCAATAATAGAGTAAACATCTGAATGCTAGATTTATCATAAAACAACCTCCACTTCCAGGGGATAAAAATTTGTGTAGAATTGGGGGAGGTGGGAGGTTATCCTCTTGTTGGTAAGCAAGCCACAATAACTCTTTTACATTCCAGAAACATAACAGAATGCCTCAGTTTAGCAGCCTTCTCAATGTATTAGTCACAACAATTACCTCCTCTATGTGAGAATGGAAGATCAAATCAATTCTTGGAATAGACCAGCTCATTAAATCCTGAGAGGACAGAATCAATGGAAGGCTTTCTTCTGCAGCCTGCAATAGATATAAAATAGATTTATTGCATTATGACAGCAGCCATAATGTAATTTGATGTTTTTAACTTCTGACTGTTTTACTGTTCTTGTCTAGATGGATGGACGGGCAGGCAGATGGACAGATAGACAGACAGACAGATAGATCAAGTAACCAACCAACCAGTTGTAGCAGGGCTACAACAATCACATAGGAGAGGGGAAAATAATTACACTTTTCCTGCCTTTCCACAAGGGTGCACAGAAAGTGTTAAATATCACTATCCCACATTAGCCCCTTCAGCATTCCGGATGATAACATGGAAAAAGTCCTTGATGGGTGCAAGGCTCCCAGCGTGAACGGGATATCAGGGATCACTGCAAAATAGAAGAACCCCATAATAGGGTTCAGAAAGAAGTGTTTGGGAGGAGGTTGAGGTGCTGAAGAAGGAAACTACAACAAGTGGGCTAAATACCCTGCCTGGACATGCTCTGAAATTAGATTCTCAGCAACACTCGGTAATGATTACATATAATTTCCAGTTTTTGTCAGAATAAATGGGGGCCCTGATAAGTTCTGGGGTTAGAAAATTGGTTGTCTAAACCCTCCAAGATTGCCTTCCTCTCCCTTCACCCAAATAGGAAGTTAAGCAGGCGCTGTTGCCTGGATGTAAAAGCTTTTGGGTAACTTCATCAAGGGACTATGGTGGCTCAAGTGGTTAAGACACTGAACTTGATGACTGGAAGGCTGGAGTTCGATTCCCAAGTACTACATGATGGGGTGAGCTCCTGTTTGTCCCAGCTCCAGCCAACCTAGCAAGAAATTGCAAGTCAATAAATAGGGACCACTTTGGTGGGAAGGTAAACAGCGTTCTGTGCACTCGGGTGTTGAGGCATGCCTGCCACATGTCCATGGTAATGTCTGCAGACACAGACAGTGCTGGCTCTTTGGCTATAAACAAAGATGAGCACTGAACCCTAGAGTCAGATACGACTGGCTTTCAAGCAAGGGCGACCTTTAAATTTACCTAACCTCATCAATGACCCATTAAGAAGCTTCACAGTTTTTTGACAGTTCCTAACCAGACTTTTGCCCTGACAGAAGGCAATTAGAGTTAATCTAACAGTAAATGGGGAAAGTAAAAAGCCAGCCACAAATCTCAATCTCTATTCTCGAAAATACTTACTGTTTCTTTTAAAGAACACTATATTGGGATACCCTTTTCTCATAAGATTGCCACAGATTATTATTTGGTTTGTGTGATGATACATTTCCTCAGTTTGTGTCTTTGGTGTTTTATATGGTTTCCTATGAGGTTTCCCAATCTCCCCTTTGTACCTGAAAATTGATACTTGTAGAACTACCAATCCCAGAATCCCCCTGCCATCATGATGATGGGATTCTGGGCACTAGGCCAATGAAATCCTAAAGATTTATGGAATTTTCTGCTATCTTTAAATCTTGAGTTTGTTCATCTCAGAGGCCAGGAAGAAATGTTAGAACCAGCCTACAATTAGAGCTGAAACTTTGTTAGTATTGCAGAGAGCCATTATGCAACTCTCTTTTCCATGTTTCTGAAAAAAGTCTTCGAAAGAAACCTGAGCTAAGTCCTCAAGATGGATCACCAAACAAAGCAAGATAATGCTCGTAAACCCCAGCATTAAAAGAACCTTGTGCAGTGATGCATATGTTCATATTTGTTGAAAATTTCCCTCTTCCAGCTAGTCCTAATACTGTATCTAGTTTTGGCCTTAGACGTTGCTGTCTTTTAGGTTTAGATGTACTGAAATAACAGTGCTTAATTAGTTTGTGGAAGGGAATAACAAAAGATGAGATTTTGGTGTCCAAGAAGTGCTCCTTAATCTACAAGCCACAGGAAATCCACCTGATCAGTGCACAGCCTGCTTAACAGTTTATATAAACTGTATATAGTGGTATGTAGAACTGGATGCAAGAGCTGTCGTTGGCTTGTTCCTTCAAGCAGCTGCATTTTGGTGTGGGGAAACAGGGAGAGATAGGGTTACAGCTGGCCCGGTGCGCACTTTGCTGAATCAGCAGGTTGCCTTTGAGTCCTGGCAGGCTTCCTTCATCAAGAAGCATGAAGGAGAAGCAGTAGCAGCCACAACTCTGAGGCTGAGTGTGAAGATGTGGACATCGGGAGACAAATACAGAGAGCACGCAAGATTCAGAATGTATCTGTTTATAAGTCAAGAGCGTTTTGAGGCACGAAGGGCTTAAAATCTGTAGCAGAGCAGAAAAGACACAGCTTCTTTTGAGACTAAGCATGATATTTCTCAACGGGTATATAAAAGTTATTCTTTGGACTGCTTCAGCACACGTCAAGGGCAGCAGCTGGGAATAATCTGTTGTTTTGAACGACAATTTGCAGAATCTCCCAGCCAGCCTGGGTGGTGGGAATTGTAGTCCCTAAACCCCACAAAACCTTTTCTGGCACTCATCTAAGGTAGGAGTGGAGGAACGTCTTTTTCTGATACCCATTCAACAGTGCTGAGGGTCCTATGAAATGTTTGCTCAGTAGAGAGCATCTGATGTATTATACTGTAGTTGAATTTTTTGGAATAGCAGCCGTGTTAGTCTGTGTTTCAAAGGTATCAGAAAACAAATCAAAAATGCTGTAGCACTTTGAAGACTAACTGTTAGCTTTCATGGATCAAGTCCACTTTGTCAGACATGGGAGTGAGACTTTTTGGCATCGGTTTATACACATCAGGTACAGAATGATTGGTTAGCATAACACAGTGGTGGTGAATGTATGTCACATGTGCCGGAGGTGGCACTTGGAGCCCTCTCTGTAGGCACCCACACAGTCACTCCAGCACAGAGTTTGCCCCACCCCTCTGCCCAGCAGCCCAATGGAAGCGTTTCCTTCCTCCCCTGTTGCTGTGTTGGCAGTTTGCAATAAACAAGTGAGCAGTTCGGGCACTTGGTCTCTAAAAAGTTTGCCATCACTGGCATTACAGATGAATATATAAACCAATATGGCCTTTTATGGTTAAACTCATTAGCAAATGTTCAATGCCAGGTGTTTGTTTTGTATCCTCTTACTATTTGCAATGGGGAGGGAGGGGGGATTTGTAAATAATCCGAATACCAACATAGATCATCTGCCATTACTAGTTGTATAAAGCCATATTGATTTGTATACTTATCTGTTATACTAACCAATCGCTCTGTATCTCTGTACCTGATGTGTATAAATTGGTGGATTTGATCCACACAAGCTAACATTAAAATATAACAGTTAGTCTTCAAAATGCTACAGTGTTTTTGTTTTATGATGTATTATAGGTTCATGCAGTGGCATGAAGCTGCAGGGAACACAACATATCAACTGAATGAACTCCCCCAAGGGCAAAAGAAGAAAAAGAAAGAATAGAAAAAAGAGCAATAGAAAGAGAGAAAGACTGACAGACAGACAGAGAACACTTCTTTAAGACAGTGGGGCATCCTCTCAATGATGTTACATGTGTAATTGTTTATTCTTTGGATAACTCACTTTTCCCTCAACAGTTCACTAAGCAAAAATAAGCCATGTGACCCATCCATAAAATCAAACAAATGCAGAAGGAAGGTGATACCTCTTATTGGATCAGCAAACCAATCTGGCGCAAACATCATGCCATGAAAGTCTGCCTAATGAAGTGATCTTTGAGTCACGAAAGCTTGCAATGTTTGATTTATTGATCCTATAAAGCAAAGGTTCCCAACCTATGCCCAATGGGCCATACCCGGCCCACAGCACTATTTCATGTGACCCACCACTGCCCAGAAGTGGATATGGGCACATGTAAAACAGCTGTAAAATATGCCCACACATGAGTAAATGCGGTTATGTCAGCCGTAAATGTGCCTGTAGCTGTCATTAATACAGAAGCAGGTGCATTTACTTCCACTTCCGGGGGAGTGGTCCAGCCTGCTCAGCTGTCCAGGGTGTGTGGCCAGGCCTGCAATGTAAAAAGGTTGGGAACCCTTGTTTAAAGGGTATCACCTTTCTCCTGCATTTGTTTGACTTTTCCCGAGCGTGTTCAATATAAATTAGGCTAAGAGATAACAATCGACCAAAGTTCCCCCCAGTCTGGCCAGGTTATCCTGCTATGGTAATAGAGTAGACCATACTGCCAACAACTCAATGCCTATTCAGGCAGCGGTTAACTAACCTGACAACCCTGAGGATTAACAGCCGTGAGTGGCAAAGTCCACAGGGAAGGGTGATGGTCCCCAAGTGAATTAAATTCCACTTGAACTCAACTCAATGGGGGCAGGAGCTTCATCAATATTGGACTGAGGAGGACTTTGCCTGCCAAAAGGGCTCAGGATCAGAAAGTGACTCACGGAACATGATCAGTGCTACTGTTGTCACCCTGCAATGTAGAAGGCAAATGGAAGATTATTGCATTATATTCCCAGGATAATCATGTCTAATCACCATGAGGATAGCCAATATCCAAAATCAGACACGGGACTTGAAGAAGAAGAAAGATTACCCAGTGAACATGATGGCTGAGTGGGAGACTGTAGCCCAGGTTTCCCCAGTCCCAGTATAAAACATTTTTTTAAAGACAAAACAAGTCTGTATCTTTAGACCCTGCTGATTGAGATTGCTTTTGGGAAGTGACATCAGCTAAATTAACATTATTCTCCTCTGATTAATTCTGAGTAGGACACAAGAAAGGGAACTGGTGTCCCCATTCATCATGAGTCGAAAATGGGGATCCTTCCTGACTTATTTCTTCTTTTTCTTTTCTTTGCAACATTTTATACATGCAGTGAAGATCAGACACAGGGCACCATAACTAGGGTTGGGTTAGCTTGCCCTTCCCTTTACCTGAAGAAATCCTCCAGAAGGCTCTTGCACACTTGGATTATATAGGAAGACTTTGTCCACAGGCTGTGCTTCACTGACCACACCTTGGTCTCTTACAGAGTAGCATGCTGGTACCGATTCATAAAGAACAACAATGGAGGTGGAGTGTAACAGAGAAGCCCATTCTCTCTACCGTACATCCTTCCTTGGGCAATTTTGGTACAACTGTTATAAGACCATTTGTAGCCCATTAAGCAATCCTGTCAAGAGTGATTTCATGACCCAATGTTGTCACAGTTGTTTGCAAACTGTGACACATGGTGTAGAAACATTGCCAGGACGACAGTGTCCCCATCTCATAGATGGCAAGAAAAGCACATCATTTAATTCTTCGGATATCATTGAAAAGCATTCCTTGCCATGAGTACTATGCCACAGGTAAGGGCTCTTTCAAATACCACATGACCTAAAATAGGCCAGTTTTTGACACACACACACCCTTGTGACTTTCCGTGACCTTTGACCAACACCTCCCCTAAATCATGTGGTTTGAAGATAGATCTATGACCAGCTGGATGCAAAAAGCAATGATAATTTTGGAGTCACGTGACTTCACACTGAAAAAAACACACACGCACGCTCGCACACACGCATGCACGCACGTGACTTTCTGTGACTTTTGGTCGACCCCCTCCCTCCCTAAAATGGTCACGTGGTATTTGAATGACTCCTAAGCTGGTCATCTCCTTAACCTTACAAACAGAAGCCTTCCTGAAACTGATGCTCTCCAGAAATTCTGAATTTCAATGCCCATCAACCTCTGCCTGCCTGGTAACTTGAAAAACTTCTCACTTTTTAAAAGAGGAATGATTGCTGGATTTACTGAAAAGAAGGATTGCTAAGCTCTGAAAGCACAACAACCCCAGGGCTTTTATTGGAATCATTTAGAGAGGAATGAATCTGTCTAGTACTGAACTGCACAACAACAAAGATCAGTAAAGCAGAGGTGGAGAATTTTTAATGTTTTAGGTGCCCCTGGGCATCTGAATACATTTCTCTGCACTATCAAACAGTTGCATCCTCTGCTTCCCCAATCAATTAGAATCAAGAAGTGTGGCTAACAATGGAAAGTAAGTGACATCATGCAAACAGAGAGGGGGGAGGGAAAGAAGAATGGAGGAAAAGAAAGGAATACTGTTACATGCCTTACATTAGCATGGCTCCATCTATAAACAGGGACTGTGGTGGCTTAGTGGTTAAGACACTGAACTTGATGACTGGAAGGTCGGCAGGTCAGCAGCTCAAGACCTGAGTACTGCATGGCGGAGTGAGCTCCCATCTGTGACCCAGCTCCTGCCAGCCTAGAAGTCCAAAAGCATGAAATTGCAAGTAGATAAATAGGTACCACTTTGGTGGAAAGTAACAGCTGTCAGGAATACCATTACTCATGAGTAGAACCTTGGCCCACAAGTGGTTGGGATTCCTGCTTCTGAGCTGCCACTCTTCTAGCTATGTAACTCAGGATTTTAGCTTTCAGTAAATAGTGCATAGCCAAGTATATACTTCAGTCATCTTCTGGTATTCTAAAAGTACAGTACTGTATATTGTAATCAAAGTAAGTTTCAGAAGAAAGTATTTTAAGAGTTCAGAAAGCACATCAAAACAAAGAAAACGTCTCTAATTGTGGAAGCCTGGAGGCCCCCCTTTCTAACTGAAGCCCCTACATGTTTCTAAGTTAACAGCTCACCCTTAGCACAAAGCCCCAGATCAAGAGAAAGTTCTACTCCTCCCTCTGAGTTTTAGCTCCTCACACATGTTCCATTCTCTTACAATTCCCCTAACCTAAAGGAATCCAGCCAATGATCATACAGTACCACATGTCTATCACAAATTAGGTTTCATTTCTTCTAACCCATGAGGCTAGCATGTTTTTGAATACCAATCCTTCTAAGGAATGTGCCACAGGTCCCCACACACTTGGAAGTCTCTGTCTTGGAACAAGGCTTTGCTCAGGGTACAGTCAATACCCTGACAACAGTGTTCCATGCACTCTGGTATTTAGTCATGCCTGCCACGTGTCCATGGAAATGTCTGAGTCACAGACAGTGCTGGCTCTTTGACTATAAACAGAGATAAGCACTGAACCCTAGAGTCCGATTCGATTGGCTTTTGAGCAAGAGAGACCTTTACCTCTATCTGTAGACAAGTGCTAATGTTTTCAAATCACTTTTCTTTGTTTCTGGTTAGTCCCACACAACAGATAAATTTGATACTGCAGTACCAGGCAGCTTTAAGTAAAATACAACCATGTTGCTCCTACCTTGATCACTCTTCCCCACCCCTCCTCCTGGCTGTGGCTCACACTCTTTGTATGTTTTCATTTCTGGTTACCCAACAGCTAAACAGATCAATTTTGTGAGCAAACATTAAACCAATTAGCACCTGCAATATGTCACCAAGTTAATGGAATCTGGCTATTAACAGCTGATGCACAACCTTTCTAAAGAAGAGTTGGCTGACACATAAGGTTGCCCATTGAATGTAATAGCTTAGCAAGGAACTGAATTTGAAGCCCCTGAGCCACATTCCTACATTCTAAACCAGGGTTTCCCAATCTTTGGTTCTTGGACTTCAATTCCCAGAAAGCCTAAGTTAATTCCCCAAAGCACTGATCAGTTTGTAGGAGGCGTCTGAGAATTGAAGTCCACCGGTGTTCCACAAAACATAGTTTGCAAAACGTTGTTCTAAACATTCTACCTCCTTGGTTCTCCAGTATTTTCGTTAAATATATTTGATACACATTTTCTGTTGTTTTCATTGCTTCTCATCTTTCTTATCTGTTCCCTCTACAGAGATTCTAGAGAAAATCATTTGCTCCTTTTTAAATGGCCCAGTTCACAATTTTAGCAGCAAAATTTATGGTTCTATGGGCAGAAATATAGCATCCTAGAACCTTGAGATGTATTTATCCTGTTTCCTTTTCTTTCCCTCTTTTCTCTTATTTTTTTAAATGCAAAGAAGTCTTTGTTTTGCATAAGGCACATAAAATGTGTTTCATATGTTTTCTATTATATTGTCAAATCTTTATGATAGATGAGCTAGCACTATTTCAGGTTCATGTGTTGCCAGAGAAGATGGAAGAATTAAAGGCAGGGTGGGAAAGGGGATGAAGTAAGTTGAAGCATAAGTCTAGATAGCAAGGAATTAAAGAAAGAAGCAAAATGAAGCAAAACAAAATCTACAACACAATACTGTACTTTAAAAATGGCTTCATGCTCTACAGCTCCCCAGTGCTGTAGAGGGGATTGGACTCAATGGTCTAGAAGGGCCCTTCCAACTCAGTGATTCTATTATTCAAACAGCAGCTATAAGCTCTGCTAGGCATAAGAAACATGATATCTTCATATCTAAGAAGTATGTACAGTATGTATATCAGGGTCAGTTCATGGATGGAGAGTATGCTTCAATCCCAAATGTATGAAACATAATACAGCTGTACCTTGCTTAAAGAGCATAATGCGTTCCACAGGATTGCTCTTTAAGCGAGTTTGCTCTTTAAGCGGAACACCATTGTAAGTGACTGATTGTGGGGGGGGGGGGGAATTGCGAACCCCGATTTATTTGTTAAGCGAGTTTTTGGTTGGTTTTATTTGTTAAGCGTAGCGAACATTCAGAGAAAATGCTGCTCTTTAAGCGAGTTACTCTTTAAGCGAGGTTTGACTGTAATGCCAGTGGGGTACACAGAAAGAGCCTCCTCGGAGAATGTGGTATTTTTAAACTACAATTGGGCACACCCTGGGGAATGGCCACCTTGTGTCAGATAATCTTTCTCACACTAGGTCAGGCAAAAGGAACTGCAGAATGAACTCACCAAAAGGCGGCTTTGTTTGTTTAACTACCTACTCTGTGGGCGTGATATGGTGGGCATGGCCAGGGGAAAATTAGGACTACTTTATTTCAAAACTTGGATGGGCAGGGACAGCCAGAATTTCTGCTACCGGTTCTGGCAAACTGGTGCGAACCTGTTGAAGCCCACCACTGTATCATGCCCTTTTCTCTTCTATATAAGACAAAAAGAGTTGGCTCTATGTAAAGGAACAATGGATACAAGCCTGACATCAAAAATTCTAGCAGAAGAAAGCAGAGCACCTTAGCCTGCCGGACTGATCTGAAATTGTTTGTTCTCAATAAAAGGGAAGTGCAAAAATTCCCAGAAAGAAGCTTAGATGTATCTTCTCGAGTTTCACATAGTGGTTTCCTATAGATATTAATTAACTTAGCAAGTCTAGCTGATTATTATCAATAATGTCAGGAGTTGTTACCATGTTTATTTTATGTAGGTAAAGTAAAGGTAAAGGGCCCCCTTGCTCAAAAGCCAGTTGTATCTGACTCATCCACAATTTACAGCCAAAGAGCCAGAGCTGTCTTTATCTGCAGACACTTCTGTGGTTGTGTGGAAAACAGCACTAGATGCTGGAGCACACTAATGCTGTCCCCTTTCCTGCTGAAACATACACAATGCTGTTAACTTTCCTGCTGAAGAGGACCCTATTTATCTACTTACAATTTCTTGTTTTCAAACTGCTAGGTTGGCAGGAGCTGGGACAGATGATGGGCACTAATCCCATCACACTGCACTCGGGTCTCGAACTGCTGACATGCCGCCCTTTCAGTCGCCAAGCTCAACGTCTTAACCACTAATCCACTGCAGCCTTGCTAACTCAAGAGACACAAAACGTCTGAGCAACAACACTCACAATGGTCAGGCATTTCTTCATTTGGTGGGAAATTCATAAACTACCTGGACGTCACATCCTATCACATCTCCTTCAGTTTTACCTTATTTTGTACGTAATTTTAAAAATGTATCACTATATAGTTCTAGAACTGTTTTTTCTAAAAAGTTGCAATAAATGCTATTTGTCTATCCAAGTGCAGTACAGATGTTGTCAGCCAGCTTTAAAGTCAGGCTGCAAGTAAACAGAAAAGGAGCAAAACAAGACGAAGTTTCATTTTTCACCTCAAACACAAAGAAAACCACCCCCGTTTTCTGCTCAGTAAGTCCCAGGAGTGCTCATATAAACAGCTGTGAGTTAAACAGCAGTGAGTATATGACCTGTGTCACATTTCTGTCTGCCCCATTGTGTCTACTCCAGAGTGCCTCAGACCCTATTGTGTTTGATTTCCCCCTCAACAGTTTCACTGCTTTCGGGAAAATCACGGCAGAAGTGTGAAAATAAACTAGTATGTAAAAATAGCCCCTTCCACCCTCAGCATTATTGTTTGAGAAAATCTTCCCATAGATATTGGGAACATACACCGTATATATATACACACACAAGGTTCCTCACAATCATTCAACCAGTGTTCACAGTACAGGAATGCCAATTGGAGAGGAACCCCTAAAAGTCTTTTCTGTTTTAATTTTTCTATTAAGTAAAAGTCGCCCTTGCTCAAAATCCAGTCGTATCCGAATCTCAGGTATGATGCTCATCTCTGTTTACAGACAAAAAGCCAGCACTCTCTGCATCTGTAGCCTTTTCTGCAGTCATGTGGCAGGCATGACTAGATGCCGGAGTGCACAGAATGCTGTTACCCTTCCCACCAAAGTGGTATCTATTTATCTACTTGCAATTTCTTGCTTTCAAACTGCTAGGTTGGCAGGAGCTGGGATGGAGGCAGGAGATCACTCTGTCATGCAGCACTCAGGTTTCGAACTGCTGACCTGCCGACCTTCACTGACACACTCAAATCCCTCCAACATGTTAAGATTTACATCAAATAATGTATCTCTGCATAACTTGTGCCTCAGGCGTTCTTCTCAGTTAAGCCCCATGGCCCAGAGTGAAGGTGAGAGAGGAAGTGGTGAGAGAGATTTTCACATTAGAAACAACTGTAAAGAAGATTAAAGTATCTTTATTTGTACTTCCTTTTATTGTTTATTTATTAGTTCAAATTTATATTGCTAGCCACTTGCGACTCACTGTAGCGGCTCAGGGCGGCTTACAAAAACAATACATTACATTACAATATATTAATGGGGTCTCAGGGGGAGTGGCAGCGAAGTCCTCAACCATCCCTGGCTTCTTCTCCCCCTCCCCACTGCCATTGGTGTGGGCTCAGGGGAAGGATTGTATTTCTGAATATTAAAATAGAGTCTCCCTTGCTCAAAAGCCAGTCATGTTCAACTCTAGGAGGTGGTGCTCATCTCCATTTTCAGCCAAAGAGCCAGCACTGTCTGCATCTGCAGACATTTCCATGGTTATGTGGCAGGCATGACTAAATGCCAGAGAGCATGTAATACTGTTACCTTTCCCACTGAAGCAGTACCTATGTTTCTACTTACAATTTCTTGCTTTAGAAATGCTAGGTCGACAGGAGTTGGGACAGATGATGGGCACTCACTCTGTCATGCAACACTCGGATCTTGAACTGCTGACCTGATAACCTTCCAGTCATCAAGTTCAGCATCTTAACAATTAAGCCACCACAGAGACTTTTGTTTTAAACCCATTTGAGTGCCATCATCACCTCTAGTTTGATCCTCGGAACCAATGCTCTGTTTACACCAGTCCTTCTAAACCAGATCCCCATCCAATGTATTGAATGATAGCTCTCACCTTCCCCACTAGCTAGGGATGATGGGACTCCAAGTGCAAAATACCTAGAAGGCCCCAACTTTGGTAAGTCATTGCACATGTTCACATGGTTATGGATGAAATATCTGGAGAAAATTGTGGGAGGTCCACACCCCTATTTAAAGGACTGAAACAATCTCTTCACAAGAGCTTGATCTGGTTCTGAAAATGATGGCTACAGCTTAACTGGCATAGCCTATTCATGTAAGAACCAGAACAGAGGCTGACAGAGATGACCCAGGTTTTCCCCGGTCATCTCAAAAAGGGAGAGGAAAGTTCAACCAAGATTTAAAAATCTTTTTAAAAAAAACATAATACTGTATGCCCAAAACCAATTTAACAGGATTTCAATAATACATTTATCTAATATTTGTGCATTCCTTGAGAGCTCTGGAACACACAATTAATTCACATCTAATTAGAGGATGAAATCTGGGGGCAACGGCTTCTGGCAAACTTTCTCTAAAGGGCAATGCTAAGAAAAAATAATTGATGAGAAGATGTTAACATTTCTTCATAATTAAGAGTACACAATTACCAGAATCCCAGCATTCCAAGGTTGATAGTTGAAAGTTTTAAGCAAGGCATTTTCTGACTTAGTTCCCCTCATAGCTACTCACTCAGGCAGCACATTATAGTGGTGGGTGAAGATATACAAGATATGCCTGAGGGGAGAGGGAAAGGTTTTGATCATGCAAAACTGTGCTAGGCTGACTGTGGCATTACAACAGAAGACCTGTCCAGACTGCTCTTTTAGGTGCAGACTAGATTGGCTGAAAAAAAGCCCTGGTTGCAGTCAGGGGAAGGAGCAATGTGTCATTTGGTGCATTCTTTCCATATGGACAGGAATGAAAATCCCCCCCCCCCTCCCGATCATCTGCCAACTTCTTCTTTAAGTGGCATATCTGATTCTGAATGTTGGCTATCATCATGGCGATCAGCCATGAAGATTGTCCTGGGAACAATATAATGCAGTGGCCTTCCATTTGCCTTCCACATCACAGCATGACACCTGTGCCACTGATCCATTTCCATGAGTCACTTTCTAGTTCAGAGCCCTTTTGACTCACAAAGTCCTCATCGGCCCCAGGCCAGTGAAGTTTCAACCCTCCATCAAAATGGATTCACGTGGGATTTAATTCACTTGTAGACCATCACCCTTCCCTGTGGACTTCAGCACCCAATGCTGTTAGTTCTCAGGGTTGTCAGTTTAATTAAATGTCACCCAATGATTGGTGTTGAGTATGGTCTACTCTATTACCACAGCAGGATAACCTGGCCAGACTAGCTGCTAACAGTCAGAGAAATTTAAACTAGTCTTGGTATGGTATCGAGGTTACACTCCATTACTTAAATGATAGCATTTTAAAAATCACTTACCCTGACTATCACCAGAGAGTGTGCTGAAAGAGCAAAAACACCTGACAGGTGCTCAAAAGGCACTTATGGTGGGAAGAATTTGCCTCCTCCAGTGCCCAGCAGGTGTGAACTCCATACAAAAAAGTGAACCAGCCTGCCCCCCCCCCAAAAAAAAAATGTCCTGGAGAGCGGATTTAATGTTCATCTGGATGACTCCCTAAATTTAAGCTGCGCTGAACTGGGAAGAACATCTAGAAAACAGTACACATCTGCCTTTTCCTCTGTTTTCATCTTCTGTGCCTTCCTGTTGCTAAATGGAGTTACAGAGAACAGAATTCTAGTGAATTATTAATTTATTCTCTGCCTTTCCTCAGGAAGTCCAAAGTGGTTCACAATATTTAATTAAGAAAATTATGTAACAATTAATTATGACAGTACAGCTATTTAAAAATGATTAAGCATAACAATAATACAGTAATTGTGTGTCATTGAGTCAACTCTAACTTATGGCAACTCTTTTCAGGGTTTATTAGGCACAGAATATTCACAAGTAGCTTTCCATTCCTTTTCCAGAGGATGCAATGGGACTGTGCAGTTTGCCTTAGACTACAAGGGACAGCTCTTCTCTCAGGAAGGCACAGTAGGGAACTGAACTCCAAACCAAATACCTAATAATAGACGATTATCCAACTAGCTAACAATAACAATGAATACCGTACATTGAAATACACTAAATGCAGTAAAACAGCCACTAAGAAAAGACAGCTATCAAAAATAATCTATCCAAACAGGTGATAACAATTAGAATTCTATATGCCAGTGGCGGCAAACCTAAGGCATGCGTGCCAGAGGGGCTCTCAGAGCCCTTTCTGTGGGCACACATGCCATTGCCCCAGCACAGAATTTGCCCTGCCTCTCTGCCTAGCAGCCCCAAGGGAATGCTTCCTTCCTTCCCCCAGCACAGAATTCACCCTGTCCCTTTGCCCAGCAGCCCAATAGGAGCACGTCCTCCCTCCCTCCAGCACAGCGTTCACCCTGCCCCTCTGCCCAGCAGCCCAACGGGAGCATGAATGTGATGTAATGTAGGGTATAACAGCAGAGCACGAGGGATGAAAACAGGCATGGTGGGCCTCCAAATCAGTAGAAGAAAGTTGTGTGTCTGCAGGGCAGGGATATAGTTTGGGGAAACTGAATAAGAAGAGCCAAAGCCAGCAGATACAGAGGAAGGCAACAAAGATGGTCAAGAGGACTGGAAACTAAGCCTTATGAGGAAAGACTGAAGGAACTGGGCATGTTTCACCTTGGGAAAAGGAGACTGGGGGGGAGGGAAGGGTTATGACAACACTCTTCAAATACCCAGAAGATAATCAAAAAGAGGAAGGGCAGAATCTGTTTTCTATCAGCCCAGAGTGCAGGACATGTAGCAATGGGCTGAAACTATAGGAAGCCAGAAATAGGCTGAATATCAGGAAAAAACTGCTTAATGGTTAGAACAGTAAGACAGTGGAACCAACTGCTTGAAGAGGTGGTGAGTGCTCCAACACTCAAAGCATTCAAGAGAGAATTTGACAAACACCTGTCAGAGTTGTTTTGATTTGGATTCAGAGGCGTAGCTACCGCCGTATCTGCCGTATCAATTATACGGGGGGCCCGGGCCATGGGGGGGCCCAACGTGTGTAAGCAAAACAAATCTTTACCCTTCCTAAGAGCCCCCAAACAAATTTTTATACGGGGTCCCGCCAAGGCACGCTACTCTTCTGTTTGGATTCCTGCATTGAGAAGGGGGTTGAACAACAGGGCCTAAAAGGTCCCTCCCAACTCAATTGTTCAATGATTTTATGAACCTCAGCACTAGGTTGCAGTTTGCTCTTTTTTCCAGAAGGTTGCAACTAGCCAGGAGACATGGTTTCCTCCTTGTTGTTTAAGTATCTTGTGGAAAGACGAGAGCTCACGGCTAAAAAATTGCAAGCTAGTTTCCAAACTCCCACCTATATGGTCCCTAAATATGACCCATAGATGTTCAGCTCTTTTCCTTCATTGTTTCTGAAAAGCCAAAACTTCAGTTGTGAAGTCTGTCCTGCAGCTCATATTTTAGGTGGATTTCCATGTAAAGTTTGTTCTTACAGATTCATTCTTCCATTGCAGCAGGGGTTCACAACCTACGGCCCATGGGCTGGACCCAGCCTGGGGCGCCAATTAATCTGGCCCACAGTGAGGACCCCACTGCTGTGCACTGAAAATACACTAGAAGCACCCCAAATGTGCCGAAAACCCACATAAAAGGCAACGGAAGTGCCCAAAATGCACCAAAAACCACTGAAAACCCACAGAAAAATGGTGAAAACGCACCACCCTCACTCTCGCTTCCACGGGAAGCAGTAGAAGTGGCGAAAACAGGTGAAAACGTGCCATGGATACACCTGCCACCACCGCCACCAGAAGTAGTGGAAGCAGTGGGTGGAACCACGCCTCTGGCCCACACATCTGCCTGAGGGGGCATGGACTGGCCTGTGGTGTGAAAAGGTTGACCACCCCTGCATTATAGTATAATGCAGTTCAAAGAAAGAAAGAAAGAAAGAAAGAAAGAAAGAAAGAAAGAAAGAAAGAAAGAAAGAAAGAAAGAAAGAAAGAAAGAAAGAAAGAAAGAAAGAAAGAAAGAGGCAATCCATGTAAACATCATGCAAAAATTGCCTGCCAGTGTTTGATGCCACTGGAGCTAGTTTTAGGTATTTCATACTCTGTGAAATTGCCTGAAGCAATTTTGCATCAATGGCCAGATGCTAAAGTTAATGAATGCTACAGGCCTGGTACAGGAGGATTTTTGCTCTAAATGCTCTAAATGGTCAGAGAAAGCACAAAAGACAAAAGAGATCATTTACTATTCAAATGATTATCCTTAATTCAGAAAAGGGACTAGAAAGCAAGGCAGGAAACAAAAACAGTTAATCATTTTGATTTTTGCTGCTCTGTTTTTTTTATGCCTCTCCCACAAATCATGATTCTATTTTTATTATTTGGATTCCCCATTTCCATCTTGGCAGGTTAAACTCAGGTTCTTTCTCCAGCATACATCTTTTGTTTTGCTGTCAATGGAGTAGTGGTCAGAACCAGCCCTGGTGTTTTATAACCAGATATATTTCACAGTAAGCAACCAAAAGACATGAACAATGAGAACTCTTGAAGATGCTTCTTTTAATAATTAAAAAAACCCGTACACACACTTCACTTGCTTTCTATTACACCACAGATTGTAGAAAGCAACAGGCAGCTGATAATATCAATTTGTGGTTTGGAGTAACGTTCTATTGAGATTGCTAATACATGAGCTTTAAAATATTATGAGTAAATTAAGAGGCAGTTGTAGCGAGCAATTCAATTAAGTGGGCGTACAGCTTAGATGGCATAATGAGGTGTCTAAAAGGAATTTAGGCCTACGTAGCTAATGATTATAACATTGAACTTAAAAAAAAATCTGCACCAACAATAATGTTCAGATTTCTCACACAAGAGGCACACAGATTCCATCCTTTTAAATTGCTGAAATTTAGAAATATTTTACAGTTTGCTAGTTTCCAAACAGATTAAGATTTTGGGACACAAACTAGAGTAAAAGTGAAGCCCTGAAAGGACAAAAGACAGTGACTGGAAATTGTTGGCTGATGAGGATAGGTCAGTGGTGGAGAACCTGTGGCACATGTGCCAGATATGGCATTAGGAGCTTTCTTTGTGGGCACACATGCCATCAACCCAGCACAGAGTTCACCCCACCCCTGTGCCCAGCAGTCCAATGGGAGTACTTCTTCCTTCTCCTAGCACAGAGTTTGTCTCACCCCTCTGCCTGGCAGCCCAGTGGGAGCTCTTCTTCCCTCCCCCAGCATAGAGTTCACTATGCCCCTCTGCCCAGCAGCCCAGCAGCACTTGCTCCTTCCCCCAACACAGAGTTTGCTCCACCCCTCTGTGGCATGGATGGCAGCAAGTTTTGTTTGGGCACTCAGTCTCTAAAAGGTTTGCCATCACTGGGATAGGTGAAGAAAGGCAATATGATGTCTGCTTCTCAGGCTAAGAAGTTTGAACAGATCACTTCAAAGAAAGCAGTTCAGTTATGATAGTGACTTGGAGTCTCTTGTTAATTACGTTGTGACAGGCACCAGTATGAAGCCAGGCATACAAGTACAGTACTGTACAATAACTGCATGTGGGCACATTTTTATTCACTGGAGTTGAAAGAGGAAGAAACATTTTCCCAAGACTAATGAAAACAACAGCATGACCTTTCTCTGTGGGCATCATCCACTCATCTGTTCTCAAGAGGAACATCTTCTTTTTCTCCATTTTTATTGGCTTTGGAAGTGTGTGTTTGTTTGGTGTCACTCCAGATACAGTGCATAGAAACTTACACCAAATAAAATTTGCCCATCTTTAAGGTGCTGTAAGACTCTTACTTGGCATATTTATCTATATTTCCCAAATCCTGCACCTCCCTACTAACCTTGGAATAGAATACTTAGGATAGATAGTACCCAGGAACTTTTTGGTAACCCAACTGGAGTAAACCCAGTTAATCAGTGGAACTTACATAAGTGTTGACTTATTGTTCAGCAGTTGATTCAGTGGTTCTCTTAGTCAAACAGAAACAAGAAGAGGATACTGAAAGGGCAATAGTTTCATACAAAAGTGCTACAGGACCCAATTTGCCAAGAACTTCTGAAAATGTCACACTGACATCTACGGAAACCAGGCAACAATGTTTTCTTCCACACGCAATAATGTATTTGAGCTACAAACGAAATGTGGCTATATAGGACCTCTCAAGGTTTGTTTGCTTACTCAACAACAGCAAATAAAAGATACTACGCAACAATTAGGTTTTTATTCTTCTTTCTTTGCCAAGTCCCCCCCCCCCGCCCAATCCAATAACAGCACACTCAGTTTTCCAAACCTTTGGTGGTTGCATACTCCTGCTTTGCTGATCCCATGTTAAAACCACAGAGACTATTTGCTATTTGGAGGTGGGGGGGGGGAGGGAGAAGCAAAAACAAGAGAGAGTGAAATTGAGCTTGGAATAGTTGTTTCTCCCATTTGTTTTCCTACAGAAAATGAGACATGCAAAGGCCAAACTACACTTGGGGCAGAACTTCCCCAACTGGGTGCCCCCTCAGATGTGTTGGATTACTGCAGGGGTGCCCAAACTTTTTGGGCCATGGGCTGGTCATGTAGTTTAACATGTCGGTCACCCACATGGTTTCTCCCATCAGAAGCAGAAGTAAAACACACCCACACATGTTATGTTTTATGGGCGCATTTTACTTCTGCTTCCGGGAGAAATGAGGGTGGCGTGTGGGCCAGATGAATTGGCACTGGGGGCCAGATTTGGCCCATGGGCCAAAGTTTGGGCACCTCTGGAGTACTGGCTGGAGATAATGGAAGGTATAATCCTGCACAACTGGAAGGCACCCAGCAAAAGAACAGTTATGAAACCATACTTTACTTTCCCACTCTTTGAGGCCTGGCTGGGTGATATTTTTCTCTTCAGAACCGTACAGTGAGCAAGGCTAGATATCTCTCCCCACACCGTTCTGTTACCTCCTCTCTGTATCTGATTCTCTGCCTCTTCAAACTTGTGGGATGGGAAGATCAGTTTTAATATAGGCTGGAATTGACTCATTGTGGTGAGTTTTAGGTTTAAGTTGGTCTACCTTCAGACTACAGTATTCTTCCATTCTGCTGAGAATCCTCAGAATGCCATTGTTGTTGTTATGTGCCATCAAGTCACTGTCAACTTATGGTGACCCCATGACTGTGTGATCTCCAAAATGTCTTGTCTTCAAAAGCCCAAGTCAGCTCTTGTAATGCCAAAGCTTGGGGAACCCATCGATCCTGTACTTGGTCTTTTCCTGTGCCTTCAACCTTTCCCAGTATTATTGTCTTTTCCAGAGAATATTGCCTTCTAATGATTTGCCTAAAGTAGGACAACCTTGATTTAATCATTTTTGCCTCCAGAAGATATTTTAGACTTGATGTGCTCTGTGACCCAGTTTGAAAGCAAGAAAGTGCAAGTAGACAAATAGTTACCACCTCAGCAGGCAAGGTAACAGCATTCCATGTGCACCAGCGTTTAGTCATGCCTGCTACATGACCATGGAATTGTTTGCAGACATGGACAGTGCTTGTTCACTGGTTATAAACAGAGATGAGCACTGCCTCCTAGAGTCAGACACAAGCAAGACCTTTACCTGTTTGAACACAGATATAAGGAGAGTGGATAGCCTCTAAACCAGAGGTGGCCAACCTATGGCCCGTGGGGCGGCCCTGGCCCAAAGCACCATTTCATGTGGCCCACCACCGCCCTCACCGCTAATGGAAGTGGACGCATTTATGATAGCCATAAAATGCACTCATACATGCATAAACACACGCATGCCTGCCATAAACACTGCTGTAAATGCACTCATGGCTGTTGTACATGCATTTTACGGCAGTGTTTATGGCAGGAGGAACCACGTGACTGGCCCACTCAGTTGTCGGGGGTGTGTGTGTGATCTGGCGAATGGCACGAAAAGGTTGGGTGCCCCTGCTCTACATCTTGATCTTTGGCACAATACCAGCAGGGACATGAATCATGCTCACACTTCCAAAACTGGAGAAGAGCTAATGCCACAGAACAAAAGAGGTTGATAGAATCCTCTCCTTTTACAATAGGAAGCACATGACTCTGATTAGAGGATCAACACAAGATACAAGATCCCCTCACATTAATTTTAGTTCTTTTAAAAAAAGATTTAATTTCTGCCTGATTTTTTAAATCCACAATACCAGATAATGAAAACACAACACTTCATATTTCTCTCTCTATCTGCCAACAAGTCAACCCAGCTTCCCCCCTTCAGCATCGTTTGCTTTTTATATATTAAAAAAACCTTTTATCGCAGACAGTGTTTAGATAAAAACACCAGTGACTTCATCCTCTCTGAATACACACCCTTTTGATAAAAGTGTTTGGATGAGGTCAGGTCAGTACCCTTACTGGTCTAGCCAGTTTGGTCTCTTTTTAAGAACAGCTCCTATATAAAGGCTGAATGCTAATATTCATGAATAGCCATCATTCAAGGGACGTTGCTCTGCTCGGGCAGTTCCCTTTCGTAGACCTGCCACTGCCGCTCACTGTCTAGACAAGAGTCTGCCTCTGTTTACTCTCAGCACCTGTGTTTTCCAAAACAGACCCTTCATGCTGGCTGGCTCTCATTCTCTCCTTCCTGACAAAATGCCACCTTATCTTTCTGCGCCATCTTTCGTGTGGTCTTTAAAATAAGTCACTAAAGAGATGGAGCTGGGATTAAGAGTTCCCTGCTGGGCAGCTCCAACTCCCACCCCCACCCCCAGCAATGCAAACCCAAATTAAAGTCAAAGCTCAAGCCCCATTAACTTCAATGGAGCCAGGACTAGGGTAGAGCGTTCAGAGGCTGCCTGCCTTTGTGTGCAAATTTGTCATGGATGGACTGGCCATTAACTGGGTGTAACCAGAGCCCTGGTAGCAGATATGCCACTTGATGCTATTACCAGCCAGTAAATGACCTCTGTTATGGGGTGGGGGGGGGGGAAAGAGTCATATTGATCCTTATGATTGATAGAATTCCTCTGCTGGCTGTTAGTCAATGTCAGAGGGCAAAAAGAAAAATCTGAAGTGCCTTACTTGTCACTCTGGGGATAAGGTGACCCAATATTTAAACATATGTGTTATTTGTACAAGTGGATAAACCACAACTGGCACAGGAAAGAGAAAGGAGGGATGGCCAAAGTGGATTTCACAAGCCATATCGACTAGAAATTTATCATTTCTGGAGACATTATAGCAGTGTTGGGCTTCAGCCGGTTCGGACTGGTTCAGGCGTACTGGTAGTAAAACCGTCTGGCCACGTCCACCTCCCCACCCCACCCCACCCACCACCTCCTCCTCCTTGGTGAACCACTCCATTTCACCCTTCGTTCAAGGCTTTTCAGGGGGGAATGGCTTTGGAGGGGGTTGGCTCCATTTCCCCCTTCATCCAAGGCTTTTCTGGGGCTCTGTTTCACCCCAGGGTGGCTAGGGAGGCACTCTGGAGTTAAATGGAGCCTCAGAAAAGCCTTGGATGAAGAGGGAAATGGCTTCGGAGGTTAACCTCTGAAGGCTCTTCTATTTTCATATCTCTATAGCGAAGACCAGTCACGTTGCCCACAGGCCATGCCCACCCAGTCACATGGGCATGCCCATAGTATGGTAGTAAATTTTTTTGAAGCCCACCACTGCATTATAGCCACAGTTTGGGTTTCTACTGGAACTCCCTCTCCCAAAAGAAATTGGAGGGAAATGGAAATATATGGGGGATTGAGTTTCATTTCATAGCTAAACTTATTTTAAATGCAGCATTCATAACTTAGCCCATGAAATTATACTATTTGGCATTTTAAGACATTCAGAAATATAAAAGCTTTTGTTTTGTACTAGCTTCTTCTTCTTTGCTTCCTCTTTTACCTGATCGGATATCAAGGGAGATGCAAGGTTCTTGTTCAGGCACGTCTAGTGGCCTCCACCAGTGTTATTTGGTGTTCTTGTAATATTTCTTTGATGTTCTCTCTCCACCTTCCTCTGGGTCTGCCTTGTGGTCTTTGTCATTTTCCTCTTTCCACATAAGCCTTGTAAGGTATGGAATTCCAAGACATTCTCTCCAAGTGGGCAAAACCACTTTATTTGTTGTCACTGTGTATGTAGCGCAAGATTGGTTCGATTCCAATTCTTTCCTTTATAACCTCATTCCTGATTTTATCCCTTCTAGTCACTCCAGCAGCCTTCCTCAGACATCTCATTTCCGTGCTAGTTTGTTGTAAGTGTCCATTTTTGACACTGGTAACATAAGGTGGGAATGAAAAATATTAAATTTGCTTGCACAAAACTAAGCAAAATTGTTAAATGTTAGCCCAGAGTGATTGAATCTGTTAGATGTGTGATATAGAAATTGGATAGATGGGTGGGTAGATCAGTGCTAATTGTAATCCAAACTGAATCTGTAACCCCTGTGCGACCCTGAGTTCTTTTCATAAGAGTGTACTCACTAAATGCAGAAAGGCATCTTGGATGTGAATGTTTCTGTTTACTGAATTTATATACTGCCCTACTTATGGCAAACCTCTACTCTAGGCAGTGAACAACCAAAAAAAAAAAAAAAAAGGGGGGGGGAGGGGAGAAAAAATTGTAAACTCCTGATCCCTGCTTGTAAAATAGACAATATCAAAATTAGCAAAAGAGACCGAAAAAATATCAGAAAATAAACAAAGAAATAACTTTCTTATGGACAGGAAGAACTGTTCCCTAATTCTGTCGATGGCCTTACTGTACAAACCTTTGTATTACACAATTCTTGTCACTGTTCTCTGCCAACACTCTTTCCCCTCCCCCAACTATTGGTCATGCGCTACCTATGACTAATACAAGGCCTGAGACCTAAAGTACACATGATTTATATATTGCTTCACTTGAAACAACTATATAACACACCTCTTTAGAGCAAAGATTTCAAGACAGTTTACAAACATTAAGAGAGAAAAAAATCAAAACAAAAAACAAGTGGCAGATAAAAATGCTATTAAAGACCAGAAGTTTCACTGTTGTATTTTTTTAAAAAAGAAATCATTCCTTTCCTCTGAAGAGTTCAAGACAATATATACAGTAATGGTTATCTTCACAGTTTAGGTTAAGTTGAGGAACAGTGGTCACCTCCAGACTTGATTACTGTAATGCGCTCTACATGGGGCTGCCCTTGGTGACCATTCGGAGACTGCAGCTGGTCCAAAATGCGGCAGCCCGGGTAGTGATGGGATGCGGGCGTTATGCTCGGGCCTCGCCACTGCTTCGGGAGCTGCACTGGTTGCCAGTTTGTCTCCGGGTGCAATTCAAGGTGCTGGTTATTACCTTTAAAGCCCTATATGGTAGTGGGCCAGGATACCTAAGAGACCGCGTCACCCTAAGAACATCTGTCCGTCCCACCAGGGCGGATCGGAGGGGCTCTCTTGTTGTTCCATCGGCTAGGGAGGCTCGCCTCGCTGGCACCAGGAAGAGGGCCTTCTCTGTGTTCGCCCCGGCCCTCTGGAACCTCCTTCCAACTGAGCTGCGCCTGCAGACAGAGCTCCTGTCCTTCCGGAAGAGCTTAAAGACCTGGCTGGCAGGACAAGTGTGGGGTTCCAGGGATGGGGGATCCCATGTGGGGTGGTTAGTCTAGGGATACTACCCTTGACGACACCCCCAGATACTGTTTTTAGTCTATGAATTTTTAAATTTTTATATTGATGTGTTTTATTCTGTGCTGTAAGCCGCCCAGAGTCGGGCTTGCCTGATTGGGGCGGGTTAGCAAGTGTGAGAAATAAATAAAATAAATAAATACTTGGGGCCAAAGAATGAAAATCCCAGTCAAGTAGGGATTTGAACTTAAAGGTCTCCCCAGTCTAGAGCTGGGGTACACAGAAAGAGCCTCCTCAAAGACTGTAGTTTTTTGAATCAAAATTGGGCGTACCTTGGTAACGGCCACCATGTGTTGTCAGCTAATCTTTCTCACACTGGGTCAGCTGAAAGGAACTGCTGAATGAACTCACCAAAGATATCTATTGTATGAAAAGTGGTGAAATTTTTATGGTGTGCCTACAAGAGAGGTACCATGCAGGAGATAAAATACAGAGCAAGGAACCACCAGCAAATCATTACTAATAACAAGGAAACCAAATTACCCAAAGGAGAATTAAGTATTTTATTTGATTGTGTATCAGCAGCAAAGTTCACATGTGGACAGATAAGAGTATGGGTTCTCTTTGAGTTTTTCTTTCTCTGAATAATTTTAAGAAAACAGATGAAAGGAAGACATAGAATTATCGCTGGAACAAGTGGCCAGCCACATGGACCATGGGCAAGTTTGGTTCTAAAATAGTCTGAAGGCAATTGGGTGGCGGAAGAGATGTCAGTTCATGAACAGAGGGATAGGATCAGAGCTTACTTTCATTTTGGCAGTTTCACGTCTGGTCTAGACAAGGAGGAAGAAGAGTCTAGAATTCTCATTACTAAATAGCAGTAGTCCCCTTAAAACAGGAGTGCCCAAACGTTTTGGGCCGTGGGCTGATCATGTGGTTCAGGGAGCTGGTCACTAAGGCCCGGGGGCTGGGTGCAGCCCCCGAGGCCAATTCATCCGGGCCGTGAAGCCCTCGTCGCTCCTGGAAGTGGAAGTAAAACGCACCCATACGGGCGCATTTTACTTCCGCTTCCAGGAGCGACAAGGGCTTCACAGGCCAGATGAATTGGCCTCGGGGGCCGCACCTGGCCCCTGGGCCTTAGTTTGGGCACCACTGCCTTAAAACAACAACAAAAATCATGCCACTTAAGTTTTCAATTTTTTTAAAAAATCTCTCTCTTATTACTTTTGGGGAAAGGGCTTTCTTTGTTTCAAGGATAGCAGAGGGGTGCCAAGTGAACGTCCCTGAGGAGAAATAACCAAATTGTTGGGTCACCATAGTTGGAAGAAGTCCTTTCTCTAAGACTGGCCTTATACGACCTAAGGGATCTTTCTCAGTCAAGTTTTAACCACCATATTTTGCACAACTTGAAGTTTCCAAGCAATTTTCCAAAGGAAGTCCTACATGCAATGCATTAGAATAATCCAGATGAAATGTTTCCACAGGATAGGTAACATCAGCCCAAACTTGCAAAAAACACTAAAATGAACAGAATCTGAAACACTAGCATGGGATGAAAGAACACCCCCCCCCCCAAAGTTGCAAATCTGTTTTGTTAAGGCAGAGATAGGCAACTTTCAACAGAGGGGTTTCCATTTTGACACATTCCTGTCCATCTGAGATACACTGCTGTGCCCCATTACATAGAATTGTTGTAAACAGAAATAGCAGGGAGATTAAGTGCATAGTGTAATGTAAAATTTTATTCGAACTGATTAAGATCTTGTTGTGGGTAGAGGAATCGTATTTACTTGGGGTTTTTTGGGTTTTGGAAATGGTTAGTGAGTTTTGTTTTGATTGTGTGCATCATGTCTGTAACGCATTTTGAGCTTCTTCTTGGCTGGTGTTCACATAAAGTACTTTAGAGCTGAAACCACCACGAACCACAAATACTCAGAGGTTGCAAAAATTTCTTTTTCAGACCACAGCCCCCAGAATCCCCCTGAAACATGACCAGTGACCATTATAATGAGGGTATTATGGAAATTGTAGTCTACAAGGTAAAACACTCAGACTTTAGAAGAACTTCTCCATGCTGATTGCCAGGCGGCAGTTAACTAACCTGACAATCCTGAGGACTAATGGCTTTGGGTGGTGAAGTCCACATGGAAGGGTGGTGGTCCCCAAGAGGCATAAATCCCACTTGAATCCCTCTTGATGGAGGGCAGCTGCTTCAGCCATCCTGGCCTGGGGCTGAGGAGGTCTTTGGGTGCCAAAGGGGCTCAGGACCAGAAAGTGAATGGCGGAACTGGATCAGTGGTATGGGTGTCACACTGCAATGAAGAAGGCAAATGGAAGTCCACTGCGTTATATTGACCCCAGGGCAATCTTAATGGCTGATCGCCATGATGAAAGCCAATATTTGAAATTGGATAGAACACTTGAAGAAGAAAACTAAGAACTTCACAAGTAGGCTAAATAAAATGTGCTCAGGCACAACAAGATCTAGAAATACTCTGAACAAATGCAGATACCTGGTAACGTCAGCCCTCTACGTTTGAAGAGAGGTGCAGACAATCATATATATGTACACTTGCCCTTTGTTGCCTTGCTCAGTGTACATACCTCATGACAGTGGGAAAGAATTGTCTAATTCAGAATTTTAAACAACAGAAATGCTGCAATTTAATTTAAATCTTACATTTTACTGTTTAATTGTGATGCTTCTGACACAAATAAAGGAAGATCATTGGCTACTTTGTCTCTCACAGTGTATCTATATTACACAATGTTTACTACTTTAGCTGCCAACAGTTTCATCCCATGGAGTACTAGAACGTGTAGCTTTGAGAATTCTCTGTTAGAGCCAAAGGTAGGTAGTCAATGCCTGGTAAATAAGCTGTAAATTGAGGAAGGTGAGATTTTTAAAAAGCCTTCTTTCAAATAACATGAGCAAATAAATCTAGCTTAGTGGCAGAGTGAATTTTTACACAATCCCTGACATATTAATAGATTTCTCATTTTTGTTTTAAATAAATGAATTCTCACCATTATAATGGACAGTAATATGCAGAACATCTCCATCTAGGGATTTTGTGTGTGCCATTAGTCTTATGCTTAAAAAGGATCATCATCAAGTCCTATAGCTATTGAACTTCAGGTAGTGGTTTGGGACTCACAGGTAATTTATGCCAAATAGCACTACATTCTTTTTGCATAGGAGGGAAAGGGAAAAAGTGAAGATACATTTGCATTGCTGATACATACCAGTTACATGCTACCTTAGTAGCTTTCCCTTTTGACCCCAAAATCCTGGAAATTGTAGTAAGAATTGCAATTCCTAGAGTTCCTTGGGGATAGATTGGTATATTAGATGCTTTAAATTAGTAAATCTAAAAACTAGATACACTAGTACCTTGGATAACGTTAAGACTTTGTTCCACAAGTCTTAACATTATCCAGTTTTTAACGTTGTGTGATGCATTGATCCCACAATATTAAAAAGAGAGAGAGAGAGATTCACCTTGTCTCCCCTGCTGAAACAACAGAGTGGGTAGGGTGAATCCCTTGCTGTTATCTTAACGTTGTGCGATGCAAATGTTTGCCTCAAATTCCCCAACGTTATCTGATTTTAGCGTTATCCGAGGTACCACTCGTTATCCGAGGCAAACGTTATCCGAGGTACCACTGTACTGTAAATCCTGAAGATAATGAGACAGGATGGGGAAGACAAATACATTTTTAAAAATCTGGGTAAACCAGGTTGGGAAGAAAGATGAATTCTAGGATGACCACTTATGCAGTTTCAGAAAGGTAAATTAAAAAGAGGCAACAGGTTTGCTGAAAGATTAAGGAAAACTAATTGTTATGTTCCATCATCACCTCTGAATTACAGCAACCCTCCAACTAAGTGACATCCAAAATGTAGTATCCTCAACAGCACAGATCAATTACTATAAACTCAAGGCTGAGGATTGTTTAGGAAGTCAGTCCATCTCTCATGTGGTAGTCCTCTTTTCATTCCATCTTAAACTTTTCCTAACATTATTGCTTTTTCCAGTGTGTCATGCTTTCTCCTGATGAACAGTTTCATCTTTTTTTCTTTTTTCTTCTTGCTTCCAGAGAAAGTTCAAGCTTGGTTTGACCTAGCATCCACTGGTTTGAATTCATTGCTATAATTAAAATAGAAATACTGTATATATTTCCCCAGTGGCCAATAGGTTCTCAACCTTGGACTCCCAGTTGTTCTTGGATTAATGAATTCCCAGAAGCCTTTGCCATTGGATGTGCTGGCCAAGATTTATGGAAGCTGTAGTTCAAGAACATCTAGGGTAGTGTTCAAGAACATCTAGGGCACTTGGTACTCCAAGTGTTCTTAGACTGCAATTACAAAAGGCTCAAATCAGCACTTCTGCTGATCAGGATTTCTGGGAATTGAAGTTCCAGAACACCTGGAATGCCAAGGTTCACCATCACTGATCTAGGGGCTCCAGGTTGACATCCCCTTGCATCCTCAGTCAGGTTGGTGGACAATGTTAATGTCCCTGTTCCTTTTTCTTCTGGTTTGAGAATCATAACCCAGTCTTGGACTGGGTAGCTCTTCAATTGGAGGATTGTCTTGTGTAAAAAAGGTACATGACCCCATTAATTAACCTTTTCCTGAAAATATTTAGGACTTATATCCTAAACTACTTCTTGAAGGGCACAGTGTTTCCTAGAAGAATCTTCCTGCCTCCTGTTAATACAGAACAAACAGTTTTGAAATGGGAGACTTCAAACGTTTTTTCCTCCCAACTAGTCTGTCCCATTTCTTGAAACTACAGAGCATTTGTAGCTGATAATAAAGTCATTTTTCTAGCATAGCGTTTAGTGCAGTTACAGGAAAGAGCAAGAGAAAATTTGTGCTAATCACATATGCAAAGAAAACTGCATGGCAACAACACATAACATAGGGCTAAAATAGTACAGGAGTCAATTCAGCACTTTAAGTCAGGAATGAAGAGAGAGCTCTTCATGTAAATGCTGTTAGAGGCATCCATCATTTTCAGAATGGGAAAATGTCCCTTTGCCCCCCACAACTGTAAAATATATATATTTAATTCTTGAGAAGAACTTGTATGAATAATAGTTCTAACTCCTGTTCACACAGACATCTGATAAAGCTGCATTTGTTGCAGAACTAAAATTTATGAATAGCTGAAGCTGGGTATCCATCATAAGAGGCTTTGTGGTTTACCTGTGTGCTTGCCTCTTTTGTCTAACACCAGGGCTACAGGAGGAGTGGGGACTGCGGTGGCTCAAGTGGTTAAGATGCTGAACTTGTTGTTCAATTCCCGAGTACTGCACAATGGAGTGAGCTCCCACCTCTGTCCCAGCTCCTGCCAACTTAGCAGTTCGAAAGGAAAAAGTTGCAAGTAGATAAATAGGTACCACTTCGGTGGGAAGGTAAACAGCATTCTGTGAACTCCGGTGTTGAGGCATGCCTGCCACATGCCCACAGAAACATCTGCAAACACAGACAGTGGTGGCTGTTTGGCTATAAACAAAGGTGAGCACTGAACCCTAGAGTTGGATATGACTGGCTTTCAAGCAAGGGCGAACAACAAGAGAGCACATTATACTACTCTCAGGTGTCCCTTTCCACACTTTAACAAATTCCACATGGGGATAGGTGTTTCTATCCAGAGCTCTTGCTTTTGTTGTTGTTCAGTCGTACAGTTGATTCTGACCCTTTGTGACCCTATGGACCATTGCCCGCCAGGCACTTCTGTCCTCCACCATCTTCCTCAGCCCACCCAGCTCTGTGCCCATTGCATCTACAATACCATCTAGCCATCTCATTTTTGGCCGCCCCCTTCTTCTTTTGCCCTCCACCTTTCCCAGCATCAAGACTTTCTCAAGTGAATCCTCTCTTCTCATTTGGTGTCCAAAGTACTTTAACTTCATCTTTACTATTTGACCTTCTAAGGAGCAGTCAGGGTTGATTTCTTTTAGGATTGACTTATTTGTTCTCCTCGCTGTCCAGGGGACTCTCAAAACTCTCCTCCAACACCACATTTCAAAGGCATCTATTCTTCTGCACTCAGCTTTTCTTGCTACTCACACTCTAATAACCAGTTGAGGAGCAGATTCAGAACCCTTGCAGATTTTGTCATCATTTGGAAGATGAAGCTGTTAACAAAGCAAATGAAGAGTTTGCTGGACTTTAAAGATGTGTCCAGACTGCTCCTTGTGGGGCAGTCTGGGATCTCAGTTTTTGAGGATGGGGAGAAGCTAAATGATGCTAAGCCAACTCTTCCCCCCCCCCATCCAACAGGGGCAAGTTAAACACTTCCCCTGCTCCTCTGTGGAGGGACAGAAAAAGTGAAATTATTTTCCCCCTCCTATTTGATTGCTGTTGCATTGCATCAGTTAATTGCACTACATTCCAATAATGAATCTCAGTTCACATACCTTCTCTAATACCCATTACATTATATTTGCCTTCATACGTCATGGGTTCAAATCCATCTTGTTCCCTTGTTCTGTGCTTTTGTTTAGAACAGTGTTTGCCAGAGTGGGGCATGCACCCCACAGAGGGACTTCAATTCCCAGAAACCTATGTCAGTACACTGGCTGATCAGTGCTTTGGGGAATTGAAGTTCAAAAACCAAAGATTGGGAAATGCTGATTTAGAGCTATAACAACCTATGGACCATTTTTTCCTCTGCTTTCTTCTTATATTGTTCTCATTCACTGAGGGGTCACTGTTCCCATTTACCTGTAACGCTCTTGACCCAATACTTGCTATCATCCTGTCCTCTGGCATACTTTCTTTTTACCAGGGCCGTAACAAGAGGGGGCAAAAAAACCCCTAAGCTAATAGCCGATCCCCCCAAACCCACCCAGGGATGCCAATGTTACATATGTGTGTGTGAGACATTGTTGCCCCTCCTGGACCCCCCCCCCCCCCCCAAAATCTAGAATCCTGGCTACAGCCCTGCTTTTTACCCTGCAAAAATAAAACTGAAGCCCTCCTAATCCAGCTGCAAGAGTCCTAGTTTAATCTTGCAGTGCTAATAAACCCAAAGTAGAAGTACTTTATAGTACAGTATTTCATCACATTATAGACAGACATATGGTCTTCTTTCTCAAACTGAAACCAGCACAAATTGTCCCCCACCCCCAGCTTGCCACACAAAAATGGTGCACAGTGTTAACTATGTCAATGTGTCAATCAGAAAATCACTTTCCCCTTCCTGCACAGAATTTTTTTTAAAAAAGTGCAATTAATGATTATCAAGCAGAACTTTCAAAAGAAAGGAGTGTAGCAGTGTTCCCAAGTGCAAAAACGAACAGCATATGCTCACAGGATTTTGCTGTTCAAGAATAAGGAATACCCTTACACCATCTGTCATTTGATCTAGTCTACGGTTTACAACAAGCAGAATTTTAAAACACATAAAACATTGTATCCATACCCTAATTGCTTCTGAGCCACACAGCGGGCTATTTGACAAGTACTGTAATATGTTCCATCAACTTATTTGAACATCCAGGATTTAAATTATGTAAGATCCACAGGAAACAAACAGATCCCAAAATCAAATTTATTAATGAAATCTGGATGCATTAATTGTTAGCATAAAGACCACTGTTATTGTATTCCACATTACTCATTTCTTCGAAAACAGAAGCTTTATTTGAAAACATATCGTTTTATAAGAAAAACATTTTTACCATAAAACGGATTAAGATTTCTCATCTTTTTTTTTTTGGTAGCTGTAAATAATCCCTTTTTGATTATGATGGATCAGACCAATGACTTTCCATTCTATTCAAACACACACAGTTATTTATTTAATATGGTGTGCATTTAAGATAAAAACTGACTATGCAGATATATATTTGTTTTATGTTTTAAGCCTCCAGGTTTAGGCACTTGGTAGATTTCTTAACTGGAATTGAGTATCTGTGATAAAAGTTACAGCCCTCTGGGGGCAATTCAGTGTTCAGTAACAGACATTTGTTATCTTTCAGCCAGGATTGATGTTATTGACTCAACAATGAAGTACTAAAATCCGGCATTTCTACTTTATAGCCATTTTGGGCAAGGTTGTATTACAAAAAAGAATCATGCTAGGGAGATTCTAGGCAATCCTCTTGCCTCATTATGGTATATTTGTGGGTAAAATTTAACTTATGTCACTAAATCTGATCTATCAGAAAATAACAAAAAACACTGTAGCATTTTAAAGACTAACTGCTATATTTTTATTGTTAGCTTTCGTGGATCAAGTCCACTTCTTCAGACAAAGAGTGAAACTTACAGACATGGTTTTAATACACCAAATTCAGGGGGTTAAAGGGATAATTTGGTGTATAAAACCCATGCCTGTAAGTTTCACTCTTTGTCTGAAGAAGTGGACTTGATCCACGAAAGCTAACAATAAAAATATAACAGTTAGTCTTTAAAGTGCTACAGTGTTTTTATTTTATTTTTATTTTGTTTTGTTTTCTGATATGCCTGAACCACAGACTAACATGGGTACTATTCCAATAAATCTGATCTGTTCATCCGACTACATCAAGGACTGCTGGAATGGGTCTGCCAGAACTTTAAATTGCAAAAGGCTAACTTTTCTGGTAGAACAACTGGTAAATGCCTTTTATAGAATGGTATAAATCCTGTATGCCACTTTTGTATAAGGCTAGCTCAAGAAGCTGGAAACAGATAATTCTTCATGGCAGAGAAGCTCACACCAGAGACTGTTCTAAGGAAAGCTGGCTTGTAACAGAGATTGCTTAAGCCAGGAGTGCCCAAACTATGGCCCGGGAGCCAGATGTAGTCCCTGATGCCAAGTAATCCGGCCTGCGAAGCCCTCGTTGCTCCTGGAAGTGGAAGTAATATGGGCACGTTTTACTTCCGCTTCCAGGAGCAACAAGGGCTTCGTGGGCCGGATTACTTGGCATCGGGGCCACACGTGATTCCCGGGCTATAGTGACCAGCTCCCTGAACCACATGACCAGCCCAAGGCCAGAAAAGTTTGGGCACCCCTGGCTTAAGCTAACAGTGGGAGTTAGGAAATATACAAGATCTGTTCATATATAGCATGAGTTTTTGTTATAATACAAAGACAGATAGATCCCCATTTTAGGGATCACCATCCACTAATGCATTTCCAGATGATTAAATTTGCATTTTCTGATTCAATTTATGTATCATTTCCTATAACAGCCAACTCAGATACTGTACTGGATAACACAAGAGTGGTATAATGGTTTCTATATAATTCTGGAATGTCCACTGGTATGCAGAAGCACAAAGACTGGCATTTAACGTCCATTTAACATAAAATTGATTTACTTTTTTACTTATTGGCAGAAGCATTGCTTGACAGAAAACTAGCTGCAATGAGTGAAAAAAGAAATATACTGTATATACATATTGTTTCAAGCTACTGTATCACTATTCTACTGATTATTTTTAAAAACTCAAAACCCACAAAACCACATTAGTACCAGCTAAAGCAGAAACAATTCATATCCTCCAACATTTAGTAGCTACATAGGACTCATTTTCTCATTATGTGTACAGAAAGCTAGCAGCATTCTGGATTTGTAACTGGTACTTGGCCTATTTGAGCTGTCATAGTAACATCTGAATTGTTTGGAAAGTACTGTATACTGAAATCCTTACTTTTTTTGGTTTTTGAAATGTGATTGGTTTTATTTTCTGTGAGCCGCCCAGAGTCTTCGGAGTCGGGTGGCAATATAAATCAGAAAAATAAATAAAATAAATAAAAGTTTAGGTTATTCATATTGTGGGTAGAATGAGGCTAACACAATAAATGTTCACAGATTCTAGATGCACTGTCTGCTTTTCAGAAAACAAATGCCATTATAAGCATTTATTTCCTTATTCCGAACCTATTTTTCTTCCAATACGTAGGACAGTAATATTATTTGTCCAAAAAGTAATGCAACACACAAGACATATCGCCATCCATTGAAATGATTTCATCTTTCTTGTGCTTCTCCTTGCAACTTGGAAAAGTTACATTTATTTTGGAGGACAAGTCCCATGCTGTTGTCCAAAACTAATTCTTCCACATTCTACGTAACTTGAAGCAAATGCTACTGCTCTGTAGCTGCCAATAATTATGGGCAAAGGTGGCATTCAGCTTTTGTCAGATGTTCAGACTGGGTGCCATTATTATTATTATTATTATTATTATTATTTAGACTTATACACCGCCCAACTTGCATACAGCGACTCTGGGCGGCTTACAGGAATGCAAAATATATAGTTACACAATCATAATAACATCATACAAAGATCACAGGTAAACACCCCAAATACAATAAATGCATAGTAATACAATAGATATAATTAGTACAATATATCTAAATCAAATTACAAGAACAACTTAGAATAATGTACTATAAAAATTATACAATATCAATCCAACAAGTACAATCCTTGACACAGAGAAGGTACCATGTTACAACAACCAATTTTAACAATACAATTCAATAACCATTCTACCCAGCCCCAAATTAGTCTAAGGGGCGACTACCACAAAGAAAAAAATAAATAAATAAAACCTGAATTACAAAATGGCCCCACAATTGCAGATACAGACAAAAAATGATCCCCAGAGAGAGAAAAATTATAACTGGCGCTTAGATTCAGAGCTTAGAAATGCTAATTTTTGGGGTCACAGTTCCTAGAATCTTTCTGTGATGGTGTTGACTAGTGAATGCTAATCCATGGCAGTTTCACGTCTGGCCTAGAGAAAGAAGAAGAAGCATGCTAATAGAAGCAGCAACTATTCAAAGCTTTGCTCAAATAATAAGGTGGTCAAACAGGCTGTACCATCAGCATCATGTTTTGCGATGATGATGATGACCTTTTCCAGTGATTGTTGTTGGAGGACTCTAAGGGAAGCAGAACAATGGGGGGGTACAATGGGGGGGGCAAAGGAGAGGGACTGTGGATTTCATTAAGACCCTTCTCTTCTCATAATTAGAACAGTGATAGGTTACAAATGTGTTTTGAAGGACCAGCCTAAATGCCCATAGTCTGCCAGATACTGCTAGGAATGGGCTATCCACTTGAACCTGAAGTACATGAAAGGCTTTATTGGAACAGATAAGACCAGCTTGTTGACATTTTAGGAAGAATATCTAACACCTTCATCCAAAATCGCTTCCTCCAACCTAAGAACATCACTCTTCCATTAGCCCCCTCACTTCATGTTTCAGGACTCTAAGACCACATTTGGTGAGTGGCTTCCCCTTTCCCAAACTGACCCTTGATTTCCCTCACAGAAGCTGTGCTTCTTCTTTGCACTGTGTAAGCATGTTTATGTCACAGTAAAGTGGAAGCAGTGACAGACTTTACATTCTTAGGATCCAAGATCATTGCAGATGGTGACTGCAGCCACGAAATAAATAGGCAATTAATTCTTGGGAGGCAAGGTATAAGAAAACTAGGGAACTAGAGACATCACACTGCCAACAAAAATCCACATAGTCAAAGCAATTGTATTCCCAGTAGTAATTGTATGAGCGCAGAAGAATAGACACCTTTGAGATGTGGTGCTGGAGGAGAATTTTGAGAGTACCCTGGACAGCAAAGAGATCCTGAAGAAAATCAACCCTGACTGCTCCTTGGAAGGACAAATGTTGATAATGAAGTTAAAGTACCTGTACTTTGGACACCAAATGAGAAGAGGGGACTCACTCAAGAAAGCCTTGATGCTGGGAAAGATCAAGGGCAAAAGGAGAAGGGGGCAGCAGAGGATGAGATGGCTAGATGGTATTGTTGAAGCTATGGGCATATTGTTGAGTGTACTGCAGAGGATGGTGGAGGATAGGGTGCCTGGCGAGCGATAGTCCATGGGGTCGTGAAGGGTTGGACTCAACTATGTGACTGAACAACAATTACAAATAAGATAGACACAAAGGAACACCAAGGTGTCAGTTTTGGCAGAGCTGTTCTGTGATCAATCCTTCAGTGATATCCAATTCTACTCCAGAATGAGCTTGCTAGTCTCTCATATACATGAGAGCGTGAAGGAAAAGGACAGACAGCTTACCTTTACCTGTGTTTCTTCATTCATACCACCTGCTCTCCTCTCCTTTTGATGCCCTTTTCCTGCTTTTCCTCAGCAAACATGGAATTGAGGCAATTGGAGGGCAAACTGAAAGTACACACTGTAGGGAAGATGGCTCCTGCCAAACTTCAATGATTCAGCTTTGAAAGGTTCTGCACATGCTGCAAAGGCATAGACTGGGAATTAGATAAATGAGAACCAGAAGGTTTTGAGGTTGGAGACAGGAGACCTGAATCTGAATTATCTCTAACTGTGGGTGGATAACTTCAGGTCACAAAGTCCGTGTGAAGGTGTGAAGGTAAAATGGGTAAATCTCCCCACCCACTCCAAGTCTGGTACTTCTGGAGAAAGAGTTTATTTGTCTCAGTCTCTTGGCTAAATTAAATTTTAAAAAATTATGTGTCTGAGTGGGTGGATTTTGATAAATGGAAGCTCAGACTGAAAGTAATCTGTTAGTTTTTAAAGTTTCACTACATATTGTCCTCCCCCTGTATGTTTTTCCCTTCAATTTTGTCAACTTTATTAAGATGGAATGGCATGTTAAATGCATGAAATAAGCTATCTGTGAATGTCTTTAAATTGTGTACCATCCATGCTCAAATTGGACATTTGTAAATGAACACATCTTACAGAGCCCATGATCTGCTTCTGAACTGAACAACCTGGACAAATGCTACTACATCTATGCAACTTCTCACTGCTTGGAGAACTGGGCTCTGCCGTGAAACCTTGGCTAGCACAGCCAACTGTGAAGGCTTCAGAGAGCTTTAATCCAAAAACATATGGGGACCAAAGGTTGAGAACCACTGCTATATTCAATGAAATCCTGAAATGTGTTTGAGGTTCAGGTACTCAGGATTCTCACCTGTAGTTTAGAGGACTGTGTGACAGCTTTCCAGCAGAAAATTCCAAGTACCTTTCTAAATGAAACATCACAACATTCTTTGGGATAAAGCCATGACAGTTAAAGGAGCATCACTCTGCTATAGCTGTTCTTCTTTACGTCCTCTTTTACATGACCGAAAGAACCGGGCATGTTTAGCTTGGCCGGGGAGGAGGGGGGGAGTCTAAGGAGAGACAGAACACTTTTCCCATATGTCTGTACGGACACATTTTACTTCCGCTTCTGGGAGCAACGAGGGAGCTCAGGCTGGATGAATCGTAGTAAACTCATTCGTGTGGATTCACAGAATGCTTGGGCTTCTGGGAATTGAAGTCCAAGAACATCTGGAGTGCCAAGATTCATCATCATGGGCATAACCAATAGTCAAGGATTATGCCTGTTGTTATCCAAAAAAACAGAGGTGGGGGAAATTACTTTTGAGACTACAGCTCCCAGAATCCTCAGCTGTGAGATTCTGGAAGTTGTACAAAATAATGTAAATAAAAGAAAGTAAAATTCAAAGCACAGGAGGTGTGCTGACCTGGTGAAATGTCACAAAAATTGTTAAGGGTATGTTCCCAGCCCTTTAGTATGCTACATATCTTTTTGCTTTGCTCCTGATTAGGAAAAGTAGATAAACTATGTAAAATAAGCACATATATTCACAGATTTGTGCCATCTGCACAATGCTTACACAGGTCATAGGAAAATATTTTCTTTGCAAAGAGTTTGTGGTTACCATGGTACACAATTCAACTTCTTCTCTGCGCTTCCTTCCAAACCCAGTATACACAGATTCCTGGTCATGAGTGCATGTCAGTAGACTCAGAAAAGTTCTACCAATGCTTCAACCTTTCATTTTCTAAAATCTGATAAAATGTGACTTGTCAGACGCAGGTTCAGTTCATGAGGAGATAATTGCTATAGTTACCCCTGCATCATATTACCTACATATTCCAGCATTCCTCTGAAGGCTAGAATCTTTGCAGAGGACTTTTGCTTTGTCCTAATGTCTTTATCAATGTTTTAATTTTAGTAGTATGTAAGCCAAGAACCTTCCCTTTTAAAAAATAAGGTGGGGGAGGAAAGCAATCAAATTGCTAGCTACAGAGACCTGCCACCTTAAAAATTTAGAAACTAGTAAATCAATCTTGTCTGTTTTTAAGGCATCGAATATTTTAGTTCTTTGGAGAGAGACTATAAAACATGAGGAATGGTTACCAGTTATTTGTCCCCCACCTCCTCTCTTTCTCGTTTGTTTCTGTTCTAAAAAGCCCACAGAATTGTTGACTGCAGGTCTGAGGGCCACAATTCCACCTCAGTGATAGTGGAGAGTTAATTTACAGTGCACCACAAAAACCACATTGTGTTCTGCAAAGAAAGTGAAGGAGGGGGTTGTTTCTTGTATACTTGTTTTCTTCTCCCTCCCTTCTTCCATGGCCTTGTTGCCTATTCATGGACATGTCTGTGAAGATGCTACACTTCCAGGTCAAACTAGAAACACCACAATCTTCAGTCTGATTTTGCCAAGGTAAAGGACAAAGGGGTTCAGATAGTGGGATTCTTAATTCTGTTGCTCCTGATAATTCTCCCTCTCCAGTAATAAACTTAGGTTATTCTACAGTCAGAACAATGGTCTCAATAGAAACCGGAGTGGGGGCTTTTCAGATGTTAAGGTGTGTTACTTCACTTACTTCAAAATACAGTAAGGCAACCTTTCTGTTTAAAGGAGAAGGGAGCAGCAGAGGATGAGATGGCTAGATGGCATCGTTGACGTAGGGGGCATAGATCTGAGCGGGCTACAGAAGATGGCAGATGACAGAGGAGCCTGGAGTGTGGTGATCCATGGTGTCGCAAAGGGTTGGACTTAACTGTGCAACTGAACAACAACTAATGCTCATTGAGTATGAGGATGTTATATTTATATCTTACATTTCTCCCAGTGAGATCAAGATGGCATCTCTGTTCTCCTCCCTACCCCATCCTAACAATAACCAGGTAAATGAAGTTGAAAGAGAAATCAACCCTCTGAAGATCACACAGTGCTTCATGGATCAATGTGGACTAGAACCCAAAGCTCTCAAATCTCAGCCCAACACACTTATTTGTACACCACTGTGAGAGCCCCAAGTGGGGCCCTGCACATCTGCTCTATGGTCCTACCCTCAATGCACCACAGTGGCATCCTTGCCAACTGAACTCACTTTAATACCTACTTCAATAGTGTTACCTCATTTGTTTACTACATCTTCTTTTGTACATGTGGTGGGGCATAAATTGCATGCACATAAATCCCGCATTGATTGAATTTCTCCACATTCAATCCACATTGATTGAATTTCTCCACATTCTCCACAGAAAATTTGTCCTGCATCCAAGTAACCCTATTTTACTTCATTAGTCATTATTGACTGCACTTCTACTTCTGTTATGCGATTTCCCAATGGTCCATCCAGAATCTTGTGCTGGTAGGAGTCACTCATCATCATTCAACCAGGTGTGTTGTTTTTGTGCTCCATAGGTTTAGCTAGCCTCTTCTGGTTTAATATTTAAAGCCTGAGAGGTATGCAGAAATGTTTCCTCAGTTTTAGCCATTGAAGTGTTGGATCCTCAGACGTTCTTGGACTAAAACTCCCAGAAGCTTTACCATTGGATGTGCTGGCCAAGATTTCTGGGAGCTGTAGTCCAAGAACATCTAGGGATCAAAGCTTGCAAACCACTGGTCTAGGGATTTGGTGACCATGACTGCGATGTTGCATTACTTTATTTCATTTGTTATTTGCTAGCACCTCTCAACATACTTCTAGAGGAGCAATGCCAGACAAATAATAAGACTTTTTAAAGGGTTTTTTTTTGTTAGTTTCAGGCTACCAGTAATATCCTGCATGGTTCATTAAGAGCTACATCCATTTGCTTGGCATGTGCTGATTCATATCATTCAGTGTTAACATATTCTGCTGTGGAGTAGCACAGGGACAAAGCTGTTGATCTTATTGTTTGTGGGTGTGCTCCATAGTCTGACCCAGCCAATTTCCTAAGTTAAGTTGTTTTTGTCTGTAATGTTCTCTCTGGTGTCTAGACAATGTTTTCGTAAGTCAGAGTTTAATCCAGAGTAATACTGAAATGCTTTGGAGGACAGCAATTTCCCCAATATCTTGTCCAGTTTGCTCTTTGTTTCTCTGTTCTTTAAGCAAATTAGCTGACCAGTCCAAACAAGGACTGGCTGACTGATCAAAATAACAGGAAAAAAACCATTCAGTATTTCTTACGTTTAAAGTACAGTATATGGCCAAAATCCTATTTCTTAATATAGAGAACTGCACTCCAGTAGACCTATTGAATCTATGGGGATTTAGTGAATCAGTTCTTCCATACATTCAATTGATTCAATGCGCCTGCTCTTATGCTACACTGAGTCACAGGATTTTGGCCCACACATAAAGGCAGCAGTATTCTAGTTTTGTACAGTTTTATATAATCTCCACAAAAATCATTTTTGGGGAAAGTCTCACCAAGCATGTCAGAAAATATCTCATCTGAGAGGCAGGCATAAAAATAAGCAGTTTCTTGTAAATAAGAGAATGCGACAAGTGAGGATTTCACTTACATGAGCCATAGGTAGAACCAGCCACTATGTCAAGCATTCACACCACATCTTCTACCAATGTGGAAAATCCTCCACCACTATTTCTAGCAAAGCTGATAAATCTCAGGGCATCACCTGATGTCTTATGAACTGGTGTGCTTCTACAGTTCTGCAGAGTACTGGAGGAAGAGAAAAATCTGTTTTGGTGTTTTTTTTGTTTTTGATCTGTGAGCTTTCAAGCCTGAACACTTCTTCTTTCATGTCCCTGTCAAACCCTGGACTGCCAAAATGAAGCGACATTCTTGGCTTTGTCATTTGCTAAACTTAGGTCTTTATCGGTGCATGTTTCTGGCAGTAATTGGCAGACCAGTAAATGAGCCTGAACATTTATCTCCACACATCTCCAACTGGTACCAGTGGCACTCATTTCGGTACCTTTGCCCAGTGCAAAGGTGTTTTTGTATTGTTGTTACACTTGTGCAACAAAAGCTCCCCAGTGGGGATAGGAGTGAGCAAAGATGTGGTGAATGCATGTACATTCACACTCCAACCATGTGTTTTGCCCCTAAAATCTAAGGGAATGGGATGGTGCTGATTTGGCAATGCTATCCAGGCATAATATTGTTGTACCCTGTGTAAGAGCTTTTGAAACTTGTCTGATTCATTTTCAAGGTAGTTTCTGTGATAGGTAAAGGTAAAGGTCTCCCCTGCTCAAAAGTCAGTCATGTCCAATTCTAGAGGGTGGTGCTCATCTCTGTTTACAGCCAAAGAGCCAGCATTGTCTGCGTCTGCAGACATGTCTGTGGTCATGTGGCAAGCATGACTAGACATTGAAGCACACAGAACGCCGTTACCTTTCCTATTTATCCACTTGTAATTTCTTGCTTTTGAACTGTTGTGTTGACAAGAGCTGGGGCAGACTATGGGTGATCAATATGTCATGCAGCACTCGGGTCTCGAACTGCTGACCTGCCAACCTTCCGGTCCTCAAGCTCAGCATCTTAACCACTAAGTCACCACAGCCGCAGCCTCTGTGATACAGAGTTAGCAATCATATTAAATATATAACAAGACAAGCTAGGACAGTGATGGTGAACCTTTTAGAGACTGAGTGTCCAAACTGCAACCCAAAACCCACTTATTTATTGCAAAGTGCCAACATAGCAACAGGGGAGAAAGGAAATGCTCTCATTAGGCTGCTGTGCAGAGGGGTGGGGTGAATTCGGTGCTGGGGGAAGGAAGGAAGTGCTCCTATTGGGCTGCTGGGCAGAGGGGTGCAGTGAATTCTGTGCTGAGAGAGGGAGGAAGCGCTCCCATTGGGCTGCTGGGCAGAGAGGCGGGGCAAACTCTGTGCTGGTGTGACTGCACGGGTGCCCACAGAAAGGGCTCCGAGTGCCACCTTTGGCACATGTGCCATAGGTTTGCCACCACTGAGCTAGGACTTTACATGAAAACATTTCCCAGTGATCCTCCCTAACCTACTCATCTAAACAAATCTCTGTTCATCATTTTGGTAGTGACATGTATTTAAAAAATCTTAACTTCAAATGAGAAATTTGATTTCGAGCATAACAAGGTAAGCTCTGCTATAGGAAGAAAGCAAGCCTATGGGTTTCCTTTACATTACTAGCGCTCATGTGAACACTGACAGGCACGGACCAGAATGGGGGGAAATCTTTTTAAAATGGAATGCACTTTCTAATTCTAATCAAAGGGGGAGGTGGGGGTGGAAAGGAGTATGAGATAACAATGGCCTCTGTCTGAAACGCTAGAGATTTAGATCATCGCTTGCGATCCCTCAAGAATCCAATCTCAGCTCTTCTCCTTGGGCCATCTATTTTATGCATTCTCTCTTTTTTTCTGAAGCTGAGCTAATTATCTTTCCTGGATGAGCCTTATCTAATTCAGAGCTGATGTCATTATGAAAACAACCATTTAATAACGCCAGCCACATCAAGTAAACGAACAGCGGGATGCTGCAGAGGGTCCAGCGGTGAGAAAGGAGGGAACCTGCTGGGCCGTCTGCTCTAATGAACGCAATTAGTCTGCAGTGGCAGAAGGGGAACTGCCATGGCTTCTGCCAGAGATTAGGAAGGGGGGGCGAGCAAGCTTTTTCTAAAGGCCATAATCTTGACAAAGCTCCGTAAACAAGCTGCTTATGCAGTTCCCTAAACCTGCACAAGATTAAGCTCTGGTAGTTGACTCTTCATTCCACTGCTTAGATATAACATGGTCTCTCAATGCCAACTGAACATCAAGAGATGACACTGGCCCTACGAGCAATGTGTGGCTCATATATGAAGAAAGGGGTAAGTGACTATTTTGTCTTGCTTGGTTCTGACTCTTTTCTAGGGTGTGGTGACAAATTGCCAAATAGCCACACTGCACACTATCAGGTGAACTGTCTTTCTCATATAGTGGTACCTCACTTAAAGAGCATAATGCGTTCCACAGGATTGCTTTTTAAGCGAGTTTGCAATTTAAGGGAAACACCATTGTAAGTGACCAATTGAGACTTCTGGTGTGACTTTAAGCGAGTTACTCTCTAAGCAAGGCGCTCTTTATGCAAGGTTTTACTGTAGATATATATATAAATAGACATAACAAATAGTAAAATAAGATCAAATAACAAGCTTCAAAACAAGTAGAGATAGCAAAGGTCCAGCCTGATATAAAAAGTAAAGCAATCACACTTACATACCGCACCATAGCGCTTAGTGCACTCTCTGGGCAGTTCACAAGTTAATTAGCATTTTGCCCCAACATGCTGGGTACTCATTTTACCAACCTTGGAAGGATGGAAGGCTGAGTCAACCTTGAGCCCTGGTGAGAATCAAACTCACACCCTTCATGGTTGCAGGACAGCAGTGTAACCACTGCACCACCAGGGCTTCTGCTGTGTCAGGGTGGTGGTGGCTTAACATGGCACCTACATGATATTAATCTATATAGCCACCTTAAAGAGATAATTTCCTAAACTGGAAGCCACAATGGATCAAATCCTCTTCCTAGTCAGTCACCTCTCATTTCATTTCAGGGATTGGAAATGCCTCCAAAGACAATCTCCATTCATGGGAAGATGGATGTCCCAATAGATATCCCTTCAAGTACTCAGGCTTGAAACTAAGTGGCATGTCACATGGGATGTCACATGGTGGCATGTCACTAAGTGGCATGTCACATGGCATGTCACATGGGCATATAATCTGATCCATGAGGTAATGTTTGGGTGAGTTATCCATGCACACTCATGAATGTTGAGTGTTGGATTGGGCCAATCAGTTCCCATCCCAACCCACCCCCATTTTGAGCCCCTCATCAAGGGGTTCTACTAAAATGCTTTGTTGTATTTTATCCCATTCCCAGGGATGGGACAAAATAGAGGGCAGCGTAAAGGAGTTGCTTCCATGCCACAGATGGAGCTGTAGCATCCTCTTCTTTGATGTAATATACAGCTCCATCTGTGGAATACCAATGGTATTTTTGCTCCTTCCCCTTGTCTCAAGTGGCTTTTTAAATGCCACACAATGCCAGCTCAGAAGGGCCCGTGTGGAAGAGCCTAACTCAATTATGGCAAACCTTGGCACTCCAGCTGTTCTTGAATTTCAATTCCCAGAAGCCCTGATCAGCAGGAGTGCTGATTTGGGCTTCTGGGAATTGAAGTCCAAGAACACCTGCAGTGCCAAGGATTACCATCACGGGCCTAACTTAAAACACCAGAATATTGAAACTGGGCTCAGAAATTGATGGGTCTCACATTGCCCAGTAGCTCCACAATGAACCTATGTAGCGCCATGGACAAGAAATGAACTACCTAGCATTGTTTGTGTGATTGAAAGCACTTCACATTCCGTACAACTTGTAAGATAGTTGAGTCTCATTGTCCTCATATTTTAAATGGGAACAAGATGAGACGAAGACAGAGTGATAGCCCACATGATGAGTTTATTAATGCAGAGCAATCTATACTTAATCCACTCCCCCTAACCATTGGTCTTTGTGCATATTCTATGACATGGCCACCAATCCCTACCTTAGCCCTGATATTTATCCCAGAATGGCAAACAGGCACCTGTCTTCAGGTAAGATTGGAACAGCTACTTTCTACAAACCCTCAAACAGTATGACCAATAACCTTGCTGACAAGAGATTATGGAAATTTTCATTCAAAAAGTAATTTTTATTTATTTATGATCCTCAGCAACAAGAAGAGCTTGTTGCTCTTATCTCAAGAGCTTAGATCAGGGGCGCCCAAACTACGGCCCGTGGGCCCAATTAGGTCCCTGCGTATCATTAATGCGGCCCATGGTGAGTACCTGGGCTCACCGCGGACCACCCCTCCACCCGCCCCCACCGCCTGATGTCAGCAGCGGTGGTGGCGGCAATCACGATTTGTCCTGGCTGCTCCGAGCAGCCTCTTGCTTGGTCCCATCCCCTCTGCAGCCTTTGTCAAAGCCAATGCCGTGTTAGGAAAATCTTTGGAGCCTCCTCTGTTTCAAAAACTGCACACTAGGAGAGCCGCCTGGCGCGCCTGGGATGACATCACCGCAGCCTGCCAGGTTTACCCTTCCAGTGCTACGGATTTTGAAACAGAGGAGGCTCTGAAGATTTTCCTAACATGGTGATAGGGTTGGGCAAAGGCTGCAGAAGGGATGGGACCAAGCAAGAGGCTGCTCAGAGCAGCCAGGACAAAGCATGGTCGCTGCCGCTGCTGCCGCTGACATCAAAACTGTCAGCAGCGGGAGCAGCCTGCTTCCGCCCCCTGCAGCTGTGTGTCGGGGGTGGGACTGGACCGCAAAAAAAAAAAAGTTTAGGTGCCACTTGCTTAGATTAAGGTGTAAAAATAGTTAGGTTAAGGTGGCAATGTTCTTGTTTGTTCAAGATGATGGGTTCTTTCCCATTCAACCACCCAAAGGCTGCTTTTACACAATCTGTTGTCGACTGCAACTTCTATCCGAGAATGCATTTTTTTCCTGAAACAGGAAAAATGTCACTGGTGTGATTTTGTTTAAGGTGGATCCCATCTTGCCAATCTATATAACTTTTTAAAATGCAGTGCATGGTCTTCCCATCACACACATCACACGTGCCAGAGAGAAATCTACCGTAGATAGCAAATAAACTTTATGTAGATACTTTTGACAGCATTTTGGTTCCAGCCACTATGATCACAGAAACAGCTGTTGGCTTCAATTTGTGTAAAATCTTGTTTACACTTTAAACCTATCCACATAGCAGCCAATTTGTCCCAGACGTGGGACAAATGGATTGTGAACTAGCTCTTGGTTTCTGAGATCTCTTTCAGAAACTGGTACAAGCCAAGACATTTCCTTCAATAAAACTACTGTTTTGTCTTGTCTTGACAGGCATTGTAAGGACTATTTCCCATATAATCATGACAGTTAAAAGAGAAAGCTGGTACCCTTGTGTTCAAGTAGACTTGGTCATTGGTTGGTATACCAGCCTAGTGGTTCAAGTGGAAGGTAGGAGTTCTCAGGTGTAAGCAGATACACTTGCCAGAAAGTAAGTAAAAAAGTAAAACAAGTTTATTTGTATTGTAATTGACCAGGAGTTCTCAACCTTTTAAAGCCAGTGACTGGGTCACACTCCCTCAGACAGCTTCAGGGGCTGGACGGCCATTTTGCCCTTCAGGGGCTGGACGGCCATTTACAATCATTGCAAATAAAATTTTAGCTGGGCAATGTATTTATTTTTTATTTTACTAACAAACACAAACCGTTCTACTTAAAAAAAATCAGTTCATCATTTGTACAAAACTTTCTCCTTAAAACTGTTGCTCTAAAACAGTGTTTCCCCACTTGGGGCATACACCCCACAGGCAGGCAATTTGATTTTTAAGGGGGATAATTTCAGAATGAGTTATTAACAGTGAATGGCCTTTTAGGCTTCTTCCGTGTGAATAGGAGTTCACTTTTTGAATAATAAGAATTATATGTCACAGGGGGTGGCATCAGGATTTTAGATATGCTTAGCTGAGGCATAGCCAAAAAAAGGTTGGGAACCACTGCTCTAAAAGTAAAATACTAAAAGGAGAAAAGAGAGGAAGAAGGAAATTAGGGGGTCATATTAGAACTAGCATCCTTCTGTATAGTGACACCTTAGAAACCAGGCAAGTTGTATGTATCAGCCACCGATTTAGGAAAACAGCATTTAGCTTTCAGATGACACACAGGAGCTAGTAGCAGAAGAGGATTTTAATTTGATGGCTCTCAGTTACCAGCAGTTTTTCTGATCTTTCTTCTTTTGGGAAAATAAGCTGGCAGAAGAAAAGAAGCTTTGAAAACAATGCTTGAAAGAGGGGAAAATAATAGTAATGGCATGCAACTTTTTTAAAAATAACACTTGCTGCTTGGAAGGCCCTGTGCAATTAATAAGCTAACAACCATAGGAGCCTAGAGCAATTGGCTGAGCCTCAGTATAAATCCTCAGATAGCAAAAGAAGGCATTATATTATCTGAAACAGGACTCATCAATGGCAGGGCTGTGAAATTCACGACAGGTTGAAAGATAAGTTGGTTCCCAAATGAGCTCATGAGAAGGGTTTTTGTTTTTTGTTTTTTAATGAGGCAAATGGAATATAAAGTCTACCAGAGAATGCACAAACAGCCACACGGCTTGCTTGGAAGCCAAGCTCTGTCTCCCTGATCTAGTTTTTGCTGCTGAATGGCTTCCAATGCCACATCTGGTTCTGCAGGATCAGTGCCATCCGCATTGCCATTGCTATCCCTTACAAAAGCTGGTAGTGGCAGCCACCAAGCTAAAAGAGCAATTGGCGAGATCCTTGTGTTTAGACAATTACAACCCTTACCCAAAGCTTGGAAGCCTTATATATATTTAGCCTTCAACTTGCAGATCTTGTTTGCCTATCCTCGATTCCAACAAGCTGTAAAAAAGAAAAGCAGAACCAGCACCATTGGGCTCTGCTGCTCCCCATCTGTTTTTCAACAGTTAGTCCGCTATGCCAGGGGTTCCCAATCTTTTCAAGCTCTCAGTCAGCTTCAAGGGCCAGATGGCCATTTTGTCCTACCTGCATGATGAGGTTGGCCATTTTGTGGCAACAGTTTCAAAGGGATGGCCATTCTGTTCCTCAAATTGAAATGGGCCACATGAAATGGCACTGTGGGCTAGATACTGCCTAAGGGCCTTAGACTGGGAACCCCTGTGGTATGCTGTTGATGCACATAACATTAAGAACACCCCTTGTGTTTTTTTGTTTTCCTTTTCCTTCTTCATCCCCCCTTTTTTGTTTTGGTTGTTGTTAGTATGATGTCTTTTTAGACTAGAAGTTTCTACTGGGAGTTTCTACTCTTAAAAAATGGATACAGAAGTTATCTTGAGACCCTTTTCAGGGGTGCCAAATAAGCTAAATAAAAGTAACAATTAAATAACTAGCAAAGGTACCATGTTTGGGAAAAGGCAAAGTAGCAAGTCATCCAATGTAATGTACACTTTGCATAGGGAAGTTCCAAAGAGCCTTTGGATTGTCCTGCGTTTTCCATACAACAAGTAATTGGTAATTCTTCCCATTGGTCTTAGGAATCCAGGCCACAATTAATTGTGTTTACACACCACTGGTTTCAAAGGGATTCAAGCAAATAGATTGTGGACTGGGTGGCAGCCCATATATATGAATACTCATTGCCTTCAGCAAAGTCTAAAACTTTTGAAATATTTCAAACCACTCTTTTGGCACCCAGATGTGTTTCAGGTTGTTCAATGTCACTCATCCACAATAGCTCCCAATGTAACTCTTGAGGAGGAGGAGGAGGAGGAGGAGAAGACCAACCCATAGCGCTTAGCGCACTCTCTGGGCGGTTCACAAGTTAATTAGCATTTTGCCCCCAACATGCTGGGTACTCAATTTATCAACGTCAGAAGGATGGAAGGTTGAGTCAACCTTGAGCCCTGGTCAGGATTGAACTTACAATCTTTTGGTTGCAGGACAGCAGTTTAACCACAGTGCCACCAGGGCAGAATAATAATAATTAATTATTAAATTAATGCAGTATTTATGTGCATTCCATCATGTATAAAAAAGAAGATCTAGTAAATGGCCAAGATAATACCAAGAATCTGGTAAAAATAGTCCAATTATTTTAGCATTTATTTTATTTTTTGCATTTTACATAGATCTATGAGTAGCTGGGTCAGACTAAAGACATATCTAGTCCAGTACTGCACTGCACTTCTACAATGATCAAGAGGATGTCAATGGGAAGGCATGTTTGAGTTCAGGAGTTTCCCAAAGCAACCAGAAGGGGAGGGCTGAATGTATCTTCTATCTAGTCCCATGATAGTGAACCTTGGCACACGCACTAAATCCATTCGTGTGGATTCACACAGACTTGGGCTTCTGGAAGCTGAAGTTCAAAAACAGTTGGAGTGGCAAGGTTCACTGATCATTATGACTTGCTCTTCAGGAGATGAGTTGAAGATTAGGTAGGTTTCAACCTGTATGTCCAAGGAGCAGAACTGCTCCGAGTAGCACTGCTCGCTTGTGGGATTCCAATGAAGCAAAGTTGCAGATTGTACTTATTTATTTATTCTTTCTTTAGTATCACATCTTAAACTATGTAATTTGCTGCTGCAAGAAATATTAGCAATTGCTAAAAACCTGCATGGTTTTAGAAGAAAACCAGACAAACTCATAAAGAATACAGTTCTCAGTTGTTCTTCTTCTTCTCTGTCTAGCCCAGACTCGAAACTGCCAAAATGAAGGCACCTTTTGGTGAGTTCATTCTGCAATAGGACTAAGGTCAGCATTTCCCCTGGTAGGAACATATTTCCTTTGGAATATACATACATACATACATACATACATACATATCTCCAGTGGTGAGCAGCAAAAAAAAAAAAAAAAATTGCTACCACACCGTGGGTGGAGTCTATGTTATGGGCAGAGCCTACATTGTGGGTGGAGCATACATCATGGGCGGAGCCTATGTCATGGGTGATCTAGTCAATGCCTGCCATATGGCCATGTATACATCTGCAAACACAGGCAACACTGGCTCTTTGGCTGTAAATGGAGATGAGCACTGCACCACTGACTAGCTTTTGAGCAAGGGAGACCTTGAACCACTTGCAGGGACAAAACCTGACATCAAATTTGAATACCAATCAGGGATCTTCTTTTATTAGGTAAAGGTTGCCCTTGCTCTAAAGCCAGGCGTTACCAACTCTAGGGTTCAGTGCTCATCTCTGTTTATAGCCAAAGAGCCAGTGGACTTGATCCACAAAAGCTCACATTAAAATACAGCAGCTAAACTTTAAGGTGTCACAATGTTTTTGTCTTTTTGTTTTGTTTACTCTCTGATATACTTGCATAGAATAAAACTTTTTAAATGGTAGCTGTGTTAGTCTGGGCAGGGCAGGGAGGTGAGCGTGGCCACCCAATTTCACTACTCCCCCTGCCTGAAGGCCACCCAGTTTCGCCACCCCACTGACCGAAGGCCACCCAATTTTGCTACCCCTCCCCCCCTTACCGGGTGTGTGTGCAAACCTGTTGCTCCCCACCACTGCATATCTCAAAGGGTGAAAAATTTTCAGCAACAACAGTGGGGCAGGGCTATACCCTTATGCCTTACAAATGGATATTCTGAAGAGAGAACAGAAGAATGCAAGAACAGGAGAATGCAAGAATTTTTAATAATCATGGCCATAGCAGATTATCATGGATACCGTCAATTACCATCATTATTATAATAATTATAATAATAAATATTGACTAGCACAGAGTTGTCTGTTTAAGATATTGAGAATTGACATTTAAAAATAAACAAACAAAAAACCAAACACACACACACATTTTTCTTCATAAAATACAAAAAGTAGGTAGCATAAAATATATCAGCGATTCTGTTTTGGGACTAAATAAATAAATGAGAAAAATTTAACAAATTAATAATGCTGCCTTACTGGAACTTGCTTGAGAAGGTAGATTTCTGCAGTTCTTTTACACCACTGGCAGATAACAGCATTATAAATGCTTCAATGCTAACTTCCCTGCAGGAATTCTTTGATCGGCTGCTACAAGGTCAGCAATTTACTAATATACTCAGCTTGCCTCCAGACTCCTAAGACGGAATATTAGAGGACTATGTTGTTACACAATGAAAGCATATTAAAAGAAATGGACTCTCCCCTAGTCACTTCAAAAGCTTTCTGTTAAATTCTCTCCTCCCACCTAGGAAGAGATGGTTTCTTGTTCTGGATGCCTTTGATGTTAGTCTGGGTTTACTACCCAGGGTTTGAAAGAAGACTCTTTCTTTCTTTCCTTCCTCTTTTGACACTTTGGATGTCGAGGAAGAGACAAGGTTCTTGTTCTTACACTTCAAGCGACCTCAACCAGTGTTATTTGGTGTTGTAATATGTCTTTGAAGTTATCTATCTTCCTCTGGGCCTGCCATGCGTTCTTTGGCCTTCTCTTTTCCTATATGAGAAATGAAAATCCTTCAGCCCAGTTCCAAAACAAAGGGAAAGAACTAGATCCCTAAATAGTGAACATGAAATTACCAATTCTATTTGCTTCCAAAATGCAAAAGAAGAGTGAGGGATCCAAGGTGATGGTGGTGGGGACTGCAGCTGTCTTCTAGTTTTTCTGCAAAAAACACACAAAAAACCCTTCTCTTTTAGAAAGGGTCTGAAAATCAAGTCTTATGATGAATAGTCAAATGAATTGACCATGTTTATAATGAAAAAGAAAAGACTGAGAAGTGGTATCCTAAGCTATCTTCAAATTTCCAAAGGTTAGAACATGGAGGATAAAAGTAAACTTACTTTCAGTGGCTCCAGAAAATAGAAACCAAAACAAGAAAGGAGATACCAACTGTAGATTAAGAAAACACTCTGGATAGTGAACACGATATAACAGGGTAATGGACTACCTTGGATAGAAATAGACTCTCCTTCACTGGAGATTTTTGAATAATATTAGCCAGCCATCTATCAGGAGCACATTGGCTGTGGAATCCTTCCACTTTGGTGAACTTGGGTCCCTTCCAATTCTAGATTTCTGTTGCTTTCCATGCCCCCCCCCCTCTTCATCTGATAATCACTTACATGAGCAGGAGGATGAGAGAAAGACAAGAAGATGTCCCCTTGCCTAGCCTACTCCAACAATGGTTTTAGCCAAATTTCACAGTAGTCTGTCATGGATGAATCAAACTGGCCACCACACAGAGGAGCGTCAGCACAGATTGGTATACATCATTTGGATTATTTTTATTAATATGGAATTTAATAAGTAATAACATTAAAGGAGGATATGACTGAGGAATTCAACCTCCCCTATGTCACCTGGGCTGCTTGTGACTCAGGAGCGAGAATTTGACAATGAAATTTGGTGCAATAAGGTGCTTTCCTTCTTAGTTCATGAGCTGCTCTAGACCAGGCCTCCACTCCCATCACTCAACATGAGTAGTACACCACATTAATTCAGTCTATCTTTGTGCAGGTCAAGGTTTGTGCCAAACACAGTGTAGGAAAATTACTATGAGGAGAATTCAAGGAAAACCCCAGCCTCCGAGAAAAGCCAACTCATATTTTATGAGTCCTCACCTCTCATAAAATATAGCCAAGCCCAGTTCTATTGCTTGGCCATGCCAGTGTGCAAACAATAACTCAGTAATCAGCTTACGAGGGCTACACTTCGGGACAGGAAAAAAGCCTCATTTGGCTGTCCCCTGAGTGGAGTTTCTCCAGCAAAAATCCTTTCAACCCAGAGTAATCTCTGACACAACATTATTATTATTATTATACCATATTTTAATCAAAACTTAGAAGCATCATTGCTGTTGTTGTTTTTGGCTTATCTCCCAGCCAGCATGGCCAGTCTTCTGGCTGAGGGACTCTGGAAGTGGAAGTTCAAGAAATGTAATGTTTGACATGATCTTATTCAAATTCTGAGATAGCAGCCAGTTTCTCAGAATCATAAGATTGGAAACATATTGTTAAGGCATTGGCTAGTATCCAATAAAGCTTCCACCAAGTGAAAAATCCTTCCAGGACAGGAGATTGTGACTGTGCTGTTTGTGCAAGCAGAGGGTAAGTTTTTTTTCATGGAGATCATCACATGTGCAAAGGCAATGTTTGCACAAGCAGCCAGATCCTATGCCATTGTAGTGTCAGACCTTTCCACAGAAAAAGCCTCCTTGAAGATTGTGGTATTTTTGAACCACAATTGGGGGTACCCAGGCAATGACCACCTTGTGCTGGTAAATCTTCCAATCCTCACACTAGGTACTATGGAATGAATTTACCAAAAGGTGGCTTCATACTGACAATTAAACCAATGGATTAGGCAAAGCATTCTTTCGTCTCGCTGAAAGTTGAGGTGAAGATTTCAGTCCAAACCACTGTAACCCTAGAACACTGGACATCCAGAAAGTGACTCTTCCTTCCATGCTCCATGGTACTTTACAATCATGTAGGGTAGCAATTACCAGCTGCATCTATGCAAGACAACAAGCCATTACACAATGAACTGTGTGTTGACTGCACACGAATGTAACAAAAAGTTTATGCAGGGTGCCGGCTTTCGGATCCTAAAAAGCCAAATTCACCCCATCTCCCTCTTCCTGCTTGGCATATGGTTCACAAGTTATATTTGTAGAGATCTGCAATTACATTATTGACACAAAACAAACTGCTAAGTGTGGTTACAGACAGTCAGGTTTTATTTTATTTAAGTCCAAAAGGAGACACATAAACCTGCGTTGTGGCTCCAGAAAACAAGAATTACTCTTAATGAACTGTCAAGAAAATTCTGGCTGATATACAGTTTGGCAGACGCTGCAACTTGTATTGTAACAACCCAAGACTGCAGCAAAAGTACACTGGGAAGCTGTTTTACTAGATGAGTAATGAACTGCGGAGTGAAGAATAGGGAGTAATTACTTTGTCAATGTTCAGGCATATGTAAGTTATGCATATACATACATGTGTCTGCATTATATATATTATATATATGAATATATATGAGTGAGTACAGATGGAAGGAAGGAAAGAGAGAGAGAATAGCCAGTTGTGCTGCTCCAGATGTGACGATGCCTCTGTCATATGGTTGTTTGTGCTTGCAAAGATGGACTCAAATGATTTTTACACTATGAAATTTGAGCCTGCCTGATACCTCATCATAAATCAAGGGAAGGCTGAACTACCCAAGCTGTCGGTGACCACAAAGGAGTCCCACTGACAGCTGTGGAATATAAATGGCTCAGCCAAAAGTCTCTTCACTCACACCAATGTTTGCAATGTTATTTAACACACTTAGGTTCAATGTAGAGTTGGCTCATGTCACTCTTCTTGTGAACACAGCTTTTCAAAGAGTGCTACCTAGCACAAACGAGCTATTGCGTCACAGGTTACGTTGCATACATCTGGGCTGGATTGTTCCAAAGCATCTAATGTAACCCTTAGGCTGAGGGTCAGATCCCTAAATGTAAGACCAACATGCTCAAGTGAGGGCTGCTGGTGGACAACAACACGCAGTGTGAATGTGGAGAGATACAGAATCCGGCTCATTTACCGGCCTGCTGATTACTGCCAGAAACATGCAGTGATGAGGACTTCAGTTTGGTCAACAAGAAAGCCAAGAAAGTGGCTTCATTTTGGCAGTCCAGGGTTTGATCGGATAAGAAAGAAGAAAATCCCTTAGGGACAAAAGGGGATCTGATGGGTCTAAAACACTTGTTTTCAATCTTACTCTGAAAATTGTGAATTTCCAAACAACAGACAAATAATGCTAAAGCCAAGTAGTACCACGTATGCTTTTCCAGATTAGATTTCCTCCACTACACTAGTACCTCGGATAATGTCATGACTTGGTTCCACAACTCATGACATTATCAGATTTTTAGCATTGTCCGATGCATGCCCTGACTTCAGGGACAAACCACACAGTTTGTCTCTGAAGTCAAACTGACCCTAGGCTAGTGTTAGCCTAGGGTCAGTTTGACTTCGGGGGACAAACCACATGGTTTGTCCCCTGAAGTCATTGCTGCGGTTGGGGGGGTGGGGTGGATTGGGCTGCCCAATCCACGCACACACACTGTACGGGGTTTTTTTTTTTTTTTTTGCCAAAACAAGCCGAGCATGGGCGGGTAATCGCCCACCCGTGCTCGGCTTAGCTTGGCCGACAACCCCCGCGCGGGAATGTGTGGACTGGGTAGCCCAATCCACCCCCCAACTGCAGAGATTCATTGCTGTAACTGCAGTAGGGTCGGGGGAAAGGCGCACCGCGCCTTTCCCACGACCCTATTGCAGTCGCAGAGATCGCAGGGGGATGGTGGATTGGGCTACCCAATCCACCCCTACCCCCGGAGACGATTGCATCGGATAATGCTAAAGAATCGTTAACCGATGCAAAAAACTTGCATCATTATCCGATTCTAGCATTATCTGATGCAATCGTTATCCGTGATATTACTATATATGCTTGCTAGTGGATTTCTATCTGTGCACTGGGACTTCCTCTGTATTCTTATCTTGTAAAACAGCATTCCTCTACCTGCTGCCCTCCACATGTTTTAGACTACAACCCCAATCAATCACCTCCAGTCTAAAACATCAAAGGAAGCCATGTTTCTGATGAAAGTTGTTCTACACTGTACTGCTGCAGGTTTAGTGGCAGCCCCCCCCCCAAATTTTACTACCACACTGCGGGTGTGGTATGGTGTGTGTGGCCAGGGGGTAAGCCCTGCGTTGCACCTGAATTAGGACTACTTTATTTCAAAACTTGGATGGGTGGAGCCAGCCAGAATTTTTGCTACTAACGGTTATGGCGAACTGGTGCAAACCTGCTGATGCCAACCACTGTGCAGGTCTGAAATTAAGACTCATGTTTCAATCCCAGTACAGTAATACCTCAGATAACGTTTACCTCAGATAACGCTAAAATCGCATAACGTTAAGTAATCTAGGAAGGAAAATTGGATCGGATAACGTTAAGGTCCTATGGGATGGATCGGATAACAACCGCTAAAGCCTGTGCGGTTACAATGTATCTCTATGGAGCTTTAACGTTATCCGATCCATCCCATAGGATTTTAACATGGATCGGATAACACTAAAAAACGGATAACACCAAGACTTGTGGAACCAAGTCTTAGCGTTATCCGAGGTATTACTGTATTTGGGGAACTAAGAACATATGAAATGAATTTTCTCCCCAGCTGAGGCTGGATTGATCCTCACTTGAACTTTAAAGATAGAGCTACTCTAGTAAAGGTAAAAGTAGCCCTTGCTTTAAAGCCAGTCATATCCGACTCTAGGGTTCGGTGCTCATCTCCGTTTATAGCCAAAGAGCCAGCACTGTCTCCATCTGCATACCTTTCCAGGGTCATGTGTCAGGCATGACTAGACACTGAAATGCACAGAACACTGTTTACCTTCCCACCCAAGTTGTATGTATTTATCTACTAGCAATTTCTTGCTTTCAAACTGCTTGGTTGGCAGGAGCTGGGACAGAGACTGGAGCTCACTCCATCGTGCAGCACTCAGGTCGCGAACTGCTGACCTGCCGAGCTTCCAGTCATCAAGTTCAGCATCTTAACCACTAAGCCACCACTGTCCCCCGAGAGCTACTTTAATGATCTTTAAACTGTTCTCTTCTCCTGCTCAGGTTTGTTTTAGGATGGAAGGTCGATAAGTCTTGTTTAAAACTAACTTCTATCTTGCCTCAAAAAAGAATATACAGTAATTTTGTATCTGCAAGCAGGTAACAGGAATGGCTTAATCTAAATACAGCACTACAGTTTATGTCTTTTCTTTCTCTGGTTTTATTCCCACATGGCCTCATTGAGTGGGCTTCTGTTAGAATCTCCCCCCCCAAAAAAACAACAACAAAAAAACAACCAAGGCTCTATCTTTGACTGAGCCAAGATGTTTCCAAGAAAACAAACAGCAGCATAACTCATAGGCTTTAAAATGCCTCTTATCTTCTCAACACCCACTGTTGTTTTAATTGTTCTCTAGGCCCCCTTCCTTTCTATATTTTGCAAATTGACCGAGGTGGAGCTCTTTAAAGAGGAGTTTATTCATATCTAGTCCTCAAGCTAACTCTGTTGATCTATTTCTTTTTAAGTTTACTTGCTGCCATCATTATTTGCTTGCAAATTATATTTTAGAGTTGGATTTTATGTGTTGATGCCGTTTCAAGTTGGGGTGGGTTGTAGATACTGTAACGATGATTTTATTGGTATGTTCACTGCCCTAGAGTGACCATTAAGTCAGACTGATGGAGTAGAACTAAACAACGTAATAAATAAAATAAAAACCCAAAAGGGCTCACACCACAAATCTCATGTTGGCTGCACTGGCAAATTGAATTGGAGTGATTAAATTTTCCTGGGCCTTGATTCATAGGTTATTTTACACTTCTATTTGGAATAGGTGAGCTCAGTGCTAGTGTCCATGCTGGCCTTTCACTAGGATGTGGTTTGAAACAAGCCTCAACCTTCTTTTGATCTGCCATTTTTTGGCTTTTTGGGGGGCTGCTCTACTTCATACTGTTTGTTTCTTCTTGTTTTCTTCTTTATTTGTCATGTGCAGTGGTGGTCAAGCACTAAACTGGTATGCCAATGCAGTGGTGAGATGATCTATTGCTAAACTCAGTAGTTTGGGTTTTCTTTATACAGTACATTAAAATATATATACACTGGGGCAACTAGGGGGAAAAGATCACCAAGGTGTATATTTCCACTGTCCAAAATATCACACTTTCAGATCTAAAAAAATAATAATCTGATGCCTGAAGTTGAACTTCTCCTTTACAGAACTTTATAGACCTCCAATGAAAAGCCAGAAGCCTATGTTCATCACTGACAGCATTTAACAGTCAGAGTCTAGGATGTAAGCGGCTGACTATAAGCACAGGCAACCAAGCTAAAGGTCAAAGAGCAAACCTTATACATAGCCAAATCCAAGGTCAAAGCCAGGAGCAGAAGAGGAACAAGGCTAGCCCAGTGAATAAGTTGTAGTTCAAGCAGGCCAGAAGTTGACAATCGAGGAAGCAACTGAAGCTGCATATCTTCTGGGCTGGAGCAACAGGAGGAGGATTAAGCAGGCCAGGAGCCAGACAACCAAGAAACCAACCAAAGCAGGATACCTTCAGGGCTAGAGCAAGAGGAGAAAGGGGTCCATACACAGCAATTCCAGAAACTTTAATTGCAGAGACTACTTCTAAAGCAGTGATGGTGAATCTTGGCTCTCCAGGTGTTCTTGGACTTCAATTACCAGAAGCCCAACTCAGTACACCTGCTGATCAGGGCTTCTGGGAATTGAAGTCCATGAACACCTGGAGTGCCAACGTTCACAACCACAGTTCTAGGGAAAGATACAGTTCTTATATAGCTCTGCCCCCAGAGGTCAAGGGTGCAGCTCATGAAGGCCTTAGCAGCTGTAGGTTTCATCCTGCAACTGCCACAGCTGCTTTCCTAGTATATGGAGCCCTGAAGCTGCCTCAGATGCTGACGCTATCTCAAAGGGTAATCCCAATATAATCTGAAGAAATATTTTGCATTTTATACAGTCTTCACTTCTTTTGGGTATCCATTATTTGCCTTATGCAAGATAGACAAAATGAATGTCCAAACTGTCTCTGCTTTTCTTCCTTTTATTGGATAGGCACTAGCAAGCAGATATAAATAGATATATTATTTATTTATTTATTTATTCTTCAAATTTATACCCCGCCTTGCTCAGGCAAACCTGACTCAAGGCGGCTTCCATAGTATACAAAAACAACATCACAAATTACTACCAACTCCCACAAAGAGACTCCCACAATCCAAGGTCCTCTGTCGCCGCCCAAGACCCCCAGGTTTCTCTCCCTTCCTTGTCTATATAAATGTACGTTAGAAATTTTAAAACTTCAAAAACCTGACTGTGAAAACTGAATGCAGGAATATAAGAATGTAACTATGAAACTGTAAGTACAGTACCATATAAGTTTTAAAAAATCAACAAAATTTTAAATAACTCTGGAAAAAATTATTATGGTACTTAAGAAGAACATGATAAGACTGTAACTAAAGTGTTACAAAAATGCTCAAGAAAGAAAGCATAACAAGGACTTAGTCTCTAAACTATAAAAATTAACACTCAGTTAATTCACATCTGTAACTATCTTAACAGGCTATGTGGTTTTAAAAAAATAAACTAGGTTAGAGCATAAGAACCACTGGTGTAGACGGACGTTTTAAAATTGATTTCAATCAGGGTAAACCTGATTGAAAGTGTTTTGAAATGAATTTATTTATTTATTACCCTGGCTCAATTGGTACAGCCACATGGCTTACAGAAATGAACAAAGAGGCCCACAAAACAATAATATAAAACAATCCAAACAAAACAAAATAAAAACTAAATATTAATGAAATAAAATGAGGCCTTATAGGGACATAACACTGAATTAGGGGTGGGGCAGAAGAGGATCTGTGTTACATTTCTGTTCTAACAATTTTTTAATTAAAAAAATCACTTGTCAGCTCCACATGATTTCAAATCCCTTGCTTTCCAGTGTTACTAATTCCAAATCTATCATTGCTTTCTTCTTCAAAGTAAGAAAGGTTCCTGCTGGCTGCAGGAAACAAATTGAATGTAGAATAAATAAAGAGAGTGCCCAGTTTGGTTTGCCAAGGCAAGGCTTTTGACAGTGGGCATTTGTAGCACTTTTCTCTCCCTCTCCCTCTCTGCATGCATACATGTATACACTTGTGCTTTCTTTAGCAAGGCTGATCTGGATCCACAGCCAAGAAAGCTCCTGAAAGGAAACACACATCACTACTTCCAGCACGCTGCCTCCGCACAGTAGGTGACAAAGCAGATGGGCCCGCACAGTTGTTCACCTCAGCAGTGGACTGGACGTGTTGAGGCTGTTCTTCAACAGAGCTTGGCAATCCTTTTTCTTTTAAGTAATCACTGCTTATCCCTACTCATTATAGCAGGTATTCTCAACCTGCGGTGCCATTTCATGTGCCCCCCCCCCTCGCCGGCCACCTCCACCACACCAGGAAGTGCCATGTGGTGGAGGAAGGGCAAAATGGCCGTCTGGCCCTTGTAGCTATCTGAGGGAGCGTGACTCGGCCCCCAGCTTTAAAAGGTTGCGAATTCTTGCATTACAGTCTTGTAAAAATAATTTCTGGCTGCATTGTTTTTTAAAAAAGGTAACTTGTCACATTAACCTTTCCTTTCGTTACTTGGTAAGGTGAAAATTTTAGGACTGCAAAGTCTCAAACTACCTGATGAAGCCTTGGGGCACTGCTGTGCTTCCTTGGTGCTCTGTGAGAGGAAATGCATCTCAAGGTGAGCAGCCCTGGAGGAGGAGACAATCTGCCTTCTGAGAGTAAGATAGCTTCAAAGATTGGGTACCTTCCTCCAACCATTCCTAGTTGGTACAACAGATCACTGTTTTAGGTGTTTGTTTGCGAATGTGCTGCTCGAAGGAGCAGGTTGGATGCATTCATACTCATAGACCAGTGGTGGCCAACCTTGGCACTCCAGGTGTTCTTGGAATTCAATTCCCAGAAGCCCTGATCAGCTTTAATTTTTAATTAAATTGAAGTTCAAGAACACCTGGAGTGCCAAGGTTGGCCACCACTGTCATAGACCATCTCTCTCTCCAGTACTCTCCATTCACACTAGATTTTTCACGTTGGACCTACTGTACCCATCCAGAACAGGCTTCTAAACTTTGGGCCCCTAGATGTTCTTGGAATTCAATTCCCAGAAGCCCTGATCAACAGGTGTGTTGACTTGGGCTTGCAGCAATTGAAATCCAAGAACACTTGGAGGCCCAAGGTTGAGAAACCCTGATCTAGAGCAAGCGAGGGAATGGAGCACCAACATCATGATTCATGGGCCTTCTTTTTGAGTAAGCCCAGGTGATATGTCTTAGGGATAGGGGAACCCTCCTTGTTGCTTGATCTGCCTCTCTAATGTCATACAGGTCTCAGGTTATTACACTGAGACTCACAGCTATCAAAGGCTGCTTCCTGTATCAACATCTAATGAGTGGCTTCAGGAAAAAGCCTCCTCGAAGACTGTGGTATTTTTGAACCACAACTGGGCGTACCCCTGACAACAGCAACATTGTACCTGCTAATCTTTCTCACACTAGGTCAGGCGAAAAGAACTAGGAATGACTTCACCAAAAGGTGGCTTCATTTTGGCAGTTTAACATAGACATGAAAGAAGAAGGGATAGTGGACATTGGGTTGCTTGAGGTGTTTGGAAGTGAGGATCATGCCAAAGAACATTTTGCTCCTCCCCTGTAACCTCAAGCCCCCTTCTTATCCTGGACCATAATGGACCAAGATTATTAATGTAAGGTAAAGGTCATCCTTGCTCGAAAGCCAGTCGTATCTGACTCTAGGGTTCAGTGCTCATCTCTGTTTATAGCCAAAGAGCCAGCGCTGTCTGCATTTGTATACATTTCTGTGGACATGTGGCAGGCATGACCAGACTGCATGGAACACTGTTTACCTTCCCACTGAAGTGGGCCCTATTTATCTACTTGCAATTTCTTGCTTTCGAACTGCTAGACTGGCAGGAGCTGGGATCGAGACGGGAATTCACTCTATCGTGCAGTACCCAGGAATCAAACTCCGATCTTCCAGTCAGTGAGTTCAGTGTCTTAACCACTTGAGCCACCGTAGTCTCTTGATTAATGGAGACAGGCCCTTAAGCAACCCATTTCTCTGGTAGATCTTCTCTTCCACAGCATTTGCCTGTTGTTTCCCTGCCAGTTGAACACTTCTGACCAGGAAGCTCTGAAGACGGAAGTGATCAACTGCACAGGAAGCATTGCGGTGCTAAACTCTGCCCTTGAACAAAATAAACCACATCTTCAAAAGGGATCAAAAACATGGAAATACAAGGATTTTGTCACTCATATATTGGAAGAAGCCCAATACAAGTGACAGCAGTTCAGGGAACAAACATGCCATTTGAAAGAGGCAGATAATGAGAATATTGACTCTTTACTGCTGTGGTGTGGTATTATCACTCACAAGTTTAAGAAAGGCTTTAAGACTGGCTTACAGCAAGCAAAATTGGAAAGAGACAATGAAGAAAACCCCAGTCAAGATGATTAAAACCAATAGACCAGATCAAAGCCTCATCATGATGGAAAGTTCTAAAAACCCTGTGAAATTTTTATTAAAAACTGTTTGTCTCTGTGGGAAATATGTCAGATTCGGATAGAGGGTTGCATGTTGGGCGGTTTCATCTGAATGCAGGGGTGTCACTGCTTTTAAAAAGTTCATATGCACTTGACACCCTCATGCAGCAGAACCCAGAGAATAGCCTTCATATTTTCATCATTTATTTAAATATAATATATATTTTTTTAAAATCACATTCTGATGTAATTTTCAAATTTAATTAAATGAGAGTTTTTTCACATGTCACCCTTGGAAGGGAGGGTTCCAATTATATTATGCACTGTTTATATGTTGTTACAGTTGTACCTCGCTTAAAGAGCATAATGCGTTCCACAGGATTGCTCTTTAAGCGAGTTTGCTCTTTAAGCGAAACACCATTGTAAATGACCCATTGTGGGGGGGATTGCGAACCCCGATTTATTTGTTAAGCGAGTTTTTGGTTGGTTTTATTTGTTAAGCGAAGCGAACATTCATAGAAAATTCTGCTCTTTAAGCGAGTTACTCTTTAAGCGAGGCACTCTTTATGCGAGGTTTGGCTGTATTTTAATTTTGTAAACTGCTCAGAGTGAGAAATAACCTAGGTGGGTGGTATAAAAAATAAAACAAACTGCCTGAACCACAAGGCACAGTTTCAATAATACTTGTTGCTCAGTGAATTGTTTAAATTTAAGCAACCAACTATCTAGTCTTCCACTTTAATATACAGTACCTGGAACCAATTATTAATAACGGCACAAGTTTGTTGTTTTCAACATTGGTAATCCAGCTTTGGCATTCCCAAAACATGAACTTGATGACACCAACAAATATTGTAGGGTCTTCTCCACTTATAAAATAGGTAAATTCAAAGCATTTATTTTGCTGTCTCTGTGATGCAAAGGCAGAATCAAATCCATATTGTTCTTTTGGCTCCCAAAATAGGTTTTCTCTCTCTCTCTGTGACTCCTACTTTTTCCATTGCATAAGGAATTGGAAGGGGTTTTTTCTCTCATGTGGATTGGTCTCTCCTCTCCATTCCCTCCTCATCCCACAAATGGAGAGAGGATGCAAAGCTTAGATCAGGGGTTCCCAACCTTTTGAAGCTGGGAACCTGGTCACATTCTCTCAGCCGGCTTCAAGGGCTGGACAGCCATTTTGCCCTGCCTGCACAATAGGGGTGGTCATTTTGTCCCAAAAGCTTCTAAAAGACGGCCATTTTGTTTCTCAAATTCCCATGGAGGGTTGGGGTCCCACGAGAAAGGGCCATGGGTCAGATCTGGCCCCCGGGCCTTAGGTTGGGAATCCCTGGCTTAGATATTGTGTGGGAAAGATCTAGGAGCAATCAGTTGGTGATCAGTTCTGACAAGTGAGATGTGTTGAGGGCCACAGCTGGTTTCTTTTTTCTTCGGTGTCTAAACCAGACATGAAACTGCCAAAATGAAGTCACCCTTTGGTGGGTTCATTCTGCAGTTCCCTTTACCTGACCTAGTGTGGAAAATACAAGGTTGCCGTTACCAGGGTACGCCCGATTGTGGTTCAAAAATACCACAATCTTTGAGGAGGCTTTTTCTGTTTTACCCCGCCACAGAGGGTGCTAAATTACCATTCTAAGTTCATTTACTGTTGTAACAGCTGACAAATAGATTGAGTCGGGTGGTAGAGATTTGCACAAAAAGGTATTCTAAGAACATTTAACAACTCCATGGGGATTAAATCTTGGACGACCCTTACAGAAATACAATCCCATTATTTCTGTGTCTGCTATTCTGTCCTCTGCAAGCACACTGAGAAAGAAGGTCAGTAGTGGTAAGAGCAATTTATCTGTCATCTGAATTAATCCCCTGAAAACAGCATTCGTAAAGCCCCAAAGCACTATCTTTTACAAATATAGGGTACCTTAGAGTCTTAAAAATAACACAGCAGCCAGAACACATTAGATTGAAATTTCTTTCTTGAATTTTTTTTATCTGATCTTTCAGTATAAGCTTTGTAAAAACCTCTTTACACTTCACGATCTGAAAAGAGTGTAGGCTGAGTGTGTGGTGAGGGGAAGAAAAAGGATGTTAGCAAAAAGAAGAGCCAAGTGATTCATCTTTTCTACAATCTGGTCCAATATTTCTCATCTCAACATGCCCGTCAGATGCTATTTCATGGAACAAGTGGTATTTTAGTTGAAGCAGAGAAGGGCCTAAACTATAAATGGATCCAGGTTCTGGGCAACTATAAGAGTCTGCTCCACCCGCTTTGAATGAACTAGGATTTAGAACTTTTTCCTCCTCCTGGAAAAAGGGAGAAAGTTGCATAAGCTGAATTTGTGGGAACATTCAATTTATTTATTTTTTAAAAAAATAATGAAAAGACTGTCTTTGCTTAGAGAGTCAAAGACGAGCACGTATGTGCATGTGTTATGTTCATGTTCCATCAGAAAGAAACTGTGATACCTCTTCCAGATTTTCAAAAGTTTGCCATAACTCAGCCTCTAAGCATGTGGAAAGGCAAAGCTGGTGAACCAAATGCCACTGAGCAAAGGCAATGTGCTCTTCACATCTGACAAGCATCAGTCTCAAAAGGTAAATTTAGGAACAGATTATTTTTATGAATGTAGAGGGTTCTTCTAGAAACAAACATTGTTTTAATTTTAAAGCAACAGATCTTAGAGATCAACTTACAAATTGACTACACACCACTGCCCAAGTTTTCCATACTTCTGTCCTAACAAACTGCCCAAAGGGGAAATTCTAGTCAAACCAGCAAAACTTCAGTTCATGTGATAGATGTATTGCATTAGAAAGATTACTACAGTACCTCCCACCTACAAGTGCCATTGCTACAGTGGATTTTCCATATAAACTTTTATTCTTCCATATAAACAGTTTTAAAATGAGTAGAGAAGAACATTGGCATTCCTGTGTTTCAATATGTCTTCCAGATGCAGCATTTGTTCTTCTTTAGGAACCAGGTTACACTGATCTGGTCAAAATGTTCTCCAATATCCAGCAAACAGCTTTCTTATCTTATTGTATACATTGGACCCCCGCTTTAAGGAAGGTCCGCCTACAAGAAAACTTGCTTCAAGGAATGAATCCATAGGAAATAACAGTCCACTTCAAGGGGAAACATCACAATAAAATCACTTTACAGAATGGGTTTCCCGCATGGTTTTCGATTCATTTCTATGGGAAACCACTTTAAGGTTAAAAACAATTGCTATAAGGAAAACACTATGGGATGGATTAATTCCTTAAAGCTGGGGTCCACTGTACCTCTTTTTAAAAGAGTTCTAAAATGTTTTTGTTTCTCAAAAAAACAACAACCAAGGTTTATATTTTTGTACCACTCTTAACCAGGGGTGGGTTTTACCATTATGTTGCTTCCAATCTAACACCTTATGGCAAGAACAAACACTCTTGAGGGTATGCAAGAGCAAAACTAAGTTAGAAAATGGAGGAAGGAGATCACTGGACAAAGAATAACATTAAACAATATGGCTGACGAACTCAACCTCCCTTATGTCACCTGAAGGAACCTGAATAGGCTGCGGGTCTGAGTGCCTAAATGTAAAACCAACATGCTCAAGTGATCATTGGAAAAAAAACAGATGAGAAGAGCTTTGGGAGTTCTAGAATTGACAAAGTCTAGAGCTCACAAAGTTCTTCTAATAAATATATTATCCATTTCAGAATTCCATCACAGGTTAATTTCAACATTTTTAACTATTAAAAACTACAAAGAAAAGGTCACCCTTGCTCAAAAGCCAGTTGTATTTGACTCTAGGGTTCAGTGCTCATCTATGTTTCATAGGCAAAGAATAGCAATACTGCTATCTGTGTCTGGAGACGTTTCTGTGGGCACGTGTCAGACATGACTAGACACCGGAGTTCACGAAACACTGTTTACCTTCCCACCAAAGTGGGACTGCTAGGTTGGCAGGAGCTGGGACTGAGACAAGCGTTCATTCCATCATGTAGTACTCGGGTATCTAACTGCTGACCTGCTGCTTTCCAGTCAGCGTCTTTATCACTTGAGCCACAAAAACAGAAAACAAAAAAATTAAGCCTTCCTCCCCCCAGGCAAACAATATAATAAATTAAAATACCACAAAACCTGAGCTTGCATTTAGTGATTTAAATAACTACTTCTACAAAATATGGTTAACGTTTGTAATGTGGAGCCACAAATTATTTTTCTTAAAAAACTGCTGTGAAGCGCTGCATTGTGTCCAGTGATGGACACCAGCAGGTTCCTACTGGATCGCCCGTACCGGTAGCAAAACCAGCTGGCCTCACCCACCCCATCCACCTCCTCCTCCTTTTCAGAGGTGAACTGATCCATTTCCCCAGAAGTGCCTTCCCAGCCCCTCTGGAGTGGCTGGGGAGGGGCTTTGGGCTGAAACAGAGCTCCAGAAAAGCATTGGACAAAGGGGGAGATGGCTTTGGAGGGGGCTGGCTTCATCTCCCCCGTCAAGGCTTTTCCAGAAGTACCTTCTCAGCCCCTCCGGAGAAGCTGGGGAGGGGTCTTGGGCTGAAACATAGCCCCAGAAAAGCCTTGGACAAAGGTGGAGGTTCACTATAGAGTAATGAAAATAAAACCGGCTTCTATTCTCATAGAACAGGCCACGCCGACCCAGTCACATGGCCAGGCTCACAGCGTGGTAAGAAATATTTTGGATGCTCACCACTGGTCCTGTCTACTGCCAGACACCTATCAGTTAGCTCTGTTCTGTATCTACATAATAGAAAGCCACTTCTGCATGCATGGAGAGAAAACAAGAATAAAAACTTTAAGCTGCCACCAGTCCCTACTCAAATCATGAAGTGTAATTTTGTAACTTTCCAAAATCCAGCTCATGTACCCAAAAACTTGAGTTGAATCAAACTCTCATGGCACAAAGCAGTCAAGGACAGAGCTGAGATAATGTACTGTGTGACCTCATTCTATTATATTAGCGCACAACTGAAACTGTACCATTAGTAACAAGAGCAGCCATTTCCTTGGGAGCAATTAGGACTGGATCTGTTGCTGATTGACACACCATCTGTGTTTTGTGAACGAGGAAACTGCCACTCTGTTATGTTTCTAACATTACTTCACTCCTTCATGTACCTTCATACATTTTATGGTATTTTTTTAAGCAATGGGGAAATACCTCTTTTGAAATATCAGCTGTTCCCAGGCAGTGAGAAAGAAGCTGCTTGTTCAGGATCAAAACATATGGTTTTTGAGGCTGCATGATGCAAGAGGAGGCAACCAGGCTGCTATCATCTAGAAAACTCTGGAAAAAAATCTGGAAAAAAAATAAGGGGTGGGGGGAGAAGCACAATAATAAAGGAAAACTGCCAGAAGGCATTTGCTTTCCACATCCTAACGATGGTAAGTTAAAAGTTCACGAAGGACTAGTTCACACATTAAATAGCAAATTCTGGCTGTACAACCAAGCAGACATTTAACAGCAACTGCACTTGCCCACAGTTCTTTGATACGAGAGCTGATTTTTAAAATATCTCATGTTTTAAATCAGGAGTTCTCAACCTTTTAAAGCTGGGGGCCAGGTCACGCTTCCTCAGACAGCTTCAGGTCCGGACAGCCAATTTGCCCTTCCTCCACCACATGGTACTTCCAGGTGTGGTGGAGGTGGTGGGGGCACATGAAATGATGCCATCCAGCCCACGGGCCACAGGTTGAGAATCCCTGTTTTAAACATTCCAGATTACAGTTATATTTTGTTGACATTGATATTCTGCCTCTTCTCCAGTGAGATCAAGGCAGGGCACACAGTTCTTCTCTTCCCTACTTTGCCACCATGACAACAACCCTTGAAACAGTAGTGTTGCGTGGATTTTAGCCGCCCGCCAAATTTGCCGCCCCTGGTGGACACCAGCGTCTACTAGGGCTTCTAGGAATTGTAGTCCAAGAACACCCATATGCCCAAAAAGTGCCGCCCAGGGCGGGCCACCCACTGCCCCCCCCCCGTGGCAACTTTTCATGTGGCCCCCACCCTGCCTCTACCACACCAGGAAATGCCATGTGGTGAAAGAAGGATAAAATGGCCGTCTGGCCCCTGAAGCTATCTGAGGGACCGAGACCCGGCCACCGGCTTTAAAAGGTTGAGAACTCCTGCCACAAAACTTCACTCTTTGATCTGATGAAGTGGACTTGATCCATGAAAACTAACATTAAAATACAGCACTTAGCCCCTTTTTTTGTCTTTTTGATTTGTTTAATCTTTGCTATGCTTGAAACACAGACTCACAGTAAGGACTTGACTTCAGAGTTCTCAAGTCATTCTCATAACTACACCCACATTGGAGATCCTGAAAGCTAACCTGAAATTTAGGAAGGGGACGTGTCCTTCCTTTTACTGTACCCACCATGGAAATCTAACTTAGGCACAAACAGCCATCAAGAGACAGGAAGCCATTTCTTCCTCACCTGGCTCATAGACCAAAAACAAGTCAAAATAGGGTGAGGTGCAAAGCATACCATACATTACAGGTAACTTCTCATTGTAGCTGAAATCATGTGTTTCAAAGATGTGATTGTGGCTGAACTCTGTATCCTGGAAATCAGACATGCAATGAAGCATGAATCTGGAAAACTAATCACAAAGTGAAGCAAGAGGATTTGCAAATTGTGTGAGGAGCGGAGACCATTCACTGGGAGCAATGAAACACTTCCAGCAGTTAAGGAATTCCCTCTTCTAACCACAGGCTATCAAGTCTGGCCTTGAGCCAAAGACCACATAACTCTGGTTGCATGATGACAATAAATATGCTAACTGAAATTAATAGCTACAAGCAACCGAGACGCTCAATTAAGAGCAGATCTATGGTGCCCAGGGAAAGCGATTTAATTGTTTGCTTTGAATCATATTGCTGTTTTGATAAAAGCCACGTACAGTACCTATACACAAAACTGCTGTTCTCCCAAGGTAAGGAACTTCCATTGGTGAGGATCAAAGCAGAGGAAATTCTCCTCAAACCATAATGGGGGGCAGGGGAAGGCTACGTCCCTCTTCCTTGTCCCAATATTGAATTTTGAATTACAAAAGATCAAGTGTAAGGATGTGTCACTGGAGACCAAGACTAAGATCATCTGCACTCTTGTATTTGTGATCACTACATAGAGTGTGATAACTGAAAGTGAAGAATTCATTTGAAATATGGTGCGGAGGAAAACATTTGCAGACACAGTACCTTGGGCTGTTAGAAAGATAAACAAATAGGTCCCAGCACAAATAAAGCCTGAACTATTTCTGATGGGGGAAATGATGATACCGAGGCTGTCATATTTCAGACACATCCAAAAAGGCAAGATTCTCTGGAAAAGACAATAAAGCTAGGAAAGCCTGAAGGCAGCAGGAAAAGAAGAAGACTAAATAGGAGATGGATCGGCCCCATAAAGGAAGCCACAGGCTGAACAGAACTGTTGAGAACAGGACACTTTGGAGCTCTCTCATTCATAGGGTTTCCATAAGCCAGAAGCAACTTGACAGCACATAACATATCCTCAAAATTATAGAAGTAAATAAAAAACCATGAATACACCACAGGAGGAGTTGGCTATCCCTTGTTAAAATATAATGTAATAACAATTGCCCCTTTGAAAACTGAAAAGAAGAATTACTGCATATACTCGACTATAAGTCATCCCGAATATAAGTCGAGGCACCTAATTTGGACCTTTAAAATTAGGAAAATAGATTGACCCGGGTATAAGTCGGGGGTGGAAAATGCAGGAGCTGCTAGTGAGTTTCAATAATTAAAATACATGAAAATATGGTAAAAGTAATTAATTTAGAAATTTGTGTGGGTATGTTTTTGAGTTTTTACGGTAGTGTTAGTGCATTTTGTTTATTGTATGTTTGACTTTGCACCACCATGGTTTTGGGACCCTCAAGGTCATTGACCCGAGTATAAGTCGAGTCCCCTTTTTGGACCTCATTTTGGGAGCTAAAAAACTATACTTATACTCGAGTATATATGGTAATTACAAGTGGCTAGTTATTTTGACTGAATAAGTGAATCCAAAGCTCTTACTTTGCAAAACCTGAGCAACGCTGTTCACCTTCTCATCAAAGTGATACCTATTTATCTACTTGCAATTTCTTGCTTTCTAACTGCTAGGTTAGCAGGGGCTGGGACAGAGATGGAAGCTCACCCCATTGTGAAGTAATCAGGTCTCAAATTGCTGACCTCCCACCCTTTTAGTCATGAAGTTCAGCGTCTTAACCACTGAGCCACCACAGTCCCTACATGTAAATATTAACAGCATCCAAATGCACCCATCTTTTGAGAGCATCATAACCACTTATAAAGCTCTAAATAAGCCTTTAATAAACCTTAAATACATTGTTTAAGGAGAAGGGAGAATGCTCCACTCTCCTATTTTCCTAACAACCACATTCCTATGCTGGTGAAGAAAGAAGACCAAAACATCATTGTAGCTATATTTTCTCTTTATTTGAGCTAATAGCCAGTGGGGCCATTCTAGAGAAAAATGGTGGGGATGGGGAAAGATTAAATCCCCCTCGACTCCTCCCCCCTCCCAGCACTGCCTTTCCAATAAAAGAAACATGTCTGCTTTAAAATTAAAACTATACATACACTGGCAGATCTGATCACTTGATCTTCCACATGACATCTATGGTGGCCCTCAGCATTAATATTATAGCATAAAAGGAAGAAGTGAAGAAAATAAGTCCCTTGGGTCAAGAAAACAGCTAGGTACTTTTTGTTCAACACCATCACATTCCTAAAAGGCCTGTAAACCTAAGCCAGCCCTGAAAACATTTAGGTAAAGGTAAAGGTCACCTTTGCTCAAAAGCCAGTCATATCCGACTCTCAGCTTCAGTGCTCATCTCTGTTTCATACCCAAAGAGCCAGCGCTGTCTGCTTCTGCAGACATTTCCATGGTCATGTGGCAGGCATGACTAGACTCCAGAGTGCACAGAACGCTGTTTACCTTCACACCAAAGTGGTCCCTATTTATGTACTTACAATTTATTGCTTTTGAATTGCTAGGTTGGCAGGATCTGGGACAGAGACGGGAGCTTGTCCCATCCTGCAGTATTCGGATATCGAACTGCTGACCTGCCGCCTTCCAGTCAGCTTCTTAGCCACTTGAGCCACTGCAGTCCCTGAAAACATTTTAGATTTGCTCTAAAATGAATGAAAGCCTCTTCCTTTTTTCTGCCTCTTGTCTCGACAACAGTTGTCTTCTCACAACACAACAACAACAAAGAAAAAAGGTGGGGTTGGATGGAGAAACATTGCTAACGGAAAAATACATTTTAGAGGGATCCCTGCCAGAAAACCATATGCACATCTGCTCCTAACAGGTTTAAGCTGAAACTACTGAAAATATACATGGATCTATTTATATGGAACAGCTTGTATACATGATAAGATTACAATTTGGAAGATAACAAAGGGCTTTACTCTGGAAAAACTAAGCTCTTAAAAACTCTTTTTCTACACATGTCTCTAACATTTTACCACATATATTGGGTGGGTGGGGAGACCCAAACTTGTTGATACTTAGGAAAATCTCAGCATTTCCAGATTAGCAGCAGACAAATTCAAGATGTTCCACCCTGTGTCTGCTGGGACTTGACTCCTTACTTTATACCAGACTTCCTAATAATGAGTGACAACTATGGTGATTCCAAAATGAAGGTCAAAAGCAATCATTTCAGCCTTTTAAAAAAACCTCTCGTCATTCACATGTCAGGTGAGCCATAATTGCTCCATGAAAACTCTTCTTCATATGTAATCAGATGTATGTAGAGCATTCACACAATCATTTAAGGACAAATGTGACACAATTAAGACTCCACAGATCAGATGAAGAATATTGTGAACTGACCAGCTGCTAAGATGACATATGGGAAGCAATAGCGTTTGCTATGGTCAATCATTGTCCATTCCACCATCTTCTAGTTGTGGGATATAGCACCCATCATCATCCCCATTTTCCTGTTGAGAAGGAACAGTGGAATTGATAGTCCAACTTCTCCAACTTGGGCACTAAGGGCACTCTGGTCCACAATCCTACTAGAGAAGGCCCATTGAATCAATGAGAATTTAGTGAATCAACTACTCTGTAAGTTCCATTAATTCAAATGGACCTACTCTAAATGTAAAGGTAAAGGTCTCCCTTGCCAAAAGCGAGTCGTGTCCGATTCTAGGAGTCATTCTCATCTCTGTTTACAGCCAAAAAAACCAGCGCTGTCTGTGTCTGCAGACATTTTCATGGTCATGTGGCAGGCATGACTAGATATGGAGCATGCAGAATGCTTATACCTTTCCTGCTGAAGTGGTACCTATTTATCTACTTGCAATTTCTTGCTTTTCAACTGGTAAGTTGTCAGGAACTGGGGCAGACAACGGGCACTCACTCTGTTGCACAGCACTCAGATCTCAAACTGCTGACTTGCTGACCTTCCATTCGTCAAACATCAAGCATTCTAATCAGAGCAGGTCCATTTGAATCAATGGAACTTGTGGATTAGTTGAATCACCAAATCATCACTGATTTAATGGGCCTACTCTACTGAATTTAGTATGTTGTTGTTCAGTCGCACAGTCGATTCCAACCCTCTGTGACCCCATGGACCACTGTCCGCCAGGCACTCCTGTCCTCCACCATCCCCCTCAACTCACTCAGCTGTGTGCCCATTATCTCTACAATACCATCTAGCCATCTCATTTTGGGACGCCCCCTTCTTCTTTTGCCCTCGACCTTTCCAAGCATCAAGGCTTTCTCAAGTGACTCTTTTCTTCTCATTTGATGTCCAAAGTACTTTAGCTTCATCTTTATTATTTGACCTTCTAAGGAGCAGTCAGGTTTGATTTCTTCTAAGATTGACCTATTTGTTCTCCTCGCTGTCCAGGGGACTCTGAAAACTCTCCTCCAACACCACATCTCCTCCAACACCACATCTATTCTTCTGAGCTCAGCTTTCCTTATGGTCCATCTCTCACAACCATACATTGCCACCGGGAATACCATTGCTTTGACTAGATGAATCTTTGTTTGCAATGTGATGTCTCTACTTTTCACTATGCTCCCCAGGTTTCTCATAGCTTGCCTCCCAAGAATCAGTCGCCTCTTTATTTCATGGCTGCAATCACCGTCTGCAGTGAGCTTTGATCCTAGGAAAGTAAAATTTGTCACTGCTTCTACTTCTTCCCCATCTATTTTCCAGGGACTGATAGGGCCTATTCCCATTATCTTGGTTTTCTTGATATTGAGTCTCAAGCCAGCTTTTGCACTTTCTTCTTTCAACCTAATCAGGTTTAGTATATATAGTTGTATATTTTTATAAACTTAATTAATTGTAGCATGAAGTTTGATTTTCAAAAAAAAGTTCTTTAACAAAGAATGAAACCTAGTAGGCTAGATATCCACTTTCCAGTAGCTAATGGTTTGAAAGGGACAAGGGTGGAAGCATTTCACCCGACTGTTTCTGGATGTCCCATTCTCAAACTGTCTATACACGTGATTTGCCTAATCCCAATTAGAAAGCTGTTCTCTAGAATGGGAACTGATTCACTAAATGCCCTATTTTCAGTTTACCTCAAAATCAAAGATTTTTTGTTGAATTTCATGGAAGGCACAGTAGCAGGAGAAATCAAAGGAACAGTCTCCCAAAGAGTCATGTCCTGGATGCAGTACTTTTTAACATTTGCATACATGATCAGCTGATGTTTCCATACTCCAGGAGTTTCATCTGTGTCAATGATCTTGCCTTCACAATCCAGGGGAAAAATTTTGAGTCCATTGAGCACCAGCTAACCTCTACATTAGAAGACCTTCCCTTCCTTAAATTATAAAAACAACCCGCTGAAACCAAGCACTTTAAAAAGTCAGGTCTCTCCCTCCTACCTGTAGAAGAGAGAAGAATAGAGGAAGGACCGTGTTAGCTGGAAAAGCAAGATTTCAAAACATTGCCCTGCCTGAAAATATTTGGGCATCACTCTGGATCAATCTCTGGCTTACAAAAAACATTATCTAAACCAGGGTTGGCCAACCTTTTTTCACCGCAGACCTGACGACAACCCCAGACAGCAAGTAGATAAATAGGTACCACTTTGGTGGGAAGGTAAACAGTATTCTGTGTGCTCCGGTGTCTAGTCATGCCTGCCACATGACCATGGAAACATTTGCAGAAGCAGACAGCGCTGGCTCTTCGGTTTTGAAACAGAAATGAGGACTGAACCCTAGAGTCAGATATGACTGGCTTTTGAGCAAGGGAAATTTTTTACCTTTAATAAGATTTTAAATTGTGCAATGGTGTGATACAAATAAAGAAAAAAATGTCTCTACCAAAACATGTCAGAATGCATGAACTGGCGTGGAACTAGTAGAAGTCAGTTGGGAGTTAATCAAATCTTGGGAAATTCCTTTTGCTCAAACCAGAACGAATGATTTGGAGCACTGGCTTCGAAGCATGGCTGTGGGATGAGCAATTTGACTGTGGATATCAAGGTTCCCAGTTCCAGCGCCAAAACCTACAGAACTGTGGTTTTGTTTATAGCGATTGTAGAGATTTAAACCAGTGATCAAATCTTTTCAGGTAGTCTACTTGCAGAGACTTTCAATGAATTTTGTCCACCTTCCATCAAAAGCAGGGGTCTCAGGCAAAGGCCTAGCTGTCATATTTGGCTCAGAGCACTGCTATGCACTTGTCTGTCTTTGATCTGGTCTCCCAAATTGGGGGTGGTGGTGGTGGTGGTTAATATAATGCTTTCTCTTCATATACATAACTTGGCACTGCAGAACACAAATGCGCCACATGAAGCAGAGGTATTAAAATTGCGCTATCAGAGACAATAAAGCAAAATTGCCATCCCACAAACCTTTTAAAGAGGTCTGACACAACAAGAGCAGATTTTTCATTTCCCACTACACCCTGCTGCGGATCTTCACCTGTTTTATTAAATTATAAAGTCCCTTTTTAATAAGTGACCCAGTGGAAAACAATAGTGAATGACAAGTTTCATTAGATTTGGAATTTTTTAAAAAAAGATACAAGCAGAGAACAGAAACTGCATATTATTTGCTTTCTTTTCAGAGCTAATTTTGGGATATGTGTGTGGGGTTTCTCCCTCCCTTCACCCCACAAATTGACTACATGGTTTGGTTTTTAACAGATAAACTGCAATTGGGTTCAAAGTAACTCCAAACAGCATGCAGTTATAGACATAATGGCACCATATGGCTAGAGACTAGGACTGTTCGTTCAGAGAACTGAAATAAAATTAGGAGAGGTCAGAATCCTCCAGCCAGCAGGGCCCATTTGGGGATGCTGGTAATTTCTATCAATGTATTGTGATTTCTAAACTCTATTGTTTTTTGTTTGTCGTCGTTGTTCAGTCGCACAGTCAAGTCTGACCCTTTGCGACCCCATGGACTACAGCATGCCAGGCTCCTCTATCATCCACCATCCTCCTTAGTCCACCCAGATCTATGCCAACTGCATCAACAATGCTGTCCAACTATGTCATCCTCTGCTGCCCCCTTCTCCTTTAGCCTTTGATCTTTCCCAGCATCAGGGCAGTCTCCAGGGAGTCATCTCTCATCTATTGTTGGCCAGAGTATTTGAGCTTCATCTTCAGTATCTGTCCTTCCAAAGAGCAGTCAGGATTGATTTCCTTTAGGACTGACTGATTTGATCTCCTTACAGTCCAGGGGACTATTTTAGACCAGATGCAGGCTATTTCAAAATTATTGTTTTTACTCGTTCACAGTTACTAATAACTTTATCATCTTTACTCAATTACTTTGACTATATCTATTATTACGGTTCCATAATAACATGGCTGCTGGCAGACAACAACACGTGGTGTGATTATAGAGAGATTCAGAGTCCAGCTCATTTGCTGGTCTGCTGATTACTGCCAGAAACATGCGTGGATGACAACTTAGGTTTGGGCAACAACAAAGCCAAGAAAGTGGCTTCATTTTGGCAGTCCAGGGTTTGACCAGTACACAGAGGAGGAGGAGGAAGAAGAAGAAGAAGAAGAAGAAGAAGAAGAAGAAGAAGAAGAAGAAGAAGAAGAAGAAGAAGAAGAAGAAGAAGAAGAAGAAGAAGAAGAAGAAGAAGAAGAAGAAGAAGAAGAAGAAGAAGAAGAAGAAGAAGAAGAAGAAGAAGAAGAAGAAGAAGAACCATTGATAGTCTTCTTTCAGTGGATATAAATGAAACAAATAAATAAAAATCCTTCATATATTTCTTTAAGTTGCTGTGGTTTTTGTTTTCTGTTGTTGTTAATGTTGCTATTGTTGATGTTGGTGTTTGGATCATAGAAAAATAAAAAAAATTAAAAAGAGATTGGTGCTTCTAATTACTATTCCAACTCCATTTTTATCTCTTCATAAAGGAAATGCCTATTGCTGGCATGGTGGGACAGAACCACTAACTAGAAATCAACAGATGTGGGTTCAAATCCCATCTCAACCTTGGAAATGCACTTGGAGGGGTGATAGTAGTAAACACATTATTTATATATCTCATGTACAATGAAAATTCCATTAAGGTTACCATACATGAGATGTAAATTAACGTTCCATAAAAGTCATAAAGTTCCATAAGAGTTCCATAAGAGTCACAAGGGCCATCACAGAGGCCTAGCGGGAGGTGAGTGAGGCATCTTCTTCCCCCCTCCCCCTACCCCCACCCCAAATCCTGGGGCCAGAGAGGAAAGAATGCAGCAACCAAGGCCTCAACAGCCCAGTCGCCATCGCAGATGCCCAGGTGGAATCCCTGCAAGTGGGCGGGCAACAGAGGACACCAATGCAGGCCTCCAGGCCTAACCAGCGGCCAGAGCCAGGAGGAGGGAAACAGTGCCGTGATGGATGTTCTCACCAAAGACTCATAGCTGCATGCATTTGGTAATTGAATTACTGTAGTTGACTTGATATAGTGAACTTTCCTTTTCATACCAAGGTTTTCCTTTCCATACCAAGTTGATTACTAACAAGATACTTTTTAACTTTTGACTACATATGTAAATTCTTGTTTCATATATCCGGCATTCATCAGCTTAATTTTAGTCTGTTACTTTGTATTAAATTGTGATAATATGTATGTGTGCTGGCATAGAAACTGGCAAACCACATCAGGAAGGTTGCCAAGAGAACTCTATGGACTAGAACAAAAGGCAAAACAAAGGGGCAAAATAGATGAAACAGGATGCTGAGCCCACCAGGTTGGAAGAGGGGGTGGATAGGACAAATGGGAGGAGAAATATGGGACGAGAAATGTGAGATCTATGAATCAAGGAAAGCTGTAAGTGGTAAAAAAGGAAATGGAAAGAATAAGCATTGACATCTTGGAAATCAGTGAGTTAAAATGGACAGGGATGGGTAAATTCAGCTCTGGAAACCATCATATCTACTACTGTGGACAAGAAAACCTCAGAAGAAACAGAGTAGCCATAATTGTCAATAAAAGAGTGAGAAAAGCAGTAATGGGATATAATCTCAAAAATGATAGGATGATGTCAGTCAGAATACAAGGCAAACCTTTCAATATCACTGTAATCCAATGGTCCAGATGAAGCCACAGTTGACCAGTTCTATGAGGACCTACAACACCTCATAGAACAGACACCAAGAAATGATGTCCACATTATCATAGGAGATTGGAATGCCAAAGTAGGAAATCAAAAAGTAAATGAAATAACAGGCAGGTTTGGTCTTGGAACACAGAATGAAGCAGGACAAAGGCTAATAGAGTACTGCCAAGAGAACGCACTGGTCATAGCAAACACTCTCTTCCAGCAACACAAGAGGCAACTTTACACATGGACATCACCAGATGGCCAATATCAAAACCAGATTGATTACATACTCTGCAGCCAAAGGTGGATAACCTCCATACAATCAGCAAAAATGAGACCTGGAGATGACTGTGGCTTGAGACTCATCATCAAGAAAACCAAGATCATGGCAACAGGCCTTATCAGTCCCTGGAAAATAGATGGGGAAGAAGTAGAAGTTGTGACAGATTTTACTTTCTTAGGATCCAAGATCACTGCAGATGGTGATTGCAGCCATGAAATAAAAAGGTGACTAATAAAAAGGAGACAAGCGATGAGAAACCTGGGGAACATAGTGAAAAGTAGAGACATCACCTTGTAAACAAAAATTCGCATAGTCAAAGCAATGGTATTCCCAGTGCTAATGTATGGTTGTGAGAGCTGGATCATTAGGAAAGCTGAGCACAGAAGAATAGATGCATTTGAGATGTGGTTCTGGAGGAGTGTTTTGAGAGTACCCTGGACAGCGAGGAGAACAAATATGTCAATCCTAAAACAAACAAACAAAATCAACCCTGACTGCTCATTAGACGGTCAAATAGTAAATATGAAGCTAAAGTACTTTGGACATGAAATAAGAGAGGATTTACTTGAGAAAGCCTTGATGCTGGGAAAGGTGGAGGGCAAAAGAAGAAGGGGGAGGCCAAAAATGAGATGGCTGGATAGTATTGTAGACGCAATGTGCACAGAGCTGAGCAAGTTGTGGAGGGTGGTGGAGGACAGAAATGCCTGGTGGACAGTGGTCGCAAAGGGTCGGAATCAACTGTGCGACTGAACAACAACAAAGAGTTGGTTGTGTTGATTGATTCAAAAACTTGCTAATCATGTTTGAGTGGAGGTGCCAATGAGATAAAACAACTTCTACAATGATCACATCATGTTTCTCTTTAAACTCTTTCTACTTCTTGGCATTGCGCCTCTGGAAGTCTGTCGAAAGACGTTAGCAAATAGTGAAGTAAAGAAGGTTGTCCAGAACCAAAACCTGCCTTCTTCATGGACACCAGCCCTCTAGATCAGGGCATCACAACCTATGGCCCATGGGCTGGACCTGGACCCTGATGCCATTCCATCCAGCCTGTAGCAATGACACCAGAAGCAGAAGCGGACATGTTTACGACTGCCATAAACGCGCCCACGCATGTGCAAACATGCCCACCGTGGTTTACGGCAGTATTTGTGGCAGAGGGAAACCACGTGTCCAGCCTACTCAATTGTCGGGGGGGGGGGCAGTTCCATATATGTCCATAATTTTAAACTGTGCAATCCTCTGATAGGATGGAAGGAAGGAAAGAGGGAGAAGAAAGAAAGAAAGAAAGAAAGAAAGAAAGAAAGAAAGAAAGAAAGAAAGAAAGAAAGAAAGAAAGAAAGAAAGAAAGAAAGAAAGAAAGAAAGAAAGAAAGAATTCTGGAAATGTTATTGGGTGAATCTAATCTTTATTTCCCCCACGTATTTCTACTAAATCACTTGAGAATGATTTCAAGAAATGTATGCTGATATAATATGAGAAAGAAGCATAATATTAAAGGCCCATATAATAGTCAAAGGTTGGAAAAGTAGGTCAAAAAAGAATTGATAGAGTCCCTGATGTCTCAAGGCACTAAATAACTGTACACTCTTGGGAACGTTATTCTCATAACTGGCAAACTGTAACTTGCCAGCGTGTTTGGGCAGGCATAGTCTTTCCGGTTGCAGAGTTATTCATGCTGAAAGGAAGCAGCGGTGGGGTCATCTCGTCCATCTTGTTGCATCATGCTATGATTTATTTCATTATCCTTAAGCCATCACTGATAGATGGTGCATGTCAAGTTGAGATGGTGATGTCACAACCTCCTCATGTTTCCTGTTCCATTTCACTAGCTGTTCTAATAACTAAAGCAACCCCTTTCCCTCCCCCACGAGAGTCTACATGAAGCTTCTGTTGTTGCCAATCGCCACATCCTGACTCCATTCATTCTCAGGCTTTGTAACTGCCTTTGTTAGCAAATAACCGCTTTCATTAGTAGTCACCCATACATTAGTTGTTAGAGAAAAGATCTCAATCTTTTTGTCTAGACTTAATGGGTGACTTAACTGGATTTTTGCCATGGCTTGAAGTGAAGAAAGACTCTCCCTTGATTTGACAGCATAGAATAAAGGACTCACCTGATAGGCACCTGGCAGAATGGAGTCCTTGGATTGAGGGGTCTTCAGCTCATCCTATGCAGCAAAGGAGGGCAACTGGGGTTCCCACAGATGATTTGGCATATAGCTCCCAGCATTGCTATGGGAGAAGCAATCCAACAACATCTGGAAGGGCCCAGCTGCTCACTCCTCTCTTACAAACAACCAGAGTTGTGTGGTCCTTAAAAATAAACAAGCATCGCCAACCAGACAACTTCCTGAGGTGTAGTTTAAAAGCCACATTTCCAGTGCGACCTGCATTTTCCTTCTAATTCACCTCTAAGGAACAGGGCCTCGCAGTGACATCTCCCATGAGCTTTCAGGGGCTCTCATCTATCATTTTTCTGCACTATTGTCAAGAGGGGCTGCAGTGGCTCATTGGTTAAGAAGCTCACCTTGTTAGCTGGAAGGCTGGCAAGTCAGCAGTTCGAGACCCAGGTACTGCATGACGGGTTGAGCGCCTGTCTCTGTCCCAGCTCTTGGGGACATGAAAGGAGCCTCATCTGGGCTTTACTTGAGCAGATTTTCTCTTGCAAAAATCCTTTCAACCCAGAATAATTTCTGATACAAAATTATTATTACATCAAGAAATTGATGGATGCCTGAAGAAGTGATCTTGAATCACAAAAGCTCACACAGTGTTTGTTTGTTATTATTTAGGTATTATAAAGGTATCATCTTGATCTTACAGATTATTGTCTCTGGTAAAGCCTCCTCAAATATTGTGATAGTTTTTGAACCACAATTGGGCGTACCTGGTAACGGCAACCTTGTGTTGCCAGCTAACCTTTCTCACACTAGATCTGGAAGAAGGAACTGCAGAATGAACTCACTAAAAGGTGCTTTCATTTTAGCAGTTTCACATCTGGCCTAGACACAGAAGAAGTCTCTGGTATTACTATAATGGAAATACAGTTGTACCTCGTTTAAAGAGCATAATGCGTTCCACAGGATTGCTCTTTAAGCGAGTTTGCTCTTTAAGCGAAACACCATTGTAAGTGACCAATTGTGGGGGGATTGCGAACCCCGATTAATTTGTTAAGCGAGTTTTGGATTGGTTTTATTTGTTAAGCGAAGCGACCATTCAGAGAAAATTCTGCTCTTTAAGCGAGTTTCTCTTTAAGCGAAACGCTCTTTATGTGAGGTTTGACTGTAGTGGCCAAAGTCCACAGAAAAGCTGACCAAGACCAAGAGGCTCAATCTCCATTATTTTGCTGACTCATACTGAACTTCTGAAATTGGAAAGAAACAGCATACTTTATTTATTGAAATATAGGGGAAAACATATATACTCGAGTATACGCTGACCTCAGTGCTGGGCATGGGCCGGTTCGGACCGGTTCTCCAGAACCGGTAGCAACAATTCTGGGTGGTCTCCCGTTGTTGGTTTTTTTTTTTTTTTGGTAACTTTCCCGGGAGACCATCCGGGACTGCTACTTTTTTTTTTTTTGAGGCAAGTGGTTCGGTTGCCTTTCCATCCAGGCGCTTGCTTTGCAGAGGCGGGGAAAGAAGCCCTCCTCCCCTCCTCAAAGCAAGCACCTTGATCCCAGCGCTCCAGGCGTTTGCCTTGCAGATGGGGGGGAAGCCCTCCCCCCTCCACAAGGCAAGCGCCTGGAGCACTGGGATCCAGGTACTTGCTTTGCGGAGGGGGGGAGGGCTTCTCTCCCACTCTCTGCAAGGCAAGCGCCTGTGGTGCTGGGCTGCCTCCTTTAAGAAGGGGCTGGCTGGGGGTGTCAGGCACCTCCAGCCAGCCTGTACTGTATTTTTATTTAAAAAAACTTTGGCTCCACCCATGATGTCATGATGTTGGCTCCGCCCTTTTGTAATTGGTTTTATTGAAGAGCTTGTAACTGTTTTTATATTGTTTTTAAGTTTTGCTGAGCAGCCAGTGAGGTGTTCGCTGGACTGTGTACATCAGAGTCTATTGATTGGGGCAGTATATAAATCTAAATAAATAATAAAATAATAAAATTAATTAAATTATCAGCACATCTCAATCCAGCACAGTCTTGGGACCCTCGTGGTCACTGGCCCGTGTATAAGTTGTGTTCCATTTTAGGGCTTATTTTTTGGGGCTAAAAAACTCAGCTTATACTTGAGTATATACGGTAGATATAAAACAAGTGGCAAAGTTCAAATACCTAGAAACAACATTTACTAAGGATAGCAAAATGAAGGAAGAGTGCAGTAAGGCAACCCAAATACTGGGACAATTAGCACTGCTCTTACAACATAAGGCAATGCTGACCAGCACAAAGAAACACATTATACAAAACATATTCATTCCCATCTTATATTACCAGTGCCAAACATGGACACTTGCAACAAAACATAAGCAAAAGTTGGTCACCACAGAAATGAGATGTCTGAAGAAGGCTGCTGGTGTGACTAGAAGGGATAAAATCAGGAATGAGATAATAAGGGAAAGGATTGAATAGATTCAAGCTTAAATTACATACAGAGACAACAGATAAAGTGGTTTGCCCATTTGGAGAGAAAGTCTTGGAATTCCATACCAAACAGAGCTTATGTGGAAAGAGGAGAAAGACAAAAAACAGTATGTAGACCAGAGGAAGGTGGAGAGCTAACATCAAAGAAAAATTACAAGAACATCAAATAACACCAGTGGAGGCCACTAAAAGTGCCAGAACAAGAACCTTGCATCTCCCTCAACACCCAAAGGGGTAAAAGAGGAAACAAAGAAGGAGAGAAAAGAGAAGATACCAAACTTCATATGGCACCCTGTATTTTCCCAGTCCAAAGGAAGGTGTATAAGATGAAAAAAGAATCAAATTATTTTGGCACATGAGGCAAAAAATCCCAGTTATTGCTCCCTATAGCTGACAGTAACAACAGAATAACAACCAATTATATAACTTAGCCATCTATTTTCCTTTGTCCAAGTCAACAACCTTTGCTACTGTAATTACATTTATTACATTCAATTTCTACATGTATGCATGCATGGGTACGTAGACTATTGTGCCTTCCAGAGCCCACAACAGAGTGAGTTTTTTTCAGGATTTTTTTTAAAAAAAAAACATTGGCACCCAGAATCACCAGGGTCTCATGGCCACCGGTTGTGAGGAAATTCTGGTAACTGTGGTCCAAAACAATAATTTTCCTAGCTCTGCATGGAATACCTGAGCTGCTAGTTCAAAGGAGCTCTTGGCAAACCTCAGCTTCTCTTTGTGTTAGCTCAAGGTAGAAATAAACACACAATTGTCTTTTTGCTTTCCCTTCTTCATAATGGGGCTTGTGGAAAAAATTTCACAACATGTCATCACCCAATACATAATATGACATCATTAAATGGATGATGTGACATCATCATGTTGGGTCTGTTAGCTCAGCCTTTTCCCAGTAAACGATATGTAGTAGGGAAAGGGAGATACAGTAATACTATACAATGAGGTGATGTCATGGCCTGCACGGAACTACGCCAAGCTGTTTATTGCAAAAAGGTCACATTCTGGCAAGATCTCTCTTATCATTTCTAATTCTGCTGTCAGATGGGAGGGGCAATATCTCACTAAAAATAACCTTTGCAAGGCAAGCCACTTATCAATATTCTAAGGAGGCCACACCTAGGTGAAATTTTTACAAAGGGGAAAAGACCTCGAAACTGATATTTAGCTTTGCTATGAAGCCTGCTCATGTTTTTGTATTCAATATACACTAAGGAATACCTAAAGTTGCTTGGAGGGCCGCAGTAGCTTAGTGGTTAAGATGTTTGATGATTTGATGGTTAAGATGTTTGAAGGTCAGCATGACAGCATTTTGAGACCTGAGTGCTGTGTGACAGAGTGAGCGCCCGTGATCTGGTTGAGGACTTCACCACCCCTCTCCCTGTGCCCATACCAACATATTGTATTGTAATGTAATGTAATGTATTGTTTGTCAGCCGCCCTGAGTCGCCATGGCGAGTGGGCGGCAATATAAATTTGAACTAATAAATAAATAAAATAATAAATAAATAAATCTGTCCCTGCCAGCCTAGCACTTCGAAAGCAAGACATTGCAAGTAGATAAATAGGTACCGTTTTGGTGAGAAAGATAACAGCATTCTGCGCACTCTGGCATCTAGTCAGGCCAACCACATGACCATGGAAAAGTCTGCAGATACAGACAGGGCTGGCTCTTTGGCTGTAAATGAAGATGATTGCCACCCCACCCCACCCCCTTAGAGTCTGACATGCCTGGCTTTCGAGCAAGGGAGACCTTTAAAGTTGCTTGGGTGATGCTTTTAATGTATCACCCTGCTGGATTAGTGGACTTCTTAGAGATGACCCAGATGATGCCACCTTCAATATTAGAGTTTGAAAAATTTACCTTCTAGAATGGCAACTTCCAGTGTTGACCCTGTTGGGTTGGGAAGTAGCCTTAAAAAAAGCAACATTTTCCCAAGCTTCCATGTCCCCAGCACTCCTTCCTTTACTTTTTCTTACCAAGAATAAGTCTGTTAACAAAACAAAGAGAGCAAGGGAGAAACTAGTCATGTCATGTCTTTCGACTGATAGATCTAGGAAGCTTTCACCTGCAAGTACCTGGAGTCCTGCTGATTCTAACATTCACTCCTGCCTCTTCAGGTAAATAAACCTTCTAGTATATGTCCTAACTCTCTGTGTACGGCAGGTGTTGACACTAGTGCTTCCTTACACTCTTCACCCTACCAAGTAGATTTTACAGGTCGAGAATGGTCAGAAATATGGGTTTCGTACAATCCCCTCCTTCACAATTTACTGCCTTGACTCTGACATTTACAGCATTATTGCCTTCAGTTTACAAGTTGAATATTTACACAAATGGATTTAGGTCAAGACGAAGGGCAGGTTTTAAATGTCTTGTGACTGTTGGTATTCTGAGCACATTCTCATTTGTGGCCCAATTGCTGATTAACCCTGAAAATGCTGGCATTTTGCGGGCCACCAGATGCAGAATTATAGAGAGCTAATTCTACAATACTATGTCCCTCACTTATATACTGCATGTTGTTTATCTTCCATAGAGTTAATAAGAAAGGAAACATAATCACAAGAGAGTGTGTATTTAACATTCAATAAACAAAGCAAGCTAAATTAGAGACACACACAGAGAAAATAAACTATATAAAACAAACAGTTCAAGCTATGTCCCTGGATTCTAACCCCACAAATCTGTCCTGAAATATACCCATAATTTAGACTTTTCCCCCTTTGGCACTGGAAGAAAAAGAGGCAAAGAAGCCTTTACCTATTTAATTTTTACATAGCAGTCTATTTTGTTATAGGCAAAGTCTCAGTGCAGAAGGGGAAAGTATGGCAAAACCAGCTATATTATCCTCCTGCCATTCCTAATAGCATGGTAGTAAATTTCAAGTTTCATGCCATTTCCAAAAGAAGTCAAAAACAGAGAGAGCTGTGCTGATGATCTCTGTCAATTAACTGGTTTAAACCATTTCCTGTCCACCAGGAGCAGATCTGTTGTAAGGTAAATAGGACTCAATTCTTAATGCAAGACCCAACATAGTTAGCATAAGAAAAAACTCCAAAATATCATTGATATATTGTCTATTAAAACTGGAGGTGTGTCCCAGAGTATTAATGCATTAATGGATTTTTGAAATAATCACATAGAAAGGAATAAAAAAAATGATCATTATACAGTAATGTAACATCTTTGAGATTGGTCATTGTTTAAAAATGAAAAATAGATTGTGATTGGTTTAAAGAGATATGGAATATGACAATAAATGATAGATTGACATGCAAAGTAAAATGTAAAAGGGGAATATTTCAAAAGTCTGACTTTAGAGAGATATGGAGAGAATTTATTGAATATGTCTTAGTGAAGGGGGAAAAAGTATGACCAGGGCAGAAATACTAAATAATAATAATTTTGTGTCAGAAATTATTCTGGGTTGGAAGGATTTTTGCTGGAGAAACTCTGCTCAGGGGACACCCAAATGAGGCTCCTTTTGTGTCCCCAATTGCTGAGACAGAAATCCATCAATCCATCATGCAGTACCCAGGTCTCGAACTGCTGACTTGCCTCCCTTCCAGCTAACAAGGCAAGCTTCTTAACCACCAAGCCACCATAGCCCACCACAGCCCAAACAATAAGGAATACTTATTGTTTTGGATAGAGGGGACAAGAATATAAATAAAATTTTATAGAGAGAATAATTAGAAGGTATATAATGTTCCACTAAGGTGGTGGGTGCACATAGTAGTTTATATTGTTTTGTTTTTATTAAGATTGAGCTATTTCCCTCTTTCTTATACTGTACTATGTAATTGTATGTTTTTCTCTTTATTGTTTATGTTTATATTTGAATAAAATTGAATAAAAAAATATAATTGGTGGGAAAATATATCCCCTCCCAACTACTTTGCAAATTGAAAATTCACTGTAGAATAAACAGAAAAGCCCAACAGGGTAGCTGATGGCATCATTACTGCTGCTGCTGCTGATGATGATGATTCCTCCTCCTCCTCCTCCTCCTGCTGTTGTTCAGTTGCACAGTCGAGTCTGACCCTTTGTGACTCCATAGACCACTGCATGCCAGGCTCCTCTGTCATCTGCTATTCTCCGTAGCCCACCTAGATCTACACGCACTGTGTCCATGATGCCTTCCAGCCACCTCATCCTCTGCTGCTCCCTTATCCTTTTGCCTTCGATCTTTTACTGTTCAAAAATTGTCTGTACTGTACTTTGACTTTGTAAGTCTAGCCTTCTGCAACATTATTCCTTAAACAGGCCTCCTTCAGTCATCTTTCTTTACATACATGGTATGCAGCTTGTACACATACACCCTTCCTGAACGTCCCAAAAGAACCTGCACTGGTTCTTTTGGGACATTCAGAAAGGGTGTATGTGCTAACTGTAAGCTATGTTGCGCTTGCGCTAAAGAAATGAAGCTGCTGTTTCAGTACAGATGGAACTCTTTGCGTGATCTGTGTGATCGGCATTTCCATCATGACAATTGGATCGTGTTCACGAGCTGCATGCTTTGGCTTCCACCGTACAAAGATAAATATAGTATTTACTCCTTGAGTCTTCAGTTCCCCACATGTTAGATCCTGGCCCGGAGACTATGTCAATATATTGCAACTCATTCAAGATAAGGCCGAGGCCAGGAGAGCACAGATCCGCTCCAGGCACAAGACACAGCTAAGCTCCCAAAATGTTATAAAAACGGGTCAGATTAGGATAAAACAAACACACACTCATGATGTTAACCAGCCATTGCTTTGGCCACCTGCCAGGTGACACCTAGTTTACTTCAGCATTAAAAAATACTCTGCCAACTTTGGAACTGGGTCTGTTTTGTCGCAATGGATGGAGTATCAAGCCACATTCTTCTTGCTGATATGGACGTGATCTGTATTGTTTTCAAAAATTGAAACACATGGTTCATATCAAGAGTGTGGCTTGTGGTTGTTGGGGGATGGAGAGGGACAGAGTGCAGCGTTTATTCGGCTTAGGCAGATCTAAGTCTTCTCTTCAGAGCTTCCAACGCTCTGAGAGTCTTAACAATTTCATCTCACTCAGCAAAAAAGCCTTCAAACTGAGCCAAATGGGACACACTTTCGATTAGAGTATCCAAAACTACAGTGCCTTGATTAGTTTTATGTTATTAAACATTTAAGAATTTTTTAGACTTTTAAGAATTAAACACATTCAGTTACAGGGGTAGAGTAGAGTCTAATAATAGCCATCCACCTGGAATAGAAATCCACCTTTTTGTCCTTCACTAAAATATTTTGTTTATTCAAAGTCTCTTCAATAAAATGGTTACTGAAACCCAAACCTCTAATGCAGCTTTCCCCAAACTATATTCTCCAGAACACTGGTGTTCCATAGAGGACTGCAGCTCCCAGAAGTCTTAGCCTACACAGCCAATACTAAAGACTTCTGGGAATTGTAGTCCAATAATACATGCTTGATTTGGGAACCACTGCTTAATGTTATCTGTACCAGTGATGGGATGTAACAGGCTTGGACCAGTTCGCCAGAACCGGTAGTAACTTTCCCCACTGTCCTGGAGAACCGGTAGCAGCTTTTGGGGGGAACCACCTTCAGGGCTTACCTTTTCACTGGTTCCCCCACTGCGCATGTGCACCAAGCACTTAATGTGCATGCACGCCTACAGTGCTTGCCGCATATGCACAGCCTCCTTGTTGTCCTCCCAAGCGGGGGGGAGGAAGAGAAGCTGCTAGCCTGAAGCTCCCTATAGCCTGCTCCCCAGGGTAAGTGACTCACCTTTGGATGTGGTGTGTCTGTGTGTATTTTAATGTGTATTTAATACCTTTACTTATATTGACGTACTACCACAGTTATTAAAAAGGCCTAGCGGCCTGGCTTGGGGTTTTTAAGCAAAGTCTTGGAGTTACCTCATCAATAAGCTACACCTGTGCTGTTTCAATTGCTGTTCCAATTGGAGAACCCTTAAGGAGGTACAGCTGTTTTACATTTACATTAAGGCATATTATCCTAGAGAACTGGTTAGGCAAAGACTTAGTACCTAACTTCTTTAACTGTTGAAAAGTTGAAAAGTGCCAAAATGAAGCCATCTTGTGGTGAGTTCATTCTGTAGTTCCTTCCATCTGACCTAGTGTGAGAAAGATTAGCCAGAATAAGCTTTAAGCTCTGGTTTAAAAGCTCTGGTTGATTTGTGTTTGGGGTGGGTGGGTGTATTTTAATTATTTATTTATTTATTTATTTATTTATTTTATTTGCGGGTATGTGTTGTGGGTGGGTGGGTTGAGGTGTGTGTGTGTGTTTGTTTTTATTTTATTTAATTTTTAAATTATTTTAAATTATTTTTTATTTTTTTAAATTTGGCCCCGCCCACAACGTCACAACATCATGACATTGGCCCCACCCACAACATCATGACGTTAGCACCGCCCACACTGTGATGACGTCACGGTGGGGTAGTAAAAATTGTGACATCCCACCACTGATCTGTACCATAGTTTATGTACCATCAGAATAGGGAAGGAGCTTTTCTCACCTCTGGTATTTTCCAAATTAGTTTGTGCTGTTTAGGACTGGTCTTCTAGAACTAAGGATGGCTTTGTTTACAACAGGGGTTCTCAATCTGGGCTGGATCCGGCCTGTAGCGCCAAATAAGCTGCCCCCCTGCACTTGCTCCAGCCACCACCAGAATCAACCATGGACTCATTTACGGCAATTGTAAATGCATTTACGACAGCCACAGACTCATTTACGGCTGTTGTAAATGTGTTTACAACAGCTGTAAATGAGTCCACAGCTGATTCCAGCAATGGTGGTGGTGGCTGGAACACCAGTCCTCCCGCCAACTGTTTGATGGAGCCCCCGACTTGAAAAGATTAAGAACTTCTGGTTTACAAGTCTGATTTGACCATCTGCTTGAATTATATCTTCTAAAACTAAGGATGACTTTGTTTAAAAGTTTGATTTGAAGGTCTACTTGCAAACTAACTGGTTTCTTCTGTAATAAAGAGTTGTTTGTAATGTTTATTTGTCTCCAAGATATTGGGTTGATATCCTTGAAATAGGGCATCTTCACTTAAGAAAGGCACATTTTCATGTCTGAAAGGCACAATTTGAAATGTGAACAAGCAACAGCTGTTTGTTTTCAAAAAGGCAAAATAAAGTTCTGCTTCAAGCAGTCTGCTTCAAGCAATTTTTTATATATACAGTACATATAAAGTGACACAGTGGAATTATTGCCAGAGAACATCATATACTCGAGAAAGTTGAAAGAGAATGTAGGCACCATCCACTCCCAACCCCTCACTAATAGAGGAAATCCATAATCATAGCACCTAGCCAGCTTTTTCTTTAATGTCCAGGTCAGACTGCCAACATGAAGACACCTTCTTGGATTTATCATTGACCAAATTTAAATCCTTGTTGGTAAGAGGTTCCAGGAGTAATCAGCAGACCAGCAAATGAGCTGGATTCTGTATCTCTTCACATTCACACAGAATGTTCTTGTCCAGCCCTCACTTGAGCATGCTGGTCTTACATTTAGGTACTTCAACACTCAGCCTATTCAGGGTCCTCCAAGTGACATAGGGGATATGGAGTTACTCAGACATATCCTCCTTTAATGTTATTCCTTGTCCAGTGTGCTCCTTCTTTCATCTTCTAATTTGATTTTGCTCTTGCGCACCCTCAAGAGTATTTGTTCTTGCCATAAGCATTTCCTGGGTCTGAGTTGGTGGACTTGAGGGTCATATCCATTCAGAGGACGTCAAAGGTCATTCTCTTGCATAGTTTGCTCGGTGTCAACTGCTGGAACAATACCAACAACAGGATATATTTTCTCAACTGGTATAGGTTTGAGGCTTCTGCTAAAAACCTATAAGGAAGAAGACTCCATCACACAGGTCAATGGAGGGTTCACTGAGTGACTTCCATGCCTTTATCTGGACTGCAGAGACAGAGAAAGGTAATTGAGAAAGGTGGGCAGCAAAAAAAAAAAATTGTTACCATGCCGTGGGCGGAGCCTACATCATGGGTGGAGCTTACATCATGGGTGGAGCCTACATCATGGGTGATCTAGTCATGCCTGCCATATGGCCATGTATACATCTGCAAACACAGGTAGCACTGGCTCTTTGACTGTAAATGGAGATGAGCACTGCACCCTAGAGTCGGATATAACTGGCTTTTGAGCATGGGAGACCTTGAACCACTTGCAGGGACAAAAACTGATGGGGCTGGGCAGGAAGGTGGGTGTGGCCACCCAATTTCGCTAGCCCCCCTGCCCAGAGGCCACCTAATTTTGCTATTTAAAAAAAAACCCTCCCGGGGGTGTGCGCGAACCTGTTCCTGCCCACCACTGCTCTGTGATGAAAACTGATACAGTATTAGCAACACATCTCCTACTGATTCTTTACAGCCTCCATCTTGGTTTTTTCATTTGACTACAGTTCCTGAAGTTTCATTAGCTGTCCAGGATAATTTCTGCCACGCTATCCACTACAAGACACTGGGTATCCAACAAACATGTAGCTAGTTCAAAATTTTCCACTATAACAACATATTTAACATAACCTAAGTGCATCACACTAGGAGATGAGTCCATTTCATATCCTGTGTTTTTTTAAAAATCTACCTTATTATTGTTAAAAATACCTGAGGCTGCTTGTATTGACAGCAGCTATCTGGATCACCTACAATTAAAACCAGTAAAATACACCATCAAAATAATGGATATTAATCCACAAATGAACACTCCATACAAATAAATTATTCATAGGACTGCCCCCAAATATTGTTGTAACTAGAATTTCCTAAAGTAAATCATCACCATTGAAAGATAGGATAACTGAATTGGAAAGGGCCCAATGCAGGAATCCAAACCAAAGCACATCTGACAGATGGTTGTTTAACTACCTCTTGAATGCTTCTGTGTTGATAATCATCTCTCTCTGATAAATGGTGGGGCTAGCCCCACATACTGAGATCTGGCAGCTGTAGATTCTTAAAGTTACTTTTCCGCATCCTGGGTTTAATTTGGCTCCTTCTGAGAAAATATAGCATAAGACCCTATAGCCATGATGGAGAACCTTGGCACTCCAGATGTTCTTGGACTTCAATTCCCAGAAGCCCAATCCCCCGTGAATCCACACAAATGAATGTGCAACGGAGGCAAATGCCTCTGACGCGCGCTTTGCACGACCCCAACTGGACGCACAGTGATGATGTCCGGGGGGGGGGGGCAGCCATATAAAAGGGCTTGTCCCAGCCCCAGACACCATTCTGAGCTCCACTGGCAGAAGTAAAACAGGCACATTTTACTTCTGCTTTTGGAGTGACGAGGGTGGTGGGGGCCAGATGAATTGCAGTAAACCCATTCGTGCAGATTCATGGGGGCTTGGGCATCTGGGAATTGAAGTGAAGAACATCTGGAGTGCCAAGGTTCGCCATCACGGTCCTATAGAAATATGTGCTGGAACAGGCCAAAGGTGTATCAACTCCAGTAAACTGGACAGCATCAGCTAATCCCCACACACACACACACACACACTTTGTGGTTACAAAACAATATATCTGGGATACACTCAAATGGGACACAAAGGCAATAGCTCCCTCTTGTTCATATTTCCAAGCAACTGGTCTTCAGAGTCATCCCGGAGGCCCCATAAGCAAAGAGCCAACCCTTGTTTGCCTCTGGCCTGCAGCCATTTCAAACTCTGACCCCATCACAGGAAGGTTCTGCGGTTAAGAAAAGACAGCTACCAGATGCAGCCTTTTGCCTTGATCTCCCACAGCCTAAAAATACCTTTTCCCTTCTCACCATGTTTTGCTATAAAAACACCACTGCAGCATCACAAGCCATTTAGATTCTTTCTGGGAAGAGGAGAGAGGCTAGAGCTTGGAAAGGTTACTTTTTTATTTTATTGTAGCACCTGAAACCCTCCAGGTGGGTGAGGGATTTTAAGATTTGTAGGCCAAATCATCATCATCATTGTCGTCATCATCACTACCACTACCAATTTTCCCAATGTGTTTCTAAATTCTGGAACAAGGTAGGTGACGTAGTACATAGGTAAAGGTAAAGGTCACCCTTGCTTGAAAGCTAGTCGTATCCGACTCTAGGATTCAGTGCTCATCTCTGTTTATAGCCAAAGAACCAGCACTGTCTGTGTCTGCAGACCTTCCTGTGGACGTGTGGCAGGCATGCCTCAACACAGGAGTGCACAGAACGCTGTTTACCTTCCCACCGAAGTGGCCTCTATCTATCTACTTGCAATTTTTTGCTTTCAAACTGCTTGGTTGGCAGGAGCTGGGACAGAGATGGGAGCTCACTCCATCATGCAGTACCCAGGAACTGAACTCTGACCTTCCAGTCAGTGAGTTCAGCATCTTAACTACTTGAGCCACTGCAGTTCCAACTTAATACATACCTTATAGCTGAAAGGGGGCAAGAGAAGTAGACAACTAAGTAAAATTTACCAAAAACAAACTGATTACATGTAGATTCTCTCCCCAGTTCCCAAATCCAAAACAAAGAACAGTAAAGTAATTACAGTATCTCCCAGTGTGTGGGGTGAATGGCAGGCAACTGTCCATGAGACTCTGAAGAGTGACAGGGCAGCCAACTATATCTAGCAACATGAAATGTAGGATAAACAAGAGCTCAAATAAAATCTTAGACACACAGATGTACCAAGCAGATGGGAGAGCGATGCACTCCTGCCTTTCAACAGCAAAACACACCCCAGATTCCAAAGGGGAAGCTGTTAGGCTGTTAGAACCAAGCAAAAAAAGATATCATGGGACACCTTAATGACTAACAGATTTATTGTAACCTACCCCTTTTGTGGGCCAGGGCCTGCTTCATCTTTTGTACGAAGCATTTCCTTGGTTGACAGATATATCTCCGAACATGGCAAAAGACAATTGGAAGGTCATGAAAAGGCACAGAAAGATAGCCAAGGCTCAAGCATGTTCATGGGGGGGAATGGGAAATGAGGCAGACACACCCACCTCCAGCTGCCAGTTGCTCTGGGGGTTAAATCCTCCTAGCAGCCCATGGGGGCAGGAGAAGGCTGTTCTCATTTTTTATATCTGTATAACCTGTCACTTGTAAGCCTCCTTGAGAAGCACTTGATGAAAAGGCAGGTTGTAGAAGACAGCCATAAATCCTGAATAGGTTTTTTTGGGTTTTTTTTAAAAAAAATACATTTTTCTGCTTGTCACTGTTCACTGCCAAGATTTAGACTAGGGGTTCCCAACCTTTTCAAACCGGGGGCCAGGTCATGCTCTCTCAGTCAGCTTTGAGGGTCAGATGGCCATTTTGCCCTACCTGCATGATGGGGGTGGCCATTTTGTCCCAACAGCTTTAAGGGGGACGGTCATTTTGTTTCTCAGATGCCCTTGAAGGTGGGGGGGGGGCACATGAAATGGCACTGCAGACCCACAGGCCTCAGGTTGGGAATCCCTGATTTAGACCGACTGGGTTATGCTGGCATAAAGACAATACAGATTTGTCCATTGCTTTGTAGAGCTGGAAAGGATCTGAGGAAAATCCATTGCTCAGGTATTCCTGATAGATAACCACTCAATCATTGCTGAAAATTCTCTAGAGAAGGAGAGTACACCCCTTTCTGAGGTAGTCAGATGATGATGAGAACAACGATGAAGATAACAAAACACAACTGCTAATGATACCAGCTTAGCAAAGGTAAAAGTCATCCTTCCTCAAAAGCCCATCTAGCGTGTGGTGCTCATCTCCGTTTATAGCCAAAGAGCTAGCACTGCTTGTGTCTGCAAATGCTTCCATGGTCATGTGGCAGGCATAACTTGATGCCAGAGTGCACAAAATGTTCTTACCTTCCCACAAAAGCGGTACCTATTTATCTACTTGCAATTTCTTTCTTTTGAACTGTTAGGTTAACAGGAGCTGGGACAGAAATGGGAGCTCACTCCATCATGCAGCACTCAGGTATCAACCTGTTGACCTTCCAGTTGTCAAGTTCAGTGTCTTAACCATTAACCAGCTTAGACATGTGCTAATTTAACACTTGAAAATAGATTGAAAATTCCCCCTAGCCCACCAAGAACTTAATAGCAGTGCAGTGAAGGTTCATATTAAAAGACCTTAATTTTAAAAAAGGATTGGTTCCAAAATTTGTTTTTACTGTAAATACCCTCTTTTTTCAGATATTGACTAATAGAGTAGGAGGCCATGGGCAAGGTCTAATTGCTAGTCCCAAATCAACAGTCTGCTGAATCGATAGGACTATTGTACATCAATAATTAAGGGCCATGGTGGCTTAGTGGTCAAGATGCTTCACAACGGAAGGTCAGCAGTTCGAGACTTGAGTGCTGTGCAATGGATTAATTTTCCATTGTCTGTCCCAGCTCAGGCCAATCTAGTAGTTCGAAAGCAAGAAATTGCTAGTAAATAAATAGGTACCGCTTTGCTGGGAAAGGTAACAGGATCTTCTAAACTCAAGGTACATAGTACTCAAAGCCAACTAATAATCTCCCCAAAAATTCTTGCCTATAGAGTTAAAAAAATACAACAACAGCAAATTAAAATTTAAAAAACCAAAAAGCCACATAGTCCATAAATTGCAATAAACTAAAATTGGTGGTGGTGGTTGTTATATGCCATGAATTTAGAGCCAACTTACAATGTTAGTGCTTTCAAAATAAATAATATATTTAAGGAGCAGCTTTACCAGTTCCACATTCCCAATGAATTTTAATTGTTGAGCAGGGATTTGAAACCACGTCTCCTGAATTCTAGTCCCTCATTCTATCTTACTATACTGCATTGGGTATAGAGTTAGGTCATATTTTAATTACCTAGTTAGTCAACCTAGTCAGTCAATTAGTTATAACTAATAATTTGCTGTTTCCCCCCAATTTTATTCTAAATCAAGGTACTGCCTGAGGTGGCCTTAGCATCTTCCCTAATGGTAGGGTCGGCCCTTCCCAGCTTCTAATCCAATACTCAGCTATTCCCATGCATGTGGAAAGAACTACAGCAGCACTAATAAGAATGTACTCATAATATGGGGGAGGGGGGACTGCTATTTTTTAAGCTAAAGCAAGCCTCGGTAGAATTACAATAATCCAAAATCTTTCTCCTCCTCCTCAGACTGCATATGAAAAATGCTCACTCGCTAAAAAGTGTTTCTTTGCAGGGCCAACTTTCTGCCAACAGTAGAAGGCTACAGCATGAGAAGTCTGAGGTTTTCCACAAAGAAGAATCCCAGGTACACTTCATATGATACACTCCGGAGTGTGTGCCATTAATTTTGCATTTTCTTTTGTTAACCCACTGACATTATAGAAGCCCCAAATATGACATTACTGGCAGAACTCCTGTTTGGCTGTGTATAGGATGAAGTTAAAAGTGTTTTTATTTTGTTTTTTAAATTCTCTGTATTTAATAATAATAATAATAATAATAATAATAATAATAATAATAATAATAATAATAATAATAATAATAATAATAATAATAATAATAATAATAATAATAATAATGTGTTATTAAGTAAATTCTGATTGACAGTAACCCTTTCCAGGGTTTTCTAGGTAGAGAACAGACAGGACTGGTTGACCATTCCCTTCATTTGGGGGGCAAGCAGGGTTTGTGCAGCTTGTCCATGGTTTTATAGCAGTGGTGTCCAAACTAAGGCCCGGGTACGGCCCCCGAGGCCAATTCATCCGGCCCGTGAAGCCCTCGTGTTTTACTTCCGTTTCCAGGAGCGACGAGGGCTTTGCAGGCTGGATGAATTGGCATCGGGGGCCGCACCCGGCCCCTGGGCCTTAGTGATCAGCTTCCTGAACCACATGATCGGCCCATGGCCCAAAAAGTTTGGGCACCCCTTTTTTATAGGCTAGCTCTTCTCTTGGGAGGCACCGTGAGGAATCAAACTCCCAACCTCTGGCTCGGCAGATTGCTAAACCACTGGGCTATCCAACAAGCCATACATTTAATAAAAATGATTGATTGTATGCAAAACAGAGGCCAAGGGCCCAAGAGAAAGCCCTGCTACCCCTGGCATACTGTCATTGTCTTACGTGTTGGCACGTTAATCTGGTTGAACCCAAGGGACTGAAGCTCATTTCTGCCAACTGCCAAGTGAGCCAGGAATTACCCATTTAAACAAAGCTTGTCTTAGACTCTCAGTATCATGAAATGTCAAGTCCAAGGATTGTGGAGTTATGAAAGGTAGGGGGAAAGCTTTCTGGCACTCAAATCTGGGCTGAGGTTTAGCTCTCATGCTTTATGGAGAACTGCCAAGCCTGAAATCCGTGTATTCTTCCTTCTCTCCCTCCCTCTCTCTCTATATATATTAGCTATGTGGATCAGGATATTCCTGCCAAGACATAAAAATATCACACATATTATGGAGGAAATTATCTTTGCAAATGATAGCTTGAAATGGATATGCTGTGTTTAAGCTGCAATCCCACAGACACCTACCAAGTGGTAAGGAGCTTACTTCTGAGTAGACATACCTACAATTTCACTGTGGGAGCATGAAAGTAAATCACTTTGGTTACAAAAAACAGTTTGATCTTACGAGGGAGCAGTTTCTCAGATGAACTTTCAAGACAACAAAACTGCAAAATTGTTTCTCTGTCCTTTATTTTTATGAAACCAGGCATTCCAACTATATATAGCTTTTTTAAAGGGCAAAAGAAGTTACAAATAAATCAGGGAGGTAGATAAGTAGATACCAAATACTGTACAGTACTGTAGATGATATGAAACTTTTATGTCATTGACTGGGTTCATTCATTCATTCATTCATTCATTCACTCATTCAATGTTATAGTGACTTCAGATCAACTATTCTTTGCTTTTCTATCTTTTTTCTTCTTCAGGTGGGGTCTTTTTTTAATCCTAGAAATTACATTAAGGAGAAAAAAAAAATTGAAATAGCTGCACAATAACTTATAATGGCTACAGTGAGGCTCTCTCCATCTGGAAATACCTTCTGAAGACCTTCTTATACTACAAACATCTACCAGTTAGGACAAATTCTAAGGAGTTTGAATTGGCAGGCAATCTGAAAGAAAATCCTCTTCATTTCCCCTAAAAACATCGTATCCTTAGAAATAACATAAATCCCCATATCAGAGAGGAGGAGAAACAGCAAATTAAGTCCTGTAAGTCCTGTAAAACCAACATATCTTTGTCATATGGAGAATCCTCAAGAACAAGGAAGCTATTAAGACTAACTTTTCTTACCAAGCACACACAAGCCAAAATAACAGGTTCCATAAACCATATCACCTCATATTCTGTGGCTGCAGTCCTCTATTTAATTCTCAGTCATAATGTCTTCTCCAGATGTGTTTTAAGGTAGAGTTAGAGGCCATCCTTTAGGTCCACATTCTGAGAAGGTTTGAAGGACAGACTAATCTGCTTTCTAAAAATATCATCTAGACATGTTGGGCACCAGAACAGTCTCAGTATTATCCAATGCACAACCTTTGAGCTCCATTTGGGGTTCTACTTTTGGGGGGCACTCTCTTATACACCACTCTCAGTGTTTGTGGGTACTGGGAACAGCATACAAGGGAGCATTGCTGCTGTCAAGGGTGTTTGCTATGTAAATATCCAGTATGATGAAAGGGATATTGACCACTTCTCCAATTGCTAGCGTCAGAGAAATTGTAGCATGACACCTGCACCACTGATCCAGTTCCATGAGTCACTTTCTGGTCCTGAGCCCTTTTGGCACATAAAGTCCTCCTCAGCCTCAAGTCAGTATTGATGAAGCTGCTGTCCTCCATCAAGATGGATTCAAGTGGGAATTAATTCACTTGGGGCCCATCACCCTTCCATGTGGACTTTGCCACCCATGGCTGTTAATCTTAAGGGTTGTCAGGTTAGTTAACCGCCACATGACAATCAGCATTGAGTCGTGGCAGTATGGTCTACTCTATTACCATAGCAAAATAACCTGGACAGACTTGTCATCACTTATGTAGAATTTTTTTTTAAATCATTTCCCCTTTACTGTTTGTAGATGATCAGGGCATATAGGTACAGATCCACTTCCCATTTGGATGGGAGGAGCATGCTGAATGGCACAGTTACTTCTCTCCTTCAGGAGTTATAACTGAAGAACAGGCATGTAAGCTCTGAGTGGTTACACCTAGAGAGGAGGCGGGGGCAATGTAACCACGTTGAGAGCTTTCTCCGCCGTAGCTCCCACCCTCTGGAATGAATTGCCAGTGGAGATTAGAACTGCTCCTGCTTTATTAATATTTTGTAAACAACTTAAGACCTACCTGTGTCAGCAAGCCTTTTAAGGCCTATAAGATTATTAGAATTATGCAATGTTGACCATGGACTCTTTTTAATTGATATTACCCAATTTTTACTGCTGCTGATTGTGTTTTAACTTGAATAATGTTATGTTTTAAGATTTTTTTATACCATCTGGCTGTTTCCTGTGGTTTTTTCCTCCCTGTGTTTTTATTACGAGATGATTTTTTAAAATGTGTACACATTATAAATCGCCCTGAGTGGTGCTTAAACATAAATAAATAAATAAATTTCCCTGACTTAAGCAAGACTTTTATAGCCAATCCAGCTTGCACCAAAGTGGGAAGTCTGGGCAGGCCCTTATACAAGTATTCCACACGACATTTGTTCAGGGGTAGAAGATAGGCACATGATTGTATGTGTTCCCAAAACATATATAATAAATACAGCAAAATAACAGCAACTCTTTTTTCTCAACTTGAAAGGATGAGCAATCCTGACATATGTTAATTCTTCTTGAGTGCTAGTAGCAGTGATGGGATGTAACAGGTTCTAACCAGTTCTCCAGAACCGGTAGTAACTTTTCCCAGTGTCCCAGAGAACCTGTAGTAGCTTTTGGGGAGAACCACCTTCAGGGCTTACCTTTTCACTGGTTCCCCCACTGCGCATGCATGTCAAGCACTTGGTGTGCATGCACGCCTAGTGCTTGGCACATATGCACGGCCTCCTTGCTGTCCTCCCAAACGGGAGGAGGAAGAGAAGCTGCTAGCCTGAAGCTCCCTATAGCCTGAAGTTTCCTATTTTTATTATTTTGTATTTTTTTCTTTGGACCCGCCCATGACATGACATCATGATGTTAGCTCCTCCCATACTGTGATGACATCACGGTGGGGTAGTAAAATTTTTGACATCCCACCACTGGCTAGTAGCCATGAAGAAAATGTAATTCATGCAATATATATGTGAGAAATCTGGGGGTGGGATTTGGAAATCAGAGGGGAGGGGTCAGAGAATCCAAGGAGGTGGCCTGAGACTTGTGCGCTGGAGGTTGTGTAGCCTATCATCCCTGAACAGCATCTCTCCTACTCATTTTCTGAGACACAGGCAACATCACTTAGTATCAAGTGCCATTTGATGTTATAAAGCAATGAGAGGTACTGTACCGATATTTGCTGCAAATGCAAAACGTTAACGAACAAAAAATAAAACAAGTTGCTAACATTAAAATGTTATTAGTCTAATATTTATGAGTAAGATAAAGGTCGCCGTTGCTCAAAAGCCAGTCATTTCTGACTCTAGGGTTCAGTGCTCATCTCTGTTTACAACCAAAGAGCCAGCGCTGTCTGTGTTTGCAGACATTTCTATGGACATGTGGCAGGCATACCTCAACACCTGAGTGCATGGAACACTGTTTATCCTCCCACCAAAGTGGTCCCTATTTATCTACTCGCAATTTCTTGCTTTCGAACTGCTAGGTTGGCAGGAGCTGGGACAGAGATGGAAGTTCAGTCCGTCATGCAGTACTTGAGAATCAAACTCTGACCTTCCAGTCATCGAGTTCAGCATCTTAACCACTTGACCCACCACAGTCCCAGCTATATTTATAAGTAGGAGGTTTAAATCCCCTCCCCATATGTACAAAGTAATTAACTGATTAAATCCAGGCAATTTCCCAGGTGATGTAACAGTCCATGTAACTGCTAAATGGCCTCTATATGTTGTGTTTAGTTTGGCTATATGTGTCAGTTCTGGAAATCCCTGTGGAGGGACCTTTTCGGTAGAAATATGAATACATCCTGCATGAGTTACAATGTGAAATTGTCACTGTGGTTAACTTCCAAATGCCAGAACCTCAAATGCTAAAAATACATATCTGAGATTAAATCTACAGCACAATTTGTAGTTGCAATGTTTCCAACCTCCCACCCTCCATTGCCCACCCATCGACTGCCTTTTCAGGCAAATTTGTTTACTCTTTGATTACTTGATCTTACGCTCATCTGCTCTTTCTCACTTAGGTGACATTTTGCTGGGGACAAAACTGATATGGTGATTTCACTACACTACTTGGCAGGAATTTGTGACTCTGGATTTCAAGTGGATCTCCTCCTTCCATTCTGGCAAAGAATGAAAGACAGCAAAAAATAGATACAGCAGTTTACAATCTTTCTTCTAGAGCAGGAATTCTCAACCCTTTTATGCCGGGGGCCAGGTCATGCTCCCTCAGACAGCTTCGGGGGCTGGACGGCCATTTTGCCCTTCCCTTCCTCCACCACATGGCATTTCCTGGTGTGGTGGAGGCAGTGGGAGGCCACATGAAATGGTGCTGTGGGCCACATCTGGTCCCCGGACCATAGGTTGAGAATTCCTGTTCTAGAGGTCTTTCATGGACACTCTTGTGAAATATTTCACAGGTGTGATCCTTTTCTGGATTCATATCATATATGCATGGACATAATGAAAAACACCCAAAGCTTGCAAAAGTTCTTTTTTTTTTGGGGGGGGGGGGATCTACTTCTCTCAGAATTTACCAAGCCTAGTTTTAGTTTTATTTTATATTACACAGTGTCAATCCAAGACTGGACACTGGATGTAACAAACCCAGCTAAAACAAGCAGCAGTCCTAAAAATTCAGCTCTGTTGTTAAGAAGGTCATATGTCTATGTTTTTAAAAGTTGCTGAGATTCCCTTTTGCCCAAGTCCCTGAGATTGGATGCAACCAGCTACAAATAATGGGGTTAATTCTAATTCCACCTTCCAACAACGAAGACACATTTTCACTAGATTCTTCCTTGGTCCTTTTACCTCAGTAATCTCAACTTTTAAATGTAGATGCTCTGCCACGCGTTCGTAGCCCTACCTGAAGAATTCTGGCATTTCTGGAAAGACTCTACTACAAGTACGAACTCTACAAGACAGTCCCAAGCTTCCAAAGGAAAACAAGATCTAGTGCACCAGGGGGATAATTTGCCAGTAAATCTGAAAAGGCAATTGTAGTTTATTCATAATTATTGCTTAGTAGTTAAGATGCTGAACTTGATGACTGGAAGGTCAGCAGGTCAGCAGTTTGAGACCCAAGTGCTACACATCAGAGTGGGTTCCCATCTCTGTCCCAGCTCCTGCCAACTTAGCAGTTTGAAAGCAAGAAATTGCAAGTAATAATAATTTTGTGTCAGAAATTATTCTGGTTGAAAGGATTTTTGCTGGAGAAACTTCGCTCAGGGGACACCCAAATGAAGCTCCTTTTATGTCTCCAAGAGCTGGGACAGAGACAGGCTCTTAATCCGTCATGCAGTACCTGGGTCTTGAACTGCTTACTTGCCAGCCTTCCAGCTAACAAGGCAAGCTTCTTAACCACTGAGCCACCACAGCCCCGATTGCAAGTAGATACATACGTGCCACTTCGGTGGGAAGGTAAACAGCATTCTGTGCACTCCAGTGTCTAGTCATGCCTGCTACATGTCCACGGAAACGTCTGCAAACGCAGACATCACTGGCTGTTTGGCTAAAAAACAGAGATGAGCACTGAAACCTAGAGTCGGATACGACTAGCTTTCGAGCAAGGGCGACGTTTATCTTTACCTTACTGAGAACCTTTGGCACTCCAGAGGTTTTGGACTACAACTCCCAGAATTCCAAGCATGTACAGCCATAGATAAACAGCAACAAACTCTGTTCCTTTCTCAAACTCTGGTTCCTATCAATCCAAATCAGTCATCCTGCCATTTGAGGTAATGCCATTTGGCTTTTTAAAAGGCCATTTCAATTTCATCTTGAACTACACTGTAATGTAAAGTGTTTGTCTTTTAAAATTGGATTTAAGAAATTGCAATAACTGCTGGCCACCTTAAGTATACACAAATATAGGTTTTAAATATTGCAAAGAAACACATAGAGACCAAATAAACAAAACTGAGGCTCCAATGATTGGTAAACCTAAAAGTGAGTAGAAACATATGTACTAGCTGATGTTTACTCTGCGCTGTTGCAAACAAGAGAATAGCTAGTATCTAACACAGTGGTTCTCACCGTGGGGCCCATGCGCCATAGGGGGACTTAATTCCCAAAAGCCTAAGTCAATACATTGGCTGATCAGTGCTTTGGGGAATTAACTTAGGCTTCTGGGAATTGAAGTCCAAAAAAACAAAGGTAGAGAAGCACTGGTCTAACAAACGCAAAATGTTATGTTTTGAACTTGTGTTATTCCTTGAAGGATAAGAATCACAACTATTACTGGGAATACATTTGTGAGGGGTTTTTTTCCCCTGACTTACTGGTGGTTTTCCGAAGCAAACAGTTTCTCCTCCTGAGCCATTGTAAAAATCTCCTTATCTTTCAGACTGTCAAAAGAAAGCTATGCTGTTTCTTTTTTCTGCATTGCTGGCAGTTCCCACAGGGAATCAAGGGCCTTGCAAAGATTATTTTGAGACTGAGAAAATCAAAACATGCACATGTAAGGATCTGGACAATATATGTATTTATTTTATACATTTCTATTTTGTCTCCCACCCACTCACCCACCCCTGATACACATCTGCTCTGCCCACATATGTAAATCTGCTTGCCTTGTTCCCATGGATAATAAGGAAAAAAAACACTAAACAACTTCTGGCCTGTGAGATTTTTCTGGCCAGGACACAGGGGAATTCTTGCATTTGTGAAGATGATTTTTGAACAAAGTGCCTGAGTTATATGACTTGCATCTTGGTTGCCTGTTGGGAGAATTTTGTGTTGCTTGTATATTTTTGATCCAAAGGCCAGTCTTTTGTGCTTGCTTCCTGTTGTGTACTTTGCTCCACAAGATGCTAGGTTTTGCTTGGAGACATTTTATACAAATTGCTGAAACCTCAACTACCGCAGTGGGATGAAGGAGAGGTGATTTTTGTCATATCATCACTCTATGCATTGGTCACTTACAATGGTGTTTCACTTAAAGAGCAAACTCGCTTAAAGAGCAAACCTGTGGAACGCATTATGTTCTTTAAGCGAGGTACCACTGTACTTGCAATTCCTTGCTTTTAAACTGTTACGTTGGCAGGAGCTAGGTCAGACAATGGGAGCTCACTCTGTTGTGCAGTAGTCGGGTCTTGACCTGCTGACCTTCTGGTCATTAAGCTCATCATCCTAATCACTAAGCCACTATGGCCCTTCTGTTCATATATGACTATATTATTATGTGATTGCAAGAGTTTTAGGAGCATATAAGCTAACCAAAGTGCAGGCGTGAATATCTAGCCTATATATAAATGTCAAGAATTCCCCATTGTCCTTTGGGTAAACTGGACCTCATTCTTTCAGTGCAGAAAAGAGTGGGTGTCCTCCTTTACAACTAAAAAATCCATAGGCAAGATGGCCCACAAAGGTGAGGCAGATCACCAGAAAATATATCAGCACCTCCCATTTGCAAATCATATTTAAGATCTGGCATCAATGCTGATGGCTCACTAGAATTTAGGGCCCTCATAATACCTTGCCTTACAGCTCTGTGCTCTGTGGATGAGCTTTTTATTACTGTAACATATGTTGGAGATTAGCAGAAAGAGCTTGGCAAAGTAAAAAGACACGTTTCGATATTTTGGAGACTTCGCATGCAACCAGTATGCCATTCAGATTATTGCAATTTTTATTAGTCAATTACCATGCCCAAACAAACAAGGGGGAAAGACAACTAGCTGGCTCCTGTTATGTATTTGCGTCTTGCAGCAACTATAAATCTGCCGCCTTTTAATTTGTTAATATGGACCACATGAAAAATGTGTCAAGGAGGAGGCCCATTTCTCATATGGAGAGGATTTTTCCCCTAAGGGAAACAGCCGCCTGATCTCAGGAGATCTGAACCTCCTTCTTTCCCCTTGAAATTAATTTTACTAGGCTATGTTCAATTAGCACTCTGGGAGAAAAATTAATCAGAATGAGAACATAATGCTGGAAGAGGAAATTTAGAAAGTTGCATGGTGGTGACTGAACAAAATGTACTGATTTAGTTAAGAGTACAATCTAGTCCTCATTTTAAGGCAGATTTCTATCTCGTAGGAAGAAATATTTATTTATTTATTTAATCAGACTCCTCAAAGAGACCCAGGGTGGCTAACAAAGCTTCAAAAAGAGACATAAAACACAATATAAAATCCTGTCTGAAATTAATATTAAAAGAGATTAAAACTAAGCAAATACTTAAAACATAACATAAAAACTTTTTAGCTTTATCCTCACAACAACCAGATCTTACAGGGGAAATACATTTGAAAATCAATTTTTTCCCATTAATCATTTGAGGGGGGGGGGGGTTTGGGGGGGAGGGGACATAATAGCTGTTATTCATTATAATGCTAGAAAAAGAACGTACATTATTTGTACCATTGTTAACCTTTTTATTAAATGTCTTTCTATAACTTAAAAACACTTCTTGGCATTGGTAAAAGAAAGGTATAAACCATAGACATTCAGGAAAACCAACACAAAACAGAGTTATAACTCCTTAAAGACTAATTGTTATATTGAATGTGGTATCTCCTTCAGATACTGAACAAATTCAAGGACCAATGAAATTTACTTGTTATGCCAACAAAATTACTTTCTTTGCTCACTGTTATTTTTGAAAATGTAGCTTCATTACATCTTGTTAACCAGGTAAGCACTGTACCTAGTAGTAAGTAATTATGTTATTTGTAATTCATTATTTCAAGTTCTGATAACAAATCTGTAACACAGGTCAGGCTGAGAGTGTGTGACTAGGACAGTGGTGGAGAACCTATGGCATGCAGGCCAGAGGTGGCACTCAGAGCCATCTCTGTGGGCACCCAGCACAGAGTTTGCCCCACTCCTCTGCCCATCAGCCCAATGGGAGTACTTCATCCCTCCTCACAGCACAGAGTTCACCCAGCCCCTCTGCCCAGCAGCCCAATGGGAATGTTTTCTTCCTCCCCTGTTGCTGTGTTGGCACTTTGAGATAAATACGTGGGTTTTGAGTTGCAGTTTGGGCACTCGGTCTCTAAAAGGTTCATCATCATTGGACTAGGTCGGACATAGTCACATGGTAAGATTCATTGTTTAGTGGGGATTTGAACCCAGAACTTTCAAGCCTTATTCTTGCACCCTGAGTTATAGAGATCCACATCTTTATAAATCAGAAGAAAAAGTAGAGGGAATGCTCCTCAATTTGTGGAATGGTGACTAATATTTTAGAAGACAGAATTGGGATTCAAGCTGGCCTGAAGAGATTATAGAACTAGAGTTTCAGTTGAAAAAACTAAGATCCACAAATACATGTTAAGTATTATGTTTGGAAGAAGTACTGTATATGTGCAAAAGGTCCAGGGGTCTTTTTAGACCACAAATAATAACACAGAAAAGCAATGCAAGGTTACATCAAGAGAATTAAAGTGCTCAGATCAACAAATGCAAAAACACTTAATTCTGTTCTGAATATATCTCTTCTAGAACACTATGGTCACTTCTGGGCACCAAAACTTAATAAGAACATCAGGAAACTGGAAGACATATGGACAAGAAGGGTGACCAAGATAGTAGAATTTCTGGAAACCAAGCCCTGTGGAGAATGTTTGTGAGAACTTTCATTTGTCTGGCCAAGAAAAGATAAGTTTGAGAGATGATACGATAGCCATCTCAAAATATCTGAAGGGCTTTCATGCAGATCATGAAGCACACTTATCTGAATCTCCAAAGAGCAGGACCCAGACTAAGGAATTCAAAAAACAAGATTTTGACTAAATATTAGGAAGAATTTCCTAATAGTAAGAGGTCCATGGGGCAGCAAACAGTCAGAATCGACTGTGTGGCTGAACAACAACAAAAGAGCTAATCAGCAATAGAATGGACTATTTCGGATGGTAGTGAATTCTTCCTTACCAGAATGCTTTAGCTACTGATTTTCTTCTTCAGCAGGGTATTAGAAGAGATCAGCCATGGAATTTTCTCCCCTCATGTACAATCCTGTGATTCTGTGATCTAGCTCAACCCAACCAAGCAAAGGTTTTCCAATCAGTGCCACTCCACACTGGGAAATGCTCAAGGTTTGGAACAGTGTAACCTTAATATAACTAGACTGGGATTAGGAAAACCATGAGTTCAACTCCTTACTCTATTCTGTAATTCATCCCCTGGCTTGAAACCCAGTCATATCCGACTCTAGGGTTCAGTGCTTATCTCTGTTTATAGTCAAAAAGCCAGTGCTGTCTGCATCTGCAAGCCTTTCTGTGGACATGTGGCAGGCATGACTAGACACCAGAGTGCACAGAACGCTGTTTACCTTCTTGCTGAAGTGGTACCTATTTATCTATTTCCAATTTCTTGCTTTCAAACTGCTAGGTTGGCAGGAGCTGGGACAGAAATGGAAGCTCACTCCATCATGCAGAACTCAGGTCTTGAACTGCTGACTTGCCAACTTTCCAGTTGTCAAGCTCAGCATCTTAACCATTAAGCCACCATAGTCCCTTATGTAATTCACAGGAGTCTACCACTAATTCATATCCTAACACAGCTGCTGTGAGGGTAAAATGCTAAAATCCAGTACTTTTGACCTCAGATTTTTAGAAGGCTAGTATGGAAATATGAAAAACAAATGTACAGTCAAACCTCGCATAAAGAGCGCCTCGCTTAAAGAGTAACTCGCTTAAAGAGCAGCATTTTCTCTGAATGTTTGCTTCACTTAACAAATAAAACCAACCAAAAGCTCGCTTAACAAATAAATTGGGGTTCGCAATCCCCCCCCCACATTTGGTCATTTACAATGGTATTTCACTTAAAGAGCAAACTCGCTTAAAGAGCAATCCTGTGGAACGCATTATGCTCTTTAAGCGAGGTACAACTGTATACATTTTTGTCTGTTACATAATCACAGACAAGCTGCGTAGGTGGCAAAGTAACTTCAACATCACCTTGTCTCTAGGCGCTGATAAATATGTGACAGCTACATGCCCACTTATGCAGGTTCCCAGATAATCACACTAAGGATAAAGCCCAGTTCTATAGTGTGCATATTGTAATTGTTAATCCAGGCTTACAGGCCACTTCTAGTCACACAGAGAAATTTGGAAGCACCCATCTATCTGTGAAAGGAGGACTATTTTAGCTGGTTAATTAACCATATAACTACACACGTCCCTCCTTCTGTGTTTGAATTAGCAGCTGAAAAGTTGGCAAACATCAGAGCAGAAGAGAAAGCTAAACATAGAAGTCTGCTGAGTTTGTTAGTCCTGTAGGGCTATAAAAGCTTATCTGCCACATCCTTTTGACTAGAGTTTATTAAGCTCTAGTGCTCTTGTATAACTCAGTGCTGAAATTTGCTTATTTAGTTAGTTAAAGGAACAGGGCAGAGTTGGGTGTGGGGGGGAGAGGTAGATGTTGAATACAGGAGTTGGCAAGCCAACATCATTAATCAGATCTTTGCCTTGCTCACAAAAGTTATTCATGTTTAGGGCATTAAAGCTTGAAGCTGAAATTGCAGCAGTAGGCAATTTGAGTAGGCGTAGCCTGACCGTCTGCAACAGATTTATGACTGTTTACTCAACAATGGATTATATTGGGGGAGGCACAGACTGAGGGAAAAGAAGAAAATATCCTCTTTCAAAACACTACACCAGCCCACAGTTTGTTTGTTTGTTTGTTTGTTTATTGTATGATGAACTTCAGTTGTCTACATTCATGTTGATATATACAGTGAGCACAAATTGACCATCTCAAGTTCCTAACTAGAGTTCCACGTCTAGTTTTGAAAGCCATTGAAGGGCTTCATCAAGTGAGAAGCCCACAGTGATAATGTGTGTATGTGTGCGCGGGTGGGGGCGGGCGGGTATTTTCCCCTCTTTGGTCACAGAAGTTTATTTCAGGATGACTGTCACAGCTGATTCACACATTATTAAACAGCCTGCCGTGTGTACCTACGTACAGGAACCTACAGTAGATGGTCCTTGGAACTAAAAGCTGTCATTCGTTGTTGCTATTCATGGCAAAATAGCCATACCATGCATACGGAAAAGTTTCTCCCCATTAGACATAGACACATAAATTGGCCCTTTTGATTCACAAAATATTTAAGCCATAGCACCTAATGTGTGCGGAAAGAATGGAACTCATTCTTACAGGAGGAGATGACGGCCAGCAGAGGTTGGAAAAGTTACTTTTTTGCATAACATCTCCCAGAATCCAGTCATGCTACTTATGGGAATCTAGGGGCTTTATTCCAAAACTGTAACAGTTCCTAGCTTTGATCAGTGGTGCTGATAGGTTTAAAAGAGAACCGGAAGAAAACACATCTATACCCTTCTTCAGTATATCCAATTCACATCCTACCTCAATTTTTGTTTTGTCCCAGATAGTATCTTGTAAACAGTGGTGGGATTAAAAAAAAATTACTACCTACTCTGTGGGTGTGGTATGGTGGGCATGGCCATGGGGAAAGCCCTGCATTGCACCTGAATTAGAACTACTTTATTTCAAAATTTGAATGGGCGGGACCAGCCAGAATTTCTGCTACCAGTTCTGGTGAACTGGAGCAAACCTGCTGAATCCCACCACTGATTGTAAAACCTTTTGATTCATCTCCACTCCTACACCAATCATGATAAACATCTTGTGTGACCACAGCCCCATTTTGACTGAAGAACTGTCAAAACTCTTTGATCAAACTTGGTTTTAGAGAAAGGGATGATCTCACAGACCTTCCTACAGTCTAAGGATCAAGAATAGGAAAAGGTGGTTACCTATGAAACTTATTGGAAGCATGCAATTTATTTTAGGGAACAGAAGGCAGAATTAGATGAGCCTTTGTCCTAATCCACAAGACATCTTATTGAGTCATACTCTTGGATTTTCAGTAACACATAGCCAAACATAATGAACCCAGATGAAGACAAAGGTTTGCTATGTGTGCAAGAGAGAGAGAAAGTAAGTTACATAGTTGTTTACAAAGAAGATATTAAGGAGAGAAGTAGCATGGATGCCAAGAGAACTAAGCAAGAGAATGAATTTTGACATCTCTGAATGGATATGTGCCTCAAGTCCACTGGTTCAGATCCATAAAGAGCTTTATAGCAAGAACAAACATTCTTGAGGATACACAAGAGCAAAATCAAATTCAAAGATGGAGGAAGGAGCTCACTGGACAAGGAAAATCACTAGAGGAGGATATAGCTGAGGAACTCAACCTCCCCTACACCACTTGGAGCACCCTGAATAGGCTGAGGGTTGGAGTCCCTAAATGCAAGACCAACATGCTCATGTGGGGGCTGTTGGCGGATAACAGAATGCTATATGAGTGTGGAGAGACACAGAATCCAGCTCATTTACTGGTCTGCAAATTACTGCCAGAAACATGCACCAAGGAGGGCTTAAGTTTGACCAATGACAAAGCTAAGAAAATGGCTTCTTTTTTGGCAGTCCAGCATTTGATCAAGGCACTAAAGAAGAAGAAGTAGTTTATGAAAGATCCAAGTTTGGAAGAAACATGTTTTGCACTATATATCAGTCTGTTCAAATATACACCGCCTTGTGCTCAGAGATTAAGTCATACAACTGGGCTGTGAAGTGAAAAATGAGTATGCAAATGAGGCAAAGAAGATACAGTATTAAGAAGCTTACCGGGATTCACATTCAAACTTCCATCTAAAAGGAACTTCTCTGTAAGATAATTCTCCCAGGAAAGCCTTTTAAAAGGTATAAAAAATCTACTGTTCCTCTGGATTTTGCAGCTAACAGAAAGGTTTCAATTGGGAGTCTATCACAGAAATAAACTTCCACTGGGAAGTCTCACAGGACTAAACTCCATCCCTTGGAAGAAAATGAGTTTTAAAAAAAAACACAGGTAAGGAAGAAGAAAAATATGAATTTTGTCACTGGATTAACTGCGACAAGATGAACATCACAAGATACTTGGAAAAATACTGATACTGTACTCCAATCTTCTTTTATTACAGCAATATAATTGGCACCATGGTGAGTCATTTTGTTTTTAAACATATATGATGCAGATATCTTTGCCAATTTCCTATAAATGACCCAGAGACCTACCAGTAGTTCCAGTTTTACCTTTGGCCCACCATTGTTTTAAACCACTGGCCTTGAACCAGCCTGCACACTGGTGACTTCAGAGGTTCATCAGGAGATGGAGAAAATTTATCAGGGATAAGTGCAAAGTTTTACACCTAGGCAGATACGTGGCTCAGTAATACTACAACCAAAAAAGATCGTGGAATTGTTATAGATCACAGGCTAAATATGAGTTAGCAGTGTGAGGTGGCTGCAAAGAAGGCCAACACTGTTTTATACTGCATTTGAAGTATAGTCTACAAAACCGCCCTGAGTCGGTTTTACCGAGTAGGGCGGTATATAAATTGAAGAAATGAAATGAAATGAAAACCCGTGAGGTACTACTAGTCCCCCCCTCTATTGAGCACTAGTTAGACCACATCTAGAGTACTGTGTCCAATTCTGGACACCACATTTTAAGAAAGATGCAATTAATTAGAGCAGGTACAGAGAAGGGCAACAAGGATGACCAGAGGACTGGAAACCAAGCCATATGAGGAAAGACTGGGCATGTTTAGCCTTATGCTAAGGAGATTGAAACGGAATATGATAGGACTCTTCAAAAATCTGAAAGATGATCAAAAAGAGAAAGGGGAGGATCTGTTCTTCGTGATTCCAGAGTGCAGGACAGGTAATAATGGGCTGAAACTACAGGAAGCCAGAGATAGGCTGGATATTAAAGCAGTTATGACAGTGGAATTAACTGCCTCGATAGGTAGTGAGCACTCCGACACTGGAAGCATTCAAGAGAGAATTGGATCACCATCTGTCATATCTTCTTTGATTCAGATTCCTGCCTTGAACAGAGGTTTGGACTCTATGACCTAAAACAGGGATTCACACACTATGGCCTGGGGGCCAGATCCGCCCCCCATGCCAATTCATCCGGCCCATGAAGCCCTTGTCACTCCCTGGAAGTAATGGGTGCATTTTACTTATGTTCCCAGGAGCAGCAAGGGCTTCACGGGCTGGATGAATTGGCATGGGGGGCCAGATCCAGCCCCCGGGCCATAGTGACCAGCTCACAGTCCAAAAAGGCCCCTTCTAACGTGGTGATTCTATGATTCTATGAAAATACCACTGAGGAATAAAAGCTTGTCTTGGAGCATTGTTATGAGTTCTCTACCAAATCTTATCACATCTCAGAATAACTCTACACATAAACCAAAGGACATTTTTATACAGTTCGCTTCTGAATTCACAGCCAGGCACCACACAATTTGCAGGCAATACCAAAGAAACATTGTGGTTTGTGACACTGCACAGACGCAGCAGCTTGAATATATCCCATCTGGACCCATTTATTTGCTGGTGCAGCAACTTTGGAGCTCCAGCTATAAATATGCTAACTTTTATCATCAAAATTGAAGGAGCCTATTCATGCAAGACACAACAAATAAAAAAGCAGGCATTGTTTTCTAAAATCAGTGCCCACATTTCTAATATAAGCAGAGTTTAGGCTGCAGGGAAATGATGAAAATTATACTCTCTCTCTCTCTCTCTCTAGACAGACAGACAGACAGATCTTTCAGAGCAAACTCACTTGGGAAGAATCAAGGGTTTTAAATACACTGCTGGTCTCTTGAGGCTTCTCCCCTCTCTTCTCTTGTTGGTAATTCACTTGCTAAAAACTAAAATGGTCTTCTGAAAGCTGATCTGCTTATGAGGTAGAAGCAAAATGGTGTTTAATTGTTTGTTTTCATCGCTCAATTAGCAGGGGAGTTGCCAGTCTGTCGGATGATTAAAGAAATGTTGCGAGCTGAATTGTATGAAATTTCACGGATGCATTAATCAGATGCCTGATTACATCTGCATAAATTTATATATGAATAAGACTAATCATCCTAAAAGGGAGAAGCTTTTGAAGCTGCTTTAGGTCAAGTTCCATCTAAGCCAAGGCTGCATTATCTGGTTATCTACACAGTTTTCCAGTGTCTTGGGTAGATGTCTGTCTGTCTTTCTTTATCATTGAATTCTAGGGTGTCATTCAAAGTTCATTTAAAGTAGAATTAAAATGTTAAAAGGTGCAGGAAGGGGAGAAAACCAAACAATCCAATAAATTTGGTATTAAAATCAGATAATATTTGACTAAAGAAGTGTTTAAGATGTGATAAAATATCTGTCCATCAAGCAAAATGGAGATTATAGGGTCCTGCTAAACAGAGACTAGGGGAACACAGTGGCTTAGTGGTTAAGATGCTGAACTTGACAACCAGAAGGTTGACAGATCATCAGTTCTAGACCCGAGTGCTTCACAATAGAGTGAGCTCCCGTTGTCTGTCCCAGTTCCTGCCAACCTAGCAGTTCAAAAGCAAGAAATTGCAAGTAGATAAACAGGTACTGCTTCAGTGGGAAAGGTAACAGTGTTACGTGTGCTTCAGTGTCTAGTCATGTTTGCCACATGACCACAGAAATTTATGCAAATACAGACAATGTCGGCTCTTTGACTGTAAACAGAGATAAGCACCACCCTCTAGAGTCAGACACCACTGGTTTTTGAGCAAGGGAGACCTTTACCTAAACAGAGACCATAACCACATGACTGAGACTCAGGAGTGTAGCTATGAAGGAACTAGAAAAGATCCTTAAGAGTATGGATGTTTTGCTGGGGGTCAAAGTCAACCTGAGCCACAAAAATAGCTACCACCTCTGAGGTGCCTGGTGTCCCAGAGCACATGGGAGTGGCACATGCTCTGAGCCAGTCAGTGGTGATAGGTTGGGCAGTGGCAGGAGATAGAGTTCCATGGCGCAGATCAGAGAAGCACAGTCTTCAATCAGGTCCATTCCTTGGCACTAAGTAAGTTGCTGGCTTTGAGTTCAGCTTCAGTGTGAGCTGTCCTTCCACCTGAGGGAGCATCAGGAGCAGGGTACTGTCACTAATTTAGGCATCTCAGAAAACAAAACAAAATAAAATAAACAAAATAAAGTAAAGTAAAAATAAAAAACACAGTAGCACTTTAAAGACTAACTGCTATATTTTTACTGTTAGCTTTCGTGGATCAAGTCCACTTCATCAGACTTGATCCACGAAAGCTAACAGTGAAAATATAGCAGTTAGTCTTTAAAGTGCTACTGTGTTTTTTATTTTTATTTTACTTTATTTTGTTTATTTTGTTTTGTTTTGTTTTCTGAGATGCCTGAAACACAGACTAACATGGCTACTATTGTAAAAAAATTCACTAATTTAGGGTGTTCCCATCACAACTTGATTGGTACCTAAAGGATCAAGGAGTTGACAGCATTGTAATGGCTCCATTATGGAGAATAAGGCTGGTGGGCCTGTATACCCCCTTTATGGGATACAAGATCAAGATCTTGGGGTAAAGATAGCAGGGCCAGTCTAGCTCAGAGATGAGTTAAGATTGTCTTTACCACAAATGGTAGGTAGACCATGTAGTGCCTAGCTAGCAAGAATCATCTCAGCACCCTATGGTGGGTTACATATTTCGCAATTGGGCTGGAAGGGTTTATTGGCTTTCTAACAGGTTAAAAAAATCAGAATCTGTGTCCTTACACTGGGCAAAGCTTGTCTGCAACCAATAAAGCTGTGACCATTTAACTTCCAATTAAAAGCTATGTGATATGTTTTATTTTAAGGGCCTGCTGGGGCATAACACCACCTGTGTCTACAATGCTCAGTCTGGCTAAGGGTCCTACTGGACTCAAAAGCTTGTCTGTTTCTGATATTTTAGTATTCTAATAAACATATTAACCACTCTTGTTTCTGGATTTTGTACAAAAACCATGTGGGTTTCTTCTTCTTTTTCTTCTAGATGGTTGCAGCTGATCATTCAAGAAAAACAAATGGAAAGAAATACAGAAGGAAAAAGAAGTTGTCAGCTGAAAAATCCTGGTAACTGGTTTGAAAACAGCAAATTATTGCTGTTTAGAGCAAAATTTTGAAATCAATGTTACGATGATGATGTCAAACTCCAACAGGAAGGGAACAAGAAGAGGCAAACTTTTTTGTTCGTTGTTTTAGATGTATTTTTATTCAACCTTACTATTGGTCACAGGTTTGGGGGTGGGGGAATGGGGTGAGAGAATAAGCTCAGTCATTAAATCAATCAGAAAACCCATTCAAATGAACTGAATTCCCAGACACTCATATCACTGAGAAGCAAATGGACATAAAGTTATTGTGTACTGTGCTACCAGGCAGTTCATAGTTTTCCATTTTAACCTCAGTCCAGAAAGCCAATGGTGAATCTGGTGTGATGCTTACTATTCGCTAATACTTAGAAACTGTGCTTAGCCTGTGCTTAGGTGGAGCACTAGGGGTGCTAGGACAGAGGGAGTAGTATTTAGCATCTCCCTCTTCTGAAAGTAACAAAAGAAGGAGTGAGTTCAGATGGCTCCATGAGAAGAAGTCTGGATATGTTCTGTGTTCATTTATGAATATTTCAACTAGAAACACAATATAATACAGTTCTCCTTAGTCAATATCTACTACAGTTTCACCCCTAAGGCCACGTAGGCCACATTTTTTTTTAAAAAAACACCAAATTAAAAACATAGAAAATATTAAATGGAAATCTTAATGGTACAGTAATACCTCGGATAACGCTAAAATTGCATAACGTTAAGTAATCTGGGGAGGAGAATTGGATCGAATAACGTTAAGGTCCTATGGGATGGATCGGATAACAACCGGTAAAGCCTGTGCGGAACCAAGTCTTAGGGTTATCCGAGGTATTACTGTATTAGCAATACAAAGCATTTCAGGGAATCAAACATTTTAACAAAATAGAGATCATCTACTTTAGATTCAGCTATATAGTTGCAAGTGTCATCACTTCAACATTTGGAGTATTTTCTGAAACTTTCTAGCTATCTTACTCCACACCAACCCACGTTTAAGCTGACAGTTTGTATCTAGTGTCTTAATCTCAGAATGTAATATGCATTTTAGGAAAAAAAAATAATGAAAGAGTGCTAACATTTCTTCCACAACTGGCTCCAGTTCAGACAGAACAGCGACCCACATATTGCAGAAGATAAAATACCAACTAGCTAATAGCATTGGTATCATTTTCTGAACAACTGCTCCTTCAGCATTTACATTTTCTACAGGCTTTTTCAAAAAAGTATGGGGAGGCATCCATATTTTGTGTACAAAAGGCAAGTGCTGAATGAAGTACAGTATCACTTCCATGCGAAAGGCTTAGAGCTTGAGACAGCTGAGTACAGAAATGAGTGTAAACAAGCTACAAGAGCTGTGATTTGTGTGATGTCTGAGCAGCAAAACAGATGAACTCTTAGTAAAACAGAAAGGGCATTGTATCAGTATGAGTGTCAAATTAGGACAGGGAAATTCAAGGTTTAAATCCCCACTTGGCAATGGTTTAAGGCAGCCATTATCAACCAGTTTAAAGTACTGTACAGTGGAATCTCATACAACAATCGCCCCATATAACAACGAAATCGTATAACAATTAGGTTTTGTAGTGAAATGGCATCCTGCATAACAATTTTCCTTATGGAAAAAATTGTACAACAATTTTTCAATGGGAAAAACCACTTAGCAAAAAAAAATCATTGTACTATGCATCCCATAGGAAAAATTGCTATACGATACATGCATCATATAACAATTGTTTCATACAACAATGAGCACAGTGGAATGCATTAAAATTGTTGTATAAGGTACCACTGTACTTTACGGTTTTAAAGTGAATATAAGACAAATGTAGTATGACGGCATATAGTACTCAGTGTAATATAGTGGACAGTATGATGGACTAGGTTTTAAGAGCTCAAATCCCCACTTTGCCATGAACAGCCACTAAGGCGGTGGAACTGGCAATGGTCTCCCTTGCTCTAAAGCCAATCGTGTCTGACTCTAGTAGGGATTGGTGCTCATCTCCATTTACAGCCAAAGAGCTAGCGCTGTCTGCATCTCCAGATGTTTCTGTGGTCACGTGGCAGGCATAACTAGGCACCAGAACACACAAAATACAGTAACCTTTCCCACCGAAGTGTTACCTATATATCTACTTGCTTTCAAACTGATTTTGGCAGGAGCTGGGACAGATGACAGGAGCTGACGCCATTGCACAGCACTCGGGCCTTGAACTGCTGACCTTCTGATCTTCTGGTTGTCAAGCTCAGCGTCTTAACCACTAAGCAGCCCCTTGGAATTGACAAAAATACTCTTGGAACTAACAAAACCACTCTTTAACTATCTCACTTTGAAAGCCCTACTAGGATCACTAAAAGTCAGTTCCAACTTAAAGGCACTTAATGTAAATTAAAGGCACTTAATGTAATTCCAAAAAATTAATGTAAGCAGCTGCTCCTGCTGCTGCTGCTGCTGCGACTATCACCACCATTTCTGCTTGGATTCACATATGAGCTCCCTCACCTGCATAGCTTTTCCTCTCTGAGGTCTATTATGTCTAGTTTTGGAGCCCAGCTGGGTGGGAAGAAGGGAAAAGGATGATGAAGCACCTTCTTACACCTATCAATTCTCACCAGCGAATGCTCCTTCTCCTTCAGTATCAGCATCAACACGGGATTCTTACCCTGGAAACCCATTCACTCGGCTTCAGCTTAGAACCCAGCTAGAAGCATTGAAGCCAACCAATGTCACTTCAGTATGCTTAAGCACACCTATCCCTAAAATGGATTTCAGGAGGAGAGAGGCAAAAGTGCACTGTTTTTTAATCCGTTATAAAGACCTGCATGACCATTAAGCTGCTAATTCCAAAAGAGATCACCCGTTAGATGGTGCAGATTCACAGTTGCCTGAAAACTCTCTTTTTAAACTTCCTTCCTTCCACATTCGTAGTCAATGTGGCAGGGAAGGCAGGGAGGGTTTTCACACCTTGTCAGGTTTCCAAAGCTCCAAAACAAAACTGCAAGTTTGGATTTAGACAGGTGGGTGATAAATTACGCAGAGGTACTTCTAAAGTTAGATGGAGGGATTTATTATACCAGGTCCCGCTCACGCATAGCCTTGTATTTCATACTCATACTCTCTCTCCTACATGCCCATTAAAAGAGCTGCCCATCTCCTGCCAGTCACTGCACCTAGCCCGCCTAGTTAAAATGCAGTCAGTCAGTCGCTATTTATTATTTCAAATAATTAGAGCAATATGAGCTACTAGGGGCAGGGAGGCAAAGGTTCGGCAACATGTTTAACTGGTTTTGCTTACTCTCAAAACAAGGCAACAGCAGTGATTTTAGGCACCCCTTTCCCCACTCCACTGCCTTGCCATAAAATGCAGTTTGGTGTTCCTCAGCCAGCATTCAACAGCTGTGTTGACCTCTAACTCCTATTAGCTCCAACCAACACCACCAATTGTCAGGAATGACCAATATCAATGCTGAAGAAGGCTCGTAAAAGTTCTTTTGATCCCAATTAGGAGGTTCTAGTAAGAGCGCTTGCACGCTGTAACCCCACAACCACTTACTTCGCCCCTTGCCCATCATGGTTATTGAAATCAGTAAAGGAGGTGGGGAAGTGGCCGAGGAACATCATTAACGCATCTCTGACCAAGGGTGTTATGCCCTCTGGTCTGAAAGAGACTGTTATACGCCATCTCCTGGTGCCGGGGGGGGGGGGGATCAAATTTGGCTACAGAGGTCTTGAATAATTATAGACCTGTAGCTAATATTATTTTCTTAGACAAGGTCATTTTTTTACCCATTTCGGGCTCTCTGCCCCCCCTGCTGGCTCGGGGGGGGGCAGGGGACACGATCCAAGCTGTTTCCTAGTTGCTCCACCTCCCTGGAGGCTGCAGCAAGCCAAAATGTCAGAATTCAAATCCTGACGTTCTGGCTTGCTGCAGCCTCCAGGGGAACAGGGCTTTTTTTAAACGTGCGATCAATGCATCGCACACAGTGATGGGATGATACCGGGTTGGCCCGGATCCGCCGACCCGGTAGCTCCCATCACGATTGGTTCTCCATGGGGGTTGTTAGAACCCCAGGAGATCCAGTTCTGTAAAAAATTTGCCGGGCAGCCAAAATACTGCGCATGCATCAAACGTCTATTTGAAGCAATCGCAGTAAGAAATAGAACTGCATATGCATCAAATAGAGGTTTGATGCATGCGCAGTAAGAAATAGAACTGCGCATGCGTCAAATAGAGGTTTGACGCATGCGCAGTAATGGGCAGCCATTTTGGCTACCTGGGAAGAAAAAAATTAAGAAGGCGGCGGTGGCTTTTCCTTGGTGCAGAGCCAGGTCGCTGTGCCGGCCACACCGCTGTTCCACCGCCTCTTCTGCTCCCAGACGAGGGTAAGTGACCTAGGATTTGTGTTTGGGGTGGGTAGATGGGTGTTTGGATGGGTGAGTGTATTTCTATTTATTTTTTATTTTATTTCTTTATTTATTTTATTTCTTCAATTTATTTACGGGTTTGTGTTGTGGTTGGGTGGGTGGGTTGAGGGGTGTGTGTGTGTATTTATTTTATTTTATTTTTATTTTAAAAAAATTTATTTTTTTATTTTAAGGCCCCACCCACAACATCATTTATTATTATTATTTATTATGTATTAGTTCAAATTTATATTGCCGCCCACTCGCCGTGGTGACTCAGGGCGGCTTACATTACATTACATTACAATATGTCGGCTCCGCCCATGACATCATGACATTGGCCACACCCATGACGTCCGTGACGTCAGGGAGTGGTAGTAAAAATTTTGTCATCTCATCACTGATTGCATGTTAAAAACCAGATAATATATATAATTTAAAGAAATTTAAAGAAAGTGAGTGTTTTCCTCTCAGTCTTTGTGTCTTGAGAATGAAATGCTGTATTTTCAATGACTAGTGGTAATTTCAAGTTACAAGCATTTCATACAGAGATTTTTCTGCAAAAGGGAACCAAGGAAGGCTCGCATTTCAAAACATTCAGCCTTAATCCTTTGAGACACACTAGCTGTACCACTCTGCAAAGATTATCCAACACAAAGCTGGCAAGAGCTAGTGGCAATACAACTTTCTTAGCCCACTTCAATGCACATTTCATGACACTGCAATGTTACAGAATGACATGAGCAAACAAAGCCAAAGAAAATCCTTTTTCTTAGAAAATTAAAAGAAAAATGACTTCTTCTCAAAGCAGTTAGAAGCAATAAATGATCAGGTATTGATGGATGCCCATAGAATATTCCAAGGTACAAAAACTAACTCTCTTAAAATCATAACAAAAATATGTCAACAAATACAGAAACTGTAACAATGGCCCAGATTGGAAATATCAATACTGTATGCATTTTAGTCTCCAAGAAAGGAGATGGCAAAGAGTGTAGTAACTATAAGAACATTCAATTAATTTCCCATGCAAACAAAATGATGTTCAAAGTTTTGCAACAAAGACTTTTATGTACATGGACCAAGAAATAAACGATGTTCAAGTTGGATTCAGAAAAGGAACAGGCACTAAAGATCATATTGCAAATATACGGTGGTTACTGAAATGTAACAAAGAATTTCAAAAGAAAATTACTTTGTGCTTTACATATTATAGCAAAGCCCTTAATTGTGTTGATCATGATAAGTTATGGATTTTTCTAAAAGAAATAGATGTGCCTCAATATTTGATAGTCTGGACAAGTGACAGTGAGTACAAAATATGGTAGAAATAGAAGAGTGTTTCATTAGCAAAAGTGTCATCTTCCTATATGGTCAATCAATACAGAATATATCATATACTGTAGACAACTAAACTAGATTCAGATTAAGGAGAAACAGACTCCAATAATTTAAGATTCACAGATGAAGCCATATTACTCACAGAAAACACCAATGACTCAAATTGACTACTAAAACAGATTAGAGATCAAAGTGCAAAAGTAGGATTATAATTAAACATTAGTTAAAAATAACAACCGCAAAGAAATACTGTATTTAAGTTTAATGTTAACAGTGGGGAAATTGTGAAAAGATTTCCTATGCAGTATCTTGGTTCATTCATCAAACAAACTGGAAACAAGGACTGAGATTTGAAAGGGTAAGTATACAGTACCTAAAACCTTGAAGTATAATGATGCGTCATTCAAGGCAAAAGCTGTGATCATTCATACTGTGTTTTTGCCAGTCACAATATAAGGATGTGAAAACTAGACAATGAAGGAAGCAAACAGAGAGAGAAAAACCCAACTCATTCTAAATGTGATGTTGGAGGAAAGCTTTATCGATAACACAGAGGGCCAGATCAGTGGTGGGCAGCAAAAAAAAAAAAATGCTACCACACCATGGGCGGAGCCTATGTCATGGGAGGAGCCTACATCATGGGTGGAGCCTACGTCGTGGGCAATCTAGTCATGCCTGCCATATGGCCATGTATACATCTGCAAACACAGGCAGCACTGGCTCTTTGGCTGTAAATGGAGATGAGCACTGCACCCTAGAGTCGGATATGACTGGCTTTTGAGCAAGGGAGACCTTGAACCACTTGCATGGACAAAACCTAAAGGGGCAGGGCAGGGAGGTGGGTGTGGCCACCCAATTTCACCACCCTCCTGCCAAGTGGTCACCCAATTTTGCTACAACCACCCCCCTCCCAGTGTGTGTGTGAACCTGTGGCTGCCAACCACTGGGCCAGATAGACAAATCAAAAGGTTCTAGATCAAACCCAGCCTAAGTTTTTCCTAGAAGAAAATGACAAAACTGAGATCATCATAGTTTAGTTTTATCGTTAGCAAGACTCACTGGGAAATACTGTATACTAAAGGTAAGAAAAGCAAAAGGTAGCAGTAGGAGAAGACAATTTAACATAGGATAGTCTGATTCAAGAAAGGTAATCATAATATTAAATTTCTATAATCTGAGTAGGATTGTTAATGACAAGACCTTTAGGAAATCATTAATTCTATTCAATCACTCTAAATCAAAAGCAACTTAACAGCTGCAAGTTTAATCAATAGCTGCTGCTCTTTAAGATTAGAATAGACTTCATTTAGGAGCCTATACAGAAAACTTGAGGGTAAAGGTAAAAGTCTTGCTTGCTCGAAAGACAGTCATGTCTGACTCTAGGGGGTGGTGCTCATCTTTGTTTACAGCCAAAGAGCCAACACTGTCTGTGTCTGCAGATGCTCCTGTGGTCATGTGGCAGGCATAACTAGATGCCAGTACGCACAGAATGCTGTTACCTTTCCTGCCAAATCAGTACCTAATTATCTACTTACAATTTTTTGCTTTTGAACTGCTAGGTTGGCAGGAGACAGGAGCTCACTCTGTCATGCAGCACTCGGGTCTCGAAACACTAAGCCACAGTAGTCCCCACAGAAAGCTTTACATAACTTTAAATAATCAGGAAAGTTAACTGCACTTGTAAAATCTGCTTATTAATATTTTTGAGAAAAGACCTTTTCACCTAGCTCAGAATATTTTAGGTACTATAGTCCAAAAAAGAAACTTTTTTCCATGCTTTGTCTGGGAACAAGTACAGTACCATGTAAATCAGGGGAAGCTATTTATATTATTTATTCTTCTTTAAATGTAAACTGACATCTTATCTGACTGATAAAAATGAAAGAGGATAAATATCAGAGAGTCACAGGAATACCATTGCTACAGACCATCGCATGTTATCAGAAGCATACCTATCTTTGTTAACCACATGTGACAGCATTTTTAAAAACACACCCAGGTTTGAAGTAGGTGGTAAAGGAAGAAGGGAGTCGATCATTTTTGCAAGTACTTTAAGGTTAGGCTTCAGAAACTAATTAGTGTTGGCTTGTCTGGGCTTGTCTGAAGAATAAGTAGCATCTCATGGTAAATCATATTACCTAATATACACTTCTTTTAAAATGATGAAATACGAGGACAAAGGTAGCTTTTGTTAGTCCAAAAGTTTTCACAGGAAGGATTTGATTATTTGACAGAAATAGCAATGCTGGGACACTTAGATAACAGAGCTGCAAGTGAAAGCCTAAATTCTGTCTTGCAAATTGTGGATGCCCTCTTAAACTTGTATTTTCAAACACTGTGTGACTCTGAAACTTACTCTGGATATTGACAGAGAAGCTGCAGTGCTTACTTTATAATGAACACCTCCCCACTCTTCCCTGCCTTATTAACTGTAAGAAAGTAAGAGGACTCTAGTCTCTAGGGCAGAGGTGCCCAACCTTTGGTTTTTGGACTTCAACTCCCAGAAGCCTAAGTCATAGGCTACTGGGAATTGAAGTCCCCCTGTGGGGCATGGGCCCCATGTTAGGAAACACTGCTCTATGGCCTCAGGGGCTTAGTGGTTAAAACACTGTGCTTGAAGACCAGACTGTTGGCACGTCAGCAGTTTGAGCCACAAGTCCTGTATGACGGAGTGAGTATCCGTCCTCTATCATGGCTCCTGCCAACCTAGCAGTCCGCAAACAAGAAATTGCAAGTACCTAAATAGGTATTGCTTTGGCTGGAAAGGTAACAGCATTCTGTATGCTCTGGCATGCAGTCATACCTGCCACATGACAACAGAACCATTTGCAGACTCAGACAACAATGGCTCTTTGGCTGTGAATTTACGGGCGCATTTTACTTCCGCTTCCAGGAGCGCCGAGGGCTTCGCGGGCTAGATGAATTGGCGTCAGGGGCCGCACCCGGCCCCCGGGCCTTAGTGACCTGCTTCCTGAACCACATGATCAGCCCACGGCCCAAAAAGTTTGGGCACCCCTGGTTTAAGGACACTTAGTGATCATAGTTAATGGGATTAATTCTATGGTAACCGCAAGGTATTAAGAGTTTGGTGGTCTCCATGCCTAATATGCTCTAAATAGGAGGCCTCTCAAAAAACTGAGAGAAAACTTAGAGGGATTTGGGATGCTACTAAGGAAACAGAAACCATAGAATTGGTCCCATCCTGCAAAGCTCTTACATTCTTATCTAATACTGGATCCAAAGGGGAATGTTTGTTACTGACTGGCTCCTTTAGCTTCTGTTCAATCCCACCTCATCTCCACCCCGTGAGCTACAGATGGTTCAACACATTGTTGCCCATGGCAAAACCACCAAATGCTACTCCCTTGAAGGTTAAGATATAATAATTAACGTCAGTAACTGGGAATTTAATACCTTTTAAATTATAACATCAAGGCTGCTCTCTCATTTGGAGTTATTATACCCCCAATGATGGTCTAGAATAGATCAATGTTTCCCATCCTTTGGTTTTTGGACTTCAATTCCCAGAAGCCTAAGTCAATTCCCCAAAGCACTAATCAGCCAATGTACTGACTTAGGCTTCTGGGAATTGAAGCCCCCCTGTGGGGTATGTGCCCTACATTGAGAATCACTGGTCTAGATCTATAGCAGACCCTACTTCTTCTGTGACTAGGCCAGAAGTGAAACTGCCAAAATGAAGCCACCTTTTGGTGAGTTCATTCTGCAGTTCCGTTTCACCCGACCAAGTGTGAGAACGATTAGCCAGCAACACAAGGTTGCCGTTACCAGGGTACACCCGATTGTGGTTAAAAAAATACCACAATCTTCAAGAAGGCTCTTTCTGTGTACCCTAGACTCCACTGTGGAAAACACTGAATGCAAACAAATGTAAGGTGGTATTGTTGTGTATTGTTGCATTTGCGTCCATTTAAAAAGGTAAAGGCCACCCTTGCTCTAAAGCCAGTTGTAACCGACTCTAGGGTTCAGTGCTCATCTGTTTCATACCCGAAGAATCAGCGCTGTCTGTTTCTGCATACGTTTCCATGGTCATGTGGCAGGCATGACTAGACACCAGACCAGAGCACACGGAACACTGTTTACTTTCCCACCAAAGTGGTCCCTATTTATCTACTTGCAATTTCTTGCTTTAGAACTGCTAGGTTGACAGGAGCTGGGACAAAGCCTGGAGCTCATTCCGTCCTGCAGTATTTGGGTATCAAACTGCTGACCTGCTACATTCCAGTCAGCGTCTTAGCCACTTGATGGCTAATTTGCACAAGCTAGTTACCACATGGAGAGATCTAGAAAAACAGACAGGGGAGCCAGGTCATATCCTATCAGCCAAAAAGGCAGCTTTGTGAGTTCTGAAAACTGGTAGCTATAGCATAGGATAGGCTCAGGCATATTACATAACAAATTTTAACACCTTAAATCAGTGGTGGGATGTCAAAATTTTTACTACCCCACCATGACATCATCACAGTGTGGGTGGAGCTAACATCATGGGCAGAGCCAATGTCATGACATCATGATGTTGTGGGCGGGGCCAAAGAAAACAAATAAAATAATAATAATAAATAAAATAAAAATAAGCACGCGCGCATGCGCACACACACACCTCAACCCACCTACCCACCCACCCACCCACAACACGAACCTGTAAATTAAATAAATAAATAATACATTAAAATACACCCACCCACCCACCCCAAACACAAATCAACCAGAGCTTTTAAACCAGAGCTTAAAGCTTATTCTGGCTAATTTTTCTCACACTAGGTCAGATGGAAGGAACTACAGAATGAACTCACCACAAGATTGCTTCATTTTGGCACTTTTCAACTTTTCAACAATTAAAGAAGCTAGGTACTAAGTCTTTGCCTAACCAGCTCTCTAGGATATGTAGGGGAGCAGGCTATAGGGAGCTTCAGGTTAGCAGCTTCTCTTCCTCCTCCCCTCTTGGGAGGACAGCAAGGAGTGCTTGGTGCGCATGCGCAGTGAAGGAACCAGTGAAAAGGTAAGCCCCGAAGGTGGTTCCCCCCCAAAGCTGCAACCGGTTCTCCAGGACACTGGGAAAAGTTACTACCGGTTCTGGGGAACTGGTGAGAACCTGTTACATCCCATCTCTGCCTTAAATACCCTATACTGCAAACTAGAGGCAATTGTTTCCATAAATGGTACTAGACCAGTCGGCTTGTTATAGTATTTGCCTTGAGATGTTTTTAGGGAAGTCATCTTTCCCATGAAGAACTTATTTTCCCTCTCATAATATTTGACAATATGTTTCTTCCCCCCCCCCCCCAATTCAAATTATACTTCATCTGAATATCATATTTTGCAAAGAAGCAGCTGCAAAGCCCAAGTATGTATCAAAGCGAAACACCATCGAATGACTAGCATTAACATTCAAATTACTTATTATCAGAAACCGGTTTAAAAATAGGATTTTTCATGATAAACAAACCCAGCCTCACAGGAAATGAGTGAGCAGCAAATACAGAGAGTCAACATGTAAAGATTTCTGGTGAAACCTTATTTTTGTTGTGTACATACACAGAGATATCTTGTGAGGATGGTTATTTCCAAAGCCACATGCTATTCTCAGAAGTATATCCTCCACCAATCACTTTAAATGAGGGAAATGATAGATTTGACTACACAAACCCCATACCATAACTAAAATTACACTCTGTGTGTGTGTGTGTGTGTGTGTGTGTGTGTGTGTGTGTGTGTGTGTGTGTGTGTGTGTGTGTGTGTGAGTGATCAAGATTTCAAGTACAGTATGTTGGAAAATGGAGCGTGGGGAAAGAGAACAGATGGACATTTTGTAAAGTGTTATGTTCTCTTGAAGAACCCAAATATGCTTTTAAAACTGACACACAACATGAAGGAAACAATTTCACTCCATCTTTGTTCATGTAATTTCATTTGGACTATGAAACGTGGGTTTAGAAGAAAGGTGGTTATTGTCAGCACCTTCGCAAACAAGTCCATAGAAACTACTCAGTCCCCATATTGTGTCTTCTTCTTACTAGAATGACTGGTCTGCATATACTTACATTAGTTGTTTGGAGTTTACAAGGTCCGGGAGTGGGGAATTCCTTTCCTACCACAGTAACAATTGTTACTTCTATTTGATAGTTGCACTAAGTTTATTGCAGCAAAGATAAAAAGAGAGAGCTAGGCAGACTCATGGCAGTTTTAAAATCTAATCTGTTTACTGTAGTATAAATCACAGGAAAGACTAGTTCATCTGATGAAGTGTTTTGTTGCTATAGATCAGTTATGACACTCCAGCTGTTCTTGAACTTTAATTCCCAGAAGCCCAAGTCTCTGTGAATCCACATGAATGGGTTTACTATGCATACATGGAGTAAACCCATTCAAGTGGATTCACAGAGACTTGAGCTTATGGGAATTGAATTCCAAGAACACCTGGAGTGCCAAGGTTCACCATCATGGCTATAGATGGACACACACACATGACATATGAAAAACAGAAGGGTCAAAAATCAAGGAATGCAGGAGGAAGAGTATGTGACACTTGTGAGAAAACATAAGCATTCTTTTTGGGATAGTCACCATTCACACACAAGGAATGGTGCTTTTTAAAAAAGTGGTATCACTTTAAACTCAGCACATAAAATACAAAATGTCCCTTTACTCTCATAATGAGAGAAATCACCCTTCCATTCATTATCCTATCTGCTGGTGCTAAGAAACAAAGAAAAAACAAAAGTTTCCACATGGTGTAGGTTGGTTTTCCCACCACTTATAATTCCAGACCTCAAGATTATACCATGAGGGTAAGCACAAACATTCAAACCAGGACAAGCAAGAAAAAGTACTGTTACATAACAACATATAGTCAAACAGTCCTGATGACTTTTGGTTGCTTTAACAAGGAATTGAGAAAATTTCATGAAGGAAAATGCTATTGATGGCTGCTAATAATGAGAACTGCTTTACCCTTACATGATGTACCCGCAGAGAATAACAGCAGCTCAGGAGCATACATGGGCAGTTGTTATATCCCTGCTCGTGGGCTTTCCCCAGGTATCTAGACCAGGGATTCTAAACCTGTGGCCCACAGGCCGGATGCGGCCTGTGGCACCATTTCATATGCCCCCCACTGCCTCCACCACACCAGGAAGTGCCATGTGGTATAGGAAGGGTAAAATGGCCATCTGGCCCCCCAAAGCTGTCTGAGGGAGTGTGACCTGACCCCTGGCTTTAAAAGGTTGAGAACTCCTGATCTAGACAGCCCACCGTAGGAATAGAAAGCCTTTAGTGTAAAACTCCACAGATCTTCTTGTGGGTTTAAATTGGCTTCAGACAATTCAAACTGAACAATTTCATTTCTATGATTTTTTTTTTATCAGCACAATCTGGAATGAAATACATTCACCAGAAAATAGAGTCAGACAAAATGGAGATTGGGTCTTGCTTCATTTGAAAAATTTTCAGAGCAACCTGAAATCTACGGTAGCTGTTTGATACCTGAGTTTGTCTGATGGTATCAGATATACACCTGAAACATATGTAGGGCATTACAAAAATATACTTTTAAAAAGGGCTCTCCAAAACTTCCCTTTGCAATGCATAAACATCACAAGCTGTTTTTTAGTCAGCAAAGCCACAGAAAGGTGGGTATCTATCTCCTCCTCATTTGTTAATATAAACAACTGCTAGTGCTCCAGCAGTGTACATTTATAACACAGGTGGAACATCTGCAACGTCTGTTGGGCTCTTTTCTAGAACCCACTTTCATTTAAAAGAAAAAGAAAAGAAAAAATTACTGGTCCTTACATCTGAACTTTGAAAATATGACAGAAAGCCTTTGTAAGGGCCATCGACAACTGCTTGCAGGTACTAAGTCTAAGACAGAATTTTGGACCTGGTGAAACAATGGAAAGCAATGATGATCACGATGCACCCTGAGTTAAGTATTTGTCTGGGGTACACAGAAAGAGCTTCCTCAAAGATTGTCACTTGTTATATCAGAGAGAAAACAAACTAAACCAACAACAAAAGACCTTTCAGAAAAAAACAATAAAATTAAAAACACTGCAGCACTTTAAAGACTAACTGCTATATTTTTACTGTGAGCTTTTGTGGATCAAGTCTACTATATCAGACATAAAAGTGAGAACTCAATTTATACACATCAGGTAAAGAGTATAAATTGAGGGGCAAAATCTTTTTTGATGATTGCAATATGAGCCCCAGTCTTGATACTAATTTCTGCTCCATTAATGACCTAATAGTATCTTGCTTCATGTGATTTTTGTCCCCAGGCACCCATGTCCTGAGTTCAAGTATGTTTCCCAAAGGACTCTATTATTTCACCTCAAAAGGTACCACTATTATTTCATTGTTGACAGGGTGACTATAAACATTATTTCTCCATCCCAGTCGTGTCAGATGTTTTTGCCATGGAAAACTACTAGAGTATATTCCTATCATTCAAAGTACACTGTTTTGTTGGTTTTTCTCTTACCTCCCTCTCCAAATTATGAGAAGTCCCAGCTCTACTCTTAAACATGTCATCTGAAACAGTCTATGGAAGAGAAACAGTAAAATAAGAATTTATTCTTAAACTTTTGACAGGAAAATCCTATACATCCGTGTTTCCCAAATGCTGGTGTTTGGACTTCAATTCCCCGAAGCTTAAGTCAATTCCCCAAAGCACTGATCAGTCAATATACTGGCTTAGGCTTCTGGGAACTGATGTCCAAACACCAGCATTTGGGAAACACTGCTATACATGGCTCATCAGATGTTATGTCTGTAGAAACAGAGAAGAAGATTGCAGTCGAAGCAACCTTCACTATATTGTCTACACAACGTACTTTGAAAGGACAAAAAGGAACATTAATTCATCAAACTATCCTCTTCTCAGGGCCACACCATCTTCATGAATCTGTTCTCTTTTTCCCCCCTTTACATTTTTTCCAATTGCAAGTAGAAATTTGTAGGTCGCATGTGGACCCTCTCCAGAATAATTTAAAAACAACAACTAACAGCACCAAAGCTTCAGAAATTATTTTTATTGGATTTACAGCCAGTTGTTCTTCCAAAAAGTGGCAGCTAAGGTTACCTCCCACACATGAGCATGATACATACACATAGAGAGATGTGGAATATTACTTCATTAAAGGTGAACGGGGATGGCTCAATTATCACAGTGCTAAGAATAAATGATTATTTACAGGGCAATCTTACACACATCTACTCAGATATAAGCTCATATGCATTCAGTGACATTTACTCATTAGTGGATGCGATCAGATTGCAATGTTTTTTTGTCATTTGGAACATTCTTTTCATGGGCATTAGGAAAAGGCCCAGATTGTGAAGTGAGGTTGTAGCATGCTTAGATTTAAAAGACTTCTGGTGCTGAAAAGGTTAGTCAGTTTTCCAAATGAAACCAGTGTGGGTTGTGAAAGACTTGTGTTAAATGAAGAAAATTTTCCCCTCCAGCTTCTCATTTGGTATCACCAAAAGTCATCAAGTTTCAGTTTGAGTTATTTGTATTTATTTGTTATATTTAAAAAACCAAAGATTAAAGTGGCAGAAGAAAAACACAACTGCCTTATTTCAACAGACAAAATGCTTTGAAGCAATGAAAAGACAACTGTTTCCATGCACTTACTATACAAAAGACTGCTGTGTTTTCACCTTTAGGCTGCAATTTCTTGGGGGAAAGGATTCAGAACAAGGCTAAGGAATCATACAGAGTGTTTCCCTTGTCCTCCTATACTATTTAATACATTTCCAGCAATCCCCCTCCTTTTAAATAACTAATTGTTCCACTCAATTATAACACATTGGGTGGGTGTACAAACCTCCACTGCAAATTTCAGATTTTGAAATGTATAAGCAGTCATGATAATCCAAGTTTCAAAAATGCAATGATACCTTTTCAAATCAATCTTAAAAATCAGGAAGAGATATTTTCACTTTAAATGCAAATAGCTTTGAAGCAGAAAAAGATGTTGAAATGTGAATACGGGCACAGAAATAGTTGTCATCAAGTGAAATACTGTAATCTGAAAGTTTTCTCATCAAGGTAATTTCATCAAACAACATCTAAGAAGAGCAAATATATTTTAAAGTTAGTCCCACCAAAAAGGTGGAGGAAAATATGCAAGTGAAAAAAGAAACCAGAACACATATACAAACATCTAGTGGTCTCTTGGCTTCTATTTAAAGTGTTGTTTTTGTACTTTTTCATTGTTGTTGGCTTCTGTTATCAGTTCTATCAACAATTTGTGGCCAGTTTTCTCATGCATAGGTAAGACATAATGTTCCTGAACCTTTTACAGCACTTTCGTACAGTACAGCCAATTTGTGGAAAGCCAATTTTGTTGGGTGTGTGTGACAGAGAACAGAAATACTTTAATCCAAGATCTTCAAATACTTTGCTAATCTCTTAAATGCAAATATTAATAAAATACGGATCACTTTGAATCTAGATAAATTCACTTATTTTACCCAAAAGCTGTCTGTATTATGTATATCTAATATAGCTACCTGAAATCATCAGCAAATCACTCACAAGAAGCAAATAACAACATAAAAGGTTTTTCATACAATTAAAATATTATTAGAACAACTCAACAGGTTAATAGCAAAACCACAGAGTTCTCATTTGATATAAAAACAGTGTAATTAAACCAATCTTGATCTACTTTAGTTTGTTTCACAAAATTAGACAAATATAATATAAAATGGAAAGGAAAATAAAAGCATAAATTGGAAGGTTTTTTAATATTAAACACAGAGGAGGGAAACAAAAATATTTCAACTAAGCAGGGGGAAATTGCTTCAAACGAAAACAAAACAGAAATCAAACTAATCAAACAAATCAGATATGAAACACACCATAATTTTGCTACATGTGGCAACCAAGTTGCTAGGAAGCCTTCAATACCAAATTAATTTCTTGATGTGCTCACAGCTCAACTAAGATTAATATATCAAGTAGCTATTCTCCAATGTTTAAAAGAAACAATCCAAAACAGTTATGTATGCAATAACAGAATCTAGCGGCAAAATAAAAGCACCCACGATGAAAACCCACTTAGGCAATATCTGAAGCAATAATTTTCGAAAGTATTTTCAGCTCTCTTAAACAGTTGCTATCTCCCACGCTTCTGGAGTGAGTCAAGGCAGAATGACACATTCTGAAACCATTTACCAAAGCTCCCTTTTCTGGTAATAACTATGAAAGTCAAAAATTGAATTAACAATTCTGAATGGTTCAAAACAGCATTCTGAAAGTCAGCACAGTTAAAATTTACGGCAAGCAGGATCAGAAATTGTAGCATGCAAGGATGTTTCCTTTCATTTGCTGCTTGTAGACAAGACATTGTTCTACCAATTTATGAGTCAACTTTATCGCATGCATTTATTTTCTCTCAATATTATCATCAGCAATATTTTTAGGCATCTCAGAAACCAATACAGAACAGACATGAGACATGTGCTGGATTTTTGTACATGCTTTTTAAGGCTGAAGATTGCCTAAATCCACTGAGTCTAATTTCTGAGTAAGAGTTTCATGAGAGTTGTCCATCAACACCACAGAGAAAATGTTTGTTAAACCCAGAAATTGTTATGACAAGCAGTCTAAAACATGTTTCTACCCTTCATTTCCTCTGCTATTGTTATCATCTAACTTTTCACATGAAACTTCTTTTACTGCTATCACTGAGAAGATAGTAACCAATGTATTATTCAATCACTATTTATAATTTGGATCTAATAAAAATGCTGTACCTAGCAGTGGGATACATGCTCCAGGCTATTAAAAAAATCACTGAGAAAGCATGTAAGTAAAATAATTTAATACATAGTGTTGGATTGGAGAGGGGAAATGCAGTTTTAAAATAAAAGTAGCCATTTCTAATGCCACCATATATGTCGCCAAAAATTTTTTTGGTACATCAAGTCATATTTTTAATTAGGCATATACAATTTTGTGCAGTTGATTTTTTTTACCTCCTCAACCTTTTCACCAAAACATTTTCTGTGTGCATCTGTGAATACAATAAACTAAACATAAACCATTCCTTTCTGAAAACTAATTCTTCACAGAGATCGATCATGTACAGTCTAAATTGTGTTTGCTGCTCAGTAATTTTATTTACACATCTACACAATGCTGAATACAGTATTTCTTAATATTATAGAAAGAGACAGACTTGATTGTGTTCTAAGAACAGAAGAAACATAAAAAGCAGAACGATTGCAATGTTTTATTTTTAAAGTGAGCCTATAAAATGTATCGCCTCCCTTCTGCATTTGTTTGATAAAAAGCAGAGTTTACCTCTCAAGGACAACGGTGATAGCTACTCAAAATATGCTTTCAATTTACTAAATAAATTGAAGGGACATGCCAGATTTAAGATAATGTTAGTGAGTAAAGTAATGAATCTGCTTTCTCAGCAGAAAGATTTTTTCAGTCTTAAAATACTATTTTTAACTGGTCTCTCTTCCAGGGGGAATAACAAAAGTTTTTGTGACACTAAAATGTCTCCTGAACTATCCGATCTCAATAAAATACTGCCTGTCCTCAGGCAAAGCCATTTTAGGCTGATGTTGACTCAGATAAAAGTATAATTTTATGATAGAAACACCAGTTTCTAAAAAGGAAACCTGTTTGAAGCAAAAGAAAGAAGAGGCATTTCACAATACAGTATAGAATTTGTTGATAAATCACATTTCAGTATATTGGTTACATGTACTTCATACCACCATAGAGTGGGGGAAAAGAGGAGGTAAATAAAGGACTTTGATATATTTTCCTACTTCTTTCTCACTTCTACAGCATTACAGAAGTGTGCTATACCAGGGGGTTCCCTACCTTCTGGAACATGGAGGCCACACTAGAGCACCCAATGTTTGAAGAGGACTACTGCATATTAAATCAAAATTATTAATCTGCAGATTTAGATCAAAAGTAATGATTCAGAGGTCGATGAAGAAATATTAACTTCAATGAAATCCATTCTGGAATAACATTTTACTGTGGAGCCCTTTTATCTAGCTACACATGCAGACCTAGTCAGTGTGATTTTTGCAGCTGCTTTCTCTTAGCCAAGGTACAGTATTGATGCCTTTAAGCCAAGGTTTGTGACAGACACCCATAAATGTCATGTAAATGTTCATCTGTAAGTCTTGACCTACACAAGGATTTCACAATTTTCATCTTGGCAATAGTTTGTTCTTAGGTGTATGAGATGCTAAAGCAGGGGTGCCCAAACTTTTCAGGCCATGGGCCAGTCACATGGTTCAGTGGGCAAGTCACATGGTTCCTCCCACCAGAAGCAGAAGTAAATCACGCCGTGCAATCTGTTTTGCAACATATGTGTTTTGCAACAGGATGAGATAGATGTTAGGATGCCATTTTCTCTGCTTAAAGCAAGGGTGCCCAAACTACAGCCCATGGGCCAGATCCAACCCCCGATTAGTAGTTAAACTCACTAGAATTTGTTAGTCCAAAAAGTCTACAGTGAATAATCCTTTAAGGGTGGGGAAACCCCCAACCTCTGACAAAAAAAAAGTCTGGAGTAAACCCAGAACAAGTGCCATGCCCTACAAACAAAATTTCCGTGGGCACATTCACTCTGATCTGTTGTTAACTGCTGAGCAACTGAAAAGGCTAGAAGTCCTTTCATCAGAGACTGCTGAAAACAAAACTGAGACACACACAGCTTGTGGCTTTGAAAGAGTAGAGTTGCCAAAATATATATAGTTGTGATAAAAGAAAGAAAGAAAGAAAGAAAGAAAGAAAGAAAGAAAGAAAGAAAGAAAGAAAGAAAGAACTCTGAGTGCTAATCCGAGGTACTATTTACTGCATAGTTTGTAGACAACCTGACATTTAAGTGGGACCATTTCATCACAAAAAATAGCTTCATATGCACCGTATGCCTATATTTATCATTGGATGAAACTTCACTGCAAGAGATTCAATAGTGAGATAAGCCTTTACTAGTTTCAAATTTAGGGTGAAAAAACCTTCTAAATTGCCACCTATTTACACTGAGAAGACAGGGGTGGTGGGGGAGAGAATACTTATATGGACAGGATTTGGTGCAGATCTTCTTCATCAGCTGCCATATCCATTCCGGATATTGGCTGTCATAATGACAACAGTCTTCCTGTTCTTAACTCCTTGGAACAATTCTTCTGAGAACATGCCACACCAGTCTCTCGGCTTCTTCAGCCATGAGGTCCATCTGTGTCCATCTATATAATGTAAAAGAAGGGTTTACAACTGTTTCTTACTTTAAAGAAGGATCTAAATTAGCAGTACAGTATTCTCAGCTGTGATTTCTCAGTATATAACACCACATAACAGTTAAGCCTCCCATGCGCAGGCAATTAACCAAAAGAGGATTTGCAGTTTGCCCTTAACTGTGGACACTGTCCTAATGGTGTGTCTATTTCTTGGATTCTCAGCATGGAGATTAGTACAGCTTTAAACAGAGTCCTGAGAATAAAGTCTCAAGAAGAGATGGAAATAATCTAGCTAAATCTCCCTCTCTCCTTGACCTAGGTTGTCTTGGGTTATTTCAGGAGAATTTTTAAGGCCCTATAATATTTATTATGCAGTAGGTGTGGTTCTCAGCAGACTCTGGAGAAGGGCAGATGACAGAGAAGCCTAGCATGATGGTCCATGGGGTCGCAAAAGGTCGAACTCTACTTTGAGACTGAATAACAACACAAAAGTTTATTATCTTCAGCCAAGAGTGAGACAAGTAAATCTCCCCCCTCCCGCCTCTTAGTTCTCTTACATTTTTATTGGACCACTAAAAAAGTTACAAACAAGAATAGCTTTTGTGTTCTACCTTAACTCTTCCTCAGTTAAACATGACATAAAGCATAGAGGTAGTGAAAAGAGCACACAGGCCCCTGAAAATTGGCCAAGATGTTCTGCCCTTTGTTGTTACATGCAAACGTCTGCCAAGACCAGGTGGAGTTTGAAGTTTTTGATTTCCTCTCTTTGTAGACAGAACCCAGTCTTGGATTATAAACTGCACGGGATCGCAGCTATGTTATTGTGCAAAACAATGTCCCACAAGGCAGTCGTAAAAATGGGGGCATCCTAAACAAAACAAAAAATTAACTTTTGAAATTGGACTTTAGCTCAGCACCAAACATAGCACAGATGGAGCAGAAAGTCTGCTCTTGTGTGAAATTTGGGGAAACTAAGATGGTTTACATTCACATAAAGAATGCTACCATTCACACAAAGACATGAAGCAAGAGAAAATGCCAGAAGCTGACTCCTCATCACTCCTCGCCCAAAGACAGAGCAATTGGCATAGCTGTCTTTTCACAAGTGTAATTGTTAGTGGGAAGAGGGTATAATGTAGACCAGGGGTTCCCAACCTAAGGCCTGTGGGCCGCATCTGGCCCATTATGCCATTTCATGTGGCCCCCACCCCTCCAAGGACATTCAAGAAACAAAATGGCCACCCCTTTGAAGCTGTTGGACAAAATGGCCACCCCATTGTGCAGGCAGGGCAAAATGGTAGTCTGGCCCTCGAAGCTGACTGAGAGAGCATGACCCGGCCCCTGGCTTGAAAAGGTTGGGAACCCCTGCTGTAGACTATCTTGACTGCTGCCATTGGTGTCAACATTTAGGCTGCCCTCTGCTGTGGAAAGTTTTTTTGCAAGCATCCAAGTGAAAACTGATCACATATCAAAACAAGATATGCTTATATTGCAACCATAAGTGACTAGAATGTAAAAGTAGGAAACAAAATAGAACTACAGCTAAGGCACCAAACTGCCATTGCAAAATTTGGCATGGGATCAAAAATAAAGCAGGAAAATGACTCAGAGTTTTGGAAAGCCAATAATCTATTTATTGCAAATACATGCTTCAAGCAACCAAGTATACAACAACACACATGGACGTCACCAGATGGCTAATATAGAAATCACGTAGACTGTAGAATTGGAAGGGTGTGTGTGTGGAAAAGCTGTGTTCTCTCTGCCAAAACAAGACCAGGAGCAGATTGTGTTACTGATCATGAACTGTTAATATGGAACATTAGAGTAAAACTAAAGATGCACACTAATAGAATCCTAGTGTCAATATATAGCGTAAAAACATTTATGATGAGTTTGAAGTCTGCATAAAGAACAAATTTGCAGGCTCAGTTGAATGCAAACCAGAAGAATTATGGAATGAAGTGAGAAATATTATTAGGGAACAATACAGAAAGACAATTCCTGCAGTAAAAAAAAGAAAAAAGAAAAACGTACTAAGGAAGCACTTAAAATTGTTAGGGACAACTAAGGCTATCATGCTTTGAGCATATTTACATGTATTTTTTTAAAACGTGTGACTGTTTTTAATGTGTGAGTTTTCTGTTGTTAGCTGCCCAGAGTAGGAAAATCTAGATGGGCAGGATATAAATATAATAAATAATAATTAATAAATAAATAATGAGAAAGCAGGAATCCCTGGGAAAGACAATGCTTGGGAAAGTTGAAGACAGCAGAAAAGGTGAAAGATCAAATATGAGATGAATTGATTTTATAAAGGAAGCCCAGGTTTGACTTTATAGACCTTAGTAGGGCTGTTGAGGACAGGACTGGCTGTGGCTGCTACCTGGAAAACAAACTACTAGGAAATACTAAAGATCAGCCATTAGAACTAGAAAGGAATTCTCCTGAAAGCCTCAAGAGCCACTGCTGTCAGTAAGAGCTGAGAAAATTGGCCAAGTGGACCAATAATCTGACACACTATAAGAGAGCTTCCTCTGTTGTACTCTGTCTGTATATATGAGTGCAGTGCTAGTACAGATAACCAACAGCAGTTTTGTGTATGTAGTTTCCTATTACTGTATGTCTTAGATGTCTTCCTTCCCACTTCCTAAGAAAATTGCAACCACATTTCCCCTCCACTTAGGATAGGAGTTCCCAGCCTAAGGCCTGTGGGCCGGATCTGAACCATGATACCATTTTATGTGGGTCCCCACCCTCCAAGGGCATTTGAGAAACAAAATGGCTGACTCTTTGACGCTATTGGGACAAAATGGCCACCCCACCCCATCGCGCAGACAGGGCAAAATAGCCATCCGGCCCTTGAAGCTGACTGAGAGAGTATGACCTGGGCCCCAGCTTGGAAAGGTTGGCAACCCCTGACTTAGGAGGACATTTATTCTGGTAATAAATATTTTCAACTTTCATCATAAACAGCCTTGAGGATTTATTCAGGCCAGAAGAGTGACATGTAGACTTGGGGGGGAAAATGAAAAATAAGTGATTTAATTAGAATTTCCCTTGCATACACCATATCAGCAAAGAGTGGTCCCCCCTCCCCTGTACTCATGCTGGAAAATGGGGACATGTTACTAAAAATACAGCACATGTAATATTGCTTCTTACAAGGAGATCTCCCTTCTTGGATGGAAGCAGTGCATAAGGTTAAAAATAGGAATAAGACCCCCTTTGAAGTTTGCTGTAATTGATGCAAATCCTCCAAAGTCAGAAGCAAATGTTTTCCATCCTCTTTCCCTGCAAAAAAAAAAAAAAAACCCTCCCTGTGTTGGATAAAAAAATACCACAAAGGACAAAATAGCAATAGTTGCTGGATTGGCAATAATGTTTAGGAGACTTTATGGCTGGTTTTGGGTTTCCCTTCTGCACCACAAAACAAGCACAAAACTGTCATCTTTGCTGCATTCACAACCTTGATTCACCTCTTTGTCCTTTCAAAAAAGAAAATTCATTTGCTAATTATATAAATACTACCACCAATGGTGGGATTCATATTTTTTTTACTGTGGGCGTGGCCAGGGGGAAAGCCCTGCATTATTTCAAACCTTGGATGAGCGGATCCAGCCAGAATTCCTGCTATCAATTCTCGTGAACTGGGGTGAACCTGCTGAATCCCACCACTGACTACCACGTATAGTTCGGATGTCATAAAAGAAAAAAGCCTTTATTTAGACTGGTTCATAGGACCATATGGAAAGCTGAACACAGAAGAATAGATGCCTTTGAGATGTGGTGTTGGAGGAGAATTTTGAGAGTCCCCTGGACAGTGAGGAGAACAAATAGGTCAAACTTAGAAGAAATCAACCCTGACTGCTCCTTGGAAGGTCAAATAGTAAAGATGAAGCTAAAGTACAGTACTTTGGACATCAAATGAGAAGAGAGGATTCACTTGAGAAAGCCTTGATGCTGGGAAAGGTGGAGGGCAAAAGAAGAAGGGGGTGGCCAAAAATGAGATGGCTAGATGGCATTGTACACGCAATAGGCACAGAGCTGGGCAGGCTGAGGAAGATGGTGGAGGACAGGGGTGCCTGGCGGGCAGTGGTCCATGGGGTCGCAAAGGGTCGGAATTGACTGTACAACTGAACAACAACAAAAATAAGGTTTAGACAGATATTCAATTAAATCTGCATCTCTTTGATTTTGGGTTCTTGCCATCCCAATCCCAATGGGTATTCTTAGGTATTATTTCTGAAGATACATTCTCACCCCTGAAACAGACATGTGGGATTCCACATCGAAAGATAACATTCCCCTCTACAGTTTTTAATAAATATTTGTACTTAAAATGGTAAAGTTTAATTTAAAACCTGCTGCCCCATTAAATGGAGGCAAATCTTTAAAACTGCCCTAACTCAGCCTTCTTTAACATGGTGCCTTTTCAATGTACAGTAATACCTCGGATAACGGTAAGACTTGGTTCCACAAGTCTTGGTGTTATCCGATTTTTAGTGTTATCCGATGCATGTTAAAATCCTATTGGATGGATCGGATAACATTAAAGCTCCATAGAGATACATTGTAACCGCACAGGCTTTAGCGGTTGTTATCCGATCCATCCTATAGGACCTTAACGTTATTCGATCCAATTCTCCTCCCCAGATTACCTAACATTATGCGATTTTAGCATTATCTGAGGTAAACGTTAACCGAGGTATTACTGTACTTGGATTACAACTCCCATCATTCATCCACAGCACAGTCAGTGACCAAAAATGCTGGGAATTACCGTTCAAAGCACCTGGAGGGCAAGAGACTGGGGAGAAGATGTACTAATCAATTAATCACAGCAGCCCTACTTTTTAGAGCCTCAAAAAATGAATATGATTCATAGTGTCTCACATAATAATAATAATAATAATAATAATAATAATAATAATAATAATAATAATAATAATAATAATAATAATAATAATAACAACAATAACAATAACAACAACAACAACAACAACAACAACAACAACAACAACAACAACAATAACAATAATAATAATAATAATAATAATAATAATAATAATAATAATAATAATAATAATAATAATAATAATAATAATAATAATAATAATAATAATAATAATAATAATAGTTGCACACTGTCAAGTCAATTCTGATGTATGGCAACCCTTTCCAAGGACTTCTAGGAATAGAAAATAGATCGACGTGGTTTACCATTCCCTTCTCCTGGGGACGCCCTGGGAGTGTGCAGTTTGCCCATGATTACACAGGCTGGCTCTTCTTTTTAAAGGCACAGTGGGGAATCAAACTCCCAAACACTGGCACAGATATCTAAAACCACTGAGCTATCCAGATAACTAGGTAAAGGTAAAGGTTTCCTTTGCTCGAAATCTAGTCGTATCTGACTCTAGAATTCAGTGCTCATCTCAGTTTCAAAGCTGAAGAGCCAGTGCTGTCTGCTTCTGCAGACGTTTCCATGGTCATGTGGCAGGAATGACTAGACAATGGAATGCACGGAACACTGTACCTTTCCACCAAAGTGGTCCCTATTTATTTACTTGCAATTTCTTGCTTTTGAACTGCTATAATCACTTTGTCTTCTTCTGCCATATCCAAATCTGAATATAGGCAATCCTCATGGCGATCAGTCATCTGCCTTGGATAACCTGGCCAGACTGGTATAAAATTATTAATTTCCACAAAAAGCTCCTGCAGGGTCTGAAGCAATTCTATCTCCAGCCTCTGTCCCTAATTTTATTTTATTTTCTCCCACTATAAACCCATTTACTGCTTTCTCTGCACTTAAAGGTAAAAGTCTCTGTTGCTCAAAAGCCAGCCATGTGAGACTCTAGGGCACGGGTTCTCAACCTATGGCCCATGGGCCAGATCCGGCCCATAGCACCAAATCAACCAGCCCATGCCCTTGCTCCAGCCACCATTGCCACTGGAAGCAGCCATGGTTTCATTTACAGCTGTTGTAAACGCATTTAAGACAGCCGTGGACTCATTTATGGCTGTTGTAAACGCATTTACAACAGCCATAAATGAGTCCATGGCCGATTCTGGCAGCTTCAGTGGCTGGAGCACCAGTCTGGCTTGCCCACTGTTTGAGGGAGCATGACCTGGGCCCCAACTCTAAAAGATTGAGAACCCCTGCTCTAAGTGGTGGTGTTCATCTCCGTTTAAAGGAGCCAGCACTGTCTGCGTCTGCAGCAATTTCTGTGGTCATGTGGCAGGGATGACCAGACACTGAAGCACACAGAACACTATAACCTTTCCTGCCAAAATGGTACCTACCTGCAATTTTTTGCTTTCAAAATGCTAGATTGGCAGGAGCTGGGACAGGTGACCGGCAGTGGTGGGATTCACATTTTTTTTACTACCTGATCTGAGTGCGTGGTATGGTGGGTGTTGCCAGGGGGAAAGCCCTGCGTTATTTCAAAACTTGAATGGGCGGGGTCAGCCAGAATTTCTGCTATAGGTTCTGGTGAACTGGGGCGAACCTCCTGAATCTCACCACTAGCGACAGGCGCTCACTCTGTTGCACAGTATTTGGGTCTCAGCTGACCTGCTGACCTTCCAATAATCAAATTCAATGTCTTTACCTCTATAGCCCTAAGCTCTCTGCTCTTAGATCTATATTAACCAATATTTCTTTCTGAAGCCCGTCTTTAAATTTAATGTATTTTTTCCAGGGCAGCATGTGGAGAAATGAGACAAACTGGGAAAACAGGGATGCAAACATACCAATAGTTCAACCCAAGGCTGTACAACAGGCACCTGGGTGCGGCTTAACAAATATTATTGTCCCTAAATGACTGCGATGTGATAGACATTTATGGGGCTGGGAGAGATAACTTCTACCGTGAAGATCCTGAAATGTTCACTTACGCATTCCTTCCTATGTTTCCTTGTGGAATTTTAATTGTTTCAAAATGTATTCATTTCCTTTTATCAATGTTTGGCAATCCTTTGTAGAAAAAAAATATATGACAATTTATGTGAATTTGGAAGTGCAACCTTTAAGGTCCCTCCCTCCCCACACTGCAATTCACAGGGGATCTCAAGAAACCCCATTCTGTCAACCGCCACGAACTCTTGGTTTCTGCTTAGCGCTAACCCTTTGAAGAACTGAATGCCGGTATTCGTATGGATTCACACACAGCTGATTAACATTGTACTTCTGAGAGGTTTTAATGTATTCTTCTCATTAAAGCTAGTGTGTGAGGTGGGGGGGGGGGGGCTGGTTGACTTTTCCAAAAAATGTCTTATGATTTATGTAGTAGCAAATTATAAAATGATAAATGTGCTCCCTCCACAAAGAGGCGGCAAATCTCCTTCCTAAAAATTATTCACAGGATTTTTTAATACGACATTCACATCTGCTTTTCTGCAGCCTCTTCTGCAAGCTGCAGGAAGTTCACAGCAGACTTTCCAACATAAATGTATGTACTACAATGATTAATGTTATCAACTGTGATAACTAAATCTATACTCAACCTGAGCCTTCTCACCAAGGACGTTCAAGTAAGCTCACTGTTCCAAATAAATACAAAGCCGTCATAAAGGTGTCATCAGACTGCAGACACAATAACCATTCGGTAATAGACCATCCTCCACTACCACCACCTCCTCCTCCTCCTCCTCCTCTTCTTCTGTGTCTTGGCAAGATGGGAAGTTGCCAAAATGAAGCCACCTTTTGGTGAGTTCATTCTGCAGTTACTTTTGCCTGATATAGTGTGAGAGAGATTAGCTGGCAACACAAGGTTGCTGTTACCAGGATACGTCTGATTGTCATTCAAAAATATCACAATCTTTGAGGAGGCTCTTTCTGTGTACCCCAGGCATCCACTACATTACATAAAACATAACAGGTAGCCCAGTACATAGTACCTTCAAATTCCTAAAGCTGGGGTTCTCAAACTTTTTCAGCCATCTGTCGGGCCGCACCCCTTCAGACAGCTGACCGGACCAAACATGTGGTCCCCCCTGCAATAAACACTGCCATAAAATGCATCCACAGCTGTGGGTGCATTTCTGGCTGTTTTTGCCATTTCTGCTGCTGGCGGCGGCGGGAGTGAGGGCAGGACATTTTCAGCTGTTTCCACCACTTCCGCCGCTTCTGACGACAGGGCACATGAAATGGCGCCACAGACCGGGTCCGGCCCATGGGCTGTAGGTTGCAAACCCCTGTCATAAAGAAATAGGAATGACTAAAACAAGGCCAGAAGAACTGTAGACCACCAAATGTTGACCAACTATTACTTCTCATCTACCCTTGTAATTGACCACACTGGGTGAGGCTGGTTAGAATCAGGATCCAACACCTGCTTCCTCAGCACTGGACTAACAAATATCACATTTTATGAAGGGTAGATCTTGCTTTTTCTATTCATATTTTAATCTCTTTCTTGAGATCCCAATTTTCATTTAACACACTCCCCAAATAGACCATTTTATCCATGTCCCAAAATAGATAAAAATTCCAAGGATCCATGTTATTATTTGACTCTTGTTCTCCCAAGAAAACTGCATTTCCCACATTTGTTAGGAACAAACTCAATATAATCTTGCACATGCAACATGCAACTACATTTTTCTTTTTCATTGTTTTAACATGAGGGCTGGATTTTCAGTAGCACCATGTGATGTAGAGAGGTTTTACCTTCCCTCCCTATCTGTAGTTCCAGTGAAAATCCTCTGGCAGTATGATAATCCTAAGAAAAGGTCCTGTATTTGGATAATTGGTGTAAAGAGATGTGAAATATTGCTATAAATGATAAATTAATATGTGAGCTGAAGGTAAAAAGTTATTAATTAAAACATTTATTTTAGAGAAATATGGGGATGATTTTTAGGTTATGTATTAGTGAAAAGGAAAGAAGTAAAGTCAGAGCAAGATGTATTATCTTTTTGGAATGAGAGGACAAATATATAAAAAATTAATGATATTGAGAATATGTAATCAAAAGAGTTTATAAGTCCCACTGGTGTAGTTGTTATATAGTATTATAAGTAATTTTGTTAAGATTTTTGTATTTTTTGTTCTTGTGATTTGTTTGTTTATTCTTATGGGGGTTTTGTATTTCAATAAAATAAATTTTAAAAAGTCCTATATTGTCAGGAAAAGACCTATTTCCTAATGGTTCCCAAGGCTTGAAATTGCTATTTTTCAGTTAGGCCTCATAAAAAATCTTTTCCCATCTCTGTGTGTCTCACAAGACTGTCACAAGATGGTTGTTTTCAGCCAGTGTTCCCGTGTTATCATTCCAGCTTGCAGAGCTTAGAGTGCTATATCTTCACATGGATGTAAACAATTCATTGTTTTGAGAAAGTTTTCTCTGTTACCTGATTGGCTAAAGCTAAATCACCTGACCGCAAATTCCCCATTTTGCAGAACAGTGAGTAGTTCGTCTCTGTTTCTCAATGGACTAAGACCTCAGTTTGGTTTATGGGATTACTCTCTCCTTTTCACTATGATTACCTAAAGATACCTGGACTGTTGACTGGACTGATCTTATGTTTATGACCTTTTAATCTGTGTTTTTCTATGGACTTTACTATCAATGAACCTGAAGAATAAAACAGCTATTTCTCTTTGAAGATTGTTTTTCTTTGATTAGCACACACACACCTACGCTATGCTACCTGAAGAAGAAGCCTCCCTTGTTCTGCTCTACTGCCAGAGCTCAGTAAGTTCTTTTTAAAAGTGGCTCAGGTCTCTCAAAGGTGATGGTAAGGGTTAAATATGTTCCAGAAATGAGCATATGCTCAGGAGCATAAGTGGGAGGGCCCTTACAGAGACGCTTGAAGTCCGACATACATTGACATGGATATTAAATTGGCATAGTTACACTCAGGTCAGCTGGTCACATTATGGTGAAATGTTATGCATTTGTATTTAGACTGTAATAATCACTTCTAAATTCATTTCTCACTATAATAAAATAGCATATAAAACTTTTACGCAAACATATGTCCCTCTTCTCTCCTTCACAGTTAGCTCATTTCTGGCAAACATATGGGTGCGGTCTAATTTCTAGATCCAACCCCAATGGGGTGTTGTTGTTGTTGTTCAAACAACTCCTCATATTGATGTGGAGGGCCCCCCAAAACAACAACAACAACAACAGGAGTGCATTGGGGGTCTCAGATGTAAATTAGAACATGCTCAAGAGGATCTTGAAAAAAAGAACAGAGTAGTTAAAGAGAGAAATGGTCATGCAGACTTGCCAAGGAAAACCTGGAAGGACTATCATTTCTTTGTACAGTACCTGCATTTATGCCACCAATTAAACCTCTGTTTTGTCAAAAGCTAAATACTGTGGTGGCTCAAGTGGTTAAAACGCTGAACTTGACTGACAACTGGAAGGCCGGAGTTTGATTCCAGAGTGAGCTCCTGTCTCTGTCCCAGCTCCTGCTAACCTAGCAGTTTGAAAGCAAGAAATTGCAGATAGATAAATAAGGACCACTTTGGTGGGAACGTAAATAGCGTTCCGTGCACTCAAGTGTTGAGGCATGCCTGCCATTATGTCCACGAAAACTTCTGCAAACAGCGCCAGCTCTTTGGCTATAAACAGATATGAGCACTGAACCCTAGAGGCAGATACAACTGGCTTTTTAAGCAAGGGTGACCTTTACCTTTAAATACAGATACCTAAGGCATTTGTGTTTGCAAAGAAGAAGAGTCTCCATATTGTCTTCTTCCCAGGAAACCTAGCTAGAGAACACGTTATCCCTGTTTGACTTTCTGACTCACAAAGATCCCACTTTCTGCCTTGGGGCCAAGTTTCATTCCAATTTACATCACCGTCCTAGGCAATTTTTGGGCTTTCATGTCTCCCCTTCACACTTTTGTTCTTTCTTCCTTATTTATTATCATTTGATCTGACAAAGAGTTCTGGGAAACATTGCACATTTACAGATTTTGTGAATGTATACTTTACCCCAATGGGGGTATTGGCAAAGGGCTGGACTATAAGACCCCTGAGATATCTTCCAATTACACAATTGTTTTGCTGATCTGTGGATTAGATTGTTATCTGGCAGAATCGGAGAACACTTTACCCAGGGTAATCTACCTCTCTCTTCCTCCCAAAATTACCTGTGAGGTGCTCCCCCACTTAAGGGATAATGTATATAGTTTTTGTGTGTGGATGTATCACTGGGGAGAGCACAGAACACTGTTTACCTTCCCACTGGAGTGGTACCTGTTTATCTACTTGCAATTTCTTCCTTTCGAACTGCTAGGTTGGCAGGAGCTGGGACAGAGACAGGAGCTCACTCCATCGTTCAGTACTTGGTTTTTCAGTTCGGCATCTGGACCACTTGAACCACCTCAGTCTAGGCATGCCTGCCATGTATCCATGAAAATGTTTGCAGGTGCAGACAGCGCTGGCTCTTTGGCTGTGAACAGAGATGAGCACTGAACCCTAGAGTCGGATACAAATGGATTTCGAGCAAGGGTGACCTTTACCTTTACTATCATTGGGGAGGCAGTTTTCGTTTTGCGCCATGACATAATAATTGGCTGTCCCAAATTCTTTACTACTAAAACACATTGTGTATCAGTTCCCTCCCTTCATACCCAAATGTAATATAACACCCCTGAGGTAAATTTCTAGCCTGTTGCTCTGCAGGGCAGAACCACGTCCTTAGCTACAACAGTTAAGAATATACTCATCACTGTGGGATTTACTATAAGCTGTAGCACTTAAGGGGTCTTATGTGCTAAAGAGACACTATCAATGCTACTGTCAATCACACTTTGTTCTCAGAGCGGGTTATTTTAAGCCTCAGATCCTCAGACTGGCAAACTCTGTCTGCCTTCCACTTTTTGTGTGACTTTGTGTTTCAAAACCCCAAGATAATCCATCCAGACAGATTTAGGGGTGGGGAGACTCTTGCTCACCTGTTTATTTAAGGCATCCTGTGTACATTTCTTTCCTCAGCTTTGTTAGTGAGCAGAGATGAACAATGTTTTTGAAGTGGAATCTGAAGTGATATGATGAATGTAGTAAAACAATCACAACACAAAACCAGGCCTAGTTGTTTGTACACCATGATTCTTCAGAAGTAGTGAAAGGGTTTAAATTTTAATTCCATTAGGATTTCCATTTTATTTCCTCCCTTTAACCTTGCACTTTAAACCAGAATTCTGGTATCTCTTAAGCCCTTTAGCTATAGATCTGAAAATATAATCTTAGGGATCAATAAACAGTTGGTTCACTTGTTTTAAATAAAGAATTAGATGCCATTTACAATAAATGATTTAGAATCTAAACCCTCCAAAACAAATACCATCTACATTTTGGTTCACTACAGTGCCAACATTGCGTACTGCAAGATTGATTTCCAACATTGATTCTTACACCCCATTTTGAGAGACTGCACTGTTCAAATGATTTAAATACATAATACTGTTTCATTAATTAGATTTCTCTTCTGTTTCTGCTTTCGTGAAGGAAAAACAGCTGTGGTTTTTTCTTTGGACAACTTCTTTTTCTTGTTTTTGAGCCACTGTGAAATTGTTTACAAGCACTTGAGGAGGAGACATTAAAGAGCCCTCAGTAGTCTCCACTTAACAAAAGTTAATAGTATCATTGTAATAAGCATCGCCTGTGAGTCAGCATCTTTAAGTATCTCAAAGCCATCTCTGTACTCTTATCTCCATATAAATTAACAAAAGAAGATCCTACTGTCTCAATGAGCACATACCAGATTTTTTAAAACCCTGATCAAGAAAAACTTTATGAACACGAAATAGGATATACTGTATTACATACTTATTGTATAATAATAATCATGTGCCATCAAATCAATTCCCACTTATAGAAGGAATACTTGGAAATGGTTTACCATTACCTTCTTCTGGGTTGCATTTTGATCAAGGCCACACAAGAGACACAGTGGGGAACAGATCTCCAAGATACCTAAAACACTGAGCTATCTAAACCTACATTTATTTTGGGATTTATTTATTTATTGAAGAAAGGGTAAAGTGTTGCTCCCTTTTCACCACTATGATTGTGCTATGCACCTCTTCTTAATTCACAGTGAAACTGAATTCAATAGCGAGTGAACAGATCTGCCTTGTGGGGCTGGGAGAAGCCATCTCTTTCTCGTCTGCTGATTAAGCGTCTAATGGAGTGGAAGCCCCTGACTGGTAGCCAAGTCCAGAGACAGTTAGAGGATATAAAGCAGGCCCTGAGGAAGATAAGGGAGAAGGTGGAGATGGAGGTGTAGGTTAGGTACAATATTTCTCCCCCAAAGTATGGAAGGATGAGGAAGACAAGCCCAAGTGGGGTGACTCCTACAAAAGAACCTAAAAGTAGCTACTGAGCTGACTTAGACCCCCTAGAATCATGATGGTGAACCTTGGCACTCCAGGTGTTCTTGGACTTCAATTTCCAGAAGCCCAAGTCTATGTGAATCTACACAAATGGGTTTACTGTGTGTACAGCCCATGGCGTGAAAATGTTGAGAACCCCTGGAGTAGACCATACTGCCAGAGACTCAATGCTGAGCATCAGGTGGTGGTTAACTAACCTGACAACTCTGAGGACTAGTGGCCTTGGTGAAGTCCACAGGGAAGGGTGATGGTCCCCAAGTGGATTAAATCCCACTTGAATCCATTTTGATGGAGGGCAGCAGCTTCATCAATGCTGGCTTGGGGCTGAGGAGGACTTTGCGTGACAAATGGGCTCAGGACCAAAATGGGGCTCAAGGAACTGGATCAGTCGTATGGGTATCACACTGTGATGCAGAAGGCAGATGAAAGACAGCATTCATTATACAGCATTTGCAGGACAGTCTTCATGGCTGATCGTAATGATGATTGCCAATATTCAGAATGGGATACGGCACAAGAAGAAGAAGAAATATATATGTTGATTATTTTGGGATATTTTTTCTTACTGACAAAATATTGGAAAGTAGAGGAAACTTTATTTACTGAAAAAACGAAAATGCTGATCTGTTTTCCCTTGAACATGAATACATGAAAAACAACTCTTATTGTTCTTCAAATAAAGTGTTGGAAATTCAAAGAAGGGTTCTTGAGAGGCTATCACGGCCATATTCCTTTGTCACTATGTTATCTACCAATCAATTATCTATCCATCCATCCATTTATTATTTGGCTATCCTGAAACCAAATATTCTCTGGAACAGTTTAAAACAACTTAAAATCACAATAGGACATATTAAGAAGCAACAACTGGGGTACACAGAAAGAGCCTCCTCAAAGATTGTAGTATTTTTGAACCATAATTGGGCATGCTACATGCAACAACCACCTTGTGCTGACTAATCTTTCTCACACTAGGTCAGGTGAAAGGAACTATGGAATGAATTCACCAAAAAGGTGGCTTCATTTTGGCAGGTTCACATCTGGCCTAAACATGGAAGAGGAAGAAGAAACATCAACTAGGAAACAGTAGTATCAAACAATATTTTTTTTAAAAAAGAATAGATCAAACGGTTAAGATATTATAGCAATATTCAGTTAGAGATAACAACAACAAAAACCAGCTAATTCTATGGGAATGCTGTTACAATGTACAGTCAAACCTCGCATAAAGAGCGTTTCACTTAAAGAGCAACTCACTTAAAGAGCAGAATTTTCTCTGAATGTTCGCTTCGCTTAACAAATAAAACCAACCAAAAACTCGCTTAACAAATAAATCGGGGTTTGCAATCCCCCCCACAATTGGTCACTTCGCTTAAAGAGCAAAGTTGCTTAAAGAGCAATCCTATGCAACGCATTATGCTCTTTAAGCGAGGTATAACTGTATACCGTATATACTCAACTATAAGTAATCCTGAATATAAGTTGAGGTACCTAATTTGGACTCTAAAACTAGGAAAATAGATTGACCTGACTATAAGTTGGGGGTGGAAAATGGAGCAGCTGCTAGTGAGTTTCAGCAATTAAAATACTGTACATGAAAATGCGGTACAATTAATTTATTCAGACATTTGTGTGGGTATGCTTCCAAATATTTATGGTAGTGTTAGTGCTTTAAAAAAATGTACATTTGAATGTGCACCACTGTGGTTTTAAGACCCTTGGTGTTGTTGACCTGAGTATAAGTTGAGTCACTTTTTTTGGATCTCATTTTGGAGGCTAAAAAACTAGACTTATACTCGAGTATATTGTATATACAGTAATTTAGACTTTCAGTTCACAGAGATCCTTGTTGCTCTATATCAGGGGTTCTCAACCTTTTCAAGCCGGGGGCTGGGTCATGCTCTCTTATTCACCTTCAAGGGCCGGACAGCCATTTTGTCCTGCCTGCACATTCGGGGTGTCCATTTTGTCTCAACTGCTTCAAAGGGGCAGCCATTTTGTTTCTTGAATGCCCTTAGAGGGGTGGGGGCCCACATGAAATGGTGCTGCAGGCCAGATTTGGCCCACGGGCCTTAGGTTGGGAACCTCTGTTCTAAATGAAATGCAAAATTATTTATATGCCTCACTTCAAAAACTGTCAAGTTATTAGAATAGTCATGTTCCAGTGGCTTTAACAAATCAAATGCCAGGAATTTTAAGTAGGTATCCAAATGTAAGGAAAACCCAGCTCATGCAGAGCTAAACAAGACAATGATAATAACAATATGAATACTTACAGAAAGCTTTTCTCTTACATATTTGGGAAAGACCAATGTTTTGCAATAAGTATGAGTGGGGGGGGGAATCAGGGAAAATGCTCCCATGGAAAGGGAGTAACTAGAATGTAATCGTTGCTGAGAATTATTCTGTCGCCCTGATTCTTGAAAGGAAGTCAAGCAGAGAAATGAGTCCTTCTATTGCAACACATGCCTTCAAGGCATTTGCAAGAATATTACTTATTTAACTTATGCTATTTATTAGGCACCTTTTTATACAGGACCCTCAAGGCAAATATGTTCTTCAGGAAGCCTGTTGCTACTGTTGGTTCTTACATCCTAGGCGGGTAAACAGGCTTGTGTTTTGCAATAAGAACTAGTGTGACAACATTGCTTTAAGGCTGAAAAGGTAAAGTGATCTCTCACCTTTCCGATAATCCTGCTACAATTTGGCAGGGCTTTCCTTTGTGGACAGCTTTCTCTTAAATTAAAGTTGTGAGACCCTATCTAGAAATGTCTGTACAGTGGTAAAAGTGCCAGTGTTTTGTAGTTGCTGTTTTTACAATCTGCCACTTAATGGAAAATAGAAGCTTAAATTCATTTACCCAGGCTTGCTTTTAATTGTGTATTGTAATACTCAAAACTTCCAGGAAAAACAAGAGGGAGAGATCACAGGGTATTCACAAGCACTGAGTCTGGGTCAACCCAAGTCATTTTATTGCCTGAGGCAAAGCAACAGATAACATCCCAGCCACTAAAATTAAGGTGTGGAATTACCAAAGCGAGCAGTTTATTTTAGCACAGGAGGCAGACAATAGAATCCTGTCTGGTAGGTCTATCTGAGAGATAGAATGGCTTGCCTAAGATTAGCCAGTGGAGTTCATAGTTCAGAGACAATCTCAACCTGGTTTTCCCACATCTTCCTCCATTATGGCATCCTAATTTACCACACTAGCCTCAGGGAGGCACAGAACCACCAAACACAGTCACCTTCTCCCCTCCCCTTCATGTGATTATAACCACACAAGGTAAAATGAAGGAATAAGCTTCTTCTTCTGCCATATCTGAAAATTGGTGATCCTCATGGTGATCAGCCATGAAGATGGATTCAAGTGGGATTTAATCTGCTTGGAGACCATCCCCTGTGGACTTGGGCATCCAAGGCTGTTAGTCCTCAGGGTTGTCAGGTTAATTAACTGCCACCTGACACTCAGTGTTGAGTCGTTAGCAGTATGGTCTATTCTATTACCGTAGCAGGACAATAAAGAATGAACTACCTTATTTTTTTGGACCATAAGATGCACTTTTTTCTCCCAAAAAGTGTGTGTGTGTGTGGGGGGGGGAATGAGGGTGCGTCTTATGGTCCGAAGGTTCAGAATATTTTTTCCTTGTTTTCTTGCTCTAAAACTGGGTGCGTCTTATGGTCAGGTGCGTCTTATGCTCTGAAAAATATGGTATATCTTCTAATTAGGTTGAACCAGGTCCTTCAAAACTCAGAAGGATGACTGAATATTTGAACAAAACATGGCAAGTGAGCTTCTGCCACAACTCTGCTGCTCAAATTACAGACATTTGTATACACAGGAGTCTCTAAACTTTTTAAGCCAGGGGCCAGTCTACAGCCTAGCAGTTCAAAAGCAAGAAATTGCAAGTAGATAAATAGGGACTACTTCATGCCTGCCATATGTAGCAGCAGCAGCAGCAGTACAATTTCTATAACGCCCTACTCGGTTGGACCAACTCAGGGCGGTTCACAACACATATAAAGTTACAGATTCGTAAACACAACATGTAAATATTACAAATAATCACCATCAATACCACAAAACATCAAAAATCACAATATCATTACAGCATCGAAAATTCTATAGGCATCAATAACAAGTAATAATCAAAAATTCCAAATCATAATCAAGTTCACACAAAGATGATAAAAATTACAAATTACAAAGATTACAAAAGGTGACAAGCCTCTCTGATCGGCTGCAGATTACAAGATTACAAAAGGTGACAAGCCTCTCTGCCCGGCTGCAGATGTTCCCAGCGGCGGCAGAGTGAAACAGTCTTGCCGCCGCGTGGCTTTTAAAGCCCCAGCCTGGGCGGGACCCCAGTGCAGGTGGAAGGACCCCAGTGTGGTGGCGGCCTCTCCACCTAGCCACAGATGTTCCCGTATATGTCCACAGAAACATCTGCAGAATGCAGATGTAGACAGCACTGGCTCTTTGAGCACTGAACTCTAGAGTCGGATGAATGGCTTTTGAGCAACAGCGACCCTTACTTTTACCTTACTCAAGCATGGTGGCTACACAGACCTAAATCTAACCTTAGCTTCTCCTATAGCCTTGATCTTATACTTTCTGACTTCCACTTTTCACCACACATGAAGCAAGACTTGGATAAACAACATCTACTGAGACAACAATATGGGAAAGGCAATTGCAAAACAATGAAAAATCTACCTATATATCAGGAAAATTATATTGCACTGTTAGGAGGGGAGACTGTTCTGAAAAATGACATATCAACTAAAAGAGGAAATTCTGGTTTGTGTTTTCTTTTTAACCTTTTAATGTCTCAAACTGTTAGCAAGTTCTGCATGAATAGGCAAAAACTTTCATTCAACCTTCCTAATTTGAACTATAGTACATGAAGGTTAAAACCTTGCATCAAGTTGGCAAGCTTATTATTTTTATACCCCTTTCCCATAATTGCTACACTCAGAAAGAATTCACAGGAGGCAATATTTACAATGTAACAATTACCACTCATTATAAAACTGTATAAGCAATTGAAACAATCCAAAAGCAATTTCCATAATTAACAAAAAATATTCAGTTGTTAATAGTTTGCTATATTAGAATCACCAGTACTGTACTCTAACAATACTGACTATGAAGTCCTCCTTCATTTAGCTAAGAAAACAAAAATGAACACCAAAGAAGTATTCAGACACGTCAAAAGTAAAAACAACAAAAAATAAAGACAAAAACATTGTGGCATCTTAAAGACTAACTGCTATGTTTTAATGTGAGCTTTCATGGATCAGGTCCACTTCGTCAGACATAAGAATGGGACTACATGGTGAGCATCAAAATGAACAGATAGTGAATCATTGAGTCAATGGAGAATTACCCATCTTGTGATGACATAAGACCCTTTGGGGATTCAGTCCTTTTACCAACGGAAATTAGTTCAGTAGCCATGGAAGGTGAGTACACAAAATAAAGGTGAATTCAAGTACCAGTGTAATAGGCATAGTACTGTAATTATTTTCTTCTTTTTCCTTACTTCCTCTTTTATCCCTTTGGGTGTTGAGGAAAGTAATTAGTTTTAACTATAAAGAAGGAGATATTTTTCTCCCAAAATATTCTTGATACAGTATTACCACTAACTCCAGTGACTGGAGGGTATTGGAAATTAGAGTCCAAACTGAAGCTTCCAAAGGTTAGTACCACATGCCAGGTCACCTTTAATTTAAGTGGCTCTCCTCCACTCATCCCTTTCCAGAGTTGTTGGAATTACAATTTCCATTATCTTCAGTCAACACTGGCTTCCAAGTTGAGGAAGCCTGATTTGGATATTTCCTCTGCAAGTGTTTCATGCCCTTTGCAGTAGGCCTGCTTCAAGAAATGGCTTGAAAATTCAAGCAATCCCTCTGACTAAACTATGAAAGCAATTTGCAATCATGAATGTGGATAACTGCTGTTTTAAACGCTAACATTGCAAAAATCTGTACACGTACCAATGCAAAGAAATACTTTAAATGTCAAGAACCGAAAATGTAACAGACTTTTTAAATCCATGCAGGGCTTTAATGTGATTTCTTTATTAATAACACCCCCTACAGACTTTTGCTTGGAACTGTTTCTACTATGACATGGAATCATCTGAGGTTAACTCTGAAAGTACGGGTTAATTTTTGTGTGTGTTTGAAATGACCACTGTAGACAATAGAAATTTTTGAAGTGGCATTTTTAAATTTAATAATGTCACAAAAAACCTTGGCTAATATTCAAACCTTTGTGATGTGTGTCCAGCATGGGAAGATGTATAAATGTATGCCATGAAAATCTACTCTTATGTCTAATGAAGTGGACTTGCTCCATGAAAGTGAACATTAAAATACAGGAGTTAGTCTTTAAGGTGTCACAGCATTTTATTTGTCTTGTATTGTTTACTCTCTGATATGTAGACAATAGGTTTCTTAAGCTTCCTGTTTATACAGTCAAACCTCGCATAAAGAGTGCCTCGCTTAAAGAGTAACTCGCTTAAAGAGCAGAATTTTCTCTGAATGTTCGCTTCGCTTAACAAATAAAACCAACCACAAATTCGCTTAACAAATAAATCGGGGTTCGCAATCCCCCCCACATTTGGTCATTTACAATGGTGTTTCGCTTAAAGAGCAAACTCGCTTAAAGAGGAATCCTGTGGAACGCATTATGCTCTTTAAGCGAGGTACAACTGTATATCCTTGACACTTACTTTGCTGCAAAATGAAAGCTAAAATCTAATAGCAAATTGAAACTAGAGTAGACCCATTGAGTCAGTGGAACTTACTGAGACACACCAAATCCCTACTGATCCAACAGGGTTACTCAAGTTGCAGTGTAATAGTTTTCAGCCAATGTTTGCTTTTTAAAAAAGGTTGTGAGGAGTTTTAGCTCTTTTACAGTAAGTAGGGCTTCTATAGTATTCTGCAGTGTGATTTATTTGAACTGTACTAGGGACTGAGATGGTTCAAGTGGTTAAGACACTGAACCTGACAACTGGAAGGTTGGCAGGTCAGCAATTTGAGACTCAAATACTGCATGGTGGAATGAGCTCCGGTCTCTGTCTCAGCTCCTGCCAACAGAGCAGTTTGAAAGCAAGAAATTGCAAGTAGATAAACAGGTACCACTTTGGTGGGAAGGTAAACAGCGTTCTGTGCACTCCAATGTCTAGACATGCCTGTCACATGTCCACGGAAACGTCTGCAGACGCAGACAGTGCTGGCTCTTTGGCTGTAAACAGAGATGAGCACTGAATCCTAGAGTTGGATACAACTGGCTTCCAGGCAATGGCCTTTTCTTGTACTAGAATAAATCATGTTCTCGTGCATTTCATATTTTGACTTCAATTTAAAGCTTACCACCACAGGTTTTATCAATAATTTTGTCTGATACACGAGGACATCTGTGTAATTCTACAGTATTTGCATACACAGTACAGTACTGTGATCCTATTAATGACGAATCAGGCATGCCTTATACTGGGAGCAGTGGTATTTAAAAACCAAATAAACTGATATATCACAACAGCCTTAAAACACAAGGTTATTCAAATCTGCCTATAAGAGCACCCCACTGTGGAGTGCTTTCTAGTGTATGTTAAGAACTTCAAGCCCTCTACTAGTCTTATTTTTATGAGCTGCTCTGGCCCTCCTCCAGAGATCAATGACTTGCCCATCTTAAAATGAGAACAATCACTAAATTGTTTGCAGGTTTATTAATAATCAGAAATCCATTGCCAGGATTCTGTGTTTAATCATTCTAAGTTATTGTTGCATAAACATGATGTGAACTATCACATGTACTGTGCACAGTTTATGGCACTGTGAAAATGATGTTAAGTAACACAATTGCAAGTTCAAGTTCAGTCAAAAAGTACAAATAAAACATTTAGGTCAGGGATTTTCAACCTGCAGCCCTGATTGTTAGAAGGTTGCCCTTGCTCAAAAGCCAGTTGTGTCTGACTGTAGAAGGTGGTGCCCATCTCCGTTTACAACCAAAGAGCCAGAGCTGACTGCACTTGCAGATATTTCCGTGGTCATATGGCAGGCATGACTAAATGCTGAAACACATGGAACATTGTTAGCTTTCCTGCCAAAGCAGTACCTATTTATCTACTTGCAATTTCTTGCTTTCGAACTGCTAGGTTGGCAGGAGCTGAGACGGAGTGGGGGCTCAACTCTGTCGTGCAGCACTCAGGTCTTGAATTGCTGACCTGCTGAGCTTCTGATTGTCAAGTTCAGCATCTTAACTACTAAGCCACCATGGCCCACCGATTATTACAGCTAATCATTTAAAGCAGGGGTTCCCAGCGTTTTCCAGGCATAGGTCCAACCATGCCCCCTCAGACAGCAGAGTGGGTTGGACAAGTGGTTTCCCCTTGCTGTAAACAATGCCGTAAAACGCATCTGCGGCTGCCGTAAACATGGTTATGACAGCCACTGGTGCGTTTATGGTGTGTTTTTGGCTGTTTTCTCCACTTCCGCCACTTCTGGCCATGGCGGGAGTGAGGGCAGCGGGCCACATGAAATGGTGCTGAGGGCCGTAAGTTGTAAACCCCTGATTTAAAGCAATGTAGACAGGTGGGAAAAGTGCAGGAAGGAGAAAAATTTATTGGCTGAAGAACTGGATGAGAAATGCCATGATGACACCCAGCTTCCAGTAGGAAGTAAAATATATTTGTGTGATGTAGCGAGCATCAAATAAACTCACATTCCACATTAACCCTTCAGCAGATGTTTGGACTGCAGGGGCTCTAGTGGCTAAAATGCTGACTGGAAGGTGGGAGGTCGGCAGTTCAATTCCCGAGTACTGCAGGATGGAATGAGTTCCCGTCTTTGTCCCAGCTCCTGCCAACCTAGAAGTTCGAAAGCATTAAATTGCAAGTAGATAAATAGAGACCACTTCAGTGGGAAGGTAAACAGTGTTCCGTGCACTCCAGTGTCTAGTCATGCCTGCCACATGACCATGGAAACGCTGACAACGCTGGCTCTTCCACTTTGAAACAGAGATGAGCACTGAACCAGTTGGTTTTTGAGCAAGGGAAACCTTTACCTTTACCTAGATGTTTGGAAAGCACATGTCGTAAAGGAAGCAGACCAACCTTTCTATCGTTATGTAGGAGTGATAGTAGGAAAAGGGGTGATGCTCCTGTGTCGATGAAACCTCTCTGCATAAGCCAGAAACTTGATTTTCTTCCAATTCTGCCTGAACAGGTCCAACGGGCTTCCCCTTCAGACTATCACTTTCATATATTGAAAACCACAATGGCGGGCCTACCCTTCCCTCCACATGTGTGGTCCTCAAATGCTTACCAAATGACTGAACAGGGTTAAATTAAGTCAAAGACTTCCTTTCTCTCTTTTTTCCTTTCTTTTTTTTACAGCACTATTTATTATGCTGGCATGATTTATACCAAACAAATCCAGACTAGACAGATACAAGGGCTTAAGTGACAATTTACTATTGTTCATTAGCAGGGGTAACTGGGGTTGATTATCCCTTATGACGGCGAGTTTATGAAAGAAATCATACTCAGTGAACAGTATAATTTTCCATTTATTAAATAATCAATTTGATTTTCATGAGGAAAGAGATCTTTTTTTGCTTTTCAAAAACCCTTTGCATACTATTTTTAGACAACACATTTTTAGGCAGACATCCTCCTGTGTGGGTATAGCAAAACTTTCAGTTTTTTCTAAGTCTGGATTGAAAAATTATAATATTAAAAACCTGCTCATCAAACTGTTGACCAAGAATTTTAAAACTGATCAGTCTGACCAATGACTGATAGCAGTCCTGCTCTAATGCCCCTCTCCCAAATATTACGGCTACTTGTTGAGCTATGCTGAATTCTACCCCCACCCTTCTGAAAATTTGTTTGAAGCCCCCCCCCCCCCATCCATGCTGACTTTTCAAAACCTGACAGTTCTACTGATTTTAATAAGTCACTCGCTGACTTGCTAGCACAATGATGGTGAACCTTTTAGAGATCAAGTGCCCAAACAGGGGGCAGAGTGAACTCTGTGCTGGGGGAGGGAGGAAGTGCTCCCATTGGGCTGCTGGGCAGAGGGGCAGGGTGAACTCTGTGCTGAGGGAGGGAGGAAGTGCTCCCATTTGGCTGCTTGGCAGAGAGGCAGGGCGAACTCTGTGCTGGGGGGAGGAAGGAACCCCTCCCATTAGGCTGATGAGCTGGGCGAACTCTGTGCTCTGGCGATGGCACACGTGCTAACAGAGAGGGCCACCACTGTGCTACCATATTCTATATTAAGCACACCTGCCCCCCAAGTCTTGCTGATAATGTGATTTTGGAGGGTGTGTGTGTTAACAACTGTAAAGTGGCAAAAACTTTGATGTGTTTTTACAGTTGTAGCTCCTGTGCCTTCTAGCCTGATGCAACAACTCATTGGCTTTTACTGTCTAAGCAGGGCTACCTTTTGCTTTTGCACAGGAAGGACAGTTGTCCAGGGAGCACCTAACTTTATGTCTTGCCTTTCTGTCATGTACAATCCAAGGACCCCACCACTAGTTGACTAATTTTGAAAATGCAAGCTAGACAGGCAAATGGACAGAGAGAGAGAGACTGTGCATTGACAAAGGAAGAGAAATAACCTCCCTCTTCAATGCGGCCAGCAATATAACTTCTACCTCCCATCCATGGTGAGTATTGTTGACATTCTTCTGAATTCCATCATTAAAACTTGAAAATGGATTAGTGCAGGTGTTCCCAACCTAAGGCCCATGGGCCAGATCTGGTGCCCCCACCCCTCCAAGGGGATTAGAAAAACAAAATGGCTGCCCCATTGAAGCTGTTGGGACAAAATGGCTGTCTGGCCCTCAAAGCTGACTGAGAGAGTGTGACCCGGCCCCTGGCTTGAAAAGGTTGGAAACCCCTGGATAATCGGGAGTAGTGGCTTTGTTCATTCAAATTCCTGAGATCTGAGAGCAAAGAGTGAGAACAACAGAAGAGTCTGAGACCAAGCCAGACAATGTTGAGGGTAAATGTGCAATTCTCCTTAACTTTTAAAAAAAGCAACCATAAATTCAGCTGCAACCACTTCCTTGCAGTCTGAAATAGCTCAGTGGTTTAGGTCTGTGGCCAGAGACTAGGAGTTCGATTCCCCACTGTGCCTTCTTGACATGGGCAGGGCTTGATGATCCAGAACGTCCCTTCTAGCTCTGCAGCTCTAAGAAATGGTATATTCCAGAAAAAGCATTGCTGATTTGTTCAACAGGACTTTATTCCTTGCTGTTGGCTATTTAAGGGAATCCCATTCACCTCAAAAGCTTTAGGAGAATGACTGCACAATCAAGATATACTGAGGTGCAACAGAAAACAGAATCTTCATAGCAAAAATTAATGGATACACCAAAGTACTGCATAGAATAATATATCTTCTATAATTTTCATCTTGCATCATTGCTATAATGTTCATCATGCCCAATAGAAGAAAATGGAGTCCATCCCTAATAAAAGTTACGGATTAACTGCCTACTTTGCAGCATGGAAAAACCTGATCCCTGTTTTTCAATCTCCTCCGTTCCTCTCTGCCTCCTGGAAGACAACAGGAAAAGGTTACAGTAACACATTCACTCGAAGGCTTCCTGATGTTTTACAGGAATCTGCGTAGAATTTCTGGCTCCACAATGAAGACTGTGCAGCTGAAATTACAGCTGCAGACAGTCACATGACTACCCAAACCACTAGAGACTTTTAAATTAAGGTTACCATCTTGTGACATGCAAGAAATCCTCATTCTTTAAGGCCCGTATTATTGTTTCCAAAACAAACAAACAAAATCCATCTCCCGTTCATCTACAAGCAGGGGGAAGCATGCATCATGTCCCAAAATGTACAAGGAACCAGACAACTACCTTCTTTGACTGTTCTTTAGAAAGATGACTCACAGCATATTTCTGGAATCTGCTGTGACAGGGCAAGATAGCCATTAAAAAGATGTAGATCAATTCTTGAAGGACAGATAAGGCTGACATAGGCTTCTGCTCAAAATGCTACATAATAATAATTTTGTGTCAGAAATTATTCTGGATTGAAAGGATTTTTGCAAAAGAAACTCCACTCAGGGAATGCCCAAATGAGGCTCCTTTCATGTCCCCAAGAGAAGATTCAAAGATCATATTTATTTGTTCCATTTACATCCCATCTTTTCTCCAGTGAGCTCAAGGCAGCATATAAGGCTTAACTCCTCACCTTTTTATCCTCAAAACAATGTTGTAAGGGGATGCTCTAGGGCAGGGGTCAGCAAACATGGCTCTTGAGATGTGTACTGATGTGGGCTTCTGGTAACTGAAGTCCAAGAACACCTGGAGAGCAAAATTTGATGACCCCCTGATCTAGGGTGCAAACATTCTGTGGTTATCAATGAGTTTCATGGACAAATAGGGATCTGAACCCAGATTTCTTTGAGCAGCTCAGAAACTACAAAGCTTTTCCATTCATTTCCTGTCTCTGGCCTTCCATAATGATGTGGTTGGCCAGCTTAGGAAACAGGATGGTGGACAATATAGACCTCTCATCTAAATTAGCACAACCCCTGCCTTTGCACATCACAAATTATATTTGCAACTGTGCCATGGTGGTTTAGTGGTTAAGACGCTAAGCTTGATAACCAGAAGGTCAGCAGGTCACCAGTTTGAGTACTGCAAGACATAGTGAGCTCCCATTGTCTGTCCTATCTCATGCCAACCTAGCAGTTCAAAAATAAGAAATTGCAAGTAGATAACTAGGTATTGCCTTGCTAGGAAAGGTAACAGTGTTCTGTGTGATTTGGCATCTAGTCATGTCTGCCACATAACCACGGAAATATCGGCAGAGGCAGACAATGGAGATGAGCACTGCCCCCTAGAGTCAGACACGACTGGCTCTCAAGCAAGGGAAACCTTTACCTTTACAACATAGGTTCTCTGTGGATCTGGACACAATAACTCAAGTTGGGTAAGCTGGTTCTGCTATCATCCTGTCAAGGAAATACATACAAGCAACGAAAAGGGACTTGGTATGTTAAGAGTCAAAGGAAACTGGTTTTTCTAAGAAGACATTAACCAAATTCAGTTCTTCCCTGCTACACTGCTTGCCTCTGTTCTGCCAAAGAACATTCCTTTGACCATACACTGAGTGCTTCCATTCCCCTGCAAATAGTTACAAAGAAGCATCTCCACAGCAAGCTTTGAAGTAAGAATTTGAAGTAGGGTTCATGGAAATGAAGGTGCAGCCTCTACTACAGATTCAGCACATGGCCTTGGGCAAATCACTGCTCGCCAGAGGCTACAACATTTACTCTCTCTTTTTTACCACAGCTCCCAAAATCTTCCAGCTCAAGGATTCTGCGAGTTTTGTCCCCCTGCTCCCAAAAGACTACCTTTTTCTGAGTCACCTCCCAACATGAGTCATCCATTTATAACACGGGTCTAACAGTAACTTTGCAACGGCAAGTTAAATGCAAATTTTGGAAAGTAAAACAGAGGCTCCTTTGCTGCCAAAAACTCATTTTGAGACTTTGAACTGGACTGCAGTGGCTTAGTGGTTCAGAAGCTGAACAGGAAGGTCGGCAGGTCAGCAGTTCGAGACCTGAGTGCTGCACAGCAGAGTGAGCTCCCATCTCTGACTCAGCTCCTGCCAACCTAGCAGTTCGAAAGCAAGAAATTACAAGTAAACAAATAGGTACCACTTCAGTGGGAAGGTAAACCGCTCTGTGCACTCCAGTGTCTAGTTATGCCTGCCACATAGCCATGGAAATGTTTGCATATGCAGACAGCTTTGGCTATAAACGGAGATGAGCACCAAACCCTAAAGTCGGATACGATTGGCTTTCAAGCAAGGGAGACTTTTACCTTTAGTACTATAACTTATCCTGTGAGACAAATTTCATAACACCATAATTAAGAATTCTGGGTTCTAATGACTCTCAATATCTAGTTAAGAGCCAAACAAAAGTTGTTTTCTAAAACCATTTTTCATTATCAGTTGAAATCCAGCTTATGTGATTTGTGAACGGCAAGGGATTTGATTTTTTTTGTTTTTATTTCCTGAACTAAAATTTATTGTTTTTAAAAACCTAGATGGTTTTGTCTTATTTCATTTATAACGAATCCAAGGGGTGGGGAATCATTTGTGATAGCAAAATACAATGCTTCAGTCAGAACTAAGTTATTTTTTCAAGCAGTCCTAAAGCAGGGATCATTAGCTCATTACAATTTTGACCTGTAACAGCTGCTGCATTTCTCTCCAAAATAAATAACTCAGCATGAAGCAAAGGTGTAAGCTTTCAAAACAAACCCCACTTCTGCTGGATTCTAAAATCTCAGCACTTGCAGTAGCAACATTTATTTGAGTGTGTTGTAATTTCGTTCCCATGGCAGAATTTTAAAAACATGAAAGAGGAGGAAGCTTTGAAGAAGGTCTTAGAAACAAATGTGTTAGAAGAAGGGTCAACAAGAGTTTAACTCCCTCTGTCCAATGTCACCTTTCCACTTCCCCTGCAATTTTTCAGTTTAGATCTCATGCATCATCTCCAAGTTACTAGAACAGCATAAAGCATATTAAATTCAAGTACAGTATAACCGTTCAGTTCTATGGATGCCGCACGCACATCATGTCAATTTATGTGAACCACTTTGCCCTGGAATTCATGTTTTCCAGATGTACACAATTCTCCTCTTTTACATATAGTGCCCTGAATCCTATTGGTGTTTGTGTAACATTGGTGTGACTTGCTACAGCTATTTGATAAGGTGCCAAGGCAGAGCTTAATTGTGTAGCTAGACATGTCAGCAGACGTGTGGCTGAGGTACGCCTCAATTAGCTGCAGCAAGTTAAGCCAATCTTATGCAAACACCGGCCAGTACGCAACAAACACAACTCATTTCCAGAACATGGACTGGAGACACTGTAATTGGTCATTCCACACACCCACACACACCCTTTTGAATTTGAAGCTCAGAATATTATTCATTGGAAATAATATTGGAAATTTATTTATTTTTCATACTTCTATACTGTCCTCCTCACCAGGGTGACCCAAAACACTACATAATACAATCCAAACCCATCACCCCAGAGCTTCAGAATCCCAACTATATAAATTTAAATTTTCAAGATTTTAATTTTTTTTTAAATCAGTCAATTCCCATCATAATTAAAATATTAAAAACTAAGTCACAGAGATAAAAGATTAAAAAATTAAAAGACCAGGGGAGAGAGGGAGCTCAAACTAACCAGCGAGCTGGGGTCAGGACCCCATACCTGTCCTGCCACCCATGTTTTTAAGTTCTTCCTAAAAGACAACAAGTCCATCTGTAGACGTAGCTCAGTTGGTAGGAGGTTCCATAGGGCCGGAGCAGACACAGAAAAGGCCCTCCTTCTAGTGCCAGAGAAATGTGCCTCTCTAGAGAGCCTCTCCGATCTGCTCTGGAGAGTAGATACTGCAGTTAACTAACCTGACAACCCTGAGAACTTGGGTGCCAAAATCCACAGGAAAGGCGATGATCCCCAATTGGATTAAATCCCACTTGAACCTGTCTTGATAGAGGGCAGCAGCTTCATCAATACTGGCCTGGGGCTGATGAAGACTTTGTGTGCCAAAAAGGCTCAGGACCAGAAAGTGATTCGCGGAACTGGCTCAGTGGTACGGGTGTCACTCTGCAATGCGGAATGCAAATTGAAGGCTGCTATATTATAATGTTTCCAGGTCAGTCTTCATGGCTAATCACTATGATGATCACCAATACAGTATTTGCAGTTGGATATGACACTTGAAGGAGAAGGAAATGGGCATGCAGTTAATGGTCAAGAAGCTGTTGGGTTAAATTGTGCAGCTTACTCCAGAGGGGAAAATCCATGGAGCTGAACTATGTATTTCATATGTAGAGGTTATCACTGGGCAGCCTAATGCTTAGGACAAACACAGAAATACAGCTGTGGGTTTGAATGGTTTGTGGAACCTACTCTGCCTTTATTCCACTCAGCCCACACATGGAATACAGTCACTGAGAACAAAAGAGTTTCCCATCCCTGTTTTCTGCATTGGCCTCTCACAGTATTTGCAATTCTGAGAGTTCAAAAATAGTAGAGAGTTTGAGAAATCAGGGAGGCCGAGTATATTGATCATAGGTCCACAAGCTTTTATAAATCCTAATTATTTTGTACTGTTGAGTCAATTCCAACTTACAGTGATCCTTTCCAAGGATTTCTAGATAGAGAATACACAGAAACAGTTTACCATTCCCTTCTTCTGGGGGCACCCTATGACAGTGCAGCTTCCCAAGCCTGGCTCACCTCTCAGGAGGGACACGAGGGAATCTAACTCCTATCCTCTGGCTCTGCAGAGGAGCTATCCAGCCAGCCATAAAATTGTATTGTTTAATTCCCTAAAAAGTACAATGAGACAGTGACATTAACATTTTCCCAAATGCAGGATAAAACCCTAGGGTAGGCCCTGCCTTTTCAGGCATTCTCCTTACCCCACACAGGGATACGAGCAGTGATGGGATGTAACAAGTTCTCACCAGTTCTCCAGAACCGGTAGTAACTTTTCCCAGTGTCCCAGAGAACCTGTAGCAGCTTTTGGGGGGAACCACCTTCGGGGCTTACCTTCTCACTGGTTCCCCCACTGTACATGCATGCCAAGCACTTGGTGTGCATGCACGCCTAGTGCTTGGCGCATATGCACGGCCTCCTTGCTATCCTCCCAAATGGGGAGGAGAAAGAGAAGCTGCTAGCCTGAAGCTCCCTATAGCCTGAAGCTCCCTATTTTTATTATTTTGTATTTTTTCTTTGGCTCTGCCCATGACATGACATCATGAAGTTAGCTCCGCCCATACTGTGATGACATCACGGTGGGGTAGTAAAATTTTTGACATCCCACCACTGGATACAAGAGTAGAAACAAGGACACTCTGTGCAGGAAGCATGGACTTTAGCACTGAACTATAACTTTGCCTGTTTAGTACATGTACACACATGTTCATATCATACAGTCTCCAACTGTCCCTCGTCCTAAGGAATTGTGGTGGTGAAATGGTTTAAACTGCTGTACTGCAGCCAAAATCTGCTGACATCGTGTGTTTGAGCTTGACCAGGATAAAGGTTGACTCAGCCTTCCATCCTTCTGAGGTCAGTAAAATGAGTACCCAGCATGTTGGGGCAAAATGCTAATTGCCTTATGAACCGCCCAGCGAGAGCACTATGTGCTATGGGGTGGTGTAATTGCTATTAAGACTCCTGTTCAAGCTCTAAGACAGAGATAAGCCATTTTTACGCATCACCCCATTGTTGTCGGCTGCAACTCCTATCAGAGAATGCATTTTTTCCTGAAGCAGGAAAAATGCCATTGGCATGAATTTGTTTAAGGTGAAAGAGGCAACCTTTTTGGTTCCTAAAACCTATTGCATATAAAATTTGAGAAGGTTTAATTTGTTCTATTTCAAGTAATAACGGAAAGAGCACATTTGCGATAGTAAGTATAAAGCACTACATTACAGTCAGAACTAGGCTGTCCCCCACCCAACCCCCAAGATGTCTTCAGCAAACCAGACAGCAAAAGTAATACTGTATATACTCGAGTATAAGTCTAGTTTTTTAGCCCCTCCTCCCATGATGTCCAAAAATGGGACTCGACTTATACACGGGTCAACATAAACATTCAAAAAGATACCCACACAAATGTCTACATTAATTAATTTTACTGTATTTTCATGTATTTTAATTACTGAAACTCACTAGCAGCTGCTGCATTTTCTACCCCTGACTTATATTTGGGTCAATCTATTTTCCTAGTTTTAGAGGTCCAAATTAGGTACCTCGACTTATATTTGGGACGATTTATACTCAAGTATATACAGTAAGACAAACTAGAAAGCGGGGGGTATAGAAAGCACAGATTATATTGTTAACCTGTTGCCTTTAATTATATTGCTTTCTACTAAAGGGAACAATGGTGAAAACATCTTAACGGCCATTGTACAACCCTGAGTGCCAGAATGAAAGTTGAACTGCCAAAACATTTACTCAGGTTTCCCCCCCTCATTTTATGGCTAGATAGGGATTACAATTTGACAGGCAGAACATCCTGAAGTGCAGGTGAAAACATTAAGTGCAGTGTCATAAGCAAATCAAAACAATTCTTTCCCTAGTTTTTTAAATAAGTCTTTTTAAGCATTAACAGTTGCAAGTCATCTAGCTTTCATATCTCCTGGGCCATCTGACAGTAATGGAAAGGGTTCCCTCTGGAATAAGGCCATATTGCATGATCTCAACATACATATCAGCAATGTGAAATGCAAGAACACCTCCCTGTGGAATCCTAAATAAGTGTATATTTTCATAAGGCATGTGAAAATAAAAAGATCAGGGATGGGCCCACAGAAGTTGTCAATGAAAGAGACAGATAAACTGAGAAATTGCTGATGGGTGTGAAATATTATTTCAAGGCAAGGCTCCATTTTAATAAGGCCAGATTTTAAAGATTTTATTTCAAACTCAAGCTTCAACCCTAGAACCTGTTTTTCAAAAGTCTTTTGACTATCAAAGCCCTTTGATATCAGATCTCCCAGCAAGAATAGGAAGTTTGAGAAGTACACGTTTCCAATTGCCCCTCTTATCTGTAGAGCGTGACAAGGCATAAGCGTTGGAGTACTCCGTGATTGCTCATGAAATGCCCCAAGCGCTCTTATTTGAACCCTCATGAGGGAGGTGCACACTGAGTATTGCATAAATGGCAGCTTTGTAGCCATCAAAGGCTGCTTCCAGTTTCAACATCCAGTATGCTGAAGGGCACAATGGGATATGCTGAAGGGCACGGTGATGGCAAACCCTGGCATTCCAGTTGTTCTTAGATTTCAGTTCCCAGAAGCCGTGATCAGCAGGTGTGCTGACTCGGGCCTCTGGTAATTGAAGTCCAAGAACAGCTGGAATGCCAAGGTTCACCATCAGGGGTCTAACACTAGCCCCTTAAGCATATCAGATATTGCAATTAAACACTTTCCCTGCTCCTCTGCAGAGAAACAGGGAAAGTAGTTTTCTTCCTCTTATCTAATCATTGTAGTGCTACATCAGTTAGGAGAGTTTAAAAATATTTTTCTTCATTTTATTCCATAGCTCCAATTGAAACGTTGGCTGAGAGCAATTTCTTGATCAGTGCAACAGGGGAAAAATGAAGAAAATGTTTAACTCTTCTAACAGATGCAGCACTACAATGATCAACTAGAAAGGAGAACTTACGTTTTCCCTGTCCCTTTGCAGAGTGCCAGGGGAAGTATTTAATTTGTCACTATGGGCTAAGGTTGCATGTGTTGTTTGAACAGGGGGAGCAGACTGATTTCGACCCTCTCTCATCCTCAAGTGACTTCAGAATCAGTGATCCAAAACCTTCTGTCAGGAGTTAGTGTGGGCAATTAACACCTCTCTTATCTTTTTCCCATTTTGCATATATTTTTAACACAGTGTTTTTAAAAATTCCACTGGGTTTGGTGGTGTTAACAATAGCACTGGGCAGTTCACAAGATAATCAGCATTTTTCCTCCAATATGCTGGGTACTCCTTTACTGGCCATTGAAAGAGGGAAGGCTGAGCCTACTCTCTCTCTGGATCCATCTCTCGCCTTGGGTTCAAGATTTTTCCAGAAGAAGCCAACAGGCAATGCCCATGATTCAGGGAATTATACTTCTCTAAGCCTTTGTTGCACCTTCTCTTTTAATGGTTTTAAAGCAGGGGTGCCCAAACTACGGCCCATGGGCTGGATCTGCCCCCAATTCATCGAACCTGCAAAGCCCTCATTGTTCCCGGAAGTGACGTGCCCATATGGAAGTGACGAGGGCTTCGTGGGCCGCATGAATTGGTGTCAGGGGCCAGATCTAGCCCACAGGCCATAGTGACCTCCCCTCTGAACCACATGACCATCCTATAGCCTGAAAAGTTTGGGCACCTCTGTTTTAAAGTCTTCTTTTCACCTGCTGTAGTTGCAGGTATGGCAAGGTATTTAAAAGATCAACAAGTGTCATAGAAATAATCTCAAACAGCATTAACCTCTTATGTTACTTCTTACTTCACCATACCCTCAAATAAATTTTTAAAAAACAGCATACAGGAAAATGACAAAAGTATAGGACTGTCCCCCTTGCCCCAAATCTACCATTCTCTTATATTTATATTCTAGTATGAGGTGTTTATTTACAGATATTTCTAGAGAGAAATTAGGCTCAAGTGGCTAAAATGCTGACTGGAAGGACAGAATGAGCTCCCGTCTTTGTCCCAGCTCCTGCCAACCTAGCAGTTTGAAAGCAAGAATTTGCAAGTAGATAAATAGGTATCACTTCATTGGGAAGGTAAATAGTGTTACGTGCACTCCAGTGTCTAGTCGTGCCTGCCACATGACCACGGAAACATCTGCAGAAGCAGACAGCGCTGGCTCTTCGGCTATGAAACAGAGATGAGCACTGAACCCTAGAGTCAGCTATGACTGGCTTTCTTATTCTTTTACTTTCAAGGTGAAGAAAAGCTACTACACAGGTCAGGTAGACTACTATTGTTATTGTTGCTTCTGCAGGGGAAACATGACAAAGTTCCGTGTGCCATGCTCCAATTATCACAAAACTGTCCTCATTTCTGTACCATTCTTGAGTCAGCTTTGTAAAACAAGCGCCAAGAATCAGCGATGTGTGAGTCAAAACGTATTTAATGTACAGTAGAACCCTGTATAACGAAAAAAAGTCCGTTCTGCAAGGCACTTAGTTGTACGAATTTTTTCGTTATACGAAGCATGTCTTGTATGACAAAAATCCCTATGGGATGTATCGTACAATAGAAATCTCCATGGGAATAATCATACAATGAAACATTTTCATGGTACGGTGCATCCCATAGAGATTTTCATTGTACGATTTTCCCCAGAGAGATGCATTGTTTCATATAACAAAAAAATTCGTTATATAGGGTATACTGGTTTTCGCAAATCCTCTTCATTGTATGAATTTTTCATTGTATGAGGCATTCACTATACAGGGTTCCACTGCATGTTTCTGCTTTGATGTTAAGATTCATTAAGAGATCCAATGTGAGATTTCCAGTCTGTTATGTTACCAATTTCTCTGTTTCTCCTACACCATTTGCATTTTGCAACCTCTTGGCTGACAAAGTTTAAAGGGTTGGTTATAAACAGTGTTCCCTGGCTATGAATTTTGGAATTTTTCTAATGGATACTTGAACGAAATTTTGAATGACAAAAGTGGGAAAAATACTCTCTCCCAGTACATCTTTGTCAACTTTTTTCCTGTTTCTTATGTCATCACAAGACAGATAATTCATCTTTGACTCAACCAACCACTGTCCTGTCACTTTATCTTGAGGCCTAATTCCTGTTTGTCTTAGATATGTTAATTTTAGCTTTGTATCTTATTATTATATGCTTGTGGTACCTCTGACAGGAATAAAGAAAGAATCTTGAGGCCAAGTATAAACCATCACCATGTAGTCCTACACTTACACCTGAGGAAGTGGATTTGATCCACAAAAGCTCATGTTAAAATAGAGCAGTTAGTCTTTAAGGTGTCACAATATTTTTGTCTTTATTTTTTGTTGTTTTTACTTTTGTTTCTCGTCTGATATGACTGCACAGACTAACAAGGTGAGCACTTCAAAAATTACTTTGAAATGTAACTTCTTTCATTGGAGGAAACTTCAGATTTCAAGATTTGGAATTAACAAGAGCTGTAGATTTTGATCTTTCAAATTGCTGGAAGAGGAGGCAGCATTGAAAGCCTCAGTAGGATGCTCAGAGCTACCAAGAAGAAAAGCAGAATGTAGTATTCATAAATGGGACTGCGGTGGCTTAGTGGTTAAGACACTGGACTTGATGACGGGAAGGTCGGCAGATCAGCAGTTGGAGACCTGATTGCTGCAGGATGGAGTGAGCTCCCGTCTCTGATGCAGCTCCTGCCAACCTAGCGGCTTGAAAGCAAGAAATTGCAAGTAAATAAATAGGTACCACTTCGATGGGAAGGTAAATAGCGTCCCATGCACTCCATTGTCTAGTCATGCCTGCCACATGTCCACGGAAACGTCTGCAGATGCAGACAGCGCTGGCTCTTCGGGTATGAAACAGAGATGAGCACCAAACCCTAGAGTCGGATATGGTTGGCTTTTGAGCAAGGGAGACCTTTACCTTTTTAGTATTCATTATTATTATTATTATTATTATTATTATTATTATTATTATTATTATTATTATTATTATTATTATTATTATTATTATTATTATTATTATTATTATTATTATTATTATTATTAATTGCATTTCTATACCACCCAATTGGGATCAATAGGTCACTTAAAAGTCACAGACTTGGGGAACCCTGTTAGGCCTTTAAGAAACCTCCAGAGCAAGTGATAGTCTTAGACATACCAGTTACAGTACAGTACAGTATTTGTATCTTTTGGCACTGCCCTCAAAGCACTGTTTTCATTAAAAACAAAAACTGGATGACTCAGTTCTATAAATTAAATTTATAGAATTAATTTGCCCTTTCAAACTCTTGTGGATGGACAAGGCTTTCTTCTCAGTGTTACCCATATAAATATTGGGGCTTTTACTGATGCAACTCGTATCTGAGAATACATTTTTTTTTCCTGAAGCAGGAAAAATGCCATTGGTGTGAATTTGTTTAAGGTGGATCCCAGCTTGCCATGAAGTGACCCACACACTATGATCACATACAGCCATCTCCTGCAGCACATATGAAATGAGACATGCAGGATTTAACACCGGGACTGCAATGGACTGCCGCAGCCTCGAGGATATTATCAAGGTGCACCTTCACAGCCAGTCCATCTGGGATGGCCTCTTTTGCCTCCATGACTGTTGGGAATCAGAGTTCCTCCTCCGCTCATTTTGCCATTAGAATAATATGGGGCTTTCAGGGATTCACAAGGAAACCTCACTTGTCTGCAGGAAATGATGCAAACAGAGGCTTGCTTTCATGTTTTGGCACATCAATTCCTGGAATTATCCAAGAATTCAAGGAACTACAACCCAGAAATCCAAATTTACACACCTATAGGTTTTCCCAAGGGCTTTCGAGTCATTTTCAATATTTTGAGAATATTGGTATCTGTGGCCTTGTTTCCTATGGTTGATTTGAGGGATAAAAAAGAAGATATCATGTTGCTTTCTGGGAATCGTAGACTTTCCACTCTGTAGAACAGAGGTGCCCAAACTAAGGCCTGGGGGCCGAGTGTGGCTCCTGACACTAATTCATCCAGCCCACAAAGCCCTTGTCGCTCCTGGAAGCGGTCGCGTTTTACTTCCGCTTCCAGGAGCAACGAGGGCTTCATGGGCCGTATGAATTGGTGTTGTGGGCCGCACTCGGCCCCCGGTCCTTAGTGACCGGCTCCCTGAACTAGATGCTCGGCCCACTACCCAAAAAGTTTGGGCACCCCCGCTGTAGAAGGTGCCTTCCAAAGAGCAGGGACTTCCAGGAAGCACTATTGCATCTTCTATTTCTTCTTCTCTTTAACAAATCAAATAACTGTTAATTACCACAACACCAAACAAATTGGGGTTCACAATCCTCCCCCTACCCCACCAGAAGTCACAATTGGTCTCTTACAATGGTGTTTTGCTTAAAGAGCAAACTTGCTTAAAGAGCAATCCCATGGAACACATTATGTTCTTTAAGCAAAGTACAACTGTATAGTAGAGGAAGGACCACTGGACTAGACCCTTCCATAAGAGGGATAAAAATCAGTGACTGTTAAATACATAAGTAGAGTATTAAAATCTGGTTTTGAAAGAATGGGAGAGTGTTATTGCCCTCCTGTGCTGAGTGTGGGTTTCCAGTAGGTAATTAGTTGGCTATGCTGGGAACATAATACTTGACTAGATGAGCCTTTGGTAACATCTAGCACATCTTGTTTTAAGTTCTTAATATTAAAATGGGTTTTATAAATACAGTAGAACCCCACATAACAAAAAACTCCATTCCATGGAGCTCTTCGCTATGCGGTTTTTTTCATTATGCAGATCCCTATGGGAAATACCCTGCATAATGGGGGGGGGGGGGAGGAGTTCATTAACTAGGTTTCCCATTGAGCAGGTATACCCTGGTTACCAAAAACCCCGCATAACGAACAGAAGAGTAGCGTACCTTGGCGGGGGCCTGTATAAAAATTTGTTTGAGGGCCCTTAGGAAGGGTAAAGATTTGTTTTGCTTACGCACGTTGGGGGCCCCCGTGGCCCGTGGCCCCCATATAATTGATACGGCAGATACGGTGGTAGCTACGCCTCTGATAACAAACGATTTTTTTCATTATACGGGGTATCACCCTTGCATAACGAATGCTTCGTTATGCAAATTTTTCACTACGCGATGTGTTCATTATGCAAGGTACCACTGTACTAGGTTTCTCCTAAACTGTACATCAGAAACTTCAGAATCTCAGTCCTCTCCCCTGTTCTGCCTTGTATAATAGTGTGGCTATTAAATAAATGCAATTATTTACATTTGTGACATAGGCTTGTTCAGTTTTGCAGCACATATTGCAAGTTGAAATTGCCTTTTGTCACACTTTCAGCAGATCTATGGAAACCAAAGACTTCTGAGTAACTCACATCTTATCGTTTTCGCTGCATTTACTCTATGTTTGACTAAACAGGGATCTAAGCCAATGTGGTGTTTATATCCCATTTATTTTAAGTATATTGTACTTAATTAATATTATTAAAGAACTACAGCCTGCTAGATGAAAAAGCTATTAAATACATACAGTATACGTATAAGCAATGTACTATTTTATTATAAAAGCAGACTTTCTATAGATAAGATGGTTTCATAATCACATTTATGTGATTCACAGCACTTTATTCTGATATACAGTACATATATGCATTTGATTTATGATCTGCCTTTCTCCCAGAAACGTTGTGTAGGAATTTTTGAAGTGGTAGCTGTGTTAGTCTATGCAAACATATCAGATAAAAACAAAACAAAAAAGAAGTAAAAAAGACAAAAAATGCAACACTATAAAGACTAACCTTTTTCTTGTTCTGCTGTATCCAAATCCAAATATTGGTGATCCTCATGGCAATCATCCATGAAGACTGTCCTGAGAAAATAATGCAGTAGCCTTTCATTTGCTTTCCACATCACAGCATGATACCTGTACCACTGAGCCAGTTCCACGAGTCACTTTCTGGTCCTGAGCACTTTTGACACGCAAAGTCAGGATTTATGAAGCTGCTGTCCTCCATCAAGAGAGATTCAAGTGGGAATTAATCCATTTGGGGACCATTACCCTCCCCTGTGGACTTCACCACCCAAGGCCATTAGTCGTCAGGGTTGTCAGGTTAGTTAACCACTACTTGACACTTGGTGGCGAGTTCCTGGCAGTATGATGTACTCTATTACCATAGTAGGATAATCTGGCCAGACTATGCGCTTGCTTATGTATGTATGTACAGTATGTACTGTATTTATTTATTTATTTATCTTATACACAGACCCACTAGGAAAACTTTCCTACTCTGTGCGGCTAACAGCATAAAACTCAACAATACAAACAAACACACATTTTAAAATTTTCATATAAATACCTTGAAGTACATCAAAACCAAAAAACCCTAAATGAAAACCCTATTTGTGATGTGGAGAGATGAAGTAAAATGTGACTCAACACCTGACACTGCAATGGACTGCTGCAGCCTTGAGGATAACCGGGCCAGACAGCAAAGACTAACTATTATATTTTAATGTTAGCTTCTGACATATCAGAAAACAAAATAAAAAACACTGTATCACTTTAAAGACTAACTGCTATATTTTTATTGTTAGCTTTCGTGGATCAAGTCCACTTTATCAGATGTAAGAATGAGACTTCATAGGATTAATGTATACCTATGAGTGTACAGAGAGGTACACAATGGTTGGTTAATATAATGGATACAAGTTGCAAATCATTGTGACTTTTTACACCTGGTAATGACCAAAGATCCCTGACTGATATTCAGACTTATTTCTGTAACATTTGGTTCTGTGAAGTGGCATATGGTTAGTAGATGGATGCAAAATAATCACTATGGTATTACACATGAGATACCTAATGTACCTAATGAGTTCACCTTTCAGATTTAGCATTTAAACTTTGCTGACTATGCTGTGTGAAAATTGACAATGGTGTGAGTGACCTAGGCTGCACGTATAGGAAATACAGTACATTAATTCTCAATGGGAATTTTTTGACTGCCATGATATAAATCAGTTCACCTGTTTCATACTGGAATGTGGCAGGACCTATATTCTGGTATATCAAGTATGCTACCCCACTCTTCATAAGGCATCATTTCTAAAAACTACCAAGCAATCTGGAGGCATATGTTCTGTTTGAGGAAGGAAAAGTTATCGTCATATCAGCAGCAAGGCAATTTTAAATAACACACCGTTATTGCTTACTCATTTTAACCCAGAAAGCTGATGCACGAAAGTAAAGAAGGCAATGGCATAGCATTGCCCTATTTAGGTTATCAAAAGTTCACTAATATCCACATGACAAAGAGAGGTGGGATCAAAAAAGAGCTCATTTGGTGCATGTTAATACTGTGCACTCAGTTTCATTTACTGTCATCTACAACCACTTGAAACATACACACACACACAAAGAGATTCTAGAAGAAGACGAAGAAGACGACGACGACGAAGAACAACAAGAAGAAGACGACCAAAGCAATGAGGACCAGCCTCGGCATTTCAGGTGTTCTTAGACTTCAATTACCAGAAACCCAAGTCAGCACTCCTGTTGATCAGGGCTTATGGGAATTGAAGTTCAAGAATACCTGGAGTGCCAAGGTTGGTCATCACTGCCCTAAAGTGACAAACATTAGCTTGCTAACCTGCATCTTTTTTTTTCTTATGACTCTGTAGTGGTTTTTCTTTTAAAAAATGAGACTATGTATTTCTTTGTTGGCTATGGTGACTTAGTGGTTAAGATGCTGAGCTTGAAGACCAGAAGATCAGCAGGTGAGCAGTTTGAAGCCAGAGTACTGTGTGACAGAGTGAGCTCCCATTGTCTGCTCCTCTAGCTCCTGCCAACCTAGCAGTTCAAAAGCAAGAAGTTGCAAGTAGATAAATAGGTACCACTTCAGCAGGAAAGGTATCTGCATTCCTGCCACAGAAATGTCTGCAAACTGGACAGCGTTGGCTCTTTGGCTGAAAATGACCACCGATCCCTAGAGTTAGACGCAACTGGTGTTCAAGTAAGAGAGACCTTTACCTATATATTTCTGTAATCACTGCCATTTCTGGATCACTGGTTTACAAGTGGGTTACACCAAGAAATAAAAGTCAGACATCTCCCTGGGCAGGACTTCCATGTCCTGAGATTCCAGGAGCTGCCATCCAAAACTGAAACTCTGATCTGGCCAAGACCGGCTAAAGATACAGAGCTTAGCTAGGGCGAAGAAGTGGGGAAATCAGGAAAATCATGTCATTCCTTTGGTACAAGTGGCCTGAAATGGCATGGGAAAATCTGTTTGGTCTGTGGGCTTACTAGAAACCATAGCAAGGAGGGGGAAAGGAAATAAGATGGCCCATAACCCCAGACACAGCGAGTCAGATGTAATGATTTGAACTTAAGAAGTTTAATTCTTTACTCTCTGTATCACCCAACCCACATACAGAACAGCCTGCTGTGTTCCCCAGGGACAGCTGGGCAGAAATACATCATATCCTGGTGGTCGATCTCCAAGTAGTAAATCAGCAAGGATTTAAATACTCCTGGTTTTCTATCAAAGCCAATGACTTAAAAAGAATTCCTCCACCATCTCTTGATTAATTCTGCAGATAAGGAATGGTTAAAGAATGTGAAAGGTTTTCTTCTCCTGGCACTGATCAGTTTTGTGGGTTCACCATAAACTCAGAGATTATGCAAAATAGATTTTTAAACGGAGGAAATGGGAGTATCTTTCAGATTTATACATGGAAGTCTTCCACACAGGCCCTTTATTTTATTACATGTATGTAAACATCCCAAGACTGTTTAGATCAGGGATTCTCAACCTGCGGCCCACAGCACCATTTAATATGCCCCACCACCACCTCCACTACACCAGGAAGTGCCATATAGTGGAGGAAGGGCAAAATGGCCATCCGCCCCCTGAAGCTGTCTGAGGGAGTGTGACCTGGCCACCCAGCTTTAAAAGGTTGAGAAGTCCTGGTTTAGATCCACACAGATCCATGCTTTTGGTTGAAATTCACACTCCAATTACCCACAAAAGTTGTGGGCAGCTATGATACTGATTAGGACCATGTCAAGGAGAACAATTTAAAGTTCTCCTTCCTCTACATCATTGTTTCTCAACCTTTGGTTTTGGACTTCATTTCCCAGAAGCCTAAGTCAATTCCCCAAAGCACTTACTGATCAGCCAATGTACTGACTTAGGCTTCTAGGAACTGAAGTCCCCCTGTGGGCCCTGGGCCCCATGGTGGGAACCACTGCTCTACATGACCCAGATTCTAGTCCCCAGTTAAGCTCACTAGTTGGCTTTGGACCAAACAATTACACTCTTGTTGCAAGAAAACAATAGAAATAAAGATTGTTGTATATGCTGCCTTGAGCTCATCGGAGGGATGCTGGCATATAACCTTAGCTAACTAGTATGTTTTGCTTAACAAAAAAGACTATATATTATTTTTAAAACCCCATGATTAGAAAGGGAATTTCCTAAATTCTAATTGTGTGTAATTGTCGTAGCAGTATGCTTTTTTACACACCTCCCACAAATTGAAAATTGACTGTTCTGTTTTGTGGTTGGCCACCAGAAGGAAATCACAGGTTCTGTTTGCAAGTATGATTTTATGAAGCGAAAATGACTAAACTGAGGCTATCCTGCTTTGAACACATCATGGGAGGACAAGGCTCATTGGAAAAGATAATGCTAGAAAAAGTAGAAGGCTGTAGGAAAAGAAGAAGACTGTGAACTCATAGGCTATTGACTCCAACTCTGCTCTGCTTGATAATGCAGGGACATGATTCTGATAGGCTGCTGGAATTACCGTATATTTCTGAAAGACTAATGGATGCTGTGGGAAAAGAATGCTATTCTGTGTAAAAGTGAAAGAAGTGTCTGGATATAAGGTCTAGAGGTCTTGGGTACCAAGGGTTATTTCACATACAATAATTTTCCTGACAAGATAGTTAGCTCTGTGCAGGAAAATTAACCTCCGTTAACAAACAGCTTGGTTAACATAAAAATCACATAACAATAGGAAATCCATAGAAAATAGTGGCTCAGTTTATGGAATTTTTTGGAATGGATTAATTGGTTTTCAATGCATTCCTATGGGAAAATGCATTTCAGTTAATGTGTTTTGGTTTTTAGTGCATTCCTATGGGAAATCTGGTGAAAGTAATTTTTGCTGTAAGAAACATCCTGGAGAACGCATTAATTACGTTAACCAAGTTTCCACTGTACAATAATTTTCCTAACAAGATTGTTAACTCTGTGCAGAAAAAATATATACAAGGCAACAATCTATGTCAGAGAATAAGTTTTCCTACAATTAGGAATACAATCAACAGACCTTTTGGAATTAAGTAATCACAAGAAGGACAGCTGTTGAAAATGACTGCAAATGGTACTAGCCTTGCAAACACACGAATGCAATATTGATTAACTGCGAGAGGAACGAAGTCAGGTGATAAACTATCTCAACATTGCTACTATGTAAGGTTGTCACTCTGGGTTTGTGGTATAGTGCTGCAAAGGAAGAAATGCAACCAGATCCCTCCCTCCAAGTGTTGCCAAATGGGGCACCCCCTTTAGAGCAGTGTTTCTCAAACTTTGGTTTTTGGACTTCAATTCCCAGAAGCCTAAGTCATCTCCTCAAAGCATTAACCAGTCAATGTACTGACTTAGGCTTCTGGGAATTGAAGTCCCAAAGTTTGGGAAACACTGCTTTAGAAACAGAGACACCAAACAACTGTAGCTTAATTGTACCAAGTTTGCATAAGAATCAGCAGCACTGTTCCCAGAAGAAAACAATAAAGCTTTTTTAGAACATCATTCCCAGAATTCAGTAGTAAGGTTAAAAAAAAGTTTCCAGACTTTGAAAGGGAACCAACAATACTTTGGACAATTTAACTCCTCTGTATTCAGTCTGTCTGCAACATGTCCTGTTTAATGTACACTCTTACAGCTAAGATCTTAATTCTAAAGCAGGTCAATTTTAAAGAATGAAAATTAAGGGTTAGATTGTTAAAAGACTAATACTGTACTGTATATCATAAAACCTATTCTCTATGTCATGGGAGGGAATTCTGAAGCATTTGTTTCCTTCCAAGAAAGTGCAAGTACATCTTAAGATTCTACACATATACATAAACAATATAAACAAACAGAGGAAAGATAAAAAGTAAAATAAGCATGCTTACCATGGGCTGGATTCTCCATCTCTTCTCTTCTTCATGGTGTTGGAAATAAGATCTCCCCAGGGATTAAATCTGTGAGATGGAGATGGGAACCCCTTTGATTAAAGGTGGGTTGAACAGAACTGCTACTAAGGACACAATATCATTTATTTCTTTGTATTAAAAAAATCATGAAATGATTATGAGAAGAGAAAAAACACAACTCTGTCTTCATGTTCACTGTAACGAGATTACTCAGATGACTCATCAACCACCACTTCCTCTCCTACATTTTCTTCATAGTTCAGAGTATGACTAGTCATCTTTCTCAGGACCTCAGCTTCTTCCAGGAAGGAGCCTCTGTGGGCCATTCCGTGGGAGGGAAATACTTTCCAGCAGCACTGTTTCAATAAAGACTTCCTTCTCCCTCTTTTCATTCCACTTGAAGGAAGCAGTTGTGCCCCACAAAGAATGAGGTGCCTGCAAAGTTGTTCTTCCTGTCCGGAATTGCTGGGAGGACTGAACATTCAGCAATTGTGCATATAATATTTATGCATGGATAAGGTTGCATGAGAAGCAGTAGCCCATTCTGAGGTTGTCAGAGCCAAAGTGTGAAACCTAACAGTAAGCCCATAGACCATGGTTTCTCAGCCTTGGTCCTCCAGGTGGTTTTGGACTTTAATTACCAGAAGCCCAAGTCAACACACCTGCTGATCAGGGCTTCTGGGAATTGAAGTCCTTCTACATAAATGCAAAATGGAGTGTAAAAAAAGATTGATTCTGAGAACCTTTCCCTGGCAATGGCTTACAAAGTAACAACACTGACATTAATGTGTTGAGTCTAACCTATGAGCTGAAATCCTGTTGCACAGTTAGGCATAGCTTTTAGATGCAAATTGTCCTAAGTTAAGAAAACTTCACAGACATCTGCTGCATAACAAGTTGCATAACTCAGTCTATAATTTGCACAGCTGCAAAGGAGGAATTCGGCCACAGTTTCTAAACACTGTGGCACCTTTTATTTTAACCTGGCAATCCCAACCAGGAAAGCATCTAGGAATCAGTAACTTTTAAACGAGTATTTTAACTAGCTAGCCAACAGAAAAATTATTACCTGATATAGTTCTCTACTACTAAATCATATCATCATTATCGTTCATAGTTATGACTGTAGTATGCTACTGACCTTACAGTGGCAAATAAGACCCTAAACAGAGTAACAGTATTTACAATCTGCATTAGAGTATAAAACAGATCAATGAGCTGGAGTCATAAGGATGTGACCAGGGAATTCCAAAGGAGGAAGCAATTCGTATTTTATGTTACTTTATTTCAAACATTTATATCCCACCCACTAGTAAATACCATTCTGGGCAGCTTACAAGCATTAGACAGACAGACAGACAGACAGATAGACAGAAACTGGTAAATTGAGAACAAAAGATATGCCTCTTTAACCACCATGTACAATCTAAAAAGTCTGTTCCTATCAATTGCTTTCAGTCCTCCTGCAAGAATGATATGTGTACTTTATTGGTGTACCCATGCCAAAGAGAGTTTCTACTTTAAGCGTCTGAGTAGGTTTAGTTAGGTCTTTAAACCCAAATATATTGAATTTTAAAAATAATATTGATTTCCCCTCTAGCATTTTAAGACAAAAACATACAGTGTAAGACAATAAAAAAGGCAAGACCATATAAAATGCAAAACAGTTTCATTTGTGTATTTTTATATTAAAGTAGTTTTAGCTAGTGACAAGGTTTATTGGATTGCATTGTATTTTAGTGTATTTTTATGGTGTTTTAGAACATTATTTTATTCTATATTGTGAACCACCCAGAGAGCAGCAACACTATGAGTTGGTAGAGAAATGGAAACAAGCAAACAAATAAATGCTTCCAATAACACTAAGGCATAAACAATTGCCATAAAAAAACTTAAGAGAACAGGACAATATTCACCCAGAGTTCAAAGGGGCAAAGGCCCAGACCTGAGTGAGAGGAGCCAGCTCAAGTGGGAAGAGCCTGTTCTTCAGTTGCTCATGATCCCGGGCCAATTAGGAGTTTAAACATTAAAAAAAAGCACCTTGAACTCAATCTGGAACTAAACAGAAAGCTGTGGAAACTGCCCTGGTGGTGCAGTGGTTTAATTGCTGTACTGCAACCAAAAGGTTGTGAGTTTAATCCTGGTCACGGATCAAGGTTTACTCAGACTTCCATCCTTCCAAGGTTGGTAAAATGAGTACCCAACATGTTGGGGACAAAATGCTAATTAACTTGTGAACTGCCCAGAGAGTGCATTAAATGCTATGGAGTGGTATATAAGTGTGATTGCTTTGTTTTTAATACTTGCATATTATGCTCACTGTATGATAATTATTATTATTTATTCCATTTATACCCTGCCCATCTAGGTCTAGGAGGCATTCCTACTCTGGGCAGCTAACAAGATGAAATTTCATATTAAAAACATATTAAAAACACATATTAAAAATACAAAAACCCTATTGGCGGCAGAGAGATAACAAATAGGAAACATAGCGCTAAGCAATTGTCAACACCTTCTCAAAGGCCTCTTTCAAAAGAAACAATTTGAGCTGCTTTCTGAATGTAGACAGCAATGGGGCCTGATGTAATTCAACTGGGAGGGAGTTCCATAAAGTTAGTGCCACCACCGAGAAGGCTCTCTTCCAAGTCGTGGCCTTCCTAGCCAATTTTGGGGTCGGTACATGAAGCTGCACTGACTGGGAGGATCAGCTGATGAGGGCTGATGTCCTTTGGGGAAGACGTTCCGGCAGGGATACTTATTTCAACAACACGCATTCACTGTCCCAGCTACTGTTTAATGTTATTCAGACCAATTCTTCTAACATTAAGGACAAGAATTATGTCAAAAAGGCACAGCTTTCATTGTCTTACAGCTTACTCTGATATGTTTTTGAAAAACTTACTTTCTTGGACCATAATTGCTGGACGGATGGACACACAAAACAGCTTGGGCCATTAGACCAAAACAAGTAAATTTCAACAGCTCTGGATTTCACTGAAATGATGAATTGCTACTGTCATCTCCTTCTTTTTCCAAAGCCTGGAAGGAACACCCAAATGTAAATATATTCACCCAGAATCCCATTTAAAATTTGTTTGAACTATAGAAGGAGTAAGTTGTATCAAAACCAATAGAAGCAATGCCTCCCTTAGTGAATAATGCCAGAAAAACAAGTAGAAGCACCATGCATTCCAGATACAGGAAATATTTCCAGACCAAGGAATGGAACAAAAATGATATACCACATGGAAACAAGACACATTAACAATTGCCCCCTTTCCTGTTTACCAGAATGCTGTACCAGATGTTCAGTATTCAAGGAGAGTGAATCAACGGTGCATAGCCCTCTTCAAGACCTCAAACCTCCAAACTCACTCCATCCCACTCCAGGCTTAGAAGAAGCCCTGCTGCGGACATGTGTGACAGACACTGCCATTAGACCAGCATTTCCCAAACTGTGTCCCACTGAACACTGGTGGACTTCAATTCCCAGAAACCTAAGTCAGTACAGTGGCTGACCAGTGCTTTGGGGAATTGACTTAAGTTTCTGGGAATTGAAGTCCGAAGAGCGCAAAGGCTCATTTCAAACCCACCCACCCCCGGGTGCCTTCCCAACCAGCCCAATGGGCTGGAAAGGCACCAGGTGTGACAGGGAGCCCAGTCCGAAGAGCAGAAAACCCTTTTCCTTTCTTCGTCCCAGGCTTGTTTCACCCTGCAGTGCCTTCCCAGCCAGACCAGAGGGTTGGGGAGGCACTGCAGGTCAGTCAGGTGAAGGCTGTGCTTGACTGCCCCAAAAGCCCCCTTTGGATCCTGCAATTTCCCAGTGCCTTTGGGGGGAGCGAGGTGAAGGAACCAGCTCCTTCCCCAGAAGCGTAGCTTACCTTGGCGGGGCCCCGTATAAAAATTGTTTGGGGGCCCTTTATATGCGGGGCGGAGCTAACGTCATGACATCATGACGTCGTGGGGGAGCCAACGTCATGACGTCGTGGGCGGAGCCAAAAATAAAAATAAATAAATAAATAAATAAATAAAATAGAATAGAATTAAAATAAACAAACAAACACACACACCTCAACCCACCCACCCAAACAACCACAACACAAACCCGTAAATAACTTAAATAATTAAAATAAATAAAGAAATAAAATAAAAATTTAATAAAAATCCACCCACCCACCCAACACACACATAAACCACCCACCCACCCGAAACACAAAACCCTCACTTACCCTCCCGGCTCCATCCTCGCTCTCTGCCCCGGGCTCCGAGGCGCGCCTTCCCGCCCCGCTGAGTCCGACCGCGGTGCCCTCTGACGGCGCCGGGCTCCGAGGCAGCCGCGCTCCCGGGAGGCAGGAGGCGCGTGAGCGGGCAGGGAAGAAGGTGGAGAGCCCGGCAGCTGGCCGGGGGAGGGGGCAAGGTGCGCGCTCCCGACCCGCCAGGCGCGCTCCCGCCTTCCCCGCCCGCTGCTGCTGCTCGCGAGTGGGCTGAGCTTCTCCGGACCTGCTGCGGACGAAGGACGGGCAGCAGCGCATCCTCCGGAGGAGGCGGTGGCGCACTCTGCCAGGCGTCCCCAGGCCATGGGGGTTCGGCAGCAGCGGACAGCCCGGGCAGGCCTCAACCTGCCCGTGGGACTCTGGGCGGCCCCAGGGGAGGTGCCCTCCTCTGAGAGCCACCATCGGAGCCGCTCTGAGAAGCTGCGGCTCCAACTCCGAAATTTTATTTTTTAAAATTGGAGCCAAAAATGGCTCCAATAAAGTGCGCATGCGCAGAAACTCAATCTGATGCATGCGCAATGCATCAGATTGAGTTTCTGCGCATGCGCAGTAAATTTTTGCTCTTTTTTATTTTTTATTTTATTTTTTGCCTTTGGGGGCCCCCGTAGCCCGGGGCCCCCGTATAATTGATACGGCTGATACGGCGGTAGCTATGCCTCTGTCCTTCCCCCCAAAGGCAATTGCAAGATCTGAACGGGGCTTTCGGGGCAGTCAGGTACAGCCTTCACCTGACTGCCCCGAAAGCCCTGCAGTGCCTCCCCAGCCCTCTGGTCTGGCTGGGAAGGCATTGCAGGGTGAAACGAGCCCAGGACAAGGAGGGGAAAGGTTTTTCTGCTGTTCAGACTTGGCTCCACTTCACTCACACACAGGCCGGTGCCTTCCTAGCCCTCCGGTCTGGCTGGGAAGGTGCGGGGTGGTGTTGGTGTTGGTGGTGAAATGAGCCAAGGATGAAGAGTGGTTCAGCTTTGTCCTGAGGTCATTTTTCCCTATGCATTCCTATGGGGATGCATCAAGTTACAAAAAAAATTGAGTTACAAAAGAGGCAATGGAACTGATTTCTTTCATAACTTGGGGTTTTACTGTATACATTTCTCCCCTGGAAACAGGGAAAATGCCATTACAGTGAATTTGTTTAAGGTGGATTCCAGCTTGCCATGAAGTGACCCACACACTATGATCACGGAGCCATCTCCTGCAGCACGTATGAAATGAGACATGCAGGATTTGACATTGGTACTGCAATGGGCTGCCTCAGCCTTGAGGATATTAACAGGTACACCTTCACAGTCAGTCCATCTGGCATGGCCTCTTCCACCTTCCTGACCATTGGGAATAAATAGTCAAGTGGTTCCTCTCCCGCTCATTTTGCTGTTGGGCCAAATATGATGGTTTCCAGTGGCATTTTCTCCACTTGGGGGGGGGGGGGACCATCTCCCCACCTAAAAGGTCTCATCCACCCGTAACCATTGGCCCCTTTAGGGAGTCAGGTTATTTACTGCCATCCAACACTTGGCATATCTGAATGTAGGCAGTTTGTAATAAAAAGCAATATTTATACACAGTGATTTACCATCACTTCTTTGACCACCTTTGTTAGGTCACAAAGAAGACACCAGTGAGGGCAATTTGAACCAACATGCCTCAGCATGTCATTCTCAGCTCCTTCTTTTTACAATTACAGCACTATACTGTACTAAGCAATGGTTAAAATGCAGGAAATTGTGACAATTACACTGTTGCAGCCATGGCAACAATATTTCTTGATGCAGTGAGCAAAACTCTACAAGACACCACTAAGTTCTAGAAGTGGATTTTCCTTAATTGATTAAGAACACTTGTTTTTATATAGTAAATCTTCAGATCTTCCAGTTGCTAATTTGCTTTGGCTAAGTAACTTGGTTTCCAGTTGACTGGGTTTTACCCTTGATTTTAGGGTCTGTTTGGCCGGCCATACAGCCAGCAACTCAACGCTGATTATCAGGCAGCGGTTAACTAAGCTGACTCCCTGATGAGGCCAATGGCTACGGGCAGATGAGCCCCTTTAGGTGGGGTGATGGTCACCCTCAGTGGAGGAAATGCCACTGGAAACCATCATATTAGGCCCAATGGCAAAATGAGTGGAGGAAGAACTCTGATTTCCAACAGTCATGGAGACGGAAGAAGCCATGCCAGATGGACTGGCTGTGAAGGCGTACCTTGTCCATATCCTCAAGGCTGCGGCAGTCCATTGCAGTCCCAGTGTTAAATCCTGCATGTCACGCTTCATGTGTGCTGTGGGTGATGGCTCCAAGATCAAAGTGTGTGGGTCACTTCATGGCAAGGTGGGATCCACCCTAAAGAAATTCACCCCAATGACATTTTTCCTGCTTCAGGGGGAAAATGCATTATCAGATTTGAGTTGCAGTTGAGTTAGATATTCCACCCAATGCATGTCTGGGGCACCAGCTTGTCTGGATTTCAAGGTTTCACTGAAAAGAAACGTTAACTTGCCACTCCTTATAAAACTGGAAATATGTGTTTTGCAAGAAACAAGCCTTTCAGTGTATTTAGTCAATCAATGAAGCTATCTACACTTTGATGGGATCTTAGAAATGTCTCAGTTAAAGACTTTTCTTCCAATGTTTAAATGAATGTTGCAATTATGGGAAAGCCTGTCCCTAACTAGCTTGCAGACAGCTGAAATCTACTTGTAGAACTACCCAAAACAATGCTACACAGAAAGTGATCATAGACATAAGAATAAATGCTGGCTAGGGAATGATAGGTACAGTACTATAGTCCTAAGTCTGACCAGGTTGGGCTGCTATGGCAATAGAGGAGACCATACTGCCAGCAACTCAATGCCGATAGTCAGGTGGTGGTCAACTAACCTGACAATCCTGAGGACTAACGGCCTTGGGTGCCAAAGTCCACAGGGAAGGGTGATGGTCCCCAAGTGGATTAAATCCCACATGAACCCATCTTGATGGAGGGTAGCAGCTTCATCAATACTGGCCTGGGGCTGAGGAGAACTTTGTGCATTGAGAAGATTCAGGACCAGAAAGTGACTTGCGGAGCTGGATCCATGGTATGGGGGCCACACTGCAATGCGGAAGGCAGATGAAGGGCCACTGCATTATATTCTCAGGACAGTCTTCATGGCTAATCGCCATGATGATCGCCTATATTTGGAATCGGATATGGCACAAGAAGAAGAAGATAATCCAAAACCTTACCTGTTCCAAGCTCTGATATTGTATACCTTCCAAAAGCATTTACCTCCATTTTATCTTCCATTCCCATTATCTGGGAAATATGCATAAGCCAGTGGAATAGGCATTTCTGAACATGTGGCCTCCAATATGGCCCAGGAAAGATAGCTGCTATCTGCCTTAATTGCACGCATGTATGCACACATGCACACACGTGCATGCACACAGAGACACACCACTTTAAGTTTAAATATAATGGTTGATTGATATTTCTGCTACTACAGTGGCCATTTGAAAATTTCAGAGTGATTGCCAGCAACTATTTGTAAAAACTGTCTTCAAATCACCAGCCAGTGATGCTGGATCATACCCCTGCAATTCCTGGTGCTGCTGTCTTACCTGTGTGCTTGTTAGGAAGATAGTTATTTTTTAACAGTATCATAACTTACAGGAGCTATTACAGTGGTACCTCACTTAAAGAGCATAATGCGCTCCATGGGATTGCTCTTTAAGTGAGTTTGCTCTTTAAGCGAAACACCATTGTAAATGACCAATTGTCACTTCTGGAGGGAAATTGCAAACCCTGATTTAGTTGTTAAGCGAGTTTTTGGTTGATTTTAGTTGTCAAGCGAGACAACCATTCAGAGAAAATCCTGCTCTTTAAGCGAGTTAGTCTCTAAGCGAGGCACTCTTTATGCAAGGTTATACTGTATATTAAAACAGAACATTAGCTGTTCCTCTGCCTGATTTGCATAATTGAATTGGGTATGAGAGCAAAACAAAAGCCAATCTATGTCCATGAATAGGAAATCACAATTCCTTAATCTTGATGAGGAAAAGCAAACAACCAGTGGCACTTTAGAATAACAGCATGTCACAACCTATTGGATAGGTCAATAACTGGAGGAGTGAAAGTATCTTCAGATCCAAGTACATTATGGGGGGAAGGAAGAACTTTGGGATTGTAACCCACCACTTCATAACCTGGACCCAAAAAACAGGCACTGCTTTTTGAAATACATCTCTTCTCTGTGTTTCTTAACTGCCACCTTGGATGCAGCACATTATAGAAGAAAGAAAACAAAATGTCTTCCCATGATATTAAAGTACTTTTGTTTTGTTAGTCATTCTAACAAATTATATGTTTTAAACTGGGCTGGCTCAGAGGTTGATTCAACACTTTGGACGAGATCCCCTTAAGGTTGAAGCAATTAGGACTCCATACGATTTGACACATACTGTACCTCAAATCCAAATCCAACTAAGAAATCTGGATTTCTCAGACTTCCCATTGATTTTCATAATTAAAATCTTCCTTGGGTTTGTTTGTTTCTTTATTTTTGCACCGAGGTGCATCAGATTTGAAAATATTATATAAACCCTAAAGAGGAGAATAAACTTGCCAAATTTCAGAAAGCTAGCTTCAGAGGGTTGTGTACACAGGCTTCTTCAAAGTTTGCTTTCCAGCGCCTGTAGGCATGGAGAGAGTGCCAGGAGGCTGATCAGATGCTCAACAACAACTAAGGCCACGAGGTTGGAAGGAGAATAATTCTCATGCTCTACATACAACAGGCCCTGATTCTTTAACAAATTAGCAACCAGACAATTAACTCTACAGTAACTTGGAAGGCACAATAACAAGAAGTTGAAAGAGAGAGAGAGAGAGACACTTGGAGACTAAGTTACCCCAACCCTTCCTATTCTATGATTTGCTAAGTATTCTATTAAGTATTACATGAAGGAAGATTGTGAGATAACTGATTGTATTACTTAATGGTCTTACAGAATCCCTCCTTGCAAGCACTGGACAGAGAGATGGTGAAATATTTTGATCAGGTATAGATCTGGCAGATACACAACAAAATTAGTCTAAGCTCTCTCCAAATAATTAAAAATAGTTATTACCACTTGGCCTCTCACTTCCAGCTGAAACCATATCTCCCAGAGGTATTTTAAAGTTGGATGACTGGCCATGTAGCCAGTGATAGACAGCCAAAAATTTTACTACCATACCATGGGTGGAGCTAATGTCGTGGACAGAGCCAATGCTGTGGGTGGAGCCTACACCATGGGCGGAGCCAATGTCGTGGGCAATCTAGTCATGCCTGCCATATGGCCATTTATACATCTGCAAACACAGGCAGCACTGGCTCTTGGGCTGTAGATGGAGATGACAACGGCACCCTAGAGTCAGATACAACTGGCTTTTGAGCAAGGGAGACCTTGAACCACTGGCAGGGACAAAACCTGACGTCAAATTTGAATACCAGTCAGGGATCTTCTGTTATTATGTAAAGGTTGCCCTTGCTCAAAAGCCAGTCGTTACCAACTCTAGGGTTCAGTGCTCATCTCTGTTTATAGCCAAAGAGCCAGTGGACTTGATCCACAAAAGCTATTTATTAAAAAATAAATACACATAAAATACACAGTAAAATACACACACACACCCACTCCGCACCCAAAGGTGACTCGCTTACCCTGGGGAACAGGCGGCAGGGAGCTTCAGCGGCTGCTTTTCCTCCTCCTCTTCCCCGCTCAGGAGGACAGCAAGCAAAGGGAGCGTCAGTGCCCAAGCGCCACCACGGCCATGCCTCCGAGTGCCTCAGCCATGAGGCCAAGGCTGCGACACCTCCAAGGAGGCCACCGAGGGCCTCAGCAGCAGTTGCCAGTTCCTCCATGGCTGTGCATGGCCACCTGACACTCTGCACTCCCACACTCCAAGCAGCAAATGGCTGCTTGGTTCATTGCGCAGAGTGCTGGAGGCACGCATGCATGGTGGAGGCATGCATGTGCGGTGGAAGAAACAGGAAAAAAGGTAAAAAAAACCAGGGAGGTTGCCCAAAAAAGTTGCCACCAGTCCACACAGACACCCTAAAAAGTTACTACCAGTCCACACAGACCGGTGCGAACTGGCTCTTGCCCACCACTGCATGTAGCATTAAAAATGAGATAAGAATGCTGCTTTATATCAGCAGCATTCTGTAGTTCTATACTCTCTGTTTTGACTAGTAGTAGCTTCCCAGGATCTCAATGGGAAAACTTTCATATCCATTTCTGACATCTTGGAAAATCTGCTTTTTTGAATTGCAGTGAACAAAATTCTAAGATTCTTGCTTTTGTAGGTTTTTTTTTTTTAAGAGGGATATTTCCTAAACTCTACAGTTTGTTGCCTGATCCTTCTGGACTGGAGCTGCTGTGGATTGAGCCTGATACTTCCTGCATGCAATGTATGGGCTCTACTACCAAGCCACAGTCCTGTCCCCAACAAAAGTCTTCTAGGCCAAGAGTTCTCAACCTTTTTAAACTGGGGCCCGGACATGTTCCCTCAGACAGCTTCTAGGGCCAGACAGCCATTTTGCTCCTCCTCCACCACATGGCACTTCCTGGTGTGGCGAAGGTGGGCCACATGAAATGGTGCCATGGGCCACATCTGCCCCATGCCATGGGCCTCAGGTTGAGAATCGTTGATCTAGGCAAATAAGCAACAGAGAGGCAGCCAAGTGCTGAATATAGGCATATCTGCCCCTGCAGGTTAAGTGGATGAGAACAATGGGATATATATCACAATAGTAGTCAAAAAGGGGCTCATTCTCCTTCTCTGTATTGTTTCTGTAAATACCAGAACCATGCGTTTTAGTGTCTGGCTTACCCGGCCACAGACAGATAGTAATCATCGCCTAGAGCAAGCACTGTCTGGTGCAATGATCTAGAGAGAAACCACATTCTCTCTAGGAAAGGGGTGCCCAAACTTTTCAAGCCATGGGCTGATCATGTGGTTCAGGGAACCGGTCACTATGGCCTGGGGGCCAGATACGGCCCCTGATGCCAATTCATCCAGCCCACAAAGCCACATGGGCACATTTTACTTCTGCTTCCAGGAGCAACAAGGGCTTCGTGGGCCGGATGAATTGGCATCGGGGGCCACATCTAGCCCCCGGGCCGTCATTTGGACACCCCTGCTCTAGGACAAGCTTTTGATTCTCCAGAGTATGTGGAGGGGGAAAGTCTGAGGGGCATGGGTCCTCCCATCACAGTGTTACAAAAGGGGGAAAAACTTGGCCTCCTAGACACTGCTCCTGTTTCACAATTCTTGAAAGCAAAATAAGTCCTGGATCTCTCCCCTTAAGGTTGCCCTTGATCAAAAGCCAGTTGTATCCGACTCTAGGGGGGTTCAGTGCTTATCTCTGTTTATAGCCAAAGAGCCAGCACTGTCTACATCTACAGACATTTCTGTTGATGTGTGGCAGGCATGCACGGAGCACTGTTTACTTTCCCACCAAAGGGGTACCTGTTTATCTACTTGCAATTTCTTGCTTTTGAACTGCTAGGTTGGCAGGAGCTGAGATAGAGATGGAAGCTCATTCCATGGTACAGTACTCGGGTCTCGAACTGCTGACTTGCCAACCTTCCAGTCATCAAGTTCAGTGTCTTAACCACTAAGCCACTGTGGTCCCTCTCCTATGAAGTACCCTAAGCTATTTGCCATGTCCTTACCTTTCATTTCATTTCTGTGGCGTCCATTGACAGTGACTGCAGGTCCCAATACAACTGCAGACCAGCTGTTTGTTTTGGGAATAGTAACTGTACTATATTAGGTCCTATGTCAATCTTGGGCCAAGGAGGAGGAACTCAGAGGAGAAAACGAAAATGAAGGGATAGCTTGTTTTCCCACACTTTATAGTCACTTGACTTTTTACTGAGCCTTTCAAGAACACAGAAATCTGGTTCCATAAGAAAAGGGAGTTCCTAGGGAAAACTATAACTTGAGACCTGGTTACAAAAAATAAAAATAAAAGGAAGAAGACCAAAAAAAAAAAAAAAAGGCAAAAAGGGTAAATATATTGAGGAAAAAGTGGGCCCCGAACCATATGTCTATTTTCTGGTGAACTTGGAGACCTTTGTAGAACGAAAGCCTGTGATGTTGCTTTTCTTTCCTTTCCATGAGAATATTAATGGTCGCTTTTTCCCACGCTTATGGCAACTCTAAAACTCTAAGTGACTTCTGTGGGTTTCGGAACAGACCCTTCAACTGAGATCTCAATCCCTTTAGCAACAGCAATCACACTTATATACCATCCCATAGTGCAGGGGTGCCCAAACTTTTCAGGCTGTGGGCTGGTCATGTGGTTCAGGGGGCTGGACACAATGGCCTGTGGGCTAGATCCACCACCACCCCTCCATGCCAATTAATCCAGCCCACAAAGCCCTTGTCACTCCTGGAGGTGGAAGTAAAATGTGCCCATCCTGGTGTGTTTTACTTCCACTTCCGGGAGCAACAAGGGCTTTATGGGCCAGATGAATTGGCATCAGGGGCCAGATCCAGCCCACGGGCTGTAGTTTGGGCAACCCTGCCTTAGTGCTTAGAACACTCTCTGGCAGTTCACAAGGTAATCAGCATTTTGCCTCCAACAAGGTGGGTACCCACTTTACCAACCAAGGAAGGATGGAAGACTGAGTCAACCTTGAACTGCTTGGGACTGAACATTGAGCAGAGTTCTGACTGCAGCTCAACCACTGTACCATATGGCATCTTTACGGCTAATATGAAACACACACACACACACACACACACACACACACACACACACACACACACACACACACACACACACACACAAATAATAGGAATCTAAATAAAACTGAAGCTATAACTGAGTAATTGAACATTTATTTATTTATTTATTCATTCATTCAATTTATATGCCGCCCTACTCGGTGCAACCGACTCAGGGCGGCTCACAAAACTCAAAAATATGACATTTATGAGTTGTAGTGTCACACTGCAATGGGGAAGGCAAATGGAAGGCCACTGCATTATATTGTCACCAGGACAATCTTCATGGCTTATCACCATTTCTTCTTCTTCTTCCGTGTCTAGTTCAGATGTGAAACTGCCAAAATGAAGGCACCTTTTGGTAAGTTCATTCTGCAGTTCCTTTCTCCTGAGAAAGATTAGCCAGCAACCCAAGGTTGCCATTACCAGGGTATGCCTGATTGTGCTTCAAAAATACCACAATCTTCGAGAAGGCTCTTTGTTTGTAGCACACTGGTCACCATGATGATAGCCCATATTCGGAATTGGATACAGTAGTAGCAGTAGCAGTACATTTAGCTCAGAGACTGGAGAAGCTATTTTTTGGGAACCACGGTTCCCACAAAATGACCAGTGACAGACTGGTAGATGAAAAAAAGTTGTAGACAAACATAACTTTAGCTCACTATAATTAATTCTATTTAGTAGCAGCTTTCCAGGACTGCAGGCACTCTCTCATTCTCTGTTACCTGATCTGTTCAGGCAGCTTTACTTGGACTTTGTTTGCATTCTTCTACAAACTGCAATACATCTTCCACTAGCATCATCTTGCACCCTCACCGATAAGAGTCAAGCATGCAAAGTCTAGCACAGGAGGGCCAGTCTCTCAAAATGAAATCCAAACTGATTGTTAAATATAATCTGTTTGTGGGTATTGATTCTAACTCAGAAATAATCTCCATGCAGAGCTAATTGAATAAAAGACTGAGCTGTGATTAAGCAAGTCTCCGGTAGAAATCCTGTCTCCGCTATGAACTCACCATTTCTGGACAAACTAGTCCTCTCTTGAGGCAAAACTATCCATTACAAATAACCCATCATTAGAGCAGTAATCATGTTAGTGTTCAAGAATCTTTTGTGTTTGGAAGTCAGACTTGATGATGGAAGAATGTGCTTATGGACGGAAGAGCAACCACAAAACAAAAGGAAGCTAATTTGCAAATTGCAGGAGGTGAAGAAAGCTGCTGCAGTTACAGTGACACATAACACATAATCAGCACAGGAATGCCATCTTCTAATGATAGGTGATCATACTAATCTGTATTAAAGGGATGCTGTACAAATTACTGAGATAGACACTCTGAAGTATCTATTGTATATGTATACAGTAATACACCGGATAACGATTGGACCGGATAGCGCTAGAATCGGATAATGATGCAAGATTTTTGGAAAAACCTTGCATCGGATAACGATTCTATTCAACGATCTTTAGCGTTATCCGAGGCAATCATGGGAGGGGGGGTTGGATTGGGTAGAACATCTACCCAATCCACACACACACACCCAATGATGGATCGCTGCTACTGAACTAGAGTCGGGGGGAAAGCACGCGGGTGCCTGCCTTTCCCCCAACCCTAGTTCAGTAGCAGCGATTGCTGGACAAAGCCTAGCGGCGCATGGGCTAGCTAGCCTGAGCGCCACTAGGCTTCGTCAACAGCCCGTCCGGGATGTCGGAAGCTGCTGGGCTTCGGACACAGCCCGCACGGGCTGTGGAAGGCTAGCCCAGCCTGGCTGGGCTAGCCTTCTTCCGAAGCCCTTCTATGCTGTGTTCGAAGCCCAGCGGCTTCAGACACAGCCCCCAAGGGCTGCGGAAGAAGGCTAGCCCAGCTTAGCTGGGCTGGGCTAGCCTTCCGAAGCCCTTGCGGGCTGTGTCCAAAGCCGCTGGGCTTCAGACACAGAGCGGGTGCCTCTTTCCCCCACCCTACTGGCCCCATAGCACTTGCTAAGGGGCCAGTAGGGTGTGGGGAAGAGGCACTGGCTCACGCGCTACAAGAGAACTCTTTCTATGCTCAGGCAATAGAGCAAAACATGGGAGGTCTGGGTAGCGAGGTTCTGTGTGTGCTGATCGTGTGCTGATGATAAAAGAAACAATCTTCAGAGAAAAACAGCTGCTTTATTGTTCAGGTTATTAAAGCATAGTCCATGGAGAAACATAGATAAAAAGGTCAAAAACATAGGATCAGTCCAGTAACAGTCCACAGGTACATTAGGTAATCATGATGAAAAGGAAAAAGAATAGTCTCACAGGCCAAGATCTTAATCCATAGACATCCAAAAACGAACTCACTCTCCTCTCTCCAAAATGGAGATTCTCCAGTCAGGTGGGGTACCTTTAACCAATCAGGGAACAAAGAAAACTTTCTTATAACAAGAGAATGAAGTTTACACACGTGAAGGAAGTGTGCTCTCTAATAGTCAAAACAGATAGCCTAGAGATAAGGGTCCAGGGAACACTGAACTAAAAACAATCTGTCTCGTGACACGTAGTCTTGTGAGACACAGAGAAGAAAGGATTTTTGAGGTCTAGTTTAAACGACAACCTCAAGCTTTGAAAACATTAGGAAAAAGATGTCGTTTCATGACACAAGCAGGTGCCCTGTCTCGCCACCTCACACGAGCCTTAGCAAGTGCTAAGGCTCGTGTCGGGTGGCGAGACAAGGCACCCGCTTGTGTGCTTTGTAGCGCATGAGTGGGTTTCTGTTCCCCCCACCCCACTGGCCCCTTAGCAAGCACTAAGAGGCTTGTTGGGTGGAGGGAACAGGCACCCGTTCATGCACTACAAAGCACACGAGCAGGTGCCTTGTCTCGCCACCTGACATGAGCCTTAACAAGCGCTAAGGCTCGTGTCAGGTGGCGAGAAGAGTTTCCCAATCATGTGCCACAAGGGACAAACTATGCTGTTTGTCCCTTGTGGCGCACAATCGGGAAACTCTTCTCGCCACCCGACATGAGCCTTAGCGCTTGCTAAGGCTCGTGTCGGGTGGCGAGAAGAGGTTTGCCCCCGAAGTCATGCTGACCGTAGGCTAGCAATCGCTATCCTAGGGTCAGTTTGACTTCAGGGACAAACCGCACAGTTTTTCCCTGACATCAGGGCTTTTTTTTTTTTTTAGCATTGTTCGATGCATGGATTGGACAACGCTAAAAATCGGATAACGTCATGACTTGTGCAACCAAGTCATAACGTTATCCGGTGTATTACTGTACTGTTATATTTTAAAGTCCAAAAATTTGCCTTTTTCTAAAGCAGGGGTGCCCAAACTTTTTGGGCCGCAGGCTGATCACCTGGTTCAGGGAGCCAGTCACTATGGCCTGGGGGCCAGATGTGGCCTCCAACACCAATTCATCTGGCCCACAAAGCCCTTGTTACTCCTGGAACCGGAAATAAAATGTGCCCGGGCACATTTTACTTCCACTTACAGGAGCGATGAGGACTTTGCGGGCTAGATGAATTGGTGTTGGGGGCCGCATCCAGCCCCCAGGCCGTAGTTTGGGCACCTCTGTTCTAAAGTGATGTATAAACTGGCCATATTATCAATACAGTAGTTTCGTTTTCATCCAAGAACCTCAACATAAAAGTTGTTTTGAGATGCTGTGGTACATGTTTTACATTGCAACCCTGTGTCCATTGAGGGGCAGCTAGATGATACAGTGAACAAAATATCAGACATATTCCTCAGCATAGGTATGACAACAGTTCACCTATCCTTCAACCCTATCACCTCTGTATTAACTAACTGCCCCACCAAATCCCCCCTGCCGCCTTTGCATTAAAGTAACAGACACAAAACTAGATTTTGCAAAATAAAGAAGCGTTATGTTGTGAAATAAGTGGTTTTTCTGCACATGTTTTGTAACTTTTTAAATACAGAACTGTTAGACCCTGAATTCTGAATATTATAAATCAAACAAACTAAGTACTAAACATGGACATTTATCTTTGAATATATGCCTGCTATCTTATAATGCAACAAGACAGCCACATGCTCCTTTTTGTGCACATTACCTTTGCAGTCAGAATGGAAATAACTCATTGGTATGCCTTGCTGCATAGAAAAGTTTCCCTTTCGGTGACTATACAGCCTTGGGAACAATCTGCTTACCCATCTATGAAATGGGGGCAATAGTCCAAACTGAATAGCTGCCTTCTTGGTAATTGGTTCATTACAAATACTGTACTCATTTCTCTGGGATATAATAATGAGATACATCTTGCAATAAATATGCCAGCTAAGCACTAGAATATTGTCTTCATAATTTAATGGACCCACACCAGGGAGGAGAGACGGTTCATGTTTCACATCTTCTTTTTTCTCCTTTTTTGACCTTGAATAACCAATACCACATTGCTAAAAATCCATCTGTTTGAAACAAGTGCTTTATTCGCTGCTTTGGCTTTCTGCTAAATTACAGTATTTCAAGAGGAGAGTGGAGAAGGGAAAAGAAGAAGCCGACTGTTTTCTAAAAGCTGATCAGCTGACATTTAATTGCAGTTATGCTTTTTTTTATTGCTTTTGGCTTAACCTTCCCCTCTCTTTCTCTACTAGCTAAATAACAGAGCAGTATCTTTTGCCATGGAAAACAAAAAAAACTATTAAATGTCAGGCACAAAAGGGAATAAAAAGATGCTGACATTATGCTTTGCAAAGACAAATTAATTCATGAAAAGAATGTACGCTTGCCGCAGATCATTGGGGAGAGGGTAACTCTACGGAGAAATTATATTAGCCAAAAGAAAAGGCCAATATAAAAGTTCTGGAAGTACTGAAGTCACAAGGACAACTCCATTGTGGTTAGAATGCAGCTGGCCCCGAATTTCATTGCAGAGCTTGGAGTTAGTTTTTGGGTGAAAACACCTAGATTATCCCCTGGATAGCACAGCCATAGTGGTGGGTGGAAGATTATGTGAATCATAGACCAAAAAACTAACTTTTGTGAGCTCCGTCATGTTGTGCATATAGTAGACAATGCACATATAGTAACAGCTGCATTATACCATTCTACTGTAGAACCAAGAGCTGCCTAGTTTGAAAAGAGCTGGTGACACAGGCAGTCGTTCTTTGGTAGAGATGTTCTATTCAATAACAAGGTCCTTAAACCTTATGCCTTTCCCTGTGCTAATCTGAGAGGGGACAGCCAGGACACAAGCAAAGTAATGTGAAAGGGAACAGAAGAACTCTTTGTCCCCTCTGTTTTATGTTGGTGATTTGGTTGTTCTTCTGTTGGGCTTCAAGCTGTGTTCAATAAATCATTGACCTGCAAGACCTTGTTGTCTGCCTGATTCTATGCCGGACTCTCAGACACACCCAAAGTGGACATCCACAATATGTATATTTGACTATATTTAGTTTAATCTACAAACAATTACAGTATTACTGTTAAATTTCTAATTTATATATAATGTCTTTCAGAATACAGTCAAACCTCGCATTAAGAGCATTTCACTTAAAGAGTAACTCGCTTAAAGAGCAGAGTTTTCTCTGAATGTTCACTTCGCTTAACAAATAAAACCAACCAAAAACTCACTTAACAAATAATTCGGGGTTCGAAATCCCCCCCACAATTGGTCATTTACAATGGTGTTTCGCTTAAAGAGCAGAATTTTCTCTGAATGTTCACTTCGCTTAACAAATAAAACCAACCAAAAACTCGCTTAACAAATAAATCGGGGTTCGAAATCCCCCCCACAATTGGTCATTTACAATGGTGTTTCGCTTAAAGAGCAAACTCGCTTAAAGAGCAATCCTGTGGAACGCATTATGCTCTTTAAGCGAGGCACCACTGTACCTCTGGTTTCCATAATTCATTGATTTCTTATAAATTAAAAGAACTTCATCATCATCCTTAGATCATTTTTTCCTTTTTTGAAGAAATACTTTTTTAATTCTTTGTTGGAAGGTGTTTCCATGCTAGCATTCAACAACTGTGCATGCATGCATGCATGTACACTCACACACAACCAGCTCTAGAGGCTTCTGTATTCAAGTAGAGTTTTTGTTTCATCCTGCTCTCTCCTGAAAAATGTTCTTAAAACAAAAGATGTAGGTTTTCTTTCTTTTTACCTAAGGCTGAGCTCCTTGCAGATCTTTAGTTGATGCTGGATCAAGTTAGAGCTTCTTCAAGTGCAGAATATGTTTTGGATCTCAACATTGAGAAGACTAAATATGTTTTTATAAGCAAAGCACCAACTCAAAGCAAGCTAACGGCAGAAATACAAGAAATCAAAAGAGTGGATATAGTTGTCTATTTGGGAAGTATTTTAAATGAAAAGTGGGGTCATGAAGTAGAGATTAGAATGAGACTAGAAAAGACAAGACCCACCTTCATAAAAATGCAACATTCTCTCTCGCTATGAAGATCTGAATAGTAAGATGTTATATATTCCCACTGTTGCTACATGTAGTCAATGCTTGGACATTGACTAAAGCTTCTGAAAAGAACATCAAAGCTTTTGAAATGTGGATCTAGAGATGGCTACTAAGGATATCATGGGTTCACATTGTGACTAACATAGAAGTATTGCACCTGATGGATAAAGGACATGAACTGTTTAAAAGCATTAAGCAAAGCTCCAATACCTTGGGCACATCATGAGGAATAACATAAAGTACAGAATACTCCAACTTGTTATACTTGTAAAGAGAGGATATAGACGGACCTCATGACTGAAGAAACTGAGACTGGTGTAGAATGCCTTTGGAAGAACTTTCCCGAAGAATTAAGAACAGGAAGATTTTTACCATGATGATAGCCAATATTTGGAATGGATACAGCACTCAAAGCAAAAGAAGAGCTCCTTTTGCTATTACTCCTAATTCTAGCCAAAAGCTCAACTTACCTGCCTGATGCTTTCTCCTAAAATATGCATGAAGTGGGAAATTTAGTAATAGCATCTAAGACAGAAATATCTATGCAACAGATTTCTACAACTCTGATGCCTGGATTGCAAGGATCTGGTAAAAGCTTGAGTCTGTTAAAAATCAGAAATCTGTTCTACATTATGAATAATGTTCATATACCATTACCTGCATGAACGCCTTTTGGTATGGTTTAAATCCAAAAGAAAAAGGGAAAACCACATTTGTGTGCTGTTGCATGAGCTCTTATGCTAATGTATTGGAAACTGTGCTGCACTATGAGATGAAGTGTGAAAAAGAAAGATACATTGTCAGAACATCAACTTCAGTTTTATTCACAAATATTCCCTGCTGAGTTTAATGGGACTGACCTTCAGGGAGTTACTGCTCATAGTATATGAAGTTTAGTGGGCTATGAAAAGTAAAAGGGGGTGTTTAAATCCTGGTTGAGGTAGAAAGTTATCTACACTGCTTAAAAAAACCCAACAACAATAAAATCAGATAGCCTTGTCTTTTAGGGCAGCGCCATGGTGGCTTAGTAGTTACGACGCTGAGCTTGACGACCAGAAAGTTAGCAGGTCAGCAGTTCGAGACCCAAGTACTGCACAACACAGTGAGCACCCATCATCTGTCTCAGCTCCTGCCAAACTAGCAGTTCAAAAGCAATAAACTGCAACTAGATAAATAGGTACTGCTTCAGCAGGAAAGGTAACAGTGTTCTGTGCAGTATAGCATCTAGTCATGGCTGCAACATGACCATGAAAGCTGTCTGCAGACACAGACATCACAGGCTCTTTATGTGGAAATGGAGATAAGGAGTGCACCCTAGAATTGGACATGACTGGCTTTTAGGCAAGGGAGACCTTTACCTTTACAATGGCCCTCCTTGGATAGTGCAGAGTGGCTTTTTATAAGCTGCTGTAGGTCGGTGGGGTGGAGGTGGGGTGGAGGGAGAGAAAATGTTGTTCGTCTGATCCCTGTGTCCAGCCAGCATTTTGTTCCTCCAAAGGAGTAAGCTTCTCAACTGGCCCTCTCTTGATCATCTGAGAAGCAGACCTTTTATGCTGGCCCAGGGTGGTGGGTGGTGGGTATTGGGACAACCCCGACTATGGCAGTGGTGCTTCTCAGCCCTCAACCAGTTGAGAACTGGGTTCTTTCTAGTGGATTTTATCCTATCCCCAATAAGCACATATGCTTATGACAGAATAAAATACATCAGAACAATGTGGTTGAACCCCTAACATCGTCTCAAGATGGAGCATGTGGGAGTGGATTGCCTACTGATATGTGCATATGATCCAGTGAACCTTTCCCAACCTGCCCCCCTAAACCCTCTCCAAAGAGTAGGCTATATGTCCATGTAGACCAGGAGTTCTCAACCTTTTAAAGCCAGGGGCGGGGTCACTCTTCCTCACACAGCTTCTGGGGCCGGATGGCCATTTTGCCCTTCCTCCACCACATGGCACTTCCGGGTGTGGTGGAAGCTGGGGGGGCACATGAAATCGCACTGGGGGCCGCATCTGGATCATGGGCCACAGGTTGAGAATCCATGATGTAGACAGCCACTTCTTTGACAAGTAGCAATAGCCATTACACTTATAGTCAGTCACATAGTGCTTAGTGCATTCTCTAGACAGTTAACAAGATAATTAACATTTTGCCCCCTACACACTGGGGACTCATTTTACCAACCTTGGAAGGATGGAAGGCTGAGTAGGCCTTGATTCCCGTCATGATAGAACTCACTATGTTTTGTCTGTGGTATAACAGTTTAAACCACTGCATCATCCGAACTCCTATATATGGTTGTATTCCTGTCTTTATTGCAGTGAACACTATGTTGGCAATTCACCTCTGTAACATGGCCAAATGATTATTTGGGAGGTTTGGGGAGGGATTGTCTTTTTTGTTTTTACAGGTGCTTTACTGAAGTGATGCCAAGAAAATCTGGATCTAGAAACACCACTCCTTTCCAAGCATTGTACAGGACTGAAGAATATGTAACAGAGCTTCATATGGCAAATTTAGTTATTTATTGTTTGCTTAATTTATAGACCACCTTTCTCCCAATGGGGGACTCAAGATGGCTCACAATTTTTTTAAAAAAAGATGACTACCTTATTAAAAATATTTAAAAATCCTTTCAATCATACTCCAAAATACAACTGCAGAAAGCTGCCTGAGAGAACGTAACCCGGTCCCTGGCTTGAAAAGGTTGGGAACCCCTGATCTAGAAAGTCCTTTATGTATTGCTCCAAGGGAGGAGTTGGCAACCTACAGCCCGTGGGCCAAATCCAGTCCATACCACCAAATCATCAGGCCCCTGACCTTGCTTCAACCACTGGTGCCCGCGCCCGCAGCAGAAGCAGCCACTTTTACGGCACTTGTGGACATATTTACGGCTGTCATAAATGCAACTGTCATAAATGCGTTTATGATAGGCCGCGGACATGTTTACGGCAATGTTTATGGCAGGGGGATCACCAGCCCGGCCCCTGACTTTAACAGGTTGCCAACCCCTGCTGCAAGGCAATACCTCCATAGATTCTCAACTTCGCTAGCACCAGGAAGAGGGCCTTCTCCGTGTTCGCCCCGGCCCTTTGGAACCTCCTCCCGACTGAACTGCGCCTATGAACAGAGCTCCTGCCCTTCCGGAAGAGCTTAAAGACCTGGCTGGCAGGACAAGTGTGGGGTTCCAGGGATGGGGGATCCCATATGGGGTGGTTAGTCTAGGGATAACCACCCTTCTGACGACACCCCAGATACTGTTTTAGTTGAATTTTAAATTTTTAATATGGATATGTTTTTAAATCTATGCTGTTAGCCGCCCAGAGTCGGGCTTGCTTGATTGGGGCGGGATAGCAAGTGTGATAAATAAATAAATAAATAAATAAATTTGGAAATCAATATATTTTGTTATTTTCTCCAGTTGTTTGTCTTCAATCCGTGTGCCTCCTGGTATAGCAATGTCAATAAGCCATGCCTTCTTCTTTTCCACAAGTTATATCAGGTCTCTTGTGAGTCAGACGTCTATCTGTTTGAATTTAAAGTCCCGCAGGATCTTGACTCTCTCAATTTCTAAAACTTTCTCTACCTGAAGTTGTTGTTATTGTTCACTGCGCCTTAGGTTTTCACTGTTTCTCCAAGGAAACAGCTTAGTTCTCCTTAGCTTGCATTGGAGGACCAATTGTGAAGGTGCCTCCAAGGTCATAGTTCTGCGTATTTGCATGTGCAAGTACACAACTGGCTTCTATACTCACCTTTTGGTTTCTATCATGTTTTCTTCTTTTATTCACCAGTCCATTCTTTGTGGAACAGTACACATCAGATTTTCCTTTCAACTTTATTATTATTATTATTATTATTATTATTATTATTATTATTATTATTATTATTATTATTATTATTATTATTATTATTATTATTATAATATGCCACCGCACTCACAGAGTGACACCCACCCTATCACCACCCGGGGAGCTGCATTCTGGACCAGTTGCAACCTCTGAATGGTTATCAAGGGCAGCTCCATGTAGAGAGCATTACAGTAATCCAGTCTGGAGATGATCAGAGCATACGTGACCATGAGCAAGGAGTCCTGATCTAGGAGCAGGCGTAAGTGGTATATAACACGAAGTTGTGCAAAAGCCCTTCTGGCCACGACTGCCACCTGCTCATTGATCCGGAGTCACGAGTCCAGGAGGACCCCCTAATTACGCACTGGGTCTGTTTGGGGTAAGATAGCCCCATCCAGAATCAAAGATGGTAACTCCCGAGATAACACAGGACCCCTAACCCATAGCAACTCAGTCGTGCCAGGATTCAGTTGAAACCCATTGTCCCCCATCCAGATCCCAACAGCCTCCAGACACCTGGATAGGACTCCGACTGCATCGCTTGGATCACCATAGGTCAAGATATACAGCTGAGTATCATCTGCTTTGCTGACAATGCCTCACCTCGTGGGAATGGATGATCTCCCCCAACAGCTTCATGTAGATGTTAAATAGGAGAAGTGAGAGCACCGAGCCCTGAGGCACCCCATATTGGAGAGGCTCAGGGTTGGACATCCCATCCTCCAACCACACCGATTGAGTCCAGGCCCTCAGAAATGAGGTAAACCAAGACCACACAGTGCCCTGAATTCCCAATCCTCAGAGCCATTCCAGAAGGATACCGTGGTCGATGGCATCGAAGGGATGGCCTCTGTCCCACTCCTGTCAGAGATCATCCAACAGCACAACCAATGCAGTCTCAATACCATATCCGGACCTGAATCCTGACTAAAAGGGGTCCAGATAATCCGCTTTATCCAGAACCCCCTGTAACTGCTACACCACTGCCTTCTCCAAAACCTTCCCTAAAAAGGGGAGGTTGGATACCAGCCTTGGACCTTGACCACCCCCATTATTCCTGGTGCCTGAGTGGTAACTGCAAATTAATAGCCATAAACTCACCTTATTAACTTGTATTCTGCAAACAAATATTACCTCAAAGGGAACATAAGGGAATACAGGGAACATAAGCAAATCAGAGCAAATCAGGTCCTCAGTATGCAGACATACAGAACAGGGAAGGGAGATGTCTGTTACTAAGAAAGTCACACAAAATGAAATCAGTCTGAGGTCGAATGTAATCAGTATAGCTAGTTATGGACCATAAAGCTGACTTATAGCAATCCTAATGGGGCTTTAAAGATATGTGAGATTTTTAAAGAGGGATTTTACAAGTTCCACAATCTCAGTGAGTTTCTATGGCTGAACAGCAGTTTGAACCCAAGCCTCCTGATTCCTAGTCAATCACTCTACACCACACTGGGTACCCCAACACAATAATAACAATAATTTGTGCACATAGTCTGGCTATTCAGCAATGATATTACAACGGATTCTGGAATAGAAAAGTGTGCAAATTCATCAGTGAGGAAAGAAAAATGTGTGGTATCAGAAGGAATGCAACTGGCAGAGGAAAGAACATTGTAATAAGAAATAAAAAGTCATGATTCAGACACTATGGCAAGTAACAACTAACAAAACAGTTTAAAACAGGGGTTGCCAACCTTTTCAAGCCAGGGGCCGGGTTATGCTCTTTCAGTCAGCTTTGAGGGCCAGACAGCCATTTTGCACTGCCTGCATGATGGTGGTGGTGGTCATTTTGTCTCAATAGCTTCAAAAGGGCAGCCATTTTGTTTCTTGAATGCCTTGGGGCAGATCGGGCCCACCGGCCTTAGGTTGAGAACCCCTAGTTTAAAAACCAATTTTCTAAGCTTTTCCAGTCTCCCTGTCTGACCTCTTGATGTAAACAACAACTAAAAACAAACATGTTTTTCCAGAATTTTGAGACGTAACCTGGGGCTATGGCCTTCCTACTATAAGACTGTATGTGCTGTTCCCTGTTATTAGTTTACTTTTGTGGTTGATATTTTTAATTATGCATAAATGGTGCATTTTAAATTACATTTTGTATCATCATGGTCTCCCTTAGGAAGAAGCAGTGTATTTAATAGCAGTAATGATACTCATTGTCAAGGGGAGTAGATTAACACACACCAACAATGCTACACCTGTAACAGACGGGATCGGCCTCTCAGGTAGGCCTTTTGTTCTTCAGGATTGCCTCTCCTTGGCTGGGCAATCCAAGGTCCGGATATGTGTAAAAAAGGTAGCATTTGGCCAAATAAACACTCCAAGTTTCTTCAAGAAACATATTGAAAGCATAGTAGCCTACAGGATACAGTTCATCAAAAGATCAGCAAGCATTTCAAAGCAGAAATTAACCATTAAGGTTCCAGGGAAAGCCCTCAGCCCCACTCCTTCCACAATTCTCACATTTTGCAGAATAACTCCACAGCATTCCATAGAGAGAGAGAAAAGCTGTGTGTGTGTGTGTGTTTGTGTCACTGGGCTACACCTCTGGCCCTCCCACCCCCTAGGAATTCTAGCCCATGATCTTACAGTAAGGCATGTCAATCACATATTCACTTTCATTTTTGCAATTCCATGTGGTTCAATTGTTTTGAATTCTTCTTCTTCTATTATTATTATTATTATTATTATTATTATTATTATTATTATTATTATTATTATTATTATTATTATTATTATTATTATTATTATTATTATTTAGACTTGTATCCCACCCAACTCGCATACCATACCTCCCCCAGATCCAGAATCGTCATTTTAAGTGTACTTAAACTCAATTAAGTGGGTAACAAGGCTAACAGAAAACCACCTTTTAAAAAGGGGCTATACTGTTACAACACCCTAATCCAAGCTATCACTCTCCGTGAAGATGTTTTTAGGAAAATAAAATGGCACTCAGAGATCAAGTCACAAATCTCTTATGACACAGTTTAGACCAGTGGTGGCGAACCTATGGCACGTGTGCCAGAGGTGGCACTCAGAGCCCTCTCTGTGGGCACCCATGTGGTATCTCCAGCAGCCCAATAGGAGCGCTTCCTCCCTTACCCAGCACAGAGTTCACTCCACCCTTCTGCCCAGCAGCCCAATGGGAGCATTTCCTCCCTCCTGCATTAACTACCACTTCTGTTGCCATGTTGGCACTCTGCGATAAATAAGTGGGTTTTGGGTTGCAGGTTGGGCACTTGGTCTCTAAAAGGTTCGCCATCACTGGTTTTGCCCTAGTGAAGCATTTCTTCCAGTAGTTAAACAAGCAATAGTTGCTGGCAGTGGTGGGCTGTCAGAATGTTTACTACCACACTGTGGGCGGAGCCAATGCCATGGGTGGAGCCAACATCATGATGTCATGATGTTGTGGGTGTAGCCAAAGAAAAAAAAATTAAATAAAAATACAGTAGACATAAAAATAGAAATGAAAAACATATAAAAATACAAATTAAATAGAGATTAAATAGAAATAACAAACACATAAAAATAAAAATTAAAGATATTAAATAAAAATAAAAAACATAAAAATACAAATTAAAATAGATATAAAAACACATTACATAAAACACACACAAACCTCAACCCACCCACCCACCCCAAACACAAACCCGTCACTTACCCTGGGGTCGGGGAGCAGCAGGCAGGCAGGCAGGCAGGCAGGCAGGCAGAGCAGGAACAGCGGCGGCACGGTGGCGCAGCCTAGCCCAGCCTGGCCAGGCAGGGCCCGGCAGCGCAGCGCAGCCAATCCTGGCAGTGCAGCTTAGCCCAGCCTAGCATGGCCTGGCCCGGCAGTGCACCGAGGAAAGGTCACCACCGCCGCTCCTCTAGCTGCTGCGCCCTTTCTGGGCAGCCCAAAATGGCTGCTCGGAAGTGCGCATGCGTCAAAACTCCATTTGATCCATGCACACTTCTATTTTTCAGTGTACATGCATCAAATGGAGTTTTGATGCATGCGCACTTCCGAGCAGCCATTTTGGGCTGCCTGGAAATGTCATCCGGAGGACGGCCGGAGAGGTGACCAAACCGGTCACCTGGGGGTCAGTGGTGGGATGTCAAAAATTTTATTACCCCACCGTGATGTCATCACAGTGTGGGCGGAGCTAACATCATGATGTCATGATGTTGTGGGCAGAGCCAAAGGAAAAAAATTAAAAATAAGCACGCATGCACACGCACACACCTCATCCCACCCACCCACAACACAAACCCGTAAATAAATAAAATAAATAAATAAATGCCACCAGGCCTTTTTAGAAACTGTGGTAGTACGTCAATATAGGTAAAGGTATTAAATACACATTAAAATACACACAGACACACCACATCCAAAGGTGAGTTACTTACCCTGGGGAGTAGGCTATAGGGAGCTTCAGGCTAGCAGCTTCTCTTCCTCCCCCCTGCTTGGGAGGACAGCAAGGAGGCCATGCATACGCGCCAAGCACTGTAGGCGTGCATGCACACCAAGGGCTTGGTGCACATGCACAGTGGGGAAACCAGTGAAAAGGTAAGCCTCGAAGGTGGTTCCCCCCAAAAGCTGCTACCAGTTCTCCGGGACACTGGGAAAAGTTACTACTGGTTCTGGAGAACTGGTGAGAACCTGTTACATCCCATCACTGCTGGGGGTTTACTACGTACACACCTGGCGATCCCCTCCGGATTGCTGCTACCAGTTCGGGCAAACCGATCCGAACCGTGAGCAGCCCACCACTGGTTGCTGGAGACAGATTCAGTATACTGTACTGTACTTCTTTTCTCTTGGTGAAACAATCTTGTTCTGGCCTTTTTTAAGTAGTCTTGAATACTGGAGGGAGAGAACCAGCTACCTTATTCTAGAGAAACACAATAGCAAATCGACATATTCCACCATTCAGGAGAGAACATCTGAACTGGCTGTGAACATCCACTGAAAAAAGTTCCCATGTGCTGTATTCCGATTCTACTGGATACAGGTTATATGGAAAAATTGGGGCTGGTATATATTACTTATCATTTTCCCCTCCTCCCTCAATCCCTCCCTCCCTCCCCCTCTCTTTAACATGCTAAAGCAGTGGTGCCCACCAAACTAGGGGCCGGGTGCGGCCCCTGACCCCTGGGCCTTAGTGAACGGCTCCCTGAACCACATGATCGGCCCACAGCCCAAAAAGTTTGGGCACCCCTCTGCTAAGGCAACCACAAGTTGCTATTTCCAGCCAGTCATGGTGGTAAACAAGTTTTATGAATGCCCCAAATAATAAAAAATGACTCACCACCCATTCCTGGCTCAGCCTATGTTTCAAAGGTTTTCCAGGATGTGGATGTTCTTACATAAGTCAGAAGAACTATTAAATTTTTTAAAAAATCAATCACTTTGACAACTTCAAGGACAGTAAAACAGCTGGGAGGTAAATATTTCTGCAGCAACATCTGCACAATTTCTCTGGCTTTCTTTTATGCCTTTTTTATTACTTTGTCACCTAATAGTACCTGTGAAGAGACAGACCTCAGGGTTCTTTTTCTTCCATGTTTGGACCAGATGTGAAACTGCCAAAACGAAGCCACCTTTTGGTGAGTCCTTTCTGCAGTTCCTTTGGCCTGGCCTAGTGTGAGAAAGATTAGCTGGCAACACAAGGTTACCGTTACCAGGGTATGCCTGATTGTGGTTCAAAATAACACACTCTTCGAGGAGGCTCTTTTTGTGTACCCATACCATAAAAACTGTCCTGAGAATATAATGGAGTGGCCCTTCATCTGCCTTTCACATCACAGCATGACACATGTACCACTAATCCAGTTCCATGAGTCACTTTCTGGTCCTGAGTCCTTTTGGCACGCAAAGTCCTCACTGGTCCCATGCAAGTATTGATGAAGCTGCTTGCACTGGTCTTCGACCACAATAAAGTTTGGTTTGATTTGATGAAGCTGCTGCCCTCCATCAAGATGGATTCAAATGGGATTTAATCCACTTAGGGACCATCACCCTTCCCTGTGGACTTCGGCACCCAAGGCCATTAGTCCTCAGGGTTGTCAGGTTAGTTAACTGCCACCTGGCACTTGGCATTGAGTCCCTGGTAGTATGGTCTACTCTATTACCATAGCAGGATAACCTGGCTAGACATCAGGGTTAGTGAGGAGGATCCTCTCTGGCTCCTGGCAGTACTCCTGGCAGACACCCAAGCTTGCTCTCAGGATACCATCATGCTCCAGCGTGGAGGGAAGCTCTCTACCCATTCTGCTCCTTGCCAAGAGTGCATCTTCCAAAAGGGAAGGATTTTGGGGCTAGGTCTCTTTTGCCCTGCCATTATGGCAGCTGACCTGAGCAACTGCTGCTCTCCATCTGCACCCAGATGATGTAGCACCCCCACAACAAGGCAAAATAGGGGAGCAAACCTCCCCAAAAAGGAATACACAGGAAAAGCCTCCTCAAAGATTGTGGAATTTTTGAACCCCAATTGTGCATACCACAGGAAACGGCTACCTTGTGCTAGCTAATCTTTCTCACACTATGTTAGGTGAAATGAACTATGGAATGAACTCACCAAAAGGTGGCTAGACATGGATACCAGCGGGGGAGGAAGAGAAGCTCAATTGCTTTACTAGAATCAATTGCCTTCCTGAAGTTAAAGAATGTTACTTATTGGTGGACAACAGGGAAAGGGTCATCCTGGGCCCAGTGGTTAAGAAGTTTGCCTTGTTAATTTGAAGATCAGCAAGTTGGCAGTTTGAGCCCTGGGTACTGCATGACGGATTGAGTACCCATCTCTGTCCCAGCTACTGCCAACTTAGCAGAGCGAAAGCAAGAAATTGCAAGTAGATAAATAGGGACCACTTCAGTGGGAAAAGATCTTGGGGACATGAACGGAGCCTCATTTGGGCTTCCCCCGAGTGGAGTTTCTCCAGCAAAAATTCTCTCAACCCAGAATAATGTATGACATGAAATTATTGTTATTATTATAGAAAAGGAGTCTAGAAGCAGCTACTGGAAATATCCTCTCTTGTAGGCTTGCCAGACATGCCCATGAGGGTGATAGGTAGGAAGCAGAAGAAGAATCTTCCCAAAAGAACAAGGACCTTCACCCAAAGAAAGACTCTGGGATGGAAAGTCAGACTGGCAAAGCACAAAGAAGTTAAAACAATCCTTTCAGTCCACAAAATTCTGCCCAAACCGAAAGATTGCAAAAGAGTGAAACTTTGCAACCTCACAGGACTGACTGCAAGCTAGAGTAACAGAGCAGTCTTTCCCCTCTGTGCTCCCTGAGGCAATCCTTGTGGGAAGCTCTTCTGCAGCTTGGGTCATTTGGCCAGCCTGACCCCACACAGGAAAGCCAAAATGTAACCAACACCATTATGTTTCCAGCCAACTATTACACCCATCATCCTTTCATCTGATCTTACACTGGCCAAGAGGAACTTGGGGTGCTAGGGTGGCCAGATGATTTCTCCCCAAATGCCGACCACCCTGTGGCCAGCTCATCATGAATCGCCTCCAGCTGTGATAAGTCCAAAGGTTGGCTGTGGGATGGAAGAGCACTGATCCCAGGATGACCCCTCCCCTGCTGTCCAAATATAGGTAAGATTGTTTAACGCCAGGAAGACAACTTCTCCTTCTCCTCCTTCTCCATCTTCATAGTCGTTTTCCGTGTCAAGCACCTTTTGGTGAGTTCATTCCATAGTTCATTTCATCCAATCTAGTGTGATAAAACCCAGAGGGAGCAGCCAAGATGCTCTCTTGATCCAATGCTTCATGCTGTGGGTGAGCCAACATGTAGGGGCTTAAGCTAGAGGGGGGGGGGCTTGGGCTTGCTCAATTAGAAAAGCTCTCTTTGCTATGATGTGCTTTCTGAAATTTTGATAAACTTTCTTCCGTAACTTTCTCTGAGTATAATATACTTTTAAAATACAGTGGAACATTGGATAACGATTACATTAGCTAACGCTAAAACCGAATAATGTTGGGGAATTTGAGGCAAACATTTGCACCACACAATGTTACGTTGTGCAATGCAAATGTTTGCCTCAAATTTCTCAACCTTGATCTCTGCCCCGAAGCCCACAGGGCTAGAGACCAGCCCTGCGGGCTTTGGGGCAGAAATCTACGTAGACTCAGACCACCGGTTTGGTTGGGGGAGATCAGGCGGGTGCACCCTCACCCCAACCAAACTGGCACTCTGAGCATCGGACCACACTGGCTTGGTTGGGGGGGAGACCGTGTGCACCCGTTCTCCTCCCAACCAAACTGGCATTACGAAGCTTGCAGCAGCAGTATGCACCCTGGTGCATGCTTCGTAGCGGCACCATGGTTGGGAAGCCAACTGGGCTCCCAGTCACACCACCGCTGCACCATTTGTAGTGGCAGCATGGCTGGGAATCCAACCTGGGGTTCCCTGTGCAGCTTCCCAGCCATGCTGCCACTGCGCACTTTGTTGTGGTAGCGTGTTTGGGAAGCCAAACAGGGGCTCCCCATTCGGCTTCCCAAACACGCTGCTGCTACGAAGCATGCACCAGTGGCATGTTTGGGAAGGAGGACGGGGAGCTCCCATCTCCTTCCCAAACACACCGCCAGTGTGTGCTTCGTAGTGGTGGCATGTTTGGGAAGGAGATGGGGAGTCCCCGGTCTCCTTCCCAAACACACCGCCGCTGCCCACTTTGCAGCGCCAGTTTGGTTGGGAGGAGAATGGCCGCACCCAGTCTCTCCCCAACAAACCAGCGGTCCGATGCTCAGAGCACCAGTTTGGTTGTGGGCAGACAGGGTGCGTGCACCCTCACCCCAACCCAACTGGCACTTAGCTTGATCTGCCAACTGGCACTTAGCTTGATCCACCTGCCTCTTTAGAAAGGGCAGCTGGTTTTTTTTTTAACGTTGTGCAATGTATGCATCACACAGCATTAAAAACCGGTGTGTTATCTGAGGTATTACTGTACCTGAAGATGACTGGAGTGTTTACTTGGCTATGTGCTACCTTATTTACACTAAGCTAATATCCTGGGTTGCTAAGCTTGAGGGTGGCAGCTCAGAAGCAGGAACTAACCACTTGTGGGTAGAAGTCCTACTCATGAGTAAATTTGTTTCCTGACACAAGCCAGGCTTCTTCTAACCCTCCAACTTCCTTACAGTTTTAGCACCTACAAGGTCCTTTGGTCTCCAGTCTTTTTGTCCTTTAATAACACTATTAAGCCTTGAGGGACAAGTCCTTCACAGTCCCATTAAATCTTGGACTGATTTCCTAGTAACATCTGATTAGCATTTTCCCATCTATGTCTATTTTTACTTGAGATATTTCATTAGAATACTTTCTTGTGGGCTTACAAGAAAGTATTCTTTAAATTACCAGTGTCTGTTTGCTATTTGCTTCATTTTGGCAATACATCCATGTTTTAAAGACAAGTCCCTTGAATTTGTGATTCTTTCAAAACTGATGTTAAACTATGCTGTTATCCTGTTAAACTTATTCTAGGAGGGAGGGAGAGAAAGACGTTTCAAATCAATCTTCTTCTTCCGTGTCTAGGCCAGACGTGAAACTGCCAAAATGAAGCCACCTTTTTAGTGAGTTCATTTGGTGAGTTCATTTGGTGAGTTCACCTGACCTAGTGCAAGAAAGATTAGCCAGCAACACAAGGTTACTGTTACCAGGGTATGCCCAATTGTTGTTCAAAAATACCACAATCTTCAAGGAGGCACTTTCTGTGTACCCCTCTAAGCAACAATATATATTTCAGAAATTAACCAATTCCCCATGCAACCCCCTTCTGGAAGTATCTGAAGAAAGATCATGGCAAGGCAGTTGAGGAGAAAGAGACACAAAATGGAATAGTTATGCACATTCCAGGGTGATTTGGCTTCTCGGAAATCTTTTAGAAGATACAAATCTAAATCTACTCTTAGTATCAGTTGTTTAATTCAACCTCACTCTTTGGGAACCCCTCCAGTGGAATACCTTAAAAAGTTGTTTCCTTGATCTTTGTGTGAATAGGAAAGAGAGAAATCAAACCTACCCACTAGTAAGAGCTCACAGGCTTCTGTCTCATCATTTCTTCCACCTGTAAGGGGTTTTGGTGCATTAGCAATTACATGTATATATCATCCCATAGCACTAAGTGCACTCTCTAGGCAGTTCACAGGTAACTAGCATTTTGGCCCAATTGGGTAGTCATTTTACAAACCTCGGAAGGATGAAAGACTAGTCAACCTTGTGTCCTGTCAGGATCAAACGTACAACGTCTGCAGTTTTGGCTGCAGTACAGCATTTTAACCACTACACCAGCAGGGCTTTGGCTAAGTGCAACTGCTATTATTCTTAGGTTCCTGGGAAGCGTTCCTTAACCACAGATGTTTGTTTTATTTCAAAGCAATTATTTCTGGATTTCTGCTGGTTTGATTCTTTCATACAAATCCAGTAGTGAAAACTGGAGTCGATCTGGCACTGTCCTTATTCAGTTGGTTTCCATCAGCAGAAACATCCATAAACTGCTGGGAGAAACTCACTAACCTGACTATTATGGCATTTAATGAAAGTTGGAAGAATAAATCCAATATTAAGTAGGGAGAAAAAAGCTTTTCTCCTGTTCTCATAATACTGCAACCAGGTGTCATCCACTAAATTTGCTAGTGGGAATTACTGTTCATCAGAAGCGTAGCGTGCCTTGGCGGGGCCCCGTATAAAAATTTGTTTGGGGACCCTTAGGAAGGGTAAAGATTTCTCACAAAAGAAAAAAAATGCATAAATTAAAAGAAATATTTATTCATCATAATTATCTATCTGTCACTGCTCTCCATCTGTGGTTTATCATTGTATCATCGTATCGTATGTACATCGATTATTGTGGGATTCCCCCGTTGAAGTAAATGACTTAAATGGGGAAATCCCGCAGCCTGTGATAACCGATGTAGGGTGTTGCCAACTTTTGAACGCACGCTTTATGCGGGGAAAAAAAGAAATTGCTTTTTTTGACTTTTGTCATTTGTTTTGCTTACGCACGTTGGGGGGCCCCGTGGCCCGGGCCCCCCGTATAATTGATACGGCAGATACAGTGGTAGCTACACCCCTGCTGTTCATTCTACATCCCAACTAGTCTCACAGGAACTGGGGACACCTAACTGACTACATCAAAACACACAGCTGAAAACTCAAATTACATGTTATGTGTTTAGCACTGATCCTGATGCTGCCATATCCGAATCTGAATATTGGTGAACCTCATGGTGATCAGCCATGAAGAATGTCCTGGAAATATAATGCAGTGGCCTGTATCACTGATCCACTTCCGTGAGTCACTTTCTGGTTCTGAGCCCTTTTGGCATGCAAAATCCTCCTCAGCCCCAGGCCAGTATTGATGAAGCTGCTGCCCTCCATCAAGATGGAATCAAGTGGGGTTTAATCTACTTGGGGGCCATCACCCTTCTCTGCAGGGTTGCCATACATCCTGGAAAACCGGGATTGTCCTGGATTCAAGGTCAGAAAAATTGCCCCAGCCAGTTCAATAAAAATCATGTTAAAGTCCCAGATTTTTAAAACTTACTGATTGTATATTATAACACATCATTAAAATAAATTTGAACTCTCGCCATCAAAAGAGCAATTTCCTGCCACATTGGAGTTTGAGTTAGACTATACCTAGAGACAAATCTTAACGTCCTCGCCTCACACTGCCACCTGATAAATGTGGCCAGTGTTTTTACTGGAACTGAGGACTTTAAGAGTTGACCATGATACATCTTCTCAGAAGTACAACATATTTTACAATAAGATTAACTGTTGTAAATAAATTCATTTATGTATTGATATATTTAATGTGAAAGTATTTTATAGCTGTCATTATATTATGTTTTTAAAAAAGACTATTTTGTAGATAACCCGCCCATTTTTGTCAAGTATGCTTCTGTCCTGGTTTTGTGAGAGAGAATTATGGCAACTCTGCTTCTCTCTGGACTTCAGCACCCAAGGCCATGAGTCTTCAGGCTTGTCAGGTTCATTAACTGCCAGCTGACACTCGGCGTTGAGTCGCTGGCAGTATGGTCTACTCTATTACTGTAGCAAGATAACCTGGCTAAACTGGAACACTGCATCTGCACAGGATAATCATAGTTATGAAATCTGCTTTAAACCTTGGTTATAGACAACAGCCCTGCTTAACATCCTGTCAGCCATGATCAATTACCATGCAAGCTACAGCATCAACTACTATGAAAACCACCAGTAGGAAGTGGGGGAAATGGGAGATAATTTCATTGCAAAGATGAAGAAGAAACTTGAGGAGAAAAGGTAGAGGCTGCAACCTCCTCCCTTCTTTATTACAAGGACTGCAGTATTATCTCCAGATTACATTTACAGCAGAAAAAGAAAGAACAAAAGCTCATCTTTAGCATTCTTGACACAAAATGACATGCAATAAAGAGATGAGTTAAAAGAAAGGATGGAAAGGAACATACTAGAAAGGGCACTTGATAGGGAACAGAACAATATTGGACAAATCAACCCCATCAAATATTACTCTTATATTAACTATTTAATGCTCTGCAAATGGAGCAGAGCAGAATGGCCCTGAACGCCAACTTCTGAGCAGAACAAGCTAATCACATTCATTAATCACACATGATTAAAGGACACAAATGAAAGAAGGCACAAAACATCCACAGGGACCAGATTACGGTTGGTTGGTTTGTACTACTCTAAAGACGCTGATGTAGGTCATTCTGTTCTGTTCCATCTCTTTTGGGGCCATTAAAGTGTGAATAAAAGAGTAATTCTTGATAGGACTGAATACTAAAATACTGTTATGATGTGTATCTATCACTTCTTGCCAGTTCTGGCATGAAACTGTCCATTCTGGCTCATTCTGTTCTGGCTTTAACCCGGTCTTGCCAATAAAGGAAAATGCTTATCTACATAGATTCCAAAACTTTTAATGCTAGCATACTTTAGGAACAACATTGCAGATAGCCTCTCCTTCCTCATGTAGTATTTTAACACAACTCTTCATGGCTGAATGACATTTCAGTTTACTGTGCCAGCACTGATTAGGAGAAATCATGTTGAACAAAGAGCCATATGTTGGAAAAACAACCTATGATTTTAAATAAACAAAAGCCTCTGATTTATTATTATTATTTAAAAAGATGATGTTTGGAAACACTTTGCTCTCATAATGGCTTTGGAACAGAAAGTATTCAATTCAGATCAACTGAGTGCAACTTCACCAGCAGAACATGTTATATGAGTGTTGCTTATACAAGTTCAAGAAAAGGACAAAACCCTTCTGTCTATGCTACAACAGGTAACACCCATTTGGGCTGTTCTAAGTACAGCTCTTGACTCATGTGGCTTTGGCATTATATTTACTCAGTTCATATCTTGAGTCTTTAAAAGCTGTTATCATGTCTTATCACCGATTACCACCTGTCCCTCACTGTGAAGAAATCTTGTTAAAGTTGTTGATTTAATAGATTTCTCTGCTGCTTTGCCAATTTTCAAGTGCCAAATGTATTTTCTAGTCAATCCTAAATCTAGATCCTTGAAAGATAGTTATTTATGTATAACAAACAATTTCTTATTGTCTTCCTGTCTAGAAAAAATTGATTTCACGTTACTTGCTGTTTGCGAAAATGACAGTAAGACAAGCACTACCTCATCCTGAAATGCATTTCAAAAAACATATTTAAGTAGATTTCCTCAATCAAATTCACTCAACTGTTCCATTATTGGCACAAGAAGCGACACAAATACAGTATTGCCAAAGTTCGGAAAAACAATAGGAATCTCAAAACATTGCTAAGATAGTTGATCCCTTGGCCTTACTCCATATACCAACTTATACAATATCAATAAAAGGGGCAGGCATGTGTGCCAGAGACAATTATGCAAATACAGAATTTATTTTAAAAGACAACATGTAATCATGACATAGTGAATTCAGTGCTTAGCATAACAAAACAAAAATGTCTTTTGTTTATCTCTGGATGATCTTTCTGCAGTACAAAGGTTATGTTTAATTACGCAGTAGGCATAAACTTTTGTTTTAACAAATCTTCTGAAAGAGGAATCAAAGATGTGAATCTACAAAAGGAGAAGGATGGAGGAAGGGCATCATTTGGTTACATTGCTAGAATAGTTGTCAGATATGAAAAGAGACCATGGTGGTGCAGAGGTTAGACTACTGTACTGCAGCCAAACTGCTAACATTGTGAGTTCAATCCTGACGGGGATCAAGGTTGACTCAGCCGTCCATCCTTCTGAGGTTGGTAAAATGAGTACCCAGAAGGGGGGAGGCTAATTATCTGTAAACCACAGGCACAAAGCACTATGGGGTGGTATAGAAGTGTAATTGCTATTGCTGTTGCTTGTGTCTGATCACACTAGAACAGAAGTGATGTCTCTTAAAGTGAACCTTCCATATACTGTACTGATGAATCATTCAACCCTGAGCAAGTGGACTGTGGTCTATGGAAACTCACACTCAAGTAAAAGTTACCACAGACAGTGTTGTTGTTCCTCAAAATGTTTGAAAACACACAAAGGCTTGTTATGCAATTACATGTTGTAAGAATTAAAGCTCTATTGATCACCAGAAAGTAATAGCTCAAGTAATAATAAGCTCAGTCGCCATGGGGGAGAGGGGGGGAGACAAGAACATAAGGTTCCAGAGACATGAACTTTAATAACCAGTTGTTATGGAAGATAATCTTGATAGGAATGCCTACTTGAGATCAAAGGTCAAAGCATATGCAGTAAGTATTTTGCAGTAGTACTGCCTCCCTCCCTCATACAGTAAAACCTCGCATAAAGAGTGCCTCGCTTAGAGACTCACTTGCTTAAAGAGCAGAATTTTCTCTGAATGGTCGCCTCGCTTAACAACTAAAACCAACCAAAAACGCACTTAAGAACTAAACCAGGGTTTACAATCCCCACCCACCCCGGTCAGAAGTCACAATTGGTCGCTTACAATGGTGTTTTGCTTAAAGAGCAATCCCGTGGAATGCATTATGCTCTTTAAGTGAGGTACCACTGTACATACATTTTAGTAAACCTATTCTTCACATTTATGCTTTAGATATACAAGTTTGCATTGTGTGTGTTATGTGCCACCAAACTAAAACCAACTTACAGGGCTTTCAAGGTAAATTTTACCAGTCCCAGGGACTGCAGTGGCTTAATGGTTAAGATGCTGAACTTGATGACTGGAAGGTCAATAGGTCATCAGTTCAAGACCTGAGTGCTGCACAAGGGAGTGATCTCCCATCTCTGTGCCAGCTCCTGCCAATCCAGCAGTTCGAAAGCAAGAAACTGCAAGTAGATAAATAGGTACCACTTCAGTAGGAAGGTAAACAGCATTCATGTACTCAGGTATTTAGTTATGCCTGCCACATGTCCACAAAAATATCTGTAAACACAGACAGAGATGAGTACTGAACCCTACAGTCGGATATGACTGGCTTTCGAGCAAGGGCTACCTTTACCTTTACCAGTACAGTTGTACCTCGCTTAAAGAGCATAATGTGTTCCACAGGATTGCTCTTTACGCAAGTTTGCTCTTTAAGCGAAACACCATTGGAAGTGATGAATTGTGACTTGTGGGGGGTATTGCAAACCCCGATTTATTTGTTAAGTGAGTTTTTGGTGGGTTTTATTTGTTAAGCGAAGCGAACATTCAGAGAAAATGCTGCTCTTTAAGCAAGTTATTCTTTAAGCGAGGCGCTCTTTATGCAAGGTTTGACTGTACCACTAAATCCCCAATGAGTTTCCATGGCTGAACAGAGAGTTGAACCCAGGTTTCCTGAGTCCTAGCCCAGTGGTGGCAAACGTATGGCACACATGCCAGAGGGGACACTCAGAGCCCTCTATGAGGGGACGTGCCATTGCCCCAGCACAGAGTTCACCCTGCCCCTCTGCCCAGGAGCCCAATGGGAGCACTTCTTCCCTCCCCCAGCACAGAGTTTGCCCCACCCCTCTGTGGCATGGACATCTGTCTGCTGAGTTTGGGCACTCTGTCTTTAAAAGGTTCACCATCACTGTTCTAGCCTGTCACTCTATCCACAACAGCTCACTAGGTAACATAGTTCTTACTCAATTATTTATAGTCTAACCTCAGTATCTGGGCCAGGAATGGGTGGGGTGGGGTGGCTGGGTTCCATGCAATTGATGGGAGTACTGTTGCTTCCCTGTCTTAGGTATTAAAATGCCCTGTGCAAGCTTTGAGAAGAAAGAGCTAAAAAGACAAGTAAGAAGAGCCTGCTGCCATGAAATAGACAAGTTAGGGCAAACCAAGCAGCATAATTAAAAGGAGAGAGCTCATCCTGCCGACAAAAGTCTGCATAGTTAAAGCGATGGTCTTCCCAGTAGTAATGTATGGCTATGAGAACTGGGCCAAAAGGAAGGCTGAGTGCAGAAGAATAAACGCCTTCAAACTGTGGTGCTGGAGAAGACTTTTGAGAGTCCCCTGGACTGCAAGGAGATCTAATCAGTCCATCCTAAAGTACTTTGGCCACCAAATGAGAAGAGAGGACTGACAGGAGAAGGAAAGGTGAAAGGATGCTAGGAAAGATGAAAGGCAAAAAGAGAAGGGGCAGCATAGGATAAGATGACTAGACAGCATTATTGACGTGGTGAGTGTGGATTTGGGTGGACTCTAAAAGATGAAAGAGAAGCATGGCATAATGTGGACCGTGAGGTCATGAACAGACTCGACTAAACAACGTCAAGAGCAGATGCCAGAACCAACTTCTTCTAGGGAGCGAAGTGGCTCTTGGTAGGAAAAAAAGAAGAGAAAACAATGAAGCATAGGTTGGCTTGAGAAGGAAAGCTGAGGAGAAAGAACACAAAGTAATGTAGAGAAGTAAATTCCGGCACTCAATGTTGGTTGGAGCTACTGAAGTAGGATGGGACTGTAGGAAAGAATGGAAGGTCACACCAATAAGATTCTGAGGGTAAGGAAGGTTTGGGAGAAAGGATTAGAAGAATACACAGCTCAGACAAGTTACTTTTTTGAACAGCAATTCTGGGAGACCTTGGATTGTAAACTAAAAAGTGACTTTTCCCCATCTTTTATTTAGAAAATAAGAATTGTGTGGTTACTGTTTCAGAGAGCAAGTAAGTCAGTGTAATGGTCTGTGGTAGCTCATGTGGTTAAGACGCTGAACTTGGCAACAGAAAAGTCAACAAATCAGCAGTTCGAGACCAAAGTACTGCACAATGGAATGAGCTCCCGTCTCTGTCCCTGCTCCTGTCAACCTAGTAGTTGAAAAGCAAGAAATTGCAAGTAGATAAATAAGTACCTCTTTGGTGAGAGGGTAAACAGCATTCTGTGCACTCTGGTGTTGAGGCGTGCCTGCCACGTGTCCATGGGAGCACCTGAAGATGCACACAGTGCTGGCTTTTTGGCTGTAAACAGAGATGAGCACTAACCATAGAGTCGGATATGAATGGCTTTCGAGAAAGGGTGACCTTTACCTTTACCTAAGTCTGCGTAAGTAAGTGTGCACATATACGTGTGTGATGTCTTCTGGCTCTGAGTCACACACATTTTAGCTTGCAGTTACAAAGTTAACAGACTTTGGCCACCCTTTTGTATTTGATTTCCTACTATCTGTTCCTTAGACAAAATAATATATGAGTGTTAAGGCTGAAGACACGCTAGCCTTGCATAAATCCACTGACCTCTTGATTCCAGCAGGAATGTAATACTGATGTCATCCAAGAAATAAAATAATAAAGGCACATTCACAGATGCGTGGCGAATTGGAGGATGTTGTTTTCTTTGGACAATGAATTGATGTATGCTCCACCATAGAGACATTGAAGTTTTTATGCTTGGTTGTACTGCTTCAGTTTCAACGCACCTGCAGTGCAAGTGGCTTTACTTTCTGATCATAATTTCCCACAGCGATAGTATGTCAAGAGCAACAGCCTGCAGAATTTGCAATCTGCCTTTCTCTTCTCTTATGGGCTTCGTGGGTTTTCTACATTATTCAGTAGCTTTGCCTTCAATGGGCACATCATCTGGAAAAATTAAATCCAGAACTTTCCATTTTTTAGTTAAAATCTCAGGTTTTCAGAGTCAGTTAAAAACTCAAGAGTATCATATAATCATCCCCACTGTATTTTGTCTTACCAACCCAGACTTCGGGGCATAATTGTGACTGCCTTGTGCGCCGCGTCCTTAGATCTTAGACATGTGCCGTAGCTCAGAGGTAGAAGACTTGCATAAACACAGCTTTACTCACCCTTGGGCTAAATGGACAAGCAGTCATGCTTGTTAGAAATTATGAGAGAAAATCCAGTGTATCTAAAGTATCCCAGGTTATATAAGGCTCTCCCATTCTCTTTGTTTCTTCAACCCTTAAGGGTTTTCACATCTAAACCTTAGGAGAAGAAATAATTAAATTTCTAACAGGCAGTGCTCAAGGCACTTTGCAGTCATCATAAAACAAAATAAAAACAATGGGTCAAAACAAATTCAAGTATAAGATCATTATAATAAAATAAAAACAAACATAACCATAAAATCCACGAATACCAGTCAAGTTTAAGAATACATAAAAACTTTCCAATAAATTAAACAGTATTATAAGGCAATTTAAAAGCTGTGTTCTTACACACTTTCTATATTGGGAAAATGAGATAGAGGTGAAAAACAGCACAGAAAATATGGAGAGATCAGCTCAGTCTCATCCCACACCTACTAGAACTTTGTATAATAAAATCACTCTAGGAACATATAAAGCAGGATAAAAGTATCTTTACTTACAGTTGCCATCTGCAGCTACAATCAGAAGGAAGAAAATGGAGCCTCCAGCATGCAGAAAACCTGGTCAGAGGAAAAGGAAAGACTATTAACAAAACAATGGAAGGAAGAAAACAAAGGGGAAGAATGGGGTGAAAGCTTGTCTCATATGCTAGATGTGGGGAGAAAGCTTTACCAATCAACTTAGTGGCAAAGGACAATCACTTAAGCTAGAAAGCCCCCTCCTATTATCACTGAGTGATAGCGCATGCAAAGTTGCTATTATCCCAACATCTAAAAACAGCAAGACTGATGCTAATAATCACAACTTTTTGGAGCACATTTCAAAGTCAGGGAGCAACACAAAAGAAAGACTACTCTTGTTTGCCTCTACAGCTCATAATGTTCTCAAGAATCTCCTGCTGAAGACCTAAGGAGATAGATGATCCCTTGAATGACCTCTGTGTCTAAGAAGCACCTACAGGAAATGTGAAGAGGGACCACCTTTCTCCATAGGAAACTCCCCAGTTTTTTTTATATCTTTGGGAAGGTCTTTCTTTTGGTGACCTGCCACCATCATAGGCATGTCTGGTGGGCATACAAGAGATAATATTTCCAGGAGCTGTTCCTAGACTCCTTTTCTATAAGAACCCAGGATGGCCCCTTTCCTGCTGTCCACCAATAGGTAAAATTCTTTAACTTCAGGAAGGCATTTAGTAAAGCAATTGAACTTAATGGGAAATCTCACAGCATTAATTTTATTTTAATGTGCTTTTAAGCTGTTTCAAACTGCTTTTATTCAATAGTTTCCATATGTAATGTGCTGTGCCACCCTTTCAATATTTTGTTAGCTACCTTAGGCAGTGGTGGGCTGTCAAAAATTTTGTCACCACACTGTGGGCGGAGCTGATGTCATGGGCGAAGCCAACGTCATGACATCATGACATTGTGGGTGGAGCCAAAGTAAAAAATTATTTAAAACATAAAAATAAAATAAAAATAGAGTACACATTAAAATAGAAATAAAAACACATAAAATACAAATTAAAATAGACATTAAATACAGATAAAAACACACTACATAAAACACACACACCTCAACCCACCCACCCACCCCAAACACAAACCCTAGTCATTTACTCTGGGGTCAGGGAGCAGCGCAGGCAGGCAGGCAGACAGCAGCAACAGCAGCGGTGCGGCAGTGAGACGGACTGGCGGCGCAGGCTAGCCCGGCCTGGCCTGGCCCATACAGCATGGCAGTGCGCCGAAGAAAGGCCGCCACTGCAGCTGCTCCAAAGAGGCCGCTGAGGGCCTCAACAGCCAGGTGCTGCGCCCTTTCCGGGCAGCCAAAAATGTCTGCTCGGAAGCGCGCATGCGTCAAATGGAGTTTTGATGCATGCGCACTTCCAAGCAGCCATTTTGGGCTGCCCAGAAAAGCTATCCAGAGGGCGGCCAGAGAGGTGACCGAACCGGTCGCCCGGGGGTTTACTACCCCTCTGGTGAACTCCTCCGTATTTCTGCTACCATTTCGGCAGAACCGGTCCGAACTGGCAGCAGCCCACCACTGACCTTAGGGCATGCACTTTGATGGGAGGAACTGGGACATAAATAAAACAAATGTACAAATGGCTATGTTTTTGTCACAACTTTGCTTATTGTATTGTCATTTATTTAAAGCAGACAGTGTGTGTGTGTGTGCGCCCCCGCGCCCATGCCCCTGCATAAGTGGATAGTTTCTAGAAATCCCTGGACCTTGTGAAGGTGCACCCACTACTGCAATGCCCCATTGAGTTTATGTAAAGAAAGCCCCTAATACTCTTTAAAATTATTTTTAAGCCATAAAATTTTGGGAGAACGGGGAGGCCCAGATATGATGGAAAGGCATGAAAATAGCAAAATTGCTCCCATGCCCCCTAGAGAAGATAAGGTCAAGGTCAAGGTCTCCCTTGCTTGAAAGCCAGTAGTGCCTGACTCTAGGGTAAGATGCTCATCTACGTTTACAGCCAAAGAGTCAGCACTGTCTTCGTCTACATATGTTTCCATAGTCATGTTGCAAGCATGACTAGATGCCAGAGCTCATGGAATGTTGTTACTTTTCCCATCAAATCAGTACCTATCTATCTACAGTACTGTACTTGCAATTTTCTTGCTTTCAAACTGTTATGCTGGCAGGAGCTGGGACAGCTGATGGGAGCTCACTCCATCATGCAGGACTCAGGTCTCAAACCGCTGACCTGCCGATCTTCCCATCATCAAGCTCAGCATATTAGCCACTAAGCCACCACTGCGCTTCTAGAGAGCATAGGGGAACTTTTCAGGGCCATAGCCAGGATTCTAGACTGGGGGGATGGATTTTTTTCAGGAGGGGAAAAATTTTTCAGGAGGGGCAACAATGCCACACTCACATATGTAACATTAGCACCATGGGTGCGTGCAGGGCAGGGGGAGGCGGTTAGCTCAGGAAGGTTTTGCCCCCCTCCCCCTTGGTTTTTGTTGTTCAGTTGCACAGTCGATTCCAACCCTTTGCGACCTCATGAACCACTGTCCGCCAGGCACTTCTGTCCTCCACCATCCTCCTCAACTCGCTCAGCTTTGTGCCCATCGTGTCTACAATACCATCTAGCCATCTCATTTTTGGCCGCCCCCTTTTTCTTTTGCCCTCCACCCTTCCCAGCATCAAGGGTTTCTCAAGCGAATCCTCTCCTCTCATTTGATGTCCAAAGTACTTTAGCTTCATCTTTACTATTTGACCTTTATTTGTTCTCCTCGCTGTCCAGGGGACTCTCCAGCACCACATCTCAAAGGCATCTATTCTTCTGCACTCAGCTTTCCTAATGATCCAGCTCTCACAACCATACATTGCCACAGGGAATACCATTGCTTTGACTATACAAATTTTTGTTTGCAATGTGATGTCTCTACTTTTCACTATGTTCCCCAGGTTTCTCATAGCTTGCCTCCCAAGAATCAGTCGCCTTTTTATTTCATGGCTGCAATCTCCATCTGCAGTGAGCTTTGATCCTAGGAAAGTAAAGTCTGTCACTGCTTCTCCTTCTTCCCCATCTATTTTCCAGGGACTGATAGGGCCTGTTGCCATTATCTTGGTTTCCTTTATATTGAGTCTCAAGCCAGCTTTTGCACTTTCTTCTTTCAACCTAATCAGGAGCTTTTTTATGGCCCTGAAAATTTTTGACCATTTTTTAAATTTAAAAAACCCTGGGGAACGGGGTTGCTGGGGATATATCTTTGCTAGACAAATAAAGAGAGGACAACATCACAATTTGCTTCTGAAATCCATGTAATAAAAAACCAACTTGACTGCTGAATTGAGCATAGAGTCGTGCAGAGAGATGCTTTTGCAATGTAAGGTTCCAAGCTGAAAAATCCATTCCCCTCTATTCAGCACTACTTAGACAACATCTAGAATAATGTGTCTAATTCTGGGTGCCACGCTTTAATAAAGATGCAAACAAACTAGAGCAGGTACAGAGAAGGACTGGAAACCAAACCATATGAGGAAAGACTCGAGGAACTGGGCATGCTTAACCTTGAGAAAAGGAGACCGAGAGGGGATATGATAGCACCCTTCAAATACCTGAAAGACAATCATGAAGAGGAAGGTGAGGATCTGTTCTCTGCATCCCAGACTCCAGAATGAGTAATAACAGGCTCAAACTAAAGGAAACCACATATAGGCAGAATATCAGGAAAAACCAACTGCCTCAAAAAGTGGTGAGTGCACAAACACTGGAAGCATTCAAGAGAGAATTGGACAACCATCCTTCAGATCTGCTTTGGTTTGGATTCCTACTAAGACATTCTATAATTCTATGGCCAGTGGTAACAGAAGCTGAGATCAGCTGGTCAGAACAAAAGGCAGGCCAAAGGTTTCTCAATCCTGGTTTAGGGGTTTAATATATGACCAATCAACATATGGTTTGCTGGCTTAGTTCTAAGAGGGTCAGAGCAGATGTGGGAATTCTCCAGGATCCCTGCTTTACACACAGCAGCATCTACAGCTCTGTCTCAGAAGTACCAAACGCTGGAGGCATCTACAAGATGGTTTGCATTGCCAGTGGTAACCTGCAACTTTGTGGTTGTAATAGGAGCATCTTTACAAAGCATCTCTTCCTTGTTTAGTAGTCTTAATTCACTCAATGAATGATGTGTCATTTCCGGAGGGGGAGTAAGAAGTGCTGATTTTTTTACATGCCGGGGCAAGCCCTGGTTAGTGCTGTAAATCTCTAGAGCTTCTGGGGAGTTACCCTAAATCACGACAGCCACAGGTCTGTCTCCCACCATGCCATCTGGAGCCATTGTGGCCTTTAAGGTCATCCGCAGAAAGATTCATGGTGCCACTTTAGACTGGAACACCAAATCTCTCTACGTTGATGCCTGAATCTTTGCTAAGGTTACGCCTGTCTTGTAAATCTGCATGTGACAACAGATCCAGTTGCTGAGAGGCCGTAAAGACACCCCCCCTTTTCATCTGTCATTTTGCCCTTTTTCTTCTTTCCCAGTCCAAAGATTAAGAAACAAGAAAATGTCCTTCTTCCCTAATTATTTCAGTATGTGAAAACGTGAAACCTAGCCCGCTATTTTGTGGCCAGCTTGGCTAATTTTCAAGAAAAATGGGGAGGGGAAGTAAATAGAGAGACTTCTGAAAAAAGATCAAACTGAGCACAGAACCTGTTTGTGTTACAGGTATTAAAGTGAAATACCACTTGTCTGCTGATGCTGTCAGTATGCCACTTTATTGGATGGCTTCTGACAAGTTTACCTGTAGTAAACGGCACAGCAGTCGTTCTGCAGAACTACCTTCCAAGTCAATGTGCCTCTATGACCATGATGGTGAACCTTGGCACTCCAGATGTTCTTGGACTTCAATTCCTAGAAGCCCAAGCCGCCATGAATACACACAAAGGGGTTTATTGCGATTCATCCGGCCCACACCACCCTTGTCGCTCTTGGAAGCAGAAGTAAAATGCACCTATATTGTCACCCTGCTTATTTAACTTATATGCATAGTATATAATATCAACAACCTGAGATATGCAGATGACACTACCCTAAAGGCAGAACGTGAAGAAGATCTAAAGACCTCCATGATGAGGGTAGAAGAGGAGAGGACAAAAGCTGGCTTGAAACTCATCATAAAAAAAAACACCATAGCATCTGGGCGGAGTCAAGATGGCGTAGTGGGAACATCGTTCTAACCTCGCTCTGAACGATCGATGTGGAATCAATGGGATTAAAAGTATAAAAAAGAGACGAAAGACTACCTGGGCCTCCTGCGCTTGAGAGAGGAAGGCTGTGGAGGCAGACAGAGACCGGAGGAGACTCGGAGTGGGTCAGAACGTGTGCGGAAGAAAGAAGGAGCTCCGGGCAGAGGGGGGGGGGATCGGAAGATCTGGCCCTCGCCTTAGCCCGTGGAGCCTTTCTGAGGATTTCTACATCCCGAGTCGAACTCCTGGGTGTTGGTCTTTGCCTCGGATGTTGTTTGTCGATCTGGCGAGGAGTGGAGGTTCTGACTTTTTGATTGTTTGCCTGGAAGAAGCAGCGCGTGGACGAGTGCGAAGGAGGGGAGGACGAATCAGCTGGTGAGCGGGGCTCGAAGGTGCTAGGCTCTGGACAGCGGGGGGAATATAGAGACCCCCTCTCCGAAAGCGGGTGGTAGATTCGACAGACTCGATAGACGTTTTTAAGGGTTCTGCTTTCGTCTTCGTCACAGCTCAGTCATTAAATAGCTAAGACATTTTTTTTTTTGAAGGTTGGAGAAGGAAGAACGCTAGAGCCTTAAAAAAAAACTGTTACATACAAAGGGATAGAGGCATATTTTGGATGAACTGAATACTTTTTCTTTACCCATTCCCTCCCCCCTACCATAGATTCTGACCGGGACGGTTTGAATAAGGCACTGGGGTGTTTGCTGGGGAGAGAGGGGGAGGAAATGGAGGAGGCTGCTGTTAAACCGAAAGGCCGTAAAGGCAAAAAGGGCAAAGATCAGGAAGAGGAAGAGAGGCATACTCCATCACCGAATATAGAGACTCAAGAGACAGCAATGAGTTCCACAGCTACGGAACAGGTGGGCTCCCTTGACCTGGCCCATAGAATGGACAATATGACTATGATTCTTCAACAATTGCAGGCAACAATGCAAAAGCTGGATGAGAATCAAACTAAACTGAATAAAACTGTGGAGGCTAACAGTGAGGAAATGAAGAAAGACAGGGAGCTAGCCAGGCTACAATATAAAAGCCTGGCAAAATCCCTTACAGACGTGAAGAAGGATGTGACAGCGAACACACAAAAGATTGACGAGATTACAAAGACAATGGATAAGGAAGTCAAACATGCCATCATATCTGTAAATGAGCTTTTCATTCAAGAGCATATTTTGGAAGATAGGATGACAGTACAGGATCAAAGATTGATGATGATGGAAGAGGGGTGGAGGAAATTTAATATAGTGATCCGTCATGTGATTGAAAGGACACCAGACAGGCTGAAAGAGAGAATAGTGGAATGGTTGAACTCACTCAAAATGGGTAAAGAATTCGGATTAGACGATATTGGTGCTGTGTACAGGGTGGGTGGAAGGAGAGATAAGAAGACACCCAGGAATGTTTTAGTTAAATTTGCAAATTGGGCAGATAAGTTGAAGGTGATGTCTTTTATTAGACAAGCTGGGTCTAGTGTCCTAAAAATAGATGGGATCGATGTGGAAGTCTACAATGATATAGCGCCCCAAGAGAGGAAGTGGAAGTATACCATGAAACCTGTTACGAAGATACTGATTGCAAAAGGTGTTAAGTATGTATGGCGATTTCCACAGCAGTTGAGATTTTTTTATGACAAAAAATGGCATGTGCTGGATGCGAATATGGATGCATTGTTGTATCTAACACAAATTGGTTTGATCAAAGAAGCTGATTCAGATTGGATAGTAATGAGAACAGAACTGGCCAGGGTGGGTGTGATGGGACCGTTAGTGGGTCGGGAGGAGGAGGGAGCAGTGGGTGGTGTGGATGACCCAGGTACAAGTGGGGAACAGGTGGGGTGAATATAATTACAAATTTAATTAATGTCAGAGGGAGGAGGTTAACAGAAGATTGGTATGCCTTTTTTCTCCGGTCCCCCCCTCCCCTCTTTGGAGAACAAAGGTGGCATTAGAAGGAAAGATGTGGGGAGGGTAGAAGAAGAGAATAAGATAGGTAATTTCTTTTTCTGTTGCTGTTGTTATTTTCATGTTTTCTTTAGTTTGAAAAGTACTTTTGTTTTATTGTATCTTGTTTTGCTTAATCTTTTTAGTTGTGGGGAAGTTAGGGATTGGTTAGGGAACACGTCCGGGGAGGGAAAAGAATGATGGGAAGTGGACCTAAATATAAATGGTTAAGTCATTAAGGGTTGTAACGTGGAATGTGAAGGGGACAGGGAACGCCCTGAAAAGAAAAAGGTTGCGGATATCGCTTAATAAAGATAGGGTTGATGTAATTTTTTTGCAAGAGACCCATCAAAAATCTGCAGAAGTTAATAATTTGGCGGTGAGGGGAATTGACTTATATGAAAAGGCATATGGGACATCCAAAGCCAGGGGAGTCGCAACTCTGATTTCGGAAAAATTGGGGTTTACGGCGAATAAGATCATAGCTGATTCAGAAGGGAGATACTTAATAATTAAAGGGAAAATTGAAGAAGAGGAGATAACGTTGGCCAACATCTATGCTCCAAATGATAAACAGCAGGATTTTTTAGACAAAGTGGGGAAAATACTGAAAGAGGAGGGGACTAAGAACATGGTCGTAGGTGGAGATTTTAATATGATGTGTTCGGATATTGACAGCACAAGTGTAAAAAAGAGAGGTAAAAGGTACATATTAGAGGACAGGAGGAAACTAATGGGGCTAAAGGATGTGTGGAGAGAGTTAAAAGCCCAAGAAAGAGAATATACATATTATTCACATGTGTATGATATGTACTCAAGAATAGATTATGTTTTTGTAACAGAAGAGTTAGTTGAAAAAATTGAGGATATTAAGATTGGAACATTTAGAGAATCCGACCATGCAAAAATGATAGTAGATATAAATCTTAAAGAGGATGAAAAAAGTGGTTATATTTGGAAATATGATGGGAAGCTATACGGGAAGGAATCAACAAGGAAACAAATAATGGAGAAATGGGAGGAAAGTTGGAAATTCAATGAAAATAATGAGATCAGTGGGGGAGGAGTCTGGGACACAATGAAGGCAATTTTTAGAGGGGAATCGATAAAATTAAAAAGCAACAGGAACAGGCAAATTAGAATTAGGAATTAGGAATTGGAAGGGCAGTTAAAATATCTTCATACTGAATATGCTAAAAAGAAGGATCAGAGAATATTTCAAGAGATTAAAAAAATTAAGAAAGAATTGGATGGGAAAGATATTGAAAAAGTAAAGAAAGATTTGATTTTTCTTAAAAGGGAATACTTTGAATACGGCAATAAAAACTCTAAGCTATTGGCAAAAGCAGCAAGGGATAAAAAAATAAAGGGCAAGTAGGTGTACTGGTAGACAAAAATGGGAAAAGATGTAATAAAAAAAGAGAGAAGGCAGAATTGATCGAAACTTTTTATAAAAAGCTGTATTCAAAAAAGGAGGTAAATTTAAGTAAATTGCGAGAATATTTTGACCAGCAACAAATTAAGAAGGTTATAGAGGAACATAGGAATAAAATGGAGGAAGCAATTTCGACTGGGGAAATTGAAGAAGTAATTAAAAAATTGAAAAAGGAAAAAGCACCTCGGGAAGATGGGTTACCTGCGGAATTTTACAAAGATTTTATGCCGTGGATTGTCCCGAGACTACATAAGCTATATAACGGGATTTTAGAGGGAGATGCGACTCCAGATTCCTGGAATAGATCGATACCTGCATTGATCCCCAAGCCGGGCAAAAATTTAGAAAAAATTGAATCTTATAGACCTATATCTCTGATCAATCAGGATGCAAAAATTTTCACTACGATTTTAGCAAATAGACTGAATAGCTTCATGGCCAATTATATCAACGAGGATCAAGCTGGGTTTGTTAAAAATAGATATATGGCAGATCTTATAAGAAGAGCAGTGGATATTCTAGATATAATGGAAAAAAGAAAGGAAAAAGTAGGGTTCCTAGCATTAGATATATTTAAGGCATTTGACTCATTACAATGGACAACGATTCACGAGATGATTAAATTATATGGATTTGGGGGAAAATTTCAAGGGGTTGTTGGAGAATTGTATAAAAAAGGCACAGCAAGAGTCAAATTTAATGATAGCTATACAAGTGACATAAGACTAGAGGCAGGAATGAGGCAGGGCTGCCCTTTGTCGCCATCGTTGTTTATATTGGCCATGGAATTTTTAGCTAACGCAATTCGACAAGATAAAGAAATAGTAGGGATTGAAGGAACCAAAGTAAGTCTCTACGCAGATGATACACTGTTGACGGTGGATCATCCGGTGGAAAGTTTAGTCAAGATTAATAAACATTTGAAAGACTTTGAGGAAGTCACGGGTTTGAAAGTTAATTGGGATAAAACAGAAATGATTTTAATTAATGGGAAGAAAGAAGATGAAGAGCTAATAAAGAGAAATTATAATATACAAATTACACAGAAAATGAGATATCTGGGAGTAATGTTATCATGTAAAATTGGGGAACTTAAAAGTATGAACTATGACAGACAAAAGAAGGAAATAAAGGAGAAAATAGCAAAATATAGTAAATTAAATCTGTCATGGTTCGGAAGAATAGCTATATGTAAGATGATGCTACTACCCAAACTGAACTTTCTATTTGATGCTTTGCCACTAAAACACACTGATAAGGAGTTGAATGAGTATCAAAACATGATTAATCGGTATTGTAATGGGAACAGAGGAGCCAGAATAACTAAGTCATTATGGTATGCCCCGCAAAAAGAGGGAGGATTGGGAATCCCAAATGTTATAAAATATTACAGAGCCTTTCAAATAAGAAATGTCATAAAAATCTTAAACAGGGAAGAAACAGTCTGGGAAAAATTTGAAAAGAAAGATTTATCAAAGGTGGGTAAGGCACAATTTTTATGTGAGGGAAAAGAAAAAAAGAAAAAAGACGGCTCAAGTTTTGATGTTAAAATCAACAATTGAAGCATGGAATAAAGTGAGGAAAGAGCTTACTTTGGGAACTTCGCCAATTTTAGAAGTGGAAGATTTTCAAGATTTTCCGATAAAAATAGACACAAAGATCAGAGATATATTGGTGGAAAACAAAGTATTATTATTAAAAGATTGGGTCAATGCTTGCAAAGATCAAGAGAAAAGACATAGGCTGTATTCGCAACTTCAATTGGATTGGTTCAAGATCCTCCAGATAAACAATTGGAATAAGAAATTTTTACGGGAAAATGGTTTAGATAGAGAATGTACGGAGTTCGAGACACTTTTGGCCAAAGTTAGAAACAGAGAAACGGGAATTAAAGGGATAGTTAGTAAGGTGTATAAAATCTTGAACAAAAGTCAAAACATACAAGAGGTGTTGAGAGAAAGCTGGGAACAAGAACTAGATACAAGGATAACAGCGATAAAATGGCAGAAGATGTGGAAAAGAAAGATAATGAGAACTATGTCTGTGAGAGTTAAAGAGCACAACTATAAGTTGGTATGGAGATGGTATAGGACCCCAGTAGGTCTGCATAAAATGTATAGTAACACGAGTGAAATATGTTGGAGGTGTAGGAAAACAAAAGGAACATATGAACATATGTGGTGTAGCTGTGAGGTACTTAAAAATTTCTGGGAAGGAATAAAAAAGGAAATAGAGAATATATTGGATATACAGATCGGACTGGGGTCAGAAACAATTCTGTTAACAGACATAGAAGATCAGGATATGAATAAAGACAATAAAGAGTTATTAGCTATAATGTTGACGGTTGCAAGACTAGGTATTGCCAAAAAGTGGAAAAGTAACGAACAAATAGGTTTACAGGATTGGTATATACAAATGTGGAATTTAGCTCTAAATGAGAAACTTACTTGGGAAATTATTGTAGAAAAGGAAAAGTTAATAACAACAAATTCTGGAGGATCTGGGAACCTTTTATAAATTATACTTTAAAAGAAAAACGGGGCATACCCCCTGCAAAAGATCATAATGACTTTTGGAAAATGTGAAAGGTATAGAACCCCCTGGACTTTGTATATAGCACAATGGTGTAATAGAAATGAATGAGAAGATTATGTACTAAGAAAAGAGGAGAAGTCAATAGTAATGTGTATAAATTATGTTACATGATCTTTACAAGCTTTTATATTTCTATAATGTCTTTATCTGTATTTTTGTATTTTCTTTTTAAATACCTAATAAAAATTAAAAAAAAAAAAAGATCATAGCATCTGGCTCCATCACTCCCTGGCAAATAGAAGGAGAAGTAAAGGAAGCACTGAAAGACTACTTTCTTGGCATCGAAGATCACTGCAGATGATGACTACAGCCATGAAATAAAAAGATGCTTAGTTCTTGGGAGGCAAGCTATGGCAAATCTAGGCAGCATAATAAAAAGTAGAGACTGTGGTGGTAGAGAAGACTTTTGAGAGTCCCCTGGAATGCAAGGAGATCAAATCAGTCCATCCTAAAGGAAAACAACCCTGACCATTCCTTGGAAGAACAAATACTGAAGCTCAAGTACTTTGGCCACCAAATGAGAAGAGGGAACTCACTGGAAAAGTCCCTGACGCTAGGAAAGATTGAAGGCAAAAGGAAAAGGGGGAGGCAGAGGATGAGATGGTTAGACAGCATCATTGACACAGTGGGCATGGATTTGGGCAGACTCCAACCTTTTCAAGCCTGGGGCCGGGTCACGTTCTCTCAGTCAGCTTTGAGGGCCGGATGGCCTTTTTGCCCTGCCTGCACAAAGGGGGTGGCCATTTTATCCCAACAGCCGCCCAGAGTTGGGTTTTTTACCCGATTGGGCGGGATAATAAGTCGAAGGAAATAAATAAATAAATAAATAAATAAACAGCTTAAAAGAGTGGCCATTTTGTTTCTTGAATGCCCTTGCAAGAGTGGGGAAATGGCTGTGTGGGCCAGATGTGGCCCACTGACCTTAGGTTAGGAACCCCTGCTCTAACAAGAAACAAATTAATTGGATTTATCAATTTTTGAAATGGTTGCCATGATAGTTTGTGTTTTAAGCACATTAGAGAGTAAATAAAACAAAATAAAAAGACAAAAACATTGTGACACCTTAAAGACTAAACGCTGTATCTGCATAACAGATAAGCATACAAAGCAATAGATGCAGAAGATTAAACTCATTAGCAAATGTTTAATACCAGGTGTTTGTCTTGGTTCCATCTACCATTTGCAACTCAACAGGGCAAAACTTCACAACTAATCTGAATAACAACCAGAAATCTTCTGCTCTTACCAGTTGTAAAAAACCACATTGATTTGTATAATTATCTTTTATGCTGGCTAACCCTAGTATACTTCTGTACATAAAGTCTCACTCATTGGTCGTTTAAGTGGTCTTAATCCACAAAAACTAACATTAAAATACAGCAATTAGTCTTTAAAGTGCCACAACTTTTTTTTGTCTTTGTTTTATTTATCCATAGAAGGACATTTTCTGATTTTGGGGTCAAATAATGTGCCGTTTGCATCAAGCTGTCAAAAATCCAGAGAGTTAAACACATGGAAATTTAAAAATGATTAATCAAAGATTTATATTTTCTGTTAAAATAATTTGATTGGGCAAACTCCTGATGTGTAATTTGATGCCAGTGCAATCCGGATCAGACACCGAAAACACTTAATTCAAACTCTTGAAACGCTTCCTATTCCTGGGGGCCCCTTTTACCTTGGGAAAGACTCTGGAAGGCTCGGGATAAGGGAGGGAAGCCTTTAATCATTAAAAATAAAAAGAATAAAAACTCTGCCATCAGATCACTGCCAACATTCTCAATCCTGGTGGCAGCAATCCAGTGGTGATTTACAGCTCGCTGCTGCCCGCAAAAGTAGCATTTCCAAAGTTCTGCTATTACCATCATCAGCAAACAGCAACTTCTTGTGCTGTTACTCAAAGTGCAGAATACATAGTTGGAGAGGAAGCTGTCAGCAACATTGCTGCACCACCATTTCTCTGGCTGAGATTCACAAAACAGCCTGTGGATGGAAGTTCTGTCTTTTTAAAGTAGAAGAGCAAGGTGTAGTGTGAACACAAAGGGTTGGTACCAGGCTTTTTTGACATCAGTTTTTGTAGTATGATACAGTAAGTTCAAGGTCAAAGTCTCCCTTGCTAGAAAGCCAGTCGTATCTGACTCTATATGGGTGTGTATAGTATGGGCACACAATGTGCATTATGCTTATAAATTCCTTTTAAAAATATTGAGAGTTAAAATGATTTTAAAAGTCACACATCATGCAGCATTATGTTCAAATTTGGGGCACAGATGGATATACAGCCCTAAAAAGTTATTGTCCCTAGAAAAGTAACTGTCTAAATCCACTTAATCATTTCTGCTGGCATGGCACAAACAGGGTAACTTTTGGAGATGAATAGCCCTAAGAAGTCAGAATGGACTCAGTTGGACAACTCAGTATGCGACTGATAATTTCTACAGAAACTTCTTAAATGGGATCAGTTTATCTAAATGTTATGTCATTTGTGTAGCTAGACAGAGAATTTGAGCCTAAAAGTTACAATTTTACCACAAAAGACAATGCCCTGAGACAGTGGTGGGCTCAAAAAAAAATACACTACCACACTGTGGGCGTGGTATGGTGGGTGTGGCCAGGGGGGAAGCCCTGCGTTGCACCCAAATTAGGACTACAGGTACTTTATTTCAAAACATGGATGGGCGGGGCCAGTCGGAATGTCTGCTACAGGTTCTGGTGAACTGGTGCAAACCTGCTGATGCCCACCACTGCCCTGAGCTCACCAGGCATGTTGGTTCTTGCTTTTGGAATTGTTGGGAAATAATTAATTACAATGTACTATTTGTTGTAACTTGTTTTCTTTCCAAGTTCTGAGAAGATCTGGGGGACCAGGAACAAGGTTGGGGGATTGTCAGAAGGAGAACGAAGAGGTAGGCTTCAAACTTCTGCCTGTTTGCTCCCACTGAATCTCCTGCTGCTGTGCTGGTTAAAGTATTCTGGGTCCAAAATTTGAATTTCTCAAACTCTAATAGCAATTTCCTCGAACCTTACTTGCTTTGCTTCAAACAACATTGCCAACTCACAGGGCCGAAGGGCATTACAGTAAAACCCCGTATAACGAAGGACTATACTGTAATAATAATAATAATAATAATAATAATAATAATAATAATAATAATAATAATAATAATAATAATAATAATAAATACAGCAAAAGGAAATTGAAGAAAAATGTTTTTTCCATTTTCAATGCATTCCGATGGAAAATCATATTCAGTGCATTCCTATGGAAAATTTGTAAAATGAAAATTTTGCTGTACGAAAAACCTCGTGTAACAGACTAGTTTCGTTATACAGTCAAACCTCGCATAAAGAGCACCTCGCCTAAAGAGTAACTTGCTTAAAGAGCAAATTTTTCTCTGAATGTTCGCTTCACTTAACAAATAAAACCAACCAAAAACTCACTTAACAAATAAATCGGGGTTCGCAATCCCCCCCACCAGAAGTCACAATTGGTCACTTACAATTTTGTTTCACTTAAAGAGCAAACTCACTTAAAGAGCAATCCCGTGGAACACATTATGCTCTTTAAGCGAGGTATAACTGTACAAGGTTTTACTGCATCCGTATATTGTTCTCTGTAGCCAAGAATACTTTTCAACAGCATGAGGAGACAGAGTACATATGCAACCTTTGCTCAAAGAAATGGGATCATTCTGGCTGTCCACATTATTTTTCAGGGATGCCCTTTCCTACTCCATACCATCTAATCTGAGCCCCAGTTGGTATGTCTATTCATGCACATTTCCCTGTAAAGCTGGATAGATAACCTCCAGACTTGGATACTGCCAGTTTGGTGTGGCAATAATTAGAACCTTAGACTACCGTGTTTCCCCGAATATAAGACACTGTCTTATATTTTTAAAAACTCCAAAATATGCACAAGGTCTTATTTTCAGGGGATGTCTTATTTTTCCATGACGAAGAACAATACAGTACACATTTACTGCTGATACAGTGGATCGCCAGGGCAAGATTTAGGTGAGTGCCTTATTTTCGAGGAGGCCCTTATATTTCCGAAGTGGGGGGAAATAGGAGGGGAGTGCCTTACTGTACGAGGAGGTCCTATATTCGGGGAAACAAGGTAGAAGTTAGAAAACCTGGCACTGAATCCTCACATGACCATGAAACTTGTGATCTTGGACCACTGGAGAAACTATGGGAGAAAAACACAACAAATAAATGAACATTTTATGAAGGGTGTGTTTAAAGGCATTGGGCAAGCTAGGCAGCCTTTGGGTACAAGAAGCAAATCTAAGCACATTTACCTGAAGATATGCTCTTCTGAATCAGTACATTTCACTTCATCCAAATGTGTGTCTTTCAGACAAATCGAACATACTGTACTGTATTTTGCATTTACCTGTACTAGTAGTGAAACAGTGAGAATGCCCTCTAGTGGCCAGAACAAAACTCCTATGGCATTTTAAAAACCAACAAGTGACAAAAAGGGTCCGACTACGTTTTGCTAAACACTGAATACATCTGTGTCTCTCACGGCCAAACATTATTTTAGAACATATGTAAGAATAGATGCCTTTGAGATGTGGTGTTGGAGGAGAGTTTTGAGAGTCCCCTGGACAGCGAGCAGAACAAATAGGTCAATCTTAGAAGAAATCAACCCTGACTGCTCCCTTGACGGTCAAATAGTGAAGATGAAGCTAAAGTACTTTGGACATCAAATGAGAAGAGAGGATCCACTTGAGAAAGCCTTGATGCTGGGAAAGGTGCAGGGCAAAAGAAAAAGGGGGCGGCCAAAAATGAGATGGCTAGATGGTATTGTAGAGTCAATGGGTACAAAACTGAGCGAGTTGAGGAGGATGGTGGAGGACAGAGGTGCCTGTGGACAGTGGTCCATAGGGTCGCAAAGGGTCGGAATCGACTGTGCGACTGAACAACAACAAAATGTAACAAATGTAAAGGCTTAAATTCTATCACTAACCGCCGCCACCCCCCAGAGAACATCCAAAGAATCAGTGGCAGAATGGTGAGTCAACATATGCAAACGACATTGATTCTTTGCCTCACATTCATTAATTTACTTGATTTAATTGGCCACAGGAAGCAAGATGGTGCTGAAAAGTGACATGTGTAATAAACTCCTCCTTAACATTTTTGCAAGAATGTTAAAACTTATCAACAGTGAAAATATATTTGCAAAAAGAAGAGAAACAACCAAATCACTGCAAAAATTCCCAAGGCCATTTTTGTGAGGGAAGGGGGAGTAAAAGATTTACTGCCTTTCAATTGGCATTGTCGGTGTGCAGTAAGGATGTTTCCTGAGCTACAGTTATTTACCTTCCATTATCTTGCACTACTTGTGTACGAAAGATCTTCCTTGTGCCATTAACTCTAATGGGTAGCTCTAAAATGTTAGAAAGCTTAGAATTATCATCCTGTGGTTTTAGTAGGGAATTTATTCTTTTTGAAAAGTTTTTACAAGACAGGCTTGCCAAAGGCTCGGCTTCTCCCCTCCAATATTAGATCTTCCACAAGAAAAGGGAAGACACAAACTTAAAAAATCCCTGTCTGTCTGTATGGAAGGAAAGAAGGAAGTGGACCTAAACAAATACACCAGTCCTCCTGTAATGATAATGGTAAAGGTGGCCCCTGCTCAAAGTCAGTCATATCCAACTCTAGGATTCAGTGCTCATCTCCGTTTATTTATTTTGTTTTCTGATATAAATGAAAATTGTTTACATTCCCACCAAAGCAGTACCTATTTATCTACTTGCAATTTCTTGCTTTCGAACTGCAGCAGCTGGGACAGAGATGGGAGCTCACTCCATCGTGCAGCACTCGAGTCTTGAACTGCTGACCTGCCAAACTTCTAGTCATCAAGTTCAGCAACTTAACCAGTAAGCCACCGCTGGACTGTAAATTATATAAAGAAAGGGTTTTATGTTGAGCTGAAGAACTGAATGAAACTGAATGTCAACAAAAATTGTCCACACGGAATTAATAGTGGGATTAACCTTTGGAGGTTGGAGAAACTTTGATCCTGGTTTTTCTAACTGGCATATCTGGGTGATTCCTAGAAAGCTCTTCTTCTATTCAACATGATGACTAACAATTCCCAATGTGACTCCAAACACATCTTGTGATTCAAAACCCCTTGAAGAAAATGTTTTTACTCCAGCTTTATGTTCTAATTTAGCTCCAAGAGACATACCTACCCTCCAGGAAAATTTGATTTCTAAGGAGAACACAGTGAAAAAATATCTGTTCTCTATAACAGAAGATTTGAACCTAATCAAGGAATTCGTGAAAGAAAACTACAACTTGTTAACCACTCTGGCTAAGTTTTAGAAGAGAAATTAAAGGCCTCCACTTTCTAAAAAAAGCAACAATACTTGAAGCAAAGTTGTGTCAAAAGAGAAAGATCTAAACACTGCCTCGAAAATGGAGGTATATTAGTATTAGTATTAGTATTAGTATTAGTATTAGTATTAGTATTAGTATTAGTATTAGTATTAGTATTAGTATTAGTATTAGTATTATTTATTAGTATTATTATTATTTCATGTCAGAACTTATTCTGGGTTGAAAGGATTTTTGCAGAAGGAACTCCACTCAGGGAACCCAAATGAGATTCCTTTGATGTCCCCAAGAGTTGGGACAGAGACGGGCATTCAATCCATCATGCAGTACCCAGGTCTCGAACTGCTGACTTGCCAGCCTTCCAGCTAACAAGTCAAACTTCTTAACCACTGAGCCACTGAAGCCCCTGGAAATGGAGGTGAAGGTAATGAGCCTAGCGAGGAATTTAAGAAAAAGAGAAAAGAAGCTCCTGTTACCTAAATAGGGTAACGAGGATAGGGTGGGGTTCAATGTAAACTGTTCAGAGCAGTGGATGATCACTAATGAGGCAGTATACAACTCAGATAAACAAATGAAGTCTCTATGAAGCCTCTTATATTGGAATAAGTATATTTTTAAAAAATAACTTCTTCCTGTGCCATATCCAATTCCAAATATTGGCAATCTGCCATTAAGACTGTCCTGAGAATATAATGCAGTGGCCATAACACATCCGCCTTCCACATCACAGCATGATACCCGTACCACTGATCCAGTTCCACGAGTCACTTTCTGGTCCTGAGTCCTTTTGACACTCAATCAAGGTGGATTCAAGTGGAATTTAATCCACTTGGGGACTATCACCGTTCCATGTGGACTTCGGCACCCAAGGCATTAAATGCATTCCTATTGGAAACCTAGTTTCGGTTAATGTATTTTGGTTTTCAATACATTCCTATGGGAAATGCAGTTAAAGTAATTTTTGCTATAAGAAACATCCCAGAGAATGCATTAATTACATTAATTGAGGTTCCACTGTAGACTAATTAAGCACTGGAGATCAGTTCATTGTTTTTTGTTGTTGCTGGATTTTGTTTTGTTTTTTGCTGTAGCATAAAGTTATCATTTTCAAGAGAGATTTGTGAAACACACTTGTTCCTTCTGAGGGATCAAATATGCATCACACAGAGAATTCATAACCATCTTCTCTTCATTAATTACGAGACTCTGGATCTGACATAATATGAGGAACAATTTGTTTAATCTCTCCTTTCCTCTGCACGTGAATCCATTAATCAGGCACGCAAACACGGATGGTTTGTGGAAATGTAATGAAAATTCAGGAGCCAATTCATCCAACATCTGGAAAGGGAATTTCTGAAGCTAATAAAATAAGTGTGTTGTTGAGAATTGATGCCAATAAGCTTTGTCTTCTAGTCAGAGTTTTCCCCTCCTCTTTTGTCTTTTCAGTTCCTGCTGAATGTGAGATCTTGGGAAGATGCTCTTTCGCACTATTAGCGACCTCCAAAGGGACCCTGGCTGCCAATTAGGGAGGCCAGTGGGAGAAAAGGACAAAAGGACTGAATGCTAAAATCAATATCAATATGAACTATCTGTGCCCTCTTTGGCCCAAGACTTGCAACCTAGAGACTTGCATTTCTTAAGGGATTAGGATACACTTACAGCAAAATAAAGATGGGGACATAGAAGGAAGGCTATTTAAATTTCAATGAGCAATGCGATCTTTTCACCAGGAAGATCTCCTCCCGATTTGTTTCATTGATGCACAAGAAACGTAAAGAGCTACCCTGTTTCTTCTATAATGTTTGGTCCATAACTTGTTTGGAAGAGGACAAAACATACTCCTTCACCCTTTCCCAGATTTCCTGTCTTGTAAATAATATGTGAAGCTAAGGTTACTCTGCCAATCAGCCGGAATTATTGACTTCTGCTACAAACTATTTACTATGGTCCTTGGTGGATGGCTGGAGGCAGACCAGAGCTCTTCTGGGGGTAAATGAAAAAACGCAGGTTGTCGTCTAGAATGAATGCTCTTTGGATTATTGTTACAAAAAAGCCATTCATCACTGACTCCACAATGCTGCTGATAATTTGTACTTAGCACATATGTGTCTAGACCCCCTGCATAGCCACTAAACACCTGAAATGTCAAGAGGTACATTCAGGTGCACCCAAGTTAACAACTTCAAATTTTAAAAACAGCAAGAGTTGCTGTTCTTTTCCGGACACATTCCAAAACAATAGACTGAAGGCAGTTGTCTGGAAATGTTCTTGACTAGTAAATGTTTAGCTGCCTTGGAATAACTTTCCAGAAGTGTGAAAGAAGAGAAGGATAACATATGTTTTCATATACTGTATAGTGGTAGATGTACTCTGTTATGTCTTGATTTTTCCTCTGTTTACAAGGAAAAATAATAAAATACCTTGATAAGTTTTTGGTGGCACAATTTTGGGAGGGAGGGTCAAATCTACAAAAACATGAATTTATATTAGACAGCAAAAGATCCAAATCAAATACAGTACAGTAAAACCTCGGTTAACATAATTAATATGTTCCCCAGGACGTTTCTTAAAGTGAAAATTACTTACTTAAACCAATTTTCCCATAGGAATGTATTGCATGCAATTTCTCATAGGAATGCACTGAAAAACAAACTACGTTAACTGAAATGCTGTTTCCCATAGGAATGCATTGAAAACCAATTAATCCGTTCAAAAAAAATCCTTAAACCATGCCACTATTTTCTATGGATTTCCTTTTGTTATGCGATTTTTATGTTAACCAAGCTGTTTGTTAACCAAGGTTCCACTGTAGATACTTTATGTTTTTGCAGATGGCTATGTGACGTCAATCAACACTTTCTGTGTATATAGTAGCTTGTTTTAATGATTCTGAAAAATGTACATTTTGAGACCTTAGATAATGATGCTCATATCGTAGTCCCTGCCATGACTACTCTGTCATGTAAATACACCAAGGCAACAAGGGACCTTGGCCTTTAAAAAAGATTACATATTCTTATCATTGTTAATCAACACACAAGTTATACAAACAAATACACAACTTTTATTTCTGCATTCTTGGGGGCTATTCTTTTCTCCAGGCATATTTACCTCCAATAAATCTGATTCCCTTCTGTATAGAAAGCAAAACCTTTAGAAATTATTGACTAGCAATGCTTTCTATTACTGACATCTATTAGCATAAATCAAATGATATTAATCTCAATAGTTAAGGAGTCAATGATTGTACTCCTCATTGTGTACCAAGCTTCAGTGCCTTCACTAGTGGCAATTCATCACACCAGGCATTTCTTGTTCCATGTAAGGTAAAACCCTATGTTGCAGCATCTTGAACATCATCTTGTTTGCATGGGAAATTAAAGCAATTAGCCTATGGTTACTGGACTCTTTAGCATCTTCTTTCTTGGGGATTGTAATGTATTTTTAACATTGATTAACAATGATTAACAATTGATTAACAATTGCCAGTGTGGGAGCTGTTATTTTGTTTTCCCGATTTGTTGGCATATTAGTGTTAGGGTTTTTACAGATGACCTGGAACAAATCTATTGGCTTTCCATCTACCCCTGATGATTTATTTATTTCTAGTACCTTCAGAGCAGCTTTCACTTCACTTTCTAGAACTGCAGGCTGTTCCTCATAGGGTATTCTTCAAAGGGGTCTGTCATCTTTTTATCTCTTCTGTATAGTTCCTTGGTATACTGTTGCCTCCTCTTTATTAATGTAGTGATCACATATAACTGCACATACTTACATACACTTCACTTATGTACATTGATCCTAATCAAAACATAGAGTAGAGGTTCTTCTTCTGTGTCTAGGGCATACGTGAAACTGACAAAATGAAGGCACCTGTTGGCAAGTTCATTTTGCAGTTCCTTTCGCCTGGCCTAGTGTAAGAAAGATTAGCTGCCAACACAGGGTTGCCATTACTAGGGCACACCCAATTGTGGTTCAAAAATACCACGCTCTTCGAGGAGGCTCTTTCTGTGTAGAGGTAAAAGCAGTGGTGATCAACCTCCAGGGGTCTATGGGCACACAGACCCCTCTCTTGGCCTCAGAAGACTGTACCTGCTCACAAAACCCTCAGCCAGCCCAAACACCTATCAAAATGGGATAATAAAAAGGTATTCTTGAACCCCCTACTCAGTGGTGGGCAGGAAAAAAAATTGCTACCACACTGTGGGCAGAGCCTACATCGTGGGTGGAGCCTATGTCATGGGTGTAGCCTACATGATGGGCGGAGCCTATGTCATGGGCGATCTAGGCATGCCTGCCATATGGCCATGTATACATCTGCAAACACTGGCACATTGGCTCTTTGGCTATAAATGGAGATGAGCACTGCACCCTAGAGTCCGATATGACTGGCTTTTGAGCAAGGGAGACTTTGAACCACTTGCAGGGACAAAACCTGACGTCAAATTTGAATACCAATCAGGAATCTTCTATTATTAGGTAAAGGTTGCCCTTTCTTGAAAGCATGTCGTTACCATCTCTAGGGTTCAGTGCTCATCTCTGTTTATAGCCAAAGAGCCAGTGGACTTGATCCACAAAAGCTCACCTTAAAATACAGCAGTTAGTCTTTAAGGTGCCAGAACATTTTTGTCTTTTTGTTTTGTTTACTCTCTGATATGCTTTTACAGAATAAAACTTTTTAGATAGTTGCTGTGTTAGTCTGGGCAGGGCAGGGAGGTGGGCGTGGCCATCCAATTTTGCTACCCCCACCCCCACTCAAAGGTCATCCAAATTCACCACCACCCTGCCCGAAGGCCATCCAATTTTGCTTTTTTTCCCCTTGCCGTGTGTGTGTGTGAACCTGTTACTGCCCACCAGTGCCCCTACTGCCCCCTACAGAGTTGCAGAAATCCCGGAACCAACATTAACAACATGAAACTACTCTGTCTTACTGGTAGATGGATAAGTTTGATGCTGAATTTCTTTTGCTCTGAAAGAAAAGAAAGGGCCTTCCAAAAGGCACCAGGCTCCAAAAGGCAGGTCTGCTTCCCCCAAAACTGACCAAGCCTACCGGAGAAGCCACTGTGTGATTAGAAAACCATGGAAACAGCAGGGCTGTAATTACAGCCTGAAGCCTAATCAGGGGCACAGCAACTGTTTGATCTTTTCCTTGCCTTTCACCCCAGACATCTAATTTTGTAAGGTATGTGTGCTTATTAAGGGAGTATTTGCTTTGCAGTGGTGACTTAAGTTGGCAACTTCCCTGGCTACTGCAGGGTGACTTCCTTTGGTTTGTGCTTTGATTCGGGGAGGAATGTCATTCACAGCGGCTCTGATTCCTTCAAGCCTTCGATTATGTATCTGTGGAACCAATTAAATTACCTGTTACTCAGAACAGTACAAGGCCAGTTGATAGGCTTACCTCAGCTCAACTACCTTAGGCTAAATTAGCTAATGGGGCAGAGGAGAAAAATTTATTTTGTATGAAACACAGATTTTTAAAACAATTTTTTATTCCTCTTTACAACTCTTAAGCAGGGAGACTAGAACATTTTTTTAAATTATAAAACATATACTGTACGTTATTTTTCATTCTTAAAATTTGCCCCAAATCTTGTTGTAACTCATACAACTGAGGGTGCCAAAAATTTAAACACATTTTAAGAAAGGGAAATGACAAAGAAAAGTCAAGAAAGTGGCTTCAATTTGGCAGTACAGGGTTTGATTGGGACATGAACAAAAGAGATGGGGGAAATTGTATTAAAATTGTAGTACTAAATATATGCTGATAACAAAAGATGGATGCAAGTCACATTCGACTTCTGCAATTACAAAAGTGTTCAAAGTGGTTAGCATCAGCACCCAGACAATTCTGATTATAGTGAACTAATGTTTGAGCAATTTTGACCAAGTGCCCCCTTGTATCACACTATGCATGCCATTTCAATTCTTTCCTGAAGTACCAACATTTTCTTTGACTCCCCTGCATGTTGCACAGTGACACTAGCATTAATTCTTTTGAGCGAATGTAATACAGTACTACACACAGTAATGGGCAGCAGCCGGCTCTCACCGGTTTGCCAGAACCGGTAGTAACTTTTCCCAGTGTCTCGGCGAACCGGTAGTGGCTTTTGAGGCGAACCACCTCGGAGGTTTACCTTTTCACCGGTTCCCCCACTGCGCATGTGCACCAAGCGCTTGGCATGCATGCGTGCCTACAGCGCTCTGCCTGCCGAGCCAAGCAGCCATTTTCTGCTTGGAGTGTGGCAGCGCAGAGTGTAGGGTGGCCAAGTGCAGCCACGGAGAAAACGGTGGCTGCTGTTAAGGCCCTCAGTGGCCTTCTTGCTGTCCTCCCAAGTGGGGAGGAGGAAGAGCAGCTGCTAGCCTAAAGCTCCCTACAGCCTGCAGCCCTTTGGGTGTGGGGTGGGTGGGTGTATTTTAATCTGTATTTATTTTTAAAGTGTATTTTTATGTGTTTTATGTGTATTTAATTTGTATTTTTATGTGTTTTTATGTCTATTTAATGTGTATTTAATGTGTTTTTATTTTTCATGTGTAGTTTATGTGTTTTTATGTGTATTTTTATGTATTTTTATGTCTATTTAATTTGTATTTTTATGTGTACTTATTTTTATGGGATTTTTTTTAACTTTGGCTCTGCCATAGCGTTGGCTCCGCCCATGAGGACATGACGTTGGCTCCGCCTATGAGGTCATGACGTAGGCTCTGCCCATGACATTGGCTCTGCCCATGGTGTGGTAGTAAAATTTTTGCCTGCCCACCACTGACTACACATTACTACTGTAATTCATTTTAACTTTGAAAAGTAAGACATAGATAACATCTCTTAAAATTTGTATACATTTTTGTGCCCTCTGTATAGTAATCCAGGTGAATCAATGGGAATTTGATGAGTCAACTCTTTTGTAAATTCCATTGATACAAATGGGTTTAATCCAGGAGTTCTCAACCTTTTAAAGCCAGGGGGCAGGTAATGCTCCTTCACACAGCTTCAGGGGCCGGACAGCCACTTTGCCCTTCCTCCACCACATGGCACTTTCTGGTGTGGTGGAGGGGGGGGGCACATGAAATGCCACTGCGGGCTGCATTCGGCCCATGGGCCACAGGTTGAGAATCCCTGGTTTAATCTAACAGTAACTTATATAATCATCATCTTAGAACTCCAGAGCTGGGTCATCAAGGCCAGCCTCTGTCAAGGAGGCAAAATGAGGAACTGAACTCTTAACCCTTGATTTTGCATCCAGATGCATAAGCCGTTGAGCTAGCCAGCAGTAAAGTAAGTAAATTTACTTAAGCATAGTAAGTCACAAACAATGTAGCTTTACATTAGTGGATCTACAAAGAGGTTGACTCATGAAATTGAGTCTAGCGGGATTTCCCATGTTAAGCAATAGGATTTTGACCAGCATTTTAAAACAACAAACACAACATTAAAACTTTAGCATTTCCAAATAAGAGACATAGTATGCTTTTCAACTAGCAAATCAACAACAAAAAAAGCACATCAGTCATATGCTAGAGGGAAAAAATTAAAAGCCTGAACTAAAAATAATGTTTTAATTTGGCACCAAAGGGAAAACAAGTTGATAGCAATTGTGTCTCTTTTGGGAGGTCATTACAAAACCCTGTTCTTCATAAATTTGTTGTGTTTTGCCCCATTGATAGCAATCAAAAGGGCCCTTCTTGTAAAATGTTAATGCACAGGCAGGGTAACTTGGGAAGTATAATTTTTTTAAAAAAAATACAGTCAAACCTCGCATAAAGAGCGCCTCGCTTAAAGAGTAACTCGCTTAAAGAGCAGAATTTTCTCTGAATGTTTGCTTCACTTAACAAGTAAAACCAACCAAAAGCTCACTTAAAAAATAAATTGAGGTTTGCAATCCCTCCCACAGTTGGTCATTTACAATGGTGTTTCGCTTAAAGAGCAAACTTGCTTAAAGAGCAATCCTGTGGAACACATTATGCTCTTTAAGTGAGGTACAACTGTACAATTTTTTAACAACATGGCTCTAAGGCTGGGAGGTTCTTTTAAAAAGTCTTTAAAATAACTTTCCCAAGCTCTCTCTTATTACCTTTCATATAATGATATCAATAATCCAGTTACCTCTGGCTGAAAGCTCTGCGTGCTTTACGGACGTCTTTTTAAACAGTTATACAGCACATACATCTAGATGGCCTGCTGAACCACATATTGACCCTTTCCATCTGTTTATAAGTGAACAGATCCTGGGGTCAGTCTTATCACCTTGCCTGTTTGGGCCCCAACAGCCTAGCAGTAACCCCATTGCTAATGCCATCTTAGGTCTAGAAAATTCCATCCCAGTACCTCTAGGGGAGATATTCTTAACCTGTGGCCTGCAGGCCTGATGCGGCCCATTGCACCATTTCATGTGGGGCCCCCATCACCTTCACCACACCAGAAAGTGCCATGTGGTGGAGGAAAGGGAAAATGGCCGACCAGCCCCTGAAGCTGTCTGGAAGCCGACCCCAGGCTTAAAAAGGTTGATAACTCCTGCTCTAGGACACTATAGGGTGCATCAAATTGCAACAAGACTCATTTTAAAACATCACTCCCTCCAGGGCTTTGAAGCTTCATCTGGAGTACTGCTGCCTGGTGCTGCCAGATAAGGCTACCAAAATGTAAGCCAACCTCACCCTGATCTCTTAGCTGAGAGAGGCCATATCTTGATCAGGCAGAACAGCCTGTGAAGGATTCTGCAACCCTCACTGCAGTTCCCACTTCCAGACTGAGATGGAGACATGGCACTTTAGGAAGGATGCAAGAAAGTTAGAGCAGGTACAGAAAAGGGCAACAAGGATGATCAGGACATTGGAAAGCAAGTCCCAGGAGGAAAGACTCAAGGAACTGGGCATGTTTAGCCTCAAGAAAAGGAGACTGAGAAGGGATAGGATAACACTCTTCAAATACCCGAAAAATAATCATGAAGAGGAAGGGGGAGGATCTGTTCTCCATCATCTCAGAGTGTAGGACACATAATAATGGGCTCAAATTAAAGGATGCCAGATAGAGGCTGAATATCAGGAAAACCTCTTAACGGTTAGAGCTGTACGATAGTGGAACCAACCGCTTTGAGAAATAGTGAGCGCTCAAACACTAGAAGCATTCAAGAGAGAATTGGACAGCCATCTGTCAGAACTGCTTTGATTTTGAATCCTGCAGTGAGCAGGGATTTTTGTGTCAGGGATTACTCTAGGTTGAAAAGATTTTTGCTGGAGACACTCTGCTCAGGGGATGCCCGAATGAGGCGCCTTTCATGTGCCCGAGTGCAGCTGTCGGGTATCGAAACCCAACCTTCCAGTGTCCAGCTCAGTGCCTTAACCACTAAGCCACCGGGGGAGCTGCTATTCAGTGACCAAAAAGGTCCCTTCCAATTCAGCTATTCTATGATGTTATGAGACACATAAGGAGTAAATCCCACCCCACTCCACTCCACATTTTTGCCTAATGAAGTTTAGTGTTAACTGAAGCCTTGCTACTCCTGATAAAAGCAAAGCAATCACACTTACATACCACCCCATAGCACTTAATCCACTCTCTGGATGGTTCACAAGTTAATTAGCATTTTACTCCAAACATGCTGGGTACTCATTTTACTGACCTCAGAAAGATGGAAGGCTGAGTCAACCTTGAGCCCTGGTCAGAACTGAACTCAACTTTTTTGTTGCAGAACAGCAGTTTAACTCTACTAGTAGTTAGATGATTTTTTTAAAAAATGTCCTTGTTTTTCCCTTTTCTAAAACAGAACCTGTGTCATCTAGGTGGTCAGAAAAATACTGATTAATCTCTGACTAGTTATTAAGCAATTTTCTGAGAACAAATGATCCATCCAAATGAATGCTTAGATACCTGTTCATGATCATGGTGTCTCTCCTGCCAGGTAAGTCAAGTGGGTAAAGCAATTTTTTTTTATAGGAATATAGCAAAAATAGGGGTTAAGAATAAAATGATAAAAACAGTATTGGAGATATGGAAGAGATTAAAGAAACAATTGGTCCTAGATGTACAGTAAAACCTCATATAACACTAAAACCTGGTTCCACAAGTCTTGGTGTTATATGATTTTTAGTGTTATCTGATCCTCTATGGGATCCATAGAGATACATTGTAACCACACAGGCTTTAGCGGTTGTTATCTGAAGCATCCCATAGGATCTTAATGTTATCTGATGCAATTCTTCCCCCCAGATTCCTTAATGTTATGCGATTTTAGTGTTATTCGATACTAATGTTATATGAGGTATTACTGTATCTCCAATTATTGAAATGGAAGATTTAAAGAGTTTCCCAGTGAAGATGGACAGGAATGTGAGAGAAGTGTTTTCTAAAAATGGTGTGCTCCTGTTGAAGGACTGGATCTGGATATGTAAGAATAAGGAAGAGAGATTGAGGATATATAATCAAATGAATTTGAATTGGTTTCAGATTATTATGTTGAATAAATGGAACAATAAATATATGATAGAAACTAGTTTGATAAGGAATGGAACAGAATTTGAAGAATTGATATTTAGAATAAGAAAGGGTGAGCTCTGAATTAAAGGTATGGTTAGTAAGATATATAAGATTTTAAACTATGATAATGGATCACAGGGAATACTGAAGACAATATGGGAGAAAGATCTAAATACAGTTGTACCTCACATAAAGAGCATAATGTGTTCCACGGGATTGCTCTTTAAGCGAAACACCATTGTAAGTGACCAATTGTGACTTCTGGTGGGGGGATTGCGAACCCCAATTTATTTGTTAAGCGAGTTTTTGGTTGGTTTTATTTGTTAAGTGAAGGGAATGTTCAGAGAAAATTCTGCTCTTTACACAAGTTACTTTTTAAGTGAGGTGCTCTTTATGCGAGGTTTGACTGTATAAAAATCTCTGATGGTATTTGGCATAATAAATGGAAGAGAAGGATTATGAAAACTATGTCTGCCAGGGTTAACGAACATAATTATAAAATGTTGTGGAGGTGGTACCTGACCCCAGTTAGGCTTAATCAGATGGATAATACTAAAACAAACATGCGCTGGAGGTATAAGATTGTAATGGGGACATATGAACATATGTGGTGGAGTTGCAATGTGCTTAAAGACTTTTGGACAAAAAGAGAAAGAGAAATATCAGGAATAATAATGGGTGTGAGTTTTAAACTGGAGTCGGGTGCCACCCTGTTGACAGAGGTGGATAATATGAATTTGGATAAGAACAAAAAAGAAGTATTACCGTATATGCTGGTGTATTAGACGACTTTTTACCCCTGAAAAACATGCCTCCAAGTGGGTGGGGGCGTCTTGTACACCGGGTGCACTTCAGTTGAATAAAATACAGTAATACCTCGGATAACATTTACCTCGGATAACGTTTACCTCAGATAACGCTTAAATCGCTAACGTTAAGCAATCTGGGGAGGAGAATTGCATTAAATAACGTTAGGGTCCTATGGGATGGATCGGATAACAACTTTTAATATCAGATGACGAACAGGAGTTTGAAGGCTTTTAAAGGGAAACTGTCACACCAGCAAATTTGCTAGGGACTTGCCTGGCACTTGCTCTCTCTCTCTATTTGTTACCTTCCTTCTATCATTGACAGTTCCAGTTTGGTTAGCAGATTAGAAAACAAACAGCATGGCAGCTCCCATAGGTTTATTGTTTCATTCAGCTTTAGTGAATTGTCTTTGGTGAATTATGTTGAATAAACTTGCACTGTTTTATGTTTACTGTACATGTTTGATAACATATAGCCTTGTGACAGTTTTTCTGCATGTCATAAGCATTTGAATATAAATTAACATGTTGAAATCAAATCTGATGTTCTTTTATGTTTTATTTGATGTGTGGAAGGTGTGCGGAAGAGGGGGTAGTCTTATACAGCGAGTATATAACAAACTCTATATTTTGAGTGGAAATGTTGGGGGGTCGTCTTATACACCCAGTCGTCTTGTACACCGGCATATACGGTATCTATAATATTGTCAATAGCAAAGCAATGTATTGCAAGGAATTGGAAGAGTGATTCCACATTAAAAATAGAAGACTGGTATGAGAAATGTGGCAAATTGCATTAAACAATAAGTTAACATGGGAATTAAACTATAAAAAAGGGTTAGAAAAAATAATTTTGTAAAAATATAGGAAGCCTTTCTGAAATATACTTTGACTGAAGGTAAAGGGTTACTGCCAGTACCAGATCAACTGAGATTTTGGAAATAAGATGAGAAGGCAGTGAAGGACCGCAATCACCAAGGTAGTGAAAATATCACAGGGGTGTTTATGTTTAATATTAAGTTTCTAAAGTGTATTTTGATGATATTAACTTTGTAGTATATAATGAGTAAGATAATACTTATATTTTATAAATAAGCAAATATAATTGAATTGTTTAACAATAACATATGTATTTGAACATATGCTTAGATTTATAAATGGTTGTAAACTACAAAGAGATGGGAAAGGGATTATTATTAAGTAATCTGTTGATGTTATTTGTTTTTCTCTTTTTGTTATTATTTTTCTTTTTTATGTATTGTTTGTTTTGGTATGTTAGTGACATGTATTATGTTATGATTTATTGTGTGTTGTTTATTATTTGATATTATTTCATATTATGTCCTGTTTTGATTGTTGTTGTTTTTGCTTATGTATTATGTTTTAAACATTTAATTTTTTAAAAAAGATACCTGTTCATATGTTTGCATGGTCAACTCTGAGGAATTTTTTTTCCAAAGACAAATGTTAAATTTATCTGTCTACCTATAGTTTGCAAGGTATTATTGATAACTGCAGATTACATTACCAAACCCCTTTAAAGGCAGGACAGACAGGCAGATAGACAGACAGACAGACAGACAGATGGATGTCTGCAACTCGTATCTGAGAATGCATTTTTTCCTGACGCAGGAAAAATGCTGTTGGCGTGATTTTTTTAAAAGGTGGATCCCAGCTTGCCATGAAGTGACCCATGATCATGGAGCTATCTTCTGCGGCACATATGAAATGAGACATGCAGGATTTAACACCAGGACTGCAATGGACTGCCGCAGCCTTTAAAGATATGGACAATGTGCGCCTTCACAACCAGACCATCTGGCATGGCCTCTTCTACCTCCATGACAGTTGGGAATCAGAGTTCCTCCTCTGCTCATTTTGCCATTGGGCCCAATATAATGGTTTCCAGTGGCATTTCCTCCACTGAGGGGACCATCAACCCACCTAAAGGGGCTCATCTGCCCGTAGCCATTGGCCCCTTTAGGGAGTCAGGTTATTTTCCACTGCCTAACACTTGGTGTTGAGTCTCTGGCTGCATGGCCTACTCCATTACCGTAGTGGGATAGACAGACAGACAGACTGATTCTTGGGAACTAAAGCTACTATAGGTGGTGTGAACAGGAGCAGCCCTGTTACAAAATATTGTTTTGCTCAAAACACACAAAACACCTGCTTTCTTGTTAAAGTGAAAACAAGCCAATAATCATAGCAAAACCATGAACGAAAAGCCACAAGTGACCGAGCACTTCTGAGTCATCCTCCTAACCCCAACCCTCCCTTTGCCTTCATATATTGTGACATTCCTCTAAAAAAAAAGAAAGAAAACTTTCAGCCACCTGCAGCCTGCACAAAAACTGCTGATCAGCAAGTCTTTTGTTTGCCTTAAACACCGGCATAATTACACGTCCTCATACTGCCCAGATGGCTGGAGCCTTCTTCAGAAAACATTCACCCATAAGCCCTAATGATTAAGGAAAACTGGCAGGGGCCTTTTCCCCCTAGGCAGAATCCTGGAAAAGTTCCCACAAAAACCATTTCTCCCCTTCTTCTTCTTCTTCTTGCTTTTTTTTTTTTTTTTTTTTGAAAGATCAACAGAGCACTGTGGTAATAACCAATGTTTTCAGAAAAAGCCACTGCTGGAAAGTTTTCTTGCTCCGAAACGTGTAAGGCCGATTCTCCTTGTACATCAAAACCATATACCGTATTTGCTGACATATAATACCCACTCTCCCCCCCCCCTTTTAAAATACACTGGAAAATGGAGTGCATCTTGTACTGTATATAGTGGCCTATTTTGGTGGTTCTTCTTTTGTGTCCTGGTCAAACTCTTTCTTGCCTTTGTCATTGGCCAAACACAAGTCCTCATCACTGCATGTCTCTGGCAGCAATTGGCAGACCAGCAAATGGGCCGGACTCTGTATCTCTCCACATTCACCCCATGTGTTGTTGTCCACCAGCAGTCCCCAGTTGAGCATGTTGGTCTTGCATTTAGGGACTCCAATCCTCAGCCTGTTCAGGGTCCTCCAAGTGACATAGGGGAGATTGAGATCTTCAGCTACATCCACCTTTAATGTTGTTCCTTCCCAGTGAGTTCCTTCTTCCATCTTCTAATTTGGTTTTGCTCTTGTGTACCCTCATGAATATTCGTTCATAAAGCTCTTTCTGGATCTGAGGCTGTTATCCGTTCAGTTCTGGCTGAAGATGAAGGTCTTTTGCCAGGAGGTTCCAAAGGGCCCAAGCCGATACCGAGAAGGCCCTCTTTCTCACACTGGAGAGGTGAACCTCTCAGACCGATGGCACCTTGATGATAATGATGTACAGTGGTACCTCGCTTAAAGAGCATAATGCGTTCCACAGGATTGCTCTTTAAGCGAGTTTGCTCTTTAAATGAAACACCATTGTAAATGACCAATTGTGTGTGTGGGGGGGACTGTGAACCCGATTTATTTGTTAAATGAGTTTTTGGTTGGTTTTATTTGTTAAGCGAAGCAAACATTCATAGAAAACTCTGCTCTTTAAGCGAGTTACTCTTTAAGCGAGACGCTCTTTATGCAAGGTTTGACTGTATAAAGATTACAAAAATAAGGCAGGTCCATGAGGAGATCAGAACCCTCTCCCTCTGCAAAGCCCAAACTTGAGTGCTACTTTTATTTTGAGCAGCAAAAGGGCTACATCTTACTTGCAGTAAGAAACTGCAAGTAGATGAATAGGTACCACTTTGGTAGGAAGGTAAATAGTATTCTGTGCACTCAAGTGTTGAGGCATGCCTGCCACATGTCCACGGAAGCGTCGGCAGATGCAGACAGCGCTGACTCTTTGGCTATTAACGGAGATTATCACCGAACCCTAGATTCAGATATGACTGGCTTTTGAGCAAGAGCAGCCTTTAATCTGAGCCTCCTCTAATTTAACTCAAGTCTCTAATTGATATTTGGATTTCTGAATCTCCAAATGGGGCAAACAGTGATATGTTTCTTTACATATATTATTATACTAGTACCTCGAATAACGATGAGACTTGGTTCCACAAGTCTCATCGTTATCCAGTTTTTAATGTTGTGCAATGCATTGCTCGCACAACATTTTAAAAAAGCCCTGTTCCCTTTCAGAAGAGGAAAGGAAACAAGGGGGCGATACGCCTGCCTCTTTGGAAAGGGCAGTGAGGATTCCATTAGTGGAATCCCCACTGCCCTTTCCAAAGAGGCAGGCAGATTGCAGAGTGGGATCAGCTGCTTGGGTTGGAGGTTGAACCGGGCGCATGCCTGTTCAACCCCCCAATCTAAGCGCTGATCACACGCTGCAATCACAGTGCCCAGGCAGGTCTGGGGAGGTCAGGAACAGCGGGGATTGGGTCCCCCAACCTCCCCAGAGGCGGAAGGGGCTCCAAAGAGCCTGAAATGGTTGGGAAAAACTTCCATTTTTTCACCCATCTCGGGCTACCTGCCACTCCTTCCGCCTCTAGGGAGGTCGGGGGACCCAATCCACACTGTTTCCGAAGTCCGCTGACCTCCCCAGCCAGTGGAGTAAGGGAAAATGCCAGGATTTGAATCCCAGCGTTTTGCCTCACAGCACCGGCCGGGAAGGTTAGGGGACTTCAGAAACAGCGCAGATCAGGTCCCCAACCTCCCCAGAGCCGGCGGGGGTGCCAGAGAGCCAAAAATGGTGTGTGGGGGGGGAGCTAGAGGAATTTACACAGTGCCTTAGGCTTTCCAGTGGACAGCAGCAAATTTAATTTGACTAACAGCAGGGGAAAAGTCTTGACTCAGACAAGATAGAATCCAAGTGGAAAAGAGAAAAAGGAAACCAGGAGACTTATAGAATGACAGACTCTTCCTCTCTAAAACTCAGGTCTCATCACTCTGTGAGGAAAATGACCCTCGGCATCCTCTGAATGGATATGAGACTCAAGGCTGCTGACTCAGATTCAGAAAAAGCTTTATTACAAGAACAAACATGCTTGAGGGTACACAAGAGCAAAACCAAATTAGAAGATGGGAGAAGGAGCTCACTGGACAAGGAACAACATTAAACGAGAATATAGTTGAGAGACTCAAACTCCCCTACGTTGCTTGAAGGAATCTGAATAGTCTGAGGGTTGGAGTGCCTAAATATAAGACCAACATACTCAAGTGGAGACTGCTTGCAGACAGCAACATGCTGTGTGAATGTGGAGAGACACAGAAGCCAGTTCATTTACTGGTCTGGCAATTACCGTCAGAAACAAGCATTGATGAGGACTTAAGTTTGGCCAACAACAAAGGCAAGAAAGTGGCTTCATTTTGGCAGTCCAGGAATTGATCGGGACATGAAAGAAAAAGATCATTCTGTCAGGGTCCAGGGCATGGGTGGCTGGCAGATAATATGAACACCAGAACCCAAGACAACCAGGTAACAGGCTGGACAGTAACCATATCTCTGTCCAGAGTCCAAAAACAAATCAAGCCAGGGAAAAAGAATTACTTCAGATGATGAAAGCAATCTCCAAATGCACCAGAAGTTAGGTGACCAGGAAAACAGACAAGGCAGAGTATCTTCTGGATCTGAAGCAAGGAGAGGATAGACTGCCAGAAGCCAGGCAAGATGCAACAACAGTCCACAGGAACCAGGAGCAAGGCAAGAGAACTTCCAAAAAACTGGTACAAGGCAAGAGATCCATGAGCAAGCCAACCAACTGCAAATCTGCTGACCTTCATTGCTAAGGCAGCTGCTGGGAGGAAAGGCCAGTTTCTATGTAGCTAAGCCACCCAGTGTCTCCAGGAGGAGCTTAGGAAGATCTAGAAATTTCCTGGGGGCTCTCAGGTGGCACTTAGCAGCTGTAGCAGGCTGAGGGCTCCAATCCTGCGGGACTTAAAACAACAGCTGCAAATCCTCCTGACACACTCAAAGCCTAAAAATGAACATAAGCAGCCAAACTACACCCATTTATTCTGAAATTTGATATGCCTGTTGGTTTATGGCGGAGGGAAACATACTCCACCAGTTGAGAATCACTGGGCTACATGTCCACCACCTCTCATTTAGAGGCCATCTATCTTTATCCCTGGAAAACCAACACCCAGATGTCAGACTGAGGGAGACAGGAATAAATAAGTAAAGAACTCCTCACTCCCATAACGGTCTCCCAAACTGTTCTTAGGCTGATGTCCACATAGCAGAGTCCTGCCTGGCCTCTCATCTGCTTGCCACTCACAGAGAGAAAAGTTACTTTTTTGCACCACAATTACCAGAGTCTGCAAACCAACAAATTGGGGCATCGTGGGAACTGTAATCCAGAAAAATATCTTTTCTAATCTCGGTTTACAGTTTTTCTGCCATGATACTAAGACTGCCTTTATTTTGTAAACTACCTTGTTGGGAAGCCTTCCTTGGATTATTATTTTTAATTTTATATGTATAGTAATGTTGTATTTCAGTTGCCTGCAGTGTTTACTAATGTTTCTTTGCTGTCTTGAAGGATTTTTTTAAAGTCATAAAAGGAGTACTGTATATAATAATAACATACCCGGTAGCAGCTGCTACTCATATCCCAGTATACATTTTTTTTCCTGGAAATCATTTTCAAACAGGAAAAATGCCACTGGTGTGAATTTGTTTAAGGTGGATCGCAGCTAACCATAATGTGACCCACACACTGTGATCACGGAGCCATCTCCTGCGACAGATATGAAACGAGACATGAAGGATTTAACACTGGGCCTGCAATCGACTGCCGCAGCCATAAGGATATTTACAAGGTTTGCCTTCGGGGGCGGAGCCAAGATGGCGTAGGGGAAACATCGTCTCTCGCTTGCTCTGCCATACCAATGTGGAATCAATGGGATAAATAAACACAAAATAGAAATAAACATACCTGGCGGTCCTGCTCCGAAATGCAGAGGGGCATGGAATTGGTGAGATATCCGGAGAGCAGCCGATTGTGAGCGGGGCATGGAAGACTGAGCCCCCGGTGGCGGAAGGGGGGGGTCGGAAGACTCAAACCTCTTCGCTGCCTGGTGGAGCTGTGGAAATAGTTTTTTTCTGTGCCGGAGCTTTGTGACGGAGGTTGGTGGCTGAGTTCCCGGAGGTTCTTGGAGGTTTTTGGGACGAAGTGGAACGGAAGGAAGACGTGGATGGCGGAGAGGAGGCAGGCCGTGGTGAGCCGGGGATCGGAGGCGCGCGTTCCGGGCAGCGGGTGGAGGTGTGTGTTTCCCGCTACCTGTTGAGCCGCGCCGGGATCGTTGGAGCAGCGGGTTGAGGTGTGTGTGTGTTTGCTGCCTGCCGAGCCACACCGGGATTGCTGGAGGAGAAGAAAGGCAGGGGAAGAGGAGTGAAGCGCGAACTGAGGGGGCAGTGCTGAGAAGGCAGCCTGAGTGAAATCGCACATAGAGCTTTATACATATATACTTTTAAAACATAGTTGAAGCGGGATTAAAGTGCTCTTGTTGGGTTATCGCTGTGGTGTTTGGGCTACCGATTTTTATTTTTTTTTTATTTTTTGAGAAGTAATGGCGGACAGTTGAGCCTGAAAGGGGCGGTGACGAAGCGGTTTCTTTGTACTACAAGCCATGCCCAGGAAATACTGCGGTGGGAAAAGTGCCTTTTAAACTCTGTCAGCAGATTCGTTTTCAGGTTGTTTCTCTGTTTGTTCTTTCGGCTTTGAGAGATAGTGCAGGCCTTCAAGAAAAGACCTTGGAACTTTGATAAGAACAGTAATATTTTGACTCGGGGGCTAAACGTCAACTCCTTAATTAACAACAATATACAAGATCTTATATATAAGTGCCTTTGACTTAGATCAGGGGTGCCCAAACTTTTCGGCCCGGGGGCCGGATAACATTTTATCAGAGAGGGCCGAACTATCTTTCAATATACAAGATCCTATATATAAGTGCCTTTGACTTAGACCAGGGGTGCCCAAACTTTTCGGCCCGGGGGCCGGATAACATTTTATCAGAGAGGGCCGAACTATCTTTCAATATACAAGATCCTATATATAAGTGCCTTTGACTTAGACCAGGGGTGCCCAAACTTTTCGGCCCGGGGGCCGGATAACATTTTATCAGAGAGGGCCGAACTATCTTTCAATATACAAGATCCTATATATAAGTGCCTTTGACTTAGACCAGTGGTGCCCAAACTTTTCAGCCCGGGGGCCGGATAACATTTTATCAGAGAGGGCCGAACTATCTTTCAATATACAAGATCCTATATATAAGTGCCTTTGACTTAGACCAGGGGTGCCCAAACTTTTCGGCCCGGGGGCCGGATAACATTTTATCAGAGAGGGCCGATCTATCTTTCAATATACAAGATCCTATATATAAGTGCCTTTGACTTAGACCAGGGGTGCCCAAACCTTTCGGCCCGGGGGCCGGATAACATTTTATCAGAGAGGGCCGAACTATCTTTCATGTGTAAATTCTGATTGTTATAGCTTGAATTAAGACACTGGGGTGTTTGTTGGGAAGGGAGGGGAAAGTAATGGAGGAGGTTGTGAAACCAAAAGGTCGGAAAGGGAAAAGGGGCAAAGAGCAAGAAGTGGGTAAAGAGCAAGAAGAGGAAGAGCGGCACACTCCATCACCGAACATGGAGCCTACAACGGCAGCAACGGATTCCACAGCAACAGAGCAAGGGGGCTCCCTCGACCTGGCCCAAAGGATGGACAATATAACGACAATTCTTCAACAGTTGGCCAAAAACATGGCTGATACTCAGGTAAAAATGACAGATACTCAGGTGACAATGCAAAAACTGGATGCAAATCAAACTAAATTGAATAAAACAGTAGAGGCCAACAGTGAAGAAATGAAAAGGGACAGGGAATTGGCCAGGCTACAATATGAAAGCCTGGCCAAAGCCCTTACAGACGTGAAGAAAGATGTGGTAGTAAATACACAAAGGATTGATGAGATTACAAATGCAATGCAGAAGGAGGTTAAAAATGCTATAATATCTGTAAATGAGCTTTATATTCAAGAACATGTAATGGAAAACAAGATGGCTGTGCAAGAGAGGAAAATGATGATGATGGAGGAGGGGTGGAGAAAATCTAACATTGTGATCCGTCACCTGCCTGAGAGGACGCCAGACAAGCTGAAAGAGAGAGTTTTGGAATGGTTGAACTCACTAAAAACGGGTAAAGATTTTGGATTAGACGATATTGGTGCTGTGTACAGGGTGGGGGGAAGGAAGGATAGGAAGACATCCAGAAACGTTCTAGTTAAATTTGCAAATTGGGCGGATAAATTGAAAGTGATGTCCTTTATTAGGCAAGCTGGGTCTGGCGCCCTAAAAATAGAAGGGCTGGATGTGGAGGTCTACAACGATATTGCGCCCGAGGAGAGGAGGTGGAAATACAAAATGAAACCTGTTACAAGATTGTTGGTAGCAAAGGGCGTTAAGTATGGTTGGCGATTTCCACAACAGCTGAGATTTTTTTATGACAAAAAATGGCATGTTCTTGATGTGAATACTGATGCATTGCTGTATTTAACACAAATTGGCCTGATCAAGGAGGCGGACGCGGATTGGATTCTTTTGAGAACAGAATTGTACAAAGTCGGTGTTATGGGATCGGTATCGGGCCGGGAGGAGGAGGGAGCAGTGGGAGGAGCAGTGGGAGGAGCGGACATTCCAGGGACAAGCGCGGAACAGGTGGGATGATAAAAAGTAAAATTTAATCATGGTCAGAGTCGGGGAGCTATTGGAGGAAGTATATGCCATCTCTCTCCGGCCCCCCCCTCCCCTCTTTGGAGAACAAAGGTGACATCGGGAAGAAAGATGTGGGGAGGGAAGAAGAAAGGGAAAGATTAGGTAAGTCTGTTTTTTATTATTTTTTATTTAGTGAAATTAGTTTTTTGATATTATTATATTTTGCTTTGTTTAATTTCTTTAGTAGTAGGGAAGCAGGAGGGTTTTTAGGGAGCACGTCCAGGGAAGGAAACGAACAATGGGAGGTGGAGTTAGACACAAATGGTTAAGTCACTGAAAATAATAACGTGGAATGTGAAGGGAACAGGGAATGCCCTGAAAAGAAGGAGATTGCAGATGTCGCTCAACAAAGATAGGGCTGATATAATTTTTTTGCAAGAAACTCATCAAAAATCTGCAGATGTCAATAATTTGGTGGTGAGGGGAATCGAAATATATGAAAAAGCATATGGGACATCCAAAGCTAGGGGAGTTGCAATCCTGATTTCGGAAAAATTGGGGTTTACGGTGAATAAAATTATTGCTGACCCAGAAGGAAGATATTTAATAATAAAAGGAAAAATAGAGGAAGAAGAGATAACGTTGGTTAACATCTATGCTCCAAATGACAAACAGCAAGAATTTTTAGATAAAGTGGGGAAAATTTTGAATAAGGAAGGGACTAAACGCACGGTCTTATGTGGAGATTTTAATATGATGTGTTCAGATATTGACAGTACAAGTGTAAAAAAAAGAGGTAAAAAGTACATATTAGAAGAATGGAGAAAATTCATGGGTATGAAGGATGTTTGGAGAGAACTTAAAGCGCAGGAAAGAGAATATACTTATTATTCACACGTGCATGATATGTACTCACGGATAGATTATATTTTTGTAACAGAAGAATTAGTCAAAACAATTGAGGATATAAAGATCGGGACATTTAGGGAATCTGACCATGCAAAGGTAACAGCAAATATAAATCTTAAAGAGATAGAAAAAGGAGGGTATATTTGGAGATATGAAGCGAACTTATATCGAGAGGAATCAACGAGGAAACAAATTATGGAGAAATGGGAGGAAAGTTGGAAATTTAATGAAAATAATGAGGTCAGTCGGGGAGGAGTTTGGGATACAATGAAGGCAATCTTTAGAGGGGAATCGATAAAACTGAATAGTATTAGAAATAGACAAATTCAAAATAGGAATCAGGAATTGGAACAACAATTAAAACACCTTCACATGGAATATGCTAAAAAGAAGGATCAGAAAACATTTCAGAAGATAAAAAAAATTAAGAAAGAGTTGGATGGGAAAGATATTGAAAAAGTAAAGAAAGATTTGATCTTTCTTAAGAGAGAATATTTTGAATATGGCAATAAAAATTCTAAATTATTGGCAAAAGCAGCAAGAGATAAAAAGAGTAAAGGGCAGGTTGGTGTCTTGGTAGACGAGAATGGGAAAAGATGCAACAAAAAGAAAGAAAAAGCTTTGCTTATTGAAAACTTTTATAAAAATTTGTATTCAAAAAAAGAGGTAAACCAAAGAAAAATGCGACTAATCTTTGAACAGCAACAAAATAAAAAAATTACAGAGGAAGATAGGAATAAAATGGAGCAAGGAATATCTATGAAGGAAGTAGAAGATGTAATAAAAAAGTTGAAAAAGGAGAAAGCACCTGGGGAGGATGGTTTACCAGCTGAGTTTTATAAAGATTTTATGCCTTGGATTGCCCCGAGATTATATGAGTTATATAATGGGATTTTAGAGGGAGATGCAACTCCAGATTCATGGAACAGGTCGATTATAGTTTTGATTCCCAAGCCTGGTAAAAATATAGAAAAAATTGAATCTTATAGACCAATTTCCCTGATCAATCAAGATGCAAAAATTTTTACAACGATTTTGGCAAACAGATTAAATGGTTTCATAGCCAATTATATTAAGAAGGATCAAGCGGGATTTGTTAAAAACAGACATATGGCGGACCTTATAAGAAGAGCAGTGGACATACTGGATTTAGCTGAAAAAAGAAAGGAAAAGATGGGATTCTTAGCATTAGATATTTTCAAAGCCTTTGACTCTTTACAATGGGTGACGATTCATGAGTTGATAAGATTATATGGATTCGGAGATAAATTTCAAGGGGTTATTGGAAAGTTATATAAACAAGGTTCGGCAAGAGTCAAATTCAATGAATCTTATACAAATGAGATTAGGTTAGAGGCGGGTACGAGACAGGGCTGTCCATTGTCACCTTCATTGTTTATATTGGCTATGGAAATGTTGGCAAATACAATTCGTCAAGACGAGGACATAATTGGAATGGAAGGTACCAAAGTAAGCCTCTATGCAGACGATACACTGATAACGGTGAAACATCCAACAAAAACTATAGCTAAAATAAATAAACATTTGAAAGACTTCGAGGAAGTAACGGGACTGAAAGTTAATTGGGATAAAACAGAAATGATCTTAGTTAATGGGAACAAAGAAGACGAGGAGTCAATAAAAAGGAATTATAATGTGCAGATTACACAGAAAATGAGGTATTTGGGAGTAATGCTATCACATAAAATTGGGGAACTCAAAGAGTTAAATTATGGAAGACAGAAGAAGGAAATAGAGAAGAAAATAGCACAATATAGTAAATTAAATTTGTCATGGTTTGGTAGGATAGCCATATGCAAAATGATGTTAGTTCCTAAATTGAATTTTTTGTTTGATGTTTTACCGTTAAGACACACTGACAAGGAGTTGAAAGGATATCAGAATATGATCAATAGGTACTGTAATGGAAATAGAGGAGCTAGAATAGCCAAATCACTGTGGTATCTCTCACAAAAGGAGGGAGGACTAGGGATTCCCAATGTTATTAAATATTATAGGGCCTTTCAAATAAGAAATGTGATAAAGATTTTAATTAGGCAAGAAACAATCTGGGAAAGAATTGAAGGGAAAGGATTTACAAAGGAGGGTAAGGCGCAGTTTTTATGGGATGGAAAGGAAAAAGGAAAAAAGGAGATTCAGGTTCTGATGTTAAAGACAACAGTGGAGACATGGAACAGAGTGAGGAATGAGCTTGCTCCGGGGATTTCACCGATTTTAGAGGTGGAAGATTTTCAGGATTTTCCAATTAAAATTGATAAAAAGATTAGGGATATATTGGTAGAAAAGAAGGTAAAATTATTAAAAGATTGGGTTAACACTTGCAAAGATCAGGAAAAAAGGCATGAGCTGTACACGCAACTACAATTAGATTGGTTTAAGATCCTTCAGATAAATAATTGGAATAAGAAATTCCTAAGGGAAAATGGACTAAATAGAGATTGTACGGAATTTGAGATACTTTTGGCTAAAGTCAGGAATGAAGAAATGGGTATTAAAGGATTAGTCAGTAAAATCTACAAGATCCTGAATAATAGCCAAAGTATACAAGAGGTGTTAAGACAAAGTTGGGAACAGGAACTAGATATAAGAATACCAACAAAAAAATGGCAAAAGATGTGGGAAAGAAGGATAATGAGAACAATGTCGGTCAGAATCAAAGAGCATAATTATAAAATAGTATGGAGATGGTATAGGACCCCAGTCGGCCTGCACAGAATGTATAGTAATCTGAGCGATATATGTTGGAGATGCAAAAAAATGAAGGGAACATATGAGCATATGTGGTGTAGCTGTGAGGCATTAAAATTTTTCTGGGAAAGAATAGAAAAAGAAATAGAGAATATATTAAAAGTGCAGATCGGAATGGGGTCAGATACAATCTTGTTAACAGATATAGGAGATTATGATATGAATAAGAACAATAAAGAGTTATTGACTATAATGTTGACCGTTGCAAGATTATGTATAGCCAAAAAGTGGAAATGTAATGAACAAATCAATATTCAAGATTGGTATATACAAATGTGGGATTTAGCGTTAAATGAAAAGCTTACTTGGGAAATAAATTGTAGGAAAGGAAAAACGCAAAGTAATAATTTCTGGAGGATCTGGGAACCTTTTATAAGTTATTCTTTGGAGGAAAAAAAGGGCATACCCCCTGTACAAGAACAGAATGACTTTTGGAAATTGTAAAGGTACAGAACTCCCTGGACAGTGTATATAGCACGAGGGTGGTGTTAATGGGCTAATAGAAAAGAAGGTGTAGAAGATTATGTCTAAAAAGGTGGTAAATGTAACACGTAATATCGTTATGCATAAAATACTCTACATGATCTTCATAAGTCTAGATATTTCTGTAATTGTCTTGTTATGTATTTCTGTATTTTTGTACTTTTGTACTTTTGTATCCTTGTATTATTTTTTTTAATACCTAATAAAAATTTAAAAAAAAAAAAAAAAAGGTTTGCCTTCACAGCCAGTCCATCCATCATGACCTCTTCCAGCTCCATGACCATTGAGGATCAAAATAGTGAAATTGTTTCTCCTCCATTCGTTGGGCCAAAATATGATAGTTTTCAGTGGCATTTCCTCCACTGAGGAGACCATCACCCCACCCAAAGGGGCTCATCCACCCGTAGCCATTGGTTATTTACCACCGCCCAACACTTGGTGTTGAGTCGTTGGCTGTATGGTCTACTCCGTTGCCATAGCGGGATGTCCAGCCAGACATTTTAATAACATACTACCTCAAATACTTCTGTTTTTCTGAATCCTTGTATACTCTAACCGGCCAGTTTCTCCACACAGCACTGGGGAAAAATAGATACCCTCATCATGGCACTGTGGATTAATGAGAAAGGGCAAAGGAGCAGAAAGAGAGAGAGAAACAACCATGTTCTGGTAATGTTCTTATGAACAAAAACATTGTACAGAAATATGTAAAAAAATTGTTACTTGTCTGCCCCCAGTTTAACTCCCCCACCCCACAAGCAAGAAAAAGAGTATTCAAAGTACAGTAAGCAATTATTAAACCATGAAGCAACTGTTCAGAACAAGATCAAAAGTCTGTTGACTTTGGCTGATTCGGACAACATGGATTTAGATCTATTAGGGAGTGAAGGAGAATCCCACCCTGTCTGGCCAATATGGCAGACACTTTATGGATTCCCCATTCCCAAGGGTGTTTCTTTTGCACATGCCCTGGGCATCATCTGAACCCTGATGTGACCTTGTTGCTAATTTGGAACCTTCTTGCCTTTCATGCTTCACAGCTGCACAACTCTTTGATGTCGAGACTCAAGATTTCTGGTTGAAGACTATCCAAATGACTCAAATGCATTCCCTTCACAAATGGTGGGTAATAATTACAGTTCTGAGAGACCCAGAGTTACACTGGAACAAGAGCATCTGTGCTCTTGGCCTAGGACCTAAAGCAGGGTTCCCAACCTTTTCCTGCCATGGGCTGCACCATGCCATGTCCCCAGACAGCTGAGCAGGCAGGTCACTTGGTTCCTCCTGCCATAAATGCTGCCATAAAATGCAACCATGGCTGTCATAAACACATTTATGAGAGGCGTGGGTGCATTTATGGCAGTGTTTACAGCAGGTGTGGGCGCATTTATGCACGTGCAAGTGCTTTTTACAGCTGTCATAAATGTATCCGCTTTCAGTAGGGTGGCGGTGGACCGGGACTGGCCCACGGGCCCTAGGTTGACCACCTCTGACCTAAAGTATATTAGAACATGAAACCAGTTGGATCATGCAACTTGATTCTTGGTGTACCTTTTATGCAACACCAGATGCTAATTTTTAACATGCACGTAGCTATCATTCCAAGGCTGCTTTCGCATCTCCAACCCCCTCTAGCTCAGAAACAGAAGTCCTTCTGCCTGGCGCTAGTTTGCCAGCCTAACAGCAACTCAAACAATGAAACACAAGTCGAAATGATAAGATACGGTGGTCTCCTTTAGCTAGATAGCTATCAAAAGATTGTGGACAGGGAAATCCCCAGGGCAGAGATTCAAAAGCAAAAATAATTTCTACCAAGGTACGCACAGAGCTTGGAAGAATAATTTTATCTGGAATCCCCCAGCCATCCTTGCCAGGGGATGCACTTTAATTAGTCCTTACTTTACAGCAATCAGATGCAAGTATTTTAAAGATGTTTGCAGAAATGGTTTGCGACCCACTTCACACCCAAATCTACTGAAATAAATGAAAAAGATTACCATGTTGAGAGAAGATACTACCAACATAATCTGTTCTTTAGTTTGTTATACTATGAACACCCTGTATAGCATAGTAAAATGACATTGATGGTAGCCCTGACCTTCTATCTATGGCATAAATTGGATTGGAGATAGAAGCCAAACATTTTTTACCTAAGTTGATATTTCCACCAGATTTCTCCAGACGATTCCCCAGTAGCTGAAGGGTTCAGGTTAGGATGAACAGAAGTATATCAAGATTTTGCAGCTGCTATCCACTATGCATGCATAGTTGCTGAGAAGATGCAGCTATGTGAAAGTGGATGAGAATGACACTCATATGGTACAAGAATCAGATGGTGGAACACACATGCTCATCATGGGACAACAAAATATTGTTTCATAAGATAGATATTACTGCAAACTCACTCTTGGTCTGAGATGCAGCATATAAAATCCTTGGGCAAAATATGCCACAATTACTAACATATGTCTGATATTGACTGAAATTCTACTGGTGTTCATAGAGGGTTTACATACCTCTGCACAGCTAGTTGCAAGTCATTGACAAGGTGTAAGACGGAGTCTTAGAAGCATGCCTGATGTGTCCCATCACCCAATCACTTTGCCAAAGCAATTAGTCTAATGTCCCTGCACAGACTAACACAGCTACTACTTCAAAAGCTAGCCAAAGCAAGTTACACAAACCTTTTATCAGGGGTTTGCAACCCACAGCTCATGGGCCGGCCCTGGCCCCCAATGCCATTCCATCTGGCCCATGGCAACAACCCAGGAAGTGGATGCATTTATGACAGCCGTAAACATGCCTGTGGATGTATAAACATGCCCGTGCATGCATAAATGCACCCACCACATTTTATGGTAGGGGAGCTGTCCAGCCCATGGCGTAAAATAGTTGAGAACCCCTGCCTTATATAAACACCAACCAGATTCTGAGGACTGTCTTCTATTTTTTCGTGAAACATTTATCATTCATTAACATGTTTACTCATATCTGTATGTAATTATTACATGTATTGATGACTGAATAAATTAAGTCATATTAATTCTTATCAAGTTTTTCTCTAGCTCAAAAAGCAATAACCTATTCCTTGCCAAAATACTGATTTCTAGCCAAATTTATATTTAGGCTTCAGTTAAGCAGCTGTTCTCCTGTCAAATTAGCAGTTCGAAAGCAAGAAATTGCAAGTAGATCAATAGGGACCACTTTGGTGGGAAGCAAAAAAATTCGCTACCACACTGTAGGTGGAGCCTATGTAGTGGGTGGAGCCTGTCATGGGCGATCTAGTCATGCCTGCCATATGGCCATGTATACATCTGCAAACACAGGCAGCACTAGCTCTTTGGCTGTATATGGAGATGAGCACTGCACCCTAGAGTTGGATAGGACTGGCTTTTGAGCAAGGGAGACCTTGAACCACTTGCAGGGACAAAACCTGACATCAAATTTGAATATCAATCGACTCTGCTGCGCAAGGCCACCCGGACTTGGAGGAGGAGGACGTGGAGGAGGTGGTGGGTGGGGCGGGGCAGGGAAGTGGGCATGGCAGGGCAGGGAGGTGGGCATGGCTGCTCAATCCCCCCCCCCCCGCTTTTGCCACCACCACCCTCCCCAAGGGGGTGCAAACCTGTTGCTGCCCACCACTGGTGGGAAGATAAACAGTGCTCCGTGCATTCCGGTGTTGAGGCATGCCTGCCACATGTCCACGGAAACGTCTGCAGATGCAGACAGTGCTGCCTCTTTGGCTGTAAACAGAGATGAGCACTGAACCCTAAGCAGCTATTTATTTATTTTTAAACTGTACGAAAACATGGTACAGTACTCCCTTTTGTATTTAGCTTCTCAGCAATTGCATTTATCAATCCAAACCTAGACCAAGATTAGACAACATAAAACTTAGGCTAATTTGAAGCCTGAAATTAATTGAGTAATGAGGAAGTTATTGCCGAATTATTTGACAAATTTGAGAACAATTTGAACGTTCCTCACCTTAATGCTGCCTTACATGTAGGCACGGTAAAGCACAAATTTATAACCATAGGCACCTTCAAGAAAAACGTTGCCCCTATATGGATCTACAAATTTTCAGTAAAAAATACTATTTCTTCTTCTATTTCAGAAGTCTTTGGTTGGTTCTCATTTTTTCTGCTGTGCTCTACATTTTAGTGCCATTCTAAATCTATGTACAATAGTTAGAACTAACACTAGGAATCTGCCTTTTAACACAAGCATATACTGAAAAAACCTTCTGGAAGTCTCTTCAACAGTCAGAAATAGGACAATGAAGGGAGTATCAAATGGACTAGCCAAAACCTCAAATAGGAAGATTTTCAATACAAATATACCTCTTGAGGCTAAAAAACCAAAACTGAACATGGAATTTTGTCTGTGGGTTTCATGTATGTCTATTTGAGACCCTTAGCTACTCATTTTAAAAGCATATAAAAATGCCAGAAAATGGGAGTTGCTGCCTTAACTGTCTACCTCAGGGGTTTCCAACCTTTTCATGCTGGGGCCAGGTCACACTCTCTCAGTCAGCTTTGAGGGCTGGACGGCCATTTTGCCCCAACACCTTCAAGGGGGGCAGCCATTTTGTCTCTTGAATGCCCTTGGAGGGGTGGGGGCCCACATGAAATGGCACCATGGGCCAGATCCGGCCCATGGGCCTTAGGTTGGGAACACCTGGTCTACTATTTTGGGACGCCCAGTGACAATGAGAAGGGAAGGCCACAGTATTAGACAAGGATATCAAGTATTAAACAAGTATCAGAGAGGAGTCCATCTTTGGAATGGTTCTTGGGTGCTCTAACATAAGCCATCTCGTGCAGTATGGAAACTGTTCTGAGGGAGAAAGTGGCATTTATTCTGTCGAAGAGTTGCATCTCACCGCTGGAAATCAGCCATTCAGGCTATGTAGCCCTTTTGCCTAGTCCCAGTTAGCAGAGTGTGGTATTTTTTTGGCAGTGCTAGATGGGGGATTCTTGGAGTTGTAAAAGAGAAATAGCTTTTCCAAGCTTGGCTAGCTAACATGTGCAGGTGGAAAAAACCATAATAAACTAATTAAATATAGGGCACGATCCAAAGGGATCTTTTAACAAAGAGGAGAGGGATCCTTCCTCCAAAGCTTTTGCTATAACTTAGATCTTGTAAATCCCCTGTATGCTACGACAAAAAACAACAACAACAACAGCTGGAGGGGAGAGAGAAATCTATTCTTGATTTAGAAAAATGTATTAATTTTGTTTGGTGCTGTGTTGTTTTGCTGATTGTAAGCCGCCCTGAGTTGCCATGGCAAGTGGGCGGCGATATAAATCTATATATATCTATATCTATCTATCTATCTATCTATCTATCTATCTATCTATCTATCTATCTATCTATCTAAATCTAAATCTAAATCTAAATCTATTTATTATTATTATTATTATTATTATTATTATTATTATTATTATTATTATTATTATTATTATTATTATTATTATTATTATTATTATTATTATTATTATTATTATTATTTCATGTCAGAAATTATTCTCGGATTTTTGCTGGCGAAACTGCTCAGGGGATGTTCAAGTGAGGCTCCTTTCATGTCCCCAAGATCTTTTCCCACCAAAGTGGTACCTATTTCTTTACTTGCAATTTCTTGCTTTCGATCTGCTAGGTTGGCAGGAGCTGGGACAGACAGGTGCTCAAGCCATCATGCAGTAGCTGGGTCTTGAACTGCCGACTTGCTGGGCTTCCAGCTAACAAAGCAAGCTTCTTAACCACTGAGCCCACTGCAACCCCCTCTGTATGTTTAAAGTGCATGTCAACATAATCATAATCAGAAAGAGTTCTAGCTACTGCCACAGGCTTGTGGGTTGGATCAGAAGTTCAGTGTCCACCCTGGTGATGCAACTGGCATTCCATTCCGATCCAACTCACAGGCCCCCTTTTTTCTTCCTTCCCAGGATCCTACCACTGCCCATCTTTCCTTCATGCGATCCCACCTTTGCTAATCCTCTTATGGTTTGCTCTGTTGCCCCCGGGTTTGAAACGGTTACACAGTGTTTCAGATAATATGGCAGCAATCAAAACATGTTTCAGGAACATTAAATAAACATGGGAAATAATCATAAGAATAAAGATGTAGTGATAAGAGGATAGGGTAATCTAGCAATAATCTCACTTATTTAAGAAAATTTTAAAAAGAGGGTGATTGAGGCAGAGGACGCAAACTTCATGCCCAACTGCAGAATCAACTTCCCCCCAAAATGCCTTCATTTTGGCAGTTTCTCTTCTGGTCTAGACATGGAAGAAGAACTGCTCATGCCACCGAAACACCACCTACAGACACACATTCCCCTATATTTTCAAGAATGATCGCATAGGGAAGAGCCCATTCAAATAACTTTAACATGGAAAAATTAGAACTCAATAGGCATACACAAATGCTATTTTGGGAGAGAGAGAAATGCTATGGGATGGATTTGATTCAGCCTTTCTGTCATGTGTTCAGCAAAACAAAAATCGATTTCACCTGTTTTATAAGCGGAGCAAATCTCAACATATTTGATGGGTAGTCAGCCACTGAATAGCAAAAGACTCTCCAAGCTATTGCATTTTGAATAACCACCACAGTCTGGCTAACCTGTTGCACCAGAACCAATAAGAAGCCTTGTCGTACCTCAACAATCAAAACATTTTGTTTGGAATACATTTTTACGGACTGTTGAAGTTTGTGAATGTTTAGGCCAAATGAAACTTGCTTGACTTTAAGAGGCCACAAGAGTCTTCATTGTTCTTTTGTGTGTATGTTTTTTTAAATAGCTCTCTACAATTGAGGAAGAAGCAGATACCTAATAGCTATAATCCCCTGAATGGATACCAATTATTAACATTAGTCATTTCCTTTATGAAAAAGACATATTGTACCTGCTGAGGTAAGGGCAAAAGGTGACTTCCACTGTGTAATAATAAATGAATAAGGGAGGACAATATAGTACATTTCTGAACAGAACATACTAGTATATAATGGCTTGAATCCACCTGACAGCAAATCTTGCATAAAGGGAATCTGGTGAATCTTGGTGGCAAATTGACTCTCATTAATGAGGTGCTGGTTATGTTTCACACAGGGACTGTGGTGGCTTAGTGGTTAAGACACTGAACTTGATGACTAGAAGATTGTCAGGTCAGCAGTTCAAAACCCGAGTAATGCACGATGGAGAAATTGCAAGTGGATAAATAGGTACCACTTATAGGTGGGAAGGTAAACAGCACCTGTCACATGTCCACGGAAACGTCTGCAAACGCAGAAAGCACTGGCTCCTTGGCTATAAACAGAGATGAGCACTGAACCCTAGAGTCAGATATGACTGGTTTTTGAGCAAAGATGACCTTTATCTTTACCTTATGTTTCACAGAATGCTATCAGTACTTAAGTACAGGAAGCAATTTGCTATTAAAACTTTAGTAGTTTCCCTATGCAATAGGAGTCTGGACATTTTAATTCCACCCCCACCCCCTTAAAAATAAATTCCTTATACAGCTCACCTAATATTCAGTTTGCTGCATTTTTGGCATTGGATGAAGGGGACACACCAGCCAGGCCTTTGAAAAATCATACTACAGGTATATGCTTTATATTCCTATATAAACATTTTTATATTAATGTCCTTTGGATCCATCACGCTTAGCTACTACCACTGATGGAAGTTGTTAGGAATGTGTCATTTTCAGTTTTTGGAACTCCCAACTCCCAGAATTCTGTAAAAATTAATTCCCTTGGCGGATTTCTAGGTGTAGTCTATACACTCACACCTTCAGACATGTACATTTCACTTACCTGGAGCAGGGCCTAGACCTCTGAGGCAGCATTCCAGGATTTATTTCCTGCCACTTTGCTTCCTGAGAAGAGGCAGAGTAACTTCTGGCTGACTGAGTAGTTTAGGTATCTGGCTGCAGAGCAAGAAGATGGAAGTTGGAATCCCCACTGAGCCTCCTTGATGGGGACCCAACTAGATGCTCCATAGGATCCCTTCCATCTCTGCACTTCCAAGATTGCACTATATAATTCTTCCTGGGCATTATAATTTTACTATTCTTTAGGCTCTGTAGACTCAATGAACTACAATGTCCATATAGCACTGCAACAGCTTTCTCCCAGGAGGCATTGCAGAAGAAGATGAAGGTCTCTAGCAGGGGCGTAGCTACCGCCGTATCTGCCGTATCAATTATACGGGGCCCCCGGGCCACGGGGGCCCCCTACAGCAAAAATTAATAAAAACTTCCCAATTTTTTTTATTTCACAAGGGCCCCCCAAACAAATTTTTATACGGGGCCCCGTTAAGGCATGCTACGCTTCTGGTCTCTAGACAGTGATGGTGAACCTTGGCACTCCGTATGTTCTCGAACTTCAGTTCCCAGAAGCCCTGACCAGCAGGAGTGCTGACTTGGGCTTCTGGGAATTGAAGTCTAAGAACACTTGAAGTACTAAGGTTCACCATCACTGGTCTACATTGCAGCCATGGAAGCCTAGGCCCTGCTCCAGGTGAGGAAAACATAGGTGTGTCTACATGTGTGGGAATGTGAACTGCAAATCCCACTATTCTGTCAAAGAAAAATGTGGGGTTGGGGGTTGGGGGGGGAGTTGGGAGAATTCAAATGAGCAGTAATTCACATGCATTGCCTGGATTTTCTGTTTTCTTTTTGTTTTCAAGGTGGAGCAAGGCAGCTCAGAGCACCACAGAAACCGCCTTGTACTAAATTGCAGAAATATCTGCTTGCAATTTGCAGTTCCTTCCTCAGTCCTGCACAACAATGTTTACTTGTAAGTTAGGATCACGCTGACCGCTTGGACTATTGACCAGTGACATCATTTCCTGTGTACATGCAAGTCCTAAACCACAAAAGAAGCCAGGCGAGTCCATGCCTTTTCTCACAGCCCCACCGTGACTTCCAGTTGCTCAGAACCAACAACACAAAGCACCAACTCTTGTGGTTAAACCTCCCCCACCCCCCACCCCCGGCCTTTTCAGGACTTTAGTCCTCCGAGAAGGATAGAAGACCCTACAGCTGCATTCCTGCTGCCTTTTGAGAAAGTTATTTCTCCTTGCTGTAAACACAGCAGGCCTGCCAGCTCCCAGACACACAAAAGATAAGCCCTCACTCTCCAGATAAGCATTGCCTGATTCAGCTTTCTGCACCCTTTTTCAAAAATTGGGTTGAAGGCTATCGGCAGATAAAGGACTCTGGTTAGCTCAACGTTGGCCTGCCAGGAGGCTGTTTCCTGGATGTAGGGGAAAGCCAAAGGGGACTGCACTGGGGTGAAGTTGTTGGGGAAGACTTTATTTTAATAGAGAGCAGATTTCTCTATCCATTCACAGTTGGTGAAAATTAATTTCTGGCTGGAAGTGTGCAGGAGCCGATATGTACTGTGATCTTCAGGAGAGAAAAGGCAAAGTGTAACAAAACCAGTTTCTTCCTGGTGTTACTTTTGCAATCAAGCATGGCTGGGCTGATTTACCAAGCATGGCTGGGCATCATTTTACCAAGGAAAGCTCCCACTGGAATGAAAAAGCCTTACAATAATCCAACTAGATTTAAGAGGACCCTAAGATGTTTATTGAGGCTGGAGTGGCTCAAGTAGCAGGTCAGCAGTTCAAAACCCAAGTACTGCATGATGGAATGAGCTGGTCTCTGTCCCAGCTCCTGCCAACCTAGCAATTGGAAAGCAAGAAACTGCAAGTAGATAAATAGGTACCACTTCAGTGGGAAGGTAAACAGCGTTCTGTGCACTTTGGTGTCTAGACATACCTGCCACATGTCTACAGAAATGTATGCAGACACAGTGTTGGCTCTTCAGCTATATACAGAGATGAGCACTGAACCCTAGAGTTGGCTACGACTGGCTTTAGAGCAAGGGTGACCTTTACCTTTGCCTTTACCTAAGGTGTTCATTACCATTAACAGATGATTTCTACGCCACCATCAGTTATATCAGTGATTTCCACTGATGATGTGGTGTGATCAGTGATGTGGGACACACACCCTCCCCATGAGGATTTCAATTCCCGGGAACCTGAGTCATTACATTGGCTGATCAGTGCTTTGGGGAATTCACTTAGGCTTCTGGGAATTGAAGTCCACTGAGTTATATGGTGTGCTTAGTAGACTCAGATGGATAAGCTGGTGCCCATCTACCCCCAAAACAATTATCTAAACTAAACCATATCTTTCCAAAAATTAGTGGAAGCTTTTTGTTTTTTTTACTGACATTCCTCAGAAGGAAGAATCTCCCACTTCCTGTTTTATGTTTTACACCGGGAAAGAGGAAGGAGAACAGTGAAATGGTCTTTCAGTCGTCTTTCAGCCAAGCTTTCCTATACTATTTCAGAGGCCCCAAACCGACACCTTCATAATGAGAAGCAAAGCTAGTTTAATCAATAAATCATTTTGATTATCCTCTAATGGCTTCCAGCTGCAAATTAGCTTGCTCCCCCCCCCCTTACTTTGGACTGAATCAACTGGTTCCTTACATTAGGTTACTTTTTGGAAAGTCTGTTACAAAGTTTGGAAGCTGTTTGCTGTTTGCTTGAAGCCTGGGAGAGACATGGAGGAGATTCAGATGACTTCACATCACGTTCCAGAATTCATCCATCTTTATTTAGTTGACATATTTGGCTTCTGGAGAGCACCCAGCCTTTCTCAATTTGATACTGGCTTACACTTCCAGCAAAATGCTAAGCCACTGGTCATACTGGTTAGGGAAAAGGAGAGTTGGGAGTCTGATGAGTATTAAGTTGGGGAAGTCTGCTCTTGCCTCTTTCACACAGTAGATAGTATGCACTGTCTCTATTTTTATTACACCAGTGAAATATAATGCAAAAGGCAAGTGTTTTTATTTATTCATATTCAATGGTTTAATCAGTGCTGTCAAGTTAGAACGAACATATAGTGACCCTAATAGGACTTTCAAGGTAACTGAGATATTAAAGGAGTGGTTTTTACCAGTTCCACATTCTCAAAGATGGTTTCTGTGGGCAAGTGGTGATTTGAACCCTCAACTCTCCAGAGTCTTAGTCTATCACTACGTACACTACACTACACTACACTGGGTCAGTGGCTCAAACAGCTTAGCCTTAATTGTGAGTTTTATTCAGAGGCCACCTACTTCTGCTTTTTGTGCTTTTACTCTTAAAATCTCATTCTGTTCCCAGGAGCAAAATGAAACAAATGGTTGTGAACTCCTGTAACACACACTTTTGCCAATTGTGGGTTTCAAGAGTGAGTGAAAACATATACTAGAGCACCTCATTTTGTGAAGTCAATGAGCCCAAACTCTGCCATCATCTGGTGGCCATAGCAGCAAAAGTGTTCCCTCCCTGCCCCATGCTAATCTGGCACAAGGGCAAAGTGTTGGCTTCATTCGCCCTTAGCGTCACACAAGCAAATCTGATTGGCTGCTGTAGTCCTGTGATGTCATCATGTTGCCTAAGTTTCTCAACCTTGGGCCTCCGGGTGTTCTTGGACTTCAATTACCAGAAGGCCAAATCAATGGTGGGAATTGAAGTCCAAGAACATCTGGGGGCCCAAGGTTGTGAAACCCTAGTTAGGATCATCCCTGATTGGCCAAAAAAAAAAAAAAAAATCAGGAAAAGTAGGACAGGACAGGATAGTGATAGGAAACTGGGTAAAAGGAAGAGTGAAAGAGGGTCTTTCCCATAAGCATTTGACATTTCCTCAAAGTCTTCTTTTCTCAATAAAATAAAATAATGGGGTGAAGATTTAAGAAACCAAAAAGCCACATACAGCATCCAACATGATCACTTCATAACCCTAGTGAATTGTTTTACTTCTCTTAGGTCAGTGATGGCGAACCTATGACACGTGTGCCAGTGGTGGGACTCAGAGACCTTTCTGTGGGCACCCATGCAGTCATCCCAGAACAGAGTTTGCCCCACCCCCTCTGCCCAGCAGCCCAATGGGAACCCTCCCTCCCTCCCCCAGCACATAATTTGCCCCGCCCCTTTGCCCACAGCCCAATGGGAACATTTATTTTTATTTATTTATTCATTTTATTCAGATTTATATTGCCGCCCACTCGCCGAGGCAACTCAGGGCGGCTTACAGTCAAAACAGCAACAGTACAATAAAAATTATAAAATATAACCTCACAAAATACAACCAAACCAGAACAAAGACTAACTCCCCTCAGGCCATTGTTGTTGGCCCAGAGGAGTGGGCAAGGTCCTCAGCCGCCTGCCAGGCCATGGAGTCTTCTCTCTCAGGCCATTGTTGTGGGCCTTCCTCCCGTTGCTGTGTTGGCACTTTGCGATAAATAAGTGTTTTTTTTGGGTTGCAGTTTGGGCACTCGGTTTCTAAAAGGTTTGCCATCACTGTCTTAGGTGTTTAAATGCTACCAGTCTTTCAGGGCAGCTTTCCAGAGGAATGCAAGCAACCTTAGAACACATGAAACAAAACAAGCCAACAAATAAAAGATTTGTTTTTTAAAGTGGCACATCAGAGTGTCAAAAACCAAAACAAAAGGCTCCTTCCCATTTCTCACATCTTTTCATCTGTAAAGACCTTAATTGTCTTAATACTAAAAATCTGATTGGCTCACTGGAAGCTGCCTGTGATTAAATATTTACAGAAAGGCGCTATCAGGATTACTCACTGATTGCACCACTTCTGTTTACATGAGTCATGGAGGTTTGACTGCAAAGCTCTTAAATTAGAGTCCAGGAGGAGTCTTTTAAAACCACGTCCTTAAAAGACCTTTTGGTTCTGCGGTTCTGATCAGAAGCTGCAGCTCCTCTTTGGCCTCTGTGTTTACAGACATACCAGGCACTTGCCCATGTTTTTAAAAATGATTCTGTTTTGGTCGGACATCAAAATACATGCTTTCCTCACACCAGAAAAACACGAAAAATTAGGGCAAGTGGAACATAGGTGGCACCTTTAGTGTGTTGCTGGCGCCGCCTACTGATGAGAAGGAGACAGCAGTGTGTTGTTTTTACCCCAAAACCCTGTTAATTCAAAGTTCTGGAATTCCTGGTTCATAAGACAAAATGTTATGATCTGGAGATCAGATATAACTGATTTTTAATTATGTGCCACGTGGCTCGTTACAATGTGTCTCATGGGTGCATTTTACTTCCGCTTCTGGGAGCAACAAGGGCCGCGTGGGCCAGATGAATCGCAGTAAACCCATGCGTGTGGATTCACAGGGGGCTTGGGCTTCTGGGAATTGAAGTCCAAGAACATCTGGAGTGCCAAGTTTCGCTAATCTAAATCTTCATCCTCTTCTAACAAACTTGGAATGAAACTGTTAAGATTTCTGAGTATATAGTGAGCATATACCTTTTTCACTTTTACCTGAAAGTTTTGGTTTGAGTAATTATATTTGTCCAGGAAGTATGCTGAGCATAAAAGGAACTTCAGAGTGAACAATTCAAACCTCAATAATCGTCCCACTTTCATTGTACAACTCCATAGGTTTCCCTTGGTCAAAAGCCAATCATGTCCAACTCCAGGGTGTAGCATTCATCTGTTTACAACCAAAGAGCCAACGCCGTCTGCGCCTGCAGACATTTCAATGGTCACTTGGCAGGCATGACTAGATGCTGTTATCTTCCCTGCTGAAGTGGTATCTATTTATTTACTTTCAATTTCTTGCTTTCAAACTGCTAGGTACCCCAAAAGAAAAATCAGTACCTTTTAGATCAAACCAAGAGTCTTACTAGAACTCTTGTTAGAAACCAAAGTGAGTATGATGAGGTTGTTTCACTTCAGGTATGTTACATGAAGGCAAAACTCACACGAAACATGAAGAACATCAGGAAAAATGAAAATAGGGAAAGAGGAGCAAGACCTAGTGATAGATTCAATAAATAAAAGAAGCTTCAGCCCTTAGTCTTCAAGCCCTAAGTAGGTCTGTTAATATATAAGACCTTTTAGAAGTCATTGATTTATAGTCATCATAGCATTGGAAGTAATGATGATACATAATATAAACACATTGCAGCTTGATGTCGCATAAGGTTTTCTACAGCAATTAGGACTGTTTTGCAATGGGCCGGGTTCAGCTGCAACAGCAGTGCATTACCCCAGGAGTTCTCAACCTTTTGAAGCTGGGGGCCGGGTCATGCTCCCTCAGAGAGCTTTGGGGGCTGGACAGCCATTTTGCCCTTCCTCCACATGGCACTTCCAGGTATGGTGGAGGCAGTGGGGGGAGGGCACATGAAGTGGTGCGGTGGGCTGAATTCGGCCCACGGGCCACAGGTTGAGAATCCCTGCATTACATAAACTGATGAGCTTCAAGCTTGTGTACTCACTCACTCCATCTCCTCTGGCATCTGCTCGTGCACCCACACCCAGTTTTAAACTAATCAATTTTTCCATTCCATGAAAAATGGAGATGTATAGTTTATTTAAACCAAGGGCAGTGAAGTTCTTTCGGCCCGTGAGCCAAATTCACTCTCAGAGAATTTCTTAGCAGCCAAATATCAGAGCTGGATGGGATAAAACACTATCTAGGGGAGGGAAAATACCATATGTTATAGCTTAAATTTATTATTGCCTGTAACTAAGGCTTAAGAGAGGCATTCCAGTCTTTTCAGAATAAATTAAAGTGGGGGACCACACAGTATAACTGTGGCATTTGGAACATGGTGTAACTATCCAGGGAACTTCAGACTAGATTGGGATCTCTAAAAGGCCAGCTTCTATCTGTGGGCCTGAGGTTCCTGACTCTTAGTTTAAACTATCTCTAGGCATCAAACCTGCGGTGGCTCAAAGGGTTAAGATGCTAAACTTTCCTACTGGAAGTTTGGCAGGTCAGCAGTTTGAGACATGAGTACTGCAGGATGGAATGAGCTCCTGTCTCTGTCCCAGCTCCTGCCAACCCAGCAGTTCAAAAACAAGAACTTGCAAGTAGAGAAATAGGTCCTTTGGTTGGGAGGTAATAGCATTCTGTGCACTCCGGTGTTGAGGCATGCCTGGCACATGACCCCAGAAACATCTGTAGATGCAGACAGCGGTGGCTCTTTGGCTGTAAACAGAGATGAGCACTGAACCCCAGAGTCGGATACGAATGGCTTTCGAGCAAGGGTGATCTTCACCTAGTCATGAATCCTAGGATCATAAGTCAGGGTTTGTTGCTGTTCAGTCACATAGTCGATTCTGACCCTTTGCAACCCCATGGACCATTGCCCACCAGGTACCTCTGTCAGGGTTAGATCCCAATTTAGTTCAGCAAGCAAGAAGAGCCACAGTTCCCCAAGTTAATACTGAAAGGGAGGGGGAAGTTGTTTGTTTAAAAGTAAATACTTTTGATTGCTTCCTCTTGCACACCAATGAGGGAGGGTGAGCACATGAGCTCCAAGTTCACTACAGCCCTTGTACATAGTGAAACACTCTAGGAAAAGGCCCTGATTTTCTACAATAATACAAACATGAGCATATAGAACAGGTGAAGATGCTTAAAATGCACAGCTCAGGACCAAACTAGGACCTTGAGATTTTTTAAAAATGTGAGCTATGGTAATTTTTTTGCTACTCTTCTACCTACACCAGGTGATGTAAAGTGTTCTGCAATTTATGCTATTTGCTACATATCTTGTTCTCTAATGGTCTCAAGTACTGAACAATTTATGTGCAAATGACACATCAAAGAAAGTCTGCTTGACTTTGGTGTATTCTCTTGCCCTGAGATGTTGAACTCCTATGATCCATCATTTTTGCAATCTGTTTATTTTACTACAATTAGAAATAAGTAAAATTCATTCACAAAAACTTGTATATTTTATTTTTTTAACTTTTTTTTGCAAACAAGCTTTATTTACAAAAGGGCAGATGTATCAGCATGCTTGGCTTTGTTGACTGTCCAACAATATATATCCCTCTCTTTGTCATTTTTTTAACCTAATAGGGAATGAAAAATACATTTGATGCAAATCTGTGAACTGAAAACAAAGTTGACTTCATTCATGTTTTTTAAAAAATACTGTCTTGGTTCTGACATTTGGTCCTTTGATTGGGTCGAATTCATGGTATCACTTTCACAAAACCATGGCCTGTGGATTTCCTAGTAGCAGAGGGGCAAGTCTTAGTAAAGCACGGACTGGCATTTTCAGTGGTTTGAATTTCAGCAGCAAATCAGAGAAGTTTGTTTTCCCTAGAAGAAAAACAAAAGGGAAATCACAGATCAGAGGTCTAAACAGAATTCAGATACCAAAATGCTGTGGAAGTACAAATTCTCCAATTTTGAATATTTTCATTTTTCCTGTATCCCATTATATCTATGTTACCACTGTGTTAGTCTCTTCATTTTTTATTATCTCATTTATATCCCACCTTTCCACTATAAGATAGCATTTAAGGCAGCCTACAAACTTCTTGAAAGAATAAAAACTCATAACCATATTTAGTTCTTCTTCTGTGTCTAGACCACTGTCAAAATGAAGCCATCTTTTGGTGAGCTCATTCTGCAGTTCCTTTTGCCTGACCTAGTGTGAGAAAGATTAGCCAACAACACAAGATTGCTGTTACCAGGGTATGCTCAATTGTGGTTTGAAAATACCACAATCTTCAAGAAGCCTTTTCTGTGTAAGTCATAAAATCAGGTAAACCAGACTCCCACAGTAAAACCATTAAAGGATATGGTTAAAAACGACACCACTGCAGGGCAAAATAATGCTACCAGCTGATCTAAAAATATGTGTCCTTATTTCCTTTTTAAAATCAAAACAAATCAAAGTTCAGAAGGGAGTGGATTCTACAGTTTGGGAGCCACAAAGGTGAAGGTCCTCTCCCATTTAAGTCACGTAGGCTTCTGAAACTGTTGGTATTTTAAAGAGAACATCTGAAGATCTTAATGATAAGACAGGCTCATAGTAAGTCCCTTAAATACCCAAGCACCAAGCTGTTCATGGCTTTAAAGAGTAAAATCAACACCTTGAATTGGGCTGAACAGGCAATGGGCAACCAGTACAAGTCCTTCTACCGTATATACTCAAATATAAGCTGAGGTACCTAATTTTGATATGGAAACCCAGTAAAATAGATTGACCCGAATATAAGCCGAGAGTGGGAAATGCAACAGCTGCTAGTGAGTTTCAGTAATTAAAATACATGAAAATACAGTAAAATTCAGTATTTTAGTGGGTTTTTTAAACTGTATTAGCACTACCCACCAATGGTGGTGCTGCAGGTTATGTGGGTGGGCAGGTCAATTGCACTGAGGCAGGAAGTGTTGCTCTAGTCTAGCCTCTTGCTCCCCTTGCAAGGAAGACGCATGTCTTTCTCCTCCATCTTGGGCAGAGCAGAGACAAAGGCAGAAAGTACCAGTAATTTAAATCCTTTCTTTTTCCACACCAGTTTGGAAGGGAGACACAATTGTAATGTAGAGCTTCTTTCTTCCTCTGCTGTTTTACATAGGAATCAATTGAAAACAAACTTCAGAATAGAATGGCCTGAGGGGAGTTAGTCTGTGTTCTAGTTTGGTTGTATTTTGTGAGGTTATATTATATAATTTTTTTTTGTACTGTTGCTGTTTTGACTGTAAGCCGCCCTAAGTCGCCTTGGCAAGTGGGCGACAATATAAATCTGAATAAATAAATAAAATAAATAAACTTGATTTTCAATGTATTCTAATGGAAAATTGTAATTTGCACCCTCTTGTGGCCAGTTGTGTAGTTGCGCCTCAGATTCTTTCGCTGTAAACGTCCCAAAACTTACTTTTAAAGTGCCGAATAACTAGAAAAAACCCTCATATTTTTTGACCCTTGTGGTTGTCGACCCATGTATAAGGTGAGTCCCCTTTTTGGACATCATTTTTGGGGCTAAAAACTAAGTTAAATTTGAGTATATATGGTACATTCAGTGGTGGACTCAAAAAATTTTTTACTACCACACTGTGGGTGTGGTATGGTGGGCGTGGCCAGGGGAAAGTCCTGCGTTGCACCCGAATTAGGACTACAGTACTTTATCTCAAAACTTGGATGGGTGGAGCCAGCCAGAATTTCTGCTACCGGTTCTGACAAAACTGGTGCGAACCTGCTGATGCCCACCACTGGGTATATTGTATTATCATGATACCATGTAGTTATCAACCTTGCTGCTGCATGTTACATGAATTTAAGATCAGAGATCCTCAATAAGGGCAGACCCATGTAAATTAGCCAGGAGTTGTCAAGATGTGATGTAATTTAGCAATAGCAATTACACTTATATAGCGCTTGTACACTTTCTGGCCTGTTTACAGGAAATCAGTATTTTGACCACATCATGCTGGGTACTCATTTTACTGACCTTGGAAGGATGGAAGGCTAAGTAGGATCGAACTCAACGTTTTGGCTGCAGTACAACAGTTTGACCACTGTACCACCAGAGCTATAAGACATATCCTAGCTGTTGCTAAACCAGGTTGATTCAAGAAAAATCACAGCTAATGCATTAAGCCAAGTTGTATAAAGGCATTCCTTATCATTGGGAGTCTAGTGACCCAGTATCCCCAATATCTAACCCAGCCAAACAATCCAACAGATACCTTGGCCAATGGTACATGTCACTGAAAGGTCTAAATAACTAACTGACCAGGATATGCTGTGGATGCAAATATATTCCAGGTTCCATTCCTGGCATCTCCAAGTGGTGTTAGGAAAGAATTATTTCTCAAACACTAGAGAATCAATGAATACATGCCAGTCAATGAAACAATGTTGGACAAACCATCTGACTTAGTATCATACCACTTGTGTTCCTAAATGCAGCAAATGTTTCATTAATGCAGCATTACAAAGCCACACAGATTCCTTGTTGTTGGTTTTAATTTAGTGTTGAATTTTAATTTTACCTTCCAAACCTCCAGCTAGCAACTGTCCTGGAGTAGGGACTGAATGATACACAAGGAAACAGGCCAGCATACTTAGCTGAGATTCATCATTAGGCTGTCCACTTAAATAAGAGTGCAAACAGACATCGGCTCCAGCTGTAATACACAAGAGGGATCAAACTTGCATTATAGAGGATCCAACTGAGATCATCAACTCAATATTCAGGATTCTAGCAAACCAACCATACCTTCCTCCAAGATACTCCAGCTCAAGACTGGCTGCTCTCCTGGGCATGGAAATACTTGCAGCTTCCCCCACCCCCTTTCACCTTTTCTATGACACAAATAATACTCCCAGCAGGGACACTTCCTGGCATGGTCTCTCTGAGACAGTTGGAAGAGACATGGCATGGATGGAGTGGGTGTAATTTGGGGATGTGATTGGAAGACTGCTTGGTTTTAAGGATCTTTTGCTCTTCCACAAAGGCTAGGATCCTTTATTAAAGTTTAAGATGTATGTAAATGCAAGGCATTTCAAGACTGAGATTCTCACATTTAGAGAAGTTTAATATATCTATCAAAAGCACGGAACCCATCTATCACTAAACAGCTGTTGCTTTTACCTTGTAGCCACTGATCCAAGGTATTATCAATAGAACACTTCATCACAGGTAAAAACTCTGAGTTCATGAAGATCCCCGTGTGGGCATTTGTTGTTGTTCTCTCCTGGTGACTTCTGGAATTAAAAAACTCTAGAACTAGCTTCACCTGCCATAAATCAAATGTCTCAGTCATTTCCCGTTTTTCTAATCTTCTCACAGCCTGGCCAAAAAAAAAAAAAAGAGAGAGAGAGAGAGAGAGAGAGAGAGAGAAAATGAACTCAATACCATATGAACAAAGGAACGTGTCTTCTGTAACAGCCTTCCCCAACCTGATGCCCTCCAGATGTGCAGACATCTTCAGTTCCACACAGACCCCAGGCAGCTCAAAGAAAGGAATCCATTGTCCAACTCATTTGATAGGCAACAAGTTAGGAAAGCTGACCTAATTTCTCTATAAAAGCTTTGTAGGGTTTATGAAGTTGGAAGCCTTCAGAAATGCTTCATCATTGCCACTTTCTGCGGAGTATTAACAAGAACTACTTTGAGTGTTACTGGATTGTCTAAGAAAAGATGCCCCACCACGGTCACCTTCCACTACCGCTGATACTCAGCAGCTGCCTATCAGGAATTTCCCCTTCCCACCACCATTCTATGATTCTTTTCTGCTGATATAATTCTTAATATTGAAAAGGTGGGTGCATTTTAGTCTGCCATCTTAGCTTTGACCTTAGATGACCTTGCCGGGAGTCTACAATCATTAACAGAGCTTATCCTCTTGAACACATTGTTGTTTTTTAGCTTGCAAGACCAGAGCAGGGCAGTTAATAGCAGGTCTTTCTGGCGGTCTTTAATTTACAGGATCACCATAAGTCAGGTGACATGATGGCAGAGATCAAGAAATATGGGAGGAAGGAAACCAAGATAACAATAAGAGGCAATATATATTCCTGAGCCACAGAAAAAAAATAGAGGGAAGTCTGCCTGTAAGTTGACTTTTTTCTATAAAAACTGATCACCTAACTTCACCCCTAGAAGCAAACCTTCCAAAACTTAATTAAAACAGCTTTGACCATCATAAATGCATCACAGTGTGGGTGTGGGTGTGGGTGTGGGTGTGGGTGTGGGTGTGGGTGTGGGTGTGTGTTTTCAATACAAAAATGCAGTTGGAAAAGCAGTTCCATACAAAACATGATTACCAAGAAAGAATAATACATAACATAATTCACCTGATCAATTGCTATGTAAGCTGGCAGCATCTCTGGGTTCTCCCGTGTCACACACTCGTACAGGATAGAAGAGAACAGGTCAAACACCTCCTGTCTCTGAAAGAAAAAATTTCACTTATAAAAAGTGAGACATCACACATAGCACCTATTGCATACTGCCTAATGCAGGGGTGGCCAGTCTTGGTGCTCCAGGTGTTCTTGAAATTTAATTCCCAGAAGCCCTGATCAGCTGGTGTGCTGACCTGGGCTTCAGGTAGTTGAAGACCAAGAACACCTGGAGCACCAAGGTTGGCTACCCCTGGTCTAATGTCAGAAGCGTAGCTTACCTTGGCGGGGCCCCGTATAAAAATTGTTTGGGGGCCCTTTATATGCGGGGCGGAGCTAACGTCATGACATCATGACGTCGTGGGGGGAGCCAACGTCATGACGTCATGACGTCGTGGGCGGGGCCAAAAATAAAAATAAAATAAATAAATGAATAAAATAGAATAAAATTAAAACAAACAAACAAACACACACACACCTCAACCCACCCACCCACCCAAACAACCACAACACAAACCCGTAAATAACTTAAATAATTAAAATAAATAAAGAAATAAAATAAAAATTTAATAAAAATCCACCCACCCACCCAACACACACATAAACCACCCACCCACCCGAACCACAAAACCCTCACTTACCCTCCTGGGGCCGCATGGCAAGGCGCGCTGCCCCCAACCGCAGCCTCCTCCTCCTCTTCCGGAGCCGCTTGCGGCTTGCCGCTGCTGCTGTCGCCGCCACCACCGCCGGACCCGGGTGGTGGAGCAAGGTGAGGGGAAGGGAAAGGAGCCAAGGCTTTGCTGCCCATTTTGGAAAGCGCCGCCGCTGGGGGCAACCGGCCCCCCTCACCTTGCTCCACCACCCGGGTCCGGCGGTGGTGGCGGCGACAGCAGCAGCGGCAAGCCGCAAGCGGCTCCGGAAGAGGAGGAGGAGGCTGCAGTTGGGGGCAGCGCGCCTTGCCATGCGGCCCCAGTTCTGAGTTCTTTTCAGACCATGAGAAGTCTTTACAAAGGACTAGGTTGCCCTTGCTTGAAAGCCAGTCGTATCTGACTGTAGGGTTAATAAGCATAGGGGAATCCCCTCGTGAAGCGCTCTTGGCGTCCACTTGGGACTGGGAGCTCGAAACTCCCTCCTCAGCCCTTGTCATTTTCCCCCTTCCTTCCTGCTCCCTCGTCTTGAGGTCGTCCCTCTTCCTTCCTCCCTCGGGTGCTCCCCCCATGTCTGGTGGCCCAGGCTCGTCTCCTCCTGAGCCCTGCCCTGAAGAAACCCACGCCAGCCCCTTTCCCTCCCGGGGCTCCTTCCTCTCCCTCACAGAGAGCAAATAAAAAAACCCGGCTCTGGCGAACCGACCAGCCTCAGCCGCTCCCGCGCGCGCCTCCTTTTCCGGATCAGTCCTCTCAGGGCGCGCTTTAGCTCCTCGTTTTGGGGTCCCCCCCTTCCCCTCATGTGGTTTTTATAGCACCCCTCCCCCAGAAGCGTAGCTTACCTTGGCGGGGCCACCATCGGAGTCGCTCCGAAAAGCTGCGGCTCCAACTCTGAATTTTTATTTTTTAAAATTGGAGCCAAAAATGGCTCCAATAAAGTGCGCATGCGCAGAAACTCAATCTGACGCATGTGCAATGCGTCAGATTGAGTTTCTGCACATGCGCAGTAAATTTTTGCTCCAATTTTTATTTTTATTTTTTGCCGTTGGGGGCCCCCGTAGCCCGGGGGCCCCGTATAATTGATACGGCTGATACGGCGGTAGCTACGCCTCTGTCTAATGTATTAAACTTTGTTAACCTCACACTTTAATTTCCATTAATTAGATCAGGATAGGGTAACTTTTGATCCTCCAAATGTTTACTACAAATGAAGATTAACCTGTTTCAACCTAACATAGGATAGTAAAGAGAGTTCTAACTCCAAAAGAGGTATAACTTTTAGACCCAGTTACTTATGCAGTGATATAATAATAATAAAAAGGTAGAAAGCCAAATTGCAAATCCAAAAGTGATTTCTGGATATGGCTTATGACAGCTATACAGTCAAACCTCACATAAAGAGTGTCTTGCTTAAAGAGTAACTCGCTTAAAGAGCAGAATTTTCTCTGAATGTTCGCTTCGCTTAACAAATACAACCAACCAAAAACTCGCTTAACAAATAAACTGGAGTTTGCGATCAATCCCCCCACACACACACACACAATTGCTCATTTACAATGGTATTTCGCTTAAAGAGCAAACTCGCTTAAAGAGCAATCCTGTGGAACGCATTATGCTCTTTAAGCGAGGTACAACTGTAGTTCCTTTTCCAATTAGCATTTCCTTCTTAAGTAAGTTGGTTACAAATGTGCAGGATTCCTCAATTAATGAACTCAATTGTTTTCACTTTAATTCAGTTCTGATTTGTTTCTCTTGATTGAGTTACATTTTGGCTGCAAATTGAAAACATAGGTTTTAAAGTAAGACTCTAAATTTTTTAAGCCATCTAGGTATGCATTTTGTAAAATGTTTATCACTGAATATATTTTGTTTGAATTATTCTGTTTCGTGGGTTGTCTATTTTATTGTTAGAAGGTGCCAGAGTGATGCTTGCACCAACTCGGGTGGGGTATTAAAATGAATGAATGAATGAATGAATGAATGAATGAATATTCGTATGCCCTTCATGCATCAATCCATTCAGTCAATTTGTTAGAACATAAGTATAACGTGTCCCACTATCCCTGTATTATGCTTAAATGAAGTTATTAAATTCTTTCAATAATTCTCATAATTAGTTCCTTGCTTCAATTATGTTTATTTTGCTATCTAGAAGAATGTCAACCCATTCAAAAACCTGCTTCAGCATTACAAAGACCACCATAAAAACACAAACCCTCCTCCTTTTCTCCCAAGCTAGATTTTACCCCAACAACGTACTTGCCCCATATTTGCAGATGGCTTGCAAAAGTAGTCAGCAAACAAAAGCAGTGCAGGATCAGAGGTGAAGGCAGAAATCGCTTCTGGCTGTAAATAAATTGACATTTTAATTAGAGATGATTCCCTTTTTGTAGCTGTTTGAGAGAAACAGAAATTCCCTTTGTGAAACTGACCACTTTCTTGACAAATAGTATAACCTTCTTTTAAAAATCCAGGGTCAGAAGAGGCAACTATTACTTATTGAGTTCTAAAACTATATATCCGTAAAACAAACAAGAAAGGCTACATAAATGCTGTAATATTAAAACACAATAAAATCACCACAACAAAGCAGTCTGTACCTAGATCAACGAGTTGTATTAAAGTAATAACAGACCAAAATATAAAAGTTGCAGCTGAAAATATACAGTGAATGATCCAAAAGTTGTTATTGCTTCCAAAAGCTAGATTAAAAAAAAAAAAAAGGGGGGGGGAGAATATAGTAAAGAAAATCTTCCTTTCTCTATAGAAAAACATTGTACAAGTTGTAATTTAGCTTTATAAAATAATAATCATGTTATTTCATAATTCTGATTTATGGCAACCTTTTTAAAAGGATTTTTTTTAGGTAGGGAATACTCAGAAATGGTTTAACATCCCCCTTCCCCATGGGACAACCTGTGGCTGTGCAGCTTGCCTAAGGCTGCACAAGTTGGGCTCTTCTCCCTGAAGGCTCAGTGGGGAATCGAACTCCTGACTTCTGGCACCACAGCCTGATACTTAGACCATTGACCTATCAAGCTTTAGCTTTATAAAAGTGTAAGGACTATAAAGAGTTAAGCAACAGTAATGATGGTTCAATTAAAGATAGTATTGGTTCCATAATAATTTTAAAGGTTAAATCAGGGGTTCCCAACCTATGGCCTATGGGCCGGATCTGGCCCACAGCACCATTTCATGTGGCTTCTGATGATGATGCTGTACCCAGAAATGGAAGTGGACACGTTTACATCAGCTGTAAAATGCATCCACTGTCATAAACAGAAATCTGGACAGAAATCTGATTTTATTCCTACATATCCGGTAATGCTGCATTTTGAATTTGGGACCTCCTGCATATAAAGTGAGGACATTGTAAGCAGCCAGTCCACTTCCAACTGACAGCGCCATTTGGTACATATACTTTATACCCTTCCATTTTTATTGTTCAGGTTGTTGTTCAGTTGTATAGTTGAGTCCGATCCTTTATGACTCCATGGACCACCTGACACCAGGACCCTCTATCCTCCACCATCCTCCGCAGCCCGCTCAGCTGTACGCTCATTGCGTCAACAATGCCATCTAGCTACCTCATCCTCTGCCATCCTCTTCTCCTTTTTGCCTTCCATCTTTCCCAGCATCAAGGCCTTCTCGAGTGAGTCCTCTCTTCTCATTTGGTGTCCAAAGTACTTTAGCTTCATCTTCAATATCTGTCCTTCCAAGGAGCATTCAGGGTTGATTTCCCTCAGGATCAACTTATTTGATCTCTGTGTTGTCCAGGGTACTCCCATTTCTTATACAACCTTTTTTTCTGGCAATGTGAATGTCCCTTTGCACTCATGTGTGCATAGGTGACTATGTGTGTGCATGTGTACATAACTCCTTCGAAGAACAACCAGTGTGTATCATGTATTCTATACACACATATGCAGGTGCATGCTCACAAACACATGGATATGTGCACACATTCACACACTTTTTTCTTCTACCCTATCTGAATCCGAATATTGGCGATCCTCATGGCAATCTGCCATGAAGACTGTCATGAGAATAAAATGCAATGGCATTTCATCTGCCTTCTGCAGGGTAGCATGACCCCCATACTACTAATCCAGTTCCGTGAGTCACTTTCTGGTCCTGAGCCCCTTTGGTATACAAAGTCCTCATCAGCCCCAAGCCAGGATTGATGAAGCTGCTGCCCTTCATCAAGATGGATTCAAGTGGGATTTAATCCGCTTGGGGACCATCACCCTTCCCTGTGGACTTCACCACCCAAGACCATTAGTCCTCAGGGTTGTCAGGTTAGTTAACCACTGCCTGACACTCGCCATGGAGTTGCTGGCAGTATGGTCTACTCTATTACCATAGCAGGATAACCATGCCAGACTTAAGCATGCACATACTATTAATTTCTAACAGCAAGATGAAGAAACTGGTTTCAGTTGGTAGTTTCTGGCCAGTACTTCCCTGAACTAGGTTTTTCAGCAGCCCTTCAAAATGTGCCTCAATATTTGAATGAAAAGACTTGGGAATTCCAGCCTTTCTGTCAACCAACTTCAGGCATTTGTTTGGGGATAAAGAAACACTTTGCAGCTCATATCAGGTTCCCAAGTCGTCATTATCCCATAACCCTGATCTTGACTCAATTGGAAATTCAACATTCTGAGTAAACCTTTCTTACATATTCTTGTAAATATGCACAGACGATGTCCAAAGCCATTGTTTCCGCTAAAGACATTTGTATTAAGACTAGAAAGTAACCCACAGCTGTTCTCCTTTTTAAAAATGTAATTGGAGTGTAAGGATTACCTTGAATGCATGGGCGTCTGTGTTCCGGTGAGTAACAGTTTGTGCTAACAGACTTCGCCAGCCCATTGGGTCCTCTTTGTATGAAAGCTGTCCAGCTCTCAATTTTACATACAGAACACCATCTTTCAAAAGAATTGACCTGGCAAACGGGTAGAAAAATCATACAGTTCACATATTTTTTGGCTAATAAACTATACATGGTTCTTCTTCTTGTTGTGCCATATCCAATTCTGAATAAAGTGGTACCTCGAGTTATGAAATTAAGGCGTTCTCCGGGACATTTCGTATTATGAAAAATTGTAGCTCAAAACATAATGCATTACCAGAAGTGGCCACCAGAGGCCACTGTATACAATGTAATTTATAGGGAAATCTGCTTTGATCTATCTACAACAATTGCAAGATCCTTCTCACTCATATAGTATTACTCAGCCAAGCGTCCCCATATTTATTTATAACAGTGCATTTCCCCCCCCTTAAGTGTAGATCTTGGTACTTATCCCTGTTAAATTTCATTCTGTTGTTCCCACCCAGTGTTCAAGCCATCAAGGTCCTTTTTTAATTCTGTTCCTGTCTTCCAAGTATTAGCTATTCCATCCAATTTTAATCATTGTCGGCTTGCCATGAAGTGACCCACACACTGTGATCATGCACGGAGCCAACTCTTGCAGCACATATGAAATGAGACATGCAGGATTTAATACTGGGACTGCAATGGACTGCTGCAGCCTTGAGGATATGGACAAGGTGTGCCTTCACAGCCAGTCCATCTGGCATGGCTTCTTCCGCCTCCATGACCACTGGGAATCAGAATGGTTCTTCCTCCGTTCATTTTGCTGTTGGGCCCAATAGGATGGTTTCCAGTGGCATTTCCTCTACTGAGGGGACCATCACCTCACCCAAAGGGGGTTCAACCACCCGTAGCCGTTGGACCCATCAGGGAGTCAGGTTATTTACCACTGCCCAACACTCGGCGTTGAGCCGCTGGCTGTATGGTCTACTCCAGTGGTTCCCAACAAGGGGTACACAGCCCACTAGTGGACTTCAATTCCCAGAAGCCTCAGTCAGTACATTGGCTGATCAGTGCTTTGGGGAAATGACTTAGGCTTCTGGGAATTGAAGTCCAAAAACCAGCATTTGGGAAACACTGGTCTACTCCATTACCGTAGCAGTCATTTTAATACTTGTATAATAAGAATACTGTGTTCGTGTGCTAAACTTTCACCATAACTACTCACTTTAAGTGGTGTATGCCTTTGCTCAAGTCAATTAGTAATTCCCAGTATCGGGGACCTTTCACTCTGATCTAGAAAAACAAAAATATTATGGTTATACATAAACGGAAAGATACTGAAGGTGAAATGAGCTATACCGGAACACTTATCTAGTCCAGCAGTTTCATTCCTAAGATGGCTAACCAAATGTCTCAAAGAAGCCACAAGCAAGTCATAAGCACAACAGCACACCACCATTCATGTTCACCAGCAAGCATGCTGCTTCTCCACCCACCCTTAAAATGAGATGTCACATACAGAGCATATGGCCATGACTAATAGCCACTTATAGCCACATCATCCAGGAATTTTTCCAATGTTCCTTCTCTTGACATTTTCCCAGTGGGCAGCCATCACCACAATGCATGCTAGATGGGATCCCAAGAACCACAGGTTGCATTTCTCCCAAACCAAACATCCTTCCCACAGCTTTTCCTCATGCGTTGGAGAAGAGGAGCCATAAATCCCATTTCACAATTCCATCATCATTGTAAGGGAATGCTAGAGCTGACATTCTATTGAATGGTGCACTTCTCTCTTTTTCAGCTATTTCCATCATAGCACAACTTGACACACATCATGAGTAGAAATTGTTGGATAATGTTTGCAAGGATTAAGGCTGAATACTTTAAAATGCATCCTTCCTCAGTCCCTTTCTTTCTTCTAAGTTCCACTATTAAACACTCAGATACAGCTTTAGCAGAAGGAAAAAGAATGTTAATTTAAAAGTTTGTGTCAGGTAGATTGTAAAACTATAATACACTAGTACCTCAGATAATGTTAAGACTTGGTTCCACAAGTCTTAATGTTATCCAGATTTTAACGTTGTGCGATGAATTTTAACGTTGTGCATGGTGATCGAGTCAAGTGCCGGCTGGGTTGGGGAGAGAACGGGCACGCTTGGGTTGGAGGGAAGAATGGGTGCGCGAGCCGGTTCAACCTCCAACTCAAAGGCAAAAGGCAAAGACAAACCAGCGCTGTTAGCAGAGAGATTTGCCCTGCACCCCCTGCTGAAACAACAGGGTGGGCAGGGCGAATCCCTTGCTGTTAGGTTTGCCTCCAGCCAAAGGCAAACCTAACAGCAAGAGAGATCCCTCGCTGTCAGGTTTGCCTTTGGCGGATCTGGCCAAAGGCAAACCTAACAGCGAGAGAGATTCGCCCTGCCCCCTTGATGAAACAACAGGGTGGGCAGGATGAATCCCTGTGATCGCCGCTTGGATTGGGGGGAAGAACGGGTGCACACCCCGGTTCAACCCCCCAACCCAAGCGGCAATTGCAGCGGGCTTTGGGGCAGAGATCAGCATTGGGGAATTTGAGGCAAACATTTATTATTATTTATTATTTTTATTATTTTTCCAATTTTTATACCGCCCTACTCGGATTGGGCCGACTCAGGGCGGTTCACAAGCACAGAGAAACAACAAATTTATAAACACAACATGTAAATATAGGAAAAATAATAATCAGTACTGTATCAACACCACAAGACATCTCAACATCATTATATCATCAAAATTCAATAGGTATCCATTTAAACAACAATAAGAAATTACAGAACTCATCAAATTACACAAAAATTAGAACAATACCAACGTTAAGATAACGTTGTGCGATGCAAATATTTGCCTCAAATTCCCCAGTGTTATCCGATTTTAGCATTATTCGAGGTAAACATTATCCAAGGTACCACTGGTTGTCAGTTTCATTCAATGTAGTTACAAAAAGCAGTCAGAAAAAATTATCAAGCAAATGACTGCAAGAGGGTACAGAGTTACTTTCTGAGACGAACATATTTAGAGTCAGAAAGAACTAGGCTCAACTACTGAACACTCAGATAGAAGACAGAATTAAACTACACTACAGATATATTGCTCAGAGCAGAAAGCAGTTACTATGGGAGGGAAGAAACATTTAACCTGCTGATTGGTCGTTTATATTTAAAAGCAGACAACGACTATGTTAAATGCTGGACTTTCCTGGTGGCACAGCAGTTAGACTGCTGATGTTGTGAGGTCGATCCTGGTGGGGATCAAGTTTGACTCAGCCTTCCATCTGATGTCAGAAAATGAGTACCCAGCATGTTGAGGGTAAAATGGCATGAACTGTGAGGAGACAGTTGCTTTGTTGGCATATAAATCTGTTAAATTAAATTAAAATAACCTTGTGAACTACTCAGAGTGCACTAAAATGCTATGGGGCAGTATATAAGTGTAACTGCTAATTTGTTAACCTCCAGGTTAGGGGACTGTGGTGGCTTAGTGGTTAAGACACTGAACTTGATGACTGGAAGGTCGTCAGGTCAGCAGTTCAAGACCCAAGTTCTGTACAATGGAGTAAGCTCCCATCTCTGTCCAAGCTCCTGCCAACCTAGCAGTTTGAAAGCTGGAAATTGCAAGTACCGTATATACGCGAATATAAACTGAGCTTTTAACACCAAAAATGAGGTCCAAAAAGGGGACTTGGCCTATAGACAGGTCAACAACCACAAGGTCTAAAAATACGGGTTTTTTTAAAAGTTAATTGACACTTTAAAAGTCTGTTTCGGGACTTCCGTGGCAAAGACATTTGAGGTGCAATTACACACCTGGCCACAAGAGGGGACAAATTGCGATTTTCCATTAGAATACATTGAAAATCAAGTTCTCCTATTCTGGTATGTTTTCAATTAATTCCTATGGAAAACTGCAAATAAAGAAAGAAGCTCTACAATGCAATCGTGTCCCCCTTCCAAACTGGTGTGGAAAAAGAAAGGGTTTCACTTACTGTCCCTGCTCCATGTGTCCAAGATGGAGGGAGGAAGCCATTCTCCTTCCTTGCAAGGAGAGCAAAAGGCTAGGCTAGAGCAACACTTCCTGCCTCAGTGCAACTGACCTGCCCACCCACTTTACCTGCAGCGCCACCACTGGTGCGTGGTGCAAATACAGTTTTAAACAATCACTAAAATAATTAATATTACTGTATTTTAATCTATTTTAATTACTGAAACTTACTAGCAGTTGCTGCATTTCCCACTCTCAGCTTATACTCGGGTCAATCTATTTTCCTGGGTTTCAAGGTCAAAATTAGGTACCTTGGCTTATGTTCAGGCCAGCTTATATTCACGAATATACGGTAGATAAATAGGTACCACTTTAGTCGGAAGGTAAACAGTGTGACTAGTTATGCCTGCCACATGACCACGGAAACGTCTGCAGACACAGATAGTGCTGGTTCTTTGGCTATAAACAGAGATCTGCGCTGCTCCTTAGAGTTGGATACGACTGGCTTTTGAGCGAGGGAGACCTCTATCAGAGAATGGCTAAAGAAATGAACACAGTATTAGCCAGGACACAATAAGTGTCAAAAAGTTTATTGAGCTATTCATTTTTCAAAACCTCACGCACAAAGGCCAGAAGCTTGATAAGAATGGATGAAGCTTCCAACTTTCTCTAGTTGACTTTTCCATAAGTGGAGATGGGCCTGTTCAAAGCAATCCTTCCTTTGCAGTGATCTATGAACTCTTAAGGAATGGACAAATAAAATTCTGCTCAGTGTATTTCTTGTTAAGAAACTGCCTTATTTACCTGCTTCAATAAGTGAAGCTCTGGGAGAAGAGTAGGTGCCATGAGTTCTTCCGTCGTTTCTTCATACCACTGAGTTCCCTTTGAAATGAAAAACAAATGCTTTATCCCAAAATTGTTCCGATACATCGGGGTGCCCAACCTTTTCAGGCCAGGGGCCGGGTCACGCTCTCTCAATCAGCTTTGAGGGCTGGATGGCCATTTTGCACTGCCTGCACAATGGGGGTGGCCATTTTGCCCCAACAGCTTCAAAAGGGTGAACATTTTGTTTCTCAAATGCCTTTGGGAGGGCATAAAATGGCACTGGGGACCAGATTTGGCCCACAGCCCTTAGGTTGGGAAGCCCTGTGATATATAGTCAAAGGACAGGACAGTTAGCATCACACTGACTCTGACTGTGAAGGACCTGCCTAGTGTGTTAGGAATGCAGTGTCTATCATCCCCAGCCAGCAGCAGAATTCCCTTGATGAGAATTTGAGCCGAACACACTGGGAAGGCCAGGTTGGACAGGCTGAGTTCATCCCTACCCACCACTCTGCAAATACAAATCAGTGCTCTTGAAAACTGCTTTATTCCATTGGATTTAGTTTAAAATTATCAAAGGCAAGAAGGAGACATAGGCCAGGACAAGTCTCCAAAATTCACGTCGCCTAGAGTTGGATGCAACCGGCTTTCGAGTAAGGGCAACCTTTACCTTTACCTACCTTGTATGTAACCTCTAGGAGTGCATAGCAAGGAGTGTCTGTATCCACATCCACAGGGACGAGTAGCCGGGGCTCTGTTGCCAGGACATACAGATGTCGCAAGGCCTGAAGGTGATACCTGCAGGTAAGGATGACAACTTATAGAACATCTCTTTCCATACCCTCCCACCTATCTTTTGAAATGCACTGAAAACGCCCTCCTTAGACAGGCCCTATGGAACCTCCTACCAAGTGAGCTGCATCTCCAGACAGAGCTGCAATGCAATGTAATAAAATAAATAAATACTTTGTCCATCCTTAAAGGTCAGGCTTATAAAGATGTCTGGCAGGGCCTTCTTGGTGCAGGTCCTGGTTTTCCAGTTCTCTTTTTCTAAAGTGATTTATGCCAGGGGTCTGCAAACTTTGCTCTCCAGGTGTTATGAACTTCAATTCTCATAAGCCCAAGACCCTGTGAATCCACACGAATATGTTTACTGCATAGAATTAAAGTCCAAGAACATCTGGAGAGCCAAGTCTGCAGACCCCTGATCTATGCCATCCAAGCTTATGAAGGTTGAGGAAAGTAATATAATGCTTTCTTGCATAAGAAAGGCTTTAGGAGCATTAAAAAAACTTGTAAAAATAGTTCTCAAATTATTTAAAGCAGAGTGTTCTAAATATAGTTCAAGTATCTCATTATACAAACAAGTGGAAGCACAGCATCCTAATTTTTGTTTGTTAAGAATGCTTTTCAACTAGATCAGGGATCTGTAAACTTGGTTGTCCAGATATTATTGGACTTCAATTCCGAGAAGCCCTGATCAGCAAGTGTGCTGACTTGGGCTTCTGGTAACTGAAGTCCAAGGACACCTGGAGAGCCAAGTTTTCAGACCCCTGATCTGGAAGAGAAAATGCTGATCATGTGCTCTGTCTAATGTTGATAAAAATAATATTGACAAAGAGTAGATGCTTGTTCTTGGGCCTGAGGACAACATTACAGGATGGCAGTGAAGTAGGACAACATCTTCCTTGTCCTTGCTCAGGTTTCCCAGCCTCAGGTTCTAATTTTAGAAAGGTAAAAAGACCATGTGTGTTCCATTCAAAGAGTCAACAAAGGTATTACAAATCCCCCCTCCCCCAGTGTTCAGGTGAGAGCCTTGTCAGGGCTCAGGGGCTTGAGCAGTCTAACTAGGCAGTTTTGCCCATCTCTTGTCAATGGATGTTAGGCCGGAACTAAAACTCACCAGAGATTCCTCTGTCGGATCCCTTGGCCCAGGTGAAAGCGGAGGGCACACGTCATGGTCTGACAAGTCTCTCACCTACTATTCCACATACATTTTACAAATTTCATTTGAACCGTAGTTGCCATTTAGGCCTTACCTGTTGTCAGTACTATGAACAGGGAAGTGAGGGTACAGGGCGCAAAGCAGGGCAGCAACTGAAGAATTTGAAGTGCTAAGTGAGTACCTGCAAGGAAAGAGTCATGTTCATCTCAAGGTAATAATGACCATGGAGACACTTCTGATGTGTTGTCAACTACAACTGACATCAGCCTCTGCGACTATGCCAATGGAGGTTGATAACACTAGATTGCCTAGCCTTCAATGTTTCTACAAGGATCTATCCTGCTCTCCTTCCATTAACCCATCTCCAGATAACAGCAACAACAAAGTGACAAAGAAAATCTAGGAGAATGGCCGAATCAGCCCACTGCACCATTTAGTCCAGTGCTATTTAATCCAATGGGCAGTCGCTTTCTAATAAACAAATTAAATAAATAAATGTAAACGCCTCATAAAGTAAAATAAGATGTATTTGGGAAACATCTTTACAGACCCTGCTAACTGAGACCCTGCTAACAGGGACATGTCAAAGATTACAGCTACGTATGTGTGCCCCACCACCTGAGGATTGCCCCCTCTCTCCTGGTTCATGTTTACAAAACACTTTTGGATATACAGTATATGCAAATAACTTGATGCTATTGCAAGAGTAAAACATGGCATAATGCAAAGCAGAAAAGCTCTAGTTTTTGATCATTGCAAATTTCTGTTCTGCCTTCCTCTGCCATCCAAGATTTTATAAGAGCCCCATCTGTGCTTCTGATCTCCCCCCCCTTTATAGTCATAAGAATTGAAAAGTTCTGTTTTTTTAAAAAAAGACTAAAGTACTTATAAAGTTGATGGTTACCCCATACATCAACTTCTATGCTAACTTAACAAGGATATAAGACAGGGTTCCCAACCTTTTTACGCTGTGGGCCAGACCATGCCCCCTGGACAGCTGAGCAGGCTGGACCACGCCCCCAGAAGCAGACTTAAAATGTCCCCACTTCTGCATTTATGACAGCTGCAGGTGCATTTACAGCTGACGTAACCACATTTATGCATGCATGGACATGTTTTACGGCTGTTGGAAATGCACCTGCTTCCACTTCCAGGTTGGCCTGCAGGCTGGAAACCCGATATAAGAGATGTGCATGCAGCCAAATCCAATTTTAATCCCAAATAGAGAAGAAACAAATGGCATTTCTTAATCAATACCAGTGTTCAGTCCCACAAATTCAAAGGATATACTCTACGTACGACTCTTTTAGACTGGATTTAGTGCAGGGCAACATTTCCTCGATCATTACAACACATGGTGAGATTTTGCCCCAAGATAATTATATACATATTAAGATTCAGGAGGAAGGGATCATGCTTGAAACAATTACCTTCCCCCTCCTAAAAAGAGGAGTCCAAGGGCCATATGATGTGCCATATGGAATCCATAGTTCATTTCCCCACCAGTTTTCTTGTGCATGAAGCGGCAAAGTTGGAGGACCTTCAGGTTTCCGGATCCCGCCATCACCATTGCCAAGGAGAGCAACACCACACTCAGACAAGTCTCCAAGTTGTAATGGCCAGCCTTAATACACACAGAGAACAGGACTCAATCACTTTTATTTTTACACATTTTAAGCACATACAGTAAAACCTCCATAGTTGACCACCTCCCTACATCGACCACCAACCTAAGTTGACCAAATTTTCATAGACAGGACATACACCATATGTATATAATAGAAAGCCCAACCTCTCTATACTGACCACCTCTGCAAGTTATATCTTGACCACTTGGACCTTGACACACAGTATCGATTTACTCTCTATATGTTGACCAGTGGAGTCGAGTCTACCCCAAGGGCAAGAAAAGTGAAATGCAGAATTGGTAGCAATGAATTTCTTTCAAGAATATCAAAGAATACAATATTTTTTACTTTTATTCGACTTTTGATTCAGCAGTTTAACAATGATAATTATGGGTTCATTTTGTAATACAAATTGCAGAAAGACAAAATTCTTCCACTTTATTTTTTTCCCTTTTTCAGGTTAGTCATTCGACAATGCAGTTAAAGACATTTGCTGTGGGAAAATGCTCAGGTATATTGAGTGGTATAGCCAGTGTTGAGAGTGCTTTCTCTGCTTACCTTCATAAAAAGATAAGAAACAGATTAAAACTGATCCCCCAACCCCCAGGAAGAATGGTCAAACCATGAGAAAACAATACATATGTAGATGTATTGATTTTGTATGACATAGTACTATATGGTTTTTCTGTGTTTTCATTATGTGTATTTCTGTGTGACATTCCCTAATAAAAGCTGTACAATAAAATGAGGCATGTGTACATTTTTCTTAAGGCCCTTTGGTGATCAACTTTCAGAGATTTTACTGTATTTTTACAAGATAAGAAATAAAATCACAACTTTCATTATTACTAACAGTCTATCTGCAGAAACTTACAATGGAAGCTGTAGCTGAAGATAAACACTTCATGAAATCTTTTGCAAAGGCAAACTAGAAAAGAAGAATAAAAAAAATTATCATGCATTAAGACAGGGCAAACAACACTCTGGAGCAGGGAGTCAAGCTTCAGTCTCAGACCATGTAAGCCAGGGGTGCCCAAATTATGGCCCATGGGCCAGATCCAGCCCCTGATGCCAATTCATCCGGCCTGCATCACCCTCGTGTAGCCCATTTACAAGTAGTGGAAATGTTACTTTAAAACATGCTCATTCAAATAGGCATTCTAGGAAGCAATTTGAATTTTGTGTAATTGCTATAATGAGATAGTTGGTTGTTTTTTTTAATCTATGCCTAGCTGATGGCTTTACTTCTCTTGTGTACTGACTAATTTTTAATTCTACAATCTGTGCTGTGTTTTCCTGCAGTGGCTTTTAAATTTATCATCAGGTGTTTATTATATTATTTTTCTGTTTTAAAATGATTGTATAATGGCTAGAGAATGTATTGCATTAAATACTTGTCAAGTTACCAATCCACTTACCAAGCAGTTAAAGGCAGCCAAGTTTTCTGACCCAGCAAATCGGAAACCCAAAGACAGACAGGCACCAGCAATGATGTAGACATACGCCTGCCTAAAAATAAGTATTTGACATGAATTTCAGTGTCTGAAATCCTGCTGCTTTGTTACACATGAGAAATGTAAAGGTCTCTTTTGCCCAAAAGCCAGTTGTATCTGACTCTAGGGTACGGTACTCATCACCATTTACAGCCAAAGAGCCAGCACTGTCTGCATCTGCAGATGTTTCCGTGGTTATGTGGCAGGCATGACTAGACACTGAAGTACACAGAACACTGTTACCTTTCTTGAAGTGATACCTTCCTCCAGCAAAAATCCTTTCAACCCAGAAAGCATTTTGTGTGCTTCTAACACAATAAAAAAATCTACTTGCAATTTCTTGCTTTCAAACTATCAGGCTAATGGGAGCTGGGGCAGATGACAGGAGCGCACTTCATCAAGCAGCACTCGGGCCTCAAACTGCTGATTTGCCAACCTTCTGGTCGTCAAGCTCAGCCTCTTAACCACTAAGACACTGTGGGCCCTTTATTACACATACAGAAAGTATAATATTCAGTCACTTCTAGCTGGCAATTAACAAATGCCACTGAGATTTTCAGGAGCCAAGTACTGGCTTGGCACATGCTCGAGAATCCCAGTGAGAAGTCATTATCTGCCAGAGAGAACACACTGAAAGTTATGCTGCTTGCCTTCTGCATGCTTAGTGAAGTAATAGGATTTCAATTAGTACAATCTCTGATCTCAAATCACAATGCCCTTGCTTCCAATCTGACTAAAGAACAACATGCAGTATGAAAAACACCTTATGTGTAATTACTAAACCTAAAATTTGGCACGAAAGCTGACAGGAAACCAATGCGGGCAGGCCAGGATTGGAGAAATAGTCAAATTCCCATATCCTCAACACTAGCCAAGCTCCTATATTATGCATTTGCTGCAACCTTTGCAGGTAAAGGTAATGGTCACTCTTGCTTGAAAGCCAGTCGTAGCTGACTCTAGGGTTCAATTAGCCTCATGTATGGTACCAGTGTTTCATGGCTGTCACATGGCCATGGAGATATCTGCAGACACTGACAATGGTGGCTCTTTGGTTGTAAATTGAGATGAGTGCCAACCCCCTAGAGTCGGATACGGCTGGCTTCCGAGCAAAGGAGACCTAAGCAGCATTGTAGTAATCAAGGATCAACAACACTAAGGCATGAATGAGCATCATTTCTATCCAAAAATGGGTGCAGCTGGGCTATCTGTCTAAGATGGAAATAAAGCAGGTCTGGCCCTCCTCCATGGAGTCCACAATAAAGCCCAGATCACAAACCAGATCTGGTTTGTAACCTCATCCAGTGAACTCCAAATGGCTCTCAAACCTGTCAAAAGACTCACCCAACAGCAAATGTAGATTAAATTTCAGCCTATCACCCATATCCCTATCCATATCACAGCCAGCCAGAGATCTACGGACAAGCATTCTCTGCCGATGAGAGATAGAGCTGCATGTCATTAACATAATGACGACATTCCACTCAGGCCCATTCTGGCGGAATACTGGAACGTGTTACGGCGCACCCCTACTTATAACATAAAGGGCCACGCCACCTTGGCAGTTTCCTGTCCCACTTTGGTTCCTCTTGCCAGGCTCCCCTCCACCCTGTGGGAGAAAGTCTGAAGCGCTTCGGCAGTGGCACAGAAATAATAATAATTTCATGTTGTTGTTGTTTTTTTCAGCCCAAGCCTTATTATTATTATTTCCACACTGCTGCCGAACAGCTTCAGTCTTTCTCCCACAGAGCAGAGGGGAGCTCGGCAAGAAGAGCCAAAGCAGAAGCGGAAACTGCTGAGGTGGTGTGGCCATTTAAGTTGTAAGTAGGGGTGCGTGGTCAGCATGGGCCTCATCCCACTTTGAATCTCCAAATGACTCCCACCCCACCAATAGCTTTATATAGATATTTAAAAGCTTCAGGAAGATGATGAACCCATGTGGGACCCCATAACTTTAGACCCAAGGGGCCGACACAGTCTCTCCAAGTTGCACCATCTGGACATGATCATCAAGGAAGAAGAGGAGCCAGCACAGAGCCAAGCCTCCGATTTGCAACCTCAATCATCTGTCCAGAACCCATGATTGATGGTATTGAAAGGCCCTGAGAGATCAAGGAACACTAACAAAGTCACACTCCCCCCTCTGCTTCCCTTAAAAGGTCATCAAGTAAATTGACTAGTGCGGTCTCAGTGCTGATTTAGGAGTGTTTTACCCTACTGCAAATACTTTTTAAGTGCAACTTTCCAACCTCAGATTTGAGCACACTTGCTTAGCTTAGCAACTATGAAGAGTTAGAATCAACCTCTTACAATAACTTACGTTAAAGTCTCCAAATTCAAATCTTCAGATAAAGGCATCACAGTTGCATGAAGCGACACACTGTTCTCTCTAACAATCTATTAGAAACACAACATATACAACTTGTCTTTCCCAGTTCTGCAAAGTCTTCTGAAGTTTTATACCATCCATATTTATTTAAGTTATGCAATAGAGTACATCTTAACAATCCCCCTCCCCCCCAAAAATAAGAAAAGCAATCAAGAACATTAAGGCAAAACATACAATCAAGGTCCTGCCCAAAATCAAAACTATGGGGAGACTTCTCTATCCCCAACATTTGATGATTTCTCTTCTGACTCCAGCAAGCAGTGCACTGGAGATTGTGTTCCTACAACCACTGTAAAGTACTTCCTAAACTGGGACTCCAGGCAATCCTAGCTTTTCTGTAGGCTCAAAATACCTAATGCATTGCTTCTGGATATTCTGATTGGCTGCTATTGGATGAAAAATTTTCCAAATATTTTGGCATACACAAAGTGAAAGAAAGATTAAAGAAAGAGGGCAAGAAAAAAACCATGAAAGAACATGAAACCTTTGTGTGTCCCTCTAGTTGACATGAATCAGTCATGTTGAAAGAGGATCTTTTTTACAGAGGCTAACAAAACATCACAAAAACATAAAAAAGAGCCACTTTCATGTTTATAATTTATGCGCTGGATGTTTACCAGTAATGGGATGTAGCAGGTTCTCATCAGTTCGCCAGAACCGGTAGTAACTTTTCCCAGTGTCCCAGAGAACCGGTACCAGCTTTTGAGGGGAACCACCTTCGGGGCTTACCCTTTCACTGGTTCCCCCACTGCGCATGCACGCCAAGCACTTGGTGTGCATGCACACCTACAGTGCTTGGCGCATATGCACGGCCTCCTTGTTGTCCTCCCAAGCGGGGAGGAGGAAGAGAAGCTGCTAGCCTGAAGCTCCCTATAGCCTGCTCCCCAGGGTAAGTGACTCACCTTGGGATGTGGTGTGGCTGTGTGTGGCTGTATTTTAATGTATTTTATTTATTTATTTTATTTACGGGTTTGTGTTGTGGAGGGGTGTGTGTGTGTGTGTTTATTTTTATTTTTTTATTATTTTGTATTTTTTTCTTTGGCCCCACCCATGACATCATGATGTCATGATGTTAGTTCCGCCCAAACTGTGATGACATCATGGTGGGGTAGTAAAAATTTTGACATCCCACCACTGATGTTTACACACATCTTGAAATAAGACAACTGGAATAATAGCATATTATTCAATTGTCAATAAGAATTCCATAAGCTTTTAAATATATTAAGAGAAAAAGACATATACAGTAACACCTCGGATAATGATTACATTGGATAATGCTAAAAGCAGATAACGATTTTTTTTTAAAATTGCATTGGATAACAATTTGTTAGCGTTATCTGAGGTAACTGTTCGGAGTGGCGGAGTGGCTGGGAAGCTGAACGGGGCCCCTCTGTTCGGCTTCCCAGCCACCCCGCCCCTGCGGCCGCAGCTGCAGGGTGGCTAGAAAGCCGACGGGGGAGTCCCAGTGTTGGATAGCCCTTTGCTTGTGAAGGGAACACAGTTCCCAACAACCCCAGACCTACCTGGCCAGTGCTGCAAGGCAAAACACCGGGATTCGAATCCCTGCATTCTGCCTTGCAGCACTGGCCGGGTAGGTCTGGGGACTTCAGAAACAGTGCGGATCAGGTCCCCCGACCTCCCCAGAGGCGGCAGGGGTGCTGGAGAGCCCGAAATGGGTGGGGGAAAAAAATCACTTTTTTTCACCCATTTTGGGCTCTCCGCTGCCCCTGCCGCCTCTGGGGAGGTCGGGGGACCTGACTCGCGCTGTTTCTGAAGTCCCAAAACCTACCCGGGGGCTACAATCGCAGCGCATGATCGGCACTTGGGTTGGGGGTTGAACTGGCGCGCACCCTGGTTCAACCCCCAACCCAAGCGCCGATCGCATGCTGCGATCTGCCTGCCTCTTTGGAAAGGGCAGTGGGGATTCCACGCATGGAATTCCCACTGCCCTTTCCAAAGAGACAGGCGGATCGCCCCCTTGTCGGCTTATTTTAACATTGTGAGGTCAATGCATCGCACGTTAAAAACCAGATAACGATGAGACTTGTGGAACCAAGACTCATAGTTATCCGAGGTACTAGTGTACATATATAATGATGTATTTGTTGGTGGTGGGTTTTGATTTGTTGTGGGTATTGTTGCTATTTATTTACTGTTTGTTCACCACCCAGAGTGGGATAACACTCAGATGGGCAGTATAGCAATTCAATAAATAAATAAATATACAAATTAAAACTTGAATTAATGAATACTTATTTGAACATAACTGCCACAAGTATGAAAATATCATGCTGTCACATTTCTCTTAATTACTAAGTTAAATTCAGATCTTGTCCTGTAAAAATAGGAGGGTTTCTTTTGTCTGAAGAAGGCTTCTGATTTACAGAGTATCACCACCAGTAGAAAGAGTTAGGTGGCATTTTTATAACCATCTGCACCTCCTTTTTCTGTTCCACAGGATGTAAGTGACATCATGGGACAACACAAGAGTTGGCTTGGGGAGAGGGTGAAATTAATAAAAATCAGGTTAAACTGTTTATGTATAGACTACAATGAAGCCCTCCCGAGCTTAATGAGATTTGAGAATAAATGTGGCTTGTCTTGACTGATGAGGGGAGAGATGTTGCATTTCAATGACAAACATGAAAGGGAGGCTCAGCAGATGATTTGTTATAGAAAGCTTTCCCTAAAGGTTGAAAATCCAAATCCCAATGTCCTCACATAACAGGTTCGATTAGATGTGGGCTACTTACTTGTGGGACGTTGCTGTCAATCCACTTCGAACTAGGCAGTATGTCATCCCATAAAATCAAACATCGAGCAAGGGTCTTCAAACGAACAGAGAAATAATCAGTATCAAGTTAAAAAACAGAGCAAATTTTCTAGTGTTCTCTGAAAATAGCAGCAGTTCAAGAGTTCTGACAAAACAGGATAAGAAAATCAAAACTATTTCTCAGTCAAGGTTGGGTACCAGATTTGGGTAAATTACAAATTACTAACCAAATCAGACCAGTTTGGACCAATTTGTATGAGGCCTGGCTTGAAGAGGAGTGGTTAAACTTGATTCTGAGACAAAAGAGAAGCCAATTTACAGACCAGTTTGTGGTCTGGACAAGGCACAAACCAATTCAGCCTTTTCTTTTCAAAACAAGCATTAAAGGTGTTTAGCATGCAAAGTCTAAGCTGTCTCAAAATCAGTATGTCTGTAGGGGTTTGATTTGGATCCAGTCAAATCAGGTCTGGCAGAAAAATGATTTCATATCAGAAGTGCAAAATTGCTATCAATGGTCAAAGTGTATGGGGATACTATGAAAGAATTATTTCTGTGGCTGTTTGAAACTTTTGTACCTCGGACGACCGGTATTTTATTGCAAATTTTATTGTGTATTGTACTGTTGTGAGCTGCCCTGAGTCATGTGTGTTGATTGGGCGGCATAGGAAAAATAATAATAATAATAATAATAATAATAATAATAATAATAATAATAATAATAATAATAATAATAATAATAATAATAATAATAATAATAATAATAATAATAGTTTGTAAAATAGATGTTGGCATAATCTAGTCACATCTGCATAAAAATGCTGGATGTTACACTTGGCAACAAGAAACTGCACAATTCGATTATATAACAGGTTGTGCATCCCCAGGGTGACCAACTGCACAATGTGCCAGACGAAATGCCTCATGGACAGCACTTCCTCTTTGGTGCTATCATAGCTACCATAGATGTAACATCAAGTAACACCCGTGTAGTTTACACAACAGGATTCTGCCCAACGCATGTAAGGAAGTATCAAATGGACTGATGGAATGAATGACTGAATGACAATAACATTAGGCAATGGGGTGAGCTCTGGCTGCAGAAATGCCATTTAAATTAAAGTCACAGTCCCGGAATGAGGAAGGCACCCCTCCCAGATGTTTTGGATTATGCTTCCAATAGATGGTTACCACTTGTCCTGTTGGGTGGGATTGATCAGCGTCAAAGGCCAAAACATTTGGAAAGAGGTTCCCTGGCCCTTAACATACATCTTCAACTACATAAACTCCTATATTTCAGACAGATTTCTGTGCTGGAATATTCTTTATTCAATATAACTTATGTAAATGATTTACATGACAAGTGAGACATTGATTCAAGGTTAATCTGAATGTAAATCATCAAGCAATTACCACACCTACGGTTTTTCTTCTTCTGAATATTGAACATCTGCTGGGTATGGAACTCTGTAGTATGCAAAGTAGCAATTAACATAGAGAAGATAGAGGTCTTTGTAGTTAAAAGCTAGCCTAGGAGAAGACAATGAACTGCCTAAAGCAGGGGTGACCAACCTTGTTGCCCCAGCTGTTCTTGAACTTCAATTCCCAGAAGCCCTGATCAACAGGTGTGCTGACTTGGGCTTCTGGTAACTGAAGTCCAAGAACACCTGGGGCACAAAGGTTGGCCACCCCAGCTTAAAGCAGCCATAGAAATGAGTGTTCAGACTAAGACATTAAGCGGGTAACATGTAAGAATGACTAACAGAAATGGTACAACCATGCACGCAATTATTCCACTTGACGCAACTTAAACCATTGAAGGGGAAGAAAACCAAAGGATAAACCTACCCTTAATAAAAGGAATTCTGGTTTCACAAAATCTAACAAATACATTGTGTCCGGAGCTCTAAGCCAGTCAGCAATTGACCTAATAAAACATAAATGAGCACCAAAAAAGTTATAAATTGAAATGGCTTGGTTTGTGAAGCATAAAGACATGCTTCAGCAGAGCACATCTTGACCAACTGCTTACTATTTTATAGACTTCCCTAAAAATCTCAAACTACACTTATTACCACAAGCTTCAACCCTTTCAAGAGAACTTACAGAAGCTCAGCCCCCACTGCTCATACTTAGTGCCAAAGACCCTTTATGTTAACTAAACAAAATATTTTGAATTTACTTCATGGTAATTTGCCCTTGTTGTACTATCATGTTAATGTAAATGCAAGAGCTGACTGAAACATTCATCTGGAAAATAGTACTATTAAAAATGGAAGAAATGACCCACAAAGGAGTTTGGAGAACACACTGCAAACTTAATATTTCCCAATCACTTTTATTACTTTGGCTTAAAGCTAATCACGATTCTCCAATGAATGAAACCCTTAATAGCTGAAAAAGAAAAGGGAAATTTGCTTGAGAGAAAATAGAAATGAGCACACAAGACCACATGGCACTCTTGGCATCTTAACTATGATTAAGAGATCTATGGTTAATTTGAGCTGCAGAAGACTATGTTCACAAAGAGAAAAGTTAAGTACAGTCAAACCTCGCTTAACGGGTGTTTCACTTAGCAAAAAACTTGCATAACGAGCGGGTTTTTCAAAAAGCGATCCGACTCGCATAATGAAAATTTTCGCTATGCGAGTTGGACTAATGAGTCGGACATAACGATGCGAGTCGGACATAACGAGCATTTCGATGGGGAAAACTCGCATAGCGAAAAACTCGCTCAGCGAGCAGCCTCGCAAAACAAATCATTTTCATTATGTGAGGTATGACTGTAAGTGAGCTAAGACATGACAGTTTTCGTTCAAATTGAAAAACCCAGACATGCAATTAATAAAATTGTTGAAAAAATCAGTGCAATCTCAATTTGTCTTTTGCCAGGAATAAGGAGAAGTTTTGTTTCATCTTCAGGAGTTAATTGCCTGAACCCTACCCAAACAGATTCTAGAACAACTTGGAACATCTTAGTTCTGCAGGATTTCTCATCTGGCCAAAGTCCTGTTGCTTACCATATTAAATTATACTGGAGTAGACCAACTAAATCAGTGGGGATTTAGAAAGTAACTCCTCCATAAGTTTTATTGATTCAAATGAGTCTATCCTAGTTGTGACTTATTTCACCCTAGTAAGTCATGGTTAGACTAGGCTAATTTGAATCAATGCAACTGATTACTAAGAAATTGAGTCTTCAAATCCCCAATGATCTATGAATCTACTCTACTGCAATTTACTACCGTAAACAACAAAATTGCAATCAGAATAGGCATGGGATGGTTGGGCAGCAAGTGTTTCCAATCTTGTGATTCTAAATTTATTTATTTATTTTATTATACTTATTCCCCACCCATCTAGAAGATTTTCCTACTCTGGGCAGCTACCAACACAAAATTGACATATTAAAAACAGTCACACATTTTTAAAAATGGATACACAAGGCAGCACAATGCATGTTATAAGTAAGAACAATTCTATACACTATACCTGTTATTAGTCTTTAGGTAAATCATTGCAAGGGCCAGAGTTGCACCAGGGCAAGTCACATCTACATTTATAGTATCTCCTTCCTGTCAAGATAAGAACATGCTTTCAGGCTGATTTATAGCAGAGTCTTATTTTACTATCATTGCGTATGGCAGGCAAGTAGAAAAGGATGTGAAATCTCTTGATTTCTTTTTCAATGCATCCAACCTAATTCTTGCTTTTCAAACTAAATACAAGAACTGAAACACAAATAGGCTTTGGTTTCTGAATGTCTCTGATTTTTGCAATAGGTAAAGGTAAAAGTCACCCTTGCTCGAAAGCCAGTCATATCTGACTCTAGGGTCCAGTGCTCATCTCTGTTTATAGCCAAAGAGCCAGTGGTGTCTGCATCTGCAGACATTTCCGTGGGCACTGTTTACCTTCCCATCTACTTGCAATTCCTTGCTTTCAAACTACTAGGTGGGGAGGAGCTGGGACAGAGACGGGAGCTCACTCCGTCGTGCAGTACTCAGGAATCAAACTCCAACCTTCTAGTCGTCAAGTTCAGCATTTTTACCAGTTGAGCCACTGCAGTCCTTATTTTTGCAATACACTTCTCTAATTTAAAACTGCAGAGAAAAATGGGTACATCACTGAAAGTAACATATATAACAGGGAAAGTGTTTTCAAACAATATATATATTATAGGAACTGCATATGAAAATATATCAAAATGTGAGTGCACTTTTTAAAAAATAGAAAATACAAAAATAGAACAGAAAGAATTTTGTTCTTTTAAAAAATGAATAGTAGAGAAAGTCACTTCATCCTTATATACAGCTTATTCAGAGCACTTTTGATACATGTGGCAGGTGAGATAAGGAAGTTTCTGTAACTGAAGGAATTTCCCTTGAAAACAAAACATGTGTGATCCTGGCTAGTGAGATAATTGGAGATCCCAATCAGTTGCTCTAAGTTCTTCAAAAATAAAAACTGTGCTATGCCTTAAATGACTTGTTTAATTAAACCTATTTCTTAGGGATAAAAAGAACACATAACAGCACACAAAGAACTACCCTTTCCACAGTTCAGCGGTGAAGCTGCAGCTCAGTAGCACACAGACTCTCCAAGATTTAATCCATGACATCTTCCTGTAAGGCTAGGACAATGGTGGCAAACCTATGCCACATGTATCAGAAGGGGAACGCAGACCCTTCCCTGTTGGCATGCAGAGTCACACCAGCACAGAGTTTGCCCCACCCCTCTGCCCAGCTGCCCAATGGGAGCGCTTCCTCCCGCCCCACAGCACAGAGTTCGCCCCACCCCTCAGCCCAGCAGCCCAATAGGAGCACTTCCTCCCTCCCCCAGCACAGAGTTTGCCCAACCCCTCTGTTTGAGAACTCAGCCTCTAAAAGGTTCGCCATCACTGGACTAGGAAAACTCATGTCTGAAGCCCTAGAGAGCCACTGCCAGTGAGTGTAAACCAATGGCAAGAAACTTTCCCCCATCCAGATCTTATAACCTTCAACTCCCATCAGACAGAATTTACAAGGCCAATTGAGCAAGTGCCAGTCAAAAATGTGTGGAAGACTAAATGTTCCCCACTTCTGGTGTAAATGACACAAATCTCAATAGAGCAATGTTCTGACTTAGCATACAGCACAATTTAAAAAAAAAACCAAAGCCGTCACCTTGATTTGGTAGCTTGGAGACTTGTGTTTTTCGCGGTGCATTCCAGCTTGAAAACGCCGGTGGCCACCAACCATATACTGATAAAGCTGCTCAGGAACATTGAGGTCTGACATGCCTATCAAGTTGCTACCATGCTAAGAGAAGAATAAAAAATAAAGAATGAAAGATTCTGAAATCATCAAGGCAATTACTTGTCAAAACCTATTAAATACCCATTAATTAAAGAAAGCAAGTAAGAGCTGAAGCGGGAGAAACGGAAGAGACATTCAGTTGGGGGGGGGGGCGACAATTTACAGTTATTGTAAGTGGTGAGAAACGTCCTTAAACTAAGAAACCAGTTCCTACCTCTGAAGGTTGTAGAGATTGCTTGACTGACAGCAAATGGGGTTTCCACTCCCCCTTCTTCAAGTGCCATATCCGATTCTGAAAATTGGCGATCCTCATGGCGATCAGCGATCAGCCATGAAGACTATCCTGAGAATATAATGCAGTGGCCTTTCATCTGCCTTCCACATCCCAGTCACACCCATACCACTGATCCAATTCCACAAGTCACTTTCTGGTCCTGAGTCCTTTTGGCACTCAAGGACCTCATCAGCCCCAGGCCAGTATTGATGAATCTGCTGCCTTCCACCAAGATGGATTCAAGTGGAATTTAATCCACTTGGGGACTATTACCCTTTCCTGTGGACTTCGCCAGCCAAGGCCATTAGTCCTCAGGCTGTCTGGTTAGTTAACTGCTGCCTGATGATTGGTGTTCAGTCACTGGCAGTATGGTCTACTCCCGTGATGGCGAACCTTGGCACTCCAGATGTTCTTGGACTTCAATTCCCAGCAACCCCAACCCCTGTGAATCCACACGAATGGGTTTACTGCGATACACCCGGCCCGCACCGCCCTCATCGCTCCCGGAAGTGGAAGTAAAACGCGCCTGTATGGAGGAAGGGTTAACCCAGAAGAGCCTTAACTGTACAGGCACCTTTTACTTCCGCTTCCAGGAGCGACGAGGGGAGTGTGGCCTGGATGAATCGCAGTAAACCCATTCGTGTGGATTCACAGGGGCTGGGGCTTCTGGGAATTGAAGTCCAAGAACGTCTGGAGTGCCAAGGTTCACCATCATGGGTCTACTCTATTACTGTAGCAGGATAACCTGGCCAAACTGGGATCATTGATCAGATAAGGCTTATCTCATTCAACATCACTCAAACATTAAAGAAAGAGAGCTGTACTTACCCCAAGACAAACCATGCCTAAAGCTAAGCCAGCAGCCAGTGAATAGGACTCTCTGTCGGTACAATACTCCATCTCAGGACCAGGAGGGCGGCCTAAATTTTAAAAAAGAAACACCCAGTTATAACCATTTGAGAGGAGCAAACAAATATTCATTTCATGCTCAGCTAAATCTAAACTACAAGTCTAGCACAGAAAAGTTCCGCCCAAATTTATTTTGTCATCAAAAAATTAAGGGCCATTTTCCAAAACTGTGTGAACAGCCAGAACTTACTATAATGACAATCAATCTAATGACTCACAAAAATGTTTTATTGCCTCTACTTCATAAAGATTGTCAGGGAAGTCATACTGAAAATGAATTCAATGTATGCTGCTTGGGTACTTCCTTTTTTTTAACATGCAGACCACTACAAACAGAACTGGTTTGAGAAAAGAGCATATCTTTGGTCTAGATAACCACTAGATTGGCTCTGAAAAGGCACATCTGACTGGCAGAAGGAAGCAAAGAGTAAAAAATGAAGGGTGGTTATGAGGCAAGGAGGAGCGATGGAAGAAGCTGGAATATAAAACTAGATAAGCAGAAACTGGTAGAAAAACTGTGACAAATGCAAGAGGAGCCCAAGAAATAGAAGCTATGCTCTAAGTCACACAAAAGGATTCTTTGGCTTTAGAAACCTGGCCACTTACACACTGAAAGGAACGATCTGTGAAATAATTCACATCATGCATACATCATGAATATAAACATGATCCCAACATGTCCCCTCTTCTTGTGTTTCACCAGTTTTAAAAGCAATAGCAGTGGCACTTCTATAACCCCCCATACCTCTTAGTGCCCTCACTCTCTGGGCAGTTCATAAGTTAATTAGCATTTTGTCCCCAACATGCTGGGCACTCATTTTACCAACTTCAGAAGGATGGGAGGCTAAGTCAACCTTGATCCCCATCAGGATCGAACTCATAATGTTCTGGCTGCAGTACAGCAGTTTAACCACTGCGCCACTAGGGCTCATAGCTTTTAACAATATCATTATCATTTTCTGGATCTAATTTCACTCTGATCCCACCCGGCGCCATGTACTGTGCATGCGTACCTGCAGTCCTAATATTATATGCTTGCCCATCTGAGAAAGTGGCCCTTGGATTGCATGAGATTTCATACTAAAATAAATCAGGTAATCTTAAAGATGCCACAGACCTCGCTGTCATTTTGCTGAAAACAGACTAACTCAGCTGCCCCTTCGAAAATTACCAATTTCTGACAGCAGAACCTCAGCAGTGTGTCTGTGCGCAGTTCCTTGGTATACCAAGCCTATCCCGATTACAGCTGCCACTTGCACGTTATGGGGAACATCCAGCTCAGTGGAGGTTGGCGGGAGCAGGGCAGGGATGTGGATGCTGAGCAGCCGAGTGATAGACATATCCATCGTGCCTAGCTTGGCAGCCGAGACTCCAAGCAACAGGCCAATGCTGGTCATCTCATGGCCCTGCCATTAGAAACAAAAGCCTTAATCAGAAGAAAGGTTAAAGCACTCTTTCAGGGAACACACCCCAAATAAGGAAGCAAAAGATCAAGTTCAAGGATTTAATTTTGAAAATATTTAATTTTGAAAACAATTGGGCGTACTCTGGTAACAACAACCTTGTGTTGCTGGCTAATCTTTCTCACACTAGGTCAGGTGAAAGGAACTGCAGAATGAACTCACCAAAAAGCAGCTTCATTTTGGCAGTTTCACGTCTGAACTAGACATGGAAGAATGATAAGAGATTTTTGTGGCAACATTTTCATTTCAACTATTGTGACAGATAACCAGAAATAAGCAGAACTTTCTTCACACAAGTGGAAGGCTCTGTAGCAGTAGTGGAGAAATTCTGGTTCTCCAGATGTTTTAGCCTATTGTTCCTACCAGCCCCATTCAATGCAGTAGTTGTAGGCTAAAATATCTAGTGCTCCAAAGATTTCCCCATTCTTAATGTACTGTATATACTCGAGTATAAGCTGAGTTTTTTTAGCCCCAAAAAGGGAGACTCGACTTATATTTGGGTCAATGACCATGAGGGTCCCAAGAAGACGCTGGATTGGGATGTGCCAACAATTTAATTAATTTTACCACATTTGTATGTATTTTGATTATTGAAACTAACTAGCAGCTGCTGCATTTCCCACCCTCAGCTTATACTAGGGTCAATCTATTTTCTGAGGTTTTTAGGTCAACATTAGGTACCTCGGCTTATATTTTGGTCGGTTTATACTCAAGTATATATGATATACAGTAATACCTCGGATAAAGTTTACCTCGGATAATGCTAAAATCGCATAACATTAAGTAATCTGGGGAGGAGAATTGGATTGAATAATGTTAAGGTCCTATGGGATGGATCGGATAACAACCGCTAAAGCCTGTGTGGCTACAATGTATCTCTATGGAGCTTTAACGTTATCCGATCCATCCCATAGGATTTTAACATGCATTGGATAACACTAAAATCGGATAACACCAAGACTTGTGGAACCAAGTCTTAGCATTATCCGAGGTATTACTGTACAACAATGGTTCTTAGCAACATTGTTGGAGTACACAGAAAGAGTCTCTTTAAAATTGTGGTATTTTTGAACCACAATCGGGCATACCCCCAGCAATGGCCACCTTGTGCTAGCTAATCATTCTCACACTAGATCAGGCAGAAGAAACTTCAGAATAAACTCAGCAAAAGGTGCCTTCATTTTGGCAGTTTTACATTTGGCCTAGACATGGAAGAAGAAGCACCATTGTTCAACTCATTCAGTGACTGTAATACCAAAATGATCTCCATCTGTCTGCTTCAAAGTTCACATACAGCCCGGCTCAAAGGATACCAGCCTCACCTTGGTCAAGTAGTCATGAATGTTAAGTGTTGCAAGCTTTGTGAGATGGCCATTCAAACCTAGGGCCATGAGGAATCCCGCATACTCGTTGGCTAGTTCGGCATTTTTGGGTTTGTTGTAGACAATCCAAGCTGAGTCTATTTGGGAAGCTGGTGCTATTTTCAGCCCTGCAGCCACACCATTGTGAAAGTTTGCCCAACAAGCCATGTTAGGAGGTACATCTATATTCCCGCTATTGAGATCTACCGTAGTATTTCTTGGAGGAGCCCGGCCTGCAGCAAAAGGTAAATAATCCATTAAATTCAGATAAGGGTGAAAGGGGTATATATATATAAATATATATAAATACAAGTAGATAAATAGGAACCACTTTGGTGGAAAAGATCTTGGGGACATGAAAGAACCCTCATTCGGGCGTCCCCTGAGCGGAGTTCCTCCAGCAAAAATCCTTTCAACCCAGAATAATTTCTGACACAAAATTATTATTATAGTAGGACCTGATTAGGTGGGTGACAGCTTTAGAACTCATTATTTGGGAGGGGGGATGTCAAAATTGCAAGGCAAAGCATATATATCTCATGCTGTTGCAAAACAGATTGCAAGGCACGTTTTACTTCCGCTTCCAGTGGGAGGAACCACGTGACTGGCCTTCTGAATGATGTGACTGGCCCATGGCCTGAAAGGTTTGGGCACCCCTGCTCCGTGAATGTGTGTGGAGGAAAACCAGGTCAGCATGTTAAGCAAGGCAGAACATACCTGTCAAATTCAGTTTGGGAATAGGTAATGGTTCTGTTGGCACTGGGTGATAAGAGAACAAAGTGAACATTCCTCTTCCCAAGGGCAATGCCATCGTCCGCTGACAAAGCTGCAACAGCCTGTTGTGAAAACCAAGAGCAGAAAAATGGCAGGCAATGGCATTTTTCAACAAAACCACACATGCTACAGCAAAAAAAATACATCAGTCTCAACTTCTCAAATGGACAGTCTAGACCAGTGTTTTGCAACCTTTGGTTTTTGGACTTTAATTCCCAGAAACCTAAGTCAATTCCCCTAAGCACTGATCACCCAATGTACTGGGAATTGAAGTCCCCCACATGGGAACTTGGTCTATACAGATTGTGCTGCTTGAGTACAAAGCTAATACAAATCCATTACATTTATATTTATTACATGTAGGGACTGCGGTGGCTTAGTGGTTAAGACGCTGAACTTGATGACTGGAAGGTAGGCAGGTCAGCAGTTCGAGACCCAAGTGCTGCATGATGGAGTGAGCTCCCATCTCAGTCCCAGCTCCTGCCAACCCAGCAGTTTGAAAGCAAGAAATTGCAAGCAGATAAATAGGGACCATTTTAGTGTCTACAAAACTGCATCCCTCCCTTCCAGGTGGTGCTCTTGCATGTGTCTCCTTCTAGAATGTTTTAGAATGTTTACGGTAGTGTAGTGTATTGTTTTAACTGTGAATTGGCACCATCCAACCAGTGGTGATACTGCAGGGGAAGGTGCTGGGTGGGTCAATACTGGTAGCACTGAGGCAGGAAAAGTTGCTCTAGCCACAACAACCAGTCAATACCAGGGCAGCAACGAGAGAGAATGGAACAGGGGAGGCGAGGCATGCGTGTCCCAAACCCGTGGGAGCAAGAAAGTGGGTTTTTTCCTCCACACCTCGCCTCCCCCATTCTGTTGTCTCTCATTGCTAGAGAGGCATGCCGGGAGGACGGGGGAAAGTGGCTGCGCGCATCCTAAACCAGAAGAAGCAAGAAAGGAGATTTCTCCATGTCAGTTTGAGACGCACCCATTCCCCTAGTCTTGTTGTTGATCGACAGGTCTCAATCCAGTGGAGTTTTGGGATCCTCAGGGTCGTCGGCCCCAGTATAAGTTAAGTCCCTTTTTGGGACCTCATTTTGGAGGTTCAAAAACTTGACGTATACTCTAGTATATACAGTATGTTCTGTTTTATAATAATGAATGAATGAATGAATGAATGAATGAATGAATGAATGAATGAGGAGGATTCTGCAGTTATTTCCTTTGCCAAGAGCACTTCCAGGTAAACAGATCTGTAGAAGAATAAGAGTTGACATGGCACCAAAACAGTGACATTAAAACCTTAACCCTAACAAAAGGAAGTACAATTCCTGTAAGCAATTTTTCCTTCAGTTCCCAATCACCCACTTCCACTTTTTTGATCTCTCCATCAGTAGGAATTCCTAGCGCCTGAAAATATTGCCATAAAGATCCATGCTGGAAAACATCTGAGGATCAGGATACTGCAACAGAATGACATTTCAGAGAAGCAAGAGGACAGGAAGGTTGACAATTTACCGGTTTTCTTTTTCTTCTATATATTCATGGTCACTGACTTCGGGCATTTGAACTACATTGACGCGGACAGGATGAGCACTCTGCAGAAGCCTGCGCACCTCTTGCACCCTCAGGTCTTCACTCCATATTAGTGACATCACTTCCTGGTTCATATCATTCATCCCATCGTCCTCCTCCTCCGACTCTGTAGTTGAGGGCATATCGGAGGAGAGCACCTGGGTGTCAGACTTTGGGGGAGACAGAAAGGGGGGGTTGACCTCTTTGCTGAACTGCTACATACAGAGATGCACATCCAAATAATCATATCTGTCCACCTTTCTATAAGCTTTGCATAATTTAGTAAAGCTAAAATATTAGTAAATTTTAATTTAAACCAGGGGTTCCCAACCTAAGGCCCGTGGGACGGATCCAGACCGTGGCACCATTTCATGTGGCCCCCACCCCTCCAAGGGCATTTGATAAACAAAATGGCCACCCCTTAGAAGCTGTTGGGACAAAAGGCCCAACCTCATCATGCAGGTAGGACAAAATGGCCATCTGGCCCTCGAAGCTGACTGAGACCTGAGCATGACCTGGCCCCCAGCTTGAAAAGGTTGGGAACCCCTGATTTAAATGACAGAAAAGCCTCAGGAAGAATCCTAATTCTGATACTTACAACTTTACACTTTGGCAAGTTTCCCTCGTGAGCCTGTTTGGAAAGATCCTGGCGGCCTATTAGAAGACAAACAGCTTCGGGCCAGTCAGAGGCGGGTTGCTGTCGGCAGTGATATATTGCATCTCGGATAGGAAGTGCCACTCCAAAAGGCAAAGATTCCAGATCTTTTAAAGTAAATCCTATTATTTACATAAAATATGAGAATCATGTTATACACCAACTTCTAAAAATTCATCTCAAGCCACAGTATACACAATAAGATTGCAGTAAATGGTTTTTTAAAAATTTGCCTCCAAGCATCAAGCCTGGTGAACATGTTTTTGTAGCAGAAAGACAAAACCCTACAGTACTCTTTAAAGGTGAAGGAAAACAATAATTCTTCAGAAAAGTTGAAGATTTCCTTACCTATGTTTGCCATCCAGAGAACAAGCTTTTCAGCAAGACTAGAAGCAGATGTGTTATGCCTAAAACTGCCACCAGAACAATGAGAAAGAAACATTAAATGAAATTCACAAACTGATCTAGTATCTAAAAGCAACTTACACAACAGACAGGTAAACTTGCCTGGAGGAAATGATCAGGGTCTTACAAACGAGCACTAAAGGTATGTCAAGAGGAATAATATAGCTGTAATGATGCTCAGCTAGGTGTTCCTAGTAGTTGGCACTGGGTCTGGCAATTCTGAAGAGGGCAGGCAGAATTTTTTCCTCTCTTCCAGCTGTGCTGTTACTGACTGAAAGCCAGTTGCTTAGCATGGTAAGTTCTACGAGAATATGACCATATGAATCCATGGAGCTTGCAGAGGAACAGAGGATGCTAATTACCTTTTGAACTGCCCAGAGAGTGCACCAAGTGCTATTTTGTTGTTGTTGTTGTTCAGTTGCACAGTCGATTCCAACACTTTGTGACCCCATGGACCACTGTCCGCCAGGCACTCCTGTCCTCCACCATCCCCAACTTGCTCAGCTCTGTGCCCATTGTCTCTACAATACCATCTAGCCATCTCATTTTTGGCCGCCCCCTTTTTCTTTTGCCCTCCACCCTTCCCAGCATCAAGGCTTTCTCAAGCGAATCCTCTCTTCTCATTTGATGTCCAAAGTACTTTAGTTTCATCTTTACTAATGGTCCAGCTCTCGCAACCATACATTGCCACCTGAAATACCATTGCTTTGACTATACGAATTTTTGTTTGCAATGTGATGTCTCTACTTTTCACTGTTCCCCAGGTTTCTCATAGTTTGCCTCCCAAGAATCAGTCACCTTTTTATTTCATGGCTGCAATAGGGCAGTATAAAAGTGTAAATGCTATTGCTGTTGCTAACTGACTCACTAAATCCTCACTGTGCCTACTCTAGTACAACCAGTGCCCATACAGGAGTGTTTTACTTCCGCTTCCAGGAGCGATGAGGGTGGCACGGGCCGGATGAATCACAGTAAACCCATTTGTGTGGATTCATGGGAGCTTGGGCTTCTGGAAATTGAAGTCCAAGAACATCTGGAGTGCCAAGGTTCCCCATCACAGCTATAAGCGGTGTAGTTCTTCAGTGCCATCAAGTCACTTCTGCCTTATTGTGACCTTGTAAGAGTAGCAATGAGCATGTGCAGAATCTTTTTACCTCACCCAGTGGCTAACTACAAGTAGCTACTGCTGTATGAAAAGTAACTATTCCCAGGTGAGAAGCTATAATTTCCAGGCAAGCTTGAGTTCTGACACCTGAGTTGAGAACAGCCAGGATGGTGTGATCCAGGCCAGACTGCAAAGGACAACAGGACTGTTACTGGCATACTCGGGTACCTCACTGGGGTATACGAGAACTATTGTTTAAATTTTCAGTGATCCAAGAAGCATATCGCCTTCCTCCTGCAGTACCTAATTGTCTCTCACTCCAGTAAAACCTTATGATTTCTGGATTTTGCAGCCCTCAACTAGAGTGAATCAGGAAATAGGGGAGGAAGAGGAGGGAAAATAAAAAAAGAATTGGGGCACCTCAAAGACTGACCTTGAGGAAAAGATCACAATTCCTAACAAGTGAAGGAGGAATCAGGATAGCATTTCCTCTTAAGAAGCATGTTAAGAGTCCTCTCGGTTGCATTCTAGCATCACTCAGGAGGCAAACAACAAATGGGGAAAACACTTAAAACACCGAAATGTAATTAAAGTACCGAGGTTCTTCCTGTTCAATTTGCTGTTTCCGCTGTCCTAAAAGAGAAAGGATAAAAATGCACCACTTTACCTTTAATTGGGTAATATATGTAAAAAGAAATGGGTTCAAACCTCATTTGGATAAACTTAGAAGTCATCTTACCTGACGTTATCTTGTACAAGTAGTTGGATGCTTCATTTGAAACTGCTCTTTCATCCCCAAGTATGTAAAGCACAACACTCTGCTCAGGAAAAAGAAATCTGGATTTACTGATTCATTCATTCAACTGCTCCATTTAGTGATAGTTCACTATTCTGGGCAGTCTTACATACAAACATAAAACCCCCAACCTACCCAACAAACACCACAACACAAAAGCATACTTATAAAGATATAAAATAAAAAATAAAATTTATTTTTATATTAGGATCTGCTTATTAAACTGCTTACAAACAATCTAGTACATGGGTGGTCAACCTTTTTATGCCATAGGCCTGACCACACACCCCAGACAGCCGAGTGGGGCTGACCACGCACCCCCCGGAAGCGGACACATTAGCGGCTGTTGGAAAGTGCAGACACTTCCATGTTTACGACAGTAGCAGGGACATTAACACATGCATGGGAGCATTTTACGGCTTATGTAAATGTGTCTGCTTCCACTACGGGGTGCAGCGGAAGCAGCGATGGGCCAGATGAAATAGCGCCTCAGACTGGGTCCGACCCACGGGCGTAGGTTGGGAATTCCTGATCTAGTACATCCATAAACTCCATAAATCCTCGCTGATTCAATGGACTTATTCCAGTGATGGTGAACCATGGCAGGCCAGATGTTCTTGAAGCAATAAGGTTTTGGCTCCTTTGACATGAATATCTATCTTAAAACTACTGTCTTCTTTTTAGTCAGATCACAGGCCATCCTAGACTAATGTGACTCTCTGATGGAACAGGCCAATAATTTTCAGCCTGTTGCGTCTGGTCTTTTTGTTGGCAATGACAGAGATGGGCCTCTAGGGTTCAGTGTTCATCTCCATTTATAGCCAAAAAGCCAGTGCTGTCTGAAGTCTGCAGACATTTCTGTGGACATGTGGCAAGCATGGGTGCATGGGATACTGTTTACCTTCCCACCAAAGTGGTACATATTTATCTACCTGTAATTTCTTGCCTTTGAACTAGATTGGCAGGAGCTGGGACAGAGACAGGAGCTCACTCCACCATGCAGCACTTGGGTCTCAAACTGCTGATCTGCCGACCTTCCAGTCATCAAGTTCAGCATCTTAACCACTAAGCCACTGCAATCCCTTCTTTCCAGTACAGTCAAACCTTGCATAAAGAGCGCCTCGCTTAAAGAGTAACTCGCTTAAAGAGCAGAATTTTCTGTGAATGGTCGCTTTGCTTAACAAATAAAACCAACCAAAAACCCGCTTAACAAATAAATCAGGGTTCGCAATCCCCCCCACAATTGGTCACTTACAATAGTGTTTTGCTTAAAGAGCAAACTCGCTTAAAGAGCAATCCTGTGGAACGCATTATGCTCTTTAAGTGAGGTACAACTGTAATACAAGACTATTAAATGATGAGACAGTCTGATTGGTGTGTGTGTGTGGGGTGGGTGGAGGTAGACAAAAAAGAATAACTCGTGCATCCCTGAAGTTAAGCACATATTTCCGGCCTGACTCCTTTCTTCAGGAGTTATGGTACGTACCAGCACTACCAGCTTGCTTCTTTCACAGATTCCGGCCAAGTAAGGGTATGGTGGTACACTTTCTCCCTTCAAACAGGAATTCAGCCACTGGAAGATACTTGGAGGCTCCATCGAAAAAAAGGTAGGGTGATGCATGAAACCTGTCTGGGCTTAAACATGTGAAACACAAGTCACATGTGCTGTGTTCAAAAATCAACCATCTGGTTTAGCACTTGTAAAAATGAAGAACTGAATTAACATAATCTGGGGCCCCTCGAGAATCATCCAACACAAGGACTCCAGGTTTCCTTGGGCAGATTTAAGTGAAGAAACCCAAGTATGAATTAAGTGGATTCTTGGACTCGGCTGGTGGAAATTTACATGACTATAGCAGTACAGTAGTTCTTTATTCCCCCACAGCTAGTAATGTGGGATCCTGTGTAATATCCATGTTCCTCTGGTTTATAGTGCAGAGACATCTATATATAAATTCACCCAAAATACAACTGCAGAGCTGGAAAATACCAAAGACCATCAATCTCCTGCAAATGCAGGAAATCCCAATTAAAATATCACTAACAGACAGCCATCTAGGCTCTGTGCAAAAACTACCAATAAAGCATAGTCCACCATCTTCTGAAGTAGTCCAACTGTACTGCTGAACAGCTCCTATTATAAGGAAGACATTTAAATTAATGTCTACACAAAATCTCCTTTTTTAATTTGCTTAAGGACTAATGTAATCTGAGTTCATTGGTTCAGGTTGTATCATTTGAAACTGCAAAAAGTAAGCTTGCTCTTATCTGCCTCATGACTTCTCTACATATCTAAAGTATCCAAATTATATAAATTTTCTTTAAGATGATTTTATTGATTGTATTCTATCTTGAGATCTGCTGATACAAGACCAATTAAATACATGTTAATAAAGAAGTAAATATGATTCATGATTTGTAAGAAGTGTTCTCATTTGCTGAGCAATTAATAAAATATACAATCTTCTCCAGAAGAATTTAAGCCAGTGGTGGCAAACCTATGGCACGCGTGCCAGAGGTCACACTCAGAACCCTCTCTGTGGGCACCCATGCAGTCACCCCAGCACAGAGTTTGCCTCACCCCTCTGCCCAGCAGTCCAATGGGAGCGCTTCCTCCCTCCCCCAGCTCAAAGTTCACCTGACCCCTCTGCCCAGCAGCCCAATGGAAGCTCTTCCTCCCGCCTCCCACGGACAAAGTTCACCCTGCCCCTCTGCCCAGCAGCCCAATGGGAGCGTTTCTTTCCGCCTCTGTTGCTGTGTTGGAATTTTGCAATAAATACCAGTAAGTGGATTTTGGGTTGCAGTTTGGGCACTTGGTCTCTAAAATGTTTGCCATCACTGATTTAAACTCTTCACTTCGAACTTACCTGGGTCGATTAAGCATGTTTGCCTGGATGTGTTTACAAGCACGGGATAATCTCTATAGTAATAATCGAGGTAAGCTTCCAGTTGTAAGTCCCTAAAAAGGCAACAAAACCCAAGAAAATTCCACAATGAATATATAAGGTGCACAAGACAGCACACAAAGATCAATTGAAGATATAAGAAAGAGAATTAGGATGATGGATTTTCAGAATCCCATTCATTTGCCAAAAAGAAAAGTTTGCTACAAGGATGAAAAAAGCATTCAACCCACTGGTTCACAGCATGCTCAGTGCACACACAGTAAGAATGGAACATATATCAAAGATAGCCCAAGAATGGTGGATGCCAAAGGCAGAAAAGCCAAATGACAGTTGCATGGTGATCCTAAAAATAAGCTAATATTTGCTAATTCACTGCTCTTCTTTAGCACACTTCTTGTTGTTGTGCCTAATCTGATTCCGAATATAGGCGATCATCATGGCAATCAGCCATGAAGACTGTCCAGAGACTATAATGCCATGGCCTTTCATCTGCCTTCTGCATAGCAATGTGATACCTGTACCACTGGTTCTGAACCCTTTTTTTTTTTTTGGCATGCAAATTCCTTCTCAGCCCCAGGCCAGGACTAATGAAGCTGCTGCCCTCCACGGAGATGGATTGAAGTGGGATTTAATCCATTTGGGGACCATCACCCTTCCCTGTGGACTTCACCAAGGCTACTAGTCCTCAGGGTTGTCAGGTTATTAATTGCAGCCTGACGCTCAGCATTGAGTCACTGGCAGAATGGCTTACTCTATTACCATAGCAGGATAACCTGGTCAGAATAATAGGAGAAGATATCTGGTTGTTATTCAGATTTGCTGTGAAGTTAGGCCCTGTTGAGTTGCAAATGGTTAGGAAATGGATACAACACAAGCATTGTGGCATTACACACTTGGTAATGAGTTTACCCTTCAGACCTAGCATCTATTGACAATGGTGTGAGTGACCCAGGCAAAGTACCAAGTTATTCCTTTATTCTGTGAGGTGCCCTGAGGCTGTGAATGAGAATTCTACTGAAGTAGGTTCTGTAAAGGTTGTGTGGGAAATTGCAGCATATAACAACCTGCTAGTTGTAGTATATTAGATATGATATGACTAAATTTGTTGATTTTGTTCAAAGACAAATCTGCTTTAAAACCCTCTTCCCAATCTACCACCAAAGATGAACAACCAGCCCAGTTTCTTATTGGTTACAGCCTACCTTGCCAGCTGAAGCAGAAGAACAACTAGAGAACGAATGCCTTCTCCCATCAAGCAATTCAGCTTGAGCTCCTCGTAGATTAAATGGAGAACACAGAAAATAGTTGGAATGTGGGGGAAGAGGAGAGTGGTGGAATCCAGGCAGTGACTGTGTGACAAATTGTCTTTGGGGAATTTAGTTTCCAGGGGATCCAGCCTCAAAGATTTAGCCAGAGGATGAGATTCAACATGTCTGTGGTAGTCAGAATTTAGCAGGTATTCCCAGTCCTTGAAAAAGAGAACAAACCCATGGAATAAACTTGAACAGTGAACTAGTCTCATGTTTTTAGATACAGTAAAACCTCAAGTTAGAAACGCCTCAGCTAACGAAAAACTCATGATACGAAAGGAAATCCCAGGAAAATAGTGCTTCAAAGATACGGATAATTTTTTTTAGATATGAAAAGTTTTTTGTTTGTTTTTATTTTGGTCTTCCAATGCTTCTCATGGCGGCAGGAGGGTGTTCGGAACATTTCCGCTCCATTTGTGGAATGTTTTGTTGTCATTTTGGCACCACCAGAAGCTCCCGCTGGCACCAGGAAGTACCAAAATTTCTCCCTTCCCCTCAACAGCTGATTGTTGGGGACTGGTCCGGCAATTACCAGAGCTGGCCACTAGAGGCTGCTGTCAGAAATCCATTCCAGAGGTCAGAAAAAAGAGAGGGGGGCATCTTTTATCTGTTTAAAACACTTTCGAAAGTCCACTTTGAATTTTTTTGCCATGTTTTTGCCACTTTAGAAAGAGTTTTGAACAGCTAAAAACTTTTTTGGCTTTTTTCTGACCTCCAGAATACATTATTTGGTTTTCAATGCATTTCTATGGGAAACCACGCTTCAAAATACAATTTTTTTTGGAATACAAAAAACTCCGAGGAACAAATTAACTTAGTATCTCAAGGAACCACTGTACTGGATATACAATAATTACTGCAGACACTTGCTAGCTCAAAAAACACTTGCTAGCTCTTGGGTTCAGTGTTCATCTCTGTTTATAGCCAAAGAGCCAGTGCTGTCTGCATCTGCAGACATTTCCATAGACATGTGGCAGGCACTAGACACCGGAGTGCACAGAACACTATTACCTTTGCCACTGAAGCAGTACCTGTTTATGTAGTTGCAATTTCTTGCTTTTGAACTGCTAGACTAGCAGGAACTGGGGCAGAGATGGGAGCTCACTCTGTCAAGCAGCACTCAGGTCTCAAACTGCTGACCTGCCAAACTTCCAGTCGTCAAGTTCAGCATCTTAACCACTAAGTCACCACAGTCAAAGAATATACCTCATTACAGAAAGAGTACTTTTCCAAACAACTGAGTGCATATTACTAGTTACTCCATTCCCTACCCTACTTTAGCTTAACATGCAAACAAAGACAGCCGTGTGATCCTACTTTTGCTTAAGAATTCCATTACCTCATCTGATCCTGTTTCTGAAGGCCGGGCTTTCTTGGGAGCAATAACTGGTGAAAGAGATCCTTCAAAGTCCAGCTAAAATAAGCAGATAAGTAAGTTACTGCAGAGGGTATTAACTTTCAGTTTTAAAATCTATGCACTGTAGATATTAATTCTGGCAGAAGAAAATAAGGCCACCACACAAGGGTTCCATATGTGGCTGCTATTGTCTTTCACGCAATTTGTGTACTTGGCATGAAACATTATTTCAGTATCTCTCCTCAAGGCCCATAAAAACCACTTCCCTCCATTATTGTTAATTTTTCAGTGCCACTTGTGCACAAAGTAGACAATGTTGGATACATTCACTGTGAACACAAACAGTTTCCACACAGGAGAAAAATAATACATCAAGCATTTTAAATCTTATATCAAGGCAGATCCTAATTTCAAGGTAGCACCTAATTAGCAAGTGCTAGGGGGTCTAGCTATTATACGATAAGAATTCTTCGGCAGTAAGCTGTTTTAATTTCATTGTTTCTCCACATTCCTACCTATATTTTCATTCTGTCCTTGACTGATATCAGATGGGAAAGTGTATGGAAAATTTTGTGCAGTTGTTATGCATTTCTAACTTGCTTATTAATTTACAGATTTGACCTGACTCACAATTTCCTTAATAACTAAAGCATGCCTGTGGAGATATTTTAGCTATTTTAATTTCTAAATATGAGCAATCTTACACACGTTTTATGGGTCCAAAATGCCCGGTTAGCCTCCTTCTTGAAGAAGGGCCCTTTTTGCAAAAAAAGATGCAAAAAGCCTACTCTAATTGAGAGTAATTAATTGAGGACATCAAATATAACAAAATTCAATTCCATGCCTTTTTCTGAACATGCATTTATCTGGCTGTGTGCATTCATGCTTAATGTCTAACTGCTAATTCTCTGTAATAAGGGACTCATTTCTTATAGCAGTTGACGAGAATTATACTGTGTATGTGGACTGGCTGTTATTGTGACCCAAAGAAGTAATGGCCAGAATGCTCCTGGAGGTAACATAACGTTTCAGTAACTTGTTGCGGTTAATTGAGGTCAACTGACAAAGTATCAGCATACATCTCAGTCCTATGTCTGCATGACTGAGATGTGCCGAAACATCTTGGCAATTAGCCACAATTAACTGTGGCAAGTTATGCAAAACTTTAGGTAAAGGTAAAGGTTGCCCTTGCTCGAAAGCCAATTGTATCCAACTCTAGGGCTCAGTGCTCATCTGTTTATAGCCAAAGAGCCAGGGCTGTCTGCGTCTGCAGATATTTCCGTGGACATGTGGCAGGCATAACTAGACACCAGAGTGCACAGAACGCTGTTTACCTTCCCACAGAAGTGGTCCCTATTTAACTACTTGTAATTTCTTGCTTCTGAACTGCTAGGTTGGCAGGAGCTGGGACAGAAACAGAAGCTTACTCCACTGTGCAGCACTCGGGTCTCGAATGGCTGACCTGCCAACCTTCCAGCTGTCAAGTTCAGCATCTTAACCACTAAGGCACCGCAGTCCCTCTTCACACGAGTATTAATAAGATGCCAGCCAATGCTTGTTATATTTGTTCATCCCTCTCCCTTAGCACCTAGTCACCACTGCTAGGCTTCTGGGTTATTTCATACAAGGCAAAAACATCTTAATGCTACATATAAAAGCACAAACTGGGTAGAATATCATGCAATTTTTGTAGGCATAGGAGCTTGTTACTAACAGTAAGACAGAGCTGTCTCCTAGCTGCAAATATCTGAACCAATTTAGAAGAAAAGACTATTTTTCAAGTGATGCCTTAAAATGAGCCAAGCTATTGTCTACAAGCCAAGCAATTGTTATCACAAAGTCACTTACATTACGAGTCCATGCTACTCTGTCAGTATTGTAACCCATCATATTCATCAGACAGGTCACAAATAAGTTCCACTCTGAGTAGTAGCTTGGTCCTCCTGGTGCATTGTATGCATTATACCATCTGACAAGCATTTGGACAGCGATCTCTTTGGGCAAGATGCTTTTAATACCTTGTAAACATCTTTTGACTGTTCAAAGTCATGATAGAAGGGGACAAAGCAAAGAACAAACAGTTAGCTTATCTTTTTGTCATTGAGTCACTCAATCAGTGTCTGAAACTTTGAGAATGCTGATAGGCTTACAGAACCACCACAGATGTAATGGAAAAGTTCTGCTAATGAAGGAAAGGACCAGATTGTAGAATCACGCTTTTCCTTCTTGTCAGGGATTCCCCTGACTCCCCTGAAAAGTCTAATTAAGAGTTACATCAGCAATTATTCCTTTTTCAAAGTCAGTGTCGTATGTGACTGTTTCAGAAGAAAGAAAGAAAACTCTAGTGCACATTTCATCTTAACTAATAGTAACCAATAGGCCAAGGAAAGAAGGTCCATTATTTATTTAGCTGCTCTCTCCCATAGTGGGCATGTCTGAGCTGTATGCACTATTCCTACTTGTTTCGGTTTTGAGCAAAGATCCAGTGCAACTATAAAACTGTCATTACTAGGAGTCTAACAGCAGGAGGACAGAGTTACATTTACTTTGATTCATAACCTAGATTTTCCTTTGCTGGATTCTGGATCATTTGTTAGAAAAAGAATAGATCAAGGATTCAATAACATACCTAACTCTGAAGTTGCAATTTCAGGAATGGAAATTCTAACCATCGAGCCGTTGCTGAGTTCCTAGGAAAAAGAAAAGGCAGATCTTCATCACGGTAATGTTCACTTTTTATAATGTATCACATTAAAACAAAACAAAAACATTACATTGATTGCCTACTTTTTTTAATAACTCAGGGCAACACATAATAACAAATTCATAGACTCATAGAATAATGTAGATGAAAGGGACATATAAAAACATCAAGTCTAACCCTTTCCTCGTTATAAAAAATATAAACGATTCACTCACATTGCCCTGACAAGGCTGAATTCAAAAATGCATCTGTTATTTGGCTACCTATCTTTGATCTTCATAAGCCCGCTGGATTTGGGAGACAAAGTTACATTTCCATCAGATCATATTGTTAACTCTAATAAATATCTATTTTTAACACTAATAAAAACCAAAACGTGATCTGTTCATAAAACAGTTAAACTAATAAGGCTACACAATGAGTTATACTAAACTCTTTAAGAACTTGCTTAAACACTCTATTTTAAGCAAATGAAAAAATCTTCAGGTAGCACCTAAATTTTTAATACTGAGGAATGTTGAGGTTTCTTTGTCAACCTAGTCCACTGTACTGGGCCATGATCCTTTGCTTATTTAAGTGCGATTCTACTTCTAAAACTGAACATAATATTTTATCAGTTATAGTAAGCTGACTGAGATAAACATTTCATCTGTCATATACACCCTGAAATACATAATATAAAGTACAGTGGTGCCTCATACAACAATTTTAATCCGTTCCACAGGGCTTGTTGTTGTACAAAAAAATTGCTATACGATGCATGCATCGTATAGCGATTTTCCCTGTGGGATGCATTGTACAACGATTTTTTCACTAAGTGGTTTTTCCCATTGAAAAATTGTTGTATGATTTTTTCCATAGGAGAAATTGTTATGTGGGATGCCATGCCATTTCATTGCTATATGGGGTGAGTGTTGTATGAGGTACCACTGTACTGTATATGTAATTCTATGGTGCCTTACCAGAGCTGGCCACTAGAAGCCATTGTATGCAGTATATTGTTGACAAGATACAGAGGCAGACATTTTGATAGCTTTAATGTAGAACAACAGAGGAATTTGAAACCTCTCTCCTGCTTTTATAACTCAAGTATATGTTTTAAATATAAGGTTCACTGTTATCTGGTTTCATCTATCCACAATAAGGTCTCAGAACATATCCCCTGTAGATAAGTGGGGAGATCTGTGCTGAGCTCATTTCTGATACTGCATGGTTTAGATGCAGTCAATAACTCATCAGAGACAATTTGATTTTAACATGGTTTATCACACTACCAATTTGAAAATTTTAACCACAAATCACAATGTTGTACTTTGACCAAGACTCAATAGTTAGCATCTTGTTCATCATAGGCAGAGCATGTTCTGCACCTAGAGAATCCACAATCTCCAAGCTGTTATCAATGAAGTTAAAGATCACTGCTAATGCTTTCAACAAGGGTTGCATTTGGGCAAGGAGGTATGGAATAATTCCTTGCAAAAGTTCTGAAAAAGGCCCACTAGCAAGCAAAGAGTGTCATGTGCAAGGTATAGCAAAAGGACACTATCCACTTAGTCTACCAATTAATACTTACCAGGGTCACTCTGTTGTGGACAGGATCTCTCACAGAATGAATAAATGTTGCCAGTTGCTGAAAAGTACAATCATCAATATAGGAAGAGTCTAGAAGTTTAGAAGAATCCCTTAGTTCTGGAACAGGGGACAACATTCCCTGGAAAAAAGGGGAAGCAAATGTTATGATCTTTTTGTAAAGAAATTCAAATGAAATAGCCATGTAAATAGATTACAGGTGTGTTAAAATGATTTACTTTAATCATTCCTTTTAAGTTGTGAAACGGAACTTGCATTGACTTGCATTGTATTTAGAATTCTCCATAATCATTAGATGAGTGCCCCTAGTGGCATTTGAAATCATTAAGGGAAGAATTTACCCATGGACACCTCAGTACAGGTTCACACACTTTGAGTTCTAGGGTTCATCCACCCAAAAGAGAGGGGGAAGGAAAATAATCCCTAGGCTTCTTGCCAAGATCTGGCCCATCTTGATAAGAAAGCCCATAACCGATAAGATCTGTCCTTGAAGTAACCCCAAGATAATGATCTAATCCCATGGACACTTGACATTCGTAAGGGGGGAGATGAGGCACCTTTTGGGGATAAAAATGGACCCCCGGTTAGCTAGAGAAGAGGAAGACGGAGACAGACAGAGAGGAGTCACCGACCATTGAAAGCTTTGAACCATCGCCAGGAGAAGCGGAGGATGGGACTTTGAAGGAATGTGGCCTTCAGAGCCACTCTTATCATCTAAGTTGGAGGGACGCAGCTGAACTTAGTCATTTTCCCAGCAGCAACACATTGAAGAAAAAACCTCAAGTTTGGGACTTAGTCTTAGCCAAATATCCAGCTGTCTGGGACTCTGTCATTTACCCAGAGTTGACTCTTGGAAATATTTCTAGCTGGAAGAAACAGCACTTAGAAACTATCACATTTCTTGTTTTCCAGAGTTTAAGTATTGATAGGCTTTGTGCACCTAGGAAATTGACCTCTGGAACGAGAGGGCGACGGCGGCCTTGGACATAATCGCTCCATTGCGGCCTCTCTATGCTCATAGGCACCACTCATTCCCGTGGTTCACAGAGGAGTTGAGGGTGCTCAAACAGGCAAAGAGACGCCAAGAGCGCCACTGGGTGAAGACTCGAAATGAGTCCGACCGAACACTGGTTAGAGCTGCTATTAAAGCCTACCTAGTGGCGATGGAGGTGGTGAAACAACAGTATTTCACCACCCTCATTGCCTCTGCGGATAATCGCCCAGCAATCCTGTTCCGGGTGACCAGGTCCCTCCTTGGTAGAGGGGGGTCGGGCCCCAGTTGGCAGGGGTCGGCTGAGGCATTTGTTGACTACCTGACAGAGAAAATTGCTCAGATCCGCTCAAAGTTGAATCCCGGTGTGGAAAATGCAGAGCTGGGATTGACTGAAGCGCAGTCTGGCCATGTTATCTGGGATCGGTTTGATCCAGTTGTCCCTGAGGAAGTAGACAGGCTCCTGGTAACTGTCCATGCCACTACCTGTGCATTAGATCCGTGCCCCGCCTGGCTGATTAAATCTACCAGGATGGTGACAGTCGGTTAGGTCGAGCCAATTATCAACTCTTCATTGTGGGAGGGGTTTTTTTTCCAGCACCTCTAAAAGATGCTCTTGTGTGCCCCCTCTTGAAGAAGGCATCCCTCGACCCAGCAATAATGGCAAATTTTCAGCCTGTGTCCAACCTGCCCTTTTTTGGTAAGGTTTTGGAGAAGGCAGTGGCATACCAGTTACAGGAGATCCTGGATGAAACGGATTATCTGGACCCATTCCAGTCAGGATTCAGGACTGGATATGGTACGGAAACTGCATTGGTCACACTGGTGGACAATCTATGGAGAGAGCGGGATGGTGGACATCCGTCCTGGCTCTTCTTGACCTCTCAGCGGCTTTCGATATTGTCGACCACGGTATCCTTCTGGAAAGGCTCCGAGGATTGGGGATCCAGGGTGCTGTGTGGTTCTGGTTTTCCTCATTTCTGAGGGGCCAGACCCAGTCGGTGTGGTTGGAGAGTGAGAAATCCAGGCCTAGGCTGCTCCAATATGCGGTGCCTCAGGGCTCGGTGCTTTCGCCTCTCCTATTTAACATCTACATGAAACCGCTGGGTGAGATCATCTGTTCCCATGGGGTGAGGTATCATCAATATGCAGATGATATCCAGTTGTATATATCGGCCCGTGGGGACTCTAGTGATGCAGTGGAAGTCCTTTCCAGGTGTCTGGAGGCTGTGAGGGTCTGGATGGGGGACAACGGGCTACAACTGAATCCCGGCAAGACTGAGTGGCTGTGGATCAGGGGTCCTACCATCTTTGGTTCTGGATGGGGCAGTTTTGCCCCAAACAGATTTGGTGTGTAACCTGGGGGTCCTTCTGGACTCACAACTCCTGCTCGAAGAGCAGGTGGCAGTCGTGGCCAGGAGGGCTTTTGCGCAACTCCATGTTGTGTGCCAGTTATGCCCGCTCCTAGATCGGGACTCCTTGCTCATGATCACACACGCTTTGGTCACCTCCAGACTTGATTACTGTAATGTGCTCTACATGGGGCTACCCTTGGCAGCCATTCAGAAACTTCAACTGGTCCAGAATGCAGCTGCTCGGGTTGTGATGGGGTGTGGGCGTTATGCTTGTGCCTCACCTCTTCTCCGAGAGCTGCACTATGCTTTCGGGCGCAATTCTTTTTTTTTTTTAAATTAATTTTTATAATTTTTACACAATACAAAAAATTGACACTACAATAACACAAAAGAAACACTACAATAACTATAAGAGAAAAAACAGAATCAAATCCCATACAATAGTTCATTATTTAACAATCTTACCATTACAATTATGGTTATGGATATTACTAAACAATAAAAGAAAAAACAGTAAAAACTAAATATTTTACTCAACTTGTACTTGAGGTAGAAAAAGTTAAACTTATCTTACTAAATTCTAAATTAGTATATATACTCTAATTAGCTATTGTTCAACCCTTATCTATTTTTAATCTAAACAATCTATCCGAATTACACCCAGGTGCTATATACATTGTCCAGGAGTACAACAGTTCAGTTTTTCCAAAAATCAGCTTGATCCGGTACAGGTTTGTTCCCTTGATTTTTCACCATTACATACTCAACAAATTTTTTCCAGATTCTCCAAAATCTATTTTCCCGAATTGCTCCTTTTCTAACCATCAGTTCCCATGTCAGTTTGTCATTTAATGCCAATTGCCACATCTCTTTATACCAGTCTTCTATTTTTATACTCAACTCGTTTTTCCACATCTTAGCTATACATTGTCTAGCTGCTGACAACATAATTAGCAATAATTCTTTTTCCTCTTTACTCATCTTAAAATCCTCAATACATGTTAATAGAGCTGACTCCGGGCCCAGTACAAGCTTCTTTTCAAATATGCCATTAATCTCCTTTTCAATTTTACCCCAAAAATTCTTTAACTCGTTACAATTCCACCACATGTGTAAGTATGTACCCTTTTCTTGCTTGCATCTCCAACAGTTATCACTTTTCTTATTATCTACTTGATGCAGCCGGACCGGGGTCAGATACCAGCTCCATAACAATTTGTAGTTGTGTTCCTTGACCCGAACTGACATGGATCTCATTACTCTTCTTCGCCAAATTTCTTGCCATTTTTCTTCAGAAATTATAACATTTAAGTCTTGCTCCCAGTTATTTTTCAATATCTCTTGTATGTTTCTTTTACTATTAAAGATCTTATATAGTTTGCCAATAATCCCTTTTATACCTTTTTTCTCTTTTCTTATTTTGACTAACATTTCCTCAAAATCTGTCAAATCCCTTTCTAACTCACATCTTTGTATATTCGTCGCATTCCATTTATTTATTTGGAGAATTTGGAACCAATTTAATTCCATTTGTTGAAACAATTCCTTTCTTTCATCATTATCTGTGCAAACTCTAATCCAATCCTTTAATAATTGTATTTTTTTGTTTGCTAACACATTTCTAATCCTTTGATCCAATCTTATCGGAAAATCATTAAAATCTCCTATCTCTAAAATTGGTGAAGTGCCCGGGGCTATATGTTTTTTAACCTTCTTCCACTCCTCCATTGTTGTCTTTAAAAACCTATTTTGTATCCCTTTGTTGTCCACTTTTTTATTTCCTTTACTCAAAAATGATGCCTTACCCATTTGAGATAACTCCTTCATTTCTATTCTTTCCCAGCTTACTTCTTCATTCATTAATATCTTTACAACATTCCTAATCTGAAACGCTTTATAATAGTTTTGAATATTTGGTAATCCCAATCCTCCCTCCTTTTGGGGTAAATACCACAGTGCCTTAGCTATCCTCGACCTCTTATCTCCATTACAAAATTTCTTTATCGTTTTCTGATATTCTTGAAGCTCTTTAACACTGTGCTTAATTGGTAAAGCATCAAACAAGAAGTTTAACCTTGGTAAAAGCATCATTTTTGAGAGGGCTATTCTTCCAAACCATGACAGGTTCAAATTTTTGTATTTTCTTATTTTTTCTTCAATTTCCTTTCTAACTTTCCCATAATTTAATTTTTTAAGGTCTTTAAAAATACCTTTCTTCTTGTTCATTTTTCCTCATGTTGCATAATATCATTTCCGATTTTTGCCAATTAACTTTCAGGCCTGTAATTTCCTCAAATTCCTTAAGATGTTGGAAAATTTTATCCAGTACTTGCTTTGGTTGTTTAACTATCAATAAAGTATCATCAGCATATAAATTTATTTTACTACCTTCTAAACCAATTATTTCCTTATCTTGTCTTATCATGTTTGCCAGCAATTCCATTGCCAAAATAAATATTACTGGCGACAGTGGACATCCTTGCCTCGTACTTGCTTCTAATCTTATCTCTTCGGTATATTCCTCATTAACCTTGATCCTTGCAATACTCAGTTGATACAATTTAGCCATTATTCCTTGAAATTTATTCCCAAATCCATATAGCCGAATCAATTCCTGTATTGTGTCCCACTGTAGAGAGTCAAATGCTTTAAATATGTCTAATGCTAGAAACCCAATTTTTTCCTTCTTCCTTTCAGCTATTTCCATCAAATCCAATACTTTCCTAATTAAATCTGCCATGTGTCTATTTTTTAAAAAGCCTGCCTGATCTTTATTGATATAATCTCCAATAAAAGTATTCAATCTTTTTGCCATTATCATTGTGAATATTTTTGCATCCTGATTTATTAGAGAGATTGGCCTATATGATTCAATCCTTTCGGCATCCTTTCCTGATTGTGGTATTAATGTTATTATTGTTCTATTCCATGAATTTGGGATCATTTCTCCATCTAGAATTTTATTATATAATTTATGAAGTTTTCCTATCAGGATTCCTTTGAAATCCTTATAAAAGTTTGCTGATAGTCCATCCTCACCTGGGGCTTTATCTAATTTCAATCTTCCTATCGCTTCACTAATTTCTTTTTCTGTAATTGTTGCCTCCATTATGTTTTTATGGTCCTCTTCTATTCTCTTTGTTCCTTGCCTTTCAAATTGTGCCCTGAGCTTGTTTAAATCTACCTTTTTTTCTGAATATAAATCTCTATAAAACTTCTCCACTATTTTTAATTTTTCTGCACTTTTATTACATCTCTTCCCCGAATTATCTACCAATGTACCTATCTGGCTTTTCATTTTCCGTTCTTTCGCTGCCCTCGCTAATAATTTGGAATTCCTGTTGCCATATTCGAAATATTCCCTCTTTAAAAAAATGATATCTTTCTTGACTTTTTCTATATCTCTTGCATCCAATTCTTTCCTTATTCTCGTCATTTCCACTAATAATCTCGGATCTTTACTTCTCACATGTTTATTTTGAATATCTTTCAATTGTAATTCTAACTCTTGGTATCTCTTTGTTTGTTGTTTTTTCCTTATGCTTGCTAATTTTAGAGATTCTCCTCTAAATATTGCCTTCATGGTGTCCCATACTGTACTGTATCTAACTTCATCGTTATCGTTCCACACCCAGTATTTCTCCCATTCTTTTATCATTTGATCTTTAGTAATCTGATTTCTAAACAAACTGGGATCGTATCTCCATTTAAAAGTTTTTTTCCAAGGTCCACTCATTCTTATTTCCATATTTATTTTTGCGTGATCTGATTCCTTGAAAATACCCGTTTCAATTTTTTCCACTTTGTCAATTAGATTTTTGGTGACCATGAAGTAGTCAAGTCTGGAATACATATTATATGCTTGCGAAAAAAAAGTGTATGTTCGCTCTTCACCTTTAACTTCCCTCCAGACATCCTTCAGTCCTGTTGAATTAAGCCAGTCAGAAAGCATTTCTTTTTTATTATCCCTTCTTACCCCAGTACTGTCAATTTCTGATCGGATTAAATTAAAGTCTCCTGCTACTATCAAATTCTGTCCACTCTCCTTCCTTATTATCTCTGCTATTTTTTTTAAGAATTCCAATTGATGTTCGTTTGGCGCATAAATATTTATTAATGTTATTTCTTCATCATCAATAGTCCCCTTTATAACTAAATACCTTCCATCAGGATGGGCTATACTTTGTATAAGGTTAAATCCCAATCTATCTGATATCAAGGTTGCCACTCCTCTAGCCTTGGATGACCCCGGTGCTATTTCATATATTTGCCTTCCTTTAACATATAATTTATTTACTTCATAAGATTTTTGATGAGTTTCTTGCAAGAAAATGATATCAGAATTATCTTGCTTAAGTGCTAATTGAATTTTCTTTCTTTTCAAAACACAACCTGTCCCCTTTACATTCCATGATACTATTTTAATAACCCTTGACATTACTGACTATTATAGTTTTTAGACTGTTCTTCCTGGACGTGCATACCTTCACCCTACAGAAAAAAACATAAATAAAAACACAAATAACAGCTACACAAAAAAAATACCTACACAAACTTCAAAATCCTTCCTCCCCGCTCTTCTTCTCCGAGCGTTGCCTTTGGTTCCCAAAGAGGGGAGGATGGGGTCAGTGGTAAATGGCATAAGTACACAAGCTCTTTTTTCTTTTCCTCTTTATTCTCCTTCTCCTCCTCTCTCTCCGCCTTCCCCATTGAAGAAAATTCAACTTAATCTAACAATACCAGGCTCCCCAAATCCAGTGATTCCGACCTCCCCACCGCCCCCTCCAACTCTTCCACCAACATTGAACTCTTCTCCAAAGCACCCACCTCCTGTAACCCCTTTTTTAAATCCATCCAATCGCTAGATGCAACTTTAATCAAGCCAATTTGAGTCAAATAATATAAAACATCAGTCTTATCATCAATTTCATGCATTTTCTTATCAAAATAGAATCTAAGCTTTTGTGGAAACCTCCAACTATATGTAACTCCTTTTGCCATCAATAATCTTGTTACTGGTTTCATCTTATATCTCCAGTTCCTTTCTGTTGGGGAAATATCGTTGTAAACTTCCACCACGTTATCGTCCATCTTTAGGACACCAGAACCCGCTTGTTTGATAAATGCCATAATTTTTAATTTGTCTCCCCAATTCGCAAATTTGATCAAAACATTCCTACTCTCTTTCTTTCCCCTTTTACTCCCCAACCTGAATACACTTACTATATCTTCTGACACAAAATCTTTACCCATTTTCAAAGAATTCAGCCAATTGATTACTCGTTCTTTAAGCTTATCTGGTGTCCTCTCCTCCATCTTTCTGATCACAATATTCCATTTTCTATTCTCTTCCTCCAACAGATCCAATCTTTTATCTTGGGCTATTATCTTAACATTTGTTGATTGATCTGCATGATACAAACCAGTCACTTCTATTTTTACATCATTCAATTGCTTATAAACATCTCCCATCATAGCATTTATCTTTGTCGTGTTGTCCTTTACCTCCTTAGTTACTTCATTTAGCGCTTTTGTCAAGGTCTGATAATTGTTTTTCGCGGCCTCCCTTTCTTTTTTTGTCTCCTCCCTATTTTTCCTCATCTCTTCCATAATTACTTGAAATTCCTTTTTCCTTTCTTGCATTCCATCTGACATTGTTCTCTCTATTATGTCCACTTTTTTAATAAATTTCCCAAATTCCACGAACATTTGCACATTTTCCATTGCTGAAATTTCTACTACTAGAGGAGGTGTTTGTGCTTCTTGTCTCTCTTTCTGCTCCTTCTGTTCTTTTTTCTCTCTTCTAGTCTTCGGTTTCGTGGCTTCCTCCTCTTCCTTGCTTTTCCCTCCTTCCATATTATTATTTCGACTTGTATCCAATTGAATTGTGGGACTAATGTTTTACTATAATTCAATTATATATCTGTATATATTTATATACACATATATATATATTGAATCAATCAGTTAATCAATTAATATTATTATTATTCAAATCTATATTATATACTCCAATTAATTAATTTAATCTATGTCCCAAAAATCAATTGTTTTCAATATAGTACACAATATATCACACAATACACACTCAGTTGTCAGTAGTCTTAAATTAATAAAAATCAATTCAATCAGTTAATTCAAAATATACCAATTACTTTTTTTTTAATCTTACTATTATAACAGTTCCTTAAATTCCAAACAATATTACCCCAGTTAATTTACCCTAATTAAATTATCACACTTAATTTACCCCAATTCAATTATTTTCAATATGACACAAAATATTCACTTAGGTATCAGAAATCTTAAATTAATTGCAAATCAATACAGAATTAATTCAATCAATTGTTCAAAATTTACCAATTCAAGGTGTTGGTTATCACCTTTAAAGCCCTACATTGTAGTGGGCCAGGATACTTAAGACACCGCATCACCCCAAGAATATCTGTCTGTCCCACCAGAGCGGACCGGAGGGGCTCTCTGGTCATGCCATCAGCTAGAGAGGCTCATCGGAAAAGGGCAGGGTATAAATGTAATAAAATAAAATAAAAATAATAAATAGATAGCTAGCGAGAGCTATTTTAGAAGCTTTTTAGCTTAGAAGCAGGACCCAGAAAAGGGACATTTTACTTTGGATTTGTTGAACTGGATTTGCTATTGAGCCATCACTATACTTTGCTTGTTGAAGCAACGATTTACCTTATGGACATTATTTTACCTTTTTTAATAAATGCAGAGGCCGCACAAGGTCTCTTTTCTAAAGACATTTGGAAGTGTTGTGTCCAAGTTTTGGTGTGATCCTAAGACATGGGATTTAACACCACCTGTTCCTGCTTACAATTACTTGTACACGCTACCAGAGAAATCTTCCACGGCTCATCTTTGAAGACTGTACCGGAGGGGAGATAAGGGGGAGATGACTCAGGCAGAATGCACAAAGTTCCAGGGCAAGATATTAAGGAGCTGTGGAAGTCCGTAATTGCCCTGAAGCCTGAGAAAAAGAAATTTCAGCGGAGCACTGACCCAGCGCCCCTCTCTCTCCCCTTGCAGAGTCGCAACACTTTTAACATTACAGGAGTTGTAAGGGAGAGAACTTGGAGGTCATCTCGGTCATCTAAACCAACCACTCGCTCAGTATTGGCATGTTCCAATTGCAGCATTCCTGCCAAATTGCCATCCACCTCTGCTTAAATAACAATGATAAAGAAAAGTCCACTACCTCTGTCCTTTCCTGCTCAGTTGTTCTAAGATAATTATAATTATAGAGGGCGAACTTTATGTAGTAGTAGTAGTAGTAGTAGTAGTAGTAGTAGTAGCTCTTGTTCTTGTTCTTATCATCATCATCATCACCATTATTATTAAAAAGTAAAGTTCGTCCTTGCTCATAATCCAGTCATAACTGACCCTAGAGTGCGGTGCTCATCTCTGTTTACAGGCAAAAAGACAGCACTATCTGCATCTGCAGACATTAACCTGGTTATGTGGAACGCATGACTAGACACTGGGAGTGCATGGAATGCTGTTACCTTCTCACTAAACAGTACCGATTTATCTACTTGCAATGACTTTCAAACTGTTAGGAGCTGGTATGGAGCTGGGAGCTCACTCTGTTGTACAGCATTTGATCTCAAATTCCTGACCTGCTGACCTTCCAGTTGTCAAACTCAGCATCTTAATCACTTCTGATAACCAAATGCTCTCACCTAGAGGTTGTGAAAAAAACTAGACATCTTGTCAAAAGGGACAGTGAAGTTTCTTACCTCATCTAGTGGCCCAAGTTGCTTACTCAAAGGTTTAGAAGGAGTGTTGATACTGTCCAAAGGAGTGCTTGGACGAGGCATTTGATTGGACATTGTCAGTGATGGGGCTGGCAGGCCAGGGATGAAAACCTTTCCAACCTTGTAAGAAACAAAAAAGCCAAGCCAGGATTTGAGACAGCTGGTTTCTAAAGTTCAAACGTAAGTCTATATTAAATCCTTTAAAAGGTAAGACCAACCTGCAATTTTCAAGTACAATATATGGCAACAAAGTATAACTTAATAAATATTAATAAAAAATGATCATAATGCTCATACAGTGAAACCTCATATAACAAAAATAATTCATTCTACGAGACTGTTCGCTATGCGATTTTTTTTGTTACATATATTTTTTCATACACTGTAATGAAAATTCCTATGGAAAAAATCATGTAACAAACATTTCTATGGAAAAATTTGTATAATGAAATTTTTTTTGCTAAAAGGCTTTTCCCATAGAAATTTTCGTTATATGAGTTTTCCCCATAGAGAGTGCTATTTTCCCATAACAAAAATTTTCGTTATGCGAGGCACCATTTAAAAAAAAGTTATGCGATTTTGTTCACTATATGAGGCAATCATTACATGAAGTTCCACTGTACTCACAATGCTTATACAAAAGCCTCACTTCTCCGATGTCAGACATATCGGTCTATTTAGCCCAATAGTGAATTTTCTGACTGGCAGCATCAGACAGAACCTTCCTACTACTTTAATTTAAAATAAATAAATAAAGAAATGGTAGGGGTTGAATCCAAGATCTTCTGTCTGCAAGCCAAACTCCTTATCACTGACTTGAAACAGTTCCTTTCTGGACTACAAATTCTAGATAAATTCTAAAGAATTCTGGGGGTTGTAATATATAAATTTAAGTTTTCCAAGCAATGGTCCCAATTCATTTGGTTTCCTTGGAGGGGTTCTACCTTTTTAAAAATGATAATATCTAGTGACTGAGTATCACATAACCCTGTTTCTCAGATTTACTGAAAATGAAAGTCAGATCTCTCTTTATACTGCTCTATGGCTTTTTCTGAAAAAAATTGGCATGGCTTTTTTCCCACAGTTTATTTGCACAATCCCTTTTAGAAGCAATTCTGCTTTGAACATGTGAATCTCAATTTTCACTTCCTTGTGGTCTGCACAAAAAGCTGAACCATAGCCCAGAACACTCAAGACAAGGCAAAGGTTGAGAACCTGACAAAAGCATAGCACATACTCGAATGATTCCAGTGTACAGGATTAAGCTTCCATTTCCTTCCAGAACCAGCATTGTGTCAATGCTCTGTGGATACCAAAGAGAAAAGAATGAATGAATGAATTAGCTAGCATCTGAGAAAAGGCTAACAATTTACATAAAGTTTACCAGTAGTTCCTTAACCACTGTAGGTGCTGGTAGCTGGGTCATTAGGGAGAGAAGAGAGAACGGCTTTCTCTTCCCACACAACTAATCTGCTGGTATTGCTGCTGAATGCCAGGTAGGTAAAGGTAAAAGTCACCTTTGCTCAAAAGCCAGTCTTTTCTGACTGTAGGGTTCAGTGCTCATCTCTGTTTATAGCCAAAGAGCCAGAGCTCTGCATCTGCAAACGTTTCCATGGACATGTGGCAGGCATGACTAAACACCAGAGCACACAAAACCCTCTTACCTTCCCACCAAAGTGGTACATATTTACCTACTTGCAAGTTTCTTGCTTTCGAACTGCTAGGTTGGCAGGAGCAGGGACAGAGATGAAAGCTCACTCCGTCATTTATTTATTTATTTAATGCAATTTGTATAGCCACCCCAATTGACATGCGACTCTGGGCGGCGTACAACATTCAATTCAGATACATAAAATTCTCAACACTTAAAACTATAGAAACACTTAAAATTCCTAAAAACACTGAAAAACTACCTCTCACCCGCACCAATTAAAAATCTAGTTTAAAAACTATTAAAAGCATGAGTGATCCTCCTCTAAATGAGCTGAGGGGCGTGTGTGCTCCCTCCCCACACCTGCCCTGCCAGCCAGGTTTTCAGCTCTTTTTGGCAGCTCTGTCTGGAGATGCAGTTCAACTGACAGGAGGTTCTATAGGACTGGAGCTGATACCGAAAAGGCTCTTCTTTAGATGGTAATTTTAAAGAACCCCTCTGGTCCAATCTAGTGGGACGGACAGATAATCTAGGAGTGATATGGTCTCTTAAGTATCCTGGGCCACTACCATGTAGGGCTTTAAAGGTCATTACCACCACCTTAAATTGCAAACGAAGGCAGCTCCAAAAGCAGTGGGGAGGCATGGGCATAACGCCCGCACCCCATCACCACTCGGGCAGCCGCATTCTGGATCAGTTGCAGTCTCTGAATGGTCATCAAGGGCAGCCCCATGTAGAGTGCATTACAATAGCTCAGTCTGGAGGTGACCAGAACATGTGTGACTATGAGCATGTGTGACCACCTGGGTCTCAAACTGCTGACCTACCCATCTTCCAGTCGTCAAGTTTAGCGTCTTAACCACTAAGCCACTGCAGTCCCTCCTCTACCTTGTGCTGAACCACAAAAGTTGGAGCAGGGCTGCTGATGGTGAACTATCCACACTGCTGCCTAGCAGCCTTCCTGCCTGAAGTAGCTGAGATGATCTCAGCGATGGTGTTGGATAACAACAAAACTATTGTTCAGGTGGACTTCAAAATCCATGCTGAGGCAGACCTGAAAGGTCTTGCTAGAGATTTCTTGAGTCCTTTGGCAACCATGGAAGGATCACAACATGTCACAGGCCCAAGACAAGTAGCAGGTTATTCTCTGGATCTGGTTTTTTCCACTGGAATAGTATGGCAACAGTGGGCGGAGCTATTAAATGGTCCATCCTGAGAGGATTAGAGAATCCAAAAGATTCTTTAATGATCTGTGGGATAAATGGCCACAGTAGCCCATCTGTTTGCAACTTCCCAGTTTGGTGACTGCATTGCACTCTATCTGGGGCTACCCTTGAAGATGACACAGATGCTGCAACAGGTGCAATACACAGCAGCTAAAACCGTGGCTGCCATCATAGGGCACATGTCCCACAGGAGGGCAATTAAATTTTTAGGGGGGGGGGGCAATGTGAGAATGAGTTATTAACAGTTAATGGCCTTTTAGGCTTCCTCCATGAGAATAGTTCACTTTTTGAATAATAAGAATTGTATGTCACAGGGAAGCATCAGGATTTTAGAGATGCTTAGGTGGGGCATGGCTAAAAAAGGCTGGGAGCCACTGAGCTAGACTGTTAGCAAGAACATTCTTCAGAACCTAAATGACACCAGTTCTGAAGGCTTTGTATTAATAATACACTTCTGTTCTGAGTTCAAAGTATTGATGACTTACAAAGCTCTAAACAGCTTGAAATCTGGATATCTGAAGAACACTTTACCCTATATAAACCTGCTCAATGACTAAGATCTGCTGGGGAAGCCCTCCTCTGTGTCCCATCATTGAGAACAGTTATGTAGAGATGTGGGGCAGAGCTTTTTCTGCCATAGCTCTCCAACTGTGGAATGTCCTCCTCTTGGAGGCTTTATTGGTGTTAATATGGGCATAATTCTGGCACCAAGTCAAGACACACTTATTTATCAGAATCTTTGCAGGCTGAACATTACAGCCTGCAAAAGTTTTAGTGCAATGTTTTTTATGCATGAGTGTTTTAATTTTCATTCTTCAACTTTTGTTGTTTGTTGTTGTTCAGTCGCACAGTCAATTCCGACCCTCTGCGACCCTGTGGACCACTGTCCGCCAGGCATTTCTATCCTCCACCATCCTCCTCAACTCACTCAGCTCTGTGCCCATTGCGTCCACAATACCATCTAGCCATCTATTTTTGGCCGCTCCCTTCTTCTTTTGCCCTCCACCTTTCCCAGCATCAAGGCTTTCTCAAGTGAATCCTCTCTTCTCATTTGATGTCCAAAGTACTTTAGCTTCATCTTTACAATTTGACCTTCTAAGGAGAAGTCAGGGTTGATTTCTTCTAAGATTGACCTGTTTGTTCAGCTTTATTGTTTTAAATATTTTCCTTTAAAATCATTTTATACAGCTTTTTAACCCACTCTGAGATCCTGTGGGCTGTAAATGCTTAAACAAACAAACAAACAAACAAACAAACAAACAAAAGACGGAGTGAATGAACTCTTCAACTCTTAAAAAGAGCCATGGTAGGTTGGTGGTTAAACTGCTGTACTGCAGCCCAAACTGCTGATGTTGCGAGTTCAATCCTGATGAGGATCAAGGCTGACTCAGCCTTCCGTTCTTCTGAGGTCAGTAAAATGAGTACCCAGCATGTTGGGGGCAAAATGCTGATTACCTTGTGAACCGCCCAAGAGAGTGCACTAAGTGCTATTCGGCGGTATATAAGTGTTTTTGCTTTTGCTAGCGCTACACTACACAAAAAGCATAACGCTATTAAGCCAGAAAAATTAAAAATAAAAAAATAATCACCTATAACACCATCAACTATAAATGCATATATAGGCAAGCTTTAGAATCTTCTTCACATTCTCAACTTACTTCAACTGGAGCAGCATCCTTTGCTGGTATATTGGTAATAGAGCCAAAGATCAATTGAGACATGTCATTACTCTGTTGAAACTTTACACATCTAAAAGTGGGGAAAGAAAAAAATCTCAACAAAAACTTATAAGCGTGGATATGTCAAGAGCAAGAATATGATACCAGAACAACCACCTCAAAGCACTATAAAGCTGGGATTCTCAACCTGTGGTCCGTGGACTGGATGCAGCCCGCTGCACCATTTTATGTACACACACCCCCACTGCCTCCACCACACCAGTAAATGCCATGTGGTGGAGGAAGGGCAAAATGGCCATCTGGCCCCCAAAGCTGTCTGAGGGAATGTGGCCCAGCTCCCCCCCCCCCCGGGCTTAAAATGGTTGAGACTTCCTGCTATAAAGCATTATAACGCTCCTTGGTAGTTTGAGTCTATGTTGGTCCGTCACAGATGATATTTATCCCTGAAGGGGTTAAATCCAGTGTGAAATCAAATAACATTTCCAATCATATCATTGTTCATCTGGTTATCAAGATAAAAGTTACTTCATTGTTTCACTCATCACTCAAGCAGTGGAAACTCATTCCTGGCATCATTGCTTGACTATTTCGACAACCTTTATTCATCTACATTGCTTCTATGCACAAAGATCCAAGAGTTATTATAACCATGTAACTTTTCGAGAAGTCACAGATACATTTTAATTACACAGAAATTAATCTTACAACTGTGACAAATTGTAGACATAAATGCTTAAAAATTTGAGTTGAATGCAAATATTTAAGTCAAATTTCAATCCAAAAATACAGCAGCAGAAAAGATACAATAAAAATAGCACAATGAATGATTTTATTATATTCTAAAAACGCAGGGCTTCTGATCTAAAAGAAACACACAATAAAAAAGCAGAGTGTATATTTCTCAAAATATCAAAGGTCTAAAAGTACAAATATAGGTAAATAAAATGTATTTCTTAGGCTTCAAGCACATCTGAGTGTCTTGCAGTGATATTTAGCACACAGTTGTTCACACCTCTTTTTCTTAAGCACACAGTACATTTTCAGGGTTGCTTATTTCACTCTCTCTTTAATTATTTTTTGCACTCTTTACATGCAAGAATATCAAATACAGTAAAACCCCAACTTGTACATGCCTCGGATTACGTAAAATTTGACTTACGTAATGATTTTGCACTAAAACCATGTCCCTATTTATGTAATTTACGTAATGCAATTTCTTATGGGTTTGCTTCGAGTTACATAAAAAATCATTTTTCCAATGGATTTGCTTCAAGTTACATAAAAAACCAATTTAAGTAAAAGCCAACGGAACAGACTTTTTACGTAAGTTGGGGTTTTACTGTATTAGCACATAAATATGTATCACCGGTCCACTTGACATGCTGGCTGGGGATGATAGAGGTTGTGCTTAATATTCAGTCCCTTTTTGTTGCACAGTTTCAACATCTAATAACAATTCAGGAAAGTCATATGTCAAAACACACTTACCGTAACTGGAGTTGGGACTCCACTAAGTAGCACAAAAACTTCTGTCCACAAAGATCTGTTGTAATAAATACTTTGGAAGCTTGAGAATTCTTCTCTCTGCCAACATTCAAATGACAAGCCAAATGAAAATAAAATAGTTTGCTTAAAGATGAAGCCTAAACAATTAGCCTAAGGCTGCTTTATGCTGTTATTGAATTGCTCATTATTTTACATTCCCTTACAAATGCAACCCTTTCCATATCTACAAACACAGAAAGAACCTCCTCGAAGACTGTGGTACTTCTGAACCACAATTGGGCGTACCCTGGTAATGGCAATCTTGTGTTGCTGGCTAATCTTTCTCACACTAGGTCAGACAAAAGGAACTGCAGAATGAACTCACCAAAAGGTGACTTCATTTTGACAATTTCACATCTGGCCTAGACATGGAAGAAGAAAGATTCACCTAGTGCAGTGATGGTGAACCTTGGCACTCCAGGTGTTCTTGCACTTCAATTAACAGAAGCCCAAGTCAGCACTCCTGCTGATCAGGGCTTCTGGGAATTGAAGTTCAAGAACACCTGGAGTGCCAAGGCTTGACATCACAGCGTTAATGTAATGGGATTTACTCACAATTAAGGTACAGGATTTCAGACCAATGCCAACATCCTGTTTATAATTGCAGTGCATGATGCCCCACAAATGTACAGTCCATACAATTTCTAGTTTGCTGTTACACAAGCTAGATGTCCCATCTAAAACAAAAAGGGCTTCTGCATGCAAAAGAGGTCGTTGATACCCCCTAACATAAGCTCTGAACACAACTATTCACACAAAACATTGTGTGAGCCATAAAAAAAGAGAAGATTCCACCTATCAGTTCTAATTCCAATAACAAATAATAGTGACATCAAAGGAATTTATTTCAAATTTGACATGCAAAAACTATGGAATAATGTTAAAAATACACCTATGTTGATATGCATATATGCAGTTTGTAAATTTATTATAGTGTTGTATTTATACTATGCTATTTGACTGTATTTGTTCTTATTTTCCAGCTATTAACAACAGTAAAAAAACCTTAATAATATTATCAACCATCAACACAATGGCTGTGTTCATGCATTACGATGTTTTAGTTTACTAAATGATGGTCTAAATGTCTGTTTGTTTTACTTCTATAACTGTATAAGAAACCAGGATATTTTAGCACAGTATCCCCCTGAGCCCACACCAACATATTGTAATGTAATGTATTTTTGTAAGCCGCCCTGAGTCGCCACGGCGAGTGGGCGGCAATATAAATTTGAACTAATAAATAAACTAATAAATAATCCAACCCCGTGATTTTTCAAGCCCAAATAAGCCAAGATTCATAGACTAGCTTTAAGCCAATTCTTGAGAAGGAGCTAAACAAGAAATCCCTGTTGTCTCTTATCAGTGAACAGAGATAGTAGCATATCAGAGAGTAGCATATCAGATTGTACCCTGGACAAGCGAGGAGAACAAATAGGTTGGTCTTAGAAGAAACCAACCCTGACTGCTCCTTACAAGGTCAAATAGTAAAGCTGAAGCTAAAGTACTTTGGACATCAAATGAGAAGAGAGGATTCACTTGAGAAAGCCTTGATGCTGAGAAAGGTGGAAGGCAAAAGAAGAAGGGTGCGGCCAAAAATGAGATGGCTAGTTGATATTGTAGACGCAATGGGCACAGAGCTGGGCAGATTGAGGAAGATGGTGGAGGACAGAAGTTCCTGGCGGACAGTGGTCCATGGGGTCGCAGAGGGTCAGAATTGACTATGCGACTGAACAACAAAACAAAAGGACAAAAACATTGTGGCACTTTGAAGACTAACTGGTATACAGTCAAACCTCGCATAAAGAATGCCTTGCTTAAAGAGTAATTCACTTAAAGAGCAGAATTTTCTCTGAATGTTCACTTTGCTTAACAAATAAAACCAACCAAAAATTCGCTTAACAAATAAATCAGGGTTCACAATCCCCCCCCCCCCGGCACCAGAAGTCACAAGTGGTCACTTACAATGATATTTCACTTAAAGAGCAAACTCACTTAAAGAACAATCTTGTGGATCACATTATGCTCTTTAAGTGAGGCACAACTGTATTTTAATGTCAGCTTTCATGGATCAAGTTCACTTCATTAGACAGAAGACTGAGGCTTCATGACATCAATGTATACACACCAGGCACAAAGGTACAGAATGGTTAAGTCTTTAAAGTGCCACTTTTTTTTGTTTACTCTCTGATATGCTTGAAACACAGACTAACATTGCTTCCATTTCAAAAATTTCAGAGCTAGTAGGAATTTCTGTATGCTAGCTTCCAGGAACAGAGAAAGTTTGCCTGAAGATCTCCAGTGGCTAGACAAGGAACCCCTTGGGTTATAATAAGCCAGCGCACTGGAGTTTCCCCACATCAGTTTATCTACTAATAATAATGATTTCATGTCAGAAATTATCCTGGGTTGAAAGGATTTTTGCTGGAGAAATTCTCCTCAGGGAATGCCTGAATGGGGCTCCTTTCATGTCCCCGAGAGCTGGGACAGAGGTGGGAGCTCAATCCGTCATGCAGTACCCAGGTCTCAAACTTCTGACTTGCCGGCCTTCCAGCTAACAAAGTGAGCTTCTTAACCACTGAGCCACTGTAGCCCCCTACTCACATAAGTGGAAAGAGAATGAACAGTAGGCACCATCACACAGATTGCTCTTATTACAGTTTAATAAACTAGGTAACCTGGATTATTACTGTGGTGTAACTACTTGGCTTATTACCCGGGCTCATCCTAAAAGCAGTCAGCATTCTACACCCACAGCTCAACTTTAAGGAACTACATTTGAGACTATATGAAGCTTCTTATTAATGCTACTTCCGAGATAAACAGTATCTGCCAAACCTTGAGGTAGTGAAGGCCTCTGTCCACAGATGATCGATGCAAAGTTGTGGAACAATGAGTTCTGTTTCCGGGGCGAGAAAGGAGTCAGTAGCACTGCTTGGCGAATGAAATGCACTGTGCCTCCTGGGAGACTGTGCATGGCTGGAGAAGTTAAATCTCTGCAACCCTGACAAAGAATGCACCCCTAAAGCTGGGGAGTGTGATCGACTGCAATGAAAGAAAGGAAAAATTCATTCCTTCAGGGGTCAACATACACAGTGCCTATATCTGCCAGTAAGGTAAGGGACCCAGGCTTTAGGAACCAAGAGTAGACTTTACAAATTTAATGCGTTCCATGGGACATTTCATATTACGAAAAAGTCATAAAGCGAAGTGTGGTTTCCCACAGGAATTGATTAAAAATCCATTCTGAAAAAAATTCGTAAAGCAAAACGTGGTTTCCCATAGGAATTCATTGAAAACCAATTAATCCAGTCCAAAAAAATCATAAAGCGAGGCATTATTTTCAATGGACTTTCATTCGTTAACCGAAGCGTTCATAAAGCGAGGTACTTCTGTAATAAAATTTAATACTATAATGAAAAGAACCCCAAGTATGAAATTCCCCCAATCAAAACTTCAGTTCAGCCATTAATCTACAAGGTGACCTTGGGCACACCTAGCTCTCCAGATGTTCTTGGTCTGATCAGCAGGTGTGCTAACTTGGGCTTCTGGTAAGTTTGCAGAACCCTGCCCTAGAGTAAGATTTCCAACAGCATAGAGAGCTTCACAGGGGGTATAAAAGCATTCTCAAACTAGCAGAATGGTAGTAACACAACAATTAATTACAACCATAACTTAATAAGTAACAATAGATTAGGGCAAACCAGACCTCTGTAGCAAATATGACTTTGATTATAGTCCCAAATAATCAACAACAGAGAGAATATAACCAGATACAGTCACCTCAGAGCTGCCATGTTGGAAATGGAAGGAGAGCGAGAGTGAATGCTGGGAGATGAAGCTGATCTGCTTTGACTGTGAATAGAGGAATAGTTCTGGAATGGAGAAACTACAGGTGAGTCGCCCTTCGACAGATTCCGAAGGTGGGCGCTGAATGATGTGCTGGTGGCCATGTGCTGGGGTGTCCCAACCTGCTCAGAGAATTTCAAGACAGCATTCTTTTCCTACAAAGACATGAAGAGAAAAAGGCAGACTACTTCTTAGGCTCAAGGCAGCATGTGTGCCTCATGGGTTTTACACATATACCTTAAGAGACCTAATTCCCAAATAAGGACCCCAAAGTGGCAAGACAAATCCACAAAATAAATAATAAATAAATAAATGCCAAAGAGCACATCTCCGTTATTTTTTTAGAGCTCCCAAAGTTTTATATCTATGTGCCAAAGCAGATCACAGTACAGTAGTTTGCTTGTCTGTATCCACTTATACTGCAACACCAACGAGCACAGTTCATTCAAGAATGCAAGGAAAGTCCTGGTGGCAAGAGGTTGACTAATATACTTAACACAAGGGGACCCAACAGAGACCTGGATTTAAATATTTGCTGTGGATTATTCAGAAGTTCAGTATTCACACTCAACGCAATGCTATTTGCCCTTCAGCCCCTTATTTCTTTCATTCCTATGGAAAGGGACTGCATTGGCTAAAGTAGTTAAGACACTGAACTTGATGACTGAAAGGTCAGAGTTTGATTCTTGGGTACTGCATGATGGAGTGAGCTCCTGTCTCCACCCCAGCAGCTGCCAACCTAGCAGTTCAAAAACAAGAAATTGCAAGTAGATAAATAGGGACCACTTTGGTGGGAAGATAAACAGCATTCCGTGCCCTTCAGTGTTGAGTCATGCCTGCCACATGTCCATGGAAATGTCTGCAGACGCAGACAGCGCTGGCTCTTTGGCTATAAACAGAGACAAGTGTTGAACCCTAGAGTCAAATACAACTGGCTTTCAAGCAAGGAAGACCTATGGTCCCACCACTGCCAATCCTTTTATAAGCCACTATCAGCCTGCTTAGTTTTGAAAGGCTTATACAGAGGTCTGGAAAAAATAGCAGCATTCCAAAGTTCTTCCTAATGTCTGCAGAAATACCACATACCAGAAGAACATCTTTTAATTTGTCTAGGCTGTTTGTTTTGTTCATATTTTTTTAAAAACAACTCATCTGGGGATGATCTAACAATTGTATAAAGTGATCTAGTGGCAATCTCACATATGGGGAAAAAAATTTGGAGAACAGTCAGGAAGAAAGATTATGCAAAGGTGAGGGAGTGTGTTCCTGACATCCTAAACATCATGAGCCAATTGCCTACATCGCTGAAACTCCACCCAGAGACACACACCCTCATCTTTACAAGAACAAATCAACTGATCATTGGGGGGGGGGGGCAGAAATCTGTTCAAATCACTCCAGCTTGAAAAAAGTAGAATCCCCCAGTGGCAGAGAAAAAGGCTGCAATGGGAGCAAAAAGGGTCAGATTAATTTCAACCAGTCTTTGCATTGTGTAATCAGAATATATCATTTCAAATTGATCTGTACTATAACCACTGCTAATCCTCTGTTATATGATCTTGTAGTCACACCCTAAGTGTCCTGATCCAATTCAACTAAGAAACTAAAGATATAAACAAAGGAAGAAGACATTTGAAGATCTGGTTGGTGATGATTCCAATAATATGCACGTCTGCTCTAAGGAATGCCTTAAAGTCTCTGTCTTTGCTACGATGGTTTATATGGCCATCAGCCAGGAAGATAAAGGAGCCTCCCGGCCATGGGAGGCTCGAAGACGCCAATGCGCCCTGCACTCTCTCGGCCCCCCCATTGGCCGGGAAGATAAAGGAGCCTCCCGGAGTCACAGGAGGCTCGAAGACGCCAACACTCCCTGCGCTCTCCTGGCCCCGCCATCGGCCGGGAGGATAAAAGAGCCTCCCGCGGCCATGGGAGGCTCGAAGACGCCAACGCGTCTTGCTCCCTCCCGGCCCTACCGGGAGAGGAGACATAGCTGAGATGGGGGTTGGGGGCTATGAGATCTCCCCCCCCCCCCGGACTCCTTCTCTCGCCCAGTAGCCCGGGGAGAGGAGATGCAGCTGGGACTCCCAACCAACGTCCTTTGGCTGGGAAGAGGAATTGGACTATAGTCGCAGGTGGACGTTTTTGCTTTATAATGTTTTCTACTGTGATGTGTGCTGTTCTATTGTATGATATTTATTGAACCGTATTGCTCTTTGCACTACATGCCATGATATTTTGTACTATAATGTGTATTGATGTGAAATGTGTACTGACCTACTATATGATATTTACTGTGCTTTACTGTTCTGTTTTATTGTATGCTATTGTATTTCTGTTTGCACTTTAATAATGATATTAGGGGACTTTGTGAGCCGCTCTGAGTTGGTTTCTACCAAGGAGAGCGGGATACAAATCTAAGTAAATAAATAAGTAAATAAATAAAATATGATAAGAGATCTTGAATGACAGATGGGTGTTAGACAGCAGTAGTCACTGAGTGATATCCCACAGGAGTAAAAAGACCCCTTGGCAGCCCCCCCCCCAAAAAAAAAGATTGGAAGACCCAATCTTGAAAAGTTTGGGTTGAACCTAGAGAAGAAGAGCACAGCAGCGAAAGGAATGGAAAGTGAGTTGCAACCAGCAACTCACCCTCTGAAAGTATGGTCAATCGAGGAACTGAGGAATTATAAGAGATACCCAAACGAAACAGCAACTAAAATGCTGTTTCTTCCATGACTGCTTTTGTTGGAGTAGGTATCAATTAACAAATATAATAAAACAAATATCTAGCAGTCAGCCATCTTACTTCAAAAGATGAAATCACCAAATGCAAAACTTCCAGTAAAAAGTCTTTTATCTTCTACAGCTGGTAAGAATCTCCCCAATAGTCCTTAAAATGGTGGTCTAGGTGATAAGACTCTAGCATTCAACATATGAATCCCAAATATCCTGGAATTCCAAAATTAAATTTATATCCACACTGTGCACAAAACACAAGCCATTCTAAAGAATGAAAGAGATCAATAATCATCCTCCTTTTTCAACATACCCCTGTAAAGAACTTATTTCTTTTAGACTGTAAACCATGGAATTCCCAAACCAGCACCTCCAGCTATAGGAGTAGTTGTGATCCAAAATTTTACTTTTCCACATTCTGATTATTTTGAGCTCATGATTGCCCCTGAGCTTGTGCTTACCTCTGGTTTTACTTCTCGGAGTTTCCAGACCGTATGCAAACTCTGACTAGCATCATATGTCATTAGGATGGAAGGTTCAGCATTGAGAAAGACAATCCTCATTGAACAATCAGCAACATACTGGACTCTAGCAGAGCCAAACAAACCTGCTATGTAAAAGACAGACCAGGTTAGACAAGAACATATTGTGCCAGAATGAGTTATTGCTCCCTTCATGCCTGTAACAATAGATCAGAACAAAGGTTTATCAGCACCTGGAATGCTTTGGGTTTCCCAGCCTTGAACTATGCACTGGACATAGCAAAAAAAAAAACTGAACCCCAAGACAAACACCTGGTCCATTTTGAAATAGTACAGAGGTTATAAACTCATGATGGAGAACTTTAGCACTCCAGGTTTTCTTATTTATTTATTTATTTATTTATTTATCTATCTATCACATTTCTACTGCCACCCCTTCACCAAGACGACTCCGGGCGGCTTACATATAACAAATAAAAACTTTACAAAAACATTTTAAAAGCATTAAAAATTAATTTGTTTAAAATTAAACAAAAAAATTAAATGCCCTCCCAATGCTGCATCACAAGATTTTTCAAAAGCTGTCAGCCCGGGCAAAACTTGAATAAGCCAGCCCAGGATGGCTATTACCAGAAGCCCAAGTCCCTGTGAATCCACAAGAATGGGTTTACTGTGCTTAACTCCCATCATGCATTCCCCTCTCCTTTGTCTTAGGACTGATGGGAGTTGTAGTCCAAACTATACACGGTGGGTACAATGTTGGGGAACAATTAGTTATCCAGAAACAACATTTCTAATCCATTATGTATCTTTAAAATCAAGACCAGAGTTTACAAAGTTCAGAACCAATGTAAAAACTATGCCTGAAATCAATCAGTATTCCAAAGTTCCATCCTTCTAGAGTATGCAACATTTTTCTAAATACTGTATCTTGGAATAGTGTTTAAGAGAACAATCTCTCCCCTTTTGTTTTTAAATACTACACAATTTACCTGCAAGCTTACAAACCATTGGTGTTATTTCATCTAATGGGTGAAGCATGCTGAACATAGTTGGCAAAGGTTCTCTGAAAAAGCAAAAGGAGGTAAACAGTCAAGTCAATATTGAAAGACCACATCCCAATCACATCAGTCCAACAACTACTAGAAGGCCACATACTCCCCTACTTTGTTATACATTTTAATACAATTGCATTACAATAAAGAGCTGGTATAGATAGCTCAGTAAGTTAAGTATCTGGCTGTGTAGCTAGTTTGGAAGTTTGATTTTCCACTGTGCTTCCTAGGAGAAGATCCACTCTGTGTAATCTAGGGCAAGCTGTACACTCCAAGGTTACTTCCCAAAAGAAAGGAATGGTAAACTATTTCTTAGTACACTAGTTTTTAACATTGTGAAATGCATTGATCGCACAACATTAAAAAAAAGCCCTGTTCCCTTTCCAAAGAGGAAAGGGAACATGGGGGCTATCTAGTTTGCTTCAGGACCTCCAGCCACCCCGATCCCAAAGCAGGCAGCCCAGGGCTGCCTGCTTTGGGATCCAGGTGGCTGGGGCGTCTTCCACCCCCAGCCAACACGATCTCAAAGCAGAGAGCCGGTAGCACCGGTTCGGCTGGGGGGGGGGAGGCGTGCCCAATCTCCCCCCAACCAAACCGGTGGGTCTAAGCCTAGGTAAATCTCTGACTCCAACCCCGCAGAGCTGGTCTCTAGCCCTGCGGGCTTTGGGGCAGAGATCAATGTCGGGGAATTTGAGGCAAACAATTGCATCGCACAATGTTGTGCGATGCAAATGTTTGCCTCAAATTCCCTGACGCTATCCGATTTTAGCATTATCCGAGGCAATTGTTATTCGAGGTATTACTGTACTCTACATCTAGAAAACATTGGAAAGGGTTGCCATAAGTGAGAACTGACTTAACAGTACATAATAACAATAATTAAAGTCAAACCTCGCATAAAGAGTGCCTCGCATAAAGAGTGCTTCGCTTAGAGAGCAGAATTTTCTCTGAATGTTCACTTCACTTAACAAATAAAACCAACCAAAAACTCGCTAAACAAACGAATCGGGGTTCGCAATCCCCCCCCCCAAGTCACAACTGGTCACTTACAGTGGTGTTTCGCTTAAAGAGCAAACTCCCTTAAAGAGCAATCCTGTGGAATACATTATCCTCTTTAAGTGAGGCACAACTGTATTAATTGTATTGGTTTTTTTTCTTTTATGTAAAATTTATTGTGTTATCTGTGCTGCATCTGTTGTTATATTTTTATATTATGCTGTATTTATATTTGAGATTGTGATACTGTATATGTTTGTGTTATGTGAGCCCCTCTGAGTCGCCTCAGTGAGGTGAGTAGAGGGGCATATAAATCTAATTTAATAATAATAATAATAATTACCACTCAGTGGGCTGAACTATGGAATCAGAGGGCAGAAGTTTGATTTTCCATTCTGCTTTCTAGCAGAGGGGCCAAGGAAATTATCCAGAGTCAGTATGGCTGATGGGTTTACATGTCTTGTCACAGTACCCTCAGATGGAGTAACTAGTAAATAATTTCAAAGTATTTTTTATCTAGGAAACTGATGGGTTGCCATACATCCTAATTGACTTGACTGCACATAACTAAATTTGAATTCATTTGAATGTCATTTTAGGTCAAGGATCAGGATTACGTTTGAAGAGATATTTAATATCATGGAACATTTTTAATAATTACATGAGATTTTCTTTTTTTCTTTCTGATAGTGAATTATTACTGATTTTTCTTCTTGAAAGCTATGAAATTAGGCTATTTAAAAATAAAGTGCTATGAGACCTATAAATCATTTATGTTCCTTCTGTTGTTGTATAGGAAATCAAAATCAATGCTACTTTACCTGGTGGGGCTCAATGGCACTTCATGTGAAGAACTAGAACGTTCAAATAACAAGCCATATTTTGCTGGCCAGACGTTTGCTACCTATAATAAATAAATATAGTTCAATTTTTACTAGAATGATATTTTACTAGAAGGATATGGGAGGGAGACCTGTAAACTTGGGGGGGGGGGGTTAGCACACATACTTGAAAGGGCAAGGAAGCTGTGTAATCTTTTCCTTCAATGCTGTGGATATTTATGCAAGAGCTCTGTAATATGCAGACACATTTTTCTACAACTTCACTGCTATCTGAAATTACAGAACAAATAAAGTTTTGAATTATAATACACACAAAATCAGCCTTTACTTTGTGCACTTGGTTTTGGAAGTAGTAATATTTCGAAATGAGTTCTTTTTCTACTGTATCCGAACACTGGCGATCATCATGGCAATCAGCCGTGAAGATTCTGAGAATATAATGCAGCGGCCTTTCATCTGCCTTCCATATCGCAGCATGACACCAATAGTACCACTGATCCAGTTCTGCGAGTCACTTTCTGGTCCTGAGCCTTTTTGGCACACAAAGTCCTCTTCAACCACAGGCCAGGACTGATGAAGCTGCTTCCCTCCATCAAGATGGATTTAAGTGGGATTTAATCCACATGGGGACCATCACCCTTCCCTGTGGACTTCAGCACCAAAGGCCTTTAGTCCTCTGGGTTGTCAGGTTAATTAATCACTGCCTGATATTCAAAATTGAGTTGGAAGCAGTATGGTTTATTACCATAGCAGATTTTCTTGAAATGAGTAGCACCCGGCAAATCCCAAACCCCAAACCACAAGACACAAACATTAAACTGACCTTCCATTTTCTTGGATTTATCCTGGGGTGTAGAGAAGTCACACCATAAGGCCTACGATACAAAAGTTTAGTGCTGAGTTTGGTTTCAAATATATATAAATACATATATTTAAAATTGTTATGCCTGGACATATCCATAGCCCAGCAAACTAAACTGAATCTCAGCTTCCTGAGATGGTATCCTACACAGACATGAGGGTAAATATTTATGTAGCCAAGATCACACATCCACACACATGACAAGGGACATCAATAGCCCAGGGGAAATACTATTTCTTGCAGAGGCAGACCACATATGCCCCCTACCAAATGGTGACTTAGCTCACTCAGTGGCCACAAAATACATACCAGCCCTATCTGGGTGTCCTGAAATTCAATTTTGTCAATATGCTTACAGGAGACCACCCAGCCCTACCCTGTCGGCTATTGCTTTCTTCACACAATGACTGACAATTTTGCATAGATTCCTGCTTGTGTGTAGACTCTATGTGCAAGAGCAAGCTCTGGGAATTTTGGATTCTAGGTTGCTTACATCCAAATAGAAACCTCTCCTCTTTAGACACATCTGTCGCAGCATGTAAAAAGTGACAGTAGAGGATTCAATTGGCCTACTCTAGTTGCAGCTTATTATGCTAAGGAACAAAATTTCAGCAATTCCCCATGCCAGATGATGACATCTCCCTTACACCCATGTTCTGTACTCAACAGGATTTGGGCCAGTTTCACAGAATACACTCATGTCCCTTCCTCCATAACTGATTTTTTTAAGCTAGAAAGTCAAAAACATTTCTTCATAGGGGTCCTTCTCTAGATATTTAGGCTGCCCTTTCTTTCTGCAGTGTTCCCACCTCTATTGTATTCTTGTTCAGCAATGGTACCAGAACAGTACCTTGCATTTGAAATGTTGGTCAGCTACAGATTTGAATAATGGAGGTATGATACTGGGATTTAAATGTTTGTCCTTTTCTCATGATGTCAACATGTTATTTGCCTTTTTGGCCACCAGCTGCATCCTGTAACAAAGTGCTCATCAATATATATCCATCCCCATCTCAAGATCTCTTTCTCAAACATTTAGCACCCGCTCAAATTCCACCACTAAATATGTGAACCTCAGTTTTTGTCTCACTGTGTAGTCTTTTGCACTTCCTTAGCAACACACTGCTAAACAAGTTCAAATAAGCTCCATACCTGGAGAACAGGACTGTCAACAGTAAATGCTTTATACACTGCAGAAGCCAGGCTTTTGCTTCCTTTGCTCCAAATAACCATGTTGCCAGCTGCATACAGTTCTTCATCATATTCGACTTCTTGCCCAACATCACTGATGCCTTTCCTTAACTGCCAACTTTCCTAAAAGAGAAGAAAAGATTAATAATATAATGAGATATGCTGCATCTTTGGCTAATATGTTTGTGCTTTAAAACATGAGCCAGTGGTAGACAAAGAATCTTTAATGTACCAAGTGACATTACATTAGTAAAACAAAACATGTCTTGTCCTAATTAGGATCTGAAGCTTTCCTGGCCTTAAACCAGGGGTTTCCAGCCTTTTTGTGCCATGGACCAGACCACACCCCCTCAGGCAGCTGACTGGGCTGGACACATGGTTCTCCCCCCCCCCCCAAAAAAAAACGCTTCTGCAAACTGCGACAGCCACAGGCATGTTTGCACAGGCGCATTTATGGCTGCCATAAGCACATCCGCTTCCGCTTCCAGGTATCATCGCCATGGGCCAGATGGAATGGCACCTCAGGCTGTAGGTTGTGAACCCCTTCCTTAAATACTTGGGTGCAAAGATGCTTTTTAAAAGATAAATATAAATTTAACAAGATATATCCTAATGTACAGAGCTAAGTAACTGTTTGACTTAGACAATTATTTTTTCACAAAAACAGCCTATTAGTTTTAATAAGGCATTCAACTACATGAAACTGCATTAAAACCACTAACTAAATCAATTGGTTGATTTGCACACAACCAAATGATATACTGTATCTTAAAACAATTAAGACAATGGACAGTTGCTGGCTGTGAAGAGCTCCATAAGGGCAGAATCCTACAGTATGCCTTTCATTGCCCAGTGTACTAGATTTGGTTTGCACTTCTCATGCACTTTAACACTGTATTTCTGCATATTTTAAATAGACACTGTTTTCAAAGAGTTGAGTAAAATATCATACTGAGTGAATCTCTTTTTGAAAGGAAATATAAGAAAAAATCCTGTTGAAGAATATTTCAAGGAAATACAAGTAGATAATTCAAAAAATTGATGTATGAAAATAAAAAGTGAGAAAACACACATTAGGTTCAGTAATGTAATTGTGCATTACATTTAGTAATGTAATTGTTAAGTATACTGTATAACTACAAAGAAACACATAAGTTTGAAAAAGAAGTCCATCAGTCTGATGTCTTTATTTACACAGCACACTGTTCTGATTTCTTAGTAGCAAACTGACCTAGCATTCAGTCCCTCACAGCAAGCAGGTATAGATGAGAATTTAACAACTCAAGATATTAAAAAAATTATTTACTTTGCAAACACACACTCCTCGTCTTTGCATTGCTAATATATTCAAAACATGTTCAAATGTGGCCTCAAAAAGCTCATCTAGCACAAATACCTTGTGTTTCTCATGAATTGTAACTTCTTGAAGGGACCCCACCAAACCAGCTGCTCCATCTGATGACCACAGTTCCGAGGCTGGTTGCAGCTGCCGAAGTTGCAGGTTCAATGCATTAGGATGGTGCTTGCAGTGGTCACGGCCAAAAGGGACAAACTCCTGCAAATCCCCTGCTGCAATCATCATTACTCTCTCTTCATAGATGTTCGACATGAGTTCTAAATATCAACATTATTTCTGAAGCAAAATGGAAGTACAAGATGAAACTATTCTAATGAGACATTTTACCACACCCACCACTATACAATCATTAGTAATTTTGCTATTCTCATCATTTATTTCCCTGACTGTGAGAGTGAAGGCCACCCAATAACATGTGAAACAGAATCTTGACAAGTTCATATCTGGTTACTCGAAAGGATCAACCAACATAAAGTGTTTAAAATGTTTGAACCAAGCATATTATCCCAAATTGTTGTGCCAAATACCTGGGACTGAATAACTTGGTAAGTAAAATGTATTGCCTTGTAATAATAGACTGGTAAGACTCATGTCACTTTGTTGCGTGAGACAGAGTAGAAAAAAAATCCAAACATCTTCCACATTGGCACACATATAGTACCTAAAGCTAGTAAAATTACTTCAGTACATAAAACAAAAAACTCCACAAATAACTACTCAAAGCATGACAGCAAAAATTCAGTAATTATAAATTAAGTAGCTAACAATCTGCTCTTTTTGAAAGCTCCAGATTCTTCACTATTGCACCCCATAGTAAAACTGGCTAATGACAAATACTGATTCCCGCTTTAACCACAGGGGATATGTTCCGAGACCTAGCAAAGATATCTGAAACAACAGATAACAAATCCTAACTTATAATGAAGACAGTAGCTTAATAATAGCTTTACACATTGAATTTTAGGACAGAGGTTCATGTATGTTTTTTGGACATTAGATAGATGGAAGCAAGAATTTACTGTACAGACCCTTCCACATGAGACCAAAAATTCCAGCAAAAATGGTCTTATCTGGATGACAGGAAAAATACCAAAATTAGTAGTGGAGAGCTAGGCACTTTTATAACTTTTTTGCCCCACCTAGAAGAGCCCTTCTTTCACTTTTCTGGAGTGCAAATTACAAAACATACAAGTTCACTCAGAAGAAAGCCCTATTATGTTCCTTTTTATCCTGTTTTGTTTCTAAATGAGCTTCAAATGGAGTTAACTATCTAATGTGTGCAGAGAACTGTAGCTTTGGTTGAGACATCCTAAAGTACTTTAGTTCCTCTCATTTGACCAAGTGTAAGATTAGTAGCAAGTTTGCTGTTGCCTGGGGAATGTCCAATTGTGGTTCAAAAAATAAAATCTACCACAATCCTCAAGGAGGCTCTTTCTGTATACCAACAACAAAGTCAAGAAGGTGGCTTCATTTTGGCAGTTTAAAGTCTGATCTGGACAAAAAAGATGAATTTTAACCTAAACATTTTTTTACTACACATTACACTTCCTATGCAAATGTATGTGTATTCCTTAGGGTAAACAGAAAGTGCCTCCTCAAAGATTGTGATATTTTTGAACCACAACCAGGCAAACCCTGTGAAATGGCAATCTTGTTCTGCGATCTAATCTTTCTCACACTAGGACAGGCAAAAGGAACTGCAGAATGAACTCACCAAAATGTGCTTTCATTTTGGCAGTTTCACATCTGGCTTAGACACAGAAGACAAAGAAGAATCGGGCAAACACTGGACAACGGCAACTGCATCCTGCCAGCTAATCTTTCTCACACTAGGTCAGGCAAAAGAAACTACAGAATGAACTCACCAAAAGGTGCCTTCATTTTGCCAGTTTCACGTCTGGCCTAGGCACTGAAGGGAAAAAAAAGAATCGGGCAAACCCTGGGCAATGGCAATCTTGTCCTGTTGACCAATCTTTCTCACACTAGATCAGGTGATAGGAACTATGGAATTAATTCACGAAAAGGTGGCTTCGTTTTGGAAGTTTCATTTCTGGCCTAGACACAGAAGAAATGTCTTCCTTTTTATCTTTGTAACTGTCCTTGTGTTCTGCTTCCAACCAGAAGTTGCCACTTGTCAGGGGCTAACTTTCCTTCAATTACATCAGTTTCCCCCAACCTTTAGGTTTTGGACTTCAATTCCCAGAAGCCTAAGTCAAATTCCCCAAAGAAGCACTGATCATCAGCCAATGTACTGACTTGAGGCTTCTGGGAATTGAAATCCAAAACCCAAAGGTTGGGGAACCCTGCTGTATTCCATAGCGTTGAAGTCCGTGATCCAGAGAGACCTGGACAATTTTTTAGCGGGAGTACAAATATTTATTTTACTTTACTCCTCCTCGGGAACACAGGAGCTATGATATAGCGACTATTCCGGGTTAATGAAAATGGATTAATTAAGGGCCATGCATGCCGAGGAAGCTGTGGAGAGCAGGCAGTATGGAGTCGCCTGAGGGAAGGCGGGAACACACCTTCCAGGACTACTAGGGACCCGCAATGAGACTCGGGGACTCACGGACCTGAGTGACACAGGAAAGGGCGATCGGCTGCGGGCCTGGGCTCCAGCGGCTCCTCCCCGTGTCTCTCCTTAGTTAGACGGCGACAAAACCAGGAGCCGCTGCAACGTGATTCCCCTGCTCAGGTTCTCAGACGGGCGCCGCCATCTTGAAACTCCCACCACCCCCCGCGGCAGGGCGGGACTAACGGCTGTCACTCTCGCGACCTGGTCGAGGGAGAAATTCTATTGCTGGGCAGGCCAGAAGCCATTGTACCGTCGGCCGTTCTACCGTCGCTATGGCAACTGAGGCCTGGGCGAGGAGAGGGAACTGAGTCCTTGCCGCCGTTTCTATGGGCGACGAATGGACGGGGAGGCTGTTGCTATGGAAACAGGATCTCGGCGAGGAGGAAAGGGTAAAAAGTTGCAACCCGGTGGCGGTTTAGAAGACCGCTTATTTTGTGAGTGAGTGAGTCGATCTTAAATAGGTAGGGTAGGATGGATGCAGCCACAGGTGTCCTGAGATGAAACAGGGTGAAAGTAACGTAGTAACTTTTATTTTCCAACTCTTTGGGTAACAAGGAGTTTAAAAGATGCATTAAAAAAAATCATGCAAAAAAAAAAAAGAACTAATTACAAAGTAAGATTTGTGTTTAAATTTATTAAAGGGTAGAAAGAAACTTAGAATACTGTATACCAGTAGCTATTAATCATTTACTTCTTCTGTATCTATTCTAGGCCAGACCAGTGGCGTCGCGCAGCATTGAGCCGCCTGGGGCGAAGAAGAAAATCATTTCAAAGCCTTCAGCTAAGCTAGTGGTTCTTAATGGTGGCAGCAGATTCCACACATCTGTTGAAGCTGTCCCAAACTGGACCCATCATCCAGAAGTACCAGGCTACAACTCTTATTCTCCCAGGTGGCAGGCAGTTTACTGGGTGGGGACAATGTGCAGTAGTCAGTGGCGTCGCGCAGCGTTGAGCCGCCTGGGGCGAAGAAGAAAATCGCCGCCCGCCCGCCCCCCGCTCGCTGCCCCCCCCCCCCACCGCTCGCCCCCCCCCCAGGCAGAAGGCGCTCCCTCCCCTGCTGAATAGTGGGCACCCCCCCCCCCTGCCAGCCCGCCGCCAGAAGTTCGAAAAAGGTAAAGATCGCGGCTCGACTGCGGGGGTTAGCTGGGATCCCGAGGGTTCCCCCCATCCTCGCCTAATCCCCGCAGAGCCGTCCGCGTGCACGCCCGAGGATTCAAAAGGGTAGGAATACCCTTTCGAATCCTCGGGCGTGCGCGTGGGCAGCTCTGCGGGGGTTAGGCGACGATGGGGAAAACCCTCGGGATCCCAGCTAACCCCCACAGTCGAGCCGCGATCTTTACCTTTTTCGAACTTCTGGCGGCGGGCTGGCAGGGGGGGGTGCCGGCCCACCCACCCAGCCAGCTTGCCGTCAGACTGGGCGCTCGTCGGGGGGGGGGTGGCGCCATAGCGGGGAGCCCCTGGCTGCTGGCTGGGTGGCTGGGGGGGAGGAGGTGGGCAGCGCGCGCGTGCAGGACTTCCCAGGTGGAGGGCGAGCCTTTTGCTGGTGATCGCTGCTCGCCTCCGTGGCCGTCCCATTGGCTTGGGTACTCCTTTAACCGGCCTCGGTCGCCAGCAACCGAGGCCGGTTAAAGGAGTACCCTAGCCAATGGGACAGAGGCGAGCAGCGCTCGCCAGCAAAAGGCTCGCCCTCCACACACCTGGGAAGTCCTGCACGCGCGCGCTGCCCACCTCCTCCCGCCCAGCCACCCAGCCAGCAGCCAGGGGCTCCCCGCTATGGCGCCACCCCCCCGACGAGCGCCCATTCTGACGGCAAGCTGGCTGGGTGGCTAGGGGTGGGGGGGAGGAGGTGGGCAGCGCGCGCGCGCGCGCGTGCAGGACTTCCCAGGTGTGTGGAGGGCGAGCCTTTTGCTGGCGAGCGCTGCTCGCCTCCGTCCCATTGGCTAGGGTACTCCTTTAACCGGCCTCGGTTGCTGGCGACCGAGGCCGGTTAAATGAGTACCCAAGCCAATGGGACGGAGGCGAGCAGCGCTCACCAGCAAAAGGGCCGCCCTCCGCCTGGGAAGTCCTGCTTCCTTCCTAAGCCCAGGCAGAGGGAGGAGGCCAAAGTGGTGAGGACATTTTGCCGCCCCCTGAAAGCCGCTGCCCGGGGCATCCGCCCCCCCCCCGCCCCCCCCACGCTACGCCACTGGGCCAGACATAAAACTGCCAAAATCAAGGCACTTTGGGGGAAGTTCATTCTACAGTTCCTTTTGCCTGACCTAGTGTGAGAAAGATTTTTGTTGTTGTTCAGTCGCACAGTCGATTCCGACCCTCTGCGACCCCATGGACCACTGACCGCCAGGCACTCCTGTCCTCCACCATCCCCCTCAACTCGCTCAGTTCTGTGCCCATTGTCTCCACAATACCATCTAGCCATCTCATCTTGGGCCGTCCCCTTCCTCTTTTGCCCTCGACCCTTCCAAGCATCAAGGCTTTCTCAAGTGAGTCTTCTCTTCTCATTTGATGTCCAAAATACTTTAGCTTCATATTTACTATTTGACCTTCTAAGGAGCAGTCAGGGTTGATTTTTTTCTAAGATCAACCTATTTGTTCTCCTTGCTGTCCAGGGTACTCTCAAAACTCTCCTCCAACACCACATTTCAAAGGCATCTATTCTTCTGCACTCAGCTTTCCTAATGGTCCAGTTCTCACAACCATACATTACCACCAGGAATACCACAGCTTTGACTGTGCGAATTTTTGTTTGCAAGGTGATGTCTCTACTTTTCACTATGCTCCCCAGGTTTCTCATCGCTTGCCTCCCAAGAATTAGTCGCCTTTTTATTTCATGGCTGCAATCACCATCTGCAGTGAGCTTAGATCCTAAGAAGGTAAAATCTGTCACTGCTTCTCCTTCTTCCCCATCTATTTTCCAGGGACTGATAGGGCCTGTTGCCATTATCTTGGTTTTCTTGATATTGAGTCTCAAGCCAGCTTTTTCACTTTCTTCTTTCAACCTAATTAGGAGCTTCTTTAGGTCCTCGTCACTTTCTGCCATTAGGATGGTATCATCTGCATATCTCAAATTGTTGATGTTTCTTCCAGCAATTTTGATCCCAAATTGTGATTCCTCCATTCCTGCATTGCGCATTATGTGCTCTGTGTATAAATTGAATAAGCATGGTGACAAAATTAGCCGGCGCAAAAAGGTTGCCATTACCAAGGTACCCCAGATTGTAGTTCAAAAATAACAATCCTCAAGGAGGCTCTTCTGTGTACCCCATAACTATTAATGATAAATTGATATGTGTGATGAAGGCTAGAACGGGGTTGTTAAAAATAGAGAGATTTAAAGATACTGTACATGGGAAGAATTTATAGAATTTGTCTTATTGAAAGGGAACAGTCAGTACATGAAACAATGTGGGGTTTTTGTTTTGTTTTTGTTTGTTTTTTTGAGAGAGAGAAATGGGATGTGGTAAGTAAATGAGATAAAGGAAAAGAAAAAAGAATAGAAATTTGCAATATCCTGAAGGTAGTGGGAGTGGGTAATTTGTTCTTATGTTTGTGATTTGTGTACAGTATATTGGTTTATTTTATGTCAAGATTAAATTAAAAAATATTTTAAAATTGTGTTTTGAGTATATCCTGAAAAGAAGAGACAAAATTGCTATACAGTATAGATATAGTGAGTCATGTTTCCTAATTACTCTCAAAAAGCATTTTAGCAAGGATTTTCCCATGTTTATGCAATTCTTATACAGTAATACCTCATATAACATTAGTATCGAATAACACGAAAATCGCATAACATCAAGGAATCTGGGGGGAAGAATTGCATCAGATAACATTAAGATCCTATGGGATGCTTCAGATAACAACCGCGAAAGCCTGTGTGGTTACAATGTATCTCTATGGATCCCATAGAGGATCAGATAACACTAAAAATCATATAACACGAAGACTTGTGGAACCAGGTTTTAGTGTTATATGAGGTTTTACTGTAGTATTCTTCCTCACATAGTCACAGTCTGCAAAAAAAGGGGGGAAGCAGGGCAACAAGTTGGATTTTATAATTTGCATTTTAAAATGTTACAAATACCTACTGTTTAATTTTCAAACACAGCAATAAGTTAACAGGAACTAATTTCAAAAAGTAATATTCCAAACTAGAACCTTAAGTGATATAATGTGCAAAATGTGCTAGGCTGGAATCTTCTTGTGTGACTTTACTATGTTGACATCATTACCTATGGCCATCTTGGGAAGGTTAAAAGTTCCTAGAGGCCACCTGCCCCTCAGGTTTCAAACCAGGACCAGAGGCAACAATTTTCTAGCTTTAAATTGTTCCCCATCCTGTTCTATGGCTACAGAAGGCAGCCCCAGGACTAAGGACATGAGCTAGGAACAGTTTTATTTTATCAAAACAGCGCCTCGTATATGTCCAGCATTCTTGCAAGCTTTTGGGGCTCACATGAGCCATAGACCCTATTCAATATTTATTTATTTGTTCAGATTGATATTGCCGACCACTTGCCATGCAAACTAATTTTTATTCATTCTTTAAGATAATTTATTTGTCACATGATTTTCTTGAGACTCCCTGGGGAAACTGTGTCAAGTTAACAGATGTTAGTATTCAGAGTTCAGAATAAATTATGTTCTCTTTTGCTGTGAAAGTGCTGATAAGTTTAGCTATCAGATTGTGGGAGCTCCTTAGAAGGTCAAATTGTAAAGATGAAGCTAAAGTACTTTGGACATCAAATGAGAAGAGAAGATTCACTTGAGAAGGCCTTGATGCTGGGAAGGGTAGAGGGCAAAAGAAGAAGGGGGAGGCCAAAAATGAGATGGCTAGATGGTATTGTGGACGCAATGGGCACAGAGCTGAGCGAGTTGAGGAAGATGGTGGAGGACAGAAGTGCCTGGCGGACAGTGGTCCATGGGGTCACAGAGAGTCGGAATTGACTGTGCGACTGAACAACAAAAAACAATGTTCTGTTTGGTTTCAAGAGTACCTGTTGCTAAATTAACATTTGTTGTCCTGATGTTCTGAACAAGTGCACCTTTCATATTTCAATGCACTCCTCTGAACTTCATTATTTCCCTCAATGTTACATCATTAGTTCAAGTAGTTTTTACCTAGAGGAATACAAAACAATTGTTCGAGAGTATTGAATAAAGTTCAGCTGTGTGAAAACCCTCTTCATGGTGGCAAGCCCCAGAAGCATATCCAGCAAGTTAACATGCCATGCAGTGTTGGTAGCAATTTGTGCTTTGGACTGTGGTTTTTCATTCAGACTTGTATGATGAAGCAATGAATGTGCTAGCCACCCCATTCAGCTCTAGCAACCTAGTAGTTTTCTGAATTTGGCCAAAATAGAGAAAAGTTCTTTATTTTGAAAGACATTTTTAAAAGCCTATTCCCAATTCACCAGAGAACAATGTGCAACGTTCCAGTGCTTCCACCTGGCAAAAATATGAAGACCACATTCACAAACTCAAACCCTCATATTTCTAGTTCATTAACTGAGAACTGAGTATGGGTCCATTTAGCCATCTACTACTAGAAAATAAAAAAACCAAAGCTGACTTAACATTATGCTATTGAAAACAAGCAAGAGAACATTACTCTGTCAACTCCATATATTCAGCATTCCTGCAAGATTTTTTTTGTAACACTACTTATTTACTGTATGTGTTTTACATATTTTATGATGTTTTAAAGTTTTGTATTCATTTGTAAGTTATTTTGTTGTTGCCATCCTATGTGGTCTTTTGGCCATAAAGGCAGTATATAAATTGAATTGAATAAATAAGTAAATAAAATAAATACTCTTTTTAGAGAGGTAATTATATCAGTCTTTTCCAGTAAAACATAAATAACCAAGTCATGTGGCACTATAAATACTAGTGTATTTATTTCCATTTAGCCTTGACTTAGTAGGCTTAATTCCATGACAGTGTGTACTACAATAAATTGTCTCTAAAATCCATAAGACTCTTGTTAAAGATGCTTAATTTTTTTTAATGTTGTGATATATCAACAATTAAACTCACAGGAACGGCAAGAGAATCTTAGCTGTTATATGCAGCTACCAGTGAGACCTGAGTTCATCTCCTACACCAGAGATGCCCAAACTTTTTGGGCTGTGGGCCGATCATGTGGTTCAGGGAGCTGGTCACTAGGGGCCGGGTGCGGCCCCCGATGCCAATTCATCCAGCCCACAAAGCCCTCGTCGCTCCTGGAAGCTGAAGTCAAACACATTCCGCTTCCAGGAGCGATGAGGGCTTTGTGGGCTGGATGAATTGGTGTCGGGGGCTGCCCCCAGCCCCCGGGCCTTAGTTTGGGCACCACTGTCCTACACAGTAACTAACACTGAGAATTGAATTCCTACAGATCTTTGGTAACAAACTTTGAAGTGGTTTAGAAAACTAGTTTGTTCTGAACATGTAGTGAAATTGGAGGAGCATGTAATGATGCTTGGAGGAGGGCCAATATTGTCCTTATCTTCAAAAAGGAGGATCCAAGGAAATACACCTGAAAATAAACACCATAAAAGACAGTCTAAATTGTTTTGTGAGCAGGATATACATTCCTTCTTATTTCCTTCTTGCAGATGAAAATAGAACCATTCAAAATCTTTCTTCACTGCTCTGTAAGAGGATAACTGAGGTAAAAGGGTATATTGCCATATGAAAATTAGACTACCGTCTGTCAGATCTGCTTTGATTTGGATTCCTGCATTGAGCAGGAGGTAGGACTTAATGGTCTCATAGACCCCTTACAACTCTATTATTCTGTGATTCTATAAAAGCACACAACATTCTGTTTGTTTGTTTGTTTTCTCTTAGATAAAGACCAAACAGTGTCTTTAAGACTAGTTTACTCTGAGATGCTTTAAATAGGGATACCCTTAATTATGTTTCAGACATCTAGCTCAGGCGTGCTCAGCATTTTAAAGCTGGGAGATGGGTCAAGCTCCCTCAGACAGCTTCGAGGACCAGATGGCCATTTTGCCCTTCCTCCACCACATGGCACTTCCAGGTGTGGTGGAGGGCCCACATGAAATGGTGCCAGGGTCCACATCCAGCCTGTGGGCCACAGGTTAAGAATTCCTGATCTAGCTGGTGCAACATTTTATAGCTTTTCTGTTGGTGAATAATGAGGAGAACTTTCCAAAGGGCTAGCTGTGTTGCTGCGTGACCCAGTAATGGGGAAAATCTGAATGGATCTGCTGTGAAGTCATATCTGGAAAGTAAGCCAATCTTGAGCCAATCACACAGTTATCAGCAGGGAGAGGGGAGGAAATCAGTCTTGGTTTCAGGTTGTTAAGTATTTAGACCCACTCTTCCCTATACCTGGTATCTGGGCCTGCTTGTTTCTTTCTTCCATTCCTGTTCAGTTTCTTTCTTTTCCCCTCTCTTTTAAAGACTAGGGCAGCTAAGTGACCAAAGAGAAGGAGAAGAAAAGCAAGGAATCAGCAGTGGAGGACGTTTCACTTGAGCTTTGTTTTCAACTTGTTAAGATAGCTCTGCTAGGACAATCCAGGTATGCAGGATGCATGGTTGAGAGCACAGCCACCTTAAAACGTCTTCATCTCTCTAGCATGTTTTTGTTCTTTTCTTCTTCCTCTTGGTCTCTTAGCTGCTCTAACACCAAATTAGGGAACATGACCTGGCCCCCAGCTTTAAAACGTTGAGAATTCCTGCACTATCAGAACCATACTTCCCACATACATAAGTTAAGTAGACTTACAGTTGAGTTTTACATCAGCATTGGTGACAAGAGAGGGGATGTCCCTAAAGTTTGGAACAGCAGCCAGTTTATGGACTGCAGGACAAGTCATATGGCCTACATTTCCTCCAGTATAGAGAAATGGAACTCAAGATAAATTGCCAGAAGATTGCCACTGCCCTATTACATCCACTGTCCATGTCAGATGTCACTGGATGTCACTGTATCAGCAGAATACGTCACAAAGCATCCCTTTCAGTTGTAAAGATCATGGTGGAAAACTCAGTGGATGTTGTTTGAGATAAGATGAGCATGCACTTTTAAATATTCTTCATCTGTGTCTAGGACAGACGTGAAACTGCCAAAATGAAGCATATCACAGAATAAACAACAAAAATTCTGTAGCACTTTGAAGACTGTTCGTCTTACTGTTAGTCTTCAAAGTGCTAAATTGTTTTTGTTTTGTTTATTCACTAATAGGTTTGCAACACAGACTAACATGGCTACTATTTTTTTTTTAAAATCCAACTGCCAAAATGAAGGCACCTTTTGGTGTGTTCATTCTGCAGTTCGTTTCACCTGACCTAGTGTGAGAAAGATTAGCTGGAAACACAAGGTTGCTGTTACCAGAGTATGCTTGATTGTGGTTCAAAAATACCACAATCTTCGAAGAGGCTTTTCTAAAGATTATATCCATTTATTAGACTGTTAGGACTATATTCCACCTCAGGAACATCACAGAACTCTCCCTGCCTGCAGGAGAGGGGGAATGAGGGCCAGCTGTGTGGACCAGCTAGCTCAACCATAAAGACCTTGCTGCTACTGCTATTGCTGCCTTCATGACCACCTCAGGAACATCACAGAACTCTCCCTGCCTGCTGGAGAGGGGGAATGAGGGCCAACGGTGTGGACCAGCTAGCTCAGCCATAAAGACCTTGCTGTCTCTCTTGACTGTATTGTATTTTTACACTGTATTTTATTGTATTGTTTTTTCTTTTATGTAAAATTTATTGATTGTGTTATCTGTGCTGCATCTGTTGTTCTATTTTTATATTATGCTGTATTTATATTTGAGATTGTGATACTGTATATGTTTATGTTATGTGAGCTCCTCTGAGTCGCCTCAGTGAGGTGAGTAGAGGGGCATATAAATCTAATTTAATAATAATAATAATAATAATAATAATAATAATAATAATAATAATAATAATAATAATAATAATAATAATAATAATAATAATAATATTCATCAGCACTCTGAATGAAGTCTAGAAATCAACACAAAGCCAATGCAATACATTTTTTAATGCAGCAAATCTAATAAAGAGTTTTGTGGCATATTAAAAACTAAAATATCAAGGACTGTCAACTGCTGCATATGTAATCTTTGTTGGAATTGCTGCAACAGATTGCAGACCCAGGGTGCAACTACACTGACAAATGATGCAGAAAATGCTCCAGGATTTATACGGCTTGATTCACATGATTTTCCACTGGACTACATGACATAAAAGTCAATGTGAAGCCGCTTGGAGTCTCTCCTCCCATCCTTTGTTTTTTATTTCCACTACTGGAGGTTCTGTTGTTTGGAATTAAATATATTTCCATTTGTTTACGCAGTGTGGTTCCTTGAGCTGATGTGAAGGGAGTTGTAGTTATTGTATTTAAAGCCATTCCAGCTGGCTACAGCAGCCGCCAGAGAGGCAGAGTAAATGCGGAAACTGGAAGATGTTAAGATATCAATTGACACATGCAAGTCAATTGATATCAACACACATGCACACCGAGCCAAGCAGCCATTTTGTGCTTGGAGCCCGCATGCGTCATGTGGCCGAAGAGGCGACCGAACCAGTCGCCTAAAAAAAAAAAAGGTAACCACCCCGGGTGGTCTCCTGGTAAGGTTACTACCCCCCACCCCCGGAGACCACCCAGGATTGTTACCACCGGTTCTACAGAACCGGGGAGAACCGGCCCATGCCCACCATTGGAGTGAACTCTTGTTTCTGTTACAGCACCTGCCAACCTAGCGGTTCAAAAGCAAGAAATTGCAAGTAGATAAACAGGGACCACTTTGGTGGGAAGGTAACAGCGTTCCGTGCACTCTGGTGTCTAGTCATGCCTGCCACATGACCACGGAAATGTCTGCAGAAGCAGACAGCACTGGTTCTTCGGCTTTGATTCAGAGATGAGCACTGAACCCTACAGTCGGAAAAGACTGGCTTTCGAGCAAGGGAAACCTTTACCTTTACATATTCACCAAACTATTTAACCTCTAATTAGAACTTTTGAGTCTCAGTTCAGCTGCCTGAGACTACAGATGAATAGGAACATTTATCTCCTGGACTCCCAAAAACCACATGTTTAAAATAAAGAGACAAAACTATACCTCTCCACTTGGGGTCACTAGATGGCAGGCAACCAGCATTTCCATTTACAGTATTACTGCAGATTTCCCCCCAGAAAGGATTACAACATCATGGTCACATTGCACTCAGTGGCATAGCACCAGTTGTTGTTTTTTTAATAAAAAGCCTGTGATATTCCCTGTTTGAGTCCTTGTCCACCCAGGTCTTAAAACGGGAGCTATTTCAGTAGACTCCCATTTTCTTTTTTTTTTCTTTTTTTAAAATATTTTTAATTAGGTATATAAAGCAAACAAATATAAAAGTACATGAAAACAATAGAATATGCAAAAAAAAGAAGGGAAAAAAAGAAAAGATAACATAAGTAACCATACTTTACCCATGAAGAAAATATAAGTAAACATCACTCATAGACTCCCATTTTCATGGTGTCAGTAGGTAGGGTTTGTGCTATTTTTTGGGATCTGGAGTTCATTGTTCTTTTAAAGAAAGGCAAATGAACACTAAAGCAATATAAATCTGAACAAATAAATAAAATAAATAAAGTTTAGACAAGATTACAACAGTATAAGAAGGCCTTGGGGAAATGAGGGGACCATTTTCTGCTGTTTGCAAGAGGAACTGGGCAAGGAAGTTACCTTCCATTCCTACATTTCTCCAGAACTTCTCATGTGTAAAAAGACAAAACTATTTCAGCAGCAAAATAGTTTATCTTTTGTTAGGCAGGATGAAGTGATTGTTCCGAACAGTAGGTGTTGACTGAGGGAATAGTGAACTCATTACTACTCTTCTTCCTCTTCCTCTTCTTGTGCCGTATCCAGTTCAGAATATTAGGTGGCCATCATCATGGCGATCCACCATGAAGACTGTCCTGAGACTATAATGCAGTGGCCTTTCATCTGCCTTCCGCATCGCAGCATGACACCTGGAAGTTATTTCTATGTGGCTAAATAAACAAGAGACTTGGGCTGTCCAATCCAACCCATTTGGGGTTCAGGTAAGATCAGAAAAGCTCTAAACAAGCATGCCATGAAATCTTACCACTTCAGAGAATTCACTATTTAACAGGTAAAAAAGGTTCCCTGAATTCCTGGGGTAATTCAGCATTCAACAGTTAATGCCAAAAAGATTTGACCACTACTGCCCAGTGATTGGGAGAGAAAGAGGGAGGGAATAATAGGCCAATGCTTCTCTCCTGCTATCTATTCCTTTATCTGCTTATTTCCCCATTGCACCTTCTCCCAAACCCTAAGGAAATTTGGAAGCCAGAGAGAGAAAGATAAGAAAAGCTCTCAACAAAGGGAGGAAAATGGAAGCCAGCAGTTTTTGGTCTTTATGTGTTAGCTTTCATGATTAGACTGTCTGTCTTGTCTTCCCATTGAGGCCTATGCCAGTTCATTTTTTATTTTCCATATGGTTCCCCACATGAGAGCCTTGTCATGGCGTGGGGGCTTGAGCAGTCTAACTAGGAAGTGTTGCCCATCTCTTGTCAATGATGTTAGGCTGGGACTAAAACTCACCAAAGTGTCCTCTGTTGGCTCCCTTGGGCAAGGTGGAAGCGATGACACATCATGGTCTGCCTAGCCAGTGGGTGGCGTGATATTTAAATAGATAAAAACTGCATGCAGATGATTGCTCAAGCCCATTTGCATGTGTGGAATGTCACTGCAGCGAGGTCTATCAATGTGCGGACTCCTCGCTGAATGACGACTCCAATGTATCCAAGGTATTCCCATTTGGGGGTCAGGTCACTCATACCCATTTCATTCCTGAGCTGCTTCCCCATCTACCTCCTCCCCATCTGTGACTAAATCTGGCTTTCCTCTCTAAAATGTGCTCTCGGGAATCCATCAGTCTTGGATACCTTGGAGTTGTTATTCAGCAAGGAGTCCACACATTGATAGACATCTCTGCAATGACATTCCACACATGCAAATGGACTTGAGAAATCAGCTTGAGAACTTCTATTTGTATCAGATAGAGTGAGGATGGGCAATACTCTGCCCTCATTGAAGCCAGTTTTGGAACATGTGCTGCTTGTCAGTTGCTGCTGTTTACAAACCAGTTGCTGCTGTTTACAAACCACACTTCTGCAAATCACTGGTGGTAACTCAAATTTCACTTCTTTTTCTTCCTTTCCAGAAGGGAAGAGGTTGTTCCCATTGGCATGGAATACAGAGATACATGCTAGCACCATTTTGTACCACAGAGTCATGCCACAGTTAATACCAAATTTGTTTAAATTTCAGTGCTGCTGCTATTGAAGAGCACCCCATGTGGCACCCAGATGGCCAGTCAATCAGTGCAACCATTTCCTCCTTTTTTCTGCATGGGACGGACGGACGGACGGACACACACACACACACACACACACATTTTTAAAATAAAATGCCTTTTTCACCAGCTCAGGGGTATTCTATTTTAGTCATAATTTTGTAAGGTCCATGGCTAGACTCAACATTGAAAGCAGATGGTGCCAGTCCTGAGTTTTGGCAGAAACTACAGTGTGCATACAGGGTTTTCCTGACAGGCAAGTTGATGCAGAAGAAGTTCTCTGTATCTAGATCATTATGAGCAGATGTTTGTGATTACAAATGGTTTGGAAGGCACTAGATTCCAGCACAAACCAGCCAAAGGAAAGACCAACCCACCCACTCACCGTGTTTGCTATTAAAAGTTAAACTAAAATAAAAATCATTGCTGAGCTTCAGGCTTCATTTCTTGATTGTGCATTTGTAGAATCATATGCCTTTAAGGATTTTTTTTTTTAAGTCATGCCCTGTAGGGAGAAAAAAGCAAAACAGAGAACTGAGGTTGGATAGAAAAGAAGCATTTTCCATTCTTTGTTCTTAAAATAGCTGTTTTATAATTTGTTTTATATTTGCCTTCTGAGGGTCAGACTTGATTTTATGGCAGTACAGTATCATCTTTGGGTCACTATTAGGTCGCTTTGTTTTCCTAGTATTTCAGATTTCTAGCTATACTGTATCAAGCTTCAAATGGAAAGCATTTGAGAAAATTACATTTTTGGAAGACAGCCCATCAAATCCTCCATCCAGCGTGGTCTACGTTTGTAGCCAAAACTGTAACAGTGGGGCAACAGAGATGTACTGTATTCCTAAATTGCAACCTCAGCTGTCCCTTTCCTCTAAAACAGCCTTCTTCAGACATGGTTGTTCTTGTATTGCTGTGATTAGAAAGAAGACAAGGGGGAGCAATAGCAATTACACTTATATACCACCCCATAGCAGTTAGAGCATTCTCCAGGCAGTTCACAAGATCGTTAGCATTTTGCCTTCAACATGCTGGGTACTCATTTAACCAACCTCGGAAGGATGGAAAGTTGACTCAACCTTGATCCCTGTCAGCAGTTTGGGCTGTAGTTAAGACGCTGAACTCCACAACTGGAAGGTCAGAGTTTGATTCCCAAGTACTGCATGACGGATTTTGCTCCCGTCTCTGTCCCAGCTCCTGCCAATCTAGCAGTTCAAAAGCAAAAAATTGCAAGTAGAAAAATAGGTACCATTTAGGGGGGAAGGTAAACAGCATTCCGTGCACACCAGTGTTGAGGCATGCCTGCCACATATCCATGGAAACATCTGCAGACGCAGACAGCACTGGCTCTTTGGCTGTAAACAGATAAGCACCGAACCCTAGAGTCAGATACGACTGGCTTTTGAACAAGGGTGACCTTTTACAAACGTTTAGCCACTGCACCTCAAGAGCTCAACCCTCACCTCCCCCTGGAAACACCTAGCACCCTCCATGGCCAGCCCTAGCATTAGGCAGCGTGAGATAGCTACCCCAGGCATCAGATTTCAGATTACCTAGAAAGCCAACAGATTATTAGATTGAAAAAATAATGTATTTTATTTTACTGACAAAGAGACAGGGAGGTTCTTACGGGATTAGTTTTTGCTTCAGGTGCTGCAGAAACCTGGCTGCCTTTTGCAGATGGAGCCCTGTTCGCTCCTTTGCCTCAAATAGCAAAATATCTTGGACCTGTTCTGGACTCATTAAAGATGCCAATTCTGTGCATTAAATTTATTATCCACTACCACCATCCCCTTGCTTTAGAGGAAAATGGCAGCAATTCAGCTCTGCTGCTCTTACCTCTTGACTGCTTCTGGAGCTGCCAAAGGCGCATGCCTTTTCTTAGCTGCTGATTACTTCAAGATGTTAGAGGTTTGCAAGGGCTCTAAACGAACAAAGCAGAAATTCAATGCATTGCCAATAGTACAGTTTGGAATGTAGCCCAAGAAGAATTTATTTAAGAGTTAAAGGCATATGGGAGGGAAATTGCTAGCTTTTCTCTTCCTCCTTCATTTTCATTTATCTTTTTTAAAAAAGGCACTCAATATGCAAGCCACACTACACATTTTAGGGAGTTCTACTGAATGAAATCAGCTATAATGCTAGAGAAAGACAGTCTTGGATTCGTGCCATAATCTCGAAGGTGTCACAAGCTTTCTGCTTGTTTACTGTCATTAGAACTAACACTAAGTACAGAAAACATTTACCTCCAAAAATAACACAATGCTAGCATGTTCTTTAAGGTGTTGGACTGAGACTAGACATCAGGACTCCAGATCTAATTAGGGTATGATGCACACTGATGAGCAAACTTTCTTTGATCTTTATGTTTCATCACAATCTCCCTAATCTTACATTCTTGGAGGAAAGGTGGAATAACTGTTGTTATTATAATCAGACAATTTTTAAAAATCAAATCTTGATGCATGATTGATCTAAGGCTAAAGGTGCACATTACATTTTCTACATACCACGTTGCAAAACATTTTCTTGTTTTGTATTGAAAAGTAGCTGGGACTCTAGCATGTGGGTTTAAGTTATAACTGTTCTAAAATTGGACCTGGAAGTACATCAAATATATTTTGTTGTTCAGTCGCACAGTCGTTTCCAACTCCCTTTGTGACCCCATGGACCACTGCCCGCCAGGCACCCCTGTCCTCCACCATCCTCCTCAACCCGCCCAGCTCTGTGCCCATTGTGTCTACAATACCATCTAGCCATCTCATTTTTGGCCGTCCCCTTCTTCTTTTGCCCTCCACCTTTCCCAGCATCAAGGCTTTCTCAAGTGACTCCTCTCTTATTTAATGTCTTGAGTTGAGTCATTTGATGTTTTGAGTTTTGATAATACCCTGGACAGTGAGGAGAACGGATAGGTCAATCTTAGAAGAAATCAACCCTGAGTGCTCCTTAGAAGCTCAGTTAGTAAAGATGAAGCTAATGTACTTTGGACATCAGATATATAAAATGTCTAATAGGATACTATGCATTTGAAAGATCTGCTTTTAAAACCACATACAGTAATACCTCATATAACATTAGTATCGAATAACACTAAAATCGCATAACATCAAGGAATCTGGGGGGAAGAATTGCATCAGATAACATTAAGATCCTATGGGATGCTTCAGATAACAACCGCGAAAGCCTGTGTGGTTACAATGTATCTCTATGGATCCCATAGAGGATCAGATAACACTAAAAATCATATAACACGAAGACTTGTGGAACCAGGTTTTAGTGTTATATGAGGTTTTACTGTAATTGTATCCAACAGATGGCTTCTGATTGTTGGAACACTTCATTTTTGACTGTCCCTTCCCCAACTCAGTTCAGCCCTCTTTGACCCATGTCATGTGCATGGGAGACCCTCTGCAGCAGCATGAAATACAGAGGCTGCAAAAAAAATGTATATAAATTTTAAGGAAGAGGGGAAATCTGTATTAAAACTGTAATACTCAATATATACTGAAAACAAAAGATGAATACAAGTCACATTTGACTTCTGTAATTACAAGAGGTGCTCAAAGTGATTACCATCAGCATCCAGACATTTCCAATTATGGCGAACTACTGCTTGAGCAACATTGACCAGTGTTCACTTGTATCGCTGTGCATGCCTTTTCTATTCCTTCCCAAAGTACTGCCAGTGTAGGCAGTTTTTCTACAGTAAAGGTAAAGGTCACCCTTGCTGGAAAGCCAGTCTTTTCTGACTCTAGGGTTCAGTGCTCATCTCTCTTTCATAACTGAAGAGCCAGTACTGTCTGCTTCTGCAGACGTTTCCATGGTCATGTGGCAGGCATGACTAGACACCAGGGTGCACATAATCCTGTTTACCTTCCCACCAAAGCTGTCCCTATTTATATACTTTCAATTTCTTGCTTTTGAACTGCTAGGTTGGCAGGAGCTGGGACAGAGACCGAAACTCATTCTGTCCTGCAGTATTCAAGTACTGTATCGAACTGCTGACCTGCCACCTCCCAGTCAGCGTCTTAGCCACTTGAGCCACTGCAGTCCCTTTCTACAGTGTACATCTTTTAAAGTCCCCCATAGGTGTTAAAGTGCCCCATAGGGATGTTACGTCAGAAGAATGTGAGGGAACCTCTTCATCCTATTGTTCTGGCAAATTATCATCAAGGTAAGCTTTCACATCTCTGTGGAAGTGTGTTGGGGTGCCATCTTATTGGATGTAAAATCGACCATTCCCAAAAGTACAAATTGCTACCATAATTCAATTCAATTTTGAAAAGTAAGACATAGATAACATTTTGGCACCCTCTGTATATCAGATGTCTGTAGCATAGGAAGATCAATAAACACTGATTTGTCAAGACATTAATGGATACAAGACATTATCCAAAATTCTCTTGCATTGTTATGCTGTTCTAACACTAATGGCATAACATTTTGATGTGGGCTACAACAAACTAAAAATAACCATAGATAATGTTACTTACTTAGTCACATGGTTCACATGCATCATATATTATCTATGGTGATTTCCTAACCAGAGGCAATCCACTTCAAAAAGCTATGCCATCAACATTATGGCAACATTACAGGACAAGTTGATTTTGGACAATGTAAAGTACAAATGAAAAGATTGTAGATAATGGCCATACATATGGTTTACACTAGTAACAGGGAGCAGCTGACTTCCCTCTTGACAATTTAATCACCTTCCCTGCTCAGCAGAGGGCAGGGGAAGCGAAAATATTGATTGTATGTAGACTAATGCTGATGTGCTACATCACTGATTTAAAAATAATAAAAAACATTGCTTTCTTTTAAAGGGCTGGTTGAGAAACTGCCTGCAGCCAAAGCCACTGCTGTGAATTCAATTGGAGGCAGTTTCTCAATTGTCCCATTAAAAAGAAGGCAAATAAAAATATTTTTATTTTGGCGTGAATTCTATGAATGTTTTATGTTTCGGTTGGGTGGTCTGACAGCTCTTGCAATGTAATGAAAATCATGTACTTTGCCAAACTGCGACACCAAAACTAAGGCACCCACGAAAATAAGGTTTATGTCATTTGAAAGATCGTCTTGGCGACTATAAGAATTGGTAGAAACCAAAAGCCAAAAATGCAAGGTGATGACATCACTTTCAGAAGTAGCATCGGAAAAGTGACAGTTTTGCTTTAGGGTTCAGTTTGTGGTGGTCCAGCGAAAAAACTACCTAACCAATTCAGATGATCCAAAGTGTGTTTGAAAGAGGAAAGATTAACCTTTGTGGGGACACTTTCAGATTTGGAATTGGACTTCGGAAACATAATCTATGAAGTGTTTTACAAAAAACCAGTAAAAATAGGTCACACAAACCCCCCAAAAGGAGGGAAAATCAATTTAAAAAGTGAATATGACAACTTCCCGAGGTGGCTACAGTTCACATACAACATGTGAAGAAAAATGATGCCAAAGCAGGAATCCACAAAAAAGATATTGAGGAAAAATGTGACTGTTGAAATGACATTTCCCGGAGGGGGGGTGTTTGACAGTGATCCAACAAAAAACCCGATCGTCAATCGATCAAAGTGATCTAAAGTGCGCATGAAAGAGGACAGAATACAATTTGGATTGGACTTTAGAGACATTTTCTATGGAGGTTTAAAACAAAAACACTTTCTAACCTTTCCTTTAAAAAAAAAAAGAATCTCTCCACAACAGAATAGATACATTGCTGTGAGAATGGATACACTGTAGGAAGTTTCTCCTTTGAAGTCATAACCACTTTCTTTTTTGACTTTCCCTCTTATTGAAGAACTGCTTTCAAGGAATCGTGAAGGAAAAACTTTCTTGACAATTGAAATATTTATTAAAAATAGATCCTTTGCAGTTATTCACTTGTGGTGAATTGTTGTTTGTACAGTGGGCTGCTTATGGACATGTGTGCATAATGGGTAGAGTCAGGGAGAAAGGAAAATAAAGGTTAAAAGCATCTTTATTGAAATATAAATTATAAAAAAATAATAAACACAAATTATATTGGGATTTCTGATTTTGGGTTAAAACAACGTAGCAGTTCAAAAACAAGAAATTGCAAGAAGATAAATATGGACCACTTTGGTGGGAAGGTAAACAAAGTTCCATGCCTGCCACATGTCCATGAAAATGTCTGCAGACAGACAGTGCTGGCTCTTTGGCTGTAAACAGAGATGAGCACTGAAACCTAGAGTCGGATATGACTGGCTTTCGATCAAGAATGACCTTTACCTTAGCTCAGAAAACCTTAATTTTATGAACATTTTATGAAAACCTTAATTTTATGAACATAATGTCTTTATTTTCCTCCATTTGAAACATCACCCTTAACTAATGAAAAATACCGTAAAAGAAATAAAAACTAATGAGCATAGTTCAACACATCGAATTCACGCACTAAATCCCTGATTTAGTGTCCTTAGACTCTACCTGCCACTTTTTTTTACAACTTATGTAGGTCAGCAGTAGTCTAAATGCATTACTGTACAGTACTTTCATTTCCTCTGCCCTCTACTGAGCAGGGAAAGGGATTTATTTGCCAATACAGTATCCTGAAGTAGCTCACTTATTAAGCCACTTCACAATACAGGTACAGTACTGACAAATTCAAATTGGATTTGTTCCAGAGATCACATGGCCTGGAACCAATCCAAGCCAGAGTGATCTTACAGCAAGAAAGTAGAAGCACTTTGAGGGGACCAGAGAGGTGTAGGTAGGAATGCTCTGGACTTGGGGTGGTTCATTATGATCGTAATCTTTAAACATATACATGTCAGTGCAGTGCAACTGCAGACTGAAATATATATCTCCTTGAAAAATATTTTACATGTAGGCTTCAAAGAACATTAACTTTTAAAAAATAAGTCCATGGCATCCAGGGGATTTATGCCCCATAGAACTGGAGTTTTTGAAATACATTTTGTTTAATAGATTCTAGAATATTCAGGATAAATGGAAACCTTTTGAATTAAAATTGAAGGAATGAAATTTGACACAAGCTTTCCTCTAACTAATCCTACAGACTGAGCCATCCCAAATGACTGTCTGGCCTCCTTTTCTAAAACGTAGAATAGCCCTCAACATCCACTGAATGGATACATGGCTCAAGTCTGCTGGCTCAAATCTAGGGAGAGCTTTATGGCAAAAACATTCTTGAAGGCTAAGGTAAAGGTTACCCTTGCTCGAAACCCAGTCGTATCCAACTCAAGGGTTCAGTGCTCATCTCTGTTTATAGCCAAGAGCCAGCACGGTCTACATCTGCAGATGTTTCAGTGGTTATGTGACAGATATGACTAGACACCGGAGTGCACAGAACACTGTTTACCTTCCCAACAAAGTGGTACCTATTTATCTACTTGCAATTTCTTGCTTTTAAACTGGTAGGTTGGCAGGAGCTGGGACAGAGATGGGAGCTCACTCCATCACACAGCACTTGGGTCGCAAACTGACCTGCCAACCTTCCAGTCATCAAGTTTGGCGTCTTAACCACTAAGCCACCGCAGTCCCTCTTCTTGAAGGGTACTCAAGAACAAATCCAAATTAAAAGATGGAGGAAGCTCACTGGACAAGGAATAACATTAAAGAAGGATTTGGCCGAGAACTTGACCTCCCTGAGTAGGCTGAGGGTCAGAGTGCCTAAATGCAAGACCAACATGCTCAAACAGGCACAACACGCTGTGTGAATGTGGAGAGGTAAAGAATCCAACTCATTTACTGGTCTACCGATTACTACCAGAAATATGTAAAGGTCGCCTTGCTTAACAGCCAGTCACATCTGACTTTAGGGTTCAGTGCTCATCTCTGTTTATAGCCAAATTGCCAGATCTGGCCCCCAGGCCGTAGTTTGAGCACCCCCACTCCAAAGTTTGATCTGGACATGAAAGAAGGTGCCAAGCTTGCATTTCTAGGGAAGGACCTTCAACCCTATTCGCCCTTTTTTTTTTTTTGGCCCGCGGTTTCCTGGTCCGGCTTTGCGAGAGTCAGCGCTCCTACCTGACCCCCCGCTCACAAAAACAAAGCCCTCTCGGTTTCCACCAGGGTCCCTCCCCCTGCCTGGGGGGCAGCAGGAGGAGGAGGAAGGGCTTCTCTCCCGCCCTCTCCCTCCGTCCCGCCTCTCCTCAAGTTTGCCGAGAAGTTTTTGTTTGGGTCCCGCCGTGCCCGCCTCAAGGGAAGCGTCGCCGCCACTGACTCGACGGCTCGGGAGCAGAAGACGGGGCTGAGGCGGGGGCAGAGCAGAGGGGGGGGGACTGGGTACCCCCCAGTTAATAGGCCTCACCCGGGAGAGTCTCTGAGCGCCTGCCTCGCCATGGAAGGGGGGCTCCTCCTGGGGCTGCTTTTGCTGGTGTTGGCATCGGCCTCCCTCACGGAAGGTAAGGCGTCTCTCTCTAGTCTCCCCCTCCCCTTTTCACCCTTTGGTCCTCCCGCCGAGCTGGAGTGGGTGGGTGGGTGGGGGGGTCAGCTTGGAAGCTCCTCGCTCTGGGTGGGATGTTTGGGCTGGGTGGGGTGGGGGGCTCGTAAAGTAGCAATAGCAATTTCATTTTGCAAAGAGCCGTCGCGTTTCTATGGACTTCGGTAGCTCGAGTGGTTAAGACGCTGAACTTGACGACTGGAAGGTCAGCAGGGCGGGCAGTTCGAGACCCGAGTGAGCTTTCCGTCGTCTGTCCCCGGCTCCTGCCAACCTAGCAGTTTGAAAGCAAGAAACTGCAAGCAGAGAAATAGGTACTGCTTTGACGTGAAAGATCACAGCGTTCCATGCATTCCGGCGTCTAGTCATTCCAGCCCCAGGACCACGGAAACGCCTGCGGACGCAGAAAACGCTTGCTCCTTTGGCTGTAAACGGAGATGAGCACCACACCCTAGTATTGGATACGACCGGCTTTTGAGCAAGGGGGACTTTGACCTTACTGCCCCATAGCTTAGTGCGCTCTCTGGGTGGTTTACAAAGTACAGTAAAGGTAATTAGCATTTTGCACCCTACTACTGGGTACTCATTTTTACCAACCTCGGAAGAATGGGAGGCTGAGTCAACCATGAGTCCTAGTCAGGATCGAATTTACAATGTTCTGGCTGCAATACAGCAGTTTAACCACTGCATCACCAAAGCTCTTGGCGTTAAAGGTGCTGTGATTTAGCGAAGGCCCCCAACCTAGCTGTTTAGGGAGGTAAATCTCAGGTCTGACAATATCAATTACATTTCTATAGCGCTTAGAGCATTCTGGCTGGTTTACAAGGTAATTAGCATTGCCCCCCCCCAACATGCTGGGTTCTCATTTTACTGGCCTCAGAAACACGGAAGACTGGGTCAACCTTGAACCTGTCAGGACTGAACTCACACATTTTGCCTGCAGTATGACAGTTTAAGCACCTGCGCGACCAGGGTAATAGTTTGCTTGCTCTTGAAAGAGACAAGGGGGCAACTTGCTCCCCTCCCCCAATCCTTTTCTGAAAGAAAACTCTTCAGACAAAATTCTGGAAGTACATGTTGGGTGCTTGAATTAGGCTAACACTCTGCCATAGAGGTAGAGCTCCACCCACCCAAAAAACCTTCCAACACTCTTGGTAGCTTCTGTAATTGATGAAGCAGAAAGAGCATCTGGTCTCTCCAGTTGTCTGTTTTTCTCTTACACGCAAAGACAGAATAATACAAACAGAGAAATAGAACTTTCAGATATGATTTTTTAAAAAAATATAGCTTATTTTTCTTTCTCATAAAGAATTAAGAGGGTGTTATTTGCAATTTTTCTCTACCACCACCTCTCTCTGACCACAATGTGATGTGGATAGGAAAGCTCACAGAGAAATAAATCTGTTAGTCTTTAAATTGGCATTTTTTTTGTGTCCCCTCTTTTAACTTTGCCAACCTGCGTGTTTCTTGTTAACTTTAATAGAAACACAATGGATTTTACTCTGATGCCATATTTTGCTGATGTTTCTCTACCAACCCGATGTACCTATACAGTAAGTACAGTGCAGTGCATAGTTCCTAGGGGTAAGCTGTTCATTGTGGGTGGTTAGCCCTGAGAAGTAGGGGATGTAACTGAGCAAAGCTGCCTGGCGGCTCTTTCCCTTCCTATTGGCTCCTGTTGTTTGTTCAAGCTGAGTCTCTAATATTCAGGGGCTCAGTTTGGTTTGATAGTGCAAAAAGAACAGTAGAGAAAGCACCCTGTTTCCTTAAGGAGAGACTGCCTTACAAACCAGGAAAAGTTAAGATTTTTTAAAATGGTAGCCGTATTAGTCAGCGCAAGCATATCAGAGAGCAAACAAAACAAAAAGACAAAAAACTTTGTGCTGTATTTTAATATTAACATTCATGGATCAAGTCCAGCAGACATAAGAGTGAGACTTCATGTCATAAATTTATACACATCAGGTACAGAGGTACACAAGGGTTGGCTACCAGAGTAGATAAGTATACAAATCAGTATGGTGTTTTACAACTGATAATAGCAGAAGATCTCTGGTTATATCAGATTTGCTGTGAAGTTTGGCCCCTTTGAGTTGCAAATGGTTAGTAGATGGGTGCAAAACAAACATTGTGGTATTACACATTTGCTAATCAGTTTACCCTTCAGACCTAGCATCTATTAACAATGGTTTGAGGGACCCAGGCAAAGCACCCAATCCTTCTTTTGTTCTGTGAGGTGACCTGAGGCTGTGAATGAGAATTCTACTGAAGTTTGTTCTGTAAAGGTGGGTTGGGAAATTACGGCATATATAACAACCTGTTAGTTGTGGTGTATTAAATTTGATAATGTTATGTCCCAGGGATCTTGAAAAGTTAGTTCTAGTACAACCTCCAGAAGCCCCCAGTCAGTCCTGGATGTTGTCATTCAATACATTATTTTCCAAAAGTCTCCATGCATTGCTGAGGATTTGGTTAAGTTATGTGGTGAGGATCCTAGTTTCACATCCCTGTTCAGCTGGACAAGCTCACTGAGTGGTTTGTTTTTGAGAGGATCAAAAGTGATTCTTGCTTAACACCGTTAAGACTTTCTTGTAGGTCCCACAGGATATAACTGTGATAAATAAACAGACATAGGTATGAGAGTATTGTTTGAATAGTCAAACAAAACCAAATGTATGCAGAAGTCTGTATGTTTAACAATAATCCTTCATACAGACTGCATGTATAAATTAACTTAGATATTGCTTCTTGCTGAAACTGATATACATAATCAACTGTGCATGCTGTCTAGTAATGTGTGAAATGTGCTTAAGCAGAGATATTAATTAAATTAAAAATAAAGAGTGATGCCGGTACTATCTCTTGGGGTTAAGTAGATGCACTTCTTTTGGCAAAAGTTTAGAAAATATGTAATGCGGACAGAATTCTTTGGAAGGGGGGGGCAAACTTTGGAGCAAATTCTTCCTTAATGTTAAGGGAGTGAATCAGAACACAGTGAAAGGGGGAGGGGTGTGTGTGTGTGTGTGTGTGTGTGTGTGTGTGTGTGTGTGTGTGTGTGTGTGTGTAAAATCCATAGAACCTGTTACAAATAAAGAGTGCTAGTCTTTAAAGTGGCATAAAACTTTTTGTTGGTTTTGCTGTAACAAAGTAAAACAGGTACCCTGAAAACGATTAGACGAGTGAAGAAATAGTGTCAATAATACCACTTACTAATGTGTAAGTGAAGGCACCTGTTCTGTACCTATTGTGTAAGATCACTCCAGTATATGGAGGAACAGTGTGCAGTGAACACTGTACTATTGTAATGCGCTGTACATGGGCCTGCCCTTGATGACCATTTGGAGGCTACAACTGGTCCAGAATGTGGCTGCCCAGGTGGTGATGGGGTGCCGGCATTATGCCCGTGTCTCCCCACTGCTTCAGAAGCTGCACTCAGTGGTGGGATGTCAAAAATTTTATTACCCCACCGTGATGTCATCACAGTGTGGGTGGAGCAAACATCATGATGTCATGATGTTGTGGGCAGAGCCAAAGGAAAAAAATTAAAAATAAGCACGCATGCACACGCACACACCTCATCCCACCCACCCACAACACAAACCCGTAAATAAATAAAATAAATAAATAAATGCCGCCAGGCCTTTTTAGAAACTGTGGTAGTACGTCAATATAGGTAAAGGTATTAAATACACATTAAAATACACACAGACACACCACATCCAAAGGTGAGTTACTTACCCTGGGGAGTAGGCTATAGGGAGCTTCAGGCTAGCAGCTTCTCTTCCTCCCCCCTGCTTGGGAGGACAGCAAGGAGGCCATGCATACGCGCCAAGCACTGTAGGCGTGCATGCACACCAAGGGCTTGGTGCACATGTACAGTGGGGAAACCAGTGAAAAGGTAAGCCTCGAAGGTGGTTCCCCCCAAAAGCTGCTACCAGTTCTCCGGGACACTGGGAAAAGTTACTACTGGTTCTGGCGAACTGGTGAGAACCTGTTACATCCCATCACTGGCTGCACTGGTTATCAGTGTGCCTCTGGGTGCAATTCAAGGTGCTGGTAATGACCTTTAAAGCCCTACATGGTAGTGGGCCAGGATACTTAAGAGACCGCATCACCCCAAGAACATCTGACCGTCCCACCAGGGCGGACCAGTGAGGATCTCCTATTGTGCCATCTGAAGGAGGGCCTTCTCTGTGTCTGCTCTGGCCCGATGGAACCTCCTGCCAATTGAGCTACGACTCCAGACGAAGTTGCTGCCCTTCAGGAAAGAACTAAAAACCTGACTGGCAAAGCAGGTGTGGGGCACCGGTGATGTGGTGATCCCCACCGCTGGCTGATAAAATAATAGCAATATCGCTCCCTTGCTCTTTTTAATCCTCATTCTATTAAACTTTGTAGCATTTTTAATTGGTTTTTAATGGGTTTTTAATGTTTTGGACTGCTGTGCTGTTTTTAGTGTTGTGAGCCACCCAGAGTCGTTTTGACTTGGGTAGCTATACAGTTTTGAAAAATAAATAAATAAATGAAATTGAAGGTTTTGGATTTATATAGGACAGGGATTCCCAACCTTTTCAAGCCAGGGGCTGGGTCACACTCTCTTAGTTAGCTTCTAGGGTCAGACGGCCATTTTGCCTTGGCTGCACGATGGGGGTGGCCATTTTGTCCCAACAGCTTCAGAGGGGTGGTCATTTTGTTTCTTGAATACCCTTGGGGGAGGTGAGAGGCCACATGAAATGGTGCTGTGGGCCTTAGGTTGGGAACCCTGATACAGTATAGGATATTAGAGTACTGTATACATTCATGGATTTATATAGTAATCCCACAAAATAATCCAAAAGCCTTTGGTTCATAAGGACTTCCTTTTGTGATGTAACTATATTAGGAGTGATGAATGCTGGGTTGTTTTTTTTAAGATGACAATTTTGTTGTTGTATATCTGATCTTGAAAAATTGGGAGCCATATTAGAGTCGAGTAAAAGAGACCACTGTTATTCACCAGACAGACACTCCTTAATCAATTCATTTGAAAAAAGGTTGTCAAATGCTGTTGGACAGCGCTCTCAATACTGTATTTGAAAATCTTTTTTTCATTTGAATTAAAGTTGAATAATAAGCAACTAAAAAAGCACATAAAGGGTTTTCTTTTCTTTTTTTGAAAACAAACAATATAGGTCTCTTATTGAACAATATACCTATACAGAATCCCGCATTTAAAAAGCAACCATCATCATCTTAGAGCATGTTCAAGTCAGTATTGAAATATGTGAACATGTTGGATTTGAAATCTGCCATTGATTTCAGGCTTTCCTATTGAAATTAAGGGATAACAAGTAAAATCTGCTACAAAATGATAGCAGTTTGAAATGCTCTCAGTTCAGGATTCTCCATTCCATTTTTTGAAAAATGAAACTTCTTCCTGCTATTATTCCTTTCAGTGTTGTAGTTTGTACCAGGAGAGACTCAAAACAAAGAATTTTTTTATACACGTGTACAGTGAATGTTCTAGCGTGTAGACAAAACATGAAACTCAGCTAGCTAAGGAGATAAGGAATACTGGAAAACAGGCAGTCTTGTGACACGGCCTTGAGACACAGAGAAGACAAAGGATTTTTGAGGCCTAGGTAAAACTACAGCCTCAAGCCTTGAGAACATTAGGAAAAAGATGTTGTTTCCTGACAGACCAGTGATGGCGAACCTTAGCACTCCAGGTGTTCTTGGACTTCAATTCCCAGAATCCCAAGTCAGCACCCCTGCTGATCAGGGCTTCTGGGAATTAAAGTTCAAGAACACCTGGAGTGCCAAGGTTTGCCATCACTGGTGCAGGCCAGGGTTTCTCAAACTTGGCTCTCCAGATGTTTGACTTCAGTTCCCAGAAGCCTTGATCAGCAGGTGTGCTGACTTGGGCCTCTAGGAATTAAAGTACAAGAACACCTGGAGAGCCAAGTTTGAGGAATCCTGGCATAAATCAGGTTCTGCTTAGAATAGTTAAACATCAGAGAGAAGTTGAGAAAGAGAGGGTGGCCAAGACTACCATCCTCTGCCTACACTGAAAACCTGGAAATCCAACGATTTTTGCCTCAAAGCCTCAGTGCTTCCTATCAGTATCTTGAAATAAAATCAGTATTGAAATAAAATCAGTGCTTCTGATGAAATGGCCATGCTGGAAGGGAGATTTTGGGCTTTACCACCCAGAAATGTAGCTTTTCTATGCTCTGTTGGAATTAGCAATAAGAGATAAAATAGGTTTGAGGATGGATTAGGTGTATTTCCTTGTTTTGCTCCCCCATGCAATTCAAGTGTTGAACCAGGTAGTCTACTTCAGCGATGCAGTCTATGAATTATGGAAAGCTGCCAGAGAGAAATTAACCTTTTGACCTATAGCTCCCAGAATTTTCCAGCCAGCGTGGCTGTTAAACACAACTCCACATTTCTGAAGACTATTGCATGCATTTAAATAGAGAACAAGGACCAAGAAGATATAAGTTTGAGCACCATGTAGTACAAGCTAGTATTTTGCATCAAAATACTTAAAAGTGATCTACTACTTGAGTAAAAATAGAAAGGCCAGACATTAATGTTCAACTGCAGTCCTGCTTTGGCACTTTCTTCTTTCACTTTCATTAAAAGTCATTGCTGCTTTCTGCCAGTAAGGTGGTATCATCTGTATACTATCTTAAATTCCCCGACCAGTTTTCACTTCTTCATCTGAATCTAGTTTCGCTTTCTATATGATATGTTTTGTGTACAGAAAAGGAAATAAAATGCATCATGGTCTGATGGTTTTGCCCATTCAAACTATTCTGTCTCTCCATATGCTGTCCTAATGGTAGCTTCTTGTTCACAGCACAGGTTAAGCATCAGGACAATCAAGTGTTAAGGTACATCCTTTTATTTCAGAATAACCCATAGTTTCCCATGATCTGCACAAAGACCTTGCTGTAATCTATAAAACATAGACTGATTATCTTCTGAAGTTCTTTGGTGCACCCCAGCATCCAGCGGATATTTGCAATATGATCTCACATGCCTCTTCCTTTTCAAAGTCCAGCTTGAACATTAGGCATTTCTCAGTCTATTTAAGGTAAAGTCTTTGTTGCGACATCTTAAACAAGGGGTGCCCAAACTTTTCGGGCTGTGGGCTGGTCATGTGGTTCCTCCCACCAGAAGCACCTGCACATGTGCACAATGCTGCCATAAATTCACCCGCAGCTGTGGGTGCTTTACGGCAGTGTTTTGCACATGCGTGGGCACATTTAACTTCTGCTTCTAAGAGCAGCTAGGGTGGCACAGGCTGGATTATTTGCTGCCGCGGGCTGTAGTTTGGGTACCTCCATCTTAAACATTACTTTGCTTGCACGGGAATTAAAGCAGTGGTCCTATAGTTATTGTACTCCTTGGTATCTACTTTCTTGGGGACTAGAACGTGCATTGAATGTTGCCAGTGTGGGTGCGGTTGTTTTGTTTTCCAGATTTTTTGATATATTCTTGTCCAGTTTTTGACAGATTCAGTCTCTGTGGCTTGAAATAGTTCTATTTGTATCCCTTTCATTCCTGGTGATTTATTTACCGTATTTCTCATGCTTGCAGAGCAACATCCACTTTATTATAGGGTTCTTTTTCAAAGGAGTCTGTTATCCTATTATTTCTTCTATATAGGTGTTCAGTTTCCATGAGCTTATTATTTTCCCTTTGTCAGATAGCATACTTCCTGTTCATATTTCAGCATTCTTCATCTGCCCTTCCTGACCATTCACCATAAAAATACACACCCCAAATCTCATGAAGCATCCTTAGGACTCAAAGGGTCTGCAATTTAGATATTATTTTGAGGATTCTCGGGCCTGTTTGAGACCCAAAATAGCTACCGTATTATGGATAATATTAAGCAGTATGGTGTCTGGACTGATAGACTGAGTATTTAGAAGGCAGCTTCCTGTCTCATGGGAAACAAGTAGTTAATACATGCTTGCTCAAAAAATGGTTCCCCCCCCCCCGAATTAGCAATAATTACTTGAGCAAATGGATTTTCAAATCCAGTTTTCTTTTTATAGATAGAAGAATCACTGAATTCTCCAAACACATATATTTCTTTTTTGTTATATTTATATCCCATGTTTCCTCCACGATACTTTCCATGACACTTACAGTTCCCCTTCCACATTCCTTTTTATATTCACAACCCTGTAAGATAGTGGTTGGCTCAAGATCACACAATGAGTTTCATAGCTGAAAGGTGATTTGAACCTGACTTGTCTGAGTCTGAGTCGGAAACACTAATCCATGGGTGGCCATGTCCTGAGGATTCAGGAGTTCATCTTCTACCTTTGGACTTGGCATATAAATACCGGTATTTTGCTTCAAAGAATGGGGAAATCTATAGGCACAGTGTTTTAAAGGAGAATCAATGATATGATTATTGATTTTCAGATTTATTTTTTTCTCATGGGAAAATAGGCAGGGAGGCACATATGATCCACCCCAATTTTTAAGGCTGAGCACAGAAGAATAGATGCCTTTGAACTGTGGTGTTGAAGGAGACTCTTGAGAGTCCCCTGGACTGCAAAGAGATCAAACCAGTCAACCCTAAAGGAAATAAATCCTGATTGCTCCTTGGAAGGACAAATACTGAAGCTGACGCTCAAGTACTTTTGCCACCAAATAAGAACAGAGGATTCACTGGAGAAGGCCCTGATGCTAGAAAAGACTGAAGGGAAAAGGAGATGGGGACAGCAGAGGATGAGATGGCTAGATGGCATCATTGACATGGTCGGTGTAGATCTGGGCAGACTATGGAGGATGGCAGATGACAGAGGAGCCTGTCATGCCTTGGTCCATGGGGTCACAAAGGGTCAGACTCAACTGTGCGACTGAATAATAGATGTTGAAACATAGGGAAGTTGACCAGTAGCAAAGTAAAAGGAGAAGGAAAAAAACCAGGGGGAAAAGCAAAAAAAAAAAAAAAAGGATTGTGTGGCAGAATAATTTGCTTTTAGCTTATGGTGACCCTGTGAATTAATCACCCCGATATTCCTTTCATTAAGAATTTTGTTCAACACTTGCATATTCAAGGATATGGTTGAATTAATTGTTTACATTTATGTTTCACCCATCTAGCAAATGGCTATTTTGAATGGCTTAATAAATATAACATACCATAAAATGCAAAGACATACAAAAACAAAGGCAAATACAGTACAGTGCAATATAAACTCATTATAAATTCAGAATAAAATTAGTAAGACAGACAAAAATATGATGAGTCCATCTCATATGAGGTCAGCTTCTTTTCTTAGTGTCTTGAACTATTCCAGATGTGTGTTTCTCATGTCTTCTCAATGAAGCAATTTCCAATGAAGTAGCTCTGTTAGTATATTTCAGCATGTATGGCAGAAATAAAAACCAGTGAGTTATGATTCCTTAAAGACTAATTTATTTCAGGAAAATGGATTGTGTTCCACAAAAGTTCACATTGAAAAGAATCTACAGTACTGTACTGTACTTGTTTTCTGGGTGTCACAACTCTTTTACTTTTATCCTAGACCTGTCTTTCAATAGCTCTGTGGGTTGAATCCCTGTCAAGATCACCATGTCAAATATGATTTGACAAAACATAGCAGTCATTTAACTTGTGATATTAGGATATTTCCAGAGCACAATATCCTCAGTTTAGACACTTTAGCTCAGGAGTCAGCAACTTACAGCCCATGGGCTGAATCAGGCACATGGCACCAAATCATACAGCCCCCACCCTTGCTCCAGCTGCCACTGCCACCAGAAGTGGACACGGATGCATTTATGGCATCTGCAGATGTGTTTATGACTGCCATAAATGCATTTACAACAGCTGCGGATACGTTTACGACAGCATCTGAGACAACTGTCTGAGGGAACATGACTCAGCCCCCAACTTTAAAAGGTTGTCGACCCCTGTTTTAGCTACTACTGATCGTTGAGGTCTGATTTAATCTAGAGGATTCATTATTTGTCTTCTTCTTGGTAGTCCATGGTATCTATAAAGCTTTTCTATATCACCAATGGTTTTTCCCTTTCAGTTTTCCTTCGGGATATCATAATTGAGATGAACTTGGCCTCATCTTCAGCAAATCATTCTTGCACGTGAAGATTTTTTTTCTAACTAATTGATACCTGCCCTCCCAGCTTTCAATCTTCTTCTTTCTTCTTGGCTGGAGTCTCTATTTGGATTGATAATTGACTTGAACTAGAGAAAATCTTTAAGAATTTTGATTTCATCTTTGTTAAAAGGCAGAATTAGGCTAATGTGTATTACCTCACAAGCAGTTTCTGCATGTACTTTGCAAGTAGGATTAGTTTCTCTGGTTGAGGTTTTCCTTTCTCTGCTTGTATGTTTAACAGAATAATTAACTCTAAACAAATTGATCTCAAAATGTAATGCTTACTGGTTTCTTTTCATTACTGTTCAGTAACCATACAATATGTACTAATGTAGGTTCTGAGTGATTGCTCTTTTTGGTCCACCTTTGCCAAAAAACCAAAGCCCCGAACAGCCAAAACGTTAGTATTCTTTTGAAAGGCTTTTTCTATTTGAAGCTTGCTAGGGCTGTTCCTGCATGACCTATTTTGATTTTAATTGCAGGAATTTTTTTATGCTTGTTGGGCACACTTTGCCATTAAAATCTGAGCATTGTTGAGTTCAATTCCTTGGCCAGCCCTGAGCAATACAAGCCAGCACAGGCAAAGTTCGAGTAAAACTCTAGTTAATTATTAAGCCTATTTGGTTATGTGGCAGCTCAGTTTTGCTGCATATTTTGCAGATTCTACATTTCCCCCCTTCGGACAACATATCCCAGAATCCCCCAGTTAACATGGCTACTGGTTGTACTGGTTTGAGGATTCTGACAGATGCTGTGGGGAGGTGATAGAAGAATTTCCAAGCTCTGTATTCTTTGTTAATCTAGTGCCAATTTTGGTTTTATTTTTGTCTTTGTTGTCATTGAAACAAGCTACAATACCTCCCTCCCTAAAACCTTTGTTTAAAGAACAGTTTTTGTACAGTTTCCAGTGGCTGCCTCCAACATGGGCTGTTGATGTCAGCAAAGATAGTTGGCCAATCAGCAACCTCATCCAGACATCCTCCAAACCTCTCTATCATGTTTGTTTTGTACTGGCAAGCTGAATTCATTTTAGAGTTAATTATTCTGTGTAACATATGGGTGGAGAAAGGAAAACTTCAGCCAGAGAAACTAATTCAATTTGCAAAGTACAGTACTCTACATGTAAAATCTTCTTGTAAGAAGTTTTTGCATGTTCTTTGCAAATAGGATTAGTTTCTAAATTAATTCTGCCTAATTAAGAAATCAAAATTCTTCACCCACTCACATACAGTACTGCTCTGATTATCATAACAGAAGTTCTCAATCTTTTTAAGCCGGGGGCCGGATCACGCTCCCTCAGACAGCTTCAGGGGCCGGATGGCCATTTTGCCCTTTCTCCATCACATGGCACTTCCTGGTGTGGTGGAGGCGGTGTGGGTGGGGGCTCAGGAAATGGCGCTGTGGGCCGCATCCAGCCCATGGGCCTCAGGTTGAGAATCCCTAATCTGTAAAGTAAAGATTTGGTTTGAAAAAGGAAATGGTCAACAAAGGCAGACAATTCTCTACATAATTCTAGATTATGTACCTGTGGGAATGCTGAGCATGTGGGAAGAGTGAAGCTATCTAGATGGGAGAGTCTGAAGATGACAAAACATTAAAAAATCTACTATAGATTTTGATTGTTAGTGTGTGCACTTGAAGTCTCCAGACAGAGTTGCTCCCCTTTAGGAAAAACCTAAAAACATGGCTGGCAGGACAGATATGGGGTATGGAAGGTATAATGACCCCAGCACATTGGCTGATCTGAGCCCCTCTCTTTTTCTAACTAGTAGCTGTAGCATCTGGGGTGTTTTTAATCTGTTTTTAATCTTTCTCAGTTTTTAATTTTTAATTTTTTAAAAGTTTTAAGGTTTTTAGATGGAAGCTCCCACTTCCTAATCCTGGGCCTTATCTGCCCAGGGAAGGAAAAGACTAACGTCCTCTGGCCGGAAGGAGGGATGGATTTTATCCGTTTGTGTTGTGTCTGTGTTATTGTTGTTTTGTTGTTGTTGTTTTTTTTCCTTCTCCTGATTGTAAACCGCCCTGAGTCGCCACGGCGAGTGGGCGGTGATATAAATCTAAATAAAATAAATAAATAAATAAATAAGTGGGATTTTGTAATACAAATTTCAGCTAATTGTGGTTTTCTCTGTTCTAATTCTTTTAAGAAGTAAACTGAATTGAGTGCTATCTGTTGGTGGAAAGGTGGAATATATATACTGTACTGTATACTTATATTTACTGTGTGTGTGTGTGTGTGTGTGTGTGTGTGTGTGTGTGTGTGTGTGTGTGTGTGTGTGTGTGTGTGTGTGTGTGTGTGTAAAAATAAAAGAAAAATAATACCAAGATTTTTAGGGAAAGGGAGTTAACTGTTTAGTACAGTAGATTTGGAGTATCTGAAAGGACAACCATCTTTTTGCCTGATATTTTATTATTGTATTTTTTCTGCCATCTATGGAAAGAGATAGTTGTGGGGTTATTTTGTTTTATGTAGTAATATAAGAGATCTTGTGGCACAGTGGTTAAACTGCTGTATTGCAGACAAAACTGCTGAGATTTTTACTTCGATCTCTATGGGGATCAAGGTTGACTCAGGTTTCCATCTTCCTGAGGACAGTAAAATGAATGTCCAGAATGTTGGAGGTAAAATGCTAATTACTGTAACTTGTGAACCACCCAGAGAATACACAAACGCTATGGGGAAGTATATACTGTAAGTGTAATTGCTATTGCTACTGTATATACTCGAGTATAAGCTGACCTGAATATAAGGTGAGGTACCTAATTTTGACCTGAAAACCCAGGAAAATATATTAACTCGAGTATAAGCCGTGGGTGGGAAATGCAGCTGCTGCTAGTGAGTTTCAATAATCAAAATACAGTGATACCTCGGATAACGTTTGCATCGGATAAGGCCAAAACTGGATAACGTTGGGGAATTTGAAGCAAACATTTGCATCGGATAATGTTATGTTAACGTTATCTGATGCAAATGTTTGCCTCAAATTCCCTGAGGTGTGGCTTGGGAGAAAGGCAAACTGGTTAGTCCTGTTCTCTTTCTCCCAAGGTTGAACGATCTCAATAATAATCACAGCAACTGATCCTCAGCTAAGCCCCTTAGCAAGCCAGGGTGGGGGGCCTGATTCTGAAAAGAAAAATGTTTACCTAGCTTCTGTTCAGAAAGCCTCAGTCTGGCTTGCTAAGGGACATAGCGATTGAGGGGGATTTCTTAAGAGAAGCTTGGGATCCTTTTCCCTTCCTCTTAAGAAGCCCCCCCCCCCGGCCAGGATAGCTAAGCCCCTTAGCAAGCGGGGAGGGGGCTGATTCTGAACAGAAGCTAGGAAAACTTGGGGAAAGGGTCCCAAGCCTCTTAAGACCTCCCCCCCAACCTGGATCGCTAAGTCCCTTATCAAGCCAGACAGAGGCTTTCTGAACAGAAGCTAGGAAACTTTTTTCTTTTCAGAATAAGGCCCCCCACCCTGGCTTGCTAAGGGGGTTAGCTGAGGATCAGTTGCTGTGATTGTTATTGCAATTGTTCAGTCTTGGGAGAAAGAACAGGACTAACCAGTTTGCCTTTCTTTTCAGAATCCTCCCCCCCCCCCCCCCGTTTGCTAAGGGGGTTAGCTATCCAGGCGGCATAATTGAAAAAAACATCTGTCAGCAGAAAGAGGGAGCAGATCTTTTAAAACAGCACTTTATAAAGTTTTCAAAAGTTTAAAAATGATGTATGGCTTTGTTCCCCTAAAGTCAGGGTGGTCTGGCATGTTTTTGTAATGTATTTACCCTTTAGACAATTATTTCTTAAAGTTCTTTAAGATTCCAGCATGTTTCCTTGACTTTCCCTTGAAGTCTTTGTTGTTTACAATGTATCCCTATGGAGTTGACGTTATCTGAGTCATCTGCATAGGATTCTAACTTTATCTGATGCATGCATCAGATAAGGCTAAAAATTGGATAACGTTAAGACTTGTGGAACCAAGTCTTAACGTTATCTGAGGTATTACTTGTACAGTAAAACCTCAGGTAATGCTAAAACTTGGTTCCACTAGTGTTACCCGATTTTTAATGTTATCCAATGCATGCATCAGATAACGCTAAAATCGTATGGGATGCATCGGATAACATTAAAGCTCCATAGAGATACATTGTAACTGACACAGGCTTTAGCGAACGTTATCTGATGCATCCCATAGGATTTTAACATTATGTGATGCAATTTTCCCCCCAGATTGCTTAACGTTATGCGGTTTTAGCATTATCTGATGCAAACATTATCCGAGGTATTACTGTACATGAAAATATGGTAAAATTAATTAAATTGTTGCCACATCTCAATCTGGTGCAGTCTTGGGACCCTCGTAGTTGTTGACCCGAGTATAAGCCAGGTCCACTTTTTGGGGCAAAAAAATGGTTTATACTCGAATATATACGGTAATTGCTAACATAACTTGAGTAATTTTAGGCACTATTTATCTTGTAGAGAAGGGGTGCTTTTTTGCTGCTTGGCTTTAAGTTCAGCCCTGCCTGAAGTTCTTCGTTAATGACACAGTAATCCTTACCTATACAAATTTATTTGCAGCTCTTACTGAAGGAGTGAGGAGGTTTGACTCGATGTTATCCATTAAATCAACGTTGCCTTCCAAAGATGCAAAGAAGGCACCCAGATTACCACGCTCCCTTCCTAGTCAAATAAACAATACTACTTCTACATTATATGCTTTGGCAGATCCTGTGCACTCCAGTACCGTGAAAGCCAATAAAGTCACCACTGCTGAAGGTGCTATACCTGACTCTCTTCGGCTTATTAAGTTTAATCCTACAATAGGAAGTATACGGATTGCTGAACATACGGACATCAAATTTAATTGCTCCATTAGTGTTCCTAAATTAGTGATCTACTATGATTCTGCACAAATTTCCTTGTGGAAGAATGGGAAAGAACTTATTGAAGCTGACAGGAGGATAGCCAGCCAGTATTTTCAGTTTGATGACATTGAAGACATCGTTATGATATCTACTTTCAGGTAAATAATACAGATAGGCCAGAATCTTATTACTTATGTACGCTAGCATAAGTCAGATGTTATAAATCACACTATCAAATTGCGTCTAGTTAAGAAATCATCAATTTTAATTCTTTGTGGTGTGCAAAGAATTGCATGTGTAATGTGGAATGTAAGCATTGACTTCTTAAATAGCAGCAATTTACTGCTACGATTTACATCAAACATTCACAACCTATGGGCTGTGGGCTGGACCCAGCATCCAACACCAATTCATCTGGCCTGCCCCATCCTCGCTGCTCCTGGAAGCAGAAGTAAAACGTGCCCACGCATATGCAAAACGGTGTCATAAATGCATTATGCACAGGTGTGTTTTACTTCTGCTTCTGGGTGGGAGGAACCACGTGACCAGCCCAATCAGCTGTCCAGGGTGGCATGGTCAGGCCCACAATCTGAAAACGTTGAGAACCCTGGATTTACATGGTTTGATTTAATGCCACTGTACTTAGGTACATGATTCTGGGTATTGAATGAATGGGTTGCATCCAGTTGTATCCTTACGCATAGTTTGGAAATAATGACTTACTACTGACTAGTTGCATGTAATGAATTTCTCTATTGAATAATGCTACCTGTAATTAATCTCTTTTTTTAATGAAAAAAGTGTAACTGAATTGTGACTGCAACATAATGCAATAATAATTCACAACCAAAGCAGGTTTATTGAAGCAGTGGGGAATTTGGTGAATCAACTCTTGTGTAGTTTCTGTGCAGGGTTTACCTAAGCTGCAACTTACTAATGGATTTCAGCCATTAACTGGTAACTTCACTTCTTTTACAGTATAGTTATCTTGTCTTGGTTACTTTTGGGTTTATACAGTTTCATTTAATGGAAGAGGAAAAAATATAATATGGTTCAAGTGTTGGCTTAAATTCTGTCATGGGAGTTCAAGGGAGATGAGGGGAGACAGTGTTTTGAACCAGAGGGCAATGACATACATTCATATTCTTAAAGGAAGTAACTAAAGATGTATTTTAATAACTTTTGAGAAGTGGGGAAAATTGCAATAATTACAGCAGCTAACAACTTTTTTGGTTCTTAGATTTCTACTTTTAGAAGCCTGGCCAGGTTATTCTGTTGTGATAATAGAGTAGACCCTACTTTCAGCGACTCAACACCGAGAGTCAAGTGGCGGTTAACTAACCTGACAACCCAGAGGACTAACAGGTGCCAAAGTCCACAGTGAAGGCTGATGGTCCCCAAGTATATTAAAGTGTATTATTGAACTATCTTGATGGAGGGTAGCAGCTTCATCAAGACTGGCCTGAGGCTGATGAGGACTTTGTGTGCCAAAAGGGCTCAGGACCAGAAAGTGACTCACAGAACTGGATCAGTGATCAGGTGTCATGCTGCAATGTGGAAGGTAGATCAAAGGCTGCTGCATTATATTCTCTGGACAATCTTCATGGCTGATCGTGATGTGGATCGCCTATATTCAGATTTGAATATAGCAGGAGAAGAAGCAGCTCCCTTTTTGATTCTTAGATTTCTACTTGTAGAAGGTTTATTAATTAATCTATGTTATGTAGGGAGGAGGAAAGAAGTAGAGGAAAGGCGACTTTCACAAATCTACTTTTTTCCTCTGCAGATTCCCACATATTTTGTCAGTTTCTTGTCCTCTGAGGCAGTTTTTGGGAAGGAATAAATTAGAGAGAAGGAGGAATTAGTTACAATTGCCTTCTCCTTTCTTTCTGATCGATTGATTGGATAGAACTGTGGAAGGGATCACCTGAGCATTTGATTTCCCCACTGTGCCTCCCTGGATGAGAGCCAGACCATGTGACCTTGGGCAAGTTATACAGTTTGAGAACACCCAGAAGGAAGGATTGGTAAACCATTTCTGAGTACTATATATAGAGAAAATCCAGATAAATATTGCCACAAGTCAGAAGTGAGTTGACTTGACAGCATGTATTTATTATAATTATTTTCTTTTCCACTGGATTAATAAATTACATACTCGCAGGGGACACAATATAATGCAGTCTTCTATTAATGATTAACTGGCCAGTATGAAGCAGATAACGTTGACTCTTCGGCTTTGAAACAGAGATGAGCACTGACCCCTAGAGTCGGATACGACTTGCTTTCGAGCAAGGGAAACCTTTACCTTTACCTATGATGGCCAGAATCCTTTTAGTTACACCTACCAGCATAAATCCATTGATATAAATATAATTGCTAAAGTCCTTCTAGTTAAGTCAGAATAGGAATTTAATGTTACACATCAGTCATGGGACTTGGTATATGATATAAATGCCTACACCAGCTTCTCAACTAGAGAGAATTTGTTCTGAAATTTACGCCAATCAGCTTCCTGGCATATTTCTTTAGTTGCATTCCAGCCAATATATTTCCTGGATTCCAGAAAAGAGAGGATACTATGGTAAGCAATGTTAACTTTATGTCTACTCCAGCCACTGCTTGACCTGCTTGCCTATACTGGAGCTCAGAAATCTTTCCTTTTTTTTACTGCCTCCCCAAAAATCACTCAATTGTCATGACCATTAACTAGCTTGTCATCAGAGATTCTGGATTAGCAGTCTCTCAAAAATGGAAGTTTTTCTCTCTCTGGATCCACCTATTCTTATCACATGCAGCTTTCTGAGCAGTTGTTTGGGGAACCTCTGTGGCCATGATGCCCAACCTTGGCACTCCAGGTGTTCTTGGACTTCAATTTACCGGAAGCCCAAGTCAGCACTTGTGCTGAGCATGACTTCTGGGAATTGAAATTCAAGAACAGCTGGAGTGCCAAGGTTCGGCATCACTGCTCTATGGTATGCTGTTAGGCCCCTAGAGAAAAGCCCCAAGATCCAAACATAGATGTACCCTTTTCACTGAAATAGTTAAATGCTACATGGGATCTCATTCCAATAAAAACTAGATTATTCCCAAGACATGCTTCTATGGACTCATGCAGCTCCTTCATGTCATATTTATTTTTAATCAGCCTTAAAATACTGTACAATTATTTTTGTATGTACTGCAAGTTCTGTTTTTTGCCTGAATCACAGATTAAGTAATCATGGCCTTATATGTCCTTTTTCTTTTCTCCTAAGTATAAGCAATGTCCAGCGCTCTGATAATGGGTCCTACAGATGCAAGTTGAAAATCAACGGTGATGAGATAGTATCAGATCCCATTCTGGTTTTGCTGGAAGGTAAGCTTTAAGGTGAAAATATGACTTGATGGGAAGAGATTGCTGTTGAATATTGGTTCTGGACAGATTTGGGTGAAAGCACTGAATTGAGCCCCATTTTTTGAAACATAAAAGTGTTCAGATTTAGTCCTCAGCATTGGCTGCGACTCGTAGCCGAGTATATATTTTTTCCTGGAAATAATTTTCAAACAGGAAAAATGCCACTGGTGTGAATTTGTTTAACGCAGGGTTCCCAACCCCCAGCCCGTGGGCCTAAACTGGCCCATGCTTATAATTAATTGGGACTCCACACTTTATGTGGCTGTTCGGGTTGTGATGGGGTGCATGCATTATGCTCATGCCTCACCATTGCTCTGGGAGCTGCAATGGCTGCCAGTTTGCCTCCGAGTGCAATTCAAGGTGCTGGTTATTACCTTTAAAGCCCTACATGGTAGTGGGCCAGGATACTTAAGAGACCGTGTCACCCCAAGAACATTGTCCGTCCTACCAGAGTGGACCGGAGAGGCTCTCTGGTTGTACCATCAGCTAGAGAGGCGCATCTCTCTAGCACCAGAAGGAGGGCCTTCTCTGTATCCGCACCGGCCCTATGGAACCTTCTGCCAACCGAGCTGCATTTCAAGACAGAGTTGCTGCCCTTCAGAAAGGGTGTGAAGACCTGGCTAGCAGGGCAGGTATAGGGTACGGGCCAATCGGTTACTCATGCCTGCTGGCTCATTTGACTCTTCCCCTCTCTCTTGTAAGTTTTTAATGTGTGATTTTTTAAAAAATCATTTTTCTCTTTAAATTTTAACTTTTAATTATTTCCTCTCTTCAGAACCCACCAAACCCACCACCCACCCCCGGACCTGAATCTCTAAGCCCCTTAGCGATCGAGGCAGAGGTTTCTGAACAGAGGCTGGGGAAAAATTTTCCCAGCTTCTTTTCAATCCCCCCTCCCGCCCTGGATTGCTAAAGGGGGTGGGGCTTCTGAAGAGAGGCTGTGAAAAGGGTCCCCAGCCTCTCTTCATAAGCCCCCCTCCCCCGAATCACTAAGTCCATTATTTCCCTCAGCGCCGATGCCACCATGGGATCAGCCCTGGGGTTGTGGCAAAGAACTGTCATGCGCATGCGTTCTTTCCCCAAACCCCAGCTCCGATGCCAGCAAAGGGCAATCTCACATAACAGGGCTTTTTTAAAATGTTGTGTGATCAATGCATCTCACAATGTTAAAAACCAGATAATGTTATGACTTGTGGAACCATTATAATTTGTATTATAGTTTGGGTAGCCTCAGGGAATCCCATGCATATTTTTAAGTCTGTTCCTTATATGAGAAAGATATATTCCGGTGCCCTCCAGATTTTTTGGACAATTATACCATATCTGGCATGAATAATTCCTGGCAAATATGGGCATTGTGGTCCAAAGCTGTTAAAGAATTCCAGGCTGGAAGGTCCCCTCCATGTTTCTTTGCCATTTAGAACTTCTGTGGTGGCTTAGAGGTTAAAACGCTGAACTTGATGACTGGAAGGTCAGCAGGTCAGCAGCTCAAGGCCTGAGGGCTGCACAAGGTATTGAGCTCTCTTCTCTGACCCAGCTCCTGAAAACATAGCAGTTTGGAAGAAAGAAATTGCAAGTCGATAAATAGGTACCTCTTTAGCGGGAAAGGTTACAGTGCTCCATGCACTTCCATGTCTAGCCATGCCTGCCACATGACCACAGAAATGTCTGTAGATGCAGACAGCATTGGCTCTTTGGCTGTAAATGGAGATGAGCACTGAACTTTAAAGTTGGATACGACTGACTTTCAAGCAAGGGCAATCTTTACCTTTAACAGCTCTTTCTCTTCTTGTTTCTTGAAGGACTGCCATATTTCATTAAGCAACCTCAGGGGTTGAATGTTACTCGGAACATGCCATTCAACCTCACATGCTATGCGGTGGGCCCCCCTGAGCCAGTTGAGATACTCTGGCATTGGAATAGCCGCCAGGTTACTAAGAAAGAAATGTCTCCATCTACCTTGACGGTGCCAGGTGAGTTCTGAGTTACCTGATTCCAAGACGAAGGCATTTTAATGCATGTGAATAGTCCTGTTCTGCAGAGGTTTGCTGCAGTTTGACTGCCAAATTTCTAATGACCCGAAATGTCTAATGAATCTTGAATCCACTGGCATGCTGATTAGGTCCATTTTACAGGAGGGGAAACTGATGCTGTGATGGGTTTGTTTCATTTGGTCAAAGGTGCTTTGTTGTTTTTTCCTGGGGAAAGAGGGAGCTGGGCAGCTATGGTAGTCTGAAAACAAATTTGATTAAGTGTGGAAGCTCGGGCCAAATAAAATGAATTAATCTTTCAAGTGCCATGAGATTCTTTACCATTATTACTTACTGTTACTACAATTCTAACGTGTTACTGCTTGTTCTATTGTTGTCTGCTACAGCAGTGGAAAATTTAATTTGTGTTTCTCTTGTGTAACCCATAGTTCCTCATTTGTGGTTCTCGATCATTATTTCTGGAGGTTAATTTGTGGGACCAGAGGTATTTTTAAATTGCTTTAGAGAGCCACATGTTATCCTTGTTCTGAGGTATTTTTCCATCATGTTGTCCTTCACAGTGGCTTATCTGGTTGCTGGTTTTGTTATGTGTTGTGTTTTTTTACACACAGACACGTTCCCCTTCATGGAAATTGTTTCACTATTAAAGAATACAGCAAGGGTTTCCTCATCCCCCCCCCCCCAAACTGCCTTCTGTGGCTTAACTCTTGTTCTTAGTAAACTGTCTGCAAGATTTAAGAAGTTGGAACATATGTGAGAGGAGATGAGACGATGAACACTAATTAACCAAGGGTTACCTCCATTTAGATCTGGGGTTCCCAACCTACGGCCCACGGACCACCTCCGGTCCTGACACCATTCCATTCAACCCATTCCTACCTCCACCGCACCCGGATGTGGAAGCGGGCACATTTACAACAGCCACAAAATGTGCATGCGGCTGTCGTAAACGCAGAAGTGGGCGAGACCGGTGTTTTTTGTTTCTCATTTTCTTCAAAAATGTCTATTCCAGCTGGTCTTTCTGAGAATTTTGTAATTATGATCCTGCGCTGGAGTGGATCTTCAGAAGCTACTTTTAAAAAGAAATCAGTTCCTATAAACTTATTACAGCTCCTATAAGATACCTAATTATCATTACTTGCTATGGTATTCAAAAAATGCACTACATTTTTTATTGTCTCGTCATTACTTTGAAAAGACACAAAGATTGCTAAGAGAATGACATAAAACTTGGGGAAATCCTGTAAATATTTCTATAAAAGACCCAATTCAAACCAATTAAGTGGGCATTTTTAGGAATGCTTCATTCATTGTATTTAGATTTTTTTAAAAAAGAAATTCAGAAGTGTTTTTAATGCTGGTTCTCAATATTATATGTTTAAGTGTTTTTAATATTGTATTTTGTAGTGACACCAACAAAATGGGTGTTGTTTTTAACTGATTGTGAGCACTGTTGATTCCCTTATAGAGAGAAAAGCAGCATTCATTCATTCATTCTTTCATTCATTTCATTCATGTAGATTTATACCCCTACTATCTAGCCAAGACAGCCACTCTGGCCAGCCTGATACAAATATTTTTAAAAAGCAATAAAACATACAATTCAATACTAAAAGAAAATATACACAGAAATAAAGATGGTGGTAATAATTCAAATATATAGATAAAATAAAATGAAATAATAAATTTCATTTGAATGTAAGTTTTAAATGTAGCTAGAAAATGTTACTCATAAAGTAGCTTGGATTAGACCAAATGCTTGCCAGTTTAGCATTCTGTTCAACCATGGTGGTTATCCATATAATAAGTACACACAATGCTTGTTCTTCTTTCTGCCTTTTTGCCACCCACTGTGTCCCAGTGCACTCCATTCTGGCACTGGGTTTCAACATTTTGCTGATACTGTCTCGGATCACAGGGAAACTGGAATCGTTGTTAGCTGCAACTCGTATCCGAGAATGCATTTTTTCCAAAAGCAGGAAAAATGCCATTGGCGTGAATTTGTTTAAGGTGGATCCCAGCTTGCCATGAAGTGACCCACACACTTTGATCACAGATCCATCTCCTGTGGCACATATGAAATGAGACATGCAGAATTTAACATCAGGACTGCAATTGACTGCCACAGGTGCACCTTCACAGCCAGTCCATCTGTCAAGGCCTCTTCCGGCTCCATGACCATTGGGAATCAGAGTACCTCCTCTGCTCATTTTGCCTTTGGGCCCAATATTATGATTTCCAGTGGCATTTCATCCACTGAGGGGGCCATCACCCCACCTATAGCTGTTGGCCCCCTTATGGAGTTGAGTTGCTGGGTGTACAGTCTACTTCATTATCATAGCCAGATGTCCAACCAGACAGACGGCTGGAATAAAAGGAAATTATTTCATAAAATAACTTGCACCAACAAGCAGGTCAGAGTCACTTCAGCTGCTCTAATGGGTCAACAAGACTTTCCAAAGTCCCCGGTTCACTGGAGGTCTTTGTAGGAATCCACTCTTCTAATGCAAATGATATTCCACTGGTGTTATGATCCAGTAGTATTGAGACTACTATGCCAGTAGCAAAGCATATGATTTAGAGATGGATATTCCATGGTACATATCCTGGCAACAGGAAGGGGTCATAGCTCAATGTCAGAGCCCCTGTTTTATATGCAGAAGGTGCCAGGTTCAACCTCTAGGTTGGGTTGGAAAGACTCATGCCTCAAGACACTGCTGCTGAGTGTCTTGGTGCTGGGCTAAAATGGACTGACTTGGTATAAGCTAGATTGCTGTGTTTTGGGGTGTGATCAAATGGAGAAATAGCTCATTGTGTCTGGATCACATGGGATTGCAGTGGCTTAGTGGTTAAGACACTGAACTTGATGACTGGAAAGTTAGCAGGTCAACAATTCAAGACCTGAGTGTTGCACGATGGAGTGAGCTCCCATGTCTGTTCCAGCTCCTGCAAATCTATAAGTCTGAAAGCAAGAAATTACAAGTAGATAAATAGGTACCACTTTGGTGGGAAGGTAAACAACATTCCATGAACTCCAGTGTCTAGTCATGCCAGCTACCTGTCCACAGAAACGTCTGCAGATACAGATAGTGCTGGCTCTTTGGCTATAAATAAAGATGAGCACTGAACCCTAGAGTCGGATACAACTGGCTTTCGAGCAAGGGCAAACTTTGGCTCGCACATGGCACAGTTGGGTGCAAGCTGTTTTCTCCATTGTCAAATGACATACAGAAGTTTGCAAACCAGCCTGACCATTCTCTGTGCCCAAGCAGATCTTCTCTCTCTCTCTCTCTTTTGGAGCTGAGCAGCAACAATTTCTGTATGCAGGGAAGGATCACTTTAATGGAGATGATTCCTAATGAAGCCACCCATTTGAGCATGCCATCTGATCACCCCTTTCTGTCTCCATTTGCATTAAGTAGATGGGAAGAACCTGAGAATCCAGATACCCAGTTGTAGAATAAACAGTTCTGAACTAGATGACCAAAGATTCTGACATGAATGCTTCCTAACCTGTTAACCCTTCCCATGCCACCCTTGTAAATAAACAAATGAAAGTAATAACTCTTATGAAAGTAATTACTCTAAGGGGTTGCGGTGGCTCAGTGGTTAAGAAGCTCGCCTTGTTATGTGGAAGGCTGGCAAGTTGGCAGTTCAAGACCCGGATACTGCATGACAGATTGAGTGCCTGTCTCTGTCCCAGCTCTTTGGGGACATGAAAGGAGCCTCATTTGGGTGTTCCTTGCAAGGAGTTTCTTCTGCAAAAATCCTTCCAACCCAGAATAATTTCTGACACAAAATTATTATTATAGCAATTATAGTAATTACTCTTTAAAAAAACACACCAACCTGCTAAAAGCTAGTATAGGAAAGATGGAAAGCTGCATCCATCTTCTGTAGAAGCCTACTTTTTCTATGTGCTGCGTGTAATCATATCCATACAAAATGCTATGATCTGAGATTGTTTAAATACCTGACTGGCCTATCCAGAGTTGTGTGTTCGAAACAGAAGAGAGAAAACCATAACTTCATGAGGAGTCATTGATGCTTAATTCAGCATTTGCATCAGTTAAGTAGAATGAACAGAAAATAACTATTTAGTCATAAAACTCTGAAAGATGGAAATAAATACTTTTGCCATCTGTCATAGACTGTAAGCAGTAGGATTGTTTCAAAACCCCTGCTATTTAAGGTCTGATGTTTGGGGTTTTTTAAAGGGAGTTGCCTGTGAACAATCTGGCCACCCAAGCCATCTACAAATAGCTCTTTCCATCCACCAAAGAGCAATGGCATTTCCCACGAGTTTGGACAGAGTGAATTCTACTCAAGAGTTGCTGTTGTTAAGTTTTCATTCATTTAAATGGGGTTTGAACAGAACAAGGCACTATTAAAAACTAGCAGAGAGAGCACAGGAACATCTCCAGTTTCTGTTAAGGAAAAGGAGTTCCTGTTTACTCAAGCAACATAACAGAAGAAACCTAGCTGCTGGTAGTGTTTTATTGATTTTCAAAAAAATGAAAGTTACTAGTCAGAGCAGGGCTGGCTCAGAATATTTTGCAATTCAAAGCAAAGGGCAAGAAAACACTTGCCATGCACAGAACCCAACCTATAGAGTGAGGTCAGTTGAATCTTTATTAACATTGGCAGTGAAACAGTATCTTCAGCTGTAACTGAAGAGAGGAAATTGCTTCAAGGGATGTAAATCATTGTATAGTAGGCATATGGCAGCCATCCAGTATTTTGCCGCCATTTCTAGCATATGTTCAAAATGGCCCTGTATCGGCATTTTTCTAAGTGTAAGAAAAGGGAATTTGGTTATCAGGCATCAAAAGACCATTCAAGGCCAAAGTTTTTAACTGCCCCCCTTTCAGCACTGAAGGCTGCTACATGTCAAATAAATAAATAAATAAATAAATAAATAAATAAATAAATAAATAAATAAATAAATAAATAAGAGTACAGTCAAAAAGCCGTAAAGCTACAAGCCTGATTGTATCAGAAACGATCACTTTACAGGGAGCAAACTCTCTTAAAGTGACCCTTCTTTCTACTAGGGAATCACTGCAACCCAGCCTCTAAAACAGGGGTGCCCAAACTTTTTGCGTTGTGGGTGATCACATGTTTGAGTGGGCTGGTCACACGGTTCCTCCCACTGGAAGCAGAAGTAAAATGCACCTGCACATGTGCAAAATGCTGCTGTAAATGCATCCATGGCTGTTGTAAACACATTTATGCATGCACAGGTGTGTTTAACTTATGCTTCCAGGAGCAGCGAAGGTAGCATGGGCTGGATTATTAGGTGCCTTGGGCCAGATCCAGCCCACGGGCCATAGTTTCGGCACCCCTGCTCTAAAAGTAGTAACCCCGTAGTTGGATCAAAAAAGGACCCATTTGGCTATGAATTAGCGCCAGACTGGAGCACATTTCCCTGTATGTCCTGTAATCACCAGGAAATAGATTACACTGGACAATTACAGAAATGCCCCAAATTGTAATCTATTTCCTCATGTAGTCACACCCTTGCTCATAGCAACAACATGACTGTTAGTTGCTTATATAGTATATAAAATTTATATTTGATCTGAGATAACATGTGACCTTGGGCGAGATCACAAAAGTCAAACAGCAACAAAAATTGTTGGACTTCAGTATGATTTTAAAATGGGATTTTACGGAAGAGAAACATAGTTGTTAACATCAAACACTCACCAGAAAGAACCAATTTTCCATCGGTTCTGAGCTTTTTAACACAAGAGACAGGGAAGAGCACCAAATATATCAAAGTAGTCGTACCACAGCTTAAAAATATGTTTTTAGACTTTATTTCCCAGAATCCCTCACCAAGGTGACTGCTAGGCATGCAGAGTTGGGGATCCTAGTATCTGTAGTCTAAAAAAAATAACCTTTTGAGCCTCTGTGTTGTAATGTATGTGAAAAGGCAGGCTGAGCACTGTATGATGGTTTAATATTCATGCACATATGCAAGATGGATATGCAGTGGATGCAAGATACATCTACAGCCCACTTCTAGAGAACAAATTGTCAACTTTTTACCAATAGCAATTAGCAGTAGCAATTGCACTTACTGTATATACTTCCCCATACTGCCTGTGCACTCTCTGGGTGGTCCACTAGGTAATTAGCATTTTGCCCCAAACATGTTGGGTACTCATTTTACTGACCTCAGAAGGATTGAAGGCTGAGTCAGCCTTGATCCCTATCAGGATCTAACTCACAACTTCAGCAGTTTTGGCTGCAGTACAGCAGTTTAGACACTGTGCCACAAGGGCTCTTTGACACCATTCAGATGTTTTGGACTATGATTCCCACAATTATTATAAACCTAGCCAGCCACACTGTGTTTGTTGCAGATGATGAGAGCTGGAGTCAGACACATCTGGAGGACTCCCAGCTAAGGGAAAGTGCTGTGGATCAACAAAACTGGCGTGCCTCCTTATGAATTACATGTCTGCAGTGCACAGTAGTCAGTTTGTTAAACGTTTCCATTTCATTCTTATGCTTGCTGCTTAGCTGGAGTTGCAACACAAGACACAGGCAGGTTTAAAAATAGTTGTGCAGGAGAGTTCAGTCACATTTTTTGGCAAAAGAAAGCACATTTAAAGAGGCAAAACAAAAGAGGCCATCCTTTCCCATACCGTGCCTCCCTTGTGGTCAGATAAGTGCCTTGGTTGAAGAGATGTTTATTCAAAGTGTAAAATGACACTTGGGAGTTTATTTTGGTATTGCTGTTTTGTGTTATTGTTCCAGAAAGAAAGAGAGAGAGAATTTGTGTTTGTTTTTGCTTCTTTTTGCTCCTGATCTCAGTTTGTGTTGCCTGTTTTAATCTGCAGGTCTTAACGAAACTGCTATTTTCCACTGCGAAGCTCACAATGAAAAGGGAGTAGCTACATCGACTGAAGCCCAAATCAATATCAAAGGTCAGTGATAACCATTTAATGACCTTTATTATTCCACTAAATCTTATTTATAAGGTTCACCTTGCTGGAGGTTTCTAAGAAAGGCAACCCAAACAAATCCCTCCCCTACCCCCACCCCAAACAATATTATTGTTTTAGGAAATCCCGGGCTACAGTTCTTGGCAGCTTTAAACAGACTTCATTGCTTCTAACAGTTATAATGGAATGTTGAAGACCAAGATATGCCAATGGGATTGAGGCATATAACATCATCCCGCATATCTCAATCTTCCCAGATGGGTCAGCTATTGGTGCCAATCGGGAAATTGGCAAGGAAGGCTATGACCTGGAAAAGGGCCTTTTCGGTGGCGGCACCAACCCTATGGAACTCCCTTCTGATGGAGATGCTTCAGACCATTTACCGTATTTATTGGTATTTAGAAAGCAGCTTAAATCACTTCTGTTTAGGGAGGCTTTTGAGAAGAGGTCATCATCTGTCTAGTGTTAGGATTCTTGTTCTCCCCCCCTCCCGGCTGTTAATTAGTCTGGTACAGTATTTGTATTTTTATTGTGTGATTTTAAGATGTTTTTAATATGTTGTTGTTAGCTGCCCAGAGTGGGGAAGACCCCAGATGGGTGGGGTACAAGTGGAATGAACAAAGGAATGAATGAATAAAACAAAACCCACCAAGATAACATTCAACACACATAGGGCTGGTGAATTGTAATGTATTTCTCAGAGACAATGTGGAATCTGAAAATGCATACATTCAGATGCAGTTTATTGGATCTGTATCTGTCCCCATTTGTCACATCCCCAGATTTCCTCAGCAGTAATCAAAACAGTGGTCCTATTTGTGACACTGATTGAGTGGGGGCTGAGACCAGGCCCTACCACTGAAACTGACAGCTGAAAGTTCACCAAACCTGGGATGTTGAACCTGAGTACCCCCTGTTGAATCCTCAGACCCAAGCTCTTTAGCCTCTTTCTATGGGAAAACATGGGAGAGAAACTGTACCATTCCCTGTGTGCTCTCCATGGTCTTGGAATATCACTTTGATTCATACAAAGCATAGTTGGCCTACTCTAGTTACAATTTACTACGCAGAGCAACAGTATTTTGGTCAGAGTACTCAATCCAATGGATGTTTTTCTTTTTGTCAACCTAATATTTTTTGCAATATTCATCCCATCTCTGTTCTCCTCTTGAATACTTACTTCTCCTCTCACACATAACAAATTAGCAGTACAGTAATACCTCAGATAACGTTTATCTCGGATAACGCTAAAATCACATAACATTAAGTAATCTGGGGAGGAGAATTGGATCGAATAACGTTAAGGTCCTATGGGATGGATCGGATAACAACCGCTAAAGCCTGTGTGGTTACAGTATATCTCTATGGAGCTTTAACGTTATCCGATCCATTTCATAGGATTTTAACATGGATCGGATAACACTAAAAATCGGATAACACCAAGACTTATGGAACCAAGTTTTAGCGTTATCCAAGGTATTACTGTATGTCTAAATTGTTTTGCACATTGCCAACATATGTTGGATCATGGTATTGTAGACACAATGGGCACAGAGCTGAGCGAGTTGAAGAGGATGGTGAAGGACAGAAGTGCCTGAGGGCCATAGGGTCACAAAAGGTCGGAATCAACTGTGCGACTGAACACCAAAAAACGTCTTATATGGTGAATCAGACTCAAACATGATTCCTCAAGATGTTACTGTTTCTCATGCAGAAATCCCATCTGCACCTGTCGAAGTGCATATCCTGAATAGCACAGCTCACACAATAGTGCTGTCTTGGACCCCAGGTTTTGATGGCTATTCACCGTTGACCAGTTGTAGTATTCAGGTAAGCCATGGGGATAGGGACAGGTATTGATGATGGTGGGGGTGATTAATGTTTGTGTAATGGGATAGTGATTGACTATAGCTCTTTACATGAGAAGTGGGCAAATCATAGTAGTCTCAGACTATAATTGTGTCACCCATAGCCTGCGAAACCAAGAGTTGCAATCCAGAAACCATCAGGACATCCACAGTGGCCACCAATGCTGTATTGCTTTTAAATGGATGTCTTACTCAACACTTACACGCCTTCTTTGCTTTGCAGTAACACTTTTGCTGGATGAACAGGAAATATTGATTCTGTTGGGTGCTGAATGCAAATCAGAATTCTACCACATGTAATCTTTACACTACATTAAACATATGGGGAACATGTAGCCTTCCAGATGTCAATACTCACACCCCATCAACTCTAGCCAGCACAGCTAATGATGAAGGATTCTGGGGAGTCTTCAGTATCTGGAAGGTTGTGCATTCCCTGTCCCTTGTTTAATCCAGAGTTTAGAGAATAATTTTTTGGACTATAACATTCAGGATTTCCCATGGAGCCTAACTGGTTTGCTACTGGGAATTGTGTAGAAAATTGACTTTTCCAAACTCTGCTCTAGACCATAAAAAGACTGAAGTCTGTTAAGCATTTCCTGATAGGAAAGTGTGAAAATAAAGCATAAAATGTACAGAAGGGCTACTTGTCTCTTCTCAACATGAGTTCCTACTGGCATGGCTTGCTTGAAGTCTTTATTACATCAACATTGGATAGAAAGAGAAGGCCTGTAAGCAGACCAGGAAAACTGAGGTGGCCCTGTGCAAAGATAATGAGAGAATTTGCTTCTTGTTGCTGGCATTAATGTGCACAGTTGCCACTTTCAGTTCCTTCTCTGTGATCATTCTTGGTGGTGCATCATTCTAGACAAAGCTCCTTGAGTTAAGGCGAGAGACAATGAATCATTCTGGTTGCTGACACCATTCAGCTTTATGGTTAGATAGTAGAAGACGGAAAGACGTCAATATTGAATGTCTGCATTTGTCTGAGAAAGTTAAAATGAAATTGCTTGGTCACTGTCACCAGTCACTCAGGTTAAACAAGCAGCATGGTGGGTTTTGTGTTTCATTCATTCTTTGTTTGTTTGTTTGTTTATATTTATTGTCTGACTTGTCCTAAAAGTTGAGGTAGAGAATAGCAACAGAAAGAAAGAAAATATCCCAACGACAACAAATAATCAAATGCTTTACCAGCTGTTTTTACAAACTTAGCCTTCAATTTTAATTTCTAGATCATAGAGTACTTCTTACTCTTGCTTTAGAAGGCTTCCAGTGTGAAGGAGTTTCATAACCAGAAAAATCACAGTTGATATCTCTGTTGACTATGATCTCATAACAACATATGTTAGAATTCAGTTGAGATACCTATCCATATAAAGGCACAAGTAGAATTGTAATTCCTCTCCTCCACAAATTTTTCGTCTGAAATTGTTCTGATTTTCCTTACCACCAAGTCGTTTTTATCTGAAACAAATGTTTGCATAGTGCTGTAAATGATGCAGTTTAAAAGAACTGCAGATGCTGTCAGCAGTTATTGATAAATTTTCCACACTAGAGAAAGATATTTTGTGAAGAACTCAGCAAGAAGATAGAACTACCGTATGTTTTGCATAAATACATTAAAACGGTGCAAGTAACACTTCCACACAAATTACACAAAGTGGTGATGGCTGCTGTCTTGTTGCATAAGGTTTAAGGATCGGAGTGCATCTTGTTAATTAATCAGATAGTCATTATATGCTTTCTGTGTGTATGTTTCATTTCTCAAAGGGAAAAGACATACTTTTTGTACAGAGAGGCAATTTGTGCAAATTACTCAGACTTTTGACTAGAAAAAATTGCAATCTGCCTCACTTTCTTCTAGAAGTGAGAAATGTCTTGAGGCACCAAAATTCCTCATTGAGGTGCATCCTTCAGTTGAGACAGTCTATTTTCATGAAAACAAAGAATTTAGCAAATACTGTCTATGTTCCTAATATCATGAAACCAATTTTTCTACTTGTTTTCCTCTGTACCATCAGTAGCTATTTGTGAAGCAAATAAGCCTTAATTATGCACTCAAGACCAATCCTTGCCAAATTATTTCCTGTAATAACAGGCATAATATATTGTGAGCTGGAGAAATTCATTCTCTCGTGCCCCCAACAATTGTAAACCTTGCAGTTAAATTCTGGAAGATCAGAGAAGCTAGAAGTGGGGATAGCAAATCATGTCATCATCTCTGCCAGAAAAGTCACATTTTTGGACCAGAATTCATAGAATCCTGTATGAGCATGTAGGCTGAAGATTCTTGCCGGTCTCTGTTCATAAAAAGTACCACTGCTTTTATTGTACAAGCCTGGGCTTTTTGGCAATCTTCATGCCCCAGAAGATCCAGTTGGCTTTCTTCATTTTAAAGCTTCTATTGTTGGCCCAAATGTTTTATTTATCAATTTGCTTGTTGGCATCTCCTGATCTTTTGGATATTTTTAGGGGGGTGGGGTGTCCCCTTAACCAATTTTTTTTATTAAAATACAAACATTTTAGATTTCACCCTGCTTATTCAACTTATACACAGAGCACATAATGTGCAATGCAGGGATGGATGAATCACAATTTGGGATCAAAATTGCTGGGAGAAACATCAATAATTTGAGATATGCAGATGATACCACCCTCATGGCAGAAAGTGAGGAGGACCTAATGAAGCTCCTGATTAGGTTGAAAGAAGAAAGTTCAAAAGCTGGCTTGAGACTCAATATCAAGAAAACCAAGATCATGGCAACATTTCCCCTGGAAAATAGATGGGGAAGAAGTAGAAGCAGTGACAGATTTTACTTTCCTAGGATCAAAGCTCACTGCAGATAGTGATTGCAGCCATGAAATAAAAAGGCGACTGATTCTTGGGAGGCAAGCGATGAGAAACCTGGGGAACAGAGTGAAAAGTAGACATCACCTTGCAAACAAAAATTCGTCTAGTCAAAGCAGTGGTATTTCCGGTGGCAATGTATGGTTGTGAGAGCTGGACCATTAGGAAAGCTGAGCGCAGAAGAATAGACACCTTTGAGATGTGGTGCTGGAGGAGAGTTTTGAGAGTCCCCTGGACAGTGAGGAGAACAAATAGGTCAATCTTAGAAGAAATCAACCCTGACTGCTCCCTTGAAGGTCAAATTGTAAAGATGAAGCTAAAGTACTTTGGACATCAAATGAGAAGAGAGGATTCACTTGAGAAAGCCTTGATGCTGGGAAAGGTGGAGGGCAAAAGAAAAAGGGGATGGCCAAAAATGAGATAGCTAGATGGTATTGTAGAGACAATGGGCACAGAACTGAGTGAGTTGAGGAGGATGGTGGAGGACAGAAGTGCCTGGCGGACAGTGGTCCATGGGGTCGCAAAGGGTCAGAATCGACTGTGCGACTGAACAACAACAACAACAAATGTCATCTTGATCATCCCATAGCTCAGGTGTTCTCAACCTTTTAAAGCCGGGGCCCGGGTCACACTCCCTCAGACAGCTTTGGGGGCTGGATGGCCATTTTGCCCTTCCTCCACCACATGGCACTTCCAGGTGTGGTGGAGGTGGTGGTGGCCTCATGAAATGGTGCCACAGGCTGCATCCAGCCTGCGAGCTGCAGGTTGAGAATTGCTGCTATAGCTAGAAAGTGGCTAAAAAGGTTATACAAATAATTTAAACAAAAAGGTTAGTTCTTTGGTCTCCTAATGGTTTTTGTCTAGTAACATTTGCTTTTAAATTCCATCTTCTGTGAATTTTGTATAATTTATGTTTTCAAAGAGCTAATTCTAACAGTGCATGTGACGAATCATTTGAGAATAGCTGCAGGTTATCAAACCTTGTAAGAGGTCAGGCACCATCTGCTTTCTTCTTCTTCTTCTGCCGTATTCGAATTTTGGTGATCCTCATGGCGATCAGCCATGAAGACTGTCCTGAGAATATAATGCAATGGCCTTTCATTTGCCTTCTGCATCTCTGCATGACACCCATACCACTGATCAAGTTCCGCAAGTCACTTTCTGGTCCTGAGCCCTTTTGGCATGCAAAGTCCTCATCAGCCCCAGGCCAATATTGATGAAGCTGCTGCCATCTATCAAGATGGATTCAAGTGGGACCATCACCCTTCCCTGTGGACTTTGGCACCCAAGCCATTACGGTAGTCCTCAGGGTTGTCAGGTTAGTTAACCATCGCCTGACGTGTTGAGTCACTAGCAGTATGGTCTACTCCGGTGGTTCCCAACAAGGGGTACACAGCCCACTAGTGGACTTCAATTCCCAGAAGCCTCGGTCAGTATATTGGCTGATCAGTGCTTTGGGGAAATGACTTAGGCTTCTGGGAATTGAAGTCCAAAAACCAGCATTTGGGAAACACTGGTCTACTCTATAGGTCAGGCACTGTCTGCTTAACATTTACATATTTTACAGCACCACTCTTTGGCATTTTATCTTTCCTTCCCTTTGGCCCAGTCGTGTCAAAAGGACGGAAATGTATATATGCCTGGCCCACAGCCAAATCATGTTTGCTTCAAGAATTGAAGGGTGTTTTCATTTCTCTGAAGAAGCTTGCTTCAACAGTAATTGCTTGTGCATCCAAAATTCCTGGAGACGTGGGCTGCTGTGCTATGTACAGTGAGGTTGTTTGAATATTATTGAATCTCTGGAAGATTCAAGCGCTGGAATAGGAAGGGATGAAGCCTGCTTTTTTAAAAGCAGAATCACAATCTGGTTCAAAGTAATGTGCAAGTGGCAGCCACATCCTAAGACTTGCTTACTTAGGCTTAGATCCTCTCATGCTATATCAAGCAGCAGGGGATCTCCCAACAGTTTCAGGCTTGGGCACCTACTTCGGACTCCTCCCATGTCAAGAAAGTTCTTCGCTATCTATTTCAAGGGCACCCTTGTCGTTTGGCACTAGGAAGGTTCCAACTTATTGCCACCTTAGGGATCCTTTTTCTCTCCATATGGAAAAGATGGCCTGCTATTTGGAGTCTTCTTCATATCTAATGTTATGTAATTTGCACAAGCCACTCCTTTGAAGCACCTCCTCATTGGTAATATGATCAAAATATCAAATCATTAAAATTTGGCAGAGGCCCCTCTGCTGGAAGATGTCAAGTCTCTTCTTGATACTTGCTGATGCCTTCCAAGTCTCTCTGCCAAGACTAAGGGGACAAAATGTCTCTTAACAGAACTTGGAAACAATTCTTGTTTGTTTGTTTATTTGTTTGGTTTTAGATTACAACTCCCAGTGCCAAACTACACATTATGAATAATCCATAATTAGGCCTAAACTCATATTGGGCTACATCCACTTGCTAGCCACCCACTGAATCAGTTGCTGAATGGGGCTACACAGAAAGAGCTTCCTTGAAGATTGTGATATTTTTTGAACCACAATCGGGTGTACCCTGGTAACAGCAACCTTGTGTTGCCAGCTAACATTTCTCACACTAAGTCAAGCAAAAGGAACTGCAAAATGAACTCACCAAAAGGTGCCTTCATTTTGGCAGTTTCGTGTCAGCTGAAACTGGTAAAAAGAGAGCAATGTGAAACATCTCTTCCCACTCCTAAGAGCATATGGGATCCTATGATGCATATAGAGCAGTGTTTCCCAACCTTCCGTTTTTTGACTTCAGTTCCTAGAAGCCTAAGTCAATTCCCCAAAGTACTAATCAGCCAATGCACTGACTTAGGCTGCTGGGAATTGATGTCCCCCTGTGAGGTGTGTGCCTCACGTTGGGGATCACTGACTATATTAGTTGAAAATCATCCATTGAGTTTTGTGGCCTCAGTGAAGACTTCAGTCCCAGAACAATGCAAGGTGCAGAGTCACGTCCGTACAGCAGTTTCATGCCTAGTGTGCTGTTTGTGATTATGCTATATTTTTAAAACAATTGCTTCATACAGCGGAGGAAGTGCCCTTTCTTGTAGATAGCTGGACAGCAGGAGGATTTCCTGAAACCAGGACTCATTCATAAAAAGGTCAAGGCATATTTTTCACATTTCATTATTGCACACCCACATTTCTGGGGCAGATGTTTGAGAACAAAGTTGGTCTGCAAATGGAAACAAGTGTTACTTTTTGGGGCAGCAAATGCCACATGGTCCCTGGCTGATGGCCATGCTGGTTGGTGGTTCTAGGAGCTGTTGCATGAAAAAACATAACTTTCCCAAAGCATAGAATGATTTCCTGACCAGGAAATACCAACTGCCTTCATAAAAGTTGCTTTTATGAAAGTACAATGGGTGGGTCAGGAACTAGGAAACACTTTTCCTTTTGGATACTCTCATATCAGTGGTATTTGATGCTGCATTCTTGTTGAAACTCCGGAAATAGAGGAATTAAAAAAAATATGTTGGCCACTTTGCAGACCTGATGCACAGTAGAATATATCTTTTGAAGTGTACTTAATTGCACTTGTATTCCACTCTCCCTCTAGTAAACTCAGGACAATGTGTATGACCTTCCTCCTCCCCACTTATCATTGCTCAACAACCCTGTGAGGTAGATCAACATGAGAGAGAATGACTAGTTCTGCAATGGTGAACCTTGGCAGTGCAGGTGTTCTTGTTTTCCTTTCCCAGAAGCCCAAGTCTCTGTGAATCCACATGAATGGGTTTACTGTGCAGTAAACCCATTCGTGTAGATTCACAGACTTAGGCTTCTGAGAAATGAAGTCCAAAAACACCTGGAGTGCCAGTAAACCCATTTGTGTGGATTCATAGGGACTTGAGCTTCTGAATTGAAGTCCAAGAACAGCTGAATTATACTGCATTATAATGACTTCCAAGGAAAGTCTCTTTTTACATATTTTGAGTATGAAAATCTGCAAATCAGACTGGAATTTTTGTAATTTAAAGAAAAAGTTTTGTGGTTTGGTTAATTTGTTTGGACTAAACAGCCTCTGTTCTACGCCTTTGGGGAATACAAAAGCTAGAAGGATATTTATAACTTTCTTACAAATGATTTGTACAAAAAATAGAAATAGCTGGTTCTGATTATTTTGCACATTTACTTGCCAGCACGTCTGGTAGCACCAACAAATGTTTCTTCTTCTGTCTAGTACAGTGTTCCCCAACCTTTGGTTTTTATTTATTTATTTATATTGCATTTGTACTCCATCCTCATCCAAGGACTCATGGTGGCTTACAATTTAAAACAGTTAAAACTTTTAGACTTCAATTCCCAGAAGTCTAAGTCAATTTCCCAAAGCACTGATCAGCCAATGTATTGACTTAGGCTTCTGGGTGCAGAAGAGAGGAAGACCCCCATCCTTTCTACTGCATTTTCCTCATTTTGATGATCATGTAGTTAAACTGATGAACAAAACATATTATTCACTGGGGATTCTGGGAGTTGTAATCTAAAAAAAAAAAGAACTTATTTAAGCTCTCTGATCAGGGTGCAAGACTTCTTTATATTTCATAGTGCAAATTAAATGGGCTTTTGACTGTCATAGCATTCAGTCAGCTGGAACAATTGGCTTAGTTATCTTAACAACTTCATTTTTATTTCAGGTGAAGGATCTCACAGCCCCAGATAATGCTTCTGTGATGGTTTTTAATACTTCCACCCCACCCCATCTGTATCCTATTGAGAACCTAAGAGCTATAAAGAGTTACAAAACACGTGTGTCTTGCATGAATGAAGTGGGTTGGTCTGGTTTCAGCCCTTGGATTACAGCCAGCACAACAGAAGGAGGTAAGAGACATTGGCTGTCTCAAAATGGCATAACACAGGTTTGAGGATTCTTCACCACCTTTGAATAATGTTGCCTCCAGTGCTGGAATGTGACAGCAAATTTTGTTTTATCTTGGCTTCTGCATTTTGTGTAAAGTGTGCAAAACTAATGTGTTCTTACCTTTCTGATAGCACAAGCTATCTGATCACAAAAACACAAAGAACCATCCAGTGCTACTACTGTTACTGGTCCATGTAACAAAGCAATGCAGTGGTACCTCACTTAAAGAGCATAATGTGTTCCACGGGATTGCTCTTTAAGCGAGTTTGCTCTATAAGTGAAACACCATTGTAAGTGACCATTGTGACTTCTGGCGGGGGGGGGGGATTGCGAACTCCAATTTAGTTGTTAAGCGAGTTTTTGGTTGGTTTTAGTTGTTAAGCAAGGCGACCATTCAGAGAAAATTCTGCTCTTTAAGCGAGTTATTCTCTAAGCAAGGTACTCTTTATGTGAGGTTTTACTGTAGTTATTTTTTCTGTTTTGCAAACTTTATAGAGATGCACAATATCAGCCTTTAAAAAGCACAAAATCAATCAACCAATCTTTATTACAGTTCAAGACCAGCATAGTACAGCAAAAAGAGCTGAAGTTAAAATGAGGGCACTTAAAATATATCAAGAGACAGAAGTTAAAATGAGGGTACAAAATTCATTTTTAAAAGGAGCCTTTCTGCTCAGAGTTAAGGACTAGTAAAATTAATATTTAAGATTAATAGTGTTACAACTATTGCTAAGCCTATGATATAGCGCTGATGGTTTATTTAGCTGAAGGACTGGCCAAGATTGTTCTTCTGATCTTACACTCTGCAGTACAAAACCTGGCAGTGTTGTGGGTGAAGGTGGAAATTTCTTCACATAGCAGCCAGTGGGTGTATGTGCTGTTTGGCTAGCCAGGATACTTGTGGAGCAGTGGGGATATGAACTTGTTCCGGATGTCTATATAAAAAAAGGCAGATACAGAGAATGTGTTCTATGGTTTCAATTTCTCCAGTGTCACAAACATAAGCAGAAACTCATGTTGAGACAAAAAAAAAATCCTCTCTCTCTTACAGTGAGAATGTTTTTCATTGTGTCAGTAATTAGGCAAGGATGAATCAAATCAAGATTGACATGCCTAAGCAGGGTGGTAGTGCTGGTGTGAGGAATTACCCACTGTTTATTTAAGATGAACTTCCTTTCCATTTTGTTTGATTAGGTTGCCCTTGCTTGAAAGCCACTCGTATCCAACTCTAGGATTCAGTGCTCATCTCTGTTTATAGCCAAAGTGCCAGCGCTGTCTGCATTTGCATATGTTTCCCTGGACATGTGGCAGGCATGCCTCAACACCTGAGTGCACAGAACACTGTTTACCTTCCCACTGAAGTGGTATCTATTTATTTACTTGCAATTTCTTGCTAGGGTGGCAGGAGTTCATTTGGTTACAATGCTTTTTAAAAGCTTTATATCATTGGTTTTATAGAGCTGTAGCCATTACACTTATATACCACCCCACACTGTTTAGTGCACTCACTTTCTGGGCAATTCACAGGTTAATTAGCATTTTGCCTCCAACATGCTGGGTACTCATTTTACCAACCTTGGAAGGATGGAAGGCTGAGTCAACCTTTTGTATGTATTTTGATGTTAAGCTCCTTCTGCTCCTCCTGGGAATGTCACCCTCTCCATCAATGAGTCAAGTTATTCTGTGATCATCACTTGGATCCAGCCTCCTGATGCACAAATGAATGGCAGACTTCAAGGCTACAGCATTGTGTACATGTGGCAGATGTCGGAGGTGTATGTAAGTAGTGAAACATGAATTACTATGGGGGAAAAACACCCAACAACAACCACCTGGTTGCCTGAAAGGAGACTCCCAACCTCTAGATCTGAAGTGAGGTGCCCAATTTACTGAACTCTCCAGCCAGTTTAGAAAAATGTTAAACAAATTAGGATTAGGCATTATATGTCTCTTATCTAAAGCTCTGTGAGGAGCCTTATCTGAGGCAGGAAGATGTTTTCCAGCAACCAGTCCCTGATATTCTTCTTTCATGTCCCAATCAAACCCTGCACTGCCAAAGCGATGCCACCTTCTTGGCTTTGTCGTTGGCCAAATTTATGTCCTCATCAGTGTGTGCTTCTGGCAGCAATTGGCAGACTAGCAAATGAGCTGGATTATGTATCTCTCCACATTGACAGTGTGTTGTTGTTGTCCACCGGCAGCCCCCACTTGAGCATGTTGGCTTTATATGTAGTCACGCCAACCCTAGGGCTGCAGTGGCTCAGTGGTTAAGAAGCTCACCTTGTTAGCTGGAAGGCTGACAAATGAGCAGTTTGAGACCTGGGTACTGCATGATGGACTGAGTGTCCATCTCTGTCCTAGCTCTTGGGGGCATGAAAGGAGCCTCATTTGGGTGTTTCCTGAGCAGAGTTTCTTCTGCAAAAATCCTTTCAACCCAGAATAATTTCTGACATAAAATTATTATTACTCCGATCCTCAGCCTATTCAGTGACATAGGAAAGGTTTTATTCCTTAGCCAAATCCTCCTTTAATGTTATTCCTTGTTCAGTGAACTCCTGATATTTAACTGCACTTTTAACAGCTTGAGACTACGGCCCTGTATACGTTTATCTGGGGGAAGGTCCTGTTGAACATAGTACAGATTTCTGCTGAATAGGTAGACATGTCTAAGATCATAGTGTAAGATATTTTATTTGCTGCAGCCTGGAATCTATATTTATTCCCTTGTCTTTATGCAGCACTCTTTGGTACTGTCTATCGGATTCTTCTTCTTTCATATCTAGGCCAGACTTTAAACTGCCAAAAATGAAGCCAACTTTTGGTGAATTCATTCTGCAGTTCCTTTCACCTGACCTACTGTGAGAAAGATTAGCCGGTACAACAAGGTTGCCATTGTACACCCAATTGTGGTTCAAAAATAGCACAATCTTTGAGGAAGCGCTTTCTATGTACCCTTATCTGTCTGATGAGTACTGCCAACACAAAACTTCACAAAATGTTCTCTTCTGTATATACTTATATAACAAACAGCAACAATAGTGGTATAATAAAGCTGGATGCTACAACTTTTAACACTTCAAGTTCTTTTCACCAGCACCAGGACCTGATTTGCTTTAAGAATTAAAGAAGAATTCCAATGTCTCTTTGAGACCAACTGAGAACAAACTCCAAGGTGTATTTATCAACTGAAGCAGGAAATTCACAACATAAAGGAGTCGTCTCCACATGTACAGTCTCTAAATCCCTAAAATAAATTGCAGATAGAAATACATATGATCACCATCTGGATTCACCCTTCCAGTGCCCCTCTTCCACAAACATATTGAGTTTCTACTACCTAAATCATTTTGGCAAGGGCTTAGCATCTTCCATGAGAACAGCAACGCCAGCCTTTCTGGCTCCCCACCCTCCCTAATTCATATCCTGAATCACAGCCCTTTTCTAGGATTTCCTCACATGTTTGGCTGAACCAGTCAGTTTGTAGGGGTTGCATTTACTCTTATGAAGCAAAGGGATATGGTGTTTGAATCTTGAGTTGCTGCTTGTTGTTGTTCAGTCACGCAGTCGATTCCGACCCTTTGTGACCCTATGGACCATTGCCCACCAGGCACCTCTGTCTTCCACCATCCTTCTCAGCCAGCCCAACTTTGTAGTTAAAAGGAATTTTTGCCAAAATATGAGCCCTTTTGCACATACCTTTTTAGAGCATAATATAAATCCAGTTGAAATTCTAGATCTTAATAAGCTCGCAGTTGTATTCAGAGCAAAGTTCTCTTATTCCTCCTAGTCTTAGAGGCTGCAGCTGGTTGAGAACAGCCTTTGCTGTTGTGAGAAATGCACCATGCATTGAACTTAATGTGACTACTGAACTTAACGTGACTACTACATCACACAATGCTGTGTTTCATAAGAACTGCAAAATAAGCATCATAGGAGCAAAAAAGAAAGAAAAAGGAACTGATATTTGTGATAGTCAGAATATTTTCTCACTTGTTTAGATTGCTTTCATCTAATGAACATCTTTATTGTAACATATTGTAACATGGTTCAAAGTGTGAACTGTAGAAAATAAATTGGAAAGCTGATAGCATGTCTTCTTAGAAGGAGGGCTGCACTGAATGCACCAAGATCTAATCTCAGGTTAAAAGGTATGAAGTTGCATTTTAAATGTCCTTACATTTCCTACAAAAGGAAAAGCAGATACAGTATTCATGTTTGTTTTCTTTGAGACTTTGTTTTTCTGTTCCTGTTTTAGAAGAAATGTTTTAGGATTTAGAAATCACCCGGCTCAAACGCACTGTAATCAGCAAAGTAGTTTTCTGATCTCATGACTGTTGTTAGGTGGAGATGCTAACTCATCAAATTACACTGCAGACAACAGGCTAAAGGTCACTTTATGATCCTAAGAAGGAGGGCAGAAATCTTATTTATCTGGCTTTCCCAGTAATATATGGGTTGCTGTAACATTTATATCTCAGCAGTTTGTGTTTTAGATGTGTCTGTGAACTTCTAAGACTGCACTGGCCTAACACGTTTTATTAACCATGATGAAGGATGAGATGAGTGCTTCCTACCAGTCATTTCATCTATAAAATCCAACCCATCTGGCTAGTGAATGTTATTTCAACAGACCAGTGTCCAACTCAACAAAGCCTATTCGTTCCCACCTTTTGTTACCAGTGTCAAACCTGGACACTTAAAACAAAACATGAACAAAGGTTGGTCACCATGGAAATGAGATGTCTAAGGAAGGCTGCTGGAGTGATTAGAAGGGATAAAATAAGGAATGAGGTTAAAAGGGAAAGAATTAGAATAGAACCAATCTAGCACTACATATGGAAACAACAAATAAAATGGTTTGCCCATTCGGAGAGAATGTCCTGGAATTCTGTTCCTTACAAGGTATAGGTGGAAAGAGGAGAAGGGCAAAGACCGTGAGGCAGACCCAGAGGAAGCTTGAGAGATAACATCAAAGGCATATTACAAGAACACCAAATAATGCTGGTGGAAGCTGCTAGAAGTGTCAGAACAAGAACTTTGTCTCTCCCAAAGGGGTAAAAGAGGAAGTAAAGAAGTGTCCAACTCAGAGGAGGCTGCAGATTAACTAGCCAATAGGCACGTACAGTTCACTGTTCTTTCTAGAAGCAGTTGCCTTACAAAAACGTTGGAGCACTAGCTGCCAATATGATTCCACTCCAAATTCAAGGTAATGATTATGATGGCACTCACCTAGGATTTTTGAGGAATCACCTCTCCCTGTACTTTCTTACCCTGAGCATTGGGATCTATTCGCTGAGCCCTCCTCTGTCATCGTTTTAACAGATTGATTGATTGACTGATTGTAAATATTCCCTTCATCAATTTATTTTTGCAAATAAAGTGTTCTGATCCTTCGCATGGCAGTGGGAGGGTGTTTGGAGCATTTCTGCGCTGGTTTTTGGAATTTTTCATCACATTTTGGCTCTGCAGAATCTCTCAACACATCCAGGAAGTGCCGGAACCCCGCCGCCGCCCCCACCAGCTGTTTGGTGGCACTTTTCCTGCAATTACCAGGGCTGGCCACTAGATGTCGATGTTGAAAATGTGATGAATATTCATTGAAAATTTTCAAAAATAAGCTCTGGAGCTCACTAAAATGCCAAAAAACCACATATTTTTTTCTGTTCCAAACTCTTTCCAAAGAGCACTTTGTTGTGTTTTCACCACTTTAGAAAGAGTTTCCAACAGGTACATTATGTTTTTCTGGCTCTTTTCCAAACCTCTAGAATGTTTTTCCCCAATGCATTCCTATGGGAAACCGTGCTTCGCTTCATGGAAAAATCGCCATAAGGAAAATTCCTTGGAACAGATTATTTCCGTAACCTGGGGTTTTACTCCAATTCGAAAGCAAGAAATTGCAAATAGATAGGTACCGCTTCAGTGGGAAGGTATCTAACAATCCTTACAGAAGGCCAGGAAATCTGGAAACCTCTATGAAAATGTACATTTAAAATCACAACAATAAAATTGCAGCTTATACATATTTTCTTAGAACTGCAGAGCTGGAAAGGACCCTATGGATCATTGTGTCTAGCCACTGTCAAGGAGGCATAGTGAGGACTTGAAGTTCCAACTTTTGGCTTCACACAAAGCTGCTGAACTGTTTTAAAAACACAGTACAGTTCAGTGAGCAGTGTTGGGGAAGATTAAGTACATACTCATATTTTAAAATCTCATACGCATACATATGCTTTAGCTGGCAATTAAACAATTACAGCTAGACCCTCATTTTGAAGTTTGTATTTATGTGTGCAGAAAAAAAATCCAATTAGCAGAATTAATGGCTTTATAACTGTGACTCTGAAGACTGAGTTCCTGTTTACACAGGATTTTTCTTTTTGCTTAGTCAAGCTGTATCTTTTCAGCACATTACCCTACGAAGCAGCTAAACATTACATGCCAACCTGCCAGCTGCACTCTGTGAGTCACAGAAAAAAAAATTGTACATGGATATTTTGTTGTCTTTGTTTTGTTTTTGTGTGATTCGTTAGGAAGCAGCGCCAGCCATTCTTTCAGCTATTCATTTGACTCATCCTCTGTCCAGGAAATAACAGTGAATGTACAGGAAAGGGAATATCTTGTTTCTAATCTGACACGTTACTGCTATAGCATGGAAGCTGTATCTAGTGGGAAAGATGCTGTGTCAACTAGGCTTGTTAAAACAATTTGCATTGCTTCTATTTGATGGTGTTTTAGTTGTGAAAGGAGAAATGTCCCCAGTTACCATTTCATCACTGAAGCCATTTTAAAAACAAGGATGGCATGACTTGAAATGACTAAAAGAAGAAATTTCCAAAACAAGGCTGGAGTTGAATATTAAAAAAATAAAAATCATGACTACAGGAGAATTACACAACTTTAATGTTGACATTACAAGAAATTTGTTTAAGGTTTTGTATACCTTGTTTCAGTCATTAATCTCAATGGGTACTGGTGCCAAGAAATCAGAAGAAGATTGAGACTTGGAAGAGCAGCAGTGAAGGAACTAGAAAAGTTCTTCAAGAGTAAAGCTGTAATATGGAAACCATAACCAAGATCATCCACATTATTGTGTTCCCAATCACCATGTATGGTGCAAAACCTGGACAGTAAAGAGCCTATAAGAAGAAAAATGGCTTGAAATGTAGTGCTGGCAGAGAGTTTTGCTCCTGGAATGCCAAAAAAAAAAGTCAAACAAATTAACCCTAGAGCCCTGGTGGTGAACCTATGGCACACGTGCCAGAAGTGGCCTTTCTTCTTGTACAGACACCATCAAGGGGAAGCTCCGCTCAGTCTGGCTGGCGTGGCTTCCCCACCATTCCTCTCCCTCCATCAAAGGGGAGGTGAGAGGGGAGGCTGAAATCCCAGCCAGCTATTCTCTTGGCTTTAATGTCTGCCTGTCGCTATAGCAAAGTAAGCATGAAATATAATCTGGATGGGGATAAATCTTGGATTTTCAGCTAATTACTTAATGGCTTGGAAATTCTTTAGCATTTTAAAAACATGTTTTTCCTTGCAGCAGAATCGCACTTCTCATGCTGGGAAAAACACCAGTGTGATCCACATTCCTATTATGGCCACGAATGCCACGTGCATCGTTCAAGTGGCTGCAGTCACAAATGGTGGAGTTGGACCATTCAGTGATCCAGTAAGAATTTTCATTCCTGCCAATGGTAAGTCAAGAAGAGGGTGATGATATGTGTTAAGTTTGTGAGTCTATTTATCTTTTTTTTATGTTACATTTATAGCCCATATTTTATCTGGAAAGCACAAGGCAGGGTACCTGCTGCTCTTCTTCTTCTGCCATATCCAAATCCAAATATAGGCGATCATCATGGTGATAAGCCACGAAGACTGTCTTGAGAATATAATACAGTGGCCTTCCATTTGTCTTCTGCATCGCAGTGTGACCCCCATACCACTGATCCAGTTCCACAAGTAACTTTCTGGTCCTGAGCCCTTTTGGCACACAAAGTCCTCATCAGCCCCAGCCCAGGATTGATGAAACTGCTGCCCTCCATCAAGATAGATTCAAGTGGGATTTAATCCAGTTTACAAGTCCAAAGAATGTCCAAAGGCAAGGTCAAGTCCAGAAATGAGATCCAAGGTCCGGCAGGGAGCTCCATCAGAGGTTCAGGCAAAGGTTCAACAAGGATCCGGCAAAGGGCTGCCCAACACAAATGTTGAACCAACAATTCGAGCTGCCTTCCACGCTGCTTAAGAAGGCAGCAAAACACTCAAGGCCAAGGGCTTACAGGTGGCAGTTTCCTTTGAAGTTGACCTCTCGCTGATTTCCAACGCTGATGTAACTTTTTACGCAGGTGTTCCCTGCAGCACTGCAAGTTTGAAAGTTCAGTCTCAGAATTGTCAGATTGAGAATCTACGATCTCTGGATCGGGAGCTGTCCTTTCTGAGAGCTCGAAATCAGAAGGAGCCTGATCAAGGTTCGAGACAGGCAGAGCGAAATCTGGAAGATGTTCCTCATCGGAACTGTCCAAGTCCAAGGAGGGGGCCATGACAGTTACCATAGCAGGATATCAGACTGACCTGCTGGTCACCTCATTTTACTCTCATGGCAACTTTACATTGTAGGTCAGGAGGAGACAGTGGTCACTCATTTGTTCCCTAGTCCAGGCTCATCCAGTCCAAACTACTATTCAAAAATAAAGGAGGATGGGGCTACACCTTAGCAACAGAACTCCATTTTTTACATGTAGAATTGGCCTAAATCCAGTTGTTAGTATCCAATAGTGGAAAAGAGTTCATTCAATTTTGAATAGTAAATTGGTCCATATATAAATCCCATTGGATCTAATGTACAGTAAAACCTCGGATAACGTTAAAACCTGGTTCCACAAGTCTTGGTGTTAACTGATTTTTAGTGTTATCTGATGCATGTTAAAATCATATGGGATCCATAGAGATACATTGTAACCACACAGGCTTTAGCGGTTGTTATCTGATGCATCCCATAGGATCTTAATGTTATCCGATGCAATTCTCCCCCCCCCCCGATTGCTTAATGTTATGCGATTTTAGTGTTATCCGATACTAATGTTATCTGAGGTATTACTGTATTCGGGATTAGCATAGTCTAGCAGATAGATTAAGGCCTCTCAGATCAATCCTTAGTATATACAGTACAGTAAAACCTCATATAACGCTAAAACCTGGTTCCACAAGTCTTCGTGTTATATGATTTTTCGTGTTATCTGATCCTCTATGGGATCCATAGAGATACATTGTAACCACACAGGCTTTAGCGGTTGTTATCTGAAGCATCCCATAGGATCTTAATGTTATCTGATGCAATTCTTCCCCCCAGATTCCTTGATGTTATGCGATTTTCGTGTTATTCGATACTAATGTTATATGAGGTATTACTGTATTTTAGTTTTTGATCTTCAGGACCTCTGAGATGTTACATTTTGGAGGGTGTTACTTCAAGGTTTCAACATAAAGACACATGGTCTGCTTTGGTTGATGTCTTGTATGTAAGCCATCTTTCTTGCAATGGATTCTGGTAAACCCCAAAAGCAGAAGATGATCTAAAGTGGTATTTCCCAACCTTTGTTTTTTGGACTTCAATTCCCAGAAGCCTAAGTCAATTCCCCAAAGCACTGATCAGCCAATGTACTGAATTAGGCTCTGCCGCGTGGGCCCCACATCGGGAACCACTGATCAAAAGTGAAACATCAGAAAATGTAAACCTAGTGAAAACATCTACACATCATTCCACTTTTTTAATGGTATGGATGATAGGTGGGATGGGATTTGGTTTATGTTGGATGGAAAATATTGCTGGGATTATCTTTTTGTTTCACCACTCTGAGTAGTGCCTGTCACTAAATCAAGTGGCACACAAGAACTACAAACAAGTATTTTAAAATCATGCCCATAAGTTCCATTGGCATCAGTAATGCTCCTCAGTTCCCAGCTAAAGTATATAAAAATTGTAGTATTTTTTCCCTGTAACTTGTCTTATTGTCTTAGGTTTCATATCTGCTGCATCATCTTCAACAACAGAATCCGGACTTGCAGACTTGCTTGTAATCGTCCTTGGGTTTATAGTTGGAGTTGTTAGCATTGGATTAATCATGTGTGTATCCATGATTATCAGGAGAAAATTGAAAGAGGAGACCAAGTTTGGGTGAGTAACAAGGAAACGTGAAATACAATACTTCTCTGCATTTAGCTGCAATTGACTGATAGAGTGTCAAGAATATTGATCTGTTTCTAAAAGCAAGAGCAGGATAAGAGTCGTGTGTGTTATACCTCTGTTGATACCTCTGTAACTAGAGCTGTAGTTGTAACCCTCATTTTGCTGCAGCTTGCCAATTTCCAATCTAGAAATCCATAATTCTACCATTAAGATCCCCTGTACAGCAGAAGCTAAAGCACTGAAAACATCTCCTTTCCTTTTTTTCTCTGGCCTTGTTGTTCATTTTCTCTTCTACTTGCTTGACACATCTGGAGTTCTGCTTAGAGCTTGGGAAAATTCGCATGTTGAACTTCAGTTTCCGGGGGGGGGGGGGGAGTACTTTTCTAAACTTTTTGGGACAAAAGAGACAAAATAGCTCTACAACAACAAAGAAAAACCAGTATTGGTTTAAGACAGAGGTTCTCAATGTTTTTACTCCACGGGCCGGAACACGCCCCCTCAGACTGCTGAGCGGGCTAGACATGTGTTCCCCCTCTGTAAATGTGTTTATGACAGCAGCGGGTGCATTTATGGTGTGTTTTTTGCTGTTTTCGCTGATTCTGGTGGCGGCGGTGGCATGAGTGAGGGCAGTGGGCCACATGAACTGGTGCCACAGGCTGGGTTTGGCCCACAGGCTGTAGGTTGTGAACCCCTAGTTTAAGAAATAAAAATGGCCTGAGGTTATGCTTTTCACAGCTTTTACAAGTTGCAGATTACTTTGTTTTTATTTGCTGGTTGGCCATCAGGAGGAAACAAGGAGAGCCGGCCCTAACATTAAGCAGAATGAGAGAACCACCTCAGACAACACATAAGGTGTGTTAGAAAAGGGCAATGAACGATTATGAGCCAGGGCAGAATCTTCCTGCCCTATTCCATAGGATGCAACTCTGTGTCCCACTCGGAGTGGGGCATTTCCAAAACTTAACCCAAGGAGGCATCTGGTAGTTTCATGCATGGTTGCAAACCCAATGAAATCAAGAGAGTAGCAAGCCAGAGACTGGGGGGATATCCACAGATTGCTCTGCAGCAAACTGGAGACTGTGTCTTTATTGTCAAGGATGGAAAGGAATACTGGAGAGAGATTCAGCTTCATGTGCCAAAGAAGCTTGGCCAGCTTTGGGTATTATGCACTGTGACTTGAGTGAATGGGGGCAAGGAGCCATTTGCAGCTCTGCCTTAGGCAGCAAAATATCCTGGGGCAGCCTTGGGAGCAAAGAAGGACTCTGCTTGCATGTTAATTGTGCAGCTACACTGACTGTGAAGGATGGATCTCTGCAGTGATACGCATTTCAATCACCTGTTTAATTTTTTCTAATTGTGAAGCTGCCTGTCTCATCTCTTTTGGTTATAGTTCATTACAGTAGAAGGATGAGGGTGGGGGAGGAGGGCAAGAATCATGTTAGCTGACCAGGAGCTGATTTGAAGAATCTGTTTTTTGTCTATACCACAAGCTACAAATCACTGGCTTGCAACCTGACAGCTTTACCTCATTCACATTTATGTTTTCATTTTACACCATAGATGCAATATCTAAGATCTCTAGAAGAAGGAAGTTCTCATCCCTTGAAAATGTTTCTTTTTGGATCTTTAAAGTCACAGTGATATAATTGGAAAAAATGGCTTCTTTGCATATTTACATTTTAAATGTACTGGGATTCTGTTTGTTTCTGCACATTATCTGTGATGGTTTGGTGCTAGTAGCTAAATGCAGTGCAGTATCCCAGACTCTGGAACAATTAGATGTGCTATGCAGCTCTTAGTCCTGTTTATAACACAACCCACTTTAATTCCTTAGCCTTTTCTAAAATGGGGAGTGACCTGTTTTCTTTTGCTTCTGTGAGGATTGTTTTATATTATCAACAAAGGCCGATTGTACAGTAGTTTCACAGAGCTCCTTTCCTTGTGACCTTGTACAATGAAGTTCTAAATAGATCAGCCACTTTCTTTTAAAAAACCCTTTTGAAATAACCAGCTGTTCTGAGTATACTGGGTTGTGGTTTTTTTCACATCACACTTCTGGGAATTCAATTCTGCGGAAACCTTAATGCAAAATCTTCTTTGTTTCATCACATTTATGCAACAGTTTTTGGAACTCCCCTTCCTTCGTTGGAATCCTATAGATTGCAGAGTTCAGATATAATTCTTTGTGTTTTTAGCAGCATATTATCCTAGCGAAGGAACACACAGGGCAGGGGTTCTCAACATTTTCATGTTCCAGGCTGGACCACGCCTCGACAGACACATGGTTCCCCCTGCTGTAAACACTGCTGTAAAACATGTCTGTGGCTGTCGTAAATGTGTTTATGACAGTCGCAAGGGTATTTACGGCACGTTTTTGGCTGTTTTTGCCACTTCCGCTGCTTCTGGTAGCACCAGCGTCAAGACCAAGGGCAGCGTGTTTTCTGCTGTTTTCACCACTTCCAGCAGCAGCAGCGGGAGTGAGAGCAGTGGACCACAAGAAAAGGCACCACGGGTCGGGTTGCGAACCTCTGACATAGGGTGACATCCAGCATTGCATGAGCTTTACAATGGAAGTTTCCATTCTATTCTTCCCCTCTACCAATCTCTCTGCCCCTCCAAATCAACTTTAAAGTAAAGGTCCTGGCTCAGGGATGTATCTACCACTGGTAGAGCACAGAGTTCTCTAGGTGGGATAGTGGATTTTCATAACCATTACTAATCCCCTTTTCTTCTTGCATGTGTGATGTTTCATCTCCTACCAACTGTGTTTGCCATGGAGCATCCAGCTGCAAACCTTTGGTGTGATAGTAGTAATTTTGGGCTGTCAGACCTCCTGTTTCCTTTGCATACCAATTTACTATAAACAATAGATTCTTCTTCTTCCATGTCTAGGCCAGACATGAAACTGCAATTACTATTACTATTATTATTATTATTATTATTATTATTATTATTATTATTATTATTATTATTATTATTATTATTATTATTATTATTATTATTATTATTATTATTATTATTATTATTATTATTATTATTATTATTATTATTATTTCATGTCAGAATGAAGGCACCTTTGGGTGAGTTCATTCTGCTGTTCCTTTTGCCTGACCTAGTGTGAAAAAGATTAGCTGGCAACACAAGGTTGCCATTACCAGGATAGCCTAATCAGGGTAACCTGACTGTGATTCAAAAATACCACAATCTTCTCTTTCTGTGTACCCCAACAATAGATGTAATAAGAAAAGGTATGGAAAGATAAGTCTGCACTGGCTGGATAGCTGTAATTTGAGTACCTGGCTGCAGAGAGTTCGATTCCTCAATGTGCCTCCCAGGAGAAAGGCCTGGTTGTGTAACCTTGGGGCAAACTGCACAGTCGCAGGGTGCCTCCAGAAGACTGGAAAGTTGGAACACTTCTCAGTATCTAGCACGGGTCACCATGTCAGAATAGACTTGATGGCATGTTGTTACTGTAAACATAGACAAGCTTTCTTGGGTAAAGTGAAATGCTTGTTTCTATTGTGATGGGATTCAGTTTCTTTGATAGAGTGATTGGTGGGTCATATCATTTGAAAGGTTAAAAATCACTGCAGTGGAGAGTTCCTCCTACCCTCTGTTGCAGATGTGGGCATGCATGGGGCTTTAGAGGAAAGGAAGAAGGGCCTTCTGGCCATTCTTTTGAAAGAAATTGTTCCAGCAATGGGAAACATTAATTGGACACACCCCACTGGGTACTATCCATATATCAAAAGTCTGTAATTAATGCTCTATCATACTGCCCCTAAAACTGGTACAGCATTTTTCTCTATTTTATATTTTTTATTTATGTTACAAAATTATTGCAATCCCTTCTGATTTATGGCAATCCTATGAAAAAAGTCCTGTTCCCTTTCTGAAGAGGAAAGGGAACAGGAGGGAGGTCTGGTTTTCTTAGCAAGCCAGCTCCGGGAAGTTGCGGGGGGGGGGGTTCTGAAAAGAAGCTAGGAAAACTTTTTCCTAACTTCTTTTCAGAAACCTCCATCTGGATTGCTAAAGGGCTTAGCAATCCAGGCCATGGGGATGGGGTTCTTAAGAGAGGCTTGGGACCCTTTTCCCAGCCTCTCTTAAGAACCCCCCCCCCCCGGGATAGCTAACCCCCTTTACAAGTCAGGCTGGGGGCTGGGTTCTGAAAGGAAGGTAGGAAAACTTTTTCCTAATTTTGTCAGGGATTTCCCTTAGCGGTATGTGTGTCAGCGTAGCAGAGTAGCAATTTAAGCTGTTGCGCAGTGAAAGGTTCAGGTGTAAAGACACACACACATATAGCTTCAGTGGATAGTGCAGTTTACTTGTGAGTGAGGGAAAGACAACATACACAGAACTATATACAGAGGTACCAGTCTCTCTCCAAGCCCCACAGTTGCAACAGAGCTTGGAATCCTCTGATGGCTCCAGTCCCAAGAGCATGTACAGAGTCCTGCTAGCAAAAACACTGAGTGCAGGCTGGCAAAGTCAGTGTGCTACTTCTCAGTGGTATAAGGTACCTGTCAGTTCTCAGATAAACAGAGCTTCACGCAGCACGTCTTCTCCTTCTCGAGTCAGCAGTCTGTCTGAAGTCTGTCAGCAGTCTTCAGCAGTTCTTTCTTCTCAATAGAATACTCTCCTCAACAGTTCAACCTCCTTCAGCAGTTTAACCCTCCTCAGTATAACCTTCCCCAGTAGGCCACAGTTATAGTGTGCTGTTGCTATGCTATACTACTAATCAGCCACAGCTGTGCTGTTGCTGAGGCACATACACCAGGTAGACACAGCCATGCAATCAGTCTGTGCCTCAATCCCAAACACCTGTGTTTAAGGCTCTTGCAGGGCCTTAAAGCTGTACTAACACACTGGGCAGGAATCTTTGTACAATACCACACAAAATTCCCTAACAAACTTCTTTTCAGAAAACTCCGTCTGGATTGCTAAAGGCCTTAGCAATCCAGGCCCGGGGGGGGGGGCTTCTTGAGAGAGGCTTGGGACCCTTTTCCCAGCCTCTCTTACGAAGCCCCCCCCCGCCCTGGATAGCTAAGCCTCTTAGCAAGCCAGGCCGGGGGGGGGGGGTCTCTCCCCAACACCCCAGCTGTACCAAGCAATTGCCTGGGACTGCTGGGGTATTGGGAGAGAGATCGTGCGCGCACACAGTCTCTCCCCCAACACCCCGGCAGTCCCAGCCATCGCCTAGGAAAGGCTGGGGTGTTGGGGGAGAGATTGTGCGTGCCCACGGTTTCTCCCCCAACACCCCAGCAGTCCCAGGAATTGCTTAGGAAATGCTGGGGTGTTGGGGGAGAGATTGTGCATGCACACTGTTTCTCCCCCAGATTGCTGGTTTGGTTGGGGGCGGGGAAACAGGCGCGCATGCCCTCCCCCCCAACCAAACTGCCGATCTGAGCAGAGATCTCTGCCCCAAAGCCTGCACAGCTGGTCTTCAGCCCTACGGACTTTGGGACAGAGATCAATGCGGGGAATGTGAGGCAAACATTTGTATCGCACAACATTAACATAACGTTATGTTAATGTTGTGCGATGCAAATGTTTGCCTCAAGTTCCCCGACGTTATACGATGCTAGCATTATGCAATGCAAACGCTAACCGAGGTATTACTGTATAGTCATTAGGAATACTGCAGTATGGATTTTCTTGGCTTTTGTTTCCAATAACAGTACTTTAAACTCAAGGATCTTTTCTAGTTCCTTAACCATATCTCCTGTTTTATAGTTGAATTATCAAAAAGGTTGAATCAACATACACAAGTGGGATTTGGCCTATCACTACTATGTTGTATTGCTGTTGTGAGTTGTCTAGTAATTTCAAAATCATACCCACCTCCAGAAGGTTCTGTCATTAATAGTCCTGCTCAGGTCTTACAAACATAACTTTGTGACATCTCTTATTGAATCAATGTGGTCTTTTTTCCCCTATTGTCTGCATGATTTCTCAGCATTGTTGTCTTCTCAAGGTCTAATAGTTTTAGTTTAATAATTTTTGTGTATAAGAAGAACTCAGGAGGGATTTGATCTAACCCTCTCTTACTTGTATTTCTGATAGTCAATGGTATAAGTAACACATGTTAATACCTAGCTGGAAGATAAGATAACCCTATTACCAAATAATTAATACACCTACATGATGTTATTCCATGCTACTCAGACCTTAAGCTCCATCAGACCTTGAGGTCTATCTTTTAGTTGACCGATTGTGACTTCTGGTGGGGGGGATTGCAAACCACAATCTAGTTGTTAAGCAAGTTTTGGTTGTTTTTAGTTGTTAAGCAAGGGTGACCATTCAGAGAAAATTCTGCTCTTTAAGCGAGTTAGTCGCTAAGCGAGGCACTCTTTATGCAAGACTTTACTGTATATGTGTTTTTTTTAAATATGTGACTACTTTTAATTGTGTGAATTTTATGGTGTTAGCTGCCCAGAGTAGGAAAATCTCCTAGATGAGCAGGGTATACATATAATAAATAATAGTAATAATCAGATCATAGTAGATCACAACTGTTATGTGGGTATTATATGTTCTTTTCTCTGGACTAGGGCTAGTTTAAAAAATTAGAGAAAATAGGGGAGTCAAACTTTTGAGTTGGTTGGCTGCACAGATGTAATGGATGTTCAGCTCAACTCTGCTTAAGTGGAAGCACTCTTAGGGCTAAAAGTAGCACAGGAGTAATCATCAGAATTAGCAGAAAATAGAATAAATAACTCCTCCCAGTTATTTACTTTTTAAAAATTCCTTCCATGGCAACTGTATATTTTTTTAAGAAAAAAGTAATTGCTTTTACATTAAACTTTATCTTACAGAGTTAAACGTTCCTGGTTTCCCTCTGGGATGTTCAAACTGCAAGTTGTGCATGGAAGTGAAAGTTCTTATATTTTACACCGTTAAAGAACACTATTTAAAAGGACAGGAAATGAATGACCAACATTGTTTCTTCCATCCCAAAATAGTTGATTGACTCAACATTGCCATTGTATGGAGTTTAATTTACTGAAATTCTATTGAGATAAACTAATGGAAACATAATGTCGTCAAAGGGAAAAATATGAAATATAATAAAATTTCCTTTTCTTTGGAATTGTTTTTATTCTTTATGAGCCAAGCATCTGTCCATGACAATTACATGGATGGCATAATCATTTGCCTTTTTTTCTCCAGCTGTGACCCCTGTCGTTTCCAAAAAATTAAGTTTTACGGGAATAGTTACACTAACATAAAAATATTCTATTTTTCTGCCCCATTAGGTATGCTTTCAGTAGTGATGAGTCAGAATTGGCTGTAAATTACAAAGCAAAGAAATCCTATTGCCGCAGAGCTGTTGATCTGACACGTAAGTTTTAGATTTGTATCTACAGCTGTTTAGTATTTTGGTTTTCTTTAGAAATACATAAAAAATGCTGTTGTGTGGATGACCATATGATTGTGTATTCGGTGAAACAAAACAGTAATTTTGATAAAGAATTAAAAGAAATGCATGTAGATAAAGAAGAAAGAGAAGGAAAATTTAAAGAAGCAATATATTTTAATCTAATTTCTTGGCTGTGCTATGCTGTCCATTCTTAGAAGTGAAGAGTGACTTGTGTGGCTATTGAAATGTGGAAATTTATTTATTTACAGTGGAACCTTGTATAACAAAAATAATTGGTTCCACAAGGCATTTTGTTATATGGTTTTTGTTGTTGTTGTACGATGCATGCATCGTACAACGAAAATCCCTATGGGATGCATTGTACAACAGAAATCTCTATGGGGAAAAAATCATACAACAAAAATCTCTGGTGGAAATCATACAAAGAAAAATATTTGTTGTACATTTTTTCCTATAGAGATTTTCGTTGTACGATGCAACTGTTTTTCAAATTCTCTTTGTTGTACGATTTTTTTCGTTGTATGATGCCTTCGTTATACAAGGTTCCACTGTATTGCATTTTTATACCACCCTGGTTGGTGTACAAGTAATAAACAACAACAACATAATAATAATAAAATCAGTATATATCTGTCAACTAATATAATTAACAATTATTTTGACTTTGTATCTTCTATTAATATATCGCATACTTTGCAAGCAGTGTGCTTGTTAAACTATCAAGACATAGTCAAGCATTCAGAAAAGGTTTGATCTGAGCAGGGAAAGAGTACTGACCCCACTCTGTTCCTTATTTATTTCTGTCTCCATGAAAGAATGAACTCACTGAAGAGGAAAGCCTCTGTTGCATACTCCACACAGTTTGGGGCCCCTGGAAAAATCTGCATTCTTAATCTCATGGAGAGAAATCTGTAGCAGATTGTGTCCTCTTCATATTGTCCTCCTGGAAATAAAAATAAGGGAAGGACTGGGATATTCTTACTTGTTTGGATTAATCTTTTTTTAGTACCTGAGCAAGTATTTGGACTTCTTTGGTTATCTGAAAATGATATATATAAAATCAATAGACACAAATCTTAATGTATCATGCAGGGTTATTAATGGCTGCCTGAAATTTATCTCCACAGAAAAATATATTATTTGGCTGGCATTGCCTGTCCAAAAATATGTCAAATACTAGCAAATAATGAACAAAATGAGGTAATACATTACTAAACCCTTCTACTTCATGGGCACCAATTTCCTAGATGATAGCCAAAATCAAGGAAACATTTTCGGCACAACCCTCAATATTAAACTAGAAGAGGCTAGGCTAAATCTATGGAGAACAAAAACAAATGGACGAGTACCAGTGGGTTGAAGTATCTGGCTACATAGCCTGGGGCCAGGAATTCAAATCCAAACTGTGTCTCCCAGGAAAAGGGTAAGCCAAGGTCAACCAGAAAGTGTTTGGCAAGTGAAATTAAGTGCCCTGCCACTTGTGTGGCTTCAGGCCAGCTGGGTAGTGCCAAAATAATAATTTCTGTGTATTATATACCTAAAAAAACTTAGAAGGGTTGGCATAAATTAGTGTCAGATGCTTCTGGTTCACCAGTTGAGCAGGGAGATTTCCCCCTTAAAGGCAGGAGGTACAGTCATCCAAGATTCAGGGCAAAAATGATCTTAGGTCATCAGAAATTGTTTACCCCACTTTACTGCCTAGATGACAAACCTTGGTAGTCCAGGTGTTCTTGGACTTCAATTACCAAAAGCCCAAGTCACCGCTCCTGCTGATCAGGTTTTCTGGGAATTAAAGTTCAAGAACACCTGAAGTGCCAAGGTTCACCATGACTGGCTGAGAGAAACACCCCAGCCTGGAACACCTTTGGGCTCTGTACCATTCTGTGAGTTTTCCCATCTAGATCTGCCAAGTTGTGAAGGAAACATAGGAGCCCTTCCATAAGATGTAGGAAAGGACTGAACTTATATCTTTTTAGCTCATGCATATGACTGTCTTACAGTTGGCAGCCTTGGTGTGAGTGAAGAGCTGCAGGAGAAACTTCAGGATGTTGTGATTGTCAGGAATAACCTGTTGCTGGGCAAGATCTTGGGAGAGGGTAAGTACAGATGCAAAACATGGTTAGATAATCACATCATCTAAGAAGACTATCGTCCTCTTCCAAAAGTGTTGTCCATCTGGCACCTGAGAGCATCAGTGAACATTAGAAGGGGTGCTGGGCAAATTCTGAAAATTTAAAAACCTGCCTTTGTCTCCTGTAGACCTTTCTGGGCTGTGCCTCTCCAACCCTGAACCCTGAGGAAAAACATATTTTCCCATTCAGCAGCAAATAGTAAATAGCAAATGGTTGTCAACAGAATTCAGTGGGTTGGACTACATGGTTGCAGAGCAGGGGTACCCAAACTTTTTGGGCAGTGGGACCAGTCACGTGGTTCCTCCTACCGGAAGTGGAAGTAAAACACACCTTGCAATCTGTTTTGGAACAGGATGAGATTGATTTTTTTAGCTGACATTTTCTCTGCTTAAACCAGGGGTGCCCCCGACACCAATTCATCAGGCCCACGCTACCCTTGATGCTCCATATGAGCAGCAAGGGTGGCACGGGCCAGATGAATTGGTGTCAGGGGCAAGATTTGGCTCACAGGCCATATTTTGGGCACCCCTGTTGGAAAGCCAGAGTGCAATCATTTCATTCCTAGAAGAGGTACTATCCAAGGTTACTTAGAGTGTGACTTGTTGCATGTCCTTTAACCTGTCACAGAATTGACTTTGATGGGGCTTAATTCTTACACCCTCAGAACCTTTAGGGGAAGAGCATACTTTGCTCTCTAAATACTGTTGTACCTCGCTTAAAGAGCATAATGCATTCCACAGGATTGCTCTTTAAGCGAGTTACTCTCTAGGCGAGAGAGCACTCTTAATGCGAGGTTTACTGTATAATTTTGCCCACTAGTCTTACCTCTATAGTAGGGGTTCCCAACCTAAGGCCAGCAAACCAGATCTGGCTCACAGTGCCATTTCATGTGGCCTCTCACCCCTCCAACATCATTCAAGAGACAAAATGGCCACCTCATTTGAAACTGTTGGGACAAAATGGCCACCCCCATCATGCAGGCAGGGCAAAATGGCCGTCAAAGCTGACTGAGAGAGCATGACCTGTCCCCCAGCTTGAAAAGGTTGGGAACCCCTTGTCATGAACTTAGAATTGTTACTTTGTTTTAAATTACTTGTCACCATGTCTCAAGGTTGAGAATTGGAACTTTAAAAGTGCAATGATTCAAAGTGATTCCAAGATGCATTATGTCATTGGAATTAGTGCCTCTAGTGGACAGAGAAACACCTGAGGGATTCTCAGAGTTCAATGAACCGGAGTGAACTTTGTAATTAAAGTTAATTGTCCTTTTAAACCATCGGTCAATGACCCTGCCAAAGAGATGGGAAGGAGGACAAAATGAGAGTTGGCACTTTGCCAACAAGCCCTGACCTTGAAAGATTTTGAGGAGATAAGTGTTATCTCAAGATCTGAGTCCAAGGCCACCTAAAAAAAATCCTAAGGAGGGAGGAAGAGGGGGAAATTGTGTATAACCCTCACCCCCTGATTTTGTTCAGTTTTGAAAGGTGCTTCTTCAAAGGAGGCAAAGCCCTCAACGGAGTGAGATAAGATTGGAAAAACATTGGGAGATGACATTCTGATTCTATGAAGCCAAGCCACTATTTGGGAGATAGACAAAATTTTGCCAGGCTGACACTTAGCCGAAATTACAGCAAGGCTGGACTTTAACTCTGGGAGAGACGAATCTAGGACGATACTTAGAAACTGTGTGTTTTCTTATTTTTCAGTATAAGTTGCGTGTTAGAGTAGATTTAGATTAGGAACCCAGGAATGGGGAGTTTTATTTTAGAGTGTGTTATGAGTTTATTGGCTTATCTATGCTTTTTGTTTGGATTTCTCAATTGATTATGCTTTGTTTCTCATCGCTTCTGCAATAAAAAAAAGGGAGGCGGAACCAAGATTGGTTTCCTTTCCACAAAAGACAAACAGACGTTTGTTTTGTGAACTGGATTTTTGGTTCAAGTGTCAAGATAAACCTTACTACAGGAGAGATAGATCTTGCAGGACTCCTATTGCAAGACCTTGGGAAACTTGCCCAGGAGAAGGGGGGGGGGATCAAAGGAGCAGCTCAGACTGTTGATATCTTCACAGGCTTACTGTGGGAGTAAAATTCTGTTGCCTGGCAGTCTGAGAAGAGAGCCTTGATGCACAGCCTATTTGTCCTATAAAGGCAGCACTTGGTTTCTCAACCTCTTCACTTGTGCACCCTGCTGCTATCCTGAATAAAGGAGTGAAGGGAGCCCAGATTTTGGGTGCAGTTGGGGCGGTAGGGTCTCGAGACCCTTGCTCTATAGCTATGTTGAACTTCCATGAGTCTGATGAGTCTTCCCAAAAAGCATGATGCCAATGCACACTGCCTTCAAATCGGCTGAGTGAATTTTGTGGGTAGAGACAAATTGAAATCTATTTCTTTCTTCTTTCAGGGGAGTTTGGATCAGTCATGGAAGGGCAACTCAGCAATCCTGATGGAACTACACAGAAAGTAGCTGTGAAAACAATGAAGTGTAAGTACCTGTAAACGTTGACAACTCTAGAGTTGTATCTTTTTAAGTCACAAAGGCCAAGGAACTATTCCTGGTGAAAGTAGCCCCATTGAATCAATTACTGAATGTCGGGTCAACACTTACATAAATCGCACTGTGTCATTGGGTCTCCTCTAGTTGTGATTATGATACTGGTCAAAATTACATTCAAGGAAAATGGCTCAAACTGCTAGTTTTGCTGTAAAGAAAAAGGATAGCCCAACCATGGATTTCCCTAAATTGTTGTCATCTAGATGTCATGGGCTCTACACTAAATAATCCCAAGCCAAATGTTCAGTGGTTGTGTTTATGAAGTATGATGGGAGCCTTATCTTTCCAACTGCACTCCAAGAATCCATCTTGAGCATTGAGCCAAAACATCTAGCTCATGTTCCCAAAATGTTGCTGAGGTAATAGTTCTAGTTTTAATATACTCCACATGCTTTTTCGCTGACCTTTGCATAACCTTTAAGGGAGAGGGAAACTGCTGCTCCAAATTCTATTAAAATAACTTTCTTAGATATCTAAACAATGGGGACAGGCGGTTCCTTACAGAACTGTTGGAAGGCATATTAATGCTTCCTTTGTGCAGATAAGGAAATGGAAGGCAAAATGTCCTTTTACATGATATATCATTTTCGTCTTCCATTCCCTTATCTGTGCAAAGGAAGAATTAAAATCTTTTATTTGATTCTAAATAGAAACTTCAAATATAAAAATTAATAAGATTTTTCCCCTTTATTTTCAGTGGACAGCTTTTCCCAGCGAGAAATTGAAGAGTTCCTCAGGGAGGCTGCATGTATGAAAGACTTTGATCACCCAAATGTCATCAAACTTCTTGGTAGGTCAAACAGCAAGTAAGAGTTGTAAAGTACAGCACAGTACTAGGTTTTAGCTATAGCATAATAGAGAGCCGACTTCTCTTTCCACCCCTTATCCTGTGTTATGTCTCTTTTCCAACTCATAGACTGATGCTCAGCATTCTTTGTTTATAAAGCCGTTCAGGATTCTTTATTGCAGGGGTGCCCAAACTATGGCCCAGGGGCCAGATCCGGCCCCTGATGCCAATTCACCTGGCCCACGACCACGAAGCCCTCGTTGCTCCCGGAAGCAGAAGTAAAACGTGCCCATATGGGCATGTTTTACTTTCACTTCCAGGAGTGACGAAGGCTTCATAGGCTGGGTGAATTGGTGTTGGGGCCGGATCTGTCCCCTGAACCATGTGACTGACTCGCAGCCCCAAAAGTTTGGGAACCCCTGTTTTATTGCCTTGCCAGGTTTTACACATATTTGTGTAAATCTCAAGGTTCCTCCCCCTAATATTCTAATATTCTCACTTAATAACCCCATTTTGTCGCCACTCCTTTTGGTTTCCATTTCTTTCTCACAAATCAGACCGCAGATTGCAAGACAGAAACAAAATTGGAACACCAGCAGGTGGCAGTTTAAAGATTAAACAATACTTCCTCCCCTCAGTACATAACACTGAACATATTGATGTAATAAACCAGGAGTGCCCAAACTACAGCCTATGGGTTGGATTGCCGCTGATGCCAGAAGTGCTCCAATGTCACAGGAAGTGCCAAAATCAGTGCATTTTTGCACCAAAATGTGCCAAAAATGCACCAGATTTTTTTTTTTTGAAAGGGCACAAAAATGCTCTCCCAATGCTCCCCCCTCCAAGGGAAGAGTCGGAGGAGGGAAAACGCCCAGAAACATGGTGCGGTTTCATGTGCTGCTGCCACCAGGAGGAACCACATGGCCGGGCCCGCACAGCTGACTGAGGGGGTGTGGTCAGGCCCCTGGCGGGAATAGTTTGGGACCCCTGTACTAAACTAAACTAAGAAGTCAAGAGAATCCCACCTGAATTAAATGTAAAACTTGCCTACCAGACCTTTCTGTTTCCCATAGTAGTCAACTACTGTATTTGCTGGCGTATAGACTACTTTTCCCCCCTGAAAAACATGCCTCCAAGTGGTGGGGGGGGGGGTCGTCTTATACGCTGGGTGCACTTCAAGTGGGATAGACATAGCTGCCCATAGTGGCCTCCCTATGCCAGCCCACCTCATTCTACATACCATCCAGTATCGGCGGTATCCAGCATGGCTGCGGCGAGCATCAGCAGCGAGACAGGGGTGCCAGCCTTTTTGGTGTGACCGGCCTGTTCTGCTCGGCGGGAAGCAGCGGCACTCTGGCCCGACCCTTGTCTACGCAGAGCTTGCACATGCACACTTGTGCACTAGTGCCAGCCACAGGGAGATGTTGAAATCAAATCTGATGTTCTTTTATGTTTTATTTGGTGTGTGGAAGGAGGGGGTAGTCTTATACGGCGAGTATATAACAAACTCTATATTTTGAGTGGAAATGTTGGGGGTCGTCTTATACGCCCAGTCGTCTTATATGCCGGCAAATACAGTATATATCCCTGGGAGGAGCATAAGAACAGTAGCATATTCCTGCTAATGACATAAGAGCAAATAATAGAATAACTGAGTTGAAAGGGCCCTTTTATGCCATCAAGTTGGACCTCCTGCTCAATGCAGGAATCCAAATCAACTCACTTCTGACAGATGGTTGTCCTCCCCCCCCCCCTTTAATGCCTCCAACTTTGGAGCTCTCACAATCTCTTGAGGTAATTGGTTCCATTGCTGTACTACTCTAACAGTTTTTTCCTGATATTCACCCTATACCTGGCTTCCTGTAGTTTCAGCCTATTATTACGTGCCCTGCACTCTGGGATGCTCAAGAACAGATCTTGCCCCTCATCTTTATGACTATCTGTCACTTATGTGAAAAATGCTAACATAACCCACCCACCCCCTCAGTCTCTTTTTCTCACAGCTGAACATGCCCAGTTCTTTCAACATTGATAGCCTTATACCTAGGAATTCACTTGTAAAGGTGCCCATAGTGGAGAACATCATTACATCACCTGGAAGCAAATTCCATAGCATTCAATATGCTCTATGTGGAGAAGGTGGTCCTTTCACCTTGGAAGCTTTAGAGCAGGAGTTCTCAACCTTTTAAAGCTGGGGGCCCGGTCATACTCCCTCAAACAGCTTCAGGGGCCGGATGGCCATTTCGCCCTTTCTCCACTACATGATACTTCCTGGTGTGGTGGAGGCAGTGCCCCCCCCCCACATGAAATGGCACCTCGGGCTGCATCTGGCCATGGGCCGCAGGTTGAGAATTCCTGTTTTAGAGGGAGGATTAGGTGAAACTTTCACATCTATGGCAAGGCTTAATAACAAGTTTTTTTTTTACTGTGCGTGGGTGCTGGGGTGGGTGTCATGTCTTGTGCTGAGATTGTTATGGTAAGTGCCTGCTACACCAGGTCTTAATTTTCAACAGCTTTATTGAATTAAAGTGCTAAACTAATGGGTTTCTTTTTGTCCTTTCAAGGCGTGTGTATAGAACCAAGCTCTCAGCAGACTCCAAAGCCCATGGTGATCCTTCCATTCATGAAATACGGAGATCTGCATAGCTTCCTCCTTCGTTCAAGGCTTGGGATGAGCCAACAGGTAATCAACAGTTCAATGGCAGATTGCCCTGATATGTAAAAGGCTGGGAATCGTATTGCTGTGCTGAAATACTATTTCAGCTGGAACTTGTTGACAGGAAGGCAGCAAGAATGGTGAGGAATTTAGAGACCAAGTTATTACAAAGAAGGGTTGAAGAAGATGGGTATGTGTATGCTGACGGAGAAATAATGAAGAGGCAATCAAGCATCTCCCTCAACAGAGCCATAAATAGTGAATTTTGCATCTGCAACAAGAATATGAAATAACATATACAGGCCTTCTCTTCACCACTAAAAAAAAAAGGATGGAGATAAATCAGTATGAAACTACAAATACAATATTGCATGAGTTGGACGTCTGCAGCATTTGGTTCATTTTGAAATTGTAGGTGTAATTTGATCCCTTCCTACCCAAGCAAGCTCATCATATTTACAAAGGAGTGGCTAGGTCCCCCTCTCTGTCAGCAGGAAGTGTGAAGTTACAGATACTTTTCTACTAAAGGTAAAGGTCACCCTTGCTCAAAAGCCAGTTGTATCTGACTAGGGTTTAGTGCTCATCCCTGTTGCGTAGCCGAAGAGCCAGCGCTGTCAGCTTCTGCAGACGTTTCCGTGGCCAAGTGGCAGTGCACAGAACACTGTTTACCTTCCTGCCAACGTGGTCCCTATTTATCTACATGCAATTTCTTGCTTTCGAACTGCTACACCTTCCAGAATTTGACATACATTCCACCAGCCAGAAAAATCCAGGTCCCCAGAGGAGTTTCAGAACACACGCTTCTGCCTCACCATATCTGCCTCTGAAGAAATGGCTAGTAGACTGAATGAGAGGAAAAGGTGTGGGAATAGTTAATATCCATGGAAGCTGCAGTGGATTGGGGCAGGGTTTCTCAACAGTGGGCCTCCAGGTGTTCTTGGACTTTAATTCCTAGAAACCCAAGTCATCACACCTACTCATCAGGGTTTCTGGGAATTGATGTCCAAGAACATCTGGGGGGCCAAGTTTGAGAGACCCTGGATTAGGGGACTGGTTATTAGGCTTTGTACAGATTGCCTCTCAAAAAACTACTAGTTTTCTGTTTCTGCAGTAGTTAGGCTCAAATCAGTGGCTTTAAAGAACAATAGAAAAGGTTTTGATGAAATGCTAGTAAGAACTTTGTAGTGATAAAGATAGTTCAACAAGAGAGAATAGTGTTTCAGAGTATAATAGACTCTGTTTTGTTAAACATCTCTATATAGACCCGTGATGGTGAACCTTGGCACTCCAGATGTTCTTGGACTTCAATTCCCAGAAGCCCAAGCCCCCGTGAATCCACACAAATGAGTTTGCTGCGATTCACCCAGCCCACACCACGCCGCCCTCATCACTCCTGGAAGGGAGAAGTAAATGGTTTACTTCCGCTTCCAGGAGCCAACGAGGGCAGCGTGGCGTGGGCTGGATGAATAGCAGCAAACCATTCGTGTGGATTCACAAGGGCTTGGGTTTCTAGGATTTGAAATCCAAGAACATCTGGAGTGCCAAGGTTTGCCATCACAGCTATAGACACAGGATGGTGTCCTATCTAGGATTTTTTAGTAATGGTTTACATGTGCCATCAAGGGATTTACCCTGGAGACCTCCCAAATCTCTTTTTGTTTCATCATCTTGTGATGTCTTATTTGCAGCAAAGAGAACAATAAATTGCATTTCATTGTCTTAAGAAATTCAAGGTCCCCATGCTGCAGTGTGTAAAATGTTTAGAGGAAAGAGCTGAATCTTTCAATGCCTTCATGTTTTTTCCTGAAGCTCAACTGTTTTTCTGCTAGTTGCTGTTCTATAAATGGTCTCAATCTTGTTTCTATTATTTTGACATACATTTTTCCTGCATGGCTTAAGAGTGAGATGTCTCAGAATTGTATACACTGTAATTTGCTCCCTTTGTTTTTCCACAGTGGTGGTACAGTATTATTGCTTCTTGCCAATCAGTGGGTGCAGTTAATTGTGTCCATGCTGCATTGAAGGTTCTGTGTACCCATCTGATGCTGCTTTCCTTCCTTCCTTCCTTCAAATAAATAAATAAATGCTCCTTTGGTTATTTCTGTTGGTACTCCATCTATTCCTGGGGATAGTTTAATGACTCTTGCTGCTTCTTCAGTTAATACATCCGGTTCGAGTGCTGTTGTTTTGTAGTCTTGTGTTGTTTTGCACAGCTTTGTTTTCTCAATTGAATTCCATGGTTGCCTTTTTAAAAAAAATTACAGCTTTCCCCTGCCTTAATTGTGAATCAAATCCAAGACCTTGAAGGATATTGTTTCCATTCCAGCATAGGGTACAAGAAGTGTGAGAAGGGGGATAAGCTAAGTCAAGAGTGTTTACCCACCTCCCCAAATGATGCTAGCCAGTAGATGCATGCATGGTTGAGAGAGAGAGAAAGAATTAAAGGTTGCTCTTGCTCAAAAGCAAGTCGTATCTGATTCTAGGGTTCAGTGCTCATCTCTGTTATAGCCAAAGAGCCAGTATTGCATTTGCAGACGTTCCAGTAGACATGTGGCAGGCATGTTTCGACACTAGAGTGCACGGAATGCTGTTTACCTTCCCACCAAAGTGGTCCCTATTTACCTACATGCAATTTCTTGCTTTCGAGCTGCAAGGTTGGCAGGAGCTGGGACAGAGACGGCAGCTCACTCCATTATGAAGTACTTGGATCTCAAACTGCTGACCTGCCGACCTTTCAGCCATCAAATTCAGCATCTTAGCCACTAAGCCACCGCAGTCCCTTGAGAAAAAAGCAGCGATCTACTATTATGAAAAATAAAAATGCATAGTGTGATGATAAGGAGTCATGCATAGGTTGCCACTTGTACAATCCATGACCCCATTCTTCTGTGTTTTTGCTGGACTGCCATCTGGTGACCTTCTGTTGTTATTTGGTTGTGTCACATTATCAGTGAGCAATAAAGGGACATTGTCTTTAGCTAGTGAGGCTGCTCAACAGAAAGAAACCAAATGTTCAAAAAGCACATTGGACGTAAAACATCTGATCGTATGCTGTGTAACAACTTTCTGGATAGATTTCCTGTAATTCAACAAGCTGTGGTCTTTCTGTTCATGCCATACATGGATATTTGTACTAGTCTTATACTAGAACAGTATAAAATACTTTAATTCTTTTGGAAATTACAGCTCGGATAAAAATGGCTTTCCCATTTTCTGTAGCACAAACGGTTTTGTTGTTTTCATTGGTTCTTCCCACAGAAGAGCATTCTGAAAATAAAGCAAGTTCACAAATACCAAGATAGCCATCACCTTTATTGAAGACATTTTTCTGGCCAAAAGATGAAATACCTTCATTTTATTTCAGATTTTTTTCACTGAAAGAAATTTTAACAAAACCCCAATAAGAATCTGCTGTAAACCAATGATTATTTTGTTGGATGGCTAGAAACAAAGAAGCCATTCATGGCTCAGCCTGTACATCTCCTTGAGCTACAAACAAGTGGAAAATTAAATGATGTCTTTGCATGTAATTGGGAACCATCAAAGAGAGCTTTATTCTTCCCTTGTCCAAGGATGGAAAGTGGACAAGATTCCTCCCACATCTAAAACAAGCAAGATGCATGCATTTGATTGTTCTCTGCAGCTCAGCTACAAGAGGCTCAGTTCCTTGTCAAAGTTTGGAAAATTAGTTTTTACCCTTCGGGCACCAGATTTTTCTTAAAGCACAATTCTTGCATTAAATGAAATGTGGGACAGGTTCTGATGCCACTGAGGATCTCTGTGTATTAAAGACGAGGATTAGAGTGGGGCTCTGTGATTGGAATTAGTTTGGTGGCTGGGGTTTTGTGCACAGTTCTGTATTTCTTTACCCCAGTGAGAATTGTATTGGGGCAACACATTGACAGCCAAAACACATTACTTCTGCTTTGCTGAATCCTGATTTCTCCCAGCAAGTAAATAAAGTGGGACTTTATTTTTTGCTTCAGGTTGTTACAAACAAATATTCTAAAAGGAGACAATAAAAAAGTTGTTGCAACAAATTTTATTTGGGCTGTTGTTGTTATAGGCCATCATGTCTTCTCTGATTTCTGGCAACCCAATGAAAGAGAGATCTCCAAATGTTTCTGTCTTCAACAACCCTGCTCAGCTCTTGCAAACATAAGCTTGTGGGTTCTCCCATGGAGTCAATCCATCTCATGTTTGGTCTTCCTCTTTTCCTGCTGCTTTCTACCTTTCCCAGCGTCTTTTCCAGAGAATCCTGCATTCTCTTGATGTGATTTAAGCAGGACAGCCTCAGCTTCATCATTTGTGCCTCCAAAGACAGTTCAGGCTTCATTCGTTCCAGGATCCACTTGTTCTTTTTTGTTTTGGCGGATTAGGGTATCTGTAGAGCTCTCTTCTAGCACCATATTTCAAAAGAATCATTTTTTGTTGTTGTTGTCAGCTTTCTCTACTGTCTAGCTTTTGCATCCATACGTGGCAATCAGGAACACGATAGTGTAAATCAGGGGTGCCCAAACTTTTCACACAGCAGGCCTGACCATGCCCCCCTCCCCGGACAGCTGAGCAGGCCTGACCGTCCCCCCCCCCCGGAGTGGGCACATTTAAGATAACAGTAAATGCACTCACTTCCACGTTTACAACAGGCGCAGGTGCCTTTGTGCATGCACGGGCTCATTTTACATCTGACGTAAATGCATCTGCTTCCACTTCTGGATGTGGCAAGGGCGGTGGCGGGCCACATGAAATGGTGCCATGGGCCAGCTTCAGCCCATGGGCCGTAATTTGGGCACCTCTGATGTAAATGATCTTGGTCTTGAATGAAACATCCTTACACTTGATGATCTTTTATAATTCTTTCATTGCTGCCCTTTTGAGTTTCAAATCGACTTCTGATTTCTTGGTCGTAGTCCCCATTTGGATTGATGACTGAGCCAAGGTACAGAAAATCTTTCACTATCTCAATTTCTTCATTGTCAGCTTTAAAGTTGTATAGTTCTTCAATAGTGATAATTTGTGTTTTCTTAATGTTCAGCTGCAATCTTGCTTTGGTAGTTTCTTCTTTCACTTTCATTAAAAGTAGTTTCAAGTCAGTTTGTACAGGAGCCCCCAGAACTTTGGAAGGTAAGAGGGTAAGAATTTTTTAAAAATACCTGAAAAATCACCATGGCTGATGGTGATTTCAGCCTCAGGTAGCCTAACTTTCAGAATAGGATTTTTATCCAACTCTATAAAGGGATAGGCATAGAATCTATACATTGTATGTCTAATTCCATGTGTTGTGCAAAAAATCTCAAGTGTGACTTGAAGTGATTAACATGTTTAATCTTGATATATGATAATTTAAAAGTAAGTAGTTAAAGTTATAGTTCTAAGACTCGCAAAGCAAAGAATTACCATTATAGTTATAGCTTTTAAAGAAACTTAATTTGTATTCAAAGTAAAAATGTTACCTTTTTATTACTTCTAAAAATAAAACTTAGAATGTTACAAGCAGTGCTAATGTTACAAATATTTTAAAGTAGTGAGATAACACTATAGTGACTATAAAAGTAACACACAACCTAATTACATTACACTGGCAAAGAAGTGAAATGCTTCCTCATATTGTAATTAAGATTTGCCTTAAATATTACAAGAAAAAGAAAAAGACAGAAAATCACATTATTTGTAGCTAATTATTCTAGGCTCTAATTTGATGCAGTGTCTTGTGCTGCTGGTTCAGGAAAAGATTTTCTGATTGACTAGAAGATTTTAAAGTGCTAATTTTCCCCTGTTTTCACCAGATAGAGTAATAGGAAACAAACTGGGCAGCTAATTACCCTGAAATAAGTAAATTCAGTTGATCTAGGGATGGTCTTCTTTCCACAATTTATTTATGAGTTTTTGCTACAGGATAAACTGCCCAGTACAATTAAGGGACTAGTCCAATCATGTGACCTGACTAGAATTAGGTCTGTTAAATCAGTGGGACTTGCATAAGCCTTTATTTAATCACCCTGGGAACTAACAATTGAATTTAGATCCCAAATTACTGATTGCTCCTGCTGTTCTTGTCTCAGTTTAACTGGCTGCAACTGACAGTATTGTTCTAGTTTATATTTATGTACAGCACATTGTTCTGAGAGCTTTGGATACAGGATGAATCATACTTGGACCAAATAAATAAATATATTAACTAAATACACCTTGCTGATTTAAAAAAAAAGCCTGAGTATTATGTAAGGCTTTAGCCCTGTCTCTTCTTAATTGTCTTCTGGTAGGGAGCACACACAGTACATTTGAAGTGGACATAGAAAGAACTCTAGCTTTGTAAAAGAGTGCGTGCTCTGGGTACAGAAGGTACCAGATTCAACCCCCAGCTTCTCTAGGGATGGCTGGAAAAGTATTTTGCCTGAAATCTCAAGAGAAGCTCTTCCAGTCAGTGTAACAATACTCAGCTAGATGGAACAAATAACTAAATTCAGTGTATGGCAGCTTCCCATGTTCATCCTTTAGTGCTTTTCATCCAATATCTCTGTACTCTGATTTAAACCAAAACAAGCCACACCATTACTCAGCTTGCTTTCTCTTCTATTGTTCAGCACCCAAATGCCTCAGTGTGACATGTAACAGGACACACTTTTTTAAGCAGCACTGCCTGAATACCAAAGCTATATAATGGAACCTGCTCCAGTATGGAGTGCATTCACGTGTGAAACAAGCCAACATCGTTAATGAAACAATGTGCATAATGAATGGATGCCTCAAACCTACACCAGTTGAGAAAATATATCCTCTTGTTGGTATTGCTCCATCTAAGATAAGGAGAGAAGTAACAGCAGACGTTGAGAGAACTAAGCAAGAGAACGACCCTCAACACCCTCTGAATGGACAGGAGCCTCAAGTCCACTGGCTCAGATCCAGGAAGAGCTTTTTGGCAAGAACACAAACTCTCGAGGGTACGCAAGAGCAAAAGCAAATTAGAAGATGGACTTCAGTCCCCAGAATCCCTCAGCCAGTTTTTGGAATGACAGTCTGCAAATGTAATATTTCCAAAGCTGTGCATTTCATTCATCTGGGGAAGAAACACACCCAGCCCCCGCCCCCCATGATACTTTTACACAAATGGAGTTTATTTAACATAAACTTTTAGAGGACTATAGACATTTCCGAAAATTTGTGCTAAATTAAAACCAGTTAATCACAACAGCCTAATACAGCTGCCCTCTTGGGGGGGGGGGGATCACAGGGGAGCATCGACTGGATGAGGCCAAAATGTTGAAAATTAGTTCAAAGGAAACTGAAGTATTTCTGGTCAACCAAAAGGCAGATCAATAGGGATTCAACCCTGTGCAAAGCTAAAGCTGGTAAGCCAGCTGTACCTGTTTTTAGAGATACAGTAAAACACCGGATAACGCTAAAACTTGGTTCCACAAGTCCTGGTGTTATCTGATTTTTAGTGTTAAAATCCTATGGGATGGATAACGTTAAAGCTCCATAGAGATACACTGTAACCGCAAAGGCTTTAGCGGTTGTTATCCAATCCATCCTATAGGACCTTAACGTTATTCGATCAAATTCTCCTCCCCAGATTACTTAACGTTACGCGATTTTAGCGTTATCCGATCCAATCGTTATCCGGTGTTTTACTGTACCTGTTTTGGCTATGGTGACAAATGCCTTCCTTTGAAGAAGGTTCAAAAAGTTCATACATAGGTTGGGTTCATGCTGTATGATGGACCTTGTGTCTTTGGATGAGCCTTCTCGGCTCTTCAGATTTTCAGGGGAGGCCCTTCTCTCAGTCCCACTGTCTTTATAGGCGTGCCTCGTGCAAAAAAATGGGAGAGAACCTTTTATTTGGCTTCTCACAGGTGGTGGAACGCCATTCCCTGAAAAGCTAAGTTGTCCTTCTGATGACAGGTGAAGACCATCTGTTTTAGACAACTAATTGAGCAGTTTTAGCTGGACACTGTCTTTTATACAGAACATCAGTTCATATCACCCGTTCCTCCCAGACAGCTCAGTTCCAGGTGCCGACCCCAAGGTTAGTGAGAAAGGCTCTGATTTGAAGAAGAGCCTTCTGGGGGGCAGCACCAATTATGTGGAACTCTGCCTGTTTGTTGAACTGAAATATTTTATTTTTAAAGAGGCTTTTAAAGAGATCTTTCCATTTGCCAAACAAGAAGTTTAATTAAATTGCTACTTCACCAGCACCAATGTGTGTAATCTTTGGGGTATCATTATTGTTTATTGGTTTTCCCATTATTTTTTATGTTTGGTTTATTGTTTGTTGGTTTGTGTATTATGTTTAATTTTATATCATAAATTGTAAAAGTCTTTTAATTTGTTATACACCACCCAGAGTTGGAGAATATCCCAGAAGGGTGGGATATAAACAAACAAACAGCTTTAACTAATCATTTTAATACTGTTTAATTGGTTTTACTGTCATAATTTGTTGTGGTTTTAGTCATGCTTTGGTTGTATTTTTCTTGTTATGAGGCACATTGGATCCCTTAAAAGCTGGCATACCGATGAAATTAATTAGCCATGCTTCCCTCTACTGGCACATTAAAGTAGTGCAATCTATGAAAGTGACTTTTAGTCTGTTAACTTCTTTTTCTGAACCAAACTGGAGCTTTAACTCTGGTTTATCTGACCCAAAGGTGTGAGGCTTGTTATTCTTATGTGTTATTTTTCATTGTGATTATTACCAATATGATAATATTGTAATATAATTTTGTCCCTTTTCCTTTCCCAGTATGTACCACTTCAGACATTATTGAAGTTTATGATCCATATCGCTCTCGGAATGGAGTATCTCAGCAACAGACACTTCCTCCATAGAGACTTGGCTGCGCGAAACTGCATGTGAGTTTCTACTCTTTCCCCCTTTCTACTTGAGAGTAGAACAGTACGTCTTCACTTTCAGAGATTGTAATTCTAGAAAAGGGAAGTCAAAATGTCTGACACCTTGCTCAGAAATCCAAACAAGCCAAGAGTAACCAAAGCTATTTTTCCACTTCCAACTTTAAAAATCTTATTTTGACGTGGTGAAACAGAAAGCCAGAAAAAATGACATAATTGTCATACTGAAAGACATGACACTCCAATCCAAATTATTAGTTTGGAGCTGCTCAAAAGTCACTAACAGTGTATTTGAGCGGGTACAAAATTAAAGGCTTCTTTTAACTCTGAAAGCTTTCTCAGCGATTGTGGTTTTTTGAAGACTCTGCAACTTGGCCTTTAGAAATCCCCAATCCTTTTATAGCTCTCTGTACTCTGAGGGTTCTCTTTTGGAAACTGGTGTTTAGTTCAAAGCTATTTTATCATGCCAGTGCTAAATCCCTATTTTGTGATTTTACATCTGTAAGCCAGAAGAAATGTAGAAGATCTGTGCTGGATTACAGTAGAGACCATAGCAATTCATTCTTACCATGCCCCACAGGGTTCTTAAGGCCATAAGCAGAGCATCAGGTTATGTGCCCTAGCAATACACTGCAATCATGACTTCTTCTTGTTCTGCCAAATCAGAATACAGTATTAGCAATCCTCATGGGGATCAGCCATGAAGACTGTCCTGAGAATATAATGCAGTGGCCTTTCATCTGCCTTCCGCATCACAGCATGACACCCATACCACTGATCCAGTTCCATGAGTCACTTTCTGGTCCTGAGCCGTTATGGCATGCAAAGTCTTCCTCAGCCTCAGGCCAATATTGGTGAAGCTGCCGTCCTCCATCAAGATGGATTCAAGTGGAATTTAATCCACTTGGTGACCATCACCCTTCCCTGCGGAGTTTGGCACCCAAGGCTGTTAGTCTTCAGGGTTGTCAAGTTAGTTCTCCTTCGTGTAGTCTGTGAATCCCCACTTTTGAGGTTCTGTGCCTGTGCGGAGCCGTGACTGGAGCTTTCAAGCTGATTGGATAAAGTTTGAGTGTTAGGGCTGCCCACCGTACCACCCACCCTTAGGTGCCATTTCACACTCTTTCCTCAGTTCTCTTCTTTCCGCTGTAGCAGCAGGAGACCATTGAGAGTTCTCTACAATTTTTCTCATTGTTTCTTTGGAAAATACTTGCTTTCTAAATAATTTTTCTTGGCGATCTTATCCTTAGGGCAGAATCGCCACAGCCAGGGCTGTTCTCCTCGCGGGGAGCAGTTTCCGACATTTCTACCAATTTTTCACCTCAGGGTTGCTTCCTCTTTGTGGAGGGAGCTGCCATCGCAATTTTTTCAGGTGCTCATCCCTCGCAGGTCAGGCGCCAATCTTCTTCAGTTTCTCTCTGTGCCACCTCTTTTTCACGAAAGGGCCAGCACCACAGCCAATTGCTTACTTGCCACGGGCACTTGGACTAATTTTCTCTCATTCTTCGAGAGTTCAATTTTTGATGGCCTCAGCTGCCTTCAAGCGTTGCGTCGATTGCAACAAGAAGGTCCCATCTTCTGACGGCCACAACAAGTGCTTGCTGTGCCTTGGTGAAACCCACCAGACTCAGACCTGCGTGCACTGTAAAAAGTTCACCCGCCTTGTGGTGCAGAACAAAAGTAACCGTCTGAAAGCACATCTTATGGAGATGGTGCTTGCTCCTTCTATGCCCAACCAGGCCCCTCAGTTTCCTGCTGAAACTTCTGCAGCCAAGATGGCATCTGGGGATGGAGGAGGATCAAAGATGGCGGCGTTTAAGAAGAAGAAGGATAAGAATGGGGAGAGGAAGAAGAAATCCAAGAAGGCAAGTCACCATTCTTTGCCTTGCAACCCTCGGCCTCCATGCTCACCGCATCTGTCATCTTCATTCTCCCCTTCATCTGTTATTCTTCCTTGCCCGGGTGTCTATGGAGTCGTCCAATTTTGAGGGACTTTCCTCCTTGGGGTCACCTTCTAAGACTGTTCATACAACCAGCTCTTCTTCGCCTCCACTGCCACCTCGTCCTCTTCAGCATTCGCCATCGCCGCCTCCACCGCCGCCTTGCGGACGGTCCTTGCTCCGCCATACATCTGTCTCTCCACCAGCTTGACGGACTCCGGCTACCATTTTGAGGTCCATTTTGCCGCCTTTCTCCCATTTCCTAGTTTCGTCGGTCCCTCCACAGCCTCTTCAGCTTGACTTTCTGAAACCGCTTCTAGTGACTGTGGTGAGATCCATTGGGGACCAGCTGATGGCTGCTGCATCACAAGGTAGATTGCCTGAGGCAACTACTTCTGTTCCTTTCCTCCCCTCTCAGGGGTCTGATGGTACAGTGCCTCCCGGCCAGGATATCCGCCACCCTCCAGGGTATCAAGTGTTTGTTCCGTCAATCCACCCAGGCCATACTGGCGCAGTTCAGACGTAGAAGCAAGGGTCCCTCCACCATCTTTGGACGAGTCCAAGTCCTCTTTGGAGAAGGATGTGGAGGTCAAGGCGGACAAGACACCCGATCCCACTATCGGAGGTGCTGATCTGCCTTGGGGTGATGACCAAAAGTAATTTATAGCTATGTTGACTTGCCTTGGGACTGCCCTGAGTCTCCAACCCGATCATCCGCCGCTACCATCGGAGGAACAGGTCATGGTGAAATTGGACAGGAAAGCCATCCGACCTGTCCATATCGCCATCCTGCTGTCTCTTCTAAGCTCTACCAAAGCCATGTGGAAAAAGCCCATTTCGTCCCACATAGTTTCGACAAGGGTTGACAGACTCTACAGATTTCTGGGTGATGACGTGGAGTTTCTGCAGGCCCATCCCCTGCCAAAATCCATGGTCACCCGTGCATCCCAAAGCAAGATGGCTGTCAGTGGTTTTCCTATTCTGTCTTCTTTAGAAGACAAGATGCTCGATGCTCTCGGACGCAAGTTGTACGTCACCACGTCATTGTCCCTTTGTGTGATGAACTATTCAACAGCAATTGGACTGTACAACTCCCATCTCTGGGAATGGGCCAAAGCCTTTGCGGTGAAGCTACCCGCCAACCTCCAGGCAGAGTTCAACTCTCTCTGCGACGAGGGTGATAATGTGGCAGAGCAAAAGATGAGGACAGCCCACCACGTCAATGAAACGGTGGCTAAGGACATGTCCACAGCCATCCTGCTCCGTAGGCATGCCTGGCTTCGCTCCACTGAGCTGGAGGAGCCAACAAAAAAGTTGTCTGAAGACCTACCATTTGATGGCCAGGGTCTGTTTGCTCAGGATACAGACAAAGCCTTAAACGAACTGCGGCAAACAAAAACTACAGCAAAGTTTCTTGGCCTGTTTGCCTCTGGTCAGTCCACCTCCAAACCCAGGTTCCGGCTGTTCTCCACGCGCTATCAGGCATCTTCTTATCAACCACATGCAAAGCCGCAATCTGACACGCAGCGATTCACCTTCTATCGGCCGTGCCACCAGCACAACCGCCAGTGTTACCAGCCCTACCAACAACAGGGCAAGCACTCGGAGAGGAAGTCATAGCAGTGGGTTTGACTTCCTCCCAACTGAGACTCTTTCCACTCTGCTTTCTTAAGTCCACCTCAGGAATTTTCATCATGCATGGACAGGCATCACAAACGACCAGTGGGTCTTGAAGATCTTATCCATGGTTATACCATCGAGTTCGAACGGGTTCCTCGAGTCTGCAAGCTCTGTCGCACTCCTCCATCATCCCACCTACAGGAAGATGTATCAACTCTGCTCTCCAAAGGGGCCATAGAAACTGTGCCCCCACCAAAATGGAGTGACAGTTTCTACTCGAGGTACTTCGTAGTGCAAAAGAAGGATGGAGGTCTTTGTCCCATCCTTGACTTGCAACATTTGAACAAACCATATCCACACAAGAAAATTCCAGATGGTATCACTCCACACCGTCCTTCCCCTCAACAAGGGGGATTGGTTCATGGTGATAGACTTGAAAGATGCCTACTTTCACATCAACATCTGCAAGGAGCACAGGAAGTTCCTCTCTTTCCAGATAGAAAACCAAGTCTACCAATACCTATGTCTTCCCTTCGGCCTCTCAACAGCGCCACGGGTCTTCACGAAATGCATTTATGGACATGAATTTTGTAATTTTATATATGTTGTGAACCGCCCTGAGTCAGCCCTACCGAGTAGGGCGGTATAGAAATTGAAATATAATAATAATAATAATAATTGCACCGGTGGCAGCTTTTGTTCAACAGACGGGGATAAGGGTGTTCCCCTATATCGACGACTGGTTGATAGCATCTTCCATGAAGTCAAAGGCCCTCAGGGACATCAGATACACGGTACGACTCGTGGAGAGTCTCGGTCTATGGATCAACTTCACCAAATTGAAGCTGACTCCATCTCAACACGTCGAGTACATTGGAGCAATACTCAACTCTCTCAACCTCAGAGCTTATGCCCATCCAAAGCGCCTTCAGGACATCACCAGGGTGATCGACATATTTCGGTGCCAGACTCATGTGCGGCTGAAGAAAGCTCAATGACTGCTTGGGCTGATGGCATCAACCACGGCTATGGTCCTGCATGCCAAACTCAAAATGCAATATCTACAGTCTTGGCTTCTTCACGAATTCGACCCGATGATGGAGAGCCAATCTAAATGTCTATTTCCTACTCCAGAACTGGTGAACCAGTTGACCTGGTGGGATCTATCTCTAAATATGGCAACAGGGAAGCATTTCTACTCCCCACAACTGAGAGTGCAGATCTTGACCAACACAAGCAATCTCGCATGGGGAGCTGCTTGCAGGTCTCTAACAGTGAACAAGCTGTGGACTCCAAGGGAGGTGGTTTCTCATATCAACTACCTGGAACTGCTCGCCGTTTGGAAGGCTTTGAGATCCTTCAAAATGGTAGTGTTTGGCAAGGCTGTTCAGATAGCATCAGACAGTACCGCCACGATAGTCTATCTGAACAAGCAAGGAGGCACGAAATCAACAACGCTCCTCTACCTCGCTGTACAACTGTAGGAATGGTGCCTGGAGAGACACATTTTTCCTATTCGTGTCCACATTCAAGGCAAACTGAATATTCTGGCCGACGAGCTCAGCAGACTGAGCTTAATGACTCAAGAGTGGGAGCTGGACGACCAAGTATTCCAGTCCATTTGTTGCCAGTGGGGGACTCCGGAGCTCAATCTCTTTGCCTCAGAGACCAACCACAAGTACCCAAGGTACTGCTCAAGAGCAGGAATTGGTCTAGTCTCCGAGGGTGATGCCTCCATGAAATGATGGGACTTGGACTATCTTTATGCATTCCCTCCGTTTTCGCTCATCCAGAAGGTTCTGATCCGGATCCTCCACCAGTGAGCTTGTGCAATTCTCATTGCACCGGCCTGGCCAAGATAGCTGTGGTACCCTCTTCTATTTCAGCTGTCCTCGCAATTGCTCACGCTGCCGAATTCTCCATCGGTGCTCCAAATGGAAGACAGTCAACTTCTTCACTCCGATCGGCCCAGCCTGCATCTCACGCCAGGGAGGAGAACCCCAGACTGGCAAGAATACTCAACATGAGCAGGAGATCTTCCACGAGGAAATCCTATGCTTTTAAATATTAAAGGTTCCATTCCTTTCTTGTTTCCAAACGTCTGAGCTTGAACCATGACAGCCTCCAAGACATTATGGAGTACCTACTCCATCTGGCAGAGACTGGCTTAGGTTCCGTTGCCTCCACAGTGTACAGGGACCAAACCATGAAACGGTTTTTGAAAGGCCTCCACAACGCTTTCCCTCCTGTGAAAACCCCAGCTGCACAGTGGTCCTTATCCACTGTCCTGACTGCACTCACCGATGCTCCCTTTGAACCTTTGGCCACTACAGACATTTGCCTTCTAATATGGCAAGCTGAATTTCTAGTGGCCATCACGTCCGCCAGAAGGGTGAGCGAGCTCACAGCACTCCGTGCAGATTCGCCTTTCATCAAATTCTTTAATGACTGGGTGGTTCTTCACCCCGACATCACCTTTCTCCCTAAGGTTGTCTCTCCATTCCATTTGGGACAATCTATTTCTTTGCCAACTTTCTTTCCCAGCCCAACATTGGATCAAGAAAGGACATGGCACATGCTTGATGTGAAACGGACTTTATTATTTTACATCAGCAGGACAAGGGAGTTCAGAAAGACCCAACGTCTTTTCGTGGCGTATGGAGGAAGGTCCAAAGGAGAACCCATTACATCACAAAGATTCTCCAAATGGGTATCCTCTGTCATCTATCTTGCATATGAGACTGCATCTCTGCCTCCTCCACTTCATGTCAAGGCACATTCTACCAGGGCTGTTGCCACATCTATCACCTTTTTGGAGGGCACACTAATCGAAGACATCTGTAAGGCTGCCACATGGTCCAGACCTTCTACATTTGTCAAGTATTACCAGTATGGTGGGCAGTAAGGTGGGTGGCCCTAACACTCAAACTTTTATCCAATCAGCTTGAAAGCTCTGGTAATGGCTCCATGCAGGCACAGAACCCCAAAAATGTGAATTCACAGACTACATACTTGAAGAACGAAAGTTATTACTGGTAAGTACAACTTAACTTTAACCACCACCTGACACTCGGTTTTGAGTCAATGGCAGTATGGTCTCCTCTATTACCATAGCAGGATAACCTGGCCAGGCACTGGTGGGCCACTTTTGTCTTTCTGAAAAAATCATGACTAGTAGCCATCAATGACAGCCTTGTCTTCTGAGAATTTCCTTTAAAATTTTCTTTACAAGAATCTCCTTTAAAATCTTAGTTGATGGCCATCAAAAACAGTTCCTTTTGCCTCCCCCCTCCCTCTCTGTCCCTGTCTTCACAAGTATATTTGTGTTAACCTTGTGCCTTGAATCCAATGGCAGGTTACGGGACGACATGACTGTGTGTGTGGCAGACTTTGGTTTATCCAAGAAGATTTACAGTGGGGATTATTACAGGCAAGGGCGCATTGCAAAGATGCCGGTTAAATGGATTGCAATAGAAAGCCTTGCAGACAGAGTCTACACAATCAAGAGTGATGTGGTATGTAAACTAGAAGATGCTCCTCCAGTTTCTATCTTAAAACCAACTCCAGAAAGGACAGCTAATCAGGATTAGAAAAAAATGTATTATATTCTAATTTGAAACATATTGGTCCCTATGGTCTTCATTCAGCAACCCTACTGCAGAGTACAATGCTTTGAAAAATATAGTTTGTTTTCTTCTTGTAGAAATGCACTTGTGCAAGTGTTTTTTGGACCTTCTGGGCTCCCCATGGCATGGTCAATTATGTAGTTGACTGTCCAAAATGGGTGTGATGGACAGCTGGGAAATTACTTTTGCAATTGTCTTTATATCAGTGCATAGGAAATAGGCTTCCAGCCACTGTTTTTACATTTAAGTACAGTAATACAGTACCTCGGATAACGCTAAGACTTGGTTCCACAAGTCTTGGTGTTATCCGATTTTTAGTGTTATCCAATGCATGTTAAAATCCTATGGGATGGATCGGATAATGTTAAAGCTCCATAGAGATACATTGTAACCGCACAGGCTTTAGCGGTTGTTATCCGATCCATCCCATAGGACCTTAACATTATTCAATCCAATTCTCATCCCCAGATTGCTTAACGTTATGCGATTTTAGCGTTATCCGAGGTAAACGTTATCCGAGGTATTACTGTACTGTAGTTTCATTTCATAGTGCCATGATATATTTTTTAACCAAAAACTACTGTACAAACATCTTAGTTTTGGTGAAATAAGATAATCCTCTGTTTTCTGAATCTCTTACTAAATACTTACTGCTGATCCTCTCAGCACTTTTAGCTGCCAAATTATAGGGCAGAGCAACACCTGGTCTCTCACTATAAGAAGGGTGACAGCAGTTCCTGCTTGACAGAGGACAGTTTTCTTTTTGATTGAATAACGTAGTTTTTTAAAAAAAAAAAAATTATATGGGCACTATTGGAGGGGAAAGTAATACTGAGAAGTAGTAATGTTACCTGTAGCATGTTACTTTTGGTGAGATGATAATGAGAGCACAACAATAGTTCTTTTGCAAAATGATTGCCAAAATCCTACTAATGGTATACGCTTGCATAATGGATATTGCTTAAGACTTGGTGGCAAATTGCTACTTATTAATGAGGTACTGTTGCAGTCCTATATGCACACCTCATCACACATTTGGGCATGTAACCAAGAACGCAGCCAGCACTCTCTTAATTTGCCAGGTTTCCCTTATACACATTTACATTCGCAGTAAGATTCTGGCCAACGTAAAGACTACTAACCTTGTTACATTTTTCTGTAGCTACACTAAACTGCGTGAAGTTCACAACCCTTTCTCTGACTTGTGACTTACAAGCTGCATAGTCTTTTCTTTTTTGAACAAATCAGATGAGGATTTTGCTGTTGTTCTCCATGATGGACAGAAGCCAGTTATAGCCACATTATAATTATTTTGACATGTTTGATCAGGAGTGAGCAAAGGGCCCGTTTTTTGTGGTCCCCATGTGCTCCTTGTTGAAATACATCCCACACAAAATGTCTAGAAGCTTCCAGGAGAGGCAGATTTGCAAGAAAATATTATGCAGTGCCACCAGAAACATCCCTAACTAACAAAAATGAATTCAGGAAGTGGACTTCCAAGGATGTTCAGTTTTGAATTTTCCTTATTGTCAGGCGGATACGGTGGCTTCCAAGATTGAGAAATCGCCCTCCCTCCATGTTAGGCAATGGCCTCATTTGGGAGCTCACCTCTGTGCATTACCATAGGCAGTGGTGGCGAACCTTGGCGCTCCAGCTGTTCCTGGACTTCAATTACCAGAAGCCCAAGTTAGCACACCTGATGATCAGGGCTTTTGGGAATTGAAGTTCGAGAACAGCTGGAGTGCCAAGGTTAGCCCCCACTGCCATAGAGCTTCTGTACATGTGGACTTCCCATTGATTTAAGTTCTGTATTCATATAGGTTTGATGCCTTGATTTGAGTGGAAAATCTCCTTAAATGAAGGGAGCTCTGTGCATGTGCTGAAGTCCTTATTCTTGTACAACTTTTCATTTCATATTTACATTTGTATGCCACCCAATAGCCACGTGACTCAGGGCAGCTCACAACAGTAAATTACCACATCAAAGTTATAATCATTAGAAAACATCAAAAACATAGCAAAAAGAAAATTTCAAAAAAAAAAAGTCCATATCAGCATACATAATAATCATAACATAGCTTGCATCACAGACCACACCAAAACCGTTGGTAACCTCAGCAGCTCCTCATCTCCTTGGCCAGTGGTGGGGGCTGGGTCCATCATCAACATAAAGTTGATGCACATGTGATTATAGAGAGACAATGAGCACCAAAACTAGACCTATCTGTTTAGACTGGTAGCAGTTCTTTGGTTTCAGACAGAGTTCTTCCTCAGCCTAATTACCTGCAAATCTTTTTATAAGAATCTGTGCTCCAGGTTGGACAAACCCACCTGCTTCAGCTGGAGATGCCAAAGATTGGACTTGAAACTTTAAGACACACAAAGTGTATAAACAGGAACTAAGCTTTGCCTCTTCTTCATCAAGAAATATTTGGTAAAATTGCACATCAAAATGCATTTACAAGGAAGTGATCGTTATTATTAATATTGATTCCATTTTTAAAATACTGGATAGATAGTGCAGTGCTTTAGGTATCTGGCTGCAGAGCCAGAGGTTGAAAGTTCAGTTCCCCACTATGCTTCCTGGAGAATAATCAACATGTGTTCTTGAGCAAGCTCCACAGTCCCAGGACACTCCCAGAAGTACACCACTTCTGAGTATTCTTTACCTAGGAAACTGTGGAAAAGGAACTCTATAAGTCAGCATTAACTAAACAGCACAACTATTATTACTATATTACAAATTCAGTTGCCAGAAAACCACATATCCTGAAACATACAAACTAGCAACAATAAATAGGGGGTTGTGAATTCCACTACAATTAATATTAAATTCTTCTGTAACAGAATACCACAAAAGTAATATTTAACAGTATACAGTACAAGGAAACAACCCAATTCTCAACTCACAACCAAGTCATCAAATCTGGTGACTTCAGCGGGACGTCATCTTCCGTAGATGTGCATAAGGTGTCTAGAAAAGTTTTCTCCAACATTGCTCTCCAACTCCATCTCATATTGGCTGAGAATGAAGAAAGTGGTAATAGCAATTCTACTTATATACTGCCCCATAGTGCTTAGAGCACTCTTTGGATGGTTCACAAGGTAATTAGCATTTTTGCCCTAAACATGTTGAGTACTCATTTTACAGACTTCAGAAAGGCTGAGTCACATTGATCCCCATCAAGATTGAACTCACAGCATCAGCAGTTTTGGCTGCACTACTACAGTTTAACAATTGTGCCATGTAAAGGTCAAGGTCATCCTTGCTTGAAAGCCAGTCATATCCAACTCTAGGGTTCAGTGCTCATCTCTGTTTATAGTCAAAGAGCCAATGCTGTCTGTGTCTGCAGATGTTTCTGTGGACATGTGGCAGACATGAATAGACACCCGAGTGCATGGAATGCTGTTTACCTTTCCACCGAAGTGGTACCTATTTATCTATTTGCAATTTCTTGCTTTCAAACTGCTAGGTTGACAGGAGCTGGGACGGAGACGAGCCCTTACTCCGTCGTGCAGTCTCGGACTGCTGACTTGCCAACCTTCCAGTCGTCAAGTTCAGCATCTTCATGAATCCAACACATCCACAGAATCACATCCTGGGGGAAAGCAGGTGCATGGGAGACCAGGTAATTAATCCAGCCTTTCTGCAAAACCATCTAAATATGTTTTTCTCTATTGCAGTGGGCCTTTGGTGTTACAATGTGGGAGATAGCAACCCGAGGGATGACTCCATATCCAGGAGTACAGAACCATGAAATCTACGACTATCTTCTCCTCGGACACAGGCTTAAGCAGCCAGATGATTGTTTAGATGAATTGTATGTATTCTGTATTTTATCTCACTCCACTCCATGTAGTAACTTGGTATTGATTCTAAAATTCTGGGAGCTGTAACCCAAAAACACAAATATGCACACCATGGCTATTAACATAGAAGACCATGATCTGAGACGATTGTTATATCTACAGTTTGTCCGCTTGGGAAATGAGAAGATATGAAGTCTGTTTTGCCTCTTTTAAGCTCCCCTAGCCTTAACTTAAAGATTATCCCTTTGCAATATTTAGAGGCTCCATTCGCATGGAGCTACAAATATATCCATCTGTCCCTGAAAACAAAATGCAAAGGAACCATCTATTGATTGGTTTGAATTCTTGCCTACAACTAAAACACAAATCCTGCCAAGTACAATGGAATTTTCTCTTCTTGAAGTTTATGTAAAACACAACTGAAGAAGCTTTTGTCTTACAACTGGTTAAGACTTCAACTTCCAGAAGTCCCAGCCAACATGGTCCCTGGTGGTGGGATTATAGGAGAGGTAACTCTACAGCACCTGGAAAGCCAAAGAGTTCCCATCACTGATATAGAAACAGGTTCTCAGCAAGTTTCAAAGCATGCAGTGATTTCATCATTTATGAAATATAGAAATTTACATAGCTGGCAAGACCCAAAACAGGTTCACAAGTAATGGAAAATTAAAATTTCTGTTCTGTGCCATAGAAAATTGATTGGCTACATAATCTAAAAATTCTACCCCTTATTATCCCCCTTTTTACCTTCAATTCACATGTTAATTTATCATTTATAGCATGGGTGGTCAACCTTTTCATGCTGTGAGCTGGACCACACCCCCTCAGACAGTTGAGCGGGCCAAAGGTGTGGTTCCTCCCGCCACTTCTGGTGCATTCACAATACGTTTTTGGCTACTTTCAGCACGTCCAGGGTCTTTACCATGGGTTGGATTAATTGGCACCACAGGCTGGATTTTTATTTTATCAGGCTGTAGGTTGGCCACCCCTGATTTATAGCTATATTCCATATCTCTTTATATCAATCATACAATTCATATTCACAATCTACTTTCCACTTTTGACAATATTGACTCTCAATGCTGTTATGAATATAACAATCATCTCTTTCTTATTCTATTCTATCAGCATATTTTCAAAATCTGCTAATAATGCTATTTGAGGACATATCTCCAGTTTTATAAATAATGTTTGATTAATTTCCCCCAAAAAAACATTTTCCACATTTTCTTCACATCCTTACACTCCCAACCTAAATGAAAATATGTCCCAACTTCTGTATTACATCTCCAGCAATCTTTTGAATATTTTGAATCATAATAACTTAAACCCACCAGTCATGTATCATCTCCATATAGTTTTGTAGCAATTAACCCAGCAATCTTTCTTATTGCTTCAGGTATGAAATAATGTATTCCTGTTGGAGGGCAAACCCTGCAGAACGACCCACCTTTTCAGAACTAAAGCTTCAGTTGGAGAAGCTGTTGGAAAGTTTGCCCGTTCTGAGTGAGCCTGAAAGCATGATCTATATTAACACGAGCTTGCTAGAGGATGACACAGTGGAACTGGTGGAAGACCCTGAGTTTCCCCAAGTAGACATGGACCTTAACCCTGACTGCATCATAGAATCTTGCTGCCAGAGACCAGAGACTACGGTGGTCACTGTTGACATTCATGAAAGCCATGGGATGGAAGGTAGGTACATTTTAACTGGGGCAAGTGAGGAACAGCTTGACAACCTGAGCAGAACGAAAGAAGAAGATATCCCTCTGCTCCCATTTGCACATTCACACAATGGGATCTTGTGGTCTCAAGCTAGCACACTTCCTGTAGGAAGCACATTGACCGATGAACTTTTGTATGCAGATGACTCTTTGGAAGACTGTGAAATCCTGCTGTGAAAGAAGAAATGGGACTCTTCTGACCTGCAACCTAGAAATCTTCCTTAGCTGGGAGGTGATTTCTCATTCCACAAAAGATAGCACTGGATGTAGCCATCTCTCTGTGTCTGTAGAGCCACGCTCATGGTAGATTCAGCTTTCCCTAACTTCATGCCACCCTGTTTTGGACTGTCATTTCCATCGTTTTTTAGTCACTACCAACAGTTTAGGGCTGGGTTTCCCAACCTTTTCAAGCCAGGGGTTGGGTCACGCACTCTCAGTCAACTTTGAGGGCCAGACAACCATTTTGCCCTGCCTGCACGATGGGGGTAACCATTTTGTCCCAACAGCTTCAAAGGGATGGCCATTTTGTTTCTTGAATTCCTTGGAGGGGTGGGAGGCCATATGAAATGGTGCCACGGGCCATATCCAGGCCACGGGCCTTAGATTGGGAACCCCTTGTTTAGGGAAATGCTTCTATAGAACACTGCATTTTTTTACATTTGTATAATAATGTATTGTTATAGAGATTATGTTTTAATAAACAATACTCCATTAGGACTGACTGTTTTCTTTGTCCTTAACATGAAATTACATTTGAGCCTCATTTCTACTTGCCTTCTTACCTGAGTCAGAAGGGGGATTTTAGGCCAACCCTCTACTCAAGCAGGTATGACAGAACATTGTCCAGTTCTCGCTTGAATGCTTCCTGTGCTGAAGTGCTCATCACCTCTTGAGGCTCCACTGTCCTACTGCTCCAAATGTTAATAATTTTTTCCCCTTCTATTCATCCTCTATCTGGCTTCCTGCAGTTTCAGCCCATTATTACACATCCCACACTATGGGATGAATTAGAACAGATCCTTCCCTTCCGCTTTATGATGATCTTTCAGTTATTTGAAGAGTGCCATCATCTCCCTTCTCAGTTTCCTTTTCCCATGGCTAAACATGCCCAGTTCCTTCAGTCTTTCCTCATAGGGCTTCATTTTCCCAAATGGCCAAGGGAAATGTATTATTATTATTTCACATTCTATAGATGATTGCTGTGCCAAAATATTGCTTAGATTACAAAGAAACCTTTTTTATTTTATCAGAAGATGAAAAAACACTGCAGCAATTTAAAGACTAAGCACTCCCCCTGAGGCGGGCTGGATGAATTGGTTTGGGGGCCGCACCCGGCCCCCAGACCTTAGTGACCGGCTCCCTGAATCACATGATCGGCCCACGGCCCAAAAAGTTTGGGCACCCCTGGTATATTGGATCCTCCCAAGTACATAGACTGGAAACAGGTTAGAATAAAAGTGCTACAGTATTTTTTCTTTTGTTTTCTGATAAGGTTAGAATAAAGTGATGGGGATTCAAAATGGGCTGGATTGAGGCTGATTGACCTGCTCAAGTACTCAAGACATGTACACACAATATTTCATCCCAGAACAACCTGCCCACCCCACCCCCATAGCACCCCAAAGAACAGACCATTATGCCCATGTATACAACCTCTCAGTCTATTCTAGCTTGCTCAAGAGTTGGATGTTTTTAAATAATTGTACAGCAGGTGGTGGTAGAACTCAAGATAAATCTTCTTTCTCTAACTGTTGCAATGGTATTGTGGTTGTGTTTATACCCCCCCACACGCCAATTCCAAATTTTGGCTTCTAAAAATCTGTTCTCACATTATTACTTTTTCTTTTTTTCAGGTCTGGTATTTTGAAATCCTTTAGGCATCTCAGAAAACAAATAAAATAAAATGAAATAAAAAACACAGTAGCACTTAAAGACTAACTGCTATATTTTTATTGTTAGCTTTCGTGGATCAAGTCCACTTCATCAGACAAAGAATGAAACTTGATCCACGAAAGCTAACAGTAAAAATATAGCAGTTAGTCTTTAAGTGCTACTGTGTTTTTTATTTTGTTTTGTTTTGTTTTCTGAGATGCCTGAAACACAGACTAAGACAGCGACTATTCCATGAAATCCTTTAGAACAGGAGTTCTCAACCTTTTTAATCCAGGGGCCGGGTCACGCTCCATCAGACAGCTTTGTGGGCCGGAAGGGCCATTTTGCCCTTCCTCCACCACATGGCACTTCCTGGTGTGATGGAGACAGTGAGGGGGCACATAAAATGGTGCTGCAGGCCACATCTGGCCCACAGCCCATAGGCTGAGAAGCCCTGCTTTAGATTGTTTAGCTGGCTGGCTGGATAGATGTTGGGCGTTAGATTCCCCACTGTGCTTGCTGGGAGAAGGGACAGCCTGTGCCCCATGGGCAAGCTGAACAGGCCCAGGGCACCCTCAGAAGAAGAGAATGCTAAGCCATTTCTGAGTACTGTCTATTTAGAGAACCCTGGAAAGGGCTGGCGTAAGTCAGAACTGACTTTATGGCACACAGTTATTTTTATTTTATACTTTAATCTGTGTATATCGTCAGCATGTATACTTTCTCTTTGAAGTTAGAATTGTGGTGTCCCTAACTTGTTGGTGTGTGTGTGTCAGAATTGATATCAGATAATATGTACCAACACTTTTTTCTAAGTATAGCAAAGTACAGTACGTAGAATAGAGGTTCTCAACCTACAGTCTGTGGGCCAGCCCTGCCCCATGGCACTATTTCATGTGGCCTGCGTTGCTGCCACCACCGGAAGCAGATGCTTTACAACAGCCCTAAATGTGCCAGCAGCTGTTGTAAGCACGTTTACAACAGCTGCGGATGCATTTTTTGGCAGCGTTTATGACGGGGGCAACCACCAGCCCAGCCTGCTCAGTTGTCCGAGGGGGGCATGGTCTGGCCCGTGCCTTTAAAAGATTGAGAACCCCTGACTTAGATTATAGCCACTAATTATTTTCTTACCTTTATTTAATAAACGTCTGACTTTTCTAACACGGCTCATCGTGTGCCACTTGGTTTCCTGTTGTGATTTGCTTGAAAGGTTTGGATAGAGTGGGAAAGTTATATGTTCTTTATTTGTAATCAGTGCATATTCTTGGAAGAGGAAGGGGTGATGGCTCTACAAGCAGAAAAGCTACATTCTGCTAACCGCCAATCATGCAAATTAAACAGGGTAAATCTATTTTAAATAGCAAATAGAGAAGTGATCTGCGTGAAAGACAAGAAACTGCTTCTTGGCAGTACATTCCCACTTTCTCACTTTAGAGACTTCCATTAGGCTAGAGATATTGATTAAGGATTGCAGTGGCTTAGTGGTTAAGAAACTGAACTTGATGACTGAAAGGTTGGCAGGTCAGCCATTCAAGACCTGAGTGATGCACAAGGGAGTGTGCTCTTGTCTCTGTTCCAGCTCCTGCCAACCTAGCAGTTCAAAAGCAAGAAATTGCAAGAAGATAAATAGGTACCACCTTGGTGAGAAAGGTAACAGCGTTCTATGCATCCTGGCATCTCGTCATGCCTGCCACATGACCATGGAAATGTCTGCAGATGCAAACAGCGATGGCTCTTTGGCTGTAAATGGAGATGAGCACTGCAACCTAGAGTCAGACACGACTAGCTTTCAAGCAATGGATATCTTTTATCTTTATTGATTGTTTATTGCTATTTAGTATATTTCTTGAAAATCGCAATGAATAGTGCGCTTCACTAAATCTGGCAGTATAAAAATAAAATAAACACCCTGTTAGAGATTGCTGAACTAACAGCGCCCATGAACCTTCGCCTACATAGCTAGATATGTGGTATGGTAGAAGCTGCAGCTGAACACACACTTTCTCTGCCCATAACTAGGGATTCCTTGTCATGGTTGTAGCAGCTTTCTCCCCAGCTGCAGCAAACTTCCGATCCAGCCAACAGTTTGCTGGATTAATGTGGATGAAAAATTTGGAAACATTAAATTTTTCTGGCACAGTCAGCTGTGCTCGTTGGGGAATTCTGAGAACTATCGTCAAAAAATGTAAGTCTTCCAAGCTCTTCTTGGCCAAACAAGGCAGTGTGTTAAATAAGACATAGTTAATAATGTCAGGTTAAGGGGGAGAAAAACATTAACAGCAGGAACTGATTGCCCCCGTTTTGTTGAGACTGCAGCATATGACTGAGAAGTTTAATAAAATTCTTTCTTACCATGATTGCCCAATTAGTCACCAGGCCAGATTCAACACATAACTTTCAGATTATCAGAGTTTAAACACCTTAGGACCAAGGATGCAAAACTCAAACTAGCTGATACCATTTCACATGCTTTTAAAAGAGGATGAGCATCTGATTTCACCAACCAATGATTTTCCTCACATATTTTGCCTTTATCATGCTCTGTGATGTGATGAATCACTAGAAGGTACACATGAGCTTTATTCGCAAGACAGATTGTCGAGAAAAGCATCTCCAAGAAAATGACATTGAGTGAAAACAAAGGAAATATTGCCTACTTGATGTCTTGGTTTTGACTCGCCTTATTCTGTAAGGTGTCACAGTGACTTAGTGCTTAAGACGCTGAGCATGATGACCGGAAGGTGGGCAGGTCAGCAGTTTGAGACCTGAGAGCTGCACAACTGAACGAGCTCCTATCATCTGTCCCAGCTCCTGCCAACCTAGCAGTTCGAAAGCAAGAAATTGCAAGTAGATAAATAGACACTGCTTCGGCAAGAAAGCTAACAGTGTTCCTGTGTACTGGCATCTAGTCATGGCTGCCACATGACCATGGAAACTTCTGCAGACACAGACAGCGCTGGCTCTTTGTCAGTAAAAAGAGATGAGCACCACCACCCTAGAGTCAGAAACAACTGGATTTTGAGCCAGGGAGACGTTTACATTTACTATTCTGTAAAGACTGCTTTTGTCTTATATGGAAGTGCTGCTCAGCATATCATGGATAAGTGTTCGTTGTTGTTCAGTCGCACAGTCGATTCCAACCCTTTGCGACCCTATGGACCACTGTCCGCCAGGCACTTCTGTCCTCTACCATCCTCCTCAACTGGCTCAGTTCTGTGCCCAATGTCTCTACAATACCATCTAGCCATCTCATTTTTGGCCGCCCCCTTTTTCTTTTGCCCTCCACCTTTCCCAGCATCAAGGCTTTCTCAAGTGAATCCTCTCTTCTCATTTGATGTCCAAAGTACTTTAGCTTCATCTTTACTATTTGACCTTCTAAGGAGCAGTTAGAGTTGATTTCTTCAAAGATTGACCTATTTGTTCTCCTCATTGTCCAGGGGACTCTCACAACTCTCCTCCAACACCACATCTCAAAGGCATCTATTCTGCACTCAGCTTTCCTAATGGTCCAGCTCTCACAAACATACATTGCTGTCAGGAATATCATTGCTTTGACTAGACAAATTTTTGTTTGCAATGTGATGTCTCTATTTTTACTATGTTCCCCAGGTTTCTCATCGCTTGAAAATCTACTTTATTGTGGAATTATCTCCCTGTTCCAATCTAGCAGGTTCCCAGTATAGCTCCAGCTATCAGCTAAAAATTCAGTCAAACTAGATGTTAGCTTATTTCCATTCCTTCATTGGATTTCCTCGAAGATATGTGCCTGAGCATCGAAATGTGCAGAATGAAATCTGTGCTTATATATGACTCATCACAAAGCAAGTAAGCGAAATGTGAGATACCTAAGCAAGGGCAATCACGTACTGTATGGAAAGTACCTTTTCATGTCCTATGCTGCTCTGGTATTTTCCTCATTTAAAGATGGGGAAATTTAGAATATTTCCTCCTGATGCAGTTAGGTCACTCTTGCTTGAAAGCCAGTTGTATCTGACTCTAGGGTTCAGTGCTCTTCTCTGCTTATAGTCAAAGTGGCAGCACTGTCTGCGTTTGCAGATGTTTCCGTGGACATGTGGCAGGCATGACTTAGCATCGGATTGCACAGAACACTGTTGACCTTCCCACTGAAGCAGTACTTATTTATTTATTTACTTGCATTCTCTTGCTTTAAATTGCTAGGTTGGCAGGAATTGAGATGGAAGCTACTTCATGCAGTGCTTGGTCTTGAACTGCTGACCTGCCAACCTTCCAGTCATCAAGTTCAGCATCTTAACCACTAAGCCAACACAGTTCCTCCTGATGCAATTGGGTAATGTTAAACTCTGGAGCTAATTGTCATGTTACATGCCATCAAGTCACTTCTGACTTATGGTGACCCTAGGAGAGATCCCCAAAATGTTCTGTCAACAACTCTGCTCAGCTGTTGCAAACATAAGCCTGTGGATTTTCTCATTGAGCCTATCCATCCCATGTTGGGTCTTCCTCTTTTCCTGCTGCCTCCCACCTTTCCCAGCATTGTTGTCTTTCCCAGAGAATCTTCTCTTCTCATGATGTACCCAAGGTAGGACTTTGTCATTTTTGCCTCAAAGACAGTTCAGACTTGGTCTGCTTTAGGATCCACTTGTTTGTCTTTCTGGCAGTTCAGGGTATCTTCAAAGTTCTCCTCCAGCATGATATTTCTAACAAATCAATTTTTCCCCAATAGCTTTCTTTACTGTCCAATTTTTACACCCAAATATAGTGATTGGGAATACAGGAGCATGGATGGTCTTGGTTTTGGTCACCAATGACTAATCCTTACACTTTTCTAATCCCTTCATTGCTGCCCTTCCCAGTCTTGGTCATCTTCTGATTTCTTGGCTGCAGTCTCCATTTGGACCAATGACTGAATCAAGGTATGGAAAATGTTTCCTATTCTAATATCTCCTTTGTTTAACATTAAAGGCATGTATTTCTTCTGTGATCATGATTTTTGTTTCCTTCATGTTCAGCTGCAGGACACCAGTGGCTCACCACTGTCACTATGCTGAGCTGAAGACCACCACCCAGTCAGGCATTTACATTGCCAATCAGGACCTTCAGGTCATGATTAGGAATACTAATAATTATTAATGGTATCCTGTAACTCAGGGGTTCTCAACCTTGTCGCGCCGTGGGCTAGACCACAACCCCTTAGATAGCTGAGCAGGCCGGACACGTGGTCTTCCCCTGCCGTAAATGCTGCCATAAACTGCGGCGGGCACATTTGCACAATCACAGGTGCATTTTTTGCGCTCATGTGGGCGTGTTTATGGCTGTCATAAACACGCCCACTTCCAGGGCCATTGCGTGGGCCAGATGATTTGCCATCATAGGTCGGGGCCGGCCCGCAGGCTGTAGGTTGCGAACTCCTGCTGTAGCTGATCATAAAATTCATCTTTATGAATGAAGGATGAGCTGATCTTCTGTGCCAATTCTTTTTCGGAATCAAAAGAATTCTGGACTATACCAATTTAGAACACACACAAAGTTTCCTTTTAAAAAAAAAAATACTGTTATTACCCCTTCTCCTGCTTCAAAAAATCTCCATATATGTAACAAATTAACATAACAGGTAGCCGGTCATGTCATTCCTTGCTTTATGCCAGGAGTGCCCAAACGTGGTTCAGGGAGCTGATCACTAAGACCCGGGGGCTGGGTGCGGCCCCCAACACCAATTCATCTGGCCCGCGAAGCCCTCGTTGCCCCTGGAAGAGGAAGTAAAACGCGCCCGTATGGTCAACAAAGCCACAACTGTAAGCAGGTTTTTAACTGATCCAGAGTAGCAGTCATTGGTCCATTAGGGTAAATAAGACACTGCCTCATCTCCGACTAAGGCGCCTATCCTGTTTCCTCACCAGAGGCAGCTGGTTAGGGACCAATTTCTAGCTTCTTCCAGACTCACACTCTCTGTTTGAACATGGAATCTGTGTAAAGGTAAAGGATTCCCTTGCTCGAAAGCCAGTCATATCTGACTCTAGGTTTCAGTGCTCATCTCTGTTTCAAAGCCAAAGAGCCAGCGCTGTCTGCTTCTGCAGATGTTTCTATGGTCATGTGGCAGGTATGACTAGACACTGGAGCACACGGAACTCTGTTTACCTTCCCACTGAAGTGGTCCCTATTTATCTACTTGCAATTTCTTGCTTTTGAACTGCTAGGTTGGCAGGAGCTGGGAATCTGTGTAAGACAGAATAAAAGTGAACAAAAAAGCTGACTGCCCAGTTTTGAGAACAAGGCCCAGAGGGAAGGAGTAGCAGGCAGGGGTATGTCCTAGTTGGCAGGCGAGGTATATTTGCCTGCTTATTACCTGACTTGTCAAGTGAATGAACATGAGGGCGTGAAGTAGTGTCTGAGGGAATGCCTGCCTGAGAATACTAGTGTTTGTATATTTATGTGTGCAAAAAGGAAGAGAGAGCGTCTGGTTTTGCCCCGCAATCTAGCTGCCACCTCTTGCTGCTGTGCCTTCTGCCTCGCAATGAGTACCGCCCAGAGCGGAAAATCAAAATGGTAGTGGTGGAGACAATATTTCAGGCTCAGCTGTAGTTTTGAAATGCAGTGTACCCTGACTCCTCTGTAAAGTAATGGGGAAAGGGGAAACGGTGCTCATCTCCATTTACACCCAAAGAATACAATACAAATATGAACAAAATAAATAAAAATAAAGAGCCAGTGCTGTCTGCGTCTGCAGGCGCTTCTGTGGACATGTGTAAGGCATGACTAGACCCCAGAGTGCACAGAACACTGTTACCTTTCATGCCAAAGTGGTACCTATTTATCCACTTGCAATTTCTTGCTTTCAAATGCTAGGTTGGCAGGAGCTGGGACAGATGATGGGAGCTCACTCCATCATGTAGCACTCAGGTCTTTAGCTGCTGACCTATTAACCTTCTGGGTGTCAAGCTCAGCATCTTAACCACAATAGAGTACTCCAAAATGGTTTATTGCTCCTTCTTCTTGGGGCCTCCTGGGCCTGTGCAGTTTGCACAAGGCTACACAGGCTGGCTCTTCTCCTGGGAAGCACAGTGGAGAATTACATTCCCAACTTCCAGCTTCGCAGCCAGATACATAACACTGCAAATACAGTACAGCATAACTTATTATGCTTGGGTTAGGAGGGCAAGTTCTACTAAACCCACACAATCCCCTTAATTGTTGGTCAGTTTGAGCAGGAAATCTTCAAGGTGGCCCTGCTCCCTTTTCACGGGACCTGCTTCTGTTTCAGACTATGATAAGCGCCTAGTAGTGATGACATCAAGGCAGCTCCCAAGCATATTAAGTGTTCACTTCTGTGATGGGGCGGGAAGTTGGAGGGAGGGAGAGACGAGCTCTTGCAAAAGAGAGAGAGTGAGAGAGAGAGAGAGAAATCCCTCACTTGGCTGCCAAGGCGTTCTGCCAAGGAGAAGCTGAAAAGGCGCCTTTCCACTCTGCAGGGGAAACCTGCTGGATGCCGCTCCTCAAGAGTTGCTCCAGCCACTTCTGATTTGAGCAAGCGAATTCTGCGACTGGCTGTGTGTGCATCTTTCTCTCCCTCTCACCACGCCGGATCATCCTGAGACTTGCTTGTGGCCAAGCACTCCAACCATGCCAATTTCTTGGGATAACAAAGCCATGCTGTCTGGACTACAATACTGCCTTATCTTTGTCTTATGCCTAACATCCCGTCAGGAATCTCTTGCTTCCCAGGTAAGGAAGGCATGGTGACCGCCCCTCTCCTAGTGCGCTGCTGGTTGCTGTCTTCATTTGGTTTTACCATTTCTTGTTCTTCTTTAAAAGACATCTATATTATGATGATGATGATGATGATGATGATGATGATGATGATGATGATGATGATGATGATGATGATGATGATGATGATGTTTGGAAGTGGGAAATTGTTCTGTGCAATCTTTGATAGTGACGTGAGTGATAGCTCTTTTGCACACTTCTGCTTAGACATCTCCAGCTCTTTTCTGGCAAAGGTCATGTGAAAATCAAACCTTCATGACTTTGAGTGCCTGCTAGCTTTTACCAGAATCTGAAGGGTCACCTTTTTCAGAATAAAATGGCCAGGATTTCCCACCTAGCATGGCTGATGGCTGAAGGCTGCAATCTGCACACCTCAGAGATAATTGTTACATATGTGGCAGAACTTGGGGAATTGCTTTTTAAAAAAATACTACAACTCATTGTCCCAACCTAGCAATTTGAAAGCAAGAGATTGCAAGTAGATAAATAGGTACCGCTTTGGTGGGAAAGGTAACAGTGTTCCGTACCTGGTTTCCGTGTCTAGTCAGGACTGCCACATGACCATGGAATGTCTGCAGATGCAGACAGTGGTGGGTCTTTGACTCAAAACAGAGATGAGCACCACACCCTAGAATCAGGCATGACTAGCTTTTGGGCAAGGGCAACATTTACCTTTACCTTTCCTCTTGTTAACTGTACAGTACTTGGTGCAATTTGGGAAGGGAATGGTAAAACCGAAGTAAGTTTGAAGGTGCAGAAATGGACTGGTGCCAAGGGTGATAATAAGGCCAGGCAACATCATTGTCTCAGTGCTCAGTTCTTCATCAGGGGAATTTCAGTGCAAATTACAAGTCATTTTATAACTTTCTTCCCAATTTCTATCACACACTAGTCGAAGTTAACATCAGAACATTTGAAACATTATCTTTTAGATTATAGCTTCCCTACCTATCATGACAAATTATAAAAATTTACTTTAAAATGTAACCTTTTTAGTTCAGAAAGAAATATATAACTCTGGTGGATGCCCTAGATAGATATGATGAGTAAATAGATTATTTTGCAACTAGCTTCCTTGGTAGTCAACTACCTAGCTACATTTCTTGTAAAGTATTGGTGACAGAACATCAACAAAATTGGTGGAATAAGTAACTACAAATTTCCTATCAGACTACAAAAAAGATTCATCTTTGTTACAGTGCTGAAATAAATCAAGGAGTCACAGACAAAGAGTGTGACTAGACTGATTTATCCTGCAGTTTCTCCCACTGTTAGCATAGTACAAGTTCATTGTATTTTCTGTGGACTGAACATACAAATAATTGTAAACCAGCCTGGCATTTTCCTATGGCCATTTGGACCTTTTGGCATTACCAGCAAGGAGTATTATTTTATTTTATTTGAAGCCACTGGGCTTTCATAGAGTTGCCACAATTCTCTCCCACAAAACCGGGACAGAAGTATACTTGACAAAAATGGGCGGGTTCTCTACAAAATAGCTTTTTAAAAAACCATAATATAATGACAGCTATAAAACACTTTCACATCAAATACTGTATATCAATACTATGCAGATCCTGATTTATTGCTGCCATCTGTTGTACTAATGAGAAGTCCCGGTCAACTCTTAATGATAGCTGAGCGGGCCAGACACGTTGGTTCCCTTGCCATAAATGCTGTAAACCATGGGGGGAGTGTTTGCACATGCACGGATGCGTTTGCACACGAACGGATGTGTCTTACGGCTGTTGTAAATGTGTCTGCTTCTACCTTCAGGGTCATTGCCATGGGCTGGATGATTTGCCATCATGGGCTGGATTTGGCTCACAGGCCATAAGTTTGTGAACCCCTGCCCTATATTATGATGTAGTGCAGGGGTTCTCAGCCTATGGCCCGTGGGCCAGATGTGATCAATTACACCATTTCATATGGCCCACTACCACCTCTGCCACACCAGGAAGTGCCATATGTGCAATGGTGGGATGTCAAATTTTTTACTACCCCACTGTGATGTCATCACAGTGTGGGCAAAGCTAACATCATGATGTCATGGGCGGAGCCAACATCCTGATGTTGTGGGCGGGGCCAAATAAAAAATAATAATAAAATAAAATAAAAATAAGCATGCACACACACACACACACACCTCAACCCACCCACTCACCCACAACACAAAACCATAAATAAATAATAAATAAATACACCCACCCACCCAAACACCCACCCACCCCAAACACAAATCAACCAGAGCTTTTAAACCAGAGCTTAAAGCTTATTCTGGCTAATCTTTCTCATACTAGGTCAGAGGGAAGGAACTACCGAATGAACTCACCACAAGATGGCTTCATTTTGGCACTTTTCAACTTTTCAACAGTTAAAGAAGTTAGGTACTAAGTCTTTGGCTAACCTGTTCTCTAGGATAATATGCCTTAATGTAAATGTAAAACAGCTATACCTCCCTAAGGGTTCTCCAATTGGAACAGCAATTGGAACAGCACAGGTGTAGCTTATTGATGAGGTAACTCCAAAACTTTGCTTTAAAACCCCAAGCCAGGCTGCCAGGCCTTTTTAGGAACTATGGTAGTACATCAATATAGGTAAAGGTATTAAATACACATTAAAATACACACAGACACACCACATCCAAAGGTGAGTCACTTACTCTGGGGAGCAGGCTATAGGGAGCTTCAGGCTAGCAGGTTCTCTTCCTCCTCTCCAGGGAGGACAGCAAAGAGGCCGTGCATACGCGCCAAGCACTGTAGGCGTGCATACGCACCAAGTGCTTGGCATGCATGCACAGTGGGGAACCCAGTGAAAAGGTAAGCCCCAAACGTGGCTCCCCCAAAAGCTGCTACCAGTTCTCTGGGACACTGGGGAAAGTTACTACCGGTTCTGGCAAACTGGTGAGAACCTGTTACATCCCATCACTGCATATGTGGCAGGTAGGGCAAAATAGCCGTCCGGCCCCCAAAGCTGTCTGTGGGAGCGTGACCCAGCCCTCAGCTTGAGAAGGTTGAGAACCCCTGGTGCAGTGGATAGAGTAACAGACTAGGACTCGGGAAGCCTAGGTTCACTTCCCCTTTCAGCCAAAGAAAACTCACTGAGGGTGGAGAACTAGTAAAACCACACCTTAAATATCTCACTTACCTTGAAAGTCCATTTAAGGTAGGTATATGTCAGCTCCAACTTGACAGCATAAAGCCACAGAGGTACATATTTATTACATTCATATCTTATCTTTCCTTCAATGAGCTCAGTGCTTCTGTTCCAACCTTGATAGTCACAACAAAACCTGTGAGGGTGGCCATGCTGAGAGAGACTGATGAGCCCAAGGAGATCCAGTGATTATCATAACTGAGCAGTAGAAACTGAATCTTCCCAATCCATTGCTCTAAGCAGTTTGGGTTCTTTGCTATAGAAAGATCTTATCCCAGAGGTTCCCAACCTTTTTACACCGTGGGCCTGACCATGCCCCCCGGACAGCTGAGTGGACCTGACCATGCCCCCCGGAAGCTAAAGCAGGCACGTTTACAACAGCTGTAAATGCACCCACTTCCGTGTATATGACAGGTGCAGGCACATTTACGCATGTGCGGGCGCGTTTTACGGCTGATGTAAATGCATCTGGTTTCACTTCCAGGAGTGGTGAGGGAGGCTGCGGGCCAGATGAGATGGTGACACGAGCCGGGGCCGACCAATGAGCCGTATACTGTAAGAGAAATGGCTGTGAAAGATCTTCTCTGAGGCTGCATATTTGTTCACTCCTCTTTACACCTGGCAAGTTATGGGCAAATGGGAGTAAGAACCTTAGCTCAGGGAATAAAAGAAAGACCAGACTCACTCAGTACCGACTTAGGTGGGTGTTTTGATCTATAACTCCAAGAATTCCTCAGGCAACAAAGCTACTTGGCAAATTCTGGGAGTTCTAATAAAAAAAAAACTCAAATCTGCACTCCTCAGCTAACACTTATGCAAACATGAATATAGTACAATAACAATTATGTTGGCTTAATACCTATTTGTCTGGAGGTATATATCATGTTTGATGTTATTTTAATGCCACATCTATCTGTTTCTTAACATCGTAGAGGTGATTAGAACAAGGTGGGAGCATTCTAAACCAAGATTAAATTTACGTAGAAGTAAGGTTAAGGTCTCCCTTGCTTGAAAGCCAGTCAGATCCAACTCTAGGGGGCAGTGCTCATCTCCCTTTATAGCCAAAGAGCCAGTGCTGCCTGCAAGTGCAGACATTTCCATGGTTATGTGGCAAGCAGGACTAGATGCTAGAGTATATGGAACACTGTTACTTTTCCTGCCAAATAGGTACATACTTATCTACTTGCAATTTCTTGCTTTCAAACTGCTAGGTTGGCAGGAGCTGGGACAAATGATGGGTGCGCACTCCATCGTGCAGCACATGCAAGACCTGTTAGACATATTATTTGAGAGCAAGTGATATATTTTGTACAAGTATTCATTAGTTAACTCACAATATTCAAAGACTCTTTCTTAAACAGGCTTTTTTCCTGAGATCAACAGCCATAGGCTGGTTATGATGAGATACACACTGTAACCCTAGAACACCTGTTTCTGGTTCTGCCACAAGCCAACCTGTTAAAACAACAGAACTCTTATTATATTCATACTATAGTTATTTAGTTGTCTCTGGGAAGCCCACAGGCAAGATGTGAGCAAAACAGCACCCTTCTGCTTGTGTCACACAACTGATATAATATACAGAGATGTACTGCCTCTAACACCAAATGAAATATATAGTCATGTTGACTATTAACTGCTGATTTCTCTAGCCTCCACTAATTGAGCTTATTTCCCTTTAAACTCATCCATGTTGGCAGCTAACACTACATCTTGTGACAATTAATTCCAGTGTTTAGCAAATGTGCTCTATTTTCTTTCTTTTTTGCACCTTGCCCTGAATTCAGCTTCAGCTAATACTCTGATTCCATGCTCCCTACTAGATCTGCCCTCTACATTTTGGCTTATCAGCACACACTTTTCACGTACAATGACTTTTATATCTAAACGGATTTTCTGGACTTTGGAGGTATTTGTGTTTCTTCACAAATCCACAAATTTTATAACATCTACATCTGTAAAGAGTTCTGGAAGACTCCAATATTCAGCTTGTTTGCAACCTTTTAGTAAAGATATGACCAAACCCAGATATTTATTTATTTCTAGCTACCCTCTCCATAGCATTCACCATTTTGTATACCTGTATCTCTGTTGGGCTCACCTTCCTTCCTTTCCCCCTGCTCCTTGAGACATTATTCTGTGGATAACAACTCCCAGAATCACTACAAAATACTGTTTCCAATTTTGCCCCAGTACTTTCCTCATAGAATTGTCCCAGTGTGTGCAAACTTGTGATACACTTAATGTGCTGTTCTAGCTCAGCCTATCCTTTTTCTTTTCCCACAGAACTGCATCAACAAGCAGCAACTTCTGGCTACTATCCGCCAAATGCAGCAGTTGCTTAAGGGGCAGGAAACCCGATTTGTAGAAGGAATTCGTGTCATGAAACACCGACTATCAACTCTGCAAAACTCAGTCATCAAAGTCACACCAGAGACAGGTAAACACAAATCCAAAATTTTATGGTAGTATTAGTGGAGCAGCAAGGGGTGATCGAATCCTGTCTTGTTCTTCATATTATTTGACTCCTGCTCAGTTGAGCTGCTGTACCACTATTTGCAATTTGTAATGGTGATTCTAGTGGAACTGTGGTAGCTTAGTGGTTAAGATGTTGAATTCGATGCCATAAAGTTTGGCAGGTCAGCAGTTCAAGACCCGAGTGCTGTATGAAAGAGTGAGCTCCCAACATCTGTCCCAGCTCCTGCCAACCTAGCAGTTTGAAAGCAAAAAATTGCAAGTAGATAAACAGGTACCACTTTGGTGAAAAGGTAAACAGTGTCACGTGAACTGTGGTGTCTAGTCATGCCTGCCACATATCCATGGAAACATCTGCAGACTCACACAGCACTATAAACGGAAATGAGCACTGAACCCTAGAGTCGGATACAATTGGCTCTCAAGCAAGGGTGACCTAATGATGATTCTGAATATGTACCTCATATTTCCCATCTTTTTAAGCACCTGTTACTAGAGTTCTTCTTTGAAACACCCATGGTGGAGCAGATCCAAAAGTTATGTCATAAAACCAGTTAGAGTCAGGGGGGTCAGTACACAATTGAATTGAGTTGTTCTGGCTGTTTGTTTTTATTTCTGCCCTGACTTTCTCCCAAAGGTCATGGTCAAGGTCACCCATGCTCAAAAGCTAGTCATATCTGACTCTAGGGTTCAGTGTTCATCTCTGTTTATAGCCAAAGAGCCAGCCCTGTGTGTGTCTGCAGACATTTCCATGGACATGTGGCAGGCATGCCTCAACACTGGAGTGCATGGAATGCTGTTTACCTTCCCACTGAAGTGGTACCTATTTATCTACTTGCAGTTTCTTGCTCTCAGACTGCCAGGTTGCCAGGAGCTGGGACAGAGAAGGGAGCTCACTCTGTTATGCAGTACCCAGGAATCAAATTCTGACCTTCCAGTCAGCGAATTCAGCATCTTAACCACTTGAGCCACTGCATCCCCCAAAACTGCATTCTCCCAAAACTGGGGCTCAAACCTGTGTTTTCATGTCAGAGATTACTCTGGGTTGAAAGGATTTTTAGGGGACGCCTGAATGAGGCTCCTCCTTTCATGTCCCCAATTGCAGCTCCCTGGTATCCTTCCAGTGTCCAGCTCAGCACCTAAACCATTAAGCCACCGGGGGAGCTGTGGCTCAAACCCTTATAATTAGAGATGGTGACAGTTTTAAAAGCACAGTAATACCTCGGATAACGACTGTATCGGATAACGCTAAAATCAGATACGGATGCAAAATTTCTAAAGAAATTTTGCATCGGATAACAATCTGTTAGCGTTATCCAATCCAGTCGTTTTGTAGCAGCAGGGTGGCTGAAAAGCTGAACGGGGTTCTCCATTCAGCTTCCCAGCCTCCCTGCAGCTGCGGAGGCAGGGGTAGGGTGGCTGGAAAGCTGACGGCGGGCTCCCACAGCCGCGGAGGCATGGGTGGGTGGCTAGGGAAGCCGACAGTGAGTCCCCGTCAGCTTCCCCAGCCACCCTGGAGCTGTCCGATCTCCCTGGAGCAGGCAGGAGGATCAGAGAGTCCAAAATGGGTAAAAAAAAAATCTGTTTTTTTTCCCACCCATTTCGGGCTCTCTGATCCCCCTGCTGGCTCCAGGGGGTCGGGGGACCCAATCCAAGCTGTTTCCAAAGTTCCCCCACCTCCCTGGATGCTGCAGCAAGCCACAATGTCGGGATTCCAATCCCGACGTTTTGGCTTACTGCAGCCTCCAGGGGAACAGTGCATTTTTTTAACGTTGTGCGATCAGTGCATCGCACAACATTAAAAACTGTATAACGAGACTTGTGGAACCAAGTCTCATCACTATCCGAGGTACTAGTGTATGACATACTGTATAATGTTAAAACAAGACACAATTGAAAGCATTTTAAAGATTTTTTCATTAAAAACACATTCACCTATTCATAATTCCTCCTCAACAGTCAACTGCCCAAAATGTACCTGAGTTTAAAACAAAGTTTACTGCCACACCTATAAAAGTTACAAATTTATTTCAGTATGAGTTTTGATGGATTATAATCTACTGTTTTGAGACACCAGTGAAAGACTCACACTGAAATAAATTTTCTGGAATAGTAGCTGTGTTAGTCTGTAGTTCAGGCATATCAGAAAACAAAAACAAAAAATAAAAAACACTGCAGCACTTTAAAGACTACCTGCTATATTTTTACTGTGAGCTTTTGTGGATCAAATCCATTTTTCAGACAAAGGAGTAAAACTTCCAGGCATGGTTTATATACACCAGTTGCAGGGGTCAAGATGTCACAAGGCAAATGGATCACAAAGCAATGAGGTAAATGTATCAGAGAGTAAACAAAATGAAACAAAAACAAAACATTATAGCATTTAAAGACTAACTGCTGTTTTTTTATTGTTAGCTTTCGTGGATTAAGTCCACTTCACCTGATGAAATGGACCTGATTCACAAAAGCTAACATTAAAAAACAGCAGTTAGTCTTTAAAGTGCTTCGTTTTTGTTTTGCTTTGTTTTGTTTATTCTTTGATATGCTTGAAACACAGACTAACACGGCTACTATTTCAAAAAGATTTGAAATAAACGTGTTTCTCTTACATTTGTCAAAATGTGTCTTCTGTTTGCTCTACTTTGATTGCTATTTGGTCTTGGTGAAGGAAAGTAGCAGAAAGTCAAGGGAGTTCCAACCCCAGGGAGGAGCTACAGGAAGGCTAACTTGATCATCCCCTTTGACCAGTGTTTCTTGTAATGAGGAGATTAGCCTACCATCCCCATTTCCTTTCTTACTGCTGTGTTTGTTGATCCATGTGAATTTACAGCAGTTGTAAAATGATGCCATTTTCTTCAAAGACACCAATGTGATCTGATGTTCTCTTTTAGAGTTCTAATCCAGCGCAGAGTGGGAAGTTGAGAACTTAACACTGTACTGAAAATAAATATTTTAATCTAATGCATGAATTTTCAATTTCCTGTATAACCTGGGGGGCTTCCGTTTAGGACAGGCTTGGCAAGGGAGGCTCTATGAATACATATCAGCTGTATATTTTCACAGTGTCTCTACTGAAAGGACTATGACCTCAGAAGCAGGTGAGAGAGTATTTTAAAAGGATTTTCTGTGTGGAAAGTTATGAAATTAAACTGATTTAATTCTGCTGAATATCCATTCAAACAGCACCTAACAGCATACTAAACCCAATTCAGAGAGACCATCATCTAAGAATTGCAAAACAAGCCACAAGGGAAAATGTAAATGATACGTATATTGTACCAAACAAGAGGGCCTGTTCACACGACGTCTGGACGCTTGCAGTAGCTGTTTGAAAAGACTGGCGTCATTCCAAAGAAAGCCATCCTCGTAGCCCACTGATTTCATTAGGACAAGTTAGAATTATCCATGGAATTTACATCTGTTTTAAGTGAAGTCTAGCTTGCTGAGTTCTGCTTCAGCTCCATTTCTGTTGACTACTACACAATTCAGCTTGCTTCATGCCTTGGCAACCTCAAGTTTTCCAGAGCTCGCCAAAATGTGCAAATCCTGTATAATGAAGGGAGCCTTTGCAAATCAGTAGGACACCTACAGGTACTTTGTATGAAACATTAGATCAATCCAGGGCTTTTTCAATTAGTGTAATCATGCAGCTAGTGACCAGACAGACCTTTGCCAAGAATCTGAAGTGCCACAGAATAGATTAGCTTTTTATGAACATTATCCCAATTGCTACCTTTATGAATGCCTTTAGACCACAAAGAGGTGACAGCCACCATGGTTAGCCTATTAAGCAGTACAATAAACTGGGTCATAGGATTAGTCACCCTAAATTATTACATTTAGGAAGTGGGGTTTTAAAGATTTGTAATTCAAAGTGTGTGTTTTAATTTGGTAAATTGTTGCCCAATATATCTGGACCGTTGCAGATTGCCCCTTTACAATACACTACAGGCAAATTAAACACTGTCCCTGCTTCTCTGCAGAAGTACAGGGAAAGTGTAATTATTTCCCCCTCTAATTGATTGCTGCTGTGTTGCATCAGCTAGGACAGTAAAGATATATCATTATCATCAATGTCTATATTTGTTGATGAGCTGGCTGGAGGCAACAGAAATGGAGCTTAGTGGTTTAGGTATCTGGCTGTGGTCCCAGGAGTTGGGAGTTTAATTCCATACTGTGTTTCCTTAGAGAAGAGCCAGCCAGTGTAGCCATGGGCAAGCAGGTGCCCCCAAAAGAAGGGAATGGTAAACACCTTCTGTGTATTCTCAATCAAGAAAATCCTGAAAAAGATTGCCATAACTCAGAATTGATTTGATAACATTAAATTATTATATTTGCTAATAAAATGAGGATAAATTTTTATATAGTAATATGGTTCTTTGTCAAAAGAATTCCATGTGAGTTGGATTTTGGCACCTACTTTTTAATCTTAACTGATTTATGGTGAGGCAAACAATCACAGAGTCGTAAGTAGGGTTGAACAACTGTGTTGTTGACTTTGAGTCACTGCACCAAAATTTTAGAGGGGGCAAACATTTGCTGCTGGAATGGTAGAAACCCACTCCCTTTGTATTTGCTACTAGTAGGACATGAAACTACACCGTGATGACAAACCTTTTAGAGACCGAGTGCCCAAGGGGGAGGAGGTGGCAGGTGGGCAGGCACCACAAGTGCCCACACATCCATGTGACATCATCAGAGCGCCTCCAGCAAAGTCATTTGTGTGTGTGCACGCACATGCTGCTTGAGGTGCACCGGTGATGTCACATGTGTGCCCCCTGAGGGTGCTCCTCCTCCCCCTTTGGGGGAGGGAGAGGTGGTAGGGAAGCAGTGCCAGCCGGGCTGCATGGGCGTGGCTCTTTCTTGATGGCACATGTGCCGGGAGAAAGGCTTCATCTTGCCACTTGTGGAATGCGTGCCATAGGTTCGCCACCACTGAACTATATATTCCCAGCACATATACTGTCTAAAACTGCCCTTCTCCAGACAGAAGGAAACACTGAACTGCCAGCTGTAGGCACTATGGCTGCCATGCACTCCGAAACTGTTCTCACATGACCCAAGCTTAGCCAATAGGAGAGTGACATTCTGGGTGCCAAAACTGCTAGCTTCATCAGTTGAAAAGTCACAATGCAGATAGTTGTTAGCTTATATCACACAATTCATCAAAATAGTTCTGGAAATGTTAGTCTCATTTCCTCTGGAAGCTACTCGCTAGGCATCTTCTAACCTTTTCTTATCCAACCGCACTTACAGTGTTCTGCCCCATCCTGGATGCCCCACTGAATGGCAAACAATTTGGGACTAAGAATATGGTGGATCATGAAGTCCATTTTTCCTGTGATCCTGGGTTTCAGCTCATCGGTTCCAGTTCTCGGGTGTGTCAGACAAATGGCAGTTGGACTGGAGAAGCTCCACACTGCAAAGGTATTTTGCCCTTTTATTCCCTCAGCCTGGGCACAGATGCCTTCCATCAAATTATCAAACAATTGTGTACAAAGACATAGGAAATGGTGGGTCTTGCTAGCTGTGGGAATCTGAGTTGTGGCCGCAAACCCAAATATTCCCAATTTCTACATACAACTAGATACAGCATTACCAGCAAAGTAAAGCTTAATTCTTGATTAATGTGCAAAATTAAGATCCAACAAGATATAACATGAGTGGTGTAAATGTAAGTAATCTTAAATGTTTTTTGTTATGTAAACAATAATTTCAAGACTTATATGGGTTGATTAAGGTGAGGGAGCTTTTAGTTTACAAGAAAGACAAGTAAATTAAGACAAAAGCACGATTCATAGAATCAGAGAATAACTGAGTTGGAAGGGGCCTTTTAGGCAGGAATCCGAATCAAAGCGATCTAACAGGTGGTTGTCCAATTCTCTCTTGAATGCTGCCAGTGTTGGAGCACTTGCCGTCTCTTGAATGAGTTGACTCCATTCTCGTACTGCTCTATCAGCCTGGTCGCCTCACCATGCTGAGGTGATGGTGTGTGTGCCCACAGAGAGGGCTCTGGGTGCCTCCTCTGGCATGCGTGCCATAGGCTAGCCACCACTGGTTTATGCCAATGAAACTTGTTAAGACTTTTAAGAAGCCACAAGATACTTGGTTGTTGCCGTTACTGCTGTTTTTTGCTGCAATAGAGTAACACAACTCCCCTTCTTTAAATGTTTTTAACAGATTACAAAAGCGGCAAATAGCTGCACCATCTCTAGTTTTAATATGGTGGAGTAATGATGCTATTAATCCCTGTAAATGATTTTTGCATCATGATGACTGCTAATCTAAATCAATTTATTTCCATTTAAAAATACCATTTTGCGTGTGCAATAGTGTACTGGATTGCCCTGAAAATTTGCTGATCATTTTGAATCCTCAGTCTTATTCATGGTGGTTAAGGCTGAACAGCCAAGCATAAATCAGTCCCTTCAGCAGATTATATATTTCTAATAAAAGATGCCAGGATCTGAAAAATTGATTGACATAGCACAGACATAGTAATTACACCAATGTGCTTATTTGCAAACATGTCTTTCTGCCAATACATGGTTTATCTTTACTGGCAAATAACAAAGACATGTATAACTGCCTCCTTTAAAAAGTATTTACTGGGTAGAAGATGCTTCAGTGATCATGAACAGGAATTTGGATTAAGAGACACATTTTGCATTGTAGCAGAGGCATTTGTTTTGTTTTGTGTAATGCTGTAAGAAGAAAAGAGGGTTGCAGCTGAAAATGTCAACAATTTCTTCAGATTTGGAACCACAAATAGGACAATTATAGTAGCAATAGCAATTACACTTCGCCCTGTAGCACTCAGTGCACTCTCTGGGCGGATCACAGAGTAATTAGCATTTTGCCTCCAACATGCTGGGGGCTCATTTTACCAACTTTGGAGGGAAGGAAAGCTGAGTCAACATTGAGCTAGTTAGGATTGAGCTCACAACATTTTGACTTTTGTTGTTCAGTCGCACAGTCAATTCTGACCCTTTGTGACCCTATGGACCATTGCCCACCAGGCACTTCTGTCCTCCACCATCTTCCTCAGCCCGCCCTGCTCTGTGCTCATTGCATCTACAATACCATCCAGCCATCTCATTTTTGGGGGGGCCTTTTTCTTTTGCCCTCCACCTTTCCCAGCATCAATGCTTTCTCAAGTGAATCCTCTCTTCTCTTTTGGTGTCCAAAGTACTTTAGCTTCATCTTTACTATTTGACTGTCGTGGAAATTTTATTTCTATTTTCCACAGCTGCTACACACAAAAGGACTCTAGGCACAATATCTTAAAATATTATTAATTTATTTATTGCATGCATAAACCAAATAAAATCAAAACACATTCTATAAAGTACAATACCTTAATAATAAAGAGATGCAAGTAATATTAAGATTGGCCAAAAATATAGAAATTTGGAACAAAGCAAAGACAGATTTCCCAAAGATCCCGTGTTTGCAATGCCCGATTGCCTGTCTTTTCTCCTCCCTTATATACCTTCTGAAACTGCCTTTTTTTCCTAGTACATTAGGTCATGTCTCATTTTGCGGTTAGCAAGATACATGTGAGACACGTGTTGTGGTCAGTATGAGGCACGTGTGACCCTGTCTTGAGCCACCTGCTGATGTTCTTCTTTTCTTTCAGGTCACAGTGACCTAAACACAAAGCACATTCTTACCCACGTGATGACTCCCTTTATATCATTTTGATTCTACTTTTAATTAATATGGCTGCACTTATGTCAAATAGTATGAATCAAAATTTCCCTCTCACAGACCTTCTAAGGAGCAGTCAGGGTTGATTTCTTCTAAGATTGACCTATTTGTTCTCCTCGCTGTCCAGGGGACTCTCAAAACTCTCCTCCAACACCACATTTCAAAGGTGTCTATTCTTTTGCGCTCAGCTTCCCTAATGGTCCAGCTCTCACAACCATACATTGCCACAGGGAATACCATTGCTTTGACTAGACGAATTTTTGTTTGCAATGTGATGTCTCTACTTTTCACTATGTTCCCCAGGTTTCTCATAACTTGCCTCCCAAGAATCAGTCGCTTTTTTATTTCATGGCTGCAATCACCATCTGCAGTGATCTTGGATCCTAAGAAAGTAAAATCTGTCACTGCTTCTATTTCTTCTCCATCTCTTTTCCAGGGACTGATAGGGCCTGTTGCCACTATTTTGGTTTTCTTGATGTTGGATCTCAAGCCAGCTTTTGCATTCTCTTCTTTCAACCTAAGCAGCAGTTTAACCCCTACACCTCCAGAGCTCTATATCTATGATAGAGTCAATATCATCTGCATTTACGTCTAACACAGATTTTCATTCTACTGTGTAATAAAATATGACTAAGAGGAAAATAATTACTCTAAGCCATAGACATTGGCCATGAACTTTTATAGGGTTGCCACCTGTTCTGTGACCTTCTTCATTTGCCTTTACAGGGTTAAGCAGATGAAACTTTCCCCATTTTGTACCCTGGTAAAGGTCGCCCTTGCTCGAAAGCCAGTCATATCTGACACTAGGGTTCAGTGCTCATCTTCATTTATAGCCAGCACTGTCTGTGTCTTCAGATGTTTCCGTGCACATGTGGCAGTCATGACTAGACACCAGAGTGCATTTAACACTATTACCTTCCCACTGAGGCTTCTATTTATCTACTTGCAATTTCTTGCTTTTGAACTGCTAGGTTGGCAGGAACTGGGACAGAGACGGGCGCTCACTCCATCATGCAGCACTCGAGACTCAAACTGCTGACCTGCCAACCTTCCAGTCATCAATTTCAGCATCTTAACTCCTTGAGCCACTGCAGTCTCTTCTTTTTACCCTGTGCCAGAAAAAAATATCAACAGATTAAATAACTGTTTCTTTGACTACTGTTAATAGAAGTGCAGGTAGGATAGGGTTGCCAAACGTCCCGGGAAACCAGGATTGTCCTGGATTCATGGTTGGAAACATTGTCCCTGCCAGTTAACTAAAAATCATGTTAAAGTCCCAAAAATCCTTTGAAGAGGCAGAGAGAAAGAGAGCTTTTCTCTGTATTTCTCTGCCTTTGGTAGCTCTATGGAAATCTTCGCTCTCTAGGTGTGATGCCACCCTGGGGTGTTCCCCTTCTCCTTAGCCATGGAGGTCTTGGGCATAGCAGCTCTTTGAGACCTGCAGCGGTGTCTTCCAAATGGTTTGTGGCTGGAGAAGCCCCAAGTGGTGAATAAGCAGCAGTGTGGTACCTGCTTGGAGGACTCCTGTAGGACCTCCCAGCTTCGGCCCAGAGCCGGCAGCCAGGAGAGCCCTGGAGAGCAACCGATTAATGGGCACCAGAGGCTGCCTGGGAAGCTTTCTGTTCCTTGGAGGACTGGGAGGGAATCGGGCTGGAATGCCTCGGGGGGGGCAAAGAAGAGCTGGAGGGGATGATCCGGTCTCTCATGCCCAAAGGTAGCGCCGCCGCCGCCGCCGCCCCCCCCCCCCCGGTGCCTGCCAAGGAGCTGGCGCTCAAAGGAGACTGAAAATCATCATAGAATCACTGGGTTGAGAGGGCCCTTTAAGGCCATCAAGTCCAACCCCCTGTTCAGTGTCCCGGTTTTGTGGGAGAGAATTAGAAGCTTACCATGTCTTTTTCAGAACAGGCTGTTATTTCTCTTGGAAACAAATGGAATGCTGCTGTTTTTATGTTAAACTGAAACTGCTGCATTTGCCATGTTTGGAACATCTGGACAGGGACTATTCTGTCACCTTCTACTGCCTGTTGGCCCACATGTTGCTAAGGCCCCTGTGCACATTCCCATTGCAATGAGTCCATTAAGCATCAGTAGGAAGTTCAAGGACATGGGGGGTCAGAGAGTGTTACAACTCCACGGTTGCTTATTCATTAACTTCACGGTCTGGTAGCCCCTAATTATTTAAAACATTCTACTGATGCACAAGCAAGCTTGGCTTTTGGCAGATGTCAAACAGCTCTAGTGGAGGAAGGCATTCACAGCCTGCTTCTCCCAGGAATTCCATCACACTAATTATTTCAACACATAAGAAGCCAGCAAGAGGTTAAAGGAGGGCAGAAAGGAGGCGTTTTAGAAGAATAGGGGTTTTGGAGTCCTTTGACATAACGGCTTCTATGGGACTATTTTCCTTTGTCTGCTCCGGGTCCTTTTATCTTCAAGAAATAAATGTGGAGTTTGCAAATTTCGAAGGAAGCTGCCTGATGCTTACAGGAAATGTCCCTGTGGCTCAAATATTGCAGGAATCTGGGTTTCTTTTTAATAAAGGAGGGCATATTTTTGAGAGTTGGAGTCACTGAGCGAATGTTAGAAAGAGCAGCTCTCTATCATACACATCATTTTGTTTATCATGATTTTATGCTTATGTGAGTTTCTTTGAACAAATAAAGTATTTGATTGACAAGCATTGTAGCTTTGGTGTACACCAAGGAGCTCAAATGATGGGTTTTGTGTTATCAGCTGGTATAAGGAGACATTCCAAAACTGTATAATGCAGATGTGCCCGAACTATGGCCTGTGGGCCAGATCTGGCCCCTGACACTAATTCATCCGGACCATTCCATCCTCGTCACTCCCGGAAGTAGAAGTAAAGTAAGCAGAGAAAATGGCAGCCTAAAATCTATCTTATCCTGTTGCAAAATATCTGTTGTAAAACCAATTGCAAGGCGCATTTTACTTCCGCTTCCAGTGGGAGGAACCACATGACCGTCCTGCTGAACCACATGGCCAGCCCGCTGAACCATGTGACCGCCCTGTGGCCTGAAAAGTTTGGGCACCCCTGGTATAATGGAAGACAGATCACAACTTAGAAATTGTATTTTTAAAAAATATTCTGAGTGTGGCTATGGTAGTTGAGGGACTTGTCTACAGTGGAATAGAGCAGCTTTTTAGAAGACACTTAACATTGGGAGAAGAAGCAAAATGCTGCTTGTCATGATCCCTGCATCTCAACAGAAAGGGTACACAGAAGGAGCCTCCTTGAAGATTGTGGTATTCTTGAACTACAATCAGGCATACCCTGATAATAGCAACCTTGTGTTGCTGGCTAATGTTTCTCACACTGAGCTGAGCCCAGCAAAAGGAACTGCAGAATGAACTCAATGAAAGCTGCCATCATTTTGGCAGTTTCATGTGTGGCCTAGACATGGAAAAAGAACAACAGCATTATGTTCCTCCAAAGGAACAACCTTCTCAGCTGATTGGGGATGGGACTCAAAATGGAGTGGGGTCAGTGGTGGGCATCAGCAGGTCCGCACCAGTACGCCCGTACAGGCAGCAAAAATGGCTGTCCCCGCCGCCCACTTCCCCCTCCTCCTAGAATAGGCTTCGGAGGGGGCTGGCTCCATTTCCCCTTTAATCTAAGGCTCTTCCTGGGCTCCGTTCCACCCCAAAGCGCACTCCCAGCCACTCCGGAGTGGTTGTGGAGGCACTTCAGGATGAAACGGAGCCTAAAAAAAGCCTTGAAGGAAAGGGGAAATGGCTTCGGAGGGGGCTCTTTGGCTCGCTATATTGCTATGAAAATAGAAGCCTCTTCTATTTTCATCACTCTATAGCGAACCTCTGAAGCCATTTCCCCCTTGCCCAAGGCCTTTCCTGGGCTCTGTTTCACCCCAAAGCACATTCCTAGCCACTCCACTATAGATGTTACAGACAGAGGTGGGTTGTCAATTTTTTTACTACTCCACTGTGAAGTCATCACAGTGTGGGCGGAGCTAATGTCGTGACATCATGATGTTGTGGGCGGGGCAAAATAATAATAATAAAATAAAAATAAGCACACACACACTCCTCAACCCACCCACCCACCGACAACACAAACCCGTCACTGACCTGTTAGTATAAGTGCCTGGGCAGCACCATGTTGCAAGATGGATATGGTCATCATACCAGTTCTCTAGGATAATATGCCTTAATGTAACTGTAAAACAGCTGTACCTCCTTAAGGGTTCTCCAATTGGAACAGCAATTGGAACAGCACAGGTGTAGCTTATTGATGAGGTAACGCCAAGACTTTGCTTAAAAACCCCAAGCCAGGCCACCAGGCCTGCCAGCTGCCAGGCCTTTTTAGGAACTGTGGTAGTAGATAAATATAGGTAAAGGTATTAAATACACATTAAAATACACACAGACACACCACATCCAAAGGTGAGGCACTTACCCTGGGGAGCAGGCTATAGGGAGCTTCAGGCTAGTAGCTTCTCTTCCTCCTCCCCGCTTGGGAGGACAGCAAGGATGCCATGCATATGCACCAAGCACTGTAGGCATGCGTGCACATCAAGTGCTTGGCGAGCATGCACAGTGGGGGAACCAGTGAAAAGGTAAGCCCTGAAGGTGGTTCCCCCCAAAAGCTGCTACTAGTTCTCCGGGACACTGGGGAAAGTTACTACCGGTTCTGGTGAACTGGTGCAAACCTGTTGCATCCCATCATCGGTTACAGAGAAGTCATCACTAGAAGAATTCTTTAACTGCAGGAAGCATATGATTATCACAAGAGGAACTTTTTTCACCTTCTATATCTTGCATGAGGACTTCACATTGTCCTCGTTGGCTGCAACTCATCTCACATACTTTGAAAAGCCAGTTAGGGTCACTATAATTCCAAAGTCATGGTTCTCAATGTGGGGCACACCCCCACAAGGGGGCAATTTGATTTTTAAGTGAGGGGATTTGATTTTTAAGGGGGGAGGCAATTCGAGAATGAGTTAGATCAAGTTAATGGCCTTTTAGGCTTCCTCCACATGAATAGGATTTCACTTTTTGAATACTGTAATGAGAATTATAGGTCACAGGGGTTATATGTCACATCAGGATTTCAGAGATGCTTAGGTGGGGCATGGCCAAATAAAGGTTGGGAACCACTGCTCTAAAGTCATAGCATACACAAGTAATCTATGTTTTCAATTAAATTGCTTGATTATTATTTTTTAAATCTTAGCAAGTAAAAAAATGGTCATCAATCCTTCAGATGACCCTAAATAAATGAATAAGCGAGTGAACATGTGTGTGGTTGAAAAAACAAATAAATGTCACTCAACTGAAAACTACAAGGTGTTAGTATCAATATAAAATGAAAACAGGACCTTGTTATGTCCTTGTTACAACAAAATGTAATACAATCTTGTGTCAAAAGCAGCTCCTAGTAGAAAGAAAGAAAGAAAGAAAGAAAGAAAGAAAGAAAGAAAGAAAGACACTAATACATCCTATTTTGTTTCCTTTTTCTTAGGTATAAATGAATGTACAAGCCATCTCTGCCAGAATGGGGGAACTTGTATTAATGGAGGTGAAGGGTACAAATGTGTTTGCCCACAAGAATGGACTGGCCCCAATTGCCAGTATCAGACACAGACAGGTATGTAGTCTGCTGATGAGCAAAAGAGGATGGAGAAGATGAACATTCAATCTGAAATGAGGAGGAGGGAAGAGAGGGAAGCTGTGATGGGATGTTACAGGTTCGCACCAGTTCACCAGAACCGGTAATAACTTTTCCCAGTGTCCCAGAGAACTGGTAGCGGCTTTTGGAGGGAACCACCTCGGGGGCTTACCTTTTCACCGGTTCCCCCACTGCGCATGCACACCAAGCGCTTGGTGTGCATGCGCGCCTACAGCACTTGGCACACATGCACGGCCTCCTTGTTGTCTTCCCAAGCGGGGAGGAGGAGTTGCTAGCTGCTATTTATTTATTATTTTTAATTTTAAAAAAAAAGTCACATGACCAACTTGGCCCCGCCCACCAGGTCCCACGGTCCCACACATGACATTGGCTCTACCCACAAATTACGCTCTGCCCACACCATTGGCTCTGCCCATGGTGTGGTAGTAAAATTTTTGACATCCAACCACTGGAGGGAAGGAAGGAGGAAGGGTATGTGGGAGACCCACAGAGAACCCCTGGTGCTTCCAAGCAATGCAGGGAGCATTCAAAAAGCAGAAGGAGGTAAACAAGCAATGTACCATCCAAAATAATTTATATAGCGATGACATTAATGTTTACAACAAATAAGTTTATTTTTAATATATACAGTATATATGTTTTATAAAAGATGAAAATGTCACTTTGGACAATCTGAAAAGTACTTTCTCCCTGTCTAAGTGTTAACTAAGTTAGAATCCCATAGAAGACAAACCTACAGAATATTTTACAATTCGTAAGACAATGTTCATTCGTTTGTTCATTATGCCCCCTCTCTGTCAGGCCTGGGATGCAAGATGGTACACAGTGTAGTTAAAAAGAGTATTGTTAGCAAAATAGTAAATTACTAATGTTCAAATGTAACTAAATGTACAGTTGTGACCAAAATCCCATTCCATACTCTGCCAGCACAACAGGACAGATGCCATTGAGGTGGTAGACTGCCACTAATTAAAGAGATAATGTTTCAATTTCAGGTTGTGCATGATTCATTGTGCACAAGTTGCACCTAACCCGAAATCAAAATCAAGCCTTTAAATGTTGGTAAAGTTACTTCTACAATGCTAGTGAAACTGCTCTACAGGATGCTAGCCATTAAATATGTATTAATTCCTGTAGTACTGTACACCACTAAGGTAATAAGACTTTTAAAAGACCTCATAAGCCTTCTAATGATGTTCCTTATTTAAATTAAAACATTTCAAAAATTAAAACAAACCAACAAAGTCCTGGTGGGGCAGTGATTAGACTACTGTACTGCAGCCAAAATGTTGTGAGTTTCATCCTGATCAGGGATCAAGGTTGACTCAGCCTCCCATCCTTCCAAGGTCAATAAAATGAGTATCCAGCATGTTTTGGGGTAAAATGCTAATTAACTTGTGAACCGCCCAGAGAGTGCACTAAGCACACCTGCTGATTGGGGCTTCTGGGAATTTAAGTCCAAGAGCATCTAGATTGTATATTCTACAATCAAGTGTTCTGGAAATAATGTCTCTTGTCCTTCCTTGTCTTTTAGTACCACCAGCTTGGAGTGTAACGGGTGACCCAGCTTTCATTCGTAAGCCACGCTGTGCCAAATTTGACAGAATGCAGCATTGCAGCTGTGAAGCAGGTTTCCATATGAGCGGCACATCAGAAAACAGCATCTGTCAGGGTAAGATAGGAACAAAGAGAAACCAACATTGGGCTGCAGTCTGAATTCAGCCAAATCTCAAATTACTAGCCAAACTGACCTGATTCAGTCCAGTTGTACAAAGTCTGGATCAAAGTTGAGTTCTGGGAGAAGAATAATTTCAGCTTGCTCCTTTTTCCTTCACTAATTTTAAAGCTGATGATTATGTCATCCTTTGGTGTTAGCCGTCTGAAAATTGGCATGCTCACTCCCTTCTTTGTGGGCTATTGTAGCATCTATGCCATGGGTGCCAAAACATTTCAGGCCGCAAGCCAGTCACGAAGTTGAGTGTGCTGGTCATGTGGTCCCTTCCACTGGATGCAGAAGTAAAACGGCATGTGTGGGCATGTAACGTGCCTGCACATGTGCAGAATGCTGCCATAAATGACCTGCAGCTGTCATAAATGTGTTTACAACAGCTGGAGGTCATTTATGGCAGCATTCTGCATATGAGTGGATGTGTTACGTGCCCACGCTTGTGCATTTTTCTTCTGCTTCTGGGAGGGGTGCAGGTGGTGTGGGCCAGATAAATTGGAATCAGGGCCAGATCTGGCCCATGGACCATAGTACCTCTGATCTATGCTGTCGCCAAATTTCATGTACATCAGTGTAAAATAAAAAATGTCACAGCTGCTTCGGTTTCCAAGCAAATTAATGGCAGGTTCACAAACCGCCTTGGATCAAATACAATGAGACACAAATCATTCCGGAGCAAATTGGGATCAATTTGGAACTCTCAAAACAGCCTCCAGATAGGATTGGGGGATCTTATGCCACAGCTTTAGTCTACATGATGAGTGATTTCTTAATTAAACTCAAAGCCATATTTAATTTGCAGAATATGGTTTGGGTGATGCTGAATCTGCTTTTGAATTCATCACTGGTATTACTAACATATGAGCATCAAGCCTATACAGAAATCCAATTTGTCAAGTGTAAGTGGTCAAGAAATTTAACACATTAGTAAATGTATTTCTTAGTTAAATAAACAAACTTTAAAATAGCAGTTGGAATCACTTAAAATTACCATTAAAGGTAATGTAACAAGAATGTTGAAATAATATATGTTCTGGTATGTCAATGATTTAAACATTGATAGATTTTAAAATCATTGCAAAAAAATGAATAGGTAGCACATTAATTTGAACTAATTATTTTCAAGTTCTGTGTTAACTTAAAATGAATGATCTGATCACTGACTGTAGTATCTCCAGTCAGAACTGGGAGGTAATACATTAAACTAAAGCCAATATAGTTTTCATGACCTGTTGCTTTTGTTTGTAATGAGGGGCAATGCCATTACTTTGCAAGTGTAACTGAACATGCTGAAGAATTACATTTTTTTGTGCAATGAGTAATGCTATCAGCACAGGGAAAAAAAGGTCTTCTCAGAACTTTGTAACTGCTATGCCCTGTTAAGATGTACATTGTTAAGACAAACAACTAACAATCTGTCCAATTTCCATATGCTAGAGAGAACCATGATAAAAACCCTGCATATATACAGTATCACCCTTCTGAACTTTGGAACTATCTTGACTGGGAGTGATGGAAGCTGGAGTCCCTGTTTGAGGAAAGCTGGTATAAACCCATATGTTTGTACTTAACATGAGCAAACACTACAAAATTTTGATCTTAGAATAGTGTCAACGCCCTTCATTATTTACCCAGTAGTCCACTGGGCATTCAGAAATAAGACTGGAACAAACGCATATCCAAATTGAAACCTCCTCAGAAAGCTAAGTTTAGCAGGTTGATAATAGATAGTCAACAACCTACACCATTGATGGTGAAGCTTGGCACTCTAGCTGTTATTGAACTTCAGTTCCCAGAAGCTCTTATCAGCAGGAATGCTGACTTGGGCTTCTGGTAATTGATGTCCAAGAACACCTGGAGTGCCAAAGTTCGCCATCATGGACCTGCACTATCACCAGTGTTCTTGTGACAGGACTTTAGGGTTGAATGAAGGGATTTCACTGAGCAGTAGTCCTACCCATCCAATGCAATATGTATTACCTTGGACACTTTGGAGTTGTTATTCAGCAAGGAGTCTGTGCCTTGGTAGACGTCTCCACAATGACATTATTTATTTATTTATTTATTTATTTATTTAGATTTATTACCCCGCCCTAATCAGGCGAACCTGACTCTAGGCGGCTTACAGAAATTCATAAATTAAAACCTTAAAGTTCATAAATTACTTAAAAGTCAATTAAAAAAGAATTAAACCATGAATTTACACAAATTTAAAAGATTTAAAAAGGTTAAAAGGTTTAAAAAGATTTTAAAAGTTTAAAAGAGTGAGGGAGGGGTGGCTGTCCCATCATATCAGCCACCCAACATGGGACCCCATGTTCCTGGACCCCCATACCTGCCCTGCCAGCCAGGTTTTTAGGCCCTTCCGAAAGGGCAGGAGCTCTGTCTGTAGACGTAACTCAGTTGGCAGGAGGTTCCAAAGGGCCGGGGCGGCCACGGAGAAGGCCCTCCTCCTGGTGCTAGAGAGATGCGCCTCTCTAGCCGATGGAATGATAAGAGAGCCTCTCCGATCCGCCCTGGTGGGACGGACAGATGTCCTTGGGACGATGCGGTCTCTTAAGTATCCTGGCCCACTACCATGTAGGGCTTTAAAGGTAATAACCAGCACCTTGAATTGCACCCGGAGACATACTGGCAACCAGTGCAGCTCCCGAAGCAGTGGTGAGGCACGAGCATAACGCCCGCACCCCATCACTACCCGAGCAGCCGCATTCTGGACCAGCTGCAGCCTCCGAATGGTCACCAAGGGCAGCCCCATGTAGAGCGCATTACAGTAATCAAGTCTGGAGGTGACCAAAGCATGTGTGATCATGAGCAAGGAATCCCGGTCTAGGAGTGGGCGTAGCTGGCGTATTACACGAAGTTGTGCAAAAGCCCTCCTGGCCACGGCTGCCACCTGCTCCTCGAGCAGTAGTCGTGAGTCCAAGAGGACCCCCAGATTACGCACCAGGTCTGTTTGGGGCAAAACTGCCCCATCCAGAACCAAAGATGGTAACTCCCGAGATAGCGCAGGACCCCTTACCCATAGCCACTCAGTCTTGCCGGGATTCAGTTGTAGCCCGTTGTCCCCCATCCAGACCCTGACAGCCTCCAGGCACCTGGATAGGACTTCCACTGCATCAATTGGATCTCCACGGGCTGAGATATACAGCTGGGTGTCATCTGCATATTGGTGATACCTCACCCCGTGGGAACGGATGATCTCACCCAGTGGCTTCATGTAGATGTTAAATAGGAGAGGCGAGAGTACCGAGCCCTGAGGCACCCCATATTGCAGGGGCCTAGGGCTGGACCTCTCGCCTTCCAGCCACACCGACTGGGTCCGGCCCCTCAGAAATGAAGAGAACCAGGCCAGCACAGTGCCCTGGATCCCCAATCCTTGGAGCCTTCCCAGAAGGATACCGTGGTCGACAGTATCGAAAGCCGCTGAGAGGTCAAGAAGAGCCAGGACGGATGGATGACCTCCATCTCGTTCTCGCCAGAGATCATCCACCAATGCGACCAATGCAGTTTCAGTACCATATCCGGGCCTGAATCCTGACTGGAAAGGGTCCAGATAATCCGCTTCATCCAGGACTTCCTGTAGCTGCCACGCCACTGCCTTCTCCAAGACCTTACCCAAAAAGGGTAGGTTGGATACAGGTCGGTAGTTGGTAAGTACCGTAGGGTCGAGGGATGGCTTTTTCAGGAGGGGACGCACCAAAGCATGTTTTAAGGGTGCTGGAAAAAGCCCCTCCTGCAGAGATGAATTTATAATTGCCTCGACCCAACCGCCTGCCACAGCCTTAGATGCCTTGACTAGCCAGGCAGGGCATGGATCCAATTCACAGGCAGTGGCGCGAACAGATCCAAGAAGCCTGTCCACTTCCTCAGGGCCAACTGGATCGAACTGATCCCAGATAACATGGCAAGACTGTACTCTGGTCAACCCCAGCTCTGTCTCTTCCACGCCGGGATTAAACTTCAAGCGAATCTGAGCGATTTTCTCCGCCAGATAATCAGCAAAAGCCTCAGCCGATCCCTGCCAACCAGGGCCAGACCCCCCTCTTCCAAGGAGGGACCTGGTCACCCGGAACAAGGTCGCTGGGCGATTATCTGCGGAGGCAATAAGGGCGGTGAAATATTGTCGTTTCACCGCCCCCATCGCCACTAGATAGGCTTTAATGGCAGCTCTAACAAGTGTTCGATCAGACTCACTCCGGGTCTTCACCCAGCGGCGCTCTCGGCGTCTCTGCACATGCAAATGGACCTGAGAAATCAAGTCCATCTGCATGGGGATTTTTAGCCATTTGGATATCATGTCATCTGCTGGCTAGGCAGATCATGACGTGTGTCCTCCGCTTCCACCTTGCCCAAGGGATCCAACATAGGGCACTTTGGTGAGTTTTTGTCCAATCCTTACATCATTGACAAGAGATGGGCAACACTGCGTTGTTAAGACTGCTCAAGACCCAACACCCCGACAAGGCTCACACTTAACAGGGGTATGCAGTACAGTCAGTGGTGGTCTGCCAAAAAATTTACTACCACACTGTGGGTGGGGCCTATGTCATGGGTGGAGCCAACATCATGACATAATGACATTGTGGGCGGAGCCAAAAAATAAAGACACAGTACACATAAAAATAACATAAACATACACTACATAAAATACACCGAACCTGAAACACAAAGAAAACAAACCCTAGTTCCTTACCTTTGCTGGGGTCGGGCCGTCGGGGACTTGGGGAGCAGCAGGTAGGCAGTGGCGCGGCGGCGGCGCAGCCTGGCCTGGCCTGGCCTGGCCTGGCCTGGCCTGGCCTGGCCTGGCCTGGCCTGGCCTGGCCTGGCCTGGCCTGGCCTGGCCTGGCCTGGCCTGGCCTGGCCTGGCCTGGCCTGGCCTGGCCCAGTAGCCCAGCCAGGCCCGGCAGTGCAGCCAGGCCCGGCCTGGCCTGGCCCAGCTTGGCCCGGCGATGCTGCCGTGGGAGCAGTGTTGGTGGTCGCCACCACCGCTTCTCCAAGGACGCTACTACGTCCTTTCCGGGCAGCCCAAAACGACTGCTCGGAAGTGTGTATGCATCAAAACTCCATTTGATGCATGTGCACTGAAAAATAGAAGTGTGCATGTGTCAAAACTCCATTTGATGCACGTGCACTTCTATTTTTCAGTGTGCATGCATCAAATGGATTTTTGAAGCATGCACACTTCCAAGCAGCCATTTTGGGATGCCCGGAAAAGTCATCCGGAGGGCGGCTGGAGAGGCGACCGAACTGGTCGCCCGGGGGTTTACTACACCCCCCCCCCCGGGGCAATCCCCTCTGGATTGCTGCTACCAGTTTGGCCAAACTGGTCCGAACCGGGAGCAGCCCACCACTGAGTACAGTATGTATTACACATGCATATTATATTTTGAAACAAATGAACTTACATGCATGAGTATTTAAAAGTCCAACCCCACCCCCACCTCTCCATCTTATCTCAGGACCATTACTTTCAGAGTCTGAAATCACCCAGTTACACCCCTAAAATCCTCTCTCAACCAGTGGTCAGGGGTTCAAGAAATTGTAGTTTAACATTATTCAGGGAGAAGGAATCTCAATAATCTCTCAATAAGAAACTTATAGAAACCCCACTATTTTCATTGCAGCAACATTTCTCTTTGCAAGATCCCTCCCCCCGCAAGAAGTCTTGTATGAAATCTTACAAGATTTTGCAGTTGTTTAGTAGTCAGTTTTTAAACAGATGCCAAGTTGTGCAGGACTGTTACAATTCCTTCACATCCTGGTTTATCTCCTACAAAGGACTCAGAAAAGCCAGAAGAAACACCAAGCTGTAGAGGATTCTTACAGATCCTGCACAGGATGGCATCTTTCCTGTGTAGGAAACACTGGAAAGAACATTAAGTTGTGTAGAATTTGCAGGAAAACATGTGGAAGATGTTGGAGGGGGTAATTGAAAGGAGCCAGGGTCACATTTTAGTAGGAAGTCTGGAAGTCTTACTGGTACTGGGTGGCCAGAATCTCTGACAACAATACCAATTCTAGTACTTGCCATATACCTATGGAGGACTCAAGGTTTGGAACCACTGCCATAAAACTGCAAGTGATACCTCTGCAAGGTAGAGGAGGAGTATTATTATTAATTGAAGCTGGTTGAATTTGGCATATTAACCTATTAATATCACTGGCCAGCAAAGTCTAGAGAAGCTCCATGGAGGGCTTTTGAAACAACCACAGGATTGTTTTCTCCCCTAGAGTCTGGTACACTTTCAAAGAAACGTCTATGGGAGATTCTAGTTCGAAGCCAGAGAGTTACAATTTATTAAGAAGTTCAGTTGTCTTTCCTATGACCTGAGTTGAGATAAAAGTTTTATTTTCTTTAATCACACGACATATGCTGATTGACATACCAAATACCACAATGTTTCTACTATCAATAGCAACTGCTTTGTGAATAGCTAATATTGTAGCTATTAGCTTCACAACTCTTAGTTTCACTGTATGTTCAGGCAGGTTGGCTGATATAGTAACCCACTATTAATAAGTCGAACAACAACAACAACAACAACAACAACAACAACAACAACAACAACAACAACAACAACAACAACAACAGTCATTGCTGGGTTGTTGTTTTGCTCTGATCTCATTCCATACCATTCCACCACGCCAAACTGTATGTATACATCTAATACTAGATTATACTTCATGATCTAACAAAAAGGCCTGTACTCTACAATATAGTATTCTGCCAGAATAAATATATAAATCTTCAGGGTTCCAACAAGACTCTTTGTTTTCCTCCCCCTCGCTTTCCAAAAAGAGTACAGTGAACTGTAATTTAAACCCAATCTAAGCAATCGATAGATTTGGAACAACAATTTAATATAGCAGTTGTGAGTAAATCTCTAAAATGTTTCCCCCATTCTCCATGTTGTCCCTGTCATACAATCAGTTATTTATCCCTGCAGGAATGTGGAAGAATTTCCTTATTACATTTTCCCCTCTTTTTTTTTCCTGATGTAGATGTGAATGAATGTGAAGTTTACAAGGTGGAGGGAGCCCCTCGGCTCTGTATGCATACCTGCATCAACATTCCTGGCTCATATCGCTGCTCATGCCCCAGTGGATACAAGCTCTTCAGTGATGGCAAAAGTTGTGAAGGTGACACATAGCTTTACAATTTCTAAAAAATGTAGCCTATAGCATTTCAAGAAGCCCAAGGATAATTCATATGGCTTTGCTGTCAGCAAGAGGGCAGAATTGGAATTCAGATTCTTGTTTGCAAGCTGCCCTCTTACAAACATCTAAGACCGTGGTGGCGAACCTTGGCACTCCAGATGTTCTTGGACTTCAATTCCCAGAAGCCCAAGCCCCCTGTGAATCACATGAATGGGCTTGCTGTGATTCATCCAGCCCACGTCACCCTCATTGCTCCTGCAAGCAGAAGTAAAATGCACCCGTACGGGCATGTTTTACTTCCGCTTCCAGGAGTGATGAGGGCAGCACGGGCCGGATGAATCACAGCAAACCCATTCATTTGTATTTAAGGGGGCTTGGGCTTCTGGAAATTGAACTCCCAAAATCAAAGGTTGGGAAACACTGATCTAAGAGTATGAGTCCCAACACAACAGGATTTACCTCTGAGTCTTGCCTAGAATGGTACTGTAATTCAGAAACTGCAAATAGACATTTGGGTCAACTTCAAATGTATAAAATACAGTGGTACCTCACTTAAAGAGCATAATGCGTTCCACGGGATTGCTCTTTAAGCGAGTTTGCTCTTTAAGTGAAACACCATTGTAAGTGACCAATTGTGACTTCTGGTGGGGGGATTGCGAACCCCAATTTAGTTGTTAAGTGAGTTTTTGGTTGGTTTTAGTTAAGTGAGGCGACCATTCAGAGAAAATTCTACTCTTTAAGCGAATTCCTCTCTAAGCGAGGCACTCTTTATGCGAGGTTTTACTGTATGCAGGTTTATGAGAAATCCAGAATTCTTCATTAGTCTAAATCAGGAGTCCCCAAACTTTTAAAGCCAGGGGCCAGTTCACGCTCCCTCAGACTCCTGAGGGGCTGGACTGGTGGTTTCCCCCCCCCCCCCATTGCAGCAGCTTCTGGTGGCAGCAGCCACCCGAAGCCACCCCACTCCCCACCATCACCGGCAGCAACCACCTTGATCCCACCTACTCCCACCACCACCACCACTGGCAGTGACCACCCTGAACCCACTACACTCCCCTCCACTGCTACCAGCAGCAGCAATTACCCTGAGGCCCCCCCCCCACTTCCCGGCTTTTTAGCCTGGCAGAGCTGCATGGCGTGGATGAAGGAGGAGTCCAAGTTGTTCTTCCCGGCCATGAGCTCCAGCAGGTAATTGTTCTTGGGAGGCTCAGCCTTGGCAGAGGCTGCTCTGGCTGATCCAGCTGCTGACCCTCCCTCCTCCTCCATTGTCGCTGCCAGGCCCAGCCATGAATGGGTTAGGGGCTCCACTGAGGGTCAGCAGGACCAAGCTGGGCTGAGGGGGGCAGTAGGGGGTGGCGGCTGGGCCCTAGCAGCCTGAGGTGACTAGAGGCAGGCAAGGCCGCCAGTGCTAGGGGACAAGGCTGGGCCAAGGGCCCTGCCTGCCACCTCTGCTTTGCCGCCCCCGGAGAGGTCTCTGCGGGGAGCCTCCCTGCGGTGGTCTCTCTGGAGGGTGGAAATGGAGGAGACTGGAGGTGGGTAAGGGAATTGATGGACAAGGCTGGGCTGGGGGCCATGCCCACTACTTCCTCCACCACCACTTCTGCTGCCACCACACATGCCTGCCTCACTTGCCCAGAAACAAGGTGGCAAGGGGACAAGGATTGAGGTGGCACCAAGGGACAAGATAGGAAGGACACAAGGATTGCGGTGGAACCCACCCATGGCCACGGCAAGGGTGCAAGCAGGATGATTTGATGGCATGGGCTGGATCCAGCCCACAGGCCATAGTTTGGGAATCCCTGGTCTAAATGGTTTGAAAAAAGCTAAGCGGAAGGAGAATTAAGGTACAGTATCTTCTTAATCTTCAAACATCGGATCCAATTCTGAATATTGGCTATCATCATGGCAATCAGCCATGAAGATTGTCCTGATAATATTATAATTCTGTAGTCTTCCATTTGCTTTCTACCATTTGCTTTCTGGTTCTGAGCCCTTTTGGCCTGATGATTAGTGTTCAGTAGCTGGCATTATGGTCCATTACTCTATTACCATAGCAGTATATCCTGGCCAGACTGGCACCATATATACTCAAGTATAAGCCAAACCGAATATAAACCGAGGTACTGTACCTAATTTTGACCTGAAAACCCAGGAAAATAGATTGACCTGAGTATAAGCCAAGGGTGGGAAATGCAGCAGCTGCTAATGAGTTTCAATAATCAAAATACATGAAAATATGGTAAAATTAATTAAATTGTTGGTGTATCTCAATCCGGCATGGTTTTGGGAGCCTTGTGGTTGTTGGCCAGAGTATAAGCCATGTCCCCTTTTGGGGGCTCCTTTTGGGGGCTCAAAAGCTTGGCTTATACTTGAGTATATGTTTTAAGCTTTAACAATTGCCAATTAGATTTAGTCCAAAACTGGAAACCTTTTGGGTACCACTTCAAGGTAACATATGTTGCTTTTTTGGATTAGAACTCCCAGAATCTGGTTGGGGATTCTTGGGATTAATAGTCCAAAAAAAGCGATTACTTGAGCTTTTGGAAAGAGGTAGCAGAGATGGGAAATTACTTTTTGAACTATTGTTCCCAACATATCCCATCTAGCAGAGCCAAAGGAAACTAGGAGCTATAGTCCACAAAAAGTAACTTTTTGCATATCTGAGAGTGAAGCAAACATGTGTGGGACACACATTTCCATTGACCATTTTGCATTTCCCCCAGAGAGTTCTCACCACTCTTGCCCATTGCTACAAAGAAAAGTTGGATTTGCATAACATTAGCAGAACCAAGGCTGTGAAGACATCCTGATTGCCCTTCATTGACCAACAGCCCTCCTGCAAATGCCCAGTTCCCCAGACCAGCAGAACTGGCAGACCCTCCTGTAGTTTGACACTAGATCCATTTTGTATCTATGAATGAATCGAAATGCTAACAGAGTAGAAGTTGGACTTGGCAACAGCCAGGCAGCAAGCCAGATTTTTTTTGATAGCCATGCACTACCATAGCTTAAAATGCTAACTGTGAATACCTCGATACAAGGTAGACCTTGTAGTGTAGTTTAAGGTATGTTGGAAAGTATGAAGGTGGAATGTCAAGAGTTGGTGAGGAATTCAATAGTGATATTGTATCCATGCAGCATAAACCTTATTTTCTCAGGCTGCAGTAGCTTTCGAATTAGTGTATGTTAAAAAAGAGCTGGCCATTTGGATTTGTGCTCCGTGAACTCCTTCTCGTGGAAAAGTTATATATGTTAACTTATTTATAGCAAAGAGCAGTGTTTGTTTGTTTATAATAAAATTACAGTGGTACCTTATACAACGATTTTAATCCGTTTCACAGGGCACATTGTTGTACGATACAATTGCTATATGATGCATGCATCGTATAGCAATTTTCCCTATGGGCTGCATCGTACAACTTTTTTTTTGCTAAATGGTTTTTCCCATTGAAAAATTGTTGTACGGTTTTTTTCCGTAGGGAAAATTGTTATGCGTGATGCCATTTACCCCCAAGCCTAATTGTTATGCGATTTTGTTGCTATACAGGGTGATTGTTGTATGAGGTTCCACTGTATAATCTGCCTTTCTGCCAAAAAAATTTACAAGACAGTTATCATTAATAAAATCAATTATAATTTACAATTTATTTAAGGATTAAAAGGTGATTAAATCAACTATATAAAAAAAGAAATAATAGCACTGACTAGCTAAGATGCTGACTGGGATGGGGAAGGTCAGCAGTTCGATTCCCGAGTAATGCAGGACGGAATGAGCTCCTGTCTTTGTCCCAGCTCCTGCCAAATTAGCAGTTTGAAAGCAAGAAATTGCAAGTAAATAAATAGGGACCACTTTGGTGGGAAGGGAACAGCTTTCCATGCGCTCCAGTGTCTAGTCATGCCTGCCACATGACCACAGAAATGTGTGCAGAAGCAGACAGCACTGGCTCTTCGGCTTTGAAACAGAGATGAGCACTGAACCCTGGAGGTAGATACAACTGGCTTTCGAACAAGGGAAACCTTTACCTTTAACTTTACCTTTACCTTTAGGTCCATGGCAATCTAGGTTAAATGTCTAATTTTGCCATCAGGCCATTCTGATTTATGGTGATGTTCTTCCAGAGTTTTCTAGGTAGAAAGTACAGTACTCAGAAGTGGAGGCATGAGCGTTACAGTTTGACTTCATGTTATTTCCTCTTGCTTTAATGCAGTCTTTTCCAAACTAACACCCTCCTAGATGTGTGAGACTGCTTTTCCTATCATTCTCAGCCAGCATGGCTCCATGCTGAGCAGGAATGATAAGAATGGCAGTACAGTATCACCATCTGGAGGGGGTTGGCATGAGGATGAATTCATCTAATGAATAATTAGTGCAATTGAGTTTCACTTAAAGCTGAATTAGCTACTCGGATTCAGTGTTCCCGGTAGATTTAAAACAAAAGCTACAGTCTAATTCAGGGATCCTCGACCTTTTAAAGCCGGGGCTTGGGCATTGCCCCCTCATACTGTTAGTGGGCCAGATAGGTGTCACCACCATTGCAAGGAAGGGGGGGTGGAGTCCCACTGCCGCCACCATGGAACCACCCCAAGCCTCCGCCACTCACCACCACCAGCAGTGGGACAACCCATAAGCCACCCCACACTCTCCCCACCACCACTCCCCTGCTTCCCGGCCTGGATGAGCTGCATGGCACCAAATCATCCAGCCCACAACCTCACTCCAGATGCCACTTCCACTTCTGCCGCCGTCCCCTCAGTCCTTGTCTCCTCCACTTGGCTTGGCATTCCCGGCACTCTGTAGCAGGGCGGATGTTGTAAGCCTTACAACAGCTTCCCTGCTACAGAGCGCCATTAGGGGCACACCAAAACAAGTGGAGGAGAGAAGGATTGAGGTGGTGTCAGGAGCAGCAGCTGGAACGAGGTCATGGGCTGGATAATTTGGTGCCATGTGCCGGAGGTTGAGAACCCTTCGTTTAATTATCTGAAGGCTCGCCAATCACCCCCTGGAAAAGACTATTTTCTCTGCATGAAGTACAAATCAATGCAACAAATGCTCCATATTGTGGCTGAAATTGGTTTATCAGAACAAAACAAATTGCCCAAATTATTTGTAACCCCACCCCAAGCATAGAGTAACATACAATCAACAAAAAATTATTTAAAACTTTAAATAATTTAACTTAAATGCTTTTAAACAATTGTTAAAGTTTAAGCTTTTCAACAATTTTCAACAATTAAAACAACACTTTAAAACAACTTAACCAACAGAACAATTCAGCACCTGCTTACACTGGTCCTTCTGGCACAGGCTGTGGCAGATTTTCTTGGGTTGCTTTAAAATCGGAGAGGAGCCAAATGAAGTTTAGTCTGTTTTCCCCATCTGTACAGTATCTCGCTGCCAGATAGGCGGCTATAGCTATGCAGAGTTTTGTTTTAATGTTATGTAGATGATTGTCCCAGTCCTGCCAACCTAGCAGTTCGAAAGCAAGAAAGTGCAAGTAGATAAATTAACCCTAACCACTTTGGGGGGAAGGTAACAGCATTCTGGGTGCTCCAGTATCTAGTCATGACTGCCACATGACCACAGAAATGTGGTCAGATATGGCTGGCTTTTGAGCAAAGGCGGCCTTTACCTACCTTTACCTAGATCAGGAATTCTCAACCTTTTTAAGCCAGGGGTCGGGTCACACTCCCTCAGACAGCTTCGGGGGCTGGACAGACATTTTGCCCTTCCTCCATCACATGGCACTAACTGGTGTGGCGGAGGCAGTGGGGGGGGCACATAAAATGGTGCTGTGGGCCACATCCCACATGAAATGATGTCGGGGGCCACACGGGCAACAGGTTGAGAATCCATGACCTAGATTATTGCTGTTTAGATGCATCAACCAGATGACAGGAGATCTAAGCATTGGATCAAAACAGCCTAGTGAACATTTAAACAAAAGCAGCACGGTGTTGGCAGCTTTCGCAGTGGGATGTGGAGGTAGCTGTCACTTCCCATCTGATTGATGGTAGTGCAGCCACCTGATCTGTAATTCCTGCCGATCGACCTGCTGCAGCTGATTAACAGGCGTGTGACACATATGCTGGGGACCAGGTAAAGCACAGAGGAACAATTTAATAGAACTCCCTGATATAGTCTCAAAATGGGGCAGATTGAGGCTGGTGGACTTGCTCCAGCACACAACACATGTTCATGCAGTTGAACCAATTCATCCCAAACTGCCCCCAAACCACCTCAAAGACTGAGCTATATTCCCAAATAAGGGAAAGGGAAAGGTCACTCTTGTTTGAAAGCCAGTAGGATCTGACTCTAGGGTTCAGTTATCATCTCTGCTTACAGCCAAAGAGCCAGCGCTGTCTGCAACTGGAGCCTTTGCCTCTTTAAGCCTTTATGCTGGGGTGTCTCATTCAATCATACGTTTACCCCTAGACATATGTAAGTGTTGCAAACAGCCAGAAAGGTCTCACTGCAGAGCAATTGCTTTGCATTCAAAAACCCTGGTATCCCAGACGGGTGGGATATAAATGTAATAAATAAATAACTCAAGGTAGGTGATGCTCAAGATAATACAGGATAGACTGCAGCAGCACGTGGAGAGAGAATTACCAGAAGTGCAGGCGGGGTTCAGAAGAGGCAGGGGGACTAGAGACCACATTGCCAACATACGTTAGATCATGGAAAAAACAAAGGAATATCAGAAACAAGTCTACTTCTGTTTCATTGACTACACCAAGGCCTTTGACTGTGTGGACCACAACAGAATGTGGCAAGTAATTAAAGAGATGGGAATACCAGAGCACCTTATACACCTCATGAGAAATCTGTACATGAATCAAGAAGCAACAGTTAGGACAGAATACGGAAGGTTTGGAATAGGAAAAGGAGTAAGACAAAGCTGCATTTTGTCACCCTGCTTATTCAACTTATACACAGAGCACATAATGCGCAATGCAGGGATGGAGGAATCAGAATTTGGGATCAAAATTGCTGGGAGAAACATCAACAACTTGAGATATGCAGATGATACCACCCTAATGGCAGAAAGTGAGGAGGACGTAAAGAAGCTCCTGATTAGGTTGAAAGAAGAAAGTTCAAAAGCTGGCTTGAGACTCAATATCAAGAAAACCAAGATAATGGGAACAGGCCCTATCAGTCCTTGGAAAATAGATGGGGAAGAAGTAGAAGCAGTGACAGATTTTACTTTCCTAGGATCAAAGCTCACTGCAGATGGTGATTTCAGCCATGAAAGAAAAAGGCGACTGATTCTTGGGAAGCAAGCGATGAGAAAAGTAGACACATCACATTGCAAACAAAAATTCATCTAGTTAAAGCAATGGTATTCCCGGTGGCAATGTATGGTTGTGAGAGCTGGACCATTAGGAAAGCTGGGCGCAGAAGAATAGATGCCTTTGAGATGTGGTGCTGGAGGAGAGTTTTGAGAGTCCCCTGAACAGCGAGGAGAACAAATAGGTCAATCTTAGAAGAAATCAACCCTGACTGTTCTCTTGAAGGTCAAATAGTAAAGATGAAGCTAAAATACTTTGGACATCAAATGAGAAGAGAGGATTCGCTTAAGAAAGCCTTGATGCTGGGAAAGGTGGAGTTCAAAAGAAGAAGGGGGCGGCCAAAAATGAGATGGCTAGATGGTATTGTAGAGATAATGGGCACAGAACTGAGCGAGTTGAGGAGGATGGTGGAGGACAGAAGTGCCTGGCGGACAGTGGTCCATGGGGTTGTAAAGGGTCGGAATCGACTGTGCGACTGAAGAACAACAAAGGGCTTGGAAAGACTTCTATCAGAAACACAGAGTAGCGACAACATTACTAAACTAGAGGAGCCCTCGACAAGCCTCATTATAAAGCTGCTTCCCATGTACCTATCAGAATCTATTACAGTATTGCATTAGGTTGCATTCCCACTATGGGGTGTAAACCTTAAGGCCATGATGGTGAACCTTGGGACTCCAGATGTTCTTGGACTTCAATTCCCAGAAGCCCAAGCCTCCTGTGAATCCACACGAATGGGCTTACTGTGATTCATCCGGCCCGTACAGGCACGTTTTACTTCTGCTTCCGGGAGTGACGAGGGCAGCATGGGCCAGATGAATTGCAGTAAACCCATTCATGTGGATTCACAGGGGGCTTGGGCTTCTGGGAATTGAAGTCCAAGAACATTTGGAGTGCCAAGATTTGGCATCACAGTTCTAGGAGATATCTTCTTTCATGTACCGATCAAACCCTGGATTACAAAAATGAAGCCATTTTCTTTGCCTTATCGTTGCCCAGACCCAAGTCCTTGGCAGCAATTGCCAGACCAGTAAATAAGCCATATTCTGTGTCTCTCCATATTCACACTGTGTGTTGTTGTCTCCCAGCCGCTCCCACTTGAGCATGTTGGTCTTACATTTAGGGTCCTCCAAGTGACATAGGGGAGGTAGAGATCTTCAGCTATATCCTCCTTTAATGTTGTTCCTTGTACAGCATTCTCCTTCCTCCATCTCCATCTCTAGGAGATATAATCCTCACCCAAAAAATCCATACCCCTTCCAGAAACTCCAGTTTTTCACATTTTCATTTATTTTTCAGATATTGATGAATGTGTCCTTTCATTACACAATTGCACTGGGGGGAAAACATGCATTAACACAGGAGGAGGCTTTCAATGTGTTAGCCCAGAGTGTCCCAAGCCTAGTGGAAACATCAGCTATGTGAAAACATCACCATTGTAAGTATAAGGGAAATTCAAATATTGTCACTCTTCAGGCACACCCAGCCCTAACTACTAAGTTGTGTCTATTGTTTCTTTCAGTGCAGCTTCCAAGGGTACAGGTATGATGAGCTTAATTGCAAAAGCAAAGCCATTTCTTATCATTCGGACTTGTGAATTTTTTTACTTTTTGCCCTGGTAACATGAATTTTGCAGACGAATCACCAGAAGTTGTGAAATTAGTAGACCATTGAGTCCTGAGTCCTTCACTCTATGCCAGGGATTCCCAACCTTTTTTGGGCTGTGGGCTGGTCATGTGGTTGAGCCGGCTAGTCACATGGTTCTTCCCACCCAGAAGTGGAAGTAAAATGCACATGTATGAGTGCTGATTGCGCATCTGCAGAACACTGCTGTAAATGACCCGTGGCTGTCGTAAACACATTTTCAACAGCCGCTGGTTATTTACCGCAGCATTCTGTGCAGGTCGGGTGTGTTTTACCTTCTCTTCCGCAAGCAACAAAGGCGGCACAGGCCAGATGAAGCCACCCATAGGCCATAGGTTGGGGACCCCTGCTCTATATACTACATCTCACTGGCCCTTACGATACAAATGTGGGATATTTCACCACCCTTATTGCCTCTTCAGATAATCGCCCAGCGGCTCTGTTCCAGGTGACTAGGTCCCTCCTTGGTAGAGGGAGGCGTGGCCCTGGCTGGCAGGGGTCAGCTGAAGATTTTGCTGATTATCTTGTGGAAAAAATCACTCGGATTCACTTGAAGTTTTACCCTGCCATGGATACTATGGGTCTGGAGTTGACTGGTTTGCAGTCTTGCCATGTTATCTGGGATCAGTTTGATCCAGTTGTGCCTGAGGAAGTGGACAGGCTCCTTGGATCTGTTCACACCACTGCTTGTCTATTGGATCCATGTCCTGCCTGATTGGTCAAGGCGTCCAAGGTGGTGACAGGTAGCTGAGTCGGAGCAATAGTCAATACTTCCTTGCAGGAGGGGGTGTTTCCTGCACCATTGAAACATGCTTTGGTGTGCCCCCTCCTGAAGAAGCCAGCGCTCGACCCAACAATATTGGGTCAGCCTGTATCCAACTTTCCCTTTTTAGGGAAGGTTTTGGAGAAGACAGTGCCGTGGCAGTTACAGGGGGTTCTGGATGTATCAGAATTATCTGGACCCCTTTCAGTCAGGATACAGGCCCAGATATGGTACCAAAACTGCGTTGGTCACGCTGTTGGATGATATCTGGCGGGAGTGGGACAGAGGTAATCTCTCCATCCTTGCTGTTCTTGACCTCTCAGGGGCCTTTGATATCATCGACCACGGTATCCTAATGGAACAGCTCCAAGGATTGGGGATCCAGGGCACTATGTGGTCCTGGTTTGCCTCATTTCTGAGAGGCCAGTCGCAGTTGGTGTGGTTGGAGAATGAGATGTCCATCCCTAGGCCTCTCCAATATGGGGTGCCTCAGGGCTCGGTGCTCTCACCTCTCCTATTTAACATGTACATGAAGCCGTTGTGGGAGATCATCCATTCCCACAGGGTGAGGTATCATCACTATGCTGATGATACTCAGCTGTACATCTCGGCCCATGGTGATCCAAGCGATGCAGTTGGGAGTCCTATCCAGGTGTCTGGAGGCTGTTGGGTTCTGGATGGGGGACAACGGGCAAGACTGAGTGGCTATGGGTCAGATGCACTGTGTTATCTTGGAAGCTACCATCTTTGGTTCTGGATGGGGCTGTCTTGCCCCAAACAGACCCAGTGCGTAATCTGGGGGTCCTTCTGGACTCATGACTCCTGCTCGATGAGCAGGTGACAGTCGTGGCCAGGAGGGCTTTTGCACAACTTCGTGTCATACACTAGTTACACCCGCTCCTAGATCAGGACTCTGCTCATAGTCACGCACGCTCTGGTCACCTCCAGACTGGACTATTGTAATGCGCTGTACATGGGTCTGCCTTTGATGACCATTCAGAGGTTGCAACTGGTGCAGAATGCGGCTCCCCGGGTGGTGATGGGGTGCGGGGATTATGCGTGTGCCTCTCCACTGCTTCTGGAGCTGCACTGGTTACCGGTGTGCCTCTGGGTGCAATTCAAGGTGCTGGTAATGAGCTTTAAAGCCCAACATGGTAGTGGGCAAGGATACTTAAGAGACCGCGTCACCCCAAGAACATCTGTCTGTCCCACCAGAGTTCTCCTATTGTGCCATTTGCTAGAGAGGCTCATCTCTCTAACACCAAAAGGAGGGCCTTCTTTGTGTCTGTTCCTGCCCTATGGAACCTCCTGCCAATGGAATTACGACCCCAGACAGAGTTGCTGCCCTTTAGGAAAGAGCTAAAAACCTGGCTGGCAAAGCAGGTGTGGGGATGTGGTGACTCCCACCTGCTGACTGATATAGCAATATCGCTCCCTCGCTCTTTTAGCTGTTGGGTAATTTTTGTAGTACTGTACTTTTAATTGGGTTCTTATGGGTTTTAAGTTTTAGACTTGTGTTGTTAATTTTAACTTTGTGAGCCCCTCAGAGTCACTTTGAGTTTGGTGGCTATATAAATTGGACAAAATAAATAAATAAATAAATAATGAATTCCAGGACCATTCTACCAACACCAATGAAATATCAGCTGTTTCCCCCTTTTTTTCATTCTTACAACTTTTTCGTTCCATGTTACAAACTTGTAAAGCTGCTCTGGGAATATTTTTTGTCTAGGGACCAGGATAAATGTGTTTAGTAGATTTGTGAATAATAAATAAGCAAATAGTAAAAGTACCATAAACAAACAATAAACTTTAATATAGGGCTATCAGAGACTAAACAAAACAAGACAAAAATGTTGTGGCTCCTTAAATACTAACTCCTGTATTTTAATAGTTAACTTTCATGGATCAAGTCCACTTCATCAGATATAAGAGTGAGTTTTCATGGTATCAATTTAGACATATCCAGTAAAGAGGTACACAATGGTTGGTTGGCATAACAGATGGGTTTGCAAATCAGTGTGCTATTTACAACCAGTAATAACAAAAGATTCCTGATTGGGCTTAGTTTGATTATCGTGAAGTTTGGTTCTGACATTACACATCTGCCAATGGGTTATTTGAGTATGCTATGTGAGACAGACCAGGCCAGAGGTCAAAAAGCCACCTGCTCTGTCAACTGTCCTGAGACTCATCTCCTCCTCTCCCATTTTGATATACTTGCACAAATTAACACGGCTACCACTTCAAAAATTTTACATAGGGAGGAGACCAGTGCAGCCTTCCAAATGGTATTGAATTGCAACTCTTGTCATCCATCCCTTACAATTGTCTTTGCCAACCTGAGCTGATTGAAATTGTTGTTCAGTAGTAGGAACCCCACAATTTCTGCACCCTTGCTTTGTTGGAAACAAAAGTTTCAGTTTAAAAGCATATTTGTTCTGGATAGTTTTAACAATTTAACCAAATACCTTCATTCATGTAATTCTGGAATTTGAAGTTTTGGTAAGATATTCAGAATTCTCTGAGTAGAGAGAAAATTCTCACTAAACTTCAAACCTCAAGATTCCACAAATTGAGCTCTCACGGTTAAAATGGAATAAGACTGGTACAACAGTCTAACAGAGATACACTCTGGGAGTCTAATTACTCATTCAAGAAAATGCATACTTTCTACTATTGCAATATTTCACTTCCAGACACACTATTTCTTTAAAGGTCCTTGCCTGAGCAATCAGACTTGCAAAAGAAGCCCATGTTTATCTCCCAGTGAAAACGCACAAGACAAAATCAAACTCATTTCCAAAATGCGGAGATGAGAGAACTTCACAGAGGTTCACTTCTAATAACATGTGAAATGTATTGTCTAACTCAGGGGTTCCCAACCTATGGCCCGTGGGCCGGTCCTGGTCCATGATGCCATTCCATCAAGCCCATCACCTTCTCCTGGAAGTGGAAGTGGATGCGTTTATAACACGTGCAAACACACCCACAACTGTTATAGACACGGAAGTGGCTCATTTATGACAGCCATAAATGTGCCCACTTCAAGGAGCATGGTCCAGCCTGCTCAGCTGACCAGGGGCAGGGGCAGGCCCATGACACAAAAAGGTTGGCTACCTCTGGTCTAACTCTTAAGTTCCTGAAAATCCTTGTAGGGACCTGCAACTTTGAGGTATTGTTTTTCCCTGTCTTTCCTAGTCAGTGTGAACGGAACCCATGTCCAATGGACAGCAGATCATGTCACCAGGCCCCCAAGACCATCTCCTTCCATTACCTCCCTCTGCCATCCAACCTCTTGACCCCAACACCTCTCTTCCGCATGGCTACTGCTTCAGCTCCTGGACGGCCTGGTCCTGACAGCCTGAGGTTTGGCATCATAGGAGGAAACAGTCAAGGACATTTTATGATGCAGCGTGCTGACCGGCAGACCGGAGAACTCATCCTTGTACAGAGCCTACAAGGACCTCAGACCGTCCATGTGGAGGTGGACATGACAGAACACCTGGGGCGCACCTTCCAGGCCAAACATGTCTCAAAGATCACTGTTTTTGTGTCAGCTTATGAGTTTTAAGAGAAGCCAGTTATGCAACCACAATGATGAGTAGAGTATGGAAGAGTTACTCTTTGTAAGCCAACAGGCAAAGTCTCCCACCTAGCATGGTCTGTGGGGATTCTGAAAACTGTCATTCCAAAAAGTAACTTTCCCAAACTTTGAAAATAAGTAATTCACAGACTGTCCCTATTCATCAGGAATGTTTTTCATTTCATTGTTAGCTCTTGTGAGTTGTACCATAATACTGTATCTGGAAGTGGCAGCAACACAAGTAGTTATCTGGATACTACATGCCTTTCTTAGAAACAGCAACTCTCAGCACTGGTATAAATGGCTTTAACCTTTCCATTCCTGCCCAGATACCTCTTCAGATTAGAATATGGAAAACATTCCTTTTTTAGAATACAATAGAATACAACAGTTGCTGGATGTTGGGAAATATAGTTGAAAGCAGCAACTTGTCCAAGCTCTGCTTTAGATGCCCTAGCCTAGGCTCTTGAACAAAGTACAGTAATAAGATAATGTAATTTGGTATTGACTGCACTGTTAGCCCCATCTGTGCTATTATAGCCCTATCCACTTAGCTTTAACCTGTGCCATACAGAAATGCAGTCTGTCCTTACCACGGGCTTTCTGCCCACTACCTGGGCAGTAAAGGAATGCATATTTTCTTTGTGGGACATTGTTTTTATGAATTACCATGTATATAAGCAATAGTTTCAGAGCTATATTGTTAGAGATCACATTCCGTCCAGCACTGGATATTGCCTTCTGTTTTTACCTTATTATTATTTTTGCAGGCCAACAATGTTGTTCCTTTTGATTTCTTCATTAATTTGATTTCTTCATTAGCTTAGGAGAAATCTAGACTGTGTGGTTGGATTGCTTAGGAAAGTGTCAGTTCGGGGGGGGGGGAGTGAAGCACTATTTGAAGCACTCTCTGAATGGGAAGCAACACCTTGAATCTTAATTGAACACTTCCCCTGATTGTCCTCAAACAGTCAGGGGAGGTGATATTTTTTAAAACTTTAGCTAGTTCATCACTGAAGTAATTCATCACATTGTATAAACTAAAAAACTTTTTTTTCTTTACATGTACAGTATCTGTATTGCCAGTCAAAATCATGGTTTCGGTCAGCAATACACAGTCATGCAAATAAAAATACTTCTTAATTTAATGATATGATGCATCACTTCAGTGATGATTTACAAACATTTTTTTAAATCACTTCCCCAAATCTTTTGTGGACTATCATGTCATGGGAATTGTTCAATTTCTGGTAGACTGAAGGGGCTTGTAAGTCACTTCAGGATACTGCAGGTTTACTCTGGAAGCAGCTAGGACAGCAGATGGACTTGTTTTTAGCCCATCCTAACATCCACAGTCGCTGAGAATGAGCTAAAAGTGAACACACCCAAATAGTAGAACGTCCTGATGGGGTTTCAAAAAATCAGTGCGTTGGGTGAGAGTGTGAGTGCTCCAGCATGGACACTGTAACTTTCAGCAAACCCAAATATCTCCAATTAGTGAACTATATGCCTTGCCTGAACATGCTCTCAATTAATATGGTTGGAATGCTGGTTGACATGAACAGATAATGAATTTTTACCTGTATAGTAACCTAGGATCTCCCACTTTGTATAAGCATTACATTTATGCAAGCAGAGATCCTCATTACAAACAGCCAATTTATATGTAAATGAATACTTTCTAGCATGAGATTCACAAATGTTAAGCCAAATGTTGTACAAGTGACTTAAACCAAACTGATTTTAGCCTTTTTTTGAGGGCGGAGGAATGGTAGAGTAGATAATCTGCTTTACACACTTTCATTTGTACTTTTCATTGAATGTTTTGGGTTTTACTTTTTGCCTTCTGTAATATTTATGCCTCTGGGAAAATGAATCATGAAAAAATGAGATGTAGCAGAGAAATCTGGATTAAAACATATAGAAAGCTGAATGATAGCAAATACCCATTCATCCCTTCCAATGTTTGTTTTGTTTATTTGGTCTCCTTGTTGGTTTCACTCCTGCATACCTAAACAAAGATGAATGCTTCATGTTGAACAGTAGAAACAGCTGCAATATTTCCACAGTAATCTGGCTAACTATGCTGTTTTGCACTTGCCAGTTGCCAACTCCTGGGGGTATCTTGGCTGAGTCTGCTGCCAGGGTAAGAAACTTTAGGGAAAACATGACAGTTACCGATATCCCTGAAAGTTTTTTATTAAAAGGCTCTGATATCCTCCCAACTTAGCCTTCTAATTGACTGGAAACACATATGTAAATTTCTTGGCAAATCAGTGTGGGCATTCTGACAGCAACTTGAGTTTCACTCAAGAAAGCAAAGGAAGTCACTCAATAACTAGGTCACATACTGAGACTTTCCAGAAGTAGATGGATCACTGGTGGCCACATGGATCATCTGACCAAAGCTGAACTGAAAGCTTCAGTTCCATGGAACCATCACTTGCTTTGGTGACACTCCAAAGTACAAAAATAGAGTGTTTCCCACAGGTCATGCTGGCTGAGATTCCAGAAGCTTCGGTCCAAAAAATTAATGTTTTCAAGTCCTGGTTCTAACAAATTATCATAGCTGTGCAAAGCACAAGATGTTTGGATATCCTTTTCAGAATAATTTGCTCAAGATCTGAAACTAGCATTCCCCAGCTGCCTACACTCACTTGACCTTCCTTTGGCATATGTTCTCCTTTGCCTTTGGCTCTTGCCTTTTGGTTTCTACAATGGGATGCTTCACTGAAGACTGTTACCAAGCAGAACCTGTGCAACATGAAGGGTCATCTTGTGCCTGAAGTGATGAGAACATGGGGCTCAATAACCTATCTGAAGTGCTAGGCATAGCACCACACCCTGCTGATGTGGAATAGACTCAGTCATACAAAATGGACAACTTTGGGAAGGTTTGGAGTCCTTAACAATAAGAGGCCTCTATCAGTTGAACAGCCTACCATGGGAGGTGCTAGGACTCAGTGGTGGCGAACATGGACTGTTCTTGCCCTAAATAGCAGGTGTATTTCTTGGGCTTCTGGGAATTGAAGTCCAAGAACAGCTGGAGTGCCAAGGTTGGCTACCAGGGTGCTAGGTTCTCTTACACTGGAGGTATATAAGTGATTTTGACAGATCATCTGTTAGTAAGAATCCTTATACATTTAAAACCTTTGATTCTATGATTTCAGTTTTTAACTTAGAGTTCTGTTACAACAAATGACTTTCAAAAAAGTACTGATTTGGTTCCCTGTCTTCTTCCCAAAGCAATATGAAGTTCCTTCTACCTGGTCAACAGCCTTGTGAAAAGTAGAGTACAGAAACATCTGTTTATGTACAAATATCTGATTATCTACAAGCATATGTTTATCTATGATACATCATCTTGGGGTGTACCTAATTAGACTTCGCTTATTTGAAAAATCTCATTAGTTGCTCAAAAACAAATAAAGTATCCATTGAATCCTGTATGTGGTAACCAGGTTGAAAGCCAGGGTTTTATCCACTGTTGTGCAATGATCCTGTGCCATCCTCTTCTTTACTTCTCTGCTACACCACATACGTCATCTTAGAAGAAATGATATAGAGCAGTGGTGGTGAACCTATGGCACACATGCCAGAGGGGGCACCCAGAGCCTCCTCTCTGTTGGTATGCACTCTACTGCCCCAGCACAGAGTTTGCCCTGCCCCTCTGCCCAGCAGTCCAATGGGAGCACTTCCTTGCCACAGCACAGAGTTCACCCCACCCCTCTGCCCAGAAGCCCAATGGGAGTGCTTCCTCCCTCCTCCCAGCACAGAGTTACCCCACCCCTCTTTTTGGGTACTCGGTCTCTAAAAGGATTGCCATCACTGCTCTAGAGAGTCTCCTAGGGAATTTTCTTTTTGGTTTTTTAATTAACTTTTACTAACATATGACAAAAACAAATAAACATATAACATTACAATACAATATAGAAATGAAAAACAAACAAACAAAAATTACATTAAAATATAATAGACAAAACACATAAAGAAAAAGAATTAGGGTATTACTTTCTTTTATCATATTATTATATTCCTCCAATTTGGATACATACTTAGTATCTTACTACTTTATTTACCAATAACTCTCTTATTACCCACATATTAAAAGTAAAATTAATATCACCCTGTGATATATACAGAGCCCTGGAGACTGCAATTTTGTCACAGAACTATATTACCATTTCCAAAAACTCATATGATCTGGTACTGGTTTACCACCTTTAGATTTCACCAAAGTATGTTCCACAAAAGGTCTCCATATTTCCCAAAACTTATTTTCCTTAATTATACCCTTCTTTTTATTCAACTCCCATGTAAGCTTGTCATTTAACGCAATTTCCCACACTTCTTTATACCATTCACTTTTCCAATACTGTATCTTGCAATACATTGTCTTGCCACAGTTAACATTATAGATAACAAATCTTTTTTATTTATATCCATATTCATGTTGTCTATTTCTGTCAATAAGGCGGTACCTGACTCCAGCTTCAGATTCAAATTCACAATTTCCAATATCTCTTTCTTTATTTTTACCCAAAAAGCTATAGCCACTTTACAACTCCACCAAAAGTGTTCATATGTCCCCAGGCTGTCTTTACATCTCCAACTATTTCTAGTTTTTGTGTTATCTATTTGATGTAACTGAACTATGGTCAAGTAAGGGCAGTGGTGGGCATCAGCAGGTTCACGCCAGTTTGCCAGAACCGGTAGCAGAAATTCTGGCTGGCCCCACCCATCCAAATTTTGAAATAAAGTACAGTAGTCCTAATTCAGGTGCAACGCAGGGCTTTTCCCCTGGCCACACCCACCATAACACGCCCACAGTGTGGTAGTAAATTTTTTTTGGAGCCCACCACTGTGTAAGGGGATTTTCAAACTCTGGATCAGACGCTTGGGATATACAGGGTATCCATTCTGCCTACAGCATCCATTCTGTTATTAGAAAGGCGTTATTAAATTTTATGCTCAGACTTTTGTCTCTGTTGCTGTTTACTTTCAATGGATGAAATTGTTTCCACCAGATCCAATGTTAAGGTATTGAGCACATCTTACCTGGTAGAAGCCATCAGACCTCAAAAGCCTTCAATGCTGATTTGGACAGGGCATCTTCAAGTTGTCATGTCTTATAAAGTAACATGATCTTTAACTATGGACTATGGCTACATAAAATTCATTCCCTCACTTGCCTGCCATAAGAAGACATAATCTGCTATCAAACTGTAGTGATTGGACAGACAAATGAAAACACATTTATTCCAGAATTGTCAAGAAAGGCTGGGAGGATAGGTAAATCTGGATTAACTATATTATAGGGAAATCTTTTAATAAGTAGAAACCAAATAGTTCTTTTATCTCTATCCAATTCTATTTACATAAAACTATCTCTCAAAACACGGATGCCAATTCACTAAGCAATTGGCAAAGAATCTTGAACTACTTCAAAGCCATTTTCACAGAGGAACAAACAAACCCAGGATGTTCCCTCTGGTACTGTATGTGTATGTGGGCAGATAAATTTCTCACACCACAGTAGTTCCCACTAGAGAATCAGCAAAAATCTTAGGGATAATGTTGGCATTAATTTTCACACCCATGTGTATTAAACTTTACTATCTACTTTCTGATGGAATTAGCAAAAACCTTATCTTCTCCACAGTTAATGATATACAGTTGTACCTCGCTTAAAGAGCATAATGCGTTCCACAGGATTGCTCTTTAAGCGAGTTTGCTCTTTAAACGAAACACCATTGTGACCAATGGGGGGGGGGGATTGCAAACCCGATTTATTTGTTAAGCGAGTTTTTGGTTGATTTTATTTGTTAAGCGAAGCAAACATTCAGAGAAATTTCTGCTCTTTATGCGAGTTACTCTTTAAGCAAGGCGCTCTTTATGCGAGGTTTGACTGTATAACATTTTAAAAGGAACCTTTTGCATCAGAGTAAGGGCTTACCACTGAGTGGGGCAGAATATTAGTCCATCCACCCACCCACCCATCCAATAAAGTGAGTATTTTCTGGTTTCCTCTGATGGCAAATTCTAATCTTATAGATTGTAAATATTTTTTTAAATAGAAAGGACATACTCAAAAAACAGATCCCCGTGCCACTAAGACATAAAACCTGAAAATATACTTCTATAATATCTTAAAACATATTTTAAAAATAAATTTTGAAAGTAAATACTTTCAGGTTCACATATGTACAATATTACTCATTATACCTAAAAATTAACTTTTTAATTATTACTTATATTGACTGGATTCATATTGGTGATTTATGCATCATAAGCAAAGTCACTTAAGTCACAATGACAATTTGCCATTTGATTAACAAAATGTCAATCATATTCCTTGTTGCATGCTCATTGTACACATATAGAAAACACCAAAACTGCATTTTGGAAATATGTATACAAATACTACAAGCAGTATTTCTGTTTAAATAATAAAAACTATCATATATGTATATTTACATATATAATAATGTATGCAAAATTCATACAAATTGGTGTCATCTTACATAGTGATGCTTAGTCTATCCTGTAAGACAGGGATTCTCAACCTGTGACCCACAGCACTATTTCATGTGCCCCCCCCCCTGTCTCCAGGAAGTGCCATGTGGTGGAGGAAGGGCAAAACGGTTGTCTCTCTCCCCCCCCCCCGAAGCTGTCTGAGGGAGCTTGAACCTTCCCCCCAGGTTTATAATGTTGAGAACTTCTGCTGTAAGACCTACATATGCAATCTAGTGGTGAAGCTTGTCATTTGATGACAAACTCAGATTTCTATAGTGAAGCGCACTTGAACATAATAGTTGCAAAAAGAGACCATTTCCGCATTTCCTTAACCCATATTATCACCAAACTGTCTTAGTCCTGTGAATTACTCTTTCCCAAGACATTTCCATCATTCCTTTTAATTCCTATATTATTATTAATCATGTTTACTGGGGGATACAGAAGGAAGTTTGGGTTCTAGTCTGATTCATATTGGATGAATTTTGACCCCCAATTGTTTAAGCCAGTCTGGCCAGCTTATCCTGCTGTGGTGATAGAGTAGACCATACTAGCAGTGACTCAACACCAATCATCAGGCAGTGATTATCTAATCTGACAACCCTGATGACTAACGGCCTTGGGTAGTGAAGTCAGCAGGGAAGGATGATGGTCCTGAATGGATTAAATCCCATTTGAATCCATCTTGATGGAGGTTCATGAATACTGCCCTGGGGCTGAGGAGGACTTTGTGTGCCAAATGGGCCCAGGACCAGAAACTGACTCACAAAACTGGATCAGTAGTATGGGTGTCATGCTGTGATGCAGAAAGCAAATAGAATATCACTGCATTATACCCTCAGGACAATCTTCAAGGCTGATCAACATGGTGGTAGCCAATATTCAGAATTGGATATGGCACTTGAAGAAGAATTGTTTAAAAAAGTAAACAATGAAACAAACAGCAGGATTAATCATGCTGCTGAAATGAAGAAACTCTGTGATACATAGAAGTGGATTTTTGTTTGGACAAACAATCAGCAAAACATGTTGAGCTCAGATACTACTTGGAGATATCATGTTGTTGTTGTTTTTTCATTCCTCATTTTTTGCTCTTGGCTCCTATTGATATATTTTAGGATTCTAGTAAATTAAAAAGTAGTACCCATATATATATAGCTTCATCTTTACTATTTGACCTTATAAGGAGCAGTCAGGATTGATTTCTTCTAAGATTGACCTATTTGTTGTCTTCGCTGTCCAGGGGACTCTCAAAACTCTCCTCCAGCACCACATCTCAAAGGCATCTATTCTTCTGCACTCAGCTTTCCTAATGGTCCAGCTCTCACAACCATACATTGCCACCGGGAATACCATTGCTTTGACTAGACGAATTTTTGTTTGCAATGTGATGTCTCTACTTTTAACTATGTTCCCCAGGTTTCTCATCGCTTGCCTCCCAAGAATCAGTCGCCTTTTTATTTCATGGCTGCAATCACCATCTGCAAGTGAGCTTTGATCCTAGGAAAGTAAAATCTGTCACTGCTTCTACTTCTTCCCCATCTATTTTCCAGGGACTGATGGGGCCTGTTGCCATGATCTTGGTTTTCTTGATATTAAGTCTCAAGCCAGCTTTTGCACTTTCTTCTTTCAACCTAATCAGGAGCTTCTTTAAGTCCTCCTCACTTTCTGCCATTCGGTGGTATCATATGCATATCTCAAATTATCCCAGCAATTTTGATCCCAAATTCTGATTCCTCCGTCCCTGCATTGTGCATTATGTGCTCTGTGTATAAGTTGAATAAGCAGGGTGACAAAATGCAGCCTTGTCTTACTCCTTTTCCTATTCCAAACCACTCTGTCCTTCCGTATTCTGTCCTAACTGTTGCTTCTTGATTCATGTACAGATTTCTCATGAGGTATATAAGGTGCTCTGGTATTCCCATCTCTTTAATTACTTGCCACGTTTTGTTCTGGTCCACACAGTTAAAGGCCTTAGTGTAATCAATGAAACAGAAGTAGACTTGTTTCTGATATTCCTTTGTTTTTTCCATGATCCAATGTATGTTGGCAATGTGGTCTCTAGTCCCCCTGCCTCTTCTGAACCCTGCCTGCATTTCTGATAATTCTCTCTCTATGTGCTGCTGCAGTCTATTGTGTATTATCTTGAGCATCACCTTGCTAGCATGTAGGATGAGCACAATTGTTCGATAATTTGAACATTCTTTAGCATTACCCTTTTTGAGGATTGGAACGTATACTGATCTTTTCCAATCTTGTGGCCATTGTTGTGTTTTCTAAATCTGCTGGCATATAGAATGCAATAATTTGATTCCATCATCTTTTAGGGCTTTGAAAAGTTCAACTTGGATACAATCTTCTCCACTGGCTTCGTTACTTGCAGTGCTTTTTAGGGCTTTTCTGACTTTAGTCTCTAGGATGTCTGGCTCAAGGTCAGTTTCTTCATCACTGCTATTATCAGGAGTGTTGAGGTCCTTTTTGTAGAGTTCCTCTGTGTACTCTTTCCAACTTTTCTTAATCTCTTCTGCATCAGCTAACTCCTTGCCTTCTTTGTCCCTTATCATGGTCATTTTTGCTTTAAACGTTCCCTTGATTTCCCCAATTTTTTTGAAAAGATCTCTAGTCCTGCCTTTTGTGTTGTTTTCTTCTATTTCTTTGCAATGTTCATTCAGGTAGGTTTATTTATCTCTCCTTGCTTTTCTTTGAAATTCTATATTCAAGTGATTGTATTTGTTCCTTTCTCCATTGACTTTTGTGTCCCTATTTTAAGAGCCTCATCGGACAACCATTTAGGTTTCTTATGCTTCTTTTCTTTTGGTATGGTTTTCCTTGCTGCCTCCTCCATGTTGTCCTGCATCTCTGTCCATAATTCTTCTGGCACTCTGTCTATCTGGTCCAAGCCATTGAATCTGTTCCACACCTCCACTGTGTATTCCTTAGGGACCAAACTTGCCTGTTATTCCATTTACCTTTTGATTTCCTACTTTGGCATTCCAGTCTCCTATGATAATGTGTACATCATTTCTTGGTGTCTGTTCTATGAGGGGTTCTAGGTCCACATAGAACTGGTCAACTGTGGTTTTATCTGCACTAGTGGTTGGTGCGTATATTTGGATTACAGTGATATTGAACAGTTTGGCTTGTATTCTGACTGACATAATCCTATCATTTTTGAGATTATATCCCATTACTGCTTTTCTCACTCTTTTATTGACAATTATGGCTACTCCATTTTTTCTGTGGTTTTCTTGTCCACAGTAGTAGACATGATGGTTTCCAGAGTTGAATTCACCCATTCCTGCCCATTTTAACTCGCTGACTCCCAAGATGTCAATGCTTATTCTTTCCATTTCCTTTTTTACCACTTCCAGTTTTCTTTGATTCATAGATCTTACATTCCATGTCCCAATACAGTATTGTTCCCTATACAGTATTGTTCCTTACAACACCGTATTTCTCCTCCCCCTTTCCTGTTCCTTCCCTTCTTCCGATGTGATATGGTGATCATCCTGTTTCATCTAAATTGCCCCATTTCTTTTGCCTTTTGTTTTGGTCCATAGGGTTCTCTTGGCAAACTTCCTGACGTGGTTTGCTGGTTTCTACGCCAGTATTTTACAGCTTGCATTTACCCTGCTGGAATGGACTGCTACTAAACTGTAAGGACTTATATATAGCACAACTGAACTGTCTCAGTGAGGTCAACTGAGCAGCCCAAGAGAATATATCTGTTTTGTGTTACAGTTGCTGCACTGTATATTCTTGCACCTTTTTACTTCCTGAGTAAACCCACGTTGAGTTTTTCTTCCACACCAAGATCTGTCTGCCTGTTTTTCTCACAAGGGACCACCTTGCCAGGTGCAGACCTCTTGCTGGCCACTGTATACCTCTTTGCTAACCATTTACATCAACAATAGTATAAGTTTGGACTTCTTTAGATCAATGAACATGTGCCAGTTTGTTCTTTGAAAGAGAACATACTTTTGATGTGGCTTCTTTAAAAAAAACTCAAAGTACATATGTGTTCAAATACATGAGTCATACGCATTTATCAAATAATATATCTTGCCTGATCATGTTAAATGGAATTCAACCAGGATGGAGGCACACTTTGAAGTTTCATCTCCTTTTACATGGTGTTCAGCTATACAACCAGGTCAATACATGTCTTTTATATCTGTATATTGAATTGTTGTTGTTCAGTTGCACAGTTGAGTCCGACCCTTCGTGTCCTCATGGACCACAGCACGCTAGGCTCCTCTGCCATCCGCCATCTTCTGAAGACCACCCAGATCCACAGCCACTGTGTCAAGGATACTTTATAATCATCTCGTCCACTGCCACCCCAACCATTTCCTTTTGATCTTTAGGGCTTTCTCTAGTGAGTCCTCTCTTCTCATTAGGTGGCCAAAGTATCCTTCTAAGGAGTAGTCAGGGTTGATTTCCATTAGGATTGACTGATTTGACCTCCTTGCAGTCCAGGAGACTCTCAAAAGTCTTCCCCAGCACCGCAGTTTGAAGGCATCTGTTCTTCTGCACTCATCCTTCCTTATGGTCCAACTCTTACAACCATATGTTATTACTGGGAACACCATCACTTTAACTGTATGGACTTTTGATGGCAAATAATGTCTCTGCTTTTTATTATGCTGCCTAGGTTTGCTATAGCTTGCCTCCCAAGTAGTGTCTTTTCATTTCATGGCTGCAGTCACCATCTGCAGTGATCTTAGATCCCAAGAAAGTAAAGTCTGTCACTGTTTCCATTTACCCCTTTCTACTTGCCAGCGAGTGATGGTGATGGATGTCATGATCTTGGAGGATTTTTAATACAAGTTTCAAGACAACTTTTGCACTTTCTTCTTCCACTCTTATTAAGAGGCTCTTAAGATCTTCTTCATTTTCTGCCATTAGGGTAGTGTCATCTGCTTATCTGATATTGTTGATATTTCCCTGGCAATCTCAATTCCGGCTTGTGATTTATCGAGCCCTGTTGGATATATACTGTATATAGTACAGTAATACCCCGGGTAACGCGAGTACCGTATAGCGCGAAAACCGCATAACGTGACAAGATTTTCGGAAAAATCTTGTATCGAATAACGCGATTTTAACGTTATTCGGAACAAGCGTATGCGTGGGGGGGGAGTTGGATTGGGTAGAACATCTACCCAATCCAACCCCCACCCCCAGTGCCCGCCCCCACGATGTTTGGAAAGGGTACGGGGATCCTTACCCTTTCGAAACTTCGGGCGAGCAGCGCGCGTTGGTGGGGGTTAGCGTAGATACGGGGGGACCTCCGTACCCTGCGCTAACCCCCACCAACATGCACGCACCTGCAAGCCACCCGATGTTCCCAAAGGATAAGGATCTTTACCCTTTCGAAACTTTGGGCGTGCGGCGTGTGTCGGTGGGGGTTAGCACAGGATACGGGGGGGACCTCTATACCCTGCGCTAACCCCCACCGACACGTGCCCGCCTGCAAGCCACCCGATGTTCCCAAAGGATAAGGATCTTTACCCTTTCGGAACATCGGGAGATGAGAGGCGCCTCTCCGCGGGGTCTCCCCGGCTTGGGAAAGAGGTGGCTTGGCCGAAATTCCCTCCCCCTGCGCGGGGGTGAGGATTTCGACCAAGCCGCCTCTTTCCCGGGCGCGCTATAGCAATGAGGATCGCACGTCAAGGCAATTGCTTTGACGTGCGATCCCCGTTTCGCTCGCCTAAACAAGGGTCGGCTTTTCCGAATTCCCCCCTCCCCCGGGGGAGGGGGAAATTCAGAAATGCTGACCCTCGTTTAGGTGCTTTGCGATGGGAGTTTGGGCACCCAAACTCCCATCGCAAAGCGCCTAAACGGGGATCGCACTTCAAGGCAATGGATCAAAGCGGGGGGAGCCACCCCCCGCTTTCATCCATTGCCTTGACGTGCAATCCCCGTTGCTATACCCGTTTGGTAGAAGAGGCACCCGCTGGCGCGCCTTTTCGTGCGCATGCGAGTGCCTCTTCTCAGGTTTTTTTTAGCATAAAACCGCATGTCATAACATTGGAACCATGTCATAACGTTGTCCAGGGTACTAGTGTATATTGAATATTTAAGTACATAATCTAGACCAGTAATGGCGAACCATGGCACTCCAGCTGTTCTTGAACATCAATTCCCAGTAGCCCAATTCAGCACTCCTGGTGATCAAGGCTTCTGGGAATTGAAGTTCAAGAACAGCTGGAGTGCCAAGATCACTGATCCAGGCCTTTCATGTATTTTGGCATCCTCCTAGTTACCAGTGCAGGGAAGCCAGGACACACTGGGACAAAACATCAGGATAATCTGATCAGCTGGGCTATTTCATTATCTGTCATCTTTCCTCTTCCCTTTGTGCTCAGCTTCAATCCACTATGTAATTAAGGGCTAGATGGATTTTTCCACCAAATAGTTTATTGTTCCAAGCCAGTCCTCTTGTAATTCAAAATATTTTAGGGTTGTTTTGTCTTGATTTAATAGGCATTAACTTTCTAAAATACCTGCTGTAACTCATTCATTGATATGGATTGAACCACTGTGTTTTTGGCCTTTTTTATGGTTAAATATGAATATTGTTATACAGAGCATCTACAGTTCCAAATCTTCCAGTACACCACTGTTCTTTGTCATTTCATTGTTACAAGGAAGGAGTTGATTTTCTAATCTTTACGTGAAATAAGCATACTAAGCAAACTAAGAGTGATTAAAAATATCTTCAGCCCAGCAGCACCAAAATCACCAGAGTATCTGGTCTCAGTAGCAAGATATACACTCCCACCTGGCTTGAACCATCTTAAAACAATGAAAAGGTATAGTAAAGGTCACCCTTGCTCAAAACCCAGTCATATTCATCTCCAGGGTTCAGTGCTCATTTGTGTTTACAGCCAAAGAGCCACCACTGTCTGCATTTGCAGACATTTCTGCAGTCATGTGGCAGGCATGACTAGACACCAGAGTGCACAGAATGTTGTTTACCTTTCCACCAAAGTGGTATCTCTTTATCTACTTGTAGATACAGGTATATAACTGCAAGAAATAAATTTTCAATTAATTTTTCAAAAGACAAACCGTTATTTAAAAAGCTCTATTCGAAAAGCCCTGCTTTAGTGGAGACTTCGAGGGAAGCCCAATGCAAGTCTATGGAGTGGTTTTAAGTTCCCCTGCACCATTGACTTGTATTGGGGTGGGTGGCAAAACTGCAATAAGAGGGAAAGTAGAAAGTGAGAGTAGTTTAGACTCAAAGGCAAGAGCCCTGATACAATATATCCAGTTGCTTGATTCAATCAGACTTCAAAAAACTTCAAAGGCTTCAAGGCTTTCTGGGCTTTCCTCAAAAGCACTACAAGAGAAAAAAATATTTTAACAATTCAGCACTGTGAGGATGAAGAGTGGAGGTGAGCTGAGGATGGATTTAACCTTTTAAATGCTGAATAAAAATATAAAATAATATAGAAAAATCATTTTTTTGCTTCTACAGCCTCTCTGGACCTTGTGGTTGTTCTGACCAATCAAGGGACTTTGACCAGTCCAGTACAAAGGGGGGTCTCCTCAAGAGTAAACCTGGTAAAAGGATTGTTTTCACCTAATTGGTTTAAGACTGCAAACACAGGCATTTTTAAAAATGGATTCCCCCTTCCCCCCCTTTTCATCAAAAGTCAAGCCACAGCAGCAGTGGCAGTCACAAAACTAACCCTTTAGGTCCTGGAGAGAATTAAATTAATTGTGGTTTAGTTTAAAAAGCATTTTTCCCCTTAGCCAAGCCACCGTTGACTATAGATGTGGCAGACTTAACCCTTTCATTCCCAGTTATGTCAATTTGCAGTTATGCCTAGGATGTCCTAAAAGTTAATAAAAGTGTTCCCAATGTATATTAAACTGTTCAATCTTTGTCTATTCAAGCAGGAATCTTTCATGCGCCCAGGACATGCTGGGGCAAGTCCTATCTTAATCAAAGAAGTATCTTCAAGCCCGTACATCCTTGAGGCTATCTCCATGCACATGGTTCCCTGAAGTTCTATTTGCCAGCATACATCCTTGAAGTTTACTTCTGCTTGCATTTTTCCTCTTGTGGTAATTAGCATATGTGTGCATTATTATTATTATTATTATTATTATTATTATTATTATTATTATTATTATTATTATTATTATTATTATTATTATTATTATTATTATTATTATTATTATTATTATTATTAATAATAATAATAATAATAATAATAATAATAATAATAATAATAATAATAATAATAATAATAATAATAATAATAATAATAATAATAATAATAATAATAATAATAATAATAATAATATGCCACTTTACTTGCCTTGCCGAGACAACTCAGAGCGGATCACATAACATAGGCAATATATACAGTATAACAATCTCAAATATAAATACAGCATAATATAAAAATATAACAACAGATGCAGCACAGTTAATGCAATCAATACATTTTACATAAAAAGAAGAAAAAACAATGAAACATTACAGTAAAATAGTGTGAAAATACAGTACAGTCAAGAGAGACAGCAGTCTTCGGCCAGCCAGCTAATCCACACAGCTGCCCCTCATTCTTCCCACCCGACCGGCCAGAAAAATTTTATGATGTTCCGGGGGCGGTCATGGAGGCAGCAGCAGCAGTAAGGTCTTTTATGGCTGGGCTGGCTAGTCCACACAGCTGCCCCTCATTCTCCCCGTCTGACCGGCTGGGAGAATTCGGTGATATTCCGGGGGGCAGCCGTGGAGGCAGATTAGCTCAGGAGGGAGGGGGGATGACTTTTCTCATGATGTACAGAGGCCAGAATAATGCTCCACTGGTTGATTGTTCAAATCTCCCGCCTATGACATCTCATCATCCTGATTGGACCACATCTTGTGAATGGACCAGCTCATTGGAGGCACGTCTGGAAGCTGAGCCCTGGCATTGGCCACTTCATCAGCAACTGTTTTACCTAATTCCCCAATACAAGTCAATGGTGCAGGGGAACTTGGTAATCTTTACAATTTAACCTTATTTACATAAATGTTTGCTTTTGTAACCTCTGATTGACTTATTTGTGTTTGTATTGCCCACCTGCTGAGGGTTCTTTTGTTTTATTGTGCAAACTCAATTTTGAGTTACAGGTAGTTAGATTCTAGGATTAGTCTGTATGTGTAAAAACTGTATAAAAACTACTTTGCTCACTTTGGACTTTAGCTCTCGTTGGAAAAGATAGACAAGGAAGCTCGTGTGTATTTTTTAGCAGGTGGGTTTTAATTGTCTTTGACCAGCAGGTAGCCAACTGTTGATTAAATGCAATAATAAACCTCTTCTTAACCTGAATTTCAAGTCTGTGTGGTTCCTGACCATTCCACCAGTAGACGGCCTTTTTATCACGGTCTGTGGCAGAAAAACGGGGCAGTGATTTTTCAGGTAACAACAGTGATCTAATAACAACAGAAACAATAATGATATGCAACCCAGAACAACAACTTATAATGCCTTTTTCTTCTGGGTCATTGTTATGTATGCCTACACAATCAGGTATAAACTTTGACCATGAGCACCCACAAGCCAAAGTCAGAAAATTATACATTACCATTAATTCAGTTACCTGTGTGTGTGTGTGCGTGCGTGCGTGCGCGTGCGCGTGTGATATATATATATATAAGCAGCCAGGAGTTTGAGGGTGGGTAAACTGCAAATTCACAGTGGGCGACGCCCACCCTGGACGCCCCCTGACAACGGCCTTGAATATTGATAATGGGGCTACAGCAGATCTATGTGTCAAAACCAATGCAATTAAAAGTGGATGGAACAAAATTTATATTTGGTCTATTGAGTATAAGTGAAGTGGGCCATCTGAAGAGCAAATAAAGGATGCTAGATAATATATTTTGACTTTAAAGCCAATAGACCCAAGACCTATCATTAGGCAGATCAGTGAATGGTATTCTCCTTCCCAACTCGACCAGCATAATATCTAGTGTCAATGAAGTTATTTTATGGCTGTGACAGAAAATCATGCAACCAATCCTCCTATTGTTGGTAAAGATACAAAAATCATACATTAAATAATTAATAGTCTTCTTCCATCCTATGATAGCCAAACCTGTCTTATATAGTTTATTAAATGGCAGGGCTGGTGCTGTGTCGAAATATTTATGTTGGTCTCTGTTTATAACTGGCAACACCTTCATGTGTCAGATTTTCTGCTTTTAGTTTGCTGTGCAGTGAAGAACGTATCATAAAATGTCTTGGCCTTTACCCAGAACAAATAAACAAAAGAGAGAATTTTGCCATTGAATACTGAGGACTTGATGATTTAGAGAAGATCAAGGCCTTTGATTTACCAAGCAATGAAAATAAAGCTGTCAAGGAGCATTCATATCCAGCTGGAAGCAGCACATGTTTCAATTTAATAGTTGCTTTCCTATTAAGTTTGCTCTGCACTGAAGAAGAAGAAGAAGAAGAAGAAGAAGAAGAAGAAGAAGAAGAAGAAGAAGAAGAAGAAGAAGAAGAAGAAGAAGAAGAAGAAGAAGAAGAAGAAGAAGAAGAAGAAGAAGAAGAAGAAGAAGAGCAACAGCAACAGCAACAGCAACAGCAACAGCAACAGCAACAACATGCTACAGATTTCATCGTCATCAAAGATTCCTTGTGGCAAACCAGCTACAGTATGTTTTCTTTGCTGTCCACTTTTCAAAATTTTGGTTCTTAATTGGGGTTTCTGAAACTCCCCAGCATATAAGAAAAATCATTTGCCTACATCTTCAAAGAGCAAACTTTGTACAGAAACCATCTCCCATGCCCGATTTCTGTATCCTTTTGCATCAAGTCAGTTTAATACAAATGGCAAGGTTATTACGTGAGGAGGCTACATTTTGGAAGCATCACAGATAGTCAGTCTTATTATCTCTGACAGTGCTGATTCCCAATCAAATGAATGGGAAACATGTGGTCCCGAAGTTGCATGTAGCCCTCTGATATTTAGGATAATGACAACCTTGCATGCTTACTAAGGCTGAGCATAAATGAGAGGGACTTTTTGTGGGTTAAAGTAACTGTCTTTTTTCCATTAATCAATTAACAGAGTTATTTTCCTCCACCTCTGAGTCTTGAAATGAGCCTATGAACTTCCACCCTTCCTCCTCTTTCTGTTTGCTGTTTGCATTCTTCATTGTTCTCTGTTTGTTAGTTCCTTATCAGCATAAATCCAGATAATAAGCCAGCATGTATCTCTCTGTTTTCTGATCTTCATGTCTGCTCCACATTGGGACTGCATTTATTTCCTTTTGCCCTTGTAATTGTAACTCAACAACAGAATTGTAAGTAAAATGTATTCCCCCTTATTTCAGTTGCATATGAATTGATGTTTTAAGTCAGTGGTGGGATCAAAAAAAGTTGCTACCACATTGTGGGTGTGGTATGGTGGGTGTGGCCAGGGGGAAAGCCCTGCATTGCACCCGAATTAGGACTACTTTATTTCAAAACTTGGATGGGCAGGGCCAGCCAGAATTTCTGCTACTGGTTCTGGCGAACTGGTGCGAACCTGCTGATGCCCACCACTGTTTTAAGTGATAGTTAATGAAAGGTGTGGTTTTGAGGGGAAATTGTTCTGCCACTCTCTCCCATGTTTTTCTCTGCTCTTCCATGTATTGTTTTGGTTTTGGTTTTTTGGTTTTTGTTGTTTGGTTGTTTTAGCATCCCCTGCTAAATGAAGAAATCTGTCCGGTTTGCTTTTCCCCTTCATTTGAATGTTTTTAGCCTCACAAAATTTCCATCCTGAACACGCAATTTGTGAATGTTGGCAAAGCAGGCAAGCAAGAGGTGCCAAGCCAAAATTCTCCTGACTGCGCCCAGTCAGAATTAAAAGGTACATCTAGTCTCAATGTGGAGAACCTCATGTTGTATCTGCCTGCTGAAAAGTGTTAAAGAAAAATACGTAAAGTAAAAACCTCAGGGCAAATAGAGAGAATGGTTGTGCAGGTGGGTATTCCTGCTGCCTAAAACATCACTCCCAGGTTAGTATATCACCAGAATATCATCCACAGTCATGCCTCCCCATCCTTTTGGAGAATGAAACTATTGATCATGAGTGGTGGGGTGGAATCCATTCATATTGTTTGGACTTAACTCTAAGCTGCATCAGGCCAAAAAAAGGGCCAGCCTGATTTAAATTGGCCTTTGTGATTAGTAACAAAAAGAGAGTTCATCCTATTTACAAATGCAGCAAATCCCACACTATTTGACCATCCTGCAGTGACTTAGTGGTTAAGATGCTGAACATAACGATTGCAAGGTCGGCAGGTCAGCAGTTCAAGACCTGAGTGCTGCACAACAGAATGAGCTTCCATCTCTGTCCCAGCTTCAGCCAACCTAGCAGTTTGAAAGGAAGAAATTGCAAGTACAGTAGTTAAATAGGTACCACTTCAGTGGGAAGGTAAACAGCGTTCTGTGCACTCCGGTGTCTAGTCATGCCTGCCACATGTCCAAGGAAACATCTGCAGACGCAGACAGCACTGGGTCCTTGGCTAGAAACAGAGATGAACAACTGAACCCTAGAGTCAGATACGACTAGCTTTGGAGCAAGGGCAACCTTTACCTAGTGATAGTATAATTTTCATACTCACCTGCAATGAGTCTTTTCCTGCTGTTGTATGGTAAGCATATTTGGAAGGAACTGAGCAAATAAACTGAGATGGAAGTGGAAGACAACTTTATCAGCACCGGGGGGGGGGGGGCTGCGGTGGCTCAGTGGTTAAGAAACTCGCCTTGTTAGCTGGAAGGCTGACAAGTCGGCAGTTTGAGACCTGGGTACTGCATGACAGATTGAGTGCCCATCTCTGTCCCAGCTCTTGGGGACATGAAAGGAGCCTCATTTGGGCGTTCCCTAAGTGGAGTTTCTCCCACAAAAATCCTTTCAACCCCGAATAATTTCTTTCTTTTAAAAAATAATTTTTATTATAATTTTTCAAATAAAATTACAAAAATACAGAATACAAAGGAATTACAAGAATACAAAAAAACCACATAAAAGGAATACATAAAAACACATAAAGTAATCTCAGTCCATATAGTCTATTATATTCTATTTTGCGCCATCACACTCTATATAACTATTTCCACTTTCAATTTTTAAAGTAATATCTATCATTCATTATAATATACATTTCATTACCTGTATGTCCATCCTTGTGATATATACAAAGCCTGGGGTTTGCGGTGTTCACAACCAAATTTTATTATCTCCAAAAATTCATTTGATCTGGTACTGGCTTTATACCTTCATTACTACTTAATGTAAATTCCACACATGATTGCCTAATTTGCCAAAACCTATTTTCTTGAACTATGCCTTTTTTAACATTTATCTCCCATGTTAATTTATCATTCAACTCAAGGTCCCACATTTCTTTATACCAATCTTCAATTTTCAATACAGCATCATTTTTCCAATTTCTCTCTATGCACTGTCTAGCCGATGTTAACATCATAGATATCAATTCTTTTTTGTCTTCATTCACTTCTATGTTATCCACATCTGTCAATAAGACTGTAATTGATCCCAGCTCCAGTCACACCCCCATAATTATTGAAATTTCTTCCTCTATTTTTCCCAAAAAACTTTTACTACACTGAAACTCCACCACATATGCTCATGAGTTCCCTTTGTTGACTTACACCTCCAACATAATTTACATATTTTAATCTATGTGGTGCAACCTAACTGGGGTCAAGTACCATCTCCACAATAGTCTGTAGTTATGCTCATTCACTCTAACAGACATAGTTCTCATAATTCTTTTCTTCCACTTTTTCTTCCACATTGATTCACTAATTTTAATATTCAAGTCTTGCTCCCAAATATTTTTTAGTGTTTCTTGGGGTCTACCTTCTTTATTTAAAATTCTATAAATCTTACTTACTAAACTATTAATCCCCACTTTTCCCTTTCTTATCTTTAGTATCAATTCTTCAAACTCCATCTTATCCCTTTTTAAACTAACTTCATTTAAATATTTGCTATTCTATCTGTTTACCATTATAATTTGAAACCAATTCAACTTCATCTGCCTAAAAAACTCCATTTTTTATCCTTTTCTTTACAGACCCGAATCCAGTCTCTCAGCATAATCACACCATTTCTAGCAAAAAAAAAAATCCTTCATATTACTATTCATTTTTATTGGAAAACTTTTAATATCTTCTATTTCTATAATTGGAGATATGTCCGGGACTAACTCTTTTTTTACCTTCTTCCACACATCCAATAATACCTTTATCATTCCATTCTTTATACCACTTTTCTTAACCTATCTATCCAAGAATATTAATTTACCAACTTGAGTCAATTCTCTCATCAATTTTTCCCATATTGCCTCCTATTTCATTAAGATTTTCACCACATTTTTAATTTGAAAAGCTCTATAATAATTTTTAACATTTGGTAACCCTAGTCCCCCCTCTTTCTGAGATAAACACCCCAAATTCCTCAATAGCCTTGATCTAGGTCCACCATTACAATAATTTAATAAATTTTGATATTCTTTAATCCCTTTTTCCTTAAACTGGATTGGCAGGGCCTCAAACAAAAACTTCAATCTTGGTAGTAACATCATTTTACACAGTGCAACCCTGCCAAACCAGGACAAATTCAACTTTTTGTATTGTTGTATTTTATCTTTAATCTCTTAAAATAATCTAATTTCCCAGATATATTTATCCCTAAGTATTTCAAGTTTTCTTTAACTTGTAATTTATACTTCTCTTTATTTTTAACCACTCTTGTTTTGCTACATTGCTTAATATCATCTCCGATTTATCCCAATTAACTCTTAGGCCAGTAATTTCCTCAAAATTTTAAAAATGTGTTTGTATATTTTGTAAAGCCTCCATAGGTTGTTTCATAGTTACTACTGTATCATCAGCATATAAACTTATCTTATTATTTTCTATTCCCTTTATACCTTTATCCTCTCTTATGACACTTGCTAACAATTCCATAGCTATTATAAATAATATTGGGGAAAGTGGGCAACCCTGTCTTGTCCTTGCTTCCAACTTTATATCCTTAGTGTAACCATCATTCACCCAGACACTAGCAGAACCATGTTGATATAATTCCTCAATCGTCTTCATAGTATCCCAAACCATATCATAACTAACTTCTCCCATGTCATTCCAATTCCAATTTTCTTCCCACCTTCTAACTATTTGTTCTTTGCTCTTCTGATCATGCAATTTGGAATTATAGCTCCAATTGCTTCTTTTCTGCATTGATCGCTAATACAGATACCCTGTGATGGGTATCTAACAGATGGATATATTTGATTTCTGCGGTCTCCCTTTCAATCCTAGTTTTGTAATTTCTCTGTTCCAGAATTGTAACTTTCAGGTCTTGGATAGAGTGTCCAGTTAGATTGAAGTGGTTTGAGACAGGGTTCTCTGTGTTGCCATCCGGATACATGATTTGTGTCCATTAATTCTTTTGCATAAAGATTGTCCTGTTTGTCCTACATAAAGCATGGACAGACATTTTTGGCAAGAGATAGCATAAATCACATTGGCAGAAGCACAAGTAAAACTGCCTTTAATGTTGTGTGTGGTGCCGTTGGGTCCAGTAATGCTGTTTCCAGAGCAAATGTGGGAGCATAGTTGACATCTGGATTTGCAGCAGGGTCTAGTTCCCATATCTGCTCCACTTCTGTATAGTCTGTTGTGTGTCAATAGTTGTTTGAGATTGGAGGGTTGTCTGTAAGTGAGTAGGGGGTCTGTCACCAAGGGCTTTGGAAAGTGAAGCACTCTTGTCCAAGATGGGTTGGAGATCCCTCATTATGTGTGTGAGGGGTTTAAGTTGAGGGCTGAGGGTGACAACCAGTGGTGTGCAATTGCTTTCCCTTCTGGGCCTGTCTTGTAGTAGATCACTCCTGGATATTCATCTAGATTGGTTGATTTGTTCTTTAACCATATTGGATGGGTACTGTAGTTTGAGAAATGTATTTTGTAAGTCCATGAGCTTGGCATCCCTGTCGTGTGGGTCTGAGCAGATGCGATTGTAGCTGAGGGCTTGGCTGAAGACAGTGGATTTTGTTGTTGTTGTTGTTGTTGTTGTCGTCGTCGTCATCGTCGTTGTCGTCGTTGTCGTTGTTGTTGTTGTTGTTTAGACTTGTATGCCGCTCTACTTGCCGAAGCGACTCAGAGCGGCTAACATACCATGGGCAACATATACTGTATTACAGTATTCAATACAGTCAATAAATCCACTTGAGCCACCGCGGTCCCCTTGTATATATATTTCCTAGGGAAGGGACACATGACAGTGTACAACAGTTTTAAAATGCCAGTTGAAAAGCACAATAAATGTAGACATTAATATTAAAATGCAATTTAACCTAAATATCATTCAAAACATCATTGGTTCAAAGAAATTAAAACAAATGTTAACATGGCTGATGAAGGTAATTGGTCACTGGTTCCATTGTTGTTTCCTGATATTAAGCCTATATCTGGCTTCATGTAACTTGTATGTCCTGCACTCAGGGATGATTCAGAACAGATCCTGCACCTCATCTTTATGACTATCTTTTAAGTACAGTATTTGAAAAGTGCTATCATATCATCTTTCAATCTCCTTTTCTCAAGGCTAAACTATTTATTTATTTACATTTATACCCCACCCTTATCCAAGGACTCAGGGTGGCTTACAATTTAAAATAATTAAAAACACATTAATTACAATAAGAATTAAAATTAATCTAGGCCCAGTTCTTTCAACCTTTCTTTGTGGGACTTGGTTTCCAGTCCCCTGATCATTCTTGTTGCCTTCTCTGAAATTGTTCCACTTTATTGGCATCCTGCTTAAAGTGCAGTGTCCAGAATTTCAAACTAGTCTTGCCAATTTATACTATCTGGATCTGCCAAAGTGACCTAAAGTGGCTGGTCTGTGATGAGTTACATAAACGTGGCATCTTACAAGCCAAAGTACAGCTTACATAGTGGTGTTACATAAAGACACATAGAAAGAACTTCCTTTACTAGTCAGCTAGAGTTACGAGATCCTGGATATTCTAAAAATTGGCTTCTGAAGGGATTAACAAAGAGTATATAGTGTTGGGAGAGGGTCAAGAATTAAGTGGAAACACTGTGGTGAGTTCATCTGGCTTTGGATCAGCCCCTAAGCCCTTGAGTACAGATGTTCTCCAAGAAATACATAAAATTGATTAGTGTCAAGCTTGTTGAAGTAAGACTGCCAACCTCCTCAGAATATGCTCCTGTGGTAGCTGATTTTGGATCTGACACACTCTCATGATATTTTTCAGCTTTCATATTTCTACATGCCAAGCCCTTTGTTGAAAACTGATGCTTACTGAATCGGTCCTGTCTCCCCTAAACCACCCAAAAAGATGTCTTCTGTTTTACCATTCTTATATATTTTCTGCTTTAAAGTTTACCCAAGTTTTATCATTAATATTTAGCACTCTTGTCAATAGATATGAACCTCCAGTAGGCAGTGGTTGGATGTCAAAAATTTTACTACCCCACCATGACATCATCACAGTGTGGGCGGTGCTAACGTCATGACATCATGATATCATGGGCGGAGCCAACATCATGATGTCATGACATTGTGGGTGGAGCCAAATAATTTTTTTAAAAAAATAATCAAAAATAATAAAAATAAAAATAAAATAAAAATAAGTGCACACACACACACTTCTTTCCATAAAATGGGGTTTTACTGTACTTCCCAAATAGACAATTTTGTCCACTCTTTCAATTTCTTGTGTTCCTGCCATTAGTTTGTCGTGAGTTGGTGTTCAGCTTATAACCAGATATTTCGACTTCTTGGTGTTGATATCTAAACCATATTCTGCACTTGATGTTCTAACTCGATCTACCATCAACTAAAGACCTGCAAGGTTTGCGACCAGCAACACTGTGTTATCAGCATATCAGATCTTATTCAGGTATTCCCCGTTAATTTTAATGCCCATGTTTAAATTTGATAGTGCTTCTGAAAAAATACTTTCCAAATATATATTAAACAGTGTCAGGGACAACACACAGCCTTGCCACACACCTCTGCAGATTTGAACCTGTGCTGTCAGCAGCTCTTCAACTCTGACTTGAGCTGTCTGAGTCCAGTAAAGGTTGGTGATGATTCTGATATCTTTATCATCTACACCTATTTTCTTCAGTGCTATGCTCATCATCTCATGCTGGCATCTGTCAAAGGCTTTTGCATAATCTATAAAACATGCATGCACATCACATCTCTCTACAAATTTGTATGAGGACCTGCATTATAAACAGTGCCTCTCTGGTACCCATAGAATTCCAGAAGCCAAACTGTGTTTCACAAGATTTCACGTTTGGTTTCTTCAACAGCGTAACAAAAGTTGATAGCAACTAATCGCTTGGAAGGATCCCTGTGTCATAAATGGTATTAAAAAGGTCTGTCAGTTCTTTGATGTTAACTTCGGACAGAAGTTTCAAAATTTCTACTGGGATGTCATCTAGCCCTCTTGCATTCCCATATTTGGATCTTTGCAAAGCTCTTACAACCTCACTCTCCAGTATTGGTGGTCCAGTATTGCCATTTATAACAGGCTGTTCACAGTGGTGGGCTCAAAAAAAATTTCACTACCACACTGTGGGCATAGTATGGTGGGGGTGGCCATGGGGAAAGCCCTGCGTTGCACCTGAATTAGGACTACTTTATTTCAAAACTTGGATGGGCGGGGCCAGCCAGAATTTTCTGCTACTGGTTCTGGCAAATGGGTGTGAACCTGCTGATACCCACCACTGGCTGTTCACCTCTTTCATCACTAAACAACTCTCCAATGTATTCTTTCCATACATTGATCTTATCCATTATTTCTACCACAAGATTCCCGTCTTTGTCCTTTAACAATGCATGTGTCTTCTGTTATCTTCTTCCAGTAACTTCCCTGATCTTTTTATGTACAGTACTTTGAAAAAATAGTGTATTCCTCTATCTCAACACATCTGTCAGCCATATAAGCTTCCTTCGCAGCTCTTATTTTGTGCCTAATCATCCTCTGTAAATCATTATATTTTTCCTTGTTCTGATTCTTATAGGTCCTTCTTATTTCCATTAAATTGCATATGTCATCTGTCATCCATTCCTTATTCTTACAATTTGGCTTTTGTCTGCAAAAATGTTTCTGTCTAACTTTCTGGATTATTTGTTTTATTATCCCCCATTTCTCTTCTACACAACTTTCCCCTTGATGTTTTTTTTTTGTCTAACTCCTCTCTAATTGTCTCTTTCACCACTGTCCTACATTCTTTGCCCTTAAGGACGTTGACATCAAAAACAGTTTTCATTGTTTTAGTTATGATTTTACACAATTTTAGGCTGAGACAACATATTAATGGGTTATGGTCTGATGAAGTATCTGCTTTGTGACAGGACTTTCCTGACATGATGCTGTTACTGAACCTTCTGTTTAAAAGAGCAAAGTCTCTTTGATGTCTAATAATATTATTTGGGCTATCAGCAGGAGACTTCCAAGTGTAATTGTCTAGGTGTCATCTTAAACCATGTGTTGGTGATCACTAGATCTTCTTCTATGCAGAACTGTACAAGGCGGTTTCCTCTCTCATTCCTTTTACCAAGGCCCAGTGATGGGATGACCCCGGTTCCATCCGGTTCCCTGGAACTGGTAGGAACAATCCCGGAGGGTTCTCCAGGAGGGGAGTCAACTTTTGAGGCATCCGGAACCAGATGCCTCACCGAAAGAAAATGAGAAGAGAGGATTCACTTGAGAAAGCCTTGATGCTGGGAAGGGTGGAGGGCAAAAGAAGAAGGGGGCAGCCCAAAATGAGATGACTAGATGGTATTGTAGAGACAATGGGCACAGAACTGAGCGAGTTGAGGAGGATGGTGGAGGACAGAAGTGCCTGACAGACAGTGGTCCATAGGGTCACAAAGGGTCAGAATCGACTGTGCGACTGAACAACAACAAATCTATATTAAGGATTTTAATTGAATATTTTTATACACAAGATAATTGAAACAATAGATCATGAGCCCAGAGCAGTGATGGGATGATAAAAAATTTAGTACCCCACCCTGACGTCATCACAGTGGGGGCGGAGCTAACGTCATGACGTCATGGGTGGAGCCAACGTCATGACATCATGACGTTGTAGGCGGGGCCAAAAATAAAATAAATAAAATAAAAATAAAACACACACACATACCCCTCAAACCCCCCCCCCAAAACCGTTAATAAAATAAATAAATAAAATAATAATTAAATAAAAAAACACCCAAACACCCACCCACCCCAAACACAAACCCCTCTTACAATGGGGACCGTTGGGGCTGGCCCCGAGCCTTGGTGCCCGGCGGCGCGCCTAGCCGGGCGGCCCAGCGCTCCCGGCCGCAACTCTCCATGGGCGGCCCCGAGCTCCCGGCTGCAACTCTCCACGGGCAGCCCCGAGCTCCCGGCCGCAACTCTCCATGGGCGGCCCCGAGCCTTGGCGCCCCGCGGCGCGCCTAGCCGGGCGGCCCAGCGCTCCCGGCCGCAACTCTCCACGGGCGGCCCCGAGCCTCGGCGCTCCGCGGCGCGCCTAGCCGGGCGGCCCCGAGCTGCCCATGGAGAGTTGCGGCCGGGAGCGCTGGGCCGCCCGGCTAGGCCCGCCGCCGAGCGCCGAGGCTTGGGGCGCCCGTGGAGAGTTGCGGCTGGGAACGCTGGGCCGCCCGGCTAGGCCCGCCACCGAGCGCCGAGGCTTGGGGCGCCCGTGGAGAGTTGCGGCTGGGAGCGCTGGGCCGCCCGGCTAGGCCCGCCGCCGAGCGCCGAGGCTTGGGGCGCCCGTGGAGAGTTGCGGCTGGGAGCGCTGGGCCGCCCGGCTAGGCACGGCTCCTCCTCCTAAGCCCTCCGCCACTGCCAGAGCCACTTCAAAATGGTCCGGCTCCGGCAAAAACAAGTGCGCATGCGCAGAAACAGAATCTGATGCATGCGCAATTTAAAATTGCAGCACGCATGCGTCAGATTGACTTCTGCGCATGCGCACTGAATTGGAGCCATTTTGGCTCCAATTTAAAAAAAATTTTTTTTCTTTTTTTCAGGCGTCCGGAACCGGACGCCTTAAAAATAGACTACCCTCTCGGAGAACCCTCCGAAATTGTTCTTACCGGTTCCAGGGAACCGTCTGGAACCGGGGACATCCCATCACTGGCCCAGAGATACAGGGTGCAACCTGCATTTTTAAATTGAGGGATTTTTAGGAATGTTTTTAAGAGTGTTTTATTGTTTGTTTGTTTTTTAATGAATTGTGAGCCGCCCTGGGTCACCTCAGTGAGAAGGGCGGTTGATAAATATGACTAATAAATAAATAAATTTTGTACTTCAAGCTCTGTGATCTCCTTTGCACTGTTATTGAAACAGCTGAGCCAAAGTGACTCCATCTTGTCATTTGTGCTGTGGTCTCAAAGTACCCTGATCCTTAGTTAAAATGTAAGCCTGAATGTTTCCTTGGATGTTTATTTATATTTTATGAGGAAGGTGCTAAGGTGACAGGATGCCAGAGCCTACTAAGTGTGATATTGTAAGCATCATTCCCCCTATACCTCTTATCAATCAATATTTGCCAGTTGTAATTAGTCTATATCCGTGATGGCGAACCTTCCACTTCCGGGAGCGATGAGGGCAGCGTGGACAGGATGAATCGCAGTAAACCCATTCATGCAGATTCATAGGGTGCTTGGACTTCTGGGAACTGAAATCCAAAAACATCTGGAGTGCCAAGGTTCACCATCATGGTCTAGTTGCTGACAGTGCAGGATGTCAGGACAGTACCTGTTGGCTCTTTGTTTAATAAAGGTGTTGTGTGTACATGAAAAGTATAAAGTCTGTCACTTTAAAAGATTGGATTAAGCCACATGTCTTTTAGGTGAGAACCTAACTGTTTATTCCATTCTGCATAATAAAATACACAAAACTCCTTGTTTCTGTCTTGCCCTCCCTCCCTACCACCTGTTATATTATTTGTAGCAGCTGGACAGCAAAGCAGACAAGTTTTAGGCAATTTAATGTTCGAATGCAAGTCTCCCAGTTTTAACCCAGATAATAAACACACTTAGACTAGATACTTGAGAAAAAGAAAAATATCATTTACTCACAAAATGAAGCCAGAAGATACATATGTGCTCAGGAGTTGTGATGAAGTTGGTTTAGAACAGGGGTTCCCAACGTTTTTCCACCAGGGGCTAGTTCCTGCACTCAGTTGTGGGGGCTGGAGGCATGGCTGTGCCCACTACTTACGTTTTCATCATCATTGTTATCGTCATCATTGGCAGCGGCAGCAATGGCTGTAATGAGATTTGGCTAACCTTTCCATGTTTTCTCTGTTGCTGTTTTTCTACCCCAAACTCTGCTAACTAAGAGGAATAGCAAAAATTGCCCAAAAGTTTTAGCTGTTCAATTCAGGGAACTGAAGTGGATATTCATAGAACGGCGTGCTAAAAATGACCTATTGATCTTATCTGCGTTACAGTACTGCATTTCCCATGACATTCATTTCTCAATGGCAAGCACTGTGATGGATCTAGGAGGAAGACTTTTTCTAATGTCCTAGTCTAGTTAAGCAAATACCTCATCTTGTATAAATGGACTTAGTTTGAACTTGGTTGGAAAGTTTCCTTTAATAGTATGAATAATTAAGCTATACACAAACTAGAATAAATCGCTTTAGAACATGTTAATTAAAGGCTCATTTTTTCCATGGGGAATGTCAAGAACTTTCCTTAAACAACATAGATTGTGTTTAAACAAGTCATATTCCAGCCATCCAAAGTTTCCCTTGCTTCTTTTTCCTTGTGAATACATGACTATAATGGTGTGATTCAGCCATAGTTTGTCATTTTAAAATTCCATTGATTCTAGTGAGAAAGAGGTTCCCTTGCTATATCAATTGCCAACAATTTGCTCAATGGAATTGAAATTCTGATTAGAACATAGAGGTTTGTGTTGTTATGCAATTTTGTCATCCAGTCGCACAGTTGATTCCGACCCTTTGCGACCCCATGGACCACTGTCCGCCAGGCACTTCTGTCCTCCACCATCCTCTTCAACTTGCTCAGTTCTGTGCCCATTGTCTCTACAATACCATCTAGCCATCTCATTTTTTGCCATCCCCTTTTTCTTTTGCCCTCCACCTTTCCCAGCATCAAGGCTTTCTCAAGTGAATCCTCTCTTCTCATTTGATGTCCAAAGTACTTTAGCTTCATCTTCACTATTTGACCTTCTAAGGAGCAGTCAGGGTTGATTTCTTCTAAGATTGACCTATTTGTTCTCCTTGCTGTCCAGGGGACTCTCAAAACTCTCCTCCAACACCACATTTCAAAGGCATCTATTCTTCTGCGCTCAGCTTTCCTAATAGTCCAGCTCTCGCAACCACACATTGCCACCGGGAATACCATTGCTTTGACTAGATGAATTTTTGTTTGCAATGTGATGTCTCTACTTTTCACTATGTTCCCCAGGTTTCTCAACGCTTGCCTCCCAAGAATCAGTCGCCTTTTTCTTTCATGACTGCAATCTTTATCTGTAGCGAGCTTTGATCCTAGGAAAGTAAAATCTGTCACTGCTTCTACTTCTTCCCCATCAATTTTCCAGGGACTGATAGGGCCTGTTGCCATTACTGTATCTTTATTTTCTTTATATTGAGTCTCAAGCCAGCTTTTTCACTTTCTTCTTTCAACCTAATCAGGATCTTCTTTAAGTCCTCCTCACTTTCTGCATTAATAATAATAATAATCTCATGTCAGAAATTATTCTGGGTTGAAAGGATTTTTGCAGAAGAAACTCCACTCAGGGAACGCCCAAATGAGGCTCCTTTCATGTCCTCAAGAGCTGGGACAGAAACGGGAACTCAATCCGTCATGCAGTAACTGGGTCTCAAAGTGCCAACTTGCCAGTCTTCCAGCTAACAAGTCGAGCTTCTTAACCACTGAGCCACCACAGTCCCTTTATGGTGCATTATAGAGACATTATAAATGTCTGCATTATAAATACAATAATACCTTGGATAATGTTTGCGTCAGATAACGCTAAAACTGCATAATGTTAAGCAATCTAGAAAAAAAATTGCATCGCATAATGTTAAAATCCTATGGGATGCATTGGATAATGTTCACTAAAACCTGTGCTGGTTACAATATATCTCTATGGAGTTTTAACGTTATCCGATGCATCCCATAGGATTTTAACATTATCCGATGCTTGCATTAGATAACATTAAAAATCGGATTACACTGAGACTTGTGGAACCAAGTTTTAGTGTTATCCAAGGTTTTACTGTATAGGGTTCACTATTATCTGGTATCATGTATCCTTAAGAGGTCTTAGATGGAGGGGGGCTGTAACCTATATGGGAACAAAGGAGGGAAGGAACCTGTGGAACCTCCTGCCGATTTGTTGTTTTTTAGGAAAGGACTGAAGACATGGCTGGCTCACAAAGTGTGTGGGGGCTTTGGGAGAAGCAGCCCCCTCTGCTGGCTTATATGACCATGAAAACGTCTGCCATTTTAGATTTTGGATTTTAGATTTTCAGATTTTAGTGCTATGGATGTTTTAATAATGGTTTTTTTAAAATTGGGTCCTTATTTCATTAGTGTAATGGTTTTTAATGATAGCGGACCATCTTTTTGTGATTGTGGGTTATGAATTGTGAATTACCCAGAGTGACTATGGCGATAGGTGCAGCCATATAATCTAAATAAATAAATAAGGAAACAATCAGAAGATACATTGACAGAAGTAACATAGAAAGTATCTGATTTATGAGGGCTGAGATTTTTTTTCTACCTTTGACCCATCTCTGTCTGCCAATGATAAAGACTCCTGCAATGACCCATGATTCTTGAATGAAATAAGAAAATACATTGAAATCCTGTTGCTTAGTATAGTAAGTCACAGTAGAGCAGGACCATTGAATCAATGGGAATTTGGTGAGTCAACTCCTCCATACAGTCCACTAATTCAAATATTCCAGTTACAATTTTAATTTAATTTAATTTAATTTAATTGTTCGATTTTTATGCCGCCCCACTTGCCTAAGCAACTATTCTATTTACTATAGCATAGTAAGTCATAACTAAAGTACACTCATTTGAATCAACGGAGCTTAAAGACAAATTGGCCCACCAAATTCCCACTGATTTAATAGGCTGCATCTAGTGCAACATACTATCCTAAGCTAGAGGAAACTAGGCCATTGTGTTTTCTGAACATAAGCCACATGGTTACTTCACCAACATTGATGAACATTGATAAATAGCGACAGATTATTATATAAATGAAAGCTCGGTCCAGACTGTGAGATATATGGAATAACTGAGATCAAACATACAAAATATGTTTTCCTGTCTTCTTCTTCCATGTCTAGGCCAGATGTGAAACTGCCAAAATGAAGGCAACTTTCCCCCCTGATAAAGTAGTCCATTTTGTCTACCTGTTTAATCCTTAACTTCTTCAACTAGATTAGTAACACCTAAAATGGAAAACCTAACTGCAACTAATCTGAGTTTTCCTAATTGGCTTAATAAAGCAGTCATGGTCATAATTCACGAAACAGTGGAGAGATTAATTCCAGGGTTGGTAGCTGCAGATGTCTCAGTCACAAGTTCACAGGGCTTCTATTTAAACACTCAAGAAGAGATTCCAAAACACTTATTAATCCCACTGTAGAGATTAATGAAACTTTAAAGCATAATATTTTTATTTATTACGGTTGCTAAGTATGTTGCTAAGTTATAAACTCCAACGCCCGGGCTCCTGTGATGTTTGTGTAATCTGAGAATGTTTACTGTATTGAGGGATTTCTTTTTCGCTGAACTAGCCAAGTTTAGTTAAACTTTGAAATGATGAGAAAGTACTTATTAGCTTCCGATGCCTCTACCATTTTCCCCTTGACAACACAAACCCATGCACAGTAATTATAGATAAACAAATGCTTGCTGGAAGGTTAGCAACTTACATGCTTCTCTCTTAATTTAGAATTCACTTTGCACTCGTGAAAGGAAAAAGGATGACAAGAGAATGTACCGTTAGATTATTTATGCCACAGATTAAGAAAACACAAAGGCATAATTTATTAAGCAGCAAAGTAAAATGCAGACAGGCTTTTCAAAAGCATTTCCTTTCATCCTTCTTAAAGGATATGCTTATACCAGGGGTGCCAATATTTGACTCTTAGGCTGCATATGTACCTGATGGACCCAAACAGGTCTCCAACAAACCCTAGGGTTCCCGGCCCCACATTTAAATTTTTAGGGAAGTAAATGGGCACAAAATGCCCTTTGAGTCTTCTATCAGGAATGGAGCAAATGTTCCCCATGCTTTGATGAATTACTTCCCCCTCCCCCTAATGTCATTACATTTTAAAATAAGAAAATATTTTGGTAACAGAAAGCAGCAAAGGGGATTTTAGTTACTCTTATCTTGGACCATAATAAAGATTGATTTGATCAGTTATCCAGCTAAACTACATCTTATTTTTATAAGACCCTGGGTTCACAAGAGTAATGAAGAGATGGGCAGGTGCAGCCCTTAAACCAGTGATGGCCAACCTTGGTACTCCAGGCGTTCTTGGACTTCAATTCCCAAAAGATACAATAGATATGGCATTCATCTGCACAGGTCTACAGACTCATAGATGTGTACAGGGAAACTGACAGCAATAAATAACCCAGTTTCACCACACATCTAATCAAAAAGAACAAGTTCATTGTTGTTGTTCAGTCACACAGTTGAGTCCAACCCTTTGTGACCTCATGGACTGCTACACGTAAGGCTCCCCTGTCCTCTGCCATTCTCCGCAGCCCACACAGACCTATGCTCATTGCGTCAACAATGCCATCTAGCTACCTCATCTTCTGCCATCCTCTTCTCCTTTTGCCTTTGAGCTTTCTTAGCATCAAGACCTTCTCAAGTGAGCCCTCTCTTCTCATTTGGTGGCTAAAGTACTTTAGCTTCATCTTCAATATATGTCCTTCCAAGGAGCAGTCAGGGTTGATTTCCTTCAGGAGCCACTTGTTTGATCTCTTTGCTGTACAGGGTACTCTCAAAATTCTCCTCCAGCACCACATTTCAAAGGCGTCTCTTCTTATTTGCTCAGCCTTCCTTATGGTCCAACTCTCACAAGCATACATTACTACTGGGAATACCATTGTTTTGACTATGCAGACTTTTCTTGGCACAGTTATGTCTCTACTTTTTATTATGTTCCCTAGGTTTCTCATAACTATCATCCGAAAAAAAATTATTTATCCAAATACTAAACAAAGAGCCATGCAGAATTTGACAACTGTCAGAACTCTTCCAAATCTTGTCCAGAATCCTATCCCCCATATTGACCACTCAGATTTGCTTTATGGCAAAAACAAACATTCTTGAGAGTTCACAACAGCAAAACCAAATTAGAAAATGGAGGAAGGAGCTCACTGGACAAGGAATGACATTAAAGAAGGATATGGCTGAGGAACTCAACCTTCTCTACATCACTTAGAAAATCCTGAATAGGCTGAGGTGAGAGTCCCTAAATGCAAGAGCAACATGTTCAAGTGGGGGTTGCTGGCAAATATCAACATGAGCTGTGAATGTGGAGAGATATAGAATCTGGCTGATCCGCTTGTCTGCTAATTACTACCAGAAACATGTACCAATGAGGATTTAAGTGTGGCCATCTACAAAACCAAGAAGGTGACTTCATTTTGACGGTCCAGGGTTTGATCGAGACATGAAAGAAGAAGACCACTCAGATGGCCATGGATAGCCCCCAAGCAGCCTCGCAAATAAAAATGTCTGAAATATCTAGGTCTTAACTGCAAAACTCCAGCTGGCAGAATTGTGTACTCAACTAAAGATGACCCTAGCACTTCCTAATGTGTAATCCTAAGGTGGATCTGAAAGGAAACTTTGCTCTGCAGGCTGGTCTTTTGTACAAAGAGAATGTGGGGGGGGGGGGGGATTCTCTTGCCTCCTATATTTCTTAACCATGGGAGCTCCTACCAGCAGAAAAAAAGGTGACATTCACAGTTAGCAGATTCAGAGGTCAGCATTGGTACCATTTTGATAATTCCTCTTTCTTAGAACCTTTTTACTCAGATTCAGTCCTCTTAGCATCCCAATTGCATTATCCATCGCAAACCAAATTGAGCCACCATAACTTAAAACTACAGAATGTTCAGAAAAAATGTGTGCATCCTGCCTTTGATTATCAATATTGCAAGAGAGAGAGAGAAGGAGGGGGGGGGTGTTTCTCTGCTTTTAACACTAATAAATAAAATAAGTTAAATACTGATCTAGCTGCCTGCAATTAGCTGAATTAGAGGACAGACTATCCATTGACAATTCAATGTTTGGATTCAGAAGGAGCTGCCAAAGTGTGAAATTTTCTATGTACAGTATTGTATATAGTACTAATATGAATCCCAGCATTTTGGCTTACTGCAGCTGCCGGGTAGGTCGGGGAACTTTCAGAAACAGCGCGGATTGGGTCCCCTAACCTCCCCGGAGGTGGCAGGGGTGCCGGAGAGCCCTAAGTGGGTGAAAAAAAATGGAAGGTTTTTTTGCCCATTTCTGGCTCTCTGGCACCCCTGCCACCTCCACAGAGGTTGGGGGACCTGATACGCCCTGTTACTGACCTCCCCAGGCTTCCCCAGCCAGTGCAGTAAGGCAAAACACCGGGGAAAGAACCCCGGCGTTTTGCTTTACAGCACCGGCCAGGTAGGTCTGCGGACCGCATTCCCTTTGCAAGGAAAGGGCTATCCAACGCTGGGATAGCCCTTTGCTTTGGAAGGGAACCCCTGCAGGTGCAGAGGTGGGGTGGCTGCGGAAGCCGATGGAGGACTCCCCCGTTGGCAGCTGCAGGGTGGCTGGGAAGCCAAACAGGGATCCCCCCGATGCAATCGTTAGCCAAGGTATTACTGTATTTTGCTTTGCTGTATAATTCCATAGCTAAGGTGCTGGTAATGATCTTTAAAGCCCTACATGGTAGTGGGCCAGGATACTTAAGAGACTGCATCACCCTGAGAACATCTGTCTGTCCCACCATAGCAGACCAGAGAGGCTCTCTCATTGTGCCATCTGCTAGGAAGGCTTGTCTCTCTAGCACCAGAAGGAGGGCCTTCTCTGTGTCTGCTTTGGCCCTATGGAACCTCCTGCCAATTGAGCTACATCTCCTGATGGAGTTGCTGTCCTTTAGGAAAGAACTGAAAACCTGGCTGGCAGGGCAGGTGTGGTGCACCAATGGAGGGATGACCCCCACCTGCTGGCTTATATAATTAAGATTTCTCTCTCTCTTTTAATGGATGGGGTGTGTGGGGTAAATTATTTTGACTTTTTAATGGAGGTTTTAAGGGTTTTTATTTAGTGTTGTTATTGTTTTTAATTGTTGTTACCCACCCAGAGTCGTTGCTGAGTTAGGTGGGAATAGAAATTCAAATAAATAAATAAATAAATAAATAAATAAATCCTATGAAAACTATCTTATCTGAAATTTTTCATTTACTCAAGGTATCATATATTTGGGTATCTGTGCACGCTTACAGCTCTGTGCAAATTCACACATGTACGGTTATGTTGCTTGCAAAAAAAAAAAAGCTATCACCATAATATATTCTAAAAGAGCTGAAAGGTAGAATATGCAACGCACATATGCCACCTCGTGGGCAAAAAATAAATAAGACATCTGTCTTGAGTTTGTCTTATGAGGAATAAAACATGATCTACATCACAATGTTGTCATGGGTACAGCTCCTGTATAGTTTTCCAGTTCTTCTTTTGTGTCCCGATCAAACTATGGACTGCCAAAATGAAGCCAATTTCTTGGCTTTGTCATTGGCCAAAAATAAATCTTCATAAGTACATGTTCTGCCAGTAATCAGCAGACCAGTAAATGAGCCAGATTCTGTAGCTCTCCAAATTCACACAGTGTGTTGTTGTCTTCCAGCAGTCCCCACTTGAGCACGTTGGTCTTGCTTTTAGGGACTTCAACCTATCCAGGGTCATCCGAGTCTTCTTTCATGTCCAAATCAAACCCTGGACTGCCGAGATGAAACCACTTTCTTGGCTTTATTGTTGGCCAAATTTAAGTCCTCATCAGTGCATGTTTCTGGCAGTAATTGGCAGACCAGTAAATAATCCTATTCTGTATCTCTCCACATTCAAGTTATGTGTTGTTGCCTTGAGGCACATATCCATTCAGAGGATGTCATGGGTCATTCTCTTGCTTAGTTCTCCTGCTGCTACTTCTCTCCTTATCTTAGATTTCCAGTAAGCCAACGTGAGCCCCCACTCCTAAAGAACAATTGAGTCCAGTGGTTCCAGACAGGGGACTTCAATTCCTAAGTCAGTGCATGGGCTGATCAGTGCTTTGGGGAAATGACTTAAGGCTTATGGGAATTGAAGTCCAAAAACCAAAGGTTGGGAAACACTGATTGAGTCTATACATGGTCCTGGTTCCTTGGCCAAGGTTCTTGGTGCTGGCCCAGGATCCCTTTGTAATGTCTCTTTCTCTCTGGCTCCATTCATCAAGAAGGGAGCAGTCAATCTGAGGAGTTCAGTTCTTGCCACTGGATTCCCTGAAAAGGAGGTCTGTGAAACTCCTGGTCCAGAGCTCCTTGGTCTTTGGTCTGCTCCTAATAATGAAGGCCGGTTTGGCTGCAACGATTGTTGGGGTAGGAAAAACTTCCTCTCAAGAAAACCACACTGGTTCAAGTTCCCAGCATTCTTCTCCCCACTCTTGTCCTCGGCTTGGCACTCTCACCATCTCTTCCTGCACCAGCACTCTTACTCTATCAACCACAACCTTTTCCAGAACACTCCATTTTGTTCCTCTTTCCTACTTTGGTTTCCAACATCCCAACCAGTATTCAGTCAACAATCCATGACCACTGAGCATAATCAATCCTCATTCAGCAGACTTGCAAAGTTCCCTTCCTTATTCATTTTTCCTTATTTTGCTCTTGTGTTAAGTTTTCTTCATGCCACCACATCCTGTGTTTTGTCAGCAGCAGTATATCAAAAACAGATTCTTACTGTGGAACTCAGTTTTAGAGATGTTAGATATTTGAATGTCCAGCGGCGGGCAAATCGCCGCTCCCTATTGGTCAGTGGGCTGGGCCAAGCAGGGTATTTAATCCCCTGCTTCCCCAGCCGTTGTCGTTGTTGTCTTGTTGTATCCACAATAAACAGACGTGTTGTTCGGTTCATCTACAATGGCTTCCGTGTCCTCACTCCCGCACCCTGATCTCCGGATCTAGCACTGGCGACAAAGGTGGGATTTTGAGGAACGAGCCAGAACCGAAGAAAACCTTTGAGCCATCTGAAACGGCACCACACCATGGCTACATACACACCACCGGCTCCCTTCCAGCCGAAGGACGAGAAATGGGGGAGCTACCTGGACCGGTTCAAGTTCTCCCTGATAGCCGCGGAGCTGGGGGACATCTCCAGAGAACGGAAGAAGGCGTTCTTCCTCACCCATTGTGGTTCCAAGGTCTACGAGGTGGCTCAGTCCCTGGTGGCTCCGACGCCCATCATGGAGGTCTCCTGGGAGACCCTGCAAACCGCGCTAAGAGACCATTTCTCACCGGAGCCCTCCAAGTTTGTCTTCCGCATACACTTCAGGGATCGTTACCAGATGCCGGGGGAGCCCATAAGCGAGTTTGTGGCCGCACTGAGGACAGCCGCCATCTCGGCCGCATTCGGGCCGCACCTCGAAGACGCTCTGATAGAGCAAATCATCCGAGGGGTCCGGGACAATAAACTCCGGAAGCGCCTGCTGGCCAGAAGAGATCTGGCCCTGACCACGGTAATCGATGAGGCAAGGGCCTACGAAGTGTCCACATTGGCCGCATCCTCCATCAATCAGGCCCCGTCGGCGCAGCATCCAGCCACCGCACACCACCAAGACATCGGCCCCGACGAGGACGACGACGAGGAAGCGGAGGTGTGTGTGACCGACGGGGCAAGCCAAGGAAGGAGCGGCCAGCGCTCTGCCAGCTGTGGTGGGCCACACCAAAGGGCACATTGCCGCTTCAGAGATGCTATCTGCCGCCTCTGCGACAAACAGGGGCATATTGGAAAAGTCTGCCGAGCGAAGCAAGCAGGAAATCAGGCTGACCGGCACGTTCAAAACTTCCCGCCGGGCAGGATGGCCGCCACCCACCGAACCAATCACAGGCGCCAGGGAAACCACGGCGCCAAATTCGAAGATGCCGAAGCTCACACCATAACCATCAGTACTGCCAACACAGAGAGGGGAGAGAAGTTCTATGCCACGGTCCGGATAGACGGAACAGACTGCGAAATGGAGGTCGACTCAGGGGCCGCGGTGTCCCTGATATCCTGGAGGTGGATGAAGCGAGCTTTCCCCTCCCTTAAGGAGTCCGACCTCCAGGTCCAACGGCTCCGAGTCAAGGACTGCCAGGGCAGGTTCCTCCCCGTGGCAGGCCAGAAGTGGGTCAAGGTCAAGTACGGGAAGAGAGAGGAGACCCTGCCGCTCACCGTCATTCACGGAAACGTCCCGACGCTTCTAGGGACTAACTGGTTTCCGGCCCTGGGGCTGTCCATCGCAGGCATCCACAGCTCCACCATTGGCCAGCCTGCGGAGTCAGCGCTACGAGACGACCTGATGGTGGAGTTCTAGGACGTTTTCGGGGAAGGATTGGGCAGGTACGTGGGAACACCCATCTCTTTCTCACTAAACCCAAGTGTCGCCCCAATCCGACTTAAGGCCAGGAGAGTCCCTCTGGCCCTTAAGCCCAGGGTTGAGAAGGAACTGGATAAGCTGGTGGCCCAGGGGATCCTTGTCCCAGTTGACCATGCCCGGTGGGAGACCCCCATAGTGACCCCCATAAAACCGGACGGGTCCGTGCGCATATGTGCTGATTACAAATGTACCATAAACAAAGCATTACAGCCAAGCGCATACCCGGTTCCCGTCATAGACCACCTGCTGCACTCACTAGGCCCAGGGAAGATCTTTGCCAAATTGGACCTGACACAAGCTTACCAGCAACTACCGGTGGATGACGCCACGGCCGAGGCGCAGACCATAGTGACGCACTGAGGAGCGTTCAAGTGTACCCGTTTACAGTTTGGGGTCAGCATTGCGCCGGGGCTCTTCCAGAGCACCATGGAGAGACTCCTCCATGGCCTCCCCGGGGTGGTGCCCTATTTTGATGACATCCTGATCATCGCGGGAGACCCGGGGCAGCTCAAGGATAGGGTTGCAGCCGTCCTTGCCAAGTTTAGGGCCGCCGGTCTGAGGGTGAAACGGGACAAATGCCTGCTGGGGGTACCCTCTGTGGAGTTTTTGGGGTTCCGAATTGACTCTAAAGGCATCCACCCAACCAAAAGCAAGGTAGAAGCAATACGGAACGCCCCGGCCCCAAAGAATAAGCAGGAATTGCAGCCATTCCTGGGGCTCTTGAATTTCTACGCGGCGTTCCTGAAAGGAAAGGCCACCGCCGCGGAGCCGCTGCACAGACTGCTGGCGGCCAAGTCAGGATGGAAGTGGGGCCCCGAACAAAAGCTGGCTTTTGAAGCTGTTAAAAATCTCTTATCACAGGACAGTTTCCTAATCCAATATAACGCCACCCTGCCACTGGTCCTCGCCTGCGACGCGTCTCCCTACGGCGTCGGCGCGGTCCTTGCCCACCGGCTGCCCAACGGTCTCGAGGCGCCCATCGCCTACTACTCCAGAACCATGTCACCGACGGAGCGGAACTACGGGCAGATCGATAAGGAGGCGCTAGCAGCAGTGGCAGGGGTAAGGAAATTCCATGACTACTTATATGGCCGGGACTTTGAACTTATTACGGACCACAAACCCCTTCTGGGGCTCCTGGCCGGCGACCGCCCGACTCCGTCGGCCTTGTCCCCCCGGATGCAACGCTGGGCCCTGTTTTTGTCGGGGTATTCATACACGCTGGTTTACCGGCCTGGGAAGCATATGGGGAACGCGGATGCACTGAGCAGATGTCCCCTTCCGGACCAGGACGGCGCAGAGAGGGGGGAGACGTCGGTGCTTTTCCTGGACAGTTTAGACTCTGCCCCCACCACGTCGGCTGAGGTTGCCCGGGCCACAGTGAAGGACGCCGAACTCCGGACTGTCTCCAGCTGGGTTCAGCGCGGTTGGCCGGACAAGGGGGAAGGGGAGTTCAAGGTGTTTTTTGACAAGCGGGACGAACTGAGTTGCATGGGGGGATGTCTGTTGTGGGGAGACCGGGTGGTAATTCCCAAGAAACTCCGCCCGTCAGTACTAGAAACGTTGCACTCCAGTCACCCGGGGGTGGTGAAGATGAAAGGGTTGGCCAGGAGTTACGTGTGGTGGCCCCGCATTGACAAGGACATAGAGGCGTGGGTAGGCAAATGCACGCCTTGCCAGTTATCCCGGCCCAATCCTCCAGCAGCCCCTGTCAGGGAATGGGAGCAACCTGAGGGTCCATGGCAGAGGCTCCACATCGACCTAGCCGGCCCATTCCACGGCCAAACATTCCTAATTGTCGTGGACGCCTATTCAAAGTGGCTAGAAGTTAGACTTTTGAATAGCACCACCGCCAGAGCAATCATTCGGGAACTGAGACAGCTGTTTGCCACACACGGCATTCCAGACACCTTGGTCTCCGATAATGGCCCACAGTTCACTGCCACAGAGTTTGAGCAGTACCTGGCTTCCTTAGGAACCAGGCACGCCCTCACCTCCCCTTTCAGGGCACAGGGGAATGGGCAAGCCGAGAGGTTCATGCGCAGCGCGAAAGAAGCTTTGGGGAGATTGGGACCTGGAGACTGGCAGGAGAGAATAGATACGTTCCTGTTGGCACAGCACAATCTCCCCTGTGCTGCCACGGGAAGGGCCCCTGCGGAACTCCTGATGGGCAGGAGACTCCGCTGCCAACTGGACCGTTTGCACCCCCAGTACTCCCCGGACAAATACCGGGAGGGACAATCGCGAGGCCGCACACTTCCAATAAACTCCCCTGTCTACGCCAGGAACTTTACATCTGGCCCCCAGTGGGAAGAAGGGATCATCAGTGGCATGCTGGGCCCTTACACGTACAAGGTTCACCTCACTGATGGTCAGGCATGGAAACGCCATGTCGACCAGCTCAGGAGGCGGACGAGTCCCGACACGCAAAACGACGCCACCCCCGAAGTGCAGGCCACCCCAGAGCCAGATACATACACACCAGCTGAACCGGTCACCGACCCGGTTCGACCCAACAGCACTCCCACTCGCGAAGATCTAATTTCAGAGGACTTACCCAGTGAAGCAGGTTCACCCCCGGTCGCCACAGAACCCATCGCTGGCCATCCGGAACAGTCCCCGGCCCGGCCAGGGCAGAGCGAGAGCGACAGGTCCGCTCTGCTCGATGCCCCGGCGCCGACTGAACTGCGCAGGTCCTGTAGAGCTCGCACACGCCCTCGTCATCTGGATGATTATGTATGCAAATAGAGGGAGTAGTGCATTCTGGGGGGAAGGGGTGTTAGATATTTGAATGTCCAGCGGCGAGAAAATCGCCGCTCCCTATTGGCCAGTGGGCTGTGCCAAGCAGGGTATTTAATCCCCTGCTTCCCCAGCCGTTGTCGTTGTTGTCTTGTTGTATCCACAATAAACAGACGTGTTGTTCGGTTCATCTACAATGGCTTCCGTGTCCTCACTCCCGTGCCCTGATCTCTGGATCTAGCAAGAGAAGTTGCCTTTTGTAGATGAGGACTCACCAAATCCCCAGTGACTAGAGGTTCTGGTACTTGTGGTCAAATACATATATATTCAGTGGTGTTGTTAACCCAAATCCAGAAATCCCACTTTTATTTCCGGTCGTTATGTTTTTATATATATATTTTAATAAACATATATTTTAACCTTTATTTTCTATTTTTTTCCTGTTCTAACCAGTAAACATTATGTTCATACAAGCATTCATACGTTACATTCAACCTCTCAAACAACTGTGAGTAAATAACTACGGTCCATATATTTTTAATAAATATATATTTTAATAAATATTTTTGCACACAAACTGCTAAATAAAATAACCAAGAAAATCACCCATTATAGTCAGTGGAAGGCAAAAGCCATTAAATTACATTGCAACTTCCCCCACCCCTTTCTTTTTTTTACAGGCACTTCCTCCATGCAGCAATGGCTGGGAAATGGAGTTACCGGTAATTCTTTATACAGTATTCCAGTAAACTTTAAATGTACAAAATTATTAATTAAAAATGTTTTCTTCCATTTAAGAAGTAGCAAGCCTTTGGAGCTCAGACATCGCTAATCCAGCCCCACAACCATGGAAAGATCTGGGATTGCTCAGTAGTAGAGGCACATGGCTGCACCTCAACTTTAATTAATAAAAATGGTTTCTTTCCCTTTTTCTCTTCACAGGCAAGCCACAGGAATGGCCTGCATTATACCCTGAAGGTCCAGATGGAGTTTTAATAAAGAAATAATGTTTTAATAAAGAAGTATGCCTAACAAAATAAAATTATGTCTTTAAAAACTGCAGAGGACCCGAAAAGGGAGCTATCTAAAGATAGAAAAGAGAAACAAAAGTACACTCAAAGACTCAACATATAGTCCCCAGGGCAAATTCCATCAATATTTTCTGCAACTCTTTTGTTTAGGTGCCAGTCTCTTGATTAGGATATTTTGCACATGTGTACCTTAATGTATTCTTAATGAGTCCTGCAAGGGTTATCTTTGGGATGGATTATTTTTGGGGAAGTGTGGGAAGACAACCCACCCAATTCCATTGGATGAACTGGTCCTGCTCCTGAGAATTCTACAATTCCATTGGTTGTGTATTTTGTGGATTATTGCTCTGGTTGGCCCAGCTGCCTCCTTCCCCAAATTTCATTGGTTGCACATTGTTTGGGCAAGGGAGGAGGTCAGGTGGGTATAAGCAGGGAGTGTCTCCATTATCTTAACTTCCTTTCTTTGTTTGTGTAAGCAGCTGATGTAATCAGTTGTAATTAGCATGAAGCTTGTGCTCGATAAACATTCTTTTTACAGTGGTACCTCATACAATTGCTATACAATACGTGCATCATACAGTAAAACCTCGAATAACGTTAAAACCTGGTTCCACAAGTCTTGGTGTTATCCGATTTTTAGTGTTATCCGATGCATGTTAAAATCCTATGGGATCCATAGAGATACATTGTAACCACACAGGCCTTAGCGGTTGTTATCCGATGCATCCCATAGGATCTTAATGTTATCCGATGCAATTCTTCCCCCCCAGATTGCTTATGCGATTTTAGTGTTATTCGATACTAATGTTATCTGAGGTATTACTGTATAGTGATTTTCCCTATGGGATGCATCATACAATGAAAAAAAAATTTCTAAGTAGTTTTTCCCGTTGAAAAATTGTTGTACGATTTTTTTCCATAGGGAAAATTGTTATGCAGGACACCATTTTTTCCAAAATCTAATTCTTATGTGATTTCATTCCTATATGGGGTGATTGTTGTATGAGGTTCCACTGTACAGTACTGTACAGTAAAACACCAGATAACAATTGGATCGGATAACGCTAAAAATCGCATAACATTAAGTAATCTGGGGAGGAGAATTGGATCGAATAACGTTAAGGTCCTATGGGATGGATCGGATAACAACCGCTAAAGCCTGTGCAGTTACAATGTATCTCTATGGAGTTTTAACGTTATCCGATCCATCCCATAGGATTTTAACATGGATCGGATAACACTAAAAATCGGATAAGACCAAGACTTGTGGAACCAAGTTTTAGCGTTATCCGGTGTTTTACTGTATTTGATTTTACTTCTCAGTGGGCCCCCTTTGTGTTATCTGTTAAAGATCCCTAGTTAGAAAAAACCCCTTTGTCACTGTGTGTAACTATAATATAAAACACCTCACATCAACAACTCCAGCTCACTCTCTCCTGCACCAACTTAGTTAGGGGTTCATTTTGTGGGTAGACTTTGTTTAATTGAATGATACCTTCAATTTAATAAACTCCTTTTTATTTTAACCCACAATCTAATGTGGTCTTTGGTTCCTGATTCAACTCTGCCTGTGGGACAATCCCCCAAATTTAAAAGATAACAATTTTTTGGTAATAGTGGGATTCAGCAGGTTCGCCCCAGTTCAGCAAAACCAGTAGCAGAAATTCTGGCTGGTACCACCCATCCAAATTTTGAAATAAAGTAGTCCTAATTTGGGTGCAACACAGGGCTTTCCCCTAGCCACACCCACCATACCACATCCACAGAGTAGGTAGTAAAAATTTTTGAATCCCACCACTGGGATTTACAGGTGTTCCAGAAGTGCTTGGAAATTTCTTCGTTTTGCAAATCTGACGCTTTTTTGCTTGTTATGTGCTATTAAGTTTGCTTCTTGCATATGGGCTTTCAAAGTACAGTACTGTACATGCAAAATTCAAAGAATTGTTTCCTATTACCATCCACCAGTGAGTTTTCACGGATGAGTGGGAATCTGAACCACAGTCTGCCAAGTCCTAGTAAAACATTCTGTTTACAACACCTAACTCAGGGGTTCCCAACCTTTTCAAGCTGGGGGCCGGGTCATGGTCTCTCAGTCAGCTTCAAGGGCCAGATGGCCATTTTGCCCTGCCTGCATGATGAGGGTGGCCATTTTGTCCCAACAGCTTCAACGGGTTGGCCATTTTGTTTCTTGAATGCCCTTGAGGGATGTAGTCACATGAAATGGTGCTGTGGGCCAGATCTTGCCCATGGGCATTAGGTTGGGAACCCCTGACCTAACTGGTTCACTACTTAATACTTCTTATTTAGCCATTGTTCTTCTGCCATTTTTTTGCATCATACGTTTTAGAATGGGTGTTCTTTGAGATTGCTGGTTTGTAAATTGTTCTTGTTTATCTTTTGCTGCTAGGGAGGCTGGTTAAGAAAGTGTAGGGGTGCAAGCAGTGGTGGGATGTCAAAAATTTTACTACCCCACCATGATGTCATCGCAGTGTGGGCGGAGCTAACGTCATGACATTATGACATCATGGGCGGGGCCAATAAATAAATAAAAATAAAAATAAGCACACACGCGCACGCACACACACACACCTCAACCCACCTACCACAACACAAACCTGTAAATAAAATAAATAAATAAATAAATAAATAAAATTTACATTAAAATGCACCCACCCCCACACATAAATCAACCCACCCACCCCCAAACACAAACACGTCACTTACCTGTTAGTATAAGTGCCTCGGCAGCACCATATTACAAGATGGATATGGTCATCATACCAGTTCTCTAGGATAATATGCCTTAATGTAAATGTAAAACAGCTGTACCTCCTTAAGGGTTCTCCAATTGGAACAGCAATTGGAACAGCACAGGTGTAGCTTATTGATGAGGTAACTCCAAGAAGTTGCTTAAAAACCCCAAGCCAGGCCGCCAGGCCTTTTTAGGAACTGTGGTAGTACGTCAATATAGGTAAAGGTATTAAATACACATTAAAATACACACAGACACACCACATCCAAAGGTGAGTCACTTACTCTGGGGAGCAGGCTATAGAGAGCTTCAGGCTAGCAGCTTCTCTTCCTCCTCCCCACTTGGGAGGAAAACAAGGATGCCGTGCATATGCGCCAAGCACTGTAGGCGTGCATGCACACCAAGTGCTTGGTGCGGATGCGCAGTGGGGGACTCAGTGAAAAGGTAAGCCCCAAAGGTGGCTCCCCGCAAAAGCTGCTACCAGTTCTCCAGGACACTGGGGAAAGTTACTACCGGTTCTGGCGAACTGGTGCGAACCTGTTACATCCCATCACCGTGCAAGATGCTTTGGATGAGTTTTGAATTAGGTGACTTACTAGCAACACTGTTGAAGGAACTCTGCTCATCTGTATTCAGAAAATCTGTGAAGTACAGTATTGCACTGGCTGATTGTATGACAGTTCCCTATTACAAAATATTTTGAAAGTAAAGAGGCAATTCTCCTTTTACACCCTTGTGTTATTTACATTGTCCAAGAGATTGTAGTAACTCATGATTTCCAAAAAACATTTGATCAGGTACAGGATGAGCTGTGTTCTATGATTTCAGGTTCATTAGGAATATTGACACATGGAACATCTAGCAGGAGAGAAGTCCAAATCTTTTAAGCTTGATACACACACATGTTCCTAGTACAGTATTACTGAACTATCATTCTTGCCTTTTTTCCCCCACTCACTGTCTGTTATGGCCATAATCCACACGTTTTCTTAATATGAAAACCTCAGTTGAGCCCAATAGTGCTTTTTCCTGAATGCTGTGCACATTGTCGACTTAACGCTCTCCTGGGATTGAATTTGATGGGGCTTGTCTCTCTAGAACAGGGGTGCCCAAACGTTTTGAGCCATGGGCCGATCATGTGGTTCAAGGAGCTGGTCACTAAGGCCCAGGGGCTGGGTGCGGCCCCTGACGCCAATTCATCCGGCCCACAAAGCCCTTGTTGCTCCTGTAAGCGGAAGTAAAACGCTTCCGTACGGGTGCGTTTCCCTTCCACTTCCAGGAGTTATGAGGGCTTTGCGGGCCGGATGAATTGGCGTTGGGGGGCACACCCGGCCCCTGTCCCTTAGTTTGGGCACCACTGCTCTAGAAAGACATATTGCTGTGTTGCTAGTGTCTGTCACAAGCTTCTCCAATCTTTTGCTTAAGTTATTGAATCAAATAATAAATGTAGCACAGGATTCAGAGGGAGTCATGTGCCTGTTGCATTTATGAATCTGCTGCAACCCACAGAATAGCTATTCCTCTATAGTGAATTTGTCTCTCCTCATCCAAGTCCTCAGAAACCACTACAGTATCAAGAATAACCTAGTTCTAATCTGAGGGCGAAGAGCCGAGGTGACTTAGTGATGAAGCTTGACAACCAGAAAGCCGGCAGGTTAGCAGCTCAAAGGCCAAGTGTTGCATGACAGAGTGATCTCCTGTCATCCACCCCAGCACCTGCCAACCTGGCAGTTCAAAAGCAAGAAGTTGCAAATGGATAAACGGGTACCACCTTGGTGGAAAAGGTAACAGCATTATGTGCTAGTGGAACTTTATAAATAATGAACACAGTAATATGAACAAAGCATGTCTTGTTATGCCTGCCATATGACCATGGAAACGTCTGGAGATTGAGACAGCGCTTGCTCTTTGGCAGTAAACAGAGATGAGCACTGTTGCCTAGAATTGGACATGACAGGCTTTTGAGCAAGGGAGACCTTTACTAATCTGAGGGCACTGCAGCATAGGAGGACGTTGTCAGGCATTTGCCAGCTATGAGAAACCTGGGGAACATAGTTAAAAGTAGAGATATCACCTTGCCAAAAAAAAAAATGCATAGTCAAAGCAATGGTATTCCTGGTGGCAATGTATGGTTGTGAGAGCTGGACCATTAGGAAAGCTGAGCGCAGAAGAATAGATGCCTTTGAAATGTGGTGTTGGAGGAGAGTTTTGAGAGTCCCCTGGACAGTGAGGAGAACAAATAGGTCAATCTTAGAAGAAATCAACCCTGACTGCTCCTTAGAAGGTCAAATAGTAACGATGAAGCTACAGTACTTTGGACATCAAATGAAAAGAGAGGATTCACTTGAGAAAGCCTTGATGTTGGGAAACGTGGATCGGAAAAGAAGAAGGGGAAGGCCAAAAATGAGATGGCTGGATGGTATGGTAGACGCAATGGGCACAGAGCTGAGCGAGTTGAGGAGGATGAGAACCTTGCCGCCCCTACCCCTGTGCCCACCCCAACATATTGTAATGTAATGTAATGTATTGTCTGTAAGCCGCCCTGAGTCGCCACGGCGAGTGGGCGGCAATATAAATTTGAACTAATAAATAAATGATAAATAAATGTGGAGGACAGAGGTGCCCGGAGGGCAATGGTCTATGGGGTCACAAAGAGTTGGAATCGACTGTGTGACTGAACAACAACAAATCGGCTTTCTTAGTCTTAGGCATGAAAGTAACAAGTCCTGTCAATTCCTAGTGGAACTTTATAAATAATGAACACAGTAATATGAACAAAGCATGTGTTTCTGCAAAGACATGGGCTTCTCTAACACATCTTCCGCATGAATGATGAAACCCACTCCAAGTGCCCTTGGGGAAATGTCCAAGACAACATGTGCTCCTGCATTGCATCAAAAATAAGACATACTGTATGTGACATCTTGAAGGCCAGTTAGTAAGAAGGGAATAGTAAACCACTTATGAGTTATCTCTATCTATAAATCCCTGAAATAGGTTACAGTACTGTATTATAAATCAACATTAACTTGGTGGCACACGATGATTTCTAGAATAGAGTTGAAAGGTCATGTATAACAAAATGTGTGTGTGTGTGTGTGTGTGAGAGAGAGAGAGAGAGAGAGAGAGAGAGAGTCACAAGGTTCTTTGTTGTTTTTCCTTCATCATTTGACTGCTTGCTGTCATCCAAACGCTACTGGGGGTGAACAGACTTCTTCAAGTGCCATATCTGACTGATTCTGAATATTGTCTATCATCATGGCAATTAGCCATGAAGATTGTCCTGGGATCTATGTAATGCAGTGTTTTTCCATTTGCCTTCCACATTACATTGTGACACCCATATCACTGATCCAGTTCCACGAGTCACTGTTTGCAGTGGTGGGCAGCAGCCAGTTTGGACCGGTTCTACCAAACCGGTAGTAAATTTCCCGGGTGGTCTCCTGGGGGGTAGTTACTAACCACCACCACCCCGGGAGACCACCCGGGATGTTTACTTCTTTTGGAGGCGACCAGTTCGATCGCCTCTCCAGCTGCCCTTCCTTGCAGCCCAAAATGGCTGCTTGTCAGTGTGCATGCATCAAAACACCATTTACGCATGCACGCTGAATACTGGAGGTGCGCATGCGTCAAATGATATTTTGACGCATGTGCACTTATGAACAGGCATTTTGGGCTGCAAGGAAGGGCGAGCGGCTGGCTGTTGAGACCCTCAGCAGCCTCTTTGGAGGAGCGGCAGCGGTGGCCTTCCCTCAGCACTCCACCGGGCCAGGCTGCCAGACCAGGCTGCGCTGCCAGGCCAGGCCAGGCTAGGTCGTGCTGCACCGCCAGTCCGCCTTGCCGCTGGTCCGCCTTGCCGCCTTGCTGCCACTCCGCCACACCGCTGCTGTTGCCGCCTGCCTTCTGCTTCCAGACCCCAGGGTGACTAGGGTTTGTGTTTGGGGTGGGTTGAGGTGTATGTGTGTGTAATGTAGTGTGTTTTTATGTGTATTTAATGTCTATTTTAATTTGTATTTTTATGTTTTTTATTTCTATTTAATGTCTATTTTAATTTGTATTTTTGTTTTTTATTTCTATTTAATGTCTATTTTAATTTGTATTTTATGTGTTTTTTATTTCTATTTTTATGTGTACTGTATTTTTATTTTATTTTATTACTTTGGCTCCGCCCACAACATCATGACATCATGATGTCAGCTCTGCCCATGATGTCATGACATTGGCTCCACCTACAGCATCAGCTCCGCCCACAGTGTGGTAGTAAAATTTTTGGCTGCCCACCACTGACTGTTTGGTCCTGAACCCTTTTGTTATACAAAGTCCTTTTCACCCCCATGCCAGTATTGATGAAGCTGCTGCCCTCCATCAAGGTTTGCAGCATGACTCCCGACCGTACCACTGATCCAGTTCCATAAGTCACTTTCTGGTCTTCAGTCTTTTTGGCACGCAAAGTCCTTTTCACCCCCAGGCCAGTATTGATGAAGCTGCTGCCCTCCATCAAAATGGATTCAAGTGGGATTTAATCCACTTGGAGACCATCACCCTTCCCTGTGGACTTTGCCACCCAAAGCCATTAGTCCTCAGGGTTGTCAGGTTATAATTGAGTCACTGGCAGTGTGGTCTACTCTACCATAACAGGATAAGTCCTAGCCAGACATGTTTTTCGGTGTCACAAGGTTCGTTGTTGTTTCTTATCATCATTTGGCCGCTTGTTGTCGCCCAAGTACTTCCGAGAATGGACAGTCACTATTTTTATATTCCCTACTGGACTGACAGTAAACAGAGCGAATGATGAGTAATGCACTTTTTCCCACTCAGGGCAATGCATCCAAGGGCGTTCCCTCCTCTCCCGCACACAACCAAAGCCTCCCGTTACCTTTGCGCTAATAACAAGCGTGGGGACACATTCACACACACACACACACACACACCCTTGGCATTTTCGTCTTTATTGGAAAACCTCAGCATGTTAGGTTTATTTTATTATTATTATTCTCGTGTGGGTGTAGTAGTAGTAGATGTATAGTACTGTATATCTATTTTCAAAACGACGGTTTCGCAAGGCCTGGCGCGCGCGCGCGCGCTCTTCCTCGGCCCCGGGCGGTTCCTTGACAGGCATGAGGGCCGCCCAATGACCGCCCCCCGTCTCGGGAGGCGCAAGCCAATGGCGAGGGAAGGGGCCTCGGGATTGGCCACGGCGCTAGCCGGGCAAGGCGAAGAGTGCGCAGCCCAACCACAGCGACCCGGGGAGGCGCCGGAGGAGTCGCGTGCTTGTTCCCTCCCTTCCCTTCCTCGGTGCTTTGTGAGCGACGCCAGACGCCGCCATTTTGTGAGCGTGTCCGTCCCTCCCCCCCCACACACACACCCCATCCCGTGCGCGCCATTTCTTTCCCCCTCCCCCTCCTTTTCTCTCGGCGGCCGTTAGTCGGGCGGGCGCCATTTTTTTTTCCTGTCAGGAAGCTATAACCAGAACCGGGTTTCGCTTTCTTTCTCCAGCCAGCAGCGACTCCCTCGTCGTCCCACCCCACCCCGTCAGGGTTACCTCCCGTGTGTGTGTATACGTGTGAGTGAGTGTTCCCCGTCCAACACGTCTCCTTGGGGATGCGTGTACAACTGGATGGCGGGGTCACTTTTCCCCAACCGGGATTCCGCCTCTGCTGGTTCCGAAGCCTCCGTCGCCTCACACTCCTTTTGCCCTGTGGCGAAGGCGCATGCCGGGGCAGCAGCCCCGTTTTTGTCGAGACCGGCCGTTAAAAGTGTGCCTTCTGTTGTTTGTGTCCCTTCCCCCCCTCAATGAAACCGTGAGTGAAAACGTCGTTGGCCGCTTCACTTTGAAGGGGGCAGGCATTTCTCTCATTTCCCCCTTCATACATACACAAACACACACAGCATGGTCCTCCTCCTCCGGCAGTCCCAGTGCTCCCCTAGTTGTGTGTGATTATGTGTGTGTGAATGCGTGCGCGCGTGTATGTGTATATTAGGGTGGTGTATGTATGGTGTGTGTGTGTGTGCGCGCATCCTCCCTGCTCTCCCAGCGCCCCACCACGGGCAGCGGTGTCCTGCCTTCCTCCTCCCTTCTCATCTTCCTCCTCCTCCTCCCTGCATACACAGCCAGAGCCTGCACAATGGCCTTTGAAAGCCTGTTCTCCAAGCCCCCAAACCCATTTCTTGACCAAAACATGCCCGACTCTGACAGGCAACATGCAGGGGACGAAAGGTCGAGTAATATTCTTCTCTTTCTTTCTCTCCGATTCTCAATGGCGATGATTAACGGTGCTAATGACGATATGCTGTGAGATAATGATGATGGTGGTAATAATAATAATAATAACGCTGTCTTAAATGTGCCTAGGTGGATTTAAGAAAAAGAAAAGATGTATGTCTGTAGCTTTGTATTGGAGGGGGGGAGTCACCTTCAGCCTGAGGTGGGTGGTATGTTTTTTTAAAAATCTAAACACAAAGATGTGTTTTATTGGGGGGGGTTGATCTCTTCAAGGTGCATTTGCATGAATTTTTTTACATCTCATTTTTTAAAAAAAAATCCATCTTGTTATAAAACGCACTTTACATTGGGTGTCTGTATAGTGTCACCATTGTTCTTATCCTGCCTACTCCACTGTCATTTGAAATTAAAGTGTGTTTCTCCTGTATGTGATATACAGGAGGGCTATATGTAAATGTTTACACCTTACACCTTTACGTGGATTAGAGGCATGCAAGTGAAATTCTGTATAACGTTATATTTGCTGCTTTTCAGTTCTCATCAAGCAGAGCCATTTTTTGTGGTTTGTGGTCCTGCACCTACAAGCCTTTTTTATACAGACTTGGTTTTTCTCACTTCTATTTTAAACTCAGCCCCAAACTATTTCCTTCACATTCAGTGACAAATTCAGTGTGCAAACCTTACTTTCTTTAGATCAAGATTTTTAATGGAGTTCCATCCAGTAGCAGACAAGTATCTATGGTCCCTACATGCTTCCACAATCACATAAAACATGGTTTTATCAAAGTGTTACAAAACATTACATAGCCCCTAATTCATACAGCAGCACTTTATCATCTTATGTGCTTCACTTTTCTAAAAACAAAGATAAAGAAGTATGTGACAACTACAGTGACTTTCAGAGAGCTATAGTGAACCAGGTCTGGGCCTTGTATTTCAAATCTGCATATTAGTAATCAGTTGATAAAATGATTGTAGCAGTTTAAAATGTTCATGGAACAATGTGTACATCAAAATGAATGCTACCAAGAGAAGTAGCGTTACTTTTAACATAAGTACCACCTGGGTTGTCCATGTTGTTTAAATAAAAAGTTTGCACAGTACTAAATTCGTTGATCTGAATCCCATTATCCTGTGGGTTCTTAGAGATATTCCTATTTCCAAAAAGAATCCTGTATTAAGAAATACAATTCATTGAAATAGATTAATGCAAAATGTTCTCTTGTGGAAGGATGACACACTATATTTTCATAGGTATACAGAAAATATTGTTTACAGTAACTAGTCCATTTTATGATTTAACACCTAAACATGCCTGTTTACCATGTTGAGATATACTAGAGCTGCACTAAGGTGTTTGAAACACAGCCAAAACTTGTAAATTTCTGTGGCTTTGTAGAACCAGCAGTCCTTTAAAAAATTAATGTCTTTAAAACCTTATCAAAATAGCACAATGTATTGCATTCTTTCATAACTTCCAAGATTTCCCAATAATTGAAAAAATTCAGATATGTAGCTTTAAAATTGAATTAATTTTTCTTAGTAGAGTAACAGAAAAAAACAAAAAGTATAAATGGCTATATTGAGTAATTGTTAACACGAGGTGTAGGATAGATGCTGCTGTTTCATCTTTGTGCTTGGAGATCAAGTTGCTTCGTCTCCTGTTCCACTTGTACAAATGTAGCTAAATATTTCTGGATCAAGTAGGAGGCTACAGATTTTGATTGTGGCAACAATAGTATTGAGAAGCTACATTTGCTGCACATTTCTATGTTAAGGAGTTTGTTAGCAACTCAACACAGGGTTGGGTTGACATTCAAAAGCTCAGAAGACATAGTATTAATGAGAATATTATTTGGATATCTGACAAATAGGAACAAGCAAAACTTACCTCCTGAGAAATTGTCTGATCAACAGTGTTATGGTAAGTGCAGTAGTGACATGATTATTGTAACTGGTCATGTAATCACTTTGAGATGGTGAGTTAAGAGTAGGTCATAATTTACCCTCTCAGAGAGATTACACAACCAGTTTCAGGAGGCATGTCACACTATACATAAGTAGCACTGCTGTTCAGAATCAGGTTTCACAGCAGGTGGAGCATATCTCTCTGTAAATGAACCTAATGTTATAAGCACTAAGCTCACCACATGAGAAACTATTTTTTAGATGTATGTACTTTGTCTTCATGATTGTTACTGCTTGGTCAAAAGATGACAAAAGGTTTGAAGATAGTCTTTGTCACATTTTGAGTTCTGATTTAGATCTTTACTTGAACTGATACATGGGTTACTTGTACAGTATTGTAAAAATCTTTTCTTTTTTAATGTGGCATTAAAATTATTTTGAATACAAAATGTTTAATAACTTTGTAGGGTACACTTTAAATAAAGGTGTGTAGTCTTCTATCTAAATTAGTTTTGATATCAGAAAATAAATAATAAAAGCCATTGTATTAATGGTGCATAATTGTTAAACAAAAGTCTTTGTTTATAATAAAATTTGGAAAAAACCCAAAGATTAAATGTTGGGGACCAATTTTTAAAACCAGTTCTTATTCTCAAGCTAAAAGTGTAAGGCTTACTGTTATTAGAAGAACTACATCTATTTTATGTTATTTATGTTTTCTTATTATAAATAAAAGCCATTTACAGTAGATATATTTTAAAACGCTTTAAAAGTCATGTCTATTGAAAAGATACAATTTATAGCAAATATATACATTTCATGTATTCAAAATGTTACAAAATTACACTGACCAAATCCTGGAGGGTAGTTTCTGATAAACATTTCAGTACAGTATTCAATTATAGACATATTTGTAGCACAGAACATTTCCTGTATCTTCTAGGAATACAAATACTGTACAGCAGTAGCCTTTGGAAGCTTGGTCTTTTAAGCCTTTCCTTGAAAGCTTCCAAAGGCTACTACAGTATTTGTATTCGTGGTTCCTTCGATGAATTAAATTGACTACTTCCTTAACAAATTTCCTTTTGTTTATACCTTATATATTTCATCCCATTATCTATATCTGATGTACAGTAATACCTCGGATAACGTTTACCTCGGATAACGCTAAAATCGCATAACGTTAAGTAATCTGGGGAGGAGAATTGGATCGAATAACATTAAGGTCCTATGGGATGTATCGGATAACAACCGCTACAGCCTGTGCAGTTACAATGTATCTCTATGGAGCTTTAACGTTATCCGATACATCCCATAGGATTTTAACATGCATCGGATAACACTAAAAATCGGATAACACCAAGACTTGTGGAACCAAGTCTTAGCGTTATCCGAGGTTACTGTACATGCCTTGCAGAATTTCTTTTTTAAAATATTAGGTTTTTTAAATTGAACAAGTTCTTTCTTTAAAATTATGTCTGTGATTTGAAGTTTCAGCAACCTATTCCCCCATTCTTTTTGTGACTTAGATAAATATTCAGTACAGCTAGGCCAGAGGGTTAACCCTTGACCATTCCGTGCACAATTTAATATAGTTGGCATGCTCATTGTAAGTTGCCCAAATGCCCATTATAAGTTATCGAGTGCAGTAGAAAGCATCATGTTGGCATTTCCTGTGGACTTATGCAGTGCTTATGAAAGTTAGCCAAATAGTTTTGGCTTGCTGCACTTGCTGAGGACATCGGGGAAGCCCAGAAACAGCTTGGATCAGGTCTTCCCACCTTCCTGGACCCGGCAGGGGGGTCACGGAGCCCAAAATTGGTTTAAAAAAATGGACTTTTTTTTTTTACCAATTTTGGGCTCCCTGACACCCCTGCTGGGTCCAGGGAGGTGGGAAGACCCGATCCATGCTGTTTCTGGGCTTCCCCGACGTCCTCAGCAAGTGCAGCAAGCCAAAACATCAGGATTCAAATCCCGACGTTCTGGCTTGCTGCAGCCTCCAGGGAAACGGCCTTTTTTAAGGTTGTGCGATCAATGTATCGCACAACGTTAAAAACCGGATAATGACGAGACTTGTGGAACCAAGTCTCATCATTATCCGAGGTACTAGCGTACTCCAATTTTATGGATAAAGCTCAATTTCTGAAGAAGATCAGTTTTAGAGATCCTCTGTCCCCATGGAAAGAGCCATAGCTGTTTTCCAGCTTTGGAGCTTAGTGTATTCAGAAGAGAAAGTAATTGAAGTATTAGGATGGGGAGAGAGGAGCCCCTGAATCCACAAAATCCTAAACTTTCCCTATCTATGATTGCATTCTTAGCAGGTGGGAATTGTGGTAATAAACAATGAAATTGGTCTGAATGGTTTATTTTGCTTTCAATAAGACAAAAATAATTTAATTTAATTTAATTTTTGAATGTATATGCTGCCCTCTCAGGTTTTTAGCCCAACTCATAGCAGCTCACATCAATTGAACAATCACAATTATACAAATCATGAGATAATTAAAATAAAAATGGCAAAAATGGCTTTCTCTGGCTTTTGCTTTTCTAGGAGGATCCCAGCTTGGTTTGAATATTTAGAACAGAGATTCTCAACCTACGGCCCACAGGCTGGATACAGCAAACGGCACCACTTCATGTGGCCTACCTCCACCACATCAGGAAGTGCCATGTGGTGGAGGAAAAGCAAAATGGCTGTCCAGCCCCCAAAGTTGTCCACGGGAGTGTGACCTGGCCCCCAGCTTTAAAAGGTTGAGAACTCCTGATGTAGAAGAACTCTGACCTAGTAAAAGTCTCATTTATCTGTAGGATTGTCCTGTTAGACAAGGTTCTGTTCATCTGGGTAAAATAGCTAACCTGTAATCTATGTCACAAGGGACTGCAGTGGCTTAGTGGTTAAGACACTGAACTTGACAGCTGGAAGGTCAGCAGTTTGAGACCTGAGTGCTGCATGACAGAGTGAGCGCCCAACTCTGTCCCTGCTCCTGCCAACCTAGCAGTTCGAAAGCAAGAAATTGCAAGTAGATAAATAGGTACCACTTTGGTGGAAGGTAGGCAACGTTCTGTGCACTCTGGTGTCTAGTTATGCCTGGCACTTGTCCATAGAAATGTCTGCAAAGGCAGATAGTGCTGGTTCTTTGACTATAAACAGATGAGCACTGAACCCTAGATTTGGATACAACTGGCTCTTGAGCATGGGAGACCTATACCTAATTATCATTTATTTTTATCGCTTTCACAGCTTTGTTACATCTTATTTTACCTGCTTTTTTGTTACCTACTGCTTTTCATGGCTAGTTTATTAATATGTTAATGATTTCTAACCCATAAGTTGATGTTCCGTGAATAATATAATTATGAGATACTTCGGCAAAGGCAAAAAATATTGACCAAAACTGTGTAGCTATGTTGTCTCTTGCAAACAGCTATTTTTTGAAATGCAAAAAAATTGGTAAAAATTATATATAATCATTTTATATATAATCATTTTGGGTCAGAGACATATAGATAAGGAGCAAGATTGTATCATTATGCTTTTGAATGTGTTGCTTTTGCAAATTTTCCAAATTCATATTGAGCTTCAACTAAATCTTTCTGAAACAGAGAGGATGGTGAACTTGAAGATGGTGAAATAGATGATACTGGATTTGAAGAAGATAAAGAAGAACAAGATGCAAAAGTTGAAGATAAACAGAAAACTGAAAAAGCCCACAGAAAATCACGGAAGAAGCGCAAAAAAGAAAAAGAGAAAGAGAAGAAAAAGTCAAAACGGAGAAGACGAGAGAAGCACAAGGTTGGTGATGCTGATCAGTAGTCTGTGCAATTTGTGGGTGTAATCATGGTTATTATTTTCTTTACTTAAAACAGTGTTAATACTTTGGCATACATAGGTTTACGGGGTATAAACCTACAGGATGAGAGAGATTCTTTAAAGCAGGAGTTCTCAACCTTTTTAAGTTGGGTGCTGGGTTACGCTCCCTCAGACAGCTTCAGGGGCCAGACAGCCATTTTGCCCTTCCTCCACCACATGGCACTTCCTGGTGTGGTGGAGGTGGTTGTGGGCCACATGAAATAGTGTCACAGGCCATAGGTTGAGAATCCCTGTTTTAAAGACTACAGTGTTGCTAATCGAACCAGCCCACCAAATGATTGTATGTTGCTTCCTGCTTTCCTGGCAGATCATATGTATATCCAAGAAATCTTGGGTTAGTTATGGTTGTGTTGTAAACCTCATCAAGCACTTCGGTTTTATCACTATGTGCATATAGTTGAAAAAAAATCCATCTGAATTATTGATAGTAAAAAAAATTGTATTTGAGTTATATACATAGATATATAGATTCCAATATACAGTAATACCTCATATAACATTAATATCGAATAACACGAAAATCGCATAACATCAAGGAATCTGGGGGGAAGAATTGCATCAGATAACATTAAGATCCTATGGGATGCTTCAGATAACAACCGCGAAAGCCTGTGTGGTTACAATGTATCTCTATGGATCCGATAGAGGATCAGATAACACTAAAAATCATATAACACGAAGACTTGTGGAACCAGGTTTTAGTGTTATATGAGGTTTTACCGTACAGTAAAACCTCACATAAAGAGTGCCTCGCTTAGAGAGTAGCTCGCTTAAAGAGCAGAATTTTCTCTGAATGGTCGCCTTGCTTAACAAATAAAACCAACTAAAAACTCGCTTAACAAATAAATTGGGGTTCGCAATCCTCCCCCCAAGTCACAATTGGTCACTTACAATGGTGTTTCGCTTAAAGAGCAAACTCGCTTAAAAAGCAATCCCGTGGATCACATTATGCTCTTTAAGTGAGGTACCACTGTATCTACAATCTAATTTTCTTTTTATTCCTCTTATTTATAGTATTTTAAGTATGTATCTGCTTGTAGGGGAGATAAATAATTTCATATACATGTTCAATGTCTACAAATGATGAAACTGTTCTTACTTTTTAGCATAATTCCCCTTCCAGTGGGGATAGTTCTGATTATAGTATTGATTCTGAAGCTGAACGTACAGAAAGATCCCATAAGAAAGGATCTGGTTACTACAGAGATTATGATTCATCATTTCTTCAGGTATAATTTTCCATTATAATTAAATATACACATTCTATCACAAACTTTTTTTATTTATTTCTAAAACTATTAATTTAGGCACATGGGATTTCACCATGCATGTTGTATGTAATACAATGTTTAATTTTGATATCTATATTTCATTCCATATTTTGTGTCATGTCTGTGATGGGTACAAGCAAAAGAGAAAACATCATTGCTGTTAACTACCTAGTTTCCAGTCAGGATGAAGCAATTTTTATCCCTGTCCATTTATCAGTGTGGAAGTCTTGCTTGTATTTCTCTGTTACAGAGGAAAGAGGTGTCACTATGGGTTTCACTGATGCTTTTGCTTGCTCTTGCTCATATCAGTTATTCACAGTGTAGAGAAACTAAATATAGGTGTCTCGAGTTGCATAAACTTGACAGCTGTTTAGATATTTGTTTACATTTCTGCAGTGTTGTAGCCTAGTATCAGAGAAACATCTTTGGTTGACCACCAAATTTTTTTGTACTTACTTTACTTACTTCATTACTTAATCGCCTAGTCTTCTACCTTACAGTGTAGAGGATTCCACAAAGGATCTCCAGTGGGATTTCTCTTTCTGGTTCTTCTTTGTGTGTTCTTTTAATCAGTTAAATTGGGGTGTCCAGGTGATTGGCCCCCAGCACCCTAACTCAATGAAGGGCCTGACTTCTTAGCGCCTCTGTGCAGGCACTGTTGCTGCTTCAGGTACACTGACCTTCGTGTTTCTTACTCCCTGAGACAAAGACTTCCTTTCTTAGGATCTGCAGCTGTTAGGATTTTACTGCCCATGCTCAGTTCCCAGCAAAACTTAGGCACCACCATAATGACATCCCCCCCCCCTCCAATATGAGGACCTGTCTACTGAGATTTGCCTGAGTGCGAACAACTACAGCCAAAGACCCCTGTTTACCCCCAGCTGGTTTTTGTTTGTTTGTAATAATATAAATCTCACTCTTCACTTCTTGATTTGAAGAGTTTTTATGGTTTCATATAACAGGTTATATGAATGACTCAAGTGTATAGCTTGTAGAATTAAATGGAACAATTTCCATTGGCTGCTTACTGTTCAGATTTGTTTGTTTCTTTGATGCCTGATTAGTGAGCCCACTACAATAATACAGTTCAGGGCATCTTAAATTGTTTAATTACTACTCTTGTTTTATAACACTGCCACAAGTGTAATAGCTTCCAAAAACAAATCTTAATCAGGATAGACAAGTACATAGATGCTATGCTGTATGTTTTCTTTAAGTCACAATACATAAAAATGGTAGAGCACAAGCGTTTCCTTTACGTTAAAATATGGTCAATTCTGACATGTCCAGTTAAGTATAGGACAGTTCTTGGAGAACTACTGTTGATCGGAGCAGATGGTATTGGAACTTGTATGCTAATATAGTTTCCATTGCAATTCTTTTTCATCTAGCATGGCCATGTTTCAGGAAAATATATCTCTTCACAGAAAATGCAGCATAATAAAAAATTAAAAAACAAAGACTATGATAATTATAGTGATGACTTTGGCTACAATGAGGATGAAAAGGAGGATTTTGCTGATCAACTAAAACAATATAGATATGCTAAAGAGACATCAAACAATGATATAGAAGCTCCAGTTTTGAAAGAATCTGTGAAAAAACAGGGAATGAAAGGTATTCAGAAAGGTAAGTCAAGTGTGTAAGAATAAATTAATTTGAGCCTGGAAACCAGCCTATATATAATGGAATTGTTGTATTTTCCAGTGATACCATGCTTAGAAGAAATAGTTTTCATTCTTTGTGTGGGTGCGTCCAATTCTGGGGTCATCACTGCAGGCCGGATGGAATTGCATCAATGTCCAGGTCTGGTCTGCAGGGTGTAGGTTGTGAACCCCTGTCCTAGAGCTAAAAGAGCCATTTGGCCCCTCCCCATCTCTTGTCTCATTAACCCCCCCACAGTCTGCCACAGTATTTACTCAAGTGACCAAAAAGAACTAAGGAAAGCCTTTGGGCAGGAGTTGAGAAGGGTGGGCCAAATGGCTCTTTTAGGTCTAGATTCGGTTCCAGCCATGCTCACACCTGCAAAGTTAACCTTTTCATGTGAATTCACATGACCACTCAAAGAACCACAGGTATAGGTAAGCAAATTATCCAAATTGATTGTACTTTTTAACTGTCCATTTAATTTTCAATCTGTGTTAGTTATTCAGTGAGTTGTACTTCTCTGCCTTTTATTCTGGAAAACCAGCATCCACATATAGTCAGATACAATTTTTAAAATGAAATTAAAACAGAAAGAAGGAAAGAAAAGGTAAATATGAAAAACAAAATCTAGTTATAGGTAGCTGTAAGGGAGAAGGCAATTCTTTAGATACCATCAGCATTATCAATTCATTGTCTATTTTGCACTATGTGGCTATGATCAGGTAACAAATTATTAATAAGAGCTAGTGGCGCAGTGGATAAACTGCTGTTTTGCAACCAAAAGGTTGAGTTCAATCCTAACCAGGGCTCAAGGTTGGCTCAACCTTCCATCCTTCTGAGGTCAATAAAATGAGTACACAGCATGTTGAGGGCAAAATGCTAATTAACTTGTGAACCACCTAGAGAGTGCACTACGTGCTATGGAGCAGTATATAAGTGTAATTGCTTTGATTGTTTTAGTTATCTCAGCTGAAATACCGCAAAAGGTAAGAGAATTTAGAGGAAATCTAATTGAGTCATGAAGTGCTTCCCATCTGCTTCTTTACTTTGATTCCCCTTTTTTCTTTTATAAATGGCATGGAATTTTAAAGTTGCGTATGTTCCTGTTGTATCTCTTTATTTTTGTTTTTTATTTTGCTTTCTCCCCCCCCCCTCTGATAAATTTATCTAAGTTAAAATATCTTCCTCCAATTTTTTTATCCTGTCTTCTACCATTTCAAGTTTTGTCCCAATGGCCTTAGTAAAATTAGCTATGAGATCTCTCATCTCCTGCTGACCTTTCAATAGATCCTCTTTATCTTGCTTCCTAAACTTATCAGTTTGATGAAGATAACTTTCCATCCTATCCATTCTTTGCTCTATTTTTGTTAAGGCCTCAATTGTTCCCCCTTGAATATCTTGACCCATCGATTCCTTGACTTTCCCTTTTAAACTTTGAACTTTCCCTTTCATCATTTCCTTATCCATATCAATATCTGTATCACAGTCCATTCGGGTCAATCTGTTAAAGTTTCTGTCAGATGATTTCTCTTTGGGCAATCTCTTCCAAATAGTTTTGGGATCTTTTGGGTGGCGTTGGCTCATTCACTCCCCTTCCTTTCACTCCACTTATTTCATCACTTTCCTGGTAATATCTTTTAGGTGTTCCAATCAAAGTCACAAACTTAGTACCTTCAGCTCTTAAAAGAGGCTGCTATTAAATAAACTACTACAAGTCTGCTAGAGTACTTTGTCTTTTCAGTTAAATAATTCTTCTTTTTAGCCAATTATAATTCTTCTTTTCAATCAGTTATGTCCATTGTCTGCCTCTGGCCGCTCCCAGCATCCACTGCTTATTAGTTATAGAACAAAACCACTGGCAGTGATGAGTTCCCTTTAACCACCGTGATATTAATAGTGAACCAAATCACCTGCAGGGCTTCAAACTCCTGGTACTGTGAGTAGCAGATGATGGTTTCCACCAGTTCCAAATTGCATAGGATTGCCTTTACTCTTCTCTTATTCCTTCTACAAAGTTCAAACAAACCCAAGCATTACTCAGGCAGGACTCAAGAGGGACTTGCTCTCTATTTCCACAAGAGGGCCTCGTTGTACAAGCCTGAGGTCTGGGCGTCTGATTTTCCGTCTCTCCAATTTCAAACACTCCAAACGCCTTCGTTCCTTCATTCCTCGGAGATGCCCCAAAGGAGCCCTCTCAAGCTCTACCCTGGTCCGACTCCTCCTGTTTGAATTCCCAAGTAACCCACAGCTTCCCTCCTTGTCCCGTCACGTCTGAGACCCTCTCCTTAGGAGGACTCGCAACGGCCGGTAACCAAAGGGAATATAGGATTATACCTCCAACGCTGCCAGGGACCGAGTTGTTTAGTTACTTTGCTGTAATGCCCACCTCCACGAATGCTCTGCGAACTCCGGTCTGTTCCCTTTCTTCTGTTGTTTGTACACCTCCGTTCGCCTTTGCTGCCCAGCAACTCTCGTTTTCTCCGGCTCCTCTCTCTGTTTATTCTGCTTTACTTTACTTTCTGTGTTTAACTTTATGAGTCCCAATCCTAATCCAACTCTGACCTCACTTATTACTTTTTCTATGCACATTAACATTATTTAATCACATCTTTTCTTTCGCCTTCTCCTCGAGCTCTCAATAACGCGTCCTCTCACTCCGACATCTTGACCGGAATCAATGAAAGCAAGCTCGGTTCAAACGGACCTACAGGCTATAAGAGAGAAGGATAGAGAAAGGGATGTTAGGATTCAACAACAAGATGACAGGTTATATACTTTGGAAAATTCTGTTCATCAGAAAAACATTATTATTAAGGGCTTCCCAGAATCAAAATCAGAACACTTAAGATCGAGAGTATTGAAATGGTTGCAGGAACTAAAATTGGAAAGGACAGTACAAGAAGAGGACATTATGACGGTATTTAGAATAGGAAAAACATTAAAAGGGAGTGCTCCTAGATATATAGTGTTAAAATTCTCTAATCTTGAGGTTAAAATACGGGTCATGGGATACATACGAAGACTGGGTAATGATGCACTAAATTATGAAGGTAATGGACTAGTTGTGTTCCATGATTTATCCCAGGAGGAAAGGACGTGGAGAAAAAAAAATTAAAACCTTTAACTGGTTTTCTGATAAGCAAAGGAGTAAAGTATAATTGGATTCCACTGCAAAAACTTAAGTTTTTTTACTCAGGGAAAATTTCAGTTATTAGTAAACAAATTGATGCATTAGATATCTTGGAATCAAGTGGTTTGATTAAGGAAGGATCAGAGGAATGGAACAAGCTAAAAGAAGAATTGATAGGTTCAGGGGGACAAAGCCCTAAGTAATAATTAAGGACATTAAGAAGTATTTAGTTCCTGCTCCATTTTAGTCTCTATTTTATGCTCGCTCACTGCAAATAAGGTTTAAAGCGTTTGTTAAAATAATAGCGCCGACCTCATTAGCGTCCCAACTTTCTCATTCTCTTTACACCAATTTGGTATAGAGGGAAAGCCGTCATTGTGAAGTCCAAACCCCCCATACTCCACATAGGAGGTAACCTTCAAAGAAGTATAGAAGGTAGGGGGATATAAGTTTGAAATTTGTTGTCACTGTTGTGTTAGTTGTTTTGCTGTTATTGGTTTTGTTGTAATTAAGAATTGGTGCTGAAGTTTTAGGTAACCCCCTGGGTGAGGAAAAGATTTGGTTGGAGGCGGTTAAGAGCACCTATCATAATTTGGTTCAAAATGTCGAAAAGAATAAAAATTGTAACCTGGAATGTGAAGGGTACTTCTTCCCAGATCAAGAGAAAGCGCATAGAACATAGTCTTAAGAAACAGAACGCAGACATCATCTTTCTTCAGGAAACGCACCAGAAAACTGATCACAACAATAATTTATTTTTAAAAGACATAGATATATATGAGAAAGCTTTTGGCACCTCCAAATCAAGGGGGGTGGCGATCCTTATATCAAAAAAGGCTGGTTTCTCAATAGATAAAAGTGTAAAAGATGAACAAGGAAGATATTTAATTTTAAAAGGGAAACTGGGGGAAGAAGAATGTACACTTGTGAACATGTATGCACCTAATTCAGCTCAAGAAGTGTTTTTGGAAAAAATGAAAAATATAATACAGAATGTGTCTAGCAAGAATGTGATAATAGCTGGTGATATGAATCTTATAAGAGCAGACATTGATACTTCCAATATAACAAGAAGAGGTAGAGAACAGAAGAAATCGGCCCTAGATCAATGGTTGGAGGCTTTAGGTATGAATGATTCATGGAGAACATTAAAAGGTAGTGAACAATTATACACCTTTTATTCACAATCACATAAATCCTATTCAAAGCAAGATTATATATTTGTGTCTAATAGCTTAGTAAATTGTTTAGAAGATGCATCCAGTGGAATTTTTAAGGTTTCTGATCACTCGATGTTCATAGTGGAAATGAAGTTTAAATTAGACCATAAACAACAAAGGGTCTGGAGGTTTGATGAGAGATTAATCAAGAATGAAAAGATAAAAGAAAGGTTGAGGAAAAAATGGATAGAAAACTGGGACATCAATGATACAGGCGAGGTTAGCTTCCATATTTTATGGGATGCTATGAAGGCAACTTTTAGAGGGGACTGCATCAAGGAATCAATAACAGAAAATAGAAACATGAGAAAGAGTCAAGAGGACTTAGAGAATAAGATAAAACAATTGGAAGGTGAACACGCGAGGACGTTGAGAAATGATTTATACCAGAAATTACAGATTTTGAGGAAGGAATTATTAGGGCAGGAGATGGAAAAGGTCAGAAAAGATTTAATATATTTGGGAAGAGATAACTTTGAGTTCAATAATAAAAACACTAAGAGATTAGCTAAAGCAGCTAGAGAGAAGAAAACTAAAAGAGAAATAAAGGTTTTAGTGGACAAAGGAGGGAAAAGATGCAATAAAATGGAGGAAAAACTAAAGATAGTGGAGGACTTCTATAAGGATTTGTATAGCTGCAAACAAATTGATTCAACAAAGCTAAAGGATTACTTGACTAGGCATTTAAAAATGAAAATAAAAGAAACACACAAAAATTTAATGGAAGAAAAGATTGAAGAAGCAGAGATAGAGGCGGTTATTATGAAATTGAAATTGGGAAAAACACCAGGTGAGGATGGTTTCACAAATGAGTTTTACAGAGGATTTAAGGATCTGATTATCCCAAAATTAAAAAGATTATATAATTATATTTTAGAGGGTGGTGAAATTCCAGATTCCTGGACCCATTCAATTATTGTGTTACTATTAAAACCCAACAAAAATGAAGAGAAGATGGAGTCATATAGACCAATTGCCCTTTTAAATCAGGAAGCCAAGATTTTTTCCTCCATTCTGGTGAACAGAATGAATAAATTTATACATTACTACCTGCATGAAGATCAAGCAGGATTTGTGAAGGGCAGACACATGGAAACATTAATTACTAGAGTATTGAATATTCTAAATTCAATTAAACAAAAGAAAGAAAAAACATGTTTTTTGTCTTTGGATATCTACAAAGCTTTTGACTCCATCCAGTGGCAAACAATCAAAGAAATAATAAAAATCATGGGATTTGGAGGAAAATTCATACACACTATTAATCAACTTTATAATCGGGCTCAAACAAGGATAAAAATAAATCAAAATTTTACAGAAAATGTTGAGATTCAAGCAGGCACCAGACAGGGATGCCCATTGTCCCCTGCCTTGTTCATTTTTGCAATGGAAGCTCTAGCGAATGCAATTAGAAATGATGATAGGATTAAAGGGGTAGATAACAAGAAGATAAATATGTATGCTGACGATACCCTTCTGGTACTAAAAGATCCTAGAAATGCTATAGGTTTGGTTAAAGAGCATTTAAATAGCTTTGAAAAGATTTCAGGTCTAAAAATTAATTGGGAGAAAACAGAAATAATAGCATGCAACCATAGCAAAAAGGAAAAGGAAGAAATAAAGAAATTATATAACCTACAAATTAAGGATAGACTAAAATATTTAGGGATCTACATAGTGGATGATTTTAAACAAATTAAAAAAATAAATTTTGAAAAACTTAAGAATGAGGTTAAATTAATCATAACAAAGTTGAGGAAATTAAACCTATCATGGTTTGGAAGGGTAAACATCAGCAAAATGAAAATTGTACCAAAAATAAATTTTTTATTAGGGAACCTCCCAATTAAGATAAATGAAAAAGAGCTGAAGGAATGGCAAAAAATAATAGACAGGTTTTGTAATGAAGAAAAAAACCCCAGGATAGCGAAATCATTATGGTATCAACATCAGAAAGACGGTGGATTGGGTATCCCGAATATAACTAATTATTATAAGGCCTTTCAATTGAAACGTATAGCAAATTTGTTAACACAGGATTTGGTAAAGACAGTAGAGAGAGACAGGTTAGAATACAATAGATATAAAGGAAGCCTGTTTCTAACAAATCAAGAGAAAAAAGTCAAGATCAATAGTAAAACTTTAAAAGATTTATATTTATTCTGGAAAGGAATGAAAAAAACTATGTCACCAGGGGATTCTCCAGTATTAGAACTTGTAGATTTACCGGATTTTCCATTAACCTTAAACAATGAAAAGAAAACAAAATTAACTCGGGAGAAGGTATTGCTTTTAAGCCAGTGGATTGCATCCTGCGGGGAACAGCAAAGAAGAAAAATGATATATACCAGTTTAAATCTGAATTGGTTTCAGGAAAAACAAATGGAAGAATGGGATAGGAAACAGAGATTAAAAAATTATATAGGGAGAGAAATAACTCCTTTTGAGGAGATTATACACAAACTAAAGAAGGGGTTAACCCCGGAAAAAGGATTAGTTGGCAAAATGTATAGGATAATTAATAAAAACGAACGACCGCAAAAAATACTAAAAGAATCATGGGAAAAGGACTTAGGTATTGTAATATGTGATAAAGAATGGAAACGGAAATGGAACCAAAGATTAATGAAAGTACTTTCTATAAAAGAGAAAGAACACAACTGTAAAATATTATGGAAATGGTACACCACCCCTATACGCTTATGGCAAATGGGAAAGGCTGAAACAAACCTATGTTGGAGGTGTGGTAAAGAACCTGGAACGTATACTCATATGTGGTGGTCGTGTGAATTTGCAAACAAATTTTGGAAAATGATAGAAAAAGAGCTAGGAAAGATTATGTCTTCTGAGATTAGGTTATCTGCTAAAACTGTGTTACTGGGGGAAACAGATGAAGTGAAGATAAGTGAGAATAAGAAAGAGTTAATGATCACCTTACTATCTGTGGCGAGACAATTAATTGCTGCTGAATGGAAAAATAAGTTTATAATTGAAAAAGGGAAATGGTATAATATGGCATGGCATTTAGCTCTCAATGACAAATTAACAAATGAAATAAAGATTAGAAGAGGTTTAAACATTAAAAATGTATTTTGGGAAATTTGGGAACCATTCGTTATATTTGGTATGACTAGTAATGAAGGCATTAAACCAAGCCAAGAAATGTTGAAGTTTTGGCAGAATTGAGATTTCAATATCTACAAGATACTCAACTTATCTGGGATTATATGTACAATATGAGCTGGCATGATTTATGTGCTTTGTTTACAAGTTAGTATGGGAATGGGTGGGTGTATTCGCAGTTGTCATCAGATGTACAATTTTGGCTTTTGTTTATTGTTTATTCATTTATTTTATGTTATAATATTGTCTTATATGTTTGTCGCAATATACATGTGTTAATAAAAAATATGTATTAAAAAAAATATCTTTTTGTAATTTACTTGCCATATATCCCTCCATTAACCGTGTTGGGGGGAAATCTGTTATAAATTCCTCTCATCAGTGTAACCTAAATATAAATATGTTTGTCATTATAACAAATTCTTAAAAATTTCAAGGCAGATGGGAATATATCCTTGAAATATAAACAATTCAGCAAGTGTTTTAGTTCTAACCTGCCATATTGAAAGAAATCTTATGAGAGCCATTCACTGTCGCATTGTAGATTGTTAAATATACTGTGCATATATTGTTCATTTTCATACTGTACTCTTCTAGTTAAACAGTTTGAAATATGTGATGTTGGGCTTTTTTAAGGTTCTGGTCAAACTAGCAATAGTTATTGTATTGGCCGAGGACGTGGCATGCAAAAGAAATTAAAGCGCAAAGACCGTGGAAGAGGACGAGGGATGATTAAAGGATCTGAAGAGGTAAATGGAATTGAAGTAGCTTACATTATTTTGGCACGTAATGGTTTTTATTTAGTTTTCTATGGCAGTGTTAGTTGCAAAAAACAGTATTGGTAAATTTGGAATAAGTAGGCCTGGCCACATTAAGCAGCTTGGGTATTGTGGCCTAATAAAGCAGGCATTATGTAATTAACGTTTGATGTATCTGAACTGGAAGCAGGGATAATTCAAGTTTTATGCCTGGAAGAATATAAGACAAAAATCCCTGTGGGGAAATCGTATAATGAAAAAAATTTCACTAAGCAGTTTGTCCCATAGAAATTTTCGTTATATGATTTTTTCCCATAGGGAGCGCTATTTTGCATAGCAAAAATCTTCATTATATGAGGCACCATCCCCCCCCCCAATTCTTTTCGTTATGAAGTTTTTTCACTATAGGGGACATTTGTTATACGATGTTCCACTGTACTATAAACAAGCAATGTAGGCGAAGTTAATGAGTAAAAAAAGTCTTCTGGAATAGTTTTGAGTTTCGATCTGGCCTTTAGGAAGTGTGTGAAGACCTGGCTGGCAGGACAAGTGTGGGTTAGTGATGGTTCACTGTCCTCTCCCCGCTGGCTTATCTAATATCTTATAGCCACCCTCTCTCTATTTTATGAAGGAATAGTGGTTTTAAATTGTTTTTAGTTTTTTAAACTGTATTGAATTTGTGGTTTTATATGTTTTTATATGATGCATTTGTAATCCGCCCTAAATCGCCCTGGTGAGTAGGGCAGAATATAAATTTGAATAAATAAAATAATAAATTCTCTCATCATTGCCTTTTATACAAAAGAAAAATACCAGCATTCTTTACAACCAGTATTGTGTTCTTTATTCCAAGTTAAAGCTGTTCATAAATCCTTCCTCATAAAAGCACAGGAAACTCATGTATGACTGATCAGTTCTAACATGAATATCGGTGGATCATGCTAATTAATATTAATGATTCATTGGACAGCTTTCCCTTGTTGTTTTCTGTCATTTGAATGCTGTAATTGTTTTGTTCTCTGCTGACACTTGAATAAATAACGTGTTTAAAAAGGATATTTATATTTATAGGACATGAAGCCAGTGAAGAAGTGGCCAACTATGAGTCAGGCATTCATAAACCAGCATACTGTGGAACACAAAGGAAAACAAATTTGTAAATATTTCCTAGAGGCAAGATGTATTAAGGTGAATATATAATCATAGTGTCTTTTGGAAGATGTGAGGAATGTATGATTTTTATTCCAGGTTTTTTTTAAATACTGTACCGACACAGGACTTTTCAGTCCTGTATTTGTAATATACTGTACTCGGTATAAAAAGTAGAATAAACTACTTATCATAGATCTTCAGAAAAAGCTATGTTAAAATGATAGGTGTATATAGTACCTATAAAATCCACTGTTAGCTTCATATTTAGTATTGGTTGATTGTGATATAAAAGGATGTTGTGATCTTTTCTTTAAAGGATTTTGATAGTTTTGCTCATACAATTTTATTCTAATTATCTGATATTATGCATGCACTTTTGTCAGTAGAGATGCGTAAGCAGCTCTGTGAATTATTTGAGAAAATGAGATACTGCCTATACATGCTGAGCAACTAATAACAGTAATTGTGTACTGTTCTCTCTATTCTAACTTACCCTTTCTGGAGTTTTCTTGGTAGACAGCACTCAGAAGTAGATTAGCATTTCCTTCTTGGGGGAAAGGCTTACACAGGGTGGCTCTGCTCCCAGGAGGCACAGTGGGGAATTGAACTTGTAACCCATTTGTAATTCACTGAGCTATCCAGCCAGCTTCTAAGCAGCTACAACCTGCTTAATTGCCATGTAGATACAGTTTTATGTTATCCTTTGGGTGCTGTTTAGTGTGTTTTTTCCACTGGTACAGTTATTTCTGTTAGTGGACATAGGAGAAGGATAACACACACACACACCTTTCTATATACCTCAAAACCTGCTACAGATCAGATGTGGAAGTGGCAGAAGAAGGAGCGCAGTGGGAGGAGGGGGTGGGGAGTCATTAGCAGGCATCAGCTCAGAAGATACCAGCTTCTGCTCACAGTATTTTTTATGATTTATTTGCTTAGTGTTTTTGTTTCTTACATAACTTTTAATTTCAGCCTGTGGAAAAGAGATAGATGAAAAGCAAATTGTACTATTTCTCTGGAATTAGACATATCAGAAAACAAAAAATTCAGCATACAAATAGAAATCCTGGCTTAAAAAATCAACATACAAATTTTTAATAGGAAAAATTCGACATACAAAAAAATAAGGTGACAGCTATTGGACACGAATGATAATGCAACGTGTTTTTGACATACAAATAACTTCGTGGGACAGGAAAAAAATCATATGTAGAGGTTTTACTGTACATTCATCTGTTGGACACCCATCTCAAAGGTTAGAATATTAACCAGGGGTTAATGGGACATTATCAAATTTGATACGCAGATTGTTATATGCTGCTGTATAATGTTTTGTTAAATTTTACTCCTGTAAAATTCTTTCACAACATGTCTCACAGAACAAAGGATGTGCTCACACAGTAACACAAAGGTTAAACTCATTAGCATATTTTCAATGTCAGGTATTTCTTTTGTATCTTCCCAATGTTACAATTGAAAAGGGGACATTTAGAACTAATCCGAATAACAACCAGAGATAATTTGCTACTGCTAGCTGTAAGAAGCTGTATTGATTTGCATACTTATCTATCATGTTGATTAATCACTCTTTTGTTGTTCAGTCACATAGTCGATTCCGACCCTTTGTGACCCCATGGACCACTGTCTGTCAGGCACTTCTGTCCTCCACCATCCTCCTCAACTCGCTCAGTTCTGTGCCCATTGTCTCTACAATACCATCTAACCATCTCATTTTTGGCCGTCCTCTTTTTCTTTTGCCCTCCACCTTTCTAAGCATCAAGGCTTTCTCAAGTGAATCCTCTCTTCTCATTTGATGTCCAAAGTACTTTAGCTTCATCTTTACTATTTGACCTTCTAAGGAGAAGTCAGGGTTGATTTCTTCTAAGATTGACCTATTTGTTCTCCTCGCTGTCCAGGGACTCTCAAAACTCTCCTCCAGCACCACATCTCAAAGGCATCTATTCTTCTGCGCTCAGCTTTCCTAATGGTCCAGCTCTCACAACCATACATTGCCACCGGGAATACCATTGCTTTGACTAGATTAATTTTTGTTTGCAATGTGATGTCTCTACTTTTCACTATGTTTCCCAGGTTTCTCATCACTTGCATCCCAAGAATCAGTGGCCTTTTTATTTCATGGCTGCAATCACCATCTGCAGTGAGCTTTGATCCTAAGAAAGTAAACTCTGTCACTGCTTCTACTTCTTCCCCATCTATTTTCCAGGGACTGATAGGGCCTGTTGCCATTATCTTGGTTTTCTTTCTATTGAGTCTCAAGCCAGTTTTTGCACTCTCTTCTTTCAACTTAATCAGGAGCTTCTTTAAGTCCTCACTTTCTGCCATTAGGTGGTATCATCTGCCTATCTCAAATTGTTGATGTTTCTCCCAACAATTTTGATCGCAAATTGTGATTCCTCCGTCCATGCATTGCACATTATGTGCTCTGTGTACAAGTTGAATAAGCAGGGTGACAAAATGCAGCCTTGTCTTACTCCTTTTCCTATTCCAAACCACTCTGTCCTTCTGTATTCTTTCCTAACTGTTGCTTCTTGATTCGTGTACAGATTTCTCATGAGGTATATAAGGTGCTCTGGTATTCCCATCTCTTTAATTACTTGCCACATTTTGTTGTGATCCCACACTCAAAGGCCTTAGTGTAATCAATGAAACAGAAGTAGATTTGTTTCTGATATTCCTTTGTTTTTTCCATGATCCAACATGTGTTAGCAATTTGGTCTCTAGTTCCCCTTTCTCTTCTGAACCTCGCCTGCACTTCTGGTAATTCTCTCTCCACGTGCTGCTGCAGTCTATCCTGTATTATCTTGAATATCACCTTGCTAGCGTGTAGGATGAGTGCAATTCGATAATTTGAACATTGTTTGGCATTACCCTTTTTGGGGATTGGACCATATACTGATCTTTTCCAATCCTGTGGCCATTGTTGTGTTTTCCAAATCTGCTGGCATATAGAATGTAATAATTTGATTCCATTATCTTTTAGGGCTTTGAAAAGTTCAACTTGGATACCATCATCTCCACTGGGTTTGTTACTTGCAGTGCTTTTTTAGGGCCTTTCTGACTTCACTCTCTAGGATGTCTGGCTCAAATTCAATTTCTTCATCATTGCTATTATCAGGAGTGTTGAGGTCCTTTTTGTAGAGTTCCTCTGTGTACTCTTTCCAACTTTTCTTAATCTCTTCTGCATCAGCTAACTTCTTGCCGTCTTTGTCCCTTATCATGGACATTTTTGCTTTAAACGTTGATTTCCCCAATTTTATTGAAAAGATATCTAGTCCTCCCCCTTATGTTGTTTTGTGTTGTTTTCTTCTATTTCTTTGAACTGTTCATTCACTCTATGCTTCTGTATTATTTATTATTTCATTATTTCAAATTTATACCCTGCCCTACTCAGGTAAACCTGACTCTAGATGGCTTACATATTATAAAAGTAACAGGATTACAGTCACAAATTCCACATTATCATAATCACAATCATCACAGTATCAGAATATATATACACACGCACAGTAACAATAAAAGAGTATTAATATCACAATAAAATGTTACATAAAAGTATTACAAAAAACAACAGCAAAAACAACATATACTGAGTCCTGCAATGATTATAAACAAAATCCTACAGAAGGTAGCTGGGAAAAGTCCAAGAAAAGTCCCAAAAAGAAATAATCCAGTCCCAGGGAGAGCCGTCCACCGCCGCGGCGTCCTTTTGAGCTGGTGCAAGGCTGGGTGGGGCGTCAGCGATGGAGTGGCCCGGGCGCCCCACAGCTGCGTAGCCTCTCCGCCCGGTGGAGAGTCCGGAGGCAAGGGTGGAGAGGTGTATCTGGTATATATAAATTCATGCCTTGAAGTCTCACTCCTATGTCTGATAAAGTGGACTTGATCCATGAAAGCTCACATTAAAAATGTAGCAGTCAGTCTTTAAAGTGCTGCAGCATTTTTGTTTCGTTTTCTGATATGCCTGAAACACAGACTAACATGGCTACCATTCCAAAAAATTATCTAGAATCATTGTCATTGTAAATTCAACTTGAAATATACAATTTCATAGACCTTAATACATTTTCTTTTTATTCACACAGGGAGACCAATGTAAATTTGATCATGATGCAGAAATAGAGAAGAAAAAGGAAATCTGCAAGTTTTATATACAGGGCTATTGTTCCAAAGGGGAGAAATGCATTTACATGCATAATATCCTTTGACAAAAAAATTCTAGTAATTAAAGCTGTTATAGGTATTCTGTAAAAGTAATCACTGTACCTGTGAAGTCAACTGATATTTTTCAGACATCAGGTATCATTTCAGAAGTTCATGCCCATGGATGTCACAGGAATCAAATATTTTTAAAATAATAAATTAATGGATGAAAGGAGAAAAATGTGTTCAAAAGCTTAGTTGAGTTTGATCCATCCCATCCCATAGGAAGTTATGTATAGGAAACCCATTGAGCCAAACCCCATCAGTGAAAAGTGATCCCACACCAGTGGATTGAACATTTGTACACCATTTTCAGAGTACTTCCCAGTGACTGTCAAAATTATAAGCTTGTTGCTTGTTCTGTTACAAATAAATTTATTAAAAGTCCTAAATATTAGTTCACATGAATTTCCTTGCAAGTTCTATCACACAGGAGCTAAATGCTATCATGGTGACAATTGCAAATTTTCTCATGATCCACTAACTAAGGACACAAAAGAACTACTTGATAAGGTAGGTAATTTTCCTTTTATCAATGGAATATGCAGCTTCCTACTTCTATCATGAAGATACTGTTTCCTGCGACTGTTTTCCAAAAGTGAAACAATCCAGCAGTTATCCAGTTCTCATCAGACTTTTCCAGGAAATGTAGGCATGTTCACCAAGAACTGAGTTGTACATAAATTACTATGTAACAATGACACATTGTTCCCATTCTGTAGACCCATTTCTCACTATAAAAAGTTAGAATGCCATTTTCTAACTGTTTTCATACATGAAGCTGTGTTCTGCCTTAAGACCACGCCGTTAAAGATGTACCTAGTGAGTCTGTGACCATGTATGAGATGAGACCTACTTTGCTACTGTAACAAAGTCTAGTGAAGGAATATCTAAGGCTGCAGATAGCTCAAATAAAGTAATTACTTTTGTCGTTACTACCTGTGGCATGTGGTAAGCTGAGGTAGCTGGAATGACATCTGTTTTTATTTATATTTATACCCCGCCCTTTTCCGAGGACTCAGGGTGGTTTACAATATAAAGCAATTAAAACACATCACTTACAATCAAAGATTTGAAATTAAGGATTAAAAGATTTAAAAGTTAAATTAAAAAACCACAACCGGGGCAGAGAGATGGGGTTATTCACAGGAGCCAGCCAATCGAGCTGACCGCCTGGCCCACACCCCACACATTCCCCCCAGCCAGGTCTTCACCCCCTTTCTGAAGGGCAGCAGTTCTGTCTGGAGATGCAATTCACTTGGCAGGAGGTTCCAAAGGACCAGAGTGGACACACAAGCTTTTAAAAGCGGTTCTCCATTACAATACGTACAGTATTTAGCTTTAGATATCCCTTCCATGTTATATCTTGTTTGACCCATGCAGAGAGAGCAAAAAGAATGGTACTGTATTTGACTCCCTCTTTTTTCTGCATACCCTAATAGTTATTATGTTAACTTTTTCTTTAGTCGATTCATAAATTTATAGGTTTGGGGGTCCTGTGTTATCTCGGGAGCTACCATCTTTGGTTCTGGATGGGGCTTCTTTGCCCCAAGTAGACCCAGTGTGTAACCTGGGGGTCCTCCTGGACTCGTGACTCCTGCTCAAAGAGCAGGTGGCAGTCGTGGCCAGGAGGGCTTTTGTTCAACTTCATGTCATTCACCAGTTACACCCGCTCCTAGATCGGGACTCCTTGCTCATGATCACATATGCTCTGGTCACCTCCAGACTTGATTACTGTAATGCACTCTACATGGAGCTGCCCTTGATGAACATTCGGAGACTGCAGCTGGTCCAGAATGCGGCTGCCCGGGTAGTGATGGATTGTGGGCATTATGCTCGTGCCTCACCGCTACTTTGGGAGCTGCACTGGTTGCCAGTGTGCGCCCGGGTGCAATTCAGACAGAGTTGCTGCCTTTTAGGAAGAGTGTAAAAACATGGATGGCGGGGCAGGTATTCGGCCCTGGTCACACGATGACCCCAGCCTGTTGGCTAATCTGATCCCCCCTTAATCTCAATCTTAATCTTTTAATCTTGATCTTTTAACCTGTTGAATTTTGTAATTCTTTTAAAAATATTTTAACCTAAATTTTATGGGATTTATGGCCACTGATGAATATTTATTATGGGATTATTCTTTTAATGTGTTGTTGTTTTTGTTAATCCGCCCTAAGTCACTCTGCGAGTAGGGTGGTATGTAAGTTTGAAGATAAATAAATAAATAAAAGTAAATACTGTGTAGAAAGAAAGCTCAGTAGATCCCTATCTTCCTTCAACTGCACAAGCTTTATGTATTCCAGATGCACATGCCAATAAATTGAGTGACATTTCAGATGTAAGTCTTGACCTTTCACCTTTGCTTATTTATTTTGGCCAGTATCCTATTTGGAATGGAAAGGTGGTTGTGTAAGTTTTCTCCACACTGACAAGTCCTGTATTATTTATTTATTTATTAGATTTGTATGCTGCTCTCCTTGCCAAGGCAACTCAAAGCAGCTAACAATATTACAACAATTCTACAATTTAACATATAAATACAACTTGGTAAAAATAATACAGGGAAGTACAATACAAAAAATTCAGTTAAAAAAAATTCAGCAGCAAAAAATGAAGAAAAAACAACAGACAAGCCCACTATTACATGACCAGTCATACAGTTTCATGATCAGTTGTGTAATCAGTGTGAGATCCGTTATCTCAAAGTGGATCTGGTCAGAGCAGAGGGAATACTTAAGCCACTACTTTTTCTAATGCTGATATTCAGTTTTGTCAAGATTTCACAAATGCCAACCAGTCAATTCAATTCTGTGCATTGCTGGCTTCAGACTTATACATGAGAAAACAAACCTCTCTCATACTAATCTCAAATTCTAAGTTTGAAATAGAGGCTGACCTTTTTTTTGTTTTGTGTAAGTGCAAACCCAAATCAACCTTAACTGGTGCTAACATAAATAAACTTCATTTTCGTTAAAATGTGGTTATTCACCAGAACCTGTGTAGTTTAAAGATCATAGTTTTAACAGACCACAGAAGGCTGTCTGGTGTTGGTTTTTAAATATACAGTACATAGTTTTTATGGCTTTAAACTGTTTTAAGATACAAAATTTTAACATTGTTTTTGTTGTACTTTGTCCTGAAACCTTCATATGTAGGATGGAATGTAAGTGCCTTAAAAACATAAATTTAACTAATGAGAAGTTCATAAAATCTGAGAGAGCCCTATTCATCTCCTGCTCTAATAAGAAGGATGAGGTTATTGAACCCTGCCCATTTAATTGTTTTCTGTTGAGGGACCCCTCACTCTGTTTTTTAAACTCTGGTCACTAATGACAGTGAGTTCAGATGATGGACTATAGGGTCTGCTTGAGCTACAGGTTTAGGATATACTGTGCCAATATCTAGACCTTTATAACCTAGGAGGGAGTTTGAAACAGGATTGTAAATCACTGAGATTAATTGGGGGTTTATTTGAGATAAATTGTTGGTATTTTACTGTTGTTCAGATTATGTCATATCCTAAACCTCCAGAACCAGACAACTTAGAATCCCACGAAATACATGTATGGTGAGTTTCTGTAATTTATCACCAAAATATTAAAACTTTTGTAATTTAAATGTCCTACTGTGTTTTTAAGGTTTTGAATACTGAAGATGAACCACAGAATGATGATGAGAGAGAAGTGGAAGAACTTCGGAAACGTGGCATAGTTCCTCTTCCTAAGCCACCTCCAGGAGTTGGACTTTTACCAACCCCACCAGAGCCGTATTCATTTACAGAGGAAGATGAAGAAAGTTTTCAGGATCCCTCTGGTGAATTCAAGAAAATCCCTTCTCTCTTTGAAATAGTAGTGAAACCTACTGTGGATTTAGCACACAAAATCGGAAAAACGTAAGTTGTCAAAATTACATGCAGTTTAATAAGTCTGTTAGGAAATTCAAAAAATTGGTGGTCTTCTGGGCAACTTACAGTAAAATTGTTAGAGAGTCTGTAACATAGCAAAACGTTTTTGCTTGTTTTACACCAGAAAATGGAAAATAACACAGATGCAGGTTGAACAACACTGAACTCCTTCCAACACCTGGCTGACTAGATTTATTTATTTATGAATGCATGCTCTTATGTTCTTCTCTCCAAAAGACACAACTCAAAAACAATACATAGCCCACTGAAACACTTTTGCCATATATCCTCTCCTGAATCCCTGTGGGGATGTCACACTTCACAGGGACTTAGAAAGAGAATTCCAGTGCATGAGAGCAACAGTATGGAAGGATCTTTTTGAGATTTACTCAAGCCAGACAGCTTTGGTGATCGACACCTGTAGAGGACAGTGGTTAAACTGCTGTCATGTGACCAAAAGGTTGGAAGTTTGATCCTGACCAGGGCTCAAGATTGACTAAGCCTTCCATGGTCGGTAAAATGAGCACCTATCATGTTGGGGACAAAATGCTAATTAACTTGTGAACCGCCCAGAGATTGCACTAAGCACTATGGGGTGGTATATAAGTGTGATGGTTTTACTTTGCTTTTAGAGGGACAGTTCTAGATTACTTCGGTTGACACAAAGGCATATACATGTAGAGGTGGTTTTGTAAGTATGTAGTTCCAAAGCTATGCAGGGCTTTAAAAGTAATAATTAAAACTCTGAACTGAACCTAGAAGCTAACCAGTGCATCTCATGTGATATAGGTGTTATATGATCATAATAGGAAGCATTGATTAATAGCTTTAGATGATGGATGTTATACCAGCTGTAGCATCCAGGTTTCACTCAGCCATGAAAATTTACTAAAGGAATGGCCCTGGCAAATCACTCCTAATTTATCCTGTTTGCCTTAAAAACTCTAATAGATTTGCTATAACTCAGTTCCAACTTGGCAGTATATAGCACTTATCTTTTATGATTGAACCTTCATGTAATAGCTATTGCCTGATTGGATTTGTTGTGTCATGTGCCTAGTTTTATGTGACTGGCAGCAGTCTGATTTCCATATTTGTCCAAAAATGTTCTTGACTTATTATTCTGTTTTACAGTCCACCACCGTTCTATAACAGCACATCACCCCCAGGACCAGAGTTTGAAGGAAATGAGTCACATATGTACAGTATAGAATCAAGCCCAGGACATAATGGGCCCCCAGGTTCCCCTGGGCATCCATGTACAGGTCCAGCAGGGCCACAGAGTCCACCTTTGCAGACAATGCCTCCAGGTTACTTAGGACCGCAAGGACCTATACATGGACAGCAGGGTGGTCCACCTTTAACACCCCCTGGTGCATCATACGGCTGCACAGTTGCCCAAGAGCATATGGTGAGCATGCCCAGAGACAACCATTGCCCACCACCATATCAGCAGATTCCTGGGGAGCGGCAGCCCAATACTAATTATGAGTCTCTTCAGCATCCAGCAAATTTCTATGACAATTACTATTCCCATCAAGCTGTTCATAACTTCCAGACAACTAATAATGCTGGTGGTAAGTTTTACTAGTTAAAGTTTATCTGAACAAATGTTTTTTGTTGAGAAGGTATTCTAATTGCTTATAACCTGCTAATTGTGATCCTTATCATTCAAGATTTATAATGATGGTCAGAATCCTTACGCCAACCTGTGTTAAATCCATTGGTGTAAAACTCAACAGTGAACTGTTGCTAGTTAAGAAGTTAGTGTAGGTATGTGCTCTTGACACCAGTACTTCTTAACTGGAAAATTTCCCTGCTAAAATGGCCAAAAAAATGTCATTTGCATTCTGGTCACAGTTTTGGAAAGGCCCATTATTACAATCCTAAGCTGGGAGAAAGGATGTACCTACAGCATGGATTTCTGAAGGAAGTGCAGTACAGTAATACCCCGGATAACGATTGTACCAGATAGCGCTAGAATCGGATAACAATGCAAGATTTTTGGAAAAACCTTGCATCGGATAACACGATTTTTAGCGTTATCCGGTACAATCGTGGGGGGGGTGGGGGTGTTGGATTGGGTAGACCATCTACCCAATCCACCACCACCACCCGAGCGATGGATCACTGATATTGAACTAGGAGGATCGGGGGAAAGGCATGCGGGTGCCTGCCTTTCCCCCCGACCCTAGTTCAGCCTGAGCGATCACTGGACAAAGTCTAGTGGCGCCTGGGCTAGCTAGCCCGAGCGCCACTAGACTTTGTCAACAGCGCATTTGGGCTGTGTTTGAAGCCTAGCAGCTTTGGACACAGCCCGCACGGGTTGCGGAAAAAGGCTAGCCCGGCTGGGCTGGGCTAGCCTTCTCCCGAAGCCCTTCCGCGCTGTGTCCGAAGCCCAGGGCTTTGGACACAGGCCGCAAGGGCTGCTTCCGAAGCCCTTGCAGGCTGTGTCCAAAGCCGCTGGGCTTCGGACACAGAGCGGGCACCTCGCTAAGAGCCTGGGGGGATCCCGGTGACAGGTACCTCTCTCTGGGATCTCCCTGGGCTCTTAGCAAGCCACCTTGTCTCGCCACCTGACACGAACCTTAGCTGTCAGGTGGCGAGACAAGGCAGCCGCTCGCTGCCTGTTTCCCACACCGCACTGGCCCCTTACCGCTTGCTAAGGGGCCAGTGCAGTGCGGGAAACAGGCAGCCACTGGCGCACAACAAAGCGCACAAGCGGCTGCCTTGTCTCGCCACCTGACAGCTAAGGTTCGTGTCGGGTGGCGAGACAAGGCAGCCACTCGTGCACTTTGTTGCACGCCAGCGGCTGCCTGTTTCCTGCATTGCACTGGCCCCTTAGCAAGCAGTAAGGGGCCAGTGCGGTGCGGGAAACAGGCAGGGCTCGGCTTGTCTGAAATCCCCCCCCCCTCGAGGGCGGGGGGAGTTCGGACAAGCCGACCCTTGCTCAGACGGCGGTCGTGCGCCTAACCAAGGGTCGGCTTGTCCAAAATCCCCCCCCGGGGGGGGGGATAAATTTCGGACAAGCCGACCCTTGCTTCAGCGCATGCTTTGTCCCTGACATCAGGGCTTTTTTTTTAGTGTCGTTCGATGCATGCATCGGACAACGCTAAAAATCGGATAACGTCATGACTTGTGGAACCAAGTCATAACGTTATCCGGGGTATTACTTTACATTCTGCCAGAGAGTATTACTCCCATGAAATTATAATAAAGGGGACCTCAACACCCAGGTTCACTTATGAGGAATTTGTTTCACTCAGTGTCTCCTGCCAAATATAGCTTTTAAGTTGCCTTATAAGAGTGTCTGTAGTTAGTTATTTGAATGCAGACTGATAATAAAAATCTAGTTGCCAAATTCCAAGGCCCTTGTCACAGCTTCCAAACCATTTCTCCCCCCCTCCCCAGCAGTAATATCCAGAACATACACACAATGTTATATCTTATGGACTTTCCCATAGCAATGAATGTCAGTTTGGATGATGATGATGATGATGCAGAGGAAAATCTGGTGCCAGGTTACTATCTTGGATCTGGATAGCCACAATGCTCTAGATGCCCTGTCCACACAGTTATCTGTCAAAACAGCCTTTCACCTAACCATGTTAGAACTGGGAAGGTGGCAGGGATCACCATATAGCAGCTTGGGCAGTCCCCACCCACTCTCTAGTGCAAGGGTGCCCAAACTATGGCCCATGGGCTGGATCCGGCCCCCAACGCCAATTCATCCAGCCCACGAAGCCCTCGTTCCTCCTGGAAACGGAAGTAAAATGTGCCTGATCCAGTTCCATACAGGTGTGTTTTACTTCCGTATCCAGGAGCAATGAGAGCTTCAGAGGCCGGATGAATTAGTGTTGGGGGCCAAATCTGACTCACGGGCTATAGTGAACCACGTAACCAGCCTGAACCACGTAACCAGCCTGCAGCCTGAAAAGTTTGGGCGCCCCTGCTCTAGTGTCAAAAGGTTTGGAGGAAGAGTGGTGTCTCATCACACTCACGTGAGAGTAGCACCACATTTGTCATGGTGACTGGAATTATTAAAACCTTTAGATAGAAGAAACTAAAGAGTACACTCAGAGGTTGGACCTGAAACTGCTCTGTGTTCTTGTTGACCCCACGCACTAAAAAAAAATCAAGCATCCATACATTCCACTTATTTGCTTGCCTAGTCATACTTAAACCAGTCTGGTCAGGTTATCCTGCTATGGTGTTGGATAGTAAACCACACTCCCAGTGACTCAACACCAATCATCAGATGAAAGTTAACCTAACCTGACAACACTGAGGACTAATGGCCTTGGGTGGCAAAGTCCACAAGGAAGGGTGATGGTCCCCAAGAGGATTAAATCCCACTTGAATCTTTTTGGAGGGCAGCAGCTCCACCCATACTGGCCTGAGAAGGACTTGGTGTGCCAAAAGGGCTCAGGACCAGAAAGTGACTCATGGAACTGAATCAGTTGTACGGGTGTCACACTGCGATGCAGAAGGATGGAAAGCCACTGCATTATGTTTTCAGGACAATCTTCATGGCTGATCACCATGATGATCACCAATATATTCGGAATTGGATACGGCAGAAAAAGAAGCCTAAGGTTCTTATCAACAGAAGAGAGAATGTTGGGAACTTACACTAAAGAAATAGTTTGGGTATTTTGTTACTGTTATTATTCATGTTCAGCATTGGTGTTAATTATTTGTAATGTTGAATGCAGATGGTATGTGGCAAGGAGAATTTAAAGATCACCAACCTCACCACGTTTCCTCAGATTCACATAACAGTGGAAATGAATATGAATCAGACTGTGCCACTGGAGGAGGCCACCAGTCAGCGATTAAAGTACCAGACTTTCTTCCTGCAATGCAAAAAGCTCTCTTTGTAAGGCTAAGTCAAAAGCAGCAAGATGATGGAGAGCAGATGAGCAGCCGATGTCAAAGGCTGCTGAGCAGAGAAGAAGGTATTGTTGAAATCTTCATTTCTAAAACAAAATGTTGTAAGATGGCATCTTAGATATTTGTGAATATTACCTGAGTTGTTCATATTTATTTTCTCAAATAAATGTTTTCAAACATTGTAATATCAGTTCCAGATTAGTCCAGAAAAAGTAGTTCTTGGTTTAATTCCACTATAAAGGTAAAGCAATTTCATTTCCCCCACCCTATGCCAGAGTCCAATCAGTCTAGAAAACGAAGATTATTTCTCCATTCATCTGCATTCCTCTTGCATTCACACCCGTAGCATTGTGTCTGTATTCTGCATAATGCCTATAACTGCTGACTGCGGTCTTTGTTTTTATTGGGTTGTCCAAGAAAAAGAAATGTACTTGTTTTATAAAAAATCTTTTTATACAGCACATGTTGGCAGAAGTGGCATATATTTATAGGAAGAAGGGGTGAGGGGGAAAATACCCAACCTAGAGGAGAGTTGGTGCTGGCTTTTCCTGAGAGAAGGAACATTTAAGAAAACAGACAGGCATTTTCTCCTTGGTGCTGAAATAGAGAGAGGTGTAGCAAAAGGCTGGTCTAGACTCTTCTGTTCCAGCATCATTCTCCTGCCCGCCCGCCCCTGCCCCCTCAGTTGGTATAAATGACTCTGAGGTATCCTGTGGGCTTAGACAAGAGATGAACAACACTTGGAAGCCATTCTTGCAGATCTTGGTAAATTACACGCCAGAAGTCTTTGGTAGGCACAGCTTGTGCTATTTGTACATCATTCCCATCCAGAGGCTGTTTCAAGTCAGAAGAGACCTTTTTTTACCAAACAGGAAAAGTTCCTGAAAACTTTGTTTAACCAAAAATAGGACTGAAGGAGGGCTGAAAAGCCATATATAGCCTGAGGGAAGCATTTTGTCCACTCCTGGTTTTAAAATTTTAGAACACGCCTGATTGCTGCACAAATAAAAAGGTATTTTTCCATGTAGTTGGTTAAGTTTGGTGGAAGGAATTAAAAAGTCAGTTCTTCAGATGAAAACCACTGTGCTGGGAAAAATAATTACAAATTATTATTTAATTATTTTTTCAGTATTGTATCCTACCATGCTCTTAATTGTTTTTATTATGTTGTTTTAATTGATTGTGAGCCACCCTGAAACCATCCTCCCTCAGAAAAGGAAGACATAATCCTCCCAGCCATCCTTTTCATCCTTTTTTCTTAATCCTTACATGGTTCCATTTTCTACCATAAAATACTGTAGCAGAATTGTTGCCTAGTACTTTTGTGTGCATGCATGTGTGGTGCTTTCCTTACCATTCTAACTGAAAATCAGAAATACCCTCAATTCCAGACTCTACTAAGTATTTCTGATATGTGTGTCATAGATGAGAAAAACCATAATAATAAGAATACTGTGTACCGTACAGTTTGTATAGCATTTTTATTTTATTTTTCTAGAGGATAATGTAAACTGGTACTCCAGCAGTGAGGAGGATGAAGGAAGCAGTGTTAAATCAATACTGAAGACATTAAAGAAACAAAGTGAGACGTTTATGCAGCAGCAATCAGCAGACCAGCAGCTGCGTGTTACACCCACTGACCCAAGACTTGCTAAAGAACGAGGTCCAGGAAGTCAGGCTGCTGATCCCAGGCTCAGGTCAACTTCAAGATCAAATGCTAGAAAGACGTCAGAGTCGGGACCCTCAGCAGTGGACCCAAGGCTTCCACGAGATCCTAGAATCTTAAAGGGCAATGAGCCCAGTCGTGCAAGCTCATCTGCTAGCGGAGCAAAAACAGACTTGCATCACACACATACTGGAGCCAAAGCCCCACAAAAAGGACTGGATGAAGATGAGGAGGATGGGGAACGAGAGCTGAGAGAGAGACCTTTTCTAATACCACTGGAACCTCTTCCTGGAGTAACATTACGGGATCCAAGATCTCAACTTAGACAGTTTAGCCATATTAAAATGGACATTGTTCTGAGTAAACCCAACTTTGCTAAACATATTGTATGGGCTCCAGAAGACTTGCTTCCAGTACCTTTGCCCAAACCAGACCCAGTATCCTCAATCAATTTACCTCTTCCTCCACTCATAGCTGACCAGAGGTTTAATCAGTTACGAAATATCAAAAGCGATCCAATCACAAATGTGTTGGCATCTGACCCACGATTAGCATCAAAAACAAAAATTGCAAACAGAAGTGTCTCTTTGGATCAAACTACAGATTTGCATCCTGCTAGCACAAGCAAATTAGGAGATCCTCGTTTGCAGAAAACCATTGACCCCAGACTCCATAGACTGTCCAGTACAGACCCACACCATGGAGCAGTGAAAGACCCTCTTCCTTCAAAAAGTGATCCCAGATTAGCCAAACCTAGTACTGCTACATCACAGTCACCAGAAGCTGCCCCCTCTCTCTCTGACTCAGATGTGTTGCCACCTTATGCACCTAAGCTGTCATCTGCTAATGTTCGACTGGGGACTCCCAGCTCAATATTAAGTGGCATTAGTTTGTATGATCCCAGAAATAAAACTTCACTGGACCCTCCTTCTGTTAATTCGGGAGAGAATGGAGAGAACCAGAAAAAGGGCATTTTGAAAAACACTGGCCAAAATGAAACCACTCATGTGGAAGAGCCGTCGCTTCAAAAGTCCTTCACACACACAGAAAAGAACCAGGAAGCATTTGCAGACGCTAATTCGGATAAGACAAATAATGTCAGTAAAACTCAGGCTAAACAGTCCAGTCCTGCTCCAGCAGTGCACAACCTTCCCATCCAGGCTTTATCAGGGTTAATCAGACCACAGAGACAGGTAAGGCAGCCTGGGCAGATCAGTCAAATCGCTGAAAGTGATCCAAATGGAGAATCAGATGACAAATCACTGAAGGATGTTTTCAAGACTTTTGATCCTACTGCTTCACCTTTTTGTTAGCTATGGATTTATTGAGACTTTTTATTCTTGTGAATAATGCAGGTTTCTGCTGTTTTGTAATTGGTTCATCTCTATGCTTTTATTTATTTATAAATTATAACCAGAAACACTTGGGGGCTGCTATTTTCAGAACCACATACAGTATGCTATAGTGTTTGCAGAGTTGGTATTTTCTATGTAATTTTTCCTATTCCAGGGAGATTAATCATTGACTTGTTTAAAAAAAAATAGGTATATCATGTTAGATCTGAGGGGAGCAGCACTTTCACTGTAAATCACCATAAATGGGATTCATTTGAAGACTTGTATATGTGTAATGTGTCTTTTCAAAATCACTGTTTAGAGAATGTTTGCCACTTTTGTAAGATTGTACAGTACAGGTTCAAGCAATATAATGTACATTATGGTGAGAGACACTATTTAACATGACAGTTATCTAATCTGTCAAGCCCCACTTGCTAAGTAAAATAAAAAATACTTATCTTTTCTGACACAAGGCAACATTTTTATTCATAAAATGGATATTCTTAGCCTAAAAAATACTGTATTATATATTGAACTGAAACAACTTTTAAAAGTATTTTATTCTGTCTGTATATTGACAATATTACAAAAGACATAAGTAAAATGTTGCTGTTAGACTAGAAAGCTATGCTAAATATGTAAAAACAGTATTTACTTTCCTCATGTATTTACACTGTTAATTAGTGCCGTGTCTCATAGTGTTGTTCGTGTACTCAATGCATTTTTGTACTCAGCTACTTAATTTGTATTGCTTTTTTGTATTGATGTAACAACAGTAACATGTATCTATGTGTCTGCAACATTTTTAACAAATTAAAGAGTGAAAATCTCTGACTTTTCATAGAATTGTATAGATTCTTAAACTAGTTAAATGTTGGGAAAGTTGCATCATTTATCCTGTACTGTTAGTCTCTTCACAGAAGCTTCTTTATTCAAGAGGAGGCATCTACGACTGGCTTTCGAGCAAGGGAAACCTTTACCTTTTAGAGAAACAATTCTGACATATTTCCTTCTTTCTCCTGCCACTTTCCATGCCCCCTTCTGTGCTGTCATGTGTTCCTGAGCCCAAGCTGCTACAGAAGGAAAGAAGAAATCATGAATCAAGAAATTGCCTCTTCTCTTGTATTTCATGGAAAGACAGTATATTATATACAAATAAGCATCACCATTTTCCTTCTAATAATACATTTGCAGGTTCTCCAAAGGCATCATCGGTATTTCTTCGTGCACTGTGGGCAATATTGAAAGTAGATTAATTTCTCCTAGTTGCCCAGAAGACACAACTTAAGGAGTTTGGTATCCTCTTCTAGACAGCTGCTCATCTGTTCTTCACTGTCTTTGCTCAAAACACATACAGTAATACCTCGGATAACATTAGTATCGGATAACACTAAAATCGCATAACATTAAGCAATCTGGGGGGGGAGAATTGCATCGGATAACATTAAGATCCTATGGGATGCATCGGATAACAACCGCTAAAGCCTGTATGGTTACAATGTATCTCTATGGATCCCATAGGATTTTAACATGCATCGATAACACTAAAAATCGGATAACACCAAGACTTGTGGAACCAGGTTTTAACGTTATCCGAGGTTTTACTGTACTTAACCCTTTCTTGCAATTCAGATTTCTTTTATTCAGGTTACCTCTTTTCCACCCAGAGTATTTTTCAGTACCTCTTTTTAAAATTTCCTCGTATTTTCAAAGCCACCAACTCTTTTTTTTAGATAGTTTTTTCCCTTCTCTCCTTACATCTGCTTTTCAATGCACTAGCAGGGGAACATCTGTAGGGTGTGCCAAAAGTCACCATACATTAGGAAATTGTAGCTAAATGTACCTTTATGTACAAAATATTCATCTCATTTTTAAATGAAATATTCTCTATGTTGGCCACTTTCTACAAACACAGTCTTCTCCCTTACTCATGGCAAACACTTTCCAAGATACCTGTTAAACAGTTTTGCTTATTTATGGTGACTTTTGGGACACTGTATTACGCAAGTGTGTAAAGAAGAAAGTGCACCAATCGGTCGTCAAGTAAAAAACAATTGGACTATGGTTACATACTGGTGATTGATTGATATGCTGTGATTCACACCTGTGGAAATCTGGTTTCCATAGGTGAAATCACTGTAGCTGTCCACATACAATTTGCAGAGGTAGATGGTTATCTTGAGATACTAGTTTTTAATTGTTCCTCAAAGTGCCCTAGCAATTTGTAACACTGAGCGGAAACCTTTTTTTAAAGAAACCGTTTGGAGACGACAGGAACTTGGTTGAGGGGAACTAACACTCTCTTGAATACTTGATGTTACATCAGGTGATCACACTAGTCTGAAAGTGGACAAAAGTGATGTCAACCTGATTGAAGCTACACTGGCTGAACAGCAACCAATATATTTATTTATTTAGCTCTTGAGTTTTCCCACTATATACATGCAAATCCAATAGAGCAGTCAAGGCCTTCACTTGCAAGCTTAACAGAAAACTCTGAACAAGATAGTTCTGCCACAGATAATCAGACGACTCCATATTCAAACCTTTGCCACTTTTCCATGCCAAATCAAGCCCTGTCTATTTCCCGTAAATAAATCAAAAGTATCCCTCTCAGTGGGCCACCAGGTGGCAGTAAGAAAGGCTTCCATGTCAAAAAAATAAGTCTAAATAGTCTGCCCTAAGCCTAGACTGTAAAGTCTCCTCTTGTGTTGCTGGAAGAGAGTGTTTGCTATGACCAGTGCGTTATCTTGGCAGAACTCTATCAGTCTTTGTCCTGCTTCATTCTGTGTTCCAAGACCAAACTTGCCTATTATTCCATTTACTTTTTGATTTCCTACTTTGGCATTCCAGTCTCCTATGATAATGTGTACATCAGGTGTCTGTTCTATGAGGTGTTCTAAGTCTTCATAGAACTGGTCAATTGTGGTTTCATCTGCACTAGTGGTTGGTGCGTATACCTGAATTACAGTGATATTGAAAGGCTTGCCTTGTATTCTGACTAACATCATTCTATCATTTTTGAGATTATATCCCATTACTGCTTTTCTCACCCTTTTATTGACAATTATGGCTACTCCGTTTTTTCTGAGGTTTTCTTGTCCACAGTAGTAGATATGATGGTTTCCAGAGCTGAATTCACCCATTCCTGACCATTTTAACTCGCTGATTCCCAAGATGTCAATGCTAATTCTTTCCATTTCCTTTTTTACCACTTCCAGTTTTCCTTGATTCATAGATCTTACATTCCATGTCCCTATACAGTATTGTTCCTTGGAACACTGTATTTCTCCTCCCCCTTTCCTGTCCCTCCCCTTCTTTTGATCTGCTGTGCTAAGCATCCTGTTTCATCTAAATTGCCCCATTTCTTTTGCCTTTTGTTTTGGTCCATAGGGTTATCTTGGCAAAATTCCTGACGTTGGTTTGCTGGTTTCTACACGAGTATCCTCTCATCATACATGTTATCACAGTTTAAAACAAAGTATTATCATGCATATTATCACAGTGTAAACAATATCAGACTAAAAATAGCTAATTAGCATTGATTATATGAAGTTATAAGTCAGTAGTTTCTAAGTACAGTATCCTTGTTATGAAGTCCAATATATAAAGTCTCTACTGTAAGTTCACTATAAGTCTACTGTAAGTTCAGTATTGTGCGAGTCAGTTATTTGTAAATTCTCTAAAGTCAACTAAGTTAGTGTAAATGAATTATTTATCCTACGCATGCAGCTACTTGTTTCTGGGTTGGCGGTGCTGGGTTGACAGTGCGAGTCTTTTTCGCCACCCGGCTATTTTTCCTCCTCTTTCTCTTTACCCTCCAGCCAGGGGGATTGGCCGAAGGGGCACGGGGTCGGCGGCGTGCTCCTTTCCTCTGCCCGACCCGATCCGTGGTTTTGTCCTCCTCTCTTCTCCTTTCCTCCGGCCAAAGGGAGAATGGCCGAAGGGGCGCGGGGTCAGCGGCGGGTCGAACAAAAATCCGCATAGTCAAAGCAATGGTATTCCCTGTGGCAATGTATGGTTGTGAGAGCTGGACCATTAGAAAAGCTGAGCGCAGAAGAATAGACGCCTTTGAGATGTGGTGTTGGTCTTCAATAGGTTTCCAGGTTACAGATCATATCAAACACTAATCAAAAATAGATCAGAGGCAAACACAAGTCCCTTCTCCCCCAAAGTAAAATAACCTATCTACTCTAAAGAATCATTTCCCTGGTTTCTGCATCCTTTCAGCAATCTTGCCATACATCTTGAGATCCTAAGTAGAACTAACCTGCAACAGAACTAAACTCCAACTAACTCTGAATCCCATCTATCTATCTATTAGAAGCAGACCATTGCTCAGCTCATTAGCATAGACAGCCTTCAGGTGATGACCTTGTGAAGGCCTGCAATAGCTCCAAGCCAGTAATTTCCAACACCTGTTGATAATTCACCCCATAACAAACTACTAGAAGCACGTCTTTAAAGCTTAACACAATTCTAACAATGTATATTCTAAGTACGGTACTACAATTCCATCACAGTTATTACTTTGAAAAACAGAGTTCTTGGGTCATAGATGTGAAGGTCGGTTCAGGAAGTGATCCTGTTTTGCGAAGTCCTAATTCATCTTGCTCTGAATTCAGGGCTTCTTTGACTCTGTGCCACCAAAGATGTTTCCTCCATTGACTGCAAAATGCAACTACATTGACTTCTTCTGAATTAGAGGCCGGCTGCTGCAAATCCTGAAAAGACAGGAAACAACCAAATGGCATAACTTCATGAACTAACAGTGAAGTGCTTTGACATTGCACTAAGCACTATAGAGAGATAAAACATGACTCTCTCTGTCAAAACATTTCCGGATCCAAAGACAAAACACAAAAAGAAGCCGGGTCAAGAGAACAATTGTGTCTCAAAATATATCTACCTTTTAAGCAGTGTTCTCTCAATTTGGCTTTTCATGGCAATATTGAGCAGGATGGGAGAAAACTGCATAAACTTTTAGGCCTACAGCAAAGAGGCACTGCAAGATATGATGGGAGAGGGGAAAGCTTCAGTCCCTTCCTGGCAGAGTCCTTTTACCATTTTAAGAATACATAAAGGTAATGGTCACCCTTATTCAAAAGTCAGCCATATGCTACTCTAGGATTCATTGCTCATCTCTGTTTATAGTTTGTGTCTGCAGACGTTCCCATGGTCATGTGGCAGGCATGACTAAACACGAGTGCACGGAACACTGTTTACCTTACCACTGAAATGGTACTTATTTATCTACTTGCAATTTCTTGCTTTTGAACTTCTAGGTTGGCAGGAGACAGGAGCTCACTCCATTGTACAGCACTTGGGACTCAAACTGCTGACCTGCTGACCTTCCAGTCATCAAGTACAGCAACTTAACCACTAAGCCACCACATTCCTGTTTTAAGAATAGCCTTAAGATACAAATGACTGCCTTCTCATGTCGGGCACTTGGACAGTCAATATTTAGGCAAGGTATTCACCGATCCTTGTCTTATAAACAATCAAGGATCTAAAGCTGTGTTTCTCAATCTTTTTCAAGTCATGACCCACTTTTATAATATCCAAGAAACCTGCAAACCTCCTTGCCACATTTGCATAAAACAGCATGCTTAATTAGATTAAAAGGGCATTAAAAGAGATCTGTTTTACCCATAGTGAAGTTGCTTTGCCCCACTACCCACCTCACAAAATGCCAGCATTTCTCTAAGTTCCCCCTTTGCTTCCTCCTCCCCAGATTCTTCTTCAGTGCAGTGTAGCATAACTGGGTGACGTACACACATGCACACCTCTCCACAGAAAACAGTTTGCAACTCTTTTGGGGTTTGTTCCCCACATGGAAGCAATAGTATAAAACAGGGTTTCCCAATCTTTAGTTTTTGGGCTTCAATTCCCAGAAGCCTAAGTCAATTCCCCAAAGAACTGATCAGCCAATGTATTGACTTAGGCTTGTGGGAATTGAAGTCCACCAGTGCTCCATGGAACATAGTTTGGGAAATGCTGGTATAAAGCAATAGTTATCCACATAGTCAAAGCTGTGGTATTCCCAGGAGTAATGTATGCTTGTGAGAGCTGGACTATAAGGAAAGATGAGCACAGAAAAATAGATGCCTTTGAAGTGTGGTGTTGGAGGAGAGTTTTGAGAGTTGAGAGTACCCTGGACAACAAGGAGAACAAATAGGTCAATCTTAGAAGAAGTCAACCCTGACTGATCCTTAGAAGGTCAAACAGTAAAGATGAAGCTAAAGTACTTTCGACACCAAATGAGAAGAGAGGATTCAGTTGAGAAAGCCTTGATGCTGGGAAAGGTGGAGGGCAAAAGAATAAGGGGGTGGCAGAAAATGAGATGGATAGTTGGTATTGTAGGTGCAATGGGCACAGAGCTGGGCGGGTTGAAGAGGATGGTGGAGGACAGAGGGGCCTGGCAGGCAATGGTCCATGGGGTCAACAAGGGTCAGAATCGACTGTGTGACTGAACAACAACAAAAAATCAACTTTAAGTCCTTGGATTTGGGCAATGGTCAGAGATTCTTGGAACTGAACATCAAAAAAAAAATTGGAGGACCAGAGTTGAGAGTCGCCTAATCTAAAGTTTCTATGGACTACATCTGAAATCTTCAGATATATTTGTACAGGTGGGCTATGGTGCATAGACACTTATGCTAAGGAAAATCTGTTAGTCTATAAGGCGAGATAAAACTTTTTTGTATTTGCTACAACATGACAGCAGACTAATGCAACTACTCTTCTGGTAATTATAGAATATCAAAAACATTTACCTTGACACAAGCAGCTTCCGCTGCCTTTAACATCCGTAGAGCTACCTGGACAAGGTTCTTTGCATTGCTCACAAGGTGTTCTGCGGATGACCTGCTCTGGCCTGTTGATGCATTCACCCTTGGAAGTAGAGAGACAACACATTATGCCTGAGGATGGGCATTTGTGACATTGGGATTCAATGGTTTTGATTGGGGAGGTTCAAATGCATGCCTTTGATCAGTTTGACAGCCTCTGAGTATAAACAGTGGTGGTCAAGAGCCGGTTTGTAGTGGTCTGCGCAGACCAGTAGTAACTTTTTCCAGTGTCCGCACGGACCAGTGGCAACTTTTAGGACCAACCACCCCAGGGAGGTTTACCTTTTTTCCGATTCCCCCACACACACACACATGCATGCCTCCAGCACGCATGCATGCCTCCAGTGCTCGGTGGACATGCATGCCTACAGTCAGAGCGCATGCATGCCTACAGTGCTTGGCATGCTGAGCCAAGCAGCCATTTGCTGCTTGGAGTGTTTCAAGGCAGAGCGTCAGGTGGCCACACATAGCCATGGAAGAACTGGCTGCTGCTGCTGAGGTCCTCAGTGGCCTTCTTGTAGGTGCCGTGGCCATGGTCTTGTGGCTGAAGCCCTCGGACTGAGGCATGACTGTGGCGGCACTCAGGAGCTGATGCTCCCCTTGCTGTCCTCCCAATCGGGGAGGAGGAAGAGCATCTGCTAGCCTGAAGCTCCCTACTGCCTGCTCCCCAGGGTAAGTGACTCACCTTTGGGTGCGGGTGGGGATATTTTAATGTGTATTTCATGTGTATTTATTTATAATGTGTATTTTATGTATATTTATTTTTAATGTGTATTTTAATGTGAATTTTATGTGTATTTATTTTTAATGTGTATATTTCAAAATGTGCTTTTGTGGATCAAGTCCACTGGCTCTTTGGCTATAAACAGAGATGAGCACTGAACCCTAGAGTTGGTAATGACTGGCTTTCGAGCAATGGCAATCTTTACCTAATAACAGAAGATCCCTGACTGGTATTCAAAGTTGATGTCAGGTTTTGCCCTTGCAAGAGGTTCAAGGTCTCCCTTGCTGAAAAGCCAGTTGTATCTGACTCTAGGGTGCAGTGCTCATCTCCATTTACAACCAAAGAGCCAGTGCTGCCTGTGTTTGCAGATGTATACATGGCCATATGGCAGGCATGACTAGATCGCCCATGACTTTGGCTCCATCCATGATTTTGGCTCCACCCATAACTTTGGCTCCACCCATGGTGTGGTAGTAAAAATTTTGGCTGCCCATCACTGAGTATAAAGCAGGGGTTCCCAACCCAAGGCCTGTGAGCAAGATCTGGCCCACAGTGCCATTTTATGTGGCCCCCTCCAAGGGCATTCTAGAAACAAAATGGCTACCTCTTTGAAGCCGTTGGGACAAAATGGCTGCCCCCATCATGCAGGCAGGGCAGCATTTTATCACCATGCTTATCCAACTTATACACAGAGCACATAATGTGCAGTGCAGGGATGGAGGAATCACAATTTGAAATCAAAATTGCTGGTTGAAACATCAACAATTTGAGATACGCAGATGATACCACCCTAATGGCAGAAAGTGTAGAAGACCTAAAGAAGCTCCTGATTAGGTTGAAAGAAGAAAGTGCAAAAGCTGGCTTGAGACTCAATATAAAGAAAACCAAGATCATGGCAACGGGTCCTATCAGTCCCTGGAAAATAGATGGGGAAGAAGTAGAAGCAGTGACACATTTTACTTTCTTAGCATCCAAGATCACTGCAGATGGAGATTGCAGCCATGAAATAAAAAAGCGACTGATTCTTGGAAGACAAGCTATGAGAAACCTGGGGAACATAGTTAAAAATAGAAACATCACCTTGAAAACAAAAATTCGCATAGTCAAAGCAATGATATTCCCAGTGGCAATGTATGGTTGTGAGAGCTGGACCATTAGGAAAGCTGAGCGCAGAAGAATAGATGCCTTTGAAATGTGGTGTTGGAGGAGAGTTTTGAGAGTGCCCTGGACAGTGAGGAGAACAAATAGGTCAATCTTAGAAGAAATCAACCCTGACTGCTCCTTAGAAGTTCAAATAGTAAATATGAAGCTAAAGTACTTTGGACATCAAATGATAAGAGAGGATTCACTTGAAAAAGCCTTGATGCTGGGAAAGGGGGAAGGCAAAAGAAGAAGAGGCGGCCAAAAATGAGATGGCTAGATAGTATTGTAGATGCAATGGGCACAAAGCTGGACAGGTTGAGGAGGATGGTGGAAGACAGAGGTGCCTGGCCAGCAACGGTCCATGGGGTCGCAAAGGGTCGGAATCTACTGTGCGACTGAACAACAACAACAAAGCAAACATCTGTAAGATTCTAGCTAGTTCTTTAAGGCCTTATGGAAAAGCCACCCTATTTACACACAAACAAACACTGAGGACAGTTGGGTAGCTCCCTTTCATCCACTGGACTAGAGACTTCATTGAATTACACTACAACTAGTACATAAATGATAAAATACATTATTGTATAAAAAGAATGAGACATTATTCATTTAAAGAGCTACTGCAATGCTTGAAGCAGTATCCTGCCACTGCTCTGCTGTAGATGACTTCAGCATATCCTTACACTCATGGTTCTTATAAGTAACTTTCCAAGCCCGTTACCTGGAGATGATGCTAAGTTGATAGCTAACTGTCTTGGTTTGCTCCATGGCAGACAGCAATTCAGATGCACATATTTTATCCACGCAGTTCTTTGCGACAATGTTGGCAAAATTCATCAGTACGTGTCCTCCAGAAATTATCTGCCCAGCACAACCAATAAGTTGCTCTTTGGTCTAAAATAAAAAACAGTTTTTAAAAAGGTCATTACTATATTCATCCATTTCTAATCTGCCCTTTTTCAAAAGAATTCAGAACAATGTTCCCAAGCCAGTTTATACAACCTATAGAATCAAAAAGTAGCTTTCATACATGTTAGTCCTTCATTTGTGTTGTAAAGGTATTGAAATGCTATGATATTAAAAAGTTCCTTGTATCTAAAAAATATGGGTGGGGGGGGAAGCAACACTGAATCATTTTTCTTAACATAAAGAATGTTTTGATGCCTTCCTTGCAGTCTGAAACAATACAGAGTTATAATTGGTACGTGGAAAGCAGGGCTTTACCACAGCAAAACTGAATCTTTGCCCTGGAACTCCAACCTCTAGATTTTTTTCCCCTGAAGAAATAATTAGACAAGAATTACCATGATTGGTCCCTTCCTTTTTAGGAACTGTTCCATGTAGGATATATTAGTTGTCATCTGCTTAGCAACTTGTGAAACTGGACAACTATCATGCTGCTGTTTTTCAGAATATCCCAGAGAGGAGGTAGGACTTGCCCTCAAGTTATAAGAAGAGTAACTGGGCTGTACAGCACGTTGCAGATCTCCCTGGTACTGCAGAAATAGTTAAAAAAAAAGAACACCCTCTTATCAGGTTAATTAATTAACCACTTTTAATTGCTTTTAATCACTTTTCTGTTCAACAAAGCCTCCAGAGCAGTGTCAGTAAAATATAATAATTTTGTACGGTTAAGTCAATTCCAACTTATGGTGACCCTTTCTAGCAGTGGTGGGCTCCAAACAAATTTACTACCACACTGTGGGCGTGGTATGGTGAGCATGGCAAGGGGAAAAGCCCTGCACTAGACCCAAATTAGGACTACTTTATTTCAAAATGTGGATGGGCAGGGCCAGCCAGAATTTCTGCTACTGGTTTTGACGAACTGGTGTGAACCTGCTGATGCCCACCACTGCAGGTTTTTCAGGTAGAGAATATTGTACTGTACATAGAAGTGGTTTGCCATTTCCTTTCTTCTGGGGGCACCTTGGGACTGTGCAGCTTGCAAAAGGTCATGGGCTGGTTCTTCTCTTCAGAAGCACAGTGGGGAAATTAAACTCCCAACTTCTGGCTCTGTAGCCAGATGTCTAAAGCACTGAGCTATCCAATCAGCTCATGGTAAAATATACTTAAGGCACATTTTAATGGATTAGAAAAACATATTTTAAAAAAAGCCCAGATGGAAAAATATAATTTGGGGGAGGGGGTTTACAGATCAACAATAAAGAAACAAATAGAGAGGACAGTGCTGGCTACGGTTCAAGGTGGCCTCTCTGTCTACATTTCTACTCTGGCAGGACCTGTCAGCCAGAACATCAGAGAGGGATGAACTAGTGTGCTTTACTTTTCATCAACCCTCATTAGGGGATCTCTTATTTTGCAGCACTCTAGTTATACTTGTTTCAAGTGAATTTGTTCTCTTGGGATGAGCTAAACCCATGATGGTGAAGCTTGGCACTCCAGGTGTTCTTGGACTTCAACTACCAGAAGCCTAAGTCAATTCCCCAAAGCACTGATTAGCCAATGTACTGGGAACTGAAGTCTCCCTGTGAGGCTTTGGCCCCAGTTTGGGAACCACTGGGCTAAACTCAAGATTTCCTCATTGTAAGTAGTCTTTCTGCTGCTTACAATGTAAACATCTGGCTGACAGCTGGTGCAGGATATAGGAAATTGATAATTTCCCCAAATTATTTACATGGTCATGGGAAATAAAATATTTTTCTCTACAATTGTTATTTCACTGGATCACTTAAATGGAAGCAGTGGGAGGGGGACTCCTATTTCTGATATTAAATATTGCTGATAGAGAAACTTCCCAGGCGTGGTGAAAAATCTGAGGGAGATTTTTAAGGAGTGATTTTTACTGCTCCAGAACCCCACTGAATTTTCATGGCTGAGCAAGGATTTGAACTCAGGCCTCCTGAGTCCTAGTCCTTTACTCTTTTCACTACACCACACAGGGTATCTCTGCATAACTGGTCAACTGCCTACTCTTAATTCTCCTTTCAAATAATACGTGAGATCACTCTTTATCCACAGATGTGTGAAGTCAAATAACAGCTTCTCTCAATGAGGTAGATTTGATTGACTCTAAGTTTATCCATTCTTTATTAGCAGAAGGACAAGCCAACATTTTTAAAGCATCCTCCTATAAGCCAAGAGCAAGGTTGTATGAGAATTTGTTTTTTGCAATGAAAGACTATAGTGTTAAATATGTCAGCACGCAACATCCCAAGTGGATTTTTTTCCAAAAAAGATTTAGAAGCAGGCGTGTGTCTCTTTCTTCTCATTGTGCATTTTAGACATCATTACAGAAAAAGCAGTGAAATGCTAATTGGCATAATTGGTGAAGCAAATACTTAATAACGACTCCTGTTCAATACTTTGGATACTTGGAGGCATTATTCAGCAAGAAGTCTGCACATTGGTAGATGTATTGGTGACAACATTCAGCACATGCAAATGGACCTGAAAAATCAAGTCCAGTTGCATGAGTTTTTTTAGCAATTTGGATATCATGTCACCCACTGGCTAAGTGGACCATGACCTGTGCCCTCCGTTTCATCTTGCCCAAGGGATCCAGTGGAGGATGGTTTGGTGAGTTTTAGTCCTGGCCTAACATGCAGTGGCTCAAGTGGCTAAGATGCTGACTGGGAAGCGGGTCAGCAGTTCGATTCCCGAGTGCTGCAGGACGGAATGAGCTCCCGTCTTTATCTCAGCTCCTGCCAGCCTAGCAGTTCAAAGGCAAGAAATTGCAAGTAGATAAATAGGGAGCAATTGGTGGGAAGGTAACAGTGTTCCGTGCACTCCAGTGTCTAGTCATGCCTGCCAAATGACCATGGAAATGTCTGCAGAAGCAGACAGCGCTGGCTCTTCAGCTTTGAAACAGAGATGAGCACTGACCCCTAGAGTTAGATACGACTGGCTTTTGAGCAAGGGAAACCTTTACCTTTACTAATATGATTGACAAGAGCTAGGCAACACTCCCAAATTAGACTGCTCAAGCCCCCATGCCCCAACAAGGCTCTCACCTAGCAGGGTGTTCAACAGCTGTACAATAACCTGTTCAATAGCTGTAGAATAAGATATATTTTTACCTTTTTATATGTGCTCCTGGGAAGTAAATTTCCTTGGCTAGTTTTAGGTGTCTTATATTTTGGAGTCATAAGATCATGATGTTTCTGGCAGTCTGGCTCCTTCTGTAGACAGTACTGTGTTTTGCACAAAGATTGGTCATAGTGAAAACATTCCTCACTATTCTGCAAGCACTTCTTAACTTGCTCCAAGACACTTTCATTGATGTTGTTTGTGGAATGAAGCTGACTTATAAGACTCCCAGCATTGGCAGACCACTCATATAGAAGGCTATCTGTTAAAAGGAGTTCCTTCTCTCGCTGGTTTTGAAGTTTCCTTGTTCTTCTTAGTACCTCATCAGTAAGGAACAGAAGGTGATCTACAATGGAAAGTAAATTCTCTTTTGTTTCCAAGGGGAAAGGTTTTTCTGCAGCATCTCTGATTATCTTTTTAATTATCTGGATATTTACCATGAGTTGGCCTCCATTTTTGCCCAAAGCATCCTTGTTGATTATATCACAATCGCCTTCACTGTCACACAACCTAAACTGGGTTATTCTGACAATATTTTGGATTCTGCTCAAGTATTTTACATTTACTGTCTTCAGTCGAAGCAGGAGAGCTTTTGCTGTTAGGGCAAGTTCTCTCTGGAGAAGCTCAAAACGAACAAGCAAGTTTGGAGCAGGTAAGAGAGAGGCAGAAAGGACATCACCAACTTGAAGCAAAGATTCATTCAGAATTTTCAACTGTTCCCTTAGCATTATAATCTCATTCTTGTCATTCTGAGCAACACTGGATAGAAGTGACAATCTGGCAGCTTCCTGGATCCTCAGAGTACTTTCTGAAACTGCTGCCAGGGTGCTCTGCATGGCAACCTTGCACTCCATTTTGGTTTGCAAGTCTCTTAAAGACAACACATCTCTGTCTATAAACTGATCTACAGCATTCAGAAAAGCTTGGATGGTGACAGACCACAGAATACAATTTGCATCAAAACTATACCACTCAGCCAAGTCAAAGTGGCATTTACTGATCGACAGCGCCTTTTCAAGCAAGCATTTTGTCCTGGTTTGCACACAGCTTAATTTAGCTTGAACTCGTAGAAAAGCTTCATGACACCTAGGAAATTCAGGGATCTCCTCACATTCTGAGTGGTGTGCTTTGGTAACCAGTTGAACAATAGTCCCTAACATCTCCATTATCTCATCTAAGCTTTTATTGCTGTGAAGAAAGTCTGATGGAGATGTAATGGAAAATAAATGCTTAGCCAGGTTGTACCAAGAGCTTGCAACAATAGTCAGGCATTGCTTAGCTTCATCAAGCCTCTCAGAAAGCAAGACTGCTGTCTGCAGAAGTCTATCTGGGCTAGAAATAAGATCTGAAGTGACATCTTTGGCTAAGCTGATGAAACAAGGGGTTATTGCCACTATTTCTCTACAATGCAACAGTTTTTCGGACAGAGGTGGCTTGGCAACATCTAACGCTTCTTTAGCTGCTTCAATTAAGTAGTTGGAAAACTCAAATAAATCAGAACAAGCACTGTTTAGTCTTGTGATGTTCCTTGTCTCTGTCGATGATATGATCTCCCTGATCGAAGGGTGTAAATCTGCTTTTCCAGTTGTACCTTCAGAGATTATAATACTGCCTCTAGAACTTCTTTGGGAAAGACAATTGCCTGGAAAATACCTGCCTGAGGACTCTGCGATTAATTCTGAATTGATTGGATGGCTCTGTTTCATGGTGTTCTCTTTGCCAAGCCCTGAAGGATCCTGTGGAGTAGAGTAATATGGAAAGTCTTTGGAAATATTGTGATTTCGAATGCCTTCCCGAAGTGGGCTAAGAATATCTGGTTGGTTACATTCATCTAGCCCCATTCTGACAATGTGAGTTGATTCAATCAGTTCTTTCGCTTTCTTTGAATATTCACCTTTGGCTTGCAAGCAATGAATTTTTGCTGCACACTGAGCTGTAGCAACGTTAACATGCAGTATGGCTTTTTCCAATTGCTTAATTAAAACAAGCAGCCCATTCCGAAAAATTTGATCTCTAGCTCTGCTCACATATCTGCTAACAAACTCAACTACTTGAGTAGCTTGTCTGGAAAGTCTGGAGGCATAGGAAGAAAATTCCCCAGAGTCCTGATCATCCAAAGCCTTTTCACTCTTCTCTTCATATGCAGTCATCTCCTGAACAGACAAATCAAGAAATTCTCTTAGGTCAATTATTTTATCCAAACACATCAGCAAGCTTTCTATGGTGCTTGACCACCTCTGACATAAGAAGTGCAATTTCTCAAATACATCGTGAGCAGTAGGATGAAGGCTTATTTCGCTGAGAAAGGCAGGCACTTTGACTAGAAGTCTACCCATCAGGTCCACACAGTCTTCAATATCTTGAATGTTTTCCATTTTGGTGCATGTGACAAGAACCAAATTGGCTGTGTTGAGCATCTGACTGGAATGGTTGAAGAATATGGCAATGAAAGGCTTCAGTTTTCTTAACAGTTCTCCCTTCTCAGCAGAAGCACATGGTTCTACAGCAGCATCAACCAACCTTTTCAGTGGCCCTTCAGCATCAACAAAATTGTCTAGAATCTGATAGAGAACAGCAGTATGGAGTGCTTGGTTTAGATTTTCCAGCTCAGCTTTCATAGCAAAACATTTTTCTTTTGTACTGTCCTCTAACTGCTTTTCCACTGAAAAGACACTTAGTGAGTTTACATGTATAGCAATAACCTTTCTGAACTTCAAGAGATGATAACAGAATTTGACCAGCTCCAGCTTTTGAGATGGCCTTAGTGAGTCAGCTAATGGCATACAACAAGAGACCAGAGCTTCTATGAGGAAAATTAATTTGCCCTCCTGTAGATCAATAATCTGTGGATTGGACAGGAGGCTCAAAAGCTTGTGCAAGTGCTGGGGAAAGAGGCCACTTCTATAATGTTGCTTTTTTGTTCCTAAATTATTCTGTAAGAGGCAGATCAATTCTTTGATTGAGTTTTTTGCCAAGTCAAAAATATAGGTGTTTGATAATTTCATTTGCTGGTCACAGGGATGCTTCAAGTTACTGAGCTTTGCTGTATGTAGCATTGGAATGCAATTTTTAAGGATCTGCAGGATTCGAGCCAAACATGTCTGATATGGAGATTCTCTAAGATCTCAGAGGAATCTTTCTGTCAAATTGATCAACAGCAACAAAGCCTCTGAAAAACTATGGAAAGCAGCCAGCATTGCAGATATATTTTCAACAGCTTCAAGCATGAGTAGGCAGTCCAAAAGCCAATGGGCAGCTTGGATTATCTTCCTAGCCTTGCTATCATCTTCTGCCTGGAGGACCTAAAATATTAATATTTTAAAATAGAAAAGCAAAAACAATATTAGTATGTCTCCAAGACCTTTGTATTTTAGCAGTATAAAATACTGTACAATATTTTTTTTGTTCAGTTGCAATATACAATAGTATAAAATAATACATTGTTTTAATACAAAATATTGAATATTTATACCCAGTCTGAACCATTGGACTAAAGTAAGTTTCAGCTGTCTTTGTTAAATTCATTGTTCCATTGATTACTCTAATAAGATTCTTACAAAAGCATTGTTCAGTGCCAATTATCATATGACTAGCTTCAAGGATTCAAAGGCGTCCCTGTCACACACTGTTATGCAACTGGTTTCCTAGCCAGTTAGGTGCAGAATAGTGAGCTGGAACCCAAGGGGTTTGTGCTCCATTTCCCCTGTAAGACAAATTTAAACCAGTGTTTCCCAACCTTTGGTTCTGGCATGGGCTCCACATTGAGAAACACTGATTTAGAATGATCTTAACTACTAGCTTTCTATTAGGGAAGGGGTATTAAATGGTAGGGTTTCTTCCTCTGTTGTGTTTTTGAATAGTTTTGAAATTGTTTTAATCTAGCACTTGTTCTTGGTATGATAATTTCTTTAAGTGTATTTTAATATTATTTTTAGCTGTATCCTTTTTCATTCACACTGAGTTGCCTTTCATCTTGCACCAAGAGAAGGAGAAAATATAAATAAAACAAAAAAGGGAAAGGAAAGAAGTATGTAGAGCTTTCCAGATGAGTTGGCACTGTGGGCCAGATCTGTCCCATGGGCCATAGGTTGCTGACCCCTGGTATAGTCATATAAATTTAAACAATAAATAAATAAAGCAAAGCAATCACATGTATATACTGCCCCATAGTGTTTAGTGCACTCTCTGGGTGGTTCACAAGTTAATTAGCATTCTGCCCCCAATATGCTAGGTACTCATTTTACCAACCTCGAAAGGATGGAAGGCAGAGTCAACCTCAAGTCCTGGTCAGGATCAAACTCACAACCTTTACGTTGCAGGACAGCAGTTTAACCACTGCGCCAATAGGTACTTGATTTCTCTGGATCTGTGCTGAAACATATATAGAGAAAGTATGTTTCTCATACTTTTGTGGTTTCCATAATAATCCTTTTTGCACTAAGAGCCAGTTCCTCTATACAGTTATCAGCATCAGGTTGGATGTGAAGCTTCTGCGCCGCCAGAAGGATGTGTTTTCCAGAGATCAAGAGAGATTCAGCTGCTGGTACCATTTTCTTCTTAAGTACCTCATCTTCAGATTCTTCCGCCAGCCTAGAATGAGACAAAAGATGTAATCAGCTCAGTGATGGATACTCCCGTGTTAGTAGCATAAATTAACATTGCTTTAGTATGCTACGGATTGTTCAGTGGGTATTGCAAACTTTTGAAGTGTAGTTGACTAATATGACTAGCCACTGCCGTCAGGACAATTTTTAAAAAAATAGCAAACTATGTTTCATATCAGCAAACCAGTTCTAACAATCTTTTAAACTAGCATAGCAAGACATTTGTAAAGATAACACGTCTTGATTACTCAGATCACTAGTTGTCCTGAAATATTCTGAATAACAAGGGAAAGCTAAAAAACAGTATACTGTTACTGAGGAAATCAGCTTCCCCAGAGTTACTGAGAGGACCACAGCTGAAGTAAGAGGGTATGAAGTAATTTGTGGTAGCTCCAATACCACTACTATTGTTTGATGGGAAGTAGTACAGTAGAGGGCCACGGTAGCTTGGTGGTTAAGACACTGAATTTGATGACCGGAAGGTTGACAGGACAGCAGTTCGAGACCCAAGTGCTGTGCAACAGAGTGAGCACCCATTGTCTGTCCCAACTCCTGCCATCCTAACAGTTCAAAAGCATCCCATATTGTACGCATGTACTACATGCAGTAAAGAGATTGGGGATTAATAACCGAGAATGAAAGGAAATCAACCCCGACTGCTCCTTGGAAGGACAAATACTGAAGCTGAAGCTCAAGTACTTTGGCCACCAAATGAGAAGAGATGACTCACTTGAGAAGGCCCTGATGCTGGGAAAGATCAAAGGGAAAAGGAGAAGGGGACGGGAGAGGATGAGATGGTTAGATGGCATCGTTGACACAGTGGGCATAGATCTGGGTGGGCTACAGAGGATGGCAGATGACAGAGGAACTTGGCGTGCAGTGGACCGTAGGGGCCACAAATGTTCAGACCCGACTGTGTGACTGAACAATAACCAAGAATAAGAAGTTGCTCTTGCTAAGAATTTTCACCCTGACCAAGTGTCAAGGAAAGGAAACTCAGTTATGCCACTGCCCAGAAGTGAGATGGGGGATAAATGTTTAGCAGTATCTTCAGCAGCAATTCAGATGGAAAGAACATCTGGCCTTAATAAAGATCCAGTTGCTCAGTCCTCAAGCATAGAAAAGGGTGGAGGTGGAATCCTAAGTGTGCCTGTGCACATTTCAAAGCCCTGATTCTTTTCCCTTACTTAGAGGGTTATTTTCTAATATTCTTGAGCTAGTATTAATAACATCACTAAGTAAATTCCATTTTGTGATTTTAATTAGATCAGTTCTAAGATTGTTTTCTTTAAATCCACACACAAAACTTGCAAGACAACGGACTATAAAAGGATTGGCCAAGGTGGGACTAGAGGAAGAAAGAATGGTGGGATCAGAGGAAGGAAGGGAAGAAGGGGGCTGTGGGCTGAAATTGCATCCATTATAAATGTTGAACTCCTAAATCAATCCACAGCCCCTGAGTTAGCACTGAATGCAATTTAAAATGTTATAACAGCTATGAATCAAATTGCAGTGGAATTTACTGTAGTAAAACAATAAGAAATCCCATTCATTTCAGCAGACTAGTAGAAACAGTATCCTTTTCTGAAACTTGAGATCAACTACACTTTTGTCTTGAGTGACAAAACAAGGTTTTCTACAACATAGTGTGTGAATTGCTTTGAAAAATTACAGAAGTTTGAAAGCTTTTTTCTATTTAATGTATAGAATGGGGAGGAAATTGGTTCATAGGCTAATCAATTGCCCTCAGCCCAAATTTCACAATGAATTATTTTATCTTTTAAAGTATGTATTACCTCCTTGCAATACAAGCAAGCTTTTCAGCAGCTTTGGCTAATTCTTCTGCAGTCTTCTCTAAATCAACAAAAGCTTCACAGTTCACTTCTCCCTGCTCTGTTGCTATAATTAAATGGTAAAGTTCAGCAACCATGGGGGAAATAATTTTCTCAGTGGATCTGGTATATATAGCAGCAGTGATGTCATACAGAGAAAAGGGCTCCATCACTTCGGTCCTGGAAACACAAAAAAACAATCGGAGGCATTTATACATTGAAATGCAATCTTATAATAGAATCACTATATACTACAGGAAACTCTGGAGTTCAGCAATTATGGGTTGCAAGTTGTCTTTCCTTGCCAGGTCGCTGGAGACCTACAATGGTTATATAATTCCTGTATACTGTATTTACAAATGTATCTTCATAACCTTTCCGAAGAGGCTTAAAGACCTGGCTGGCGGAGCAAGTGTGGGGACTGGCGGAGCAAGTGTGGCTGATTTAAGGGACAGCCACCCCTTCCTGCTCTTGTTTTTATCTGTTGCGCTGTTTTAATTTTTCTTATGAATTTTTAAGGTTTTAAATATCACTATTATACAAGACTCAACCTGTGATTTTAATCTATGTTGTAAGCCGCCCAGAGTCGGGTCTACCTGATTGAGGCGGGATAGTAAATATGAGTAATAAATAAATAAATAAATAAATAAACATAGTAAATACAAGCACACACACCACCACCCAAAAAAACCCCTACTAATTGTGCACCAGATACTTAAAGAGAAACCATAGTACCAAGAATGTCAGAGGAAATAGACTATAATCCATGAAAACTCACACTGAAATTTATTTTTGCTTTTGTTATATGCATTGAAACAATTAACTTAGATTTATTTCTGAAAACCATACCTTGTGGATATCTGTCTTCTAGCTGGGTCCAGCAAAAAACTGCCACCTCTCTGTCCAATGTTATCTTAATTTTTGACAAACACAAGTGTATTGTCCCAAAGGCAGGAGACAATTTTGTATGTGGAGCATTAAGCTCTAAGTGCTTGACAGGGCTCAAGGTTGACTCAGCCTTCCATCCTTCCAAGTTTGGTAAAATTAATACCCAGCATGTTGGGGGCAAAATGCTAATTACCTTGTGAACTACCCAGAGTGCACTAAGCACTATGGGGCAGTATATAAGTGTAATTACTATTGCTATTCAAAAATACCACAATCTAGTCCTGTGATGGTGAACCTTGGCACTCCAAGTGTTCTTGGACTTCACTTACCAGAAACCCAAGTCAGCACTCCTGCTGATCAGGGCTTCTGGGAACTGAAGTTCAAGAACAGGGTCTATCACCATATCCACTACACTACAGTAGCTATCTAAGAATACCTGAAAATGCTGTCTGTCATAGTAAGTAGAGCTTACCATGGGCTCACAAGTTACACCAAATGTAGTTAAAAGTCCATGTGTTAGTTAAACTTTGTTATATCTCTCTATATGTATATAACAGAGAGGGAAGGTATGGGACTCTAACACCCTGTTGCTGATTAGCTAATGCAAATTAGATAAACCAGAAGAGGGATGGTGAGGTGTTAAAAGGAACTTGAGGGAGAAAGAACTTGAGAACGTGAGGAAAAGAGAACTTGAGGAGAACATGAGGGAGATTCTAAAGAACTGGAGAGAAAAGACTTTCTGAAGAGAACAGAGAGTCTGAGGTAAACTTTCAGAGAGGCTGAAAAAAACTTTCTGAGGAGAATCTGAAGAGATCCTGAGGAGAATCTGAAGAGATTCTGGGAAACTTTTGGAAGATATTCTGAGGAGAATCTGAAGAGAAGAAGCCAGTTGTTACCTAAAATTTTGAAATTCACCTTATATTTTACGTTGTTTTCTTTTATTTTAAATAAAGTTCTTTGTACCTTTTAGTTCCCCTTGAGCTAATCATCAGGCACCCGTTTGCACTAAGGACTACACATTCCATATTCCCCAGAGCCCAGAAAATTTTTTCTCAGATGGCTAGTAAAACCAAGGTCACTGGAACAAGATATTCACTAGTCAAGGAGAGCCATGCTAGATGCCTGAAATTATAACTACATGCCAGTACCAATTTGAAGAAAATGCTATGCATGCTGTGATCACACTAACTATGAAAAAATAATTGGGTATTGTGTTATTACTGTAACGAAACTACATAAATTTGAAAAGAGACAAATCTGCTGTTGCAAGGTCTCAATTAATGCCAGTTTTTTTGATATTGCAATCATCGAGATATGTCAATAATTCACTTATCTCTTTTCTGTCAGTCATGCAGCGATTAAATAGTAAGACCTGCTCAAAAGTAGAAGAGATTGTCTTAGAAGGAAGGGATTACTTTGGAAGGAAGTTTTTAAATAGCAGTTAGATGGTCATTTGTCAGCAAAATGTCAGACATCAATGTCACAGAACAACATATCCTTAAGTGGTCAATTTGATTTCCCTGGTGGTAGTGAAATCTGCTTCTGTCTACATTTCATTTCAGGGACAATGGTGGCTTAGTGGTTAAGATGCTGAACTTGATGACTGGAAAGTTGGCAGGTCAGCAGTTCAAGACTCAAGTGCTGCATGACGGAGTGAGTTCCCGTCTCTGTTCCAGCTCCTGCCAACCTAGCAGTTCGAAAGCAAGAAATTGTAAGTAGATAAATAGATAGCACTTTGGTAGAAAGGTAACAGCATTCTGTGCACTCTGGTATCTAGTCATGCCTGCCACATGTCCACAGAAACGTCTGCAGATGCAGACAGCACTGGCTCTTTGGCTATAAACAGAGATGAGCACCGAACCCTAGAGTTGACTGGCTTTCAATCAAGGGCAACATTTTATATTTCATCTCAGCATTATCATAGTATTTTTCGACTGACTAAAAGATTAACACTTCAGTTTCCTGATAAGTTCCAAAGCTGAAATATTGTGGACACAGTTCAAGGGGGCAAATTTCAGTCTCCCATAGGTTTTAATCTCCTTCCCTCTCTTCATGAATAAAGAAGTCAGTCCTTGAGCACTCACCACCATAACCACCAGCATTTGCTTTATAGTGGGCTGGAAACAGATACACAGAGAAACATGGCAAACCCCCTATCAGACAAGTCTGGGGTAAAATTTAGTTTATTCACAAGGTAGGACACAGTTAATTGCAGTCAATTTAAAAATAACATTAAGAATATTATCCTCTAAACTACAGTAAACCTGGGAGGTAGCTGTAGTTCTCATCCCTGTACAGTCCTCTTCAGCAATGGCAAATGCCCTATGCTTGGTTTCATATATTATCCTAGGAAGCCATTCAGCTATCTTCTACAGTTCTGCAACAACAACAACAGTCATGTAAATCCTTCTTCTGCTGTACCACTGATCCAGTTCTGTGAGTCACTTTCTGGTCCCGAGGCCTTTTGGCACACAAAGTCCTCATCAGCCCCAGGCCAGTATTAATGAAGGTGCTACCCTACAATCAAGATGGATCCAAGTGTGTTTTAATCCATTTAAATCCACCCTTCCCTGTGGACTTCTGCACCCAAGGCTGTTAGTCCTCAAGGTTGTCAAGTTAGTTATCCACTGCCTGACACTCAGGTTTGAGTCATTGGCAGCATACCTCTATTCAACCTCAAAACAAGGGTGGGCAATACCTTTACCAGAACAATAAGATCTCATAAGCAGGTACTAACTTTTGAGTGCAGTGTGTCTGGGAATTTCAGAGACCCTTATTTTTTTATTTTTGTGTAATTCTAAATTTTAAACTGTAATTCACCAACATCTAATGGTTCCCTGACCGGCATTAGAAAGCAAAACATTCTTTCTTACTCTATTAATCCAAATAATAATAAAGCGAAATAAGTGTGAAGTGCTCCAGTTCAGAGTTGTGCTCTCTTACAGAATACAGCACTCCATTCCTGCTCCTACCCAGTTTTCCATCATGATTCAAGTCAATCAGCATTCCATAAGCAGTAGTAGTTCTAAATTAGAGGGAATTATGTGATATACATTGTTACACTTTGGTCAGGAAGGCTACAGTTACAGGAGAAAAAGCCTTTGGTAGTCACAGATGAGAAGAAACACCTTCTTTAATAATGTGTCATGTCAGTAAAACATGTTTTTTAATGTAGCATATGCATAAGTGGCAGCTATTCCTCTGTATATATACTAAAAATTAAATATAAATATCAGGAAGCTCCAGTAGGATCAGAAACACACACACAATTACAACTTGAAATGCCTATCCTACGTGAAAAGTGAAAATGACAGTGCTGAAAGAAGAGGGATAACTTACTTTGTCACCAACGAGCTTCTCTTTTGAGTTCTGGGTACACATTTTTCATTATGTAGTAGAGATGACACTGTTATAAATAATTTATATGGCTTATTTGCAAGCAATAGGAGCCCCAGCTGACATGGTCTCTCGTGGCAACAGAGGTTTAATATTAGTCATCAGTGGTCATGAGGCTTACTAACAAAAGATGTTCAGGTTAAGAGCTGAAATGGTAAAAATAATAATTTAAAGTTCCAAAACAAAGGCTAACAAGAACCATCATCATCACTGTAGAAACATTAGCAGGCCTGCATCAATTATTTTCAGTTTAAGCCATAACTATATTCTGATGTAAATCCACTTTTCCCAAATGAAAAATATAAAAACATGAAAAGTGCTCCAAGGCTAGCTACTTCAATATTCTGTTCTTGTTCTGGGACTTCTAGCGGCCTCCACCAGCATTATTTGGTGTTCTTGAAATATTTATTTGATGTTATCTCTCCACCTTACACTGTTTCTATCTTGTGCTCTTTGTTCTCCTCCTCTTTCCACGTGTGCCTTGTATGGTATGGACCTTCAAGACATTCTCTCTTTGAGTGGACAAACCATTTTATTTGTTTTCCTTATAATCTCATTCCTAATATTATCCCTTCTAGTCAGTCCAGCAGCCTTCCTCAGACATCTCATTTCCATGGCGACCAACATCTGTTTATGTCTTGCTGTGAGTGTCCATGTTTGGCACTGGTAAGATAAGGTGGGAATGAATATGGTTTGTATGAGGTGTTTATTTGTGCTGGTTGGTATTGCCTTATACTGTATTGTAAGAGTGGAGGTAACTGTCCCAATATTTGTTTTGCCTTACTACGCCATACATTAATCTCTTCGTCCATTTTGCCATCTTCAGTAAATGTTGTTCCTAGGTATTTGAATTCTGCCACTTGTTTTGTACCTGTTTTCCTCCCCCATGAATACAGCTTAAGCAGCCCACAAGCGGTGTGCACAGTCCGTTTGCCTTCCTCTTCTTACAGGTGTAAAGTTTGGGACCTTGTTTATTTATTTATTTAAATTTGCTTATTGCCCTCCTTCCCGAAGGGACCCAGGGCAATTCACAACACATCAGCATATCGACAATAATTTAAAAGCAGTTCAAAGATAAAAAATGTAAAAGAAGCTTAAAAACTTAACATTAAAAACTAGGCGTTGTAGCTGGGAGGCACTGGGGGGTCAAACCATCCAGCTGGCTGGGGAAATTGATCCATCCATTCCCCAGAACTGACCTGATCTGTTACCTGGCAGAAGATCTCTCTCAAAGATCTATTGCCCATATCATCTGGTCCTCCCAGAGTATGCAGCTCCAGGTGCCAACACCAAAAATTATGAAGAAGTTTGTAACTAAGAAGAGAGCCTTCTCAGTGGTGGCACCAACTCTGTGGAATAATTTATCAGCAGACTGTGTCAACCTCCCTTCCTATCAGATACCTTTATAAAGTGGACCTGGTCAAACCAGTTTTGACCTATTGTAAGTCATATGTCTGCTGGCTGTCTCAGCTCTGTTTATAAAATGATTTTGTCTCTTCACTCTTTGCTGCCAGGCAGAGAGCCCATATGTGAATAAAGCCTTTCACTCTCTCCTACATTTGGTACATGTATTCTTTTTGACACCACAGCCACATGAGCTGTGACTTCCCTATTTTCAGCAAACAAATGCTTGTGACAAATAACACTTGATAGCTCTTTCAGGTGCCATCAGATTCTCGGTTGTCCTACCCAAGCCAGCCAGTGACGGAGAGATGGCTTTTTCTCCTCACATCCTTGGGTAATAGACCCACAATAAAACACCAAGGCCAGCTCAACACCCTAATTGTTGCCTGGTACCAGTGGAGGCTCAAAAGTTCTTCTAAGGCCACTGACCTTCCCTCCCTTCTCACAGCATGTCTTTCCTTGTCACTTGAGGGGTGTGTGGTGCAGTGGTGGGATGTCAAAAATTTTACTACCCCTCCGTGATGTCATCACAGTGTGGGCGGAGCTAACATCATGATGTCATGACATCATGGACGGGGCCAAAGAAAATAATAATTTTTGTTGTTCAATAAGCACACACACACCTCAACCCACCCACCCACAACACAACCTGTAAATAAATTAAAATTTAAAAAATAGAAATTACATTAAAATACACACACCCACACACACCAAGTGCTTGGCGTGCATGCGCAGTGGGGGAACCAGTGAAAAGGTAAGCCCCGAAGGTGTCCCCCCCCCCCCAAAAAAAAAAAAAAGAGCTGCTACCGGTTCTCCGGGACACTGGGAAAAGTTGCTACCGGTTCTGGCGAACTGGTGAGAACCTGTTACATCCCATCACTGGTGTGGTGGGTTCTGGATGAAGTCTCTAGTCTAGACTAGTGTTTCCCAACCTTTGGTTTTTGGGACTTCAATTCCCAGAAGCCTAAGTCAATTCCCCAAAGCACTGATCAGCCAATGTACTGACTCAGGCTTCTGGGAACTGAAGTCCCCCTTGCACAGCATAGGCCCCACGTTGGGAAACACCTTTCTAGAAGACCAGAGAGCCTAGCAGTTATAAGAGAATTTGGATTGTTTGTGTGTATGTGTGTCGCATGAGAATTGCGTGGTGGGTCAGGATGAAGCCTGACCAGAGAATTTGGGAGGGGTGCGTGTGTGCGCTGCATGAGGGGGAGTGGTGGGTCAGGATGAGGATGAAGGCTTTAAGCCTAGCGGTTTTAAGAGAATTGGGTGTGTGTGTGTTTGTGCCACATGAATAAAGCATTTTTGGGTCAGGATGAAACCTTTGGACCAGAGCCAAGCAGTTATGAAGAGAATTTAGAAAACGACACCGGACGTGCTCCGAATTAAGAGCCCCCGCCCCATCTCCTCAGAGGGAACGAGGGAGGAGTCCGTCCATGCCCGCTTGGCGGCCGGACCCATTTTTGTTACCCCCCTAGCCTAGCTGCCTGGCACACCGAGAGAGGCATCGGTCGCCGTCGCGGGGCCTCCTCCTTCCCGGTCCGCCCCCTGACCCATGCGCTCAGCAACACCGAGGAGGAGCCAACATGGAGGGAGAGGAACCTCCCCACAACTACAGCCGAAGGAGGAGCCCCACCACTGTGGCTGCTGTTGCCTTTCCGGGCGGGAGCGCCTCCTCCGGCTTTATCACGAGATAGGCGGCGCCGGTCGCCTGCCTGGTCTGCGAGGGACCGAGGAGGGCGAAAGTTGTGGTGGGGAAGGGGTGGCACGCAGGTGTGTCTGTGGGGCGGGCGGAGAGGAAGCGGGAGGGATGGCGGCCCTCTGGAAGCTATTCGAGAGGCACCCTCCTCCTCCTCCCTCCGCTTTTTTTTGAGCCTCTCTCGTCCTCCCCGCCACGAGCATCATCTCATGCAAGAAGAAGTCTGGCAGGCATCAGGAGGCGGGACTGGGAGAGTTTACACCAAGAGAAGGAATCCGGCGCCGGTGTAAGGAGGAGGATACGTACACACCCACCTTGCGACCCACCCACCCAAGCGAAGCTGGGCACCATTTCCTTGGGCACTTTGGCTCTTCCTGAGCGGATCGCAACTCCTTGTGGTTGCCTGTTTTATTAATTTAAAGTCACCCGGGGGAGACTTCGGCACGTGTGAAGGAGTGACGCCTTTTCTCCCTGAAGCCGGGGGTTCCAAGCCGGTTCCCCCGCGGGCTGCGCGTGTTTTTGGGCATTATTGGCATCCTGCACCGCTGCCTGGTCCTTATTAGATGCCTGCCTTCGCCTTCAAAAAATGTACACCTTTGTGGCACGGGATGAAAACAGCAGCGTCTATGCCGAAGTCTCCAAAATCCTCCTCGCCACCGGACAATGGAAGAGGCTGAGAAGAGACAACCCCAGGTTTAACCTCATGCTGGGGGAGAGGAACCGGCTGCCTTTTGGGAGGCTGGGTAAGTAAGCGAGTGGACACGTGTCTGTCATTGGTATATAGCAAGCGGGTTCGGTGGCGTCCTCTTGGCAACCTTCTGGCAGCGCTTGGTCGTGTGAATGGCGAGCGCATCTTCCCCCTCCCCCCCTTCTCTTTGATGCCACCCAAAGTCCCTGTTTCTAAGATCCGCTGAGAAATATGTGCAGATGCTGGAGCTTTTGAGAGTTAGGATTGCTAGTAAATAAACTCAGACTGAGATCTGGCTAGTGTTGCAAATTTTAAATTTGGGTGTTGCCTGCTGCAGCCAGATGGGTGGTTTGGCTGTTAAGAATTCAGCTGGAGGCTTTGCTGCTTCTCAGGCATGTATTTGTGGAGTTGGGAAAGTATCCGAAGTAAATTATATCCCTCAGGGCAAAGGCTGACGAAGCTACTAGCATCCTTTTAAAATGTTCTTCGAAAACAGTTTTTTAAAATGTCTAGAGATTTTATGCAGTTGTAATGCTAAGCAGTTGTGGAGTAGAAGTGCATTTTCTCTGGATGATAACGCTGCATTATGTTTGTTAGGACAAAATAATACAGATCCTTTGGATTGATCAGGTATTTGCAGAAAGGAAGTTTTAAATAGACATTTTTAAAAGGAGGCAAGGAAGAACAAAGAACTGAGCAAACTTAACCTGGGAGCTGGCACCTGCTCATTCTTGCTGGTTTTGAAATGTCATTTCCCCCTTTCTTTTAAATTAAATGTGCTCAAAGTTACCATATTGGCTCAAACGAAATGTCCAATGGCAGGTTGTTAAATTCTTTTTGCCAAAAGTATCTTGGATTATTTGACTCCCTGAAGTTCTCAGCAGTGCTGTAGCATTATATTCTGCATTGATGATGTCACACACTCCAACCCTCTGATGCATGCCTTCTGACTTGCATACAGCTGCATGTTTAGCAATAATTGAATAGATTTTTTTCTCATTTCCAGTTTTTGAAGGTGCCAAATATATATATATATATATTAAATAAGGTAAAGCGATAGATGCTGAACTTTTCTATTTTACAATTTTGTTTGCAGAATATTTAAGTGTCCTTTGTTGCAGTGGGTGCACATAAACCCCTTGATTTCAGTGGGCTGATGTATACTTAACAGCACAGAAAGGTAAAACTTCTGATTTCAGTGGGTTGCAAACCTCATTTCATAAAGCTGGGAGTAAGTTTATGTCTGAATGGACAAGAATAACATTTGTGGGCAAGCTCCAGGCTGTGTGTGTAACTTGTTCACTTTCATTTACCACCTATTTGGATCAGGTGCCAGATGGGCAGGGGAGAACAGGTTGGTGTTTTTTCACTGTTATTAGCATGAGGGGGATAGACAGTCTTGATCAAGACTGCTACTAGCCCCATTTTTCCTGGTAGGCGTACACACTTAAGCATCTCCTGAAGGTTTCTGAAATGGAGATTGTAGCCTCCAACCAAACTCAGCAGGCTATGCATGCAGTTGAGCATAAAAGTACAGTACAGTATAGCATTTCCCAGTATGGTAGCCTCAAATGGTCTGGCCTGCAATGCTCATCTTTTATGACTAGATTGGTCAACAAGCAGTCTGGTAGGATATGATGGGAGTTGTAGTTCAGTACCATTAGAGGGCACTGGACTACAACTCCCATCTACTAAATTAGTTGGTCTAATAATAGATACAGTAATACCTCGGATAACGTTTACCTCGGATAACGCTAAAATCGCATAACGTTAAGCAATCTGGGGAGGAGAATTGGATCGAATAACGTTAAGGTCCTATGGGATGGATCGGATAACAACCGCTAAAGCCTGTGCGGTTACGATGTATCTCTATGGAGCTTTAACGTTATCCGATCCATCCCATAGGATTTTAACATGCATCTGATAACACTAAACATCGGATAACATCAAGACTTGTGGAACCAAGTCTTAGCGTTATCCGAGGTATTACTGTACTGGTGGAATCACAATTACACTTTGTGATAAAATAATTAAACTAGTGCTTAGTTGGTTATTTGTAGAGAATGACTGATAGTGGTTGCATCTAAATGGGGACCAAAGCCCTGTGAGGAAAGTCTGGAGGAGTTTAGCTGAACAAAGTTTGATGGAGTTCAGCTATTTTTTGGCCAGGAGAAAATACAGTTAAGAAATGATGTAGTCAGTGGCGTAGCGTAGGGCCCCCCGGGGGGCTGTCCCGCCTAGGGTGGCACTTTTTGGGCGTATGGGTGTTCTTGGTCTACAATTCCCAGAAGCCCTAGCAGGCGTGGACACCGGTGTCCACCAGGGGGCGACAAATTTGACTTACGCCCCAGGCGGCTGAAATCCACTCGACACTACTGGATGTAGTAAAGGTAAAGGTTGCCCTTGTTCGAAAGCCAGTCGTATCCGACTCTAGGGTTCAGTGCTCATCTCTGTTTATGGCCTAACAACCAGCACTGTCTGCATTTGCAGATGTTTCCATGGACATGTGGCAGGCATGACTAGACAATAAGGTGCACTGAACACTGTTTATCTTCCCACCTATTTATTTACTTGAAATTTCTTGCTTTTGAACTGCTAGGTTGGCAGGAGCTGAGACTAAGACAAAAGTTCACTCCCTTCATGCAGCACTTGGGTCTCGAACTGCTGACCTGCCAACCTTTCAGTTGTCAAGTGCAGTGTCTTAACCACTAAGCCACTGCAGTCCTGATGATGTAGTAATAGTAGTTGTTGTTCAGTCGCACAGTCAAGTCCTCTATCCTCCACCAGCCTCCTCAGCTCACTCAGATCTATGCCCATTGCATCAGCAATGCCATCTAGCCACCTAATCCTCTGGCACCCTCTTCTTTTTCATTCTATCTTTCCCAGCCTCAAGGCCTTCTCCAGTGAGACATCTCTTCTCATTTGGTGGCCAAAATACTTGAGCTTCATCTTTAGTATTTGTCCCTCCAATGAGCAGTCACAGTTGATTTCCTTCAGGATTGACTGATTTGTCCTCCTCGCAGTCCAGGGGACTCTTAAGAGTCTCCTCCATCACCACAAGTCAAAGGCATTTATTTTTCAGCGCTAGCCTTCCTTATGATCCAGCTTTCACAACCATATATTGCTGCTGGAAATACCATTGCTTTGACAATGCGGACTTTTGTAGACAGGGTGATGTCTCTACTCTTTATTATGATACCTAGGTTTCTTATTGCTTGCCTCCCAAGAATTAAGCGTCACTTTATTTTGTGGCTACAATCGCCATCTGCAGTGATTTTGGATCCCAGGAAATTAAAGTTTGTTACCACTTCCATTTCTTCCCCTTCTATTTGCCAAGGAGTAATGGGGCCAGTTGGCATGATCTTGTTTTGTTTTTGAATTTTTTAAAATTGTTTTTTTAAAATTGTTTTTTGTTGTTTCTGAAAATGGGACCAATGGATTTGCTGCCCTTTAGGAAGAATCTAAAAACATGGCTGGCAGGACAGATATGGGGTATGGAAGGTATAATGACCCCAGCACATTGGATGATCTGAGCCCCTCTCTTTCTCTACTTTTAAATTAGTAGTTGTAGCATCTGGTGTGTTTTTAATCTGTTTTTAATCTTTTTCAGATTTTAATTTTAAATTTTAAAAGTTTTAAGGTTTTAGATGGAAGCTCCCACTTCCTAATCCTGGGCCTTATCTGCCCAGGGAAGGAAAAGACTAACGTCCTCTGGCCGGAAGGAGGAATGGATTTTAGCTGTTTGTGTTGTGTGTGTGTGTGTTTTTTTTCCTGATTGTAAACTGCCCTGAGTCGCCACGGTGAGTGGGCGGTGATATAAATCTAAATAAATAAATAAATAATTTCCTATATCAGGAGAATTTGACTTAGAAGCAATTCTAAATCTTTGAAATGCATTCCACTTCTGTCATTTTAGGAGATGTTGTGCAAGGTTAGAATGAGATGTGAGATAAGAATGATCCGAGTACTGTGTACACTGAGAATATTGTACTGATGTAACCTTGTAATAGTAGAATCTCAAGTTCTCCAAATGGCAGATGGAAATTAACCCACCAAGCCCTTTATGTTTTCACACACACCCTTCCTAAAACTTGGAATTAAGAGTAGTAGTATGAAGATAGCTGCTCCTATATTAAGCCACATGCTTCTTTCTAAATAAGTGCAAAATGTTAGCACTTTTCTTTATTCGTGTCAGATGCACCACCAGCATATAATAACATGCAAAGCTAACATTAACACATCTAAAAACAAAATACTGTAGAATTAAAAAGGTCTAGATGACATCTGCCCAATATCGAGCCACTTCAACAGCAGTTCCTGTTGCCAACATAAGGTCCTCCTCAAATGCACATTGAGGGGCATCGTGTGCATTGTATCATATGGGAGATAGTTTGTACTTCTCCACATTCACACAGACTGTCATCTACAGGGAATCCCCACTTTCTCAGATTAGTCCTTGATCTTCCTACCCCTTTACACAGTCTATTTAAAGTTTTCCACACAAGCTATGATTGTTTTGGCCAGGCGGTAGAGAATCATGTGGTTCTTCCCAGTTATCTGGTAGGGCAGTGATGGTGAACCTTTTAGAGACTAAGTGCCAAAACTGCAATCTCAACCACACTTATTTATCACAAAGTACCAACACAGCAATAGGGGAGGGAGGAAATGCTCCCATTGGACTGCTGGGCAGAGGGGCAGGGTGAACTCTGAGCTGGAGGGAGGGAGAAAGCTCTCCCATTGGGCTGCTGGGCACAGAGGCGGGGTCAACTCTGCAGGGGAGAGGGAGGAAGCGCTCCCATTGGGCTGCTGGGCAGAAGGGCAGAACAAACTCTGTGCTGGGGTGACGCACGGTGCCCACAAAGAGGACTCCAAGTGTCACCTCTGGCATGTGTGCCATAGGTTCACCATCACTGTGGTAGGGGAACATGAAAGGAGCCTCCCTGAAGATTTCTACTTCAGAGATCAGGTGTCCCCTGGACAACGGAAATTTATCACCAGCAACGGAGATTTTTCATTGGCTAATCATTTCAACCCAGAAGCACCAGAAGTAGAAATGTTAGCACTAAGTAAAGTAATTGTTTTTGATATTGTTTTAAACAATAGCAAATGCAGAAGTGATTTCCAGTACAGTACATCCTGTGCCTACTCAGAATTAAGGACCATTAAGTTTAGTGGGTCTTCTGATAGATCAAATGGTACACAATTGCAGGATATTTATAAGTTAATATCAAGATGGTAATAGGTCTCATCATTGGGTAAAAGGTGATCTAGAAATGAAACAAATAAATAATGCAATCCAGATATGCCTATGTGCTCCATCCATTAAGAGGACTAGCATGCCCCATGTGATGAACATCTGCATTCCTCCCCACCTTATAGAAGTCCTTTTCCAAAAATAAGAGTTTGATGTTTTGCCAGTTCAGTTATTAGCATTCATCATAAATCTCTGCTGTCATTTTAAATGAAGCAGAAGTAACAGAGGTAGATGAAGCAGAAGTAGCTCCTTTTTAAAAGCTAGTTTGCAGACATAATTCATTTGCTGAATGATGTCATCAGGTATATTAATCTCAAACATTATATGTCAGCTGAATTCTGTATTATATAATATAATTTGCAAAAATCAATATTGCTGAACCACAAAAGAGTTTTCTTCCCTGGACAGTTGTCACTGGGATCACTTAGGGAGGCAGTCACACAAAGTGGTATGGACAGGACTTGGATAAATGGATCTGATTTATAAAAGAAATTCACATGAAACAATATAACAAACTTAGGGCTGTTTGACAGTGAGACAGACTGCCTCAGAATGTGGTGGACTGTCATTCATCAAAGATTGCCAAACAATGGTTGGATGAGCATTTGTCAGGGATGCATTTGTGTGGATTTCCTGCATTTGCAGAGAATTGTATTGGAAGATCTCTGGAGTCCCAACTCTACAGTGTTATGCTTCTGTGGTAGATCACAGATATTTACTCTCCATGTGCTTTTAGATTGCAGTTCCCATCAGTATCTGCTATTTTAAAAAAATCATATGATGAGTATCTGCTATTGACCAGGACTGAAGGGAATTCTCTCTCTCTCTCTCACTTACCTGAGAATAGGTAAATGAATTGCATGCTCAGAATTATGGTCCTTGCAAACTTTTGAAAAACTAAGGTATTTATTTGCTTTCTGGTGCTCTGAAAAGTTTAGGTCTTTGTTCCCAAGTGCCAAAACACATGGTTGACATGTAGAAGGCTTGAGGCTCATTTTAATTTTTAGTGGCTCCATCTACATCAGGGGCCTCAAACTACAGCCGGTGGGCTGGATCCAGCCCATGACACCTATTTATCTGGTCCGCGAAGCACTCATCGCTCCTGGAAGCGGAAGTAAAACACACCCATATGGGCGCCTTTAACTTCCACTTCCGGGAGTGATGAGGGCTTCACAGGCTGGATTAATTGGCATTGGGGGCCAGATCCAGTCCATGGGCCAAAGTGACTGGTCCCCTGAACCACACGACAGGCCCATTGCCCAAAAAGTTTGGGCACCCCTGAGCTACATGAATCATCTGGCAGGTGATGGGAAATGCCTCTGCCTGAGTCTCTAAAAATTTGCAATCAGTCACAGCAGGGCTAGTATTCAACCAGTTATTTCCAGCCTTGGATCTGCAGGTGTCCTTGAACTTCAATTCTGAGAGGACCCAGCTGGCATGGTGAAGAATTCAGTGAGTAATGGTCTAACAACATTTGGGCAACCACAGATTGTGAACCTCTGACCGGCCCGGCGAAGGAGGGTACGTGCAGCAGCTGTAGGACCCCGGGCGGCTTTAAGAACATGCTGCCGCCCCCCCCCCCAGCCTCACCAGACGCTCCTCTGACTGGCCTGGCAAAGGAGGATATGGGCAGCAGCTGTAGGGCCCCGGGCTGCTTTAAGACCATGCTGCTGCCGCCCCCAGCCTCACTGGACGCTCCTCTGACTGGTCCAACGAAGGAGTGTACGGCCAGCAGCTGCGTGGCCACAGGGAGCTTTAAGACCATGCTGTTGCCTACTCCAGCTTCACCGGACGCTCCTCTGACTGGTCTGGCGAAGGAGGGTATGGGCAGCAACTATAGGGCCCAGGGCGGTTTAAGACCATGCTGCCACCGCCTCCAGCCTTGCTGGACACTCCTCTGACCGGCCCAGCGAAGGAGGGTACGGGCAGCAGCTGTGGGGCCCAAAGCGGCTTTAAGACCATGCCACCACCACCTCCAGCCTCACCGGATGCTCCTTTGACCAGCCTGGCAAAGAAGGGTACGGGCAGCAGCTGCGGGGCCCTGGACGGCTTTAAGACCATGCCACCGCTGCCGCCTCACTGGATGTTTCTCAGGCCAGTCCAGCGGAGGAGGTACAGGCAGCAGCTTGGCCTGGAGTAGCTGCATGGGAGAGCCACCACCACCTACCGGGTTGACTCTTTTGGTGCCAGGGCATCGTGAACCCAAGTCTGGGCTCACAACAACAACAAATCTATATGAATCCAAAAGCTTGATTTCACATAAGACAGTTTCATAGGTACCATGCGGAACTATATTTCTAGGCTGTGGCTCTCCTAGAGTATTAAATGGTCTCATTTAAGAATAGAGATAGGCAGGAACTGAAAAACAGAAACGATCCAGGCTTTTATATTGGAGACATTGTTGAAAAGCTGCTGCTTCTTTTTTAGAGAGTATTTCTGGTTTTAAAAATCAGTGATAGCTAGAGTAGCTACACCTTGCTGCATCTCACAATACTATTTCTCTAGTAGCCTCCCATCCGTTCTGCCCATCCAGAATTTCCTTCAATGGTTTGTTAAAGGATATAATTTTCTTTTCATAAATGGGACCTGGAAAAGATTTACCTTTAGATATTGTGACCAAGTAATGAAGACTATTTAAAGGGAAGAAGGAAATAACTTGAATTATTTAAAGAGTCTGTTTGTTTCAAATGAGTAAAAGCAACCTAAAAGTAAAGTTAAAAGTAAATTCTTCATGTATTCTAATGCTAAGTGTTCACAGACACTTTTAATTTAATTTAATTGTTCGATTTTTATGCCGCCCCACTTGCCTAAGTGACTCTGGGCGGCTAACAACAATACAAAAAGAATACAAACTATACAGTTACAATTAAATTAGCATAATGCACAAAACATTTCAGAACTTTTAAAAAAATCCCACTTACAAACCAGTACCCCACAAACCGAGATTAGAATCCCAAAGTAATCTTGGTAAAATGGATAATGGAACTGGTGGGAGGAAGGAAAATAAAATGAAGTCTGATAAACAGAAATGTACAGTCAGAAGAGTAAGACAGGCAGTAGAATGGACTGATCATGAGACCAGATCAATTAGGATGGTTGATAATAATGGAACATGAGTCAGCAGTGAGGTACAGTATAGTTGCATAAAAGGATAATGGGATGCATTAGCAGAAGTTTCGTGTCTGTATTTTGGAAACTAATTTTGATGATACTTTGCTCTGAGTAGTTCTCAATTGATGTCCTTTATACAGTTCTGGAAATAGTAATAAACAGATGGCAACTCATTATTGAAGCCTTGGGCATTTTACAGAGAATAATGAGTTTGTCTACTGTGCTGTCTCAATCCAATATTGGCAGTGCTCTTATCTAATAGAAGGATAGGATGAGGGTGCAGAATGGTGCAAATTGAAGGAAAGCCCCCATCCCCACCCACAAAAGATGTATGGGTGACCTGTACAGAAGGGAGGGGATGTTATTTGCAAGGTTAAAACTAAGAAAATATAAACCAGTTTGGAAAATAAGTGCAACCCGGCCATGATGAAGGTGAATTATGTTTGAAGGACATACCATTGGCAACAGCTATTTTGGGATAGGAATTTTTGAATAATAGGCAAAATGCAATTTCTCTATCATTTTAATGACCAAAAATTTGAACCATTGTCTAAAACAACAATGTGTGTTTTAAGACACTTGGTGAGATTATGATTAATCATGTTTCATGTTCCTCTTTAAAAACTGCTGGGGAAATGAAGTATGTAACGTAATGTCTAAATCTCATTTATTTCGATCAGTCTCATGTAAAGATTATTACATTTGAATCCATCCCACTGAGCACAGTTGCTTTTCCCAACACTGGATTATTACATCAACAACCATGTGAGTTCTTTGATTCAATGAGCCTACTCTGTTGGGGTTAACAACTGAATGGTAACCCATTGTTTCTAAACATTTGAATTATTAAAATCAGAGGGGTAAATCAATTTGAAATTTGGAAGGAATCTTAAGTTACAAAGAAGTTGTATACAATCCCAGTGAATTGTGACATACTGTAGTAGGTAAAAAGTCTAATGGCAAGTTAGTTAATAGCAATGTTAGTAAAGTAATAAGTATTGAGTAACAGAAGATTAAATACTATTCTGATAGGTACACCAAAACATTAATTTTTAAAATAACTTTCTAGGCTTTGGAGTTTAGCTTTAAAAACTTCAGAATAAATATAAATGTTGCAATCTTGAGAGAGAACTACTAAATTATTTTTTAAAAATTCTTGAAATAGAAGCAACACATATAGAAAAATGGACAGCTCACCTTTTTTAAACATTATTTTGTGATTATTATTGGCAGTGCTCTTCTATACCAGTAATAGAAGGAATATTGTTATGGCTGTTTTACAGCAAAAAAGAATATGTTACAGGTAATGTTGTTACCTTTAATTTTCTCCTTCTGAGTGCCCTGCTTTGAGAGATTTACTAGTGCAGTCCATAAAGTATCTATAACAAAAACTTACCGTATATCTGGAAGTGAACTTGACCTACAAAAGCTCACATTGAAATACTGTATACAAGTTAGTCTTTAAAATGTCACATTTTTGTCCATACTTTCTTGTTTTTACTTTTGTTGGAGTATTTTATATTTCATGTCGCTCCTCGTGATATGCCCAAGGTATTGGATCTTTCTTTGTTTAATGATCTCAAACAGTTCTTGTTCTTTATCCATCCGGCGCAACACTTCTACATTAGTCACATGGTCAACCCATGATATCCTTAGCAGCCATCGGTAGATCCACATTTCAAAAGTTTTGATTTTCTTTTCAGATGCTTTAGTCAATGTCCAAGGTTTGACTCCAAATAGCAACGCTGGGAATATGTAACATCCCACTGTCCAGATTTTTGTAGCAAGAGTTAGATCTCTACTGCATAACAAATGTCGCATTTTATGAAGGTGGAACTTGCTTTTTTTATTCATGTTTTAATCTCTACCTCAGGACCCCACTTTTCATTTAACATACAGATGTACCTCACTTAAACAGCATAATGTGTTCCACAGGATTGCTCTTTAAGTGAGTTTGCTCTTTAAGTGAAACACCATTGTAAGTGACCAATTGTGACTTCTGGTGGGGTGGGGGGAGATTGCAAACCCTGATTTATTTGTTAAGTGATGTTTTGATTGGTTTTATTTGTTAAGCGAAGCGACCATGCAGAGAAAATTCTGCTCTTTAAGCGAGTTACTCTCTAAGCGAGGCGCTCTTTATGCGAAGTTTGACTGCACTAATCCACTCTTTCAATTTCTTCTGATCCTGCCACTAACTTGTCATTAGTTGGTGCTCACCTTATAACAAAATATTTAGTCTCCTCTTTAGTGCTTTCATTAGGATTCAGAAAAATGTAAGCTTATTGGAGTTCCAGGTATACCCAAACTTTCAATTAATACAGGCAGCCTGGAAAACAAGTTGCTGTTCATATATAGCATTTGTTCCTTGCAGTATTGTGGAGAAACTCTCAGACCAACTGACATGTGAACAGAAGAAAATACAGCACTGCCTTTTGACTTGCAGTCTAAAAAGATATACAGTCATACCTCGCATAACGAATTTAATTCGTTCTGCGAGGCTGCTTGCTATGCAAGTTTTTTTGCTATGCGAGTCAGACTCGCATAGCGAAAATCCCTATGGGAAAACTTGCATAATGAGCTTTTGTAGGGGGAAAATTTGCATAGCGTTCGCATTTCGTTATGCGAGTTTTCCCCATAGAAACGCTCGTTATGCGAGTTTTCTATGGGGAAAGTCCAACTCGCATAGCAAAAATGTTTTCGTTATGCGAGTTTCCCCCCATAGAAATGCTTGCTATGCAAGCGTTTCCATTAGGAAAGTTTGACTTGCATAGCAAAAATTTTCACTTTGCAAGTTGGACTCACATTACGAAAATTTTTGTTATGTGAGTCAGCTCACTTTTTGAAAAACCCACTCGTTAAGCGAGTTTTTCACTAAGTGAGTTGCTCGCTAAGCGAGGTTTGACTACAGTAATTTAAAGGGTACAAACGGAAAAAAGAAAATGAGCTCAGGCAAAAGTTCTTGGTGCAGTGGCTGTAGATAAAAACCAGGCAAAGATAAAGCCTGTTGGAACTTATCAGTAGGGCCTGACCATGATGACCTTAACATGGCCTAGATCAGTGATGGCAAATCTATGGTATACGTGCCAGAGGTGGCACTCAGAGCCCCCTCTGTGGGCACCCGTGTAGTCACACCAGCACAGTTTGCCCTGCCCCTCTGCCCAGCAGCCCAATGGGAGTGGTTCCTCTCCCCAGTATAGATTTCACCCCGCCTATATGCTCAGCATCCCAATGAGATGGGTTTTGGGTTGCAGTTTGGGCATTTGGTCTCTAAAAGTTTCGCCATCACTGGCCTAGATGTTATTTCCCATTTCTCCACTTTTAATAATTTTTCTTTTTCTCTCTAATTTTACATTCAAGCTGAAATTCAGGTGCCAAATCAATTCCTTCCATAGAACAGATCCTTAAGAAAGTTTGCAGAATTATCTCTGGAGTTGATTATTCTAAATTACTTATTGTATCATCTGTAGCTTTTTAATCTTTCATGACTGGCTGAAATTTAGATTATCTTTAATGTTCAGTCTAATAACCTGCTTTAGCATCTGGCATAGTGCAGAGTTAAATCCAAAGGCAGAACCCTAGAATCCCTTGTTGTAATCATCTTTTATTTCAGCGATTGAAAACATTTGGATAAGTACAGTCTGGACATAGTAGCCTTTTAACTTTGCTACTTGTTTAAGCACCATCTCTTCAGTTCTGTCAATGTCCTTTTGTTGCCATTGAATAAACAGCTATTGTTTCCCTTTGTTCCAGCATTGACAATAGAACCTAAAAATAGAACCTAAAACTGTTTATTAGCTTTGCTGTACTCTGCAGCCTAATTGATATGATGTTGGTTGCTCTAACAATTTGAAATTTTTCCTGATTCAACTGAATTCTGCTTTTCTGCAATGAGCAAATTATTACATGCGCCTGGACTCCTAGGTGATTGATAACAAATCCAGTCCTTCATCTGTATGGCAACCTTTCAAAGTACAGTAATCACACATATATGCCGCCCCATAGCACTTAGTGCACTTTCTGGGCGGTTCACAAGTCAATTAGCATTTGCCCCAAACATGCTGGATACTCATAAAGGATGGAAGGCTGAGTCAACCTTGAGCCCTGGTCAGAATTGAGCTCACAGCCTTTTGGTTGCAGTACAGCAGCTTTTAACCACTGTGTCACCAGGGCTCACCATATCTCCCCCTCTACAGCAAAATGAAGAATAAAGATTGCAAGGCATATCATGAAGTTACCTGAGCACCAGCACCTGAAAATAGCAATGGACTGGATGCCACAAGAGGGTAAAAGGAAACCAGGTAGACCAAAGAAAGCATGGAGAGCAACTTTTAGAGAAGATTTGAAAAATATACAATCCCCTGGGAAGAAGCACCGAATGTAGCAGCCGATTGAACTCATTGGAGGCAGTTGATTTCCTAGTGCAGTGATGGCAAACCTTTTAGAGGCCGAGTGCCCAAACTGCCACCCACGCCACACCCTCACGCTGTATGTGAGCCACCAACCTTACCCCAGACAGGGGAGGGAGGAAGTGCTCCCATTGGGCTGGTGGACAGAGGGGCAGGGCAAACTCTGTGCTGTGGGGGAGGGAGGAAGCGCTCCTATTGGGCTGCTGGGCAGAGGGACTGAGTGGACTCTGTGTTGGGGAGAGGGAGGAAGTGCTCCCATTGGGCTGCTGGACAGAGGGACGGGGCAAGCTCTGTGCTGGGGCGATGGTGTGCCTGCCCATAGAGAGGGCTCTGAGTGCCCCCTCTGGCACGCATGCCATAGGTTTGCCACCACTGTCCTCGTACCTGCCCTTGCATGTAAGGACTTAAGAAGAAGAAAAATATCTCTCCTCAATCTTCTTATTTCAAGGTTAAAATGTCCAGATCTTTCAGTCTTTCCCACAGTGCTTGGTGTCCAGTCCACTAATCATCCTTGTTGCCCTTGTCTAAATTTGTTCCAGTTTGTTGGCATCATTCTTAGTGCTCAATGATTAAAAACACTTGTAAACAGGACACAGTACTCAAGATGAGGCTTAATCAGACTGAACAGAAGAAAATAGGCCTTTATTGGAGACGACTGTTACTGTAGCCACATTGCACTGACCTAGAGACTGCCAGCTGATATATATTTGCCAGTTGCTTTTGTTTGATAGTTCTAATCTTTAGCAGTTTACTGTAGGAACTTTTCTGAAACTGAGTCAGACCATCTGTCTGTATAATCTAGTATCTTTCTCTCTAGCTCATGCCTTATATGCAAAATGTTGTAAACTCAATCTTCAGTTTTGATCTAGTGGATCAGTGATCTGATCAAGTATATGGCAGCCTCCTTGAGTTAGTGGCCGTCCTTGATTTTTTTTTCAGATCGCGCAAGACCTTACTAGCAATCTGGCTTTTTTAAAAATATAAATGCCAAGAATTGAACCTGTGACCCGATCTATATGCAAAAATGTGCTCTAATGCTAGCCCCTGGCTCTTCCCCCAAGAATATAGGTTTAAATCTGTATAGAGAAAGACTTGATGTTGTAATCCTGTCTTCAGTTAAGCTGCTTAAATGCCTCATGAAAGCCATGAGTTTATGAAGTCAGTCTGCAAAATATCAGCTGCTGTATATTGTCAAATGTACAGATGTCCATTTCTTTCACATGCTCAGAGGTCCTGGTACAAGCAGAAAGGCACATTAATCTAGCTCTACTTTTCTATCTCTGTACTGCTTGTAATTTTTGGAACATACATTGAAGTTGTTCAGGTGTAACTAAGTAAAATTTATCATTATAAGAACGAACCTTAACCTTATGCACTTTTCTCTATCTTTTCAACAGGGAGGGAGGTAGATGTTTCCCTTTTTATCCAACCACAGTTTTATGTAAGAAGTGTACAACTTGCTACCATAGGGCAGTTGGTCTGTACAACAGCAAAAGCATGTAGAATTTTACTCGCTACTCTTCTGTACAAGTCTTTCTTGGTTTCCAGGGTTGCTGTTTTATTTTTTTTCCTAATAAGAGTAAAGGATCCAGTATCTATAATGGACAGAGTGACAGATGGGAAACCTGGGTTCAGATATCCACTTAGCCATGGAAGCTCACTGAGAGGAACTAGTAAAACCACTTTTTATACGTATTACTTGCCTTGAAAATCCTGTTAGAGTCACTATAAGTTGGTTCTGACTTGATGGCACATAAAACAGTAGGCATGAACAGTGAATGAAATCTGGTGGCGATATATATTTTTTGATATTTATTTGGCATCCTCCCTCCTTGTCCCAAGGCTGCCAAATATATATCAGTCAAAAAAGGAGCCACAGGAAGCCTCAGATCCCAAAACAGGAGCCAGGGGACAAGGATCGAAAGTTTTCAATTCAATTCAACTAAACTGCTGTAAATATTCCTGTCGGGGCATGCTGATGTCATTCTACTTGCATAATGTAAAGTTGTAAGAGGATTTCAGTCAATGAAATCAGTGGAGATTACGGGGGGGGGGGAGGGAGGATAAGGAGGTTAATATCTCTGTGTACATACTGAGCTGTGAATAATAAGTTATAATCTTATTCAGTCTGAAGTTTGTGGACAAACTTGTATGTCTATAGTGTCTATTACCTTTACATGATTGTACTGTACTCAAAATTTCATTCTGCTTCTGTTGATCTTGTAAAGAACAATAACAAAAAATACACATTTGAGTCAAAATTTTCATGCCTTTGCGTTTGTATGATCCCATGTTTAAATAAGTTTCAATCTTTCATAACAGCTTGAGAATTTCAGATGGGATCATTTTATGTATGAAATGTCAAAGATCAACTTCTTCACATATCACCAAATTGTGATACAACCTCTTCGCTTCAAAATAGAAGATATTGTCTAAGCTGACATTGTACATGAAAAGAATCCTTTCCTGAAAACAGACTATGATATCTTGCTTGCTACCTAGCCAATATGTTTGCTTGTGTTTTATCTCACTAAAGTAATGGGATAGGGTGGGATTGTGCAGATATTTTTTAAACTACAGTGCTCAGAATTTAGCTGGCTTATCTGGCCATACTGTATGGCATTCAGGGAGCTATAGTCTCAAAACACAGAGAGTTTGTGTACATTAAAATAACAAATGAATGTAAGATTCAAGGAGCAGGTTCTCCTTTTGCAGTTTACCCCAGTAACCTAGTAGTATTCATGCAAACCCAAAAGTACAACTTGCTAACCCTTAGTAAAGTCAGGTTGGATTCTGAATTGGTCCTCTTCCAGCATTGCATGGCCAAGTAAAATATATACATATTCTTTTATCAAGGCTTATGCATAAGCAAAATAGTTGGCATTAAAATTTAATACCATTGATCCAATGAACTTGTTCTTTTCCTTATTTTAGACAAGTGAAGATCAGTTATCGGTGTTGTCTATATGAATATTTATCTAGGATCTTTTGCCTTTCTTATATATTCCTTCAAAATCCAATTAATTTGGCTATTAAAAGTCTGTTTCTCTTTTGTAGGTCATGAGCCTGGCCTTGTACAACTGGTAAACTACTACAGAGGAGCAGATAAACTTTGTCGCAAAGCTTCTTTAGTGAAGTAAGATCTCTGTCTGTGTGTTATGCATGTATCTGAGTGTGCATCAGTTTTTAAAATTTTGGGCTGTAAACTTAATGTGCAAGTACCAGAGTTGGAAATGTTACTGTTTTTAACTACAACAAGCAGAATCCACCCTCTACCCAGACAACATAGCCATTGGTTTCTGCGGAATCTGGGAATGCAAGTCCAAAAATGCCTCAAAATATTCCTAAGCTTAAAATAATTAGAAAATTACTAGATGTGCTGTAACTTGGTTACTTGGTTGATCCGCACTTCACATGTCTAGTTTGACATGATGGATCAAAGCATAATCTCCCACGAGATTGTAGCAGCCTCTCGCCATCGGAAGGTCCTACCACTACCGTAGCAGGATCCAATGCCGCATGGGGAACTGAGGCCCGTGTTTTCAATGCTTCTTTAGCCATTTTAAATACAACAACACAGCTGGCTAGGCTCATGTTGAAGTTGGACATGATCGAGCAATGCACTGGCCAGGTACATTGCCGGAGTACCCAACCCAACTTAGCTGACTTACAGTTCCAGAACTAAGGAATATTCTGAATCACTAGCCGACACCTTTGTGGCATAGTTGAACCTGTCAGGCGAATACACCCCAGCCACTATAACTGTCAGACAGTCAGGGTCACTGCTGCCCCATGTTGAGGCGTGAGGTGGGATTTGCAGTGGTAGATGTGCTGTACTGATTATTTTATTGTTTATTTTGTTAATTCTCTATTTTCTATTTTATAAAGATGTTATTGTTTTGATCAAGGCAAGAAATGTCAACATTGTAAATCTTAAATTCTCATTAAAAGGGGTGAACCCACTAGCTTATGTTTCTATTGTGTGTACAAATAAAAATAATGCCTATTTTAATGTGATACATTTAACGAACAGTCTAAAACAGTGGTGGTGAACCTTGGTGCTCCAGGTGTTCTTGGACCTCAATTACCAGAAGCCCAAGTCAGTACACCTGCTGATCAGGGGTTCTGGGAACTGAAGTCCATGAACAGCTATAGTGCCAGGTTTGCCACCGTGGGTCCAGAACATGTGGTTCTTACTTTTAGAATCAAGGAGATTGTAGGCCTGTGTAGCCTTGTGGCCATTCAGTGTGAGAGAAAGTGATTGGAAATGTGTCCCTGTTGTTTTTGTCCATTACTTGAAAGTACAGTTTAGTTGTGTCAAGTGATCAGTTGCTTTATTGTTTGGGTTATGAAGAATGAGCCAAGACTCCTCTGAGAGTGTTTGTTTTGCTGTTCATCTCACATACAGCAGTGCTGAATTTAGACACTCACATGTTAGTGTATTCACAATTTGCCATGTTGTCTAAAATCTAAACTGCAGTTTGTCTAAACCAGGGGTTCTCAACATTTTCATGCCACGGGCTGAACCATGCTCCCTCAGACAGCTGAGCGGGCCGGACATATGGTTCCCCCTGCCGTAAACGCTGCTATGTCCATGGAAATGTAAATGAATTTATGACAGCTGTAGGTGCATTTACAGTGCATTTTCGGCTGTTTTTGCTGCTTCCAATGCTTCTGGCAGCAGCAGTGGGAGCGAGGGTGGTGTGTTTTCAGCTGTTTCTGCCGCTTCCACCACTTCCGCTGGCAGTGGTGGTCGGGGCATGAGGGTGGCAGGCCGCATGAAATGGTGCTGGTCCATGAGCCATAGTTTGCAAACCCCTGGTCTAAACACTGTGGATTGTTAGAAAGAAGATAGCATTATAACCCTTGCTTCAAAGCTGGTTTGTATCAAACTACTCATAGTTATGATTAGCTACAGTTGTTTAGATTTCAATGATGTATCAAGCTATCATTAGTAAAGAAACATAATCTCATATTGGAGAGGAGGAAACAATCTGTCTGGGTGAGGCTATGTACATCCCTTCTGCTTCTTCTGCTGTATCCAAAGCTGAATACAGTAATACCTCATATAACATTAGTATCGAATAACACGAAAATCGCATAACATCAAGGAATCTGGGGGGAAGAATTGCATCAGATAACATTAAGATCCTATGGGATGCTTCAGATAACAACCGCGAAAGCCTGTGTGGTTACAATGTATCTCTATGGATCCCATAGAGGATCAGATAACACGAAAAATCATATAACACGAAGACTTGTGGAACCAGGTTTTAGCGTTATATGAGGTTTTACTGTACAGTGGTGCCTTACTTAAAGAGCATAATGCGTTCCATGGGATTCCTCCTTAAGCAGTCTGGATGGGGGACAACGGACTACAACTGAATCCTGGCAAGACTGAGTGGCTATGTGTCAGGGGTCCTGTGTTATCTCGAAAGCTACCATCTTTGGTTCTGGATGGGGCTGTTTTGCCCCAAACAGATCCGGTGCATAACCTGGGGGTCCTCCTGGGCTCATGACTCCTGCTCGACGAGCAGGTGGCAGTCGTGGCTAGGAGGGCATTTGCACAACTTCATGTTGTACGCCAGTTATGCCCGTTCCTGGACCGGGACTCCTTACTCATGATCACACACGCTTTGGTCACCTCTAGACTTGACTATTGTAATGTGCTCTACATGGGGCTGCCCTTGGTGACCATTCAGAAGCTGCAGCTGGTCCAGAATGCTCGGGTTGTGATGGGGTGTGGGCGTAATGCTCGTGCCTCACCACTGCTCCGAGAGCTGCACTGGCTCCCAGTACGCCTCCGGTTGCAATTCAAGGTGCCAGTTATTACCTTTAAAGCCCTATATGGTATTGGGCCAGGATACGTAAGAGACCATGTCACCCTGAGAACATCTGTCTGTCCCACTAGAGCGGACCAGAGAGGCTCTCTGGTCGTGACATCAGCTAGAGAGAGGCTCACCTCTCTAGCACTAGAAGGAGAGCCTTTTCTGTGTCTGCTCCGGCCCTATAGAACCTCCTGCCAAGTGAGTTGCATCTCCAGACAAAGCTGCTGCCATTCAGAAATGGGGTAAAGACCTGGCGGGTGGGGGGGGCATTTGTGGCTTGCAGGCCAGACGGTCACCTTGGCCAGCTGGGTCTTTTGACCCCCACCTCTGTCCCCATTCTCTTTTTAACTTTTTTTTAATATATATTTTTTAATTTTATTGATCTTTATAACAAGGAAACACAAACAAAAGATTACAAAAAAACACAACATCAAAAATACAAAGAAAAAACATCCAATATGACAAAGCCAAACAACAAGAACCAGCTACATACGCACATCAAAGAGACACACAATAGGTAAATAAGTTCACCCACATCCAACCCTTCACCTCCCATCTTCCCGTATTAACGCAATATAAATCCCTATCACCCACCCTGAACCTTTCACCATTCTGTCATTTTCTCTCCCCCATCCTTCCATTGAAGAACCGCCTCCGAGTGTCGAAGAGGGGGAGGGGAGACCGGGACTAGGCGAATTCATATCAATATTTGAAAGTATCAAATAAATCAACTTGCTCAAAGCTATACAGTTGTTCCTTGTTCTTCCTTCCTTCTGCTTATGGCTATCTTACCCCTATTCTTTTTATTTCTATTCTATATTTTCAACCCTTATCCCCCTTTAGCTTTCTTTAACAAAAATTATTTACATTTCCATAATATTTTTATAAGTACTGTATACTATAGCATATTTTTGTCCTTCAACTTATAAGACAATGGGAACAGCTAACTCTTCCTAACAATTCAGGTGTTACATTGACTTAATGTTTACCACCAAGTAATTTAATTATTCAATTTCCTTTCATCTATAATATCCTAAATTTCATTTTCATATTTCCAAGCATACCCTTAAGCAAAACCCTTTTTCTCATTTCCCTTTACCTATGCTGCTATTGTATTTTTATTATAATTCCTCCCCATCTTCAGCTCCTTCATCTTTTTAATACTTTATATTTCTCTCTCGTATTTATTCTAAACTACTCTCTTTTATCATTTTTGTCAACACCTTATTTGATTCCTACCAACTCCGTTGCCCAATTTTTATAGATATTATCATACTTCCCCATTCTAATCAGTTATCTATCCCATTCTATAATCTATTAATATATTTTCCTGTATAAGGTTTCTTCCTTTAACATACAATGACAACTGATTATTTATTTTTCAAAGTGCATAATCTTTTAAATCAAGACTGCGTATTGGTTTGGGCGTTACATCCACTTGTTGGCTGATTATAATTATTTCCTATTCACGACCCTTTAGATTAATTTTCCTTTATACCAGTTAGTCAATAGGCACTTCATAACCTTTGAAAACTACCAACAACAACAAAAGAAAACAATTTTTCTTGTCAATTCTTGCCCCAAACCTCTTTTAATACAAAAAAAAACAAAACAACAAAAAACAAAACAAAAAAGACAATAACAATTCTCTTTCCTTAAAATTACTAACATTATTACTAGTCTGTCTCAATTATGCTCCAATTATCCAATTACTTCTCCATTACTACCCTCCATTATTTTCTGTTTCTTTCTCCCTTACTATCTGCTATTATACTGTTATTTCGTATTCCTTTAAGTTAAGTTTCCTTTACACAGATTAATCAGGCACTTCATATTGATTTAAGAGTTACATCCATTTGTTGACTGATTATAATTTTTCCCCATATCTATGTTACACTGTACTTCTTTTATTCAGAAAATCAAAATCAAAATCAAAATTCTTTTAATCCAAAAGAGAGATCATGTCAATTTTATTTCTTTAAAATTTATTCGCTGATACTGCAATTATTTCCTATATTTGAAAGTTTCTCTTTGTTTTCCTTCCTTTCTTCTAATCCTTTTTCAATAATATTACATCATTTTAGTCAGTTTGTTCTCTTATCACTTAATTTCCCCCATATCTATGTTCTTTTGTTCCAGAAAATCAAAATCAAAATTCTTTTAATCCAAAAGAGAAATCATATCAGTTTTATTTATTTAAAATTTATTCACTGATACCTCAATTATTTCCTATATTTGAGAGTTTCTCTTAGATTTCCTTCCATTCTTCTAATCCTTTTTCATTAGTATTACATGATTTTAACGTATCCATATAGTCAGTTTGTTCTCTTATCACTACTGTTTTCCATATCCAAAAGAATCTGAACTATTAGAATTGTTACCTATTTTAATTCGCCACCTTATCTTATAACAATTTAGTATTTAGTTTGTTGTCCTTCCTCCACACTCTTTCTCTTTTTGATAAATCCTGATAAATATCCAAATATTCACCCTCCAACTTTGGCACCTATATACCTTTTTTCTTTCCTTAATTATATAAGTAATACATCAACACACTCTATGAGGGAAATCTAGGTTTTGGCCCTGCACCCCCTTACCCATAAATATTTTACATCCCATAATTTGCCATCTTTACGTATCTATTTCTTTCTCTCTTTTTTCCTTTCTCTTCTTTTCTTTTTTTCCTTTCCTTCTCTTCATCTTCCTTAACATATGATAACAACTCATTAATTTTTTCCAAAATTAATATTCCTTTAAATTAAGTTTTCTTTACACAGTTTTCTTGGCAGGGGGGGGCATTTGTGGCATGCAGGCCAGACGGTCACCTTGGCCAGCTGGGTCTTTTGACCCCCACCTCTGTCCCCATTCTCTTTTTAACTTTTTAATCCTTTTAACTTTTTTTATTTTTTTTACCTTTTAATGTATTCAATGTGTTTTAATTGTGTTTTTTAATTTTGTAAACCGCCCTGAGTCTTTGGATGAGGGCAGGATATAAAATTGATTAATAAATAAATAACATAAATAAGCGAGTTTGCTCTTTAAGCGGAACACCATTGTAAGTGACAAATTGTGACAGGGAGGGGGATTGCAAACCCCGATTTACTTGTTAAGCGAGTTTTTTGTTGGATTTAGTTGTTAAGCGAGGTGACCATTCAGAGAAAATTCTGCTCTTTAAGTGAATTACTTTCTAAACGAGGCGCTCTTTATGCGAGGTTTTACTGTAAAACCTCGCATAAAGAGCACCTTGCTTAAGAGTAACTCGCTTAAAGAGCAGAATTTTCTCTGAATGGTTGCCTCGCTTAACAAATAAAACCAACCAAAAACTTGCTTAACAACTAAATAGGGGTTTGCAATCCCCCTGCCAGAAGTCACAATTTGTCACTTACAATGGTGTTCCGCTTAAAGAGCAAACTCACTTAAAGAGCAGTCCCGTGGAACACATTATGCTCTTTAAGCGAGGTACCACTGTATAGACAATCATGGCGATCAGCCATGAAGACTGTTCTGGAAATATACTACAGTGGCCTTTCATCTGCCTTCCGCATTGCAGCATGACCCCAACGTACCACTGATCCAGTTCTGCAAGTCACTTTCTGGCCCTTTTGGCACGCAAAGTCCTCCTCAGCCCCAGGCCAGTATTGAGGAAGCCGTTTAATCCCCAAGTGGATTAAATTCAAGTGGGATTTAATCCACTTGGGGACCATCACCTTCCCCTGTGGACTTTGACACCCAAGGCCTTTAGTCCTCAGGGTTGTTAAGTTAGTTAACTGCCGCCTGACACTCAGCATTGAGTTGCTTGGCTGTATGGTCTACTCTATTACCATAGCAGGATAACCTGGCCAGACCATAATGTACATCCCAGAGGCGTAGCTACCGCCGTATCAGCCGTATCAATTATACGGGGCCCCCGGGCTACGGGGGCCCCCAACGGCAAAAAATAAAATTAAAAATAAAAAAGACCAAAAATTTACTGTGCATGCGCAGAAACTCAATCTGATGCATTGCGCATGTCAGATTGAGTTTCTGAGCATGCGCACTTTATTGGAGCCATTTTTGGCTCCAATTTTTAAAAACAAGCCGGAGTCGGAGAGTCGGAGTCGGAGCTGCAGCTTTTAAGCAGCGAGGCAGCCCCGACTCCGAGGCCCTCCCCCCGGTCGCCGCGGGGGCTCCCTGCCTGCGCCAGCCCGGGCGGCGCTCTCCACGGTCGCTGCTGGGGTGGGAGTCCACCAGCTGCAGGACCAGCTCGCGGGCGCGCCCTGTCCCCCGGCAGGCGGCAGGTCACCTGGAGCGCGCCTGGAGCTGACCTACCGCGCGTGCCTGGAGCTCCCCTGCCGCGCGCGCCTGGAGCTCCCCTGCCGCGCGCGCCTGGAGCTCACCTGCCGCGCGCGCCTGGAGCTCACCTGCCGCGCGCGCCTGGAGCTCACCTGCCGCGCGCGCCTGGAGCTCACCTGCCGCGCGCACCTGGAGCTCACCTGCCGCCTGCGTGCGTGATGGGGCGCGCGAGCTGGTCCTGCAGCTGGTGGACTCCCACCCCAGCGTCGAGGTGGAGAGCCCCGCCCGGGCTGGCGCAGCCTGCCAGGGAGCCCCCGCGGCAACCGGGGGGAGGGCCTCGGGGCTGCCTCGCTTCGCCCGCACGCCTTCCACAACTGCCCCTTGCCTTCGCCGTGCGCGGCGAGGGAGCGATCGGCAGCAGCGGCGGCGCGGCGGCGGTGACAGCAGAGGCGGAGGAAGAAGAGGCCCCAGGATTAAGGTAAGTGAGGTTTTGTGTTTCGGGTGGGTGGGTGGGTTGAGGTGTGTGTGGTTTTTTTTTTTTTACATTTTAATTCTATTTTATTTATTTTATTTTTATTTATTTTATTTTTATTTTTGGCCCCGCCCACGACGTCATGACGTCATGACGTTGGCTCCCCCCATGACGTCATGATGTCATGACGTTAGCTCCGCCCCACATCTAAAGGGCCCCCAAACAATTTTTATACGGGGCCCCGGCAAGGTAAGCTACGCTTCTGGTACATCCCTATCATGGTAAAAAAAGAATGAGCTACTTCGGTAGTGCAAAATTCAGATTCATTCATGCCCCCAGTTATTATCTTAACATAAGACTCTGAAATACTTGTTTAAAAGGGGGAAACTTGGAACCAGAAATGACTGGACAGCCTTACTTTCCCCCATGTAAAAGATATAGCTCTCATAGAAAACCTTCTCTTTTTGCTTAAATTTATTTTTGCCCTGAGCTTTCCTCTAGGGCAGGGGTTGGCAAACTAAAGCTCATGGGTCAGATCCATCCTGTGGTGCCAAATAATCCAGGCCTCACTCTAGCCACCGCCGCTGCTGGAAGCAGCCAAAGACATGTTTACAAAAGCTGCAGACACATTTATGGCAGCTGTAAACACATTTACAACAGCCATGTTTATGGCAGCATTTACAGCAGGGGGACCACCAGTCTGACCCCTCAATTTGTCTGAGGAAGCGTGACCCGGGTCCTGACTTAAAAAGATTGCCGACCCCTGCTCTAAGGGGACCAGGATTTTGTAACAAATGGCTTCAGGAGTTTTGAGGTCCACTTAGCTTGCCTTTGTAACAAACTATGCTTTAGTAGGCTACAACTGTGAAGAGAGAAAAGTTATGCAATGTATAATCTCTAGAATTACCAGCATTTGAAATATAACAATTTTATATATAAAGTAGCTTCTGCCTTTATAAATAGGTATTTTATATCCAAAAGATTTGACATTGCTTCCTTCATAGCACTGCATTTCCTTCATTGTTAATCACATCTGGACATTCCAGAGTTAGTTTGAAAACAGATCGGGGGGCAGGATCTGTGTCTAATTTCAGCCACTTCTATTTATTCCTCCTTCCCAAGAGCAGCAAAATGGATGGTTTATAGTTGCCTATGCATCTTGGAAGGAAACGAAATGGTAAACACTGCTTAAAATATATAAATAAATATAATAATAACATGGCTGGAGGCACCCCTTTAGATATCTTCTTTCTGAATTTTGGTTGATTTCCCCTAAGAATTAACTCTGATTCAGTAAGAAAGGTTGCTTGTAGGCTTGTTTTAATGGATAATATACAGATAGCGTTATGTAAGCCTTTTACATCACATTTACTGTATATGGATATAGAGACAAGCCTCAAGGCAACATCATTAATTCAAGCTAGCATTTCTAAATGCTTGTGACCTTTTTCTCTAAAGACAAACCAAATCAATCAGCAATGTTGCCATAGTTGTGTTGTCTTTTTCATGTCCTTTTAATGCTAGAGATCTAAATTAGTAGCTTCCTCCACCTAACACTGTGACTAGTTTTGGTGTTATAAATGGCAGAACTTCTGACTAATTGCAGCATTAATTGAACATGAACAAACCCACCACAATAAAATACTCAAAACTGGTTTCTTTTTGTTTTGTTTTTTGAGGTTTGGTAAGTATAATGTACAGTGATGTTTACAGTGTGGATTTGATTCTTGGGAGCTCCCTCTTTCTAGGCCACATGTAGGGAAAGTAAGTGAAGTGTAAGTTTTCCTCCCTCTTTCATTATAGTGGGGCCTGAGGTTATCCAATAAATTGAATGGTGTGTGTGTGTGGGGGGGATCTACCAGTAAGCTATCGTATTCCATTTTCATTAATAAATCAATGTTTTAAAGAAAATACTTGGATATGTATGAATAAGTCATGTTGAAAATCTGTAAAATAGAGATGATACAAAGAAATAAAATCCTTGACTCTTTTTTTAAAAGACTAATCAAAACAAGCCCGGAATTGACAGAATCATGCACGTGGTTCCCGGAATCCTATGTGATTTATCCAACTGATCTAAAGACTCCAGTAGCTCCAGCACAGAATGGGATCCATCATCTGATCAACAACACAAGAACTGATGAAAGAGAAGTCTTCCTGGCATCCTATCAGAAGAGGAAAGAAGATGGAGAGGGAAATGTATGGATCGCCAAATCTTCTGCAGGTGCCAAAGGTTAGTGCTTACAAGCTCTTGAGCATGTTCTTACTTAGTGCTTTTAATTTGTACTAGAGCTGCTTGAGTACTCTGTTGGCTGAGACTGGGTTCAGATGCAAATGTCCTTAGCCCAAATTTCCTCTTTGCTAAAGGTCACCCTTGCTTGAAAGTCAGTCAAATCCAACTCTAGGGTTCAGTGCTCATCTCTGTTTTCTGTGGACACATAGCAGGCAGCAAGCACAGAATGCTGTTTACATTCCCACGGAAGTGGTCCCTGTTTATCTACTTGCAATTTCTTGTTTTCACACTGCTAGGTTCACAGGAGCAGGGACAGAGACTTCACTTCATCATGCAGTACCTGGGAATCGAACTGCTAACATTCCAGTCAGTGAGTTCAGCATCTTAACCACTTGAGCCACCACAGTCTTTGCTACAAAATAATTAATTGTGTTTCATAACCTGCTGGATCAGAGGTGGCCAACCTTTTTATGTTTGCAGGCCTGACCATGCCCCCTGGAAGCCGAATCAGGCACATTTACAGCTGTTGTAAATGCACCCACTTCCACGTTTATGACAGCTGCAGGTGTGTGTGCGCATGCGTGGGCACATTTTACAGATGACGTCAACTTGCTCGCTTCCACTTCTGGGTGTGGAAGAGGCAGCGACAGGCCGGTTGGGATGGTGTCAGGGGCCGGGGCCGGCCCATGGGCCGTAGGTTGGGAACCCCTGAGCTAGATCTTGATCTCAGTTTTTGGCAGTCTGTTCACACCCCCGGAACAGCTGAGCAGGCTGGACCACACACCCTGGAAACGGGCGCATTTACAGCTGTCATGTTTACGTCAGCCGCAGGCATGAGTGCATGAGTGGGCACATTTTATGGCTGACATAAATGCACCCGCTTTCACTTCTGGGTGCAGGGCAAATGGCAATGGGCCAGATGTAATTGTATCAAGGGCCGGGGCTGGCTCATGGGTCGTAGATTGGGAACCCCTGCCTTAGAGAGTTACTTTTTCAAATTACAACTCCCAGAAACTCTATGCTAGGAGTTGTAGTCCAAGAAGTAACTTTCTATACCAGGGGTCAGCAAACTTCGCTCTCTAGGTGTTCTTAGACTTCAATAACCAGAAGCCCAAGTCAGTACACTTGCTGATCAGGGCTTCTGGGAATTGAAGTCTAAGAACATCTGGAGAGTCAAGTTTGATGACCCTTGTCCTATACCCTGAATAACCAAGATAAAGTGTCAGAAGCACTTTGAATGTTAAGCATAACATGCCTTTCATCTGCTGTTTGGTAGACTTTCTTTTAGAGGTCTATATGACTATTTTTCATATCCAAATAAATATCTGACTACAAAGTCTGAGTCCAGTTGGTAATCCTAGCTACAGTAGAGTCCTTTAATTAACTGGATTTACGTAAGCACTGACTCACTGTAAAGTGTTGACTATCTGACAATTAATTTAATATTCCATAGGCAGCTGGATTTAGGCCAATGTTATTAAACTCCATGTTTAACTAAGGATCATTTGTTTGTATAAATATATTTGTTGGTGTGTTCTTTTACTGAAATAGGTGAAGGGATTCTTATTTCTTCAGAAGCTACTGAACTTCTGGATTTTATAGATAATCAAGGACAAGTACATGTGATTCAGAAATACCTTGAGAAGCCTCTGCTCTTAGAACCAGGTCATCGCAAATTTGATATCAGGTAATTAAAAAATATATATTAATACTGAAAAGCTTTAATAACACATAAATCTGATTGTTTCAGTTTGGAAATTTGATATACTGTACAATGTTTTAATTCTTTATTTTTCTACATTTAGATGCTGGGTGCTTTTGGATCACCAGTATAATATCTACCTCTATAAAGAAGGTGTTCTCCGGACGTCTTCAGAACCTTACAATAGTGCTAATTTCTTAGACAAAACCTGCCACTTGACCAATCACTGCATACAAAAAGAATATTCTAAAAATTATGGGAGATATGAAGAAGGGAATGAGATGTTTTTTGAGGAATTCAATCAATATCTCACAACTGCTTTGAATGTTACTCTGGAAAATTCAATCTTAATACAAGTCAAAAATATAATAAGGTAACATATTTCTGTGTGAACTAGCAATAACACTTATATACCGCCTCATAGCGCTTAGAGAACTTTCTGGGTAGTTCACAAGGTAATTAGCATTCCCGCCCCCCCAAAAAACAACAACACATGCTCGGTACTCATTTTACTGACCTCAGAAGGATGGAAAGCTGAGTCAACCTTGGCTCCTTTCAGGATTGCACTCACAACATCAGTTATGCCATTTCCTGGACCGGGACTCCTTGCTCATGATCACACACACTTTGGTCACCTCCAGACTTGATTACTGTAATGCACTCTACAAAGGGCTGCCCTTGGTGACCATTCAGAGGCTGCAGCTGGTCCAGAATGCGGCTGCACAGGTTGTGACGGGGTGCGGGTGTTATGCTCGTGCCTCACCACCGCTCCGAGAGCTGCACTGGCTCCCAGTATGCCTCCGAGTACAATTCAAGGTGCTGGTTATTACCTTTAAAGCCCTACATGATAGTGGGCCAGGATACTTAAGAGACCGTGTAACCCCGAGAACATCTGTCCGTCCCACCAGAGTGGACCGGAGAGGCTCTCTGGTTGTGCCATCAGCTAGAGAGGCTCACCTCTCTAGCACTAGAAGGAGGGCCTTTTCTGTATCTGCTCCAGCCCTATGGAACCTCCTGACAAGTGAGTTGTGCCTCCGGATGGAGCTGCTGCCCTTCAGAAAGGTGTTAAAAGACCTGGCTGGTGGGGCATGTGTGGGGTGTGGGCCAGACGGTTACCTCGGCCAGCTGGCTCTTTTGACCCCCACCTCTCTCCCTGTTATCTTTTTAATTTTTCGTCCTGTTAGCTTTTAATTTTTTTTAACCTTTTAATGTAACTAATATGTTTAATTGTGTTTTTAGTCTTGTAAGCCGCCCTGAGTCTTTTGATGAGGGTGGGATATAAATTTGATTAATAAATAAATAAACATCAGCATTTTTAGCTGCAGTAAAGCAGTTTAACCATTGCATCGCCAGGGCTCTTTTGTGCTACAAAAGTATGTTGAGGACTCTGTCAAAGCAAAGCTTCCTTTTATTTTATTTTTTCATTTTTATCTTGCTCTTCTCCCCAAGAAGCTGAATGTAATAAATGTTAATTCTTTTGTACCAATCCTGTGAAATAGATCAGATTGAGAAAGGTTATTTTTTTATCGTGTCATAAGCACACAAAGGTGCTTTCTGGGTTGAAAGGATTTTTGCTGGAGAAACTCCACTCAGGGGTGATGGAATGAGGCTCCTTTCATGTCCCCAAGATCTATTCCCACTGAAGTGGTCCCTATTTATCTCCTTGCAATGTCTTGCTTTCGAACTGATAGGTTGACAGAAGCTGGGATAGGGACTGTCATGCAGTACTTGAGTCTTGAACCACTAGCCTGCCAACCTTCCAGCTAACAAGGCAAGCTTCTTAACCACTGAGCCACAATAGTCCTATTGAGAGAGGTTACCACTGTATTTCATGTCTAGATGATATTTGTGCCTGTATGCAGTATTACTACCGTATATCTGTTTATATTTATTTCCTTACTTTCTGTACCTTTTTTGGAACTATTCTTTTAAGATATACTTGCATGTAATCTTTACCTAGACTTTAGAGTGGGGTGAGCATACTTAGTAGATTCAGGTTAAATTTTCTTCCTTTTGGGGACTATACAGACTACCAAAATGACAAAACCAACAAATAGTAATACAGTAATACCCCGGATAACGTGAGTACCGTATAGCGTGAAAACCGCATAATGTTACAAGATTTTCGGAAAAATCTTGTATCGAATAACGCAATTTTTAACGTTATTCGATACAGTCGTACTTAGCAGCAGGGTGGCTGGAAAGCTGAACAGGGTTCTCCATTCAGCTTCCCAGCCACCCTGCAACTACGGAGGCAGGGGTGGGGAGGCTGGAAAGCTGACGGGGGGCTCCCCCGTCGGCTTCCCCAGCCACCCCACAGCTGCAGAGGCAAAGGCGGGTGGCTAGGGAAGCCGACAGGGAGTCCCCGTCAGCTTTCCCAGCCACGCTGCAGCTGTAGATCGGGTCCTCTGATCTCTCTGGAGCAGGCAGGGGACACGATCCAAGCTGTTTCTGGACTTCCCTGACGTCCTCAGGCAGTGCAGCAAGCCAGAATGTCGGGATTCGAACCCTGACATTCTGGCTTGCTGCACTGGCTGAGGACGTTGGGGAAGCCCAGAAACAGCTTGGATCGGGTCTCCCCACCTCCCTAGACCCGGCGGGGAGGTCAGAGACTCCAAAATTGGTTTTAAAAAATGGATTTTTTTTTACCAATTTTGGGATCTCTGACCCCTCCGCCGGGTCCAGGGAGACCCGATCCAAGCTGTTTCCAAAGTTCCCCCACCTCCCTGGAGGCTGCAGCAAGCCAAAATGTCAGGATTCGAATCCCGACATTCTGGCTTGCTGCAGCCTCCAGGGAAACAGGGCTTTTTTTAAACATTGTGTGATCAATGTATCGCACAACGTTAAAAACCGGATAACAACGGGACTTGTGGAACCAAGTCATAACGTTATCCGGGGTACTAATGTAATGAAAAAGAATAATAAAAAGAAAGGCTTGGAAGACCACATCTAGGAGTCAGAGTTCACCTCTTTAATGGGGCTGGAGCCTCATAAACAACCTGAGGATGATATATACCAGTGGTGGCGAACCTATGACATGTGTGCCAGAGGGGGCACTCAGGAGGCAGAGGAGGAGGAGGCCCACATGCCCATGCACCCTTGTGCCTCAAGTGCAGTGCTTGCCTGCACACTGCCTCCTCCTCCTTGGGCACTTGGTCTCTAAAAGGTTAGCCATCACTGACATATGCTATGGTCACTTCTAAATGGAGGAATAGGAATCAGAAGCCAGGTGTGAAGAATTCTTCTGCTTTGATATTTTTTAAATAGATGAATAATTAGACAACAGTTTTTTACAGTTGAAATTGTCAAGAGTTGTAACTCTTAACATCAATAGCTTCCAGTCCGGTGAAATTTTGATTTATTTGGGCATTGGAAGCTTACATTTCAAATTTCCCTGGGAGAGAGTACCTAATGACAAAAGTGGAACCTTTAAAAAATTCAAAGCCTCTAGAAAAGTGTTTCCCAACCTTTGGTTTTTGGACTTCAATTCCAGAAGCGTAAGTCAATTCCCCAAAGCTGATCAGCCAATATACTGACTTAGACTTCTGGGAATTGACGTTCCCCTGTGGGGGTTGAGCCCCACATTGGGAACCACTGCTCTAGAAGAAAACACAGTCAGTTTGTAATGATCCTCAATTATATAGAGTTAGATAGACAACAGACCATAATACAGTATCTGAGAAAAGTCTGTGGCAGTGATGGTGAACCTTTTATTGACTGAGTGCCCAAACAGAGGGGCTGGGTCAACTCTGTGCTGGGGCGTCGGTGCATGTACCAACAGAGAAGACTCTGAATGCCCCCTCTGGCATGCATGCCATCGGTTCACCACCACTGGCGTATAGTGATTGACCTCCTTGACCCTTTTAGGATCATCCAGTCCTAGCTAAGATTGGATAGCCTGTAGACATTAGGGCAGAATTTGTAACCTTTAGCTATCTATATTCTTTGGAGTTTTCAGAAATCCTAGTCAGCATCTCTAGTAGTAGAGAATTGTGGAAATTGTGACCCTGAAGCTCTGGCTAGTTGAAACTTCTCTAGTCCTACTGTATGGTTGAATGAGATGTCATCGTGGAGAATGGGTGGTTTCTGTTACCTAGGTCCATTCCAATGCTTAAGTGTGGATACTATCTCTATTATTAATTTTGTCTTGTAACCACAAAGGGCAGTGGTGGCCAACCTTGGCTCTCCAGGTGTTCTTGAATTTCAATTCCCAGAAGCCCTGATCAGCTGGTGTGCTGACTTGGGCTTTTGGAAACTGAAGTCCAAAAACACCTGGAGTACCAAGGTTGGCCACTGCTAACAATAGGGTATTGTTTCTTAAGGCCTTGAGTTTAACATAAAGTACTTTAGTTATTATATGGATAGAAAAAGATTTCTGTTGACTGAACAAGTTATCTTTCTCTCTCTGTACACAGAAGCTGCCTTATGTGTATAGAACCTGCTATCAGCACTAAACACCTTCATTATCAGAGTTTCCAGCTCTTTGGCTTTGATTTCATGGTGGATGAAGACTTGAAGGTTTGGCTAATTGAAGTCAATGGTGCTCCTGCGTGTGCCCAGTAAGCATCCTTTTATTGTTGCATGCTAATGAAGGTTCCCAGGTAGGCTTCTTGAAGTCCCCCTGTGAGGCATGGGGCCCATGTTGGGAAACACTACACTAGACCCATTTTCATGATGCCCCTTGCATCACCAAAGAGAACAGTGTCCATGGCTCCTTCAGGCTGTGTTTCTTCCTCACCTTTCAGCCAACTTGAGCTTTCGTTCGTGAGACAGTGGAAGAGATTAAATCAACTCATAGTGGAACTACATGCAGGCCAATAATGATCTTACTAACCAAATAGCCTTTATTTGTCTTCTTTAGTTTAATGTTTTATGACATGTAAAAGATCTGTGGGCTGAGAAGGAAAATCTTGGATGCCTAAATATCAGGCAAAGTGGTGAGGTTACATCAGGTCCTGCCCATTTTGCTGTGTTCTGTGTTCTTTGCACTACCCACTGGTGGAATGAAGCCATTGGAGATCCTTCTTAAATGGGACTTTGCTCCTGGTCTGAAAAGGGTTCTGCATACCTGTTCCATATAACAGTCATTAGAGGTGGATGACGGAGAAGCCAGGAAAGAACTGAATTGGGGAAACTTCCTAATATTGAGAGCTATTTGACGATGGAATCAACTGCCTCATAGTGTGGGAGAATTTCCTTCCTTTTTGAAGTAGAGGTTGGATGCTTCCTTGTCAAGGATGTTTTTGGTGTAAATTTCCTGCATTAGACTTGAAAATCTTTGGTGTTTCCAATGTTATGATTCTATGACAGTGATGGCAAACCTTTTAGAGACTGAGTGCCCAAACAGAGGGGTGGAGCAATCTCTGTGCTGGAGAAGGGAGGAAGCGCCCCCATTGGGCAGAGGAGCAGGGTGAACTTTGTACTAGGGGTAGGGATGAAGTGCTCCCAATCTGCTGCTGGTCAGAGAGGCAGGTGAACTCTGTGCTGGGACTCTGGGTGCTTTTTCTTGCATGTGTGCCATAGGTTCTCCACCACTGTTCTATGATTCTCAGAGTCATGATATCAGGTAGCTGCCTTAAGCTGACTCATACTGTTGATCCTTCTCACTAGTGCTGTGAGTGAAAACAGCTCTTCCTGGACTCATGCAGAAATCTTTCTATTTTCTTGAAGATGCTAGAGTTGGAACTCAGGGATCTTCCACATGCAAAGCATATAAAATACGGACTATTTTAGAGCAAACTACATTTAGAATGCAATAATATTTTTAATAATATCTGTTTTCTGTGTAAATGGGGAGGAAGACAGTGGTTCAGAAACAAGCACCCTCCACTTCCTCTCAATGCAACATGGGACAAAATGCGTCTCTATGAATGAAGATTCCCACATGTTGTGCAATCCTGATGCTTCCAAGATCTGCTTCTGGTCTTCTATGGAACAGCTGCAGGCAAAAGACGCACAACTGTTGGCTAGGATCAAACTGCACTCTCTTAAAATAGAATTACTAATTCAGAAGACACTCTGTTTGCATTTGGTGCCTTTCAATGAACCATTTGTTCCTCAGGCTTCCGGAATATTCTTGTACTTCATTCCTCTTCTGCTCACCAGGGATGGGGTAATGTGAGCAAATGAAAGTATGACCACCTGCAGAGTTTAGTGACAGTGTTAGAAAATGAAACAACCAAAGAAATGCATTGGTGTGTGAAATATTAATACAGTACCAATGTTTGTCACAAGGGTTAGACACTGTTTTTCAGGCAACACTTGAAAGCATACTAGTTCACTGATAAAGATTAAGTGTCATGGTGTATTCCTTGACCTGTGATCCAACAAGATCATCAGCTGTCTGCATATTTGTCTTTGTATGTGCTGTTCATATCCTTCTGAATGGTGCTCTACACATATGACTATTCCTAACAAAAAACTGAAACTCTTTTCTGCTTAATTTAACAACATCAACAGAGGAAAAAATACTCACTGTCTTTCAAGAATTAGTTTTGAATTCTGGTAAGAAAATCAATATATATAAAATAAATAAATACTAGTATTTATGAAATTTTATCAACTCATGATGTTATCCATTTTAGCTAAATTAGTTAGCTGAACTAATTATAATATATAGAGTGAACTTGAATAGCATGACAAGCCATGGAATGGTTTACTGAAATCTGGCTTCTTGTGAGTTGTGTCCAAACAGAGTGGCGGGGCAAACTCTGTGCTGGGGGGAGGGAGGAAGCGCTCCTATTAGGTTGCAGGGCAGAGGGGCAGATTGAACTTTGTGCTGGGGTAGCAGCGTGTGCGCACCAACAGAGATGGCTGGGGTGTTCCATAAGCTCACCACCACTGACCTAGACCCACATTGCTCTCCGAATCCATTGCTTTTTATTAGCTTATGAATATTGGCTTGTTTGAAACATTACTGGTAATATCTGAATTTATAACTGTGGCTGGTTACCCTAGTTTTTTACCCTTAAACTGGAGCTAATAAAAGGTGCAAGAAAAAGCAAACTGGGAATGGTTTGTTTGGCTGTATGTGTTGCAGTTCATGGCTTAAAGCAGGGGTGCCCAAACTATGGCCTAATAATCCATTCCCACGGTGCCTAATAATCCATTCCATGCAGCCTACACTATTCCTGGAAGTGGAAGTTCAATGCACCCACGCATGCACAAAAAACTGCCATAAAGCACTTGCACCTGTCACAACGTGTTTATGACAGCAGTGGGTGCATTTACAGAAGCATTTTGTGCCTGTGTGGGCACGTTTTACTTCTGCTCCCAGTGGGAGGAACCATGTGACCAGCCTGTGGCCCAAAAAGTTTGGGCACCCCTGGCTTAAAGCAACAAGTCATGACCTACCGCAGTGGTGGCGAACCTATGGCAAGCATGCCAGAGGTGGCACTCGAAGCCGTCTCTTTGGTCACCAGTCCAGTCACTCCAGCACAGAGTTCACCCCTCCCCTCTGCCTAGTAGCCCAATAGGAGCGTTTTCTTCCTCCCTTGTTGCTGTGATGGCACTTCGAGATAAATAAGTGGGTTTCAGGTTGCAGTTTGGGTACTCGGTCTTTAAAAGGTTTGCCATCATTGACCTACCGTGATATGATGTAACACAACCAATAACTTACCGTGACATGCAAATACACACACATTCATTTAAAGCACATTATTCAATGTCATATTCAGTGATGGGATGTCCCTGGTTCCAGACGGATCCCTGGAACCGGTAGGACCAATCCCGGAACCGGACGCCTCACCGAAAGAATTTTTTTTAAAAAAAATCGGAGCTAAAATGGCTCCAATTGACTGCGCATATGCAGAAACTCAATCTGACGCATTGCGCATGCGTCAAATTGAGTTTCTGGACATGCGCACTAAATTGGAGCCAAATGGCTCCAATTTAAAAAAAAATAATCTTCCGAAGCTGGAGCCGCCCCTTTTTAGAGTGGCTCCGGCAGCAGCGGCGGCAGCCCTAAGAGAAGGGCACCTCCCCTAGCCGGCCACCTGGCTCCCACGGGCACGTTGGTGCCTGGCTGCGCCGTCCGCCCGCGCCGCGCCCTCCTAGGGACTTGGGCCCGACAAACCCCCATGCCCTGGGTAAGCCCGGCGGGGCCGAAAAGGCAACGGCCCGAGGAAGCAGCAGGCGCCCGGCAGAAGACGATGCGGTGGTGGCGAGCCCCGCCGGGCTTACCCAGGACACGGGGGTTTGTCGGGCCCAAGTCCCTAGGAGGGCGCGGCGCGGGCGGACGGCGCGGCCAGGCACCAACGTGCCCATGGGAGTTCGGTGGCCAGGCAGGGGCTGCAGGCGGCTGTGGCGGCCGTGGCCGGCGGATGCAGGGCCGGCCGCAGCCTTCGTAGGAGGAAACGGCCACAGTCGGGGGCAGCGTGCCTTGCCGGGTGGCCCCGGGCCACATGGAACTTCGTCGGCGCCAAGGAAGGTAAGTGAGGCTTTTATATTTAGGGTGGGTGGGTGATTTATTTGTGTTTTGGGTGGGTGGTTGTACTTTTATTTAATTTTAATTTTATTTATTTATTTATTTTATTTCTTTAAGTTATTTACGGGTCTGTGTGCATGTTTTTTTTATTATTATTTTTATTTTTGGCCTTGCCCACAACGTCATGATGTCATGACATTGGCTCCGCCCATGACGTCATGATGTCATGACATTGGCCACGCCCATGATGTCCATGACGTCATGGCGTGGTAGTAGAATTTTTGACATCCCATCACTGGTCATATTGATGGGAAAAAGTCTCAGGTTGTTCTTCTTCCATGTCTAAGCCAGATGTGAAACTGCCAAAATGAAGCTACCTTTTGATGAATTCATTTCATAGTTCCTTTTGCCTGACATAGTGTGAGAAAGATTAGCCAGCACAAAGTTGCCATTGCCTGAGGTACACCTACTTCAGAAATACCACAATTTTCAAGGAGGCTCCTTCTGTGTAGCACTCTCAAGTTGTTAAGAAAAATGGCTATATTATGCTTTTAAGACTATTTGTGTTTGAAACCAAACAATCTGTGGACTTCTTCAGGGAGCAATAACTTAGCAATATGTAATGAAGATCTCATTTTGTCTTGTTTGCAGTTCCACTAAACTCCTGACATAAAAATTAGGTTTTATGCTATAACTTGAGAGGGATGGGTTCTAGTCTCCTTTGAAGGGGGGGAATGGACCCAATGGGCTTATGAACTTTTCATCTATCATAGCTCTCTTTTAGTAATGTGCAAGGTCTCAGTGTGGACTCCAATAGGTAAGTTGACATCTCTTGTGAAATTGGTATACTGTATTGGTGAAGCCAATATAGCAGTTACTCAAAACCTGGGGTGGGGAACCTGCGGCTTGGTGGGAGCCTGGGCTTCTGAGAATTGAATTTCCAGAACGCCTGAAGGACTAATATGTTTCCTCTAGGTCAGGGTTTCTCAACCAGGAGTTCTCAATGTTCTCAGGTCAAGGGGTTGACCACACCACCACCGCCCCTGACAGCTGATCACGTGATTACTCCCACCAGAAGTGGAAGTAAAACATACCCACACATGTACAGAACCTATTTATGACAGCATTTTGCGCATGTGTGGGTGCGTTTTACTTCTACTTCCTGGAGCATTGTGGGCCGGATGAATTGATGTCGGGGGCTGGGTCCAGCCCATGCACCGTAGGTTTCGAATGCCTGATCTATACCAATGCTTGATGTTTTTTCTTTATTTAAATATATAATTTTAACTGCTGTCTTCTTGATTTTGACTTTCAGAAAACTTTATGCAGAGCTTTGCCAAGGCATTGTAGATGTAGCCATCTCCAGTGTCTTTCCTCTTAATGACCCCACACAAAGCCAGATGCAGCAGTCGGTATTTATTAAGTTGTGATTTTTTTAAAAGAAAGTATCCATATAACACACATGGGAGAATTGCTATCTGTTGGGGCAAAGAAGAAATGTGGATTACTTGCTTCACCTGTGCATTGGGCCGCAAAGAAGATGAAGACTGAACATTATCTTGGGATGTCAGTAGGAGAGAAAAGTCCAAGATGAACCAAAGTTGTCGCATCAACTCTGTACGTCTTTAGAAAACATTTGTAACATTTGTTTTAGAAACAATTCCTGTAACTGAAGCAGATCTCTCTGAGAGAATAGCGTAACTTCTTTTTCTTAAATACAAGGAAAACAAGGGATATGTCATGGCCATTTTTCTTCCACTCTCCCCCTCCTTATTTTAGCAGTTGACTAATATCAACATCCTTCCAAGGACTTCATACCTCAGAGGGTCTTTTTCCAACTTAATACATGAAAATATGTTGATTTTCTTCATCAACTACTGCAGCTCTAGTGCCTTAGCTTTGTTCCCAAATAACTAACTTATTTTGTTCTTGATTTGTTCTGTAGATTTTTTAACCTCTCTTCTGTGGGGTATAAATCCTTCATTGGGAAAGTGATTTTTTAAATAAGTGTGTATGTGCTTATTTTCTAAAATATAAATGAACAAGTTCAAGTGCAGTAAACGTATCTAAAAGCTGAAGAGTTCCTATCTTCTTTCATCCTCTAATACAAGCTGGCACAATTTACAACTTAAATAGTGATGACAGCCCCTATATCCCGTATATGAAAGTCAGTTGATAATTTGTCCAATATTAGTAGTCCCTACCAAGTTGTTTAAAACAGGTTTATTATGGTTGCAATGAGGCCCAAGGAATACACGAAGATTGGTTCCTAAGCAGTCTTGCATATTACTAGGCTGTAAACCTGCAATAGTTTTGTATTGTTGATGGATAGTATTCAGCTTGGCTGCACACAATACTGCAGCCTGTCTCTAGTGCAGTTGCAGCCCACTGTTCTGCAAAATCTAGGACTGCTGAAACTAGCAGCAAAAAAGTACTGACATCACTGCATATTTGTCCCGATGTTGAGATGGCATGTCATCTTTTATTTAAACATTCACATCACCTGGACTCCAAAGCCGTGTATGCTGTTAACTGTAGTTGTTCTTTAATTTATTTGTGCTTGTGTTCTTCTGTATTTAACTCATCCCTCTTTGTTTTCATGCTTTTCTATTTCTTGTCACCCTGAAAGGGAGTAGCAGGAAAGCAACTTTGGCTAATTCTATTGTCCCTCTGAAGACAATCAATCATCTTTTTTCCATGTCTCTTTACCATATTACAAAGTTCCTGAAATAAACCTTTAGAAGATTCCTGATTGTGGCCCACTGCAGATATCACAAACAAACAAAGATTTAATTTCTGTCTGTGGACTTGTTATTGTGTTCTTCCACCTCATTGCCTCCTGCTATCTTGGCCCCTTCTTGGTTTTTAATGACTAAGGTCTGAACTGGGCAAACTGTGATTATCAGCATCATGACCTGATTCCAATTTGCAGCTGAAAACCCAGTTCCAGTTATGTTTGCAAACTGTGTCTTGTGATAACCACGGTTTGCCCAACTCAGTCATCACAATAAGCTGTGGAAAAAACAAGTTGCTTCTGCAAGGAGAGCAGCATACAAATCTAACACTAAAAAAAAAACTTCTATTCAAGACAACCAGATAATAATGTGGTCATCATGTTGGACATAAACCTTCTTTTCTTTTAGAGATTGGAAACATTTTTAATTACAACTCCCTGCAGACCACACTGGCTGTGAGATCTTGGGAGAATCCTTTCAAAAATTATTGTCTATGGTTTCTCCTACCTTACTACATTGTTAACTGAAATACATGCTGGCATTCAGAAATTAGTGCTGTTTCTAGGTCCAACATACTAAGCAGTTACCATTTGTGTTTTCCTCCTTTGTTGGCCCAGAGTCAAGAGTGTGTAGAAGAAAACCTGACTAGAGAATACCATTAATCTTTTTCAGATGTTGATCCTTTCCTAAAACTAGAGCTGTCAAAGATTGGGATCCACTGATTTACTCTGTTGGTTCTTCTTTGAGGTCTTGGTTAGTTCCACATGTCAATCTTGCTCTGTGCAGGCAAAAGACCCATATGGGGTCAAAGATAACTACTCAAACAGTCACAGTTACAAGTAAACAACATGTTCCATCTTTGTGGTCTCTGTGATTCATGTTGGATGGCTAGTTTGGATGTGCCCAAAACATGTCCTTAAAAAAAGAATTGTGGTTTCAGCCATTTACACACTATTCTAGCAAGGCTAAGCGCAATAGGAGAGAGAAAAATAGAGAAAAAAAGCATAGTGTTTCTTCAAGATAATGTTTTTGTCTCTTTACTCAAAAGCTAGGCTAACTAATCTTGTGTGTAGTCTATACTGTGCTTCTCTGGCTTTAAGACCTGTAATAAAAGAAGAGATGCCAATTAGATACTTATATCCTGGTTCAATGAGTATTTGCTTAGAAATGTATTCATCTGATTTTAGTGGTACTTCAAGTACAAAGTATTAAGAATCATAGCCTAAGATTTAATATTCAGAATGTTGCAGTAAATTTTGCAAATATTTGTTGTTAAAAACATGAAAGAAGTGGTGTACATCCTATAAATTATTATACAGTATGTTAGTAAAACTTTGTCAGTTCCGGATATCATTGCATGTTGCACGTATAGAAGGTGGGTTTTTTAAAAAAAATATTGAAAATTGAGAGAAGCTCAATAATCTACAAGAGGCAGGACACATAAAGCTGATTAATTTAAACCAGGAGATTTTCTTTCTAGGAACTAAAAATGTCATTATGGGTCAAGGATTCTTCAAAATGGAGTATTTGTTCTCTATATTGTATCTGTTTTGTTGCTGCTGCTGTTATTATTACTCCTACCAGCCACATGTGGCATACGATTTTTCTTGGCTTAAACTGTGACAGGACAAAATCCATGTCTTTATAGTGCAAGGACCTTCCCATCTTGAGGCATAGTTTATTTTTTAATTTCAATTTGTTTTTGAAGTGGAGATAAGTGTTGTGGCCTTTCCCAGAGCAAGTTGATTTCTGCAAAGGATCACATCCTGTCAAACATTTGGGGGGCTAGGCTGTCAAGTAGCTTAAAATTCCTCATATGCACACCAGGTCTAGAGAAATAGTTCAAACAGGGGATATGGTTTCCATATATTTATTCAAGTTTCATGAAGGTACGTTAGTTTTTGGTAAAGTAAGTTTTAAAAATGGAGTTTGGAGGTGGGTCCCAGTAAATCCCATGCTCCATTCTGACAAACAAGGGGAAAGGAATTAGAATTTCTCTTTCATCTAGAAAAGCCCATCGTGAACCCAACATACTGTACAGTATAGGCATTCTTGCTTGGTGAGTGGTGGTCAGAAAAGGTGTTTTGGGAACAATGACGTAAATCCAGCGTAACAGAAAGGCTCTAGTTGCCAATGCAGTGTAACTCCATCCCACCTCAGCCCTCAGTATGACCTGAAATCTTACCTGAGGATTGCCAACCCCCTGTGAGGCAGGTTTGTGAAGTACACAGGAGGCTGAAATGGGGAGGTGAGATCTTGTTCTGTCAGGAGGTGTCCCTCATTGGAATTAAGCTTGCATTTGCTGGATGGATAGCTCAGTGGTTTAAATGTCTAGCTGTGGAGCAAAAGGTTGGGAGTTCAATTTCCCACTGTACTTCCAGAAATAAAAGCCAGTCTCTGTAGATCTGGGCAGGCTGCGCAGTCCCAAGGGCACTCCCAGAAGAAAGGAATGGCAAACCACTTTTGTATGTTATCTACCAGCATGTATTAAATTGAATATGCTTGGGATTTTGACCATTACTTGGTGAGGGTTACCCCTGTCCCAAGAAAAGTTAGCCCCTTAATTCTATATAGCAGGCAAGTGTTAAAAGTGTGTATTATATAGAGACCAATCCTTTTTCCATTCCAGTGATTTCCATGGCCTTCTGGTTCCTCTTTTAAGCAACCATGAGAGTCCATGTGTGGCTCCTGAAATAAAAGACTAGACATTCTGCTACCTCTCCAAGCAGTCTTAAGCCAATGTGGGGACTAAATTTTCTACCCTCAGGGAGTATTTTCTTTGTTTACTTGCATACTAAGTGACATGCTATCCATCAAATCAGATTGCTTGTCTGCAGATCATGAAACATTTACTTCATTGGATTATAACCATGTGTGATTTTGAAGAGGGCAACTCAGGCAAAAGTTGAGTTGTGTATGGAAGAGAGATACTGTTTGTAGAGAATGAGCTGCTTATTAGGGAAGCTTGTCCACTATACTAATCGCCTCATGCAGCCTGAGCTGTGACACTCTTAAGCTTCTGAACAAACTTAGGGCTTCCCATAATATTGACTGGAAACCATTGTCTTCAGCAATGTTTGGAAACCTTTGGACCTGAAGCTATCCCATCAGCCTCAGTTGGAATGGTCAATGGATTATGGGAGCAGTAGTCTAAAATGGGGAACTGCAGTGACTTAGTGGTTAAGACACTGAACTTTACTACTGAAAGGTCCGTAGGTCCGCAGTTCAAGACTGCATGACAGAGTGAGCTCCCGTCTCTGTCCCAGCTCCTGCCATCCTAGCAGTTTGAAAGCAAGAAATTGCAAGTTGATAAATAGGTACCACTTCAGCGAGAAGGTAAACAGTGTTCCGTGCACTACAGTGTCTAGTCATGCTATGACAGCACTGGCTCTTTGGCGATAAACAGAGATTAGCACTGAACCCTAGAGTCAGGCATGACTAGCTTTCAAACAAGGGTGACCTAATCTAAAACATCTGGAGGGCAAAATATTCATCAGCATTGGCATACTCCTATAGGGATTTCTTAGAACTCAGATGTGCCATCCAGCTGTTCATGTCTTGTTAGTGACTGATGTATACTTCTATATGGATTTAGGATCTCTTCCTTAGTTTTATTCTCTCAGATGCTGCTTTTTGTTGATGACATCTTCATTTAAACATGTTAAAAATTGATTTCCCATTCATTGCCATTTCCCCTTGCTATCTCATTTTCTGTATTTTTGCCCTAATCAAACAAATAAAGTAGCATTTCAATTGCTGAGGAGGCAAGATGTGAAAATGAGAATTTGTCTTGGATTATGGGTCCTTTCCACTTAAACTTCACATAAACAAAGAAATTAAAAAGCAACCATGTTGACTTAAAATAACGAGGACATATTTAGTGCATTTTAATAATTTTCTGCCAGGATGATTTGGATGGAGACTTTCATATTTGTAATTATATTTTCAAGATCCTTGGATATAAATTTTTGAACATAAGACAACTAGATGTGATGCAAATGATGAAAGATTTGCTAGACTTTAATTCCCCAAGGTTAGTCTGTAGTCTAGTTTGTTGTAGAGAAAGCAAGAGAGTCCTTTGGGACCTTAAAGACTAACACATTTTATTTGGCACAAACTTTTATTGACTGTACACCCTTTCTTAAGATGCAAGCCTTTGATTAGCTGCTAATTATTTTCACATGGACTTCGTGTGAAAGAAGGCAGCAAACAAAATGTGAGGCACGGATAACTTTGTGAAGAAGCTTCAGAAATACACACTAGCCAGAAAGTATTTCAAAATATTTTCTTGCAAAATTGGAATTTCTTCCTATTGCAATCAAAACCTTTTGGTGTTGATGTTGGTGGGCTTTTGAAAAAACTAAATTTCTCTCCTTCCTTGTGTGCTTTTTTTTTTAACAAAAGAAAGCCTTATTTAAGAAAACAAATATAGCACATGTGATTTGTTTTTTTAAAAATTTCAAAGGGCTGTATTCTGTGATAAAGACAATGACATGTATGGCCTCTTATGATATTTGGATATGTATTTTCTATGCTGTGTGTCCTTTTTAATATGGTGGAATGAAACATTGGAGTTCATTATGATGTCAAAATGTATTTGCGAGAAAATTTCTCTTAACAAAAATTTGGAACTTACAATGTACTATGTCCAAACTACGGCCCATGGGCTGGATCCGGCCAACTGGCCATAGTGAATCACATGACCTGCCCGTGACCCGAAATGTTTGGGTGCCCCTGTACTACATAAACCTTCGAAGCAATAAATGTCAAATGAAGGCAAGAATTAGTGTAAATACCTATATCCTGAGATACGAACAATGTGTACACTTGTTCTGTCAAATGGCAGAAATATTATATAGTACCTTTGTTGTTGTTCAGTCGCACAGTCGATTCCGACCCTTTGCGACCCTATGGACCATTGTCCTCCAGGCACCTCTGTTCTCCACCATCTTCCTCTGCCCGCCCAGCTCTGTGCCCACTGCATCCACAAGAAATATGGTTTTAAATATGGAACATGTTTGTCAAAGACTGAGCAAACATAATATTTCAAGCATCATTTTCACACATTAAAAAAATAGTGTCCCTGTCCATGTCTTGGCTTAGAGACATGCTGTCCACTTTTAAACAACTAAAAGGAAATCCCTGGCATTTCATAAAAAAGCCAGTACCGATAAGTTGATAACTACACCTTTTTGAGTTAGTAAATGGTGTTATTTCCTGCTGATTTGACTTATTTTGCCTAATTTAAAATGTGTTTGCTTTCTGTTAATTTAACCTCCTGAAGCAGCCTGCTCTGAGCTGAGGATTCACTCAAGTTGGATATCACCACTGTCCAGAGCATTACTCATTATCAGACATCATTTTGAGTTGTAGCCATCATGAATTCTCTCAAAGCTATCTAGATGAGGGCTTAGTAGTTAAGGCTCTGAGCTTGACAACTGGAGGGCTGGCAGGTCAGCAGTTTGAAATTTGAGTACTGTGTGATAGGTACTGCTTCAGCAGTAAAGGTTAACAGTGTTCCATGTGCTCTGGTGACTAGTCATTCCTACCACATGGCCATGGAAATCTCTGCAGACTCAGGCGGCGCTGGCTCTTTGGCTGTAAACAGATGAACGCACACACACCCCAAGAGTCGAACACAGCTGGCTTTTGAGCAAGGGAGACCTTTACTGAATCTAGTCATTTAATGATTCAATTTTTTTTTGCCTACAACATGAGGTGGGAAAGTTAAGTAAAGAGAGAATAAAAGCTTTAACTTCATCATCCCCATTTTAACTTCTGTTCCCTCTGCTATTCTATGCTGGAGCTGAAATTCTCCTTTTTAAGCACCCTCATTTTAACTCTTGTCTCCTGAGTACCCCCATTTTAACTTCTTTTCTCTTTGCTGTTCTGTACTGGTCTTGCACCATAATAAATATTTGAATTAACTTCATTATATCTTTTTCAGATGGCTTTATGTTCTGTATCTATACCACAGGAAAATATCCTGTTTAAAATTAAAGATGTAAAGTGTACATCTACTGCAGTTATAGTGGTTGGCAGACAGATTGTTGCAAACTCATTACTACAGTTTCTGACTCCCAATTCCAGTTTCATCAGTGGGGTTAGGCTTGGCATATTGCATTGTAGTAGAGTCCTTAAAATGAAATATGTATGAATGGTGAACACATGTCATCTCTTGAGTATTGTCTATTAAAAGAAACAATGTATAAATAAAAGCTGTATCTCTGGTTTTGGGTGAAGTTGGCTATGGATTACAAGATCTTCAAACATCCTGGAATTATATGTGCAGCATCTAAAGTTATGTCATACTTACTTTATTTGTCTTCAGAAAGTTGTCGTGTGATTGTGTCTGTTGATGTTTGATGGAACATGTGGCTGTAAGAAGTGCATGGTTTGCTGACATTTGTATTCAACCTCTTCTAATCAGATTAAAATTATTTAAAAGGACTTTACTTGTTGGTAGTTTGTGTGCCTTTTTTGAAAACAAAAGATTACAGGACATGGGAGCACAGGTGCATACACAAATGAAAATGAGCAACTTAATCTTTTCAAGATCCTAAAACATTATCTGAATAGATATTAAATCTTACAAGTAGCTAGTCAGGGTAGTGCCTCAAGGTAATAAACATTGAGACTGGCATAAAACAGTGCCTGCTGAATCAGAATAAAGTATCAAGAACTGATCAGTGTTTTCAGTTCATCTAGCATCTTCTTTACTTCCTTTTTTACCCTTTGGATAAAAATGCGAGAACAAGATGCCAGAACAATAACTTTGTATCTCCCTGAGTATTGAAGGCTCAGTGGTTAAGAATCTTGCCTTGTTAGCTGAAAGGTCAACAAATTGGGAGTTCAAGACCTGAGTACTGCATGATGGAATGAGTGTTTGTCTCTGTCCCAGCTCCTGCCCACCTAGCAGTTTGAAAGCAAGAAATTGTAAGTAGACAAATAGGGATCACTTCAGTGGGAAAGAGATCTTGGGGACATGAAAGGAGCTTCATTTGGGTGTCCCCTGAGTGGAGTTCCTCCAGCAAAATCCTTTCAACCGAGAAAGTACCTTTGTGTGTCCACTCAGCTGTCCAGGGGTCATGGTCCAGCCCACGGTGTGAAAAAGTTGGGAACCCCTGCCTTAGCGGATCGTTTATCATGGCAACCAGATATGGTGAGCTGCTCTGCTGGACCTCTCATTGTCTTCAGCATAACGGGCTATTTGGATACAAATTTTCTGTGAACATGGAGCAATATAATCAATGTAACATTTATGTACATGCAATTTATGCCCCACCATGTGTACAGAAAAAAAAATCTAGTAAATGGCTCAGATAATGTTACTGAAGTAGCCTGCTTCTGTTCAAATATAATCTAATTACTTTAATATTTTAATTGCAAGTAGATAAATAGGTACTGCTTCGGTGGGAAAGGTAACAGCGTTCTGTGCACTCTGGGGTCGTCATGCCTGCCACATGACCACGGAAACGTCTGCAGACACATACAGTGCTGGTTGTTTGGCTGTAAAAGGATATGAGCACTGCACATAGCTTTCTAGCAAGGGAGACCTTTCCAGTGGTGGGATGTCAAAAATGTTACTACCCCACCGTGACATCATCACAGTGTGGGTGGAGCCAACATCATGATGTCATGATGTGGGTGGGGCCAAAGGAAAAATTTTAAAAAAATATAAAATAAAATTAAGCACGCACGCACACACACACACACACACACACACACCTCAACCCCCACCGTGACATCATCACAGTGTGGGCGGAGCCAATATCATGATGTCATGATGTGGGTGGGGCCAAAGGAAATTTTTTAAAAAATAAAATAAAAATAAAATAAAATTAAGCACACACACACACACACACCTCAACCCCCACACACCACACACAACACAAACCCATAAATTACATAAATTAATTAAATAAATAAAAAATACATTAAAATACACCCACCCTCCCACCCCAAACACAAATCAAGTAGAGCTTTTAAACCAGAGCTTAAAGCTTATTCTGGCTAATCTTTCTCACACTAGGTCAGATGGAAGGAACTACAAAATGAACCCACCACAAAATGGCTTCATTTTGGCACTTTTCAACTTTTCAACAGTTAAAGAAGTTAGGTACTAAGTCTTTGCCTAACCAGTTCTCTAGGATAATATGCCTTAATGTAAATGTAAAACAGCTGTGCCTCCTTAAGGGTTCTCCAATTGGAACAGCAATTGGAACAGCACAGGTGTAGCTTATTGATGAGGTAACTCCAAGACTTTGCTTAAAAACCCCAAGCCAGGCTGCCAGGCCTGCCAGCTGCCAGGCCTTTTTAATAACTGTGGTAGTACGTCAATATAGGTAAAGGTATTAAATACACATTAAAATACACACAGACACACCACATCTAAAGGGGAGTCACTTACTCTGGGGAGCAGGCTATAGGGAGCTTCAGGCTAGCAGCTTCTCTTCCTCCTCCCTGCTTGGGAGGACAGCAAGGAGGCCATGCATACGCGCCAAGCACTGTAGGCGTGCATGCACACCAAGGGCTTGGTGCACATGCACAGTGGGAGAACCAGTGAAAAGGGAAGCCCCGAAGGTGGTTCCCCCCCAAAAAAAAAAAAAAGCTGCTACCGGTTCTCTGGGACACTGGGGAAAAGTTACTACCGGTTCTGGCGAAGTGGTGAGAACCTGTTACATCCCATCACTGGCTTTCCCTTTTGTTGTTGTTCAGTCGCACAGTCTATTCCGACCCTCTGTGACCCCATGGACCACTGTCCGCCAGGCACTCCTGTCCTCCACCATCCCCCTCAGCTCGCTCAGCTCTGTGCCCATTGTGTCCATCTATTTTCTACACTTTCTTATCTCTATAGCTAACATTTAGGCCGGCGAAGGAGCGAACGAACACACTGCATGTTGGGAGCAGCGGTAGGCCTGTGGGGTTTTTCCACCCCGCTTGAAAACTACAACTCCCAGCAACCTTTGGGACCGGAGGGCGGGGCGAGAAGGAAGCGCTCAGGAGAAGCATGGATGCCGCGTGCAAGTGGCAGACTCTTCCTCCCTGCCCGACCCTCAAGAATCTCACGGCCGCGGACTACGGGCTGCCCCGGGAGCAACAGCGGCCTGCCCTGCAGGACTTGGCTCGGGCCCACATAGAGTCGTTCAATTTTGCCGTCGGGGATGGGCTGCTCCGGGCAGTGCAGGTGAGGGAGAGGCAGGGAAAGGCTGGCAGGGCGGAGAAGTAGTTGTAGGGAGAGAGTTAAGAAGACAGAGGCGAACCCGAAAGGGCAAGAAACAGAGCCGGTGGATTGGGTTCAGAAGGAGGAGCATCGAGCGTAAAGCCATTTCTGTGGATTCACAGAGACTTGGGCTTCCCTTGCTCGAAAGCCAGTCGTATCCGACTCTAGGGTTCAGTGCTCATCTCTTTAAAAGCCAAAGAGCCAGCGCTGTCTGCTTCTGCAGACGTTTCCGTGGTCATGTGGCAGGCATGACTAGACTAGAGCACATGGAACGCCCTTTATCTTCCCACCAAAGTGGTCCCTAATTTATCTACTTGCAATTTATTTATTTCAAACTGCTAGGCTGGCATGAGCTGGAACAAAGACGGGAGCTCATTCCATCCTGCAGTACTCGGGAATCGAACTGCTGACCTCCCACCTTCCAGTCAGCATCTTAGCCACTGCACATAAATCCATTTGTATTGTGTTGTATTGTTCGACTTTTATGCCGCCCCATTTGTGTGGATTCACAGAAACTTGGGCTTCTGGTTTACTGTGTGTAAACCCATTCGTGCGGATACACAGAGACTTGGGCTTCTGGGAATTGAAGCCCAAGAACACCTGGAGTGCCATGGTTTGCCGTCACTGGACCCTGGTGGCAAACCTTGGCACTCCAGCTGTTCTTGGACTTCAAATATCAGATGCCCCAAGTCAGCGTAGTGGTTAAGGCACTAGGCTTGGAGACCAAAAACATGGGTTCGATTCCCGAGAGCTGCACATTGGGGGACATGAAAGGAGCCTCATTCAGGCATCCCCTGCGAAAATCCTTTCAATCCAGAGTAATCTCTGACATGAAAAACAAGTACACCTGCTCATCAGGGCTTCCAGGAATTGAAGTCAAAGAACAGTTGGAGTACCAAGGTTCGCCATCACTGTTCTACGAACTGACCGTGAAACATTCTGCATGCAAAGAAGATGCTGCCCAATTTAGCCCCTTACCTGGAGCCTAGTTAATCTCTGCCACATTCTTTTTCCTTTTAGGCCATTCCACCTTTGGAGTTTGCATGTAGGAATGACCAGATCATGTTGGCCATTTCAGGGGCCATCATTAATCCGCCAATGGTTCCGAAAGGGGGTATATGTAAAGAACTGAAAGTTTACCCAGCAGAATGCCGAGGACGCAGAAGCACGTACCGTGGTAAACTAACTGTAAGCAATTAATGTGAAGGAATACATGCTCAGAGTGTTTAGGAAGATGGGTGGGGTGGGGTGTCATGATCATGTCTTCTCCAGACTCTAGCAAGCATAAAGACTACGTGTTGTGTTATTTTGGGGAAATATTCACTCTTCAAAATACCAGAACACACATAGTTTCTACAATAAAGGTTGGGTAGAGTGGGCTCTCCAGATGTTTTGTATTACATCTCCCGTAGTCCCGTATCATTGTTCATAGTGGTTGGAGTTTTGGAGAGCTAATGTCTGTAACATCCACAGGATTCCATGTTTCCTATCTTTGTGTCACAGCAGTTGACATAATGGTTGGGAACACCGATACAAATGAAGTATTAAGCCCTACTGCATAACTTAATGCATATAGAATGATGTTACTGACAGGAAGCAGTTTTCAGTGATGAAAAGCTTGACACTTCCATGGCTTTTCCAACATTTGTACAATCTCTTTCATTGCATGAGACTTGTCATCCAATGACATTAACAGCTGGAGATGTTTGGTGACTTCTTCGTTCTGTCACAGAGCTTCAACAAGGTGAACAGGATTACACAGGTGTTGGAAAAACTGGGACAAGAGTAGGAAGTTTTTAATTTTTTTGTTGTTGTTCAGTCGCACAGTCGATTCCGACCCTCTGCGACCCCATGGACCACTGACCGCCAGGCACTCCTGTCCTCCACCATCCCCCTCAACTCGCTCAGCTCTGTGTCCATTGTCTCCACGATACCATCTAGCCATCTCATCTTGGGCCGTCCCCTTCTTCTTTTGCCCTCGACCCTTCCAAGCATCAAAGCTTTCTCAAGTGAATCCTCTCTTCTCATTTGATGTCCAAAGTACTTTAGCCTCATCTTTATTATTTGACCTTCTAAGGAACAGTCAGGGATGATTTCTTCTAAGATTGACCTATTTGTTCTCCTCGCTGTCCATGGGACTCTCAAAACTCTCCTCCAACACCACATCTCAAAGGCGTCTATTCTTCTCCGTTCAGCTTTCCTAATGGTCCAACTCTCGCAACCATACATTGCAACAGGGAATACCATTGCCTTGACTATGTGAATTTTTGTTTTCAATGTGATGTCTCTACTTTTCACTATGCTCCCCAGGTTTCTCATCGCTTGCCTCCCAAGAATCAGTCGCCTTTTTATTTCATGGCTGCAATCACCATCTGCAGTGAGCTTAGATCCTAAGAAAGTAAAATCTGTCACTGCTTCTACTTCTTCCCCATCTATTTTCCAGGGACTGATAGGGCCTGTTGCCATTATCTTGGTTTTCTTGATATTGAGTCTCAAGCCAGCTTTTTCACTTTCTTCTTTCAACCTAATTAGGAGCTTCTTTAGGTCCTCCTCACTTTCTGCCATGAGGGTGGTATCATCTGCATATCTCAAATTGTTGATGTTTCTTCCAGCAATTTTGATCCCAAATTGTGATTCCTCCATTCCTGCATTGCGCATTATGTGCTCTGTGTATAAATTGAATAAGCATGGTGACAAAATGCAGCCTTGTCTTACTCCTTTTCCTATTCCAAACCACTCTGTCATTCCATTTTCTGTCCTAACTGTTGCTTCTTGATTCATGTACAGATTTCTCATGAGGCATATAAGGTGTTCTGGTATTCCCATCTCCTTAATTATTTGCCACATTTTGTTGTGGTCGACACAATCAAAAGCCTTCGTGTAATCAATGAAACAGAAGTAGACTTGTTTCTGATATTCCTTTGTTTTTTCCATGATCCATCTTATGTTGGCGATGTGATCTCTAGTCCCCCTGCCTCTTCTGAAACCCGCCTGCACTTCTGGTAATTCTCTCTCCACATACTGTTGCAGTCTATCCTGTATTATCTTGAGCATCACCTTGCTAGCGTGAGGGATGAGCGCAATTGTTCGATAATTTGAACATTCTTTGGCATTACCCTTTTTGGGGAGTGGAACGTATACAGATCTTTTCCAATCCTGTGGCCATTGTTTTGTTTTCCAAATCTGCTGGCATATAGAATGCAATAATTTGATTCCATCATCTTGTAGTGCTTTGAAAAGTTCAACTTGGATACCATCAACTCCACTGGCTTTGTTGTTTGCAGTGTTTTTTAGGGCCTTTCTGACTTCACTCTCCAGAATGTCTGGCTCATGTTCAATGTTCTCATCATTGTGATTATCAGGGGTGTTGAGGTCCCTTTTGTATAGTTCCTCTGTGTACTCTTTCCATCTTTTCTTAATCTCTTCTGCATCTGCTAACTCCTTGCCATCTTTGTCTTTTATCATGGTCATTTTCGCTTTAAATGTTCCCTTGAGTTCCCCAATTTTTTTGAAAAGATCTCTAGTCCTACCCCTGATATTGTTTTCCTCTATTTCTGTGCACTGTTCGTTCAGGTACGTTTCCTTATCTCTCCTTGCTTTTCTTTGAAATTCTGTATTCAAGTGATTGTATTTTTTCCTTTCTCCTTGGCATTTTGCATTCCTTCTGTCCTCCGCTATTTTAAGAGCCTCCTCGGATAACCACTTAGCTTTCTTACGCTTCTTTTCTTTTGGTATGGTTTTTCTTGCTGCCTCCTGCATGATGTCCCGCATCTCTGTCCATAATTCTTCTGGCACTCTGTCTATCTGGTCCAAGCCATTAAATCTGTTCCACACCTCCACTGTGTATTCCCAAGGAATGTTTTCTAGGTCATATATTTCTGGCCTAATTGTTTTTCCTATTTTCTTTAGTCTAAGCCTGAATTTTGCAATCAGTAGGTTGTGATCTGAGCCACAATCTGCTCCTGGTCTTGTTTTTGCTGACTGTATGGAAGTTCTCCATCTTTGACTGCAGAGTATATAATCAATCTGGTTTCGATGTTGGCCATCTGGTGATGTCCATGTGTAAAGTCTCCTCTTGTGTTGCTGGAAGAGAGTGTTTGCTATGACCAGTGCGTTATCTTGGCAGAACTCTATCAGTCTTTGACCTGCTTCATTCTGTGTTCCAAGACCAAACTTGCCTGTTATTCCATTTACTTTTTGATTTCCTACTTTGGCATTCCAATCTCCTATGATAATGTGTACATCATTTCTTGGTGTCTGTTCTATGAGGTGTTCTAAGTCTTCATAGAACTGGTCAATTGTGGCTTCATCTGCACTAGTGGTTGGTGCGTATACTTGTATTACAGTGATATTGAATGGCTTGCCTTTATTCTGACTGACATCATTCTATCATTTTTGAGATTATATCCCATTACTGCTTTTCTCACCCTTTTATTGACAATTATGGCTACTCCGTTTTTACTGAGGTTTTCTTGTCCACAGTAGTAGATATGATGGTTTCCAGAGCTGAATTCTCCCATCCCTGTCCATTTTAACTCGCTGATTCCCAAGATGTCAATGCTTATTTGTTTTGGTCCATAGGGTTCTCTTGGCAAAATTCCTGACGTTGGTTTGCCGGTTTCTACGTCAGTATCCTCTCATCATACATATTATCACAGTTTAAAACAAAGTATTATCATGCATATTATCACAGTTTTAACAATATCAGACTAAAATAGCTAATTAACATTGATTATATGAAGTTATGAAGTCCAATATATAAAGTCTCTACTGTAAGTTTTTAATTACTGTATTTAAATTCATTCCTGCTGGTGAGAACATCACCCTACTGCAGATACAACAGGATTTCGGCCACTATGTTTTAAGTTATATCATTGTGGATGTTTGAAACACACATAATCTTATCTGAGTAACACCCTGTCAGAGGCCGAGGAATTTCCTTACCAAGATGCTTACAGTGTAGTTGTTTATTTGAAGAGAGATCGTTATACTCTTTTAGTGATAAGATTGTTCTTTTTGCTTCTAAACTCATTTTTCTTGTGTAGGTTGACGTGAGCTGGGCAGTGAATGGCATCCCTAAAGGAATCATTAAACAGTCTCTTGGACATGTTCCTATTATGGTGAAGTCCAAACTCTGCAATCTGCATGGCCTTTCTCCCAAAGCGCTGATTGAACACCATGAGGAGGAAGAGGTATGGCTGACCTTTGTTAAGCAAAAGAGAGCAGGTGCTCTGATACTCCTATGAATGGGGAGCATTGATTTATAAAAGTGCTTATCAAGGTATTTTTAATCTCTCTGCTCTTGGAAAAAGGGAGAGCCAAAGGAGATAAATTGACTGATCTCTATTCCCTGGGAAAAGTTCAATGAATAGAAGGTTCAAACAATCATTAAATTTCTGATATGCTGTAACTGTAAAATTAACTTGAAAAGTTATTAGATTTTTTCCTTTTTAGTTTACTTCAATGTTAAACTTAACTTACTTTAGTTTGTTTAATTTTTGGACAGTTCAGTTGTGTGTGTGTTTGTGTGTAGATTATATGTTTATGTTATAATGTATTAGTACATTATAGTATATAATGCATTAGTACATTGCCACCATGATGGTTTGTATTTTATTTCTTGCGTTTTTATCGTTATACCTTGCCAACTATACAGAACGGGAGAAAATAAATTTAGATGGAGAAGTATAAAAGTGCACTGACTAAATAAATAAATAACTCATTGTCTCCTGAGTTTCAGTCCAACATTCTTATCCACTCCACCAGTCTGTTTGTCTAAGGCAAGAGTCCCCAACATTTTCCTGCCAGGGGCCAGTTGCCGCCACTGCGCTCAGCTGTGGCTGTGCCACTGTTTATGTTGGCGGCAGCAGGAATCGCACCATTTTAGCGGCTTCTTGCACAGCCTCAACTGCTTCCCACAGTGGCAGGACGCTTTTTGGAGCATGTTCACTCCATTTTGGGATTTTTTTCGCCGCTGATCCGCTGTGCTTCGGCAGCCAAACCATGGTGGTTGGTGACTTCCTGGTTCCCTTGCTGAGAACCCAGGCACTGATGTAAGCTCCGCCTGGCAAACCTGCTCCGAAAAAACCTCCTGCTGCCCTGGGAGGTGGCGGAGGCTGTGCAAGAAGCTGCTAAAATGTTGCGATTCCCGCTGCTTCTGTGGTAAGTGACGTATTTGGACCTCCAGTGGTAGTGGTGGGGCAGTTCTCTAGGTGCCCAGGTGGTCACCGTGGGCCATATTAGGCCCATGGGCTGTAGGCTGGGAATGCCTGGTCTATGGTATAAGACTGTAATGATGAACCTTGGTGTTCCCAGAAGCCCAGGTCCCTGTGAATCCACATACACACAGTAAACTCATTTGTGTGGATTCACAGGGACTTGGGCTTCTGGGAATTGAAGTCCAAGAACAGTTGAAGTGCCAAGTTTAGCCATCATGGGTATAAGATCTATCAGTCATTAAATTCTTCCAGGTAGTTCATCAGATTCCTTAAAGACTAGAGGTGTGCCCTTGTCTGCCTTATTTACCTATAGAAAAGGGACATTTTTGCTACTTTAGCTTAACTAGGTGAAATTTATACTTTTTAAAGTGTAAGAAAACATGATTGAGTCACCTTTTCCTGTTTTTAATTTGATAGGACTTGCTAGGGCAGTGATGGTGAGCCTTCTAGAGACTGAGTGCCCAAACAGAGGGGTGGGGGGAACTCTGTGCTGGGGGGAAGGAGGAAGCGTTCCCATTGGGCTGCTGGGCAGAGGGGCAGGGCAAACTCTGTTGGGGCAATGGCACACATGCCCGAAGAAAGGGCTGTGAGTGCCATTTCTGGCACGCTTGCTATAGGTTCGCCACCACTATGCTATCATAAAAACAAAATATGTAGCCTTCAAAGAGGAACAAAACATTGGGTTTGCTGCTACAAACTCAGGGGAAATAAATATGCTGTTCACTTCCAGTCATACTTACATTTGTGTTTATTTAACCAGGAGAAACCAAAATTGAGCAATTCAGCTTCATAGCTCTGCTAACTGCTTATTCATTTCTCTTATTTCTTTTGGCAGGAAATGGGAGGCTATTTCATAATTAATGGTATAGAAAAGGTGATCAGAATGGTGATTATGCCAAGACGTAACTTTCCTATTGCAATGGTAAGACCAAAATGGAAATCCAGAGGTCCTGGCTACACAAAATACGGTAATTGTAATTATTGTGTTTTATTTTGAATTTAATTGAATAAAGAGAGTCATTCCTTATAACTTCTTCTAATGTTTAGCCAAAAAATTTGCTTCCCTGCACTTTTCTATCCATAGAACTCCATCTGTTGCATGATAATACTTGAAGGCAGCTAAACTTTATCTTCTTAATTTTATTTTCTCCTCCCTTGGTTTTCCTATCCTTTGTCAGTGCTTTTCTTGGAAGGAGTTAATTCAGTTCATTGCTTGATGGCTCAGATGCATGTGAACATTAAGATAGCAACCAAATTTCCTTTGATGATGCTAAAGTTGAAGAACATGTGAATTCTGCATTATTTCCCCTTTTGTCATTACTTTTAGTTGGAATTGTCTTTTAAATGACAAGATGGTGCTGATACTAAGAACTTGTTTCTTTGGAATGGTTTCTAGGTATATCGATGCACTGTGTTAGAGACGAACACACAGCAATTAACATGACCCTCCACTACCTTGAAAGTGGCACAGTGATGGTGAACTTCATCTACCAGAAAGAGCTGTTCTTTCTCCCTTTGGGATTTGTATTAAAGGTATTATTACATTGTGCTTTGTCCTTTACGTCCCTCTTGCCTTTAGAAGCTTTGTGTTTAGAAGAACGTAGGAGCCAGATCAATAACTGTATGTTAAATCCTCAAAGGTTATTAGACTACCTGTTCACATGTGGCAGTGTTTGTAATTTATAGTCTGAAAGGGGTTTGGTTGCAAAGTATCTTCGAGTTTACAAGGTTTCCTTCTTATTTGGTTACGTACAAGCCTTTCATTATCCTCAAGTTGACCTAAGCTAGTGATCATTCCCAAGCCTACGATTATAACCCAGCTTCAGATGTAACCGTTGAATCATAGTTGGGCTGTCATGGTTAACCAGTTCCTCTCCTGGTTTCCAGGCAAATCTTGGTAGCGGTTTGGGGAACTGAGATTTGTTTTAACAAGGAAAATCAAGGGATTCAAGCTTGTTGCTTGGTCATTATTTGTCTGCTACATCTATCTTCTTCTGGTACTGTCTCCGAATACTGGTGATCATCATGGTGATCAGCTATGAAGACTGTCCTGAGAATATAATGCAGTGGCCTTTCCTCTGCCTTCCGCATCGCAGCATGACGCCCGTACCACTGACCCAGTTCCACGAGTCACTTTCTGGTCCTGAGCCCTTTTGGCACGCAAAGTCCTCATCAACCCCAGGCCAGTATTGATGCTGCTGCCACCCTCCATCAAGTGGGATTTAATCCACTTGGGGACAACCACCCTTCCCTGTGGACTTCAGAACCCAAGCCCATTAGTTCTCATGATGGTCAGGTTAGTTAACCACCACCAGACATTAGGCGTTGAGTCACTGGCAGTATGGTCTTCTCTATTACCAGACAGACATCTATCTACCCATCTCTTAATTGCCCTTGTTTCAGTGTTGCAACTTATTCCCATCCCTGCTTCCTACATTGTCCTTTTTTAGAGCCAAGCCCTGAGAAATATCCCATTTAATTAGCACTAGCATAAAAAAATACTGAATATTGGGAAACAGCCATTCATGAAGCCCCAGCGAAGACTAGAAGTGCTGTGTGTGTGTGTGTGATGCATAAGGAGACACTGGGAACTAAATCCATAAGATCATAAGAATGAGAGGACTTTGGAAGCTCACTGATTTCTGCCATCTCCTGATCAGGAAATGATTGCATTGAAGACTTTTGTGCACACTGCGCTATGGAAGGCAAATGGATGGTCACTGCATTATATTCTTAGGACAGTCTTCATGGCTGATTGCCATGATGATCACCAATATTCAGATTCGGATACAGAAGAAAATAGTAACTACTGTACTTTCATTCCACTTCTGCCTCTCTTAGTTCATTTATTCTGACTTTTCTTCCCTGTGTTGTAGGCCTTAGTTGGTTTCTCAGACTTCCAGATTTTTCAGGAGTTAATCAAAGGAAAAGAAGAGGATACTTTCTACAAGAATTGTATGTCTCAGATGTTGAGGCTAGTTGCAGAGGAGGGCTGCATGACGCAGAAGCAGGTTATCATTTTCTTGGGGCAGCGTTTCAGGGTGAAGCTGAACCTTCCCGACTGGTACTCCAGTGAACAAGTTGGAGAGTTCCTTTTTGAGTAAGTGTCTTAAATGAGTGTGATTTGAGTTTTGCCGTTCTGTAAATATTCACTAAAATTCATTTGAGAATGCTTGTTTTTTGTTGGTACCTCTATCCAGGCAGTGCCTCTGCATACATCTGCAAACTAAAATTGAGAAGTTCTACTTGCTTTGTCTCATGACCCGGAAGCTCTTCACTTTAGCCAAAGAAGGCTGCATGGAAGAGAACCCAGACAGCCTAATGAATCAAGAGGTGTTAACTTCAGGACAACTTTACCTCATGTTTTTAAAGGTAATACGTTGTAGGTGATTTTTCCCTTTCCTATATAATAATATTTCAATGATTTCCTCTCTCTTTAAATTTCATAAAGAAATCTTGTCAGTTGGAACAGAGCTTGGAAAGTTACCTTTTTGGACTGTAACTCTAAGAAATCTTCCAACCAACATGGACAGTTTCCCTCCAGAAATAACTGTACTGGCTAGGAGATTCTAGGACAGTGATGGTGAACCTTGGAACTCCAGCTGTTTTTGGACTTCAATTACCTGATCAGCAGGTGTGCTGACTTAGGCGTCTGGTAATTGAAGTCTAAGAACAGCTGGAATGCCAAGGTTCACCACCACTATTCCAGGAGATTCTGGGACCTGGAATGGAAAAAGAAGTAACTTTTCTTACCTCTGACTTAGGGAGTAATTACAACTTCTGTTAAAGACCAGATGTGGAAACTGCAATAGGATAGAATTGAATACTACCAATTATAGCAATAGGAATAGCTATTCCTAGTTATACAATTAAACCCTCGGGTTACAGCTGCCTCGGTTTAGGTTTGCTGTGGTTTATAACAGCAAATCCTATGAAAATGCTTTCCCAGTTTACAATTTTTAATGTATGTTTTTCAGTTTACAGCTATCAATTCAGGACCATTTTTTTATTTTTCAGTGGATCCCTATGGATGTTTTAGTTTACAATTTTTTTTCAGGTTACAGCAGATGCTGTTGGAACAGACCTCCGCTGTAACCCGGGGTTTTTCTGTATAGCCAGTCCTTTGCTATCTTCCCTCTAATAATCACATTTATAACAGGCTTTCTCAACGTTTTTGGGTCATGGGCTGGATCACTCCGCCTCAGATGGCTGAGCGGGCCAGTCTCGTGGTTCCGCGTGAGTTCTCGTGCGTTTTCAGTGAGTTCTCATACATTTTTGGTGAGTTCTTGCACGTTTTCACTGCATTTTCTGTGCGTTTTCGGTGCTTCTGCCACTTGCGTCGGCGGGAACAAGGGCAGAGGGCCACATGAAATTATAAGATACCCAGGTTATCTAGTGAATTAAAACTTATTTTCTTCATTCCCCCTGTGGTTGCCATAAGATTTATAGTATACAGGAGTTTTTATTCAAACTAGGTGTCATCTCATAGAAATATTTCTCATTTGTCTTTCAATTCTTTTGTCCTGGTTACATCCTATATCGCAGGAGAAGATGGAATTCTGGCTACAGTCTGTTAAAATAGCCTTAGACAAGAAAGTACAGAAATCATATTTAATTCTTAATTCAGAACATATGATGAAGTTTCTAGGCTTGGGAACAGATCTTACAAGGATGTTTGAGTACCTTCTTTCTACTGGAAACTTGCGCTCTAAAACAGGTAAGGATGGTGGAAACCTCTAGTGTGGTTTTAGATGCTTCTGCTTCAAATGAAATCCTGTTGGGATCAACAAAGGTTGCTGATGCTTTTGTCATAGCCCTTCTTCTTTGCTTCCTCTTTTACCCCATCAGGGATCTTGAGAGATAAAAGGTTCTTGTTCTGGCACTTCTAGAAGCCTCCACCAGCGTTATCTGTAATGTTACTTTGATGTTCTCTCTCCATCTTCAGGCCCATGCTGGGCTACTGGGATAATGGGACATGCAACTGTGCGTCTCTACTTAGAAATAATAACTTAAAGGGCCACGCCACGTCGGCAGCTTCTGCTTCAACTCCTTTCACCAGGCACCCCTCCGCTCTGTGAGATAAAGTCCGAAGCGCTTTGGCAGTGGTGCACAGACCTCTGCTCCGCTGCCAAAGCACTTCAAACTTTTTCCCACAGGTCAGAGGGAAACCTGGTGAAAGGAGCTGAAGCGGAAGGTGGCGTGGCCCTTTAAGTTATGATTTCTAAGTAGAGACGCACAGCTGCCTGTCCCATTATCCCAGTAGCCCAGCATGGGCCTGAAGATGGAGAGAGAACATCAAAGTTCTCCCAATAGCCCAGCACGGGCATGTCTACCTTCCTCTGGGTCTGCCTCATTCTTTTCACATATCCCTTGTATGCAATCCCAAGATTTTTTCTAAAGATGGGCAAACCACTTTATTTTTTGTCTCTGTATATAGTTTATCACTGGTTCTATTCCAGTTATTTCCCTTATAATGTCATTTCTGACTTTATCCCTGCTGGTCACTCCGGCAGCCTTCCTCAGACGTCTTATTTCTGTGGTTACCAACTGTTTTTATTTTTTCGTTGTAAGTGTCCATGTTTGGCACTGGTCACACAAGATGGGAATGAATAGGCTTTGCAAAACCCCTAGGGAACCAGAAATGGCTGTTCAGTGACTAGGTATGACCAGGTATCCTGTAAGAAGCCCAAAATTGTGTGGACTGATAGTTCCAAGTACAGCTGGGTCTTACTGAAGGCAACTGTTTTAGATACTGGTTGGTGGGAAGCAGCAGTATTCCCCTTCCTTGAAAGATGGGGCTGTGTATGTTGTGCAGCCTGTCCTGCACCCTCTAAACCAGAGTTTCCCATACTATGTTCCATGGAACACTGGTGGACTTCAATTCCCAGAAGCCTAAGTCAGCAAATTGGCTTATCAGTGCTTTGGGGAATTGACTTAGGCTTCTGGGAATTGAAGTCCAAAAACCATAGATTGGGAAATGCTGCTCTAAAATAGCCTCTGCCCTTCACTGCCGTGGAAGGCATTATCAGCTTGCCAGGTTTACAGCAGAATTTTGCTACAAATAGCGCCAGAGGCAGTGACATTTCTATGGCTGGCCCAACTCCCATTTAAGGGGATCCCTTTCCCAACACAACTTTCTCATCACAAATGTTCTCCTGAAAGCCACTGTTATAAGATTAAAATTGACAAGGCTTCCCCATTTCCCAGGTCTGGGGATGCTGCAAGGTTCCGGCCTGTGCGTGATCGCTGATAAGCTGAACTTCATTCGCTACCTCTCCCACTTCCGCTGCGTGCACCGAGGGGCTGATTTTCTCAAGATGAGAACCACGACAGTGCGCAAACTGCTGCCAGAGTCCTGGGGTTTCCTTTGTCCTGTCCACACCCCGGACGGTGAACCTTGTGGCCTGATGAACCACTTGACGGCCCCATGTGAAATAGTGACACAGTCTCTCTATACAGCCTCCCTGCCGCCTTTGCTTTGCTCTTTAGGTGAGTATGGATCGATTGAAACCATTACAGAGATGCTTCCTGTGGTTGGCAAATGTGATAACCTCCACCCTATGTTTTTCTGTAGGTATCACTCCAGTTGATGGAGTGCCAAGCCAACCCTACTCTGAATGTTACCCGGTGACTTTAGATGGATCTCTGGTGGGCTGGATAGAGAAGGATCTGGCTCCCAGTCTTGTGGAGACGCTCAGGCATTTTAAGGTTGGCCCTCTTGGACAAACTATTCCACTTGGATTACTGTTTAGAGAATTTCTTTTAGCATTTTGATTGTTATCGCTGTTTATTCAATGGAATTGGATAATTGATCTAGGTCAAGGGTTCCCAACCTACAGCCTGCAGACTGGACCTGGCCCATGGCACCATTGTGGCCCATGCCGTTGCATCCAGAAGTGGAAGCCAACGTGTTTACATCAGCCGAAAGACATGTCCACACATGTGTAAATGTCATTAACACGGAAGTGGGCACATTTACGACTGCCATAAATGTGCCCATTTCCAGGGGTCATAGTCCAGACTACTCTGCTGTCCAGGGGGAAGGCGTGGTCAGACCCACAGCATAAAAAAGTAGGGGACCCCTGATTTAGTTTGGTATATATATTTCCACTTATGGACTGCTTATTTGCACCTGTTGTTAGCCTCCCCTTCCTTTTAATTTTTCTCTATATATTTGGTTCTATTGCCTCTATGATAACTTAGTACAGTTGCTACACAGAAAGAGCCTCCTTGAAGTTTGTGGTATTTTTGAATCACAATTAGGCATGCCCTGGTAACGGTGACCTTGTCTTGTCGGTTAAACTTTCTCACAGTAGGTCAGGCAAAAGGAACTGCAGAACGAACTCACCAAAAGGTGCCTCCATTTTGGCAGTCTCACCTCTGGCGTAGATGCAGAATAAGAAGTACAGTGGCTTAGTTTGAACGTATTGTTTTTCCTCCTCATAGACCATTTTGAATCTATGTGCATACTTGTTCATTTCTTTTTTTGTTGAAGAGTATTTTTAAAAGTTGTGGGACTGCAATAGTTTAGTGGTTAAGATGCTGAAGGTGACGACTGGAAGGTTGGCAGGTCAGCAGTTCAAGACCTGAATGCTACATGCCAGAGTGAGCTCCGTCTCTGTCCCAGCTCCTGCCAACCTAGCAGTTTGAAAGCAAGAAATTGCAAGTAGATAAGTAGGGACCACTTCAGTGGGAAAGATAATAGCATTCTGTGGATTATGGTGTCTAGTCCAACCTACCACATAACCATGGCTACATCTGCAGACACAGAGAGTGCTGGCTCTTTGGCTGTAAATGGAGATGAGCACCACCACCTAGAGTCAGATACGACTTGCTTTTGAGCAAGGGCAGCCTTGACCATGACCTATTTTTAAAGCACCTGTTTTATTTTTTATGTATCCAAATAGGCAATGCAAGAGAAGAAAATTCCAGTTTGGACAGAAGTGGTCCTTATCCCCATGACAGGAAAACCCAGTCTGTACCCGGGACTGTTTATTTTCACAACTCCTTGTAGAATGATGCGTCCTGTGCGAAACCTGGCCCTGGGAAAAGAAGAATGGATCGGCACAATGGAACAGGTAACCTTGTATATACTGAGGAATGCTTAATGCTGGCCTGGGCAACCTCCGTGGTCTTTAGTGGTGAACAATACAAGTATCTGGCGAGCATAGCTTCTCCTTCTAACCGAGTCTGCAGGTTAGAGAAGAAGGCAGTGAATGGAAAGAGTGAGAATGTAAGTGGAAAGTGCCAGGAAAAGTCAAAGAAGAGATTAGGTGAAAGAGTGGGGAGAAAGAGAGATCTTGAGCGAGGAACAGCGAGGAAGAGCTGTTCCCAATGTGGGGCCCACACATTTCAATTTCCAAAAGCCTCAGTCAGCACATTGGCTGATCAGTGCTTTGGGAAATCGACTCCAAAGGGTGTAAAACACTAGACTCGTCGTAGGCTGCAACTTGTATTCCGAGAATACATTTTCTCCTGAAGCAGGAAAAATACCACTGGCATGGATTCGTTTAAGATGGATCCCAGCTTGCCATAAAGTGATCCACATGCTGTGATCCAGCTCCTGCCAACCTATCAGTTTGAAAGCAAGAAATTGCAAGTAGGTGAAAAGGTACTTCTTCAGCAGGAAAAGTAACAGTGTTCCATGCACCCTGGCATTTAGTCATGCCTGCCACATGACCATGGAAATGTCTGCAGACTGCGCTGGCTCTTTTGCTGTAAATGGAGATACAGCCCCATAAAGTCGGACATGACCGGCTCGTGAGCAAGGGAAACCTTTCCCTAGTTTAACCATTGCCTCTTCTCAAGGTCTCATGCAACCAGGCAGCTGCCCCACAGCTTCAAAGGCTGGCTCTTCTCCCTGGAGGCACACTGGGGAATTGCATTCCTAACCTCCGGCTCCACAACCAGGTGCCTAGCTCACAGCTATCCAAACAGCTCTTTTATCTTTTAAACCTATGATTAAACTTGGGTGGCACAGTGGTTAAACTGCTGAACTGTAACCAAATGTTGTGAGTTCGATCCTGACCATGGATCAAGGTTGACTCAGCCTTCCATCCTTCCAAGGTTGGTAAAATGAGTACCCAGCATGTTGGGGGGAATGCTAATTAACTTGTGAACCACCCAGAGAGTGCACTAAGTGCTATGGGTTGGTATATGGTATATGGGATGGTATATAAATGTAATTGCTATTGCTAAAAGAGCAATTCTTTGCATTAATTTTCCTAGTTTTTGTCCAATGAAGTTGAAGAGATGATGGGAGTTTCATGGCTTTTGCTAGTCTGTTCTCCAAAGGGAGTTCCTGAGAAATGATGTGAACTGGATCTTCCTTCTTCTAGGTCTTTATGAATATAGCTGTGTCTGAGGATGAAATTGAACCTGGGCTCACCACTCACCAGGAGCTCTTTCCCCATAGCACATTAAGTGTGGTAGCAAATTTCATTCCCTTCTCCGATCACAACCAGAGTCCCAGAAATATGTATCAGTGTCAGATGGGTAAGTGGCATGTATACTATTGAGAGTGAACTTCCACTCACAGCATGGATCCTTTATGTCAGGGGTGCCCAGACTTTTTGGGCCATGGGCCGATCATGTGGTTCAGGGAGCTGGTCACCAGGTGCGGCCCCCGACGCCAATTCATCTGGCCTGTGAACCCCTCGTTGCTCCTGGAAGCGGAAGTAAAACGCGCTTCCAGGAGCGACAAGGGCTTTGTGGGCTGGATGAATTGGCATCGGGGGCCGCATCCGGCGCTTAGTTTGGGCACCACTGCTTTATGTGATGAAAGTGGTCCCCTCCAAGCAAACCCCCAGGGAAGAGAATCCTAGAACAGTGATGGTGAACCTTGGCACTCCAGCTATTCTTGGACTTCAATTCCCAGAAGTCCATGTTCCAGTGAATCCAAGAACAGCTGGAGTGCCAAGGTTCACTATTGTGGTTTGTTTGTTTGTTTGTTCAGATTTATATTGCCGCCCACTCACCGAGGCAACTCAGGGCAGCTTACAGTCAAAACAGCAGCAGTACAGTAACAATCATAAAATACAACCTCACAAAACAACCAAAGCAGAACTTCATAGGTATAAAAAAAACTATGTACAGTAGAACCCCGTATAACGAAAAATGCTCTGTTCCATGGAGCTCTTTGTTATACAAATTCTTCGTTATGCAAAGTGCTATTGGTGATATCCCGTATAACGGGAAAAAAATTCATTATCTGGAGTAAACCCCGTATATCAGGTCCTAGAATAACCCAGTGAGAGTGAACATGATTGTGGAGTATGGAATGTTTCTTCTTTCATGTCCACGTCAAACTTTGAACTGCCAAAATGAAGCTACTTTCTTGACTTTGTCATAGGCCAAAATTGAATCTTCACCTGTACATGTTTCGAGTAGTAATCAGCAGAATGCTGGTTTGCCCAAGGTGGGCAAGACATAAAAGTGGGAGGGAGAAACAGGAATACAGTTTTGTGTTCTTCAAGTGCCACATCCAATTCTCTAAGGTGATGGGATTTGACCTAATGTAACTTGTGGAAATCTCCCTTTGTTATGCAAGTGTGGTCTAATTCACAGGTGTCTAAATGACTGGCATTGCTGCTTAGCAATCTTGGTATGTGGTGATGTGTATTGGAATGTGGATGACATCAGTGTCTTCCCTATGAGTTAGCTATCCTCAAACCTACAGAGAATATGGTATATGAATCTTAACACTTAATGAATGTAAAGAAAATTAAAATATGAAATCATCCCTTGTATGATTATCATGACACACCCTTCCCTGTGGACTTCACCACCCAAGGCTGCTAAGTCCTCAGGGTTAGTTGTCAGTGTTGAGTTGCTGGCAGTATGGTCTACTCCAGGAGTTCCCAACCTAAGACCTGCGGGCTGGATCCAGCCTGCGGCACCACTTCATGTGCTCCCCCCCCCCCCGGGCTTTCAAGAAACAGAATGGCCACCCCTTTGAAGCTGTTTGGGACAAAATGGCTGCCCTGTTTGTGCAGGCAGGGCAAAATTGCTGTCCGGCCCTTGAAGCTGACTGAGAGAACATGACCCGGCCCTCAGCTTGAAAACATTACCATAGCAGGATAACCCAGCCAGACTGGAGGAATATCTTGGCTGGCTCCAATTCTGAACAGGAATACTGCCCATTGCAACATTTTGTTGTAGATTCCACTTATAAGTATTGTTCTTTATAGCTTTTTTGCATCTTTAAACATGCGTTTTCCACACTCTGTTCTTTACAGTTCTTCTTCAGCTTGCAGCCCACAGGTCCAGAAACTGAGGAGCACATGTTTTCTCATTGTCTCATCCACTAGGATAGTTGTGGTGAACCTTTTAGAGACCACATTCCCAAGGAGGAGGAGGTGGCGGCGTGTGGGCAGGCACCATGCATGCGCTGCTCAAGGCGCACCAGAGACATATGGGTGTGTATGCACGTGTAGTGCTTGCATGTGCATTCACGCCTCTGCCTCCTTGGGCACACACACAGAACTGGAAATACAGTCAAACCTCACATAAAGAGCACCTCGCATAAAGAGCGCCTCGCTTAAAGAGCAGAATTTTCTTTGAATGTTCGCTTCGCTTAACAAATAAAACCAACCAAAAACTTGCTTAACAAATAAATCAGGGTTTGCAATCCCCCCCCCCCCCAAAAGTCACAATTGGTCACTTACAATGGTGTTTTGCTTAAAGAGCAATCCTGTGGAACACATTATGCTCTTTAAGCGAGGTACCTCTGTACTGTATAGGATGTGTGTGGGGTGTCTGGTTGTCTCACCTTGCTGGGGCAACAGCGCATGTCCCCACAGAGAGGGCTCTGAGTGCCTCCTCTACCATGCTTGCCACAGGTTTGCCACCACTGCACTGGGAGATAAATCCTTTACCCACCCACCAAAAAAGGCTGGGGTTAGATTAGTAGGAACTGTGTGTTTCTCCTTTTCAACCAGCCAGAAGTATTCCCCTCCCCCCCCCCCCCCAAATTTATGTTCCAACTGGTTCAGTGCATCTCTCTGAATTCTACTTTCCTGCACATTTTCCTCTTCCTTTGTAGTTGTATCAACAGGATGGCCTTGCTAGGACATTTTTTGCAGTTGTCAAAACTCCCTTTGATTTCTGCCTTATTTTTTCTATACCAGGAGTGAGTTGCTTCCTGCCCACAAGCTGGGGTTTCCTGATCTGGCTTGCCAGAGATAAGAACAATTTCAGAGGCATGATGTGAGGCTCCACGTTGGAGCCTGGGAACTTGCTACACTATAGCTGAACCTTCTGTGCTTTTCTCTGGAGTCAGCCCAACATAACCAAATAGCACCTGTGTTGTATGCTCCATAGACAAAATGTCCAAATTAGTAAGAACTATCTATGCTTCCACTCATTGTTTGCCCCCCCCCCCACTGTGAGAAGGTTGCTGCTCCCATTGACCTGCTAAAATTGGAAGTTCATCACTTGCTTCCAAAACAGTTTTCTATCCTGACTCCATACGACTGCAGTGGCTTTAGTGGTTAAGATGCTGAACTTGACGACTGAAAGGTCAGCAGTTTGAGACCCAAGCACTGCGTGACGGAGTGGTAGCGTCCATCTCTGTCCTAGTTCCTTTCTGCCTAGCAGTTCAAAAGCAAGAAATTGCAAGTAGGTAAATAGGTACCACCTTGGTGACAAGGTAATAGCATTCTGTGTACTCCTGTGTTTTGTCATGCCTGCCACATGACCAAGGGCTGGATATGGCCCACAGCGCCATTCCATCTGGCCCTTGCTGCCATCGTACCTGCCTGGCAGGTGGCTGAGAACATCGCCTCCTTCTCTGAGGCCACAACAGCGGCCTGAGGGGAGTTAGTCTGTGTCCTGCTTTGGTTGCTTGTGAGGTTGTATTTTATGATTTTTACTGTACTGTTTTGACTGTAAGCCGTCCTGAGTCGCCTCAGTGAGTGGGCGGCAATATAAATTTGAATAAATAAATTAATAAATCACCTTCATCCTTTCTCCCTCCACCTGGCTTAAAGTTTCTCTAATGCTGCTCCATAGCAGGGCAGATGTTGTAAGAAGGCTTACAACATCTGCCCTGTGACAGAGCAGCATTAGGGACATGCCAAGCCAGGTGGGGAGGACCAGGACGATGGTGGTGGAAGTGGCAGATGCCTGGGGCTGCCTGCATCTTTCCCAGGTGCTGCTCTGGCTGAGTGCGGGCAAGGACAGGCAGGGCCCCTCCTTCACCCACAGCAGGCTGGAAAGCAGAGAAGCAGTGGTATCAGAGGCATGAGGGGGTACTGTTTGCAGGCTGGACTGGTGGCATGGAGGGGAGGATTGGCAGCAGCGGCATGGAGGAGTGTTTGTGGGCTAAACTGGTGATGGTGGGGGACACCAGTCCAGCCAACCAACAGTCTGAAGGAGCGTGATCTGGGCCCCAGTCTAATAAGGTTGAGAACCCCTGCCTTAGACATTATCTTAACCAAGTCAAACTGATTCTCTCCCCACCGAGTCTGCTGTGACTAGCAGAGATTCTCCAGTATCTCAGGGATCTTTCCCAATATCTCAATCCTATCCTTTTAACCAAAGTTACCAGCAATTAAAGTAGAGATTTTCTCCTTGCAAACCATTTGCTTTACTGTCCTGTGATGCTTCTCCTTCTATAAATAGGTAGTTTTAAATGTATTTTCTTTCATCTAATCACTCCAGTTTTTGTCTTCTGTTTCCCCATCTTCCACCACCACAGGAAAACAAACTATGGGTTTCCCCCTTCTGACCTTCCCATATCGGTCTGATGACAAACTCTACCGGCTTCAGACCCCTCAAAGTCCATTGGTGCGGCCAGCCATGTACGATCATTATGACATGGACTCATACCCAACTGGTACAAATGCCGTTGTCGCTGTGATCTCCTATAGTGGCTATGACATGGAAGATGCAATGGTAGGTCCTCAGGATCCAAAAGAGGTGATGGAGGAGGAAGCAAATTTCAAAATATTTCCCCCAAACTCATGTCTTCTGATCATAAACGGGCATGCATATGCCTTGTAGAATTCATATTCATGTTTAAATTGGGTTCCATAAACCATCCTCTGGAAAAAAGATCTGCTAAGTGGTTTTCCTAAAAGCTTTTCCCCTGTAGATCTGAAGTGACTGGAGAGGGGAAGAGCATGAAGACGTTTTCTACCTAGGGAATTCTCAAGCCCACATAGAGCTTCAAAAGTCTAAAGCCTGCAGCTTTTGTTTAGCATGGAAGCAACATTTTTTTTCTTTGACAGATAAGCAGTTAAACATATTGGACGGGTTCCCAACCTTTTCAATCTGGGGGCTGGGTCACGCTTTCTTAGTCAGCATCGAGGGCCGGACGGCCATTTTGCCCTGCCTACACAATGGGGGTGGCCATTTTGTCCCAACAGTTTCAAAGGGGTGGCCATTTTGTTTCTTGAATGCCCTTGGAGGGGTGGGAGGCCACATGAAATGGTGCCAAGGGCCAGATATGGCCCACAGGCTTAGGTTGGGAACCCCAATGTAGGATGTCTGAGACTACCTGTTGTCGTAGAAATCAGCCATTATGCTTGGTTCAACTGTTGAATTCAATTCCAAGTGGCATCTTCAAACATCTGGAAAGGTTCAAACAGTTTCCCCATGTCCTCAGTTCTTCAAATGTATGAGATTAGAACACCAATATCAATGAGCCACCATGATCATTGCCAGTGCTTTTTGGGGAATTGTGGTCATATTCAGACTTTCTTTAAAAAAAATTCAGCTTGGGAAAGACTGTTTTGGAGTTTAGAAGTGAACTTTCAACACTTGTTTATTTCACTGCCACATTTTCCACATGCTCTGAAATTCGGTCTCCTGAACCTAATTTACATTATTTATTTATTGTATTTTTATACCGCTCATCTGGGATATTTCCAACTCTGGGCAGTGCACAGACAAATAAACAATATCAACATAATAAAACAAATAACAAAATAAAATCAACAATTAAATACTGTAAATACCCAATGAGGGCAAGCAAACTCAAAACTGACCAGTTAACTTATTATCAACAGCATGATGCCCTTAAAGGCTTCCGTAAAAAGGAACGTTGTTAAGTTGTTTTTTAAAAACGTCCAGGGATGGGGCCTGTCGCAGCTCAACTGGTAGTGAATTCCAAAGCGAGGGGCCGCCACCGAGAAGTCTCTATTTCTAGTCATAGACTTTCTAGCTATCCTTGGGGGCAGCACCTAAAACTGCACAGATTTAATTATGTAGATATTGCTTGTTTTCTCTTTTCATTTGACTGATGTGTGCAAGTTCTCCTTATTTAGATCTTGAACAAGGCTTCATGGGAAAGAGGCTTTGGTCATGGAAGTATCTACAAGACGGAACGCATTGACTTGACAGAGAAGATCAAGCAAGGAGATGACAATCTGGTATTTGGGGTTGGTCGCGATAAGCTAGCAGTTCTGAAGAATTTGGATCCGGATGGTCTGCCCTATATTGGAGCCAGACTTCAATATGGTGATGCCTACTACAGCTATCTGAATCTCAACACAGGGGAAAGCTTTGTGACTTATCACAAGTAAGTTCAGATAGTTGCTGTTCATTTGCAGTTTCCAGTATGACTTCCTGAAATATTATACTGTATATAACTTGCTGAATGAATATTTCATTCATTATCTGGGAATCTTCACACTCCAACAGTTCTGAAGAATTGTTTTGAGGGGTAATGAGTGGGTTGGTTTGCTAGTTGGTTGGCTGGATTATTACATTTATATGCCACCCATCTGGGATATTCTCCCGCTCTGTGCAGCATACCCAAATTAAAATATTTTTACAAATAAAAATATAAAATTAAATATAATACACAAACTCAACAAACAATAAACCAAACAATAAATTATGGACAAAAACATTAAACAATACAGTGGAAATCTCATATAACAAATGCATCATACAATGAAAGAATCGTACAATGAAGAGAATTTGAAAAAATTGTTGCATCGTACAGTGAAAATCTCTGGGGGAAATTGTGCAACAAATATTTTTTTTGTACTACTTTTCCCATAGAGATTTTTGTTGTATGATTTTCCCCAAAGAGATTTTTGTTGTATGATGCATGCATCATGCAACGAAAACAAATAATATAACAAAGTGCCCTGTGGAATCAATTTTTTTCACTATACGAGGTTCCACTGTATCTCAAAGACAACACGCATTGGCAATAATAAAGTATAAATTAAATTAAACCTATTGTTTGACAATTGGAAGGATCTCTTTAAAAGCCTCTTTAAAGAGAAAAGATTTCAATTGTTTTTGAAATATATACAAAGATGGAACCTGACGCATTTCAACAGATAGAGAGTTCCAAAGGTTTGCTGCCACCATGTATAGCCCATTGGTGTGGAACAGGACTACTGCCCAAACTTTGTACCACAGCCCGGTCATGTGGTTTCTCCTGCCATATAACGCATCCATGGCTGGTGTAAACGTGTTTACAGCAGCATTATGTGCATGCACTGGTGTGTTATATGCACACACGAGCGTGTTTTACTTCCACTTCTGGTAGTGGTGCAGGCTAGATGATTTGGCCTTGTGGGCCAGATCCAGTCCATGGCCCATAGTTTGGGCACCCCTGGTGTAGAGCATAGTCCATTGCCTAATTTGGAACAAGTGTTTAGACTTGCAGTTTCCCAGTCTTTGGTTTTGGGACTTCAACTCCCAGAAGCCTAATTCACTTCCCTAAAGCATTGATCAGCCAATGTACTGACTTAGGCTTCTGGGAATTGAAGTCCTCCTGTGCGGCCTGGGCCCCACATTGGGAATCATATTGGGAGGGCAACATGCAAATCCCTGGCTCCCTGTCTTTGGATTGTAAAGAGATAGAGCCTGCTGTCTATCTTCCCATGTAACATCTAAGACAGGGGTGCCCAAACTTTTCCTGCCAGGGGCCTGATGACACTCCCTCAGTCAACTGTAAAGGCTGGTCACGTGGTTCCTCACGGCAGTGGTGCATGAAATTGTGCCACATTTCCACGCATTTCCCCCTCCAACGCTTCCCTTGGAGGAGCGATCATTAGGGGAATAATTTTGCACTTTTTAATTTTTTTCAGTGCATTTTTGCTGCATTTTGGTGTGTAAATTCACCAATTTTGGCATTTTCGCTGACGTCAGCACTTCCAGTGTCGGCAGCAACCTGGTCCGTGGGCACTAAGCAAACCAGCCTGGCTTTAACACCATACCATGTCATGAGAATTTGCCTGAAGAAGCGACCTTTTAGTCATGAAAGTTTGCAATGTTTTATGTTCTGATTTTATGGATGGGTCACAACAGCTTAATTTTGCTAACTGATTTAAAGTGATGATGTCATTTCTTTCCCATTCTCCAGGAATAAGGAAATCTGTGTTGTGGATAACATTAAGGTCTGCAGCAATGACATAGGGACAGGGCAGTTCAAATGCGTGTGCATCACCCTGAGAGTCCCCCGTAATCCAACCATCGGGGACAAATTTGCCAGCCGGCACGGCCAGAAGGGTATTTTAAGCCGGCTGTGGCCAGCTGAGGACATGCCGTTTACTGAAAGTGGGATGGTGCCAGACATCCTCTTCAACCCTCACGGCTTTCCATCCCGGATGACCATCGGCATGTTAATTGAGAGCATGGCAGGGAAGTCGGCGGCCTCACATGGCCTCTGCCATGATGCCACCCCGTTCACATTTTCCGAGGAGAATCCCGCCGTGGAATACTTTGGCAAGCTGCTGAAGGCGGCCGGCTACAATTACTACGGGACGGAAAGAATGTACAGCGGCGTGTCCGGAGTAGAGCTCGAAGCTGACATTTTTATTGGTGTTGTATACTACCAGCGCCTGCGGCACATGGTCTCTGACAAATTCCAAGTGAGGACAACAGGAGCCAGAGATAAAGTCACTAACCAGCCCATTGGGGGAAGGAACGTTCAGGGCGGCATCCGCTTTGGAGAGATGGAACGGGACGCTTTGCTGGCTCACGGGACGTCTTTCTTGCTGCACGATCGCCTCTTCAACTGTTCCGACAGGTCTGTGGCCCACGTGTGCATCGAGTGTGGCAGCCTGCTCTCCCCACTTCTGAAGCCGCCCCCTGAATGGTCCACCACGCACATCCGGCAGCACATCTGCAGCCTATGTGGCCGGAGTGATACTGTTGAAACCGTTGCTGTCCCTTACGTCTTCCGCTGCTTTGTGGCAGAATTGGCCGCCATTAATGTCAAAGTGAAACTTGATGTGAATTAGTTCCTCCCTTAGCTCTTGGGTGAGAATTACAGATATTTCTCCCGTGGAGCCTTTTGCAAAGGGCTGTTGACTCATTTTGGATTGTAAATTTATTTTGACAGTGCATTTACAAGCAAGGAGGTATTCCTGCTTAGCTGTATACAAAGAAATTAGGCCAGGGGTGCAGGGGAGATTTCCCTGGTTAAACTGCATAGCTCTCACAGCTTTTTGTAAATGGCTTTGACATTAAACTTTTTACAGGCAGATGTGATCTGTGAATCAAGAGCCAATCTTCCATGGTGCAGATTTCAGCCATGATGGTTGATGGTGACAACAAATGTCCCAGAGAGAGACTTGGGACAGTTTAGACCAGGGGCTCCCAACCTTTTCAAGCCGGGGCTCAGGTCATTTAGCTTTGAGGGCTGGATGGCCATTTTGCCCTGCCTGCACAATGGGAATGGCCATTTTGTCCCAACAGCTTAAAAGGAGGCAGCCATTTTGTTTCTCAAATGCCCTTGGAGGTGGGGGTCACATGAAATGGTGCCAAGGGCTGGATCTGGCCTGTGGGCCTTAAGTTGGGAACCCCTGGTTTAGACAGTAGATAGTCATGTACCTGTTCAAGTGTTAAAATGAGGTTGCCTGAATCTCCTTGAACAGTTGTGAAAGGTGACGTTAGTAAAAACTATGAAGCAAGAATGGGGAACCTTCTGACACTCCCAACTGTTTTGCATCCATTCAGTGGTTTAGGACGTATACAGGTTGTCTAGCCCTGTGATGGCAAACCTTGGCACTCCAGATGTTCTTGGACTTCAATTCTCAGAAGCCCAAGCCCCCGTGAATCTACACAAAGGGGTTTGCTGCAATTCATCCAGCCCAGACCGCCCTGCCCTCGTCGCCCCTGGAAGTGGAAGTAAAACACGCCTGTATGGGGGCCTGGGCTTCTGAGAATTGAAGTCAAAGAACATCTGGAGTGCCAAGGTTCACCATCATGGGTCTAGCACATCTGGAGGGGCCAGGATTCCCCACCCTTGCCCCCAAAGCTACAATTTTTCTTCCTTTCTTCCCCTTTTACTGAGGACCACTACCTTTAAATTGAATGGAGAAGAATATAAGCAAAAGCTTATGATTTGTTTGGGGTGGGGGAACACATTGTCTTTGCTTTAATTTTTATTAAGAATTTGTTTCACGCCAATAGTGCCATTACAGAGCTGCAAATGGGTGGGAGGGGTTTCATCTCCCTATTTCATTAGATAGCAGGTTTTTATTCTCCAACTGGACTTTTATGCAAGGGCTAAGATAAAGTGACTGAAATCCTGTTGGCGTAGCTCTGATGGGTCTAAATCAATGTTCCCCAGCTTTTGGTTTTTGGACTTCAATTCCCAGAAGCCTACGTCAATTCCCCAAAGCACTAATTAGCTAATGTATTGACTTAGGCTTCTGGGAATTGAAGTCCCCCTGTGGGGCAGAGGCCTCACGTTGGGAACCACTGGTCTAAATGGTGATAATTACATCAGTGTTACACTTTAATTTAAAATCTCCGATCCACCCCTTCCACCTATTTCAGGTTTTGAAACTCCCAAGCAATCCCCTTTGCCAGTGCCCCCAGTTGTGATTTTCTGATATTAAAGGTCTCTCTGTCCCAAGTCTCCCAAAGGCAAAAGAAATTCCTAGGCAACCTTTGAACCTAAAAGAGGGATGAACGGGATAGGAAGCTTTAATTTTTAAAAGAAATATTAGTATTGCTAGGTGACGTCACCATCACTGTGTAAGTCCTGCAGAGCCTGTACAATAGGATTTCAGCCACAGCTTCGGTTGCGCCGCCGCCGCCGCCGCCAGATCTTGAAATATATATTTAAAACCTCTGCACCCTTTTTATAAATGGCTGTTGACTTGTATCAACAGCAGGTGCAGTTCTAAGAACTGCCTTTGGTTAAACTGCAGTGTCTCTGTTGCTCAGGTGCATCTTTTCATTTCCTTTGCTTACTGCCAGCTGGAGACTCACTCTGCGGCTTAAAAGAGATCAACAGCTAAAGCTGTCTGAGTTAATGACATCCAGCATTTCTAATTTTTGCTATTTCTTTTTTGGCTTTAGGCTGACATCTATTAGCATACTTTACTATGTTAAATATCCCAAGAAATGAGTCAGAAGAGGGTCCTCACTTGACTGAAATATTAAGATGCTTAGTGGTTACTTTTCATGGTTTTCAATAGTGCTTTTAGGTCAGGGATTCTCAACCTACTGCCTGTGGGCCAGATCTGGCCTACACCCTTGTCCCCGCCCTTTCCCCTGCTGCCTGGTTTGGCGTGTCCCTAATACCACTCCACAGGGTGGATGCTGTAATAAGGTTTACAACATCTGCCCTGCTATGGATCGGCAGTAGGGACATGCCAAGCTAGGTGGAGGGGAAAAGGACGGTGGCGGAAGTGGAAGCAGCAGATGCATGCGGCTGCATGCATCCTTCCCGGGTGCCGCTCTGGCTGAGCACAGGCAAGGACAAGCAGGACCCCTCCTTCACCCATGGCAGGTCAGTAAGCAGGAAAGTGGTGTTGGCGGCATAGTGGGGAGTGTTGGCGGGCTGTACTGGTGGCATGGGGGGGGGAAATGATGGGGGCTCGGGGTAGTCCTGATGCTGCCACCACTGGGGCTATGATCACTCCCCCCAGCCCACAAACTGAGGGTGCATGATCCAGACCCCAGCTTTAAAAGGCTGAGGACCCCTGTTTTAGACACTACTTAAGGAATTCAGGAATAACTAGCATAGTATAATTAACAATAATTTCAATTGGCCACTGTCTTTTGAAGGACTCTATTTCATCCCTGCCAGTCATAAAAGAAGGATCTTCCAATGTGTTTCTTTAGATGGTATGTTTTCACATCAGTTTCCTGATGAGTAAGTACATGCATTATAGGGAACCCTGTAAGGGTCAGTAGTGACTTAGTGGTTAAGACAGTGAGCATCACAATCAGAAGGTCAACAGTTCAAGACCCAAGTGCTACACAACAGAGTGAGAGCCTGTCATCTGTCCAGGCTCCTGCAAACTAGTACAGTATCTTGAAAGCAAGAAATTGCAAGTAGATAAATAGGCACCACTTTGGCGAGAAAGATAACAGATTTCTGGGCACTCTGGTGTCTAGTCATACCTGCCACGTGACCATGGACATGTCAGCAGACACAGCACTGGCTCTTAGGCTGTAAATGGAGATGAACATCACCCCCTAGAGTCGAACACAACTGGCTTTCGAGCAAGGAAGACCTAAACGTTTACTACTTAGTCTTTAAGGTGGCACTACCTTTTTGTCTTGGTTAGTATCTGATGTGCTTGCATAGACTTAGTGGTTAAGACGCTGAGCTTGACAACCAGGTCAGCAGTTTGAAACCCGAGTGCTGCACGACAGAGTGAGCTCCCATCTGTCCACCTCAAAAAATTCTAGAAGGCATCACGTGCTCAGTGAGAAAATAAAATAAAAAGGCTTCACTTTCTCCCTGACATTTCATCAGCTTCTACCCACTGAAATCTGAAAACTTTTAAAGATCTCTATAGACGATACAAACAGTATTGGTATATAGACAAAGATGAATCAAATCATATCGCTATGGATATAATTTAAGTGATTTGTCTTTGTGTCTTATGATTGTATTTTTGCACTTCTCATACTGTCCCTTTTTAATAACGTAGGAAAACGCCATAAAACAATTAACTGACCAAAAGGCCTTGAACCTGTTTAACAAGTAGAGCCCATTTTGCTGCACCTTGAGACTTAGTGGAGGTAAAAGTGAGATTAGAAACTCCTGGCATCACCCGGGACTAGCAAAAAGCATAATAGATTATAAAACAAGGTGATGGATACAAATTTGTTCTACCGGTCACAAAATCAGCTTATCTGGATACAAACTTTGAATTTCTGTAATTTTTAAAAATGCACAACATGATTCAATCAACTGGACAAGGTTGGCACACTTAATTGAACAACACGTTTATTACACCTTTACTGAATCCATTCTCTCCGTGTAATAGGAGCTTTCTGTCCACAGGATGGTCATGCAAATTAGCAATTTTTAGAAGTTCAGTTAATGAGTAAAGCAACTGTTTTAGGTCCTGAAATCCCACAGGTTTGGGTAAACACCCTTCCTCTCCAGAAGTTGACAGGCAGAAGTAGTTTCCATCTATCAGGGCTTGTTCTCCCATGGCTTTGGCTTTGGAGCCATCTGCGATGGTGTTGGGCTCCCATTTGTTGCAGTGATGTTTAGCTTCTGCAGTCCAGGAATGTCCTGCCCAGTCTGGACCAGAAGAAGAATCTCAGAAAAGGGCATTTTTGTATCTGGAGCAGGAGGGCCATCTTGAGTCTCTGCCTTTACAACATCCTCAGTACTAGGTTGTAAAGTTGCCTCGGCCACTGTAGACTCCATTTCTCAGTGAAAGGAAGAGGAGCCCACTGGAAGCCACTGTAGTTTAATCTGCGACATTCACTTGGGCACCTGAGGAAAAGAGAGAGTCTCTCAAATAAACATAAAAAGTGGCAGGTAGAGTCTAAGGACACTACCGTCAGGGATTTAGTGCGTGAATTCGATGTGTTGAATTATGCTCACTAGTTCATTTATTTCTTTTATTTCATTCATTAGTTAAGGGTGATGTTTCAAATGGGGAAAAATAAAGACATGTTCATAAAATTAAGGTTTTCATAAAATGTTGATAATATCTAAGGTTTCCTGAGCTAAGGTAAAGGTCATCCTTGATCGAAAGCCAGTCATATCCGACTCTAGGTTTCAGTGCTCATCTCTGTTTATAGCCAAAGAGCCAGCGCTGTCTGTGTCTGCAGACATTTTCATGGACATGTGGCAGGCATGGAACACTGTTTACCTTCCCACCAAAGTTGTCCCTATTTATCTTCTTGCAATTTCTTGTTTTTGAGCTGCTATGTTGTTTTAACCCAAAACCAGAAATCCCAATTTCATTTGTGTTTATTATTTTTATATTTTATTTTTCAATAAAGATGCTTTTAACCTTTATTTTCCATTCTCCCCAACTCTACCCACTATGCACACATGTCCATAAGCAGCACACTGTACAAACAACAATTCACCACAGGTGAATAACTGCAAATGATCTATTTTTAATAAATATTTCAATAGTCAAACTGCAAAGAAAAAGAGTTTTTCCTTCACGATTCCTTAAAAGCGCGCGCGCGCGCGCGCGCGCGCGCACACACACACGCACACACACACACACACACACACACACACACACAATACCTCATATAACATTAGTATCGAATAACACTAAAATCGCATAACATTAAGGAATCTGGGGGGAAGAATTGCACCAGATAACATTAAGATCCTATGGGATGCTTCAGATAACAACCGCTAGCCTGTGTGGTTACAATGTATCTCTATGGATCCCATAGGATTTTAACATGCATCAGATAACACTAAAAATCATATAACACCAAGACTTGTGGAATCAAGTTTTAGTGTTATATATATATATATATATCTCCACATCTCCCGTGGAAATGTCATTTCAATGTGTCACATTTTTCCTCAATATTTTTTTTTGTGGATTCCTGCTTTGGCGTCCTTTTTCTCCACATGCTGTATGTATCCACCTCGGGAAGTTGTCATATTCACTTTTTAAATTGGTTTTCCCTCCTTTTTGGGGGTTTGTGTGACCTCTTTAATGGTTTTTTGTAAAATGCTTCATAGATTATGTTTCTGAAGTCCAATTCCAAATCTGAAAGTGTCCTCACAAAGGTTAATCTTTCCTATTTCAAACGCACTTTGGATCATCTGAATAGGATTCGGAGTTTTTTTGCTGGACCCCCGACAATTGACCCCCCCAGCAAAACTGTCACTTTTCCGATGCTACTTCAGAAAGCGATGACGTCATTGCTTTGCATTTTTAGCTTTTGGTTTCTACCAATTCTTACAGTCGCAGAGACGATCTTTCAAATGACATAACCCTTATTTTCATGGGTGCTTTAGTTTTGGTGTTGCAGCTTCTTAAAAGTACTGTACATAATTTTTGTTATTTTGCAAAGAGCTGTCAGACCAGCCAACCAAAACGTAAGATGTTCATAGAATTGAACATCATAGAAAAAGAGGAGATGTTTTGATGCATCTTACACACCACATTCTGAGATAGTTTTTGAAGCCATGGTTGCATATTCAAATAATAAATCACCCAAAGATATTACTGTATCTTAGTGTCATTTCCTATGCATTTTGTTTAAGGTCTGGTTGGACATCCCACTACAATAATGGAGTAGGCCAGTGACTCAACGCCGAGTGTTGGGTGGCAGTAAATAACCAAAGTCCCTAAAGGGGCCAACGGTGAGGTGATGGCCCCCTCAGTGAAGGAAAAGCCACTGGAAACCATCATATAGGTGAGTGGGGCAGTGAATAAATCAAATTATAATAATAATAATAATAGTATCTGGCCCAATGGCAAAATGAACAGAGGAGGAATCATTTCAAACTACAGTTGTACCTCACTTAAAGAGAATAATGTGTTCCACAGGATTGCTCTTTAAGCAAGTTTGCTCTTTAAGCGAAACACCATTGTAAGTGACCAATTGTGGGGGGGGGGGGGATTGCAAACCCCAATTTATTTGTTAAGCGAGTTTTTGGTTGGTTTTATTTGTTAAGCAAAGCGAACATTCAGAGAAAATTCTGCTCTTTAAGCGAGTTACTCTTTAAGCAAGGCACTCTTTATGCAAGGTTTGACTGTATTCTGATTCCCAACAGTCACGGACGCAGAAGAGGCCATGCCAGATGGACTGACTGTAAATAAATAAATAAATTTCATGTCAGAAATTACTCTGGGTTGAAATAATTTTTGCTGGAAAAACTGTTCAGGGGATGCCCGAATGGGGCTCCTTTCATGTCCCCAAGATCCATCATGCAACACTCGAATATCGAACCCTGACCTTCCAGACTTGAAGCTCAGCTTCTTTACCACTAAGCCACTGCAGTACTGCATGAACTGGCTGTGAAGGCACACTTTGTTAATATCCTCAAGGCTGTGACAGTCCATTGCAGTCCCAGTGTTAAATCCTGCATATCTCATTTCATACGTGCTGAAGGAGATCACTCTGTGATCATAGTGTGTGGGTCACATCATGGCAAGCCAGGACCTACCTTAAACAAATTCACCCCAATGGCATTTTTCCTGTTTGTCATTGTGAAAATGATTTCCAGGGGAAATGTATACTCGGATATGAGTATACAACAGTCTATGGTGAACCTTGGCACTCCAGATGTTCTTGGACTTCAATTCCCAAAAAGCCCAGGGCCCCGTGAGTCCAGATGAATGAGTTTACTGCAATTCATCCGGCCCGCGCTGCCCTTGTCACTCCCTGAAGCAGAAGTAAAATGAACCCATACAGGAATTAAAGTCCAAGAACATCTGGAGTGCCAAGGTTTGCCATCATGGGCCTATGCAATCTGCTCTGGCATTCAGCAGCTTGCATGATGTCTAGGTAAAAACGTCCCAAACAAGACAACAGTTATAAACCATATATAATTCCAGGGAGTCAATAAGATTTAATCCCAATTCTCAAAGTTTATCAACAGATTGACACTGCTGTCCTGATATATTACAGCTATGAACTTTGGTTTTCCAAATGAGGGATACTTTCCCTTGAAACTGAGGAAACTAATCCCTATTATGGAGATTTTGCCCTTCCTCCGCCACATGGCACTTCCTGGTGTGGGGGAGGCAGTGGGGACCCCACATGAAATTACACCATGGGCTGGCAGGTTGGCAGGTCAGCAGTTCCAAATTCTGCGCTGTGGGGTGAGCTCTTATCACCTGTCCCAGCTTTTGCCAACCCTAGCAGTTTGAAAACAAGAAATTGCAAGTAGCTAAATAGGTACCAGCATTCCGTGCACTCCGACGTTTAGTCATGCCTGCAACATGACCAGTGGTGGGATGTCAAAAATTTTACTACCCCACTGTGATGTCATCACAGTGTGGGCGGAGCTAATATCATGATGTCATGTCATGGGCAGGGCCAAAGAAAAAATACAAAATAATAAAAATAGGGAGCTTCAGGCTATAGGGAGCTTCAGGCTAGCAGCTTCTCTTCCTCCTCCCCGTTTGGGAGGACAGCAAGGAGGCTGTGCATACGCGCCAAGCACTAGGCGTGCATGCACACCAAGTGTTTGGCGCGCATGTGCAGTGGAGGAACCAGTGAAAAGGTAAGCCCCGAAGGTGGTTCCCCAAAAGCTGCTACAGGTTCTCTGGGACACTGGGAAAAGTTACTACCGGTTCTGGAGAACTGGTGAGAACCTGTTACATCCCATCACTGAACGGAAATGTCTGCAGAAACAGACAGTGCTGGCTGTTTGGCTGTAAATGGAGATGAGCACCGCCCCCTAGAGTCAGATACGACTGGCTTTCGAGCAAGCGAGACCCTTACCTAAAAATTACACGTCGTCAAGCAAACTCCGACTTATGGTGACCCTCTTCAGAGTTTCCTAGGTGGAAGGACGTACGTACACGTGTCTTACCATTCCCCAGTGACGGCCTCGTGGAGCGCGCGCGCCCCTTACTCGAGAGTAAGCCCCAGTGGGGGACCAAAGGCGTCCAAGGAACAGGGCGAAGGGCAGCAACCCCAGCAGGCCCGACAGGCGATGGCTGACCGCCGTCGCCTTTTTCCCTACAACGCCAAATGCCCCGGCCAGCCCTTTCCAAAGGGACTCACTTTGCAAACCCCCTTCAGACGCCAAACCCCAACCCGGCGCCTTTCCGCTCCCCGCGGACTTCCAGGAAGTGACCACTAAGGAAGCGAGAGGGGAGAACGTACCGGACTGTACCAATCCCGGACTCCTCGTAGGGGGACCTCCTTAGAGCCCTTGATAATTTTGCTATTTCTTAGAAAGGAGGCCAGCAGTGAGAAAACATAATAAATATTGCATTTAATTTCCCTCTCACTTCCCAGCCTGCAACTGCAGCTTTAGAAATGTGTGCTCCATTTCCTGGTGTGCGGATTACTACCAGAAACATGTACCAATGAGGATTTAAATTTTGTCAACGACACAGTCAAAAAGGTGGCTTCATTTTGGCAATTAATAATAATAATGTCGTGTCAGAAATTATCCTGGGTTGAAAGGATTTTTGCTGGAGAAACTCCGCTCAGGAGACGCCTGGATGTGACTCACCCCAAGATCTTTTCCCACCGAAGTGGTCCCTATTTATCTACTTGCAATTTCTTGCTTTCGAAATGCTAGGTTGGCAGGAGCTGGAACAGAGACAGAAGCTCAATCTGTCATGCAGTACCTGGGTCTCGAACTGCTGACTTGCCAGCCTTACCAACTAACAAGGAGGGCTTCTCTTAAGCATGAGCCACAGCAGCCCCTATTTTGGCAATTTAAAGTCTGGTTAATCCCCTGTAATATACAGTAGTAGTAAAGCATTCCTGTCTGGAAAATTCTGGATGTTGTAGTAAGAAAAGTAGCATTTTGAAAAGTAGCATTTTCAAACGCTATGTTTGGTTGTTGTTTTTTTAAGTTAAGAAAATGACAGAGATAAAGTGTGTGGCACCATTTCATGTGGCCCACATCACTTCCGCGGCGCCACACCAGAAGCTGAAGCAGCCGTAAACGCACCCATGGCTGTTGTAAACACGTTTATGCCAGATGCATTTTACAGCAGGGTTTACACCGGAGAACCACCAGTCAGACCCACTCAGCTGTCCGGGGTGTGTGTGGTCCAGCCCGCGGCATAAAAAGGTTGGGAACCCCTGCTCTATTCAGGTTTGGAGTGGACGACCCTACAAGCAGAGGACAACTCCAGATGAAGAATCACCCTCTGATACAAGCTTTACAATGGTAGGCTGTCTTCCCAAAAGGAGGACATATGACCACCCTACTCCTATTGGACAGTTAACACAAAATACAACTTTTTATAATTGCTTGAACAAAGACAAGGACTTTTTCTTTCACATTCTATATTAAACTCATCCATGCAGGTTTGTTGACGGCACAAAATGATTTATTTATTTTGCCAGTTTGCCACAATCCAATAGGATTATGAAGCATAACAGGACACTTTTTATTTTATTTAAAATAGTTAAAAGCAAAAGCCATGGCTTGAACACTTCAGATAATAATTGACTTGTGCTAACTAACCTTACAAATGCTATGATGTTTATCTTACTGCTAATTGTCTCCTTTAAAATTTATGCCCAGTGTTAATGATATAGCTGGCCTTTTAAATCCTATTTTATTTTTTCTCATTGCCCCCCAATAACCATAACTGGTTTGGATTTGTTTTTGTTATTTGAATACAGTACTTTACTCTATGCATCTATAGAAATGGGCTAATGTCCATGAAAGCTCACACCAACTGATACATGTTAAGTCTTATAGGTGCCACAAGACTCTTTCTTAAACAGCAAGCGAAAATGTAGGTGTGTCTTAAAACACACATGGTTGTGCAGCTGCATAACCATTATCTATGGGAAGAAGAATTGTGGTCAGAAAGCACTTATCACGTTGCCTACCACTAACGTTCACTTAGGTACTCTACATGCTCCTGAAAACATGCCGCTGTCAACTTTCAAGCTTAAACTGGCCTGGAGGCCAGTGGGCTCATTCCTGCTGACCAGTGCAGCCCTCCAGCTTCTGGCCTGTGAGTAACATTTTCGTCCTTGCACACTCGTTGAGGTTGGTGAGGAAGACGGGAGAAAAAGGGGAAAAGGGGGAAGCACGTTTTCTCAGAGCTTCAGAAGAATCGTTTCTTTTCACTGTTGCTAAAGATATGTGCTGACACATTCCTACTGATTTACGGAAACTTCTTAATCTACGATCTCCAAAAGGTCATGTTGTTAGCAGTCCTGCTTCGGTCATGTGACTTTATGGCTGTAGTTTTGTTTTTTTGTTTCTGAATCAAGGCATCTCCTGTTAGGTTTTCTCCTCCCTCCCTATTTTCCCAAAATTGCTATCTATTCTAGTCAATCTTGTGTTCTTACAACGTGCCTAAAGTATGATAGCTTCAGTTTTAGACTTGTTCGTTTCAAGAGAGGGTTCAGGATTGATTTGACCTAGCACTCATTTATTTATCTTTCTGTCAGTCTCTGGTGTCCAAAGCTCTCCTTTAACAGCACAGTTCAAATGAACTGACTTTTTCCCTGTCAGATTGTTTTCACCATGCAGCTGTCACATAGCAATCACAAATACTATAATAGGAACCATCTTGGCCTTGGCTTGCTTTGACTCTATTGATGGGACAGTGTCTTTCATCACACACTTGAAACGATAGCCATGGAAACTCGTTTTTCTTTTAATGGGTGGTGGCGGTTTGCATGGTAAGTTGCACTGTAGTCACAAATCCATCCTCCAACATTTTCTTGCTGTCTATGTAAGGGCCATTGATCATGTTCCTCATGAGTACTCATTTTCCTGTTATTAATAATGATAATTAGATGCTGTGAAGACCATTCTGACTCATGACGTCCCTTTCCAGGGTTCTCTAGATAACTCATACTCTGGAGTGGTTTACCATTCCCATCTTACAGGGAGGGGTATACAGAAAGAACCTCCTTGAAGATTGTGGTATTTTTGAACCACAATTGAACTGCAGAATGACCTCATCAAAAGGTGCTTTTATTTTGGCAATTTCACATCTGGCCTAGACACGGAAGAAGAAGAATCATCTTATAGGGACACTTTGGAGCTGTACAGCTTACCCAAGGTTAAACAGACTGGTTTGTCCCTTGGGAGGCACAGTGAGGAATCAAACTTTTAACCCAGGGGAGGCCAAACTTTTCAGGCTGTGGGCCAGTTGCATGGTTCAGTGGGCTGGTCACGTTCCTCCCACTGGAAGCAGAAGTAAAACGTGCCCGTGCATGTGCAAAACGCTGCTGTAAATGCACCCGCAGCTGCTGTAAACACATTTATGACAACCATGGGTGCATTTACAGCAGCATTTTGCGCATGCACTGGCATGTTGTACTTCTGCTTCTGGGAGTGGTACAGGTGGCATGGGTCGGATCCAGCCCACCGGCCATAGTTTGGCCACTCCTGTTCTAACCTCTGGCTCCATTGCACCATCTCACTGAGGCATCTGCTCATCTCTGTCATTACTAAGAGATATAAGGAGCAACCCTAGCAAATAACAATTTGATCAGCATAAAAGATGCCAAAGGAAAATTATTTACTTGGGGAAAATCAGTGATCCATCAAAGCTGTATTTCTTTGTGCTCATGCATGTCATACACATGCCTTTTTCATAAGCTTGTCTCTTCTAACAGCAGGTACCTGTGTTTTGGGCATAACTCCAACACTGTCACCACCTCAAAAAGTTATAATAAATGGTGAGAGAAAGACGCTGATAGTCTGCCTGGCAAATGACCTCTCAGAGGATGCTTTAAGCGCTGTATGGTTTTCCAACGGAAATGGGAGCATATTGAAGTCCTCCAGCTATGGGATCTCCCAGGAAGAAGATGGGACCTTCACCTGTATGTCTCAGATTTCCATCAGCACCCAAGAATTTGAATCATGGGATATTGTCACATGCTATGTTGCACAAAATCATTCCTCAAAGAACAGGAGCACCACTTCACTTCAGATAACTGGTATTTATTTAGGGGAGATATTTTAAGCAACATATTTTTGGAAGATTATTTATTTATTCTGATTTATATTGCCGCCCAACTCCAAAGACTCTGGGCGGCTCACAGAAAACAAAACCAATATGACACTTTAAAAACCAATAAAACCCATTAAAACTGCTACCAAAAATTACCCCACTCTTTTAAATATTAAAAGATTACAAGAGAAAGAGAGTGTGTGTGTTCTTACTAAGTCAGCCAGCAATCGCTGGCTTCCCACATCTGCTTTGCCAGCGACGCACTCAATTGACAGGAGGTTCCATAGGGCTGGAGCAGACACTGAGAAGGCCCTCTTTCTGGTGCTAGAGAGACAAGCCTCTCTGGCAAATGGAACGATTAGAGAGCCTCTCCGGTCTGCTCTGGTGGGACGGACAGATGTTCTTGGGATGACATGGTCTCTTAAGTAACCTATAAATTAATTAATTTATTTGTATTACTATTCTATTATTTTTCTTGCTCTGTGATCTGTTCTTACTTACTAAGTTGGGTTTTCAATGATTCACCAACTCTTTTTCACTTTAAAAAGGCAACTATAATCTAGGTCCTTGGTTCCCAACGTGGGGCCCACAGCCCACACAGGAGCAATTTGATTTTTAAGGAGGGTGAATTCAAGAATGAGTTATTAACACTGAATGGCCTTTTAGGCTTCCTCCACATGAATAGGAGTCCACTTTTTGAATAATAAGAGTTATATGTCACGTGAAGGGGGGGGGGGTCATCAGGATTTTAGAGGTGCTTAGGTGGGGCATGGACCAAAAAAGGTTGGGAACTGCTGACATAGGATGTTTATAATGAAAAAGTTAAGGAAGTGAAAAAAGGATCTGAAACCCCCATAACTGAAAAGGAAACTAGAAGAATAAGCAGAATCTGAGAATATTGCTTTCCTGGACAAGAATTCCCAGAATCCCCCACCCAGTAGCCTAGTTCTGGGTGGTGGATCTTGGAGATGTAGTCACTCAAAGTAGGTTTTCTAGTATATAGGGTTTTCTTGGTTGCTCTATTGTAATTAATTGCTTTATGGCAATCAACACACAGCATTTTTCAATTTAATATAATGTGGTAAGCTGTAACAGAGAGGAAAGAGAAAAACATAGTTCCAATTTGATGGGCAGAACTGAAAGCACCATTCTATGGTTCAGGGGGGTTGCCAAATTGTCTTCTTATACCATAGAGGTCAAGCCATGTATAGGACAGAGTGGTCTTTTCCTTCTGGGTAAGGAAAAAAATGGAAAACATTTTCCCCACTTTTGAAATCAATCTTTAGCAATGTTGGCAAGACTGCAGCACCTGTTAGGGCCCCAGAAAGATCAGTCGCATTCCTCCCATGGCCCACAAGCTCTCTGCCCTAAACTAAATTTTGCTGCATTGTATATGCAGTCTTTGTGCTCAGTGGTGCCTCCAGAGGCAGGCAGAAGTAATGGAAATGGATGGAATGTCTCCCCCCACCTGCCCATAGGTGCCCTCATCACTTCCTGTCCTGTGCCCTCCCAAAGTGCCCAGCACACCCATTTGTGCTAATAATTATAACAATCATTATGTATTATGTGATTGTAAATTACAGTAAAACCTCACATAAAGAGCGCCTCGCTTAAAGAGCATTTCGCTTAAAGAGCAGAATTTTCTCTGAATGTTCGCTTCGCTTAACAAATAAAACCAACCAAAAACTCACTTAACAAATAAATTGGGGTTTGCAATCCCCCCACAATTGGTCACTTACAATGGTGTTTCACTAAAAGAGCAAACTTGCTGAAAGAGCAATCCTATGGAACGAATTATGCTCTTTAAGCGAGGTACAACTGTATACTGTTGTGTTTATACTGGATGGAGTGTCAAACTAGGACTCAGGAGACCTGGGTTCAAATTCCAGCTCTGTCACAAAAACTATCTGAGGGTTGACCGCAGTCAACCACGCCCTAAAATCTAACCTTTAAATCCTACTTGGATTTCTATAAATCAAAGGGATTTGTCAACATTAAACATCGTTTCCCACTATTTTTTTTCATTATAAAAAATTGTTACTGAGGAAAAGATACAATGTAGTGATAGAGGCCCCCTAATATAGAGTAGGGTGGCAGAGGACACACAGGCCATTAATTAGCAAATAATAGGTCCCTCACATTTGTGAATTTAAAAATTTGGGAAACTAATGAGTACACCCTAGAAAAAAGGTTTGTAAGAGACTAAAATGTTACCTTCTTTCCTAACGTACTATATTCTCTAAATATTTATTTTTATAGAAGAAAACATAGGTGATCAGTGTTTGGATGAAAGCCAAGAAGGTAAGAGTAATAGTGTTTGTTTGTTTGTTTCCACAACAGCCATTTGTCATTATTGTTGATCAGTTTCTAATAGGGTACAAATCAATGCCATCATCTAGTCTTAACCACTGAGCAACTGCAGTCCCCTTAAACTGCTGTACTGCAAGTAAAACGGCTGATGTTGTGATTTTGATCCTTCCAAATTTGGTAAAATTAGGACCCAGCGTGTTGGGGGCAAAATTTGTTAATTTGTGAACCTCCGAGAGAGTATACTAAGCACGGTGGGGTGGTATACAATTATACTTTGCCGCCCCTCCCCCTGTGCCTATACCAACTGCCAGGGGAAGAAGCAGCCAGGGCAGGTTGAGGACTTTGCTGCCCCTCCCCCTGTGCCCACAGCAACATATTGTATTATAATGTAATGTATTATTTGTAAGCCGCCCTGAGTCGCCACGGCGAGTGGGCGGCAATATAAATTTCAACTAATAATAATAATTGCTATTTTCTAATAATCAAGTGGAGCAATGTAATTTGCCAGTCCCTCTAGAAATATTCAGTAATAATCCCAGTTGAGATTCCAGTTCAGTAGGCCATTAAGACCAATTTGCCTTATAAAAAGCTTGCTCTTGGTATAAATGAAAACTGCTAGAACTGATTCACTGACTGAAACATATAGATCAGGGGTTCTCAATCTATGACCCATGGGCCGGCCCCAGCCCACAGCACAATTTCATGTGGCCTGCATCACCACCACCACCAGATGCATTTACAACAGCTGTAAATGTACCCGCGGTTGTTGTAAACGTGTTTATGACAGCTGCATTTTACAGCAGCATTTATGACAGGGGGAACCACCAGTACGGCACGCTCAGCTGTCTTGAGGGGACATGGCCAGGCCCACGGCTTGAAAACCTTACAAACCCCTGATATAGATCAACAGAGCTATCTGCGTTTGTTAGCTCTCCTGAGAGAAGCATGATAGGGGACACAGAAAGGTTCTCCTCAAAGATTGTGGTATTTTGGAACCATAATCAGGCATACCTAGGACAACGGCAACCTTGTTGTACTAGCTAATCTTTCTCACACTAGGTCAAGTGAAAGGAACTACAGAATGAATTCACCAAAAGGTGGCTTCGTTTTAGCAGTTTACAATCTGATCTAAACACGAAAGAAGAGAAGCATGATTTTGATTATGATTATGATTAAGGGGACTGTCATTACAGGGACTGTCATTACAGGCAGTTTTTACCAAAATGTAGTAAATCGCAGCTTGATATTTCTCTCCATGTTTTGTTTATTTTGAGGCAGGCCAGGATCAGACATCGTCTCCTGATATTCTAGCTAGTCAAAGACAAGTCCTACTTCTTTTGGCCATCCGAATTTTGCTTTTCAAGTTCCTCTTGTCTGATGTGCTGATGACATGCTGCATCCTTTACAAGAAGTAAGTGAAACTTCATCATAGAAAATGTTCCCTAAAAATAAACACTCCTAGATCATGAAGTGGAACTGGAACAAACTGCCACTAGAAATACCAGACCCTTCACAAGCTGGATTGGTGTGTGTTTTATGTTGTGGTTTCTTTTTTTGGGGGGGTTGGGAGGGGGGTTGGGGGGGACAGGATCATATTTGACCTGCAGACTGGATTTGCCCATGAAATAAATATTGGGTGTGGACAAGGTTAGTAAAGGACCCTCCTTTCAAAAACTTGCTCCCTGACAGCATCTGGACTTCTTCCTCCATGCTCATAGAGTACAACAGTCATAGAAAATTTTCTTATCTTTGTCATGACTGAAAGTGTGAGTTTTTATTGCTATATTCATGTTCTAGTCTTCACTAAAACATGACATTTAATGGGTGACTTTTTCAACCTGACTGGTATCTACCTCACAGGGGTGTAGTGTGAGAAAAGAGCCATATGTGGTACCTTAGCCTCATGGGAGGTAAACTGAGATATGAATATTAAAAATACAGTACATAACGTTGATTATCTCTTTTCAGAGAAAACATCCCACCCCATTGGAAGCCACCCAGCTGTTCTGCCGGTCAACCACGTAGAGTCAGAAGTGGTTCTCTCCCAGTAAATTGTCACTACAAATAGCACAGAGAACACATGAAGTTGAAGAAGAGTTGGCTTTGACACATTCAGATTAAAAAAAAGCTGCTTTAGAGGCGAAGTAGAATATATGCAGAGTAGAAAAATGAAGTCAACACTTGGAGAAAGGAACAAGAGCCTACCCTCAAGTGCTGGTTTGAAAAATAGTAGGAGAAAAGGGTTTCTAGGTTTCAGGACACAAACTGAAATCTTGGGGAGCTGCTCTGTTCTCTTTTGGATCTTCTTCAGGTGCTGTATCCATTCCGGATATTGGCTGTCATCATGGCAATAGTCTTCCTGTTCTTAACTCTTCGGAACAATTCTTCCGAGGACATGCCACACCAATCTCTCAGGTTCTTCCGCTATGAAGTCCATCTACATCCAGGGGCTCTTCCCAGGGATCTTTCCTTGCAGAGCGATTTGTTGTTCCTCTTGATATGGCCAAGGTATTGGAGCTTTCTTTGCTTGATGGTCTTAAAGAGTTCTTGTTCTTTATCCATTAGGCGCAATATTTCTACATCAGTCACATGGATCATTGGATCTGCAAGGAACAAATCTCAGGACAAGAGATGCGAGAGGGAAAGCTGGATTTTGCTGTGGGTGTGGTTTTGATGCCGGGACATGCATTCACATCTTGCTCTCAATGGGTGCATTGGACACTAGCAGTGTAAAATGCTAATTATCCTTTGAATCACCCAGAGAGTGTACTAAGTGTGATGGGGCAGTATATAAGTACGATTGTTCTGCTTTGCTTTGTAAAGGTGTTTTTAATTATTTAGGCTTTCCCAGAAATCCACACTAACTTGTCTCACACATGCACATGCAAACATAATGGCCAAAATCCCATTGTGTTGTTACATGTGTATAACACCTTGGATATCTTGGAGTTGTTATTCAGCAAGGAGTTCACACACTGGTAGATGTCTCCACAACACATTCCGCACATGCAAATGGACTTGAGAAATCAAGTCCATCTGCATGCTGTTTTTTTAGCCATTTAGATATCACGTCACCTGCTGGCTAGCCGGACCATGACGTGTGCCCTCCGTTTTCACCTTGCCCAAGGCCAAGGGAGCCGACACAATATAACACAATCAGCATAAAATCTCTGCATTAAATTGCCTCAGTGTAGGCATTTGCTAAGACTACAGTGGCTTGGTGGTTAAAGTGCTGAGTTTGGTGACTTGGAGATCAGCAGGCCAGCAGTTCGAGATTTCATTTAAAGCATGAACAACAGAAAATGAACAACACAGATATTTCAAATTACTTCCCATCATCTTTAGCAAGAAGCAATGTTAAATCATGGCAGCTGTGGGGAGGAACATGCATAAATGGGTGCTCATGAAAAACCAACAGGATTCTGGCCTTGTTAATCAAATTGTGATTATACTGTATTTTCTTTAAATGAGTTTAAAATTATTTTAATTTTCAGTCTGAACAAATAGAATATCTATTGAGTGAATGAACACACATTGGGAGAGTTGGCTTCTCTACATTGAAGTCTCACAACATTCAGTTTATGTTTAGCTTCTGTTATAAATAAATGTATTAATAAAGAAATCTCTGGGTTGAGTTTCTCTTTTGTGCTAACTAAGTAGCATTAGACAAGCTTCTTTGTTTCCTTCTTTCTGCCAACTGTGATCCAACCTTCCATATTAATACTACTTTTAATAACAAACTGTCTTACATATTGTCAAGAATTAAGCCGAGATAATACATACGAAGTATTATAGAAATAGCAAGTAACATTTATTTATTTATTTATTTATTTATTTCTCAAACCTATATAGCCGCCCCGCTTGCCGGAGCAACTCTGGGTGGCTCACAATGTTAATATCCCAACACTCAGAAAATTACGAACTCTTAAAATGTTAAAAATTACAGAAATCATGAGCTTAAAACCATTAAACCTGTTGCTAAAAATATCTCCACTAATTAAAAATTGAGATTAAAACCTAAAAGTACAATCAGCCATCATTGTATGAGCTAGCGAGGGGGAGGGGCTACCGTATCACCAGTGTCCCACACCTGCTTTGCCAGCCATGTTTTTAGGTCTTTCCTGAAGGGCAGCAGTTCTATCTGGAGACATAATTCAGTTGGCAGGAGGTTCCATAGGGCCAGAGGAGATACCAAAAAGGCTCTCCTTCTTGTGCCAGAGAGATGTGCCTCTCTAGCTGATGGCACTTTTAAGGAGCCTCTTCAGTCTGCTCTAGTGGGACGGGCAGATGTCCTTGGGGTGATGTGGTCTCTTAAGTATTCTGGACCACTAACACGTAGGACTTTAAAGGTCATCACCAGCACCTTGAATTGCACCGGGAGACACTGGCAACCAATGCAGCTCCAGCAGCAGGGGTGAGGCATGGGAATAATGCCCACACCCCATCACCATACAGGCAGCCGCATTTTGGACCAGTTGCAGCCTCCGAATGGTCATCAAGGGCAGCCCCATGTAGAGCGCATTGCAATAATCTAGTCTGGAGGTGACTAGAGCATGTGTGACCATAAGTAAGGAGCGGGCATAATTGGTGGATGACACGAAGTTGTGTGATAGCCCTCCTGGCCACAACTGCCACCAGCTCATTGAGCAGGAGTCATGAGTCCAGGAGGACCCCCAAATTATGCAGCAGGTCTGTCTGAGGCAAAAGAGCCCCCATCCAGGACCAAAGACGGCAACTCCTGGGGTAATGCAGGGCTCCTGACCCACAGCCACTTAGTCTTGCTGGGATTCAGTTGTAGCCCATTGTCCCCCATCCAAACCCTAACAGCCTCCAGACACCTGGATAGGAAACTGTATCACTTGGATCACCACAGGCTGAGATGTATAGTTGAGTATCATCTGCATATTGATCACCCGTGGGAACAGATGATCTTCTCCAACGATTTCATGTAGATGTTAAATAAGACAGGCGAGAGCACCGAGCCCTGCAGCACCCCATATTGGAGAAGCATAGGGCTGGACCTCTCACCTTCCAGAAACATTGACTGGGTCCAACCCCTCAGATGAGGAAAACCAGGACCACACAGTGCCCTGTACCCCTAATCCTCGGAGCCATTCCAGAAGGATATCATGGTCGACGGTATTGAAAGCCACTGAGAGGTCAAGAAGAGCAAGGATGGATTACCTCTATCCCACTCACGCCAGAGATAATCCAACAGCACAACCAATGCAGTCCCTGTACCATATCCGGGCCTGAATCCTGACTGAAAAGGATCCAGATAATCCACTTCATCCAGGACCCCATGTAGCTGCCATGCCACTGTCTTCTCCAAAACTTTCCCTAGAAAGGGGAGGTTGGATACTGGTCGGAAGTTGGCTAAAACTGTCGGGTTGAGCGATGGTTTCTTCAGGAGGCGCACCAACGCATGTTTCAATGGTTCAGGAAACACCCCCTCCTGCAAAGAAGCATTAATTATTGCTTCAACCCAACCACCTGTCACTGCCTTGGTCGTTTTAACCAACCGGGAGAGGCAAGGATCCAACACACAGGCAGTAGGATGGACAGCTCCAAGGAGCCTGTCCACTTCCTCGGGGACAACACGATCAAACGGATCTCAGTTAACATGGCAAGACTGTGATCCAGTCAACTCCAGACCCGCACCATCCACACTGGGATTAAACTTTGAGTGAATGCGATCCATTTTCTTTTTCTATCACTAAGTGCTAGGATCATACATTGCACATCTTTAGACAGTTGTTTAGTTGCAGTCGATTCCGACCCTTTGTGACCCTATGGACCATTGTCCTTCATGCACCTCTGTCCTCCACCATCCTCCTCAGCCCTCCCAGCTCTGTGCCCACTCCATCCACAATACCATCTAACCAGTGGTGGGATGTCAAAAATTTTACTACCCCACCGTGATGTCATCACAGTATGGGCGGAGCTAACATGATGTCATGTCATGGGCGGGGCCAAATAAAAAATACAAAATAATAAAAATAGGGAGCTTCAGGCTAGCAGCTTCTCTTCCTCCTCCCCATTTGGGAGGACAGCAAGGAGGCTGTGCATATGTGCCAAGCACTAGGCGTGCATGCACACCAAGTACTTGGCATGCATGCGCAGTGGGGGAACCAGTGAAAAGGTAAGCCCTGAAGGTGGTTCCCCCCAAAAACTGCTACAGGCTCTCTGGGACACTGGGAAAAGTTACTACCGGCTCTGGAGAACTGGTGAGAACCTGTTACATCCCATCACTGCATCTAACCATCTCATTTTTGGCTGCCCCCTTCTTTTACCCTCCACCTTTCCCAGCATCAAGATCTTCTCAAGTGAATCCTCTCTTCTCATTTGATGTCCAAAGTACTTTAGCTTCATCTTTACTATTTGACCTTCTAGGGAGCAGTTAGGGTTGATTTCTTCTAAGTTCGACCCATTTGTTCTCCCTGCTGTCCAGGGGACTCTCAAAACTCTCCTCCAACACCACATCTCAAAGGCATCTATTCTTCTGCGCTCAGCTTTCCTAATGGTCCAGTTCTCACAACCATACATTGCCACAGGGAATACCATTGCTTTGACTAGATGAATTTTTGTTTGCAATGCGATGTCTCTACTTTTCCTATGTTCCCCAGGTTTCTCATAGCTTGCCTCCCAAAAACCAGTCGCCTTTTTATTCCGCAGGTGCAAAGTGACTGGGGATCTGAACGGAGAACCCCATTCAGCTTTCCAGCCACCCTGCTGCTACGAACGACTGCATTTTAGCATTATCTGATGCAGTCGTTATCCGAGGTATATTACTGTATTATTCAACTATAGCTCCCATCATCCCCAACAAGGTGGAAGATGGATGGCACCCCATCTAGCTCAACACTTCTGTGGAAGATTCATGGTCGAGAGAGGGGCATCCATCCTTAATAAAGGAGGAAGGAACCCTATCTATCCCTCCCGTCCTGAGCGCCATGTCCCAAGCCGGGACCAAAACAGTGAAGCACCAGCCCACGCGGCTGCGCTGCCAAGCTCTCCAATTGGTTGGATCAAAGGGCGGGGCTCGTTTTCCTTGTCCTCCATTGGAGAAGCTCGTCCCGCGCTGCGCGCCCGCTGATTAGGTCGGAAGGCGCGGGCGCCTCCTTACCCCCCCCCCCCCGCCCGTTGGCCTGCGCGCGCCACGCTCTAGGCTAGGATTGGCTGGGGTGTTCCGGTTGCTATAGTTACCCCCGGGGAAGACGGGAAAGGGTCCCGGAAGCGCGGGGTGGAAGGAAGGCAGGAAGGAAGGAAAGAAAGAGGGAGGGTCTGTTGCTATAGCAGCGTGGCAGCCTCTTGGAGCGAGGCGGCTTGCCATGGCCTCTTCTTGGGGTCCCGCCGTTGCTCTCTGGGCGCTTCTGCTCCTCAGCCCGGAGCCTGGGATGGCGGGGGCCGTCGCCGAAGACGGAGACTGGGTCAAACTGCCCAGCAAATGCGAAGGTGAGCGCGGGATCGGGGAAGAATGGAAAGCGAGGGAAGAAGGCATCATCATCATCCTCATCGACGTCATCATCCTTACCCATAAAGGAAGAGACTTGTGGCGCTTTGAAGGCTAGCGGGTTTTATTTGGCATATAGGCAAATAGTAGGGTGGTCGCCCACTGCTGCCTCCTCCTCCTCTTCCTCTGAGTGAGATCCAGCCCACTTTATTTATTTAGATTTATATCGACTTTCCCCTTCTCCAGGCTCCCTTTCCTCAGTCGGAATTTGGGGTCTCTAGGGCCGTTGCCCTCCGGTGTCTAGTCATGCCTGCCACATGACCATGGAAATGTCTGCAGAAGCAGACAGCGCTGGCTCTTCGGCTTAGAAACAGAGATGAGCACTGGCCCCTAGAGTCGGATACGACTGGCTTTCGAGCAAGGGAAACCTTTACTTTAGGGCCGTTGCCATACCTGTTGGTGGTTATCCGTAGCCTTTAGTAAAGCGTCCGATTAGGAAGCTCGGCCTACGATGGATCGGGTCACCAGTGGTCAAGGAGGTTCCTCCCTAGTGCTCCATATAGAATCATAGAATGACTAACTTGGAAGGGGCCTTTTAGGCTATCGAATCCTCTAACCCCCTGCTCAGTACAAGGATCCGAATCAAAGCAGATCTGACAGGATGGTTGTCCAACTCTCTCTTGAATGCTTCCAAGTGTTGGAGCGCTCACCACCTCTCAAAGGCAGTTGCTTCCACTGTTGTGCTGCTCTTACCATTAAGAAGTTTCCCCTGATATCACTGCACAACAACGATTACTAGCAGCTCCTCCAGTGGCTTAGTGGTTAAGATGCTGAGCTGGAGACTGGAAGGTCAGGTTTTGATACCTGAGAGCTGTGCTTGGGGACATACATGAAAGGAGCCTCATTCTCCTGTGCTGAGTTTCTCCAGCATAAATCCTTTCAGCCCAGAGTAATCTCTTTAAAGTTATTATTACAACAACAGTTTTGCTATTGGGAATAACACACATGATTTACACAATATCTGATATTGAGTGTGCTGATTCCAAATCTGAACTCAGAATTTACCTATCACGTACAGATTTTAAGTTATAGGCATGCTATGGCTGTTCAAATGGTCAGCAGTTGGGTTAACTAACTTAAGATCCTGATGTTCTAAGCAGAATCAGACTTCAGATTTGGATTCAGCTCACTTGATTTAGCATAGGACACATGGATTAGACCAAGTAGCAGGCAGTAGTTATTTTTTTGTGATGCAGTGTATCATTCCTTGAATTGTGTAAGTCACATTTTGTGTAGTAGTTAATAACTGCATGTTGTGTTGCATCGCTCTTGCCAACAGGCAGAAATACTCTTTGGATCCCTCTAGTTCAGGGATCCTCAACCTTTTAAAGCTGTGGGCCAGTTCACACACCCCTCAGACAGTTGGTGGGCTGGACTGGTTAAGTTTAGTTTCATAGAAGTTTAAGTAACTGGTTATGCAGAACTGGACTTCAGATTTGGATTTAGTGCACTTGACTTAATATAGGACACATGGATTAGACCAAGTAGTAGACAGTAGAGGGGTGTGTGTGTGTGAGAGAGAGAAATTCTGTGTATTCAGCCTATATCTGGCTTGAGTTAGAGCCCGTTATTATGCATCCTGCACTTTAGGATGACCAAGATTAGATCCTTCCCTTCCTCTTTATGATTAACTTTGAAGAGTGCTATCATATCCCTTCTCAGACTCCTTTTCTCAAGGATAAACATGCCCAGTTCCCTCAGTCTTTCTTCACTAGTGCTGAATAGATGCGAACTAGTACTTCACAGGTTAGGTGGACTATAATTCTGTCAATGCAGCCTAAAACAACGTTGGCCTTTTTTGCAGCCACATTACACTGTTGACTCATACTTAGGCTGTGATTTTCAATTCCAAGATTCTTCTTGCTTGTAGTATTACCAAGCCATGTATCCCCTATTTTGTAACTGCATCTGATTTTTGTTCCCTAGGTGTAAAACCTTTCACTTATCCCTGTAAAATTTTATTCAAAAGGCCACCCTTTTGAAGCTGTTGGGATAACATGGCCACCCTCATTGTGCAGCCAGGGCAGATTGGCTGCCCGGCCCTCAAAGCTGGCTGAGAAAGTGTGACCCCAGCTTGAAAAGGTTCGGAACCCCTGTATTAGCTATTCTGCCCAGCTTTGTGCTTCCAAAATTGTTTGCCAAAATGATGGTGGGAAGACCACACAGATGATTCTGGTGCCTTAAAAGGCTGATGCATGTTGTTTGGTATAAACCATAGTGGATTGGATCTTCTTTGGCCAGAACCGTTGATGTTGCCTTATTATGCATTTGCAGAACTGGACTGCAGTCAGCTAAAACCTATGCCCCAAACCAAGCACCACTGTCATTTAGTTTCTTTGTAGTTTTCCATGTTGGTACTTTTGTTGTTCAGTTGCACAGTCGATTCCGACCCTTTGCGACGCCATGGAACACTGCCCGCCAGGCACTTCTGTCCTCCACCATCCTCCTCAACTCGCTCAGCTCTGTGCCCATTGTCTCTACAATGTTGGTACTAGTATGTAGTAAACTAGAATAAATTGGTCATTTTTCAGCCTAATATATATTTCGGGGGCTCCTTAGAGATTACAGCAGAAACATTTCAGAGATTATCAGAAAGTATTCTTCAAGTGTACTGTATGTGGTTTATTCCAGTTTATCAAAGTGCAATGTTTAATACTGAATGTTTTGAGACACAATCTCTATTTGTTTTCTTCTAAGGATGGAAGAAAACAATAAGGAGAAAGGTACAGAGAAAAGTTAGCAGGTCCAGAAAGGGATAAAAAAGTAAAGCATTGGTATAAAAGGTGTAGGAGTGGCAGCATGATGCAGTAATATTGGTGGTCTCTGTTATGATAGTCTGGTCATATCTTTTTAATGAGAAGGAATTAAACAAAAAGAGGGAGATGCAATATATGACTTCTTATTATCCTGAGGATTTTTCATTTAATCTTTTTATAAATATTGCTGCAATACTTCCTCTTGGGTTTAAGAATACTATAAATAATGAAGAGAAGCAGAAATCTGGGTGACTCAGACCAGTTGCAAGACAGTGGATTTATTAGTGAGAGAAGAGAGAAATAACAGCAAGGAATAGAGATACAGTATCATGTTCAGGCAGACCAAACGTAAAAAATGCTCCTCCACAAGCAAGCATTTACAATGTAGAATGTTGCAAGATTTCATATCATATAAAAAAAGTAGGAATTAGAACATGCTCCAGATTGAGAAATAACAAAAGAGATGGCATCTAACCCAGTTGGAGATAGATTTTTTTCTTTATGCATAACATGCGTAACAAAAGTCCTCTGATAAGAGTATACTGAAAGGATAAATGGTCCAACAACTCTCCTTCACTTTAAAAGGGCAGTTATCATAGGATGGTCATGATGAGAAGATTAAAGAAGTGAAAAAAGGAACTGAAAATGAGACTAGAAAAATAGGTGAAATAAGAGACAGACAGAAAAAGAAAGCACTAGTTGCAACTGAAGCCAAAAAAAAAATGCTGTCGTCCGAAGAAGCCTGAGGTGTGAGTACAGTGAAGTCCACTATGTGAACAAGGGGACATTGTGTCTGCCTTCTCAAAGTTCCTGGAGGAAATGTTTGGCTAAAATTGAAATTCATAAACATTGCTCCAGCCCCTGTTATAATGTAATATGTGTAGACCTTTAACACACGTAAGCTTTGTTAGCTTTTCTTTCTAATATTCTTGATTCAGCCAAAGCAGAATTCCCTCCATGTCTTTCCCAGAAATGTTACTGCAGTTTGAGGCAGTTTTCTTAATTTTAGGACATGGATATTTTAATACTTTTATTGTTTCTAGTTCTTGGTATTGAGCTTACACTTGAAACACCTTAATTTACCCCCTTTGAATCAACTGAAATTTCTCTTTACTTAACTAACTGTTCTGAGTTTGTCTCTTTCTAGTGTGCAAATATGTGGCTTTGGAACTGAAATCCTCTTTTGATGAAACTGGCAAGACCAAGGAGGTGATTGACACAAAGTATGGCTTTTTAGATGGAAAACAGTCCAAAATCAAGTATACAAAATCGTAAGTGAATGGGGCTGTGGATAGACCTTTGCTGTGAGAGGAAGGCTTCTTACTTACTAAGGGTATTTTTAAACCATTGTTTGACTCTGGACCATTTAGCCAGAATTGGTTTTCAACAGAAGCCTGACTCTTTTTAGAAGCATGTGATGGGTAAAAGCAGGCATAGGATTAAGGGGTCAGATTCATCCCAGTATGTATCAATCCCATACATTTCTGAACCAGCAGCACTGCGGTGACTTACTGGTTAAGACACTGAACTTGAAGACTGGAAGTTCACGGTTCGATACCCGAGTGATGCACGACAGACATTGGGGACATGAAAAGAGCCTCATTTGGGTGTCACCTGAGCAGAGTTTCTCCAACAAAATTCCTTCAATCCTTTTGGAGCAATTTCCCTTACCTGATCCTTCCCCCATTTCCTCCTGGTAGCCAACAGCTGTGGGATGGGAGGAACAGACTTCAAAGGAACTCTCTTTCCACCCCATTCCACCACCACCCGAAAATGGGCTCCCCCCAACCCACAGCACCTATTCTTTCCCCCATCGCCTCCTGGCAGCCAGTGGTAATTGAGGCGAGTGTGAAATCTGTCCTTTTGAAGCAATCTTCCTCGCCCATTCCTTCCTCCATTGCCTCCTGATACGGCAGGCCTTGTGGCAGATTCTTTCTTTCCTTTTCTTCTCCACAGGGAGGGCAGCCTCGGTGGCAGATTTCTCTGGCTTCTTTCTTTCCTCCCTTCCCTCCCTTCTGTGCACTAATAGCTGCTGCGTTTCCCACCCTCAGCTTATACTTGAGTCAATCAATTTTCCTGGTTTCTCAGGTAAAATTAGGTACCTCAACTTATATTCGGATTGACTTATACTCAAGTATATACACTTGAAATTGTCTGCTTAGGACCTCCTAACTTGTGCTGAGTGTTTCTGGTCCTCATGGGTGTTACAAATTCCAGAAAAGATAGTCTTCCAAACTAAAATCTTATTTATTTATTTTCAGATTACAGTAAGTGTGTTTTTTTCCTTAAGAGATTCAGTTCTTCAGCTGACTATAATTTGTATTAGACTTATATCACAAGAGCAATGTAAATTTATTAATGATGTATGGATACAATTAGCTCTTGTTTGCAGCTGCAGATTTTTTTTTTCCTTTGGTTTCACAGAAGGTTTTTTGCCATGGCTCTGCCTCATTGGTCACAAAATCACTTGGTCTTGCTTTGATGTATTAAAATCAGTGTGAGTTGACTGTGTGATTGATCTATGACATTTCCAGGTGGCTAACCAATTGAGCCCTTGTTTAGAGACTTGTGGACACCTATTCTGAAAACAGCCATGTCACAGATTGTGGTATCTCCTCAGGTTGATGTTGTCATGTGAGAAATAGAGCTGGGGTTTCCCCATTCCTGACATTCAGTTGACGTAGCACTGGTTCTCTTCACTGACTCAGTACATTGGAGAGAAGATCTTTTGAAACAGCCTCTGGGAAAACTGAATTGGGAATTTACTGAGCTAAATTCACCTTTTAGTTGCTGCCAGAATAAGCCTGTTCTTCTTTTGTGTCTAGGCCAGGCGTGGAAGTATCAAAGTGAAGCCACCTTTTGGTGAGTTCATTCTGCAATTCCCTTTGCCTGACCTAGTATGAGAAAAATTAGCTGGCAACACAAGGTTGCCATTATCTGGGTACACTCGATTGTGGTTCACAAATATCATGGTCTTTGAGGAGGCTCTCTGTGTACCCCAATAATCCTGTTGAATGAATGGGACTTGTTAAGTAAATTATGTCCCTTTGATTCAGTGAAGTGATCTAGATAGGATTAACTATTGAATTTAGTCCACTAGATTTTACTAGCAGGGATGCCTGCTAGTAAAGGTGCCATAATACTAGCAGAGAAGGGTTTTGGTAGCCACAAATGGATGAACTGCCTGTCAGTTGAGTTCTTTCTCCAAGTAATTCAGTTTTCTGGTCAGTATTTATTACTTACATTAATGGCCTGCCTTACAGAGAGATATTTCTATCTTCTACTGTATTTTTTCTGCCTGCAGAGACATCCGTCTAATAGAGGTGACAGAAAACATCTGCAAGAGACTTTTAGAGTACAACCTGCACAAAGAGAGGCCAGGAAGCACCAGGTTTGCAAAGGTACATAGTTATCTCAGGATTCTCCTACTTGTCAACTTTGAAATTGCTTTCTCCAAACTTTGTCTTGGATTTAATTGCTTGGCCCCAAAGGAGTGGAAACAGAGTGAATAGCTGAAACAGCTGAATACCTGGTCAACAAGATGGATCTTCCGTGTATGTTTCGTCTGTATATGTTCTTCCTGAAGATAACCCTTAACTGCATTTTTGTGTCACTTCAGGGCATATCTGAAACCTTTGAGACTCTCCATAATTTAGTGCACAAAGGAGTCAAAGTGGTGATGGATATCCCTTATGAACTATGGAATGAAACTTCTGCAGAAGTGGCTGATCTTAAGAAACAGGTACTGTATAGTGTTTGGATTAACTTTATGACTCTAGCACTGAAACCAGTGCTTGATGGTACTACAGCAGTTTCAAGCAACTGCAGTCCCTCATTGATGTTCTAGAGCATTGGGTTAGAAACTGGTGGATTTCCATAGTTTAGAATCTATTATTCTAAAAATTCCATACCAAATACCATGTTGGCTGGGACTTCTAGGAATTGAAGTCCAACAACGTCTAGACATGCTAGATGATTTTACAGAGCTTTTGTTTTGAACTGGTGACTTGATAAATTGTCTGCACATAAGGGTCAAATTAACTGACCTGACAACCAGTTTCATAATCCAATGCAGCAAATTTGCCAAAACTAAGTAGAGCTACTAGGTCTAATCTGAACAGCATAAGGTGAGATCTTGGTCTGGTTTCACAAAAATAAGAGAAACCCGGCTGGGTTAGATCCTTTCTTCCACCATTTTCTTCCCATGCTAGCCAAATAGCTTCCTGTAGTTTCAGCTTGTTATTATGTGTCCTGATCTCTAGAATGACTGAGAACAGGTCTTGCCCCTCCCCTTTATTACTTAGAGATTACTAGCACGTAGGTCAAAATTAACAACAAGCTCTTTTCCAGGAATAGGATTGCTGATCCATAGAAAGCCTGCAGCATTTCCAAGCATTTCCAAGCATTTCAAACTGCACGCCCAAATTACGTACCCCCTGCTTCACTGGGAGGGAGATGCCCCTCAATTTGAGGGAAATCCCTCAACTTGAAACAGATTGTTCCCTATCAACATGACCTCCATCTTGTCTGGATTCAGTTCAGCCCATTTTCCTCCATCCATCCTTAACCAACTTCAGGCATCCCTCCAAGGTCCAGACAGCATCATCTACTGAGATGGAAAAGGAGAGATGGCATCACCAGCAGACTAATTAAAATGCACTCCAAATCTGATGACCTCACCCAGTGGCCTTATGTAAATGTTAAACAGCATCAGTACCCCCCTGTAGTTGTACCCAGGGATCAGACAATTCCTCCTCTCTGGACACATCCCTCAATAAACTCTTGAAGCCAAGCCTCCGATACCCAGCACAGATAGTCTATCCAGGAGGATACTATGGTCGATGATATGAAAGGCCTCTGAGAGATCCAAGGGAACCAACAACGAGGAGTTACTCGGGTCAGCCTCTCTCCGTAGGTCATCCAAGAGTGTGACCATCTCAGTACTGTGTCAGGGCCAGAACCCAAACTGGAGTGGGTTGAGGCATTCAGTCCTCTCCAGAAGTGACTTCAGCTTCTATGCTACCACCTTCTTTACTAGCTTGCCTAGAAACAGTACATTGGTGCCTGGGCAATAGTTGTTAAAATGTTGGCCAGCTAATTAGGTTTTTTCAGGAGGGGCCAAGTGATCGTCTCTTTCAGTTGGGATGGTAAATAATCCTTCTGCAAAGATGTGTTGACAATCTCTGTCACCCGCCCTGTCAGACTTTCACTGACAGCTTTTATAAGCCAGGATGGCCAAGGGTCCAGGAGAGAGGTAGTAGCCCTGCAGCCAGAGAGCATGCTGAGATGTTCCTGGCTGAAATTGATACAATAAACATAGACCAGACAGTGCGCTGGACATCTCTCCCCTTACCTTTTGCTTGAATGGTAGAGTCCAAGTCCCTCCAGATAACTTTGATCTTATTCCTGAAGTACAGTGCTATCTTATTGCAGAGCTTAATATCCACAGAAAGTCCCCTCCAGCTGCTCTGCTCCAAGAAGATCTCTGGCAATATTAAAGAGCTCCTGTTGTTGGTATTGCCTCCTTACCAATCCAAGAGTGTGGACAAGAGAGCTCCTTTTAACTGGAGCCAGGTTGATTCGATTGTGTTTGGCTTCCAGTCCCCTGATCATCCTTGTTGTCCTCCTCTGAACTTGTTCAAGTTTGTTTGCATCCTTTTTATAGTGTGGTGTCCAGAACTGGACACAGTACCCTATATATGGTCTGATTAGTGCTAAATAGAGGGGGCAGTACAGGTATGTCATAGGTTTTGGAGATGATCTGTTAATGCAACCTATATTGTTGCTCATTTCTCTTTTTCTCTCGCTTGGATAGTGTGAGGTAATGGTGGAAGAATATGAAGAAGTAATTGAAGACTGGTATAGAAACCATCAGGAAGAAGACATTTCCCAGTTTCTCTGTGAAAATCATGTCTTAAAAGGAAAGGACACCAGTGAGTTTCTCCTTTGGGTAGTAGCAGAAATGTAAAGGGATAATGGGACAGACTTTGGGAAAGTTGTTGTTGCTGCTGCTGCTGTTATTTAGTCTCTGACTGTCATCCAGGATAACCAGCAACCACAGCAGCAGAGAAATTCTGGAAGTCACTGCCCCCAAAATGTAACTTTTGCAATCTCTTGCATAGAGTAGAGAATGGAGGCTTGACAATATCTATTTTATTAATTTAGTTTAATTTATACATGCATTGCCCTTCTTCCAGCATTGAGACCCAATGTTGACTTACAGAGCAGTTACAAAACATAGAAAATTAAAATACAGTGAAATTATAAACATTAAAATAGGGTTAAATTCATTACAATGTTCAAATTGAAATATTTCATTAAAGATAAGAACAGTACTGGCAGTTTGCTTTTAAAAAGAGAACCATTGGATTTTCCCCCTCAGTCTTTGTTACAGTCATAGACCAGTGGAAAAAAATTGGATAAAATCTAAGAGTTTGACTCACCTAATTTCCAAAAGCTGGCTTGAATCGAAAGATCTTTGCCTGTTGTCAGAAAGAAAACAAGGAGGGCGAAAATCTGGGTTGTCTTGGCAAAAGGCATTCCAGAGTCTGTGAACAGCCACCAGAAAGATTTCCCCAGTCAACTCCCTGCCAGACAAGCCACTGGAGGTCGTGGGACTCTGAGGAAGAGGTCCTCTCCAAGAGACCTTAAAGCTGGCCAGGAAGGCTACCTTCATTCTGACTGTCACCTTCTTCCAGACCTCATGTTCCTTCTCCCCACCCTCTTCTTATCTTTCCAGGCTGTCTGACTGAGAAGTGGAATGGCAAGAAAGGGGACTTAGCAAGTTCAGGGAAGAAGAAGAAGAAGGGGAAGAAAAAGGAGAGCAAAGGCAAAAAGGCTCCCAAAAGTAAAAAGCGCCACCAGGGCAAGGCAGAAGAGGAGAGAGAGACTGCGAAAGCAATCATGGAGGAGGAGGAGGCCTCTCCGGGAGAACAGGAGGAGGCAGAGGCTGTTCGGAAGCCAGTTTTGCGTAGCTTCGATGAGCTATAGGTTGCCCCTCTTGCCTTGTGTGGGCCCACGAGCTTGCATTTCGGCCACAGAGACCTGCTTTAGCTCACTGGAGTTACAAGATGGCGATGCTTACTTCCTGGAGGGAGAATGCAAATCTGCCCCTGTTGGGCAGCGCTCTGCGGTTGCTTGAACTTCAGCTATCCAGTGTTATTAAATTTTGTCCAGGTAGAGAGCGGATGGAACCCAGCCTGGCCCTGGCTCCCTTGGGAAAAGCAGGATAAAGGAAAGGATGGGACGGGCCAACTATCAAAGCTGAGCTGGCTTACCTCCAAGGCCTGAGCTGCCAACCATGTTGATTTCTTCTTTTCTGTGCTTTGACTCTCCTAAAACAACCAGAGGTGGAAATAAACAGGAACTATAAGAGAGCAAGATCTAAACTCACTGCAGCTCACCTTTCAAACCCACGGTACACATTTTGGCTGTAGCCAAGATAATTATCTCTTTAATCAGCCCAGTTGGGCTATACTTTATGGGCCATTTCTCTTAAGTTATTTCACTGGAAGGTGTTCCGCTTTTCATCACCATCATGCAGATTGCTGAGTTTGCTTGGAGAAAAGAGATAAAGTTTCTCCTGGTGTAATAAAAGGCACTGTGCTTTATTGTGATAACTACCTTTTCTTTTTTCAAAGATTTCATCTTTAGAAATCAGTTCCTGTAACAATGCGAGAAAGAAAATTTATATACTTCATTAATTGTAGCAAGATTAAGGATTGTGGAATGTGGCAAAGAAATCAGACGCTGGAATGTGAAGTGAAAGTTGTGGCAAGTTCTTCTTTGTGGTCTCTGTGAATGCATACAAATGGGTTAAATTTCCCGCACATGTGCAGAATGTTCCAGAGCTTCTAAGGAGCCCAAAGTTCCTCCTGTTCTTTCCTAATTGCTTTTTCCCCACCCCAGAAGCCACTAATTCCCTATTTACTGCTGCAGCATGCAGACTTCCCAGCCTGGAGCTGCATCAACACTCGTGAATATACAGTACCTATATTCTTCATGTACGTAGTTCACTTTTATTAAGATTTAGTTCATTGCGGGGTTATTAACAAAAATGATCTAATCACATCTATTTCTGGAAAAGCAGAGATTAGTCTTAAAATGAGGCTTGACTGCAGAAAACAAATTGTTAAAAGGTACCAGAAAGGAGGAAATAGACCATATATGGAGCTTCCTGCCTCCGGGTCTTGTGAATTGCAAAAGCCTGCATTAAGGCCCCTTCCTAAAATAGGAATGGAATTTCAGACCCTGCTAGAGCACTAGTAAGGTCAAGGTCGCCCTTACTCTAAAGTCAGTCATATCCGACTCTAGGGTCCAGTGCTCAACTCTGTTTATAGCCAAACAGTGCTGTCTGCTTTTGCAGACGTTTCAATAGACATGTGGCAGGTATGTCTAGACACGAGTGCATGGAATGCTGTTTACCTTCCCACTAAAGTGGTCCCTATTTATCTACTTGTAATTTCTTGCTTTCAAACTGCTAGGTTGGCAGGAACTGGAACAGAGACAGGAGCTCACTGTTTAGATGCACTCAAAGACTTTGTGGCCTATTGTGGGGGGCAGGAGGTGTCAAGAAAGATCATGCTGTATTCTCTCAGAGACTCTAAAGGACTGGTTGGTACCCTTGTTTTAGCTTGCGAGTTGGCCAAAGTGTCTGCCTGGTTGGCTGACAACTCATTCCACAAGAGCAGTGTCATGGTCTGAACTTTCTTCCTTTATCAGGCATTATTGGTTGGAGCTGATGGAGAAGGCTAGCAAGTGACCTTGGCTCTCACCCATTCATTCACAGGGACCATGAAGGAGGAGAGGTTGCTTAGCTGCAACTGCAGTTTTTCAAGTGGTCACCTGTGAATTCACATATCCTCCCCTCAGTCTGTCACATTGCCCGCCCGCCCTATCACACGACGGCAGAGTTTGAACTAAGGGATTATTGGGTGGAAACACCCAAACGGGAAAGGATGGGAGGATGCTGTGGTCTCATTGGTAACCCTGGAAAATTCCAAGTTGTATGAATTCACAGGTAACCACTTGAAACAACTACAGTTACAGGTAACCAACCTGTCCTTTTCTGTCTGTAAGCTATTCAGCTGCAAAAGAAAAGAGAAACTATTGCTAGAAAGAACTAACCACAACAACTAACAACTTACTGCAGAAGATTTTTTAAAACCCTGAAAAAAATGACGTGATATAATGTACTAAAAAAAGAAAGGTGATGTGATGATGTCAAGGGGCATTTTAAAACAGAAAAGGGTAAGGAATTGACATTAGCAATACCAATGGCGCTTATATGCTGCCCCATAGTGCTTCATGCACTCTGGATGGTTCACAAGGTAATTAGCATTTTGCCCCCAACATGCTGGGCACTCATTTTACCATCCTCACAAGGATGGAAGACTGAGTCAACCTGGAACCCTGGTCAGGATCGAACTCACAACGTTCCATCTGCCGTACTGCCAGTTTAACCACTGCGCCACCAGGGCATTGCCAAAATGGGATCTTTTCAGAACTTGTCTTAGCTTTGCCTTTTTTATAATCATAAAGAATAGAAACCTTGTCTTATACTTTCCTTTTAAATGTAATAAAACCGTTTAATAATATTTTGAATATGTGCCTAGGGTTGGTAGCTACCAGGAACAACTGCCACTAAATTTCCCTGGCTTCTTCCATGTCTAAGCCAGACGTGAAATTGCCAAAATGAAGCCGATTGCCTGAGAGAAAGATTAGCCGGCAGCACATAGTTGCCGCTACCAGGATACGCCCAATTGTGGTTCAAAAATACTGTACCACCATCTTCGAGGAGGCTCTTTCTGTGTACCACAATTTTCCTGACAATCACTCTATTCTGGAGAGTATCTGCAGGTGTCAGTAATACTTTCCTTCCATCCACCATTTGCTTTCTGTTGCTACAGTGAATATGATTTTTGTTTCCTAAAGTCCTGCAGTGTATAAATAAACTTTTTTTTGGGCATAATTTCTACTACTTTTAGCCCCTGTTCTGGCTTCCAGCTTTTGTACATATGTAGCACTGAACTATGGTGCTTTGCGTAATCCACGCGCTAGTGTCACACAGTGGCTTCATAGGATTTTACTGCTTCCTAATGTTCAGTACTTGGAAAAGTGACTTTATGTGGAGTATATGTTCCCAAATGCTTGCTAGAGGGTAGACCATACTGCCAGTGACTCAACGTCAAGTGTAAGGCGGCAGTTAAATAACCTGACCACCGTCAGGAGTAATGGCCTTGGGTGCCAAAGTCCACAGGTAAGGGTGATGCTCTCCAAATGGATTAAATTCCACTTGAATCCATCTTGATGGAGGGCAGCAGCTTCATTAATACTGGCCTGAGGCTGATGAGGACTTGGCGTGCCAAAAGGGCTCAAGAACAGAAAGTGACTCACAGAACTGGATCGGTGGTACGGGGTCATGCTGTGATGCGAAAAGCAGATAAAAGGCCACTGCATTAAGTTCTCAGGACAGTCTTCATGGCTAATCACCATGAGGATCACCAATATTCAGATTCAGATACGGCAGAATCACAAGAGGTTGTCCAAAATAATGTTCTATGTTCTAGTTGTATCAAAAGGAAGCCTGCAAAATGATGAATTAAATGGGATCAATCTGAAGTCATTGTACCAACTTCATTGCTTACCATCAATCTTTCTCTTCCACACCACATATTTGTGACATTTCAGAGAGAAATGTGGAAATTAAACTTTACACAGCTATTACATTCCTGGTAGTTATCAGAACGCTTAGATTAGTGTCTTTGGTCATTGCTTTCTCCATATAAAGAGCAAAGTGTCTGTGGAAGGGAGACTTGCTGCCGTGTAGGTTCTGTGCACAAATGAGAGCCTGAATTTCCCCAAGAATCTTCCTCATTTGCAGAGACCAGGAGTTTCTTCTCTCGGTGTGTTGCTAATACCAGGAAGTAATGGCTGAGACGAGTAGGCTTATGATATGTAACATGGAACTGCAGTAAAATGAGATGCAAAACAAGTGACTCTTCAGAAGTTGAGTGCAATTTGCAGCATTCCTCACTGGTTGCTTTGCTGGCTATGACTTGTGGGAGTTACAACCCAGTAACAGGCAAAAAGCCATGTTTCTTATCTTTTGTCTAAAGTTCTCTAAACATTGAACTGTTCTGGAAGGTTCTCATTGTGTCAAGGTTCTCTTCTTGAGCATTAACAGAAAGCTCTTGGCATGCTAGTGTTGACTGTTTGCTTAGGAAGCAGTTTGGTTTAACTATGAGTTGTGAGTCTAAGAAAGTGATGAAGAATCTTGGCACCCCAGCTGTTCTTGGACCTCAATTCCCAGAAGCCCTGATCAACAGGAGTACTGACTTGGGCTTCTGGCAATTGAGGTCCAAGAACATCTGGAGTGCCAAGGTTCACCACCATTGTTCTAGACTGTTCGTTAAATGTACTGTATCACGTTAAAATATCCATCATTTTTATTCGTATACACAATAGAAATATAAGCTAGTCCGTGTGAATCGGCGTGAATGGGTTTACTGTGTGTACGATTCACAGGGACTTGGGCTTCTGGGAATGAAAGTCCAAGAGCAGCTGGAATGCCAAGGTTCACTATCGTGGGTCTAGGACAGTGATGGTGAACGTTGGCACTCCAGGTGTCCTTGAACTTCAATTCCCAGAAACCCTGATCAGCTCAAGTTAATACAGGATAGACTGCAGCAGCAGAAAAAAAACAAAGGAATTATTTATTTATTCATTCATTCATTCATTCATACTTGTTTATCACTCTCCTCCCCAAAGAGACCCAGGGCGATTCACAACATATCAATAACAACAATTTAAAACCAATCAAAAGATTAAAAAATTAAAGGAAGCTTAAAAAAATTAAAACTAGGTGTTACAGCTAAGAGGCACTGGGGGTCAAATCATCCAGCCGGATGATGCATTGATTACACTAAGGCCTTTGACTGTGTAGACCACAACAAAATGTGGCAAGTAATTAAAGAGATGGCAATATCAGACAGTGGCTTAGGGCGAGTTTCAGTCGCCTGGTGCCCCAGGCCAAACTCACCCCCCCCAGGCTACCCCCCCCCCCCAAGGTAGGAAAGTCCTACCTTTGAGCGGTTCGCCGGGCTAGGAGGTGGGGCGGCCGTGCGCCTGGAAACCCGACAGCGTGGGCGAGGCACCAGGGTCTGAGGCAGGGTGGCATGAGCCCATTGGGGAGCCCACCGTCGGCGTCCCAGGCACCCGGCCTCCAAGCCTGGCAGCAGCAGTTTGTCCACCTTTGGCAGCAGTGGCACCCAGGAAGTGAGGCCAGCAGCTGCCGCGGCCCAGCGTATGGGGCCGGAGGACCTCCTCCCCACAAGGCCTGGCCAGCGCTGCTCCGGCCACGGGTGCTGGACTGCAACGACCACCAGCCTCGCCCCTCTGGGCACCGCTGCCAACAAAGGTGGATGAGCTGTCGCCACCAGGTACGGAGGCAGGGTGGCTGCATGCCTGGGATGCTGACGGTGGGCTCACCGCTGGGCCTGCACCACCCCACACCCTCACCCACGCCATTGGGGTCCCAGGCCCGTGGCCGGCCCGCCTCCTAGTCCAGCTGCGCCAGTGGCGCCCAGGATGGCAGGAAGTGAGGCCAGCAGTCGTTGCGGCCCAGTGGCCAAAGCAGCGCTGGCCAGGCGTTGCGGGGGAGGGGGTCCTTGGCCTAGCCAGCACTGGGCCACGGAGACTGCCAACCTAGCTTACCACCTTCCTGGGTGCTGCTGCCACCAAAGGTGGACAAGCTGCCGCTGCCAGGCTTGGAGGCGGATGACCGTGCTCCTGGGACCCCGACGGTGGGATCCCTGCTGGAGCTGCGCTGCCCCAGCCTAGCAGGCCGTGGGAAGTGGGCACCAGGGGAGGAGGGGGACAGAGAAGGGGAGGGCCGCCCCCCGGTCTCCACTGGGCCGTCGGGGCCGCCCCCTCCAGGGCAGGGCCCAGGGTGACAGAGGGTCCCAGCGCCTGCCCCAGCTGCCAGGAAGTCCGGGGCAGCGTCACACACCCCCAACAAAGTGCTGCCCGGAGCGGGCCGCCTCCCTTGGGGCTCCCTTGCTATGCTTCTGATACCAGAGCACCTTATATACCTCATGAGAAACCTGTACATGAATCAAGAAGCAACAGTTAGGACAGAATACAGAAGGACAGAGTGGTTTGGAATAGGAAAAGGAGTAAGACAAGGCTGCATTTTGTCACCCTGCTTATTCCACTTATACACAGAGCACATAATGTGCAATGCAGTGATGGGGGAATCACAATTTGGGATCAAAATTGCTGGGAGAAACATCAACAATTTGAGATATGCAGATGACACTACCCTAATGGCAGAAAGTGAGGAAGACCTAAAGAAGCTGCTGCTTAGGTTGAAAGAAGAGAGTGCAAAAGCTGGCTTGAGACTCAATATAAAGAAAACTAAGATAATGGCAACAGGCCCTATCAGTCCCTGGAAAATAGATGGGGAAGAAGTAGAAGCAGTGACAGATTTACTTTCTTGGGATCCAAGCTCACTGCAGATGGAGATTGCAGCCATGAAATAAAAAGGCGACTGATTCTTGGGAGGCAAGCGATGAGAAACCTGGGGAACATAGTGAAAAGTAGAGAGATCACATTGCAAACAAAAATTCATATAGTCAAAGCAATGGTATTCCCAGTGGCAATGTATGGTTGTGAGAGCTGGACCATTAGGAAAGCGGAGCGCAGAAGAATAGATGCCTTTGAGATGTGGTGTTGGAGGAGAGTTTTGAGAGTCCCCTGGACAGCGAGGAGAACAAATAGGTCAATCTTAGAAGAAATCAAACCTGACTACTCCTTAGAAGGTCAAATAGTAAAGATGAAGCTAAAGTACTTTGGACATCAAATGAGAAGAGAGGATTCACTTGAGAAAGCCTTGATGATAGGAAAGGTAGAGGGCAAAAGAAGAAGGGGGCGGCCCAAAATGAGATGGCTAGATGGTATTGTAGACACAATGGACACAGAACTGTGCGAGTTGAGGATGGTGGAGAACAGAAGTGCCTGGCGGACAGTGGTCCATGGGGCCGCAAAGGGTCAGAATCGACTGTGCGACTGAACAACAAGAACACCTGGAGTGCTAATGTTCACCATCATGAGTCTAAGGGATCAGGAAGTTATTGAACTGCAGTTCCAGGTTTGCTGACAGTTGGCTGTGGTTGATGGGAGTTGTGACATTGAGATGTTCCTTGCCCATCTCCTAATTTAAGACAGGTTTAGGCAATTGAAACTGCATAATGTGGCTGGAGAACCATTGGCTCTTGAGATATTTCAGAATATAGTTCCAGCCCTCTCTACTCAACATAACTGATCAGGGATTGTCAAACCATCTTGAGTACCAAAGGTCTTGGTATCTTTCTTCTGTCCTGTCAAGTCACTTCTGACTTATAGTGACCCTAGTAGAGTTTTTAAGGTATGTGAAATATTCATGGAGTTGTTTAACACTGCTACCACTTAGTGAGTTTACATGCCCAAGTGGGAATTCAAGCCCAGGTCTCATAAGTCCTAGTCAAGTACTGTACTCCATCCACTATACCATACTAGCTTGAAACTTGATTAAGGGCACTCCATTCAATTGTTTCCTCACCCCTTTTAAGAGATACTGTATAATGAATATTTAAGTTTTTGAGAGCTCTAATAGCAATAGTAATTTCACTTATATACCATGTCATAGTACTTAGTACACTTTCTGGGTGGTTCACAAGGTAATTAGCATCTTGCCCCCAACATGCTGGGTACTCATTTTACCATCTTTGAAAGGATGGAAGGCTGAGTCAACCTTGAACCTATTCAGGATCAAACTCACAATGTTTTGGCTGCAGTACAGCATTTTAACCACCAGGTCTCTTAATACAGCAAAGGTCATGCTGACTGTTGCCCTATCTTCTACCATTGCTCTCCTTCAGTAGTAAGTCAATGTATATAACCACAACTATAACAACTACACACACACCCCCGGAGACCACCCAGGATTTTTACTACTGGTTCAGTAGAGCCGGTCTGAACCGGCTGCTGCCCACCACTGGATTTACTGCTGTGTCATTTCATAGGCCCCAATTCCTAGCTCGTGTTTCACACCATTTGAAGAGGAAGGGTCATGAAAAGATTCTGTCTGATTTTTACATGGATTTGTGGCCATATCCCAACAGTGAGAATCATACTTAGTAACTAGCGGGTAGCCTGATTGGGGGTACAAGCATGTGTAGTGTTGGTGCTGCCTAGAAAAGACAATCCAAGAAAGTAAATTTTCTATAAAATTAGTGTTTCCCAATCTATGTTCTGCGTAACACTGGTGGACTTCAATTCCCAGAAGCCTCAGTCACTACAATGACTGATCAGTGCTTTGGGGAAATTAACTTAGGCTTCTGGGAAGTGAAGTCCAAAAATCAAAGTTTGGGGAAAACCGTGTTTACCTAATGATGAGATTAGGGACTGTGTATATATTCCTTTCAGCTGATTTCAACGAAACTAAAATGCAGTACATAAATGTATTCAAAGGATATTTCAAGAGCTATTCATTTGTGCTATTTTCTGACAGAGTTTCCTTTAATCAAGTTTGGTTTGTTCATCTTGTCTGGCATTGTCTATTGGTAATGGTTCTACGTGGTGCAAAGCAAAGGGGTTTTCCTATTGTCTATTGCTCAATTTATTTTTAACAGGAGATCCTGGGGATTACACTGAAACCTTAGAAAGCTGCTTTACAGTGGCTGAAATCCTGCTGCTCAGTTATACAAATGGCTTAACTTTTGAAAGCAAATTGCCAGAAGTTAAGTAATCTTTGTAGGCATTATCTGTCACCTACTGATTCACACAACTTGGCACGTAATAGATAACGACTATGAAAATTTCTTAATTTATGCCAAATCATGTCCACAAGATACATAATTTGCAAAGTTTGTAATAGGATTTCAACTATTGAATCACTGCATTGTACCATTGGTTCTTTTTGGCTAGTTTTGTGGACTCAACACTGGCTGCATCTCTCCAGAGCTGTAGATAAGATTATTTCCTAACTCTACTCAGACCAATAATTGAATCAGGGCATATTTCCTAGTTGGGCCAGGTTATCCTGCTATGGTAATAAAGGAGACCATACTGGCCGTGACTCAATGCCAATAATCAGCCAGCAGTTAACTAACCTGACAACCGTTAGGACTAATGGTCTTGGGTGGCAAAGTCCACAGGGAGGGCAATGGTCCCCAAGTGGATTAAATCCATCTTGATGGAGGGCAGCAACTTCATCAATACTGGACTGGGGCTGAGGACGACTTTGTGTGCCAAAACGGCACAGGAACAGAAAGTGACTCATGGAACTGGATCAGCTGTAATTTGGAAGACAAATAGAAGGCCACTGCATTATACTGTTCCCAGGACAATCTTCATGGCTGATTGCCACGATAGGTGATATTCGGAATCGGATATGCCACTTGAAGAAGAAGAAGCTCCCCCCCCCCCTCAACACAGCACCTAGGATTCTTTGGTGGCTTCCCACCCATGTACTTAACCTGCTTAGTTCTAAAACCAGAAGGAACTTTTTATAGTTAGTGTGGTTTGATGGATCTCTCTACATGGAAACCAAGTTCCAGCTTACGTAGACACTCCCCAACAGCTGCCCATTTGTGTGCTTTAATAAATATCCTCCTCAATGGGGCCCAATGCATGTTCTGAAGGTGGTGGTTGTGTTTTGCAACAAATTTCCACCTGTTTCATCCGCAAAGTCAACATTGCTCTTATTTTTCACAGAGATGGATTTGGCCATCTCTCGCCCATTTTCCTGTCTTTTCTTCATTGATGTTGTTTTCCTTTCATCCCAATGCTTGGCATTTAAATATTAAACCAACCTAAATAGATCTATGCCAAAAGAGCAAAGGTTAATGCCATTGAACTTGGAAAAGAAGCAGCAGGAACAAAACAATCTTCTTGTGTAACATGCTAAAGGCAAAAATAGATTCAGATATCTTACTAATGATTCTATGATTACTAATGATTGCACAGTTGGTTCCGACCCTTTGCAACCCCATGGATCACCGAATGCCAGGCACACCTATCCACCATCCTCCTCGACCCACCCAGCTTCGTGCCAATAGTTATTGTAGTGGGTGGAGTGTTCTCTTCGTGTATTGTACATCTTAAATACTCCTGAATAGGCATTTTTAAATGGCATTACCAGGGTTTCTACACATAGTGGTTTACTGTTTTGGCATCTCAGTTAGTTGTCCCTGTCCAAACAAAAGAATGTTTTCACATATAGTAAAATTGTAGCACACTGGATTCTTGACATCATTTCATGGCCTCTCCAGCAGGAATTTCCCCCACAGACCAGCCTTCACCAAGCAGGTGTACCCCAGATGTGCTGGATTTCAATTCCCATCACCCGCACCAAGAGCAAGGCTGAGAATGCCGAGAGCTGCAGTGAAAAATATCAGATCACCCATATTGAGGAAGACGGTGAGACAGACACAACAATGCAGTCATGGATGAAAGAAGCCATCTTGGCATGGCTTAGTGGTGGAAATTACCGGTACAATACAGTAAAACACTGGGTTACAACAGAGGTCCGTTCCAACAGCCTCCATTGTAACCCCCAAAAAATGTAAAGCAAAACATCCGTAGGGATGCATTGAAATATTTAAAAAACGGTCCTGAATTGATCATTGTAAACTGGGGAAAAACATTAAAAATTTGTAAGCCAGGACGGGATTTCCATTGTAAACTGCAGCAAACTTAAATCGAGGCAGTTGTAGCCTGGGGTTTTACTGTACAGTATTAGGGTTCTTCTGTAAGAAATATCTGTTCTCTGTAACATTTGTGATTCATGGCTGGTGTTACTAGTATCTCTACTACAGAGGTTCCCAACCTTTTCCTACCAGGGGCCTGACCATGCCCCCTCAGTCAGCTGAGGGGCTGGTCACATGGTTTTTCCTGGTCAGCGGTGGGATGTCAAAAAAATTACTACCCCACCGTGATGTCATCACAGTGTGGGTGGAACTAACATCATGATGTCATGATGTGGGCGTGGTTAAAGAAATAAAATAATATAAAATAAAAATAAGCACGCACACCCTCAACCCACCCACCCACCCACAACACAAACCCGTAAATAAATTAAATAAATAAATAAAAATTACATTAAAATACATAATTACACCCAAACACCCACCCACCCCAAACACAAACCCGTCACTTACCTGTTAGTATAAGTGCCTGGGCAGCACCATGTTGCAAGATGGATATGGTCATCGTACCGGTTCTCTAGGATAATATGCCTTAATGTAAATGTAAAACAGCTGTACCTCCTTAAGGGTTCTCCAATTGGAACAGCAATTGGAACAGCACAGATGTAGCTTATAGATGAGGTAACTCCAAGACTTGGCTTAAAAACCCCAAGCCCGGCCGCCAGGCCTTTTTAGGAACTGTGGTAGTACTCCAATATAGGTAAAGGTATTAAATATACATTAAAACACACACAGACACCCCACATCCAAAGGTGAGTCACTTACCCTGGGGAGCAGGCTATAGGGAGCTTCAGGCTAGCAGCTTCTCTTCCTCCTCCCCGCTTGGGAGGACAGCAAGGAGGCTGTGCATACGCACCAAGCACTGTAGGCATGCATGCACACCAAGTGCTTGGCATGCATGCGCAGTGAGGGAACCAGTGAAAAGGTAAGCCCCTTAGGTGGTTCCCCCCAAAAGCTGCTACAGGATCTCCGGGACACTGGGAAAAGTTACTACCGGTTCTAGCAAACTGGTGAGAACCTGTTACATCCCATCACTGTTCCTGGTGCTGGCACTTTCATTTGCACCACATTTCTGGGCATTTTCCCCATCTCTGCCACTTCCCTTGGAGAAGGGAGCAAGGAAGGAACATTTTTGCACCATTTTTATTTTTTCCTCCTCATTTTCACAATGTTTCAGTGTGAAAGTGCAGTGATTGCAGCACTTTCAGTGATGTTGGGGCACTTCCAGCATCAGCGACAATTTGGCCCAAGGACCGGATGAATTCAGCCCACAGGCCATAGGTTGGGAACTGCTGCTCTACTACAATTCACATAATGTAAGGTTTATCCCAGAACAACAGCAAAATCCAGTACATTCTGGGGGGTTTCTGTCCCCTCCAGAACTTTTGCTTTTTAAAAATTATTTTTACATATATTTTTATTTCAATTTTATTGAAAATTTGAGTGGTGTAGTGAATAAGGTGTCAGACTTTTGTTGTTCAGTTGCACAGTCGATTCCGACCCTTTGCGACCCCATGGACCACTGTCTGCCAAGCACTTCTGTCCTCCACCATCCCCCTCAACTCACTCAGCTTTGTGCCCATTGTGTCTACAATACCATCTAGCCATCTCATCTTTGGCCGCCCCCTTTTTCTTTTGCCCTCTACCTTTCCCAGCATCAATGCTTTTTCAAGTGAATCCTCTCTTCTCATTTGATGTCCAAAGTACTTTAGCTTCATCTTTACTATTTGACCTTCTAATGAGCAGTCAGGGTTGATTTCTTCTAAGATTGACCTATTTGTTCTCCTCGCTGTCCAGGGGACTCTCAAAACTCTCCTCCAACACCACATCTCAAAGGCATCTATTCTTCTGCGCTCAGCTTTCCTAATGGTCCAGCTCTCACAACCATACATTGCCACAGGGAATACCATTGCTTTGACTATGCAAATTTTTGCTTGCAATGTGATGTCTCTACTTTTCACTATGTTCCCCAGGTTTCTCATCGCTTGCCTCAGCCATGAACAGACATTGTAGGGAGGAAGCAATAGTTAAACTACTTATTGAACATCTCAAATATTTTGACAACCAGACTAGATTCATCTAGGAGCAATTTAATAGCACATAACAGCAAAAGCATAGGTTAATTTTTATCTCAATTTGTCCAGAGTGCCTGGAACTGCAGTATCTCAGTGGTTAAGACACTGAACTTGATGACTGGAAGGTAAGCATGTCAGCAGTTTGAGACCCGAGTGCTGCATGATGGAGTGAGCTTCCGTCGTCTGTCCCAGCTCCTGCTAACCTAGCAGTTCAAATGCAAGAAATTGCAAGTAGATAAATAGGACCACTTCAGCAGGCAAGGTAACAACATTCCATGCATTTTGGCATCTAGTCATGCCCTGACGCATGACCATGGAAGCTTCTGCAGACACAGGCAGCGCTGGCTCTTTGGCTATGAATAAAGATGAGCACCAAACTCTAGAGTCAGATTTAACTGGCTTTCAAGCAAGGGCAACCTAGCCCAGAGTGGAGAATTTAGTCAAGAACTCTAGTTATATGTTAGGCTACCAATTAGCTTTAAGTACCCACAAAAATACAGTTCTAGAAAACAAGCTCCAAGACAGAAGTGCATTTCTACACATTATAGGATTTCTTAAGATGTCTTTAAAAGAAGTTAGTTTCAGAGAAGTGTTGATTTAAATGAAATTTAAACACAAGTCCCAGTAAGCCTCAAGTTATTTCACAACTAATTGAGGGAAACAGGGAAAGGTTTGGACTTTTACCTCATTTGGAAGAACCCTGAAACTATGTTTATACTTGTACATTTTAAAAACCATGTTGTGTCCTAACTTGGGTCTAAGGCTGAGCAATGGGAGAAAAACTAAACTAAAACTCAATTAAACTAAACTAAAACTCAATCAAATTGTCCATATGTATCCAGTGGTGGGATGTCAAATTTTTTACTACCTCACCGTGATGTCATCAGTGTGGGCGGAGCCAACATCATGACATTGTGGACGGAGCCAAAGAAAAAATAAATAATAATAATAATAATTTTTTAAAAAAATAAGCACACACACACACACAACCCACACACAACACAAGAACAGCAAGGAGGACTGCAAGGAGGACAGTAAGGAGGCCGTGCATACGCGCCAAGCACTGTAGACATGCATCCACACCAAGTGCTTGGTGCACATGTGCAGTGAAAAGGTAAGCCCCGAAGGTGGTTTCCCCCCAAAAGCTGCTACCTGTTCTCTGGGACACTGGGAAAAGTTACTACCGGTTCTGGCGAACTAGTGAGAACCTGTTACATCCCATCACTGTTTGTATCCCAAACCATTTTCCAACCTGAATTGAAAAGTGCTTTTCTAACTTGTTTTTAATCAGTGCCAGAGGGTTACTATAAATCCTTCATTCAGCTTATTTCATATCTGAATTTATGATTCTGACATCACATACTAATTTAAATATGTATTTCAGTGCCCCGCCCTTAATCTTTCCTGCCAGTGGTTTACATTCCAGCCAGATAGCTGTTCTTTTCCGAGAAACCAAGTAGCTGAAAGGAAAAAAAACTGACAAAACCAGAAAAAGCTGTGAGTAGCAGTAAAATAAAACTGAAACTAAAATGGGAAGCAAGAACACAGTGTCATATAAACAAAAATGACAAACTAAAAGTATGCTGTAGCTAGTTGTTATATGAAGATCATATGCTTTAACATTCTTGTTAAAGGGAAAAGAATCTAGTGCCATATTAGGAACCTGGGCAAACAAAGTCAAACAGAAACGACAATGTTTATCCCTTAGTATTTACCAAACTTTGATTTTTGTACTTCAATTCCCAGAAGCCTAAGTCAATTCCTCAAAGCACTAATCAACCAATATATTGAATGAGGCTCCTGGGAATTGAAGTCCACTGGTGTTCTGCAGACCAGAGTTTGGGAAACAAGCCTCAGTAAATATTTACCACTGGGCAGGGGCGTAGCCAGGATTCTAGATTGGGGGGCGGGATTTTTCCAGGAGGGACAAAAATTTTTCAGAAGGGGCAACAATGTCACACTCACATATATAACATTGGCAGTGTGGGTTGGGTGGGTGGGGGCTGTTAGCTCAGAGGGTTTTTCACACACACACACCCTTGGGGGCCCCTGGCTACGGCCCTGCCAGAGGGCTAGAGATATTAGGAGATTGTATGTGCTCTCCTTCAATTTCTGGCATAAACTCACTGGAGTTTTGGATTTGGGATTTATTTTCTTTGACCCAAATGAAAGTACTGTACTGTATTGAGGACTGAATCTGGGAACTTCTTAATGCAAATGTCCCTGATGTATACTTCTTCAACAGGAAAGGAGGAAAGGAAACCCTAATTTGAACTGGACTGACTTAACAGAAGAAACCAAGGCCTTTGCAAGTGCTGAGCAGAGCTGTTGATGATAGGAGGTCGCCAGTGATGGGATGCAACCGGTAGTAACTTTTCCCAGTGTCCTGGAGAACCAGTAGCAGCTTTTTTTTTGGGGGGGGGGGGACCACTTTGGGGCTTACCTTTTCACTGGTTCCCCCACTGCACATGTGTGCCAAGCACTTGGTGTCCATGCACGCCTATAGTGCTTGGCATGTATGCATGGCCTCCTTGCTGTCCTCCCAAGTGGGGAGGAAGAAGAGAAGCTGCTAGCCTGAAGAGCCCTATAGCCTGCTCCCCAGGGTAAGCGACTCACCTTTGGATGTGGTGTGTCTGTGTGTATTTTAATGTGTATTTAATACCTTTACCTATATTGATTTACTACCACAGTTCCTAAAAAGGCCTGGCGGCTGGCAGGCCTGGCTTGGGGTTTTTAAGCAAAGTCTTGGAGTTACCTCATCAATAAGCTACACCTGTGCTGTTCCAATTGCTGTTCCAATTGGAGAACCCTTAAGGAGGTACAGCTGTTTTACATTTACATTAAGGCATATTGGTTCTCCGGGACACTGGGAAAAGTTACTACCGTTTTTGGCGAACTGGTGCGAACCTGTTACATCCCATCACTGACCACCATGAGCTGGTATAGCACCATGAGTTAGAAGTCCTGGAATCAAAATCTCCACTGTGACTCCTGGAAGAGATACCCACTAAAATCACCTGGAACATGTGTGGTTGATAGGTTTGTAAGGTACACCTGAATCTCTGGGCAAGTGACCAGGATCCCTGGTGGTGCAATGGTTAAATGACTGTTCTGCAACCAAAAGGTTGTGAGTTTGATCCTGACCAGGAGACAAGGTTGACTCTGCCTTCTCTCCTTCCAAGGTCAGCAAAATGAGCATCTAGCATGTTTGGGGCAAAATGCTAATTAATTTGTGAACCAGAGAGTGCACTAAACGCTATGCGGCAGTATGTAAGTGTGATTGCTTTGCTTTACCAGGAAAAGGAACTATTGAAGCACTTGGGAATTCTTTTATTCCTAGAAAAACCAGGGAGGTTGTAGTTGACTTGACATCAAGCAACAATTACACCATATCGCTTCTCAGTCCTTTTCTTGCCATGCTAAACATACTCAACCATTTCAGCCATTCTTTCAAGGGCTGGTTTTCCTTAGTATAATTTTCTTAGTCTCAGGAAAAGGCCTTTGAAACTCCCACCAAAACACAATTGTTAGTTGAAACCCCACTGTAGTTTTGTTTGTTTACTTGCTTCTTTCCTTTGGCCACTAAGCTGAGACAGACCAACAGGTCTCATAAACTCATTAGCCAATGTGTAATGCCACAATGTTTATTTTGTAATTATTGTAATTATTTTGTAATCATTTACTTCTGCTTCCAGGAGCGACAAGGGCTTCGTGGGCCGGATGAATTGGCGTCAGGGGCTGCACCCGGCTCCTGGGCCTTAGTGATCAGCTCCCTAAACCACATGATCAGCCCACGGCCCAAAAAGTTTGGGCACCCCTGCTCTAAGGTCTACTGAAATAGATTTGATCCACAAAAGCCAACATTAGAATACAGCAGTTAGTCTTTTAAGGTGACATGCTTGCACAGACTAACATGGCTACACCTTAAAAATAAAGACTAACAGGTCTGTTTCTTTGGGTTTTGTTCTATTAAGTGCTGTAGGGGTCCCATGAAGAAATTTTTAAAACTCAATAGACAAAAGAGAGGTAAGCTAAAAATGACAAGGGTGCCCAAGATGGCTACGTTCAGCTCCTGCCTCCCAGCTGATGGAGGCAACACTTAACAGGATGCTCTTTTTAAGCAGCAGCAGCTGAATACCAAAGCTATAAATGGGGAACTCAACCATCTCAACCAGATCGTCTCCGCAACAGAGTATGCTGCTCCACTATCGAGCACATCTGTTAGGATATATGAGTAGGTTTGCAACGAGAGCAAACCAATGACTGTATCTTTAAGACTGTGCAGCTACCACAGCCAGGTGCAAGCATTGAGTGTTTGTGTCTAGCATAAATTGAGGCAACAGTCTTTGCCAGCCAGCCAGCCTGTTGTTCTCTGACTGCTTTGTTGCTGTGCTCACGTCCATCGGACCTTCGTCGTTCTTGAGGATTGTCTGGTATGTCTACTTGCCGTTTATTGCAAGATATTGGAACACATACCTCAGCCACATTGTGGTGACCTAACCAAGGACTGTTTTGGAACCGAGCTACTCCGTAGCTAGAATGAACTGGTGAATATCTTCGAAGCCGACCTTGAAGCAACAGATAAAGGTTTGGACTGCTTGCATTGCTTTATCAAAGATAAGAGCTTAATTAGCTCACATAGACTATAAGGACTTGCTGCACCACTTGGTCTGACTTCAAGACAAGTGTTAACTTGCACTTTGTGCACAACCTTTGTAAATAGTGTAAATACATATTTCCTGCAACCCAAGCCGGAGTTTGTTTTTGTCTCCTGTATCTCAACAAACACTCTCAAACCTCAGGGTGTGGCAAAAGCCAGCCACCTTCCTGCACTCTGCTATATTTTACCATTTCAACATCCACACACTCAAATCAAGTTGACATCACTGTTAATGAAGCCATGCGTATAGTGACAGGATGCCTCAAGCTTACATCAGTTGAGAAAATATATCCTCTTGTTGGTATCATTCCACCGAAGATAAGGAGAGAAGTAGCAGCTAACACAGAGCGAACTAAGCAGGAGAATGACTCTTGACATCCTCTGAAGGGATAAGAGCTTCAAGTCCACCTACTCAGATAAAGGATGAGTTGAATATATGTGTTCTAACAAACATTCTTGAGAATACACAAGTGCAAAACTAAATTAGAAGATAGAGGAAGGAGCTCACTGGGCAAGGAATAACATTAGAGGATAACAGCTGAGGAACATAATATTTTCTGCATCTCTTATTATTTATTTATTATTATTTATTAGTTCAAATTCATATTGCCGCCCACTCGCCGTAGTGACTCGAGGTGGCTTACAAACAATACATTACATTACAATATGTTGATAGGGGCACAGGGGGAGGAGCGGCGAAGTCCTCAACCTGCCCTGACAGTTGGAGTCCCTTAATGTAAGACAAACATGCTTATGTGGGAGTTACTGGTGGAGAGCAACACACTGTGTGAATGTGGAGAGACACAGAATCCATCTCATTTACTGCTCTGCAGATTACTACCAGAAACATGTACCGATGAAGATTTCATTTTGGCCTCTGACAAAGCCAAGAAAATGGCTTCATTATGGTAGTCAAAATTTGACGTGGACACTGTGTTAGTCTGTGCAAGCATATCAGACAGTTGTGGCACCTTAAAGACTAATAAAGTACAGCAGTTAGTCTTTTTTTAAAAAAAATTTATTTATAATTTTCAAAAAAAAAGAACATAAAAGAATAACAATACAATACTACAAGACAACAAATACAAAAAATCGAAGCTTGAATTAATCATCAATTTTTGTTACATTCTTGCTAAGAAATACATTTTACTAGAAAAAGTACATAAATCATACATGTATTTCACCCGTGTGCTATATACATTGTCCAGGAATTACAGCAATTCATTTTCCCCAAAAGTAAGCTTGTTCTGGTACAGGTTTAACTCCTTTATTTTTAACCATCACATATTTCACAAATCTTTTCCAAATTCTCCAGAATCTGTTTTCACTAACTATGCCTTTTCTGACATTCAGCTCCCACGTTAATTTATCATTCAGTGCTAATTGCCACATTTCTTTGTACCAATCTTCTATTTTTATAGTTAACTCATTCTTCCCTTTTTTTGCTATACATTGTCTAGCTGCTGACATCATTATTAACAATAATTCCTTGTCATCTTTACCCATCATAACTTTTTCCAAATTTGTTAATAGGGCTGGTTCAGGTCCCAAGTCAAGTTTCTGTTCAAATATGTGTTTAATTTCTTTTTCTATTTTCCCCCAAAATTCTTTCAGCTTGTTACAATTCCACCACATATGTATGTATGTCCCCATTGATTGCTTACACCTCCAGCAAACATTACTTGTCTTATTATCCATTTGATGTAACTTAACTGGGCTTAGATACCAGCGCCATAACAGTTTATAATTGTGCTCTTTAACACGTACTGACATAGTTCTCATAATTCTTCTTCGCCAAATTTCTTGCCACTTTTTTTCTGGAATTGTTATATTCAATTCTTGTTCCCAAGTGTTTTTAAAAATTTCTTCTATATTTCCTGTTTTATTTAACATTTTATATAACTTACTAATAATTCCTTTGATACCCATCTTATCTTTTCTAATCTGAACTATAAGATTTTCAAAAGTTGTCGGATTTCTATCTAGACTTCTTTCATATATAATCTTCTTATTCCATTTATTTATCTGAAAAATTTGGAACCAGTTTAATTCCATCTGTGAAAAAAGTTCTTTTCTTTCATCACTATCCTTGCACACTTTAACCCAATCTTTGAGTAATAAGACTTTTTTATCTATTAATATGTTTTTAATCCTTCCATCTAGTCTTATTGGAAAATTGTTAAAATCCTCTATTTCTAAAACTGGTGAGGTACCCGGTGCCATATGTTTTTTGACCCTATTCCATTCCTCCATTGTTGTCTTTAAGAGTATGTTTTGTATACCTTTTTTACCTACTTTCTTCCCTTCGTTACTTAAAAATGTTGCCTTACCCAATTGAGATATCTCCTTCATCTCTATTCTTTCCCAGATCACTTCTTCTTTCATTAATATTTTAATAACATTCCTAATTTGAAAGGCTTTGTAATAATTTTGTATATTCGGTAAGCCTAATCCCCCCTCTTTTTGAGATACATACCACAATGACTTACCTATCCTCGGCCTCTTAGCTCCATTACAAAATTTATTTATCACATTCTGGTATTCCTGAAGTTCTTTAGCACTGTGTTTAATTGGTAATGCATCAAACAAAAAGTTCAATCTTGGTAACATCATTTTTGAGAGGGCTATTCTACCAAACCAAGACAAATTTAATGTCTTATAATTTGTTATTTTTCTTTCCATTTCTTTCCTCACCTTCCCATAATTTAATTTTTAAGGTCTCTAAATTTCCCTGTTATTAGTATTCCTAAATATCTTATTGAATTTTTAACTTGAATTTTAAATCTCGTCCTGATTCTGTCTTGTTCATCTATTTCTCCATTACAAAATATCATCTCTGATTTTTCCCAATTCACCTTTAGGCTCGTAATCTCTTCAAAAACCTTAAGATGCTGATAGATTTTATCTAACGTTTGAATTGGTTGTTTAACTATTAATAACGTATCGTCTGCACATAGATTTATTTTGTTACCTTCTAAACCAATTATTTCCTTATCTTGGTGAATGGCATTAGCCAAAAATTCCATTGCCATTATGAATATCGCTGGGGATAATGGGCATCCTTGTCTGGTACCTGCTTCTAGTCTTATCTCCTCTATACTCCTCATTAACTTTGACTCTTGCAGTGCCCTGTTGATACAGTTTAACCATAACTCCTTGGAATTTGTTCCCGAATCCATATAAACTTATCATTTCCTGTATTGTCCCCCACTGTAATGAGTCAAACGCCTTAAATATATCTAGTGCTAGTAACCCGATCTTTTCTTTTTTACGTTCTACTAAATCCATTAAATCCAGAACTTTCCTGATTAAATCTGCCATATACAGTAAAACCTCAGATAACACTAAAACCTGTTTCCACAAGTCTTGGTGTTATACGATTTTTAGTGTTATCTGATGCATGTTAAAATCCTATGGGATCCATAGAGATACAAGTAATACCTCATATAACATCAGTATCGAATAACACTAAAATCGCATAACATTAAGGAATCTGGGGGGAAGAATTGCATCAGATAACATTAAGATCCTATGGGATGCTTCAGATAACAACCGCTAAAGCCTGTGTGGTTACAATGTATCTCTATGGATCCCATAGAGGATCAGATAACACTAAAAATCATATAACACCAAGACTTGTGGAACCAGGTTTTAGTGTTATATGAGGTTTTACTGTACATTGTAACCACACAGGCGTTAGCGGTTGTTATCTGATGCATCCCATAGGATCTTAATGTTATCCAATGCAATTCTTCCCCCCAGATTGCTTAATGTTATGCGATTTTAGTGTTATTCGATACTAATGTTATCTGAGGTATTACTGTACCTATTTTTCAAAAAGCCAGCAGTTAGTCTTTAAGACGCCGTGGTTTTTTTTTGTCTTGTTTACTCTTTAATAACCCAATAGTTTAAAGAGTAAAGATAAAAGTTGCCCTTGTTCGAAAGCCAGCTGTTTCTATGGTCCATGTGGCAGGCATGACTAGAGAGATGCCTAAGCACATGGAAGGCTGTTACCTTTCCCGCCAAAGGGGTACCTATTTATCTAATTGCAATTTCTTGCTTTCCAACTGCTAGGTTGGCAGGAGCTGGGACGAACGGTGGAAGCTCACTTGGTCGGCAGCACTCGGGTCTCGAACTGCTGACCTTCCAGTTGTTAAGTTCAGCATCTTAACCACTATAAGCCACTGCAGAGAGAGGAAAGCTAAGAAGCAACAACCGGGGAGAGGAATCACGACACCCGCCTTCAGCTGACAACAGGTTTCAACTTGCCAGTCCTTGGAAGCAAGTAAATGAGGCCGCCCATTTTGGCTGAGGGAGGAGAAGGAGACAATTCCGCGAGGGGGGCGGGCGAGGGGGCGTGGCCTCTACCGCGCTCCTGGATTGGCCGGCCGCTCTCGGAGGGGCGTGACTTGGGCTGAGTGGAGCCTGCGGGGCTTTCACAAAAGCCGGCGGCGGCCGAAGCCTTCGGTAGTGGTCGCTGAGCCAGCGAACCCGCCCGGCCATCTCAAGCCTCCTCCTCCGCCATGGTGGACAGCATCTACCGGACCCGCTCGCTGGGCGTGGCGGCCGAGGGGCTGCCGGACCAGTATGCCGACGGGCGGGCGGCGCGCGTCTGGCAGCTCTACATCGGCGACACGCGGAGCCGCACGGCCGAGTACCGGAGCTGGCTGGTCTCGCTGCTCCGCGGCCAGCGCTGCAAGACGGTGCTCGACGTGGCCTGCGGCACCGGGTGAGCCGGGAGTGGGAGGGAGGAAGGAAAGTGTTCCCACCCCGCCACAGGAAGCCTTTGTGCCTTCCCCACGGCTGGCGACAGAAAAATGACCTTTTTTTTAAAAAAAAGTTTATTCCGTGATAACCAATGCGGAATAACAGCCGCGCCTCTGGGGTCAGTCCCCTTTTTTCCCCTCCCCCACGACTCAACGTGGCAGATTCCGGATTGCTTGGGTCGTAGGAAGAAGCTTCAGTCCAGAGCCTCGTGTTTCTGTTTTATTTTATTTTTTATCTAGCGATCTAATCTATCTATCTGATTTTGTTGCTGCCCATTCTGGGATATTTCCCACTCTGGGCGGTGTGCAATTTAAATAAACAACAGCTCATGTTTACATAATAGGAAAAGATGGGTGGGCACTTCTTATTTTTTCCATTGCCTCAGGGTCTTTTATTTCACTTCTCTGCTTTCCATTTCCCTTAACTCCAGAAAATATGCGGAAAGTTGACAAAGCTGAGGAAAGGGATCTAAAATTAGATTTACTTCGCAGTCTAATCCCATATCAGTTTCTTCTTTTCTTTTGGCCCCCCACGCTGAGACATAAGCAGGTCTCAAACTCATTAGCAGCTGAGTAATGCCACCTTGTTTATTGGGCAATCATTTACAACGTCACCGAACCAAGCAGGGATCTTCTGTTATTGCCAGGTCTAAAAAGTCATACTGATTTATAATCTTATCTGTTAGTGACTAACCAACCATTATGTACCTCTGCCCTCCCAATTGGTTATGTATAAATTAATGCCATGAATTCTCTTCTGTCAGAGGAAGTGGAATTGATCCATGAAAACCAACATGAAAAAACACCTGTTAGTCTTCAAGGTGCCATGTTTTTCATCTTTTTGGTTTTTTTTTATTTACCATACTCTTTTTCTTTCATGCCCCAGTCAAACCCTGGACTGCCAAAATGAAGCCACTTTCTTGGCTTTGTTGTTGCCCAAACTTAAGTCCACTTTGGTGCATATTTCTGGCAGTACTAGAATTGGCAGACTAGTAAATGAGCCGGATTCTGCATCTCTTCACATTCACACTGCGTGTTATCATTTACCAGCAGCCTCCACTTGAGCATGTTGGTCATTTAAGGACTCCAAACCTCAGCCTATTCAGGATCCTCCAAGTGACATACAGGAAATTGAGTTCCTCAGCCATATCCTCCTTTAATTTTGTTCCTTGTCCAGTGAGCTCCTTTCTCCATCTTCTAATTTGGTTTTGCTCTTGCGTACCCTCTAGTCTAGAATGCTTGTTCCTGCCATAAAGCTCTCCCTGGATCTGCATAGGTGGACTTGAGGCTTGTTACCTTTCAGAGGGTGTCAAGGGTCACTCTTTTGCTCAACTCAGCATCCACTGCTACTTCTCTCCACTTATGTGGAGCAATACCAACAAGACGGTATATTTTCTCAACTGGTGTAGGTTTGAGGCATCCTGCCACTATATGCATGGCTTCATTAACAGCGATGTCAACTTGTTTCATGTGTGTGGATGCGCTCCATACTGTAGCAGCATACTCTGCTGTGGAAACGCTGTAGGACAGTGATGGCGAACCTTGGCCCTCTAGGTATTCTTGAACTTCAATTCCCAGAATCCCTGATCAGCAGGAGTGCTGACTTGGACTTCTATTAACTGAAGTCCAAGAACACCTGGAGTGCCGAGATTCACCACCATGGCTTTAGGCCAAAGCTGATCTACGCAGCGTGAATGGTTGAGTTCCCCATTTATAGTTTGTGAGTTTCCTGATGTTCCTTATACTGTACTAACTTTAGCTTTGGTATTCAGGCAGTGCTGCTTAAAAGAGTGTGTTTTGTCAAGTGTCACACCAAGGTATTTTGGTGCTGGGCAATGCTGTAATCGGTTCCCTTGTCACATAACTCAACCCTTGCTTCTTGGTTTCAAAGGTGGGAAGCACACACTAGAGTCTTGCTTGGATTAAGCTTCAAATGGTTGTTAAAATACTGTCCTAATTCATCAAGTGCTCCAGTAAGTTTTCTACCTACCTCATCAACGCTTGATCCTTGAATGGCGATTGTGATCAAGCTATTTACTCTCTGCTATGCCTGCACAGGCTAATGTGGCTACCCCTTAAAATACTTCTTTCAGATTACTCAACATACACCTGGTTCAATTCCAGATTGCTTGATACTGCCCAAGTTGGAGGGAGAAATTTCAATCCGTGCTTTTCCATTATACTTTATTCTTTTCTGTTGCCTCAGGGTCTTTTCTTTCACTGTATCTTCTCTGCTTTCTATTTCTATTAACAACAACAAAAAGATGGGAAAGTTGACAAAAGGGAGAAAGAGGAGAGGGATCTAAAATTAGATTTACTTCATGGTCACTCTAACCCCATATCAGTTTCATACACAATCAGAGAAGTTGATTAAAACTGGATCCACATTTAGTACTTTTTAGAATAGTACCATTGAAATCAATGAGACCTGAGAGTTAGAAGTGGCTAAGTTAAAGTCCCAGTGATTTCTGTAGGCCTGTGATGAAAGAATGAATGCTACCTGAGGAAATCTTCAAATATTGGTCAGTTGTGTGACTGTCAAACTGGTCTAAATCTGTGTGTGAAGAAACAGACTCATAAAAGAAGCATGCCCTAGCCTAGGCTGATGCTTCATAACAGGCAATCCCTGAGCAGTATTTAAATACTTAGCAGGCAAACTGCACTCTCCTTACCCCTGTCCTACAATGTGATCCCCTCTTTTCCTCCACTGTGTCAGAAAGAGAGGAGATACACTGAAGAAGCATTAATAGTTTAACATATCAAAAGGACACAATCTTCATGGCAAGAGTCAGCAATGATTAGAAATGAGTTAACGAAAGTGAAAGCAGGAAGTGGCAAAATCAAACTGCAGTTAGACTTGTAAGAAGACAAACAACCACGACTACAGAACTACACAGTTTTAATGCTGACAGTGAACAAATTGAGATAGTGTAGTGGAAAAATTTGATTCAGTCATCAAATCCAAATGGAAAGGGCAGCCAAGAAATCGGAAGAGAACAGAGAGAAGGGCAGCAATGAGGAAATTAAAAAAGATAACCTGAACGGCCAAAAAGACAGACAAGAAGAAGTCAAGCCTGAACTGTTTCCGAAAGGAATATGATGAAAATGAAGCTGCCCTATTCTAAGCATGTGATGAGAAGGCAAAACTCTTTGGAAAATGCAATAAAGGTGAAAGGCAGCAAAAATCAAGGAGGGCCAAACACAACATGGATTGAGTCCCTAATGTTCCTAATTTGCAGGAATTGAGCAGGGCTGTTTAGGATAGAACATTTTTGAGATCTCATTCATTGGGTCAAGTCAGAGATGACTTGATCGCTCGCAACAACAACAACAACATACCATGGAAGTTCCAAAAAATAATAATACTGTAACTAAGTGTGTCTTAATCAGCACTTAATAGATTGACTAGGCTGTACTTCTTACATAATGGAATCTTCCCCCTTCCATTGTGGTAGGGATTGTTGTTAGTCTCTGAATGTTTGTGTGTTTGATTGGCTAGCACGATTGAAGCCAGACATGGAAACCAAATATTCAAACCAATGCAATTTTGCTGCCTAAATCCAGAATGTACTTTAAGCTACTTGCAGTTGAGGAAGATGTGTGAATCCTTGCTCTGAGGTAGGGTTGGGCAACACATTTCCACCCAATTGTAGAGATGAATTTTAAAACAAGTAATTTTGTGACAAGGATAAAAATAATACATATTCATCCTCTACCATGTTTATCTTACCATATTAATGTTCATTAATATGTGGGAAAATATATTGACTTTCCTCTACCCCTGTACTTTCTGTGAATCTGAATGGATAAGCACAGCAGGCGATGGTGGTGTTTATGTGCCACCAAACTTCTGACCGAAAACGATCTCTCTTCAATAGCCCTGCTCAGCTCTTGCAGGCTCAAGCCTGTGGCTTCCTTAAGGAAGTCAATCCACCTTGTATTTAGTCTTCTTTTCCTACTGTCTTAAACCTTTTCCAGCATTATTATCTTTTCCTGAGAACCTTCCCTTCTCATTTTTTAAAAAATTGTGTCAGAAACATACAAAGGTGCTTTCTGGGTTGAAAGGATTTTTGCTGGAGGAACTCTGCTCAGAGGATGCCTGAATGAGGCTCCTCTCATGTCCCAGAATCTTTTCACACTGAAGTGGTCCCTATTTAACTAAGAACTGTACTCGTAATTTCTTGCTTTCGAACTGCCAGGTTGGCAGGAGCTGGGACAGACAGGCACTCATTCCATCATGCAGTACTCAGGTCTCAAAGTGCCAATTTAAAGACTTTCCAGGTAACAAGATGAGTTTCTTTAACCACCGAGCCACCACTCTCTTATGAAGTGCCCAAAGTGGAACTGCCTCGGTTTCATCATCCCCCACCCCCCAGACAGTTCAGGCTTGATTTGCTTTAGAATCCACTTGGAGGCACCCAAGAACATAAAAAGTACTGTAGTTCATGCTTGCGATTGTGAAGACACAGTACTAGAAGATGGGAGTTGGTCTGGTTAATTAAATACTTTGATGTAATGAATTGTGAGTAGCTGTAATTCTTTAGGATGCTTCTTTTCCCACTTGCCTGCAAGTTAACCTGAGAAATATTTTACTTGCAGCTTCATTCCTCTGACAGCATAGACATCTCTCTCTCTCTCTCTTTCCTGCAGTGTTGATTCCATTATGCTGGTTGAGGAAGGATTTCAAGTCACAAGTGTGGATGCCAGTGATAAGATGCTGAAATATGCCCTTAAGGAACGATGGGATCGCAGAAAAGAAGAATCTTTTGATAACTGGGGTAATGTAGTCCTCCAAAATATTCCTGTTTAATCATCATATGTGATTAAAGACAAATATTATTCGCTCGGAAGAAATTTGTCACCATGCTGGCTGAGACATTTGGAGACTTGGAGTCCAAACCGGTGTCTTTCACAAACTCTTCTAAAGCCTGCTATAACATGGTTTCTCAGGTAAAGCAATTACACTTATATACCGCTCCATAGCACTCAGTGTACTCTCTGGGCGGTTCACAAGTTAATTAGCATGGAAGATGTGCAAGAGAATGTGGGGTTTCATAATACACAAAATATTTCAATGACAGTCATAAAGGCCATCTGTAAACGTTCTAATGCACAACTGAGCACACAAAGGATACCATGCCATGCTGAAAATAAACTGGGCTTTCTTTGTTCTGTTTCTGTAAGGTTGATCACTTGGAAATCCTGTGTCTGAAGAAGTTCCATTGTGAAAGAAAAGAAGAGGATATAAATGTAATAGAAAATGGATAACTAAATTATCTTTAAAAAAAGAGTCCTGGATGTTAACGTTCAAACCAATTACAATTACGTGTTCAATTACAAAGATTAGGTCTTTGAGATGGTTGGCTGAAAATAAAAAGTGTTTTCAAATTGATAAATATTTCACAATGGATCTGACTCAGTATCATAGAACAACATTTACCAGAGCAAGATTTGGGCAGTTACTCTATGGTTAAATATGGGCAATTTAACCACATCCCATACTCTGACATGCATCTGGAATACCAGAAATAGAAAATGTCGCACACGTTCTGTTTAGTTGTCAGTTATATGCCACATAAGAGCTCAGTGTGTACATACATTTTTAGACAAGACGAAATACAGTACTTGCAATTCCACGATGCCTCACATTCTGCATACTATATTCACTTTTTGCATCTGATGAACTAGACTTGGGCTATGCTCCCTGAAAGCTCATGCTGCAATAAATGTTTAAGTTGTTGCAAAACCAAATGTCATTTTCTGTTATTCTCTTCCGTAGTCATTGAGGAAGCAAACTGGCTCACCCTGCCAAAAGACATACAGAAGCCTGGTGCGGGCTTTGATGCAGTTATTTGCTTGGGAAACTCTTTTTCACACCTCCCAGGTGTTAAAGGTGAGTGCCACAGGACGGAAATATGAAAAAACCAGAAGAATTTGATTGCATCTGTTGATCTTTAAGATGTCATAAGATGGAAGCAAGCTTTCAAAGACCCTGTTAAAATCTAACAGATTGGTTAGGGCTGCCTTTCCCGCTCCTGTCTTCTTTAGAAGGGTTGGACTATGATTTCCTTAATCCTGCAAGCTAACTGTGGAGATCATGTTGGAAAAGGTTGGGTTAAGGCAGCGGTTGTGTACCTTAAAAGACTAACTGCTATATTTTAATGCAAGGGTTCTCAACCTATTTACACTGTGGGCTAGACCTTGCCCCCGTCAGCTGAGTGGGTTGGACTGGTGGTTTCCCCCAGCATAAACACACCAAAATGCACCTGCGGCTGTTGTAAATGCATTTACAACAGCTGCAGGTGCATTTACAGCTGTCGTAAATGCGTTTGCTTTTGTTTCCAGTGCAGCGGCTGCAACGTGAGCCACATTAAATGGTGCTGTAGGCTGGGGCTAGCCCACAGGCCGTAGGTTGAGAACCCCTGGGTTAAGGAATCCCAAGAGCTCAAAGATACTCCCAGTAATCCAGTTGCTGAATAAGAGGGAATAAATGGCCAATACACTTATTTAGGTTTATAGTCCACCAGATCAGTAGAAAACAACTCGTCATGGTGCTTCACAGGATAGATTCATAAACATTTTACAGACTAGTGATGGCAGTAGGAGACAGGGCAGAATAGCAGTGAATGAATGTGGGTAAATGCAGTAATATTTGCATATTGTACTTAATTTTATGGTGGTGATGCTATGGTTAAGCTGAAGAGATCAAAGTTGGCTTTTGGAGGATTTGAAATGAAGAGAGCTGCATTTTTCAGCTGTAGGTGTTTGTAAGTGTACGAAGCAGTAAAAAAAATAAAAGTCTTTTAGGAACCTAGAAAGATCATGGTGTGACAAAGCATTAAAGGTTGCCACCAAGAATATAACAGAAGATCAGACCAGGAAGATATTGTAGGTAGGATGTGGTGGACAGACTTTATCCCATCTCCCATCTACTTTTAACATACAGTATTTTTTCATGGCATCTTGAATAAGGCAGGTGTTTTGGAGTACTTCTAGAATCCCTTTACTACTAAGTCATATGGGCTCAGGCTTTTGGGAGCAGAAGGCCAGAGTGACCATAAATTCTTTGTATAGTTTAAGTACAGAGACTTGTAGTATGTTATATACCAGTGATGGCGAACCTTTTAGAGACCGAGTGCCCAAACTGCAACCCAAAAACCCCTTTTTTACATTGCAAAGTGCCAACACAGCAACAGGGGAGGAACGAAACACTCCTATTGGGCTGCTGGGCAAAGGGACAGGGCAAACTCTGTGCTATGGTGACCGCATGGGTGCCCACAGAGAGGGCTCTGAGTGCCACCTCTGGCACGCGTTCCATATATATACACCATATATACTTGAATATAAGTTGGGTTTTGAGCCCCCAAAATGTGTTTAAAAATGGGACTTGATTTATACTTGGGTCAACGTAAACACTCAAAAACATTCACAAATGTCTAAATTAATTAATTTTACCATATTTTCATGTATTTTAATTATTGAAACTCACTAGCAGCTACTGCATTTCCACCCCAATTTATACTTGGGTTAATCTATTTTCCTAGTTTTAGAGGTCCAACTCAGGTGCCACAATTTATATTCTGGATGACTTATAGTCAAGTATATACGGTATCTGTTCATACAGCCTACCATATGCTGGCTTTTCAGGGACTGCAAAGTCTTTATCATATCTTGCAAAGTTCATGTGCAACTAGTTAGTACTCCTAAATTGGAAGCAGCATAATGCAAGGAGTTTCTGTGCTTTCTCACTATAGGCCCACCTTTAAGTCCAGTTTTTTTACCCATATACGTTATATTCTGGACTAGAATATGTGATAAGCCGCTAGCGCCAGTCATGTTCTTCAGTCATCGTATTCATCTGTGGAAATCATAGTTGCCTTAAATCCATCATGTAGTTTCATGAACTGAATATTAGTAAAGGTTGCCCTTGCTTGAAAACCAGTTGTAGCTGACTCCAGGGTTCGGTTGCTCATCTCCATTTATAGCCAAAGAGCCAGTTCCCTCTACATCTGCAGATGTTTCTGTGGACATGTGACAAGCATGACTAGACACCGGAGTGCACAGAACACTTTACCTTCCCACTAAAGTTGTACCTATTTATCTACTTGCAATTTCTTGCTTTCAAACTACTAGATTGGCAGGAGCTGAGACAAAAATGGGAGTTCATTCCATTATGCAGTACTCAGGTCTCTAACTGCTGAGCCTAAGCTGTCCTCTCAAGTTAATGAAGAACAAGCTGCTAAGCAGTCTCCCAAACCTATTGCAGAAAAGGCCATTCTTGGCTTGGACTTCATATAGAGCTTTTGGCAAGTCTTTATGGATAGATGTCAGTTGTTGAGCAGGGTCGTTAAAAGCTCTCAAGACCTAGAATCAGTGGCTCACTTAGATAAGCACTTTGAGACATTAATGCAGAACACGTCTTAGCAAAATGAACAGAAGGCCAGGCGTTCCACATTTTGAAGTAAAGTAATACAGCTTGCTATTATAACATTGTTAAGTCTAGAATTTAAAATTATGTGAGTGCTCTTGGCTTGATTGGAAGCAGAATATACGTCCAAGATAGCTAAAGGTCTCTAAGGTTTATATGGAAGATTAGAGATTCTTAGAGGGACAGGAAGGAATTCAACTAGGGGCTGTTTGTATTTTCAGGTGATCAAACTGTTCACAAACAGGCTCTTGAGAACATAGCCAGCATGGTGCGTCCTGGTGGCATCCTTGTAATTGACCACCGTAACTATGACTACATCCTGAAAACAGGATGTGCTCCTCCGGGGAAAAACATCTACTACAAGGTACAGTATTGTCAGAAATAGGCTTTGGGGAGGCGGGCAGTTATGGAGGGAATAAACTAGGGGTTCCCAACCTTTTCAAGCTGGGGGCAGGGTCACACTCTCAGTCAACTTCGAGGGCCAGACAAGTATTTTGCCCAGCTTGCACGATGGTGGTGGCCATTTTGTCTCATCAGCTTCAAATGGAGTGGCCATTTTGTTTCTTGAATGCCCTTGGAGGCGGGCCTTAGGTTGGGAATCCCTGGAATAAACCTTTCTTTGGTTTTCATAGATTTTCACCATCAATTCTGAAAGAGAATATGGTACAATGCTACTTCCTGGGACAATACTGCATAATGGAATTTGCTCCCATGTGAGACTGAAACTACCTCTTCTCACAAATGTGAGGGCAACACACCAGGAGGAAGCCATATAGGTTGGCATGTTCAGTGAATTTTACATGTAGAGGTACACTTTAGATATAGCCTCTGCTTTTGAACTGCTAGGCTGGCAGGAGCTGGATTGTACTGTGTCACTGAATGTTTAGACCACTGTTTGGACTTCTGAAAAGAACTGAGCTATTTGCCTCATCTCTTGAGTCTCCTAGATAGAAGATCTGAATAGAAACAAAATGGTAAACAAGAAGGAAATACAGACCAGGTTTTATACTGATCCTGAGGTCCTTTGGACAGCCAATTTCTTTTGCTCTGGGACAGAATGTAGTCCGACAGCAGGGCGTCTTTCTGCATGCAGAAGGCATTATTATTATTATTATTATTATTATTATTATTATTATATATTTTTTTATATTATTATATTTGTATTTATATGCCGCTCTCCTTGCCGAAGCAACTCAGAGCGGCTTACAATATTACAATATCAAATATAAGCGCAACAACATATCAATGTAACAAATATAATACAGTCAAAACATTAGATTAAAACATCCTAAGAATAATCAAAGATACTGTAATATAAGTCGTTACAGCATCAAAATTCACTAACAACAATATCAAATAACAATCAAACTTCTAGTATCAGTTCAGTTTACACATAGAAAAGCAAAAAACTAAACAAAAAACAATTACTAAACTCGCAATAAGTGACAAGTCGGTCCGCCCCACCGCAGGTATTTCTGGTGGCGGTGGCTGCTCGAGCCGCTGCGCTCTTATCGTCTCCCGGGCAGAGGTGACGGGGCCCGGGGGAGGGCGGGAGCGTTGCCTCACCACCTGCAGCTGAAGGTCCTCTCCCCCGGCGTGATGGCGAGTCCGGAGGGAAGGCGGGAGCGTCCTCACTCCACCGCCGTTGCTGCCGCGCTCTTATCGTCTCCCGGGCAGAGGTGACGGGGCCCGGGGGAGGGCGGGAGCATTGCCTCACCGCTCGCAGCTGAAGGTCCTCTCCCCCGGCGTGATGGCGAGTCCGGAGGGAAGGCGGGAGCGTCCTCACTCCACCGCCGTTGCTGCCGCGCTCTTATCGTCTCCCGGGCAGAGGTGACGGGGCCCGGGGGAGGACTGGATTCAGTCCCTCAGATCTGTAGCTAAAATGACCTACATCTGAGTATGTCATTGCAGAGAACCACTGCTACTTAATAGACAATATTGAGCTGTACAGAAATGTAGTCTGATTTTGCCCAAGCCATCTTCTTGTTTACATGTGTTTTGGTTCTTCAGTTTTTGCATAGAATTGTGGCCCAACCTACTTCCCAAAGGGAACTCCATCACTTGTCAACTCCTAATCTGGTCAATTGAGACGAGCATGGACTTTATTCATAGGGCTGTGAGATTACAGGAAATGCTTGTAAAGATGTAAGAGATAAGTCGTTCATTCAAAGAAAATTCATAGTCATTGGGTTAAGCAAACTGGAAGATGTTGACCCTAGGATTCAATGTGGAATCTTTTTGGCAAAGATCTAACATAACAGATCAAATCCTCTTCACCATCAGTAGCAATGGCTAGATCAGGGGTGTCCAAACTTTGCTGGCCATGCATTGGTCACATGGTTCAGGGAACTGGTCACTATGGCCCGGGGACCGGATGCGGCCCCCAACACCAATTCATCTGACCTGCGAAGCTGTTGCTCCTGGAAGTGGAAGTAAAACGTGCTGATATGGGCACATTTTACTTCCACTTCCAGGAGCGATGAGGGCTTCGTGGGCCAGATGAATTGGTATTGGGGGCTGCATCTGGCCCCCGGGCTGTAGTTTGGGCACCCCTGGGCTAATTTTCCCAATGTTTCTTTTGGCATTCTAAGGTTTCAGTTCAACCTTAAGAGACTGTCACCAACAGAATGCTCTTTTTCCCCCAAAGGAGAGGTTGTGGGTGGCACAGATATGCTCAGGCAACAGGTTACCTTCTCTTCATGGGAAGGCCAGCTCTGGCAATAAGCTACAATTCAGGAAATAAATGAAAAGAGGAAGAAATTGTGCAATACATCAGGGTTGTCTGATTCCATGATCAGGCTTGCTTAATTCTTCGAGCTCCTCAGATATCAGGGATCACCAGTGAAAAGTGTGCTTGAAACCCAGTAGTAGTAGCAGTACTCCTGCCAGTCAGTCAACAATACACACAGTAGATCAATGGTCTGATTCAGTATAAAGCAGCTTTCTAGGCTTCAATGGATGTGCCAATATCTATCTTGTTTTATCAAGAAAAGTGGATATGGGGTGGGGGTGGGGTAGGGAATCTATAGTGCAGAAGGACTGATGTGTGACTGGGCAAGGCTACAAGATTGTTTGAGAAAGAAGCTCAGGATGCATCAAATTGGGAATGAAATACAAACTGGAGGTTTGTTCTCTCTCTCTTTGGCAGAGTGACTTAACTAAGGAAATCACTACATCAGTTCTCCTTGTGGATAACAAACCAAATATGGTGACACTGGACTACACGGTGCAGGTCCCACCAGAAGAAAATAATGGAAATCCAGAACTAAGGTACTTTCCATTTTGAGATCATGTGGGATAGCAGATGGGGCCAATTGGATGACCTAATGGGCCTGCCTATCATTCTTGGCTTGGTTTATTTTTGTATATATTGTTACTGTTATACACTAAAACAGTACTTCAAGTAATTAACACCACTAACCTTCACTAAAAACAAATTTAAAATGTCAAAATTATCTATAAATGTTCATCTAAATATAAAACAATAGGCCTTGAACTTATGAAGGAAAGGCAAAATATGGTAATAAGTAGAATGAATAAGGGACTACAGTGGCTTAGTGGTTAAGACACTGAACTTGACGACTGAATGGTCAGCAGTTTGAGACTCAAGTACTGCACAATAGAGTGAGCTTCTGTCTCTGTCCCAGCTCCTGCCAACCTAGCAGTTCGAAAGCAAGAAATTGCAAGTAGATAAATAGGTACCACTTTGGTGGGAAGGTAAACAGGGTTTTGTGCCCTCCAATGTCTAGTCATGCCTGCCACATGTCCATAGAAGCATCTGCAGATACAGACAACACTAGCTCTTTGACTATAAACAGAGATGAGCAGTGAACCCTAGAGTCTGATACAACTGGCATTTGAGCAAGGGCGACCTTTACCTTTTCTAAAATGAATAATAAACCAATTATCAAGGCACCTACAATGGCCACAAGGCTGATGGGAACTGGATTCCACATCTGGACAGCACCAGATGTTGTTGTTGTTGGTTTTTTTTTTTTTGGGGGGGGATACTGGTCAAATGATACTAAGAGCAAGTATGTTATCTTTCCTGATTGTCTCATACTGTGTAAATGGCTAACATTTCTTTAAAATCTCTCACCAGCCAATTCCGTCTCTCTTACTACCCTCACCTCCTGGAGCCTTTCACAGAACTCCTGAAAAATGCTGTACAAGGTCCCTGCGAACATACCGTCCTTGGTGACTTCAAGCCTTACAAACCAGGCCAGCAATATGTCCCCTGTTATTTCATCCATGTAGTGAAGAAAGCAGATTGAGAATTATGCTTCAGACTACTCCAGCAAGCCTAGCATTTCCTTTCTATTGCTGGCTTGTCACCGTGACTAAGACAGTGAATGTTCATAGGAGCTGCATAAACCAAAAAAGGCAAAATTGGAAACAGTCCCTTCCCTCATCATCCTCTTTTCTCCAAAGGATCCAATCTAATTATAATCTGCTTCAGGAATGGAGGAGCTTTTGCTCAAATCAATGACCTTTGAGGGAATGCGGGGTTTTTTAAACTGCATTTAAATCATATACAAAGTTGCATTGCTTGTCTGTGTTGATTTTTGTTAAGTTTTTACTCTTTTGCCTAGAGCAGTGATGGCCAACCTTGGCACTCCAGGTGTTCTTGGACATCAATTCCCAGAAGCCCAAGTCAATGCACCTGCTGATCAGGGCTTCTGGGAAGTGACGTTCAAAAATATCTGGTGTGGCAAGGTTGGCCATCACTGGCCTAGAATTTGCATCCATATATGAGATTTCCTAATGACTATGGTTGTGCAATTTCTTTGTGGGTTGTGAGGGTAAGGCAAGATGGAAAGATTTGTTTATACCTTACCCCCAAATAATGGCTGTTGATTCTGTTAAATGAGGCTGCAGCCTAAGAACAGTGGGAGAGTCGCAGGTTCCTTATCCTTACTTAGGGTCTTAATTTGCACAAAAGCACTTATGCATAGGAAATGTATTTGTCACTGAGCATTCTCAATAACTATAGTGACTGCAGAATTTCTATTAATTTCAGTAGGCATTTGGCTGAGAGTTTTTTGATGCCTTGTGTCCAGCAATCTGCAAGGTGACAATTCTGTCATATAAATCATGGAAAAGCCTGACATCAGTTGCAAACTTTTTGGCAGGTCCACCACTGGTATTAAACAAAACATTTAAAACCTACATGAAACTTCCTCTCCATCAGGAGACGATCAGATATGTGGTTCTGGTTCAGGAAGTTCTAAAGTGAAATGTATTCACTGTTTATTGGCTTGAGTTTAGAGCTGATTTTGGAATGGTAACTGCTCCTTAGACTAGTTTGGGTGCTAATAAAAAGACATGCAACCCAGTTGATTGTGCTGAATATGTAAGTGGTTTTCTGTTTGAAGCATCTTAGTTAATCTCTTCCTTGCTTACATGGATACTTACATAAGAGAGATGCTGGCAGCAGATATGAAGGTAAACTGTTCAACACAGTGCATTTTTCCAACAGACCTCTAGTCAAAACCATTTGCTCTTTATGATTAAAGACAATTATTCATAAAGCCAAGATAATTTATCTTGGTATTCCAGGAGTGATGTTTTCAATGTGCTGGTAATGTTCTGTAACATTTTGCTTAATTAACCAAGCTAAATGAAACATGTAATAAAATGAAGTTGGATATCCTCCTGTATTTTTACACAAGGTTATAAACTTCCCTGAACTTCAAAACTGATACAAAAATCTTTGTAGTACAACTGGAAATGCCTGGCATGTCAGGAAACCTAAAAAATAAATCTCTAAACCATTCCTCCACGTCACAGGTAAATGGAGGATAACTTTGGCAACCTTCCTTAGGAAACTCTGCCAAGAGGTGTATGCAAGATATCAAGAAAGCTTTTTATTAATGTTAGAAGCCAGAATGCATAAAATAGCTTTTATAGATGGTTTACACAAGCCTCCCTAAATGAGTTATTAAAATTGGTATTTCTTTCAAGTTCCCCTTTTTTCAAAGACTCCCTTTTTGACATACCGTACTCTTCTGTTAGGAAGTTTTCCAAGCTGTAATATTTCCTTTGCATCTGGTTCATCCTAGAAGGATGAATAGATTTTATGACCTATTTAGCTCAAGATTAAGATGTCTGTGTTAATTAGCTTATGAGGCCTCTTGTAAGGATGCCTCTCCTTGCATGCCTTTAGGCTTTGCTAAAATGGTCATTTCTCATGATACGTTTAGCTTTACACTCCAAGCATGTTGGCCACACCTCTACCACACCAACGCCATTGCTAAACCACAACATATATGGCTACATCCCAAAGTCACAATGAGGATATAAGCCTATAATAATGAAATATTATAGATGACATAGGCAAGATGAAGCCTAGCACAATGCCAAGGGAGGCAATATGGGACTAAGACCAGGCACTGATTTATTTTAATCACTTAACTCATGGTTATTGTAGCTTGAACAAAAAATGGAAGCTAATTTGCTGCTTTTTTATTTCCTGTCTATTGGATCCAGAAAGTCTCACAGTAAAGAGTATTAGAGAAAACAAAAGCTTTATTTAGATACTTACATAGCTACTTTCCCTGGTTTCATAGGACCACATTATTTGCAAACCCAAGGTATTTTTCACTTCCGGTTGACCATTTTATATGTTGGCAATGGAACCATGCACAAATGATGGCTAGTGCTCATTAGGTCCAACTAAGCAACCATAACATCCATTTCCATTTTTCTTTTTTCTGACTCCACCAGATTGTGATTTGTTTCTCACCTGAATCCAATAGATTCTTCTAATGCCTTTCTTACATCTCCAGTGCCGATGGTATTCCCATGCTAAAATGTATTCCAAATTAGTACGGTCATGCAGTTCTAGTCACCTGTGTTCCTTTCAAGCTCAGCTGATTGTTTATTCAAGTAGCAAACTGCTTTTGGATCAATTTGTATCTAAGCAGTTCAGACTCAGAAACAGAAGGCTGGAGTGTTGTTGCAGCTTCTACAAAATCCTCCATGGTCAGGATGAACTCTGAATTCTCAGTATCAAGCCCTGCAGAAGGAGAGCAAAATCATTTGAAAAAATTAAGTCACTTTAGGTATAGTCAATGTTGTACATACAGCCAGATTGCTCCTAGGTAGACGGCAAAAGGAAGAGATTTTGCAAGTATTCTATCTAAATAAAGAAAAAGGGTTGTTGGAAAACAATTATAGACGTTTCCTCTTTCCAAGGCTCAAGAGTTTCACTTCTGGTTTCTTCTCATATCCCATTTCTTGGGAAGGTGTATTTTCAAACTATGGCCATTGTCCCCCACCATATTCCCAGTCCATTTAAGTCTGACACTGGACAACAATATTAAATTTTGCCAAATGCTCAAACATGAATTTTATTAAACTAAGAAATCATCTCTGTCTTTTCGCTGGGCATGAATGCAGGTATACAATATGTAGTTCATTGGGTGTACTTTCACTTCTTCCTTGTCTAGGCCAGACGTGAAACTGCCAAAATGAAGACACCTTTTGGTGAGGTCATTCCGCAGTTCCTTTCACCCAACCTATTCTGAGAAACATTAGCCGGCAACACAAGTCTACCATTATCAGGGTATGTCCGATTGTGATTCAAAAATACCACAAACTGAGAAGACTCTTTCTGTGTACCCCTGTACTTTCACTGAAGACAATTCATGTACAACCTTCTTTTACTAGATCTTTTCCATCATCACGTCTTGTTCATATGTTGTTCATTTTCAATTTTTGCAGCTTAGCTGGCAGTTGCCAATCTAGGCTGGTTCCTTACCGTCCTCTATCCATTCCACTTTTCTTTTGATTGCAGACATCATAGTGTCTGAACACAGTGCATACAAATCTGCACCTGTTAGCTGTTTGGGACATTTGTCAAGGATCTGAAGGAGATTCACTGAAGGATCCAATTTAAACCTGCCAGATAAAAATTTAGCCAAGGGTTAGTATCACAGCCCCACTAGGCGAGAGCCTTGTTGGGGCACGAGGGCTTGAGCAGTCTAACTAGGCATAGTTGCCCATCTCTTGTCAATAAAGATCGCCCTTGCTCGAAAACCAGTCTTATCCGACTCTAGGGTTCAGTGCTCAACTCTGTTTATAGCCAAAGACCCAGCGCTGTCTGTGGCAGGCATATCTCAACACAAGTGTACGGAACACTGCTTCCCTTCCCACCAAAGTAGTACCTATTTATCTACTTGCAATTTCTTGCTTTCAAACGGCTAGGTTGGCAGGAGCTGGGGCAGAGCTGGGAGCTCACTCTGTCATGGGAATCGAACTCCGACCTTCCAGCCAGCGAGTTCAGCATCTTAACCACTTGAGCCACCAATGTCCTGGTCAATGATGTTAGGCCGGGACTAAAACTCACCAAAGTGTCCTCCATTGGATTCCTTAGGCCAGATGAAAGCGGAGGGCACGTGTCCTGGTCTGCCTAGCCAGCAGGTGATATATCCAAATGGCTAAAAACTCACAAGCAAATGGACTTGATTTCTCAGGTCTGTTTGCATGGGCAGAATATTATAGCAGAGATTTCTACCAGTACATGGACTCCTCGCTGAATAACGATTCCAAGGTATTCAAGGTAGTATCACAGAGAGGTTGGCAATCTACTTAAGAAGCTAATGACCAATCAGTAAAAATCTCCAATTTCAGTCTATGTTGCCATTGGGGTCTGGTGAAATAATAATAATAATAATAATAATAATAATAATAATAATAATAATAATAATAATAATAATAATAATAATAATAATAATAATAATAATAATAATAATAATAATGTTCACATTTATATTTGTTGCTTGCTGGCTTGAGTGTATCAGTGGACTGTGGGTTGATTAAAAATAAAAATAATAAATTACACCAGAAGCAAGAATAGGAGGAATAGCGAAGAGAAAGTGCACAAGCAAAGTGCTGGTTTACAACCCTTGAAAACAGTTTAAATAAGGAATTCCCAGACTACGGCCTGTGGGCCAGATCCAGCCCCCAATGCAATTCATCTGGCTCACACTGCCCTCACTGCTCCTGGAAGCAGAAGTAAAATGCGCCCACACATGTGCAAAAAATTGCCGTAAATGACCTGCACAGCATTCTGCACAAACACAGGCATGTTTTACTTCCATTTCCGAGTGGGATGAACCACATGACCGGCCCAAGGCCCAAAAAGTTTGGGAACCCCTGGTTTAAATGATCATTTGAATTAATGCAACAAATTGCAGTGGTCTGCACAATTGTGCTACGCGTGGGATACTGTTTTCTGCTCAGCACAAACTTGTCTTCACCAGGAGTGCAAACAGATCATTTGAAAGAAGTACTAGGGATATAAAATTCTCCATTTAAAAATTGTGGAGCCTTTCTGCACTATTTTTATGCTAGTGGAGGCAGAGTAGAAGGCACTCACTTTCTGGTAATGGCAGTTAGTACTTGCAGTTGAGAGTTTCGGTCTTCATTTATCCCAACATAGACCAGCTTATCAAATCTATCAAACAAATAGAAAATAACCTATAAACAAATCAGTATTATCCAACATAGATACCACAGCCCAGGTATCTAGAAATTGCATGAAAATCCCATGATGATCCAAGAATATTTCTTATCAGCTACTCAGATATATGAAGTTTCTTTTCCTAAAGACTAACTGCTAGAGTAAATTTGCTTGCTTTCAACATCTGGGCAAAAATAGTCAGATGCATCAAACTTCAACTAAACTAAGACTGGCTTCAAAATTCCTAATAAGTTGAGACGCCTGTATTGTATTGTATTGTATTGTATTGTATTCTGAGCCACTTTTGAGTACTGCATAAGCACTAGAAGGGTAAGAGAGCTTGCATAAATACACAAGTTTTCTTTTGTTAATATACAGGTCTATGTATAATCAATCAGTTTTTCTCAGTCTCTGCGACCCTGAATTATGAAGGCTTTCAAATCAGAGCAAGAGTTTAACACAGGAGTGCCCAAAGTATGGCCCGCAGGCCAAATCCGGCCTGTACTGTCTTCACTGATCCTGGAAGCAGAAGTAAACTGTGCATGCACATTTTACTTCTGCTTCCGGGTGGGAGGAACCACATGACTGGCATGCTCGACCACATGACCAGCCCGTGGCCTGAAAAGTTTGGGCACCCCTGGTTTAACACTTTGTGGAAAATAAAGAATATATCTAGTAACAAAAAAGCAAGGAAGAATAAATTGACTACTTTGTATCAGGAAATATCTCACTTTTGGCAGACCTTTTTCTCTCTTTACGAAATATTTTGCCACACACAACAATAGGGGTAAAGATCCTATTCTTGGCCTTTGTAACCTGAGACAAATCAAGTATCAAAGAGGTAATAAATGGGAAGTATGCAAATACAGTGCTAATTTATGGTTGGTTTGTGCTGCCTCAGTTACAGCAGTTCTTCATGAAAGCAAGATGGATGTAATAACAGAAGTAAACCCAAACAGCTAGGATCATACCTGCCTGGCCGGAGCAATGCTGAATCCAGAAGATCTGGTCTGTTTGTAGCTCCAATGACAAACACATCTTGCAAAGAATGAAGCCCATCGAGTTCTGCTAGTAGCTGAGAAACCACTCTGTCAATAGAAAGACAAAGCAGACATAAATCCAAGTGTACTTAGCAAACAGGCTGACGTGTTAATCTAAAGGGTGCATACCCAAATAACTGGTTCAGGTATATATACTAGCTCCTAACTCTCCAAAATATAGAAGCATCCCATAGTAGCTGTTGTACATAATTGAATGCAGTACTTTCAAGAGAATCAGCTTGCACAAACCAAGTGGTACGTGGGGGTTGCACAAATGCAGTGTAGTAAAAAATAAACCCACAGAACAGACCAAGTTTTAAAAGTAAAGTAAAATGTCCCCACCACATTTCAGAAACAATTCTTTTTCTCATGCCGAATCTGATTATGAATATTGGTGATCATCATGGTGATCAGCCATGAAGACTGTTCCGCAAATATAATGCAGAGGTGCTTCATCTGCATTCTGCATTGCAGCATCATACCCATACCACTGATCCAGCTCCGCAAGTCATTTTCTGGTCCTGAACCCTTTTGGCACACAAAATCCTCCTTGGCCCCAGGCCGGTATTGATGAAGCTGCTGCCCTCCATCAAGATGGGTTCAAGTGGGATTTAATCCACTTGGAGAACATCACCCTTTCCTGTGGACTTCACCAAGACCACTAGTCCTCAAGATTGTCAGGTTAATTAACCGCCGCCTGACGCTCAGCACTGAGTCAGACAGTATGGTCTACTCTATTACCATAGCAGGATAACCTGGCCAGACTAACTCAGAAACAACATCATATATAACATATATATCACAATTTTTTGGAATAGTAGCCATGTTAGTCTATGGTTCAGGCATATCAGAAAACAAAACAAACAAAATAAAATAAAAACAAAATAAAAAACACTGTAGCACTTTAAAGACTAACTGCTTTATTTTTATTGTTAGCTTTCGTAGATCAAGTCCACTTCTTCAGACAAAGAGTGAAACTTACAGGCATGGTTTTTATACACCAAATTCAGAGGGTCAAAGGGAGATGGGTGTGGTCAAGCAAGATGACAGACAAGCAAGCACAACAATAAAAACCATGCCTGTAAGTTTCACTCTTTGTCTGAAGAAGTGGACTTGATCCACGAAAGCTAACAATAAAAATAAAGCAGTTAGTCTTTAAAGTGCTACAGCATTTTTTATTTTATTTTTATTTTGTTTTCTGATATATATCACAGTGTTCTAGATGTTGGGGGAGTCCAATTTTTATGTAATGCCCACCCAGAACACATAGATAGTTAAAGGAAAGTTTAAAAGTCAGCATGGCCATGGGGCAGAATAAGCCACCTCTAAAAGCGGTGTAGAAATAAAATACAATATTGTGTAAGGAAGACACCCAAGCACTCCTTAACAGAAAGTGACAGAAAGCACTCACCTATCCATTACACCTCCTGAATCTCCACTCCAACCACGACTGGGTGCCAAGGAGTCAAGCTCATCAAAAAAGATAATGCAAGGAGCAGCTGCCCTAGCTCTGGCAAACACTGAGAAAAGAGAGATTGCACATTTTTGCAAATATGCTAAAACCAACAGCATATATAATCATTACTACAAATGAAAAATCATTCTGCATTCCTTTTCACTGGAAATGCATTCTAAGATGCACACTGTCACCCATTGAAAAGCATTGGGAGACATGTGACTGCATGAGCAGAATGGGGGAAACTGGAGTGATGGGACTTTTTCAGGTTAGGAGAACTGCGGTGGCTTAGTGGTTAAGATGCTGAACTTGATGATTGGAAGGTAGGCAGGTCAGTAGTTCGAGACCTGAATGCTGCATGATGGAGTGAGCTCCTGTCTCTGTCCCAGCTCCTGCCAACCTAGTAGTTTGAAAGCAATAAATTGCAAGTACATAAATAGGTACCACTTTGGTGGGAAGGTAAACAGCATTCCATGCATTCTGATGTCCAGTCATGCCTGCAACATGTGCACGGAAACGTCTGCAGATGCAGACAGCACTGGTTCTTTGGCTATAAACAGAGATGAGCACTGAACCTTACAGTCAGATACGATTGGCTTTCGAGTGAGGACAAATTTTACCTTTTACGAATTTTACCCTTTAATGAACCAAAAAGCAGCCCAGCACTACAGCAATCAGTCACCATGCTTCTATAAGCTAGAAGCTAAAACACAAGTAAGGAACCACAATGATCAGTGCAAAAAATTTATACAACATCTTATGAGATGTTATATATGTATTACTTTTTGAAGTTGAATTGAATTATGGTAGCATAGTAACGAGAGTATGCAACAGAACCTCCAACACACCTAACAACTGCATGCCTTTGTGGTAAGTATGAGACACATGGTACTGTGTGTGATGTGCACAAGAGAAGATCCAGGACACTTTGGTCAACATTACTCAAGCAGCAATTCACTGTAATTAGAAGTGTCTGGAGGCTGATGGCAACCACTTCAACACCTCCTGTCATTGCAGAAATCAAATGTGACTTGTATTCATCTTTTGCTATATGGCTCAAGTGGCTAAGATGCTGACTGGAAGGCGGGAGGTCAGCAGTTTGATTCCCGAGTACTGCAGGACAGAATGAGCTCCCATCTTTGTCCTAGCACCTGCCAACCTGGCAGTTTGAAAGCAAGAAATTGCAAGTAGATAAATAGGGACCACTTTGGTGGGACGATAAACAGCATTCCGTGTGCCTGCCACATGACCACGGAAATGTCTGCAGAAGTAGACAGCGCTGGCTCTTCGGCTTTGAAACAGAGATGAGCACTGAACCCTAGAATCAGATAAGACTAGCTTTCAAGCAAGAGAAAACTTTACCTTTATTATATTGAGCTTTATTATATATTATATATTGAGTATTACAAATTTAGTACAATGTTCCTTTCTTAAAATGTGTATACATTTTTGGTATGTTCTGTATATGCAATTTGCAAATGTGTACTAATAGATGCAACAGAAAATCCATCCACATCTTAACAAGAGTAAGCACTCTGACCAAGTTCTACTTCTTTTTAAGACCAGCTGTTTACAAAGAAGCTTTGCCCACCAAATTGAGAACTGCAAGGGAACATTAGAGCTCCACACTAACCTTCACGCACATTTCCTTCACTCTGCCCAACATACATGTTTATGAGCTCAGGGCCCTTCACACTGAAAAAAGAGAATACCCAGAGTTGTTATCCCCATAATTCTGTGCCCAGGTTCTTCTAATTGTGGGATCTACGTAAGACTCACCTGAGGAATGTCATGGTGCATTCTGTTGCTACAGCTTTAGCTAGTAAGGTCTTTCCTGTTCCAGGAGGGCCGTACAGCAAAAGTCCAGAGCGACGAAGGCCTAAAGACAGTAATTCTGGGTGTTCAAGGGGAAGCTGAATGGTGTCCAAGATCTCCTTCTTCACATCCTGGAGCCCACCTATATCTTGCCAGGTGACAGAGGGTATCTGTAACAAGAGAACAGGCTTGTAACTTAAAAATGCCACAGCCACACTGAATAACCCAGAACTTCCAAACTACAGTGGAACCTCAGTTAATGTAATTAATGCGTTCCCTGGGATGTTTCTTACAGTGATAATTACTTTAGCTGAATTTCCCATAGGAATGCACTGAATACAATTCTCCACACAAATGCACTGAAAACCAAAATACAGTACTTTAACCAAAATGCTGTTTCACATAGGAATGCATTGAAAACCAATTAATCCGTTCTGAAAAAATTCCGTAAAGCAAACTATTATTTTCTATGGATTTCCTTTTGTTATGTGATTTTTATGTTAACTGAGCTGTTTGTTAACTGAGGTTTCACTGCACTGCTTCATATGTCACTCTCAAAACAAAGACACTGGCCTATTAAATCCCCTGAATCATAAAAGTACAGTAAAACCCTGGGTTCAAACTGCCTCGGTTTAAGTTTGCTGTAGTTTATAATGGCAAATCCTATGGAAATGCCGTCCTGGTTTACAAATTTTCAATGTACAGTCAAACCTCGCATAAAGAGTGTTTCGCTTAAAGAGCAGCATTTTCTCTGAATGTTTGTTTCGCTTAACAAATAAAACCAACCAAAAACTCGCTTAACAAATAAATCAGGGTTCACAATCCCCCCCACAATTGGTCATTTACAATGGTGTTTCGCTTAAAGAGCAATCCCGTGGAACGCATTATGCTCTTTAAGCAAGGCACCACTGTACAGTAATACCTCGGATAACGCTTGCATCGGATAACGCTAGAATTTGACAATGGTGTAAATTTTTTGGGGAAAATTTGCATTGGATAATGATCTCTTAGCGTTATTCAATGCAATCGTCTGCGGGGGCAGGGGGGCTGGAAAGGCGATGGGGGGGACTGAGGGTGATTGCTGGGTTTGTCCCCTGAAGCACCCCCCAGCTAGCAATCCCTGTGGCAGGGGGGGTGCTTCGGGGGATACTCCATGGCCACGCGGGTTGTCCCTGAACCCCCCCCCCAGCCCCAGCGATCGCTAGCTGGGGCTGGGGGGTGTTTCAGGGGACAAACCGTACGGCTGCGCGGGTTCTCCCTGAAGTCAAGCTCAGTCCCTGCGATCGCTAGCCAGAGCTGAGCTTGACTTTGGGGACAACCCTTGCAGCCACACGGGTTCTCCCAGAAGTCAAATTGAACCCAGGCTGGCGATCGCTAGCCAGGGATGAGCTTGACTTGGGCGACAACCCACATGGCAGCGCGGGTTGTCGCCAAAGTCAAGCTGAGCCCCGGCTAGCGATTGGGTGACAACCTGCGCAGCCAGGAACCAAGTCATAATGTTATCCGAGGTATTACTGTATTTTCCCTCTGGTTTACAACGATCAATTCAGGATCGGTTTTTTCCCCATGCATCTCTATGGATACTGTATTTCGGTTTACAATTTTTTTTGGGTTACAATGGAGGCTGTTGGAACAAACCTCTGTCGTAACCCAGGGTTTTACTTTACTCCATTTTATCTTGTCCCCTGACTGTTACCATTCTTATTACACAATAATAAGAGATCTTGGTGGGACAGTGGCTAGACTACTGTACTGCAGCAAAAATGTTGTGAGTTCAATCCTGATGGGAACCAAGATTAACTCAGCCTTCCATCCTTCCATAGTCGGTAAATTGAATACCCAGCATGTTGGGGCACAATGCTAATTAACTTGTGACCCACTGAGAGAGTGCACTAAGCACTATGGGGCAGTACAGAAGTGTTATTGCTATTGCTACAATCCTCTCCATTTCCAAGTTGCCACTGGTCTTCACAAGGAATCATCTACCTTGCAATGTTGCTGTCCCACATATAATGGTGTCTCTCCCGTATATACCTGCTCACAACTTAATTATCAGACAGTGATATTACAGCAACATATTCCCTCCTTTTATATGCTAGGAAATAGAAGAGGACCCAAACTGTTTCTGGAAATTCCTATTCAAGGAGCCTCTAGTTGCTAACAAATGCAAAGAAATAAAATCAGAGTGGTCAACACTGAAAGGACTAGAAGAAGTAATATTCTGCCCATGAGATCCACTGTAGTCACCATTACCTCCAAAAAAGGAATAAAAAATACAAACAAAAATACAAAAATTATCAGTTGGAAATAGTAAGAACCCCATTTCCATTAGGGCTGTTGTTTCAGGTCCCTGCAATCTGTTTTATTGCAAAACTCTTCCTGGAGACTTTCAGGATTAGAAAATGTCTTTTTTGGCATAAAAATGTGTTTTGGTAGGAGGCATTAACAGCCTTGGGAATTAGAACACACAATTAGAAGCTACTGCTGAATTGTTTTCTGTACTCTACTAATTAATCTGCTGTACTAGACTTTGAGAACTCTCATTAGTAATGTAACTCTGAGATTTTATATACTGCCAGATAACTCAGAAATAAGCTTTACTTAAAGAAGCACAATGTATAGAATCTTTACCAGAGACCTATCCCATTTACTGCAATCTATTCATCAAAACAGGACAGGAGGACCACACACTTCGCTTAATTATTACAACCAGTTGACTCAAATATGAATACTTTTCCTTGTGTGGTTCACACCTTTGGGGCTCCTATTGCTTGTGAATGAGCATCATGCAGCTTATCCAGTGCAACAGTGAAATCTTCTGCTAGAAGAGGGAAGCCAGCAGCACAAAAATCATGCTCTTCCTCGTCACACAGTCCTCCCAGGAAGCTGGTAAAGACAAAAGAGAAAGTTGACTGCAACCGTTTTGGTAACTACCAGAGGTTGATTGGACTGAAGGTCTCTAAATTCTAGAGGTGAGCTGCTGATGTACTTCAAAGAAAGTGTTCCTCATTTTTCAATGGTAATCTGAGCCAAAACAGCATTTAGAAAACTAACTGTTGAGATGCACTCTGCTAATGATATCTCTGAAGTGCAGCAAGAAACATAATCAGTCCACGTGTGCATAGCAAAATGAATCTAAGTCAGACATTATTCATCTGCACTACATGAGTTGTGCTTGATGACTAAGGACCTCAGAGTGAAAGCAAGCTGGCTGTGATTTCACTGATCTCACAGTGTGATTGATTTTGACATCACCACATTCACTATTTATTGAATTTTCATCCCACCTCTCCAGTAAAAATGATAGCACTCAAGGCAGCTAACAAATATCATCGAAAATTAAAAATGGGGATAGTGGCCTCAGATATCTTTAAAGTACAGTACTGTATTTCATTCAATGTAGCGGCTAGCTTAAAGAAGGTGATAGAAATAATGGGGTTTAAAGAATGATTTTAAATAATTATAGCAAAGTAATCACACTTATATACCACCCATAGCGCTTACTCTCTGGGTGGTTCACAACTGAATTTTTGCCCCCAAGATGTTGGATACTCATTTTACCAACTATGGAAAGATGGAAGGCTGAGTCAATCTTTGTTCCTGTCAGGATGGACTTCACAACATTTTGGCTGCAGTACAGCAATTTAGCCACTGCCCCACCAGGGCTCTTTTTATTGTGTAATAAGAATGGTAACAGTCTGGATTATTCAGGGTGACTGGTTTTAGAATTTTTGTTACCTTAATCTTTTAGTATTTCACTTCTTATAATGTAAAGCAAAGCAAAGCAATCACACTTACATACCGCCCTATAGTGTTTAGTGCACTCTCTGGCTGATTCACAAGTTCATTAGCATTTTCCCCCTACATGCTAGGTACTCATTTTACCGACCTTGGAAGGTTGAGTCAACCTTGATTCCTCATCAGGATCGAATTCACAACCTTTTGATTAAAATACAGTAGTTTAACCACTGTGCCACCAGGGCTCTTAAAACAATTAAAGGTAAAGGTTTCCCTTGCTCGAAAGCCAGTCGTATCCGACTCTAGGAGTCAGTGATCATCTCTGTTTCTAAGCCGAAGAGCCAGCGCTGTCTGCTTCTGTAGACGTTTCCATGGTCATGTGGCAGGCATGACTAGACACCGGAGCGCATGGAACGCTGTTTACCTTCCCACCAAAGTGGTCCCTATTTATCTACAGTTGTACCTCACTTAAAGAGCATAATGTGTTCCACAGGATTGCTCTTTAAGCGAGTTTGCTCTTTAAGCAAAACACCATTGTAAATGACCAACTGTGGGGAGTACTGCAAACCCCAATTTATTTGTTAAGCAAGTTTTTGGTTGGTTTTATTTGTTAAGCAAAGCGAACATTCAGAGAAAATTCTGCTCTTTAAGCGAGTTACTCTTTAAGCGAAACGCTCTTTATGCGAGGTTTGACTGTACAGTACTTGCAATTTCTTGCTTTCGAACTGCTAGGTTGGCAGGAGCTGGGACAGAGACGGGAGCTCATTCCGTCCTGCAGTACTCGGGAATTGAACTGCTGACCATCCGCCTCCCAGTCAGCGTCTTAGTGACTTGAGCCACTGCAGTTACACTACAATTACACTGCAATTACAATTACACTACAAAAAATGTGGCCTCAGTGATAATAAATGATGGTATAACTCAGGGGTGGGCAACCTTTTTTTGCCCCCAAACAGCTGAGTGGGCCGGACCACGCCCCTGGAAGCGGGCACATTTATGGCTGAAATAAATGTGGCCATTTCTGCATTTACGTCAGCCGTGGGCATTTGCACATGCACATTTCGTGGCTGACGTAAACACACCCACTTCTACTTCTAGGTGCAAGAGAGATGGCAACGGGCCTGCTGGAATGGCGTTGCAGTGCAGATCCGGCCAATGGGCTGTAGGTTGGGAACCCCTGGTCTAAAATGTACAAAGCTCCAGCCTTCTAGAAGCACGCCTCTGAAAGTATGACATATTCATGAGACATTTCCTGAAGAGCATAACATCCTGACAGTTTCTCAATGAGATAAAATGTATCTTAGAGAAAGTGGGATTATATGGAAGTTGTTACATTACTAGGTAAAGGTCACCCTTGCGCTGGAAGCAAAACATGCCTTAAAAGAGTGTTTCCCTACAAGAATGTGGCATTTGACAAAGAAAAAAACCCTACCCTATAGATTTGAGATTTAGGTAAAGGTTGCCCTTGCTCGAAAGCCAGTCATATCCGATTCTAGGGTTCTGTGCTCATCTCTGTTTATAACCAAACAGCCAGTGCTGTCTGTTCGCAGACATTTCCATTTACATGTGGCAGGCATGCCTCAACACCTGAGTCCATGGAACACTGTTTACCTTTCCACCAAAGTGGTCCCTATTTACCTACTTGCAATTTCTTGCTTTCAAACTGCTAGGTTGGCAGGAGCCGCGACAGAGACGGGAGCTCATTCTGTCATGCAGTACTCGGGTTCTCAACTGCTGACCTTCCACCTCCCAGTCAGCATCTTAACCATTTGAGCCACTGCAGTCCCACATCAACTGAGAAAAAAATGCTCCCAAACAGCAGCAGATTGAGAATCAAGTGAAGACGACGCTCCCTCCCTCCGGGCCCTGCCATCTTGCCCGGAGGTCGATAAAGACCGTCGACTGTGGGCAGTGAGAAAACACTTCCACCCTCTGGGCCCTGCCATCTCGCCCAGAGGAGAAGATTGCCATCAGCTGTGGGTGGTGAGTGGATGCTCCCGCCCTCCCTCCGTACCCTGCCATCTCGCCCAGAGGTCAATAAAGACCGTCGGCTGTGGTCAGTGAGTGGACGCTCCCTCCCTCTGGGCCCTTGCCATCTCGCCCAGAGGAGAAGATTGTGGGGCGAGAAGAGACCTTCAGCTGGGAGCGCCAAGACTCTTTCCACCTGTTGGTGCTCCCAGGCACCGCCTCCACGCCAGGCTCAAGAGACAGCTGGCCGGACTCGTCCCTGCCACCTCAGACTTCAGCCTGGCGGGGCGAGAGATTTAGACACTTTATATTGAACTGTACTCAATTGTATGTATTATATTACTGTATTTCTGTTGTATTTGTTTCCTTATGATTTTGTAACTGTGTATTGCATTTTTGTAAGCTACTTAGAGTCGCTGTTGCGAGCGGGGCGGGGTATAAGTTTAAATAAAAAAAGAAAAAGAAAAAAACAGCAAGTGGAACAGAACAAGAGAGGGAACAATCTATGAAAGCAAATATTTTACCTGGAAAGAATTAGAAAGCAAACATACAGAAGCTCTATCAATGTTAAGGATTTTACCAGGATCAACTAAGCCCCCCACCCCTCAAAGAGACACAAAGAAACTGAAGAGGTCTTTGTTTCTTGTGTTACTCCAAAGGCAGTCTATACCTTTCGTGACTAGCCTCAAGTTCTGAAAAATATATCCTGATCCCATCTACAAAGAACCGAAATATCATCTTTTAGCAAGGAAATAATTGTTCTCCAGTACCTTGTGTTCTGGATCCTTGTGTAGGCAGCATGGCTGCTTTGGGAAAGCAGAGCACAGAAATCTCCCAGAACAAAGCCCTAAAACCAAGGAATTAATATTAAAAAGTTTTTAAAAGAGCAATTAAAAAAACCCAAATGCTTTGTTTTCAGTCAAATTTCAAATAAATATATGGGGGGGGGGGAGTTTGAAGGAGGGCATGAAATTTTTATGTTTCTGATGAAAAACATTGCTGTAGAAGATTACACTTTTCTAAGAACTCTGGTAAAGTAGTTGTGTTTTGTTTTTTAAAGGAAAGGAAGTCATTCCTGGTACCAAAATATGATCTTCCAGCACAAGCAAGATTGGTCACTTGCTCATCTGTTTACCTGAAACAGACATTCTGTGTCAACTCTTTTACTTTCTTTAGTCTTGGTCTAGTAAAGGAGTTATCCATGTGTGGTCGCCTCCCCCCCCCCCAAATATTAATCATGTACCACAAAACTAAGTTTCTTTCTATACGATAAATGCAGTATTGTATTTATTTACATAGTTTATTTGGTTGTTAACTGTCCTGTCTGGTCTTTTGGCCAGAAGGGTGGTATACACATTGAACAAAACAAAATAAAAATATATAATAAACTTTTGTATGTCATGATTTTCATAAGCTCTTATCCAATTCAGGCTGTCATACTGACAACCTTTTTTAGGTTGTTATGAAGCATGTCACTCACTGCAGTTTGTCGAGCTAATTTGGTCAGGTTCACTTCTTGACCCAGTGGGATGCTGTCCATTAGCGTGCTCAAAATGGCCTTCCTCTCCTCTTCAGATGGTGCTTCAATTTTCACCTCATGAAGAAAAGCCATCTGCAAATCTGTAGGGACATCTCCAAGTTTGGACGTTGTGCCTATCACTAGGACAGGGTAACTGTTGAGAAACATGAAATTACATAGTCAACCATGATGTTTTGTTGGCGAAGAACTCTTTCCTTCATTCATTCGCTCGCTCACTCACTTTTTTCTATCTCACCCCAATTAGGTTAAAACACTACTCAAGATAGTCAACAACATTCAAAAATGATATAACAATACAGGACAACTCAAAATATAAACAAAGCACCATAATATCAATATAATATGTACTTCCCTTGGTGTGGGAGCCTTAACTCCCCCTAAATGGAAAAACTGTGTAGTCTGGGCATGAGTTGTCAAGGAGAGGTACCAAGGTCCTAACTGTTTAGTGCTTTATAAATTAAACCATTGCAACCCTGCCACAAGCCTCGTCACTGCATTTTGCACCTGCTGCAGCTTCCATACTATCTTCACAGGCAGTCCCACACAGAATGCATTACAGAAATAAAGCCTTGTTTGTTTGTTGCTTTTACTGTTGTTAGACAAGATATTAACAAATGAACACAAGAAAAAAAGATGTTTTAGATGAACATCAGAAAATTCTAGTAAGTTTATTTTTACCTAGTTTTGTTCTTCCTATCCAGAAGAAGATGCCTTAATGCAAGGATCACTCTGGAGTCCTCCCCAAGACCATCACGATCTCTTCCCAATAACTCTATATCTTTCATCAGCAAGACACAAGGGTTATAGAGTTCAGCCTGAGACAAGGCAGCATACAGCTTTGCTTCTGTAGATCCACTGGTGTCACCACACAGGCCAACACAATCTACCTACATACAGCCATAGAGAGAGACAACAATAAAAATTAAAAAATAAGAACAAAAATAACACTACCAATATTATAGATGTAGGCCAGCATTATAGATGTTCCTGAGTTGACTTAATATCAGACTTCATAATAAAAGTGAAATGCTATTCTTTCTGCCTGTACAAATAAAAGAAAATAACTGAGGGCAACACCTTCACGGGAAATAAAGAACAGAGAGAAGCAGAATAAGGCTCATTACATTGTGTTGTCATCATCATATCACATTATGGGGAAGACATCTGCCCTAACTCTGTCACTCACAGACACATTTGAAGAAAACTCCAGGAGTCAAAAAATGTTTCAAATGTTAAGAAATGACACACCTCAGAAATAGAAGCATTTGAAAGGGGGAAATACTTGTAAGAAAAGCACAAAACATTTCTTTCTTCATGGCTGGCCCCACTCACAATGATTTTTTAAAAATACATTTTGAAGTACAGTATAAGCAGTCTTTCTCTCAAATCATTCTTTCTTACACACATTAATACCCCAGTGACAAAATCTTATTGCCTTTTTCCTTGTGCAGTGAAGTCACAACAGTTAATTGAGGGAAATTAGCAAGATGCCCAGTCCTGCTCTTGGCTGCAGATCCAGCATCTTGCTAATCAACCTTAACTGGCTGCTGCAAATTCAGTATGGATATGTATGTGGGCAAAAGCAATATTTGTCTGTACACCGCCCAGTGTGGGAAATATTCCAGATGGGTGGTATAAAAATGTAATGAATGAATGAAAGGATGAATGAATAGCTTTTTGTCTTAAATATTCAGTTAAAAAACTCAGCCTACCTTGAGCAAATGGAGATTGAGACGGCTACAAGCAGCTCTGATGGCTGTTGTCTTTCCCACACCACTCGGTCCCGAAACAAGAAGGCTTCCAGTTCCATCTAATAAAGTTCCCCTACAATATAGAAATCAAAAACTTACTCCCTCCATTTTGCAAAAAAAAAAAAAAAACAAGTCATACTGCAGGATAACACATAATATATGGACCCAAAGGATCAAGGGAAACCTTTACCTAAAGGATAAAAAGAGATATGCCCTTTGTCTACAGGGAATAGTCTAGAAAACATTAATCACTTTTCCATCACTAGTTACACCTACTGATAGAAGGGTGACGGTTTCATAGCATTTTCTATGCACTAAGCTTAAATATGAATAACTTGAATTAACAGCACTGATTAGCAGTCCATACAGAGTAAAGCTTTAAGCTCCATCATTATTTAAGAACAAAATACAATAGTCACAGAGAACCCATTTGCAGTCTCCACAGTGATCTGTAGTAGTATGTCACGTGATGGAACCTGAAAAGAATGAACTGACTTACCTACTGTGTAAATGAGGGCCAAGGATGTCACAAAGTTGCTTCACTACATTGCACAGCCCAGCAGGTGACAAGCTGCTCCAAAAACCATAGGGATGTTGAGATGGCAAAGATGGAATGGCACTGTTAGTAGACCCCACCTACAAGACAAGGAATTTGAACATTCCCTCACAGAAACAGGACTTCTAAAGTCAGCCTACCAACACTTTTTACAGCAAAGATGAATATCCTGTAACAGAAATGGCCCTTGGCAGCCCTGTCAGAGTTTCTCAGTAGAGAAGATGATGTTTTCCTTATCCTTCTGGCAAGGAAAATAGAAGTTAGGTGTGTAGCATTTTCTTTTTTCTCAGCCAAAATTCTAACTATGAGGACAACTGGGCAAAAGGGTAATTGTACAACAATATTCCCTCATCGCTTGACATTTGTCACACAATGAGCCATGCAACTAATTCCCTAATCTGGAAAAGCTGAGGAGCAGAATGGCTGATCAACAGAGCAAGTAAATTCACTTGCACAAATGTTTACTTATACTGTGCAGGAGCAACAGAATTCTAGCCCTACAGTTTTTGAAGTGAGGCCCTAGAGCTGTGATGACCAACCTTGGCACTCCAGGTGTTCTTGAACTTTAAATCCCAGAAGCCCAAGTCAGCACTCCTACTGATCAGGGCTTCTGGAAGTTCAAGAACAGCTAGAGTGTCAAGGTTTGCCATCATTGCTACAGCGTAGAAAAAGACAATACTGTAGCATTTTTCTTTTGCCAAAGACACACTTCTTCAGGGGACTACAATCAGTAGTAGGAAGTGTCGTAAGTAGTAGTGAGTGGAGCAGAAATACAAGTTAACAGCGCCATTTCTTTTCTATCTCTTTCAATCCCTTTTCATTCCTTCCCCAAGTATTTGAATCAATTTTTTACAAAAGGTTTTATGAAACCAAGCCAGGGGTCACAAGTCTCACTCATTACTAATCTACACACCATCAGGACATGAGAGCCATCAGACCAAAGGCCTAATTGGTCCAGCATTCTGTTCACACAGTGGTCAGCCATCTACCTATGGAAAGCCCTTCGTGAGGATATGAGAACAACTGTTTCATATTCCCTGGAAAGTGATACAATAGGTGTTAGATATGGCTACCCGCTTGATGAACACCCACTGACAGTTCTATCCTCCATGTATTTATCTAAAACTCTTCAAATTAAAAGTCATCAATGTCTTCTGCAGTAAATTTAGAAGAGTTATAAATATTAGTACCAGAATGGAATCCTTACTTAATATAAGATGCCTTACCAGGAATAAAGAGGTATTCTGAGTATCAGCCAAATACCCAACACTTTGTTCTTTTCCTTCAGTTGGTAATACCTTTTTCACCTTGAAGTATAAATTTGACCACCTAAAGAAAGAGCAAAGAGTCTAAAACACCAATAAAAAATATATTGGCTTTAAAAATAATACAGTACATGTAATTAACAGAAATACTTAAAGAATTATATTATATTTTTTGGGAACTGAAGACTATGGAAATTTCCCAGTGGCTACTGAACCTATTTTTTGTGAAATGTATGGCCTTTAATTCCAAATAAACTTCTTAGGTTACAGCCTAGCTAGCTTAATGTTAGCAAAGACATAAAAAAGATATCCTCTGTTTAGAATGAATAAGCTACTGGTTTTCCAGAGCAGATCTCATTAGCAAATTATTTCAAAGCAATTCTAGAATAAACATTTTAAACAACTAAAAATCAAAAGTTCATTTCATCTTGTACTAGATGGATAACATACCTAAAAAACTTTTCTGAATTTTCTTCTAAGAAGTCGGGATGCCCAGTTGTTGGAATACTCAAAATATCATCCTCTTGGACTAGCCTACAAGAAAACAGCCACAGAAAAGAATAATTACAGTAGTTCCTGGATGAAAAGAGAAGATCTATCTGATCCTGAAATAGTTCGATAAAGATTAGAAGAAGCTATCAAAAATATTTGAAGTATTTTTCCTCCTCCTGATAGAAGTGATATAATAAGTCCTTTCAGATTCCTACTCTGGAGAGAACTAATGAGTAAATCTTACAGTCAGCTTCTTTCCAGCAAAGCGAAAAAGTAACATTTATCAACGTAGTAAAGGTAAAGGTTTCCCTTGCTTGAAAGCCAGTCGTATCCGACTCTAGGTCTCAGTGCTCATCTCTGTTTCTAAGCCGAAGAGCCAGCGCTGTCTGCTTCTGCAGACGTTTCCATGGTCATGTGGCAGGCATGACTAGACACCGGAGTGCATGGAACACTGTTACCTTCCCACCGAAGTGGTCCCTATTTATCTACTTGCATTTCTTGCTTTTGAACTGCTAGGTTGGCAGGAGCTGGGACAGAGACAGGAGCTCATTCCGTCCTGCAGTACTCGGGAATCGAACTGCTGACCTTCCGCCTCCCAGTCAGCGTCTTAGTGACTTGAGCCACTGGATAAAAAAGTGAAATATCCCTGCCTCTTAAGTCATATACTATATGTGATAACTACAACATTTGTAATTTTGCAGAACAATAACTTCAATGCAAGTTTCAAAAACATCAATATTCTTACTGATGCTTTGTGATTAGTTACTGCCTACAGGCTCCTGAAAAATGATGAGGCAACTCCACAGAGGTTGCCTGAGAGATAGGTCCCTCAGGACAGGCTTAATAGGAGAATGCTTGTATGCAAACTTTTGTAGCTTTCTGTGAGACAAAAGTCTGCAAGATTTCAGCTATCACAAAGTTCAGTGGTTGACAAAGTTCAGTGGTTGAAGAGGGCAATCTAAACATTGTCAGAACCAATTTTTCACCCTTCCAATTATTTAATGGAAAAACCTAAGTTTCTCAAGCTGACACATGGGTAACAAGGCCATGCCCCACTTATAGTGTGCTTATGCAGTAACCAAAAAGCACAAGAGCAAGATTATCCCTTAATCTCATAAATAGGAAAACAGATGTTGCCATCTTAACTAAAAGGCTAACCTTGGAGTTTGAAAGTGTTGGTAGAGAATTTGGTCATAGATCCCTCTGGTGTTGTACGTTGGTGAGGACACAATCTCTATATGTAGCTCCTTGGCAAAGGGTGGCACAGATAGCAAGGACCGACTTCCTTTTACCTCTTGCATGCCAGCAGCTTCCCCATATCTCTACAGACGACAAACAGCCCTATTCTGTTTTAATTCTGTGATACGGATTCAGTAACTAGGAGGTAAAATATCAAATTTCTGCAGCTACAACTGGCAATTATGTTCCAGTCTTAAATATGCCCATCCTGTAATCAACTAGAAAAAAACCAATTCTCCCCTCTCTGTTAAAGTCATTTAACATTGCTTTATATTTGAACTTTTATGATTGTATATTTAGATTTAATATACTGTCAATATAACTACAGTGTATTTGCATTTTTGTGCATCATATTCTTCCTACCACACGGCTTACAAATCCCTCCACCTTTCTTCAGGTCCCAGGTACATCTTTCAATCTCCTATCAAGGATATAAAAAATAGAAGTATGTGGAGGAGGGGATGAAGCAATCCCACTGCACAAGAGGGCATTAATTCATAAAGAGCCCTGGTGGCACAGTGGTCAAGCTGCTGTACAGCTTCCAAAACATTGTGAGTTTGACTCAGCCTTCCATCCTTTCAAGGTCAGTAAAATGAGTACTCAGCATGTTGACAGGGATCAAAGTTGACTCAGCCTTCGGTCCTTCTGGGATCAGTAAAATGAGTAACCAGCATGTTGGGGGCAAAATACTAATTAACTTGTGAACCAGCAAAAGAGTGCAATACGCGCTATGGGGCAGTATATAAGTGTAATTGCTATGTCACATGTACAGCCAATCCTCTGTAATACATGTGTATAAATACAAAGGAGAAAAATCTAACTGAGAAAAACTACCTTTAAAAAATCTACATAGTGGTTTTTATCATCTGACATAATATCCATCACAGAACAGGTCATGCACTTCATTTTCAAATCAGGGCACAACTGACTGCAATAAACAACAACCCTGCTTTGGGGGTTGAGGGATCTTATGCTATTACCCTCAAACAATTTAATTCAAGTCAACAGGATTCTGGCCATTGTAATTAAATGGCAGGTGCTTTCCATTTATTCAAGTGCACATCTGTGAATGGAACACATCAGCTTCCTTACAAAGATGGACATCAACAGGGCTTAGAGGAGAACCAAAGTAAGTTTTTCTGAAATCCTGACTAGGGAGGGGGAAATGATTCAATGTACTCTATTTACTTTTGCCTATAAAAATATTTATTTATTTGTTCAGATTTATATTGACACCCACTTGCAATTTTTCTCATGTTTAAATCTGCTAAGAAAAACACACAAAAAACCATGCATGTGTTTGAAAAATATATGGAAATATGTTACTGAACTGGAAATTATATAGAAATGTATACAGTACAAGGAGAAGCTATTAATATGCAAATATGTTCAATGGCATCTCATGAATTTTTTTCCAGAATGGAAAAGGATTGCCTTGCAACCCACTTCAGAAAAAGGGGGGACGACGACAAGAATGCTGGTAGGATTCTAAGAAACACAACAGAAATGAGATTGACAAATTATATACAGTATGCTTAACCTTGACTGTAGATCTGTCTACAGCAGGGGTGGCCAAACTACAGTGCACGGGCTGGACCTGGCCTGCAATACCAAATCATACAACCCTCACCACTACCAGAAGCAGAAATAAAATGCACCTGCGCATGATGCTGCCATAAATGTACTCACGGCTGTCGTAAACTCGTTTACGACAGCCACAGACACGTTTTACAGTGGAAGGAACCGTATGACCAGCCCACTCAACTGACCGACCTGCAGCACAAAATGTTTGGCCACCCCTGCTCTAAAGGTTGTCCCCCTGCAACCACAGGTCCTTTTTTCTGTGGTTTAAGTTTTTCATGGCTCCAAAATATTCAATTAAAAATACCTGAAATACATTACAGTAAAACCCCACTTTACAACACTGGTCTGTTCCGACAGCCTTCATCGTAAACAAAAAAAATCGTAAACCGAAGCACGTTTCCCCAAAGAGATACACTGAAAAATAAAAAATGGTCCTGACAGGTCCAAAGTAGTAAAAAAAAAACCAACACAAAAATCCAAAAAATGCCAGACACAATTGTCCCCCGCCACAAAAGGGACGAAATGAGCTCCCTACCTTTTCCATACTGCTGCCCTTCAGGGAGGTACGCGTTCCTGGCTGCAGCACCACACAAGGAGCTTGGACGAAGGCCAGAACCAAGCACATATGGTCCCCACACTCTCCTGCTGCCGGAAGAAGCGGTGGACAGTGTGGAAACAGCAGCAAAAATGCCACCAGTGGCACCGTTGCCACAGTAATTGATGAATCACGACTTCCAGCAGTGGGGGCAGGCACCATTTTAGACTCTAAAATGGCACAGGGCCACAATTTTAGAGTCTAAAATGGTGCTGGGGATCTATTATTAATTAATTTATTTTACAGACTTATATGCCGCCCTCTACAATGTAATGTTTAGAAAGAATGGATTGTGTTTTACAGTAGCCATTTTGTTAGCATGCATGTGTAGAACAGTTTCTCAACCTTTTAAAGCTGGGGGCTGGATCACACCCCCTCAGACTGTTTGCGGCAGGTGGCGGGGGAGGGGAGACTTGCCCACCACCACTCCCCACCACCACCAGTCAGGCCCGCCAACACTCCCCCAGGCCATCAATTGAGCCCACCAACACTCTCCTGACACTGCTGTCACCGTTTCCCTGCTTACCAGTTTGCCATGAGTGAAGGAGGAGTCCTGACTGTCCTTGGCCATGATCAGCCAGAGCGGCCCCCAGGAAAGACGTGGGTGGCTGCAGGCGGCTTCCGCGTCCACTGCCACCACCTCAATCCTTCTCTCCTCCGCTTGGCTTGGTGTGTCCCTAATGCTGCTCCATAGTAAGGTGGATGTTGTAAGCCTTCTTACCACATCTGCCCTGCTATGGAGCGTTGTTAGGGAAGCACCAAGCTAAGCGGAGGGAACAAGGACGGCAGGGAGGGCCAGAAGGAATGGTGCTGTGGGCCAGATTTGGCCCATGGGCTGTAGGATGACAACCCCTGATGTAGAATGATAGTGGCATTTGTATACACAACCTTCAATGATTAAGGTATATGTGGCTAAATATCGGGTTTGCTGGTTTCAGTTATCTGTGGACGCTCTCGGAATGGATCTTCCAGGGACACGAGGGGAGTGGGGTGACCTATACAATCATAAATATGTAACTTACAGACTCAAGTTAACATGTTTGTCCCATTTAATCCATGTCCAGATCTTCTATAAATTCAATCTTTAAGTGACATTTTTCATTTGGGGGTATTGTACAAAGATTGCTGCCCAGAGGAATAGTACAACTTTAAGGCCCTGCAAGTGTTTTGAACACAGGTGTCCATAATAGAGCATCAAACTGATTGCCAGGCTGTGCATGCCTTGTCCACGTGCTCATGTAACAGCCCAGCTGTGGCTGATTAGAGAATCTGCCCAGCAACACCAGGGTACAACTGTGGCCCTCTGGGAAGGGTCTATGTTGGAGGTTATCATACTGAGGAGTCTGTTGTACTGAAGACTAGGACTGAGCTACTGAGAGAGAGTCTACAGACAGAGACTGCTGAAGGAGGTCCTGCTGTTGTTGAGAGCTTCTTCAACTGAGAAGAACTGCTAAAGATCACCAGGACTCTTTGCATGCTCCTGGGATTGGAGCCAACAGAGGAATCCAAGCTGTCTACCTACTGTGGGGCTTGGAGTGAGAGAGACTGTTGTATATAGAACTGGTGTATGTCTGTCTTCCCCTCACTGTAAGTAAAGCGCACCTTTCCACTGAAGGCATATGTGTGTGTGTCACTGCACTAAAGGCTTTCGCTGTGTAACAGCTTAAAAGTGCTACTCTGCTAATGAGACACACATATCGCTAGGGGAATCCCTGAAAATCTCTATTAATTATTCTATTTGATTCCTCACTGTCTTTCAGATATAATGCTACTTAATTCATTAACACCTCACTTTCATTCCCATATGTCCAAAGTAAAGAAAGAACCAAAGCAGACTCTTTGACTCAAAAAAAAATGAGTCCATCTTTTAAAAAGCTTTAAGACACTACTGACTTAAGAAACCAGCATTACTTGTAAGTAAATCCCCAAAAGGTACTAGTCTGCTTGCCTATGCACAGGCAAGCAAGTAATTTCTGATTTACAGAAATAGGACATTTCCAGGAGGAGCACCATCTGTTTCCATATTTACTCCTCCACACAGGGGACACTCACCTGGATTTTAAGAAGGCTGCCCTCCAAGGGATCGCAGGACAAATTGAAAGCCAAAGTGCCAGAGATCAGCGCTATTTCCCGTGGGAAAGTATCTTCTTCCCCTTTGGCTCGGCGTTGCCCGTCTTCGAAGTCTCCAAGAGGAAAATACCACTGAGGGTCCAGGACTCGCACAACGGCCAAGTGCCCGGTCCGGTTCCCGGGAGGGGAGTCCACCTCTTGCCCCCTGACAGTCACCCATTCCCCTTGGAAGAGGCCCAGGCTGTGCAAACAGCCTCGAGCCACCCACAGCGTCTCGGCCTCCCCGCTGCATAAGGCGGGAGGGCCGCGCTTCGCCTTCACCAGCCGCTCGCCGGCGTGAGCCCAGCCGGAGACGAGAGGAGGAGGAGGAGGAAGAGGACGCCGCGACTCCCGGCGACTGCGGTTTCCCCCGCCGCTTCTCAGCTCCGTCACGGCCAAGCGAGTGCCGGCGCTCAACAAGCCTTGCAAGGTGGGCCGGGACTCCAGGACCTGCAAGCCCGAGCCCGGCAGGGTCTCTCCGCGCCGTACTAAGACGTTGGAGCTGGAGCCCAGCCCCGGCCGCGGAGCCCGGCCCGGCCCCACCGCCGCCCCTCCCAGCAAGACCCACCCGAGCAACGGCGGCCTCCTCACCGGCCAGACCCGCACCCGCCTCCCCGCGGCCAGGCCCAGTTGCCTCAGGAAGGCCCGGCTCAACCACAGCTCCAGCCCTGAGGCGGCTTCGGCCTCAGACAGCGTCGCGCACAGCAGCACCGGCTGCGCCTCTACCCCCGCCGGACGCAGAGCCAAGACGAAGGCCCTGTTGAGCCCCGCCGCCGAGGCCCACTCGACGCCGGCCACCAGCAAGCCCGTGGCCGGCAGCAGCTCCTGAGGGGCCGGGTCGCCGAGGCACTGGAGCACCGCCACCGCCATGGCAACCGAGCTCAAACTCCGGCCGGAAGAGGCGGGCCGCTTCACCCTTGTGATCATAGAACCAAGAGCTAGACCGCACAGCTACAGTCACTTCCGGACGGAAGTGAACGGAAGACCAAGCAAAGTAGGCAAGCATATGACAGAGATCTCAAGGGTAGGCTAGAGCGTCGCCAGTTTGGCGCTCTCTAGGAATTAGAGTCACTATGATAGAGCTTTTAAAATTGAAGACACATTCATTATATCTAGTTTCCGGGTTCACGGTGAAAGTCCGTTACTGACATGTCCTCCCGTTCTTCTTTCGACTTCGTGTTCAGATCAAACCCTGGACTACCGAAATGAAGCCACTTTCTTGGCTCTGTAGTTTGACCAAACTTAAATCCTCATTGGTGCATGTTTCTGGTAGTAATCGCCAGAGAAGTAAATGAACTGGATTCTGCATCTTTCCACATTCACACTGCATGTTGTTATCCAGCAGCTCCCACTTGAGCATGGTTGGTCTTACATCGTCCCCTCCTCTAGAGAGACCCACAACAACAGCCTGTGGGAGAAGATTCCATGGTCTGGTAGGCAGCTGAGAACATCGCCCCCTCCTCTGGGCCCACAACTATGGCCTGAGGGAGAAGATTCCATGGCCTGGTAGGGCAGGCAGCTGAGAACATCTCCCCCTCCTCTGGGCACACAACAATGGCCTGTGAGAGAAGATTCCATGGCCTGGTAGGCGGATGAGAACATCGCCCCCTCCTCTGGGCCCACAACAATGGCCTGTGAGAGAAGATTCCATGGCCTGGTAGGGCAGGCAGCTGAGAACATCTCCCCCTCCTCTGGGCCCACAACAACGGCCTGTGGGAGAAGATTCCATGGCCTGGTAGGGCAGGCAGCTGAGAACATCTCCCCCTCCTCTGGGCACACAACAATGGCCTGTGAGAGAAGATTCCATGGCCTGGTAGGCGGATGAGAACATCGCCCCCTCCTCTGGGCCCACAACAATGGCCTGTGAGAGAAGATTCCATGGCCTGGTAGGGCAGGCAGCTGAGAACATCTCCCCCTCCTCTGGGCCCACAACAACGGCCTGTGGGAGAAGATTCCATGGCCTGGTAGACAGCTGAGAACATCGCCCCCTCCTCTGGGCCCACAACAACGACCTGTGAGAGAAGATTCCATGGCCTGGCAGGCGGATGAGAACATCTCCCCCTCCTCTGGGCCCACAACAACGGCCTGAGGGAGAAGATTCCATGGCCTGGCAAGCGGCTGAGAACCTTGCCCCTTCTCTGAGCCCACAAACAGCCTGAGGGGAGTTAGTCTGTGTTGTGCTTTGGTTGTTTTGTGAGGTTGTATTTTATAATTTTTATTGTACTGTTGCTGTTTTGACTGTAAGCTGCTCTTGAGTCACCTCGGCGAGTGGGCGGCAATATAAATCTGAATAAATAAATAAATAAATTTAAGCACTCCAACCCTCAGCCTATTCAGGGCTCTCCAAATGATGTAAAGGAGGTTGAGTTCCTCAGCCATATCCTCCTTTAATGTTATTCTTTGTTCAGTGAGCTCCTTCCTCCATCTTCTAATTTGGTTTTGCTCTTGCGTACCGTCTGATCTCTGTCCCAGTTCCTGCCAACCTAGCAGTTCGAAAGCAAGAAATTGCAAGTAGATAACTAAGTTCTACTTTGGTGGGAAGGAAAACAGCATTCTGTGTACTCCGGTGTTTAGTCATGCCTGCCACATGTCCATGGAAATGTCTGCAGACACACAGAAGGCTATAAATGGAAATGAGCATTGAACCCTAGAGTTGGATACATACGACTGGCTTTCAAGCAAGGGCAACTTTTACCTTACCCTCAAGAATATTTGTTCTTGTCATAAAGCTCTTCCTGGATCTTAGCCGGCAGACTTGAGACACATATCAATTCAGAGGATGTTGAGGGTCATTCTCTTGCTTAGTTCTCACAGTATCTGTTGCTACTTCTTACCTTACATACAGTGATACCAACAAGAGGGTATATATTCTCAACTAGTGTAGGTTTAAGGCATCCTGTCACTATATGCCAGTGATGGTGAACCTTTTAGAGGCTGAGTGCCCAAACTGCAACCCAAAACCCACTTATTTATCTCAAAATGCCAACACAGCAGCAGGGGAGGAAGGAAATGCTCCCAATGGGCTGCTGGGCAGAGGGGTGGAGTGAAATCTGTGCTGGAGGAGAGAGGAAACACTCCCATTGGGCTGATGAGTAGAGGGGTGGGACAAACTCTTTGCTGGGGATGACTGCATGGGTTCGCCACAACTGCTATATGCATTGTTTCATTAAGAGCAATGTCAACTTGTTTTGTGTGTGCAGATGCACTCCATACTGGAGGAGCATACTCTGCCTCAGAGACACTCAGGGCCCAAACTGATGTACGCAGCATGGATGGTTGAGCTCCCCATGTATAGTTTGTTAATTTCCTGATGATATTGTTCCTCATACTGTATTAACTTTAGCTTTTGTATTCAGAGAGTGCTGCTTAAAAGAGAGTGTCCTGTTGTTTTATCCTAAAAGAACATGGTTTTGAAAGAAATACCAGTGACTTTTTTTAGAGGTGAAAATTCAGAAAAAGCTTTTACAGTATTTAGAAAAACATCCACGGATTGATGCCTCTTTGAAAAAGGAGGGCCAGAATATTTCTGAATATAGCTTCTTTAAATACCTTATCAGAAACCACAGAATACACAAGAATGATTATTTTACGTGAGTAGCGTTTCCAACTCCATTTAACAATGAACACACAAATTACAACTTACTCAGTTCATTTTGTAAAAATGAAAAAAGAGAGATTTGTGTAATGATACACGTCATAGCCTGAATTTTTTTTAAAAAAAGGGCATCACTCCTGCAGCACAGGATGTGCTATGCAAATGATATCAGCCACTGAATAAATTACCCTGGGTGTAGTGATTCTGCAATGAGCAGAAGTAAGTCTCTTGTGCCAGCACCAAACGCTCTTGAGTTCGCACAACCCCCTTGTACTGGCTGATCTCAGATTCTCCAGCACAACTCCTCTGCTGGCTGAGATGACCCAACAAAAAAACCAAAAATTGGGATAAAGACAAAGGAAGGAGGCAAGATCTAAACCTTTCTCAGCTCAGAATCACAGCCACACTACGCCAACTCAAATTTAGGTCAGAGACGATAACAATATGGAGGTATTATTAGGCTGAGCAGGATTTAGATTCAGCAGAATCTCAGCTTAATGTCAGCACAACTGGCCCTCAGTGTCATTTTGGCTAGTTAGGATCATGTCCCAGTTATAATTAAAAGGAAATTCAACATAGTATAAATGGTTTTAATATAGCCAAAAAAGAAAATAAACAGTCCCGGGAAGCTGTGATTTTGCAGATTGGTGCTGTTTTGAAAGAAGCAATATACTCCTGAACGCCTGTGTCTTTATCTTTTCTAGATCTATGTTAAGACTGGTACTCTTACCCTTCCTTCTTTTTCTGAAGTCACTTCCTGATTCTTGTTATGCCTAATCTTAGATATGTAGAGCAACAGCCTGCTCACAAGGAGGCCAACTCTAGCTGCTTTCGTAACTATGGTTACTGATCCTTTCCCCTCTCCTTTCCTTAAGTGGATTCCCTAAATAAAAAATGGGATATTTTTCATTTTCCTTTAGTATCTTAGAGGCAGAATGTGGATAAATTAAGAGTTATTTCAATAATCACGAGCTCAGCTCCAGGCTGCTGCACTCTCCCAGTTGATTTCAAATACTGTACAGTAATGCATCGGATAACACTAACATCTGTCAGTGTTATCCGATGCAGTCGTTCTTAGCAGCGGGGTTCTCCATTCATCTTCCCAGCCACCCTGCAGGTGCAGAGGCAGGGGTGGGGTGGCTGGAAAGCTGACAGGGGGCTCCCCCGTTGGCTTCCCCAGCCACCCCACAGCTGCGGAGGCATGGGTGGGTGGCTAGGGAAGCCGACGGGGAGTCCCTGTCGGCTTCCCCAGCCACCCTGCAGCTGTGGATTGGGTCTTCCGACCTCCCTGGAGCCAGCAGGGGGTCAGAGAGCCCGAAATGTGTTTAAAAAAGGACTTCTTTTACCCATTTCGTGCTCCCTGACCCCCCTGCCGGCTCCAGGGAGGTTGGGGGACCCGATCTTCGCTATTTCCAAAGTTCCCCCACCTCCCTGGAGGCTGTAGCAACCCAAAACGCGGTATTCGAATCCCGACATTTTGGCTTGTTGCAGCCTCCAGGAGGGTGGGGGAACTTCAAAAATAGTGCACATTGGCTCCAGGGAGATCGGGAGACCCAATGTGCACTATTTTTGAAGTTCTCCCACCCTCCTGGAGGCTGCAACAAGCCAAAATGTCAGGATTCGAATCCTGACATTTTAGCTTGTTACAGCCTCCAGGAGGGTGGGGGAACTTTGGAAACAGATTGTATCGGGTCTCCCAACCTCCCTGGAGCCGGCAGGGGGTCAGAGAGCCCAAAATGGGTTTTAAAAAAGGACTTTTTTTTACCCATTTCTGGCTCCCTGACCCCCCCCCCTTTGCCGGCTCCAGGGAGGTCAGAAGACCCGATCCAAGCTGTTTCTGGACTTCCCCCATCTCCCTGGAGGCTGCAGAAAGCCAAAATGTCAGGATTCAAATCCCAACGTTCTGGCTTGCTGCAGCCTCCAGGGAAACAGGGCTTTTTTTAAATGTTGTGCGATCACACAACATTAAAAACCAGATAACGACAAGACTTGTGGAACCAAGTGTCATCGTTATCTGAGGTACTGCTGTACTGTAATTGTAACAACTTAGGAGGGTAACGTGATGCAATACGTGTATGTTCTTCATTTAGTTCTTTCAGACAGGAGTGAGAGATCACTTCTTGTAGCCTCCATAATTTCCCCCTTTTTCAAACGCCTCCTTTTTCAAACACCTCCTTTTTCCTTCCAAAGGCAAAATAAATAAATAAATAAAAATTTATTTTCATGTTGTATTTTTCCTGGTCTAGGAAAATTTGCTACTCGTAGTTCTTTTTAGAAATTAAAGCTAAGCAGCTATCCACTACACCATGGGTACCTGGTGTAGTGTAATAGATTGTCAGACTAGGAAGGTAAAGGTAAGGTAAAGGTCGCCCTTGCTTGAAAGCCAGTTATATTGGACTCTAGGGTTTACTGCTCATCTGTTTATAGCCAAAGAGCCAGCATTGTCTGTGTCTGCAGACGCTTCCATGGTCTAATGGCAGGCATGACTAAACACCGGAGTGCACAGAACACTGTTTACCGTCCCACTGAAGTGGTATCTATTTATCTACTTGCAATGTCTTACTTTCAAATTGCTAGGATGGCAGGAGCTGGAACAGTGGTAGGAGCTCACTCCATCGTGCAGCACTTTGGTCTCGAACTGCTGACCTGCTGACCTTCCAATCATTAAGTTCAGCGTCTTAACCACATGACTGTGGAAACCAGGGTTTGAATTGCCACTTGACCTGAACTGGAAAAAACACTCCTTAAAAATCTCACTTTATAGCTAGATAGCTCAGTGAGTTAAGTATTGGTTGGTAGTTCAGTTTTTACTGTGCCTCCAGGGAAATGAGCAAGTCTATGTAGTAATGGGCAAGCTGCACAGTCCCACAGTGCTCCCCAGAAGGAGAGAATGGCAAACTGCTTCATATGCATATGAGCTTTTTGAGAGAGAATTTACTGTTTCTCAAAGGTAAATTCCTCTGCGTTCAGGTTAAGTTCTTCACATGTCAGTTCATGCAGGATTGTGACTTAACATTACTGCTCAAACACCTAAATATGCACTGACACTGGCCATACACCTGACTCTGAACCTCAGAAGCTGAATTTTATCAGTTTTTTTTTTGTTTGTCTACTACAGGGTTGCCCAAACTATGGCCCTGGGGCTGGATCCGGCCCCTGACACCATCTGCCTCACGAAGCCCTCGTTGCTCCTGTAAGTGGAAGTAAAATGCACCTGTACCGGATGAATTGCGTCGGGGGCTGGATCTGGGCCATAGTGGCCAGCCCCCTGAATCATGTGACCCGCCTGTGGCCCAAAAAGTTTGGGCATCTCTGGTCTACTACAACATTAAAGGAATATGGTCTGTTCCAGTATTAACAGAGTTAGTAGCATGATACTGGGAAACAACAGTAGCACTTGCCTAGCTGTTAACTCTTAAACTTTCTCACTTTCCCCCTACACTTCATAAATTACCCTACTGCCCTCAGGAATACTGGAATACCTTATTTTGTTGCCAGTGCTTAAATAAGATTAAATTGTTAGTTCAGTCAACTTCTGTGCATACAACTGATGTTGGCACATTGCCTTTCTAAAATTCCAGGCCAAGAGATTCTTCTTTGTAGGAATTTACTATCCTTGATCTTTTCTATATACAGTAAAACCCCATTTTATGGGGAAAGTTTGTACTGTAGCTCTTTCCATTAGATGGTTTTTCTGTAAAATGAAGCATAATTTCCTATAGGGATGTATTGAAAAATAAAAAAACCATCCCGACCAGACCAATAATAATAATTTAAAACATCCAAAAATAACAAAGGTCTGCAACCAAAAAAGTGCATAGGATTTTTTTACTGTTTCTTATAGATTTTTACTTAGTGAAACCAAGAAAAATAATTTTAAAATTCCATCACGTCAAGTTTTCTTGCAAAACTTGTGGTTTTTAGTTTAATTTAGCATGAAGTTTACCTTTAACCCAAAATCTGATCTGCTTGCACTTCAATTACCAGAAGCCCAACCAAGCCAGCACTCCTGCTGATCAGGAAAACAGAGATGGAAACTGCTCTTATTGCTTTTGAGCAAGGGAGGCCTTAACTACCCATATTAATCTGCTACAATATTGCATCTTAGGTCACCCTTCCTCAAAAGCCAGTCGTATCCAACTCTAGGGTTCAATGCTCACCTCTGTTTATAGCCAAAGAGCCAGTGCTGTCTGTGTTTGCAGACGTTTCCATGAACACGTGGCAGGCAAGCCTAGACACCAGAGAGCACGGAACTCTGTTACCTTCCCACTGAATTGGTACTTATCTGCTTGCAGTTCCTTGCTTTTCAACTGTTAGGCTGGCAGGAGCTGGGACAGAAACAGGAGCTCACTCTGTCACGCAGCATGCAGGTCTTGAACTGCTGACCCGTCGACCTTCCAGTCATCAAGTTCAGCATCTTATCACTAAGCCACCATGACCCCCTTAATATGCATCTTACAGCCTCACAAAACCAAACACATCTATTATGGCATAAGGCAGGAGTTCTCAACCCTTTTAAGCCAGGGCCCAGGTCACGCTCCATCAGACAGCTTCAGGGACTGGATGGCCATTAGACTATGGGTTGGGGGGCCCGTGTTATCTCTGGGGCTACTATCTTTGGTTCTGGATGGGACTATTTTGCCCCAAACAGACCTGGTGTGTAATCTGGGGGTCCTCTTGGACTTGCAACTCCTGCTCAATGAGCAGGTGGCAGTCGCGGCTAGGAGGGCTTTCGCACAACTTTGTGTGATACACTAGTTATGCCCGCTCCTGGACCAGAACTCCTTGCTTATGGTCACACACACTCTGGTCACCTCCAGACTGGACTATTGTAATGTGCTCTACATGGGGCTGCCCTTGATGACAATTCGGAGGCTGGAACTGGTCCAGAATGGTGCTGCTCGGGTGATGATGGGGTGCGGGCGGTACGCCTGTGCCTTGCCACTGCTTCAGGAGTTGCACTAGTTGCCAGTGTGCCTCTGGGTGCAATTCAAGGTGCTGGTAATGACCTTTAAAGCCCTATATGGTAGTGGGCCAGGATACTTAAGAGACCACGTCATCCTGAGAACATCTGTCTGTCCCACCAGAGCAGACCGGAGAGGTTCTCTTTGTGCCATCTGCTAGGGAGGCTTGTCTCTCTAGCACCAGTAGGAGGGCCTTCTCTGTTTCTACTCCGGCCCTATGGAACCTCCTGGCAATTGAGTTGCGTCTCATGATGGAGTTGCTGTCCTTTAAGAAAGAACTGAAAACCTGGCTGGCAGGGCAGGTGTGGAGCACTGATGGAGGGATGACCCCCGCCTGCTGGCTTATACAATTAAGATTTCTCTCTCTCTTTTAATAGTTGGGGTCTGTGGACTAAATTATTTTGACTTTTTAATTTGGGTTTTCAAGGTTTTTAGTTAGTTTTGATATTGTTTTTGTTGTTAGCTGCCAAGAGTTGTTGCCGAGTTGGGCGGCAATAGAAATTTGATTAAACAAACAAACAAATAAAATTTCCCCCTTCCTCTACCACATGGCACTTCCTGGGGTGGTGGGCCACGTGACATGGCACCATGGGCTGCATCCGGCCCACAGGCCAAGAATCCCTGGCATAAGGTTTTGTGAACCAAATTTCCTGTATGCTAACTCCTTTATCACAGCCGCTATCATCATTTGCTGTCAGGACTGCTCATCTTTGTACATTTTTGGTCTTTTCGGGAAATCTATTCTACGATCCCTGGTGGAATGTATGACTGGAAAAAAATGAGGTCCTTTTTCAAAGCTGACCAGTGCCTATATTATAACAATCCAAACAAAGGCCAAAGTGGGAAGCAAAGAGTAAAATATATTAAGGTTAATTAATTTAAAAACAATAGCAACGTTTTGTTTGCAAAGAGGTGTAACTGCAATGCAGTTGTCATTTCTTCGGAGCAGCTTCGTGACCATCTTCTTTGCGGTGCTTTCTCCTTGACAAGGACATCCAGAGCGAGAGGGACCTGCATTTACACCTGGGCTCCTTTTCTTTCACAGCAGACGTGTGCGTGCGTGTGTGTGTGTGTGTGTGCGTGTGTGTGTGTCTTTCTCTCTCCACCACCACGGTCCCATTTTACACACCTCTTTCCAACTTCCTCGAAGAAGCAGCCATAGTGACCTATATGCATATCCTGGCAGCTCACAACAGCCGGCGGCGGAGAAACCTCCCCCCCCCCTCCCCGCGCCTGCTTCAATTGTGGGGCTTTGGCAAACGGGCTCCTCCCGCCCCTCCATGGGCTTTTCGACACGCCGTCCAATAGGAAAATTCACCGCCGGCCCCTCCGTCCAATGAGCCGCAGCGGGCGAAGCGGTTGCTAGGCAGGTTCGGTGCGGGGTTGCCCAATGGGAGGAGAGCGGCTCCAGCGCAGAGGCGGCGGCGGCGGCGGCGGCGGCGGCGAGAACCGAGCCAGGACCGAACGAGGAGGCCGGGCCGGCGGGAGAGGCCGAGCGGCGTCCGCGAGCTCTGTCTTGGGACTCTCCGGGATGCCCTACAAGCTAAAGAAAGAGAAGGTGAGGTAGGCGGGTGGGGAGGTAGGTAGGGCGGACCCTACACGGGCGTGCAACGAGGCCTGCTCCTTAATTTAATTAATTAATGCAACCCCCCCTCCCATGCAAGCGGCATAAGGCTGGGTGGGGGGGCATTGCAACGACTGAGCGCCGGGCCTGCGCCTGTATCCGAGGCCCTAGGCCGGTGGGGCGGGGCGCAAGGGGAGGGGGGTCTGCTGCAGCAACAGCAACCGCCTTTCCCTTTTGCACTTGTGATGAAAAGGCATAGACTTGGTCTCATATATTTTTAATTTTTTTTTGGCTCGACGCAGGATTTGTGACAGTGCAACACTCAGCAAGCAATGAATGCTCACGCGTTCACATGTACACGCATCGGCTTGCGGGGTAGAAATCAGGTTTGCGACACACACACACACACACACACACACAGAGCGGGGTAGAAATCAGGTTTGCAACACACACACACTTACACACACACACACACACACACACACGCACACTTAACAATTACCCTTATAGGCCGCCCCATAGCACTTAGTGCGTTCACTCTTTGGGGTGGTTCACAAGTTAATTAGCATTTTTGCTCCCCCTCCCCAACATGCTGGGTCCCTCATTTTACCGACCTCGGAAGGATGGAAGGCTTGAGTAAACCTTGTTTGGGCAAAGACAATGCCAGATGACAGGCCACTGGGCCGAAAATGCCTGCACTCTGACAGGATCCTTACCCCAGAGGACTGACAGTACATGCACACGCATGTCTGAGCGCCCGAGTTTGCCTGGCTGTCAATGTTGCGTGTTATCTCTGCTGTGGGTCCAAGGAGAAGGGTGTCGTAGGCACCCCCTGCTTTTGCAGATGGAGGCCCATTCTTGAGGGTCCACAGCAGGAGAAGGAGAGGCCCCTGCAGGAGGGATCAGTCTCCAAAGGATGGGCCAGAAGCTTGGCTGCAGAGCGCTGTGCATGGAGTGCGGTCCCATCTCTGTCCCAGCTCTTGCCAACCTAGGAGTCCAAAAGCAAGAAATTGCAAGTAGATAGGTAAGTGCCACTTTGACAGGAAAGGTAACAGTATTCCATGCAGTCCTGTGTCTTGTCATGCCTGCCCATGACTATGGAAAGATCTGCAGACATAGACAGCGCTGGCTCTGGCTGTAAATTGAGATGAGCACCACACCATAGAGTCAGACACAACTGGCTTTCAAGCAAGGGAGACCTTTACCTACCGTATAGGTGCACACAACTGTTGCCCTGCGAATGCACAGCTTTTCTTAGTATAGATAGAGACCAACAGTATTGGTTCTTCTTCCTTGTCTAGGCCAGAAGTGATACTGCCAAAACGAAGACAACCTTTGTTGAGTTTATCCTGCAGTTCCTTTCGCCTGATATAGTGTGAGAAAGGTTAGCCAGCAACACAAGGTTGCCTTTACCAGGGTTTGTCCAATTGTGGTTCAAAAGAACCACAATCTTCAAGGGGGCTTTTTCTATCTTCCTCCAGCAGTATTGGTTAGACTTAAGGGTAGCTTGCTTCTTTTCATACGTGGGTGTGAAGTTTTGGGACAGACACCAAATCCTGTTTTTTCCATTTGCAGTGTCACATGCCACACCTAATGGCAAGGGGCAAAGGGACAAATTAGCCATTTAGGTATCTTGTTATGGAGACAGTGGTTGGGGAGTTTAGTTCCCCACTGTACCTCCTTGAGAGGAACTGGACTTGATGATCTATACCAGTAGTGGCGAACCTATGGTACGCGTGCCAGACAGGGCACACAGAGCCCTCTCTGTTGGCACACGTGCCATTGTCCCAGCACAGAGTTTGCCCCTCTGTCCAGCAGCCCAATGGGAGCACTTCCTCCCCCAGCACAGAGTTCGCCCTGCCCCTCTGTTCAGCACCCCAATGGGAGCGCTTCCTTTCTCCCCCAGCACAAAGCTTGCTCTGCCCAGCAGCCTAGTGGGAGCACTTTCTCCCTCCCACCAGCACAGAGTTCACCCTGCCCCTCTGCCCAGTAGCCCAATGGGAACATTTCCTTTCTTCCCCAGCAGAGTTGCTTCCTCTCTCCCCCCAGCACAGAGTTCACCCCATCCCTCTGTTTGGGCACTCGGTCTCTAAAAGGTTCGCCACCATTGATCTGTACATTCACTTCCATTCTGCAGTTCTGAGATGATGATGAATTTTATTATTTCAGCAGAGCTGTCCGCCTCTGGCATCATCAACCTAGAGAGGAAACCAGTTCAAGGCCTTGGAGATATAGAATGACACTGCTTTTGATGATACATCCTCCGTTTTAAATCCCTGAATGGGATTTAAGAAGGAGGATGCAGGTCTCTCTGTGTATGTAAGAGAGGGATGAGGGTAACATAGAGAGATGAGGCTCACAAATAAACAGCAGTAATATTTTATAGAGTGGGGGAATATGATTTGAGTTTCTTTTACTACAGCTTAGCCTCTTCAAAGATTGTAGTATTTTGAAACCACAATCGAGCGTACCCTGGTAACAGCAACCTTGTGTTGCCGGCTAATCTTTCTCACACTAGATCAGACGAAAGGAACTGCAGAATGAATTCACCCAAAAGGTGGCTTCATTTTGGCAGTTTCGCATCTGGCCTGGACACAAAAGAAGATGGCAGTTTACATAATTCCCCATGGCACCTGGGAATTTTGAGAACTGTGGTCAAAAAACATAGTCTTCCTACTTCTGCATTTTTTGTATGGGATACAGAGTTTATGTTTGTGCAGGGATCTGATGCAGAAGGTACTGCCTAGGTAATCTAAACATATGTCAGAGAGGATACTGAGATACAGTAAGCTGTGAGCAGGTGTTATTCAGGATTGTGTTTTTAAGGCTTATATAGTTATGTATAGATATAAAGGAGTGGAAGGCAACAACTGTAGAAGTATACAGAACATACACAAAGTATTCCAATGCTGTCTAGAGACATAAGTATGGGTTTTCTTTTTTGTGCAATCAAGAGAGCTCTCAAAAACTAATGCATTACTTTGTAACAATGTAGTACAGATGTGGAGTGTTCTATGGAGTACATCAATCTGTATGGAGAAATAAATAAATCATTTATACAGATGAAATGGTCTTTATGGAGCACATGGACATACCCTGTCTGAAATGTGTGTGTGTCCAGTATACCTGGTGATGATAAATCACATGTTTTCCCTTATAGAAGGTGCTTGGTTTAGTTATTTTAAGTTGGGCTGGAAAAGACCACCGTCTGAAACACCAAATTGACGTTGTCTTTCATTGTACAGTGAGATGGCCAAGAGTGATGGACCTGTGGTCTAGGTTATTACAAGGCAGAATCTTGTGCATTGTGGTTTATGTTTGTGATACATGTGTGTTGAATTTGAGCAGCCTGTATCCTGACAGCACAACCTATGTACCGTATGTAGAACCTGTTAGAATATGATGTCAGGCATACACACCCCATCGTGAATACTTTGTGACCCCTGTATGTATGGATTAGAATGACATTTGCCAAAAATCCTAAAAAATTGGCAGTTTTATTTTTCATAAACTAATTCTGCAAAATACTAGTAACTTACCATGATTAGCTTTTTATAAGGTGTAATGCAATTTATTTAGGCGGCAACATACAGATATTTGTATGGGAGTAAGTGTCATTTCATTGGGACTGCAATGGCTTAGTGGTTAATTAGCTGAACTCGAGGGCCGGAAGGTCAGCAGTTCAAGACCCGAGTGCCGCACGACGGAGTGAATTCCTGTTGTCTGCCCAGCTCCTGGCAACCTAGTAGTTTGAAAGCAAGAAATTGCAAGTTGATAAATAGGTACCACCTCAGTGGGAAAGGTAACAGCACTCCATGTGCTCTGGTGTCTAGTCATTCCTGACACATGACCACAGAAACATTTGCAGATGCAGACAGTGCTGGTTCTTTGGATATAAACGGAAATGAGCACCACACCGTAGATTCGGATACAACTGGCTCTCGAGCAAAGTCCTTTTACCTAAGTGTAATTGAATGACTTTCCCCTTTCCAATATGTGATCACCACAGTTTACTATAAGGTCCAAATCATACAGTTTACCTCCAACTTGCCATATGCTAAATAAATCACAGTTAGGAAATGAGTTTGGAAGTAGCTTTCAGATTCTGGTTTCTGATTAGCTCAACTTTCCTCAATCTTGCATGTTTCTGGTGCTTTGAATTACAATTCTCACCTTCCCTGGTCAGCTGCCCAGCAGACTGGGAAATGATAAGAGTTATGATACAACACAGTTGGAAGGTATCTCATTGGAGAAACCTGGTGGAGTGAATTTAGCTACTCCTCTGCCTTTGTTTCCCCTGTGGGCTAGAAATATTTGCCCTCCCCCGTTACAAGTGTCTAGGAAGGTGGCTTGATTCACCATGGCATCATGCGATGAACTGAATCTTCCCCAAATTACAACCTTCCATAGGTTGACCATTGTTGTCATACATGATGCATTGTCGCATATTCCTTTCCACCCTGACCCCCTCATTGCTCTCCATTTGCATTGCAAATATCTTACCAAGACTGCGGTGGCTTAGTGGTTAAGATGCTGAACTTGATGACTGGAAGGTCGGCAGTTCGAGACCTGAGTGCTGCATGACTGAGTGCAGCACTCAGCTCCTCTCTGTCCCAGCTCCTGCCAACCTAGCAGTTTGAAAGCAAGAAATTGCAAGTAGATAAATAGGGACCACTTCTGTGGGAAGGTAAACAACGTTCCGTACACTTTGGTGTCTAGTCATGCATGCCATATGACCATGGAAACGTCTTAAGATGCAGACAGCATTGGCTCTTTGGCTATAAACAGAGATGAGCACTGAACCCTAGAGTCAGATACGACTGGCTTTCAGCAAGGGTGACCTAGAGTTTCCTTGGCTCAACAGACAAGCCCTTTCCTGCAAAAAAAAAAAAAGGGGGGGGGGAGCGATTCAACAGTTCTTCAGTCTGTTGTTCTTGGCTGTGCTTAAAAGGGATAGCTTTCCCCACCCTGTGGGCGGGCGGGGAAGGGCTTGAGGAGTCAGATGCCCTCTTTGAAAAGAAAGGGAATTGAGCCTGCTTGAAGGGAGGACCATGTAGATGACAAGGATCAGTCTGCTGCCCTACGGAGATCTATTTCTTGTGCTGGGAGGAGTGCGCATCTCAGACCCAGTTTCTGGAGCATGGTATGCTGTAGAAGTCCTGTTTGGGGGAAAACGTGTGTCTCCTCTTTGAGAGCTGGCATTTCAGTTTTGTGAGGCCAGTTCCCATGATGAGTCATGAACCAGTGGGCCAAGGCATCTGAATATGTTATTTTCTGTCATGCTGTATTGTTTTAATTTCTTTTCTTTTTTTCTCTAGGAGCCTCCAAAGTCTACTAAAAGCACTACAAAAGCCAGCAGTGGTGGTGGTGGTGGCGGCGGCGGCGGCAGCGGTGGTGGTGGTGGCAGCAGCAGCAGCAGCAGCACTGGTATCAGCGGGAAAGATGGCAGCACAGAGAACTCAGAAGAGGTAGGGATTTTATTCTGTGAAGCATCAAGTCCTTTTCTAAATGATGTTGGTACAGAGCAGGCTGGCTTGGGTTTAAGTTCAGTCTGGAAATTGCAGCCCTTGAAAGTGACTTTGAAGTCCTGGATCCATTTACTTGAAAGTAATCCCATTGAAAGGGGCTGCACTGGTTTAGTGGTTTAGAGGTGAAATACCTCTAGAGCAGGGGTGCCCCAACTACAGCCCACATCTGGCCCCTGATGCCAATTCATCCGGCCTACACCACCCTCGTCGCTCCCAGAAGTGAAAGCAAAACGCGCCTGTGTTTTGCTTCTACTTCTGGTAGTGACAAGGGTGGTGTGGGCTGGATGAATTGGTGTACAGATGCATTTTGCTTCTGCTTCTCGGAGTGATGAGGGCAGTGTGGCCTGGATGAATTGGTGTTGGGAGCCAAATCCGGCCCATGGGCTGTAGTTTGGGCACCTCTGGTTTAAGCAGAGAAAATGGCAGCTTAAAATCTATCTCATTTGTTGCAAGCCAGATTTTAAAGTGCATTTTACTTCTGCTTCCGGTGGGAAGAACCACGTGTCTGGCCCACTGAACCAGTTTGTGCACCCCTGCTCTAGAGAAACCCTAGGGCAGTGATGGTGAACCTTGACACTCCAGGTGTTTATGAACTTCAATTCCCAGAAGCCCAAATCTCTGTGAATCCACACAAATGGGTTTACTGCATGCAGTATCCATTTGTGTGGATTCACAGAGACTTGGGCTTGTGGGAACTGAAGTTCAAGAACACCTGGAGTGCCAAGGTTTGCCATCACAGCCTTAGGGACCCAGTGGCCAATATTATTATTCCTTACATCCCTACTCCCAAGAAGCTTTTCTCCTGGTGTGTTTGGATGATCACCAATGACTAGAAAAGCTTGCTATGCCTGATTAAACCAAATTACATTAATTTCATTGAATGGTAGTAAATATGTGGGCTGTGCTAGGTATTTTATAGGTGCTCTGAGTTGTATTTTTATAGCTATAAGTACTAGACTCTGGAAGATTGATCTGGGTATTATATGGTGGTACATACGGTAGTAGTTAAGACGCTGAGCATGATGGCTGGAAAGTTGACAGGTCAGGAATTTGAGACCGGAACATTGCGTGACAGAGTGAGCTCCTGTCGTCTGTCCCAGCTCCTGCCAACCTAGCAAGAAATTGCAAATAGATAAACAGGTACCGTGGGAAAGGTAAGAGTGTTCCGTGTACTCCGGTGCCTATTCTGCCTCCCACATGACCATGGAAACATCTGCAGACACAGATAGCGCTGGCTCTTTGGCTGAAAATGGAGATGAGCAACACCCTCTAGAGTTGGACATGGCTGGTTTTTGAGCACGGGAGACCTTTACCATAAATTGAACGCAATGGGATTTATGTTCAAAGAAGACAAATGCGCAACATAGGACTGCAAAACATTTCCTTGGAACTCCTGTCTCAGCACAGGAAACAGCTGCATCTTGCTTATGTATTGTTGCTTTCAAAAGAAGACTTGTGTGTGAGCTTGTGCATGTGTAGCAAGCAAGCTGACCAATCCAATTAGCAGGGGCTGTGGTTGAAGTTTAAGAATTTCCACTGGCAGGACTAGAGCAATGAATATCACATGTGTGATGGGTAGCTGATACAGAGATCTGTGTACAGTAATACCTCGGATAACGCTAAAATCGCATAACGTTAAGTAATCTGGGGAGGAGAGTTGGATCGAATAACGTTAAGGTCCTATGGGATGGATCGGATAACAACCGCTAAAGCCTGTGTGGTTACAATGTATCTCTATGGAGCTTTAACGTTATCCGATACATCCCATAGGATTTTAACATGGATCGGATAACACTAAAAATCGGATAACACCAAGACTTGTGGAACCAAGTCTTAGCGTTATCCGAGGTATTACTGTATTTGGTTCTGTAGGTCAGATTTTAAATGTCCCTAATGAAGCTGTGTTTGGAAAATGGATTGAAAGATCCCCATGTTCTAGATCTCTCTAGAGCTACGGGCGCGTTTTACTTCCGCTTCCAGGAGTGACGAGGGCTTCGTGGGCTGGATGAATTGGTGTCACGGGCTGCACCCGGCCCCCGGACCTTAGTTACCAGCTCCCTGAACCACATGATTGGCCCACAGCCCAAAAAGTTTGGGCACCCCTGCTCTAGAGTTTCATGGCTTTTCAGTTACTTCTTCTGGTGTAGTAATTTGTTGCTGGTTTCAGGAGCTAATCATGGTATTGGGAATGGGGTGGGGGATTACTAAAGAGATTCAAGTAAATGGAAAAAAGCAAAGTCCTGAAAATACTGAGAAGTAACATGAGTGATTGTAGTACAATACAGTACTGTATATGGTTCTTTAAATATGTATGGTGCCTAAGAGACTGTGGTAAGAAATTTAGATTTTCCTTTAACTGTGGACCAGTAAAGTGATTTCCAAGCATGATTGTCAGTTGCTTAAACAGACACTTCTCTTTTGTCTTCAACCTAGGCAAAGTGTCTGGGTCTGTTATGCAAGGTTAAAAATACAATGAGATAACGTGCTGAAATATTTAGGGTGCTTTGAAACAATATGTAAATGTTGCTGATTATTTATTTGGTTTAAATTAGGAGCAGTAAATGCAATTATTTTCTAACCTGCTTCTCATCAGAAAGTGAGATTAAGTAAATGGGAGATAGAATAAGAGGTTTTAGATTGCATCATTTCTTGCTCCAGAAGTTAGAAAGAAGGAAAGCCAACATCTTTTTGTACCAAAACACAATAATAATGTATTCCTTCGTATTGCTACTATGTATTGTCTACTTGTGTTGCATCAATTTTAGGGATAAGTCCATGTCAGTGAAATTCTTTTTGAAGTTTTCCTTGCCTAGACTTAGTCATAGTTCAGGGGTTCTCAACCCTTTTAAGCCGGGAGATGGATCACGCCCCCTCAGGCTGTTGGTGGGCCAGACTGGTGTCTCCCCCGCCAACATTCCCCCCCATGCTACCAGTCCAGCCTGCAAACACTACTCCACATGCTGCTGCTTCCCTGCTTGCCTGCCTGTCGTGGGTGAAGGAGAGGTTCTGCACCCAGGAATGATGCGTGCCGCTGCTTCTGCTTCCCTTCCATTGTTGTTGCCTCCGTCATTTCCCCTTCAGACTGGCTTGGTGTGTCCTTAACACCTCCTTACAACATCCACCCTTCTATGGAACTGTGTTAGGGACACACCAAGTGTGGTGGGACAGTAGTGGTGGGAGCAAGGGCATGACCTGGATGGAATTGTGCCATGGGCCGGGTCTGGCCCATGGGATGTAGATTGAGAATCCCTGGTCTAGTTAATATCAAACTCTTCATTTGTTTGTTTCTGACTATGCAACACTGGAAGAATATGAAGTCATCCTAATTTGGAGTAAGTTAAGTTCCTTTGTAACACAAGCAATCAGAAACAAGGAATGATTTCGGTTGTAGTTTTATTTATGCCTATTTACCTGGGAATAGGCTGCAAACAAATAACTCTTTCACAGATGCAAAAATCAAACCACATTATCTAAATCCTAAACTTCAATTATTTGAAATTTATTATCCATTTTTTTAGATGCCTGCCCTTCTGAAAACAGTGAGAAAAGATAAAATTCCTAGGTATTAGATAAAGATAACAATTTTTATGAAACCAACTATGTTCCTGAAGTACAGTACTTCTTATTATACTTGTGAGTGACCAGCAACAATACAATATAGATTCCTATTTAAAACTATGTGTCTCCAGTTTAAATCCGAATACTTGTTACAAATGGACCCACTCCTAAGTGGTAAGTCAACATTTATTTAAATACAATTTATTCAAAGGGCCTATTTTAGCTCGCAATAGAAATTGGATTTAAGCCTTTGTTTGTGATATATCCCCAAGTAAATGGGCAGCCTAAAGAATTCCTTGATTAATTGTTTGTTTGTTTGCTTGTTATACAGAGGAATTTAACTCATTCCAAATGGGGATTTCCTATTTCTCTAAGGTTGCAGCATCAGAAATGGTGGGAGCCACCAATGAGGAGAATATTAACTTGAGAAGGGATTCTCAACCTGCGGCCCGTGGGCTGGATGTGGACCACAGCACCATTTCATGTGCCCCCCCCCATCTCCTCCACCAAACCAGGAAGTGCCATGTGGTGGAGGAGGGCCAAAATAGTCATCCAGCTCCCAAAGTTGTCTGAGGGAGCGTGATCCGGCCCCCGGCTTAAAAAGGTTGAGAACTCCAGAACTAGAGACTTATCACAAAGTCTCAGCAAAGAAAAACTCAACCAGCCAACTGACTGACTAACTAACTAACTAACTAACTAACTAACTAACTAACTAACTAACTACCCAAACAACCAAACAACATGGAGGAGCCCCAAGATTGAAGGTATGTAATTTGCTTGCTGCATCTGTAAAAGAGATATTATGGAGACTTAATGGTGTTGTGACCTTCCTTCAGAACAATTTAATAGGATGTCACATTACAACTGAAATAACCCAAAATATATTGAGATGTATGGGAACATAATTTGGTGTATGCATAAGTTCTAAATAGGAAGAGAAACATTGGCATCTGAATGGTTTAGTTTGGAATTTTAGATCCCTCATTATATTTTACCCGATGAAGAATCGGAGCAGTATTTCCTGAGTGGCTGTAGTTTACCCAATTTTCTCCATAACACTCTAGGTCAGGGCTGGGCACATTCCAGAATTCTGGAAGCTCTGTTCTCACCCCCTCAACATGCAGCATTGTCCATATGAAGCCCAAACTATAAAACAGAAGTTAGAAAACAAAGCTGGAAGTGCTGGAATGTTTTCTTAATGTGTTTCCTTCGTGTTAAATAGGTGCAAAGCAGGGGTGCAACTTGTTTAAAAGGGGACTTATGATTCCCAGAGGTTACTTATTTTTTTTGGAAGGAAAAAGACCTTTGGGATGTTGAAATTACAAAATCCTTTGTAGGATTGTTCCCAACCTGTTCTTGGCCATACTCTTAAGCATCTATAAAATTCTGATGCCTCCCTTGTGATATATAATTCTTATTTCAAAAAGTGAACTCCTATTCACGTGCAGGAAGCCTAAAAGGCCATTCACTGTTAATAACTCATTCTCAAATTGACCCCCTGTGGGGTGTGTGCCCCACATTGGGAACCTACGGTAAATTGTGGATGTAAGGAGTTCCTCTTTCCTATTTAGAGTCTCAAAGATGCTCATTAAAAAAAAATGAGTTTCCTTTGTTCTTAGTGTTTAGATCCACAATGAGTATTGTGGAAAGCGAAGTATTCTCCCCCCACCCCCGCACTTTCTGTTTATAAAAGCAGTTGTCTTATACAAGGGATGGAGGATCCATACATGATATTTGAAATAATTTAGAGAGCTCTCTGTGAATGATCAGTTCAGAGCTCTGGCAAGACAAAGCTAACCATGCCCTTAGCAGCAGCTGCTGAAGAAAAAGGGTGAGAGAGAAAGAAAGAGTGAGAGAAAAAATAATGGTGGGGAAAAGAAAGGGACTGTCATCACTTTAGGCACACAGAGTGAGACCATTGTTATGTGTTCATCAAGCTGGAACTAAGAGCAACCCTAATAGGGCTTTCAAGGTAAGTGAGATATTTAAGGAGGCCATGGTAGCTTAGTGGTTAAAGCACTGAGCTTGACGACTGGAAGGTCAGTAGGTCTGCAGTTTGAGACCTGAGGGCTCCATGATGGAGTGAGCTCCTGTCATCTGCCCCAGCTCCTGCCAACCTTGCAGTGCAAAAGCAAGAAATTGCAAGTAGATCAATAGGTACTGCTTTTGGGGGGGGGGGGAAGAGTGTTCTGTATACTTCGGTGCTGACTCTTGGGTTGTAAATGGAAATGAGCACTGCCCCCTAGTCGGACATGACTGACTTTTGAGCAAAGAAGATCTTTATCTTTCAGCAGTCCCACACTCCCAGTGAGTTTATGTGGCTGAATGTGGATTTGAACCCACACCTTCTGAATCCTAGTCCGTCACTCTGTCTACTACACTAAACTAGGAATCTGTGCTGGAAGCAAAACATGCCTTAAAAGAGTGTCCCCCTGAATGTGGTATTTGACAAAGAAAAAAATCCTACCCTGTAGATTTGAGATTTAGGTAAAGGTATAGGTTGCCCTTGCTCAAAAGCCAATCATATCCAACTCTAGGGTTCAGTGTTCATCTCTGTTTATAGCCAAAGAGCCAGAGCTGTCTGTGTTTGCAGACATTTCCTTGGACATGTGGCAAGCATGTCTTGACACCTGAGTGCATGGAATACTGTTTACCTTCCCACCAAAGTGGCACCTATTTATCTACTTGCAATTTCTTGCTTTCAGACTGCTAGGTTGGCAGGAGCTGGGACAGATACAGGAGCTGAGTCCGTCTTGCAGTACTCAGGAATCAAGCTCTGACCTTCCACTCATCAAGTTCAGTGTCTTAACCATTTGAGATTTAGATAAGTGGTAATGGAGAGAAAAGCCAAACAAAACTTCAGTGACAACTTTTCTAGCTTCTGACATCTAAAAGACTTAAATAATTTAGAGGAATGTACAGTATTTAACAAGGTGCTTGAACAATTGTTCTCATATACTGTATATAAATACTTACAATGTAGAGAGGGAAAATGTTGAAGACTGAGGTCAGGCTGCTGATTAATAACTTAGTCATCGAGATGTTGTCATTGTTATGATTTTACACACACACACACACACACACACACACACACACACACACACACACCTCGGATAACGTTAAGACTTAGTTCCACAAATCTTAACGTTGTCCGTTTTTTAACATTGTGCGATGCATTGATCGTACAATGTTAAAATAATAACCTCTGTTTCCCTTCTGGGTAGGCAAGACGAATCCTTCACTGTTAGCCTTTCAGTGTGGGATTTGTCTAACAGTGAGGGATTCGTCTTGCCCACCCTGTTGTTTCAGCAGTGGAGGCAGAGAGAATCTCTTGCCTTTGCGGAGATCTCTGCCCCAAAGCCTGCAGGTCAACGTTGGGGAATTTGAGGCAAACATTTGCATCGCACAACGTAACGTGTTTGCCTCAAATTCCCCAAAGTTCTCCGATTTTAGCCTTATCCAATGCAAACGTTATCTGAGGTACCACTCTCTCTCTCTCTCTCTCTCTCTCTGTGTGTGTGTGTATTTACAGTAGTTTTTACAATGATCGGTTCAAAATCAGATGTGATCATGTGGCTACTGATACTTAATGATAACTTTTTAAAAAAATCCTAATGTCTTTTTCTAAAGCAGCACTGAAATAGCGTCTGAGAATAAAATTGTATGCATGTGACATTTAAAAATAAGTGGAACAATTTGAGCATAAAGTAGACTTTGGACTAGGAGTTAATTTCAGTTAGAAAACTATTGACATGAAATAATTAGGGACAGGACATTTTGGAGATCTTTCACTCACAAGGTCGCCATAAATTGGAGATGAGTTGACAAAATATGGATATCCGTTAGTAAACTTATAGTTTATCAAACAAGGTAAAGGTCACCCTTGCTTGAAAGCCAGTCATATCCGACACTAGGGTTCAGTGCTCATCTCTGTTTATACCCAAAGAGCCAGCGGTATCTGCATCTGTAGAAGTTTATGTGGCCATGTGACAGACATGTCTCGACACCAGAGTGTGCAGGATGCTATTTACCTTCCAACCAAAGTGGTACCTATTTATCTACTTGCAAGTTCTTGCTTTTGAACTGCTAGGTTGGTAGGAGCTGGGACAGAGATGGAAGCTCACTCCATCATGCAGTATTCAGGGCTTGAACTGCTTACCTGCTGATCTTCCATTCGTCAAGCTCAGGATCTTAACCACTTGGGCCACCGCAGTCCCTTATGAAACAAAGTGGGAGCAATATTTAAGATTTCCTAGGAGTCCTCACTAGAGTTTGTGAAACAGAGAATTATAAACACAGCAGTTTTTGACCTGCTTTCAATTAGGGAAAAGAAAACATGCAAACTGGCAAACAAGACACGTCAATTAGTAACCTGTTCTTTGGGCTAAAAGTAACCAGGTTAGTGAATATATTGAGGAAGCTGAGAAAATGGCATTACCTCTTCATGACAAAAAGAGTCGTACAGTCATTTGCAGGCAGGGAGTGTTCCATGACAGCTATTAAGAGGTATGCAGCTATATAGAGGACAACTCTGCAGTTACCAGAGCAGTCTCTAATACTGAATTATAAATGTTGTGCAACTTTCGGCTCTCTAAAATTTTGTTGGACTGTAGCTCCTTTTCTTCACTTTGCTGTCAGTAAACTAGAGTGGGAAACATCCTGTGAAAGAGTTCACAGAAGCAAAGGTGCCAAAGGCAGAAAAGAAAAACTCTTGTCCCCTTCAGATGGTAGCATTCCAAGAAGAAACAAGCCACACAAGATCCCAAGTTAGAGATTAAAATACAAATAGAAAAAGCAAGATACACCTTCATAAAAATGCAACATTTGTTATGCAGTAGAGATCTAACACTCACTAGAAAGATCTGAAGAGTGAGATGTTACATATTCCCTCTGTTGCTATATGGAGTTGAAGCTTGGCCATTGACTAAAGCACCTAAAAAGAGAATTGAAGCTTTTGAAATGTGGATCTACAGACGGCTTCCAGGGATTATCATGAGTTGACCATGTGACTAGAAGTGTTGCGCCAGATGAATAAAGAACAAGAACTCTTTAAGACCATTAAGCAAAGAAAGTTCCAATACCGTGGCCATATCATGAGGAGCAACATAAATAGAATACTCCAACTCACTCTACAAGGAAAGATCCCTGGGATAAGAGGCCCTGGACGTAGATGGACTTCATGGCTGAAGAACTTGAGAGACTGGTGTGGCATGTCCTCGGAAGAACTGTTGTGAGGAGTTAAGAACAGGAAGACTATCGCCATGATGATAGCCAGTATTCAGAATGGATATGGCACCTGAAGAAGAAGAAATATTGGTGTAGTTCCTTTGCAAGCACCCCTCTGAGCCCTGGAACAATGTTAGTACTTAATAGTCCTTGACCATTAGAGACTAGGAAAGTTACTTTTGTGGGCTACAGTTCCTCAAAGAAGTCAAGCTGTCTGTGGGATTCTAAGAGTTGTAATTTAAAAATAAAATGAGAAGAAAGGAGAGAAAATTTTCCAGTCTTTCTCTCTCAGCATTGTAACATTGCTATTTCAAGTTAAGAATGTTCCTTACAGTTTTTCTTCTTGTATCAGAAATGTTAACAACTAAAGGTGTAGCTACAGCTGTACAAATTGAAGCCATCCATACCCATAATCATGTGCAAATAGAGGCTTTTTGCATGGGACAGTAGGTTGTGTCACTGGTGATCTTGATTTCAGATTGTCAAAATTCTTAAAGCATTTTGCAAAGGCCATTGCATAGCGATAAATTAGTTATGTGCAATGTGTAGATCATATATGCAAAATCACACATTCTTACATTGCTACAAATAAGTAATTTATAGACAGGTCTGTGTGCTCTTTCTAAAGAAAAAATGCAAAATTTCTCATCTTAGAGGAATCAGTTTCTGCAGTCTGCATGATTCATGTATTCATGATACATTTGTATAATTTCTGTTATATAATGTATTCCACCATTTCCATTTCGCCCTTTTTGTATTTCCTCCCTTGGTTTTGTTGGTTAGGAAGAGGGGTGGGTAAAAATGTTTCTTCTAAATTAAGTTCAGTTTAGCTCTGATATGTGTTTCCACATAACATGTTCTGCAGCTCCAGGAATAGACAACAGAGGACTTAGACCAGGAGTGCCCAAACTAAGGCCCGGGGGCTGGATGCGGCCCCCAATGCCAATTCATCCAGCCCATGAAGCCCTAGTTGCTCCTGGAAGTAGAAGTAAAATGCGCTTGTACGGGCGTGTTTTACTTCCGCTTCCAGGAGCGATGAGGGCTTTGCGGGCTGGATGAATTGGCATCGTGGGCTGCATCCGGCCCCAGGCCAAAGTGACCGGCTCCCTGAAACATGTGACCGACCCGCTGCCTGAAAAGTTTGGGCACCCCTAACTTAGTCAAACCTGTAGCTTGGAGAAGTTACTCTTTTGGACATGCTAGTTCGAGGTTTTGGGCTGTGAACCAAAAAGTAACTTTTTCAAGCTATGAGTGGTCTAATGTGATATGATGAAGCTTCTTAGATTCCTTCTCTAATTCCAGGCTCCCAAGTATAGATTTCCATGAAGCTTTTAGAAACAACAAATGCAAACATGGCTACTGAATCTTGCCCAGAGAAGGAGAAAATGTGATATACAAACCCCTACAAAGTGTGGCAGTTTTAATTGCAGTGGCACTGCTGTAAGTTATTCCAGTATTTTGTTATATTCCTTTGTTATAAACCATTTTAAGAAACATCGTTCTGAAAGGTGGCAAGAAACAGGTAAAGCAAAATAAGCGTTTTGAGCAACAGTTTTACTCTATTAAGGGGTGAGTTCCATGTACAATAAAACCTCGGATAACGTTAAAACCTGGTTCCACAAGTCTTGGTGTTATCCGATTTTTAGTGTTATCCAATGCATGTTAAAATCCTATGGGATCCATAGAGATACATTGTAACCACACAGGCTTTAGCGGTTGTTATCTGATGCATCCCATAGGATCTTAATGTTATCCGATGCAATTCTCCCCCCCCCCCCCGATTGCTTAATGTTATGCGATTTTAGTGTTATTCGATACTAATGTTATATGAGGTATTACTGTATTTAATAGACCCTTAGTAGTAAGCTTTGCTTAAAAGTCTACATATAACAACAAATGTTTGGTCAGGTGACCTGTCACTGAGTTTATGGAATTTCTTCCCATGATGAGATGTAACTGATGCTATAAAATATATTGGGACAATTTAGTACCATTGCTGTTGGAATGAACACATTTTTATACCTTTAGAGCAGTGGTTCCCAACCTATTTTTTGGCCTAAGCATCTTTAAAATCCTGACCCCCCTCCCGTGGCATTTAATTCATATTATTCAAAAATTGAACTATTCAAGTGGAAGAAGCCTAAAAGGCCATTCACTATTAATAACTCATTCTTGAATTGCCCCCCCCCCTCTAAAAATCAAATCCCCCCTTGTGGTCTGTGTACCCCACCCCACATTGGGAACATTGCTTTAGATATTTTTTGTGGCTCCAGAAAAGGAACAAGCAACCAAAGGGAGAGTACAGAACCATTTTTTTTAAGTGGCAAAGGAGGGACAGATACTGTCCATCAGTTTATGCTTAAGAACAACTGTCAGCTGGGTATATAATAGGTTGCAGTATTATACTCGGGGTGCTTATCAGTGGCTCCTTCTCAAACTGAGAGGGGGTGTTGTTGTTGTTACGATTATTGTTGTTGTTGTTATTCTTATTATTATTATTATTATTATTATTGGATTTGTATGCCACTCTATCCACTCAGAGTGGTTAACAGCATAAATCATAAAATATCACATATCAAAACATATCAAAGCATCACATAACAAGTGGGGCTCAGTGCTCTTCATCATTTTTATTATTGGCTTGGATGAAGGAGGTGCAGAGAATGCGTATGCATTTTTTGGATGATGCAAAATAGAATAGCTAATATAGCTTGAAAGACAAAAATAAAATTCAAAAAGATCTTGATAAGCTGAAACAGGGGCAGGTAATATAAACACCAGGACCCAGGGCAACCAGGTAACAGGCCAAACAGTAACCATATCTCAGTCCAGAGTCCATGTCCCAGTGAAGCTAGAGATGCAGGATTAGTCCAGATGACAAAAACATAGTCAAAATGAGCCAGAAGTACCCTCGGGCTGGAGTATTCCCTGGAGCTAGAGCAACGTGAGGATGGAGTTTAAGGAGTAAGGATCCAGGCAAGGCACAACAACAGTCCACACGAATCAGGAACAGTGGAGGAGATCTTCTTAAGCAGAAGCTAGGAGCAAGGCAGAGATTTTGACAGTATAAACCAGGAACAAGGGATGAGATTTAGGAGCCAAGCAACTGCAAGTCCAGTGACCTTTGTTGTTGAAGGCAGTTTCTGGGAGGGAGAATGTCAGATCTTATTGGAGAGATCATTCTAGAGCAAAGGACTACCACTGAGAAAGCTCTTTTTCTGATGTCACTCTTCTTTGTTTCTGTCAGGGTAGCTCCTCTCAGCATTATTATTATTGTTGTTGTTGTTGTTGTTGGATTTGTAAGTCACTCTATTCGCCGAAGCGACTCAGAGCGGCTAACAGCATAAATCATATATCAAAACATATCAAAGCATCTCATATCATATACATTCCAAGAAATCCTCCATCACAATTACAAAATCAAGACATATAAATACATTTCAGAAACACTTCATTACATGAAAATAAAAATAACATTCTGTTTAGAAAATACAGTACAGTCAGGAGAGTCCTCATCCCTTCCCAGCAGGGAGTGGCGGGTCGTGTAACAGCTGTGGCAGTGGCAGGTCTTTTATGGCTGGCCAGCCTGTCCCCGCAGCTGCTCTTTGTTACGCCAGCCCAACTGGCTGGGGAGAGTCCGGTGGTGGTTGCGGCTGCAGCAGTGGTGACAGGTCTTTTATGGCTGGCTGGCCAGTCCCTGCAGCTGTTCCTTGTTCCACCAGCCTGACTGACTGGGGAGAGTCCAGTGGTGGTTGCAGCGGCGGCAGTGGCGGGTCTTTTATGGTTGGCTGGCCAGTCCCCATAGCTGCTTCTTGTTCCGCCAGCCCAACTGGCTGGGGAGAGTCCGGTGGTGATTGTGGCGGCAGCAGAGGCGGGTCTTTTATGGTTGGCTGGCCAGTCCCCGTAGCTGCTCCTTGTTCTGCCAGCCTGACTGGCTGGGGAGAGTCCAGTGGTGGTTGTGGTGGTGGCGGGTCTTTTATGGCTGACCGGCTGGTCCCCACAGCTGCTCCTCGTTCCGCCAGCCCGACTGGCTGGGAAGAGTCCGGTGGTGGTTGCGGTTAGAATATTAGGATCTCATGCTACAGGTAGACTTCTTATATAGATCAACTCCTGTAGGCTGCATTAACACAGTTATACTCTCCAAATGAAGTAAAATATGTGTTCCCCTCTGTCCAGCACTAATTAGTCTTCATCTTGAGTATGGTGTCCCGTTCTGGACACCAGACTTTAGGAAAAATGCAGACAAAATGGAATGAGTTTCAGAGGAGAACAGTAAGGATGATCAAAGGACTGAAAACCAAGCCCTGTGAATATAGATTGAAAGAAATGGGCATTTTTTAGCCTTGAGAAACGACAGAGGGGGAGATAAGATGGCACTCTTCAAATGATTGAAACCTTGTTATATAGAGGATAGGAACGATCCGTTCTCAGTCATTCCAGAGTACAGGACATGTAATAATGGACACAAGTTACAGGAGGCTGGATTTTGATTGCACATCAGGAAAAACATCTTAAGTATTAGCAGCACAACAGTGGAATTAATTACCTCAGAAGGCGGAGAGCACTCTATTGTTGGAAGCATTTAAAAGAAAGTTCAACAACCATCTGTCAGGCATACTTTGATTTGGATTCCTGCATTGAGCAGGGAGTTGGGCTCAGTGGCCTTATAGGTCCTTTCCAACCCCATTATTCTGTGACTCTAAGATAGTAATTCCCAGACTGGGTGACCTCAGATGTTAGAGTACAATTCCCAGATTCTCTTGTTGTTGGCGATGCTTGTCTGGGTCTTGTGGAAGTTAAAGTGCAGTGACATCTAGGTCCTCAAGGGAAACCACTCGTCTAAGAAAGGAAACTTGCAGATTAATTAAGGTAGCAATGACTGGAAGACTGGAATTTCCACTTCATACTGTCAGGCAGTTTCCCCTAATGTTAGTCTTTTTTCTGAGAGCCTAGAAATGCACGGCTTTGGCATCAGTCTAAGTTCTTGAATATGCCTTTGCTTATGTTGTCTGTCTTTTCCTTGTTCTCCCTCACACACTCCTTTGGCCTTTCAGTCCACTTGATGTTGCTTTTACCCACCTTGTAAAGGCTGTTCTCTTATTTTCATGGTGTGAAACTGTCCTCAGTTGTACTTGCCCTAAAAAACCCAAATAAGAGTTTTGCTACTGTTGCTCAGTCCAAGGCCACTGAGAGAAAAAGCTCTATTCAGGCATTATAGAATCCAATTTCTTCAGCAGGCTTAAATGAGAGAGAACTCCATCCTTTCCTTTCACTTCCTTCTCAGGAGAGGTAAGCCTGGAGATGAATGGGTCTTTATTTCGGTGCAGAGCCTCTGTGTGAGCTGGAACAGCTCTTAGACTCGTCATTGTGGAAAAAGTGGAGATAAAGATTGTAGGACTAGGCCAGTGATGGCCAACCTTGGCACTCCAGATGTTCTTGAACTTCAGTTCCCAGAAGCATTGATCAACAGGTATGTTGACTTGGGCTTCTGGGAATTGACGTCCAAGAACACCTGGAGTGCCAAGGTTGGCCATCACTGGACTAGGCTTCCTTCCATGCTGGTTTCTATAACACCTGAATAGAACTAAAAGGGTGTAATTAATCAAGTATGTTGGGGTTCTTAACCAACATCCCTTTTCCTAATTTTGAAGGCACAGTGAAGTGTTTTGTTTAAACACAAGGCAGTATCTGGGAGGCGGAAGGTCAGCAGTTCGATTCCCAAGTACTGCAGGACGGAATAAGCTCCCGTCTTTGTCCCAGCTCCTGCCAACCTAGCAGTTCGAAAGCAAGAAATTGTGAGTAGATAAATAGGGACCACTTCGGTGGGAAGGTAACAGCGTTCTGTGCGCTCCGGTGTCTAGTCATACCTGCCACATGACCACGGGAACTTCTGCAGAAGCAGACAATGCTGGCTCTTTGGCTTTGAAACAGAGATGAGCACTGACCCCTAGAGTCAGATACAAGTGGCTTTCGAGCAAGGGAAACCTTTACCTTTTAAGGCAGTATCCAGACACGGAATCCCATACAGTAGGTTTCTTCAACACTCCAGGTGTTTTGGCTACAGTTCACATTATCCTCAGCTAACATAGCCAGTGATTATTATGTGCATTATTAGGTCATCTGGCTGGAGGGAAAAGGCTTTCCAACATCATGCACAAGAATTATTCTCCAGTGTTGTATTATTGTTTTGCATGTAAAAAAAAATCACTTATTTTGAGTAAGCTTTATTTTAAAAATTATTTTACTTATTAATATATATAGGTGGCTTGGTGGTTAAGACGCTGAGCTTGACAACTGGAAGGTTGGCTGGTCAGCAGTTTGAGACCCGAGTGCTGCATGATGGATTGAGCTCCCATCTCTGTCCCAGCTCCTACCAACTTAGCAGTTTGAAAGCAAGAAATTGCAAGTAGATAAATAGGCACCGTTTTGGCGGGAAAGGTAACAGTATTTTGTGCACTTCAGTGTCTAGCCACAGGACCATGGAAACGTCTGTAGAAGTAGACAGCACTGGCTCTTAGGCTGTAAATGGAGATGAGCACCGCCCCCTAGAGTTGAACATGACTGGCTTTCAAGCAAGAGAGACCTTTACCATACTTTTTTACGTTAAGATACATCTTTCAACCCTCATAGCATTTGGAGAAAAAAATGGGGGGGGGGGAATGGTAAAATAAGTTTCCTCTCTCTCTCTCTCTCTCTCTCTCTCTCTCTCTTTTGGTCTTCTTTAGCCTTTCACTTTTCTAATCAGGAGCTCAACATGTGATAAGGAGGTTAAGCAGCACCACATACACTGTACTACTGTTAAGTTTGGTTTGAAAGGAAAATTTGATCTTGGGACCAATAGCTGGGGAGGGCAGTTTTCCCTGGGACTGCTGGAGGGGACACATAAAGGCCTTTCCTGTACACCACAGTCCTGATGGAAATCTGAGCTCTTTTAGTCTGCCACTAATTGATTCAAAAATAAATTTTAAAAGACACATCAGATAGTAATGTGATTTGTAACATGTCATGTTTTAGCCCAGAAACTAAGCAGCTCTTTCTGTTTCTCCATGCCCTCAAAAAATTAGGTCTCTCCCACTTGAAGTTTGCATAAACTTTCTGCGAATGTCTTTCTGATAAAAATTCACCAATTCAGATATAAGAATGTGTAATAATAGGTTTGTTGCATTTAGGTCTTCTGGGCACAACCTTGTGCTGCTGGCTAATCTTTCTCACACTAGGTCAGGTGAAAGGAACTGCAGAATGAACTCACCAAAAGGTGGCTTCATTTTGTCAGTTTCACATCTGGCCTAGAGAGGGAAGAAGAAACATCTCTCTTGGCAAATTAATGAAATAATCCCTGTTGCCCATTTCCCCCAGGCCAACTCAGCAAAATGCATTTATTGTGTGATTTCACCAGAAATCCTTCAGTGAAGCATGTTTGTGGTATTTATTTTAAGCTTGTTGTGTTGTTGTTTTTTCCAAATGCCACAGTTGAGGAGCTTGATACATTATTCCTCTCCTCTTTTAATTTACTCCATTCAAGGTTATAGAAAGGATGATCTGAAAAGTGGCACAGACCCTCTTCAGACTTACAATGAACTGGCTATGAGGAGAACCTATTTATATGCAACAGAGGACCCCATGGGCTGGCAGTGTGCCTCGTGGTCCTTGTAAGAGAAGAGGGGAACAAGTGTTGGGCAGCAGAGGGGTGGGGGCACATGCCATCCATTTCCAGATGTCTTTGGAAGGCATTGTGTTGTGCCATTTGCTTCCCACAGGACTTTTCTGGTCCGAGGCTTACACAGGTTTCCTCAGTTTCTTCTTACAGCAGCTCCTCATTGCAGAAATCCTATAGTGCCCTTGCCTCCCCTTTTCCCTATGGATGGAAGACATGCAAGGCAGTAGGGCAAAGCTTCCCCTTTTTAAAATCTTCTTTATTGCAGTGCTTTGAATAAACCTGCGAGTTGCTAAGGATTGGGTTTGTGCGGGAAGAAATGAAGTTGGAGCAGCTGGACTGCTTCCAGTGAGACGTTCTGCCAGCCCTTGATCAATTAGCCTGGATTGCAAAACGAGGACAGCTTTCAGGTGCTGGTTACTGTTGGAATTACACTTCCAATTCCGTGCTCTTCTTTCTTCTCTATTTCTCTGTGTCCTGTGAAATTCCAGCCTCCTTCTCTTCATCTATTTGTTTACAGCAGTCCCAGTGAATTTCTCCTGCTTTCTTGATTAACAATTGCCTGAATCAGTCAGGCTAAGTTATCCTGCTATGGTAATAGAGTAGACCATACTGCCAGTGACTCAACACCAATCGTCAAGCGGCAGTTAACTAAGCTGACAACCCTAGGGGCTAACGGCCTTGTGTGGCAAAATCCACAGTGAAAGGTGATGGTCCCCAAGTGGATTAAATCCCACTTGAATCCATCTTGATAGAGGGCAGCAGTGCCAAAAAAGTCTTGGGACCAGAAAGTGACTCATGGAACTGGATCAGTAGTATGAGTGTCATGCTGAGATGCAGAAGGCAAATGGAAGGCCACTGCAATATATGGTTCCCAGGGTAATCTTCATAGCAGATCGCCATGAAGATAGCCAATATTCAGAATCGGATATAGCAGTTGAAGAAGAAGAAGTTTCCTGGAAAGCATTGTACTGTATAAGTGGGAGAGTGACAACTTGGAGAAGTTGATTTGGAGTATAACTTAGATACTGTATCTCTATCTTCTGCCTAGCATATAATAGTTAACATCATGGAGGGTTCTGGCATGGATAGTTCAGAAAGTGCTACCAGTCTTGCATAGATACTTCTTGTATGATTTTCTCAGTCTTTGTCCCATTCTTTGGTATCTCATCTGTTCGGTTTGATTATCACCAGTTTGTTGGGATCTTTAGTGGTTATATTCTTCCTCTCCTACAATTTTGCCTTTCCAACTTCATCATTCACAGTTTTACCCAGGATTATTACATAAACCTACAGCCTACAGTTCACTCCTTAAATCCACCCCAAAAGCATGGGGTTGTACATCTGGAGGAAGGAGTTTTCAAAGCTTGAGAAGCTGTCTGTAGAACTCCTGCATCGTGAAGAGCTCACTGGTTGTTGTTGTTTTCCATGGAGTGTAGGTGAATGAACCCTATAATATTCCAAATGAGCTGTTTGGGAGAATCTGGCTGAGAAGAATTTAAAAAAAAAGGAAACAGGTTTGAAAAATACAGTCCAAAGAAAGAAGTCCCAAAGGTGGGCATGAAAGAAAAAGTTGAAAAGGAAGTCCTGAATAGAACAAAGGGAACAACCAGTAATTACTGTCAGGATATTAAAGAGTGAGATTTTAGTAAGATGCAGAACATTGGGCAAAGAGTTTACTCTATAGACAAGTACAGTGTACCTAGTTGCATGCATACGATCCAAGATTCGGATATATACATGTCTACAAGTAGGGCTTAGAAAGAATCCTACCAGAGAAGGACTTCAGAATCACTGCCTACCAGAGTAGATGATACTCAGTAAGGTAGATCAGTGGCCAAGATATGATTGAAAAGGCAGCTTCCTGGAATACCTAGCTGCAGAGCCAGGGGTCAAGAGTTTGATTCTCCACTCTGCCACCTCTGGCACAGAACCACTGTGCATGACCTGGGGCAAGTTGTGCAGTCCCAGAGTGCACCCAAAGAAAGGAATGGTAAACCATTTTAGAGCATTTTACACTTTAAAAAATCCTGGCAAAGGTTTCTGTAATTCAGAATCAGCTATTTGGCGTATATTTATTGCTACATTCCTGTGTGCAAGTTGTCAAATTATCTGCTTGCTGTAGTTTCAGTCAGCACATTCATTGTTCAGTCTACAGTCCATTAATTTAGCTGTAAAGCCTGTTTTGTAGTAGGTGTAGAAGAGCCTTGCAGATTCTCTACTGAGAGAAACAACGTGCTATAGGAGCTGTAACAGGTCTTTCTAAAGTACACTTCTCCTGAGGTTGGATTGAAGCTCCTAGCACTCCTTAGCATTGACAATGTTCTCCAAGGCTGCTTGGAGTTACAGTCTGGACTTTGCCCTTCCCTGGTGTAGAAGATGTAACTGCATCTTGACAAGTCCAAGTTTTCATCTAAATTGAGCCATGAACTTGGATGACCTATGACCAATCTTGCATGCTTGAGATGGACTACTTCACAAGGTCACCCTTGCTCGAAAGCCATTCGTGTCCAACTCTAGGGTGCAGCGCTCATATCCGTTTACAACCAAAGATCCAGCACTGTCTGTGTCTGCAGAGGTTTCCATGGTCATGTGGCAGGCCACACTAGATGCTGCAGTGCATGGAACACTGTTACCTTTCCTGCTGAAGTGATGCCTATTTATCTATTTGCAACTTCTTGCTGTCAAACTGCTAGGCTGGCAGGAGCTGGAACAGAGACAGGAGTTCAGTCTGTCATACAACACTCGGTCTCAAACTGCTGACCTGCCAACCTTCCAGTCATCAAGCTCAGCATCTTAACCTCTAAGCCACCATGAGCCTCCGGCCTCACAAATTTATCGTAAAAATGAAGCATGGAAATGCATGAGCTCATTTGAGATGGACAAATGGAGCGTCAATAGAGATTGTGAATTTAAATTTCTGTCCTTTCAAAGCTGTGCCACTTGGTAGTGTTTCTATGAAATGGAAAGCTGAGTTTTACATTTTTTACATCTAGTGCAGTTGTTTTTCTCCAATCTGTCTTTTGTTTCATCCACTTCATTTTCACTGGTTAGGAAGCCCCACCCTTATGTAAATGTGAAGTTAACCTCTTGAGATAAAGATAAGAGGTGCTTCCTAGCAAGCATTCAGCTGTGAGCACAAACACACCCAGAACTGAGTCATAGATGGCATGTTTTCCATTAAGGTTTTCCTAGGCTTGATAGCTCTCGGCTGAACGCATAAGATGTTTCCACTTGACATCTAGTGATATGAAAATTCTGTTTTTGACCATTGGATCTGCTGAAGCTTGATTCATGGGGACTTCCTGCTACAATCTTCCCGTTGTGTTACTGTAAGGTGTTGTAAATTGGGATGCCTTTGAAAATTACGTGGAAGATTCAGCTAGGCGAAATGCACCTGCTAGATTGCTCATAGATACTTCCAGATAAGATCATATTGCACAAGTTCTTGAGTTGCATATGGACCAAATTCAAGATGCACATCTTGAACTGTAAAGCCCTAAATCACTTGGGACTAACATACCACCAAGAACACAGAGATAGGAAAAATTCTTTTCTGAATTACAAATCCCAGAATATCCAGCCTGAGGACTGTGTCCTCTAATCCCCCCTTTTGTAAATTTGATTCTTGTTATGCCAATCTGTCTATAGATCTGCTATAGGAAACTCTTGGTGAAATACCTCCTATCTATTATGTGTGAACTTGAGGAAGAATTTTATTTTGTGACAGCATCTCCATTATAGAATTATAGTATCTTCTTGTGGAAGTATAACTTCCTTTGGCTTCAGTATCTTTTTGGTGTCAACATAAAACCTATTTTTGTATTAACTTGGGTAGCTGCGGGCCAGTTGTGCATGCTTGGGATGGCCTAAACATGTTTATTGTAAAAATGAAGCATGGAGAAACATATTCTCCAGCATAAGCTGATCTGAGAGATAAGAGCAGGGGTGGCCATATTTTGGTCCATGCACCAGACCGCGGCCCACAGCACCTTTTCATGTGGCCTGCTGCTGCCCTTGCTGCTACCGGAAGCGGAAGCAAGCATGTTTACAACAGACTTAAAAAATGCTCACACATGCATAAATGCACCCACGGCTGTTGTAAATGTTGCAGTAAATGCACCCGCAACTGTCGTAAACATGTTTATGACAGCTGCAGACGTGTTTTACGGTGGGAGTAACCGCATGACCAGCCTGCAGCTCAAAAGTTTGGGAACCCCTGGATAAGAGGATTTTGCTGGGTTATTTTAGGTGGTTTGTTCGCCCATTTACTGTAAATTGTACTGTCTTCAAAGAGCTTTATTGCCTTATGCTTAGCTTTTGTTGTATTGAGATTGTGTGAGCCTTTCACCATCTTGTTTTAACTACACTACTGTTCTCTTTGGATGAAAGACAGAAAGATTTGGTTGTGGTGATGATAACAGTAGTTGTAGATTCTTAATAGGTACTGTAAATAATCAATCAATCAATCAGTCAATCACTTTATTACGGTCTACAACCAGCACTGTAAAAGGAGAGGTAAATGCTTAAAATGTAGTTAAAATATATTATTTTTAAAACCTATCCATTCAAAGTTAAAAGAAATAGAGTAAAATCAGTTTTTAAAATTAGTGCTACGGTAACTACTACTGCAATATAGCATACATGGTTTGTGCCCCTGAGGGGCCTGGTACTGTACATTCATGTAAATACATTCCTGATAATAAGTACTGTAAATAAGCTGTCTAAGTATGAACTAGATTTTCGTGAAAGAAAACATACTAATCATTTTGGTCATATGTAAAGGTACAATCCTTGCCTACTCTCTTGCAAAGGGTATTGATTGTTTTTCCTCCCAAAGCATCTTGTAGTTAGTGCGTTATCATGTTTCAATAAACAATGCGGTTGTTAGAATCAGAGACCAGACAAATGGGAGAATGAAGTCTTAGTAAGATTTAAGAACATAAGAACCACCATCAATGCCTGCCTAGTCTAGCTTTCTACTCAGAGAGCTCACCCAGATGTGAAATAAGACAAGAGGACAATATGGTATAAGATTGATTGTAAGTCAGTTGTGAATTAAAACTGGTGTGGAATTCTTGGAATAAACAAGAACAAAACTTGATGCGTCTACTTTTGTGCATGTTGTCAGAGGTCATGCACGAAACAAAGGAATGCCAGTGGCTAATTGCTCTCTGGTAATAGAGCAGACCAGGGATTCTCAACCTACTGCCTGTGGGACGGATCCCGCCTGTGTCACCATTCCATCAGGCCCTCGCTCCCGCCATCTTTCCCCCCTCCACCTGGCTTGGTGTGTCCCTAATGCCGTTCCATAGCAGGGCAGATGTTATAACAAGGCTTACAACATCCGCCCTGGTACGGATCAGCATTAGGAACACGCCAAGCCAGGCAGAGGGGGAAAGGATGGCAGCGGAAGCAGCAGATGTCATGTCTGCCTGCGCCCTTCCCAGGTGCCACTGGCCAAGCGTGGGCAAGGACAAGCAGGACCCCTCCTTCACCCACAGCAGGCTGGTAAGCAGGGAAGCAGTGGAGTGGGGGGGGGGAGTGTTGGCAGCAGTGGTGGGGGGCACACCAGTCTGGCCCACCAACAGTCTGAGGGGCCGTGATCCAGCCCCTAGCTTTAAAATGTTTAGAAACCCTGGAGTAGACCATACTGCCAGCAACACAATGCAGAGTGTCACGTGGCAGTTAACTATCCTGACAACCCTAAGAACTAACGGCTTGGATGGCAAAGTCCATAGGGAAGGGTAATGGTCCCCAAATGGATTAAATCCTACTTGAATCCATCTTAATGGAGGGCAGTAACTGCATCAATATTGACCTGGGGCTGATGATGACTTTGTGTGCCAAAAGGGCTCAGGACCAGAAAGTGACATGCGGAACTGGATCAGTGGCATGGGGGTCATGCTGTGATATGGAAGCCAGATAAAAGGCCACTGCATTATATTCTCAGGACAGTCTTGATCAGGAGTTCTCAAACTTTTAAATCCTGGGGCCAGGTCATACTCCATCAGACAGCTTTGGGGGCCGGGGGGCCATTTTGCCCTTCCTCCACCACATGGCACTTTCTGGTGTGGTGGCAGCGGTGTGGGGCCACATGAAATAGAGCCATGGGCCACATCCGGCCTGTGGGCCGCAGGTTGAGAATCCTTGGTCTTGATGGTTGATCACCATGATGATCGTCTATACACTAAAACCCCAGGTTACAACTGTCTTGGTTTAAGTTTGTTGTGGTTTACCATGGCACATCCTATGGAAATGCCATTCTGGTTTACAAATTTTTAATGTATTTTTTCTGGTTTACAACGATCAATTTAGGACCATTTTTTAATTTTTCAATGCAGCCCGATGGATGTTTCAGTTTACAATTTTTCTGGGTTACAATGGAGGCTGTTGGAATGGACCTCCATCCTAACCCAGGGTTTTACTGTACTGTACAATAGAACCCCGGACAATGTGGTGACATGGTTCCACGAGTCATGACGTTGTCCAGTTTTTCACGTTGTTCGATACATTGATCGAACAATGCTAAAAAAAAGCCCTGACGTCAGGGACAAACCACGCCGAGGCAAGGCTCGGCTTGTCCGAAATCCCCCCCCCCCCGGGTAGGTACGCAATCGCGTGTCGTTCGGGGTTAAGGCAAGGTACGGGAAAGACCCCCGTATCCTGCCCTAACCCCGAACGACACGCGCGCACGCTCAAAGTTGCGAAAGTGTAAGGATCTTTACCCTCTCGGAACTTCGGGAGGCTTGCGCGCCGCCGCGGCGGTTAGGCGAGGATGCGGGGGTCTTTCCCGCATCCTCACCTAACCGCCGCCGCGGCGCGCATTATTAACTAGTTATTAAACAAAAGACAAACCTAAAATGCTGTTCCCATTAGCTAGAACAATTTAGGCAAAAGAGGAAGTTTCAGTTGTCAGTGTACCTGGTGGTGGCACAGTGGTTAAATTGCTGTGCTGCAGCTAAAACTTCTGCTGACCTTGTGATTTCAATCCTGATGGAAATCAAGGTTGACTCAGCTTTCCATCCTTCTGAGGTGGGTAAAATGAGTACCCAGCATGTTGGGGGCAAAATTACATTGTGAACCACTAAGAGAGTGCACTAAACAATATGGGACGGTATATAAGTCTAATTGCTATTGCTACCTGTTCATCCTAGTTTGCCTTCTTCACTAAATCCTGATCTACCTTTTCCTCAATGCTTGTTAATATATATGTAAATATTCTTGTGTTCTGTCTCCAGGTTCAACAGCAGCCACAGCAGCAACAACAGCAACCACAACCACAGCAACAGCAACAACAGCAGACCTCAAATAAGCGTCCCAGCAACAGCACCCCTCCACCAACACAACTGAATAAGATCAAGTATTCAGGGGGACCCCAGATTGTAAAGAAGGAGCGACGGCAGAGCTCCTCTCGCTTCAACTTGAGCAAAAACCGGGAACTTCAGAAGCTTCCTGCCCTTAAAGGTGAGAAAGGAGCTGTCTTTCAGCTGCCAAATGAGGTTCTTCTTCTTCTTCTGTGTCTCTGGACCAGAGGTGAAACTGCCAAAATGAAACCACCATTTAATTTGGTGAGTCCATTGTGCAGTTCCTTTTGCCTGACCTAGTGTGAGAAAGATTAGTCAGCAGCACAAGGTTACCACTAACAGGATACGCCCGATTGTCTTCAAGGATGCTATTTCTGTGTACCCCATGAAGACTGTCCTGATAATATAATGCAGTGACCCCTCATCTGCTTTCTGCATCGCAGCATATCCCTCATACCACTGATTCGTTTCCACGAGTCCCTTTTTGGTCCTGAGCCCTTGTGGCAAAGTCCTCATCAGCCCCAGGCCAGTATTGATGAAGTGGCTATCCTTCATCAAGATGAATTCAAGTGGGGTTTAATTCATTTGGGGACCATCACACACTTCCTTGTGGACTTGGGCACCCTAAGCCTTTAGTCTTCAGGGTTGTCAGGTTAATTTCTCTGCCTGACGATTGGCGTTGAGTCGCTGGCAGTGTGGTCTACTCTATTACCATAGTAGGATAACCTGGGCGTTAGCCAAATGAGGTGAGATGAGTATTTACAAAAGAGAGAGTGTTTTCATAGGTACACTCCATTCGATGTAGGGATCTAAATTCTTCCATGTCTCATCTTTGGGGTAATTATAAGAAACTGCCACAACCGTCTGTGTTCTTCAGGAATGCTAGGGGATTTCCCAGGGCTCTTGATGGCATTTCCAAGTTGGCCTGAAAATGGCTTTGTGCCTAAAAGTGCTCATTTTGCATACACTTACAGTCAACACAGCTGTGCAAATCTCCCAGAACTGTAGGATAATTAGTTTTATTGAAGAAATTTGGAGTACTCTATGCATATCTGTGTTTCTCTGCCGGCCTTGCAGAGTGTCTGCTTGGAGTGTCTGTGCTCACATACATGCCAGGAAAGATACTGGAAATCTATTGTACAAGTGAAAGAGGCCTTTTGGGGGAGAAGAAATTGCTATAGTGAGGTTTTAAGACTCTTGGTTGGGATGTCTTGTTGTGTTGATGCAGCCTAAGTACATGAGAATGGGGAATTTAGTGGCTGTTCTTTCCAGAAAGATGTGTCCAGAAATAGTGTCGTATTATGGATTCTTTTGATACCTGGTGAAAACCTTTTCATTCTTGAAGACTTTATGGAAACAATTCTGAGTACTTTTAACTCACACCACTCTTGTGTGTGCTGATGGTTTTACTTAGGTTTTCTATGCCATACTGCTTTTATTTTTGCTGAATTTTTTCTTTTATCACATGTGCTGTCTCTATTCATTGTTTATGGCTTATAATTTGAATTCTTAAGGTTCTGTATTTGGAGAGCCTCTAGTCAGGATGTTTTAATGGAAAAGGAGTAATAAGTTTGTTTAGGAGCCTTTTGTGTTCATGAGCCATGATTAGGTAGCTAGTCTAGTGCAGCACATTTAAAGGTTTCTGCAGGTAAAGACAGGATTGAGTCACTAATGAATCATGATGACTCAGGGATTAATTGCAGTGCTGAGAGGAAACCATCTCTGAAGTAAGAGAAGACATGCTTAAGTTTTCCTGTGAGCTGGGTTTTTTCTTTTAGGAAGATAAGGTACACCATCATGGTGGAAGCTACAAGCTAGCCCAGGAATTCTCAACCTTTTTAAGCTGGGGGCCGGGTCACGCTCCCTCAGACAGCTTTGTGGGCCGGACAGCCATTTTGCCTTTCCTCCACCACATGACACTTCCTGGTGTGGTGGAGACTGTGGAGAGCCACATGAAATGGTGCCTTGTGCCACAGGTTGAGAATCCCTGAGCTAGCTCATTATTTATTATGCTACCAGGTTATGATTCTGTCCTGGACCCCCATGAATTCCAACTTTCTCAGCATTGTCTGCATTTAGGATAAGTTCTACAAATGACCTCACTTTGCATGTACTTCATGAGAGGGCATCCCGCTACTGTAATGGAGTAGACTGTACAGCCAGTGACTCAAAGCTGAGTGTTAGGTGGCAGTAAATAACCTGACTCCCTAAAGTGGCCAATGACTATGGCTACGGGCAGATAAGCCTCTTTAGGTGGGGTGATGGCCCCCTCAGTGGAGGAAATGCCACTGGAAACCATCATATTGGACCCAACAACAAGAGGAGGAACTACTTCACTATTTTGATTCCCAGCGATCATGGAGGTGGAACAGGCAATGCCAGATGGACTGGCTGTGAAGGCGCACCTTGTTTAATATCCTCAGGGCTGCACCAGTCCATTGCAGTCCAAGTGTTAAATCTGCATGTCTCATTTCATACGTCACTGGTTCTCAACAAGAGGTACACAGCCCACAAGTGGACTCCAATTCCTAGAAACCTAAGTCAGTACATTGGCTGATCAGTGCTTTGGGGAAATGAGTTAGGCTTCTGGGAATTGAAGTCCAAACACCAGCATTTGGGAAACACTGTCATACGTGGAATCGCAGTAAACATTTCATACATTTCATCGCAGTAAACCCATTTGTGTGGATTCACAGGGTGCTTGGGCTTCTGGGAATTGAAGTCCAAGAACATCTGGAGTGCCAAGGTTTGCCATCACTGGTCTAACCAGAACTTGAAAAAGTTACTTTTTAAACCTACAATTTCAGACTCCCCCAACTATCATAGGCATGTTGGCTAGGGACTTCTGGAAGCGATAATCTAGAAAATAACTTTTCCATGCTCTGGGTTCTGACTCACCAGTTTCCAGTGTTCCTTTGCCTCAGACCGTTTTGGTGGTGTCAAGCTAGTGACCTGCAACAGGCTTCTCGGCACAGAAAAGAAACTGCTTTTCTCCTGCCTTCTTTCCCTCAGATGCGCCGCCTCATGAACGGGAAGAGCTTTTCATACAGAAGTTACGGCAGTGTTGTGTCCTCTTTGACTTTGTGGCTGACCCGCTCAGTGACCTGAAGTTTAAGGAAGTAAAACGGGCAGGTCTCAATGAAATGGTGGAGTACATTACACACAATCGGGATGTCATCACAGAGTCCATTTACCCAGAAGCTGTTATCATGGTAAGAATTGGCCTGTTTTCTAAGTATTGCTCCTGGCAACGTATCTCAAAAGTAGAAAAAATATCAACAAAGTTGAAAACCTACATTCATTGTGTTTCTGTTAGAAATAGTTTGAGACAGTAAGGGAAAGTGAACATCAGCTGCAGTTTTAGTAAGTGACTAACAAGCTGAAAGTGACTGTACTATTCGCATAAGAGAGTGGCACAAAATTGTCCTTAGAATACAAACAAGATTTGCCTGATTAAAGACTTGTATGGATTTTATTTCACATGGAATGTGTCATTTCTTGCCTCCTGAGAGTTATGAGTGGCTGGGTGAGCTTGTCGTTAAATATCATCAAGTCACTTTAAACTTACAGTAAACTTATGAATTAAGAACTCTGCCCCCTCGGAAGGTCTTGTCATTAATAGCCCTGCTCATACCCTGCAAAGATAAAATATGGCTTCCTTAACCGAGTCAACCCATCTCTTATGTTGTGTTTTTCTTTTGTTGCTTTCTGATTTTCCCAGTGTTGTTTTCTACAGCACGTCTTGTCTTTTCATGACGTATATGGCAGCCTTAGTTTAGTGATTTTAGACATTTTTGCTCCTAGAAAAAAACCCTCTGGCTTGATTTGATGTGGAATCCACTTATTTGGCTTTTTGGCAGCCAGTGCTATATGTAGAACTCTCCTCTATTACCACATTTCAAATTAATCAGTAGTCTTCCTGTTCAAGTTTCATGTCTGTATGTCGTAATTAGGAATACCATAGGTGTTGGCTTGGCTATGAAGAAAACTAACTAAGTTGGTTGGTCTCCTAAAGAGGAATTATGTTGTACCATTCAGTCAATCTCTAGAAACCCCTCAACTTCCTGTTTATATCTGTTAGTTTTCAGTGAACCTCTTCCGGACGCTTCCCCCCTCGTCCAATCCAACGGGAGCAGAGTTCGATCCTGAAGAAGATGAACCTACTCTGGAAGCTGCTTGGCCTCACCTCCAGGTATTAAAATGACTTTTATATTATTGCATGTGTATTGTGCCTTCTTTCCTTTAACAGTCCATGTAAACAGCCTTCTTGGGCACTGCATTATCCAGACTAGCTTTACTTTAGGAAAAATATTGTAGTGTATTTTTGTGAGTCATTGGAGAATTAACAACTGTGAAGCATACAAGGTAGACTAGGACTGGTGAGGACCAGTCTCAAATCTTCACTCACTGGGTGACCTTGAGTCTTATATAAGGTTGTTGGAAGGAGATCTTTGATGGAAAAGGGGATCTAAATGGAGCAACTAAATCCATGAGGTTAATTTCCATGAGAGAGAGAGAGAGAGAGAGAACTGGCAGTCACTTTGCCTATAAGCAGAAGCTTTGAAGTTGCTAAATGTGGAATGTGTAGAAGCTCATTGATCTTTCCAAGCAGAAATTACATTGAGTCAGTGGGAAAGTGGTGTGTAGACTTTCTATGCTGTCACTTGAAGAGGACTAGACAGAGGCTCTGTGACTAACTACTTGAAGGCGTCCCACTTGAGCTGCACTCCTGTGCCCAGGTGCTTGGAAGAAGGTCTCTTTGAACCTTGGTGAGACTTATTTCCGCCTAGCAAACTTGAGTAGAGTTAGTTTGTTCCTTTGTGCTGATATGGAATCGCTGCTCCAACCAGTATGGTAATTCAGGCCTTTAATCATTGAATTAAAGCAGGAGTGCCCAAACTAGGGCCCGGGGGCTGGATGCGGCCTGTATACTAATTCATCTGGCTCGTGAAGTCCTCGTCGCTCCTGGAAGCAGAAGTAAAACGCACCCATACGGGCGCCTTTTACTTCCACCTCCAGGAGCGACAAGGGCTTCGCGGGCTGGATAAATTGGCATGGGGCCTGCATCTGGTCCCCAGGCCGTAGTGACCAGCTCCCAGAAACATGTGACTGGCCCACAGCCTGAAAAGTTTGGGCACCCCTGAATTAAAGCATTGCTGAGAAGAGTTGCCTACATTTCCTCCAACTTCTTTTCTCAGAGTTCTTATGACACATCTGCCTGAGAAAAGAAAGATAAAAGCTTTCTCCAGAGACAATAATCTCAGCTCCTATTTCCACTGCCAGTCAGCAGTCGTATCACTCTGTTACTACATATTTCTTTTTTCCCTTCATTTTCTTTCATTAAAAATGTTTCACTCTGCAGTGATGATCTTATCCCCATTCTGTTTTGCCTGTCATTTTGTCATCTGCTTTATCATCTTGAGGACCTGCCAGACTAAAGCTGTAGAATTCTAAAAGCCATTCCTCTTGACCCTTCCTCTCTTAGAATTGGCTTAGTTTGAGGAGTATTTCCACATGATTTCGAAACCTAGGGTTTCAGGATTTGCAGTTGCTTGAAGATGCTTTGTGGGTAAAGATTCTTCTTCTTCTGTGTCTTGGCCAGACGTGAAACTGCCAAAATGAAGGCATCCTTTGGTGAGTTCATTCTGCATTTCCTTTTGCCTCTCATAATGTGAGAAAGATTAGTCGGCAACACAAGGTTGCCGTTACCAGGGTACGCCCGATTGTGGTTCAGAAACACCACAATCTTTGAGGAGGCTCTTTCTGTTTACCCCATGGATAGAGATGACTCTTATTTTCTGGGTTAAACTCTTCATATGTGGAGAGCTGTGATAACAGGTGCAAAAGAAGCCTCGCTTGCTGTTTCCCTGGGATTTTCCACGTATGAAACACCTGAATAGGGCTTCAAAGTGGTTAAGCCTGGCTGCAAAAATGAAAGCAGGGTCCACTGTTGGCTCTTCACTCAAGCTACAGATACATCTACTAGCCATGTTAGCTGGAGAGATCTGAGATCTATAGTCTAATAATGTGATTTTTCCCAACTTCTGGATGTATACCTGTATTGAGACTGAATCTACAACACTTGTAAATTATATTAAATCTGCTTTGAACACAAGGAAGAACTGACATATTCCTTAGAACTTACTCACTCTGTTGTCACAGTTGCTTTTATATTATAGTACTGAAGTCTTTGAGGGGCCACAGTGGCTTAGTGGTTAAGACGCTGAGCTTGAAGACCGGAAGGTCAGCAGATCAGCATTTCGAGACCCAAGTGCTATGTACATAGCCGTAGCCAGGATTCTAGATGTGGGAGGGTGAATATTTTTTCAGGATGGGCAACAATGTCATATATTGGTAATGTCATATAAAGGGAAACCTTTACCTTTAATAGAAATTACCATTGTTGTACTTCTTAACAATCCTTTATTTTCTTCTACCTCCTTTCTTAGCTCGTGTATGAATTCTTCCTGAGGTTCCTGGAGTCGCCAGATTTCCAACCAAACATAGCCAAGAAATACATTGATCAGAAGTTTGTATTGTCAGTAAGTGGTTTTACAGATTCCTTCCACGTTGCTTTTAGTCCTGCTTCGACTCTGTTCCTGTGTTGAAAGAGGAAGCAGTTCTGAATAACAGACATAATACTCTTCTAAACACCTTGAAAAGCGGTCAGAGTGAGAACTGAACATCTGAAGCAAGAGTCTGCATGATGCTGGCTCCTTGGTTTTGCTGAGCACTGCTTGTTTGCTCATTTCAGCAATAATTATCTTCCAGACTTTCATGCAAATCACACGCTGTTCAGGAAGGACAGTCTCTTGAGCAGATGATGGCTGCAAGAAGGGTACTGAGTTATAGCTTTCTGAGATGGAAAACATTTTGAGTCAGAAAGGACTAGGCTGAACAACTGAATATTCAGACGGAACAGGCAGAACTAACCTAGACGAGTACACCACCCACACACAGAGCTAAGCATATATAAGCAGTTACTTTTGGAGGGACATTTAGCCCTCAGATTGGATGTTTAAATTTAAAACAGGCAATGGTTATGTTTGTTAAATACTGGCCTTTCCTATCTCCATGTTAGTCTAGGACAGGGATCTGCAAACTTGGCTCTCCAGGTGTTCTTGGACTTCAATTACCAGAAGCCCAAGTCAGTATGCCTGCTGATCAGGACTTCTGGGAATTGAAGTCCAAGAACACCTGGAGAGCCAAGTTTGCAGATCCCTGGTCTAGGAAACAAACATAAAGCATTATGGGGTTGCCTGCTGCAAGCTCAAAAGTATACACCAGGGGTGTCTAAACTTTTTGGGCTGTGGGGCGGTCATGTGGTTCAGTGGGCCGGTCACATGGTTCCTCCCACCAGAAGCAGAAGTAAAACACACCTTGTAATCTGTTTTGCAATAGGATGAGATAGATTTTAAGCTGCCATTTTATCTGCTTAAACTAGGGGTGCCCAAATTATGGCCCATGGGCCAGATCTGGCCCCAATAGCAATTCATCTGCCCCACACCTTGTTGCTCCCAAAAGCGGACGTGAAATGGATTAATTGGCATCAGGCCAGCTCTGGCCCACGGGCCATAGTTTGAGCACCCCGTATACACACACACACACCTGTACATGCTGTCCAGTTTGTTAAGAAGTCACCCCATGATTGTAGTCCCAGCCCAGGTTGAATGGTTGGAAAAAGTTTATAGCAGTGTGACTAGCCTTGGTACTCCAGCTGTTCCTGGACTTCAATTCCCAGAAGACCCGATCATCTGGCATGCTGACTTGGGCTTCTGGGAATTGAAGTCCAGGAACAGCTGGAGTGCCAAGGTTAGCCACCACTGGCTTATAGTAATAAAAGCTGAGATGAGCCACATGTTGACCCTGCTGATGCTTTAATGTTCAGACACTGAAGAAATGGAAAAAGGACAGTTCTTTGTAGTCACTCTTTCATGTGACACTGCTTATAATGTGGAGATTGATTAATTCCTGTTTCTACAGCTTCTGGACCTATTTGACAGTGAGGATCCTAGAGAACGAGACTTTCTCAAGACCATTTTGCATAGGATTTATGGGAAGTTCTTGGGCCTCCGAGCCTATATACGAAGGCAGATCAACAACATATTCTACAGGTAAATTTGTAGATGTTTAATCTCATAGAAGGACCTGGTTATGGAGGATCCTGCTCTGACTCATAGGATTGCATAACATTTAATTTAAATCTCATTTAGTGCTTTAACTCCCAACATCACATGAGAGGGAATCAGATAAAATAATCTAATAGCCCACGTGGTACAGTGGGTAAGCTGCAGTACTGCAGCCAAAACTCTGCTTGCAATCGGAGTTTGATACCAGTGGGCCCAAGGTTGACTCAGCATTCCATCCTTTTGAGGTCAATAAAATGAGTACTCGGTGTTTGGGGGCAAAATGCTAATTTCCTTGTGAATTACCCAGAGAGTGTTCTAAAATGCTGTGGGGTGGCATATAAGTGTAGTTGCTCTTGCTGTTGCTAAGACAACTTCCTGGGGAGTCAGGAAATTAATTGGGGCCCCAACCAACCTTCCGGAGGCCAGATATCTCTGCAGCTGAGGTTCCTGGAGCAACCAAAATTTAGCAGCAATTGTGATAGCTCTTTATGGTATACAAATATATAGCAAACTAGGTGGTGTGACTCCAGAAGAATATTGAAAGTCACATATGACTTGGTGGCTAAACATTTTTCACCTCTCATATTGGAAGATCAGGAATAATAACTTAAAGCAGGGGTTGCCAACCTTTTTAAGTCAGGGGTCAGGTCACGCTCCCTCAGGCAGTTGAGGGGGCCGGACTGGTGGTCATCCCGCTGTTTACGGCTGCTGTAAATTAGTCCACGGCCGATTCCGGTAGTGGCTAGAGCGAGGATGTGAGCTGGTTGATTTGGTGCCATGGGCTGAATCCAGCTCGCGGGCTGTAGGTTGCCTACCCCTGGCTTAAAGGGTTGGGTCTTTCTAAAAAGCCCACCAAACATCAAGGATGGAGCATGGTCACTTTCTTCTCTGGCTCACTTGTACTTGGCAAGAGAAACTCACAAATAGGTACAGATGTCCAGGTTGTACAGGTAGCTGGTTCAACCTTTTAAATATAAGGTAGTTTAACCATCCTTCTTTTAAGAACGTACACAAATTCCTGCCTGTTATTTTGCAATAGAGATTGAGTAATGGTTAGTCATTTTTCTGTTCTTGAGAAGCTGTTGTCTTGAGCATGATGGGATACATGTAGAAGGGTTAAATGTAGAACTGGATAAAAACCACAACATTTATAAGGCATCTGCATAGAAGAACTTATGAGTCTCTTGGCTGCAGGACAAAGCTGGGAAGTACATGAAAGGAAGAGTCAGGGTTGCTTGTGGTTGTCCCCAGCCCAGTGGGGGCAAAGGAGACCTTTACCTTCCTTTCTAGGTGAGCCTGTATACTGATCCCCTTTCACATGTTCTCACCATGACTTTCCCTGGTCACTGTCTTCCTTGCCCAGGAACAGGCACCAGTCATGAAAACAGAATAAAGTAAGCAAATGTATGAATTCAGGGTGTCCAAGAATGCAATACATATCTTTTTATGGGTACACTGTATAGATCAGCCCAAGCCAGGACAAATAACTTTTTTAGATTAAAATTGCCCAAACCATCCCAGCCTCTAATGCTAGTGGCCATGCTGGTTGGGGAACTCTGGAGTCACAGTGTCAAGCAGTGGTGGTGAACCTATAGTACGCATGCCAGAGGTGACACTCGGAGCTCTCTCTGTGGGCACCCGTGTGGTCCCCCCAGCACAGAGTTCACCGCCGTTTGCCCAGCAGCCCAATGGAAGCACTTCCTCCCTCTCCCAGCACAGAGTTCATCCCGCCCCTCTGCCCAGCAGCCCAGTGGGAACATTTCTTCCCTTCCTGCTGCCTTGTTGGCACTTTGTGATAAAAAAGTGGGTTTTGGGTTGCAGTTTGGGCACTCAGTCTCTGAAAGGTTTACCATCACTGGTCTAAAGCTGAAGCAAAGCAATCACACTTGTATACTGCTCCATAGTGCTTAGTGCACTCTCTGGATGATTCACAAGTTAATTAGCATTTTGCCCTCAACATGCTGGGTATTTGTCTAAGCCCTGAAATTATTCTTGTGAGACCAACTTTTCAGTAGCTGCATTTTGTGTTGAACACAGACTTCTGTTGTTACAGGTTTATCTATGAGACGGAGCACCACAATGGAATTGCAGAACTGCTAGAGATATTAGGGAGGTAAGACAAGTCCCCCCCCCCCCCAATTTGGCCAGAGATTTCTTGGCAGGGTTAGGTGGCTGTTGTCTGGGCAATTATGTGAGATTTCCATCTTCTCCTCTTGCAAAGAACTGTTTTCCAAGAAAGCATGGACTAGGCAGTTCAGTCCCTGGGAGTTTTGCAGATGTTTCCTACAGGATATCCTGATGATGTAGCAGCCTCAAGGTGGAGTTTGGAAACAGCATTGTGAACACACACGTACCCATACTCTGAATGTTGATAATGCCTTCTTTCCTCTACAGTATAATCAATGGATTTGCTTTACCCCTGAAAGAAGAGCACAAAATGTTCCTTATCCGGGTCTTGCTGCCGTTACACAAAGTGAAATCTCTGAGCGTCTATCATCCCCAGGTAAAACATTAATGCTATTTAAACATATGATGTAGACAGAAGAAAAGATGGAATCCATCCCTTTCTAGTGGGCAGACTGCTCCTCATTCATAGTCTGGGTACATCTTATACCAGGGGTTTTCAGGGTTTTCTCGCCACAGGCTGGACTACTCACCCTCAGCCAGCTGAGCAGACCAGAGGCAATGGCGGCAGGCATATTTGCATGGGCACTGTCAAGGATTTCTGGCCGTATGTGTGGTAACATAACAGACTAGTGGTTAGCTATTGCGCAGCAGAAGGTTTGGGTGCAAAGACACACACACATACAGTTTCAGTGAATAGTGCAGTTTACTTCTGGGTGAGGTAAAGACAATAGACACAGAACTATATACACAGGCACCAGTCTGTCTTCAAGCCCCACAGTTGGATTAGAGCTTGGAATCCCCGAAGGCTCAAGTCCAATGAGCATGCACAGAGTCCTACCAGCAAAACACTGACTGCAGTTTGCCAAAGTCAGTGTGCTCTTCTCAGCAGTGTAGAGTACCTGATAGTTCTTGGTAGAAGCAGAGCTTCATGCAGCACATTTTCTCCCTCACAAGTCAGTTACAGTTCCTCCTCTGAATACCCTCCTCAGAGTAGTCCATCTCAGGTGGGCCATAGTTATACTGTGCTAGTGCTGAAGCACCCCCAAAGTCGTCACAGCTGTGCTCAACACTGAGTCACGTATGCAAGCAGGCACAGCTGTGTAATCAGTCTATGCCTCAACAGCTAACACCTGTGCCTGGAGCTCTAAAAGTGTCTTAAAAGTATATTCACACATTGGGCAGGAATCTTTCTACAATAATTAAAATGCCCTAACAGGAACATCGGCTTCCGCTTCTGGGGTCGTTGCTGTGGGCTGAATGGAACGGTGTCTGGAGCTGGGCCCAGCCTGTGGGCCATAGGTTGCGAACCCCTTGTTTTATACGCTGACTGTACATTCCAGAAAGTTTGTTTCTCTTCTGTTCTAATCCAAGTTTCATTGGGTGACCTTGGGTTTTATCTGCTTTTTTCAAAAGTTTTTTATTTTCCAGTTCTCTGTTATGTCCTCCCTTAGTCATATTTATTTCGCCAGATTAAAAAAATCTATTCGGAAATAGCTTTTGTATTAAAAAATGGCAAGTTACCTTTTTCAAAGAACTAAGCCAGGGCAATCTCGGAATCTCTTTCCTAACTGATCACTGCCATTTCACATTCTGTATGTGAAGTGTGATGTAGTGGATAGACTGCTGTATTGGGACCCAGGAGACCTGGTTTCAAATCTCTACTTGCCCATAGAAACTCGCTTGGTGGTGGTTAGCAATGATAAACCTCTCCCAACACATCTCATACCCCACAGAAACTCTGGTGGAGCCAGAATGACTTGATGGCACATTATTCATAACTCCAAATTACTGGCAGTTTTGAGTCTTAAACTACACTGTTCTGATGTTTTTGGAGCTCCTGTTTTCCTTTGGTCTCCCAAAGGAAATGGGAGCCACTGGATCCCAAGAATTTTTCTGAATGTGGATTCAGAAATTGAAATAAAGTTCCCACCCCTTGATGATGGGTGATTTTTTTCATACCAAAAAGCCATTGAGGTATATGGGTTACAGTCTTTAGAGCTTGGATTCACACTTGGTAGTGAAACACAGTAGGTGACCTCAGGTCAGACAAAGTCTCTGCCTGGGCAAGGTTGCCCTGAACGAAAATTCAGGGCAGGGAAACCGTGTGTATTGCCCTGAAATCATTGGAGAAACAGCGGGATACAAATGCAAGAAACAAAGCTAACCAAAAAGCTTATTATAAATGCCACAGATGCCACAAATAGGCTTGATGGTTCATTGTATCTGATGTGTTTCACTGTACTGTGTTTTCATTTCAGTTAGCATATTGTGTTGTGCAGTTTTTGGAAAAAGACAGCAGTCTGACTGAACCGGTAAGTGTTCCTTTTGTGGTGTGCAAGGTTGTATTATAATGCACTCTGTTTGAGGCAGCAGTTGGTATGGGACCCTGATGTTGTCAAGAACTGATCACATAGGACATCCCAACTCGTATGAAAGAATGCTTTTTTTCCTGAAGCAGGAAAAAATGCCATTGGTATGCATTTTTTAAGGTGGATCCCAGCTTGCCATGAACACACTATGATCATGGAGCCATCTCCTATTCCACATATGAAATGAGACATGCAGGATTTAACACTGGGACTGCAATGGACTGCCGTAGCCTTGAGGATATTATCAAGGTGCGCCTTCACAGTAATCTGGTATGGCCTCTTCCACCTTCATGAATGTTGGTTATCAGAGTTCCTTCTCCGCTCATTTGGCCCAATATGATGGTTTCCAGCGGGATTTCCTCCACTAAGGGGATCATCACCCCACTTAAAGGGGCTCATCCGCCCATAGCCACTCGCCCTTTTAGGGAGTCAGGTTATTTACTGCCGCCCAACACTTGGCGTTGAGTCGCTGGCTGTATGGTGTACTCCATTACTGTAGCAGGATGGCTGGCCAGTCAGAAACATCCCATATAAATGATGAACTCTACCTCAGAGCATAGATCTTTATGTGGGTATCTATTTGAAACATCTATAGCCTGCTCTATATTACAGAATCTCATGGATGGTTACATAGCTGTATAAAATATTTTTAAAACCTAAGATTGGACATCTCAATGAACGGGTGCTGCAGGAGGAGGACTCACGAAGTAGGACCCACATGTATTTCTGTAATACTGGTCCATTGTGAATGGCTCTCTGTCTATGTCAGGCCTTGGGCATATTTCTGGGCTATAACTCCCAGACTCCTGTCGCCAACATGGCCACATGGCTTTTTCTTGTGCCACATCCAATTCTGAATATTAGCTATCTTCATGACAATCAGCCATTAATATTGTCCTAGGAGTAATATAATGCAGTGGCCAACCATTTGCCTTCCACATCGCAGTGTGACACTGTACCGCTGATCCAATTCTTCGAGTCACTTTCTGGTCCTGAGCCCTTTTGGCACACAAAGTTCTCATCGGTCCCAGGCCAGGATTGATGAAGCTGCTGCCCTCCATCAAGATGGATTCAAGTGGGATTTAATCCACTTGGGAACCATCACTCTTCCCTGTGGACTTTACCACCCAAGGCTGCTAGTCCTCAGGGTTGTCAGGTTAGTTAACCACCCCCTGATGATCAGCGTTGAGTTGCTGGCAGTAAGGTCTACTCTATTACCATAGCAGGATAACCTGGTCAGACTGGACCACAGAGTCTAAACAATGTAATTGTCTCCAGGCTGTAGTTTGTTCCCTGTACCTATTCAAAGTTACAGCTTCAATCTTTCACCAGCATGGCTACTCCAAGCCCTTCAGAGCACCGGTTTTGGGTGCAGGGAGAGAGTGCCCCCCTTTCAGAATCTAACGATGAATGTACTTCATCCCCTGATGTCTCATAGTAGATTCTGGTCTTGGGCAAAGCTGTTAGTTATATTAATGTCCTGAAAATCAAGCCTGGGATAATGGTTCTGAGTGTTGTTTGCTTTGTGTGAAAGTGTAGAAGCTTAAGTGAAAAAATAATAATAACTTCAGTTAATACATTTGAAAACTGTAATGAGACTAGCATATTGTCGTTGGATTACAGGGTTTGTCTGTTCTTTAGGCTTTATGAAGCTTAAATTTATCATAACTTGGTAATATTAGGAAAGTATCTGGAAAAGGATTATTGGAAGAACGTACACACATAAAACCTGCCTCGTTTAAGGCTCTTGTGTCAAATGTATGACAGGTTTTGCATTATTAAATTTGTTCAACACAAATGATCGATGTATTATTCATTTGTTTAAAATATTTTCCCCACCTTTCTCCTAAAAAAAGGACTCACGACAATATTTTAAACTAAAAACAGTAAGTTTTTTTAATATTAAACATTTAAACAGACATATGAGAAATATTAGATACAGTAATACCCCGGATAACGATTGCACCAGATAACGCTAAAACCGCATAACGACGACAAATTTGGGGGGAAGATTTGCACCGGAGAACATTCTTTTTAGCGTTGTCCGATGCATCGTAATAAAGAATAAAGGAGGCCAAAGCTCCTCTCCCTGCCACGTCCCTCCTTCCTCCCCCCCCCTCCCAGCAGTTTGGGGACTCCCCACACCCACCTCACTGCCTGCTCGGCCACCGAGAGAATCCAGCCCAGCCCTGGCCCTGCTTACCTTCAAGCCACCAAAGCTGCTGCTCCCACCAGGTTCCCCAGGCAGCCCAGGAGTTGCCTGCTGGTGAACAAGCAGGCACATCCTTTGCACTGGAACTCATGGCTGGCCCAGGCAAGGGTAGCGTGCACGGCCATCGTGGCCTTCAAGCTGGCCTCGCCCATGTGGAGTCAGCCTAGCTGCTCCGACTGAGCTGCACGCTCCGACTGAGCCAGGCTTGACCTGCCGATTGCAGAGCACAGAGCTATGCCTCATAGCAGGCAGATGCAGCCGAGCGCTGATGCAAGAGATCAGAAAATGGAGAGGAATGGTTGCCAAGGCAGCAAGAGACGCATGGATCGGATAAGGCTGAAAATCGCATAACGTTAAGACTTGTGGAACCAAGTCTTAACGTTATCTGATGTATTACTGTAATAGCTTTACTAAAATGGATTTAAAAGCAAGAGAAATTGAAACAATCTTGTTTTTTTAAAACCCCTCATAGACAGCCAGTAAGTAAGCAAAAGCCTGTCTAAAGAAAAGAGTGTCTGCTAGTAGACAACAATGGGGCTGGCCTTGCCTCAAGTGGGAAGGAGTTCCAAGGTCTAAGAACAGTGACAGAGAAGGCCCTCTCCTTTCTCCCCACTTTTGAGAGAGAAAAGGACTCAGGACGCCCTCTTCCGAGCCCTTGCCACCAGCTGGAGTTGGAGGGCTTTAAAAGCCACTAGAGCCAGCAGCAGAAGATCGGATGCCCTCCTCTGAGTCCTTGCTACTGGCTGGAGTTGGAGGGCTTTAAGAGCTGCCAGAGCTGGCAATGGAAGATCGGACGCTGAACGCCCTCCTCCAAGCCCTTGCCACCAGCCGGAGTTGGAGGGCTTTAAAAGGTGCCAGAGACAGCGGTGGAAGGTCAGACGCCCTCCTCCGAGCCCTTGCCACTGGCTGGAGTTGGAGGGCTTTAAAAATCTCCAGAGCTGGCGGCGGAAGACCGAGTGCCCTCCTCCGAGCCCTTGCCACCGGCCAGAGTTGGAGGGCTTTAAAAGCCACCAGAGCCGGCGGTGGGAGATCAGACGCTGGACGCCCTCCTCCGAGCCCTTGCCACTGGCCAGAGTTGGAGGCAATGGTGGGCTCCAAAAAAAATGTACTACCACACTGTGTGTGTGGTATGGTGGGGCGTGGCCAGAGGGAAAGCCCTGCATTGTACCCGCATTAGGACTACTTTATTTCAAAACTTGGATGGGTGGGGGCAGCCAGAATTTCTGCTACCGGTTCTGGTGAACTGCTGATGCCCACCCCTGGTTGGAGGGCTTTAAAAGTCACCAGAGCTGGCAGCTGAAGACTGGACACCCTCCTCCGAGCCCTTGCCACCGGCTGGAGTTGGAGGGTTTTAAAAGCCGTCCGAGCCGGCGGTGGAAGATTGGATGCCCTCCTCTGAGCCCTTGCCACCAGCCAGTGTTGGAGGGGGGGCCCCTGCTGCCCATATCATCGGCCAGGGATGGGAGGCAGCTGCAGACGCCATCATCGCCCTCCTGGCCCTGCCTGGCTGGAGAGTCAAAAGGGCGTTGGGGCTACCAGGGCGTTCTTATATTTTGTATCCCCTTCCCTGACTGGGAGGGAATAAAAGAACTTTTGGGCTTCATGGTGGACCAAGGACTGCTGTTGTCCCCGCCACAGCTGCCTGAGGCCCCACCCTCCCCTGGCCAAGGAAGGGAGCCACCCTATTGTATTGTATTGCAATGTTGGTGGCAACACAGAAAAACCTGTCTCAAACCATTTCAGTCTAACTGGACACTCTATCCAAGACCTGAAAGTTACAATTCTGGAACAGAGAAATTACAAAGCTAGGATTGAAAGGGAGACAGCAGAAATCAAATACAGTCAAACCTCGCATAAAGAGCACCTTGCTTAACGAGTAACTCACTTAAAGAGCAGAATTTTCTCGGAATGTTCGCTTCGCTTAACAAATAAAACCAATCAAAAACTCGCTTAACAAATAAATTGGGGTTCGCAATCCCCCCCACAATTGGTCACTTACAATGGTGTTTCACCTAAAGAGCAAACTCGCTTAAAGAGCAATCCTGTGGAACGCATTATGCTCTTTAAGCGAGGTATAACTCTACATCCATCTGTTAGACACCCATCGTGGGGGATTAAATATTAGCGAATGGTTTCTTGGGCATTATCTAATTTTATACAAAGATTGCTATATGCTGCTAGATATTTTATATATTATTTTACAAACTTCCTGCCAATTCTCTTTAGCAAAACAGGAAGTAACCAGGTACAGTGTTTTTGTTTGCAGGTCACAGGCTGATCAGAGACCAGAATGGGCTTTCTCAGACCCTTTGAGACTGAAAGAGAAACATTTAGAGCTAATCTAAATAATCTATTGTTGCTGATGGCCGTGGGAAGCTGTATTGTTGTGCTTGCTTGTCTGTCATTTTGCTTGAACAAACCATGCTCTCTTTGACCCCTGAATTTGGTGTATAAAAACTATGCCTGTAAGTTTCATTCCTTGTCTGAAGAAGTGGACTTGATCCACAAAAGCTAACAATAAAAATATAGCAGTTAGTCTTTAAAGTGCTACAATGTTTTTTATTTTGTTTTGTTTTCTGATATGTCTTTTAACAGAATTATTTTTTAATCAGTTTGTAAAATCTGTGTTCATAATTCATATATTTGGTAACATATGCTTTGTTTTGAGTTGTCCAAGGAAAGTACAAGAAGAGGAAAGGCAGAGAGCAAAATTTCATTGGCCCAAATTCCATTGCACAACAATGGCAATGTATTAGGACTGATATCACTTGCAGATTCCCACTAATTAGACAGTCATAGCCCTGATTTCAGATTGTGCATGATGTTGTCATATTGCACATGAATTGTGTATAACTTGAAATCAGGAACTCTTTAATTAGGAGCAATTTCCCACTCATTGTGCTAGCAGGGTGCAGCTATGCAACTGAACATTGGTCATTGTTAAACTTTACTGTTTCCTGTTAGTGGAAAAAACCCAATATAATTATGTGCTCTGAATTCTCAAGCACATTTGTTCAATTTGTACTTGTTAATTAAAAGTGCCCTCCACCGCTTAATAAAACGAAGTCATGATTGGTTAATCTTCTGGTTAAACTAACTAAAGCTTAAATGCTAAACAACACAAAGCAGCTTATGTTTCTTGTTTTCTCCATGAAACCAGGACATGTCATCATGAGATACTCCATACATTATTCTAAAATGCTTGCTTCAAATTCATTGTTGAGAATCCAGTAGTAAGTTACAGCTAGATTAAGCCTATTGAATCAGTGAGGATTTGGTGAACTAATTCCTTCGTAAATTCCATTGATTCAGTCGGCCTACTCTAGTTGTGACTTATTACTGGATTTCAGCTTTTGCAGCAAAATTCAACAATGAATTCAACAATACAGTAATCTTAGAACTGCAGAGTTCGAAGGGAGTCTGTGAATCATGGAGTCCAGTGGGGAATGGGATTCCTGCAGAAGCTTCCATATCAACTTCAAGGATAGTCCCACATAGAGAACATTGCAGTAATTGAACCTCAAGATTACCTAGTGTTGTCAGAGATTTCCTGTCTAAGTAGGGGAGTAATTGGGCGATCTGCCTAAGTTGGAAAAAGGCAGTCCTGATCATGGCAGATACAGCATGTGCTTCTCCATAGAGAGAGAAAGGTTTAGGACAGTGATGGCTTACCTTGACAGTCCAGGTGTTCTTGGGCTTCAGTTCCCAGAAGCCCTGATCAGCAGGAGTGCTGACTTGGGCTTCTGGCAATTGAAGTTCAAGAACACCTGGAGTCCCAAGGTTTGCCATTATGGGTCTAGGATCACACTTAGATCATGAACCTGGTCCTTCTGAGGGAGGGTAATCCCGTACAGGCCAGACCGAATGCTGTACAGTTGGTCCGTCATTATTGCAGTCAGCATTCCAGAACTTGGACGTCAACCACTTCTGAAGATGTAAAGAAGAGATAGAGCTGCATGTCATCTGCATATTGATAACAAAGCACCCCAGGTCTCCAGTTAACTTCTCCCAGTAGCTTTGTATAAATGTTAAACAGCATTGGGGAAAATGATCCATCCCTACTGGGCCCTGTAACATTGTACCCAAAGGGATGATATAGCATTCCCAAACTGGACATGATCATCAAGGAAGGACTGGAGCAAGCAGAGAGCTAGACCGCCAAACCCCCACCCTGATTATCTAGGAGAATACACTAGTTGATGGTATCAAAAGCTGCTGAGAGATCAAGGAAAGCCAACAGTATATTTTAGCTTCTCCTTAATTAAGTTCAATTTTTGCTATGACTTTTTAAAACAATCTGAGCTGAGGGAATATGTAAATGATGGGTGGGAGTCATTATTGGAAGAAAGGAGGGTGGAAGGTTGCAAAATGGTAAAAGGAGGAGGGTAAAAAATGGCATACTGCAAAAAGTTACATCAATATCTTTTTTTAATATCCCTGCTTGAAATTTTCAGTGTTCTCATGAATTCACTAGAAAGCCTGAGGCAGCCTGCAGTGTTTGTATCTCAGTTCCCTGTATACAAATGGTGGAATTAATATTGCAGCTTCATAGGGTTGCTGCTAGGGTTTTGGTAATAGTGAAAATATTAAATGTACAATGTACAAATTAGTTCAGGAGTACAGAGACATGAAATAAGACAAAGTAGCAATAAAAGGTAAATGTCTCCCTTGCTTGAAAGCCAGTTGTATTCAACTCTAGGGGGCAGTGCTCTTCTCTTTTTACAGCCAAAGAGCCAGTGCGTCTGCTTCTGCAGACGTTTCCGTGGTCATGTGGCAGGCATATTATTATTATTATTATTATTTATTCAATTTATATGCCGCCCTACTCGGTGCAACCGACTCAGGGCGGCTCACAAAAACTCACAAATATAACATTCAACACTATAATCAATTAATAAAACATTTCAGCAACACTTCAAATAATACAAAAGCAAAATCAAAAACATATCAGAAATTCTCATCTTCATATTCCTTTTCATCCACCATCTTCATCTTCATATTCCTTTTCATCCACCATCATCAAAGGCTCTAAAAAATATTCACCATCATGGGATCTAAATGTCCCCATCAGGCCACCACAGATACTGAAGACTGCTGTATATGTCTCCTGTGCATTGACTAGACGCCAGAGCACATGGAACACTTGTTACCTTTCCCACTGAACTGCTAGGTTGATAGGAGCTGGGACAGAAATGGGAGCTCCATCCATTGTGCAGTGCTCAGATCTCGAACTGCTGACCTGCCAACCTTAATCTGGTATAGTGGGTAGAATGATGACTAAGAACCAGGAGATATGGGTTTAATTATTGCTTAGCCATTCCCAAGGGCTGGGTATGGGACTGTTAAAACCATTCCTTAAATCTATCACTAACTTTGAATGTTATATTAGGATTGTGATAAATTGGTTCCAACTTGATGGCGTGTAACATAATGTTCTTCATCTTTTAGGTAATTATCGGCTTGCTGAAATTTTGGCCCAAAACGCACAGTCCCAAGGAGGTTATGTTCTTGAATGAGCTAGAAGAAATATTGGATGTCATTGAGCCTTCTGAGTTTGTGAAGGTTATGGAACCTCTCTTCAGGCAGTTGGCTAAATGTGTTTCCAGCCCACATTTCCAGGTAAGATTCACAATACAAAAGGATGGCCACAATTTTAGATTCTGTGTAAAAGGACAATTCTGTGATTCCTAAGCATTTTGCCTCATAAAACAGAAAGTGAATAACAGCTAGCAAGGTTACCTTCCTGACCAATGTGTGAGATCAACTATAACACTCAAAGTGCAATAAACAAAGAATGAGTGATACGTATTTTGCTCCCATTTCTCTCATATACTGTAGTGCAAACTGTGGTTTGTTAACCTAATTTGTTTTTAGAAATTAAAGCACAATTTACTCCTTTTGATGTAATGATGTGTGGTTGAACAAACATCTCAAGTTTTGCATTCCAAGAAAAGATGACTAGTGAATAGACTTTAGTACAGTAATTTTCTTGATGGATGGATGGATTTCTAAATTAAGATATGTTAGAGCCAAATTAAGCTTTCAAGGAAGAACGCTTGAGCAAGCCACAAGGCTGAAATGACTTTTAAATCTGCAAGCAGGGATGTGCCATTATGATTTTTTTGGACTATAAATCCCATAATTCTGCATTCCAGGAATTTGACATGAGAAACAGATTCTACAGAAACCTACATGTGGTTTATCTAGGAGGGAAGCATAAGATAGAAGGCTTTGTGGTCTTAAGTAGGCCTAACTTCATCCAAAGGTTTCTTTTCAGAAAAAAAAATCTGTCCTAATCTGTCCTAATGTTAGCTAGAAGCCTTCTTCCTGAACAGAAAGCAAGGCAGAGCTAGACTTCGCTAGGTTAGAAAGTCTTCCCACGTAGACCTTTCTTTCTAGTGAGCTATATTTCGGTGTTTCTGTGTCTCTCTGTCAGGTAGAACTCCCAGAATGTAGATTTATGGGATTTATATTCCCCAAACCCTTAAATGGCATTTTACTATCTTTAAGTCATCAGCTAAATGCAGTTCTCCTTTGGGTAGTCCATAAATTCCCACTTACGGGAGCTACACTATTTCCTATTTTTTTCTTGGTATGCCCAGATGGCTGCTTTCAGGGAAATATTTATTTTTTGACAACAAGCTATTCAAGTATATATTTGTCTCATCCCCACAAACAACTCAAATGCACAGACTGGTAAACAACTGAGATATGATTAAAAATGTATCTGTGGTTTGGATAGGACAAGATTTCAAACTTTTTGTTCATATTTTAAAATTTCTTGTATTAGACATTGGGTTTGTCTAGCAATAGCAATTACACTTATGTACTGTCCCATAGAGCTTAGTGCACTCTCTGGGCACTTTGCAGGGTAATTAGCATTTTGCGCCCAACATGCTGGGTCCTCATTTTACCAGCCTTGGAAGGCTGAGTCAATCTTGACTCCTGATCAGGATCAAACTCACAACTTTTGGGTTGCAATACAGCAGTCTAACCACCGCACTCTCTCCAGCACTAGAAGATAAAAGACCCGAGCATGGTGTCATGTGCATATACTTGGCTCTTATCTGGCACCAACATCAACGACCCAAGCCTGTTTTTTTTATTTCTTTTTTTAAAGTTTTTACAATATTAAAACAAAGTAACAAAACAATCTACAAAACATAAAAGAAACAATTTCATACAAAAAAAAAGAAAAAAGTAGTTCCCACGTACAACCTACAGCGTTAAAAGATAAGAGGAGGAAGAGAAAAAAAAAGACATATCAATACAGTATAATATAATGTAGTCGGACATTACTTTAGTTATTTTCTATACATTTACTATACTGTATAATTTCACCTTTATATCCACTCTCCTCTTTAACCACAATATTACAACTTTATTATTTTGTACATGGTACCTACCACCCAGTGCACTATAGTCTTTGAGTCTACCAGCCACTCCTTTTACAACTCAATCATTCTGCCAAAAATACATTGTATTCAGAGCAGGTTTTTCTCCTTTATTATCCATCAATGTGTGTTGCAAAAAAGGTTTCCAAATGTCCCAAAATCTATTTTGTTTTATTAACCCCCTTTTTATATTTAATTCCCATGTAAGTTTTTCATTTAATGCCATATCCCAAACATCAACATACCATTTACCAATTTCTAAATTCATATCACCTTTCCAATTTCTGGCTACTTGTTGTCTCGCCAATGTCAAAAAGATGGACAATAACTCTTTTATATTTTCCTCTAGATTCAATTCCTCTAAGTCCGTTAATAAAACAATTTTTTCATTCAACTTTAAGTGGATATTTTAAAAAATTTCTAATTCTTGTTCCATTTTATGCCAGAAATTGGAAATAATTTTACATTCCCACCACATATGTTTGTATGTCCCAATTTCCTGATGATACCTCCAACATTTTTTTGAGTTGCTACTATTTATTTGATTTAACCGAACTGGCGTCATATACCAGCGCCACAACATCTTGTAGTTGTGTTCTTTAACTTTTGTAGACAGATTTCGCACCATCCTACTTTTCCATTTTTTCTTCCAATTCTTATCTGTAATAATAATACTCAAATCCGATTCCCACATTCTTTTAAGGGTGTCCTGGGATTCATCCATATTGTTTATCATTTTATATAATTTACTTACTATTCCTTTAATCCCCATTGAACCTTTTCTTATTTTATATACCATCTCCTCGAAGTCTGTCAACTGCCTTATTGGCTGTAATTTCTTTTTATATTGTTTATTCCACTTATCCAACGTTAGTATCTGAAGCCAGTTCAACTTTAATTCCTTATAAATTTCTTTTTTTGTTTCTTCATTCTCAATTCTATCCAGCCAATCTTTTAGTAAAATTATATCATATTTATACATAATATTTTTTAATAATTCTAAATTTTTAACTGGGAATGTTTTAAGATCTTGCAACTCTAATATTGGAGAGGTGTTTGGTGCCAATTTATCTTTCAACTTTATCCATACATTTATCATAGACTTTAGGACATTATTTCTTGGTTTTAAATCAAAGACTGTATTTTCCAGAAATTCTCCCTTTGCACACACATTACTATCTTTCATTTCTATCTCCCTCCATATAAGGTCCTCTATCGTTAAAAGTTTTACCAAACCTTTAATTTGGAACGCCCTGTAGTACGATTTAATGTTAGGTAACCCTAAACCACCCTCTTTCTGCAGTTTATACCATAGACTTTTAGGTATCCTTGCTCTTTTCCCTCCATTACAATAATCATTCAATAAGTTTTGAAAAACTCCTAGTTCTTTTTCAGATTGTTTAATTGGGAGGACTTCAAATAAAAAGTTAATCTTGGGTAATAAACTCATTTTACAAACTGCTATTCTTCCAAACCAGGAGGTCTTCAATACCCTATATCGAACAATTTTCTTCTTAATTTCCTCTTTCACTTTATCATAGTTTAATTTCTTCAAATCCTCTACATTGTCAGCAATGTTAACTCCTAAATACTTTATACTTTTCCTAATTTGAATTTTTAATTTTTCCTTAATTCTCTCTATCTTTTCCTTATTTAATTTACTAAAGATTGCTTCCGATTTCCCCCAATTTATTCTCAGGCCTGTTATCTCTTCAAATTTTTGCAAGTGATCTTGTATCTTTTCCATATTTTTATAGGGTCTTTCATCATTAAAGTGTCATCTGCATGCAAACTTATTTTTGTTCCATTTATCCCTTCTATATTCGTATCACTCCTTATAGCTCTAGCCAATAATTCCATAGCCATTATAAGCAAAATGGGGGAAAGAGGACATCCTTGTCTCATTCCTGCTTTAATTTCAATATCTTCTGTAAATGAGTCATTTACTCTTACCTTGGCATAACTACTTTTATAAAGTTGATTAACTACATTTTTAAATTTTTCCCCAAATTCTACTTTTTTAATTATTTCCCTGATAGTGACCCATTGTAAAGAATCAAAAGCTTTAAAGATATCTAAAGATAATAGTCCTATTTTAGCTTCTTTTCTCTTATTTATTTGTAACAAATTTAACACCCTTCTTATTAAATCGGACATGTATCTTTCCTTTAAAAAACCTGCCTGATCTGTATGTATATATTCCCCCAGAAAACTATTTAACCTGTTAGCCATGATTGCTGTAAAAATCTTTGCATCCTGATTAATTAAAGAAATTGGACAATATGAATCAACCAATTCTAATTTTTTTCCTGGTTTTGGTATTAATACTATGATGGATCTAAGCCATGAATTTGGAGATTCTCCCCCCTCCAAAATATAATTATATAGCCTAATTAATTTTGGAATAATAATTTGTTTAAATTCTTTATAAAATTCAGCTGGTAATCCATCTTCTCCTGGAGTTTTCCCTATTTTCAATTTGTTTATAACATCTAGTATCTCTTTCTCTGTAATTTGTTCTTCCATTCTAGCCCTGTGCTCTGCATTTATACTCTCCCCCTTGTGATCTTGTAAATATTTTTCTAACTTGCTTATATTTATTTTCTTATCTGTGTACAAATTTTGATAAAAATTTTTAACTATATTGACTTTCTCTACTGTTTTATTGCACCTTTTCATATCCTCCCTTATTAAAGTTCCTATCTCCCTTTTTTTCCTTCTTCTCTTTCACTGCTTTTGCTAACATTTTTGAACTTTTATCACTATACTCAAAATATTCCTTTTTCAAATAAATTAAATCTCTTTTAATTTTTTCAATATCCCTTCCTGCTATCTCCTTTTGTAACAGTTGTATCCTTTCCAGGGTCTTCCTCTCCTTTGTTTTGGCGTGTTTAGTTTGCAATAGTTTAATCTCTTTTTCCAACTCCAATTGTCTATCTTTATATTGTTTGTTTTTTAAACTCTTAAATTTAATACACTCACCCCTAAATACTCCTTTCATGGCATCCCAAATTACATTAAAGTTTGTTTTGTTATTATCGTTGATTTTCCAAATTTCTTCCCAATTTTTCATTATCTGATCTTTTATTCCCTTGTCTTTAAATAGTTTTGGATCATACCTCCAAGTTCTAATATTACTTCTATTTATTTTAAATTGTAGTTCCACCATTACTTTGGCATGATCCGATTCCTTAAAGATTCCTACTTCTACATCATTTAAATCCTTCAACAAATTTTGTGTTACAAATACATAGTCAATCCTAGAATATGAATTATAAACCTGGGAATAATATGTATAAATTCGTTCTTCCCCTTTCAATTCCCGCCAGGAATCTTTCAATCCAAACTTTTTCATCCAATCATCCAACAATTTGGCTTTCCAACCTTTTCTATAATTAGTTATATTAGTACAATCAATATTTGACCTTGTTAAGTTAAAATCTCCAGCAACTATCATTCTATCACAATTTTCTTTTATCAAAATATTACTCAATTTAGTCAAGAAAGCCTGTTTTTAATTTACAAGATTGATGTCTGTTTTCCTTTATGGCACAGGTTGCAGAAAGGGCGTTGTATTATTGGAACAATGAATACATCATGAGTTTGATCAGTGACAATGCAGCCCAAATACTCCCTATCATGTTTCCTGCGCTCTATAAGAATTCCAAGAGTCACTGGAACAAGTAGGTCACTTCTTTGTGCAGTGGGAACGAATGACAGTACAAATAAAAGAGCTGTACTGGCTTGTGCTTTCTTTGTGGGCAATTGATGCTATCCCAGTACTAATGTTAAGCTTAGGTTTTGTTCCTACCTATTTGGTATGGGGTGGTGAGGGTGGTGGATAGTACTTTTAAAGGTTTCTTGGAGTATGCAACCATATGCAGCAGAAGAAAAGAACATGTTGCTTTTCTCCGAGTTATTTTCCAAAGGTAGGTCACCATCTGGCTAGGTTATCCTGTTCAGTAATAGAGTAGACCCTACTGCCAACAACTCAGTAGCAATCATCAAGTGGCAGTTAACTAACCTGAAAACCCTGAAGACAACCCTGAAGGCTAACGGCTCTTGGGTGGCAAAGTCCACGAGGAAGGGTGATGGTCCTCAAGTAGATTAAATCCCACTTGAATCCATATTGATGGAGGGCAGCAGCTTCATCAGTGCTGGCCTGGGGTTAATGAGGACCAGAAAGTGACTAGTGGAACTGAATCAGCGGTACAGGTGGTCACACTGTGATGCAGAAGGCAAATAGAAGATCACTACATTATGTTGTTCCCAGGACAATCTTCAGTGCTGATCGCCATGATGATCGCCAGCATTTGGAATTGGATGCGGCACAAGAAGAAGAAGGTCTCATATCTCCCCCTCTCACAGCTCCTATAGTTTGCACTTTACCCTCCTTCACTGTGTGGCTGTGCCACTAAATTTCAGCATTACAGCAGCAAAATACAGTCTGTTTCCTCCATAAATCAGGAATAGGCAAAGTGCAGCCCTAGGCCACATGTGGTCTTCAAATGATATTTTTATGGGCTTCTACCACCACCCTCCAAAATAAAAAAAATCCTAAGACACCTCTCCTTCTATGCACTCTCAGCATTGTTCAGTACCAAAGTACTGTACATCCATTTTTCACAGCCCACAAGCAGATGTTTAGTTTCATTTTTCTCTGGCTTTCACACTTTTGGCAGTTTTATGGCTTCCAGAGGATTTGGGGGCAGAAAATTGATTCCCAGATCTGCCAAAGCTATCTTCTTTTGATTCAAAGCAAAGTGCACAGAGACCACGCACCTTGTTTTTATACTTCTCATGCACCTTGTTTTAGAAGAAATAGTTGTCTGCTTTGCTGCCATTGTGTCATCAAAATTCAGCAGGTCAGCAACAAAGGTGGAAAAGGTAGAGAGAAATGGCAGATATCACAAAATGGGGCAGCAATATTTATCCCTTATTGATAGATTGTATTGCATTGCACTGCATTTTTATACCACCCATTTGGGAAAGTTCACACTCCGGGCGGTGTACATATAACTATCAAAATAACATAATAAGACACATAACAAATTAAAAATAAATCAACCTTATTTATTTATTTATTTATTTATTTATTGAATTTCTATACCGCCCATCTGAGTTTTATCCCAGTTATAAATACATCCTAAAATAAAATAACTGGCACATATCGGCACAGAGAATCCTAAAATACTGACTGGTTAATTTATTGCCATGGGGAATACATTCTGAAAACTTCCTTGAATAGGAAAGTTTTTAATTGTTTGTTGAAGATAGCCAGGGATGGGGCCTGGTGCAGCTCCACTGGTAGTATGTTCCACAGCATTGGAGCCATCACCGAGAAGGCTCTATTTCTAGTTATATACTGTTTAGCCTAGGGGTTCCCAATCTTTTCGCACAGCAGGCCAGACCACATTTATTTATTTATTTATTTATTTATTTAGACTTATACCCCGTCCCACTCACATACAGCGACTCTGGGCGGCTTACAGGAATGCAAAATATACAGTTACACAATCATAATAACATACATAGATCACAGGTAAACACCCCAAATACAATGAATGCACAGTAATAAAATAGATATAATTTAGTACAGTATATCTAAATCAAATTACAAGAACAACATAATACACTATAAAAATTATACAGTATCAATCCAACAAGTACAATCCTCGACACATAGAAGATACTATGTTACAACACCAATTTTAACAATACAATTCAATAACTGTTCTACCCAGCCCCAAATTAGTCGAAGGGGCGGCTACCACGAAAAAAAAATCCCACCACCCGTTGCCCATGGCGGCCTTTAGTGCCCAGGGCCAGGGCCGGTTGCCGAGGCGACCCCTCAGCCTGCTGCAGAAGCCTCTCGGGTGGGGCAGCAAGAAAGTCCTATGTCTCCACAGATCTTAAAGCATACTCGTTTGAGCCTTAAACAGCAGAGATCTTAAACTTCTAGCCAATGTTGTAATGCTACTGAAACAAAACAATGCAGCTACACATGAAACACTGTAGAGTTCTACTTAAAATAGCCCAAAAACAATCCAATATGGGAAACATTACTTCCCGTGGACAGCTGAGTGGATCAGTCAAATGGTTCCTCCTGCCATAAAAGCTGCTGTAAAACATGTCCACGGCTGTCGTAAACGCATTTACGACAGCTGTGGGTGCGTTTATGGCAGTGTTTATGGCAGGTGCAGGCGTGTTCATGCATGCATGGGTGTGTTTTATGTCTGTTGTAAACATGTCTGCTTCTGGTAGCAGCAGGGGCGGTGGTGAGCCACATGAAATGGTACTGTGGGCTGTAGGTTGGCCACCCCTGGTCTAGCCATCCTTGGGGTCAGCACCTGGAGCTACATAGATAAATATGAATAAATATGTTGATATTTTCAATTGTGCTTGTTTGTTTCTTTTTCTGTTATGGTGCTGCATGTTAGGGGTCTTTCAAATACCATGTGACCATTTTAGGGGGGAGGGGGTCCACCAAAAGTCACGGGGAGGAGGAGAGTTCTGTGTGAAGTCACATGACTCAAAAATTTCACATCCAGCTGGCCATAGATCTATCTTCAAAGCATGGGTCAGCCATGCTTCTGCCATTTATCTTCAAATCAGGGAAAACGGAGAAACCACATGATTTAGAGAGTCGGGGGGTCGGTCAAAAGTCACAGAAAGTCACAGGATATGTGTGTCAAAAAGTGGCCTATTTTAGATCACATGGTATTTGAGCGACCCCTTACATTTCTTTCTTTTTTGAAAGAGATGTAAGTTTTGTGGGGGGTTCCCCTAGGATATTGCTTCAGACAAACATCACATTCATCCACCTCCGTTTTTTGTAGGACAATCCATGGGTTGATTTATAATGCACTGAAATTGTTCATGGAGATGAACCAGAAGCTTTTTGATGACTGTACACAGCAGTACAAGGCAGAGAAGCAGAAGTGAGTAGTCTGGCTGGAACTCTCTACCAAAAAAATAATCCTAGGAATTTCAAGGTCTATTCCTCTTGGTAACAGTTAACAGCAAAGATGAAGAAGCCGTGCCTGGTCTGGATAGAGTCCTCTGGAAACCAGGGAATTTATCTCACTTGCTGACACAGAGTTGTTTAGAAGGAATGGGACAAAATAAACGAGAAATCGTATGTCTGACAAATTCCATCAGCAATAAGAAGCTATAGGAAAACTGGATCACTTGGCAATAAAAGAGACTAAACGATGTGTATTTATTTATTTTACTAATGTAGGCATTGGTATTCACGGGTTACTTTGTAGGACATTAACCAATAAATGGAAACCAGTTATAAAATATAAAACAATGCCAAAGCAATTTTAAAACAGGAAACTATAACCAGTGGTGGCCATCAGCAGGTTCGCACCAGTTCGCCAGATCCGGTAGCAGAAATTCTGGCTGGCTCCGCCCATCCAAGTTTTGAAATAAAGTATTGTAGTCCTAATTTGGGTGCAATGCAGGGCTTTCCCCTGGCCATGCCCACAGTGTGGTAGTAAAAAATCTTTAAGCCCACTACTGTCTATAACCAACATTTGGGCTAGGATCATTATGGAAAGCTGTCCTTATGAAGGACATTAAAAAGAATTTCTGACAAATAGCACTTAAAGGTACTGATTAAAAATTACTTGAAACAAAAAGATCCATAGCATTTATTTGTAATGGTATGGAGCAATTTGCAAGTCAGTCAATAGAGAATTTCACACTTGGTGGAGGTCGTCACAGTAGGGATCATTTTAAATCCTTTGAAATAGAGAATTTTGCAGTTTGGGTGCCTTGGTTTCTTCGCCACCTAATTGATTGTCTGGGTGGCTCTTTGAGACCGGCCTCTAAAACCAGCCCTGGAGCCTGGCCAAGTTCATATAAAGGAGGACGTCAGATAACGTTAGCTTCTTCTTTTGTGTCCTGATCAAAGGCTGCACTGCCAAAATGAAGCCACTTTTTTGGCTTTGTCGATGGCCAAACTTAAATCCTCATCAGTACATGTTTCTGGCAGTAATCGACAGACCAGTAAATGAGCCAGTTTCTGTACCTCTCCACATTCACACAGCATGTTGTCCACGAGCAGCTCCCACTTGAGCATGTTGATTTTGCATTTAGGGACTCCAACCCTCAGCCTATTCAGGGTCCTCCAAGTGACGTGAGGAGGTCAAGTTCCTCAACCATGTCCTCCTTTAACGTCGTTCCTTGTCCAGTGATCTCCTTCCTCCATTCGAATGTGGTTTTGCTCTTGTGTACCCTCAAGAATGTGTTTGTTCTTGCCATAAAGCTCTTCCTGGATCTGAGGTGGCGGACTTGAGGCTCATATCCATTCAGAGGATGCCCAGTGTCATTCTTTTACTTAGTTCTCTCAGCGTCTAACTGTTACGTCTTCTCTTAGGTGGGGCAATACCAACAAGAAGGTATATTTTCTCAACTGGTGTAGATTTGAGGCATCTTGTCACTATACGCATGGCTTCATTAACCAAAGGAATAACGTTAGCTAAACAGTTCAAGGAAGAAGATAGGAGCTGATGAAGGAGTGACCTGAACCCACCAACTTTCTGCAAGACAGATCTCATTAGCACTATGGCCACATCCAATGACAGCAACATGGTTACACTTGCTCACATGAGTGGCTTCCCAGCTGAAGCACTGATTGGAGCTTTTCCGGCTGGCACTTGGGCCAGGATGCCAGTTGCTTTCTCTACATTTTCTTTGCTGATACAAGATAAAGCCAGACCACTTAACCAATGATTGCAGCGTCATTGGAGTCCTACAGTGGAGACTCAGCCAGCTGCTGAAGCACCAACTATGTCAAAATGGATTATTTTGTTTTCCATGCATGGAAGTACTTTCCAATAGTGCAGAGCCACCAATGTATACAGTACAGGCTGTATACAACTTTTTATTATATTTTCTGCTTTACTTCCTCTTTTACCCCTTTGGGTGTTGATGGCTTTATTGTATCCGATTGGTGAATTCCCTGTGTTTCTATGGTATAATATGTTTTCCAATTTATAACATTGCACCCGTAGGAAATAAGGGTCCTGCTAATAAAAGATTGGTTTCTAACCCTTATTTTGAGACTAGTTAGATTATAAGTATAAAAATAAATAAATTTTGTGTCAGAAATTACTCTGGATTGAAAGGATTTTTGCTGGAGAAACTCCGCTCAGGGGACACCCGAATGAGGCTCCTTTTAAGATTATTTATTTATTATTTATTTATTTTGTCTAATTTATATGGCTGCCCAACTCAAAACAACTCTGGGTGGCTCACAAAGTTAAAATCGACAACACAGTCTAAAACCTAAAACCCATAAGAACCCAATAAAAGTACAGTAAAACCTCATATAACACTAAAACCTGGTTCCACAAGTCTTCGTGTTATATGATTTTTCGTGTTATCTGATCCTCTATGGGATCCATAGAGATACATTGTAACCACACAGGCTTTCGCGGTTGTTATCTGAAGCATCCCATAGGATCTTAATGTTATCTGATGCAATTCTTCCCCCCAGATTCCTTGATGTTATGCGATTTTCGTGTTATTCGATACTAATGTTATATGAGGTATTACTGTACTACAAAAATTACCCAACAGCTAAAAGAGTGAGGGAGCAATATTGTTATATTAGCCAGCAGGCGGGAGTCACCACATCACCGATGCCCCACACCAGCTTTGCCAGCCAGGTTTTTAACTCTTTCCTAAAGATCCATCATGTAGCACTCAGGTATCGAAACCCAACCTTCCAGTCTTCAAGCTCAGCGTCTTAAACACTAAGCCGCCGCAGTGCTGCATTATAAGTTATTTCCCCATATATAAACATAGGACTCCACCTATATCTGATCAGCTGATTGGTCCCTCTAACCTAGTATCTTCAACTGACGGTGACTCTTGCAATCCTCAAGTAGGATTATTTTCTAGCCCTGGTTGGTGATTCCTAATACTCCTGGTATTCTTTTGGCCAAGAGCTAACCATGACCTGCTTTTGAAATCATACTGGATTAGGTGTGCCCAGGATGGTGTAAAGAGAAGATAAATTAAGAGGGCTATATGTGTGTAGATGGAGTAGGAGAAATTAATATCTCCGATATCTGAGCTAAAAGGACAAACCGAGGAGTTAACTTTATGAGAGATGTGTAGGAAAGCCTTGAGTGACTCCTCGGCAATCTTTATTTGAAGCAGAGGTGGTAAATATCTGGCGTTGTAGGGCTGCATTTCCCATCAGTTCTCATGTTGCCTGCTGTTTAGGACAAATTGGAATGAAATTGAGCAACATTTAGAGCGTGACAAGTTTCCTGTCTTTGATTTTTGATATGGGTGGGAGAAGAGAGGTATTTAGATTTAAATGCTGTTGTTACCACTTTAATATGGGGCATTATAATGGTTTTTTCAGGCTGTGGTTTTTTAGAATGCTATAAACTGGGCTTGAGGTCTAGAGAAAAGATAGTTTACAAGTCTAAATGAAAACAATAAATTCCTTTCCATCTTCAGAGGGCGGTTCAGGTTGAAGGAGCGAGAAGAGATGTGGCACAAGATTGAGGAACTAGCCCGCCAAAACCCTCAGGTAATGGCCATTATCGACATGCGGCAAGTGTTTTGTAAGTGTTCCCACACTTATTCTCTTAGCCTATATAATCAGAAATTGTTATGACCATAAAAACTACTGTGTTTGGTCCAGTAACTATTTTTGTAATGAAACCTGTGCCTTAAATATATGGTTATTGCATGGCCTTAGATGAGTTTCTATCAGTTTTCAAGTTACTATCTGTAAAATGAGTGTAATTAAGAATGCACATGTCCTTCACTGGGATCCACAACTTTATTTCCTAAAATGCATAGGCTGAAATCCTGTTGCTGTGCTACTCAGGCAGAAGGCAAATGATGTAACATTCACTTGTTTCTAGCCAGCAGTTAATAAGTTGCCGTTGTAATTATCGGGGATGCTCGCATCCACTGACTTTGCATGCTTGAGAAACTCAATAGGGACTCATTAATTGCTAGCCAGAAGCCAATGAATGTTACACTGTTTGCCTCCTGCCCAAAGGGATTTCAGCTAGAGCAAGGTTTAATTTTCTCCAGCCAAACAAATCAAGTACCAGTCTATATGACTACTACACATGTGCTTCAAAACAGGGCTGTAGCCAGGATTCTAGATTGGGGTGGTGGTGGTGAATTTTTTTTCAGGAGGGGAAACAATGTCACACACATATATATAACATTGGCATCCTGGAGGGTTGGGAGGGAAGCCTCTTAGCTCAGGAGGGCCCCCCCCCCCTCTGGCTATGGCCCTCCTTGAAAAAGTATTAAGTTGTTAATCACAGAAGCAAAGGGAGCTGAATTATATTGAGTTAAGCTAGAAGGAGGTAGTTGATGGCCCTCCAGATAATGTCAGACCGCAACTCCTATAGCTCTAGTCAACATAACCAGTGGTGAGGAATGCTGGGAGCTATGCTTGGACAACATGTTAAAGGCCACACATTCTCCACTCCGTATTTAGATCATCAGTCGATCTAGTTTCAACATTGTCTCTACTCAATGATGAGTGATATTTAGAAGCCTGGCTGGTGTACACACGCAATCCTGGATTTTGGAAGGCTCCTTGAAATCCCATCCATCATTTTTTTTTCTTTGTAAAATACTTTTTTTTAATCCCAGAGCATTCCCCCTAGTGGCCAAATATTTTATTAAAAGTTGTATGTGGAGGGGTGTTCCAATGAGTGTTGGGGGACCCTCATAATGTGGCAAAAACGCCTCCTAGAGAAGGCAAGGGGACTTTCTGAGCAGAAAGGGGTTTATTTTTTTTTATAAAGATACTAAGAGGTTGTCTCTGAGAGAGATGAGGAAAGGAAATACTTCACAGGCCATGTTATGAAAGGAAACATTTAAGATATCCACTGTCCAGCAGTCTACTACTTAACTCGAACTCTCTGTGCTTGTGAAAAGCACATTGCTTACCAGATACACAAGTCAGGTTTACCTACTCATTTGTTTTAAAAAGGGATTCAATTGTAATGCTACACCTCAGGAACAATATGTTTTTGGAAAACAGCATCTTTCAGCCAGCATGGCCAGGATTCCTAGAGTTATAGTCCAGAAAAGTAACCTTTCCAAAGTTCTGTTCTAAATTAATTCTAACACATATTAAATTTAATAAAGGATGGTTTTGTAATACAGTATTATTTGGTATGTCTGTACTAATTCTAGTACATATTGCATTATTTATTAGCGATAGTTATTCATGCACTTTTTGTTAGTTCACAGCCTATTGGGGGGTATGATTCAGCCAAATGCAAACAAAATAGAATGGTTGGTTAACAGTTCCTTATTTTCACCACTGGGTCAGTGTAAAGCAGTAAAGCTGAAGAGCATTCAGAAAGTATTGTTGTAAATCATGTTGGGATCATGTATACCAGGGGTGCCCAAACTAATGCCAATTCATTTGGCCCGCAAAGCCCTCATTGCTCCTGGAAGCAGAAATAAAACACCCCCGTACGGGCACATTTTACTTCTGCTTCCAGGAGCAACGAGGGCTTCGTGGGCCAGATGAATTGGCATCAGAAGCCACATCCGGGCCATAGTAACTGGCTCCCTGAACCACGTGACTGGCCCATGGCCTGAAAAGTTTGAGCCCCCCTGATGTAAACTCTCCAGTATTTTGGAAATGCTGGATTTCATTTTCCACCATTCATTTTAACTGATGTCTGGTAATAATGCCATTTTAATAGCACTGTCTAATTAAAAGAGAAAGAAGTACTAAGAGATGGAGATTTGAAATATCACAGAATAGTCAGACCCTTTGCTGAGGGGGGAATTTAAACAGTTTCATATCTGTCATGCCATTTTAAAGACTAGATCCTTGTTCTGTAAAAGGGAGGAGTATAATCATTATAATACTATCCCCCAAAATATGCTTGTTGGAAGTACAGTTGGTGGTATTCTGGGATAGGAAACTCCCAGGGTCTGCTCAGGTCTTGGTCTCCCTGTCAATGGGGTCCCAACTTGATCCATCTGTATTGTCCTCTTTTCCAGCAATCAAATACATTTCTTACTCAGACAGACTGTGGGTTGCCTTCTGAATTAGATGTTTAGTTAGCAGGCATTGTTCAGTTCTTGTGAACGGGTGCACTTTCAATTGATTTATTTTTATCTAGGTGAGTAGATAGGTAGGTAAATTAATGGATTGTTCGAGCAATACCGTAGCCTTGGATATCTTGGAGTCATTATTCAGTGAGGAGTCTCCGCAACGACGTTCCACACATGCAAATTGACTTGAGAAATCAAGTCCATGTGCATGCAGTTTTTAAAAGCCATTTTGAATATCATGTCACCTGCTGGCTAGGCAGACCGTGATGTGTGCCCCTCTGTTTTCACCTTGCCCAAGGGATCCAAACGGAGAACACTTTGGTGAGTCTTAGTCTGGGCCTAACATCATTGACAAGAGATGGGCTGCAATATTGTTTGAGCAATAGATATGGAAATTTTTAAATATTTTTAAAAAATTAATATTTAAATATATTTCGTTTCTTGAATGCTATCTTTAGTGGAAAGACAGGTTTATAACATAAAATTATAAATAAATACTGAAATTACCTTGGGAGGGGCTGTGTTACATGTGTTGGCGTTTCAGTACTTCAGTTTCTGAGCTTGAGTTCCCTTTTTTCTGTGTACGTTCCTGCAGTACCCCATGTATTGCGCACCCCCACCTTTGCCTCCTATTTATTGCATGGAGACGGAGACACCCACTGCAGAGGACATACAGCTACTGAAGAAAACAATGGAAACAGAGGCTGTGCAGGTGACTAACCTACTTATCCCCCACCCCCTGGAGGCATTTTATAGGACAGGAACCAGGAAAGGTGTGGCTCTCCTACATGTTGTGGGATTATAGCTCCCATCATCTCTACCCAGCAGAGCCAAGAAAAAGGGGATCATGGAGTCCGTAGTCCCAACAGCACCTGAAGCAGTGATGGTGAACTTTTGCTCTCCAGGTGTTCTTGGACTTCAATTTCCAGAAGCCTAAGTCAGCACTCCTGCTGATCAGGGCTTCTGGGAATTGAAGTTCAAGAACACCTGGAGTGCCAAGGTTCAACATCACTTGCCTAAAGGGCCACCTTTCCCCCCATGCTTGCTACAGCAGGTGGTTCTTACTTGCTAGGGAAGCCTGCCCACCATGAGTAAATAGTTTGACCATTTCGGGGTGGTGGTGGTGGTATAGAGAGGAACTAACTCCCCTCCCTTAATTGGCTTGTTGCTGTAGAAGGGAATGTGTTTTAATTATACAATTGCCACCAGCATTGAAATTGCACTTATATACCATCCCATAGCGCTTAGTGCACTCTCTGGGCAGTTTACTGGTCATTAGCAACATGCTGGGCCCTCATTTTACTGACCTCGGAAGGATGGAAGGCTGAGTCAACCTTGATCTCCGTCAAAATGAAACTCTCAGTGTTTTGGCTGTAGTGCAGCAGTTTGACTGCTGCACGACCAGGGCTCCTTGTTTTGGGGCCTACTGTAGCTGTACCATAATCTGTATGATTATAAACCTCTGGGAATCTGACATTGTGCATAGATGCTCTTGGTTGTTGGCAAGGGGCTTGTACAGGAAATGTAGTGACTTTACACTTTACGTCAGAAGTGGCCAAAATGTCACCTGCAGGTGTTGCTGGACTATAACTGACTACTGGCCATGCTGGGTGGCAGAGGCTGTAGGAATTGAAAAGCAAGTCAGCTTTAAATCCTGGCAACTCTTAAGTGCATGTGAAGCTTCTATGTTGGCATTTTTTTCTATCTCAAGTGTTGGCATACCTAATAAGACCCCTCTTCTGATGTAATGATAAATTGTAAATTAGAAATCAGGCACAAAGAAAAAGCAACCAGCAATGTCTCTGCGTTACACAGTTCCAGCAGTTTGATACTACCTTGACTGCTATGGCTGCATTCTGCAGAATGGTGTGACTTGCAGTTTGGTGAGGTATTTGAAGACATCTTTGCTTAGTTTGGGTCAGAGTGTTTCCTAACATTTGGTTTTTGGACTTCAATTCCCAGAAGACTAAGTCAATTCCCCAAAGCACTGACCAGCCAATGGATTGACTTAGGCTTCTGGGAATTGGTGTACACCCGTGGGGCCTGGGCCCCACATTGGAAACCAATGGTAGGAGATTGTGCTAGTGCTCTCTACCAAGGAATTTATGCACCTTACCAACCTTCAAGTTCCTGGATTCTGTAGGGTGGAGCCACAAAGGTTTGTATCAAACTGCTGTGATGACAGCACAGATAAGACAGATAAGTGTGTTGAGACTGACAAATCCTCCAGCTGGCTCACCATTCTAAAAGTTAGCATCAGTATCTGCTAAGTTATATGACATACTAAAGGTAAAAGTCTCCCTTGCTCAAAAGTCAGTCGTATCCGACTCTTAAGGGGTGTTGCTTATCTTCGTTTACAGCCAATGAGCCAGTGTTGTGTGTGTCTGCAAACATTTCTTTGGTCATGTAGCAGGCATGACTAGATTCCAGAGTGCACAAAACGCTGTTGCCCTTCCCGCTGAAACAGTACCTATTTATCTACTTGCAGTTTCTTGCTTTCAAACTGCCAGGTTGGCAGGAGCTGGGACAGACGGGAGCTCACTGTTGTGCAGCACTCAGGTCTCGAGCTGCTGACCTGCCGGCCTTCCAGTCATCAAGCTCAGCCTCTTAACCACCAGTCCACTGCAGGCCTTTATATTTTATTTATTTATTGCATTTATGTACCACCCATTTGGGTGGTATCCCACTCTGGGCGGTTTACAAACAGATAACAAATAACAACAGAACACCGCACAAATCAAATCAAACAACTGACAAATGTATCACAAACTAAAATAAAATAAATATATGACTTAAGACAGCCTCAAAACAGGAGTGGGCCATCTTCACCAGGAACTAGATCTCCCAATATGCCTCCTCATGTGTTGTGAATTTTGTATCTAGATGCTGAAGGACATAAAGAAGGAAAAAGTTTTGCTGCGTCGGAAATCGGAGCTTCCTCAGGATGTCTACACCATCAAGGCCCTGGAAGCACACAAGAGAGCAGAAGAATTTCTCACTTCAAGCCAGGAGGCACTCTGACGGGCTAGGGAAGCCCCTGGAGGGTACACAGAAATGCACTTTGTTCTCATGTATAACTAGGGAATGAACATGTTGAGCTGTGCCTGTCCTCCGCTCCATTCTCATTCTTTCAGGTTAGATTTGATTTTACATTGTACCTCATGCCCCCACCACACTGTCACTTCCTCCTGCTTTTTACCCCTCTCTTAAGGTTGTGTTTTTGTGTACATGGACAAAGGGAGCCTAGGCCAGTGATTGCGAACCTTGGCACTCCGGCTGTTCTTGGACTTCAATTCCCAGAAGCCCAAGCCCCCCATGAATCCACACAAATGGGTTTACTGTGCATCCACGCAGTAAACCCATTTGTGTGGATTCACAGGGACTTGAGCTTTTGGGAATTGAAGTCCAAGAACAGCTGGAGTGCCAAGGTTCACCATCACTGGCCTAGAAGATCCATGAGAGTACCATTCCACACAGGGGAACATCCTGGCGCCTGTTCTTCTTTTTAATTGACTCCATTCCTAGGACCAAAGCTTTGCGAGTTCAAGTGCTTACCAGCCATGCACTACAGCCAGGGGTGCTCAGCAGCGAACCTTCCGGGTGTTTTCCAGCTACAACTCCTACTCTTAGTTCCAACGAAGTGTGATGGCTACTAGGGCTACTGGAAGTTGTACTCAGATGGTGGTTATGTTCCCCCACTCCTGCATTAAACTAATGATTCACTACAGCCATTTGATGTACCATTTCTTTTCCTCTTCAGTCATTTGGCCTGTATAGCAGCAGCTATGGCTGAAACTGACTGAGGTCAATATAGGCCATTTTTTTTAGGGACCAGGGCAGGCTTGTTTCTTGTGGACCAGGCAAGCATTGCGAACGCTGTGTTACCTCTCCGTCCCCCATCCCACCTTTGGTGTAAATGGCTATTCTGCTGAAGAATTTTGGTTGCTTTAGTCAACATGAATAACCATTTGCACCTTTTTTCTGTCTTGCAAACTGTGATACAGTGCGGTTATGCAAGCCTCTGGCACATTTGTTTTAGGAAATATTGTCACCTGCACTGTTGTTGTCTTACCCGATAGATACCAGCAGTGGATCTGTGCACGTGGTTCTTAAAGTACAGCTGCTGTACTACACAGGCTCAATTAACAACCTGTTTTTCTCTCTAGCTCTGCTGGAATTGAAACAAGAGTGACTCCTAACCAGCTTCTCTCCATTATGGCTACGGCCTTTTCAGCTCTTGGTTTCTAGCTCAAGAGAACACTTGACTGAATACTTAGTAGCAACAAAAACTTAATTTTTTTTTTGCAAAGAGCTTTAATCATATCAGAAACTAGATAGTTAGCTACATAACCCAAGAAACTCCAGGTGCCATTTACTGATCAGGTGATAGCCTTGTTTCTTATAGATTACTCATGGCAAACTTTGGCACTTCAGGTGTTCTTGGTCTTCAGTGCCCAGAATCCCACATTCGTGTGGGTTCACAGAGACTTGGGCTTCTGGGAATTGAAGACCAAGAACACCTGGAGCACCAAGGTTCACCATCTTAGTTATAGCTTGTGCTTCACCATGCTTATGTTCATATCAGTTGTTCTAGCACAAGATAGAAAGAGCAGAGAACCATCTGTTAAGGAGTTGTGCAACTGGCAGGATTAAACTGCTTTCCTTAAGATACCACTTGTTCCTATGAATAATTGTTGCTTGATGTGCTACCATTGTTCACAGGCTGCTGACTTTCTGGCTCATGGAACATCACAAAAGGGAAAGACCCTCATGTGTAATCAATTCCTTCTGCCCATAGGTCCTTGATTCTAGCTTTGGAAAAGCTCAGATTGTAGTTTTCAGTCCTCTAGTAATTTTAAAGACTGTAAGCCCAACCTCATCTATTTGGAGGTAAACCCCATTGAAGCCAATGGGGCATCAGCAAAAATGTCTTAGCATCAGCCTGTAATACCTCTTTCCATCCTACGTAGCATTCACATTGTTCCTTTTAAAACCTCCATGCATTGTATTTCCTTGTCTATTTTCTATCCTAACCCTCTTGTATTTTCCCTTCATTTCTGCTTTGCTTAGGGATTTTTTTTTTACTTCCCTACACTCTAATCCGTTAAATGAACTTTATCTCACAGATAATAACTTTATTTCTGGTGCACCTGTAAAATCTTACACCCCTTTGAGGATTCAACAGTTAACCTCAGACCTATGGGGATCCTTCAGTTTTTCACACTGTAGCGAAACCACAGTAATGCTTTTCTTAAGCTGTAAAACATAATTGGAACAGGAACTGAATTGCTTACTGTAAGCAACGAGATGTAGCTGATAGTTTGCTACTAATACTCACTGCTAGTCCATTATATCAAATAAAGGTGGGACTCATGGACTCAAACTTGTTCAGTGTGTTCTGTAGGATACCCACCCAATAGTAGTCATCACCTTGTGGTCACTAAGCATGAGCGTTCCTCATCAGTCTATTTCTGGTCCTGCCTCCTTTTCTCTGAGGTTTCCGTCATCTTTTTTATGCTTAAGGCAGGGATTTTCAACCTGTGGTCCACGGGTTGGATACAGCCTGCGCAGTGGTGGGCTCCAAAAACTTTTACTACCACACTGTGGCCGTGGGTATGGTGGGCATGGCCAGGGGAAAAACCCTGCGTTGCACCCAAATTAGGACTACTTTATTTCAAAACTTGAATGGACGGGGCGAGCCAGAATTTCTGCTACTGGTTCTGGCGAACTGGTGCAAACCTGCTGATGCCCACCACTGAGCCCGCAGCACCATTTCATGTGCCCCTCACCTCTACCACACCAGAAAGTGCCATGTGCTGGAGGAAAGGCAAAATTCCCATCTGGGCCCCGAAGCTGTCCGAGGGAGTGTGACCCAGCCCCTGGCTTTAAAATGTTGAGAACTCCTGGCTTAAGGAAAGCTTAGTTGATACATGGGTGGTGCTATTTTGGCTTTGTAACGATTTGCACTCAAGAGAATTGAGATTGCTGTAACTATACAAGATTACACTAACTCCACTGGTTAGTGGCAAAAAATAATCAGTATTCTTGAAGATGCTCTGTCTGGCTAATAGGTTATCATACCATTAAGGCCTTCTGTGGGCCATCTAAACTCTTGCCATGTAGCAGCAGAAAGAGGCGAAACTACCGCTGGTATGGTTTTCCAGCATAGCTTAGCTATGGGAGAGAAACTGACCTGGAACTCCTCTATAAGTGCAATTCATTTTTCTGTCTCGTCTTTCCCTTCCCCGGGCTCTGCAGACAAGAAGGATTGTAGGAAATCTTTCTACCTTCCATTTCCACATCTACCCACTTCACCACTTCTCTGCCTGGTGTTATTTTTGTATGGGTGGAGTAGGGCTATAATGGAACATCATATGCTGTATGGCTTAGATGTAAATTTAGCCTGTCTAATCTCTGTTTGGGGTCAGGGAATATGTGTTTGGTACCTAACATTAAAGTTTAGTTTGCTGCCAATTTATTCCAGTGTCCTATGTATCTAATGGGTGGGAGGAGCTGTATGAGAAACTGGGCAAAACTACTAATGCCTCAAGCCAAAGTGAGCACCACAAGCACACAATGCTCTCACTCTTAACCTTAAACTCTACTTAAGATTCCTTGAGCATTTGTCCCAGTTTCTGCTTTTACCTCCCCTTACTTTGTTACATGGAGAGAGCCAGAGCTGCCTCTTTCACTTTTGACATAGTCCCTCTTGAAAGGGAAAAGCGAAACTTAAGATGCATTCACTCCCTGGACACATGTATTAAGATGCTTTACAGTTCATTATGTACATATGGTGTACTTTATTTTCAGTAGATTATTACATAGTATGCCAGTGTTGGATTTTGTACAGATGTCCCTGTATGTACAGAACTAAATAAAATGGATCTCTTGAAAAGATGACATCTGGACTTCACCTCATGGCCATGTTTAGCTTAACAGCCCACAGATGACACGGAAAAGAGGGCACAAGGGATGGAGGGAGAAGAAAACAGCACAGCTAAAACATGCATTTCCCAAGATAATTTCACAGGGGCTGATCACTTCTTTAACAGTCCTTTTTCCCTCCCCAGAATAAGGAAAACTACTTGACAGCGAAGTGACGGCTGAGTAATTGGGCATTACAAACAGTTGACAGAATAGGCAGTATTTAAAGTGTGAGAAGATGAACACAATTTCAATGCTGGTGGCAGATAAACATCTACATAACCACTTCAGAGAAGACAGTTTAAAGTGCAGCACTTGGTGCTTTGATGTTTCCTGTGTAAGCAGGCAGAACTCCTCATTTCCATTCTGGCTTCGAGCCACTCTGACTTTGTCTGGCTTGTAGTGTCCGCTGCACCATATCCTGCCACTGATCATCTGAGATCTCATCGGCCCAGGCAGGGATGCCCAATGTGGGGAGCTTGACTCCTGCCATAGTCCGTTTCACCAACTCCACATGTTCTAGAGGCAGAAAAAGTAAAAAAATGAGACACACGGCTCCGAAGGAAAGAAATATGGAGGGTGGCAAAAATGTACACACATTTTATGAGATGTTATCTCTATCTTACTATTTGAACTTGAATTGAATTATGATAGCAATGTGTAGTATGATGTTTGCTCCAAAGAATGAATGCTAGCGTTACCATGCGATAGGCAGGACGGTAAAAGAAAATGATGGAAGCATGGCTGTTGTTCGAGGAGCGCAAGATCATTTTGAAGTGGTATTTGAAATTGAAAAATGTTTCGGAGGTACAACGGCAATGGAAGTGTGAGAACAGAACCTCCAACATGCCCAGAAATTACACACATTTGTGATAAGTTTGAGACACATGGTACTGTCTGTGATGTGCATAAGGGAATCTGGGACACTTTGGTCAACATTGTTCAAGGAGTAGTTCACCATAATCAGAAGTGTCTGGATGATGATGGTAACCACTTTAAGCATCTCTCGAAATTGCAGAAGTCAAACGTGACTTTATATTCATCTTTTGTTATTGATATATATTGAGTATTACAGGATTTTCCAACCTTGGGCCCCCAGATGTTCTTGGGAGTTCAATTCCCAGAAGCCCTGATTGGCAAGTGTGCTGACTTGGGCTTCTGGTAATTGAAGGCTGTGGCTCCTGCTTGGCATAGATGATGCTGCACCTCCCAGGGCCAAGGGAGGGGGGTGGGGTGGGGGCGGGGGCTGCTTGCCTTGAGTTTCATGGGAGGGGCTGGGATTTTTCCCAGGGCCTAGAATGAGTTCACACTCTATTGCCCTCGATCTGTACTGGATAACCTGCCTAAGGGAATCCACCACCACCACCATGGCCCCTTAGGTGTGGTGCTTTCCTGACATCATGTGAAGCGGCGCTAAGGATAGAGACCCACCCACCACGCCCTGTGACTTTTTCTTTCCTGGAATAAAGAAGGCTCGAGTCTGTCAGTGCCATATAAAAAAGGTCCCTTCGGCCAGCCCATCTGTTGGTTGACAATAGCTCCTTCTTTCACCTCCCTGTGCCTTCCACCCAACAGGGCAGTTTCACCAGAGCCCATGTCCTTCTGGCCACAGGGAGGGTCTTTCCACTGGACTTCTCCAGTGGCTTGGGATGAAAAGGCTTCTGTTCCCCTCCCCTCCCCAGGGCCGGTGTTGGGGTGATGGGGCCTCTGTGCCCATCTGGTCCCTGCAGCAAGCTTGCAATGCAGAGCCAGTGCAATACCTGTGGCCCTACTCCAAGGAAAGCCTTCATGGATCCCTGTGGGGGAACCAAAGGCCAGGGGGGTGGACCCCTCCAAGGACAACAGTCTGAAACACATTCCAGAGACAGTTAAAAGTAAAGGTCGCCCTTGCACAAAAGTTAGTCGTATCCAACTCTAAGGTTCGATGCTCATCTGTTTCAAAGCCATAACACCCCTACACCTGGTTCTCCACACACACACACACACACACACACACACACACACACACACACACACACACACACACACACACACACACACACACACACACACACACACACACACACACACACACACACACACACACACACACACACACACACACACGGCCTACCTGGAAGCAGCAGGTTTTATCAAAGACACACACACACACACACACGGCCTACCTGGAAGAAGCAGGTTTTATCAAAGACACACACACACACACACACACACACACACACACACACACACACACACACACACACACCAGGCCTACCTGGAAGCAGCAGGTTTTATCAAAGATTCCAGTTCCCTTCATCTTAAAAGAAAATAAGCCTTTGATTTTGTTGTGGACACAAAATAATGAGGCTGGGGAAACTGGAAGCATTTCTGTGGAGGCCAATCAATTTTCTCACTGCCACATCTGCTCAAGATGTCAGAGCCATTACCCAGAAGATAAGGACAGCAGAGCAGAAATGGCAGGTAGAACAACCTGAAATCCTGAGCCAAGCCCCCCCCCCCCAAGCTCACACTGCCTAGGTAGGAGGGGATTGGTCAGTTTGTTTTATAACTATAGGATTCTGTATTCCTGATTGTGCTTTTAACTCTGATGTTTGTAAGCCGCCCAGAGTCAGGTTCACCTGATTGGGGTGGGATATTAAATCTAAATAAATAAAATAAAATAAATAAATAAACATATGGAGTCCCAAGGTTGAGAAACCATGGAGTATTACAATTTTTATAGGTTTCTTCTTTCTTAAAATGTGTATATGTTTTTTGGCATCCTCTGTAGTTGCCTTATACTGCAGAGCAAAGGTTCTATTTTATGGAAAGTTTGGGGGATATCAGTTCATGAATCCTAGTCCATTTATGGTATCAGGCATGGGCTAAAAATGGTGGCTGCTCTGCAGAGCATATAAACAAGACAGATCAGCCCAGCAGTTTTCCAGGTCACATAAATAATTGTTAAATCCAGAGTGGAGGGTCTCATTTTAAATAATACCAGCATATTTTAGCATGAAGCCTTTCCTCCAATAGCTAAGATTTAAGGAGAGCTATTTCAACCATTTATGGGGACAAAGAAACTGGGAAACAACCAGAAGGTAGCATCAAAGGGGGAAAAGAAGGCACAAACATCAAGCGAATTGCAGAAGGGCTGGATTTCATGTCAGGCCAAACAATTCCCCACTTTTGAGTCAAATGGAACTAAAGGTAAAGGTTTTCCTTGCTCGAAAGCCAGCCGTATCCAACTCTAGGGTTCAGTGCTCATCTCTGCTTCAAAGCCAAAGAGCCAGCGCTGTCTGCTTCTGCAGACGTTTCCGTGGTCATGTGGCAGGCATGACTAGACACCGGAGCGCATGGAACGCTGTTTACCTTCCCACCAAAGTGGTCCTTATTTATTTGCAATTTCTTGCTTTCAAACTGCTAGGTTGGCAGGAGCTGGGACAAAGATGGGAGCTCATTCCATCCTGCAGTACTCAGGAATCAAACTGCTGACTTTCCACCTCCCAGTCAGCATCTTAGCCACTTGAGCAACTACACACTAATTAATTGGCCATAAAATACTACAGCTCATAGACCAAAGGCAGGGAACCATTCTGGGATGAAGGTCGTGGATTGTCTTCTAGATTGTCTTAGCCCAGGAACAGATGGTGTTGAAAGTGGGTCCTCCTGAAGCCTCACACCATCTTGGGGGACCTTTCCTCTACACAAAAGTGCCTCTCCATGAAAGAGGCCATCCCTCCTAGCATTACAGAAAGACGGTGGTCAAAGCTAATAGAAACTTTTCTTCTCAAGCACAGGGAAAAGTCTGGCTCTCTCTAGTGCTAGGGGAGGAATGAGGACCTAGGAGAGAACTTCAGTTTGTCAGCTGGAGAACCTTCACAGACAATATGAGACCCATTGGCCAGAAGATTCCCATCTGTGTAGTATATGCTAATCTAGCTAGAGCAAGAGTTTGCAAAAAGTGGACACTCCCTGATGTTAATGAAAGAAATAAAGAGTAGAGCATTCAACATGTGCAAGGAGGAACCAGGGTTAGACCTCAATGTGATTTTGTACAGAACTGAATAAAACAGTTCTTGCTGACTGAGTTGTTACTTGCGAACAGAAAACATAGGTTATTAATAAGTGCAAGATTTTAAATTTGTTCAATACCATCTAGGTATGTATTTTATTAATGTTTATTACTGTTTTTATCCTTGTCTGGACTGTTCTGTTGATATCATTGTTTTGTAGGTTGTTTTTATTTTACTGTTGTAAGCCGTCCAGAGTGGCGCTTGTGCCAATTGGGGCAGGGTATAATAAAATAAAATCTCTTAAGAAGATGACATGCTGGACTGCATCTCATGGGCATCCACTAGTTCCCAAAATGTGTTGGACTGTAACTCCTGGAATCTTAACTGCTGACCCAGTGGATGAAGCTTCTAGGGTTTTAAGTGCAATAATGCATGGGGACTCATGCTTGGAAATCATTAGTTTAACCCACATGTTGCAAGCTAAGTAGGGCAGGAACAACAGTGAATAACTGAGCCCAATCAACCTCAATGGGCTAAAGCAAGAGGGGGTGCAATCTTAGGCTTTTTGAGAAATAGCAAGACAAAAATATCATGGATGTGATCAGGAACTTAAAAAGATGTGGCAAAAATAGGCAATCACAGACAATAAGAAAGAGAATGGAAAAGTTCATATGTAATCTAATTGTGTTAGGGCTCTACCTCCGTAGTGAAATTTAGTGCTATAATGCTGGTGATTTACGTAGGCTAAAAGACATTAAAATATTACATATTTTGTTGAGTTACCTGGATCCATAGGAATAGAGCTGTGGCTGCTCTGAGCCATAGATTCCTCTTCCTCGTCACTGTCCACAGGTGGATCAGGCAGGTGTAACCTCATTGCCTACAAGCAGCAGATAAGGTCATGAAAAGTATTAAGCAGAAAAAGAAGGAACATTCAGGTAAGGTTCCTTCGAAGGCCCCACCTTCTAAGGACATTTTCCTACATTACAAAACTTTTACCTGAAGTCGTTCATTGATATCAAGGGTTGGCTCCGTATTAGGCACTGGTTCTTCAAGTGTAGCTGGTCCCTGATCCGGATCTTGGTTCAGAGGTTGGTACAAGTAGTTTCCGTCCTCTTCCTCCTCTTCAGGTTCTTCGCTACTCCACTCCCCAACAGGATCAGGGGTCCCCTCCGGTGGCTCTTGAAGGCCCAGCTCTTCGTGTTCATTTGGACAAAGCCTCTCTGGACCCATTCTCAGTGCCAACGCTGGCTCCAAGGCCATGCACTAGGATCTGTGAGAAGAATATGGAGAAGGGTCTCTTAATGCTTTGCTTAGAGCAGTGGTGGGAACCTTGACACTCCAGCTGTTCTTGAACTTCAATTCCCAGAAGCCCTGATCAGCAGGAGTGCTGACTTGGGCTTCTGGTAATTGAAGTCCAAAAATACCTGGAGTGCCAAGGTTGGCCATCGTGAGCCTAGAAAAATAATATCTTTAAAGTCTTGTCTATTTGTGTGACCACTGATTTGAGAAACAAACTTGCAGGGAGATAAGATCAACTTTCACTGAATCTCAAAAGATATGTTATTGAACATTGTCAACTTACAAACTATAAAAAGTAACATTGGGGGATATTACACACTTTCTAAATATGTCGGATAGTAGTTTTAAAGGTATCTTTCAGGGAATTCTGGATCCCTAAAACTGATATAATATGGAAGCTGTGATCTAGTAGTGAATGCAACAGCTAGTATGCTCAGTAGCATACTTGGCTATGCTGTACAAGTATTAAGACCTGTGTTAAAACAATTGCACTTTCCTGCTCTGCACTATCATTCAAACTACTGTTAGGTAGTTCAGGATTTTCTTAATGGTATGAAAAACTCTAAAAACCACTAGTATACCTGGCAGACCAATTTCTCCAGTGTTTATTATCCACCCACCCTCAGGAGGGAAGCCAGCATAGCGTAAGAACAAAGTCTTGGGCCAGGACTCAGGAAACCTAGATTCCTGACTCAGCTATGGAAACACAGTGGAAAGTAACACTGTAAAGATGCTCCTTCAATCTCTTACATACAGTACCTTGAAAACTACCAGGGTCCCCAAAGTCAGAATGTATGTGATGGCACATAGGAACAGCCTCAGATATGTTTTTGACCACTCCACAACCAACATTACATCACAAAAATGAGCCTTTTCATGAGTGGCATGCTTTCTGGAATATCTTCCCAGATTCAAAAGCCAGAAATGTGGTTAGTTTCCTGAAAATTTGTTTATGCACGCTCATGGGAAGCTTGCAGGACATATTATTTTGAACCTTTGTTATTCCGGGCATGCTTCTTGCAGTGCCAAAAGTAGCAGATAACCACCATGACTAGTAGTCCTGAATAGCCAGTTCCAATATCAGCTTTGTCCAGGAACTTTTTAAAGCCATCTAAATTGGTAGCTATTCTCATACTTTTAAGGAAACTAATTTTATATTTTAAACTATGTTCTACATGCAGAAGTACTTCCTTTTGTCTATCTCAGAGTTTGGAAATATTAACATTGTTTGGAATACAGCTGCCATCATCCCCTGAGAGCATGAATCTCTCATAATTTAGTTCCTCTGGAATTTCTATACTACTGAGAATACCTTTTCCCATCCTCTTTCCCCACATTAGCCATAGCATGCTTTTGTCGCGATCCCATTACCGGCCTTTTTTTCTTGTAACCCAAAACCCCCAAACACATTTTTGCAAGGGGTGTTACAGTGCACAGAGACCCTCACAGATCCAGATCCAGATCCGTCCTGCTGTTCACTGAGCAGCCTTAGGCCAGTCAGAGACCACCAGCCTAATGTATCTTTCAGGATTGCTGTCAGAATAACGATGGAGAAAGGAATCATCCTAGTTCAAGGAAAGGTGGGATATTAAGGTAAAGGTCTCCCTTGATTGAAACCCAGTCGTGTCCGAATCTAGGGTGCCTGCTCATCTCAGATGAGCCAGCACTATCTGCAAATGTTTCCGTGGTCATATGGCAGGCATGACTAGATGCCGGAGTGCATGGAATGCTGTTACCTTTCCCGCCAAAGTGGTAGCTATTTATCTACTTGCAATTTCTTATTTTCGAACTCCTAGGTTGGTAAGAGCTGGGACAGACGATGGGCGCTCACTCCATTGTGCAGCACTCGGGTCTCGAATTGCTAACCTGCTGACCTTCCAGACATTAAGTTCAGCGTCTTAGCCACTAAGCCAAGTAGCAATTAAATAAATACGTAAGTTATTGAGGGGAGCAATATAGCTCTCTTTATGCTAGGTCTTATAACCACCCACAACAAAGACCTCCATTTCCAATGTCATCTGCTTTGTCCATTTTGCTCATCGCCCGCAGAAAGGCGACCTAAAGACGACCTGGTACCTGCCAACAGACCCGCTATCCCCGCAACAACCCTTAGTTGATAGCCTCACCAAAACAAATACCGCCTTTTTGCTGTAAAATCGGAGCAAATTCGGACCTTCTTTGACTCAGCCTCCGGAAACAAGACGCATCCGTCCGCTGAAGATGGCGTCATAGCCATGCGCCGCGGCCGGACCGCGGTCGCTATGGCAACTCCCTGCGTTTTTGTGTCGTTTGCTATGCCGTTCTTTATTAGCACCTCTTTTTTGGGACTGTGGCTTTGAAATTTATGATATTCTTTTCGGGTGAATTAATCCGAGATAATTATCTGACTCTGGTTTTATATAATGACGATAAAGAAGGATTAGGATCCCTTTTCCCACCCCAAACACATTTGCCTTTGCCTCACACGAGATAGGCTGGAAAAAGTGATGCGCAGTTTTGAATTGACATCTGAATGAAAGCACAAAGCTCCGGAAACAAAATAAAACTGTCAGAGATGTGAGAAATGGTTTTCCAGGCTCAAAAATAAATTTACGACATTCTATTAGAGGGCAATATAATAAGTAGCTTTATTTACGTTTTCTTGCAAGAAATCGGGCGCAATATAGAAAAGGCGCTCTTTAACAATAAATATCATGTACAGTATATTTATCCTTTTCTCCTGGACCACCACAGTTCCCTCCCACTTTCCCCTTATTATTGGTCAAAGAAAGCAGTTACAATCTACCCCGTGTTTTTTAACACCTGTTCCGTAGCCTTATTTGGTAGCCAGGTGAAGTGTTCACCACCAAGCGATTTTCGCTTCTCATCTTTTAGAAGCTTGTTAAGAGTGTGATCATCAGAGTTATTTATTTCCAGTACAAAAAGGACAAACACTTGATATATCATCCCAAAAAGACAGCTATACCCCTTATTAAATGTTTTGGAAGTTTTCTCATCCTTGGTTAATGTCTGGAAGTCTTCCCAATTCTTTTATCCCTTATAATGAGTGTTTTTCTAAACTAATGGCAAGCTAGTGTTTGTTTGTTTATTTGTTGTTTTATTTGTTCTGGGTCACTGTGACCTTTCTTGTTCTGTGAACATGTCCTATATGCTGCAATTAAATTTCCTTTAATACAAACGTTGTGGCACCTTAAAGGCTACTCTTATTTAATGTTAGTAATTAATCTTTAAGCCAAGGTGTCACAACATTTTTTGTATTTTTGTTTTGTTTACTCTCTGATATGCTTACATATGCTTTTTATAAGATCAATTTAACAGGCCACACTCTCTTATAAACCATCTAGGAATCAAATTAGACCTATTTTGCTTTTTTGGATATGCTTTTTTAAAAAAAGTGGTACCTACTTGGATAAATTGACCCTAAAACTGCCCAAGTTTCAACATCATCCACAAGGATCTTTTGACTTTAGCTTGCTGAAGAGTGTGAGGGATGTATTTCACAGCAGATTAACATCAATAGACAGGCAGAAGTTAACAAAAAGAGGTATAGTTCTCAGGTTATTCTAAGTGGTTACCTAGTAGGATGGGACTTGTTATGTGCCATCAGGTTCTTTGACTTATAGTGACTATATGAATGAGAGATTTCACAAATGTCCTGTCCTCAACAATCCTGAGGCTCTTTCAGATTCAAACCTGTGGCTTCCCTCATGGTCCCCTCTCTTCCTGCTGTTCATCACCTTTCCTATTATTATCTTTTCTAGAGAGCCCTGCCTTCTCATTATGTGCCCAAAGTACAACAGCCTCAGGTTCATAATTTTTGCCTCCTGAGACATTTCAGATTTGGTTTGTTCCAGAACCCACTTGTTTATCTTTCTGGCAGTCCAAGATATCCACAGAGCTCTTTTCCACCACCATATTTCAAACAAATCAAATTTTTGCCTGTCAGCTTTCTATCTTCCATACATGGTGACTGGGAATACAATAGAGTGAATGATCTTGGTCTCTAGTGACATATCCTTACATTTAATGATATTTTCTAACTCCTTGATTGTTGCCTTTCTGAGTTTTAAATTATCTTCTGATTTCTTGGCTGCAGTCCTCATTTGGATTGCGGACTGAACTACGGCAGTGATGGTGAACCTTTTAGAGACTCAGTGCCCAAGGAGGAGGAGGCTCCCCACCTCCATGGGGCCTTCCCCATCAAGTGAATGCTCCCTACCTCCCACGGGGCCTCCTCACACACACACACACCCCAATGCTCTCTACCCCCCACAAGGCCTCCCCACCCCCTGGTGAGTGCTCCTCACCCCAGAAAACAGGCCAAAAATATAAAAATAATAATTGTAGTTAAGAACTACTCCAGTGTTGCTGTATGGAGTTGAAGCTTGGACTTTGACTAAAGCATCTGAAAAGAGAATACAATAGAAGCTTTTGAAATGTAGATCTACAGGCAGCTGCTAAGGATATCATGGGTTGACATGTGACTAATGTATAAGTGTTGCGCCAGATGGATAAAGAACAAGAACTGTTTAAGACCATTCAGCAAAGAAAGCTCCAATACCTTGAGCATATCATGAGGGAGAACATAAAGTATAGAATACTCCAACTCACTCTGGAAAGAAAGATCCCTGAGAAGAGAGGCCCTGGACATAGATGGACTTCATGGCTGTAGAACCTGAAACTGGTGTGGCATGTCCTTGGAAGTGTTCCAAATGAGGACTGTAGCCACTTTCCCACCATGCCTGTCCCTCTGCCAAAGGGGAGGGGAGAGGAGAGGCTGAAATACTGGCTGGGAGGCTGCGGCTGGGTGAGGTAAGGTGGGGACTCTTCTGATGAGTTAAGAACAGGAAGACTATCATCATGATGGTAGCCGATATATGGAACAGATACGACACCTGAAGAACTATGGACGTTGCAGATGTGTATGGGTCATGTGTGTAACAGTACCACGTGCTACATACACAGTGTTGTAATGCAATGCCTTTTAATCGAGATGCAGCAGAAGCCTAGCCATTTTGTATACTGTATGTGCTAAGAAACACTCTCACCTAACACACAATCTTTAATTGTAATTGTAGCTTGAAGTTGTAGCAGATACTGTACATGTTAAGCTATCCTAGCACGTTTCCCATACTTACTTCACCTAGAAACCTTAGATATAAATTTCCTATTGATCTCTTGGTTGAATGGGCAGAGGGGAGAATAACTCTTAATAGCCCCTGACACAAAATTTTCAAAGAGGTGCGTGAGACCTCAAAGAAATTAAGAGACATAATGGTGTTTTTATTTTTTTTGTTTCCCTTTAAGTATAAAATCTCTCTGTGTTTCTGAATAACTTGTCTTTCTTTCTCTAACCAATCTCTGAAGGGGTGGAAAGGGAAAGTCCTCTTTTGTAAAATTATTTATTTATTGCATTTCTATATCGCGCCTTTAAAACAAAGCTCTTTCTTTCTATAACTTGGGAGTGTTTCGGTAAAAACCCACAGCCACCTAACCTGAAATTTGCATATACATTCGGCAACAGAGACAAAACAAATACTGTACTGTGATCCCTGAACGGGGTACACAGAAAGAGCCTCCTCCACAATCAGGCATACCCCAGAAAAAAAATTGTGCCGGCTAATCTTTCTCAAACTAGGTTAGGCAAAAGGAACTACTATGGAATGAATTCCCCAAAAAGGTGGCTTCATTTTGGCAGTTTCACATCTGGCTAGAGACAGAAGAAGAAGTCATTCAGCTTCAGGCCAACTTTTCCATTTCGATACCAACTGAAGAGTGCAAAAAAAAAAAAAAAACAACCCACCAAGTTTTGTCTTTCTTAGTTACGCTGCGAGAAAGACAAAAGAGGGATGGAAGTAGTTAATGTGCTTTAAGAGCTCTGCGGAGGATTATACTCATTTCTCGCGCGAATAACGCTGCTTTCCCCAACGAGGTCAGCGTTGACAGTTATACTCGCTTTTTCATGCTATGCACGTCAAGTCACGCGTTGCCGACGGCTTATGTTGTGCCATTTGTGTCGCTGGCTATCCTTCCCTCTTTCGGACGGGACGCAAGCCGAGACTACATTTCCCAGATGCCTTCGCGCGGGTGAGTGGGCAGGCGGGACGTCCTCCCTGCGCTTTTGCGCCGGAGCTGTGCTTTGCTCCGACCTATATGGACGGGTGGGAGGGAGCGGAGGAGCGACCGAAGCGCCGCCTGAGGAGAATCCGGGGGTTGGAGGCGGCCGTTAGACCCGAGAGAGCGCCCGGGAGAGGCGGTGTATGACCCTCCCGGGGGCCGCGGGGCGGCCCCGTCATCTTCTCTCCCCCACCCGCCCAGGCAGGTAATGCTGCTAAGGACGAGGTTGGACTTTTTGTATTCATTATTTATTTATTTGGCAGAAGATCCGTTGCTAAACAGGATGGAGCTGCTCGGGGGGCGGGCGGCGAGCGGGACCCCGCGGGTGGCGCTGCCCTTGGGAGGTTTCGAGCGAGGGCTTGGTTGCGTGTGTGAAGAGGGGGCTTGCGTGTCTGGGTTTTTGATCGCCAGGTCCCCTCGTGGTGGGAAGCCCGTGAAAGGCGGACAGCGCCTGTCTGTGTGGTTTTGAGTCACACTTTTCTATTAATATCTATCTATCTATCTATCTATCTATCTATCTATCTATCTATCTATCTATCTATCTATCTAATCTGCCGCCGCTAGATAGATAGACATACTGTATCTATATATCTACTTGCTGACTGGAAGGTCAGCAGTTCGAGACCCAGTTCGAGACCCGAGTGCTGCATGATGGAGTGAGCTCCCATCGTCTGTCCCAGCTCCTGCCAACCTAGCATTTCGAAAGCAAGAAATTGCAAGTAGATAAATAGGTACTGCTTCTGCCAGGAAAGGTAACAGCATTCTGTGCCCCCTGATGTCTAGTCATGTCTGCCACGTGACCATGGAAACATCTGCAGATGCAGACAGTGCTGGCTCTTTGGTTGCAAAACAGATATGAATACCGCACCCTAGAGTCAGATATGACTGTCTTTCGAACAAGGGCGATCTTTACTTATATCTGTCTAGAGATAGATATGTGATAGTGTGAAGCATTGAGAGTTTTTTACACACAGGTTTGAAGGATGTGAGGAAAACCTATTTATCATCATTGGGGTACCCCAAACTAGGAGCCTGAAATGAAGGTCGAGCTTTTTCTTTGTTTCTTGGGATATGAAAAATCAGAGCCATAGTGGATCAAGGCGAGAAGGGACCCACAGTCATTTGCTGGCTGAGGTGAAATATCACACAGCGTGCCTTTTTCCTCTTCGAGACATGGTGGAGAGTGCCCAGTCAGCTAAGTTATTTTTGACAACTGGAGCAGAAAATCTCACAGACCCAATCAATCCTCCCTAACATTTAAAAGGTAGCACTGATAATTTAAATGACCAACATTTTGGTGCTTTTTCATATCATGCTAGAGCAGGTCCTTGGGGCACCTTCCTTGTTTTGTTGAGTGGTTAGCTTCTCATCCTCAAACGTGCATAAAGTTACTTTGAACCATTTTCTGAGCAGATGGTTTTCTACTGTGCTAGTGTATTTTAAGTCTCTCTTAGTGATTATTTGGAGTATATAGAGGAGAAAGCCCCGACCTGGTGACTTCCAGCTAATTCAAGCTACAATTTCTGGCCTTTGGCCATGATGTCTAGGCTGATGGCAGATGGCTTTTACTGCTTCTGGATGGCATGTGGTTGATGTGCTGAACATTGCATTCTTGTGCCAAGTTTAAAAAAAACTTTTGCTGTTCTACTTACTTATACAACACCATTAATGCAAGTGACATAAGGCATAGAGCCAAGGTAGACTGGGAGCTCTCACCATTGACTTTACAATCTAGGCTAGTAAGAAGAGAAAGTGTTAGAAGGTAGGTGGGAGAGACACAAGTGAGGGTAGATGTGGGCAAATGCCATTATAGGTACTTAGTTAGGAATAAGACTTAAGATAATTCTGCCACATTGGATCAGTGTTCACTTTAGAAATGAACTTAATCTCTGATCTATTAAAAACTCCATTATACCTGCTGCTTCTTTGTCTTCTTTCGTGTCCAGATCAAACTTTAGACTGCCAAAATAAAGCCACTTTCCTGGCTTTGTCATTGGTTAAAATTAAATCCTCATTGGTACATGTTTCTTGTAGTGATCAGCAGACCAGTAAATGAGCCAGATTCTGTATCTCTCCACATTCAAACAGTGTGTTGTTGTCTGCCGGCAGTCTCCACTTGAGGATGTTGGTCTTGTGTTTAAGGACTCCAACCCTCAGCCTATTAATGGTCTTCCAAGTGACGTAAGGGAGGTCGAATTCCTCAGCCATATCCTACTTTAATGTTATTCCTTGCCCAGTGAGTGCCATTTTCTATTTTGAAAACATTCTTGTGTACCCTCAAGAATGCTTGTTCTTTCCATAAAGCTATTCCTGGATCTGAGCTGGTGGACTTGAGGCATACAGTATATCAATTCAGAGGATGTCCAAGGTCATTCTTTTGTTTAGTTCTCTTGGTGTCCGCTGCTGCTGCTTCACTCCTTATCTTAGGTGGAGTGATACCAACAAGAGGATATATTATCTCAACTGGTGTAGGTTTGAGGCATCCTGTCACTATACACATTGTTTTATTTACAGCAATGTCAACTTGTTTCACATGTGTGGATGCACTCCATACTGGAGCAACATACTTTGCTGTCCAAAGCTGTATCTTAACACTGAAGTAGTAGTTGCTCTTTTGGGACCTAGATACATTCTGTGGTAGAAGTTATTATGTTCCATCTTTGTTCATGTTCACCATTTTTATGTCTGCATCAAAAGTACTTCAGACAAAGTACAGAGCTCTGCATGCTTTCATTTGTGTTTATGTTTGCACATCTTAAGTTTCCTTACTTCAAGCAGCTGGTTGGTTTCTTCCTCTTCACAGAGATCAAAGTGTCAATTCATATTATAAAAATATTGATTCTGTTGCAAGCATTATAATATTTTATTCTCTGCATGTTTCCATGCATGTGTATTTGAAGCAGTCAACTGCAATGAAACAGTAGAAACTGATTTTGTAAGTTAATTTTTCTCATTACAGTACTAGTTATTATGTGCCAAATTCAGTGGCCCAGTTATACATAATGCACACAATTACTAATGAATAGCCAAAGGAGAGAAGAAACTGTGAGAGCCTTTTGAGATTGCACCAGTCAAAGCCATAAAAACTAGAATGTACATCAATTCTTCTGAGTCTAGGCCAGACATGTGTGAGAGTCCTGGGTGGAAATATGGATTCAGTTTGGTTCAGTTGCAAGGCACATGCATTTGTAAGGGCCTAAAATCCATTGTTGGGCCTGGGAAAGAAAAACTTTCCACTTTTAAAATTTGGCTTGAGAATTAGGGTTGCCCTTATCAGCCAGATTCAGCTATTTCAAAACAAAGGCCAGAAATGACTTTGGCATGTTCCTGTTACATTTTGGGGTAACTCATGCCTGGGAAAAGGAGATGTGCTAAAGCTGGCTTGGAGGGACGCCCCTAATTTCCATACTGAATTCCTGATTGGTTCTGGTGTCTGATTGACTGCCTTTCAGCCTGATGGTTTACTGAGTTGAGGAAAATGGAATATAAATAGTTTAGGATTGCTTGCTGATTGCTCTGTTTAACTATGGGTTAGGAATGCAATGCCTTGAAGCCTCTTGGCTTTTTAGATAGGTTTCTTATTTTCTTTTGAGACTGTAATCCTGTTCTAATTTGCCTGAATGCCTTTTTTGGATTATTGCTGAAACACTTTTTACTCTGCCTTTTTACTTTTTATAAAACAAGGAAAGATGACTGGAGTGTACGTGGATTTCTTTTCACTACCAAAGGAATTCTGAAACTTGGGTTTCGCTTTCCCAAACCCCTCCGCTAGAGGAAGCTGAACAGCAAGGTTCAGGCAAATCCTGAGAGTTTAGCTGGGCATCTCTCAGGTAGGTTGGCTCTACTTAACTTCTCAGGAAGCGCTGTGGGGGGCATGTGTGCCCAGTTTTACAATGTGAAAATGCCAAAATGAAGCCACCTTTTGATGAGTTCATTCTGCAGTCCCTTTCGCCTGACCTAGTGTGACAAAGATTAGCCAGCAATACAAGTTTGCCTTTACCAGGGTACGCCCAGTTGTGGTTCAACAGTACCACAATCTTCAAGGAGGCTCTTTCTGTGTACCAGCAAGACTCTGGGGATGTTTTATTCCATGTCAGATAACAGATTTCAGTTGGGGTTGGGGCATGTAAAATATACACAGCTCCACCATTAGTATTTCCTTTGCTCAGTCTCCCTTAGTTATTTAATCATTTCCACATGTTCAGAATGGATGACATCTGACAGTGAAACTTTGTCATTAATCCCTCCCAAAAAATTGTAACTCCCATAATTTAGGAAGGAACTTTCAGTTGTTTGAAATAGATTCTCTATCATAATAAGCTGTCTGTTTAAATTAGTGAAGAACCATGGATTCTGTGTGGGGTACAGGCCAACAACTCTATGAAATTATGAATATACAAATAATTGAAAGAAAACAAAAAGAATTGTGATGTAAACCCCATATACCTTCTGAATATAAAATGTGCTATTTTAAGTCACACTGGTTTAAGAATTTAGAAGGCAAGCTGTGAACAATTAAAAGAAAGTCCTCCTTTTTCCACTCCTTGTTTATTTCCTCCTCCTTATCAGATTTTAATAATAATAGTTGCACGTGGTCAAATCAATTTTGACTTACAGTGACCTTTTCCAGGGTTCTCTAGGTAGAGAATACACCTAAGTCGTATACCATTCTTGTCTTCTGAGGGCATTCTGGGATTGTGCAGCATGTTCATTATTACACTGGCCAGCTCTTCTCCCAGGAAGCTAAGAGGGGAATCAAACTCCCAACCAGATACTTAAACTACTGAGCTATCCAACCATCTAGGAATGTAGCTTTGTTGTTGTTCAGTCGCACAGTTGATTCCGACCCTCTGCGACCCCATGGACCACTGTCCGCCAGGCACTTCTGTCCTCCACCATCCTCCTCAACTTGCTCAGCTCTGTGCCCATTGTGTCTACTGTCTACAATACCATCTAGCCATCTCATTTTTGGCCGCCCCCCACCATTAATTAGCAGCATTACCATACCATAAACTAGTAGCATTTAGCCACCAAGGCTTTTACGATTGCCTTTACAGAAGAGCAGATTGGCAATAGGATTCTAACTACAGTATAACATAAGCAATATGGTACTACTGGCGAGGACTCATTCTAAATTTAACTCTGTTTCATTGTTTGCATCTTTTCCCTGAGTTTGGCATGCTCTGTCATAGGACCAAGTAAGATCCCTAAGGGAGGAAGTAATCTGTAAATTACCTTGGTTTTATGGTATACGGCACTCTGTAGAAACCTCTATTGTGATTTATACTAAAAAATTAAATGGAAGGCAGTGAAAATATTTTCATACCAATAAAATTTGCTTTGAACATGTAGTTCTCATCAATTTGGCTAGTACAGTATACTGTGAACCAACTGAAGTTCCTGAATACTGTAGTTTGTAAGGGCAGCCTGAGCCACAAGACTCTACTCAATAATCTAGTTTGTTGTTAATCTGGTAACACATGTCCCTTTGGAAATTCTAGAGTGTTTACTTTGGAAATTCTAGAGTGTTTGTTTATTTGATGTCAAAATGCAATGCAGAATATTGGACAGAAGCATAGGATAAGAGATGGTTAAACCCCAAGATTTTGGTGGTCAGCTGAAGAGAACCAGCTCTTAACTGGCAGCTACTGCTTTAGATGGAAACTGGATTAAATTTCCTAGGTGGGAAGTGATTGGCATTTGGGAATGAGTAGATTTTGCGTGTAAAATAAATGTAATTTACTGTAGAGGTTTTTTTTTTTAGTGAGCAGCATCTACTTAACTAACTTATGTAAGTGGTCAGATGTGTAATCTTCTTCCATCTGTCTTTCTACAGTTGGCATCCCTATTAATGGCAATGGACAGTCTCACTTTCTTGTGGTGTGTCATTTCAGCTGTTCAGTTTCACTGAAGAGACTTTGAACCAGAAATAATTGTTAAAACACCTGGGATCAAACTCTGTCACACAGTGGCAAAGTAAAAAAGGTGGATGGGCATGCAAGGTTGTAGCAGGGCCCACTAGCTACAACCAAACCATCATACAGTAATACCTCAGATAACGTTTACTTCGGATAATGCTAAAATCGCATAACGTTAAGTAATCTGGGGAGGAGAATTGGATCGAATAACGCTAAGGTCCTATGGGATGGATTGGATAACAACCGCTAAAGCCTGTGCAGTTACAGTGTATCTCTATGGAGCTTTAACGTTATCCGATCCATCCCATAGGATTTTAACATGCATCGGATAACACTAAAAATCGGATAACACCAAGACTTGTGGAACCAAGTCTTAGCGTTATCCAAGGTATTACTGTATCGTCAGAATTAGCTGTGGCCTTAGACCCCTCATCTGGAGACTCTATTTTCAGCTTGTAAATCATGGGTTCCCAAACTTTTCAAGCCGGGCCCCCAGTCATGCTCTCTTAGACAGCTTCGAGTGCTAGACAGCCATTTTGCCCTGCCTGCATGATGGAGATGGCCATTTTGTCCCAATAGCTTCAAAGGGGTGGCCATTTTGTTTTTCAAATGCCCTTGGAGGGGTGCCCGCCCCAATAAAATGGCATTGCGGGCCAGTCCCAGCCCGTGGGCCTTAGGTTAGGAACCCCTGTTGTAAATACAGAAAATGCTTTGGAATTTGAGATATGGAATGTGCTTGTCTAGTACAATGTATTCTAGCAGAACCTGTTTTTGTTGACTACCAGTAAACTATAAGGGTTTGTGGCTACACTGCATTTTTGCATTTGTATCAGTGAATAGGTTAAGGTTTTGTAGCTACATTGCATTTATCCATTTGTACTACTAAGTAGGTTAAGGGTCAGTTTTTTGAAACTCCCAGATACTGTATATGTAACAGTAATTTTGTCATGTAACATCCACATCTTGTGTGTTCTTTGAAGACATTCCATTTGTGGTGGCTTAGTGGTCAAGACGGCTTTGGGTGAACTTGCAGGATTTACCATCCCTCGGCAGCAGCTTTTGTCTGGGCCTTTCTTCCCTTGAGTCTAGGCCCTGTACTGTGGTGGCTGAGTGGTTAAGATGCTGAACTTGATGACTGGAAGGTCGGCAGGTCACCAGTTTGAGACCTGAGTGCTGCACGATGGAGTGAGCGCCCATCTCTGTCCCAGCTCCTGCCAACCTAGCAGTCTGAAAGCAAGAAAAATAGGTACCACTTCGGTGGGAAGGTAAACAGTGTTCCATGCACTCCAGTGTTTAGTCATGCCTGCCACATGTCCATGGAAACATCTGCAGACACAGACAGCACTCATTCTTTGGGTATAAAACAGAGATGAGCACTGAACCCTAGAGTTGGATTTTGTTGTTGTTGTTCAGTCGCACAGTCAATTCTGACCCTTTGCGACCCCATGGACCATTGCACGCCAGGCACCCTTATCCTCCACCATCCTTCTCAACCCACCGAACTCTGTGCCCATTGCATCAACAATACCATCTAGCCATCTCATTTTCTGCCACTTCCTTTTTCTTTTGCGGCTGGCTTTAGAGCAAGGTTAACCTTTACCTTACAGTTCTCTTTCTTCATGAATGCCTGTTTTCCTGTCTATTGCTATTTACTGGTTTCTTTGCTTGTACAATACAGTATCTTATATATTATGCCAGTGATGGATAACCTTGACATTCCAGGTGTCCTTGGACCTCAATTCCCAGAAGCCCTGATCAGCAGCAATACTGACTTGGGCTTCTGGGAATTGAAGTCCAAGAACACCTGTAATGCCAAGGTTCGCCATCATGGTACTATGCTCTCTAGCAATGATAGACTGTGATCTGAATGTGCTCTTGCTGCAGTAAACAGACAGTTCATAGCCCTTTTAATTTAGACTTTAGAATCTTGTTGCCCAGTTTAAGAGATTAACAAGACTACTTTTAATTCTATACATTGATCTTTGACTCTAGAGCCATGATGGTGAACCTTGGCACTCCAGATGTTCTTGGACTTCAGTTCCCAGAACCCCAAGCCCCCATGAATCTACGTGAATGGGTTTACTGTGATTTATCCAGCCCGCGCCACCCTCGTTGCTCCTGGAAGCACATTTTACTTCTGCTTCCAGGAGTGACGAGGGCGGTGCGGGCCAGATGAATCACAGTAAACCCATATGTGTGGATTCATGGGGCTTGGGCTTCTGGGAATTGAACTCCAAGAATATCTGGAGTGCCAAGGTTTGCCATCACAGCTCTAGAGGGTTTATCTGGTGTGATTTAATTGATAGAATGACAGACTAGGACCTGAGTTTGAATCTCACTTGGCTATAAACACTTAATGAGATCGAGTGGAACTGAAAAAACTGCTCCTTAAATATCTCACCTTGAAAGTTCTATTGGGATTGCTATAAATTGATTCTGACTTGAGGGCACATAACACACATTTTCTAGAAGGCAAGTTGCAAGTCTTATTCGTTCACAGTGGATTAGAACAAACTTGGAAGCATGCAAGTGATTGTCAGAAGTCATCTTTAATGTGAAAACAGTAACCTGAGAATCAACCCTGAGTTTCTGGCAGTCTGACAAATTGTGTGTCTTATAGGTCTGAAGCATTCACACATTTTTGTGTTATTTTGGTAGATGCACAAGTGAATCATTCTGTCTAGAGATCAATCCGGAGTTAATATAGCTGCACCTCTTTATCTGAGGCCACTGGTTATGTATACAGTTGTACCTCGCTTAAAGAGCATAATGCGTTCCACAGGATTGCTCTTTAAGTGAGTTTGCTCTTTAAGCGAAACACTGTTGTAAGTGACCAATTGTGGGGGGGATTGCGAACCCCGATTTATTTGTTAAGCGAGTTTTTGATTGGTTTTATTTGTTAAGCGAAGCAACCATTCAGAGAAAATTCTGCTCTTTAAGCGAGTTACTCTTTAAGCGAGGCGCTCTTTATGCGAGGTTTGACTGTATGTGGATACTGTACTTGCTTCCATTTCCTGCCGTCTTGAAATAAATAGCCAAAGAGTGAGTAAATGTCAAGAGTGGGAAAAGGAATTGGATTGTTGTTCTGCAAGAGCAAGTTGGGATGTGCCTGAAATAGAATAGTCTATATGGCCTTTTTCAAGCTGGCTGGAACTATTTTAACTGCTACGCTATGCTGTAGAAACCACAGCCTTTCAGGATCCATACTGAAGGACTAAGACAACAGCATGGTAAAACTTTATACATTATTGTATGTACTTCAGAAATTATATAACAGATTAGATTAATATTCGGGGAAACAGAGCTTCATTACTACTGTGGTTTGGTAAGCATTGAAGATTTAGATTCCTTGTTACTGGGCTGCAGGATAAACCATATAATGTACAGTAATTGTATTTGTTGTTAGAATTTAAATTCTAAAACATGGAGTAGTATTAACAACCCAGATTGTTTGGCCAATCTAGTAATGGAGCCGATGTTGGATTATAGAGTTTTCCCTGTCACACATGTATGTAGCATTTTAGCATAGATTTCTGTTCTACTGTCTGTTAAAAATTAGGTATATGGTATTTTTGTCTCTGTTTGTTTGTCTTATTTTTGTCTCATATTATGTCATTAGTGTGTTTTTCCATAGCATTATACTTTAATTCACATTCTTCCTCTGCCTTCCCTTCCTTGTTATCCTTACTTTCCTCTGTGTGCCACCTTCTTAATGTGTGCTTCCTTTCTTGTACTTTCTCCAGAATCACTGTATGAAATGACAATTCTTGTTGATTGCAGATAAATTAATTGAACTCTTTTAGAAAAGGTATAAAAACTTTATAAATATTGCAGTTAATGAAGACTATGCCAGAGTGATGGAAGAGGCATACATTTCTCTACATAAGGCAGGGGTGACCAAACTATGGCCTGTGGGCCAGATCCAGCCCACAGTGTCAAATCATACAGCCCACGCCGCCCTAACCATTACCGGAAGAGGAAGTTACCACTACCGGAAGCAGAAGTAAAACATGCCTACACATGCGCAAAGCACTGCTGTAAATGCACCCATGGCTGTCGTAAACAACGCAAAAAGTTTGGCCACCCCTGATATAAGGCCTTTTAAAAACATTTAAAGCAAAAATGACCATGATAAAGGACAAAGATGGCAAGGAGTTAGCAGATGCAGAAGAGATTAAGAAAAGATGGAAAGAGTACACAGAGGAACTCTACAAAAAGGACCTCAACACCCCTGATAATCTCAATGATGAGAACATTGAACATGAGCCAGACATTCTGGAGAGTGAAGTCAGAAAGGCCCTAAAAAACACTGCAAACAACAAAGCCAGTGGAGTTGATAGTATCCAAGTTGAACTTTTCAAAGCCCTACAAGATGATGGAATCAAATTATTGCATTCTATATGCAAGCAGATTTGGAAAACACAACAATGGCCACAGGATTGGAAAAAATCTGTATATGTTCCACTCCCCAAAAAGGGTAATGCCAAAGAATGTTCAAATTATCGAACAATTGCGCTCATCCCTCACGCTAGCAAGGTGATGCTCAAAATAATACAGGATAGACTGCAACAGAATGTGGAGAGAGAATTACCAGAAGTGCAGGCAGGTTTCAGAAGAGGAAGGGGAACTAGAGACCACATCGCCAACATAAGATGGATCATGGAAAAAACAAAGGAATATCAGAATCAAGTCTACTTCTGTTTCATTGATTACACTAAGGCTTTTGACTGTGTCGACCACAACAAAATGTGGCAAATAATTAAAGAAATGGGAATTCCGGAACACCTTATAGGCCTCATGAGAAATCTGTACATGAATCAAGAGGCAACAGTTAGGACAGAAAATGGAATGACGGATTGGTTTGGAATAGGAAAAGGAGTAAGACAAGGCTGCATTTTGTCACCCTGCTTATTCAACTTATACACAGAACACATACTGTGCAGTGCAGGAATGGAGGAATCACAATTTGGGATCAAAATTGCTGGGAGAAACATCAACAATTTGAGATATGCAGATGATACCACCCTAATGGCAGAAAGTGAGGAGGACCTAAAGAAGCTCCTGATTAGGTTAAAAGAAGAGAGTGAAAAAGCTGGCTTGAGACTCAATATCAAGAAAACCAAGATCATGGCAACAGGCCCTATCAGTCCCTGGAAAATAGATGGGAAAGAAGTAGAGGCAGTGACAGATTTTACTTTCCTAGGATCAAAGCTCACTGCAGATGGTGATTGCAGCCATGAAATAAAAAGGCGACTGATTCTTGGGAGGCAAGCAATGAGAAACCTGGGGAGCATAGTGAAAAGTAGAGACATTAAATTGCAAACAAAGATTCGCATAGTCAGGGCAATGGTATTCCCTGTGGCAATGTATGGTTGTGAGAGCTAGAACATTAGGAAAGCAGAGCGCAGAAAAATAGACGCCTTTGAGATGTGGTGTTGGAGAAGGGTTTTGAGAGTCCCCTGGACAGTGAGGAGAACAAATAGGTCAATCTTAGAAGAAATCAACCCTGACTGCTCCTTATTATTATTATTTATTATTATTATTTATTAAATTTAATACCCCGCCCCAATCGGGGGGACCCGACTCTGGGCGGCTTACATCCCAATAAAAACAGGTCAAATAATAAAGATGAAGCTAAAGTACTTTGGACATCAAATGAGAAGAGAGGATTCACTTGAGAAAGCCTTGATGCTTGGAAGGGTAGAGGGCAAAAGAAGAAGGGGACGACCCAAGATGAGATGGCTAGATGATATTGTAGAGATAATGGGCACAGAGCTAAGCGAGTTGAGGGGGATGGTGGAGGACAGGAGTGCCTGGAGGGCAGTGGTCCATGGGGTAACAGAGGGTCGGAATCGACTGTGCGACTGAACAACAACAACAAAATAACCAATAGGCATGAATGTTTTGATGTAGTCCCCTGGTTCCCACCGTGGGGCACAGGACGAGGATGAGCTATTAACAGTTAATAGCCTTTTAGGCTTCCTCCACATGAATAGGAGTTCATTTTTTAATAATAACGATATTTTGTGGGAGGGAATCAGAAATTTAGAGATGCTTAGATGGGGCATGGCCAAAAAAAGGTTAGGAACTACTGATCTAGTTCATTTCACTGCCATACTTGATTTTACTTGCCATTGTCATAACTTTAGCCAAATGTTTAATAGTTTTTAAAAGATGTTGAATGAATGAGGGACAGATTAGAAGAGGAAAGGGGGAATTCAAGAAGGAAACCTAGATTAATTTTCGTTTTCAAACTTTTCAGACTCAGGTTGTGTGTCTGATCTCTCTTAAATGCTTACCAGTGATGGCGAACCTTGGCACTCCAGCTGTTCTTGAACTTCAGTTCCCAGAAGCCCTGATCAGCAGGAGTGCTGACTTGGGCTTCTGGTAATTGAAGTCCAAGAACACCTGGAGTGCCAAGGTTGGCCATCACTGTGCTAGACTCTTGTGTACCACTAAGCTTGGCCCCCCCAAAAATACCCTGTAATATTTTAAACTGGTATACATCATATAGAATTCATGTAGTTGTTCTTTCTTCTGTTTTTCCATCCAATTGGCAGATTCTGAAGTGTTCAAATGGGGCCCCATTGGGTCAACTGTGTGGTGTTATATTGACTTGCTTCTAATCACTGTGGTTTCTGGATGCAGCAGCAAGGAAGATACAGTCAGCAGTGACATGGAATCCCAATGTTCTATGTCTAATCTCTCTCATGCCGATACAGTGGCACCTCGCTTAAAGAGCATAATGCATTCCACGGGATTGCTCTTTAAGTGAGTTTGCTCTGTAAGTGAAACACCATTGTAAGTGACCAATTGTGACTTCAGGCGGGGGGCGGGGGATGTGAAACCTGATTTATTTGTTAAGCAAGTTCTTGGTTGGTTTTATTTGTTAAGTGAGACGACCATTCAGAGAAAATTCTGCTCTTTAAGTGAGTTACTGTCTAAGTGAGGCACTCTTTATGCGAGGTTTTACTGTACAGTATATCCCATCTGGATTGTGTATAGCTAGTAATGGAACAATGAGATAGAATTTTTGTTGTTCAGTCGCACAGTTGATTCCGACCCTCTGCGACCCCACATGGACCATTCTGTTTATCTACGTGGTGGTGTTGATCCTTCCCAATATGATCATGTTGGGGGATTTTAGCATTCATGCTGTGAGGGCCCCTAGACCTAATAGGGTTTGTGTTTGTTGTGACTTTTAACCTCTACAGGGATTGGGGACTTAAAAAAAATTCACCCTCAGAGAGCAAAAGACCAAACAAATTTCTGAATTCTCTGGTGATTTTCTACCTGCTAGAGTTGGCAATCTTGTTGGCAAATCTTGTTGACAGGAGAGCCCTGTCGTAGTTTAGCAACATGGAGGAGGGGTCCAGCCACCTGGCTATCTGCTATGTTTGAAGCCTATGCTTTCTCTCCATTTGCTGGGCAGACCTGGCAGAGCATTTTGAGGGCAGAAGGCTGCCATCAGGGTTCCCAGCACCACCACCTCTGCGACCTGGTTCAGGACAGCTCGTGGCCTGGTACCATTCTACGCCCTGGTGGTTGGGGACCCCTGCTCTAAATGATACATGGAATAGAAAGATAATTTGGGTTATTGATGTGATTTCTCCTAAACAATCTAGTTTTCTGAGAAATTTAGGACAATGGAGCAATTGTGTAGATGCCTAGAGCCACAGTGAAGAAAGACTCCGGATGACTGCCACTGAATATAGTTAGGGCCCCTTAGGCATGTCCTCTACAGTGATGAAAGCAGTGAAAAAGTTCTTTGCATCCCCACTGCATCAGCAAAATTTCACCTAGCAGAGTTGTTTCTGATAATTGAGGGCTTCTTCTATTCTAGACTCCAAAGTATAAAGAGCTCTGAAAAGCCTGCTGGAATGAATGTAAAAAAATTGTACAGAGCAATTTTTTTCTATCAAATTCTGCCTTGGACTTCATATTAAGGGTAGATTTTCTGGGGAGGTAATTGAGACATCCTCTTGAACAGGACTGATGGATGAGTTTCATTTTTTTCCCCAATCCAGAAAAGAGGACAAGTAGCTTGGAAAAGTGATACCAGTCACTTGTTTGTCAAACCTGTTTTCACCATAGTTGAGAGCCACTGCCAGAGAGCCACTGCCAGAGGTTGTGAATGCTTCTCTGAAAAAGCACTGTGTTCCAACCCATCTGAACAATGCATTTGTAAGGCATTCGTTTAAAAAGAAATCACTTGATTCCAGCATTCTAAATAATAGACAAGTGTTTAAATTTCTTTTAAACAACAAGGCCTTGAAGTGAGTGGCATCAGTACAGTGACAGGCATGCTTGGATTAAACTGATCATTTGGATCTGTTCCATTTTGAGCTCCAGCCTGCTTTTTTAACATGAATATTCTTGGATACCTTGGTGGATAACTTATGGTTGGGCAGTGGCACTTTATTTCTGCTGACTTTGCTAGGTCCCTCAGCAGGATTCCTTACTGTCAGACATACTATCCTGCTTGGCCTGTGGGCTAATATTGGCATTCGGTGTACAGTTTCACATCAGATTGCCTGAATTGTTCCCAGAAGGTGGTGTGCGGATTTCAATTTGACCTCCTGGCCACTAGTCGATAAAATCCTCTAGGCTCAGCATTGTCCCTTCTGCTTTTTAACATTTACATGAAACTGCTGTGGGGAGTCATCTGGAGTTTGTGGGACTGAATCTCCTCACTAAGCTGGTCTCAAGGGTTATTTTGAAAAACTGGCATGGTTCTCCTTTTTTAAATAAAGTTTTAAATCTATTTTTAACCTTTTAAAGCTGTTTATAATCCATTATAAGTAGATTGGTTGACAGAAAGATGATAAGCAAGTGATTGCTTTCTATAAATAATAACTATATCTTTACAACAGGAATTACTGGATTTGTCTTTACCCTTCTCAGGAATATCCTTCTGATTAATAATATACCAATATCAATCACACTTATATAACACCCCAAAGCACTTGTGTACTCTCTGGGTGGTTCACAAGATAATTAGCATTTTGTCCACAACATGCTGGGTACTAATTTTACCAATTTAACAATATGTGATACTTTTTCAATATGTTGTGCATGTGGTGTGACCATTATGAAGACCAATGCCAGTTCATAACCATGTACTTTTTTTGCAGTTTTTATTTGCTTTCTTGGGTTGACAGGGGACTTGGATATTAATTAGAAAGCTAAAATGGGTGGAGATAGACTGATAGTACTTACCCATCATAAGTCTGTGAAATCAGATCTAAAAATGATTGAGAGCATGGTTCTGTCAGATTGTCTATGATCATGTTAAATGAATTGGATACCTGCAATGTAGTCAAAACAGGATGAATTCTGTGAGAAGGGAACTAAGTTTGATAGGCATTGTATTCTATGCTGTAATTGGATGAAACCCTTGAGAAGGAGGGCTAAGTGTGAACAAATGTGTTATGGATATGGGAGGAAGAGGAAGAGAGAAAAGAGACTTTGCCATGCTTTGGATTGCTTTGCATCAGATGGAAGCTTGTGAGTAAAAAGCTAGCAAAATGTAGTTTCTAAGTACATAAGCCAGGCTGGGCAAAGTAGCTAGAAACGCTTTAGTGTTTTAATATTTGGAATTGGTGTTTTGCCTTATGTTCTCTGCAATAATCTTTTGAAGCATAAACTCTGTGCACCAAATAAATGATCATTTGAACCCAGAACCGTTGCCCCTAGTTACTTTAGAGAGCTAAGCTGAATGGAGGGATTCTGGTGCCTTGGCAACATTACCATAAGCAACTGATGCTACTTTACTGTCCTACCTGTGCTGGCTGGTTTGCAAGCTTATACAGCCAGTGGGTGATACCCATCATATTCACTCTAGCCCAGGGGTTTCCAACCTGTAGGGTGGACCTGGCCCATGACACCATTTCATGTGGCCCACCGCACCTGGAAGTGGAACCGGATACATTTATGTCAGCTGTAAAATGTGCCCACACATGCATAAATTTATTTATTTATTTATTTATTATTCATATTTATCCACCAAGGTGACCCAGGGCAGCTTACAGATAATAAAACATAAGACATTCTTTAAAACATTCCTTAAAACCCTCCAATTTAAAACTATTAAAGATTAAAATTTAAAAATCTAAAAAAATTAAAAGAATGCCAAATTACTACATCTTGAGTGAAAGAGGAGGTTTGAATCATACAGCAGGCCGGGGTCATTATACCTCCCACACCCCATACCATAGGGCAGGAGCAGACACAGAGAAGGCCCTCCTCCTGGTGCCAGAGAGATGCACCTCTCTAGCCGATGGAACAACTAGAGAGCAGTTGGGATGAACAGATGTTCTTGGGGTGAAGCGGTCTCTTAAGTATCCTGGCCCGCTACCATGTGGGCCTTTAAAGGTGATAACCAGCACCTTGAATTGCACCTGGAGACATACTGGCAACCAGTGCAGCACCTGGAGCAGCAGTGAGGCATGTGCATATTGTCCACACCCCATCACCACCCGGACAGCCGCATTCTGGACCAGTTGAAGCCTCCAAATGGTCATCATGTAGAGCATGTTACAGTAATCAAGCCTGGAGGTGACCAGAGCATGTCTGATCATGAGCAAGGAGTCCTGATCTAGGAGTGGGCGTAACCGGCGAATCACATGAAGTTGTGCAAAAGCCCTCCTGGCCACGACTGCCAACTGCTATTTGAGCAGTAGTCGCAAGTCCAGGAGGACCCCCAAGTTACGCACCAGGTCTGTTTGGGGCAGAACAGCCCCATCCAGAACCAAAGATGGTAGCTCCCAAGATAACGCAGGACCTCTGACCCATAGCCACTCAGTCTTGCCGGGATTCAGCTGTAACCCATTGTCACCCATCCAGACCCTGACAGCCTCCAGGCACCTGGAAAGGATTCCACTGCATCGCTAGGGTCCCCACGGGCCGAGATATATAACGGTATCATCAGCATATTGATTATACCTCACCCTGTGGTAATGAATGATCTCACCCAGCCATTTCATGTAGATGTTAAATAGGACAGGCGGGAATACTGAGGCTTGAGGCACCCCATAACAGAGGGGCCTCGGGCTGGACACCTCGCCCTCCAACCACACCAACTGGGTCCAGCCCCTCAGAAATGAGGAAAACCAGGACCACACAGTCCCCTTGATCCCCAATCCTCAGAGCCTTTCCAGAAGGATACCATGGTCAACAGTATTGAATGTGCCTGTGGCTTTGTGGTCAGGCCTCCTCAGCTGTTCGGGTGTGTGTGGTCAGGTCCACAGTGTTAAAAGGGTTGAGAACCCCTACTCTAGCCTAAAGCCAAGTCGTGGGTACCCAGAAGCCACACCAAGGGGGTGTGGGCTTCATCAGAGTAGTGCAGGCTGCTGTAAGGCAGACAGAGTGATGTAGTAGGGGGTCAAAGCAAGAGGGACTGAGACTGTTTCACCCTTACACATATTTGTAGCTTTCAGGTGTCCCTATTGCTTTACTGAGGGTCAGACTACAGATCACTCTTCTTTAGTTCCAGAGCTTCTTTATATAAGATTTAGATATGGGAACTGTCATTCATACCTTTTTGTAAGGTATCAATTTTGCCAATAATGAGGGATTCATTTTTTGTGTGGAGTTGTGCTTGATAAAAATCCAGAAACATTAAGTGTTAATTTGGAGGTTGTAGGTTCCTGAGAGCATTTTATATGAGTAGTGAGCAACTGCTTTGGATTCTTTTTATTTTCTGTTAAATTGCTGGCCTGAGTTTGAATTAATGGTTTTATACAATCTTGCCTTAGAAGATAATTGCCTCTTATTTCCATTACTCACTGTGTTAATGTATGTGATGTCTTTAAAATAATAGCTGTGCTCCAAATGAAGGAAAAATAGAAAAGTATTTATGAATCTCAGTTCCTGAGAAATTCCAAAGTCTGAACATCCTGTAGAATAGCCTTCTGAATTCTGATAAGCCTCAGATGACTTAGTATACAACATCCACAAAGTTTGGCCAGCATGGCAAATGGTTGTGCAGGCTAGGAATAGCAGAGTTATAGACTAACATGCTTGGAGACCTCCAAGTTGGGGGATGGTGTTCTAGAATTTAAGATTTATTTTGCAATATTTTCTTGGTGATAATAATATTTTCGTGTTAGAGATTATTCTAGGTTGAAAGGTTTTTTTCTGGAGAAACTCTGCTCAGGGGACACATTCCTTTCATGTCCCCAAGTGCAGCTCTCGGGTATCAGAACCTGACCTTCCAGTCTCCAGCTCAGCATCTTAGCTACTAAGCCACTGGGGGAGCTGCTTTCTTAGTGATGAGATGACTAGGACACTGTTCAGATCTGCCGGTATAATACTGTATACTGCTAGACACAACTGGCTTTTGAGCAAGGGAGACCTTTACCTGTACTGTATTATATTAAATTTAATAGTTGCTTTAATGTTTGGCTAAATACAGTACACTAGAACACCAGATAACTTTATGACTTGGTTCCACAAGTCATGACGTTATCCGATTTTTAGCATTGTCCGATGCATACATCGAACAACGCTAAAAAAAAAAAAGCCCTGATGTCAGGGACAAACCACGCCGAGGCAAGGATCGGCTTGTCTGAAATTTATCCCCTCGGGGGGAGGGGGGATTTCGGACAAGCTGATCCTTGGCTAGGCACGCGATTGTGCGCCTGTAAGGCTTGGCTTGTCCAAAATTCCCCCTGCCCCCGGGGGGGAGGATTTCGGACAAGCCGATCCCTGGCAAGCGCTAAGAGTCCCGCAGGTTTGGCAGAAGAGGCGCCCACTTGCACGCGAGGAGGCGCTGAGCGGGCACCTCTTCTGCCAAACCTATGGGACTCTTAGCAAGTGCTAAGAGTCCCGCAGGTTTGGCAGAAGAGGCGCCTGCTTGCACGCGAGGAGGCGCCGAGCGGGCACCTCTCCTGCCAAACCTACGAGACTCTTAGCGAGCGCTAAGAGTCCCGCAGGTTTGGCAGAAGAGGCGCCTGCTTGCACGCAAGGAGGCGCCGAGCAGGCGCCTCTTCTGCCAAACCTACGGGACTCATAGCGCACAAGCGGGTGCCCTGTCTCGCCACCCAACACGAGCCTTAGTGCTTGCTAAGGCTCGTGTTGGGTGACGAGACAAGGCACTCGCTCGTGCGCTTTTGTTGCGCGCCAGTGGGTGCCTGTTTCCCGCACCGCACTGGCCCCTTAGCAAGCGGCAAGGGGCCAGTGCGGTATGGGAAACAGACACCCGCTGGCGCGCAACAAAAGCACACGAACAGGTGCCTTCTCTCGCCACCCGAAATGAGCCTTAGCAAGTGCTAAGGCTCGTGTTGGGTGGCGAGACAAGGTTCCCAATCGCACGCCACAAGGGACAAACTCCACAGGTTGTCCCTTGTGGCGCGCGAGCGGGCAACACTTCTCGCCACCCAACAAGAGCCTTAGTGCTTGCTAAGGCTGGTGTCAGGTGGCGAGACAAGGCTGTTGACGAAGCCTAGCAGCGCTTGGTCTAGCTAGCCTGTGCGCCGCTAGGCTTCGTCCAGCAGTCGCTGCTACTGAACTAGGGTTGGGGGGAAAGGCAGGCACTCCATCGCTGGGGGGGTGGATTGGGTAGATGTTCTACCCAATCCAAACCCCCCCACATACACACGATTGGCTCAGATAACGCTAAAACAATCGTTATCCAATGCAAGATTTTCCCAAAAATCTTGCATCGTTATCCGATTCTAGCGCTATCTGGTCCAATCGTTATCTGGTGTATTACTGTAGTTGTTTTAAGTTATCTGCTTACAGTAGAACAGGGGTGCCCCAACTATGGCCCAGGGGCCAGATCCAGTACCTGACACCAATAAATCTGGCCCACGAAGCCCTCGTTGCTCCTGGAAACAGAAGTAAAACACACCCATATGGACATATTTTACTTCTGCTTCTGGGAGCAATGAAAGCTTTGTGGGCCAGATGAATTGTTGACAGGGGCTAGATCCAGCCCCTGGGCCATAGTGACCTGTCCCCTGAACCATGCGACCGTGGCCTGAAAGGTTTGGGCACGGTGGCACCCCTACAGTAGAATGATACCATGCTGTGTTCAGTTGAAAGAACAGGAAGTAAATGAGTGGTGGTGACTATTGATGATACTTCCCAACAGAGTTGTGTAGCCATTGCAGACCTAGTATTCCTCATATGAGTTGAATATAGTAGTGAATATAATTGAATAATGGAATCCATTATGAGCAAGCTAGGTGGTGCAATTTCTTTTTACTTTTTGTTAAATGACTGTATATATAAGTGGTTCTCAACGTGGGGCTCATGCCCCACAAGAGGATCAATTCCAAAAAACCTAAGTCAGTACATTGGCTGATCAGTGCTTTGTGGGAATTGACTTATGCTTCTGGGGACTGAAGTCCAAAATCCAAAGTTTGGGAAATACTGATATTATATACTCTGTGTGTGTGTGTGTGTGTGTGTGTGTGTGCGTGTGCGCGCGTGCGCGTGTGTGTGCGTGCGTGCGTGCGTGCGTACACACCTGAATTAGGACTACTTTACTGTATTTCAAAACTTGGATAGGCAGAGGGGCCAGCCAGATTTTCTGCTACCGGTTCTGGTTAACTGGGGCAAACCTGCTGATGCCCACCACTGCCTGTACCTATAGGTAAGTCATCTAAAAAGTCTTTTCAGGCATGTGGAGAATTTTTACTCACAGGGTAAGAGAACTACAGTACAGTATTTCCCTTTGCATTCCTTTCCTAATGTATTATATGAGAACCACAGTAGTGTAATAGATAGTCCCAGACTAGGATTTGGCAAAGGAAAGGTAAGCCTCTCCTTGAACATTTCACTTGTCTCAAAAACCCTCTTAGTATCACTATAGATTAGAAGTGTTTTGACAACAGGACAGCAAATGAAAATAAGAAACTTGTCTATGTTCACATGTAGCACTAATGGTTTATATAAGGTTAAAATAACTCTCCCTGTAAAATCCCAAACTGCTTTATCATTGCATAAATTTAAAAAAAACTGTATGTAGTGTGCCAGCTGCTTAAAAGGAAACCTTTACTAATCTATGCAATATATTTTTCTTTGAGTTCTTTTATTCAGGTCCCACATCAGTTCCTTTTCTAAAAGAAACTCAGGAAACCAAAGTCTTCCTTATTGTTTCCTACATTGTGAAGTTCTTAGAACACTTTGTAGGAAATGGAATCTATTGTTATTTAAAAATGGCTTTTGAATGCAACTGTCTGGGTTAAAAACAGATCTTCTTGGGAATCTAATGTTAATCTCATTGTTACTTTGCTGACATTCTTTGAGCATGTTTGCCTCTTCAAACAAAAATTGCATGTATTATTGACCTTTGCATCATTTCTTTTGTTGTTTCTTTTCCTCATTCATTTTTTCATATACCTATACACAGTATTTAAATTTAACATCTTGGCTGTCTCTCTCTCTTCCTAATCACTTTTTCTAACATATATTGTTATGCTTGTATTCTTATCTCCTAATACAGTACTTATGAACATCTACTGTACATACTCGAGTATAAGTCTAGTTTTTTAGCCTCCCAAATGAGGTCCAAAAATGGGACTCGACTTATACTTGGGTCAACATAAACATTCAAAAAAATAACCACACAAATGTCTAAATTAATCAATTTAACCGTATTTTAATGTATTTTAATTACTGAAACTCACTAGCAGCTGCTACATATTCTACCCTGACATACTTGGGTGAATCTATTTTCCTAGTTTTAGAGGTCCAAATTAGGTGGCTCGACTTATAATCGGGACAATTTATAGCCGAGTATATACCACTGTATATTTGGGTTTGTCAGGCATGGAGAAAGCATCAAGTTTAATGTTTTATTTTCATACTAAATGAAAGCATTAGAAGTATTTTTTAAAAAGTTTGCCTTCTTTTAAAATCTCACAGGTGCTGATTTAACGTAAGCTATCATTGAAACTATGCAGAAAGGAAAAATTGACTTCAGTTGTTTTACTGGGCTTTCTTAAAGCCATAATCTTAATAGAAAATATTTGTTTTTCTCAGAAAAAGTGGATTCTTTCCATTAGACATTTGCAAGCATAGGAACTGAATGGTTAAGATAATAGAGCACATTCTGTCATTTTATGAACACCCACATAATTGAAATCTCTGATCAGAAAGTTCCAAAGTACTTCACCAGGCTGAATTTTTAGACAAGATTTTGAGAATCTACAGTCACTGTGCAATGCAAGTCTTGATCCCCCCCCCCCCCCAATTTGAATGCATAATGGTAGACAGCTGTGTGGGTTTAAATCTTTTTAACTGCAGATTTTCTTTTTGGGAATAATTTTTCAACTTGCCTTTTTAACAGCCTAACTTTCTATGATTGGTGCCTCAGAAAAGCCTGGTGTGGATATCTGGATTGTAATGGTATAAGAAGGCGGTGATGGCACACCTGTTAGAGACTTAATGCTAAAACAGAGGGACAGGGTGAACTCTGTGCTGCGAGAGGGAGGGAGCGCTCCCATTGGGCTGCTGGGCAGAGGGATGGGCCAAGCTCTGTGCTGGGGCAATGGTGTATGTGCCCACAGAGAGGGCTATGAGTGTCCCGCCCCATCTGGCACACATGCCATAGGTTTGCCACCACTTGTATAAAGAAACTTTGTATGTGACAGTATCCTTGTATGTGACAATAGCCTGCCCGGATAATGTGTGAAGCAACATGGAATTATGAATGAATGAGGGACAAAACATTATTGTGGCTTGGCTAGCAACTGTTATGCCTGTGGAGATGAAATACTGGAATTATACTGTACTGTATATCTATTTGAAGTTCTAAAAGTGTCATCATTGGGGGTTTTTTAGCAGACTTCACCAGTAACTCTTTCTTGAGGCATCCTATTATAAGGTGGGAAGGAATTTTGGCTGATGCAGTAGTAGTGTTGTAGTCAGTCTCATGGGTTGGCAGTCTCTCTGAAGAACCACTTTTGTGGTTTGGATTTTTCTGAGTATGGTATCTGTGTAAGCACCAGCTAGATCGTATTTCTTGTCAGTTTAGGCTGGTACATCAGCTGTAACTCTGTGTAGTAATGGGAAACCCCAGCCAAAATCACTCATGTTGCAGTGACATCTAGACCAGACTACTAGACCAAATCAGATTACTGCTATGCATTCTATGTGCCTTTAAAGTGGATTGGAAGCTTGGACTGGTGCATAATGAAGCTACCCAGATTAGGCACCTGATTTTTTTTATTGTGCCAGAAGCACTCAAAGGTGCTTTCTGGGTTGAAAGGATTTTTGCTGCTCAGGGAACGGTCGAATGAGGCGCCTTTCATGTCCCCAAGATTTTTCCCCACCAAGGTGGTCCCTATTTATCTACTTGGAATTTCTTGCTTCCGAACTGCTAGGTTGGCAGGAGCTGGGACAGAGACGGACTGTGAATGCCCCAGGCTGTGAATGCTCTTTCCGTCATGCAATACTTGGGTCTTGAACTGCCAACTTGCTGACCTTCCAGATAACAAGGCAAGCTTTTTAGCCACTGAGAAACCAGAGTCCCATTCTTTAAAAGTTAAAATGAATGCATTCTATGTGTCTTTAAAGTGGATTGGAAGCTTGAACTGTTGCATAATGAAGCTGCCCAGATTTGGCACCTGATATCAGTGTATGTGAGGACTATATTGTATAAGTTTTTCCACTTGCCACTCCATTTGCTGCTCCAACATGAAGTGTTGATTCTGAGCACAGACCTAGACAATTAAGGGTCTGATCATCTGAAAGGTCATCTGCCCTCAGCCACCTGCATGTAAACACACCCACATATGCTTCACAAGCTATTTGCAAGCACTGTATAGATAGGCCATAGTGACTTCACATTTGTGGAATTTGATCTGAAAGGATATAGATTGAACCCTTCAATCATGCCTTTTAAGTGGTGTTTAAAATTGATTGGTTCTAACCTGTTTTTTTATTAAGGTGCTGAACTCTTAAACACTGCTGTTTTCCAATGGTTTGGGGTTTAAATGGCACTTCTTGGCTGTTAAATGAAGTGTAATGCTGCCATTTGAATTTTGTGAAAGAAAATTCATTTTTTAATCTTTGGTTCCTATCTTTTTTTAAAAACAGATTTAAAATATAATACAATACTCTGGAGTCTAATCTATTGTACCTTGGCTTTCTCAGCAGCCAGAAGATCTGTTAACTCCCATTTAAATATAATCCATTAAATGCTTAATGGATATAACCAAAATGCAATGCAGTTAAGCAAGGAGATTTACATTTTACATTCTACAGGCCCTTTGGGAATTAGTCTTTAAAAAAAGCAGGTCTTGCTACCACTAAATCAATAACTAAGGAAATATGTAAAATATACAGAGGGTGCCAAAAACGTATACATATTTTAATACAGAGGGTATCAAAATGTACACACATTTTAAGAGATATTATTATTATTATTATTATTATTATTATTATTATTATTATTATTATTATTATTATTATTATTATTATTATTATTATTATTATTATTATTATTATTATTATTATTAAACTTATATGCCGCCCTACTCAGCGAAAGCCGACTCAGGGCGGCTCACAACACAATCAAACACAATGCAACAATTCAACAGAACAATAAACTGTCACAACACAATGAAATATCATACATCAATAATTCAAACAATAGAATATCTATGTCAGTGGTGGTGAACCTATGGCACAGATGGAGCAAAAAAGGTTGAGAACTCCTGTTTTATGCTCTTCCAAACTGCCTTTTCAAACTGCTGTTTCTTTTTGAATTTTCCCTGTAACTGTGGCTATCTTCTACAGTAAAGATAAGAAATGACTGGACTGCTTCATTTTTGTTTTTCTTTCTGAAATCAATAAACTGAGAGGGTTTAGGTCTTATCTGTTCACACTGACTTCTAAGTCAGTATAATTAAATCCTGGGCGCCAGCTGTTTGGCGTCACCCAGGTAGGATTTTGCTAACCTACCAGCCAAAAGGTGCAGCTAGAGGAGAAGGGAATCCTTATAAGCTGTCTTCACTGTCCAGCTTTCACACCCATACAGGTCCATAATAAAAGGCCTGGAACTGCAAGAACTACAGATATGGGAAAGGAATTTGGATATCTCAAAGCACATAGGGGCTCTTTCAAATACCACGTGACCTAAAATAGGCCACTTTTTAACCTCCCCTCTGTGACTTTCTGTGACCGACCCCCCTCCATCACGTGGTTTGAAGATAGATCTATGGCCAGCTGGATGCGAAAAGCAATGATAATTTTGGAGTCACGTGACTTCATGCCAAACCCCCCTCCCCTGGTGACTTTCCATTACTTTTGGTCAACCCCCTCCCCTAAAATGGTCACATGGTATTTGAACGACCCCTAGTCTGGTTGGTCACAGTTCTGTTAATATTGTAAGGGGGGGAAGGCTGCCATCAAAAATGGTAGCCCCTTCTTAAGTTTCTTCCTTTTCTCTGCATTTGTGTAGTGCACTACAGTACTTACTGTTTTTTTATGTCATTACACTCTGTTCCTCAGCCCCTTACCACTTCTAGCCAGTAATGTGGAGTGGAGGGGAAAGTTTGTTCTGCAGCTGCTGTTCATTAGCACTATACTGTACAGTATATTAATTTAACCATTGTGTACATTGTAAACATTACATATGTGTTGTATAAAATAGTGACCAGTGATGAAAACCTTGGTAATAGGTGCCTTCCTGTGGCCTTCATCTAGTGATGTCACTAGACTAGTTCAAGACTCACTGCACTCATAACTGCAGATTTTCAGAATTAATGTCATGGTGGTATCCATGTATGTTTAGGTAAGAGTGTTAGAAAGCAGTGTGATAAGGTGTATTAGACTATAGTAGACTATAGTGAAGAGTGCCTAAACTTCATTTGCCCAATGATCATGCATTGCGCTGCATATTTTCTGGTTAAATATTCTGCCATAGTATTTTCTTTTCTCATTAGCCAGCTCCATATGTCTAGCTGTTTTATGCCACCCAAGAAATTTTAATGCCACCCATTAAAATTTTACTGAGTAGGAAGGCTGTTGTAAGATGATGTAGGCTTGTTTTTAGTGTGACTGGTAAGACATGCTAATAGAACATTTATGTTTTTTTCTCTTTGCAGAATTCTGTGGCTACAGGCAAACATGGCTGGCTGCCCTTTAGCTCTAAAACTGTAATGGCTCCACCCCCAGCTTGGAGGGACTAAGCACTCACAAAAGGGAATGTTACGGTGGACAGTGCATTTAGAAGGTGGGCCCCGAAGAGTAAACCACGCTGCAGTGGCAGTTGGGCACAAAGTCTACTCTTTTGGTGGCTACTGTTCTGGTGAAGATTATGAAACTCTGCGACAGATTGATGTTCATGTATTTAATGCAGGTAAGATTGGTACTTGAATCTTGAAGTTCTGGGGAGCTAGCAGTCCTACCTAATGGTTAGACTGTTATCAAAGCATATAGACCCCAATTGGGAAGTTTAAATATAGGACCCACTTGCTGTGATAAGAATGTTCTCAGAAATGACAGAAAAACATAAAGGAAAATGAGAAGATTGAGGAGTAAATGAATCATCCATTTCACATATTTGTTCAAATCATACATGTACTTCTGTGGGCCACCCACCTTCCTCCATTTTGGAATCACTGTTCAAATACATTTTTCTTGCAGTGCACCTTGAAATTTTCAATACAGAACAGTGTGCTCTTAAAACAAGCCAGCTATTGACGTGAAACAGTTGCTAGTTTCCTTCACAGCAACCTATTTTCAGAGTCCCTTCAGTCTCTTAAAAAACCACACAACAGGATGTTGACGGTGGGGACAGATTGCCCAACAAGTGTCTTTCCCACTTGCCTCTGACAGTCTCTCACTCTCCTGGCATTGCCTCTGGATTCCAGTCAACTCCCTACATCATGCCTCTCTGCATTTCCATTTGCTCCAATAGGACAGCTTCCTGGCAATCTTTTTCCTTGCTTGCCTTTCTGCCTCCGCCAGGGATAATGTCATATGGAGCAGGGCCCCTGTCCAAGGGCCTTCTTTAAAGATGTATGTCCAATCTTTTGGGAGCCATACTTCCTCCCCCTCCAATTCTTTTCCCCTTTTTATTCCTTCCTCCTTTCTCTCATCTCTTACTTCTGTTTTGTTCCTTTATTCTCCTGCAGCATGTCTTCTATCAACACAAAACCCTCCATATCCCTCTCTAGTCCACTGGGGAGATGGAGGTTTTCAACTCCAGGTTATCATCTGCAGGGTGTGATAGGCCACCCTCTCCTTTGGCATCTCTTCTTGATTAAAGTTGTTTTGTTTGAGAGTCATTCATTCCTTCATTTTCTATGGCAGAAGAAAGAAGAGCCTTTTTGCTTATAGTCTTTCTCCCCAAGATGAGCAAGGAGTCCTAGATCGGGACTCCTTGCTCATGATCACACATACTTTGGTCACCTCCAGACTTGATTACTGTAATGTGATCTATATGACCATTTGGAGGCTGCAGCTGGTTCAGAATGCAGCTGCTCAGGTAGTGATGGGGTGCGGGCGTTATGCTCGTGCCTCACCACTACTTCGGGAGCTGCACTGGTTGTCAGTATGTCTCTGGGTGCAATTCAAGCTGCTGGTCATTACCTTTAAAGCCCTACATGGTAGTGGGCCAGGATACTTAAGAGTCTGCGTCACCCCAAGAACATCTGTCCATCCCACCAGGGCGGATTGGAGAAGCTCTCTTATCATTCCATCAGCTAGAGAGGCGCATCTCTCTAGCACCAGAAGGAGGGCCTTCTCCATGTCCGCCCCGGCCCTTTGGAACCTCCTGCCAATTGAGTTACGCCTACAGACAGAGCTCCTGCCCTTTCGGAAGGGCCTAAAAACCTGGCTGCCAGGGCAGGTGTGGGGCTCCAGTAATATGGGGTCCCATGTTGGGTGGTTGATCTGATGGGACAGCCACCCCTCTCTCGCTCTTTTAAACTTTTTTAACCTTTTAAATCTTTTTTTAGGGTGTTTTTTTTTGTAAATTCATAGTTTAATTTTTTAAAATTAATTTTGAACCTTAAGGTTTTAATTTCTGAATTTGTAGGGGTATAGTGGGATTGTTTAGTTTGTTTTGCACTCATTATGTATAATCTTTCTCTTTTTCTGTAAGCCGCCTAGAATCAGGTTCGCCTGATTGGGGCGGGGATAATAAATATAAATAAATATGTAAATAAGTAAGATAGTCAGATAACATTTAGGTTTTCCTTGAAAATGTATGTTCCATGAAATGGGTTACCAGCTAATAGCATAAACATGTATGACTAAGTTAGCATGAAACATATTACAAAATCCATACTGTGATACCTTTATTAAGCAAATCAAAAAGGCTCAAAGAATATGCAGGAGCATCAACTACTGTGCAGATGTTTGAAAGAACACTTGCTTAATAACAAACTAATTGATGCAAGCACTTCCCATTCTCTCTCAGTTATCTTAGCTTTTTTACACTGCCCATGTTCTATTTCTAAACAGTGCTGGATTGTTTTCCTCTTTGGTCTTTTACTACTCATATATAATCCAAGATTTTACAGAAAAGAATCGTATCCCCCCCACACACAGTTTGTTAAACTGAAGCAGCTGAATTGTTTTCCTCAATTAGATTTCCCATAGTTTATAGCCATGGCAGCCTACTGCCTTGTAATCTTATATTCCCTTCCTCCCTTTTAGTCTCTCTGCGCTGGACCAAGCTACCACCAGTATGGATAAACAGCAGAGACCATGTGAGGGAAGTTCCCTACATGCGATATGGACACTCTGCGGTGCTCATTGATGACACCATCTACATCTGGGGTGGCCGTAATGACACAGAGGGAGCCTGCAATGTATTATATGCTTTCGATGTCAGTAAGTGTTGTTCCGCCCCCACTTGTTCACACATGTTTATGCATGTAGATTGTATTAAACACTGACTCCATATTTAAACTAAAAATAGCAGCTGTCTTTTTTCTAATAGATTATAACCTTTATAAAGAATGCATTTATTGTCACATTTCTTGTGTTTGACAAACATGATATTTTCAGCTGATTCGTTGTGCATCCTGTATCTTCATGACTGATTCTTCCAGAAAGCTGTCTGTACTATGGGCAGCAGTCACGACATGGGGTGCAGGCAAGACATGGGGAAACCATTGAATTCAAACAAGGAGAAAAGAGATTCTGGGTTTTCTATTTTTTGGATCCTTGAATACAGAACAAGGGAACTTAGTCTAGAGATGGAGATGAGTGTAAAAAAATAAGGCCAGGTAGAAACAAAACTATACTTGTGGCATAAAAGAAAAGAAGGATAGAGAACATGGGAAGAATGAGGGTCCAGTGAATAGTCTGACAGCACTAGATAATTTACACTGGTGGAGTTGAGGACAAATGCAGTAAACTATGTTTAAATAAATAAATAAAAAAGTGGAAAGAAAATGAGGAGGTGATTGCTTTTGAGACTTTTTGTCAACAGAGGCTATGTCTAATATTACACACTGTTACCATGTCTGCTAGCTGATGTATGTATATATTCACGGGTCCAGCCTGTGCATGGATGGAGAAATAATTTTGAAAATAAAAAAAAACAGGATTGACACTATGATTAAAAACATGTAAGATCAAGCTGTTTGTTTAGAATATGCAGATAAACTTCATAGTTACACCGTAGTTGTCCTGTTAAGCAGTGTTCCCCAACCTTTAGTTTTTGGACTTAAATTCCCAGAAGCCTAAGTCAGTACATTGGCTGATCAGTGCTTTGGGGAATTGACTTAGGCTTCTGGAAATTGAAGTTCAAAAACCAAAGTTTGGGGAACACTGCTATTAAGTATATCTAAATATCCCCATGGATACTTGGTAGGTGGGACCTTTATATCAGTGCAAAATAGAAAGGTATCTGATGAAAGGCCCACCTTCACCCACAACACTGCCAAGTTCTGTGCCACAGCGTGTAAGATCAGAAGAACAATCCTGGCAGGTCTCCCAGCTAAATAAACTACCAGCACTACATCATAGACTTAGTAGCAGATGTAGCATTATTAATCTTATGTATTAGTCCAATACTCCTTTCACTCAGAGCAGATGCACTCCTTTTAAAATGTATTTTAGTCTCTGTTCTTTTGCTTTACTATGCTGGTCTTGGACCATAATAAAGAAAGAGAGAGCTAAAAAGGTAACAGACTAATGCCTGTTGCCAGTATTTGTTATTTGTGATTTTGATTATTTTTATTGTGACTTCTCATGAGAAACGGTAGGATATAAATCAAATTAATAGCAATGTTATTGAAGCTTGCCCTCTTCTTCTCTGAGAAACAAGTTATAGTTGAACTCTTTCAAGTAGTAATTGCATGTTTCTGAAAGTCTTAAGTTTGCACTTGAAAGTTTATCATCAGAAGAATGGGATAGTGTAGGGATCATCAAACTTGGTTCTCCAGGTGTTCTTGGACTTCAGTTACCAGAAGCCCAAGTCAATACACCGGCTGATCAGGGCTTCTGGGAATTGAAGCCCAAGAACATCTGAAGAGCCAAGTTTGCTGACCCCTGGGATAGTGGAAGGAGAGTGTTTTATTTTTGGTTTATAACCCATTGAATGTAGGGTGAGCAGCTTTTGGTCCACTAGATATTACTGAATAGCAATGCCCACCAGCCCAAGACAGCAGAGGCCAGTGTTGACAAATGATGGGAATTACAGTCTAACTATATCTATAACTGATACCGAATCCATCTATTTTTCACATTTTACTGTTGGAAGCTTCTCCAAAGAATGGTCCTCATGCTTAAAATTACAACATTAGAAGGATTTGTGGTGTGCTATGTTAGTTTCTAAGAAAAGCACATTGTTTAGTGTGCCTGTATTATTCATTGCAGCAATTAGATCAGGAGTTCTCAACCTTTTAAAGCCGGGGGCCGGGTCACACTCCCTCAGACAGTTTTGGGACCCGTATGGCCATTTTGCCCATCCTCTATCACATGGTACTTCCTGGTGTTGTGGAGGCAGTGGAGGGCACATTTGCTTTCTTCTATCTTGGAATTCAAGCAGTGGCAAAAAGTACATATGGGTTACATGGATGGTCGTTGGAGGGCTACTGAACGTATTTTGTATTTGCTACTTCGTAAGAGTGACTGAAAAGCTGTACAGGAGCTGTTGCTGTCCAGAGTCCTCAGTAACCTTATATGTACTTTCTGGAGCCTTATCCTGCCATCCTTGGAAAGCAAACATGTTAATCCTCTTCCCCTCAGAGGGGAAAAGTGAAAGCCCTTTTGTATGAGTCAGTCAGGGCTAGACAAAATCCCGAGGCTCTTCTGCAGGGTATTGTCCTCTGTTGGCCTGCAAATGCCACCAAGATTAGATAGCAGAGCATTCTTCAGTCTCCAGTTTCATGTGTTGCTCTTGGCTGAGGTCTTTTAGGGATCTACCACATGACTGGACTTAGACTCCAGGCATGGCAAGCATCCCACTAGGAGCATGGCTCGCTTTCCCATTGTGCTAATCATCTCCCCAGAGTTCACATTGACCTTGAATTGAGCTAGAGTGCAGTTCCAGTTTGTCTGGGTGGATGGCTGTGGACCAAAGCCAGGCTCTGAGAGGGTTTTTTTTATGAGGGGGTGATTTTGAGCTGCTCTGTTACTGCTTCCTGGAATAAGCACCGAAGCTGACTGCCAACCATGGTTGGGGAATTTCTTGCTGCTCTAGGGATTAATCTGTTCCTTTTTTTAACCACATGGGTTTCTAAAACAGGCACCTGCTTCAACTCTAATATGTAGACCCTGCATTAGTGTCCTGAGTGAAGAATATTTTTCAGAGGCCATGAAAAATATGCCTTGCAATTTAATTGCTTTTTACAAGGTTGGACACAGAGTAGGGCAACCTTGAAATTTCGTCTGAGAGTAAACAAAACAAAAACAAAAAATGTTCTGGCATCTTAAAGTCTAACTCCTGTATTTAAATGTGAGCTTTCGTGGGCCAAGTCCACTTCATCAGACTTCAAAGTACGTGGTGAGTAGCTTTGTAGAATGTTTCAGGAGCTGAAGGTACCTTCTAGAGATCCATAAATCCTTTTCCTTGTGTGGACCAGCATAAAAACTAGCTCCCTTCTTATAAAGAGAGATGTATTGTACAGTGGTACCTCGAGTTACAAATTAAATGCGTTCCATGTTATGAAAAATGTGTAGCTCAAATTTCTCATAGGAATGCATTGAAAACCAAAATTCATAACTTGAAACATGGTTTCCCATAGGAGTACATTGAAAACCAATTAATCTGTTCTGGGGAAAAATCATAACTTGAGCCATTATTTTCAATTGATTTTCATTCGTATTGTGAAAATTTTGTAGCTAGAACCTTTTGTAACTCAAGGTACCACTGTATATCTAGATTGACTTTTCCCCTGAGGCTATGTCTTATTCAGTCTTGAACATACTTTTCTAGGTATGCTATTAACAATTTATCTTTGTACATCTCTTATTTATTTATTTATTTACCCCGGATAACGTTATGACTTGGTTTCACAAGTCACGACGTTATCCGATTTTTATCCGATTTTTAGCATTGTTCGATGCATCCATCAAACAACGCTAAAAAAAAAAGCCCTGACTTCAGGGACAAATCACTTTAAAGGCAGGCAGGGAAAGAAAGAGACCTCCCTGCCTTTAAAGCCACCCACCACATGCAGCAATCTCCGGGGAAAGCACCTTTTCCCCGACTCTACTTTAGTCTTCCCTCCCTGTACATTTAAACTAAAGAGAAGGGGGAAACAGAGAGATGTTATTGGTTCTCTAGAGAACCAATCACCTCTCTCTTCCCCCCCTCCCTTTAGTTTAAATGTACAGGGAGGGAAAGAAAAAAAACACAAATACAGTACAGGGAGGAAAAAGACTGCCTGCTCGGCCACAAGAGAATCTAGCCCAGCCCTTGCTTACCTTCAAGCCAGCACAGCTGCTGCTCCCACCAGGTTCCCCTTTGCACTGGAACTCATGGCTTCTCTTGCTGATCTGCACGCTCCAACTGAACCAGGCTTGATCAGCCGATTGCAGAGCACAGAGGCATAGCTCTGCAATCTCTGCAATCTCTGTGCTCTGCAATCGGCTGATCAAGCCTGGCTTAGTCGGAGTGTGCAGCTCAGAAAGAGAAGCCATGAGTTCCAGTGCAAAGGGAAACCTGGTGGGAACAGCAGCTGTGCTGGCTTAAAGGTAAGCAGGGCCAGGCTGGATTATCTCGTGGTCGACCAGGCAATGGGGTGGGTGTTTGGAGTCCCCAAACTGCTGGGGGTGGGGGTTTGGAAGGAGGGACGTGGCAGGGAGAGGAGCTTTGGCCGCCTTTACTTCTTTATGACGATGCATCGGATAACGCTAAAAAGAATGTTTCCCGGTGCAAATCTTCCCCCCAAATTTGTCGTCGTTATGCGGTTTTAGCGTTATCCGTTGCAATCGTTATCCGGGGTATTACTGTATTTATTTATTTATTATGAAACATCATGCCACCTCCCCCCCTTCCGGGGCAAGAGCAGGAAGGAGGTGGCAACCAAGATCCCAACTGCCATTTGACATTGCAGAAGCCCAGGGGGAGCTACGTTTGAACCATGTTTAAGAGTAATTATATGATTCTCACAACTTTTCAAGATACTCCAAGCACCCATCAACAGCTGGAAGGGAGAGAGAAATCTATTATTGATTTAGAAAAATGTATTATTATTTTTTTGTGCTGTGTTGTTTTGCTGATTGTAAGCCACTCTTAGTCGCCATGGCGAGTGGGCAGCGATATAAATCTAAATAAATAAATAAATCTTTGTACATCTCTTTATATATATTAGACACGCACAAATGGTTCACGCCAAAAGTTTCTGGAGTGGTCCCAGGAGCAAGGGATGGTCACTCAGCTTGCGTCTTGGATAAGAGCATGTATATCTTTGGAGGATATGAGCAATTGGTAAGTTTTCTTTCAGTCCTGATCTGGTTCTGTTCTAAGAGCTGAATTCAAATGGAGCAATTATGCTTCAACAACTCCTGATTACATAAATACTTGTGCATGTCTGAAGTCATCTAAGGAGGCATCTGATGCCTAATTGTGCAAACAATTTTAGCTTTTGCAGTAACAGTTCCACATGCATGTTTGCATACTAGCGAATCACAGGATTTGACCCCACAGGCGTTTATCCTGGAATGGTGTGAACTTTTCAGTACTGCACCTGGCATTTAAATCACTACCAGGGTTCATCCAGAAAAGTTTAATTATCTTGGGAATGTGCATTTAGATCTCCACACATCACACGACCTCCCTTCTCCTTCTCTGGCATTATTATGGCCATCTTGCCATCTTATCTGTGTCTTTTACTGGCATCCAAAGCTCTTTATCAATGTTTGAAAAGTGAAATAACATTGAACGTAGAAGACGTGGCAAGCGTTTGAATCAGCACTGTATCAATTTATTTCTTTATTCAATTTATATACTGCTCCAAAACTATATAACACTAAACTAGGTGGGGGAAATAATTTTAAAAAGACAATTTGCAAGTACCATTGCAGTTGTAGTTCTTTCAAGTGTGAGCAGAAGGCAGACAAAAGGACCAGGGTTCACTCCCACATCATACCCCAATTTGTGCATCATCAGTGTTGTAATCTGGACACATCCAACTATGGCCCTAAAGAACCAATATAGGGGGTCACACAAACCAAAAGAAAGACAAAAATAATGCAACTGGAAACATTATTTTAAAAAACTCTGCAAGCCATGCTGGCCAAATAAAACATACTGCATACTTGTACAAAAATAATTGATTACTTGCAATAAGTGCCAGTGTTGTACTGTATAGTTGACAGAATAAATATCAAACAACACAAACACCCAGATAGTTCCTCTGTTAGTGATCAGCAGAATTACACTGTGGAGTTTTTCTTTGCTACAGCATTAAACTGGATGGACTTTGTGTTTTAGTCAGCTTTGGTAATGCCAATATCAAGTGAATTGTTCTGAAAAGATACTGAATGTTTTCTCTCCTCCTCCTCCTACAACCTTTCATCCCAGCTAGGTCTAAAGTCATTTGTGGGTAAGGTTAAAAGTATCTTAAATTATTTGTTATAACTCATATTTTCATATTCTGAGAATTGTACCAACTTTCTATTATAAGAAGAGACTTTACCTAGTTCCCAAGTGCTTAATAATTAAGCTTTAATTTACACCTTTTCTGATGGGCTATATGGATTTAAGCTAGAGACTAATTACTGCTAATACTTGGGTATTCATCTGTGCTCTCCCCCTTAGAGTACAGCTTTTACTGGTGAGCAAAAAAACTCATTTTTCTACATTCTTTTTAAGTTAAGTACTTTTTAATTAACTAATGGATTTTAAATTATTATTGCATCTTAATTGCTTTTTAATCTATAATTTATTCAATTTTAGTATTATTTAACAGTGTGAGCTGCCTTGGGTCTTTTCACTGGGAGAAAAGTGGTCTGCAATGGATACAAAATAAACAGAAAAATAAACACTGTTTTAGTGTTTCAAGCATTAGCTTGTTGGCACATAATATCCACTAGATCTGTATTTCTTTCGTTCTTTGTCCTTTCACCCATATTAGATAAATGTTAGATTGCAGCGGTAAATGCCATAAATTTCTTAAGAGATGGGATGAGTCTATACATGAAATAGATTTATAAAGAAGTGTTAAGGATATGGTTGTCCAATGCCCTGTCCTGTTAGATGGCTATAAAGTGCATCAAGAGGCAATTGTAAGGTTCCTGAGACAATAATTTAGTTACTTGTGTAAAGTGCCTTCCTTCCCATGCTTGCATTTAGTGAAAGAAAATCATCATCCTTCCCCTCCCACCGCTCAGTTGGGGAACCAGGTCATATGGCTGTGATGGCGAACCTTGGCACTCCAGATGTTCTTGGACTTCAATTCCCAGAAGCCCAAGCCCCCTGTGAATCCACATGAATGGGTTTACTGCGATTCATCCGGCCCACGCTGCCCTCGTCGCTCCTGGAAGCAGAAGTAAAACACTCCCGGACTGATGACCATCATGGTCATATGGAGTAGGTTGTGACCAAAGCCCATCAGATGAGTCTGTGACTGAACAAAGCTTGGAGGCCTGGCCAGTATGCTTTTTATTGGGCTTTACTAGCTGTTCAGTGATAGAGTCATGTGCTGATAAAGTCTATTTTAATGCATCTACAGCCGTGGTTCCCCAGCTTGGGGCACAATATGTCACTGGAAGGGGAGGGGGAGGGAATCGGGATTTTAGATATGCTTAAGTGGGGCATGGCCAAAAAAAGGTTGGGAACCATTGCTCTATAGCAGGGGTTGAATTCTGCCCACGGCGCCAAATCATCTGCCCCCGCCCTCACTCGAACCGCCGCCACTAGCAGTGGAAGTGGCCACGCTTATGGCAGTTGCAGATGTGTTTATGGTAGCGTTTACAGTGAGGGACCACCAGTCCAACCCCCTCAACTGTCTGAGGGAGTGTGACCCAGCCCCCGGCTTAAAAAGGTTGCCGACCCTTGATCTACAGTGTTAATTGAAGCCTGTGAAGCAGGTTCTGATGAAGAAGTAGAAGATGGCCTTGGGTGTTGAGGTGCTGGTTCAGTCCAAGGTATTCCTTCTCACTTGCTGTTAAAGCAAAGCAATCACACTTCTATACCATCCCATAGCGCTTAGTGCACTCTCTGGGCGGTTCACATGGTAATTAGCATTTTGTCCCCAACATTCTGGGTACTGATTTTACTGACCTTGGAAGGGTGGAAGGCCGAGTCAGCCTTGATTCCTGGTCAGGATCGAACTCACAACCTTTTTGGTTGCAGGACAGCAGCTTAACCACTGTGTCACCAAGGCTTTTATTAATAGAGTCTATTCCTTGCAACCCAGGAGCTTTTGGAAGGCTGCTGCTAATTGTGTATTCTTCTCAGAATATTACAGCTTGCGGCTTCTCTGGCCTGTCTTATTGAATGTTTAACAACTCCAGCTGAAATTAATGAGCGTAACATATGCAGGACTTATTTTTAAAATGGAAGGAGAGGAGCAGACTTTGCCATTTGAAACCAGCGGACATTACTGCAAATGATGGCTTTAAATTTTTTTGCTTCCTTTTCTGTCTCTAAAGCAGAGATGTTTTATAACAGCAAGTAACTACAGCAAAGCCCACAAGGCCCACAATATTCCGCATTCAGGTAGCAGTGTGCGTAAGTGCTGCTGAATCGCTCTTTTGCTTCCTCAGTCATCTCTTTCAGTTCTCTGAATACATTTTCACTCTGTGGGGAAACCTTGAAGGATTACATTTTGTAGAGTTTTCATTTCTGGACAGCAAGGAACCCTTGATGCAATCAGTAGTTCTAATTTTAGCATGGCCATGAGTTTAATAATTGCTGTTTGTTTCAGGCTGATTGTTTTTCAAATGACATCCACAAGCTGGATAGTAGTAACATGACATGGAGTCTCATCTGTACCAAGGTAAGTGTTGGTGTCAGTGTGGTTGTTGTTGTTCTTTTGCCTATACAGTATATGAGACTTTCTTTCCTGTTGAACTTTCGTCTGCCTAGGCTTGAAGGCAACTAGATTGTGAGCACTCAGACCGTATCGTCTACACATTTCACTTCAAAGAGAAGGGTGTAGTCACATGGTCACACAGCTTACATTTTGACTACTTATGGCATGGTTTGGTACAAGCTCTTTGTGGGTAATCACACAGCACAGAAGTGCTTTGGCTCAACCCCAAGCTGGACCTTTTTGATTCACCAGTTCTGTTTTTTAGGGTTGGACTGGAAGTGTTCCCTAATGGCCAGAAAGATCACTTTAACTTTCTTAACTTTCAAATCTCTAAATCAGGAGTTCTTGACCTTTTTAAGCTGGGGCCCTGGTCACACTCTCTCAGACAGCTTTGGGGGCCAGATGGCCATTTTGCCCTTTCTCCGCCATATGTGGCATTTCCTGGTGTGGTGGAGGTGGTGGTGGGCCACACGAAACGGTGCCATGGGCCACATCCAGCCCATGGGCCACCAGTTAAGAATCCCTGCCCTAAATGGTTTGGGACCTTCCTACTTGGTTGAGTGTCTTCCCCTCAGAAATCAGGCCTGCTTCACTTGTTCTTCCCAGACACTTCAACTCCCAAGTTCCGACTCCCAGGGGAGCTGCAATTGATTGACTCCTTAAGGTCCTTTAAGAAACAATTGAAAACCTTTCTGTTTGAGGAAGTCTTTGGCAGTTTGTTGAAGACCAAATAGGAGACCCTCCCATTGCCTTTCAGTCACAAGAGTTTGGGGTCCTCAGTTCTGATTTTGATTAGGTAGGTGGGGGTTGTTTTATTGTCTTAATGGTTTTCGTGTCGGGTTTTATTTAAATAGTATAAGCTGCCCAGCGTGTGTGAATATATACACTTTTTCACAATTTAATCACACCTTAAATTCCATTTCCCTTTTTACTTAATAAAACTCTGTTATTTCAGGGCACTCCAGCACGTTGGAGAGACTTCCACTCAGCCACAATAATTGGGGCAAAGATGTATGTGTTCGGAGGAAGAGCAGATCGCTTTGGGCCATTTCACTCCAACAATGAGATCTACTGTAATCGAATCAAAGTATTTGACACAGACACAAACTCTTGGCTGGACTCCCCTCCTACCCCTGTCCTCCCTGAAGGCAGAAGGAGCCACTCAGCATGTAAGCTATCATGACACTTGATAGTTTGAGGTCTGAATTTGGCACGTCAGGAAAACATCTTCAAAAGGTCATCCCTTACCCTGTGCTTGTAGAGCCAGTGACCAAACATGATAAGGGAATCACAGTGATCTTCCTCATGCTTTGCTCTTTCATCTAAAATCAGTCTTGCGTATCTCTCATGTAGGGGATGCATGTGTCAAGAGGTTAATTTTAGATATGTAAGAAAATGAGGAACCAAAAATGTGGTTTGATTAGTTGTTCTCTGCTCTGTAATATTTCCTAATTTTAAGCAACTGAATAACTTTCATTTTGGATGTAAATGTCATAACTCCCTTTCAACAGTAAATGATATGAAACTGGTACATATTGGAAAATCTGACATTTCCATGTTCTATACAGTTGGCTACAACGGAGAGCTGTATATATTTGGTGGATACAACGCACGCCTGAACAGACACTTCCATGATCTTTGGAAATTTGATCCAGGTATTTTGATGAAACTCTTTTCTATTACTTGTATTTCAAGAATATCTGTTCAACGCTGTAGTTATACAGTGTTACTTCTCACCCATTTCCCCAGAGTTTCTGTATGTTTTGCATAATATGCATATATAGTGTGTGTTCATAGAATTACAGTTAGAAGATTTATTAACAGTAGCAGGTCATGTCAAAAATCAGGGCATCAATTTACATGATTACTTATCAGGACAATTTAGGATCCACTCCCCAGATGATCCTATTGTACTGGTGAAGAAATGTCTGCACAAACAGTTAATTTCCAGAAAGCTCTCAGAATTTTTGGAGTGTGCATTATATACAGTAGTTTACAAGTTGTGCAACAAATCTTGATTACTTATGACTGGTGCAGATGTGGAGCAGCCTGAACGTGTAGTTATAGCTTGAGTTTTTGCTGGCTTTGCTCCTATAATGACATAATAGTCTTTTGTTTGTAGATCATGTGTTATCTGTACCCATGATATGCCTTTGTAGGTAGTATGGTTTTGACCAATCAAGAAGTGATCTATGGATTCTAGCTTTGATCGATGAGTTAATCTCTTAAGAGATTTGAGTTTAGAATATGAAAAACATATTATTTACAATTATTTTCCAATGGCAAGGTGATATGGAAGTTAGACTTATACCGTGAGGCAAGGTGGGAGGAGGGAGATGTAGAGGAGCCAAGCTTTGTCCAGGAGGTCTGTTCACACTTCATACTAGAGCCCTGGTAGTGCAGTGGTTAAATTGCTGTACTGCAGCCAAAGGGTTGTGAGTTCGAACCTGATGGGGATCAAGGTTGTCTCAGCCTTCCGCTGTCCCGAGGTCAATAAAATGAGGACCCAGCATATTGAGAGAAAATGCAAATTAACTTGTGAACCTCCCAGAGAGTGCACTAAGCATATATAAGTGTAATTGCTATTGCTAAGTATCCACTGGATATTCTATGTCCACTGGAGTAGAATGCTGTGTATATATTGTTGGTGATGGTTTGTTAGTAGAATGGAATACCTTCGAGAGGTCTTGGCCAGTTGGTGCATTGCACAGCAGCACCGTTGCCATGTTGTTTTATTGCATGTCACAGATCCTCACTGTTAACAAACAGTACATCTGTCCTCCATAAATTGGTCTAACGTACTGTAAAAAACATCTAGGCAAATGGCCTTTGCACATTTTGTGGTAATAAATATCTTGTATTAATTTTATGTTGTATGAAATAGTATTTTTGTTTGTCTTGTCTCTGCCACTCACTGTTGTTGGGTAACTCTAAGTTCCAGAAAAAAATCTGAGAGGAAGAAAACCTTCCTCTCTACATACTTGTGATATGACATTCCTGGGGAAGATTTTCCATCATATGGTCCAGGAACTGGCACCTTCTCCGCAGTTTTCCTTCTCCTTCAGTCTTGCCCATCTTCACTCTCAAAAGTAGAGGTTGGCAGGCTGGCTTCTCAGGAGGTATGATGGCTCTATGTAGAGCTCCTGCTTTTCGTGTGATTGCCAGAAGATGGCAGTGTGTCTGCATGTAGTCCTGGATAGGTCTGAATAGTCAGTAGGATTTCTGAGGAAAGGTGCTGCATGGATTCTCATTTCCAAATTATATGGTTCTCACCTTCTTTTTCTTTGCCCTCCAGTGCAGGATTTCTCCCGCAAGACTGTAATACAGCAGAAATCTATGTTTAATGAAATCAGAACATTATCCATTGAAAGTTTTAAATTATAATATCCCTGGGTTTTCAAGGGAAATTAGAAGGGTTCTTTTTATTTCAGGACATATCCTGCTTCTGTGACAGGAGAAGGGTGAAATTTGTATTCACCTTCTGAAGTGTTGAAGATTTTCAGCTAATACAGTCTGTAAGAAGCTTTGCATCTGCCTTTAACTTGGCCTTCTATTGGTCTTTCTTTCTTTGAGTCAGAAGCAATGCTGTACGGTTAACAATTATATTAGGTAGACATTTTTGATACACTACTGGGCAATATCAAGAGTGTTTGAGGCAGCTGACATCAAGTCTTCCATAGTACGTGTTGAGGGGCATTGAGTATACTAATGTAGGTGTGAAGTTGCCTCAAATGGCCTTGTATTGCTGAAAAAGTACATGTAGCCTTAGTTGCACATTTCACAGGTTTCTGCCTTTGCTAGTAATACCCTACTGCACTGAAAATAACATATCTAAAATGTAAGCAGACTTTTTTTGTGTGGAAAAGATTTAGCATGTTTGAAACCCTGAACACCTCTCACATTAGTAAGTAGAGATCCTTCCATGTGTGTGCATGTATGCACACACATGCCGAACACTTGTGCGTTAAAACTTAATCACCGAAAATGTGAGATCCAGTTTTCTGCATCTCGGCAGAATAAAATACTAAACTGTACAGCATCTGGAGTGCAATATTTTCAAGGAATGTATCCTCTTGCTTTGATTGAGTAGAGTCTAAACCAGTGTTTCCCAACCTTTGGTTTTTTGGACTTCAATTCCCAAAAGCCTAAGTCAGTGCATTGGCTAATTAGTGCTTTAGAGAACCATGTTAAGAATCAAGCTTCTTCATATGGCTTATCTATACCAGCTTTGATGGTATATATATTTTGTCTAGTTTCTTTCACCTGGAAGAAGATCGATCCCAAGGGGAAAGGGCCATGTCCTCGCCGTAGGCAATGCTGTTGTAGAGTTGGAGACAAGATCATCCTCTTTGGAGGCACCAGGTGAGTGATATCTGTGCCATATTGGCTTTCTTAGTGTTTTGATTTCTGTGGATTGGAAGTTTTTTTAAACAACAGGAACACTCCTTTTAGCCTCCTTATGAGAGTGAAAAGCAAACCTGAATGTACACCATTGACCTTTCAGAACCTGCATTTGGTCTTTCTGATGTATGAGATTGGTTGTCAGTTCTCATACCTCTCCTGTGAGCCAAGCTCCTTAGCCATTATCTAACTGTTTTATCCTAAAGCAATCCATTGTAACCTGTAGTCCTGGTGCCATCCTAGGTACAACTCACATCACCATTGGCCATGCTTATTGGGATGATGGGAGTTGTGGTCTACCACATTTGGACAGTCCTGTGTTCCGGATTAAACTACATCCAGTCTAAGCTGTTCTGTGATGATGCAAAAGATGCTTAGCATGCCCATTGTGTTGGTGAATATGGTTGTGCAAGTGCTTCTGGGACACACTGGTTAATACTAATGGTGACTGATGGAATACACACACAGTCTGTTTCTCAATACCCGCACGACATTGTGAACATTTTGTCTCTGTAGAGGAGGGAAGAGGCAAAATGTGGACGTCCAGATATTTTTGGACCACACCTTCCAGCATTGCTTACTATTGGGTATGCTGGCTAGACCTGATGGGAGCTGCATTCCAGCAACATAAGAATTTATTTATTTATTTATTCAGATTTATATTGCCCCCCACAAAGAATGGCAGTATTGCTCATCCCATAATAGACTGGTACCCTGCTTAAGTTTAGACACTCATTCTTTCCCACATTGCTGTATGGATTTATCTGATTTAGTGTGCTTTGGGTGTGGAATTGGATCCTGGGTTCCTACAGTGTACTTACCTCTGACCTACCCAAAGTATTTATTGTAGCTATTTTCTCTGTTTGCTGCTCCTTACCAGCTGCAAGTAGAAGTTGTAGTAACTAGACTGTAATCACAATCTTTAGTATCTAGAAGAATGGAGAGTTGAACTTTCCCTTGGTTTCTCTTTCTCTTTTTAATATAAAAAATAAGGCAACACAAGTATCCCTGTGCTTTTTTGCCTGGCTAGCAGACCACTGACTCCTCAGATGGGGCATGCAGAGAAAAACAAGGCAGGGAATTGTAACCTCTTCCATGGGAGCAACAGCATTTCTTAGCACAATTGCACTCATTATTCTTCATTTTGTGTGCAATAGCCAATAGATGCCCATGACTCTTACAGTCCATGCAGCAATCCTGGCTGAAATAATCACAGCAATTTCAGGAATAAAATATTATGGCTTGAATGACGTGGATTCTGTTTTCCCATTTGCTTAATAAATGTACATTTGCTCATTGTAAACAGTTGAGAAAAGAGTGTAGAATGAGGAAGCATTGTGGCTCTCTTGTCTGTGATGGTGACTGCAGAGCAGGAAGTCCTAGATGAGTGAGGGAATTAGGGTTTTTTTTCCATAACAAAGTTATGTGTCTGCTGAATAGGAAGGATTCTAAAGTTAGTGACTGAGTTGTCAAACATCAATGGTGACCTCCGTAGAAGGCAGGTCAGTTGCAAGTGGTCCAGAAACGTAACAGCTGCTAAAAGTCAGGAAGAGTGTGAGTGAACTTTTGCCAGCTGAATTTTTTCCTAACATGAAAGATGAAGAGGATAGTAACTGTATTTGCTTCTGTGAGCTAAGGAGATAGACTGATTGCAAGCAGACCTGATTACAAGCTAACTTATTTTTACCTGTTTACTGTGACAGTTTCAAAACATTTTAAGTAATTTTGCAAGTTTATTGATACCAGAAGAGTCACCGTGAATGTACTGTTTAAACTAGCCAGGAGAGATAAGACTAGGTTGCTTCAAGAGCTAAATTAACAGATTCCTAAGAAACCACCAATATGTTTTATGCTCTGGTAGTTGTTCGTTCACTGCAGGGTACTGGGCCAGATTGGACAACTGTTTGCGGATTTAGGGTTTGTATCAAGATTGTTCCAGGCTGAAAATGTGTTCTCCTTCGATACCTTGTCTTTCACTTAAATTATGAAATATTACCCTTCTGTTGCTTCAGACAGTGCTTTTACCTCATGACTTTTTTTTGCCCTCAAAGTTTATTTTAGTAACATTTTGCAGCAGACCAGTAAATGAGCTGGATTCTGCTGCTCTCCACATTCACACCACGTGTTGTTGTCTGCCAGCATCCCTCACTTGAGCATGTTGGTTTTACATTTAGGGACTTAAGACCCTCAGCCAATTAATAGTCCTCCAAGTGATGTAGGAGAGGTTGAGTTCCTCAGTTCTATCCTCCCTTGACGTTGCTCCTTGCCCAGTGAACGAACTCCTTCCTCCATCTTTTAATTTGGATTGACTCTTGTGTCCTATTCATAATGGACTATAAATAAATGCTTTAAATAAAAACATGTCCATTGTCAATTAGTGTCAATATTAAAATGCTGGGTATGTTTTTAATATATTTATCTCCTAAATGTTGATACAGTGATATGTTTTCCTAGTAGTCTGAATAGATTCACTTGTAAATTGGCTTGTTAACATTATTTAAGATTGACTTCTAACATAAAATTGAAAGGGGCTTTTAGAATTGGTTTTCCAGTTCCTTATAAAATCATGGCAATACTAATTATTCTTAATAGTTAATAATAATACATTTTTATATTAAGAAAACAAAAAATTAAGGAAAACAGTATCGCATGTACAGTACAGTACAGTAATACCTCATATAACATTAGTATCGAATAACACTAAAATCGCATAACATCAAGGAATCTGGGGGGAAGAATTGCATCAGATAACATTAAGATCCTATGGGATGCTTCAGATAACAACCGCGAAAGCCTGTGTGGTTACAATGTATCTCTATGGATCCCATAGAGGATCAGATAACACTAAAAATCATATAACACGAAGACTTGTGGAACCAGGTTTTAGTGTTATATGAGGTTTTACTGTACTTAACTTCAAATGTACTTTCTTCATATCTGAATAGAAATGATCCATTGAATCATTACAAATAGTTAATAAATTCCTGGATATGAAATACAGTACAGTATATGGATTCAAAACATGCTAAAGTTGGCAGGTTTTGCTCAAAGCAATAGCACCAGGTCCAATATCAACAGGATATTAATTGAATAAAATAACATGAGACTGCGAGCTTATCAGAAAGCTGAAATTGTTTGGATATTACTTTTACCATCCATTTGAAGTCCTCTAACATCAAAGCAAGAATGTACTAGAAGGATTTGTTTTCTGCCTAATTACTTGAAACAGTTTTCCGTTCACACTGCAGTTTTCCACTTATTTTGCTAGTTTGATATGGGTGTATTTAATGTGGAGAGTAAGGATAAGAGAAACAGATGTAAGGAGGTGGAATTGCTTGGGTCACTTCCTCTGAACAGCTATCAGGTTATGCTCTGGAGCTGGCTGGCTTGATAAGACATTTTCCAGGAAGTTGTTGTGAATGAAGAGGTTCCTGCATTTTGTATTGTCCTGAAGGTGACAGATCACCAGGAAGTGGGGGGGGGGGGGGAAGGGGAAGCAAGAGATAAACTTTGAGCATGCAGCAAGGATTAAAAGAGAACATTGCTGGCGGAAAAACAGCCAGCTAGCCTCTGAATCCATTATAAAAATGAAGCAGAGGTTAGCAAATAGGAGAAGGCAAATCTCATTGATCTGCTCGCTCACAGGAGCTTGTCTTTCTCTGCCATCGCATAGCCTGCATTTTATATCTCATTTGAAGCCTGCAGCTCAACGCAGGCATTTATTTATTTTTTTTAAAAGGGAATGTGAACATGTTCTCTTTTGTACCTATACATTTCTTTTCTTCTGACATGGTTCGCATTCAGATGTTTTTTTGCAAATTTTGAAACAGAATAAAAAAATTCTAAAGTGTATTCATCAGGAACTGGTGGAGAATGATTCCCACTATCATACATCATCTTCAACTATGTGAAAAGCTATGGCTGACATCCTGTTGGTTATTTATGCATATAGAAGGCAATCAGCACAATATTCAGCCTGTTGTAGCTAGCATTTATGATTAAACACCAGCTAGTGTGACTGAACGTTATGCTATTTGCTTTCTGCAGGTGTAACAGAGCAATAGGATTTCAGCCTATATGATTTTGTAGCTTCAGAATACATAACCTTTCAATCAATTTGTCTATTAAAACATAACTAGGGTATAGAGGGTAGATCAAGATCTCCAGGTAGATTTCCAGGTGATTTGCAGTAGATCAGCAGAGAGTTCTGATTCCCATTGAGTTTATCAACAGCAGATGAAACTGATACAAGTAGAAAAAGTGGTTGTGTAAGTCATTCATAGCAACAAAGTCTGAGATTGGGCAAAGCTTTTATTTGATCACTATGCATATGTTTTCATATTGTGCCAAGTCTAGCTTTGTAGAAATCTGTCTTTCCCAAGACAGTTAACCTTCAATCTGTCTAGAGTTTCTAACAGCTGCAGCAAACTTGGTCAGTAGTAAGGAATTATGGGAGTTGAAGACTTTGTCATGTTTTATTCCTTAGTCTGGGTGTTCTTTGCTTGTAAAATTGTCTTTACCCTGTGATGGTGAACCTTGGCACTCCAGATGTTCTTGGACTTCAATTCCCAGAAGCCCAAGCCCCCTGTGAATCCACACGAATGGGTTTACTGCGATTCATCCGACCCGGGCCACCCTTGTCGCTCCCGGAAGCGGAAGTAATATACACCCGTCCAGGCTCTACATGGGGCTACCCTTTATGACCATTTGGAGGCTGCAACTAGTCCAGAATGCAGCTGCTAGAGTTGTGATGGGGTGCGGGTGGTATGTCTGTGCCTCGCCACTGCTTCGGGAGCTGCACTGGTTGCTGGTATGCCTCCGGGTGCAATTCAAGGTGTTGGTTATAACCTTTAAAGCCCTACATGGTAGTGGGCCAGGATACTTAAGAGACCACATCTCCCCAAGAATATCTGTCCGTCCCACCAGAGTGGACCGGAGAGGCTCTCTAATTGTTTCATCTGCTAGAGAGGCACGTCTCTCTAGCACTAGAAGGAGGGTCTTCTCAATGTCCGCTCCGGCCCTATGGAACCTCTTGCAAACCGAGTTGCGTCTCCAGACGTAGTTGCTGCCCTTCAGGAAAGGTTTAAAAACCTGGCTGGCAGAGCAGGTGTGGGACACTGGCAGTGCTGTGACCCCAGCCTGCTGGCTGATTTAAGAACGTTCTCCCTCTTTTTAAACTGGTGGGAGGGTAGGGAATGTTTTGTGGTAGTTTTCAATGGGTTTTAATTGTGATTTTTAAAATTGTGATGGTTTTAATATCTGTACGCTGCCCAGAGTCTTTGGAATTGGGCGGCAATACAAATCCTAAAAATAAAAATAAATAAATAAATAATATAGTGGCACACATTCTTAAACCATGGTTGATAATACTTCCACAAAAGATGCGTGTAAGGCAGATATACTGCATAGTGTTGATAAATAGAGGAAGATAGAGGATAGGTTAGGTTATCCTTCTATAGTAATAGAGTAGACCATACTGCCAGCGACTCAACACCAAGTGTCAGGCGGTGGTTAACTAACTGAAAACCCTGAGGACTAATGGCCTTGGGTGGCGAAGACCACAGGGAAGGGTGATGGTCCCCAAATGGATTAAATCCTATTTGAATCGATCTTGATGTAGGGCAGCAGCTTCACCAATACTGGCCTAGGGATGATGAGGACTTTGTGTGCTAAAAGGGCTCAGGGCCAGAAAGTGATTCACAGAACTGGATCAGTGGTACAGGTGTCATGCTGCAATGCGGAAGGTAGATGAAAGGCCACTGCATTATATTCTCAGGACAGCCTTCATGGCTGATCACCATGAGGATCGCCAATATTCAGATTCAGATATGGCAGAAGAAGAATAGGATCTGTACTATGGTCTATTATTTGATTCTTCACAAAGACATTCTGAACATGATAGAATTCTCTTAAGCCCTGTATAGTTTTTCTTGATTTTGGGGGCCCCAGGAATGTTGTGTTTTTCTCTCTATATGATGTGCAGTGTTATTTCCCAAGTAAATTGGACTTAAATTTCAAATTAATTTAGAAGGCTTACAGTTAGTTTCTTGAGAGATCTGTGAGGTGCTTTGCTGTCTTTTTTTTTTTTTTTTTTAATTAGGTATTATAAAAAAGAGATACAGAAAAATACAAGAAAATACAAAAACACAAGACTATAAAAATACAAAACAGAACTATTACAAAGGAAAATATATTGAATTGAGAAGACCTGTAACTTGTTATTCTACTCAATAATATTACTTTTGCCTCGCTACATTAAACATGATCATCTCGCTTTATATTCTACAACACCATTAACATCACCCTTGTGCATTGTATGATGTCCGGGGGGATCTATACCTCAATGTTTCCAAAAGTCATACTGATCTTGTGCAGGGAGTATGCCCTTTTTTTTCCCCAAAGTGTAGTCTACAAAAGGTTCCCAGATCCTCCAGAAATTATTACTTTGCACATTTCCTTTCCTACAATTTAAGTCCCATGTAAGTTTTTCATTTAAGGCCAAATCCCACATTTGCTTATACCAATCTTGAATAGTTGCCTGTTCATTGCTTTTCCAGTTTTTACCTATACATTGTCTCGCGACAGTCAACATTGCAGCCAAAAGTTCTTTATTATCCTTATTCATATCATAGTCTTCTATGTCGGTTAGCAAAATTGTTTCTGACCCCAGTCTTACCTGCATATTTAATATTTTTCCTATTTCTCTTTCAATTCCTCCCCAAAAAATTTTTAATACATCGCAGCTGTACCACATATGCTCATAAGTTCCCTTTATTTTTTTACACCTCCAACAATTTTCACTCAGATTACTATACATTCGATGCAGGCTGACTGGGGTCCTATACCATTTCCATATCATTTTATAATTATGCTCTTTAATTCTAACCGACATTGTCTTCATTATCCTTCTTTCCCACATCTTTTTCCATTTTGCTGTTGTTATGTTTATGCCTAAATCCTGTTCCCAACTTTGTCTTAACACATCTTGAATTCTTTGATTTTTGTTCAAAATCTTATAAATTTTACTAACTACTCCTTTGACCCCCAATTCCTCATTTCTAACTTTACCCAAAAGTGTCTCAAGTTCTGTGCATTCTCTATTTAAACCTTTTTCCCTTGAAAATTTTTTGTTCCAGTTGTTTATCTGGAGAATCTTGAACCAATCCAACCGTAGTTGCGTGTACAACTCCTCCCTTCTCTCCTGATCTCTGCAAATATTGACCCAATCTTTTAGTAATTTTATCTTCTTTTCTGCCAATATGTCCCTGATCCTTTTATCCATTTTAATTGGAAAATCCTGAAAATCTTCCACCTCTAATATTGGTGAAATCCCTAAAGCATGCTCTTTTCTCACTTTGTTCCATGTGTCTAATGTAGCTTTTAGCATCAATCCCTGTAATTTCCTCTCCCCTCTTACCTCTCCTCCCCCTAGAAGTTGTGCGTTTCCCATCCTCATAAGACCTTTCCTTTCAATTTTTTCCCATATTGTTTCTTGTCTAGTTAAAATCTTTATAATGTTTCTTATTTGAAAGGCCCTATAATATTTACTAACATCTGGAATTCCTAGTCCGCCCTCTTTTTGTGGGGCATACCACAATGATTTAACTATTCTTGCTCCTCGGTTCCCGTTACAGTACCTGTTAATCATATTTTGATACACTTTTAGCTCCTTATCAGTATGTCCTAATGGCAAAACATCAAACAAGAAGTTCAATTTTGGAATCAACTTCATTTTACACATAGCAATCCTACCAAACCACGACAGATTTAGTTTATTATATTGTACAATTTTCTTCTCCAATTCCCTCTTTTGTCTGCCATAATTCAGTTCTTTTAGTTTTCCCGTTGTATGTGATATTATCACTCCCAGATATCTCATTTCTCGTGTAATCTGCACATTGTAATTCCTTTTTATTATCTCTTCATCTTCTTTATTTCCATTTACTAAAATCATTTCTGTTTTATTCCAATTAACTTTCAATCCCGTTACTTCCTCAAAATCTTCCAAGTGTTTATTTATTCTGGCCAGACTTTCTGTTGGGTGTTTTGCCATTATCAAAGTATCATCCGCATAAAGGCTTACTTTAGTTCCTTCACTACCTATTATTTCCTTATCTTGGCGAATCATATTTGCCAATAATTCCATAGCCATAATAAACAACAATGGTGACAGTGGACAGCCCTGCCTCGTTCCCGCCTCTAATCTAATATCATTTGTATAATTTTCATTAAATCTGATTCTTGCTGTCCCGTGTTCATATAGCTTTCCAATAACTCCTTGAAATTTTATTCCAAATCCGTAGTTTTTAATCATCTCGTGGATCGTTTCCCATTGCAAAGAATCAAAAGCTTTAAAAATATCTAGTGCTAAAAAACCCATTTTTTCTTTTCTTTTTTCTGCTAAGTCCATTATGTCTACCACTCTTCTTATTAAATCTGCCATATGCCTATTTTTAACAAAACCAACTTGATCCTCCTTAATATAATTGGCTATGAATCCATTTAATCTATTTGCCAAAATTGTTGTGAAAATTTTTGCGTCTTGGTTGATCAGGGAAATTGGCCTGTAAGATTCAACATTATCTAAATTTTTACCAGGCTTGGGAATCAAAACTATAATCGACCTATTCCAGGAATTTGGAGTTGCATCTCCCTCTAAAATCCCGTTATACACAACCTGCAATCTCGGGGTAACCCAGGGCAAGAAATCTTTATAAAACTCAGCAGGTAATCCATCCTCCCCAGGAGCTTTATCTCTTTTCAATTTTTTTATTGCATCTTCGATTTCTTTTATAGATATTGCTTGTTCCATTTTATTCCTGTGTTCCTCTGTAATTTTTTTAAATTTATAATTCTCAAAAAGTTCTCGCAATTTGTTCCTGTTTATCTCCTTTTTAGTGTCTTCTCTTGCCAATAAACCCCCCACTTCAATTTGACTGAACAAAATAAACGGATCACGTTAGAGCCAATGCAGGCTAATGCCCAGATCAGGCCTCGTGAATTAGGAAAGTTGTCCAATTTGACTGGCCACAGTGCCTGGCTGATAAGAGTAGGTGCCCTAAGATGGCCCTTCATAGGACTCTTTCACTGTGTTGTCTGGCCTTGTTTTTCAGCAGTCAATTTGGCCTTGAACTCTGACAGCTTCACCCTTGAGGCTTGTCTGCAATACTTTAGACACTGCTCCTTCTCCCATGCAAAGATAAGAAATGCATTAGGGTTTCCTGCCCTGTGGATGTGAAATAAGATTAGATTATTTTGGTGAAAGGAAATAGAACATTGTGCTGGTGCACGAAGGGGTTTCTTTTGAAAGTAGCTAATTCTACTCTATAACAGGTCCTATCTCTAAGAATGAAAGCGCCAAACGGGGATTGCTTTATGCTGCTTGAGGTAAGAATTAACCAAAGTCAAGTGGCACTCCTTTTCTGGTGGAATAGAGATAGTTTCCTATCAATACATATCTGTTATCTGAAGCCTTAAAATGGTGTTCCTGTTCAGGAAACCATGGAATTAATGGAGTCTGTATTAAAGTGAAATGTTGCTATGTATCACCTTAAATTCAACCCTAGCTTCCAGTCTAGAGTGCAGCTTTCCTTCACAGTTCAAGAAATCTATAGTATATTTAGAGGGATGATAATAGTTATTTGGCTTATGTTAAAATCAGCATCAGCAGGCCAGCTATGCATTTGCATCCTGCAACTTAACCATTTTATCTAATTTAGTTCTGACTGCATTCCTGATTTGCTCTTCGAGGTCTATGTGTGTATCTTTTTTTCTTTTCCTACTCCTTTCCCCCATCCACCACTAATTTGGGAATTATTTAAAACAGCCTTGTGGTTCATTTCGATTGCCTTCTGTTTTATATTCATTCTGTAGGTTTGGTCTGTGTTGCTCATACATCTAACAAGCCCTCTCCATGCCTATTTAATGTACAGAGGGTGCCAAAATGTATACACATATTAATGAAGGGGGGAAACCTGTATTAAAATTGTAATACTCATTATATAGTAAAGGTAAAGGTCGCCCTTGCTCAAAAAGTCATATCCGAATCTAGAGTTTGGTACTCATTTGCATTTTTAGCCAAAGAGACAGAGCTGTCTGCATCTGCAAACGTTTCTGTGGTCATGTGGCAGGCATGACTAGACCCCAGAGTGCATGGAATGCTGTTTATCTTCCCACCAAAGTGGTACCTATTTATCTACTTGCAATGTCTTGCTTTTGAACTGCTAGGTTGGCAGGAGCTGGGACAGAGATGGGAGCTCACTCTGTCATGCAGCATTCATATCTCAAATTGCTGACCTTCCATTTGTCAAGTTCAGCGTCTTAACCACTAAGCCACCGCAGTCCCTCACTGAATATATACTGGTACCTAAAGTGAATACAAATAACATTTGTCCTGCAATTATAAGAGGTACTAAAAGCGGTTTCCATCAGCATCCAGACACTTCCGTTTACCGTGAACTACTGCTTAAGTAATGTTGACCAGAGTGTCCACTTGTATTGCTGCACATGCCATTTCAGTTCCTTCCCGAAGTAATGCCAGTGTAGCCAGTTTTTTTTTACAGTACACCGCATCCTTTAAGGTCCCACATAGGTAGATGTCAGGGGGTCTTAAGTCTGGAGAATGTGGGGGAACCTCAACCATCCCTCTTGGCTGTCCTGGCAAATTCTCATCGAGGCAAGTTGTCACATCTCACCTTTCTTTGACTGTCCTGCCTTGTCGCATGGCGATGCTAACATTAATTCTTTTGAGCTAACGTCATAGTACACATTGCTACCATAATTCAATTCCACTTAAGAAAGTAAGACATAGATAACATCTCTTAAAATGTGTATATGGTTTTTGGCACCCTCTGTATATTTTATATATTTCCTTAGTTATTGATTTAGTGGTAGCAAGACCTGTGCTTTTTAAAGACTAATTCCCAAAGAGCTTATAGAATATAAAATGTAAATTTCCTTGCTTAACTGCATTGCATTAATTTTAGTTATATCAATTAAGCAGTGTTAACAGATCTTCTGGCTGCTTAGAAATCCAAGGTGCAATAGATTAAACAGAGTATTGTGTTATATATAAAATCTGTAAAAATAAAGTAAGGAACTAAAGATTAATAGCACACACTTTTTAAAGACCACAAGTGACATTCTTAAGTTTTTATATCTAGTATTGAATAAGATGATTATCTAGAAGCAATTGACCAGTATTAACCAGCTTCTATATTTTCAGGATTGCTTCCTTCAATATAGTTATACATGGGACAAAAAGTATAGTTTGCTCTATAAATAGATATCTTAACAAATGTGTGGAAGCCAGACTAGAGTACACTGTATGCCACAGTAAAGCCCTTAACGGTTTAAGACCTTGATACTTGTAGGAATGTTTCTTCCACAAAATAATATCCATCCCTCCTGCTCTTCCTTAAAACCTGTGACAGTCAAGGAAGCCAAAAGAGCTAACAGCAGCAACCATGCTTTTTCCATTGTGGAACACAACACTTCTACATTAGTCACATGAACCACCCGTGAGATCCTTAGCAGTCATCTGTAGATCTACATTTCAAAACCTTCAATTTTCTTTTCAAATGCTTTAGTCAGTGTCCAAGCTTCAACTCCATATAGCAACATTGGGGCGCCGGTCCGGCTTTAAGAATGCTGCCGTAGCTACTCCTGCCACCGGACTTTTCCCTTGGCTGGCCGGGCTCAAGGGAAGGAGGAACACCTGTGGGGTGCCGGTCCGGCTTTAAGAATGCGGCTGCTCCTGCCACAGGACTTTTCCCTTGGCCAGCCGGGCTCAAGGGAAGGAGAAACACCTGCGGGGCACCAGTCCGGCTTTAAGAATGCAGCCGCTCCCACCACCGGACTTTTCCCTCAGCTGGCTGGACTCAAGGGAAGGAGGAACACCTGCGGGGCGCCAGTCCAGCTTTAAGAACGCGGGCTCTCCCGCCACCACACTTTTCCCTTGACTGGCCAGGCTCAAGGGAAGGAGGGACATCACCACCCAGCTGTCTCCAGGCTCCTCCCTCCCAGTGGCCGGGGTGAAAAGTTGCGGACTTTGCCAAGCAGCCCTGACATCACTGCCCAGCTGTGCTTGGGCTCCTCCCTCCTGGGAGCCAGGGAGAAAAGCCATTGGGGGGGGGGGTTTCACCACAGCCACCCCTGGACTAATTGGCTGGGGTAGAAAGGCTGTGGAATTAGCATTGTTAAATTATTATTGTAATACGGTATTTTTTATCTTTATTTTTTTGTATCAAGGATTGTATTTGTTCTTTTAAATGTGATGTAATTATGGTGTTATTTGTATTATTACTTGTATGTATACTTGTGTTCATATTTTTTATTGTAAGCCGCCCTGAGTCGGGTTTCCCTGATTGGGCAGGGTAGAAATAAAAAAAAAATTTAAATTAATTAAGTTTATTTAATTCTATTTAAATGCAAGTCTTATTTAGCTAATGACAGGGTTTTTATGGTATTTCAGTGTATTTCTTGTTTTGTAATCTTGTGCTATGTGATTGACTTGATCTATTGTGAGCCGTCCAGAGAATGCTTTCACTGTTGGGGGTGGTATAGAGATTGAATGAACTAACTAGCCATTTTTGAAGTGGTAGCTGTGTTAGTCTGTGCAAACATTTCAGAGAATAAACATAACACACACAAAAAGAGAAACAAAAAATGTTGTGGTACCTTAAAGACTAACTCCTGTATTTTAACATTAGCTTTCGTAGATAAAGTCCACTTCATCAGACATAAGTGTGAGACTTCATGGCATTATTTTATACATATCAGGTACAGACTTACACAATGATTGGCTGGCATAGCAGATAAGTTTGCAAATCTGTGTGACTATATCCAGCCAGTAATAGAAGATCCCTGATTGGGGTTCAGATTTATTGCTGTGTGAGAACATGGCTGTTGGATTGTTTATGTTGCCATCACAAGCTGTTGAAGTGCAGTTAGAATCCAATGTACCCTGAATCCTAATACTGTACACTGAAGCAAAGGGAAAGACTGACTAGTGTTTTAGAATGTAATAATATTCCAACTGACTAACTTAATTTTTTACAATGCAAATATACAAAGAGTCTTCCTTACACAATTCTCATCCTTGTTTTTAGATATGATAGTTTTAAAATATAGTCTCTTCCCTTTCTTCCTTCCTCTTTCTCTGTTATCCCTAACAAGAAGAAGCCCTTTCAACTTCCCAGAACTCAAGAGTTACTGTTATTTTGGAGTCATCCGATACCAAGCCTAAATCTGATTCCACCTGCCCCCCTTGCCTAACCAAGGCTGCCTGTTAATGATCTCTGTGACCTTCTGTGATAATGAAATCTCCAGATGGTGCCAGAACATCCTGCCTTGCCTGTTGAGAAGGCAATGCAGGGAGCCTTGTTTGTTTGCTAAGGAAGAAGAGAGGCTGAGGAAAACCAAGCAACTGAGCGATTGCTTGTACAAACATATCTGACCCATGCATCAACATATCCCCTTTCTTACGAGTTCAGGTTTCTCCTTTCTTAAATCATGGTTGACGGATCTCCTTGCCCTTGGCTATTCTGGGTGTCACTTTTTTGTCTTCTTAGAAATCCAACATGTGGCATGCAAAGATTACCTTGTTCCAAAATTGCTCATGGCATTTAACTGGGTGAGTTAAAAGCAATACTTTTGCTTTGAGAGTGGACCTTTGAATAGCAGTGCTGATGAGCAGGATAGAGGAAGTCTGTCTGACTTTTAATGGACCCGTTCATTTAATTCATTAAGGAATAATAAAGCTAGTACAGTGGGGGGTTGAATAGAGAGTTTGTATGCAGTAGACTGAAACTAAGGCTGCCAGTGGCTACTAGTTATGCTTTCTGTGTCCTGCCTCTGAATGCCAGGAGCTGAGAAGCACAAGCAAAGAACTGGTTCTTATCTGTTTGTGGACTTTCCAAAGGCTTGGGGTTGGTCATTGTGAGAACAGACTACTGCACTCAATACACCTATGGTCAGACCTCATCCCATTTCTTACATCAAAGCCATTTGCCATGTAACGATTCAGGCCCAAACCCTGTTGCACATATATGCAAAAGGAGTAACTTTTAGTGGCAAATTGCTGTACATTAAGAAAGTTCCATAGGCCGTATCTGTAGCATACTAAGGTGTGTGATTTGGTATGCAACAGATAACGCCTACGTGGATTTGCTATTGCAATTTACAGTTGAAAATTATGCCTTTTGCATTACTGTACAACAGGATTTTAGCCAGTAATAACTAAGGTGGTTCTGTAGCCTCAGGAAGGGATACATTTGTCTGCAGCCAAGGAACTAATTCAGTAGGTTAAAGGAATTCGTAACTGTGTTAGATGAAGTTGAGGTGGGATCCTTGATCATAAAGAGAATAGAGAGAAAACAGACATATTTTCTGGGCCTGGAACTTGGGACAGTAGTAGAAATTAAAGAGAGCACATTGCTCCTAGCAGCCAAATTTTGTTAGGTAACATTGGATTCAGAAAGGCACCATGGGATAATTCACAACATTTGCTAGGGATTCACCATAATGTGAAATGGATTGGCGTGATTGATGGGATTCTCCTTGATTTCCACAGCCCATCCCCAGAGGAAGGAATGGGAGATGAATTTGACCTGATGGATCATTCAGACTTGTACATCTTAGACTTCAGTACGTGAGCATTTTTGGATACTTTGTTGAATTTTTAAAATGAGAAAAATACTGTACTGAGACTTCTTTTCCCAGTGTAAAAATTAACAATTTAATTAAGTTTGAATTACCTTTATTGTTTCTCATAGATATCTTCCCACAATCCCAAAATTTTATTGACCCAATGCTTCTCTTTCTTCAGGTCCCAGTTTAAAAACACTGTGTAAACTGGCAGTAATCCAGCACAACCTCGACCAGTCCTGTCTCCCTCATGACATCAGGTAGGTTACTTATCCATATGAATTGATGCCCTGTATCTCCAACCACTAGACTTTAGATGACATAAGAAACTCCCTTAGGCAAGATAGGACTATTTAAATCTCTAATTCAGTATTATCTACTCTGACTGGTAGTAGTTTTCTAATTTTTGGCAGAAATCTTTCTCTTTGCTTGCTACCAGAGCCTTTTAAATTGGAAATGTACAATCAGGACTTTTTATCCAAAGTATGACCGCTGCTAGGTGAGAGCCTTGTCAAGGTGCAGGGGCTTGAGCAGTCAAACTAGGCAGTGTTGCCCATCTCTTGTCAATGATGTTAGGCCGGGACTCAAACTCACCAAAGCGTCTTCCGTCGGATCCCTTGGGCAAGGTGAAAACGGGGTGGTGGTGGTGGTGGTGGTACACGTCATTGTCCACCTAGCTGGCGGGTGACGTGATATCCTAATGTAGGGGTACCCAAACTTTTTGGACTGCAGGCTGGTCACGTGGTTTCTCCCACTGGAAGGGGAAGTAAAACACACCTAGCAATCTGTTTTGCAACAGGATGAGATAGATTTTAGGCTGTCATTTTCTCTGTTTAAACCAGGGGTGCCCAAACTATGGTCCATGGGCTGGATCTGGCCCCAGGGCCATAGTTTGGGCACCCCTACCCTAATGGCTTGAAAACCACATGCAAATGGACTTGATTTCTCAAGCCCATTTGTATGTGTGGAATGTCATCATGGAGACATCTACCAATGCGTGGACTACTCACTCAATAACGATTCCAAGGAATCCAAGGTATGTTCTATTACTCAAAGTATGAGTAATAGGGTTTTTTTTAGTATTCTCAGTCCTTGTATAATAGCTAGGAAATCTTACCTGTTTTGTTCAGTCTTGTAATTAATTCTGGTCTGTTGTCTTTGCAGATGGGAGCTTGCAGCAATGACAACCAACAGCAACATTAGTCGGCCAATCTTCTCCTCCCACGGATAACCTTGTCTCTTTCTGCCGCTCCCATCATCCTCAAAGCACCTCCCCCTTCTCCTTGCAGATGTCACCTGTTATATCCGTTACTGTACCTGTTTGGGCACTGCCCACTAGAAAGGATTTCTTGACCACCAGCATTAGGAGGGTGTGGCTTGCCAAACGTCTTACCATAGTTGCCCAACTGCATACTTGACTAATGAACAGTATGCACACAAAATTGAATATCACACACTACAAAAAGGAAGGTGTGTGGTTTTGCGCTCACCCACTGAAAGCTACAGTCTATATCCACCTATGGCTGTAGTAGAACTTGAATGAACTGGAACAAAAGAACCACAAACCTCAGGACTAATTGGTGTAAAAAGCAGCCTGTGCTTTGCATCTTACAGGATCAAACAAATCAAGGACTTTTCAAAGTACGGCACTGCTACATCTTCCCTTATTTTGAGTGCCTCGCCCTCACTGTTAACCAAGGGCTGAACTGGACACCCTGTCTTAAAGCCATGATCTCTGCTTACCTGTGGGGCCAGAAAAACCTATTTGAGAACTTGCCTGGGTTTTCCCTCTGCCTTGGTGGTTGTGCAGGCGTCTCTGAAATTTACTGTACGAGGAGAAAGAGGAGGAGGATGGCCTGGCTAGGCAAGGAGTGGCCATTCAACAGCTTGAGGAACTGAACAGAGCAGAGACTTTTCTGTGTCTGGTGCGGGAGGGGGTCAATGCAAGATGTGAAGTGCTGCTGTCCAGTTCAGTTTGCTATGTACAAAGGAGCAGCTTTGAATTTATAAATACTGAGAGGAAGAGTCAAACTGGTTGACTTGACTTGCGTATTAGTGCTTTGTGTGGCTAAAAGGTGAGCACTGGGCCCCAGTGCGCGGGGGCCAGAGTCCACAGGTAGACACTGAAATTAGAGTAATATTTCCCCTGCTTCACAGGGACATGATAAGAATTACAAATGGAGGGGGAGGGATGAATGAATCAGATACAATGGAACCTCGGTTAACAAACAGCTCAGTTAACACAAAAATCGCATAGCAAAAGGAAATCCATAGAAAATAGTGGCTTGGTTTACGGAATTTCTTCTCGAATGATTAATTGGTTTTTAATGCATTCCTATGAGAAACTACATTTTGGTTAAAGTATTTTGGTTTTCAGTGCATTCCTATGGGAAATTGCATTCAATGTATTCCTACGGGAAATTCAGTTAATGTAATTTTCACTGTAAGAAACATCCTGAAGAATGCATTAATTATGTTAACCAAGGTTTCACTGTATTCAAAAGCACTACATAAAAGCTAAGACATGGTTCCACAAGTCTTAGTGTTATCTGATTTTTAGTGTTATCCGATGCATGTTAAAATCCTATGGGATGGATTGGATAACGTTAAAGCTCCATAGAGATACATTGTAACCGCACAGGCTTTAGCGGTTGTTATCTGATCCATCCCATAGGACCTTAACGTTATTTGATCCAATTCTCCTCCCCAGATTACTTAACATTATGCGATTTTAGCGTTATCCGAGGTAAACGTTATCCGAAGTATTACTGTATTATCTAAGTGGGCTTCATCATTACTTTTATTATGAAAGGCTTTGAGCCAGTCAAGATAGTCCAGTTGCCTTAAATGTGCCTCCATCAAACATACCATCAAGCTATGTCACTCAGTTGGTAGGTTAACAGTTTGAGACCCGAGTGATGCACAATGGAGTGAACTCCCATCTCTGTCCCAGCTCCTGCCAACCTAGCAGTTCAAAAACAAGAAATTGTAAGTAGATAAATAGGTACCGCTTCAGTGGGAAGGTAACAGTGTTCCATGCACTCCAGTGTCTAGTTGTGCCTGCCACATGACCACAGAAACGTCTGCAGACACAGAGCTTAGAGCTTTTACCTTATTCACATAGTTCCTCTGGGAAAAAAATCTAGTCTAATCAAGTTGTGGGTGAGAATAGATTGTGTGTTTGAGAGAAGGAGGGAGGGAGGAAGGAGAGAGAATTTGGGGTGGGGGAGAGATAGACACTCACACGTACAAAAGTTATCAATGTTAGAATAGTAGTGAGGAGACAAGACCAAAGTAAAATATCCTTACACAGAGACTTTTGATGCAAGCATATCTTTGTTGCTCATGTTTTCCATTATGAATGAGTGATGGAGGCGGTTAACTTATTTGATATTGAATATGTAAGTATAAGAAAATCATCAGATCAAGCCTGTGTGAATCATAGAATCAGGCATAAAAGAAAAGGCTTTTTGTTACCTTCACATAATCACAAAAGCAGAGCCTTTTATTTGCTCACCTACACTTGCTCAAGTGTGTCAATTACTCCTAATTAGGCTAATTTTTGTCACACACAAAGTAATAGAGAGGGCTGTCCCAACCCCCTCCCTTCCTCTTAATGGGTTTTTCTTTGGTTTTCTCTTGTCATATAGATTCGATTGTTGGGTGGTCATTTCTTAAATGACTTAATGTGCTTGACTCACAATAATTAGTGTTGTGTTTTTTTCTGGATTAATCCTTGATTGCCTCACACAAATACATTAATGATTAGTTATTTCTGTGTCACTGATTCTGGAAGAGCTGCCTAAACTAGTGTTTAAACATGCAACAATATTGGTGTACAAGGGAGTCCTGCCATGTTTAACTATTTCTCTTGAACAAGTGAGATTAAAACTAATTACTTTTCAATTAGACTTACCCAGCTATTCCAGTATAATGACCTAAAAGGTACAAATGAGCCACTTGCAAAGATTTGGTTTGTGCTATGGAGAATGAACCAAATGTCTTTACTCTAATTTCATTATTCTTTTCATTGTTTTTTGTCCCCTAGCATATGTGATGAGCTTTCGTAGTCATAATGTAACTAACATTTAAGTCAGTTATCTCTGTCTCCTTGTTCCTCTGCCTAATGGTTGGCTCTTTGAGTTGAAAAGTTAGAGGGACAGTATTTATATCGAAATACTGGTGATCCTTTGCAAGTCAGAATCATTTCAAAGTTCTCTGTGGTCATGACTATAGTTTTTGGAGAGTTTTAGCTGTGTTTCCTACTTTGTCAGTGGGTTAGAATCCAGTATTTCCAAACCTTTGGCTTTTGAACTTCAATTCCCAGAAACCGTCAGTTTCCGAAAGCACTGATCAGCCAATGTACTAACTTAGGCTTCTGGGAATTGACATCACCAAGTGGGGCATGGGCCCCACTTTGGGAAACACTGAGTTAGATAGATGACTATTTGGGTTCCTTCTGATTCTAGAATTCGTTGGTTCAAATAATTGTTCCTCAAATGTGAAACAACAGGACCCTCCACCATGACTCCCAGCTACATGGCAGTGTACTGCTATTTAGAAGTGAACTAAGATTATGATTATGGACAATTACAGTACAGTCAAACCTCACATAAAGAGCGCCTCACTTAAAGAGTAACTTGCTTAAAGAGCAGAACTTTCTCTGAATGGTTGCTTCGCTTAACAAATAAAACCAACCAAAAACTCACTTAACAAATAAATCGGGGTTCACAATCCCCCCCACAATTGGTCATTTACAATGGTGTTTCGCTTAAAGAGCAAACTCGCTTAAAGAGCAATCCTGTGGAACGCATTATGCTCTTTAAGCGAGGTACAACTGTACATCTGTCGTCCCCCCCTCAAAGAGAAGACAGACTGTTTAACCCAGGGGTACCCAAACTATGGCCCAGAGGCTGGATCCGGTCCCCAGGCTATAGTTTGGGCACCCCTGAACCATGTGACCGGCCCATGGCCCAAAAAGTTTGGGCACTCCTGGTTAACAAAATACCTGTTTTCCAAAAGATTGTTGATAATTTAACTATATGTCTTGTTATGTGATTTCTAGCTTTTTGTCACTATTCGCCTATTGTTTCAGCCCTATAGACACTAAATTTTTTACAACCATTTCCTCTGCAGGGAACCCTGGGGACTGTGTTTGCAAGAGGATTACTTCTGTGGGAAGGGACCATAACTCAGTGGTAAAGAGGCAGGTTTGCAGGAAGAAAGTCCTCAAGTTCAGTCACTGACATATCCTGGCTGGCCTGAAAAAATGTCTTAAAAACTAGAGCACTATTGTATGTAAACAATACTGGGTTAAATGGACTCTGACATGGTACAATTTGTAGAAGTGGTATAAGTGGAAGGTTGTGGGTTTTTAAAACATCAATAGTGCCAAACAAACATAACAAATACGTATTTCCATTCCTCTTGGCAGATGTTTTATCTTCTAATGTACAGTAAGAGAAGCTGTTCAAGGTTAACCCACTTCTTCCTCAGTACCTGTGTTGTTATGTATGCTGTTTTGAGTACTGTTCCAGTTTCTTGCAACCAACCACACCAAAGGAGCAGTCAGTTTGTCATCTCCCCCTCTCATTTAAAAGATGCATTAACCTTCTCTCCTCTCACAAATTAACCTTTACAGTCTTGTTGATTAGTTCAACCCTGTCATTTCCTCATTTTTTTATTGTTCTCTTTTGACAGTTTGTTTACTAGAAAAAATGGAGCTTGTGTAGAGAAGCAATCAGTAGGAAAGCAACAAATATACATAAGCACACTACCACTAATGGTTCCATCTAACAAGCAAGCTTCAGATGACAGGATAGATTAAATGCTTTTTCAGTGCATAACCTTCAGATAGGTTGCAGTTGCATCATGGGGTACTGAGAACAAATTACATCCCTTCTTGTTGTTTTGTTGTTGTTGTTCAGTCGCACAGTCAAGTCTGATCTTTTGCGACCCCATCGACCACCACATGTCAGGCTCCTCTGTCATCTGCCATCCTCCATTGTCGACCCAGATCTTCGCCCACTGCACCAATGATGCCATTTATTTCTTTATTGGACTTATACCCTGCCCATCTGGGATGGACTCCCACTCTGGGCAGCTTACAGTATTAAAAAAGCTAAACAAACACCATTAAGACAATAAAACAACTACCACTCACCTAATCAAAATCAGAGTCAAGGACCCCAAACTCTTGTGACAGAAAGGCAATGGGAGGGTCTAGCCACCTCATTCTCTGCCACCCCCTTTCCTTTTGCCTTCAATCTTTCCCAGCCTTTTCCCAGGGCCTTCTCCAATGAGTCCTCTCTTCTCATTTGGTGGCCAAAGTACTTGAGCTTCAGCTTCAGTATTTGTCCTTCCAAGGAGCAGTCAGGGTTGATTTCCTTTAGGATGGACTGATTTGATCTCCTTGCAGTCAATGGGACTCTCAACAGTTCAAAGGTGTCTATTCTTCTGTGCTCTGCCTTCCTTATGGTCCAACTCTCATAGCCATACATTGCTCCTGGGAAGACTATTGCTTTAACTGTGGACTTGTGGCAGGATGATTTCTCTATTTTTTATTATGCTGCCTAGGTTTGCCATAGCTTTCCTCCCAAGAAGTAAGTGTCTTTATTTCATGACTCCAGTCACTGTCTGCAGTGATCTTAGATCCCAAAAGGGTAAATCACATCCCTACCTGTGATTATTATTTCTTTGCATGCAGAAGCAAGTTTTATGTTGTTTGGGGTCAAGTCCCTATGCAAAAGCATCTAATTCAACATCTAAAGCCGTTCGCCATATTGAAAACTAGTCAAGAGAACCTAAATCAAAACACTGGCTGAAATCATGTTGGTGCAACTCCAAGTGTGAAACTGTAATGATGTCTTCATCACTGGCAAATAACCATTGATTAAAAGTGATTTTGATGTGCATATGATTTATACACCATGTAGTGCAGTCACATTCACCCCAGAATCCCCAAAGGAAGCCTTACGTCAGTTGTATGTTTGCTGCTGATAATGATATCACTGTTGCAAAACTGCACAGCAGAATTCACCCAATGGATCTCAACAGCTTAAGGATAATTACTTCTCATTTAATAAGTCTCACTTTTAATACGCCTCGCAGAATAAAAATGCTTTTACCTGTCTCCCAAAAGGATTCAGGTGTCACGATTAGTTAGATTTCCTGGGGGAGGGTGTTTGTCATAAACTGAGCTTCGTGGTCTACTCAGAGTCTTAGTGAACTAGATTTTGTATGGTGGTGGTAGTGCGCTCCCAGAGAGATCACTTGCATGAAATAATAGTTTTGTGTTCAATAGAATGATGGTTGTTGAATACAAACCACAAAGCAAAGGAAACCTGACAACATTCATTTGTATGGCAAGTACACAAAAGTCTCCAGATATTTGTGCACCCAAGGAACTGCAGCAATAGGTTAGAACAGTGTTTCCTAACCTTTGGTTTTTGGACTTCAATTCCCCCAAAGCACTGATCAGCCAATGTACTGACTTAGGCTTCTGGAAATTGAAGTCTCCCTGTGTAGCGTATGCCCCACGTTGGTAACCACTGGATTAGAAGAAAAGGTGGGACTGCAGTGACTCAAGTGGTTAACATGCTGAACTTGATGACTTGAAGGTCTGTAGGTCAGCAGTCTGAGACCTGAGTACTGCATGACGAGTGAGTTCCTGTCTCTGTTCCAGCAGGGCTGTTGATTTTACATACTTTCTTCTCTAATACTGCTAGAATATGTAAACAAAGTAAGCACAACACTATGGCATTAGAGGTTGACTGGGGAAGCATAACCCCACTTTTGGCGGCTGGGAAAGTTCCCTTAAGGATACTACAGATGCAAGCAGGAGGAGAAGCTCATTCTGTCCTGCACCTCACTCTTTGTGACCTGTGATGAGAACACAAATACTGTATAAGACTTTCAAAACTAAGAGAGGCTTGACATAACATCTGGGAATCATTCCTGACCTTCCCAAATGCTTCAGTTTGTATAACCGCTAAGGGAGGAGGCTCCCAATAGGAAAGTCTCCTAGATTACATTTTTATGTTCATGAAAGAAGCCTTGCTAGCAGCTCTTAAACCAGGGGTGCCCAAAAATTTTTGGCCATGGGCCGGTCACGTAGGTCAGCAGGCTGGTCATGTGCTTCCTCCTTGCAATCTGTTTTGCAGCAGGATAAGATAGATTTTAAGTTGCTATTTTCTCTGCTTAAACCAGGGGTGCCCAAACTATGGCCCATGTGCCAGATCTGGCCCTGACACCAATTCATCCGGCTATCACCGCTCTCGTCACTCCTGGAAACAGAAGTAAAACACGCCCTTATGGACATGTTTACTTCCGCTTCTAGGAACGACGAGGGTGGCGTGGGCTGGATGAATTTGTGTTGGGGGCCAGATCTGGCATGTAGGCTGTAGTTTGGGCACCCCTTTCTTAAACTATGTGGAGTTTGTGCAGGAGAAGGCAATTTCTGAACTACACTCGATCCCAACAGCTTCAGAGCTTCAGGGTTCCAAAGCATCACCTTTGATGATGTCTACAAATATACTGGCAGTTGATAAACATGTTGTATGATTGGCAGAATATCCTCCTGCCAAACTGTACAGGTAGAAAATTGGGGCAGCAACATTTGTATTAAATTGAACTTTCTTAGCAATTCTTAGGGACAGCCCAAATATTAGAATAGTCTGCTATAGAATTCTTCACCATTTCAACACACACAACTGAAATGCTGTCTTTGTGTTTGCAGTGTGTGGGACACACTGTGATGTTAAAATCAAAACAATGGGCTGTTTGGGCTATAAGCAATTATGACATCTGCTGCCATCCTTCCTATCTGATTTTAATAACACTCTTCAGGGAAAGCAGGGAGTGGATTTTCTCTGTAACAATGCATTGTTGTGAGCTGTCCCTGTAATTACTTTGGGGTGGTTTAGTCTTGAGGCAATTGAGATCTATTAGTTTTACAAAAGCCCAGCTTCTGGTGAAGAGGCAAACTACTATGATGTATATGTGACTATGGCTCAAGAGAACTGCCTATATTTATAACACGATGGATGTGTGACTCTGTGGACAGTCATTATAAGCACATGGACTTCAAAATTTACCAGGGAAAGTCTCAGGTAATGAATATAATGCTTGGATTAGTTCATATAATAGAAAACTGTTACATCAAATTTTAGCAAACACAGCAACAATAGATAATGTGGATTCCACAGAATTTCAGTGCTCAATGCAGTGGGGCAACATCTCATATGCCTCCTACATCTGGAAGTTGTCCATCTCAGAAACGCATCGAATTTGGTGGCTAGAAATTGTAACTGACAGAGTAGAGAAGTGATGGCCAATGTTGGTGCTCCAGATGTTCTTGGACTTGAATTCCCAGAAGCCCTGATCAGCAGGAGTGCTGACTTGGGCTTCTGGTAATTGAAGTCCAAGAATACCTGGAGTGCCAAGTTGGCCATCACTGCAACAGAGGGTCAAAGTGTACCCCTCCAGCTATTGTCAAACTGCATCTCCAAACACAATGGTGAGAAATACTGGAAGTTTTCTAATGTATATCTGGCCTAGGAAGACAATGTGTAGCTTCCATGAAAAGTCTAACTTTGGCGTTGCCACTCAAATGACTCAAGTAGGAAGATGGGAAAGAAGCTTCCTTAGAGACGCTGAAAGAATATCTGCCAGGTAGAGCTGACAACATTGAACCAAAGTGACCAATAAAAAAAACATGGAAAGCAGGAAAAACACAAGCAAACGGACAAATCCATTTAATAGCAGCTACTTACAGGACAATCCTATCCAGTTCTCCCTGAAGTTTCCTGTGAAGTTTAGCAGGTCTTGCTCCTAAGTACTTTTGCACAGGATTAAAATATAAATCTGATGATAATGTGTGTGAGAAATAACTATTGACAAACTCAAAAATAAATCAATAAAATAAACCGGGGCCTAGCAGTCATCAATAAATTCTGTTTTCTGCTTGGTTTTCATTGATAGGATACAGGTTGGTTCCTTTTTTTAAAGTGCCAATGTTGGGGTTTAATTGCTGAGATTTGGTTTTCAATTTCCCAAGATGTTTTAAACCAAAGGATTCAAGTCTAGTTAGATTTGAGTTTATTTTGCTTGTCATATTTTAACAACAATTGCGCTCATCCCACACGCTAGCAAGGTGATGCTCAAGATAATACAGGATAGACTGCAGCAGCACGTGGAGAGAAAATTACCAGAAGTGCAGGTGGGGTTCAGAAGAGGCAGGGGGACTAGAGACCACATTGCCAACATACGTTGGATCATGGAAAAAACAAAGGAGTATCAGAAACAAAACTACTTCTGTTTCATTGATTACACTAAGGCTTTTGACTGTGTAGACCACAACAAAATGTGGCAAGTAATTAAAGAGATGGGAATACCAGAGCACCTTATATACCTCATGAGAAATCTGTACATGAATCAAGAAGCAACAGTTAGGACAAAATACAGAAAGAAAGAGTGGTTTGGATTAGGAAAAGGAGTAAGACAAGGCTGCAATTTGTCACCCTGCTTATTCAATTTATACACAGAGCACATAATGCACAATGCAGGGATGGAGGAATCACAATTTGGGGTCTTAAATTGCTAGGAGAAACATCAACAATTTGAGATATGCAGATGATACCACCCTAATGGCAAAAAGTGAAGAGGACTTTAAAAAGCTCCTGATTAGGTTGAAAGAAGAAAGTGAAAAAGCTGGCTTGAGACTCAATAGCAAGAAAACCAAGATAATGGCAACAGGCCCTCTCAGTCCCTGGAAAATAGATGGGGAAGAAGTAGAAGCAGTGACAGATTTTACTTTCTTAGGATCTAAGCTCACTACAGATGGTGATTGCAGCCATGAAATAAAAAGGCTACTGATTCTTGGGAGGCAAGTGATGAGAAACCTGGGGAACATAGTTAAAAGTAGAGACATCACATTGCAAACAAAAATTCGTCTAGTCAAAGCAATGGTATTCCCAGTGGCAATGTATGGCTGTGAGAGCTGGACCATAAGGAAAGCTGAGCACAGAAGAATAGATGCCTTTGAGATGTAGTGTTGGAGGAGAGTTTTTTGAGAGTCCCCTGGACAGCGAGGAGAACAAATAGGTCAATCGTAGAAGAAATCAACTCTGACTGCTCCTTAGAAGGTGAAATAGTGAAGATGAAGCTAAAGTACTTTGGACATCAAATGAGAAGAGAGGATTCGCTTGAGAAAGCCTTGATGCTGGGAAAGGTGGAGGGCAAAAGAAGAAGGGGTGGCCAAAAATGAGATGGCTAGATGGTATTGTAGACACAATGGGCACAGAGCTGAGCGAGTTGAGGAGGATGGTGGAGGACAGAAGTGCCTGGCGGACAGTGGTCCATGGGGTCGCAAAGGGTCGGAATCGACTGTGCAACTGAACAACAAAAATTTTAACAATGTTCCCATTTATGTGTTGGCCTTGAGTTATAGTTAAGAAAGTCACTTTTCCAAGCATATGTAACATTATTGGTGCCATACAAAAAATAAAAAGCAGCCTTTTTTGGTACCGAATTTAGATTTTTGTTAAGATGTGATCAGAAGTATGTACGGTTGTTGCAGATCATAGCTCTGTGTGAAGCCAAAAGCAAAGTAAGGCCTGGCTCAATGTGTAGAATATGCTGCTGCTCAAGCTTTGTTCTAGGGTCATGTAATCAGAAGCTATAACACTGCGTTCTGCAGGATTTCCAATTCTTACACAGAACACGACAGGCAGGATTACTGATCATTGCTAAATAAACCATGCACACTGAGAACCCCTCTAGGAACATTGGGATAAAGTGGAAAATAATAATTGAGAGAGACAGAAATCTACACATGCGTGCACCCTCTCTTGCGCTTGCTCTCTTGCTCTCTCCTCTAAACAAAACACACTGTACCTGAGCCAGGTGAGCAGGTAGAGTGGAAGGAAATTGAGCCACCAACCACATCCCCAACAAAACTAAGGTGGGAATGCAAGAAATTGTGAATTCTGAGTGGCAATGATGTAATTAAACTACCCTTTCCCAAAAAAACAACTAGGGAAACAGAAATTTGAGTCTATCCTTACTGTTGGTTCCATGTTGATGCAGGGAAACGTAATTAAATGTGCATGGATCATTCCTTTGTAATTGCTGGGCAATTGTCCAGGACTGCCCCTACTGTTAGGTCAAATTAAGTGAACCAGCCTACCTCAGTGTGACAGATGCTGAGGCATGATTAAAGGGCAGGAGAGTATATTCTAGTATTTTGGTTCTTAATTTATATTACCATAGGAGGTGCTGTTTGGATTGGCTATCCTCATAGCAATCTTCGGCTATGAAGATTGTCCTGGTAACCATATATTGCAGTGGCCTTCTATCTGTCTTGCGTATTGCAGCATGACACCCATACCACTGATCCAGTTCTGTGAGTTACTTTCTGTTCCTGGGCCCTTTTGGCACACAAAGTCCTCCTCAGCTCCAAGCCAGTATTGATGAAGCTGCTGCCCTCCATCAAGAGTGATTGAAGTGAGATTTAATCCACTTGGGGACCATCACCCTTCCCTGTGGACTTCTCCACCCAAAGCCATTAGTCCTCAGGTTTGCCAGGTTAGTTAACCACTGCCTGATGATCGGCGTTGAGTCACTAGCAGTATGGTCTACTCTGTTTCCATAGCAGAATACCTTGGCCAGACCAGGATTGCACCCCTACCTTTTACTTATTTGAGTACAGGATGAGTGACATAGCCCTCAAATGTTGAACAATGCTTCTGTGCTGCAAAAAAATAGGAAAATGAGAAGTGCCATGCTGCCTGAAGCCATTTCAACATTCTGTTTTGCACAGTTGAAGCCCCCTTTCCAAATAACTGGGGACAATGTCCTCTCTTAGATTATTCCCCAGTGATTTACTTCCAGAGGCATAGTGTGGAGGGAGCATGTAGTATTTATGGACTAGTAGGCACCGACACCTTTATCCTCTCCACCATAAATTTGTTTAATCCATTTAGATGGTAATATTCTGTAATAATGAATTCAAGGCACAGTGTGCCAGATGTCAGTGTTCTGTATTCTTCCAGGTCAAAGCAGTAGAACCTGCCAAAAAGTTTAAATCTTCCCAAAGGGCTATGAAAAGAGGATTAAACCAAGCAGAGCTGGACACCTGCAGAAGATAATACACACCTTCACACTCCTTTTTTTGCCTTCCTGCTCTTGTTGGAAGCTGGAGGTGTCAGGAAAGATGGACAAATGTTTTGTTTTCTCTGCATGGGTAGAAGCAAAGACCTAAAGCATGATTAACATTAGTCAAGTTTCACTCACTCACATATATCTCACATTTCTCCTCTGTAGGGCCCAAGGTAACTGAACAATATACATTTAAAAACCCAAGTCCTACTAAAAAAAGTCCCACACAAATAACCCAAAATCTGTTGCTTGCCTGGTGGCGCAGTGGTTAAACTACTGTCCTGCAAGCAAAATGTTGTGAGTTTGATCCTGACCAGGGATCAAGGTTGACTCAGCCTTCTATCCTTCCAAGGTCGGTAAAATTGTACCCAGCATGTTTGGAGCAAAATGCTAATTCAGTTGTGAACCACCCAGAGAGTTCACTATACTATGGGGCAGTATACACGTGTGATTGCTTTGTTCGGCTTGGCTTGGCATTGTAAATCATACTCAAGTAGTCCTATTGAATCAACCTCATGGGTTCTGCAGTGGATCAGTGGTTAAGAAGCTCACCTTGTTAGCTGGAAGGCTGGCAAGTCGGCAGTTTGAGACCCAGGTGCTGCATGATGGATTGAGCGCCCATCTCTCTCCCAACTCCTGCCAACCTATCAAATCAAAAGTAAGAAAGTTGTTGTTGTTGTTCAGTTGCACAGTCGATTCCAACCCCCTGCAACCCCACGGACCATTGCACACCAGGCACCCCTATCCTCCACCATCCTCCTCAAACCGCCCAACTCTATGCCCATTGCATTCACAATGCCATCTAACCATCTCATTAGAAATTGCAAGTAGATAAATAAGGACCACTTTGGTGGGAAAAGATCTTGGGGACATGAAAGGAGCCTCATTCGGGCATCACCTGAGCAGTTTCTCCAGCAAAAAATCCTTTCAACCCAAAATAATTTCTGACATCGTCGGCATCAGCGTCATTACCCCACAGGTTCTATTAATTCAAATGGGCCAACTCTAGTTGTAACTTATTTGTTTATTTTGTATAGCAGAATACAGCATCACTAAGCTAAAATAAGAACATTAAAATAATAAATTCTGCAAAATTTTAAAACATGCAACTTACTTTAGTGTAGTAAATTTCAGGTAGAGTAGACCTATTTAAATCAATGGAACTTATGGAGGAATTGTCTCACTACACTCTTATTTACCCAAGCAACAGGATTTGGGTTAATACATTTCAACATTGAATCAATACCAAGTAAATTATTAGATTAAAACAACTATATAATGAGTACAATTTTAAACAATTTAAAACCAGTTTAAACCATTTGAGTACAATGGAGGCAAAATAAATAATAATAATAACGTGCCATCACATTGATTCCAACTTATAGCAGTGCTTTCTAAAGTGCTCACAAGTGGTTTACCAACCCCTTCTTCTACTATTGCTCTGAGAATATGCAGCTTGCTGAAGTCTAGACAATCTGGCTCTTTTGGCGGGAGACACAAAGGGGACTCAGAATCCTGACCATGGGTTCTTCAGCCAGGTACCCAATTCAATGAACTATCTTGCCAGACAGCAAAATGAACTCTGTCGTTAAAAGGGCCTTATCAGTGACCAAAGTCACGTTGGGGGTGGATGGGGAATGTCTGCAACCAGCCAGTGGAAAGACAGAAAGGACTAGGTCATCCTGGTCTTCCTCAAAAGAGATTTCTATAACCTTGGAAGCAGCTGCTGAGAATTCCCTGTCTCTTGTTTTCAGCAATTTTGCCTATTAGAGTAGTGGATCAGAGAGAAAGGCCTATGCTGAAGATATTAAGACTCAGGTGGGCTTATGTCAAAAGAATTGACCCTTCCGATAGCCTGGACTCAAGACAAATAGGACTATATAGGTCAGTGATGGCCAACCTTGGCACTCCAGGTGTTCTTGGGCTTCAATTCCCAGAAGCCCAAGTCAGCACACCTGCTCATCAGGGCTTCTGGGAAGTGTAGTTCAATAACATCTGGAGTGCTAAGGTTGGTTTAGGTCAGGAATTCCCAACCTACGGCCCGTGGGCCAGGTCTAGCCCATGGCACCAATTAATCTGGCCTGCAGTGAGGACCTAGCCACTGCCAGAAGCTCCCGCTGCCACTGGAAATTCCAAAAACACAGCAAAAAATAAATAAATACAAAAATGCAGCAAAAATGTGCCACCAGAGGGCCCTGCCGCCGCCACAAGAAGCTGCGGAGGCTGCAAAAGCAGACAAAAAAAGAGCCACGATTGCACCCACTGCCACCGCTGACACCAGAAGTGATGGGAGGAACCACAGCTCCAGCCTGCTCACCTGTGTGTGTGTGTGGGGGGGGTGACCAGCCCCCGGCGGGAAAAGGTTGACCACCCCTGGTTTAGGTCATCCCCATCAATTTAAATAGTGTCCAGAAGCAGTCCTTAAGCCAAATTTCTTCATATTCAACATTTGCCTGTGCTAGGTGGGAATGTTAGAAGTTGTAGTCCAATACATCTGGAGAATGACTGGAGAAAGGGCCCTACCAAAGGATACCTGGACAGAGAACTGTTTTTTCCATGTCTGAATAGATAAGAGTCTCCCTACCCTTCAATGTTTGGAAACAAAGTAACTTGTTGCATTACTCATATTTTTGTGGGCTTTAAGGTGCGTTGCTTTCCTAGGGATTAAAAAAGGATTAATAAAAGAATTAGAATTAATAAGAAAGTTGGCAGCATTCTGCCAAAATGTCTGAAAATGCTGATAAAAGTATCTGTTGAGTTATTTGAGGATGTTATTTTTGGAAAGTCGCTTCTTTTAGGTCATCCAAGCTGTGCATGTGACAACCCTGCATCACAGAAATTACACAGAAATGAACATTGAAATTAATGGTTTAATTTGGCTAGCTACATAGTATAATCAATTCCAAGGGTACTCCCCCACCCCTGCTGCCTTCCAAACAGACTAGCTACTGCAGAATAGACAGAGAACTAATCCAAATATGTCCAATTGTGACTTTGCCACATAGGTACCAGAATGCTTTGGACCTTCCATGTAATACTTTTTGGAGTGGGTAGCCATGTTTGCCTGTGCAGACATATCAGACAAGAAGAGTAAGCAAGCAAGCTAGTAAGTAAAGGCAAAAAAGCATTTATTAAGTCTTTGATGTACCAGAACATTTTTGTCTTTACTATATTTTTTGTTTTTACTTTAGTTTTGTCTCTTGGACTATCAATTCTGAGTTGTTGTTTTTTGCTGTTCATCTCCACCAATAAAATTTTGTGGACCTAAAACTATGACTGGTAGGGCCAACATCAGTGAAAAGATAGAAGACGTCATCAGCATGAGTAGGAACCAACCTCAGGGTGATAGTGGACATTTCAAACAAAGATGCCTCTTGGCCATAGACAAGGCAGAATCAGGTCTTCTCCCCATCTTCCTCCTTAATTACTGTAACAATACCTAAGCAGAAGTTGGGGTCGGCGGCAAAGTAATATGGTGGTACTTGCAAAGGGGACAACTGTGATCACTGCCATGACTATTTGACAACCAACCAACCTACCTCCTGACCATGAGAATTACTCTGATGACCCAAATAGATTTTGTTGTATCCTTTTTTCCCCTTCAGCTCAAGTTCTTATCTGCACCAGACGAGAATAATAGTTGTTTACGGAGTTGTGGCGAGGATCACAGAGATGTAATGCTTTCTCACCACTCTAAAAAAAAGTTCCATGCAACCATTAAGTATAGTATTTAACACAATCCATGTCATTTCTGTCTGCAGAACCCCATATAGGCTGCTCTGAAGGGAGCTCAGTGCCATCATGTCAACGTCATCACCCACATCACTGGGATTAGAGGGAGAAGGAGCAAAGATAATCCTCTTCCACTAGGAGCAATTCCCAGCCACCCCCAAGACCCAATTCCCTGCTGAGATGACAAGCTGGTTTTAAGGAGCCAGGCTTTCCTTTATTGCTTCCCCTATCAGATTACAGACAGGCTGTGGGGTGAGAGTGTGGGGAGGAGAGATGCTATTTTTAGAAGCCTGTTTTCTAAAAATAGCTCAGAGATGTGTGGAATTGCGTCACAAGAGGTAATTTTATCCCCATTTGGCCTGTCAGGCCCCCCTCTTGCCCCTTACCTTCCTTTCCAGAAAGGGTGAATACAAAAGGAGGGAGAGAGAGTGAGGACACAGGGTCGGCAAGTTCAGACTCAGCCAGAAAAAGAAAGAGGAGGTAAGACATCACCAAAATATGGAGGGTGGACCATGGAAGTCTCAGATCTTAGCACCTGAGATTAAAGTTTTGTCCTCTGATATTATTATTGTTCATCTCAACTAGACTAGATCCATTGACATCAATGGGACTCCCCAGATTGGTAACTAACAGATTCTACTCACTTTGGTGGGGCACTTCTAGGTGGGGTTAAAGTTGGATTTAATCTATTGCTGTTATTTGCAAAGAAGGTGGCACATCCAGCAGTGCTACAACAGTAATACTACTCTATACTACTCTAGTGCTGGTTTTAGCTGATGATTAAATCCCAGGAACTGGTTCTGTCATCAATGAGTAACTCTACTTCAATTGAGTTCCAGCAGTACCACCCAGTGGCCAATAAGGATAACTGAAGTGTTGGAAAAATCATTTGGCAACCTGAGATCACTTGGCCCTTGAAATTGGGAGGCATGGATGAAACATATTCCACTTGGTTTACTTCTCCATCTTCAACAATGAGAAGGACCACCATAGAAGCAATGGTGATTTGTTATGGTTGTCCTTGTTTTTCCCAATGCATCATCCTTCAGGTGAATGGTGGGAATTGCAGTCCAACATCTCTGAAAGGTACCAGGTTGGGGGAATGTGTCTTGAGTCTTTATTGCTGCCGCCACTGCTAAATTCTGGGATAGACTAAGGTGAGAAAATTACTTTTCTAGACTACTTTTCCAGAATTCTCCACTTTGCATTGTCAGTGGCCATCATAATTGGGTGATTTTGAGAGCTACAGTTAAAAGAAAGGATCCCCCCCCCCCAAGATTTGGGTTCTGCTTGGGTCCCCAAATATTCTTGAATTACAGCTCCCAGAAATCTTGGTCAGCACAGCCAATGGTGGAGTCTTCTGGCAGCTTTTGTCTATGAACATCTGGGGACCATTGCTACAGATAATAAGTTAAAGTCTCTTTGTGTTGTGTACCTTTCCCACAGAAAATGCCTTCCCTTCAGCCCCAGATGTTTAAGGCTGTGTGCATTTTACTTACTAGTGAATGAAAGGTATTCTGGGCATGCTCAATGATACTTTTATTATCACACATTCCCAATCTGATCTCTGGGCCTGAAAGAAATTCTCTGAGCCATAGCACAAATTAGTACAGCTCAATATATTTTTGAAGGACAAATAGCATGAAGCAGACCCAGAGGAAGGTGGAGAGATAACATCAAATAAATACTACAAAAACACCGTATAGCAATTTTTTCGTACAACAACAAGCCTCATGGAACCGATTAAAATTGTTGTATGAGGTACCACTGTATCTCCTTTGACACCCAAAGGGGTAAAAGAAGAAGAAGAAGAAGAAAAAGCAGCAGCAGCAGCAGCTCATGGAATCCACCAGACAACACCACTAGTAGATTCTGGATTTTAGAGTATAAAAAATCTTTTCAAAGCTATACAAATTTTCCTGTGCTAGGGAATTAGTGCAAGAGTGCCACAGGAATACATGATATGTCCCTTGTTTTAAAGATCTTTGTTCACAGAGCACTTAAAATTCCTTCTTTCTGGCTGCCAATCCCTAAAGCTGTATTTTTGAAACATAGCAACTTTCCTCATGTTTCAAAGTTCTCAAGGACAAATATGGCCAAGACCATAAAAAAATCAACAATGATCTATTAAAACTTGTATAGGGCTATCCTTTAAAAGATTAATGCTGGCCACTGAAAATTTGATGATGGCTAATGAAAATTTAATGCTGTTACCATAACCTAGCTCAAGCAGAGATTGCAGTAAAAAAATATTTTAAATTTGTAACAGAGTCAGAGGCAGTAGTTACAAAAAACTTGTTGATCATAATTGAAGTACTACATAGTATGAGTCATCACTCTCTCACATAATAAATAAATGATGTATCAACATATTACTAATTAGCTTTCATTGTCAACTGATCTTCTGGTAACTCATCCAAAGTTTTAGCTTAATTTGTGTTACTATACCGTTCAAATGTATAGAGAGAATTTCTGATTTATTATTCTATTGTAGACTTACTGCATTTTACTGTGTTTTATTGAAATTGTACCCCACTTTTAAGTTCATTGTGGACATTCAATTTTATTAATTAATTAAATTGACTGAACAAACAAAAAATGCTAACTAGCCAAAGACAGACAAGAAGTGATACTAAAGGCATTAATTGAAGAAGTGTGTTTCTTCATAATTAATAATGGAAATTGCAAAAAGGGCCAGTATCTTCTTTGATAGATGTAGACTCAATGGTTTGATAAAAGTGGATTCAATGGTTGCAGCCAATTAAAGAATTTCTTCTTTGATTTCAAGGTATGCATAGTTCACAGGGGAACCATTCAATTATCACCAGTCTGTTGTTGTTGGTGATATCACGTTTGCTATACCATAGCAAGAGCAATTTAAATTACACTAACATACTGTCCAACAATGCTTAGTGCACTGTCTTGGCTGTTCACAATTTAATTAAAATTTTGCCCCCAACATGCTGGGTTGTAACGACCTCAGAAGGATGGAAGGCTGAGTCAACCTTATCCCCATCAGGATCGAACTCACAACATTTTGGCTGCAGTACAGAAGTTTAACCACTGCGCCACCAGGACTCAACATGGGGATACGTGTACTAGCCAAAATGTTATTGCATGGAATGTTTCTGTTCCATTTTCTATCTAGCCGGCTATCCTTTTCTCTCAAAAGTACCATTTCAATTTAATGCATTCTCTAGGACCTTTTGTACTACGAAAATTTTGTAAAGCAAACTTTCCATAGGAATGCATTGAATGCAGTTTTCAATAGGAATGTATTGAAAACCAAAATTTGTTAACTGAAATGCGGTTTCCCATAGGAATGCACTGAAAACCAAGTAATCATTTCTGTAATTTTTTTGTTAACCGAGCCACTATTTTCTATGGATTTCCTTTTGTTATGTGATTTTTGCGTTAACCAAGATTTTAGCAACTGTAGTCCAAAAAAGTAACTTTTAAAAACTCTGTAATGAATAACCACTATGGTGTGGATTTTTAGCTGCACTCTGGCATGTGGGTATGTTTCAATTGAGCAGCCATAACTCTGAGGGAAACCTGCAAGCCTGAAGCTGTTATTAACCACAGAATGCAAATGCTCATTAACTTTAATGAGAGTTTCAACTCAATAGTTTTACACTGTCTTGAAATGCCTAAATCCAACCACATCCATAGTTGGCAATTTTATTTTAATGTTCAGGTGACAAATATATATATATAGAGAGAGAGAGGTTAAGTGACCATTTTATGAGCAGAACTCTCCAGATCTTTTTTCCCCTTTAAAAAACAACAACAGATTCAGGGAGGCCTGATCTGGATCACGTCCACAACATTGTGCATTTGTGTGTTCCCACTTTCCCTAGATCACAGCCTGATTCAGAATGGGATCCCCAGTATCTTTCTAGAGGTACACAGAAAAAGCCTCCTTGAAGATTGTGGTATTCTTGAACCACAATCGGGCATACCTTGATAACGACAACCTTGTGTTGCTGGCTAATATTTCTCACACTAGGTCAGGTGAAAGGAACTGCAGAATGAACTCACCAAAAGGTGCCTTCATTCTGGCATTTTCATGTCTGGCCTAGACATGGAAGAAGTATCCTTCTAGAAGGCATTAAAGAAACACTTTTTCACAGAATGCCTTCACTCTGTCTATATTCTCCTTTATGAAGGCTACTCCCAGACAAAACCTTTACCATTACTAGTTATAAGTAACACAATTACTTCTAACTAATTCTTTTTGGGTAATGAACAATGGAACTAGTAGTTAGAAAGCCACCCTCAGTTCACCTAAGTACTTTTACATGATGATCACACCCAGGGTTCTCAAGGTTTTTGTGTCATAGGCTACTCACCCTCAGACAGCTGAATGGGCCAGACACAATGGCGGTGGGCGCATTTGCCAGGGCCCTAGCCGGGGTTGGGAGGTTGGGGGGCAAACCCCCTCCTGAGCTAACAACCCCTCTCTGTGGTGCCAATGTTATATATGTGAGTGTGACATTGCCCCCCCCCCCCGAAATTTTTTGCCCCTCCTGAAAACTTTTTCAGGCCCCCCCCCCCAATCTAGAATCCTGGCTACAGCCCTGGTGTTTGCACATGCGTGGGCACATCCACTTCAATTTCTGGGGTCGCCGCCATGGGCCAGATGGAACAGCGTCAGGGGCCGGGGCTGGCCTGCAGGCCGTAGGTTCCGGACCCCTGATCAAAACATTACAAATAAAGTAAGCCTTTGAGTTCTCTGGAAATCGTCATCAAGCAAAATGTGGGATAAAGGGCAAATAGTTCAAAATCATTCAAGAACTGGGCCAGATGTGATGGCCACAGCTCATGAAGGTGCCAACAACACAAAATGAAGTCTAGATTCTACATCAAGCAGAATTGACCCAGGTATTTGTCCTGTAGTTTGTAGACAAAAAGTTCACTTCACATCCAAAAAGCCTGAAGCCTCACTTCACATTATTCTAAGCCTCCAACAAGACATTGTGAGACTTCACCTATTTGAGTCTCTCCTATTTGCTTATGCGAGGAGCTTTCCACATGGAAACACCTAATTTCTGTGGCCCATCACAACCCACTCCCAGTTAGCATTAGAAAGGGGATAGGGCACCACACAGGAAGATAGGGAGATTTCAAATACAGTAAAACCTCATATAACACTAAAACTTGGTTCCACAAGTCTTCGTGTTATATGATTTTTAGTGTTATCTGATCCTCTATGGGATCCATAGAGATACATTGTAACCACACAGGCTTTCGCGGTTGTTATCTGAAGCATCCCATAGGATCTTAATGTTATCTGATGCAATTCTTCCCCCCAGATTCCTTGATGTTATGCGATTTTAGTGTTATTCGATACTAATGTTATATGAGGTATTACTGTATTATTCCAGTGCAGAACCTCAGGGCCGCCTTAATCTGTCTATTTTGTCTCAATGTCTTAATCCCTTTTGCAGAATCATGACCATCTTATGTGAAAACTGTAGCAAGCCCGTCAGGAGGAAAGAGAGCTGCATATCTTTTTCCAGACAGGAGCGAAGGACCCCAAAGTCTTTCAGGTGAGAGACATTCCTCTGCTCTTATGCCCTTCCTCCTTAAATGATCCATACGTTAAAGGGAGAATTGTCCCCGCCCCCCAATAATCACTACTAGATTCTGGCTTCAATTCACGTTCTTTGTGTGTGGGAAAAGCAGTGGTGGGCAGCAACAGGTTCGCACCCCCAGGGAGGGTGTGTGTGTGTGTGTAGCAAAATTGGGTGGACTCTGGGCAGGGAGGTGGAGAAATTGTGTAGCCTGCGAGCAGGGGGGTAGCTAAATTGGGTGGCCACGCCCACTTCCCTGCCCTGCCACATCAGGTTTTGTCCATGCAAGTGGTTCAAGGTCTCCTTTGCTCAAAAGCCAGTCGTATCTGACTCCAGGGTGCAGTGCTCATCTCCATTTACAGCCAAAGAGCCAGTGCTGCCTGTGTTTGCAGATGTATACATGGCCATATGGCAGGCATGACATAGGCTCTGCCCATGATGTAGGCTCCACCCACAACATAGGCTCTGCCCACAGTGTGGTAGTGAAAATTTTTGCTGCCCACCACTGGGGAAAACCCTATTTAGGACAAAATGTCATTTGCAGCTTTTGCATCAGTTTAACAAGATCAACCTAGATAGGATGACATTCCATGTTGTTATTTTGTGCAGTCAAGTCGCTTCCAATTTACGATGACCTATGAATTACTGACATTCCATTTTCTCAGCTAAAAAAAAAATCCCACAACTCATTCTTAGGCAATTTAATTTGTTTTTAGAGGTTTTAACTATGTATTGTATATTGGCTGTAATCTACCCTGAGTTGTCTGTGCGAGTAGGGCGGAATATGAATTTAATTAATTAATTAAAATTGCTAGCAGCACTGGTAACAAACTACAGCTTCCCCTCATTATATGCTTAGAAACATACAAGAAAAACCCTGAAGAATCAGATCAGAGGCTACCTAGTTTAGCAACCTGTTTTCTGCCTTGGTTATCAGGTGGTAATTTTTGAATAGCTCCAGCAGACTCAGAATACATTTGGCAACCTGGTAGGCAGGGAAAATCCAGATCAGTCTATCACCTCTGGGATAGATGACCTCTGGGGCGAAAGGTAAAAGTCAGCATCACCCTTGCTCGAAAGCCAGTCATATCCGACTCTAGGGTTCAGTGCTCATCTCTGATTCATCGAAGAGCCGTGGTAATGTGGCAGGCATGACTAGAGACTACAGCAGGGGTGGCCAAACTTTTTGGGGCATGGGCTGGTCACATGGTTCAAGGGGCTGGTCACTATGGCTCCGGGGGCTGGATCCGGCCCCTGACACCAATTCATCTAGTCCATGAAGCCTTCGCCACTTCGGGAAGCAGAAGTAAAATGTGCCCATACAGGCGCGTTTTACTTCCACTTCCGGTAGCGACAAGGGCTTTGTGCGCGCCGGATTAATAGGTGTCGGGGCTGGATCTGGCCTCTGGGCCATAGTTTGGGGACCCCTGTACTACAGCTAAAAAGAGGCATTCCATCCTCTGTAATAGAGGTGAGAGAATGCCTCCTCCCAGATAATGAAGGATATGTCAATGTATGCATGTATCACCTAAAAATAAATTAGGCTTTTTATCTATAGAACTTTTGTTTTTGAGGAGAATCATTTGCATATGTAATAGTACATTCAGTAACTAAGGCAATATATTGATTAAGCTGGATAGCTGTGATTTCTGCATGTACATATACATACTCTCCATGTATCTTGTTGAATATTCTGGATCCTGCCACGTGCTTCATGGTTATTTTCACAAAACAACGACCATCACATCCAGACCTTTGCTTCCTCCACTAAACCCAAATTTTATACCAATTTGCCTGAAGAGTTCTGGAGCACCCCAAAACTCTCCTTGTTTGTAACTTTTTAGGGACCTAATGAAGGTACCACAAAATCCAGAACTCTGTCAGTACAGATTAATTGCATGGCCACTTCCATTTGGTGTTAGAAATATTGTACCATGATTAGTTTATGTGGGGCCCATTCTGCTACCATAAGAGGAAGCCTTGCCATGAATATGTAATAATCCATCACTTTCAACCACTACGTATGATGACCAATGTGGCTTTAGTGGAGCTAACTTGATTTCTTGTTTTGCCAACATAAAGAATCCTGCCTTGTTCCATGGATGCCTTATCTAAGTCAGCAAAAGGACAGGTACAACCGCCCAAGGCAAAGAACAGATCAGCAGGAAGACCAGTTAGAATTTCGTCTATACAGAGAGGAATAGCTTCACAGCAAACATCCTTTCGATTACATTGCAAGAGGCTTTTACTTCCAAACCAACATATTTTCTACTATAGCTTACTAAGGCAGAATATAATATACACATTTCTGCTCTGGTACCAGTGAGTAAACATTATAAGTTCAGAGCAGCTTTTTAGGGTTATCACAGCTGCTTCAAAGCATCTGCAAAGCAATAGCTTCCTCTGTTGGGACAGGAAGACATGCCAAATGCTAGATACCAGGAGACCAGCAGAGAGGAAAGTGAAACAATTCAGCCAACCTAAGCCAAGCCAAGCCTGCCACCTGTGGCAGTGTATCAGCTGGCAGAGGCTGACGTGGTGCTATGACCAGGGATAAATCTCTGAGATAATAAAGGCTTGCCTGGCCGGGCTCCAGACTCTCCTAGAAAGCGATCTATCACTAATCTGCAGATTAAAGGAGCATTCCAGCTAGAATTCTAATGGGGGAGCCTAGGTCATAGAATCAATGCAGGGATCCAAATCAAAGCAGACCCCTTGACTTCTGTGAAGAAGTGACTGGTACGGCATCTGCTGGTTGTGGTTCTCTGATAGGGGCAACTTAAATGTTATGTCAGCCATTTTAGAATCTAGGGCCAGCCCTAGTATTGAGCAGAATGAGGCAACCACCTCCCAACTGCAGATACTGTGTCCTGCGTGACTGCGCTAAGCCAGCCTGCTTCCTTCAGGTGCAATCTGGGTGATGTCTTGTGGCCTGCATTGAAGAAACCCAGTCTAGTTACCTTTTGTGCTATGTATGAGCGGTGGCATCATCTTCTTTGCCTTTAGCATCCAAATGTCTCAGGCTATGTTGCTAGAAAAGCACACACACAAACAATTGTCTGTACTGTGTAGGAGCCCTGGAGTAGGAACAAAAAAAACCTGGAAACTGTTTTTTACAAAGACAAACCATTGGGTCATCCTAGCTGAGTTTCATGGATTTGTACTTATAGGCCCCAGGGTCTACTCGGGAGCAACGGGTCCGTTACACTGAGTATTGTCTGCAATGTCTAACCAAAGTTTTCCAAGGTTTCAAACAGGGTCCTCCTACTACTACTACATGCCTGGGCCAGACATGAAACTACCAAAATGGAGGCTTTTGGTGAGTTCATTCTGCAGATCCTTTCGCCTGACCTAGTGTGAGAGAAATTAATCACAAGGTTGCATTACCAGGGTACGCCCAATTGTGGTTTAAAACACGCTGTTTTAATATTTTTTTTAGTTTTAATTTTATTTTATGTTTTATTTGATCGGTTGTAATCCGCCTTGAGTTGCCTATGTGAATAGGGTGGAATAGAAATCTGAATAAATAAATAAATAAATAAATACTGAAATCCCAAGCTTATTTTACTGTTTATGTCCCCCTCCCTACCATGAATTTTGGATCTCAGTGTAAAGAACAAGTCTAATATGTATCATGATCTTTACTCATGTTATGGAGTCAACTATTGAAGTACTGTACGTCTTCCATGCACTGTATATAATATTACTAATGGGCAGCTGAGGAGATAATCCTAGAGCAGGGGTGCCCAAACTTTCAGGCAGCGGGCCAGTCATGTGGTTCAGTGGGCTGATCATGTGGTTCAGCAGGATGGTCACATGGTTCCTCCCACCTGAAGCGGAAGTAAAACACACCTTGCAATGTTTTGCAACAGGATGAGATAGATTTTAGGCTGCCATTTTCTCTGCATGGATGTGTTTTACTTCTGCTTCTAGGAGCCACGAGGGCAGCGTGAGCCAGAAGAATTTGCATTGGGGGCTGGATCTGGGCACCAGGCCGTAGTTTGGGCACCCCTGGTTTAAGCAGAGAAAATGGCAGCTTAAAATCTATCTCATCCTGTTGCAAAACAGATTGCAAGGTGCCTTTTACTTCCACTTCCGGTGGGAGGGACCACGTGAACAGCCTGCTGAACCATGTGACTGGCCCACAGCCCAAAAAGTTTGAGCACTCCAGGTTTACAAACCAGTTTGCTTACAGTATATTGTGGCTGGAAGTCAATACAGGCTTTATGTGAAATGACGATTCCTCAAGCAGAAAAATCTGCTTGAATCACACTTCTGCCATACTGGTAAGGTTCAGTTTCTAGTGCTGAGCCTTCTTGTAATTTATAGCCATCTCAAGAATCTAGTCATGAATTTTTTTCCTTGCTGGTATGACCAGCATAAGCTCTTTACTCTTCCAGAATTCCTTCAAATGTAAGGCTGCAATCCTAAATAAACTAACTAGGGAGAAACCCCCACTGAACCCCACAGGGTTTACCTCTAAATCTAAATATTTTAAGACTGTGATTGGGTGTTATTCTGTCACCAGCATACACACACATACCCCACACGCCCGTGATCTGTCATATACAAATAGACAGAGAGGCCCTATGGACAAATCCTCTTTTTATTTTTTTCCAAATTTTTATTTATGACATAAACAGAAATCAATATAAACAAAACAAAACACACAATAAGCACAAATTATTATACAAACGGTGTGCTCCCCTCCATTGTCCGGACCTTGAAGATATCTAATCATTTTGATTCACTTTGTCTTTTTTAGTTAGTAAAGGTAAAAGTAAAGGTCACCCTTGCTCAAAGGCCAGTCGTATCTGACTCTGGGCCAGGGTGTGGTGCTCATCTCCATTTACAGCCAAATTGCCAGTGCTGTCTGCATTTGTAGACATTTCCATGGTCATGTAGCTGGTGTGTCTAGACACCAGAGCGAACAGAACAATGTTACCTTTCCCACTGAAGCAGTACCTATTTATCTGCAGTAAAACCCTGACTTGCAAATGCCTCAAGTTACATAAAATTCGACTTACAAAATGATTTTGTGCTAAAACCATGTCCCAATTTACATAAATGTCCCAATTTACATAAATTTATGTAACATGATTTCCTACGGGTTTGCTTCAAGTTACATAAAAAATTCATTTTTCCTATGGGTTTGTTTCGAGTTATGTAAACAGTCATTTCCCTATGGGTTTGCTTTGATTTACGTAAAAAAATCATTTTTCCTATGGGTTTACTTTGAGTTACATACAAAAATAATTTTTCCTATGGGTTTGCTTCGAGTTACATAAAAAACCTATTTAAGCAAAAGCCTACAGAACAGACTTTTCGCATAAGTAGGGCTTTTACTGTACTGTACTTTAAATTTCTTGGTTTCGAACTGCAAGGTTGGCAGGAGCTGGGACAGAGATGGGAGCTCACTCCATCATGCAGTACTTGTGTCTTGAACTTCTGACCTGCTGACCTTCCAGTCATTAAGTTCAGCACCTTAACCATCCTGCCACCACAGTCCCACTTCTAGTTACTGCACCCCGATTCTCTCCAAAGAGGCCCTGTTCCATGTCCTGGCATCTGGTCTTTCCCCTTCAATAGGCTTAGAAACCATCATGTAAAACATCCTTAGCAGGCTAGGATTCTGGGGTTTGATTTATCTTCTCCATCCTCACCATCGCCATCATTATCACCAATGCTTCGGCTACATTAGGCACTGGATGCATATTTATATATATCAAAAGGGACAGGCCCAGCTTGCGGTCAAAGTGAACCCCCATCACAGTTTGAATCATCATGCAGTGAAATGCTTGTACTGTTTCATCAGAACAAAATTAGTACAGTACTGAGGTTTCATCAGGCAGCATGTCCAGATGGCTGCTTAGCCTGCTCTTTTGCCGTGATGTGGGGGTCAATCTGGGCTCCATATGTCCAGAATTCATGGATGCTGAAGCGCTTCAACTGCTGCCAACTGCTTATTTTTGAACCCTAATCAGAGTCGGTGGGGGTGGTGAGGTGTCTTCATTTTCCAGTGCTGAAATAGATCCCATTCCCAGTGTCCCTGGGAGTGGTATATAAGAGAGGGTTGCAGCTGAAAGAGATGCTTCCAGGGTGAACATCCAGCATATCAGATGTTGCAATGGAACAATTCCTCTGTTCCTCTCCAGAGGGGTAGGGAAACTGTTTAATTTTTTCCCTGCCCCTACCTGGATCAGATAGAAGGGTTGCTGGCAGCTCTCAGCCCATTACTTGCCTTGGTTCTGTGACATCAAAAGGACTCATCCATGCTATTCAAAGAAAATCCCATCCACTATCTGATGAAGTGGACTTGATCCATGAAAGCTAACATTAAAATACAGCAGCTAGTCTTTAAAATGTCCCAACATTGATAAATCATCAATGCAATTTAGCCCTTGAGGATTATGGTGGCTTAATGGTTAAGACACTGAACTTGACGACTGGAAGGCCAGCAGGTCAGCAATTCAAGACCCAAGTGCTGCACAACAGAGTGAGTTCCCATTGTCTGTCCCAGTTCCTGCCAACCTAGCACTCTGAAAGCAAGAAATTGGAAGTAGATAAATAGGAACCATTTCAGTGGAAAGGTAAACAGTGTTACATTCGCTTTGGCATCTAGTCACGCCTGACACATGACTATGGAAATATTTGCAGACATAGATAGCAGTGGCTCTTGGGCTGTAAACGGAGATGAGCACTACCCCGTAGAGTCAGACATGACTGGTTTTCAAGAAAGGGAGACCTTTACTTTTACTTAATTATACCCAATCTGAACCTGCCCTTTAAAAAGCTGGACATGGGTCAATGCTTTCATCTACCACAACCCAAAGATTCCTCTCTTAGTTAGTCATTGCTCATAGAGAGCTTATCAGTATATATCTGAAGCTGTGCATCACTTTAATGTTCTCGCATTAAGCTACATTTGCCGTTTTAATGCCTTTTGCCTCCAGTTTGGAAAGATGTTTCTGGAACTCTTTCAAATCTTTATTTTAACCACCACAAACAATTTAGTGATATTAACAACAGAGTTTCCAGGTCAGCAGCATCCCATTTGGTATGAGATCAGGCCCAAAATGTGACCAAGGGGATTTTCTTTGAAATAGTAGCCGCCTTAGTTTGTGTTTCAAGCATATCAGAGAGTAAACAAAACAACAAGAAATGTCGTGGCACTTTAAAGACGAACTGTTGTGTTTTAATGTTTGCTTTTGTGGATCAAGTCCACTTCATCAGATAGTGGATGGGATTTTCTTTGAATAGCATGGGTGAGTCCTTTTGATGTCACAGAACCAAGGCAAGTAAAGGGCTGAGAGCTGCCAACAAACTGCTGCTGGGTCAGTTGGTTGTGGCAATTAATGCAAAGGTTAACTGAGTAAATGAGCCTGGAATCTAGTAAAGGTAAAGTTTCCCCTTGCTCGAAAGTCAGTCATATCCAACTCTAGAGTTCAATGCTCATCTCTGTTTCAAAGCCGAAGAGCCAGCGTTGTCTGCTTCTGCAGACGTTTCCATCGTCATGTGGCAGGCATGACTAGAAACCAGAGCGCACGGAAAGCTGTTACCTTCCTACGGAAGTGGTCCCTATTTATCTACTTGCAATTTCTTGCTTTTGAACTGCTAGGTTGGCAGGAGCTGGGACAGAGACAGAAGCTCAATCCAGTAAAAGCTGGCTAAAAAGATAATCTGAAACTTATGGCTAGGAAAGACCCTGTCCAAGGAAAGTAGAAAATGTATTCCAAAAGCTTCAGCAATTGTGGCAATTCCTTCTAGTGATTGCATGCCTACACAACAAATCCAAAACAAATGTATTCTTCTAGTGCAATGGTGGCAAACCTATGGCACAGATGCCAGAGGTGGCACTCACACTCAGCCCTCTCTGTGGGCACACACACTGTCACCCCAGCACAGAGTTTACCATGCCCCTCTGCCCAGCGGCCCAATGGGAGCACTTCCTCCCTCCCCCTTGCACAGAGTTCACCCCGCCCCTCTACCCAGCATTCCAATGGGAGTGCTTCCTTCTTCCCCCCAGCACAGAGTTCGCTCCACCCCTCTGTTTGGGCACTCGATCTCTAAAAGGTTCGCCATCACTGTTCTAGTGTTTCTTGCCCTGAAATTTGTCTCACCACCTAGAAACATAGAAATCCCCTGATACTTCACTGGATGCACTGAGACCTGGCAGCTCTCATTAGCAAACCTACCCACCAACCTACCCACCTAACTCTCAGTCTTTTATGACAAGTCAAAATGTACCAAACCTGCTTTGGCCCTTTTAATCTGGTTGTTAGAAAGCTGAACTAACTAAGTACCAGTCATTCTTTCAACCCTGCAATTCCCAGCTGCGAAGAAAAGGGTGTGTAGATGCCTGTCCCCATTGCTTCCAGCCCCTTGATTAGTTTAATGTCTCCCATGGCCGCATGATGGTTGTCATGGGAACCATTGCATATGATACCGCAGTGCATATTGAAGTTCTACATTGAATGGTCTGTTTTCAGCTACAGCGAATCCTCTCAAATCCACCAGCTTTTTTCTCTTTCCCATTTTCTTCCTTGCTCCTGTTTCTTTATCGATTGCCTTATTTTCTAATGTCTTCCTCGAGTTCCTTTGCAATAGAACAATAATTGTGAAAAGAGGCAGAGCAGAGTTTTATCTTCTTGTTCTGCAGTATCTGTATCCGAATATTGGCGATTGTCATGGCGATCAGCCATGAAGACTGTCCTGAGAATTTAATGCATTCGCTTTTCATCTGCCTTCCGCATCACAGTGTGATACCCGTACCACTGATCCAGTTCCACGAGTCACTGTCTGGTCCTGAGTCCTTTTGGCACACAAAGTCCTCAGCAGCCTCAGGCCAGGACTGATGAAGCTACTGCCCTTCATCAAGTTGGATTCAAGTGGGATTTAATCCACTTGGGGACCATCACCTTCCCCTTTGGACTTCAGCACCCAAGGCCATTAGTCCTCAAGGTTGTCAGTTTAGTTAACTACCGCCTAACACTCGGCATTGAGTCATTGGCAGTATAGTCTACTCTATTACTATAGTAGGATAACCTGGGCAGACAAATACAGTTTTATCAAAAAGAAATGTCTGTTTTCTAGGTCATCTTGGCTTTAGACTAGAGTTGCTTTGTCCAGCTGAATAAAAAATGTCCAGAGCCAGTGAAGGGCAGCCCTTCTGTGTTTTTAGTAAACAGTGTACTGTTTTTCTCTGTCAGCCCTGCAGAAATTTTGCATTTACTCAGAGCTTCTCTGTCGACTGCACAATTAAAAAAGGCATGAAAAGCCCTAGTCCTCTGATTTGTGGCTCTAATGCCGTGATGGTGAACCTCAGCACTCCAGCTGTTTTTGGACTTCAATTCCCAGAAGCCCAAGTCTGTGAGAAGCTACACAAATGGCTTTACTGTAATTGAAGTCCAAGAACACGTGCAGTAAACCCATTTGTGTGGATTCACAGAGACCTGGGCTTCTGGGAACTGAAGTTCAAGAACAGCTGGAGTGCCAAGGTTCATCATCACTGCTCTACTGCATTTCATTATCCATTTACAAGCATTTAATGCCTTTCAGCCCATAGGCACTTTTATAGAAGAACTGGAAAGAGATCAAAACATTATTTAAAACAATTTCCCCCCTGAAAAATGAAAAAAAAAATTAAACTGGATTAATTTTGTTTTACCTTGATGTCCTCTCTGTACCTCCAGACTGGCCAGAATTCCGGCCTGTTGTATGTCACTCCTTATGCAGCAGAGTAAACAAGCTAATGTTGAAATTCATCTGAAAGGGTTGTTGTTGTTCTGCCAAAACACACAGCCCCAGGTTTCTCCAATTTAATAAATTCCTGAAAACTCAATAGCTTCATCAACACAGGCATTTCTTGTTCATTCTGACGGGCTAGGCAAGGGAAGTGGCAACTATAAATCCAGATCTTCAGTATACCTACCTCAGACCACATTAGGATCAGGGCATAAGCCTGTGAAGGACATCCCACCCCTTGTTTGGCCCTTTGTATATTATCCTATTTACTCTGTTGAGGGGCCACAGTGGCTTAGTAGTTAAGATGCTAACCTCAATGACTGGAAGATTGGCAGGTCAGCAGTTTGAGACTCAGGTGATGCACGATGGAGTGAGCTCCCATCATCTGTCCCAGTTCCTGCCAACCTAGCAGTTTGAAAGAAAGAAATTGCAAGTAGATAAATAGGTACCACTTTGGTGGGAAAGGTAACAGTGTTTTGTGTGCTTCGATATTTAGTCTTGCCTGCTACATGATCACGGAAACCTCTGCAAATGCAGACAGCACTGGCTCTTTGCCTGTAAATGGAGAAGAGTGCTGCCCCCTAGAGTCAGACAAGACTGACTTTCGAGCAAGGGAGACCTTTACATTTATTATCAATAACAGAACTAAGTGTTCTGCTGCATAGTGGAATGGGGGAGGGGGATTCTTAAATTTAGTTACTTTAGTACAGTATACAACACACTAATGTCATCCAGAAGGAGGGATACCAAACAATTTATATCTACGGTGATATGGGTCTGTAAATATTTTATCTGCTCTTCTCTTAACCGAGCAACATAAAGGTTCTTCATGAAGGGTAGGCTAACTCTAAAGGAAGGGAATGTTTAACAATTTCTGAGTATTTTTTCCAAGCTAATCATGAAAGGGTCAATATAAGTAATAAATGACTTGACAGAAAATAATTAATTTCAACCAGAATGATGTTGCCTGTAATGTATAATTTTATTTATTTATTTATTTTCAGGATTTGTATTGCTGCCCAATTCCAAGGACTTTGGCCGGCGTACAGATATTAAAACCATCACAAATTTAAAATCACAATTAAAACCCCATTAAAAACTACAACAAAACATTCCCTACCCTCACACTAGTTTAAAAAGAGGGAGAGCGTTCTTAAATCAGCTAGCAGGCAGTGGGCACAGCACTGCCGGTGTCCCACACCTGCTCTGCCAGCCAGGTTTTTAAACCCTATCCTGAAGGGCAGCAACTCTGTCTGGAGATGCAACTCGGTTGGCAAGAGGTTCCATAGGGCTGGAGCAGACACTGAGAAGGCCCTCCTTATAATGTTAGAAGCACCTCTCTAACAGATGGAACAATTAGAGAGCCTCTCCGGTCCGCTCTGGTGGGACGGGCAGATATTCTTGGGGTGATGTGGTCTCTTAAGTATCCTGGCCCACTACCATGTAGGGCTTTAAAGGTTATAACCAGCACCTTGAATTGCACCCGAAGGCATACCAGCAACCAGTGCAGCTCCTAAAGCAGTGGCGAGGCTCAGACATACTGCCCGCACCCCTTCACAACCCTAGCAGCTGCGTTCTGGATTAGTTGCAGCCTCCAAATGGTTATAAAGGGCAGCCCCATGTAGGGCACATTGCAGTAGTCAAGTCTGGAGGTGACTAGAGCATGTGTGACCATAAGCAAGGAGTCCCGATCTAGGAGCAGGGTAACTGGCGTATGACATGAAGTTGTGCAAAAGCCCTTCTGGCCACGACTGCCACCTGCTCTTCGAGGAGTAGACGTGAGTCCAGGAGGACCCCCAGATTACGCATCAGGTCTGTTTGGACCAAAGATGGTAGCTCCTGAGATAACATGGGGTCTCTAACCCATAGCCACTCAGTCTTGCCGGGATTCAGTTGTAGCCTGTTGTCCCCCATCCAGACCCCAACAGCCTCCAGGCACCTGGGAAGGACTCTGAGTGCATCACTGGGATCACCATGGGCTGAGATGTATAGTTGAGTATAATCCGTTCCCATGGTGTGAGGTATCATCAGTATGTTGAATATAATCAGCATACTGATGATACCTTACGCCATGGGAAAGGACGATATCCCCCAGCGGCTTCATGTAAAATGTTAAATAGAATAGGGCAGTGGTGGGCTCCAAAAATATTTACTACCCCACTGTGGATGTGGTTTGGTGGACATGGCCAGGAGAAAGCCCTGTGTTGCACCCAAATTAGGATTACTTTATTTCAAAACTTGGGTGGGTGGGGCCAGCCAAAATTTCTGCTACCGGTTCTGGTGTACTGGTGCGAACCTGCTGATGCCCACCACTGGGAGAGGGGAGAGACTCAAGAATTTGGTCAAGAGAATGCTGAACATTGTTTTGATTTGATTTTTAATTACAGATGAAAAAATAAATAAAATAACAAAAAAAATATTCACTTGTTCTAAACATTTCAAAAGACTAGGCTACCTGGGAAGAACATTCTGTACTTGGCGGGCCTTAGTAGCTACCCATGTCAACTAACTTGTCAAGGATACCCAGCAGATTATTTAGGTTCTGAACAAGTATATATATGGGAGAATGATCCTTCAAGAAATCTGGTCCCATCCCTTTAGAACATACTGTACTGTCTCTCATCCTAGATAATTATGACAAATAGACACTGATACTGTAGTTCTGTTCTCCATTAATTTGTCTCTAATTCCCTTTTAAAGCCATTCACTTTGGTTGCCATCTCACTATGTGCTATGTCAAATGGTTTTCCTTTCTTTCTGTCCTGAATCAACAAGTTAGTTTCATTGCTAGAATATTGGAACACAAAATCATTTTTAAAAACATCTTCTTATACTGGTCAGTCTAGCCAGATGGTGTCAACTCTGAATGGCAGCTTCTCTCAAGGGTTACAGAAATGACTCTTTCTTAGCCCTACCTGGAGATCCTTGGTATTTCCTTTTGGTTTTCCGTCCATGTATTAATCCAGTCACACCCTGTTTAGGGCCTGCTCACATTGACCTTTATGATGACAGCTTTATCCAGATACGTGGTTTTGCTTGATATTTAGCCCACTCCTCCATCCAAACAGTACAAGCAACCAAATTGTTCATATTATGAAGTGGGGACAAGACACTTCGTAAGAAGGGCAAATTGAACACTTCCCCTGCTCTTCTGCAGAGGGGCAAGGAAAGTGAAATTATTATCTTTTTCTGCTGTTTGATCACTGTTCCACTGTATTCTTTTGGCGACAGTAATTTTTCTTTCTTTCTTGTAGTACTGATCAAAACTACAGCTGTAGGCAGTTTCTTGAATAGCTCAACACAGAAAAAGAAAAGGCAATCAAATCGTAGAAAATAATAATAATTTTATTTTCCCTGTCTCTCCAAAGAGGAGCAGGGGAAGGTTTCAATTTCCAATATCCTGAAGCAGCTCATAAGCACAGTACTGGCCTCATAAATTATATATTGCTTTATTCATTTTATATTCCACTGTCTTTGCAAGCAACAAACCAGCAGTAAAATATAGCACTGAGTGGCAACTAACTTTTAAAAAATGGGTTTTCAGACAAGTCTTTAATTCTACAGTCACCTTACCCTACATTCTGTGATGCTGTTCATACTGAAGTCTGTACTTTATTGCCATTTTGTTGTTTGCAAAGACAGTGAAATATAAAATGGGCACAGGAATAAATTTTGATGGGGTCAATATAAGCTTTTGCTTTGCACAAAACATAACCAAAATGTGCAGCGTTCTTTTTTTACAGGCAAAGAGAGTCAATCTCAAAGAACAGGTGTTCTTTTACTGCAGAAAAATAGCAGGTTGAGAAAAGGTGCCACAGCTCTGTATGGGTGTTGCAATCCTTTTATTTGAGATTAAACCTCAGCAGATGTGATCAAATTTACTTTTGAGTTAACATACAGTACCTATCATTTAACTGTAAATTAGGATTGCAGTTAAAGGGTATGATCAAATAGCAGGAAAGGGATACAGTATATCGGATCACACCAGAAAGGGCCGGTTTGTGGGGAGTTATCTCCCTTTAAAAGGGCCACAGTGGCTTAGTGGTTAAGACACTGAGTTTGATGACTGGAAGGTCGGTAGATTAGTGGTTTTGAGATCTCAGTACTACATGGTGGAGTGAGTGCCTGTCATCTGTCCCAGATCCTGCCAACCTAGCAGTTTTAAAGCAAGAAATTGCAAGTAGATAAACAGGTACTGCTTCAGCAGGAAAGATAACAACATACCGTGCCATTTTGCTGTTTGCAACAACATTCATGCCTATCGTATGATCATGGAAATGTCTACAGATGCAGACATAGCTGGCTCTTTGTTGTAAACAGAGATGAGCACTGTCCCCTAGAGGTATACATAACTGATATCCCTTCTAGGGATAAAACTACAGTGGACCCTCGGTTAACATACTTAATGCGTTCTCCGCGATGTTTCTTATAGCGAAAATTACTTTAACCGAATTTCCCATAGGAAGGCATTGAATGCAATTTCCCATAGGATTGCATTGAAAACCAAAATACTTTAACCAAAACACAGTTTCCCTTAGGAATGAATTGAAAACCAATTAAACTGTTCTGAAAAAAAATCCATAAACTGAGCCACTATTTTCTATGGATTTCCTGTTGTTGTTGTTGTTGTTGTTGTTGTTGTTGTTGTTGTTGTTGTTGTTGTTGTTGTTGTTGTTGTTGTTGTTGTTGTTGTTGTTGTTGTTGTTGTTTCAATTTATATGCCGCCCTACTCGGTGCATCCGACTCAGGGCAGCTCACAAAACCCACACATATAAAATTTCATAAATATCAACAGTATAATCAACAATATGTTATACATTCCCAATATATCACAATGTTTGAAATTAAATGTCATAGAAAATACAATACATATAATACAATGCAATAAAACATCAAAATAATGATAAATACATCAACATTGTCAGTACATATCATAAAAACAATCACGTTTACTTCCCTCCAAAAGACAATTACAATCCCTCCCCTCCTAGCGACCAATTACAGTCAGCCGGGTGGCGGTGTTGGGGCTGCCCGGCAGTCTGTGGCTTTATCCCGTCTTGGGGAGGGCGGGACCCAGTGGTGGGATGTCAAAATTTTTACACCCCACCATGACTTCATCACAGTGTGGGCGGAACTAATGTCATGATGTCATGGGCGGGGCAAAAGAAAATAAATAAATAATAAAAATAAAATAAAAATAAGCACACACACACACACACACACACACACACACACCAACCCACCTACCCACCCATCCACAACACAAACCCGTAAATAAATTAAATAAATTAGATAAATTAAATAAAAATTACATTAAAATACACCCACCCACCCAAACACCAAACCCAAACATAAATCAACCCCCCCACCCCAAACACAAACCCATCACTTACCTGTTAGTATAAGTGCCTGGGCAGCACCATGTTGCAAGATGGATATGGTCATCGTACAGGTTCTCTAGGATAATATGCCTTAATGTAAATGTAAAACAGCTGTTAGGACAGTTAGGACAGAAAATGGAATGACGGAGTGGTTTGGAATAGGAAAAGGAGTAAGACAAGGCTGCATTTTGTCACCATGCTTATTCAATTTATACACAGAGCACATAATGCGCAATGCAGGAATGGAGGAATCACAATTTGGGATCAAAATTGCTGGAAGAAACATCAACAATTTGAGATATGCAGATGATACCACCCTCATGGCAGAAAGTGAGGAGGACCTAAAGAAGCTCCTAATTAGGTTGAAAGAAGAAAGTGAAAAAGCTGGCTTGAGACTCAATATCAAGAAAACCAAGATAATGGCAACAGGCCCTATCAGTCCCTGGAAAATAGATGGGGAAGAAGTAGAAGCAGTGACAGATTTTACTTTCTTAGGATCTAAGCTCACTGCAGATGGTGATTGCAGCCATGAAATAAAAAGGCGACTGATTCTTGGGAGGCAAGCAATGAGAAACCTGGGGAACATAGTAAAAAGTAGAGACATCACATTGAAAACAAAAATTCGCATAGTCAAGGCAATGGTATTCCCTGTTGCAATGTATGGTTGTGAGAGTTGGACCATTAGGAAAGCTGAACGGAGAAGAATAGACGCCTTTGAGATGTGGTGTTGGAGGAGAGTTTTGAGAGTCCCATGGACAGCGAGGAGAACAAATAGGTCAATCTTAGAAGAAATCATCCCTGACTGTTCCTTAGAAGGTCAAATAATAAAGATGAGGCTAAAGTACTTTGGACATCAAATGAGAAGAGAGGATTCACTTGAGAAAGCTTTGATGCTTGGAAGGGTCGAGGGCAAAAGAAGAAGGGGACGGCCCAAGATGAGATGGCTAGATGGTATCGTGGAGACAATGGGCACAGAGCTGAGCGAGTTGAGGGGGATGGTGGAGGACAGGAGTGCCTGGCGGTCAGTGGTCCATGGGGTCGCAGAGGGTCGGAATCGACTGTGCGACTGAACAACAACAAAAAACAGCTGTACCTCCTTAAGGGTTCTCCAATTGGAACAGCAATTGGAACAGCACAGGTGTAGCTTATTGATGAGGTAACTCCAAGACTTTGCTTAAAAACCCCAAGCCAGGCTGCCAGGCCTTTTTAGGAACTGTGGTAGTACGTCAATATAGTTAAGGTATTAAATACACATTAAAACACACACAGACACACCACATCCAAAGGTGAGTCATTTACCCTGGGGAGCAGGCTATAGGAAGCTTCAGGCTAGCAGCTTCTCTTCCTCCTCCCCGCTTGGGAGGACAGCAAGAAGGTCGTGCATAAGCGCCAAGCACTGTAGGCGTGCATGCACACCAAGTGCTTGGTGTGCATGTGCAGTGGGGGAACCAGTGAAAAGGTAAGCCCCAAAGGTGGTCCCCCCCCCCCAAAAAAAAAAGAAAAGCTGCTACCGGTTCTCCGGGACACTGGGAAAAGTTACTACCGGTTCTGGCGAACTGGTGCAAACCTGTTACATCCCATCACTGGCGAGACCAAAATCAACTGGGCGGTGGTGTTGGGGCCGCCCAGCAGTCCGTGGCTTTATCCCGGTCCCAGGGAGGGCAAGACCCAAATCAGCTGGGTGGCGGTGTTGGGGCTGCCCGGCAGTCCGCGGCTTTATCCCGTCTCGGGGAGGGCGAGACCCGAATCAGTTGGGCGGCAGTGTTATGTCAACTGAGCTGCAGGGCTGTAGCCAGGATTCTAGATTGGGGGGGGGGGGGGTTGAACAAAAATTCAGGATGGGGCAAAAAAATTTCAGGAGGGGCAGGAATGTCACATTCACATATATAACATTGGCATCGTGGGATGGGGGAGGGGCTGTTAGAAGCCTAAGTCAGTACATTGGCTGACCAGTGCTTTGGGAAATTGAGGTAGGCTTGTAGGAATTTATGTCCAAAAACCAAAGTTTGGGAAAACGCTGGCTTAGAATTTTTTTTTAATGTCCCAGTACCTGAATGCTAGAGGACCAATTTTGCACTATGTCATTTTCCCAGTTGTGCTGTTTGGAGTAAGGCAGGGAGTGGAATATCAGCATAATAACTCACAGCCTTACAAATGCACAAGCTCTCTGGCAGCCATAGCACAGGGCCTGGGATGGGGGAGGAGAAAGCCTTCCTTTTCTAAACGTTACCTGCATCGTCTCTGTGGCACCACAAAGTCTCACCTCCTCATTCCAGCTTTTGGCCTTGAAATCTCAAACAGTGGGCTGCTTCTGAATTGGCAACCCTGATTACTTTTGATGGTCTTCAAGAGTTCACACAATGGAATCCATCTCTATCCACTCCCCACAAAATCCCTGCCTTCAGAAAAGGAGTGTCAGGAAGAAGGCTGGGCAAGAAGTCTTCTCCTTGACTTCTAGTCATCTTCTCCTTTCATGTCCAGCTCAAGCTTTAAACTGCCAAAATGAAACAACCTTCTTGGCTTTGTTGTTGGCCAAACTTAAATGCTCATTGGTACATGTTTCCAGTAGTAATCAGCAGGCTAAAAGATTGGCCAGATTCTGTATTTCTCCACATTCACACAGCATATTTTTGTCCACCAGGAGCTCCAACTTGAGTATCTTGGTCTTACACTTAAGGTTTCCAACCCTTAGCTTATTCATGGTCCTCCAAGTGACGGAGGGGAGGTTGAATTCCTCAACCATATCCTCCTTCAATATTATTCTTTGCCCAGTGAACTCCTTCCTCCATCTTCTAATTTGGTTTTGCTCTTGTGTGCTCTCAAAAATGTTTGTTCTTGCCATAAAGCTCTTCCTGGATCTGAGCCAGCAGACTTGTGGCACATATTAATTCAAAGGGTGTTGAGGGTCATTCTCTTGCTTAGTTCTCTTGGCATCCACTGCTACTTCTCTCTTTATCTTAGGTAGAGTGGCTTCCCGCCATTAGTTTGGGCCCTTTGTGTGCCTGGAAGCTGATGAAACAGTCTTTTTAGAAGGAAATCACTTATGTAGGGAAGAAGATTTATTTTCAATCAAAACTCCCACTGTGCCATTCACAGCACTTTAAACTAATGCCTCAGAAATGGCTGTTGTTCACACCTCTGAAATAGTTCTGTGTGAAGCCTAATTCTCATATTCACGGTTGTCACAAGAATATTTCATTTGTTTTTCTCATGTGGGGAGCAATTCAGTGTGCCATATGGTGAATTATTTAACCACATAAGCCTTGTTCAGTTCTGAGGACTTTTACGTAAAACTGAATCTTCCAACGCTCACTAAAGGAGGAAGGAGCCTTTAGAGACAAGGTCAGCCATCTTGTTTGACAAAGTGAGCCAGCTGCCTCTAGCAGCAGGTGTTAATCCATACAAAACACTGGGAGTAAAGAAATGGGCATCGATTTGCCATTTGGCCTACTCTACACCCCTCCTTCCCAATACCAATCTGCTTTTTGGTGTGGAAGGTCTCATGCAATTCTGACTGTTGAAATAAGATTCAAGATTGCTCAGTGGTTTAGGTTTCTGGTTGTGGAGTTCAAATCCTCACTGTGCTTTCAGGGGGGAAATCCAGCCTGCATAGCCATTGGCAAGTTGCACCATTCAAGGGCGCTCCTAGTAGAAGGGAACGGAAAGCCACTTCTGTGTATTCTCTCCCTAGAAAACCCTGGAAAAGGTCACCATTAGTCTGAATGGACTTGATAACAGATAGCAATTAATGCTATTTCTTTTTTCTTTTGTGTATGGAAAGGGATGGTGGCATATGTGCCATTTTGTTCTTTTCCTTGGGTCACAGATGTCTGTCTGAGGAGCGATCTATAGGAAACTGAGGAAAAATCTTGCAGAAATTTATTTCCCATGTCCAAATGAAGGTGTAAGTTCTTTGTAACTTACTAATGCATGAGTCCTCAAACTTGGCTCTCCAGATGTTCTTGGCCTTTAATTCCCAGAAGCCCTGATCAGCAGGTGTGCTGACTTGGGCTTAATTGAAGTCCAAGAATACCTGGAGAGCTAAGTTTGAGGACCCCTGTACTAGTGTGTGTGTGTGTGTGTGTACAGATGTGTGTGTGTTCTGCAAAACATCCTGTCATTTACTCCCACCAATTCCATGTGCTATATTTCCATTCTTTTTCTGAAGTTTCACCCTGTCTGACTAAAGAAAAAAATGGTGACTCAGACTAATAACAAAGCCACTTTTGAGATGGAAAACATGTTTTCACCCTTCATTTTGACAGGGCTCTTTGAAAGCTGTATCACCTCATAAAATGCCACGTTAGGTTCAGTGTCATAATTTGTTGTTGCTGATGTCATTCAATTTTTTTAAATAGCCGCATTAGGAAACAAAGAACCATAGACAAAAATGTAATGTGGTTTGATGCCAGGGTCAATGTAACAGCATAAATCAGGGTGGGGGAATGGCTGCTAATTTTAAAATGCTGCTCACATTCCTTGTTGCATGCCAGGTTGCATGGCTGGAATATGAGTAGGAATGTGAACAACAGTTCTGCATTGGGTTATGCAACTGCGCTTAACTCCAGTGTAAATCCACAATAAGATCCTAGCCAAAAAATTGAATGGTAATTAAATTTGCAACCTTATTTTGATGCTGTGGTTTTAGAAGAACAATTTCACTATGTGAAACTTGAGAATTGTTACATGTATCAGATTCAGAAAAGTTGCTTTCTTGAACTATATTCCCCATAATCCTCTAGGGAGCACGAGTGCGCTGGCTGGTGGATTCTGGGAGGTGTCATCCAAAAGAATGAAGCTTCTATGCCAATGATGGCGAACCTTGGCTCTTCAGGTGATCTTGGACTTCATTTACCAGAAGCCCAGTCAGCACACCTGCTGATCAAGTCTTCTTGGAATTGAAGTTCAAGAACAGATGGAGTACCAAGGTTCATCATCACTGTAACGTATGCTCTGAATTCAGACCCTCTGATCTGTTGGTAAAGGTTTCCCTTGCTCGAAAGCCAGTTGTATCCAACTCTAGGGGTCAGTGCTCATCTGTTTCAAAGCTGAAGAGCCAGCGCTGTCTGCTTCTGCAGACGTTTCCATTGCCATGTGGCAGGCATGACTAGACACCGGAGTGCACAGAACACTGTTACTTTCCCACCGAAGTGGTCCCTATTTATCTACTTGTAATTTATTGCTTTCAAACTGCTAGGTTGGCAGGAGCTGGGACAAAGACAGGAGCTCATTTCGTCGATGAAAGGGAATGGGAATACTGTATATGAAAAAAAGGTTGTCTAATTTATGCCTATCTGTGAACTCTTGTTCTGTGCAGATCAACCAAAGGTGCTTCAAAGGCACGACGGGACCAGATTAATGCAGAACTGCAGACTCTACGCTCACTCCTTCCTGTCTCAGAGCAAGAGAAAGAACGTCTCTCATATCTTCACACCATGACTTTAGTGTGCTTCCACATACGAGAGACTCAACTTTTTCATCCAGGTAAAAGCTTAGCCTCTTATTATAACTGCTTCAGTTAACATTCTTTTTTAGATCCTTGCCCATCTTGGCTATTAAAATTGGCATAGGATACAATGGTAGCATGGACTACCCATGTCATCAATGCTTCTCTTCAGGAAGGCCATATTCCCTCATGTATAAAAGTGACCCTAATAAGCCCCATTCATAAGAAAACTAATTTGGCAATGGATGAGTTTAACAACTTTAGACCCAACTCACATATTCTGTTTTGGAAGAAACCAATAGTCTTGATCCATTTCAGCTGGAGTTGTGGCTTCCTCGTGGAGCTGAAACTGCATTGGTCACTTTGCAAGACAAATTCTTAAAGGAAGCAGTCAGAGAGAGTGTAACCCTGTTGGTCTTCTTGGATCTTTCTGCAGCCATGGTATCCTCCTTGAAAAGGTATTAAGTGTAGGGATTGGGGTCCTATTCTCCACTAGTTTCAGTCCATCCTTGAAGGGGGAAAAATAAAAGAGAAAAAAATATGGAGAGATCAGCTCACTCACCAGGCCCCCCCCCTTTGGTGTTTTTGCATAGAAACTGGCACTTCATATATAAAATCATGCTGGAAACATTTAAAGTAGAAAAAAGAATCTTTACTTACAATTACCATTTGTAGTTACAGTCAGAGAGGGGAAAAATGGAGTCTAGCTGCATGTGGAAGATATTCTATGCTTGTTGTTTGGAGGAAGATCACAGGGAGTAAAAGAGAGAACTATCACAAAACAATGGAAACAAAAAGAAACAAACAGGAAGAGGGGGTATGGGCTTGCCTCAAGTGTCAGAGGTAGGAAAAGAACTTCACCAATCAAGTTAGTGGCAAAGGACAATCACAAAGCTGTAAAGCAGGCTTTCTCAATGTTTTTGGGTTGCAGGCCAGATCACTCCCCCTCAGTTGACTGAGTGGGCCAGTCATGTGGTTCCATGTGAGTTCTCATGTGTTTTCAGTGAGTTCTCACTCGAAAACGCAGATTTTTGCTGCATTTCTGTGCATTTTCGTTGCTTCTGCCACTTGTGGTAGCGGTGGGAACAAGGGTGGAGGGCCACATGAAATGGCTCTGTGGGCCGCAGGTTGTGAATAGCTGCTGTAAAGCTTCCTCCCAATGATACCTAGTGTTACTGCATGTAAGATTGCTATTGTCCCAGCATTGATATGAGCTTTTGGAGAGATGGAGATACAGTACTAGGCTTATTTAAGACTTTCCACAATGTAGGAAGGGGTAGAATCTGATAGGGAGCTTCATGATTCTAGTATAAATAAAAGCCATGTGTTTAGTCTTGGGCCTGGAATTTTCCTAGATGCTGAAACATCGAGTCTGTCTTGAGTTGCATCAAGCCTGCTTCAAGCCTGAACACAAACAGAAAATAATAGCCCGGGGGAAATTATTTGGAAAAGTAGTATATTGGGGAATTTGAGAGCTCTATCCAAAATACTGTAGTGACTTTCCCTAGCTCTGCACCAAATCACTCAAAAACTGTATTAAGAATGTGCACTACCAACATCAAATAAGAACAGGAAGATAGCAAGTCAAGAACCCAGGGATTATATAGGTGTTGGCAGCCTGCCATTTCTCTCTCTCTCATCCTCTGCAGTAGTAAATTTTCCCTGCTCCTCCCTCACAAGCCTCCTTTAAAACAGGAGTTCTCAACCTTTTTAAGCCAAGGCCCAGGTCATGCTCCCTCAGACAGCTTTGGGGGCCGGACGGCTATTTTGCCCTTACTCCACCACATGGCACTTCTGGGTTCGGTGGAGGTGGTGGTGGGCCACATGAAATGGTGCCACAGACAGGCTGCATCCGGTCCAAGGGCCACAGGTTGAGAATCCCTGCTCTAAAACATTGGTCATTAACCAGACAGATGTCCAGAGGTTTAAAAATAGCTGCTGCCGATAGAATCACAGGACATCAGAATTGGAAGAGAAACTTGAAGATGCTTGGTCCAGTCATTTGTGCAATACAGGAGTCCTGTCAGTAGAGTATCCATTGTAGGTAGTCTTCCAGGTTGTGCTGAGATACTCCTAGGAAAGAACTCAAAATCTTCCAGGATAATGTCTTCCACTTTTAAACTGTCTTTAGTCTTAGCTTCTTCTAATATTTAGCTGAAATTCACTTCCCTGGAATTTCTTTCCTGTCTCCCATCTTCTTCTGTGTCTAGGCCAGACGTGAAACTGTCAAAATGAAGGCACCTTTTGGTGAGTTCATTCTGCAGTTCCTTTCACCTGACCTAGTCTAATAAAGATTAGCTGGCAACACAAGGTTGATATTACCAGAGTACACCTGATTGTGGTTCAAAAATACCACAGTCTTCGAGGAGGTTCTTTCTGTGTAACCCCCCCCCCCGGTGTCATGTGGGACATCTTTTCTATTTGAATAAAGCTATTATGTTTCTCCTGCATTTTCTTTGCTCCAGTCTAAACAAATCCAGTTGTCTCAACTTTATTTTTCCACCACTCCTTTCACCATTTTGATGATCTCCTCTTACACACTCTTCTTTGTCAATATCTCTCATAAATATAGTGCTACTACTTGGTGTGCATCCTGTCCAATGCTGAGTAAGTATTGTTTTTCATGATCTGGTCACTATACTTCTGTTAATCAGAGTTTGGGAAAGTTTACCTATTGCACTGCAAAACCCAGGGCCTACTAAGCCAGTATGGCCACTATCTATAATTACTGTGGCATTTTAAGAGCTGTAATTCCAAAGAGGTGTTTCTCTTAGGTTCTAATTCTATTAATGCAGCCTAAGCCTACATGTGGCATAGTGGTTAAGACACTGAACTTGATTACTGGAAGGTCAGCAGTTCAGCAGTTCAAGACCTGAGGGATACACAATGGAGTGAGCTCCCATTTCTGTCATAGCTCCTGCCAGTGATGGGATGTAACAGGTTCGCACCAGCTCGCCAGAACCGGTAGTAACTTTTCCCAGTGTCCTGGAGAACCGGTAGCAGCTTTGGGGGGGAACCACCTTCAGGGCTTACCTTTTCACTGCTTCCCCCACTGTGCATGCATGCCAAGCACTTGGTGTGCATGCACGCCTACAGTGCTTGGCGCGTATACACGGCCTCCTTGCTGTCCTCCCAAGTAGGGAGGAGGAAGAGAAGCTGCTAGCCTGAAGCTCCCTATAGCCTGCTCCCCAGGATAAGTGACTCACCTTTGGATGTGGTGTGTCTGTGTGTATTTTAATGTGTATTTAATACCGTTACCTATATTGACGTACTACCACAGTTCCTAAAAAGGCCTGAGGGGTGTGTGTGTGTGTGTGTGAGTGTGTGTGAGTGTGTGAGTGTGTGTGTGTGTGTGTGCGCGCGCGCGCGCTTATTTTTATTTTTTATTTTTTATTTATTTGGCCCCGCCCACAACATCATGACATCATAATGTTAGCTCTGCCCACACTGTGATGACGTCACGGTGGGGTAGTAAAATTTTTGACATCCCACCGCTGGCTCCTGCCAACTTAACAGTTTGAAAGCAAGACACTGCAAATAGATAAATAGGTACCACTTTTTTGGGAAGGTAAACAGCGTTCCGTGCACTCTGATGTCTAGTCATGCTTGCCATATATCCACAGAAACATCTGCAGACGCAGACAGTGTTGTCTCTTTGGCTATAAACAGAGATGAGTACTGAACCCTAGAGTCAGATATGACTGGCTTTCAAGCAAGGGTGACCTTTACTTAAGCCTACATTTACTTTCCAAACAACTGTATCAGACTGTTGGCTCCAGTTCAGCTTGCAATCCTTTTCACATGTATTCCTGCCAAGCCAGGTTTCTCTCATCCTCTCCTTGTGCTTTCTATTTTTATTTGGAACTTAAATGTAAGGGTTAATCTCCATCTGTCATGTATTTCATCTTGTTGGTTTCAGCAACATTCAAGCCTGTCATTTTGATTCTTGACTCCATCTTCCATTGTGTTGGCTAACCCTCCCAGCTTTGTGTCATCTACAAATGCAGCCTGCTTTTGATTTGTTCTTCTCTGCATGCCTGGCTATGACACCTTCCAGCTTTTTCTGCCTCCCAGCCTGCAAGCCTCCAAAATGTCAACAGGCAGAGCCAGGCTGCTCTCATGTGTTAAAAGTAATGTGTTTGCTGGCTCTGTGACATGCCAAGGAAATAACAACAGAGGAATAATAAAGTATTGATTCCATTTCTATTCTGCCTTTTTCTTTTGAGTTCCAAGTAGCAGGCATGAGATTCCTCAGCTGGTCTTCCATCCATGTGCCAGCAAGATTCATACAGCAAACTTGCATCATGTTATGGCTTCAGCTGAGCCAGTGCAAAATACAGTACTGTGTTGCACTTCCTCTGGACCTGTCAAATTCTTCTCTTCTTGTTTGTCTGATTTGCTACTGCTACACTGCAAGCACCTTCAAGTCTCTTGTTTTGAGAGGTCCTCTTAGTGAGGTGTTGTGGGTTAATTGCCCAAGGAGATGGCCAGTGCCACCATGCAACAGTACAGGTGGTCCTCATGGTCATCTTACCTACAACTGAATCTTTCAGCTGCTTGAGGTTTCCAGAGCAGCCACCCAATATCTCAATCTGAGAGACCTTAGACAGGGCCTACTGAGAAGCCAGTGTTGGGCAGGTAGGAGAAGCTCAAGGTCATAGTGCAGAGAATAGCTCTTTGCATTCTAGATGCAGGGCTATCCTCTCCTAATCTGCTGCCTGACAAGGGTCTCACCCTTCCTCGTTTGACATCTGGCCTTGGCATTCAAACCACAATCTTATATATGACTTTACATTCCTGTACTTTGGAATGTTCAAACGTTCCTCAAACTAAACACCCACCATTTCTAAGATAATTTTTAGTGCCACATGTTTGCTTGGCTTTTGTCATAGCTGTAGTTCACACTTGTGTCTACAGTATTTCCTTATATTGTGTATTTTCATTTATATTTACATTCCAGCCCTAAACTCCTCAATATTTCATTGCAAATTTGATTATGAAAACAATACTGTATAGGGAAAATGTGCATGCATTTGCCTCTGAATACTGTATCATAGTTCCTGTCTGATTCCCATCACATCCTACCAGAGGCTATTTTTAAGGGGAAATAGCAGAAAATTGTAGCTGTGAATCTTCCTTACCGTGTATAATGCCATCCTCATTTATTTTTGAAAGGTGGCAGTAAAAAGGAACAGTATTGGGTGCAGCAGATGGCTTGAGCAATCTTTATGTATTATCCTTCTTGGTCTTACCTCCCAAAGGAGTGTTTTTCAATTTTCCATTTCATTTTCCATTTCCCCTTTGCCTTTCTAGATTTTCTTCCTGATGTTTAGTGCAAGTGTTGATGTGTTCTTATAGTTGCATTTTATTTTTACTTTAAAAAAAAACACTTTGCAGTGGCATTAGACTGTATGACAAAAGTAAAGGAAGCAACGACCTTGATACAGTATAGTTATGTTCAGAGATGTGTATCTTTTGTTTTACACGCTGTATTGCCTGAAAGATGATGTTCACTTCTAATCTGTAACATGAAGGGAGGAGCTCACTTGACAGAGAACAGCTAAGTTATAAATCAAGTTCATGCAACTGATTCTACAGAGACAAGGATTCAGTATAAAAATGCTGATTAGTGAAAATGACTAAAGAGCAGGCTAGGAGAATAGTGTGAGATCGTCTGATTCTGGTTGGTTCCCCCCCCCCCCAATAAAGTTGTTAATTTCAGCTGCAGCAATCTAGCAAACTATTGGGAATCTTTTTTTTTTTTTTTGGGGGGGGGGGGATGCAACCACAGACACTAAGAACTACAGCCTTAGTCCTATGCTACCATATGGGCAAATGTACCAGCCTATATTATATTATATTATTTATTTATTTAGATTTATATCACCGCCCACTCGCCGTGGCGACTCAGGGTGGTTTACAATCAGGGGAAAAAAACCACAAAAACAAAACAACAATAACACACACACAACACAAACATCTAAAATCCATTCCTCCTTCTGGCCAGAGGACGTTAGTCTTTTTCCTTCCCTGGGGAGATAAGGCCCAGGATTAGGAAGTGGGTGCTTCCATCTAAAAACCTTAAAACTTTAAAAATTAAAATCTGAAAAAGATTAAAAACAGATTAAAAACACACCAGATACTACAACTACTAATTTAAAAGTAGAAAAAGAGAGGGGCTCAGATCAACCAATGTGCTGGGGTCATTATACCTTCCATACCCCATATCTGTCCTGCCAGCCATGTTTTTAGATTCTTCCTAAAGGGCAGCAGCTCTGTCTGGAGACGTAGCTCCGTAGGCAGGAGGTTCCATAGGGCCGGAGCAGACACAGAGAAGGCCCTCCTTCTGGTGCCAGAGAGATGTGCCTCCCTGGCCGATGGAACAACTAGGGAGCCTCTCCGGTCCGCTCTGGTGGGATGGGCAGATGTTCTTGGGGTGAGGTCTCTTAAGTATCCTGGCCCACTACCATGTAGGGCTTTAAAGGTAATAACCAGCACCTTGAATTGCACCCGGAGGCAAACCGGCAACCAGTGCAGCTCCCGAAGCAGAGGCAAGGCATGTGCATACCGCCCACACCCCATCACAACCCGGGCAGCCGCATTCTGGACCAGTTGAAGCCTCTGAATGGTCGTCAAGGGCAGCCCCATGTAGAGCGCATTACAGCAATCAAGTCTGGAGGTGACCAGAGTGTGTGTGATCATGAGCAAGGAGTCCCGATCTAGGAGTGGGCGTAACTGGCGGATCACACGAAGTTATTGCATTTATACCTCATCCATCTAGGAGATTTTCCCACTCTGGGCAGCTAACAACACAAAATCACACATTAAAAAGAGCTACACATTGAAATAGCAGTTTAATATTCAAGTGCTGTATGACAGCAGTTTGAAAGCAATAAATTGCAAGTAGATAAATAGGTACCATTTGGAAGGAAACGTAATAGCTTTCTGTGTGCTCTGGCATCTAGTCATGCCTGCCACATGATCATGCAGATTCAGACAGCATTAGCTCTTTGGCTGTAAATGGAGATGATCACCACCCTCTAGAGTCAGACACAACTGGCTTTCGAGCAAGGGAGACCTTTACTTTTAGTGTCGTATAATTTGGGCCATGCAAAACAGACAGATGTAGTATTCAATGAAATCTGTAAACTTATTACAATACTGTGTGCTGGAAGCCAATTCTTACTCATAAAACCAATTACCTAGCAGGTATTGTACCAGTGACACACAGAGAAAGGAACTGATTAACAATGAAAGCCTGAAAGCATCTTTATCAAAGGAAAGTCTAATGCCCAGTCACACAGAGAGATCTTGGAAGTTAGTTAAGAGGCTATGCACTGGAACTAGCAGAACCCAACAAAAACCAAGAAAACGGGGGCTTTGCATGAACCCAGTCTTTTGCAAGTGCAGAGAGGGATAGGCAACTTCACTCCCGTAAGACCCAGCTTGCCATTTTGGGTAAGAATTCTAGTCCAAACTATCAGAGGACACCAAGGCTGCTATATATGTTTTCTGAAATGTAAATCCCACTATATTAAATTGGGCACATTTCTAGGTCTTTCTTTGTTTAGTTTCATAATGCAGTGGTGCCCAAACTAAGGCCCTGGGGCCGGGTGCGGCCCCCAACAGCAATTCATCCGGCCCGCAAAGCCCTCATCGCTCCTGGAAGTGGAAGTAAAACGCACCCGTACGTTTTACTTCCGTTTCCAGGAGCGACAAGGGCTTTGCGGGCTGGATGAATTGCTGTCGGGGGCTGCACCTGGCCCCCGGGCCTTAGTGACCGGCTCCCTGAACCACATGATCGGCCCACAGTTGAAAAAGTTTGGGCACCCATGCCATAATGCAATCAATAAATTACCAGAAAAAAATTAACACAACTATGAGAAACACAAAGAGCATTTGGGGCAGCTGACATCAAATTGTCTATAGTATCCGGTGTTGGACAGTATTCTATGCCAGTATAAGGTTGGCAGGTGCTCTTTCAGCTGCAGTGGCGGCAGCTGGGGCGAGGGTGGGGGCCGGATTATTTGGCACCATGGGCAGGATCTGGCCCATGGGCCATAGGTTGAGAACTCCTTCTCTATAGTAACAGATATAACAGTCCTTTCTGTTTCTAACAAGAACCATGGGGTCTTCATCAGCATGTTTACAGTGCAAGGCCTTTGAATAAGAAGGATTAGCCTGCTGCATGCTGTTGCCCAAGGGATGTTTGAGTGTATTTGCAATGCCTTTTACTCTTCAGTGGTACGGGGGTCATGCTGCGATGTGGAAGGCAGATGAAAGCCACTGCATTATATTCTCAGGACAGTCTTCATGGCTGATCGCCATGAGGGTTGCCAATATTTGGATTCGGATACAGCAGCAGCAGAAGAAGGGAGGCTCCTTTTATATCTCCAGTATCATACCAAAGCCACACAACATTGATATCAGACTTCACTACTGGCTAAAAGAACTTGTTCTCAGTGATGGTATAGCTAACATGCAGGGTTGACTCAGGTCTCTGACAATTCTTCATATTGGTTCTTGTCTGTGTTTGTTGGTGGAGTTGTGTTTCTGTATAATTGCTGCATTCATGAAAGCAGATCATGTGGTTACACATCATTAATGCAGTATGCCATTCTACCAGTAGCCAAAAATATAGTGAGTAATATTCTGACATTGTGTTTTGAAAATATTCACAGAAATACAAAAGATGAACCAAAAGAATACCTGTACCTCCCTTGCCACTGAGGAGTGACTAGGGGACGGGATGAAACTTACAAAAAAACTGCTGTCAACATTTAATATTTTCAAATGCCTTTAAAAATTAACTTTTATAAATAATAATAAATCGTTATTTGATATATCAAAGAGTAACTTTGAAGGTGCTTGCTATATTATTTTGACATGTAATTTAGTTAACTCTAAACTGATTGTGCAGAAAACAACTACCAATTTATAGCAACCCAAATACAACTTTTAAGGTGTCTAAACAGAGGTTTTACCAGTTCCATCCAGTGGTATGCACCAGCAGGTTTGCACCAGTTCGCCAGAACCGGTAGTGGAAATTCTGGCTGGCCCACCCATCCAAGTTTTTTTAATTAAGTAGTCCTAATTAGGATGCAATGCAGGGCTTTTCCCTTGGCCACGCCCACCATACCACACCCACAGTGTGGTAGTAATTTTTTTTGGAGTCCACCACTGGTTCCATCCACCTGTTTAGCTTTCATGGCTGAACAGGGAATTGAACCAAGGTGTCCTAAGTCCTAGCTCATCACTCTATCCAATACGTCACACTGAGTATCCACACTTAGTTACCACCAATCTCAGAGCAGTTGTCTAGGGCAGTGGTTCCCAATTAGTATTTTCTACGTAGCACTTCAAGAAAGACCTCAAACTTGCATACTCCTTATTGCAGGAACGTTAAATATCGCGTACCCCTTATTGCAGGAATGTTAAATAAAAAATGAAATCAGGTGTATTTTATATTTCTTATCATCAAAAGACATTCTAATGACAGAGAACATATGTTTCATTAATGTGACAAATGTGCACGTTGACAATAACAAGCAAATAGGCGGGAACAGGGGCGGCCGCGATCGGGTGACACGAGTCGCGGGAGGCGCGGGAAAAACCGCCGCTCCGGGAGAAAGCGCTTGATGCATACAATTGACTTACCTACTGATCGTTTAATTAAATTGAATAATTTTTTGGCAATTGTTATTGCATTATTGTTTTTTAAGGATTTCATATTTTAGTTAAGAGATTGCGATTGCTGCGCGTACCCCTTGATGCAATCTTGCGTACCCCTGGGGGTACGCGTACCACTAATTGGGAACCACTGGTCTAGGGGAGGTGTAGGTAAGGATGACTGGTGCAATATGGCAAACAAATAATGTTATGTTTAGCCAAAGAATGATCAGTCTAATGTTGACTTCCATGAACGTATGAAAACAATAAATGAAAACAATTTACTGGTTTATTTTGTTTTCTCAGGCTTACATGACCTTATCCAACCAGGCCATCTTCTTACCCCTGCTGTTCCACTGATAGATCCAGAACTGCTATTTTCCCTACCAGGGTTCATCGTGGCTCTCACTGCATGTGGCAAACTGGCCTATATTTCTGAAAATGTGTCCCACTTCCTCGGTTATTCAGTGGTAAGAACAAGAATATTACGGGAGTGAATCATCTAAGTTTGCCTAGTTATCTGCATAGACATAGAGATTAGATGTGACAGAAGCATTATAAAGCTGTCTTGTTCTACTGTCAGACCAGTGTTCATCAAATGCAGTTCTCAAATAGCTTGTGTTTTGGTTTGCTAGTGGCATGGTCTGGTGCAACTTTTTCATCAACAGACAATGTACAGAAGATTGCAGACTAATCTGATCCTGCTCTGTGCCCAAATTGGGCCTTTTTGATCAAGTGGCAGGGATACTTTTTTTCCTTTGCTGGGCTGAAGTAATTCTGTGCCTATGAAAGGCTTGCTTTAAGGCAGGGGTTCTCAAACTACAGCCCATGGGCTGGAACCGGCCCATGGCACCAATTAATTTGGCCTGCAGTGAGGACCCTGCCACTGCCAGAAGTGCTGACAGTGTGAAAAACGTCCCAAAAATGCACCGGACGGAAATGTGAAAAACACCCTGAAAATGCCCCCAAAATGTTCCAGAAGCATGAAAAACATCCCAAAACACACCAGAAGTGCAAAAAAAAAAAAAAACCCACCCCCAAAACATGCTGGAAGCATGGAAATGCCCCAAAAACATGCCAGAAGTCCAAAATATGCCCTCAAACCCACAAAAAATGTATGGACCCCTCCTCCCTGGGAAAAACCCTGAAAATGTGCTGCCCTTGCTCCTGCCGCCATGGGAAGCAGTGGAAGCAGTTAAAAAAAATCAGAAAACATGCCATGGATGCACCTGCCACCGCCGCTACTGGAAGTGGTGGGAGGAACCATGCTTCCAACCCGCACATCTGTTCGAGGGGGTGTGGTCTGGCCCATGATGCACAAAGGTTGGCCACCCCTGCTTTAAGGGATATGACTCCTAGTGAAATTATCCTTCTAGTGCGATCAGATATGATCCTTTCTCACCATTTGATCGCACCATCAGCTTCTGTGTGGTTGGATATTAAATCTATTTCCAAAGATCTTTTCCACCAAAGATGCAATGGTCTGAAACTGGGCACCTTTACATCTCATCTTCATACTTTATGGCTATCCATAATTAGTTTGCATCAACAACTTCTGATGAAGTTGATTAAATATTAATTAAATATTATGAGGCTTAAGTAGATTTAAATAGGGCAGTTAGCTTACACTCCAAAGCTTTTATTAAGACAGTGCCGATCCCAAGTTTTCTTTACAAAGATCCTAGCATTCATTATTACATTTGCAAAATCGGAATGGCATATATTCAGGAGCAGCTTATAGTTCAAGTAGAAATGGGGCTCACCTTGAAATATTGAGGTGAGTTCTCCTATCCATTTGGTCTACTGGGTATCAGTACATTTACTGTATTTCTAACATGACTTCACTGCTAAGCAAGTTATCTATTGTGTATCTCAGTCAGCAAGTAAGGTGTCCCTTCTTATTCCAGGTAGAACTCCTAGCTCATGGAGACTCCATCTTTGATATCTTGAACAGCTCCGCATGCAGGGTTGTGGAAGAGAAGCTTCGCTTTGCACAGGAACATGTAGGAACAGGTAAATACCACCAAAGATTGGATAAAGCTCATTCCAGCCAGAGACCCATGAAACTACATTTTCTCAGATAGAAGAGACATACTGTATACCAAAAGAATGAATTCATTAAGCAACTTGTACTTTTGACATGTTCATGACTCTTAGGCAATACCTTTAAAACAAAAACATATTAAACAACAAATAATGTGGAGAAATACAAAATCCGGCTCATTTCCTGGTCTGTCGGTTACTGCCAGAAACATGCATCAATGAAGACGTAGGTTTGGCCAATGACAAAGCCAAGAAAGTGGCTTTATTTTGGCAGTCCAGGGTTTGACTGGGACATGAAAGTAGAAGAAAAACAAAACAATTTTATCTACAATTTTGGGGGTTGACGATGATATGGAATTTGGTTATTCATTTTCTAGTGTAGAGAAAGAATGACAAAAATCTGCATGGAAATTTGTTTTTCCCCAACAGTCTAAACATTACCAAATCCCTTTCATGATTTAGTTTCAGATGTTTAATACTAACTCTAGTGTTTCAAAGCTCTGCATATGATTAAATCAGCCCAACATGTTCCTATGACACCAATTTTATTTTATTATTATCGTTATTTTTTTGCCTGTTCGTTTCCTCTTGTCCTCCACTCTTTTAATGAATATTAGAAGAGCTTGAAACCTATTCAAGTCAAAACTGTGCATGAACTTTAGCTCAACATAATTCCTTCCCTATCTTTAGAGAATCAGTCTGGCCAGGTTATCCTGCTATGATTAATAGAGTAGACCATACTGTCAGTGACTCAATGTCAATTGTCAGATGGTGGTTAACTAACCTGACCACCCTGAGGACTAACGGCCTTGGGTGCCAAAGTCCACAGGGAAGGGCGATGGTCCCCAAGTGGATTAAATCCCACTTGCACCCATCTTTACGGAGGGCAGCCGCTTAATCAATACTGACTTGGGGCTGAGGAGGACTTTACGTGCCAAAAGAGCTCAGGACCAGAAAGTGACTCGCAGAACTGGATCAGTGGTACAGGTGTCGCACTGCGATAGGGAAGGCAGATGAAAGGCCACTGCATTATATTCTCAGGACAGTCTTCATGGCTGCTTACCATGATGATAACTTATATTCGGATTTGGCTATTGCAGAAGAAAAAGAATATTTAGAGAAGGAGAAAAGCCTCAAAATAATCCTAAAACAATTATGTTACTACAGTCTTGAACATGAGTTCATGGTGCAGCAAAGCCTACCCAACCCCTTACTCTCTAGCTATTTTCCTGCTCAAAAATCTAATTTCTTAGCTGCCTTTCCCCCCACTTGGGACAAAGAGACAGGTATCAAAAAGCTACAGATATTCCAGTATCCTCTAGAGAAAGATGCAGCCAGAGCACTAGAGAAACTTTTTGAACTTTTTGCACAATGTGCAGATTTATACACACACAAATGACAAATAGGAAAGCCTTGAAAAGAAAAATTATATAACTTGCAGCATTTTCCATGTCTTAAGCACAAACAAAATCTGGGCTTAGAAGGCATCCTGTCTCCACTTCAAGCAATTTCTTGGTTTCTTTCAAAAACAAGTCATGTTTAACTCACAGCAAAGTCTAAAGTCGCAAAAGATTTAAGCATGCAAAACTTTTTGCAAGTCTTTTCTCTCTGAATCTAGGACAATGGTTTTGATACCTATTGCCTACAAAATTTCAAAATAGAACTTGGCATGTGTTGGCAACCTGAGTGCAAAAAAAATGGGGGATGTGAGATATGTGATGTATCAACACTTACAGGAACAACACTATAAAAATCACCCTGGTAGTGGTGAAAGGATAATCAAAGATTTTCCCCTCCAGTTCTGTGTCCCTGAAGATGAATGGAAAACAAGGAAGAAATGTTTTCTTTCCAAAAAATTGCACCAGCTGATATGATGCCTTCTGTTGCAGAACATAATTGAACAGGATTCCAGTCAGTGTACAGTGCTGGGAGAAACATCAACAATTTGAGATATGCAGATAATACCACCCTAATGGCAGAAAGTGAGGAGGACCTAAAGAAGCTCCTGATTAGGTTGAAAGAAGAAAGTGCAAAAGCTGGCTTGAGACTCAATATCAAGAAAACCAAGATCATGACAACAGGCCCTCTCAGTCCCTGGAAAATAGATGGGGAAGAAGTAGAAGCAGTGACAGACTTTACTTTCTTAGGATCAAAGCTCACTGCAGATGGTGATTGCAGCCATGAAATAAAAAGGCAACTGATTCTTGGGAGGCAACCTGGGGAACATAGTCAAAAGTAGAGACATCACATTGCAAACAAAAATTCACATAGTCAAAATAATGGTATTCCCAGTGGCAATGTATGGTTGTCAGAGCTGGACCATTAGGAAACCTGAGCGCAGAAGAACAGATGCCTTTGAGATGTGGTGTTGGAAGAGAGTTTTGAGAGTACCTGGACAGCGAGGAGAACAAATAGGTCAATATTAGAAGAAATCATCCCTGACTGCTCCTTAGAAGGTGAAATAGTAAAGATGAAGCTAAAGTATTTGCACATCAAATGAGAATAGAAGATTCACTTGAAAAAGCCTTGATGCTTGGAAAGGTAGAGGGCAAAATAAGAAGGGGGTGGTCAAAAATGAGGTGGCTAGATGATATTGTAGAGACAATGGGCACAGAACTGAGCGAGTTGAGGATGGTGGAGGACAGTAGTGCCTGGCGGACAGTGGTCCATGGGGTCACAAAGGGTTGGAATCGACTGTGCGACTGAACAAAAAAAAAGTCAGGCTTGTGCTTTTTAAAATGATAGATGTACTGTATTGACGATTTTCAGGAAGCGCTTTCCCCCCTCCCTTCTACCCCTTAGATACCTACCGTGTGGTGTACTCTAGATGTTGTCTGTCTGTCTATCTATCTATCTGAATGTTAGCATTACTGAAGAAATGTATCTCTGCACCTTTAAAAACATGTACGGTATCATATTTGCCTCATCAGAGTATAAGGTTCACTCCGTTTTCTGGTGTATTTTAAGTGTGTGTGGGTGGGTGTCTTATAATCAATGCTGCAGAATGCTGGGAATTATAGTCCACTAAACTTTGGAAGACCACAGATGTTTTGTCCACCTGTGGAACAGGTTTTGCAAAAGGGAAAGCCAGATGAATCCCACTAATACATAGATACAGAGCTTCTGCTTCCACTACAAATGTTGGTGTAGTTTTGAACTTCTTCTATTATCTTAACTTTTAAAAAATTGTTGCAGAAATAGAGTTCACTGCTGAAATGCGTATCTCAAGAGTCTTTCAGGCAAGATTCGGGAAGAACCGTTCCATGGTACTGGGAGGCAGATTCATCACACAAGACACACAATTGACTTCTTCCTCTCCAGCTTTGACTTTTGTTGCCTTCTGCACCCCTGTTGCATCTGTGTTGGCAGACGGGGATGGTATCTCCCATAATTTCTTATTCCAGAGCAAGCATACACTGGATATGAAGATTACAGAGATTACTGAAAAGTAAGCACAAACTGCTGTTTGCAAGAGGCTATTGTGAACAGATTTGCCAAATTCCCTTAGGAGGAAAATGCTTAGTGTGCTACTATGAGTTGTGGTTATTAGCACATTATGAAGACCAGAGCTACCATTTGGCAATGTCAGAAGACTGCACCCCTGTTATAGGAATAGAAACAGAGGTCACTTTAGGAACACAAGTAGCATTAAACCTGACCATGCTATTGATCAATCAAACCTAGTACCATCAACTCTTACTGGCTTTCCAGGGTTTCAGGCAGGATTCCCTTCTAGCTGATCTTGAAAATCCTTGGTATTCTCTGGTGATTTCTATACAGCTACTAATCACACTTGACCCTTTTTAACTTTCTAAGATCAAACGGTAGTGTTGTTTCTCTTTATAAACCTGCAGTTATATTTCCCCTCCATGACAAAGGCATTTTAAGCATAAAAAATTGCAGGAAAGAAACGATACATGTTTCAGGTCACTTTAAACATTCAAAATTTAGCAAGCTTTCGTAGTTCATGACTACTTCTTCAGGCTGACGTGGCATGGAATATGTAGTCCAGCCAGGCTTAATCTTAGATATAAAATGGGAAAACAGCAGGAACAAACAGGAGCTTACATCCTTTTAAAACATAGAAGCAGGAAAGCAGGATTTGCATATTCCCCTCCTCCAAAATGGCCCTCCCTAGAGCTAGTCGCTCATACATGTGGCTGAGGAGGAATGGTGTAACACAAAAACCATTCCTCCAGGATTGTGCAACAAATTTACCCACTAGGCATGTAAAATTAGTCCAGATAAGTAAAAATTAAGGTCAATTATGAATATTACCCAGTGAGAGCAGTTCCTTTTGCTGTTGATCTTCAAAATCCCTGTTGCATGAAGTGGCTATTTGCGGGTATCTCAAAATGTTCAATAAACAAAATCCAGCTGTGTGACCCTTAAGCATTAAAATCCCTTAACTCCCTTCCTTCTTAAAGCGCTTCTTGCTTCAGCAAGAAAATAGTTCACTCTCCTTTGGCTGTAATGGATGGATGATCATAAGGATGCTGCCATATTGGCCTTCAGTTGCATACATACATAAAAGCCAACTTTTGGGACTTCTGCACTCAGGTCTATGTTTTTATCCTGTTTTATCTTAAATCGATTTCTTGAAACAACAAAAATTGTTTCCCATTTTACTCTACCAGGAACATCCTTAATAACTACTCATAATGCATAGCCATAAACATATTTTACTATGTACAGTAAGGTAAAAGTCACCTTTGCTCGAAAGCCAGTCATATCGGATTCTAGGTGCTCATCTCTTTTTACAGCCAAAGATCTATTACCTGAAAAATTGTTACTTTTAAAATTTAGGGGAATGTCCCACAGGCAGGGTTGAATCAGGAACCAAAAACCACATTAGACTCTGGGTTCAAATACAAAGGAGTTTATTGAATTGAAGGTACCATTTCAATTGAACAAAGTCCACCCACCAAATGAGCCCATAACTAGGTTGATGTAGAAAGAGAGCTAGAGAGAGAGAGATCTTGAGAGTTTGCTCCAGAACTAAGTCACAAGGTCTTATAAATTTCTTCACAAACAAACTAACCCATTTATGTTTTTTGTTGTTCAGTCGCACAGTCGATTCCGACCCTCCGCGACCCCATGGACCACCACCCGCCAGGCACTTCTGTCCTCCACTATCCCCCTCAGCCCACCCAGCTCTGCCCCCACTGCATCCACAATATCATCTAGCCATCTCATCTTTGGCCGCTCCCTTTTTCTTTTGCCCTCCACTTTTCCCAGCATCAAGGCCTTCTCAAGTGAATCCTCTCTTCTAATTTGATGTCCAAAGTACCTCAGCTTCATCTTTACAATTTGACCTTCTAGGGAGCAGTCAGGTTTGATTTCTTCTAAGATTGATCTGTTCTCCTCGCTGTCCATGGGACTCTCAAAACTCTCCTCCAACACCACATCTCAAAGGCATCTATTCTTCTGCGCTCAGCTTTCCTTATGGTCCAGCTCTCACAGCCTTACATTGCCACCGGGAACACCATTGCTTTGATTATACGAATTTTTGTTTGCAATTTGAGGTCTCTACTTTTCAATATGCTTCCCAGATTTCTCATCGCTTGCCTCCCAAGAATCAGTCGCCTTTTTATTTCATGGCTGCAATCCCCATCTGCAGTGAGCTTTGATCCCAAGAAAGTAAAATCTGTCACTGCCTCTACTTCTTCTCCATCTTTTTTCCAGCGACTGAGAGGGCCTGTTGCCATGATCTTTGTTTTCTTTATATTGAGTCTCAAGCCAGCCTTTTCACTCTCTTCTTTCAACCTAATCAGGAGCTTCTTTAGGTCTTCCTCACTTTCTGCCATTAGGGTGGTATCATCTGCATATCTCAAATTGTTGATGTTTCTCCCAGCAATTTTGATCCCAAATTGTGATTCCTCCATCCCTGCATTGCGCATTATGTGTCTGTGTATAAGTTGAATAAGCAGGGTGACAAAATGCAGCCTTGTCTTACTCCCTTTCCTATTCCAAACCACTCCGTCATTCCATATTCTGTCCTAACTGTTGCTTCTTGTTTCATGTACAGATTTCTCATGAGGCATATAAGGTGTTCCGGTATTCCCATCTCTTTAATTACTTGCCACATTTTGTTGTGGTCGACACAGTCAAAGGCCTTAGTGTAATTAATGAAACAGAAGAAGACTTGTTTCTGATACTCCTTTGTTTTTTCCATGATCCATCTTATGTTGGCGATGTGGTCTCTAGTCCCCCTGCCTCTTCTGAAACCCGCCTGCACTTCTGGTAATTCTCTCTCCACATGCTGTTGCAGTCTATCCTGTATTATCTTGAGCATCACCTTGCTAGCGTGTGGGATGAGCGCAATTGTTTGATAATTTGAACATTATTTGGCATTTCCCTTTTTGGGGATTGGAACATATACTGATCTTTTCCAATCATGTGGCCATTGTTTTGTTTTCCAAATCTGCTGACAAATAGAATGTAATAATTTGATTCCATCATCTTCTAGGGCTTTGAAAAGTTCAACCTGAATACCATCATCTCCGCTGGCTTTGTTGTTTGCAGTGTTTTTCAGGGCCTTTCTGATTTCACTCTCTAGGATGTCTGGCTCAAGTTCAATTTCCTCATCATTGAAATTATCAGGGGTGTTGAGGTCCTTTCTGTAGAGTTCCTCTGTGTACTCTTTCCATCTTTTCTTAATCTCTTCTGCATCAGCTAACTCCTTGCCATCTTTGTCCTTTATCATAGTCATTTTTGCTTTAAATGTCCCTTTGATTTCCCCAATTTTTTTGAAAAGATCTCTAGTCCTGCCCCTGATATTGTTTTGCTCTATTTCTTTGCACTGTTCATTCAGGTAGGTTTCCTTATCTCTCCTTGCTTTTCTTTGAAATTCTGTATTCAAGTGACTGTATTTTCCCTTTTCTCCTTTGCCTTTTGCGTCCCTTCTTTCCTCTGCTATTTTAAGAGCCTCTTCGGACAACCACTTAGCTTTCTTACGCTTCTTTTCTTTTGGTATGGTGTTCTTTGCTGCCTCCTGCATGATGTCCCGCATCTCTGTCCATAATTCTTCTGGCACTCTATCTGGTCCAAGCCATTAAATCTGTTCTACACTCCATTTATGTAAATGTGGTCAAATAGTAAAAGATTACAATTTCCAGGAAAATAGAGGGAGGAGATTTGGCGGATTAGGAAAAACAGGTATCAATACAACAGCCAATGATAAAGTTCAGTGTCAGGCTTGCCACCAATGGAAAAGCCAGGCTTGAAGTAGTAAAACAATCAGGATTGCAGCACATTGAGGCAGGAGACTTGAACAACCATTCAGAGATGCCAGATCTTCAGTGAAGATGTACCTGGGCATTCCCCAACCATATAATCCTAAATTTGTCCCAAGGCAGCAGGCCCTACCATCAGCAGTAAAACTCACCCAGCACTGTGTATATATGTTAATTTCTAACCTACCACTGACCCCAAAGACAATAGAGAGAAAGAGACAAGCAAGCAGAGAAAAGAATTAATCTCTAAAACAATCAAGACTTCAAGGATGGCTGTAGGTTCCAGGAAAGGTGGAAGTGAGTTCCTGGCTTTGGGGCAGCAGATACAATGGAAGGCTTCCTTTTGAATGAGATAGGGGTTTTGGATTTGCCCCAACATGCCTAGGGCAAAGGGGAATATTCAGAGAGATTCCTGCTTCAAATATACAAAGACAGAACAGTTTAAAATACAAGAAAACATTATTAATTTTTAGGACATCCTAGATATAACCGCTAATGAAATAAAATCAATCAGGAGTGAAAGGGTTAATTCTGCTGTGTCTATTTGGCAGAAAGGAAAAAAATGCATTTTAAACCAAGCTGCAATTACTTTTCACTACTACTGAGGCTTGGCTTTAAACAGAAGGAGAGAAGGGCCCCCCTCCCACCCTTGGCCATGGCCTTTTTAAATAGCAATTTGAGATTTTTATAAATTTATTAAAAATCAACCCTTGCAGTTATGTATCTGCAAGTGAATCACAGTACAGTGTGGTGCTTGTGGACATGTAAACCTATTGGGTATAGTCGGGGAGAAATGGAAAAAGTAATTTTATTGAAAATAAAATATAAACAAAAATAAAGGGGGGCAGTTTCCAGATTTGGGGTAACAGATCCAACAATGTCTGCATCTGCAGATGTTTCCGTGCTCATGTAACAGGCATGATTAGATGCTGGAGTGCATGGAATACTGCTACCTTCCCACCGAATTGGTACCTTTTTATCTACTTAAAATTTTCTTGCTTTTGAACTGCTATGTTGGCAGGAGCTGGGACAGAGAAGGGAGCTCATTCCATTATACAGCACTCAGGTATCGAACTGCTGACCTTCCAGTCATCAAGTTCTGCTATAATTACCACAAATTCTTGTATTAAGGATATTGTTGATTAAACTTTTCTTTCCTTCCCTCTACCCCTCAGTGTTGTTTACTATCTTGGGTATCAGAGGGAAGAGCTGATTGGTCAGTCCTGGTACACTCTTCTGCATCCTGAAGATACTAGAACAGCTGCAGAGATGCACAGATCTCTGAGTGAGTATTGCGCTTGGGTTAAAGTTTGATGAGATCTAGAACTGAAGAGATGTCTGTGCAGTTTATGCTAAAGCAACACTTGGCTCAGTAATGGTTTTAGACCTTGTTCCCAACTATGGGTTGTAGATGTTGTTGGATCAAAGCTATGATCCTCGTTGATCATTGGACAAGCTGCCCACAGTTCACATGGTTCCACAGCTGGTGACCCAAAGTTGGAAAGAGTCTGTGTCCCCTTCTCTGTCCAGATGCATTTTCCCAAAACAGTGGTTACTGCAGTAATCACAATCCTTTGGCATTGGAGCAGGGGTGGGAAATGTGGGGCCCTCCAGATGTTGATGGAATGTTATTCTATTAACCTTAGCCAACATAACCCATAGTTGAAGGATCATGGGATCTGCACTCAGTAACATCTTGAGAGCCAGACTTTTCCTGTTCTAATTGTAGAACGGAATCCTGGATTTGCCATTCTGTTGTTTCATATAACATAGCAGATAAAACTGTAATCCAAAATAGGGCAGCAAAATATATATCATGCTTTTAGTACAGTACTTAGAATTTTTTTACCTAAAATTCTAAGTATTGTCACTACAAACATGCCAAAGTCCAATGTGGAGGATATTTTGGAAATTTTATAAAGCTTATTTATTCAGGATGACTTTTGGGATTCAGCCTTAACTTGACATAGGCCTTTAATAGCTTTGTGAGTATGAAACATTACTAATGAGATAGATTACTATCTTGTTTTGGAGATGTTTGTTCGGACATCCTGCTACAGTAATGGAGTAGACCACACAGCCAGTGACTCAATGCTGACTGTTGGGTGGTGGTAAATAACCTGACTCCCAAAAGGGGCCAACGGCTACAGGTGGATGAGTCCCTTTAGGTGGGGTGATGGTCCCCTCAGTGGAGGAAATGCCAGTGGAAACCATCTTATTGGGCCTAATGGCAAAATGAGTGGAGGAGGAACTCTGATTCCCAATGGTCATCAAGGTGGAAGAGTTCATGCCAGATGGACTGGCTGTGAAAGCTCTCCTTGTCCATATCCTCAAGGCTGTGGCAGTCCATTGCAGTCCCAGTGTTAAATCCTGCATGTCCCATTTTGTATGTGCTGCAAGAGATGGTTCTGTGATCATCATAGTGTGTGGGGCACTTCATGGCAAGCTGGGATCCACCTTAAACAAATTCATGCCAATGGCATTTTTCTCACTTCAGGAAAAATGCATTCTTGGATACGAGTTGCAGCTGATGACGATCTTGTTTTGGGGCATTCTGTTTTACTGTGCTTAGATGGTCTTCCTTTTGCTAGGTATTAATTTCTCAGATTTCTAATTTCAGCATATGGCGCTCAGAGACAGAATCAGCATATAGTAGTCCGTCTTCTCTGCAAGGACTTGACCTGGGCTTGGGTCCAAGTCAGTGCATTAAAAGAAAAGGAAAAGGAAAGAGAGCTCATTGTTTCCACCAACCATGTCCTCAGGTAAAGCCATTTGCGGCATAGATTATTTTGGGATGTGTTGACATAGTAGGCGGTGATTATGAAACTATAATGATTCCTTCATTCCCATTTATCGGGCATTTAAATGACATCATAACTCAGTCATTGTCCTCCTTATTTTGACTATTCTCAGAATGCAGAAAATTAAGCTCTTAAGAAACACACACAGATATATAACTTCTACAAATACTGATGCCATTCTCACACTTGCTGAACTAGACACAGCGATATATCAGCAGTAGAAAAATAAAGCACCTGCTTTTCATTCCCAGGAGATACTCCTTTCTTTTTTCTAAGGAAATATTTCATTTTTCCTCTAGTGGTAAAGCTGGAAACTTTAGGGAATGAAGCAAACAAAACCCATGATAAAATATTTTATCTTTTGAAACAAATGAAAGGCCTTTTACATGAAGGTGTTACTCAACAGAATTGGAGGATGGATAATCTCCTGGTTGTGCTATTGTATTTTCCAGGATAAGCTTATCACTTGTACTTGGTTTTTTCACTATTAATGTGCCATATGATGTGTATGATTATAGTACAATACTGAAGAATTAAATATTTTCAACATTAAGTCAAACTTTATACCCAAATATTCTGCTAGCATAGTTCTCTAGACTGTATGAGACAATGACTGAAATCCTATTAGCAGAGTTAAGTTGCAGCTAGAGTAAGCCCATTGAATCAGTAGAACTTCCAGAAGAGTTCACTTACCAAATCCCCAATGATTCAAAGAGCATATTCTAGTGGAAATATACAACAGTGAGTAACAGGATTTCATCCTTTATGTCCAAATAAATTGAGATTGTTTTAAAATTATGGCCCCTACTTTCTTAATTGTCCCAAATAAAGACATATGTGATTAGGTAGTACAGTGGTACCTCGCTTAAAGAGCATAATGCGTTCCACAGGATTGCTCTTTAAGCGAGTTTGCTCTTTAAGCGAAACACCATTGTAAATGACCAATTGTGTGGGGTACTGCAAACCCCAATTTATTTGTTAAGCGAGTTTTTGGTTGGTTTTATTTGTTAAGTGAAGCGAACATTCAGAGAAAATTATGCTCTTTAAGCGAGTTACTCTTTAAGCGAAACGCTCTTTATGCGAGGTTAGACTGTATAAGGTACAGCAGCAGCTAGTCGTAGCTATCTCTTCAGTACAGTATACACTCAACATTAAAGGTTTGAAAAGTTGCATTTATTATTATAATTCCCCAAAACAAGAATAAAGATTGTTTTTACTTTTAAATCGCATAATTATATAAAAAAAATTACCTGGTTAGCTATGAAAGAAACATTTTATGTTGCTAAAGCAGTAAAGAAAACATACTCAATAGAAAATAAGTATTACATATACAGTACAGTATTTCAATTTTTAATACATCTCCTGTAGTTAATAGGTTTCTAGGATGTTCTGTCCAGAGGAGCAACAGAAGCGATTAAAAGGTTCAGTGGTAGAAAGAATGAGTGCAAGAAGATATCGCTAGAATGAGGAATGTAAAGATACTCATCATTTTAGGGAGCAAATCCTGATCAGGGAGATGGTGGTATTATCAACATCTGCAAAGGAAGAACATTCCTTGAAAAGGAGTTGATGGTAACCACAGTGGCTAGAGCTAAGGCCCTCTAAAAGGAAAGGTTCATTATGTTATAGCTGCAGTTTAATGTCTGCAATTTAAATAGGTTCCAGTGTACATTTTGTTTCATAATTTGAATAATATTTGCATTTGATATGCTCTACTTCAGCGGTTATTCTCAATGATACCATTAGGCTCAGGTCGGATGCTCAGTTGCCTCAGACAGCAGCTAATGGGAGGTGATGGGATAGTGCTAGAGGACGCCTACCTAGACTGCTTCTTCACGTATGATGAGTAGCATTGCCCCATCACGAGTGCTGAAAATTAGACCCAATTAACAGTCTACTTAGTTTCACTGGGGGAGGTGCCATCTTGTTCTTTGCCTTAGGTTGCAAAATGTCTTTGGATCAGCTTTGATTCTTCAAATCCCTTCTCTGCTAATATACCTCCAAGCTTATAGTTTGACTGGGGATTCCCCAGAGCCACATCAGTAAGGAAAAACACAATTTGGTTTTATTTGTCTGATGCTGTTAACACTCCTCAATGTATTATCTTCAGTTTATATTCCATTCCACACATAACTTCTTATGTTCTCTACAGTGAAGGAGAGGCCATCTATATCCAAAGCCAAGACCCTCAGCATGGAGTTGTTCCTCCAGTTTCTTCCAAACAAATATATTGTTATGGAGAAATAAACCAGCAAACAAAGCTGAATGAAGCCAGCCTTTCTCCTCAAAAGTCAAACAGTAATGGAGGACTCAAATACTATCCCTCTCAGCTGCCTGATGCTGTTGAAGAAAAGATACTTTCCTCTTCTCTCCAGGCTCCATTTCAAACCACATTGCCTGTCTTTCCTACCATGGGGGTTGATGCAGCCACTCTACAGTCTTCTCAAGAAACCAGGTCTCCTTTCTTCAGTGCTGGTTTTCCTTGTCCAGACAGAGGAGATACACAAGTCCCTATGAATCCATGTTTGCTCTGTTCCACAGAAACTGCATTTCCACCTCACAGTGGCCCTTCTGTAGATCATTCTCCACTATTTGAAGAAGAACCTATTACAGGAACACTCCCAACAGTGGGAACAAGACCTGACCCTGACAATATGCTGGCTGAGCAAATCCATTCCTTGACTGAAACTTTCTCTCAGTATACGAAGCAAATACCCCAAGAATCTCCTAGCTGCCCTGTGCCCAGTGTCCCAGGGCAACCTACTGAAGTCACCCACACAGTATCTAGACAGACCTGGGAAACTAATGGTGCTCTAGATTTCCTTGAGGAGCTCTCTGTGGATGAAGACATCATCACCAACATCTTAAACAATCTCCTACACAATGAAAGCCTGAACCAATCGACTTCTGAGCTGGCATCATCAAACAATTTCCCCTTGTTGAACACTGGGATGCAGCTTTCTCTACTCCAGGCACCCTTCACAGAAGCAACCCCTTGCCTTGACCAGAATTCCTTCCTGCGGCCTTTCTCTTGCTCATCTAATTCCCATCACATGCTTGATTACCAGTGGGATCAAAGATTCCATACCATACTGGAGCAAGGTATATTCTTCATCATAATTGCATACTTTGTAAGACTTTCCCCTCCCAAGTGAAATTGTCCATTCTTTTAAAAAAGTAGTTGTGCCCTTGTTGTAGGGCCTGTTGCCTTCAGGAGTACAAAGATAGACGGTTGTTTCTATAGGAGTTAGATTTTGGAAAAATTACTTTCTGGAGTACAAATGGTCATGGAAGCCAGGTGAATCTGAGAGCTGTAGTCCAAGAGCAACCCTTCCAATATTTGGTGGCAGTGCAATGCCTTCTGTATGAAAGCCGTGCCTCATGAAGGTAGGCCATCTTCCCTTTTACCAGTGTTCTACCAGCTAATGCAGGGGTACCCAAACTCTTTGGGCCATGGGCTGGTCATGTGGTTCAGTGGCCCAATCATGTGGTTCCTCCCACCAGAAGCGGAAGTAAAATGCGCCTTACAATCCATTTTGCAACAGGGATAGATTTTAAGCTGCCATTTTTTCTGCTTATATCGGGGTGCTCAAACTATGGCCGATGGGCCAAATCTGGCCCCAATGCCAATTCATCTGGCCCATGCCACCCTTGTCACTCCTGGAAGCGGAAGTAAAACGCACCCATACCTGTTTTATTTCCACTTCCAGGAACGAGGGTGCCACCAGCCAGATGAATTGGTGTCAGGGGAGGATCCGGCCTGTGGGCCGTAGTTTGAGCACCCCTGAGCTAATGAATACCTTTCTCTTTAAACAAGCAATCTTATTTATTGGCATTTTCTACTGTTGTTATGCTTTTTATGTTGTATAAGAATGCACTGAGCCATTTTAAAGTGGAGAAATCAGGGTATCAATTTTCAACAATAATTCAAATCTCCATATTATAATGCATTTTCACTGTTCATTTGTTTACTTTCAGTCCCCACCCCACCCCTTCAATAAAGGGACTCAAGGAAGCTAACCAGCCTGATCCTGCTTAGCTTACAAAATCAGTTGAGATCAATGTGCTCAGGAATGATATAAAGGTCTCTGGTTGCTGACATGGTTTCACCTCAAATAATCTCTAAGAGTACCTGGAGGAATGGGGAAAATTGGTTGCTTTCTGAAAATGTCCAACTGTACATTCAGGTGTCTCCATCCTGGATTAAGTACATCCACTAATTTTACATGGGAAATAGAGGGGAAATCCAGGTAATCTTTAAAATTAACAAGGCTAGAGATAATATTAAGTGCTTTTAAAATGTTAGTACTTTAGATGCCAAACTGGCTTGTTTTAATTAGAGGAAAATAATGAATAATTAATAAATCTGTTGAGACCAGCATGATTTTGTATTGCTCTCAACTCAAGTTTGATTGAAGATGAAATCTGGTTTCCATGGATCTCATTGCTTGCTTGTAGTATGTGAAAAAGTACTTGTTTCCTGTGTGTCTATTCCTACAATAAGTCTAGTTCAGAAATACCACTTCTTTGGAGTTTAACAATCAGTTTCTCATATGTTTATCCCCTCTGGACTCTTTCTAAACAAGGTGCTGCCCTATGTTTAATTTTTTCATTCTTCTGTCCCACAGGTCTCCTCCCAGAGAAGGGCATGCCGTGCTGACCATCTCTTTGTCCAGAGATTCCAGAACCCGTGACTGTGTGTTTATATAATTCCCATCAAGCAGATTTCTGTGACATCATGAGCAAAATTATATGATGTGTTGACCAAAAAAAAAAGAGTATTGAATAGCCTCCTTACAGTAGGAAATGGGGGCATCAGACATGAGACTGGGCTTGGATGATAGCATCTCTTTCCTCCTCCTATCAACCAATGTGCTTGTCAAATAAATCTCCACCCCTGCTGAGAGGACATTTTGCACAGCAGGCTTACTTATGGGGCTTGAAACAAAACCACTGACCTACAACTTCCTGCTGCTTATGCTTCTGGTCCCTATAAGAGAGCAAGGCATCCTAGATAATGAGTGGCCTATGCATTTCACGCTACCCAAGAGCAGATCACAATACACTGGACTCACTACTAAAGATAAAGGTCTCCCTTGCTCAAAAGCCAGTCGTGTCTGACTCTAGAGAGCAGTTCCAGCACTATCTGCGTCTGCAGACATTTCTGTGGTCATGTGGCAGGCATGACTAGACTCCAGAACACACAGAATGCTGTTACCTTTCCCACCGAAGTAGTACCTATTTATATACTTGCAATGTCTTGCTTTCGAACTACTAAGTTGGCAGGAGCTGGGAGAGACGACAAGAGCTCACTCTGGCGTGCAGCACTCAGGCCTCAAACTGCTGACCTGCCAGCCTTCAAGCTCAGCGTCTTAACCACTAAGCCACTGCAGCCTTTGGACTCACTACAAGCTATTCCTAATTTCCATGTATCATTCCCTGCGGTCTCATCTGCTGGAGAAGACCAGCCTGCAGGGAGCACTGTCGCGGCCGGCCGCTTGTAAATAAAGCCTTAAAAAAAAGCGGGTCTTTGGCCTTTTTTCCCCTTGTGATGTTAAAAGGAGGGCGGGGCGAAAGGCGGGCACTGAAGTCGCTGAACTGCTTCGGAAAAGGCACCCGCGGCCTCTTTCTTGGGGAGGGGAGAAGATGGCGTACGCATGCGCCCTCGACTCCGCTGTGAGCCCCGCCCCTTTGTGACTCCCGTGAGCTCAGCCCACGTTGCCAGGAAACAGGAAATGGGCCTTGACGGTGGCGTGAGGCCTACCAGGCGAGTAGATCGTGTGGAGGCCGGCCGGGGTTGAGAAGACCGAGTGTTGCCGTGTGAAGGGGATGAGCGTGGGCAACGCGTCCGCAGCGACAGGTAGAACTCGTGTCCGGCTGAAGGGCTCCTCATAGTTCCCACGTTACGTTCCCCTGCCTAGGCACCGCCTCTTCCCGGGGGAGACTCATGGTGTCCCTTTTCATCCTCCTTCTGGTGTCCCCAGCTGTTCCCAACACGAGGAGGGAAGAGGCGTGTAAAGTCAGGGCCGTGGGTGGTTAGTGTAGGCTCATACTACGCTCCTTGGATTAAGGGTAGCCATAACTAAATAGAACCTCCACCCTCAGAGGCAGCATACATTTGGGTAAAGGTCGCCCTTGCTTGAAAGCCAGTCGTATCCGACTCTAGGGTACGGTGCTCATCTCCATTTACACCAAAAGAGCCAGCGGTGTCTATGTCTACAGACATTTTTCATGGCCATGTGGCAGCCATGACTCTAGATGCCATAAGGCAAGGGGTGGCCGACCTTGGAATTAGGGTTACCATATCTCAGGATTTGTCCTGAGATTTCCTGCTCTTTAGAGACAAATCCTGAGATATGGTAACCCTAATTTGGTGTTCCTGCTGTTCTTGGACTTCAATTCCCGGAAGCCCCGCTGTGCTGACTTGGGCTTCTGGGAATTCAAGTCCAAAACTGCTGTTACCTTTCCCATTGAAGTGGTACCTATTTATCTCCTTGAGATTCCTTGCTTTCAGACTGCTAGTTTGCCAGGAACTGGGACAGAGATGGGAGCTCACTCTATTATGCAGCACTCGGGCTTCAACCTACTGGCCTTCTAGTCGTCCCAAAAGGCAAAAGGAAACAGATCTTTACAAAGTTGCAGTCAGTGTAATAGAAAGTTTTTGCAAGACAGTTTCCATTGCTTGGCTTGGAACTCAAGTAAAACTTTTTAAGGGGAAGATACTTGGCTGTCTGGCTGGACATCCCACTACGGTAATGGACTGTACAGCCAACAACTCAATGCCGAGTGTTGGGCGGCGATAAATAACTTGACTCCCTAAAGGGGCCAATAGCTACGGGTGGGTGAGCCCCTTTAGGTGGGGTGAAATCCCACTGGAATCCATCATATTAGGCCCAATGGCAAAATGAGCAGAGGAGGAACTATTTAACTATTCTGATTCCCAGCTGTCATGGAGGTAGAAGAGGTCATGTCAGATGGACTGGCTGTGGAGGCACACCTTGCCAATATCCTCAAGGCTGTAGCAGTCCATTGCAGTCCTGGTGTTAAATCCTGCACGTTTCCTTTCATATGTGCCGCAGGAGGTGGCTCCGTGATCAGTGTGTGGGTCACTTCATGGCAAGCTGCAAACCACCTTAAACAAATTTACGCCAGTGGCATTTTTCCTATTTCTAGGAAAAAATGTATACTCAGATATGAGTAGCAGCCAATGATGACTTTGCTATGACGTGTCCTAGAATCTAGGGTGTCATTCCAGTACACACACACTAGCTCTTTCATGTCCCGATCAAACTTTGGACTGCCAAAATGAAGCCACTTTCTTGGCTTTGTCATTGGCCAAAATTAAATCTTCATGGGTGCATGTTTCTGGTAGTAATCAGCAGACCAGTAAATGAGCCGTATTCAGTATTTCTCCACATTCACACAGCCTGTTGCTATTCACCATTGGCTCCCACATGAGCATGTTGGTCTTACATTTAGGGACTCCAACCCTAAGCCTATTCAGGGTATGCCAAATGCCCCCCCTTTTTATTAGTAGTTCTTTTTTAGTTACTTATTAATTACAAGGGCTTTTTATGCAAAGAACTCGAGACTAAATTCTCTGTCTTGCTTTATTATTATAATAGCTTTTCAGTAGACCAAGCTGAGAGTGAATGGTTAATGGTCACCCAGTAAATGTCATGGTCACATTTATAATAGACCATGGAACTTCCACATCCTACACCAGCACCTTGACTTCTACATCTCCCCTGTTCACACACTGACTCTTAGCTTAACTGGTTCTTAGGCTGAGTTTAATGTCATAATCTTTGTACAGATAATTATTGCCCTCCAGCGATTTTGTACTTCAACTCTTATAGTCCTCTATCACTATAATGCAACTAAATGGTAACTAGGTTCTTTTTTGCAAAAGCTTTAACGTGTCAGCCTCACATATTTGTGTTAAAATAAATGTATTAACCTTTAATATGTCATAGGGCTTTTTAATATCAAAAACATTCAAAAAATCATCCAACTTAAAATTTTCCTAAGATTAACTAGCCAAAGCGTATGTTGTTGCATTGTGTCATAATTATCAACATGCTTGTTTAATGTTGGGCAGAATCTTGGCAGTTACACTCCTAAGCATAATGCAAATGGTGTAACTTTTGGAAGGCAATTGGCTCAAGTAAAGAAATCACTGTAGACATTTAGAAGGCAAGGATGGGTAATACCATTATTAGATGGTTTTTAAAAATGACAAATATAAAGTGGTGATGCCTACACCCCCACCCCAGATCCAGGACTGATTAGGATGGTCTGCCCCTGAAGGCTACTGGATTCAGCTGGTTTCCAGGCGGCCTTAGATGGGTTTCCACCTGAGCTGGCCGGTACTCTTGTTGAACCCCAAGTAGCAAGATGGTATGTCAAAGTTGCCAGAGCCGTTGACACAATTGCTCCCAAACGCCCCCTCTGAAGCAAAGCTTGGTTTTCTCCATGGTTCATGGAGAAACTCCGAGTGATGAAGCAGCATAGGAGGAGGCTAGAGAGCAGATGGAGACAGGTCCTGTCAGATGACAACCTTGGGCAAATGAGGATGGCCTCACAGTACCAGCAAGCGGTAAGGAAGGCCAGGAAGGCCTACTATGTGAAGTGCATACAGTAGGCTACGAATAGTCAAGCAGAACTATACAAAATCGTTTGTAGCCTCACAGCTGACTACTCTGGAGGCCCTCACCAATTGTAGTTGTCCTGTGATTTGTTTGCATCCTATTTTAAATCAAAGGTAGAGACCATCCACCAGAACCTTGATACCATAGTTCCCGCAGTTAATCTGGATGGGAAGTCCAGCAAGATGGTCCATGCTTCCTGGGATCAGTTGCGGCTTGCATCTGTAGAGGAGGTGGACAAGGCTCTTTCACGTTGTAACCCCATGACCTCTTGATTAATGGCTCCTTGGCGGAGGGCATGATGGCCATGAAATTAAAGGAGATAATCTTACGCCCTCTCCTGAAAAAACCAAATTTAACTACGGATGTCTTAGACAACAACAGACCAGTGGCAAACCCCTTTTTTGGGGAAGGTGATTGTGAGGATATTGGTGGACTAACTCCAGGAGCTCTTGGATGAAATTAACTGCCTGGACCCATTCCATTCGGGCTTCAGGCTTTATCACAGCACTGAAACTGCATTTTTTTATTTATTATTTATTTATTAGTCATACTTATCAACCACCCTTCTCACTGAGGTGACCCAGGGCGGCTCACAGTTCATTAAAAAACAAACAATAAAACACTCTTAAAAACATTCCTAAAAAACCCTCAATTTAAAAATTTAAAAACAAAATCTAAAAACTAATTGAGGGCAAGCAGGGCTTAAATCAACCAGCGGGCTGGGGTCATAGTCCCTCCCGCACCCCAAACCTGCCCTGACAGCCATGTTTTTAAATTTTTCCTAAAGGGCAGCAACTCCGTCTGGAGACGTAACTCCGTTGGCAGGAGGTTCCATAGGGCCGGGGCAGACACAGAGAAGACCCTCCGTCTTGTGCCAGAGAGACGCGCCTCTCTGGCCAATGAAACAACTAGAGAGCCTCTCCGATCCGCTATAGTGGGATGGGCAGATGTTCTTGGGGTGAGGCGGTCTCTTAAGTATCCTGGCCCACTACCATATAGGGCTTTAAAGGTAATAACCAGCACCTTGAATTGCACCCGGAAACATATAGGCAACCAGTGCAGCTCCCGGAGCAGTGGTAAGGCATGTGCATACCGCCCACACCCCAACACCACTCGGGCAGCTGCGTTCTGGACCAACTGAAGCCTCCGAATGGTCATCAAGGGGAGCCCCATGTAGAGCCCATTACAGTAATCCAGGCAGGAGGTGACCAGAGCATGTATGACCATGAGCAAGGAGTCCCGATCTAGGAGCGGGCGTAACTGGCGAATCACACGAAGGTCTACAAAAGCCCTCCTGGCCACAACTGCCACCTGCTCTTCGAGCAGTAGTCGCGAGTCCAGGAGGACCCCCAAGTTACGCACCGGGTCTGTTTGGGGCAGAGGTGTCCCATCCAGAACCAAAGATGGTAGCTCCTAAGATAACACAGGACCCCTGACCCACAGCCACTCAGTCTTGCCGGGATTCAGTTGTAACCTATTGTCCCCCATCCAGACCCTGACAGCCTCCAGGCACCTGGAAAGGACTTCCACTGCATCGCCAGGGTCCGCACGGATCGAGATCTACAACTGGGTATCATCTGCATATTGATGATACCTCACCCCGTGGGAACAAATGATCTCACCCAGCGGTTTCATGTAGATGTTAAATAGGAGAGGCAAGAGTACTGAGCCCTGTGGCACCCCATAACAGAGGGGCCTCGGGTTGGATACCTCATCTTCCAACCACACCACACTTAGAAATGAGAAAAACCAGGACAACACAGTGCCCTGGATCCCCAATCCTCGGAGCCTTTCCAGCAGGATACCGTGGTCGATGGTATCGAACGCCGCTGAGAGGTCAAGAAGAGCCAGGACGGACGGGTGACGCCCGTCCCGCTCTCGCCAGAGATCATCCACCAGCGCGACCAATGCAGTTTCCGTACCATATCCGGGCCTGAATCCTGACTGAAAAGGGTCCAGATAATCTGCTTCATCCAGGACTCCCTGCAACTGCTGTGCCACTGCCTTCTCCAAAACCTTAGATCTACTCCACAGGCAGTGGCACAAACAGATCTAAGGAGCCTGTCCACTTCCTCAGGGACAACTGGATGAAACAGATCCCAGATAACATGGCCAGACTGCACTGTAGACAACCCCAGCTCTTTATTGTTCATGCCAGGATTAAACTTTGAGCTAATTTAAGCGATTTTTTCCATCAAATAATCAGCAAAAACCTCAGCAGATCCCTGCCAACTGGGGCCTGACCCCCCTCTACCAAGGAGGTAGAGCATTGGTGGCTTTACAGGATGATCTGCTCCAGGAGGCAGACCAGGGGACATAATCTGTCCTGGTATTCCTGAACCTCTCAGCGGCTTTCGATACCATCGATCGTGGCCTCCTTCTGGGGCAACTGTCTGAGTTGGGCGTTTGGGACTCTGTGTTGCAGTAGTTCCGCTCTTTCCTTGGCGTTCGTCCCCAGAGGGTTCAGCTCAGGGAATGTTTGTCAGCCTCATGGACACTCCAGTGGGGGGGGGGTCCACAGGGGTTGATTATTTCCCCTATGCTATTTAACATATATGTGAAGCCGCTGGGAGAGATCATCAGGAGATTTGGATTGTGTTGTCATCAATATGCGGATGACACACAACTCTATCTCTCCTTCACATCATTGGCAGTGGAAGCGGTTCTGTGTCTGGATGATTGCCTGGCCTCAGTGTTGGTAACTGAACCCGGGTAAGACGGAGGTACTGGTGTTGGAGGGCCCATCTGTCCACTGGGATTCCATAACCCAATGATAGCTGGGATGGTATTGTCACCCAGTAAACAGGTACGCAACTTGGAGGTCATTTTAGATCCCCATCTGACCCTCGAAGCACAAATTATGGCAGTTTGCAAAGCCGCTTTCCCCCATCTATATCAAATAAGTCAGTTGTGTTCCTATTTGGACAGACCATCCCTTATGACACTGGCTATCTCACTGGTAATCTCTTGTATAGATTACTGCAATGCTGTCTATGTGGGGCTACCCGTGACCCTGGTACGGAAACTTCAATGGGTACAAAATGTAGCTGCCAGACTAACTACTGGGGTGAGGAAATTCAAACTTACCTCACCAGTGCTGGCAGGGTTGCACTGGTTGCCCGTTCCATTCCTTATCAGGTTCAAGGTGTTAGTTTTGACTTTTAAATCCCTAATCGGTTTGGGACCTTCTTACTTGGCGGAGCGTCTCCCTCTTACACTATCATCCCACATCACACAATTTTCCCAGATGGGTCAGCTTTGGGTGCCAATGCTGAAACTTGCAAGGAAGGCTATGACTCGGAGAAGAGCCTTTTCAGTGGCAGTTCCAACCCTATGGAACTCGCTCCTGGTGGAATTGTGTCAGACCACTTGCTTACTGACATTTAGGAAGCAGCTAAAATGCCTTCTGTTTAGAGAAGAATTTGAAAAGGGGTTGTCATCTGCCTAGTCTGAGGCTTCTTGCTGTCCCGTTCCCCCTGTTGTTAATTAGGCCCTGGAAGAACTAAGTAAGGCATGTTTTCAAAATTCCTGATGGTTATTTCCATTCCACTTGGTTCCATTCAAAGAAAGTTACCTCTTAATGAATCATTGCATCAGTTAATAATGGAAGGTGTCTATATACTCATCATATAACTCCCTTGTTATCTGTCAGAGCCTCTCTCCCTCAGAACAACTTCCCACATCACCTGTTTATTCACAGTCTACACAGCTCTAGGTGCCAACCCCAAGGATGGCTAGACAGTCTATAACTAGAAATAGAGCCTTCTCGGGGGTGGGATCAATGCTGTGGAACATACTACTGGTGAAGCTGCGCCAAGCCCTATCCCTGGATATCTTCAAAAACAATTAAAAACTTTCCTATTTAAGAAAGCTTTTCAGAATGTTATCCCCTTAGCATTCGGGCATCCCCTGAGCAGAGTTCCTCTAGCAAAAATCCTTTCAACCCAAGTGTTCTTCTGACACAATTTTTAAACAAGCAATAAATTAACCAATCAGTGTTTTAGGATTCTCTGTGCCCACAGATGTCAGTTATTTTATTTTGGATTTATTTATTTGGTTGGCTTATTTTTTATTTGTTGTGTGTTTTATTATGTTATTTTGATAGTTATATGTACATTGCCCATAGTGAGAACTTTCCCAAATGGGTGGTATAAAAATGCAATAAATAAATAAATAAATAAATAAAATCATACTAAAAAAAGAACCAAGCAGCTGTGAACATCTGTGTATAAGATACGGTATATAGAGGAGACAACTAGATACCTTCACAGTGCAAACTCAGAGGATTGAAGAGATACACAGCTTCATATCTCTTTTTCGTAATGTAATATGTGCTATACTACCATGATTCTCATTAATGGACATAACAATATCACCATATATTTCCTACATTGATCTTATGTGCCTTTAAGTCACTTCCAACATATGGCACCCCTAAGACTGAGAAAGCTCCAACATGTTCTGTCTTTAGCAGCCCTGCTCAGCTCTTGTAAACTGAAAACTGTAGCTTCCCCAGGAAGTCAGTCCATCTCATATTTGATCTTCCTCTTTTTCTGCTGCTTCCCCCTTTCTCAGCATTATTGTCTCTCCAAGGAATCTTATCTTCTCATGAGGTGCCCAAAGTATGATAGTTACAATTTTATCATTTTTACCTCCAGATTTTCTCTATGATCCACTTGTTTGTCTTTTTTGCAATCCAGAGTAGTTGCAAAGTTCTCCTCCAGCACCATATTTGAAATTTATCATTTTTTGTCCTGTTACATCTTTTCTGCCCAGGTTTCAATCTTATACAGAGTCATCAGGAATACAACAGGGTGGGTGATCATCATTTTGATCACCAGTGATAAATATCCTTACTCTTGATGATCATTTCTAATTCATTTATTGCTACCCTTCTGAGTCTCAGTCTTTTAAATTCTTTGCTCTGTGTGTTTGTGCACGTACGAGCGCGCGCACACAGACACAGACACACACACACACACACACACACACTTTTGCAAAGTTACTTTTGATTCAGTTGTTTGTAATCTTTTATTGTGCCTCAGTTAGCATTCAAGTAAAGAAGTGGAGGTAGATGATCAGCAACAATTCTTAGGAGATCTTAGACTATGATGTGACAAAATGCTAATGGTAAGCTTCTCTTTCAGCTTTAGTCTAAAGAGTTGCCAGACTGAAAATACCAAAAGAATTATGAAGCAGCTGCGTGGCAATAAAAATGGGGGCCATCCCCGAAAGGTTTCCTCTTCTGGTAAGGAAAGTAGCACCGCTCGAGTAAAGACATCAGATGAAAGTGGGCAGATCAACATCCTAAACCCTAAACTGTTGGCTCAAAAACGACCTCTACGCAATTTAAATCATACAGGAGACAGCGCTGCAGGAAGTGCTGATGTTGTCAAAAGACCAAAATTGTTGCCTGAAGTGCGTTCTGCTGGCCAAGAAGCTGAAGATGAGGAGTCAGATGACAGTGATTATGAGAGATTAGAAAGCGATAATGATGTCAGTGGTGACACAAGCAGTGAAGAGGATGATGATGAAGAAACTGGCAGTGATGCCTCGGAAAGTAGCAGTGAAGATCATGAGGAAACAACAAGTCGGCCTTCTTCAAGGTCTGAATTAACAAAAGGTAAACACTGAAGCCTGGAGAAATTCAATAAATTGTGCTTCTCTGTGTCACCTATCAGCAGTTCTGTTCTTTTTCTGGTGACTTTTGCTTCTAATTAACCATTTCAATTGTAGTTCTATAAGTAGCTTAATATATATTATAATCACCATACATTTGTGCTTTTGATATTGCTCTGTATGTTGCATAACAGGCTAGCATCATTGCCTTCATCTGCTGCGCCATATGTTTTATACTTCATCTGCCAGCATGGTGTCTGTCTTTTAGTGTGATATGCTCCATTTCCATATATTCTTTGTTGCAGATATCAAAGAAGTTGGGCATCAGACAGTTGAACAACTTCCCACATCATCTTTAATGGAAACTTATTGTTAGGAGGCTAGTTTTTATTACTTTTTTCTGTAGCAAAACATGGAATAAGCAGTTTAGGACTTGTAAAATTAAGGGCAAAGTAAATGTTAACATTTTGTGTTGCCAGACTACTTTGCTAACGTAGTATTTTCAGTTCTTACAATAACAAATAAGAGAGATCAGTATTATTCCCAACTGCATGTTGGGTATTTGGGCAAGCAAATCAAAGAGAATTATTGCTTGCCCATGCTCACTGAATGATGATTGCTGAGAAAGATAGATTTGAATTGGTAGATACCCATTTCATACACTGGACCTAACTTAGTAAGTAATTTCTTACTTGAAGTCAAGTCATGGCTTTGGCATGGATTTGTCTTTAGGTTGGAAGCTGTCCTACACTTTCTTTGTATTTTTGGGCATTATTCTCCTAAAAGAATTCTTTCTGCCTGGTCTCATCATTTGGGTTGTTTGAAAGTAGTATAAGTTGAAAATTTTGGCGCAATTGAAAAACTACCGTCTTTAAAACCTCCTAACAAACCAGATAAATGAAATTGAGGACCCTGTTTTTATTTATGTTACCTTACCAATGCCTGAAATCTGTTTACAGAATTAGCATAATAATTTGCAACTAAAATAAGGGCCATTTCATCAGTGGGGATTTGGTGAGTTATCTCTTCTGTAAGTTCTGTTGATTCAGTGGACTTATTCTAGTTGCGATTTACTGTGCTGAGCAACAGGATTGTATCCAATAAATTAGAAAGCTAAGTAAGCTTGATTTGTACATCTGAAGAATTATGACAATGCTAACTTGTCTTATCTAAGATGCTACTGAAATAACTATTTGGAATCATTTACTACTGGTTTATACCTGAAATCCATACTATTCTCCCAAACTCAGTGCAAGATAGAAAATTCAAAAGCAAGGGAATCTGACAGTGAAAAAGGATTAAGATACAAACCTAGGTACTGTACTGAAAGTAAGCATTTGTTATGTGTGTGAGAGTCATGCTGACTGTTGCAATAAGCAATTGAACTTTATAATAGTTCAGCTAAGTTACTACATAAAAGTCACATTTGCCTCTTGGTAATTCTGCAGATTCCCTCTCATTGTCAGGCTGTTGACTGAAGTCTGGAGTCCTACATGTGTGCTTCAGGCTTCAGCCAAAACTCCAGTTCAGTCTCTTCCACAGAATGAGCTTATTAGGCGTTGTGGCACTGTCAGTAAGAGGCTGCCTAGAGCATTAATAAAGAGCAAATGATTCCACTCAAAACATGCTTTTCCATCTTGAAAATATGCTTCCTAAGTGCAGTAAGCAATGTGATACGATCTTTGTATGTATGTTTCATAGAGACTTCCTAAGGCAGACTTTTAAGTTAGCCTTAGCATTCTAGTTTCACAGTACTGTACACAAAAACAAGATTTGCTCATAAGAAGTAGTTGTGACAAAAGCTCTAAAAACTACATAGGCATTATAAAACCCAAGCCATCAGAATTTTGCTTGCTTGTCTTCCAAAAACATGCAAGAGGAGCTGAAACATGCAACTTCAATATATTTCGATTATGATTGGTTTAATTACTTATTTTATATCATTTATAGGCTGCCTTCTTCTGGTGAAGGGACCCAAATCAATGTTAAAACAACTAATATTAATAACACAGTAAATTACAAATTTAGAGAGCAAATAAAATAATTCAGATGTCTTAAGCATATAAAAATATTTAAAAACATGAAAAGCAGCTTTAAAAAGGAAAAAAAACAACCCAGCTTCCAGGAACTAATGATTAAAGGCCTGCCTGAAGAAATAGGTCTTCATTTGTTGCTGTCCTTTCATTTTTCTAGGTTCATGCGGCCATGTTTTTATCAGCTCTGTGGAGGCCAGAAATATATTCAAATGATAACTGAGATTTGTTTTATGCTGATGTGTTACTAAGAGCTGCATCTCTAAGAAAATTGCCAGTTATCTGAAAAAAATCTTAATTAAACATTGAGAGTTGACTGATCTGAGAGTGATGATTTTACATGAATTAAAAAATGGCTGATACACCACAAACAAAGTACAGTTATAAATAGTAGTGTGGTTCATTGAGAAGGTGTTTAATGAGTTCAGTAGGGACATGAATTAGGTCTAATTTGGCATAATAAATCAATCTGGAAGCGGGAGCAAAGACCACTGATGAAATTCAAATATAAAAATAGGAGGAGGTGAAAATATAATCATTTGCATACTAATCATAATGGGCAGATGTTATGGTGGCAGAGAACATTGACCTATACAATTATTATTTTTAAAATAATAAATAATTATGAGCAAATTAATTTTAAATGTGGGTCAAGAAGAAAGATGTACAGAGATGTATGCGAAAAGGCTAGTGCAGAACCTATGCCACTTCAGTAATCTCTTTCATGCTCTCCCATGGGCTAGTATTAATTTAGTAGTATTTTTCCTAGGATGAACCGTGTGTATGGTAATAAAGAAATACACGTTTCTGTCCCAGGAAGCTTACAGCCGGCACATTGTTGTGCTAGGTTGAAAGTGATCTTCAGAAGCACATATTGAAAATATAACCGATGGGCAAGATTGGAAACTGTTCATTTCAGGTGCATTTATTTTAGTTTCATAGAAGATGAGGATTAAAAAGTTGGGGTGAAAGTCTCATAGGGAAGAGATAAAAAGAGATTATAGATAAGAGACACGTAGAAACTATCCTGAAATCTGACCTGATTTTGAAAGCTAGAGTCAGATTTGTCAAAGTTTGGAATGTTAGTTTTTAACAGGGGCTCATTGTGTTCCTCATTGTTTCTTGGCAACCATGTTACTATTTTCATTCGTTGAATTGTTTAAGTCACATCTTGTATAGTTAATAACTGCACATTGTGTTGCATCACTCTTGACAGCAGGAATAAATACTATTTGGATCCGTCTAGTGCAGTGATGGTGAACCTTTTAGAGACTTGAGTGCCCAAATTGCAACCCAAAACCCACTTATTTATCTCAAAGTGCCAACACAGCAACAGGGGAGGAAGGAAACACTCCCATTGGGCTGCTGGGCAGAGGGGTGAAGCAAACTCTGTGCTGGGGGGAGGGAGGAAGCGCTCCCATTGGGCTGCTGGGCAGAGGGGCAGGGCAAACTCTGTGCTGGGGTGACTGCACGGGTGCCCACAGAGAAGGCTCAGAGTGCCATCTCTGGCATGCGTGCCATAGGTTCACCACCACTTCTCTAGTGGCTCATCCTGATACTTTATCTTGTAAATATTTACATAAATGCAGAAGACAAAATTTAGGTTTGACAACAGAACAGATAACATAAAACCTGCAAAATTGCTGTCAGACTCTCCAAAGCTTAAGAAACATTCAATAACTTCCAGAGGTAAGTAGAAAACAGCCTATTGTTAGATATTTTTATTACAAAATTGTAATAACTGCTCAGGTTGTTGTTACCCTAAAATAATTACAAGTAACTCATTATTAGTTATTGCCAAAGTGTGGATGTTGATTAATATTTGATTTATTTATCTTTGATGGGATACCACCAGAGAACACCAATAATATCTGGGTAGAGATTAGAACAGGGGTTGCCAACCTTTTTAAGTCGAGGGCCGGGTCACATTCCCTCAGACAGTTGAGGTGGCCAGACTGATGGTTCTCCCCACCCTTTACAGCTGTCACAAGTATGTTTACAACAGCCGCAAACAAGTCTGCTGTTGATTCCGCTGGCGGCAGCTAGAGCAAAGGAAGGAGCCGGATTATTTGGTGCCATGGGCCAGATCAGACCTGCGGGCTGTAGGTTGCCTACCCCTGGGTTAGAAGGATGACAGAATGTAAGTGGTGTTCTAACAGAACTTTTCAGACAGAAATGATAGAGTTGTAGAGGGTGAGGGAATTGGTGGAATGAATTTCCTGCTTTTGTGAATACTTCCCTTAATATTGTGACAAGTTTGGTGGTCCATAAAGGATGGATTGGAGTTTTACCATTATTTGTTATTTCTATCCCTCTTTTGTAGTACCCTGGTATCGGTACAGCAATGTTTGTGACAATTGGCTGCTATTCAAATGGAATATAAAAATATAAAGTGAAGAGTAATAAATATATTGAATGTATGACTGCTGCAGTAGTGTTTTGAATGCTGGTTGTGTATATTTTTAGCAAAACTCTTAAGAATGAAAACCCTAAGGAAGAACCTCAGTTATCATGAGGACAGTAAAGTGAGTCTGGAGGTTTTAATCGCAGTTTTGTTTTATGATAGTTATATAGTGCTTTAATACAATGCCCGCCGCTTTAGAGAGATTTCAGTCTATGTTAGATAAATGCTGGTGATGAAAGCACAAGAGGAGAATGTGTGGGATGAGACTTAATAATACAAATAAAAATGAGTGATAGTGGATGAATTCAGCTTTGTGAGTTGCAAAAAGAGACTTCAATGAGGAGGAATAGACAGAGCTGCCAACTGAGACAAGCTTTGGAACACTTCTTAACTGTAGTTTGTACTGTTTGAATGGAGTATAATTCTTCTATCTCACACTCACACACCTAGCTCCCATGGCAATTTTTTTTTTGCAAATGTAAATAAATAACTTTACCCTATTTTTGTATGCAAGTACAGTAAAACCTCTTCATAAAGAGTGCCTCACTTAGAGAGTAACTCACTTAAAAGAGCAGAATTTTATCTGAATGGTCGCCTCGCTTAACAAATAAAACCAACTAAAAACTTGCTTAACAAATAAATTGGTTTTCACAATACCCCCTGCCAGAAGTCACATTTGGTCACATACAATGGTGTTTCACTTAAAGAGCAAACTCACTTAAAGAGCAATCCCGTGGAACACATTATGCTATTTAAGCAAGGTACCACTGTAATGTCAATGGATTGTTCATTAAACCTCTTTTAAGCAAACAAACTGAACCCCCTGGTTTACACAACCAGTTTTTAATCAGCTTTTCCAATTTATATTGTACTTCTTTTTCTGGAGAAATGTAGTTTTCCATTGGTAGATATTAACAATCTGATATTTTGAAAATTGCACAAAAATTAGTACAGTCATACCTCGCATAACGAATTTAATTCGCTCTGTGAGGCTGCTTGCTATGTGAGTTTTTCGCTATGCGAGTTTTCCCCATAGAAATGCTTGTTATGAGAGTTTTTCCGTAAGAAAAAGTCTGACTTGCATAGCGAAAAATTCATTATGGTAGTCGGACTCCTTAGCAAAAAACTTGCTTGTTATGCAAAATTTTCTACAAGCGAAATGCTTGTTATGCGAGGTTTGGCTGTATATTGTTTTGGCATTTAGCAAGTTACCTAGTGACTTTACCCAAGTAGCTGAAGCTAGTGAATATTGTAATATTCTTGGATTTATGTTCATTGCCATCATGGTAGTGTGAATACTTTTACTCAGAGGCAATATTGAATTCAGGAAGGACTTATTTCTGATCAAGCAGGCCTAGGATTCAAACTTTAATGTTTTAGAATGTACTGACTCATTATTTTTTGTTGTACTGCCTGGAATGTCTAATCCTGGTAATACTGTATAATAATATCATGTCAGAAATTATTCTGGGTTGAAACAATTTTTGCAGGAGAAACTCCACTCAGGGAATGCCCAAATGAGGCTCCTTTCATGTCCCCAAGAGCTGGGACAGAGATCGGTGCTCAATCTGTCATGCAGTACTCAGGTCTTGAACTGCTGGCCTGCCAGCCTTCCAGCTAACAAGGTGGGCTTCTTAACCACTGAGCCAGTGCAGCCCCTGGTATCCATCCTTCAGACCAGAAGCAGATCCAGCTGGTAGTCATTCATGTTGATTGTAACTTGCATCTAAAAAGTGTGCTTGGCTGTGCATATGTGCTAAACAGGGCTGTTTCCAAACTGCTAAATCAGGGGTTTGCAACCTATGGCCCATGGGCCGGCCCTAGCCCCCAATGCCACGGCAACAACCCCAGAAGTGGAAGCGGGCATGTTTATGACAGCCGTGAACATGCCCACACATGCACATGGTTTGCAGCAGCATTTACAATGGGGGAAACCACATGTCTGGCCCGCTCAGGCGCGAAAACCTTGAGAATCCCTATGCTAGATAGTGCCATAGTTTTGGAATTGTTAGGAGTTCCATTCCTCATTGTACCTCCTTGATAGGTTTTGGACTTGATGTACCAGAGCACCCCTTTCAGTTCTGCAGTTTTAAAATTATTCTCTTTGATGGAGCTTGGCTTTGAAAAGTCTAGTTTTGCCATCTCTGCACCAAGAATAGCTCCTCCTTCCCAATTGAATCAAATCCTGTACTAATGGACTATTGTCCTGATTAAATCTATATTGCACTTCATACAAGATATCTAACAAAAAATTAGAGTTGGTTTAAGCAAAAGATTCTAGTCTTTTAAAAGTATATATATTTTTCCTTTCTCTTTTAGGCAGCAGCTTAGAACAAAGGTTCAATTTTCATGATATATTTTTTAAAAGTCTATATATTGATTCTGATGAGTATAAACAGCAACTTACTAGGCCATGATGGCGAACTTTGGCACTCCATATGTTCTTGGACTTCAATTCCCAGAAGCTCAAGCCCCCGTGAATCTGCACGAATGGGTTTGCTGCAATACACCTGGCCTGCACTGCGCTGCCCTCATTGCTCCTGGAAGCAGAAGTAAAACATGCCTGTACGGGCCAGACTAGGCATCCTGTCTTCTACTATTAAGCATCTAAGACCAGATAATTAGCTGGTTCTTCTGGTTGTTACTATATTTGTCATCTTTGAAGAGGGATGAGCAACACCAAGCTGGGGTACACAGACTATTGTGAATATTGTGGTATTTTTGAACCACAATCTGGCATACCCTGGTAATGGCAACTTTGTGTTGCTGGCTAATCTTTCTCACACTAGGTCAGGTGAAAGGAGCTGCAGAATGAACTCACCAAAGAGTGACTTCATTTTGGCAGTTTCATGTGTGGCCTAAATATGAAAGAAGAAGAACGCCAAGCCCTCACTCCAGATGTCTTTGGAGTGTAATTCCTAGTGTTCTCTTGCATTGGTTGTGCTAAGTGGGGCTGGAGAGCCTCACTTTGCCCACCCCTGTGTTGGAACTGGCTATTATATCTAGTAGTATGAGGGTAAACATGAAAAGGGAGATTATGAGAATAGGTTCTACAAGAGCAAGACTGAATGACTGATTAGCAGAGAAGATAAAGGCTTTAAGGGTAAATGTGATTTGGAGTGATGGAGAGAGAAGATAGAACGTGCACAGAGCAAAACAGCAAGGTAAAGAACAAGGCAGTAGGAGAAGAAGAAAATAAAGGATTAAGCAGAGGGGAAAAAGAAACAGGATGAGCATCAAATAAATAGCGAGAAAGCCTCTGGTGTGTAGAAAATGAAGATGGGGAGAACAAAAAGTATGAAGAAGATGAGGTAGTTTACATTCTTTTGATATAAAATACATCAAATAAAAAGTACGTCACAGCTGACTGGCAGCTAATAGCTTGCATAAAATTGTGCTGTGCATTAGAAATTGGTAGACCATGTCAACCCAAGAATCCCATCTAGACTAGTGCCCTTTTTCTTCAGCCTGCAGGCCAATTCATATCTGATTGCTGTGTGAGAGAAAGTTCTGTACTCCGCTTTCCTAATCTGCAGACCTGCAAGAAAAATAAAGGACTTGCATTGGCTCGAATTGAGAGTAAAAGTGTTACAAGCTGGTGATGCACGTCTATGGTAAGAAAGATGGCCCAGAAAGGGTGGTAGAGGAAATGACTCATCCAGATTCTCCTAGCAGGGAGAGATAAGATGATTTCAGCCGGATAGCTCCTTAGAATACTGATCAATAAGTCATCCTGGAGTTCTTTCTTCTCTCAGTGTGTAGTTTATAGTAAACTAAAAATGACATAAGGGGTGGTGGGTGAAGCCCCAGGAATGTTAAAAATGGAAGCTAATGGCATCTATACACACGCACACACCAATTAAATAAATTTGAAACAGGACTTGCTTAATAAAAAGCCTCATTGGGACGCATAAATTATATCGGAAAATAACATAGGTGAGTTTTGAGTAAACAGAGAAAGAGAGCTATAGAACTGATCTTGTGCTCTGCTGGTATCTTTGTGGTACCAGTGTCTCTAGAGCAGGGGTCCTCAACAACTAGGCTGTGGACTGGTGCCGGGCCACAGGGGAGGGTGGCGCTGGCCCCCCCGATCGTAGCCATCTGCCTAGCAAACAGAGCAAGAGAATGGGCTTCAGACACAGCAGATAGGCAGGTGGCCAGGCCCTTCCTCCACATTGCTTAACTACGATGGGGCTCCACCCCACCCCCACCCCGCCTGTGTGTCATATGTCGAATCGTGTGGCTGGAAGGTGGCTTGGCTCCTCCTCCTTTTTGAGCTACAATGGGGCTCCTTCCCCCGCCTGTGCACTTTATCGTATTTTATCATGCGCTTGGACGGTCCAGTCCCACCACTCCTGGTCTGTGGAAAAATTGTTTAGTATGAAACTGGGCTGTGGTGCAAAAAATGTTGGGGACCCCTGCTCTAGATATTTAATGAATGTGAATCCAGAGAAGTGCTGGCAGTAGAGGATGGATGGTTGTTTTAATTTGTTCTCTATGTGACAAATCCCATCCCCTTCCTTAGTCCAAAAACATATTCCATTCAGTATGGTGGGGTATGGCACAATATGACTAAGAGGGAAAGAGGGATTCATGAGCAATTTTCTTCCCTTCCTCTTCAGCTGTCTCCATCCATCTGGACCACAGCCTATCCTATTCAGCATGGAATCTTGGGATATATTTTGAGATGAAATCTCAGGAGTCTAATGAATGGGAGTAGGCAGCAAGATCACCTACTAATATTTTTCTGAATCTAGCCCTTAAATATTGGGAGATGGAATGGTGTGTCACAATTTTCTGTAGTAGATGGCAATTCTTCTGTCTTCTTAGTCTGGAATAATTTATTTTAGTGACTGATTGATCTGAGAATGGCTTTTGTGGAAGATATTTCCTAATTCTTTTTATATAACTTGCTTTGCTCAAATTTTGCATTTTTTGGTCTCCCTTGTTTTTGTCTTCTCTTAATATTGCAGTGACCTGTCCTCTTTTGCTTTACATTTATTTTGTGAACCCTTAGGTTTTTTTAAGCTAAGCAATTCTAATCTCTTTTCCACTCATCTGTCTTCTTTCTCTTTCGTTAGTTTTAAATGTTTAAACAAGACTAGTTTAAGAAATGTACCATTGTTTATTTAATAGTATAGGTTTTCTGTTTTGTGTTCCATCCCCTTTTACTTTGCACTTTTACACTGTCTTTTCGTGTCTTCTATTGAATGTAGCAAAAAAGGATTTTATTTAATGAATTACAACAAATTTCTAGTTTCCCCCCTAGAAGTATCTCCAATAATTTAGCATCTATTTTGAGAACAAAAATCAGCTGTGTGTGATCCATACACAAAACGAATGTAGAAGAAGGTGATACCTTTTTGGATCTCTAAATTAAAAAAAATCATTGCTAGTTTTCGTGATTCAAGATTACTTCTTCAAACACCCAAAGGTAGGGAATTTGTTGTTGTTGTTGTTGTTGTTGTTGTTGTTGTTGTTGTTGTTGTTGTTGTTGTTGTTGTTGTTATGTTTATAAATTTTAAAAACTTTTTAAATTTTATAACTGTAATTTTGAAGTTTTTTAACAATGGGTTTGGGTTGGGTTTTATTATGCTTTTATAATGTTGTACACTGCCCTGGGTCGCTCCGGCGAGAAGGGCAGTATAGAAAAGTAAGTAAATAAATAAATTATTATTATTATTATTATTATTATTATTATTATTATTATTATTATTATTATTATTATTATTATTATTATTATTATTATTATTATTATTGGATTTGTATGCTGCTCTATTCGCCAAAGCAAGTCAATCAGTGACACTCCAAATGTTTGTGTCATGATGGTATTTGTCAGGCTCTGTTCTTAAAAAATAAATGTGAAGTAGCAGACCATTTTACATCCCTTTCCCACTGGTTTCCTGTGTCTGTTAAATGTGGGAAGGATATAAAATGAACTCCTACTTCACATTTATTTTTAAAGAATGGAGCCTGGCAAACACCACCATGCAACGAACATTTGGACTTTCATTGATGATTTCTCTACCTTTGTATACCTGAAGAACTGATCATGAATCATGAAAGCTTGCAATGATTTTTTAAGTTAATGATCCAAAAAAGTATCGCTGCCTTCTATATTTGTTAAGTTCAGAATGTTTCACATCCTTTTTCCTACTGTGTCTGCTTCTGGATGTGCAGATACTTGTTCTCATTTACTGTACCATCACCTTCCCAATTTTGTTAATCATGCTTATAGATTTTTACAAATTCATCTGAAAACTTCATTGTCCAGACAGAGTGGAAATATCCAGCTTTGTGATAGCTAAATACACTTTCTCCTCTTTTTGCCAAGCAATGTACTACAGTATATTAAAAAGTAGATCTGGAGAACATTTGTACGTGTGGTTTTTTTAAAAAAAATTACGATTCCCAGATTATTTGAGCCAGTACAGCTGAGTAACTTTTCTCACCTTTGTTCAAATTTATTTATTTATTTAGCGTATGACACATGTGCACATTGAGTCAACATATAACAAAAACAGTGGTGGGTTGTTGCCGGTTTGCACCAGTTCACCTGAACTGGTAGGAACAATCCCCAGTGGCTCTCCCGGGAGGGGGGTAGAACCCACCCGGGATTGTTTTTTTATTTTGTTTGAGGCGTCCAGTTTAGACGCCTCACCGGCAGGACATTTTTTTAAAATTTGGAGCCAAAATGGCTGCCTCTTAGTGCGCATGCGCAGAAAATCAATCTGATGCAGGCGCACCGCAATTGCGAATTGCGTATGTGTCAAATTGACTTTCTGCGCAGGCGCACTAAGAGGCAGCCATTCACTGTCTGGACTTTGCTGGAGCCGGACCTTTGCGTAGCGGATCTGGCAGGCGGCGGCGGGCCTCGGCAGCCCCAGGCCTTGGCTCCGGTGGCGGCCCTTGGCGGCTGGCCGCAAGCCTTGGTGGCGGGATTTGGCGTCCCCGGCTGATGGCAGCCATGGGCCTTGGCGGTCCCAGCAGGCCACGTGAGCGGCAGGCCTTGGTGGCCCCAGCAGGTGGCGGCGGGGGGATGCTGTGGCAGGTGGTGGCGGGCCTTGCCGGGTGGCCCCAGGCCTCAGCGGCAGGCCTCGGCGGTTGCAGCAGACAGCAGCCCCGGGCCGCAGCAGTGGCGGGCCTTGGCGGCCCCAGCAGGCTGTAGCGGCAACGGTCCTCGGCAGCCCCAGCAGGCCACATCAGCAGTGGGCCTCAGCGGCCCCAGCAGGCCATATCGGCGGCGGCTCTCAGTGGCCCCAGCAGGCCATGTCAGCGGCGGCCCTCAGCAGCCCCAGCAGGCCGCATCGGTGGTGGGCCTTGGCGGCAGGCCTCGGCAGCCCCTGAAGGCAGCAGGTGATGGTGGTGGGCCTCGGCGATGGAGGAGGGTGAGGAGGCGTCGCCAGGACCTTCTGTGTCCGTCCCTTCCCCTGAATCAGAGGAAGAACCTTTACTACTTTCAGGTAGGTACCCACATTTTGGTGTGCCAGGGCTTTAGTTGGGGCTTTATCCCAGGCCACCCAAATTTAGGAGTGGATGGAATCTAGAGATAAATCTGGCACACCAACATTTCTAAGTCTTATTCACTTTCTATTTTTAAAAGTATAAACTTTAACTTTCTTTTTTGGGGAAAACTAGTTATCATCTTGGTGGGGTTTCACACTCATCCTGAGACAGGAGACAGTTCTACTTCCACTGTCAAAACTGGAGGTTACAGCTCTGTTGATTCACAGGAAGTGCAGATCCAACTATTATACTTAAGTACCACCCCATAGTGCTTAGGACACTCACTGGGCAATTTGTTAAGTACTGTAATTAGCATTTTGCCCCCAACATGCTGGGAACTCAAATTCTTACCAATCTCAGAAGGATGGAAGGCTGAGTTAACCTTGATCCCCATGAGGATCGAACTCACAATGCCAGTAGTTTTTGCCTACAGTACAGCTGTTTTAAAAACTGCACCACAAAGGCTCTTCTAAATGCAACCACCTGTCTACATCTGCAATAAACAATTGATGCATAGTCTGGTGCAACTTAATCCATCTGACATGTAACTACAGAGATGAAGAGCAAGTTTCTATGAATGATATGAAGTGAGGAAAACATTTGGGCCCTTGTCCAAAAAAAGTTAAATTAATGCTAAAATCCAGTAGACTCTTCAGACTGATGCTTTTTTCCAAAAGGGACTTCTCCTCAACTCAATGGGATTTAATTCTGAATAAATGTATGCAAAAATAGAAATTGGTTTTTGAGATGGGTTCAGAGTAATGCTACTAATCACATTTCCTTTCCCCCCAAATTTTATCCATATTTTAGACATGATGCTTAGGGCCATTTCAATAATCAGCTGGCCTGGATTCTGAGTTTTCGTTTAAAAAGAAAAACAATAGTTTCTGTTCCCTGCAGAATTTTTTTATCATTGGGCAAGATATGCAGTCATTGTTTTGGACAACTGTTTTGTAAGTGTGATAGTGTGTGAAGGCTGTGTGATGGTGAACCTTGGCACTCCAGCTGTTCTTGCACTTCAGTTCCCAGAAGACCAAGTCCCTGTGAATGGGTTTACTGTGTGTGTCTTTGGGCTTCTGGGAATTGAAGATGAAGAACAGCTGGAGTGCCAAGGTTCACCATCACAGGTCTTCTAATAAAGGCTTTACTCCATACCTTTGTGATTGAAAGGGAGGCATTTAAAACTAATAATCTATTGTTACTGATAGCTGTAGGATGGAAGCTGTATTATTATTTGCATGCATTGTGTGTGCCTTCTTTGCAATTTCCGTGCATTGTGAGCCTCCTCTGTGATTTCCATGCATTCTGCGCCTTCGGTATGATTTCCATGCATTGTATGTGCTTTCTTTGCAATTTCCATGCATTGTGCGCCTCCTCTGTGATTTCCATGCATTCTGCGCCTTTGGTGGGATTTGCATGCATTGTGTGTGCCTTCTTTGCAATTTCCATGCATTGTGCACTTCCTCTGTGCGATTTCCATGTGTTCTGCACCTTCATTGTGATTTGCATGCATTGTGCCTTCTGTGTGGCTTGTTTTCTATTGAGTCCATACTGCAACTTCTTTTATTTTTAATTCTTGCAGCAGCACTTAAGAAAAAAAGACAACAGCCTCTCAGTTCTTTCTTCAGTAAGAAACCAAGATTGGAAATGCCAGCTAAAGAAGTGGTGTTGGATCTTACAGAAGAAGAAGAACCATCACAAGCAGCAGCATCCGAATTTGGAGAAAGCAGCAGCAGCAGTTCAATTGCACTAGAGAGTTCCAAAGTTGAAGAAAATATTCCTGAATGCTGGACAGTGGTACAATACAACTATTTTAAAGAAAAATATGATGGACTGGTAATTTCTAAAAGAAAATTAGGTTGCGAGTATTGTGCAAAACATGACTTTTCAATACAGAAAGGTGTTCATGTATCAAAAGGATGGAAAAATTGCGAGATTATGCCGTCAGGGTCAGCTAAGGAAGTAAAACAGGCATCTCTAAGGAAAAAGATGAATGAACATTTTTTATCAAGAGCTCATCTTATTTGCAAAGAGAACATCAAGGAAGGAGCGAAAGATGCTCTAAGAAAATCAGTAGAGAAGGGCCCTGAACGACATTTGGCGACCACCCGTAGAATATTTATTACAGTTTACAACATGGCAAAAGTAGGTAGACCATTCGCACAAATAGAAGATGACCTACTAACACAAGCTACAAATGGATTAGATATTGGAATAGGATTACATTCACGTAGAACTGCAGCAAAAATGGTAGAGTTCATTGCACAAGACCTGAAAGAAAAAATATTTGGTAGAGTGATTGCAAAGAATCTAAAAATCTGTTTGATCGTTGACGAAGTCTCAACAATAGCTAGCAAACCAGTTGTGATAGTTTTCTTAAAAGTTGAGGGTTCGGGTTCAGATGTATCACCAACCTTTTTTGTGGAGCTAGTTGAATTAGAAAAACAAGATGCAGAGACAATATTTGGTTCAGTTATGCATAGTTTAAAAAATGTTGGGTTTTCTAAGCAGTACCTGGCACAAAATTTAATAGGATTTTGCTCTGATGGTGCCAGCGATATGCTTGGGAGAAAATCTGGAGTGAGCACTAGAATGGTCAAAGAGTTCCCAAACATCATAATATGGCACTGCTTAAACCATCGCCTCCAACTTGTTTTAGACGATGCAATAAAAGAAGTCAAGCAAGTAAATCATTTTAAAATTTTTATTGATAAGATATATGCAATTTTCCATCAATCAAACAAAAGCCAAAATGAACTAACACACATATCAGAGCAGCTTGGGATCGAAATCCTAAAAATTGGCAGAGTTCTTGGGCCCATATGGGCGGCCTGTAGCTTGAGATCAATGCTGGCTGTGTGGGGTGCTTATCCAGCCCTCCATCAGTATTTTTCTTCTCATGACAAATTCTCAGGCATGGCTGGCCGTCTGGAGAATATTTATTTTTTTTATGATTTGGCACTGATGATCGACATTCTGAAAGAAATATCTCTTCTTTCAGAAGCAATGCAATCTAGGAACATAGATGTCCTAAGAGCGGAAAAATATGTTTTAAGATCCATTGGATTTTTTGAGATGCTGAAAGAGGAGAAGGGGGCATATGAAAAAAAAGTAGATGCATTGATTAGTTCAGAACAGTTCAAAAATATAAAATTTGTAAGAAACCAGCGATTTGCCGCACTTCCTCGCGAAAGGCTTTTGGAAAGTATTATAGTCAATTTGAAAAAGCGACTAATGGACTGCGAGCATTTAAAAACAGGCAGTAGATTGGAAGAGAAGAACAAACTAGACCTTCTCAAATATTTGGATCCACAGCATTGGGACATTGTAGAGCTATTAGTTACTTGGAAAGATGCTGAGGAACAACTGCTTGGATTCAGTGAAATTTTTAATTATGACATTAATGTAAATGATTACAGGGATTTTGTTGAAAATGTCCTAAAAAATCCAACTAATTATTCAGTTCCGGAAAGCATTAAAAAAGCTCAAAATATCATCAGAACAATTGCTGTAAGTTCAGCAGAAGCCGAAAGGAGTTTTTCAAAAATGAACTTCATATGTTATGAGAAGAGAAATCGCCTAACTGTTTCAAATATATCAAGCGTAATGACAGTTGGTATAATTGGCCTACCTGTAAATATGTGGGACCCTATTCCTACAGTTAAAAGATGGTTGCAAAGCCAACATCGCACAGCTGATGATGCTCGGTCTCTTAAGCACGCTAAAGGACAACAACCGGAGGATGCCCATCAAGCAGCAATTTGGGCATACTGTACCTAGAATAAGTTTTATTTTTGGTCAGATCTTTAAGTGAGTTTGCTCTTTAAGTGAAACACCATTGTAAGTGACCAATTGTGACTTCTGAGGGGGGGGGGGTGCGAACCCTAATTTTGTTGTTAAGTGAGTTTTTAGTTGAGTTAAGCGAGGCAAGCATTCAGAGAAAGTTCTGCTCTTTAAGCAAGTTAGTCTCTAAGTGAGGCACTCTTTATGCAAGGTTTTTACTGTACAGCAGTTTTCAAACAGTTCTATAGTTTTTCATTCATATTGTAAATAAAATCTAGTTTTGTGTACTTCTTGTTATTGTTAAAGAATTAAGTATTAAATGCATAATGTTAACTACCTTTTTGTATTTTTCTATACTTAACACAGCAAGTCACAAAAAATTCAATACATAGAAAATACATAAAAATAAACATAATTTTTTGTTATGTCTTATGTGAAAAATTATATTGTTAGTTTTAGTAGTGTTATATTATATTTTTTATTATTTATTTATTATTTATTTATTATTTTGAAATTTATTTATTTATTTAAGTCACCTGACCAACTTTGGCCCCGCTCACCAGGTCACATAGCCCCACCCATTATGTCAGCTCCGCCATGTCATTGGCTCCACCCACAAATTAGGCTCTGCCCACATCCTAGGCTCCACCCATGGTGTGGTAGTAAATTTTTTGACAGCCCACCACTGGACAAAAAGAAATATATGTAAACTGTATAAAACTAAACATTAATTTATAAACAAACATCTAAACCACAAAGATACAATGGTACTGAACTTGGAGGTTCTACTTAGCTGTTGTTGCTAACAGTATTTGCTACAGTATTTGTAGCCTCCTGTTTCATGTCACGCACGTTTGTGTGCCCCTAAAGCTCATCCAATTTATGACAGTTTTTAATAGGGATTTCAGGGTATGTCAGATATTGAAGGAGTTTTTACTATTGCCATCCTTAGTGTGTTTACATGGCTAACTATGGATCTGAACCCAGGTCCTCTGAATCCTAGTTTGATACTACATTCATAATTCCACATAGGCTCTATTAAAAGCTATTCCATTAAATACATTAATTAATTGATAACTCTGTTATATTCCCATGTATATCCCAGTGGTAATTGACTAAGCCTAAATGAGATTAGAGGGACTGCAGTGGCTTAATGGTTAAGACACTGAACTTGATGATTGGAAGGTCAGCAGTTCGAGACCCAAATGCTGCACGATGGAGTGAGCTTCCGTCTCTGTCCCAACTCCTGCCAACCTAGCAGTTCGAAAGCAAGAAATTACATGTAGATAAATAGATACCACTTTGGTGGGAAGGTAAGTAGTGTGCCGTGCATTCTGGTGTTTACTCATGTCTGCCACATACCCACAGAAATATCTGCAGACTCAGACAGCGCTGGCTCTTTGGCTATAAGCAGTACTGCGATGGCTTAGTGGTTAAGACACTGAGCTTGGAGACTGGAAGGTTGGGTTTTGATACCTGAGTGCTGCGCAAAAGATCTTGGGGACATAAAAGAAGCCTCATTCGGGTGTCCACTGAGTGGAGTTTCTCCAGTAAAAATCCTTTTAATCCAGAGTAATTTCTGACATGAAATCTATTTAACAGAGATGAGCACTGAACCCTAAAGTTGGATACGACTGGCTTTCAAGCAAGGGCAACCTTTACCTAAATGAGATTAGGAAAGACAGTGAGTAAAAGCTATGTGTGAATGAGGAAATGGAATGAAGGAGGAGGCAGCGGCTTCAATGATATACAGCAGTCTTTACCTGTTCAGCTCCTGTTATATTGAACTGGAGCTGGCTAGAGATGCTAGCAGCTACAACCCAGCATTTCTGAAAGGTACCATATTGGAAAAGGTTAACCTCAAAGAAGATGGCACTGTATTGAAGAAGTCACTTAGATGACAATGGAGAAATAAGCAAAAGCTCAAGGAAGAATAAGGAAATAAATCCACTAGGTAGCCAGTAAAATAGCACCACAATGCAGAGATTCCCATGACTGGTCTTGAAAAGAGAAGTACTGTACTGAGAAGATATGGAACCTACTCATTTTCATTTCTTGTTTTTTCTTTCTTTCTCTGAACTATTGGCCATATTTGTAGTATTATAGTAACTATGACAACTTGGAAAAAGTCTCTTCCCTCCCCCATTGGAATTATAACACCCCTCCTCCTTTGACTTCAAGTGTTGTATCCAATTCCAAATATTGGTGATCTTATTCATTCATTCATTCATTCATTCATTCATTCATATTTATATTGCCGCCCACTTACCTTCCTGGGAGCAATATACTGTAATGCAGTTGCTTTCCATTTGCCTTCTGAATCTTAACATGACACCAGTATCACTGATCCAATTCTGTGAGTTCTGGTCCTGAGCCTTTTTGGCACGCACAGTCCTCCTCAGCCCCAGGCCAATATTGATGAAGTTGCTTCCCTCCATCAAGATGGATTTAATCCACTTTGGGACCTTCACCCTTCCCTGTAAACTTCGCCACCCAAGGCCTCAGAGTTGTCAGGTTAGTTAACCACCACAAGATGATTGGTGTTGAGTCCCTTGCAGTATGGTTTGCTCTATTACCATAGTAGGTTAACCTGGCCAGATTTCTATAACATCCTAGGATTCTTAAACCAGTCTTACAATGACATTGCAGATGGCTGTCGAGCTCTTGTAACTCTCCTCACATAGGTTGTAACATCGCCAAAATCAGAAGCGAAGAAAAAAGGTGCAGAAGGGAGTGGGAGTGGTTTTCTTTTCACTGCTAGGACAGAAATCTGCTTGCAAGCCAGAGCAACACCCATATGCAATTATTATTATACAGTACTTCATTATATTTACAAGGCTTAATAATGTAGCACCCAAGCAAGCATAATAAGTGAAAGAGGATTAATGGGAGGAGGAGATCAGATCAGGAGTGGATGGGAGAGGCTTTAAGGCAGTGTTTCTCAACATTTTCAGGTCATGGACCTGACCACGCCCTCCTGGACAGCTGATCGGGCCGGTCACATTGTTCCTCCCACCTGGAAGCGGTAGTAAAACCTTTACTGCGTGTACACAGAACACATTTAGCAGCATTCTGTGTGTGTGTGCTGCACATTTTACTTCTGGGAGCAGCGAGGGTGTCAGCTGGATGAATTGGCGTTGGGGGCCGGGTCTGGCCCACAGGCCTTAGGTTGCAAATGCTGGTTTTAAGGGTGTTTTTGAGACCATTAGTATGTTGTTGTTGCTGCTGCTGCTGCTCTCAAGAAGTACAGTACAGGAAAAATTCACTTAACGAGCGGGTTTTTCAAAAAGTGAGCTGAGTCGCATAACGAATATTCTTGCTATGCAAGTCAGACTTCCCCTATGGAAACGCTCGCATAGCGAGCATTTCTATGGGAGAAAACTTGCATAACGAAAAAAATTCGCTATGCGAGTTTTTCCCTTAAAAAACTCGTTATGCGAGTTTTCCCATAGTGATTTTCGCTGTGCGAGTCTGACTCGCATAGCAAAAAACTCGCATAGTGAGCAGCCTCGCAGAACGAATTAAATTCATTATGCGAGGTATTACTGTACTGTATATAATTTGTCTTTATGGAGAAATGGCTTATCAGTTACTTCACTATATGGAAGAAGGTTGCTCGGGGCATTTGGACAGTGGGAGTAGGCTGAATGTTATTTAACACACACACATTCCTAAACCCACCTGAAAAATCAGAGAGCCCAGCCATCACAAGGGGTGGTCTGGACATGTTTTTTCCTCTCCTAATTTTTTCCTGATCTCTCTTGACTGCTCCCATTCTCTTTTCATCCTACCAGTCAACTCCCCATTTTTTTCTGTCTCAAGCCTTGTCAGCAACAACAGTAATTTTCTGTAATGCTGCCTTGGGTCTTTAGCCTTTCCTACAGCATTGTAAGATCTGGGATAGGCTGAACCCAAGCAAAGGGAGGGAGAGCACTAATCACAGTAGCTTACAACCAGTGATGGGATGTAACAAGTTCTCACCAGTTTGCCAGAACCGGTAGTAACTTTCCCCAGTGTCCCAGAGAACTGGTAGCAGCTTTTTGGGGGAAACCACCTTCGGGGTTTACCTTTTCACTGGTTCCCCCACTGAGCATGCGCGCCAAGCACTTGGTGTGCATGCACGCCTACAGTGCTTGGTGCATATGCACAGCCTCCTTGCTGTCCTCCCAAGCAGGGAGGAGAAAGAGAAACTGCTAGCCTGAAGCTACCTATAGCCTGCTCCCCAGAGTAAGTGACTCCCCTTTGGATGTGGTGTGTCTGTGTGTATTTTAATGTGTATTTAATACCTTTACCTATATTGACGTACTACCACAGTTCCTAAAAAGGCCTGGCGGCCTTGCTTGGGGCTTGGAGTTACCTCATCAATAAGCTACACCTGTGCTGTTCCAATTGCTGTTCCAATTGGAGAACCCTTAAGGAGGTACAGCTGTTTTACATTTACATTAAGGCATGTTATCCTAGAGAACCGGTTAGGCAAAGACTTAGTACCTAACTTCTTTAAATGTTTAAAAGTGCCAAAATGAAGCCATCTTGTGAGTTCATTCTGTAGTTCCTTCCATCTGACCTAGTGTGAAAAAGATTAGCCAGAATAAGCTTTAAGCTCTGTTTTAAAAGCTCTGGTTGATTTGTGTTTGGGATGGGTGGGTGGGTGTATTTTAATGTATATTTTATTTATTTATTTATTTAATTTATTTACAGGTTTGTGTTGTTGGTGGGTGGGTGGGTTGAGCTGTGTGTTTGTGTGCGTGCTTATTTTTATTTTATTTTATTTTATTTTATTTGGCCCCGCCCACAACGTCATGATGTTGGCTCTGCCCACGACATCATGACATCATGATGTTAGCTCTGCCCACACTGTGATGACATCATGGTGGGGTAGTAAAAATCTTGACATCCCACCACTGCTTACAACCACTAATCAGAGAAATTTATATTCTGTGTAATTGGCAGAGGTGATATGTTACATCCAGAACTCTTCTCTTCAAATAAAGGAACAGATCTTTTCCCCTTATACCTGGCTCTCTATGCAGGGTCAGATCATTTTTGATGCCTGAAAGTGCCTCATTTTTAGCCCTCTCTGAAGAGCAAATTCAGGGACAGAATGACCATAACATTTTGGCTAATTAACACCTCTATTTATGCCAGACTCCAATTTAGCTGAAATAAGATCATCATAGTGGTCTGTTTACAGCATCCATCACTGGGGAGAAAGCCATCTAGTTAAGTTAATTTAACATGACAGTAGGAAAGAAAATCACGCTCCTGATTTAAGACCAAATAGAACAGAATTAAATTAGTTGATTACAATTTCTCTCTAGAATTTTCTAAGTGTAGTTACTTGGAGGGTCAGCAGAAGTTGCTTACAAATTTGAAATGGTTTCCTACTTCTTTCTCAGTGAAACTACATTCAGTGTTAGATTTGTGTCCATTTTTCTTGTATTGAGACTGAGCTGTTGGTACTATATAAATGACAGCTGATGACATATATGCTGTTTAAGGATGAGCAATAGAATTAATCCCTGGCAGCATAGCTGATCTTATTAGGTTGTGTAATAATATTGGCTAACTACATAAATAGCATCTGGATTAGACATGAGAAGTAGATGCTGCAGCTAAATATCTGTTAGGTCATCTGTTGTGGTGCAACCATGTTTGAGATGAAATGAGACTTCCTGTAAATGAGACAAGGCCCCACACTTTGTGAGAGAGAAGCAGCGTTAATCCTAGATCAATAGCGAGTCACTGATATTCTGTTTCAACAGGAGGTGACAAGTCAATTGCTTTCTCTTGAGAGCCTGAACTGCAGTAGGATACCAATCTGATGCTTTTCAATCTGTGTCATCGCTTCTCTTGGCAAATTATTTTTGAGGCAGGAATGCTTGACATAACCCTGTTGTAAGTCTCTGTCCAAGGTACTGGAAGAGTGAAATTGTCAATTAGAGTTTGGCTAGTGGATCACATTCCAAGTACAGTAGTTGGTAGGAACATATGCATGTCTAGTGCTCGGTATATTCAGGTACAATGTGGTATTGATTGCAGTGCATTGTGGTATCCAAATACTGAATGGATTTGTCTAAGCCAGGGGCTCTCAACGTTTTCCTGCTGTGGGCAGGACCACGCCCCCTCAGATGTGGTTCCCCTCGCCATAAATGCTGCCATAAAACACATTTGTGGCTGTCGTAAAAGCATTTATGACAGCCATGGATGTATTTACAGCACATTTTTGTTGTTTTCGCCACTTCCAGCAGCGGCGGCAGGAGCAAAGGTGGCATTTTTTTTGCTGTTTTTGCCGCTTCTGCCGGTGGCAACGGTAGTGGCAAGGGCAGTGGGCCACATGGAATGGTGCTATGGGCTGGATGCAGCCCACGGGCCATAGGTTGCAGATCTCTGGTCTAAGCTGTGTAAGCTATCGATCTAGGCCCAGGTTTATGAAGATGGCTGCTAAAGTTCCTATGATAATTCTGTAAGGCTGGATGATAATGATATTATGAGTTATACTATTGTATTGGCCTACCAATGGTAGTGCCATTTACTCTGAAGATACAAGCTTTCTGAAATAATTTCTGGTAAAGACAGGAGCAGAAAGTGGTGGCAAGAATACAATGGTATTGTAAGATCATAGACTTTTAGAGCCAGAAGAGAACTCGGGGGGGGGGGGGGATGTCAGTTCACCAGTGATAATATTCTTGATGGCTTATAGTTTGTATTTTCAGGTAGTGTTAATGTATGATTGTTCTATATCAGGATGAGGGCTATGTGGCCCTCCAAATGTTGTTGGACTGCAATTCTCATTGTTTCTTACTTTTGGTTATGTTGTCTGTAATGAATGGTTATTCTAAAGACACTACTCTGTAAGAGATTAAATAGTATCCTTAAGTGGTCAGTAGTATCTGAAAGTAATTAAGGATGTTGGTGACATAAGGCTTGAGTATACAGTTCTCGTCGCAGAGCTGTATACCTTGGCATTTTCAATCCCAAATAATATGATGCCCAGGATTGTGTGGTTCGTGCATATATTTTTTTATAGAATGAGATAGAATCACCCTTGGAGACATGAGAAATGAAGTGGTGAAGTCAATCAAAACCATTCCTAGCTATGTATGTGAAGGAGAACCATTCAGCACGTGTCTAGCAATGGCAGCCTTCGAGCCTTGGTTCCCAGTTATTATGCATTGTTTTTTCTTGTACATCACTGGATGATAAATGACACTGTTGGACTACAACTCTCATTATAGAAGAATAACACCATGAGAATCATGGGTATGAAAGGTTTCAGTTCCCTTATGGTAGATCCAAGATTAGATTTGCTATAATTTGAGGCTACATTTCACATGATCTGAGTACTTACATAATGATGTAAATAACTACATACATATCCCATGTTGGGTGGCTGATCTGATTGGACAGCCACCCTCTTGCCTCTCGTTGTTTTAATCTTTTTTTAACTTCTTAGTCTTAAAGTTTTAAATTCCTTTTAGTATCCTGTAGATTATAGTCGATGTTTTTAAGTTAATTTTTAAACTAATTGTAATATGCCCCAAAGGATTCTGTATTGTTTAATTTGTTTCTTTTAACACCAATGTTTGTAAGCCGTCCAGAGTCGGGTTCGCCTGATTGGGGCGGGATATTAAATTTGACTAAATAAAATAAATAAATAAATAAATAAATTTTGAGTGAGTTGACCTGTACAGTGACATTGCAAAATTACAGTCCCTTAAGGAGTGTACTGTAATGAGCTATATCGGTCATTTTCCCCATTGCCTCTTCTTTTCAGAGAAGAACTGAAGAATGGATACCATATTGTCTGTGCCAAACAACAAAGGAAATTATTTCAAATCCCATGTTTATAGGCTGTGTGTCTCTTCATCATTTGAAGCATTTTTAGATCAGAAGGTAGAAAATTGAGCGAGAAATGTGCACATCAGGGCATCTTTTTAAACATTTGAAAGGTCTGCCCAGTTAGACATTTGGGAGCAATGTCCTTAATGCTGTTGTAAATAATATTTCTGGATAGAAGCCATTACATCTACCTGTAATAAGCACTTGAATTTAAAAAATGTCTGCTCTTTTTAAAGTGCAATTTCTAAATGTCTCCATAGTGTCTATATGTCTGGTGTGGTATAGCAAAAAAAAAAAAATCCTACCAAATGCCTTTATGAGAGTATAGCTTGATAATGCACAGGCAGCAGTCTTTATGTAAAAATTGATAGAGCCAGAGTTCTCAACCTTTTAAAGCTTGGGGCCAGGTCATGCTCCCTCAGACAGCTTCAGGGGCTGGACAGCCATTTTGCCCTTCCTCCACTATATGGCACTTCCTGGTGTGGTGGAGGCAATGGGGGGCACGTAAAATGGTGCCGTGGGCCACAGGTTGAGAATCCTTGTGGAGGATCACAAGTTCACAGGATAATACTAAACCTCAAACCATTTTCTGTATCTATTACATTTGTTTCTTATCTTCTGACAAAAGACTTGGGAGAGAGGTTATCCTCCGTAAATGATATTTGCTGCCCAAGAACAAGCACTATGAACCAACATAATTAAAACAAATTTGGGGGGAAACTGGAACTGATAGTAAGTGTAGGCTTTGTAAAGAAATGAATAAAACAGTGGACCACATTATCAGTAGATGCAGTAAGAGCGCAAAGACTGAAAGACACCATAACAGAGTCACAACATTGTTACATTGGAATCTGTGCAAGAATTATGGACTACCATCTTCAAAGTACTGGTGGGAACACAACCCTGAATAATACAACCAAGGTTAAATAAACAGTACAGAATAAAATAATACAGAATAACAGCATATTAACGGCATATTAACTTAAAGAACACGAGAAGGAGTGTCCCTGAAGGCTTCTTTGAATAGCAAGGTTTTAATTTGCTTACTGAAAATGAAGAGGGATGGAACTTCACAGACTTATTTTTATTTTTTTTATTTATATTTCACATTTGCTATCCCGCCCCAATCGGGTATACCCGACTATGGGCGGCTTACAAAACAAAAATACGATCACAAACCCACCCAATAAAATACTAATAATTAAAAAGTTTTAAAACTGTAAAAGTTCATAAAAACAGGGAATAAAACAGGGAACGAGCAGCCCCACGGAATAAAACCGAACAGGAAGGGAGGCTATCCCTTAAATTAACCACCCTGTGTGGGATCCCACATTCCTTGGTCCCCACACTTGTCCCGCCAGCCAGGTTTTTAAGTTCTTCCAGAGCTCTTCTTATGAGAGCTTGTTCATAGCAAGGAGGCTACCACCAAAAAGGCCCAGTCTCTTATTATGTATTTGTAGGTCTCTCTTACAATAGACACCCTCAACTACAAAGACTCGAAGGATCTATTATGGGCAGAGGCTCTCCATCATGTTACAAGGGATTTCTTGTGCATGTTGTGAATGAAACCAAATAAATGTGCATTAATTTTAATTTAATTTAATTTTTAGACCTATACCCCGCCCCACATGCGACAGCGACTCTGGGCGGCTTACAGAAATGTAAAATACACAGTTATACAATCATAATATCGTACACAGATCATGGATCATAATTATAAAGGTTTTGTAATCAAATCCACATATGGTGAGGGGTGGTCATTTGTCAATAGCCAGTCGTTTTCGTTTCCTGTCTTCATCTATGGTGCAGGGAACAAGATGGGTTTTACACTAAAATAAAATAGGTAGCACTGTGAACACCTATTTTCCATTTTAATTAATTATCCTTTTCCTGTTTAGCAACTAGGTACTTAGTATGGTTTGTAATTGTTGCTCCTTTCTGTAGTTGTAGAAGCTAGACTTTGCCTTTGGCTGTCTAGAGCTGAAAAAGCCCAAACCAATTTGTAGGCCTGTGTGTATTTGAACCAACCTTGATCAAACAATTGTCTTTCAAACAGCATGCATCTTTATTTTCTTATTGTCTTGCAATAATAACACCGTATTCCATTCATAATTCACCATTTGAAATAGAGTACCTTCAAATAAATAATAGAGATGGAAAGGAGGCTGAAACCAAAGGAGTTAACACAGCACGTTTGGTTGATGATTAACAAAGGACAGGGAAGTACTATTTAGTTGAGCATGTAATTGACCTGTAGAATTCAGTGTGTACAGCTAGCTGGGAATGAATGTAATTGTTATTTATCGGGAAACAGCATTTAAACCTGTTTTAAAATGGATTCCATTGTTTTAATTCAAAAGTGGCACTTGCATTTGTGTTTGTTCAGTCTTTTTTTAATGTACAAGCAAGATAAATAATTTTCAGGAGAAGTGCCCAAACTTTTCAGGCCATGGGCCAGTCACGTGGTTCAGCAGGGCAGTCATGTGGTTCTTCCCACTAGAAGCGGAAGTAAAACACACCTTGCAGTCTGTTTTGCAACAGGATGAGATAGATTTTAGGCTGCCATTTTCTCTGCTTAAACCAGGGGTGCCCAAACTATGGCCCATGAGCTGGATCCGGCCCCCAATGCCAATTCATCCAGCTCACACTGCCCTCGTCGCTCCTGGAAGTGGAAGTAAAACACACGGGTGTGTTTTACTTATGCTTCTGGGAGTGATGAGGGCAGCGTGGGCTGGGTGAATTGGCTCCAGATCCGGTTCGGGGGCCATAGTTTGGGCACCCTGATCTATAGGTTATATATATCTAACTGTTCCAAATGTATATAAAACAAGAAAAAGAAACAGGGCCGTTTTTAAAATTTAAAACATACATGTCAGTCAAATCTTTATCTTTCAGGGATTTCCTCCAATCACACTTTTTTGTTGACACTTTTGGCCTAATTCCTCAGCACAGCTGAAAATATACTAAGAATGTTCCTAATGTCCCCAATATCCTCTGAATATCTGACTCGTCCATGGATCCACATGACAAGATCAGCATATGTAGAAGGGTTCTTGAGGGAGCACTAAAGTGGGCTTGCTCGTGTCTTGCTCTAGACTTTGAAATGTACTTCCTCACAGTTGCAATTAGTTGTTCTTTTAAAGAAACGTGAAGATGTGTCTCAGTTTGGCCTTTTAAACTGGTCTGATGTTTTATATTATGGCATTTTTTCTGAATTTATTACAGTAATACTGTACCTCGAATAATGTTTACCTCGGATAACGCTAAAATCGCATAACGTTAAGTAATCTGGGCTGGAGAATTGGATCGAATAACCTTAAGGTCCTATGGGATGGATCGGATAACAACCGCTAAAGCCTGTGCGGTTACAATGTATCTCTATGGAGCTTTAACGTTATCCGATCCATCCCATAGGATTTTAACATGCATCGGATAACACTAAAAATCGGATAACACCAAGACTTGTGGAACCAAGTTTTAGCGTTATCCGAGGTATTATTCATTTTTAGTTATTTTTATGGCATGTATGTGCAAAGATTATATAAAATACAATAAATGAATATAATACACAAATAAAAATCAGTCTCTTGATTAAACATGCAAAAAATGCAGGAGGAAGGTGATACCTTTATTGGATCACTTAAAAATTAATAAAAAGTGATCATGAATTACAAAAGCTCACCGCAAAGTTTTTTATTAATTTTTAAGTGATCCAATAAAGGTATTGCCTTCCTCCTGCATTTTTTCCATTCTTTACAATTTGAATATGGATCACACAGCTAATCTTCTGTGTTTGATTAAACATGTTAGCTCAAATGCCATTGTTGACCGTTTTCGACAATGCTTGCTTATTTGAGCATTTTAAGGAGCTGCTTATAGACCACAGTCTTCTCTCAAGAGGGTGTTGATGACATCTGACATCCAAATCTGACATTCTTTAGAGGTAGATCCTTGTTAAGTGGCACAACACATTTTTTTTTGAAGCAATAGATCTCAGCCTCAGTCCCTGGCATCTGCTGTCAAAAGAAAGAAAATCGCTAGCAATACAAGGGACCTCTTTATGGTTCTTGCTAAGCTGAACAGATATTATTTGGCTAGATCACTGTTTCCCAAACTTTGGTTTTTGGACTTCAATTCTAAGCAAGGCCTATGTCAATTCTAAGGCACTGATTAGCCAATGTACTGACTTAGACTTCTGGGAATTGAAATCCTCCTCTGGGGTGTGGGCACTACATTGGGAACTACTGGACTAGATGGATCAAATGGTGTAAGGCAGTGTTCCCCAACCTTTGGTTTTTGGACTTCAATTCCCAGAAGCCTAAGTCAGTTATCCAAAATGCTGATCAGCCAGTGTACTGACTTAGGCTTCCTGGAATTGAAGTCCAAAAGTCAAAGGTTAGGGACCACTGGTGTAAGGGGTTTCATGCGCTTCTCTCATGACCTCTCCAGTTCCTACCTTAATGTTGTCTCCCCTCCATCGTGTCTCACACACTGTGGCAAAGATTGACTCAAGGTGGTTTGCAGTCATTTGAAGGTAGATAACAGTCACAGTTTAAAATGCCATAAGAAACACTAAAAAACAATCAAAGAACAATGTTAAAAACCACTATCAATTTTTTAATAAAATAACTTTAAACATTTTTAAAATTCTACAGATGTAGCGTTATTTTAAAAAACCCTTTTATCACTTGTGCTGGCTAATCTTTCTTGGAATTAATTCACCAAAAGGTGGCTTCATTTTGGCGATTCCAAATTGGACCTAGAAGAAGAAGAAGGCGACTGCGACTTAAAAGGCTACAAGTGAGGTGGCAACAGAAAAATAAGAGGGAGAAATCTAACCTGGTGTCTTGGGACAGTGTATTTTCAAAGATTGGGGATAGGCACTAAGAAGGCCCTCACACAACATCACAAAATAAATGTGGTATGGATGAGTCAAAAGCCTTCTCAAAAGATCTTAAAAGCAGAATTGATTGCATTTGTTTATTTTCCATCTTGAAAGCATCATGTATGTTGATAATGCTATGATTCTTTGGATCTTTGTAAAAAGGTACAGTAATTGCCTGCCAGAAAGTGTTAAGGGAGGCACCTTGTGGAAACAGTTATATTCTAGGCACAAGTCCTAAAATTGATGAGAGCTAGAGAAGCTTTTCCTTAATCCTTAGGGCAACATCTGTGTTACAGAAGAGTCTATAGCAGAGTGGGAAATGAGGGCTGAGAAAGCCCTTGGGTCATAAAAGCAAAAGGAAAGATTTGCATTGCTGCAATGTTTGCAGTTTCAAAATTGTACTTCAGAGACAAGCAGACAGAGACTTTCTGGGGTTACATAGAAGGAGCCTCCTCAAAGAGTGGTATTTTTGAACCACAATTGGGCTCATCCTGGTAACGGCAATCTTGTGTTGCCAGCTAATCATTCTCACAAGAGGCAGGCAAAAGGAACTGCAGAATGAACTCACTGAAAGGTACCTTCATTTTGGCAGTTTGGTCTAAACACGGAAGATACTTTCTGTATAACACATAGGATGGTGATGATATACTGTCGTATTGAGTATGCAGGCTAGCTTTTCTGTTGTAAGATACAATGGGAGAATCAAACTCCCAAACCAGTGGCTCACAACTGACTAAGGTGTCCAGCCAGTTGAGTACTAGATCTTAAGTTAATTGATCTTAATGCTGTCTCCTTTGAGACACAGCTGAATGTTTCCTATTTTTCTTTGTCTTGGGTGTACTTAACCTATTACATTTCCTAAAGAGTACCTTGGAGATCCTTTTCTACTATTCCCACCATATATGAAAATACTGAACAGCATCTTTTTTGAAACTGAGTTTATGTTCTAAACATCACCCTCCCCCGATTTGTATTATTGACTGATGTGTGAACCAAATCTGATCTAGCCTGGCTGGTATGAAGTGCTCCTATTCCATGTAGTTATCTATTTTTAGCTATACATTAGAAGTAACAATGGTGTCAAGGAAATCATTGGAGAGGAAGCAGCAGCTTTGCAATGGGGGTCCTGCCAGAGAAAAGCCAGTGCCTGCCTACAGAATCCCAGTGCACAAGTGCCCCTTTCACCCAAGCCGCTTACTTGTGGTATTGTCGAATATAGCTGTAATATAAATACTGCAGTTGTGTGCATAGGAGCTTCACAGGGGTCTTTTGCTCCTGGTGGGATGCCTGATGGTTGGGAAAATCCACACAATAGGTTCTGTGGACATAGCAGGAGCACTGCATGCATGTCCCAGCCATATGCTGCAGCAGCACAGCTTGGTGCTTGTTTGAAGAGATAATGAAGTGAAAATGTACTATATATCATTGTGTGGATGGGTTGGTGAGAAATGACTTCCAAAAGAAGTTGGAAGAGTCCTCCAATGGATGCCTTCACCATGGATATGTGTTTCTGTGTCAGAAGAGAACGGAAAGGCAGTTCAGCTGCTTTAGCAGGTTGAAAAGTGGAAGATAGTGCTGTGTTTGATGTGTCATGTGCAGTGAGAGGCAAAGGAGGCTTTTGATTATTATTCAAAGACAAACATATATTCAGTTTTGGGGGTTGTGTCTTCTTTACCTTCCTTTGCCAGAGTTGTCTTCAATGCCTTTTGAAGAGCTTCTGCAGCTGAGAAACCAAGTTGGAACCAAGGCATATCATCAGATGACTACTGGGAAGAGAACATCAAATGCAGAAATACCAGAGAAGCGGCAGTGTCCAAGCAAACACAGGTACATATCTTCTCCTGATAGCTATCTCCAAAGTAAAGGCCATGGCTGCATTTCCAGTGAAATCTGAAATCTTGTGCATCCCTTCTTGAAAATAACCATTTTTCAATTTCATAGGACTCACCTCTGAGTAAATTTGTTTAGGATTGGGTGAGTGCAGGGCTTAATATTACATCTGGTGGTGCACTGGTTAAACTGCTGTACTGCATCCAGAACATTGTGAGTTCGATTCTGAGGGGGCTCAAGTTGACTCTGCCTTTCATCCTTCTGAGGTCAGTAAAATGAGTACCCAGCATGTTGGGGCAAAATGCTAATTAACTTGTGAACCGCCCAGAGAGTGCACTAAGCACTATAGAGCAGTATATAAGTGCAATTGCTACTGCTATCTGGAATGCAGTAAGAGCAAAAGGAATTCAGTATGGAAAGGAGGGACCGATTTATAGCCTGAAGTACCTTTTATTAAACTTACTTTCACAAAGACTTTGGGGAGCATGGACATTTCTGAAGAATTAAGTATCCACTCTGTAAACCCGGGGTGCCCAAACTATGGCCCATGGGCCAGATCTGGCCCCCAACGCCAATTCATCTGACCTGTGTCACCCTAATCACTGCCAGAAGTGGAAGTTAAACACATTGGCATTGGGGGATGGATCTGGCCCATGGGCTGTAGTTTGAGCACCCCTGATTTAAGCAGAGAAAATTGCAGCTTAAAATCTATCTCATCCTGTTGCAAAACAGATTGGAAGATGTGTTTTACTTCTTCCGGTAGGAGGAACCTGTGGCCGGCCCGCCAACCATATGACTGGCCCATGGCCCAAAAGGTTTGGGCACCCCTGCTGTAAACTGTACCACTGGAACTGCCACACCACTCTATCCTCACCCAATTAATTTCTTCCTCTTTTCTGATATCCTTTCATGTGTCTTCTTTGCCTTGCTTGTGTTCATACCTTCTCACCCTTTGGTTTGGGCTGTAAATGTCAGTGGTATTTTAACTAATTTAGATATTAGAGCAGACAGGAATGCTGACAGATCAACCCAAGCCCTCCTCAGACACCTCCCTGCAGTTCTGCACTTTTACTGAGTCTCATTTTCCTTTATTCATGATGTTAAAGCAAGGTTTCAGTCTACATTAGTGTCATGCCAAAAATAATACAAGCCGACATCTTCACTTCATTTCATCAGTTCTCCCTTGTCCGTTCCCTGCTTTCAACTAGAAACATCTTTCCCCTCAACTGAGTTAATATTTTGTGCTATTATTTCACCTTCTACCTGAGGCTCTTTCTGGGTTTTCCAGGCAATGGCATGAGATTCTGGAAATGCCTCTTCTCTTACAAGTTACTTATTTCTATTTTTAACTCTTTAAAAGCAGAGACACTTTTTTACAAAAGCGCTAGTAAATCTGAAACCAAATCTATTTGTGTGTGTATGTGTGTCTTTGTGTCTGTGTTGTGTTTGTGTATCTGTGAGTGCAAGAAATAGAGAATGTTTGTTAATTTCTTTTTTTAGGGAACTATCTTGACTTCAAGGGACTCTAGTTTAACTGTTTTAAGGATGTTTTAATAAGGTGTATTTTAGCTGTTTAAGGGTACAGTTGTACCTTGCTTAAAGAGCATAATGTGTTCCACAGGATTGTTCTTTAAGCGAGTTTGCTCTTTAAGTGAAACACCATTGTAAGTGACCAATTGTGACTTCTGGAGGGGGGGGATTGTGAACCCCGTTTTATTTGTTAAGCGAGTTTTTGGTTGGTTTTATTTGTTAAGCGAAGCAAACATTCAGAGAAAATTCTGTTCTTTAAGCTAGGCGCTCTTTAAGCGAGGTGCTCTTTATGATAGGTTTGACTGTACTAATTTTAGTTATAATGTTGCAACTCGATTTTGTACTGTTATAGTCATTTTTGTTGTCTGTAAGCCGCCCTGAATCGCATGGCGAGTGGGTGGTGATATAAGTCCCCCAAATTCTGCTTTGTAGAGAGGAGCATTCTATAATGCCAGAAGTTCTCAACCTTACCATGCCACGGGCCAGACAACTCCCCCTCAGACTTCACTGTGGGCCAGACACATGGTTTTCCCCTGCCGCATGTGTGGCATGTTTATGGCTGTCGTAAATGTTTCCACTTCTGGGGTCACCATTGTGGGCCGGATGGAATGGTGTAATGAGCTATAGGTTGCGAACCCCTGTGTAATGCGGTTGGATTCAGAAATAACTCAGCATAGCGATTTTATTCTTCTTGTTTTACATGAATTGAATGAAATGTATGAAGTTTTCTGCATGCAGGTTGCAGCTCATTGTATTATAGAAGTGAATGTGAAGGGAGGTCTGGAGACCTGACTAGTGTGAGATTTCCCTCAGGAGATCTGGAATGATAATGCTTGCTTCCCTCTACGTTCCTCCTGCAACAGTAGGAAAATAGCATCATTTTGCTATTCCTGAAGGACCGTTAAAGCGGCAGGTTTTGTCACTGGATGAGGAACTAGCAGGAACTTTCTGTGAGACTTCATGTCTGTTATGTCCATTCTTTTGGGTGTTTTAAATTTATATAATAAAAACCTCATAAACTCCATCTAGCATCTCACTGACCATCAGTCAAGGAGACAAAACCTGCTCATGGCAGTTGACCTCATCACTCATAATTATGTCTGCTTCTAAATTTTCATTCTCAGTTCTGTCAGGCTGGGTTTTAAGAGAGCCATCTCTTTTAGTGTGCCCTCTCTCTTCTGCTGCTTTAAGACTACAATACGAAGCTGTAACTCATACAAAGAGACAACGTGGGTGTCATATTTTCAGTCTGCTGAAGGTTTTATATAATGTATTTAAAGTTTTAAAAATAAATATTGCCATAGTGTCACCAAGGGAGCAAAAGAAGCAGAAAGAAAGATTCAGTACCTCTAGTGGACCAACGTATTGGAGATAGAGTGAAGAATTTCCATGTGAATATTAGTAATATTTCAAAGGGAGTTGCATGTATGCTGTGTATACATACCTAGTGAGTTAACAGATGTAGCACTTTAGTTCTCTGTGTAGTTCCAGGAAAGATCTTTTCCATGTAAGATTTCAATCTGCAGGTTTTCCTCAGTGATTTACTTCAGTAGAATAACAAAGCAGCATGGTCTTTTTGTTAAGGTTGAATTATTAGAACTGGGAGTGTGATTCAGAAAAAAAAGGCCTTCTGTACTTTGTTTTAAACTGAATTTCAACCTGTCGTGGAAAAATAAATGCTCTTTTATTTTATTTTTAATTTTTAAATGGAGATTTCCAAGTTGTTAAAGTCCTTTGATTATTTAAGTTTGTACAGCATACTCCACTTCATAAGAAATTATGAGTAGTTTACAGATAGGAATTTGAAAAACAAGATATAAATGCTTAGTGTAATTTAAATCTTCAATTGACTCATTCATGTTTCAGCCAATAGTCAGCAAAGTACCTTATGCTGGAACAGTAAACAAATAACCCAACTTCTTTCGGTAACTAGTGAAGCTTAACATTTGAAAATTACAGAGGCAAGCTTTGCCCTGAAAAATGGTATAGAGTTTGTGTAAAAAAACAAGCAAAAAAGGTGTCCTTAAGATTTTCTTGCTCAGGTCACAGCTTCCCAAAATGGCACACAGATGAGACTATGAGCAGGGGAAAGGTTTTCCAGTAGGTACAGTGAAATATTTGGTGGATGGGCAATGGAGACCATTAAAAGATGATAAAATAATACAGTAATACCTCAGATAACGTTTACCTCCGATAACGCTAAAATCGCATAACGTTAAGTAATCTGAGGTGGAGAATTGGATCGAATAACGTTAAGGTCCTATGAGATGGATCGGATAACAACCGCTAAAGCCTGTGCAGTTACAATGTATCTCTATGGAGCTTTAACGTTATCCGATCCATCCCATAGAATTTTAACATGCATCGGATAACACTAAAAATCGGATAACACCAAGACTTGTGGAACCAAGTCTTAGCATTATCCAAGGTAATACTGTAGTCCTAATCAGGTACTGTGTTATATAACAAATGAGGGGGAAGAGAAAACGTGTAAAGATCACCCTGTTTGTTTCCATTTACACTTACATCAAGAGGGTAGCTTTCTGAAGAGGAGAGCTGCTTTTATCCATAAATCCTGAACTTTTTTTCTTTTTGAAAAAGTTATTCTCTGTGTAGAGCAGGGGTTCATATCATTAATCTGACCCATTGTGGCTATGCAGAAAGCTGTTCAAGATCATGTTCGCTCCAGTTTGGGATTTTTCCATCACTTTTTGGCTGCACTTCGGCAGCTGGAGTGTGACCGTGGGCGACTTCCAGTGCTGGGAGGAGCTTACATCTGTGCCTGGGATCCCAGTGCAGAACCAGGAAGTCGGCCACGGTCATGCTTTAGCTGCCAAAGCGCAGCCGAGAAGTAATGGAAAAATCCCAAACTACAGTAAACATGGTCCAAAAAGCCTCCTGCCACCCCGGGAAGCGGCAGAGCCTGTCCAAGAACCCACTAAAACGGCATTTATGTAAACATAAGTAGTGGGCAAAGCCACGCCTCTGGACCCCACAGCTGAGCGTTGTGGCGGGAATTGGCCCCTGGCAGGAAAACGTTGGGAACCTCTGGTGTAGTGGGTGACAGACATACAAATGTTACATTCTGCTCTTTTTGTTCTAGTGCTTGAATGTGGATAAATAATGATGGTAGGGTGTGATATTGAAGAGAGGCGGCAAACAGTAAGTCAAGAATGTTAAGACCTAGACCTAGTCTGAATGTTTGCTTTGCATCACTTGACTATAGTATTTAATTAGTTAATTTTTGTCTTTTATATGCTGTCTATCCAGTGATAAACCCAAAGCAGCTAAACCCATTAAGATGATACAAAGATATTGAAAAGTAAACACTTCTTATTTAAGCCAAAAGTGTTACTGTACAGTATTTGGTTTCCTTCAGCTCCTGTTTATGTTTCACTTTTTATAGAAAGTGATATATTGGGTAATAACTGTATAAAGCCCATAAATTTAGGGTTTGAACAATACAAAACACTAATGAAGCTTGCTTAATATCAAGTTACAGATTACTCTTTTTAAGAGAGGGCAATTGTTACCTTTTTCTTCAGTGATTTAAATAAATGTGGGCACTTTGGAAAAGTTAACTTTTTTGGACTGCAGCTCTCAGAATCCTCCAGCCATATGGCCAGCAAAAAAGTAATGTTCTCTGGCTTTAGCTTTGATACATGACTGGGAAGGCATCCCATAAATGGAGCCAATGCTCCCAGACTCTGCCTCTTGGGCTGATTAGAGAGGAGTACAAAGCAGAGCCCTTCTGCTTTTATCTTTATGACCAAAAATCTCATTAGGGGAAAGTTTTTTCCTTGAAATTGAAAGGGTATTCTCAGTTTCTTCCAATAGGCTTAGAAGCTAACTGTGGCTCTGGTTATCCCACTATTATATAATCTCAATAACTTCTCATTAATAAATAGGCATATGGCAGTTTTTGAATATTTTTAAGAGGAAGTCACAACACAGCATGTTATCCAAGCCTAGAGTTTACCACTGCCTAGATAGGAATGGGCAAAGTACAGCAAGAATATTGCATCTAGACCCATAGCTGTTTTTTCAGCTTCTGTGCTTCTCTGAACTCCCTAAAAAAGGCATGTACTGTGAAATAATGGCACATCTCATTATCGTAAGCTTCTGCAAGCTTTGATTTTGTTACAAAACAGAACAGCTATTTTTTCCACATTTGGGAACTGATGCTAACTTTGATAGATGCTGGACCTTCAGCCCCTCTGAAGTTGTATACCACAGCTTAGATCAGTATTTCCCAAACTATGTTCTGCGGAACACTGGTGGGCTTCAATTCCCAGAAGCCTAAGTCAGTACAGTGGCAGATCAACACTTTGTGGAATTGACTTAGGTTTCTGGGAATTGAAGTCCAAGAACCAAAGGTTGGGGAACACTGACCTAAATCAGTGTTTCCCAACCTTTGGTTCTTGGACTTCAATTCTCAGAAGCCTAAGTCATTAGTACATTGGCTGATCAGTGCTTTTGGGAATTGACTTAAGCTTCTGGGAAGTCTAAGAACCAAAAGTTGGGAAACACTGGGGTGGTTTCCCTGTTCTTTTAAGGTGTAGCTAAGATGCTGAACTTGATGACCAGGAAGGTCAGTGGGTCAGCATTTCTAGACCCAAGTACTACACAACAGATTGAGCTACTGTCTCTGTCCCAGCTTCTGCCAACCTAGCAGTTCAAAAGCAAAAAATTACAAGTAGATAATAGGTACTGCTTTGGCAGGAAAGGTAACAGTATTCCATACACTTCAGTGTCTAGTCATGCCTGCCACATGACTAAGGAAACATCTGGAAACACAGACAACACTTTTTTGGCTATAAATTGAGATGAGCACTGGACCCTAGAGTTGGATATGACTGGCTTTATTTATTAAATTAATATACCACCCATCTGGGTGTTATTCCACTCAGGGCAGTGAACAAACAGAAAATAAATGACAACAATACAAATCAAAACCCACCACCAACAAATACATCATTAACTAAACTAAACTAAACTAATTGGCAACAGAGGAAATTGAAACTGAACCTAACTGGTTAATCTATTGGCAAAGGAACAACACCCAGAAAGGGCTCCTTGAACAGGAAAGTTTTAATTGTTTTTTAAGGGTAGCCTTTAGAGTTGTTTTTTAAAGGTAACCTTTAGAGTTGTTATATCAAGCCCTGATTATAAAAGGCATGTTTTTGGATACTTAACTATGGTATTTCTGTGCTATCTTAATAAAACACAGCAAATGCAGTGGTTGAGCTGCTGCACTGCAGCCAAAATTGCTATTGAAGTTGTGAGTTCAATCCTGCTGGGGATGGGGGATGCCTTTCCAGGTTGGGATGCCTTCCCAGGTTGGTAAAATGATCACCCAGCATGTTGGGGGCAAAATGCTAATTAGCTTGTGAACCACCCAGAGAGTGCACTGAGTTCTAAGCAGCCATATAGAAGGGTAATTACTATTGCTCGCAACTGTCACAACTCCAGAAGAAGTACATTCCAGAGGTTGATGGAAGCTCTGATTCTAAACACCTTAGACTGGGTCTACTTCCAGAATGATGCAGATGTCTTTTCATCAGTCTAAAAATCTTCCATTTTAACTATGTGAAAGCCTGTTTTACTTAAGTTTAGATTAGGTGGAAAATTGTAGTTTGTGTCATAATAATCTTCAAGTACAGATACTGTAATCTGTTAGATAAAGTTTTTGATAAGGTAATGTTATAAGTAAAGAAGAACCATCAATAAATCATGATTTGCAAGAGAAGATTAGGCACCAACTTTTCAAACTTCCCTGAATATCAAATCCCAAATTTGATCAGGGAGTTTTTAAAAGATATTTTAATCCCTTGCCTTTGGCCAGAATATTGTATTTTTAATGAGTTACAGTTTTTCCTCCAAATCTAGGAAGAGCAAACCCTTTCTAAAAGGTAATGGATACAAATGGAGGGGGACAGCATGATAAAAGCACTGAAATGGATGCACATTTCCTGGAAGCTTTTTTATTAGCCGTTTTTCCTGTTATATACACTGATGATATAAATTAATTTGCTTTATAGATGGCAATCACACAGGACAATCAGCCTTTCGGGATCCATCTGTGCCATGGAGCTAAAATGCCTCCTTTAGTTTCTGTATTTATTCACTGTGAGTCTACATGTTAGCAAAGTGATTAATGAATGGGTGGATGCACTAGAAGCCAAAATAAATGGGTGGTTTAGCATTTTGTGTGCCCACAGAGAGGAACCAAACCAATAAAACCTGATTTATAGGGATGGAGACAAGAGCAATGAAATGAGTGGGACGAAGACCAAAGCAACGGTGGAGGCAAACTCCAGAGTGAGTCCAATCAGTGGCAAGGATTCTGTTTGTCACCAAAATCTCTTATGTCCAAAATGGATGGAATGAGGGCAAATAAACTGAAATTTAAGCCAGACTTGCTTGTGATCCATTGAAAGACAGATAAGACAATAGAAATCCAGTCTTTTTTGTATGGTGATGTGCTCCCCCTAAAATGTTTCACAGAATGGAGGATATTCTTGAATATATCACTAATCCTAGATGTCGGGGTCTTGGCAGTGGCCAGAATTGCTTTTGTGCCCCCAAAAAAGAGGCACCATTAGGTTTTTAGGAATAGTAGCCATGTTAGTCTGTGTTTCAAGTAAATCAGAGAGTAAACAAAACAAACAAGAAAAAACTACATCGTAGCACTTTAAATCAGGGGTGCCCAAACTTTTTGGGCCATGGGCTGTCATGTGGTTTAGCAGGCCGGTCTCATGCTTCCTCCCACTGGAAGTGGAAATAAAACGTACCTTGCAGTCTGTTTTGCAAAAGGGTGAGATAGATTTCAGCCTGCTATTTTCTCTGCTTAAACCAGGGGTGCCCAAACTATAGCCCACGGGCTGGATCCAGCCTGCGGGCTGTAATTTGGGCACCCCTGGATTAAATTAATGAATAGAGGACAGAGAAGACAAAGTCCATACACTAATTTGTAAAGCTGTCTGTCTTAATTTTGTTGTGTTTCTTTGAATGCATTTGCCGCCTCCATATCAGATTGCAAGAATTTGTTCTCATTTCTTATTTTTTTTTACTGCATGCATTTGGATTTTTAAAAGTGTATGTATGAGTTTTCTGCATGTTTTATTTCTCTAAAATGTACCACTCAATATGCAAAATTCCAAAGAAGGTACATATTTGTCTCACAGTGAGTGCAAAATGAATAGCTGGGTCAAGAATATTGACACTCTTGAAATTATTTTCCACTGTTAGTTCCAAAAGGAGACCACAGGAGGTAAAGCCCTCTTGGAGAAAAATAATTTGAAATGATCTCCCAGCATTCATCCCTCAACTAACTAACTAACTAACTAACTCCCTCCCTCTCTCCCTCCTTTCCTTCCTCAGACATTTCTTAGAGCTATGTCTGCATGTCAGTGAATATTGGCAGCAGAGAACTATAGCTAGGTGTACATTTGGAGCCATCCAGTCAACTAAGCATTGGTCCAAAGAAAAGCAATCAGCTATTGGTTTTCTTCTTCTTCAGCTAAGACATACCATAATAATGCATGTCATTTGGGATGTTGAATATTTCCCTTAAAGTTCAGTTCCCCTTCTCTTCTTCTCTACCAAGCTCTTGACTCCATTCTCTTAAACTAGGGGAATCTCCCATTAAATTATCATGTGTGCATGCATGCTGTCCATGTTTAGCATTGGTATGATATATATATATATATATATTCTTGCCAATATGACCTTTTGGGATTCCTTTCATCACTGTAATCCTGACATCCTTAACATTTCTGTTAGAATTGTTATCAGTGTGGGTTGCCTTGAGGAACAGGATACTCAGGTGCTCTGTCTTCATGGAAACTAAGAAACCATCATTGATTGACTGAAATGGATCATTCTTATTCTTCTTGCCTTCACACAAAACACAGGGAAAAGGAGCACATCAGATCTGTACGTGAAAAGGAGCTCAAAGGACATCTCTTCAGATGTTTGGATAGTGCTAGTACTTTAACAAATGCATAGAGAATAGAGTTTCTCTCTGCAAAAGTCCAGTGGCACTAGTGCTTCCTCTAGAAATCTGATGGAGGAGCAGTATTGTAAATAAAGGACAAAATTGCAGTAAACCTCTTGTAACCTCATTCATGTAGAGTAATTTTAGCCTTTTTTGAGTTAGCTCAAGAGAGCTATACAGCCAATAGCACAAATTTTCTCCATTGTCACTTTCTGATAGTGTGTTTTTGTGTGTCTTATAGGCCTTTGGAAATTTCAGCTAAGAAGCCAGTCTCTTTTCTGAGACAAGTAGTGTCTGTTAAAAAAAAGGTAAGTATTCCCAGGCCAGTGAACAGTGGTGGGCAGAGAAACATCGAGATAGATAAATAAATAACAGTGAGAATATTTGAAGGAGTAGGATGTGCTTGGCAGGAAAGAGTAGAATAGATTTTGTGTGACACTAGAGAAGCCTGTTAACTTAGGAAGCTGTATAGAGCACAGTGCTGCCTGAGATTAAATATAGCACTAAATTGTATAGTATCAGTCTTGCTTACAAAAGAGGGGGGTTGCCCTAGAAGAAGCTGTTTCTGTCATCGTTCATTTGGCTTTATTCGCTTCCCTTTTGTCCTCCACAGGTGCCTCGAGATCCACGCTTTGATGACCTCTCTGGGGAATATAAGCCAGATGTGTTTGAGAAGACCTATGGGTTCTTGAATGATATCAGACAGAAAGAGAAAGAGGTAATGCTCCAAATAACCTACAGTCAAACCTCACATAAAGAGCACCTCGCTTAAAGAAAAACTCACTTAAAGAGCAGAATTTTCTCTGAATGTTCGCTTCGCTTAAGAAATAAAACCAACCAAAAACTCGCTTAACAAATAAATCAGTGTTCACAGTCCCCCCCCCCCCACAATTAGTCATTTATAATGGTGTTTCGCTTAAAGAGCAAACTCACTTAAAGAGCAATCCTGTGGAACACATTATGCTCTTTAAGCGAGGTACAACTGTATTTCTGAATGCCAACACCCACCCACCCCCATCTCAAGAGTCTCAGTTTTGAAAGCTGATATCCCTGGAGAGTGAAGTTGTTCCTCTATCCTGTTTCCCACCTGCAGATAATTCAGAAGCAACTAAAGAAAAGTCGAAATACAGACCAGAAGACTAAGCTGGAACAGCTTCTTAAGCGAATGGTAAGTTAGCGATTAAGCTGAATCAGCTTGTTTCCTTGTCTTGAGCTGTGGAAGACAGAAGAAGCAATGGTTGGAGGAGCCATCAAGCAGAAAGCTTCAGTGAGAGAAAAGAGTTGGGGAGGAAGAGTAAATTTGCAAATGGGTGTATTCTGGTATGTTTGCTAACTTGCCAATTTTTGCTTCCCAGACTCAGCAAGAGGATGCACAGGAGAAACGGCAGAAAGAGAGAGAAAAGGATCTGGCCTTCAAGAAGCAGCAACGGGAACTGGCCAAGCAAGGGAAGAAGCCATTCTACTTAAAGAGATGTAAGTTGTGGCCACGGACCAGCCAGGCAGCAACTGGGGTTTTGACCATTACATATAGGAGATCTTTTCCTAATGTCTGTACAGTCTCGCATAAAGAGCGCCTTGCTTAGAGACTAACTTGCTTAAAGACCAGAATTTTCTCTGAATGGTCGCCTGGCTTAACAACTAAAACCAACCAAAAACTCGTTTAACAACTAAATTGGGGTTCACAATCCCCCCACTGGAAGTCAGAATTGGTCACTTACAATGGTGTTTCGCTTAAAGAGCAAACTCACTTAAAGAGCAATTCCATGGAATGCATTATGCTCTTTAAGCAAGGTACCACTCTGTATGGGTACTGAGCAGCGCTTAAAACCATGATGGCGAACTTTGGCACTCCAGGTGCTCTTGGACTTAAATTTCCAGAAGCCCAAGTCAGCATTCCTACTGATCAGGGCTTCTGGGAATTGGAGTCCAAGAACAGCTGGCGTGCCAAGGTTCACCATCTCTGACTTAGAACATTGTTTTAACGAAGCAACATATTGTGTTGATTATTATATTCCTAGAAGGGCAGTGAGTACTCCACTGAAAAAGAAAATCAATGCTATTACAATGCTAAAAGCAGTGCTCTTATTTCTTGTAGGTTTGGGTTATTTTGTGGTTGGGGTTTGGTTTTTTCTAATAAGTAACAGGTTATTTTGCATTTGGGTTCTAGCGTCTGCACTGCTAGGACTCTGGTACAGGAGCATGTGAAATGACTCATTATAATTACAGTCTTTGGAGCATTTAGGCAGGGTTTCATAAAATCCATTAAATAAACTAAAGAGAGTAGTGTCCGTGCCTCAGGCTGTCCTCTGCACTTTATACTAGGTGACTTTCAGCACCAGACAACTTTACTCTGTCACTCTTTATTTTCCATATGGTGTTTTCTTTATTTTCTGTACAGTAAAGAAGCAGTTTCTGTAGCTGTTTGCTTGTTTGATATTTGGCACCCTGCCTTCTCCATATTGAAAGGAATCCTGTGTTGTGTTTATGAGATGAAGTCACACTTGGGGACATTGCAAAGCAAAATATGTCTGTGTCTTGATTTTTGGAGTGTACAGTCAAATCGGCTGATATCCCTGTGACCTTTTGGTTATGGGAGTGGATTAAAAGAGTGCCTTCATAGCCTAGAGTTCAGAACACGAAAGCAACATGAATTGCTCATGGCACTGTGAATGATGCTGCCCTAACTAAAGACCACCTCTTTTTGTGCTCTGCAGCTGACAAGCAGAAAAGGGGACTGGCTGAGAAGTACAAAGAGCTGAAGAAGAGCGGGAAGCTGGAGAGTTTCTTGAGCAAGAAGAGGAAAAGAAATGCTGTGAAAGACAAAAAGAAACTGCCTTTTAGGAAGAATGTGTAATGTCTGGCTCCAAGAGAAATTTTCTGTCTATAGCAGTTGTGCAAGCAACAGTGTGAGAGCTGCCAGGCTCCTAGCAAGCCCAGTTCTCTGTGCCGTCATGCAAGGAGTACAGTAAAACCTCGGATAATGCTAAAACTTGGTTCCACAAGTCTTAGTGTTATCTGATTTTTAAAATCCGATGCATGCATGCATCGGATAATGTTGAAATCCTATGGGATGCATCGGATAATGTTAAAACTCCATAGAGATACATTGTAACTGGCACAGGCTTTAGCAAATATTATCCGATGCATCCCATAGGATTTTAACGTTATGCGACGCAAGTTTTTTTCCGGATTGCTTAACGTTATGTGGTTTTAGCATTATCTGATGCAAACATTATCCGAGGTATTACTGTATTCCAGTCTATTGGATAAATACGTTTCAGCAAAATTATGTCGTGAAGTTCCCAGTCTCACAAAGCTCTGGAACATTCTAAGGCAGGAGTGTCCAAACTGCAGCCTGTGGGCCAGATCTGGCCCTCAATGTCAATTCATCTGGCCTATGTTGCCCGTGCTGATCCTGGAAGCAAAAGTAAAATGTAATAAGTGCATGCACATTTTACTTCCGCTTCTGGAAGCGGCAAGGGTGGTGAGGGCCAGATAAATTGCCATTATGTGCCCATGCACTTGCATTTTACTTCCATTTCCAGGAGTGGCGAGGGCTGGATGAATTGGCATGGGGGCCCAGATCCAGCCCACAGGCCATAGTTTGGACACCCCTGTTCTAAGGGCTAAGTTCCCTTTCACATTGTGTCAGAAGACCAAAGGATTATGTCACTTCTCTGATTTTTTTTTTCAGAGTGTGGAAGGAACCTTTTCTTATGACTTCATCAGACCCTAACTAGATTGCAAGAAATTTCTTTAAAAGGAGTACAAAGAGTCTAACTACAGAGTTTCATTATGTGACAGTTTTCATTCTGATAGAACATTGTGTGTCATTTGATAATAACATTTTATTGAATGTTCCTCAAAGTAAAATATCTATTTTAAATGAAATAAATTGTCTTCTTCTATCTTTTGGTACAAACAGAGGGGCAAATGTGTCCATTTTGTCAGTGTGCTTTTTAGTTACTATGTACCCTTGTCTGTTGGAAAGAACATTATTCCTTTCTCTACACAAAAATTAGAGGGAATCATATCCTTGTTTTTAGCCCTCTATATAGGCTAAAGTTATTATTAATTTTATTTATTATTAATTTACATCTTAAATTATTATTTGCTTATTATGAAGCTACCTTATATGAAATTTATATGAAATGAGAATTAAATTAAATTAAAATTTGGATAAGCTTATATGACTCCAGGTAAGCTGCCAGTTTATTTTACCAGGGCAGTTTTACTTTCTGTCCTTTATTTTGCTAGTCTGGGGAATGTGAGAAGTAAAATGTTATTGGGCATCAAAAGAGTGGCCTTCCAAAAATATCTGGCTTGTACCATACAACCATTGTATTTTAGAGTTGAGAGGAATGGAAGAGGATTAATTGCAATATACTGGTGATCTCTAACCAATTTGAAGCTGATCAGTGATGGGATCTATGTGGATCCCACGAGACTGTTTTTCTGGCTTTCTTGGGTAGTGTACAAATGACACTGCTAACCATTAGTAGTTAGATAATGACATAGGACTTTAGCAACAAATTCAGAAATTCATTAAGACAAACAGGAAATACTTGCTTTATGTTTCCTTTTGTGTTTTGCTGTTAGATGTGTGTGGCGAAGTAAAAACCAAATCTCATAAAAACATGCATTTCCTGACTATTTTTGTGGCATTTGCTACTTTGCTACTAAAATTTGACTAATAGAGGAGGGGACAGAATTGGCTCTCAGAGCCAATAAACATGCATGCCCTGCAGAGACTTTTGCGTTGATTGAGTATCTTCTCAGAAGTACTCTGTCTATAATGTATTTCTGTCTTATCGAACTGCTGTTTTGCACCTGGCAGAATGTGGAATTCAAGTAGGAAAAAAATAGAGCTCACGAAGCTGTCATCTGCACACCCTGGCCTAATCCATCCTCTTGTATGGAGTTCTGTTATGCCTTTCCTTTATCTTCCCCAGACAAAACATATCAAGTTCTTTGGAACATTTCCCAATGTTTTTAATCTTCCTTTGTTCATGCTGTTGGCCCTCACATGAATGGAAATGGCTGTTCATTAGTGTCTTTCTTAAAATGTGATACCCAGGGACAGAACATGGTCTGACCAATGCAGAATAGAATGAGATTATGATTGTTAATTCAAGAGCATCCCTGATGGATGAGACGGAAAACCTGCATATAGTACAGTATTCAGCTTCCTTCACTAGTCAACTAGATATCTTCAGTTGAGGCCCATAAATTGTCTGTTGATTATGATCTCTCTGCAGCTGTTATTTAGTGACATAATGTCATTACATGTAGCTTCTCATGACTTCACCGTCATTATGTACACACACCCATCACTGCACACTTCATTTTAGATAGCATTTTTAATAGGATCCCCCCCTAAAAAAATATAAAAATAAAAGGCTGACTCCTGTGCTCAGTAGCCAAAGCGATGCTTGCCCTATAAAGTCAACAGTGGCTTGTTCTACTAGTTGAGCGCTATATCCTACCACTTAGAAGTACACAAAACTTCTCATAGGGATAGCTGCTGCTGTTCTAACTACACAATCTTGAGGAGTTCATTACATGGATTGCGATGTGTGCTATTTGATACTTGGACTTCTGGGCAAAGAAGTTTCCAGATGTTAAAACATATAGTAACCAGCCATGTCATGCATGGACTAAATTGCTAATACATTTGATGACATGATCCTCTTAGAAGACGAAAAGGAGCCTTGCTAGGAAAACTAAGGTGTTTGTTTGTGTCATCTAAATTACCCAATTAACAGGCCTCTTCTCTTCCCACCTTTTTAAAAAATGCTTAACCTTTTTCACTCTGAGGTAATTTTTATCTTCTCTGACTTGTAGCTGATCCTCTGTCTTGTTTGACATGTGCCCTCCATTCTGAACCATGTAGTAGAGAGTGAATTTTTTTAAATCATTTGTTAGCTTTAATGACTTCTTTTCACCACCCAACAACACTATGCCTTCATATCAAGATTTTGAGCCACAATCTTATAAATACTGCTTCACTTTACTATTGCCTGACAGCCCATTTGGCTGATCTACTTCAATAGAAGGGAAATCTTGGGAAACTTGCTTATAATTCTAAGCTCGTGATGGAGAACCTTGGTGCTCCAGATGTTCTTGGACTTCAATTCCCAGAAGCCCAAGCCCACACACAAAGGAGTTTACTGCGATTCATCCAACCCGCACTGCCTGAGCCGCTCCCAGAAGCGGAAATAAAACACGCCGTGGGGTGGATGAATCGCAGTAAACTCCTTCGTGTGATTTCACAGGGGCTTGGGCATCTGGGAATTGAAGTCCAAGAACATCTGGAATGCCAAGGTTCACCATCACGGTTCTAAGCCCTAAAACCTGCCCTGCCTTTTGCATTGAAACCACAAAACCTAGCTCTAGTAAGTAGCAATAGCAATTGCCTTTCTATATGGCTACATAGCACTTAGTGCACTCTCTGGGTGGTTCACAAATTAATTAGCATTTTGCCCCCAACACACTGGGTACTCATTTCACTGACCTCAGAAGGTTGAAAGGCTGAGTCAGCCTTGAGCCATTAAGTGGTTAAACACAATTTGTATTGTTGGGATGTGAAACTTGTTTCTGAGTTTGGTTTTCAGCAGTTAAGAATACAATACCATTGCAGGTAGAAACATGAGCACTGTCCAGGTCTAGTGATTCCTCTGAAAAATGATGCTTCTTGTGGCATGCCGTCATGACGTGAACACAGGAACTAATGCAGTCCTTGACAGATTGCTTCCACTTGGGTAATACAGTATAAAATGATCGATTCGTACATGTGCTTGACAGTAATTGATTAGTGTTCCCCAATACCAGCCATTAAACAAAATTAAAGATTTTGCTATATGCATGAACAAATTTAGTTGGAGTAGGAAACGCTGATGCTTTCCCTGACGTTCCTCATTCCTGGTTTGAAGTATATTTCATGTACCAAAAACCAAGGGTCTATTGCCATGTTAAAGACTAGTATAACCATCTGTCATAGTTATGATAATCATCATCATAATTAATTATGTTCTGTCAAATCATTTATGACTTATATTGACCCTTTCAGGATTTTCTCTCCCCCCCCCCCATTTAATTAATTTTACTTTAAAATATATATTACAATAAGAACACATGAACACAATTACAACAATATACAATAACACAGTGTGCTCCCTTCACCCAGCAGGACATCACCTATGCCTCTCTACTTTGTTCAGTCTACAGTCTCTTTAATTTACAATTTATCCTTCTTTCCAAAATGTTGTGTACTCTTGACCTGGTTTTGTTCCTTTCCCTTTTATCAATGCATACTCCAAAAACTCTCCCCATATTTCTTTAAAATTCAATTTCTTTGAGATTCCTTTTAAAACTCTTAATTCTGATGTTAATTTATTATTTATTATTATATCCCATATTTCTCTATACTGTAAAGGTAAATGTTTCCCTTGCTCGAAAGCCAGTAGTATCTGACTCTAGGGTTCAGTGCTCATCTCTGTTTCAAAGCCAAAGAGCCAGCGCTGTCTGCTTCTGCAGACATTTCTGTGGTCAAGTGGCAGGCATGACTAGACATTGGAGTGCACGGAACACTGTTACCTTCCCACTGAAGTCCCTATTTATCTACTTGCAATTTCTTGCTTTAGAACTGCTAGGTTGGCAGGAGCTGGGACAAAAACTGCTGACCTTCAGCCTCCCAGTCAATTTTACTATCAGATTTCCATTTCTTAGCTGTCTGCATCTGAAGACATTTCCATGGTCAGGTGGTAAGCATGACTAGAAACAGAAGTGCACAGAATGCTATTACCTTTCCTGCCAAATGGTACCTATTTATCTACTTGCAGTTTCTTGCTTTGAACTGCTAGGTTGGCAGGAGCTGGGACAGATGACGGGAGCTCACTCCATCACTTGGGTCTCAAATTGTTGACCTGCTAACCTTCCAGTTGTCAAGCTCAAAATCTTAACCACTAAGCCACCACTGGCCATTCTATTATTGCTAAGATAGAGTGAATAATTTTTAACAATTTAAAAAATTCTGTTTTTTGTTATTCAACTGTTACGAATTTTGTTTGCTATTTTGTTTGCTTTGGTACTGGAGTTAAATTCCTTGGTTGTTTCATATACTTGGCCAATTAACTAAAGTCTTCTGGGGGACACCCTGGGACATTACACCTTGCTCATGGCCAAATGAAAGAAATTGGCTACTAGACTAACATGGCTATGTCTTAATACAGGGATTCTCAACCTGTGGCCCATGGGCCGGAGGCGGTCCATGGCACCATTTTATGCAGGGGGCCCACTGCCTCCACCACACCTGGATGTGCTACGTGGAAGGGCAAAATGGCATTCGGCCCCCGAAGTTGTCTGAGGGAGCGTGACCCGGCCCCTGTCTTCAAAAGTTTGAGAACTCCTTTCTTAATCATTCTTTGCACCAGATACCTACAGCCTGTAATATGCCTGAGTGGCTTAGGATGATGAATCTGCTTCTTTCTATCCAGTAATAAAGTTTGCCATGGCCCTGGCCAGCCTATCCCAGCATGGTGTCTTCCAGTTGTGTTTGACTTCCTCTTGGTTGCAGATAATCAGAGGTTATCAAACATCTGGAGGGTTTTATGATGGGAAAGGAAGGCTTAGGCTAGCTTTCTCCAAAGTAATTCTTTGTAGACCAACTCATGCCGAAACATCTCCTACATCTGCCTTATAGGGACAAGTGGCACTACATAGGCATTCTCACACCCCACAGATATAAATCCAAATGAACCCTTGCAAAGAAGACAGATACAAGGTCAGCTTGTTTCTATCTCTTTCCACCATAAATCTTCCCTTCTGAATACATTTACAAAGTTAATGAGCTTTGTTTAGAGGGTGAGTGTATGGCAGTAACGCTGGCTTCCTTGCAAAATTCTCATGGAAATGAATGACCCAAATACAAGGAAGAAAGCTTCTTTCTCAAATTAGTGGAAATCATAAAAGATTAAAATAGCAATTGGGAATAATAAAAAAGCAATGAGAAGTAACCATGCCTATGGGGGGGGGGGGGAGAGTATGGGTGAGAAGAGGGGGATGATCTGAAAAATTACCTTGTGTGGACAAGGGCAATTGTGGTGAATTAAATTCAAAGAGAGATGCTTGATACTGTTCTAGTTAAGCTCTAATGCAGTGGTGGCAAACCTTGGCACTCTAGGTGTTCTTGGACTGCAATCACCAGAAGCCCATGTCAGCACTCCTGCTGATCAGGGCTTCTGGGAATTGAAGTTCCAGAACACCTGAAGTGCCAAGGTTTACCATCACTGCTCTAATGGTACTCTTCATGTTCTGCCCTTTATTTTCCTTCCGGATTTGGCAATGCCTGCTGAACGCCTGCCAGTTCTGTATTTGGAGCTGAACTACTGGCTTACACTTGATGCTGGGCAGCCAGCAATTCTAGTGGGAAAGAATTGAGTCCCTTGCAGTTCATTGCAGTTTAGGTTCTGCTCTTTCAGATTACATCTTAACATCCTGACTCCATAGAAGTATCTTCTTCAAGTGCCATATTCAATTCTAAATATTGGCTATCATCATAGCAATCAGCAATTAAGATTGTCCTGGGAACAATATAATGCAGTGGTCTTCCATTTGCCTTCCACATTACAGTGTGACAGCCATACCATTGATCCAGTTTCACAAAACTGATCCTGAGCCCTTTTGGTACACAAAGTCCTCATCAGCCTCAAGACAGTATTAACGAAGCTTCTGCCCTCCATCAAGATGGATTCAAGATGGATTTAATCCACTTGGGGACCATCACCCATTCCTGTGGACTTCACCACCCAAGGCCATTGTTTCAAATGGGAGTAAGAGAAAGCATGATTTTACCTATGACCATGACAAATGATTTCCCATTTCCTATCTTGGTACAGCAAGACCATCACCACTAAGATCTCACCTAAGACTCTTGCTTCATTCATTCTCCTTATTTTTTTTTAGAGTGCTTCCAGCCAGAGGGCTGCTAATGTTGCCAATCATTGCTGATCTACTGGAAATGAATACAATTTTCTTCTTTTTTTGTCCACACTTCAGGGTTGTATTGCTTTTCTTAGTATATATGTATATTTCATAATGTTTTTCCAGCACATGAAGTGTAGTGTAGTCAAATTGGCACTTCTAGCTTCCTGTTCTTCTTGTGATCTTCATTACCCCCTATTTAGAAAGTTTAAAACTGATGTTCCCAGAATCATGCCAGCACTCTGTTTTGTGTAGTTCAAAAAATTAAGAGTACCTGCAGTAAGTGGGAATGTTTACCATGGGACTAAACTGAATTTATGCTCAGCTGAAAATGTTTCTGCCTGCTTTTCTAGTTGATTTCAAAACCCTTCCCTGGACTCACTGGGCAGGAGCATAGCTGGATTAAAAGACTGTAGAATTTCTTCACATTTTTGATTCTGCAACACCTTTCCTGCCCATTCAAAGAGATCTAAATTCCTTTTGAATTTGATTTGAAAACAATTATATTCTCTTTGAATAGCCAACCACCATCATAGTGTTCTAACATGAAAAGAGAGATAGAGCCTCAGATTGGAGGAAAATGGGTTTATTCCCTAAAAGAGCCTGGTGAATGTTGGTTGACTGATTAATTTTGTGGCCTTCAAAGACAATAAAGTGGCAGCACCTTCCAGGATGTTTGATAATCCAATTCCTGGCTTTATTAAAGGGAAAGTATTCATCAGTCTGGTAAGTCTGAGGCAGGTAGATGATAGATGCTACTACCCAAGTGTCATACTTTGTGAAAGAAGTCAAACAGACCTAGCTTTACAAAGAAGTAATTTTATGATAGGGTCAGTTGAAGAATTATAAATTATGTCCTTGAATGTCAGCTACCTGTCATGTAAAGCTTTATCAAAATGATAAATAGCTAGGAAAAGAGTATCCCAACAGACAGATCATCTTTTCCTATTGGGTCCTTTTTGGTCCCATATAATTTAATGTATCTGGGACAAAAGCAACCTATGCCAATTTGTGGTTGACTTATGATTTATAACAAGTGGAATGAGTGTATAAAGAACCAGACCCTCCTACAACCAGATGGAGAGAAAGTGGAAGATAAATATGATTTGAAATGTCTATATAAAAAACTAGTTGTTTACTGTACTTACTTACTTGGGGTGTGTGTTTTCGTGTCAGAGATTAATCTGGGTTGAAAGGATTTTTGAAAGGGATGCCCGAGTGAGGCTTCTTTCATGTCCCCTATCGTGCAGCTGTCAGGGAATTGAACCCCATGCTTTCAGGCTCCAAGCACAGTGCTTTTACCCATTGAACCATTTGGTTGATCTGTATTTCACATGTCTAGTTTGACACGACAGATCGAAGCATCGTCTCCCACAAGGTTTTAGCGAGCTCTTGCCATCGGAAGGGCCTACCGCTACTGTAGCAGGGTCCGATGATGCACAGGGGACTTAGGCCCGTATTTTCGATGCTCCTTTAGCCATTTTAAATACGATGACACAGCTGGCTGGACTCATGTCAAAGTTGGCCATGTCAGAGCAATACACTGGCCAGGTGCATTGTCTGAATACTCAAACCCATTTAGCTAACCTGTGGTTCCAGAATGGAGAACTGTTCTGGACTAATAGCCAACACCTTTGTGGCATGGTTGAACCTGCTAGAGGAACACCCCACCACCATAGCTGTCAAACGGCCAGGGTCACCACTGTGCCACGTTGAGGTGTGAGGTGGGATTTGCAGCAGAGTTGTTCACTAAGAAAGTGAAATGCAGTGTTCAAAAAGGTGAAAATATATAATCAGTTGATTTACACCTAGGCAATCAGGATATCCTTAAAGAGTCAGAATTCACTAGAGAATAATCATTTGGCTGCCTCAACAAACTGTAAAAAGAGTGTTTGTACAGATTTTTAAATTAATGTGTTGTGGTCCAGCTGAGGCAAGTGGAGGTGGAAAAAAAAGGCCTCACAATATTGTTGCTTTATAGAGGGGTAGCGGGGATAAGATATCAGTTCCTGTGGATAGAAGCAGAGATGGAGAAAAGCACACTTGAAGAAAAACAGCAGTTATAGCTAAGAAAAGTGTCGTATAGAGACTGTTGCTTCTGCACTTCAGCAGTCAATAAGAAAACCAATTGGTGATTCATCATGTGTAGAAAATTCACTTCTAGGGACAATCAGTGTAATATGTTCTGGTTGTTTGCTGAGTGCCCAGTAAACAGAATAATCCTTCATTGAGGGCTGTTTCCACAGCAAACATCTTTAATTGAAGTAGAAAATTGCCCAACAAGGTCATTAATGCCAAGTTAGCATTAAACAGAAACGGCTGTTTTAGGATTTTTGTTGTTTTCTAATGGGGATGTCAAAACAAGGTTTTTATTATTTTAAATTGAAACTAATAATAGTAGCATTTTAAAGATAAAATCTGTTTTGATTACACTTTTTAGAGGGGAAAGAAGGGTTGTCAACTTCTTGAAAGAAATGTTCCATTCATTTTGATGTGTGTTTACGGGCTCTAAATTCACTCAGAAGATTTCTGTGAACATAGAATATTTTAATACCCTGCAATACAGTGAAATTTACATGAGATAATTAATTACACCAAAAGTCACTGAATTAGCTTTTTAAAAAATAAATCCATCTGGGTTGAGGATTAATGAGTAATTTCTCTAAATCTTGACTTTCTGCCTGTTGTTTCATTACACATTTCCAGTTTCTGTTGTTTTTGCATTTTAGAGTTTCACTGTTCCTAATACAATGAAATTGGTGTGTGTGTGTGTGTGTGTGTGTGTGTGTGTGTGTGAGAGAGAGAGAGAGAGAGAGAGAGAGAGGCAGAAAATTCTTTTGAATGCTAATAAAAGAAAAGTCGTCTTACAGTCGAATTCTAGTCACGTTTATTCACAGCTAAGGACTACTATTTGAAATAAACACTCTCACAGCTTTATAAATTCAAGGGAAAATGTGGCAGGACAAAACACAATATAAAATGAAGGAAAGATTATCCCAAAATGTCATCTGCCCACCTTTAGCACACTTCATCACATCCTCACATCCTAACTATACCTCCTGAAGAACTGAACTGCTTTATCAGGTTTTGTTGCTGGCTGAGAGGAAAAATCAAATGCAGCAGTGGAAAAACAAGGCTTCCTACAGCTGATCACAATGTCTTTTGGACGCTGTAAATTTCTTTGAATGGAACAAGAGGACTGCATAATACAAAATCCTCCTCAGGAAACCTCCTTAGTTTGGAATGGATAGGTGGAATGTGAGTATCTTCTCATGTGTGACTCACAAGCACCACAGAGCGCCGTCTAGGCTGTCTAGGGGAGGAGTTCTCAACCTTTTTAAGCCAGGGGCCAGATCACGCTCCCTTGGACAGCTTTGGGGGCTGGATGGCCATTTTGCTCTTCCTCCACCACATGGCACTTCCGAGTGCGGTGGAGGCCGGGGCGGCACATGAAATGGCGCCAAGGGCCGCATTCAGCCCACAGTCCGCAGATTGAGAATCCCTGCTCTAAGGTATTGTTTGTTTGTTTATTTATTTAATTTTATTTACTCGAATTTGTATACCGCCCTCGTTGCCAGAGCGACACAGGGCGGTTTACAACATCATAAAACCAAACAGTTATAAAAATCTTAAAATTTTAAAATCATTGAAAACACAGCAGCAAATCACAAATTAAAAACTGATCTTTAGAATAAAAAGATTAAAAGACTAACAGACCAAGAGAGAGATAGAGCTAAAACTAACCAGCGAGCTGGGGTCATTGTAACATCAGGACCCCACACCTGCTCCGCCAGCCATGTTTTTAAGATATTCCTAACGGGCAGCAACTCCATCTGGAGACGTAGCTCGGTTGGCAGGAGGTTCCACAGGGCCAGAGCAGACACAGAGAAGGCCCTCCTTCTAGTTCCAGAGAGATGAACCTCTCTGGCAGATGGAACAACTAGGGAGCCTCTCCAGTCTGCTCTGGTGGGACGGACAGATGTTCTTGGGGTGAGGCAGTCTCTTAAGTATCCTGGCCCACCACCATATAGGGCTTTAAAGGTGATAACCAGCACCTTGAATTGTACCTGGAGACATACTGGCAACTAGTGCAGCTCCCAAAGCAGCGGTGAGGCATGTGCATAGTGCCCACACCCCATCACCATTCGGGCAGCCACATTCTGGACCAGTTGAAGCCTCCAAATGGTCATCAAGGGCAGCCCCATGTAGAGCGCATTACAATAATCTAGTCTGGAGGTGACCAGAGCATGTGTGATCATGAGCAAGGAGTTCCAATCTAGGAGCGGGTGTAACTGGTGCCCAACACGGAGTTGTGCAAAAGTCCTCCTGGCCATGACTGCCACCTGCTCTTCCAGCAGTAGTTGCGAGTCCAGGAGGACCCCCAAGTTATGCACCAGGTCTGTTTGGGGTAAAACTGCCCCATCCAGAACCAAAGATGGTAGCACCCGAGATAACGCAGGACTCCTGACCCACAGCCACTCAGTCTTGCCAGTATTCAGCTGTAGCCCTTTGTCCCCCATCCAGACCTTGACAGCCTCCATACACCTGGATAGGACTTCAACTGCATTGCTTTGATCTCCACGGGCTGAGATATATAACTGGGTGTCATCTGTGTATTAGTGATACCTCACCCCATGGGAACGAATGATCTCACCCAGCGGTTTCATGTAGATATTAAATAAGAGAGGCGAGAGTACCGAGCCCCAAGGCACCCTATATTGAAAGGGCCTAGGGCTAGACCTCTCACTCTCCAACCACACCGACTGGGTCTGGCCCCTTAGAAATGAGGAAAACCAGGACTACACAGTGCCCTGGATCCCCAATACTGTTGTGTCCTGAATCACACTTTTGGTCCCCCCACCTCAGCAGCTAGCAGGATCCCCAATACTGTTGTGTCCTGAATCACACTTTTGGTCCCCCCACCTCAGCAGCTAGCAGGAACCTTGTGGTGACTTGAAGAAGTGAGGATGTGCTACACAGTGTTTCCCAGTCTTTGGTTCTTTGACTTCTCTCAGAAGACTAAGTCAATTCCCCAAAGCACTGATCAGCCAATGTACTGACTGAGGCTTCTGGGAATTGACGTCCACCAGTGTTCCTTAGAACATAGTTTGGGGAAATGGCAGTCAACCATACATTCAGTATGCTTATAGACCAGGAATTCTCAACATGTGGCTCACGGGCTGGATGCGGCCCACAGCACCATTTCATGTGGCCTACACCACACCAGGAAGTGCCATGAGGTGGAGGAAGGAAGGGCAAAATGGCCATCCGGCCCCTGAAGCTGTCTGAGGGAGTGTGACCCCGCCCCAGGCTTTAAAAGGTTGAGAACTCCTGTTGTAAATGGATAGTGAATTGTAATGAGGATGCAGATCTCCCAATCCTTGTGGAATGGAGAATGTTCAGCTAGGGCTATGGCATAGCATCATTGTTGTCTAGCTGAACTTCTGATGGCTGAACTTCTAGCTGAACTTCTGAGTGGCTTGACACCACTCTATTCCCTCATCCTCCTGAGAAATAATTCCACATCCTGCCAACTAGATGTTCGAAAGCAAAAGTATTAGGAATTCTCCTTGCATGCATGTATTTCTTCTATGGAATGGAGAGTCTCTTGGCATCCTCCAGAAATGGGGTTTGTGATATGCAGTCTTGCCCCAATATTCATAAAGACACTTTACAGGGCAAGATGCCTGTGGCAGCTGTCATGCCGAAGCATGGTTTGGTAACTTTTAAAACATGTTTGGTGATTCTTCAGGGACTCCGGTGACTTAATAGTTAAGATGCTGAACTTGACGACTGGAAGGTCAGCAGGTCAGCATGACGACTGGAAGGTCAGCATGACGGAGTGAGCTTCGGTCTCTGTCCCAGCTCCTGCCAACATAGCAATTCAAAAACAAGAAATTGCAAGTAGATAAATAAATTCCACTTTGGTGGGAAGGTAAACAACATTCTGTGTACTCTAGTCATGCCTGCCACATGTCCATGGAAATGTCTGCAGACCCAGACAGTACTGACTCTTTGGCTATAAACAGATGAGCACTGAACCCTAGAGTCAGATATGACTGGCTTTTGAGTAAGGGTGACCTTTACCTAGTGACTCTTCACTACCCAGTTTTAAGTAAGGAGGCATTTTCTCCTTCCCTCCAGATGCAGACTTTTACTTGCTCTTCTTTCACAGCTTTAAGATCCATTCAGCCGATTCTTCCCTTTGCTCTGGCTATTCACTCTGCTCAAAACCTCGAACTTTTCATTTCAAAAAGAAAGAAAACCACCGGATGTTGTGGTCTGGCCTCTTATTCATTTTTGAAGTGTTAACTTTTCTCTTGCTCACACAAGGCTTGGGATGCACTTGCTCTTCATTTAAAAATGAAGCACTTACGTAACCCAGGCTTTGGAAACAATGCATTTTGAGTAGCTGCCCCTGCTGTAAGATTCATGAGCACGCCACAGGAGAGAGCCGTTTTCAACACTTTGCTTTGCCCATTTGCTAGGATCTTCGCTGGTAGAGTTAGTGGTTGCTAAATGTTCCCAGAGAGGGAAGCTGCCTCTCTCCCACCTGGGCTGCGATGACAGAAAATCCTAAGTGGATACTGAAGAGTTGAAATGGCTCATCTTATATAGCCTAGGAGTAATCTTGCTCCCAAGTATCTCTCTGACACTTCACGTATCCATGCTGAGCCTGCATCTTCCTTATGTGAAGGGCCAAGGAGACCTGCTTTGTGTTCATTACTGACTCTGAAATCCTGCCAAGCTGTGATGAGCTTTCATTTCTGCCTGGTTGTGTCAACATGTTCCAAAGTTTTGCTGCAGGATTTGAGTTATTTGTGGCGCAAAAGAACTCTACCCAGTGCCAACATCTGCCTGGTAAAAAGGCAAAGAGGCCTTGTGTATTGTGACCACTGAATGTTTGATTATTTGCAGTCCTGAATTGGGTCAACTCTAAGTACTGGGGCCAGTGAGTCGAGTGTAGGCAGCAGCAGGGGAGGACCAGTACTATTCCTGGAACATCCTGACTGGCTTAATTGACACACTGTTTATATGGCACCCTCCCCGGTAAAGTGCTCCTTCTTTGCTAGGGACATGGCGGACAGGAGAGTGAATTGTAGACAAAATCAAAGGCAGTGTGTTATAACTTATACAAAAGCCACTGATACCGGAATATGTATATAAGAAGTCACTTTTGGTATTTGCTGGCCACAGATGAGCTGAAAAAAGCTCATATCTTAGCAATTACAATTATATTTACATACTGCCCAATAGCACTGAGTGCACTTTCTGGGCGGTTCATGAGGTAATTCGCATTTTGCTCCCAGCATGCTGGGTACTAATTTTACAAACCTCAGAAGGATGGAAAGCTGAGTCAACCTTGAGCCCTATCAGGGTCAACCTCAGATTGTGAACAGAGTTTTGGATGGAGTACTGCAACACAACCACTGTGCCACAAGGGTTCTCTCTCACTTGTAGATTTGTGGTCTCTCCTTACCCCTCTTTGTGAATATCCAAAATCAGAATTTTCTGTTCATGAGTGTGATGCTGAATTACTGCAGTGGTCCTCTGAAACAGAAGGAGCTGTTTAATATTTCCAAACCACACCAGCATCTTCATAAGGGTCCTGTAAAGAAAACATAAGAAACACAGCAACCAGTGGCTTTTCTGATGGCTCTAGGCCAGGGCTGGTTCATTGTGGTCTTCCAGATGCTGTTTGTCTACCACTCAGCCAGAGTATGGAAAGCTCAGTTTTTGGATTACACCTCTGAGGCTCATCTTGTTAAGTTATATGTAGCACCAGCACAGTAAAGCAGGGCAGGTTTTAGCCATGGAGTAAAACCCCGTATAACGATTTTTATTGGTTCCAATGGGTCCATCGTTGTATGAAAAAAAATTGCTGTATCGTACATGTATTGTACAGCGATTTTCCCTATGGGAAGATCCGTACAATGATTGTTGCCATGGAAATGCTAACAGCGCAGGATTGCTTTTGCCCTGAGAAGCGCTTTCCCAGGGGTAAAGCGTTTCCCAGGGTTATAGGAACCCTGCACTGTTAGCGAAAGGGATTCTCGTTGGTGCCCTGCTGTTTCCGCAAGGGGACCAGCGGGAATCCCTTTTGCTAACAACGCAGGGTGCCTTTGGTCAGAGAAGCACTTTACTCCTGGGAAAGGCCTTCTCTGGCCAAAGACAACCCTATGCTGTTAGCGAAACTGATTCTCACTGGTCCCCTTGCGGAAACAACAGGGAGACTAGCAAGAATCACCTTTGCTCACATCGCAGGGGGGCCTTGGGCCAGAGAAGTGCTTTCCAAGGAGTAAAGCGCTTCTCCTGCCCAAGGCTCCCCTGTGCTGTGAGCGAAGGGGATTCCCGCTGGTCCTCCTGCTCTTTATGCAAGGGGACTAACAAGAATCCCTTTCGTTAACAGCGCTGGGCTGCTTTCCCCCTGGGAACGCACTTCCCAGGAGGAAAGCAGCCCAGCGCTGCCAGTTCACATAGGGGCTTGGGGGGGGCAGGAGAAGGCTCCCCCACACCACCCCAAAGCCACCCGGCTTTTGCCTTTAAAAAAAAAAATTGTATCGTACAACGATGACAATCATTGTACAATACAATTTTTTTAAAAAAAGGCACTTATTGTACAATTCCATCGCTGTACAATGCAATCGTTACATGGGGTTCCACTGTATCTTAGTTTGAATGCAAGTTTGCCTAAGCTTTCTCCCTGTTTAGCCCAGCCAGGGAATGCACTTGCACTAAATGCTTAAAGAACAAAAAATGTCATTTACTCACAATTAGGTCAGACAAATATACACGTGCTCTGAATTCTTAGTGAGATTGTTTTTTAGAAAGAAGCCCAATTAAAGTAAAGTCTTTAGGTCTTTTAAGTCTTTTAGGCCTGCCATGTGGTTTGTAAAATGGAAGAACTCAAATAGACATCTTTCTTGTTTGAAAGGGGGGAGATAAAAGGCCTTAATACATGCAAAGCCTTAATACATGCAAATAGTAAAGATGACCACTAGAGATGGGAAGACAAGAAACTTTCCAATTGGTTACTTAGGGGCAAACAATATAAAACAACTTCATTTAGTTTAGGCTAGTATTTCTGTCTCTATGGTTATTGTGCTAACACCCACTGCATGCTGTACTACAATACTCAACACATGTAACCGTCATACCCCATGACCAGTTTTTGTCCCAAAATTAAGAAGCATAGATAAGGCATTATGGGAGTTGCAGTACTACCACCACCACCCAAAAGAGAGAAATCTGGACTGCCTGGCTACTGGTTTTCTCTCCCACCTGGCAGAACTTTCTGGAAAGTACCCCAACTCTGAAAGCCTTGTCTTCCCACTTCAGTTGCAAATACACCAGCTGGGGTGGTTAATAAACAGCCATTTCATTAACTAATTAGCCAAACACAGCTATTGTGTGCACATATGGCAGGAGGGGGAGAGACTTCCCTGCTGTTATAAAAAGACATAAGAAACCCAAAAAATGAAGAGTGTGGTTCATTACTGTTGCTCCTCCAATAGCAATCTTGGCAGCACTTGCCAAGACAAAGCCAGATTGGTCCTAGCCTAAAATTGTTGACTGACAGGGCCTGATTAGAAGGGATGGGATCCTTCATTAGCTAATCAGCTTCCTCTTTGCTTTGTCATTGTTTAATGAGTAGCTGTTCCAGGAAGGCAGGCTCTGTGCTTTTGCATTCTGCTCAGTGGCTGGGAGGAGAGTGTTGATTGTGTGTGTAAGGGGTGCTAATTGGCAGCAAAATGAATGGGTCTCATACGGCAGGGGCCCTTTGCAGCTGCCGCTCCGGCTTTCTCTTCTTCCCTGCGCCAGTGGCGATCAATGATGAATGCCCACCCTGTATGGGCAGCGAAGGAAGGGGGATTAGCCCTGTGTCACTGGTGATCCTATGGCATGCTTCTTTAGGCTGGTCATGTCAATTTAGGCGACATAAAAGGCTTTGCTCACCCTAGAATGTAGGTCTGGTTTTTAAAAATAAATTGAAAGAAGAGAAGACTGTCCAGCTTCCATTTTGTCTGTCTGTCTGTCAGTCAGTCAGTTAGTTTATATCCCACTCATCTGGGATATTTTCCCACTCTGGGTGGCTTTGATAAAAGTAAAAATCTCCCTTGCTCGAAAGCCAGTCGAATATGACTGTGGTGCGGTGCTGATCTCTGTTTACAGCCAAAGAGCCAGTGCTGTCTGCATCTGTAGACGTTTCTGTGGTCATAGGGCAGGCATGACTAATATCTATTTATCTACTCACAATTTCTTGCTTTTGAACTGCTAGGTTGGCACGAGCTAGGACAGACAGGTGCTCACTCTGTTGTGCAGCAGTGGGGGCTCAAACTGCTGATCTGCTGACCTTCCAGTCCAGAGCTTCAGAGGTTCAAATGACAACTTGTTTTTTACTACAACCCCCAAAATCCTTCAGTCAACATAGCAACTTCAGCAATGAATCCAGCTGATACTAGGACAAGGGTGAGAAGTTTGGGCATAACAGTTTTCCAAATGGCAATTATTTCCTCCTAGCCTGGCCTTTAAGAATAGGCTACCCAAGGACAAGCCTTTGCTCAGGGTACAGTTAATTCCTTGCTTTTTGGTGCGGAAAGTCCCAAGTCATCTCTTATAGAGCTCTAGATAAGGTTGAGAATCTTTAGAAAGCCTCTGCTGATTGTTATTTACAATACCTGGGTTCCTCAACCTGGTGCCTTTTGGGTATGTTGGACCACAGCTTCCATAATCCCCAGCCATTGTAGTCATGCTTGCTGGGAATGGTAGAAGTGAAACCGTTCTAGAAGATGGGAAGCTGATGCTAAGAGCCATGAATGAAATGGACAAATGACTCAATGTAAGTCAATTTCCTATGCTTCAAAAGGCTATTTTAAATTTGCATACATTGAATTAACTAAATGTGCAATTCTTCATAGCTTGGCCTCAAACACTAGTAAATGGGCAATCTCAGCAGTACATTTAAATGATTTAATCTGTAAATGTGCTCAACATTTATCTCCTTCTCTTCTGTAAATAGCTATTCCGGTTCTGAAGGAGAAAGATCACATTACTGCTTTTGAAAGCAATACAAGGAAGGTATATTTTAGGCATCCATTTTCAGTTTTTGGCCCTTTTGTTTCCCTTCTGGGTTTATTTAAAAAAGAAATTGCAATTTTGCTGAAAACTGTATTAATGACTATGATATCAAAGTTGCCAATACAGTACAGTACTGTACAGTCAAACCTCGCGTAAGAGCGCCTCGCTTGAAGAGTAACTTGCTTAAAGAAAAGAACTTTCTCTGAATGTTCGCTTTGCTTAACAAATAAAACCAACCAAAAACTCACTTAACAAATAAATCGGGGTTCGCAATCCCCTCACCAGAAGTCACAATTGGTCACTTAAAATGGTGTTTCGCTTAAAGAGCAAACTCACTTAAAGAGCAATCCTGTGAAACACATTAAACTCTTTAAGCAAGGTACAACTGTACTGTGAATTGTGGATGCCTTGAATAGTGAACATTTGAATCCTTTAATTCTTCAAGCAAGAGATAAATCCAGAAGACTTGGCTTAAGGCCAGACATCAAGGAACGGTTGCTTAGAGAAGGTTCCAGAACATTCTCTCAATGGATGGTTGTAGGAGTCCAAGAGTGCAGGATGTTTGAAAGACAGATACTGTACAGCTTATCTGTATGTGTTGATTCAGGAGGATCCTTCTGGATTTGCCATCTGTGTACCAGGCCAGGCCAGCAAAAGCAGAGAGCTGAAATTTCAAAATTACCCATTTCCTAATAAATGAGCTTGAGTTAACAAAAAGCCAGTTAGCCCTCAGGAAGCCTCTTCTCATTTAAAGCTAATTAAATGTCAAGCAGTGAGCAGAGGAAACTGACTGTGTACACAGTACATTGCGTTGGCTATTCACATCAGTCATTTGGAGAATGCTGCCGTTTCTGGATTGCAGGAAGCAGAAGTGCTGAAGAGGTCTCCTGGTACTCCAAATCAGAGTTAGCCAAGAGAACTTTAAGGGGAGGGGGAATTACCATTTGTTCTTGTCGCTGCTGGTTTTTAAGCTAACTCTCCAGGTAGAGCCCTTTTCCAGATCACTGAAAACCTGAAGCTATCTTCCATTTCTAATGAAAATTAGAGTGGTATACAATGTAATGGGAGAAGGTGGGGTGGGAAACTGATCTAACCTAGTATGTACTGCAGTTAAGGTCCTGTTGAGGATTTCTTAGAAGCAAGCATAAAAATGTTCACCGGATGAGAGAGAAGAAAAATACATATCATGGTCTCTCTGTGTAGCAAAGTAGGCACTGTGTAGAGCGGGTATTGCACGGATAGTCAATCCCACAAAACAGCAACAATAAAGCAAGAGAAGCAATTGAAAACAAAAAGTAGCCTTTATTTATTTGAAAAGTTACATTCCAGGTAGAAAACCCCTAATCCTAATGGGAAAACATTTTATCACAGCATGTTTGTGCCTTAGAGAAACAAGAAAGGAAAAAGGTGAGACCAATAGTTATGTCATGGTATGATATCAAGCATGTATAATGTGTTAAAATAATTAAGAGGGAATATAGAGAAAGTAGCTTTGAAAATGAAATTGTTTGAAATAGTTTACTATAGACACTTGCCAGTTCTCTAGCTAAACAAGGTCACTTTATCATAATATAAATATTTTGCCAGTTGAAAGTGTCTTATCATGCATTCCAAGGCCTCATGATTGAGCGGTGATGCAACAAGGGTTATAACTACAGACTCTTGTCCCTCTTAGCAATGCAGAACAATAGCCAAAATAAATGGCATTATTGTCATAATGGCAAGATGACAGATTTCCATTATAGACCCTTGGTGCACCAGAAACATCCAATACAATAGGGATTCCTATTGAAAATGTTCTGCAGTTCCAACAATCTCCTGTACTTACAGCCTCTGCAAAACCTTTTTGTTTAGTTAGATGAAAGGTATTTATTTTTGAGAGAAATATAAATATAGGGAGTTAAGAGGCACCTACATTGGACTGACACTTCTCAACTTCATATGAGACTATGCCACATACACTAGATATCAACAACACCAGAGACATTAAACAGTGAGGCATATGGATTCTCCAGAAGACAACAACAGAAACATCATGCGTTTCTCACAACAGCTTCAAGCTTGCATGACTAGGTGAACACTTAGAATAATGTTTGTGTGTGTAATTAAATATGCTTTAGATTACTTAATGCTATGATGTTTTATACTGTTAAGAACTTTAATATTTTGAGAAATGTTTTTTTACTATATATAGACTTACTTATACAATGATTAATATTTAAAAGATGCTTTTTCAATATGTCTTTTTAGGCTACAAGCTACTACATTTTTGAATGTAAATTTAAAATTATTTATAGTATTTTATTATGATTTTCATGTACTGTACTCAAGTTTCTGGTTCTGATATTTTATGGTGTCCAGTAGTTTTCCAGAAAAAGTTGATTTATTTTTCAGTATTTATGCCTCTATTTTTTATAGCTGTAAAATGAGAAGCCTTTTGGATATTTCACAACTCTTGAGTGCTTTGCATTCACAGAATCTAGAAGCAGTGTAAATAAATAATGTTTATAGAACTAGACAAGATAATGTTGCTTCCAATTACTGTATTGCAATAATTAAAAGACTTAATGCTAAGGTGAATTTTGATATGATTGGAAGTGGTTGTGTGATTTCATTCTGGATTTAACCCTTTTGGGGGGATAAATGTCAGCTGTGACAAATACAGGCTTCTGGCTTTTTCCTAGAGGTTTGTAAATTCTGTAGGACTCTTACAGAGGAGTTCATGCACTAATTTAATTGGCCTGACAGGGGGACTCTAAAAGTATCAGTTTAATGTTAGGTGCAGGAGGAAATAGAAGTCAGAGAATCAAAGCCTCCCTGGAATTTACACCTTTTCTGGTCATTTGGGCTAAGAAGTGATGCTTTGAACAATACCAGCCAGGCCAAGATTAGGGTCAACCCATAGATGACAAATTGAAAAAGAAGCTGGAAAACTTTTCAAAGTGCTAAGTGCCATGTTGGCTTGAAATTTGTGGGAGTTGTAGTCTAAAAAGTAACTTTTCCAAGTTCAAGGTAAGGGGGTTTAAGGGACACCCCCTCCTAAGCTTCAGATATAGAAAAAATATTTTTATTTTATTTATTTATTACTGTATTTGTATCGCCGCCTCCCTTGCTTAAGCGACTCCAGGTGGCTCACAATAGTATCAAAAATTCAAAATACAAAATGTCCTCATTATATAGGATTAAAACCTTTAAAACCAGATTAAAACACCCTCCCTATAAAATGGAAAAAAAACAAGACAGCCTTATATAACCCCGGGGGGGGGGGTCCTACCACACCAGCAGTGTCCCACACCTGGTGCGCTAACCAGGCTTTAAGGCCCTTTCGGAAGGCCAGCAGCTCTGCCTGGAGGTGCAACTCAGTCGGCAAGAGGTTCCACAAGACTGGAGCAGATATGGAGAAGGCCCTCCTTCTAGTGCCAGAGAAGCGAGCCTCTCTGGCAGATGGAACCAATAGGGAGCCCCTCTGGTCTGATCTTGTAGGACAGGCAGATGATCTTGGGGTGAAGTGGTCTCTTAAGTACAGTCAAACCTCGCATAAAGAGCGCCTCGCTTAAAGAGTAACTCGCTTAAAGAGCAGAATTTTCTCTGAATGTTTGATTCGCTTAACAAATAAAACCAACCCAAAACTCACTTAACAAATAAATCAGGGTTCACAATCCCCCCCACAATTGGTCATTTACAATGGTGTTTCGCTTAAAGAGCAAACTTGCTTAAAGAACAACCCTGTGGAACGCATTATGCTCTTTAAGCAAGGTACAACTCTATTGTGGTCCACTACCGTGAAGGGCTTTAAAGGTCATTACCAGCACCTTGATTTGCACCCGGAGGTACACTGACAGCCAATGTAGCTCCCACAATAGGGGTGAGACATGATCATAGCGACCACACCCCATCACCACACGGGCAGCAGCATTTTGCACCAGTTGTAGCCTCTGAATGGTCATCAAGGGCAGCCCCATGTAGAGCATGTTATGACAATCTAGTGTGGAGGTGACTAGAGCATGAGTGACCATTAGTAAGGAGTCCCGGTCCAGGACCTGGTGTAATTGGTGAATAATGCAAAGTTGCGCAATAGCCCTCCTGGGACCATGATGGGTTGTGGACTGAATGCACAACTAAAGAACTACAACAATACAACACCTTTCGTCCATGAACCAAAAATGCAAGATAAATAATATGAGAATCAATAAAGAGATGAAGAATTTAATATACGGTGTAGTAAGGCAAACCAAATATTGAGATACAGTAGTTTAATTCCACTCTTACAACATAAGTCAGTGCCAACCAACACAAAGAAACACCTCATACACAATACTGTATATTAATTCCCACTTTATGTAACCAGTGCCAAAATGGACACTTACAACAAAATATAAACAAAAATTGATCACCACAGAAATGAGATGTCTGAGGAAGGCTGCTGGAGAGACTAGAAGGGATAAAATCAGGAATGAGGTTGTAAGAGAAAGAATTGGAATAGAACCAGTCTTAAACTACCTACAGAGACAACAACTGAAGTGGTTTGTCCATCTTGAGAGCATGTATTGGAATTCCATACCATACCAGGGCTGTAGCCAGGGGTCGGTATGCATATGCATGCATACATACGCATACGTGCACACGCACACGCACACGCACACACCCGCACACACATTGTTGCCCATCCTGAAAAATATTTACCCACCCACATCTAGAATCCTGGCTACGGCCCTGTGCCATACAAGATCTATGTGAAAAGAAAAGAAGCACAAAGACCATGAAGAAGACCCAGAGGAAGGGGGGAGATTACCTTTTATTGTATTGTTATATTTTATTGCATTGTTATTTTTATTGCATTGTTACATTTTATTGTATTGTTATATTTTATTGTACTGTTATGTTTGATATGTTGTAATTTTTGTGAGCCATCCTGAGCCGGCGTATGCTGAGTGGGCAGCATACAAATCAAATCAATCAATCAAATCAAATCAATCAAAGAAATATTACAAGAACACCAACTAACACTGGTGGAGGCGACTGGAAGTGTCAGAACAAGAACCTTGTATCTCCCTCAACACCCAATTGGGGGAGGGGGGAAGGAGGGGGGTTGTAGAAGATGGGAGGGGAGAGGAATGACAGATTATGTCAGTCTACTTCCCCAAATCAACTTCTTGTGATCAACAGTATGCTTGTAAATAAGGACCTTCATACACAAGACAAAGGAGGCAGAAAGGTGGACATGACTAGAAATCTGCAGATAATAAGTGAAGAAACAGGGCTGTCAGTTCTCCGTCATCATGTACCCATCATTGAAAGAGGAAACATGTCATTAAAGAAAAGGGGAAAAGTTTGCAAAAACATGCATGCCCTAGTTTCTATGTATAGATGCAATTTTTAGAAATAATGGCTGCACATTAAATAGAAATAGAAGACACATTGCTGTAGTGGGAAAGACTGCGACTAGTGGTCCCTTTCTGCCTGCAGTTGATGGTGGGTAACTCCATACCCACTCCCTTCTTGAGCTTTAAACTGAATATGGCTTGAAAGGATAGACCCTGTACATTGCTACCCAGGGAAAGAAAGGAGAAAACTATGGAGGAAAAGGCTCTTCTTGGGTTAGGGTGGGAAGCAAGAGCTAGAGAAGGGAATAATGGCAGAGAAATATTATAGGTTATATGTCATGAGAAGCTGGAAATCTTTAAGGATTCCAGAGGTGACATGCAGGCAGACTCTGTGGCCAAATAATCATACTAGCAAACAAACCCTGTGTTTACTTCCAAAGATGGTCATAAAACAAATTCTGTTAATTTGCAAACTACAAGAGGGTTTATAAGCTCCTGCTGTAACAATCAGATGCTCTTGGTGTTGAAGGAATTATCTCTTCAAATCACATACTTTCTAGAAGACAGAAGCCTATTGATGTTCATGTAAGATCCTGCATAACATGCTATGGCTAATTGCAGACAACAATGAAGTGCCCAGATGTGTTTTGGTTGCATGCTGGTCCTGTGCCCAGTCATGCAATCGAGATGGACAAGACCTTGTCAATCGGTCATGGTGAGTTTCCCAACTTACAGATGTTGAGTACAGTATATTAAAGCAACCCCACTATGCAATATGTTGTTAATGTGAATAATGTCTATAACCAACCAATAAGAAAAGTCTTTCTAGTTTCCCATCTCTAGGGTCATCTGACATGATTAAGCTGTTTTGTTATTTGGGTTTTATTCAGTCATCACTTCATGTGTGGTGTTCAAGTTATTATTCTGCTGTTCTTGCTCTCTCTCTTCTATTTTTGCCTTACAAGGAAAGTATGTTTATTTAAATGAAAACTTATTGTAAAGAACTGTTTTATCAACCAAAGCAACTGTTCACTCATCTTTCTAAAGCAACTGTAAGCAAAGAACTGTTTTTGTTATATTTCAAAAACAAGTGTAGAGAGTGGGGAGTGTAATGCTTGTAGAACTTGCAAACTATAAGTAAAACTATTTGTAAAGCTGCCCCACCTACTGCTGTGTATTAAAAAAAAACTTAACAACACAGACACTAGTCAGATTCTGGCCATCATGTGTAACTTGGTCCTGAATCAGCTTTCTGTAATCTTTGTGATTTCCTGATAAGTTGGAATGCAAGCCATAGAACTCCTGGCTAACTATGTTAGCTGTGAGATTCCAGGCGTTTCAGTCCAGTATAGCTAGAGAGTTTAGGGCAGCCAAAGATCTCCTCCACCCACCTTTCTTCACAGAGAGAAAAAGAAGGAAGATAAGCACAAGTATGTCTTTCTGGAATGTCTAGCCTGTGAGTGAAAGTGTGATACTTCTGACAATCATTTTGACAAGGGATGCAAGCAGTAGAAGTTCCATTGGAGAAATCTGTTGGTAGTGACAGAGTAAACACTTGATTCATCCCAGGCAGTAAGCAATTGAATTTAGAACAAGATTATTGGATATAAGATGACATTTTATCTCGCGGTCTCTGAGACAACAACAAGATGGTTATTTGTTTGTTTGTTTATCCACATTTACCCCAACATTGAAGTAAACAATATAGCAGACATATGGAAAACATCTGTCTCCTTATGGCTACAGATTGCAATGTCTCCTAGTACATTTTGAGTTTAGGTGATTCTAACCAGAAGAGAACAGGTAATGTGGTGGCTTAGTGGTTAAGACGCTAAACATGACAACCAGAAGATCAGTACGTCACCAGTTTGAGACCTGAGTGCTGCACAATAGAGTGAGATCCCATCTCTGTCCCAGCTCCTGCCAACCAAACAATTTGAAAGCAATAAATTGCAAACAGTTAAATAGGTACCACTTTGGCAGGAAAGGTAATGCCTGGCACGTGACCACGAAAACATCTGCAGACGCAGACAGTGCTGGCTCTTTAGCTGTAAACGGAGATGAGCACCACACACTAGAGTTGGACATGACTGGCTTTCAAGCAAGTGAGATATTTACCTATACATTAACCAGAAGATTATGGATTCTGTTTCACATTGGCAATGATTTAACAAACGAGCCAGGTAATAATTTTTTCTTCAAGACCTAGGAAGAAAGATTATGAGGCAGTGGAGTTTTGAAACTCCCATTAACTGCATCTTTTTCTGCGATAATTTAGTCTCGATTTCTTGGGAACACAGGGCATCAGTAAAGTACTCATCTCTGTTGCACATTCTATCTGGCTGTTACCATGTTTCACTGCATTTAACAACATCAGAGTGCGGCACTAATATGCTGTCCATACAAACTTGCAGGCTGACAATCATGGGTGTGTTCAGCAATACACACGTATTGGCTGATGTGTGAAGTAACTACATTTGAAAAAGATGTGGGTAGTAAGATACTGAATGCTTATGCACAGATATGCCACATGCAAGTGAATCCTCAATCATTTAAACAGGCAACACACTGGGGAATGTGTATATCTAAATATTTTATGCACATGAATCATTTGTCTAACTGCTAATGGCTGAACTAAAAGCACTGAGGAATTTAAACCTTTGCCCGAGAGATTATTATTTGACATAATGTACAACATTAGGAAGCCATTCTGTTAAAATGGTTTTACAAGGGCTGTCTGCATGAATCCTGACAGCACCTGTCTTGGAATGAATCTTGTTTCATCACAGAACGGCTTGAACTGAAGAAGCAAAAGTTCTCAGCTCTTGTTTCATCAGATGTTTTGGGCATCAAAACTCAGAAGCCTCCACCAACATTGCCAAGGGTCAAGCATCCTAGGAGTAGAAAAACAGACCACTGGAGGACTAAAGACTCACTTTCAGAATTATAGAGTTGGATGAGATCCCACCCCAAAGGCTGCCAATGGAGGAAATCACAGCTAGAGCTGACATATGTCCATCCAATCTCTGTTTTAAAAACTCTGATGAAGGAGAGCCTGCCAGTCTCCAAAACAGTCTATTCTACTGTTGTACAACTCTTAAAGCTACAAAATTATTTCTAATGTTTTTAGTGTTGCCTTTTCTTATAGCTAGAACCACTTGGTTCAGATCCTACCAACATACTCTATGTTCCATACTCTATCTTCCATGTCACAGATCTTCAAATACTGTATCTCATGATGGCTGCCATATCATCTCTTCTCTAAACAAAAGATTCCCTAGCACCCTCTATTTGTTCCTTACAGATTTTGGTTTCCAGATCTTTTATGATTTTGATTTCCTTCCTCTTAACATTGTTCCAGTTTAACATTCTTAAATTGCAGTATCCAGAACCGGACACAGTACTCCAGGAGCAATTCCAGAAAAGTGAAATATAGAGGTACCATTACTTCCCTTCAGGTAGATAGGTGGTGGTTCTTCTTCTTCTTCTTCTTCTTCTTCTTCTTCTTCTTCTTCTTCTTCTTCTTCTTCTTCTTCTACTACTACTACTACTACTACTACTACTACTACTACTACTACTACTACTACTACTACTACTACTACTACTACTACTACTACTATGTTTAGGTCAAGACTTTAAACTGCCCAAAAGAAGAGACCTTTTGGTGAGTTCATTCCATAGTTCTTCCATCTGACCTAGTGTGAGAATACTTATTCATATAGAATTGAATGGTATTGAAGGGATTTGTTTGTTTGTCATTGCTGCTGTATCATATTGTTGGTTCATGTTCTGCTTAAATCAAACATTGCTGTGATCATATTCACATTCAGCTCATGAGAGACCTGTGCTTTATAAAAAAAACCACAGGAGTCTACATCTGTGACAGTTTTAAGGAATACTGTATGGTGGTTCAGAAAATGTTGAAGAGCCAGCTTTGACTGCAGAACACTCATCTAATTTGTAGACTTGGATGATAACTGCTTTTGAAAGTACAAGGAAATGATGTACCCTGAAAAATTATTCTGGCTGTGTGACAGAGCAGTCAACCAAGCACTCCAATGCGCAGCCAGCTGTAGTGTGTCATGAACTTGCTGCACAGTTGAGACATGGTTTAGGTTCATGTGATTAAGCCCTTGGGCTGTGGTAAATTGATGTCAAATTTATGATCCAGCAAGTTAATCAGGCAGTTCCCCTTCAAAGTAAAAAAAAAGAAGAAGAACCTTATAAGATTGACATTTTACTTGAGAAATAAGGTGTATTCGTGTTACCTATGATATGATCCCAAAGAGCGCAAATGGAATCCTAAATCTTCAGGGGAAAAATACACAAGGCAAAGATGGATGCTACTTGAGCAATGTATAGGTGCACAGATATACACAGTCAGCTGTTTGTGTTTTCAGCAACCTTGAGGCTATTTCCTACCTATTTTACAGCAGAAGTAGATATAGAAGTTAAAACTTCATTCCTGTTTAATCAAGGTTGTGCTCAGGGGAATAGTGAACTCTGTTCTCTCATCTTGGATAACTCCGTACAGAAGACCCCAGGCTTCTAATACGTTTCCATAAAGATCCCAGAAGTCGACTTCAGAGGCTCCTGCACAAGCCAAGTTTTTTGTTCCAATGTCAAAGGTGTCATGAGACGCTAGTTAGGTGAACTAAAGCTGTACTGCTATCCCGTTGCAATTTCCCTGTGTTTTTCCCTTTTCTGTTATGCCTTCATTTAGTTCATCTGCATCTTTTTCTTTCCCATACCAGAAAATTCAAGGCTGTATGTGTGGCAATCCTCATGTTACTTTAGCCTAACAACAGTCTTGTAAGGTAGCTCAGGGGTGAGAGTCAAGTGGCTTATCCAATGGGTTTTAAAGGTTCAGTGAGGCTCCAGCCTAGATTTCCAAACTCCTAATACTTTAACTATTGCACTATACTCTTTTTCCTGTTGATGCAAACATATGACTTTCTTCACACTTTGGGACTTGATTGGGCCTCTGATTAAACTTAGGCCAGATCACCCAGTCTTCACAGTTGTTAGGGCTCTGGGTGCCTAACCAAAGAGAAGCCAAAATGGTTATGACAAGGAACAAGGCCTTCTGTGCAGTGGCTGGGTGGCCCCAATGACCTGGAATGCCTTTCTGGCACCTTCCCTACAGGAATTTCTTAAACTTGTAATGGACAAACTTTTAGAGAGGCTTTTTGTAATATTCAGGGGGGCCCCCACACACACTTATGACAGTTTCCTTAGTTGAGTTGTTTATGGCCTGTTGTATCTCTTCACTTATTTGTTTTTTAGCATGCCTATTGTCTATTTATTTATTTATTTATTTATTTATTTGATTTGATTTATATTGCCACCCAACTCAAAAGACTCTGGGCGGCATATAGAGAACAAAACCAATCACAATTTAAAAACTTTAAAACCTATTAAAAACCCCATTAAAACTCTTACCAAAAATTATAGAAGGTTGTGGTGGCTTAGTGGTTAAGACATTGAACTTAACTACTGGAAGGTCGGCAGTTCAAGACCCAAGTGTTGCATGACGAAGTGAGCTCCAATCTTCTATCCCATCTCCTGCCAACCTAGCAGTTTGAAAGCAAGACATTGCAAGTGAACAAATAGGTACCACTTCACCTGGTAAGGTAACAGTGTTCCATGTGCTTTGACATCTAGTCATGCCTCTCACTGCCACATAACCATGGAATTGTCTACAGACACAGCCAGCACTGGCACTTTGGCTGTAAACAGAGATTAGCACTGCCCCCTAGAGTCAGACACGACTGCCTTTCAAGCAAGATAGAGCTTTGCCTATTTGCTTTATGTATGTTAATTGCTTTTATTATTTATATGGTTGTTTAAATCTGCTTCTTCACTGCTGTGTATGGTCTTGAACCAAACATGCATTATATAAATGTAATAAAAACAAACAAACAAATATCCTTCGGTAAGAGTTACAGCTGTTTTAGTGATGTGTGGATCATAATACAGGTAGCACTAGCAGAACTCACCAGGGCTCAGTTTTTTTCATTTCCACACCTTACTTGCTTTATTTTTTTATTTAAAATATTTATAGCCTGCCCTACATCACAGCATCTGGGGTCGGGTGGGCTATGGTGCCATACAAAACAATTATAAAATATAAGATCTTTAAACCAGTCTAAAATTCAATAGTTTAGAATAGAGAAAACATTTAAAGCCATTACATTAAAAGCTGCACAGGCCATGATCCTCAGCCCCCAAAGGCTCTAACAAATAAGTCTTGTTTTGGTGATGAAATCATGTTAATGTCAGCACCCACTGAGCCTCTGAAGGGTGAACACTTCATAGTTGGGAGTGCTACAACTGAGAAAGCCCTCCCATAGAGAAGGACTTCCCCAGCATATCTTATTGGCTGGTCAGGCTTGTGTAGGGAGAGGCATTCCTTCAAATACGCTAGTCTCAAGCTGTTTAGAGCTTTGTAAATAATCATCATCAACATTCTGAACTCAAGCCAGAAGCGTACTGGTAGCCAGTATAACTCTTTCAGAATTGGCATCATGTGGGCTCTGGAAGACTTTCTGTTAGAAGTCTAGCTGCTCCACACTGCACTTGCTGCAGCATCTGTATCATCTTCACAGAAAGTCCCACGTAGAGTGCATTGCAGTAGTCTTGCCTAACATTAAAGGAGGAGATGGCTGAGAAACATGACCTCTATGTCAGTTGGAGGACTCTGAATAGACTGAGGGTCGGAGTCCCTAAATGTAAGACCAGCATGCTCAAGTGGGGGCTGCTGGTGGATAACAACATGTTGTGTGAATGTGGAGAAATACAGAATCCAGATCGTTGACTACCAGAAACATGTAATAAGAAACATGCAATAAAAACCAATAAAGACTTAAGTCTGGCCAACAACAAAGCCAAGAAGGTGGCTTCGTTTTGGCAGTTTAAGGTCTGACCTGGACACAAAGGAAGAAGTAGTCTAATGGGGAGGTTACCAAGTTATGCAGTATTGTGGCCAGATTGTCCCTGTCCAGGAATGGTCCTAGCTTGCCCCAGACACTCCAAGACACTGAGATAATGTGAGCTTCCAATGACAAGATGAATCCAGGCATATTCTCAAACTATGCACTTGCTCCTTCATGGGGAGGGGCAGGTGTTCCATCCAGGGGCAAACCGCCAAATCACAGAGCCTTTTCTTGTTGGGATTTGGCTTCAGTTCATTGACCTTCATCCAGTCCATTAAAGCCTCAGAACATTGGCCTGGCATCTGCACCATCTCAGCCAACCCCAATGATAAGGAGAGAAGTAGAACTTGAAAGACAAACTAAGAATAAAAAGAGTGTTTCTGGGCTTGTGCAGTGTGCATTTTTGTCACCACTTGCTGGTAGACCTCTCATGCATGGTTGCCCTTTGAAAGCCAATCTTTTACTGCAGTCTCCTCTTGGAAAAGTGGCCTTTAAAAACTGTACCTCAGTGGTGGGGTGTCAAAAATTTTACTACCCCACCGTGACGTCATCACAGTGTGGACGGAGCTAACATCATGACATCATTGGTGGAGCCAACGTCATGACATAAAATAAAAATAAGCACACCCACACACCTCAACCCACCCACCCACAACACAAACCCGTAAATAAATAAATAAATAAATAATGCATTAAAATACACCCACCCACCCACCCCAAACACAAATCAAGCAGAGCTTTTAAACTAGAGCTTAAAGCTTATTCTGGCTAATCTTTCTCACACTAGGTCAAATGGAAGGAACTACAGAATGAACTCACCACAAGATGGCTTCATTTTGGCACTTCTCAACTTTTCAACAGTTAAAGAAGTTAGGTACTAAGTCTTTGCCTAACCAGTTCTCCAGGATAATATGCCTTAATGTAAATGTAAAACAGCTGTACCACCTTAAGGTTTCTTCAATTGGAACAGCAATTGGAACAGCACAGGTGTAGTTTATTGATGAGGTAACCCCAAGACTTTACTTAAAAACCCCAAGCCAGGCTGCCAGGCCTGCCAGCCTCCAGGCCTTTTTAGGAACTGTGGTAGTATGTCAATATAGGTAAAGGTATTAAATACACATTAAAATACACACAGACACACCACATCCAATGGTGAGTCACTTACCCTGGGGAGCAGGCTATAGGGAGCTTCAGGCTAGCAGCTTCTCTTCCTCCTCCCCACTTGGGAGGACAGCAAAGAGGCATGCAGGCACACCAAGTGCTTGGCGCGCATGCGCAGTGGGGGAACCAGTGAAAAGGTAAGCCCCAAAGGTGGTTCCCCCTGAAAGCTGCTACCGGTTCTCCAGGACACTGGGAAAAGTTACTGCCGGTTCTGGTGAACTGGTGCGAACCTGTTACATCCCATCACTGCTCTACCTCCTATCTTCAAAGCTAGCTGCCTAATTCTGAGATTTGTGGCCTCAACAGGTAATATTTCTAAAGTTTGAGTCTGCACAGGGTTCAAACCCCTCTTTCACTAGCTTTTTTTTAAAAGACAAACTTGGTGGGGTTGATGCGATAACTGCTAGGACAGAGTAGCCCAAAACTTTTGCCACCTGAGACAAAAGGCAAGATGGCATTCCTTCTATCCCAGGGATTCTCAACCTTCAGCCCATGGGCCAGATGCAGCCCACAGCACCATTTCATGTGGCCCACCTCCACCACATCAGAAAGTGCCATGTGGTGGAGGAAGGGCAAAATGTCTCTTCGCCCCAGGAAGCTGTCTGAGGGAGCATCACCTGGCCCTTGGCTTTAAAAGGTTGAGAACTCCTGTTCTATTTCATGTGAGAAATACACTGTACTAGTGATGGGGCAACGTCCTCTCTTTTGAGGCTGGAAGGTAATTTAAGGAAAGCAGGATAACCCAGATGACTCACTCTGCTCAGTTCTTCAGCAAACACAAATAGTCATTCCTGCCACCCTCTAGTACCTGATGATATTGTCCTACTGTCCATATTGTGCATTAGCCCTGAGTTTGGCACATCACCATGTACCTCCCCTTTCAAACCAGGGTTCCATCTTGCTTTTGGGGGGCCTTAATAAAGCCTGCTTTCTCAGTATTTGATGCTGCCCAAAGCTTCAGAAAAATCCCCACAATACAGTCGGCACAAAGCATAGCAGGTTGTCTCCATGCAGTTAGGGCATGGGAAAGTTATGGACAAGAACTTCCAGAATCCACCCACAGCTGTGGAATTCTGAGAGATGTAGTCCTAAAGAAACTTTGGACTTCAGGGAGAACAGAATTTTCCAGGCTCTGCTTCACTGCTTGAATTATAGAAAGAAAAAGATGAAGACTTTGCAGACTGAACTGCTGCTGTCTTTGTACAGTCAAACCTCACACAAAGAGTGCCTCGCTTAAAGAGTAACTTGCTTAAAGAGCAGAATTTTCTCTGAATGTTCGCTTCGCTTAACAAATAAAACCAACCAAAAACTCGCTTAACAAATAAATTGGGATTCACAATCCCCCCCCCCCACACACACACACAATTGGTCATTTACAATGGTGTTTCGCTTAAAGAGCAAACTCACTTAAAGAACAATCCTGTGGAACACATTATGCTTTTTAAGCCAGGTACGACTGTATTTGGATTTAGATTTTGGATTTTCACTTTGAAGTGAAACACAGAGGGAGTTGGGACAACAGTTATGGATTCAATGTAGACTCCCACATCACCGCCAGCACCATACAGTTGAGTATTGGATGGATTATCCTTTTCTCTAGATTTGCAAACTAGATACAGGGTAGTGGTCACCTTTCTCATTCTCCACTGCATTCTCAAGCAACTTCACATTGATGAGAGGATGGCGATAGAAATTGAATTTTATGCAAGAACCAGAGAAGGCTGAAACTGTCAGGCAAAGCATTATATTTCGGTTCTAGCTTCTTGCGATGTTTTAATTCTTATATGAATTTTTAAGTTTTAAGTATTAAGAAGAATTAGTATTATCATAGGCCTAACCTATGATTTTAATCTGTAAGCCGCCCAGAGTCGTTTTTTTAATTTTTTTATTAAAACAAACTAACAAAACAATCTACAAAACATAAAAGAAACAATTACATACAAAAAAAAAGTAGTTCCCACGTACATCCTACAGCATTAAAAGATAAGAAGAGGAAGAGAAAAAAATACATATCAATATAATATAATGTAGTCGGACATTACTTTAGTTATTTTCTATACATTTACTATACTGTATAATTTCACCTTTATATCCACTCTCCTCTTTAACCACAATATTACAACTTTATTATTTTGTACATGGTACCTACCACCCAGTGCACTATAGTCCTTGAGTCTACCAGCCACTCCTTTTACAACTCAATCATTCTGCCAAAAATACATTGTATTCGGAGCAGGTTTTTCTCCTTTATTATCCATCAATGTGTGTTGCAAAAAAGGTTTCCAAATGTCCCAAAATCTATTTTGTTTTATTAACCCCCTTTTTATATTTAATTCCCATGTAAGTTTTTCATTTAATGCCATATCCCAAACATCAACATACCATTTACCAATTTCTAAATTCATATCACCTTTCCAATTTCTGGCTACTTGTTGTCTCACCAATGTCAAGAAGATAGACAATAACTCTTTTATATTTTCCTCTAGATTCAATTCCTCTAAGTCTGTTAATAAAACGATTTTTTCATTCAACTTTAAGTGGATATTTAAAAAATTTTCTAATTCTTGTTCCATTTTATGCCAGAAATTGGAAATAATTTGACAATCCCACCACATATGTTTGTATGTCCCAATTTCCTGATGACACCTCCAACATTTTTTTGAGTTACTACTATTTATTTGATTTAACCGAACTGGCGTCATATACCAGCGCCACAACATCTTGTAGTTGTGTTCTTTAACTTTTGTAGACAGATTTCGCATCATCCTACTTTTCCATTTTTTCTTCCAATTCTTATCTGTAATAATAATACTCAAATCCGATTCCCACATTCTTTTAAGGGTGTCCTGGGATTCATCCATATTGTTTATCATTTTATATAATTTACTTACTATTCCTTTTATCCCCATTGAACCTTTTCTTATTTTATATACCATCTCCTCGAAGTCTGTCAGCTGCCTTATTGGCTGTAATTTCTTTTTATATTGTTTATTCCACTTATCCAACGTTAGTATCTGAAGCCAGTTCAACTTTAATTCCTTATAAATTTCTTTTTTTGTTTCTTCATTCTCAATTTGATCCAGCCAATCTTTTAGTAAAATTATATCATATTATACATAATATTTTTTAATAATTCTAAATTTTTAACTGGGAATGTTTTAAGATCTTGCAACTCTAATATTGGAGAGGTGTTTGGTGCCAATTTATCTTTCAACTTTATCCATACATTTATCATAGACTTTAGGACATTATTTCTTGGTTTTAAATCAAAAACTGTATTTTCCAGAAATTCTCCCTTTGCACACACATTACTATCTTTCATTTCTATCTCCCTCCATATAAGGTCCTCTATCGTTAAAAGTTTTACCAAACCTTTAATTTGAAACGCCCTGTAGTAAGATTTAACGTTAGGTAACCCTAAACCACCCTCTTTCTGCGGTTTATACCATAGACTTTTAGGTATCCTTGCTCTTTTCCCTCCATTACAATAATCATTCAATAAGTTTTGAAAAACTCCTAGTTCTTTTTCAGATTGTTTAATTGGGAGGACTTCAAGTAAAAAGTTAATCTTGGGTAATAAACTCGGGTTTACCCAATTGGGGCGGGATAGTAAATATGAGCAAATAAATAAATAAATAAAATAACAGGGGTTCTCAACCTACAGCCTGGGGGCCGGATGTGGCACACGACACCATTTCATGTGTGTCCCCCCGCCCGCCTTCATCACACCCGGAAGTGCCATATGTGGCAGGCAGGGCAAAGTGGCCATCCAGCCCCTGAAGCTGTCTAAGGGAGCGTGACCTGGCCCTCAGCTTGAAAAGGTTGAGAACCCCTGCATTATAATACCGGTATGTGAGCCAAAATGTCACCAGCTTTTGTCACTCTGGTTGCAGTCCACTGCACTCTTACCTGGGAGTAAGTCCTATTTTAATTCTTCTTTTGTGTCTAGATCAGACTTTAAACTGCCAAAAGGAAGCCACCTTTTGGTGAATCTCTTCTGCAGTTCCTTTCATTTGACCTAGTCTGAGAAAGATTAGCTGGCACAGCAAGATTGCCGTTGCCTGATTGTGCTTCAAAAATACCACAATCTTTGAGGAGGCTCTTTCTGCATATCCCAAAAAATACTATTAAGTGTAGTATATGTCAGAAGAAACATACATAGGAATGGCTTGTAAACTTCAATCCAACACATACCATCAGACTGACTATATGCTTAGCAAGGCACTTGACAGATTATGTGCATTAAGGCTAGAGAGTGGGCTAGACATTTACCCCAACTTTTTTCCAGTTGTAAAAGGGTCTCGAAGGATAGCGGAAAGTGGACATATATGCCTAGAAGTGGATGTGTAACTCAGGGGGCGAATCCCTCTGGTTTCAGAATAATTCAGACAGTAAAGAAAGATTAAAAATTCATAACACCTTAAATATTACCTGCTATATAGTATTTTAATGTTAGTTTATGTGGATTAAGTCTGCTTCTTCAGACATAATGTCAATAATCCTTACAAAACCCTGTAAAGCAGGCCAGTATTACAGTTATCCTTTTTTTACAGAGAGAAAATTGAGTTGGAAGACAAAGAAGAGTTTATTTTGCTCACTTAAGATGCTCAGCAGAATTTATGACTGAAGAGAGAATTAGGCTGCGTTTCAATGCTGTGGGCTAGCATCTATGGTTGAAGCAGCTCTTCTCTAGCGTGTGGGCTTTCCATTGTCCTGATGCATGTACAGTAATTGATTTCTAGGCCTGCATTTGTATGAACTTGCCCCTACAGAATCAGTTGGACAATTTATGAACACTCTGACAAAATGTGTAATCTTCTTTGGCTGCTCTTGACCCTTTTATAGCCTCCAGTAGCTCTTGCAAGAAATCATGCAAATTAGCAGCACTAATTTAGCAAGCTTAATTTGCTTCCTTAGGCAGTGAGATGCACATTCTCCCAATGGCTAGCACTGAGTGGCTGTTAGGAGGTTAAATGGTTCAGAAATGGTACCTTCCAATGCTGTTGATATTGCAGTTGCCAATGGTAGCAGTTTTCTCCCTCCCTTCAAGAATAATATCTGAAGCAAGTGTATTGTTCTCTGAAGCCACCTATTACAGCTGTGCTATCAAAACAGTCCCCTGCTATCTAAGATCACTGTCCCAAAGGGCAAGTTAAGGTCTGCTGACTGCAGTCAGCGCAGTTTGAGGTAATTGCATGTGACAATTTCAGACTTGAAGTCTGAAAAGGCTAAGACAACCCTCAAGCGTAGAACATCTGCGGCCATTGCTGAGATTGATCCAGAAAGGGGTTTCCCATTTATGAACCAAGTGTGTCTTCTTGGCCACGAGGCAAACATTTGTACCTTGAACATCTCTGCCTCAGCACGCACACAAAACTCCACGTTTGATCAAATAGGCTCTTGACATCACTCGCCAGTGCAATGTCTCAGCATTTTCTGTTACCTTGCTGGCAAAGACAAAATACTTGCTTATTCATGAGCTGTAGTCTTAGCCTCATATCCTGAAGTAATTTCCCTGCTTGCATCGACACAACACTGCAGAGTTCAGTCATGTTCACTATCTTGGATCACTGTGTTTCTCTTGAAAAGAGATAACACGGCGCATCAGAACATCTCGGCTGTGCTTCAGCACTGCCTTTAGGAATTTATGATAGCTAAATTTAACTATGTTCAGTATATGTCCGTGATGGCAAACCTTGGCACTCCAGATGTTCTTGGACTTCAATTCTCAGAATCCCAAGCACCCTGTGAAGTCACACGAATGGGTTGACTGCGATTCATCCCGCCCATGCTGCCCTCGTCGCTCCCAGAAGTGGAAGTAAAATGTGCCCGTACTTCCACTTCCAGGAACGATGGGGGGAGGGGGAGATGCCTGAAGAAGTGATATTGAATCATGAAAGCTTGCAATTATTTTTTTATTTAGTGAACTCAAAAAGGTATAGCCTTCTTCATCTACATTTGTTAAATTTTATAAATGTTATAGCATTGCTTATCATGTGTTTTTAAAGCCATATGATTGACAAACAGACCAACAAAGATGTTTAGGCATTCCCACCCATCTGCCAAAAAGAAAAAATAAGAAGAAAAGGGGAAGTTTGGTTTTGACATATGAAAAGGGAGAGAACTCTAGTCCTGTTTTTTTTAATACCACTCTCTTCACATGGAGATTGTTGGACTACACAGAAAGCCTCCTCGAAGATTGTGATATTTTTAAACCACAATCAGGCATATCCTGGCAGAGGCCAAATTGTGCCGGCTAATCTTTTTCACACTAGGTCAGGAGAAAAAGAACTGCAGAATGAATTCACCCAAAGGTGGCTTTGTTTTGACAGTTTCCCATCTGGCCTAAACACGGAAGAAAATGGTAGAGATCATCAATCTTTAATAGGAAAGCTTGTGTCACACTTGGAGCTTGGATTTTCCAGGCTTCCCAATCACTTGAAGAGTTTCCATGTGTCTCAGGGGCTTCCCACTACAGACTGGAGCTCTTTACAAAGCTGGCTGGAGCTATAGCTAGTAGTTATAAAGTGGTCAGATCAACCTTTCTTTTGAACACCTGCATGGGGCTTTTCTGTTGAATTTTGTGTTTAGCATCCTATTCTGCACTGGTATGACAGAACTAGAAAATTGCAGAATGGCAAAGATTGGATACTTGGCTTACAACAGCTTAAGTTATTTCTTTGTGGGGACCAGGTAGGGAATACTTTTGACCAACAATTTGTGTTGGCTGTTTTACTTCCGCTGCTGGGAGCAAAAAGGACAGGGTGGGCTGGATAAATTGGTGTTGGGGCCCGGATGCAGCCTAAAATCTATCTCATCCTGTTGCAAAACATCTGTTGCAAAAAAAAAAAATGGCAAGGTGCGTTATACTTCCTCTTTTGGTGGGAGGAACCATGTGACTGGCCCACTGAACCACGTGACCAGCCTGTGGCTGGAAATTTTTTGGCACCCCTGGTTTATGCTGTCACCAAGGAGGCTGGGTCAGGTCCTTAACACCCCTTGTATTTTATCCCACCTCAAGCGTACACACATGCTGGGGCTAGGCTAAAATACAGAGGAGCAGTTTAGTTGACATTCTGATGAGGGTCTCAAAATGGGACGGTTTGAGGGCAAATTTGTCTGGTTCGTATGTGAAGGTGACAAGACCAACCTGCTCAAACCTACCCCAAAGAGCAGGTTATGTGCCCATGTAGACAACCTCTATGAGAGCTGTAGGCCAAAACATCTGGAGGGTCAAATATCACTCCACTGTGATAAATTCCTGGGTTAGGAAATGTGAGACGCTCTGGGCTACATAGTCAAACAGCATCCAGGAGGCTACCCAGTCTAGCTAGCATTGCCTACTTCAGTCTTGCCCTACCTGATGCCCTCCAGCTGTGCTGGACTGCATTTCCCATCATCATCAGTCAGAAGAGGGACTTTCCCATGACCTGTAACCTGTTACTTTCTTAACTGAGGAGTAGGAAGGGTAGAATTGAAGTCTTAAGCATGGAACACATTAGCTGCGCACTGGTGACCTATGGGATGTCCTGGTGCAGCACTAGCTGTTGGTCAGATAGCTGGGGGTTGTGACAACAAAATAGTTGTTAGAGTGTTACAATCAGTACAAGAGAAGGTTACCTGTGATTGTTTCTTTGATCTATTTAATTACATGTTGTTGAGACAGTTCAGACTTATGGTGGTCCTTTCCAGGGTTTTCTATAGAGAGCAGGGGTGCCCAAACTATGGCCCATGGACTGGATCCGCTCCCTGATGCCAATTCATCTGGCCCACACCACCCTCATTACTCCTGGAAGTGGAAGTAAAACGTGCAGTGTAGGCTGGATGAATTGGCTTCAGGGGCTGGATCCAGCCCAAGGGCTGTAGTTTGGGCACCCTGATTTGAGCAGGAAAAATGGCAGCTTAAAATCTATCTCATCCTGTTGCAAAACAGATTGCAAGGCACGTTTTGCCTCTGGTGGGAGGAACCATGTGACCGGCCCACTGAACTATGTGATCGGCCCGTGGCCCAAATATAGAGAATACTCTATATAGAGAATACTCAGATTTCCATGCTCTTCTTCTGAGGGTGCCATGGGATTATACAGCTTGCCCATTGTTACACAGGCTGGTTCTCCTAGGAGGCATTGTAGAGAATTGAACTTCCATCCTCTGAATCTGCAGCCAGATACCTAAACCTCTGAGCTATCTAGCCAACTTTGATTTGCTTACATTACTTCTGGTCAAAAAGGCACTGTAGGTTTTTGAAGCACACACATACCCTTTGCAAAACAAACAAACAAACAAAAACCCCTACAGGACCTGTTTACTAGCTAGAACAGGGCAGAACTTAAGTGGCTGGGAGATTTAAGGTTGTACCTATGTCAGATTCCAAAATAATGTCTGGAGAAGAATTTAACATGAGTTCAAGGTTGTATCCATGTCAGAGATTCCAAAATGGGCTCTAGCCTGGTGAGGTACACAGAATTATATGTGCATTCACCCACTTCATGCTCAGTTTGGATATGCAATATCACACCCTGCAGCTAGAAGACAGTATGAAACTACTGAATTGCCTAAACTAATTTATTTATTATTTTATTTATTACATTCCATTTATATACAGCCCATCTGGGTAGTCTACCCACTCTGAACAGTGTACAATATTAAATAAAACATAAGACTATGAGGTTAAAAATATACAAACACTGTATAAATATATAAACAACAATCAAAAATTGAAGATTAGTCCAAAAATATTTTAGAAGCTTCCCCATTCATCTTTCCTTGCCTCAGGGAGTTCTTTCTGTCACACTTCAGGTTTGGCTATGGTTGAGCACACCTTAAGCTTGATCATCTCTCCCACATGTTTCCATTTGTGACTCTCTCATCAAACATTAGTTATGTTCCTTGACAGCATTTATTTACAAAAGCAGCAGTCCCTTCACTTTATACGGGGATTTTGTAATTTCACAAACAGATGGCCAGCTGTTCTTGTTTCTGGCATTCATAGAGGAGAAGAAAATAGTTTTATAAGTCCACAATGGGTAGTTTGAAAGCCACTACATTACTAGCCAGAACCTCTTTTGAAGGTATGTAGATTCCCTCCTCCCTCATTTGACCTCTAAGTATCATCATGTAGATATTCTGACTACAACATCAAATCACATTGTTCTTTTTCTCCTCTCCCCCTCTTCTATCCCTGCTTTTCAAGCATTTGCCTGATGGAGAAATCTGGAGATCTCATAAACTTGCATGCATTTTTCTGCCTTTTTGGTTGCAATTTTATGGGTTTTCATATATGCAGTGGTGGGATGTCAAAAATTTTACTACCCCACCGTGATGTCATCACGGTGTTGGCGGAGCTAACATCATGATATCATGACATTGTGGGCGAGGCCAAAGAAAAATAATAATAAAATAAAATAAAAATAAGCTCACACACAAATACACACACACACCCCTCAACCCACCCACAACACAAACCCGTAAATAAATTAAATAAATAAATTAAATAAAAATTACATTAAAATACACCCACCCACCCAAACACCTACCCACCCACCCCAAACATAAATCAACCGACCCACCCCAAACACAAACCCGTCACTTACCTGTTAGTATAAGTGCCTGGGAAGCACCATGTTGCAAGAATAAATTTTTTAAATTTTTTAAATTTTTTATTGATGTGTTTTAACTTGGGTTGTAAGCCGCCCAGAGTCGGGCTTGCCCGATTGGGGCGGGTTAGCAAGTGTGAAATATAAATAAATAAATAAAATAAGATGGATATGGTCATCGTACCAGTTCTCTAGGATAATATGCCTTCATGTAAATGTAAAACAGCTGTACCTCCTTAAGGGTTCTCCAATTGGAACAGCAATTGGAACAGCACAGGTGTAGCTTATTGATGAGGTAACTCCAAGAATTTGTTTTAAAAACCCAAGCCAGGCCGCTAGGCCTGCTTTTTAGGAACTGTGGTAGTATGTCAATATAGGTAAAGGTATTAAATACACATTAAAATACACACAGACACACCATATCCAAAGGTGAGTCACTTACCCTGGGGAGCAGGCTATAGGGAGCTTCAGGCTAGCAGCTTCTCTTCCTCCTCCCTGCTTGGGAGGATAGCAAGGAGGCCGTGCATAAGTGCCAAGCACTGTAGGCATGCATGCAAACCAAGTGCTTGGCGGCATGCACAGTGGGGGAACCAGTGAAAGGGTAAGCCCTGAAGGTGACTCCCCCCCCAAAAAAAAAAACTGCTGCCGGTTCTCCGGGACACTGGGAAAAGTTACTACCGGTTCTGGCAAACTGGTGAGAACCTGTTACATCCCATCACTGCATATCTGGCCTGTGGGACTGCAGTGGCTCAAGTGGCTAAGCTACTGAACTCACTGACTGGAAGGTCGGAGTTCAATTCCCGAGTACTGCATGATGGAGTGAGCTTCTGTCTCTGTCCCAGCTCCTGCCAATCTAGCAGTTTGAAATAAAAAAATTCCAAGTAGATAAATAGGTACCACTTTGGTGGGAAGGTAAACAGTGTTCAGTACATCCCAGTGCTGATGCATGCCTGCCACTTGCCCACGGAAATGTCTGTAGACACAGACAATGATGTCTCTTTGGCTATAAACAGATGAGCACTGAACCCTAGAGTCAGATATGACTGGCTTTCGAGCAAGGGCAGCCTTTACCTTTACCTATATGGACTGCAGGCAGATGCCATTTACATCTGGCAGAAAAAAATGTCTTGAACCCTCTCTGGAACACATTTCAGTCTCTTGATAAGGATAGTATTGAACCCTTCTGCCCACCCACCTCATTCACTTCCATGACCAGATGCTTTTTGGCTCTCGTGTGGTGGAATTTGCCTCTTTTTTCTCCTGCTGTTTTGTGTGGAATTCATTCTCTCCTCAAAGAAACTGATGACTTGGTGCTCCTAACTCATAGAAACAGACTGGGTCACACACCTGCCTAGAAGCTAGGCCAGCAGGACTTTTCAAAGCCAGATGCTCTCCTATGACGCTATTCTTGGTGTTCAGCTGATCTTTAAATGGAACAGGGAGCATTGCCAAGCAGCCGCAGTAATTTAGCATCTTGCATTTACATTGGGCATGCAAAGAGAGAAGGCTCTATAAATCCTTCCCTCTTGTCATCTGACTTGTATACGCAGGCAATTCCTCGCCTTGTTTTCTGGGAAAGAGCCAGCAGCAGCAGCAGCAGCAAAATGAGTGATTTTGCAAGTTGCTATTTATTCTAGTACAATCGTATGTGATAAAAGATGAATGGAGCAGTGGAGAGAAGGGAAGACCATGAGTCTTCTGAAGAGAGGCTGAGGAAATGAAAAATGGTTCTTCACTTCCTTTCAACCTATTGTAGGGGGAAATTGGAACCTACACTTTTTAGCACCCTAAGTGCCTGGCAGACAGTGGTCCATGGGGTCGCAAAGGGTAGGAATCGACTGTGCGACTGAACAACAACAACAACAAAAATCTTGTGAACTAAGGACGACTGCCCATTGAATCATCTATAGCAGTGATGACAAACCTTGGCACTCCAGCTGTTCTTGGACTTCAATTCCCAGAAGACCAAGTCAGCACTCCTGCTGATCAAGCCTTCTTGGAATTGAAGTTCAAGAGCAGCTGGAGTTTTAAGGTTCACCATCACTGATCTATAATTATATGCTGCTGAACACTTCTCTGCCTTTTGTGTTCATTTAGTGTATGGCTAACTGTCTTTCTGCTGATTTGAAAGCTCTGCCTCTCTCTGTGTTATGTTTGTTCTTTTGCTTAAAGATAAGCTTTTCAGAAGGAAAAAAAACCTTAATTGTGTTGAGCATTGTAGTGCAACCGCAGCGTGCAGTGCGTGGTTAGCACAATAACCATATAGACAGAAATACTAAAGAAATTTGTTTTATATTGTTCGTCCCTAAGTAGCCAATTGGAAAGTTTCTTGTCTTTCTAGCCTCTAAGAATCATCTGACCTATTTGTATGTATTAAGGATCTGCATGTTCTGGCCTTCTCTCTTGCTTTTTTGCCTTTCAAAGAAGAGAGAAGTCTATTTGAGCTCCTCCATTTTGCAGGCCACATGGTACTTCTTTCTAAAAACAATTTCACCAAGAATCCTGAGCAAATGTATATTTCTCTGACTTAATTGTGAGTAAATGACATTTTGTTCTATTGGCATTTAATGGAAGTGTATTCATTGGCTGGGCTAAACAGGGAGAAAGCTTGAGGGACCTTGCATTCCAATTAAGATTTGCATAAAAACTTGCCCTAGTTTACTGTTTTACTGCTAAATATAACTTAACAAATTGTCTATAGCAGATTGTCAACACTTTAAATGGGTCTGAAATGGCAGCCAATGAATTACATAGCACCTTAATTCCTGAACCTTCATGTACGTGGGTTAGCAGCATTACAAAGTCAAGAGTTATCCACCTCGCCCACGCTGTGAGAAGAAGTTACTTTATTAAACTGTATTCCCAAATCCCCTAGCCAACCATGCTGGCTGGCAATTATAGAAGTTGTAGTCCAGAAAAGTAAGTTTCCTAAGAAATGGCCACCCAATTTATCTTCACAATAGGCTGTGGTAATAGGTTCAGCTGAGAGAGGGTGACTGGTACAAGTTCACCCAATAGGTGATGACCAGAATGGCAGGATCTGAGGCAGCTCCAATATTTGCAGGATGAATTTCCTAGAGGTAGCTTGATGCTTTCAGGATTGGACCATCACACTGAAGGACAGCTCTAATGCTTGCAGGGTTGGACCCTCACCCTGCTGCAACTGCTAAGTCTTACCTGAGAGTCCTGATGAAGGCTTGGCACCATCATATGCTCCACCTGGAGACACTGGGTGGCTAGCTATGTAAAAACCAGACCTTCCTCCCAGAAGCTGCCTTCAACAACGGTCACTGGGCTTATTGTTGTTTGGTTTCTAAATCTCGTGTCTGTTTCTTCCCTTTGAAGATCTCTTGCCTTCTGCTTTGAAAGACCTCATGCCCTATTTGTTGTTGCTATGGATCCTTGTTCCTTGAACCCCATCCTTGCTCTGCTCCAGTCCCTGAAGATACTCTGCCTCATCAACTTGTGTCTGGCTTCTGGTTTACTTGGACTACACCCTGTCATCTGGACTATCCCTATTTTCTTGTCCACCTTGGATTTTATTTTGCATTTGGACATCTTCCTTTGTGTCCCGATCAGACCCTCGACTGCCAATATGAACCCACTTTCTTGGCTTTGTTGTTGGCCAAATTTAAGTCCTCCTCAGTGCATGTTTCTGGCAGTAACTGGTAGGCAAGTAAATGAGCTGGATTCTGTATCTCTCCACATTCACACAGCATGTTGTGGTCTGCCAGCAGCTCTCACTTGAGCATGCTGGTCTTACATTTAGGCACTCCAACTCTCAGCCTATTCAGAGACCTCTGATTATGTAGGGGAGGTTGAGTTCCTCAGCTATATCCTCTTTTAACGTTGTTCCTTGTCCAGTGAGCTCCTTCCTCTATCTTCTAATTTGGTTTTGCAGTGCATTTGGACTGTGATATGGTTACTTTGGCTTGTTACCTGGTTGCCCTGGGTCCTGGTGCTTGTGTTACTTGCCAGCTGTCCAAGCCCCAGACTGTGATGCAGAACCTGCCTCTCTTGAGTCCTAGTTCAGTACCTTAACTGCTGCCCCACAGGTTCTGTTGTTGTTCTGTTGAGTCTGACCCTTTGCAACTCCATGGACCACAGCACTCCAGGCTCCTTATCTGCCATCCTCCAGAGTCTGTCCAGCTCCACGACTACCACATCAATGATGCACCAGAGTATAGAAAAAGGGAAAGGCATGTGTTGACTTAAATAAGATTTCCTCCTTGTATCCTTAATAAAAACTCAAGCATAACTGTTTTTCTTCCACTAACACTGTAGAAATACTGTATGGGAATGTAGTTCAGCTGAAAATTCTCAGCACTCTCATACAATTATGACTCCCTATTAAGAGAAGCAATGAGTTAATCCCCAAATTAAAACTGGTCTGTGTTTTGAGTGCAAATGAGCCTTGTGTTCCCCTGCGAAGGGACTAGGTAATGAGGCTAAGAACTGATTAATAGACTTTTAATCATCTGTCTTTTAACTGAGTGGCGGATTAATATGTCACTTAAATTTTAATGAAATATGCATGTTGCCAAACACTGACCTTTTGTGAAGCTAACTATACATGCAATATAATTAACAAAATTACAGATGGGAATACAAGTTGTACCTTGCTTAAAGAGCATAATGTGTTCCACAGGATTGCTCTTTAAATGAGTTTGCTCTTTAAGCGAAACACCGTTGTAAGTGACCAATTTTTACTGGGGGGGGGGGGGGAATTGCAAACCCCGATTTATTTGTTAAGTGAGTTTTTGGTTGGTTTTATTTGTTAAGCAAAGCAAACATTCCGAGAAAATTCTGTTCTTTAAGCGAGTTACTCTTTAAGTGAGGTGCTCTTTATGCGAGGTTTGACTGTAGTTACTTTCTTGGACTATAGCAGGAGTTCTCAAGCTTTTTAAGCTGGGGGCCAGGTCACACTCCCTCAGATAGCTTCAGGGGCCAGAAGGCCACTTTGCATTTCCTCCACCACATGGCACTTCCTGGTGTGGTGGAGGCAGTGGGGGGCCACATGAAATGTAGCCATGGGCCACATCCAGCCCTCGGGCCACAGGTTGAGAATCCCTGGACTATAGCTTCCAGAATACCCCAGCTAGCATGGTGAAAGTCTAACTGGAATCCCCTATTCTATAAATTGTATTGTAAAACAACAATACACCTTTCCCCAAGTTCATATTAACTATGATCTTCTGGGAATTGTTGTCCAACCCCCAAACCTCCTCCCTTCTCTAACCAATGCTATCACACTCTCTTAGAAGAAATGATCATTTTTCATTGTTGTTCCCTGACATTTATTGAAACACAGTAACTTCCTTCTGCTGGATTATCCAGTGTGCTCTTATCTGACAGAGTTGGGCTTTGCCTTTCTTTCTTTGAAATTGTATGTCAAATATACAACTTGGACTACTTGTGGAGCAGGGATCTGGTATGATTTATTTCCCAGCTGTCACACAATGTGCAGAAAAAAACACTCCAGCCTGACCCTTATCTGTGCCAACATGGACCTTTTTGGTTCAGCTGTTGGGTTTTCTACGTTTGGGGTATGTGGCCCATGGCAGTTCCGCCACAGACAGAAGGGTTGTTTTAACAGAGATCACCCTTGTTAAAGTGACACCTTCCAGGGTGATCAAGCACATGCCTTTGCAGCCATCTGACAGCATCCTCATCTGAGTCTTTGGTTAATGAACCCACCAATTAAAGCTCAGAGGGAGTTCTAGACACTAACCACTGAGAAACCTGAGAAATCTGTGGGCTTCCAGATTAAGAACAGATGGAACTGTTCAGCTCTCTTTTTGCAATATAAAGCTCATTTGGCCCTGTTTCCTCATTGGTTTTGCAAATTTTAAAATATCTGCTTAAAACTGCGCACATTCAAATGCATTCCACTTACTTTAGACATTGTGCTTGTAATTTTTGCCTGAGATACCACTTTTTCTATACTATTTCCCCCCTCATAATTTGATGCACAATTTTTACCAATATATAGGAGTTGTCATCAGCTGCAACTCGTATCCGAGAATGCATTTCCCCCCAAAGCAGGAAAAATGTCACTGGCGTGGATTTGTTTAAGGATCCCATCTTGCCATGAAGTGACCCACACACTATGATCTCAGAGCCATCACCCACGACACACATGAAGCGCGACATGGAGGATTTAACACTGGGACTGCAATGGACCGCCGTAGCCTTGTGGATATGGACAAGATGCGCTTTCACAGCCAGTCCATCTGACATGGCCTCTTCTGCCTCCATGACTGTTGGGAATCAGAGTTCCTCCTCCACTCATTTTGCCATTAGGCCCAATATGATGGTTTCCAGTGGCATTTCTTCCACTGAAGGTGACCATCGCCCCACCGAAAGGGGCTCATCCACCCGTAGCCATTGGCCCTTTAGGGAGTCAGGTTAGTTAACCACCGCCTGACACTTGGCATTGAGTCACTGGCTGTACGGTCTACTCCATTAACATAGCGGGATGTCTGGCCAGACAGGATATAGGAGTACTGTACACAGAATTTCCTCAAAAATTGTGGTATTTTTGAATCACAATAGGGTACCCTGGTGATGGCAACCTTGTGTAGCTGGCTAATCTTTCTCACACTAGGTCAGGTGAAAGGAACTGCAGAATGAACTCAGCAAAAGGTGCCTTTATTATTTATTATTATTATTATTATTTATTAAATTTAATACCCCGCCCCAATCGGGAGGACCCGATTTTGACATCTGGCCTCGAAGACAAAGAACCAATAGAACTAATATATAGATGTTTACATACTTTCCTTCAATATATGCAGTTTTTTGTAAATACTTGCATTACTTTGCAAAATATGAATTACCAAAAGAAAAGATGCATTTCAGTTCATATGTTGGTCTGGGAAGAGTGAAGCAGGTATGTTTGCATTTAGAAACATGAATTACTTTATAATGTTGTTGTAAAAGTATGAAAATCAGCTAGCTCATAGTAGGAATTGGTGAGAATTTGATTGATTTAGTTTTCAAAGTTCCCACATTTCTAAATTAATTAGAATTTTTATTCCACTTTCCCTCCAAAGGCTTGCCATGATGTTAAACCAAGTACAGGTAAAAGCAGGGAAAGATAAAATCAATTTGTAACATTAAAAGACAATTTAATGGAAACCACTTGAGATTTATAAAATCTCATATGAGATTTATAATTATTATAATAATAATAAAAGAATCTAAAGCAATTCAGCAATAGGATTCTAGCAAGACAAGTGGGAAGAAGCATAATTTACAGATTTGCCTGTTCAGACAGAATTGTCCATGCTTTGCTCTTTACTTACTTACTTATTAATCATTATTATTAATTAATTAATTAATTATTAATAAATTATTTATTAATCTGACTTTTAGGCTCTTTGTGTCTTCAACCATTCTCCAATGTTGAATTACAATTGCTATCTTTTGAGGGCAAAAGAAGAAGGGGGTGGCCAAAAATGAGATGGCTAGATGGTATTGTAGACACAATGGGCACAGAGCTGAACAAGTTGAGGGGGATGGTGGAGGACAGGAGTGCCTGGAGGACAGTGGTCCATGGGGTCGCAAAGGGTCGGAATTGACTGTGCGACTGAACAACGAAAATCTTTCCTTACTCAGTACATCTTTGACAACAGCCTGGCGGTAACAGCGGCTTATGACCCAAGTCATTGGAGAGTGAAAGTGGGGAGAGACATTTAGGCTGGAGGAATACAATATGATCATTTCTGTCTTGGGAATAATTATGCTGATTGAATTTCACCAGCACAGATCATTAACCTTTTTGATCAGTTTATATTTGTACAAGAGCTCATTGAAATTTGCAGATTTCTTCATGTCTGAGACTAAGAAGCTGAGATTTAAAAGAACTGAATGCAGGAGACAGGGAACCTCACAGGCTCAGCCCTTACTAGTTAGTAGCAAGGTCAGACTGAGAATTATAAAGCCAGATGCTGACTCCAATAAATATAAATACAGTCTTCCTCACTTTATCTCTTTCTTCTCTTTTCCTCTCAGTCTACCTTTCAATTAAAGTTGCAAGATTCTAGTTCAGTATATAAGAAAAAAACACCTAACAAGAATAGCAATTGAACAGGAGTAACAGGGAGATGAGAACTCAAGTGTCCATAAATGGCCTCTTGAAGTTCTCCACAGTAATTGCTTACTCAGAAAATTGGGAGAGGGGCAGGGTTTTACTGAATATCTTGAGGGCCAGGCAAATCCTTGGTGTTTTGTGCGTGTGTGTTGGAGAATATTTGGGAGACATTTAGCCTCGCGATTGTCTCTGTAGGCTAGCTAAGGATAAGGTCATGTGGGTAGTATAAGACAAAGTGGGGAGAAGGCAGAAAGTTCTATCAAAGAAGAAATAAGAAAGAGGGTCTTAAAAGACAGCAATAGCACTTCTATACTACCTCATAGCACTTAAAGTACAGTACTCTCTGAGTAGTTCACAATGTAATTAGCATTTCTGCCCCCAACATGCTGGATACCTTACTTTTACTTTACTGGGTATTTTACCAACCTCAGAAGGATGGAAGGCTGAGAGAACTTTGAGTTCATTTGGATCAAACTCAGATCACGAATAGAGCTTTTGACTGTAGTACTACAGCTTAATTACTGCACCACAAGGACTCGTGTTTGTCTTCTTGAACATCTCCCCATACAGGTCACGCTTGCTAGAAAGCCAATTGTATCCAACTCTAGGGTTCAGTGCTCATCTGTTTATAGCCGAAGAGCCAATGCTGTCTGAATTTGCAGGCGTTTCCATGGACATGTTCTTTAACAGTTTTGAAGAGCCCACCACCCCCACCCCAATTTCACTGCAATCTTTAGTGAGCACTTAATATATTTCAATGTGGAAAATGTTTGCTCACAAATGTAAATATCACTGCAGGGGGAAGTTAATGTACATGAATGTTGATTTGAGCCTCTGTGTTTACCTGATCAGTGAGCTGCTCAGTTCAGGCAGCCATTCATTAGACTGAGAATAGTGAAGGAGGGAGGACCAGTCCCATAACTTTAGGAGAGCGAAGCTTAATAGCATATGGGAGACCATTCATTTCCCTGTCCCCAAAGTTACCTTAAGGTGCTTGAAGCTGTGTTGTTTCCTTCATGGATAGCATCTAGTGCAATATTCTCTGGTTTGGTGTCTGTTAGATATATTGGACTACAACTTCCATCACTCACAGCAAACCTAGCTGTACTGCTTGCAGTAATGGTAAGTATAATTCAAACACTTTTAGGCGGCTCTGTATACAGGAGGGAGGCTAAATAACAGTTTTCATCGTTTCCTGTCAGTGAAGCTATGCTACCTAAATAGTAACAACTGAGATGAGGTGCAATTAAGTTTCATTTCATTGCAGAGATTATGCACCTAATCCCCTGAGTTTGTTCACTTAATTAAATGTAGCAGACTTTCCTGTTCTAATACTCCTCTCCATTCTTTCCCCTACTTTTCAGCAACTTTGTCTTCTGTAAGATTTTTTATTGTAAATTCTTCAAGGTTGAGGCCTATGCGCTGGAGTTTTGGAGGGCATGTTTACATCCTTACGCTCATAGCAATCTTTTAAATAAACCTTTCCCTATTGCCCAATGTACAAGGTCACATTGGCTGGGGATGATAAGAATTGTATTCCAGCTCATGTGATAGGCACCCAGTTGAGGAGACACCAAATCCATGGTCCATATGCTAAGTGGCAGAAGGTATGATTTATACATAGTAAAACTCAAAATTCAATCTTGAGTTTAGAAAGGATCTTGAATAGCAGTCTTTGGCAAGCGGGATCGTCCCTCAGCAATTATATGAGAACCAATGGATGAACTGTCAAATAGTTTGGCTTGCTGTTGCTATGTCCTGTCAGGTTGGAAAGGATTTATAGCAGGAATTCTCAACCTGCAGCCCATTACTTCCACCACACTAGGAAATGCCATGTGGTGGAGGAAGGCCAAAATGGCCATCTGGCCCCTAAAGCTGTCTGAGGGAGTGTGACCTGGCCCCTGGATTAAAAAGGTTGAGAACTCGTGATTTATAGTAACCCTAATAGGGTTTTTAAGGTAAGTAAGATCTTTAAGGAGTGGCTTTACCAGCTCCACATACCCGTGAGTTTTATGGCTGAGTGGGGATTCAAAACGAGGCTCCTGAATCCTAGAGATACTACACCACACTGGGTATATTTAGCAGTAAGGCTTGCTAGAAATGTATTCTAGTGATATCGCTTGCTAGGAATGTTTGTTTCTATTCTGTTAGCTTGCTATTGCACACGGGTTCCCAATCTAAGGCCCATGGGCCTGATCTGGTCCCCAGCACCATTTCATGTCGTTCCCCACCCCTCCAAAGGCATTCGAGAAACAAAATGACTGTCCCCTTTGAAGCCGTTGGGACAAAATGGTCATCCCCATCATGCATGCATGGCAAAATGGCCGTCCATGACCCAGCCCCTGGCTTGAAAAGGTTGGGAACCCCTACAATAGCAGATGCATGGGGGGGGGTGTTGTCAAATCATACACATTCTTTAAAGGAAAAAAGAATCTCATTTAAGAATTCTGTAAGTTCAGTTATCCTGATTAGAAGCCATTATTAAAGTTTTGTATTCCACACACATCTGGCCCGGGAAGGTTTCTCAAACGCTTCTCACAGAAGAGGTACCCTGGCAGTTTTAGAAACTCAGCTCCCTCTGTTGAGCTGTTCCATTGGTTCAGATGAACACAGAATCCCAGAGGATATCAAGCCATACCCACAGCTGGTAGTTCAATGTGCTGTTATTCCTAATTATTCAAAAGCATGAGTCACACTATCAGAACCATTAGTCAGGTTTGGAAGTCATGACATCTAGCTGCACAAACACTGCAGGTCTCTGAATATGAGCAGGAGGGTTTCTCTTTTAATTTCTTGTGTCCAAGGAAACTGAAGTAAAGTTCTTCCACCTTTACAAGGTTATCTCCACAACTGAAGAGTCTCAAATTCATTCTAAGACCTTTCCTTCAGTGCTCAGGATGGTATATATGCAAATTCAAACTATACTGGCTGCAAACAGGAAGAACAGGACACAAGGCCAGTGGGAAAGCTATGCGAGTCTAGACCGGGGTGTCCAAACTTTTTGGGCTGTGGGCTAGTCACATGGTTTAGCAGCTGGTCATGTGGTTCCTCCCCCTCCCCCTGAAGTGAAAGTAAAACGTGCTTTGCAATCTTCTTTGCAATAGGACGAGATAGATTTTTAGTCTGCCATTTTCTCAGCTTAAACCAGGAATAGCCAAACTATGGCCCATAGGACGTATCCAGCCTGACACCAATTCATCTGGCTTGCACCCTCCCTTGCCGCTCCTGGAAGCGGAAGTAAAACATGCCCATACAGGCACATTTTACTTCTGCTTCCAGGGGTGGCATGGGCCAGATGAATTGGTGTCAGGGGCTGGATACATTCCACGAACTGTAGTCTGGGTTCCCCTATCTAGATCTAAACAATTATTTAAAAGGGGAAGGATGGATGACCATGGAATAGGTTCTGTAACATTGTTGGTGAGAAGTTCTGATCTAGGAAAGCAGTGGTAAACATTTGATCTCCCTGGATTAACATTGGGTATGCTGAGTGGGACAGATAACAACTGGAGGCTGAAATGTCAAGGGCATCCAAGGTTTCCCAATTTCTGTGATAGAAAAGTCTCAGTGCCTTTGTGTTTCTTTGAAAGAAAAATAGTGGCACTAAGAATGAGGAAACTCTGGTCCTCCAGCTGTTGTTTGCTCCAGGTTCCCTGTACATTGTGATGGAAGCTGAATGGAACCTGAAATCTTACATCTGGAAGAGCCACTTTCCATAAGTAACGCCAGTTCAAGTTTCCTATGTAAATGTACCTTTTCTTGTTGCATCTCCCTTTTGCTCTCTTCTTTTTCGTCTTCTTTTTTTTCTCTAGAATTGTTAAGTTCTCTTTCAATACTGGAGACTTGGAAAAGCAGGGTCTCAACAGTGCTAATTCCATACCCATTCTGCTTACTGCCAGCAACCCTTGTATTCTGGATTGCCTTGGTAGCCAAGTTCTATTTTCTACTAGCCACTTATGAAGCCGAGGCCCATCATGACATTTTCAAAAGGTGTCACATGTGTTAGGTTAAAAAGTGATGCCTTGAACTTTAGCTAGGGTAGAGGATATATGAAATTATTTTTTAAAAAATGTTTAATCTTTTAAAACTTTAAATCACTTTTTGCCCATTTTTCGTCTTTCTAATTTTTAAGGCTAATCTCCACCTGCAAATATAGAATTTAATTAAAGGTCTGAATATTAACATTTATATTTTGCGGTATAACCACAGCCATGCACTTATTTCTGACATTCTTCACATTCTGCAGCTTTTAATGGACAGTTGCTTTCTGCATCCTGATGGTTCAACTGCAGAAGGCAAATTCACATATCATTAGTTTCTAGTGTGATTCACATAGAAGCAGTACTTTAACAGTAAAATCTGAAAGTAGATGTTTAATTCAGGCTATCCTCAAGGCACTAAGTATGCACTCCATGCATAAAATGTGTAATATGGAGATAATATTTAGACCAGCTTTCCCAATAGACAGAATGAGGCAGCTTCAATTTTGGAGTACAGTATAAGGAAAGGGTAGCAAATTGCCAGTTATTTAGTAATTTTACTGACAGTGACAAGGAACCGTTTTTGAGGGGAAATGGAAAATGTAGGAAAAATATGGTTATTGGCCAATCAGGTGGTTATTTTAAACTCCTTCTCAAGAAATATTAGTTGAAATCCTGTTGTTTAAAATAGTAAGTCACACAAGAATAGGACATTGAATGAGTGGGAATTTGACGAGTCATCTCCTCCATTAATTCAATTGATTCAAATGATCCTAATTCAGTTGTGACTTACTTTAGTGTAGTAAATAAAAACTAGAGTAGGCTTATTTGAATTAATAAAATTTATACAGGGGTTGACTCACCAAATGTTCAGTGATTCAGTAGATCTACTCTAGTGCACCTCTTTATGCCAGGAATTCTCAACCTGCACCCCACGGGCCAGATGCAGCCCACAGCGACATTTCATGTGGCCCCTCACCACCTCCGCCACACCCGGAAATGCCATGTGGTGGAGGCAGAGCAACACCCCCCTCCCCCGAATCTATCTGAGGGAGCGGGACCTGGCCCGTGGCTTAAAAGATTGAGAACTCCTGCTCTATTCTAGCCAGTATTGCAACAACATACAAGTACTGTACTCAATAAACTAATAACTTGTAACTCTTTGTTGGCACTGGGTTTTCATAACAAATCTGTTTGCTAGATCCAGCTTGTTTGGGGTATGATTTTGGCAAGTTCACTGGCTCTCTCTGCCCACAGATATCAAGGAAATATGGCTCTGTTAGATTTTCTAGCTCTAGTGTTCTGGAAGTTGTAGTCCTGAGAGATTAATATTTTCCATTCCTTGTTTCATGCACTGTGCACTTCATTCTTATTCAGGGGTGGGGTTGGTTTGGTTTTTTTGATACTTTAGTTCTTTCATTTATACTTCCAAATGGCCTCAAGCACTCTGCTAAAAACTTGAACAAAGACTGGTATTTAAAAGGGACAGGATGAAGTACTTTATTCCAGTTAATTATGCTTCCACGGCTCTCCCTGAATACAAATATTGGCCACTCACCATATCCTGCATATTCTTCTAATTGCAGTGATATGGCTGAAATCCTGTCGCACAATTATGATTGTGGAAGACTAGTGATGTCATCAGAATTTTTTGTAAACCTGACACTTCCTACTCGTGTGCTGCAACTCTCACAGCTCCTACCTAATATCTTTCATCATGTGGAAGCTGTGGCATAGGAGGAGGAATTATTTAATTCATGAAAACTTGTCCCCTGATGGTGACATTATCAGCCTTCAGCGGGTGCTGTTGGGCCAGGAGGATTTCAGCCTATGTAATTTACCTGGAGGGACTGCTGACTTAGTGGTTAAGACACTGAACTTGACAATTGGAAAGTTGGCAGGTCAGCAGTTTGAGACTTGAATGCTGCATGATGGAGTGAGCTCCCGTCTGTCCCAGCTCCTGCCAACCTAGCAAGAAATTGCAAGTAGATAAATAGGTACTACTTTGGTGGGAAGGTAAACACCGTTCTGTGCACTCTGGTGTCGTCATAACTGCCACATGTCCACAGAAACGTCTGCAGACCCAGACAGCGCTGTTTCTTTGGCCATAAATGGAGATGAGCACTGAACCCTAGAGTCAGATACCTTAAGTTTCACTGAACTCAGTTTTGGGAGTATTGTTTAAAAAAAAATATGCAAAGGGCCAAAATGCAATGTACTTGGATATTTACTCGACAAAACCTTTGTCGAATGTTAAGCCACCTTTACATTTCTAACAAATCTAATGAGCTCATAAACCAAGGCTACCATTGGTGAAAGTCCTCTTGCTCTGCATAAATTGGGATCTTAAAGTGGAATTGAGGGACATTTCCCATGGTACCCAGCAGGTCCTCTGCACCTCCTACTTTTAACATATATATTTTAAATTACTATTTCCTTTTAAGTGAGAGACCACTTTGTTTCAAAGGCCTCTGAGCCAGAGTCACTCTTGGAAAATAAACATGTGGGGCAACTATACCCCAGAACTTCATTTTGAGTTGTTTCCCAGTGTCCAGGAGAAAGGTAAATCAATGAAGGGGAGCATTCCTGGACAGCTTGGTCTAAGTCTGAAAATCCGGGGGAAATAGAAGGGATGTCAGGACCAAAAGCTGGTGGAACTATCTGTATTTTATGTTGAATGTGCATCTGCTTCTCATTCACACTAGTATGGACTTCCATGCTCTCATCTGATCTCAGAAGCTAAGCAAAAGTTGTCCTTATTAATTCAAGGATGGGAGACCATGAAGAAATACAAGCTAGTGGTATGAAAGAATCTTGACTGAAACTCAGGAGAGCCACTGCTGGTCAGAGCTGGCTGTATTGGGCTAGACAGACCAATAGGTTTGAGACAGTGTAGTGCAGCTCCTGGCCATCACCAGCTTGGCTTCAATCAAATGAATGCTTGATTATGCTTCGTGGGCAAAAATATATGCTTTCACATTTGCAGTCCGGCCCTGGCAAATCTTCCTTCTGTTCAGTTTCTCAGCTGATTTACTTTTTCTCTAAGGCTCATCACCTTCTGTGCAATAAATTTGGGAGCAGGAAATTATGAAATCACAAGAATGGTTCTACATTCTGCAGCTCAGACCCCAGCTTTACCTTGCATTTAGGCTCATGGGCAAGTTACTTCACCTGCTTGTCTTTGAGGAAAGAATGTTGCATGATTGTATCATGTCTGAGAATTCCAAATGTGTTCATTGGGTCCAAAATTTGGGAACCACTGTTCTAAAATTTTGAGGCAACTTGGTTTCCTCAAATGCTTTTTTGGAATGCTACTTGTTAATTTTCTCAGCTGTGTGTTATGACAAAACAAAATACATCTGTTAGCTTTGGGATTTTGATTTACACAAATGTTCTTAACAGAAGACAGACATAGGTTGACCCACTGCATAGTAGTGCAGGATGTACATTTCATAGCTGTGTACAACTAGGATGAAGGTACCCATGTAGTATAGTGAATAGATGGACTAGGACTCTGAATCTCCATTTGGCCATAAAAACTCATGAGGTACATAGAATTGGTAAAAACCATTCCTTAAATATCTCACTTACCTTGAAATCCCTATTAGGGTCTCTTTAAGTCAGTTCTGACTTGATGGCATATAAATAACTGAAGAAACAGGATAAGCAGGTGTAGCTCATAACACAGAGTGAAAGCTGCATCATTATGCATGCATAACTGGGAATAAATTCTTTCTCAACAATGGATCAAATTAGCTCTGCTTGGAATCTGAAGGTAATAGCCTATTTCTCTCTGGAAATAGGACATCCACAAAACAGCCTGCCAGAACGATTAGACTTGCAAATTTAGTCCATGTTTGCCTCTCAGTGATTTACCGAAGACCAATCACAAAAACAAAGCAACCTAATCTGCTACATAGGTACAAAGTATAAAAAACTTAAAGCTAGAATGAACAGATGTCTTTTACCACCGCTGGAGCTCTGCCTCTCAATGCAAGCTGAATGTTTCATCAAGTATGGCCTTCAGTGAGATAGCCTTCCGAGGGAAATGCACAACATCTGGCAGCAGGTACAGAATTAGAAGACGGATGAAAATAATTCATAGAAATTTGAAAAAAAAATGTGGCAGCCCTTGCTGTTCTTCTTTGCACCTGGTCACCATCATATATAGTTTTAAAATCTGAAGGCTCTTACAGCTGGGACAAGGGATCATTCACATTGCCAATTTTCTGTCTTTTTATTCTCTGAGACCAGCTACATCTTCAGTGCCCTCTACCAAATTACAAAGAACACTGTCAGTTTGAGAATATTGCTTGAGAATGAAAGCTGCACCTGCTCCTTGATTCAATTAAGAATATATTTTTGACCTGAATGCCTAGATGGATGCACACAGAATTTTCAACAATACATTTTAAACTGTGCATGTGTGGTGAATTTTTTTTTTTATAAAAGCAGATTCAGAAAACAGTAACATAGTTGCTGAGCAGTGACCAAAAAAAACCCCATCCCCCCCTTTTCTGCTCACCAGGCCATTTTTCTTCCTGTAGCTAAGCCTGTACCCGTCTCAACCTTTAAAACAGGGGTGGCCAAACTTTTTGGGCTGTGGGCCAATCACATGGTTCCTCCCACTGGAAGCAGAAGTAAAATGTGCCTTGCAATCTGTTTTGCAATATTTTAAGCTGCCATTTTCTCTGCCTAAAGCAGGGGTGCCCAAACTATGGCCTGCAGGTCAGATCTGGCCCCTGACACCAATTCATCTGGCCCATGCCACCCTCGTCACTCCCAGGAATGGAAGTAGAATGCGCCCATACAGGCGTGTTCTACTTTTGCTTCTGGGAGCGACAAGGGTGGCATGGGCCAGATGAATTGGAGTCAGGGGCCAGATCCAGCCCATGGGCCATAGTTTGGGCACCCTGCTTTAAGACAACACTAACCATAGACAACCTGATCACTGAAAACAGCTGGCAAGATGATACTTGCAGAGAAAAAGAGAGACACTCGCAAACATCAAGGCTTGGTCTTCATTTTATTGCAAAAAAGAGAAGAAAAGTTACTAAGGAAATAAAAAGGAGGAGAGGAGATCATGAACCGGCATGTTTCCACAGGGGAAGACAAAGTGGTTCTGGAAGGGATGGAAACCCTCTCCCCCTCGCCCTGGGCGTTCCACAGGATCTTAAGAGGGCAGGCAGCACATGCATCTTCATCCAATCATCCAAAAGAGGAAAGTTAGGAAAATTATAAATTACATCTCCAGGAGGTACAGAATTGGTGCTTTCCATGAACTTCCAATCTACATGGCAACGGGAGGTGCTGTACTCCAAACAACATGTAGTTATGGGAATATCTCAGTACTTGAGAGGTAAAGGAGGGAGTTCCTGATCTTTATGTGCCTCTCCCAGAGACACATCCATCTTGTCTCTGTGGCCTGATACTTTGCACCTTGACGTCAACACTGGGCCCTATCTTTTCCCTGACTCCACAACTGATCTGATCTCACCATAGGGCAATTTTAGGCCAGGGCTAACAGCTGTCTTTACAAGGGAGGAAGGGAAGAGGGTCACCCACAAACTTTCTTGGAGGGACCAGTACTGGTTAAGTGGGACTCAGTGGGTTTGGTTCCTGTTTTCACTTGATCTTAATTATCACAGACAGAAGGTGTTAATCGTTGCCTGGCATGGGAACACCCCATGCGTCATGTGTTTTCCTGGGTCAGCACCTCAGAACAGGGAGTCTGGTTCTGTGGTTTCAGGAAATGCACGACAGACTGTGGCTGAGTCATGGTGTTGTGTTGCTGAGGGTCTGCTGTGCCAGATCCTGCTGGTGTGTGATGCAGGTGCTTCCTGTACTGCACAAACATGCAGACCTTAAGGGCAATGGCCAGCACATTTTTGCCCATGAAGATGCCAGAGACCCGGATGTCCCTGAAGAACACCATGTTACTCCCTCGGATGAAGATGGTGGCGATGTTGATAGTGAGCAAGCTCAGCATTGGGTAGAGCATCATGCGGTGTGGCACAATGCCTATTCCTTGCATGCTGATTTCACACAGCGAGACACAAGGAAGGACCAAGAGCAAGATGTAGCAGTAGAAAAACATCAGTCCTTCAGCCCAGATGGGAAGCCCTTTCTTCTGGGGCTCCCAAAGGTTGGCCTGGATGTCCAGCACATCCAACATGTCGACAATGACCCAGAAGAGACGATTGCGAAGGTCCTCCTTCTTTTTAAACGTCCTCACATACTCCATGTGCTCCGTAGCCACCAGCAGCACATAGAGGGCTGGGATGCAAATAGACAGCAGAAGAGTCAATGCTTTGCGGGCCATGAGGTCCAGGCTTTTACGGTCTGCCTTGTAGTTCTGATAGATAAAGTAAACTTTGATCTCCAGTACAAACACATACAGGAACCAAAGGATCATGGCATATCCTCGCTTGGCAGTCCTGACTTCTGCCCCGACCCAAACTGCGACATACCTGAGCACCACCAGGAAGCAGATGTCCCCAACAGAGACCATTATGCAAATGCCTAGCTTCCTGGAGCCCTGGTTCTGTTCCACCAAGTAGGCGTCCATCAGCACCATGCTGCTCATGATGAGGGTGGTGGATAGGCAGACATGGGGTTTGTTGATGGGTGGGGGAGGAACCATCCTGAAACAAGAAGTAAACATGTAAGTATTAGATAAATTGATGTAATAGTTGTGCAACCACAGCCCTCCACCACAGTCTTGTGTGCTGCACATTCTAAATATCTGGTGGGAATAGCCAATTTCCATATCCCTGTACTCCAGTGGTTCCTCAACTTCACAATGAGCTATCCAGCCAACATTGAGAATAGCTTGAATGTAATATCTGCATTCAGTTTTCATTGTTAATTGTTGCATCTGTATGGATCCCCATAGAAATAAAGAATGCATCAATTTGCAATGGCTTAGGACCAGAAGTTGAGAATTCAATTCCCCATTATGTATCCCAGAGGTGCCAACCTATGTAGCCTTGGGTAATCTGCACATTCCCAGGTCGTTCCCAGAAGTAGGGAGTGGTAAAGCATTTCAGTGTGTTATTTATCTAGCAATTCCTGGAAAGTCACCATAAGACAGAATGACATGATGGCATGCAATTATTATTAACAAAGGTATACACAGTCTACCAGATGTTCAGACCAGATTTTGAAACCTTGCTCCTCAGATCCTCACCCTGGACCTAAGAGTCAATGAGGTGTCACCTGATGATGTAGCTGGTACCTTACTCATGCTACTGTCTGCAACTGCTCTGTCATGATTTTATCAATGCCAATTGCACTAAGATGTGTTTTTCAAACCTTTTGGCCAGGGGTATCCAGACTTTTCAGGCCATGGGCTGGTCACATGGTTCAGGATGTCCAAGCTATAGCCTGGGAGCCGGATCTGGTCCCGACACCAATTCATCTGACCCTCTCCACCTTCGTCACTCCCAGAAGTGGAAATAAAATGCACCCGTATGGGCACGTTTTACTTCCACTTCTGGGAGCAACAAGGGCAGTGTGGGTCGGATGAATTGGCATGGGGGCCCAGATCTGGCCCTCAGGCCATAGCTTGGACATCCATGCTTTTGAGATTGCTCCCAATCCCCCTATTGGCATCGTTGCTCTTTTAATGCTATTCTGTCAGCTGCATCATACTCTGACTAGAATTTCATTGCAATGAGGTTTCTACTGATGGGATGTTAATAAAGATCCAACCCATAAATTTTAGAGAAAATAATATACTAACCATTGATAATTAGGCAGGAAAGAAATATCTAAGTGGCTCAGAACTTGTTTCTGTAGAATGTTTTGGGGTTTTTTAATTGTATTTATAAAGTGGTCTCCATTTAAGGGGGAAATCCTAAGCACCACATAAATACATAAGAAATCAAACTAGCAAGGAAGACATATTTAAAACATCAAAAAATTTCTATCAATAGAACCATAATTTAATTTGTGAATAAAAAATGTCTTGGAAAGATCCTGGAAGCAAAATAGTGTTCAGAGGGGGGGAATGCATTCAGTCTTTCATTGTGGGTTATTTTGGTGGGCTCCTCATTCATTTTCAGGTTCTTCATTTTTGGGTGTCCTAGTCTAGTTTCTCATTCTAGACCTAGATAAGCCCCACAGAAAATCCAAAAGAGGGCAACAACAGCTGAACATGAGAGGAAGAAACCACTATCTACAGATCTTTGCAGGCACTAACTCTACAGTACTGTACTTTAAAATCAATGTTTAACATCACATCCTTATCAATTCATCAGGAAACAATAGAGATGAGAAACAGAATTCATCATCATGCTCATAATCGAAATAAAACACACACACATTCCCTAAGGGCAATGTTATCACACCCTAAATTCCAAAATATGGGGGACTGGAGAGACCACAGTCCCTACCACTTTGATCGTTTCAATCCAGCAGCAGAGGCAGCAATCCACCAGATGAAGAACAAACAGCCAGACACTCTGTGCAATGATAAATGAAGTGAAAAGAAATCTTCTCAAACCTAAATAAACTAAAACGCCACCAACCTCTGGGCCCCACCAATGGCTGAAGGGGCGAGAGTCTTTATTGTTATTCCATTGTACTTTATTTCATTCTAATGTGTATGCTTTTTGTTGTAATATGCATAATGTGTTTCAAATCCTATGTTGTTATGATATATGTACAGTAATACCTCGGATAATGCTAAAGTCAGATAATATCGGGGAATATGAGGCAAACATTTGCATCACACATTAACATAATGTTGTGCAATGCAAATGTTTGCCTCAAATTCCCTGAAGTTGATCTCTGCCCCAAAGCCTACCGGGCTGGAGACCATAGGTTGGGAACCCTTGTCCTAATTGAATACAGCTCACAGTTCTTTGCCATAAATATATACGGTATTCCCATGTTTTCTTTAACTCAGCACCATGATCTAGGTCAGGGGTCAGCAAACTTGACTCTCCAGAGGTTCCTGGACTTCGATTCCCAGAAGCCTTAATCAGCAGGTGCCCAAGTAAATACATCTGCTGATCAGGGCTTCTGGGAAATGAAGTCCAGGAACATCTTGAGAGTCAAGTTTGCTGACCCCTGATCTAGGCCAAAAGGAGGAGCAATTTTGTGACTGGTACTGTTAAATGGTGAGGAATCAGAAATACTCTAAAGATCTCCCCCCCCCCCCCAAAAAAAAAAAAAAAACCAAAACTTAATGGTTGCAACCTACGGTCCATGGCCTGGCCCACAGCACCATTTCATGTGGCCCACTGCTGCCACACCCGGAAGTGGAAGAAGACGTATATATATCAGCCATAAATGTGCCCATGGGTGTCGTAAACGCAGAAGTGGGCACATTTACTTCTGCTTCCGTGGGTGTGGTCCAGCCTTGCTCAACTGTCCAGGGGGCGTTGTCAGGCCCGCAGCATTAAAATGTTGGGAACCCCTGGTTTAGAATCCCGGTTTGGAACTACAACAGACAGAACTGAAACAAGTAACCCTTCCAAATTCCCAGATCATGGATAGGAAAGCAGTGAGTCTCCAAAGGTTGTTGGATTCCAAAGTCCATCAGCCCAAGATAGCTTAGCCACAGGTTAGGAAGGGTGGGAGATGTAGCCAACAACATCTGTAAGACCAGAAGTACTCCAGAAAAACCTGTTGCAGATTAATTTGTAACACAGTGGTATTATTGGGCTGAAATTAGGAGGCTGCTGAGCAAACCTAAATGGTTTCCTGGGAAGGGAAGGATTGAAAAGCAGTGCTTGAAAGTGACACCAGCTAGCATTGACATTTAGGAACCAGAAAATCTCAGCTTGCGGTGCAAATGAATCACATAAGTCATGGAAATGTGGCACCTTGTCCTACTGGGCTGATTGGCTTTTTAAACACTGATGTACTAAAGATCAGCTTGTTAGGCCACGCTCCCACTAGTGTCACAGACAGAATCATTCCGTTGCTTCAGCCTCTGACTCTCAAACATTTATGAGTTGCTCTTGATATAGGGAGGGCTGGAATAGTGAGGACTTTCAAGGCTGATGTTCAGGTGATCTTTAAAATGTCATGGCTGAGTGCTTCAGCTGCAGTGAGAGGCCCTTGAGCCTGCAAGTGAGGCAACAGCTGAGCCAGTCTCTTGATGTGTAAGGTGGGAATGAAATGCTAAGTGAAAAAACATGGGGGAGGAGATTGGAGCCTTATCATCCTTTTAAAAACATACACACAATTAGGCTGATCAAAAATGTAGATTTGCAAACAAGTGTGCTAATTGGCACAGATGACAGACAGTCAATCTACCCCTGCCATAACACTGTGCTGTTATGACACTTTTTTTGACAGAACTTTGGGTCCTACCGCAATGAGGTGAAGACAGGGCCAGCCCTACCATTAGGCAAGGTAAGAAGACCACTCCACACATCAGATGCTGCAAACAGCGGTGGCAGTTCCTGGTCCTCATACTGCTGCCTCAGATATTGTGAATGATACAATTCCAGCACTAGTCCATTTAGCTTGAATATATGGACTTGGGAAGGAGATGTCATCTTGGCTTTAGCCTCAGGTGTTCCAGCAGGTGAGAAACGTAAGGGACAGTGGGGCTAACATTCTGGTCACCTTTTTATAACACAATTCCCAGAATCTCCTTGCTTGAAGTTTGTCCCTAGCGTGGATGTGGTGGATCTGGAGTTGATTGGATCGCAGTCTGGCCATGTTATCTGGGATTGGTTTGATCCAGTTGTCCTTGAGGAAGTGGACAGGTTCCTTGGATCTATTCCCGTCATCGCTTGTTTATCAGATCCTTGTCCCGCCTGGTTGGTCAAGGCATCTAAGGCGGTGAAAAGTAGTTGGGTCGGAGCAATAGTCAACGCTTCCTTGCGGGAGGTGGTGTTTTCTGCACCTTTAAAACATGCTTTGGTGTACTCCCTCCTGAAAAAGCCAGCGCTTGACCCAACAATATTGGTCAGCTATTGGCCTGTTTCCAACCTCCCCTTTTTTAGGGATGGTCTTAGAAAAGGCAATGGTGCAGCAGTTGCAGGGGGTTCTGGATGAAGCGGATTATCTGGACCCCTTTCACTCAGGATTCAGGCCCGGATATGGTACTGAGTCTGCATTGGTCGTGCTGTTGGATGATCTCTGGTGGGGGCGGGACGGGGCTCATCCCTCTGTCCTTGCTCTTCTTGACCTCTCAGTGGCCTTCGATACCGTCAACCACAGTATCCTTCTGGGACAGCTCCAAGGATTGGGGATCCAGGGTACTGTGTGGTCCTGGTTTGCCTCATTTCTGAGGGACCGGGCCTAGTCAGTTTATTTAGAGCAGTGGTGCCCAAACTAAGGCCCGGGGGCCGGGTGCGGCCCCCGACGCCAATTCACCTGGCCAGCAAAGCCCTCGTCGCTCCTGGAAGCGGAAGTAAAATGTGCCCGTACGGGCGCGTTTTACTTCCGCTTCCAGGAGTGATGAGGCCTTTGTGGGCCTGGTGAATTGGTGTCGGGGGCCGCATCCGGCCCCCGGGCCTTAGTGACTGGCTCCCTGAACCACATGATTGGCCCATGGCCCAAAAAGTTTGGGCACCCCTGATTTAGAAGATGAGATGTCCAGCCCAATGCCTCTCCAGTATGGGGTTCCTCAGGGCTTGGTCCTCTCACCTCTTTTATTTAACATTTACATGAAGCTGCTGGGAGATATCATCCATTCCCATGGGGTGAGGTATCATCAGTACGCTGATGATACTCAACTGTACATCTTGGTCTGTGGTGATCCCAGTGATGCAGTCTGAGTCCTATCCAGGTGTCTGGAGGCTGTTGGGGTCTGGATGGGGGACAATGGGCTACAACTGAATCCCGGCAAGACTGAGTGGCTATGGGTCAGGGGCCCTGTGCTATCTTGGGAGCTACCATCTTTGGTCCTGGATGGGGCTATTTTGCCCTAAACAGACCCGGTGCATAATCTGGGGGTCCTCCTGGACTCACGACTCCTGCTTGAAGAACAGGTGGCAGTTGTGGCCAGGAGGGCTTTTGCACAACTTTGTGTTATACGCCAGTTACGCCCACTCGTAAATCAGGACACCTTGCTCATGGCCACACACGCTCTGGTCACCTCCAGACTTGACTAGTGCAATGCGCTCTACATAGGGCTGCCCTTGATGACCATTCGGAGGCTGCAACTGGTCCAGAATGCAGCTGCTTGGGTGGTGATGGGGTGCAGGCGGTATGCCCATGTGTCGCCACTGCTTCAGGAGCTGCACTGCAACCAGTGCAGCTCCTGAAGCAGTGTTAGTGGGCCAGGATACTTAAGAGAACGCATCACCCCAAGAACATCTGTCCATCCCACTAGAGCAGACTGGAGAGGCTTTCTAGTTGTTCCATCTGCTAGAGAGGCATGTCTCTCTAGCACCAGAAAGAGGGCCTTCTCAGTGTTTGTTCTGGCCCTATGGAACCTCCTGCCAATTGAGCTCTGTCTCCAGACGGAGTTTATTTATTTATTTATTTATTTTTCAATTTATATACAGCCCTACTCGGTAAAACCAGAGTTGCTGCCCTTCAGGAAAGGCCTAAAACCTGACTGGCAAAGCAGGTGTGGGGCACCAATAACATGGTGGCCCCCACCTGCTGGCTGATCTAGGAAGAACACTCTCTCTCTTTTAATCAGTAAGGGTTGGGGTAATTTTGATAGTCGTTTTTAATGGGTTTTTTATAGGTTTTAGAGTTTTTAACTGTGATGCTAGTTTTTATTCTTTGTGTGCCGCCCAGAGTCTTTTGAGTTGGACAGCAATATAAATCACAGAAATAAATAAATAATAAACCAACATAATGAGTAATCTATGCTAAGTGAGAGGTTCTTGCATTCACAAGACTTAATGTTTGCAAGGTTTGATGGCCTTAAAGGGGGGGGGGGGTCTTCACTTCCTTCCCTATCTGTAGGGATTACAAAGAGGAATATCTGACTAGGGCTGCAGCCTCCTGTAAGGCAAGGCTGGAAAAAGGTAAAGGTCACCCTTTGTTTGAAAGCCAGTCGTATCCGACTCTAGGGTTCAGTGCCCATCTCTGTTTACAGCCAAAGAGAGTGCTGTCTGCGTCTGCACATGTTTGCATGGACATGTGGCAGGCATGTGTAGATACCAGAGTGCACGGAACACTGTTTACCTTCCCATCAAACTGGTACCTATTTATCTACTTGCAATTTCTTGCTTTCGAACTGCTAGGTTGGCAGGAGCTGGGACAGAGACAGAAGCTCATACCATCGTGCAGTACTCAGGTATTGAACGGCTGTCCTTCCAGGTAGTGTCTTAACCACTTGAGCCACTGTAGTCCCTTGAGACTGGAGAACCCGGTGGCTTTCCCAATGTTGTGAAACTCTTCCCACTTTGACCACCCACTTCAACCACTGTTGCATGCAGGGACAGGCAAATAGACTGATATAGCAGAGCAATTGCTCCTTGTTCTGCACTGATGTTCTAACTTGGCCTCTATATCTAAAGCAGAATCTGTTAATGACACCATTATGAACTGGCCTCAGCAACTTGTGAGCTGTAAAAAAAAAGATTTTTTTTAACATCAACGTAAATTATTCTTATAGAGAGCACTACCAGAATTTAGGACTTCAGAACTTTAGAATTTCTATGTGTTTGAATTTACAGTCAAACCTCACATAAAGAGTGTTTCACTTAAAGAGTAACTCGCTTAAAGAGCAGAATTTACTCTGAATGTTCGCTTCGCTTAACAAATAAAACCAAACAAAAAACTCACTTAAATAAATCGGGGTTCGCAATCCCCCTCACAATTGGTCACTTACAATGGTGTTTCACTTAAAGAGCAAACTTGCTTAAAGAGCAATCCTGTGGAAGGCATTATGCTCTTTAAGAGAGGTACAACTGTATTTTTGTTTCCAATTATGAGCTGAATTTCATCTTAAAAGAGAGGTTTGGATGATGGTGAAGGAGAGATGGGGAGGTGTAAAGGTTTCTTAAACATTGAAAAGCGGGTGTGAAGCCAGAAGCTTTGGAAACTACTGGTACACCTCAAAACCAATGACTGCAATTAGTGCAATTTATATCACATTTATCAAAACTTAAATAGTACATAATTGCACATGCCATGGGCAGCTGTTGTCCCTCTGAACATGTTCACATTTAATTCCCACTAACCCCACCCCACCCCTAGCTAGCCAACAGCAAAAAGATTGCCACTAGGCAGGTTCAAAACATTTAAAGAGTTAAAAATTCCCAGTCTTGATGTTGTTGCTATATGCTGTCAAGTCATCTCTGATCTATGGCAACCTATGAATAAATGTTCTGGCCTTCACAGCCCTGCTTAGCTCTTGAAAAATTAAGTCTATGGTTTTCTTTAAGGAGTCAAAACATCTCACATATGGTCTTCCTCTTTTCCTGCTGTCTTTAACCTTTCCTAGCATTATTATCTTTTTCAAAGAGTCTTTCCTTCTCCTGATATGCCCAGAGTAGGACAGTCTGCTTTTCATTATTTTTGCATCCAGAGACAATTCAAGCTTGATTTGCTCTTGGATTCAGTTATTCATCTTTCTGGCAGTCCTGGATATCTGAAGAATTCCCCTCCAGTGCCATATTTCAAACAAATAATTTTTCTTTCCTTTCATCTTTCTTTACCAGCTTTCAAACTCATATGTGGCGACTGGGATCAATAAATTAAAGATTCTACCTACTTTAATCCTGAAGCTAAAAACAAATTAGAAGAATGAGCCCCTTAACGAGCAGTTTTAACAAATCCCATTTATTTTAATGGGAAAGATTTGAAAGTGTTTTGCTTTGGCTGGATCATACTCAAGCCTAGGAATTCAGCTATACAAACAACGCCCACTGTAACTCTTCTACACACCTCTTCTATGCTTCTCCTGGTACCAGGCTATCATTTATAGAATAGTGGGGACTTGTACTATCCTAGTATCAACTGTATCATTTTTATGTAGTTACATGGTTAATTTTATTATCTATTTCCTTTTTCAGCAAACTGAAATAACAATTGTGAAATATTACATAGAAAGGCAGTTTAATGCATTGCATTAAGATGGTCTTGTGACCTTTGCCGAGGTTTTTTTAAAGCTTGTGTTTCCAAAGGAAGCACAGGTGTGTGAACAAGTACATATTTTTGCAGTAATTTGTTTGCTTATTTCTTATATTTCTATCCTTGCTTTTCTCAAATAACAACTTTGTGTCAGAAATAATTCTGGGTTGAAAAGATTTTTGCTGGAGAAACTCCGCTCAGGGGACAGAATGAGGTTCCTTTCATGTCCACAAGATCTTTTCCCACTAAAGTGGTCCCTATTTATCTACTTGCAATTTCTTTCTTTCAGTTTACTAGGTTGGTAGGAGCTGGGACAGAGATGGGCGCTCATTCCATCATGCAGTACTTGGGTCTTGAACTGCTGACTTGCCAATCTGCCACCTAACAAGGCAAGCTTGTGTGTGTGTGTGTGTGTGTGTGTGGGCGCGCGTGCGCGTGCGCACGTGCGCCCTTGACTAAGCTTTATAACCCATACATCAACTTCACAAAAGACTGAATGTTCTTGACTCATTTTGCAGGTGACAGTGTATGAGGGACAATAGCTTGTTTAAGGCCACCCCGTGACTCATGGCAGAGATAAAATTACAACTGGTTTTTATGAAATGCCTTTCTACATGCTGTTATTTAGAAATAAGCACCTTGGACAAAAATGGGATTTACTTCTGCGTACACATGCAAAAGAGCAGACTTTTAGTCACTAAATTACATTAATTCTTGCAAATCTTCCTTCCAAAGGACAGTAATGGGGAAGATGTCTTTGACAGAGAATCAAAGATTTGTTTAGTGATATACTTGAGAAGACAGGATAATAGTATGCACGCCAGCAGATGTCGGAAGCCGTGAGTACTACTAGTAAAGACAAGCAGAAAACGACAAAAGAAACAACCAAGATCACAGGAAAGGGCAGAAAATAGCACAGCACACAAATGGTGACAGGATCAATGATGCTAACAAATCTGGCAGTAAGGGAAAAAGTCCCTAAAAAGGTAAAAGAAACGAGATTAAAAACGACTAGAACATTTCAGCTTCCCTAAGTGCCATTGTCCCTCCTCACACACGTGCCATTTCAGTGCCAAGAGAGAAAAGTGCAAACCTATGAATACTGATTACGTCCATCCCCTTTCACTAATCTTTCCCCCTTGCTGCACATGATCCTTATTGACACTTTTGTAAGTCCACTGATAATGATCCCAAAATGCGGAAGCAATATTGGTATAGATTCATGCCATTCAAAATGTATGCCTCTACACCAGTGGTTCCCAACTTTATTTTCGCCATGCCCCACCTAAGCATCTCTAAAATCCTGATCTCCCCCCCTTGACATATAATTCTTATTATTCAAAAAGTGAACTCCTACTCAGATGGAAGAAGCCTGAAAGGCCATTAACTTGTGTCAGGGCAAAATTTATGCCCTGGTTTTAGCCTCATCCAAGATGGAGATTTCAGTGTGGGGGGAAACCTTTTAAAACATACCAGAGGGATTGAAATGTGTTAACATGCTGGCCTTGTGGATTGGAAGAGATGGAGCCTAATGTGTGATGGACATGTTATACTGTATGATCATTGGCTGGATTCCTTTAGGGGAATGGCATGGAGGTGGACCCTGAGGGAGGAGATATAACCCAGAGGAAGAGGGCAAGACGATCCAATGCTTTGAGCTAAGGGTGAACTGCAATCATGTAGGTGCTTAAGCCAGAAGGGGGCCCCTGGGCTTTCCTATCTGAGCCACTTTCTTTATTTTGATGTGCTTTCTGAACTTTGGATAAACTTTCATCAGTAACTTACTCTGATTACGATACACTTTTAAAATACCTGAAGATGCCTGGAGTGTTTACTTGGCTCAACACTACCTTATCTACGCTAATCTAATTACAGTACAATAAAACCTCTACATACAATTCCACCCCCCACCCCCGTTCCACGAGGTTATTTGTATCTCAAAAAATTTGTACAGTACCTGTATGTCAAAAACACATTGCATTACCAGAAGAGGACACTGGATGTCACCACATTTTTTTGTATGTCGAATTTTTCCTATTAAAAATGTGTACAGTACAATATGTTGAATTATTTTTTAGCCAGGATTTCTATTTGTATGTTGAATTTTTTGTAAGTCAAAACTTTTGTATGTCAGGGTTCCACTGTACCTGGGTTGCTTAGCCAGGACGGTGGCAGATCATTAGCAGGAAGCAACCACTGGTGGGCAAGAAGACCGACTTGTGAGTAAACCCATTTCCTGGCAACTTGGTCTAAACATTCTTTAATTGCCCACCTTAAAAATCAAATTGCCCCCCTGCGGGGCATGTTCCCCATTGGGAAACATGGCTCTATATGCTTTCTGGTTTTTAAGTGCTATGTATTAAGTACCGCCACAGCATTAAGCACCAAGCAATAAAGTAGTCATCAAAAAACTCAGATAGTTGAGCTAATCCATTTCTCACTATCAGATCTAGAGCTGGTATGGTTGTAATACATATGGAGACCTCACAAAAGAGCTAACGATACCTGCCTCCAGTGCACCACATTATCTACAAACAAGTAATGATAACTGGTTAACCCAAACAAGAGGTAAACAGAGACAGCATTCAATTGATCAATTGACTGACCCACCAATCAAGTACCAATTGCTTATTTAATTGGGGATAGAATATTTCTCTACTCCACTAAACCATGGGTGAAATTCTGTTGCTCAGCATAAGTTGACTAGGGAAGGCCCACTAAATCAGTGGGGATTTTGGTGAGTCAACCAACTACAGTAAAAGTTAAAGGTCACCCTTGCTCAAAAGCCTGTCATATCCAACTCTAGGCTGGCGGGGCATGTGTGGGGAGTGGGCCAGATAGCCAACTCGGTCGCCTGGCTCTTTTAAATATTCCACCTCTCTCCTCGGTGTTTTTAACTTGAATTTTAATTTTTATGTATGTTTTAATTGTTTTTAGTTGTAAAGCCGCCCTGAGTCTTCGGAGGAGGGCAGGGTACAAATGAAATAAATAAATAGTACTGATTTCTGTTTATAGCCAAAGACCCAGCACTGTCTACATCTGCAGACATTTCCGTGAACATGTGGCAGGCATGCCTAGTGCACGGAACGCTGTTTACCTTCCCACCAAAGTGGTCCCTATTTATCTACTTGCAATTTCTTGCTTTTGAACTGCTAGGTAGGCAGGAGCTGGGACAGAGACAGAAGCTCATACCATCGTGCAGTACTCAGGTATTGAACTGCTGACCTGCTGCCTTCTAGTCAGCGTCTTAACCACTTGAGCCGCTGTAGTCCATAACTCCTCTAAGTTCCATTTATTCAACTGCACTCCTCTAGCTGCGACTTACTTTAGCGTAGTAGTTAAAGTAGGGCCATTTGAATCAATGGAACCTATGGAGGAGCTGACATACTAAATCCCCACTAACTAACTCTAGTGTGACCTAATATGCTGTGATGGAATTTCAGCCATTTAGTAAAAAAAGATGAGGAAAGTTCCTTTCCCATACTATCAAAACAAAGACAATAGAAAGCCTTTGGGGCATCTTTTTACTAGGCACAAGGCTTCATGGATCAAAGTCTGCTTCTTCAGATGTGTCTGAAGAAGTGGCTTTCAGTAATGTTCCCATTTTGGTTAACCAAGCATGTTTAGGGCAGAATTTATTAATTGCCCAGGCAAAATCTAGGAAAACTAGAAAAGTATACTGTACTTAGAAAAAAAACCAGCAACAAAAACAATCCCTATAATTCCCAGAAGTAAAAGAAACAGAAAAATATATGATTATTAAGACTCTGCTAGTTTAGATACTGAAGGTATTTTGTTATTAAGCATCCATGCTACCTGACATACTTGGGGGCTCGAGAGAGGCAAGTCTTTATCATCACTAAGGGCTTCTGTCTTCTTACATACCATGTTAAATAACAGTTAAGCATATCTGGAAACCACTCATAAGCAACAGAGCAAGAAATAAATGTGGCTGCAGATTTCAGGGGCAGCAGTACCATAAAATCATGTGATTCAGAGTACAGCTTGGAAAATATTACTTCTTTGGATCACACCTCCCAGCTTCCCACAGTCAATAGCCATAATGTTTTAGAGATTCTTCTCAAAGATCCAGCCAAATGGGTACACCTCTTCTGAATATATTCTTCTTCTTCAAGTACCATATCCAATTCCGTATATCAGCTATCCTCATGGTGATCAGCCATGAAGATTGTACTGGGAGTAATGTAATTCAGTGACCTTCCATTTGCCTTCCGTATCACAGTGTGATACACATACCATTGATTCAGTTCTGTGAGTCACTTTCTGCTCCTAAGCCCTTTTGGCACACAAAATTCTCCTCAGCCCGAGGCCAGTACTGATGAAGCTACTGCCCTCCATATCAAGATGGATTCAAGTGGGATTTAATCCACTTGAGGACCATCACCCTTCCCTGTGGACTTCGCCACCCAAGGCTTTTAGTTCTCAGGGTTGTCATGTTGAGTTGCTGGCAGTATGGTCTACTCTGTTACCATAGCAAGATAACCTGGACAGATTTGCCTAAATACATTATACAGTGGATCCTTGCTTAACAAATTTAATGCATTCTCCAGGATCTTTTGTACTATGAAAAAATTGTAAAGCAAATTCCCCATAGGAATGCATTGAAACCCAAAATTTGTTAACTAAAATGCAGTTTCTCATAGGAATGCACTGAAAACCAATCAATCCGTTCCAAATAAAATTTGCTAACTGAGCCACTATTTTCTATGGATTTCCTTTTGTTGTGCGATTTTTGTGTTAAGTGAGCCGCTTGTTAAATGAGGTTCTACTGTACCTGGAAACCCCTGGAAAGGGTCTCTGTATGATGGAATTGACTTGAAAACACACAATTCGGAGGGGGACGCCAACAATAATTACTTATCCAACCTCTGACTTACTGCTAAGAGAAGTTTTTGGTGAAAGTTTAAAATTTAGAATAATGGCTTCTGTAAAATGGATTGGGTACGTTTTCTTTCTTTTTTAAAAAGAATAATCTGATTATAGCAATCAGATCTAAACTCAGCTACCTGAATAACTGTCTGAAAAGAACAGCTTGATCAAAGAGAAAGGATATAATGTTATTTCAAGTGGCTTGAATTTAACCTCAGGATTGCCTGTATTCTAAAATAACTGCATCTGAAGTAAGTTAAGCATGCAATATAGGACCCAATAATGGAGGTGGCCACTCTTCAGCTAATGCAATATGAATTAGATTTTTAAGACAATGCCTTATTTCTAGAGCTATGTATCAGATATATTTTTCCTTCTGGTTAAGGTTTAGAATGCACAACTTGCATTCCAGTATGCTTTGCTTCTCATTGGATAGAAATGTTGAGTAGCCAATACTATTTGATTTGAGAGACATCACTTACATCTAATGAATAGTTGTGGTTAGAAACAGGATTTTTTCAGGGCTGTGGAGTTGGTAGATAAATGTGGAGTCTGGGTCGGAGTTGAGGAGTCGGAGGAAATTTCGGGTACCTGGAGTCGGAGTCAGAAGTACACAAAACTGAGGGGTCGGGGTAGGAGTTGGAACATTTGTCTACCGACTCCACAGCCCTGTTTTTTATGAGTGATATCCAAAAAGCAAAGAAGAGACACATTTAAAAAGCACATTTACTTATTTTTTACATCAATATCCCACCTTTTTGCCCCCCAGGATCTCCCACCCCCACCCCACTATGCCTCTACAAGAGTTAATCCATTTTAATGTGCAGTTTGCTCAAGGCAAGTTAGAAGCAAACACTGTTATTACCAAAGTTATTTGTGATAATGAGCAGATCTGCAGAGCAGATCCAAGTGGTGGCACAGAAAACAATTTAAGAGCTGGCTTAGATATTAGATTAAATGCACAGATTGGTGTTTTAGTGACGTATTTCCCATCCTCCCCAGAATAGGCCATCTACTGCAATAGAAGATGGACAGTCCAAACCCTTCCAAATGAATTTGGATTCTGATCTCAGTCAGCAGGGATCCCAAGAGATGATGATGCAAGAGAGAGAGACCCAGAGGTTTCATCCCTGGATTATCATAGATAACAGGGCAACTTGAGATGAGTTCCTGTCAAAGCTGGGGAAAGTTACTTTTCTGACTACAACTCTCAGAATCACCCAGCCAGATTCCAAGACACAACAAATCCCAAAGTATGGAAACCTTTCCCCCCCCCCCCGCACTCCCAGAAGCCAGTTTCAATGGCAGCAATAACGAATGGATCATTCCTATGATGATAGCTAGTAGTCATGTCATGTTGCATATACGTTTAGGCAACACAACCATTCTCTTACCCTCTCTTGCTAATCCCACATCTAAAGTATGGCACTAAAGTATGGTAATATACCAAGAGATACTGGGAGTTCTCCTCTTATAGGAATAGACTAGGCAATTCATCCTTATGGAGACATTCAAGTCTTTAAAGGTAAAGGTCGGCCTTGCTTGAAAGCCAGTCGCATCCAACTCTAGGGTTCAGTGCTCATCAGCCAAAGAGCCAGTGCTGCCTTTGTCTGCAGATGTTTCCATGGTCATGTGGCAGTCATGACTAGACACTGGAATGCACAGAATGCTGTTTACCTTCCCATTGACATGGTGCCTATTTCTCTACTTGCAATTTCTTGCTTTCAAACTGTTAGGTTGGCAGGAGCTGGGACAAAGACAGGAAGCACACTCCATCACGCAGCACTTGGGTCTCAAACTGCTGACCTTCCAGTTGTCAAGCTCACCATCTTAACCACTAAGCCACCGTAGTCCCTTACAACACAGCAAACATTCATGTGGGATTGACTCTTAGAACATCTGTCAGAATGGGTATCAATGCAGCCCTAAAAGATACCTCACATATGCCAGTAAACACAGTAAGAGTTGTATCAGTGGCCCCAATTAAACACCCCCCAGGTTTTTCAGACTAGTTGAGTCAAGTCAGATCGGCACCATATACACCAAAGGAGATATCTCTGGCTTCCACAATACAAATAAGACAGATGGTGAAACTTTCACAATTTCACCAACAAGCAATGATCTATGAGTGGGGTTGTAGCCTAGCCTGCTCTCCACATGAGAACATCATAATGAAATGGGAAGCCCCACCTTCTCTCGCTGTGAGAGCCATTTCCCAATTTTCTGTGAACACTGCTGATATTTCCCTTGCATTCATCTAACTGAGACAAAAAGTACCTTCAAAGAGGAAACCAAGTCAAGGCAACAGGACTCAGGAAACTGGCAAGGCAGTTCTTCGCCTTTCCACTCAACTCACATTACTCTCTTCTCAGGGGCTGGTGCCACCCTCTTGCCCACCTGTTCCCTTCCTTACTAAGACTCATTCATACAGTTTCTCCACGCCTAGGTAGTGCTGCACCACAAGGCATTCAGCTGCCACACAATGCTCACACTGGATCTCATTTGAGCATTCAATCACAATAGCAGGGGTTTTGAGCAGTTCTGGAAAGTGTGGAAGACAAAAGGTGACACAGGCTGAGCCTGGCACACAGCAGACAGGGAAAGCCCCTTGCACACTGCAGCAGAGGAGGACATCAAAATGGGTGGACTTGCCATGGGATTGTGTGAATTTGAGAAAAGCTAATTCAAGCTGCTGAACTCCCTTTTTTTAATAGTTCAAGATATTTTACACAGGGGTGGCAGCAGGCAGAAGCCCCAGTATGTTTATACCATCCATCCATAACATGGCATTCTCCTAATGTGCCAGACTACAACAACCATCATCCCACGTCATGTTGGCTGCAGTGATGGGAATTGTTGTCCAAACCATCTGGAGCATGCCAGGATGAAAAAGGCTCTTTTTTTTTTTACACAACCCAGATTTTTTCCCCTCACATTTTCTCCCTGCAAACATGACTACCAAACATGTGTAGGTTTGAATGGGAGGAAAAGACCACATGAAGGAAAGAAAGCTTCGGTGGCCAGTTTAAGTACAGCAAGGTTAGAGTTAAACCACAGTTCATCTGGGGTTCAATAATTGGTAAGTCAAGGCTTCTCAAAGCAGCCAGAAGGCAGGCGACAGTGAAGTTATTTTGATCAGTGCCCAAAAGTACCAAAGGAATAGGGTCTTGAAGCCTTAGTAATTACATGTATGTTGTTCAGTCGCACAGTCAATTCCGACCCTTTGTGACCCCATGGACCACTGTCCGCCAGGCACTTCTGTCCTCCACCATCCCCCTCAACTCGCTCAGCTCTGTGCCCATTGTCTCCACAATACCATCTAGCCATCTCATTTTTGTATACACCATCCCATAGTGCTTAGTGCACTCTCTGGGCAGTTTACAAGTCAATTAGTATTTTGGCCCCAACATACTGGGTACTCATTTTACCGACCTCGGAAGGATGAAAGGCTGAGTCAATCTTGAATCTCGGTCAGGATCGAACTTATCCCTGCCTTGCAACCAACGGAACCCCATCCAAACGGCCCTCCCCCATCTCTCCACCGTGCATTCTATAAAATAAAAATAAAATTTCTGAGATCATGTATAATTTGACTCTAAATATTACAAGGGAGTTATGTTGGAAAACCTCATATGTTGGGGTGTTTCTAGTAGGCACACACGCATTTCTCCCACTTTTTGCCCGCTGAACACAGATACCGTATCTCCATTTCAGGGACTGCCAACACTCGCTAGAGTAGCTCTTAAGTTTTTCATACGGCCACAAAAATCCGCCCCGTGGTGATTGGGATGCACACCCGAACCCATGTTCCTCCAAACCTATTCAGACTTTCACCGGCACCCACTCAGCCCCAACAGCCCACCACCCGCAGGATCCTGCCCTGGGTCCGTTTGCCCGTCCGCTTGGGAAGACCTTTAGCCCGTTTTGCAAAGGAATGCCAAGCGCTTTTCTTTCCAAAGAGCAGCGGAGGGGAGGGGAATTCCCGTTTAATAAAAGATTTGGCTTCCATGGCTTACCTAGTGCTGGTCTTGGAAGCCCTGGCTGGGACTTTATTCTGGCGCTGGAGCAGAACCGGCGCGGGTCCGTGGTTTCAAAAATAGGGGGGGGGGGAGATGAATCTCGATGCGATCCAGTCGGGTTAAAGGAAGAAATGAGAGCGGCGAGGAAGGCGCTGGAGGGGCGGTGAGCCCGATCCACAGGATCCCCGCCCGACCGCGAGTAGGGATCCCCGCGGAAGGGGAGGCTTTCCGAGCCAATGAGCACGGGGCGGATTTCTACGCGTGGATTCCGGGCAAGCCCCGCGCGGATCTCCGTCCGGGAAGAGCCAGCCCTGCCGCTGCGACGACGCCCGCGTTCTTCATCCTCCTCCCGGGCGGAGCTCGACGGGCTGACCCTCCCGTCGTGGGGAGACTCAAGAGGTTCCCTCCTCTTCCCCTGCCTTGGCGCCCCGGTCCCCCCAGTCCCTTGGGCTCAGCCCGAACCCGGGCGCCCTCTGCGCCACCCGAGCGGCCCCCGACGCCTCTCCGCCCCCGAGCCGCTTCCTGCCGGCATAGGGGACGAGGAGGAGCAGCCGCTGCCCTTGGCGCGCAGCCCTGCAGGCCCGGAGCGCCACGGCCGCATCCCCGGCCAGGCCAACCCGCCCAAGCGCCCGGCCAGCCTCGCCTCTCTTCCGTCTCACCAGGCGAAGGTCAGGCGGGGAAGGGGGGCGGCGGCGGCAGGAGCGAGCGTCGCAAGGGCTGGTGGTGGATGGACGTCCAGCCCGGAGTCGCCTCCTCAGGAGCAGGAGAGGCGGAGAGTCTGCCAAACACACACACACACTCACACACAAACACACACCGGGAAAGAGTCGGGGGCGGAGGGCGCGCGCATGGGAACAGCCAACAAACGCGCACAAAACTCCTCCCGGGAGCTCGAGAAACGCCGGGCTCGGCTCGGCTCTGTCCCGCCCTTTGCCTCCGCTTCTTCGGGTCCTGACATGGGGGGCGGCGGCCTATGGCTGCTGGCTGAGAAGGCAAAGGTCTCCCTTGCTCGAAAGCCAGTCGTATCCGACTCTAGGGTATATTGCTCATCTCATCACACAGCCAAAGAGTCAGCGCCGTCTGCGTCTGCAGACGTTTCCGCGCACGGAACGCTGTTCTCTTCCCTGCCCAAGCGGTACCGATTAAGCTACTTGCAATTTCTTGCTTTCGAACTGCCAGGCGAGCAGAAGCTGGGATAGGCGGCGGGAGCTCACTCTGTCTCGAACTGCCGACCTGCCGACCTTCTGGTTGTCAGGTTCAGCGTCTTAACTACGAAGCCACCGCAGTTCCTAGGGAAGAAAGGTCCAGGGCAAAGCTGCTGCCTGGGGGGTGATAAATCCTACGCGCTCGCCCGAAGCTGCGGGGCTGTCGCTGCCGCCGCCTCTCCTGCAGTCTGGCAGGCAACGGAGCTCGGCGAGGCTGGGGCTCTCGAGTGAGCCGCTGTGCTGCTTCGGAGCCAAAAGGCGGAGGAGGGGGGGAGAGGCACGCCGTGAATTAAAGTGAGTTGGTCAGCGCGGCCACTCCTGCCACGGAGGAAGGACGGGTGGGAAGAAGAAGAAAAAAGCCGGCGGGAGGGATTCCTTGCCTTTCACATTGGTCGAAGGCTGGCCACGCCGAGGGGGCCGGGAGACCGCTACTGAGGGGCGGCAGGGAGGGACGCACTTCGGCCCCCAACATTTCGGGTCGAAGAAGGCACTCCCTTCCTCCCAGGCCGAGAGCCACTCGCCTTTTAGAAGCGGTTTCTCCCGCGTGTTTCACGGGCAGGTGTGAACGCGTCCCCCCCCACACACACACACACACCCTCCCCCTGTGGGTCATGGGACAGAAACCGTCAAAATGGCAGGCACGCATGTCTGGCCGGTGTGGGGCCTGCCTCCCCATGCGCGCTGCGGGAATCTCGCGCCAAAACGGCCCCGGACCCTGACTCGCCGTCGGCCCCCCCTCAACCCCCCCATTCCTGCACCAAGTTAATATGAAGCCTTCCTCGCTGGTGGTGATTTCGGAAAGGAGGGTTAATTATGCAAATACGAAACGTTTGTTGTACACGAGTCTGAGTCTGCTGACAACAGGATGGAACAAAAGCTCCACGGGCCACGTGTAGACACGGGAACACACACACTTGTGCACTCACTGTAGCAGCGAATATATGAGATTTCACTAGTATGAGCTGAAGTCCTTGGCAGAATGAAGGCCAGAAGCTCACTTTAAACAGAAGTGAGGCCAACCACAAAAATAAAAACTCACGGTTTTCCTGAGGGTTACTGCTAAGCCCAAGGAATTTAAGCCTATAAATAGCAACTCACCTCATTAGCCTCCAGTATTTTCTGGGAAGTACACCAATTGAGAGCAAGTGGATAGAGCAGGAGTTCTTAACCTTTTTATCCCCGGGGGCTGGGTCACGTTTCCTCAGACAGCTTGGGAGGCCGGATGGCCATTCTGTCCTTCCACCACATGGCACTTCCTGGTGTGGAGGTGGTGGTGGGCCACATGAAATGGTGCCATGGGCCGCATCTGACCCCTGGGGCGCAGGTTGAGAATCCCTGGGACAGAGTAAAATACAGTACTAGGATTCAAGAAACCTTGGTTTAAATTCTTGCTTAGTTATGGAAAACTCACTAGAGGGTTACAGTGGTAATGTAAATACAGTAAAGGTCTCCCTTGCTTGAAAGCCACTCACATCTGACTGAGGGTGCAATGCTCATCTCCATTTACAACCAAAAAGCCAGCCCTGTCTGTCTGCAGACGTTTCCATGGAATGATTAGTCACCAGAACACTGTTACCTTTCCTGCCAATGTAGTACCTATTTATCTACTGTCATGGCAAAGAACTACTGTAAAATATAATAAAATACCATGTGTTGGTCAAAGAGCTGCAGCAACAGGAGCTCTGCAGCAGAGGTAGAAGCAGTGACTACAAGAGCAGCAGATTCCCCCCACCTTCAAAATGGAGGCTGTCCACTGTAGTGTCTTTGGCATTGGCTCATGTGATGTCCCTTGTCTGCAGGTCTCTTTCAACGTCAAGGACCAAATTTTGCATGGTCTACCCCAGGGGTGCCCAAACGTTTCGGGCTGTGGGCCAGTCACGTGGTTCAGGAAGCTGGTCACTATGGCCTGGGGCCCGGATCCACCCCCCAAAGCCAATTCATCCGGCCCACAAAGCCCTCATTGCTCCTGGAAGCAGAAGTAAAACATACCTGTACAGCTGTATTTTATTTCCGCTTCCAGGAGTGACAAGGGCTTCATGGGCCAGATGAATTCGTGTTGGGGGCCAGATCTGGGCCATAGTATGGGCACCCCTAGTCTACCCCGTCTCTGCTTCCCCTCTGGTAAAGGTCGGCCTTGCTCAAAACCAGTCATATCTGATTCTAGGATTCAATGCTCATCTCTGTTTATAGCCAAAGAGCCAGCACTGTCTATGTCTGCAGATGTTTCCGTGGACATGTGGCAGGCATACCTAGAACACTGGAGCACACAGAATGCTGTTTACTTTCCCACCAAAGTGGTACCTATTTATTTACTTGCAATTTCTTGCTTTTGAGCTGCTAGGTTGGCAGGAGCTGGGACAGAGACAGGAGCTAACTCCGGTGTACAGTACTCGGGTCTTAAAATGCTAACCTGCCAACTTTCCAGTCAGTGTGTCTTAACCATTTGAGCCACCGCAATCCCACAAGGTTAAAAAAAACCCATTTTCTCAAAGGATGAGTAAACCAGAAGAAGTACCACGTGACCATCACTGGATTTAAACAACAACCAGTTGGAACTCTGATTATTTTAATAGTCTTCTACCATGTCTAGGTCAAACTAAACCACCAAAATGAAGCCATTTTTTGGTGAATTTATTCTTTAGTTCTTTTCTCCTGAACTAGTGTGAGAAAGATTAGCAAGCACAACAAGGGTGCTGTTGCCCAGGGTATGCCCAGCTGTGGTTCAAAAATACCACAATCTGCAAGGAGGCTCTTTCTCTGTACCCCATTTTAATAGTGAAGACATACCCTTAGACAGTCACTAAAAGAAAACGTGCCTGAAGAGAAAGATCTTTGTCTGATTGCAGTTTTGTTGTTCAGTCGCCCAGTTGATTCTGACCCTTTGTGACCCCATGGACCACTGCATGCCAGACACCCCTATCCTCCACCATCCTCCTCAGCCCACCCAGCTTTGTGCCCATTGAGAGACAGCAAAGACAAGATCTGCTGATTACTACCAGAAACATGTACCAATGAAGTTTTAATTCTGGCCAATGACAAAGCCAAGAAGATGGCAGTTCAAAGTTTGATCTGGACATGAAAGAAAGAAAGAAACAGTTAAATTTAACTTGCTTATTTCCTTTAATACCCACATCTTGAGACACTGGTATTTCGCTCAGATGGAGCAAGGCCTATCTCAGAGGATGCATTCTAGGCCTCATTTCGTGCTGCAATGGTTCTTAGGAGGAAACAGCCGCAATGTTTAATGAGAGTCATAGTCATATTGCACTTAGGGTTTCTCAACTCAGGTGTCCTTGGACTTCAATTCCCAGAAGCCCAAGTCAGCACACCTTCTGATTGGGGCTTCTGGGAATTAAAGGACAAGAACATCTGGGGCTCCAAGGTTGTATGCCCCTTAAAGAACAATAAAGCACAAGGAGCATTGTAACAGTCAGGAAGGCTCTTAGACTGCATATCACGGTTTAGCAGTCCATTCCCCTTGCTTCAGCTTTCTCCCCTGTTCACTGAACTGCCTGCCCTATTTATCAGGCCAGCTCTGAACTTCTGAAACTGTGGAGGAACCTTGGATTCTAACCAGTCAACTTGCCTTTTACCTGGCAGACACTTGCCAAATTCCAGCAAGTGGCAGCGAACTCACTTAATTACAGTGATCTCTAAATCAGGAGAGAGTAAAGCTTTATTATGTGGTAGCGTCAAAGGCATCTTGTGGCATTTAACTCTGTGTCTTACCCTTGGCAATAATCACAAGCATATGATGAAGAAAAGTGGTTTTATTGAAGCATAAAGTCCATTTCATCAAATACAGGATACAGAAATACTGTAGGTTCAAAATAAGTCTAATCAAAAATAGCAATAAGGAACACAAATCACGGTCACATTCCCCTTTATAAAAATAAGCAAAATCTAGCTATCTCTAAGTAATCATGGTTGGGATGTGGAAGCCTGCTGACTACCAGCGAACTCCAAGCTATAGAGAGCTCCAGAGAGAACTACGGTAACTCTCTATCCCTTGTGTCGATATATTAAACATGGGTTCTGACTAAGGTAATTTGAATTCAGCGAATCAAATCCCTTGCCCAACCACAACATAGTATGTTCTTACACTTTTCTGCCCAGTTTCCCAGAGACAGGATGTTGACACACTGGCACATTCCTCCCGTAGTGGGCAGAGATCTACACTCCCAGCACCTGCTTGATAAAAGAGCAGAGTAAGAACACAGAATTTTAGCATTTCTGCACATTTCTACACACACGCATGCACGCATGAGCTCCTTAACAGAAGAAACTATTTTGAAACATAACAACTCCATGATATGTCAGTACCATGACACTGCAAACCCTGAAGTAGCCATATGTGGCAAATATAGGTTACTGAAGGTGTGGGACTGTAGACTGGAATTCTCAAAGTTCTGTTTGAGGAATTTGTGGGGAATTATCTTACTTGGAGTCCCAGAAAATCTAAATGACATATCCCTAGTATAGAGCTGCTGTGGTGTAGTGGTTATGGTGTTAGACTAGGATTTGGAAGATCTTGGGTCAAGCATCTGCTAAGCCATAATACTCATTCGTTGACTTCTGCTTGGTCACTTTTTGTTTTCCTGACCTCCTTGCAAAATGGTTGTGAAGATAAAGTAAGGACAAAGGGAGCCATACACGCGGCCTTGAGCTCAAGTGGAGGAAAGGCAAGCTGTAAACAGCAACAATTATTTGTACATCCCTGATCTGCTCTGAGTTAGTGATGTGAACGTGTTGGTATTTGTATGTATCCACGTGCTAACAATATGACATATTCAGATGAAGCTCTCAGTTATTGTGAACCCAGAGGATTCATTCCAAATCCCACTGTAGAGCTGCAAAATGTTGCAGCTGGCTCTGACATTACCCTTCTGAAGAGGAAAGCACAAAGGCTGCCGGCTTAGCCTTTAGTGAGAGGTCATTGCCAAACAGCGGGAAAGTCAGTGGATTTTCACTTTGAGAATAGTTTGCCAAATTTCAGGTTTTAAATTATTTCTTTGCAACTGAAACCATCTGGTTCTTGGCAGGAGGTGTGGCAGACCTTTCTTTGGAGCCTGCAAAGGAGCAGAATCCCTTTAGTAGGACTATGCCAGTAATCAGCAATGGGTTTGTGAGAAGATTAAACTGTGGGCACAATCAGCCCTCCAGAGTTTGGTCTCTAGGAATTCTCCTCATATGCAGGCAGTGTGGCACTCGGAAACCAGGGCAGAATTCAGAGAGGTTTTTGACTTGGGCAGAGAAAATTTGGCACTAAGGACCTGATGTGAGAAGGAAAAGGAAAATGCAGCACCATTTGAAATGGTTGTGCCTGGATGTAAAGCAGTGATTCCCAAAATGGGACACACATGCTATAGGGCAGTGGTGGTGCACTTGGAACCCTCTCTGTGGGCACATGCACCATCATCCCAGCACAGAGTTGGAGTGCTTCCCAGTGGCGTCGCGCAGTCTTCAGCCGCCGGGGGCGAAGAACAAACTTGCCGCCCCCCCCAGCTCGCCGCTGCCGCCGCCCCCTCCCCCCGACCCAGGCAGAAGGTGCCCCCCAGGCAGAAGGCGATCGCGCGCTGCGCGCGATCCGTCCGCTCGCGCACGCGACCGCGCGACCCGTCCGCTCGCGCGCGCGACCGCACAACCCGTCCTCTCGCTCGCTGGCAGCGGCTTTCAGGGGGCGCGGCAAACTGTCCCCTCCCCACCCTTTTGCTGGCGAGAGCCCGGCTTGCGCTTCGCCGCTTCCAGGCGAGGAGGAGAAAAAGGGTTTTTATTTTAAGCGGACAATTCAAGGAGGGGCCCGGCTGGCCGTCGGGGGCTGTCCTGGCGGCGGCCCGCGTGCGCGCGCACGCTGCCCACCTCCTCCTGCCCAGCCAGCCACCAGGGGCTCCTCGCCACGGCGCCACCCACCCCCGACGAGCGCCCCGTCTCACGGCAAGTTGGGTGGGTGAGTGGGCGGGCGGAGGCGAGCAGCGTGCGCGCGCACGCGGGCCGCCGCCAGGACAGCCCCCGATGGCCAGCCGGGCGGGCGGACGGGCTCCTCCTCCGCCTTTAAAAAAACCCTTTTTCTCCTCCTCGCCTGCAAGCGGCGAAGCGCACGTGGGGCGCTCACCAGCAAAAGGGTGGGGAGGGGACATTTTGCCGCCCCCTGAAAGCCGCTGCCCGGGGCATTTGCCCCCCCCGCCCCCCCACGCTACGCCACTGGTGCTTCCTCCCTCTCCTGAGCACAAAGTTTGCCAGTGCTGGGCATGGGCCGGTTTGCCCCGGTTCATAGTAACAATCCGGGGGGGGGGGTCTTCCGTGGGTGTTAGTAACTTTCCCAGGAGACCACCCGGGGTGGTTACCTTTTTTTTTAGGTGACTGGTTCGGTCGCCTCTCCGGCTGCCCGACACTGCAGCCCAAAATGGCTGCTTTGTCAGTGTGCATGCGTTAAAATACCAATTATGCATGTGTGCCTCCAGTGCTCAGGCATCAATCGATATTTTAATGCATGCGCACTGACAAAGCAGCCATTTTGGGCTGTAGTGTCAGGCGGGCGGCTGTTGAGGCCCTCAGCAGACTCCTCGGAGGTGCAGCAGCGGTGGCAGACCTCGCTCGAGTTGCCCCATGTTGCACCGCGCACCACCGCCCTGAACCGCTATGCCGCTGCCACTCACTCACCACCGCTGCTCACCATGCTGCCAACGCACACCAATGCCACCACACAGCACCACCATTCAGACTGCCGCTCACCGCTTCTGTGCCATTGCACCAGGCCAGCCTGCAGTGCACCACCGGGCTGGGGTGGGCTGGGCCAGGTCGTGCCACCACAACAGGTCGCACCACTGTGCCACCGGGCCAAGCCACGCTGCCAGTTCAGGCTGTGCCACCAGTCCAGGCTGCACCACCACAGAGCCAGGCCGCGCCACCAGGCCACACCGCTGGGCCAGGCTGCGCCACACCGCTGCTGTTGCAGCCTGGTCCCCAGGGTAAGTGACTCGGGTTTGGGTTTGAGGTGGGTGGGTGGGTGGGTGGAATGTGTATTTTAATGTGTGCTTTTATGTGTTTTTTAGTCTATTTAATGTGTATTTTAATGGTTTGTTAAGTCTATTTAATGTGCATTTTAATGTGTGTTTTAATGTGTTTTATGTCTATTTAATGTGTATTTTATGTGTATTTTATGTGTTTTTATGTGTACAGTATTTAATTTGTATTTTTATGTGTACTGTATTTTATGTGTTTTTTAACTTTGGCTCCACCCACATCATTGGCTCCACCCATGATGTTGGCTCCACCCATGATATCATGACATTGGCTCTGCCCATGACATTGGCTCCGCCCACAGTTTGGTAGTAAAATTTTGGCTGCCCATCACTGGCCACGTCCCTTCACGGCGTAGATGGCAGCCTGTTGAGTTTGGGCACTTGGTCTCTAAAAGGTTTGTCATCACTGCCACGGGGGACTTCAATTCCCAGAAACCTAAGTCAGTACATTGGCTGATCAGTGCTTTGGAGAATTGACTAAGGCTTCTGGGAACTAAAGTCCAAAAACCAAAGGTTGGTAAACATTGGTGTAGAGGAACTTTTTACTCTGGGTGACATCTGTAGGTTGATTTAAAATTTCTGCAATCATCAGCACAAGATTAAATTATGTCAAGTAAATTTAAGAGGCTCTTTAGGATTAACCCCACTTTTATTTCATCTCCCCCCCTTACTGTTCTATTTGGAGGCTCCTTCATACTCTGAGGTCTAAAACAGTAATTTACTGAGGTTTTATATGAATTGTAGCATGACTACGAGGCCTAGGAAGGGTTACGTGAAAAGCAGTTGAAGCATATGGCAATAGAATCTTCTTGCATCTTGCCTCCTACCTAGCAGGTTCTCAGTCTCCTTCCTATATCATGACATCACTAATTTTCCCCCATATGATTTCAAATAAAAAAACAAAGCTTCCTTATATTAATTATGTTACCATTTGTGACATAAAGAGCTGAAACTACTGAAAACTGCATCCTATATTTGTTTCTGGCATTCAGCAAACAGATGGCCAGGTGGGATGTATCAACTAGCAGTTCTTCCTCAAACAGCACATTATAATTTCCTTATGTTTTATTGAGATGACTGGTTTTCAGAGTAGCAGGGCTATTTGTCTGCACATAAAACTAAAACAAAAAAAATGCTGCACTATCAAAACAAACAGGTTCATTTTGGTGTACACATTTGTGGATTACAATTCACTGCCAAAAAACATGTTCCTATAGTCTTTAGGCCATGTGTTTATATATAAAGATCACATAGTTGTAGAGGTGAAGATTAAGCGGTGTGGGATACAGACTCGGATAATGAACGTTCAGCAAAACAGTGGCATTAATAACAATGGTTACATAAATATCCTGGTAAAGGTGGAGTAGTCAGTTAATGTACATTATCAGCTAGTAGACAAAGCTTAGGTTGTCATCTTTAATGGTGATGCCTAATGACTTTTAGCTTTGAAGAATGAGCTAGTTGTGCTGAGGCCAAAGTCTTGCCAAAGAAATAATACTATTTTTTTTCTGGCTATACAGTGTACTGAAAACTGTAGAGAAAATATCATGCTAATATATAATAGTACACTAAAAAGGCCTGGCCTCTATTCAAGTCTCTGGAGTCACACTAGAATTTATATAACCCACTTTAGCTGTCTGCCTCTCCATCTCCCTTTGTAATTCTTTGCGCTCTCTCTGCAATAGTTGTTTTGAGATATATGACAAAATATCTTGTGGAGAGATTGTCCTGTCTGCCCTGTGTATAATGGGTGGGGCACTGCTGACAGAGGCTGGCATAAATCACATTAGAAAATGGACAAGCAAAGGAACCCCTGATATTGTGGGTGACATTGACAGGACCTGCTACAGAGCTATCAGAGTAGATGGAACCTAGATTTGCAGCAGGATCTTGTTCTTGTTTCTGTGTTTATGTGGCCTGTTCTGTATTAGTAGTTCTTTAAGGTTGGAGAGATATCTTTAAACGAGCACAGGCTTTCCACTTAAAGCATGGGAGTGTGGCCTTTTATTGCCTAGAGCAGGCTGTAGGTCATTGATGATATGTGTTATGTGAATGACTTTAGCTGGGAGTTGAAGCTGACTACCAGTTATATTGTCATTTTCTCTTTCTCTTGTAGTAGCTTGCTCTTGGAAACCAATCTTGACCTATCAATTTGTTTTTTCACCACATTGAATAGGTATTACAGTTTAAGAAATTTCTGCTGTAAATCTTTGTGGATCTGAATAGATGCAGTTGTGAGCACATGGCTATAGTGAGTTTGTGGTATGTTCTGCGGACAAGGTAGAAACACATGATTATATATAATTATCAAAGTCTTTATGGTATGATATGGCGTATATATATTGGCTATGCAATTGCACTTTCAGGGCCAGAAAGTGCACTTGTTGCATAGTGTAGAGTGAGGCTCAGCTAGATGGTAGAATGGATGTCAATGAACTTCTGTTTGAACTTTTCAAGAGATTCCTTTCTGGATGATAACTGGATTTGTGCCTTTGATCAGAAGATATATGCTACTGTCAAAGGCAAATGAGTGAAGTGTGAGTATAGAGTCAGAATGTTTTGATCAGATATGATATAGCATCATTCAGAGTGGTGTTTTTATGATGTATAGTCCATCTTTATTTAGGCTTATAAAGCATCTCTATATCCATAGTGATCAGGATGGTATTTTCCAGGTGGTTGGGATTATAGTTTCCTCAGGAAATCAGTTGTGTCTGTAGCTAGTTTTCAGATGGGTAGATGTGTTAGTTTCAGCCAAAACAAAATAAGCAAAAATAGAAGTATTATGGCAGTTTTAAAACTAACAAATTTATTTTAGTGTGAACTTTCATGGATCACAGTCTACTTCTTCATGCTTGGTCATGTGCATATCTTAGGAATTCTTTTACTCCCTTACATAACTCCTTCTGGCATTCAGTAGTTGGGTCTGGTGGGAGGGGATGTGCAAAATGGAGTGTTGCCTTTTAGCCTTCTTCTCGTGCCGAATCCCATTCTGAATATTTGCAATCATCATAGCGACCAGCCATGAAGACTGTCCTGCGAATATAATGTCGTGGCCTTTCATTTGCCTTCCGCATTGCATCATGACATCCGTACCACTGATCCAGCTCTGCAAGTCACTTTCTGGTCCTGAGCCCTTTTAGCACACAAAATCCTGCTCAGCCCCAGGCTAGTATTGATGAAGCTGTTGCCCTCCATCAAGATGGGTTTGAGTGGGATTTAATCCACTTGGGGACTATCACCCTTCTGTATGTTTTTAAATTTGCACATGATAATTTGCACATCTGTCTGCCTCTTTGATGATGATGCTGGGATTGTGGTTGAGAGAGTGGATGGCATTACACCCCATCCAGTTCAGGCTGTAAGGCAGATTACATGATTATTTCAGCTTGGACACAGCATGAAAACACTCCAGATAAAAATCTTGTTCCTTGTTTTGCCTTTCAAGAGGAATCCATGAAATGTTCTTCCTGTAGCAATGAGAGGAGAATTGCTGAGTGTTGACTATGTCCCTCATGTTGTGCAAGCTGAAATATTGCATGATTGCTGCTACATTGGTTGCTGAACTGTTCCTTGAACACAGGGTAAAGCAGCCTCCAGGTTACTGAATAATCCTATCATTTGTATGGGCTTGGTAGGACAGAAGAATTGATCCCATGGAAAAAACAACTCATTTGCCAGGTTTAACTGGGCAGACTTACAATATTGCTGTATACATTTGCAGTTTTGTTTTGGACCACATAGGTCTCCAGGGAGTAAATAAAACAAGACAAAAACCATTGTGGGGCCTTAATGACTAACTACTATATTTTAACGTTAGCTTTCATGGATCAACTCTACTTTGTCAGACACTTGCACAGACTAACAGGGCTACCATGTAAAAAAATAGGCCTCCAGAGTTTTTATTTAAAGAAGGAAATAGCATATGTAGATGTTTTGTCTTCTCTTGAATAATTTATTTTCCAGTGTATGATGCAGAGATTTGGTTTTGTATGTGTAGTAATTTCTTTTTTCAGGGAAAATGTCACATAATATCTTCCACCATGGTATGTGGAGAATTGTACCACACAGTGGATTTTTCATCTTCACTGAGATGACTAAGCAGGTGTTGACAAAAACAAATTGATTGGTAGAGCAAAGGTGTGCCAATGCTCTAACTCTTACCCATTTTCTGTTGTTCAGATACTTATTAGTTGCTATGCAACTAATACTTCTTGGACATGAAGATACAGTCCTGAAAAATGATGGGCACATTTTTATATGGATCCAATCTATTTAAATGTTCATAGTTTTTTTTATCATGTTCAAAAAAAATTGGTCTGATTTTGTCCACATGTGAAATATTTGGCATTCCTACTATTCTAGATTCTCGCAGCCACTCATGGAGAATTAATGTGGCAATTAAAAGTGTGCTCTATGAACGTGTTCTTAAAATCATTTGATTCAAATTCATTAATTATTATAGCATCCTGGAATATGGAAGGAATGAGAATATTGGCTGCTATGCCTATTTGCTCAGGACATGCACGTTTCCAAACCTACATTTGCTGAAGTATTACAAATGGGGGAGCAGGGAGCGTTCGTTAGGAAGAATCAGTAGAAGAGCTTATGCATTCCTTCCCGGTAAATGTCACCCAGATTTCACAACTGTTTCTCCACTATAAGCAATTATGGCCTCTAAGCTTAGACAGGGAGTAGTTTTGATAAACCTTGACAGGGAAAACTGGCCGGCAGGTTAAAAAGACTAAGCACTCTGAGCTTTACACAAGCTATTCCGGGGATTGAACCTAAATTCCCAAATAGCTTCAGCACCCTGGATAGCTCTTTTAAATTTTAAGCCAAAAACCTGGTGCACATTCACTTACTATATTTACATTTGGGGTGCCAGTCTCTGTCCACAGTTCCTGCAAAATCATGATGAGTTTAGTAATTTAAAAGGAATTACAAAGTATTTCACCTGAGTGGAGAGGTTTGTAGTCAGGTCCTTTGTGTGCCAACTGAGCTTGCTGTTCAGTGTTCAGGGTGGATGGGCAGCTTCAAGGTCCTTATCGTCTTGCTTGTGGTCCTTTAGCTTTAAGTCAGGGTTGAACTGGACAGCATTTCAAGTGGAAGACACTATGAAAGAGAGCTCTGTCAAATTCCAGCCCTTCAAACAGAAGGCAATCTTCTTTAAAAAGAGGACACTTGGCCTCTCAATAATTGTAGCAGATAAAGCAGATTTTGGGGCATTTGGTCCCAAATCACCTTAGAGCAGGGGTTCGCAACCTATAGCCCATGGGCCAGCCCCGGCCCCTGATGCTGTTCCATCCGGCCTGCAGCAACGACCATGGAAGCAGCTGCACAAACATACCCACCACCATTGTGTCCAACCCACCCAGCTGTCTGAGGGTGAGTAGTCTGGCCCTTGAGAACCCCTGCTTTAGAGGTTTAGAAAGTGAGGATTGGATTAGGAATGGGACCTGGACAGTATTAGGAAACCCCAGGCAATTTGTTTTTACTCTTATGCCTATGACCAAAAAACTTCCAGCAGCAAACAGGAACAGAGGGAAACAACAGTGGTCCTGTTGTGAGCTAGATGCTAGAAAGGCATCATGGAAATGTCCAGAAATGCTCCAGAAGGATCTTATATGAGGTGCACTACGGCCATTTATAATAATGTCTGCATCCCAAACTGGTGAAGAACTGGGCCTACAATAATGTAAAATGCCAAGCCTGAGCTTAAAAACCTAGAAGGTCACCCATCTGTCTTGCTCTGAGGACCAACAGCTTATTTATTTATTTATTTATTTATTTATTTTATTAGTTCAAATTTATATTATATTTATGCTATAAAATAAAATAAAGAATATTTGCTGGTTGAGGTGACAAGCTGATATCCAAATCAGAAAATTCATACGGTTCAGAAAATTATTTCAACATTTTAAGGCAGAACTCACAAAAATTGGAAATATTTTTAATTTAAAAAAAATACAGCTCCCAGAATATGGGACATTCTGGGAATGGCAGTACTGTACAACAAACATAACTTTCCTCATCTCTTAGAACATTCAAGCGATTCTCCTCTCCATCATAAAAACATGAGCTGTAGACTGGAAGGTCCAACTTCAACTCCAGAGTACTGAATGGCGGAGTGAGCTCCCATCTCTATCTCAGCTCCTGCCAACCTAGCAGCTCGAAAGCAAGAAATTGCAAGTAGATAAATAGGTACCACTTCGGTGGGAAGGTAAATAGTGTTCTCTGCATTCTACTGTTGAGTCATGCCTGCCACATGTCCACAGAAACGTCTGCAGACGCAGATAGCGCTAGTTCTTTGGCTATAAACAGAGGTGAGCACTGAACCCTAGAGTCTGATATGACTAGCTTATGAGCAAGGGCAACCTTTACCTTCAGATGAAATTTGAGCAGTGGGAGGAAAACTTCTTTTTTGCCCTGTTCTTTCAGAAAGACAGGTGGAGTTTCTCACATATCAAAACAGAGTACCAGTATTGACCAAAGCAGTCGCTAGGTGTCACTGAGTCTCTGCAGAGAGGCTGCTGAGCAGGAATTTATCTGGACAAAAAGGAGCATCTTTGTATGCTGACAGCAGCTGTTGCAGGTCTGTTCCTAGTTCTGGTGCTAAAAGGTATCTCTGAAATAATTCTGACAAGAACTATACAGTAATGGGCATTCCCTCCACTTTTTTTTTGCCTTATCAGTGATATTTCAATACAATACAGTACTGTACCTTGATACACAATGGGTGCTTACACTGATGGGGCAAAACTGAGACGTGGTTTCTTTACTCATTTCAATGTGTTTCAATACAGGGCAGTATTACAACATCAGCCATTTGAAGCAAGACTCAAGTGTGTGCTTTCTACCTTAGAAACTGAGAGGCAAGGGTTGAGTTGGATGTTACGTGGAAAGGGAACCAATTACAGTATTGTTCAGCACTAAAATACCTTGGTGTGACACTTGACAGGACACTCTCTTTTAAGCAGCGTTGTTGTTGTTGTTGTTGTTGTTGTTGTTGTTGTTGTTGTTGTTGTTGTTGTTGTTGTTGTTGTTGTTGTTGTTGTCAGTGTCGGCGGGATCATTGTTGTTCAGTCGCACAGTCGATTCCGACCCTTCGTGACCCCATGGACCATTGCCCTCCAGACACTTCTGTCCTCCACCATCCTCCTCAACCTGCCCAGCTCTGTGCCCATTGTGTCTACAATACCATTTAGCCATCTCATTTTTGGCCACCCCATTCTTCTTTTGCCCTCCACCTTTCCCAGCATCAAGACTTTCTCAAGTGAATCCTCTCTTCTCATTTGATGTCCAAAGTACTTTAGGTTCATTTTTACTATTTGACCTTCTAAGGAGCAGTCAGGGTTTATTCTAAGATTGACCTATTCATTCTCCTCGCTGTCCAGGGGACTCTCAAAATTCTCCTCCAACACCACATTTCAAAGGCATCTATCCTTCTGTGCTCAGCTTTCCTTATGGTCCAGCTCTCACAACCATATATTGCCACCAGGAATACCATTGCTTTGACTATGCAAATTTTTGTTTGCAATGTGATGTCTCTACTTTTCACTATGTTCCCCAGGTTTCTCATCACTTGCATCCCAAGAATCAGTGGCCTTTTTATTTCATGGCTGCAATCTCCATCTGCAGTGACCTTGGATCCTAAGAATGTAAAATCTATTACTACTTCTACTTCTTCCCCATCTATTTTCCAGGGACTGATAGGGCCTGTTGCCATTATCTTAGTTTTCTTGATGTTGAGTCTCAAGCCAGTTTTTGCACTCTCCTCCTTCAACCTAAGCAAGAGCTTCTTTAGGTCTTCCTCAGTTTCTGCCATTAGGGTGGTATTATCTGCATATCTCAGATTGTTGATTCCAAACTGTGATTCCTCCATCCCTGCACTGTGCATTATGTGTTCTGTGTATAAGTTGAATAAGCAGGGTGATAAATGCAGCCTTGTCTTACTCCTTTTCCTATTCCAAACCACTCCATCATTCCATAAATACCAAAGCCAAAGCTAGTACAAGGAACAACATCATCAGGAAACTCACAAACTATAAATGGGGAACTCAACCATCCATGCAGCATACATCAGCTTTGGCCCTGAGCATTTCTACAGCAGAGTATGCTGTTCCAGTATGGAGTGCATCCACACACGCAAAACAAGTTGGCATCACTGTTAATGAAGCCATGTGCGTAGTGACAGGATGTCTCAAACCTACACCAGTTGAGAAAATAGACCCTCTTGTTGGTATCACTCCACCTAAGATCAGGAGAGAAGTAGCAGTGGACACTGAGAGAACTAAGCAAGAGAATGACCCTCAACAAGCTCTGAACAGATATGAACCTCAAATCCACTGGCTCATATCCAGGAAGAAATTTATGGCAGAAGCAAACATTCTTGAGGGTACACAAGAGCAAAACCAAATTAGAAGATGGAGAAAGGAGCTCACTGGGCAAGGCACAAAATTATATAGCTGAGGAACTCATCCTCCCCTTCGTCACTTGGAGGACGCTGAATAGGCTGTGCCTAAATACAAGACTAACATGCTCAAGCAGGACTGCTCTCTGACAACAACATGCTGTGTGAATGTGGAGAGATACAGAATCTGGCACATTTACTAGTCTGCCGATTATTGCCAGAAACATGCACTGATGAGGACTTAAGTTTGGCAAATGATAAAGCCAAGAAAGCAGCTTCATTTTGCCAGTCCAAGGTTTGGTCAGGACATAAAAGAAGAAGAACACAGGACATTTTGCAAGGGTTTCCAGGTTACATTGCATTTTAAAAAGCAACCAAAATCTTTATTTAGTAGCAACAGATGGCCAAGGGTCTGGCTGTTCCTAGGTGTTTTGGTGCCTGAGTTTATAAGACAAGACAAAGCCCCTTCTCCATTCCTATAGGACTAATAGCTGAATCTTAGGATGATCCATTTTGGAATGACTGGGCTTGAGTAGAACAATCTAATCAATCTAATCACATGGAATTGGCTCATGCTAATGCAGTGGTATCTTGCATAATGAATGCTTTGCATAGTGAAAAATTTGCATAACAAAGCATTCGTTATGCAAGGGCGATAACCTGCATAACAAAAAAAAATCATTATGCAGGGTTTTCGGTAGCCAGGGTATACCCTCTCAATTAACTTTTCCCCCATTATGCAGGGTACCGCCAATAGTGCTTCACATAATGAAAAAAATCCACATAACAAAGTGCTCAGTGGAACGGAGTTTTTTCGTTGTGGGAGGTTATACTGTACAGTATTGTGAAGTGGCCTAATAAGTGAGCCACTGCAAGATTTAGCCAAATTAGTATCTTCCTCTGCTCAGAGAGCAAAGGTAGTGATTTTTTTTTTTACTATATATAGATTAGACTTTTTAAAATTCAAAAATGTTTTAAAGAAGTTAAATCCATTCATCAATCAAGAATAAAATCAATTTTAGTAACCTTAAATATGCAAATTTATTATTTTAGTTATTTCCCCTCCTTATGAGTGCAGTCCTCTGCTTTCAGCATATCTGAAAGAGTGCCCTCCTCCCAATGAAGATGTCTACAATTACATTTGGAGAGGTGGAACACTATGATACATGTGGGACTTAAGTACAGTACTGTCATTTCACGATGTTTCATTCTATTAATAACATTTTTTTTATTTGTCACTTCATCATTTATAAAACCAGAAGAGACTAGGCTAAACCTATGGAGAGCAAAAACAGCACACTTTGCTGAAAGGATAAATGTCAAAGAGTGTCTCCCACCAGGACAAGATTCTGGCTAGGCCATCTGCAAGTCACTTAACAGGCTTCAAAGGCAAATAGGAAGATCAAAGGATAATCAAGTAAAATGGAGCTACTTGGATACAGGACAAATTTCCTATGAATGTGGAGAAATTCAATCAATGCAGCATTTATGTGTATGCAATTTGTGGCCCACAATACATACAAAAGAAAAGCTAGTAAATGGTCAAGACAACGCTGTTGAAGTTGCTTACTTCTGGTCAAGAGCAGTCTGGTCATTTTACCATTTCAATTCATTTTGAATTTTACTTATATTTCATATTCACCCATTATTTGTAAATTGTACAGTTCTCTGACACACACAAAAAGAAAGAAGCATTTATTCAAAAGAGTGCCTTCTGCTCCTAACTGAAATTTATCATATATATTTTTAAAAAAAATAGTAGCCGTGTTAGTCTGTGGTTCAGGCATATCAGAAAACAAAACAAAATAAACAAAACAAAAATAAAATAAAAGACACTGTAGCACTTTCCCATGTTAATTATCTGGGAGGTCTTGGGGGAATAACAGAGTATTGTTTCAATTCGTGCAGTGTCAGAAAGATCCAAGTGTATTTTCTATTGTCTGTTAGGAATGTTAATATTTGATTTGTTAAAAGGAAAGCATAATCCAGAGTCTAATGACAGCCATAATAAAATCAAACATTTCTTGTTTTTGGTGCTGTGGAAATATTACAGATGTGCTGAATCATACACAGACCTTCTCCCTACTGATATTTCTTGATGTACCCCAGAAAGGCTGACATTCTGATAATAAAATCTGTAAGGATTTTAGTCATACATAACTAAGACTGAAATAGGCAAGATACAGAACTCTTAATTGTGTCCCATTTAATTCTGAGTTGTAGTGACCCTTTCCAGATTTTTCTAGGTAGAGAATGCACAGACATGGTTTACTATGGTCATAATTTAATTGCTTTCCAGAGCATATGTAAGGTTGGTGATTTTGTATCTCTCCTTTGACTGGAAACTACACACACACAGGGGGCAGCCTGCCCTGGGCAGCACTTTCCAGGGGGCAGCATCCCCGGGGAAGGAGGACACAGGCGCGCGCATGTGCGTGTGTGTGAGTGAGTGAGTGAGTGGGGGGGGGAGAGGTGCGGGTGCAGCCTTTTGGGAATCCCTTTGAGCAAGGGTGATCTCTTCTCCTCCCTCCCTCCCCTCCCCACGGTGGAGAAGGAGGAGGAGGAGGAAGGGCAGGCGGCGCCAGTGGTTCTTCCAGGAGGCAAAAGGGAAGCTTCTGCCTGAGTCACCACAGGGAGAGGGAGACGGACCCAAACCTCGCTGCTTACATCGTCTCTTGCTAAGTTGATGAGGGCTATGAACAGAACCAGGCTGAGCCAGAGCAGGAGAGCCAGGAGCCCCCCTTTTCCTTTTCTCATTAGCCTGAGGCCCTGAGGGTCCTATGTGACTCTGCTCAAAACCACTGTTTCCCAGCTCTGGGGAACCTCTCTCGACCCGTAAACCCCTCTCGATCCCCAAAAGATACCTAAAGGCTTCCTCTTTTGCAAGGCTCCCGGGAACAGAAAAGCCTTCTCCCAACCTCTCCCCAGCAAGGGGTTAACTCACTGAGTCCCATGGGGTGGCGAGCCTAGATGGGTGGTGGTGAGTTTGGGCTGCGCCCTGGGCGGCTGAAACCCACGCTAAGCCACCAGTTCAAACCATCTGGAAGGGTGACTGTCATAAATGAATCATTTGGGGAAAGAATAAAATCATATTTTAAATTGTTTGTCTGAAGGCAATGGTTTAATGCAGTGGTGGCAAACCTATGTCATGTGTGCCAGAGAGGGCACTCAGAGCCCTCTCTTTGGCCTCGCATGTCGTAGCCCCAGAACAGAGTTCACCCCACCCATCTGGCCAGCAGCTCAATGGGATTGCTTCCTCCATCTCCCCAGCACAGAGTTCACCCCACTCCTCTGCAGCGCAGACGGCAGCCTGTTGAGTTTGGGCACTCGGTCTCTATAAGGTTTGCCATCACATGTTTAATGGCTTAGAACAGTCGTCACTAGACTGGTGCTTTACAAGTATTGGATTAAAACTCCCATCTTGTCCTGCTAGCGTGGTCAACTGCCAAGATAATGGAGGTGTGTGTGTGTTTCATAATAAAAAACATCCAGAGAAGCAGCTAATCTAGCAAGGAAAAAAAGCCTGTGTGTTGTTTTCAAAGTATCTAATGTGTCAGGGATTTATGGAAACTTTGACCCCATTTGGTTTTCTGAAATGAGACAATGTATTTTCTATTTAGTCACCCTTTAGCCAAATTTAAATAATGGTTGACACATGTAAGCCAGACTTTCCTCTCATTCCACACCTAGAACCATAGCCATAATGTGTACTTTGTTTCATCACTTTTAGTTAACCAGAGATCAAGCAACTGTTAATGCCACTATTCAGCTTGTCAAAGTTTGCTCTACAGCATGTAAAGGCAAAGTTTTCTTTGCTTGAAAGCCAGTTATGTCTGACATCTCCATTTACAGCCCAAGAGCCAGCACTGTTTGCATCTGCATATGTTTCCGTGGTCATGTGATGGGCATGACGGAATGCTATTACCTTTCCTGCCCAAATGGTACCTGTTTATCTACTTGCCATTTCTTGCTTTTGAACTGCTAGGTTGGCAGGAGCTGGGACGGATGACGGGAGCTCACTCCATCATGCAGCACTCAGTTTTCAAACTGCTGACCTTCCGGTCGTCAAGCTCAGTATCTTAACTACTAAATCACAGTGGCCCTTGTATAGTGTGCCAAAATAACCTACAAAGGTACAGAGGAAAAACAGCCCTGAATAATGAAATGTGGATCTCAGACTGCAACTGGGATGGTTGTTTATACAGCAGTTATCTTGCTAGTCCAGCAAAGTCACAGGAACAAAAATATTTTTTTGTCAGATATATGTTGTTTATCTTGCTATCAGAAATAAAAATATATCTAAAACAATTGTGAATCTGTGAGAAGGAAAATGTGTTATTTGATAGTACCATCTAGTGAGCATTTATAGTATGCATATAATTTTGTTTTGTGGCCCCAGCTGTAGAAGCACAGTTTGTGCTCAATAGTGCCAAATATTAACAGTCAATTTGCTGTGTGTTCTTCTTAAAGATGCTTACAGCTTAACAGTTTTATATTTTCTCTTTAAACTCAGGATATTTTAGAAACATTTTTGTTCATGTATTTTTCCTGTTAAAGGCTTTGCTTCTTAAATGTTGTAAGAAAAAAAACCTTTACAATATGTCTTTTCAAGCTGTAAGCTTTTGTATTTTGAAATGCATTTGAGACATTATTGGAAACATCTTATGTATTGGATTTATATCCAAAGCATTTTTGTATTTTTACTCTTGTGCTACTGTACTCAGTTTTTATACAGTCAAACCTCGCATAAAGAGCGCTTCGCTTAAAGAGTAACTTGCTTAAAGAGCAGAATTTTCTCTGAATGTTCGCTTCGCTTAACAAATAAAACCAACAAAAAACTCGCTTAATAAATAAATCAGGGTTCGCAATCCCCCCCCCCCACAATTGGTCACTTACAATGGTGTTTCTCTTAAAGAGCAAACTCGCTTAAAGAGCAATCCTGTGGAATGCATTATGCTCTTTAAGCGAGGTACAACTGTATTTGTAAGTATGTGCCTACAGTCCCTCATGATGACTCTAAGTTAGTATTAAGACTTTTGGTATCATATGCCTGTTATGTGTTTGCAATAACTTTAAAGTACCTTAGAGATTTTTATACATGGGGGGATTATAGATGAAAAAGGCTTGTAGTTTATAGGATAGGCTGATATTTGTCTTGAATTACTGCAGCATCGATAGCCAGATGAAGAATACTGAATTAAGGAGATTGAAAAAGTATGAAACCCCTCAGGGAGCATTCCACATTGTTAAAATAAATGTGGCATCTTGGAAAGAACTTGGGCTTCTGTGATTTTTGTATCCCCTTTTCGGCATCTGACAAGCTCATATTTTGAAATGCCTTCTGCTTATTACAAAGCGTCAACACTCCACAGAAAGTAACAGATACTCCAGGTACATCTTTCCAGCATCAGAAATTGATACATTTTGCTGCGTGGGGATACAGCAAAGGTTTCTAGGCTGTTGAGGAATTGAATTATCTGCTTATTAGTCACATAATGCCTCAGACGTTCCCTGCTGAAGGTTGTGAGACAAAAAGAACATGAAATTAAATTGTTACTAGCACCGAGGTTAGAAGCCTTGGGAGTCTCACTCTTGTACATATTTTTGCATGGCACATGGAACAGAAACTCCTTATGGATAGGCATACTGCAGTGTTTGCAAACTGTTTCTAAACAGATGTTTCAGACAAATATTCTGCTACATCATAAATCATTCAAACACTGACAAGGCATGTAAGAGAGGAATGAGCATCTAAAAGATGTGGGTATTGCTTTCAGAGGAAAACTCTATTTTATCTAAGTGCAAATAGGTAATATGTCACTTGTTGATTTAAACAAAAGCCCACTGGGAAAATTGATTAAAGTGTTGTTTGTGCTAGGGGTCAATCTAAATGGATATATTGGAAATTTCAGGTTTAAGTGACACTTAGGAGTTCAGAGAATACTTCGGCCATTTAAGAATCAGAGGGTGGCAATAAAGAATAGTTTTCCCCTGTGGTATTCATTCATTCTCTTTCTGCGGAACTTCCTTTTGAGAAAAATATAATAGTAATATGAAAGAGCTTCCAGTACATCCTAAATAAACTGTATCTCCTAGGAGAAACCAAACAACTAGTTAAAAGCACCACTCATTGTGACTGGTCTTAGGAGAAGTCATAGCCTGAGATTATTTTTGTAATACAGTACTGTATATATTTAAAAACAAATAGAAGTCAGTTTGTTTAATTCCATACTTTGTTATCATAACCTCTTCAAACAAGGTCATAGCCTTGATTAAATCTTAGACAGCAAGGCATGAAGGAGGAGGAGGAGACAACTGATATTTCTCTTAGAACCACTAAACAAATTATGCTTGCAAACCCAACCATGGAAAGAGAAGTTCAATGTCTGTGTGGACATTGTAATAACAGATAAACATGATGTTGTGGAAACAGAATAACTCTCAAACCTAGCTGAAGAAAGGGGAAGAAAGACATAGGGAGAAAGATGAGGTTCAAATGAAATCAAATCAAACTAAACTACGTCCAATAAAAATAAATAAATAAATAAAAAGACATGGTGTGCAAAAACATTCCTCAGTGTGTTTTGGCCGCTGTAGCAGGCTTGCTTTGATGCCAATTGCAACCACAGAAAGAATTAATCATTGAAAAAATATTCGTTTTTCTTTACTAGGAATTGCACAGTAGAGGAAGGCATTGAGGAATACTGTAGTGATTTTAAAATGTTAGTGAACAGCCACAACTTTGGAAGCATGGAGAACTGGTGGATACAATTTTTATTTAGTTATTTATTCAGATTTACATTGCCATCCACTCGCCAAGGCGACGCAGGCAGCTTACAGTCAAAACAGCAACAGTACAGTAAAAATCATAAAATACAACCTCACAAATGGATATCGCGTAGAATTTAGGGGACTTGAACAAGAGAGAAATTGTTCAGGGAAGCTCACTTGACTTTAGAGAAATCTTGGAGATCTGCAGGGCAATTGACTTGTACAAATAGGAGTACAGCCCATCCATAACATACAGAAGAAAGATGATACATATATACAGGGTTATAACTAAGACAGGGCAATTGCAGCTTTGACCTAAGCACCAACATATGGAGGGCTCCAAAATCTACATGTGACTTCGTGTGAGTGATAGGAAAATAAGCAGCAATGTCTCCCTGTGTGACTTACTTTTTAAAAAATAGCATACAGTTTTTCTTTCAGAAAAAAAATCCGTTCAGAAGAGGCAGGGGAACTAGAGACCAAATTGCCATCATACGTTGGATCATGGAGAAAACAAAGGAATATCAGAAACAAGTCTACTTCTGTTTCATTGACTACACAAAGGCTTTTGACTGTGTGGACCACAATAAAATGTGGCAAGTAATTAAAGAGATGGGAATAACGGAACACCTTATATGCCTCATGAGGAACCTGTACATAAATCAAGAAGCAACGGTTAGGACAGGATACAGAATGACGGAGTGGTTTGGAATAGGAAAAGGAGTAAGACAAGGCTGCATTTTGTCACCCTGCTTATTTAGCTTATACACAGAACACATAATGTGCAATGCAGGGATGGATGAATCTAGTGGTGGGCAGCAAAAAATTTCGCTACCACACCATGGGTGGAGCCTATGTCATGGGTAGAACCTATGCCATGGGCAGAGCCTACATAATGGGCAGAGCCTATGTCATGGGCGAACTAGTCATGCCTGCCATATGGCCATGTATACATCTGCAAACAGGCAGCACCTACTCTTTGGCTGGAAATGAAGATGAGCACTGCATCCTAGAGCCGGATATGACTGGCTTTTGAGCAAGGGAGACCTTGAAACACTCATAGGGACAAAACCTGATGGGGCAGGGTAGGGAGGTGGGCATGGCCACCCAATTTTGCTACCCCCACTGCTTGAAGGCCACCCAATTTCATCACCACCCTGCCCTGAGGCCACCCAATTTTGCTACCCCCACCAGGGTGTGTGTGAAACTGTTGCTGCCTGCCACTGGATGAATCAAAAGTTGAAATTAAAATCACTGGGAGAAACATCAACAATTTGAGATATGCAAATGATACTACCCTAATGGCAGAAAGTGAGGAAGACCTAAAGAAGCTCTTGCTTAGTTTGGAGGAGGAGAGTGCAAAAACTGGCTTGAAAGCCAAGATAATGGCAACAGGCCCTATCAGTCCATGGAAAATACTGTAGATGGGGAAGAAGTAGAAGCAGTGACAGACTTTACATTTTTAGGATCCAAGATCACTGCAGATGGAGATTGCAGCCATAAAATGAAAAGGCAACTAATTCTTGGGAAGCAAGCTATGAGAAATTTCGGCAACATAGTTAAAAGTAGAGACATCATCTTGCAAACAAAAGTCTGCATAGTCAAAGCAGTGGTATTTCCGGTAGTGATGTATGGTTGTGAGAGCTGGACCATAAGGAAGGCTGAGTGCAGAAGAATAGATGCATTTGAAATGTGGTGCTGGAGGAGAATTTTTAGAGTCCCCTGGACAGTGAGGAGAACAAATAGGTTGATCTTAGAAGAAATCAACCCTGACTGCTCTTTGGAAGGTCAAATAGTGAAGATGAAGCTAAAGTATTTTGGACATCAAATGAGAAGAGAGGATTCACTTGAGAACGCTTTGACACTGGGAAAGGTTGGGGGCAAAAGAAGAAGGGGGCGACAGAGATTGAGATGGCTAGATGGCATTGTTAATAAAATGGGCAGAAAGCTGGGTGGGCTGAGGAGGATGGTGGAGGATAGGGGTGCCTCGTGTGCAGTGGTCCATGGGGTCGCGAAGGGTCAGAATTGACTGTGCGACTGAACACAACAACAAATTTTTCTCTCTTTTGGAGGCTCATCATTCTCTTATTTCCTGGAGGAGTTCCTTCCCACACCTTAAGACAAATGTTCTGGGTGCATGCATGGCAAAAAGATAAATACCCGATGTATGGAAATGATGCTGTATCTTTGAAAATGTCAACCCAATTGCATCCAAGTACCTATCAGAAAAGAAAAAGCATGAAAAATTGCAGATGGTTAACATATAAACCAGTGGCGAATGGGAGGATATTATGTGAGCATGCAGATTTAATAATAAATAATAATAGCAAACACACTACAGAAAATGAGCAATAGGGCATCATAAACAATTAAATACAGCCATGTATAAGGAGGATAAACCAGTACTATTTCAACTAGATTTGGGTGCCAGTTGCAGCCTTATCCCTCTCCACCTTGTGAACTCCCATATGCAATTGGAATACATTGATCAGTTTTTAGAATGTACAATCAGGATGTAATGCAAGGTCAGGACTGCCAATTAGAAATGAAACAAAGCATGTCTGTTAGACACTGTTGTGGATGACCAGAGTTGAGCACCAGGCTACTCTTAGGGCTTGAGGCACCCCAAGACTGAAAGCAATAAAGATAAGCTCAGAACCAGTGCTGGGATGTAACAGGTTCGCACCAGTTTGCCAGAACCAGTAGTAACTTTTCCCAGTGTCCCGGAGAACCGGTAGCAGCTTGGGGGGGGGGGGAGAAGACCACCTTCAGGGCTTACCTTTTCAGTGGTTCCCCCACTGCGCATGCACGCCAAGCACTTGGTGTGCATGCACGCCTACAGTGCTTGGCACGTATGCACAGCCTCCTTGCTGTCCTCCCAAGTGGAGAGGAGGAAGATAAGCTGCTAGCCTGAAGCTCCCTATAGCCTGTTCCCCAGGGTAAGTGACTCACCTTTGGATGTGGTGTGTCTGTGTGTATTTTAATGTGTATTTAATACCTTTACCTATATTGATGTACTACCACAGTTCCTAAAAAGGCCTGGCGGCCAGCAGGCCTGGCTTGGGGTTTTTAAGCAAAGTCTTGGGAGTTACCTCATCAATAAGCTACACCTGTGCTGTTCCAATTGGAGAACCCTTAAGGAGGTACAGCTGTTTTACATTTACATTAAGGCATATTATCCTAGAGAACCGGTACGATGACCATATCCATCTTGTAACATGGTGCTGCCCAGGCACTTATACTAACAGGTAAGTGATGGTTTTGTGTTTGGTGGGTGGGTGGATTTTTGTTTGGGGTGGGTGGGTGTATTTTAATGTAATTTTTATTTTATTTAGTTAATTAATTAATTTACGGGTTTGTGTTGTGGGTGGGTGGGTTGAGGGGTGTGTGTGTGCTTATTTTTATTTTGTTTTATTATTTTTATATTTTTATTTGGCCCCGCCTACAACATCATGATGTCATGATGTTAGCTCCACCCACAATGTGATGACATCACGGTGGGGTAGTAAAATTTTTGACATTCCACCACTGTCCAGAACATATTGGTCATAGACAGTGAAATGACTGAAAATCCAGGAGAGAAATTGTGGAAGCTTGAGTCAAGGAGGTATTCAAAGATAATTCAGTTATGTGTTTGAAGAAAGTAGATATCTACACAGAGTTTATGAAATAGGGACTGATATAACTGTAAACCAGGTTATCTGAAAGAGAAGCACTGGGAGCTTTGTTATAACCTCCAAGAGAAGTGTGAAGTTGACAGAGACAGAGGATTATACTGTTGGCATACAAAGGAACAGAGGTAAGCACTCTGCTAGTGGTCACTAATCTTCCTCAGCATTTTAATTTTTGAGAATGAATAGATCAGCAGATCAGACTGATAGAGGAATTGCAGCCTAGGCCAGGGTTCCTTAAACTTAGCTCTCCTGATGATCTTGGACTTCAAGTACCAGAAGCCCTGATCAGCAGGTGTGCTGACTTGGGTTTCTGTTAATGGAAGTCTAAGAACACCTGGAGTGCCAAGGTTTGCCATCACGGGCCTAGATAGATCCATAAGGTCTCCCTTGCTCAAAAGCTAGTTTTGTCTGACTCTACAGGGTGGTGCTCATTTCAATTTACAGCCCAAAAGCCAGTGCTCTCTGCATCTGCAGATGTTTCCATGGTCATGTGGCAGGCACAACTAGACACAGAACACTGGAGAGTCCGGTTAGGAATTCTGGCATTAACTGACAATGTGCTGGTAGGAATAAAGAAAGATAGTACAGTATAGAACAGGGCGTCTTAACCTTAGGCCTCCAGGTGTTCTTGGACTTCAATTACCAGAAGCCCAAGTCAAGCACACCTACTCATCAGGTGTTAACACACTCTGATTCCATCCATCCATATTAGTACAGTAAAACCTCACATAAAGAGTGCCTTGCTTAGAGACTAACTTACTTAAAGAACAGAATTTTCTCTAAATGGTCATCTTGCTTAACAACTAAAACCAACCAAAAACTCACTTAACAACTAAATTGGGGTTTGTAATCCCACCCACCCACCAGAAGTCACACTTGGTCACTTACAATGGTATTTTGCTTAAAGAGCAAACTCACTTAAAGAGCAATCCTGTGGAATGCATTATGCTCTTTAGTGAGGTACTACTGTATTACAAACCCTTTTGGTTTGGTTTTGTTAATTTACAAACACAAGCTTTACAAAAATATGTTTATATATACTGTATTGTACTTATATAACAAAACAACAATATAACACAACCCAAATTTGGATTCTACAATTTGTACATGGCAAGTTTTTTTCACTAGTATAAGGAGTTTTTTGAATAAATAAGAAAGAATAACATACAATATCTCTGAAATTAAATAAGAACAAAATCCCACAGCTAGTATGTATTGACTGAGATAGGACATTTGTATCATAAAAAACAACTCCAACTATATAGTCTCTAAAAACCTTAAAGGTGGCCTGGGCTTTATCATCCTTGTTGGTAACAGTAGCCCCTGCCTCTCTAACTCTCCTGCTCTTTTTAACTGAAATCCTGAATCACAGTCGTTTCTTAAGATTTCTCCACACATCAGGTTACACAAGCACAGGAATGCTATGACCATAAACTAACAGAAGAGTGATAAAAATACCAGGTACAGTGGAACCCTGGGGTTACAGACGCCTCGCATAACAGAAAAGTTGCAATACAGAACGGAATCCATAGAAAATAACGCCCCACCATACAGAATTATATTGTGATACAGAACAGATTTTCCCAGGGCATGCTAGACTCATGCTCCGCAATGCAGATTTTTTGAGAGAAGGAAAACCCTGTGGAACGGATTAATTCTGTAACCCGGGGTTCCATTGTATTGTCATCTTGCCAGTGTCAAATATATCCTCTCAAAGGTAAGAATTGTTTTGAGGCATGCCAAGATCCCAAAATGTCAAGATAATACACAGATTTCATGTTATTTGATTCAGCAACTGAAGGATGGGAAGTGCACTGGCTAGGAATGAGTGAACAGCTGAGATGCTAACAGAAAAATATGAAGTGTGCAGATCCTGAGAGAGATACTAAACTAAGGATGTGCAGTTATAGAGTAGGTGTGAACATGTTTATTTGGGTGAACAAGGGATGTGACAACTGCTGATTACTTCTCAAGTTCTAGAGAGACAGACTTTTCATACAGTATCTGTAAATAGTTCTCTGTAAATAAAAGTTCATCTTGGATATCTCAGATGAGCAGAATATAAATGTAAAAAATAAATATAAATATATTACAGGATACACAAGATTTTTGTTCTGATAGTGGGCTCCATTTTGGTGCTGAGGAGATTCAGGGGGTTAGTCAAGATGGGATTTTGATTACATCCGTTTGTTTCCTGGCTATCCTCAGAGTAATAGCAAGGTAGATTCAGCAGTAAAATCAGCAAAGCAATTCTTGTGAAAATTAAAAACAGCAGGGATAAACTCATATCTAGCACTACTTGATCAGGGAAATACTTTGCCCAGAGACATAAACTCACATCCAGAAGGCAAAAGAAAGGAAGGGGGAATCCTGTTCCCCCTTGCTTCTGCTTCAATTTTTAATTTCCCCCTTAAATGATGTGGTGCATCAGTGTTGTCCTACTACAGTTTTTAAAAATTAAAAATATAACAGAAAAGGAGTGATCCAGCTCATCCCTGCAGCAGACCAAACAGTGGGGGAAATGCCCACCTTATTGCATCCTAAGTTTTTTTCAGTGTGTATAGCAAAAATAAAAACAATAATGATGATAGATTTATTTCAGTGTGAACGGATTATAATTCACTCCAACAGACTCGGAAATACTGTACCAAAGTAACTGAAATAACTATTTTTTGGAATAGTAGCCATGTTCGTCTATGGTTCAGGCATTATTATGTTTTGTTTTCTGATATGCCTGAAATAACTATACACTGTATATTAATTCTGTTAAGCTCTTTTGTATCAGCCATTATTTTCAAGACTGGGAACCTATTTTAAATAGATTTAATTAGATTCACTTTGATTTCATGTGTGTTTCTCACTTTTAGGGACAATCTCTAATTTTAGTTCTAATACATAAACTTCCTTTCACTCCCCCCCTCCAATCTTTTTTACATTTTTTTGTCTATGGTTGCCATTCTTCAGACTTCAATATCTATACCAAATCTGTAAAAATGAAACATCTCAGTAAGGTACATTGTGGTCTTTAATACAAAAGATGAAAGAGAATACTGATTTACATATAATATGTACATTCTGGCTGAAATCCTGTTGCACAAGGTTGATGATGTCATCAGCAGTGGGGATTTTTCAAAAATTAAATATTTTTTTTACCTCTGCCCCAAAGCTCCTGCACAATCCTTTTTTATCACTAGAAGCTTCAGGACAGGAGGGAAAGTCTTTACCAAAAACCACTACCACAATTGCTCTTATTTCTGATCAATGATGAAACACTAAAAGCCTGGGAAACTGAGCTCTGGTAGTCAGCTAGGAAGGAACTTCATGGAACTGAGCCCTGGTCTGAGGGTTAGGCAGGGGTTTGCAATACAATTTAGCTCTCATTTGCAGGCTAGAGGGGAGCTGCACAGAGATTTGGTTTGGAGATAGGAAGGAGTTACAAGGAACTGGACTGTGGTTTGCACACTAGGAAGAAGTTGCTTGAACTGGTTTATAGCTTGGAGTCAGAGATTAGTCCTAAATAGACATGTCTAGACTTGAGCTGTGTTTTATGGTTCATGAAAAGATTCTACACTGCTAAGCATGATCTTTTGGTTTTGACCATCCTGGAGGTTTTGCTTTGTTCCCTGGTGGAATGTGCCTTCTCATCAGACTCTTCCCAGCTGGCCTCTGTGCCAAAAAACCCTGCCCTTCTCCATTGTTTGGTTTTAAAATCTTGAACAGAAACAGAAAAGGAGACCTCGTCTACAAATTGTAGTCCCTCAAATTAAGCAAATATGGGTTGAAATGATTCAACTTAGTCATGTACAATTTGGGTGATGCCTGCTGCTGCAAACCTTTGTAGAGGAAGATGCTTGAATGGGGATGAAAGATCTGCTATCATTACCTTTTCCAGCTTTTTAAGAAGTGCATGTAGTGGCAGGAGGCAATGATTCTGGACAAAGGACAAGGGCTCCCTGAAGATTTTTGAAAATACTTTCCTCTGCGTCATTTCCCAAGTCTGAATCATCTTCCCTCTGGTGCTGCATTAGCTCTTTTAAAAACTGATGATAGATTTGATTTTTATGGATTTTCCGCCTACAATTTGGCTCTTAAAAAAAAAAAACTAAGGAAAATAAACATGTAGTGTTAAATGTTCTTTAATCCTTCAAGCCAGCCAATACACAAAGTAGAGAATATAACTGTCAAGAACATTTCATTTCATTTCATTTATTTATTTATTCAAATTTATATTGCTGCCTACTTGCCGTAGCGACTCAGGGTGGCTTACAATCAAAACAACAACAGTACAATAACAATCATAAAATATAACCCCCCAAAACAAACAAAACACAGAATATCTCCCCTCTGGCCATTGGTGGGCCCCCGAAGGTGTTTAATTAATTAATGTTTTTGTATATTATTACTTTTAATGCCATCAGGTGATGCTGTGGGCTAGAGATTGGCAATGGTTGTTGATCTGGGGGTCAATTTTTTTTGCAACTGATCAAGGCTTTCTAGGAAACTCACATAATGCCCAAAGAAAATTTAAAAACCTAAAGAGAAGTCAGAAGTTTCTAGAAATATATTTCCAGTTTTGAAAAATGAGGAAGCATATTAAGCAGTCCATGTGGCAAGTGTTTAGTAGGCTGTGATCTGTTTGAAAGATGAATTGTTCCAGGACCAACAATGCATTATTTTAGCCAGAAATGAGTTAAGGGAGAGCTGAGAGCCACAAAAGCAGCCTTGAGGGGTCGCTCTGCAGTATATTCTCAGGGTCATACTTTGTCTGCCTTATTCTATTTGTGTCCCAAATGGGTGGGCTGACACCTCCCCCCTTAGAGGTGCCTCCCTTGAAGTATGAGGTACCCTGATGGTAGACCCCATTTGATAATCAAGATGGCCAAACTTTAGCAATAGCAATTACACGTATATACTGCCCCATAGCACTTAAAACACTCTCTGGGTGGTTCACAAAGTACTGTACAGTAATTGGAATTTTGCCCACAGCATGCAGGGAACTCATTTTACTGACCTCAGAAAGATGGAAGGCTGAGTCATCCTTGAGTCCCATCAGGACTGAACTCACCACATCAGCAATTTTGGCTGCAATGCAGCAGTTTAACCACTGCACCATCAGTTCCTGATAAACCTTCTGCCTGCTCCTCCTCTAAGGCTTCAATGAACTTATATTGACACCATGAGCAAAACAAAAATGAGCTTTGGAGTAAGCAGACAATAAGCTTAAGACTCTATGCAAATGTATTGCAAACTGTACTTCAGAACCTCACCAAATGGAATAACGATTGTGTACATAAGGTATATTTTTCTGTATGTCTAAATATATCACATTGTTGTGACATGATGTCAAGTCATAACCAACTTTTAGCAACCCTCATAGGGCTTTCAAGGTGAGATATTTGAGGTGTGGTTTTATCAGTTCCACACTGCTGATGAATGTCTATTTCTAAGTGGGGATTTCAGCCTAGGCCTCCTGTGTCCCAACCTGTCATTCTATCCAGTACACCACACTGGGTATCCATTATAGGACATTAGGAGTTGTTAGCACAACAGTGTCAGATGAAATATAATGAGAAAGGAAGGAAAGGGAGAGAAATTACAAAATTAAACTCCTTTCCAGCTTATTATGAAGAGTATATGCCATCAGAGATGTTGTTTTTCCTAAAGCAAGACAGCAGAACCAGTCAAAGACTCTGTCACCCTTTATTCAGTTATGCTTTTCAGCTCTCACAAGCAGATTCAATGGCCACAAACTATAATGTGAACATATCTTCAGAAATGTGTGGGTGAAGGACTCCTATGTTTACCAAGCTCCTTCCAGTTCTGTTACTGAGCAGCTACCTAAGCACTGGCTTTGTTTTGAGCTTTCCCAAAAGGAAGGAAAAGCTATAAAATTTAGAAGTGTCCCATTGACAATCACCTGTTTTATGAGCCCTGAAGTAAGTTTACTAGAGGTCTGAGTTCCACTGCAATGAGCCTCCAGGCATCAGAGAATCTGAAGAGCATGTTTTACAGAGTCCGTCCACTTGCTGGAAAGCTTTGTGAACTCCACAAAATAATTTTTAAAAGGCAGATTTTCCAGCTCACCAAAACTCCATCAAACACTCTGCACTAAAAGGAAGTCAAACCTGAAACATGCCTTATTCTTGTTTATATCTATACATAATTGACCTTGTAAACTATAAACTGGTTCTTGTTCACAACCAGTAAATAATGGACTTTCCAAACTGTGGAGGTGTGCCTCTGCAGAAATCAATCATTTCTATCTGTTATATAGCTATGGTTCATTGGGGAAATTGGCAGTTCATGAACAAAGTTATCTGTTCAGTTCTGACAGCTTTTGCTGGTCAGAGAAGGTCAGGTCCTTCTCCTGTGGGTCAGTATACGAAAAAGCCTCGTTAGCTGAATCTGGGCCCCAACTGTGTCTCTTACAAAGAGTGCTTTCAGAGCCTGCCAGCAGCCAGCATCTGTGTTTCGCCCTCTAATGTGAACAAGCTGCTCATCAGCCAGGGGGAGACCTATGATGCTTAGGGCTTTCTGGTTATCCTCTAGCTTTCGGGCATCACCTGCATTGACCAGGTCAAGAGCACCAATGATCATTGGGGTGGACACGACAGCCCATAAGCCTTCCTTCTTCAAAAAAAAAAGAGAGAGAGCACTTTGTAGCCCAGGCCACATAATTACTTCCAGTGAGTAGGGGCACCAAACTGATGGTGGAAGCTGCCATTCTATCTACTTGAGAGTAGAGCCACAAAGGAGCAGCAAACTTTCACAGGGCATGGTTGAAGGGCTTCAGCAGTGAGCCTGAGACCATAACCCGTGTTGATATGCAGGTAGCAGAGTTAGCCGGCTGAAGTCTGGCACTCACCTGCTAAGGTTTGGCCCCTTTGGAAATAGACAGGCAGGCAGGCAGTTTGGTGAAGAACAAACTTACATCTGGTTTACTCAGAAGTAAGGTGCAGTAATATTTACAGTGCAGCAAACAAGGTTTCCCAGTTACATTCACTGGTTCAGCCTAAGGCACTATCACACAGTTCAGTTCAGTAGCTGTGAGCAAGAAATAGTCACAGAGGTTCACAGCTATAGTTTCTCAGTCTGTAGGCTTACCCAAGTCCTTTCAGCGAAGACAGCTTGTTAGGTGAAGCCAGAAACCCCAGTCTCCAAGACGGTAGGTACAGAAACCACACTGCATACCTGGCAGCAAGCAGTGCAGGCTTTGAAGCAGGCAAAACAGCACCTGCAAATGGTAGGCTGGTGGCTGTAGGGTTGAACAGCGATGAAACAGTCCCTCAAACACAGCTCCCGACATCAGCCTTGGAACGGCTCTTCATATGGCGTTAGCAGCTTCTGGAGACTAAACTTCAAAGAAGCTCTCTGTAGCTCCTGGCTAAATACACAGCCTGATAGCACACAGTAAGGTAGAGTGAGAACACCCGTGTGCTCCCTTAGCCAGGTCTTAAAGAAACATGGCTGTAATATGCCTTGCAATACACCAATGTGTCGGGCAGGCACTTACATATCCTAACAAGTTCAACTGCCAAAACTGGCACCTTTCAAACCTAGCTCTGCCCATCTTCCTTCACAATAATCACTGAATGTTTTTGCAGCTTTCACAAGGGTTATAGTGTGCTGACACAGTTATAAATTTTAATTGTAACAGCCTATTCTACAACAATAAGCCCAAGATGCATAACATACCGTATATCATATTCTAGGGACACTTCCAAACAGTATATGTATAATGTATATGTGTGTATTTCAAACTGCATTTTTACTAGTTGTGCATTTTGTGCCCAACTATATGTAAAAAATAAAACCACAGTGAAACAAAGTTGCTGTTATGTACTATCAAGCTATCTTAGACTTATAGAAACCGTATGAATGAGAGATCTAAAAAATGTCTGTCCTCAATAGTTCTGCTCATCTTAGCAGATATTTGCAATATGAGCTTGAGTGCCCTTTTGGAATCTAACTTGAACATTAGGATTTCTCACCATATAAGATTAAAAGGTTTGTTGCAGCACCTTGAGCATCCTGTTGCATGGGAAATTAGAGCAATGGTCCTATAGTTACTGTACTCCTTGACATTTTTTTAAAGATTGGAATGTATATTGAACATTTCCAGTCAAAACATTTCAAGCATTTGGCAACATGTTTTTTTTTCCAGATTTGTTAGCATATTCCTGTTAGGATTTTAACAAATTCAGTCTCTGGCTTGAAATAGCTCTATCGGTATTCCATCTTCTCCATGTGATTTATCTCTCCCCCCCCCCCCGTGCTTTCAGAGCAGCTTTCACTTCATTTTCTAGATTCTTCCTCATAGGATTCCTGTTCAAATGAGTGTGTCAGCCTTTTACCTCTTCTGTATAAGTCTTCAGTATACTGTTTCCATCAACTGTTTTTCTCCTGGTCAGATAAGTGTGCTTCCCTGTTGGTCATTCAGGATTCCTAATTTAGGTTTGAGTTTCCCATTGATTTCTTTAATCTTCTGGAAAAGATCTCTTGTTTTCCTAATTTTGTTGTTCTTTATTTCTTGCCCTGGTTACTGTAAAAGTCATCTTTGTCTCTGTGTGATGGTCTATAATTTTTTTAATTAAAGGTTCTGACCCTATTTGTGTTACCTTTTATTTTTGCTTCTTGCCTATCCTTTACAACTTTAACTGTTTCCTCCATCTAGTCTTTTATTTTATTTTGAGTACACAAATTCTCTTTTTGCATTCTTCTCTAATAGTATCTCTAGTTTCGATCCACAGTTCTTCTGGTTCCCATCAGTTGAGTTTGATAATGCTAATTTTTTCCTTATGTGGATGTTGAATTCATCTTCTGGAGTATTATTTAAACTACTTTTGTTGAAATAAAGTAAACACTACCATATCTACCATGCAGCTGTTGCTTGTGTAGAGACTGGATGAGCAATGAGTGATAGTTACAATGCATATTTAACCAAACGTACATTCCTGGAATTGCACAGTATCTTTTTTGTAAGATAAAAAGGGGCTAGGATGGTTTCATAGCTTAGAAAGCCGTTTGGAAGTTAGTGTTGTCTGGTGGGAAATGTGAGACTTAAATTACAAAGCGCTAGAGGTCTTACCTCAATCACATATTTCCTTTGTGACGTTATCTTATTCAACATTTGAGAAGTGAAACGTTCTTGAAGAGTAAATGGTCTCCTGTCTACAAATATATAAAATGAAATCATGTTGTAAAAGAGTAACATTGATTTATGATCTAAGCACTCTGAAACTCATGTTGTCCAACAATCCTGAAGATTTGCGGTTGTAGGTTTGCTGCCAAACTGAGGCAGAACAACACTGAAGTATGCAGAAGAAATGTGGTTAATGTTGACATTTATTGGAATTACTTCTGATTTGTAAGGGCCAAGTAGAAAATGCCAGAAACATTTAGTTTGTGAGCAATTTTTTGTAAATTTGTATCAGTGACAATGCTAAATGTCTTCACCATCAAACTAATGCCTGCTCGGTTGTTTTCTAAGGGATTACTTTATTTTATAAGGGATATACTGTACTATGAAATTTCTGAACAAATTGATAAGAAAAGACCATTAAGAAAAACTTGGTATTTTTGGCGAGTTTTAAAAAGAATTCTAAAATTATGCTAGTTTTGTGCTGTTTTATATGATAGGTTATTTAACAGTGTTTTAATACTGTTGATTCAATGTTTTTTTTTAAATATGGGTTTTTAAATTCATGTTGTGATTTGCCTCACATCATTGAAGAAAAAAATGGAGTATGAATAAAATAAAACTTAATAAGTACTAAAGTTTAGGATATTTTCTTATAGATCAACTGAAATATTTGAAATAATTAGGAGGTGGTTTCACATAAGCAGAGTTGTTAATGATAGGATCTTCTAGATGTCATTCATTCATATGATCACTGAAGTCAGAAGGAAATTACTGGACTATAACAACAAATATTTACTGTAACATATACACAGTTACACCTTCTTACCTCCCAAATGTATAACAAATAACCATAAGAAAGGGGATACAGTTGTTCATATCTGAACTGGAACTTATTCCCAAGTCTCACCTCATGACCATTGATTCACCTAGAGCCAATATCTGATGGAGACAATCTTGTCTATGTCAGGGGCCATCCAGAGGATTTACATGCCTTGTGTTCACTCAGCCTTAGCAAAGATGCTAAACAGTGAGGGATTATGCAATTTGTATTCTGGGCTGTTTTGCAAAGAAAAAGCTGACCCAAGGGACTCTTTCCTAGCTAGGCTCTATACAAATAAAAGCAATGTGCTTATTTCAAATGTCACTGAGATTTGGAAAATTTACTCTTTTGAACTACAATTCCCATAATACCTTGTGGCCAGGCCAGCTGGACTTTCTGGTAGTTGCAGTAAAAATAAAAACTCCAACAAAGAGTCTTTAAAAATGGGCTGGAGTCTCATTCATCTCAGGTATCTGAAGAGGACTTTACTTTATTTGGAGTAAGAAATGACTGATATTCAAACTGGATTCCGAAAACAAAGAGGCACTTGAGATCATGTTGCAAATTTCTGCTGGATACTTGAGCACAGTAAAGAATTTCAGAAGATGATCAGTTTATGCTTTGTTATTGTAGTGATATTGATATTTTGATGTTATGTATTTATGATTTATTGACATGAACTTGTGATTTTACATATGCTGTGAACCGCCCTGAGTCGGTCCTGCCGAGTAGGGCGGTATAGAAATTGAAATATAATAATAATAATAATAATAATAATAATAATAATATGCTTTATAGACTACAGTAAAACCTTTGACTATGTTGATTGTGAAAAACGATGTATTTTTGTGAAAGAAAAGTTTGTGTCTCAGCACTTAATTATCCTTATACAGTTGTACAGTACCTAGCTTAAAGAGCATAATATGTTCCACACATAACCAATATAGTACTAATAATATGCTCTCAGTGACGGGATGCATTATTTTTATTACTATTATAATTCTTCTTCACTTATAGTGGACATTGTATGGCATATTCTTCAACTGTCATATCCGTTCCGAATTCTGGCTATCATCATGTGAAAAGTCTTCCTGTTCTTAACCCATCGGAACAATTCTTCCAAGAACATTCCACATCGGTCTCTCAGGTTCTTCAGCCACAAGGTCCATCTGCAGCTAGGGCTTCTCTCTCCAAGGAACTCCTTTGCACAGCAAATTGGAGTACTGTATTCTATAGTTTATGTCATTCCTCATTATATGCTCAAGGTATTGGAGCTTTCTTTGTTTAATGGTCGTAAACAGTTCTTGTTATATATCCATCCACACAACACTCAGTGGTGGGCAGCAACAGGTTTGTAATCCCACCTCCTGGGAGGGGAAAAAAGCAATATTGGGTGGCCTCTGGGCAGTGAGGTGGCAAAATTGGGTGGCCTTCGGGCAGGGGGGAAAAAAAGCGAAATTGGGTCATATCCAACTCTAGGGTGCAGTGCTCATCTCCATTTACAGCCAAAGAGCCAGTACTGCCTGTGTTCGCAGATGTATACATGGCCATATGGCAGGCATGACTAGATCGCCCATGACATGATAGGCTCCACCCATGATATAGGCTCTGCCCACAGTGTAGGCTCCGCCCACAGTATAGGCTCTGTCCATGGTGTGGTAGGAATTTTTTTTGCTGCCCACCACTGGCAGCACTTCTACATTTTTGAGGAAGATAATGGACACGAGTTGGGGTGCTCAACCACAAACATTAAGAACTTCTGCGCTTGCTTTTTGTTACTCTGTAGGACAATATGCTAGCTAGTCCAGTGTGGTACAGATCAAAGCATTAAAAGCAGCTGGATGTGTCCCTAAAGAAAACAGCAAGATTGGTCACAGGATGCCTAAAACCAACCCTAATACAAAAAGTGCATTACTTAGCTGGCATCCCTCCACCACAATGTTGCCAATAATGTGCTGCTCAGAAAGAGTGAGTAAAAGCTATTTGATGATGAACCACCAAAGCAGAGACTGAAATCAAGGCACAGTTTCCTCATAACTTCTGTCCCTCCAAACAACCAACCCCCCCAAGACTGCCCTAGAACTTTGGAAGGCAAGCAAAGAGCTACCAGACAACTGGGCAGAATCACACGATTCTCTACTGCCTGGCCAAAAACAATCATGGCCTGTGTGAAAGCTTTAAATAGACTGTGTGCTGGGGTAGGATGATCAAGGGCTAATCTGAGAAAGTAGGGTTTCCCTGTAGATGGTAGCTTGTGTGAATACGGAGAACTATCACCCATATGATACAATGCACACAATGCCCCTCAACGTGCAGAGGAGGACCTTATGTTGGCAAGAGGAAATGCTGTTAAATTTTTACCAGATTGTTTAGGGTTTTATTGCTGAATTTTATTGTTGGGATTGTTTTTGGGTTTTTTTAATGTTTTGTTCTGTGATATTATGTTAGCTGTCCTGAATTGCTCTGCATGTAGGGCGGCATACAAGTGTGAATAAATAAATAAATAAATAAAAATTTAATGTGGCCCAAAATTGGGCTTATGTCATCTAGCCCTTTTAATTCCTTCTTGTTTTAGATATGTTAATTTTAGCTTTGTATGCAATTATATGCTGGTGGCATCTCTGACACGAATAAATAAAGGACACTTCTACATTAGTCACATGGTCAACCCATGATATCAGTGGTGGGCAGCAAAAATTTTCGCTACCACACCATGGACAGAGCCTATGTTGTGGGCGGAGCCTACATCATGGGCGGAGCCTACATCATGGGCGATCTAGTCATGCCTGCCATATGGCCATGTATACATCTGCAAACACAGGCAGCACTGGCTCTTTGGCTGTAAATAGAGATGAGCACTGCACCCTAGAGTTGGATATGACTGGCTTTTGAGCAAGGGAGACCTTGAACCACTTGCAGGGACAAAACGTGATGGGGCAGGGCAGGGAGGTGGGTATGGCCACCCAATTTCACTACCCCCCCTGCCTGAAGGCCACCCAATTTCGTCACCCCCCTACCCAGAGGCCACCCAGTTTTGCTACCCCCCTCCCGGGGTGGTTGGGAACCTGTTGCTGCCCTCCACTGCACAATATCCTTAGCAGCTCCTCTGTAGATTCACATTTCAACAGCTTTGGTTTTCTTTTCAGATGCTTTAGTCAGTGTCTAAGCTTAGATTCCACGTAGCAACACTGGGAATACGTAACATCTCACTATTCAGATCTTCATAGCGAGAGTTAGAACTCTACTGCATATCAAATGTCTCATTTTTATGAAGGTTGATCTTGCTTTTTCTATTCACCTTTTAATCTCTATCTCATAATCCCACTTTTCATTTAAAATACAGTACTCCCCAAATAAACAATTTTATCCACTCTTTTGATTTATTGTGTTCCTGCCATTAGTTTGCTGTGAGTTGCTGCTTGGCCTATAGCAAGATATTTAGTCTTCTTGGTGTTGATATCGAAACCTAATTCTGCGCTTGAAGTTCTAACTCAATCCAGCATCAACTGAAAATCTGAACCGTTTGTGACCAGCAACACTGTGTCATCAGTATATTGGATGTTATTTAGGTATTCCCCATTAATTCTAATGCCATCGTTTAAATCTGATAGTGCTTCTGAAAAAAATACTCTCTGAATATATATTAAACAATGTTGGGGACAACACATACCCTTGTCACACACCTCTGCAAATTTGAACCTGCTCTGTCAGTTGCTCTTCAATTTTGACTTGAGCTTTCTGGTTCCAATAAAGGTTGGCGATGGTTCTAATATCCTTATCATCTCCTATTTTCTTCAATCCTGTGATCATCATCTCATGCTGGCATCCATGTAAATACATATACAGTACAGTAAAACCTCGGATAACACTAAAACCTGGTTCCACAAGTCTTGGTGTTATCCGATTTTTAGTGTTATCCGATGCATGTTAAAATCCTATGGGATCCATAGAGATACATTGTAACCACACAGGCTTTAGCGGTTGTTATCCGATGCATCCCATAGGATCTTAATGTTATCCGATGCAATTCTTCCCCCCAGATTGCTTAATGTTATGCGATTTTAGTGTTATTCGATACTAATGTTATCTGAAGTATTACTGTACTGAATATGGTAAATGAAGGTAAAGGTTACCCTTGCTCAAAAGCCAGTCGTATCTGACTCTAGGGTGCAGTGCTCATCACCACTTACTGCCAAAGAGCCAGCCCCATCCACATCTGCAGATGTTTCTGTGGTCATATGGCAGGCATGACTACTAGACACAAAAGCGTGTGGAATGATGTTACCTTTCCCGCTGAAGAGGTCCCTATTCATCTAATTGCAATTTCAAACTGCTTGGTTGCTTTCAAACTAGCAGGAGCTGGGACAGAGATAGGAGCTCACTCCATCCACACAGCACTCGGGTCTCGAACTTGCGGACCTTCCAATCGTCAAGTTCAGCGTCTTAACCACTAAGCCACCGTAGTCCCTCTGCATGGAAGATAACATATGATGGTAGAACTAAACATGAGAAGATCCGAGTCGCTTCTCTATTGGGTGAGCCTAGTGCCACTCATCTTCCCCCTGGCCTATCAGGGTCTCTTTCCCCTCCCTCTTTCCCACTCTCCTCTCCTCATGGCCCACAGACGAGCGACCCTTCTTTTTTTTTCCCCTTTTCAAAGCCTGCCCTCTCGCGTTCTGATTGGAGCCTATTTCAGGCTCCGCCCCTCCACTCGGCCGTGATTGAGGCGAGGGCTCAGCGGGCTTCTTCCCATTGGTGGACGAGATTCCCGCCCCGCCCCCCCGCTCGCTCTGTGAGGCGAAGGCCGGGGCTGGGCTGGGCAAGAGCCGAGGGTCCCGGCCGCCCCGCCCCGCCCCCCTCCCACCGCGCCCAGCCTTAGGAGCTTCTAGGGTAGAGCGGCGCGATGGCGGCGGCGGCAGCGGCAGCGACCACGGCGGCCTCGGGGCCCGGAGGAGGAACCGGCTCGCTGAGCTCCGGGCCCGGCATGGCTGTGCCGGCGGTGGGTCCGTGCGTGGTGCCCTCGGGGGTCTCCGGGGGTCTCGGGCCGGTCCCGGTGCCCATGAACCTCTTTGCCACTTGGGAGATCGACCGCTCAGCGCCTAGCTGTGTGCCCAGGTGAGGTGATTGATTGAGGAGCCCCCGGTGGCGGGGGGCGTCGCCGCCGCCTACAACGCCTGGGCTCTGTCTGAGGGGTGGCAGGAGGAGGGGTGGGGGCGCCGGGTTTAAGGGGAGGGGGGAGGCGTGGCGCGGCGCTGGCCTTATTAACGGGGGCCGGCGGGCGAGAGGGTGGAGCAGAGAACGGATCGGGGTGGCTCCTGGTGGTGGCCTCGATCCGTCGAGGAATGTGGGTGCAAGTCTGTGTGTGAATGGATGGGGTGAATCCAGTTAGATTGGGGTTGGAGATGGGGATCGAGGACGACTGGGCAAATTCTAGGGTTTGCTATAGATTGGACTGGGTCAAACTCTGTTGGGATGATATACATTGCACTGGGTTGATAATGGTTACACTGGAGCAAATTCTAGGTTGCTATAGGTTGCACTGGGACAAATTCTAGGGTTGGTATACATTGCACTGGGTTGATAAAGGTTACACTGGAGCAAATTCTAGGTTGCTATAGGTTGCACTGGGACAAATTCTAGGGTTGGTATACATTGCACTGGGTTGATAAAGGTTACACTGGAGCAAATTCTAGGTTGCTATAGGTTGCACTGGGACAAATTCTAGGGTTGGTATACATTGCACTGGGTTGATAAAGGTTGCACTGGAGCAAATTCTAGGTTGCTATAGGTTGCACTGGGACAAATTCTAGGGTTGGTATACATTGCACTGGGTTGATAAAGGTTACACTGGAGCAAATTCTAGGTTGCTATAGGTTGCACTGGGACAAATTCTAGGGTTGGTATACATTGCACTGGGTTGATAATGGTTACACTGGAGGAAATTTTAGGTTGCTATAGGTTGCACTGGGACAAATTCTAGGGTTGGTATACATTGCACTGGGTTGATAAAGGTTACACTGGAGCAAACTAGGTTGCTATAGGTTGCACTGGGACAAATTCTAGGGTTGGTATACATTGCACTGGGTTGATAATGGTTACACTGGAGGAAATTTTAGGTTGCTATAGGTTGCACTGGGACAAATTCTAGGGTTGGTATACATTGCACTGGGTTGATAATGGTTACACTGGAGCAAATTCTAGGTTGCTATAGGTTGCACTGGGACAAATTCTAGGGTTGATATACATTGCACTGGGTTGATAAAGGTTACACTGGAGCAAATTCTAGGTTGCTATAGGTTGCACTGGGACAAATTCTAGGGTTGGTATACATTGCACTGGGTTGATAATGGTTACACTGGAGCAAATTCTAGGTTGCTATAGGTTGCACTGGGACAAATTCTAGGGTTGGTATACATTGCACTGGGTTGCTGTAATTTGCACTGGAGCAAACGCTAGGGTTGCTATAGGTTGCACTGGGGCAAACTAGGGTTGCTATAGGTTGCACTGGGGCAAACTAGGGTTGCTATAGGTTGCACTGGGGCAAACTAGGGTTGTTATAGGTTGCACTGGGGCAAACTAGGGTTGCTATAGGTTGCACTGGGGCAAACTAGGGTTGCTATAGGTTGCACTGGGATAAATTCTAGGGTTGCTATAGATTGCACTGGGGCAAACTAGGGTTGTTATAGGGTTTCCTCCCCCCCCCCCGCCCCGCACAGGCCTGTACCCAGAGGGGGTCTGCCCACCTTGAGTTAGTAGTTTGCCTAACCTGGCAAAGTGCAGTTTCCCATAGGAATGCGTTGAAAAGAGGCTTTGTTGCCCATCCTCAAAAAATATTTGCCCACCCACATCTAGAAAACTGGGTATGGCCCTGCCCCCACACCGTGTTTAAAAAAGGGTTTTATGGTTTTTTAAAAAAGGGTGAGGATTGTGTGGAGAGTAGATTTGCAAACGTGAAGTAGTCTGGAGTAAAATGGGAAACTGAGGTTTCACTTTTATCTTCCCTGCTCCCCCCTCTTTTGAAAGTTTGGGGTAGGGAAGGGAGAGGCTGGTGAGAGAGAATGGTGGAAGAACAGTTTGTGTAGTAAACACAGATTGTATATAGCCAAAACAATGCATATGTGCACAACTGCCCACTCAAGTTTTACTTTGAGAAACTGAGATTGGGCTATGAGCTTTCAAAATCTTCAGGAAATATTGATGTTGGGTGTGTGGTGGGTTTCTGTGCCAGAGAATATCAGAGAGTAAACAAAACAAAAAGATAACAGTTATGGCACCTTAAAGACTAGCTGCTGTATTTTAACGTTAGCTTTTGTGGATCAAGTCCACTTCATCAGACCAAAGAGTGAGACTTCATGGCATTGATTGATTTGATTTGATTTATTCGATTTATATACCGCCCTACTTGGTGAAACCAACTCAGGGCGGCTCACAACATACAATCGAATACAATATAACAGTTCAATACAATATCATAATATCATAAAATACAGTACAACAAAATAAATATAAACACAGTGTAATCCACAATACAATCCACAATATGGTCCACAATACAATCCACAATATAAAGCAGAGATACAATCCCAAAATACATTCCAATATACAATATTAAAAAATATATAACAATATAATCAGCAGTTCTTAAAGCCCCAGCCAGGGTGGGTCCCAGGAGCAGGTGGAAAGTGTCCTGGGCCAAATGCAGAGGCAGCCCCTCACCCTCCTGCAAAGCCTCTTAGGTGGGGCAGCAAGGAAGTTCTGTGCCTCAGCAGTTCTTAAAGCCCCAGCCAGGGTGGGTCCCAGGAGCAGGTGGAAAGTGTCCTGGGCCAAATGCAGAGGCAGTCCCTTACTCTGCTGCAAAGCCTCTTAGGTGGGCATCAATTTATACACATCAGGTACAGAGGCATACAAGGGTTGGTCATAATACAAGACACAGTTACAAATCACTGTGGCTTTTTACAAATTGTAATAACAGAAGAGCCCTGGTTAGTATTAAAATTTGCTGTGAAGTTTGGCCCTGTTGAGTTGCAGGTGAAGGTAATGCGCTCTACATGGGGCTTCCCTTGGTGACCATTCGGAGGCTTCAGCTGGTCCAGAATGCGGCGGCTCGGGTGGTGATGGGGTGCGGGCGCTATGCTCGGGCCTCACCACTGCTCCGGGAGCTGCACTGGCTGCCAGTATGCCTCCGGGTGCAATTCAAGGTGCTGGTTATTACCTTTAAAGCCCTATATGGTAGTGGGCCAGGATACCTAAGAGACCGCGTCACCCTAAGAACGTCTGCCCGTCCCACCAGGGCGGATCAGAGGGGCTCTCTTGTTACTCCTATCAGCTAGGGATGCTCGCCTCACGAGCACTAGGAAGAGAGCCTTCTCTGTGTTCGCCCCGGCCCTTTGGAACCACCTTCCGACAGAGCTGCGCCTGCAGACGGAGATCCTGCCCTTCCGAAAGGGCGTAAAGACCTGGCTGGCAGGTCAAGTGTGGGGACACAGTAACGCAGGTTCTCACCTAGGATGGCTGATTTAAGGGCAGCCATCCTTCCCCCCACTTGGCATCTGTATCTGTATTTGCATCGGTTTTTAGCTGTTTTATCTGTTTTAGTGTTTTAAATTTTTATGAATTATTATGAACTTTTAAGGTTTTTATATATTGTTATGACCATTACCTATGACGGTAATGTATGTTGTAAGCTGCCCAGAGTCGGGTCTTCCCGATTGGGGCGGGATATTAAATGCGAATAATAAATAAATAAATAATAAATAAAATTTTCCTTCCAACTTGGCTACCCTCAACATATAGTTCAATTAGAATTTCCATTGTCCTCTGTCAACATGGCTTGTTAATGCATCTGAGAAAGATGCTCTGTGACTATTCTGCATGTTAGGTGTCCTATTTCTGCTGTCTTTGTGTTTGATGAGTATGATGAAAACATGCTTAAAGTATGAGTAAGTAGCTGAAGGACACGCTCAAGAATGGTGATAGATGGGCCACCATGGTCATTTCTGGAGGCAAAATGTGGGCATAGATGAGTGGGCTGGACTTTGCAGTAGACCTTCTATTCCTGATCAAAGCAGTGGTCCTGAAAAGCTGATGGTCAACCAGACCTCCATAAAGCTTTGGAGACTGAAAGGTAATTTGCAGAAGACTTTAAATCAGTTCATCCTTGTTTCTACTACTGGTTCCGCTTCTTCATTATCAAGACTTTTTGGGTGGCTGTTCCCATAGTCTGGAATTCTCAGCTAGATCACTCTAGTTCTCTTCTTTTTGTCCTCTTTCTGTTTATTCAAGCAGGCCTTTGGTATTTAAGTTGAATTGTTGCAGTGGGAGGCTTGGGCTGGCTGAATGATGGCATTTTGTTTTTTGTGTGTGACTTTAATTCGGTTTTAATAAATTTTGATTGTATTTTTGATATTTCAGTCTTACATTTTACCATTAGTTTTGTGGAGGGAGACTGGGCTATGTAGCAAATAAATAAATACTGAATTTTGAGACAGGCTATTATTGGTTACTCCTGTTTTAGCAGAGGCATGCTGTTAATGAACATCACTGTTAATGAATATGAGTGTGAAAGATGAAGAGGTGTTACTACTATATAGTTGAAATGTTTGAAGGGGTAGCCATTTTAGTCTGTGCAAGCATATCAGAGAGTAAACAAAACAAAACAGCAAAAAAATAAAATAAAAGAAAGACAAAAATGTTGTGGCACCTTGACTAACTCCTGTATTTAAATGAGAGCTTTCATGGACCAAGTCCACTTCATCAGACATAAGAGTGAGGCCTCTTGTGTTAAAAGGTATGTTGTCACTTTTCTGTTAGACTGGCCAATTATTGTGTGCCTGTGTACCTGATGTGTATAAATTGATGTCATGAGCCCCTACGCTTATGCCTAATTACGTGGACTTGATCCACGAAAGCTCACATACAGGAGTTAGTCTTTAAGGTGCCACAATGTTTTTTGTCTTTTTTTTTTTGCTGTCTTGTTTTGTTTACTCTCTGATATACTACTTTATAGTTGTTCACATGCGCGGCCAGTTTATTTGATTAGTTTTATTTGCATACTCATCAGCACTTACCGTCACCTGTTTGTGCTTTGTTGAGAAGAGTGAAACTGTGATACAGTATTGGTGAAGCTGGCCTTCTTAGCAGTGCAAGAAGTCCTAATGTTCTCTCCTGAGCATCTTGTGGCATATACAAAAGAGAAAGTGTAATACATAGCCTGTGTGATGCACAGCTTTCCTTGCACCCCTGCTAATGGCATGTATCCCATTGTTTCCACAATGCAAAGATGAAACTAATGTTAGTAGGGTCAAAGTAGGAGAAAAGCCATTGCTCTCTGGTGCTTTTGTTTGTTTTGTTCTGCTTTGCACTACTACTTATGTGGATCATTGTATTGTTGTAGTGTTCTGTGCTGATCTACACACTTTGTGGGTGAGTGTCATTTGGGGAGGCTTCCTTCTGAGTACTTTTCTGCTGGTCAGTGTCGCTCCACATCCTGTGGACAAGTAAATAAGAGAAGAGAGTGAAATAGATAAAGAGAGTGTGAGGAAAATACACAAAAATGGAAGGCAGTCTGTGTAGGAAGCAATATATCAAGGAGTATTTCAGGATGTGCTTGGTTAGACAGTAATGGAACAACCCGTTGCATTGTAATACTGTACTGTACTGTATATTCAATAACAAATAACCTCCCCATGTGTGAGTGGAAATACTAGAATGATTTATTCAAACCTGCAGTAAAAAAATACCAAAATGACTCCAAACCACCATAGAACAACTGGAGACAACACTAACTAGCCCATAGTTAGATGTTTTGTGTTAGTTTTTTCAGATGTTTATTATTAGGAGAATTAAGTGAACCTATTTACATCGAGGTTAAAGAGTATACAGTAATATTTCAGATAACGATTGCATCGGATAACGCTAGAATTGGATAATGATGTAAATTTTTGGAAATTTTTTTGCATCGGATAACAATCTCTTAGTGTTATCCAATGCAATCGTTTGTAGCACGGTGGGGCCAGGAAGCTGAACGGGGAATCCCCGTTTGGGTTCCCAGCCACTCCGTAGCTGCAGGGGCAGGGGCGGGGGGCTGGAAAGGCAACGGGCCCCCCTCTCTTGTCGGCTTCCCCAGCCACCCCGCAGCAGCGGAGGCAGGGGGTGGCATGTCTGGGGAAGCCGACAGGGAGTCCCCCGTTGACTTCCCCAGCCACCTTGCAGCTGTGGATCGGGTCCCCCAACCTCCCTGGAGGTTGTAGGGGGGTCAGAGAACCCAAAATGGGAAAAAATGGAAGGTTTTTTACCCCCAATTCAGGCTCTCCTGCACCCCTGCCGTCTCTGGGTAGGTTGGGGGACCAGATCCACGCTGTTCCCGACATTCCCTGACCTCCCTGGCTGGTGCAGTCAGTCAAAATGTCAGGATTCAAATCCCGACGTTTTGACTGACTGCACCGGTCCGGGAACATCGAGAACAGCGCGGATCAGGTCCCCCGACATCCCCGGAGCCGGGAGGTGTGCCGGAAAACATGAAATGGGCAAAAAAACCCTTCCATTTTTTTGGCCCATTTCGGGCTCTCCAGCACCCCTGCCAGCTCCGGGGATGTCAGGGCACTTGATCTGCACTGTTCCCGACATTCCTCGACCTCCCCTGTGGGTGCAGTCATTCAAAATGTTGGGATTCAAATCCTGACGTTTTGAATGACTACACTGGCCAGGGAGGTCAGGGAGTGTCGGGAACAGCGCAGATCATGTCCCCTGTCCTCCCTAGAGGTGGCAGGTGTGACGGATAGCCTGAAATGGGCAAAAAAACAACAACCAAAAAACAACCCCACCATTCTGTTTTTTTGGCCTACTTCGGGCTCTCCGGCACCCACCTGAGGTTCGACCATCCGGCACCCTTAGGGTCGACGCCTGCAGGTGCCGGCCGCAAGGGAGACGGACGCCTGCGTCTCGACTGGGGCTTGGGGGACTTTGGGGAGCCATCCACGCGGTTTGTCCCCGGAGCTACCCCCGAGCCCCAGCCATCAATTGCTGGGGTTCGGGGGCCTCCAGGGACAAACTGTGCGACCATGTGGATGGCTCCCTGAAGCCCCCCTGAGTCCAGAGATCAATCACTGGGGCTGGGGGGGCTTTGGGGGACAAACTGCGCGGCCGCGAGGTTTGTCCCTGAAGTTGCCCTGAGCCCCAGCTGAGGGAGACTTCAGGGAGGCATTCGCCGCCCACACGGTTTGTCCCCAAACCTGCTCCTCAGTCCCAGTGAGCAAAGTGGCCTTCCCACACTTGGAATCCTGGTTTGCTTGGGGAGGGAGGGTGCTTTCCCTCCCCAAGCCAACCTGATCTCCCTCCTGTTCACTTTCCTCTTTGGAAAGGGAACAGGGCTTTTTTTTTTTACAAATGTCGTTCAATCAATGGATCGGACAACAATAAAAATCGGATAACGTCATGACTTGTGGAACCAAGTCATAACATTATCTGAGGTATTACTGTACTTAACCATGCTTGGTTGAACCAGCCTGTTTGCTTTATTTATCACTTTACATATGACCATAAGTAAACTGCCAGTGTGTTTCAGAGAGAGAAGTCAGGAAGGCCTTAAAAAGCACTGCAAACAACACAAAGCCAGCAGATGATGGTATCCCAGTTGAATTTTTCAAAGCCCTAAAAGATGATGGAGTCAAATTATTGCATTCTATATGCCAGCAGATTTGGAAAACATAACAGTGGCCACAGGATTGGAAAAGATCTATACGTTCCAACCCCAAAAAAGGGTAATGCCAAAGAATGTTCAAATTATTGAACAATTGCGCTCATCCCACATGCTAGCAAAGTTATGCTCTAGATAATACAGGATAGACTGCAGCAGCATGTAGAGAGAGAATTACCAGAAGTGCAGGCTGGGTTCCGAAGAGGCAGGGGGACTAGAGACCACAGTGCCAACATAAGATGGATCATGGAGGGAAAAAAAAAGAATATTAGAAACAAGTCTACTTCTGTTTCATTGACTACACCAAGGCCTTTGACTGTGTGGACCACAACAAAATGTGCCAAGTAATTAAAGAGATGGAAATACCACAACACCTTATGTGCCTCATGAGAAACCTGTACATGAATTAAGAAGCAACAGTTAGGACAGAATACAGAAGGAGAGAGTGGTTTGGAATAGGAAAATGAGTAAGACAAGGCTGCATTTTGTCACCCTGCTTATTCAACTTATACACAGAGCACATAACGTGCAATGCAGGGATGGATGAATCACAAATTGGTATCAAAATTGCTTGGAGAAACATTAACAATTTGAGATATGCAGATGGAAGACCTAAAGAAGCTGCTGCTTAGATTCAAAAAAGTGAGTGCAAAAGCTGGCTTGAGACTCAACATCAAGAAAACCAAGATAATGTCCTATCAGTCCCTGGAAAATAGATGGGGAAGAAGTAAAAGCAGTGACAGACTTTAATTCTTAGGATCCAAGATCACTGCAGATGGTGATTTCAGCCATGAAATAAAAAGGTGATTTATTTTTCCCAGTCAGCAGGGCTATTGGACATACTGGCTGGGGACAGTAGGAGTTATAGTCAAAAAAGCAGGGAGGGAAGAGGATTGTAGATGTAGCCTGTGTTAGAATAATAATTTAGCATGTGAAGTTGTTACTTTGGGATTTAGAGGGTGAGTACATGGGTAGGAGAGAAGAGCTTGTTCCTCAGAGTCCAAAGTCCTCATGTAAATAGAAAGAAGGGTATATTACCAAAGAAATCACTCCTGAAAGGGTTTGTGTATCCATGGCTGCTGCTGTCACATTTCCTGGTAACTGATGGCAACTGTCTCCAAGTGAAGAAATCATGACTTGGAATCTTGCTTCTAGTAGCCATTTGTATTGTTGGTTTGGCTCATTGCTTTTATTTTTCACTTGGTGTGTCCTGCTATATAAAGGGTTTATTTTTTTAAAATACATAATAGACTTTAGGCCACAGAGAATATTTACTTTTTAAAAAAGGATGTGTCTAACCCTGAACAGAGAAACGCTGCTCACACTTCTTAAGAAAATTTTCCAGCTTCAGGGGGAAAGATATGAGGGCCTTTTGTAAACCAGCTTAGCTTAAGCACTGACCTTTTTGTGGGAGGTTTATGAGAAGTGGATGTTTTGTATGCATATTTGAGAAATACTTGAATTTGAGGATTGCTGAATAGTAAAGTTATCATTTCTTCCTTTTTTTCTTTTAATATTAACAGACCTGGAAAATGTGTATAACAGAATGTTATTTGCTCTTGTATTTGAGTGGACACAATTGCTTTGTAGCGAGGAGAGGCGCATTAAGTCTTGCTGTAAATGAGTGGAGATAGTAATTTACATCAGGAATATTTGTATGTTAGTTTCTAACCTACATAGCCACACGGCCTGTGGCAGAGTCACACGTGGGACCGCTTTGACAAAGATAGTCAAGCCGACATTCTTGTCAGAGCATATTCTTAAGTTGTGATGGTCAACTGGTCGACTTTGGTGAAGATTGAGGGCATTCTTTACTTCCACTCCGAGGCCCAACTAGCTGACCCCTTCAAATGTGTCCTTTTTGTTGTTATTGTTTACTGCCAGAATAAAACAGAGCTCTGAATTGCATGTGGAAACAGTTTCCTTTTTATGTTATTTGGCAGAAAAATCTTTGGCGAACATGGTATTGGGTGTTTTTGGCCAACCTTTTGTGGTCAGAGTTCTCTTTTTTGATTAAGCAGGGGTTGGAATTAGTGAAAACTGTGATGTTTGAGGTACTGATATATTAGAACACTTCAGGTTGCTTAGGAACAGGAGAGAGAAGACCAAAGACTGGGGGATATCACTTTTTAGAGAAGGCGTGGACTCTGTGCAGTCCTAAGGGAGGGAAACAGGCATCTGTTTGGAATAGCCACTGTAAAATTACCTGTAAGAGACCCACCGAAGGATCCACGTATCAGGTTGCTAACATGCTCATACACATTCCCACAAACATGCAAGCTCCTACTTCCATCTTCCCTCCACTTATTCCATCTCTTCCTTTTTTCTGTTGTGAATCTCTTGAGTTCAGATCATTGTTTGAAGGGTGCTCATGAAAAAAAGGTATACAGTATAGTGAATGAAAGAGAATAGATTGTGATCTGGCAATTGTAGGCTTACATCTGCTAGCTGCTCTTTATATACACTGTAGCACCAACCAGCTCCATAGTCTACGAAATATGCACGTGTTAGTTTATTAAATATTTACTCTCTTTCGGATCCTGGAGGCTCATCAGTGGCATCCTAAAAAAAAACTTCCAACACCAAAACTGAACTTCTTTGTTTGATCTTCTCATTATCTTGATGATGTTGTCATTTTTTAAAACCATTTATGGCTATTATTAAGCCATGTTGTGAAAGGGCCATGAATGGTCCTGGAGCAAAATTTCAGTTTCCCCTCTTTGAGAAGCATATTCCTTTCATATCAGTGAAAATCTGTCTCCTGAAACTGATCAGCAGATGTGATTGTGGTCTAACAATTATCTGGGGAGGAGAAACAAGCAAAGGGGACTTGTTAGGGATTATATGGGGACAGAATGTACTGGGATTTTTAAAAAGTTGTTCACATAATACAATATAATAATTTCATGTCAGAGAGTATTCTGGGTTGAAAGGATGTTTGTGGAAGAAACTGCTCAGAGAATGCCCAAATGAGGCTCCTTTCATGTCCCCAAGAGCTGGGCAGTACCCGGGTCTTGAACTGCTGACTTTCCAGCCTTTCAGTTAACAAAGCGAGCTTTGCCTTGTTAGCTGGAATGTAATAGAATGTCAAACTGTCTTACTATATAAGGAAATATATATTGCTCTTGTCATCTAGAATAATTTGTTCTGTTATTACTATCTCTGGTTGGATAGCTCAGTGGTCTAGGTACCTAAGTGTAGAGCCAGAGGTTAGGAGGTCAATTCCTCACTGGCACAGTGAAAGAGACAGCCTATGTGATCATGATCAAGCTTCACAGTCTCAGGATGCCTCCAGAAGAAGAGAACGGTAAATCACTTCTGTGTATTCTATATCTAGAAAATCATGGGAAGGGTCACCATTAGTCAATATTGACTTGACAACATAGAATTATATCATTAGGATGGGTAATACCATTAAGGAGGATATGGCTGAGAAACTCAACCTCCCCTATGTTAGTTGGAAGATCCTAGGGTTGGAGTCCCAAAATGTAAGACCAGCATGATCAAGTGGGGGCTGCTGGTGTACAACAACATGCTGTGTGAATGTGAAGAGATACAGAATCAAAATCATCTGCTTGTCTGCGGTTACTACTGGAAACTTGTACCAATTATGATTTTAAGTTTGGCCAACGGCACAGCCAAGAAAGTGGCTTCATTTTGGCAGTTTAAAGTCTGACCTTGACACAAAAGAAGAAGAATTAGGATGGCTTAGGTTATTCTGAGTAAGATAATTCATTTTAGCTTATAGAATGACATGATCAATGAATAAAAAAGGATGCATTGTGAATGAGCAGATTCTGGAAATTTGAGAAGTAGTTCATGTTGCCAAGTTGATATTGATTTGGTTTGATTTGATTTATTCGATTTGTATGCCGCCCACTCAGCATACGCCGACTCAGGACGTATTAATTTGTAATCAACACATCAGTTGATTAAAGGGATGACTAAGAGGAATTCATTCCTGGTAACGTTGGCTCCTCTTTATTATGCTTATTAATACAAGGAATAGATAACCCAAGCAGAAGGGAACATATTTAAATGTGAAATGAAGCCTACCCTGCTCAGACTATTAACTGCCAGATACCCATACCACAATTTTACTTTGTAAGTCAGGGACTGTGGTAGCTCAGTGGTTAAGAAGCTTGCCTTGTTAGCTGGAAGGTCAGCAAGACAGCAGTTCAAGACCTGAGTACTGGATGATGCAATGAGCTCCTGTGTCTGTCTCAGCTGCCGCCAATTTAGCAGTTCAAAAATAAGAAATTGCAAGTAGATAAATAGGGATCACTCCCATGGGCCAGATTGCAAGATTCAGAGAAGTGTGGAATTAGAAAAGTGACTGCATTTCAATTATGATACAGTGAGGATTAACTTTGGCACTCGAGTTGTTCTGAAACTTCAATTCCCAGAAGCCCTGATCAGCAGGAGTGCTGACTTGGGCTTCTGGTAATTGAAGTCCAAGAACAGCTGGAGTGCCAAGGTTAGCCATTAGGGGTTAGGAGGTGAGCGGTACTTGTTGTTGTTCAGTTGCACAGTCGATTCTGACCCTTTGCGACCCTATGGACCATTGGCTGCCAGGCACTCCTGTCCTCCACCATCCCCCTCAACTCGCTCAGCTCTGTGCCCATTGTCTCTGCAATACCATCTAGCCATCTCATCTTGGGCCGTCCCCTTCTTCTTTTGCCCTCGACCCTTCCAAGCATCAAGGCTTTCTCAAGTGAATCCTCTCTTCTCATTTGATGTCCGAAGTACTTTAGCTTCATCTTTATTATTTGACCTTCTAATGAGCAGTCAGGGATGATTTCTTCCAAGATCGACCTATTTGTTCTCCTCGCTGTCCAGGGGACTCTCAAAACCCTTCTCCAACACCACATCTCAAAGGCGTCTATTCTTCTGCGCTCAGCTTTCCTAATGGTCCAGCTCTCACAACCATACATTGCCACAGGGAATACCATTGCTTTGACTATGCAAATCTTTGTTTGCAATGTGATGTCTCTACTTTTCACTATGCTCCCCAGGTTTCTCATCGCTTGCCTCCCAAGAATCAGTCGCCTTTTTATTTCATGGCTGCAATCACCATCTGCAGTGATCTTGGACCCTAAGAATGTAAAATCTGTCACTGCTTGTACTTCTTCCCCATCTATTTTCAGGGGCTGGTTAGGCCTGTTGCTATTACTGTACTGTATCTTAGTTTTCTTGATGTTGAGTCTCAAGCTAGCTTTTGCACTCTCTTCTTTCAACCTAAGCAGGAGCTTCTTTAATCTTCATCACTTTCTGCCATTAGGGTAGTATCATCTGCTTATCTCAAGTTGTTGATGTTTCTCCCAGCAATTTTGATCCCAACTTTTGATTCGTCCAACCCTGCATTACACATTATGTGCTCTGTGTATAAGTTGAATAAGCAGGGTGACAAAATGCAGCCTTGTCTTACTCCTTTTCCTATTCCAAACCACTCTGTCATTCCATTTTCTGTCCTAACTGTTGCTTCTTAGCTCATGTACAGATTTCTCATGAGCCATATAAGGTTTTCTGGTATTCCCATCTCTTTAATTACTTGCCACATTTTGTTGTGGTCCACACAGTCAAAGGCCTTGGTATAGTCAATGAAACATAAGAAGAATTGTTTCTGATATTCCTTTATTTTCTCCATGATCCAACACATGTTGGCAATGTGGTCTCCAGTTCCTCTGCCTCTTCAGAACCCAGCCTGCACTTCTGGTAATTATCTCTCCATGTGCTGCTGCAATCTATCCTGTATTATCTTGAGCATCACCTTGCTAGGGTGTGGGATGAGCACAATTGTTCCATAATTTGAAGAATAAAATAAATAAAAATAAAATAAATCATTTGAACATTATTTGGTATTACCGTTTTTTTGGAATTGGAATGTATACTGATCTTTTCCAATCCTGTGGCCATTGTTGTGTTTTCCAAATCTGCTGGCATATAGAATGCAATACTGTAATTTGATTCCATCATCTTGTAGGGATTTGAAAAATTCAGCTGGGATACCATCATCTCCACTGACTTTGTTGTTTACAGTGCTTTTTAGGGGCATTCTGACTTCACTATCAGGGATGTTGAGTTCCTTTTTGTAGAGTTCCTCTGTGTACTCTTGCCATATTTTCTTAATATCTTCTGCATCAGCTAGCTAGCTAACTAACTAACTAACTAACTAACTCCTTGCCATTTTTGTCCCTTATCATTGTCATTTTTCCTTTAAACGTTCCCTTGATTTCCCCATTTTTTTTTAAAAATAAGATCTCTAGTCCTACCCCTTATACTATTTTCCTCTATTTCTTTGCATTGTTAATTTAGGTATGTTTCCTTATCTTTTCTTGCTTTTCTTTGAAATACTGTATTCAATTGATAGATTTTTTTCCTTTCTCCTTTGCCTTTTGCATTCCTTCTTTCCTCTGCTATTTTAAGAGCCTCATCAGACAACCACTTTGCTTTCTTATGCTTTTCTTTTTATATGGTTTTCCTTGCTGCCTCCTGTATGATGTCCCATGCCTCTGTCCATAATTCTTCTGGCACTCTGTCTACCAGTCTAAGCCATTAAATCTGTTCCACACCTCCACTGTGTATTCCATAGGGATGTTGTCTAGGTCAGTGTTTCCCAAATGCTGGTGTTTGGACTTCAGTTCCCCGAAGCCTAAGCCAGTATATTGACTGATCAGTGCTTTGGGGAATTGGTTTAAGCTTCTGGGAATTGAAGTCAAAACACCAGCATTTGGGAAACACTGGTCTAGGTCATACCTGTCTGGTCTAATTGTTTTCCCTATTTTCTTTAGCCTAAGCCTGAATTTTGCAATCAATAAGGAGTGGTATACTGTACTTATAAATGCAGATAGAACATCTTGAAGCGGTGAATACAGCCTTTTGCCTTCCTGTGTTTTGGATTTCAGCTACCAGAAACTCATGCTAAGTAGAGCTGGTAAGCTGGGATTCAGGGAACTGAAGTCCAAAATATCTGGATGACCAAATACTAAGAATCACTGTTCTAACTGTGGTGTATCTGATATAGAGATGGTCAGATGAAACATAGAGTGAAAAACCATATTTAATGGGCAGTAGCAGACAAGATAAACCTCTAGCATTCTTTGCGGAACTATATACAATAGAACCCTGGACAACGTTATGACATGGTTCCACAAGTCATGACGTTGTCCGGTTATTCATGTTGTTCGATACATTGATTGAACAATGATAAAAAAAAGCCCTGACGTCAGGGACAAACCACGCCGACGCAAGGCTCGGCTTGTCCGAAATCCCCCCCCCCGGGTAGGCACGCGATCGCGTGTCGTTCGGGGTTAGGGCAAGGTACGGGAAAGACCCCCGTATCCTGCCCTAACCGGCGCCGAGGCGCGCAAGCCTCCAAGCCACCCAAAGTTGCGAAAGGGTAAAGATCCTTACACTTTCACAACTTCGAGCGTGCGTGCGTGTCGTTCGGGGTTAGGGCATGATACGGACTTTTTTTTTTACCAATTTTGGGGTATCTGACTCCCCCGCTGGGTCCAGGGAGGTGGGCACACCCAATCCAAGCTGTTTCTGGGCTTCCCCTACATTTTCAGCCAGTGCAGCAAGCCAGAATGTCGGGATTCGAACTCTGACATTCTGGCTTGCTGCACTGGCTGAGGACGTCGGGGAAGCCCAAAAACAGCTTGGATCGGGTCTGCCCACCTCCCTGGACCCGCCCGGGGGGGGGGGGTCAGAGACCCCAAAATTGGTAAAAAAAAAGTCGGTATCCTGGCCTAACCCCGAACGACACGCGCACACGCTCGAAGTTGCGAAAGTGTAAGGATCTTTACCCTTTCGCAAGTCGAAGTTTCAAAAGGGTAAGGATCCCTGTACCCTTTCCAAACATTGTGGGGGCGGGCGCTGGGGTTTTTTTTTGATTGGGTAGATGTTCTACCCAATCCAACTCCCCCCACGCATACGCTTGTTCCAAATAACATGAAAATCGCGTTATTCGATGCAAGATTTTTCCGAAAATCTCGTCACGTTATGCGGTTTTCACGCTATATAGTACTCGCGTTACCCGGGGTATTACTGTATATTTAAATGCAGAGAATCCAAAAGTGATGCATCTTTCTTCTGCTTTTGCTTATTATTTATTTGTTGCATTTTTCTTTTTCCTTTAATGAGCTCAAGATACAGTACATGTACATGCGTTGTTAAAGCTCATTAAAAGTTCTCCATTTTCATTTTGTTTTTCCCCACAACAGCCCTGTGAGGTAGGACAGGCTGAGAGACTGGTGGATCCAAGGTTACCTGGTACATTTCATGGTATGGGAATTTGAGCTTAAGTCTTTGTTCCATTTATTTTTCTGTTTATGAACTGATAGTGTGATAGTGTCTGGCTGGACATCCCGCTATGGTAATGGAGTACTATACAGCCAGCGACTCACTGCTGAGTGTTCAGCAGTGGTAAATAACCTGACTCCCTAAAGGGGCTAGCATCTACGGGCGGATGAGCTCCTTTAAGTGGGGTGATGGTCCCTTCAGTGGAGGAAATGCCACTGGAAACCATCATATTGGGTGGCAAAATGAGTGGAGGAGGAACTCCGATTCCCAACAGTCATGGAGGCGGAAGAGGCTATGCCAGATGGACTGGCTGTGAAGGCTAACCTTGTCTATATCCTCAAGGCTGTGGCAGTCTATTGCAGTCCTGGTGTTAAATCCTTCATGTCTCATTTCATATGTGCTGCAGGAGATGGCTCCGATCATAGTGTGTGGGTCACTTTATGGCAAGCTGGGATCCATTTTAAACAAATGCATGCCAATGGCATTTTTCCTGCTTCAGGAAAAAATGCATTCTCGTATACGAGCTTGCAGCTGATGTGTGTGTTATTCCATTCTGGAGGCCTCTCCGTACCCTTCTATGGCTCTCACATTTCAGATTACACATTTCTTTAGTGTCTGTAAAATCTTCAAATGAGGACTGTAGCTGGCAATATCTGAATACAGTACATCTTTCTCTTAGCAACAAGTGAATAGAGTTATCTACATTGCTTTGAGCCTTAATCAGTTGAAAAAGAAGGGTGGGTGGGTGTGAATGCATACATATTTCCATTGATCAGTGTAGTGAAGAAGAACAATACTTTTCCCAGCAATCAGTGTTTTTCAGAATGGCTATGTTGACATGTGGAGACATAGATGTCATTTTTTTAAAAAGTAAAGTTGCAAATTTCTGGGATTTGTGGGAAGGGAGCCCTCCTTAACCCCCCTCTCAACATTTGTAATTGTAATTCATTTCAGGAACATCTCTATGAGAAGGAAACTGCCATTGTGCTCTTAATGCTTAACTTGAGTTGACAGAGGAAGTTGCTGATTCAATTCTTCATGGACCAAATGGGGCTGCTCCTACCATTAGGCACAGTGGAATAATTGCCTCTGAAAACAAATTTTAATTGAACAGCCGGAGGTTCTTCTTGGACAAGGGTCGGCAACTTTTTAAAAGTCAGGGGTTGGGTCATGCTCCCTCAGACAGTTGAGGAGGCTGGACTGGTGGTCCCCTGCTGTAAACATGTCTACGTTGTTGTAAACATATTTTCTTTTACCTAAGGCAGCAGAAAGTCTTGTGCTGGTCCTATAGCCAGTGCCTGTTTGGTAGCTCTTGGTTGTGCCTCTTCTCTCAGCCTAGTTTACCTTACGGTATTGTTGCAAAAATAACTGTGTGAGCTCCTTAAAAGATCATAAGTAGAACAAAAATAACTAGCATGTTGCCTGAACAATTAAAGTAAGCTGTTGAAATGAAATGCAGGTGAGGAAGTAAAAAAGTTTCCATGCAATCATATGCTGTCTTTTTAAGCCACCATGTAGATTTGAATCAGATTTTAAAATTTTTAATTTGATTTTTTAAATGATTTTTAATTTTTTTTAAAAAAGTGTCTAAATATTGTTTTCTATTTAAGATACATTATAGTCCAACAGTTATTGTTAATGAAATAAGGGTGTTCAATTATTCAGCATGATGATGTATATTCATGCAATGTTTAAATGTTTCGGTAAATGAATTCCATTAATCCAGGGGTTTCTTTAAGTTTGTTGGGCAATTTTTCTGTGTAGAATTATCTCAGATGCTTGTTTTTACAGTTCTCAGAACTGTGAATTTGTGTCTTCTCAGCAACAATTTTTACAAAATAAACGCACAGTTGAGAAAAATACCTTAATCCCATTGTTTCTGTGCTAATCTATGTACAGTAATACCTCAGATAACGCTAAGACTTGGTTCCACAAGTCTTGGTGTTATCCGATTTTTAGTGTTATCCGATGCATGTGAAAATCCTATGGGATGGATCGGATAACGTTAAAGCTCCATAGAGATACATTGTAACTGCACAGGCTTTAGCGGTTGTTATCCGATCCATCCCATAGGACCTTAACGTTATTCGATCCAATTCTCCTCCCCATATTACTTAACGTTATGCGATTTTAGCGTTATCCGAGGTAAACGTTATCCGAGATATTACTGTATACCGTATCTAATCAACCCCTTTCCTCTTAAGTGCTAAATTGAAAACATTAAATGAACAGAAGAGGATTGTAGGGAGTGGAATAGATTTGCACAAGAAACGTTGTGAGAAGGGAGGAACAAGCAGTAAAAATGAAAATGAAACCCTTTGAGTTTTTATGAATCTTTATGTAGGAAACTGATTTATATCTAGTCATGCTGGGATACCTGGCAGGTTCTTCCTCATGATCTTGCAGGTAGGTTAGGGAGATGTTTCTTGGCAAACGGATGATTTCAGTTAGTTTCCATGGTTAAATATCCAGCACATATGCTGTCTCTTTAAGTTACCACAAAGATCTGAATAATTTCATTATGAACAATAAATTCTCTGAAAGAGGGTGGTGGTGTCTCCTTAAAATCCCACCCTTATTAAGGGCCCAGCTTCTTCCTGACTGTGCAGTTTGACTGATGAGTATACATACTGTACCAATACAGTACATGACACTTGCAGGTTTCTGACAATTTATCTCCCTCATAATGCCTGTAAAACTGCTGTGGTTATTGGGCAGGAGGGACTTGAATAATAATGATAATAATTTCGTGTCAGAAATTATTCTGGGTTGAAAGGATTTTTGCTAGAGCAATTCTGCTCCGGGGATGCTGGAATGAGGCTCCTTTCATGTCCCCAAGAGCTAGGACAGAGACAGGCGCTCAATCTGTCATGCAGTACCTGGGTCTTGAACTGCTGACTTGTTGGCCTTCCAGCTAACAAGGCAAGCTTCTTAACCAAAATAAAAATGTCCTGTTCATTAAAACTAAAATTAGCTTCTGGTGGCTTGTAGATAGAGGTAACAAAATTGTGGGGTTTAGATGGTGAGAATTTCATGTCGTTTGTTCCCTTCAGTGCAGTGCCTTATGCTAAGGCCAAGTCTAACAAAAATTGCACTCCCATACTGGCCATGCAGTCTCTCAATCACTAGCTCCATTCCAGCCACTTTGGGTCTGAACTTTGCTGTCCCCTGGTGTGTTTCCTGGAGCAGACGTAAGTCACATTTGTATTTTCAGCACATGTCTGCAAGGAGGACACTCTTATTACTTGAAAGTCCCTCAATATTTATTGAGATCATTGTTGCAGTTGGTCTTGACAAAGACCTTTCTGGTGGATTCATTCTTCAGTTCCTTTGGTCTGGTGTGGTGTTTAGAAGGATTAGCCGACAAAGTTGTCATCCAGGGTATACCTGACTGTATTCACAATCTTCATGGAGGCTCCTTATGTGTACCCTGGACTTGATGATATAACAGCAGAGCTCTGAAAACTTTCAACATCCTCATCTCTCATTCCCACATGGTGCCTTGTGAATTATGGGAACTGTAGTCCAAACTTATTGATTGGTGCGCTCCATAACCAGTTTCTGCTTCAAAGTGACAGCACTGTAGTCCTCTAAGGCTGACCCTAGAAAGGAGAAGTGTAGTTGGATTAAATGTGGCAGTGGTGCTTCAGAACCAGGCTTGCTGCTCTAGAAATGTAATGTTTTCTCTTCCTCCCTCTTTAATGTGGAGGTTAGATGACTTAAAAACCTCATCATTTTTCCTTTGAAGGTTTGAGGTTTGAACAGGATCTGAGGCTCAGTGTGCAACTGCTTCAGAAGTAGGCTTTCAACAATCAATATTTTAAAAAATATTTTTATTAGTTTCATTAAACAAAATTACATAACATATAACAACTCAAATCAAACTACACAACACATATTATATATCTCAAAACATACCTTATTAATACATAACAAGGTGCACTCTCCACCCCAGCCAGGACCATATTTCTTTATCCACTATTATCTTCCACTATTATCTTCCACTATTATCTATACCACATTGTCTATTTCAAGGATTCTCAACCTGTGCCCCATGGGCCAGATGCAGCTCATGACACCATTTCATGTGGCCTCCCACCACCTCCACCACACCAGGAAGTCCCATGTGGTGGAGGAAGGGCAAAATGGCCCCCAGCCCCCAAAGTTGTCTGAGATAGCGTGACCTGGCCCCTGGCTTTAAAAGGTTGAGAACTCCCGGTCTATTTATTAATTTATCCCCTCTTCCCAAAAAGCAGTGAATTCTTGACCTGGCATAAGTCCCTTAGTTATATGAACATGAAACCAGAAAAGGCACCAGGCTTTGCCGGCATCCACCCAGAGTTCTTTATTAATGCAGGGAAATACACAAAGTTTTGGATAGTACAATTCTTCAATTCTCTTCAAAGATTAGGAGACATTCCCCATAAATTTAAGCATGCTAAAATCATAGCATTGTTAAAAGCAGGTAAACCCTCAGATCAACCTCAAAGTTTTCATCCTGTAGCCCTTTTCATTTCCATTTACAAGCTGTTGGAACATGTTCTATAGAATAGAACTAGTGCTATAATATTTACTAAGATTCTGATTGAGCAGGTGGGTTTTCATCCTGGGAGAAGTTGTGTTGATCAGGTTTTGTCGCTGACAACGTTCATAGAAGCAGGTTATCAGAAGAAGCTAAAAACATCTGCTGTTTTTATTGATCTTTCTGCAGTATGGCCGTGTGGCGCCAGGCCCCGACATGTAAACTTTTGAAAACTAAAATGCCAAAGGACTACTTAACTCATCGATAGTATGATCAGGGACCGTGGCTTCCAGGTTATTTTTGACAACAAGGTGAGTTGCAGAAAAACCCTCAACAATGGCTTACTGCAAAGTTCGGTCTTGGCCCCATTGCTCCTTGTGCTGTATATAGTTGACCTACCAGCTACACAAAGCAAGACGTTTGGGTCTGCTGACGACTGGGAGATAGCTACCAGGTATAGATCGTTTGAGGCCTCAGAAGAGATCCTTACAACTGATATCTCCATAATGACAAATTACTTCCGTAGATGGTGCCTTAAAAAAATGTCACTAAGACAGAAGTTGCTTGCTTTCGTCTGAACAATAAATTAGCACATAGAGAATTGACAGTATACATGGATGGGAAATGCCTTGGTCATAATAAAGAGGCTAAGTACCTGGGCATCACCCTAGATCAGAGATTCTCAACCTGCGGCCCATGGGCCAGATGCGGCCTGTGGCACCATTTCATGTGGAGGCCCCACTGCCTTCACCACACCAGGAAGTGCCATGTGGTAAAGGAAGGGCAAAATGGCTATTGTCAGTGATCCCAACACCCTTCACACATTTCATTCATTCATTTCATTTCATTTATTCGATTTGTATACTGCCCTACTCAGTACAACCGACTCAGGGCAGTTTACAGAAACCATACATATAAGACAATCAAAAGTAATATAACATAATCAGAGGTCATATAGTATAATACAATAAATATAACAATGCAGTACAGCAGTGCAATAAAACAAACCACACTGCAAAATAAGGTTACAAAATACAGTGCAGTAAAACAAAACCACACTGCATATCATCATAACACAATACAGTTAATACAATCAATATATCTAAACATCAGGGGAAAAGAAAAAAAAATGCAATTCAATACAATATTACAATCTAAAACATAACATTGTAACAATACAGTTAATACAATCAGAATATAAACATAGCGGGACGACGACGATAACAATGGTCCATGGCTCACTGCATGGCCCAAGAGTTCATTTCCTCTCCACCCGGTCAGGAAAGGGGACACAAGAAGTAAGAGCACCCCAATACACCAATGTTCCCTCAATCCTCTAGCCAGACGAGGCAGGGGGGCGGTGACAGCGTCCACACCTGCTTCCCATCTCCGGCTGATGGAATGAGCAGCGGGGAGAGGCAGAGGAGCCCTTAGCTGGCAAAAAGCATACCTCAGCTCCCACTTATACTATATTCTCCCAGGACCATCACAGGTCTCCCCAGACTCCACAGAGAAGTCTGCTTGTACTTCCAGCTGACCACCACAGCTGCCTAAGATCTACTACTCTAGCAAGATCTATGAGGAGGGATTTAAAAGTATTTTAACTCAGTGTCTATGATCTTAGATATCTGGTAAACACTCTTTGTTAAGTCCCTTTTTAATAACCATACAGGGTTTTAAAATCACAAACCATACTTTATTTAAAATTAGAGAAATGTTCCTTATACTGTTTTAAATAGTTACAAAAGTTCACAATACATTCTATAAACCTTCTCCTCCCAGGAACTTACAGGAATTTGGTTCACCCCAAACATAAATAGAACCTAATTGTTCTAAGTCTTGGCAACTTTCATACAATTGCTCTTTGTTGTAGAAAACCTCTGCTTTCTCTCCTGCACTTTTCTTCTGTTGTTGCTTCTGTTTTGGTTCCTCTTTATGTCATCACCATCTTTATCTTCTCTCTCCTCTCTCTCTCCTCTTGCTTGCCTTCCTTTTATACATAAAAGCCTACAGAACAGACTTTTTACGTAAGTAGGGGTTTTACTGTACAATGTAGCCTTAGAGCATATAAGGGCAATAGTGAAGATTTTTGAAGGGTGACTTCTGGTGCAATTGAATACAGTAAAACATCGGATAACGCTAAAACTTGGTTCCACAAGTCTTGGTGTTATCTGATTTTTAATGTGATCCGATCCATGTTAAAATCCTATGGGATGGATCGGATAACGTTAAAGCTCCATAGAGATACATTGTAACCGCACAGGCTTTAGCGGTTGTTATCCGTTCCATCCCATAGGACCTTAATCTTATTCGATCCAGTTCTCCTCCCCAGATTACTTAACGTTATGCGATTTTAGCGTTATCCGATCCAATCGTATATACAGTAATATCCCAGATAACGTTATGACTTGGTTCCACAAGTCATGAAGTTATCCGATTTTTAGCGTTGTCCGATGCATGCATCGAACAACGCTAAGAAAAAAAGCCCTGACTTCAGGAACAAACCACTTTAAAGGCAGACAGGGAAAGAAAGAGACCTCCCTGCCTTTAAAGCCCCCTCGCGCAGCTCGGCCACGAGAGAATCCAGCCTCGCCCTGCTTAACTTGCTGCACGCTCCGACAGCCAGCTGGAGGCTTGTTTTTCTCTTTCACTTCCTATAGACAGGGAAGGGGGAAATAGAGAGATGTGACTGGTTCTCTAGAGAACCAGTCACATCTCTCTATTTCCCCCTTCCCTGTCGTTTCAATACAGGAAGTGAAAGAGAAAAACAAGCCTCCAGCTGGCTGTCGGAGCGTGCAGCAAAGTAAGCAGGGCGAGGCTGGATTCCCTCGTGGCTGAGCAGGCAGTGGGGTGGGTGTGGGGAGTCCCCAAACTGCTGGGGGTGAGGGGGAAAGGAGGGAAGTGGCAGGGAGAGGAGCTTTGGCCTCCTTTACTTCTTTATGACGATGGATCGGATAACACTAAAATGAACGTTATCCGGTGCAAATCTTCCCCCCAAATTTGTCGTCGTTATGCGGTTTTAGCATTATCCGGTGCAATCGTTATCCGGGGTATTACTGTATATAATTTCTTGTTATATGTTGACTAAATGTGTACAAGTGTCATACGCTAAATAAAATCTCTTCGATTCTTGGAATACATAGCCAATAAAGCTTCCAGACGTTCAACAATCAAAAGGTCTGAAGAACTGGGAAGTACCCACTTGGAAAAGGTCAGTTAGATCATTCAGTCTAGGCTTGTGTGGGGTGTGTGCTTTATATTAATCACATCTCCTGGCCATGAAGTGTAAAAATACCTGGAGCACCATCCATAGAAAATTTAATTCATTAGAGTTCTAATGCGTTTGCAGTTAGGAAGCAGGCATTGTCTTCTTTGCACTGGATACAAGGTGAATATTGAGTGAATGCTTCCTTTCGTTGGACTGTTTTGAAGAAAGACTTGCTGATCTTCTAGGCAAGAGCTTAGAAAAGTTATTTTTCTAGACTACTGCTTCCAGAATTCAATCCTCAAGCAACCTAGCCAATGGTGGTGCTGGCTAGGGAAATCTGCCAGCTGATAGTCTAAAAAACCTCTTTGTCTAAGCTGGCTGGATAGCTCAGTGAGTTGGGTTTCTGGCTACAGAGCTGAAGGTTGAGAGTTTGATCCCTTGCTGTGTCTATGGTATTTGAAGTGTTATTATGTCCCTTTTCAGTCTCCTTTTCTCAAGGTTAAAGGAGAAAACACTAGTCCAAGCTGCTGTGGTGCTTCACACAACTTTTGCTCAGGATAGTTTAGAAGAGTTAGTAAGGGGTAAGATTGTGTACTAGAGCTGCTTGCAGTTAGTCACTGAAGCTCAATAGCTTTTGCCCTTTTGTTCCCTTTCGAGTTTGGGCAGATTTTGTGGATGGAAAGGTTTGCTTATACTTTTTTTTTTTTTTGCTTAATTAGGGTACCAGGAACAGCATTGTCAAGGACCAGAAAAGGATCATCCTCATTACTTCTGGCTTTTCAACTCTTGACCGCAGTGGTCCTCTCCCTTAAATGAAGATTCTGAGAACTGTATTCTGAAAAATAATGTTTTCCAGCTGTAGTTCTTAGAGAATAAGTAGGATTTTCTAATTTGCTGTCCAAAAGTTTTCATTTAAAATTGCCTCAAAGAATCTCCCCAACTTTTGCCTTTAATATTAAAACTGCCAAATGAAACTAGTTTTTTTTTAATTTGCAGCTGAGATTTAATTTGCTGAAGAGGGAGAAAAGCATTAATGAGAAGCTATCTGCCTGATAGATGTCTATAAGCCTTGGTTTAGACAAGTGTAATTTGAATCAGGTAAAATATGAAAGCAGTGAAAAATAGAGAGCATTGTTCAGTCTCTGAGGGCTGCTTCAGTGATTATAAAGCTGATCACTACTGAGGCAGGTATGACATGAAAGCTGGTGGTTATGTCTACCATAGACTTCCCCAGCCTGGGGTTTTCCAGATGTGTCAGACAACAGTTGTCATTAGCTGCTATTTGAGATAAAAGGATGTACCATCTTTTTCTGATCCAGTCACTTCAAGGTTTGGTGGGTGTGTTTTCATTAATCTCTTCTTTCCTTCTTGGGGATGGAAGTGGAATTGAAGAATAATGTGTGTAAGAAGATACAAACTGCCTTATACTAAGTCAAATCGTTGGTTTGGCTAGTTCAGAATTGTCAACTCTGACTGGCAACAGTTGATCTAAGACAGGGGTGCCCAACCTTGGCACTCTAGGTGTTCGTAAACTTCAGTTCCCAGAAGCCCTGATCAGCTGATGTGCGCCCTTGGGCTTCTGGTGATTGAAGTCCCAAGAACACATAGAGACCAAGGTTGTGCCACCCCTGGTGTAAGATTTCAACCAGGACTTTTTCTTAGCCTTGTTTGAAGATGCTGGGGATTGAACCTGCAATCTTATGTACAGAAATCATGTGGGCTACCAATAAACTATGTACCTTTTTCAGTATAGCACTCAATATTCCCTGCTGGACTTCCATTCTAGTACTAAACAGGCTTCATTCTGCTTAGCTTCCAGAATACAGTTGTACAGGTACTTTGTTTAAAGAGCATAATGTGTTCCACAGGATTGCTCTTCAAGCGAGTTTTCTCTTTAAGTGAAACACCATTGTAAGTGACCAATTGCGACTTCTGGGCGGCGGGGGGGGGGGATTGCAAACCCCGATTTATTTGTTAAGTGAGTTTATGGTTGGTTTTATTTGTTAAGCGAAGCGAACATTCAGATAAAATTCTGCTCTTTACACGAGTTACTCTTTAAGTGAGGCGCTCTTTATGCAAGGTTTGACTAAGCTTATTCAGGATGAATGGTGCATTGGGACATAATTAGGACATAATATTCTCTCTGCCTAACCTGTGAGCTGGTGGGAAGTAGAACCAAGGATGTTTAGCCTAGTACAGATCTTACAAAGTCGCTGGATTCCCTTCACCTTAGTACAAAATATTTGGAAACATTCCAGGCTTTCCCTCCACTCTGGCCAATTACTCTTCTCTCTGTGTTGCCAGAGGAAGATCAAAGATGGATACTTCCTCCTTAGTTTCTCATCACAGTTATAGACAGTGTAGTTGCTTAATTCTGCAAACCACTCTGTCTTGTGTAGCACCAAACTAGTGTGTCCTGGTATATTTCCTTAGTGGACATTTTGTGAAATTTTGGCAATGGCTTGCCTTAATATTTTGTGTTAATGATCTTGAGCGGAGGAGGAACTCTGATTCCCAATGGCCATGGAGGCGGAAGAAGCCATGCCAGATTTATTTATTTATTCATTTATTCAGATTTATATTACCACTCACTCGCCAAGGTGACTCAGGGCAGCTTACAGTCAAAACAGCAACAGTACAATAAAAATTATAAAATATAACCTCACAAAATATAACCTCACAGAGGTACTGGCTGTGAAGGTATGCCTTGATAATATCCTCAAGGCTGTGGTAATCCATTGTTAAATCCTGCATGTCTCATTTCATATGTGCTGCAGGAGATGGCTCTATGATCATAGTGTGTGGGTCACTTCATGACAAGCTGGGATCCACCTTAAACGAATTCATGCCAATGGCATTTTTCCTACTTAAGGGGGGAAAAAAACATTCTTGGATATGAGTTGCAGCCGCTGCCGCCGAATGATCTGGAGAAGTCAAAAATAATGTCAGAGTTAAATCTTTGACTTCCAAAATGTAATTGAAATAATAAAATAATTCACTTGAGAAAACCTTGATGTTGGCAAAAGAAGAAGGGGGCGGCCAAAAATGAGATGGCTAGATGGTATTGTAGATGCAATGGGCACAAAGCTGGGCAGGCTGAGGAGGATAGTGGAAGACAGAGGTGCCTAGCAGGCAATAGCCCATAGGGTCGCAAAGGGTCAGAATCGACTGCGACTGAACAGCAGCAACATCAAAAACCCACCAGAATGAAATGCTAATCTAGTTTCAGCCAGATGTGATAAACTTGGGTACTAAAAAATTTAAAATCATTAAAAGTTTGTTTCAAGGTTAAAAGAAACTGAAAATGTACCCCATCATTAATCACTCTTATAAAAGTAAATAGTAGTAAATAGTAGATTTAATTAATGATTATTAAATTAAGCCCTCGTAGTTAAGTTTGGAAGAGGCAGAGACAGGGTTCAGTACTGATAGGCAAAATTTAGGTTTTTATTTTCTGAAAGGCTTTAGCATTAATCGGTATGAAGCACTGTCGTATCTGGAGTTAATATAAAATTAAATGTCTTATGCTACTGGGAGATGGTTGGAGCTGTAGTCTGATGAGTGGGAGCGGACTTGAGGCTCGTGTCTGTTTAGAGGATGTTGAGGGTCATTTTATGTGATAAGAGCTGTTGAATGGTTTACCTTGATGACTGTTTTGCTAGTGTCCCCATTTTAATCTCATAACAATCTTCACCAATACTGTACTGTGTATCCCCTACATAAGTTGCATTATCACTTTCCTTGCTATTTTGGCCATTGGGGGTGGTGAAATGTCAATATTTCACCACTCTTATTGCCTCTACGGATAATCACCCAGCGACCTTGTTCTGGGTGACCAGGTCCCTCCTCGATAGAGGGAGGTCAGAACCTGGTTGGCAGGGGTCTGCCGAGGCTTTTGCTGATTATCTGACAGAGAAAACCGCTCAGATTCACTTGAAGTTTAATGGAAAACACTGAGCTGGGGTTGATCGGAGTGCAGTCTGGCCATGTTATTTGGGATCTGTTTGATCCTGTTGTCCCTGAGGAAGTGGACAGGCTCCTGGGATCTGTTTGAGCCACTGCCTGTGCATTAGATCCATGCCCCACCTGGTTAGTCAAATCTACCAGGTTGGTGAGAGGCGTTTGGGTTGAAGCGATTATAAATTCTTCATTGCGGGAGGGGGTCTTTCCAGCACCATTAAAACATGCTTTGGTGCGTCCCCTCCTGAAAAAGCCATTGCTCGACCCTACAGTGCTTGCCAACTACCGACCTGTCTCCAACCTGCCTTTTTGGGGCAAGGTTTTAGAGAAGGCAGTGGCACAGCAGCTACAGGAGATCCTGGATGAAGCAGATTATCTAGACCTTTTTCAGTCAGTATTCAGACCCAGATATGGTACTGAGACTGCATTGATCACGCTGATGGATAATCTCTGGCGAGAGTGGGACATTGGTCATCCAACCATCCTGGCTTTTCTTGAACTCTTAGCGGCTTTCGTTACCGTTGACCACGGGATCCTTCTGACATAGCTCTGAGGAATAGGGATCCAGGGCACAGTTTGGTCCTGTCTTTCCTCATTTCAGAAGGGCCGGACCCAGTTGGTGTAGTTGGAAGGTGAGAGGTCCAGTCTGAGGCCCCTCCAATATGGGGTGCCTCAGGACTCGGTGCTCTCGCCTCTCCTATTTAATATCTACATGAAGCCTCTGAGTGAGATCATCCATTCCCATGGGGTGAGGTATCATCAATACGCAGATGATACCCGGTTATATATCTCGGCCCATGGAGATCCAAACGATACAGTTGAAGTCCTATCCAGGTGTCTGGAGGCTGTTAGGGTCTGGATGGGGGTCAACAGGCTACAGCTGAATCCTGGCAAGACTGAGTGGCTATTGGTCAGGGGTCCTGCATTATCTCAGGAGTGGCCATATTTGGTTCTGGATGGAGTTGTTCTGCCCCAGACAGACCCGGTGCGTAATCTGGGGGTCCTCCTGGAATCATGACTACTGCTTGAAGAGCAGGTGGCAGCTGTGGCCAGGAGGGCTTTTGCACAACTTCGCATTATTTGCCAGTTATGCCCGCTCCTAGATTGGGACTCCTTGCTCATGATCACACACGTTCTGGTCACCTCCATACTTGACTATTTTAATGTTATCTACATGGTGCTACCCTTGGTGACCATTTGGAGGCTACGACTGGTCCAGAATGCGGGTGCTCGAGTGGTGATGGGGTGTGGGCGTTATGCTTGTGCCTCACCACTACTCCGAGAGCTGCACTGGCTCCCAGTATGCCTCCGAGTGCAATTCAAGGTGCTGGTTATTACCTTTAGAGCCCTACATGGTAGTGGGCCAGGATACTTAGGAGACTGCGTCAGCCCAAGAACATCTTTTTATCCCACTTAAGTGGACCAGAGAGGCTCTCTGATTGTGCCATTACTAGAGAGGTGCATCCCTCTAGCACCAGAAGGAGGGCCTTCTCTGTGTCCGCCCTGGCTCTGTGGAACCTCCTGCCAACTGAGTTGCGTCTCCAGACAGAGCTGCTGCCCTTCAGGAAGGTTTGTAAAGACATGGCTGGTGGGGCAGGTATTGGGTACTGGCCATACAGACACCCCATCCTGTTGGCTCATCTGATTACTTTTTTAATCTTTTAACTCTTCCAAATTTTTAATTGGATTTTATTGACTAATTTTATTGGATTGTTGTGTTTTTATTGCTGTGTCAGCTGCCCTGAGTCGCTTTACGAATAGGGCAGCATAAAAATATGACTAATAAATAAAGAAATAAATTGGTTACACTATCTGTGAATGATAGTCCAACATACAGGGCACAGATCTGAGGAAAGCTGATATGCATTGGGCTTTGAATGTCTTTCAGATTGATTTTTTTATGTAAACTTGTTCTGATCTTCTCTGGCCTAATTTTGAGGCACAAGGAAAATGAGAAAGAAGCTCTTACCTGTGTATTTTATATAGTCACTCAGAGACAGGTGATGGAGTAGAATTTTGATCAATTAGTGGTTTCTCGTTTCAAATTTGAAGGAGAAGAATGTAGCATATAAAAATTGGGTTCCCAACTGTTTGAGTGTTGCTGAAAGGAAATACAGTATAGCAATAACAATTACATTTATATATTGCCCCATAGAGTTTAGTGCACCATCTGGGCGGTTTACAAATTAATTAACATTTTACCCCACAACATTCTGGGTACTAATTTGCCTGATCTTGGAAGAATGGAAGGCTGAGTCAACCTTGAGCCTGGTCAGAATCGAGCTCACATTTTGGCTGCAGTACAGCAACTTAACCACTACACCACCAGGGCTTTCTACTATGCTCTATGTAGCATTGGTATAACGTCCAAATGTACCTTTTAATGGGTATTATTATTGTCTAATAATGTTACAATTATATCCCACATTTCCTCCGTTGAGTTCAGTGTAGCATACATGGCTGTCTTTCTCCCCACTTTATTCTTACATATCTCTATGAAGGTAGGTTACATGTTCCATGAGTCTCCTGATTGATCAATTGTAGGTGCAGAATATGTAAACATCACCAAAATCTATGTATGCAGAACATAGAGGTGTGGTTTTGCTGCAGACATTGGCTGTTCCTATACAGTACTAGCTCATTTTGGATCACTTTGCATTTTATAAACACAGATAAAGCTGTCAATGGCTGGTCTAAAACTGAATATTGAGGAGCAGCATACTTCAGAATCTGATTTTCTGTAGTTGAAAAGATTTATATGTGCCATAAGTCGTACCTGAGATTGGTTTCTGATGAGATTTTGATTGCCAAAAAGGTAGGTTTAGTTGATTATTTAATTATAGGTCTAGCTGTTAGCTATGCTTCTTTATGTTTGCATAGTTTTTGCAATTCTAAGATTTCCGTTCCATACTCCCAAGTCCTGCCTCTCCAGTTAATTTTACTGTATGTATATCCCTTGTGGCCTTTTAAAAATGTTGCTTCAGAAAATAGGATGCCTGTTTTTTTTTTTTTAAAGAATGACTGTAGGGAAAAGATTTTGTCCTTAGCTTTTAAAAGTGAAATATTTTTGGCTTTGGCTACAGTTTAAGTGGAATACTTGAGGTTTTATGGGAGCTTGGTGAAATGAAACTTTGGAAGCTTTCTTATACTGAATAATACCTTTGGTTTGTCTTGTCTGGTATTGCTGGCACTGACTGGCAGCAGCTCTTCTGGGTTTAGGCAAGAATATATCCTAGCCCTGCCTGACAAAGCTGGGAATTTAAATTGGGATATGGAATCTAGTCTGGTCAAGTCCAGACTCACAACGTCGGCTCTGCCCACGGTGTGGTAGTAAAATTTTTGACATCCCACCACTGGATACAGGCACATTTCAAATGCTTTTCTCTTTTCATAGTCCTCTGTGTTTAAGTGCTCAAGGTACACAGAAAGAGCCTCCTCAAAGATTGTGGTATTTTTGAACCATAATTGACATACTCCTGGCAATGATCACCTTGTGTCAGATAATTTTTCTCACACTAGGTCAGGTGAAAGGAACTGTGGAAGTGAACTACCCTAAAGGTTACTTCTTTTTGGCAGTTTTATGTCTGGCCTGGACACGGAAGAAGAAGTGTCCAATTCCATGCTATATCATAGAATCAAAAACAGATTGCACCATATAATGCACTTTCGTTGACTCTTAAGTGTTTATTGCACATTCTGTTTTTTATCTTTAAAAGTTTGCACCAGACCATCTGTATTTTGATTCCTCTTGTGAGGCTGTGATCCCACTGTTTCTGTTGCCAAAATCCGGGGGATTCAAATTTGCCAATATGCTGCAAATTTTTATTCTGCATCTACAACTAGATTTCTTGGGCTACTTCCTTTTTTACTGACTGATGTGAACTTGGTTTTCTTAACTTCCATTTTTAGATCAAGCTCTTTGCTTACTTCATTGTCATAATTGGGTAACTGTTACAGAACTTCTTAATTGTCAACTAGTAACACTGTATAATCTGCATATTGTACATTATTTATTGTGTTGCAGAACAAGGGTCTCCAACCTTTGGCTTTTGGACTTCAGTTCTCAGAAGCCTAAGTCAGTACATTGGCTGACCAGTGCTTTGGGAAATTGACTTAAGCTTCTGAAGCTTCTGAGAATTGAGGTTCAAAAACCAAAGGTTGGGGACCCCTGCTATAAGGCAATTGTGAAAATGGAGGAACCCCCAACAAAAGCTATAATTTTGAAACTGGGCACAAATAAGTAGATAGTCTGATGTTGCTCAGACCCAAATTCAGTGATATTTGGTCAAATTTATGGGTTTTAAAAAGTACTCTATAACTTTGACACAAATATACACCGCATGCAGACATTGGTAAACTTTGTTTTTGGAAACAGGTTAAATTCAAAAATTCCCACCCCTGCAGTGCCTAAAATGGCCCTCCATTGGAAGATGTATCAGAATGGTGAGTCATCACCTTAGAAGCTTCTGGGGATATAGTGGCCCATTTTTTGGCCAACAGTTTGCTTTAGGAGCTTGGTGGTGGTGGTGGGGGGAGGATTACATTGGGAAGCCAGTGGTGTATGAGATCTTTAGGCTGTACTTTGTCCATCCCTATTCTATTTTTTTAACTTTATTTTTTATAGGTATTTAAAACAATTAGACAAAAACAAAAGATATACATAAAGATAATCTCACAGAGAGAATTACTACATTCCCCTCTTTCATCAATAGAATTGCGCATTATATATTAACAAGAAAGAATAATAAATCATATGATATCAAACATATAACTGAATTACATAATTCTTCATTTTCTTCATTTTTCTACTCTTTACCAATACATTTTTTCCCTACTCTATCATATATAACACTTTTCTTATCACCCTTGTGCTATTTACAGTGTCCAGAGGGTTGTAATTACTTATGTTTTCCAAAAAACATTTTGATCTGGTACAGGAGTTACCCCCTTCTTTTTAATCATCACAAAATCAACGAAAGGTTTCCAGACTCTCCAAAAGTTGTTCACTTTGATTCTTCCTCTTTTAACATTTAGTTCCCTATTCTAGACTCATGTTAACATGATCTCATATAACAAAACAATGTACATCAGTTGAGAAAATATACCCTCTTATTGGTATCGCTCTACCTAAAATAAGGAGAGATGTAGCAGCAGATGCTGAGAGAACTAAGCAAGAGAATGACCCTCAACATTCTCTGAACAGATATGAGCCTCAAGTCTGCCGGCTCAGATCCAGGAAGAGTTTTATGACAAGAACAAACATTCTGGAGGGTATATAAGACCAAAATCAAATTAGAAGATGGAGGAAGGAGCTCAGCGAACAAAGAATAACATTAGAAGAGGATATGGCAGAGGAACTCAATCTTCCCTACGTTGCTTGGAGGGCCCTGAATAGGCTGAAGGTCAGAGTGCCTAAGTGTAAGATGAACATGCTCAAGTGGGGGCTGCTGGCGGACAACAGCATGTGCTGTAAATGTGGAGAGATACAGAATCTGGCTCATTTGCTAGTCTGCCGATTACTACCAGAAACATGAACTGATGAGGATCTAGGTTTGGCCAATGACAAAGCCAAGAAAGTGGCTTCATTTTGGCAGTCCAGGGTTTGATCCGGACATGAAAGAAAGAAAAAGTGGCAGGTAGAGTATAAGGACACTACCGTCAGGGATTTTGTGCGTGTATTCGATGTATTGAATTATGCTCATTAGTTCATTTATTTCTTTTATTTCATTCATTTGTTAAGGGTGATGTTTCAAATGGGGGAAAATAAAGACATTATGTTCATAAAATTAAGGTTTTCAGAAAATCTTCATAAACTCTAAGGTTTTCTGAGCTAAGGTAAAGGTCACCCTTGATCGAAAGCCAGTTATATCCGACTCTAGGTTTCAGTGCTCATCTGTTTATTGCCAAAGAGCCAGTGCTGTCTGTGCCTGCAGACATTTCCATGGTCATGTGGCAGGCATGGAACACTGTTTACCTTCCCACCTTACCTTCTTGCAATTTCTTGCTTTTCAACTGCTACATTGTGTTAATCCAAAACCAGAAATCCCAATTTCATTTGTGTTTATTATTTTTTATATTTTATTTTTCAATAAAGTTGTTTTTAACCTTTATTTTCCATTCTCCCCGACTCTACCTACTATGCACACATGTCCATAAGCCCACTGTACACACAATAATTCACCACAGGTGAATAACTGCAAATGATCTATTTTTAATAAATATTTCAATAGTCAAACCGCAAAGTAAAAGAGTTTTTCCTTCACAATTCTTCAATAGGAGGGAAAGCCAAAAGGGAAAGTGGTTATGACTTCAAAGGAGAAATGTGCTACAGTGTATCCATTCTCACAACAATGTATTCTGGTATGAGAGAGACTTTTTTTTGAAGGAAAGTTTAGAAAGAAAGTGGGTTTTTGTTTTTGTTTTAAACCTTCATAGAAAATGTTTCTGAAGTCCGATCCAAATTGTATAAGTGTCACAAGAAAGGTTATTATGTCCTCTGTCAATCACACTTTGGATCACTTCAATTGGTTGATCGGTTTGATCGCAGACTCACCGCCAATTGATCCCCCCTCGAAAATGTCATTTTTACAAGTCACGTTTTCCTTAATATCTTTGTTGTTGATTCCTGCTTCGGCGTCATTCTTCTCCACATGTTGTATTCACCCTCAGGAAGTTGTCATGTTCAGTTTCTAACACGGTTTCCCCTTTTATTTTTGTGACCTCATTTGAGTGGTTTTTTGTAGAACGCTTTATAGTCCCCCCGAGTCCAATTTCAAATGTAATAGTATCACCACAAAGGTTATTCTTTCCTCTTTCAAACGCACTTTGGGCCACCTGAATCGTCTGTGTGATTTGGTTGTTGGGCTGCCGGAAACCAACCCCCCCAGCGAAGACTGCATTTTTTCAAGGCAACTTTCAGAAGCAATGACATAATCGCTCTGTATTTTGGGCCAATGGCTCTTTACATTCCTGAAAGTTGCCAAGACGAGCTTTCAGTTGATGTAACCATTATTTTCGTGGGTGATTTAGTTTTGTGGTGGCAGCTCATCAAAAGTACATGTTTTTTGTTACATCACAAAAACTGCCAGACCACCCAACCGAAACGTAAGACGTTCATAGAATTCATGTCAAAAATGATTTCAGCATGTAGAATTGTGTCAACTTATCCTTGGTTCTGTAGTACTGAGAACTACATCTGGGATGCCATTTTGACATGTTGTCTCTGGTCGCTTGCAATAATTCTACTTTCCTTTCTTAATATGCACTGAGCCCCAGATACCAAGTTCTGGTGGTTTTTGGACAGGTCTGGTACTTTTGAATCTCTTTTGTCAAATTGAACACTGAATTGGGTCAGGACCCGGTATATCACTGAAAACAATAGTACAGTACTACAGACTTCATTTGCTTTTCCTTGTTGTTCTCCTCCTACATGAGATTGGACATCATCATGGCTGTCTTGATTTAGGATGTGGCAGCTTTGGACAATTATGTTGTTTTGCATTCAAACCAACCTCCCAGGTTCTTCAATCGAGTTATTTTTCTCCCTGAATGCTTATTCCCCATTATTTACTCTTAAATGATCTTCTTTAATAATGTGTTTATTTGACAATAATATTGGCTTACAAGATTGCTGCCAAAAATTAGAAACCAGATTTATGTAGAAGCTTCCAGAATAGTAAAAGTGTTCATTTGTATTAATGAAAATAACAAAGGTTATACATTAGTTTAAGCTTTTTGAGTTCTAGAGTCTGTCTCATCAGATGCATAAAAAGTATGTGTTAACAGTTGGAAATGTATAATATATGGGTATAGGGTGGAAGGGGAAGCAAAACAGTTGGGCCGTTGGGACTACAAAAGACATTGTCATATGACAGTTCTGTGCAATACATCAGATAAGCAAAGCAGATTTTTGCAATAGCAGTGATGGGTGATTTATGTATTTGTAGTATTTATATCCTGCCCAATAAAAAAATTATCCGGGTGGCTTACAGTGATAAATTATTAAAATTAAAACCAAACCCATAAAATGATGACCCATAAAACATCATGTAAAAAAACAGCAGCAAAGATTGAAAGTAACACAGCAGCATGTTAGCAGTACAAGAGATGTTTAAAGAAAATGTCAATATCTCAGAGAATGAGGGTCCTCCTGGACTTGCAACTACTGCTCAAAGAGCAGGTGGCAGTTGTGGTCAGGAGGGCTTTTGCACAACTTTGTGTTATTCGCCAGTTATACCCGCTTCTAGATTGGGACTCCTTGCTCATGATCACACACACATTGGTCACCTCCAGACTTGATTACTGTAATGCGCCCGACATGGGGCTGCCCTTGGTTACCATTTGGAGGCTGCAGCTGGTACCGAATGCGGCTGCTCAGGTAGTGATGGGTTGTGGGCGTTATACTCTTGCCTCACCACTGCTTCTGGAGTTGCAATGGTTGCCAGTATGTCTCTGGGTGCAATTCAAGGTGCTGGTCATTATCTTTAAGGCCCTACATGGTAATGGGATACTTAAGAGACCGCGTCACCTCGAGAACATCTGTCCGTCCCACCAGGGCGGATCGGAGAGGCTCGCTTATTCCATCAGCTAGAAAGGCGCATCTCTCTAGCACCAGAAGGAGGGTGCTTTGTATCCACCCTGGTCCTTTGGAACCTCCTGCCAACTGAGTTACATCTACAGACAGAGTTCCTGCCCTTTCAGAAGGGCCTAAAAACCTGGCTGGCAGGGCAGGTGTGGGGCACCAGAAATATGGGGTCCCATGTTGGGTGGTTGATTTGATTGGATACCCCCCTTCTCTCTTTTAAACTTTTTAAACCTTTTACACTTTTAAAATCTTTTAAATTTTTGAGTTTTTTGTAAGTTTATAATTTTAAAATTTTAAATTTAATTTTGAACCTTCGAGTTTTAACTTCTGAATTTGTAGGGGCATAATGGGATTGTTTGGTTTGCATTGTATTCATTATGTATAATCTTTCTCTTTTATGTAAGCCACCTAGAGTTGGGCTTGCCTGGTAAGGGCGGGATAAATCTGAATAAATAAATAAATTTAAAACAGGGGTGCCCAAACTATGGCCCATGGGCCAGATCCGACCCCTGATGCCATTTCATCTGGCCCCCGATGCCCTCGCCGTTCCCAGAAGTGGAAGTAATACGTGAATGCATGGGTGTGTTATGCACTTGTGCATACACAGAACGCTGCCATAAGTTACCTATGGCTGTCATAAATGTGTTTACGACAGCCATGGGGTCATTTACAGCAGCATTCTATGCATGCACATGTGCATAACGTATCTCACGCATGCACTTTTTACTTCCGCTTCCGGTGGGAGGAACCATGTGACCAGCTGTCTTGGGGGGAGGGGTGTAAAGTTTGGTCACCCCTAGTTTATTTATTTATTTTTAAAATACCATCTTGTGTTTTAAAAACTGATCTCAGAAATTAAAAAGGGTAACAGAAAAGGCTACAATTTTGGCCATGACCAAAAAGGCGTTTTTCAATGGCTTTCTCTGAAAATGACATGTAAAGTACAATAGTTAAATGTGGAGTGTTGGTGAGGTTGGGATTCGATACCCAAGTACTGTATGAAGGCTCTTGGGGACATGAAAGGAGCCTCATTCGGCATCCCCTGAGCGAAAATTCTCCAGCAAAAATCCTTTCAAAGAGTAATTTCTGACACGAAATTTATTTATGATATTCTCCATTGCCAACTCCCCTGATCCTAAAGGGTAGGGCACTGGTTTGATTTGTATGGGGACAGAATGGGCATTTGGAATTGTTGATGGTTATAGTCCCTGCCATTTGTTTCTCTGTTATGTGGCTTCTTAATGGTTGAGACTTACCTTTAGGCACGACATATGAGAGGGAGAAATCATTGCCCAGAATAGGTTGTAGATCACAGAGTGGTGTTAGATGAATGGTCTCCCCTATAGTGTATTTTTCCCCTCTGCATCACGTATGTGTTTTCTCTTAATTGAGTGGTGGTGGTTGTAGTTCAGGAAGTGCATAGAATAAATCCTTAAATTCTGTGAGAGTCTTTCTGATAAGATGGAGTAGATTTGTGCAATCTTTCTTCATGACTTTGTGCAGAAACCAAGGCTGTACAGTTTGGTCGTACAGTATGCTGTGAAGTTGGAACTGATTTGTAGTGAACCTAATAAGGCTTTCAAGACAGGTAAGTTATTTAAGAAAGGGGTCTTGCCAGTTTTAACCCCACAGCGAATTTCCATGGCTGAGAAAGGAATTGAACCCAGGCTTTATTAATCCTCATATGTTACTCTATCCATCACTACACCACACTGTGAAATATGGTTCTGTAGTTGGGTTATGGAGATATTCATAGTCCAGGTGCTATCCTTCCTTCCACAACTGATAATTTCTGCTAGTGAGAAAATAAGCCATTTGGAGCACTGCCTCCCAATGCCTGGATAATCCTTGTACTGACTCTGGGGTTTAAAAATTTATAATTTGATTAATCTTTGGACTACAGCTCTAAGATTCAGGCTATTGAAAAGAGCAGTGTTTCCAAGGTCTGGTAATGCCCACAACCTGCCTTTGGTTGATTTCTCCATAGGATGCAGGATTCTCTAAATAATAGTAATTGTGTGCCTTCTAGACAATTTTGACTAATGTTAACCCTTTCCAGGGTTTTCTAGATTGAGAATACTCAGAAGTGGTTTATCACTCCCTTCTTCAGGAGACATTTTGAGACTGTGAAGCTTGCCCAAGATTCTATCCTGAGGACCTAATTCTGTGTTTGTTCCCTTTCCCTACACTTTCAAATGGTTTTTAGCTCATTTGATTATCCTTGAGGACTGCAAGGTGTGCACAAATTATAGCTGTTTCCACCACTGGGGATCTGTGATAATTATCAGATTGATGGGTTTTTTTTTACATTAGTAGCAGCTAGAATCTCTGGAGAAAATCATTAGCAGTGAATGCATATTGCTGTGTGTGTATTTGAGGCCTGGGAGGATTATTGCTGGTGAAATGTGAAAGTCAACCAGTTTATCCTTCTAATGCTCAGAAAGGTCACAAGACCGCAAGTGAATGAGAGATTTGTAACCACCTCTCCCCCCCCCCCAGGTGGAGAATAAAGCTCTTATCTGTGTCTTGTGAAGAACATGCCTAAGTGGCAATAGCAGGGATGCTCAGAAGCATTTAAAATATGTAGCTGGACCATTAGGAAAGCTGAGTGCAGAAGAATAGACGCCTTTGAGATGTGGTGTTGGAGAAGGGTTTTGAGAGTCCCCAGGACAGCGAGGAGAACAAATAGGTCAATCTTAGAAGAAATCAACCCTGACTGCTCATTAGAAGGTCAAATAATAAAGATGAAGCTAAAGTACTTTGGACATCAGATGAGAAGAGAGGATTCACTTGAGAAAGCCTTGATGCTTGGAAAGGTCAAGGGCAAAAGAGGAAGGGGCCGGCCTAAGATGAGATGGCTAGATGTTATTGTGGAGACAATGGGCACAGAGCTGAGCGAGTTGAGGGGGATGGTGGAGGACAGGAGTGCCTGGCGGACAGTGGTCCATGGTGTCGCAGAGGGTCGGAATCGACTGTGCGACTGAACAACAACAAACTGTACTTAAACACAAATGGGGCAAGAAGGTGCAATACTTTCTTGCTAGGTGATTCTGGCTTGCACTTTCTCTTGGTCTAACCTTTTAACTATATTTTTGCTTTTTGATCTTTTGCATGGTTGCCTGAATTTTCCAGAATACAGATGCATTGCGTAGTAGTTTATGTTCTGCAAGAGCATGGACAATTTTGTTGGAGCGAACAACGTGCTTTGACTTCCAGAATCATAATTTCGTCTCATCCTCCAGCCTTTAGAATTGGAGCAGGATGAGAAATTAGATAAAATGCCTATTGGGATCGGGGTGGGGGACTGGCCTCTTGTGAAGAGTTGACAAATGCTTTCACTTCCTGGGGAGCACAGATGGTAACTGATATATGAAAACAGTTACTCACCAGGTTAATATCTCTGCCTGCTTTTAGCAGGAAAGCTGGTGACATTGACAGGTGTTTTCTTCACTCTCTTGGAATTGCTCTCCTTGGCAGGTGGGTTCGTGGGTGGGGATTTTGCTTCAACCCCTTCATCAGTTTGTTGTCCTAACTCTGCACCTTGGGGATACATCTTAGCATAGCTTGTGGAGGAGTTTTGGGTTTCTTTTAGAAGTTATGTCCTGAAAAACTGAAAAATGTGTCATTTTAAAAATCTGACTAGCAGCTTTAAATGGATACAACCAAATAATTAATTCCAATTAAATTCATCAGGGTTCTGTGTAAGTGGATGGAAATAAATGGAAATAGTCTACATAAACTACATAAACTATTACATATTCTGAATGGGATAAAGATGTGATTTGGTCTGTGCTCAGAAATAATCCTCTGGCCAACTTAGATAACCATACCAAGGTTTTTACAAAAAGTTCTCTCTTTAGACAGTCAGCTGCTTTCATCTTCAGTTTCCAGAAGTCCTTCATTGTCAGTGTTTAGGGATTCGGTCAAAGAAATCTGGAGGATCAAAGGTTGGAAAACACTGGTTTATACCAGCCTTTTCCGTTGGATGTACTTCAGAAATGTCAGTTTCTCATTACAGCTGACAGAAATGTCAGTTTTTCCTGTCTCCCCTGGCAACATGGCCATGACTAAGGTTGCTTCTTAAATTGAAATAGAAGCTAAAGAGAGTAAAGAGGAAGGCATAGAAGGCATGGTGTGAGTTCATGTCTAATCCTTTAAGGTTGCTACTGGAAAGAACTAACCATTTTGTATATGAACAGCCTAACTCTCTAAATCCATACATGGGCATAACTGTGAATGCACAAACTATGCAAGCAGTCACGTTTTTTGTAACTTTATCTGGCCAGATGGGAAAAAATGGGGTGGAGGCGTGGAAGTCAAAATATACTGCCAGGTTTTTGAAGCCATGGGAAACTAATTAGATGAAATCTCAGGTTAGAAAATGGGGTTTGAAGAGTCAAAGAGTTTTATGGGTATCACTTAACTTATAAAGTTTGCTGATGGGGGACAAGTTGGCAATTCAACTTGTGTACAGAAACAAAGACAATGGCAGGTACAGTATTTAACAAATCTAAACCAGGGGTTGCCAACCTTATAAAGTTAAGGAGGCTGGATCCCCCCCCACCCCGGTTTATGGATTCCACAACTGTGGCAGGTGGAGCTGGAGCTAGAATGAGCTCATGGACCGGATTCAGCCTGCGGGCCATAGGTTGAGAACTCCTGATCTAAACTCTTGCCCAACCATGATTGCTTGCAGTAGCCATGGGCAAAACTCAGAGTCCTTTACAGCCATAAGAAATTTTGTTTTAAAATTAAACCCCTCCCTTCTGTGCCCTCATCATTTTTTTTGGATATATTTTGCCTTTTATCTTCCTTAAGTGGTAGCAGTTTCTCCTGATGTCAGAAATCTTTGTTTTAGTCCTTTGGATAGGTCTGCTTAAATGTATAAGAAATATTATTTAAATAAATTGTTTTACTTAGTTTTCCAGAGGTGTAATGGATATATTTTTTGAGAAAGTTTGTGTAACTAATTGATTGTTGCAGCAATTTAAGACTTAATTGTTTGTAGCTAAATATGTGGTTATATACCTTAAAATGGTTCTGAGTGATCCTAATTCAGCCCAGTGGTGCCAAAACTTGCTTATGATCTGAGTTCAGTCTTGATAGTCTCAAGGTTGACTTTGTCTTCAATCCTTCTCAGCTTGGTAAACTAAATACCCAGACTTTTGGGGGCAGAATGCTATTTACCTTGTGAACTGCCCAGAGAGTGCCCAAAGCACATTCTGAAGTAGTATATAAGTGTGATTACTAATGTTGTTTTTAAATCATGTGAGACTTTCAAGGAGTGGTTTGCCACTTGTACCTTTCTCAGTGAGTTTTCATAGTTGGGTGTGGGTTTGAATGTAGATCTTTTGAAGTCTCATCTGACAGTCTGTCTACAACATTCATGCTCTTCTAGCTAAATATAGCTTTAATAGCTTTTTTTAAACAACCCCCTCACTATGCAGCCTATATGCCTTCTTTATGGCAGGATCCAGAATTTATATTAAAATTAAAATTCTTAGAATTCTCTATCCAGCATGGCCACATGGACCCTGAAGGGTGTAGTATAAAACATTACTTTAATACTTATAATCCATCTAAATACATTGGTAGAATATAGTTGTGAAAGTAAATACTTAACATGGTTAACTCAAAAAACACTACTCCTTTCTTACAGTAATTGACTACAGCTGTACAGTAGATCCATTGGAACCAATGGGTTAAGGAGTTCTTAATTCTGCGTAGGATTTCTAAAGTAATAGATGTGTTAGTGTGTTGCAGGAAAATTCTTAGATTAGGGAGGGCATGCCTCTTTGTACCTTAATGATTTTCTCCAAGTCATACATGTCTTTGAGTGAGTAGATCTCCATTCATTCTTTGGAACAATTCCTATTGAACACAGTGGCTAAAATCTAGTAGTAAGTCACTACTAGAAAAGGTTTACTTTATGAATTGAACTTGAGTTGACTTCCAAATCCCCAATGATTCTAGATGTGATTTATTACTGGATTACTAACCATTTGGAGGCTGCGACTGGTCCAGAATGCGGCTGCCCGGGTGGTGATGGGGTGTGGACGGTATGCACGTGCCTCTCCACTGCTTCAGGAGCTGCACTGGTTGCCAGTATGTCTCTGGGTGCAATTCAAGGTGCTGGTAATTACCTTTAAAGCCCTACATGGTAGTGGGCCAGGATACTTAAGAGACCGCCTCACCCCAAGAACATCTGTCCGTCCCATCAGAGCAGACCGGAGAGGCTCTCTAGTTGTTCCATCGGCCAGAGAGGCGCACCTCTCTGGCACCAGAAAGAGGGGCTTTTCTGCGTCTGCTCCGACCTCATGGAACCTTCTGCCAACGGAGCTGCGCCTCCAGATGGAGTTGATGCCTTTTAGGAAGAATTTAAAAACATGGCTGTCAGGGCAGGTATGGGGTACGGGTGGCACCACGACCCTAGCTCGCTTGCTAGTGTGAGTTCCTTCTCTCCCTCAGCACCCTTTTAAAGCAATTTTAAGAGTTAGTTTTAATTTTTTAAAAATTTAGCGTGTTTACTTTAAATCTTTTAGAATTTTGGATTCAAATTGTTGATGATGTTTTATATGAGATGTTAACTGCCCTGAGTTTCCCTGGCAAGGAGGACAGTATACAAATTCAAGTAAAAAAATATATTCAGCCAATAGTACTGGCTTCTGACTACATAAACATATGGTTTGTACAGACAGAAGTTTCTACACCAAAGGCTAGAATCTGAATAGAACAGTGCTTTGGTGTGAAATAGGAAGTTAAGACACATATTAGTACATAGTTCACAGGGCTCCATGAGTATCCACAATAAAACACAACTGTTGTATCATTCATCATTCTTCATGTTGTGATCTGGATATCTCTCATAAGGGAGTTGGCCTCCTGGGAAAGAGACTTGAGCAATTGTTTCATTCATAAACTGTCTCCAGGATGACATTATCATACAATCCTTTACAGTATCTCATTGTTGACTATGACTGTAAAAGGTGTCTTGGTAGGTTCCAAAATGCTCTCCAACACCACTGTGGGCATCTGTATTCTAGATGGCAGGTGGGGAGAAAAAGGGAAGTGGGCACAAATAGTCATTAAGCATCTTTTAACACACAGTTACAGAAAGCTTGATGGAGCAATCGCTGTATGACTGTTCCTGGAAACATCTCCATTCCCAGTCTTTCATGCTTTATAAGCTGTACTTTGGAAATGGTTGCTCAGAGCGGGGAAACATTGCCTTTTTAGAGTTACAGTATCCGGATCTGTACCCTGAACTTTCAAGCTCTGATGTTGCTTTTGTTAAGGGAAAAGATTCACTGTCCAAACCAATTCCACATTTAACAAAATAAATAAATAAATAAATAACAAGAGTATGGCAATTACATGTATATATTGCCCATAGCACTTAGTACACTCTCTGGGCAATTCACAAGTTAATTAGCATTTTGCCCCCAACATGCAGGTTCATCATTTTACCGACCTCAGAAGGATGCAAGATTGAGTCAACCTTGATCCTACCAGGATTGAACTCATAATGTTTTGGCTGCAGTATAGCAATTTAACCATTGCGCTACCAGGGTATTGCAGCACCCTGAAATGAAGAAGGCTGACTGGGGAAACATAGTTAGGGAGTTCAGTTCCTCACTGTGTATCCCAGAAAAGCTTGCCTGTATGGCCTTTGATAAGCCACATAGCCCTAGGGTGCTCCCAGAAGAATGAAATGGTACACCACTTCTGAGCATTCTCTTCCTGGAAAACACTGAAAAAGGTCACCATGTCAGAATCGACTTGATGGCGCACAATTATTATTATAAGACTAAGAAACTTGTTTCAGTGTGCTCTTCCATGCAATCTTCTTCTCTAAACACATAGAGCGCAATATCTGGGTCGTCTGTTTATATACATGATATAAAATTGTCTTTAGCAATAGCAATTACACTTACATACCACCCCATAGTACTTAATTTACTCTCTGGGCAGTTCACAAGTTAATTGGCATTTTGACCCCAACATGCGGGGTTCACATTTTTCTGACTTCAGAAGGATGGAAGGCTGAATCAACCTTGGTCCTGTTGGGATTGAAGCCATAACGTTTTGCCTGCAGTATGGCAGTTTAACCACTGCGCCACCAGGGCGCTTTAAAGCGAAGATACTGAATATAAAGCAGTGGCTCGGGTATTGTGCGCTATGTGTCTGAAAAAAGCAGATAGTAATCCACAAAAATGCACTTTGAAATAAGTGTGTTAGTCTTAGAAGTGTTGAAATACTTTTGTCTTTGTTTTCTGTTTGTTCTTGAAACAGATCAACATGACTCCACTTCTGAGCATTACGTCAGTTATTTATTTATTTTTAGTAGACTATAGTCTACCTTAAAGCAGGAGTTCTCAACCTTTTAAAGCCGGGGGCCAAATCACACTCCCTCAGACAGCTTTGTGGGCTGGATGGCCATTTTGCCCTTCCTCCACCACATGCCACTTCAAGGTGTGGTGGTGGCGGGCCACAGGAAATGGTGCCACAGGTTGCATCAGGTCCGTGGGCTGCAGGTTGAAAATCCCTGCCCTAAGAGATAGATCTGTGTATATTTTGAAAAAATATCTTGGGTGGGAATTGACTCGTGGATATACAGAATCCTAAAATTAGCTCCCATAGCTTAATTATAAACCCTAGCCTGGTGTAACCTTATCTTGGTACATGAGTGACATTTTGAACAGCAGCTTCTTAGCTTCTAAATTGGAAGTTCATGTAATGTCCTCCATAAGCTTGTGGTATCCTTGGAAGTCTTGTCTTCTGATCAGGTAGCCTCTATTGTCTGGGGTGTTGCTTTGAATAAGATGCTTTTTAATTGCATGTATGCATAACATCTGTGCTGTTTGAGTGTTCCAGCCTGTTATTTGACAGCAGAGAAAACCCTGGGTTTGAAATGCAAATTTAGATGGTTGGCTATCAATGCAAGGGCACTTGGCAGGAAACGAGGCTAGTACAGTTTGTCATCCCAAGATCTCCGATTGTTGGCAAGGCTTATGGCTGGATAAGAATTGGGAGCAGCTGAGAGGAGTGAGTGGAATGGTAATGAAATTTATGCTTGTTCTTCTTGGACTGGCTAGTTTTCAGCACAGTTTATATAGTAAAATCTGTTCTTCACCCTGTGGCAACTATAAACCTATACTGCCACTTTTTTCCTGAGCTTTGCCCTTTTTATTTTTATTACGACTCAGATGTTGCAAGTCCAGGCTGTCTGGGGTGTTTCACAAAGTAACTTTTTCAAGAGGTACATTACTCGTGTCAGATCTTGCTTGACTATTCTTGCGAGCTAGTGCAATTGAATGATTAGGGCGTTAAACTTTGAGTCAGGGCACCTGGACACAAAGCTCACTGGATGATGTTGAGTTAGTCTCATTATTTCAGCTTGACCTATTTCACAGGATTGTAGTGAAGGGAAAATGAAGAAAAGGAAAGACATGTATGCAGTTTTGAGCTCATTGAAGACAAGTTGAGCTATGTTTGTTGATATCATGATAGTAATTATAAGAGCCTTGTGACACAGTGGTTAAGCTGCAGTACTGTAACCAAAACTCTGCTCATGTTCTGATTTCAGTCCCCATGGGCACAAGGTTAACTCAGTCTTCCATCCTTCTGAGATCAAGAAAATAAGTACCCAGTGTGATGGAGGCAAAATGCTAGTTATCTTATGAAGCTCTCAGAGAGTTACCTAGATATTAGAGGTGTGTGTGTATATAAATGTAATCATTATTACCATTGTTAATAATTCTGTAGCCATTTTGAAACCCTCATTCATTTCACTACTTCACAAGAAATGGAGTACAATCTAATGATGTGAAAGTGCAATTGAATGAATGAATGAAAGTTGTTGAAAAATTAAATGGCCAAACTGTTGCTAAATCCCCTGTCTTATTTTGTTCTCTGTTGAAGCCAATATTCATTTCATTTTTATTTATTCGATTTGTATACTGCCCTACTCGTTGCAACCGTCTCAGGACGGTTTTCAGAAACCATACATATCAGACAATCAAAGGTAATAAACATAATCAAAAATCATACAGTATAATGCAATAAATATAACAATACAGTACAGCAGTGCAACAAAACAAAACGACACTGCAAAATAAGGTTACAAAGTACAATTCCAGTTACATATACATAACATAGTTTCAATAATAGGATACAATATAAAAATAAAGTACAGTAATACCTCATATAACATTAGTATCGAATAACACTAAAATCGCATAACATTAAGGAATCTGGGGGGAAGAATTGCATCGGATAACATTAAGATCCTATGGGATGCTTCAGATAACAGCCACTAAAGCCTGTGTGGTTACAATGTATCTCTATGGATCCCATAGAGGATCAGATAACACTAAAAATCATATAACACCAAGACTTGTGGAACCAGGTTTTAGTGTTATATGAGGTTTTACTGTACTGTACATGATCCGACAATGTCAGGGCTCTCACCTTAACCATAAGAAAACAACAGTTCATACACAGATGGACGAGTCCCAGGGCCAAACGCGGAGGCGGCCTCCCTCCAGCCGCAGGTGTTGTCGTTGGCGGCAGCGGTGCGAGAGTCCTGCCGCCGCCGCGGCTTTTGAGCCCTGCCAGGCGGAGCCTCCGGGAACAGGTGGACGAGTCCCGGGGACCGAACGCGGAGGCAGCCTCACTCCAGCCGCAGGTGTTGTCGTTGGCGGCAGCGGTGCGAGAGTCCTGTCGCCGCGGCGGCTTTTGAGCCCTGCCGTGCAGAGCCTCCGGGAACAGGTGGACGAGTCCCGGGGGCCGAACGCGGAGGCGGCCTCCCTCCAGCCGCAGGTGTTGTCGTTAGCGGCAGCGGTGCAAGAGTCCTGCCGCTGCCGCGGCTTTTCAGCCCTGCCGGGCGGAGCCTCCAGGAACAGGTGGACGAGTCCTGGGGACCGAATGCGGAGGCGGCCTCCCTCCAGCTGCAGGTGCTGTCGTTGGCGGCAGCGGTGCGAGAGTCCTGCCGCCGCGGTGGCTTTTGAGCCCTGCCGGGCGGAGCCTCCGGGAACAGGTGGACGAGTCCTGGGGGCCGAACGCGAAGGCGGCCTCCCTCCAGTCGCAGATGTTGTCATTGGCGGCAGCGGTGCAAGAGCCCTGCTGCCGCCGCCGCTTTTGAGCCCTGCTGGGCAGAGCCTGCAAGAACAGGTGGACGAGTCCCGGGGACCGAACGCTGAGGCGGCTTCACTCCAGCCGCAGGTGTTGGCGGTGGCGGTGCGAGAGTCCTGCCGCGGCGGCGGCTTTTGAGCCCTGCCGGGCGGAGCCTCCTGGAACAGGCGGACGTGTCCCGGGGGCCGAACGCGGAGGCGGCCTCCCTCCAGCCGCAGGTGTTGTCTTTGCTAGGTTCGATTTCTTGTAGTGCAACTTCTTAATTTTCTTTTAAAGACCATTTTATAGTGTAAAATATTGCATTCTGCTTACAGTAGTCCTTTTGTGGTATGACATTATGCATTGTTGTCATGAAATGGAGTGTGAAGTTCATGCTGCTTCAACACATTTGTTGTTTGAAGGCAATAAAATTTAGAATGCCTTTTAAAGTCTTTCCTATTACAGTAATACCTCGGACGTTTACCTCGGATAACGCTAAAATCGCATAACGTTAAGCAATCTGGGAGGGAGAATTGGATCGAATAACGTTAAGGTCCTATGGGATGGATCAGATAACAACCGCTAAAGCCTCTGTGGTTACAATGTATCTCTATGGCGCTTTAACGTTATCCGATCCATCCCATAGGATTTTAACATGGATCGGATCACACTAAAAATCGGATAACACCAAGACTTGTGGAACCAAGTCTTAGCGTTATCCGAGGTATTACTGTACTCCCTTTCTTCCTGTCATTTCCATTCCTCAAAAAACAGGAAGTTGATAACATTCTTGTTCATATCTTCAGAAACAAGTCATCTTGATTTTAGCAGTTCGTACTCTCTTGTTGGGACTGCAGTGGCTCAAGTCACTAAGACGCTGACTGGGAAGCGGAAGGTCAGCAGTTCGATTCCGAGTACTGCAGGACAGAATGAGCTCCCGTCTCTGTCCCAGCTCCTGCCAACCTTGCAGTTCGAAAGCAAGAAATTGCAAGTAGATAAATAGGAACCATTTCATTGGGAAGGTAACAGAGTTCCATGCACTCCAGTGTCTAGTCATGCCTGCCACATGACCATGGAAACATCTGCCGAAGCAGACAGAGCTGGCTCTTCGGCTTAGAAACAGAGATGAGCACTGACCCCTAGAGTCGGATACGACTGGCTTTCGAGCAAGGGAAACATTTACCTTTACTCTCTTGTTAGTGAGCGTGGAGGACATCAAGCAGGAGAAGACTGTACGAGATGTGAAGATTGGGATAGTATGGGGGAAGGATGTTGGCTATCATGTTTTTTTTTGCCAATGGAGCAAGAATGCTTGGTCACCACAATGGAGAAGAAGGTTTAAGGTGGACTTCCAAGGAGGTGGGGAAGGGGCAAAGTAGTTGTTCATAGGCTCTGTGGTAGCAAAGGAGAACATGCAATGTTTACAAAATTACAGCATTTTGATGGCGCTTTAAATATTAAGGTCATGTCTGATGGAATCCTGTTCAGTGCTTTACAGCACTGGGATTCTCTAGCAGAAAATGTGAAGGTCCCCACCAAACTACAAAATCAAGGTTTTGGTCAGAAGGTTTTGTGATGGTCAGATGTTATCAAACTGCTGTTGCTACATAGTTCAGATATGCTCTTAGATGGCTGGAAAGACAAAGTAGTTCTGAGTGTCTTTAGGTATCATGGCTGAGAGACCAGAGACAGAAGATGCAGTAGGAACAGCAATGTGCATAATCTCTAGACAAGTGGTTCCCAACGTGGGGCATATGTCCCAAAGGGGTACTTCAATTCCCAGAAGCCTAAGTCAGTACATTGGCTGATCAGTGCTTTGGGGAATTGACTTGGGCTTCCGGGAATTTAGTGGTTAAGATGCTGAACTTGATGACTGGAAGGTTGGCAGGTCAGCAGTTGAAAACTTGAGTGCTGCATGAAGAGTGAGCTCCGGTCTCTGTTCCAGCTCCTGTCAACCTAGCAGTTTGAAAGCAAGAAATTGCAAGTAGATAAATAGTTACCACTTCGGTGGGAAGGTGAACAGTGTTCCATGAGCTCCAATGTTTAGTCATGCCTGCCACATGTCCACAGAAACGTCTGCAGACACAGACAACGCTGGCTCTTTGGCTATAACTGGAGATGAGCACTGAACCCTAGAGTCAGATACAACTAGTTTTTGAACAAGGGTGACCTTTACCTTTTTACTGGGGATTGAAGTCCAAAAACCAAAGGTTGGGAAACACTGCTCTAGACTAATGAAATACAGTAACTATGAGAGAAACATCCTACAGTGGAATATGGGCTGCTGTACCAGAAAGAGGACATCATGTTAAAAATTGGATTTCTCCAAAGTAATTTAGAATTATGCATAAATATATGCAAGGGACTCCATTGGCCAAAGTGGTTAAGATGCTGAACTCGCTGACTGGAAGGTCTGAGTTCAATTCCCAGGTACTGCATGACGGAGTGAGCTCCTGTCTCTGTCCCAGCTCCTGCCAACCTAGCAGTTCAAAAGCAAGAAATTGCAAGTAGATAAATAGATACCACTTTGGTGGGAAGATAAACAGTGTTTCATACACTCTGGTGTTGAGGCATGCTTGCCACATGTCCACAGAAATGTGTACAAAGCACTGAACTCTAGAGTCGGGTATGACTGGCTTTCAAACAAGGGTGGCCTTTACTTTTACTATAAATATATGCAGTAAAACCTGAGGTTTTTTTAAAAAAAATCCAATGAAACTAGCATTTGTCTTGCTGCCCGCCTCATTCTCATGCAGCAAAACAAAGCAACACATGACGCAAAATCACATTACAAAGTGACACAACTCTGATTGTACAAGCATTGTCCATTTCTCTCACAATTGTACTATTGTGTCAAGTACAGAAAAGATGTTTTGCAGAGGCGAGTATGTGGTATTCATTGACATGTGGCTTCCAAAAAGCTATCACATTGTCAAGCTGTAATGGGACAGGGAACCAAAAGAGACTACTAAAATACACTCTGGTGTCAGGCCTCGTAATCTTGTTTCCGGACATGTGTACTTGGCATGAACACCTCAAGGACTGCCTTCTTCTGCAGGAACCTGTATATACACTGAGGTACTGTTTGGAGTTCCTTTTCTAGATATTCCCTATTTTAGGATGATAAGCAAGTGGCAGTTAGAGATGGTAGTTCTGGTGATGGTAAGCCACATTTAGAAGTCTGTTTCTAGGAAACTTTGCTTGGTACCTTCCCTTTCTATTTCGTGTTGGTAAATGAATCCCCCCCCACCCCCGGTGCTCCTAACACAGTGTCTAAACTAGTGTTACCTTCTTTATTTTTTGGTGTAGCTACTGTGTTTTAACTAGTTCTAACTCACTTTGATTTTTGGATACTTTGCATTTGTTTTTAATTGCATGCACTAAACCTTATCTTGAGTTGTTTGCAGTAATACTAGCATATGGGTGAGGTAGAGAGAGTTTAGAACCAGAAGAAGTGGCTGTGATGCTCTCTTCCCCATTGCCCACCTACAGAAGAGACAGTATGATTAGTCTGGTGTTTAGATTAAGTACATTGTTCTTGGCAATAGAAGCTATCCTTTAAACCAGGAGTTCCCAACCTTTTAAAGCTGGGGGCCGGGTGACGCTCTCTCAGACAGCTCCGGGGGCCAGATGGCCATTTTGCCCTTCCTCCACCACATGGCACTTCCTGGTGTGGTGGAGGCGGTAGGGGGCTGTCTCTCTTTCCATCCTAGTTTTGTAAGAGAGACAGCAGAAATCAAATACATCCATCTATTGGACACCCATCACAGAGGATTAAATATTAGCCAAGGCTTTCTGGGACATCAAATTTGATACACAAATCGCTATATGCTGCTAGATATTTTATATACTGTATTATATTTTGGTGTTTTAAAACCTTTCTGCCAACTCTTTCTTACTACTTTAGCAGAACAGGAAGTAACCTAGTAACAGTAAGTGGTACAGTTTTTTATTACTTTTTTGTTTTCTGATATGCAAGTAAGAGGATAATCAGAAACCAGAAAGGGCTTTACTCCACACCATTGAGATTGAAAGGGAGACATTTAAAACTAATCTGAATAATCTATTGTTACTGATAGCTGTAGGAAGCTGTATTGTTATGCCTGTTTGTCTGTCATTCTGCTTGAGCACATCCACCTTCCCCTTTTAACTTTTAGACCCCTGCATTTGGTATATATAAACCATGACTGGAAGTTTCACTCCTTGTCAGAAGAAGTGGACTTGATCCACGAAACCTAACAATAAAAATATAGCAGTTAGTCTTTAAAGTGCTTCAGTGTTTTTTGTTTTTGTTTTATTACTCTTTTTTGTTTTCTGATATGCATGAACCACAGACTAACATGGCTACTACTGTTGTGCGTTGCTTAAAGAGCATAATGTGTTCTACAGGATTGCTCTTTAAGTGAAACACCATTGTAAGTGACCAATTGTGACTTATGGTGGCATTGTTTTTTTTTTTTTTTGCAAACTCCGATTTATTTGTTAAGTGGTTTTTTGGTTGGTTTTATTTGTTAAGTGAAGTGAACATTCAGAGAAAATTCTGCTCTTTAAGCGAGTTACTCTTTAAGTGAGGCGCTCTTTAAGTGAGGTTTGACTGTATTCCAAAAAATGAAAGAAGAAGAAGATGATGAAGCAGATGCTTGGAGGCAGGAAACTGTGGGCAGGTGTGCTTTCTGTGTACATACTAAATCCTGCCCTATAGCTCTTTTAAGTTCACATTGCTTCTTTGAACTGCAGTAAAGATACAGTAATACCCCGGATAACGATTGTATCGGATAACGCTAGAATTGGATAACGATGCAAGTTTTTTGAAAAAAACTTGCATCGGATAACGATTCTGGATAATGATTCTTAGCGTTATCCAAGGCAATGGTCTGCGGGTGTGGGGTGGTTTGAGTAGATCGCAGCTTACTCTTTTCCTCCCTGTATTTAAACTACAGGGAGAGAGAAACTGCTTGTGTCTCTTTCTTTCCCTCTCTGTATTTAAACTACAGGGAGGGGGAAAGAGAGATATGTGATTGGTTCTCTATAGACCCAATCACATCTCTCTCTTTCCCCCTCCCTGTAGTTTAAATACAGGGAGGGAAAGAGACACAAGCAGTCTCTGTGACTGCAGTAGGGTCGGGGGAAAGGCGCGCCTTTCCCCGACCCTACTGCAGTCGCAGAGACTGCTGCGGGTGGGGGGTGGCTTTAAAGGCAGGGAGGAAAAGAAAGAGACCCGAGACCCAATCAGGTCTCTTTCTTTCCCTGCCTGCCTTTAAAGTGGCTTGTCCCTGAAGTCAGGGCTTTTTTTTTTAGCGTTGTTTGATGCATGCATCGGACAACGCTAAAAATCGGATAACGTCATGACTTGTGGAACCAAGTCATAATGTCATCCGGGATATTACTGCGCTAGCCTTTAGGTAAGATTTGGTTTCCAGAATGGTTGGGTTCTGTGTACAGGTAGCAGATGTTATCTTGTCTTAAGCCTTGGGCACAATTTTTATTTATTTATTTACTACAGTCAAACCTCGCATAAAAAGCGCTTCGCTTAAAGAGTAACTCACTTAAAGAGCAGAATTTTCTCTGAATGTTCGCTTCGCTTAACAAATAAAGTCAACCCAAAACTCGCTTAACAAATAAATCGGGGTTCGCAATTCACCCCACAATTGGTCATTTACAATGGTGTTTCACTTAAAGAGCAAACTCGCTTAAAGAGCAATCCTGTGGAACACATTATGCTCTTTAAGCGAGGTATAACTGTACTTCAGTTTTTATCTCTCTCTCCCCCACGACCCCCCTCTAGGAATTAAAGATTTGGTTGAAATCCAGAGAAAATGTAGCAAGCAATCTATCCACTAGATTCAGTGGCTGTATTTTGTGTCAGAAATTATTCTGGGTTGAGAGGATTTTTGTTAGATAAACTCGGCTCAGGGGATGCCCGAATGAGGCTCCTTTCATGCAGTGGCTCAGTGGTTAAGAAGCTCACCTTGTTAGCTGGAAGGCTGGCAAGTCGGCAGTTAAAGACCTGGGTACTGCATGATGGATTGAGCACCCATCTCTGTCCCAGCTCCTGCCAACCTAGCAGCTTGAAAGCAAGAAATTGCAAACATAAATAGGGACTATTTCGGTGGGAAAAGATCTTGGGGACATGAAAGGAGCTTCATTCGAGCGTCCCCTGAGTGGAGTTTCTCCAGCAAAAATCTTCTCAACCCAGATTAATTTCTGACACAAAATTATAGTGGCTGTATTCCAGCCATACTGAAGACAGGATTTATGGAGCTTTTATCTGTGCAGCTTTATTTATTTGCACTGTAAGGAATTTATAGTTATGTAAACTGCACCTGTTTAGCTAGCTTTAGTGCAATGGTCTGGGGAGATAATTCTTCTTTCTCCCACTCCCCTTTTTGTTTTTGTTTGTTGATATGATTTCTGTCCATGAACTGCATCATGTTGCGATATGGAACATATCTGTAAAAAGTTAGTTTTTGGTCTGCAGCTCCCCAAACTTTTCACTAAGAGTTTTTTTTATGGAGTCCAAAGAAGTCATTTTCTCAAACTTCAGAAACCATAGGCATACTAGATAAAAAAAGGTGAGCTTTTAGTGTCTGTTGCTCTTTAATTTATTCTACTTGCCTTGCTTTTTTATAGGCAGAAATGTCAAGCTACAGTAATTGAAGAAGCAAGTTAATTTCTTTGCATTAAATAAAGAGTTCGGAACTTGTTTCAGAGTTTTATGAGAAAGAAGATATTAAAATCCTAAATTTGGAAATTGCTGAGGTAGTTTTTTTTCTTGCCATTTTGTTTTGTTGAAAGAGTGAATCAGTTAGGAGGCCCAAGATCTGAGGGAAATGCTATGTAGGGGAAAGTCATGTATTGTCCATGCATCTTTAGGCTAAGTTCAAGTATTCACTCAACTGGAATTGATGCGGGAAGATCCAGTGGGATTTAATGTTAATCTTAATTTAACAAGTTACATTCATTTTGTAGATCTGCTGTGAATGGGCCTAATTGGGTCTAGCCCTTAGCATTCTGTTTGCCAGTGTGATATTGTGAATTAATGTATCAACAAATTGGAAATCCAGATTCTAGTTTCCTTTGGGCCATAGAACTCAGGAAGTGACTCTGGGCAAATCCCTCTGGATTAGCTTGGCGTACATCACAGAGTTTTTGTGGAGAATAAGTGAGAACAAGTGTTGTTTATTTTATTTTATTTGTTTTATTATATTGATATTGTGTATTTTTCTGTACACTGCCCAGAGTAGGAAATATCCCAGATGGGCGGTATAAAAATGTAATGAATGAATGAAAGGAGCATTGGAAAAAACCCAAAGTAAAATAGAAAAATAGCTAATAGTGAAATGAATTCCCTCCTTGTGAAAAATAATTGGTGGAAAAAAGTATTGACTGTGCAGAGCTCTATATACCCATTGAAACCACTGGATCAGAACCTGGATATTTCAAGGATTTTTTGAACATTTTGCAAAATCAGATTTGATTATGCTGACAGACTTCCTGAGATGAAGGTTAAATCCAAGTCCTTACCAAGTAGTCGGCAAGTTTCAGGTAGTGGTTTTATCAGAACTGTTGCAAAAAATTAGGAAACGCGCGCGCGCGCACACACACACACACACACACACACACACACACACGCACTCACAATGTTTATGTAATAAGTGACTGCGGTGGCTCAGTGGTTAAGAAGCTTGCCTTGTTAGCTGGAAGGTCAGCAATTTGACCCCGAGTACTGCATGATGGAACGAGTGCCTGTCTTTGTCCTAGTTCCTGGCAATCTAGCAGTCTGACAGCAAGAAATTGCAAGTAGGTAAATAGGGACCACTTTGGTGGGGAAAAGATCTTGGGGACATGAAAGGAGCCTCATTTGGGCATCCCCTGAGTGGAGTTCCTCCAGCAAAAATCCTTTCAACCCAGAAAGCAACTTTGTGTGCTTATTCTGACATGATTAAAAAAATGTTTATGTAATTGTAATTGGCTGAGTAGCTCTGCAGTTTAGGTATCTGGCTGTGGAGCCAGAGGTTGGGATCTTGTTTCCCTACTGTTTCTCCTGGGAGAAGAGCCAGCCTGGGTAGTCCTGGGAAGATTATATAGTCTCAGGAGGTTCCCAGAAGAAAAAAATAATGATAAACCACTTCTGTGTATTCTCTATCCAGAAAACCCTGGAATAGGTCAACATATGTCAGAATTGACTTGATGGCATGTAATTATCATAATTAGTATTTCTGTGCAAGGATCTTTTCTTAATCACATCATTACTTAAACTGTAGAATTCTATGGTCTGATCTCTCTAACAGAAATTGAGTGGGTAGGCACTAAACCATAAGGACCAAAACATCATTGTTTTAAGATAGGGGCCCTCAACCTTTTAAACCTATTTATCTACTTGCAATTTCTTACTTTTGAACTGCTAGGTTGGCAGTAGCTGGGACAGGGACGGAAGCTCACTCTACTGTGCAGCACTCAGGTCTTGAACCTCCAGTCGTCAAGTTCAGCAACTTAACCACTAAGCCACCACAGTTCTATGACTCTGAGTACAGTAGAACTTCGTATAACGAAAATAATTGGTTCCACAAGGCACTTCGTTATAGGATTTTTTTTCATCATATGATGCATGCATTGTATAATGAAAATCTCTATGGGAAAAATCGTACAGTGAAAATCTCTATAGGAAAAATCATACAACAAAATCTCTATGGGAAAAATTGTACAAAGAAAATTTTCATTGTACAATTTTTTCCATAGAGATTTTCATTGTATGATGCACCCATTCGTTCCAAAATCCTCTTCGTTGTACAGTTTTTTTGTTGTGTGATGCATTCATTATACGAGGTTCCACTGTACTAGGTTTCAAATCCTTACTTGGCTGAATCCAGTGTGCTTTTGGGACCCTTGTAGTTGTTGTACAATGAAAATTTTCTTTGTACAATTTTTCCCATAGAGATTTTCATTGTATGATGCACCTATTTGTTCCAAAATCCTCTTCGTTGTACGGTTTTTTCGTTGTGTGATGCATTCATTATACAAGGTTCCATTGTACTAGGTTTCAAATCCTTACTTGGCTTTGGAAACTCATTGGAGGAGTGGAATTGGTAATTAAGACAGGGAAGGTTAAACTTTTGGTATGTTTTTCAGGTAATTGTTGACCAAGATTGATATTCTATTAATGCACATAAAATTGTGAATCTGACTCTTCATCTGAAGAATATCAGTTTCATTAGTAATCCTTTATTCTTAATGTTAATACGTTTCTCAGGAGGAGTTACAGATCCCAGCACAGTGTTTTCTCTCAGTTGGTGTGACAAAGTTATGACCTAATTTGTAAATATTGATAAAGCTGAGGTCTTCAGCAGTTTAATTTTTGCAAAAGAGAGTAATTCTGTTATCTGTAATTAAATCCATGTATCTTGCCAAGTTACTTTGATCATGGAATCTTAAAAGCATACTGCTCAGTAAAGCCTGCATAGTATGTAAAAAAGAAGAGAGAAACCAGTAGAGTGACATACAGTTTTGAAACAAGTTTGAAACTGACCCACATCGTGAATTGAAACTTCTGGCTGAATGGAACCCACAGGAGTTCCCTATCTGTCTTGCAAGTTGCTGCTTCTGTAGTTTCTGACTCATTACTAGGGGAAAAATAAGATGATTAAACTTCAGTTTTTAAAATACTTGCTCTTATTTGCAAGTCAAGACTCTGCTTCTTTTGTGTCTAGGTCAGACTTTAAACTGCCAAAATGAAGTCATCTTCTAGGCTTTGTCATTGGCCGAACGTAAATTGTCATTGGTATAAGTTTCTGGCAGTTCAAGACCCGGGTACTGCATGATGGATTGTGCCCCCATCTCTGCCCAAGCTCTTGGGAACATGAAAGGAGCTTCATTTGGGTGCTTCCTGAGCAGAGTTTCTCTTGCAAAAATACTTTCAACCCAGAATGATTTGTGACATGAAATTATTATACCAGCAGACCAGCAAATGATCTGGGTTTTCTATCTCTCCACATTCATACAGTATGTTGTTATCTGCCAGAAGCCCCCACTTGAGCATGTTTGTCTTACATTTATGGCATATCCAAATCCGAATATTGGAGATCATCCTGGCACTCAGCCATGAAGATTGTCCTGAGAATATAATGCTGTTGCCTTCCATCTTTCTGCATCGCAGCGTGACCCCCATACCACTGAGCCAGTTCCGTGAGTCACTTTCTAGTCCTGAGCCCTTTTGCCACGTAAAGTCCTCATCAGCCTCAGGCCAGAATTGATGAAGCTGATGCCCTACATCAAGATGGATTCCAGTGGGATTTATTCCATCACCCTTCTCTGTGGACTTTGTCACCCAAGGGCGTTAGTCCTCAGAATTGTCAGGTTAGTTAACTGCCACCTGATGATCAGCGTTGAGTCTTACATTTAGGAACCAATTTAAGATTCTGTTGGATGGCTCTAGTTTATAGCTTGGGAACCTGTTGCATGGAACTGAGCTCTGAACTTAATGGCTGTTGATTTAGAAAGGTGGCTATTCTAATAAGCTTTATCTTTGGCATTATGTGAGAATAGCTTCCTGGGTGCAGGCTACTGAGTCTGTTAACCAGACATTGACACCCTCACCTCACTGTCTCCTTGAAAATAGTGGTACAGTAAAACCCCTACTTACAGAAAAAGTCTGTTCTGTAGGCTTCCATGTAAATAGTTTTTTTACTTAGCTCGAAGCAAACCCATAGGAAAAATGAATTTTTACATACTTTATATATTCGAGTATAAGTCGATCTGAATATAAGTCAAGGTACCTAATTTGGACCTCTAAAACTAGGAAAATAGATTGACCTGAGTATAAGTCAAGGGTGGAAAATGTAGCAGCTGCTAGTAAGTTTCAGTAATCAAAAAACATGAAAATACAGTGAAATTAATTAGTTTAAACATTTGTGCGGGCATGTTTTTGAGTGTTTATGGTAGTTACTGATTTTTTTTAAAAAAACTGTATTTGCACCACCACCCAGTAGTGGCGCTTGCAGGGGAAATGGGCTGGCAGGCTAATTGCACTGAGGCTGGAAGCGATGTTCTAGCCTAGCCTCTTGCTCTCCCTGCAAGGTGGAAGCATGGCTTCCCCCTCCATCTTGGTCACATGGAGCAGGGACAAAGACAGGAAGGTACTATAAGCAAAACCCTTTCATTTTATGCACAGGTTTGGTTTCCCATTTAAATGCATTGGAAACAAACAAATTAATTTCTTGTACAGTATTCTGAAGCTTTTCTGTTTGTTTCCAATGCATTTAAATGGGAAATCACGATTTGCGCCCTCTTGTGGCCATATGTGTGCCCCCAGCTGAAAGCCACATTTAAGCTCCCAAACCACACTGAATCCAGTGTGGTTTTGGGACCCTTGTAGTTGTTGACCCATGTATAAGTCGAGTCACCTTTTTGGACCTCATTTTGTAGGCTAAAAACTCAACTTATACTCAAGTATATATGGTAACTTGAAGCAAACCCATAGGAAAAATGAATTTTTTTACTTAACTCAAAGCAAACCCATAGGAAAATGATATTTATGTAAATTGAAGCAACCCCATAGGAAAAATGAATTTTTTATGTAACTCAAAGCAAACCCATAGGAAATTGTGTTATGTAAATCGGGACATTTATGGAAATTGAGACATGGTTTTAGTGCAAAAATCATTATGTAAGTCGAATTTTATGTAATTCGAGGCATATGTAAGTCAGGGTTTTACTGTATTTTTTAACAACTTCCTTGTGTTGCCGGCTAATCTTTGTCACACTATATCAAGCGAAAGGAACAGCAGAATGAACTTGCTGAAAGGTGCCTTCATTTTGGCAGTTTTGTGTCTGGCGTAGACATGAAAAAGAACCTCACTGCTGTAATTTTAACAGTGTTGTTTTGTTGCATGTTCTGTCAAGTCATTTATGTCTTATGGCGGCCTTGTGAATGAATGACCTCTAATTACTGCTGCTCTATTACTAGAGAGGTGTTAAATGCCAGTCACCGGGGAGAGCGCTCACTGAAGTCCCATAGCATTAAATCTCCCTGGTTATGATAAAAGAATTTAACAAAACAGCTAAGAAACATGTAGCATTGGCTATACATCCACAGTGTTCATCTCCCTTTCTCTCCTTCACCTCCTTCCTTTGTCAGCTCACAGTAATTTTTTTAAATGTAAAACGAAATTCACAAACCTGTTACAGTATCTTCAATAGAGGTGGACATTTGAAACGGAGCCCTTTGAGTTAAGCATTAAGCAATGTCCTGCGGAGCCTTTAACTTGTATTCTTGTGCTGTATGAGGTCTTTCCTGTTGTTATTTTGGACCTTGAAGCCAGGTAATGGATTGAACTTTGAAGTTTGGAAGGCAGATTTAAATGAGAAAGAGCATGTTTGCTTTCATACTTGCTGGCGGGGGTCCACACCTTAAAAAATCTGAAAACACAGGGAAAATTCACACTGCTCTGTGATAAGTGGGACCATTGCTGACGGTCTCAAATGATATATCTTTCTTTAGAAATATAAAAAATATTGACCACAAATCTTTTACGAGCCCTTGAGGAATTGTAGGAGTGTCATACTCGTGTTCTGTTGGATATTGATGGGGAAAAAAGTATGCTGATAGAGCAGTCTAGCCTGTGTTCTTATTTGAGTGGCTTGTTTTCATATTGATCAAATATTAATGTATGCAAGCTAATGAGATGGAAGCTGTCATTTGAGTGATTGATTTGTGTACTAGAGCCAAAGGATTCCTGCACCAGTATGTTTAGTTGTTACACTGAACCAATGATGGCGAAAATTGGCTCTCCCAATTTTCTCTGTGAATCCATATGAATGGGTTTACGGTGCGTGTTTTTGGACTTCAGTTCCCAGAAGCCCAAGTCTCTGTGAATCCACACAAATGGGTTTACTGTGTGTACACAGAGACTTGGGGTTCTGGGAATTGAAGTCCAAGAACACCTGCAGTGCCAAGGTTCGTCATCATGGACCTAGATGCTAGACCAGTTCTGTTTAGTTTGCAGAGTGTATTATATCTCCATATGAGCTGTAATCATGTGTGTGACTGGATATGTAATATTATATTTCAGCCTTGCTTTGGGGTCTCTTGGGGCATGTATAATATTCCCACTTGAGCATTAGTCTGCCTGGCATGAAATTCTGATATGTATTTTTAAAGCTTATTACTGTGTTGTCCTTGCCCTGTGAAGCCTGGTTGCCTTAGATACCATGGATCGTGTAACTAGGGCAACTAAACATAACTGCAGAAATGGAGGAAACAGTAATGCATCTTTCTTTATACTAAGCCCAACTTTGGATAAATAGTTCTGAGAATAAACTGCTGTGGGACTACAGAGAGATGGTTTTATGTCTATCCAAGCACCAGCACTTTCCTGTTCCCACACCCAAGATATCTGTGGGTCCCCTTTGTGTGTTAAACCATAATCTAACTGTGCAATTATAAATATATGAAATAATTAGGTAAAGGTAAAGGTCGCCTTTGCTCAAAAAACAGTTGTACAGTAATACCCCGGACAACGTTTGTACCGGATAGCGCTAGAATCGTTAGCGTTATCCGATACAATCGTGTGTGTGTGGGGGGGGGGTTGGATTGGGTAGAACATTACCCAATCTAACCCCCTCCCCAGCGCCCGCCTGCCTTTCCCCCTAGCCTTCCCTCTGCTTATTTTCCCTTCTCCGACTGCCAGCTGATCGGAGGCTTTTTTAAAAAAAACTGCAGGGAAGGGGGTGAAAGAGAGAAATGTGGTTGGTTCTATAGAGAAGTAAAGGAGGCCAAAGCTTCTCTCCCTGTCACTTCGCTCCTTCCCCACCCCCACCCCCACCCCTAGCAGTTTGGGGACACCCCACTGCCTGCTCGGCCACAGAGAATCCACCCCAACTCTGTTTACCTAATGTTCTTGAGCTGCAATCTCCACGCTGTGTTCTTGCATTACTTCCTGAATTGAAAAAAAAAGGAAGGGGAAAATACAGAGATGTGATTGGTTGCCTATATCAGCTGGCAGGCTCTAGAGAACCAATCACATCTCTGTATTTTCCCCCTTTCCTTTTTTTTTTCAATTCAGGAAGTAATGCATGAACACAGCGAAGTGACAGGGAGAGAAGCTTTGGCCTCCTTTACTTCTCTATAGAACCAACCACATTTCTCTCTTTCCCCCCTTCCCTGCAGTTAAAAAAAAAAGCCTCTGATCAGCTGGGAGTCGGAGAAGGGAAAATAAGCAGAGGGAAGGCTAAAGTAGCGTGGGGGGGGGGAGGCACTTTTCCCCCTACTGCAGTCACATGGAGGTGGCTTTAAAGGTAGGGAGGTCTCTTTCTTTCCCTGCCTGCCTTTAAAGCGTTTTGTCCCTGAAGTCAGGGCTTTTTTTTTAGTGTTGTTCGATGCATGTATCGGACAACGCTAAAAACCGGATAACGTCATGACTTGTGGAACCAAGTCATAACGTTATCCGGAGTATACACTTGGGTCTCAAACTACTGACCTGCTGACCTTCCAGTCGTCAAGTTCAGCTTCTTAACCACTAAGCCACCACAGCCCTATGAAATAAATACGTTGAAACACTGCCAGTAGTCCATGAACTAAACAGCAGAATGTCAGGAACAATAAATTGTCAGATGTCAAGGTGGGTTGGAAACCTTTTGAGATGTGATTAAAATGCACCTCAGCTGCTATATCGTTTATTTGGGGAAGGAGATTGCTTTGGACAGTGGATACCACTAGAGAAAAAGACTCTGTCTCCAGTTGTTACCGAAGAAGCATATGCAAGATATTGCCACAACTGGGAGGTACCTCACATGTACAGGTTTTGTTTTCTGAGGAAGGACAGCTATTACTGGCAACATCTCTTACAACCTATAATGGGAAGACATGTCTAAAATTCCAGCTAAATGCTTGCATTTAACAGAATTAACTGAACTAGAAAAGTCTTAAGCAGTTGAAATCTGAGAACTTACAGTAACTTTTTTAAAATTGTGGAGACTTGGTGTTTCATCCATTCACCCAATTGCTGGCTTCTAAAGCTGTGTTCTCTTCCACCTGGTAGTTTTTAATATAAAATATTTTGGCCCTACTTTTTTTTGACACTTTAGTTTTCAAGGCTACCAGAAGTGTGAAAGGTAAAAGTCTCCCTTGCTTGAAACCCAATCATGTCAAACTCTAGGGCAGTGACGACTAACCTTGGAACTCCAGGTGTTCTTGAACTTCAATTTCCAGAAGCCTTAATTAGCGGGAGCGCTGACTTGGGCTTCTGGTAATTAAAGTCCAAGAACATCTGGAGTGCCAAGATTAGCCGTCACTTCTCTAGGGGGTAGTGCTCAGGGGTTGCCAACCTTTTTACGCCATGGGCCTGACCATACCCCTAGACAGCTGAGCAGGCTGGACCACACGCCCTGGAAGCATTTTTTAAAATTTATTTGTTTAGATTTATATTGCCGCCCACTCGCCGAGGTGACTCAGGGCGGCTTACAGTCAAAACAAGAGTACAATAAAAGTTATAAAATGCAACCACATAAAACAACCAAACCAGAACACAAACTAACTCCCGTCAGGCCGTTGTTGTGGGCCCAGAGGAGTGGGCAAGGTTCCCAGCCACTGCTAGGCCTTGGCATCTTCTTCCTCAGGCCGTTGTTGTGGGCCCAGAGGAGGGGGCGATGTTCTCAGCCACTGCTGTGCCTCCGCATCATCTTCCTCAGGCCGTTGTTATGGGCCCAGAGGAGGGGGCGTTGTTCTCAGCCACTGCTATGCCTCCGCATCTTCTTCCTCAGGCCGTTGTTGTGGGCCCATAAGTAAATGCACCCGCTTCTGCATTTACGACAGCTGTGGGTGCATTTCTGGCTGATGTGACCGCGTTTATGCATGCATGGGTGCTTTTTACAGCTGTCGTAAATGTGCCCACTTCCACTTCCAGGTGCGATGGCGGCAGGTCACATGAAATGGTGCTGCAGGCTGTGTCTGGGCCATGGGCCGTAGGTTGGAAACCCCGCCTTAACCTCTGAAACATACAAGATGAAGGAAAAGGGCAGCCATCTGAAGAATTGCCAGATTTGAATACCAAAGTGATCTGGATTTTATCTTAGGAACTGATCGCTACCAACACCTCAGTTTAGTCCATGCTGGTCTCTACATGGCCTGCAAGCAGTATTTTTTAGAGTGTCATCTATACAGCAAGTCAGTTAAATGATGACACAGGAAACGTCTATTAAAACCCCATTATATTCCTGTGGTTATTTGTACTTTTAAAGGCAATAATGTATTCTCAGGGGTCTGAACTAAGTGTAGCTGACACGGATTCTTTCCCTTTTCTACATGATGTTCCCTCCTATAATACAATTCTGCCTGTAAATGTTCTGCCCATTGTTCCCTGACTGGGTGCATTGTGAGAGTATTGTTCCTTGTTGCTGAAATGCATGGCTTTTGTGTTTTGCCCTGTGGCTTTTATTTGACATTGATGGATCTGTCATTTGAATTAATTTAAAGAGACTCTTTGGTAGATTGGCATTGAACTTTTTGCCTGTTATCTTGTCTAATATAGGAAGTATCACTTCTCATTCTCCTACATCACATTTTAAAGCCCACTAGTCACACTGTTACCAATTTTTTAAAAACATGCATACAGTATCTTTATTTTCTCACTATTCAAAGGTCATTACATATTATTCTTCTTAAAACTACCATAATGCTACAAGGCACTGGTTTGTGCAACAACAAAAACAAACAAACCCCAAAACAAACGGGAATTTACATCCCATGTAAATGTACAATTAATTAAAATAGTTATAGTTATGTGCAAAACAGGGACTGTGGGGCTTAGTGGTTAAGACACTGAACTTGACAACTGGAAGGTCGGCAGGTCAGCGGTTCGAGACCCGAGTGCTGCATGACGGAGTGAGTTTCCATTTCCGTCCCAGCTCCTGCCAAACTAACAGTTCGAAAGCAAGAAATTGCAAGTAGATAAATAGGTACCAATTTGGTGGGAAGGTAAACAGTGTTCCGTGCACTCTGATGTTTAGTCATGTCCATGGAAGCAGATGCAGACAGCGCTTGCTCTTTGACTATATATAGGGATGAGCACTGAACTCTAGAGTTGGATACCACTGGCTTTCAAGTAAGGGTGACCTTGATTTTTACCTGTTGTAGCTGTGCTGGCTGAATAGCAGTGTAGATATCTGTCTGCAGAGCCAAAGGTTGGGAATTCAATTCCCCCATGTGTGTCTTGGGAGGAAGAGCCAGCCTGTGTGTCATGGTCAAGTTGCACACTCCACTATCTGGATACCCCCAGAAGAAAAAAATGGTAGCTCCACTTCTGTCTGCCACTACCTAGAAAACCATGAAAGGGCTCTCCCTCCTCCTCACTGTGAAATAGTTCCTGCAAAAAGAAATTGTTTATAAGTAACTGACTGTTTACACTTAGGCACTTCCACAATCTGCTTCATTCATCAGATTTCCAGCATTTCCCGTTAATCCATTTGATCTGTTCACTATAATCCCTCTTGCTTTCAGGCAAAGGTTGCAGCAGTACCCCTATGCTGAAAGGATGCTGTGTTTGGGATTATCCTACTTCAGATTAGAAAAAAAAGGCAAATAGGGAGTGGCACATTGGAAATGTGAAAAGAATAGCATGGTGTGGGAAAACTGGATATGGGAAATTCCCTCCCCCTGCCCATAATACAGTAATACCTCGGATAACGTTTACCTTGCATAACGCTAAAATCACATAACGTTAAGTAATCTGGGGAGGAGAATTGGCTCGAATAACGTTAAGGTCCTATGGGATGTATCGGATAACAACTGCTGAAGCCTGTGCGGTTACAATGTATCTCTATGGAGCTTTAACGTTATCCGATCCATCCCATAGGATTTTAACGTGCATCGGATAACACTAAAAATCGGATAACACCAAGACTTGTGGGACCAAGTCTTAGCGTTATCCGAGGTATTACTGTACTAGGAACAAATTCCATCCACTGAAGTAGAAAGGTGAGAGACTGAAGAGAGACTGAACTAGAAATAGAGCCTTCTTGGTGGCAGCACCAATGCAGTGGAACACACTACTGGTGGAGCTACACCAGGCCCCATCACTGGCTATCTTCAAAAAACAATTAAAAACCTTTTTGTTCAAGAAAGCCTTTCAGAATGTTAGCCCTTTAGCAATAAATTAAATAGTCAGTTGATCTTTTGGGCTCTAAAGTGCCAGTTATTTTATTTTAGGATGTATTTATTTGGTTTGTTTATTTTTAATTTTTGTGTGTTTTATTATGTTGTTTTATTTGTATGTATACTGCCTAGAGTGGGAAATTTCCCAAATAAATAAAGATAAAACCAAGTACCCTTTCATGCTGGGCCTAGTAAGAGTGTAGTTTTCCTTATAGCAGGGTATAATGGTGGCCATCATTTTGCTTGACATTAAAATAAGGTTGGATGAATTCGCAGAGGATGATTCTAACAATGGCTACTGGTCATGTTGGCTTTCTATTTCTTACAGTAGGCATACCCAGACTATGGCCTGTGGGATGGATACAGCCCGTGAAGGCATTCCACCAGGCCCGCGATGCCCTCGCCAAACTATAAAATAAATATGGAAGCTTCTGCACACGTGTGAAAAGTGGCCATTTTTCTTCCTGGTTTGGTGCAGACAACAAAATGGCCACTTTCATGTGCAAAAGCTTCACACCAAACCAGGAAGTAAAATGGCCGCTTTTGTGCATGAGCAGAAGTGGCTGCGCAATGCTCGCACAAACACGCTATGTTTCAGGGGCGTGGTCTGGTCTGCTCAGCTGTTCTGGGGGCATGGTCAGCCCCCCCCCCCAAGTTTGGGCACCACTGTCTTACCGTGTCGAAAGAGGTATACCTCCATAATTCTGCTGTGAACCAACATTGGCAAAGGGCTTTTCCATATATGTTTTGAGTATGGCACCTCATAGGCATCTATCAGTATTTAGCCATTGTGTAAAGAGGGAATGGGCTAGAGAGGTCTTCAGCATGATCCAAAATTTCTTGCATTCTTACGGTAGCCAAATTTGATGATGGGTTGAGCTGAGATGGAGGATATTTCTTCCAGTGGCTGGTTAATTTCAGATGCTTTGCATCTTGACAGCAAATCAGTACAGTGGACACTTGCGACGGGGAGATCCTTGGGGGGGATGTACCATCTGAATGGGGGTGGGGGATATGGGCTCAGGGAACGAGAGAGTAGAGCCTGCCAGCCAGGAAGTGGGGAGGGGGCCCTGCCTGATAGGGCGGGGGGTTGCCGTGGGGCGCAAATTAATGTGGTGACGGGCATGGGATGTTACAGCGGGAGCCGAGGGGCGGGCCGCACTCGGAGAACGCGGGACAGATGTTTGGTTGCTGTCCCGTGTTCTGGCCCCCCGGCTACACCTCTAGGTCCTGAGCTGCCGGTCAAGAGTGACCCCCCCCCTTAGGCTGCTGCTGGTGAATGCCAGATCAGTCTGCAACAAGGCCCCACTGCTTGCAGATACCATCTTGGGTGAGCGTGCTGATCTGGCATGCATCACCGAAACTTGGCTGGTGCCGGAGGATGGGGTTCCTCTGTCTGAATTATGCCCAGCCGGTTTCGGTATTTGGCACCAGCCTAGGGAGAGGGGAAGGGGCGGTGGAGTCGCCGTAATAGCTAGGGAATCTTTGGGAGTCACCAGGGCCACGGCACCACAAATTCCGGGTTGTGAGGCTTTGTTCTTGCGTGTGGGCCCTAAGGGTCAGCTGGGAGTCTTGCTCATGTACCTGCCTCCCTGCAGAGTAGCAGACTCCCTGCCCGAGCTCCTCGAGGCGGTCTCCATGTTGGCATTGGAGGCCCCCAGGCTGATGGTCCTGGGGGACTTCAATTTGCCATCGTTGGGGACCGGCTCGGAGGTGGCTAGGGAGTTCATGGCTTCCATGGCAGCCGTGGGCCTGACTCAGGTAATTCAGGGTCCCACCAGGAGCAGTGGCCACACCCCGGATTTAGTATTTTTGTCGGAGCTGTGGCAGAGTGATCTGAATTTACATAAATTAGATATCACTCCAGTGCCATGGTCAGATCACTATCTGGTGGCTCTAGACTTCCTTGGGACTGGACTCCGCCGCAGGGAGGCAGGGCCGATTAAGTGGGCCCGCCCCCGGCGACTAATGGATCCAGAAGGATTCCAGAGGGAACTGGGGTGTTGTCCTCTTGACCTGCAAAGCGCTTCATCTGAGGCTCTTGTCGATGCATGGGATAGGAGGGCGACGGCAGCCTTGGATGTAATCGCACCACTACGGCCTCTCCGAGTCCGTGGGGATCGATCTGCCCCTTGGTTTTCAGAGGAACTAAGGGAGCTTAAACGGGCTAAGAGACGCCGAGAGCGCCGCTGGGTGAAGACTCGGAGTGAGTCCGACCGAACACTAGTTAGAGCTGTTATTAAAGACTACCTAGTGGCGATGAGGGTGGTGAAGCGCCAATACTTCACCATCCTTATTGCCTCCGCAGATAATCGCCCAGCTGCCTTGTTCCGGGTGACCAGGTCCCTTCTCGGCAGAGGGGGGCCGGGCCCTGGGTGGCAGGGTTCGGCTGAGGATTTTGCTGATTATCTGGCGGAGAAAATCGCTCAGATCCGCTCGAGGCTTAATCCCGGCGTGGAACATACAGAGCTGGGGTTGACCATAGCACAGTCTAGCCATGTTACCTGGGATCGGTTCGATCCTGTTGGCCCTGAGGAAGTGGACAGGCTTCTTGCATCTGTTCGTGCCACGACCTGTGCACTGGACCCATGCCCCGCTTGGTTAATTAAAGCCTCCAAGCCTGGGGCAGGTGGTTGGATCGGGGCGATAATCAATGCTTCTCTAAAAGAGGGGCACTTTCCAGCACCGCTTAAACACGCTTTGGTGCTCCCCCTCTTGAAGAAGCCGTCCCTTGATCCCACGGTAATTTCCAACTACCGTCCAGTGTCCAACCTACCTTTCTTGGGTAAGGTTTTGGAGAAGGCTGTGGTGCAGCAGTTGCAGGAGGTCCTGGATGAAGCGGATTATCTGGACCCGTTTCAGTCAGGATTCAGGCCCGGATATGGTACTGAGACCGCACTAGTCGCTTTGGTGGATGATCTCTGGAGAGAGCGGGACGGAGGGGAGCCGTCTGTCCTTGCTCTTCTCGATCTCTCAGCGGCTTTTGATACGGTCGATCACGGCATCCTTCTGGGAAGGCTCCAGGGTCTGGGGATCCAGGGCACGGTGTTGTCCTGGTTTTCCTCATTCCTGAGGGGCAGGACCCAGTCGGTGTGCCTGGAGAAGGAGAGGTCCAGCCCTAGGCCCCTGCAATACGGGGTGCCTCAGGGTTCGGTACTCTCTCCTCTCCTGTTCAACATCTATATGAAGCCGCTGGGTGAGATCATCCGTTCCCACGGGGTAAGGTATCATCAATATGCTGATGATACCCAGCTATACATCTCTGCCCGTGGGGACCCAAGCGGTGCGGTGGAAGTCCTCTCCAGGTGCCTGAAGGCTGTAATGGTCTGGATGGGGGACAACGGGCTACAGCTGAATCCCGGCAAGACTGAGTGGCTGTGGGTAAGGGGTCCTGTGTTATCAAAGGAGCTTCCACCTTTGGTTCTGGATGGGGCAGTCTTGCCCCAAACAGACCCGGTGCGTAATCTGGGGGTCCTCCTGGACTCACGGCTACTGTTCGAAGAGCAGGTGGCAGCCGTGGCCAGGAGGGCTTTTGCACAACTTCGTGTAATTCGCCAGTTACGCCCCCTCCTAGACCGGGATGCCCTGCTTATGGTCACACATGCGTTGGTCACCTCCAGACTTGATTATTGTAACGCTCTCTACATGGGGCTGCCCCTGATGACCATCCGGAGACTCCAGCTGGTCCAGAATGCGGCGGCCCGGGTAGTGGTGGGGTGTGGGCGTTATGCTCATGCTTCGCCGCTGCTCCGGGAGCTGCATTGGCTGCCAGTATGTCTCCGGGTGCAATTCAAGGTGCTGGTTATTACCTTTAAAGCCCTATATGGTAGTGGGCCAGGATACCTAAGAGACCGCGTCACCCCAAGAACATCTGCCCGGCCCACCAGGGCGGATCGGAGAGGCTCCCTTGTTATTCCCTCGGCGAGGAAGGCGCACCTCGCCTGTACTAGGAGGAGAGCCTTCTCCGTGTTCGCCCCAGCCCTCTGGAACCTCCTGCCCACCGAATTGCGCCTTCAGACGGAGCTCCTGCCCTTCCGAAAGGGCTTGAAAACCTGGCTGGCGGGACAGATTTGGGGACCCGGGACCATGGGCTCCCATACCAAGTGGCTCATATAAGGACTGCCCCCCCTGGGTTGGATCATGGGATTTATTGGTATATATCCCTGTGTTGTTTTAATCTTCCGATTGTTTTAACTTTGACGTTTTAGTGATGGTTTTATTCTTGTTTTATTCTGGTTGTGGGCCGCCCAGAGTCGGGTCCTCCCGATTGGGGCGGGGTATTAAATTTAATAAATAATAATAATAATAATAAATCAGAGTTTGCCTTACTTATAGGAAAGGATCCTCCTTGGCCATTATTCCATATCCTCCACAAGCTCAAAAGAAACAATTTTTTAAAAGGATCCAAAAGATATAAGTGTGATTGTGTTTGCATTTCATTTCATTGCAGAGTAAATCATGCAAGTGGCTCTGTTGGTTTGCTGTAATTGTTACTGTCATTTGGGCATTATTTTTGTTCTTTTAAAAAAAATAACGGGTAAAGTCTAAGGACACTACTTTCAGGGATTTAGTGCGTGAATTTGATGTGTTGAATTGTGCTCATTAGTTCATTTATTTCTTTTATTTCATTCATTAGTTAAGGGTGATGTTTCAAATGGGGGAAAATAAAAACATGTTCATAAAATTAAGATTTTCATAAAATGTTCATAAAATAATGCACAATGCAGGGATGGAGGAATCACAGTTTGGGATCAGAATTGCTGGAAGAAACATCAACAACTTGACATATGCAGATGATACTACCCTAATGGCAGAAAGTGAGTAAGACCTAAAGAAGCTCCTGATTAGGTTGAAAGAAGAGAGTGCAAAAGCTGGTTTTAGACTCAACATGAAGAAAACCAAGATAGTGGCAACAGGCCCTATCAGTCCCTGGAAAATAGATGGGGAAGAAGTAGAAGCAGTGACAGATTTTACTTTCTTAGGATTCAAGATCACTGCAGATGGTGATTGCAGCCATGAAATAAAAAAGCGACTGATTCTTGGAAGACAAGGCATGAGAAACCTGGGGAACATAGTTAAAAATAGAGACATCACCTTGAAAACAAAAATTTGCATAGTCAAAGCAATTGTATTCCCGGTGGCAATGTATGGTTGTGAGAGCTGGGCCATTAGGAAAGCTGAGCACAGAAGAATAGATCCCTTTGAAACGTGGTGTTGGAGGAGAGTTTTGAGAGTCCCCTGGACAGCGAAGAGAACAAATAGGTCAATCTTAGAAGAAATCAATCCTGACTGCTCCTTAGAAGGTCAAATAGTAAAGATGAAGCTAAAGTATTTTGGACATCAAATGTGAAGAGAGGATTCACTTGAGAAACCCTTGATGCTTGGAAGGGTGGAGGGCAGAAGAAGAAGGGGGTGGCCCAAAATGAGATGGATAGATGGTATTGTGGACATAATGGGCACATAGCTGGGCAGGCTGAGGAGGATAGTGGAGGACGGGGTGCCTGGAGGGTAATGGTCCATAGGGTCACAAAGGGTCGGAATTGATTGTGCGACTGAACAACAACAACAAAAATCTAAGGTTTTCTGAGCTAAGGTAAAGGTCACCCTTGATCGAAAGCCAGTCACATCAGACTCTAGATTTCAGTGCTCATCTCTGTTTATAGCCAAAGAATCAGTGCTGTCTGTCTTTGCATACATTTCCGTGGACATGTGGCAGGCATGGAATGCTGTTTACCTTCCCACCAAAGTGGTCCCTATTTATCTTCTTGCAATTTCTTGCTTTTGAAGTGCTACGTTGTGTTAACCCAAAACCAGAAATCCCAATTTCATTTGTGTTTATTTTTTTTATATTTTATTTTTCAATAAATATGCTTTTAACCTTTATTTTCCATTCTCCCCAACTCTACCCACTATGCACACACATCCATAAGCAGCCCACTGAATTAACAGCAATTCACCAGAGGTGAATAACTGCAAAGGATGTATTTTTAATAAACATTTCAATAGTCAAACTGCAAAGTAAAAGAGTTTTTCCTTCACAATTCCTTGAAAGCAGTTCTTCAATAAGAGGGAAAGCCAAAAGGGAAAGTGGTGATGACTTCAAGTGAGAAACTTGCTACAGTGTATCCATTCTCACACAATGTATCTATTCTGACGTGGAGAGATACTTTTTTGAAGGTAAGAAGGTTAGAAAGAAAGTGGTCTGTTTTGTTTTAACCTTTGATAGAAAATGTTTCTGAAGTCCGATCCAAATTGTATAAGTGTCACAAGAAAGGTTATTATGTCCTCTATCAATCACACTTTGAATCACTTCTATTGGTTTGGTTGCAGGCTCACTGTCAACTGTCATCCCCCCCCCCCTTCGAAAATGTCATTTTTACGAGTCACGTTTTTCCTTAATAACTTTTTTGTTGATTCCTGCTTCGGCATCATTCTTCTCCACATAATGTACTTGAACTGTATCCACCTTGGGAAGTTGTCATATTCAGTTTCTAACACGGTTTTCCCTTTTATTATTTTGTTTTTGTGACCTCCTTTGAGTGGTTTTTTGTAAAATGCTTCATAGTCTCCCCCCCAAAAAGTCCAATTTAAAATGTAATTGTGTCACCACAAAGGTTATTCTTTCCTCTTTCAAATACACTTTGGGTCACCTGAATCAGTTGTGTGGTTTGGTTGCTGGGCCGCCAGAACACCCCCCCCCCCCCCCGCGAAGATTGCATTTTTCCAAGGCAACTTCCGGAAGCAATGATGTCATCACTTTGTATTTTTGGCCAATGGCTCTTTACATTTCTGAAAGTTGCTGAGACGAGCTTTCAGTCAATGTAAATATTATTTTCGTGGTTGCTTTAGTTTTGTGGCAGCAGCTCATCAAAATTACATGATTTTCGTTACATCGCAAAAGCTGCCAGACCACCCAACCAAAATGTAAGACGTTCATAGAATTCATGTCAAAAAAATCCTGCAGGCTATTTCTCTGTCTAACTCTTACAGCCAAGGTTTTATGCAGCGTGCAAAGTGTATTTAAAGATTTTTGTTTTGCTGATGAGCTGGGCTGGATATCTCAAGAGATCTCTTTATTCAGGAAGCCTCAGCACATGTGGATGGTAAGCATTGCCTAAGGGGAATGAGGTGGCTTAGTGGTTGATGACTGGCAGGTTGGCAGTTCGTGACCTGAGTACTGCACAACGGAGTGAGCTCCTGCCAGCCTAGCAGTTCAAAAGCAAGAAATCGCAAGTAGATAAATAGGTACCACTTTGGTGGGAAGGTAATAGTGTTCTGTGCATAGGTCTGGTGTCTAGTCATGCCTGCCACATGTCCACGGAAATGTGTACACATGTAGACACTGGTGCCTCTTTGGCTGTAAACGGAAATGAGCACCAAACCCTAGAGTTGGATACAACTGGCTTTTGAGCAAGGGCAACCTTTACCTTATTGAAAGAGCCCAGCAAGTTGGAACAAATGCTTTCAGCTGCCATTTATCTGTTCTTTCAGGGCTGGGACTGTTTCCCTTTTTTGGGTGCACACTTCCAGGATCATTTTACCTGCTGTTTTCATATAGCAGGCACACTACCTGCGATATTAAGAAAAGAATCCCACAAAATAGCAGCTGGAATTACATACAAAGCTTTTTTGTGAGAGGCTGTGTTGACTGGTGGAGACAGTGAGCAGTAGCTGTGTCAGCCCATGTTGTCATTGGGAAAGAACGACTGGGGTGGCAGCTTTTTACACTGTCACTGACAGGAGCATATGTTTCCAGTGAGAGGAAACATAACAGATGTCTAATGACTGCAGTGGTGCTATTTGTTTCAGTGGCTGTGGCACAGTTCACCAAAAAGATGATGCCAGGGAAGGCAACTGGTCTGTGCTGTTGCTGTCCAGCTTTTCTGATTTTGTGGAATTGCCTTGGTTGATGGCAGCTAGATCCAGTAAACCAGGGGTTCCCAACCTTTTCAAGCCAGGGGCCAGGTCATGCTCTCTCAGTCAGCCTCAAGGCCCAGAAGGGTATTTTGCCCTACCTGCATGGTGGGGGTGGCCATTTTGTCCAAAGCTTCAAGGGGACAGTCATTTTGTTTCTTGAATGCCCTTAGAGAGGGGCATATGAAATGGGCCTTAGGTTGGGAACCCCTGCAGTAAATGAACTGAAATTGGTGGCTTGTTCTAGTCTGAGCAGGGTTGGATGGAATCTCAGCCCCACGTTTAGGATAGGATCCGCCGTCCCTGCTGTTTGAACCTCAAGCTGTCTATACGTAAGGTGTTGCAAGAATGTGTGTTGCTATATACCAGGGATTCTCAACCTGCGACCCATGGGCCGAATGTAGCCCACGGTGCCATTTCATGTGGCTCCCCACCGCCTCCACCACAGCAGGAAGTGCCATGTGGTGGAGGAAAGGCAAAACGGCCTTCTGGCTCCCGAAGCCGTGTGAGGGAACTTGACCTGGCCCCAGGCTTTAAAAGGTTGAGAACTCCGGCTATATACAGTACAGTAAAACCCCGATTTATGAATTGAATAATTTGACTTACAAATTGGTTCTGCACTGAAATCCATGCCTCGAATTATGAACATGCCCCAATTTATGAATTAATTCTTTTTCCTCTGTATTGCCTTCAGTGAAGCAAAAAATGCCATTTCCCCTATGTGTTTGCTTCAGGTTACATAATCTGATTCCCCAGAATGCATTGCACCCTGGGAGGTGTATATGCAGCCTTTCTGAGTCATGTAGGTGGCAGTAGGGTGTTTGGAGTGATTTCTTTGTCTGGAGTTTTGGGACTCAAATGGCTGCCTGTTGCTGTTTCTTGCTGGATTTTTCTGAGTTTTCTGTCCATTTTCAAAGCTGCTTTAAGGTAAGGAACAGTGTTTTTGCTTATGCATGCTTTCCTTTCAATGCTGCTGTTGTTTTAGGGTGGTTTGACTGAAGAGTGAGCTCCGGTCTCTGTCCCAGCTCCTGCCAACCTAGCAGTTCGAAAGCAAGAAATTGCAAGTCGATAAATAGGTACTGCTTTGGTGGGAAGGTAACAGCGTTCTATGACCTATGGTGTCTTGTCATGCCTGCCACATGACCATGGAAATGTATGTAGATGCAAACAGTGCTGCCTTTTTGGCTGTAAACAGAGATGACCATTGCTCTCTAGAGTCAGATATGACTGGCTTTCAGGCAATAGTGACAAACTTTCAAGTACAGTAATACCTCAGATAACGCTAAGACTTGGTTCCACAAGTCTTGATGTTATCCAATTTTTAGTGTTATCCGATGCACGTTAAAATCCTATGGGCTGGATCGGATAACGTTAAAGCTCCATAGAGATACATTGTAACCACACAGGCTTCAGCGGTTGTTATCCGATACACCCCATAGGACCTTAACGTTATTCGATCCAATTCTCCTCCCCAGATTACTTAACGTTATGCCATTTTAGTGTTATCCGAGGTAAACGTTATCCGAGGTATTACTGTATTCAAATTATTTTTCACTTTTCTGTGAAGCACTATAAGATAGATGAAGGCATTTTCTTGAATTTTTTGCAGCACCAGATTGATGTGTTGTTGGTTTTTAAATCATGTCAGAAGCACACAAAGGTGCTTTCTGGGTTGAAAAGATTTTTGCTGTAGGAACTCCACTCAGGGGACGCCTGAATGAGGCTCCTTTCATGTCTTCAAGATCTTTTCCCACCAAAGTGGTTTCTGTTTATCTACTCGTAATTTTTTTGCTTGAATGGCTACGGTTGGCAGGAGCTGGTGTAGAGATGGAAGCACATTCCATCATATGGTACTGAGTGGATAGTGGAAATCCCCATTCCCTACTTAATAAAACTCTAAATGCAAATGAAACCCACACAGCAGAAAGATATCTTCTGTGGACTTGAAGTCCCTGTTGTGATGCTGATAACTCCCTTGCTACTTTTCAGGACCTGTGCTTCTCCTGATGTTTAAACAGGTTTTGTTTTTTCTAATTAAGAGAATTAAATTGGAAAACTGACATGCCATAAAGTGAAGGATTGTCCTCTGGGGCCATCTTTGTTTCTAAGAATGCTTTTAAGTCCCATGTGGAAAACAGACTAAAAAAATTGGGCAGTTGTACATAGGGTACTCATGTTGTTTACCAGAAAGCTTAGTCACCCAGAAGAAAGAGGCAAAAGTAAACTGAGAATGTTGGGGAAAGATGTGTGTGTTTGCCTGTGAGTTGTGTTTGTATGGTTTTGTAAGTGTGGTCAGTTGTCTTTTTGTCTTGCTTAGTGGATATATTGTTGTATTATCTATGGGGAGATAAGTGTTTTGAACACGGAAAAAATTTAAGTAATGTTCTGATGAGGTTAAAATTCAAATGAAGAATAGATACCTTAACCAATAAAATCTGAATGTTCATCTTATGGAAAATCTGATATTTAAAAGGGTAAAATGCAGCCTGAAGAAAGGGTGGAAAATAATGAAGAGGCTATGCTGAACTGCGCCAATTGGCTATTAAGTGGTGGATAAATGTCAGTACAGTGTTACCTCGCTTAACTAGCATAATGCATTCCACGGGATTCCTCTTTAAGTGAATTTGCTCTTTAAGTGAAACACCATTGTAAGTAACCAAATGTGACTTCTGGCGGCGGGGGAGATTGCGAACCCTGATTTAGTTGTTAAGTGAGTTTTTGGTTGGTTTTAGTTGTTAAGCAAGGCGACCATTCAGAGAAAATTCTGCTCTTTAAGTAAGTTAGTCTCTAAGCAAGGTGCTCTTTATGCGAGGTTTTAATGTACAGTAATACAGTAACGCGAGTACCATATAGCGTGAAAACCGCATAACGTGACAAGATTTTCGGAAAAATCTTGTATCTAATAACGCGATTTTCATGTTATTTTCACGTGATTTTCACGTAGGCGAGCGAAACGAGGATCCCACGTCAAGGCAATTGCCTTGACGTGCGATCCATGTTGCTATAGTGTGCCCGGGAAAGAGGCGGCTTGGTCTAAATCCTCACCCCCGCGCAGGGGGAGGGAATTTCAGCCAAGCCGCCTCTTTCCCAAGCTGGGGAGACCCCGCGGAAAGGTGCCTCTCCTCTCCCGAAGTTCTGAAAGGGTAAAGATCCTTATCTTTTCAGAACCTCGGGTGGCTTGCAGGCGCGCGTGCGTTGGTGGGGGTTAGCCGATCTTACCCTTACCCTTTCCGAACCTCGGGCAGCTTGCAGGCGCACGCGCCTCGGCGGAGGTTAACCGAGGATACGGGGGAAAACCCCGTATCATCGGCTAACCCCCGCCGAGGCGTGCTTGCCTGCAAGCCGTCCGAGGTTCGGAAAGGGTAAGGGTAAGATCCTTACCCTTTCCGAACTTCGGGCGTGCACGCGCCTCTCGGCGGGGGTTAGCCGAGGATACGGGGGAAAACCCCGTATCCTCGGCTAACCCCCGCCGAGGCGTGCTTGCCTGCAAGCCGTCCGAAGTTCGGAAAGGGTAAGGGTAAGATCCTTACCCTTTCCGAACTTCGGGCGTGCACGCGCGCCTCGGCGGGGGTTAGCCGAGGATACGGGGGAAAACCCCGTATCCCCGGCTAATCCCTGCCGAGGCGCGCGCGTCTGCAAGCCGCCTGAGGTTCGGTAAGGGTAAGATCCTTACCCTTTCCGAACTTCGGGCGTGCATGCGCGCCTCGGCGGGGGTTAGCCGAGGATACGGGGGAAAACTCCGTAACCCCGGCTAACCCCCGCCGAGGTGCACTTGTCTGCAAACAGCCCGAGGTTCGGAAAGGGTAAGGATCCGACCCTTGCCCAGGCGTGTGAAACGGGGATCCCACGTTAAGGTATGGGATCAAAGCGGGGGGTGGCACCCCCCGCTTTGATACCTTGCCTTGACGTGCGATGCCCGTTGCTATACCTGTTTGGTAGAAGAGGCTCCCGCTGGCGCGCCTTTTCGCATGCGTGCCAGCGCCTCTTCTCAGTTTTTTTTTAGTGTTGTTGGATCAATGTATCGAACAACGTTAAAAACCGGACAACGTCATGACTCGTGGAACCATGTCATAACGTTGTCCGGGGTTCTAGTGTACTATGAATACGTTTAGATGGATGCAATTGTGGAAAAGAAAGTTTAATTGCCGTTTAAAGTCATGCTCCCTCACACAGCTTCGGGGGGCCATTTTGCCCTTTCTCCACCACATGGCACTTCCTGGTGTGGTGGAGGCGATGGGGGGCCAAATGAAATGGTGCCGCAGGCCGCAGGTTGAGAATACCTGGCTTAAATAGATATGACAATTTGTATCATATGATATATTTCTTCAGTGTAACAATTTATGATGAAGGAATGGACATCACTATAGGCAACTTAATATATCTCATTTTATTTTGTAGGTTCTGTCATGAGAAGGGGAAATGATGCAGTTTAAACATCCTTATGAATCATTTTATTTGTCCTTGTTTTGGACTCTCCAACTGATTCATCTCAAAAGAGAAATGACTGTATTTCAAAATAAAGTGGGAGAGATCTGGTGTGCTTTTTCTCTTTTTGCTTTGGAGGGCTTTAAAATTTGCTTGGCATTCAAGGAACAACAAAAGTGATTAAAGGCCCCAATAAGCTGTTTTTTGAAAGGCTGACAGGAGTGGAATGGTTCAAATTAGAAAAGAAGGTAAGGAAGGGAGATGTGAGTGTTTAATGTGATAAATGGCATTGAGAAAGGCAGGTTGGGAACAGTTTTCTAGTGCCTGTCTGATCATGCAAGAACACAAACATTAAGTGAAACTGAAAATTGGCAAAACCCAAAGAAATGAAAGACATAGGTATTCATGTGGTGTCTGGTTAAATTGTAGAATGGCTTACTATGTGTTATCACTGCCGTCGGGGGTTTAATGAGATTTAAAGACTATATGGGCATCTCAGTAAATGTGAACCATACCTGTTAAGTGGTATGTACATTTTCTGAAGGATGCCTTCTTCTTTATTGCTGCTTGCACATTAAGATGTGACACAGTAGGAAGAATATTGAACATGGTCTGGAGAAGCTTGGGTTTGAATTCCTGTGCAGCCATAACACATGCTGGGTGCAGGTGAATTAGGGAGCCTTTTCAATGAATAAAAACTGTGTTTCCCACATTGCAACTGGGTTACTTTTTCTCATTGGTCAAAGGTGAATTAGATTGCATTACTTCTGTACCTAGCCTGCCTCTGCAAAGCTTGCCTCAAAGGATTTATGTACACTCATGACTGGAATACATCAATTGAAAGATATCCATTGTTAAAAAAAGAGTAGAAAGAATAAAAATGGAGGTGGTGTTGCTCTGTTTGTCAAAAATACATATTCCTGCATAGAAATACAGGAGGATGAGCTTGGTTGTCTCATCAAGAGCATCTGGATTAATTTTTATAGTAAGTAATATAAATGTATTAAAATAATATATTTTAACTTATTAAAAAAGGGAGATGGTATTTAAAATCTTCTACTGACTGCCCAGTTATGGAGAAGATGCAGAAGAAATCTTTCAAAAACATGTTGTAAGAGTTTCAAAGGGCCAGAATGCAGTAGAATCTGACTAAAGCTCCCATAATCTCTTAGCCAATATGACTAGTCACCACACAGGATAGGGGATTCTGGGACATGATGTTTCTAAGTTGTGGAGTGGTCTTTGTGTTTCTTCTTCTAACTTGTGTTTTGGTTCGTTTCTCTGAGTCATTTTGAGATACATAATGAATGTATAGGATCCTTTAGGGTAGGGTTGATAGTTTGTAGTATGGCAGTTCTCTTTTACCTGGGCAATCTGTTACGGAAGTGAGAAATAAGGAAGCTGTGTTTTCTCCAGAGTTATGGTGCTGCCTTCGTCAATTCAGCAACAAACTTAAGGAGAAGGTGGAATTCTTGAGCTGCAACTTGGCAGCTTTACTTTGGCTTTACTTGTGGCAGCGTGCTTGCAATGCCCTAGTTCAGTGATGGCAAACCTTTTAGAGACTGAGTGCCGAAACAGATGGGTGGGGTGAACTCTGTGCTGGGGAGAGGGAGGAAGCGATCCCATTGTGCTTCTGGGAAGAGGGGTGGGGTGAACTCTATGTTGGGTGGAAGGAGGAAGAGCTCCCATTGAGCTGCTGAGCAGAGGGGTGGGGTGGACTCTGTGCGGGGGGTGGATGGGAGGAAGTGCTCCCATTGGGCTACTGGGAAGAGGGGCGGGGTGAACTCTATGCTGGGTGGAAGGAGGAAGTGCTCCCATTGGGCTGCTGAGCAGAGGGGTGGGGTGGACTCTGTTCTTGGGGGTGGGAGGAAGTGCTACCATTGGGCTGCTGGGCAGAGGGATGGGGGCAAACTCTGTCCTGGGGTGACAGCGTGTGTGCCCAAAGAGAGGGCTCCGTGCCTCCTCTGGCATGTGTGCCATAGGTTTACCACCGGTGCCCTAGTTTGTGATATGTATAATACAGTATGTTGTTGTATAATCTTGCCTTTTGGTGTACTAGATTGGACTCGGTGACCATTTAGTTATATCCAGTTCTTGGCTTGGCATAATGACAAATTCTTGTAGCACAAAAAAGTTGCTCATGTACCATACTAACGACTTATGGGGAAGGAAGTGGCTCCTGTGTATTTATTTACTTTATCAGTGTCAGTATGTGCATTTTACACTGCCCTATAAATTCTTTTGCTGGATTTTAAAATTGGCTCTTCAATTTGTCTTGTCTTATGTAGTTTATGATTCTAAATGTCACCTTCAGGCACATTTTTTAAAAGGACATAAAAGTCTCCTCTTTAGTAGTCTGAAAGAGAATCAATGCCTGCTTTGGGCTTCAGGATTTTCCTGCTAGGTGTGTCAAGCATTGGAATCCAAGATACTATTCAGAGTGTGTAAATGTCCGTGTTCCCTTTCTGTGTGGAGTGTCATTATTTTAAATTGGCTCTTACATTAAAAAAAATCCCTAGCATTTGGTGAGGCAGATGCTTTTTAGTGGGAATCTCTCAGTAATGTTAGTTAGATTATTGTTTTCTCCTTTTAAGAAAGTGGAAGAAGGGTGTGGAAGGCAGGGAAGGCTGTAGAAGACCTTTGTAGTTAGCACAGTTCATGAAATGTTCCATGTTAGTTGTAAAATATTGTACGACTATGTTACTATGGAAACAGGGTTCTACACTTTAACCAACAGCATGTTTTTCAAAGAGTGGAATGGTTTTTTAAAGGACAAGCTTTGATCTTTGATCAGTGCATTGGCTTATTTAAGTCAGGGGAAGGAGAGTGTGTATTTGTTTGGTATAGGAACAATTATAAAATAAAATTCCTCTTTGTTGGAAATTAAAACAGTCGGATCTCAAGAAGTACTTTGAAACAGATGGGCACCATGTCGCTTACAAGCACTTGTTAGATTCATCTTGTTTTCTTTTAATGTTTTCACTTAATCACTGCTGAGACACTGCTTTCTTGTAAATTCAGTGACCTCCCCTGTGCCTAAGAACCTTCTGTATTATTTATGGGAAGCTGATTCCCATCCTCTTCTCTAATGTTAATGAATGTTTTCCCCTCCTTCCTGTTTTACCATCTCAACCCAAAAAAGCAAAAGAAGAGTGAAAATGGGCAATAGCTTCACAGTAGCCTAAGCTCCCAGATGTTACCCCCTCCTTAGCATGGGCCACTGGTAGAATAGATGGTTGAGGGATTTGTAAACGAAAAAACAAACAAACCCTGAATTTGTCCAAACTGAGGTAAGCCAGGAACACAGAAATGGGGAAAGTTTCCTGGGGCTTAGAAATACTCTGAAGTTATTGCTTTGAGTCCAGCAAATGATAGGCTATTAGAAAATGTGGAGATTGTTTTTGGTATTGGAAGAGGTATTTTAATTACTGGTACTATTTCTTCCATTATTATTATTATTATTATTATTATTATTATTATTATTATTATTATTATTATTATTATTATTATTATTATTATTTCGATTTATATGCCGCCCTACTTGGCGAAAACCAACTCAGGGCGGCTTACATCATAAAATTGAATACAATACATGAATACAATATAACAAATCAAAAATGCAAAATCACAGCATGGTACACAACATAAATGTAAACACAATATAATCAAAATACAGTCCATAATCACAATACAATTCATATCTGATACAAAGAAAATAATCATACAGTAAGCAATACAGTAATGTACAATACAAAACACTGTCCCGCTACCCATCCACATCCCCCCCAACACACCTGCCATCAGTCCCGATATGGCTGTGGCGAACACCCACCCCCTATCCCCAGGTAGTCTCTGGGAGCCGGCGGGGCAAATCAACTCCCCCGGACAGGTGTTTCGAGACGTCTGTGCGGGTTGCGTGGGCTGGCGGTGTTTTTTTTTTTTTCGGCCGTGGCTCCTGCGGCGCTCTCTTTCCATTCCCCCTGTTATCTTCCCTAGGTCAGATTTTAGATCCCAAAGTCTTTGGAGCAGTGACAAGTCCTGCATTCATACAGTACTCTGTAAAGCATAATGGATGGTGTTATGGATAAATGTAGAACTCTTCCAGACAGAGGGAAAGCTCCACCCTCTTTCTCTCAGTTGGTTCCTATTGGTTGTAGAGGATCTAATGCAGGAATTTGCAACCTGTGGCCCGTGTCACCATTTCATGTGACATCTGACTGCTTCCACCACATAGTACCATGTGGTGGAGGAAGGGCAAAATGGCCACTTGCCCCTCGGCTTTAAAAAGGTTGAGAACTCCTGATCTAATGGGATTAATCTCTTGAGTTCTATTTTTTTAAAAAACCATTTCTCTCTCTCTCTCAAAAAACAAACAAACCCAACCCTCTTTTGAAGACATACTTGAAATTATTTTAAAAGTATAAGAGGGATCCATTTGTCTAATGGAGCTTCTCTTCTGAAGGAGTTGTTATTGTTAATTGAAACCTGTGATTCAAAGCATCTATTAGGAGGCTACGATTGAGAAATGCACTTTCTCTGGGAAGCACCACAGGTGTAAATTCAAAATTCTCCTCACCCACCCCTGAAAAGAATTGAGTTGGAAGATAAATCATACATTAAAGTTTGGGTTCTGTTTTGTTTCAGCAGCTTGTTAGCATTTCCCGATTTAGTTGAAAACAGCTGCAGTCAGCAGCTTGCCTCAACTCTGATTTCTTGGTGGTAAATATCACCATCTTGGCCAAGATATGCCCTAGAGATGAGGCCTCCTCAGTTGGCCTTCACCTGTTTCCTCTGAGCCATCTCCTTGGCTGGAATAAGAGATAAATTGATTAGCAGAACACCCAGCTGATGAAAGATAGAACTGTGGTTGAAATTTCATTATTTACTGTTTGTGACTAATTTAATGTCCATGGTTAGTTAGAATTGTTTGTTCATCTTTCTGGGTAAATCAGGGGAGCTCAAACTTTTCAGGCCGTGGGCCGGTCACTATGGTCCAGGGCCAAATCCGGCCCTGACACTAATTCATCTAGCCTTCAGAGCCTTTGTTGTTCCTGGAAGCGGAAGTAAAACGCATCCCTATGGGTGCATTTTACTACTGCTTCCCGGAGTGATGAGGGCTTTGTGAGCCAGATGAATTGGCATCGGGGGCTAGATCCAGCCCCCGGGCTGTAGTTTGGGCATCCCTGGGGTAAATAATATGACTCATGGGTGAGGATCCAACTAAACTCTTGGGATCAGAGCTGGCAAAGACCTGGGTTTTACGGTAGTTCCCCTGTGTGTAACTTCTCATTATTTTGTTATTTCATTGTAAATTTCAAAAACAATCATCATGCTGTTGCCAATATATTGTTTTCCCACAGGTTTTCCATTTTGAATGCTGGTGTGTGTGTGTGATGAAAAATATTCCTGTTTTGCTATTTAACATACACTAGTACCCCAGATAACGTTATGACATGGTTCCACAAGTCATGACCTTGTCCGGGTTTTAGCATTGTCCGGGGTATACATCGAACAATGCTAAAAAAAAACCTGAGAAGAGGCGCTCTCACGTGCGCGAAAAGGCGCGCCAGCGGGAGCCTCTTCGACAAAACGGGTATAGCAACGGGGATCGCACGTCAAGGCAATGGATCAAAGTGGAGGGTGGCACCCCCCACTTTGATCCCTTACCTTAACGTGCGATCCCCGTTTCGCGCTCCTGGGCAAGGGTCGGCTTTTCCGAATTCCCCCCTCCCCAGGGGAGGGAGGAATTTGGAAAAGCCAACCCTTGTTTAGGCGAGCGAAACGGGGATAGCACGTCAAGGCAATGGATCAAAGCAGGGGGAGCCACCCCCCGCTTTGATCCATTGCCTTGACTTGCGATCCTCGTTGCTATAGCGAGCCCGGGAAAGAGGCGACTTGGTCGAAATCCTCACCCCCGAGCAGGGGGAGGGAATTTCGGCCAAGCCGCCTCTTTCCCAAGCCGGGGAGACCCCGCGGAGAGGCGCCTCTCCTCACCCGGATCTCCCCGGCTTCGCAGCGAGCCGCTACGAGGCCAGGGAGACCCCGCGGAGAGGTGCCTCTCCTCGCCTGGATCTCCCCGGGCTCGCAGAGAGGTGGCTCTCCTCTCCCGATGTTCCAAAAGGGTAAGGATCCTTACCCTTTCGGAACATCGGGTGGCTTGCAGCCGTGTGCGTGTTGGTGGAGGTTAGGGCAGGATACGGAGGTCTCCCCCGTATCTTGCCCTAACTCCCACCGACGCGCGCCGCTCGCCCGAAGTTTCGAAAGGGTAAGGATTCTTACCCTTTCAGAACATCGGGTGGCTTGCAGGCGCGTGCGCGTCGGTGGGGGTTAGGGCAGGATGCGGAGGTCTCCCCCGTATCCTGCCCTAACCCCCACTGATGCGTGCTACTCGCCCGAAGTTTTGAAAGGGTAAGGATCCCCGTACCCTTTCCAAACATCGTGGGGGCGGGCGCTAGGAGGGGGTGGATTGGGTAGGTGTTCTACCCAATCCAACTCCCCCCCCACGCATACGCTTGTTCCAGATAACACTAAAAATCACGTTATTCGATACAAGATTTTTCCGAAAATCTTGTAACATTATGCGGTTTTCGCGCTATACGGTACTTGCGTTATCCGGGGTATTACTGTACTGTATCTTAAATGCTGAGATGTCTTGCAGGTTAGGATGAATTATTTGTACTCCTCCAGATGTTGTTGTACTAACATTCCCATCATCCTCAGCCAGCACAACCAGGGATGATGTGCATTAAAGTTCATCAATATCAGGAGGTCCACAAGTTACTGACCTAGACACAGAGGTGCTATGCATGAAAATGGATAAAGCCAGGGTGTATAAATTGTCTGGGAGTTTAGATGGCACATCTCCTTTTTCCTCCCCCTCCAAAAAAGAAGAAAAGAAATAAGTAAATAAAAGAAAAAGTAGCACAAACTGTTTGTTTTGTAAAACGATCATTTGACTGACTAGTTTCAAGAGTTCCAAATGCACATGGGCTATCAGATCATACTTGACTAGATAAATACATAAAAGTGACGGAGTCAACACTAAAAAATAAATATTTCATACCGGCTAAGACTGGGTTGATCCCTAAGATGAAGCCACTCAATAGTCTTCTTTTGACTTTGTTTATTTACTAGATCTGTAATTTAAAATTCTCTCCAGTGCAGAAATTGTCTAAAAATTGCTGTTCTTTTCCTCTAGAGTAGTTGTGGGGCTTACACTGAACAAATATATTTTGTGATTCAAATTGGTTGTTGTATTTTCAAAATAAAGACTTGAAGTTCATTGTGTTTTTAGTTGCATTGCTTACTTTTAAAAAAAGCCCACAAGCAGTTCCAGTACTTCCTGATGAGCCATAATTGAGTGTCTGCAATTTGTACCCCTAGGCATCTTAAGACATCTTGTAGACCAGCAGCTCTAATATTGACTTCTCCCATTTTTGTAACAAGAGTAGTTTTTTTAATGTCAAAATCATACACAGAGATTGTTATATTTTTTTGTTTATCTTAAAATTGGCTTTGGAATTTGGCTTGCAGCTAGTGTGATTTCCCCTGCATTTTGCATAATGTATTACATTATATGTCATGCCTCGGGGAAAGGACTTTTCCTTCCTGTTTTCTTCCAGATATGCACTCTAAGTAGGTGCCTTCGACACTTGGATAAACTAAGAGTTCAGCCCAATTATTATTGTGCTATAAGAATGGGCAAAAGGTGATGGAGAAAATTGGAAGTGTCCAACATATTGTTACGCAACCCTGTCTGGAATTCTGCTCATCAGCAGTTTTATTATTCAAACATTAATCGACATTTACTATTCAAACATTAAATGTAACTAGTTACAGGCATATGGGTTTGTACAGTATGAGTTCAGTAGAGAAGAATATTGGGCATGCATGCAAACCCAAAGGAAAGTCAACAGATCTTCAGATTGCCTCAGACAAAACCTTTGTTGTTATGTGCTGTCAAGATGTGTACAGGTGACCCTATAAATAGGTGATCTCTAAAATGTCTTCTCTCAAAAGCCCAGCTTAGTTGTTAAACTCAGTGCTTTGCCTTCTTTAATAGAATAAATCCATTTCATAACTGATTTGCCTATTTTCTTGCCTCTTTCATTTCTTCCAGGTATTATAGTCTTTTCCTTCAAATATTGCCTTCTTACGATGTCCCTAAGTATGACCATCTTGGTTTCATCATTTTTTGACCTCAGAGATAGTTCAGACATAATTTGCTCTAGAATCCTTTCTTCCAGCTCATTTAAAATGAATCCCAACCTCTGGCTCTGCAGCCAGAGATCTAAACCCACTGAGCTATCCAGCCAGTTAAATTGATATAAAATACGATTGTGTAAGTACATATATATCTTAGTCTTTTTCATTTGAAACCTGTACATCAAGCAGTGTACTTCCTCGGAAGCAAGAAATATTTATATATTTTTAGATAAACACTTCTTTTTTCTGGCTTAGAGAGTAATATTTGTGTTTCAGAAAGCCTAGAATTGGTGGCCATGCATTGCTGTCCATTCTTTTTTAATGGAGATGACCTCCTTGGTTCAAAACTACAGATGGTTGTTTTGCAGCCTGAATAAACAACCCTTTTAAAGCTGTCCAAATCAAGCCAGAGCAGCAATCTGTATGTATCTTAGAAGCCTTTGTTCTTTTTAAATAAATTGCTTTGCCAATAGTGCTCTATTTCTTTTTCTAATAACAAAAATATATATCAAGTTTTATATGGGCAAGGTGGCTGTTTTTAAATCCAACAGCAATTTTTGCTATATTTTTATTCTGGCAAGCTACATAATGGGCTGTTATTTCTGGGACTGAAAGGCCATGATTGCCTTTGCATAGACACTCTAGTAGAGTTGTTCGGGTATCTGAACACATCATCTCATTGCTGGCTGGCTATTGTAATTGCATAAGTGATTACATAGGGTTTACATTTTAAGAAGCATTAAATACAATTCTTAGGTGTCAGTCAGAAGCATTGAATAGGAAATACAGTGGAACCTAGGTTAACAAACGGCTTGGTTGGTTAACATAAAAATTGCATAACAAATGGAAATCCATAGAAAAGAATGGCTCAGTTTACTGAAATTTTTTTTTTGGAACAAATTAATTGGTTTTCAATGGATTCCTTTGGAAAAATCGATTTAAGTAATTTTCATTGTACGAAATGCATTAATTCCATTAACTGAGGTTTCACTGTAGTCAAATGCCATGTAACTTTCATAGCCATGGCTGTAAAGTTCCACATAGAATTGGCTTTCGTTATTACTGCTGGTGGTGCTGCTAGTGCTCAATCTGTTGTAATTGTAGCTATTCCTATGTAATTCAATTAGTTCTACACTCTTTCCTTAGTGAAAAGGAAATAGAAGGAAGCTGTTTGTAGAAATGATAGAAAGGGTATATGGTGCAGGGGAGAGTTTAATGAAAGATTAGGACACTCCTGTACTATGATGGCGAACCTTGGCACTCTAGGTGTTCTTGAACTTCAGTTTTCAGAAGCCCTGGTCAGGACTAGGGCTTCTGGTAATTGAAATCCAAGAACATTGGAGTGCCAAGGTTCGCCATCACTGCTCCATTTATATCTACTCTCCATTTGTTTATGGAAGTTATAAGCACTTAGAAAGTAAATTGTACATGTTCATAGATAGGGGCTACATATTAACACACTGTTGCCTTTATAGCTGTTGAGTAGATGGGGCTTTTAGGGTTTCTGGTTGGTGGGACTTCTAGGTTATGTTTAATGTGAAGCTAACAGTGTTGTACTTTCTATTGTTTGACAGTTCTTTGCTGCTGCTTTGGCTTCCTCCTCTGATTTACTGGCAATATATCTGCAATGCTTAAAAAAGTCCTCAGTGACTATAAATGGAGACATGTTGGATGGGGTCATGGCAATGGCTTCAAGGACAGGAAACATAATGCAGGATGACATCAAACAGGGGAACAATAGCAGAAGCTGTTTGCAGGCAAAATTAAGTAAGAGTTTGCTTCATGTGCATCTACTGCTGGCACAAAATGCATGATTTTAGTGTAGAGATTGAAGGAAAGGAGGGTAAATGGATTAGGTACTGTATAGATGTTTCATTAGAACATTCTTATACATAAAACATACAATGGATACAAGCTCAACACATTCTCTTGTGTTTAAAGAAGTGAAATTTCCTGTGACATCTTCAAAAGAATCCCAAGGTTTCCTGTACTGTAAGTTCCATGTACAGTACTGTAGTTTTATCATATTTAAGCTTCTTGGGACATTCTCAGGAGACTTCTACAAATTTCATGTTTGTTAGTTTGGAATAACCTCTGTCCCCTTTCATATTTTTAATCAGTTACTACAGTGTGTCCCAGATATAAATAGGGGAAATAGGAAATTGCCATACATTGGGAAAATTGTAGTTAAAGGTACCTTTATTGACAAAATATTCATTACAAAATCTGCATGTTGGGCATATTTTTCTACACCTGCACACAGTCTCCCCCCCCCCCCCCAAAAAAAAAAACTTATGGGGAATATGTTCCAAGATAAATATATACAGAGGAACCTTGGTTAACATAATTAATGCATTCTCTGGGATGTTTCTTACAGCAAAAATTACTTAAACTGAATTTCCCATAGGAATGCATTGAAAACCAAAATACATCAACTGAAACATGGTTTCCCATAGGAATGAATTGAAAACCAATCAATCCGTCCTGAAAAATTATGCTTATGCTTCAGTAGGACCTAACTTATGCTTTAGTTGGCCCAAAACCAGTAGAAGGTTCTTTTCGGATTACAACTTTTGGAGTTCAAGTTGTAATCCAGAAGAGTAACTTTTCAAAGCTCTAGGGTCCAGTGGTCTGTTTGACATTGTCACCTCTGACCAGCAGAACTTCTCTAAGATCAAATAGCATTAAGAACAGAACATCAAAACTGCTCAAGATCAAACAGTGATAGAAACCATACTTTTTGCCAGACCAGCTTCCTGTGCCAATGGAGATTAGCAGCTTCTATTCAAAAAGCTTCTGCTCTACAGTGTAGCTCAAGTTTTTTCCTAAATTGCAGAATAAACTTTTCACTTTTGCTCATGTGTGCACTGAAATGAAAGCCGTTATTTTGCCAGTTCCTAAGCCCTCTTACTCTTGAGTACAATTGATTTAAGTTGGTTTAAGGCGAAGTTGGGGGTTCTGTAGCGTGGAAGATGTTTGTTGAACTGTAGATCATTCATTTCTGCCCATTGACGATGCTGGCTCAGCTTGCTGGAAGTAGGAGCCCAACATTATTTGATGGTAGCAAAATGTTCATTGGCCTGATTGTTGGTTCAGTTCCTGCAGCTCCAGATAAGAGATTTTGGGTTAGGAGTATATTGGTTAAGGCTAAGTTAAAATCCAAAACATCTGGAAGGCTAAACACTTCCATGCCTGATGTTGGTGATAATTTTGGGAAATTTACAGTGAAACCCTGGATAGCTACTCATTTATTGTACTAAATGAAAAACCATTGGTTTGACTTGACTGCTTCTTGAGTAGTCTGAAATGGAGTAAGTGAAAAAATAGCTTAAAATATACAGAGCACATAATGCGCCATGCAGGGTTGGATGAATCACAAGTTGGAATTAAAATTGCTGGGAGAAGCATCAACAATTTGAGATACGCAGATGATACTACCCTAATGGCAGAAAGTGAGGAAGACTTAAAGAAACTCCTGTTTAGGTTGAAAGAAAAGAGTGCAAAAGCTAGCTTGAGACTTAACATCAAGAAAACTAAGATAGTGGTAACAGAACCTATCACTCCTAATAGATTGGGGGGGAGTAGAAGCAGTGACAGACTTTACATTTTTAGGTTCCAAGATCACTGAATATGGTGATTGCAGCCATGAAATAAAAAGGTGACTGATTCGTGGGAGACAAGTTATGAGAAACCTGGGGGAACAGTGAAAAGTAGGGACATCACCTTGCAAACAAAAGTCTGCATAGTCAAAGCAATGGTATTCCCAGTGGTAATGTATGGTTGTGAGAGCTGGACCATTAGGAAAGCTGAGCGCAAAAAACAGATGCCTTTGAAATGTGGCATTGAGAGTGCCCTGGACAGCGAAGAGAACAAATAGGTCAATCCTAGAAGAAATCAACCCTAACATGCAGTGTGGATGTAGAGACACAGAGTCCAATTCATTTACTGGTCTGCCGATTGCTGCCAGAAACATGCACCAATGAGGACTTGGGTTTGGGCAATGACAAAGTGAAGAAAGTGGCTTCATTTTGACAGTCCAGTGTTTGTTCAGGACAGGAAAGAAGAAGTTCTAGCCAGTATGTTTGTCACCTTGTACACATTGTTTTAGCAAAGGATTCAAACCCATGGGGCTCTACTTTTGTGAATTAGCCCCATTGTTAAGTCTGTTACTTAAGACAGTGAATGTTTAGACAACTTGCCCCCATGCTGTGCAGACCTGGCAGACAATACCATTTCCGTTAAATAGTTTTACGATTGAATAAGTAATAGCATCAAGGAACCACTTTTGTTAGCATAAAATAAAAAAGGACCATGAATTTTCATTTTCAGTTTGGAAATGAAGACTATTTGTTTTTAAGTACTCATACACTGAGCAATGCGAATATGCCCAACCATATTGCTTATGATATTTAGATTTTCTAAACCAGGGGCCACATGCTGCACTCAAGGGATATGTATTTCTTCAGAGGCATCTTTGGAAGCCATGCTGCTAAATTTTAACAGTTCAAAGCATGTCACTGAGATTTGGAACTAATTTAGGAAAACAGATTAAAGAATCAGAATGCTTGTTTTAAAAATGAGAGTTTTGGCAAGACAAAATTTCAGCAATGAGTAATAGGGGAAGGAGGGGGAGCCCAAGGGAAGTGAAAGAAGTTACCTTGCTGCTGATCTGAAGATTGGACATAAGTTTGATATGTGTATTTATGTATGCACCCATCCAACTGCTGTCTCTCTCAGTCAGTCTCTCAATGAAAAGAAAAAAGGCCTGTTGGATTCTGTCCAGGGTTTATGCTAATGAAAACAGATAACTCTAAGGAAATAATATTTAGCTGCCTAATTGATTTTGCCTTTTATACTTGAACTGGCTTTCTTCTTTTTCTTGTTCTTTTTGAGTGCTTGAATATAGCTCAACTGCAACTCGTATCCGAGAATGTATCTTCCCCCTGAAGTAGGAAAAAATGTCACTGGCGTGAATTTGTTTAAGGTGGATCCCATCTTGCCATGAAGTGACCCACACACTATGATCTCAGAGCCATCACCCATGACACACATGAAGTGTGACATTCAGGATTTAACACTGGGACTTCAATGGACTTCCGCAGTCTTGACGATATGGACAAGGTGCACCTTCACAGCCAGTCCCTATCTGGCATGGCCTCTTCCGCCTCCATGACCATTGGGAATCAGCGTTTCTCCTCCACTCATTTTGCCATTGGTCCACTTGAATATATAGGTCCAGATGATTTAGAGCAGGGTTTCTTAACCTTGGACCACTCTAGTGTTCTTGGACTTCAATTTCCAGAAGCTCAAGTCAGCACAGCTGAATAATCCTGCTTTCGAGAATACCTTACCTAAGAAGGTATCTATATTAAGGGCATCAGCATTTCACATCCTGCCTTTGAAGCTGAAAATGGAAACATCTTTCTATTTCAACAAACTGACATATAATACTGATTGGCTTAAAAAAAGCCAATCTTGATTTCAGTTCATTCATATGTTAACAAAATGTATATGGCTTAGTGGTTAAGACACTGAACTTGATAATTGGAAGGTCAACAAGTCAGTAGTTTGAGACCTGTGTGCTGCATGATGGACTGAGCTCCCATCTCTGTCCCAGTTGCTGCAAACGTAGCAGTTTGAAAGTAAGAAATTGCAAGTAGATTAATAGGTACCGCTTTGGTGGGAAGGTAACAGTGTTCCATGCAACCCTGTATCTAGTCATTCCTGCCACATAGCTACGGAAATGTCTGCAGATGCAGACAATGCAGGCTCTTTGGCTGTAAATGGAAATGACAAAGATGAGATGGCTAGATGGTATTGTAGATGCAGTGGGCACAGAGCTGGTCGGGTTGAGGAGGATGGTGGAGGACAGGAGTGCCTGGAGGACAATGGTCCATAGGGTTGCAAAGGATCGGAATCAACTGTGCAATTGAACAACAACTGCACCCTAGAGTCGGATATGACTGGCTTTCAAACAAGGGCGGCCTTTACCTAATTTATGTACCTGTTATCATTTACAAAATGATGGACATTTTGAGCTTTTTAACTCCTCTGAACAGTTCTTCAGAGGACACACCACACCAGTCTCTCAGGTTCTTTAGCCACAAAGTCCGTCTGCATTTAGGGCTTCTCTTCCCACTGATCTTCCCTTGTATAATGACTTAGAGTTTTCTATACTTTATGTTGTTCCTCATAATATGACTAAGGTATTGGAGCTTTCTTTGTTTAATGATCTCAAACAGTTCTTGTTCTTTATCCATCTGGCACAACACTTCTACATTAGTCACATGGTCATCCCATTATATCCTTAGCAGCCATCTGTAGATCCACATTTCAAAAGCTTCAATTTTCTTTTCAGATGTTTTGTCAGTGTCCAAACTTCGACTCCATATAGCAGTGATGGTGAACCTTTTAGAGACTGAGTGTCTAAACAGAGGGGCGGGATGAACTCTGTGCTGGGGGGAAGGAGGAAGTGCTCCCATTGTGCTGCTGGGCAGAGGGGTGGGGCAAACTCTGTGCTGGGGGGAAGGAGGAAGTGCTCCCATTGGGCTGCTAGGAAGAGTGCCAGGGCTAACTGTGCTGGGGGTAGGGAGGAAGTGCTCCCATTGTGCTGCTGGGCAGAGGGGTGGGGCAAACTCTGTGCTGGGGGAGGGAGGAAGTGCTCCCATTGGGCTGCTAGGAAGAGTGGCGGGGCTAACTCTGTGCTGGGGTGGTGGTATGCATGCCAACAGAGAGGGCTGGGCATGCCACATCTGACACACGTACCATAGGCTCATCACCACTGCCAAATAGCAACACTGAGAATAGTAGGTAACCATTCACTATTTGGATCTTTGTAGAAAGAGCTAGATCTCTCCTTCACACAAATAATTTTTAGACATTCTTTAGTAGAGAATGGGAGTGGGGCAATGGAGGAACTGTGTATTTTTGTTATGTTTTAAAACTTCTGGCAACATTATTTATCCTTCATTGTACAATTGGTGGTGCTAGTTCAACACCTTCTGGTGTACGCTCACGCACGCGCACGCTTCCTGATGCAGGATAAATTCTCTTGTTATTTGTGGCATTAATCCTCTTTATCATTGCTTCAAATTTCTAATGCAGGCTCTTGTAGGCTGTTGAATTAAGCTAGTCCTCTTCCCCCACCCCCTTCTGAAATGTCAGATAAGCTTAAACTATGATTCCCTTCAAAGATAAATTTCCCTTTAACGATGAGGCAGAAACTCCCAGATCATAGCCTTCTGCCAAAGGGTGGCTGTGGTTTGGGATATTAGGCTTTATGAGGTCAGGTAAAGGTTGGTTTTGCCCTACTAGCAAGACAGGTTCCTGCTGTGGAGAAAGATTGCAGGAGGGAGATTAAATAGGAAAGGTTTAAAAGTGCATTTTTCTTGCTCTGTAGTTGGAGTCTATAATGAAACTAGCTGAGAGGGGTCAGAGCAGGCCCAAAGAGTGATCCGATGAAAAAGATTATCATTCCAGATGAATAGTCAGCATTGTGTGGACATGCAGAATGCACAGTTACTTGCAAAGAATTCATTGTGGACTTGCTAGTGAAGAATGTGGCCTCTGTCTGATCCTGGGGTTCTTCTAGGAAGAACTGGAATGTGGGGCCCAAGTTGAGAAATAACACCGATCAGCGTTTTTCAATGCATAGATCCAGTTTCATTGTCATTTTGGTAAAAAATCTCCCTTGCTCGAAAGCCAGTTGTGTCTGACTCTAGGGGGCGGCATCTGCAGACATTTCTGTGGTCACGTGGCAGGCACTGGAACACAAGGAACTCTGTTACTTTCCCACCGAAATGGGACCTATTAATCTACAGACAAACCTCGCATAAAGAGCGTTTCACTTAAAGAGCAACTCGCTTAAAGAGCAGAATTTTCTCTGAATGTTTCCTTCGCTTAACAAATAAAACCAACCAAAAACTCACTTAACAAATAAATCGGGGTTCGCAATCCCCCCACAATTGGTCATTTACAATGGTGTTTCACTTAAAGAGCAAACTCGCTTAAAGAGCAATCCTGTGGAACGCATTATGCTCTTTAAGCGAGGTACAACTGTACTTGCAATTTCTTCCTTTTGAACTGCTAGGTTGGCAGGAGCTGGGATAGAAACGGGAGCTCACTTTGTCGTGCTGTACTTGGGTCTTGAATTGCTGACCTTCCGACCTTCTGGTTGTCAAGCTCAATGTGTTAACCCCTAAGTCACAGCAGTCCCCTATGGAAGCTTTGTACAGTCAAACCTCGCATAAAGAGTGCCTCACTTAGAGAGTAACTCGCTTAAAGAGCAGAATTTTCTCTGAATGTTCGCTTTGCTTAACAAATAAAACCAACCAAAAACTCGCTTAACAAATAAATTGGGGTTCGCAATCCCCTTGCCAGAAGTCACAATTGGTTACTTTACAATGGTGTTTGCTTAAAGAGCAAACTCACTTAAAGAACAATCCTGTGGAACCCACTATGATCTTTAAGCAAGGTACAATTTGTATCAATTTCCCTTTTCATTTTTTTAAAACTTGTTTGTTAGGTAAGGGTAGGTAAAGGTCACCCTTACTCGAAAGCCAGTCGTATCACAACTCCAGGGTTCAGTGCTTGTTTATAGCTAAAGAGCCAGCACTAGTGCTATCTGCGTCTGCAGACGTTTCCGTGAATATGTGGCAGGCATGCCTCAACACTGGAATTCATGGAACACTCTTTACCTTCCCACTGAAGTGGTCCCTATTTATCTATTTTTTCCCCTCGAACTGCTAGGTTGGCAGGAGCTGGGACAGAGACGAGAACTCACTCTGTTGTGCAGTATCCAAGAATCGAACTCCATCCTTCAAGTCAGCAAGTTCAGTGTCTTAACCACTTGAGCCACCGCAGTCCCCTTAGGTAAGGGTACTGTATAAGCTATCTTACCCTGGTCTTGGGAGCCCAGGTGTTGTTACTAGAAAGAGGTGTGCTTTGCAGAAGGAGGAGTATGGAAAGTGGTAATTCACCATTTCCTCAGCTACCTTGCCTGTGATCCCTGATTATATACCATTTCTCATGTGAGCCTGGCTCTAGGGGAGAAAAGCCCCGCTTCTTAAATTGACTTATTGAGCACATTTATGTCTCATTTTTCTTCTTCTAATGAGTTCAGGCTGGTATATATATATATATATAGGTCCATTTTTATCCTCATAAGTATAGATTAACAAGTATAGAAAACAAAACAATAGCTAGAAGCGTTCTTTGATTATTTCAGAAGCATCAACAAATAATTAAAGAGGTAAAGGTAAAGGTTGTCCTTTGCTCAAAAGCCAGTTGTATTGGATTTGGGTGCAGTCCTCATCTCTGTTTCACATCCAAAGAGCCAGTGCTGTCTGCTGTTTCTATGGTCATGTGACAGGCATGACTAGACGTACGGCACACTGTTGCCTTCCCCGCCAAAGCAGTACCTATTTATCTACTTGCAATTTCTTGCTTTCGAACTGCTAGGTTGGCCTGGGACAGATGACAGGAACTCACTCTGTTGCGTAACACTTGGGTCTCGAACAGCTGACCTGCCAAACTTACGGTTATCAAGTTCATTGTCTTAACCACTAAGCCACTGCAATATCTTATAATTAAAGAACAGTCAGATAGTTGTTACCTAATAACAGCCAACATCAAGAGACCACTTGGTGCAGCTATCATTAAATCTTCTATATTACATGGGGGCATAGAGTATGCTGACATTGTTGTGATGTTGCCTGTTCTCTATCCGTGCAGAAAAAACAGCTTCACCATTTTCTTTGGTTCTCTTTGGTTCTGTCAACTCCCTTTATAGCTTATTAAGTGACTTCCAAATAATCAAGTTCTCTATATGATTAGGGCTAGACTTTCATTGAGTTCTATCCTTTTTAAGAGCTGTGCAGTTGTTTCGTTTCTGGCATTCTCTGTCGTTTCTTCAAGATTTATTGATGGTCTGAAAAATCTTTTCCTGGATTTTAATGTGGGCAGGATTGTAGCCAAAAGGGGATAGACATTTACTATAGATGGTTTGACTCTTCCATCTCTCCATATATCACTGGGTGCAATGCCTAATAGATAATTTATTTTATCAACAGGATTTTCAGGCATTCTGTAATCATTCTACAGCTTTGAGGAGATTTGAGTGCATACTGAGGCTTTTAAAAGGTTGCCGTTGAAGTAAAAGAGATTAATAGTAGGTTTTGTTAAATTCTATTCCATATTTTGTGATACCACTCCGTTTTGCAATATAATCTTTCCTGCTTTGAATGAAAGTTCTTGTGTTGGCAACCGTGGAGTGCGGGGGGCGGGGTGTCCAGTGCTTCAGCTTCCCAGGATTTATTTACTGAATTCATCTTTCAGTGTTATTATTACATGAGCTTTCATGGACACAGTCTGCTTGCTTCACCAGAAGCACAATGTATTATGCTTGATGACAGATTTATATCTGCGTATTATATCTTGTTATCATAAATTCATAAACAATAATGTCAGAAGGAATTGAAATGTAAGAACTACAGTAGTAATTAACAGTGATAGTTGATGAAACAACTGTTGAGTGTTCACATAGATTCTGAGGAGATCAGCTCAAATACCGGAGTGCCCAGACTATGGCCAGTGGGCTGGATAAATTAGTGTTGGGGGCTGGATCTGGCCCATGAGCTATAGTGACCAGTCCCCTGAACTATGTGACCACCCCACAGCCCAAAAAGTTTGGACACCCCTGTCACATAACGTAATAAAACTATTTGACCATGTTCAAACCACAGGAGACAGCACAGTTTCAAAGTGCATTACAAATTCTCTTTTCTATTCTTTTGCTCAAGAATTGACCAAATGTCCTTAGAGACTACATTGTGCTTCCGCTGGTTTTTGAATAATTTCATTTCTTGTATCAGGTTGCATCTGGCAAAAAAAAAAGAGCAAACAGAAAAAATGTCCTTGTAAATAATACAATAATAATACTTTCGTGTCAGAAATTATTCTGGGTTGAAAAGATTTTTGATGGAAAGACTCAGCTCAGGGGATGCCCGAATGAAGCTCCTTTCATGTCCCCAAGATCTTTCCCCACTGAAATGGTCCCTACTTTTTTGTTGTTCAGTTGCACAGTTGATTCCGACCCTTTGCGACCCTGTGGACCATTGTCCGCCTGGCACCTCTGTCTTCCACCACCCTCCTCAGCCCTCCCAACTCTCTGCTTATTGCATCTACAATACCATCTAGCCATCTCATTTTTGGCTGCCCCCTTCTTCTTTTGCCCTCCACCCTTCTCAGCATCAAGGATTTCTCAAGTGAATCCTCTCTTCTCATTTAATGTCCAAAGTACTTTAGGTTCATCTTTACTATTTGACCTTCTAATGAGCAGTCAGGGTTGATTTCTTCTAGGATCCACCTATTTGTTCTCCTGGCAGTCCAGGGTACTCTCAAAACTCTCCTCCAACACTACATTTCAAAGGCATCTATTCTTCTGCGCTCAGCTTTCCTAATGGTCCAGAACTCACAACCATACATTGTGACTGGGAATTCCATTGCTTTGACAATGCAAATTTTTGTTTGCATGGTGATGTCTCTACTTTTCATTATGTTCCCCAGGTTTCTCATAGCTTGTCTCCCAAGCATCAGTCGCCTTTTTATTTCATGGCTGCAATCACCATCTGCAGTGATATTTGATCCTAAGAAAGTAAAACCTGTCACTGCTTCTACTTCTTCCCCATCTATTTTCCATGGACTGATAGGGCCTGTTGCCATTATCTTGGTTTTCTTCATGTTGAGTCTCAAACCAGCTTTTGCACTCTCTTCTTCCAACCTAAGCAGCAGCATCTTTAGGTCTTCCTCACTTTCTGCCATTAGGGTAGTATCATCTGCATATCTCCAAATGTTGATGTTTCTCCCAGCGATTTTGATCCCAACTTATGATCATCCAACCCTGCATTGCACATTATGTGCTCTGTGTATAAGTTGAATAAGCAGGGTGACAAAATGCAGCCTTGTCTTACTCCTTTTCCTATTCCAAACCACTCTGTCATTCCGTATTCTGTAATAACTGTTGCTTCTTGACTCGTGTACAGATTTCTCATGAGGCATACAGTAATACCTCTAATAACGCTAAGACTTGGTTCCACAAGTCTTAGCGTTATCCAATTTTTAATGTTGTGCGATGTATACATTGCACAACGTTATAAAAAAACCCTGGTTCCCTTTCCGAAGAGGATAGGGAACAGGGGGGCGATCTGCCTGCCTCTATGGAAAGGGCAGTGGGGATTCCATGCATGGAATCCCCGCTGCCCTTTCCAAAGAGGCAGACAGATCGAGCCAAGCGCCAGTTTGGTTGGAGTGAGGGCACACATGCCCAGTCTCCCCCCAACCAAACTTGCTCTCTGAGCATTGGACTGTCTGTTTGGTTGGGAGGGAGACCGGGTGCGCCCATTCTCCTCCCAACCAAACCGGTGCTACGAAGTTCGCAGTGGTGGTGTGGCTGGGAAGCCGACCGGGGGGCTCCCTGTTTGGCTTGCCAGCCACGACGCCACTGCACCCTTCGTAGCAGTGGTGTGTTTGGGAAGCTGACCGAGGGCTCCCTGTTCGGCTTCACAGTGCCCTTTGTAGAGGCGGCATGTTTGGGAAGCTGACCGGGGAGCCCCCGGTCAGTTTCCCAAACACATCTCTGCTACGAAGGGTGCAGTGGCGGCATGACTGGCAAGTCGAACAGGGAGCTCCCGGTCGGCTTCCCAAACACACCACTGCGACGAAGGTCACAGTGGCGGTGTGGCTGGGAAGCAGAATGGGGAGTCCCTGGTTGGCTTCCCAGCCACGCCACCGCTGCGAGTTTTATAGCACCACTTTGGTTGGGAGGAGAATTAGCGCATCCAGTCTCCCTCTAACCAAGCTGGTGTTCCTATGCTCAGAGTGCCGGTTTGGTTGGGGTGAAGGTGCACGCACCCAATCTCCCTCCAGCGAAACCAGTGGTCTGAGTCTCTGTACATCTCTGCCCCAAAGCCCACAGGGCTAGAGACCATCCCTGCAGGCTTTGGGGCAGAGATCAACATTGGGGAATTTGAGGCAAACATTTGCATCGCACAACATTATCTTAATGTTGTCCAGTGCAAATGTTTGCCTCAAATCCCCCAACGTTATCCAGTTTTAGTGTTATCCGATGTAATCGTTATCCAAGGTTCCACTGTATAAGGTGTTCTGGTATTCCCATCTCTTCAGTTACTTGCCTCGGCGAGTGGGCCGCAATATAAATCTAAATAAATAATAAATAAATAATTTTTGTTGTGGTCCACACAGTCAAAGGCCTTGGTGTAGTCAATGAAACAGAAATAGACTTGTTTCTGAGATTCCTTTGTTTTCTCCATGATCCAACATATGTTGGCAATGTGGTCTCTAGTTCCCCTGCCTCTTCGGAACCCCACCTGCACTTCTGGTAATTCTCTCTCCATGTACTACTGAAGTCTATCCTGTGTTCCCTTGAGCATAACCATGCTAGCATGTGGGATGAGTGCAATTGTTTGATATTTATCTACTTGCAAATTTTTTTGCTAGGTTGGCAGGAGCTGGGACAGAGATGGGCGCTCAAGCCATCATGCCGTACCCATGTCTCGAACTGCCGACATGCTGGTCTTCCAGCTAACAAAGCGAGCTTCTTAACCACTGAGCTACCACAGCATACAATGACAGGGCAGATGATATTTTTCTTAGTTAGTTAAGTGTCATCATATTGGAATTGACTTATTAATATTGTTTCTACTTATACCAGTAATACCTCATATAACATTAGTATCGAATAACACTAAAATCGCATAACATTAAGGAATCTGGGGGAAATAATTGCATCAGATAACATTAAGATCCTATGGGATGCTTCAGATAGCAACCGCTAAAGCCTGTGTGGTTACAATGTATCTCTATGGATCCCATAGGATTTTAACATGCATCAGATAACACTAAAAATCATATAACACCAAGACTTGTGGAACCAGGTTTTAGTGTTATATGAGGTTTTACTGTATACCTTTCTGTAATGCTAACCACTCTCTGGGCAGTTCACACAGTGGCGTAGCGTGGGGGGGCGGGGGGGCGGATGCCCCGGGCAGCGCCTTTCAGGGGCGGCAAAATGTCCCCTCCCCACCCTTTTGCTGGCGAGCGCCCCACGTGCGCTTCGCCGCTTGCCACACACCTCCGTCCGCTCGCACCTCCATCCGCTCGCTCGCCCGGTTGGCCGTCGGGGGCTCTCCGCCGCCTGTTGCCCCTGGCAGCGGCTTTCAGGGGGAGGCAAAATGTCCCCTCCCCACCCTTTTGCTGGCGAGGAGGAGAAAAAGGGGTTTTTTTTAGGCGGACAATTCAAGGAGGCTCCTTGAATTGTCCGCCTAAAAAAAAACCCTTTTTCTCCTCCTCGCCAGCAAAAGGGTGGGGAGGGAAGGAGGGGCACGCCCGGTCGCCCGCCCAGCTGGCCGTCGGGGGCTCTCCTGGCGGGCGGCCCGCGTGCGCGTGGACGCTGCTCGCCTCCGCCCGCCCAGCCCAGCCACCCACCCAACTTGCCGTGAGACGGGGCGCTCGTCGGGGGTGGGTGGCGCCGTGGCGGGGAGCCCCTGGGGGCTGGCTGGACAGGAGGAGGTGGCCAGCGTGCGCGCGCACGCGGGCCGCCCGCCAGGAGAGCCCCCGACCGACAGCCAGCCCGGCGGGCGGGCCCCTCCTTGAATTGTCCGCCTTAAAAAAAACACTTTTTCTCCTCCTCGCCAGCAAAAGGGTGGGGAGGGGACATTTTGCCGCCCCCTGAAAGCCGCTGCCAGGGGCAACAGGCGGCGGAGAGCCCCCGATGGCCAGCCGGCCGGGCGAGCGGACGGAGGTGCGAGCGGATGGAGGTGTGTGGCGCGCGCGCGTGCGCGCGGCTAGTCAGCAGGGGGCCGGCTTCTACCTGGGTCGGGGGGAGGGGGCGGCGGCAGCGGCGAGCTGGGGGCGGCGGCGGCGAGTTTGTTCTTCGCCCCAGGCGGCTGAAGACTGCGCGACGCCACTGAGTTCACAATGTAATTATACAAATAAGAGTTTACATTCAACAAGCCAGGCCATTTTACCAACATCAGAAAATTGGAAGGCTGAGTCTGCTTTGAGCCAATCGAGATTGAACTCCGATCAGAGCAGATTTTGACTGCAGTATTGCAGCTTAACCATGGAGTCATTGTAGCTATCCTAATAGGCCTTTCAAGGGAAATGTGATATTTTAAGAAATAATTTTACTGGCTTCACATACCCCCATGAGTTACTCTGGAGATCTGAACCCTGGTCTCCAAAATCCTAGTCCATCACTTTATCCACTACATCAGGGATTCTCAACCTGTGACTCGTGGGCCGAATGCAGCCTGTCTGTGGCTCCATTTCATATGACTCCCCACTGCCTCCACCACACCAGGAGGAAGGGCAAAATGGCCGTCCGGCCCCCGAAGCTGTCTGAGGGAGCATGACCCAGCTTAAAAAGGTTGAGAACTCCTGCACTACATCATACTAGGTAACATATAGATCTTAAATCACTAAAAATTCTTAGACCTATGCTACCTTTCAATCCATACAGGTAGCTCTGTATCAGGAAATTTACACATATGGCCATGAATGTTGTGGAATCTTGTATTTAAATGTGAGCTTTCGTGATTCAAGTCCACTTCATCCTAATGAAGCTGTATCTTTATGAATTGAAAGCTAGCATTTGTGTGTTGATTTTTAGTGATACAGTCAAACCTCGCATAAAGAGCGTTTCGCTTAAAGAGGAATTCGCTTAAAGAGCAGCATTTTCTCTGAATGTTCGCTTCGCTTAACAAATAAAACCAACCAAAAACTCGCTTAACAAATAAATCGGGGTTCGCAATCCCCCCCACAATTGGTCACTTACAATGGTGTTTCGCTTAAAGAGCAAACTCGCTTAAAGAGCAATCCTGTGGAACGCATTATGCTCTTTAAGCGAGGTACAACTGTATAAGAAAGGTATCACTCATCCTTGAGGTTTATATTGAAGTTTATATCCCTTTACTATATGGCATGAGATAGCTTGTCTTTTGTGTTTAGGCTGATCCTATGACGAATGAAGAAAGGAGCTGCAGAAGATTGATGGCATATACTGTATATCATCAGAAGATGAACAGATGTTCTGCAAAATAATGACAAACATTCCCTATAAAATCCCAGTAAAACCCTGTCAGCAAGCATAGAACTGATAAAAATTGTAAAAATTAACAACAAAACAATATTTAAAAGAGTCTGGCAGAATAAACAATTTTAGCTGGTTTTTAAAAAGAATCTGAGAGAAATGACAAAAGAGATTTGATTCTCAACGAGAAAGCAGGTAGTCCATAAATTACCATGACACTCTTAGTCTCATCCACTCAGTGGATCATAGGATTGAACATAGGGAAGAAAGTCTGGGGCAGGGTTCCTCCAAAATACTGTAATAACTTTTCCAAGTCCTGCCCCAATAGCTGCTTTTGTCTTTTTCAGTTAGCAGCTACTTTCTGCAGGAAAATGCATAATGCAAACCTTGGGAAGAACAACATGCAGAGGAGACAAAATCTGTCCAGCTGCTGCAAGAAAGTATTACCTGGCTATGTGGATTGGGGGGGGGGGGCACAGCTTTCAGAAGTTTCCAAGGTTGCTGGAGAGGATCCGTATGTTTAAAGGCTTTGTTTTGGGGTCTCTTCATATCCCACATTATTTTTGGATTGGAAAACCTGGAAAGAACATTGTTGACAGTTGCCTAAGGATTGGGAATTCATTTTTCTTCTTCTTTCATGTCCCAATCAAACCCTGGGCTGCCAAAATGAAGCTACTTTCTTGGCTTTGTCATTGGCCAAACTTAAGTCCTCATAGGTGCATGTTTTTGGCAGTAATCAACAGACCAATAAATGAGCCAGATTCTGTATCTCTCCACATTAACACACCATGTTGTTGTCCGCCAGCAGCCCTCACTTGAGCACTTTGGTCTTGCTTTTAGGGACTTCAAATGAGAAGAGAGGATTCGCTTGAGAAAGCCTTGATGCTGGGAAAGGTGGAGGGCAAAAGAAGAAGGGGGCGGCCAAAAATGAGATGTCTAGATGGTATTGTACACAGGGCTGTGGAGTCAGTAGATAAATGTTCCAACTCTGACTCCTCAGTTTTGTGTACTTCTGATTCCAACTCCAGGTACCCGAAATTTACTCCGACTCCAACTCCTCGACTCCAACTCCACAGGACTGCTAAAGGCTACATATTGACTGTTCCTGGTTTTTTTTGTAATTGAATCCACTCAGTGGTTTCATTTCCTTATATGGCAGATATTGAGGACTGACTTAAAGATATTTTGTTTGGAGTCTCCTGTAAGATGGAATCTACACAATTCATGTCAGGGAAAGTGCTATATTATGGAGGACTGGCGTAGGTATATTTGAAAGTGACTAGGTAAAGGTAAAGGTTGCCCTTGCTCAAAAGTCATATCCAATTCTAGGGTAAGGCGGTCATCTCCGTTTATAGCCAAAGAGCCAGTGCTGTCTGCATCTGCAGACATTTACATGATCATGTGGGAAGCATGACTAGTGCATGGAATGCTGTTACCTTACCACCAAAGCAGTACCTATTTATTTACTTTCAATTTTTTGCTTTTGGAATGCTAGATTGGCAGCTGAAACAGAGACGGGAGCTCACTCGGGTCTCGAACTTCCAGTCATCAAGTTCAGTGTTTTAACCACTAAGACTACACCATCTAAAAACCCGAGCACAAACTTTAGCTGCATCCCAGGAAAACCTGACATTGTTTATACCCACCCTGCCACCTCAGCTTTAGATGTGTTGAGAAGCAATGTACAGTACTTCCATTAGGTGTGAAGTCAGTTCAGACTGCTCATCAGACGTGGCCGAGAGGACTGCACAGGCAGCCGTCATCTGTTCCATTTCACCTGGAAGGCACTCCCAGAAAGGAGGTTGCCATCTTCAGTTCCCTGTAATAACTCACACTTAAAGACCCTTGTCTCCCTGGAAACAGTTGCCTCTTTTCATCGAGGTTGCCAGAGATGCCTTTCTCTCCAAGCAAAGATCTGAGCGGAAGGGACAGACCTTGATGACATAAAATGCTTTTGACAAGCGGAGCTGTAAGGCCTCTACAATAAATAATTCAATGTCTCCTGGTGGGTTACACAGAGTGTGGGCTTTACCAGTAGCAGTACATGTCTACTACTTGGGCAGACTCATTGGCGCCAGAACCCCTTTGAGGATTCTGTTTCCTTGGAGGAAGAGTGGCTTCTTTTGGAAACCTCCTTTGAAGGTGTACCCTGCGAGTTGAGTCCCCAGGTTGTTCCAGATGGTTTAAAAAAACATTGATAAACAAGATACTAGCCTAAGCTACGTATTATGACAGAAAATACCAGGTCAACACGATTCAGCAACATCCAGTCAGTTTCAGGGCCCCACCATCACCACTTCATGAAAGAGCAGTAAACATCCAGTTACAGTACTTCCCCTCCCCCCACCTAAAATGTGAAGGCCGCCCTTGCTCGAAAGCCAGTCATATCCAACTCTAGTGTTTGGTGCTCATCTCTGTTCATAGCCAAAGAGCTTGCACTGTCTGCATCTGCTGATGTTTCCATGGTCATGTGGCAGGTAGGACTAGATGCCAGAGTACATGGAATGCTGGTACCTTTCCTATCAAAGTGGTACCTATTTATCTACTTGCAATTTCTTGCTTTCGAATTGTTAGGTTGGCAGGGATTTTTCTAGTTCTGGATCGAGATCCTAAGAGATCTAAAGCAGCAAAGGTTTTAAGTTGGCTTCCCAAGAGAGTGACAGGATCACTAGGAGTGGCAATGGTCCCTTGGTGGTGAGAATCCAGGATAATGGATAATCCAAGATAATGGGACAGAGATGGGAGCTCACTCCACTGCGCAGTACTCAGATCTCGAACTGCTGACCTGCCAACCTTCTAGTCATCAAGTTTAGTGTCTTAACCACTAAGCCACCACAGTCCCTATGGGAGTGTTACCGTCCCACCAAAAGCCCTAGAAGCCCTTCTAGGTCCTGAAGTGCGATCTTTTAGCTGAATCCAGATTTTACAGAACAAATCCTTTTATTTTTATTAATATATTTTTATTTGTCTTTTATATTTTTATTTTATTTTATTTTAGTAACTTTAAAATTAACAAATGGTTTTCATTTTTTTGAAATTATTAACTACGTAGTAATTAGATTTTTTACAAAGTAATCTACATTTCAAAGTACAGGAAAATCCTGCTAGGTTGGCAAGAGCACTAATTGGGGCAGGATATAAATAACATTAAAGTCTTTCAGGTATGAAGTGGGGAAAATCTTTTTTTGATAGTACAGTCCAGAATAAATATATGTCAGATATACTTTGATATGGCTTCCTGAATTGAGCAGCGGTTTGAACTTAATGACCTTACAATTCTACAATTCAAGATATTATAGAATCCATGATTGTTTAGTTAATGGGTCTCATATTGTTTTTCATCTTCAAATATTGCAATATTTGATTTGTTTGCGAGCTCTCTTTTTCATGCTTAAATTACAAAACAAACTTGATTTTTCTTCATCAGAAAGGATGTACATTTACTTCTAGTCCTCAAATTCCCCAAACAGGGATTCTAGGATTTGTAGTTCAAAAAGTATCGCCTGCCTCTGAGTAGATTTACCTTGAGAATGGCTCATTTGTATACCACAGAAATAATGATGGCCTCCACTTTTGTTATTGCCTGGAGATAAAAATTGCTGTTCATAATAAAACTACAATGGAATAAGAATATATAATAATAAAAAGACATGGGAGGCTGAGGCTCCCCCCGCCAACGTTAACAGCCGGGGATGAAGAAGAAGACATGGGAGGCTGAGGCTCCCCCCCCAGCCCACATCAATGGCCAGGGGGTGAAGAAGAAGACACGGGAGGCTGAAGCTTACCCCCCCCAGCCCACACCAACTGCCAAGGGGTGAAGAAGACATGGGAGGCTGAGGCTCCCCCCCCCCCCCCGAGCCCACACCAATGGCCAGTGGGTGGAGAAGGACATATGGAAGGCTGAGGCTTCCCACCCCCTGAGCACACACCAATGGCCAGGGCATGAAGAAGACATGGGAAGCTGAGGCCTCCCCCCCCCCAGGCCCACACCAAAGGCCAGGGTATGGAGAAGAAGACATGGGAGGCTGAGTCCCCCCCCCCCCGAGCCCACACCAATGGCCAGGGGGTGAAGAAGAAGACATGGGAGGCTGAGGCTTCGCCACCACCCTGACCCCCCACCAACATTGATTGATTGTATTATATTATTACTATTTTATAGATTTTATTGTCTGCAAGCCGCCCTGAGTCACCACGGCAAGTGGGCAGCAATGTAAATATGAATGAATGAATGAATAAATAAATAAATAAATAAATAAATAAGGGCTATCAAATTGAGGAGCAACAAAGTATAGATAGGTTTAAAGAGATGCTAGAGCAGGGGTTTGCAACCTATGACCCTGACCTCGCTCCAGCGGCCACCACTACCGGAATCAGCCATGGATTCATTTACGGCTGTGTAAATGCATTTAAGCAGCCATAAATGAGTCCATGGCCATCATAAATGCGTTTCTGACAGTTGTGGATGCATTTTACGGCACCAGCCCAGCCCAGCCGGTGTGGTTCGGCCCGCAGCTGGAAAACGTTGAGAACCCTTGCACTAGAGGAAGATGTCAAAGATCAAAATAAATCATTTTTTCCCCCGCAAACAACATGTAAAAATGCAGTGTTGTATTTTGAAGCATGATGCTACTTAATTGAACACTAACTTATATGACAGAAAGAGGGTGCAACCTGTTTCAGTACGTTTGGTGAGATTATATGGAGAGCTGTTTTCTCTTTCTGTGAAATTTTAAACAATCTGTACCAAGGGACTGCGGTGGCTCTTAAGACACTGAACTTGATGACTGGAAGGTTGGAGTTCAATTTCCGAATACTGCATGGCAGAGTGAGTTCCTGTCTCTGTCCCAGCTCCTGCTAACCTAGTAGTTTGAAAGCAAGAAATTTAATTATTTATTTATTTATTCAGATTTCTATTCCACCCTGCTCACATGGGTGACTCAGGGCGGATTAAAACCAATCATGTAAAACATATATAATACAATTAAAAATCTAAAAACAGTTTAAAACAACATCTCGTTTCTTTACATAAAGGAGAGAGAGGGTGGGTATAAAATGTTAAATAAGCCAGCGGGGAGGGGTCAGTGAATCATCACTACGCCACACCAGTCCCGCCAGCCATGTCTTCACTCCTTTCCTAAAAGCCATTCCCAATCTACAAATTGCAAGTAGATAAATAGGGACCACTTCAGTAGGAAGGTAAAGAGTGTTCCACGCACTCCGGTGTTGAGGCATGCCTGCCACATGTCTATGGAAAAATCTTCAGATGCAGACAGCACTGGGTCTTTGGCTATAAACAGAGATGAACACTGAACCCTAGAGTCGGATACAACTGGTTTTCGAACAAGGGTGACCTTTACTTTTACCAATCTAATGTGATGGCTAGATAGCATCATTGATGCAGTGGGCATAGATCTAGGCAGACTATGGAGGGTGGCAGATGACAGAGGAGTTTGGCGTGCTGTAATCCATGGGTTGGCAAAGGGTCAGACTCGACTGTGTGACTGAACTGGAGTTGGTGGAAGAATGGTTCTGTTATATGATGCCCATAAAGTATATAGGTTGTTAAATTTCAGCTTTCAACTTGCAAGCCTGGGATCGCTTTAATGGCTAGCTCTGCCATTAAGCAGAGAGAGTCAATAGCAGTATTTGACAGTAGGAAAACCCTGTGAATGAAGGTTGCTGCCAGGCAAAATTAAAATGGTGAGAGAAGATTATAGGTGGAAGAGTGGTAGATAAGAGTGGCATGCTGTATTTTTCACCTGCCTGGCCCCCTTCCACCCTGTTATTCAGCATGTTGGATTCTTCTTTAGTCTCAAATCCTATTCAGTCATTGCCTACCTATTTCTCTGCTTAGAGACGAGTATCTAAAACATTATTTTTCTCTTGCCACTTTCTCTACATGGAGACGTAGATATGTCTGCAAAAAGAGAGGTTCTTTCTTACAGGCGGCACATTTTAAATAATGTACAGGGGCCCAAGAAAGATTGCTCATTTCATTTATGAGGATGAGAAATACTGGTAATATTATAATAAAATGAATTTATAGAGAGATCACAAGGAAAACAATAGGAACAGCACCATCTTTGAGCCATCATCTGTGTGGCCATTGCATCTATTGCCAGTATGCCTGTAAAATAATACTAATAATAATGATCAAAGTGATATGAGTTACAGGTTGAAGGAATTTACTACTTGTCATATTCATTGGGTAAATAAAGCATAACAGGACATAAGATGTCTCTGTAATAAAATATACATAGGTAAAACAACCAGGCATCTTAAAATAAGAATAGAAGAGCATTTTAAGTATTGTCAGGACCAAGAAAATGGGGTTTTTCTTGGTCAACATTACATTGAGAATAACCATCATGCAAATATTATGTAGTTGGGACAGTTGATTTAATCCCTTCCTCAACAGGGAAAAGGTTTTGTTAAAGAAAGAAATAGACTGCACATTGAGGATACATAAATTAGCTCTAATGAGCTTGAATAGAAGAGTTGGATTTCCTTCCATTCTTTTAAGAAGATCATTCCCTGCACAGACCTTGTAGACTAGATGCTTATTAAACAAGTACTGTACCTTGGCCGTAGATTATTAGTGAGAGAGCATTTATGTAACAGCCTGTTTTCCCCACACTGCATTGTGAACAATAGAGTGCAGACTAAAAAAGAAAAATATGGTAATAGATAGAAGTAAAGATAAGTCAGATGTAATAAGAGGATAGGAAAAAAAATAAAGTTACAATTTTAAGTACAGTAGTAAAGAGTATTAATTTGAAAGATGTTGGAGAGAAATAAGAGGAGAGAAGAAAGCATATTCGGCAGTGCATAAAATTATTCTAAAATAAACTATTCATATTGCATAATTTATTGTCTAGACGAGTTATTAGTACTGAGACACTTACTATAAAGATATGTTTTAAAAAGAGAAGGAAGAAAATATGGAAAGACTAGAGCAGTGATGGCTAACCAGTAAACCTATTTGTGTGGATTCATAGAGACTTGGGCTTCTGGGAATTGAACTCCAAGAACAACTGGAATGCCGAGGTTAGCCACCGTGAGACTAGAGCAGTGTTTCCCAAATGCTGGTTTGTGGACTTCAGTTCCCAGAAGCCTAAGTCATTTCCCCAAAGCACTGATCAGCCAATGTACTGACTTAGGTTTCTGGGAATTGAAGTCCACCTGTGGGCTGTGTACCCCCTGTTGGGAACCACTGGACTAGAGAAAAAGGAATATTTAAGAAAAATTATGAAAATAACGACAGAGATATAAGTTCTTAGGAAATAATTACAGAGTATCAAAATTGAGAAAGTACAGGGAAATTTGAGCGCTCGCTGGGTGGTTCACACCAATGGCCTGAGGGAAAAGATGGCCATGACCTGGCAGACAGCTGAGAACATCTCCTCCTCCTCTGGGCCCACACCAACGGCCTGAGGGAAAAGCTGCCGTGGCCTGGCAGGTGGCTGAGGACCTTGCCCCCACCTCTGGGCTCATATCAATGGTCTGAGAGAAAAGATGCCATGGCCTAGCAGGTGGCTGAGGATCTCGCCCCCACCTCCAGGCCCCCATCAACGGTCAGAGGGGAGTTAGTCTGTGTTCTGCTTTGGTTGTTTTGTGAGGTTGTATTTTATGATTGTTACTGTACTGTTGCTGATTTGACTGTAAGCCACCCTGAGTCGCCTCGGCAAGTAGGCGGCAATATAAATCTGAACAAACAAACACAAACAAATAACATTTTACTTCTAACATATTTGGTATTCATTTTATTGACATTCGAAGGTTAGAAGACTGAGTCAACCTGGAGCCCTTTGCAATCAAACTCAAGGATGCAACTAGTATTAATGTTTGTTAACACTAATTCTGTCTACAGTTGAAAATACCCACACTGGTAAAGATGCGACATTGTTCGATTTTTTATTTTTATTTTTTGCAGTGCAGATGCTACTATTTTCTAATGTTTCTAAATCATTGTTAGGAGATAGGAAAGGCACCTCTCCAAATGATCCTAAGAATAATTGTTAATTTAGTATAGGAACCAGAACAAAAATGTAATATATGTACAGTTTCTGAGTTTTCTACTGCCTGAAATTTTCATTTTTAACAGAAGGTGAGAGAGCCATCGGCTTTAGTAAATTTATGCAACACTTTCAACAATTAAGATTACATCGGAGGCTCTGTTCTTAAAAGATAGAAAGCTGAGAGGTGTTCTGCAATGAAGTGTAGGCTACGATTATAAAATAGCAGTGAAAAATGGGAAAGAGTAAACAAAGATAGCAAATATTGGCTGTAATGCTGATCCAGATAAGATGAATTTAGCTTTATGTTTTTCGCAGAAGTATATTTTTTCATTTGTCCTGAGTGATTCAGATAATATTATCTTGGATGCCCATGTAAAAATGAAAAAACAACAACAACCCTATACTCTCCCCCCCCCCCCCCCAATTTCATATGATAATTGTATAACGTTCCTTAGGAAGCTACCAAAAAATAGCACTTGAATAGTAAAAGAACACCTATGGAGTGGATGGAGCATAGTGGTTGTAATGAACATGAAGCGTATGTGAGAAGGCCCCCGGTTGAAATCTAACATCAGTTGCACCATTCATATCTGGTTGTCCCTAGCAACCCATATCTCTCAACTTCTCTCTTTAAAGTCTGTTGTAGTTGTCTGACACCAACTGGAAGGTTACATGTTCACTAGGCCTACTGCAAAAGAATACTGAAGCTTGCTTGCTTGCTTTCTGAGTTTGTGGTTGGAAATAATAAGACCATCCAGTATTTCATTTACCAACACCTTTCACTGCTTTTGTTGCTCCAGCCCAGTGGTTCCCAACATTTGGCACATGCCCCAGAAGGGGGCAGTTTGATTTTTAAGGAGGGACAATTCGAGAATGAATTTGTTAGGGATCTTTATTTTGAATTTGTTAGGGAACTTTATTTTATTGTATAGTACAGGGGTTCTTAACCTACGGCATGTGGGGCAGACCCAGCCCTCAGCACCATTTCATGTGGCCCACATCATCGCCGGAAGGGGCCATGTTTACGACAGCTGTAAATGCACCTGTGGCTGTCGTAAACGTATTTACAATAGCTGCAGATGTGTTTTATAGTAGCATTTAAGGTGGGCGGAACCACCAGTCCAGTCCGCTCAGCTGTCTGAGAGGGCGTGGTCTGGCCCACTGCTTGTAAAGATTGAGAACCCCTGGTATAGTGATTAAACTGATCAAAGTATTACAGAAAAAGCTATCTTCCTTTCCAGAATTTTTCTTGTGTGTCCTTTTTGATTGCTAGCTCCTTGTGATAGGGAGAAGCTTCTGCAAATATGGTTTTATGAGAATATGGAAAGCTCTCTACTGGATCAGACCAAAAGCTTGCCCAGGCCAGCTTTCCATTCTAGAATTGGCCAACCAGAACCCAGTGGGAAACCAACAAGCTGGACATATGAGCTGTAGTACTCTATACGCTTTTGAGCTTTAGTGACTGGTATTTAAAGGGAAATTGTGGTTGATACAGAAGGTGATGTATAGCCAATAGAACTTGTAACCATTGGTGTTGTTGCTGTTCAGATGCTCAGTCCAGTCCAATCCTTTGTGATTACATGGACCATATCACACTAGGCTTCTCTATTGTCCACCATCCTTTGGAGCTTGCTTAAATCCATGCCCACCACATCAATGATACTGTCTAGCCATCTCATCCTCTGCCGCCCACTTCTCCTTTTGCCCTCAATCTTTATTAGCATCAGGGCCTTCTCCAGTGAATTCTCTCTTCTCATTTGGTGGTCAAAGTATTTGAGCTTCAGCTTCGGTATCTGTCTTTCGAAGGAACAGTCAGGGTTGATTTCCTTTAAGATTGACTGATTGATCTCCTTCTGGTTCATGGGATTCTCAAAAGTCTTCTCCAGCACCACATTTCTTTGGGATAGTTCTAAATGATGCTTCCTGTGCAATGTTACAAACCTCCATCCATAGCTCTTCAGGCACTCTGTCCATCAAGTCTAATCCCTTAAATCTGTTCTTCACCTCCACTGTATATTCATGAGGGATGTTATCTAGGTCATTCCTGAATGGCCTGGTGGTTTTCCCTACTTTCTTCATTCTAAGCCTGCTCCAGGTCTCATTTTTACAGTCTCTATGAAGCTTCTCCATCTTCAGCTACAAAGTACATAATCTGATTTCAGTGTTGGCCATCTGATGATTTCCATATGTAGATTCATCCCTTAGATTTTTGAAAGAGGGTGTTTGCTATGACCAGCACATTCTCTTGGCAAAACTCTTAATAGCCTTTGCTATTTTGTACTCCCAAGGCAAAACTTGCCTGTTATTCCACTTATCTTTTGACTTCCTTCCTTGGTGTTCTAGTCTCCTATGATGATAAGGACATTTGTGTGTGTGTCAATTCTAGAAGGATTTGTAGGTCTTCATAAAACTGGTTGACTTTGTCTTTGTTTTGCTTCAGTGGTTGGGGTGTAGGCCTGGAATACCTTTTATGAGCTTATCTAATTCTATTTGAACCTGTCCAAGTTGGTATCTATTACTAAATCATGATACTGTACTTCCTTTTATTGTTCCTGAATCTCTTGTCATCTAGGTTCATTGAATGACTCTGAATTCTAGTATTATGAGAGAGGAGGAAAATGACTATTCACTATTAAGTCTGCAGTAATTTAAGTGTAGGGACTGTGGTGGCTCAAGTGGTTAAGATGCTGAACTTGACAACTGGAAGGTCAGCAGGTCAGTAGTTTGAGACGCAAGTACTGCACGACGGAATGAGCTCCCATCTCTGTCTCAGCTCCTACCAATTTAGCAGTTTGAAAGCAAGAAATTGCAAGTAGATAAATAGGGACACTTCTGTGGGAAGGTAAACAGCATTCCGTGCACTCTGGTTTTGAGTCATGTCTGCCACATGTCCATGGATACGTCTGCAGATGCAGACAGCACTGGCTCTTTGGCTATAAACAGAGATGAGCACTGAACCTTAGAATCAGATATGACTGGCAAGGTCAACCTTTATCTAATTTAAGTGTACTTACTGGGATGTAATATTCATTGAATTGAATAGGACTGATAGACTTACTTCTGATTATGCTCCAGCAATGTGTATAGTAACAGATTAGTAGGTGATGCTAAAGCTATGCTATTTATTCATTAGATTCCAAAATTAGAAGCAGAGGCTTGCCCCAAATACCAAAAGAGATTTAACTTACAGTCCAGTTAGTGTCCCTTCAGCAATGAGTACTTTTCCTGGATTTGGAGAGGGGCAGTATTTGCTTGTCTTTGATACAAATAAAGCCAAAAAGTTAGATGCAGGGAAATGACTTGTCTGCTTGACAGATTAAGAAAAAGATCTCAAGATGAAAGTCCCTATTTGTTATCTTATCATTTTACATGATATTCTTTCCACTTTCATTGCCACAAAAGAATAGTACATGTCTTCATGGGCAACAGCTTTCTTATTTTTTAGCCTTGGCAGAAAAGAACTGGTAGCAAGAAAAGCTGAAGCTGTACTAATTAGGTTTTAAAGTACTTTATTAGTCACCCTCTTCCTTATTTATTCAGTACTCTTTAATTTTTCTACTTAACTAGCAAGAGCTGTTTTAGCTTGGAGATGACCAAATATTGGATTTATTTGCAAGGTGACTACATCTCATTTCTCTTCTCTGCTGTTCAGTAATTAGAAGTACTGTATATGAATGCATCTTATTTGTTGAAGATTATAAATGATACTGTACAGGCAACATAAATGGTACAACGATTCTTTGATTATACAAAATCAAGAGGTTTAGTGTGCATTTACTTCCCAAACTGTCATGCAGGCCAGTTGATAAAACCATTAAAGATTCTGCACACGTTTCAGACTTCCTGTACATGAAACACTTTGGTGTAGGGATTAACCTGCCTGTCTGCCAACACAGATGACAAATCATGTAAATAGTTCTAGGCTGTACATATATTCAAAAGTCCACTCTTCCAACCTGTGTCTTCTTCAACACAGTATGCCAACACATTAAATCAGGGTAGGCAATCCAATTTCACAAGTCTCTGCAAGCTATCAGTTCAGACCTCTGACAGAAGCAGTCTGTCTCTCCACTGGTAGCTTGCTGTGGGCTAGAGAAAATGGCAGGCAACAGAGAAAAAGCAGGATACAAAGGAAGGAGGGCTGGCAGAGAAAACTGTTGTAAGTTTTAGTTTCTCATTGATTCGCATGTATAGGGTCGCCCTTACTCAAAAGCCAGTCATATCCAACTAGGGTTGGCTGCTCATCTCCATTTACAGCGAAAGATCCAGCACTGTCTGCATCTGCAGACATTTCCATGGACATGTGAGAGGTATGCCTCGACACCAGGGTGCACATTTACAGCGAAAGATCCAGCACTGTCTGCATCTGCAGACATTTCCATGGACATGTGGGAGGCATGCCTCGACACCAGGGTGCACAGAGGACTGTTACCTTCCCACCAAAGTTGTACCTATTTATTTACTTGCAATTTCTTGCAATAGGTTGCCATGAGCTGGGACAGAGACAGGAGCTCATTTTGTTGTGAAGTACTCAGGTCTCAAACTGCTGACCTGCCGACCTTCCAGTCATCACGTTCAGCATCTTAACCACTAAGCCACCACAGTCCCTACACATGTATAGATGTGCACATATGAAAAACAGAATCTGTGCCCCCCCCCCTTGTTAACTTCAGATGCCATCAGGTTGCTTTTTCCTAGTACATTATAGTGTCTTGGTCAGTGATGGTGAACCTTGGCACTCCAGCTGTTCTTGAACTTCAATTCCTAGAAGCCTAAGTCCATGTGAATCCACACAAATGGGTTTACTGCATGTACGGGTCTAGGTGCATGTACGGTCTATGTTTAAGTTCCCATCAGGGTTAAAAATTGCACTTGAAATGTTTATTTTCCACTGAGCTGCACCAGAGACTCTTCTTTATAACTGCTGGTATTATTATTTGCCCTCAAGTAGGTTTTACCAGGTTTCAGATGCATAGTGCTTGGGATTTCTACTTTGTTTACTGTAGGATCATTGCTGTCTTCTCTTTTTATTCAATCTGACCTAGATTGAGGAAGCAAATAACTGACTGCCTCCACCATATGGTGACCTTCCAACAGCTGTAACCAATGCTGTGGGAATCCCTCCTACTTTTGCCCATTATGTAAAATAGAGAAGGGAAGGGGGGAAATGTACAATTAAAACCAAGGTTCTCATTATGTTCCTCTGGTTCCCTTATTTAATGGTCTTCTCTTTGAAGCAACAGGAAGAGGGAAGTAGTAAACTTGTGTTCTTCCTTGGGTCCAGTTTCTTGGAATATTTTTAAGAATGTGCAAAAAAGGGAAGGGAAAGGTTTGCCACCCTAGACAAGGGAGAGATGGGTCTACAACCCTGCATCGGATGGGGTACCTATAGTTCTCTTGAAAGTAGAGGACTGCAGCTACCAATAGCAATTACACTATTTTTACTGATTATCTTTTCATGCATCAGGCTTGTCCTCAGGTGTTATTTAACCCATTGGCTTAGGACTGCAGTGGCTCAATGGTTAAGATGCTAAACTTGATGCCTAGAAGGTTGGCAGGTCAGCATTTTGAGACCTGAGTGCTGCATGACAAAGTGAGCTCTCGTTATCTCTCCCAGCTTCTGCCAACCTAGCAGTTCAAAAAAAAAAAGAAAGAAATTGCAAGTAGATACATAGGTTTCATTTCAGCGGGAAAGATAACAGTGTTTTGTGCATTCCAGTGTCTTATCATGCAAGTCTGTCACATGACTGCCGAAACTTCTGCAGACACAGACAGCACTGACTCTGGCTGTAAGTGGAGATACACCCTAAAGTTGGATAGGACTGGCTTTTAAGCAAGGGAGACCTTTATCTAACCCAGTGATGGCCTAACCTTGGCACTTCAGGTGTTCTGGAACTTCAATTTCCAGAAGCCCTGATCAGCAGGAGTGCTGACTTTGGTTTCTGGTAATTGAAGTCCAAGAACACGTGGAGTGCCAAGAATAGCCATCACTGACCTAACCCATTGGCTACCACCAGGCAGTTCCCTCACACCAGGGTCGATAGTTTTAAAGACTACACATCACATTGTGATCTGAATTGTTAAATGGCTGTTGTGCTTTGAGAAATGCAGTGGTACCTCGCTTAAAGAGCATAATGTGTTCCAAGGGATTGCTCTTTAAGCGAGTTTGCTCTTTAAGCGAAACTCCATTGTAAGTGACCAATTGTGACTTCTGGTGGGGAAATTGCGAACCCTGATTTAGTTGTTAAATGAGTTTTTGGTTGGTTTTAGTTGTTAAGTAAAGCGACCATTCAGAGAAAATTCTGCTCTTTAAGTGAGTTAGTCTCTAAGTGAGGTGCTCTTTATGCAAAGTTTTACTGTGCTGGCAATAAAGTAACTAATAATTGCCAAATACCCCAGTTTGTCTTGTCTGCATTATGTATCAAATTAAAATGTGCTTGTATTATGCATTATTGCCAGTTATATCCCACCCATCTGACTGTATCAGTCATGCTGGGTGGCATGAATACAAGAAGAGCAGATGAAACATCCAATGGAAGATAGCACATAGAAAATGTAGGACAAATACAAGACAACAAAACCAATTAAGTAGCAATAAACTGAAAACCACACCTTTTGATTTTAGGCTGGAAGAGCCTTCAAAGTGTCTTCAGTAGGAAAATTGTTGTTGTTGTTGTTGTGGTGGTGGTGGTGGTGGTGGTGGTGGTGGTGGTGGTGGTGATGCAACCCCTGTGTTTCGTAAAGGAGGCAGAACTCTTGTTTGTGTCTCTGTGTTGGTCTTTTGCATCATATTAATGCAAATTTGTGTTAGATATTAATTTGTGTTAGATAAGTCAAACTATAACCCTGCATGGGCAGGCTGTCTTTGAACCAGAATGTATCTAGCTAATCAGACGACACCATATTCCAAATGTGTCAAACTAAATCAGGATTGTGACTGTCAGTCTTAATTTAGGTTACTTAACATGGAGGTTTTCAGATTGTTTTTAGGGAACTGCAGTGTTCTTTGAAAGCTTATCAGTGTTCCTGGATAACAAAAGATAACAAAATCAGTAACAGCAGTCAAGGATTCTTAATAGGTAGTTTGCCCACAGTCAGCTGTTCCCTTTGGCATAACTGCCTAGAGTGGGGTGCTGAGTTATGTTTTAGATCAGTGATGGTAAACCTTTAAGAGACGTGAGTGCCTAAGGAGGAGGAGGCAACATGTAGCCAGGCACCATGAGTGCCCACACACCCATGTGATGTCATCAGCATGCCTCTGGCAAAGTCATGTGGGTGCATGCACATGTGTGCCGTTTGAGGTTTGCCGGCAACACTGGGGTGTGCCTGCCCCCTGTGGTTGTTCCCCAAACCCATGGGGCTTCTCCATCCATCATCCACAGTGCTCCTCCTGGTCGGGCCTCCCCATCCCCCCTGGGCCTTCCTACCTCCCACTGGGCCTCCCCCCCCCCCCAGTGCTCACCCACCTTATCTTTTCCAGCTGCAGCCTCCTGGCTAGGATTTTAGCCTCCCCGCTTACCTCTCCTTTGGCAGAGAGAGAAGGATGGTCAGGAAGTGGAGCCAGCCAGGCTGTGCAGAGCAGGGCTTCCCCTCAATGGCATGCGTGCCAGGAGAAAGGCTTATGGCATGCATGCCCCAGGTTTGCCACCACTGTTCTAGCTCAAGGAAGATTCTTCCAGTGAACTCTGTATGGCAGCAAGATATAAAAGCGCTGGATTACCTTTTCTCTAAATGGACTGTGCAGAATAAAGTTTGGCCTCTTCCCTGACAATTCTTTGCTGCGCTGCCCAGAGGCTCCATGTAGGTAAGTCACTTCTTCCATGTCTAGGCCAGATGTGAAACTGCCAAAATGAAGGCACCTTTTGGTGAGTTCATTCTGAACTTCATTTTGCCTGAGCTATTGTGAGAACGATTAGCCGGTAACACAAAGTTGCCATGATCGGGGTACGCTGACTGATCTGAGTTGCTTGTCATTTCCATGGACATAATGTAGACCAGGGGTGCCCAAACTTTTCAGGCTGTGGGCCGGTCACATGGTTCAGGGAACCTGTCACTACGGCCTGGGGGCTGGATGCAACTCCCAACACCAATTCATCCAGCCCGTGAAGCCCTCATTGTTCCTGGAAGCAGAAGTAAAACGTGCACCCCTATGTCGAGGCCAGAAGAAATCTCTCTTGAGGCCTTGGTCAGCCATTGTTGGTAAAGGCAAACAATATACTACAGTACTTGGAGAGGTATATTTTGTGAGAATTTCAGAAAGATCTAGACTGGACTGGATGTAAGGATTGGGGGTCAGCATAAACTGGTGAGTAAGTTGATCATTTCTGTATGCTATTGGAGTGCCATTTCCTTCTATGGAAAAAAGTAGTGTACAGTAAAATCTCGGCTAACGCTAAAACTTGGTTCCACAAGTCTTGGTGTTATCCGATTTTTAGTGTTATCCAATGCATATTAAAATCCTATAGGATGCATTGGATAACATTAAAGCTCCATAGAGATACATTGTAACTGCATAGGCTTTTGCGGTTGTTATCCGATGCATCCCATAGGACCTTAACGTTATTCAATGCAATCCCCCCCCCCCCGATTACTTAACGTCATGCGATTTTAGCGTTATCGGAGGTAAACGTTATCCGAGGTATTACTGTATGTAGGAGAGACAGAGAAAAATGTTTGGAGGGAAATGCATAGTGATCAAAATGCAATAGTGGTGCCTTTATCTCTGTAGCCATTTCATATATTCAACAGAGCCTCAGCCAGTCGAAAGGAAAGCAAACACATACATGTAACCACTGTAATGTCTTAATATAGTTTGGAACCTGTATCTGATCATCATCATCATCATCATCATCAATTAGACTTGTATGCTGCTCTTCTTGCCAAAGCAACTCAGAGCGGCTAACACAACATGAGCAACATATTACAATAAATCAGCTATACATGCAACATAATACAAATAGTGCAACAAATACAATAGAGTAAAAGCAGTCAACAAATCTTACGTTAAAAAAATACAATTTTATATGAATTTAGAAATTGGTAAATGGTATGTTGATGTTTGGGATATGGCATTAAATGAAAAACTTACATGGGAATTAAATATAAAAAGGGGGTTAATAAAACAAAATAGATTTTGGGACATTTGGAAACCTTTTTTGCAACACACATTGATGGATAATAAAGGAGAAAAACCTGCTCCAAATACAATGTATTTTTGGCAGAATGATTGAGTTGTAAAAGGAGTGGCTGGTAGACTCAAGGACTATAGTGCACTGGGTGGTAGGTACCATGTACAAAATAATAAAGTTGTAATATTGTGGTTAAAGAGGAGAGTGGATATAAAGGTGAAATTATACAGTATAGTAAATGTATAGAAAATAACTAAAGTAATGTCCGACTACATTATATTATATTGATATGTATTTTTTTTTCTCTTCCTCCTCTTATCTTTTAACGCTGTGGGTTGTACGTGGTAACTACTTTTTTTTCTTTTTTTGTATGTAATTGTTTCTTTTATGTTTCGTAGATTGTTTTGTTAGTTTGTTTTAATATTGTAAAAACTTAAAAAAAATAAAAAAATACAATTTAGTCAAGAAAATACAATACAGTCGGGAGAGTCCTTATCCCTTCCCAGCAGAGAGTCGATGGCTGTGGAACAGCTGTGGCAGTGGCGGCGGCAGTCTTCGGCCAGCCAGCTAGTCCACACAGCTGCGCCTTGCTCTGCCAGCCCGACTGGCTGGGGAGAGTCCGGTGGTGGTCACAGCAACAGCAATGGCAGGTTCTTTATTGCTGGCTGGCTGGCCGTCCAGTCCACACCGCTGCGCCTCATTCTGCCAGCCTGACTGGCTGGGGAGAGTCATCTTGCCCCACCAGGCTGAAGTACAAGGCGGCAGGGATGGGTCCGGCTGGCAGCATTTGAGCCTGGCATGGAGGTGGGGCCTGTCAGCACCAACAGGTGGAAGAGTCCTAGCACTCTCAGCCTAAGGTCTCCTCTCACCCCGCCAGGCTGATGTCTGAGGCGGTGGGGACGGGTCTGGCTGGCAGCCGTTGAGCCCGGCATGGAGGCAGGGCCCAGGAAAGCCAACAGGTGGAAGAGTCTTGGTGCTCCTGGCCAAAGGTCTCCTGTCACCCCTGCCGGGCTGATGTCTGAGGTGGCCCCACTATGGTTAGGGGAAAGAGATTCAGAAGGGTTACTAACAGTGTTCTGTATTTTATTATTATCATTTGCTTCCTCTTTTACCCCCTCGGTTGTCAAGGGAGATACAAGATTCTTGTTCTGGCACTTCTAGCGGACTTCACTGGTATTATTTTGTGTTCTTGTAAAATGTCTTTGATGTTATCTCTCCACCTTCTTCCAGGTCTGCCTTGTGCTCTTCATCCTTTGTTTTCACATAGGCCTTGTATGGTATGGAATTCCAAGACGGTCTCTCCAAATGATCAAACCACTTTATTTGTTGTCTTCATATGTAGTTTTAAGATTGGTCCTGTTCCATTTCTTTCCCTTATAATTATTTCTGATTTTGTCCCTTCTATTCACTCCAGCAGCCTTCCTCAAATATTTCATTTCCTTGGTGATTATTAACCTTTGTTTATGTTTTGTTGTGAGTGTCCATGTTTGGCACTGGTAGCCTAAGATGGGAATGAATAAGCTTTGCATGTGGTGTTTCTTTGCGCTGGTCAGTATTCCCTTATGTTGTAAGAATGGATCTAACGGTCCCCATATTTGTTTTGCCTTACTACACCATATGTTAATCTCTTCATCCATTTTGCATCTTCGAGGCCCTTTGATTCTTGGAAATGCACAGAGGCAGGCTTACTTGGCTTCAAGAGGACTGTAACTCAGTCCATTGAGCGGTTGGAGGCTTAATCCATTTTTTTCTTTGAGACTATTTTCATCCCCCAGGGGATTTCAGCTGAGAGACATTCAGGCTAATGGTGAGGAAGACAGATTATTTACTTCAAGGAATTCACATTGCTTTCCCCAAGCACCTTGGTTTGGCGAAACATAAATTGTTGAGCATTTCATTCTTTGTCTCTGTCTCCTTTCGGTGCCTATTTTATAGGAGTAACACCCCCAATCTTCCATTATTTAAAGACTCTCCGCTTCATTAAAGTAGTTCTGGCAGTGAACTTCTTTTAGTAGGGTTAGGGTGGCCTATAGAGATGCAGTAGTGAACATGGCAATAAAGAAGAGATGGAGAGCTTGTTGTGACCAGAACAATGAATGCCAATATCCACTGACCAGGTTATCCTGCTATGGTAATAAAGAAGACCATACTGCCAGCAATCAATGCCGAGTGTCAGGCGACAGTGAACTAACCTGACAACCCTGAGGACTAATGGTCTTGGGTGCTGAAGTCCACAGGGAAGGGTGATAGTCCACAAGTGGATTAAATCCCACTTGGATCCATCTTGATGGAGGGTAGCAACTCCATCAATACTGACCTGGGGCTGATGAGGACTTTGTGTGCCAAAAGGTCTCAGGACCATGGGGTGACTCGCGGAACTGGATGTCATGCTGCAATGCGGAAGGCAGATGAAACGCCATGGCATATTTTCAGGACAGTTTTCATGGCTGATTGCCATGATGATCACCTATATTTGGATTATGATATGGTAGAACAAGAAGATTCACTGCCTCAGCTTAGTAGCAGCCAGGCTGCTTGCTCCTGTGTGTATGCATTCATTTTATTTCATTTATTCGATTTATATTCCACCCTACTCAGTGAAAACCGACTAATGAAGAAGTGATTTGGTAGAATTAACTGTATGGTTCATAGTTTACAATTTTGGGGTAGCTGAATGCAATTTTGTATATTATAGCAGTTCTCAGGAAACTTTATTTTGTGTGTGGAAAGAATGGAGAAAAGCTTTTATGTTCAGCTTTTCAAAATTTCTCAGTGGTCTGTCTAGCTGTTTCTTGTCTTTCTTACTTCTGACATTGTCTGAGGTGGCTTAAAGCCAGGAATCGACTGCCACCTTGAGGACACTGCAAGCTAGCAACAAGTATATGTTATGCAATGGAACTAAAGTGCACTCTCCTTAGACATGGAAGCTTTTATAAAGGTCTCCCTTGCTTGAAAGCCAGTCGTATCCAACTCTTGGGTGCAGTACTCATCTCCATTTACAGACAAAGAGCCAGCGCTCCCTGTGTCTGCAGACGTGTATGTGGTCATGTGACAGACTTGACGAGAACCTGTAGTGTACAGAATGCTGTTACTCCACTCCTCCAAAGCAGTACTGTACCTATTTATCTACTTGTAATTTCTTGCTTTCGAACTGCTAGGTTGGCAGGAGTTGGGACAGAGAAAGGAGCTCATCATGGTGCACTTGGGTCTCAAACTGCTGACCTTCCAATCGTGAAGTTCAGCCTCTTCACCACTAAACTACTGCAGGACCTGAAGACCTTTGTATTTAAATCAGTTCCCACAGGTGGACTTCAATTCCCTGAAGCCTAAGTCAGTACATTGGCTGATCAGTGCTTTGGGGAATTGACTTAGGTTTCTGGGAATTGAAGTCCAAAACACAAAGGTTGGGAAACACCGATCTAGATTGAGCTAGATTTCCTAGAGGATTTCATATAAGAAAGCCTTTGAAATCCTAGAGGAAATCTAGAGAAATTTGGCAGGGAAGGATTTTTTCTCCTAATTTGATATTTTCCTTTGTTCTTTCAAGGCCTTCACACTTCCAGCCATAGGTAACTGGAGACATGGGAATGACTCTGTTGGAATAACTGGTGTGAGAAATAGCTCCATCTGTGTTGGGCATTAGGCTGCTTGGGAAGCATGACTTCAGTTTTATCACTGTCTCAAAGACCAGCAAAGTGTATGTTTTCTTGGAGCGGAATCCACTTAATTCTTTACACATAGTTCTTCTTGGCAATATGTGGCTGAATCTGCCTGCGTACATGTATGTGCGTATGCACTAATGGGTATAGAGAAAAACAAGGCATGATTAATATACAATGATACTCTTTTCCCCAGCAGCTTATGTAAGGAAGTCCTTCTCGATCGAGGTGCCCAAACTAAAGCCATTGGGCCATATCCAGTCCCTGACACCAATTCATCCAACCCATGATGCCCTTGTCACTCTCGGAAGCGGAAGCAAAACATGTTCGTAGGCGCATTTTACTTACGCTTCCAGGAGCAATGAAGGCAGCTGAATTGGCGTTGGGGGCTGGATCTGGCCCACAGGCCATAGTGAACCACATAACCGGCCCAAGGCCTGAAAAGTTTGGGCGCCCCTGTTCTAGATCTCCAAGGTAAAAAAGGACATTAAAATGTAGCTTTGTTTCTAATCTCATTTTGGGGAGGGGGAGGGATTGTCATCTTCTCTGTCTCCCAAGGCCATTCTCTGTATATCCCTAAGGTTTAAGAAATAATGATTTTTCTCAGCCAGTGGCCAAGTTATTTGACTGCCTAAGGGAAAAGACAAAGATGATGTTCTCCTCAGATTCCGCATACAAAAAGCTGGCAGAATTAGCAACTGAACCTTACTCCAATATTCAAGTCCTGCTCTTATGTCAGAGCATGTGGATTTGATCCACAAAAGCTCCCATTAAAACATAGCAGTGAGTCTTTAAGGTGCCACAATATTTTCTGTGTCTTTTTAAAAAAAATCTTTATTTTTGTTTGGGTTTCTAGTCTGATATTACTTCATTATTGTTGTTGGAGTAATATAATCCACCACACGGGAAGGGGGGAAGGGGGTTTGGAGGGTGCAGGACAGACTGTGTGGCACCATGGCTTATGTCCTCCAGACTGGAATTGGTCAGACAGCTCGGGAGTTATTGGTGGTTGGGGGTGGGGAGAGATACATGACTGCTGCAGTTGCCTTACTTTGTGTAATAGTAGGATCTGCTCTGTCCTCTGTTTTCACTCTTGCTTATTAGTTGGTTATCCTCTGCCTTCCAAGTGTACCTAAGCAAAATTTACTGCTAGATAGCTCAGTGGTTTATATATCTGGCTGGGGTACACAGAAAGAACCTCCTTGAAGATTGTGGTATTTTTGAACCATGTTCAGGCATATCCCTAGGCAGCACAATAAAAAGTAGAGTCATCACCCTGCCAGCAAAAGTCTGCATAGTCAAAGCAATGGTCTTCCCAGTAGTAATGTGTGGCTGTGAGAGCTTGAGCATAATGAAGGCTATGAGCAGAAGAATGGACACCTTTGAAATGTAATATTGGAGGAGACTCTTGAGAGTCCCCTGGACTGCAAGGAGATCAAATCAGTCAATCTTGAAGGAAATCAACCCTGACTGCTCATTGGAAGGACAAATACTGAAGCTGAAGCTCAAGTACTTTGGCCACCAAATGAGAAGAGAGAACTCAGTGGAGAAAGCTTTGATGCTGGGAAAGATCAAAGGCAAAAGGAGAAGGGGGCAGCAGAGGATGAGGTGGATGGATGGAATCGTTAACACAATGGTCATAAACCTGTGTGGGCTGCGAAGAATGGCAGAGGGCAGGGAGCCTGGTGTGCAGTGGTCCATGAGGTTGGAAAGGGTCGGACTCGACTGTGTGACTGAACAACAACAACTGGCATACCCTGGGCAATAGCCACCTTGTGCTGGCTAATATTTCTCACACTATGTCAGGTGAAATACACTATAGAATGAATTCATCGAAAGGTGCCTTCATTTTGACAGTTTCATGTCTGGCCTAGACATGGAAGGAGGAGGAGGTATCTGGCTGCAGAGCCAAAGGTTGGGAGTTCTATTCCCATCTGCCTTTGACACCAACTGTACTCGATCCAAAGAGCCCTTTCTAGCTCTGAAGTGGGGGGGGGGGAATAAAGCTTAGTGAGACCAATCTCTCTTTTTAAAGTCATTTGAAAGAAGAAAATTACAACAGAAACGAGAGGTGCTACTGGGAAGCAGAGAGCAGTCCTCCTTGTAACAGAGAAAGAGAGAATCCATATTGCACTATCACATGGAAAAACTGAACAGAAGTTTCCTGTTAGCAGTACTGGGCAATGCAGCTAAGAAACTCACAAAAGTCTTTACATCATTTCAGAATGTTTTCAAAACCAGTCTGGCAATTTTATAGTGCACGTAATTTAATTGCATTTTAATTGATTGCTTTATAGTTTTGATTGACTTTCTGGTGAGAGCAGCTATATATTTAATCAATACCTCAAATATTCCTTTCTCTATCTATGCCCTTGTTTATAGTGCATGTCTCCAGAACAGCTATATCAAAGCTAAAGCCAAAATTTGAGATAAAATTCTGTAGCGTAAGAATTCTGGCATTTGCTTTTGATGTTGTTAACCTGTAGTGATTTAAGACTCTGCATAAACACTTCTAGGTTTACCTGATGGATCTTTAGAAGCTAAGGAGGAAATAAACAGATACTGTACAGTACTATTGTCTCTTTTCTGTGGCTACAGTTCCATTCTCAGATAGTTTGCCACTTTGAAATCCTGGCACTTGGAAGCATAATAAATCTCATTCAAGTAATTCATCAAGTAATTCAGGTAATTTAATTTCTAAAGTAGTCATGAGAGTCTGCCTCATTATGTTTGCAGAATTAAAGGGTAAAGAGAGTGGGTGAGTGAAAAGGCAAAATGTTGTGGCACTTTCAAGACTGGCAGATTTATTTCAGTGTGAGCTTTCTTTTGGGGAACTTCGGTTATTCCTCTGAGTTAGCAGAGTATGAAGAAGAAAAAACAGAAACAGCATAGAAAATGTGGGGAGATTAGCCAAGTCTCATCACTGCCTACTTTCTCCTTGATTTCTTTTCCAACACAAATTGGCCTGATAAAGGTATTTTAGGAGCAGTAGAAAAAGGTATATTTACTTACAGTTCCTATCTGTAGCTACAGTAAGAAGAAAACCTCGGAAAATTGAGTTTTTGTCATATGGAGAAAAATTCCATGATGACTTCTTAGTTGGAGGTCAGAGAAAGAAGGGACTGAATGTGAGCTGAAACTAATAGGAAGAGGGGGTGATGCGGGGGGGGGGGGAGAGACTTTCCAAATCAAGTTATTGGCAAAAGACAATCACATTAGCCTCAAAAGCCACCCTCTCATTGATAACCAGTGTTAATGAATGCAAAATTGCTATTATCCCAACATTTTCATGGATCCAGATCCAGTTCTTTAGATTTAAAGAACCAGTCTGGCCAGGTTATCCTGCTATGGTAAGAGAGTAGACTTGGGGTGCCCAAACTTTTTGGGCCATGGGCCGGTCACATGGTTCCACTGGAAGTGGAAGTAAAAAACACACACACATGCGCAAAACTGTGCCATAAACGCACCTGTGGTTGTTGTAAATGCATTTATGACAGCCGTGGGTGCTCTATGGCAGTGTTTTGCATGTGTGCAGGCACGTTTAACTTCTGCTTCCAGGAGCGGTGAGGATGGCATGGACTGGATTATTAGGTTGCATAGGCCGTATCCAGCCCTCAGGCCGTACTTTGGACACTTCTGGAGTAGACCATACTGCCAATGACTCGACACCAAGTCAGTTAACTAACCTGACAAGCCTAAAGACTAACGGCTTGGGTTCTGAAGTCCACAAGGAAGGATGATGGTCCCCAAATAGATTAAATCCTACTTGAATCCATTTTGATGGAGGGCAGCAGCTTCATCAATACTGGCCTGGGGCTGATGAGGACTTTGCATTCCAAAAGGGCTCAGGACCAGAAAATGACTTGTAGAACTGGATCAGTATTATGGATGTCAAGCTGCGATGTGGAAGGCAGATAAAAGGCCACTGCATTATATTCTCAGGCCAGTCTTCATGGATGATCATAGTGATGGGATCCAGCAGGTTCACCCCAGTTCGCCAGGACTGGCAGCAAAAATTCCGACTGGCCCCACCCTTTCTAGTTTTGAAGTAAAGTAGTCCTAATTTGGGTGCAACACAGGACTTTCCCCTGGCCACACTCACCATACCATGCCCACAGAGTAGATAGTAAAAAAAATTTTTGAATCCCACCACTGGATGATCGCCATGAGGATTGCCAATATTTGGATTTGGATACGGCAGAACAAGAAGAAGATTTAACTAAAGAGTGAAAAACGTATATATACACAGTACTTGTATTCTTGTGGTGGTGAGGGTTATGGCCAGCAGAGGATACAGATAATAGATGAAGCAACAATGTGTTACCACTGAGTGAGACTATGAAGTTGTTAATTATGTGAGATTGCAGGCCCTAGCTAGAGTGAAAAGCTTTATGCCAGATAGTTTTGACTCTCGCAGAAATGCTAAGAATTGTTTCTGGGACAAAAGTCGGAGTCTGTCGAGGGAAATAATTATTTTATACCCATAGAATATTGCATCAAACTGCATTATTAATATATGTAGCACACTAAGAAGCCTTGATTTCTTTTTATGCCCTTAAGAGTAGCTTATTTAGCTCAGCTAATTTTTTGCTGCTTCTTTCTGAAATATCCTTTTGTGATTCCTTTTTGCTGTAGTACCCACTTTGAAATCTGCAAAAAAGTTTGTGACACAAAATCTGCCAGTTTTAAAATGTCATAAAGATTAGAGCTTTTTTCCTTAACAGTTACCTGTCTGAAAATATTAGCCAGAATCCTGCTCCTTTAATTATGCCTATGCATAAGGATGAACATATCATCAGAACAGGTAGCTTTTTTGGTACTTAAAGAATTCTTGCTTCTTTCTCTGGCCATCCAACTTGCATGTAATCATTCTTTTTCCATATGAGCTTTGTAAGCTCCAGAAGAGCAAGAAAAACCTTCTGATTATCAGGTAATTAGCATGATTTTAGATGGATCTTTGAGAGATGTAACATACACACCCTTTCCACATCAATTTACCTGCAATAAAATACTGTTGAATTTAATTAGAAATACTGCTGTGCAGACATGTATCGGATTACGCTCTACTGTTAAAGCTTTATGTTTGTATCTATATTTTAATATTGGGGTTTGTAAGCTAGTGCTGCTGGCAGTAGATTTGATTATTAACTCAGTGTTGATTGCTCTATTAAAATTCAAATATGAAAATATTTTTGTGGAAATATAGTTCCCCCTGAAGTAACACAGCATGTCAGACACTGGGCTGCATTTTATACACTAAAATTAAAATGTGTTTCCCCTGATAGTCATCAGTATGAAGGCAAAATATTGCTGTCTTCTTAGGATATGAATACAGTGAGCCAACATTTTTAAATCTTGATTTAAATAACTTCAATAGATTATGATAAATGGAAACATTAACAGAAGTTGGCCTATATTTTATTGCATTCTAATCAGGCTTATTTTTTATTCCTTTAATAAGATAAATCGAAGTTTTAGAAGCTCATAGGAACAAGAACAAATGGATGGGCATTGCTAATTTTATTATGGTTATCAAAGCAAAGTTTTAGCCCGCTAGAGAATTAAAATATTGGAATGGTTTTCCAGGAAGAGATGTGAAGAAAGTATGGTTCTCACTAAGTTGACAGCTGAACAGAAAGAACATAGGAAGAATATTTTATCATATATAATGTTATGCCTCTGTAGTAATCTATTGGAGGGGAAGGTTAGGCTGATCATCTTCCCCCGCCCCGATCTCTTAGCCTTTATCATTTCTCCTCCACTGAATTATTGAAATTATAGGAAGTGGATTTCTACTGAGCCAAACTCTAGATCCCTCTAGCTCAGTGTTGTCTATTTGAGATTTTCTTAACCTGATTCTGTGTTGTTTAGAACAGGGGTGGCCAACTTTGGTGCCCCAGGTGTTCTTGGACTTCAATTCCCAGAAGCCCTTATCAGCAGGTGTGCTGACTTGGGCTTCTGGGAATTGAAATCAAAGAACACCTGGAGCACCAAGGATGGCCACCCCTGGTTTAGCACACTTGATTATGCTAGCTGGAGCTGATGGAGAATGCAATCCAAAACACTTGAGGGTTTGGGGTTGGTGATGACTTTTCAGCATTGATTGGAAAAAGCTCTCCAAGCTTTCAGGCAGAGGATTTCCCCATTCCTAAATAAAGATGCTGATGGTTGAGCCTCAGTCTATCTTTTGCAAATTATTTAGTCTTCTGCTGTCCTCCTGTGGCAAGGTTAGAATGGATAACTTTTTGCAAAACAAGTAGAAGAAGAAGGGGTGGCCAAAAATGAGATGGCTAGATGGTATTGTAGACGCAATGGGCACAGAGCTGGGCGGGTTGAGGAGGATGGTGGAGGGCAGAGGTGCCCTAAGGGCAATGGTCCATGGGGTCACAAAGGGTTGGAACTGACTGTGCGACTGAACAAGAAAAAACAAGTAGCAGGTCTCAACAGCCACTCAAAGTTAGAAAAAGTGACAACAGCAGATAATCAGGGATGGTAGTTCAAAATATGAGGGCATGTGAGCCCTTGCGGCACAATGGTTAAGTTGCAGTACTCTAGGCAGAACTCTGCTCATGATTTGAATTCGATCCTGATAGGGATCAAAGTTGACTCAGTCTTCCATCCTTCCAAGGCTGTTAAAATGTTGGGGGCAAAGTGCCAATTACCTGTGAACTGCCCAGGAAGTGCTTTAAACACCCCAGGGCAGTATATAAGTGTACTTGTTGTTGCTATTCCTAAATGTTGCTGGACAGGAGAGTGGGAGCAGTTCAAAGCAGGACCAAAACATAGAGTAGCTGTGTTCAAAAGTTTTGGCTGGATAGCTCAGTGAATTGGGTATCTGGATTTGGATCCAGAGTTTCCATTCCCTGATGTGTCTTCTGCAAGAACAGTTAGCCTGTGAAGCTTTGGACAAAATTGATGCAGAAGTGACAGTGGGCCTGGAAGGCTATGCCAGCAGAGTGCATGCTGTGTCATGTTCTACCTTGCTGGACAGGGTTCCAGTAGACCCAAGGGTCAGCTCGGCTAAATGTGGAGCAGTGAAGGCAGCCATAGGACTGGCAACACGAATGACATTACTGCGAAATCTTCTTGCTAAAATAACTGAATACAAAATACTATCCGAATGATTTCTGAAATGCCAGAGATGGAAACAGAAGGTAAAGGATATAACTTTTTGGGTTTCAGTTGATTTGCACTTAAATAGATAAGCGATGACAAATCGATATTGGATTGGATATTGGTGGTCCTAGAAGACCTTGGAAAGGCTCTTTCTAAATCAGGGTTTATTCAACAACATGTTGTTATTGTATGGAAAAATAGATTGAGCATTGTATTTTCAAGTACATTTGTTTTTGTTCATGTGTATTTGTCATAGTAACCCGAGATATTCCTCAGGAATAACTAGTTGTATATTGTCTGAAATAGAATACCTGTTGTGTCTCTCCTAAGTAGTGCTTGGATAGGAGGTTTCCATGAGCCTGTGACAAATTCATGCTGAAGAACAAACATGTGCATCCTGGGCTGAATGTAGATGAGTTTTATTTTTAGGTAGGAAGGCATGTGGTTTAGTCTGAAACTTGGAAACCCTTTCCACCTGCTCCATTGCTTGACTCTGGAACATATAAAAGAATTATACAGTATAGTACTTCTGAAAATGATTTAATTCTGTTTCTCTCACTACCAAACAGCAGCCCACTTCTATTTACCCACAGTAACAGTGGCTGAATCTCAGCAGTATTCTAGACAGCCACTAAACTGGAAAGCAGTATGTTTTCACCCTTGCAAAGACATTCTTGGGGGTGGGGGGAGAGAACAGGAAGAACATTTCTTGATAGTTCTGGTCTGTTACAGTTCATTATATTAAAATGTTGTGAAAGCCATGGATCAGACCAAAGGTTGGAGGTCTTTGAAAGCCGCCAGAGCCTGGGTGGCTAAAGACCAGGCGCCCTTCTCCGAGCCCTTGTCGCCGGCTGGAGTTGGAAGGCTTTAAAAAGCAGAGGACGTTGAGCCCCAGGTTCTGTTGAGGATGTTGAGCCCTGGGCCTCATTGAGGACATTGAGCGGCAAAGGACTTTTTGTTATTTATTTGTTTTGTTCTATTTTAGTGTTAATTTGTGTTTTATTATGTAAATTGTATCTTATGGTATTCATTCTGTTGATGTATATTGTCCTGAGGATATGTTTGTGAGCCCCCCAGAGTCGCACTTCGTGAGTGGGGCGGCATATAAGTCAAGCATAATAATAATAATAATAATAATAATAATAATAATAATAATAATAATAATAATAATAATAATAATAATAATAATAATAATAATAATAGAGGAGTATGCTGTCTTTAACATTGTAGAAAAACATGATCATCATGATACTCATTGATTAGAATCCTGTTGCCGATTTCCACATGCATAATGGAAGTTGCAAAAGTCTTGGTAACAAAATTCTGCTCATTTGTGAGATTCTGTTTACATTCTTGGGTTCAGGCCTTGTTGCACGATTAGCTGCTTAACTAAGAATGAAACCAGTTCCTTGTTAGGTCGCCCTTGCTCGAAAGCCAGTCGTATCCAACTCTAGGGTTCAGTGCTTATCTCTGTTTATAGCTGAAGAGCCAGCACTGTCTGCATCTGCAGACGTTTCCATGGACATGTGGCAGGCATGTCTTGACACCAGAGAGCATGGAACACTGTTTACCTTCCCAGTGAAGTGGTACCTATTTAACTACTGTACTTGCAATTTCTTGCTTTCGAACTTCTAGGTTGGCAGGAGCTGAGACAGAGTGCATTCCATTGTGCAGTACAGGTCTTGAACTGCTGACCTGCCACCTTCCAGTCAGCGTCTTAACCATCTGAGCCACTGCAGTCCCTTGTTATGGACTGCCTTGTTAGGGAGTGACAATTTGCCACCAGGACTTACTAAAATCCCTTATGCAAGAATAAATTTGCAATAGGATTCTGGTCATGGATAGTCTTATCCTCAAATAATCTGTGGAATCCAATTTTAAAGTAAATTGGTGCCCATCGTGACAACTCACAGTGATTTAATTATGTGTTATCTGAAGAAACATCTCTTCTTCTTCTTCAGGTGCCGTATCTGCTCCGGATATTGGCTATCATCATGGCAATAGTCTTCCTGTTCTTAACTCCTTGGAACAGTTATTTGAAGGACATGCCATACTAGCCTCTCAGGTTCTTCAGCCATGAAGTCCATCTATGTCCAGGGCCTCTTTCCCAGGAATCTTTCCTTGCAGAGCGAATTGGAGTATCTCTTGTCCATATTAAATCTCTGATCATTTATTTTCAGTGGATGCCCCCACTTTTTAAAATACTACATAAAAGAGAGAACAATCTCTTATTCACATACTCTTCACTGTATATCATTTTATACACCTTTAAGAATATTCTTGAGCTCCTCTTATCCTTCCCTACAGGTTGTGCAGTGGCAGGAAGAAGAACTGGCAGAGTCTTGAGGGTTGTTATGTGCATAATGTTTTACATATGTTTAAAGAGCAGTGAATGCTGATATCCTCTGGGGGCCTGAGGCTTCCCTGTAGAGGCCTCTGTCTTCCAGTGGGGTTGTTTTATTGTAGTGAGTTGAGGATCAGCGAAAGCTAATGCTCAGTCACAGTAATAGGATTTGAGTAAAGCATTTTCCTACAGTGTCCCAGAAGATGCATTCACCTAATTGACTTGTATATAGGGGGTTATCACAATTTGCCAACCAGATAAGAATCCATAAAGAGGTTTCGCACAGTAACTCTTCAATGTTACCTACAGGACTGAAGGAGACTCCATTGTAAATGTGGAATTTTTAACTGGAAGGCGCATGCTTGGGGAACTGTAGAAGATTAAAGAGTGTTAGTGTGGAAAATAAAGTTTTAGTGGAGTATGTCTCCTGAACTTGTAGGTTTCCATTTGTTCAAAAGATAATTTACGCAGCAAGGTATTTCATTTCAGAAATGGTACAGTTGCCACAGTGTTGTGCCTTCATCCCTTACCATTTCCAGGGATAATAATAATAATTTAGTGTCAGAAGCTATTCTGGGTTGAAAGAATTTTTGCTGGAGAAACTGCTCAGGAAACACCCGAATGAGGTACTTTTCATGTCCTCAAGATCTTTTCCCACCAAAGTGGTCCCTATTTGAGAAAGTGGGGTTTCACTGTAGATGACAGCCTGTGTGAATCCGGAGAAGTACAAACTATCTCCCATATGATACAATGCACACGATGCCCCACCACATGCACTGAGGAGGACCTTATGTTGACGAGAGGAAATGCTGTTGATGTGGCCCGATATTGGGCAAATGACATCTAGCCCTTTTAAATTCTATTTTGTTTTAGATGTGTTAATTTTAGCTTTGTATGTTATTATATGCTGATGGTGCCTCTGACGTAACTAAAGAAAGAAAGATATATTTTCAATGTCTTGCTTTCGAACTGCTAGGTTGACAGGAGCTGGGGCAGAGATGGGTGCTTAAACCGTCATGCGGTACCTGGGTCTTGAACTGTCAACTTGCCCGCCTTCCAGCTAACAAGATGAGCTTCTTAACCACAGAGCCATCACAACTCATTTCCAGGGGTATGTAGAGGAGGGGTTCTCAACCCTTTCGCGCCATGGGCTGGACCACTCCCCCTCAGACAGCTGAGCGGGATGAACACATGGTTTCCCCATTGTAAGCACTGCCATAAACCGCCACACACACGCTTGCACATGCTGCAGGCTAGATGATTTGCTGTTGGGGGCCAGGTCTTGCCCACAGCAGTTCGTAGGTTGCAAACCCCTGCTGGAGAGAAATCAGCCAAGCTTTGGGGAACCCTCAAGGTGAATTCTGACCCACAAAGATTTCTGGTTCAAGCAGGCCTATGGCACATAATTGACTGCCAAGACTGGAGACTTCTAACAAAGTGCTATGCTTTTCTATTTTTTATTATTATTATTATTATTATTATTATTATTATTATTATTATTATTATTATTATTATTATTATTATTATTATTATTATTATTATTTCAATTTATATACCACCCTACTCAGTAAAGATTGACTGTTCTGATTGGCCAACAAGAAGAAGAAAACTGATTCAGGAAAATACATTTGGGAGATCAGAGTGGAAGTCAATAGACTCCTTGAGTAGCATAAAACTTGGTCGATCAGAGATTTGAACTGGCCTTACAGGCTCACTTGCCATCTTGGGCAGCTGGCTGTCACATATTTCATCTCTTGTCATCTGCTACATGGGACGGTTATGTGCCATTGGTTTGCAATGCATGAGATGTAATAGTCAAGAAATAAGCAAGAAACATATCCTCATGATATTGTGGGAAGAGCAGGAGTCATTTTTCAATGGCTGCAGCTTTGTAAGATCATGTACTGATATCTGAGTTGTCTGCATACAGGAGTTGGCAGCGTTTCCTTTGGGGCTGGGATCTCAGCTCCACATGGCCCGCGACTTCCTGTTACAGCATAATCCCCTTAATCCGGCTTTAGCTCTGTTAATTTTCCTCCTTTCCTCTTCTCCTGATCCGCTTTCTCTGTGGTGCATGAATCCCGATGTTCCTCAGACAGGCTAGCAACTGAGGGCCAGCAGTGGCCTGTCAACCTTCCAGGCTGTCTCCAGAACGCCTGGTACCATGTGGCCGGGGCCCTGGGATGGTGGCGGTGCCTGAATGTGTCCCCTTCTCTCTGTCTTACAGGCTGTGCAGTCTCCGCTTGAAAAAACTGACCGTACTGAGGGAACTGGACAAGGAGCTCAGCTCTGTGCTCATTGCAGTGAAGATCCAGGTAAGCTCCTGAGCTTCTGTCCTCAAAGTAGCCTCAGGAAGACCTCCAAGGTAGACCTCACACCAGTGATAATTCGCCAAATAGTCTTATTCTAGTAGATGGCATTTTTTAATTTGTCTGCTACACATCTTTACATTCAACTCTTGCAGAATCTGGTGGGTGACACTCTTTGCCCTCTGGCCATGGAGCTCAGTGATAAAACAGCAGAAAGGACATCATCCTTGGTAACAGCGCATGGCTGCTTGCCTTCTAGAAAATAGGGAGCATTCTCTAATGCTGATGATCAGTGCATGGGATCAAGCGAGCTGCCAGAGATTGCAAGAGAATAGCTAGATTATGCAGTAAGGGCCTCGTGTGGGTAAAAACATGGTCCTCTTCTATGCAAAACAGTCCTGCATTTTTCGACTCTTTAATTTTGCTCTGTAGTTAAATGCCGCTATTCAGCGAATGATGTTATTGCTCCTTTTATGTGTAAATACATCCGTAACCAATTTGCACAGCATAAATTGCTCATGGACAAAATGGGGCTGGGGTTCACCCAGGAGCCAAGGAGAGATGCTTGGATCACAGGCTAACCCAGTCAGACATGAAAATTGCTTGCTTTATGCTTCCCAAGGAAATAGTCAAGGAAATAATTAGGGTTTTCTTTTGTTTTGTTGGTGTTATTGTTTCTTCTCTCTTTTTTTGTTTTTCTTTCCTTTTTTCTCTTTTTATTTTTTTTCTTTACAATAAACTACATTTTTTTAGTATAAATATAGAAAGTATAGATAAAATGCAGTGATATAGTGACTTTTAAATACAATACCCCACTGGTGGTGGGTGTACGTAGTAGTTATATAAGTCTGTTAAGATTTTGTGTATTTTTTTCTTTGTATTTTGTATGTTGTTTTTATGTGTTTATTTGAACAAGTATTGAATTTTTTTAAAGAAATAGTCAAGGAAAACAACATGGGGGGAGGCTGTTTCTCTGAACACTACAGCGAAGGAAAAGGGAACAGCTTTTGTATTAAAAAAATATTATTTTTTTGCATTCTAGGAATTTAGTCACAAACCCATGGTCTTTTTTTCAGATGTTTGTTTCCCAGGCATTGGTGAATTGTAATTGTTTATCTGTTGTATTCCTGTCCCTTAGCTCATCTTTCTTTCTTTCTTTAGTATAAATTAAACATCTAAATGCACTTGAATGATCATAAAGCTTGTCAACAGAATTATATAGATCTGTACAAGCAAAAGCATTAAGAAGGCCAATCCTCTAATTTCATTTCACTAAGAACATCTGGAATAATGCTCACCGCGGCCCACATTAATTATATGTAGGGGGCTAATTAGGCCCATGGGCCAAGTTTGGGCACCTCTGTTTTACTGTATTTGTCTTATTACATGGAAGGCCTTGCATTTTCAGCTTCAGAAATGCTGTCAGGGTCACCAGAGACTTCTGCGGTGTTTTCATTTTCTTGGATACTTTCCATCTGGGTATTTTAAATGTGCTATTCTTGTCCTTTGGGTCTCATAATCTTTTAGGAGTAAAGAAAACTGGGATGTGCATTTTAAGGATATATGACTATAGTCTGCGCAAAATCAGCAGTTTTCTCAGGGCTCCAATGCAGTGTCTCTTTAGTAATCTTGTAAACATTTATATATAATAAATTTAGAAGGAAAGGATTTTTATAGTGCATTTGTGTGTGTGCATGTGTGTGCATGCGCAGAAAGCACATACCTGTAATTGTAACTTTCCTAGACAGGCCAGCTTGGTGCAGGTTTAATTTGCCTATCATGACTCTGCAGAGTATACTTACATACACAGTCAAAAATGTGGATTTTTGAAACTTGAAGGGACAAATATATCTTTGAAAATTTGTGTAGTAGAAAGGCAAATTCCATTGATGCTTTATTCGTTTCTCTGTTGATTGTATGCTTAATGGAAAGCAGTTTCCTGCAAAGCTGGGGGGGGGGGAGAGTTACCTATCTGGACTACAACTTCCAGAATCTCTCAGCCAACATGGACACAATAGTAGTTCTTGAAAGATGGCAGAAGGGATAACTCCTGTTACTTTGTGTGACAGCTACGTAAATGTTGTATTTAGAAGGTAAGAGATAAATGCAGTAAGTATTTTACTGCTATCAGTGGTATAGTGGTTGTGATATTTCAATGGTTCTGCTCGATTCACAGATCCTTAGTAGAAAGGTGGGATTATTAAAATTAATCAAATTTATATTCCACCCTACTCACACAGGCGACTCAGGGTGGAGCACAGCCGGCATGTAATACACCACTAAAAACACTAAAAGAACAAAATAAAAATTTAAATCAATTAAAAAACAACCTCTCATTCCCTAGACTGAAGAAAACCAAATAAAAGGAATGGGGGTATGAATAGGAGGGTAGATGAAGGAAGTTAAATAAGCCAGTGGGGTGTGTGTGTGTGTGTGTGTCAGTAAACCATCATTACCCCACACCATTCCTGCCAGCCAGGTTTTCAGACCCTTTCTAAAAACCAGTAACCCCGTCTGGAGGTGCAACTTCAGAGGCAGGCGGTTCCACAAGACCGGGGCGAACAGGGAGTAGGTCCTCTTTCTCGTGCCAGAGAGTCGAGCTTTTCTGCCAGATGGTACAACTAAGGCACCTCTCCGGTCTGCTCTAGTGGGATGGACAGATACCCTTGGGGAGATGCGGTCTCTCAAGTAACCTGGCCCACTACCATATAGGGCTTTAAAGGTAATGACCAGCATTTAGTGTATAAATGTCTTGGTATTCCATACCATACAAGTCATACATGAAGAGAGGAGAAGGACAAAGAGTGTGAGTCAGACCCAGAGGATCATGGATTGATTACATCAAAGACACATTACAAGAACACCAAATAATGCTGGTGGAGACCGCTAGAAGCACCGGAACAAGAACCTTTTATCTCCCTCAACACCCAAATGGGTAAAAGAGGAAGTAAAAAAAAAGAAGAAAAAGTGTATGGACAGGCTAAAATTAAGACATGTCTATGTAGATTTTATTGAGGGTCTTTCCTACTTTCCCTCCCTGCCTCATCCAATCATTCAAGCACTGTTTCTGGAGAGGAAGGAAAAATCTTCCGATCTCTGATAATGGCTGGGGAATAAGGTGTAACAAAAGCAGCAGGTTGCTGTGAAGTAACAACCTCCCTTAAAAACCTTTAGGAGACTGTCTTATAGTAGGTTAATTTGCTTGTCCATCGAGACCCAAGCTATTTACTTTGATTAACATACACCCTCTAGGACAGGGATTCCCAACCTATGGCCTACTGGCCAGGCTTGGCCCACGGTGCCAAATTATCTGGCCTGTGGTGAGGATGCCATCGCTGGAAGTACTGAAAATGGCATGCTTGGTGTGTTTTGGACACTTCTAGCATGTTTTTGCCACATTTGGGACGCTTGGTAGAAGTGCCAAAAGCGCAGCAAAAATGTACCGGAAGCGCCAAAAATGCAGTGAAAATACACCGGGAGCATCCCAGATGCAGTGAAAACTCACAAAAAATGCATGGAAAAACAGCACATGTTGGGCAATTCTACTGCATTTTTGCCATGTTTTTGTGGCATTTGGGGGCACTTCCGGCATGCTTTTGCCATCTTTTTGCCACACATGGGCCACTTCCATTGCATTTTTGCCACATTTGGGGCGCACTGAAAACGCACCCCAAACATGGCAGAAGTGTCCCAAAAGTGGTGAAAACACGGTGGAAGTACCCCAAACGCACTGTGAATGCACCTGCCACTACTGCTGAAAATGGCGGAAGGAACCATGCCTCAGCCCGCACATCTGTCTGAGGGGGCATGGTCCAGCCCACGGCACAAAAAGGTTGGCCACCCCTGCTCTTGGACCTCAGGCTTTGAAGATAATCATTCATGCCACTGGCATGTCAATGCATGTGTCTTAGATATTGACTCCCAGACCCCCTGACTAGCATAGCCAATGGTGTAAGAGATGTGAGTAGTTGTAGTACAGAAGAAATTTGGATAATCAAAGGATTCCACAGCTCTTTAAGTGGAGAATCCATGGAACCATCTGCACGTATCGTGTTGTGGCACTGCTCATTCTTGTGCATTCCTCAGCAACCTCTTACAACAGGGTTGGGTAAAGCATGACCCTCAGCTGTTACTGGACCGTGTCTTTCCTTCTCATTGGCTGTGCTGGCTAGGGCTGATGGAAGTTGCAATCCAGCAATATCTGGAGGACCTCTGCCTTTGCCACCATGCCTTAGTTCTTCTCTATCTACATTTCTGTCAGTGTTTGTATGTTTGGAGAGAGAGGAGAGGAGAGAGAGAGAGAGAGAGAGAGGAAAAATAAATCCTGCAATTCCATTTGTGCTTCAGTTTTATGGGAGTTTGTAATTTCCTCTGAGTAGACCTTTTGCCCATTGTCTAATGCCACTTCCCCTCTCACTACTTAGTGGACTAGGGAATCGACCTCTGATGTTCTCTGCCTCTAAAGTGGTCAGTCTGCAATCAGTATCCTTTTATGCATCCAATGTGTGCTTGTGATCCTCTGGCCTTCACCTTCATTCTTCAGTAGAAGTTGGTGAATTCCTTCGCTAAAGATAAAGGTCGGGGCTCCTTCCTTTTGCTGGCCATGTCCTTCCTGTGCTCTTATCAGCTGTTAGTAAAGCTGTTGATGCTCCCTGACAGCAGGCTGGTGAAAGGCTGGAGGAGGGCTTTGTGCTCTGCAGTTACTGCAGGTTAAATCCAAGATTAGGACTTGAAGGCTGGTGTTTTTAAGGTGGCCTCGGGGCCTACACCTCAAGTTGGCCCTCAAAACTAAACAGTTGCACACAAGCCACTAGAACTCTGTAAGGCACAAATCCTTACTTGGTTATTAATGAAGTATGTGTAATTCCTATGTGATGGGAAGAATGCGCTAGGATCCATTTCCTCTGTAGCTACTCTTATCCAGAGCAACCATCTAAAGATCAAGAAAGCTATTCTCCTTCTGTAGGCGTTCTATGCATGCCACAATCCAAAAAAAGGATTTGGGATTCTGGGTCATGTGTCAAGCCTATGTAGAAAGAACAGCCTCTTCAAAGATGGCTGCCTAATTTCCATCAAGATACGAGAAATATATGCACTTTAATAATGACTGACTATGTGTATTCTTCCCATTGAGTTGGAAGGATTTCATATTACTGTTTGATTTACTTAATGGCGATATACATACAGCTTGACAAGTTAATTTTGAAAAAGCAATTAATTAGAGTTATAGTGTCAAGGCACCAAAATTAATTATGTTCGGGCAACTTGTCATTTTTGTGTCTTATGTATGTATGTATGTATGCATGTATGCGACTGAACAACAAAATGTATGTATGCACACATACGTAAACAAAATAATGGTAATTAAGTACTCAGATGTGATTTATCTGTCCCATTCTCTGATGTTACTCTCAGACGTCCAGCTTTCCCAGGACCACACAGGTCACATGGCATATAACCACATTACCCACACAAACTCTTGTTGACTTCAGCTGGTCTATCTCCTGAACTGCCAACCTGTGGCTCCATAATCAGATTCTCCAGTCCATTAAACCAGGAGTTCTCACCCTTTTAAAGCTGGGGGGCAGGTCACGCTCCCTCAGACAGCTTCAAGGGCCAGACAGCCATTTTTTCCTTCCTCCACCACATGACACTTCCTGGTGTGGTGGAGGCAATGGGGGGGACGTAAAATGGTGCCATGGGCCGCATCTGGCCCATGGGACACAGGTTGAGAATCCCTGCATTAAACTATACAGTGATGATGAACCTTGATGCTCTAGATGTTCTTGAACTTCAATTCCCATAAGTCCTGATTAGCAAGAGTGCTGGATTGGGCTTCTGGTAATTGAAGTCCAAGAACACCTGGAGTGCCAAAGTTAGCTATTCCTGTACTATACCGTCTCCTCCAATAATAGTCATTATTATTGTTGCAGATTTGAAAAGAAACTCTTGTCATTCAAAAGTACTGTAACTAAAATAGTCACCTTTTTCAATAACCATGATGCTACGAATTGTTGGCCTGTGATACAGAATACACCGAGTAGTGAAGCCACATATACTTCATTACTATAAAAATAACTAATAAAAGCTATACTGCAAGATATAATCACATCACCCACACAAACTCTGGTTGACCTCAGCTGGTCTCTCTCCTGAACTCCCAACCTGTGGCTCCATAATCAGATTCTCCAGTCCATTAAACTATACCAGTGATGGTGAACCTTGGAACTCCAAACTTACCCTATAACATCACAATTGTAATTTTGCTTGGTTATTGCAGAAATATCAGAAACAAGTCTACTTCTGTTTCATTGACTACACTAAGGCCTTTGACTGTGTGGACCACAACAAAATGTGGCAAGTAATTAAAGAGATGGGAATACCAGAACACCTTATATGCCTCATGAGAAACCTGTAAATGAATCAAGAAGCAACAGTTAGGACAGAATACGGAAGGACAGAGTGGTTTGGAATAGGAAAAGGAGTAAGACAAGGTTGCATTTTGTCACCCTGCTTATTCAACTTATACACAGAGCACATAACGCGCAATGCAGGGATGGAGGAATCACAATTTGGGATCAAAATTGCTGGGAGAAACATCAACAATTTGAGATATGCAGATGATACCACCCTAATGGCAGAAAGTGAGGAGGACCTAATGAAGCTCCTGATTAGGTTGAAAGAAGAAAGTGCAAAAGCTGGCTTGAGACTCAATACCAAGAAAACCAAGATCATGGCAACAGGCCCTATCAGTCCCTGGAAGATAGATGGGGAAGAAGTAAATGCAGTGACAGATTTTACTTTCTTATGATCAAAGCTCACTGCAGATGGTGATTGCAGCCACCTGGGGAACATAGTGAAAAGTAGAGAGATCACATTGCAAACAAAAATTTGTATAGTCAAAGCAATGGTATTTCCGGTGGCAATGTATGGTTGTGAGAGCTGGACCATTAGGAAACCTGAGCGCAGAAGAGTAGATGCTTTTGAGATGTGGTGTTGGAGGAGAGTTTTGAGAGTCCCCTGGACAGCGAGGAGAACAAATAGGTCAATCTTTGAAGAAATCAACCCTGACTGCTCCTTAGAAGGTCAAATAGTAAAGATGAAGCTAAAGAACTTTGGACATAAAATGAGAAGAGAGGATTCGCTTGAGAAAGCCTTGATGCTGGGAAGGGTGGCGGGCAAAAGAAGAAGGGGGCGGCCAAAAATGAGATGGCTAGATGGTATTGTAGACACAATGAGCACAGAACTGAGCAAGTTGAGGATGATGGTGGAGGACAGAAGTGCCTGGCGGGCAGTGGTCCACGGGGTCGCAGAGGGTCGGAATCGACTGTGCGACTGAACAACAACAAATTGCAAAAATACACTAAGGCTGTAAGTAAACTTCATTTGATGCAGTTGATAACAGTGTTGTATTGTGCATGTTGTAATGACTTGTAGCCCTGTTTATACCATGAGAAAGTCTTCTCCCTTTCATTGCAATTTCTAGACTTTTTCTTTATTTTATTTTTAGGATTTGTATTGCCGCCCAATTCCAAAGACTCTGGGCGACATACAGATATTAAAACCATCACAATTTTAAAATCAAAATTAAAACTCCATTAAAAACCACCACAAAACATTCCCTACCCTCCCACCAGTTTAAAAAGAGGGCGAGAGGGTTTTTAAATCAGCTAGCAGGTTGGGGCCACAGCACTGCTGGTGCCCCACACCTGCTCTGCCAGCCAGGTTTTTAAACCTTTCCTGAAGGGCAGCAACTCCATCTGGAGACGCAACTCAATTGGCAAGAGGTTTCATAGGGCCAAAGCGGACACTGAGAAGGCCCTCCTTCTAGTGCTAGAGAGACAATTATTGAGCCTCTCAAGTCCGTTCTGGTGGGACGGACAGATGTTCTTGGGGTGAGGCGGTCTCTTAAGTATCCTGGCCCACTACCATGTAGGGCTTTAAAGCTAATAAGCAGCACCTTGAATTGCACCCGGTGGTATTCCGGCAACCAGTGCAGCTCCCAAAGCAGTCCACCTTAAGTGTGTGGGCTTAAATTGTGTGGCTAATAAATAAGTTTGAATTGCTTCCTGGCATTTTTGAGGCACTAGAAGAGAAACTAGGATTGTCATAATTGTGTTTCTTTTTCACATGTGAGTTTACATTAATAAAGGCGTGATTAATCATACAGCAAATACTTGGCCTTTTTCCATAGTGATCTATGGGTATTGTTGTTGTGATTTCTGGAACAAAGTGATCTATAAGCAGTCCGTAATGTTTGAACACATAAAAGACAGGTGGTTGTGACCATGATTGAACATAAGAACTGTAATTTCCCCCTCTAATATGGGTTCCATTGCTGTGGCCTCTAGAACAATGCAAACTACATGTTTGAACACATTAAACATATATCCTGTGATCAAAAGAATTACCATTTCTTTGTTTCTTTAGTGGCTTTGCATTCTGCTTTTTATGGTTACGTTCTTTCAGAGTAGACTGCAAGTTACTTAAAAATACAAAATGAATAATGTAACCATCGAAACGATAAAGATTCAGTGTATGAATAATTAACATAACGGTTAAGATAGCAGGAGCTCATACAATCTTAATTAACAGCATAGTGCACTTGGTATTCTGTTTAATTTTAGTGTCCTCCTCTCTTTGCTGGGATTAGGAGAATTTAAGAAGGAACTTTATGCTCTTCCTGAAGAAGGGTTTTCCAAAAATGTGTACCCACCACAGGAACAGAGATGTAAATATCTATTTCATCTTTTAGGTGAGAGTAAAAATTTATGAGGGATTTTAATGTATTTTTTTTATTACGGTATTATTTTTTATACTCCTCCTCAAAAGTATTAACAGAAGTATATTCCCCCAATCAGTTTTTTCTGCAGAAATATTGTATTATCCATAGAAAGTTGTGTATTTTATGCAGAAAGTTTGCACAAAATGCAAGGATTTAAATATAAAATAGAAGTTTCTTGTTCAAAACAAATGCAGAACACAAATGGCTTTCCTAATTTAGGAGACTTGTATTGCATTTGTGGGGGCCTTAGCCATTCAGACGCAGGGCACAATGAGAGCTCTCCAACACAGAGAGATGGGAACACTTAATGAATACAAATTGGGGATATCTGTATGATAGCAATCTTCTGGTGCCAGCTTAAAACTTGCAGCTGTGGCTTGCTGTGATGGATGATCAGCATGAGGTAAAATGGCCCTGTGTATCTGTGTCTTTAGTGTCTTCTTGATAATTGTGCAAGAACAGGAGTATTAAGAAATTAGGAGAAACATGTATACTTTGTGTCTAGTAGGAAGCCTTAATTGTTACCATTAATTATTTGGATGTTTATTTCATAATTCTTCAGAGGTAGAAGTGGGTCCCTTTGATAGGTTGAAGAGGGGAAAAAATCTGTCCCTAAGATCTCAAAGGAACATTTAAAGCAAAAATGACCATGATAAAGGACAAAGATGGCAAGGAGTTAGCAGATGCAGAAGAGATTAAGAAAAGATGGAAAGAGTACACAGAGTAACTCTACAAAAAGGACCTCAACACCCCTGATAATCACAATGATTAGAACATTGAACATGAGCCAGACATTCTAGAGAGTGAAGTCAGAAAGGCCTTAAAAAACACTACAAACAACAAAGCCAGTGGAGTTGATGGTATCCAAGTTGAACTTTTCAAAGCCCTACAAGATGATGGAATCAAATTATTGCATTCTATATGCCAGCAGATTTGGAAAACACAACAATGGCCACAGGATTGGAAAAGATCAGTATACGTTCCACTCCCCAAAAAGGGTAATGCCAAATAATGTTCAAATTATCGAACAATTGCGCTCATCCCTCACGCTAGCAAGGTGATGCTCAAGATAATACAGGATAGACTGCAACAGTATGTGGAGAGAGAATTGCCAGAAGTGCAGGCGGGTTTCAGAAGAGGCAGGGGGACTAGAGACCACATCGCCAACATAAGATGGATCATGGAAAAAACAAAGGAATATCAGAAACAAGTCTACTTCTGTTTCATTGATTACACTAAGGCTTTTGACTGTGTCGACCACAACAAAATGTGGCAAGTAATTAAAGAGATGGGAATACTGGAACACCTTATAGGCCTCGTGAGAAATCTGTACATGAATCAAGAAGGGCTCATGAGTTGAAGCAAATCGTGTTCTACTGTTTTATGGAGCTCCTAAGAGTTTGAGTCAGTGGCTAAAAAAAATGGCATATTTGCAGGTATAAAAGAGAAAAATTGGTATTTTGAGGACTGTTGCTTTCCACTTCAGTTTTCTGCCCTGGGAGATTGATAAGAAAGAGAAGGTAGTAGAAGCCAAATCAGGTCAAGGCTCATTTCCCAATTTTCATTTGGTTTCCCTAGCATAAAATGCTTCCTGGCATGAATAATTGTAGAAGCAGCAGAAGAAAAACAACTTTTAGCTCAATTTGTGGGTGATTATTTAGGTGTCACAACCAACAGTTAAGAGGGTGAGGAAATAGCACCCAAAGAACCTAGGGAGAATACAAATAAGGTCATGAAATGAATACAAGCCACTCAGCTCTTAATAGTGTACCTTGCTCATTTTGAAAAAGCAGAAATAGTTTTTTGGACTCATGCCAAAATATTGGATGTCAGGCCAGTTTGCATAAATATTTGAGAATGTTGAGTAAAGGGATGTAGAGTTTGGCAAGTGATATACTGGATTTCCCTCATATCTATTCTTCTTGGCCCAGGATGCATCTGCCACAGCATTGCAAATGACCTCTGTTATGTCTGTCACTCTGGATTTGACTTGTGGATGGCAGGAGTTTTAAGACTGAGTGTTCAGGATCTCAGCTGTAGTTGGAACAATTTCCTAAATGCCTCTCCATTTCTAAGAGGCTATGGATTTTTCAGCTCTGGACCAACCGGAAAAACCTGCAGCTTGATTATCAACATGAGCAAAATTATTTTAAAGTGGTGTCATTCTTGTCACAGCTGTGATTCCTAAATTAGGGGGCATGAAGAGATTTCAGTGGGGTCACAAAATGGTCAAATTTTCAAAGGCACTATTGCCAAAGTGGGGAATCCAACTGCAGGCAGCAACCCAGATTGCATATATGTTCTTTCTCTGGCACTTCTTCTTCTTCCACATCTAGGGCAGATGTGAAACTGCCAAAATGAAGGCATCTTTTGGTGAGTTCATTCTGCAGTTCCTTTCACCTGACCTAGTGTGAGAAAGATTAGCCGGCAACACAAGGTTACCTTTACCAGGATACGCCTAAACTCCTTCATATCCAAGATGAACTATTGGTAGCCAAATAAGATTCAAGCACAGAAATTACAGAGGTAACAAGTGTAGCAGTGGCAGAATCACAAAGACCCCAGCTGGCCAGGAGAGAGAAACATTCAGAAACTTAGTAAGAGGGAAACTATGCCATTCACTGTTTGGCTGGCACATATTACATGGTAGGTTGGATATGAGGCAGAGGGTTGGAACTTGCTTTGTGTGTGCCCTCTGTTGAGTACAGTGATTCTGTAGTTGTGGGTGAGCATCTCTAGTGCTGGGGTTCCCAACCTATGGCCCGTGGGCTGGACTCAGCCCGCAGCACCATTTCAAGTGGCCTGCCACCGCCATACCCAGAAGTGGAAGCGGACATATTTATGGCTGTCATAAATGCATAGTCCCGCTGTGCTATCCAGGGGTGTGGGCAGGCCCACAGCATAAAAAGGTTGGGAACCCCTACTCTAGTGCTTCACCTAGAGCCCTCTCTGTTGGCACATGTGCTGTCACCCCAGCACAGAGTTTGCCACAGTTCCCAGCAGCCCAATGGGAGCATTTCCTCCCTCCCCAAGCACAGAGTTTACCTCACCGCTCTGTTTGGGCACTCAGTCTCTAAAAGGTTAACCATCACTGACCTAGTACAGCCTCTAAGATTGAACATGGCCATGCTGAAGTACTGCACATGATCTTTCTCTTCCTGTCACCAACACCCATTTCTTAGGTGCAGCTTCCAGTTACCTCCAGGATCCAGATGAACCTGGGCAACATGGAGCTTGTTATGTGGATGATGGTTTCGGGAGTTTCCATGAAGGGACACTGGGAAAAGATTTTTCAATTTTGAATAGAATAGTTTGTGCTGAATCATTATGTCTTGTTTGTTCAGAAGTAAAATCACCTTGACTTCAGTAGGATTTATTTCCAAGTGAAGTGGTCCTAGGTTAGGCACTGCAAAATTAGCCTTGCTTATTCAGAAATAAGCCCTATTGAATACGACAAGATTTACCTTTAACTAAATATGTATAGGATTGCACTTTCAGATATAGAGCAGGGGTTCCCAACCTTTTCAAGCTGGGGCCGGGTCACGCTCTCTGTCAGCTTCAAGGGTTGGATGGCCATTTTGCCCTGCCTGCTCGATGGGGGCAGCTGCTTTGTCCCAACAGCTTCAAAGGGGTAGCCATTTTATTTCTTGAATGCCCTTGGAAGCGTAGGGGGCCACATGAAATGGTGCTGTGGGCCTTAGGTTGGGAACCCCTGACATAGCGATTTGGACTTTATTCGGTGGATACTAGCAAGTAAACCATGCCAAGAAGCGTTTAACTATGAATCAAGAAGGCACCACAAATCAGACGTTTAAATGCCATGTATTTAATTCTTGCTCCGGTGGCAGTTTCTGTGGGGATACCATTTTCAAAGAATAATGGTTTGGTCCTTTCTGATAATCAGGATTTTTTGTAAGCAATCCAAGATCTTCTTCCTTTTTGATAAGGCACTTCTTCAAGATTTCCTTTATCCTGTTAAGTATCTTTTTTAAAAAAAGATACTGCCCATACAGTCTATCTTTACAGTAAAGGTTATCTTATTCTCTGCCCTTGTTCTATATTTGGATCAGCAAGTGTAACGTAGTGATTAGAGTGCTGGAATGGGGATTAGGAGATTAAGGTTCCATTATTTACTGTGTCATCCTGAGCCGCTTATTTTCTCTTTGCCTGGCCTGCCTCATAAGGTTGTTGTGGCAAAAAAGTAGGAAATAGCAATAGACATCTATACCACTGTGAATGGATGGGAAGAAAAGCAGGATATAAGTGTAACCGAAACAGAGCCCAAAAAAGTACTTTTTTAAACTATAGCTCCTAGAATTTTGCAGATGAGAAGGCGGCTGATTTTGATGGCTATGGGATACTATGAGCTGTAGTTGAAAACTCTTCTAATATACTGTATAGGATTTAAGTTGTCTCTTGCTACCCATAAAAGGCACACAGAGCAGCTACTTGAAAACAAGTGATAATTGTTATATGTATAGGCAGCCTGCTGCAGTTTCTTTCAAAGGATAGATGAGATTTTACCAGAATGATAGTACTGTACTGAAATGACAGATTTCATTTAATTGGATCTGGGCTGGCAGATCCTTCATAGAGCTATTTGGTTTTTCCAGAGTTACTTTGGGCAATAAAATAATACTTCTAGGTTGAAGTCAATGTAGGATTCTTCCCACCCCCACCCCCCCAAGAGGCAAGTACTTTATTGCTTGAAATTCAATTTTGAAAGTTCTGTGCCTTTCTAAGTGTTCTGTTGTAACAGTTTAGGGAAGCATCTTGTATGGTCCTTCAATCTTTTTATGGACCAAATTGTCCAGTTCTTCCATGGTATGAGATATATTTGAAATAAAGTTCCTGATGTTTTATTACTTCAGATTTGTGCTTCTGCTGTTCTGATTTATGATGTTGTAGAGAATAGCACAGAAGTTCAGAAGCAAAGCTGACAGTGACTCAAAGAGGCACAATTAAAAGAGAAGGAATTAAGGCATAAATATATATGCAGATATACTTCTAGGTGTTTGCAAATTCTTAGTGAGGGTGAGAAGTTGTCTGGTATGACATGATTTGGGACTAGTTTTAAAGCAGAGTGTCTGATTATCTCTGATTATCTTCTGAATCTGGATTAGCAGCCCTCTTTGGGGGGTGCCGGAGTAAAATTAAAAGTCATTACATATCCAAGACCCCTAGATAGTTGACAGGAACATTAAAGGCTTATTCCAAGCAGAGCATAATGGGGCATTTCACTTAAATTAGTGCTCATTTTTATTCCTCTGCAAATGCAGTGTAGCTCCATACAGGGTTAGAAATTTTTAAACTTCTCTATTTTTAACAGCTGCCTGCAGGTAATATCTATAGAAAGGAATAAGCTGTTAGTGTACCAGTCACACATTTGTACCAGTACTTGCTTTTTGCTATGTAGTACTTCTACTTTTTAAAAATCATAACTTTCAAGATTGACTCAGTAATGCTTGAAAAAGCATCTTTCCTTGTGGTTCTTTTTATTTCTATTCTTTTCCTAACCTCTATTTTCATCCTTTCATACTGAAGAGTCTTTTCCAGTTGCTCCCCATTTCCCTTGAATTCAAGCTTAATTCTCAATAAATAAAAGGCTAGTTTAACACATCTTCTAGTGGAACAGTAGCAGGAGAGATTAGTCCCTTGCCTTTTGAAAAAAAGGCACACATACCAACTAATATGGTCTTTCCCTCTGCAGTCCATATATCAAGCTCTCCTCAAAGAGAACCTACAGAATGACTAAAATCCTGTTCCTGAGCATAGTACATTGTCCTTGAGTAAATCCATTGAATCATTGGGGCTTTTATAACTCAGATGCTCTATTAGTTCTATTAAATCAAAAGAACCTTCTCTTACTGTGTCTTATAGTAGCATAGTAAGTTACAACTAGAGTTGCACACATTTGTACTGAGGAATATATATTTAAAGATGTAATCCACCCAGAGTAGGGTAATATACTAGATGGGCAGTATATAAATATCATAGCATGTATATTTATGGTTAAGTGCTGAAGGGGGAGGAGAAGCTCTGAAGACTAAACGTCAAAGTGGAATTTATGCTATAAAAACTTATGCCATGACAAATGTTCAAGTACAGAGTTGGACAGCATGTGAGAAGAGATGATGGACAACCAGTGGTGAAGGATGATGGTGAGTGGTGAGGGATGATGGGTGTTACAGTTCAACAATTTCCAAAGGATTACACATTTGTCTTTAATATTTGAGCTACCTTAAGACTCTGTTAGCCTATTATTTGAGGACAGGGTTTCCCATATTTGGGGGCAATAAGCAATGACTTGTTGGTTTCTGGCAGATGCTTCCAAACTTTGGCATGAACAGCTGTTAGGCAAGTTCTTGGTAGAAGTAATGCTCCAGGACAACAAGCCAACAACCCAAGTTACTTGTATCCACTGACACGAGCAGTTACTACCATGATGTGGCAAGGGTCCCAAAAGTCACTGGCCCATAGTGTTACCTCCAGCACGATGATCACTCCAGTAAGACGAAACAAGGCAAAAAGGAGGAAAAGGAGCATTTTGGCTTTTGGTTTTGCCTCTTCTAATACACAAGAAGGCTTCCTCGTTAGCAGCTGAACCTGAGCAGCCGGCCACTGTTCTAGAATCATCCTTAATGGTATAGTCCACCATTTGTCCATGGTGCAATATGTGCCACGCCCCGGCACTGTAACTAACAAGGGGGCTTATAGTCATTGCCACAATAGACTGTTTTCTGGGGTCCCCCATCCTAGGATAAGAAAGGTAGTGTGGCTCAGTGGCTTTAGAAAGGGACCCCCAGAAACCAGTAACACTGTGACATTGCCTGTAACTACACAGGCTGGCTCTTCTTCCAGAGGGACAATGGGAAATTGAACTCTCTACTTCTGGCTCTGCAGCCAGATACCTAAACTACTGAGCTAACTTAATATTACTCAGATGTCAAAGACTGATAGCATTCTTGTTCAGAAAAGCACTATATCAAATGCTTTATCTGGAAGTATCCATACTGCATGTGAGGAGTAGATAGATATCTCTCATTCACAGTTTTGTATACCCTCTTTTAAACTTCCATGGAAGTGTTAGAACATGGGGAGGGATACTGCATTTCTTATCACAATGGAGGCTGAGTTGAAAATAACGCAGATCCACTGTCCAACAAGTGAACATTGAGCACAACCTTACTAAATTTTGATCAGAGACTTAGCCATTGACCAGAGTTCTTTTTGCACTGGGACACACCAGTGGGCACTGTAGCAGCAGAGCTAACTTACTGTCCACACACTTCATATCCGTGATTTTCAGCTGATTGCTTTTTTCCTTGAATCAAGTGTTTCAATGCATGTCTCTTTTAGATTATTCACCACAAATTAGCAGTGCTGATAGTGTCAGTATTTCTTCCTTCATTCCTTCTGGCTTGTCTTTCATTTGGATTCGGTGGAGTATCTACCAGAGGCAATGTGATCCATTTTGTTATCATGAATCAGACTTGCTTGAGGTACTGTTATTTTATAAGCTAAATATGATCAACTTTCAGAATGTTTGGAGAAGCTGAAGGCAGTTGTTCGATAGAGAGGGAACAGGGCATTTATTGAAGCCTCGGAATTTGTTCCATGCAAATCAGGCTAGTGTAGAAGCAGAAGTGTTTTTAAAAATCCATTATGAACATGCAGAATAGCTGCATAACAGCCTTTTGATTAGTAGTGCCAAGAGCAGAAAATATGACATAGGGCATATATTGTGTTTGATCTTGTTTTTCAAAGGCTCTAATTCAAGGACTGAACTACTGTCTGGAATTGATAAGAAGTTGTACGATAGCTATTTTAAAAAAATACCAGAAACTCAATCCAGACAAAATAAAAATCCTACTGGCAGATGGTTCAGATAGAATTGTGGTATGTGGATGGCCGTAACTGTCCTGCTTTGGATTAAGCTGCACTTGCAGTCTAAAGCAGGTAATCCAGATGGGTTATTGAACCTTTTGGAACCTGTGAGGAAAAGAGCTCATGGCCACTAAATTTGCTATTTGTGTTACAGTTATTAAATTTCAGAAGCAACAAGAGTACCTCTTTTTTGTTGTTCAGTCGCACAGTCAATTCCGACCCTTTGCGACCCCATGGACCACTGTCCACCAGGCACTTCTGTCCTCCACCATCCTCCTCAACTTGCTCAGCTCTGTGCCCATTATGTCTACAATTCCATCTTTTTGTTGTTCAGTCACACAGTCGATTCTGACCCTTTGCGACCCCATGGACCACCGTCCGCCAGGCACTTCTGTCCTCCACCATTCCCCTCAACTCGTTCAGCTCTGTGCCCATTGTGTCCACAATACCATCTAGCCATCTCATTTTTTGCCGCCCCCTTCTTCTTTTGCCCTCAACCTTTCCAAGCATCAAGGCTTTCTCAAGTGAGTCTTCTCTTCTCATTTGATGTCCAAGTACTTTAGCTTCATCTTTACTATTTGACCTTCTAAGGAGCAGTCGGGGTTAATTTCTTCAAAGATTGACCTATTTGTTCTCCTCTCTGTCCAGGGGACTCTCAAAACTCTCCTCCAAAACCACATCTTAAAGGCATCTATTCTTCTGCGCTCAGCTTTCTTTATGGTCCAGCTCTCACAACCATACATTGCCACCCGGAATAACATTGCTTTGACTATACAAATTTTTATTTGCAATGTGATGTCTCTACTTTTCACTATGTTCCCCAGGTTTCTCATCATTTGCCTCCCAAGAATCAGGTCACCTTTTTATTTCATGGCTGCAATCACCATCTGCAGTGAGCTTTGATCCTAAGAAAGTAAAATCTGTCACTGCTTCTACTTCTTCCCCATCTATTTTCCAGGGACTGATAGGGCCTGCTGCCATTATCTTGGTTTTCTTGATATTGAGTCTCAAGCCAGCTTTTGTACTTTCTTCTTTCAACCCAATCAGGAGCTTCTTTAAGTCCTCCTCACCTTCTGCCATTAGGGTGGTACCATCTGCATATTTCAAATTGTTGATGTTTCTCCCAGCAATTTTAATCCCAAATTGAGATTCCTCCATCCCTGCATTGTGCATTATGTGCTCTGTGTATAAGTTGAATATTCCAAACCACTCCGTCCTTCCGTATTCTGTCCTAACTGTTTCTTCTTGATTCATGTACAGATTTCTTATGAGGCATATAAGGTGTTCTGGTATTCCCATCTCTTTAATTACTTGCCACATTTTGTTGTGGTCCACACAGTCAAAGCCTTGGTGTAGTCAATGAAACAGAAGTAGACTTGTTTTTGATATTCCTTTGCTTTTTCCATGATCCATCTTATGTTGGCAATGTGGTCTCTAGTCCCCCTGCCTCTTCTGAACCCCGCCTGCACTTCTGGTAATTCTCTCTCCACATGCTGCTGCAGTCTATCGTGTATTATCTTGAGCATCACCATGCTAGCGTGTAGGATGAGTGCAATTGCTCGATAATTTAAACATTCTTTGGCATTACCCTTTTTGGGGACTGGAACATATATTGATCTTTTCCAATCCTGTGGCCATTGTTGTGTTTTTCAAATCTGCTGGCATATAGAATGCAATAATTTGATTCCATCATCTTTTAGGGCTTTGAAAAATTCAACTGGAATACCATCATCTTGACTGGCTTTGTTGTTTGCAGTGCTTTTTAAGGCCTTTCTGACTTCACTCTCTAGGATGTCTGGCTCAAGTTTAATTTCTTCATCATTGTTATTATCAGGAGTGTTGAGGTCCTTTTTGTAGAGTTCCTCTGTGTACTCTTTCCATTTTTTCTTAATCTCTTCTGCATCAACTAACTCCTTGCCGTCTTTGTCCCTTATCATGGTCATTTTTGTTTAAATGTTCCCTTGATTTCCCCAATTTTTTTTGAAAAGATCTCTAGTCCTGCCTCTTGTGTTATTTTCTTCTATTTCTTTGCACTGTCCATTCAGGTAGGTTTCCTTATCTCTCCTTGCTTTTCTTTGAAATTTTGTATTCTCTGGTTTTGCATCTTTCTATTGAAGCTCTCTATAGGGAGGATGAAGTTATAAGACCTGTGAGTCTAGCAAACATGTCAAAGATTGGCTTCCCTTCATCCTACAGGACTTAACCACTAAGCCACTGGGAGGCGTTCCTAGCAAGGTGTGAGTATTAGATAGGCTAGCTAGCCTTGTTGTTTTCCGTTGATTAGACATAATCCTGCCTCTGTAATTTGCTCTATTATCTTGGGACACCTATTTTGTAATTAAGTAGAAATTATTGCTTTTTCCTTGGCTAGCTACTGGAGACTGCTATGCATTTTGGAGAAAGATGAGTAGTAGTTTTGGAACTTGGGATTTTGTTATTGTTGTTGTTTCAAGGCACTTCACGTTTTTTGCCATAGTTTTAATTACTGGGGGCTTCAGTCAGGCAGCACAGCAATGGCAAATGGGTTGCATAGCAGATCAGGAAGAGGAAACAGTTCGGAGAGTGAGAATGCAGTTAAGTCAGGATGTTGCTTTAAAGACTAGGGTCTTGCCCTTTGTGATACTAGGTACCTTTCATCAGCTTTGAGGGAACAGTTTTAGTTCTTGTTTGATGGCAGTTGTGTCCAGACAGGGCTTCAAAAGGCTGTTGGGCAACTACTCTGTTTTTCTAAAAGATCCCCACCCCGCCCCCGCCCCAGCAAGATGACCAGGGAAATAAATTGTAGGAAAACACATGAGAATTATAAACAGAAGACAATGATATCTGGACCCCATTGTCACATTCTCTGCATGGGGCTGGAAGATTTGCACAATAAAGGCCATATCTGGAAGCACCCAGAGAGATTCTTGCCTTGGTTATCTGTGTTCTGTTAACTAAAGACTTCCAAACTGATGCAGTTCATTATATGTGGGTCTTCTGAAGATTATGTGGAAGATGCTGTAAATTTTGAATACAATAGATAGATTTTGTTGTGTCCAGCTCTATGTATATAGTAAATACTGTCTACTTCTGCATGAGCTGGTAGTTTCTTCTGACCCTTTTGAAGGCTTTTCACATGTTTTCCCCTACTTTCAGAGGCAACAATATAAGAGGAATCCTGCTGGCTTAAACCAAAGGTCCACTTTGTCTATCATCCTGTGTGCCCCAGTGATTAGCCAGATGCTTCTAAAAGGTAAAGGTCACCCTTGCTCAAAAGCCAGTTGTATCCAACTCTAGGATTCAGTGCTCATCTCCATTTCCAACCAAAGAGCCAGCGCTGTTTGCATCTGCAGACATTTCCATGGTCATGTGGAAGGCATAACTAGACACCAGAGTGCATGGAACACTGTTATCTTTTCTGCCCAAAGCAGTACCTATTTATCTACTTGCAATTTCTTGCTTTCGAACTGCTAGGTTGGCAGGAGCTGGGACAGATAATGGGAGCTCACTCCATTGTACAGCACTCGGGTCAAAAACTGCTGACCTTCTGGTTGTCAAGTTCAGTGTCTTAACCACTTAGCCACCATGGTCCCTTCAGATGGTTCTAGGAGGGCACAATAAAGGCTAAAAAGCTGCAAAGCCCCTTCCTGTTGTTGTTTCACAGCAACTGGCGTTCCATGAAAGTTGTGGTATTCATTTTAGTGCTGATGACTTAGTTTTGGGATTCTTTGTCCAGAGACATTTGATAGGAGCCTAATTTGGGCTTTCCTAAGCTTTTAATAAGATGTTTCTATTGCCTACTGTTCCACTTGGCGTTTTACTGTTGGATTTGTCTTCTTCATGCTGTGTATGGTTTTATTGCTCTTTTTATTGTTTGGTAGTCTTTGGAAAGCCTCTTTCAGAAGGCTTCTGGATATCTGTCTGTTAATTGACTTAGTTGGTTTCTGCGCCATTTATGTTATGTACTGCTGTTTAGTTTTCATTTTACCATTTTAATTATCTTGAATTTGATGTTCCCTGCTGCCATCTTAGATGTTTGTACTTTTGTTTTGTATTTGCTTTTTGCAAGTACAGTCAAACCTCGCATAAAGAGCGCCTCGCTTAAAGAGTAACTCGCTTAAAGAGCAGAATTTTCTCTGAATGTTCGCTTCACTTAACAAATAAAATCAACCAAAAACTCACTTAACAAATAAATCAGGGTTCGCATTTCCCCCCCCCACACACACACACACACACTTGGTCATTTACAATGGTGTTTCACTTAAAGAGCAAACTCGCTTAAAGAGCAATCATGTGAAACGCATTATGCTCTTTAAGCGAGGTACTATTGTATGTGTGTTCATTCTGGACTTAACTCTCTCTGTTCTCTGCCCAGAGTAACTCGTTAGTGGGCAGTATAACAGTGCAGTCAATCAACCAATCAATACATTCAATTTTTGTTAGCAGCTTTAGGCACTTACAGCAGGAATGACAGATTTTATTTTAGGATAAATGAAAACTGGGCTTCTTTGTCTTCTTTCAACACAGAAGTAGCTTGTGGTACATCTAATTGTTCACATAGAATCTTGACCTGGAAAAGCATTCAAGGGGGAAAACCCAGAATCTTTAAAGTTTAGAATGATGGCAGAATTGAATACATGAATGTTTCCATGGGTTTTAAAAAACTATATTTTGCTTATGTTACACCTGTAGGAAAAAACTAGCTCCAGATTTTGAGTCCTCCTAGGGCAGTGATGGTGAACCTTTTAAAGACCAAGTACCCAAACTCAACAAGCTGGCGTCCGCACTGCAGAGGGGTGGGGTGAACTCTGTGCTGTAGGGAGGGAGGAAGTGCGTCCATTGAGCTGCTGGGCAGGGGGGCGGTGTGAACTCTATGCTGGGGCAACGGTGCATATGCCCACAGAGAGAGCTCTGAGTCCCCCCTCTGGCACATGTGCCATAGGTTCTCCACCACTGTCCTAGGGTTGCCTGTTTTACATCTATCTCTCCACCTTACTAAATGATATGTAGAATGCTAGTCTGCCTGCTACCTTTGAAGATTGTCCTGAACAGAGTTCTGGACCCCGTGACTGAACTCTTGGGACTGCCATTTAATTAATTTCCTGTCTCCCTCGGTGGTACTTTTATGAGCCTGTCCACGCTATTGGTATGGACAGGCAAGTAGCATTCTGCCAGTCACCTATCTCACTGGCAGGAAAAATCCCAGGATTAATTATCATCACCTTCAAAACCAGACATAGCTGGCAGCTGGATAAAAGTAGTGTGGAGCCCTGCCCATCCAACAATCAAAAATCCTAATTACTTTGTGCTAAGTGATCTTCAGTGTATGGTTTTGCTTAGGAATAAAAATTGTCAAGTGGGATCAGATCAAGATCTACTTTTTTCCACATGTATTTATTTATTTATAAGGCTCTTAGCCACCAGCAAGCAATAGCAATTACACTTATATACTGCCCCATATCATTTAGTGCTCTCTCTGGGCAGTTTACAGGTAATTAGCAATGTGTGGTCCACCGGAAACTGCCCAAGGGTCTGTCAGAAAATAAATTTTAATATTCTGCCCAGTGAGACATATGGATATCTGTTCTACATTCAGTGTAGCAGCAAGAGGAAGCTAGTAAAATCCAGGTTACTTTAGAAACAAACAATAGTTGATTCTATGTGAATTTGAAAAGCAATTTAAAAAAAACCCTTTGTATTAGTTGTGCTTTACATTAGCCCAAGGTCTCGAACACCCAAAGCTCTTCCCCTCCTTATAATAATAACTTTGTGTCAGAAATTATTCTGGGTTGAAAGCATTTTTGCGGAAGAAACTCCACTCTGGAAATGCCCAACTGAGGTTCCTTTCATGTTTCCAAGAGCTAAGACAGAGCCGGGTGCTCAATCTGTCATGCAGCAAGCGGGTCTTGAACTGCCTACTTGCCAGCCTTCCAGCTAACAAGGCAAGCTTCTTAATCACTGAGCCACATCGGAAAAGTGACAGTTTTTCTAGGGGGGGTTGGTTGTTGGGGGTCCAGCGAAAAAAACTACCCAACCAATTCAGATGATCCAAAGTGCGTTTGAAAGAGGAAAGATTAACCTTTGTAGGGATACTTTCAGATTTGGAATTGGACTTCAAAAACATAATAATCTATGAAGCATTTTACCAAAAAACCACTAAAATGAGGCCACACAAACCCCCAAAAAAGGAGGGGAAATCAATTTTAAAAGTGAATATGACAACTTCCTGAGGTGAATACAGTTCACATACGACATGTGGAGAAAAATGATGCCAAAGCAGGAATCCACAAAAAAGATATTGAGGAAAAACGTGACTCTTTGAAATGACATTTCTGCAGGGGGGAGGTGTTTGGCGGTGATCCAACAAAAAACTGATCAACTGATAGAAGTGATCTAAAGTGTACTTGAAAGAGGACAGAATAACCTTTCTTTTGATATTTATACAATTTGGATCGGACCTCAGAAACATTTTCTATGATGGTTTAAAACAAAACAAAAAACTTTCTTTCTAACCTTTCCTTCAAAAAAAGAATCTCTCCACACCAGAATAGATACATTGGTGTGAAAATGGATACATGGTAGGAAGTTTCTCCTTTGAAGTCATCACCAGTTTCTTTTTTGGATTTCCCTCTTATTGAAGAACTGCTTTCAAGGAATTGTGAAGGAAAAACTCTTTTTCTTTGCAGTTTGACTATTGAAATATTTATTAAAAATAGATCCTTTGCAGTTATTCACCTGTGGTGAATTGTTGTTTGTACAGTGGGCTGCTTATGGACACTTGTGCATAGTGGGTAGAGTCAGGGAGAATGGAAAATAAAGGCTAAAAGCATCTTTATTGAAAAATAAAATATTAAAAAAAAACACAAATGAAATTGGGATTTCTGGTTTTGGGTTAAAACAATGTAAAAGTTCAAAAACAAGAAATTGCAAGAAGATAAATAGAGACCACTTTGGTGGGAAGGTAAACAGCGTTCCATGCCTGCCACATGTCCACATAAATGTCTGCAGACACAGACAGCACTGGCTCTTTGTCTCTAAACAGAGATGAGCATTGAAACCTAGAGTCAGATATGACTGGCTTTCCATCAAGGATGACCTTTACCTTAGCTCAGAAAACCTTAGAGTTTATGAACATTTTATGAAAACCTTAATTTTATGAACATAATGTGTTTATTTTTCCCCATTTGAAACATCACCCTTAACTAATGAATGAAATAGAAGAAATAAATGAAATAATGAGCATAATTCAACCCATCGAATTCACGCACTAAATACCTGATGCTAGTGTCCTTAGATTCTACCTGCCACTTTTTAAAAACCCCAGATTCCTCTTGTCAAAATAAACCATGCTTTAGTTTAGACTATGCTTTTGCTGGTGAGAGTGTTCTGCATTATTTTTTCAAAGCCAGAAGTTAACTTCTAAAAGTATAGAGGTTTTTGTTATATAGATATAGGGACACTATATGTTGGGAGAGCTTATAGTTGGGCAGTTGGATGATTGAAGTTGTCCATCATTCTTGAAAGACCACTAGAACTAGAAACATAAATGTGGTTCCTACCATGGGGCCCACACCCCACAGAAGGACTTCAATTCCCAGATGCCTAAGTAAGTACATTGGCTCATCAATGCTATGGGGAATTGACTTAGGTTTCTGGGAATTGAAGTCCAAAAAAACAAAGGTTGAGAAATAATGCTTTGGGTTCTACTGTAACACCATACCTGCAGTTTTGGACAGACTCTCCTTATTTGATGTATACATACTAGCCAAATACAGTAACATTAGCTTTCCCCAATCATTTCTCTGCTGGATATTAGACTATTATCTTCATTCATTTCAGGCCAGCATGGCCAATTATCAGGGGTGATAGGGTATATAGTTTTATTTTTCCAAGATTTTCTAGTTTCTGAAGGCTTGTAAACACAGCAACCATACATAGTTTATTTTTATTTGGTTTTCTTCCTCTGCTGAATATATACATTGGACCATGTTTTCATTCTGTGTGAAAATATATTTTAATTGCTCATGATTAACTTTTGTCAAATATACTGATATCAATGAAATGTTCAGTTAAAAAATAAGAATTGGGGTGGGGGGGACATTAGATCTGCATCCAGCTGTGACAATATGCTTGTGCATCAACCATTTGAAAAGTAATCGTAATTTTTGCTAGACCATATGAAGAGGTGAATTCAGTACTTCTTTGAACAGTTTGGTTTTGTGTGCCATGTCGATGCAGTGGAATGATTGTAGTGCAGTCACATCATGGTTATGTCATTGTATGACGGCATGACCATTGTGTAAGCGTGCAATGACATCATGCTTGTACAACATCATGATCACACAGAATAATGCCATAAGGGTTTTGACTGTGATAGAATTCAATTCGATTAGACCTCAATTATGTTGTATGATATTCATCCTTCTGTTAATCAGCTTGTAATTCATGCCCAGAATTGATAAATAAGTGTGACTGGGACCATAGCCTAAACAGAACCTTTGCTCTTCCTGTTATGGTGGCATATTGTGCCCTTAGTAAAAAAGAAGAAGAAGAGAGAATTTTGGCTTAAATAGTTCTTTTTTCCTCCCATGTCTAATGCTTTTTCTGTTTTGAACACATTGAACACAATGTCTTTTCAGGGACTGTTTTATGGGCTTAATACTTTTTTAAAAAACCAATTAAAAGGGCATTACTAGTACAATGTCTCTGAGTCCTCCTGAGTTTGTGTATGAGCTGCTGGAATTCTGTGTAGGCTAATCCTTTTCTCTTTCCCCTTGGAAGGTGAGCCAGGTTGCAGATAATCCTGCTGGAAGCAGAACCTCTTTATCAAAGAAAGATCTGTGTAATATTTGCCTCTGAGTCAAACTAATGCTGTGGGGCTTAATAATGTAAGGTGGGTAGATAATTTGGACTTGCTGCTTAGCCTTGCTCTTCTCCGAACTTCTTGTTGGCAAGAAAAAAGAAACCCTCTGCTGCATAGAAATGATCCCTGTGGTTCAATCGAGTGGGAAGAAGGCAATTTTGTCTTTGAAGTAGCTTGACAATCAAAGGAAGGGAGAGGATCTGAGCATCCTGTACAGTGTGCTGAGCATTTGGGAGCCACTAAGCCACAGTGGCTTAGTGGTTAAGATTCTGAGCTTGATGATCAGAAGGTTGGCAGTTCAGCAGTTCAAGACCTGAGAACTGCATGACAGAGCGAGCTCCTGTTGTCTCCCCAGCTCCTGCCAACCTAGCAGTTTTAAAGCAAGAAATCACAAGAGATAAATAGGCACTGCTTCTGCAGGAAAGGTAACAGTGTTCGGTGCACTCCGGCATCTAGTCATGCTTCCCATATGACCACAGATACATCTGCAAATGCAGACAGTGTTGGCTCTGGCTGTAAACAGAGATGAGCCCCACCCCCTTGAGTTGGATACAATTGGCTTTCAAGCAAGGGAGACCTTTACCTCAGTTCAGCAACCCTCAACTCAAGTTGATAAAACTCTGCTTGCTTTTATGGATTAAAACTGGAGGGAGACTCTACTGTTAACACCAAGGGGAGAGGAGAGATTACTTTTATTTTGTGCATTTCTTTCCAACCTCTTTTCTAGTGAGCTCAAGGCAACATATGTAATCCTCCATCACCCTCTTATCTTCGCAGGATATGTTGTCAGGAAGTGCAAGCTGAGAGAGCCTGACTGGTCCTAGGGCATCAATAAGTATAAGGGCTCAAAAGTGACTAGAACCTGAATCTCCCATGTCCCAGTCATGGAGAAGGTGGAGAACCTCCAGCAGTTACTTTTTCTGTTTATCATTGTTTAGTGCCTATAGAGCAGATTCTTCAGCAATGCATTAAGGTCATGTCAAACCAGAAGAACAGTGCAATTTTAAAAAACCAACAAGAAGACTGGATCCGTCCCCAGCTTACTAGGATCTCTGTTTGTGACGCAAGTGGCTGGGGAGCATGGTTGCAAATAATCCACCACCTTCTTTGGTGGTTAGATGACTCTTAGCAATTTTCTGTTGCCACATGTCCATAGAAACATCTGCAGAAACAGAGGTGTCTGGCAGGCAATGGTCCATAGGGTCACAAAGGGTCTGAATCAACTTTGCGACTGAACAACAACAACAAGCAACTTTCATGGCTGCATGAGCACTTCTTCTGCCTATGCTCTGACAAGAAGCTTGGCTTGCTGGTGAGCAGTGCTCTCTCAAGGCAAACTGGAGTGGTGGAGCCTTCATCTCCCTGGCTCTCTCCAGCTTTGTCTTCACCTAGACATCTGTCTGTTTGCGGGTGCACTCATGGACGCTTGCAACAGAATTGATATATGTACAGGTTAGTGGCAATTCACACTACAGATGCGTTCTCTTGTAGATTTTTTTGTCATCACTTTCTCCTAGTTCTTCTTTCATGTCTAGGTCAGACTTCAAACTGCCAAAATGAAGCCACCTTCTTGGCTTTGTTGTTGACCAAAATTAAATCTTCATTGGTACATGTTTCTGGTAGTAGTCAGCAGACCAGTAAATGAGCCAGATTCTGTATCTCTCCACATCCACACAGCGTGTTGTTGTCTGCCAACAGTCCCCACTTGAACATGTTGATCTTACATTTAGGGACTCCAACACTCAGCCTTTTCAGGGTAGGGGAGGTTGAGTAACTCATCATATCCTATTTTAATGTTATTCTTTCGTCCAGTGAGCTGCTCCTTTCATCTTCTAATTTTGCTTTGTTCTTGCATACCCTCAAGAATGTTTGTACTTTTCATAAACCTCTTCCTGGATCTGAGTCAGTGGACTTGAGGCTCATATCCATTCAGAAGATGTTGAGGGTCATTCTGTTGCTTAGTTCTATCAGTCTCCACTGCTACTTCTCTCCTTATATTAAGTGGAATGATACCAACAAGCAGTATGACTTTTTTCTTGTAATAGCCTTTTAATGATCTTGTTAATAATTATTAATAATATGTATGCATAGTGGGTGGTTATGCTCATAGGAACATATCAAATTAGGGGACTGGAGCAAGTAGTCCCCCTTCTGAGATTGGGCTCCTTTGGCAGAACTTGAGGGGTGAAAATGAACATGAGTATGCCCAGGTGAGGAAGGACGCTCTGGTCTTTGCAGTAGAAGTCAGAGAGTCTCTCAATTGTCTTGTACTAAGCAGGCACCCTGTTTCCTGTCATTCAGTGGACTACCTGACAGAAGAGCTGGGAGGATATATCAGCAGACACCTGATACTTGGATCCAGGTGCCTTATCTTGCATCAAGTCCATTTTTATTGTAATCAATACAATGTGGTCATTATTTTATCTGCCTTTCAACACACAAACCTCAGTGCCTCATTGTAGCTGTGCTCCCAGACATGCTACCTGTGTCCACAATAAAACAGAAAATCCCAACTACACAAATAACAGGAAAAATGGAGGAAATGAAAGCAAGTAGAAAACAAGGAAAACCACTCTCCATGTTAGAACTAGGAGAACAAAACAAGACTTAGTTTGGTGGTAAGAAGACATCCATTTTCAGTTCCTAGCTGCGTTTCCTTTGGGAGGGCATGTAGCAAGTGGAGTGGAAGGCCTTCAGACTCACCATTGAGGAAGCATTCAGAGAAGTGCCTCTGCAGAGGAGCAAACAGGACTGTGGGGGCACAAGTGGTTAAGACACTGAACTCGCTTGCTGGATGGTCAGAGTTCGATTCCTGGGTACTACATGATGGAGTGAGCTCCCATCTCTGTCCCAGTTCCTGCCAACCTAGCAGTTCAAAAGCAGAAATTGCAAGTAGATAAATAGGTACCACTTTGGTGGGAATGTGTGAGCTGCTGTCCTTCAGGAAAGGATTGAAAACCTGGCTGTCAGGTCAGGTCTGGGGAATGGATCGATCAATTTCCCCAGCTGGCTGGCTGGTTTGACACCAAGTGCCTCCTAGCTACAATGCCTAGCTACAATGCCTAGTTTTTAATGCTACGTTTTTAAGCTTCTTTTAAAACTTTTAATTTCTGAACTGGTTTTAAATTGTTGTCTATGCTGTTGTGTTGGGAATTGCCCTGGGTCCCTTTGGGGAGGAGGGCGATAAACAAATTTAAATAAATAAATAATAAATAAACAGTGTTCTGTGCACTCCAGTGTCTAGACATGCCTGCCACATGTCCATGGAAACATCTGCAGACACAGACAGTGCTGGCTCTTTGGCTATAAACAGAGATTAGCACTAAACCCTAGAGTCAGATATGACTGGCTTTCAAGCAGGGGTGACATTTTACCTTACCTAGAGGAGTAACACAAACTACAACTCCCATTACCCCAGACCATGGGTTTTACTGGTTGGGTTGAAGCCTGAAATGTACCACCTCAGAGTTGGTTCTGCAGCCCCAGTATATCTTCCATATAGACTCACTCAGTGCTTCCAAGAGCCAGGAGGTATCTTGACCAGAGAGCTGATGATGTGCTAATTACCTGTAAAACTGTCCAGTGAGTGCACTAAGTGCTCTGGGGTGGTATATAAGTGTAGTTGCTATTGTGCCCTCTGGTGCCATCTAGCTTACACGAGGGTCCAGGGAGGAAATATTGGGCCTCCCAGCCCCTGAAATATTCCTCATCCTCAAATCAAGCTGTGGAACATTTCTGTTTTTCAAAACCTAAATGCTGTACATTCTTTTTTCTCCTACTACTATGCTGCGTAGGGCCATCTAAGATCTTTTGAAATAATGAAGGAGGATCTTGTTTTGACCATCTCTTTGTCTGGTGTGAGGGTCAGCAAAGTAAAGTCCATGGGCCACATGTGGCCTCCCCCTCCTTGCGTTCTCTACACTCATCTAGTCATGTCTGATTTTGAAACAAAGGTTTCATGAAACTGGAACTGAAGCTTGGGTCCCTGAGGATACGATGCAGTGATTGACTCTGACACATGATTCCTGGTCTTGTTTCAGGGTTCAAAGAGAGTCCTGAGATCCAATGAATATGTTATACCTCCTGGAGGCTTGATGGAGACTGACCTGGAACTGACATTTTCATTGCAGGTAATGTGAAGTTTCTTATCCAGAAAGTAGAGACCTGTCCCTTATTTGAATGGTCAGTATCTTTGCCTGTGTTCTCAGAAATGTAGTGAATAGACAATGCCTTTATGAATGGCAGGTTGAGGCTTCACTCAGCTGCTGTCCTGCAATGCCAAAAAGAATGCATCTGTGTATCCCTCAGAACTACATTGACTCTACAATAAGATTTGAGTATCAGGTAGACTAGTTTAGCTTTGTTATTTTCTGGTGTGGACTCTGGAATTTCCTTAGACCAGTGTTTCCCAACCTTTGTTTCTTTGTTTTTTAACTTCAATTCCCAGAAACCTAAGTCAATTCCCCAAAGCACTGATCAGCCAATGTACTGACTTAGTTTTCTGGGAATTAAAGCCCCCTGTGGAGTGTGTGTCCCACATTGGGAACCACTGGTTTAAATTGTGTTGTAGAACCTTCAGTGTGTATCTTTTTGTTCTTTGCCATGTGGTTTTTGTTCTGCTTGCAAAATAGGTTAATGCTTACACAGAAGCAATTCAATAGGGTCAATTCCAAGTCAATATATCTTAGGCTTCCAATTTAGGGTTCTTCATTTCATTTCAGAGACTAGGCAGCAAAAATGATTTGCCATGGGATTGAGAAGAAATATGGAGAATCCAGAGAGAGATCCAGGTTGTTTCTTCTGGGTTTTGTGCTGCATGGGTGGCCAGAAATACTTATCTGAGTCCTTCTCCTCTTTCCTGTATAGTATCCCCACTTCCTGAAAAGAGATGGCAACAAACTCCAAATCATGCTGCAGCGCAGAAAAAGATACAAGAATCGCACTATTTTGGGCTACAAGACTCTGGCAGTGGGCATTATTAACATGGCTGAGGTAAGGAAGGCAGCAAAACTGGGCCAGACAGCAGACATTTTGCAGCGTAGAGCAGTGGTGGTGAACCTGTGGCACACATTCCAGAGGGGGCATTTAGAGACTTCTCTGTGGGCACATGCACCGTTGCCCCAGTACAGAGTTTGCCCCACCCTTCTGCCCAGCAGCGCAATGGGAACACTTCTTCCCTCCCCTCAGCACAGAGTTCACCCCAACTCTCTACAGTGCGGACAGCATCCTGTTGCGTTTGGGCACTCGGTCTCTAAAAGGTTTGCCATCACTGGCATAGAGTGAGTGAGTGAGTGGAGAAGCCGCAAGGACAGTTTCCTACGTGCTTTGTGGTTGTGTTCATTCCTCATAGAAGGCTAGTAGATAATTCGGAGGTAGAGCACACACTTTTCATGGGAACCCAAGAACCGGTTATTTGACTCAGGGATGTCAACACTGGCTGGCAGCAGCTCTACAGACCTTTTCAGACCTTACCTTGAGATGTATGAGGTTGAATCTGTGACCTTCTGTATGAGAAGTGTGCATTTTGCTGTGAGCCATTCTTTCTTTTGCATATCGCACATTCAGCTTCTGATATGTCCATATAAGGCTGGGCACCCCTCCTGCATAATAAAAGCTAGAAGAGACACTGCCAGTCAATTTGGACAGCTAGATGCAGCTAGGAAAAGGCCGCTTTTTGTGTTGAAAGGCCTTTTGCAACTAGAGTTTCTTCTGTTTCTTACCCAGGTCATGCAGCATCCAACAGATGGAGGACAACTTCTGGGCTTGCACAGCAACATCAAAGACGTGAGCATCCGGGTAGCAGAAATCAGCATCTACTCCCTCTCCAGCCAACCCATTGACCATGAAGATGGACAGGTCCCCTCTGGTCCCAAAATCAAGGCTTCTGGTAATATGTTGCTCCTAGAGTGCTACCTAGCAGGGCTTTAATTCATCTGACTTCATCCTGGCCTTCCCCTGGATGAGTTGGATTACAATGCCCATCATCCCCAGCCATACTGCCTGGGTATGATGGAGACTATAGTCCAAAAACACTCATAGAAGGCCAGGATGAGGACAATGTACTCACCGAAAGCTCCCTTTTCATCGCTGGATTAGTTGCTAGAAAATCCTTTGGGTTAAGTTCTCAAGAAAGTCCGATAACAATTACTCTTACTGGGACTTTCCCCTCTTCATAGATAGTCTACAGCAGTGATTCCCAGAAGCCTAAGTCATTACATTGGATGTTCAGTGCTTTGGGGAATTGACTTAGGCTCCTGGGAATTGAAGCCCAAAAACCGAAAGTTGGTAAACGCTGGTCTAGAAAGACTTCACTCTTACATATCAGAAAACAAGATAAACAAAACAAAATAAAAAACACTCTTACACTTACCCTTGTTTTCCTGCTGCACTGCTTGTGCCACCCCCATCTTCCCCTATTCTTGCTGTAGCTGTCTTCCATCAGCTGTCTTCCATCAGTGCCAGGTCCACTGCTTCTTAGCTGTATTTTCCTCTATTCTTGTCCCCTCCTTCTCCCTTTCCCATGTGGGTTTAAGGCCAGTTTGGCTGTAGTCTCTGCCTTTTCCCTTTCCAGATCGCTCTCCAGATATTGATAACTATTCTGAAGAAGAAGAGGACAGCTTTTCTTCAGAACAGGAAGCCAGTGATGATGCAGTGCAAGGCCAGGTATCTGCCCACCAACCTTTCTCCTCTCCGTCTGTCATATTGGTGTCCCTCTTTTTCCTCTTAAAGTCAGGAGAGGGCTGATATTAGATCTGTGGAATCTGCCTCTCTTCCCCCAGAACCATGATGGCTAACCTTGGCACTCCAGGTGTTCTTGGACTTCAATTACCAAAAGTTCAAGTCGGCACTCCTGCTGATCAGGGCATCTGGGAATTGAAGTTTAAGAACAGCTGGAGTGCCAAGGTTTGCCATCACTGCCCTAGAACAATCATAAGATCCATCAAACAGAAAAAGGTGCAGAACATCAGCTAAGCATGCATTTTTGTAAGACTTAAGGAACAGAATGGGTCTTAGCTCAGCCCAGAATTTTGTGATCACCCCAGAACTTATTCTGTCACACAGATGTTTTCTCCCACTACCTGAACTATCTTTATTGCTGAAATCCTCATTCAGAATGAAAAGAAAATATGGGTATATAATGAAATATCCTTTTCTGTTGTGTGAGGATAGAGCAGGGTTCTTCAAACTTGGCTTCCCAGGTGTTCTTGGACTTCAGTTCTCAGAAACGCTTATCAGCATGTGTGCTAACTTGGAGTTCTGGTAATTGGAGTTCAAGAACACATGAAGAGCCAAGTTTGAGGAACCCTGGTCTAGAGTGAGTAAGCTCTTCCTATTCTGGAAATAATGTGAGGAGCTTACTCTAGAGCCGTGATGGTGAAACTTGGCACTCCAGATGTTCTTGGACTTCAAATCCCGTACAGGCATGTTTTACTTCCGCTTCCAGCAGTGACAAGGGCAGTGCGGCACGGGCTCGATGAATCGCAGAAAACCCATTTGTGTGGATTCACCGGGGCTTGGGCTTCTGGGAATTGAAGCCCAAGAACATCTGGAGTGCCAAGGTTCACCATCATGGCTCTAGCCTGCCTTCCTCTTCAGCAAGAAAGATGATGGGCTTTTAATTGTAGTTGTTATTAATCCTTTGGGAAATAGAATACTGTCTGGCCAGGTTATCCTGATATGGTAATAGAGTAGACCACGCTGCCAGTGACTCAGTGCTTATCCTCAGGTGGTGGTTAACTAACCTGACAACCCTGAGGACTAACAGCCTTGGGTGCGAAGTCTACAGGGAAGAGTGATGGACCCCAAATGGATTAAATCTCACTTGGATCCATCTTGATGGAGGGCAGCAGCTTCATCAATGCTGGCTTGGGGTTGATGAGAACTTTATGTGCCAAAAGGGCTCAGACCTATAAAGTGACTCACGGAACTTTGTCAGTGGTACGGGTATCATGCTGCGATGCGGAAGGCAAATGGAAGTCCACTGCATTATACTGTTGCCAGGACAATCTTCATGACCGATTGCCATGATGATAGTCAATATTTGGAATCGGATATGGCACTTGACAAAGAAAACTAGAAACCCTTGCTGATCTACAAGGTGCCAAAAGATCTGCCAGTAGATCCTGAGCTACCTTCTTCCTACTCCTGTCCTTAAGGAGATAAGGACAAAACACACATGGCTTTCTTTTTCTCCCTGAATGATCCTTTCCGGCTGTTAAAGGGGAAATTGCTTTGATGCCCTGCTTGACTCCTCATTTCTGCCTGCGGCGGCTGCCTTTGCTCTTGCTTTGGCAGCTCACCTGTAACTAATCACTGTGCTTTTAGCTGGATTCTCCTAGAGTGGCCACATTCAAAAGAGAGGAGAAGAAAGAAGGATGAAAGCTGTAGATAGCACATCACAGTTAGGGTAGAAGAGAGACTCAATTCATGAGATTTGAGATGTTGTGGGTTTTCATTCTGCTGTGCAGCTAGCATTTAAAAACTATATCTTTCCGCTTTTTTATCTCCTCTCATATCCTTAGAAAAATGTCGGATCTGATTACCACCCCTTTTTTTAAAGATGCAGGTTCTAATTAATCATGATTATTATAACCAATGATAAATATTATAACAATTTCTGTAAACCTATAAATGTCTGTCTTAAGTACAATGTGGGCTTTTTCTTCATATCAAAGCACTCAGGGTCCCGAAAGCCCTTAACAGATTTCACTGTATGGTGAGGCCCAAGGAAAAGGAATATTGAGGGATTAGAATTGGGGTTCTGGCAACAGAGTCTAGTCCTGAAAGGGTTATGCTATGAGCTTTCAGAGAAGATTACCTGCCTTCTTGTATCCTGCTCAACTATCCTTGAATCTCAGCCATAGAATCCTGCATGCCACTAAGTAACTGACAGAATGACTGACTGACGTTCACAGAGCCAGGCCCATGCTGGGCAGCCAGGATACCAGTGCAGACAGCAGTGCGCCTCTCCCCCCTGTGGGAGAAAGTCCAAAGCACTTCAGCAGTGGTGCAGAGACAATAATAAATAAATAAATAAAATCTCCCGCTGCTGCCAAAGCACTTCGGACTTTCTCCCACAGGGCGGAGGGGAGCCTGGCGAGAGGAGACAAAGTGGAAATTGCCGAGGTGGTGCAGCCCTTTAAGTTATGAGTTCTAAGTAGAGGTGTATGTCTGCCTGTTCTTGTATCCTATCCTGGCAACCCAGCATGGGCCTGCACAGAGCATATCTAGACTGCGCTTTGTTGGGTGGCCTCAGGTTACTGATTTTCAGGTCTCTTGAAGATGAGTGAAGGCTAAATCATTTTTAGGCTTTTTCTCCTGTCCAAACAATGCTAATGACCTTTGCCCTTATGGTAAAGTGGCTGATAAGCTACTTCATCATACAGGCAAATGAAACACTTCTCTTCTTCTGCTGAGGGGCAGGAAAAGTGTAATTACAGTATTATTATTTTTTCTTCCTCCTAGCTGATAGTCATAGCACTGCATCAGTTAGGAGGATATTTTTCCCCTTCATCTTTCTTGATTGGATTTATATGGAAAAACAAAAAAAAAGTTTTTTACCCTCCTAATTGATGCAGTACTATGACAATCAGCTTGAAGATAGAAAAAATAATTACACTTTCCTTGCCTCTCTGCAGAAGCACACCAGAAGGAGGATACCTGTTAGGAATTTGAGGGCAAGGTTGAAAATCCCTGGTTTAGGATGCTATAAATCATCTAATTATGTGCGGCCTTCTCTTGCTCTTCAGGATTTATATGACGAAGAAGATGAAGTGAGAAAACCAAAGAAAGCCAGGCGGAAAATGATCAGAACCACATCAATGACCAGAGTAAAGTCAATTTTCTTGTCTTTCTAAAAGAGAGATAGGTGAAAAATGCTGTATAGAAGTAGCTCACTAGATTAGTGATTCGCAACATTATAGGACATGGGGCCACATTAGAGTGACAAATGCCTAAAGAGGGCCAAATCTCAAATCAGAGTGTCAGAAAATTATTAACCGCTCAATTTGGATAAAAAGTAAGCATTCAGAAGTCAATGAAGAAATCTTGACTGAAATACAGGCTATTTTGGACAAAATTTACTGTGGAACTGTTTTATCTTAGCTACACATTTTTATCTAGTCAGTGTGATTTTTGTGGCTGTTTTCTGTTACCCGAGGTTTTAATGCCTTAAGTCAACGTTTGTGACAGACACCCTTAAAATCTCACATAAATGTTCATCTGTAAATCTTGAACTACAGATGGATTTCACAGTTTTCATCTTGGAAAAAGTTGGTTCACAGATGTATGTGGTACCAAACACTGTGAACGCGCCTGCAGCAAATGTCTTTATGTTGATATATTTATTAGGTAGAGCAGAGCAGAAATCTAGCAGATTGTTTTCTTTATAAATATCTCTGAGACGATCAGTGGCTTGGCAGCTCCAAAATAGTTACTTTCCTCTTCTGGTGCTACTTGAAATGGATTTTGAAACATTTTTGTTTCCTTCTCTACTTATGGCAGTTAGTGAAATGTGTTCTAGAATCCCACCACTCTTGATGGGTGGAGCCTGTAGGAAATGTTCAATATGCAAAACACCTTTTATCCTTTTTACAAAACTAATAAAGCTTTTTACTTTCCTTTTCCCACCGTTTTTGCAAAAGCAGGCTAGACATTTCCTGTACTCATCCACACATCTCTCTGATCTGCCTTACACACAAACATATATCCTTCAACATGGTAATAATACATGGAGAGGTGAATGAAAAAGCTGAGTGTTAGAGGGACATTAACTCTGTTGGCCTAACAAAACAAAACCAAGCATGGCTAAAATCCTAGTATGCAGGATAAGACCAAGAGGGGGACGACAGATGGAACTATAGAGACCAGAAGAAACCAGGTTGCTAATGTGTTTTTTTGTGGGAAAGGGCCAGGAAAAATAGCAGGAGATTGTGCCGCTTGAGGAAGGAGGGACAGTATGAGTCTAAGGCAGTGATGGCCAGCCTTGGCACTCCAATGATCAGGAAGTGTGTTGACTTGGGCTTCTGGGAATTGAACACCTGGAGTGCCAAGGTTGGCCATCACTGGTCTAAGGGAACAGTGATAGCAGTAAACAAGTTGGAGGGCTGTATAGAAAGAGATTGATGCCCATAGGTTGGGTATCTCTGCTCTAAGTAGTGGAGTCTGAGCTTGCAGTAGGACTGTCAAGCCACTGAATTCCTTGGTGTTCTTGCTGCACTTAAATTCTCTGTGCCTCCTTGAGCTGCCAAGGAACACTCTAGAACAGTGGTTCCCAACATGGGGCCCACGCCCCATGGGGACTTCAATTCCTAGGAGCCTAAGTCAGTACATTGGCTGATCACTGCTTTGGGGGATTGACAGGCTTCTGGGAACTGAAGTCAAAAAGCCAAAGGTTGGAGAAACACTGCTCTAGAAGCTCTTCTCAAAATCAGTGGAGGCAGAATACCTTATACAGAAATCAGACAATGCAGTTTATCTGCATAGTTTATACAAATCTCAGAATTCAGTTATATATGAGAAAATCAGACTGCCACTTGCTCAACCTTATATAGCCAAAATATACTGTATATACTTGAGTATAAGTCGAGTTTTTAAGCCCCCCAAAATGAGGTCCAAAAATGGGACTCAACATATATGCAGATCAACATAAACACTCAAAAACATACCCACACAAATGTCTACCCTTCCCTTGACCTTTGGTTAGCTAGGTCTCCTTGCTCAAAAGCCAGTCATATCCTACTCTAGGGGACAGTTTTCATCTCCATTTACACCCAAAGAGCCAGTGTCTGCAGACGTTTCCATGGTCAAGTGGCAGGCATGACTAGACGCTGGAGCACATGGAACACTGTTACCTTTCCCACCGAATCGGTACCTATTTCTGTACTTGCCATTTCTTGTTTCCAAACTGTTCGGTTGGCAGGAGCTCGGACAGAGTCGGGAGTTCACTCCATTGTGCAGCACTCAGGTCTCCAAGTGCTGACCTTCCATTTGTCAGGTTCAGCATCTTGACCACTAAGCCACTGCAGTCCCCTTATTTATTATTTATTTATTTATTCATATTTAGATTGCCGCCGACTCACCGAGGCAACTCAAAGTTAGATACCAGGGATAAAAATAACACAAGACACAACCCTTTAACAAGACGGAGGGGCCAGCAACAGGAGCATTTGGGGCATTTAAGAGAACGTGTGAGTGTGAGTGTGTGAGGATGTCAAAGGGGTCATTATCCCTCAGAGCGGACAGAGCTGTCTCTCCTCAAATACGCCATCCCTTTAATCACAACCTGAAGGCCTGCCAAAGTGGCAGCTGAATGTGGGCTATTGCAAGAGGTGGTGTGTAACCGTGTGAATGGAAAGCCTGCCCTGCACAGGTCGCTATGTGGGTAGATGGAGAGGCTGGAGGCAAGGAAAAGGAAGAAGACTCAATCTAGTCAGTGGGCCTGCTGGTTCATGGCTTCAAGGAACTGCTGTCCAGATGGAAGGTTGGAAACTTCTGACACTCCTGTTTATTTCCTTTTTCTTTTAGCAACCTAACTTCAAGCAGAAATTTGTTGCCTTGCTGAAAAGGTTTAAAGTGACTGACGAGGTAAGAGCTCCACTTATTTATTTATTTTTACCTGTAATCAGGCATGCCATCTGGATGTCACATAGATCGATGTCCCTCTCTCGCCTTGGGAAATGAGATGAAAGTGTCAGCACTCTTGCAGAGCTAGTATGCAATGGAGCCAAAGACCTGGAAACAAACAAGCAGTCTTGATGTGTTGCTGTTGAATGAAAAGGATCGTCACTCAGTGGGCCAAGCCCATGCTATGAAGAGGGAAGGTGAAGCCTCTGTCAGTCGTAGTATACTCTGGCAATGGGGAAACTATGGTTTTCCAGATATTGTTGCACTATATATCTTATCATCTCTGACCCCTTACTCATGCTAATAAGGCCGACTGGAGTTGGAGTCCCACCACTTGTGGAGGAACACCCATTCTTCATCTATGCCAGGAGTTCCCAACCTTTTAAAGCCAGGGGCCGGGTCATGCTCCCTCAGACAGCTTCAGGGGCTGGATAGCCATTTTGCCCTTCCTCCACCACATGGCACTTCCTGGTGTGGTGGAGGACCACATGAAATGGTGCTGTGGGTCGCAGATTGAGAATCCCTTGCTCTATGCTAGTGGTGGTGAACCTATGGCACGCCTGCCAGAGGGGGCACTCATACCCCTCTCTGTGGGCACGCGTGCCATTGCCCCAGCACAGTTCACCTGACCCCTCTACCCAGAAACCCAATGGGAGCACTTCCTCCCCCCCAGCAGAGTTTACTCTGCCCAGCAGCCCAATGGAAGTGCTTCCTCCCTCCCCCCCAGCACAGAGTTCACCCCACCCCTCTATGGCATGGATGGAAGCCTGTAGAGTTTGGTTACCCGGTCTCTAAAAAGTTCGCCATCACTGATCTATGCTTTAGACTAGTCCTCCAGGACCTACGGCTTCCAGATATGTGAGACTGGAATACCCATCATCCCCAGCTAATGTGCCCTTCTGGGGGAAGCTAAGTTTCATGATGTTGGGCTAAGTACAGGGATGGGAAATAAGGCTATTGTTAGACTACAATTCCCAGAATGCATTACTCATTATGTTCAGTATAATTAGGTAAAGGGAAAGGTCACCCTTGCTCAAAGGCCAATCGTATCCGACTCTAGGGTTCAGTGCTCAACTCTGTTCATTAGCCAAAGAGCCAGTGGTGTCTGTGTCTGCAGACATTTCCATGGACACATAACAGGCACGACTAAACACCAGAATGCTGTTTACCTTTCCCACTGAAGTGGTACCTATTTATCTACTTGCAATTTCTTGCTTTCAAACTGCTAGGTTGGCAGTAGTTGGGACAGAAATGGGATCTCACTCCATCGTGCAGTACTTGGGCTTCAAACTGCTGATCTGCCGACCTTCCAATCATCAGGTTCAGTGTCTTAACCACTTGAGCTGCTTCAGTCCCTTCAGTATAATTAAAAAACACCAAAATCCTGTCTTTGGCTGAGTATGGAGTGGGTTCTTGTATTAGTAGCTAAGATGTTCACCATGTTTTCCACTCCTCTAACTCCCCAGGTAGAGAAATAGATTAATTAGCTGTCTAGTCTCCATTCTTGCAGTATACTGGTGTTTTTCATTTCATGCTCATTTTCAAAAATACAGCTAGGCTCCCTTTTCATCATTTTTTTCCTGTCCTCATTTAAGTTTCACAGCTTTCCTCATTAGTAATATGTGCAAACACCATTAATACACTGCTTTAATGCTATCTTTTCTTGGTGAAAGAAAAAATATATCCTGCCAACTGCTTCTCAGTGACCAGTGTTTTTCCCTTTATCATATTCATTATTATCTCCTTAGCTTTGGCTTCTCTGCAGTTTTCGGGTCACTGTTATTTTTGTAAGTTACCACACTCTTAATTGTTCTACCAGTCCCTGGTAGGTCAAAGCAACTGTTGGGATTGGGATGCAGCATAATTCCAGCCTGCATTTTATCTCTTTAGTAATGCAGAATTAATGGGCAGCATCAGATGAGGCTGTATTTCTTGAAAAAGGAAACTGGATGTTTTTGTCTGATTCTGAATTGTCTGCAAAATACCATGTAGACTAGGTCTGAGACTGCTAGGACTCAAGGACTCTGTAAGTTCTGGTCAAAAGAAAGTTACCTTTCTGATCTGTGCTGTGGCTGTGAACAGATCACCTTGTGAGGAGAGTGGAAATTGATTTTTCCTAGATTTGTTGGACTGTGGCTGATATTCAATGGATTATTTTTGCCAGGTAGTAAAGCCACCTCATTGCTTTAGGTACAGCAGGCTCCTCTGAGAATTGCTCTACTTCTGAATCCTCTAGTTTTTATTCTGTGATCGGATGGGATGTTTTTCTGTAACACAGGGGTTTGTAACCTACAGCCTGCAGGCCAGACCTGGCCTGTGATGGCATATCATCCGGCCCATGAAGACAACGACCCCAGAAGCAGAAGCGGACACATTTATGACAGCCGTAAACGTACCCGCACATTCGCAAACACACCCACCGAAATTTACAACAGCATTTACGACAGGGGCGATACCACGTGTCCTGCCCCCACTCACTTTCTGAGGGAGAGTGATCCAGCCCATGTTGCGGAAAACCTTGATAACCCCTGCTGTACACACCCCAGTTCTGCTCTTCCTTAAATGGCTGCCAAGACGTCAAGGTATTTTTCTTTTGTGCCTCAATTCACACATGCAGAGGACTGGTTCCATTATTAACCTGTTTTTAAAACCACACATCTGAAGATCTGCACAAGCACCTTTTCAATAAAATAAAATTATGCTCACCCCTCAACATGCCCTTGGTGACTGAGTGCATACACCCACCCACACCACATTAATCAGGATTAAAACATAGTGGTGAAAAGCTCTGTGGCTCTGTGTTACAAATGAGGTTGCACTGTTTGCAGCTAACTCTCAGCCAATACACTTTCTTTAGTTTATCGCAGTGGTGTCATTTCAGCAAAGCATTTCAGTCTTGCCATAGGATTACCAAGCTTGATAGCAGTGAGTGTTACTATTCAACTGGGTGCCTAGTTACATATTTGTTTCTTTTTTTAATAATCATGATAGGTAAAGGTCTCCCTTGCTCAAAAGCTAGTCATGTCCAACTCTAGGGTTCAGTGCTCATCTCTGTGTATAGCCAAAGAGCCAGCACTGTCTACATATGCAGACGTTTCTGTGGACATGTGGCAGGCATGCCTAGACACTGGAGTGCATTGAACACTGTTTACCTTCCCACCAAAGTGGTTCCTGTTTATCTAATTGCAATTTCTTGCTTTCAAACTGATAGGTTGGCAGGAGCTGGGACATCGGGTATCGAACTCTGGCTTTCCAGTCTTCAAGTTCAGCATTTTAACCACTTGAACGACTGCAGTCCCCATAATCATGATATATTTTATTTATTTATTTTCACTTCTTCTCCATCATGAAACTCAAATCGATTTCCACAAGGGAGTGCCAGGTGGTCTTCCACTCAGAGACTAGGCATATAGGCTGAATATTTTAAAAAATTTCTTAACGGTTAGGGCAGTACGACAGTGGAACCAACTCTCTTGAGAGGAGGTGAGTGTTCTAACATTGGAAGCATTCGAGAGAGTTGGACAACCCTCTGTCAGATCTGCTTCGATTTGGATTCCTGAATCAAGCAGGGGGTTGGACTCGATGTCCTAAAAGGGCCCCTTGTAGCTCAGTTATTCTATGATACTCCAGTGTGCATCTGTACACCATGTCCTGACATTGCAATTAATCTAGAACAGTGATGGTGAACCTATGGCACATGTCGAAAATTGACAGGTCAGTAGTTCGAGACCGGAATGCCGTACGACAGAGTGAGCTCCCACCTCTGTCCCAGCTCCTGCCAGCCTAGCAGTTTGAAAGCAAGAAATTGCAAGTAGATAAATAAGTACTACTTCGGTGGGAAGGTAAGCAGCGTTCCATGCATTCCAGTGTCTAGTCATGCCTGCCACGTGTCCATGGAAACGTCTGCAAATGCAGACAGCGTTGGCTCTTTGGCTATAAACAGATGATCACTGAACCCTAGAGTCGGATACAACTGGCTTTCGAGCAAGGGTGACCTAGTTTACCATTCCCTACTTACTGCACAATTTGCCCAGGGCCACATAGGCTTGCTTTATTTCCATGAGGCACAGTGGTGTATCTAACTCCCAACCTTTGGCTCTGGAGTAGATGTCTAAATCACTGAGCTGTCCAGCCAGCACAATGAATACATCATGCACAAGTCATTGTCCCGTCCCCCCCCCCCGCTTCCCCTATACAGAAAGCACTGTTTGTGACAGCTCATTTTGACATGACATAATTTTACCCTGGAAAGGTAAAGAAAGTGTGTCTCTTCGGGGGGGAAATATGTTTTTAAAGAGGCCTTGACAAGGCAGTGATGGGAGATCTTCAGGGTTTTTTCCTGAGATGGTCTATTTTCCAAATGATTTGCTAAGAAGAAAAATGTAGCTTAGAGACCAGCTATCTTTTCTCTCTGAGGAATAACTGTATTCCATGCCGCAGGTGTTCTGTAAGCTCCTTATGTTTGTGGTTTTGTTTTAAAAAAGGGATACTTGGTGCATAATTGGGAAATGAATTCTTTTAAACAAAGTAGTTGTAGAGTGCATGTGCACGTGTGTGTGTGTGTGTGTGTGTGTGCGCACACACACACACACACACACACACACACACAGAGTAACATAAGGAAAGAAATAACAAAAAGTGCTTTGTTGATAAGGAATGTCTGATAAATAAGGCTATAACCACATTATTGAAGACACGAAGAACAGATTACATGATTATTCTCTTTTTTTGGCATATGCCAGCATGGGCAGATAATCAGTCTTGCAGGGTCTTTCTTTTTCATATATTTATTTAAAATGGGATCTTGGGATCCACCACCCAGAGCCATCTGAAGTATAGAGTCTGAGATGGGAGAAGTACTATGAGAATTGAGGAAAATTAATGGGATATAATCTCAAATACAACAGACATATCTCAGTTCAAATCCAAATCAAACCATTCAACATCACAGTAATTTAAGTCTACTCTCCAACCGCTGATGCAGAAGAGGCTGAAATTGACGGTTCTAGGAAGACCTGTAACACCTTTTAGAATTGACACAAAAAAGATGTTCGTATCATAAGGGACTGGAATACCAAAGTAGGAAGTAAAATTGATCCAATCTGTGAAGGGAATGTCTGGGAATGTTTATGGAACAACTGGTTGGTGTAGAATAGGAAAAGGTGGGTGTATGTTGTCATCCTGCTTATTTAACTTACATGCAGAGTACATCATGCATAATGGAGAGCTGGATAAATCACAAGCTAGCATTACAATTGCCAGGGAAAATGTCAACAACCTCAGACATGCAGATGACACCACCCTAATGACAGACAGTGAAGAAGATCTGAAGAACCTCTTCGTGAAGGTGAAAGAGGAGAGTGGCATTCGGCCCCATAACTCCCTGGGAAATAGAAGGGGAAGAAATGGAAACAGTGACAGACATTATGTTCTTGGGATCCAAGATCTTTGCAAATGGTGACTATAGCCATGAAATAAAAAGACACTTACTTCCTCTTAGGCAGCATAATAAGAATTAGAGACACCACTTTGCCAATAAAAGTCCCCATAGTTAAAGCGATGGCTTTCCCAGTAGCAGTGTATGGCTGTGAGTGCTTTACTATACAGAAAGCTGAGCGCAGAAGAATAGACACCTCCAAGTTATGGTGCTGGAGAAGGCTTCTGAGAGTCCCCTGAACTGCAAGGAGATCAAATCAGTCCATCCTAAAGGAAATCAACTTTGACTGTTCCTTAGAAGGACAGATACTTGAAGAACGAATACTTTGGCCACCAAATGAGAAGAGAGGACTCACTGGAGAAGGCCCTGTTGCTAGGAAAGATTGAAGGCAAAAGAAGTGGGTGGCAGATAGTTAGACAGCATTGTTCACACAGTTGGCATGGATCTGGGCAGAGGATGACGGAGGAGCCTGGCGTTCTGTGGTCCTTGGGGTCAATGAGGGTTGAACTCAACCGTGTGACTGAACAGCAACAGCTACATTTTGCCATAATTGCAGCACAAGGGATAATTAACTATAACTTTTAGTTACTGCTATAGTTGATGATAGCCATGTTAGTCTGTACAGGTATATCAGGCAAGATACAAAGCAAAACAAACACAGTAAAAAAAAAGGAAAATAAACAAGACAAAAATGTTACAGCGCCTTAAAGACTAACTGCTATATTTTAATGTGAGCTTTCCTGGCTCAAGTACACTTCCTCATGTCTGAGGAACTACACTTCCCAGGATTCTGTAGGATGGGGACATGTTCAAAATGATATCAAACTGCTATTCCCGTGTAGTGTAAAGGTAAATGTCACCCTTGCTCAAAAGCCAGTCAAGTCTGACTCTAGGGGGTAGTGCTCCTCTCAGTTTACAGCCAAAGAGCCAGTGCTGTCTGCATCTGCAGACATTTCTGTGGTTTTATGGCAGGCATGATTAGACACTGAAGTGCACAGAATGCTGTCAACTTTCCCGCTGAAGCAGTACCTATTTATCTACTTGCAATTTCTTGCTATTGAACTGGTCAATTTGCAAGAGCTGGGACAGATGATGGGAGCTCACTCCAGCACACAGCACTCGGGTCTCAAACTGCTGACCTGCTGCTGACCTTCTGGATGTCAAGTGCATCTCCTGTGTAGTGTAGATATACACAAAACAATTGGGATGCTGAGAACTGTAGGGCTATGTTGAGCTGAGATGCTCTTGCCTGTAGCCTGGCTCTTTTTGCAACCCAGTGGACCACCGAACACCAGGCTCCTCTGTCTTCTGCCATCCTCCAGCCCAGCCACATCTACACCCATCACATCAACAATTCCATCCATCCACCTCATCCTCTGCTGCCCCCTTCTCCTTTTGTCTTTGATCTTTCCCAGCATCAAGGCCTTCTCCAGTGAGTCCTCTCTTCTCATTTGGTGGCCAAAGTACTTGAGCTTCAGCTTCAGTATTTGTCCTTCCAAGGAGTAAGGGTTGATTTCCTTTAGGATTGACTGATCGATCTCCTTGCAGTCCAGAGGACTCTCAAGAGTCTCCTACAGCACCACAGTTCAAAGGAGTCTGTTCTTCTGCGCTCAGCCTTCCTTATGGTCAAGCTCTCACAGCTGTACATTACTACTGGGAAGACCATTGGTTTAACTATGCTGACTTTTGTTGGCTTAAACCTTATGTGAGCCAGCAGGTCTTGTTTCATAAGGGTTATAAATGTCCATCTTGATAAAAACTGTCAAGTATTCCCCTGAAAGGTGGCTGTCATCAATCCATTGAAGTAGATACAGTACTGTTTTTCTGATGCATTTTCCCAAGGTTTCTTGCTTATTTTAATTTTATTGTTTGAATGGTTATAAATGTTACCCTGGTTTTAATGTTTTGAGAGAATAGAGACGTCTATGCAGTGGAATAAATACACGATGCCATGCAGTTTTCGCCACTGCGTCACTTTTTCTGGTTTGTGTTCTGCAGGTCTTGGATTCTGATCCTGTGGACCAGACCCAAGAAGTGGAAGAGGATTTGGGTCTCCTTTATGACAGCCTTGAGGAATGCAACAACAGTGACAGCGGCCCTGAAATAGAGGATAATGAAAGCGTCCACAGCACTCCCAAGCCTACCCTGAGGTAAAAGTTGACACTAGCCCTGCCGCCTCTGGCTTCACAGGTTGTAAACAGCAGAACTTTCTGTGCTGCTATTGTTTCTGTCTGTGTTCCAAAGAGCCACATATTCCATCCCAAAGATAAAAACAATCGCCTTATTTGCAGGATTTTTGCAGCACAATCCTGGATAGGAATCCTGGGAAGTAAGCCCTTTCATGAGACTTCTAAGCAAGTGGATTCAGGATTGTAGCTTTTGTTTTAATGTTCCTACAACTGGGCTCTTTGCCGGTGTTCTGACACCAGGGTGTGAGCTGATGATATATGAGACACGGTTACTGAGGTTTTGGTTCATTCACTGCGGAAAAAGGCATGTTTGGGGCTATAAAGTAGCTGGGCAATAGATGGTGATAACTCAAGGCTGACCTTGAATTTGACAAGCTGATGGAGAGCCTTGCTTAAGCTCCAGCAGACCGGCAAGGATGGATGGACCATCAGAGTGCCTTAACTGAGGAGAGCTGGGCTACATAAGTCACTTGTCCTAGTCATCTGTCCTTCAATACCAGGCCTCAGATTTGCATTGTGCAGGAAGGAGGACATGAAGGGGCAGGGAGAGAATGGCTGCCTGCTAGAGGAGAGTTTGGGTTGTCCATGTTTACATAGGTTCTGTTCCAGAGGGCCAGCCATGGTCCTCAGGCCAATCTGAGAGGCAGAAGACATGGGCTTGTTTATTTATGCACTCATGTCCTTGCATTTTGCTCTGAAAGAGGTGGAAAGGCCAGAGCTTAATAGCAAAGCATCTGCTTTGCCTGGATGACATTCTTGGGGAGAAGTAAAATTCCTGTCTGCAACTCTGAGGATCCACTAACACACAGGTTCCCAACCTTTTCATGCTGTGGGCCAGACTACCCCCCCCCCCGGACAGTTGAGCAGGCCAGTCACGTTGTCCCCTGCGCTGTAAATGCTGCTATAAATGCATTTCTGACAGCTGCTGGTGTATTTATGACAGCGTTTATGGCAGACGTGAGCATGTTTGTGCAGGTGCATTTTACAGCTGTTGTAAATGCATCCGCTTCCGGTAGCGGCAAGGACAGAAGTGGGCCACATGAAATGGTGTGGCTGGCTGGGTTCAGCCCATGGGCTGTAGGTTGGCCACCCCTGCACTAGCAGTTGTGTCAGACCCAATGTGAGGCAGCTTCCTAGATTCTTGTGCATCTCTTCCGATCCTGGACATTTCACTCTTCTCAAAAAGAGTCCCACAGAGCTAAAAAAAATTGAGGTTTGGAAGTGTCAAGCAATTGGACAGCCTCCCATTTAAAAAAAAGATATGGAGGAAGCTAAAGACATCTTCCTCAGTCCATCGGCCTGCAATACTGGCAAGTTAAGACTACCATCATCCCCAGCATATGTTGGGGTTATAGGAGTTGAAGTGTAACCCTTTTGTTGGAAGGGGGGGTTGTGTTGGGAAAACAGGGCTTTCTTTCTTAGGAAGAAACATTCCTAAGCTGTGATGGGTGAGGATGGAAACGTGATAGAGCAGTGATGGAGAACCTTGGCACTCCAGATGTTCTTGAACTTCATTTCCCAGAAGCCCCGATCAGCAGGAGTGCTGACTTGGGCTTCTGGGAATTGAAGTCCAACAACACATGGAGAGCTAAGGTTTGCCATCACTGTGATAGGGACTTATAAAAGGATCTCCTACAAAGTCCACTTGCCCTTCCTCTGCTATTGTAGATCTGCTGCTGAAGCATCCTTCACTGATGCAAAATGGGGAATGGGTGGTGGTTGACCTACAGCTCTGAGAATCCCATAGACAGCCAGCCCATGGCCTGAAAAGTTTGGGAACCCCTGCTCCAGACACTGTCCAAAAAACGTCTCACCAAGGAGGATCTGCAGTCTTGTGATGCAGCCTGTCCTGTTATCAAACAGCTGAGTAATGTCATCATAACATTTAATTACAATCCCCTGTATGTGATTTGACTCCCTTGGTTTGAAGTGTTGTTTTCAGGACATGTTTGCCCCATAATCCATGTGTTAGGCTTTCACGTACAGTATTTGAAGATGGTTATCATATCACCCTCCTTGGGCATTTTCACTCAAGCCAGGGGTCCCCAACCTTTCTTTGGCCATGCCCCACCTAAGCATCTCTAAAATCCTGATGCCCCACCTGTGACATATAATTCTTAATTATTCAAAAAGTGAACTCCTATCCACGTGGAGGAAGCCTAAAATGCCCTTCACTGTTAATAATTCATTCTCAAATTGCCCCTCTTAAAAATCACATTGCCCCTCTCCCCCCCCCCCCGGTAGTGTGTGTGCCCCACTTTGGGAACCACAACTCTAGGCCAAGCATACCTAGGTCTTTCTGTCTTTGCCCATGGGATTTGCTCACCATGCTCCTCAATCTTTACTGCCAGTGTCTGGTCTATGAAATGCATTTGTTTGAAGCGGTTGGCATCAGCCATTGGATATTATTAGGGAAACGCTCTTGTTATAGTTGCCAGTTGATAAGATTTCTGTTCCGCAACAGAGTGATTATGTTTTGGTTGAAGACAGCCTCTATTTATGAGCCTATAAGAAGTTCTCCTTGCCATTTCTTGTTATTAGGTTGCATCTATTGTTACCTCCAACACTTGCTCAAATGCCTCAGGAACTGGTTCAGAAAGAATGGTCATCTTACAGCAGGAGCAATATTATAGAATTTAATCCTAGCCTTTTACGGCCATAGTGCAAAAACCAGTGCAATTATTAGTCCTAATCCACTGTGCAATTTGGTTCCCTGATGGTACCTAACTAGTTTAAAATCCAGCTGAAGCCTGGAGCCACGGAAGATCCCTTTATCTTTACCTCTTAGCTCCTTGCTTCTTAGAGTATTTGACAATAGCATAGCAATCACACTTATATACCGCCCCATAGCCCTTAGTTCACTCTCTGGATAGTTAGAGACCTAAGTGCTGCACAACAAACTGAGCTCCTGTCTCTGTCCCAGCTCCTGCCAACCTAGCAGTTCAAAAGCAAGAAATTGCAAATACATAAATCGGTACTACTTTGGTGGGAAAGGTAACTGTGTTCTATGCACTTTGGTGACCAGTCATGCCTGCCTCCAAGGAAACATCTGCAGATGCAGACAGTTAGGACTCTTTGGCTGTAAACGGAGAAGAGCACCACACCCTCGAGTCCAATACAACTGGCTTTCCAGCAAGGGTGACCTTTATCTTTTTGCCCCATAGTGTTTAGAGTGTTCTTTGGGCAGTTCACAAGGTAATTTGCATTTTGTCCCCAACATGTTAGATACTCATTTTACTGACCCCTGAAGGATGGAAGGTTGAGTCAACCTTAACTGCATCAGGATTGAACTCACAATGTTTTGACTTAAGCACTGTGCCAGTAAGGCTCATAGTATTTCTGGAAGATGTTTTCATTTTATGAATCCAGGCCTTAAATGTGGAATTTTATTTTGTGGGGGGTTTGAGACAATAACTTCCTTTTGAAGCCTTTGATTTCCCATTGGTTCTAGAGGCTTCCAAATGGAGTGTCCCTGCTGTATTACACTAAAAAAATATGAGATAGCTGCATGTGTCTGAGCATCCTGTAAAATTCTGTGAATGGAGAGTGTGTTTGCAGTAAAATTTAGTCTGGGAGCATACCCTGTCAGAGAGGAAAAGGGAGAACAAATTTGCACTGCCTTTTGTTTAGTAGTCTTAGTACCTGGGAGCCAGTCTGGCCAGATTATCCTGCTATGGTAATAGAGTAGACCATTAACTAACTTGACAACCCTGAGGACAAAGAGCCGTGGGTGACAAAGTCCACAAGGAAGGGTGATGGTCCCCAAGTGGATGAAATCCCACTTGAATCCATCTTGATGGAGAGCAGCAACTCTATCACTCCTGGCCTGGAACCGATGAGGACTTTGTGTGCCAAAAGGGCTGAGGACCAGAAAGTGACTCATGGAACTGGATCAGTGGTATGGGTGTCACACTGTGATGCAGAAGGATGGAAGGCCACTGCATTATATTCTCAGGACACTCTTCATGGTTGATCGCCAATATTCGGATACAGCATTTGAAGGAGTACCTGGGAGCATTTGGTTCTTGGTATCTTGTGACTAATTATTCCCCACCATCCCCTGTTTCCAAAACTGCATTTTGCTTCTCTAGAATAGGGCAGGCAACACCTAGGCAGGAGGCTGCAAGCAAGCAGTCACCAATGTCTTTGCACAGGGGTGCCCAAACTACAGCCCGTGTGCCGGATCCAGCCCCTGATGCCAATTCTTCCGGACCGCATTGCCCACGTCACTCCTATGGGCTCGATGAATTGGTGTCAGGGGCTGGATCTGGCCCATGGGCCATAGTTTGGGCACCCCTGGTTTAAGCAGAGAAAATGGCAGCCTAAAATCTATCTCATCCTGTTGCGAAACAGATTGCAAGGCATGTTTGACTTTGGCTTCTGGTGGGAGGAACCACGTGACCAGCCCACTGAACCATGTGACCAGCCCACAGCCTGAAAAGTTTGGGCACCCCGTCTTAGCAGCTCCCCATAGCTCAGTGGGTAAAAGCACTGTGCTTGAAGACTGAAAGGATGGGGTTTGATTCCTCAAGAGCTGCACGATCTGGGACATAAAAGGAGCCTCATTCAGGCGTCCCCTACAAAAATCTCTGACACGAAAACGCACACACACCAATGTCTTTTTCCTCCCCACCAAAGCCATTGATGTCAAATTTCTGCTTCCTTGTTTGAAAAACCTTGTTCCTTGGGAAGGAGAGATTGTTTTCCTCTTTAAGGCATAGAGAGGCCCTTTGCTCTGTGACATCCTTTCTCTGCTACGAGTCAATGTAACTTTTTTTTTATCCCTCTACTCACCAGGAACAGACCCTTCCCTACCTCGGGTTGACCCTCCTGCCTTTCCAGCATTCACACACACACACACACTTTCCTTTGCGGTGTCACAAGGCCAAGGCTGTGGTGATGGGTTTGCTTACAGGGTTCCAGGAAGCAGGCGCTGGGGAGGGGTTTTGCACTGGGTGACTGATGGTGCTTTCACTTCTCCCTCACTTTTCTTTCTGTCCGTCTCTGTCTGTCTGTCTGTCTGTCCATCTGTTTCTTCTGCAGGCGCTTCTTTGAGGGCGTCTCTCACTCTGGTTCCCAGACTGAGATCAGTAGTCTGCACGGCCCGAAGGGGCAGGAGCGAGAGTCGGTCAGCCCTGTGAGTTGTTACTCCTCCTCCTCCTCCTCTTCTTCCCCTTTCTGCTTTGGAGCTTGGAGAAGTTACTTTTTATTTTATTTTTTGGAACAACAGCACCCACAGCAGTTCTTCCCAGCCATCAGCCCAGCCATGGTCCTGTTGGCTGGGGGAGATTCTGGCACCTGTTAGCTCCAAAGGTCACTTCCCCAAGGTCTTTTCTGCCTGGGCTTTCCCCCCGGAACTTAGGTGCTATCACAAACCGCACATGCTCTATTCCAGGGGTGCCCAAACTTTTTGGGCCGTGGGCCGATCATGTGGTTCAGGGAGCCGGTCACTAAGGCCCAGGGCCGGGTGCGGCCCCTGACGGCAATTCATCCGGCCCGTGAAGCCCTCGTCACTCCTGGAAGCAGAAGTTAAACACACCCATACAGGCGCGTTTTACTTCCTCTTCCAGGAGCGATGAGGGCTTCGCAAGCTGCATGAATTGTCGTTGGGGGCCGCACCTGGCCCCCGGGCCTTCGTTTGGGCACCACTGCTCTATTCCTTTCTCCTTTCTCTTGTCTTTCCTGGGAAAGTTGATTTCTTCCCCTGAGTAGGATCAGTGAGTTAGAAGCAGGCCAACAGTACATGCCTGATGCTCAGCCTGGGTCTCCGTGGGCCTTACAGTTTGGGAGGGTGAGTGGTTTTGACCACACACTGTCATGGGTTGCCTTCATCTCCTTCTAGCGCCCTGGTTTGTGTGAAAGCAAAGCATATCTTCCAAGGGATTGTTATTGACCCCACTCTCTTTGGAAAGAACCATCTTCAAATTGTCCCTTCCTTGGGAATACTTGCATTTCGAATGCTACTCATCTGGTATCCCCTTCCCTATTTCCCATCCTTTGCCTGCTTTCCTTCCTCCACTTGCCTAGGGAGAAGCAGAGAAGCGGAAAATGGGTGTCCCCCGTGCTCAAGACGAGGCTGCCGTGGAAACCACAGCTATGGTGAGTGTGGCATTCTTCGCAAAATTCTGGGGGTACAAAGAAAGAGACTCCTTATGCAACGCCCACCTTGTGCCAGCTAATATTTCTCACACTAGGCCAGGCAAAAAGAACTACAGAAACCAGAGGTGACTTCATTTTGACTGTTTCATGTCTGGCCCTAGACATGGAAGAAAAAGAAGCAAAGTTCTGGAAAGGTCCTCCCCGCCCCGATTGCAGCCTTGAGAATCCACAGTCACTCTGCTGGTTGAGAGATTCCAGGGGTGGAGGTGGGGGGATAGTCCAAAAAGTAATTTCTCCAACCTGCAGCTCCTATTGGACTCTTTTGGGACCCAAATATTCTATCTACCACCACCACCCCAACCTCGCAGTACATATGAACGTAGGAAAAGCTACTTTTCTATTTGTCTCCTAGCAGAAGTCTATACATTTTTATTTTGTGCTTCTAGTCCAGGGGTGCCCAAACATTTCAGGGTGTGGGCCAGTCACGTGGCTCCTCCCTCCGGAAGTGGAAGTAAAACGCGCCTTGCAATCTGTTTTGCAACTGGATGAGATGGAATTTAGGCTGCCATTTTTTCTGCTTAAGCCAGGGGTGCCCAAACTACGGCCTGTGGGTTAGATCTGGCCCTTGACACCAATTCACCACACCGCCCTCGTCACTCCATATGGGTGCATTTTACTTCCGCTTTCAGGAATGACTAGGACATTGTGGGCCAGATGAATTGGCATCAGGAACCGGATCCAGCCCATGGGCTGTAGTTTGAGCACTCCTGTTCTAGTCACATCCACTTTAGGACATGCCTTTGAACTGATAACTTCCCAAAGGTCCTGTAATTAACAGTTCTGCTCAGGTCTTGTAGACTAAAGGCCACCTTCACCCTTTATTAAGTCTATCTCTTGTTTGCTTTTTCCTATTGCCTTTCACCTTCCCAAGCAGTATTTTTTAGAGTTGATTCCCACACCGGTTCCCCTTTTGCTCTGGCAAGCAGCAAGTAGTTTAATCATGGGAGCAGGGATGTCTTTGGGTCAGCAGTCCACATTTTGTGCTGAGCAAGAGGGAAGAGGACCCTGCCCTTTTTAAGGACTTTTCTGCTCTTAAACTTTAATCCAAAGATTACCCATAGCTGTCTGTCTTAGCTGCTTGTGTTGCTAAATTAAACCATAGTAAGGCAGTACCGTGCATGGCTGAGCCTTTGGCAGCCCAAGGACAGAGAGAGATGTCATATTTGAAGCTGTGCTTCTCACCTTTATTTATACCCAACCTGTCTCTCTGTCAAAGAATCTGAGTTCTACTGTGATAGAAACAAAAACACAATTTTTTTTCCTGACAAGGACATCTATAGCAGGGGTGCCCAAACTATGGGCGCGTTTTACTTCCACTTCCGGGAACAACAAGGGTGGCACAGACCAGATGATTTGGCATTGGGTGCCAGATCTGGCCAACAGGCCGTAGCTTAGGGACCCCTGCTATAGATGTCCTTATCATACGGCACATTTTACTTCTGCTTCTGGGAAGTGACATGGACGGTGTGGGCTCGATGAATTGGGATTGGGGGCCAGATCTGGCCCACAGACCATAGTTGGGGGGAGGCTGATTTAAGCAGAGAAAATTGCAGCTTAAAAGCTATCTCATCCTGTTGCAAAACAGATTGCAAGGTGTGTTTTTTACTTCCGCTTCTGGTGAGAGAAACCATGTGACCGTCCTGCCAAACCATGTGACTGGCCTATGGCCCAAAAAGTTTGGGTACCCCGATCTGTAACTTTACATGGTTGTGATTTTTGGATTGGCAGCCATTTTAGTCCGTGCAGACATATCAGACAAGAAACAAAAACAAAACAAAAAGAACGGCAGTACACAGGAAACTGTTTCAGATCATTTCAGTCTGCTCGGGCACTCTTCACAGGTTTGAAAGTTGCTGTCCTGGAGAATAAATTGTAGAGCGAGAATCCAAAGGGAGATAGCTGAGATAAAATACAGTAATACCTCGGATAACGTTTACATCGGATAACGCTAAAATCGGATAATGATGCAATATTTTGTAAAAACATTTGTATCTGATAATGGTCTGTTAGCGTTATCCAAGGTAATCGTTCATAGCGGCGGTATGGCTGGGAAGCCAAACAGGGACTCCCCGTTCGGCTTCCCAGTCACCCTGCAGCTGCAGGCGCAGGGGTTCCCTTCACAAGCAAAGGCCTATCTCAGCATCGGATAGCCCTTTGCTTGCAAAGGGAATGCGGTTTCCAATGTCCCCCCCCCCCTACCCAGGCGGTGCTGCAAGGCAAATGTCAGGGTTCTTTCCCCGACACTTTGCCTTATCGCAGCGTCCAGGTAGGTCGGGGGAAAACAGAAACAGTGCAGATCGGGTCCCCCAACTCCCCAGAGGCGGGAGGGGCGGCGGAGAGCCCAAAATGGGCAGAAAAAACTCCATCTTGATTGAGTTTTTTTCCTCCACTTCGGGCTCTCTGCCACCTCTGGGGAGGTTGGAGGACCTGATCCGTGCTGTTTATGACGTCCCCCGACCTACCCGGGCACTGTGATCTCAGTGCGTGCTTGGCACTTGGGTTGTGGGGGTCAGACGGGGGGACGCCCCAATTCAACCCCCAATCCAAGCGCTGATCGCTTGCTGCGATCCATGCTTGGAATCCCCACTGCCCATTCCAAAGAGGCAGGTGGATCGGCCCCCTGTTCCCTTTCCTCTTCGGAAAGAGAACAGGGCTTTTTTTAACGTTATGCAATGCATTGATCGCACAACATTAAAAACCACATAACGATGAGATTTTTAGAACCAAGTCTCATCGTTATCTGAGGTACTAGTGTATATGCATACACCTCAACAAATTAAACACTAGCCTAATGGGATTCTGGGCCATGTTTCACTAGTTCAGTGATGGCAAACCTTAGCATTCTATGTGTTCTGGAACTTCAATTCCCAGAAGCCCTGATCAGCAGGAGTGCCAAGTTTTGTTATCACTGCACTAGTGTGACTGTTCAAGTGCTCAACTGTATGGCCAAGAGGTCTTTGTCAATCTGCAGTGAGTCACAGCTAGTTATGGGAGCCTTATACAGATACCAAGAGGATTCTGACACTTGTGTTGTATCTAAACTACTTTGGTGTCCTACTGATGGTATGTCCATCAGTACTTAAGGACCACTCATCTGGATGATGCTTCATTCTTCTTCATGGTCTCATTCTCTGAAAGTTATATGGAGAGCAAAAAATGTTGGTGGGAAGAAAGATTCTTTGTCTGGTGAGGCAGCCATTGTGTTTCAAGACCTTCTGTTGTGAGGATTGTGGGAGAGGCATATGTCAGGTAGCATTTTCCCCCAACATGCTGGGTCCCCATTTTACTGACCTCAGAAGGATGGATGGCTGAGTAAACCTTGAGCCCTGGGCAGGATCCAACTCACAACCTTTTGGTTGCAGTACAGCATTTTAACCACCATACCACTCTATAACATTCTCATAGAACTCAAAACCAAACCAAAGACTTATTCCACACTCTTAATACTTCTTGCTTATTTCCTAGGAGCTGGAAGCAGATGAATCCTGCCCTGGAGGACTTCCTGAGACAGTCTTGAAGGAGAGCAGTGTGGACAGGCTAGCCCAGCTGAGCAACATAAGCAAGCCAGAGTTGCCAGCTACTGTTTCCCCCAGGTAAAGCTTTGACTTCCTCCATGGCCTTGGGTCAAGTGTATCAGAGTAGAAACTATGTTGGCTTCACAAGTGAGAAGTCTGGATGTGAGTCCATGGTCAGCTGTATGATTATTATTTCTGATGGTGTGGACTGAGGGAGTTGTCTTTTGGTTTAACTTACTTTGCTGGTAGGGTCATTCTGTAAAGAGAAAGGCATGGTGTAAAAAATCTTGGGGAAACATTGGTAATTCTTTTCTAGTTAGCAGAGTATAAAGCAAAATGAACCTGCATCAGCCCTGAGAAAATTGAAGAGAATAGCTCAAGTTTCAGATTTGACCAGCCCCCTTTAGTTATCTCAATTATTAGCATTTTATAGAGTAAGAGTTGGTCTAAAATACTTACAGTTGCAACCAGTAATTACAAATAGAAGAATTAAAGGAATAAAAGAGGAAGGATCTCTCAGCTGTATGTGAGAGACCAAGAGCCTTTATGTGACCACATGGTCAGGGCTTAATAAGAGAAAAGGAGATAACAAAGGAAGCAAAGGGTATAAACAGGAAGTAGAGAACAGGGCTTTCCCTCAAATCCTAGAGGTGGGAAAACTTTACTGATTAGTTAGTGGCAAAAAACAGACAGTCACTTAAGCCAGCAAAGGTCCCTCCCACTTATGCCCAGTATTAGTAAGGATGCAAGATCGCCGTTATCCTGACATAAAATAGATAGATCAGTAGATAGAGAGATAGTAGAGAGATCGCGATAAAAGTAAAAAAAAAATTAAAAGGGGGGTGAGTTGGAAGCAAAATTTTAATTCATTTTAACTTAATTCAAGTGGAAACCATGAAGAATATCTCCCCAGATGATATTCCAGTCTTAATTTGGCACACAAATAATAAAACTTGAGATGGAGAAGAGAAGTGGTTGAATTTACAAAGCAGAATTTAATACAGGCCGCCTCCCATGTCTCTGTGGGGTCTGGTACATTGAGAGACCTATCTCTGATATCTGAAACTGCAGAAAATATTGAGCCTTATATTTTACATTGTAGAGGGTGGCTTCTAGTGGCAGGATCTGGTAACAGAAATACATATACAGTACAGTACTGTATTAGGTATTTCAGGATTATTTTGAATATTTTTGACCCACGCTTAACTGAAACCTGCAAGTATGAGGGGGGCCTCTCTCTCTCTCTGTCTCTCACTCACACACACACACACATTCTCATTCTTAGTGCTGGTTTTGTGAGTGGTGGCAACTTGTATTTCCTCAGTAATCAAGTAAATTTCTTCTCTGGCAGCCCTTATCCCTTGTCTCTTGTTGACGTTCCCTTATTACCTTTCAGCAAAGCTGAGAACAAGCAGCTCTGGCGCCCCCGCAGCATGTCTGTCAAGGACCGGCAGAACTCTAAATGCCACAATGACCGCACGGGCAGCCTGGACAGTGAAAGTTCCCCAGACTCACGGCAAAACACCCAGGTGAGACTGCTGGAGGGAAGGCTCACTGGGGCAGGGAGCTTTCCTCCCCAAGACTCAGTCACTCTTCTGGGAGGGGCAGTGTTCAGAGTGCAGACCCCAAAAGACACAACATTTTGTAGCTTCTTGATTCACAGAGAGGACACACAGGGTCTTTTTTATTTTGGGGTCCTCAGGATTCTGTTTAGTATAGACTACATAAGAGTTTTAAAAGTTGCTTTTTCTGCTGCTGCTGTTCCAGGTGCCCCGGAAGTCTGTGTATGACCAGCTCAACCAGATCCTGGTCTCTGATGAACAGCTGCCAGAGTGCATCATCCTTGTGAACATTACCGAGTGGCAAGGCCAGGTAAGAATCTTTACAGCTAGGTGTGTCTTGCCTGTGGAATGCATCCCATCCAAAGAGGACCTCCCAGCTTCCTCCTCTAATAAGGCTGTGAAAGACAAGGAAGCGGGTGTTTGCAGAGTCCCTGTGCCAGAAGAAAGAGCATGCCAGATCTGGCCAACGTCCAGTATTCACTTTACACATCAGCCATCTTGTAGTCTCTGCCAAGCAAGAGTACAATGATAACACCTTGTCCCTCCTTGTCGTCAACGTTAAGTGAAGCTGTGCAGTTTCTAGATACTTTATTGGTCTGAGTGAGAGCCAAGAAACTCAAGCCCAACAAGATGGACACTCTGTGATTCAGTGTTTCTCTTCTTTGGCAGTGGTTCTGGGTGGGATTGCGTGTCCCAGAAGGAGCAAGTAATACTCATGGATCCAAAGAAACATGGTGGCTTGGAATACACTAAGGCCAACTTTGGTTGGACCACTAGAAACAATCTATTCTTGACAGAAGCAATCAGGCCAGAGGCGTAGCTACCGCCGTATCTGCCGTATCAATTATACGGGGGCCCCGGGCCACGGGGGCCCCCAACGTGCGTAAACAAAACAAATCTTTACCCTTCCTAAGGGCCCCCAAACAAATTTTATACGGGGCCCCGCCAAGGCACGCTACTCTTCTGAATCAGGCCACAGAAATTCATGCACTTGTAAATTCCCATGCAGATTATTACAATTATTCCACACAGATCTGTCCTTGAAGACAGTGTGGAAGCTGTGGCCTGTGCAATATTATACAGCAGCAAGGCTTCCAACAGGAGTATCTTTCATACCCCATAAGACACCAGCTGTGCGAGAACTGTGATGGCTGCCAGTACTGAGGTCAAGATGTTGACAATGACTTTCAAAGGAGGGAGCACTTCTATCCATATAGATCAGTGTCTCCCAACCTTTGGTTTTTGGACGTCAATTCTACAAAGCACTGATCAACCAATGTACTGACTTAGGCTTCTGGAAATTGAATTCCCCCCATGGGGCCCACGTTGGGAACCACTGATCTAGATATAAGCCTGAACATTAGGAGGAGAAAAGCTGCTCTGTGACTCACAATGGAGAGCAGTGCAGTGGATGACTCTGGGCAACTGCGTCTCTAGGGAGGGCATCCCCTCCCACCATTGCATGGCTCAGCTGAGGGAGGCAAGCTGGGCAAAATGGCACCATGTTACCCCATTCAGCATAGGAGTGGTTTGTTTGTTTGTTTGTTTTGGGGGGCTTTGGTGGATTAGTGGTTAAGACGCTGAGCTTGATGACCAGAAGGTCGGCAGGTCCTCAGTTTGAGACCTGAGTGCTGCACAATGGAGTGAGATCCCATCATTAGTCCCAGCTCCTGCCAACCTAGCAGTTCGAAAGCAAGAAATTGCAATTATTTAAATAGGTGCTGCTTTGGCGTGAAAGATAACAGTGTTCTGTGTGCCAAAGTCATGCCTGCCACATGCCCATGGAAATGTCTGTAGACGCAGATAGCACTGGCTCTTTGGCTGTAAACAGAGATGAGCACTGAACCCTAGAGTTGGACACGACTGAATTTTGAGCAAGGGAGACCTTTGTTTATTACAGTGTATATCATGCTCATCTGAGATACTCTCCCACTCTGGGTGACGTACATTAGATTAAAAGATTTTTCTTTATTATTAACATTTGTGGTTTTCCTTCAGCTTTTAAATAATCACCTAGAATTAGACGTATTAAAAGGTCATAAAATGCACTGTAGAACACATTATGGATGAACTACTACTCAACTCAGCTTGACATTAGCTTGATATTTACAGAGCTCTCTAGAGAAAAACTTGCTTATCTTTCAAATGTTTCTTCCTGACCTATACTGTTAAGTGTCGTCTCCTTTTACATTTTCTGCTCACTTTTTTGTGTTAAACAGCAATTCCGTTTTTCACAAGTTTTGAGCTGCTCCTCAGAAATGTCAGGTCTCTTTTCTTTTTGTCCTGAATGGTAATCTCTGCTCAGGCAGAACTGCACCAAAGTGGTCTGGAGGCCGACCTGAAGTCATCTAAGGCAGGAGGGGTCCCCAACCTTTCCCGCACCATGGACCGGCTTCATGCCGAACAACCTTTCAAGGGACTGGCAAGTGGGGGTGGTGGGGTCAGACAGTGCAGGCACACAACAAAGAGCACAATGTGCACAGGAGGAAGGAGGAGACCCGCTGCAGCCCAAAAACAAGGAGGAAGGCCCCAAACGCCCACCAGCCACACCACCCGACTCAGGCAATGAGGGATCACACTGCCCACAGGCGGGGGGCGGGGGGCGGAGACCTGTCACAGTTAAGCAACATGGAGGAGAGCCTGGACTGGTGATTGGGGATCTAAGGGACTGATCTAAGGGACTGGGCAGCCAGTGAGTTGGGACACGGGGGGAGTTCCAGACAGAACTTTGGGAGTTCCAGAGTCATATTGCCTTCTGTTCTGGAGATGATATGTAGCCACCATGGGCAGTGACCACTAACCGTATAATCTTCCACTAGTTAAAGTTATCCATGTTGGTCGCTATCAGGGAGTCTCGTGGATTCATTAAGTTGTTGAGTGTATTTGTAAGACACTGTTGTGTATTTGTAAGATACTGTTGTGTCTTTCCCACTCCATGTTTTCTTTTCTTTTTTTGTACTGGCAGTATCTGTACGATCAGCTCCAGGAACACAAGCAACCCATCGTCTCCACCTGCTCCATGGCGGATGTCCAGGCTGCCTTTAACACGATTGTTTCTCGCATCCAGAGATAGTGAGTATGGGCTGAGAGGCAGCAGTAGACCCAGTGGCAAGTGTCATGCAGTGGTTTACTAGGAGTAACCCTTTGGGGTTTCTAAGGAAGCCACCCTTTGTTTCATTCTCCAGGGTAAGAACTCTCTCTTGGTTTGATCCAATATTTACCAATATGGCACCTCTGAACATGTTGACCTAAAGGGCTCATGATCCCTAACCAACATTGTTATTTACTGAAATACAGTCCAGGCAGGAGGGCACCCTTTTGTGAAAGATTGACTTGATTTATTCGCTGGTGATCTCTAGGATTACCAGCCAGTAAATCAATCCAAACTTCAGTGCATAATGACCAGAAGGTCAGTAGGTCAGCAGTTCAAGACCTGAGTGCTGCACAATAGAGTGAGAGCCTGTCATCTCTTCCAGCTCCTGCCAACCTAGCAGTTTGAAAGTAAGATATTGCAAGTAGATAAATAGGTACTGCTTCAGCAGGAAAAGTAATAGCATTCTGTGCACTCCAACATCTAGTCATGCCTGCCACAAGACCATGGAAACGTCTGCAGATGCTGGCTTTTTGGCTGTAAATGGAGATGAGCACAAAACCCTATAGTTCTGTGATAATGAACCTTGGCACTCCTATTGTTCTTGAACTTGAACTACCAGAAGCCCAAGCCAGCACTCCTGCTGCTCAGGGCTTCTGGGAATTGAAGTCCAAGAACATCTGGAGTGCCAAGGTTCACCACTGCTATAGTTGGATAGGACTGGCTTTTGATCAAGGAAGACCTTGACCTTTACTGATCTCTAGGCCAGAGAAGCAGTGAGGAGGCTACACTTAATGGGTGGGGAATTCTGGAGTTGGGTCCTACAAATTAGCTTTTCCAAGGTCTGATCTAGGCTACAAGAAGAGGTGTTGAAGTGACCGTCCTTTGGTTTTGTCCTCCTGGAGTTGCAGTCCCACAGATGTCTCTCTGCCTTGTTTCTTTCTCCGACAGCTGTAACTGCAATTCCCACATGCCTCCCCCAGTGAAAGTGGCTGTGGCAGGCGACCAGAGCTACCTGAGCGTCGTTCTCCGCTTCTTTGTAGAACAGCTGGCCAGCAAGACCCCCGATTGGTTCAACTACCTCCGTTTCCTCGTGGTGCCCTTAGGTGAGGATCAGAGCTGGAAGAAGACCAGCTTTTCTTCTGAAATGAGAACCCTTTTTGTTCATTGATAAATTAGCCAGTTAGGTTCAATCCCGATGTCCTCAGAGGCCAATTATTTTATTTTATGATGTATTTGTTGGTGATGGGTTTTGATTTACTGTGGGTATTGTTGTTATTTGCTTTCTGCTTGTTGACCACCCAGAGTGGGATAACACCCAGATGGGCAGTATAGAAATTCAGTAAATAAATAAAATAAATTCATGGGACTCCCTTCTCAAACATCCCAATTGGTAAAAAGAAAATGTGGGCTACAGAAGAGACATTTGAAGTAGGATTTTGTATGTGAGTTCTCTTTCTCCTTCCTTTTCTCCACTTCTCTCAGTTGTTCAGCCTTTTGCCGTTGTTTGTTAAGAAGAGGACAGGAAGGTTTGATCAGCCTGTATTTTATCTGTGTCTTTTTAATGTTCTTTCGGTGTCTTTAACTCTGTGTCCTTTCCAGGTTCCCACCCACTGGCCAAGTACCTTGGTTCTGTGGATAACAGGTACAGCACCTTGTTCCTTGATGCTGCCTGGAGAGAGCTCTTTAGTAAACTCGAACCTCCAAATTCAGGTAATTGGCTTGTTGAACGAGGCTGCAAAGAGCTCAGATAGGGATGTTGGGGGGAGAGGAAAATACATCTGAGAGCCCCTTTGGCCTCAGTGATCCCAACGTTTGGCCTTTGCGATGTTTTAGACTTTTGTCCCTAGAACCCCTGACTGTAGACTGTTCTGTCCAGGGGTGAGAATCATAGAAGCACAGAGTTGGAAGGGGCCTATGAGGCCATCGAGTCCAAAGCCCTGCTCAATGTAGGAATCCAAATCAAAACAGATCTGACTAGTGGCTGTTCAATTCTGGGAGTTAAAGTCCAAAGTTGAAGCTTCTGGGAGTTGAAGTCCAAAACATCTGGAAGACAGAGGTTTTAAGAACTACCAGTCCCAACGTTTTTGCCCATCTCCCTCTAGACACAGTGGACATCCCTGGTCGGATTGCCCAGTTCATTGCAGGTGCCAACGTGTCTCACCAGCTGCCCATTTCTGAGGCTATGTTAACCTACAAGCAGAAGAGGTAAGAAGGCATTCATTCATCCCTCCTTACGTTGCATGTGTGTGTTCCGTCATTCACAATCAGACATACACAAGGACAGACACACATTCAGCTCAGTAAAGATGTAGCCACTTGGACCTGAGTTCTTCTCCTCCAGGGAGTCAGTCTCTCTTCTCCCTCTTGGCCACATCTCCATATTTACACAAAGAGGGAGAGAGAGCACCATAAAAATAGAGCAGCATTCTCTGCTTGAGTGTCCTCAAAGCTATTAATTAGTGACCAAATTTTTATTTATACGATAAAGTACTGAAAAGGGCTACACTTATTGGGTATTAATCCCTAAATAGAATTGAGGGCATAATAATTTTCATAACGCTAGCCTTCTCGGTGGTGGCACCAATGTTGTGGAATTCCTTTCCAGTGGAGCTGAGCCTGGTACCATCTCTCCATATGTTTAAAAAGCAATTGAAAACTTCTCTTTTTAAAGAGGCCTTTGGCAATATCTTACCAAGGGCTGATTGTTAAGCATTTTATTCTGCCCCACTGCATCCAAAATAGGCTTCCTTATTAAGGTGTTTGGGTTTTGATGGGTTTGTATGAAAATTTTAATATTTGTGTCAGTTTGTATTTTTGAGTTTTATGCTGTAAGCCGCCCTGAGTAGGAAAGTTTTCCTAGTAGGGCAGGATATACGTTTAATAAAATAAATAAATAAATAAATAAATAAATAAATATTTCATTACAGTGAGGCTTCTTCTTTTGTGTCTAGGCCAGATCTGGAACTGCCAAAATGACCCCACCTTTTGGTGAATTCATTTCTACAGTTCCTTTCACCTGACCTAGTGTGAAAAAGATTAGCCGGCACAAGGTGGCCATTGCTGGTCCACCTGATTGTGGTTCCAAAGTACCACAATCTTCGAGGAGGCTCTTTCTGTGTATCTTGGGCACTTAAACACAGGGAACTATGGAAATAGAATAGTGTTTGAAATGTGGCTTTATTACAGGATGCTAAGACTTCAGTCAAGAGGGTAACTAGTGAAAAAGTACTAAAGCAAATTAATAACAAAAGACTTAAGAAATCCTAAAGCGTACAAAATGCAAAAAAGTATAAATACTTTATTCATATAATGAGAAACCAAAACTCCAGATGGCTTCAGGTGGTCGTTTAAGGTCAAATAAATAGGCAAAGAAATGCAGGAGAAGAACATATTGGCCAGAGAGCCAACAGAGGGGCTGAAAGATATAAAGCAGGGGTGCCCAAGGTATGGTCTGTGGGCCAGATCCTGCCCCTGACACAAATTCACCCGGCCCGTTGGCCATAGATTGGGCACCCCTGGTTTAAGCAGAGAAAATGGCAACTTAAAATCTATCTCATCCTGTTGCAAAACAGATTGCAAGGTGCATTTTACTTCCCTTTCCAGTGGGAGGGGCCACTTGACTGGCCTGTGGCCCAAAAGGTTTGGCCACCCCTGATCTAAAGAGACTCCTTTCCATGTGGTGGCTTACGGGGCCATGTGGTCAGCTTCTAATTGGCTCTTGAGTGGCTTCCGTTTGCCTGATATCTGCTGCTGAAGCACAGGACAGCAGGGCAAGAGGCGGCTAAGGGGGGTCATGGAGGGAGGGAGGAGCAGAAAAGATGGATCCTGCCCAAGGTGCCCAAAGGCAAGGCTGTCCTGGATGGTGGTTTGGGGGAATTGCAAGTCCTGTCTCTGTGCTTCCTCCCTTGACAGTTCAACTCTGTGGGGTATCTCAGGCCCTGCTGTTCTCTGCTTGCCCCTCCAGCCCACGGGGATGATCACACAGTATGTACGACTGGCTTGCTGCACTCAAAGGCCGATGTTTCTGGGGTGGCGGAAACAGAGCCTCTTGCTTTTGGCTGATACACTTCCTGGGAGGAGAAAGGCTAATGTGAGCATGTAATGGCACCCCTTTCCAGCTACTTTCCTACCCACAGCACAGGAGCCTTGCTTCAAATTTAATTCCAAAGCCTGGAACATGGTTTCGAAAGACAGAAAAGGGGGAGAAAAGAGGGGGGGTTTCTGACAGGTAGCATGACAGGTTACCTGGGGGGGGGGGGGGTTTGTAAGTCACAGTGGATGAAGGGAATTGTGGTCCTCCAGAATAGCCTTATTAGACTCTGAAATGGGGGGGGGGGGCTTTTTAAAGTCTTCTTCAAATGCCATATCCGATTCTGAATATTGGCCATCACCATGGCAGTCAATCAAGAAGATATAATGCAGTAGCCTTCCACTTGACACTCGTACGACTGGTCCAGTTCTGTGAGTCACTTTCTGGTCCGGAGCCCTTTTGGCACGCAAAGTCCTCCTCAGCAGCACTGCAGTGGCTTAGTGGTTAAGATGCTGAGCTTGGAGACTGGAAGGTCGGGGTTTGATACCCGAGTGCTGCATGGCGGATCTTGGGGACATGAAAGGAGCCTTATTTGGGTGTCCCCTGAGTGGAGCTTCTCCAGCAAAAATCCTTTCAACCCAGAGTAATTTCTGACACACAATTTATTTATTTAGCCCCAGGCCCTCCATCAAGATGGATTCAAGTGGGATTTAATCCACTTGGGGACCATCACCCTTTCTCGTGGAAGGCCGTTAGTCCCAAGGCCATCAGTCCTCAGGGTTGTCAGGTCAGTTTACCGCCGCCTTGGCATTGAGTTGCTGGGAGTATGGTCTACTTCCATGATGGTGAACCTTGGCACTCCAGATGTTCTTGGACTTCAATTCCCAGAAGCCCAAGCACCCTGTGAATCCACACAAATGGGTTTACTGCTTTTCATCCAGACCGCGCTGCCCTTGTTGCTCCCAGAAGTGGAAGTAAAACACACCCGTACGGTTAAGACTCTTCCAGGTTAACCCTTCTTCCATACAGGTGCATTTTACTCCCGCTTCCGGGAGCTACGAGGGCAACGTGGGCCAGCTGAATTGCAGTAAGCCCATTCGTGTGGATTCACAGGGTGCTTGGCCTTCTGGGAATTGAAGTCCAAGAACATCTGGAGTGTCAAGGTTCGCCATCACGGGTCTATTCTTATGACCATATAAGGACAACCTGGCCAGACAGGATTTGAGGTCTTAAGCTCACCATTTTGGGTGAAGGAACACCTGTTTCTAGGACAGCCAGTTCCAGAAACAAAAGCTACCCCTGGAGACGGAGAGGAGAGACCAGGGCTATGTACCACAGAGAGACCTTAAGGCACCTATGGAGGGAAATATGAGTGACCAGGACTTGGCTTTTGGGCATTTCTGGACTTCTGTGGTGATGGTGCAGCAGATGCCTGATGCCTGCAAAGGTCCATATGCATGTAACTGACTTGGATACAACATGCACAGGAGTTACACTGCATAGCCTACAACTGCATGGACTGATAACAGAATTGCCTCGGCTTTTTGCCGAGATGGGGGACGGCTTTTGTGTTCCTGGAATTATAGGAGGCCACAATGGGGAGCTCAGAGCCATGCGTGTGCATGCCTTTGCCTGGTGTTTGTGAATGTCTGGTATCTGGGGTTGGGGAATGGCATGGCCTGTCTATAGAGTACGCCAGGAGCTTCTGTTTGCAGCAGATTTATACTCTGGATTGCAAAAGGGGTTTCACCTCCTTAAGGCTCTTTGTCTGGGTACAGCCTTTGTCTAAAGTGGTGTTTCCCAACCTTTTGTTCTTGGACTTTAATTCCCAGAAGCCTAAGTCAATTCCCAGAGCACTGATCAGCCAGTTACTGACTGAGGCTTCTGGGAATTGAAGCCAGTCAGCATTCTGTGGAACACAGTTTGGGAAACTGTGGTCTAAAGCAGGGATCTGCAAACTTGGCTCTCCAGGTGTTCTTGGACTTCAATTACCAGAAGCCCAAGTCAGTATGCCTGCTGATCAGGACTTCTGGGAATTGAAGTCCAAGAACATCTGGAGAGCCAAGTTTGCAGATCCCTGGTCTAAAGGAACAAAATGCCTTTGACCACCCTTTGCACTGTGGCTTCTGGCTTGGAGGGTGACCTGCATTTCACCTCCGTCTTCCTTGCTGCTCAAGTCAATGGTGACTCTGTTTTGTATGGTGGAAGACACACTTGAAACCATTGTTTGTGACCCAGCTCAGTAAGAGCAAGCAAGTAGGAATGCCCACATGGTGATGCCTGCAATATGGCCATTTTCTTTGTTAAAATATATTGCCATTAAAATCTGTGGTGGTACAACCATGTGCTGAACACAAGTGTTATGTGTACTGTATTACCATAAAGGTATCTGGGGCATTTTGACAAAATTCTCTGTAGCCCTTCAGTCCCTGAAAATCAGGCTAGGAAACCCACCCCCTCTGATTTATTTTTTAATTTTAATTTAAATTCTTCTAGGATCGATGGTCACAATAGTTTCTCAGCCTTAGTGTATCATTTAACAGCTGGACTGTGGTGACTTAGTGGTTAAAACACTGGACCTGATGACTGGTAGGTTGGCAGATCAACAGTTTGAGACCCAAGTGCTGCATGGCGGAGTGAGCTGACATCTGTCCCAGCTCCTGCCGACCTAGCAGTCTGAAAGCAAGAAATTGCAAGTAGATAAATAGGTACAGCTTCGGCAGGAAAAGCAACACGTTCTGGCATCTAGTCATGCCTGTCACATGACTACGGAAATGTCAGCAGATGCAGACAGTGCTGACTCTATGGCTGTAAACTTAGATGAGCACCAAACCCCAGAGTCGGACACGACTGGCTTTCAAGTAAGGGAGACCTTTACCGTCATACAGGTTTCCCTTTAGCTCAGTGATTTCCCTACATGCATAAAGACTTCACAGCCTGCCAAGGTATCCACCAGAATGCAATGTGAACACACAAGAGGTCTGGTATTGTTGATCTCCTGCAATGGCCCTTGTATCAGCAGTAGATTTCTCTGCCCATGATGGAGAAAGAGGCAAGCCAGCATTAGGGAAACGATCTACAGAATCATTCCACTAAAGTCATTTCAGAATCATTCCGTTTGGGCAACTGGATCCCCAAACTATTTTATTTTAGTGTACAGTATATCTATTTCACTGTTTATCTCAGTGTTTGTTAGATTGTGTTTTGTATTCTCTCTAATATAAGCCTAAATCCAGTAGTAATCTACCTATAGTAGGCTCACAGAATCAATTGCTGAATGGACTGCGGTGGCTTTAGTGGTTAAGAAGCTGGACTTGACGATTGGACGGTTGGCAGGTCATCAGTTCAAGAACCGAGTGCTGCACGATGGAGTAAGATCCTATCATCAGTCCCTGCTCCTGCCAGCCTAGCAGTTCAAAAGCAAGACATTGCAAGTAGATAAATGGGTACCACTTTGGTAGGAAGGCAACAGCATTCTGTGCACTTTGGTGTCTAGTCACACATGAACATGGAAATATCTGCAGATGCAGACGGTGCTGGCTCTTTGGCTGTAAACGGAGATGAGCACCGAACCCTAGAGTTAGATATGAATGGCTTTTGAGCCAGGGCGATCTTTATCCTTTACCTAAGTCAACATGCAGATAAATCCCATTTATTCATTGGGTCTGCTCTAGCTGAGAAGAGCAATTGGATAAACCATAATTATGTTCTGTGGTATGGTATAATTAAAATACAGGGCAATCCTCAGAGGTTTTGCCTTCTCTTCTGTGTGGTTAGTTCGATCTGTCTCTGTCTCTCTCTTTCTTTTTTTTCCACCCTCCCCTCTATGCCCATCCCTTGCTACCTCTTTCTCTTCCAGAGCCTTCTGCCAACAGCTGGCTCTTCCCTTTTGGTTCTTATATTCACCTTAATGAAAAGAATGAGAAGTCCTGGGGAAATGGAGCCACCTGTTCCACAGCCCAGTTAGCGCTGGAGTAGATCTCTTTCTTTCACTCTTGTCTACCTTCCCAAGTGAATCTAGGGTAGCGTTGGTTGCCTGTTGGCCGTATGGGGTGAGGTGGGCACACTGTGCATTTGTAATGGGCAAAACGGGTCTCAGGCCCCTTGCCTTCACCCTACCGCATCACATAACTCATTCCACCTTTGCAACCCATACCCCTCCATTAAGCTGATACACCCCATGGTCTGGGCGGCCAACCATCCCGCATTCTGCACGGCAATCCCATATAGCGGCCAACCGTCACGGATTCTCAGGGACAGTCCCGATTTGAGAGGGGGAATCCCGAGTTACCATTTTTAGGAAAATGGTCACGGAATTCCCCCATGACGTCCCGGCTGTCCCGATTTCTCTTCGGCAGCAGGCATTTAAAAAAAAAAAAGGAGCAAAAAATGGCTCCAAAAATTCAGCGATGTGATTGGCTCTCTATGTCAGCTGACATAGAGAGCCAATCACATCGCTGAATAGGGGAAACACCTATTCAGCGATGTGATTGGCTCTCTATGTCAGCTGACATAGAGAGCCAATCACATCGCTGAATAGGGGAAACACCTATTCAGCGATGTGATTGGCTCTCTATGTCAGCTGACATAGAGAGCCAATCAAATCGCTGAATTTTTCCCCCTTCCCTACCGGAGTTTTAAAAAAAGCCTCTTTAGTCTCATCAGCTGTTAGTCGGGAGAGAAAATAAGCAGAGCTTCAAGGTAAGCAGAGTTGGGGGGTGTATTTTCTGTGTCCGAGCAGGCTGCCTGCTTATTTTCGGGGGGTGGCTTATATTTCTATATGAGTATATAGAAATATAAGCCACCCCCCGAAAATAAGCCATCAGGCCATTTTTGGCCATTTTGGGGGGGAAAAAAGAATATAAGCCATGCCATGGCTTATATTCTTCCCCCCCCCCCCCCCAAATGGCCAAAAATGGCCTGATGGCTTATTTTCGGGGGGTGGCTTATATTTTTAGAGCCCCCCGAAAATCGGCACATGGCTTATTTTCCAATAAACTGTGCATGCGCAGAAACTCAATCTGATGCATGCGCAATGCATCAGATTGAGTTTCTGCGCATGCACAGTTTATTGGAGCCATTTTTTGCTCCTTTATTTTTTGGCCCCGCCCATGACGTCGTGACGTTGGCCCCGCCCATGACGTCATGACGTTGGCCCCGCCCCACTATCCCGGATTCAGTTTTGTAAGGTGTTGGACGCCTTAATTTAGGGAGGGGGAATTTCGACTTACCCTTGTTTCGAAAATGGCACCGGACCTCCCCCGTTGCGTCACGGAAGCACCGGTTTCCACTCCGACCGGCAGGCAGTTAAAGAGAAACGGAGCCGAAAAGGCTCCAATGAACTGTGCCTGCGCAGAAACCCAGTTTGGCGCCAGATTGGGTCTCTGCGCAGGCGCAGTTCATTGGAGCCTTTTCGGCTCCGTTTCTCTTTAACTGCCTGCCGGTCGGAGTGGAAACCGGTGCTTCCGTGACGCAACGGGGGAGGTCCAGTGCCATTTTCAAAACAAGGGAAAGTCGAAATTCCCCCTCCCTAAATGGGATTGCCGCGCAGAATGCGGGACGGTTGGCCGCCGTACCCATGGTGCCACTTCTGGGTCCCTATTGTCCCACTTTAGGCTAGAGAAACTGTGATAGATTCACTCACTGATTGTTTGAGCTTGCAAACCAGCCAGATCAGGTAGGACATGCAGTCTGAATTAGCTTAAGGTAGCGTTGCCAACAAAGACACCAGACCTCCTCCAACCGGCTTAGCTCAATAAGGACCAGAGACAATGGTTCTGGATACAATAATATTTAATTTAGTACATAGTTATTAAGTTTCAGAAAATTAAAACAAAGGAACATGGTTGCTAATACCATTCCATATAAAAACAATAAAGCCTTTCTAGCTGCTTGCCTGGCCTATATCACAAAGACTACATTTTGCTAACTTTTACTCACAAACTCCTCATCAATACAAGCAATTCAAAAGCATGGTGAAATTCTCTCTCTCTTTCTCCTCCTCCTCCTTCCCATATCAAAATGGATTTTCACCACTTATCCCTCCTCCTGAAGGGCTTCAACCAATTACAATACAGCATCCAATGCACATCAAACTTAGTTCAGTTCCCACAGTCTACAGCCTGTTATGACTACAAATACAGTCTAGCACCTGCTTTAAAGGTTGAATTCTTAATCTGCCAGTGGAATCAAGAAATCAAAAAATCTACTTTGCTCTGTCAATGTGTCCCAATGCCAGTGTCTTTTAACAGCTTCTCTTCCAGCTGTCCTGACACCTCTTCTTCTTCTTGGTTTCTTTTATTTTCTTTTGTATTTTTGGCACTCAAGGAAAAGAAGCCTGTATTTTGATTTTTACATCAGGTATTGGACTGTGGCTTGCTGCCGTGTCGCCTCTCTCCTCTGTGTCTGTCCTCTGTTGCCTCTCTTTGTCAGGAACAGAAGCGACTCTTCCTCCTCCTCCTCTCCCCTGTCTGCCTCGTTGTGCGGCCAGGGCTTGCTAGCTGTTCCCAATTGCATGTGTGAAATGGGGAAGGAAATGTCGCCTTTCTTTTGAGTGTCTTCTGCATTTGCCCCTTAGCCCCGTCTCCTCCTCTTCCCTGTTCCATGTGATCCTGTGCTAAGCCTTGGGGTTGGAGGTAGGTTGCTGAGCTCTGGGGAAGGGAGAGATCGACCCTGCTTCCTTCCTGCCCTCCCAACCTTGAGGGGCAAGACACTATTGCTTGGCTCTGTGATCACTGCTTCTTTTCTACTGCCCATCTTCTGCTGGGGCTGCCTGAGAACAAGACAGGGACCAAGCAAGATAGAATAATGTAAAGCAGGGGGGCCCAAACTATGGCCCACAGGCCGTAGTTTGAGCACCCCTGGTTTAAGCAGAGAAAATGGCAGCCTAAAATCTTATCCTGCTGCAAAACATATCTGTTGCAGAACAGATTGCAAGGTGCATTTTACTTCCACTTCCAGTGGGAGGAACCATGTGACTGGCTCACTGAACCACTTGACCAGTCTATGGTCCAAAAGGTTTAGGCACCCCTGATGTAAAGAATGCCATTCTCTCTCTCTCTCTCTCTCTTGCATGGGTCAAATGACATCTTCGGCTGGGAACAGAGCTACTCTTCCTTGTCTTTTAGAAGCCTGTTGCTCACCTGACTGGCAGAGAAGAATGAGGGGTCCACCTGACTCTTGCCTTTACAGGCAGGGGTGGGTGGGTCTTGACAGGGGCACAAGGAACTTGTAGCTTGTAATTGTGGATTTTCTATTTTGCAGCCCAGATGAAGATTCCTGCCAGAAATTTGTGCCGTTTGTCGGGGTGAGTGTAACAACAAGCTCCACACCAGAATGCATTCCATTAACATTGTGGTGGAACCGCCCATAGTTGTAAGCAAAGCCTTGGTGCCTTCCTTTCAGCACAGTTACGTTCCCCGTAAGACCCTGAAGTAGGTCCCTTGTGGTGGGAGCCAATAGGCATTGCCTGGTGGAGAGTACTGGACTCCCTTCTTTAAAGAGTTGACGTGGCTGTTTGATGTGAAGACTGGGTCTGACTTCAGGGCGTGGAGTTGGGAAAGGGCTGCTGGCAATTTCTACAATGTGTGAGTTCTTCTTCTTTCCCTTGTCTTGGCAGGTGGTGAAGGTGGGACTTGTGGAGCAGTCCTTCAACACATCAGGTGAGAAGTAGACACTGAGAATGGCAGAGTTTTGGACCATGATGGCGAACCTTGGCTCTCCAGATGTTCTTGGACTCCAATTCCCAGAAGCCCCTGTGAATCCATACAAATGGGTTTACTGCAATTCATCTGGCCCAGACGGGCGCGTTTTACTTCCGCTTCCAGGAGTGACGAGGATGTTGTGGGCCGGATGAATTGCAGTAAACCCATTCATGTAGATTCATGGGGGCTTCTGGGAATTGAACTCCAAGAACATCTGGAGAGCCAAGGTTCTCCATCACAGGTTTAGGACAACTTTGCTTATCTCAAGGGCTCAACACAGATCCACATCTTGCCTGCTAGTAGGATTTGAGGCAGGGAAAAGAAGACTTCCATCAGGACTAAGTCTAGGAGTAGGAGACCTCCTTCAGCAGGCAATGACATCCCAACAGCAGAAAGGGTGATGTGCAATTTTTACTAACTAGACAACTTGCCTACCCCTGGGCCATGGAGGGCTACCTCTATGGTCCCCCAATCTTAATTGCTTTCTTATAAATATGGGCTTTTTTATACGGATACCCCTTGTGCTCTCTAATGACCCCCAAAATATTTTTAATAGGAAATGAAAATGGAGGTTTCTCAGGGCAACATTGGAGCACTCGGGCCCTACCTTTTACCACCTGTAGATGAGACTCAGGTGCCTCTTGGCAGTAACAGATTCCCAGGGCGGTGGCTTTCAGCAAGTCTCTGGAACGTAAATTTGATTCTGAGCTTTGCAAGCATAGTGTAGATTCTGTGAACCCTCTGAATAAATGAATGGATGGATGAATGAATGAATGAATAAATTCTACAAGAGTTCTGAAACTCTTTGAGCTTTGTTCCGTTGAAAGATCGGGAACCGGTGCTTGAATCTTCCTGAGGTGAAAAAAAGGGAGAAACTCACAAATACATACATTGAAAACATGGCGGGACTGAAGTGGCGAGATGCAGTATGGTCAACATGTATACTTACTGTTGTTCACCTGGTCAGCTCAGGTGGAATGGAAGACAGAGGGAGCCCATTATGTCTTCCCTTATGCAGAACCTGGAAGTGTTACTTTTTAATGTGTCTGCGGTGTCCAAAATATAGTGTCCAAGATGAATGGTCTAAAGGGCATTGATGTGTTAATTAACCAGCATTGCGGCCTTTCCTAACCCATCATCACCTTCCAGAAAAGTAGGACAACAGCTGCCATCATCTTCAGTCTGTGATGGCCTAGTGCGGGGGTGCCGAATTTTTTTGGGCTGCGGGCCAATCATGTGGTTCAAGGAGCCTAAACTACAGCCCAGGGGCCGGCCCCTGATGCCAATTCATCCTGCCCATGAAACCCTCGTCGCTCCTGGAAGCAGAAGTATGGGCGCATTTTACTTCTGCTTCCAGGAGCAAGGAGGGCTTCATGGCCCAGATGAATTAGTGTTGGGGGCCAGGACCGGCCCCCAGGCTGTAATTTGGGCACCCCTGCCTTGGTGAAAGGCCAGTCAGGGATTTACACATTCATGCTGGCTAGTTGGCTTTCAAGAGCTTCTCCATTATAATCAGACTCCTTCTTTTTTACCCCCTCCTTCATTATCTTCTGCTTTCCTTAGTTGATTCTGATGATGCTACCATCTGCACCACCTCACTGCTGAGCTCCTCATCCCCATCTGGTGGAGGGGTCCCTTACACCAAGGAGGCGGTGGGTACCCCTCCGCCTTCTCCATCCGTCAGCAGTGGGCTCTCTGGAGCCGGGTAAGCATCTTGGGCTGAACCAGCTAGGGCTGGCCCAGCGTTAGTCAGAACTGTCTTCCTCTCCGGATTTAAATTGGTGGACGTTACCGATCCACCGCCAGGGTTGGAGCTTTAGCTGCTAGTCAGCCAACATCTGGCCATGGAACAGGGACTGCCCTTTGCCCAAAGCAGCTAAGTGTCAACAGTATGTCTGCCGAGACTGGACATGACTATAGAAGGGTCCCGTGTAGCAGTGTTTGGAGGCTTTTGGGGAAGAGATGCTTATTAGGGTGTGGTGGCTGTCTCTGTGGTGGCGTTCAAGTAGGCACTCATAAAGTAGAAGCAGGAGTGCCAGTCTAGCATAGCCAAACCACAGGATCAGCAGAATCCTGTCATGCTTCTGTACTGGCACACTTTGGATGTCAAGAAAGGGTGTTTCAAAGGCCTGGGTGTTCTCTCCAGATTAAAACTTCCTGTATTTTTCTTCAAAGTATTTGCACTACAGGTGTGTAGTTTTGAGATTAGAGATTACAGTTCCAACAGAAAGCATACCTGTGCAAGGATTTGGGGGAATTGTGACCCAGAAAGGGCATGGTGGCTTAGTGGTTAAGATGCTGAGCTTAATGACCAGAAGGTTGTCAGTTCAATATTTGTGTGCTGCACAACAGAGTGAGCTCCTATTGTCTGCCCCAGCAATTGCCCACCTAGCAGTTCAAAAGGAAGAAATTGCAAGTAGATAAATAGGTACCACTTCAGCAGGAAAGGTAATGGTGTTCTGTGTGCTCTGACATCTTGTCATGCCTGCCATATGTCCATGGAAACATCTATAAAAGCAGATGTGCTCTGGCTCTGTGGTTGTAAATGGAGATGAGCACCGCTCCCTAGAGTTGGACACAATTGGCTTTTGAGCAAGGGAAACCTCTACCTTTAATTCAGAACAAAAAGCAAGTATACATAGCTGTAACATGTACACAAAACAAAACCAAGTAACTTTCAGAGAAAATTGGAAACTCTTATATTTAAAGTTCAGCTTCTGTAAGACGGGAGACTTCATGTGTGAAAGCCCATGTGTAAGAGGAATGGGCAAACTCCTGGCGTCCAGGGGACCAGCTTTTCACCAGTTGCTGTGAGCTGTTGCCCCCACCACCACCACCACACCAGAAATAGGCAGATGTCCACTTCTAGTTTTCTAAGACCTCGTTGGGATGGTGAATAGTGGGCTTAACAAGGCAGAGTTGAATTTCTACTCCTGGAAGTTTCTTACAGAGGGAAGGAGTTGCAAGCCATACAAAGGCCATGTAATTCTCATCTCTGCCTTATACGTTGGATTGGTAGAGCCCACCATGAATTGTAGATTGTGACTGCAGATTGCGTAGCTCAGTGATGGCCAACTTTGGCACTCCAGATGTTCTTGAACTTCAGTTCCCAGAAACTGTGATCAGCAGGTGAGTTGATATGGTCTTCTGGGAATTGAAGTCCAAGTACACCTGGAGTGCCATGGTTTGCCATCACTGGCCTAGCTTGACTTAATTACTTCCTTGTTGTAATTTGGTTTTCTCTTCTCCCCAGCAATTTGAGTCCAGGTGTGGAAGTGATGGGTCTACAAGTAGATTACTGGACAGCTCAAGGCCTAGAGAAGAGAAAAGAGGCAGAGAAGCGGGAAACGGTCATCAAGAACACCCTGAAAAGCAATTTCCGCTCCCTGCAGGTTAGCCGTATCCCAGGCCCCGGGGAACTGACCCCACCCAACACCATGGCCATGACTGTAGTCACCAAGGAGAAAAACAAGAAAGGTAAGGACCAGCTGCAGTCAGTCCTATTTCCATCAGACTTCATGGTCTGGTGCTCATATGGGTTGCATGCCCTGTGGAATGGGCTCAGCTTAAAAATAGAATGTCACAGCAGGGGCCTCTGTTTGAGTTTGTTCCTGTTCTCTGTTACAGTGATGTTCCTGAGTAAGAAACCGAAAGAGAAAGACCTGGAGCCTAAGAGCCAAGTGATTGAGGGAATCACACGCCTGATCTGCACGGCAAAGCACCAAAACACCATGCTGCGTGGTAAGGGGGGATACCACACTGTCTTTGCTTTGGATCAGGTCTTGTTGTGGTTGAGGCAATGTGCTGAAACAGAGCTTCAGAAATGAATGTGCATGCTTATCTGTCATTCTGCTCGATTACTCTTTACCTTGTAACCTCTTTACCTTGTAACCTCTTTACGTCTATATCTGGTGTATATAAACCATGCCTGGAAATTTGACTCCGATGTCTGAAGAAGTGGACTTGATCCACAAAAGCTGACAGTAAAAATATAGCAGTTTTTAAAGTGCTGCAGTGTTTCTAATTTATTTTTATTTTATTTTTTTGTTTTCTGATATGCCTGAGCATCAGAAAACTAATTTATAAAATGGTGGTGCTTCCTGAGGGCTTCCTAGAGTTCTAATCCAAACTAGCAACTTTACTAAGCTGTGGTTTAACACATTAGGACCAGTGCTCGACAATGTCACATACAGGATTTTGTTTTTGAAATTCACCCCTTTTTGGGGGGAATTAAAATGTGAACTGTAGTTTCTGGAAATGATTGCCTTCTGAGAAAAATAAGTCTTGATATACCTTGTTACCAGTCTGGCCAGGTTAGCCTGCTATGGTAATAAAGTAGACCCTCCTGCCAGTGACTCAACACCAATCGTCAGGTGGCAGTTAACCAACCTGAAAAGCCTGAGGACTAACAGCCTTGGGTGGTGAAGCCACAGGGAAGGGTGATGGTCTTCAAATGGATTAAATCCCACTTGAATCCATCTTGATGGAGGGCGGCAGCTTCATCAACCAGCTTCATCAATACTGGCCTTGGGCTGAGGAGGAATTTGGGTGCCAAAAGGGCTCAGAACCAGAGATGATTTGCAGAACTGGATCAGTGGTATAGGTGTCACGCTGCAATGTGGAAGGCAAATGGAAGGCCATTGCATTATGTTGCTCCCCAAACAACCTTCATGGCTGATTGCCACAGTAGCCAATACTGTATTTGGAATCGGATATGGCACAAGAAGACTACCTTGTTCAACCCAAAATGGAAGTGTTCTTCCAGATCTTTATGGCTTCATACATATCAGCTGGTGTAGTCCTAGTCCACCCCCCTTTTGCCCTCTTTTGAACTTGCTTAGCATCAGTGATGGGATGTAACAGGTCCGCACCAGTTCGCTAGAACTGGTAGTAACTTTTCCCAGTGTCCCGGAGAACCGGTAGCAGCTTTTTTTTTTTTTTTTGGGGGGGGGGGGGAACCACCTTTGGGGCTTACCTTTTCACTGGTTCCCCCACTGTGCATGCGCGCCAAGCAGTACAGTGCTTGGTGTGTATGCTCGGCCTCCTTGCTGTCATCCCAAGCGGGGAGGAGAAAGAGAAGCTGCTAGCCTGAAGCTCCCTATAGCCTGAAGCTCCCCAGGGTAAGTGACTCACCTTTGGATGTGGGGTGTCTGTGTGTATTTTAATGTGTATTTAATACCTTTACCTATATTGACATACTACCACAGTTCCTAAAAAGGCCTGGCAGCTGGCAGGCCTGGCTTGGGGTTTTTAAGCAAAGTCTTGGAGTGACCTCATCAATAAGCTACACCTGTGCTGTTCCAAGTGCTGTTCCAATTGGAGAACCCTTAAGGAGATACAGCTGTTTACATTTACATTAAGGCATATTATCCTAGAGAACTGGTTAGGCAAAGACTTAGTACCAAACTTCTTTAACTGTTGAAAAGTTGAAAAGTGCCAAAATGAAGCCATCTTGTGGTGAGTTCATTCTGTAGTTCCTTCTATCTGATCTAGTGTGAGACAGATAGGCCAGAATAAGCTTTAAGCTCTGGTTTAAAAGCTCTGATTGATTTGTGTTTGGGGTGGGTGTATTTTAATATATTTTTAATTTATTTATGGGTTCGTGTTGTGGGTGGGTTGAGGGGTGTGTGTGTATTTTTATTTGTCCCCACCCACAATGTCATGACATTGGCTCCACCCGCAACGTCATGATGTTAGCTCCGTCCACACTGTGATGACATCACGGTGGGGTAGTAAAATTTTTGACATCTCACCACTGCTTAGCATTGCTTTGCAACAAGGATGAGGAACCTGTGGCTATAGTATAAATGATATTAGAAATTAGTGAATTAGATGCTTCTCTCCAGCATCTCAGAGTAAACAAAACAAAAATCACACACACACACACACACAAAAGTTGTGGCACTTTAAAGACTACTGTATTTTAATGTTAGCTTTCGTGGATCAAATACATCTGGGACTGTGGTGGCTTAGTGGCTAAGACGCTGAACTTGACAACTGGAAGGTTGGCAGGTCAGCAGTTCAAGACCCGAGTACTGCACGACAGAGTGAGCGCCTGTCTCTGTCCCAGCTCCTGCCAACTTAGCAATTCGAAAGCAAAAAATTGCAAGTAGATAAATTACCACCTTGGTGGGAAAGGCAACAGCATTCTGTGCACTTGTCTAGTTGTACCTGACACATAGCCACGGAAATGTCTGCAAACACAGTGCTGGCTCTTTGTAAACTGAGATGAGCACTGAACCCCAGACTCGGATACGACTAGCTTTCGAGCAAGGGCAACCTTTACCTTGGGTAACTCTCTGATATGCTTGAAACAGACAAACAAGGCTACCATTTCAAGAATGTCACCTCGAGTGAGATCCTCAGATCTTCTGCCTCCTGCCTTTGCCATTTCTAAGTGCGCCCTTGCCTGTCTTTCTTGCAGTGTGTATCGATGGTGTGGAGTGGAACGATGTGAAGTTTTTCCAGCTGGCCGCGCAGTGGCCAACGCACGTCAAGCATTTCCCAGTTGGCATCTTTGGCTACACAAAAAGCGCGTGATCCGAACCAGGCTGTTTTTTTCCCTATTTTATTTTTGCCTGGAAGAACCCCCAGGGTCTCTGCCAGACTGAACAGAGAGGGACTTCTCCAGCTCCTTCGCTTTAGAAGACTGACTGTCTGGTGCCGGAACCCAAGTCTGGTCAGGGCCCTCCTGGCTCCTTTTGTTTTGTGCGGGGAGCAGCGTCCCGGTTTGCTTTACGTCTCTCTCCCATGGATTTTTTTAAATTTAGTTTTAACGTGAACGTGAATCCTAGGAAACTGAAAGAAGACACACACACACACACATACAAACACAACGCACACGGCTTCTTAACCTGAACTCTCCAGAACTGACCGTTGCTGCAAGCCAGTCTCCTCCATTCAAGTGGGTTCGGGAATGAAAGAAGCCGAGGGGATTTGTGTAGCTCTCCCTGGCTTGTGTCTTGTGTCGACCAATATTCCCTTCCTTGCCATATGTCTTGCCTGACTGGCTTGGGCAAGCAAGAGAAAGGCAGGTTCCCTTTGGCTCCCGTGTCCCTCTCCAGCAGGAAAACAGATGCGTGGAGGCTTTTCTCCTTGGGTTGCTTAGCCAAACGTATCCAGTAGTGTCCTAGACAAGCCGGACCTCTGCCCACAAGTGCCACTCCACAGAACTCACCTGAGGGCTACCGAGATCTTACTGTCTCTTAATGTCACACAGGGTTCCCCAGTTCCTCTTACCCAGCCCCTCTGAGCGAGGCGGGCACGGTGCACCTTCTACCATCCTTCCACACCAGAGTACAGAAAGAGGAGTGGAGTGCTGGCAGCAGAACCAGGGCAACTTGTTTCCTGCAGCTGAACCTGCTCCAGGGAACAGGAAAAGCTTAGACCGGGGTGCCCCAACTATGGCCCATGGGCCGGATCCAGCCCCCGACACCAGTTCACCCAGCCTGTGCTGCCGTCACTCCTGGAAGCAGAAACTGCCCCAGCACCTGCTCATGAACACAATCTCTCTCCAGCAGCCCCCTATGAAGTGTGCCATAATATTTGCATGCATCTTGCAGCGGTTCCCAACAAGGGGTACACAGCCCATAGGGGGACTTCAATTCCCAGAAGCCTACGTCAGTACATTGGCTGATCAGTGCTTTGGGGAAATGACTTAGGCTTCTGGGAATTGAAGTCCAAAAACCAGCATTTGGGAAACACTGATCTAGTGCGGTGGTTCCCAACCATTGATTTTTGGACTTCAGTTCCCAGAAGCCTAAGTCAATTCCCCAAAGCACTGATCAGCCAATGACTTGGGCTTCTGGGAATTGAAGTTCAAAAGCCGCAGGTTGGGAACCACCGCACTAGATGCATGCAAATATTATGGCACACTTCATAGGGGGCTGCTGGAGAGAGATTGTGTCCATGCGCAGGTGCTGGGGCAGATTAGACTTTGTCGCTCTTTCTCCTGCCATGAGGACTCTGAGGTAAAGCTACTCACCTGTAATTATGTCACTTTATGAGTTAGTACACTCCATTTGTAGCCAGTATCAATGAGCCCCGCCTATTCTTTCCTCAGATCGGTCCTTGGATTGGCAAGTTAGGTTTAAGTTCTCTCTCCATGGCTCCACACGGACAAACGTCTTTGCACTCTCGACAGTGCTGGGAAATGTGGAGACCTGGTGGCTGGCAGGAGGGGCCCCAAGAACGAACAGGAAGACACCCAACCCTCTACCCCACTTTGATTCCCCCTCCTCCCTCAAATACTTACAATGAACACGGAAAGTAGGACAAGAGAGCCAGGAAATGCAGTGCGGCAAAAAGCATATTTCTGTGGCAGCTACTGGTGCCTCCTTGTCTTCCCTGACTGGATTCACAGTTGTCCTCCCCACCCCCACCATAACAACCCACAACCCTCCTCCTAGCCCCCGGCCCCCACTGGCTTCATGGCTAGGGCTCAGCCTTCCTGGCGGCTTGTGGCACTAGAACTGCCAAACCAACCTCCCCTGCCTCGGAAGCTCATCCTACCCAACTCCAGAGACCTAAACTGTGGTATCGCACCTGCCTGGCAGGTGCTGCTGCTCATGGTTAGGACAGCAGGGATGGTGGGTTAACCCTATTTTTTACAAGATTCTATTTTTGTTAAAACTTAATGTAAGGTTGCTTTCTGTATTAATTTTAATAAATTAATGGTGGTATCATCGTGACTATGAGCCTCTGCCTCAGTCTATGAATCAACTGGAAATTGCCTCTTGTTCTTTGTCCCCAGGGACTGTGGTGGCTTAGTGGTTAAGACGCTGAGCTTGAACACTGGAAGGTCAGCAATTCGAGACCTGAGTGTTGCATGATGGAGTGAGCTCCCGTCACTGTCCCAGCTCCTGCCAACCTAGCAGTTCGAAAGCAAGAAGTTGTGAGTAGATAAATAGGTACTGCTTCCATGGAAAGGCAGTCTTCTGTGCGCTCCGGTCTCTGTCATATCTGCCACATGACCACAGAAAGGTCTGCAAATGCAGAGAGTGCTGGCTCTTTGACTGTAAATGGAGATGAGTGACACACCCTAGAGTCAGACACGAGTGGCTTTTGAGCCAGGGCAACCTTTACCTTTAGAACAAAATATAGAAGCCCATAACAGATGAGAAGCATCACCCTCTCATTTTCCGTCCTTTGCGCGATCCGCAACAACAATTCGTAGCTGTGCTGCTATTGCAGCAAAATCAGGTTTCTCCCCTTTTGAACTGGTCTTCCTATAGAACAGGAGTTCTCAACCTTTTTAAGCCAGGGGTCGGGGGTCACGCTCTCTCACACAGCTTCAGGGGCCAGATGGCCATTTTGCCCTTCCCCCACCACATGGCGCTTCCTGGTGGGGAGGTGGTGAGGGGCCACATGAAATGGTGCCGCGGGTTGCATCCGGCCCACAGGCCACAGGTTGAGAATCCCTGCTATAGAGCAGTGGTGGCGAACCCTGGCTCTCCAGGTGTTCTTGGACTTCAATTACCAGAAGCCCAGGTCAGCACACCTGCTGATCAGGGTTTCTGGGAATTGGAAGTCCAAGAACACCTGGAGTGCCAAGGTTCACCATCATGGGACTAGGTCTGTGATAGTGAACTTTGGCACTCCAGGTGTTCTTGGACTTCAATTCCCAGAAGCCCAAGCTCCCGTGAATCCACATGAATGGGTTTGCTGCGATTCATCCGCCCCACGCTGCCCTCAGGCATGTTTGACTTCCATTTCTAGGAGTGGCGTGGGCCGGATGAATCCCAGCAAACCCATTTGTGTGGATTCACGGGGCTTGGACTTCTGGGAATTAAAGTCCAAGAACACCTGGAGTGCCAAGATTCACCATCACAGGGCTAGGTTGTTGAGAAGCCCACTTAAAGGAGAGCCCCGTGTTGTCGAGTGAAAGGACATTTAAAAGGAAATGAGTGTTTTTTTGCGGGGGGGGGGGAGACGTGTATGTTCAGTATGGAAAAAAGGCAAACTTGTACTATGGAGAAATATTCTGAATTGATTTGGGTTTCGGAGCTGCTCTGGATACGGCCAATCAGTTTTGTTTCCTTCTTTGATACCCCTTAGTGCTACTTGCCCAGACATGTTGCAGCCAAGGTAGTGAGAGCAGGAACCAGATGGATTAAGCACCACTTTTGCTTCCTACGATGACCATTTCCTTGTTTCTGTGCTCAACAAATTGCTGCACGTGCCCATTGCCATCGTCTTTCTTATTCAATGTGATTCTTTGCAAATGGCTTGGAATAAGCTACAGACACTTAGGGAGCAAAGTCTCCACAGTGTCATGAGACACCAGGGCCTTGGAGAGCAGATCTGGCCCACTCTCTCCTACCTACAAAACCGGGGGGGGGGGGGGGGGGCTCCTGGGCAAGCCTAGAAGGCAGCAGCTATTTCTGCCTAAATGTAGAGAAAGTCTGTCTCTTTTCCACACAGGGCACGTTGGACCCTTTCCTGATCTCCACAGTCTCAAAGGCAATCTGCGGCCGATTCTTTGGCAGGGTCGGGGCTGGGGGCTCCGTGGAGACACATTCCAAAAGCTGTGGGTGACTCTCCTGACGCTGGATAGAGCCCTGGTGTAACAGGTGAAGGATGCAGGACAAGATATCAGCACTGGTGCAGCAGCACCAGGAGTGCAGTAGCTTGAGACCGGAGCCAAACTCCTGTTTCTGGTAAGCATTCATCACCTGGGAAGAACAGAAAGAGGGACCTGAATTCAATGGCTGTGACTGTTGGACTCAAGTTGACATCACTGTTAATGAAGCCTTGTGCATACTGACACGATGCCTCAAACCAGTTGACAAAATATACCTTGTGGAGAAAATATACCCTCTTATTGGTAACCCTCCACCTGAGATAAGGAGAGAAATAGCAGTGGGCGCTGAGAGAACTAAGCAAGAGAATGACCCTCAACACCCTTTGAACAGACATGAGCTTCAAGTCCGATGGCTTATATCCTGGGAGAGCTCTATGGCAAAAACAAACATTCTTGAGTTTATGGAAGAGCAAAACCAAATTAGAAGATGGAGGAAGGAGCTCACAGGGCAAAGAACAACAATAAAGGAGGATATAGCTGAGGAACTCAACCTCCCCTACGTCACTTGAAGGACTCTGAATAGGCTGAGGGTTGTAGTGCCTAAATGTAAGACCATCATGCTCAAGTGGGGACTGCTGGCAGACAACAATATGCTGTGTGAATGCAGAGAGACACAGAGTCCAGCTCATTTACTGGTCTGCCAATTACTGCCAAAGACATGCACCAATGAGGACGTAGGTTTGGCCAGTGAAAGCCAAGAAAGTGGCTTCACACTGGCAGTCCAGAATTCAATTGCAACATGAAAGAAGACTGTTGGACTGAATATAATAATTTTGTGTCAGGAATTATTCTGGGTGGAAAAGATTTTTGAAAAAGAAACTCCACTCAGGGAACGCCCAAATGAGGCTCCTTTCATGTCCCCAAGAGCTGGGACAGAGATGGGCACTCAATCTGTCATGCAGGACCCGGGTCTCGAACTGCCAACTTTCCAGCCTTCCAGCTAACAAGGCAAGCTCCTTAACCACAGAGCCACCACAGCCCCACATTGGACTGAATGGCAAAGAGGCCTCGCTGTATTTATACCTTGAACACCAGCTTGTCAATATGCATCTCCTTCTTTTCCTCCTTCAGGATCTGAGTGATGAGGCAGCAAATAGCGTTCCGCTTCCTCTCCAGAGCACGGGTCTCCTCCCGTTCCCCATTCAAATATGCTGGTTTGGGCAAGAGCCAGAGATGTCCAAACAGCTGGAGTAGCAGCCTCTTGTTCAGTTTTAAGGCGTCTACAATGAAAACATGTGGAGAGTTCATATTTGCAGGATTCTCTTAAGGCTTTTGGAGATACTCATTACAAGCTGTCTTCTGAAATACTGGCTTTCAGCTTTGAGCATTTGAAATGTTTTAAGACTTCAGACCTCATAATTCTTTACCCCAGCCATGTGGGTGAGGCTTCTGGAGGCTGAAGTCCAAAACATCTGGAGAACCAAATGTTAAGAATGATTGTTCCATAAGGCCTGCTAGGAAAATTGCTCTTGAGCTCCATGCCCTGACAAAGTACATGTTGCTTGCCCCCCATATCTGTGGGTTCAGTTTCTGTGGTTTCAGTTATCTACCAGTGTAAAAATATTCAATAAAAAATCCTGAAATACACAATATATGTGTATTTCTATGGTCCATTATCAGAACTGGCCACTAGAGGAGATTGTCAGCAATGTAAAATATAGAGTTCGCTGTTATCCATGGTTTCAGATATCTGTGGTAAGTCTCGGAACATATCCTCCACAGATATGGACCTGTAGTCCCTGACAGAAAGTAGAAGTCAGCACCCTATCCAATTCATTGGATTCATTTCCCAAGTGGGTTAATATCCATTCCTAAAACTAGGAGCTTTATTATACTCACTCTGATTCTGTATCAGGATCCCATTTTCCTTTGTCAGAGGTTTCAGTGCATGACTCAGAATCCCGGGAGAGAGTCCTGTGTCTTGCAACAGCATCTCTACAGTAATCGCCTATCAATCACCAAGACAGGGGCAGGGGAAATGGTGAAAATTTATACAGTACAAAGCCAGACCAGAGTCAGAGGAATTCTTGAATAAGTTACAAGGTAAAAAATGAGGAGAATTTGCAGATACAAAATCTCTGCTGCAATGAAGAACTGAGCAAACTGCACTACTGAAATCAATGCAGTGGGCATTACTGAGCCAACACCACCATCGGGTTCCTGGTACTATCACCGTGATGGCGAACCTTGACACTCCAGATGTTCTTGGACTTCAATTCCCATAAGTCCCCATGAATCCACACTAATGGGTTTAGTGTGATTAATCTGGCCCGTGCTGCCATCGTCGCTCTAGGAAGCGGAAGTAAAATGCACCCATACAACGGCGGCACGAGCCAGATGAATCGCAGTAAACCCATTTGTGTGGATTCATGGGGGCTTCTGGGAATTGCAGTCCAAGAACATCTGGAGTGCCAAAGTTTGCCATCACTGTACTATCACAATCTTGAGCCAAGGAGAGGGTAAATTCCAAATATTTATTGCACCTTTGGCAACAAGGAAAACAGTGAGGAGAGCTAGACAAGAGATGAACTGACCCTATCGGAGTACAATGAGTTAGTATGATGGACAATATCATCAGGAAATTGATAAACTATACATGGGGAGCTCAACCATCCATGCTGCGTACATCAGCTTTGGACCTGAACGTCTCTAGTAGAGTATGCTGCTCCAGTATGGAGTACATCTGCATATGCACAATAAGTTGGCATCACTGTTAATCAAGCCATGTGTATAGTGACAGGATGCCTCAAACCTACACCAGTTGAGAAAATATATCCTCTCGTTGGCATCACTCCACCTAAGATAAGAAGAGAAGTAGCAAAGGATGCTGAGAGAACTAAGCAAGAGAAAGACTCTCGACACCCTCTGAACGGATATGAGTCACAAGTCTGCTGGCTCAGATCCAGGTAGAGCTTTATGGCAAGAACAAACATTATTGAGGATACACAAGAGCACAACTAAATTAGAAGATGGAGGAAGGAGCTCACTGGACAAAGAAAAACATTAAGGGAGGATAAAGCTGAAGATCTCAACCTCCCCTACGTCACTTGGAGGACCCTGAATAGGCTGAGGGTTTGGAGTCCATAAATGCAAAACCAACATGCTCAAGGGGGAGCTACTGGCAGACAACAAGACACTGTGTTACTACTAGAAACATGTGCTGATGAGGACTTAAGTTTAGCCAACGACAAAGCCAAGCTGGCTTCATTTTGCCACTTTAAAGTTTGACCTGGAAACGAAAGGGGGGGGGGGGGGAAATCCCAGCCACAACTAATGTTATTTTTGAACATTTTACTGTGTTAGTCTGTGCAAAAAATCTGATAACAAAGCAAAACAAATCCAAAATCTAGTGTCAATTATATATGGTTGTAGCACAACCAGTCTTTGGGAAATGTAATAATCAGTTTTCCTCTTATAAGACATTGGGTGCAGAAAGCAGGGGGACGCCAGGTGGATGGAAGATTATTCCACCCTATGAGGCAAAAAGCCACCCTAGGAGAGCGAGTGAGAAACAAAGTAGTCCAAACCTCAGCGCTATTGAAGCACAGGAGGATATACATCTGCAGGGTCGATACGTGCAGGACGCAGCCCTGGTATTCAACCTCCGCGTGGCCCAACCACGTCCACTGTAAATGCTGTGGCTTGGTGTGCTCTAACCCAAAACGGCTCTGACCTGTGACAGAGAGAGAGAACGTTCAGGGAGAGATACACCAACAAGACTGCCAAAAAAGATCCTTGAGCCCTCATACCTCATAAGCACCAGAAACCAAGCAATTATAACCTCTCTCTTGTTCGTTTACCTTTGACTTTAACGGAGGTTTCCCAAGGGTTGGCTGGGTACCTTCTCTTCTTTCCTCCCTCCCAAAAGGTCAATAGCAACAGCACTTACGTACCACCCCATAACGCTTAGTGCACTCTCTGGGGGGGTTCACAAGTAAATTAGCATCTTGGCTCCCAACATGCTGGATATTCCTTTTACTGACCTGGGATGGATGGAAGGCTGAGTCAACATAGAGTTCCATCAAGACTAAACTCACAACCTTTTGGCTGCAGTACAGCAATTTTAACCACTGTACTACCCGAGCACCTGATGCTCTCCTGGCTTCCTATCCCCTCCCCTATCACCCTATTGCAGCTGGACCTACACTAATAAAATGAGACATCTACTTCTTCTTTGCCTAGACTCTAAGTCCACGATGGCGAACCTTGGCACTCCAGGTGTTCTTGGACTTCAGTTTCCAGAAGCCCAAGTCTTTGAATCCATACAAATGGGTTTACTGCACATATGCAGATTCACTGAGACTTGGGCTTCTGGGAAACACTGCCTAGGCCTTAAAATATTCACTGGATCTCTTTCAAAAGGACAAAATGCTTCTAACGCTGTTGCTCAGATACTCACAGCTCTCCAGTAAATACTGCAGAATTGCTCAGCCCCACATTTGTGGATAGTTTCTAGTTTTGGACTCTCTGCCCATGCTTATCTAAGACTGAGGCAAGCAGTAAGACTGAAAGGGACAATCCCACCCTCTCCACTGAGCCTCAAGGACAGCCCCCTACTCACTCTGGGTGTAGAAGTCAGCAAACTTGACTAAGCACTGACTGAGGGAGGGTGGGAAAAATTTGTCCGGTTCTTCGAGGTAGCAGAGAGGAGAGATGGTCCAACAGCGTGGAGACAAGGCCAGCACCTTCACCTCTTCCTCAGAAGAAAATGGCTCCTCTTCCATCCTCTGGGAGCAAAACAGGACTGAGGTCAAGTTGATGGTTTTGAAGGACAGCAGGAAGCTCTCTCAGCAAGAAAAACAACAGAGATGTGAAAGGACAGAAAGGCCTTGGTTGAGAAGGACCTGAGAAGAACGACAGTGGAACCATCTGGCCTGAGAGGTGGTGAAAGCTCCAACACTGAAAGCATCCAAGAGAGAACTGGACCACCCTCTGTCACAGGGATGGCCAAACTTGGCACTTCAGGTATTCTTGGATTTCAGTTCCCTGAAGCCCTGATCCGCAGGAACGCTGACTTGGGCTTCTGGTAATTGAAGCCCAAAACACCTGGAGTGCTAAGATTGGCCATTACTGCTCTGTCAGATCTGCTTTGATTTAGATTCCTGCATTGAGCCAGGGGGTTGAGGGGTGGTGGACACAATGGCCTCAAAAGCCCCTTCCTGCTCAGTGATTCTATGGCCTCTCTGGCTTGCAGAGGAGCAGATTTCGCCCCCTTCAACTGGTCCCCTTCCCTGCTCACCTCTTCCATCTCCTCTTGAAGTTTCCCACCCTGTCCCAGTTCAAGCAGATGCTTGTCGAGCTGCTGCAGCTCGAAGAGATGGAACTGCTGCTGCTGCTCCTCCAGCTCATTCAAGTTCTTCAGCATCTGCTGTGGGAAACGGTTGGGAAAGCAGAGCCCAATGTGCTCCACCACTGCACATTCCAGCCACGTTTTGCCTTGGGACAGAAGCCGGTCTCCGAGGTAGTACCTGGATGGGCCAAACACCCTCCTGTCAGCAACGGCTCATATACCCACAACCCTCACTGTTCCTCCTGGGAGCTGGAGGGCCTGCTTAGCCCACCTGTAGGGGGCAGGATGACTCCCTCCAACCCCTTGGAAGTCAACCCAGGGATGAAAAGAGTCTTCTCAAAGACCTGGGTTGCTCAAGCTTTGCTTGTAAGGCTGAACTTCCTCCCCAATTCTCACCGGTAGAAGTGTTCAAAGGTGTTGGCCAACTCAAGGCCTGCCAAGAAGAGGATGGGCTCCAGGCTCTGCTGCAACCGCCACAGGGTCTCCACGTTGCCCGAATTTGCCCAGCTCTCTTGGATCCATTGGTCAATGTAACGGGCAAACTGCTCACTCACCTGGAGGTCACAGACAAGAGGGCGAGATAAGGTGAGAAGGAGAAGCTCCACTGAGCCCTCCCCAAAGTGGGATGGAGAGGACGGGTAGGGACAGGATCTCAGGAGCCCACCTTTAAATTTAGCCCAGACAGGGGTGTAGGTCACTGGCAGGGCTGGGGCTACAAAAGGGCTCTTGGGCAGGTATGGACCTGAAGACTTGCTCTGTAAAATGAAGTCATGTTTGGAAGCCACATTTGACAAGATCAGGGTAAATGGACAACTGAAAGATGTCTGGATGGTTGGTTGGTGGCAAATCCCATTCCTTCCATGGCCAGGATCCAGGGAAACGTCCACCCACCCACCCACCCGTTTATCCCTGACTTACATGCATGGCTGTCAGGAAGGAGAGCTGCAGCAACGCCCCCGAGAAGCCGTGACACAAGGCTAGCATGAAGGACATCTGCTGCCCAAAGAGCTCCTCCATGGCTGTGCGAAGGCGCAGGTAGATGTTGCAATATTGCTCCACAAAGTCTGGGGTCTGCCAGGAGGACTCCAGGAAGCGTTTCACCTGGAGGCCACAAAAGAGGAACAAGCTTCATGACGGGATCAGAACCCATCTCCTGTTCTCCAGCTCAAGGGGGCCTTTCACCCAAGTCTTCTTGCGGAAGAATGCTTTTGCAGGATGAAATGTGTTTTGCTTCTTTGTCTCATTAAACATTTGAGCTTCATCTCATCTCTTTATACATATAAGCAGCCAGGAGAGTCAAGGTGTGTGATTTATTGTAAATAATAATTCTTATTTAAGTTAGCCACATCCCACCCAGCACAAAGCCAGGAATGGCCCTTTTCTGGAAGAGTTCACTCTCATGGATCCAGGTCTACAGGGCAGCTTCAAGCCACTATGCATTTGCCCTACTAGGCACCCAGGTTCACACACCTGTTACTGCCCAGGGGCATTCGGCCACCCTTACCTGCTGCTGGACCACATCTTTCCAGCACTGGGTGATGCCTGTCGTGCTGCTCGGTTTCTTTGCTGCTGCCTTGACAGTTCCAGAGCTTGACTCCTTGTTCTTTCCGTTCTTCCCATCTGCCAAGAGAGGCCCAAAGAGCATCAGCAAGGCTTCTGGGTCACTGGAAGCCAAGGAGCCCCCCTCCATGGGGAAGAGTCCTTCCCCACCTTTCAGCACTGAAAAGCTGCCTTCGCCCTCCTAACAGGAATATTTTCTATCTATTCCACGCACTCCAGCCTTTAAAGACACTGCATGCTCTCCCCGTCAACCCCTACCAGTCCCAAAAATGGTATAGGCTCGACTCCTGTTTCTGCTAAAATGACCGAGATGAAACATCTAAGGCAGGGATTCTCAACCTGTGGCCCCTGGACCAGATGTGGCCCCCAGTGCCATTTCATGTAGCCCCCCCCCACTGCCACATCCAGAAGTGCCATGTGGTGGAGGAAGGGCAAAATGGCCATCCAGCCCCCGAAGCTGTCTGAGGGAGCGTGATCTGGCCCCCAGCTTAAAAAGGTTGGCCACCCCGATCTAAGGGCTCCCATGCTGTTATACCCTCAGCTCTGAGAAATGGCCCTGTCTGGGTCCCCTTCACTGTCCTTCAGCCTCAAAGGGTTTGGCCAACGACAAAGTGGCTTCGTTTTGATGCTTAGGGTTGGCTCAGGACACAAAATTGGAAGCTGCTCGAAAGGGTGGTCACTCACTGGATTTCACGGGGGGCTTCAGCTCCTCAGGCTCGGGACTACTGGAGTCCACATGCACCAGCAGGTGGCTCAGACGCCGAATGCAGGAGTTGAAGACGGCAGCCCAGCTCTTGGTTCTCCGAGCGGCTCCCAAATTCTCCAGGTAGAGGGTCAGGAGCCACGCCAAGGGGCTGATCCCGCTGTGGTCTGAAAGGCCAGAAGGGAAGGGAAGATTCAGCAAAACATCTGGATTAAGGGCAACTCTCACAGGCCCCTTACTAGGACAAGAGGCCGGACTCTGTACCTGGGGAAGTGATGCTCTGCACCAGAGGAGTGATCAGGGCCTCCCAGCAGGTTTCGCCCAGGGCCTGGGCCGCCTCATCGTCGGGAAGGAAGCGATCGGCAAAGACCTGCTCGTGGTGCAAGGCGCTGTTCAGCCTGCAAAGGCAAAGGAGTGCACGTGAGCTCTTAGCTTCACAGCAAAAAAGGACGGGGAGAAATAAGTCAGGGAAGGAACGCAGAGGGTGAAGAACCTGGAGGGGACCAAGAGGAGGAGGGGGATCTCTGGCAACATGAGAGTGGGGGGCTCCATGGCTTCCTTCCCCAGCAGGAAGCGTCTCCATCATCCCCTGTTGGTCACTTGCAAACAAGTTCAGGGTGAGACCCTTCTCCAGCCACCCCTTCGTAGATGTGGACTTGGAGAAAAGGGAGAAGTCCAATGGGAAGGCTTGACCTGTTGAAAAGCTGCAGCAACTGCATCCGGTCTTCTGAGATTTCCTGGCACCAGGTGTGGGCCTTGGTGGTGTAGAAGAGGAAGGTACGACGGCACAGCTGCTCCTTGAAGATGGGCCAGAAGGTGGGCTTGGGACCCAGGACCTCCAGTCCACGCACCCGTGTGTCAATGCCACCCTGCGAATGACACAGGCCCCTCCAGTGAAGCCGTTCTGCCAAAAAGAGGAGCACTGAGGCACAGCCAAGCCATGGCGGGAGGTCTTGCCAAGTGGCTGCTTCCTAAGGAGGCAAACCCTACATCTTCCTTTTACCTGCCGACAGCGCTTAATGTTGATCTGTATGACAGGCCAGAAGCAGCTCATGTTCTCCAAAAGGACCACTCGGTTGGCCAGCGGTGGGACTTTGACCTTTGCAGAGAGAGGAGAACCAAATTAACAGTGAGAGGCAGACACAGGAATGTGGTGCAGATTTCCATTCATTGCAGAAAAAAGAAAAGGCAAAGAAAAAACTTGGGCATGTTTTACTTCCACTTCCGGGAGCGACGAGGGTAGTGTGGGCCAGATGAACTGGTGTTGAGGGCTAGATTTGGCCAATGGACTGTAGTTTGAGCACCCCTGGTTTAAGCAGAAAAAATGGCAACCTAAAAATCTATCTCCCCCTGTTGCAAAACATATCTGTTGCAAAACAGATTGAAAGGCGTGTTTTACTTCCGCTTCTGGTGGGAGGAACCATGTGACCAGCCCGCTGAACCACATGACTGGCCTGTGGCCCAAATCGTTTGGGCCACAGACCTTGGAGAAGTGGCTGGTGCAGATATCAAATCCCAGTATCCCCAACTAGCATGGCTCCTGATGATGTTGGAAGGGGGAAGATGCTGGGAGCTGTTATCCTAAAGTTAGCTCTGGTCTTTTTACCTGGAGCCTTCATACCACACTGGGGTTCTGCCCAAAACACCAAGACAAACTGGAATCTAGGCAAAGTATGTCTCTCATGGTGAGAAACTCTTGCAAGGCAGGCTGAAGAGCTTTAGGCTCTGGAGTCTCTGGCCATGGAAGCATTTGTTTACACAGGGCATAACACTGACCATACTGAGCTTGGTGTTGATGCTGGAGGCACTCTCCCCTCCCTTGACAATAATCCAGAATGGAATGTAGCTGGAGTCCTCAGTCGCCACCAACAGAGACATCTGCCTGTACAGGGACAGAGGTAAAGGTAAAGCCAGTCGTATCCAACTCTAGGGTTCAGTGCTCATCTGTTTATTGCTCATGATTACACATGCTCTGGTCACCTCCAGACTTGGCTATTGCAATGCGCTCTACATGGGGCTGCCCTTGGTGACCATTCAGAAGTTGCAACTGGTCCAGAATGTGGCTGCCCAGGTAATGTTGGGGTGCGGGCATTATGCACGTGCCACACCATTGCTCTGGGAGCTGCACTGGTTGCCAGTATGCCTCTGGGTGCAATTCAAGATGCTGGTTATTACCTTTAAAGCCCTACATGGTAGTGGGCCAGGATATTTAAGAGACCGCGTCACCCCAAGAACATCTGTCCGTCCCACCAGAGCGGACCAGAGAGGCTCTCTGGTTGTTCCATCAGCTAGAGAGGCTCACCTCTCTAGCACCAGAAGGAGGGCCTTCTCTGTATCCGCTCTGGCCCTATGGAACCTCCTGCCAACTGAGTTGCGCCTCCAGACAGAGCTGCTGCCCTTTAGGAAGGGCGTGAAGACATGGCTGTTGGGGTGGGAAAGGGGTACTGGTCACGCGGTTACCCCAGCCTGCTGGATCATATGATAACTTCCCCCTTACTCTTTTTAATATTTTAACATTGCTAAAAAATAATCTTTTAAATTCAAGTATTGGTCAGGGTTATATTGACAAATTTTATGATAAGATTGTTGTGTTTTATTGTTATTTTATGACGCCATGTTAGCCGCCCTGAGTCACTCTGCAAGTAGGGTGGCATACAAATGTGACCAATAAATAAATAAATAGCCAAAGAGCCAGCCCTATCCATGACTGCAGACATTTCCATGAACATGTGGCAGGCATGACTAAACATGGAATGCTGTTTACCATCCCACTGAAGTGGTACCTATTTATCCACTTGCAATTTTTTTGCTTTTGAACTGCTAGGTTGGCAGGAGCTGGGACAGAGATGGGAGCTCACTCCATTGTGCAGTCATCAAGTTCAGCATCTTAACCACTAAACAGTCCTGTGACCACCGCACTCCTGTGACGTCAAACCAAGAGCTGGGATCCTGCTGAGAGTTCAAGACCTGCTCAGAATCAGAAACCATATAGGTGCTGGATTCCATGAGAAGCAGCATCTGCACAGGTGCCTGGTTCAACCAGAAACCCAGTTCCCCATCTCACATCCCGCTTACCACTTTGGACTTGGTCCTCAGAAGATCCGCTGAAGGAATGAGAAAGCTCAATTATACATTCATCACAGAGAGCACAGAAGAATAGTTTCTTTACTCTTGCCTTTTACAGACCGAGGTGAAATCCCTCCAAAGAGGCTGAAATACAACTTCCAAAACATGCTCTTCACCCCACAACATTTCGGTGACAGACAGGGTCTGATCCCCATGCAAACTCACTGGACTACTATTCCACGGTGCATGTAGACCCTGATGTAGTGAGAGCCAAGGGTGCCATTTGATTGCCAGTAGGTCTTGGGGTTGCCATCCAGCAGTTTGCTGACCATGTTGGCGTTTGAGGAGACTTCCACCCGTTCCCAACACTTGTCCTCCTTGACCTCCATGCTGCAGCCTGAGCCAAAAGAGAACTCACTGAAATGAGCCATGTTTCGCATAAGCAGGCAGAGCCTTAGAAGCAACTTAAAAGGGAATATCCACCCAGTGCAAAGGATGGATACTTGCCATGACAAAGGTGGTGCAGGAACACATCAAAGAATGGGACGTTGACAGGCTGTTGCCTTCGCCTCTGCTCTTCTATGTGCCCTAAAACTATCTGTAAACAGGATGGAAAGAGAGGAAAAAGAAAGAAAAGTGAGTACTGTATTTGCCGGCATATAAGACGACTGGGCGTATAAAATGACCCCCCAACATTTCCACTCAAAATATAGAGTTTGTTATATACTCGCCGTATAAGACTACCCCCTCTTCCGCACACCTTCCACACACCAAATAAAACGTAAAAGAACATCAGATTTCAACATGTTAATTTATATTCAAATGCTTATGACATGCAGAAAAACTGTCACAAGGCTGTATGTTATCAAACATGTACAGTAAATATAAAACAGTGCAAGTGCAAAGTGGTACTTATTTATCTACCGTATATGCATGAACATAAGCCGACCTGAATATAACCCAAGGTACCTAATTTTGACCTTGAAATCCAGTAAAATAGATTGACCTGAGTATAAGCCAAGAGTGGGAAATGTAGCAACTGCTAGTGAGTTTCAGTAATTAGAATACAGTAATATTAATTATTTTATTGATTTTTTTAGAACTGTACTTGCACCACCCACCAGTGGTGGCGCTGCAGGTAAAGTGGGTGGGCAGGTCAGTTGCACTGAGGCAGGAAGTGTTGCTCTAGCCTAGCCTCTTGCTTCCCCTGCAAGGAAGAAGCATGGCTTTTTCCTCCATCTTGGGCAGAGCAGATATAAGGGCAGAAGGTACCAGTAAATGAAACCCTTTCTTTTCCCCCACCAGTTTGAAAGGGAGACACAATTGTAATGTAGAGCTTCTTTCTTCATCTGGATGGTATGTAGAATGAGGTGGGCGAACATCAGGAGGCCACTATGGGCAGCTATGTCTATCCCAACTGAAGTGCACCCAGTGTATAAGACGACCCCCCCCCCACTTGGAGGCATGTTTTTCAGGGTGAAAAAGTCATCTTATACACCAGTAAATACGGTATATAATTATGCAGCTAAATGTATAGGAACACATATAGCAAAAGCAATCATACTTATATACCGCCCCATAGTGCTTAGCACACTCTCTGGCCAGTTTACAAGTTAATTAGCATTTTTTTCCCCCAAAATACTGGGTATCCATTTTACCGACCTTAGAAGGATGGAAGGCTGAGTCAACTATGATGCCTGGTCAAAATCGAACGCACAACCTTTTGGTTGCAGGACAGCAGTTTAACAACTGCGGGACCATCTGCTCTGGGACTTTAGAGGGTGGAGGAACAGGTCCGTTTTAAGAACATGGGAAAAGTCACAGGGGCTGAAATCCTTTTGGACTTCGTGTAGTATAAAGTTACACCAGAATAAGTTCAAGAGGAATTACTCCCAGACAGTCCAGGTGTCTGACTGTGCAACTAGCTTTAGAATAAAGTACACAACCAAACATACAACTGGCCACTGGGCTGCTGGGCAGAGGGGCGGGGCAAACTCTGCTGGGACAACCGCATGGGTGCCCACAGAGAGGGCTCCGAGTGCCACCTCTGGCACGCATGCCATAGGTTCGCCACCACTGGCTTACCTAATCAAACTTTCTGTTTATACAACAGCCAGTCCCATCAGCCAGGCAAAACCAATAAAAAGTACATGAGTACAAAAACTTTCTCTTGTACTGTCCAGGAACTGATCACATGGAGGGATATTGCCTCTCACATTTGAACATATGAAATATATGACCACTATGACAACTATGACAAGTAGACACTGGTAACCCTGTCTTGTACAAATTTTTTCAATCTGCAGTATTTCTAAAGATGTCAAGCTGGGATACATCGGTACCTTATGTGGCAATGAAATCCACAGTTTAATTGTGCTCAAGGTGAACATGTACTTTCCTTGTCTTTCTGTTGCTATTTCTTGAATCTCCATCATTCAGATTCAATGGAGGACCGTGGAGTCTAGTACAGTATTATAACAGAGCAATAGCAAGTACACTCATGACACCTCAAAGCACTTTGTGCACTCTCTAGGTGATTCACAAGTTTATATTTCATACTTGCTAACCCGCCCCAATCGGGCAAGCCCGACTCTGGGCGGCTTACAACCCAAGTTAAAACACATCAATAAAAAATTTAAAAATTCATAGACTAAAACAGTATCTGGGGGTGTCGTCAGAAGGGTAAAATCCTTAGACTAACCACCCCACATGGGATCCCACATCCCTGGAACCCCACACATGTCCTGCCAGCCAGGTCTTTAAGCTCTTCCGGAAGGACAGGAGCTCTGTCTGCATGCGCAGCTCAGTTGGGAGGAGGTTCCAGAGGGCCGGGGCGAACACGGAGAAGGCCCTCTTCCTAGTGCTAGCGAGGTGAGCCTCCCTAGCCGATGGTACAACAAGAGAGCCCCTCCGATCCGCCCTGGTGGGACGGACAGATGCTCTTAGGTATCCTGGCCCACTACCATATAGGGCTTTAAAGGTAATGACCAGCACCTTGAATTGCACCCGGAGACAAACTGGCAACCAATGCAGCTCCCTAAGCAGTGGAGAGGCCCGAGCATAACGCCCGCGCCCCATCACTACCCGGGCTGCCGCATTTTGGACCAGCTGCAGTCTCCGAATGGTCACCAAGGGCAGCCCCATGTAGAGCGCATTACAGTAGTCAAGTCTGGAGGTGACCAAAGCGTGCGTGACCATAAGCAAGGCGTCCCGGTCGAGGAGCGGGCGTAACTGGCGTATTACACGAAGTTGTGCAAAAGCCCTCCTGGCCACGGCTGCCACCTGCTCATTGAACAGTAGCCGTGAGTCCAGGAGGACCCCCAGATTACGCACCGGGTCTGTTTGGGGCAGAACTGCCTCATCCAGAACCAAAGCTGGTAACTCCCGTGTCAACGCGGGGCCCCTTACCCATAGCCACTCAGTCTTACCGGGATTCAGCTGTAGCCCGTTTTCCCCCATCCAGACCTCAACAGCCTCCAGGCACCTGGAAAGGACTTCCACTGCACCGCTTGGGTCCCCACGGGCTGAGATGTACAACTGGGTATCATCAGCATACTGATGATACCGTACCCCGTGGGAACGGATGATCTCACCCAGCGGCTTCATGTAGATGTTAAATAGGAGAGGAGAGAGTACCGAGCCCTGAGGCACCCCATACTGCAGGGGCCTAGGGCTGGACTCCTCCTTCTCCAGGCACACCGACTGGGTCCTGTCCCTCAGGAATGAGGAAAACCAGGACAACACTGTGCCCTGGATCCCCAAACCCCGGAGCCTTCCCAGAAGGATGCCATGATCGACAGTGTCAAAAGCCGCTGAGAGATCGAGGAGAGCAAGGACAGACGGCTCCCCTCCATCCCGCTCTCTCCAGAGATCATCCACCAAAGCGACGAGTGCAGTTTCAGTACCATATCCGGGCCTGAATCCTGACTGAAACGGGTCCAGATAATCCGCTTCATCCAGGACATCCTGTAACTGCTGCGCCACAGCTTTTTCCAAGACCTTACCTAAAAAAGGTAGGTTAGACACTGGACGGTAGTTGGAAATTACCATAGGGTCGAGGGAAGATTTTTTCAAGAGGGGGAGCACTAAAGCATGTTTAAATGGTGCTGGAAAATGCCCCTCTTTTAATGAAGCATTAATAATCGCCTCGACTCAGCCACCTGCCACAATCTTGGCAGCTTTAATTAACCAGGCAGGGCATGGGTCCAGTGCACAGGTCGTGGCGCGGACAGATACAAGAAGCCTGTCCACTTCCTCAGGGCCAACTGGCTCGAACTGATCCCAGATAACATGGCTAGACTGTGCCTCGGTCAACCCCAGTTCAGTACCTTCCACGCCGGGATTAAACTTCGAGCGGATCTGAGCGACTTTCCCTGCTAGATAATCAGCAAAAACATCAGCAGACCCCTGCCAACTCCTTGCCAAGGAGGGACCTGGTCACCCGGAACAGGGCCGCTGGGCGATTATCTGCGGAGGCAATGAGGGCGGTGAAATATTGACGTTTCACCGACCCCATCGCCACTAGGTAGTCTTTAATAGCAGCTCTAACCAGTGTTCGATCGGACTCGCTCCGGGTCTTCACCCAGCGGCGCTCTCGGCGTCTCTTAGCTCGTTTCAGCTCCCTTAGCTCTTCTGTAAACCAAGGGGCAGATCGACCCCCACGAGCGTGGAGAGGCCGTAGTGGCGCGATTACATCCAAAGCTGCGGTCGCTCTCCTATTCCAGGAATCGACAAGGGCTTCGGATGAACCACTTCGCAGGTCAAGAGGACAACACCCCAGTTCCCGTTGGAATCCTTCTGGATCCATTAGTCGCCGGGGGCGGGCCCATTTAATCGGCCCTTCCTCCCTACGGTGAAGTCTCGCCCCCAGGAAGTCCAGAGTCACCAGATAGTGATCTGACCATGGCACAGGAGTGATGTCTAAATTCTGTATTTTCAGATCACTCTGCCACGGCTCCGACAAAAAGATCAGATCTGGGGTGTAGCCACTGCTCCTGGTAGGGCCCTGGATTACCTGGGTCAGGCCCACGGTTGCCATGGAAACCATGAACTCCCGAGCTACCTCAGAACCGATCCCCAATGACGGCAAATTGAAATCCCCCAGCACCATCAGCCTGGGGGTCTCCAACGCCAGCATGGAGACCGCCTCAAGGAGCTCAGGCAGGGAGTCTGCTACTCTGCAGGGAGGCAGGTACACGAGCAAGACTCCCAACTGACCTTTAGGGCCCACACGCAAGAACAGGGCCTCACAACCCGGAATATGTGGAGCCGTGGCCCTGGCCACTCCCAGGGACTCCCTGGCTACTACGGCGACACCACCGCCCCTTCCCCTCTCCCTAGGCTGGTGCCAAACACCGAACCCGGCCGGGCAGAGTTCAGACAGGGGTACCCCATCCTCAGGCACCAGCCAGGTCTCCGAGATGCATGCCAGATCGACCCGCTCCCCCAAGATCGTATCTGCAAGCAGAGGGGCCTTGTTGCAGACCGATCTGGCATTCACCAGCAGCAGCCTAAAGGAGGGGTCACTCTTGACCGGCTGCACAGGACCTAGTATAGCGGCCAACCGTCACGGATTCTCCGGGACAGTCCCGATTTGAGAGGGGGAATCCCGAGTTACCATTTTTAGGGAAATGGTCACGGAATTCCCCCATGACGTCCCGGCTGTCCCGATTTCTCTTCGGCAGCAGGCATTTTTAAAAAAAAAAGGAGCAAAAAATGGCTTCAAAAATTCAGCGATGTGATTGGCTCTCTATGTCAGCTGACATAGAGATCCAATCACATCGCTGAATAGGGGAAACACCTATTCAGCGATGTGATTGGCTCTCTATGTCAGCTGACATAGAGAGCCAATCACATCGCTGAATAGGGGAAACACCTATTCAGCTATGTGATTGGCTCTATGTCAGCTGACATAGAGAGCCAATCACATCGCTGAATGGGGAAACACCTATTCAGCGATGTGATTGGCTCTCTATGTCAGCTGACATAGAGAGCCAATCAAATCGCTGAATTTTTCCCCCTTCCCTACCGGAGTTTTAAAAAAAGCCTCTTTAGTCTCATCAGCTGTTAGTCGGGAGAGAAAATAAGCAGAGCTTCAAGGTAAGCAGAGTTGGGGGGTGTATTCTCTGTGTCCGAGCAGGCTGCCTGCTTATTTTCGGGGGGTGGCTTATATTTCTATATGAGTATATAGAAATATAAGCCACCCCCCGAAAATAAGCCATCAGGCCATTTTTGGCCATTTTGGGGGGGGAAAAAGAATATAAGCCATGCCATGGCTTATATTCTTTTTTCCCCCCCAAAATGGCCAAAAATGGCCTGATGGCTTATTTTCGGGGGGTGGCTTATATTTTTAGAGCCCCCCGAAAATCGGCACATGGCTTATTTTCCAATAAACTGTGCATGCGCAGAAACTCAATCTGATGCATGCGCAATGCATCAGATTGAGTTTCTGCGCATGCACAGTTTATTGGAGCCATTTTTTGCTCCTTTATTTTTTGGCCCCGCCCATGACGTCGTGACGTTGGCCCCGCCCATGACGTCGTGACGTTGGCCCCGCCCCACTATCCCGGATTCAGTTTTGTAAGGTGTTGGACGCCTTAACCTAGAGGTGTAGCCAAGGGGCCAGAACACGGGACAGCAACCAAACATCTGGCCCGCGTTCTCCGAGTGCGGCCCGCCCCTTGGAACTCGCCGTAACACCCCATGCCCGTCACTACACCAATTTGGGCCTCATGAAACCCCTCAGGCCCAACCGGCAGCGCCCAGTCCCCCCCTGCTGGCTGGCAGGTCCTTCCTTGGAATAAACATATTCCAAGGAATAAACATTTTGCCCCCAACATGATGGGTATTTTACCGACTTCGTAAGGATGGAAGGCTGAATCAATCTTGAGTCCCCGTCAAGATTGAACTAGCAAACTTTTTGGCTGCAGTAGAACAGTTTAACCATGGCTTTACTGGAGGCCGATTGCATCTCCCCATCACTTCATCCACACAATGCTTAATGGTAGTGAGGATCTCACCTGGTTGTAGACCACCTCTTCCAGCTATTGCAGTATGTTTGCCCTGTTTGCCCAGTCCTTCCTCTGGACACAATAAATGACCTATGCAGCATTTCTGGTCTGGTCTCTCAAGGGAAAGTTATGTAATGGGTCAAAACCTCACCTGGATGCAGCCAGCCAAGATGCTGATGGTCATCTTCTTATACAGGCCAGCATATTTCTCACAGCTGCTCAGAAGGTCTCCCAGTTCAGTCACCTGCAGCAGACCAGAGCTGTGTTTCTCAAGGACTTTGCCCAAGGTTTCCTTTGTACCCAGACAGCACATCAAAACAACACAGTCTTTGTTCAGAGTGGCCAGACAATGAAGGAAACTGATGAACTGCTGAACAACCTGCAGATAAAGGAGAGGCAAGACATGTTTCTGAGTGGTCTTTAGCATCATCCAACTATGACTCTCACTAAAGATGGGAGACTGATAATATGATTGTTGTTTTAAATGGTTTTTAGAGTTTTAACTGGGTGTTGTATGTTTGTTGATTGGTTGTAATCCGCCCTGAGTCACCTGTGTGAGTAGGGCGGAATATAAATTCAATTAAATAAATAAATAATAGATGTCAGAAGTGACTGAAGTTTTCAACACTCCCTGTGTACTTCTCTCTCTCTCTCTCTCTCTCTCTCTCACACACACACACACACACACACACACACACACACAGAGTGTAACAGTCTCAGGACCCTTTCCCCTCTTCTTCTCACACTATCAAAATACATTTTCCCCCACTCATCCCTCCTTCTGAAGGGTTTCAGCCAATTACAGCACAGCATACAAGGTCCATCACACAAGTTGAGTTCCCACCATCTTTAGCCTGTTATCACTACAAGTACAATAAACCATCCAGCAACTGCTTTGAAGGTTGAATTCCTTCTTTGCCACTGGAATCAAGAAATCAAAAATCTACTTTACTCTGTAAATCAGGGGTTCCCAACCTAAGGCCCATGGGCCAGATCTGGCTCATTGGTACCATTTCATGTGGCACCCACCCCTTCAAGAGCATTTGAGAAACAAAATAGCCACCCCATCGTGTAAGCCGGGAAAAATGGCCGTCCAGCCAGCAAAGCTGACTGAGAGAGCGTGACCCAGCCCCCGGCTTGAAAAGGATGGGAACCCCTGCTGTAATTGTTCCTTTAAAGCATCTGCTGCCTATTCTGGGTACAAATGTAAACTGAAACAAATTCTAGAACTTCTGTTTGTTTTCAAAGCACTTGATAAAAGATAACACCTTGTTTAGTAGGTGGTCTATATAAGTAAAGATTTAATGTTCACAAGATGAACACCACACAAGATGCTACTTTTTAAAAAGTTAGTTGGCCCTAGAAAGGTCATCTGCTTTTGTAGTTTCAAAACTCTCCCAGCACACTGTAGAGCTTTTCTTACTCAGAAATTAGCCCTGCCTGCCTCAATTTGAACCCATCCAGTCACTTCTGTAGTCAAGCCCAATGTAGCCACAAAACTGCTTTTCTAATCTCCATCAGACAATCTCCTTCTCTATCTTCCCGTCTCCCTCTCTATCTCACCATTATTACTTGAGGCCTTGCAAAGATGTAATTGGCTAGATTGTTATTTTAGCAGCAATAGCAATTACACTTTCATACCGCCCCATAGCGCTTAGTGCACTCTCTGGGAAGTTCACAAGTTAATTAGCATTTTGCTGACCTCAGAAGGCTGGAAGGCTGAGTCAATCTTAAACATGTCAGGATCAAACTCACATCATTTTGGCTGCAGTACAATAGTTTAACTACTGCACTAAAAAGCTATTCTTCTTGTTGTTCTGCCGTACCCCAATCCAAATACTGGCGACCCTCATGGCGATCAGCCATGAAGACTGTCCTAGAGAATATAATGCAGTAGCCTTTCATCTGCCTTCCACATCACAGCATGATCCCTGTACCACTGATTCAGTTCCGTGAGTCGCTTTTTGGTCCTGAGCCCTTTTGGCCCACAAAGTCCGCCTTAGCCCTAGGCCAGTATTGATAAAGCTGCTGCCCTCCATCAAGATGGATTCAAGTGGAATTTAATCCACTTTGGGAATCATCACCCTTCCCTGTGGACTTCGCCACCAAAGGCCATTAGTTCTCAGGGCTGTCAGGTTAGTTAATCGCCACCTGACACTCAGTGTTGAGTCACTGGTAATATGGTCTACTCTATTACCATAGCAGGATAAGCTGGCCAGACATCGGTATTGTCAATTTACCCATCCATCACCTGCCCTGCTCACTTTTTTCCTCCCCTATTTTTTCTTCATGGCATTCTTATGAATTTTGCATGGGGGATGCAGTCAAGAAACTCTTCTTCCAAAGCAAGAGAATGCAACACCTTTAAGATGTTGGTGGAAAACAAGTCCCATCAGCCCTAGCTAGCATTGCAGGGGATGATGGGCTATACAGTCCCAAAATCATTTGAAAGCCACAGACTCCCCTTCACTGTTCTAAAGAAACAACTCCAAAAGAACAGAAACATTGAGGAATTAATGCATCAGTACCAGAATTTTATCTTCAAAAGAAAACTCTTCATTTTGATTTAAAAATTACATTCTGAGTATTTATTTTAAAAATCTCTGTTGCAGTCCTTTTTAACAAACCACACAAACCACTAACTGTATATGAAGAAAAGCACATTTACATGTAATATCAAATGAAAATCAAATTACTTATCAGCATATCAGACTAAGGAGAGCAGGAGCAACAATAAAACAACATAAAATAAATCAGGAAACAGTCTGCACAAAGGTTTCTAAGCAGATAATTGTTAAAATTGTCCAATTAAATTAGAAAAATGTGCAAGAAATAAAAAGACAAAGGAGGAGAACTACTTCTTATGACTATAAAATGCTGCAGTCAGATATATGCAATAAATTAGTAGCAATGAATCTTCTAGACAATTAATTATACAGAAGGGCAGCAATTTACAAGACTGGGTGACAGAAACTACTCTTCAGGATCCAGAGATTTATTTCCATTAGATTCCAACACTTCTGTCAAGACCAATAGTACCATCAGACTTCCTACAGTCCCTTTAGTACCCCAAAAATAGCTTTAGAAGGCTGTGATGTCCCCTGACATCGCTTTGTGGTTTGTTTGTTTTGCACCAGCAAGGGCTGCAACAGAAGAAAAAGGTGATGAATGTTCTTCTTTTCGTGCTGTATCTGATTCCAAATATTGGTGATCATCATGGCCATGAAGATTGTCCTAGGAACAATACAATGTAGTGGCCTTCAATTTGCCTCCTGCATTGCAGCATGACCTTCATACCACTGATCGAGTTTCATGAGTCTCTTTCTGGTCCTGAGCCCTTTTGGCACACAAAGTCCTCCTCAGTATGGATGAAGCTGCTGCCCTCCATCAAGATGGATTCAAGTGGGATTTAATCCATTTGGGGACCATCATCCTTCCCTGTGGACTTCAGAACCCAAGGCCGCTAGTCCTCTGGGTTTTCTGTTAGTTAACCACCACCTGATGATTGGCATTGAGTGACTGGCAGTATGGACTATTCTATTATCACAGCAGGATTATCTGACCAGATATGGCGATGAATCTTAGAATTGTAGAAACAAAAGGGACACAAGGCTTCATCAAATCTAGCTGGCTGCCAGTTCAGGAAAACCATACCTAGAGAATCCACGGCAAGTGGCCATCTAACTTCTGCTCTAAAATCGCTGCTGAAAGATACTCTATGATGGCTCTCACTGCTTGGGATTTTTTCCCTAACAGTTACTATAAATCTCCTTTCTTGTGACTTAACACCATTACTTCTGGGGCTATCCTCTTGAGTTGCAAAAAACAAACCCCATTTCATCTTCCAGGTGATAGCGCTTCAAAGACTTGAAGACAGATATGTTCAAGTCATGATTACAGGGCACTGGGTACAGAAGTACTCCTCCTGTATCCTAAGTATGTGACTAGATCTTGGCTACTCCAAAGTAGCCCTCTCCCACCTCACCTCTTTGTCATTTATATGGGTGTTCAGAGAAGACAAACAAGGCTCAAGAATCTTATGCCACGGCACGGCATCTTTCCAGGAACAATCCAAACATTTGTTCAAGATCCTGGACCAAAGAAGAAAAAAGACTTGTTAAAGAAATGTCCATTTTAGTTCTATTCAATGTCTGTTTCTCATTTTATCTGACTATACTTTTCCCCCCAGGCTATTTATGCAAGAATTTATGAATTTGGCTTCCCACCCCCCACCCCCACCCCTTGGACATGAATACACATTTTGGTATACAATTCTTTGTTTGCACACTTTGGGAAAGCTCATGTTTCCTAATTAAATGCACTGTTGTGCATATCTTCTCTAATGCAGGCATTTTATGTGTCTTTCTCCAATGGGCATTTGCTAAAGTGCAGATTATATTTTAAAATTCTGAAAAGTGCAGGTTCCAGTCTGCCAGCACATTCTAGTTTGCAAACAGGTTTGGAAGTACAAAGTGGATACATTCAAATAAAAAGATGGATCATACCCATCTCTCCTCCATCCAGTAAGACAGGGGGGCGTGAACCGGTACTGGGCCATAGGCAGTCCTGAACTAGGCTGTGGGGATGGGTGGTGCTGGGAGCCCTGATGGCAGCCTTCTGCCCTCACTTTGCCAGGTCTGCCCAGCGAACAGAGCAAGAGCACAGGCTTCTGACAGCAGACAGGCAAGTGGCAAGGCCCCTCCTCCATGTTGCTTATCTACACCAGGGCTCTGTCCCCCTGGCTGTGTGCACCGTCCAATCCTACCACCCCCACTTAACGGTCTGTGGAAGTACTGTTTAGCGTGAAACCGGTCCATAGTGCAAAAAAGGGTTAGGGACTCCTGCTGTAAGACAAAGAAGCTCCAAGAAGTCTCACTGTCTAGAACAGGGTTCCCCAAACTTGACTCTCCAGGTGTTCTTGGACTTCAATTACCAGAAGGCGAATCAGTACAGCTGCTGATCAGGGCTTCTGGGAATTGAAGTCCAAGAACATCTGGAGAGCCAAGTTTGAGGAACCCTGGTCTAGAGCAAGGGCAACAGCTCCAGACTAAAAACACATACATACTTTTTAAAGTGTGGTGTCCAGAATTGCTGCCACCACATTTATGTAATTCCCATTCATGAAATAAAAAGGCGACTGATGCTTGGGAGACAAGCTATGAGAAATCTTGGGAACACAGTTAAAAGTAGAGACATAACCTTGCAAACAAAAATTCACATAGTCATAGCAATGTTATTCCCACTGGTAATGTATGTTTGTGAGAGCTGGACCATAAGGAAAGCTGAACACAGAAAAATAGATGCCTTTGAAATGTGGTGTTAGAGGAGAGTTTTGAGAATACAGTAATACCTCGGATAACGTTTACCTCGGATAGCGCTAAAATCACATAACGTTAAGTAATCTGGGGAGGAGAACTGGATCGAATAACATTAAGGTCCTATGGGATGGATTGGATAACAACCGCTAAAGCCTGTGCAGTTACAATGTATCTCTATGGAGCTTTAACGTTATCCGATCCATCCCATAAGATTTTAACATGCATCGGATAACACTAAAAATCGGATAACACCAAGACTTGTGGAACCAAGTCTTAGCGTTATCCAAGGTATTACTGTACCTTGAGTTACAAATTTAATGCGTTCCAAGGCATTTTTCATGTTATGAAAAATCTGTAACTTGAATTTCCCATAAGAATACAGCAAAAACCAAAATTCATAACTTGAAACATGGTTTCCCATAGGAATGCATTGAAAACCAATTCATCTGTTCTGGAAAAATTTGTAACACAAGCCATTATTTTCAATTGATTTTCATTCGTATTGTGAAAATTTTGCATCTTGAACCATTTGTAACTCGAGGTACCACTGTACCCTGGACAGTGAGGAGAACAAATAGGTCGATCTTAGAAGAAATCAAACCTGACTGCTCCTTAGAAGGTCAAATAGTAAAGATGAAGCTAAAGTACTTTGGACATCAAATGAGAAGAGAGGATTAAAGCCTTGATACTGGGAAAGGTGGAGGGCAAACGAAGAAGGGGGCGGCAGAAAATGAGATGGCTAGATGGTATTGTAGACACAATAGGCACAGAGCTGGGCGAGTTGAGGAGGTTGGTGGAGGGCAGAGGTGCCTGCTGGGTAATGCTCCATGGGGTCACAAAAGGTTGGAAGTGACTGTGCAACCGAACAATACCAATTTTCTTAAACAGCTTGGTTAGGTAAAGGTCGCCTTGCTCGAAAGCCAGTGAGATACAATTCTAGGGTTCAGTGCTCATCTCTGTTTATAGCTAAAGAGCCAGCGCTGTCTGTGTCTGCAGACATTTCCGTAGACATGTGGCAGGCATGCCTAGACACCAGAGTGCACGGAAAGCTGTTTACCTTCCCATGGAAGTGGTACCTATTTATCTACTTGCAATTTCTTGCTTTCCAACTGCTAGGTTGGTAGGAGCTGGGACAGAGACGAGAGCTCACTCCATTATGTAGTACTTGGGTCTCCAATTACTGACCTGCTGACCTTCCAGTTGTCAAGTTCAGTGTCTTAACCACTAAGCTACCACAATCCCCTTTATCTAAAAAGCTTGGATACTATGTTATCTTTTTGGTAACTGGCAATAACCTTTCTTTCCCCCCCCCCCCAGGTAATTTAGATTTTATTGCAATTAATCTTTACCTGTCCTGCTGTTTTCATATCACATTATATGATACTGTATCATGTTGGAGAAATGATATCTTTTTTTTTCCCAACCTTTTACAGCCCACCTGAACTGGTTAGCTTAAAAATCATATTAAATAAATAATGGATAAAACTGAAGAACAACCAGTCGATTCAGAAAACTCCAAGGAAACCAAGGAAGAGGCTAAAAAAAAAAATTAAAATTCTGAGCATGCATCAGCAATAATAGCAGCTGCTACCCGTTTACGATAAGGCCAGGCACACAGCATTAAAGCAGAATGTCAGGTTTAATTACTTGTAATTAATTATAAATGCTTTATAATTATTTCAGGGTGGGCGTGAGGGATTTCATCCTGCAATGCAAATGTACTGCAAGTAGGCAGTGCTTACACTGTCAGTACACTGACTGATTTTCATCTCCCTGTCTGTTTGCAAGGAGTAAAGAATCCCTTTCTGGAGGTACAATAGGCTGAGGGTCAGAGTGCCTAAATGTAAGACCAACATGCTCAAGTGGGGCTGCTGGAGAGCAACAACAAACTGTGAATAATGTGGAGATTCAGAGTCTGGCTCATGATTGGTCTGCAGATTGGTGCCAGAAACATGCGCGGATGAGGACTTAAGTTTGGCCAACGATAAAACCAAGAAAGTTACTTCATTTTGGTAGTCCAGGGTTTGATCAGGACACGAAAGAAGCAGAAGCCAGCTAAGATCCTTGTAGTTAGATCTTACACCAGGGGTTCTCAATGTTTTCAGGTCGCAGGCCAGACCACTCACCCTCAGACAACTGAGTGGGCCAGTCATGCATATTCTCACGTGTATTCTTTAACATTTTTGCATGTACAGTATTCTTGTGCATTTTCGGTGCTTCTGCCGCTTGCAGCAGGCCACATAAAAGGGTGCCCTGGGCCGGGGCGGGCCTATAGGCCGCAAGTTGCGAATCCCTGTCCTACAATGAACTGTGAGGTTAGACAAGACAATCACTAATCTCCATGGACTCCCAAAATCTCTTGAAATTTTATAATTTAAGCAGGATCTTTCCTTCCTCCCCCATGAGATTATCATACCTACAAACATGCGCACCTGAAAAGTTTCTCTATTATAAAACACACCATTTTCCAAAATTAATCTTAGCGTAACTTCTCTTCTGCTTAACTGGTGTAATGGCAGAATGTCAAATGGCCCATCATAAGCCACTGTCCCATGCCAGTCAAAGGTGACTATAGTATCCTAATGGTGAATGTCAATATTGTACCAAACGCTATCTGGCCTAGCAATATCAAAAGGCTGCATTAGTCTAGGGCAGAGGTGGGGAACTTTTTCTTTTTGGAAAGAACCACTTCCAGGGGAAGGTAAACAGTGTTCTGTGCACTCTGGTGTCTAGTCATGCCTGCCACATGTCCACAGAAACATCTGCAGATGCAGACAGCGCTGGCTTTTGAGCTGTAAACAGAGATAAGCAATGGACCCTACAGTCGGATACAACTGACTTTCAAGCAAGGGTGACCTTTACTTTTACATAACACTCCCTACATCCTCCCTGACCACAAGCTGTGCACTGTGGCTCTAATGGGAGTTGATATCCAATAGCATTTGGGAAGCTGCAGATTAACCACCTCTGCACTGGCAGTTCCCCTACACTGCTCTGAAAGATGCTTTTAATTGTAAGCCAACCTGACCTTAAGACTTCAAAAACCACAGCAAGATCCTCTACCAAAGTGCAACACAAACCATACCTTAATACTCCCAGTTGGACCTCCTTTTCAGCTCCTTGCTGGGCCAAGTCTTTGAGCAGAAGCACTTCCACCAGAAGCTCATACCCATTTCTGTCTGGGCAGGTGCCTATGCCATGGAGGCAGCATTTCAGCATAGCAATGGCCTCCTTGCAAATGCCACTGGTGTGCAGGTCGCGCAGCAGTTTTGTAGCATTCAAGTCCTCCAGGTGAACAAATGCTCCAGAGTCTGGTTGAAAATAAAAGTATCCCAGATGATTATATTGCCCTAAAGGGCTTTTTTTTGTAGAAACTTTGTTCACTTCAACATTCCTAATAACACTCCCAAAGCTGTAGCAATCAGAGTTTGGAAATTTTATTTTTTGGACGATAATTCCCAGTATCTCCCACTCAGTATTCCCATTGGGATTTGTATGCCAAAGAGGTAAGTTTCCCAGACTCTGGTCATGTTGCTTACCCTTCCCTATCCTGAAAAGTGATAGCAAATGGAATGAAACAGGCTGTCTGTGGGAGAGAAAGTGAGGCCCTGGTTGGGCACAACTACCCCCAGGCCATGAGGAAGAACAATTCAGCTAGCCAAACTTCTCTGAACTAGTTAAAACATCCAAGGTGGTGACAGGTGGTTGGGTCAAAGCTATCATAAATTCTTTGCTATGAGACATGGTCTTTCCAGCAACTTTGAAACATGTTTTGGTGTGCCCCTTCCTGAAAAAATCATTGCTCAACCCCGCGGTGCTTGCCAACTACCGGCTTGTGTCCAACCTGCCTTTTTTGGGCAAGGTTTTGGAGAAGGCAGTGGCACGGCAGTTACAGCGAGTCCTGGATGAAGCAGATTATCTAGACCCTTTCCAGTCAGGATTCAGGCCCAGATATGGCACGGAAACTGCATTGGTCAAGCTAGTGGATGATCTCTGGCGAGAGCGGGATGGAGGTCATCCATCCGTCCTGGCTCTTCTTGACCTCTCAGGGGCTTTCAATAAACACATATAAAAACATGGCTGGTGGGGGAGGTATGGGGTACTGGCTGCACAACGACCCCATCCTGCTGGTTGGTTTGATCCCCCTCTCTCCCTTAATCTTTTAGTCTTCTAGACTTAGTTTGAATCGGATCTGTCATTGTAATTTGTTGATCTTTTTTATAAAAAAACTTTTACAATTTTAAATCTTTTATAATTTTTAGATCTAAAGTTTTTAGGGAATGTTTTGATTTCTTTGTTGTTATGTTTACCACCCTGAGTCGCCCCAGTGAGGAGGGCGGTATATAAACACAAAGAAAGAAACAAATAGTGCTTTCTAAATATGTTACGCTAAAACTTTCAATTTGACTCCCCTGTTGGGTCAGTGGGCTCCAGAAGCCTAGGTTTACCCTTAAAAAGAGGAAACTACCTAGAAGGATGATATAAAAATGTAATAGAGATAGATTGGATGGATGGATTAGTGAATGGATTGGATTGGATTGGATTGGATGGATGGATGGGATGGGTGGGGGGGATGGATGGACTGGATTGGATGGCTAGATTGGATCAAAGGATCAGCTTCCTACTTGAATGGGGGCCATTTCATACCTGCATTCTCTTGGCTGAGGGGCAGTATCTGTTCAGCCAGATGTTTGAGCACTATCTGAGCTAGCATCTCATGGCAGCCATGATCTGAGTGGCAACAGCTCTGCAGGACAGACTGGAGGCTACTGTGCCCCAGCTGCTCTGCCAGCCCCTTGTGGCTGATCAGCTTGTTCAAGACCAGAAGTCCATTCTGTACTGCTGAGGAGGCCCTGTAGAAAGAGAGGAAGAAGGAAACCACTTCATCTTAGCCAATATTTGGACTAATTGTTACAGTTTGTTTTTAAAATGTTTTATCTTTTTACTTTTTCTCTATAAAATAAAGCTGGTTAACTTTTTAAAAGGAAGAATATCATTTTTGTGTCGTTGGGAGGAATCTCAGTTGCCTTTCATTGAAAGGCCATTGCTCTACAATCCTACTCAATCTGGTTGGCAATAGCAATCAGAAAATGGAAACCTACCAGAGATTTTTCTAGTTTTGGATCACAAACTTAAGGGACTTAAAGCAGCAAAGGTTTTAATCTGGGTTCCCAAGAGGGCAACAGGATCGCTAGGAGTGGTCATGATCCCCTAGTGGTGAGAATCCAGGATAATGGGCTCTCCACTGTGGTGGCTCAAGTGGTAAAGATGCTGAACTTGATGACTGGAAGTTCAGCAGTTTGAGACCCACGTACTGCATGATGGAATGAGTTCCCATCTCTATCCCAGCTCCTGCCAACCTAGCAGCTGGAAAGCAAGAAATTCCAAGTAGATAAATAGGTACCACTTAGGTGGGAAGGTAAACAGCATTCCGTGCACTTCGGTGTCTAGGCATGCCTGCTATAAGTCCACAGAAACATCTGCGAATACAGGCTCTTTAGCTGTAAATAGATGAGCATTGCACCCTAGAGTCGGATATGACAGGCTTTTTAGCAAGGGCAACCTTTACCACCTTATACACCCCACTTCCCGAGTTTGGGATAAATTGAGTCTCATTTTGTTAATATTTGTTTACCTCCATCACATTGCCCTGGAACTTACCCGGGTATGGTCACCATCTTCTGAATCGCAGTAGGTATGGCACTGAGCAAATTTTCAGAAGCAGAGCTAATGCTGGCCAGGATCTTTTCCATCAAATGAGCACCTGAGTGATCCAAAGGGTAGTACTTCCTATCAATACCTGATAGCTCATAGTTTCCAGCTCCCAACAGTAACTTTAACACCTAAAAGTCAAAGATAGCACATCATCAGGTGAGAAGGAATTTGGAGAAGAAGCCACAGGCTAAAACCACAGTCTATTTCCAGTCTCCCCACATCACTCAATTAAAATGCATTTACTTTATCTCTACAAACATTTCAACTTGGTGGCTATCAGGGAAAGACAAAAGTATTTTTAGTAGTGGCCTTATATCTGTGGATCCTTTCTACGTTGCTTAATAATTTGCTCCAAGCTTCCTTTTTGCATATGTTTTTTAAAATTCTGAAAGCTTATTTAACCTCTTCAGATTTCTCCTCTATTCGCTCTCATGCTGGCCAGTTCAGCTGTTCTTTGCACAGCCGTTTATTTTTTATTGCATTATTTTTAAAAAGCTGGTTGTCAACAAACTTCATGAGGACTTTCGTACTGAAAAAGCAGGTTTAAAATAAGTCCTCATGGCACAATGGTTAAACTGCTGTACTGCAACCAAAAGGTTGTGAGTTTGATCCTAACAGGACACAAGGTTGACTCAGCCTTCCATCCTCAGCGGTTGGTAAAATGAGGACCCAGCATGTTGGGGGCAAAAGGCTAATTACCACCCAGAGAGTGCACTAACCGCTACAGGGCAATATAAAAGTATTATTGCTATTGCTAAAATGGTTCAGAATAAATATATAAACAAACATTTTCCATTATCAAAATTTTCAAATGCCTTTTACAATTTCACAATACTCTCTATATCAGTGGTGGCGAACCTATGGAATGCCTACCAGAAGGGGCACTCAGAGCCCTCTCTGTGGGCACATGTGCCGTCGTCCCAGCACAGTGGTTGCCCCACCCCTCTGCCCAGCAGCCAAATGGGAGAGCTTCCTCCCTCCCCCAGCACAGAGTTAACCCTGTCCCTCAGCCCAGAAGCCCAATGGGAGCACTTCCTTCCTCCCCCCAGCACAGAGTTCGTCCCACCCCTCTGCCCAGCAGCCCAATGGGAGTACTTCCTCCCTCCCCCCAGCACAGAGTTCACCCTGCCCCTCTGTGACGCGGACAGCAGCCTGTTGAGTTTGGGCACTTGACCTCTAAAAGGTTTGCCACCACTGCTCTATACCAGTGATGATGAACCTTGGCACTCTAAGTGTTCTTGGACTTCAATTCCCAGAAGCCCAAGTCAGCACTCCTGCTGATCAGGGCTTCTGGGAATTGAAGTTCAAGAACACCTGGAGTGCCAAGGTTCACCATCACTGCTCTATACTCACCTACCTCTCTAACAGAAAGCAAGTGCCCTTCCTCAATGTCCACCCTCTCTTCTCCAGTCTCTGCACAAACCACCTCGCATTTCCACTATCACGAACTGCCCCAAACTCTACAGTTCTTGTGTTTAACTTACAGCTAGGCCAGCCTGCTGCACTGATGCAGATGTGGGATGCTGCTCCATGCATCGGAGCACTGAGTGCAGCCCTCCTTTGGTGGCAAAAAATACCCGCCAGTCATATTTTGCCATGAGGACGTAGAGAAACTGCAGTGCCAAGACAAGAAGCAGCTTCTCCTTCAGTTTGTGGTTCAATAACTCCACCAACATTTCCACCATGTTCTCCCTGAAGGAAGCAAAGGAATGAGTCACTACATTAAATCTTGAAGCGGTTGGGGACCAAGCCCCAGACTTGATTTATCCTGTCAAGTAAAACAAACGGTTTCCAAGAGCAAACAGAAAAACATTTGTAAAACATTAAGTTTAAGAACAGTGGTTCCTAATCCTAGGGTCCCAGAAGTTCTTGGACGATATCTCCTAGAGGCCCTGACCATTAGGTACACTGGTTATAGTTTCTAGGAGCTGCAGTCCAAGAAATCAGGGACTCAAATATGGAAATCAATGTTCAAGAACTGGGGTCAGCAAAGTTGTCTCTCCAGATGTTCTTGGACTTCAATTCCCAGAAGCCCAAGTCAATACACTTGCTGATCAGGGCTTCTGGGAAATGAAGTCCAAGAACATCTGGAGAGCCAAGTTTGGTGATACCTGATTGAGATCAACTGTAGGGCACGTCTAGCTCTTCAGATGATTTGTATTACAACTCACCTCAATCTTTTATCAAATGCCATGTTGGCTGATGCCTCTGGCAATTGAAATGCAACATATCAGGAGGGCCAACGGCTCCCCTTCATGGATCTACAGTACCTTTTCCAACCCTGGACCTATCTAGATGTCCTCAATTCTTGTCCCTTTCTCTATAAATTCAGTACATGGCAATGTACTTTGTAAGTAAAATCCCAACCTCCTTGTCAAAAGGGCCACAGCTCAATAGCAGGATATGTGTTTGGAGTGCAAAAGACCCCAGGTCTTCAAAGAATGGTTGGAAAAATCTCTGCCTGAACTTTGGGGACTTCTGGTAGTCAGTCTTCTCAGTACAGAGTTTAAGGGACTCATAGTCTGAAACAGTATAACATCACTCTATACAGAGTCTTAACGTAACTAGTAAAAAAAAATATATCACTCACTCCTAATTGACTAAGGCATAATTAAATCACTTTATGACTATAATATATTGACAGATAATTTCACTAATTTTCCTGTGCAACTGTTACCTTCTTAATAGGTAATATCACGAAAGCTCACATTAAAATTTTAAGGTGCCACAACTTTTTGTTGTTTTTGTTGTTGTTTTGTTTACTCTCTGATATTCATTTTGGCAGTTTCATGGCTGGCCTAGATATGGTAGAAGAAGAAGTTAGCTGATCGATGAGGAGACAGTGACTTTTTAAACACTCAAACTATAACAGGAGTACATTACCTGGGAGACAAGCATGCCAATATTGCACATTTTAAAGGTGCCCAAACTTCTTAGCACAAGTGATCGTGAACAAGAACTGACCTGATGGCTAGTTCTCCCTCTGTTTGGATAGCCACCCTCTCTTGCCCATGGTCTTTTTCCAGGAACCTGATGATGAACTGGAGGCCAGCCATCTGCAGCTCAATGTCGCAATAGGATTTCTGGATCATCTCCATGGCATCGGCCAGCTGTTCCAAGGTACCTTTCTTTCCAGCCACTTTCACACTGCAGAAAGCTGATCAACAGATCTATCAGTACATAATGGTCCTTCAGTTGGTAGCATCAGCGCATACTCTCGCCTTTTTCAAGTTCAGAGAGAGACATAGCCTTGTATAACATCACAACACAGGATAAATTATACATTTATTATGGAAAAGAAGTGGAAGTTAGATACTGTACGACTCTTCCATTATTGAGAGCTATTGCCAAGACTTCTAATTTGCTCCAAAGACAAAAAAAATTCAAGAACCACAAGATCGGTCACAAGAGAAGATTTGCCCCTTACCTTTCGCTTTCTCATCCAATGTAGATGGGAAAGAAAGTCCTTCCAACTTGAGGAACTCCTGAATTAGCTGCATGTCAGCCTTCTCTGTTACAGATAGAGATGGTGCTTTAGTTGACAGCGACTTCTTCTCTGCCTCTCTGGATGCCGTGGCTTTTGAAAGGCCATCACAGTTCGTAGGAATCGTGTCCACCATTTGGCAGTTCTGCTCTATCCCTCCCTTGCGGAAGAAATACTTGAAATAGATATAGGAACTATGCAAGTCACTTTGGGTGCCACCCTGGCAATGCTTACTCAGGAGTTGTAGCACTTGCTGCGCCAGCTCTGCTGAGACAGACATCTGGATCAGGGCTTCTTCATCTAGGTCTGCCAACTTGAAATGCAAAGAGGGTCAGTGCACAGAGACTTCAATGAGCCTAAACTTTAAAGCCAAAAGAAAGCCGCCCCAAGTCTGGATGTGTTCATTGAGCCAACCCAAGTTGGAAACGTTAGTTGTGTGGACTACAACTTTCAGAATGTACCTGGATGCATAACAAAGGAGACACTAAATGAGACTGGAAAATTGAGGTAATCTTCAGCTGCACTGAATCAACTTTACTAAGTCCCGGCCCAAGTCTTGTTCAAAGTGTAGATACTTATCATTTGAAATCCATACCCCCAGGCATGAGAGATTCTCTGCCTGTTGGGTCTCTCGCCTCAATCCATCATATTTTAAGTGAGTGCCGCTTATGAGTCCATTCCACAAAAGTTTCTCTTGAGCCCTCCCTGAATGATAAATCCTCAATCATGGTGGTTCCTTCCCTGCAATATCTGTTAAGTGACACTCTGCCAAAAATCTCCCAAATTGTGGCTTATTTCTTCTATAAAGTTCTTAACAGTTCAGAATAAGGTGAAAATCTGGCTCCTTTTAATGTTTTTATGACTATTTTAATCATTATCTTGAGCTATTTATTTATACTCCAATTTACCTTGGGTGACTCATACCTGTTGTACAGTGTAACATGCTTATTTTATGCCAAATAAAGCTTTTTAATTGAAAATGAAGTCCTTTGTGATTTGGAATCTAGTTAACTGATGGACCATCATTACCTCTATCAATCTACTCATGATCTAACGTTATTTTCACTCTTCTCTGTGTTTGCACAGTAAAGCTACCAGGAAGGAACTCTTGGCAGATCTGGGGATCCACTTTTCAAGCAATGAGGCTTGTCTGGTACCTACACTGTTGAACTGTGAACTCCATGGAGAGATTTTTCCCTTCTCCCAATCTTCAGAAATATTTTAAACCTAGATTTAGAGTAAGTGTTTATTTGCTGGTGGATGGAGTTGAAAGCAATTCAAATCATTGCTGAGCCACTCTGGTCACTGCACAGGGAGAAAAAGCAGCAGAGACATGAAATAAATAAATTAAGTCCATTTTCCCCAGCATCACCCAACACTGTATCTACATATGTTATCATAAGTCGCCTAATCCTCTGCATCAGATTTTAGGAAAGCAGAGGAAAAGTAGAAAGAATGAGAATTGGTCCTGCTCAATAGCCAGACTAATTCATAAAGGGGCTCCCCTGAAGGGGTCTTAAAGTGCCATGCTTTGCCTCTTTTGCTTTCTGCCAATTTCAAAGTCTCATTGATAGAACTGTTTTTGGATAATATCACATGCATTTAATGAAGTAGACCAGGAAAGCTTTATGAAAGAATATCAACAGCAATGGCACTTATATACCGACCCATAGCACTTAGTGCATTCTCTGGGTGGTTAATAAGGTAATTTGCATTTTGCCTCCAACATGCTGGGTACTCAATTTACTAATCTTCGAAGAATGGAATGCTGAGATGTCCTTGATCCCCATCAGGATCAAACTCACAATGTTTTGGCTGGAGTACAGCAATTTAACCACTGTGCCACCAGGGCTATTGAACTAGAGTGCCTTAGGCTTTTTACACATTTTTGGCTACGATTATCATCAGCTCCATTGGTCATGGCCAGTAATAAGAGATTATGGTAACCTCTAGTCTAAAACATCCAGAAGGCCAAACGTTCTCCTCACATACTAAATGCCAAGACAAATTATTTATCTTTAAGGACCCATGAAATTCTTTGTCACGTTTACTACCGCACGCAGTAGCGCAGCCTCTTAATTCTGAACTTTGATACTTTTAGCTATTTGAGGATAATGCATTCTATAAAAATGCAAGACAGAAATTGCATGCTGGGAATTTTACATCTGGAGCACACCAAGTTGAAGAAGACTGAACTAATATAATCCTTGAATTGCAAACCTCCATTAGCTGCTAGAGGTTTTTCCTAACTGGAATGTATTGGCTGATTTGGAAACTCTACAATCACTTTGTTTTTAAATGTTTGGAGGAAAATCCTGCCAAAGTAGAGAGATTAAGGATAAAGGTCTCCCTTACTCAAAAGCCAGTCAGTGTCTGACTCTATGGTGCAGTTCTCATCTCCATTTACAGTAAAAAAAAAGCCAGCTCTGTCTCTGTCTTCAGATGTTTCCATGGTCATGTGGCCGGCATGACTAGACACTAGAGCAAACAGAATGCTGTTACCATCCCACAGAAGTGGTATCTATTTATCTACTTGCAATTTCTTGCTTTCAAACTACTAGGTTGCCAGGAGCTGGAACAGAGCTCACTCAGGTCTCGAACTGCTGACATGCCGACCTTCCAGTCAAGTTCAACATCTTAACCACTAAGCCACAACTGCCCCATAGAGCGATTAGGAGCTGACTAAAGTTTAGGAAAAAGTCTCTTTGGGACACAGGAGACTCCTTTTATTTCAGAGAATAAAATTAGGCATATTTCTGGCCTGCTTTAAACCCATCTTTACCTTCTGATTCTGTCGGATGAATTCAAGGAGCTCCTGCTGTTTCTTGAGCTCTAAGTTCTTAATTAAGAAGAGCAGCTCCCACCATTCAGCCCGGCTCAGTGTTCCAGAGTTCTTATTTACAGGATCTGTCAGGTAAGAGGGAGAATACAGTCCCCTGAGTGGACTGTGGTATGTTATCTGGGAAGCTGCAAGTAAACAGAAAAACACAGGATGTAGTTTTACGGCTTCTCAGAGACCACACAGTTTGCAGTGCTAATAGCAAGGCGAGTACAGGTAACTCTTCTCCTCCAAATTCCAAATGCAGTAGACAACTTTAATTCTTCGCTACACTGACTGCAATGAGGTTCACTCCAAGGTAAGCAAATACAGAATTTCTCTGTTGATGTACAATTGGGCAAACACAGACTGAATTAATTAATGAAAAGTAAGAATAATGATTATGTAGCACTTTGTTTCTAGATTATTTCTTTATTCATGTCAGAGGCACCACAAGCATATCATAGCATAAAAAGCAAAAATTAACATATTCTCTGCATTCACACAGGCTGTTGTCTACAGGGAAACCCCACTTTCTCAGATTAGCCCTTGTTCTTCCTACCCTGGCACACAATCTTTTTTAAAGCTTTCCACACATGCCATGGTTGTTCTTGGCAAGGTGGTAGAGAATCGTGCGAGTCTGCCCAGTTGTCTGGTAGCTTCTTGCTTGCCTTCCAAAGTTCTAGGGCAGTCTTGGGGGGGTTGGTTGTTTGGAGGGACAGAAGTTATGAGGAAACTGTGCCTTGATTTCAGTCTCTGCTTTGGTAGTTAGAGATCAAATAGCAGGTGTGTTTCTGAGGAGCTTGCTTTGACCCGCTCTTTCTGAAATTTTGCTGGAGGGATGCTGGCTAAGTAATGAACTTTTTGTATTGAGGTTGGTTTTAGGCATCCTGTGACTAGGACACTAGCATGTTTCTAGATGTTTCTTATACATTATTTACAGAATGTGAGTGAGGTAAACTAACATTATCATTTCCATCAAAGTTGAGGAATTATGGTTTATCCTCAACAAGAGATAATATAAGTTTTTGTAATGCAAGATTTTAATACATTCTTCTTCTTCTTCTAGTGTCGTATCCAATTCCTAATATAGTACAGTAGTACCTCGGATAACGTTATGACTTGGTTCCACAAGTCATAACGTTATCCGGTTTTTAACGTTGTGTGATGCATTGACCGCACAATGTTTAAAAAAAATCCCTGTTCCCTTTCCAAAGAGGAAAGGGAACAGGGGGCCGATCTGGTTTGCTTAGCAAGCCGGGGGGGGGGGTCTGAAAAGAAGGGACCCAAGCCTCTCTTGGGTCCCTTCTTTTTAGAAACCTCTGTCTGGCTTGCTAAAGAGCTTTGCTATCCAGGGGGAGGCTTCCTAACAGAGGCTTGGATCCCTTATCCCAGCCTCTATTAAGAAGACCACCACCACCACCACCACCTGGGTAGCTAAGACCTTTACCAAGCCAGGCGGGGGGGAGGGGTTCTAAAAAGAAGGTAGGATTCCCTCCCCCCACCTTCTTTTTAGAAACCTCTGTCTGGCTTGCTAAAGAGCTTAGCAATCCAGGCCCGGGGGGGGGGGGGCTTCCTAACAGAGGCTTGGATCCCTTATCCCAGCCTCTATTAAGAAGACCCACCCACCCCACCTGAGTAGCTAAGACCCTTACCAAGCCAGGCAGGGGAGGGATCCACAGCTGCAGGGTGGCTGGGGAAGCCGACGGGGACTGCCCGTCGGCTTCCCTACCCATGCTTCTGCCTCCACAGCTGTGGGGTGGCTGGGGAAGCCGATGGGGGAGCCCCCCGTCAGTTTTCCAGCCACCCTACCCCTGCCTCCGCAGCTGCAGGGTGGCTGAGATGCTGAACGGAGAACCCCGTTCAGCTTTCCAGCCACCCTGCTGCTATGAACGACTGCATTGGATAACACTAGCAGATCGTTATCCAATGCAAAATTTCTTTAGAAAATTTGCATTGTTATCCGATTTTAGCGTTATCTGATGCAGTTGTTATCCAAGGTATTACTGTATTGGCTATCATCCATCAGCCATAAAGATTGTCCTGGGACCAATATAATGCAGTGGCCTTCCATTTGCCTTCTGCATCACAGTGTGACACCCATACCACTGATCCAGTTCCGTGAGTCACTTTTTGGTCCTGAGCCCTTTTGGCACACAAATTCCTTATCAGTCCCAGGCCAGTATTGATGGAAGCTGCTGCCCTCTATCAAGATGGACTCAAGTAGGATTTAATCCACTTAAGGAACCATCACCCTTCCCTGTGAACTTTGGCACTTAAGGCTGTTCGTTCTCAGTATTGTCAGGTTAGTTAACCGCTGCCTGATGATCAACGTTGGGTTGCTGGAAGTATGGTCTACTCTATTACCATAGCAGGATAACTTGGCCAGATTACATTCAGAGCCAATAAAACAAGAAGTCTCATAGTATCAAGAATTTGTGACTGCATTCTCCTTCATTCTTTCTCCTTCCTGATGTATTTTGTTTTGTTTATGGACAGTATTTTGATTATATAGTATTTATATTTATGTTGTTGCACTGCATCTTGGGATGCTGTGATTTTGTATTGTAATCTGTTATATTGTATTGTATCCGATTTTATATTGTAAGCCACCCTGAGTTGGTTTTCACCAAGTAGGGCGGCATATAAATCGAACTAATAATAATAATAATAATAGATCATAAATCTGAGAGCAAAGAATGTCTTGTCTTATACTCCTAAAATCTCAATACATTAATTGCTTTTTGAAAGCCCTTCCAGCTGTTCAGCAGGGTTTCAGGCAGTGGACCAATAAACCCCTGATGTCATTATGATTCCAGCTCACTTCCTGTGAAATCATGGACTATGGCTCAGGCTCACAAATGAGTTGGCCACAATGCCAATGGAAAAAAGTTCATTCTCTCCAAAGTAAATACTTTCATATATGCTTGCTAAGGTTCTTTTTCCCCTTCTATTTAAGCAGCCCAGCCTCAGGTAGGAATCTAAATGTCTTCTGATAATCTATGGAAAATGCTTTGTTGCAAATCCAACAGGATGCAATAGAAATCCCAGCACCTTTCTGCTGTTCAGAGCAAATTGCCTGTGTTTTCATTCACTTGAAATGAAAGCCAGGAATGCATTCTCCATTTTGAGCAGCAACATCTTTCTAGGATCTTGGCTTGAAGGTCTCTAGGGTCTCCATCTCCTATTTGAACATTTCAGACCTTGGAAGTAACCTCAAGAAAGTCCCAACACTAAGGCTGAATTTTGGGAGGGAGAAGGACAGGAAATCAATCAAAGACATTTCAAATTACAATGCTACTTACAGCATGTTGCCTTTTCAGGTAATAAGAGAGTAAGGACTTTAATGAGAAGAATAACATAATAACCATAAGTGATGTTAAGAGTTTATTGTGGTATAAAAATAATAATTATTTGTTATGTCAAAACTCTATGGGAAATGGTTATTTGAGGAAAATAATGTGATAATTTTAGAGGATACATTATTTCAAGTGATTATAAACTATTTAAAAGATGCACATTACTCATGAGTAATATCACTAAAACACATCAAATTACATTTTTTATTTTAAAAAAAGTATAACCAATGTCTTAGCTTTAAACAAAGGTTAAGCTTGGGACCTTTTAAACACATGATGCTACGGAATGAATGTGGGATCTTTTGCATACAAAGCATGTACTCTTCCTTTGGGTTCTCACCTCTCCCAAGAACGGAGAATTAATAGATATAGCAATTACATTTATGTACCATCCCATAGCATTTAGTGCACTCTCTGAGCTGTTCATAAGGTAATTAGCATTTTGCCCCAACATACTGGGTACTCATTTTACTGACCTCAGAAGGATGGAAGGCTAAGTCAACCTTGAGCCCTGTTCAGGATCAAACTCATAGCATTTTGACTGCAGTACAGCATTTTAAAATGAAGAATTAAGAAAAATGACCCGGTTCAAGATCAAATGGAGCAAGCTAAAATCATGCTGGAGGCAAGAAGTAAGCAGCAAGAATGGAGCTCAGAGGCAGGGGATAGAAAGATTAAGATATATTTGACCTAAGCTGATACAGTACAATGTGCATCTAATATTCCAACGCTACCTTACCTACATCCTGTCCCTGAGTCTCTGTAAGGCTGGATAACGTTTCCTGGGCTTTCTGATATGCATGCCTTGATGAACCAACAATCTCTATCTTGTCCCAGTGGACCCAGTACATGTGGCCGAGTGACTCCCAATAAACCTGGAAAAATGGCACATCAACACTGAAAAGTACTTGGTTCACTTTTCTGTAAGGAAGAACATGTAGAGTTTGGATTTAAAAACCTCATGTACCAGGAATGGGTAACATGTAGCTACCTGTATGTTATTAGACTTAACTCCCAGTCATATTCATTTTTGAGAACAGTGGCTACAGCATATGGGGATGCAGCCCAACAACCTCTAAAGAGCCACAGTTTGGACAATCTTACCATATAGCAGTGAACAGGTAAATTAAAACCACTTTCCTGAAACAGGAATGATTCTCACAAACATACAACTGATGGAAGGCTGGTTTACACGGATGCCCTTGCTCAAAGCCAGTTGTATCCGACTCTAGGGGGCAGTGTTCATTTCCATTTACAACCAAAGAGCCAGCACCATCTGCGTTTGCAGGAGTTTCCATAGTCATATGGCAAGCATGACATGCCAGAATGCATGGAATGCTGTTACCTTTCCTAATGAAACAGTACCTATTTATCTACTTGCAATTTCTTGCTTTTGAACTGCTAAGTCAGTGGTGGCGAACCTATGGCACATGTGCCAGATGGGGCACTCCTAGCCCTCTCTGTTGGCATGTGCATTGTCACCTCACCACAGAGTTCGGCCCACCTCTCTGCCCAGCAGCCAATGGGAGTGCTTCCTCCCTCCAGCACAGAGTTCATCGCTCTTCTCTGCCCAGCAGCCTAATGGGAGTGCTTCATCCCTCCCCCAGCTCAGAGTTTGCCCCAGCCCTCTATTTGGGCACTCAGTCTCTAAAAGGTTCACCATCACTGGTGCTAGGTTGTCAGGAGCTAGAGCAGAGACGGGAGCTCACTCCATGGTGCAGCACTTTGGTCTCAAGCTGCTGACCTTCCAATCCTCAAGTTCAGTGTCTTAACCACTAAGCCACCGTAGTCCCCTTGGAAACTCATTAGGAAACACACACACGCACCAAAAATCAGATCTTCATACATATGTTCATTCCTCTACCACTACCCCTTGATGTTCCAGCCCAACTCCACACCCAGAAGTACCTGGACAGGTGGTGTACCATTATTACTCTGTAGAAATTCACCTTCATCTCCTGCACAGACCTTCTCATAGTCTTCCAGCATGCGCACATGCATGCCACACACTAGCTTCTCCTGCATATACTTTACGTAGCTGTCATGACTGGGAACAGCTGAATGCAGTCTGAAGACACTGTTCTCATCCTGGGGCAGTTGTGCAGCTCGTGAGATGGGGCCGCAGGTGGGCATCTTGGCCTGGAAAATAGACTGAACCACTCGCTGCCTTGCTTGGAGGAACTGATGTTCTTGATCGTGACCCCAACCCATAACCTGCACCAGCTCCGAAAGGAGGTGAGCCATGGCCATCGTGAAATCAAACTCACACTGCAACTTTGTCTTCCTCTCCACGTGTGCAGAGGGACACACAGAGGGCTGGCACTTCCCATCAGGCTCTCCAGTGGTGCTGAGCTCATCCAAGAGAGAGGTAACCCAGAGGTAGCGCTTCACCAGAGAAAACAGCTGCTTCCCTGGAATCTGAAATGGGAAAGAAAATCAACCTCACGGCCAGAAAATACTATTCCCATTGCCCATAAGCAATGGATCTGTAGTGGCTCACTAGTTAAGAAGCTCGCCTTGTTAGCTGGAAAGCTGGCAAGTTGAGACCTGGGTACTGCATGACTGATTGAGCCCCTGTCTCTGTCCCAGATCTTGGGGACATGAAAGGAGCCTCATTTGGGCATTCTCTTAGAAGAGTTTCTTCTGCAAAAATCCTTTCAACCCAGAATAATTTCTGACACAAAATTATTATAATGGGCTGTGGTGGCTCAGTGGTTAAGAAGCTCACCTTGTTAACTGGAAGGCTGGCAAGTCGGCAGTTCAAGACCGGTACTGTATGACTGATTGAGCATCCGTCTCTGTCCCAGCTCTTGGGGACATGAAAGGAGCCTCATTCAGGTGTCCCCTGAGCGGAGTTTCTCCAGCAAAAATCCTTTGAACTCAGAATAATTTCTGACAAATGGAATGCTGTTACCTTCCAACCTAAGTGATACCTTTTTTTTGTTGTGGTTCAGTTGCACACTCGATTCCGACCCTTTGCGACCCTATGGACCATTGCCCTCCAGGCACCTCTGTTCTCCACCATCCTCCTCAGCCCGCCCAGCTCTGTGCCCATGGCATCTGCAATACCTGTTTATCTACTTGCAATGTCTTGCTTTCGAACTGCTAGGTTGGCAGGAGCTGGGACAGATGACGGGAGTTCACTCTGTTGTGCAGCACTCAGGTCTCAAACTGCTGATCTTCCCATCATCAAGTTAAGCTTCTTAACCACTAAGCCAGTGCAGTCCAATCTTTACTACCACACATTATAAATCTATGTACAGTATAATCATAATCAAAATAATTTGCAGAGCCTTTAAAAGGACATTCTCCAGAATTCAGCATAGTACATTCCTTTATTTGCTTTACTTTTTAACTAATATACAAAATAAATGCATTTTCTTTTTGCATTCATTAGTGCATCTGACTCTCACTGTTAAATTCGCTGTCTTGGATACATTCTGCAATACCCACATAAAACCCCCATATTTTAATGTGTATTCCTTCAAAAATATACATGTCAATATCTTTTTAAAATGTATGCATTTCCCTGAATGGAGTACAGTGATTATGTGTACACCTTTCCCTAAAAATGTTTAATTTTTCTATTGTACACAATGTTGTACATATTTTGAAATTGACAAATTTGAGCACAATATTTGGAAAATACAATGTGATCTCAACATTCCTCACACATTAGTACCTGAGGAAGGGGGATCCCTTCAAAGGACATTGAATGTTCTTCTGAGGATGTTGTTTCAGCGAAGAGCTCAAGGAGGGTATAGCGACTGTCAAAGTCCATGTGCTGTTCAATGCCATCCTGCTGGCTTAGAGATAGGAGAACATAGGCTCGGCTACCTAAAACCAGAGACATCAATGTAGTAGGGCTTTCATTGCATTAATCCTATGGCTTCTTGCTATGTTCAGGATTCAAGTTCTACAGCTAGATGGGAGACATTTTTTCTCCTCATGCACAGAATGCAGGAATGCATGAAAAACCAAGGTAACAGATAAAGAAAATCAGGGAAGCATCTTACAAGACTGGACACAATGATTAATTTCTCCAGAGAAATTTTAAACAAACAAACAAACAATTGATCGATCAGTCAGCAGCGGATATGGTAACCACATCTGATGCTATGAAGAGTTTTAAGCAATCACACTTACATACCGCCCCATCGCACTTAGTGCACTCTCTGGGCAGTTCGCAAGTTAATTAGCATTTTGCCCCCAAACATGCTGACACTCATTTTACCAACCTCAAAAGGATGGAAGGCTGAGACAACTTTGTGTTACAAGTGTTAAGTGTTACATTTACACTGTTTATTCTGGTATGTCTCTTTCTGCAACTAATGTAAGCAATATATATTTTCTTATACTGTACTGTACTGTTATTTGCTATTTAAATGAAACCTTGCTTTTGAAACAATTAGTTATGCCATACATACTCGTGTTAAATAAATGTTGAAAAGGATTTTTACCTTGCCATGTTCATTGCCTCTCAATAATCATAAAAGGGGGTGTATACCATTAAATGCTTTATGCAAAGATGCTGGGAATACAACTTTTTCTTTGGGGATTTTGAAAAATACCTAAAATTTGGTTATAAGGGTAGAGGACAAGTGTCTACTGTGTGTTCTTGCATAGGAGGTGCTATTTCCCATCCTGGGTCCATCTGACCTTGGCAAAATCTGTTCTCACAATCTGAAGCAGTTATTTCATCTTGGATATTATTTTTGATTGACTCTGTGGCATTTTTATCAAAGGTACATGAAATTGTAGTACAGTCACTATCTATAGCCAATCATTCTTTGCTCAATAGATCTATAATTTCTTGGAAATGATAACCAAGTTCCAAGCAAGTATAATTTCACATCCTATGTAGATGATTGGGGACAGGGGTTGAGCACTTGTTCGCATTAGACTGCAGTGTTTCCCAACCTTTGGTTTTTGTACTTCAATTCCCAGAAGTCAATTCCCCAAAGCACTGATCAGCCAATGTGCAGTACTGACTCAGGCTTCTGGGAATTGAAATCCCCCTGTGGGGCGTGGTCCCCATGCTGGGAAACACTGATCTAGAGATTTAAGTTAGCCCTGCCTTGCAAACCTGGTGGTTAACATTCAATGCAACTAGCAAGGGAACAGATAACAATTTGGGGATGGTTGCGTAGAATCCAGAGGCATCCACTAATAAACAAAGTCTAAAATCTACACTTCACATTAGGTTGTTATTTTAACTAGGCCAACCAAGCAAGAAAGGACATAAATTGTGCGCAACGTTTTTATGACACCAGACCTCACCCTTAGCCTTGATGTTACAAAAGACAGCCTTAAAGGGAAAACGGCATGACTGGGTAAGACTCTGAAACTCTCTCTCTGGTTACTCTCACCTGCACTGTGTGAAGCCAGAGCCCTCAACATTTTTCCAGCACTATGCCGGATGAGCTGTCCTTCATGGCACAACATCTTCATCAGCAAACCAAGGGCTCCTGTCTCCTTGAAGACATCCATCAAGGCACCAATATTGGCATAAACATTCAGCACATGGATGGTGTTCAGGAAGGATGACTGAGGGACTGTAGCATTGGTCATCTGCCAAGCAGCTCGCTCTACCAGGGTCCTGACATCTCTCTTCATCTCCAGAAAGGACACTTCATCTAATGTGACATCAGAAGGGAAGCTGATAGAGGCCTCCTCCTCTTCCTCCTCCTCCCATTGCTTCTTGAGATTTCTTTTGCCTAACACCATTGGGCAATTAACGTAAGCATCATCTGCTGACATCCACATCAAGATGTTCTCCATTTTGCTATCTGTGAAAGGGGTGCAGGCACTGATTCCTGTACCATTCTCTGAGATGGCAATGATCCAGATCAAATATTCAAATTTTCCATTGTGACCACAAAGTTGTTGGATAATCTCCTCTGGCTAGATCTGAAGTTTGGGTCCAAGACACACTACCACTTTCCCATTTTGCTTTTTAATCACCACGACAGGGAAAACATCTGCTGAGACAGAGAGAAGTGTTGAGCTTACAGAAGATGTATTCTTACTATTTTATAGTAACTAAGATGAAGTGAATTGCTGTACAGTATTATGCTTTTGCTCGCTACCTGACAACTTTATTTGTACAAGATTTGTAAGTAAACATTTTTTTGCAATTATATTTTTTATTTATTATCACATATATATTACAACAAAAATGTAAAACAATAATATAACAAAATTATATAAGTAAAATAAACATTATTTTTATTTCTGCTAAAGCTGCACCAAAGCATTTGTTCCATAGTAATTAAGAAGAACGAAAAGGGGAATTCAGGAGGGCTTTCATTTCAAAGTATTCAGCCCTCCCTTTTTGGAACATGCTAGTCACACAACTCTGCAAAGATTACCCAACAAGACGCATGTAATGTTTTTGGACCCACCCACCAATATTGGGAAACTGCAACAAAAGTGAGCTTTTTTTTTTTTTCAAAACACAGGTGCATTCCTTTGGGACATCTATTGTATTATTATTTGCTACAGAAAAAGATCCCTGGGAAGACACATGCTAATCAAGCTGCTGTACATATGAAACTTGCATCACATAATAAAAAAACTGGTGGAATAAACACCAATAACTTAAGACATGGAGATGACACCATCTTACTGGCAAAAAAACAGCAATGGCTTGAACCAAGTTTAAATGAAAGTAAAATAAGAGAGTGCCATAGCAGGGTTGCTACTAAACATTAAAAAAATATTGCTTCAAAAGACCTACAAAACATTAAAGTTGACAATGAAGAAACTGAGGTGGTGAATGATGTGTACCTTGGTTGAATCATCAAACAAAATGGCAACTGCAGCCAACAAATCAAAAAAAGACGAAGACTTAATAGAATAGCAATAAAAGAATTAGAAAAAAATTATTGAGTGTAAGGATGTGTCACTGAAGACCAAGATCATCCATACTATTGTATTCCTGAACACCATGCATGGATGCAAAAGCTAGCCAATAAGGGAAGGTGACAGGGGAACCTTAAAGAAAACTCTATGGTAGCAGAGTAGACTATACTGCCACTGACTCAATGCCTATTGTCAAGTGGCGGTGAACTAACCTGACAACCAATGGTGGGCATCAGCAGGTTCACACCAGTTCACCAGAACCAGCAGCAGAAATTCTGGCTGGCCCCGCCCATCCAAGTTTTGAAATAAAGTACAGTAGTCCTAATTCGATGCAATGCAGGGCTTTCCCCCTGGACATGCCCACCATACCACGCCACAGTGTGGTAGCAAATTTTTTTGGACACCACCACTGCTGGCAACCCTCATGACTTGGGTGTCGAAGTCCACAGGGAAGGGTGATTGTCCCCAAGTGGATTAAATCCCACTTGAATCCATTTTGATGGAGGGCAGCAGCTCCATTCATACTGGCCTGGGGCCGATGTGGACTTTGTGCGCCAAAAGGGCTCAGACTCATGGGACTGGACTAGTGGTACAAGGGTCATGCTGTGATGCGGAAGGAAAATGAAAGACCTTAGACTTAGACCCTCCCATGCTATGTAGCACATTGGACAGCAAGGGATCTCCAATGGTTTCGGTCTTGGCGAGTACAGTACTTGGACATCCTTCCATGTCATTTTAATGGAAATACAAGACCACTGCATTATATTGTTCCCAGGACAATCTTCATGGCTGTTTGCCATGATGATAGCCAATAGTCAGAATTGGATATAGCACAAAACTATTGTGTTTTAATGTTAACTTTCATGAATCAAGTCCACTTTGTGTTTTTGTCACACTTTGTCTGACTGTGGACTTCATCCACGAAAGCTAACATTAAAATAGTGTCGTTAGTCTTCAAAGTGCCGCGACATTTTTGTCCTTTTTGCTTTGTTTTATTTACTATCTCATATGTTTGGCTACCACTTCAAACATTTCATCTATGAAGGGAATTTTTGATTAATTTGAAATATGGTGGCATCTTCTGGGCTGCCACAAAGACATAAAAGTGGGTCCTATAAGAAATCAAGCCTGAATTATCTCTGGAGGCAAAAATGATAAAACTCAGACTGTGTTTTGGGCACATCATGAGAAAAGACCATAATGCTGCGAAAGGTGTAAGAAACCAGGAAAAGAGGAAGGCCAAAGGTGAGATAGATTAACTTTCTAAGGGAAACCACAAGCTTGCATCAAGAGCTGAGCAGCATTGTTGAGGACAGGACAATTTGGAGAGCTCTTCTTCATAGGGTTGCCATAAGTACAGTGGTTCCCAATTAGTGGTACGCGTACCCCCCCAGGGGTACGCGAAATTGCATCAAGGAGTACGCGCAGCAATCTCTTAACTAAAATATTAAATCCTTAAAAAACAAGAATGCAATAACAATTGCCAAAAAAATTATTCAATTTAATTAAACAATCAGTAGGTACAGTGGTGGGATGTCAAAAAATTTACTACCCCACCGTGATGTCATCACAGTGTGGGCGGAGCCAACATCATGATGTCATGACATTGTGGGTGGAGCCAAATAAATAAAATAAAATAAATAAAAATAAAATAAGCACGCACGCACGCACGCACACACACACCTCAACCCACCCACCCACAACACAAGGACAGCAGGGAGGCCGTGCATACGCGCCAAGCACTGTAGGCATGCATGCACACCAAGTGAAAAGGTAAGCCCCGAAGGTGGTTCCCACCAAAAGCTGCTCTTCTGGCGAACTGGTGAGAACCTGTTACATCCCATCACTGAGTAGGTAAGTCAATCGTATGCCTCAAGTGCTTTCTCCCGCGACGGCGGTTTTCCCCCGCGCCTCCCGATCGCGGCCGCCCCCGTTCCCGCCTATTTGCTCGTCATTGTCAACGTGCACATTTGTCACATTAATGACACATGTGTTCTCTGTCATTAGAATGTCTTTTGATGATAATTAATATAAAATACACCTGGTTTCATTTTTTTATTTAACGTTCCTGCAATAAGGGGGTATGCGATATTTAACGTTCCTGCAATAAGGGGGTACGCAAGTTTGAGGTCTTTCTTGAAGTGGTACGTAGAAAAAACTAATTGGGAACCATTGTCATAGGACGGTCGACTTGACACCACATAACAGCAATGAAAACAACTAGGTACAGCGCCTTCGCCCCATCTCCCATCCCCCGCAAGCTGTTCTCCTCCTTCCTTGCTACGCCTCAAGCTCCTAGTCCTCAAAAAGGAGTAGAAAGGGGCGGGGTCTAAGGATGCTGCACGGGGAACACGAGCGAGCCAGAAGCACCCATCTCTCACACGTAAACAAATATGCGCCTGCCCCCCCCCACCCGACATGCAGTTTGGTTTCGCCCGTTCGTGGGGTTCTGCTGCCTACCTCCCTCGCTGCCCGAAAAAAGACGTCTCACAGAATGCGCCGCAGTAGTTCCCTGCTGGCGGGCGACGCCCTTAGTTTGCCAAGAGTAGCAGTCACCTCGCCCACCTAGTCTGCGCATGCTCCTCTGCTTCCGGCCTAGGGCCTAGGCACTACGGACGGCGTCTGAAGACAAACTTTCTGCTTTACCGGTAACTTTAAAAGGCGAGTTTGAACAGAGCCTGTCGTCTTTGGAAGGTCGTCGCTGTTTTCCCCCAGGAATGGAGGGAAAGCGAAAAGGCGCGCCTCTGGCAGGAAAACGTCTCTTCGTCTTCTTTTGATAGAATGAATAAACTTGGGATTGCAGTGGCAGGTCGGAAGGTCAGAAGTTTGAGACCCGAGTGCTGCACGACACAGTGAGCTCCCGTCTCAGTCCCAGCTCCTGCCAACCTAGCATTTCGAAAGCAAGAGGTTGCAAATAGATACATAGGTACCGCTTCGGTGGGAAAGGTAATAGCATTCCGTGAGCTCCAGTGTCTAGTCATGCCTGCCACATGGCCACAGAAACGTCTGCAAACACAGACATTGCTGGCTCTTCGGCTGTAAGCAAAGATGAGCACTACCCCCTAGAATCAGATTTGACTGGCTTTCTAGCAAGGGAGACCTATATGCAACTTTCTTCTGCATCTGTAAAACACACATGCTTGCATGGCCTCCAGTATAAACGTTCCTCTCTCCTATGGCAATCAAGTAAAAATGGGCAATTAAATCTTAAATTGCATTTTTAGAAAATGGATTTTTTGGAACTGTGACATGAAAACCAATCCACTTGGTTTCATCTGATTTTTAGAACCCAAGCAGCGATGAAATATATGTCTTCATAGGGTGAATCACTGCAACCAGTTCTGATGCTTTTTTGGCACTTAGTTATGCTGTCATAAAGGATTGCAACTGCTTAGTAGTTAAGATGCTGGACTTGACAACTGAAAGGTCAGCAGTTCAAGACCATAGTGCTGACAGTGTGAGCTCCCATCTGTCCGAGCTCTTGCCAATTTAGCAGTTCAGAATTAAGAAATTACAAGTAGATAAAATGGTACCACTTCGTTGGGAAGGTAGTGCTCCGTGCACTCTAGTGTCTAGTCATGCCTGCCACATGGACATAGAAATGTCTGCAGATGCAGACAGTACTGGCTCTTTGGCTATAATGGAATTAGCACTGAATCCTAGAGTTGGACAAGACTGGCTTTCGAGTAAGGGCAACCTTTACCTATGCTGTCGTAACTAACTTATACTGACCCTATTAGGGTTTTCAACAATTCCACTCCACCAATGACTTAACATGGCCAGGTGGGGATTCAAACCCTGGTCTTGATAATCTTAGTCCATCACACCACACTTTCTGGCACTACTGAAGTGCAAAATCATAGCCAATATTTTTACAAAGGATTCATGAGTAACCTATAAAACATCACATCTGTACCTACAACCTGAGCTATAAAAATCACAAATCCTGTATTTCACTATTTTTGAATTGAAAGCTGTGTCAGTCTGTGCAAGCATATCAGACAGGAGGAAAAACTGGGATCTTAATGCTTAACTTGTATATTTTAATGTTAGTTTCCATGGATCAAATCCACTTCTTCAGACATGACCCACCTGGTAACGGGGCCATGTCTAAATTATTGCCAGCCATGAAGTTTCACTGAAGTTTCACCATACAAATCATAGTTCATTGTACCATCATGATGCAAAAACACATACGGGCACGTTTTACTTCCGCTTCCAGGAGCAACGAGGGCGGCACAAGCCGGATGAATCACAGTAAACCCATTCTTGCAGATTCATGGGGGCTTGGGCTTCTGGGAATTGAAGTCTAAGAATATCTGGAGTGACAAGGTTCACCATCATGGGCCTAGATGGTCCCTTTGAAAGGGGGGTTAAGGTGATCTCAATGCAAGGACACTTCTCTTTGAACAGATCATGTTATTTCTTTTATTATTTCCCCAGAGCAGGAGAGCTTGGATTGTGCCTGGAGAGCCACAAATATGGCCTACAAAACATTTTACCTACTTTATCATGTGAAATAAAAACATTATTTTCTCCTTGTGGGATGTTGTACTTTTATCAGTGGCTAATTATCATGGCTAATGGTCAAGATTATACAGATTTTGACCTTGTGGAATAGAGAAGATAGGCTTTATTGACCAAATCCTAAAGAACCAGTGACAAGTGAGGCAGAAACATCAGGCCCCTGCAGATGGTGGTGCCAGGTTGACATAGCTCTTCATGGGTGGGAGGGGTCTGATCTTGCGTCCTGCCCACCCGCCTTTGCGCTGCCAAAGGCCACTTCTTGGCCGAATCCCTAGCCATCGGCTCCGCCCAGCTTTCCCAAGGATACGCTTGTTGTGGTCCACATTGGAAACCCGTCCCACTGTTGCTACACAAGTCTCCAGTACCTGCAGAAGAAAAAATATATATATCCAGGTTATAGCACATGTTTTCCAGTGACAACTTTCATGGACTTTTAGGTGTCAACATCCATCCTGCTGTCCTGTCTTCAAAACTTTAGTGAAGGTAAACCCACTTTCTCACTTTTATGTTTTAATCTGAGTTTTCCTTTTGGATCCAAGCCCAAAGTCTCTTTTTATGGTTGTTTTTTATCATGTCAGAAGCACACAAAGGTGCTTTCTGGGTTGAAAGGATTTTTGCTAGAGGAACTCCACTCAGGGTCACCCAAATGAGGCTCTTTTTATGCCCCCACAATTTTTCCCACCGAAGTGGTCCCTATTTATCTACTTGCAATTTCTTGCTTTCGAACTGTTAGGTTGGCAGGAGCTGGGGCAGAGAAGGGCATTCATTTTATCATGCAGTACTTGGGTCTTGGACTGCCAACTTGCCAACATTCTAGCTAACAAGGGGAGCTTCTTAACCACAGCCACCACAGCCCCTATTTTATGGTCATCTTCCTTCATGCCCTGATCAAACCCTGGACTGCCAGAAAGAAGCCGCTTTCTTTTCTTTGTCATTGGCCAAACTTAAGTCCTCATTGGTACATGTTTCTAGTAGTAATTGGCAGATCAGTAAATGAGCCAGATTCTGTATCTCCACATTTTTATTATTATTATTATCATTATTTCAAATTTATATTCACACAGTGTGTTGTTGTCTGCCAGCAGCCCCCACTTGAGCATGTTGGTCTTGCATTTAGGGAACTATGATCCTCAGCCTATTCAGGGTCCTCCAAGTGACATAGGGAAGGTCAGCCATATCCTCCTTTCATGTTATTCTTTGCTCAGTGAGCTCCTTTCTCCATCTTCTAATTTGATCCTATTTTATGGCTATATATTTTAATGTAGGCTGCCCTGATGAAAAAAGCAGGTATTAATGATAAATCAGCAGAAACACCTGCACCAGGGCAGGTGCAACACCTGCACTGGGGTGGGCTACAAAGGCTGTGTTGCAGCCCCGCCAATGCTGACCCCTCCTCCGTGCCAGAGTTGGAGGGCTTTAAGTGCCACCGATGTGGTAGTGGCCTCACCCAGGATGTTTGAGTGGCAAGGACTCTTGTTACTTAATTACTGTTATTTACTTGCTATGTGATACTGTACTGCTATGTGCCATGTGCTATTTTAGTGTGATTTATGATATTTTTATTGTATTGATGTATATCGTGTTGATTGAATGTTTTATACTGTATTAAGGATATGTTTGTAAGCCGCCCAGAGTCGCACTTTGCAAGTGAGGTGGAATATAAATTGAACAACAACAACAACAATAATAATACCACCAACAACAACAACAATAATGATAATAGATGATTAGAGGCCATCAAGTCCTTCTCCACCCCATCAAAGCAGGAAATTCCTACCTTGAGAGGTAGTCATCATATCTCTGTTTAAAAACCTCAAATTCTGGAGAAGCCATCACATACAAGGTAATCTATATGATTCACAAATATCCTTCACTGTTACAAACCTCTTTCCCTTTATTTTAAATAGATTAATTCAAGTCCCACACTCTAGGGCTACAGAGTATAAGGCCCCTTGTGTCACTAAGCTACAAAGTTGACAACACAGCAAATCTGTGTAACTAACACCACCACTTCTCTTCCCTCAAAGGGAAAGTTTCTAATCCCAGAATCTGAATCAGCACTAGTAGTTTCTGTGCTGGGCATGGAGGAAGGAAATGTCACAAGAAATGGTTTCATGTGGCTCAATTCTTGTCCAGATATTTAGTATTGCTCACACCAGATGACCCTCTCAATGTGTTGCTGGACCAATTCCTGTCAAATTTAGGCAACATGGCTAATGGTTAAGAAATACTGCAATGGGATCTATAGTTCATAAACACCTGGAAAGCCACAAGCTGCTCTGTTCTGGTCTACATGTATTGGCTGTGGTTATCTAGAGTTTCAGGGGAATAAGCTGGGGCCTATTTGTATGCACAGCGTGATTTTTGTTCATAGTCCACAGGGTAGACAAACAAACATGGAAGCTGGTTAATACTACAGTATTATGTATGTTTACTCAGATAGATATAAATCTGTGCTCACAGGGGATGATTTCATGTTAGCAGCCACAGTTCTAATTGGTTTCAAAGGTCTTGTAGAATCTGACTAATGCCAAAATCTGAAAGCAGTAGCTTGAGAACATAATTTAAAATAATGTAATTATTATTACAACTACTAGACAACTACTTCTTAGACAACACAAATTCTTGCAGAGTGTTAGAAAATTTATGTATTTCCTTCTCAGCTGTATACTGTAAATTCAATTCTTGCTCAAAAGCCAGTCATATCTGACTCTAGGGTTCGCTGCTCATCTCCATTTACAGCCAAAGAGCCAGAATTGTCTGCATCTGCAGATGCTTCCGTGGACATGTGGCAGGCATGACTAGACACTGGAGTGCACGGAACGGTTACCTTCCCACCAAAGTGGTACTTACTTATCTACTTCCAATTTCTTGCTTTAAAACTGTTAGGTTGGCAGGAGCTGGGACAGAGATGGGAGCTCACTGTGTCATGCAGCACTCAGGTCTCAAACTGCTTACCTGCCAACCTTCCAGTCATCAAGTTTAGTGTCTTAACCACTAAGCCACTGCAGTCCCCATTTTTATAACTATACAGGCCTATTTTTGATTCTTTAAAATTAAGACATAATGCTGCTCATATCTCTATTCTCTGCATGGTTTGTATTTTGCATGTGAGACATAACCAAGTCTGGACTGAAGAAGGATAATACTTTAATCCTTATCAATCAATCGGTTTATTAAACTAATTTATATCTGAACTTTTTCTTAGCATAGGGACTCAAGGCAGTTTACAACATCTGAGACATACATATGTTTAAAATGCTTACCTGCATTTGTCTCTTGGAAGGCAACTGGATGATGGCTGTTCCATTCACTTTCCGTACCAACACACCGCAGGTGCCTAGAATAGCAAGCAAGGAGAAATAGCATCCTCTGGTTGCCAGATGCTCTGATGCAAATTGGCTTCCCAGTGTTCCAACAAGTATTTGAAAAGGCACCAGGGAGGGGAGGGGGGAGATCCTGCAGACAAATTTATTGGCTCAGAATTTCTGGCAAAGGAGTGGTTGTTTTGGGACTACAATTAAACACACACACACCTCGCAGAGACGACCTTGCTGGGAGTTGTAACTCAATATGGTAATGTCTCCAGAGACCACGGATGCTGGCCGACACTTTCTTGGCATGGCAGTCCAAAAAAGTTACTTCCTCAGCTCTGTTCTAGCCTATGAACTGGATCTACTCCATTCTATGCCAGTCACCTTGCCGCCAGCCTTTTAGGATAATTCTCTTCTGCACTGAGCAGAATTAATGTAAACTGCAACATTTCATGGAAGAGGCATGTTCAACCTTCTTCTTTGAGTGCTGTAGGTAAAGGTCATCCTTGCTCGAAAGCCAGTCGTATCTGACTCTAAGGTTCAGTGCTTATCTGTTTATACCCAAAGAGCCAACGCTGTCTGGGCCAATTCCAAATACTGGCTATTATCATGGCAATCAGCCTTGAAGATTGTCTTGGGAACAATATAATGCAGTGGCCTTCCATCTGCCTCCCACATCACGGTATGACATACCACCGATCCAATTCCACAAGTCCCTTTCTGGTCCTAAACCCTTTTAGCACACAAAATCCTCCTCAGCCCCAGACCAGTATTGATGAAGCTGCTGCCCTCCATCAAGATGGATTCAGGTAGGATTTTATCCACTTGGGGACCATCACCCTTCTCTGTGGACTTCACCACCCAAGGCTGTTAGTGCCAGGTTAGTTAACTGCCACCTGATGATTGGCACTGCAGTGACTTAGTGGTTAAGATGCTGAGCTTGAGGACTGGAAGGTCTACTCTATTAACATAGCAGGATACCCTGGCCAGACTTGTAATCATTTCATGGCAGTAGAAGTAGAGTAGCCATGGCAATGTAAGTGGAAGAAGCAACATTTGGACTTTATTATTGGGTTCTTGTTGCACTTGCATGCTGCCAGACCCCCTTGTAAGATGAAGTACAGCACACATGGCTCTTTTTTGCTGCACTTTATCATCACAACATTTCTGGGAGGGAGAGCAGCTAGGAGAGGGATGGACCCAAACTCAGACCATCAGTCCCATGGCTTATTAAGGAGGAGATATGAATGTTCTAAATCCCAGTCCAGTATTTTAATTCAATAGCACACACAACTCTGTCATTACTTTAAGGTGAATAACCTTGCTATTTCCGGAGCCAATGAGCAAATGAGGTTTGCTCTGAGATGGTTGGAGAAGCAGCAGTCAGGTGCTTGCAGTTCTTTTACAATTGACTATGTATTCCTGATAAAGGAAAAGTCACCCTTGCTCGAAAGCCAGCCATATCCAACTGTAGAGTTCAGTGCTCATCTCTGTTTATAGCCAAAGAGCCAGAACTGTCTGCATTTGCAGACATTTCCATGGACATGTGGCAGGCATAACTAGACACTGGAGTGCATGGAATGATGTCACCTTTCCGACCAAAGTAGTAACTATTTATCTACTTACAATTTCTTGCTTTTAGACCACTTGGTTGGCAGGAACTGGGACAGAGATGGGAGCTCACTGTGTCATACAGTACTCAGGTCTTGAACTGCTGATCTGCCAACCTTCCAGTCGTCAAGTTCAGCATCTTAACCACTAAGTCACCGCAGTCTCTATTTATTTCTGATAGGGAGTTATAAATGGAAGAAACCCAAAGGAATAAGAAGAAGAATCCCAAAGGGCCCCAGATCTAGTCATCTGGCCATTTTACTTTACCCATTCAAACTCTTTATGCTGACCTCTCTCTTCACCCTTGTCATTATTGGTTTGGCTATAATTTACTGAATTTTAATAAAGTACAACTCTAGCAGAGAGCATATTATATCCTTGTAACAAGGCTATCCCTCTTCTTTCCTTGTAAATATTAGCATTTATTTTCACAACATTAGGTTTTAGTAATTATTAATGGATTTTAGATAGGCAGCCTGCTGTTGGATGTAAATTCTCAGTAGGTTTTTAGAAGTATAGTTTTCTTTTATTACCTCTATCCAGTCTAGTTTAGGATGTGGTGTTTATGCTTTTGTGTTCTTGGTATGCTGGTCATGGACTGTAAATAAAATTGAACTGAATTGAATTATGCTGACCTGCTGCTCGGATATACTGTGCTCCTTTTCCAGGATGGCTCTCCACATTATTTATTATGGTTCCTACTGGTAAAGCTCCAAGCGGATAGGCATCACCTTCATTAGCCCTGACTGAAACAGAAAAATTATACCCTCTTGTTAATAGAAGTAAAACATTCAAGGCACAGAAACTATAAGCAGAATGACTGGGCCAATATTAACAAAGCCTGTGAAATAGGTCTGGAATGGAACCATTTTTCCTTTCCTGGACTAATGAACAGATGACCAGCTGACAAAGCAAAGTGGTGGATGAGGTTCAATTCCCAGCTGAAGGAAATTGAAAGTACACTAGTACGTTGGATAACGTTGAGACTTGGTTCCACACGTCTTGTTGTTATCTGGTTTTTAACGTTGTGCGATGCACTGATCACACAACATTTAAAAAAAGCCCTGTTTCCCTGGAGGCTGCAGCAAGCCAGAACGTCAGGATTTGAATCCTGACATTTTGGCTTGCTGCAGCCTCCAGGGTGGTGCTGGAACGTTGAAAACAGTTTGGATCGGGTCCCCCGACCTCCCTGCAGCTGGCAGGGGGGTCAGAGAGCCCAAAATGGGTAAAAAAAGTCCTTTTTAAAATCCATTTCAGGCTCCCTGAGCCCCCCTGCCAGCTCCAGGGAGGTCAGGGGACCCAATCCTTGCTATTTTCCAAAGTTCCCCCACCTCCCTGGAGGCTGCAACAAGACAAAACGTCAGGATTCAAATCCTAACATTTTGGTTTGTTGCAGCCTCCAGGAGGGTGGGGGAACTTCAAAAATAGCACGGCAAAATGATCCACAGGAAAAGAGACACCGTCTCTTTCCCTCTGGATCTTTTTGCTTTTAAATTTTGTGCTGGGGTGGGGGGGTATTCCCTACCCACCCCACCCCCCAGCGCTAGATTTAAAAGCAAAAAGATCCAGAGAAGGGATGATGTCTCTTTTCCTGTGGATCATTTTGCTTTTAAAGCTAGCGCTGGGTGGGGTGGGGGAAATACCCACCCCACCCCGCAAGGGCAGTAATGGATCACTGCCCTTGCAGGGTGGAATGGGTATTCCCCACCCACCCAGCGCAGCACTAGCTTGGAGTGTAGGAAGGTAGGGGGGAAAGAGGCGCGAGCGCACCTCTCCCCCCCTTTTTGCATTCCAAGCTACAAGCGCTGTGAATGAAGAAGGTGTGAGGGAATCCCCAGCGCGCGCGCTGGGGATTTCCTCACCCCTTCTTCATTCACAGTGACTGCAGTAGCGGGGGCTAGTTTGGGTAGAAGTTCTACCCAAACCACCACCCCCGCAGTCCATTGCCTCGGATAAAGCTAAAGAATCATTAACCGATGCAAGTTTTTTCCAAAAAAACTTGCATCGTTATCCGATTCTAGTGTTATCTGATGCAATCGTTATCCGGGGTATTACTGTACAATAAAACCTCGAGTTATGAATGGCTCAGCCTACAAAACACTTGCGATGCAAAAGGAAATCTCGGGAAAAATTTGCTTCGCAATACGAATTTTTTTGTGTGTGTGTGTGTGTGTTTTGAAACATTTCCTGTGGTGGTGGGAGGGAGTTTGGAGCATTTCTGCTCCATTTTTGGAATTCTTCGTTGTGTTTTGGCACCACCAGAAGCTTTCCCTAAAACTAGGAAGTACTGAAAATTCCCCCATCCCCTCAACAGCTGATAGCTGGATACTGAACCAGCAATTACCACAGCTGGCCTCTAGAGGGCACTGTCAGAAATGTGCCAAATATGCACTGAAACCCAAAATACGGTAAAACTCCAATTTACGTATGCCAATTCTTATGTAAAATTCGACTTACGTAAGGTTTTCCCCCCAGAAATCATGTCCCAATTTACGCAGAAAAAAATGACTTGCATAAGGGGTTTTCCTGTGTCTTCTAATTCTAAAATGGTGTCAGCACCATTTTAAACTCTAAAATCACAGCCCCGCACCATGTTAGAGTTAGAAATTCCCCGCACAACCCGTCCCCACTGCCAGAAGTTGCAAGAAATCACTTATCATGGCAGTGGTGGAGGCGGCAACCATTTTCTGCAGATGTTTCCGTGGACATATGGCACACATGACTAAACAATGGAGTGCACAGAATGCTGTTTACCTTCCCACCAAAGTGGTACCTATTTATCTACTTGCAATTTCTTGCTTTCAGACTGTTAGGTTGGCAGGAGCTGGGACATCAACAGGAGTTCACTCCATTGTGTAGCACTTGGGTCTCAAACTGCTGACCTGCCGACTGTCCAGTCATCAATTTCAGCATCTTAACCACTAATTCACTGCATTCCCTTGTCTTCAAACCCCCCACCCCCCCAAAAAAGCAAATACTAGATTCACCTGTCATTCTTTCTATTTTTCCTGAAGTTTTGATGACATCACCAGCCTGCATATTTTCTGTTGCAATGATCCAGCGTTTCCGATTGTCTCCAGCCACCAGGGCAATACGACCTGATCTGCCAAGGGCAAATATGAAAAGCGAATAAAACTTTAAGTTTTTGAAGTGGCAGCCATGTTTGTCTGTGCAAGCATATTGGATTGTAAACAAAACAACAACAAAACCATTGTGGCACCTTAAAGACTAATTCCTGGTATTTAAATGTGAGCTTTCATGGATCAAGTCCACTTCATCAGACATAAAATGGAGACCTCATGGCATCAATCTATACACATCAGGTAAAATAAAGCTTGGTCAGCTTTGGCCATGAAATTCACTTCCAACTACATAAAAAGGAAAACGGGCCATAACAGTGGAGCAATGACATAATATGTTGTGTATTTCTGTTTATTCTTAGCTTCTTAAACTTAAAAGAGATTCACGGTTCCCATAAATCACTACAATCTATCTTACTCCCACCATATACACGTAGCTATCAGAATTCTTGTTTGTTTTGAAGGATGCTGTAGGTCATCATAATTACATTAATAGTTTCTTTTGCCATTGACCTCTCTGGGTAATTCTCACTTCTATTTCAAGAGACCTTCAAAACAGCTCCTCAAAATTAACGAGAAAATGAGCAACCCATACAAAGAGATGTTTCTTCCTATACCTGTTCGCCCTCCTCCTTCCCAGTCACTCCTGTTTGCAGTCTTCTTTCTCAACCAGTCAAAGCCCATAGGCACAGAGTGGGCTTAGTCATCCTAGGGTTGAGGAAGTATTCTGCCCTAAGTGTTATTTTGCACTTTTGCAAGTACCAGGAAGGACGGACGGACACACAAATAGGGCCAAACGGTGCAGATGCAAGTAAAAGAGACTTGAAAGATACTCCTGCCTCAAACGATTTCTTTCTCTCATTTGCAATGTACTGATTTAGGCTTCTGGGAATTGAAGTCCCTCTGTTGGGGGGGGTGGTGCCTCACATTGAGAACCACTGGTCAAAAATCTCTGAAATAGATTACAACCAATGTCTGCTGTGTAATGTTTACAAGGAATGGAGGCAGACATTTCGGTAGCTCTCATGTAAAACAATGGAGGCATTTTAAACTTCTCCTCATGTCTATGACTCAGCTTAAACATAGGATTCACTATTACCTGCAGTTTCAGTTATCCATAGCAGGTCTCAAAATGTATCCCTCATGGTTATGGAAGGGTGGCCTTTATAAGAAACATTGGGGGGCTGCCTTAAAATAATTTTGGACCACTCACCTTAATGGATCATACCGCACTTCAATCACTTTCTCCTCAAAGAAATCCATCTCTACTCCATTTGGATAGTTCAGCCTTCTGAAATCAATCATGCGGTAGCACTGTTTTCTTCCTCCTCCAATTCTATGCACAACGATACGACCTTTTCATAAACAATGTGTTTATTATTCCTTATATGTATACTCATTTTAAATACTATTGGAAAATGAATGATGAACAAAAATTACTATCTCACTGCATTGTGACCAACCATTTTACTTATGTGAAAGTTAGAATCTTGAAAAAGAAAGAATAAAGGTTTCCAGGTTTCCAAAGCATGCTCCTGGTCTAGTTAATATAACTTGAAAGATAATTTATTATATGGTTAAAAATACAGGGAATATGTTATATTTGTTAAGTACCTAGCTAGATAGTTCTATGAGTTAGGTCCTCTACCAAGAAAATCCTGAAAAGGGTCACCATAATTCAGAATTGACTTTAAAAAACACAATTATTATTAGCCATCAACAAATACAATATTTATATAAATATTAAAGTCACTACATTAACATTTTGAACGTCTGGCATACATCTTTCTTATCTAATAGAATATGAATTCTAAAACATAAACCGTGGGACTATATTAATTAAAAAGAAGACAGAACAGAGATAGCCCAGAGTAGCTTGTTTAAGATAAAGAATATTAACAGATAACAAAAACTTTAAAGCTAAGAGAATGCACATTGTACAGTACTGTACTGTGTTGTACTATAACAGTATGGAATCGTGTACTGTGCTTTAAAACAACTTCACTATTTAAAATTGCTGCATCCAAAGTCAGAAAAGGCAAAATGATATTCAATGTCAATTAGAGAATGAACAAGAGGATGAACATGATAAGCATCTGAATACAGAACATGGATATTGCAACTTCTAAACATGCCTGTGTGATCTCGGCCTCCTGTCTTTCTCTTGGGAATCGGCTTGATGGTATATTTGGTCCTATGTTTCCAAAACAGATCTCTGGCAACAAACGCCACAACAGATGTGTGGATTTCACGGCATGCATGGAGTGTGTTTGTAGGACCAGTGCAATTGGGAGAAACAAATGCCTAGGAAAAATTGACAGCAAAGAGCAAACAATTTTTAGACTGAAAGGTCTATCATAATTCTTACATCCTAGATTAGCTAGTTCTGGGAATCTGGTAAAAAGCTTATTTGCAATTTTCTTCTATTTATCACAGGTTTAAAAATGCATAATACTGCACACTGTCTAAAAGGATTCAAGATAGGTTCTTAGTATACAAGAGGCAGGTGCCAAAAGGCTATTGGATTAAATTTTCTATGTAGTCATATGGTTTGGGCCAAAAATTGTTTTCCTTAATTCCAAATGTATGTACAGAGGGTTTGTTAAGACCCTGCCAAAAAAAAGTAACAAGCACAGAGGAATTTGCATCATTATAAACCTGCATGTATTGTTAGTAAAATCCTGACTCTAAAAGATAATGGATTTTAAAGATGAGTCCTTGTAAATTCGCACTTAATCTGTACCTTAATTTGTCAACAAATATGACTACCACTAAGAAATTCTACTCAGACAAAAGCTATAACATCCACCCAGACTAAAAATAGAAGTGGGCAACTATGACTATCCAGATGTTCTTATACCATATCTCACATAGTCTCTCAACATCAGCTATGCTGGCTACAGCTGAAGGAAGCTGTAGGTTAAAAATTCCACCCTGTTATGCTGAATTGGTGCAATACACCCATTTTGAAGAAAGAGCACTTTTCTGGATCAGATCAAAGGCCTTGAATCCTATATCTATAGTGGGTAGCCAGATGAATGTGTTGGTGCTCAGATGCATTATGGGAAGCCAGCCCACATGAAAGCATCGGCAAACTGTTGCATTTCCCCCAGGAACTGATATTCAGAGCCATGTTGTCGCCAATCCTGAAGGAGAAGCATATCACCATTCTGAGAAGATGTTGATGACAGTCCCAAGTTGTACACTATTACAAGAACAAATAAATCTGTACAATAGGTGACCTTCATTCATAGATGTGTCCAATTCCCTTGGCTAAAAAAAGATAAAAGCCTGTCATACCTGTGAAACACGAGGACATGAAGACAAGAGTAACGACCCAAAACTCCGGATCAAGCCTGAAATAGTCATACCAGTCACACTTCTTCCTGTTACAGAGGTTTTTTAAAAAACAAGGCAGAAATGGGATTATGACAAACCACAGGAGAAAAGGTGACATCCACAAGCACACTGGACAGGAAGTGATACTAAAGATTAAGTGTTACATTATTGGGGGATATTTGTCCAACCTGCTAGTCCCATGCACAAGGGCCAAACTAAACCAATTGGCATTTCCTTTTCTGATCAATTTTTATCCTGCCCTTTCCCACAGAAATTCACAATACTGTGCACACAATTTAATTTAGATTATCATCACAAAGTGAAGAGATATGACTGGCTCAATGTCACTCCTGTAGCTGAATGGAAATTTATGTAAGCCTGGTGCTTACTGCAGTAGGGTAAACTAGAGAAGGCCCAATGAATCTACGAGGATGTGGTAAGTCAACTCCTTTATGAGTTCTATTGATTAAGTTGGGCCTACACTAGTGCAACTTATTATAGGATGCAACAGGTTTTAGCTATTAGTGCAGCACTTATTCCTACATAAGCATCTCTGTAGAGTTGCAATCTGAAGCTGTCTAGTTTTCTTTTTTGCTCACTTTTTTCTATGAAAGAAACAGGAGGCGTGCCAGGGCAAGAAGTAGAAAAACTGTCATCTTCACCGAGTATTTCAGAATAATCAACACAGTAAAGTATGTAGGTTTGCAAGCTGACACGGTATACAACTGCCAATTCAGTTTAAGGGGGGGGGGGGACCTTCAACCTGTAAAGATTTTGGAATCCAACTCCTACAATCCGTTGATATACAATACAGTACAGTACTGAGTCCTACAGAACTATTTCACAGGATTGTAAATCAAGGGTCCTGAGCATTCCTGCCATCTAGCCCGATGAAAACTTTTACTGAATCCAAAAGCTTACATACTTTATGAAGACACACTCGAGCCTTTATCAACTTGCAATTTCTTGCTTTCGACCTGCTAGGGTGGCAGAAGCTGGGACAGACAACAGGAGTTCACTCCATCATGCAGCACTCGGGTCTCGAACTGCTGACCTGCCGACCATCAAGTTCAGCATCTTAACCACTAAGCCACTAAGTAAAGGTAAAGGTTTCCCTTGCTCGAAAGCCAGTCGTATCCGACTCTAGGGGTCAGTGCTCATCTCTGTTTCTAAGCCGAAGAGCCAGCGCTGTCTGCTTCTGCAGACGTTTCCATGGTCATGTGGCAGGCATGACTAGACACCGGAGCGCATGGAACGCTGTTACCTTCCTACCGAAGTGGTCCCTATTTATCTACTTGCAATTTCTTGCTTTCGAACTGCTAGGTTGGCAGGAGCTGGGACAGAGACGGGAGCTCATTCCGTCCTGCAGTACTCGGGAATCGAACTGCTGACCTTCCGCCTCCCAGTCAGCGTCTTAGTAACTTGAGATCATATACTGTATACACACCCAACCCTTTCCCAAATGATTTTGCATCTGACCTACAGGAAACGCGACAGGGCCTGAAAGGATTTTGCTCCTTAGGGATAAGCAGAGTCCTCTGACCCACCGATCACACGTCTGAACGCCTGACACGTAACCCACTCCCTCTGCCCCCCCCCTTTCAAGAACCGAAAGATATTCCTAAAAACTTTACCACAGCAACAAGAAAATGAGACTTACAGTCTTGATTTTAATGAAACATGGGTTTCCTCCCACCCCCTCTTGTCACGTGATCATACAGCTCTGCCCCCCTCCCTACTCTTCGCCTTGCCTATATAGAGGACGAACGATGTGCCGCGGTGCATTCTGGGAAGCCGCTTGCTCGGTCGGGTGCCGCCATCTTGAATTTAAAGGGGCCGCGGCCAGTGGGGAGGAGCCGTAAAGGTTTGTTTTCGCCTCTTCGTTTTTGCAACCACAGCGGCCACTCGGGGCGGCTGAAGGAGCCCTTTGCGCATGCGCGGCCGCTCAGCCATCCTCTGAGGCTGTTCCCAAAGAGCTGAGGAAAAGCAGCAGGTAAGACCCTGGGTTGGCTTCCTTGTGTTTCTTAGCAATGCGGTGCTTTTATTTTTCTCTCCTTTCTATATATTTACTCTCCTTTGCCCGAGAAACAAGCCTTGGCTTCGGTGCTCACTGTCTGACAGGATGGGTCCTATCCAGTTAATAATAGGCCTGTAGAGGGTTTTTATGGCTAAACCGTCGCTGAAGGCAGGATAAAATCCTAGTCATGGCAATAAATCTGGCTGAGAACTTGCCTCATAACCGCACAGTTCTCAGTGGTTGGGGAAATGCACTCTCCACATGCTCAGCAGCACTGTTCTTGAGGGATAAGATAATGATATCTTCGTGTCAGAAATTATTCTGGGTTGAAATGATTTTTTTCTGGAAAAACTCCGCTCAGGGGATGCCTGAATGAGGCTCCTTTCATGTCCCCAAGATCTTTTCCCACCAAAGTGGTCCCTAGTTTATCTACTTGCAAATTCTTGCTATTGATCTGCTAGGTTGGCAGGAGCTGGGACAGAGATGGGTGCTCAATCGGCCATGCACTACTCAAGTCTTGAACTGGCAACTTGCCAGCCTGCCAGCTAACAAGGCAAACTTCTTAACCACTGAGCCACCGCAAGGAATGTGTTACTTGTTCCTGAGAAACAATGGTCCCGTGAACCTCTGGTTTGAATTCTTCTTCCATGTCTAGGTTAGACATTAAACTGCCAAAATGAAGCCACCTTTCAGTGAATTTGTTCCTCAGTTCCTTTCGCCTGACCTAGTGTGAGAAAGATTAGCCAGCACAACCAAGCTGCCATTGTGCACCCGACTGTGGTTCAAAAATACCACCATCTTTGAGGAGGAGGTTCATTCTGTATCTGATGTCGTTTTTTACAATCTGAAGGCTTATCTGCTACGCCACAGGACTCTTCTGTTTGTTTTCATGAATTGAAGCCTTTGGCTTGTTCTCAGGATTGCAGCTCTCACAACACTGTGGCTGCAAAATGGTTTCACAGGGCAGAGTCAGCCCTGATAGCAAAATGGAGATGGGTTCAGGTCCTTTTCTCTGTCCAAGGATCCCCTTGGGTCCTTTGGATACGATTGGTCTTGTGTTTAGGACCAGGCGTCTTGTCAGCTTGTGATCTGCTTCCTGTTCTGGCCAAGACTAAGGTTCAGTGGGTGTGGTACAGCAGATGTCAACATTTCTTTCAATGCTGAAGGGGTGAAAGGTAGAGAGGCAACAAGGTTTCCTTCCACTACTATTGTCCTTTTAAAAATAAAATCAAATGGTGCTACTTCTTGATACATTTTTTACATTTACATCCCATTTTTTCTCCAGCCAGCTCATGGCTCTTCTTCTTCTCCTTCAGTCTTGCCCCAGCTCTGTGAGACAGATTGGCCTGAAAAAGAGAGCCATGGAAGCTAGAACTGGGGTGTCATAAGTCTCAGTCCACCACTCTATGCATTATCTAATGCAGTGTTTCCCAAACTATGATGCATAGAACTGTGCACTTCAATTCACAGAAACCTAAGTCAGTACATTGGCTGATCAGTGCTTTGGGGAATCGACTTATGTTTCTGGGAATTGAGGTCCAAAAACCAAAGATTGGAAAACATTGATTAATGCACAAAACACAAACTGTCTTATTTGGGCAACAGCATTGGAAGGAAACCTTGATGCCTCTCTACCCTTCACTCCTCCAGCATTGAAAGAAACATTGGCATCTGCTGTACCACACCCACTGAACCTTTGTCTTGGCTATTTCAGGAAGCAGGTAACATTGTGTATGCTGACTTTGGAAAAAAACAAAACAAAAAAGCTTTTGCCTTGGCTGTAATCCTGTGTATACTTAAAGCAAGGACAGGCAACCTACAGCCCATGGGCTGAATCCGGCCCATGGTGCCAAATCAACTGGCCCATGCCCTCGCTCCAGCCACAGCCACCACCACAAAAATTGGCTGTGGACTCATTTACGGCTGTTGTAAATGTGTTTATGACAGCTGCAGATTCATTTACAGCTGTTGTAAATGCTTTTACAACATCCATTAATGAGCCCAAAGCCAATTTCAGCAGCAGTTGGACACCAGTCCAGCCCACCAACTGTCTGAGGGAGCATGACCTGGGCCCCAATTTCAAAAGGTTAGCAATCCCTGATTTAGAGTAAGTTGCATTGATATTTTTCCTTTTATAATTTAGTAAGATTACGCTATTTTGAGTGGCACTCTTCCCAACTTGTGATGACAGGAGACTCTGGATTCTTCATTTAGGAGTGGGTAGCTGCAAGTTCTCTCTTGCTTTGGAAACAGTTAAGCCAAGCATCTTTCCTGCTCATGACATTCTTTCCTGCCCAGTTTTCTTCTTTCTATGCCAGAGTACTTTTAATATAGTATGTTTTTCTTAGCTGGGATGTGGTAAAGTCTTCTGAGGCAACTCTCTGTAACAGTGCTGCCATTTTCAATTTTATCATGCACTCAGAACAGCCGATCTGGCTCCCCACCATTCCCTCCCCTTCAGTCCTTAACTAAAAACCATGATTTGCTGGAATTCATCTTTTTGTGTTAGTTTGATTCCTAAGGAAGTTTTGATCTCTGAAATTAGCTTTGGCAAGCCATGGATGGCATTGGTATGGGTGTACTAAACTGAAAAGTATCCTGTGTATGTGGCACTGTCCTGCTATTTATAATGATGATGCTGTCACCGTGTGCGTCAGTTCCCTGGGCAGTCCTGCAAAAGGAAACTGACTGTAGTCTTTGAAGTTGTGGCATTAAGGCACTTCTTTTTCAAGTGAATAAAGTTACAGCTGTGGTACTACCCAGTGTTAAATGTGTGTAACTCTATGTAAGGTTGGGTTTTGTGTGAGTGGAAGGTGTGCTGTTCTAGCCCATGAACTAATTTTATCTTTACATTATGAGATATAATCTATTGAAATAGGAGAAACTATGAGTCTAGGCTAAGAACGTTACTTCTCCCATAGTTTCTACTGTACTGAAGTGTTTCTGTAGAAATCAACATTGAAGATAAATTATGATCAAGTGTACAAAGGCCAGTTTAATCCAAAACTGTCTCCAATTTCAGAGAGATGGTCTGACACTTTCATCTAGCTCATTTTTTGTTATAAGTTTGTGTCTGATAGCCTTGTTCTTATAAAATTTAGTTCAGGATAATGCTATTGATACAGTTAGCAATGTAAAATAGTTTGGTGGCAAAATGTTTAGGAAATGTTTCTACTGGATTTTCTTTGGTGAAAAACAAAGTGAAGGAGAGAGAGCTTGCTTCAAGAGAGGTTAATAAAAGCCCAGCTTACTAGAAGATGCATTGTCTTCCAAATATACCGTATTAATTGCATCTAACATCTACAGAGTCGGTGGGAAATAAATCTCATTGGCTAAAATCCTGCCTTGCAAATGGTATATGGAAATTGCTTTAAGTTAAAAAAATCTTTATAGATATTATCTGCTACATGCTGAGTCATGGATCATGTCTATGTACTTACATCAGTTTGCCTGTAGATTTATGTTGTATGCGTAGTATCATGACAAGATTTCCGCCATTGAGTTCAGTGTCCATTTCTGAGTTTACATGTGTACCATTGCATTGTAAATAGCTTTCATCAAACTTTTAACATTCAGTGAGTGACTGGGACAAAATTTCATCTCTTTTCAATGGGAAAACTTTCCACTTTAGTTCACTGACAGAAAGATAACAGATACAGTAAAACCCCGACTTACGTACACCTTGTTTTACATAAAATTCAACTTATGTATTGATTTTCTGCAGAAAACGCATCTTGATTTATGTAAATGTCCCGATTTACGTAGTGCAATTTCCCCAGAGTTCCTATGAGTTTGCGTCGTTTTACATTAAAAAATTATTTTTCCTATGGGTTTGCTTCATTTTGCATAAAAATTCATTTTCCTATGGGTTTGCTTCAATTTACATAAAAAGCTGTATTACGTAAAAACGTAAGGAAAAGATTTTTTACATAAATCAGGGTTTTATTGTAATGAAAACTGCTTGAAAATGTATGGGACATTGTAACGAAATAAGCCCCATTTTAAATGGTGCTTTTTTCGTTAGCTTTTTACCCACCTAAATGTGTTTTAGTACACTCAAAATAGCGATTCAAGATATGGGGGAGAAAGAGAAAGTGTAAACATCCTTGCCTCATGGTTTTAGTGAAATGCAACGTAAATTGTGATAGACATGCCTTGCTGTAAGATCATTGGTTGGAATCCCTAAAGGGGGGGCAGAGGTGTAACCCGGGCAAGACAAACACACACACAGCCATCCTCTCTCTCTCTCTCTCTCTCTCTCTCTCTTTCTCTCTCTCTGGAATGCTGTGCAGCAAATCTGCAAAATGTGAGCCTTGAGGAAGGAGGGGGGCGTGGGCTTTCCCTAGAACCTTCAATTTGCTTATTTCTGCTTTGAAATGCTTGCTGATCTTTTGATGAACTGTATCCTGTATTTTACAATGCTTTCAATATACTTCTTGAAGAAACTTGAAGTGGTTATTTGGCCTAATTCTACCTTTTCTACACATATCTGAGACCTGGGTTGTCCAGCCAGAAAGCCAGAACTCAGAAGAACAATGGGGCCTACTCAAGAAGAAGGTTCCTTTTGTTGCAAACATTTCGTCTATAATCCAACATACACCTAACAGACTGAAAAATGTTCACCCACATAATCATGTGGACTGCACAGCTGTGAAAGGAGATGCAAAATTGTTTGTGAAAAACTTTATTAAATAAAGAAATGCATCAGTCATATGCTAGCACAATTGTATCATTGCGTATAGAACCATAGCATATACTAAGCATTATAGGAATGCATGTTCTTTTCTAGAGAAAAAACATTATTGTAGTACAGGTATTTTCATTTATATAAAGAACTAATTGGTATTTGATATTCTGTATTTTTTGTGTGTGATTAAGAAAATTATTTCATTGTGAAAACACAAAGAAAACATACTTTGCTCCTCACTTTAATAGAGAGAGATGTTAAGAGTTTCTACATTCTTTAAGTAAGGCCTCTACACCCATCATCCTCATGCTAGTTCTGTATGATAAATTGTTGTAGTCCAGTGGTGCCAGATTGGGAAATACCAGTGATGGGCAGCAACAGGTTCACACCAGTTCACCAGAACTGGTAGTAACTTTTCCTGGTGCCTCAGAGAACCAGCAGCGGCTTTTAGGGGGAACCACCTCTGGGGCTTACCTTTTCACCTGTTCCCCCACTGCACATGCACACCAAGTGCTTGGTGTGCATGTGTGCCTACAGAGCTTGGCACGCATGCGCGGTCTCCTTGCTGTCCTCCCAAGCAGGGAGGAGGAAGAGAAGCTGCTAGCCTGAAGCTTCCTATAGCCTGCTCCCCAGGGTAAGTGATTCACCTTTGGGTGTGGGGTGGGTGGGTGTATTTTAATGTGTATTTAATGTGTGTTTTTATGTGTTTTATGTATATTTAATGTGTATTTAATGTGTATTTATTTTAGTGTGTTTTTATGTGTTTTATGTGTACTGTATTCAATTTGTATTTTTATGTGTTTTTATGTCTATTTAATGTGTATTTATTTTAATTTGTATTTTATGTGTTTTATGTGTATTTTTATGTCTATTTAATTTGTATTTTTATGTGTACTTATTTTAATGGGGTTTTTTACGTTGGCTCCGCCCACATAATTGGCTCTGCCCATGACATCATGACATTGGCTCCGGCCATGACATCATGACATTGGCTCTGCCCATGATGTTGGCTCCGCCCACATTGTGGTAGTAAAAAAAATGGCTGCCCACCACTGGAAAAGACTGCTCTAGTTTATTAGGTTTCGGGAACACTGGGTTTGCAATGGACATGTTTTGAATTTTGAAGAGTTTCTAGGAAAAGAATCTAAGGAATCATGCTCTCTTGCAGCTTAATCCAATATAAAGTAAAACCTCGCATAAAGAGCACCTTGCTTAGAGACTTAACTTGCTTAAAGAGCAGAATATTCTCTGAATGTTCACTTCGGTTAAAAAATAAAACCAACCAAAAACTCACTTAACAAATAAATCGGGGTTTGCAATCCCCCCCCCCCACCAGAAGTCACAGTTGGTCACTTACAATGGTGTTTTACTTAATGAGCAAACTTGCTTAAAGAGCAATCCCATGGAACGCATTATACTCTTTAAGCGAGGTACAGTCAAACCTCGCATAAAGAGCGTTTCGCTTAAAGAGTAACTCGCTTAAAGAGCAGAATTTTCTCTGAATGTTCGCTTTGCTTAACAAATAAAACCAACCAAAAACTCGCTTAACAAATAAATCAGGGTTCGCAGTCCCCCCCACAATTGGCCACTTACAATGGTGTTTCGCTTAAAGAGCAAACTCGCTTAAAGAGCAATCCTGTGGAACGCATTATGCTCTTTAAGCGAGGTAGAACTGTACTACTGTATTCAGAAATAAGAGCAACTGTATTTATTGAACTTACTCAAGATGTGCAGGATTACTGCCTTATTACAATACAGTAATACCTCGGATAACTTTACCTCGGATAATGCTAAAATTGCATAACATTAAGTAATCTGGGGAGGAGAATTGGATCGAATAACATTAAGGTCCTATGGGATGGATCGGATAACAACCGCTAAAGCCTGTGCGGTTACAATGTATCTCTATGGAGCTTTAACGTTATCCGATCCAACCCATAGGATTTTAACATGGATCGGATAACACTAAAAATCAGATAACACCAAGACTTGTGGAACCAAGTCTTAGCGTTATCTGAGGTATTACTGTAAATGGTACTCTTCTGGATAAGGCTGATGATCTGACTTAAGCTGAAATATATCCATAGGAATGTATAATTAATTAAGTGTAGGAGTGAGTTTGTTCCACTACACTGTTTTGTACAGTCATACTGTACTTCTCTTCCATATCGAAAACATTGTTGATCTAGTTATAGAAATGCTGACTTTAATTATGTTGTTTCAGCATATACCATTGTTCCAGCATGTATACTAAACAGCACATGATTGGATGCTTCATATGGTCATACAGTAAAACCCCTACTTACTTAAAAAGTCAGTTCCGTAGGCTTTTGCTTAAATTGGTTTTTTATGTACATCGAAGCAAACCCATAGGGAAATGAATTTTTACGTAACTCGAAGCAAACCCATAGGAAAAAGAATCTTTGTGTAACTCAAAGCAAATCCATAGAAAATCGTGTAAATCGGGACACAGTTTTAGCACAAAATCATTACATAAATCAAATTTTATGTAACTCGAGGCATATGTAAGCCGGGGGTTTACTGTACAGTACTGTACTTGAAATTAAAACAATGGGTTGGAAAGCATATACCTGTTAAAAATATGCCTGTATTTTAAAAACATATTGTTAACCAGTTGCTTTTAAAGTTTAATCTATAAATAAGACCTCAGTGCTACTGAATGTGAGATTTACAGTGAAAACAACCCAAATATTTAGGAAGTATTTTGTTCTGCTCTCTTCCCAAAATAGTAATCCCACTTCCCACCAAGTTGGTTCTTTCATAAACATCTTTTCACCTAAAGTGATTTCCTGTCATAATTGGGAGCAATTAATTTGTCTGGTTCCTAATCTTCCCATGTGAACAAGTCACAAGAGAACTATATTGAGATTATCCATGGCTAAATTGTCTTGAACACATAGCCAGGACAAAAGGATGTAACTAAAAGGATTGGCATCCAAATGATTTGATGCCAGTGGAAGGTTAGAGAAAACATTGTCTTTCAGAATGCTTAGACTGCAGAGATTAGTGGCTTGGGTTGATGTTGCGGAGTCTCCTCTGTACCCACCCAAATTGACAAAAGAGAAACAGTGTTGCCTTGGCTGAATTCCTACACACAATTAACTGGCAACAAATTTCATTTGACTCAATGAGATTTACTCTGGAGTAGAGTTGCATTGTAAATCTTCTATTCTTTAGAAATCTATAGAGATGCTTCCAACTGCAGCATTCTGTTCCATATAGCTGTGTCTATATTTACACCATCTTAGCTAGCAGAATAGGAAGTGTGGTAGCTTAATGGTTAAGATGCTGAACTTGACATCTGGAAAGTCAGCAGTTCAGCAGTTTGAGACCTGAGTACTGTATGACAGAGTGAGCTCCCATCTCTGTCCCAGCTCCTGCCAACCTAGCAGTTTGAAGACAAAAAAATACAATTAGATAAATAGGTACCACTGCAGTGGGAAAATAACAGTGTTCTGTGCATTCCGGTGTTTAGTCATGCCTGCCACGTGTCTACGGAAATGTCTGCAAATGCAGACACACTGGCTCTTTGGCTATAGAGATGAGCACTGACCCCTATAGTCGGATATGACTGGGTTTTGAATAAGGGCAACCTTTACCTTTAGCTAGCAGAATATTGTTTCAGAGATGTACTTGCAAAGTACAGATCTGTTAACATATATAAATCTGTATATAAATGGAGTTACATTGGGGAAAATTTAACTGGTCATTGATCCTAATATCTGGTTCATTCATGTGCACATTGTAAGGCATCAACAAAACCCAGGTTGGAAGATTTTCTAGTAGATAAGTTCCTGGAATAAAATTATCGCTCATTTTGTAGAAATTGTGCTTAGGTGTTGCCACACAGCCTGTAAGGAACAGGCATTACTGATGCTAGTAGTTTAGGCACATTTAACTTCTTTTCTACCTCCTTGCATAGACCTGTTTTTTTGAAGTGTGAGTTTTTGACATTGTTTGCTAAAATTGTGGAAAGGGTAAGGTGGTGCGCTTCTACTCAGTGGCTGTGAACACGAAATAATAGATGCATCCTCTCAGTTCCATGCCGAGGAAAGGCCGCCGCCGCTCCTCCAAAGAGGCCGCTGCACCCTTCCTTGCAGCCCAAAATGGCTGCTCGGAAGTGCGCATGCATCAAAATACTATTTGACGCATGTGCACTTCTATTTTTCATTGCGCATGCATCAAATTGTGTTTTGATGCATGCACACTTCCGAGCAGCCATTTTGGGCTGCCCGGAAGAATAATCCTGAGGGTGGCCAGAGAGGCGACCGAACCGGTCGCCCAGGGGTTTACTAACACCACTACCACCACCCCTCCAGATTTCCGCTAGCGGTTTGGCCGAACCAGTCTGAACCAGCAGCAGCCCACCACTGTAGGTACCACTTCGGTGAGAAGATAAACATTGTTCCGAGCACTCCAGTGTCTAGTCATGTTTACTACATGTCCATGGAAACATTTGCAGACACAGACAGCACTGGCTCTTTGGCTGTAAACGGAGATGAGCATTGCTCCCTAGAGTTGAACATGACTGGCTTTTTGAGCAAAGGCCCATTTACATTTATCTAAAGGTTTATAGAAAGGAAGCAGTATAATTTACTATTTCAGGGTTGATTATCTTGGTAACATTGTAACCTTATCTTTGCTTGTACTATGGATGGGGATTTTGTCTGCTCTTTGCTAATATACAGTACCTCGGATAATGCTAAGACTTGGTTCCACAAGTCTTAGTGTTATCTAGTTTTTAGCATTGAGTGATGCATTGATCGCACAATGTTAAAAAAAGCCCTGTTCCCTTTCCAAAGAGGAAAGGGAACAGGGGGTTGATTCGCTTACCTCTTTGGGAGGCACCAATCTCTCCCCAAATACCCCTGCAGTCCCAGCGCATGATTGTTGGCACTGAGGGGGTGTTTGGGGAGAAACCCCGCACATGTGCTGATCTCTCCCCAAACACCCCCGCAGTGCCAGTGATCGTGTGCTGGGACTGCAGGGGTGTTTGGGGAGAACCCACACACACACACATTTGGGGATCTCTCCCCAAACACCCCCGCAGTCCCAGCGCATGATCGCTGGCAGTGACCCCCCATCCGCTTTCCCCCAAAACAAGCTGGGGATCACAGTGTCTGATCCCTGGCTTGGTATGGGGGAAAGGGGGTGCATGCCCCTGTGAGCATTCCCCCAAACCAAGTAGGGGATCAGACGCTGTGATTCCCAGCTTGGTTTGGGGAAATCGCTCAGACCACCCATTACCTTGGGGTGAGAGCCCCCGTGCGTGCTCTCACCCCAAGGAAATGGGCAGTCTGAGTGTCAGGCCGCCAATTTCCTTGTGGTGAGAGACCACGTGCAGGCTCTCACCCAGTGATGGGACACCGGTTCTGACCGGATCCACAGAACCGTTTTAAGGATTTCCGGAGGGCTCTCCGTGGGGGTAAAACCGTTTTTGAGGCGTCCGGATCGGACGCCTCACCGGGAGGAAAATTTAAAAAAAATTTGGAGCAAAAATGGCTCCAATTTAGTGCGCATGCGCAGAAACTCAATCTGACACATGCGCACTAAATTGGAGCCATTTTTTTCTCCGATTTAAAAAAAATTGGATCTGGCCGCCCCTGACTGGAGCCTCCTGTGGAGCCGCTTGCCGCCGTTTGCTGCTGCCTGGTGCTCTCACCACTGCCACCTCCTGCCATCGCTGCTGCCGTTGCCGTCCCCATCGCCGCCGGAACCGAGGAGGAGGCGGGGCGCTCCATGTCCATGTTGGCTCCAATTTTTAAAAAAACCGGACCCGGAGCCACTGCCTGCTGCTACTGTCGCCGCTGCTGCCGCCTCCCGCCATCGCCGTTGCCGCCGTCGCCCCAGGCCAGCGGAGCGCGCCTCCTCCTCCTCCGGTTCCAGCAGCGGCGGCGGCAACGAAGAAGACGGGATGGGAGCCGATCAACGGGCAAGGCGGGGAAGACAGCTCCGGAACGAAAAGGAAGGAGGGAAAAAAGCAAATGCATCTACCCGGATCAATTACAGAAACGCTCCCGGGTCCGGCACTCCAGTCCCCTCCCTCTCCTCCTTCCACCCCCCCGGCGATGGCGATGGCGGGAGGCGGCAGCAGCGGCGACAGTAGCAGCAGCAGGCAGTGGCTCCGGGTCCGGTTTTTTAAAAATTGGAGCCAACATGGAGCGCCCCGCCTCCTCCTCGGTTCCGGCGGCGATGGGGCGTGCCTTGCCGTGTGGCCCCGGGCCATGGGGGTCGTCGGCCCCAAGAAGGGTAAGTGAGGGTTTTGTGTTTGGGGTGGGTGGGTGGTTTATGGTGTTTTGGGTGGGTGGGTGTACTTTTATTTAATTTTTATTTTATTTATTTATTTATTTTATTTCTTTAAGTTATTTACGGGTCTGTGTGCATGTTTATTTTTTTTATTATTTTTTTTTATTTTTGGCCTTGCCCACAACGTCATGACGTCATGACGTTGGCTCCGCCCATGACGTCATGACGTCATGACATTGGCCACGCCCATGACGTCCATGACGTCATGGCGTGGTAGTAGAATTTTTGACATCCCATCACTGCTCTCACCCCAAGGAAGCCAGCTGCTCAAGCTTCAAACCCATAGGGTTGGTTTCTGCCTGGGAAGGTACTTCCCACACAGAGAGCAGCCCAGTGGGATTGAGGCTGAGATCTCCGCTGGTAATGTACATTTGCTTTTGTGAGACAAGCCTTGCAAAAGCAAGGGTACATTACCAGCAGAGATCTAACCCTCAATCCCACTTGGCTATTCTCTGCCTGGGAAGCGCCTTCCCAGGCAAAGAATAGCCCAGCTTGATCACTGCTGCTGTGCAGCAGCGTGGCTGGGAAGCGGCGTGGCCAGTCAGTTTCCCAGCCACACCCCTGCTACCAAGGGCGCAAGTGCCAGTTTGGTTGGGAGGAGAACAGGCGTGCCCAATCTCCCCCCAACCAAACCTGCAGTCTGAATCTCTAGCCCTGCGGATTTTGGAGCAGAGATCAACATTGGGGAATTTGAGGCCAACATTTGCATCACACAACGTTATCTTAACGTTGTGCGATGCAAATGTTGGCCTCAAATTCCCTGACGTTATCCGATTTTAGCATTATCAGAGGCAAACGTTATCTGAGGTACCACTTGTAATTCTCATCTGTACTGGCAATTTCTGAACTGGATGTCACAAAGGAATGTCTAATATGAAAAGAGAAATGAATCAAAGTGTCTGTGAGCCCAGAATATTGCGCACAAGAGCTTTTGCTATAGCTAGCTCATTTGTGGTTCATTGCTAGACAGTTCGACACTGATTGAGCCAAAATTAGTACTGAAACAAAGTCAAAGGATGCAGTTTATCTTATACCTGAATGAAGTGTCATTTGGTACCTGCCTTCTTCTAAAGGGTGCTATGTGCAGAACAGTCACTGGTGTGGGAAACATCTACGGAGTGAATGTCTTTCTTCTTCTACCGTAACCAAATCTGAATATAGGCTATCTTCATGGCAATCAGCCATGAAGACTGTCTTGAGAATATAATGCAGTGGCCTTTCATCTGCCTTCTGCATTCCAGCATGACACCCATACCACTGATCCAGTTCCACATGTCACTTTCTGGTCCTCAGCCCTTTTGGCACACAAAGTCCTCCTCAGCTCCAAGCCAGTATTGATGAAGCTGCTGCCCTCCATCAAGATGGATTCAAGTGGGATTTAATCCACTTGGGAACCATCACCCTTCCCTGCGGACTTCAGCACCCAACATGTTAGTCCTCAGGGTTGTCAGGTTAGTTAACCACTGCTTGACACTCAGCGCTGAGTCACTGGCAGTATGGTCTACTCTATTACCATAGCAGGATAACCTGGCCATGTCTTTGATCATGGTAAATTCTCACTCTTCCATACTCTCAAAATAAGTTTCCCATTTCTGTAAGAGTGAATGTTTTGTTTCCAATGTTTTGTTCATGGGGTGCGGTGGGGAGAGCCTCAGCTATACAAAGTTTGGGAAGTGCTTTCATATACAGTGGCAGCTTAATTATAGGAGCCAGTCACCAGTCTGCTTCTTAAATTGTTGCACAAGCACAATGCAGGCGGAGAGCTATAAATGCATGTTTCTAAAAGCTCTGTCTGAGGCCAACTTTCCCAAGTCAGTTTGGACTGTTGCTATGGAAAGTGCAAAAAAGGGACTGAATAAAAATAATTTTTGTAATAGGAAATAGGTGTGAGAGGATATAGGAAAGAATTTTTTTTTAATGTAAGAGGACTTTCTAAAAGCATCAGAATGTCAACATGTAATTGTGTGAAGTTATTTTGGAAAAATATTTCTGTTTATTTATTAAGGTCTTACTATGGGATGATATGAATGAGTCTTCTATCCTAACTGGTAGCTATGTTCATTAATTGCTTGTCCTGCCTACTTTATTTAACTTTTTTACTTAAAAATTGCTTTTGCTTGAACTTGTTAAATACTATCACAACCTAAATGACTCTGGTAGAGCAGGTTGACCCATTAATTTCAGAGCAGCACAACACTTCGTTTCTGCCTAATTTCTTTATTGCTGTGTTTTCTGGACAAGAGAGAGAAGAAAACAGTGGCTTTTTCTCAAAATGCTGGACTTTATTTATTTATTTATTTTGCCAATATAGCATTCATTCCAGGAAACCAATGGTTTAATTTACTTTTAAGTGCAGACTTCTAGGGAGATTTTAAACTCCAGATTATTTCTTGATGCAAATGAATTAAAGGTGAAATTAAACTGACCATTATAAGGTAGACTAATGGTTTTTTTTTTAAATCTAAAATCATTTTTTGATAAGAATTCATACTGGGGATTGGTATGAAAGATGAAATGTTTTTAATCTTTTTCAATAACTTTAAAAAGGGTTTTCTAGATAAAGTTTTAAATCTTTTTTAGAGAAATGTTTTTAATCTTTTTAGGAAAAAAGTCTTGCAACTATGTATTTGAGAATGACATTCTTGAATATTGATAACTGTATTTGCTCTTTATTGTACTGAGGATAAAAACGGTGGCAACTTCTGATAAAATGGGACAGATGTTCAGCTTCAGTTTTTCATTTTGTTAGTAGGCACCACACTCTTCCTCTATAGCAGAAGCATAGCATGGGGGGTTGGGGGGGGGCGGATGGCCCCGGCCAGTGCTTTTCAGGGAGCGGTAAAATGTCCCCACCGCTTTGGCCTCCCTCTGCCTGGGCTTAGGGAGCAGGACTTCCCAGGCAGAAGGCGGCCCTTTTGCTGCGCCGCCTCTTTGCCTCGCACCAGCCGTGGTTGCCCTTGCTCTGGGTCCTCCGCCACCTCCCTCTGACGGGCACCCCGCCATGCGCTTGCTGCTCACCCCGCCTGTCCGCCCAGCTGGCCGTCATGGGCTCTCCCTGCCCTAGGTCCGGCCCTGGGGGCCTTCAAACAGGCAGCGATGAGTTAACTGGGGTGGGCGGCGGCGAGCCTAAATGGAGGGGGCGGTGAGTTTAGTCTTCGCCCCGGGCGACTGAAGCCCGCACAATGCCACTGCTCTATAGCAGTGATGGCGAACCTTGGCACTCCAGGTGTTCTTGGACTTCAATTCCCAGAAGCCCAAGTCAGCACTCCTGCTGATCAGGGCTTCTGGGAATGGAAGTTCAAGAACATCTGGAGTGCCAAGGTTTGCCATGAACCTTATATGATTATTTCTTGGATTCTTAGATTGTGTATGGGTATGATGTTAGGGTACTGGGGTTGTGAAGGCCTGGGCACTGAAACTGTGCTGAAAAAAGGTTTAAACATTATTTAATAGTCTACAAAAGATCTTTCATGCTGACTTCTTCTTCTTTCATGTCTAGGCCAGATGTGAAACTGCTAAAATGATAGTTCTGATTTAATCATCTATGACTCTGTATTTGGTGTATATAAGCTCATGCCTTGCTATTTCATTCCTGTGTCTGAAGAAGTGTAATTGATCCACAAAAGCTCACAATAAGTTAAATAAGTTGAAATAAATAAATAGCAGTTTGTCTTTAAAGCGCTACAGTGTTTTTGTTTTTGCTTCCTGATATGCCTGAAACACAGACTAACACAGCTATCATCCCAAATAATGCCAAAATGAAACCGCCTTTTGCAAGACCTAGTGTAATAAAAATTAGCCAGCAAGACAAGTTTGCCATTACCAGGGTATGCCTGATTGTGGTTGAAAAATATCACAATCTTCGAGGAGGCTTTTTCTGTGTACCCTTAAAGATATGTAACTGAAGCTCTGGTCTCAGTCATAGAAGTGATAACAATAGTAAAGTTCATATCCTCCCAATTTGGGATTGATGCTCCAACTACTTGAGCTATACGAGAGAAACAAGTATGCAAGTCAAGTTAAGAGCTTGCTGAAGTGAAACAGAGCAGTAAAGCCCATCAATGCTTAAAGGAGACTGAGTAGTATTTATCAAGTGGAGACTATTATTACTATTATTGATGGGGAGCTCAACCATCCACGCTACATACGTCAGCTTTGGCCCTGGGCATCTCTGTAGCAGAGTATGCTACTCTAGCATGCGGTGCATCTGCACACATGAAACAAGTTGACATAATAAAATAATGCATATAGTGACAGGATGCCTACACCAGAAGATGGGGGCACCAAAAAAATAATAATGAATAATAATGAATTGGGTGATCAAGTGACAGAAATGGCGAGCCAGCCAGGAGTCCAGATATCGACTAAGGGAACCAACTGGGATGTTCTCTGGTTTGCAGTTTTGCTGGGTGGCACTTGGATTCATACATGCGGTTTCTGGTTTTATTTCTGCCTGCCATGAGCTCCCATGTGGTTAAAGCCGGTATCCTGGAATTCAAAGGTTTTTAGCTGCTACAGGACTGTTGCTAGTGGTTAAGTTTCATTTTATGGTTAAGTTTTCATTTTATAGCTTTTATTCTGTGGTTAAGTTTTATTTATTGTGTTGACAGTTCATGGGTGTGAACTGTGGTGTGATCTGATCAATCACGCTTGAGGCAGGTAGCCTTGGAAGAGTGGGAAATCCCTAAAGGAATTTGTATTTTGTGTTTTGTGCTTAAGTTTAAAGTTTTGTAGTAAAAAAGATAGGTAAGTTTTAATATGATTATGATTGTCTTTGTATGAGTGATGGTCTGTCTTTTCTTTCTTCATATCCAGTTGTCTAAAGGTCTTCTATTACTTCTTGTTTTTGGTTTCCTTCTCTCCATGGCCACAATACTTTTCTTTCCCTTTTTTATTTTTCCTTGTTACGTGCACCCATATCTGCACAAACAAAATATAAAAATTTACCTAGGCTGAACCTGTAAATAAGGGCTGGCAACCCCCCTTCTATTTTTGCCATAGAAGCCCTGGTAAAACTTACAATTTCCTCAAACTGCTCATGCCAGAACCTCTGGGTTGAGAATCCACAGATAAGGACTGACCAAGTGTTGTCAGACAACCTCAGAGAGATTTCATAACTTCCCAAAAATAGTTTAGGAAGAAAATATAAAGGCTGGTTTTCTGTAAATAAAGAACGACCAATCGTTGTCGCAGCCTCAGAAAGGAGAATTTTGCAATTTCCTGAAAGCAGTTTTGCTTGTAAATAAAAGCAAGTGTCCTGTGATTTAAAAAAATTAGAAATCAACAAAATAAAAGTAAATATTAACTACAAGTCCCACACATAAGGGTGCTGAAGACTATCTTGTGTTAACAACCTGATTCTTTAAAGTGATCTGTTTGAAGTAAGGAGTATCCAAAGAGAATCTGTATCTTTGATGTTTAAGCATTTTAAGTATAAGGTGTTCATTTTATGAATATGGTAGTACTATTCCCATACAGTAAAACCTCATATAACACTAAAACCTGGTTCCACAAGTCTTCGTGTTATATGATTTTTAGTGTTATCTGATCCTCTATGGGATCCATAGAGATACATTGTAACCACACAGGCTTTCGCGGTTGTTATCTGAAGCATCCCATAGGATCTTAATGTTATCTGATGCAATTCTTCCCCCCAGATTCCTTGATGTTATGCGATTTTAGTGTTATTCGATACTAATGTTATATGAGGTATTACTGTACTTAAGAAACTATCACTGTCACTCCTCTGATCTGGATACTATAACTAAAACTGTTGTATGAAAATGTTGATTTGCCCACTTTCCTTTGTTTTCTTCCCTATCTATGTTATGGGGGGGGGGAATTCTGTGTGACTCTTACTGATTTATTAGATTAAAATGATTCTAATGCCAGATCTTGACTTTAAATTAATTTAGAATCCTTAAATGATTTATAAACTCTTACCGATATGCTGATACTGATTTCTTTGCTGATTCATATGCAACATTTAACAACTTTATTATTTTTTTTGAGACTTTCAGTTCTTAGGATTCATTTGATGTTTTACTTCTTCTAGTTCCAAATAAGTTGGCCCAAATTTAGTAAACCAAAATAAATTTTGTGTTTAGCAACATTTTATTATGAACACTTTATTATAAATTTGTTGACATTCTCTGGCTTTCCCTCAGCCCATAAGGAAAAGCCCTTTTTAGATTTTATTTCTATATGTCTTCTTCTAAATTCCCCTTAGTCTAGTTTTACTTGAAAGGTATGCCCCTATTTTCTTCCCATTAGCATCACATAAGGTATTGTATTGTACTCTGAGTATTTTAGGTAATTCTGTCTAATTTATGAAAAAAAAAGTTATCATCTGCCCAAGAGTCTTGGCTACAGGAAAGTTGGCAGTAACTTTCTGTTGCATGACTTTGCTTCTTCTTGTCCCTTTCACAATTTTGTTACTTTTTGATCTAAACTAGGTAGAAATGACTTATAATTTTAATAATACACCTTTAACATCTGTTTTAGCCCATGTTGCATCTATTCAGAGAGCTTCACAAAGATTTCTAATGAATTTGGTTAGGATCTATTGAATTCAGTGTTTATGCAAATGCAAAAGTAATCTTTAAAATTTTATTTCCTGTGGTTTGAGGTTTATGTTAGTTTTCTTTTCACATTTCCTTCTGCCTGTATGAACAAATGTTACAAAAGATATGATCTCTTTACCCTACTAGCTTTCGTTTACTCTTATGTGCTATGTTCCGATACGTTGCCACTGTTATTAAGTTAAAAGACTCTAAAATCTGTCAGAATTTTTTTGGCAACATTCCCTGATAAACCTATTTCATGAATCTGAAGCTTCTCTGGTAAACTACAATTCTATCAACCCCAAGATGTTTATTTAAATAGTTATTGCCTCAGGAAATCATGTACTTCATAAGTTTGGGTTGCACCGTTGCCTGCCTTCCTCCCTGTCTTGCCCAACCAATAGTTCAGTGGCATTCGCTCCCCAGTACTTTATCCCACAACTCAGAAAGAGATGCAATCCCTTCTGGAATTTGTCATACCTGAATTATAAATTATTATTCTACTACTACAGATCTAGTTGCAGCTGCCTTTTAAAAGCAATAGTAGCTGCTGTACATCTTGTTGAGGCTTCTGTTAATTTAGTTCTAAGACAAACTTATTGTTGCTGCCCTTTTACTTAAAACTTGGCACTATCTTTCTGGTACTAGTCTTCCCAAGTATAAAGTCCTATTTTATTTTTCCCTCTTGACATATTTTAGGTTTTAATTTAACACACACACCCCCGTCTTTCATATTCAATTGGTTCACTGCCGTGTTTTAAAATCCTATATTCCTTTGTATCTTCTTTTGTAAACCTTGTCTGAATCTTTTTGACACCCTACTTCATAATCCTAACCAAAACCTTAAAAATCTTGACCTGGTATTATTTTGTGATTATTCCTGTTTTCAGGGATCATTTTGTCCTATGCCCATGATTTTGTTCAACCTTGGCAATGATGAAATTGCTCTTTTACACCATTTGGAAGGTTGACAGGTCAGCAGTTTGAGACCCAAGTGCTGCATGACGGAATGAGCTCCCTGTCTCTGGTCCCAGCTTCTGCCTACCTATCAGTTTGAAAGCAAGAAATTCCAAATACAGTAGATAAATAGGTATCATTTCAGTGGGAAGGTAACAGTGTTCCATGCACTCTGGTTTCTAGTCATGCCTGCCACGTAACCACAGAAATGACTGCAGACAAAGATAGCGCTGGCTCTTTGGCTGAACACAGAGATGAGCACCGAACTCTAGAGTCAGATACAACTGGCTTTCAAGCAAGGGGGACCTTTACCAACTGAAGTATTCTCCTGGGAATGGCTGATCAATTGCCAGAAATCTTTAATATCGAGCTGCTATTAAATATTATAGATCTAGGCTACTGTTCTTCCAGTAAAACCATTCTCTATGTCCTCCTATTAATTGTATCTTTGCTTTCCTCCTATTCATTACTGCTGTCTTAGTTTTTCAAGCCTGTGCAGTGGATCTGTTGAGTTTGTACTCAAAGGAGAGCCAGGCAACTGAAGTGGGCCATGCCACAGTGGGTATTTTGTGTCCTGAGTGCAACTAAAAACTGCTCTTATATATATATTTTTAATGATTTTAGGCTATTGCAAACTACTGTACACTGCTGTGATAAAATAATCATGCAGAAGGGTCTCCTTGCCTTAGCCCATTCCCCATTTCTGTTTTATTGTTGTATTTGTGCTTGCTTAAAATTGGCCCTGAAAAATAATAGTTTATGGGAATAGGCTGGAAAATTTGGAGGACTGGGAAATTTAGATATGTGAACCACTTAGCAGCTAACACTGTTACAAAGATATGTGGTGTCTGTGATGTTTTAATATAACTTTATATAGGTTGACTGCTGCTGGTACCATATTTCCCCTAAAATAAGATAGGGTTTTATTTTAATTTTTGCTCTATTATTTTATCAGTCTAAATGCCATGGAAATTGTCTTTGTGGAGTCAAAGCATATAATCTGTCTATGGTCTGTACGAAATATGTGGGTATACTTTCAGCATGGGCACTGATTGTTGAAAATGTGCAACAAACACATGTGCAACAAGCTACTTTTTTTTTTTTTACCAGTGGAGAGTTTGTAACATACTGTATTGTCTTGTATTAAAGAGGAAATTTTGGGTCTCCGTTTCTGGAAACACCATCCTGACTACAGTTCATAAATTTGCCACTTGCCTTAGGCAAAACAGAGGTTTCTGAGCAAGTGCAGAGCAGAAGGACTTCACCCAAGTATACTGTTTTGTGTAATGTGATAACTGTGCATCTACAAGTTACACATTCAGTATGAAATCTGAATCTTGGGATCAAATGTAGCAATAGCTCTCATGGCTGCAGCAACACCTAGTGACATATTTAGGCTTCCTTAGTTCTTTTTCTCCCTCCCAGTTGTTTTAAGAATACATCGCCCAAGCAAGGGTTCTGGGAAACTCAAACGCTGGTACAGTTGGTGAAACTGTGATTGGCCCTGGTTAAGATATAGCTTACTTGTTTGTTTTAGTCAGATTTGTTTCCATGGACCAATTTTTATATTAGTGAGGCAGGGTTTCTCAACCTTGGGCCCCCAGGTGTTCTTGGACTTAAATTAGCAGAAGCCCAAGTCAGCACACCTGCTGATTAGGGCTTCTGGGAATAGAAGTGCAAGAACATGTGGGGGCCCAAGGATGAGAAATTGTGAGTTAGAGGAACATGTTTGAGAGAGCAGTGGATTAATAAGTGAGATGTTCTCTCCAACAACTGACTTACTAGCTGTCATCTTATAACCATCAAATTGTAGTAGCAACTACAGATCCCATTGGGTGTGGCAGAATTTAAGCCACATTGGCATGATGTTAATATTTACCCAGCAGTATAGTTGTAAGCAAGATACAAGACCTCCTTGTACTTGAGTTTTATGAGAGGTTACTTATCTTGCAAATGAAACACAGCAGAGGCAAAATCTGCTCCATTCTACCATCGCCTATACAGTACTGGCTTTTATTCAGGACTGTATCAGCATTAATACAGTTTGTTCTTCCTTGTCTGTAGATAAGGTGTAATTTACACATTGGAGGCAGCAGTCAAGAATGACTGTGTGCCTTGACCTACCATTTGGAGATTAAGTGGATGCATCATTGATTGCTTTCCTTTTTTTAACTTATGATTTTCCAAGAAAAAGTTTTTGAAAGATAAATTTCAGTCTATATAACTTAGGCTTGGGTGCCAAAGTCCACAGGGAACAGTTATAGTCCCCAAGTGGATTAAATCCCGCTTGAATCCATCTTGATGAAGGGCAGCAGCTTCATCAATCCTGGCTTGGGGCTGAGGAGGACTTTGCATGCCAAAAGGGCTCAGGAGCAGAAAGTGACTCACAGAACTGGATCAGTGGTATGGGTGCTATGCTGCAATGCAGAAGGCAGATGAAAGGCCACTGCATTATATTCTCAGGACAGTCTTCATAACAAATCGTCATGAGGATCACCGTGAGGATTTAGATACGGCAGAACAAGAAGATGGGATGAAGCAGTAGGAATATAGGAGTAGAATGGTAGGCAGGGGAAAAGTCTAGATTATCCTGTGATGTAAAGAGGTGTTTTTAAAATGTAAGTCTGGAAGATAGAATGTATGGATTTCATACAGAGTGTTTGTGTAACATCCTATACGAGGACTACACAGTAAGGATGTTACCCTTGTTCTTTTACGAGCATCAGTGGCCAAATATTTTCTCAACGCAGTGTCTTAAATAGAATATTAAAGTGTACAAGAAGGTTCATAATTAGGACAGTGGTTAAACTGCTGCATTGCAGCCAAAACTGCTGACATTCTTAATTTGATCCTGATGGGGATCAAGGTTGACTCAGCCTTCCATCCTTCTGAGGTCAGCAAAATAAGTACCCAGCATGTTAGAGGCAAAATGCTAATTACATTGTGAACTGCACTGAGAGTGCACTAAGTGCTATGGAGCAGTATATACTGTAAGTGTGATTGCTTTGCTTTGCTTTAAAATGTATGTTGTAATTGGTCAAGAACATAACCTGTGATAGTGGTGCCATTCCTCTATCCCTGCAGGTGTAATTTATTACATATGTATGTTTGTGCATCACCCTTCAGAAACTATATACAGTAATACCCCGGATAACGATTGCACCGGATAATGCTAAAACCGCATAACGACGACAAATTTGGGGGGAAGATTTGCACCGGAGAACGTTCTTTTTAGCGTTATCCGATACAGTCGTTCTTAGCAGCAGGGTGGCTGGAAAGCTGGAAAGGGTTCTCCGTTCAACTTCCCAGCCACCCTGCAGCTACGGAGGCAGGGGTGGGGTGGCTAGAAAGCTGACGGGGGTCTCCCCCGTCGGCTTCCCCAGCCACCCCACAGCTGCGGAGGCACGGGCGGGTGGCTAGGGAAGCCGACAGGGAGTCCCTGTCAGCTTCCACAGCCACCCTGCAGCTGTAGTTTGGGTCCTCTGACCTCTTTCGAGCAGGCAGGGGACCCGATCTACAGCTGTTACTGGGCTTCCCCGATGTCCCCAGCCAGTGGAGCAAGCCAAAACGTCAGGGTTTGAACCCTGACGTTTTGGCTTGCTGCACTTGCTGAGGATATCGGGGAAGCCCAGAAACAGCTTGGATCGGGTCTTCCCACCTCCCTGGACCCGGCAGGGGGGTCAGGGAGCCCAAAATTGGTAAAAAAAAAAAAAAAAACTCTCCTGCCGGGTCCAGGGAGGTGGGAAGACCTGATCCAAGCTGTTTCCAAAGTTCCCCCACCCTCCTGGAGGCTGTAACAAGCCAAAACGTCAGGATTCGAATCCTGACGTTTTGGCTTGTTATAGCCTCCAGGAGGGTGGGGGAACTTTGGAAACAGCTTGGATTGGGTCTTCCTACTTCCCTGGACCCGGCGGGGGTGGTGGTGGTGGTGGTCAGGGAGCCCAAAATTGGTTAAAAAAACCCGGACTTTTTAAACCAATTTTGGGCTCCCTTCCCCCCCTACCGGGTCCAGGGAGGTGGGAAGACCCGATCCAAGCTGTTTCTGGGCTTCCCCGACATCCTCAGCAAGTGCAGCAAGCCAAAACGTCAGGATTCAAATCCCGACGTTCTGGCTTGCTGCAGCCTCCAGGGAAACAGAGCTTTTTTTAACGTTGTGCAATCAATGCATCGCACAACGTTAAAAACCGGATAACAACGAGACTTGTGGAACCAAGTCTCATCGTTACCCGAGGTACTACTGTATCTGGAAATAAAGGCACTGTGAAATACATTTCCTAGTTTGTTCCTTAAATCTAATGACGACTGGGGCTTAACATGTGTCAAAATATCCAATTGGTAGTTTAGTGTAATAAGTGGTAGCAGAAAATGCATAGTCTCCAGATTTTTCCAAAACATGTAATGCTCGTAAAGTGAAAGACAAAACCATTTTTGTGTGGTAGGATACATTTTTGCTCTTCTGGGTGGAGGTCAGGTCACAAATTTTGTGTTATACCTGTCAGTTTGTGAAGAATTTGATTGTGGTGATTTGCTGCATGATAGCTGTAAATCTGGTTCATCCTGAAGGTGGTAATTTTTACTCCTCCAGATGTTTTGGACTTCAGCTTTGAGAGACCCAAAGGGGCATGGTCAGTGTTATGGCACACTGGGAGTTGTAGTCCAAAATTATTCAGGGGCCAAAAATGTCTTAGAATGATGCTGCTATAGATATCGGGTTGACAACTGTATGTTATCAGAAAGGGCAGCTGGTTTTGTTCCAGCAAGTTGCTGAGTATGGCAATTTTTAATTGACATGACGAAATGCCTTGCTAAAATGCATCTTTAACAACCACAGGCCTGCTGAAGCAAAGGGGAGGTCGCTCTGATGAGGGCAGGGTGGGGCATCTTGAGAAGCAGACCTTCTCAAGCTGCTGCTGGAGGATGATCTGTGCTGCTTAATTCTTCTGTGTCTTCCTAGAAACCACTGCCCCTGAACGGCTGCCTTGTTGATTCTTGCAGGAGAACATCTGCTGTCTTTCAGCAGTCAGGCTGCATCTTCTCTCTCGCTACTGCAGTGTGTGGGTCACCACTCTGCATTGGTACCCTGCCTTTGAAGGACTGGAGAGGCAATTCAGACTAGCTGGTGTCGTCTCTCAGTACAGAGCCAGGATCTGTTTCGTCCCGAAGGCCATCTTCTTTTGCAGGAGACCATCCTCTGCATAGTGTAAGTTTCTCTTCAGGGTGGGGATTCCTCTAAGAGGAGCTGAAAGGTAAACGTCAGGGTGCTCTCTCTGTACTTGACAGGAAGCCAGGCATGTCTTTGTTTTTGCAGTCAGACGAAACAGCTGAAGCCCCACAGGGGAAATTGAAAGGTAGAGTAGAAAAGGGAAGCAAATGTTTATTAAAAATCCTCTTTCTGGAAGCCTGTGAGATTGATTTGGATTGGATTAAATAGAACTCTGATTTGATTTTTATTAGTTTATTTATTGGTAGCATCCTTGGTCGGGTGGGGTCTTCTGTTAGCATCACAAGGCAGAGTAGAAGGAGGTGGCTGATTTGTAGCTGTTGTGAATGGAGTTTCAAGCTAATAGGTAGGAGATAAAGCTTGTGTTTTGCCTCGTGAAGTATACGTATGGCCTAATGATATTTGGTGATGCACCAAATAATGTCAATTTTATGGGCCAGGCTAGTAACTTGCATGATGTAATGGATAGGGAGACACAGTAGGACTCAAAAGATCTGGGTTCAAATTTCAACTTGGCCATGGAAACTTACTTAGGGATAGTAGTGATAAAACCACAGTTTAAACATTTCAAATACAGTAATACCTCAGATAAAGTTTACCTCGGATAACGTTAAAATTGCATAACGTTAAGTAATCTGGGGAGGAGAATTGGATCGAATAACGTTAAGGTCCTATGGGATGGATCGGATAACAACCCCTAAAGCCTGTGTGGTTACAGTGTATCTCTATGGAGCTTTAACGTTATCCGATCCATCCCATAGGATTTTAACATGCATCGGATAACACTAAAAATCGGATAACACCAAGACTTGTGGAACCAAGTTTTAGCGTTATCTGAGGTTTTACTGTACTGTACCTTGAAACACCTATTTGGATCACTGTAAGTGAGGTGTGATTTGGTGGTACATAACAACAAAGGAGCTCTGGAGAAGCACATCAGTCAGATATTTTTACATCCGATTTGTGTGTTTATGAGTGCTGTCTTGATCAAATTTGCTGCTTTGCTTAAGTATGTCATATTTTGGACTTAAAGATCACTGTTCTATCCTGCAGATTACTCCACAGAGTAAATGACAAGAACTAGAACTGTTGTAGTGCCCAAGGGCTACCAGTGCCACATATCTTAAGTAGCTTTGAGCAAGTTGGCAGTAGGGGAGAAAGCCCAGAACTTTAAAAGGTTTGGACAGATGGGTGCCCATTATTCTTAAAAAATAAACTCCTAGCAAGACAAGTAGCATTTGTAGATTCAATGTAAAATAAGCTATCAGTTTACAGTCTCTTCTTTTTCCAACAACACAGGGCATAAAAAAAATCCCTAAAAATGTGGTGGTGATACAATTTGAGCCGGGGGCTTTGGGGTTATAAAAATGCTTCTGAGGCCACATGGTTTCCATGGCCCCAATAATCCCCACCTCTTATTTAAATGTCCAGGTCTAGTTTTTTTCCCTCTGGGTCATATCGACATGTAGAAAAACATTTAGCACAAGACTGGGTTTTATTTTAATTCCATATCCCAACATCTTTATTGGCTAGACTAGCTAGGGGTGCTGGGAGATATATTCCCACAGCATCTAGAACCATGATGGTGAACCTTGACACTCCAGATGTTCTTGGACTTCAATTCCCAGAAGCCCAAACCTCCGTGAATCCACACGAATGGGTTTACTGTGACTCATCTCGCCTGCGCCATCCTCGTCTCCTGGAATGGAAGTAAAATGCGCTCATACGGGCGCATTTTACTTCCACATCCAGGAGCGACAAGGGGGCATGGGCCGGATGAATCACAGTAAACTCATTCATGTGGATTCATGGGGGGCTGGGCTTCTGGGGAATTGAAGTCCAGAAACATCTGGAGTGCCAAGGTTCACCATCACGGATCTAGAGTAACCAGAATGGCTACGTCTTGGGTGTTGTTTTGCCTTGATTTAGATCAGATTTTTAAGTTACAAGGGACTGCGGTTGCTAAGTGGCTAAGATGCTGAACTTGATGACTGGAAGGTTGGCAGGTCAGCAGTTGGAGACCCGAGTACTGCACAACAAAGTGAACTTCCATCTCTGTTCCAGCTCCTGCCAACCTAGCAGTTCAAAAGCGAGAAACTGCAAGTAGATAAATAGGGACCACTTCTTTGGGAAGGTAAAGTGTTCTGTGCATTCCGGTGTCTAGTGATGCCTGCCACATGTCCACGGAAACATCTGCAGTTACAGACAGCGCTGGCTCTTTGGCTATAAACAGAGATGAGCACTGAACCCTAGAGTTGAATATGACTGGGTTTTGAGCAAGGGTGACCTTTACCTTTAAGTTACAACTGAACTGGCAAGTGAGAATTTAATTTGCTATTTCAGTGAACTGAAGGACTCTGGAGGAAGCACAAAATTGTTACTCCCTCCACACCAATATACTTAGCATTGATTTTTGTGTCTCTCCCCTTTCTAAGTGGCTACTAGCTTTCACTTTCAGTGGGATCTCTATTTTCCTGTGACTTCCTTGGAAATGCAAAGTGAGAGCCTCTTCATAGAAGACTACAGTACAGTACTTTTAAAATGCAATACTGATATTTGTGTATGTGTTTAGATTTATTTGCGGATCTGATTTGCATAGTCCAACATATCTTCTATTTCATTTATTCATAAGCAATTTGTTGCTCTTTGCTGAGTGGCATGGAGGAAGACTTCATTAGATTTTTCAGCATGCACTCTCTGACTCTCTATAATAACTTACTTTGAATTTTCATTGGCCAGAATAGATCTGGGAGCAGAAGTGAGGGAAAAATCAGAAGCGATTACGGCAAGGATTCTCAACCTGTGGCTTGTGGGCTGGATGCAGCCCATGTGCCATTTCATGTTGCCCACCACCACCTCCACCACCCTAGGAAGTGCCATGTGGTGGAGGAAGGGCAAAATGGCCGTCCCGCCTCTGAAGCTGTCTGAGGGAGCATGATCCATCCCCTGGCTTAAAAAGTTTGTGAACTCCTGGGTTAGGGAGTGCCTCTTGTAGACCTGAATTATTTGGAATAGTAGCTGTGTTAGTCTGTGGTTCAGGCATATCAGAAAACAAAACAAAAAAATAAATAAATTAAATAAAAAACACGGTAGCACTTTAAAGACTAACTGCTTTATTTTTATTGTTAGCTTTCGTGGATCAAGTCCACTTCTTCAGACAAAGTGTGAAACTTACAGGCATGGTTTTTATACACCAAATGCAGGGGGTCAAAGGGAGATGGGTGTGGTCAAGCAAGATGACAGACAAGCAAGCACAACAATACAACTTCACACAGCCATTAGCAACAATAGATTATTCAGATTAGCTCTAAACGACTCCCTTTCAATCTCAAGGTTGCTGAGAAAGCCCATTCTGGTCTCTGATCAATTTTTGACCTGCATGTCAGAAAACAAACAAAAACACCGTACCTGGTTACCTTCTGTTTTGCTAAAGAGAATTGGCAGGAAAATTGCAATATAATATATAAAATCATATAGCAATCTATGTTTCAAATTTGATAATGTCCCAGAAAGCCTTCGCTAATATTTAGTCCCCTGCGATAGGTGTCTAATAGATGGATGTATTTGTTTTCTGCTGTCTCCCTTTCAATCCTAGTTTTGTAATTTCTTTGTTCCAGAATTGTAACTTTCATGTCTTGGATAGAGTATCCAGTTAGATTGAAGTGGTTTGCATAAAGATTGTAGACTTATTACTTTTCTTCCAATGATATGCACACTGTTTTGAGTCAACCTTTGGCAGTTGGTAGCCTCAGGGTGCAGAGTTTCTTGCAGAGACTCTTCTGTTATCTTTATAAAAGTATGCTAATGAGTTTGTGATTTCAACAGGATGTGATGACTCTTTTGTAGGCATGACTGAGCTGTTACACTATGCTGTGACAAGCCACTGGGTATGGTACACTGACTGTCTGCTTGCCATCCTGGTGCTTTCCCCAAGTAATAATTATTTGTGCAAACTTGGCAAATATCTGAAATGGAAAGAAAAGGAATGTCATGCAGTACACAGTTTCTCTTCTGGTAAACAGAGGTGTCACCTATTCATGCCATATGAAATTGGTAACCAAAGTAAAATTTCCTAAATATTTATTTGTCAAATGCTTGGTAGGATGTTGAACTGTGATTAAACAAGGCTTTGTTGGTTACATTTAGTGCTGTGAGAGTGACCTTGATGATCTTGTGGCATGTGAAAAGTAAACTTTTGGAATGTGGAAAGAAAAAGGACAAGTTGATTGGCTGGCTTTTATTCATTATTGAGGTCCTTCTCCTTCTCTTTGGATATACTGTACTGTATTATCAGTAGAAATGTTCAAACCACAATAAAATAAGAATTTCCAATTAAACAACTGTGTTATTTCGTGACATGGATAAAGAAAAAGAAGGCAAAAGTAGTTAAGACTAAAATATTTATTTAGCTTTTCTGGATTACAATCAACAAGAACTCACTCTGAAATAAACCTGTTAAAGTTGCTGAAATATATAATATATATTAACAATAACACATTATGATTTAAAAACATTGATTTTATACAGTCAGCATAAAACAAAGTCAGTGCCCAACTAAAAATGGGTAAACGAAGTGGACATCCACTAGCACATCATCATATTTAGCCTAGTCCGATGGTTCCCAATGAGGGGCACATGCCTGACAGTGAGGCAATTTGAGAATGAGTTAGACCAGGGGTTTGCAACCTATGACCTGTGGGTCGGCCCCTGATGCCATTCCATCCAGCCCGCGGCGACAATCACGGAAGCGGAAGCGTTTATGATAGCCGTAAACACAGTTGTGCATATACAAATGCACCCATTGTGGTTTACAGCAGCGTTTGTGGCAGGGAGAAACCACGTGTCCAGCCCGCTCAGCTGTCTGAGGGGGAGTTGTCCAGCCCGTGGCGCAAAATGTATTTATTAGTCATACTCAGAGGCGTAGCTACCGCCGTATCAGCCGTATCAATTATACGGGGGCCCCGGGCTACGGGGGCCCCCAACGGCAAAAAAAAAAGAAGAAAAGAAAAAAGAGCAAAAATTTACTGCGCATGCGCAGAAACTCAATCTGACCCATTGCGCATGCGTCAGATTGAGTTTCTGCGCATGCGCACTTTATTGGAGCCATTTTTGGCTCCAATTTTTAAAAAATAAAATGTCGGAGTCGGAGCCGCAGCTTCTCAGAGCGGCTCCGATGGTGGCCCTCAGAGGAGGGCACCTCCCCTGGGGCCGCCCAGCTCCCACGGGCAGGTTGAGGCCTGCCCGGGCTGTCCGCTGCTGCCGAACCCCCATGGCCTGGGGACACCTGGCAGAGTGCGCCACCGCCTCCTCTGGAGGATGCGCTGCTGCTGCCCGTCCTTCGTCCGCAGCGGGTCCGGAGAAGCTCAGCCCACTCGCGAGCAGCGGCAGCGGGCGGGGAAGGCTGGAGCGCGCCCGGCGGGTCGGGAGTGCGCACCTTGCCCCCTCCCCCGGCCGGCTGCCAGGCTCTCCGCCTTCTTCCCTGCCCGCTCACGCGCCTCCTGCCTCCCGGGAGCGCGGCTGCCTCGGAGCCCGGCACTGTCGGAGGGCACCGCGGTCGGGCTCGGCGGGGCAGGAAGGCGCGCCTCGGAGCCCGGGGCAGAGAGCAAGGATGGAGCCGGGAGGGTAAGTGAGGGTTTTGTGTTTCGGGTGGGTGGGTGGGTGGTTTATGTGTGTGTTGGGTGGGTGGGTGGATTTTTATTAAATTTTTATTTTATTTCTTTATTTATTTTAATTATTTAAGTTATTTACGGGTTTGTGTTGTGGTTGTTTGGGTGGGTGGGTTGAGGTGTGTGTGTGTTTGTTTGTTTATTTTAATTCTATTCTATTTTATTTATTTATTTATTTTATTTTTATTTTTGGTCCCGCCCATGACGTCATGACGTTATGACGTTGGCTCCCCCCACGACGTCATGATGTCATGACGTTAGCTCCGCCCCGCATATAAAGGGCCCCCAAACAATTTTTATACGGGGTCCCGCCAAGGTAAGCTACGCTTCTGGTCATACTTATCAACCACCCTCCTCACCGAGGTGACCCAGGGCGGCTCACAATTCATTAAAAAACAAACAACAATAAAACACTGTTAAAAACATTCCTAAAAAACCCTCAATTTAAAACTTTAAAATCAAAATCTAAAAACTAATTGAGGGCAAGCAGGGCTTAAATCAACCAGTGGGCTGAAGTCATAGTCCCTCCCACATTCCAAACCTGCCCTGCCAGCCATGTTTTTATTTTTTTTCTAACGGACAGCAACTTCGTCTGGAGATGTAACTCTGTTGGCAGGAGGTTTCATAGGGCCGGGGCGGACACTATGGCCGATGGAACAACTAGAGAGCCTCTCTGGTCTGCTCTGGTGGGACGAGCAGATGTTCTTAGGGCGATGCAGTCTCTTAGGTATCCTGGCCCACTACCATATAGGGCTTTAAAGGTAATAACCAGCACCTTGAATTGCACCCAGAGGCATACTGGCAACCAGTGCAGCTGCCGGAGCAATGGTGAGGCATGAGCATAACGCCAGCACCCCATCACAACCCGAGCAGCTGCATTCTATACCAGCTGCAGCCTCCAAATAGTCACCAAGGGCAGCCCCATGTAGAGCGCATTACAATAATCCAGTCTGGTGGTGACCAAAGCGTGTGTGATCATGAGCAAGGAGTCCCAGTCTAGGAGCAGGCGTAACTGGCGTATTACACAAAGTTGTGCAAAAGCCCTCCTGGCCATGACTGCCACCTGCTCTTCGAGCAGTAGTCGTGAGTCCAAAAGGACCCCCAGATTACGCACCGGGTCTGTTTGGGGCAACACTGCCCCATCCAGAACCAAAGATGGTAGCTCCCAAGATAACACAGATTCCCCGACCCACAGCCACTCAGTCTTGTCAGGATTCAGCTGTATCCCGTTCTCCCCCATCCAGACCCTCACAGCCTCCAGGCACCTGGAAAGGACTTCTACTGTATCACTTGGATCTCCACGGTCCGAGATATACAGTTGAGTATCATCTGTGTATTGATGATACCTCACCCCATGGGAACGGATGATCTCATCCAGAAGTTTCATGTAGATGTTGAATAGGAGAGGTGAGAGCACCGAGCCCTGAGACACCCCATATTGGAGCAGCCTAGGGCTGGATTTCTCACTCTCCAACCACACCGACTGGGTCCGTCCTTCAGAAATGAGGACAACCAGGACCACACAGTGCCCTGGATCCCCAATCCTCAGAGCCTTCCCAGAAGGATACTTTGGTCGACAGTATCAAAAGCCACTGAGAGGTCAAGAAGAGCCAGGACAGTTGGATGTCCACCATCCCGCTCTCTCCAGAGAACATCCACAAGTGCGACCAGTGCAGTTTCCGTACCATATCCGGGCCTCAATCCTGACTGAAAAGGGTCCAGATAATCCGCTTCATCCAGGATCTCCTGTAACTGCCGTGCCACTGCCTTCTCCAAAACCTTACTCAGGAATGGAAGGTTGGAGACAGGCTGGTAGTTGGTCATAACCACGGGCTTGAGGGATGGCATCTTTAGGAGGGGGCGCACCAAGGCATGTTTTAAGCTAGCAGGGAAAACCCCCTCCCAAAGTGAGGAGTTAATAATGGCGTCGACCCAACCACCTGTCACCGCCCTGGCAGATTTTACCAGCCAGGCGGGGCATGGATCTAATGCACATGCTGTGGCACGTACAGATCCCAGGAGCCTGTCCACTTCCTCAGGGACAACTGGATCAAACCGATCCCAGATAACATGACCAGACTGCACTTTGGACAACCCCAGTTGTCCAGCTGGGGTTCAACCTTGACCGAATCTGAGTGATTTTCTCTGCTAGATAATCAGCAAAGGCCTCAGCTGACCCTTGCCAACCGGGGCCAGACCCCCCTCTTCCGAGGAAGGACCTGGTCACTCTGAACAGAGTTGCTGGGCAATTATCTGCAGAGGCAATGAGGGTGGTGAAATATTGACGCTTCACCACCCCCATCACTACCTGATAGGCCTTAATAGCATCTCTAGCAAGTGTTCGGTTGGACTTACTCTGAGTCTTCACCCAGCGGCACTCTCGGTGTCTCTTAGCCCATTTAAGCACCCTGAACTCCTCTGTAAACCTTGGGGAAGAGTACTGCCTACAAGCATACAGAGACCGTAATGGCGCAATTATGTCCAAGGCCACCGTTGCTTCCTTATACCAAAGGTCAGCAAGGGTCTCAGGTGAATCGTTTTGCTGATCCAGAGGAAAAAACCTCAGTTCCCTTTGGAATCCATCTGGATCCATCAGTCGCCGGGGGCTGACCAATCGAATAGGCCCTACCTCCCTGCAGTGAAACCCCATCCCCAGAAAGTCCAGAGTCAACCAGAAAATGGTTGGGATCCCCTGAGTTAGACCAAGTGAATGCCTTTTAGGCTTCCTCCATGTGAATAGGAGTTCACTTTTGGAATTTATTTATTTATTATTTAATTAGACTTATATGCCGCCCTTCTCAAAGAGACCCAGGGCAGCTAACAAAGCTTCAAAAAAGACATAAAACACAATACAAAATCCAGTCTAAAATTAATATTAAAAGAGATTAAAACTAAGCAAAGTTAAAAGATTAAAAATTCATACATTGAGAGAGGGAGGGGTCAGATGAGCCAACAAGCCGACGCAACTGTCTGACCCATATCCCATACATGTCCCTCCAGTCAGGTCTTAGCCCCCTTCCTAAAGGGCAGCAATTCCGACTGGAGACATAGCTCAATTGACAGGAGGTTCCATAGGGCCGGGGCGGACACAGAGAAGGCCCTCCTCCTAGTGCTAGAGAGGTGCGCCTCTCTAGCTGATGGTACAACCAACCATCACCAAGGTGTGTGTGTGTGTGTGTGTATAGGTGTGTGTGTGTGTGTGTGTGTGTGTGTGTATAGGTGTGTGTGTGTGTGTGTGTGTGTGTGTGTGTGTGTGTGTGTGTGTGTGTGTGTGTGTGTGTGTGTGTGTGTGTGTGTGTGTGTGTGTGTGTGTGTGTGTGTGTGTGTGTGTGTGTGTGTGTGTGTGTGTGGACAGAAGGAATGCAAAATGCCAAGGAGAAAGGAAAAAATACAGTCACTTGAATACAGAATTTCAAAGAAAAGCAAGGAGAAATAAGGAAACCTACCTGAACAAACAGTGCAAAGAAATAGAGGAAAACAATATCAGGGGTAGGACTAGAGATCTTTTCAAAAAAATTGGGGAACTGATGGTATCCAAGTTGAACTTTTCAAAGCCCTGCAAGATGATGGAATCAAATTATTGCATTCTATATGCCAGCATATTTGGAAAACACAGCAATGGCCACAGGATTGGAAAAGATCAGTATACGTTCCACTCCCCAAAAAGGGTAATGCCAAAGAATGTTCAAATTATCAAACAATTGCGCTCATCCCTCACGCTAGCAAGGTGATGCTCAAGATAATACAGGATAGACTGCAACAGTATGTGGAGAGAGAATTACCAGAAGTGCAGGCGGGTTTCAGAAGAGGCAGGGGGACTAGAGACCACATCGCCAACATAAGATGGATCATGGAAAAAACAAAGGAATATCAGAAACCAGTCTGCTTCTGTTTCATTGATTACACTAAGGCTTTTGACTGTGTCGACCACAACAAAATGTGGCAAGTAATTAAAGAGATGGGAATACCGGAACACCTTATAGGCCTCATGAGAAATCTGTACATGAATCAAGAGGCAACAGTTAGGACAGAAAATGGAATGACGGAGTGGTTTGGAATAGGAAAAGGAGTAAGACAAGGCTGCATTTTGTCACCCTGCTTATTCAACTTATACACAGAACACATAATGCGCAATGCAGGGATGGAGGAATCACAATTTGGGATCAAAATTGCTGGGAGAAACATCAACAATTTGAGATATGCAGATGATACCACCCTAATGGCAGAAAGTGAGGAGGACCTAAAGAAGCTCCTGATTAGGTTGAAAGAAGAAAGTGAAAAAGCTGGCTTGAGACTCAATATCAAGAAAACCAAGATAATGGCAACAGGCCCTATCAGTCCCTGGAAAATAGATGGGGAAGAAGTAGAAGCAGTGACAGATTTTACTTTCTTAGGATCAAAGCTCACTCCAGATGGTGATTGCAGCCATGAAATAAAAAGGCGACTGATTCTTGGGAGGCAAGCGATGAGAAACCTGGGGAGCATAGTGAAAAGTAGAGACATCACATTGCAAACAAAAATTCACATAGTCAAAGCAATGGTATTCCCTGTGGCAATGTATGGTTGTGAGAGCTGGACCATTAGGAAAGCTGAGCGCAGAAGAATAGACGCCTTTGAGATGTGGTGTTGGAGGGGAGTTTTGAGAGTCCCCTGGACAGCGAGGAGAATAGGTCAATCTTAGAAGAAATCAACCCTGACTGCTCCTTAGAAGGTCAAACAATAAAGATGAAGCTAAAGTACTTTGGACATCAAATGAGAAGAGAGGATTCACTTGAGAAAGCCTTGATGCTTGGAAGGGTCGAGGGCAAAAGAAGAAGGGGACGGCCCAAGATGAGATGGCTAGATGGTATTGCAGAGACAATGGGCACAGAGCTGAGTGAGTTGAGGGGGATGGTGGAGGACAGGAGTGCCTGGCGGACGGTGGTCCATGGGGGCGCAGAGGGTCGGAATCGACTGTGCGACTGAACAAAAACAACAACAAGGGGCATGGCACAAAAAAATGTTGGGAACCACTGGTCTAGTCACCAAATTGTGATTCCTCCATTCCTGCATTGCGCATTATGTGTTCTGTGTATAAGTTGAATAAGCAGGGTGACCAAATGCATCCTTGTCTTACTCCTTTTCCTATTCCAAACCACGCCGTCATTCCATTTTGTGTCCTAACCGTTGCCTCTTGATTCATGTACAGATTTCTCATGAGGCCTATAAGGTGTTCCGATAGTGATAAATATATCTTATCCTTAGCTTATTCTGTTGTTCTCCTTCTTTCTGTCCTTCCTTTGTTGGTGTTATCGAGTGTCTTCCCCCAGTTCTTTCAGAAGAGGAACCTGGAATGCCCCAACCCATTGGGGGAGTTTTTCATCCCCTTTGGTGTTTCTTCCGTCAGTATTGTCTGTCTTTGTTTTTCTTGGCTCCATCACCATGCAACCTAGAGTCAGACAGGTGCTGCCTCCTGGGCTTGAATAAACCAGGTGCCACTTCCGCAGCAGCAAGCAGCTCTGCTGGGAAATTCCCATTGTCCTGACAAGGATGGTTTTTAGCAGGCCCATCTGATGAGCTTGGTAAACATGAGCAGAGAGTTGGGCTGTTGTTGCCTAGCAAAGAGCCCACAACACACAGAGGTGGGACTCTCCGGAAGAACAAAGGCAGATCTATGGATAGTTTCCTCCCTTTTCTCTTTCTCCACCTCCCTCTTGGGCTAACGTAATAGCTTGGTGTTCTGCCAGCAGTATCACGTGGGTACAGGTTGTCTTACTTTCCTTTGTGTTTGCAGCGATAGGGCAGACTGGCTGTTAAAGAGGTATGTTCAGGCTGTTGTTGAAAGCTGAGGGTGCAGACTGAGGCAAGGTGCATGGGGACTTTTTGCAGGGAGGAGGGGAAATGTCCCTTTGTGCACATGTCCAGAAAGCTGTGAAGTCTCTGTTGCTGTCCTGCATCAAGAGAAGACCTGTGATTGTTTTGGCAAAGGAGCAAAAATCAGAAGCTGCAACAAAACAGGGATCTGTTAGGTGAGGTTATATCTTGCTTCTGGAGGATTGACAATTCTATCTGTTTTTCACAAGTCATTTCCAGTTATGTTCACGCTGCTGGCTAATGTGTGCAGATATGTACAGTATGTGTGTATAAGAGTTGCCTGTGTTCATTTGCAGATTGGTATGTTTCTGGCTTGTTTCTTTTGCCTGAGTTCTCTCCCAGTCTGATTCAAGTCTCAAGCATATGTTGGTGGTAGTTCCTTCTTTCATCAGTGTGGCAACCCCATGAGCCCTAATCCTTGTATATTTATGCCTAGCATTTATACAGTGCATCCTAATGACTCTGTCCTTATAAAACTCAGGCATAGCGGGATTGGACAGTGAATATTTTGATAGAGCCCAGAATGGAAAGTTAGGAAGATTTCACTTATGATTCTGCGTGATAGACTTGACAGATTCACTGCCATCTTTTCTCTCTCGCTCTGTTCTTTGACATGTGTTTGAGAATGTTCCGCTATTCTAAGAGGCAGGTTGCTAGTTGTTCTTGCCTATAAAGATGGTTCCAAAATTTTACTAATTGGCAGAGTGTATTTTTTTTAGACATTTGAAAGTTGTGCTCAATCTGCATTGAACCCCCTTTAAACTATTGCTGGGAGATCTGAAAAACAATCTAACTTGTGTGTGTGTGTGTGTGTGTGTGTGTGTGTGTGTGTGTGTGTGTGTGTGTGTGTGTGTGTGTGTGTGTGTGTGTGTGTAAGAACATCAGTGCAGAACCTTGGAGCATTGGAGGAATTGTCATTGCTACCTTCAGATGACAAATTTAAATGGCAATGAGATCCTTTACCACAAGATCGTTGTATTCAGCTGTTAACTTTTAATGTTTTGCAGGATACATCACATGCAAGTGAGGGTATGCTTGCTAGTAAATCTCCTCTTCTTCGTTAACTGGAGGCTATAGGTGAAAGACTATGTCCACAATGGTATATCCAAGGGAAGAGAAAATGGACAAGCTAAGCCAAGAGGAGATCATTTCTAACACTAAGCTGGTCATGCAAGGATTGGAAGCCTTGAAGAATGAGCACAACTCCATTTTGCATAGCCTTCTGGAAACTATCAAATGTCTGAAGAAGGATGAAGAAGCCAACCTAGTGCATGAGAAAGCTAACTTACTACGCAAGTCAGTGGAGATGATTGAGTTGGGTCTCGGCGAAGCTCAGGTGAGTTGGGGTCTAAGTAAAGAGGAGCCTTCCTTCAGGATACAAGCACAGTAGATAAAGCTAATTACAGAAAATTGTAAATAAGGCACAGAATACATTTCCTAAAGTGGTTCAGGGCTACTTTGCATGAACACAATCAGGCAAAAGAAGGACTGTGTGTATTTTAGTCTTTCATGGACATGTGTTATTATCACATTGTTATGAATTTTTAATGCAAAGTTTTAGTCTTATGGTATACAGAAACTGCTGAAGCCTGACACTGTCAGTGATGCTTAGTTGAGTTTTTGTATCTTGCCTATTTGCCATGTCTCATTCTACTTCTTGATGATTGAACAAAGTGGAATAAATTGTGCAAAATAAGCAAGTATATATTTATTCATATTCAGGACATCTCCATCTCTGTGATTTAGTTCTTATAAATGCAAAAAACATGTATCCTTTACAGAAATGTAACCATTATAGCAAAATGCAGACAAGGCCTGAACACAAGAATTGATTGGCAGAATTGATGGGCCATATAGATCAACCCTCTAGTTCAGGGGTGTCCACACTACGGCCCGCAGGCCAGATCCAGCCCCTGATGCTTATTCATCTGGCCCACACCACCTGTGCTGCTCCTGGAAGTAGAAGTAAAATGTGCCCATGCATGTGCAGAGCGCTGCCGTAAATGCACCCACAGCTGTTGTAAACAAGTTTACAATAGCCACGGGTACATTTACGGCAGCATTGTGCACATGTGCGGGCATGTTTTACTTCCGCTTCTGGTGGGAGGAACCACGTGACCAGTCTGCTACCTGAAAAGTTTGGACACCCCTGCTCTAGTTGATAACATGGATCACTTATTCCTTTGGAAGAAGTAAAAAAGGTGTTCTTTAGAAGAAGTCAAAAGGTGTGTGGATACAAAATTAGAGTATATCTACTCTATATATGTTGCCCTGGATGATTTCAGGATCAGCGTTGGCCAATTTAGGAGAAAGGGGTTAACATTTTAATTAATACAGTAATACCCCAGATAACGCGAGTACCGGATAGCGCTAAAACCGCATAACATTACAAGATTTTCGGAAAAATCTTGTATCGAATAACGCGATTTTTAACGTTATCCGATACAGTCGTTCTTAGCAGCAGGGTGGCTGGGAAGCTGAACAGGGTTCTCCATTCAGCTTCCCAGCCACCCTGCAGCTACGGAGGCAGGGGTGGGGAGGCTGGAAACCTGACGGGGGGCTCCTCCGTTCCCTTCCCCAGCCACCTCACAGCTGCGGAAGCAAGGGCAGGTGGCTAGGGAAGCCGACAGGGAGTCCCCGTCAGCTTCCCCAGCCACCCTGCAGCTGTAGATCGGGTCCTCTGATCTCTCTGGAGCAGGCAGGGGACACGATCTAAGCTGATTCTGGGCTTCCCCGACGTCCTCAGGCAGTGCAGCAAGCCAAAACGTCAGGGTTCGAATCCCGACATTCTGGCTTGCCCCACCCTCTTTGAGGCTGCAGCAAGCCAGAATGTCAGGATTCGAACCCTGATGTTTTGGGTTGTTGCACTGGCTGAGGACGTCGGGGAAGCCCAGAAACAGCTCGGATCGGGTCTCCCCACCTCCCTAGACCCGGTAGGGGGGTCAGAGACCCCAAAATTGGTTTAAAAAAAAAAAAAAAAAGGACTTTTTTTAACCAATTTTGGGGTCTCTGACACCCCCCCCCCCCGGGTCCAGGGAGGTGGGGAAACCCGATCCAAGCTGTTTCCAAAGTTCTCCCACCTCCCTTGAGGCTGCAGCAAGCCAAAATGTCAGGATTCAAATCCCGACGTTCTGGCTTGCTGCAACCTCCTGGGAAACAGGGCTTTTTTTAACATTGTGTGATCAATGTATCGCACAACGTTAAAAACCGGATAACGACGAGACTTGTGGAACCAAGTCATAACATTATCCGGGGTACTAGTGTAGTTGATAGGCTTAATATCTTCACTGTGCAAGTTCTCTGTAAGAATGTACTAAACTTTAGTTCGCACTTAAGCTTTTTTCTACTAAGTTTCTAGTACAGTAAAACCTCGCATAAAGAGTGCCTCTCTTAAAGAGTAACTCACTTAAAGAGCAGAATTATGTCTGAATGGTCGCGTCGCTTAACAACTAAAACCAACCAAAAACTCGCTTAACAAATAAATCAGGGCTCACAATCCCTCCCCACCGGTAGAAGTCACAATTGGTCACTTACAATGGTGTTTTGCTTAAAGAGCAAACTCACTTAAAGAGCAATCCTGTGCAACACATTATGCTCTTTAAACGAGGTACAACTGTATCTGTTCAAGATGTGTTCTTTCTTTGAGGGAGGAGGAGGAGGAGATCAGTTGGCCTCTCTACTATGGGTGACCTGTATATAGCCTTGAATATTTTTTCAATTTGTGTGCCCTGACACTTCTGTATCTTACAGTAAACTCAACCTTGCTTCTCATTGAGAGTAGATACAATAAATACTGGAAACAATAACTGGCTGGGTTTTTGATAGTGCTCTTTGAGGTCATCATCTCTCCCACTGGTCATAAGTTGAGAAATTAAAACAGTGAATATCCTAACTTGAGATATGAGGCTGAATTAGAATGAAATCATTTGGGTGCCTTCAACCTTGACTTACATAGCAACACCTTTCCTTGTGGGCCTTGAGATGTCTTCACTGAGATTGGGAACTTTGGTGTGGCTAGGAAGAAAGCTTTTGTATACAGTGGTAAGAGGAACTAAGCCTATACTGCATGGTGGTGACCCTCTTTCTCTGTGTTCTGTGAACTAGGTGATGATGGCTTTATCAAACCATCTGAATGCAGTAGAGTCTGAGAAGCAGAAACTACGGGCCCAGGTACGCCGGTTGTGCCAGGAAAACCAATGGTTGCGGGATGAATTAGCAAACACCCAACAAAAACTGCAGCGCAGTGAACAAACAGTGGCACAGCTTGAGGAAGAAAAGAAGCATCTGGAGTTCATGAACCAGCTAAAAAAATATGATGAAGATGTGTCCCCATCGGTAAGTGTCTGGAAAAAGGAAGGAGGTACCTGTGCCTGATGTGAGGCTCTCCCAAGCCAGAGAAGCCAAGAGCAGTAAGCTTTCTAAGTGGTCCTCTTAAAAATATGTGTGATGGCAAGTGGGATCTTGCTTAGGGTGATCCCTTCTTTGGGTTATCTCAGTGCAGAGTGGTCAGAAGTGGTTTCCTATTCTCTCTCTCTCTTTTTTTTTTTTTTGAGGGGGGAGGAGATTGCTCTGTGACTGGGTCGCTTACCCAAGGCCAAAAAGGCTAGCTTTTCTTCTGAGAGACACAATGGGGAACTCTCAGGTGTTCCAACTCACTGAGCTATCCAGCCATCTGAGGCAGGGCTTCCCAACCTATGCCCCACAGGCTGGATTGCCACCAATGCCGGAAGTGCCCCGACATAACTGAAGGTTTCAAAAATCACCATGTTTTTGCACCGAAATGCCACAAAAATGCACCAAAAATTCAAAATTCGCTTGAAAGTGTTCCCCCCTCGCTCCATCTTCCAAGGGAAGTGGTGGAGACGGAGAAAATGCCCAGAAACATGGTACAAATGCACGGACCACTGTCCCGCCACCGTTGGGAAGAACCATGTGACTGGCCCCTCAGCTGACTGAGGGGGCATGGTCAGGCCCCTGGCAGGAAAAGGTTGGGAACCCCTCATCTAAGGGGTCTGGATGGTATCTACCAAACTGAATCTATCCAGTCTGAATTTTATGAGATTGATACATCTTGCTTATCCTTCAAATAGGGTTGATGTTGCTTTGTTGGGGAAGGGAGTACAGTATTTAATTGGCTCATTGGGTAAATACAAGCATGGAGAGTAAGAATTCTTCCTGTCAATGCACTAGTAAAATCTCATACACTTGCTTCTTAGAGCTTGATTTGGGTTTTCCCTCCTTTTGATATCTCAGGAGGAGAAGGAAGGTGATTCCACAAAGGATTCATTGGACGACTTGTTTCCAAATGAGGAAGAGGACCAAGGCCAAGGGTGTAGGTTGCATTCTTTCATTCTTCTCTTGGGGAAGGCAGAGTATGCGGGAGCTATTTTCATGAAGGTCATTTGGGATGCCTTTGTTCTTCTATTCCAGTACATTTACTGGCCAGTTTGAGGAACTGAACTCACTCTAGTGCTCAACTTAATAAGCCCAACAATATGGTGATTCACTCTGCTTTTATTTAGTAATGTGATGTCTGTTTTCAGTGCCTCATCAACACAGCAGTGCAGCTGCAGCTGCCCAGCAAGGTGGTTATGAGATCCCAGCACGCCTACGGACGCTTCATAACCTGGTAATCCAGTACGCCTCACAGGGGCGCTATGAGGTGGCAGTACCTCTCTGCAAGCAGGCGCTGGAGGACTTGGAAAAGACTTCAGGCCATGATCACCCTGATGTGGCCACCATGCTCAACATCTTGGCCTTGGTATATAGGTGAGAACAGGAAAAGTCTTCTCTTAAGTAGAGTAGAAGACATTTGCTTCTAACTTATTATGATGAATTCAACCAATTAGGCTTTCTTGGTTATTCTGATCCCATAGGTGTATAACGTGTCTCTGGGACAGAGAAATAAGAGAGAGTTCAGTGTGCTGGATGTTATGATGGAAAGATGCAGAGGGAAGACATGGCTTTGAGAACTGAAGCACAGTATATGTTCTGTGATGTGAATCTTTGTCTTTCCCAGTATTGTAAATATATTTCAATTTCTCTTGCTGCAGGGATCAAAACAAATACAAGGAGGCAGCTCACTTGCTGAATGATGCTCTGTCCATTAGGGAGAAGACGCTTGGCAAGGATCATCCTGCAGTGAGTAACCATTTTCTGGACCTTGCTAGACAAGAAAGTCTAAGCAGATGGGATTTGGATGGAGGTAGTGGCCAGCTGACCTGTAGAAGTGTTGCAGGACCTGGTTTGCCAACCTTCAGAAGGAGAATGTAGAAATGGTTTTGATTGGTTGGTTCAGGGCGAGCTAAAGGAAGTAAAATATTGGAGACTATGAAGATGAGACATCTAGGGAAAGAAGCATTTTTCTGTAATAGCCAGTAGCTGTAATGGTCATATGCTATATTCAGTATTAAAGGCAGAAGCAGGATGGTACTGTTTCCCTTACGGTAGTGATGGTGAACCTTGGCACTTCAGGTGTTCTGGAACTTCAATTCCCAGAAGCCCTGATCAGCAGGAGTGCTGACTTGGGCTTCTGGTAGTTGAAGTCCAAGAACACCTGGAGTGCAAAGGTTTGCCATTACTGCCTTATGGCCTGCCTCTGAATGTGCCATCAGCATCTGATTGGTCTTTGACCAGTTTCACAATGGCCCTTCTTATGTTCTTCAGGCCATCTTTTTTAAAAAGCAGGAAAAATTAAAGTAAAGAGTCATATGTGACTGGCTTTCAAGCAAGGGCGACCTTTACCTTTTCACTGGAATGGAGCTGGAAGGAGTGGTTCCCCGTTCATCTATATCAAACAGTTAGTCAACCCTTGGTATGACATCATAGGGCTGGTGCTGAAAGTGGTCCCCACTGCTCTTAGCCTTTGGTGCTTCATATGTTTTGGGCTTCAGCTCCCAGAATCTCTGACCATTGGCTATGCATAGTGGAGTTTCTGGGAGATCAAACATCTGGAGCAGCAGCAATAGATGGTATATATTATTTACCTATTTACATGGTACTATCAGTGTACTTTACAGAAGTACAAAGTCAACAGAATTCATGAGCAGCAGCATTTAGAAAGGTTGCTGTTAAGATTACAACTCTTAGAGCATATAAACCAGTTATGTTCCTGGAGGATCTTGGGAACCATGGTTCTAATGATAATTTCTGCAAGCAGTGGTCGGAAACCTGTATCATTTATAGACATAAGTCTTGGCATCTTGTGCAGACAATCTGAACATTTTGCCTAAAGAATCGCAACATGCTGGATTCATCCTATTCATTCGATACCTAGTTGTTGCTTTCTTATGTGTTCCATAATTTCCACTGGCCAACCAGGGAGAGGGCAGCTTTCAATTAGCAGATGAACTCCAAAGCTCCAATAAGCTGTTTCAGATGCCACCATGAAATGGGGTAGAAATGATGAACTGGTGTTGTAATGAAGCAGAAAGACCTTTTTAAATAATTGCAGAGTAGTTTTGAGCTCTGCTTCAGGTAGCTAAAATCTTGATCTGGCTTTGGTCTACTAGTAGTATTTAAATGAAAGTTGAGAAATATGCCCGCTCTTGTCACACTCTCCTCTCCTGTTTTTTTCTCTTGACTTGCCTTCCTTGGCTCTTACATAGTTGTACTTGTGCTTCATTGCAGGTTGCAGCAACCCTGAATAACCTGGCTGTGCTTTATGGAAAAAGAGGGAAGTACAAGGAGGCAGAACCATTATGTAAGCGGGCACTGGAAATCCGGGAAAAGGTATCTCTCTCTCTCTCTCTCTCTCTCTCTCTGCCAAGCCTGGGGGAGGAAGTACTTGGCAGTCAACCAGTAACATTCTCCAGGGTCTTTTAGCAATATTGATCTTTATATCATCCTTGCATCATGAATGGGGAATATCTTTAGAGGCTGAACAATTACCAGCCATTGGTTGATGTTGAACTGTATGTAGAAGGAGCAGTTGGAGAGTTGGAGCCATTATTATATTTACAGTAAACCCTCACTTAACAAGTATAATGCATTCCATGGGATTGCTCTTTAAGTGAGTTCCTCTTTAAGTGAAATGCATTTCCCCATAGGAATGCATTGAAAACCAAATATTTCATTTTGGGCCTCAGAAAAATGCCCAAAAACCATTTTTTTATGTTCAAAATTCTTTATATAAAAAAACCTTTTACTGCATGAATACTGTGCAGGGAGATGATAAATTCAAACAATAACATTTCAAACATCAAACTTCAACTTTTAAAACATCACACATCAAGAATAAAGTAAAAAAAAAAGAGTCTTTTACAGGGTACCTGTTCAAAACACATTAATAAAGTGCTCTTTAAAGGCATGCAGTACTGTACAACTCAACATAAGACACACTTCAAGAGGGGAACATGGCAAACTGCAATTGTTCAACATTTTAAAAACCTCAAACACATTTAAACCCTGTTTTTAACTGGAGGAGGAGGGCAGCTGTGTAGCACTAGAACAACCAGGTTCTTCCTCATTTCTTGTTTTTGTAAGGAACCCTTCACTAGATCAGCAGAACATAAAACAAATGCTTAACAACCACTCCACAACTTTCCATTCCAAGAGCACTAAGTCTATCCACACAAGCTAATGAAAATCCCAAAAATCTGTCCACACTGTAAAATCTGTCCATACCAGGCAGAAAACACATAGCAACCAAACAAAAAAGTCAAACATACAGTAAAATACATGCCAAGGGCATGTACAGACCAACATAGAAACACACACACACACACACACACACAAAGCATAATGGTGATTAAAAGTCATGTAAAATGCTAGATATACAAATGCCCTTCCAAAATTTCAAACTAAAACCTCTCCAAGAACAAACAGAAAATGGCTTCCATACTCCAATTTAATACAGTAATCCCCCAAACTCCATTTTAAAAAACCTCCAACCCCCCTCAAATACCCACAAACATCAAATCAAATACTCCCTACCTTTGCACTGCTCAAGTAATCCAAAACTGCTCCAAAAAATCCAGTAGTGGATCTACAAAAATTGCTTCTCCACACACTCTATTGACTCACAGACTCCAGTATGTAGTGCTCAAAATCTCCCAGGCACTATGCAGCATGGGAGGGAGAAGTTCCAGTCGCTGTGTGATTTTTAGCCACCACATGAGGGTGCTATTTCCTAATAATTCCTAGTTGTTAAGTGAATTAGTCGCTCTATGAGCTTGTCGTTCTGTGAGGGTTTACTACTGTATATAGCCTATTTTCCACAGAGCAGAAAACCAGTGCCCCCAAATTGCTTTTTCCCCTGTCTGTCTTTGCAACTTATTTATCATATGATGAACTTCAGTTGTCTACAACTTTGCAACTAATTTTATCTCTGTGTTTCTCCTTTTCGTTCAGGTTCTTGGCAAAGATCACCCAGATGTGGCCAAACAGTTAAATAACCTGGCTTTGCTATGCCAGAATCAGGGCAAGTATGAGGAAGTAGAATATTACTACCGCCGGGCACTCGAGATCTACGAATCCCGCCTAGGGCCTGATGACCCAAATGTGGCCAAAACAAAGAATAATCTGGTGGGTCCACTGGGTGACCAGAGGAATGTGGGGGCATCTGGGTGGGGAAGAACTGTGCATGTGAAAGCTGGTTGTGAGAGCGTTGCATGGGCTGTGTTTAAGATGTCGCTCCTCTACTCTGTGTTAGGCCTCTTGCTACCTGAAACAAGGCAAATACAAGGATGCAGAGACCCTCTACAAGGAGATTCTCACCCGTGCCCATGTGAAGGAATTTGGCTCCGTGGATGGTGAGTGTTACAGCAAAGAATGAGGGTACAAGGTTTGAGGAAGGAAGATGAAGCTTGGAAGGAACCTGACAGGCTGTGGAAGTTAACTTGTAAGAAGATTCTAAAATTTGATTGCAAACAAGACACTGCTAATCACTTACCCATTGCACCATTAGTGCTTCTGAGTTTGTTCACAATAGTCCAGGGATATTTTACTTTTCCTCATGTCCTGCTGAGAAGCCATGTGTAACACTCACATGTCTCATAAGCCCCTACTCTTTTTATTCCTTCCTCCAGTGGCGCGTTCCTGTAGCTACTTTCTTCACAGCCTATCTGAGAAAAGCATATCTGTTAAAGGAAATGAACAGATGGGTTTAAAAGTCAACACATTGGCATCTTCCTTTCCCAACTATAACATAAGGGCATCCTTTGGAAATACCACCAGAACATATGGTTTCTCCTCTTCCCTTTATTCTGTCTTTCTCCTACAGATGAACACAAGCCCATATGGATGCATGCAGAAGAAAGGGAAGAGATGAGCAAGGTGAGTGACAGCAAACAATATGGCGCACACCCAGATTTGTCATGTTTGTATGTTCTATACTGAGCGGAGTCCTAGTTATGAGAACATCCTTTTGTCACCTTAGAATAAGGATTTGGATTTGGAACAGACTGCGAGCCTCTAACTCCCATCAGCCTCAGAGGTTCACAACTTTTTCAAGCCGGGGCCTGGGTCACACTCTCTCAGTCAGCTTCAAGGGCTGAATGGCCATTTTGCCCTCCCTGCATGATGTGGGTGGCCATTTTGTCCCAATAGCTTCAAAGGGGTGGCTATTTTGTTTCTTGAAAGCCCTTGGAGAGGTGGGGGGGTCACATTAAATGGTGCCATGGGCCAGATCTGACCCATGGGCCTTAGGTTGGGACCCCCTAATTTAAATGGATGGGAACTTTAGTCCAACATGTGGAGGGCCATACATTCTCCATTCCTGCCTTGGAATGAGTCTACCACTGGGGATTCTAGACTTGGTTATTGACAGCCATGGAGAGCATCAGAGATTTAGTGCGGCAGTGTTTTGTGGGGATAGAAAATGTACCTGCCTATGTGGGGGGCAATGGCAGTTGGGGAAGACTTAACAAGATGGCCCAGTAGCCCCCCCCCCCCGCCCATGGTGGAAGACTCAGAAATGATGGTCCTGTTCTTTCCGTGCCTTGCATATTTTCTCTCTGTTATAGTGCACTCCTTAAGACGTACTGGAGAGTGGAAGATGGAGGGATTACAACAGGTTTCTGGCCACAAACACTTCAGAACCAGGAAATAAAAGCTTACAGCCATTTGGGTGATCAGGAGAAAAAAAAGTAGTTTCTCAAGTCCCAAAAGGTCTGACATGAGAGGAATAGCAAGAAGTCTTGCTGCGCCATCACCACTACCAGCTTCTCCTCCTGAGCAACTCCTGCTTTAAATTCCCCAATTCTAGAAGGAAGCAAATAATAGCCTAGAATGGCTAGAGTTACAGCATACCTAAGATCTTTAGGTGAAAAGCTGAACAATGACTCCTGCCTCTTCTGGGAAACCTATGGGGAGGTGTAGGAACTGAGCAATGGAGTGAGGGCCTGCCTTGTTAAAGCCTCTTTGATCACTTATTTTTTATAATCGTGGACAATGTCAGCTTTGCCTCCCACTCAGTCTCCCTTGTTTCTTCTGAGCTTAGTTGTGATGCTAACAATATCTAAGGGTGGGAATTGGGAAGAATGGATTTTCCCAACAATAGTAATCATCTTGAACTCTCCCTACCTATTGTAATACAGAATAGGGGAGTGGCTTTATTATTGAATGGAACAAATAAGGCCTTATGACAGATCTTGCTCTTGGTGAAAACAAAAATTGCTAGAAACCTTTTCTCTGCTATGGAAGTAAGGGTGTGATGTCTGTACTGTATCTGCATTTCAGAATTTGCCACTAGACAGATTTGCCCTTAGGCTAATCACAGTGTGCTACTTCACAAGCAAAAAATATAAACTTCTGTCTTGTCCAGGTTATTCACATGTTCTTATCCTCTCACTTCCACTCCTCTAGCTCTGATAGATAGTTTTGATCAGACAGTCTGACTCTGCTATGGAACAATGTAGAGAAAAGGGTAAATTCAAGAGCTACTCGTGTCACCTTCCTCTGAAAAGGATACTGGGTGGTTTCTAACTGTTGTTCATATTGCTCATGAGCGCAACAGGGGCAGCATGTTTTGAACGAGAGACTTCATACATAGTTTGTGGAGCAAAATTGCTCCCTCTTTCAGATCAGGATCATTATCCTGATCTAATGTACTGATTTGGAGCTACATTACTTCTGTGCCTTGGGTGTTTTTGTACCAAAGAATGCTGGTTTTGTGCCATTTGTTGTTTTGTTCTAGAAGGCATTGAAATTTCTGTTTATTTCCTGATGATTTTAATTACAGACATTTTCATTTCTACCAAGCTTTTTTTTTGTCTCTGTCTCCATTTGGTGTGCCATTTATATCTATGAGAAACGTGTGTATAGAGTTTGCTTTCCAGGCAACAAATCTAGTGCTGTGATGAGGATGTGTGGGTCTAAGCTCCAAACTATTGTAAGCTGATTTCCCCCTCATTTTCCTGCACTTTTCCCCTGCAGAGTTTGGAAATTTTTTTTTTTAAGTTAAACTTCAATTCCCAGAATCCCCAGTCTGGCTGGATTAAAGTCTGGCGCTCTAGTTAGACATTGGTGAGAGTTACTAGAGTAACAAATGAGCATAAGGCTCAGAAACTTACTTCTCCCACTTCTTTTACTTAGCAAGCACATGATTCATCTGGACAGTTAACACTTAAGGTAGTAGATGTGTTTGTAATTTATATTCTTTTGACCAGCCATCTGCCTTATCTCAAGTCAGATCACTTGTCAGCCTAAACCAGGGGTGGGGAACCTTTTCCTTTTGGAAGGCTGCATTGATTTTGTTGCAATCAAATAAGGCCACATTCAAGAAACTTCAATTAGATATATTTTTAAAAGTACATTATTTTGTAAAAATCTAACTACTGTATACTGTAGTTAATAATTTCAAAATATTAAAACTATTTGTTAATTTTGAAGTTACTAAAATAAAAATATAAAAGCTAAACAAAAATGTATTAATAAAAATAAAAGTATTTGTTCTGTAAAATCTGGATTCAGTCAAAAGCCCACACTTAAGGACCTAGAAGGCCACAGGTTCCCCACCCCTGGCAGAAACCAAAATTATCTGTTCTGAATAGCAGCAATATTCCAGAGATTTGAGCAGGAAACCTTCTGATGACCTGCTACTTCATATTTTTAGCTTGTGATGCTACAGACTGAACCTGGGAATTTCTACGTGGGTGTCATATGCTCCACCCCTTGATTCTTTCCCACATATGAATGAAATCATCACTACTATGATGCCATAGTTTGTGTTTGTAACACAGTAAGCACCCATCTATGCTCTGCAGTATTTGTGCAACCTTTGGCTTGACATATTTATAGTCATCTCTCTACTTCATATCTTATGATGCATGACAGTGCTGCAGTTACAAATGTAAGAAAGAACTTAAATATAAATGCAATAAATAAATATTATAATTAATCCTTTGCTGAATCTCAGGAAGATGCCAAGTGAACCAGCCTGTAGATGTTACCAGTAAATTGGCTTCTTTTGGACAGCTGTGGGAAGAAATTCAGCTATTACCTCGAACTCATAGAATCATTTGCTCTTTCTGTTTCGTTTAGAAAACCTTGCTTAATAATACTTAGCGAATGCATTATAGCAGAAATGCTTAGTGTTCAGGAATTGTAAATGGAGTGGCAGTGACCGACAATCCCTTCTCTGTCGCTCAGTGTCTGCATGTGGGCTGAGGGAGGAGTAATCTTAGTCAAGCCTGTCGAAATCACTGTTGAAACTGTAACATGAACTCTGGCCTTCCAGTTAATAAGTAATTTTTCAACAGCTAAGCCACATCACATTATTTTCTAAATACGGAAATGAGCGGAAACATTCCAGAATGATGAAACAGAGAGGGCTTTCAAGTCAAGGAGAAGAGTGAGATCAAATAATGCTGTTTTTCTGGAATAAGGAGCTCCTTTTCACTAATATATTCCCTCAGTTTCCATTCTCTCTAATGTTGTTTTCCACTGACATTCTTGGTTTCTTGTTTCTTTCCATTCCAATTAAAAGGCATAAAACCCACCTTGTTAAAGCATTGCTTTTCCATACTTTATTATGTCATACTTTATCCATATACAATAATTATGTCAAAGGTACCACACAATAAATGTGCTGATAGGTAGGTTTGCATTGGATTTCAGCCTGCCTTACTTTTCTGTGAATCAGGGATTTGGAAAATGTGACCCCCTGGTGTTTGTAGATGTGCCAGGCACGCTGATGGGAACTGCAATTCAGCTACTACCACACATTACTGAGACCAAGTGTAAACAGATGGAGCCTCTGTGGTATATACTTGGTAAAGGGAGTGTGAAGGTGCAAATAAAAAGGACAGTGGTGACAAGCATCCTTCATGGATTTCTTCATGTTTAGGAAATGCACCTTGTTAGGTAATGGCAAACACATGGTTTCTAAGTGGTAAACAGATTCTGTTTGAGCATTTGGAAGGAGAACAATTTTACAGGGCAAAAAGGGGATTCGTTTTATAGAAAGATGTCTGGACATTGTCTTCTTACATTTTCACCTTAAAGTCAATCAGTTGCTTTAGGCATGGATGTTGTCTGTAAGTATGTGACAACAAGCCCACAGGCATCAGTAGAACTTACTTCCAGAGCAGTCTGCTGATGAAAATCTGGATAGACAGTAGATGCTAAACTTGACAGGTTGGAAGATTGAGGCCTTGTTCAGTTGATGAACAGAGTTCTTTGTTCCTAATAGATAATTTATGTCTAAGGATTCAGACTTACAAATGTCTGGGCAAAGCCTTCTTATCTGTTGACATTTCTCCAGATCTGTGGGAGGCTTTCGTTTCTTGAGACCCACATTCTCACGCAGAAGAAACAAGGCAGAAATATAAAGGAGAGGGTTGGGAGTTAAATAAGATAAATGAAGAGTATATCAGAGAATAAACAAAAACACAATAGTACTATTTGTTTGTTTGTTTATTTATTTATTTATTTATTTAGATTTATATTGCTGCCCACTCGCCAAGGCGACTCAGGGTGGCTTACAGTCAAAACAACAACAGTACAATAAAAATTATAAAATGCAACCACATAAAACAACCAAACCAGAACACAAACTAACTCTCATCAGGCTGTTGTGGGCCCAGAGGAGTGGGCAAGGTCCCCAGCCACTGCTAGGCCTTGGCATCTTCTTCCTCAGGCAGTTGTTGTGGGCCCAGAGGAGACTATGAAGACTAACTGTTGTATTTTAATGTTAGCTTTCTTGGTCCATTAGTCCACTAGTGCTTCATACAGAAATGTACTCCTGAAATAGGCACTTACTTGTTTTTCTGTCATTGCTTGACTCAGTTCAGGGGCCTGAGACTTGTATCAACTTATGTGGAAAATATATGGAAACCTATAAGACCAAGAGCTGCATTTCCATGGTCCTGTGTTAACCCAGATGTTACTGTCAGATAGTTATCATGAAGAGTGCTGCAGGAAGTTATACAAAAATTGGTGTGAGATGAGTCTCTGTAATCCACTTGGTAGATACATCTGTTGAGGACTACCAATTCCCTACCTGTTCTGGGCTCCTAGTACACCACAAACAGGGCTCAGTAGCTTTCCTGACAGAACTGAGTACACATTAACCTCATCTAGGAAGGCTCACACCCAACTTCCAGAACACTGAAGATACACACAAAAGGACACAATGTTCAGTCTCTGGTATCCTCAGCTAGGGCTGCCTGAATCCCTGGAGAATTGCTGCCAATCAATGTCAACAGTACCAAGCCAGATGAACTGGTGATTTGATGCTATGTTAGGCAACATGGTAGCTTCCTATCATGCTTCTTCGGTACATTCAACAGTTAAATATTTTTAGCATTAAATCCTATGTTATGATTAGCATACTTCCCATCAGCTAACAGTATTGTCCAGGTAGTTGGTGGAAGACCTTCTGTGAGTGCATTAAAAAAAATACACACAATCTTTCTTAAAGCCAGATCTCAGCTGGATTGGCATCCGGGTTTTGGCTGACTTCCCCAGAGAACGCTGAGGGGGCTAAAACAAAAACAGCAGCCCATAATTAGGCACAGTTCCAGTGGGAAGTTTTTGCAAGCCAGGAATGTGGCTTCCAGCCCAGAGGTGTGCACTGGGCAAAGTGGTAGCCTTGGGTGTGTCGCTCTCTTGTTTTCTGATTTAAACTTTTATCTACCACAAGAAAAAAGTAGGCAAGGGAGGACATAATAGAGAAGTATAAAACATTCCTGGGTGCTGAAAGTAGATAGAAATGGAAAATTCTTCTCCTGCTATAGTATAGAGACCTGGCTTATCCATCAATGCTGCATAATAGGAGAATCAGGACAACTTCCTCATGTGATTAAACAATAGAACCTGCTGTCCCCAAATGTAGTACCAACAATTTAGAAGACTTAAAAAAGGGAAATACAGTAATACCTCGGATAACGCTAAGACTTGGTTCCATAAGTCTTGGTGTTATCCAATTTTTAGTGTTATCCGATCCATGTTAAAATCCTATGGGATGGATCAGATAACGTTAAAGCTTCATAGAGATACATTGTAACTGCACAGGCTTAGCGGTTGTTATCCGATCCATCCCATAGGACCTTAACGTTATTCGATGCAATTCCCCACCCCAGATTACTTAACGTTATGCGATTTTAGCGTTATCCGAGGTAAACGTTATCCAAGATATTACTGTACATATATTCATAGATGCTAAGATATATCCACAGCTATTATTAGTCACAATGGCTATATCTTGTGCCACAGGATCAGATACTATAGGCCCTTATCTCTTAGTTTTTTGGCAGGGGTGGTGGTGGTGAATCAGTGGTTGCTTTCACACCCAAATCTTGCTTGTGGGCTTCCCAAAAGCATTAGATAGACCAGGAATGCCCAAACTACGGTCCAGGGGCCAGATGCGGCCAATTCATCCTGCCCACACCACCCTCGTTGCTCTCAGAAGCAGAAGTAAAATGCGCCCATACGGGCGTGTTCTACATCCACTTCTGGGAACAACTAGGGTGGCGTGGACCAGATGAACTGGATGGCGTGGACCAGCCCCCGGGCCATAGTTTGGGCACCCCTGAACATGTGACCCAAAGAGTTAGGGTACCCCTGAGATTGACTGTCAATAGAATGCTGTGCTGAATAGGCCCTTGATCTCATCTAGCACTGCTTTCCTTAAGTAATGCAGTGAGAAATCTATTGTTTCTGTAGTCAAATGAGCATATCCTTCCCTTGTAAAGAGGAATGAATTTGCATTAAGCATTTTGGAGAACTCTAATTTGCACCTTGCTGGTCACCCTGTGTCCGTCCCTGTATGTACTTATTTGTATATCATAGTTTGGTACAAACCAGTGAGCTTCTGAATCCCAATTATTCATCTACTGGATTAGGTATCTGTAGCTATACACAGATAGTGGGGCAACCATCTCTGGATGGATGGCTGATTGTTGGGTTTTTTACCATTAAATTGGCTGGACTCTTATTTGTTGCAAGTGCGCTGCATAAATTGTGGCGACAACATTACCCCGTGACGTTAATCTTTTGATTTAGTTTCAGATGTCCTGTTTTCCCATACAGGTTCTGTGCTTCCCTAAGGATCTCTTTTGCTCAGGAAAGCCCCAGGGTGAGGGGTGGGAGAAAGTCTTGAATATTAGAAAATTTCCACCAGCCTGCCAGCAGCAATTTTCCAATATGAACATCTCAAGGGCTTCCCCGGGGCAAAAGGGATTCCTTGGGAATGTTGAAACCTGAAGTGTGGGATAGGAAGTTTTAAATTAAGTTGATATAAATATTAATGGAGAATGACATCATCACCATTTACATCCACAGATTGGAACAACAAAATTTTAGCTCTTTGCTCCTTTAGCATAAACTTTCCCTTCATACTTTTCTTTTTTGCAAGCATAGGACTCAAATTACATCAAACCTATTTTGGGTGCCTTTGTAGGTCTGTCTTCTGAATTACTGTGCTTATAGCTTAATCTTCCTGGCAATCTGATATTTCACTCTCTTGCATTCTTTGTGCACCCAAACATTGTATTTTCTGAGCCAAGGAAGCAAGGGAGTGTGCAGTTTTACACAATAGAGAGGTGTGTATCTGTTGAAAACAGATCACCTTGCTTGCTTTAGTCCAGGTAGAGATGAATCTTTAGGCTTTCTTGGAGAAAACTCTGCAAGCTTCTTGTCCTTGTATTGCCTTGAATCCTCTTGTACTCTGGAGCTCTAGGTAGTCCAGTGAAGTATTCTTTCCTTCTATTGGCCAAAGCATGGATCAAAACCAGGAATGGGGAATATCTAGTGTCACTGGTACTTGGGGCCTCAGTTTCCAAAAGCCCCAGACAATGTGGCTAATGATAAAGCAAGAAGGGAATTGTAGTCCAAAATGCCTGGAAGCATAAAGGTTCTGACACAGATAGCACTGCTTCTTCCAGCTAGTAGAATTGAAATGGGTAGCCTTTTAAATGTATTGCAAAAACAACAGCAAAGAATTCTGAAATACCTAAAATGCTAGATTACAGTTATGCTTAATGTGCCTTAATTAGGTAAAAGTCTTCCTTGCTTGAAAGCCAGTCATGTCCGACTGTAGGGGGCAATGCTCATCTCTATTTACAGCCAAAAAAGCCAGCACTGTGTACATCTGCAGACGTTTCCATAGTCATGTGATAGGTCAGAGCAAGCAGAATCCTGTTACCTTTCCCATGGAGGCTGCAGCTCTATTTATCTACTTGCAGTTTCTTACTGTCAAACTGCTAGGTTGGCAGACCCCAGGACAGATTATGAGAGATCACTCTTTTGCGCAGCACTGAGGTCTCAATGTGCTGATTGTCCGATCGTCAAGCTCAGTGTCTTAGGAGCCCTGGTGGCACAGTGGTTAAGCTGCTGTCCTGCGACCAAAAGGTTGTGAGTTTGATCCTGACCAGGGCTTGAGGTTGACTCTGCCTTCCATCCTTCCGAGGTTGGTAAAATGAGTACCCAGCATGTTGAGGGCAAAATACTAATTGACTTATGAACCGCCGCAGAAAGTGCACTAAGCGCTATAGGGTGGTATATAAGTGTGATTGCTTTGCTTTAACCATTAAGCCACAGTCCCCCTTTGTGCCCTAATTATTACTCCAATAATAGTTTGATACTCCTATACGGTTTCAAATACAATTATGCCAGAGCCAGCATAACTGCAAGGTAACCGGGGTTAAGCAGTTGACAAAGCTTGCAAACAAAGGTCGACATACTAGCCACGGATTTTTCAAGTACTGTACTCTTGCTTTGACATTTCTAATCAACTTTCTCTACCCTCATTTCTCTTGCAGAGCAAACACAGAGAAAACACTCCCTACGCAGAATATGGCGGATGGTACAAAGCCTGCAAAGTCAGCAGGTATGGTGTCGTATTTGCCAAAGGTTCAAAGCCTTCTTATCTGTTGACATTTTCCCAGCTCTGTGAGAGGCTTTCATTTCTTTCTCAGGGGGCCCACATTCTCTCACAGAAGAAGCCAGGCTGAAATATAAAGGGCAGGATTGGGAGTTAAATAAGATAAAGGAAGAGGGAGGTGAAGGACCCAGGGCAGAGCCCAAGGCATTTGTCTGCCTAAGGAGATCCTTGGGGATGCAGCATAGGGAGGGAGGGAGGAGATGCTGGTAAAGCTTCCCAGTTTGGGGTAGGAATCGCATTTTGCCCAATGATAGGGCCGGCCCTTTTGGCGCATCCTTTAGGCAGGGAGGGACTGCAGTAGCTCAAGTGGTTAAGACGCTCAACTTGATGACTGGAAGGTTAGCAGGTCAGCAGTTCGAGACCAAGTACTGTTGATGGAGTGAGCTCCCCTCTGTATCCCAGCTCCTGCCAACCTAGCAGTTCGAAAGCAAGAAATTGCAAGTAGATAAATAGGGACCACTTTGGTGAAGAGGTAAATAGCGTTCCATGCACTGTTTAGTCATGCTTAGGGGATGCCCAAATGAGGCTCCTTTCATGTCATATTTTAGCAAGGAGTAAGTAACTCATTTATTTTAGAAAGATTTCCTGTAATTCCAAGCACATGAATTGGTAGCCGGAAGTGGTAGTTGTTGGTAAAAGTGGTTTTCCGTTCAGGGAGTCATAAGTATAAATAAGGACTGCTAGCTTTAGTTCTGCACTTTCTCCTTCATAGGCTGACTGTGGTGGCTCAAGTGGTTAAGACGCTGAACTTGATGACTGGAAGATCAGCAGGTCAGCAGTTCGAGACCCGAGTACTGTCAGTGGAGTGAGCTCCCCTCTCTGCCCCAGCTCCTGCCAACCTAGCAGTTTGAAAGCAAGAATTGCAAGTGGATAAATAGTTACCACTGTGGTGGGAAGGTAAACGGTGTTCCGTACACTCCGGTGTCTAGTGATGCCTGCCACATGTCCATGGAAACATCTGTAAAAAATGGTTGCTGCCGCTGCTGCCTCAACCACTGCCATGATAAGTGATTTCTTGTGACTTCTGGCAGTGGGGAAACTATGTCTGCAAATGGTTCTTTGGCTATAAACAGAGATGAGTAATGAACCTTAGACTCAGATAGGACAGGCTTTTGAGTAAGGGTGACCTTTACCTTTACATCTTTCAGCCCCACAGTGAACACTACCTTGCGGAATCTGGGTGCACTCTACAGGCGCCAAGGCAAACTAGAGGCTGCGGAAACTTTGGAAGATTGTGCAATGCGATCCAGGAGACAGGTAAGGCTAGCACCAACCTAGGACCAGCAGCTGGTGTAATGGACAGACAGGGAAAGTCATGGCCTTTCCAGATGATGTTGAAATTCAATTCCCAATACGCTTAGGGGTGCCCAAACTATGGCCCGTGGGCCAGATTTGGCCCCCGATTCCAATTCATCCGGCCCATGAAGCCCTTGTTGCTTCACTTCTGAGAGCAATAAAGGGTTTGTGGGCCAGATGAATTGACGTCAGGGGCCAAATCTGGCCCACGGGCGATAGTGACCAGCCCCCTGAACTACATGACTGGCCCATGGCCTGAAAAGTTTGGGCACCCCTGGCATAGATGGTTTGATCAGAGCCCTGGTGGTGCAGTGGTTAAACTGCTGCATTGCAGCCAAAACTGTTGACATTGTCAGTTTGATTCTCAAAGATGACTCAGCCATTCATCCTTCTGAGGTCAGTAAAAGGAGTACCCAGCATGTCGGGGGCAAAAATGCTAATTGCCTTGTGAACAGCTCAGAGAATGCACTAAGTGCTAAAGGTGGTATATAAGTGTTATTGCTATTGCTATGGTTGGAGTATTAGAGATTAGAGGGTGTAATACAGCAAGATAGAGAGAGTCACAGTTCTCTTGTCTGAAAAAATCAAAACTCTGGGGAAGTGAAGTAAAAGCTGTGTGTTTCTTTGTAAATGTTGGTGCGCTGGAGATAGGAATTTTGATTTACTTAGATCAGGGGTTCTCAACCTAGAAATGGTGGAGGAAGTTTGCGATTCTGTTGCTAAGCCCTGCCTCTGACTCTAACTTCCCCTCTTGTTTCCACACTTTGTTCCTTTGCAGGGCATTGATCCTATTAACCAGACCAAGGTGGTAGAGATTCTGAAAGAGGGCGATGGCTCTGAGCGGAGGAGGAGTCGAGACAGCCTGGTGGGCAGTGTCAAATATGAGAATACTACAGATGGTAGTGAGGAAGTGAGTATGGGCATGGAATGGAATGGGGTAAGTACAAGTCCACCATCAAGACCCGCCTAGTTCAGCCAAGAGAGGCAAAAGGCAGCAGCACCTGGAGTTCTGGGTTCAAATGCTGCCCTCTGTCTTCTCAGGGAGCTGATGGCCTGTCGTGGCATGCCACCTTCATCCATCTTCTGCATGTTCCCTGCCCACTTCTCTTACTGCCAGTTAGCCAGACCCAATTAGGGATCTCTTTCCATCTAGTTATTCTCTCTTGCTGTGAGCTGCTAAGTCTGCCCCCTCACTGCTGCCCTTTATTATAAATCAAGGGGAAAGCAACTAATGATAGTTCCCTTGCTCTTCTCTACTAACACCCCACCATATACATCTCTTGGTACCCATGACAAGTGGAAATGAGGAGGGAGAGAGTGAACTTTGCTCTTGGGAGAATAGTCAAACATGGAAATGTTCCATCTGTGAACTGCAATTCCTAGAATATGACCAATAGATATCCGGGGAGCTCGACCGGAAGAGTAACATTTCTGCTCTTCCCAAATTGATTTGACTTTGTGGTGGGCTGTGTGTGTGAGAGAGAGACAGAGAGAGAGAGACTGAAGAATGTGTCTAGAGGCGGTGAAGTAAATATGTAAAGAAAACCCTTCTCAAAACGGCAAGATGCTAGGTACGTACTCTCCTGCTTATCTTGTAGGAGAGCAGGAGTTATAGAAGATCTCACCCTGTGCTGGTCTTTCTAGTGATTGTGAACTTCTATGGATAACAGTCATATATTCCCTACAGGAATGATTGGGAACTGTAGCCTGGAAGGTGTATTTCTAGTCAGACACAAAACCCAAGAGATTTCAGGTCTTGAAACCAGTGGTGGGCTTCAGCAGGTTTGCACCAGTTCACCAGAACCTATAGCAGAAATTCTGGCTGGCCCTGCCCATCCAAGCTTTGAAATAAAGTAGTCCTAATTCGGGTGCAACGCAGGGCTTTCCCCTGGCCACACCCACCATATCACGCCCACAGAGTAGATAGTTAAAAAAAATTTGAATCCCACCACTGCTTGAAATCCTCTTCTTCCAGCATCCACATAAATACATTTGTTGTGGGCAAATGAACCGTGGCTGCCGAAATGAGGGTTTGATGGAAAGCATATTAAATTTGTTTTCTGCAGTTTCCCCTTTTGCTTGGAAGTCTCATCCAAAGATCATCATTCCTCCAGAGTCAGAGGGATGTGCATTTGGTTCAGATGTTGCCAGTATAGTGCATGCAACTCTTTGAAAAATCAAAGTCAGGATGAAATGTGTTGCCACAGTTGGTGTGGCCATATATCTAGTCACACACATGAAGGTTATTTGAAAAAAAAATGTAACTAGCCAAAAGAAATCTGACCTAGTTTAAGAATGGGAAGGTACTGACTGCCCATTATTTCTGTGCCTTGGTTGCATTAACATACTCTCACTCCATTGCTCACTAACTCTCCACACTTTGCGTTGCTATTATTTCCTTACCTGCATGAGCTTCTCCATTCCCCATTTGTCACAAGCAAACGCCATGACAGCCAATCAGTGCCAAGGTGTCTTGCAATCTTGATTGTGGATTGTACCAAACAGAAGAAAAGAGACCTACAAAAAAGAGCACAACAATACCCCCAAAAGCTTGGGAAACAGGAGGAGGAGTTCTTCTTTAGAAGTGCAGTTCCTGGAGGATGCTAGAAGCTGTAATCTAAAGAAATACATTTTCTAGGCAATGAATCCCAGGCTTCCCGAACCAAAGAACTTAAATTTTTCAGTTTCGTTTCCTCAAGAAAATACACCTTCCTCTTAGAGTGAAGACTAATATGAAATGTCTAACACAGGGGTCCCCAAACTTTTTGGACTGCAGGCCAGTCACACAGTTCCTCCCACCAGAAGCAGAAGTAAAATGCGCATGCACATAACGTTGCCATAAGCTATCATAAACACGTTAACGACAGCCGTGCATCATTTACAGCAGCATTATGCGCATGTGCGTTTTACTTCCACTTCTAGGAGTGGCATAGGCATTGTGGGCTGGATAATTTGGCACTGTGGACTAGATTTGGCCCAGGGGCTGTAGTTTGGGCCCAGGGGCTGTAGTTTGGGCACCCCGAGTGGTCACAGTGATGGTGAACCTTGGCACTCTAGGTATTCTTGGACATCAATTCCCAGAAGCCCTGATCAGCAGGAGTGCTGACTTGGGCTTCTGGGAATTGAAGTCCAAGAACACCTGGAGCGCCAAGGATTACCATCACTCTCCTGTGGTGTAATTCCAGCTTTGCAATTTGCATTTCACATGCGTGGTCTAAGCAGCCAAACAATCAGATGTCTATCTGGCCCCTCTTCTTAGGGTCAGGTGAGCAATCTCATTAAAAAAACATATATAATTTTATGTTTGTTTTCATAAGGAAAGATTAATTTAAAAAAACACACTTGGAAAATGATTCTAGCAAATATGTGGAGAAGTATGTTGATGGATACTAGCTAGTAAGCACCCACCATAGATATAAAACATATAGAATTGGTTTTTCTGAGTTTGTCCAAGAAAACACAAAAGCAACATTTTATTTTTAAAATGGAGAAGACCATTTACACATCCCCTCCTGCTTTTCCAATGGCCTGCTGCTTAAATGTCTTCATTTTGGGGCCTTATGTTATTTTCAGGGCATAACAATTGTTTCCCTTTGTTCAGCACTGTTCCCTTTTCCCAAGAAGAAACAGCCTATCTCCACTTTTTAGAGTGTTTTTAGACACTCCAGTGTTTAGAAAGGCTTCAGCAAGAAAAATGGACCTGTTAGTTCAGCTGGGAGCACCTTTCGTTCTTGTCTTTGGTACTGTATCTGTGAGCTGCAGTATTTTTGGTACTGTTTTTGCACATACTGGAAACAGTACTTTATTTGGACTACAGTTACCAGAATTTTCCAGCCAGAGTGATCAGTACCAAAGTTAGAGAGTAAAAAAAGAGAATATAATATATTTAGTTGGTTAATTAGTTACTTGAAATCTTGTCTTTCCACCAATAAAGGCAGCTTAAAATATTTTTTTGAAATTTCAATAAAATAAAGTAAAAATTGAAGAAGCCAGCAGTAGTGCAAGGTTTCAAAATGAAAACCTTAAAAAAACAGAAGGAATTATCTGAATGTACACTTTGGATTAATGCTGTCTGAATGTACACACCTCATCCCATACATGTTCGGGACTCACCTCTTGTTCATAGCTGTGGAGCTTTATTCATCTGCAGCTTTGCTTATCCTCAAAGTTTCCACTTAAAGAAGAAAGGGTTAGACACTGGACTCTTAAGAGCCCTGGTGGCATAGATTTTAAACTGCTGTATTACAACCAAAAGGTTGTGAGTTCAATCCTGACAGGGATCAAGATTGACTCAGCCTTCATCCTGCTGAGGTTGGTAAAATGAGTACCTAACATGTTTGGGGCAAAATGCTAATTAACTTGTAAACTGTCCAAAGAGTGCACTGAGTGCTACAGAGCAGTATATAAGTGTGATTGCTATTGCTATTATGACTCAAGAAAAAAAGGAACTTCTGTTCTTAGACTGAATAAAATCTGCAAAGACAGAGATGTGTGAAATCTTTAGTCTAAGATGAGGTTTTGGCTTAAGCCCTTTCCCAGAGGAATCCTTGGCTGTTTCTGCCCTAATCAGAGAAGTGAAGGTTCACTTCCTAAATTCATTCCTGTGCAAGAAAGAAAAGGAGGAATACTTTGTGTGCCCCCATCCTCCCCCCCTTATTTCTGCATGGAAATGAGGAAAAGGGGAATTAAGTTATTTTTGGATTAGAACATTGGATGGAAAAGCTGACTCCTAGACTTATGCAGAAAACCCATTGATGTCATCTGACTGGAGGATAGGCATCTATCCTCTGCCATTCCTCTTATAACAACAATTGACTACTGGGGCATCTACTGCCTCCCTAGTCTTCCTTCTCTGTACAAAATAGATGTAAATGAAGATATGCCCACATACGACTTGCACATAATGCACACATGTGTGCCATTCCTCCGCAAGAGGGACACAGTATTCCTTTCTCGTGTACTGTACCAACTATTTCTACTTAAACATTTGTTAGTATTCTTGGACTACAGTTCCCAGAATTTCACTATTGGCTGTGCAAGCTAAGGTTTCTGGGAGCTGCAGTTCTCTATGGAACACCAGTGTTTCACAGAACACAGTTTGGGAAACGCTGATTTATGGTGTTATTAAATAGAGAAAGATTCTTAAAGCATAACTCCTACCTTAGCCTTTAATTCCTAGCTCAGTTGGATAATGCCTGATAGGAATATAGATTCACTTTATGAACAGCTAAACAGAGCAGCATTTTGAATGAGATCCATCGTGGCCAAATTCTCTTTACTCTAACTGGCAGGATTATCATTTCTTTTCCAAAAAGCTGGATGCCCCAACGAAATGTAGGGAATGCAATTCACCATATGAGTAGGTGTCCCAGGCCATAAGTTGCCCACAAAAGAAGCTATGGACCTTAGTCTGCCTCACTTGCCATTCTTCAGCATTCACATCATACACAAGATTTAGGTTATGCTCCAATATCATTGGCTTGGCAGTTAGGTACATTCTTTGACTTCAGTAGGGCTTATCGCAGAGCAAAGCTGTATGCTATTGCACTATGAGAGCCCTGAAGTATGGGATTATACAAGAAGACCTTGTATAATTCTATGATTATTAACAACTAGGGAAGTGATGGCCAACCTTGGCACTCCAGATGTTCTTGGACTTCAATTCCCAGAAGCCAAAGTCAGCACCCTTGCTGATCAGGGCTTCTGGGAATTGAAGTTCAAGAACATCTGGAATGCCAAGGTTGGCCATCACTGAACTAGGGCATCAGCTTGACGTAATATCATCCCCTGAATTTTGGAGAGCTAATACATGAGACTAAGGTTGGTCCTTGTGATGTCACAGGTTGGCAGGCAAGAAAGACAGATAGCTAGTTGTGAAAATGGGCATGAGGAGATTCTGTGTGATGGGCCAGAATTTAAATAAAATTGGATTGATCATTCAGATAGCAACCTAGAATTGTGGAAGAGGGCTTTTTGACAGTCTTCCCTCCCCAAATTAGCACTTACCAGCTAGATCAGTTGCTTCCTGCACATTCTTACACATGGCAAACATGACCCAGTGGGAGTTTTTCCTGCCCTTGTGCTGATGTTGTGGCTTATAGTACACTCAACATCATCTCAAGGCAGAAATTTTTGTTCCTAGACCTACACCCTAAACACTTCAAACACTTTATTTGATGCCACAGAGCATCTACTGTTCTCAAATAAAGCATGCCAAGGGTGGAGTAGCAAGCAGCCCAGAACCAAACAAACATGCATGAAGCCAAATGAAGTTTGGAAATTTGCAATCCAGGGTTTAGTTTGAATTTGTAAAGCCCTGTCCCTACTCGGAGATGCTTGCTACAATTAGAGAGGAATGTCTAGCCCAGGGGTTCCCAACCTTTTCTAGCCGGGGGCTGGGTCATGCTCTCTCAGTCAGCTTTGAGGGCCAGATGGCCAATTTGCTCTGCCTGCATGATGGGGTGGCCATTTTGTCCCAATAGCTTCAACGCATGGCCATTCTGTTTCTTGAATGCCCTTGGAGGGGTGGGGGCCACATGAAATGGTGCCATGGGCCAGATGTGACCCACAGGCCTTAGGTTGGGAATCCTTGCTCTAACCCTTATCTTTTCCATCATCACTTTCTGCAAGAAGAAAGCAACAGATCTGCAGGACTCACATATTCCTGCTGTCCTGTAGGCTCTACATACAATTAAGGACCCTGGGAAATCAAAATCCTTCTACATTTCTCCCTCCCCTCTTCATTTTCTTCTCTTCCTTTACCTTTCCCCACTCCCAGCAACACATTGTACTGGTAGTAGTAAGAGGTACTGTATTAGAATAACTGAGGAAGCATTTCTCATACAACCATACTCTGTGGTGATTCCTATAAAGAGAGGGCATTATTGCTGTTCCCAAGCTAATATTCCAATGATTTTATGGTCTGTCTTGCCCCAAAGCATGATTTGCAATCATTTCAAAGCAGCCATTGTCCAATTACACATTTGCCTTGTTTACTTGAGCAAGTTTATTCCCAGTTAACTCGGGTGGGGGTGGGGTGCGCGGACCAACTTCTCTGCAGTTGAGTGTGCTCCATGCCTGTACTTTTGCCTGTATGCCTGTCTCACCTGCTTGTGGAGGTTATTGTACATCCTTCTCACTTTGGCCTTGTTAAATTGTGTCTTTCTCCTCTCTGTGCACTAGGCTTAAATGCCTCCTGAGACTTCCTTTCCCCCTTCTCCCCTTCACAACAATCACCGGGATGCTTGTGTCGCTCCTTCCGACTTTTCCTCCCAAACCATCCCCCCTCCTTCTGCTGTTCCTGCTCTCCACCACGGACTCCACCACCACCATTTCCCCTCAACCTCCCATCCAGGTGGGCACCAGGGAACAGAGTACTGCCTGAAGAGGAAGGTCCCGTTGACTGCACTGGGCTCCGCTACTGCCTCAACCAGCAAGACAAGGAAGAAACTCCACGTGGTTGTCTTTTCCCTATCCCAACACACCCCACCCCACCCGTCTGCCAGAGCAAGACTCTGCCAGGATTGCTTGCGGTTCCTACCATTCTCTTTCCTATGTTACAGCAGGAGCCTGAATAAAAGGGCATCTGCTGTCTTGGTACTGCTTTGCCCCCCATTCTGTGCCCTGCTCATTCTTGGGGCATGATCATCCACCCCTCTTCCTTTTACCTTGTAATGTAAACAGATATTTTTCTCTGTTTTAGCAATGCAACTCCTTCTTGTTGCTTTCTCTCTCTCTCTTTTTGCTGCCAGACTAGAGGGTGAGGAGTTAATAGACAGTTAATACAGTCTGAAACCCGAGTGCTGCATGATGGACTGAGCTCTCATCTCTGTCCCTGCTCCTGCCAACCTAGCAGTTCGAAAGCAAGAAATTGCAAGTAGATAAATAGGTACTGCTTTGGTGGGAAAGGTAACAGCATTCCGTGCACTCCGGTGTCTAGTCATGCTACCACATGACCATGGTGCTATCTGGATATGGAGACAACGCTGGTTCTTTGGCTGCAAATAGGGATGAGTACCACACCCTAGATTCGGAAGCGACTGGCTTTCGAGCAAGGGCAACCTTTACCTTTATTTCCACACCTAGCTTCAGATTTTGAAGGAAGATGGATGAGAGGTCAGCAGTCCTTGATCATTTCCCCATCATTTTTCTTCAATGTATGATGCCAAGATTTTGTATGGCTACTACTGCTGCTGCTACTACTGCTACTAAAGAGGCCTGGTTTTTATAGCAAGTGGGCCTGAAGTCTGTACAGATGGAAACAGAGGTTGCTCTAACACAGGGTTCCTCAAACATGGCTTTCCATATGTTCTTGTACTTCAATTCCCAGAAGTCCTAATCAGCAACTGTGCTGACTTGGGCTTCTGGTAAATGAAGTCCAAGAACACCCAAAGAGCCAAATTTGAGGAACCCTCCTCTAACATCATTCTCTTAGAGGGCAGGAATAATATTAAACTCTTCCTAAAAAGCTCAAAAGATGGGACATATTGAGTCAGGAAACAAAAGTTCTAAATGACGTACCATGGCTAAAGCTGAAGAGAGAATAAATATGAACTGGAGGAATGGACCCAATCCACCCCCATGAATGAAAAGGCATTAAAAGGAGGTTTATGTTATGGCAGTTGGAGAGTCCTAAAATTTGTTTTTACATTATTGTCCAGTGCCAGTTAGGCTGGTTGGACTTTGAACTTGACTTGTTCTGCCTTGTTGTTGGCATTTTTCCTTCACAAAAAGAGGAGGGAGCAACTACAGTATAGACCAGTGGTGCCCAAACTAAGGCCCGGGGGCCGGGTGTGGCCCCTGACACCAATTCACCCGTTTTACTTCCGCTTCCAGGAGCGACGAGGGCTTCATGGGCCGGGTGAATTGGCGTCGGGGGCCGCACCCAGCCCCTGGGCTTTAGTGACCGGCTTCCTGAACCACATGATCGGCTCACAACCCAAAAATTTTGGGCACCCCTGGTATAGACAAAAGAGGTTTGTTTGACCCTGCTTTGTTGCTACTCTGCTCGTGAGGTGACACTAGAGGGGAATGACTACATCTTTTAATTTATTGTCACAACTCTACATCTTTTAAATCATGCTGTTAACACTGGAGAGTGCAAGATCCCAGCCAGATGATGACAAAATATGCACATAATGTAGATATAATAAACTAAGAAGGTAGCAAAGAGAGTTTCTGCCGCTTTGGAAGTGTGGCAAGTGACCAGAAGAAAGGCCTGGAACGGTATGACCCATACAAAATGGAGCAGAAACAGGCTGTGCTAAAAGGCTCCTGTTTTACAGGAAGAATGACTAGGCTTCTAGAATATTGTAGCGGAAGGGGAAAGGATTTGGGTTTAGGGGGAATGGAAGTCTACTGTAGAAGTGAGATAAATATGCTATGAAATGTGCAGCATACTTCTCCGTGTCTTTTCTTAGAAGTAAGCCCTCTGCATTCGAGGCTGCTTACTCTTAGCTAAGTAGAGTTGCAGACGTAGTGGTAGCCATGTCACTGCATGTTTGGTTTTGTAGTGATAGGAGGTAAGAATTTCTGGGGAAGAATGTGAGATTGCCCCTCTCAGGAACCCAGGATACAGTGTGACAAAAAATAAATTTTTAGAAGTATTGATTGGACTATGAGACTTTGTGGCACTGTGATTAAAACTCACATTGTGAGTTCTGTCCTAAAGGCCTCAAGGTTGACTCAGCCTTCCATCCTTGGTAAAATGAGTCCCCAACATGTTGAGGGCAAAAAATGCTAATTACATTGTCAACTGCCCAGAGAGTGCACTTCTTCCATGTCTAGGTCAAATGTGAAACTTCCTAAATGAAGTCACCTTTTGGGGAGTTCATTCTGTGGTTCCTTTGGCCCAACCTAGTGTGAGAAAGATTAGCCACCAACACAAAGTTGCCGTTACCAGGATATGCCAGACTATGTTTCATTAGTACCTCAATCTTCAAGGAGGCTTTTTCGGTGTACTCCGGAAAGTGCACCTAGTGCTATGGGGCAGTATAAAAGTATATTTGCTATTTAAAATCTGAAGTAGATTAAAATCTACTGGAAGGAAGGGGAGGACCTAACATAATGTTGAGAAGAAAGTTGTTACATTGCTTATATAGCAAAGTGAAAAAAGACAGTTGAAATATCTAGGGAGATACTAAAGAGTTTTGCTAGGAGTCCCACTGTAGATATCTGAGAGGTAACGTGATGCTTTGATTCACATCCTAATCACGGAGGTTTGAAGAGAACCCTGCCTTCAGCTCCCATACTCAAGTGTATGGGAGTGTACTCAAGTGTATGGGAGTGTACTCAAGTGTCCCATACTCTTGTGCTCTGTGTTTGTCTTTTCACTGTGGTTCAGTGTCCTTGTGGTCATAGCTGGTGTAGAAGAAGAATGTAGAAAAGAACTAGGCATGTTTCTGAATTAGAACTAGGACTAGATGTGTGGAAGACACTTTGGTGCTGTTTTACTCCAGAGGCCCATAAACTAGGCTGGGAACCAAAAATGAATTGCGCTGCTCGCGATAAGTGCATGATACTTTTTTTAAAAAATGGAGCCGTGCTCTGCCAGGAAAAGGATATCAGCTCAAGACTGGCCATTAGTGGAAGGATGTCTTCTGTTAGAGCTGTGTAGCAAGGCAGGTTGCTGGTGCGATGACTTACTTGGCTGTTGTGGATCATTTTAGGAAGCTCTTTGCAAGCTGTAGTGGAATTGTTTATGTAGGATTTTGCATTGCCCAACTTCTTCTGAAGAAAGGGCCATTTATGCATGCTTTGAATGTGTCAGCAACTTTGAGGAAGAGGAGCAGGTGATGATGAAGTAACACAAGTTATCATCAATAACAGCCTCCTACATTTTATTTTAACACATTGCTGCTACACAAGAAGGAGGTCTGTCCCAAAGATGCAATGAAGAAACGCCTGGAGTTTGACCTGAAAATTAGATACCAAGGGTTTCTCCTTAAAACTCTTATCAGCTCTTTTCCCCATCTCTTCATTTTCCCTTGCACTGGGCTATCTGTGAGCCTTTTTATAGCACTGGTTATGGGTGGGTGGGTGGGTTGTTGAAAGCCTGTTCTGCTCTTTGACCTTGACACATATTTGGTGCTTTTCCTTATGTTGTAATTTGCCTCCAATTAAAGGCAGGAACAACCAGACCCCTGGTTTCTTTGTGCCTCTTTTTCCTTCGTCATCTTCATTTGAAATAAAATTATAAAGATTCATTGTCTCTTTCTTATGGCAAGTTTTTAGAGTTTTACTAACAGTTGGAGTTGACTCCCACCCACCTTTTTTTTTTTTGTTTCTTTAGTGGTGTCTGAAAACTTGGCTCTCCAGGTATTCTTGGACTTGAATTCCCAGAAGCCCAAGTTAGCACACTTGCTGGTCAGGGCTTCTGGGAATTGAAGTCCAAGAACATCTGGAGAGCCAGGCATGCTGATCCCAGCCTTAGTAGAATAGCAGGAAAGAGACTTTATATGTGGATGTGTGTTTGTACAGTGTGAGTGGACCGCCTCTGCATGGCTGTGGATACAAAGCGAGAGAGAGAGGGAGGAGCCTGTGTGTGAAGAAGCCCAGCACAAAGGAATTCCATCAAAATAAAATGGAAGTAGGGGACATTGAGAAGACTTGCTTTATAGAAAGATTGTTTCTTTCCTGATGTGAACTAATCATCTTCTATGCCAGGAGTGGAACCTGTGACCCTCTAGGTCAGTGATGGCCAACCTTGGCACTCCATGTGTTCTTGGACTTCCGTTACCAAAAGTCCAAGTCAGTACACCTGCTGATCAGGGCTTCTGGGAATTGAAGATCAAGAACACCTGGAATGCCAAGGTTAGCCACCACTGCTCTAGGTAGTGTTGGATGACAGTTCCCATCCCTGCTGACCACTGAGTAAACTCAATAAAGCAGCTGGAAATTGAAGTTCAACAATATCGGATGGGCCAAAAGTTCCCCTACCCATTAAAACTAAAATGTTGCTTAATGCTGCTTCAAGAATAACAGAATACTATTTGTTCTTCAGACACAGTAGGGTAAACTTATTTGGTAGAGAATCCCTCTCCCTCCCTCCCTCCCTTATTAGTATAGCATTGCCTCTATCTAAGCTGACCCTGCTGGGCTTCACATGCTTTAAGGTTATAAATTCAGAGTAAACCGTTGCCCAGTTTTTCTTTGGGTACATAATTTGAAAACAACAACAATAAGCAAAATGTTATTGGGGAGTAAGCAGTTGCTTTAGTATCGGCGGTAGCCAAATATAAATTAGCTGTCAAGGGCAAAAAATATGTAATTTTGATGGGAGAACTGTGCTCATAACATTTAAATGGAAGTTCATCAGTAGTCTTGGATTTCTAGTTTTCCAAAAGACCAGGAATGTCAGTACAAGTCACCCCACATAGGCTCATGGATATTTTTCAAGTCCTACTGCTGATACCTGAAACAGGATAACAGCAAACCCTATATTTTACATTGCGGACAGTTATCTCTATTGGCCAGGTCTGGTAATGCACCATAGAAATAAATATGTATTTTCAGATGTTTTTAATTGAATATTTTTAGACCTGCAGATAACTGAGGACATGGATGTGAGGGCGGTGACCTGAATATTCTGAGCTGTGTTCTGTCTAAGTTCAATAGGATTCAATAAGTCAAAAAATTTCTTACCATAGAGGTGCAGTGATGAGGAAAGCTTCCTTTGCTAAATGTCTTCCTATTTAAAAAATAAATGAATAAAAGGCAAGCTAAATTGAGTGCATTTGGCTTGCCTTTTATTAGTCAGCAGTTCGAGATCCAAGTCCCGAGTGCTGCATGACGGAATGAGGGCCCATCGTCTGTCCCAGCTCCTGCCAACCTAGCAGTTTGAAAGCAAGAAATTGCAAGTAGATAAATAGGGACCATTTCAGTGGGAAAAGATCTTGGGGACATGAAAGGAGCCTCATTCAGGGGTCCCCTGAGTGGAGTTCCTCGAGCAAAAATCCTTCAACCCACAAAGCACCTTTGTGTACTTCTGATGCAATTTTCTTTTAAAAAAAATTGAGTGCCAGAGCACTTGAGCTTTAGAACTTTATTTAAATCTGATATTAGACAATGGAATAGAGACAACCTGAAACATACACAAGGTATTGAAACTGGGTAAGATGGAGTGTGCAACCTATTGGCCTCATTTGTTGAACTGTAAGTGCTTTCAGCTCTAGCTAGTACAGCAGTGGTGAAGGATGGAGAGAGTTGCAATCCCAGAAAATCTGGAGGGTCAGAAGTTGCCCACCTATTGCCCATCCCTTTACATGACACTAAACTTGGTGGGACTTATTTGTGATTTGCTACATTTAGGGTTGCACTGTAAAGAATTGGCATGACAGATTTTGTTTACTGCATATATATTCAGTTACCACAAGATCTTTAAGGAAGCTTTTAAAGCTTTGACAGACTCCCCGCTATAAAATACGTAGTTTAAACAGTTCTGTACTGCAGCTAGCACATATGATATATATTCATTTCACCAGTTTTGCAGTCTCACAGTGCAATCCTGCGCATGCTTCCCTGAAAGTAAACCTCTTGCTGTTTCAGTTCATTAGAACAGAGATGTAATCGGTCTAAGGCTAAGGTAATCTGCATCTGCAGTCAGCTTAAATATTGCAGATGGCTATAACGAGAATTTGAATTCCTAATCCTAGTAGTTAAGAGGTTTGTAAAAACAAGACAAAAAACCACACAGACAGAACATTTCTGAACAAAATGTCTAACCCCTTCCTCATGATGCAGAACTGAAGATCAATCCATCTGTATAAATTCTTACAAGTATTTGTAGTAGTCCATGTTCCACTGGCCCACAGGTGGGGAATGTGTGGCCTGCCAGATAATGCACTGCTGCCTCAGCCTGATGAAAATTACAGTGCAACCACATGTCAAAAATGACATGTTACCCAGTCCTGGTTTATCTGATGGTACTTATAAGACTGCCCAGCAGTGTGTACCTGCTATTGTCTAGCAATCCATCATTATAAAAGACCTCAGAAGAGATGTGATAGCAAGAGGAGAGCAGAACAATCTGCTGTGCCTTTTCTAGCCCTTCAATCTATTTGTGGAGATCATGTCACACTTCCCTTGAATATTTAATTTATCAAGAAAATGTAGAGTAGTAGACATCTGCCCTGTTTCTGGACTAACAGGCCTACAAGATAGCAAGTTCTTTTAACTGCTAAAGCCTTTCTTGATGAACCACTTGAGGCTAGAACTTTGTATTTCTGCAATTCTATCAAAGATCTTGAAAATATTTAACATTCAGAAGCCCAAGGGTTCCCATCCTTTGGTAGACAGAAATTGCTAAACAAGCCTCCACTTGTAGCCTGTATTCAGTCATGGCTGGATATAGCTAAATGTTCAGAAAGGTTGTTTTCCCCCATTAAGATGTCAGGCTTGGCGGAGCTACTCCAAAACTTTGTCCCCAAAGGATGCAGTACCTTGCACTCCCTGAAATGTTCTCTACTCCAACCAATAATTCTTCCAACTTCTTTGTTTTGGTTTCACCAGCCAGGATAATTATACATCTGGTGTATACACATGCACAGTTTAATGGAGTAAGCATACTATTTACTTTCTCATCCTCAAGAGAGCAGGAAGACTTATTCATTCATTCAGTTTATGTGTTGCACCCATATGCAATGAAGCTAGCCTCATACTCTTTAATTGTTGCATTCTCCGCTGAACGAAAACTGCCCTCCATATGAGCCAGACATGAAGAATCAATGAATTGCTACAGCAACTTTTTTACTCTTCAGATCATTCTGTTTCTATGCTGAAATTGATGACAAGGCAGGATAGATGTAATGAGGATCAAGTCAATCCAGATAATTAAGACAAATCTTAGTTTAAGTCCTGCTTCACAGAGTGCACTTTGTATGTTTGTTAATGAAGTTTCACAACAGCATGAAGTTACAAAACTCCAGTATCCCACATGTAGACTGAGTATGCTCCATGATACAGTCAAAGCAAAAGTCTCTCTTGGTACACAAGAAGGCCGATAGTTCTCTATATAGTATGTCAAAAGCAGGACCCCTTGTCAACATGTGCAGGAGTAATACTTGGAAAACTGTAGAATCCTCTTGTTCCTTCCAGTTCATAGGGATGCACCAGCTTAACATCCAGGTACTGAAAGTGGTGGAATAACTCAAATCTGTGTTTCCAGAAAGGAAGGCTCTAACCATGGGCCACAGTGTGCATCTTAGAACTGTGATGGCAAACCTTGGCACTCCAGCTGTTGTTGGACTTCAGTTCCCAGAAGCACAAGTCCGTGTGAATCTACATGAATGGGTTTACTGCGTGTACACAGTAAATTCACAGAGACTTGGGCTTCTAGGAATTGAAGTCTAAGAACAGCTGGAGTGCCAAGGTTCGGCATCACTGTTTTAGAACTTCTTTACAATACTTGCTTTTTTACAGCTAAGGGCACAAAAATGCAAATATATTCTTCTACCTAAGATGGAGAGTCAGTATTTATAAAGACGAATGGTAGGCATGAAGTCCTAAGCCAGACCAGAATGACTTACCTTGACCCATAGGCATGGATAGTTCCTGAAGCAGTAAGTTGCAGAATGGGTAAAGTCCTGAACAAAACCAATGAACAAAAAAACAAGCAAAGACAACAGTATAGCACAGTGGTGCCCAAACTAAGGCCCGGGGCCCACGTGTTTTACTTCCACTTCCAGGAGCGACTAGAGCTTCGTGGGCCGGATGAATTGGCCTCGGGGGCTGCACCCAGCCCCCGGGCCTTAGTGACCGGCTCCCTGAACCACATGATCGGCTCATGGCCCAAAAAGTTTGGGCACACCTGGTTATAGCAGAATGAGTCATTAAAAATTTAAATCTTCAGCCTAGTAATTCTTCATAGTCAAGAACACATACACAATACATACCAATGAACAAATCAAAGGACTGAGATCATCATCCTTTATGATGATAGCATTACTGCCATTTTCTCTCACTGTGGGATAAGCCCCCAGAGGCTGCTTGCCTGTGTTACTGTGGCATTGTAATCTCTTTATCACTTGGAAAAGTGGTTTTTACCACCTAATAGATTACCAAAATATAAGGTAAACTTTAGCAGCTGTGGCTAATTATGCACATTTGAAAGAACGCAAACAGTTTCCCACATACAGTGGTTTGTTCCTACACTGTGTACATAAAGCACTACATGTCAGTCTCTGAATTTATGAATGCAGATGAATGGTAATTTTCTGCCAAACCAATACTATTATATTTAATTGCAGACTAGCTGGGGAAATGAGGGTCATGGGCCATATGTAACCACATGGGTCTTGTTCCTTTTCTTTCGTGTCCTGAGCAAACCCTGGACTACCAAAATGAAGCTAGTAAACCCATTCTTGTGGATTCTCAGAGATTTGGGCTTGAATTTCAATAACACCTGGAGTGCCAAGGTTCACCATCCAGGTCCTACAGCCAGTCCAGTTGATAATAAAAGATGATAGGAAGTTTGATCACATTTGGTAGGCCAGTTTGCCCACTTCTGAATTAATGCAGGACTTAATGCTCTTACAAAGTGGTATACAAACTGTGAATAGAGTATAATGTAGCAATAAAATTGATATAAAGTTATACTTTTAAAAATACATACTTAAACCTTCCTAGAAGGAACATTAGGGTGGCAGAGTGGATAGAGTGACCTCCTAGGAATCAGGAGGCCTGGTTTCAAATTGCTGCACAGCCAAGGAAACCTACTGGGAGGCAGGGTGTGGAACTGGTAAAGCCACTCCTTAAATATCTCACAGTAATACCTCGGATAATGACTGCATCAGATAACGGTAAAATCGGATAATGATGCAAATTTTCCAAAGAAATTTTGCATCGGATAACGATCGTTTCGTAGCAGCAGGGTGGCTGGAAAGCTGAACTGGGTTCTCCATTCAGCTTCCCAGCCACCCTGCAGCTATGGAGGCAGGGTGGGGTGGCTGGAAAGCTGACGGGAGGCTCCCCTGTTGGCTTTCCCAGCCACCCCACAGCTGTGGAGACATGGGCGGGTGGCTAGGGAAGCCGACAGGGAGTCCCTGTCAGCTTCCCCGGCCACCCTGCAGCTGTAGATCGGGTCCTCTGATCTCCCTGGAGCAGGCATTTCGGGCTCCCTGACCCCCCTGCCGGTTCCAGGGAGGTCAGAAGACCCGATCCAAGCTGTTTCCAAAGTTCCCCCACCTCCCTGGAGGCTGCAGCAAGCCAAAACGTCAGGATTCAAATCCTGACATTCTGGCTTGCTGCAGCCTCCAGAGAAACGGGGATTTTTTTTAACATTGTGTGATCAATGCATCGCACAACGTTAAAAACCAGATAACAACAAGACTTGTGGAACCAAGTCTCATCGTTATCCGAGGTACTAGTGTACTTTAAAAGCTCTGATAGCTCTCAGAGGATAGTATATAGTTGTCATGGCTATTAGGTAAAGGTCACTCTTGCTTGAAAGTAACTTGTATCAGACTCTAGGGTTCAGTGCTCATCTCTGTTTATAGCCAAAGAGTCAGCTCTGTCTGCATCTGCAGATGTTTCCATGGACATGTGGCAGGCTTGCCTAGACATCTGAGTGCACGGAACTCTATTTACCTTCCCACCAAAGTGGTACCTATTTATCTACCTGCAATTTCTTGCTTTCAAACTGCTAGGTTGGCAGGAGCTGGGACAGACGATGGGCCCTCATTCCATCATGCACTACTCAGGTCTCGAACTGCTAACCTGCTGACCTGCCAGTAATCAAGTTTAGTGTCTTAACCACTTGAGTCACTGCAGTCCACCATCATTAGTTTTGCACACACAGAGTTGGGTTTACCCGATTGGGGCGGGGTAATAAATGTGAGATAATAATAATAATAATAATAATAATAATAATAATAATAATAATAATAATAATAATAATAATAATAATAATAATAATAACAACACACTCTCTCTCGTGTGTTCATGCATTCATGAGCACATGCATTCCACCAGCCATGAGGAGGGTAAAAAATCTATTTTTCTTTTCACCACACGAAAGCAGCAATCTGAAAGGGTGCTGTATCAATGAATTTTCTCCAAATGAATCAAAACTAAGGTGTTGTTTCCCATCTTTTGGCTCCTATGAGGACTCTATGCAGATATAACAACCTCTCCCAATTTTAGAGTATTGCTTTTAATCACTGAAAATTGTGAGAGAAATGTCTGGCATCCATTTCTGTTTAGTGCCCTGTTCAATAATTACCTGTCAAACAGTGTCTGAAGTTTTTTAATGTTAGGGGGAAAATCCTAAAAATTATGGAATAATACTGGAATTGGGGATTCTAACCAATATTTAGTCTTGCAGGAGTGGGTATAGTTTGTTTATTGTATAGTGGGTAATCATGTTTGTAAGGACTGTGCAATGTAATAGTTGGGTAAATGCTGCAGAATATTTACGTGTTTCCAACTCAAATATAACAAAACCCAACAACAACTCCACAATGATCAGAGAAGATTGGGCCACGTTCATTCCTCACATCTGCTAGGTTTTAACATGGATGGATTTTGCTTTTTAATGGGAAAGCATTTAGCTGTTCACCTTAGTTCACCCCGTTGTAATCTGAAGTGGGGACTGTTCAGAATCAGCTGTACAATGGGATTTTTAGAATGTACAAACTAGCTCTGGGCAAGGAAGAGACAGAAAACAGATACACAGCGAAACCTGAGGCTTTGTTTGGTGGAGGCCACCAGCCTTTGTAACACTGGCAGTCTTGCACTTAGATGTGCATGATTTGTAAAATAAATTGTTATAAACGCCTGCTTTGATTATCTTTCTCTATATGCAACAGCCAGTGTCCATCTTGCACGCTTTGTTACTTTCTTCCTCTCCAGGATGGGACAGGTGTCCTTCGACGCAGTGGTTCGCTAGGAAAGATTCGAGATGTGATCAGGAGGAGCAGTGAAATGTTAGTCAAGAAGCTGCAGGGGAATGGCCCACTGGAACCAAGGAACACCAAGTAAGAGCTTCTTTCTAGCAATGGCACTGTTGTGTGCCTATTGTGTCTAACCAGCCTTTCTTAAAGATTTCAGAACACACGGATGTTTGACTCTAATATTTTATTGGCTATTAACTGAAGTAGCAACTTAATGTGTATTAGTAAAGTCTCCTTTGCTCAAAACCCAAGTGTATCCAACTCTAGGGGGCGGTGCTCATCTCAATTTACAGCCAGAGAGCCAGCACTGTCTGAGTCTGCAGATGTTTTCATGGTCATGTGGCAGGCATGACTAGACACTGGAGTGCATGGAACACTGTTACCTTTCCCACCAAAATTATACCTATTTATCTACTTGCAATTTCTTGTTTTTGAACTGCTATGTTGGCAGGCATCATATGCATTAGGACCCTGCTAGTTCTCTATTTGATGTGGTGCTCTTCTTTCTCTTTCATCTTCTCTTCTGCTTCCTCATCATTCAGCCTTTCTCTTTACTCGCTCTTCTCCCCACCTCATTTGTCTTTTGAATGGTATTGGTGACTGTTAGGGACAATCTGGCACCTAGTGACTGGATGTGGTATTGCAGCTACAGATTTTAATTAATCATGATTAATTAGGAGTCTAGGCTTCAAGATCTTGGAAGCAGATGGGCACATATAATCTGTTGTTGTTGTAGTAGTAGCTAAAATGAATGTGTTAAGCACATTTGTTCCCAGACCAAAGAAGAAAGTAGGCAGAGAGACACTATTCTCAAATTGATTTCATTTTTATTTATTAGCATGAAACGAGCAGCATCACTGAACTATCTGAATAAATCCAGCGAGGATTCCTTCCAGGTAAGAATACACTTTGCCTTGTTCCCCCAGTCAGCACAATCTGCAGGCTATTTACTACTGTTCAAAAGTTAAGTGACCACAAGCTCCAGAAACCAAGTCGGGGCTGCAAAAGCGATCTTTAACTTATCAGACCCTGCAGTTCTCAACACATTTTGTAAGGGGTTAGCCATTGACCGCACTGGCTAGAGATGATGGGAGTCACATCCCAACACATTCAGCATGTATCAGGTTGGAAAAGAATTGTGTGGGAAGACGTGTGAGAAAATCACTTAAGGAAATTCTCCATGTAAATTGCCTTCAAGGTACAGAATTTCAAACAAGAGATAGTAAATTATTCTGGTTATTGTTTTCTAAGATAAAGACACCTTCTGAAATTGACTGTGAACTGGGTGTTCATAACTCCTGGTTATAGCTATGGGTTTGTAGAGACCTGTTGTGTGCTATATGGAACTTTAGTCCATGTGGAATAAAATGTAAAATATACATTGCAAAAAGTGTGCATGCATCTGTAACATTTGTACCTGGAAGGCATAATAAAGTCATCAGATATGAAACTGTGAGCCTTTGTTTGCGAGCAAGATTCTCCAGCTGTGATCTTTTTTGGTGTCACTTGAGAGGTTTGCCTTGATAAGATCAAAATGCAAATGTGAGACAAGAATTTTTTTATTCTGAATTATCAGAAGCTAATGAGAGATGGGCTTTGCTTTTCAGGATTCCCAAGGCCTCCGGCCTGAGAGCAGAGGCTTCAGTGCAAGCAGTGTGGATCTCTCTTCTCACAGCTCCTTGGCCAACTCCAACTGAACTGACCTCTTCAGTCATCCCTGTGCCCCACCTCAGATGTTGACTGTTTACAGATAATCAATCTGTATCTCAAGTCAATCAATGCCTTGGATCGTTCAACTAAAACCTCCTCACATCTTAGAACTCTCACTGCTTCGTGCGTTGATGATATATATATATATATATATATTAGTACCATGAATCTTACACGAGCACTTTGTCACAGGGAAATGTTAAGTCACATGGGATTTCTGCTAGATTAGATAAGGGAGTTTCCCTCCTCCCTCTGTTTTCTGTAAGATTAGCAGGCTTGGTGAATACACTTACTGTCTGTTTTGCAAGGTGCATTTTACAAACTGCACTGAATCTCCTGTAGCTCTTACTCAACCCTGGGCACCATAAGCTGAAGATATAGAGTCTAGCCTTTTCCGTAATGTGGACCCTTTCACTACAAGGCCCTGCTTTGAGAAGCTCAGCTCCAAACGGGCTCTCTAGTTGGCTTACACTCCTTCAGTGCCTATTCCCAGATCCTCTTGTTGGTAGTCCTTAGGCTAATGCCAACTCTTTTTGCACTGTACAGTCTCCTTTGTGACATGTTTTGCTGTGAGATGACTCCCAAATGAGAGTATGTTTTGCTTCTAAAAGATATGCTTATAAAGCAAAGAGAAAGGGAGTACAGCGATAAGCATTATGCAGGGGGGTGGTTATTTTATGTAACTAAAGCAGGATAAGCAAATTTTGGCCCTCTGGATGGAAGATGCAACCATTAACATCTGGGGGGACCAATATTTCCTCAACACTAAGCTAAAACTTGACTTTACAATACACTCCATACTACATTCTAATCTCTTTGCCTGTTTCTACCTACAAGTAAGAGTGTAGTAGGGCAACATCTATAGACAGGCTTGTCATAAGTCTTGTAATACCTATGATTTACTTCTGATTGTTGTTATTTTAATTTGATGAATAAAAAACAAACAACCATACAAACTAGCCTACTGAAAGGGAATCTTCATCACTGAATCGCTTTAGAATTGGACTGATGTTTTCACTGTGCAACAACTGTGACAATGGCACAAAGGAAGGCACCTGAACACAAACACTATTAATGTTCTGGAGGAAAAAATTAGTGGTAGCTGAGCACATGACCTCTTCCTTCTTAAAAAGAAAAGAGTATCAAGTGTAAAGTGTTGACCATACAAAGTTGTACTCTTCTGACCACAATTGTATTTCCTATGTATGCCACAGTCAGTGCAACAAGACAAGCTGCAGTGGTGAATTGCTTCTAATTAAAGAATTACCTGTTGTATTTCTCCTCATGTGCAAGTTGTATGACTTGGCAAGCAATGGGGAATACAAGCTGCGACTCTTTAATTAGTAGCAATTCACCACTAGCATGTATATTTAGGCTTGGGTATGCAAGCAATAAGACAATGCTATTAAATGCAGAGTTATGGATTCCACAAAGGATTTTGTTGTATAACTCCCAGAATTCCCCAGTCAGCATTTGGGGTAGACACTGCAGCTGAAGTGGGGCTCCAGGAATTGTAGCCCCAATAGATATCATTTATGTTGGTCTAGTTCCAGTATTGGCAGCAGCAACTTTCAATTTGGAGTGCTTCCATTGAAAACATGGTTGTCTAAAGCATGGGTTCTCAGCCTACAACCCCAGACCCAGCCCACAGCACCATTTCATGTGGCCCACATCGCTACCGGAAGTAGAAGTGTTTATGACAGCCATAAATGTGCCAGCAGCTGTTGTAGACACATTTATGACAGCCATGGATGCAGTTTATGGCAGGAGGAACCACCAGTCCTGCCCACTCAGCTGTCTTGGGGGGTGTAGTCTGGCCCAAGGCTTTAAAAGGTTGAGAACTCCTGGTCTAAAGGAAGTGTGATTTATCCAGATTTTTCTCTTCTTCCACAGAATCCTTTTTTAAATTGCAGTGTACACAGATTGGTATTCCAGCTAACTAATAATCATGGTCATTTGCATGGAGAGCATGGCTATTCAATTCTGCCTCCTTGCACTGTTCTGGAGCTTTCCTTTACCAGCTGGCAACTTTCATATATCTGCTTTTTCTGTCTAGTGATGTTTCAAGGGCCCCCAGACTTTCATACTTTTTTTTCCTAAAAACATTTGAAACCAAATGTTTGTCACTACAATAAACAAGTGAGGATTCAGTTTAAAAGACCCTTTGTAAAAATGGAACCCATTTTTCAGTTTCCCAAAACCCACTGTAGCAACCTTCAGAAGAAGACAATGAAATGATCAGGGGAATGGAAACCAAGCCTTATGAGGAAAGACTGAAGGAATTGGGCACGTTTAGCCTTGTGAAAAGAAGGCTGATGGGAGATATGATAGCACTTTTCAAGTACAGTAATACCCCGGATAACGCTAAAACCGCATAACGACGACAAATTTGGGGGGAAGATTTGCACCGGATAACGTTCTTCTTAGCGCTATCCGATACAGTCGTTCTTAGCAGCAGGGTGGCTGGAAAGCTGAACGGGGTTCTCCGTTCAGCTTCCCAGACACCCTGCAGCTACGGAGGCAGGGGTGGGGTGGGTAGAAAGCTGACGGGGGGCTCCCCCGTCGGCTTCCCCAGCCACCCCACAGCTGCGGAGGCAAGGGCGGGTGGCTAGGGAAGCCGACAGAGAGTCCCCGTCGGCTTCCTCAGCCACCCTGCAGCTGTAGATCGGGTCCTCTGATCTCTGGAGCAGGCAGGGGACCCGATCTACAGCTGTTACTGGGCTTCCCCGACGTCCCCAGCCAGTGGAGCAAGCCAAAATGTCAGAGTTCGAACCCTGACGTTTTGGCTTGCTGCACTTGCTGAGGACGTCGGGGAAGCCCAGAAACAGCTTGGATCGGGTCTTCCCACCTCCCTGGACCTGGCAGGGGGGTCAGGGACCCCAAAATTGGTAAAAAAAAAACAGACTTTTTTTTTTTACAAATTTTGGGGTCCCTGACCCCCCTGCCGGGTCCAGGGAGGTGGGAAGACCCGATCCAAGCTGTTTCTGGGCTTCCCCGACGTCCTCAGCAAGTGCAGCAAGCCAAAACGTCAGGATTCAAATCCAGACGTTCTGGCTTGCTGCAGCCTCCAGGGAAACAGGGCTTTTTTTAACGTTGTGTGATCAATGTATCGCACAACGTTAAAAACCGGATAATGAGAGTTGTGGAACCAAGTCTCATCGTTATCCGGGGTACTAGTGTACAGTAAAACACCAGATAATGCTAAAACTTGGTTCCACAAGTCTTGGTGTTATCCGATTTTTAGTGTTATCCGATCCATGTTAAAATCCTATGGGATGGATCGGATAACATTAAAGCTCCATAGAGATACATTGTAACTGCACAGGCTTTAGCGGTTGTTATCCGATCCATCCCATAGGACCTTAACATTATTCGATGCAATTCTCCTCCCCAGATTACTTAACGTTATGCGATTTTAGCGTTATCCGATCCAATCGTTATCCAGTGTTTTACTGTATCTGATAATTAGAGAGTGGAGGGGTTAGATCTGTTCTCAACCATCTCAGAATGTAGGCCATATAATAATGGACCTAAATTACAGGAACTCAGGAAAACTGAATATAAGGAAAAACATTTTTAGAGCAGTACAGCAATGGAACCAATTACCTGAGGAGGTGGTGAATGCTCCATCATTGGAGGCATTCAAGAGCAAACTGAACATTGATCTGTCACATCTGCTTTGATTTGGATTTCTGTACTGAACAGAAAATTGGACACGATAGCTTAATGGCCCCCCTTCAACTAAATGATGCTATGATAATACATAACACTACATTAAAAATATGTTAATTAGTCACATTGGTCTCCTCTCTCCCTTGGGAGTGTTGCCCTCAGGCATCGGACAAATCCAGAAAATGGTCTTTAGTTTAACTGGGATCACTTGCCCATGCTGCAAGTCTGTAGAGTTCACCAGTGTTTTCAGGATACTGTAAAGGAAATTCCAGATCCGTGATAGCAAACCTTAGCACTCCAGATGTTTTTGGACTTCAATTCCCAGAAGCCCTGTGAATCCACACGATTGGGTTTACTGTGATTCATCTGGTCCATGCTGCCCTTGTCGCTCCCAGAAGCGAAAGTAAAACGTGCCCATTCGTGTGGATTCACAGGGTGCTTGGGCTTCTGGGAATTGAAGTCCAAGAACATCTGGAGTGCCAAGGTTCGTCATCATGGTTTTAGATCATGGGATGTCTTCCGGGCAAATCCTAGGAAGTTTCCAATTCTACAGTAAGGGCAATGATGATCCCAGAAAGTATCTGTCTGTCAAGTTTGTATTGTTTGTCTGTGTGGGCTTTATTTCCCTTAGTTTTTTTAAATACCCATCACTCCCCATATGCTTTTTTGAACTGGAGTGCTGTGGAATTTTGTGATGCCTTCTTTTTCTGCACTGGTGTTGTAAACTTCCAAATTCTGGGAGAACTCTGTATATTGACTTTGAAATAGTGAAATTAATGCTAAGGCTTAACATACAGTATGTACATAGCCGGATGAAATAAACTCACATACCACCATGCAGTTTTGCATTTCTCCTGGGAAAATTTCCACCTTTCATACAGAAGGCTCCTACTGCTCCCAAATGAAAGACACAGCATGGCCATTCTTCCTTTTTATCTCTGTTGGATTTTCTCTGGTAAGGAAAAAAAAGTCTGGCTCAGTTGTGTCTGGCTCTAGGGTTCGGTGCTCATCTCTGTTTACAGCCAAAGAGCCAGTGCTGTCTGTGTCTGCAAACATTTCCATGGTCATGTAGCAGCCATAACTAGATGCCAAAGTTACCTTTCCCACTAAAATGGTACCTGTTATCTACTTGCAATTTCTTCCTTTCAAACTGCTAGGTTGGCAAGAGCTGAGACATATGACAGGTGCTCACTCCACTGCACAGCACTTGGGTCTCAAACTGCTGACCTACTTTCTTTCCAGCCATCAAGCTCAACCTCTTAACCACAAAGCCACCACAGTCCTTGTGGTAAGAAAAAAGATAGAGAAAATAAAGCTGAAGGCAATGATACCTAATTTCGCATAAAGTTTCTTCCGTTGCACAATAAATTTTAAGTTTGAAATCATCCCTTGGCTACAGTAACCTTCCAAATATGGCCCCAGATACCCTTGAAAGAGACAATGGGGGTTGCAATTCGACAAATCGTAGCCAGTTTGTAAGTCAGGGTCAGATTCTTTCCCAATCCCGGATTCAATTTCTAAAGAAGAAGAAAAGTTTTTTTTAAAAAAAAAAAGTCTAGTGTTATCTAGCATCTGTATCTAAATAGCGAAGTAAACTTCTGCACTGGAGCCAAAACGTTGTGAGATCTGGCCTGACGGGGGATTCTCAAGGTTGACTCAGCCTTATATATTTCTGAGGTTGGTAAAATGAGTACCCAGCATGTTGAGGGCCAAATGCTAATTGAGTTAGGATTTAACCTCCTAGAGGATATGCACTAAGTGCTATGGGGCGGAATAAAAGTGTGATTACTTTGTTTGGACCTTTAAAAAAATTAAACTAACTAACGCCTGACTTCTTCTTGCCCCGTACATGGCAGACTCTCACGACCTCCCTATCTATGGGAACCGGAACTCTCGTTGCCAAGCCTAGGAATGCTACGCAGTCTCTTGGACCGAAAAGGAGGCGGCGCTCCCAAAGGCCACGCCTTCCATCGGCCGAGCGATGACGTCATCGCACGTAGTCCCCGCCTCTACTCGGAGGTCCGAGGCAGGGGCGTCTCTTGCTCGCCTCTGGGTTTATTTAGTTCTTTTTTTTTTTTAAAATCCCCCTCTTTCGTGCAGAGAGAATCCGTTCCGGGTCAGGGAAGGCGCAGGAAGTGCCAGGTAAAAGAGCTCCCTCCCCTCTACTGACTACCCCAATAGATAGGGGGAGTGGGTGAGAGACCCCCCCCCGTCTCTCTTTTCCCGCCTTGGAAAAAAGATGGGCGCGCGCTCGGGCGCTCCCCCCCTCCCTCTCTTTCTGGCCGCGAGGCTGAGGGATTGGCGGTTAGGGTAGGAGAGGGCGGGGCTTCCGCGCTGCTCTGGGTCAGGTTTCCTTCGCTGGTCGGTCTGTTAGTTGGCCATGTCTGTGGCCCCGCCCTCGTCCGTTTCCCGGGAGACGGAGCATTAGAGGCCCTCCTCTATCCTCCCCCCCCCCCCGGTGACCCACCTGGGTCCCTTTCTCCCTCACCAGCTTCCACTGGCCGTGGTTTGCTTTCCCCTTAGAACGGGGTTCTCAACCTTTTTAAGCCGGGGGCCATTGGGTCACTCTCCCTCAGACAGCTTCAGGGGGCGGACGGCCATTTTGCCCTTCCTCCACCACATGGCACTTCCTGGTGTGGTGGAGGCGGTGTGGGGTGGGGCACATGAAATGGTGTGGTGGGCGGCATCTGGCCCATGGGCCGTAGGGGTTGAGAATCCCTGTCTTAGAAGGCAATGGTGGAGAAAAGGGGGGAGGAGAGGAGATTCTTTTTTAGAGGGGTGGTGGTCTTTGCTTCCCTAAAAGGGACTGTGGTGGCTCAGTGGTTAAGATGCTGAACTTGACGACTGGAAGGTTGGCTGCACAACCGAGTGAGCTCCCGTCTGACCCAGCTCCTGCCAACCTAGTAGTAATACCTCGAATAACATTAGTATCGGATAACACTAAAATCGCATAACATTAAGCAATCTGGTGGGGGGGGGGGAGAATTGCATCGGATTACATTAAGATCCTATGGGATGCATCGGATAACAACCGCTAAAGCCTGTGTGGTTACAATGTATCTCTATGGATCCCATAGGATTTTAACATGAATCAGATAACACTAAAAATTGGATAACACCAAGACTTGTGGAACCAGGTTTTAACGTTATCCGAGGTTTTACTGTATGAAAGGAGGAAATTGCAAGTATAGAATCATAGAATGACTGTGTTGGAAGGGGCCTTTTAGATTACTGAGTCCAACCCTCTGACCAGTACAGGAATCCAAATCAAAGCAGATTTGACAGTTGTCCAACTCTCTCTTGAATGCTTCCAGTGTTGGTGCACTCACCGCCTCTCGAAGCACTTGGTCCCACTTTTGTCCAGCTCTAACCGTTAAGAAATGTTTCCAGATATTCAGCCTATATTGGGCTTCCTTTAGTTTCAGCCTGTTATTACGCATCCTGTACTCTGGGACTGCAGTGGCTCAAGTGCTTAAGAAGCTGAACTCGCTGACTGGAAGGTCGGAGTTCGGTTCCTGGGCACTGCATGACAGAGTGAGCTCCCATTGTCTGTCCCAGCTCCTGCCAACCTAGCAGTTCGAAAGCAAGAAATTGCAAGTAGATAAATCGGGACCACTTTGGTGGGAAGGTAAACAGCATGCCTGCCACATGTCCACAGAAATGTCTGCAGACACAGACAGCGCTGGCTCTTTGGCTATAAGTGGAGATGAGCACTAACCCTAGAGTCGGATACAACTTGATTTCCATCAAGGGCTGTGGTGGCTTAGTGGTTAAGATGCTGAACTTGATGGCTAGAAGGTCAGTTCAAGACCTGAGAGCTGCACGACAGAGTGAGCTCCCATCTCTGTTCCTGCCAACCTACAATATTTGATATTGTAATATCCTTAGTGACTTCACAGTGGAAGTTTTAGATTTTAGGATCACAGCAATAAACACAACCCATATTCTTCTTGTTTAAATATGCTTTCCAATTGTGGGATAAAGGGTGAAAAATTGATGGAGGGGAAAGCATTGTCCAAAATCTTGTTGCTTAGTATAAACTGTCATTTGCTTTTCCTTAGGTTAATATAGTTACTACCATATTTAAGAATCAATGGGGATTTGGTGAGTCACCTACTCTAGTGTGATTTGCTAACTAAGCAACAGGATTGTAGCCATTAATAATAAAGACATTCATATGACCATTAGAAATAAGGAAGCGTTCAGCATTATTCTTAGAAACCAGTAAATCATTAAAGGTAAAGATTGCCCTTGCTCGAAAGGCAGTCATATCCAACTCTAGGGTACAGTGCTCATCTTTGTTTACAACCAAAGAGCCAGTGCTGTCTGCATCTGTAAACATTTCTGTCATGTGACAGGCATGACTAGACACTGGAGAACATGGGACACTGTTTCCTTCCCACCGAGGTGCTACCTATTTATCTACTTGCAATTTCTTGCTTTTAAGCTGCTGGGTTAGCAGGAGCTGGGACAGAGACAGGAGCTCACTGTGTTGTGCAGAACTGCTGACTTGCTGTCCTTCCAGTCGTCAAGTTCAGTGCCTTAACCACTAAGCCGCCAAAGTCCCTGAATGGGTACTTATATAAAAGCACTATTTGAATGTATAATTTGTTTATACTAAATGCTGTGTACTTCTTTTTTATGGTGTCTTGAAACAAAAATAGAAAAAAGTCATTTCAAAAGAAATTAAAAGACTGGTTGCAAAACTGATTGAATATTCTGGAACTTTTGAATCAGTCTAAAAGCAGATCCTGATGCCTAGTATAGTTTAAGATGCCACTTAGTAAACATAAAACTTCCTTGCATGAAAGCCAGTTGTGTCCAACTCTGTCCAACTTTCGGGGTTGGGGGGGTGCTCATTTCCATTTATAGCCAAAGAGCCAGTGCTGTCTGCATCTGCAGATGTTTCCATGATCATGTGGAAGGCATAGTTAAATGCTGAAACACACAATGCTGTTATCTTTCCAGCCAAAATGGTACCTATTTATCTGTTTGCAATTTCTTGCTTTCAAGCTGCTAGGTTGGCAGGAGCTGGGACAGATAATGGGAACTCACTCAATTGTGCAGTGCTCGGATCTCCAGCTACTGACCTTCCAGTCGTCAAGCTCAGTGTCTTAACCACTAAGCCACTGTGGCCTTTTTTCTGATGTTTAGCTATGCATAAAAAACAAAATGTGGTGACAGACTGGACGGTACCATCTCAGAATGTGGGAATTACATTTGTAGCATTCACTTCAATTTCAAACAATCTCTGCAAAAATTAAACTAACATATAACATATAAAAAACTTCTCTTGTTACTATGTTTTTGTTTCCTGAGAGATTTTTATGTGTAGGAGCATTTATCCTACAGCCGCCTCATGTATAGGCTAAAGTGCTTTTCGTTTGATTAATATAGTTACAGTTTAAGATGCCTCTTATTTGTTGCCCGTGGTGCCATGATCACAATTTAACAATACTTGGTGTTGTGCTGACTAAATCTCTGTTTCTGTTTTATGGTAAAATTGCCTTGTCTCATCCCATAATTTTGTTACAGAGGAGTTGTGTTTCAACAGATATATTTTGTTCTATGAAATGGCAGTAATCATGGATCTAAAATCCATTTTGCCAAGCTTGGAGACTGCATCATCATCAGTATGGCTCTACGTATCTGAGAGGTACAGGAGGCATGCTGTATATACCCTGTGTGCTGGTGTATAAGACCCACTCTCTCCCCCTTAAAATACGCTGGGGAAATGGGGTGCGTCTTATACTTTATATAGTGGGCTATTTTGGTAATAACGGTGTGTGTCTTATACTCCGATGCGTCTTATATGCCAGCAAATATGGTACATTTTGATGGTTTCGTGCCTGTGTTTCTGTCACCGTGAGAGAGAGATTGAAACATACAAGAGTAGAATTTATGAGTAGTGTAACATTCAGTTATAATCTTGCAACTGTATTCCTGCAAAATAACACTAATTGCCTATACAGTAAAGTATATGTGAACATAACGAGTCCTCCAGATTTAAGTTGCTCTGGAAGACTGCTTTAAACAGCATAGTATAGTCTTCCACAGCAGATTAATCAAATATATATCTATCATGTCTCCAAGTGAAATAATCCAGATGTGTATGTTAGCTGAGTAGAAAGGCATCTTTTAAAAAACAATGCAGATTCTTAGGATAAAAAATCATTTTGTAGCTGATATTAAAAGCAAGGGTACTCAAAATGATATGGAGGACAGAATAATTAACTCAGTAAAGTTGGGTCTGATTCCCCTCCTCTGCTATGAAAGGTCACTGAGGTTGAGTGTGGAACTGAAAAAATCACTCCTTTGGTGATTGCACGGCCATACAAATCTAAATAATAAATAATAATAATAAATAATAAAAGCAAAGCAATGGCTTTTCCTAAACTGAAAAACAAAGTCAACTCCTTCAGTCTTTAGAATTCAAATTGACTCATCATTGGGATTTCAGTCACTATACAGTACTGTATAATATTTTACAATAGCTTTATTTTGGGTTTTCAAACTTTGGTGTCTGGATTTTGCACATTAGGAACAACTCTGCCATACATTTGAAGCGCTGAGAAGTGGTAGCTAGAATATGTAAGGCTTCACTTGTAGAAGGAATAGGAGCATTGCCATGCTTACCTGAGCTGCTCAGGTTTTAGACACCCCCCTTCCCGGTTTTTCTACAGGAAAGCTAGTGTTAAGATGGCACGTATTACCCTTGAAGAACTGAATGAAATGAGTGATGAAGTCCTAGAAGAAAGTGAAGAGCCAATGGAGGGGGGAGAACAAAACAGGCTGTTTTCTCATTGGGAGGCAGTAGCCAGCACTCATCAAGTGTCACTTCCTCAAGGTAAGAATGTTTATTTCAAACCAAGTAGGGTTACACATATCCTCAAGGAAGAGACAACATTGATTTTTCATCAGTATTCAGCCTTCAGCCTTAAGCAAGATTTCAATCTCATACTTTAAGTGGGTTATCAATTCTGATTTTAATTTTCTCTCTCTTGAGCTGATATGTTTTATGACCTCTAATTTTTGTTCTTTTTTTCCTGCAGTGTTTATTAAACTTTGAAATGTGCTTCACTTAGTGAAAAGGAGTTAGCTATGTGATATATACAAGCACTTGCCAATCCATGCTGTGCAGTCTGGCTCTGAAAAATAAAGGGAGATATGGGTAGTTTCACAGTTGACAGATGAGCCAGCCAATCATCATTGTGCAAATCCAGTTTCTGCTTTGAATTAGAATAAAAAAGCTTCTTCCTAAGCCCAGTCCTTGGCAAAATTTCATAGATGTGTTTTGTCTTATATAGTCTTGAAATGATGTGATCTGTAAACAACCACAGGAAGGTAGCATTTTATAGACTGAAGTCTTCAATTAATGCTTTTATAAGAATACTTTGTTTTCCCAAATGTTCCTTACTTCATTTCAAGTTTAAAAATGTTTCCTTTACAGTATTTATTTTTGGCTATTGGCTAACCATGGGAAACAGTATTTTTCAGGGACCCTGTGAATTCAACCAACCATTATTCATTAATTTATCAGTATCAGCTTGTCATTGATTGCCACTTGCATTTCAGTAATGAGTTGAAAACTAAGGTAGGAGTTATGTTGGTTGCACAGGGGAGATCAATGCATTGAACATGGAGTTGGAAGTTTAGTCTTCTGTGGCCTGGAACTAATGCAGGCAATAACTTAATAGCAATTACTTTATTGGCTCTATGTTTTTGGAATTAAAGCTTTAGCTCAGGGGTTCTCAGCATTTTCAGGTCATGGTCCTGACCGTGCCCCTTGGACAGCTGATTGGACTGGTCACGTGATTCCTCCCACCCAGAAGCGGGAGTAAAACATGCCCATACATGCGCAGAAAGCATTTACGGCAGCATTTTGCACATGTGCAGTTGTGTTTTACTTCCACTTCTGGGAGCAGCATGGGCCGGATGAATTGGCATCGGGGGCTGGGTCCAGGTGCTGGCTGTAGGTTGCGAATACCTGCTTTAGATTAAAGATGATGGTTAGAATCCTGCTAATGATGTACATGTTATAATGCACAATGCACTGCAACAATTTGCTGCTAACTTAAAAGGTACCAGTGACATTGCAAGGTATACATTCAAATGCCTAGTAAGTGCAAATGCAGATTGTAAGTGCAGCTGCTTTTATACTGCCTCTAAAGCACTTTTTGGGTGGTTTACTGAGTATTACACAAACTATAATTTGTTCCCAATGAGTCAGGACTCATTTCACCAACCTCAGAAGGATGGAAGACAGAGTCAGTCTTATTTTTCCCTGGACAAAAAGAAATGTTTTTTTTTAATTATTTATATGGTGCTTTGCACAGTGGAACATCTCACACCTTACTCACTATGAGTAAACCTCAAAAGATGTTAAAAAGTATGTTTAAAATGGGAGCCAAAATAGTAAGCCAGAAAACAGTATAATATGTATTTGGTATTACAATAAGATAGTTCACTAGCCAGTTCAATGTAATGCAGATCAATGCAGCAAAAAAGCAGCATTAAAATGAAGGAGAAAGAAAGATGAAGCTGTGCTTGCACTACAAAAGACAATAGAAGCCTAGTTTAAATACTATAATGGACATATCAGATAGCACATCATGCAAGTAGTAATTGTATGAACAATTTTTAAAAAATGAATTCCAGGCTTAGACAGCTCAGTCTACATAGAGACACTGTCGCAAGGGGGGACATTCTTTCACCTTTTGCCCTTTGCTGCCATCTTGATTCAAAGCAGAGTGTTCTCTGCCTATTATTATAATATGATAACATTTCTCAAATATATGCCTGAAAGATAATCATAAAGAGAAAGGGAAGGATCCAGTGGGATGTCAAAAATTTTACTACCCTACCGTGATGTCATCACAGTGTGGGCAGAGCTAATGTCATGACACCATGACGTCGTGGGTGGGGCCAAAGAAAAAATAAATTAATAAATAAAAATAAAAATAAACAAACACACAAACACTTAACCCACCCACAACACAAACCCGTAAATAAATTAAATAAATAAAATAAAAATTACATTAAAATACACCCATCCACCCAAACATCCACCCACCCACCCCAAACATAAATCAACCCACCCACCCCAAACACAAACCCGTCACTTACCTGTTAGTATAAGTGCCTGGGCAGCACCATGTTGCAAGATGGATATGGTCATCGTACCGGTCCTCTAGGATAAGGTAAAGGTTTCCCTTGCTCGAAAGCCAGTTGTATCCGACTCTAGGGGTCAGTGCTCATCTCTGTTTCTAAGCCGAAGAGCCAGCGCTGTCTGCTTCTGCAGACGTTTCCATGGTCATGTGGCAGGCATGACTAGACTAGGATAATATGCCTTAATGTAAATGTAAAACAGCTGTACCTCCTTAAGGGTTCTCCAATTGGAACAGCAATTGGAACAGCACAGGTGTAGCTTATTGATGAGATAACTCCAAGACTTTGCTTAAAAACCCCAATCCAGGCCGCCAGGGCTTTTTAGGAACTGTGGTAGTACATCAATATAGGTAAAGGTATTATATACACATTAAAATACACACAGACACAACACATCCAAAGGTGAGTCACTTACTCTGGGGAGCAGGCTATAGGGAGCTTCAGGCTAGCAGCTTCTCTTCCTCCTCCCCGCTTGGGAGGACACCAAGGAGGCCGTGCATACGCGCCAAGCACTGTAGGCGTGCATGCACACCAAGTGCTTGGCATGCATGCACAGTGGAGGAACCAGTGAAAAGGTAAGCCCTGAAGGTCGCTCCCCCCAAAAGTTGCTACCAGTTCTCCGGGACACTGGGAAAAGTTACTACCGGTTCTGGCGGACTGGTGCGAACCTGTTACATCCCATCACTGGAAGGATCTGTTCTCCATCATCCCAGAGTGGAGGATGCATAATAACAGGCTGAAACTACAGAAAGCCAGATATACTTCTTAACAGTTAGAGCAGTACAACAGTGGAACCTACTACCTCAAGAGGTGATGAGCAAGAGAGAATTGTACAAACATTTGTCTGATCTGCTTTGATTCGGACTCCTGCATTGAGCAAGGGGGATGGGGGTTGGACTCAATGGCCTAAAAGGCCACTTCCAACTCAGTTATTCTGTAATTCTACAATTTGTGCTGGGAGCCTAGGCTTAGATTTACTCCAGTAGGAACTTCCATTGTAACACCAGTCTATGCCGGTCTTCTTTTAAAAAGCCAATTGTGCAGTTGCTAATAGTGAGAGATGCTTCTTGTCTAATTTAGACATCTTGTAGTGCAAAGATTTTTCACAGGTCTATGAGACGTTTCCAGGCAGCTTTCTCAAGTATTGCCCTTTAAAGAGGAACTGACAGCAGCAGAGAGAAACAGTAAAGTCTGCATCATATTGTATTAGGAAGAATTTTTGCTACATAACAATGTCTTTAGATCTATAATATACTGTACCCTTAAGGAAAGTTGTTTGGTTAGATACAATTCTATGGATTTTTTGGAAAGTATGAAGACATGTGTCAGCCTTAATGTCAATTTCCCCCCAATTTGCTGTGTGTTAATAGAGATGGCTGGTCCAATCGCACAAATGACACGCCATAACCAGATGCGTGAGCCTGTGCCCTATGCCACTTTATCACAACATGAGAAGGTGAGCGCCCATGTGTGAGCAAGTCTTTGTTTCCTGAGAGGTGCAGAGTATTGTGCCTACACTATATGCTATCTATGTATATATATGTATATATATCCGGTGGTCTTAGTTTAGTGCTGTGTTAAGGAGAAAAGAGCAGACAGACTAAAGTTGTCTGATATGTTTAGGGTTGGCTGATCATGAGTTTTCCTGTTCTTGATATTTTAGAGTGTGAGACCTGACGTGGAAGGATATCTCATGACGTCACGAGGGCAGGCACTTTATAACAATTTCAGGAAAAATTGTGAAGCAATGTGGATTGAACAAATATTATGCGCTCAATGGACATTCAAACAAACTTGCATTCAGCCAGTTGCATTCAAGCTGCCATGCAAAAGAAAATCACATTTTCTCCTGGTCTTGCATTCCCCCCCATAAAAAATAAAAAACACCCTTGAGATTTGTTTCCTGGGAAAGCTTATTCATTCTTTGGAATTTCAGTCAGTGCCCTGAAAGTTAGGAACTCTAGTATATCTCTGTTTTTCTGCCTTTTCTTCTTGGAGAATCTAGCTAATTATTTTCCCTGCCACTGCAGCTTTTTAAAAATCATCTGTAAACTTGTACTGAATCTGGATTCCAACTGTGACAGTGACAGGACAACCTCATATGTTTGTGTAGAGTTCCGTGGAACTTAATTGCAGGTAACCACTTGGACATGTGCTACTCTTGTTATTTAAAAAGCTATAATTCAGGAAAAAAGCGATGAACAACAATTCAAACAACTTTTTAACTCCTGAGGAGCTCCAGAATTATTAAAATAAAAACTTTAACATATTAAAATGTTGATGTGTCTCATAAAATGTTCAGTAAAAAAGCATTTCTCAAAGCCCTTTCTTAGCATTACAGTGAATTTTGGGGGATTTTCCTATCAGTAGTAATTTAAGTTTTAAAAAACCTACTATCTATCCATCCATCCATCCATCCATTCTCCCTCCCTGTCTGTCACTAACATTTCTATACCGCCTGAATTAGTGCACAACACTACAATTATCTGAATGAAAGCATTATACCTATTCTGAATGTGAATAAAGCAAGCGATGGTATAAAAACCATTGAAGATCTTACAGCCGTTCACAAATCATAAATCCGCTGTCTCAATTCATTCTTATTCTCCTGCTGCCTTGGTAAATTCTATTTTGGGGATTATTCTACTGAAGCATATGTGGCCTTAAGGCATCAGTCTTTCTGTTGGGTTTTATTATAGACATTTTATATGGCACTAAAATGGTGGCCCTTTTTTCTGTAGGGTGGGGCAGAATTGGGAATGACTTTTTCATTTTGAATTACATGCAGAGACTTTTCCATATGTAATTTCCATCCTGTATATTTTGTTGTCAAAACACTTGGCTATCACTAATTCTGATTCTTTGTTGGTTTAGTGTGAGGAGATGGTTTATGAGGAACGAATGTACCCAGCTGGGAAATGGGCGTGCATCACCAGACAAGAGCCTAAATATGAGCAGAGTATCTCTATGGGTTTCATGAAACTAATGCGGTACATCTGCAAGGAGAACTCCTTAGGTATGTGCCAGCAATTACTGAATCATAACAGAACTCTAAAGGTAGGTAAAGGTTTCCCTTGCTTGAAAGCCAATCGTGTCCGACTCTAGGGTTTGGTGCTCATCTCTTTACAGCCAAAAAGTGAGTGCTATCTACATCTGCACTCATTTCTGTGGTCATGTGGCAGGCATAACTAGAATCCAAAGTGTACATAACACTGTTGCCTTTCCTCCCAAAGTGGTATCTATTTATCTATCTGCAATTTCTTGCTTTCAAACTGGTTGGCAGCAGCTGGAACAGATGATGAGAGTTCACTCCATCACATAGTACTTGGGTCTCAAACTGCTGCCCTGCTGCCCTTCTGGTTGTCTTAACACAGTGATGACGAACCTAGAGACCGAGTGCCCAAACTGCAACCCCAAACCTACTTATTTATCACAAAGTGCCAACACAGCAACAGGGGAGGAAGGGAATGCTCCCCTTGGGTTCTGGGCACAAGGGTAGGGCAAACTCTATGCTGGGGAATGGAGGAAGCACTCCCATTGGGCTGCTGGGCAGAGGGGTAGGGTGAACTCTGTGCTGGGGGAGAGAGGAAGCGCTCCCATTGGGCTGCTGGGCAGAGGAGCAGGGCAAACTCTGTGCTGGGGTGACTGCATGGATGCCCACAGAGAGGGATCCAAGTGCCACCTCTGGCACATGTGCCATAGGTTTGCCACCACTGTCTTAACAGAACTGTAGTCACCTGTAATAAGTAGCTGGAGTAACAGAGAAAAGAAAAGCATAGGATGAGTTTCCTATAACTCTCTTTCACTGTCTGGTGTGTCTATGTATGTCTTTCTCTAGGTCGTCACTTGGGAATGACAGTGCCAGTGATCAATGAAATCCACTTGAATAAGGAGGGCACTGAATTGCTGCCAGAAGTCATCACTGCCTATTACCTCCCTGAGGAATTTCAGGCTAACCCACCTCTTTCTGTAGACCCAGACATCCAAGTTGTAGAGAGAGCACCACTTCAGGTTATCACCAGGTGGGCACTGCTTTGTGCATACTAGAGCTATGTTCTAGTTTCCAGAGGCTTCTAAATAGAACAGGGAAGGAAGGATGGAGGCTATCTCTTCTTCAGTAGGAGAAAATGAATGTATGACAGGAAAGATATTAACCAAGTAAGCAGAGGGCAGAGAGGAAGACAAGCATCTTTAAGGGGAAATAAGCTGGCGGTTTCCAATTGGTTTTCAGAAAGGAGTCATGCAGAAAAGAATAGGGTGGATGCCTGAGTAGCAAGATTTTCTTAACAATATTAGATTTTTATGCGCAATTGTTTTGTTGTTGACCTCATGTAAAGGGTATTTCATGGAACAACTACTGAAGAAACGATCCTACGAGAAATTCACATTCTCTGGGAGTTGCTGGGCCCCGCAGATAATGTACTCCGCGAAACCTACATAGTGGCTGCATACCAGAACCCCAGTGTTCCTAACCGGCGCAATGAGATCTGGTTTATCCGGCGAGCAGACTGAAAGCACCGCAAATCCCTGTGAAGATTACAATCCGCCCCCGTGCCTGGATGCAATTCAGATGGCAGTTCTGGTCTGAAGGAGATGAATGCACATCCCGACTCACTGTAGAATAGATGAGCCACTCCTTTACCCTTGGGTGAACCAAGGATCGATGTTCCTTCTTGTGAGCTCAGGGCCAAGGGGAAAACCTAGAACACACATTTCCCAGAGAAGGTTCCTGCCCCTATTCCTACAGAGGGCAGTTGGGCATTATGGCGATGTGGTGGGAGCTGGTGTTGGAAAGAACAGTATAGGTTTGCCTCTGTGGGCCCCAGTGGTGGCTAAGCATAGCTGAATGAAAGGTGCAAATAGGAGTTGCAATTGTTAAGCAACCCACATTGCATATTGCAAGGATTCAGCATGAAATCCTGACATTCATTTGGAGAGCAGGTGCAAACACCACTACTTGCAGCTGTGTCCGCACCTAATAGATGGTGATGGAGGGTACAAAGGTTATGACTCCAGTTCCTTGTAGGAGTATTACACTTCTGATGCCACAGTGCATTCTTTTTAAGCATGCACACAAGAGGCTGCTTAGCTAATTCTCCCAACACTGGGGACGCTCCATCCACACAATTTGGGATGGACTTGTTTTCAGCATTTTAGGCTAAAGTAATTTGGACACGCATCCAAGAACAAGTGATAAATCCTTGCCAAAGGCTATGATCCAGAGAGAGCTGGAAAGTGGTATTCAAGCTCAAGGACTTCTAGGCCTTCCTGTGTTCTCTAGAGCACACAAAAAACTAGGCCACCCTTTGGCAAACTCCTGCCCATCAGCCAGTTGGGTCTTGCCCATTTTTTTCTGATAATGCTGGCCCAAGGGCCTGGTGTGAGCTGAACAGGCCATGTACCTGTAAAATGTCATTGACAGCGTTTTTTGTCGCTGTGTGTTGTGTTGTGCATTGATTGGTTGGTTGGTTTTACACTCGCATACACTGTTGTCCTCTCCTGAGGAAGGATGGTAGCACAAAACAATCCTGAAATAAACTCAAACTCAAATACCTAGGAAGATTTTTGGTGTGGGTCTTTATTGACTTGTGTGAAATTTGACTTCAAGTGCAGCTCAGGTCACATTTCAGATGACCAGTAGAAAATAGCAGAGATGTAAGTACAGTGGTACCTCGCTTAAAGAGCATAATGCTCTTCCACATGATTGTTCTTTAAGCGAAACACCATTGTATGTGACCAATTGTGACTTCTGGCGGCGGTGGGGTGGGGGGGATTGCGAACCCCAGTTTAGTTGTTAAGCGAGTTTTTGGTTGGTTTTAGTTGTTAAGCGAGGCAACAATTCAGAGAAAATTCTACTCTTTAAGCGAGTTAGTCTCTAAGCGAGGTGCTCTTTATGCGAGGTTTTACTGTAGTGAACAAATGATAAAGAAGACAACCCCAGATCAGAACTGATAGTGAAATTCAGTGTGATGGTGAAGACTGCAACCATTTTCCTTCCTAAACTGTTGTAATTGTGGAAAATTCAGATATGGAAAGTCCACTACCTGAAATGCTTCTTGACTCCTCAGATAAATCACTCTTAAAGATCTAATGTAATGGAATTGTTTTTACTTTTTAAGGAGATTTAAGGTGGATATGATGTTGGTTACAGTCTGTGTGATGCCAGCCAAAGTCAGTGTATAACAGTACAAGACTTTGTAAATTCCCACTTTGCTACCTTGCAAAATCACTGTTTTTATCATTGAAAGTCTACCCTTTACTTTGTTCTTCAGAAGGTACACCCTGATACACTAAGCATTAAAAATTCACAGTCATAGAGATGTCTGTCCCATTACTACCCCAAAGATAAGTTTACTTCAATGCAATACTAAAACCTCTCCAGAATGCTACCTTACAGAAATAATGTTATATGTGTGGGTTTTGTGAGCCGCCCTGAGTCGGTTGCACCGAGTAGGGCGGCATATAAATTGAAATAATAATAATAATAATTGTAACAGTTCTTGTGATTGTTCAAACTTAGATTTTATAGATTCCTTGGCTTTTGAAGCTTACAATAAAATAGCAAAGTCTCAACTTTTAAACTGCTGTTTTAGAATGTCTCACCTGAGGATTAAGGTACCTTTTTGCAGAAATAAGTCAATTTCCTATGACTAATCATCCTTTTGAAGAACATTCTTGCTTAGTAAGAAACTGTTGAGCAATTATTTTTGTTCACATGATGATTAACCAGACATCTAACAGGATCTCAAAAAGACCTACAGTTTTAAACAAACCCTACAGGGATTTTAAAAACAAAAATTAAACAAACAGGATATTGTAAACTCACAATAAATATTTATATTGGGCAAACCCAGGCTTTGTTGTTCACTCGCGCAGTCGATTCCGACTCTTTGCGACCCCATGGATCACTGTCCGCCAGGCATTCCTATCTTCCACCATCCCCCTCAATTCGCTCAGCTCTGTGCCCATGGTGTCCACAATACCATCTAGCCATCTCATTTTTGGCCGCCCCTTCTTTTGCCCTCAACCTTTCCAAGCATCAAGGTTTTCTCAAGTGAGTCTTCTCTTCTCATTTGATGTCCAAAGTACTTTAGCTTCATCTTTACTATTTGCCCTTCTAAGGAGCAGTCAGGGTTGATTTCTTCTAAGATTGACCTATTTGTTCTCCTTGCTGTCCAGGGGACTCTCAAAACTCCTACAACACCACATTTCAAAGGCATCTATTCTTCTACGCTCCACTTTCCTAATGGTCCAGCTCTCACAACCATACATTGCCACAGGGAATACCATTGCTTTGACTATACGAATTTTTGTTTGCAATTTGATGTCTCTGCTTTTCACTATGCTCCCCAGGTTTCTCATAGCTTGTCTCCCAAGAATCAGTCACCTTTTTATTTCATGGCTGCAATCACCATCTGCAGTAAGGTTTGATCCTAAGAAAGTAAAATCTGTCACTGCTTCTACTTCTTTCCCATCTATTTTCCAGGGACTGATAGGGTCTGTTGCCATGATCTTTGTTTTCTTTATATTGAGTCTCAAACCAGCTTTTTCATTTCTTTCAACCTAACCAGGAGCTTCTTTAGGTCCTCCTCACTTTCTGCCATTAGGGTGGTATCATCTGCATATCTCAAATTATTGATGTTTCTCCCAGCAATTTTGATCCCAAATTGTGATTCCTCCATCCCTGCATTGCGCATTATGTGTTCTGTGTATAAGTTGAATAAGCAGGATGACAAAATGCATCCTTGACTTACTCCTTTTCCTATTCCAAACCACTCCGTCATTCCATATTCTGTCCTAACTGTTGCTTCTTGATTCATGTACAGATTTCTCATGAGGCGTATAAGGTGTTCTGGTTTTCCCATCTCTTTAATTACTTGCCACATTTTGTTGTGGTCTACACAGTCGAAGGCCTTAGTGCAATCAATGAAACAAAAGTAGACTTGTTTCTGGTATTCCTTTGTTTTTTCCATGATCTAGCGTATGTTGGGAAAGTGATCTCTAGTTCCCCTGCCTCTTCTGAACCCCGCCTGCACTTCTCATAATTCTCTCTCCACATGCTGTTGCAGGCTAGGATAGCCATAAATTGGAATCAGCTTGGCAACGTATAATAATTACACAGATCTTTAAAAAAACCCAGCTGATTAGGATATTTTTGGTAAATTGTATGTTTTCTAGTGTACTAAATCTAAAAATGACCTTGATCCCCCCCCCATCATGTACAGGGTTGGTTTTGGTTTTTTGCAAAATATGAGGGTTTTACATTAAAAAAAGCATAAGAGTGATGAGAAAATCACTTTTATTACAATGAACTAAACAATGAAACAAAAGTGAGATCATCCGTTCCCACGGGGTGAGGTATCACCAATATGCAGATGACACCCAGCTGTATATCTCAGCCCGTGGAGATCCAATTGATGCAGTGGAAGTCCTATCCAGGTGCCTGGAGGCTGTTGGGGTCTGGATGGGGGACAACGGGCTACAACTGAATCTCGGCAAGACTGAGTGGCTATGGGTAAGGGGTCCTGCGCTATCTCGGGAGTTACCATCTTTGGTTCTGGATGGGGCAGTTTTGCCCCAAACAGACCTGGTGCGTAATCTGGGGGTCCTCTTGGACTCACGACTACTGCTCGAGGAGCAGGTGTCAGCCGTGGCCAGGAGGGCTTTTGCACAACTTCGTGTAATACGCCAGCTACGCCCACTCCTAGACCGGGATTCCTTGCTCATGATCACACATGCTTTGGTCACCTCCAGACTTGATTACTGTAATGCGCTCTACATGGGGCTGCCCTTGGTGACCATTCGGAGGCTGCAGCTGGTCCAGAATGCGGCTGCTTGGGTAGTGATGGGGTGCGGGCGTTATGCTCGTGCCTCACCACTGCTTCGGGAGCTGCACTGGTTGCCAGTATGTCTCCGGGTGCAATTCAAGGTGCTGGTTATTACCTTTAAAGCCCTACATGGTAGTGGGCCAGGATACTTAAGAGACCGCATCGTCCCAAGGACATCTGTCCGTCCCACCAGGGCGGATCGGAGAGGCTCTCTTATCATTCCATCGGCTAGAGAGGCGCATCTCTCTAGCACCAGGAGGAGGGCCTTCTCCGTGTCCGCCCCGGCCCTTTGGAACCTCCTGCCAACTGAGTTACATCTACAGACAGAGCTCCTGTCCTTTCGGAAGGGCCTAAAAACCTGGCTGGCAGGGCGGGTGTGGGGGTCCAGGAACATGGGGTCCCATGTTGGGTGGCTGATATGATGGGACAGCCACCCCTCCCTCACTCTTTTAAACTTTTAAAATCTTTTTAAACCTTTTAACCTTTTTAAATCTTTTAGATTTTTGTAAATTCATGGTTTAATTCTTTTTTAATTTACTTTTAAGTAATTTATGAACCTCAAGGTTTTAATTTATGAATTTTCTGTAAGCCGCCTAGAGTCAGGTTCGCCTGATTAGGGCGGGATAATAAATCTAAATAAATAAATAAATAAATAAATAAATAAATATTTCTTATAATTAAACAATTTCTTCATAATATATACTTAACATTCTGTGTCCACTTTTTTTGTCTGTGAATCCTTTTCTTCTCTTATGCTCCTCCGAACACGCTTTCCATTTTCTGTTTCCCATTTGAACATCCAACAGTAGCCAGGTAGCATGTTGACGTTTCATCTTCCTTGGTAGAGTCTCTCGATATCACAGACATCCTGGTGAAATCTTTCACCCTGCTCTTAACTATAGGCTCCCAAGTTTTCAGGAAAATAGTTGACATGGGAGTGTAAGAAATGAATTTTAAGCTCATCTTGCATCCTTGAGCTTTATACACATTCAACATGCATTGTACAATGGTTTTGTAGTGAGGGTCTTTAGTATTCCCTAAAAACTTGTGAACTATGTCTTTGAAAGAGTCCCACGCTTAGTTTTCTTTTTCTCCCATTGTTTCTAAAAAGGGGATCAGATAACAGTTTTTGTATGTTGGAGCCAGTAAAAACTCCCTCTTTCAACTTGACTTCAGACAGTCTTGGGTACATGGAACACAGATACAGTAGTACCCCGAATAATACTAACATTTGATTCCATGAGTCTTAGTTTTATCCGATTTTTAACGTTATGCGATACATTTATCGCACACGTTTTAAAAAGCCAGCTTCCTTTGGGGGAAGCTGGGGGCGAATGCGCCCACTGCTTTCCCCCAAACCAAGCCAGGGATCACAGCAGGTGTGCGCACCCATGCACATTCCCCCAAACCAAGCCGGGGATCAGACGCTGTGATTCCCAGCTTGGTTTGGGGAAACCGCTAAGACCACCTGTTTCCTTGGGGTAAGAGTCCGGCGCACATTCTCACCCCAAAGAAATGGGTGGTCTGAGTTTTGGGCTGCTGGTTTGCTTGGGGTGAGAGCCCGCGCACAGGCTCTCGCCCCAAGGAAGCTGCCCGCCCGAGCCTCAAACCCGTAGGGTTGGTCTCTGCCTGGGAAGGTGCTTCCCAGGCAGAGAGCAGCCCTCCAGGTTTGGGGCCTAGATCTGCGGAGGTAATATACAATTGCTTTTGTGAGGCTTGTCTTGCAAAAGCAAGGGTACATTACCTGCAGAGATCTATGCCCCAAACCCAGAAGGCTGCTATCTGCCTGGGAAGCACCTTCCCAGGCGGAGACCAACCATGTGGGTTTAAGGCAGAGATCTCTGCAGGTAATGTACCCTTGCTTTTGCGAGACAAGCTTCACAGAAGCAAGGGTGCATTACCTCCCAAGATCTCTATCTCAAACCTGCAGGGCTGGTCTCCACCTGGGAGTCCGCCTTCCCCCAAAGGCAGCTGGCATTCGGAGCATGCGAACGTTGGCTTTCTTTCCAGGAAGGGAGGCGAGCAGTGGCGTAGCGTGGGGGGGCGGGGGGGGCGGATGCCCCGGGCAGCGCCTTTCAGGGGGCGGCAAAATGTCCCCTCCCCACCCTTTTGCTGGCGAGCGCCCCACGTGCGCTTCGCCGCTTGCCACACACCTCCGTCCGCTCGCACCTCCATCCGCTTGCTCGCCCGGCTGGCCGTCGGGGGCTCTCCGCCGCCTGTTGCCCCTGGCAGCGGCTTTCAGGGGGAGGCAAAATGTCCCCTCCCCACCCTTTTGCTGGCGAGGAGGAGAAAAAGGGTTTTTTTTTTAGGCGGACAATTCAAGGAGGCTCCTTGAATTGTCCGCCTTAAAAAAAACCCCTTTTTCTCCTCGCCAGCAAAAGGGTGGGGAGGGAAGGAGGGGCATGCCCGGTCGCCCGCCCAGCTGGCCGTCGGGGGCTCTCCTGGCGGGCGGCCCGCGTGCGCGCGGACGCTACTCGCCTCCGCCCGCCCAGCCACCCACCCAACTTGCCGTGAGACAGGGCGCTCGTCGGGGGTGGGTGGCGCCGTGGCGGGGAGCCCCTGGGGGCTGACTGGGCAGGAGGAGGTGGGCAGCGTGCGCGCGCACGCGGGCCGCCCGCCAGGAGAGCCCCCGACCGACAGCCAGCCCGGCGGGCGGGCCCCTCCTTGAATTGTCCGCCTTAAAAAAAACACTTTTTCTCCTCCTCGCCAGCAAAAGGGTGGGGAGGGGACATTTTGCCGCCCCCTGAAAGCCGCTGCCAGGGGCAACAGGCGGCGGAGAGCCCCCGACGGCCAGCCGGGCGGGCGAGCGGACGGAGGTGTGAGCGGACGGAGGTGTGTGGTGGGCGAGCGGACGGAGGTGTGTGGCGCGCGCGCGCGCGCGCCGCTAGTCAGCAGGGGGCCGGCTTCTACCTGGGTCGGGGGGAGGGGGCGGCAGCAGCGGCGAGCTGGGGGGCGGCGGCGAGTTTGTTCTTCGCCCCAGGCGGCTGAAGACTGCGCGACGCCACTGGAGGCGAGCATCCGATGCCTGGTTCACTTAATTGTGGATCAGACACTTGGGTCTATGGAGGCCCCCTTTTTATTCTGAGGCAAGCCTCGAACAACAAGTGGGCCTCCTGAGGTCTCTGCCCCAAAGCCCCTGGTATCCAGCACTGTGGGCTTTGAGGCAGAGATCAACATCAGCAAATTAGAGGAAAACTTTTGCACCCCACAACGTTAAGTTAACGTACAGTGCAAAAGTTTTCCTCTAATTTGTCAATGTTATCCAGCTTTAACGTTATGCGGTGCTAACATTATCCGGGGGTTTACTGTATCTGAAAGATTCCCCATCTTTTGGCAGTGAACTGCTTCATAAGCCCTAATTTAATATGAAGAGGTGGCCATAAAACCTTTTCTGTTGGAACCAAGGTTGTATTAATGACTTTTTTCCGTCGGGGATTAAGGCGTCTTGAAGTTGCCTGTCAGTTTTTGTCCAATGGAGATCTCTGACTCGACCGTCCCACAAACATAGGTAGCAGGGATATTTTGTATAACCTATCTGCTGGCCTAGCAACATGGTTAGTATTTTAAAGTCTCCATAAACCATACAGCAATGTTCTTGATACTTGATTTTGTCAAGAATCAGAGTTAAATCATTATAATTTCCATCCAAATGCAGAGTGTCCTCAAGGAAGTGGTGCAAACGTACAGTAATACCTCGGATAACGTTTGCCTCAGATTACGCTAAAATAAGATAACGATAGGGATTTTGAGGCAAATATTTGCATTGCACAATGTTAACATAACTTTGTGCAATGCAAATGTTTGGCTCAAATTCCCTGATGTTCTCTACCCCAAAGCCTGCAGGGCTGGAGACCAGCCCTGCGGGCTTTGGGGCAGAGATCTACTGAGGCAAATATCACTGGTTTTGTTGGGGAGAGATTGGGCATGCACCCAATCTCCCCCCAATCAATCCGGTGCTACAAAGCTCGCAGCAGTGGCGTGGCTGGAAGCAGAACAGGGGTTCCCTGGTTGACTTCCCAGCCATGCCGCCACTGCGCCCTTGGCAGTGGTGGTGCATTTGGGAAGCTGACCAGGGAGCCCCCGTTCAGCTTCCCAAATGCACCGCTGCTGCAATCAGCGCTTGGGTTGGGTGTGCCCCCCCAGTTCTTTTCCCCAACCCAAGCGCTGATTGCAGCGTGCAGTGGCCTGCTGGGTGAGGGAAAAAACCGGGGGTGGGGGGAGGGATTCTTTCCTGAATCCAGCCAGCCGTCACAGTGTGCGATGGCTGGCTGGGTTGGGAAAAGAACCAGGCGCATGCAGGGGTTTCTGAAGAGAGGCTGAGAAAAACTTTTCCCAGCTTCTTTTCAGACCCCCCCCCCCCCCCAGGCCTGGATTGCTAAGGGGCTTAGCCATCGGGGGGGGGGGCCCTTCTGAATAGAGGCTGGGAAAAGGGTCTCCAGCCTATCTTCAGAACACCCCCCTCCCCCAGATCACTAAGCTTCTTAGCGATCCAGGCACGGGTTTCTGAAGAGAGGCTAGGAAAAACTTTTCCTAGCCTCTTCAGGGGACACACACACACGGATTGCTAAGGGGCTTAGCCAACCCGGGGGTGGGGGCTTCTGAAGAGAGGCTGGGGAAAGGGTCCTCAGCCTCTCTTCAGAACTCCCCCACCCCCAATTCACTAAACCAGTTCTTTCCCCCAACCCCAGCACCGATGCCAGCTTGGGATCAGCCCTGGGGTTGGGCGGAAAGGGAACAGGGGTTTTTTTTAACATTGTGCAATCAATGCATTCGACAATGTTAAAAACCTGATAACGTTATGACTTGTGGAACCAAGCCATAACGTTATTCGAGGTACTAGTGTATTTCTATTATGCAGCAAGACTGCTTTGAGGCTTGTTTTAGATTAATCAATGAATAGGCGCCACTCAAATGAATCATATTCTATTTCAAAGCACTTCATTAGCCCTTGAACATCACTACAATAAACAAGATTTCCATCTTTGGAGAAAAACTGAGTGAATTTTTTCTCTCAGTGCCTGTATCATGAAAATGATGTTCCAGGTGACAGCAAGTTTTTGTTAGTCTTAACCCCAGCAGTTCGGCTGAATCTTTGGAAAGGCCTAAATCTTTAACTAGGTCATTGATCTCACTCTGAGAAAAAAGTTTAGGTACCTCATCAACAGAAAAATCTGAGCTAGATTCATCCTGTGAAGGCAGTGTGTCTCTGTCCTCTGAATCGATCAGAACATTATCCAAACTGGAAGGTGGGTGTGGAACTGGTATTTCAGAGCTATGAAGCACTGGACGAATAGCTGAATTAAGGTTTGGGTAAGATATTTTTATTTTATTTTTATTAAAGCCTTTCACATCTACTGAACAGAAATAGCAGTTGGTAGTGTGGTTTTGCTGTTCATGCCACATCATAGGAATGCCAAAGCGGAATGAGGTTTTCTTACCTTTAAACCACAAATGAAGAACTTCTCCGCACCTTCTACACACCTTATGAGGAGCCCATGCTTTGTCTTGATCCCCATGTTTCAACTTGAAGTAAGCAAAATACACTTTCTTCACAAAGTTGCTTATGTTTCTTTGCTGACTTTTAATAGTGTATTCACCTCAAATAAAACAAAAATTGTCTGGAGAAATAACACAACTTCTTGGAGCCATAATACAGAACTAAAAACAAGCACAGTCATGTTTGAATGCAGGATGTAAACTGAGAGTGGCTCATACAGCAACCAAGATCCTGAACTTATTTAGCATGTTGAAACATGGTCAAATCTGACAGTAGGCGTGTTTATACTCAGTTATAATACCCCAGAGAACATGTTGAAACATGCTCAACCCAGCCAGTAAGATTCCTGGCAATGTTCACCTTTTGCTACAAACAAAATAAACCTGTTGGGACATGATCATTTGAGCTTCCTCACACCATTAAACCTACACTACACCCAGTGGTGGGCTCCAAAAAAATGTACTACCACACTGTGTGGGTGTGGTATGGTGGGTGTGGCCAGGGGGAAAGCCCTTTGTTGCACCTGAATTAGGACTACTTTATTTCAAAACCTGGATGGGCACAGCCAGCCAGAATTTCTACCAGCTCTGGCGAACTGGTGCGAACCTGCTGATGACCACCACTGACTACGCCCCCATTCCCATTCCTCTTATTTTTTCTTTCCATTATTATTGATTCTAGCTCTAATAAATATTAAATGAAAGTAATAAATAATTTTTGGATAGGGTTTTTAGAATCTGGGATATTAAATTTTGGGTTAAATGCAAACTTAAACTAAAAACACGAGTTTTGCAAGAAAACTTGACATGATGGAATTTTTAAAGTATTTTTCTTGGTTTCACTAAGTAAAAATCTAAGAAACAGTAAAATAATCCTATGCAGTTTTTTGGTTGCAGACCTGTGTTAGCTTTAAGAAGAAGAACAACAAACCCTGTGTTTGGTTCTCACAGTAGTTAGCAGGTGAAGTTACAGAGGAAGCCTTGGAATGTGTATGTAGGTAGTTATATTCTGCATAGTTCAGAAGAACATCCTCATAACATATTGGGCCATATTAAATGTCCTTGGTGCTTGTAGAAAAATCATGACTTGGGGAAATACAGGCTAGTCAGATGTAACGGAAAAAATTCAATCAATATCCATTAATAGTTTAAAAATCCAGCTGAAATCCTGTTGCATAATTTAAGCTTGTTCAGTGAGTCACCTTATTAATGTAGAGGGGAAGATCATCCAACATATTTGTTACCCAGGGGACACCTGAATGTATTCATATTCTTTGAGGAGGCTCTGGTCATCAATAGACTGAGAAATGGAGTGAGAACAACATGAACGTGAGAAAACTGGTAAGGGAGTTCACTGGCACAACTCTCTGCTAGTGTGGAGAAGAACAGGCAGCATCACATTATGCTAATGTAATTTATACTCCTCAATAGGCATATATACTTTAATATTTCTTGCACTCTACCCCTCGGAATTCCCCAGCCATAATTCTGGGGGAAGACCCATTATTCTTCTATCCATACTGAATTCTACCATTGGTGTGTGCACCTGTTCTATCTTTAAATGAATTATATCCCACACATCCTTTAAAAAAAACTTTTGTTAGGATATTGAATTTTTATATCAAGCCACCTTTTCCTATCTGAAAGTATGGAAAATAAAGCTAGTATAAGTAACTTTTTTAAAAAGCCAAAAGTTATATGAAGGTATTTCAGCTTTCACCTACATCATTTGCTTGGCATAAACAAGTGGATTTTTATTCAAAGCTGAAGAAGGTAAAGTCCAAAAAACTTCCTACCATGTGTTTCTTGTCAGTCAATCTTTTAAATATATGTTTTAAGTAATTAACCACATCCTTCTGCAATCTAGAACAGGCTTGTTTGAAGTTCTGTTTAATGCCCTGAATATTTTCTCTTTTTATATGTAGTGTAGATGTACTGTAGATAAGAACTTGTTGATAGTTTTCCCCCAACTACCAATAAGGGAATTTTAATGCCTTCTAATGTGCACCTAGAAACAGTTATTATTATTAAATTAGATTTATATGCCCCTCTACTCACCTCACTGAGGCGACTCAGAGGGGCTCACATAACACAAACATATACAGTATCACAATCTCAAATGTAAATAAAGCATAATATAAAAATATAACAACAGATGCAGCACAGATAACACAATAAATTTTACATAAAAGAAAAAAAACTACAATAAAATACAGTGTAAAAATACAATACAGTCAAGAGAGACAGCAAGGTCTTTATGGCTGAGCTAGCTGGTCCACACAGCTGGCCCTCATTCCCCCTCTCCAGCAGGCAAAGAGAGTTCTGTGATGTTCCTGAGGTGGTCATGGAGGCAGCAATAGCAGTAGCAGCAAGGTCTTTATGGCTGAGCTAGCTGGTCCACACAGTTGGCCCTCATTCCCCCTCTCCAGCAGGCAGAGAGAGTTCTGTGATGTTCCTGAGGTGGTCATGGAGGCAGCAATAGCAGTAGCAGCAAGGTCTTTATGGCTGAGCTAGCTGGTCCACACAGCTGGCCCTCATTCCCCCTCTCCAGCAGGCAGAGAGAGTTCTGTGATGTTCCTGAGGTGGTCATGGAGGCAGCAATAGCAGCAAGGTCTTTATGGCTGAGCTAGCTGGTCCACACAGTTGGCCCTCATTCCCCCTTTCCAGCAGGCAAAGAGAGTTCTGTGATGTTCCTGAGGTGGTCATGGAGGCAGCAATAGCAGTAAGGTCTTTATGGCTGAGCTAGCTGGTCCACACAGCTGGCCCTCATTCCCCCTCTCCAGCAGGCAGAGAGAGTTCTGTGATGTTCCTGAGGTGGTCATGGAGGCAGCAATAGCAGCAAGGTCTTTATGCCTGAGCTAGCTGGTCCACACAGTTGGCCCTCATTCCCCCTCTCCAGCAGGCAAAGAGAGAATAACAGTTAGAATAACATAAACTCACCCAAGTTTCATTGTCTTCTAAGTTTTATAAGCTCTTGTTAATATATACCATCAGCTTGTATCTGACTTAAATAATTATTTATGTAATCATAAGCAATTAATGGTTTCCAAATTGTCTTGGAGTAACAGCTTTGCATAAGTGCTGTAAACTAAAGGCCAGGCTTCCTTTATTGAGTCATCCCATCTCACATTAAGCCGTCCTCTTTTCTTACTAATAATAATTTCATGTCAGAAATTATTCTGGGTTGAAAGGTTTTTTTCTGGAGAAACTATGCTCAGGGGATGCCCGAATGAGGCTCCTTTCATGTCTTCAGGATCTTTTCCCACCAAAGTGGTCCCTATTTATCTACTTGCAATTTCTTGCTTTCGAACTGCTAGGTTGGCAGGAGCTGGAACAGAGATGGGCACTCAAACTGTCATGCAGTACCCGAGTCTCGAACTGTCAACTTGCTGGCCTTCCAGCTAACAAGGCGAGCTTCTTAAACACTGAACCACCACAGCCCCTTTCTTTTCTTACTGTCTTCCTTTTTCCCTAGCTTTCTAATCTTTTTAAGTGAGTTTAGTAGACTCATGAAGTGTCACAAGTAGGATAGTGTCAGCTTAACTGTTTAGTGAGCATTCAGGTTTGATCTGATCTCAAACTCACTTACAGTACGTGTCTTTCTGGAGGTCCACCGTATCCATAAAGTTTTTCTTGAGAACCATAGTTTGAATAAATTGATATCCCCTGCCCTTTTTTTCCTCTTGCTATCTTGTTAGAGGTATCCTTAACATAGTATTTAACATTCATTATTTAGGATGACTGTGAAAGGGTTTAACAGAAATGTCTTTATTTGGAAACCTGTTCGCATAAGATTCTAAATTGCAGTGTCTGGGATGGATAAAGGGATCAGGAATTTGCAATTGTCAAGCATTCACCCTAATCTCACATTTGCATTTTCCCTTTGAGACAAGATAACATCACTGTAGAAGAATGAAGCAAATGCACCTTTTGTTTTCTGTCTGAAACACAGTGTAATACAAAACAAAGATTATCCACTATATAAAGCAGGAGTTCTCAATCTTTTTAAGCCAGGAGCCAGGTCACACTCCCTCAGACAGCTGGGGGAGGGGAGGGGGGGCTAGACAGCCATTTTGCCCTTTGTCCAGCAGCACATGACACTTCCTAGTGTGGTGGAGGCACTGGGGGAACCACAGGAAATTGCACCATGGGCCGCAGGCCCGCATCCAGCCTGTGGGCCGTAGGTTGAGAGTCCCAGATATAGAGGTTCAAAGGTCAACTTCCCACTCTGCTTTCTGGGAATAGAGACAGGCTGTGTAGCCCTGGGAAGCTGTGTAGTTCCAGGGCACTCTCACAATAAGAGAATATAAAATCAATTCTGTGTACTGTATCCTGTACCTTAAAAACCCAGGGAAGGGTCGCCATATGTCAGAACTGATTTGATGCTATGCTATTATTATTATTGGATACAAATCTCATTTGATTCACCAAGGCTCAATCCTGACTGCTCCTTAGAAGGTCAAATAGTAAAGATGAAGCTAAAGTATTTTGGACATTCACTTGGGAAAGCCTCGATGCTGGGAAAGGTGGAGGGCAAAAGAAGAAGGGGGCGGCCAAAACTGAGATGGCTAAATGGTATTGTAGATGCAATGGGCACAAAGCTGGGCAGGCTGACGAGGATGGTGGAAGACAGGTGCTTGGCAGGCAATGGTCCATAGGGTCGCAAAGGGTCGGAATCGACTGTGTGACCGAACAACAAAAGTAAAGTTGTTTTGGAGAGCTAGGATGTTTAAATCCAACAGATTCAAAATTTCCAAATATCTAGGGAGACCTTTAGGTATTGCTCCAAGGGCTCCAATCAGTATGGGTACAACAACAGATTTCTTCCTCTATAGACGCTCAACTTCAGTTAAATGATGATGATAAAGTGGCAAAATTGAGAGATAGAACTGCCACTTCAATGAATAACATTCATAAGGAGGAAGGGGGGAGCGTGATCCATTTGTTTTAGCAGCCATCACTGATTGGTGACTAGAGCAATCATATAATCAAAACATTCTGCTAATAGGGTTGCGATACAACCAGGTGAAAGTAGTGGCATATTTTCATGCATTTGTGCATCGTACCACTTCTTACAGATCCACACTAAATGATACCACGTTTTATCCTAGGCTTATAAATAAACTTTACCAGTATGAGGAAGATTTCTTGCACAAGTTCCGATATATGTTCATATGCACTATTTGATAGGGGTGGGTGGGATTCAACCCTTTGCAAATTCCTGAAGTAAATGGCTCTTTATCCTGCAATTTTCCTGAACAGCATGTGAATTCCCTGGGGTAACAAAGGCCATTTACCACACAGTAAGCATTTTGTGAGAACATGAACAAAGGCTATAATCTTTATAGCTTCTTCCCTAGCCACTAGCCTGTAAAGGAAATGGGGTTGTCACCAGCCCTGCTGTTCCCAGCTTGAGACAATAAAGAAATGGAATGGGACTTGGAGTTCTTTGATCTTCTCAGTAAGTGATCAGAGAGAGGAAAACTTCTCAGGGTCTGGAGCCTGGTTTCTTTAATGGTTTTAGCAGACCCTTGTAAAGTGTCCTCCAAGCAGGAGACTGCAATGACACTGTAGTAGGCAATAATCTACTCATACAGATGTTACATTAATATAACCGCAATTCAAAAGTTAGAGTGAGCAATTGTGTATACTGGTTATAGAAAGTTGAGGGGCTGGTCTCAGAATGAGGGACAGCAAATATAGTTTTATGATTTAACTGGACTACCATGGTATTAATATTAATGTTTGTCTCATGGTAATATAATTAACCTCTAGAATGACAATTTAAATTACACAAGGTCCAGTAAAAGTACCTTACCTATTTCAATTACAGTATTTAGCTTTTACATTGCTTTAAGCAAAACAAAAAGGCGTATCGACCGGGAAAATGTAAAGTCCTAAGAGTATTGGTCAAAAGATGTCTGGTAGACTTATAATTGGAACAACTGAATGGAAATGAAAATATCTTTATTACTTCCTTGAAGGCTTGTGATTTTCTTCCTTAAAGAAGGTTGCTTTAAAAACCTATTGTTTTTTAATTTAGGGGAGGGGGAATATTTTTGTTCTTGTTGATATTTATAATTTATAAAATTTGTTTAATTTTTATTATAAATATTTTAATATGTTATAAGATACCCAGAGTGGGAAAATATCCCAGATGGGCAGGATATAAATTTAATTAATAAATTAATAACACAAACTATAGGGGCAAAAACAAAACAAAACATTCATCCCAGGTTTTAACAAGCTTGTTTCAATGATACAAAGGTGGATACTTGGATTACTTTATGAGAAGAATAGTTCTGTTAGACTTGTGACTCCTTGCGGTTTTTAAAGTATTTTTGAAATTGTTTGTTTTACAGTGTGTAAATTGTATTCGTTTTTCGTCTGATTTAATACATTCACTCTGTCTTGAAAACTATTGATGTAGAATTGGTAAGATTCTGATGGAGGGAAAGGGAGATCTACCCTTTCTCCATCAAGATAAGTCTACATTTCTTCTATGCCCAGTTTTATTAATCTCTTTTGGTCAATAGCTTGACACATAATGGGACAGTCAAGCTAAGTTACTTGTTTGTTTTATTTGTGGAGAGCCCAAAGCAGCACACAATAAAAAAATTCCTATTAATTATTTCTTTATTTGTGTCAGAAGCATTGCAGTACAATTAATAAATGTGTGTAATTATTTTGGCCTAATGAAGGCCAATGTCTAGGCCATTTGGGGCAACTAACACCAAATCTTCCATTGCACACGTGAAGAATGTAGAGGACATTGACATAGATGTGAAATTGCTTCTTACTTTGCATTTGCAAAGGAATTTGTTGGTGTGAAAATCCAATTTTCTTAGATTCACTTTGGTTCTGCCAACTCTATTGGTCCAGTAAAAGGTAATACCTTACCCATTTCAATTATTTAGATTTTACATTGCTTTAAGCAAAACAAAAAGGCATATCGACCAGAAGGAACTGAATTTAGGAAAGAACTTAAAACCTGGCTGGCAGGGCAGGTGTGGGGCACCAATGGAGGAGTTACTCCCACTTGCTGGCTTATATAATTAAGATTTCTCTCTTTTAATGGATGGGGTGTGTGTGGTAAATTATTTTGACTTTTTAATTGGGTTTTAAGGGTTTTTATTTATTTTTGTTATTGTTTTTAATTGTTGTTATCTGCCCAGAGTCGTTGCCAAGTTGGGCAGCAATAGAGATTCAATTAAATAAATAAATAAAATAAACTCCCATCAATAGCCTCTTAAGTGACTTCCAGATAATCCAGGTCTTTTGATTCAATCCATTTTAAAGGGTGAGAAGTTCTTACTGGATCAAAGTTCTGGTATTCTCTGCTGTTCTTTCAAGATTCACAGATGTTTTTGGGGAAAGCATCCTTTATGTTGATCTGAGAGGAGCAGGGTGGTAGGTGAAGAGGAAGACATGAGATGGATTTACCCCCTAAAGAAAACCACAGGCAAGAACTGAGCAGCGGTGTTGAGGAGAGGACATTTTGGAGATCTCTTATTCATAGGGTCACCATAGGTTGAAGACCACTTGATGGCTCATAACAACAGCAACATGGTTGCCACCAATACTGAACATATTGATCTCCAGATGTGAGGGAATTATTTATGTCTGCTTGTAGGAAAGCTTTCACTGTTCAACCCAAGTTTTAAAGACTATTCAGTGATGTGCTTTTCAGAATGAATATGATCCACAAGTCCACTGACTCAGATCCAGGAAGAGGTTTATGGCAAGAACAAATATTCTTGAGGGTATGTATGCAAGAGCAAAATCAAATTAGAAGATGGAGGAAGGAGCTGGCTGGACAAGGAATACCTTTAAAGGAGGATATGGCTGAGGAACTCAACCTCCCCTGTGGCACTTGGAGGTCCCTGAATTGGCTGGGGGTCAGAGTACCTAAAGCAGGGGTGCCCAAACTTTTCAGACCATGGGCGGGTCATATGGTTCAGGGAGCTGGTCCCTACGCCCCTGGGGCTGAATGCGGGCCCCGATGCCAATTCATCCGGCCTGGAAAGCCCTTGTCACTCCTGGAAGCGGAAGTAAAACACGCTCATACAGGCACATTTTACTTCCGCTTCCAGGAGCGACAAGGGCTTTGCAGGCCGGATGAATTGACTTTGGGGGCCGCATCTGGCCCCGGCCGGGGTGTAGTTTGGGCACCCCTGGCCTAAAGGTAAGACCAACATTCTCATGTAGGTGCTGCTAGCAGACAACGACACGACATGGTGTTTGAATGTAGGTAGAGCAGGGGTTCTCAAACTATAGTGCATGTGCCGGACCTAGCTGCAGCACCATTTTATGTGGCTCACATCGCTGCCACCACCAGAAGCGAACACATTTACAACAGCAGGGGAACCACCAATCTGGCCCACTCAGCTGTCAGAGGGGGTGTGTTCTGGTCCACAGCTTTAAAAGTTTGAGAACCCCTGATGTAGAAATACAGAATCCAGATTATCTGCTGGTCTGTGGGTTGTTACCAGAAACATGTACCAATGAGGATTTAAGTGTGGTCAATGACAAAGCCAAAAGGATGTCTTCATTTTGGCAGTTTAAAGTCTGACTTAAGCACAAAAGAAGTGATATGTCCCTAAACAACTGTGTACCAGCTGAGGTTCACAAAGACCTCGTTAATTAAAAGGACAAGATTTATGTATGCAAGATTAGATCTTGAGTGGATAAGGAGAAAACTAGAGTTAATGCTTCAGCAATACAAACATGCATTTCTCCTCAGAAGTAAGCCCCTTGCTTCCTGCTACTTGAGCTTGCTTCAGATTTTGAGGTTGAGAGGCATATTAAAACAAATGAAACAATCAAGCTTCTGACTAGGGCTTGGGATAGTTACTGATGCTCTTTGAAGTGGTAGCCTGTTAGTCTGTGCAAGGATATCACCAAGTAAATAAAACAAAACAAAAAGACAAAAACATTGTTCCACCTTGCAACTCAACACCAATCAGAGATTTCCTGTTATTACCAGTTGTAAAAAGCCACACTGATTTTCAAACTTATTTGCTATACTAGCAAACCTTTGTGTGCCTCTGTACCTGATACAGTATGTATAAATTAATGTCATGAAGTCTCAGTCTTAGGTATGATGAAGTGGACTTCATTCATGAAAGCTAACTTTAAAATATAGGAGATTAGTCTTTAAGGTGCCACAATGGTTTTTTAAAAAAGCTTTTTTTCATTTTATTTGTTCCACAAAAGCTAACATGAAAACACAGCAGTTAGTCTTTAAGATGCTACAATGGGTTATTTGTCTTTTTGTTGTTGGTTTTTGATCCATGAAAGTTTACATTAAAATACAGAAAAACAAAAATTCTGTAACACTTTAAAGACTTAAATTTTAGTGTGAGCTTTCATGGATCAACCTCCTTCATCAGACCTAAGAGAGGGAATTCATGGCATTAATTTATACATATCAGATGTCTGATGAAGTGAACTTGATCCGTATTAAGTCTTTAAAGTGTTTTATTTATTCTCTGATATGCCTAAAACACAGACTAACACTGCTAGTGGTTAAGAAGCTTTTCTTGTTAGCTGGAAGGCCAGCAAGTCGACAGCTTGAGACCCAGGTACTGCATGATGGATTGAGTGCAGTGGTGGGATGTCAAAAATGTTACTACCCCACCGTGATGTCATCACAGTGTGGGCGGAGCTAACATCATAATGTCATGATGTGGGTGGAGCCAAAGAAAAAATAAAAATAATTATAAAATAAAAATAAGCATACACACACACACACTCCTCAACCCACCCACCCACAACACAAACCCGTAAATAAAATAAATAAATTAAAAATTGCATTAATAATATACACCCACCCACCCACCACAAACATAAATCAACCCACACACACACACACCAAGTCCAAACACAAAACTGTCACTTACCTGTTAGTATAAGTGCCTGGGCAGCACCATGTTGCAAGATGGATATGGTCATTGTACCAGTTCTCTAGGATAATAGGCATGCATGCACACCAAGTGCTTGGCCCACTTGCGCAGTGGGGGAACCAGTGAAAAGGTAAGCCCTGAAGGTGGTTCCCCCCAAACGCTGCTACCAGTTCTCCGGGAGACTGGGAAAAGTTACTACTGGTTCTGGCGAACTGGTGAGAACCTGTTACATCCCATCGCTGATTGAGTGTCCGTCTCTGACCCAGCTCTTAGGGACATGAATGGAGCCTCATTCCGGCGACCCCTGAGCGGAGTTTCTCCAGCAAAAATCCTTTTAACTCAGAATATTTTCTGACACGAAATTATTTTTATTCCATAAAATACACCAGTTAGTCTTTAAAGTACTACAACGTGTTTTTGGGTGTTTGTGTGTGTGTGTGTGGGGGGTTTGTTTGTTTGTTTACTCTCTGATAAATTTATTGGCGCTCTCTGAGGTAAAAACAAAAAGGCGCCTCAAGCCTCCTGCAGGCGTCGCTCGCTCACCGGGCAGGTATTTGGGAAGGAGCGGGAAGGGGGAAAGTCAGGAGACAGGCAGGCGGGCCAACGACAAGGTTCCGGCCTTCCCAGCAAGGGAGCGGGGTGCTCCTCCCGGCCGGAAGCTCCTCCTCGTCCCGGGTATGTGAGGGGCGGAGTGGAGCGAGGTTTGGGCGGCCGCTGGGCAGGCTCGGGTGTAGGGATTTGTGTGTGTGTGTGTGTGGCGGTTCCCGAGCAGCATGGAGTGAAGGCGAGTGTGGCCGGGCCGGAGCTGGTGTTGGACGCCGCAGAAGGGCAAGAGATGGCCGCGGTGATGGGGCGAGGGGTCCGGCTCCTGCTGCTTTGCGGTGAGTGAGGCGGTGTGGCGAGGAATGCAATGCACGGCTGGCTTTTTGCCCCTCTTGTCTTGGAGAGGGGAGCCCAGGGCCGGCGACCCTCGCAGGGGGGGAGGGTGCCTTCCATTTTGCTCGGGGCCGAAATGTGTGTGTGTGTGTGTGGGGGGACTTTAGCATGGAGAGGAATGAAAAGTGTGTGTGTGGTGTGTGTGTGTTAGTGCTCCAGCCTGGAAAAGGAATGAATGGAGGGTTGGGGGGTGTTTGAGAGGGCTGCAGGAATGTAATTTGAGTGGGAAAGAAACGTGCGTTCTTCGTTTTCTTTTCTCCCCAACTATGGAGAGGAGACTCGTTCAGAGAACTTGGAAACCAACACACACTACTACAGAGGCAGCACCCGGGGCGTGACTCTCTCCCGGCTATGGCCAGAAAGTGTGAACTCCACAGTTCACAGTTGTCGTGTGGAAGAGTGGCTTCTTTTGTGTCCGCCCGAGGTGTTGGAGGGAGCTGGGAAGTGGCCGCTGCAAGGGTCGGTCTCGCTTCCTTCCCTCCTCCGTTCCCTCTTCCAGCCATTTGGTGCCAAGTCTCTGCATCCAAAAAGGGATTTCTAGCCACACATACACACCACACACACAGGCGCACAACGGCGGGTGCAAAGCCAGCCTGCCTGTTCAATAACTCCCCCCCCCTCGCGCATCTCATCCCACCCCCCGTGTTTTTCATTAGAAACGAGCCCAGTAATTACTCGGTGCCATTCAGACTAAAACAGCAGGCAGCCAGGCGACGTTTCTTCTTACTTTCTGGCTGCCTGTAACATGCTCGCTTGAATCGGCTCCAGAGGGAAAGAGAGAAAGGAAAGGGGTGTGTGTGTGTGCGCGCGCGCGCGCGCGCCTTTTAGGTTGGCTGGAGCAACTCGAGTATACACGCCAGTACCTGCTTATTTTTAATTAGCAGTCGCTGGTGACAATTTATTATGTGCTTGCTTGCCGCCTTACTTCCCAAAGCAACTCACAGCACTTTTTAAGTTTCTATGTGAACTAACGATCTCAGAAATATTTAACAGAGTGTAAACAAAACAAAACCAAAACCGTTGTGGCACTTTAAAGACTAGCTGCTGTATTTTAATGTTAGCTTTTGTGGATCAAATCCTCTTTGTCAGAGTGAGACTTCACATGGCTTCAGTTTATACCTATCAGGTACATAACATAAGTTTACACATTGGTGTGGCTTTTTACAACCCATAATAACAGAAGACCCCTGATTGGGGATCAGATTTATTACTGTGAAGTTTGGTTCTGTTGAGTTGTAAATGGATGCAAAATACTACTACTGGACTGCAACTTATATCTGAGAATGCATTTTTTTCCTGAAGCAGGAAAAATGTCACTGGCGTGAATTTGTTTAAGGTGGATCCCATCTTGCTATGAAGTGACCCACACACACTGATCTCAGAGCCATCACCCACGGCACACATGAAGCGTGACATGCAGGATTTAATACCAGGACTGCAATGGACTGCCTCAGCCTTGAGGATATGGACAGGGTGCGCCTTCACAGCCAGTCCATCTGGCATGGCTTCTTCCACCTCTATGACCATTGGGAATCGGGAGTTCCTCCTCCACTCATTTTACCATTGGGCCCAATATTATGGTTTCCAGTGGCATTTCCTCCACTGAGGGTGACCCATCATCCCACCTAATAATAAACATTAGAGAGATTTAACATCACCTTCCTGTCCTTTCATTAAGATTCATTCTCTGTGAGTTTTTTCCATTTCCTCTTTTTTCTCTTTGTAGCAGCACGAGGAAAGGCATTTGTTAGCCTCATTTCCTGATAGATGAGCTGTACAGAGGCAGAATTCAGTTATGTTTTTTTTACAGTACATTTCTGTAAATGTCTACTCGGATATACCTTCAGCTGAAATTAAATAGGGCTTACTACAGGAGTAAGACAAGGCTGCATTTTATCACCCTGGTTATTCAACTTATACACAGAGCACATAATACACAATACAGGGATGGAGGAATCACAATTTGGGCTCAAAATTTCTTGGGGAAACATCAACAACTTGATATATGCAGATGACACTACCCTAATGGCAGAAAGTGAGGAAGACCTAAAGAAGCTCCTGATTAGGTTGAAAGAAGAGAGTGCAAAAGCTGGCTTGAGATTCAACATCAAGAAAACCAAGATAATGGCAACAGGCCCTATCAGTCCCTGGAAAATAGATGGGGAAGAAATAGAAGTACTGACAGATTTTATTTTCTTAGGATCCAAGATCACTGCAGATGGTGATTGTAGCCATGAAATAAAAAAGGGGACTGATGCTTGAGAGGCCAGCTATGAGAAACCTTGGGAACATCGTGAAAAGTAGAGACATCACCTTGCAAACAAAAATTCGCATAGTCAAAGCAATGGTATTCTTGGTGGTAATGTATGGTTGTGAGAGTTGGACCATTAGGAAAGCTGAGTGCAGAAGAATAGATGCCTTTGAGATGTGGTGTTGGAGGAGAGTTTAGAGAGTCCCCTGGACAGTGAAGAGAACAAATAGGTCGATCTTAGAAGAAATCAACCCTGACTGCTCCTTAGAAGGTGAAATAGTAAAGATGAAGCTGAAGTACTTTGGTCATAAAATGAGAAGAGAGGATTCACTTGAGAAAGCCTTGATGCTGGGAAAGGTGGAGGGCAAAAGAGGAAGGGGGCGGCCAAAGATGAGATGGCTAGAGGGTATTGTAGACACAATGGGCACGGAACTGGGTGGGTTGAAGAGGATGGTGGACAGAGGTGCCTGGAGGGCAGTGGTCCATAGGGTTGCAAAGGGTCGGAATCGACTGTGCGTCTGAACAACAACAACTACAGGTAAGTATATGACTATGTATAGGTTACGGTTTTGTTAGACTTGTGGCATTTGCAGAATTGAAGGTATTCCACCTATTATAAGAAGCATGGATCATTAGGATAAAGGCTGTGTCCCAAAATTGGGCATGGATCTGTTGTATTTGAACGGCAGTGTATATTTTAGGAATGCCTCATGACTTGACTGACACTCTGATCATATTAATCTGATCTAGATTTATAGGATTAGGCAAAATCAGATTGTCAAACAACTGACTACATGCTTGACCTTGCTTACCTCATTTTCCAGTAAATATCTGAACTTTATGTGGAGCAAATGTGAGTTTTGTGTTTGTTTCTAGTGCAGATGTGGAAATAACTTATGGACCTCTGGTTGATAATTTAATTATCCTCACAGAATTCTGTGTCAAGGTGCTGACATAAGGTCATGAACCTGACTGAATGAAATCTCTGTGTAAGGGAGTTTGACCAATATATACAAACTCATGCAAGCAAGAAGAATGTTAGTTGTTTTCGCCATGTTCTGCAACTCTAGTGTTATTGCAGCTGTGTAGTTTTTTTACGTGAACAAGCTGTAAATAGATCTTACAGTAATTTAGATTTTGGAGCAGATAATCTTAAACGAAGATCCATATCACATGTTAGAGAATTAAGTACCACAGTATTTGTCATAATCTGCAAGATAGGGCAGATCCCACTTTCATGTCATACTTTTATCCCACTATTCCTTTGCAAAGCAGTAGAAATCCTTAATTCATATGTTGTGCTGCTGCAGAGAGAAAGTTACTCCAGGCTGCTTGATTTTAGTTTTCAAAACTTTTGAATTCTAGCAAGGGAGATTATTTCCCATTTTTATTCCTTGCTTGTCAAAATGATGTTTTTTGTTGATGTTTCTGAGGGTGTAAATTAATAATGTTCATTGTGTTTAATTGGAGAGGCGTTTTTCAAAATTCTGGTTTCAATGTGTGGTATGTAATTTGAGGGATTAAAATAGTAAATTATATACTCTGAAGACCCCTGGGATGCTAGATGTGAATTAAAAACCTATCTTGATATTTCGAAGGTTTTATGAAAGTAAAGTATGACAGAAGTTGAATCACTTAGATTCCTCAAGAATGAACTGTTTTAATTAAGTGAAGAATTTTGTCTACCATGGAGACAACTAGAGAATCAGCATTGGAGATAGAATATAGAGCAGGGAAAACCTGGGCAGAAAAATCAGAAATGATTTTTGAAGGTCATTGGCCATGTTTTTATATTATGTTGTCTCTACTCAGCCTTTTGCAATTTTTGAGCTTCTGTATTAGAAACGTGAATGAGTTTAAACCAAGGGGTACAAGCTCTTAGATTATGATTTATGGACATGGATTTTGTATGTTCCTTACAGACTCCTTATCAGTGATGGGCAAGGTTTGGCCTTTTAGGTGTTGTTGAACTGCAGTCCCCAGCAACCCTAGACAACATGGCTGGCGGTGAAGCAGGTTGGGATCTATAACCCAGCGATGGCTTGAGATCAGCATGTTGCTCAAACCTGTTTTCATATTTTCTTTTATCTGTTTTCTTTCAGTATGATTGTAAGATTTGTATTTGTGTGAGAAAACAGTCCAGTCCCCAAAAGCTTATCCCAAAGAAAACTGGGTTTAATGGACTGATATAGCTACCTCAACTGTTTTCCATATGTAGCTTGATTAGTAAACCAAAATAAATAATACAAAACAATCACTACACTCATCATTAATTTTAATATACAGTGAAACCTTGGTTAACAAACAGCTCAGTTAACATAAAAATCGCATAACAAAAGGAAATCCATAGAAAATAGTGGGTCGGTTTATGGATTTCCCCCCAGAACGGATTACAGTAATTGGTTTTCAATGCATTCTTATGGGAAACCATGTTTCAGTTAAAGTATTTTGGTTTTCAATGCATTTCTATAGGAAATTGCATTCAATGCTTTTCTATGGGAAAATCAGTTAAAGTAATTTTTGCTGTAAGAAACATTTCAGATAATGCATTAATTACGTTAACTGAGGTCCCACTGTACTTGCATTTTTGTTGAATAGTATATTCAGTAGCTGAAATCCCTTTTGCATATTGTAGAAAGTTGCAACTAGAGTAGGCCCATAGAATCAGTAGAACTTGAGTTGGTGCATCCATTCTCCACTGATTCAAATAGACCTATTCTGGTTGTAACTTACTATTCTAAGCAGCAAGGTTTGTTTTTATGTTGAAGATGAAAAGTGAATATACTTTTAGAATAATATATTTTGTCTCCCCTGTCTTTCTCTTTCTGGTAACTACTTGCAGAGCTACTGCTGCTTCACTGCATGTTTCTTTTGTTTGTTTGTTTCATAGCTATTTATTGCTGCTGTTTTCTTAAGTGTATTCTTCCTAGTGCATTGCCTGTGCATCAGAGAGCATGAATACTAGTAAGATCAGGGGCTGAGATGAAATCCACTATCTCTTGCTTTTTTATGGTTTGATGAAGTTGTGCTCTTTTTAATGTTAGACCTTTTTCCTTGATTAGTTAAATCTCAGATTGACAAAGATTTTAAATATAGCATTGTACGTCTTGTAAATCTGTTGTTTTTCCATTTATGCATCTTTGTTAAGAGAGTTATGCATCTTTGTTAAGAGAGCAAGTTGATATAGTTTGCAAAGAAATTATCTATGGCCAATTGATTACCTCATAGCAAAATCTTACTGACATTCAAGCCCCTGTGAGTTTTGTGAGACTTACTCCCCTGAACCTAGCTATACAAATACTTAATCTTTTAAACTCCTAGTCCAAGAAAATATTTTGGGAAGCCAAGTACATATGTGTTATGAGTTTGTGAGACACAAACTCATAAAAAAAGTCAAATCAAGAGACTGGTTCTACTGCCTGTTTGTTATAGATCAGGAGTTTTCGTGCTTCCTCAGACAGCTTCAGGGGCTGTATGGGCATTTTGCCCTTCCTTCATCTGCCATCCAGGTCTTCACACCCTTTCTAAAGGCCAGCAACTCTGTTTGGAGGTGCAATCCTGTTGGCAGGAGGTTCCATAGGGCCGGAGCGGACACAGAGAAGGCCTTTCTTCTGGTCCTAGAGAGATGAGCCTACAGCCAATGGCATGACCAGAGAGCCTCTCCAGTCCACTCTGGTGGGATGGACAGATGTTCTTGGGGTGACACGGTCTCTTATGTATCCATGTACCATGTAGGGCTTTAAAGGTAATAGCCAGCACCTTGAATTGCACTTGGAGGCAAACTGGCAGCCAGTGCAGCTCCCAGAGTGTGGCGAGGTGCGAGAGTAACGCCTGCACTCACCACAACCCGAGCAGCCACATTCTGGACCAGTTGTAGCCTCTGAATGGTCACTAAGGGCAGTTACGTGTTTTACTTCCACCTCCAGGAGCGACGAGGGCTTTGTGGGCCGGATGAATTGGCATCGGGGCCGCACCCGGTCCCTGGGCCTTAGTTTGGGCAGCACTGCCATAGCGCTTAGTGCACTCTGGGCGATTCACAAGTTATTTAGCATTTTGGCCCCAACATGCTGGTTACTCATTTTACCAGTCTCAGAAGGATAGAAGGCTGAGTCAACTTTGAATCCTGTCAGGATCGAACTCACAATGTTTTGGTAGCAGTTCAACCACTGTGCCACCATGGTTCCTCTATAATTATTTGATAAGCAGTCTGTGTAATTTTAATATATTAGTATATTAGAAATCTGTAATCTTTGTTATGCTTACCTACTGATATCAGTGGATTTAGGGTAGTCAGGGTTATCTTCTCCAACTCAGTAGAAAGAAGCAACTGGGACCTAAACTAGGATTGATCTGCAGTGCTCTAGAGTGGCCTTTCCCATTATAGCAGTGAAGCAGTAACTTTTTGTTGTTTTAAACTGTAACTCCAAGTTCTTTACCATTGATTACGCTGGCTGTAGCGCATGAAAGCTGAAGTCCAATACTGTACTGTACTTCATTTTTTTAGTAATAATATTTATTTAAGATTTAAGATAAAACATAACACAAAGACCACTCATAAGAAGGGGGGAACCCAAAACAGAATAAACAAGATAAAAAAGAATTATAATAAACAAATACATTGGTGAGGGCATAAAGTTTAAGAACAATTATTGATGACTAATAGTGAAAGGGCATCTTTCTTCATGGACATTAAGTAAGTAAAGCTAGCTAAAACTATGCTAAATCCAGATTACATTAAAAAAAATTAGTTTGACTGTCATGTCTGCAGATGTGGTCAATGAAAATAATAATAAATGAAGTGATACGAACTGTGATTTAACTGAAAGAGTTGCTAACTTGAAACTTGGCTAGATCATTATTATAGTAATTTAACATGTGTTTTAGAAGCAAAACCATACAAAAAGTTGGTAGTGCAGTCTTAGTAAAAGAACTTCTGCAGTACCAGAAAATGACTGTAAGGTCTAAAATAATTATGATTATGTGCCTTTAGCCAAAATTCACAGCTATGGAAATACTGTACCTTTTGGAGGCAAATTGCTGCAAGGTAAAAAAAATCACTTTAGATATCATCAGTTTTGAGTCACACAACTCAGTATGTTAGATATTATCTACAATGATTTATTTTACAGTACTGTATTTAACTTGTATCGCACCCAATTGATGCAAACAACACTCTGGTGAATATACAATTAATTAACAAAGAACTAAAGAAAAAGCAAATGACATCAACCATTTTTGACAATATGTCTCCAGAAAATTATAGTGTTTGTGTATGCCAGTATAACTACAGAAGAAGACATAGGCCATCTAATCTATTCTGGCTATTGCTACCAATGTTAGGATTTCCTGGTAATGCCAAAGGGGATAATGAAAATTATGTGTTGGTGGGTTCTAAGGTATTTACTTAGAAGTACATGATTAAGGTATGGGACTGCAATGGCTTAGTGGTTAAAATGCTGAACTTGGTGACTGGAAGATCGGCAGTTCAGCAGTTGGAGACCCGAGTGCAGCACAATGGAGTGAGCTCCTGTCTCTGGCCCAGCTCATGCCAACCTAGCAGTTTGAAAGCAAGTAATTGCAAGTACAGTACTGTACTGTAGATAAATAGGTACCACTTCACTGGGAAGGTAAACAGCATTTTGTGCACTCTGTGTTTTGTCATGCCTGCCACATGTCCACAGAAATGTCTGCAGACACAGACAGCACTGTCTCTTTGGCTATAAACAGAGATGAACACTGAACCTTAGAGTTGGATACAACTGGTTTTCATGTATGTATTTATGTAATTTGTATCTGTTGCAGGGAGAGAGGAAGAGTGAGGAACAGCATAGTGAAAGCAATCTGTATAGTTCTATAGATTGTTTTTTATTAGAAAAAACATGCAACAAAGAAATAAAATCATTTAAATATAACATATAGGTACAAATTTAGTGTAGACCCATCACCCAGGGGACAATAGTTCTTATCTAAAACAAATATTTAAACCACTTGTATAAATTACATGTCTTTCCCACTACAGTATTTTTAAAATGTCATATATTCATTTCCAGTTTTAACTCCTTTAGATTTTCCTAACATATACTCAATAAATTCTCCCCAAATGTCTGCAAACTAATTTTTTAATAGTATCTTTTTTGCAGTTTCAATTCATACGTTAATTTATCATTAGCCACCATATTCCACATTTCTTTATAGTATTCCTCCAATCCTAAATGTCTGTACATTTCCCAGTTTTTAGTAATTAACATTCTTGCAGCTGTCATCATCATAATATCTTTTTTATGTTTTTCAACTTTTAATCCTCCCAATTCATTTAACAAGGCAATCCTAGCACACAATCGTATTCTAAGTGATAATATATTACAGTATTTACTTTTTTAAAAAAATGTATCCAGGTTTTATTCACCTCTTTGCATTCCTATCATAAATGAAAAAATGTCCCAGGATATTCATTACATCTCCAACAATTTCTCCTATAACTAGAATCGTCATAGCTTAATTGAATTAGGGTAATTACCATCTCTATAATCGTTCTATAGATTGTAAGAGACAGAGTGGGAATCAGATGTAGTTGAATGTAAAACTCACAACGAACTAGATTCAGTCAATTTAGTATGAATCTAATTCAGAGACTTTATACACTAAAAATGTGGTTTGGTTTCTGTTTATGCATAGCAGAGGGTATCATGAAGCTGAATGCAACCATAATGCATCTGAAATTGATTACAGGCTCAGTTAGTTTATCTACATGGTATAATGCTGTGACACTCACATCCCTGAGGGTGACATTTCATCCTTCAGGAATTGGAAAATGTGAACTGCTGCCTGCTAGTTTGGAATTCTACTTTAGGAGTTCGTATTTACATTTAGAGTAAATACAGAAAAGCACACTGTGCCTGAATGCATTAGATTTCTAAAACACTTCAATGTAAGCTGTTCCTCAAAATAAGTTGCCAAGGGCAAGTAAGCACAAGTACAAGAATAACCCATGAAAGGAGGGTGGGGACACATGGAAATAAAGCTGGTGTGGTTAGTTAAATTATAGGGTAGCAGTGTGGGTATGTTGGATGGAATAGCAGGAACCTTTGAAGTAAGGTAGCTGTTAAGTTGTAAAAGCAGTTTTTTCACCAGAGGTAACATCTGGAGAGTGGTGCTCAGCTGGAGTAGTAGGTACCTTTTGTATAGCATTTCTTTTGTTCCTGTGGGAGTGAATTCTAAAGGTGTGGAAAAGCTGAAACCTTTGTAAAATTCAAATTTCACACTGTAATAACTAGCAAACTGTTGGCTGCTGTACTTGAGTTTTGAAAATGCTTTCTTATTTCAGATAACAATAGCTGTATCTACTTAAAATGTTTCTAGAAGTAATGGGTTGGCATGGTAAGCTGTTCCAACTGTTGTTCCTCCCCAATTCCCCACTGTTTCTAGCCAGTAATTTTGGGAGTTGTAGTTCAGTCATGTCTGGCTGGACATCCTGCTACGGTAATGGAATAGATTGTGTAGCCAGAGACTCAATGCTGAGTGTTGGGTGGTGGTGGTAAATAACCTGACTCCCTAAAGGGGCCAATGGCTATGGGTGGATGAGCTCCTTTATAATGTGCTACAAGGTCCTCAGTGGAGAAAATGCCACTGGAAACCATTATATTGGGTCCAACAGCAAAATGAATAGAGGAGAAACCACTTTACTGTTCTGATTCCCAACGTTTATGGAGATGGAAGAGGCCAGGCCAGATGGACTGGCTGTGAAGGTGCACCTGGTCAATATCCTCAAGGCTGCGGCAGTCCATTGCAGTCCCAGTGTCAAATCCTGCACATGTAATTTCATTTGTGGTGCAGGAGATGGCTCCATGATCATAGCATGTGGGTCACTTCATGGCAAGCTGGGATCTACCTTAAACAAATTCACCCCAATGACATTTTTCTTGAAAATGATTTTTAGGGGGGAATGTGTACTTGGAAACAAGTAGCTGCCACTGGTGTCGAGTTCAATCAGATCTGGAGAGGCTTGTTCCCTACTGCAAAGTACAGAATAGGTGTCTCTTTCCACCTTTATTTGCTCTCTTCATTGCCATTCAGTACACTGAAGTGAGAATAAACATTTTAACTTTGTCTTCCAATATTTACAGACAAAGTGTCTACCAGCCAGTCAGATTTAAGTGTAAATTATTAGGACAACATCCTTACCCTTTGAAAATCTTAGTTTTGTAATTGTTTATTTATTTATTTATTTATTAGTTCAAATGTATATTGCCGCCCACTTTCTGTGGGTTGTATATAGCGTGATCAGTGTTGCACAAATAATTGAGAGTTTATTGGCTTGTTATTGCACATACTGCCTCAGGAAGATAGATTCATGCAGGGGTGTACAAGAGTGCCTTTAAGGATTTGTTACCTTGATTAAGCTGAATATATTTTGCTGTTGAATGTGGATTGACCACTGGCATGGCTGGAGTGTATTTCTACATAGAGATCTTTGTTACAAAGTAAAGCTGCTCCATGGTGGCCCAGATTTTGAAAAGTAAAGCCAGGGGTATGTCTTTAATCTAGTGTATTTGTTGAGCATGCAATGGGCACATAGCTGGATGGGCTGAGGAAGATGGTGGTGGACAGAGGTGCCTGGCAGGCAATGGTCCATAGGGTAGGGCAGTGTTCCATAGGGTAGCATTGGAATGACTGTGGGACTGAACAACAAAATTTGTTGAACATCCTGCCCTCAGCGCGGTAAGAGCTATGCAGATGCCTGTGATAAAGATCTTTGATGTGAAGGATACTCAGTCCTCAGCTTTTTCACACTGACTTGATAACTATCCTTTCCTAGTAATCCTTTGTGTCTTGCTGTGGGAAGGAGGTGTGGTGATGTCACAAAGACTTCTCATTCTCCTTTGCTTATAAGAAGTGTTTAGAATGTCAGTAGCCATGGGAGTAACCTAAGAGAGGAATGAGGAGGAAGAGAAGTAGAACGAAAATATCTACCTGTGTGAATGCTCCTTCCAATCACTCTTTTAAAGCAGTCATGCATTCATAAGACACACATGATACACTTAGCCTATACAGTGAGTTTGTATATTGATTGCTCTGGAAGCTTGAACTGAAGCACTGTGCTTCAAGACAGAAAAATGTGGAAAGAAATCTTATGGTACATTTAAAATCAAGAGATTTATTTTACTATGAATTCTTGTGAATTACTTCTTTAGCTTATGCTGAAATAAATCTATTAGTTCTAAATGTGCTACAAGGTCCTCAGACTCTTTTTTTTGGTTTCTTTTTCTGTTATTCCCAAGAAGATTACTATTGCTGTTACAGTAAAACCCCTACTTACATAAAAATTCCTTTCCACAAGCTTTTGCTTAAATCGTTTTTTTACGTAACTCAAAGCAAACCCATAGGAAAAAAAATGAAATTTTACGTAACTTGAAGCAAACTCATATGAAATCGTGTTATGTAAATTGGGACATTTATGTAAATTGGGACAGGGCTTTAGCACAAAATCATTAAGTCAAATTTTATGTAACTCAGGGCATATGTAAGTCGGTGTTTTACTGTATTTTGAATATTTCAGCTCAACTTTCAAACAATTTATATCTGTTTCTGTAGTTCTTGTTAAAATAATAACAGAATGCAATATTCTTTCCAAATTAATAAAGTGAAATGTTATCTGAGATGACTGATCAAAATTACCATATTTGCTGGCTTATAAGACTCACTCCCGCCCTTAAAATACACTAGAAAAATGGAGTGCGTCTTGTACTGTATATAGTGGCCTTTAGTGGGCTATTTTGGTAATAACAGGATGCGTCTTATACTCCGGTGCATCTTATATGTCGGCAAATACAGTATTTCTTGTGGTTTTTCATAATTATATTGTATGTTGGTTTTTAAAACACATTCCTCTTCCAGTGTCCCTCTTACTCTGTAAGTTATAGAAATTTGCAAAGAATAATTATAAAATGCCTACTGTTGAAGTTGCATATTGACAATTTAGTTGCTTATTTCTTTCCCTGCAGAAATATGGAAACATTCAGTGGCCTGTTTTCCCTGACATTCATATCTTCTCCTGCAGTCTTGTTGAATTAATTACTTTCTTGCTTGCCTTTCTGTATTTTTTTGTTCACTGCATCCCTCTCCCATTATGTTCACTCCCCCTCCATTCCACATTCAACTTATTTAAATGATCAAAGACTCACTGACCTTGAAAGTTAGTAACCTTATAAAATGAATGGAGTCAAAAGATAGGTAATTTTTCACAGTATTACAAAATTCTTTAAAAATCTCATAACTTCCAACCAAAATTTGCATTTTGATAGATGGTTAGAAGTGCATAGTTCTCACAAGTGCATTAGCTGATTTTCTCCATATGGGAGCAATTCTCATATATTTCAACATTATCTTTAAAAGAGAAAACCAAATACTGAATATTCCTTGGTTGCCTTGTCTGTCCATCCACCTTGGAGACTGTCAGTTATTAGTCAGGGTAGACAAATTATCATTTTAAATTTTTTAAAATTCTTGTGTGCGAAACATTCCTTGAGAAATAGAACTGACATGATGAGTCTACATTACTGAGACAGATTAATTCAAGTGTGCTGCTGTCAAGATTAAAAGATCCTTTGTTCATATATGCTACACATATTGTGTGAGTTTATAGGCAGGTTTGGAGATGCTGCCTGTTAATGAATTCAAACAAATGGAAGGCATCAGTTTGGGAAATAATTTCTTGGCAGTTTAGTATTTACTTATAACAAGCTTCATATTTTGCATTCTTGCTGAAGCTTCAAAGGGTAAACATACAGAAATACTGTATAAGTTTTAATAAAACTGCTACAATGGTTACATTTTTAAATTTCCTATTGCCATCGCATCATTGCTGACTTCAGGTTATTCTGAATTAACAACCTCTGGATAATTCTCTGTTTTATAGCACTTTGATCTTCTTGTAGTTTTGTCTTAATAGATCTCATGGTATTGTGTTTTCTCTCTAATTCTTTTCTTTTGTTTGGTGTTGATCATATTGACAGTGGGAGGGGAAAGAAGATTGGAACTATGATTCTTGTATGCATTTTGAAAGTATCTTATGGGCACTTAATTATATGATGGTGATGCTCTTATAACCAGTCACTCAATTAATATTCTGCTTGTCTGTTGTCTCAGGTCACAAGGTAAGAAATTCTCACCCCCTACTTCTTGGTAATACAGTCAAACCTTGCTTAGTGAGTGACTCACTTAGTGAAAAACTCACACAACGAGCAGGTTTCTCAAAAAGCGATCCGAGTTGCATAATGAAAATTTTCGCTATGCAAGTGGAACTTTTCCTATGGAAAAACTCGCATAATGAGCATTTCTATGGGAAAAACTCACATAACCAAAAAATTTCGCGATGCAAGTTTTTCCATAGAAATTTTTGTTATGTAAGTTTTCCCATAGGAGTTTTCATTATGTGGAAAAAACTTGCACAGCAAAAAACTTGCATAGCGAGCAGCCTCGCAGAACGAATTAAATTAGTTCTGCGAAGTTTGACTGTATTTTCAGATCCATTTCTCTTCTAGTCCCCATGCTTGCTGGAGTGGGAGCCTCTGATACCTGCCAGAAAGTTCCTGGGAAGGGCAAGGCTTCAGTCTTTGAGGTTTGCTGGTATTCATAAATGTTTCTTCCAGCACAGTACTTCTACATATTTGGCACACTAATGAAGTCTGAGCACTTGGTTTTGAAAAGCACTCAACTGTGATGTGTATTCTCTGTTCAGTTAAATTAAAATGTTTGTCACTTTCAACTCTGTTTACACCCCCGAGCAAGATGTTCAGTAACACTGAATACATCTACAGGAATAGCCTGGTTTGCCTATAAGAAATGGTATTCAAAACTAGCTCTGATTAATTTTACAACTGAAAACCTTTACTTGGGCATTGCTTGTTGTTTCATTGAAAAGCAGGCTACTTAAGCTGTTTTCACAAATGCCTCTTTTCTTTGTGCTAATTAGCAGTGTCACTGTCTGAGCAAAGTCATGGGAAACGAGCTTTGTATAAGAGGAGCCCCTGATTTCTCCACAGTGCATTCTGGAATGACTTCTGTTCTTTTTTTATAACTCCTTATACACATCAAGGTGAAAAGATGTGAAACATGTTTTTCTGTGCTCTTCTCATAAGCTTTTTAGTTTTTTAAAAAAGTCCTATAAATTTTACTAAATGCAGAGACGAAAAGACTCATTGGAGAAGATAATTTTAAAAAATTAGTTGACAAAGAAGAATACTTTCAAAATACATTCAGAATACAAAAAAGAGAAGTAGAATAGAGTGGGATAACAAAAGTTCAAAATCACTTGATTACATGCCTCCAAAGATTCACATATGTAACAGGTGATCTCTTTATTGTAGCAGTGTTAATGAATCGAATGAAGGGAGTTGAGATTGTCTTTAATTTATCTGTCTGTCCAAATCCATTTTGTCTTCTGATCTTATATAATAAGTTCTCCATAAAAGCAGTTCCCTACTGACCCAAGTGTCAATATTAAGTCTGTTAAGTTTCTCCCGGTCTCCTTGTTATGTCCTGTTTTGCTGTTATTACAAACAGGGTTAAGATCATTGGGCAGTAGATACTAGTTATCTTTAATAAAGGTAGTCATTATTCAGATGATTACATTTCTTTATACAGTACTTTAGTTTGTAGTCTTTTAAAGTTGCTGAAAGTGAAAGACAGCCAGAAAAGAGGATAGAGTAGACAAGGGGTGCCCATGTGGCTCCTCCCACCAGAAGTGGAAGTAAAACGTGGATGCACAAAAGTCCAGTAGCAGTGAGGACACCATGGGTTGGATTCTACCTGTGGGCTTTAGTTTGGGCACCCCTGGAGTAGACTGAAGGTGAGATGGACAGACTTAATAAAGGAAGCCATGACCTTTAGATTACAAGACTCAGATAGGACTGATAATATTAGGATCTTATGGAGGCTGTGAATTCATAGAGTTGTCATAAATAAAAACAATATGACAGCCAATAACAACAGTAGCAGAAAGTTATTGGGTTGGATCCAAATTAGGTTGGTTGCATTTCTTGTTATGTACTGTCTATAATAATTTCCAATTTATGGTAACCCTATGAATGAGAGATCTCAAAAATGTCCTATCATCAAACCTAGTCATCTCTTGTATTCTCAAGCCTGTTGTTCCCTTGCAGAGTTAATCCATCTCATGTTTGGAAAAGGAAAAGGTGGAAGGCAGCAAGAAAAGAGGAAGACCAAACATGAGATGGCTTGATTAGCTCTAGGACCCACTTGTTTGTCTTCCTGGCAGTCCAGGGTAACTACAGAGTTCTCTTCCAGCATCATATTTCAATCATTTCCCCCCATTTTCCTTACTATCCAGCTTTTGCACCCATGCATGATATTCAGGAATGCAACAGCACGGTCTTAGTCTCCAGTGACACATCTTTACACTTGATTATCTTTTCTAATTACTTCCTTGCTGTAATCCCTGTTTGGATTGATGATTGAGTCAAGGTTCAAAATATTTCACTGACTCTGTTTCTTCATTGTGGCACTTCATTTTCCCAAAATAATTGGCTTCAGTTGACTTGAACTATTGATTCCAGTGAGACTCTTCGTGTTCCAGTTAACGCACAGTACTCTTGATATTTCTATGGACGTTATTATAAAGTTGAGATAGTGTGTGAATCATTTAAATTCCTCAGCAGTAGATTATGCTTTTCTCTCTTTTGTTCTTAAAGTTACAACTGTGGTATCTGTGCCATAATGGATGTAGCAGTTTTAGACCATGTAGATGCCATCTGGGGAATTTTAATTAAGGATGACTCCTTGCAAGAATAGCAATAATTAATATCAGTATAGTGATCCTTATTTGAAATATGTCAACAGCCATCTATGTACTGGTCTGCACTGTATGGGAAGCAGGAAGTGGGAATGTTTTAGATTATAGCCCACGTGTTCCATCTTGAGCAAAGATGTATTAATCCTTTGGTGTTTGTGCCTGTATTTGAAAGCAGCAATCATGTCTGACTGAAAAAGGGATTGAGAGAGAAGATGGAAGGTACTGGGCCATATATTAAAGTTATATAGTATTTTTCATAATGAACAGCTTGAAACAAAGAGTTCAGGGAGTGTTAAGGTCGAATATTGGTCACTTGGAAGAACTGATGGAGTGGCTCTGTAATCCTACTTTTTACAACAGTAACTGAGGAAGAAACAGCAGCATGAATAATTCAGGATGCCAAGGGTGCCCAAACTACCGCCTGGGGGCTGGATCCAGCCCCCAATGCCAATTCATCCGGCCCATGCCACCCTCGTTGCTTCCAGAAGCAAAATGCGCCTACAGGCGCGTTTTACTTCCGCTGAAGTAATTGGTGTCGGGGGCCAGATCCAGCATCCAGGCCATAGTTTGGGCACCTCTGAACCATGTGACTGGCCCATGGCCTGAAAAGTTTGGGCACCCTTGCAGTATGCAATAGTTTTAGGGATTTAAGAGTCAATTACCCTTTAATTTTTAATTTGTTGTGGTTGATATGATATGCTGTAAATCGCCCTGGGTCCCTTCGGGGAGGAGGGCGATGGACAAATACGACTAAATAAACAAACAAACAAACAAACAAATAATTTTTTTTGTCTCTCAGATTTCATCTTGGAGGGCCCAGATTAAACTTTTTCAAATTCTTTTTCTTGGTAGAACAGTTCTTAAAATTATTATTTTTATTCCTCATAGGGTTTCAAAAATAATTATTACTAGGAGGTAGGAGATAGGCTTCTAAAAAGAAGTGGTTTTAGTTTGGAAAAGGATTTAGCCTGTTCCATCTATCTGTGATTGATTTCAGTTCCCTCATAGTACCTGAGAAGTATGTGGTCATTTTTACGGAAGTGTTGCAGTCATATTGTAATGCAGTAAGTATTCTGTATTTTTAACCTCAGTTACCAATGATGAATGGAAAAGGTCTGTAATGTAACTCTTATGAGATAACCACAAAACAGCTCTTCCCTTTCTTCGCCTCACCCCAGTAATGGTGTGGGTGGAATTACTATTCACTGTAGTCCTTGAATTCACCTTTCCTTTAAAGAGGCAGATTGCCTAGGAATCAGTCTTTGAGTGCTCTTATGCATTCCATTGTTGCATTGCTGCAAGACAGTCTTTCAACCTGACAATGTGTACTTACCTTTTATATATGGTGCTTCTCAAAGTTTGAGAATTCAGGAATGGTGGTTTGTGAATGTGTAGACCTCTTAAAGTTTGAGCTCTCCGGAAGGGAAACAGCAAATGTATGAACAAGACATAGAGAAGGGCCTGTTTTGTGGGAGATTGGCAGTGTGGGCATTAGAATTAATATTTCTAATATTAAATATATATATCTCTCTCTCTCACACACACACACACACACACACACGCGCACGCACGCACAGACCAAACGGTGCAGATGCAATTTTATTCCTATCAACCAGAGGCTCATTCGTAGTGTTCTTGTCACTAGGCATCAAACTGATTCTTGATGGCCAGGTCTTTTCCACCCAGTGTTTTACTGTAGCCTTACTGTCCCAATAGCAAAGAAAGCAAGGGTATTTGGTGTAACCTCCTTGCTGGCCCAGCAAAACATTTACCATTTTCAAATCAACACACGTCACCCATCCATGATGTGTGTAATCCAGTCTATCCAGAATGGTCTTTATATGCCATACTCTTCTTTCATTTGTACGGAGTGTCCTATTGGGATTGAACCATTGTGCAACAACACATTTTAAACTTTTACTACTCCCGATAAAAAGTCTCCATTCACTGGAATCATATGCGGGCAGTCCTATATGGAGAAGAAGCCTTTTAACATCATTACAATAAACAAGTAGACCATCAGATTGGAAGTACTTTCGCAGTGCTGCTTCTCTGTTATGATAAAAGGAGACACTAGTGCCAGGTTTGAGTAGTCCTTTCTCTTTCAGCCTGGAAGCCAACAATTCTGCAGACTGTTTGGCAAATACAAATCTCTTACCAGATCATTCAATTCAGGTTGACTAAACAGACTAACAGTACTGTATCTCCATCAGATGGCGTATAGGTTGGAGCATCATTATCCTCATCATGTGTAGTAGAACCGGATGAACTGTGGGATTCAACATCAATCTCTGGTAGCTCTGTATATACAGGCGCAGGTATTTCCTCATAGTGTCCAACTGGTCGTTTGGCAGACAGGATATCGGAATATTGTATATTGTATGTGTCTGTTCTTTTTATTGAAACCTTTGACATTGACAAAGCAAAAGTAGCAGTCTTCCACATGGTTCCTTGGTTCTCTCCAAACCATCGGCACACCAAACTTCAGCTTAGAATTCATTCCTTTAGACCATGACCGCAATGTTTCGACACAGGTTTTGCACACTGTATGAGGAGCCCAACGTTTGTCTTGGTCTCCCAGTGGTACTTTAAAGTAGGCAAGATACACCCTCTTGACAAAGGTAGTGATGTTGCACCTTTGATCCCGCAAGGTGAAGCTGCCACAGATGTAACAGAAGATATCTGCGTCATTACGGCATTTCCTTCTTTCCGATGTTGTGTCCATTGTTAGATCACAAACTGCACTAAAATATATATACATAAATAAGCTTATCTACATCACATCACATTACAATCACTAATTTTATCACTATAATTCTATAACTGACTCACACAACATGCAGTCAGGAATGACAATTGGGTTGGCCAATAGCATAAAAATGTGATGTGATAGAGCAAATCTGAGATCATATTTGTAATCAGCAGCCTGAAATTAGTATAAAACAACTGCAAAAGCTCATGCCAGGAAAAAAATTGTTTTGTATAGCTGTGTTATGCATATATGCATCATATGGCTTAGAGATAAAAGTCACTGATTCCACTGCCCTAACTTTGTTATGAAAGCTTTGTTTTTGTTAAATAAATTTTGTGTCAGAAATTACTCTAGGTCGAAAGGAGTTTTGCTGGAGAAACTCCACTCAGGGATGCCCAAATGAGGCTCCTTTCATGTCCTCAAGATCCATCATGCAGCACTCTGGTATCGAACCCTCACCTTCCAGTCTTCAAGCTCAGTGTCTTAACCACCACAGTGCTAATAATGGCAGTTTCAGAAATACATCTCCAAAAGGTGCTCTTCCTGGATTGAGCTGTACAGTAATACTGTTTTGTTATACTTTTCAGAATTGATTTTTTAAATAGAATAAAATAAAAAGCCATTTGGTCCTGAATATTTTTTACTTTAGCGTTTCTTCCACCATTTCCCCTTTACAAGGCCACTTACAACATAAATTTTAAAACAGATGCACTTAAAATACAATAATTTATAGTCTTAAAGTACTTGGATAAATTATCATATAAAAATAATGTATTAATAAATTTACAAGCCATTTTAAATAGGAACAACATCAAACCACTCAAAGACCCTTTCTCATCAATCAGAGTTAATTGAATGATCCTTTTGAAGTTTTGTGTCAGAGAACATCTTCAGCTGAGCTCATTCTTGAAGATACTTTTACAACCCACTTTAAAATTAGGAATGCAGGAATACGTGAAACAAGATCATTCGGGCTATATATCAAGAGAGGTTGATACAGTTCGAGCAACAGTGTCTTTCTGGAATTGACATAAAAGGGCCATCGAAGTAGATCACTACCTAACATTAAATGGAGATTTCCTGCTTCTCAGCAGGAATGTTGCTCAGATCTCAAGATCAAAGCCCAGTCTTATCAGGTATAGGCTGGCCTAGGTAAACAGGAGAGTTAATAGCTAGTGAGTAAACTTTTCCACTTTTGGATATCTAAAGGCTGGATTTAAGAATTGGAATGCAGCCTCCTCCATATGGGTTGTGCTATCAGAGTTTCTACAGTTTGCTTTTTTATGCACATGAAACAAGTGTTCATTTAATTCCAGACAGGTCTTGCTATAGATGTGATTTCTGTGGAAGCTGGGGCTGATTCTACCCACAGGTATTTTTAGAGAAATTCCACTGGGACATGTATGTGTGTTGAAGGATTTTGGGAATGTACATTAAGACTACAGCGGTATTCATACATATGTGGGAGTAAATACTGCTGAACTCATAAGGAGTAACTTTTGAGTAAAGATGGCCAGAAGTGTGAATATTCACTAAGCCCTCTTCCCTATATGCATCTTTCAACTCAGCAGTCTTGATGATACCTTCCCTAGAACTTCATTCAATATCCTCTTGTTACTACTACAAACATATACACCTAGAGACATTTTTTCATTAATGATGTAGTGCTGTCAACTCCATTCTAACTTTTGGCAATCCAGATATCTAAGCTACTGATTCAGCATATTGTTGGACCACAGAATATGATTCTGATAGTTGTAGTCTAAAGAACATCTCAGTAGCCTTGGTTTAACAGTATGACTAGTTTAACAGTATGACTTTAAAAAATACTGTACAACTATCATAGTTATCTGGGTTGAAATGCTTACTAAATTGTCTTGAGAGAAATAGAAGCATTCGAGCTGTTCCTTCTATTTTGAACAGATCTAGTTAAATAGTAAATATTGCAACCTGCTACTTACTAGTAAGATGGAATATCCAATTAAAAAGCTATAAGCTGGGAAGAAGACTAATGGATGGAGGGTTGCTGCTCTTTTATTTTCAGGGGATCATTTTTAATGCACAGGGAACATAAGCACAAAACATAGCAGTATTTCTTTCCTTCATACCTTGTAATATGGTAGGTGTTGAAGGCAACCATCATTGTAGATAAAACTTTCTTTCCCTTGTCTAGTGATGACATGCACCCCAGAACACTGGGAAACACTCTTTATAAAGTATATACTCACGTATAAGCCGAGTTTTTTAGCCCCAAAAAGGATACATGGCTTATACTTAGGTCAGTGACCACAAGGGTCCCAAGACCATGCCGGATTGAAATGCGCCAATAATGTAATGAATTTTACCTTATTTTCGTGTATTTTGATTATTGAAACTAATTAGCAGCTGCTGCATTTACCACCCATATCGATCTATTTTCCTGGGTTTTCAGGTCAAAATTAGGTACCTCAGCTTATATTTGGGTTGGCTTATACTCGAGTATATGCGGGTCTTATTTCTTTGTACAATTTATGTGAAAGCAATGAGAGGCAGTGTGGAGAAAGGCTGTCAAGAAATCTTAGTTAATTGTCTTATTACTTTTGGAATGGTAGCTCTATCTAGAACATTAAGAAAGTGTCATGGACAGAGCTTGGAAACTTGATGTTTAAAATGGATTCATTACATACCTTTTAGAGTTCCAAAGTGTAGTGTGTTAGTATTATGGAAGGAGAGGCTGCATTAGCTGGCTGGTTCGCTCAGTGAGTTACGGGTAGGTGTCTTGCTGTGGAGGTAGAAGTTGGGATTTCAGGGGGAAAGCCAGCTGTAACTTTCGGTGAGCTGCACAGTCCCAGGGTAACCACAGAAGAGAATGGTGTGAAGAAACTGAAAAATTAAAGCAGGAGTCCGGGACAGGCTCCCTCAGACAGCTTCTTGGGCCAGATGGCCATTTTACCCTTCCTCCACCACATAGCACTTCCTGGCTTGGTAGAGGCGGTGAGAGGCCACATGAAATGGCGCTATGGGCCACATCTAGCCCACAGGCTGTAGGTTGAGAATCCCTGAATTAAAGGAACATAGAGCTTTGAAATTCATTTAGAAATATTAATGATTCTTTGTGAATGACTGAATTAGAAGGCAGGGGCCAGCATAAATAAATAAATAAAATAAATAAGGAAAATTTGACATCTATGGATCTCTTGTCAGAATGGACATCAGTGCAAGAGGTAATCAATACCTATAGCTTTTCTGTTGTTAGACAGGGCATCAAAGCCAAGTTTGCTTTCTTACCTAGTTATGCAAATATAGGAAATATTATGGCTGTTTGAGGGAGAGGGTTGGACAATGCCAGTGGGTTGACTATGTATCTCAGTGGTTTAGGTATTTAACTGTAGAGTCAGAGGTTGGGAGTTTGATTCTGCTCTGTACCTCCTGGGAGAAAAGCCAGCCTGTGTAGTTATAGACAAGCTGCACAGTCCCAAGACATGCCCCAGAAGAAGGGAGTGGTAGAACACTTTTAGGTAGTGTTCTCTAACTAGAAAGCCTTGGAACCAGGTCTCCATAAGTCAGAATTGACTTGATGGCAAGCAGTCATTATTAAAGTGGATTAAAGATGTTTATTTGGAAGGGCTGGAATGGATCCTTAAGGTATAAGGAGGGCTTAGAAATGTAATTAGATGGCTCAGTCTGACTCCAGAGAGGTAGACTGTGAGGGGTCTGTGTCCAGCGGTTTTCTCTAAGGAGGATATCTTTTCCAGCTGCTGTCCCTGATTCTTGAAAAAATGCATTCTGTGTATGTCAATAACCTGTTGACTTAATGCTAAGATGTGAGTACCAGATAGATACATTTAGTTTTCTAAGGTGAGTACTTGAATTGCCTTAGACCATGGGCAGGCAACCTATGGCCCATGGGCCAGATCTGGCCTGCAGCTCCAAATTATCAGGGCCTCGCTCTCACTCCACCATCGCCACCGGAAATGCCCCCCCCCGACACGTTTATGGCAGTGTGGACGTGTTTATGACTGTTGTGTTTATGACACTTGTGGACACATTTACAGCACTGTTTACGGCATGGGGACCACCAGTCCGGCCCCCTCAACTGTCTGAGGGAGCATGACCCATGGCCCTACTTTAAAAGATTGCCGACCCCTGCCTTAGACCATCACTATACAGTATTTTACTCCAAAAAGGAAACTTTTTGTAACTTTTACCTTTGCTGTTCAACCCCCCCCTTTTTTTTTAAATAAAATACAAAAATCTCTTGAAGAAGCTACCTGGATTTTTTTTTTTTTTTTGCTAAGAATCAAAGCAGATTATTTAAAAGAAATCAAGAAGGGCAGAAGATTGTGGTAGTCACGAGAGGAGCCAGACTTACAGACATCCTGAGACACTGCAAAAAAAGTAATATTTTTACATGTAATGAGAAATCATGGTGGCTGCAGGCTGTAGCAATAATTTGCATATTAATTCTACTATACTTCATTCATATACTGCATCATAGACATCTCTCAAGTTCCTCATATTCTCAGAAGAAATATTTAGTTTCGGCTTTCCTTTTCTGATTCTAATATTTACTTAATGGAAGGAAAAATAGGTTTCTTACCTGCTTTTGTTTCATTCCCCTTGTGGGCTAGCCATCCTGCCCTTCTTAGTAACCATTTTGTTTTAACTGGTATAGTTTGCAGCTACCATGAAATGCTGCTTTCCTGTTGCTCATGATCATCCAGAGAGCTTAAAAGGAAGAACTTTAGATGGGGTATGGATACCCCTGTGTGTAGTAGTGTGCAGGAATTTATCTTTTTTAACTGTTATATTTGTAGAACATCCCATTTTCTCTTGTCTGTATTGTTGCTTCATTGATACAGCCTCTCCTCTATCTTCTTTATACAAAGGTTGCAACAAACTTGTGCTCAATAACATTTAAATAAACATATGAGGAAGTTATTTTTGGCCTCATGAGCATTAACATTTGCTTCTTGAAACTCCTTACAAGTTGGTGTCGAAGAGTCATCAAAATTCTTTAGTTGAAGCAAATATTTGGCTGTCCTGTTGAATCTTTCCACAGCCTGAGATGCATAAAATGTGATATTATATTTATGTCAAGAATTCATCCTAATTATCTGCTTAAATGGCTGTCTGGTTCCTTTGGGAGAATCAATGCAAGGCATTTTCTTTGTAGAACAAGCTATGGAGAAGTCCCTGTTGGCTGAGTGCTTTGGGGGAAATTAGTGGTGAAGAGATAGCAAATTATGAAAGTTCTTAAAGCTTCCCGGTTTCTGTCATTAAAGCAGGTTTTAACATCTAGCATTCGAGGACTGAAAGTACAAACTGTTGCTTCACTTAAAGGGGCAGTTTTACAGTGGTCTCGAGAATTTTATGCAGTCTTAGGTAAAGGTTGCCCTTGCTCAAAAGCCTGTCCTATCAGACACAGTGCTCTGTTTATAGCCAAAGAGCCAGCGCTGTCTGTGGCTGCAGATGTTTCCATGGACATGTGGCAGGCATGACTAAACAGTGCACAGAACGCTATTACCTCTCCATCTACTTGCAATTTCTTGCTTTTGAACTGCTAGGTTGGCAGGAGTTGGGACAGATGGGAGCTCACTCAGCACTCAGGTCTTGAACTGCTAATCTGCTGATCTTCCAGTCATCAAGTTCAGTGTCTTAACCACTAAGCCACCACAGTCCCTTATGCAGCCTTAGACATCAATATTTAGAAATTTTCATTTACATGAAAAAATTGTATATTTTGCAAGTTGTTCTCTATCTTTTTAATGGCTAGATGACTTCACTCTTCTTGGATGCACATCTTAACATGGCGAATGGATTGTGAATGTGTTGTTGAAGCTGAGAGCAATGCCATCAGGAGGCCAGACTCTATTATGAGCCTAGACCTCTAGCAGGGGTACAGGAAGCAAATGGTCACTACTGAGATACCAGACAAAGATGCATCCATGCTCTTCAAGGGTAATAGCCACATCAGGATAGAAGAATGAACAATTTCAGTGGGAATGGACAGCAGTCATAGCTGAAAGTGACTTGTGGAGGAGGCAGCAGTGGTGACACTCAAACTAACTTTTGTAATTACTGCACGGGAAGTACAGTGATAAACCACTGCTGAACTTTTCTTACCTTGAAAACTTTATGATGGGGCAGTCTAAAATGAAAGAAGAGACAGTGCTGGAAGATGAGACTCCTAGTTTTTGTAATGAGTTTGATTCCAAAAAGGGAGGCACACTCTAAATTATATTTCAACATTATGGTGTCTGGTATTTGATATTCTTTTAACATTTTTAGGGAAAATGAAAGTATTATTTGCCTTAGTTCTAATAAAGCTATAAATTAAATCCTTAACGTTCACTGGAGAAGGAGTTGCTGATGGGTAATTCCGTGTCAGTTCAACCAGGCTATCTCACCCAACATCTCAGATTTTGGTGAAACTTGGCTTATTTGTTCTACCCACAAAGATAAGTACCCATGCCAAATTTTAACACTCTAGCTCACTTCGTTTCCATTTTATAGGCTTTTGAAGTTTTGTATTTTTGGCAATTGTAACCAACGGATGTCGCGAAATGAAGGTTGCTGACATTTTGAAAATAATTTATAACTTTTTTATTTACCATCCAATCTTGATGAAAGTTTGTAGTCTTTTTCTTCAGAAAATGAGGATTCTAGAAAAAAATACATAATACCTCTAAGAAAACCTACTAAGTCTGAAAAAATATTTTCGTTTACATCTTTGTATTTTTTAAAAACCAAAACATAGGTCAGCGTAAAATTCCATATCACAGAAAGGGTATGTGATAATCACAAAATCTTTTTTTCAAAATGATCCTTACTAAATGGGCTATCAAATGCAGAAAAAAAATTGATGGGGTTTTGATACCTTTGTTGTGTTTCATTATGTTATATATTAGTTTTTCAAATTGTTTTATTCACCGATTTTACTGAGTAATAAGGATTTTAAGGGATTAAAATTCTCTAGATTTAGACTATTATGAAGATTGGACACCTATTTTATCATCAGTTGATAACATAATATTTTAACCAGAATTGTCTTCTTCAATAACTTAATTTTAGACTAACTCAACAACATAAAGAAACGATAAGGTCTGGAAACTTACCAATGTATTTGATATTTCCAATATTTACATTCTTCAACTTCTACAGTAACAAATTTAATGGAGGTTTGACATTTTCTCTTCAATTGACCTCATACATTTTTCAGAAAACCTGTAGGTCCTTCCAGTTGAAGTGTCAGGAGTACAATTGAGAGTACATGAGGTATAGGCACAGCGCAAATGTCCTCTCGCTTAGGCCAATAAAATGATGGGGATGGCCCTGCAGGATGTAAAAACTGAACTGTCACATCACCTTCTTCTTTGTTCACTTCAGTTATGATTCTAAAGTACCATAGATTGTCATATTTACAAGCCACATAGCACGATGCGTTCAAATTTTCTTCTCTCACAAATGATGTTAATTTGTTCTTTAAGTCAAACATGAGGGCGGGTTTCTTGTCAGTACCGATCCTTCTTGATTCCAAGTTCCCCAAACAGTCTATTGGCTTAAATTTATGGAAACTTCTGGTTCCTGGAACTGTTTGTATGTCTACAAAGCGTTTCTCCAAGTCAGAGCGTATCTTCGACATGTCATCTTTAGAAATAAAATAAAAATTAACTTTCGTAATTTTTGATTTACAAAACTCGAACAAATGTAATGGAGACAGTATTTGATTTTCAAGAGGTCGCTGTAGACTTTCCTTTCTTGCTAATCTTTTCACAGTACCCCCAATCCCATCACATTCAGTTTTCCTGTGACTAGTCGCAAAAAATGACCACTGGGCCTTGAATTTAAAATCTTTTTCATGCATTTATTTTTATATTGGCCTGCACAGCCATCACTGAAGTAGTGGATCTCTGTTACATGTGAATACTGTTCTTTAATGAATTCTGTTACTATTTCTTCGATTTTGTAGACCATAGAAACATCATGTTTCATGTCATCAGATATAACACAGAGAGACGAGACTAATCTTTCACCTGTTACACTGCTTAGGTTAATTATAATAGGATGCACAGTGCAGGAGTCTGATGTCCAGTGGTATCCCTGGGCTTCATCCTGGATAGTGAAAGAGTAATTTTCACTAAAATCCATTGATACTGCAGCAATGTTTGTATCAGATGATTCCTTCAGTGTTTTAAAAAACTGTGATTGTGACTTTGCTATGAAAGAGTGGGGAACAAGTTTTTCCAATTTAGATGACAGGTCTTCTATGTAGTCTTCAATTTTTGCTGTTTGTCTTATCATTTGCGTTCTATCAGTTGAAATCCACTGATTAAATTCAATGGTGTCATCTTCGTCAAAATCTTCAAATTTTGCTAGTAAAAAACTTGTCAGATTTCCTTTTGGTGGGCAAAGGTTACAATGTCTTAACATACACTCACGACTTGGGTTTTCACATACCAACATTTTTGTTAGGTCTTTGTAGCTTTCTTCCAAATGTGCAGCATGAATTAATAAAATGACATTCTGAACAGGCCAATAGACTGTTTGGGGAACTTGGAAGCAAGAAGGATCAGTACTGACGAGAAACCCACCCTCACGTTTGACTTAAAGAACAAATTAACATCATTTGTGAGAGAAGAAAATTTGAACGCATCGTGCTATGTGGCTTGTAAATATGACAATCTATGGTACTTTGGAATCATAACTGAAGTGAACAAAGAAGAAGGTGATGTGACAGTTCAGTTTTTACATCCTGCAGGGCCATCCCCATCATTTTATTGGCCTAAGCGAGAGGACATTTGTGCTGTGCCTATACCGCATGTACTCTCAATTGTTGATCCTCCTGACACTTCAACTGGAAGGACCTACAGGTTTTCTGAAAAATGTATGAGGTCAATTGAAGAGAAAATGTCAAACCTCCATTAAATTTGTTACTGTAGAAGTTGAAGAATGTAAATATTGGAAATATCAAATACATTGGTAAGTTTCCAGACCTTATCGTTTCTTTATGTTGTTGAGTTAGTCTAAAATTAAGTTATTGAAGAAGACAATTCTGGTTAAAATATTATGTTATCAACTGATGATAAAATAGGTGTCCAATCTTCATAATAGTCTAAACCTAGAGAATTTTAATCCCTTAAAATCCTTATTACTCAGTAAAATCGGTGAATAAAACAATTTGAAAAACTAATATATAACATAATGAAACACAACAAAGGTATCAAAACCCCATCAATTTTTTTTCTGCATTTGATAGCCCATTTAGTAAGGATCATTTTGAAAAAAAGATTTTGTGATTATCACATACCCTTTCTGTGATATGGAATTTTACGCTGACCTATGTTTTGGTTTTTAAAAAATACAAAGATGTAAACGAAAATATTTTTTCAGACTTAGTAGGTTTTCTTAGAGGTATTATGTATTTTTTTCTAGAATCCTCATTTTCTGAAGAAAAAGACTACAAACTTTCATCAAGATTGGATGGTAAATAAAAAAGTTATAAATTATTTTCAAAATGTCAGCAACCTTCATTTCGCGACATCCGTTGGTTACAATTGCCAAAAATACAAAACTTCAAAAGCCTATAAAATGGAAACGAAGTGAGCTAGAGTGTTAAAATTTGGCATGGGCACTTATCTTTGTGGGTAGAACAAATAAGCCAAGTTTCACCAAAATCTGAGATGTTGGGTGAGAAAGTTAATTTTTTTTGGTTGAATTGATATGGAATGACCCCTATTTATCAAATTGTATGATAATTTGTCTTTTTTGAACTTGGGAGCAGAACAAATTGAAAATTATTTCACTTCATGGTGAAAGATTAGAGACGTAAAGATGTATGTTGCATGTTTACAATATTAAAAAAAGAAAGGCTGGCAGTTTTTGCCTTCACAAAGTGGTTTTCATTATTTTGTGTGATAAAACACTTTTACTGAAAAAAGGTCTGTAACACTGTGAGGTACTTTATAGCCTAGCTTTGTTGTTGTTGTTCAGTCGCACAGTCGATTCTGACCCTCTGCGACCCCATGGACCACCGTCCGCCAGGCACTCCTGTCCTCCACCATCCCCCTCAACTCGCTCAGCTCTGCACCCACCGTCTCCACAACACCATCTAGCCATCTCATCCTGGGCCTTCCCCTTCCTCTTTTGCCCTCGACCCTTCCAAGCATCAAAGCTTTCTCAAGTGAATCCTCTCTTCTCATTTGATGTCCAAAGTACTTTAGCTTCATTTTTATTATTTGACCTTCTAATGAGCAGTCAGGGATGATTTCTTCTAAGATTGACCTATTTGTTCTCCTCGCTGTCCATGGGACTCTCAAAACTCTCCTCCAACACCACGTCTCAAAGGCGTCTATTCTTCTGCGTTCAGCTTTCCTAATGGTCCAGCTCTCACAACCATACATTGCCACAGGGAATACCATTGCTTTGACTATGCGAATTTTTGTTTTCAATGTGATGTCTCTACTTTTCACTATGTTCCCCAGGTTTCTCATCGCTTGCCTCCCAAGAATCAGTCGCCTTTTTATTTCATGGCTGCAATCACCATCTGCAGTGAGCTTTGATCCTAAGAAAGTAAAGTCTGTCACTGCTTCTACTTCTTCCCCATCTATTTTCCAGGGAGTGATAGGGCCTGTTGCCATTATCTTGGTTTTTTTGATATTGAGTCTCAAGCCAGCTTTTTCACTTTCTTCTTTCAACCTAATCAGGAGCCTCTTTAGGTCCTCCTCACTTTCTGCCATTAGGGTGGTATCATCTGCATATCTCAAATTGTTGATATTTCTTCCAGCAATTTTGATCCCAAATTGTGATTCCTCCATCCCTGCATTGCGCATTATGTGTTCTGTGTATAAATTGAATAAACATGGTGACAAAATGCAGCCTTGTCTTACTCCTTTTCCTATTTCAAACCACTCCGTCATTCCACTTTCTGTCCTAACTGTTGCCTCTTGATTCATGTACAGATTTCTCATGAGGCCTATAAGATGTTCCGGTATTCCCATCTCTTTAATTACTTGCCACATCTTGTTGTGGTCGACACAATCAAAAGCCTTCGTGTAATCAATGAAACAGAAGTAGACTTGTTTCTGATATTCCTTTGTTTTTTCCATGATCCATCTTATGTTGGCGATGTGATCTCTAGTCCCCCTGCCTCTTCTGAAACCCGCCTGCACTTCTGGTAATTCTCTCTCCACATACTGTTGCAGTCTATCCTGTATTATCTTGAGCAGCACCTTGCTAGCGTGAGGAATGAGCGCAATTGTTCGATAATTTGAACATTCTTTGGCATTACCCTTTTTGGGGAGTGGAACGTATACAGATCTTTTCCAATTCTGTGGCCATTGTTTTGTTTTCCAAATCTGCTGGCATACAGAGTGCAATAATTTGATTCCATCATCTTGTAGGGCTTTGAAAAGTTCAACTTGGATACCATCAACTCCACTGGCTTTGTTGTTTGCAGTGTTTTTTAGGGCCTTTCTGACTTCACTCTCTAGAATGTCTGGCTCATGTTCAATGTTCTCATCATTGTGATTATCAGGGGTGTTGAGGTCCTTTTTGTAGAGTGCCTCTGTGTACTCTTTCCATCTTTTCTTAATCTCTTCTGCATCAGCTAACTCCCTGCCATCTTTGTCTTTTATCATGGTCATTTTTGCTTTAAATGTTCCCTTGAGTTCCCCAATTTTTTTGAAAAGATCTCTAGTCCTACCCCTGATATTGTTTTCCTCTATTTCTTTGCACTGTTTGTTCAGGTAGGTTTCCTTATCTCTCCTTGCTTTCCTTTGAAATTCTGTATTCAAGTGATTGTATTTTTCCTTTCCTCCTTGGCATTTTGCATCCCTTCTGTCCTCTGCTATTTTAAGAGCCTCATCGGTCAACCACTTAGCTTTCTTACACTTCTTTTCTTTTGGTATGGTTTTCCTTGCTGCCTCCTGCATGATGTCCCGCATCTCTGTCCATAATTCTTCTGGCACTCTGTCTATCTGGTCCAAGCCATTAAATCTATTCCACACCTCCACTGAGTATTCCCAAGGAATGTTTTCTAGGTCATATCTTTCTGGCCTAATTGTTTTTCCTATTTTCTTTAGTCTAAGCCTGAATTTTGCAATCAGTAGGTTGTGATCTGAGCCACAATCTGCTCCTGGTCTTGTTTTTGCTGATTGTATGGAAGTTCTCCATCTTTGACTGTAGAGTATGTAATCAATCTGGTTTCGATGTTGGCCATCTGGTGATGTCCATGTGTAAAGTCTCCTCTTGTGTTGCTGGAAGAGAGTGTTTGCTATGACCAGTGCGTTATCTTGGCAGAACTCTATCAGTCTTTGGCCTGCTTCATTCTGTGTTCCAAGACCAAACTTGCCTGTTATTCCATTTACTTTTTGATTTCCTACTTTGGCATTCCAGTCTCCTATGATAATGTTTACATCATTTCTTGGTGTCTGTTCTATGAAGTGTTTTTCAGATGTACTAGCTAAGAAACAGAAATTAGCTCAGAGATACACAGAGACTCAATCGCTAGTGTCAGGTGAATAGGTTTGGTGTGTGGGTTTAAGTTCCAGCATTATGGTGTCTTTGAATGTATTTCTGACTTGTAAATCAATACCAGCCATTTGTTCCTTTGAAAAGGGTTACATCTGATGATAGTGTTTTGAAAGCTGTCTATAACTTTTCTACTGGTTGGTCTAGACACTTTCAGCATGTCACTATGCAAAGAGGTCAGTATTCCTCGCCCTTGAGACTGCAGAAAGATGGGTCAGTAGGTTTTAGAAGTACATCTGAAAAACCAATTCAGGAGTTGGTTCATGTATTCTATGTACAGTAGAACCTCAGTTAACAAACGGCTCTGTTAACATAAAAAACGAATAACAAAACGAAATCCATAGACAATAGTGGCTCGGTTTATGGAATTTTTTTCAGAATGGATTGATTGGTTTTCAGTGCATCCCTATGGGAAATTGTATCCAATGCATTCCTATGGGAAATTCAGTTAATGTAATTTTTGCTGTAAGAATGATTATGATATGTGAAAAATGGATACTAGAGAAACAATTGATGTAATATGAAATGAGTTAAGTTTATACTGTGTATATATATATATATATCTTTCTTTTGTGTTCTGTATTCTTTTATGTTTTACATTGTTTAATGTATCTTGAAAAGTATCTTGAAAAGTAGTGAGAATCATATAATTACTCTTAAACCATGGTTGAAACGTAGCTCCCCCTGGGCTTCTGTGATGTCAAATGGCAGTTGGGATCTTGGTGACCACCTCCTTCCTGCTCTTGCCCCAGATTGGGGGGGGGGGGAGGTGGCATGATGTTTCACTGACCTCCCCCTGGGCCTCTGCGATGTCAAATGGCATCCCCTTTGTATCCCAAGTACAAAATCTAACATATTTTTAGTGCTTCTTTTCTCATGGCATGTAAACCTGGCTGGCCACGTCTCCCTCTGGTAGTATGCTCATAGATACTAATCTAAGAGGGATAGAAGAATTATCTCTTACCATCTTATTAATCATTTGGCATGCTGCTCTTTTAGCCAGAGTTGCTTCTCCATGAGGAGTGTGTGGAGTGTTGGTGGCTAAGGATTAATCTAGCCTACAGTGAGGCAGCCATCGAAAGTGCTGTAAATGCACTGGGAGTGTGGAAAACATGAAGAAAACACACTGGAAGCAGGGAAAACACAAAGAAAAACCACTAAAAATGCACCAAACCCCCATGAAAGCCACCAAAAATGTGCCGCCCTCATTCCCACCATCAGGGGAAGCAGCGAAAACATCTGAAAATGTGCTGTGAATGCACCCGCTGCTGCCTCCTCCTGCAGGCACATCTGTCTGAGGGGGCATGGTCAAGCCTGCGGCGTGAAAAGGTTGTGAACCTCTACTCTATATAATACAAAACAATAATAGGATTCATGACTGAGTTTGCGTTGGGTGAAACACATGAAGAAGAGTGAACTTTCTTAATGAGTATACAGAACAGAAGAAGCATAATGATCAAAATAAGTTTTTACTTCAGATTAAATGGCAAATTTTATTTGAGGCATTACACAGGTTTAGTGTGAGAGATGAAATCAGTGGCCACAATCCTGTCACTTAGTGTAATAAATTGCATTACAGTAGTCCCATTAAATCAGTAGAGATTCAAGAGCCTAAGGAATAGGATTTTGGCCAGGACCACAGAATGATATCTAACATAACGGTAGTAGCAAATTGCCACTAATTAAAGAGTTCTTATTTTGACTTGAACAAATTCTTTTCACGTGCAGTCATGCACAACCTCAAATTGACAAAGGAACTTTTAGATTAGAAGTTTATAGCAATCATTCCCGAAAAAGTGATTTCTGGTTTTAAACTTGAATCATGTGAATTCAAAATAACATTTCATGGTATCAACTATAAAAACTTCCATGCAAACTGTGGAAAGTGTTTTTAAGTTGTAATAATGCTTGTAGAAAATACTGATGATGAAACAGTACTTAGTGTTAGCTGAATTAAAATTGCTACATCATTAAAAGCTTTTGAAGCCTGAGAGGCTAAAAATGAAAACTACTTTATGGTGAAAAGATTGTATTGTAGGCTCCAGCTAAGCCTCAGAGGGGGAAAGCATTCATAAGGGGGGGAAGGGGTTATCTACACTTTCTCTTATGTGGGCATGCTCTAGGCTTCACTTTGAGGAGGACAGGAAGAACCTTGATTGACAGTCTTAAGAGATAGGTAAGTACACTCAGATTTGTATAGATTTCCTTTTACTGTCAGTGGGAATGCTTGCATGGAGACAGGAGCCATTCTATATTCTCTTGACAGTGGATTGAAGTTTAAAAGGGAAAAGTATTCATTAAGAAGAAATTTGTTCAATAGAAGTATACATATTGGTGAAATTCCCGTTTAATTGACAGCCGAAGTTGGTTGCTGATGCTTTTCGTCATGCTCTGTGGCAGCACACATTATACTCCCTTAATGATTTTTTCCAAAAGTGCTTTGGAAAAGTGCTTAGGTTGCTCTTTTCTATTGTGCAAATAGCTTTTGGCCAGTTTGGAGGGGAGAAAATGACACAATATTTTAGGAGTCGAATACTGCAGTGAATAATACATGAATGTGGGCAAACCTGGCTGCTTTTCTTCAGTTGATCACCACTTCTGTGGCTTTTAATGCCAGCTTACATGTTTATATAATTCACCGCATATCCAAAGTTGTGCTCTCTCTCCCCTTTAGCTGTGTCCTCATAAATAGTTGATCAGTAGAGCTTTCTTCTTGCAACTAAATTTGCTTAATAGCTGCTATTTTTAGGAGATGAATATGGAGGAGCAGAAAAATCATTTTCCCTGGAGCCTTGTTTTTATTTGACTTTCCATAAAAACAACAGTGCTCTGAAATTCAGAGTGCCCTTTGATGCTCTTGATATACAGTACTCAGATTTGTTTAAAAACAATAGCACAACACTTTAGTTTGTTAAATCAAGGAAGAGTCCTGCTGGCTGTAAAAGTTCAAGCTGTCTAGAGGTTTTCCAGACTCCTTTTTATCTCTTTTGTTGCTGAAGAAAGCAAAAGAGAAGAGAAATGTTTTAACAGGAATTCTGTTATTTTGTTAGATTTTGTTTTCAAAGAAATGAGTAATGGTTTCCAAGAAAACTTTGATGGAAGACAGAATTATGGTGATCTGCTTTGTATGGGCAGTCTACTATATGAAATTGATTACTGTTGCTTAGAAGATTAACAGTGGAATTGGTGTTTAATTATCAGCAGAACTGTATACATTGAGCCACATAAATTCAGCTGTTACCTTTCCTAGTAAACTGCAAGTATTGGCTTGGATCCAGACATTTTTTTTCTTTTAGACCAGTGTTTCTCAACCTTTGGTTTTTGGACTTTAATTCCTGCAAGCCTAACTCAGTTCCTCAAACCACTTATCACCCAGTGTACTGACTTAGGTTTCTGGGAATTGAAATCCTCCTGTAGGGCGTAAGCCCCATGTTGGGAACCACTGTTGTAGAGGCAGGAACACAGATTTCCCTCAGTATCTTCCTATACAGTAAAACCTTGCATAAACAGCGCCTTGTTTACAGACTAACTCCCTTAAAGAGCAGAATTTTCTCTGAAGGGTCACCTCGTTTAACAACTAAAACCAACCCAAAACTCACTTAACAACTAAATCGGGGTTCACAATCCCCCCTTCCAGAAGTCACAATTGGTCACTTAAAATAGTGTTTCACTTAAAGAGCAAACTCACTTAAAGAGCAATCCCTTGGAATGCATTATGCTCTTTAAGCAAGGTACAAGTGTATTTGTTTGTGCTCCCTGGAAATCAACTCACAGGGTGAAAGAAATATCCAGACCAGATATTTTGAGGGCATAGGCAGCTTAATGAGGAGGGGGGAACATCTGAACTAGCAACACCCTTCTCCCAGTTGAAATGTCTCCCATATTTGGAAGAAGCCCATCCATTCTTGAAATCTAGATTCTGGATCTCTAAACCATAAGCTTGTCAGTCATTTACTGAGCTTTTCACCACCTTTGAATTTTTAAAAAAAGAATAAGCAGTCAAAGACAGATGTTAGAAGTTATTTAAAAAATAGAACCATCAGTTTTATGACAGAATCTACATTGAAGTCTGTTCTCTCCCTCTTCCTTGTTTTTTTTTTTTAATTAAGGCATCTATAGCTCACTGGTTAGTATCTGGCTATGGAAACAGAGTTTTGGAATTCAGTTCCCCATTGTGGCTCCCAGAAGAAGAGGCAGCTTGTGTAATGACTACACCATTCCTTTTAATTTTTGTCAGGACTACAAGTCATAAGACCATGACTTCACATTATAAGCACAGACATCACCCTGTTTCAATTATGCATTGTTAAATCAATTAAGTTAGTCTCGTACAATTTAAACATTTATAATGTTTTCTTGTGGATATAGAGACATGCACACAGCTATTCGAGCTGCCAAGTTTGTGATATTCATATTGCATGTTTGCTGTGGAAAATACTAAAGCTATCCTTGCTTGTAAAGCGTTTTTGTTAACTTACGTTATGCCTATCTGTCCTAATGAAGGCCCTGTAGAGCTAGAACACTCTTTGAGGGTCTCTAGAAAAATTGAAGGATATAATTTATGTATATAATTTATGATATAATTAATTTACCTATGGTCATTTATGGGAGTGAAACATGGTCATTAATGAAGGCCAAGGAAGAACTATCAAGAGCTGCAAGAGCCATGGAAAGATCAATACTAAAGATATGCCTGCATGACCACATCCCCAACACCCAGATAAGAAAACAAAGCAGAATCAATGAAACGGTTGCTGAATATCATAAATGGAAATTATGCTGGGCTGTACATGTCTCTCAAATGGCAGATGGACATTGGACAGCAGAAGTCACTCAGTTGTATCCCAGAGGAGTAAAAGGATCCCTTGGGAGCCCCCGCCACCAAAGATGGGAAGACCCAATCGTGAAAAGTTTTGGTTGAATCTGGGGAAGAAGAGCATGGCAGCAAAAGGAATGGAAAATGAGACCAGCAGGAACTTATCCCTTGATAGTCGGGTCAATCAAGAAATAATTTATGTAAATGAGGACAAAGTTTGTAGTTTGAGTTGGGTGTTCTCCTGGAGCCAGTGTTCACTATGGACCAGCAGGTTTCTTCAGTGGCCAGAGTTGCATTTTGTCAGCTGCGACATAAATTTGTAGCTATATCCATATCTAGGTGGGAGATCTCTTAAAAGAGGGGTGGCCAACCTTTGTGTCCTAGTTGTTCTTGGACTTCAGTTCCCAGAAACCCTGATCATCAGGTGTTCTTACTTGGGCTTCTGGTAATTGAAGTCCAAGAACACCTGCAGCACCAAGGTTGGTGACCCCTGCCTTAAAACATTGCTGATGCATTGGTAATCTCTAAGATTAATTACTGCAATGCTCTCTACATGTGGCTGCCCTTGAGGCTGGTATGGAAAACCCAATGGGTCCAAAATACAGCAGGAAGAATTATTACTGGATCTCAAAAGTATGTCTGTAAACCTCCAGTTCTGGCAACCTGCATCGGCTTCTCATTACATTCTATGTCAGGTTCAAGAGCTTAGTTCTTACGAACAAGTTTTGTACAACTTTGTGTCATACGCCAGTTACGCCTGCTTCTAGATCAGGATTCCATGCTCACGCATGCTCTGGTCACCTCCAGACTGGACTATTGTAATGTGCTTACATGGGGCTGCCCTTGATAACAATTTGGAGGCTGCAACTGGTCCAGAATGCAGCTGTCCAGGTGGTGATGGGGTGCGGACGTTATGCTCATGCCTCACCACTGCTTCGGGAGCTGCACTGGTTACTGGTGTGCCTCTGGGTGCAATTCAAGGTGCTGGTAATGACCTTTAAAGCCCTACATGGTAGGGCTTTAAGAGACCGCGTCACCCTGACAACATCGGTCCATCCCACCAGAGCGGACCAGAGAGGCTCTCTTATTGTGCCATCTGCTCGCCTCTCTAGCATCAGAAAGAGGGCCTTCTCTGTGTCTGCTCTGGCCCTATGGAACTTCCTGCCAATTGAGCTATGACTCCAGACGGAGTTGCTGCCCTTCAGGAAAGAACTAAAAACCTGGCTGGCAAAGCACGTGTGGGGCACTGGGGATGTGGTGACCCTCACCTCCTGGCTGATATAGTAATATCACTCCCTCGCTCTTTAGTTGCCAGGCTAATTTTTTATTGTATTTTTGATTGGGGTTTTTACTGGTTTTAAGTTTTTTATAGTTCTCAAGTGGTATTTATGTAGTTCATGATGTAATTTTTGTACGCCTCCCAGAGTTGCTTGCCAAGTGGGTGGCAATACAAATGCGACAAATAAGTAAATAAATTCAAAGCCCTACAAATCCCACCAGCTTGGCTGAGGGGAGCAGGAACACCTGAGCGACGGGGCGGGACTTTAAAAGTGGGATTGTTGCCACCGGACACCAGACGCTCCCCTTGGCAGCTTGGCTGAGGGGAGTAGGAACACCTGAACGATGGGGCGAGACTTTAAAAGTCGGACTGCTGCCACCGACGCCAGACGCTCCCCTTGCCAGCTTGGCTGAGGGGAGCAGGAACACCTGAGCGATGGGGTAGGACTTTAAAAGTGGGACCGCTGCCGCCACTGCCGGATGCTCCCCTCGCCAGCTTGGCTGAGGGGAATAGGAACACCTGAGCGATGGGGCGGGACTTTAAAAGTGGGACTGCTGCCGAGGGGCCAGCTTGGCTGAGGGGAGTAAGAACACCTGAGCGACGGGGCAGGACAGGACTTTAAAAGCTGGACAGTTGAGGACGTTGTTGGTAGACTTTTTATTATTATTATTATTATTATTATTATTATTATTATTATTATTATTATTATTATTATTATTATTATTATTATTATTACAGTATTGGTATTTTCTTTGTAATGTGATATTATTTATTTGTTGTTACCCTATTGCATTTTTTTTAATTGTAATGTGTATATGCTTTGTTATATTTATATGTTATATTGTAATATTGTTTCATGTAATGTTATATATGGGAGTTCTGTGAGCTGCCCTGAGTCGGTTTTTACCGAGTAGGGCGGCATACAAATCGAAATATAATAATAATAATATTTCGTAATAATAATAATAATAATAATTATTATTATTTTGCAGGGTGACATTCCTGTAGGGATGCTATCCATATTACGAGATCCCTTCAAGCTTCCCTGCTATGAGTGGCTACCCCAAGAGAAGCAAGGAAGAGTGAAAGAGGAAAAGACCTTTTTCAGTAGTAACCCCCTCATTCTGGAAAAATCTCCCTATTGAGATCCATCCTAAAAATTTGGGTTTTCTGAAAACATCTGAAAGCCTTTCTTTTTAGAGAGGCCTTTACAGACATTCCTTCCTGGTAGAAAATGTTTAGGCTTATTTTTATTTGATGTATTATCTCCTGAGTTCTTATTTTGGGTATTTTGTCTTTTTGATAATTTGCTGCTGGTGGTTTCATGTGTATCTTCGTATATGTTTGCATTGGAAACTCCCCTGAGTAGTGCTGCATGTATGTATTTCTTATCTAGTGTTCTTTGCAGGGTGAAATCTTATCTGATCTTCAAAGCCAAGCATGCTTGCTACTTAAGTACATGGTATATATGGTCTGGTTCAGTGTCAAAGTATCATACTAATCTTGATACAACTGGTTTTGAGTTTGCTGATAAACTGGTTTAAATGGAGCTTTTCTAGTATGTCTGTCTCTTGTAGTGCTGTATTTTGAGTACAAACATGAGACTGGATTTTCTCATATGATAGCAGCCACTGCTTGCATTGTTCAACATTGTTTATTCGACTTTGAGGCGAGAAGGGAAGGAATGTAACAAGAGAGAGTTCTGTAAATGATTATGAACAAGTAATAACTGCCTTGCATTCTCTGGGTCTGTCTTTGACAGTGCAGTGGATCTGATTCAGTGGGAAACAGAAATTGAAAGCCTTGGGGAAGAACTCTTAAGGATAGGAGAAAGAATGCCATCAAATTTATTTCCTGCACAGATTATGTTGATTAGTTCTTACAAATGTTGTGGGGAGGGCTTGGATGAAAGTCTCTGTAGTACATTACTGCGCTAGGCATTACAACCAGGCAACAAGAACTGATTGCACAATTGGTCATACAATTCCTGTTGAGATTAATTGTGCGATACAGTTGCAGAAATACTTTGTGATTAACATTTCTGCCTTGCTTCTGTTACAGGCTCAGCTGATTCTTGTATAACGTCAGATTATGCAGGTGTAGTGATTTGAAAGGATTTCTGCCTTTGAGAACCACTTGTGAAAAATAACAAACTATACACTAATTGCATCATTCAAGTTAAAAAATTGAAACGTGGACAAAGCTTATCACGTAGACAACTCATTAGGCCAGTGGTTCCCAACATGGGGCCCATGCACCACAGGGGGACTTTGGGGAATTGACTTAGGCGTTTGGAAATTGAAGTCCCAAAACCAAAGGTTGGGAAACATTGCACTAGGCCAGGTGTGCCCAAAATTTTCAGGCCGCAAGCTGGTCACATGGTTCAGGGAGCTGATCACTTCAACCCAGGAACCGGATGTGGGCCCTGATGCCAATTCATCCGGCCCACGAAGCTCTCCTCGCTCTTGGAAGTGGAAGTAAAACAGGGACGTGTTTTACTTCCGCTTCCAGGAGCGAGGAGGGCTTCACGGGCCAGATGAATTGCCATCGGGGCCGCAGTTTGGGCACTCCTGCATTAGACAAACATGAGATTGTGGGGGGTAGGTTGTATCAGAAAGTTCAGCAAGTAGGAGGCCCACTTAGAATACCAGAGCTTATTTTCAGCTCTTCAGATAACTATAGTCCTAGACTTGGCCTCAATTGTAATCTATTGGTAGATCTGCCAGAACCATATTTTATGCTGCCAAACCAAAAAAAAAAAGAAGACTCTAAATGGAACAGTTATCTGGAAGCCAAATGATAAATCTCTTCATTTTATGCACTCTAACTGTGAGTCCAGCATTTTGGATTGCTGCCGCATGCATCTTGTCTGGGTTTGTCACCAGCATTGAACATGGGAATTGCCAGGAGATTCTGTAGTTACCTTTTGGGGGGTGGTACTGCCTGTTCCCCTTTTAACTGAGCGGTTTGAAGGGGCTTCCTTTTTTTTGTCAATGATGCTTTCAAAGCTTTATTTTTATTTTTTATAGCATAGTGTGTTTTCATACTCTTTAAGGTTTTTTTTGGGTAGTAATAATAGCTGTATAGTTTTTATTATGTTGGCTCTAAACCTTCTGATTTCCTTCATAAAACATCTTATGCTGACAAAATGATGTTAAATAAGATGAGATGTTGCTGCTGCAAAAGTGGCTTTTTTTAAAAAAAATCTATCTTAGCAATAGTTCTGTGCTAAAATTGGTTATCAATAGCTTTACTTTTGCTCCCCCCCCCCCTTTTCGCTAAGGAATAAACTCTTGTGGTTAAATGCTTTTCATAGGGAAAAATTGAAGTTTATATTCTTAGGAAGAATAGTCTTTTTCAGGCAAGTTAAAATCTTCAGATTTTTATTAACTTAACAAATCTTTTAAATGCATTGAATTTCTCAAGAAGTCCCATTTTGAATTCCTCTGGGGAGGTCTTGAGCATAAGTGGATACTTGAAAGAAGTACAGCTGCAAGCCACAGACACACAGTCACCATGCAGCTGGTTCCTTGCTCATGGGGGAGAAAAAATGTTGGTGAAAGAGCTTGTCATAGTAGCTTACATATTTTATCCTGCTTTTCCATTAGAAATACTGCTCAGTGTGGCTAGTTAGTTGTAAAATACAAGATAAAACACAAGAATTGTTGATGTAGAAGTAAAGCAGTCACTCATCAGTTAAAACTACTTGGCAAGCAAGTCGTTTTAAAAATCAAAAGCCTTTCTAAATAAGGATGATTCTGCTTGTCAGATGAAAGACATATAGGACGGAGTAAGTCTGCCTTGGCATGGGATTCAAGAGCCTGGAAGCAGCCAGTCAGAAGGTTCTCTTATTCTATCATTCAGGGAGTTAAGGAAAGTTAAATGAGAATACGCAATGCTTTTTGTAATATCGGTTCAAATCAACAAAACCAAAGATTAGAGGTGGTAATAATAATAATAATAATAATAATAATAATAATAATAATAATAATAATAATAATAATAATAATAATAATAATAATAATAATAATTTTGTGTCAGAGATTACTCTGGGTTGAAAGGATTTTTGCTGGAGAAACTGCTCAGGGGATGCCCAAATGAGGCTCCTTTCATGTTCCCAAGTGCAGCCCTTAGGTATCGAAACCTGATCTTCCTGTCTCCAAGCTCAGCACCTTAACCACTAAGCCACCAAGGGAGTAAAAGTACAATTCCAAAAGATAAATAAATTCATACTCCATAATCAGCAACGTTCTTACAGGCATGTTCCCTGGGACTGTTTAAGTCAGTACTGGTGGGTTTTGTACCAGGGCTTTTTTTTTTGGAAAATGTCCTTTGGTGGTCAGAACATGGCAGTTTAAAACAGGTAGACGGTTAGCTTTCTGAAGCTAAAGCAAGCAGTGGACTTTAGATAGGGATATGATTAAATTTCCAAAACTGCAGCTATTGACAGTCAGGGTGGAGAGTAAATATTCAGTCTCTTTAGATGTGACACAGACAAAATTGGAGGATTTTGATGAGCCAAATGGAGCTGCTTTGTTTCCTTGATTGACCTGGCCAGGTGCTCCCTCATCCAGTAGAGTTTGTAAGGTTGCCTATACCATGAGTTTGAATTATATACGACTGAACAACAAAGTCAGTCAACAAATCCTTCAGCAGAAATGCTGCTTTAGTGGTGCAGAAGATAAAGTACTTGAAGCCTCAACTCCAAGAGGATCTGTTTGTTCAAAGGAACAGATCTACAGGGGGTCCAGTCAAAATTTTGTCTGCAAAGAGAAGGACTCATTGTAAAACGATACCTTAACATCTGCGTCTTAAGTTAAAACTCCAAGCTCCATCTAGCCCTATTAGCAGTCTACATTCAAAAAGAATGAGTAGCAAATTTCACCCTGTTTTTCTTGGACTGTTTGCTTCCGCCTCATTCTAAAATATACTATCTTTGCCTGATGGAAGGTTTCTGGAAGAACTAAAAAATTGATTTGTTTGTAAATGATTAATGATCAACAAATTTATGACACAGAATGTTTATTTTATTTTGTGACTTTCTCCTCGTAGAGAAAGTTATACTCCTGGTCCCATCTCCTGATGACCGTCAGACCAATAGCATTTTGGGGTGTAGGATCACATGATACCTCTGTATTCTGCCCAGATACAATAATCCTTTCAAGCGTGAGTTCATCCTCACAGGTGCTAAATATAAGTCTGAGTTAATTTCAGCCAAGGTTGGAGACCCAAGGCAGATAAGGGAACAATAGCACCAGTATCCACTGCCAGCTGTGATGTTCCTCCTTCAAGTCCGTTTAGCTGTGCTCTCTCCAAACTCATTTTAACATTTTGTTCTAACCCTTTGGGGCAGTTTCTTAACACCAGTTTAAGCACATTTCTTTTCATATTTTCTTAGAGTCTTATGGCACCTTAAAGATTTAAAAGCTTTGTCTGGCATAAGCTTTCTAGATATGCTAAAGGCCACAAAAGCTAATGTGAAATAAGAGTCTTTTAATTTGTCACAAGACTTTTGATTTTGCTATAACAAATTACAGTGAGATGTATTTCCCTTAATGACCAAAAATCCCCCTCAACACTTGATGGGGTAAAAGAGAGAGCAAAGAAGACGACCAACGATCTGCTCTGAAAATTGTTTAGAATCTTTTCTAAAGGGGGAAAACTTGTGTTGGATGCTAGGGATAAAACAGGGCACATAGAAGCAAAATGAAGGGAGAAGAAAGAATCTGGACTAGGGATGCTCAACCTGCTGCCTGTGGGCTGGATGCAGCCCATGGCACCATTTCATGTGGCCCCCTCACTGCCTCCACCACACCAGGAAGTGCCATGTGGTGGAGAAAAGGCAAAATGGCCATCCAGCCAGTGGTGGGCATCAGCAGGTTCACACCAGTTTGCCAGAACCAGTAACAGAAGTTTTGGCTGGCCCCACCTATCCAAGTTTTGAAATAAAGTAGTCCTAATTTGGCTTACCATGCCCACAGTGTGGTAGTAAAATTTTTTTGGGCCCACCACTGCATCCGGCCCCTGAAGCTGTCTGAGGGAGTGTTACTCGCCCCTGGCTTAAGAAGGTTGAGAACTCCTGATCTAGACACAAAGTAAATAAATATAGGTAATGGACACTAGAAATAGTTTAAAGATTTCAGATCTTGTCTTTTTCACAAGATCATGCCTCTGTGGAAATATTAGAAACAATGTTCAATTAGAAGACTTTTAAACTTTTAGATGAAACTGGTTTTAATAATCCATTGTTCAATGCCCTGGTGTGGTGGTGGTGGTGGTGGTGGTGATGGTGGTGGGCCACATGAAATGGTACCATGGGCCACAGGTTGAGAATCCCTGTGCTAAAGTTTCTGAACTGTCTTCAAAGAAACACTTATGTAAAGCATATTACAGCTATCCACCTAGAAAGTAAGAAGGGCAAGTCTCACCATAACCAAATCAGATATCTCCAGGAATAGGCACGCCTACATTAAAAATGCATTCCTGGCCACTGCCAATACCTAAGTGTTCAGACTCAGCAATTAAAGTTGAGTTGTCATTAAATCCCTGTTCCCTAATCTGCCTTTCAGTTCACCAGGAGCACCATTGTTTTGTTTGCATTAATTTTCAGTTTGTGTGCCCTCATTCAGTGCATTACAGATGATGGATGCTGATTCAAAACAAAGCAGCTTCCATGGAATTAGGCTGAAAAGAGTGATAGAGTTGTATATTATCCACATTCTGGTGACCCCAAATTCCAAAATGCCCAGTTGTTTCCAAGGTGGCCTTAGCATGGATGGTGGAATCCCCCAGGGGCAAGAAGCTGAGGGTATACCAACATCACTCCAGAGACCAACTTGGTCTGCTCATGACATAAGGTTGTTGACCAGTGGAGTGGGCAGTTCTCCAGTTGATTCTCTGGGTATCCCCTTTCAGATGTACACACTCAAACCCAGAAGACTTTGGGAGAGAACAGTTGGTGAGGAGAGTGTTAACTGGCAAACTACTACCAATTTCCTCCCCCCCCCCCAACCCAAGTGGGCAAAGTGGAAAGAGATTAACTCCCCCAGCTTCATTCAACCAGGTCTCTGTAATAGAGGTCAGGTTGATGTGCTTATCCAAGATCAAGTCCTGGATGATTGATGTTTTCAATTCCTAACCTGGCACTTTCAACCCAGAGGGACTGTAATCAAGGATATCCAGGCTGTCTGAATTGGGAGATAACTTGGGAATTAACCAATACCCTGTTTCTTCCCCTTCTCTCATAATAGCATGCCTGTCTCCCTATATTATATCTTTCCTTTCTCCTCTGTAATTGCAGTGACTGCTTCCTTCTCCCCTTCACTGCCTTTCCTTGTTTTGTCAACACATCCCTTGCCACAACAGTGAATTAGGCAAAATGGGGAATTAGCAAGTGTTTTCTCTTCCTCTCTACCAAATTAAGTGCCTGGCCCTTGCCCCTGTATTTATTTGTTTTTAGCTAAACTTATCAAAACTGGAAAAATGATGGGAAATAAATAGCAATGAACGTGCCAGTGTTTTTATGTGTATATAAAATAGTCTAATAAAATAGCTCAAATGTGAATAAAGTAATTTGAGGTCAGTGATTAAGGTTGGCTAATGTCTGTGTTTCTAGGGGTCAGTTTATGGGCTTGATTTGTATATGTGTTTGTTTATTTTGCCCATGTAACTGACATAATCAGATTATTACCATATAGAAATAAGTACTTTATTGAAGTGCGTCATATATTCTCAGACATGACTTTACATATAAAGATGTATGCTTGCATGTTTACAATATTAAAAAAAGATGTAAAATTAACATGTAGTATGTAATCCAGTGGTTCCCAAGGTGGGGCCCAAGCTCCACAGGGGGACTTCAGTTCCCAGAAGTCAAAGTCAGTACATTGGCTGATCAGTGTTTTGGGGGATTGACATAGGATTCTGGGGATTGAAGTCCAAAAACCAAAGGTTGGGAAAAACTGATGTAATCTGTACGACATGAAATGCTTATTTACTCATTTTTTCAAATAAAACTAGTTAAGATTCCTTCCATAGCCCATTGAAAATCTGAAAAAAGTCTTGTTTGCCATGGATTGGCCATTCATATTTTATAATTGATTTGTGACTAGATTTTATACACTGTTTAAAATAGCAGCACTGACTCCTCAGTCACTTATAGAATTTGTTAGCTTGCTTTAAGACACTAGACTTGAAATTTATTTCCTTTGGTTTGTTTGTGAATGCACACTTATGGGTTCTGTTCTTGCGCGGGAGCCATTCTCGGAGCTGTAAAGCTCCGCCCACCACCTTCACTTGCCCTTGGTGCCATTTTGCACATCTCTCCTCAGTTCTCTTTTTTCCGCTGTAACAGCAGGAGCCTAAATCAAGAGTTCATATAATTTTTCTTTTGCTACCGAATTATTCTGAAAGTTTCATGCTTAATTTTTTCCGGATCAGGAAAGGTTTCCCCCTTCTTGATCCTCCACAGCACCCAAGAGGTTCCCTTCTCGTGGGGAGAAAAACAAACAATTTTTCTTTGTCTCTCAGAGATTTGCTGAATTTCTCCACCGGAGGGGAGTGCTCTCTTCTCAGCCTCTTCGTATCGTCCCCCCTGCTGTTGGATGGCCTCAGCAGCGGCCTTCAATAGGTGCCTCTCTTCCAGTGGCAAAATCCCAAGCACAGACAACCACGACAAGTGCTTGATCTGCTTAGACGAGGACCATTTGGTCCACACATGTTCGGCCTGTAAGAAGTTTTCCCGCATAGCTTTAAAGGCGGCCTCTCATGGAGGCCGCCTTAACCCTGCAAGCTTCCAACCAGCCTCAATCAGCCCCAGTACCACAGCCGGTGGTCTTGTCTTCTTCAACCACCTACCAGCTGAAGAAACCAACTACAGCCGACCTTTTTCTTAAGAAAAAGAAGGAAGAGAAGAAGAAACACGAGTCATCACTGTTCACTACTGCCTACACCAAGAGCTGCCAGGCCCTCACCTCTGGCTTCACCTGCTTCAGCCATTTTCTTAATGGCTCTCCTCACAATCTTTGGCCCCACGTCGCCTAATCTGATTTCTCCAAAAAAATCAGGGAGCATTCCACTGCTAGGACACCCCACCAATGCCTCAACCCAGGCTACAACCAGGTAGGAGGCAAATGGAAGCACCCTCCATGGTGGCTCAGCCATCATTCCTGTGGACATGCTGGGCCCCCTATTTAAGGTAGTGGCAAAGGAAATAACAGATCAAGTCCTTGCCATCATTCTGGCGGCATTGGATCCACCTGCGGGTGCCACCAAATGGAGATCGGACAACCAATCTGTGACCTCCAAATGGCGCTGCTTGGACTCGATGGAGGCAAGACCTCTTCCACTGCAGCCTTCACCTGTTCCCGGGGAGGACCTGAGCTCAGCCAGGCCTTACTGGTTTGACTCGGACCCTGAGGCCTTCATGCCACCTCCCTCTGTCTTGGAGAGGTCGGAAGGCTCAGACGATTTGTCCAGTGAGGAGGAAGAATTGCCGCAGGTAGAGGCTGACAAGTATCCTGATGACCAAATCAGCAGCAAGGACAGGTCTCAACCCGAAGATCAGATAACCTTTGCAGCTCTTCTAACCCATATGGGCACTACTCTGAACATCAGAGCCGAAAACCCTCCATCATCTTTCGTGGATGAGGTCTGCGGCTTTGCAGATACAAAGAAGATCCTCCCTGTTCATCTTCCTCTCGTCCGCTGTGTCCTATGCTGCAAAAGCAGTCTGGAAGAAGCCTGTCTCATCTCATTCCATTTCTATTAGACTGGATGGCATTTACAAATTGTTGGGTGAGGAATGGAGACTTCCTCCACATGCATCTGATGCTGAATTTGAGAGTGATGAAGGCGTCACATCACTGCACAGCAGTTAACAGTGTTCTCATCCCTTCTTCAAAGGAAGGCAAGAAACTGGATGCACTAGGAAGAAGGGCCCATGCCACTGCTTCCCTCTCCCTAAAGGCCGCAAATTATGCAGTAGCCATGGGTGGTTACAATGTAAAACTCAGGGGCAAAGTAGAATCTTTTCTGGACAAATTGCCTCCCGAACTCCAATTTGAGTTCAAGACTCAACAACAGATTAGAACTGCTCGTCACATGTGTGACTCGGAGGCTAAGACCATTGTAGCAGCCGTTCAGCTTCGTCACCACTCCTGGCTCAGATCTGCTGACTTCCAAGAAGAGACTAAAAAGCTTATTGAGGAGCTTCTGTTCGATGGACAGGGTCTATTTGCCACCAAAACGGACAATACCCTCAACAAATTACATAGAGACATCACAATCTCCAATAAGCTTTGTCTTGGAACTTCCGCATCCTACCAACTTAGGACAAACCCAGCCTTCGGCAACCAAGACGACCAATGCCACCAGCAATTCCAGCAGCAGGAACCACCAAGGCAACAATACTATAAGCCCCACAAACAGTATAGCAGGCTGCGTTATCCAACTCAGAACCTGTCCAACAAACGCACTGATTGGAGGCAAAAGCAGCAAATTTGACTCCATCCAGAGCATAGATCCTCCGGAATACTACCTACCATACCTCCTGTTCCGGAATTTCCTCACTGTCTGAGACTCCATCACTACTGACTGGTGGGTTCTGTAAATCTTAGACTCACTACACACTAGAGTTCAGGAAATGTCCCACTGTTGGTCACATCCACCCCACGAAACTATCACCGCAAATTCAGGAAGAACTATCACCACTTCAGAAGGGGGCCATAGAAACAATCGCATCCTCAGAATTGTACAATGGTTTCTATTCAGGATATTTCATAGTAGACAAGAAGGATGGTGGCCTCAGACCCATTCTGGACCTCCACCACCTCAACAGACACATCCGAACAAGGAAGTTCCACATGGTAACACTGCAAACCATTCTCCCCCTCATCAACCAGGGAGACTGGTTTGCAGTGATCGATCTCAGGGATGCTTACTTTCCATCCGACAGGATCATCGCAGGTTCCTTCAGTTCCAGATAGGGAAACAGATCTACCAATATACCTGCCTTCCCTTCAGTCTATCCACCATGCCAAGGGTCTTCACGAAGTGTATGGCCCCAGTTGCAGCCCATCTCCACACCCAGGGCACCCAGGTGTTCCCATACATAGACAGTTGGTTAATCTGTTCCCCTTTGGAAGAGCAAGCAATGGAGGACATACAGTTTACTCTCTGAACCATGGAGGATCTCAGCCTCAGGATAATTTTTTTTTAAAAAAAATCCAGGCTACAACTGTCAAGGAGAATGGACTACATTATTTATTATTTATTTATTTAGATTTATTATCCCGCCCCAATCAGGCGAACCTGACTCTAGGCGGCTTACAGAAAATTCATAAATTAAAACCTTGAGGTTCAAAATTACTTAAAAAAAATCAATTAAAAAAGAATAGGAGCCATTCTGGACTCCATGGTCACAAGAGCCTATGCTCTGACCCAGAGACTTTCACACATCAGGGAGATGGTACATCTCTTCCGTGCATGCTACAGAATCAAGGCCAGGTTGGCTCAAAGACTCTTAGGCCTTATGGCCTCCACCACCGCAGTCATCCCCTTCGCAAAGCTGAAGATGAGGTCTCTACAGGCCTGGTTTCTCCATCACTTCAACTCCCTTTGGGACATCCTGGAAAGCCTCTAACATCGACTCCAGAATTGAGGGACCAACTGCAGTGGTGGACCAATGATCATTATGTTGCCATTGGGAAATTATTCTACTCACCGGCACCTTCAGTCCAAATCACCATGGATGCGAGCACACTTGGATAGGGAACATGCTGCGGTCCCCTCAAGATAAGTGGCCTCTGGACTCAACTGGAGCAAGCACACCACATAAACTTTCTGTAACTGCTTGCAATATGGAAAGCCATGAAGACCTTCCAACCCTCCATTTCGGGGAAAGTGGTTCAAATAGCATCTGACAATACCACAGCACAGGCGTATCTGAACAGACAGAGTGGAATGAGGTCCCAAACCCTCCTCTGTCTAGCAGTTCAGTTTGGAATGGTGTCTCCAGTTCCATGTCCTCCCCTTGGAGTCCACATTTGAGGCACTCAAAACATAACAGCGGACAGCCTGAGCTGAAGGATGACCAACACACACAAGTGGGAGCTGAACGAGGTGATCTTCTCCCAACTTTGCCAGAGATGGGGCTTCCCGGAGTTGGACCCTTTTGCATCTGTGACCAATGCGAAGTGTGATCGCTTTTGCACAAGAGCAGGAATGGGCAACGGATCTGAAGGGGATGCGTTCATGGTTCCTTGGGACAGGGACTTCCTCTACACTTTCCCTCCAGTACCACTAGTTCAGAGAGTATTGATTCGGCTCCAGCAGCAGAATGCTCAAGCCATACTCATCGCCCTGGCTTGGCCAAGACAACAGTGGTTTCCATTACTAAAGAGACTGTCGTCGGATTTGATGAAACTTCCCAGCGATCCGAACCTCCTCCAAATGGAGAATGGCCAACTTCTCCATGCAGACTTACCAAGCCTACGCTTGACTGCTTGGCTCGTAACCCCCGGTTAGACCAGATTCTGAACAGCAGTCGGAAGCCCTCCACTTCGACATCCTATGACACTAAGTTTAGGAACTTCTTGAACTTCCTTCAGCATATTGACAAAGGCATCCAGGAGGCCTCGCTGGAAGGCTTCATGGACTATCTCCTTTGGCTGGCCAAATCCGGTCTCTCACACTCTTCTATTTGTGTGCACCTGGCGGTGGCAGTGGCACATGCTTGTTCAGTGTTATCACTTGCCTTTCACAATAGAACTGCCAAGCGTTTCTTTCACGGACTCAATAATGTATTTCCACCTGTCAAGAGACCTGCACCCCAATGGTATCTTACAACAGTACTCAAAGCATTAATGCATACGCCATTTGAACCCATGGCTACATCTGATGTCCAACTCTTCTCTTGGAAGACCACATTTTTGGTGGCCATCACTTCTGCCTGTAGAGTAGGGAAACTGGCAGCCCTTAAGGTCAACCTCCCTTTCTCAAGTTCTATCATGACATAGTGATCTTGCACCCTGATCTGACGTTCCTACCCAAGGTTGTAACGGAGTTCCACCCCAGGTCATAACACTACCTGCTTTCTTCCCTGATCTCTCAACCAGGTAGGAAAGATCAGGGACACTCTCTTGATGTGAGAAGAGCCTTACTCTTCTACACCAAAAGGACTACTGAATTTAGAAAGTCAAACAGGCTATGTATAGCCTACGGAGGCAAGTTGAAGGGCCATCCTCTCTCCTCCTAGAGACTCTCCAAATGGATTTGTGAAACTGTTCAACTGGCCTATCACCTGTCTTCAAAGGCCTCTCCTCCACATGTCAGTGTTCACTCCACTAGGTCAGTGGCAATGTCTACTGCATTACTAGAAGGAATTTCTTTGGAGGATATTTGCAAAGGCTGCCACATGGGCTAGACCTTCAACTTTCGTCAGTCATTACCGGCCAGTCACCAGGGCCATCCCCAATTCCAGGTCGGCTGCTCTGTACTGACGGCAGGTCTCCGAGCATCTTCATCGTTGATGACCTCCCAACCCTAGACTATCTCCTCACGCCTCACTCTCTTTACATCTTGTCATTGCATTCACAAACAACACAAAGGAGAAAGACAGGTTGTACTTACCAGTAACTATCGTTCTTCGAGTGTGTTCGTGAATTCACACTACCCACTCATCCTCCCCTCATTAAGCTGCACTGACGAGATGCACTCTATTCTTGTCCAGTGTACAGCTTTAGTATGAACTGAGGAGAGAAGCACAAAATGGCGTTGAGGGTGGGTGGAGATGGTGGGCGGTCCTAACTTTAAAAATATTCATCCAATCAGCTTTACAGCTCCGAGAATGGCTCCCGTGCAAGCGCAGAACTCATAAGTGTGAATTCACAAACAACACACTCGAAGAATGACAGTTACTGGTAAGTACAATCTGCCTTTTTATTGTCATAGCTATTGCTTGCAAGTTGTGTCATAACAAAAAAAAAAGAGACATTGGAAGTTAATTACAAAGGAAGCCTTTCCAGAAAACCCAACTTTATTGAATTGTTTCAGGTGGTGCAAATCTGAATGTACTGATGTTGCTCCTGGATCATCATGAAATGATACATTTTTAATACATGTTAATTGAATAATATCAGCTCATTTGTTTGTAGCAACTAGCTTATAGCATAATGTATTTCTCAAAAGTTAGCTTGGTGGGCTTCAGAAAGAATTTCCAGATCCTGATTTTGATTAGAACAGATCAGCTGTGTATACAGAAAACCTCCCCTGTGTTTAAAATATTTCCATATGCCTGGATGTTTAAAATAATTTATTGCAATGTATAGCTCTTGGGGGCTTTGTAAACTGGAGACTCTTATACAAAGTATGTAGTTAGGGGGGAAAGCACATTACACTTAGATTTTTCTCTCTCCTAATGTTGAAGAGGTAGAATTGTAGGTTCAGAGCACAAGTGGGTTTGTATCTGACAGGACTAGAATTACTTTTAAAATTGACACAAGTTATTGTTTTGTAGCACCATGGTTTGCTTTAGAGCCACATAAGATGCATCCAAAGACTTATTCAGTGGATTGTTTTCATTCTCTTCCCTTCCATGCTATTGGAAATGTATGCCATATTGCAGTCTGCTTAGTGGTTGTCCTTAATTACAAAAGAATATTGCATAAATGAGCTTTCCCTCTGTTTTGGGTTAACTCGGGAATTATCCATGCCTGCCCCACTCTTCCTCAGTATGATTAGAACAATTTTCCAGCCAATCCTAGGCTCAGGATAAAAATGTGGATTTGAGTCCAAGCGTCCAATTTGTGTTGTTCGCCTATGCCCGTCTCCATTTTTCCATGAAAAGCCCTTCAAAATAGCCACCTGGACAAACAGCAGATGCTTATTATATATATTATAGTTTATTTCCCTTTTGCCTTTAAGCCAAAAAGATTAAAAACATGCAAAAGAAAACTAGAGTACTGCAGCTCATTAGATCATAACCTTCTCTCAGTGCAGAAAAACTCTTGCAACATCATTTACCAAGCAACGACTGTAGCATTTCAGTAGACTACTGCATAAAATATAGTTGTTCCTTGGTGATGGATAGTAACCACAGTCTTATCCCTGCAGCAAGATACAAGAGCCAAACATAATCCTATGGTGTGTGGGCTGGACCCGGCCCCCAACGCCAATTCATCTGGCCCACACGGTCTTCAACACTTCCTGAAGTGGAAGTAAAATGAGCCCACACATGCGTAAAATGCTGCTGTAAATGTGTTGTGCGCATGTGCGTTTTAGTCCCACTTCCGGGTGGGAGGAACCACGTGACAGGCCTGATCAGCTGTCGGGGAGGGGGGCGTGTTCAGGCCCACGCCCTGAAAATCTTGAGAACCCCTGATACTGTATGTGCCTTTTGTGTTCATGTGACATCGCAAGAATTTATTCTTAGGCTCAGGACGAGTTACCATCATATATTGCCACACTTTTTAAGGGTGCTTTGAACATTTCCTCCAAGTAAAATACTACTTTTGGAAGGAAGTAATTGAGTTCTCCATATTACATGCACCGCACCAAAGTGGTAGGTTGTCAAAATTCCCACTACCCCACCGTGACATCATGGACGTCGTGGGCGTAGCCGACGTCATGACGTCATGGGCGGAGCAAAAAAAGTCTGCGCATGTGTCAAACCTCCATTTGATGCATGCACAGTTCTTTTTTAGTGTGCATGCATCAAACCTCTATTTGATGCATGCACACTAAAAAATAGAACTGTGCATGCGTCAAATGGAGGTTTGGCGCATACGCAGTTCAATGGCTGCCCGGAAATACATTTTTGGAGGGGCCAGAGAGGCAACCGAACCGGTCGCTCGGGCTCCCCCCCCGGCGACCACTCCTGATGGGGTGCTACCAGTTCGGGTGAACCGGTCCGAACTGGTAACATCTCATCACTGCTCCACCCCCAGTTTACCCAGGAACACTTCAAGATGGGATCCTTTGTCTTGGATTTTAGGTGTTTCTAATATTCCAAGTCTTCTTTTGATAAAAGCATTAATAAGGTTTCTAAAAAGAACCTTCCACCATGGCATGGCTTTGGGTAACGTGCTGTTTGATATACAATAATACCTCGGATAATGTTTACCTCGGATAATGCTAAAATCGCATAACGTCAAGTAATCTGGGGAGGAGAATTGGATTGAATAACGTTAAGGTCCTGTGGGACGTATCGGATAACAACCGCTAAAGCCTGTGCGGTTACAATGTATCTCTATGGAGCTTTAACGTTATCCGATCCATCCCATAGGATTTTAACATGGATCGGATAACACTAAAAATCGGATAACACCAAGACTTGTGGAACCAAGTCTTAGCGTTATCCGAGGTATTACTGTATTTGGTTCTGTAGGTCAGATTTTTTTTTTATTAAATTTTTATAGGTATTTAAACAATATAAACATACAACAATAAAGTTAAAAAAGAAACAAAATATACAATACAGTACAATACAATAATAAAGAGTTATACACAAATTACAGAAATAAGAGAGTTGAGAAAAAAAAAGAATAAATCATGTCATAGAAACAAATTTTCTTCCTTTACATTAATATGAGTACATTACATTAACCATATATAAGCAACCACAGCAATAATAATAAAAAATTACCTAAACTCTACTCATCCCGTGTAAAAGCTGCTTAAATCATACTTGATACCATTTTTCAACTCATTCTCTAATACATTTATTTTCCTACATTATCATAGAACACACTTTTATTATCACCCCTGTGATATTTACAATGTCCAGGGGATTGTAAAAACTCATAATTTCCAAAAATCATTTTGTTCAGGTACAGGAGCAACCCCGTTCTTCTTGACAGTCACATATTCCACAAAAGGTTTCCAGATTCTCCAAAAATTATTAACTTTAACTCTTCCTTTTCTTATTTTTAACTCACAGGTAAGTTTATCATTCAGTGCCAGCTCCCACATTTCTTTATACCAGTCTTGTATTTTTATCGAAACATCATTTTTCCAATTTCTTGCAATACAAAGTCTAGCCGCTGACAGCATCACAGACATCAATTCTTTATTATCCTCACTTATATTGAACTTATCAACCTCCGTTAACAAAACTGTGTCCGGACCCCAAGCGAGCTGCATTTCCAATATACTATTTATTTCGTTTTTCACTTTTTGCCAAAAATTTTCCAAACATTTGCATGTCCACCACATATGTATATATGTTCCTACTTCATGTTTACAACGCCAGCATTTATCACTAATCTTGTTATCCATTCGGTGCAGCCCAATTGGGGTCCTATACCACCACCAGATTATCTTATAATTATGTTCTTTCATTCTAACGGACATGGATCTCATAATCCTTTTTCTCCATTTTCTCTTCCAATTTTCCACTGAGATTGTTTCATTTAATTCATATTCCCACTTGTTTTTTAAAACTTCCTGTATGCTTCCACCTTTATTCAGGATTTTATAAATCTTACTTACTACTCCTTTAATACCCATGTCGCCTTTCCTGATCTTACTTAACATAAGTTCAAATAAAGTTAACTCTCTCATTAAACTATCATCTGTCAAATATTTCTTATTCCAATTATTTATTTGAAGAATCTTGAACCAATCTAACTGCATTTGTGAAAATAATTCTCTTTTTCTGTCACTGTCCTTGCATATATTAATCCAATCTTTCAACAAGAGAGCCTCTTTCTCTATTAAAATACTTCTGATCCTACTATCTATTTGTATTGGAAAAGCACTTAAGTCGTCCAGTTCAATAACAGGCGAAGTGCCTGGGACAAGCTCCTCTTTTATTCTGTTCCATTCTTCAATTGTTATTTTCATCAGTTTACACCTAGGGGATGTTTTTGAATTTACCTTCTTTCCACTTAAGAATATTGATTTATCAAATTTCTGGAACTCTTTCCTTTCAATTTTTTCCCATATTACTTCTTCCCTATTCAATATTTTAATAACATTTCTTACCTGAAATGCCCTGTAATAATCCCGAATATTAGGTATTCCTAAACCCCCCTCTTTTTGAGATATATACCATAATTTTTTAGCTATCCTAGCTCCCCGTTTACCATTACAAAATCTATTGATTATATTTTGATACTCTTTTAATTCTTTATCAGTCAACTTAATTGGTAATACATCAAATAAGAAGTTTATTTTGGGTAACAACATCATCTTACATAATGCAACCCGTCCGAACCATGATAAATTTAGCTTGTTATACCGAATTATTTTCTGTTCGATTTCCTTCTTCTGTTTACCATAATTTAACCCTTTAAGTTCTCCAAAGTTATTAGATATTATTACCCCCAGATATTTAATTTTATTTCCAATCTGAATCTTATACTTCTCCCTTATTTTTTTCTTCTTCTTCCTTAGTCCCATTACAGAATAGCATTTCAGTCTTGTCCCAGTTTACTTTCAAGCCCGTCATATCCTCAAACTTACTCAAGTGCTTATCTATATTTTCAATTGCTTTCATTGGATGTTTTGCAATAATAAGAGTGTCGTCTGCATATAAGTTAATTTTATTACCTTTCATTCCTATTATATCCTCATCCTGGCGTATTGAGTTCGCCAAAAACTCCATGGCAAGAATAAACAATGTTGGTGACAATGGACAGCCCTGCCTTGTACCTGCTTCTAAGTTTATATTCCCTGAATATTCACCATTAATTCTAATCCTAGCTGTTCCAAATTGATATAATTTCTTAATCACTCCCTGAAATCTAGTACCAAATCCATATAGTCTAATCGTCTCTTGAATTGTTAACCATTGTAAAGAGTCAAAAGCTTTGAATATATCTAGTGACAAAAATCCCACTTTCTCTTTCTTTTGTTCTGCTAGGTCCATTAGGTCTATTACTCTTCGCGTTAAATCTGACATGTATCTGTTTTTGACGAACCCTACCTGATCTTCCTTTATGTAATCAAGTATAAAACTACTCAGTCTATTTGATATTATTGATGTGAAAATTTTTGCGTCCTGATTAATTAGTGAAATCGGTCTATACGATTCCACTCTTTCTAAGTCCTTGCCTGGCTTAGGGACTAGAACTATTATTGATCTGTTCCATGACCTTGGAGTTGCTTCACCCTCTAATATTTTATTAAACAATTTACTCAATCTCGGCACAATCCATCCTCTAAAGTCTTTATAAAACTCAGCCGATAACCCATCTTCCCCTGGGGCCTTATCTACTTTTAATTTCTTTATCGTTTCCTCAATTTCTCTTTCTGTGATTTCTCCCTCCATTATATTTTTGTGATCTATTGATATTTGTGAAATTCCTTGAGTTTCAAAACATTCTCTAAGTTTGTCCAAATTTACCTCTCTTTTTGAGTACAGTTCGTTATAAAAATTTTCTATTATCTTCATTTTATCCATTTTTTTATTACATCTCTTTCCATTTTTGTCAATCAATACCCCAATTTGACTTTTGGTTTTCTTCTCTCTTGCTGCCTTTGCTAGTAATTTAGAATTCTTATTACTGTACTCAAAATATTCTCTTTTTAAATAGATCATATCCTTTTTAATTTTTTCAATATCTTTCCCATCCAATTCCTTCTTAATTTTTTGTATATCCTCAAGAATTCTCTGATTCTTCGTTCTTGCATGCTCCAGGTAAAGTTGTTTTAGTTTTATTTCTAACTCCTGATACCTGCTTTTTTTCTGTTTATTTTTAATACTGTTTAATTTTATGGATTCCCCTCTAAATATCGCTTTCATTGTATCCCATACCGTGCTATAGCTGACCTCTTCGTTATCATTCCAATTCCAATATTCTTCCCATTTCTGCATTACATTTTTCTTACTAACGTCATCCCTAAATAAGTTTGAATCATATCTCCATTTATACTCCTTTTTCCCCCCCGTTGTCCAATTTTATTTCCATTAATATTTTTGCATGGTCTGACTCTTTGAACATCCCTATTTTAATATCCTCAATAGTTCTAATTAACCCCTCTGTAACAAATATATAATCTATTCTAGAATACGTATTATGTACATGGGAGTAAAAAGTATATTCCCTTTCATTCCCTTTAATTTCCCTCCATGTATCTTTTACCCCCAGTGTCTTAATCCAATCATCCAAAATATACTTTTTACTCTTTTTCTTACTACTTGTACTATCAATTTCGGATCTTATTAGATTAAAATCCCCTGCTATAATCATATTTTTTGTTCCTTCTCTTTCTAATATTTTCCCATCTTATTTAAAAACTCTTCTTGCTTATCGTTTGGGGCATATATATTAATAAGTGTAACTTCCTCCTCATCTATATTTCCTTTGATTATAAGGTATCTGCCTTCTGGGTCAGCTATACTGTGTGTCATATTAAACCCTGCCTTTTCTGAAATTAAAGTTGCAACTCCTCTTGCCTTTGATGAGCCATAGGCCTTCTCATAAATTTGTATCCCTCTCAGGACTATTTTATTTGTTTCTGCAGACTTCTGGTGGGTCTCTTGAAGAAAGATAATATCTGCTTTCTCTTTGTTAAGTGCAATCTGTAATTTCCTCCTTTTTAATACATTGCCTGTACCCTTCACATTCCATGTTAGTATTTTTAAATTCTTAACCATCTAATTTTATCATCTTTCTTAATTTTTTACAATGCTCCCTGGACGTGTACCGCCTATCCCCTATCTTACAAAAACTATAAAAACTAAATAATAAACAAAGATAAACTAAAAACATATTAAGACTAACTTGAAAAACATAATAAAAAAATAAACAAAAAAACTTACCTATTCTTCTACTTTGTTTAAACCTCCCCACTTCCTTTTCAAGAATGTCGCCTCCGTATGCCAAAGAGGGGAGGGGGGGACCGGAGCAGGATGACATTGCTTTCCCTGTAGCTCCCCTCCTCCCTCCGCCAATATTTCTTTATTGTTCATTATTCTCACTCAACAATTTCAACACTCGGATCCGACGTGTCCATCCCCCCCACCGCTCCCCCCTCCTCCCCCTCCATCCTCAAAACTGGTGCCATTTCCCCAGACATATACAAATCCGTTCTTAATTCAATCCATTCACTTGTAGCCACTTTAATTAGACCAATGTGAGTTAGATAGAATATCCATCTTCGAGTCAAGAATATGCATTTTTTTATCATAAAAAAAACTCAGTTGTTGCGGGAATCTCCAGTTATATTTGATACCCTTGGAGGTCAACAATTTTGTAACCGGTTTCATCTTGTATTTCCATCTTCTTTCCTCTGGGGCAATATCATTGTAGATTTCCACATCATCATCCTCAATTTTTAGAACGCCAGAACCAGCTTGTTTAATATAAGCCATTACTTTAAGCTTATCCGCCCAATTTGCAAATTTGACCAAAACATTTCTTGGTACATTCTTACCCCTTCTACCCCCAATTCTAAAAACTCCTCCAAGATCCTCTGGTACAAAATTTTTCCCCATTTGTAACGAATTAAGCCAATCAACTATCCTATCTTTAAGCTTGTCTGGCGTTCGTTCAGCCATTTTTCTGATCACAATGTTCTGCTTTCTCTGCCCCTCTTCCACCAAAAGTATCCTTTTCTCTTGTGCCGAAACTCTTGCTGAAGTTGCATGTTCCTGAATAAAAAGTTCATTCGCTGTTATTCTCACTTGTTTAACATCCTCTTGAATTGTGTCTGTAATCACTTTAATCTTTTTAGTATTCTCTGTAACATCTTTTTGTAAGTCAGTAAGAGATCTCGCCAGACTCTCATGTTGGAGTCTAGCAATTTCTCTGTCCTTCTTCATTTCTTCATTGTTTCTTTTTATTTCTAATGACATTTGTTGTAACATCTTAAACATCTTGTCCATATCAGATGATTCAAAAATGGGCGTATCCGTCGTAGCTGGTGTCTCCAAGACCGGTGATGGGGTGTGTCTTTCCTTCTCCTTCTGGTCCTTCTGTTCCTTTTTATCCCTCCTTGTTTTCGGTTTAACCACTTCCTCCTCCTCTTTCCCCCGCCCTCCCTCCATTATGATTCCAAAATTTTCCAGAAGAAAAAACCAGTAATCAATCAAATATTTCAATCTATTTGAATTAAAATGTAAAACCAATTATTTTTATGTATTTATGTTTTAGTCAGAAATTCCAAATTATTTCCTAATTAATTAATTAATCAATTAATCAATAAGATAAAAGAGCTTAAAAATCTAAAATGTATATGTAATATGTATGTAATAAAAAAGTTTTAGACTTAATAGGTTTAGTAAATTTAATAGTTTTTAATTTAATTTATTTTGTAAAATAATAAGAAAAATTAATAAAGTTAATACATTAGTAGATTTGATAAATTAGAAAGCTTGGGTAAAGTCAAAAAGTGGGAGAAGAGGGGGGATGGAAGAGAAGACTAATTATATAGGGTGTGACTAAGATCAATGAATCAATAAATCAGTAAATTATGTTTAAATTCTATCAATTAATCAATCAATTATTTTAATTTTATCAAGCTAATTCTATCTCAATATTATTCACTTTATTTACTTGCTAATTTTTTAACAAATCAGAAAGGAGGGAAGGGGAGGGGCAGGGGAAGGTACTTCAATTGTATTGTGATATATCTCAATTAATTAGTTAATCAAACAATGGTATTTTTTATGTGTATATGTCTATATAACACAGCAATAAAGGGAGAGGGGGAGGGGGAGCCGGGGTAGAGACAGCTAATTAAATTCAAAAGTAGAAGTCAGGAATACCGAAAGCAAAGAGAAAGAAAAAAAAAAGTGGAAGTAAAATGAGCCCACACATGCGTAAAATGCTGCTGTAAATGTGTTGTGCGCATGTGCGTTTTAGTCCCACTTCCGGGTGGGAGGAACCACGTGACAGGCCTGATCAGCTGTCGGGGAGGGGGGCGTGTTCAGGCCCACGCCCTGAAAATCTTGAGAACCCCTGATACTGTATGTGCCTTTTGTGTTCATGTGACATCGCAAGAATTTATTCTTAGGCTCAGGACGAGTTACCATCATATATTGCCACACTTTTTAAGGGTGCTTTGAACATTTCCTCCAAGTAAAATACTACTTTTGGAAGGAAGTAATTGAGTTCTCCATATTACATGCACCGCACCAAAGTGGTAGGTTGTCAAAATTCCCACTACCCCACCGTGACATCATGGACGTCGTGGGCGTAGCCGACGTCATGACGTCATGGGCGGAGCAAAAAAAGTCTGCGCATGTGTCAAACCTCCATTTGATGCATGCACAGTTCTTTTTTAGTGTGCATGCATCAAACCTCTATTTGATGCATGCACACTAAAAAATAGAACTGTGCATGCGTCAAATGGAGGTTTGGCGCATACGCAGTTCAATGGCTGCCCGGAAATACATTTTTGGAGGGGCCAGAGAGGCAACCGAACCGGTCGCTCGGGCTCCCCCCCCGGCGACCACTCCTGATGGGGTGCTACCAGTTCGGGTGAACCGGTCCGAACTGGTAACATCTCATCACTGCTCCACCCCCAGTTTACCCAGGAACACTTCAAGATGGGATCCTTTGTCTTGGATTTTAGGTGTTTCTAATATTCCAAGTCTTCTTTTGATAAAAGCATTAATAAGGTTTCTAAAAAGAACCTTCCACCATGGCATGGCTTTGGGTAACGTGCTGTTTGATATACAATAATACCTCGGATAATGTTTACCTCGGATAATGCTAAAATCGCATAACGTCAAGTAATCTGGGGAGGAGAATTGGATTGAATAACGTTAAGGTCCTGTGGGACGTATCGGATAACAACCGCTAAAGCCTGTGCGGTTACAATGTATCTCTATGGAGCTTTAACGTTATCCGATCCATCCCATAGGATTTTAACATGGATCGGATAACACTAAAAATCGGATAACACCAAGACTTGTGGAACCAAGTCTTAGCGTTATCCGAGGTATTACTGTATTTGGTTCTGTAGGTCAGATTTTAAATGTCCCTAATGAAGCTGTATTTGGAAAATGGATTGAAAGATCCCCATGTTCTAGATCTTTCTAGAGCAGTGGTGCTCAAACTAAGGCCCAGGGGAAATGTTGCGAGCCTATTACATCCCATCACTGTCTTGTTCAGATAGTTACAAGAAACAGTCCTTTAGTTAGATATGGATGGGTTATTTAATTAGCTCGCATACACTTTGACACATTCACATTCTTCCATTCTTGTTCTGTGATCACCCTTACAAGCGCAGAATCCAACATACTAAAGAAATCTGCCAAACATCTCTTTGTCAGCTGGTCAGAGAGTAAAAAAAGCAGAGAGAGCCAAAGAAAAGTGCCAGTAAAAAATCTATTCATGCTTAATCAAACCATGTGTTTCTTGGTTTAATCCAGAACAGTATTAGAAACTTGCTTCTGTTAATTCTAATTTTTAGTGCTATTTCTAGGAACAACACATAACAGAGAGGTTTCTTTCCCCAATAATTAAGAATAAAAAAGCACTTTCCATTTGCTGCTCAAAACTAACTCTAAGCATATGTAGTTTCAAAAAAAACCCCCTGCTAAATGTGTATATGTAGAGATTTTCTATATATTTGCATGCTCTTTATTACACAGAAATATTTACATTTGATGGCCTTATGAGCAAAGAGGATTGCTGTTTTTAATAGTATGCCTGTTTTGCATTATAATATGCACAGTGAAGTTGTTGCAATATTCTAAAACTACCTATTGCATTGCAGCACAATTACTGTACAGTAAAACCTCATATAACACTAAAACCTGGTTCCACAAGTCTTCGTGTTATATGATTTTTCGTGTTATCTGATCCTCTATGGGATCCATAGAGATACATTGTAACCACACAGGCTTTCGCGGTTGTTATCTGAAGCATACCATAGGATCTTAATGTTATCTGATGCAATTCTTCCCCCCAGATTCCTTGATGTTATGCGATTTTCGTGTTATTCGATACTAATGTTATATGAGGTATTACTGTATTTATAATTTGTAATTTGGTTTATGTTGTTTGGAACATTCCTCCAGCTTTTAGTTGTTTATCTGCTAACTTACAAATATGTTTTGAATCAGGCCAGCAGCTCTGAATCCAAAGTTTGGAAATAATATGTTAAAAGTAACAGAAAATTTACTACTTCTTGCACCAGCACCAGAAAAATGCTCTCAAAATCTAATGTTTAAAAAACAACTTTTCGAAAATAACAGTAATAAGTTTTAATCTGTTGGGAACATTTAGTTTGCATGTCCCTGCAGTATTCTGTTTGCTCTGGGTCTAGTCATGCCTGCCACATGTCCATGGAAACATCTGCAGACATAGACAGCGCTGGCTTTTTGGCTATAAATGGAGATGAACACCGAAACATAGAGTCTGATACAACTGGCTTTCTAGCAAGGGCAACCTATGCAGAGATCAATATTTCATAGAAGAATGGATCTGAAATATACCTATAAGGCCATAAAGTCCAACCTCAAGCTTAGTACAGGAATCCAAGTTAAAGTATACAGTATTTACATAAAGTACATCTAAAGTATGCTAATTCACATTATCCGTTCTCAAAGCTATAATGCCTTCTTCTTCCTCTTCCTCCTCCATATCTGAATATAGGCAGTTATCATGGCAATCAGCCACGAAGACTGTCCTGAGAATATAATGCAGTGGCCTTTCATCTGCCTTCTGCATCACAGCATTACACCCATACCACTGGTCCAGTTCCACCAGTCAGTTTCTGGTCCTGAGCCTTTTTGGCACGCAAAGTCATCATCAGCCCCAGGCCAAGATTGATAAAGCTGCTGCCCTCCATCAAGATGGATTTAAGTGGGATTTTATCTACTTGGCGACCATCACCCTTCCCAGTGGACTTATGCACCCAAGACCATAAGTCTCAGGGTTGTCAAGTTAGTTAACTGGCGTTGAGCCGCTGGCAGTATGTTTTGCTCTATTACTATAGCAGGATAACCTGACCAGACTGACTATAATGCCTACAGTTTGCATTTGTAGACAGTGCTGGCTCTTTGGCTATAAAAGGGTTTGACTAAGATAGTTAAGAGGGTATAATAGTTTCCCCTTTTTCTGGAGATTAATGGCCAACATCCCTTTATATAGCTCTACCTGTGCATTATAAATAATATTGTTAGCTAGGTTTGCTATTGATTATAGACATCCTGTTCCCATTTTGAGGTATGTATGACTTACATACAATGAGGCAGATTACCCCAAATTGGAAAAGGAAGTCTCAATAGCAAGTCAGTCACTGATGATGGCATCATTCTTGTTCCACAGGCAGAACCTACCCAACATAATTTCAGCTAAAGTGTAAAACAGTGAGAAACCCCAGATCTGGGAACCATTACTGTGTAGAAAGCTAATTGGCCACTCCCAATATATATTTTAAATTACTGTATATTACAAGAAGTTTTGATTGAGAGTAGATCTCATTAAAATCTGCCTGAGAGAGCAGGCCTGTTTGATCCCAGATAGCTACTCAGGACGTAGCAATTTCATTCCTCTTACACCCAAATCAGGTCAACTGCACTGTTTCACAGATGAGAATAAATACTGGCTTCAGCATTTTATGGATAAAGTTTGCAAAGTAATGCTATTTAGAGAAAAACATAGCAGCCTGTGGGCATGACGGAACTGGAGTGAATTATATGCCCTACAATGTCTCTGTACAAAGGAAAGGAAAGCCTACCTACCACTTAAGGCCTAATTGAACTTGCCTGTTTGATTGGGACACAAATGAAACTATTGATTAGTGGACATAAAAAAAGAAAAATGCAATCTCTCAATAACAAGGAATATTGGCTTCTCAACAATACAGTACTGTTTTTGCCTGGCAGACACCAATAGCTAATCTGCTACGTTCTGAATCCAATTCTTTCCAGTTATCCCACAGATGGTTTCACATGAAAAACCCCTCCTTGCCGTAATACAAACCCTGACCATTTGTATATTCTTGGCTATGTTAATTATGGCTTCTGGGTGTTGCAGTCCAATCCATTAGTACTGTATTCCAAAGAATGAACTATTATAAATCTAGTTTTTAAAGGGTGTTATAGACTTTTCTTCCTTTGGCAAATGCGACTAACATCTGCCCTCAGCTGCAACCAACATTTAAATTAACACAATGATGCTGATTTTATGCATTATTTTTTCTAATGTTTAGAATTTTGGCAGACTCATGTCTGGCCTAGACACGGAAGAAGAAGAAAAAAATTCAGTTAATTAATTTTTAAACCAAATGTTCCAAATACTGCCTGAAACATGTCTGAAGAGCACCTGATATTCAATGGCATCAGTGATCTTACATTGAATTCTATTTTTTCTGGGTCTTTACCAAATTGCTCATGGCACACTGGTGGGGTGTTAAAAGTTTGTTACAATCTGCTTCAGTAGATTCTGACATAGCTCCTGGTTTGCATTCTGCATTCTGCAGTACTTCAGCTCTATTTGTGTTTTCTCTGTTTCACGTGGCTAATTCAGAATATGTCAAGTCTGTTCATTAGGAACTTTTGAAACATAAACATTAGAGTTCTATATTGAGAGAGACTTGATTCTTTGTGACATGCCGAGTTCATTGAACTTAGTTTCTTCCTAGTATAATCTGTGAAATGCAGAATGAAGGTGGGAGGGCAGTCATCAGCTGAAAGTTTAGTTATGGAGCAGGAAATGTCACCCCCAACAGTTCTGAGGACATTCAGGAACCCACATTAAAAAAATGGGTGCTTTTAACTTAAAAAAAAATCAGCTTCTGTCCTCCAATTCTTCGCTGTACTGCTCATTATTCTCAGTTCTGCTAATGCAGAATCAGAATGACTTCTAAAATGAACGCTCCGAATTCAGTGAGAGTCATATTTTTCTTATCACAAGACAGGGTGGGTAGTTCTATTTAATCCTGTGAGGTTGTAAACTAGGCGATTGATGCTCTTTCAGTGTGCCTTGAAAGTGGAACTGTTACTCTGTCAGGGTAAACTGGGAAGCCCACCGCTATTGTTTATTCAGAGTTAATCTTACTATAAAGAGCTACTTCATATCAAGGTTATTAGAAATAAAATCATTCTAAGTAATATATTATAAAATAAGGTATGTTTGCTTAGCTAGCGTTGGCAAATATATTGCAATCAGACCTATTTCTGTTCTTTACAAATGAAAAAAGGCTTTATATCATTCCTCCTCTAAAAACAAAAAAGGTTTTTGTGACCACAATAGTAAGTCATATCTCAAAGTCACACCTCCTTTTCTTTGTGTCTGTCTGGGGTTGCCTAACACACTCTGCAGGAGTTGTTACTTCATGGATATTGAATATATTAAATATTCATCTACAAAGAGCAAAAGGAACTGATGGGATGATCTGGGATCTTGTAAAGCTTTCTATTTTAAAGGTGGTTTTACATAACAGACAGTGTGGCTTCACTATAGTCACAAAGTTAATATCTGGAACAATGTGCACCATCTGTATTATGTATCCTTATTTTATATGCTTCTCCTTGCTTGTCCTTTGCACTGAATATTCATACCCTGCCTTGAATAGTGACAGACAGTCCGAAAATTCATAATAGTGTCTATGCTACTTACATAGGAAAGCAGCTTTCCTTCTGTGAGGAGACTATTGTCATTAACTACTGTTAATTAACAGTGCACAGTAAAACCTTGGATAACGCTAAAACTTGGTTCCACAAGTCTTGGTGTTATCCGATTTATAGTGTTATCCGATGCATGTTAAAATCCTATGGGATGGATCAGATAATGTTAAAGCTCCATAGAGATACATTGTAACTACACAGGGTTTAGCGGATGTTATCTGATCCATCCCATAGGACCTTAATGTTATTCGATCCAATTTTCCACCCCAGATTACTTAACGTTATACGATTTTAGCGTTATCCAAGGTAAACGTTATCCGAGGTATTACTGTATGTGAAATCACTCTATGTGCCATATTCTTATGAGTATTCCTAGTTTTTCTGGGCTAAGCGTAAACATGCCTTGTAAGGAACCATTGACAAACTAAATAAGTCCAAATGTGGATCAAATCCTCTTTGTCAGAATGAGACTTCATGGCTTCGATTTATAAACAATTTATTGTAATATTGTTTCATGTAATGTTATATATGGGGGTTCTGTGAGCTGCCCTGAGTCAGTTTTTACTGAGTAGGGTGGCATACAAATCGAAATATAATAATAATAATAATAATAATAATAATAATAATAATAATAATAATAATAATAATAATAATAATAATAATAATATACAAATGTTCATAAATGAATTAACTAAGTAATAGGGTAGGTCACTGGCTGATATCTCTATTCCCAGTTTCTTTTCTGTAATAAAGTAAGCAATACACATTGATAATAAAGCTCTCAAACCACTGAAACCTTTCTTGGTGAAGGAGGCATTTTACTTATAAAAAAGTATAATTTCCAAATGCATTGTGTTTGTGTGCATTTCGCCAGGTGTGTCATGGTGTCTGTTTTCTTCTGAAAGTGATTAATAAAATTTACTGTTTGCCTTTGGTTCTGTTAGATTATATCTATTAGTGCCCAAACTTTTTGGGTTGTGGGCCGGTCACATGGTTCAGCGGGCTCCTCTCACTGGAAACAGAAGTAAAACGCACCTTACAATCTGTTTTAAGCTGTCATTTTCTCTGCTTCAACCACGGTCCGCGGGCCAGATCCGACCCCTGATGCCAATTCATCCAGCCCGCCCTAATCACTCCCGGAAGCTAAGGATTTTTAATTGATGGCAGGTTGCCTTGCATTACACTGAAACAGAGGCCGGAGCTCTGGTTTAATGTCTTGCATACTGTATAGAAGAAACATTAGGATTATATTCTCTTTCAGTTTTTAAAAGTTACATTCATATCCATTCACTCATGTCATGCATTTTTTATTATGCATCAATTACACTAGTACCCCGGATAACATTATGACTTGGTTCCACAAGTCATGTCGTTATCCGGTTTTTATCGTTGTCCGATACATGTATTGGATAGTGTTAAAATCCTATGGAGCTGGCTCGGATGACGTCAACTCCATAGAGATACAGTATGTACAGTACATTGTAACCGGCATAGCCTCCCCTTGCTTAGGCACGCAACCGCGCGCCTGAGCAAGGGGAGGCTTGTCTGAACTCCCCCACCCCCAGGGGTTCCTCTTCCCCCTCTCTTGGGTGCGTGTACCCTCCTCCTCCCTCGCATCGCCTTCCCAGCCCCCTCCTCTTCCCCCTCTCACTCCCAGCCACCGCCGTCCCCCCTTCCCTTTCCTGCCTCGCTCGCTCGTTCCCTCCCCCGCCGCCGCCTGGGCTGAATCTTATTGATCCGGGGGAAGAGGAGGGGGCTGGGAAGGCGACGCGAGGGAGGAGGAGGAGGAGGAGGGTACGCGCACCCAAGAGAGGGAGAAGAGGAAGGCAGGAGGAGGGAGAGCAGCCAACAACCCCCCTGACGCACACACATTCCTCCGTGGGCCGCCTCCCCGCCCCCGCCATGGGAAAGGACAGGCCGGGGCTAGAGCAGAGGGAAGTTGCTGTTCAGCAGAAGGAGGCAGCCCGACTCGGCAGCGGCCCCGATCCCTCCAGGCAGAGCAGCCTTGATGCTGGGAAAGGTGGAGGGCAAAAGAAAAAGGGGGCGGCCAAAAATGAGATGGCTAGATGGTATTGTAGAGACAATGGGCACAGAGCTGAGCAAGTTGAGGAGGATGGTGGAGGACAGAGGTGCCTGATGGACAGTGGTCCATAGGGTCGCCAAGAGTCGGGATCGACTGTGCCACTGAACAACAAAACTCTCGCTTTAAACTCCCAAGAAACAAAACCTCCTCCTCACAGCCAGGTTCCAGACTAGTCTCTTCTCCTCCTCCTCTTCCTCCTCCTTCTCCCTAGTTGGAAACAGGAGACCTCGAGCGACTCGCAGTCGCTTCTTCTCGGGGGCCCACCCCACCCCTGCCAAAGAGCGAGCGTCAGCGGGGAATGCAGGAATGTGGCCGCTTCCTCCGGGGTGAGCCGAGGCTGGCCAGTTAGCTGCTCTGCCTGGAGGGATCGGGGCCGCTGCCGAGTCGGGCTGCCTCCTCCTGCTGAACAGCAACTTCCCGCCGCTCCAGTCCCAGCCTGTCCTGTCCCATGGCGGGGGCGGGGGCGGGGAGGCAGCCCGCGGAGGAATCTGTGTGTGTGTGGGGGGTTGCTGCCTGCTCTCCCTCCTCCTGCCTTCCTCTTCCCCCTCTCTTGGGTGCGCGTACCCTCCTCCTCCTGCTCCCTCGCGTCGCCTTCCCAGCCCCTCCTCTTCCCCCTCTCGCTCCCAGCCACTGCCGTCTCCCCCTTTCCTTCCCTGCCTCGTTCACTCGTTCCCTCCCCCGCCGCTGCCTGGGCTGAATCTTATTGATCCAGAAGGTGGCTAATTAGCCCTTCCCGGAGAGGCGCCTCTCCTCGCCCGGGACTTCCCGGCCTCGCAGCGAGCCCGGGGAGACCCCACGTGTCAGACGGGGGTTGGGGAGAGTACGGGGAAGATCTCTGTATCCCCCCCAAACCCCGTCTGACACATGTGCGCCTGCACGGTGTTTGGAAAGGGTACGAGTCCCGTACCCTTTCCAAACATCGGGTGGTCGGGCGCTGGGGCGGTGTTGGATTGGGTAGATGTTCTACCCAATCCAACCCCTCCCCCCGATTGTTCCAGATAACGCTAAAAATCACGTTATTTGATACAAGATTTTTCCAAAAATCTTTTAACGTTAGAGGTTTTAGCGCTATACGGTACAAACTTTATCCGGGGTATTACTGTACATTGGCCCTAGTTCATTACAACACACAATTTGGTAACATTGTGTTAATAACATAGGGCCCAAAACCCTTGCAGGACCCAACTATTGTTCTGTACATTGTACAGGGCGATGATAGTCTTTACTCTGAGGTGGTCCATTAATGAATTACAGTAGTAGCATTCATTTTGGAAGTTGCTTTTAGTAGCTTTCTTTTTTCCAGCTTTCTGAGCCCCACAGGGGCACAGAGAGTTGTTTGTCTACTTTTTTTGTAAGTGGATAATATGACAAATTTCTTTTGCACTGCATCTGCAGTCTGCTTGTTTTGTCAGTCCGCTTTCAAGAACGGTGGCAAAACACGTAGTCTGATTATTTGGAGTATGTTCGGGGTTCTTGCTTTACCCTAGTGCCCAGTTTTTATGAAACCTACTTCTGTAGAAGAATCGTAGATGGAGTAAAAAAGCTTGCTTTGTTTGTAACATTTTAGTGATCCCACAAAGGTATCACCCAACCTAGACTTGTTTTTACATCTAAATTGCACAACCACATCAGTTCTATTAATTGAAAAAATTCTGTGGATTCAGGGGAGATTGCAGTCATTCTATAATCTGTTATGTCGCATAGTCTGCAGTATACTTTCCACTCCATCGTATCTGTTTTATTTGGAATGCTTCTGACACGATAAAAAAATTGGAGCTAATTTTAAAAAAACTGATGGGGAGTTGTTAACCAGCTCATATACTTTAAAGTTCCTTGAAAATAAGGGGGCTGGGAGGAGAGCATGAAGTTAAGGAACTGCTTGAGGCATTGGCTGAACCTCTCTCCCTTGTTTTTGAAAGAATCCCTTACATGAACATGAACTGTCTGTTTCCTCCTATCAAATGCCTGCTTCCCTTGGGCAGTATTCCCATAAGCTTATAAAACTAAACACAGCTTTTAAAAAGGTATAATGCTGTTTTGTGCAAGTTGCTGGAGGGGAGTGAGATAATTACTCCCCTGCACCCTGTCCCGTTTATAAGCTGCCTTCAGGATGCTGCATATTCAAATAGCATCAAAAAGCATGGCCATCTACAGTGTTAAGTCTGGAATACAGTTGGTCGTAGTTAATCAAACGAACTTTAGGCGTTAACTTGGCTTTCTTCTGAAGGTTCAGAGTTTGGGAATGACTACAAAGAGTTTCACAACAAGTTGGAAGATTCAGAACCTGTAGTGTTGATGTTTAGCATATTTTCAGAATGGTGTAAGAAAAATGGTTTAGAGTTGTTGGAGGGAGGGATTATAAGAAGACAACAATTGATTTTTTTTAAACTTTAGCTGGTTACTGAAAAAAAATCATACTTCATTAGTTGCTAGGTGACATTTTGAACTTGAACTGAACTGCTACATTAACAACAACAACCACAACAATGTACCATCAAAATGATTTCAACCTATGGCGATCTTTTTTAGGGTTTTAGATGTAGCATACTCAGAAGTGTGCAGTGCTACTCCTTTGTTCCCTGAGCATTCGGAGTCAATGCAACTTGAAAACATTCTCTATTACTCCATTGTTATTTCTCATCAGGAGATCCACCACTTGAGAATAAATTATCCTAATTAAAAATCTCGATATATTTTCACTCATGAATTGTATATGATTTAAGTTTATGGATAAGAGGAACCACTTTCTTGTCTGGCAGCAATTAGTAATCTCATTGAATTGTTGATGCTTACCTTTCTTTAAGATATGAAGCAGTTCCAAAGGGAACTGGGGTGTTTTCCTCTGGATCAGCAATGCAATTCGCCTGAGGCTCTAGAATGAAGGTGGCCTTGATCGCACCACTATGGCCTCTCCATGCCCATGGGCATCGAACCTCCCCGTGGTTTACAGAAGAACTGAGGGAGCTCAAACGGGCAAAGAGATGCCGAGAGTACCGCTGGGTGAAGACACAGAGTGAGTCCGATCAAACACTGTTTAGAGCTGCTATTAAAGCCTACCTTGTGGTGATGGGGGTGGTGAAACGTCATTATTTCACACCCACATTGCCTCTGCAGACAATCACCCAGCGACCCTGTTTCGGGTGACCAGATCCCACCTTGGTAGAGGTTGGCAGGGATCTGTTGAGGCGTTTGCTGATTATCTGATGGAGAAAATCACTCAGATTCGCTCAAAGTTTGACCTCGGCATAGAAAATGTAGAGCTGGGGTATGACCGGAGTGCAGTCTGGCCTTATTATCTGGGATCGGTTTGAGCCAGTTGTCCCTGAGGAAGTGGACAGGTTCCTTGGAACTGTTTGTGCCACAGCCTGTGCATTAGATCCATGCCCTGCCTGGTTACTTAAAACATCCAGTGCGGTGACAGGTGGTTGGGTCAAAGCAATTATAAATTCATCATTGCGGGAGGGTTTTTTCCCAGCAACCTTGAAACATTTCTCAACCCTACGGTGCTCGCCAACTACTGGCCTGTGTCCAACCTGCCCTTGCCTTTTTTGGGCAAGGTTTTGGAGAAGACAGTGGCAAAGCAGTTGCAGGAGGTCCTGGATGAAATGGATTATCTGGACCCTTGCCAGTCAGGATTCAGGCCCGGATATGGTACGGAAACTGCATTGGTCGCGCTTGTGGATGAACTCTGGTGAGAGCGGGACAGAGATTATCCGTCCGTCATGGCTCTTCTTGACCTCTCAGCGGCTTTCAATACCATCGACCACAGTATCCTTCTGGAAAGGCTCCAAGGATTGGGGATCCAGGGCACTGTTTTGTCCTGGTTTTCCTAATTTCTGAAGAGCCGGACCCAGTCGGTGTGGTTGGAGAGCAAGAGGTCCAGCCCGAGGCCCCTTCAATATTGGGTGCCTCAGGGCTCGGTACTCTTGCCTCTCCTATTCAATATCTACATGAAACGGCTGAGTGAGATCATTCGTTCCCACTGGGTAAGGTATCATCAGTATGCAGATGATACCCAGTTATACATCTTGGCCCGTGGTGACCCAAGCAATGCAGTGGACGTCCTTTCCAGGTGTCTGGAGGCTGTCAGGGTCTGGATGGGGGCAACAGGCTACAGATGAATCCTGGTAAGACTGAGTAGCTGTGGATCAGGGGTCCTGTGTTATCTCGGGAGGTACCATCTTTGGTACTGGATGGAGCAGTTTTGCCCCATACAGACCAAGTGCATAATCTGGGGGTTCTCCTGGACTCGTGACTCCTGCTCAAAGAGCAGGTGGCAGTCGTGGCCAGGAGGGCTTTTGCATAACTTCGTGTTATTCGCCAGTTATGCCTGCTCCTAGATCAGGACTTCTTACTCATGATCACACACGCTCTGGTCACCTCCAGACTTGATTATTGTAATGCGCTCTACATGGTGCTGCCCTTGGTGACAATTCAGAGCCTGCAACTGGTCCAGAATGCGGCTGCCCGGGTGGTGATGGGGTGCGGGTGGTATGCATGTGCCTCTCCACTGCTTTGGGACTTGCACTGGTTGCCAGTATGTCTCCGGGTGCAATTCAAGGTGCTGGTAATCACCTTTAAAACCCTACATGGTAGTGAGCCAGGATACTTAAGAGACCGTCTTACCGCAAGAACATCTGTCTGTCCCACCAGAGCGGACCGGAGAGGCTCTCTAGTTGTTCCATCGGCCAGAGAGGTTCATGTCTCTGGCACCCGAAAGAGGGCCTTCTCTGTGTCCGCTCTGACCCTATGGAACCTCCTGTCAACGGAGCTGTGCCTCCAGACGTAGTTGCTGCCTTTTAGGAAGAACTTAAAAACATGGCAGGGCAAATATGGGGTATGCGTTGCACCACAACCCCAGCCCGCTGGTTAGTGTGAGTTCCCTCTCTCCCTCAATGCCCTTTTACCTTCTTTTAAATTTTAAGAGTCAATTTTAAATTTTAACCTGTCTATCTTAAATCTTTTAGAATTCTTGATTCAAATTGTTGTTGATGTTTTATATGGGATGTTAACCACCCTGAGTTGCCCAGGTAAGGAGGACGGTAAATAAATTTAAATAAATAAATAGTAATCTCATTGAATTTTGATGCTTTCCTTTCATTAAGGCATCAAAACTATATACAGTCAAACCTCGCATAACGAGCGTTTCGCTTAGTGAAAAACTCGCATAACGAGCAAGTTTTTTGCTAAGCAGTCCGACTGACATAACAAATTTTTCACTATGTGTGTCGGAGTTTTCTCAATGGAAAAATGCGCATAACGAGCATTTCTATGGGGGAAACTCGCATAGCGAAATTTTTTTGCTATGCGAGTTTTCCCCATAGAAACGCTCGTTATGCGAGTTTTTCCATAGGGAAAAGTCAGACTCGCATAGCGAAAAATTCGTTATGCGAGTCTGACTCGCATAGCGAATTTTTCTCATAGCGAGCAGCCTTACAGAATGCATTAAATTCGTTATGTGAGGTATGACTGTACATATTGCCACTGAGGTCTTACCTATTGGCTGTAGTGTATATAACACAATACAGTACTTGGTTGGAACTAATATTTTCTTAGTGGTTTTGATTACATCTCCTGCTACTGCTGTTTCTTGCTAACCAGCAAAACTTCTTCATTTCACCCCAGTTCACAAAAACTTGTGCAGAAAGCTTTTAAAAGTGTACACAGTTGTACAACTGCAGTATACTAGAAAATGGACAATGTTGCATGTTTAAGAATACAGTAATACCCCGGATAACGTTTGCACCGGATAACGCTAAAACCGCATAACGACAACAAATTTGGGGGGGAAATTTGCACCAGATAACGTTCATTTTAGCGTTAGCCGATCCATCATCATAAAGAAGTAAAGGAGGCAAAGCTCCTCTCCCTGCCACTTTCCTCCTTCCCCACCCCACCCCCAGCAGTTTGGGGACTCCCCACCCCCACTGCCTGTTCGGCCACAGAGAATCCAGCCCACCCCTGCTTACCTAATCTTGAGTTGCATGCTCCAACTGAGCCAGTATAGCCGGTGCACGAGGCTTGAGATTTTGCTTTCACTTCCTGTATTGAAAAAACAGGGAGGTGGAAAGAGAGAAAGGTGATTGGTTCTCTAGAGAACCAATCACATTTCTCTCTTTCCCCCTTCCCAGAAGTTTTAAAAACACAAGCCTCGGAGCGATCAGCTGGTCAAGCCTGGCTCAGTCGGAGAAGGGAAAGTAAGCAGCAAGGGAAGACTGCAGAGGGTGGGGGGTGGCTTTAAAGGCAGGGAGGACAAGTTCTTTCCCTGCCTGCCTTTAAAGCGGTTTGTCCCTGAAGTCAGGGCTTTTTTTTTTGTAGCATTGTTTGATGCATGCATCGGACAACACTAAAAACCGGATAACGTTAAGACTTGTGGAACCAAGTCATAACGTTATCCGGGGTATTACTGTATAGAGAAATATCTTGTACTTGTCCAATTACATGCAGCTTAATGTCTACAAGGTATGAAGAAGCTTTTTAAAATAATCCAATTCTGCTTACTAAGCAAAGTTCTTGAACTGTGAAATTCCAGAGAGAGAAAGAGAGACTTGGCTATTGTGGTCTTGGAAAACTATTCTGAGGTCAAGGAGGAAGAGGGAGCAACAGAGCAGACTAAAAGTCTATTGCCAAATACAACACAAAAGTGCTTTGAGTTTCAAATCAATTTTCTATTTCCACTTCTTGGCCCTTGTTCTCAAATCACAATATGCTGCAGCAGTAGGAAAGCTACAGCTGACATTTCTTCTCCTAAACATATTTAGAGAGATGCTTTTTGTTCTTTTCTGTAATCTCTGCAGTCAGGTGAAATTGTACTACCTCACATAGTGAAAGCAAAGAGTAAATTCTAGTGAGTTGTTCTGTCTCTAGACCAGTGATGGCGAACCTTAGCACTCCAGATGTTTTTGATCTTCAATTCCCAGAAGCCCTGATCAGCAGGAGTGCTGACTTGGGCTTCTGGTAATAATTGAAGTACAAGAACACCTGGAGGGCCAAGGTTCGCCATCACTGCTGTAGACAGTCCAGAAAAGTACCGATGGAAAGGTATTGCAGCTTGCCACAGAAAGATCTGTTTGTAGCAAAATAACTGTTTTAAGAGACTCCGTACAGGTTTTTTTGGACTTCAATTCCCAGAAGCCCAAGTCAATTTCCCAAAGCACTGATCATCCACTGTATTGACTTAGGCTTCTGGGAATTGAAGTCCCCCTGTGGTGTGGTGCCCCACGTTGGGAACCACTGCCCCACACTATTCTTTTGCCTCTCACCAATTCTAGCCTGCCCCTTCCCCCTGTATCTGTCCAGACTGTAAAAAGCCTCTGGAGTTAATATAATTTATTTGAGCAAACTTTTATTGGCTATGGATAAGCAAGTTTTCTCCCACTGCTTGCCATTTAAGTTTTAGTATGTTTAATCATATTTTTTAAGGCTTGAGCCTACGTGGTGGCATGGATATAAATGTAAATACACTTGTGAGGTTTTTCAGCTTACAAATTCCATTCTCAAGGAGTTTTAATTCTGGAGCTGTAAAGTACTTTTCAAATATTTTAATTCTCTGTCAATCCTACTCCAATGACAGCTTGAAATATGAGTAAGGTGATGTTCCCACAGAAGTTTCCTGCAACACTAATTTTTTGTTTGACGGTTTTTGCTGTTGAGCATTGCAACGTGCTGTGCTGTCTTTTTCTATGAAAAATTATAGATAGGAAAGGTCACTGCAGAGACAAGGGAACCCTAGATGAACTGTCTAGTGGTAAAGGCTGCATTCTCAAGCAGTGTCTGTAAGGATGTTGCTGAGACGAATATTTTTCTCCCAATTGCTTCAAGATGTGAGCTGATTGGTGATGGTCAAAACTGGAACTGTACCACTTTGGCTTCTCTTTTTCTTCTGAAAACAGTCTGTTAGCCTCAGCTCTTTGGGGGGATTGCTAAAAAGATAGAAGGTGTTGCATTGTCAGCCATAACATAAAAACATAGTTGATCCTGTTCAGCTGCATATAAATAAAATTCAAGGAAAAGTCTGGTTTACATATTAGAATTTAGACACTTTTAAGTCGTAGTTTTCACTTGTACCATTATGTTTTAGTCATAGAAAATCTCGTTACTGCTGAATCCAGAAAATCCAGTTACTGCAGAAGTGACTTCTAATTTTCAGACTAAAGAAAATTACCCTTAAGAAAGTAATACAGAACTCTCTAGGCCTCTTGGTTTGTGAAGTCCAGTACTGTATTCACCAATACAGGCTGTCATATTTAATTATCTTTTAACATATTCTTTTTTCATATTTCATTTCATTTATTCGATTTGTATTTTCATAGGAAGTGCTCATGACAGCTTCGAAATAACGTACCAAGATTTAGGTTGTTTAAAATTTCTTATTCTACATAATGCTGTTAACTTATATCATTAGGATGGTTTTATCACTATATATCTTAGTACCAGTTGTACCTCGCTTAAACAGCATAATGTGTTCCACAAGATTGTTCTTTAAGCGAGTTTGCTCTTTAAGCGAAACACCATTGTAAGTGACCAGTTGTGACTTCTGGTGGGGGAGGGAGATTGCGAACCCTGATTTATTTGTTAAGCGAGTTTTTGGTTGGTTTTATTTGTTAAGCAGAGCGAACATTCAGAGAAAAATTCTGCCCTTTAAGCGAGTTACTCTTTAAGCGACGTTTGACTGTATTCATTTCCATGGAGTTCTACTTAAACAGTTCTTCTTTCTTATCCACCCAGCACATTTGTCACATAGTCAACCCATGATATCCTTAGCAGTTGTCAGTAGAGCCATAATTCAGAAGTTTCGCTTTTCTTTTCAGATGCTTTGGTCAGTGTCCAAGCTTTGACTCCATATAGCAACACTAGAAATATGTAATGTCTCACCATTCAGATCTTCATAATGAGAGTTAAATCTCTTGTTGTTGTTGTTGTTGTTGTTGTTGTTGTTGTTGTTGTGTCGCACAGTCTACTGCATAACAAATGTCACATTTTTACAAAGGCGGATCTTCCTTTTTCTATTCACATTCTAATCTCTTACTCATGATCCTAGTTCTCATTAAAAATACACTAGAACATCGGATAACGTTATGACTTGGTTCCACAAGTCATGACGTTATCTGATTTTTACCATTGTCCAATGCATGCATCGAACAACGCTAAAAAAAAAAAAGCCCTGATGTCAGGGACAAACCGCACACCGAGGCAAGGACCGGCTTGTCCGAAATCCCCCCCTCCCGGGGGAGGTCATTTTGGACAAACTGATCCTTGCCTAGGTGTGCAATTGCATGCCCGTGCAAGGATCAGCTTGTCCAAAATAACCTCCCCTGGGGGGGGGGGATTTTGGACAAGCCGATCCTTGGCTAGGCACGAGATTGTGCGTCTGTGCAAGGATTGGCTTGTCCGAAATGACCTCCCCCGGGGGGGGGGAGATTTCAGACAAGCCGATCCTTGCCTAGGTGCACAATTGCGCACCCGTGCAAGGATCGGCTTGTCTAAAATTCCCCCCCCCCCCGGGGGAGGTCATTTCGGACAAGCCGATCCTTGCATGGGCGCGCAATTGCACCCCCACCCCCAGACAATTGAATCGGATAACGCTAAAGGATCGTTATCCGATGCAAGTTTTTTCCAAAAAACTTGCATCGTTATCCGATTCTAGCGTTATCCGATGCAATCGTTATCTGGTGTATTACTGCTCTCCCCAAATAGACAATATTATCCACTCTTTTGATTTCTTGTGTTCCTGCCATTAACTTGCCGTAAGCAAGTGCTTAGTTTATAATATTTAGTCTTGGTGTTGAGATCCAAAACATTGTGCGCTTGAGTCTCTAACTCGATCCAGCATCAACTGAAGATCTGAAAGGTACTGCATTCAGGTATTCTCCGTTAATTCTTATGCCAATGTTTAGCATTGGGGTAAAAATTGTTGAGACATTCAAGCTGGATTCAGAAAAGAAAGAGGTACTAGAAGTCATATTGCAAATATACATGTACCCAAGAATTCCAGAAGGAGATCTATTTGTGCTTCATAGATTGCATTTATGCCTTTTACGGTCGGGGTGGGGTCATGAAAGTTGTAAGTCATTCTAAAATAAATAGGTGTGTCAAAACATTTAGCTGTAATGCATAACCTGTAATCTGGGCAAAAGATTACTATTAGGACAGAATATGAGAAGCAAAGTGATTTCCAATTTTAAAAGTGCTACACAAAAATGTATTTTATATCCCTATCCAATATTTATCCAGAACATATCATATGGAAAGCTAGATTAGATCCAGATGAAGGAGAAGGAAAAAGTAGCAGCTGAATTATCAGCTATTTAAGATGTGTGAAAAAGATTAGCTGGCACAACAAGGTTGCCATTGCCCGGGGTATGCCCATTTGTAGTTCAAAAATACAGTACCATAATCTTCAAGGAGGTTCAGTTGAACCTTAAGAAAAGGAATCATGGCAACAGAAGAATTAGCGAACTAGTTTTAGAGAAATCCCTTTAGACTTATTTACCAATCTAATTAAAAATATAATATTTTTGGATTGGATTGTGTTTTAAGTAAAATGAATTTGGTATGTCATTTGTTACTATTTCATGTTACAGTAGTTTGTTGTCTGGATAAGTTACTCGTCTTTAGCTGTCTGCCATATGTCTACAAAAGTTACTTATAAAAACTAAATTTACCAAGTTACTAATAAAAATGATTTACTGAGGGGAAAAAAGGATAATAGATACAGGACATAAACAGCACAAGTCTGATCGTTGAAAATGCTGAAAGGTTAAATCTTGTTTGGCCCAGTGTTGAGGCCGATATATAATGTTATAAAGATTTCTGTGGATTTTATTGTGGGTGCTTTGTAGAAATGGGATAGCAAGTAAAATGCAAGATTGTCATTAGAGCAAGAAGATGTTGGAGTAGACTGCTAGAGCAGGGAGGCAGCCAGAAGTAAAAGTACGGTTACAGTATTTGTTTAAACTGGCTTTGTTCCCTGTATAGTCAGAGTGTTGGAATGCCCGTGGCACATTGGCACTGTTCCCAATTAAGTTATTTTCTCCACCAGGATGATGTGAAATGCTGGGTTGCACAATTCTGAAAGTATTTTCAAAGCCTAAAATCCTGCTGCTTGGGACACAGTCATGAAAATCTCCATTTTAATTTTTCTAAAAGCAAAGCTTTAGTCTAAATAAGACTGCAGTCACATTGCCTTTATCACAAAACTAAAGTAGCACAAACACTTTCATCTTAAATGGAAATATATGTGGTATGTGGTTTGTGTTGAATGATTATTGCTTGTAACCTGAAATTATTACAATACTGTAAACTGAGTCTAGTCTGTTTTTGCATTCATGCTGGTAGAAGCATTTCATAGGAGCAGTTTCAGTCTGTATGGAGATATTACTGATAAAACAAGATGAGGTGAGATCTGCTTTGATTTGGATTCCTGCATTGAGCAGAGGGTTGGACTCAGTGGTTTCATTGGCCCCTTCCAGCTCAGTTATTCTATGATTCTGTTAAGCAAAGACACCTCAGTTATTGTTTTTAGTTGGTTAGGTGTGTTTCTTGACAAAAGTTAACCATGTTTTCTGTGCCGAAAGTACATTTCTGGAATGTACTTACATAGTGGCAGCTTTTCTGTTTATTTGACAATCTGTTCTCTTAAATCAGGGGTTCCCAACCTACGGCCCATAGGCCTAATCTGGTCCATGGAGCTCATTAATATGGCCCAAAGTGGGAACCCCAGTGCCTCCAGAAGCTACCACCACCACCAGAAGTCCGAAAACATCACCGTGGCAGTGGCGGCAATTGCACCACTTTTCTGTCTTCTTGCACAAGTCTCCGCCTCTCCCCATAGCAGTGGGAGGTTCTTCAGAGCATTTTTGCTCCATTTTGGGATTTTTTCCCCACTGCCTTTCCACTGTGTTTCAGCAGCTAGAAGGTGGTGCTTGGTGACTTCCGGTGCCAGGTGGAGCTTCCAGCAGAGGCTGGGTTCCCAGCACGGAACCAGGAAGTCGCCAATCACTGCATTCTAGCTGCCAAAACGTAGCAGATACATGGCGGGAAAATCCCAAAATGGAGCAACAATGCTCCGAAGAGCCTCCTGCCACTGTGGGGAGTGGCGGAGGCTGTGCAAGAAGCCGGAAAAATGTTGCAGTTGCTGCTGTCACCACCAAAATCATAATCCCTGGGAGTAGCTATGCCTCCGGCCTCCACAGCTGAGTGTCGGGGGCGGGAAGGGCCCCTGGCAGGAAAATGTTGGGAATTCCTGTCTTAAATCAAAGGTGGGGAACCATAGGGATCTCTGACTAACCTGGGTTTTTCCATAAGACCATAACATTTTGGTGAAGAGGAAGGATTGTTCCCTTTCCAGTTTTGCTGGATTTTACTTTGGCATCTGTGTATGTTCCATTTGCAGATAAACCCATAATAAATATTTTAGTTAAATATTCCACCTCTGAAATCCATGCATAGAATCTTATGGTTCATCTCTTTTTCTAATTCCCAATTTATAAAATATTTACATAACTAAATCATTGAAGATTAGAAGAGACAATGTTCTTTGAATCCTCAAACAATGGATATCATATTCATGTGACCCCAGAATAGAAAGTTTGATTTACTTAGCATAAATGTGATTAGCAATGTGAAAATGCATTAGATAAGTTTCTCATTTCTTCAATTGTGTACTTGCTCTGTCTTGTTTCTGTATTGAACTTCAGCACTGTTATTATGTGCCGTCAAGTTGCTTCTGATTTATGGCCAATCTGTAAATGAGTGATCTCCAGCATGTACTATCTATAACTATTCTGCTTTTGCAAAGTTCAGTGAGTCAATTGGGGGGGGGGGGGCAACTTTCTTTACTGCCCAATTTTCACATCTGTATGTAGGAATACAAGAGTGTGGATGATTTTGGTCTTGGTCTCTAATGACACATCCCTTCCGTTGATTATCTTTTCCAATTCTTTCATTGCTGCCCTTCTTAGTCTCAATTTTCTGATTTCTTCCTTAGGATCTCCATTTCAGTTGATGGTTGAATCAGGCTTTACAAACTCTTTCAGTTAGCAGAAATTATAGGGAGCAAGAAATGTTTGATGCTCAGCCTGGATTCCAAAAAGAAAGTGGTTCCTGAGATCAGATTGGAAATTTCTAAAAAGAATTTCAGAAGATGATCAGCCTGTGCTTTATAGACTACAGCAAAGTCTATGAATATGTGGATCATGAGAGACTGTGAGATGTTCTGAAAAAAATGAGGGTGCCTCAACACTTGATTGTCATGGTGCGTAACCTGAATTATTGAAAAGAAGCTATTGTTAGGATATTGTATGGAGAGACAGAATGGTTTCCTACAGGCAAAGGTGTCAGATAAGGATGCATTTTATCCTTTTATTACATTCATTCTGTACACTGAACTCATCATATGGAAAACTGGACTAGAATCAGATGAAAGAGGAATGAAAATCGGAAGAAAATACATCAGTAATCTAAGATATGCAAATGACACCATTTTACTAGCAGAAAGCTGCAGTGACTTGAAACAACTTTTAATGAAAGTGAAAGAAGAAAGTGGTAAAGCAGGGCTGCAGTTGACCTTTAAGAAGACAAAAATCACTACAGAAGAATTGAAACACACTGTTGGCAGTGAAGAAACTGAAGCAGTGAATGATTCTGTATATCTTGGTTCAATTGTCAGTCGAAATGGAGACTGCAGCCAAGATATCGGAAGGAGACAGAGATTTAGAGGGGCAGCAAGACCAAGACTAATATTATACACACTCTTATAACCCTGATCACTATGTACATGTGCGAATGCTGTCAGGGAAAATATTAATTTGTTTAAACTCTGTTGCTAGAGAAGAGCTCCGTGAATACCCTGGACTGCCAGAAGGATGAACAAGTGGGTCCTGGGGGAAATCAAGCCTGAATTATCTTTGAAAAGAAAATGAATAAAACTGAGGCTGCCCTACTTTGGGCACATCATGAGAAGGCAGGATTCTCGGGGGGGGGGGATAATGTTGGGAAAAGTAGAAGGCAGCAGGAATAGAAGATGACCAAACTTGAGATGGATGGATTCCCTAAAAGAAGTCACAGTCTTGAGTTTGCAACAGCTAAGCAAAGCTGTTGAAAATCTCTCATTCATATTGTTACTGTAGGTCAGAGACAACTTGATAGAATGTAACAACAATAAAGCACGATATGAAAAATTTTAATGTACACATTTTACCACATTTTAAAAAAATTATATATAGTTCTGTACATCTTTTCCCCCTGCATGGGTAGTGTTTTAGTTATACAGCTTTCCAAGGCACGGCAACTTATATTCTGTGTCAGTCCTGACAGGTGCAAAGTATTTGTTTCTTCTGGGTAATATGAAACTAATAATTTTTTCCATCTCTGATTATGACACAAACCATTGAAGAAGTCTAATCGAACAAAAAGCTTTTTGAGCCAATTGAATTGTATGTCTGGTATTAATGTGGGATTCATTGCCAAAATGTAGTTTTATTAATGAGGTATAGGAAATGAAACCATGTAGTAGCAGGTCTACAATTTGTTTTTAATGAGTTGAATAAAATTTCCTCTATACGGACATGCCACCTTATTAAAAGAAATGAGGGACTAAGAGTTAGGATCTTTGCCACAGAACACGAGGCCTGAATTGAAAGAATGCACTGTCAGTAAAAGTTAACATTAATTTCACTTCCAAATGAATATTTTCTGTTCCTCAGTTCACTGGTCATTATATCTAAGAAATGTTGAGATCTTGGCCCATTCATCCATAAAAACTCTGGGCCTTTTAGCTGATCTTGTTGCTTGTTTTGTGAGTATCTCACTGTGTACAAAAGAAGATCTAAAAAATGGCTGATATAATAGTATTGAAATAGGCCGTGTCTGGTCAGAAGTAATCAAAGTATTTTAACAGTTTAATTTGTTTACCTGTATGAAAAGAAAGAAGGTTAGAGAATTCTGGTCATTATACTTAATAAAGCTGGATTTATCAGAAGAAATGGTACAGTAATACCCCGGATAACGTTATGACTTGGTTCCACAAGTCATGAGGTTATCCGATTTTTAGCGTTGTCCGATGCATGTATTAAACAACGCTAAGCAAAAAAGCCCTGACTTCAGGGACAAACCGTTTTAAAGGCAGGCAGGGAAAGAAAGAGACCTCCCTGCCTTTAAAGCCACCCCCCACGCGCAGCTCGGGCACGAGAGAATCCAGCCTGGCCCTGCTTACCTTGCTGCACACTCCAACAGCCAGTCAAGCCGATCGCTCGAGGCTTCTGTTTTTCTCTTTCACTTCCTGTATTGAAACGACAGGGAAGGGGGAAATAGAGAGATGTGATTGGTTCTCTAGAGATTCTCTAGATTGGCAGGAGCTGGAACATAGACAGAAGCTCATTCTGTCTTGCAGTACTCAGGAATCGAACTGCTGACCTCCCGCATTTCAGCCAGTATCTTAGCCACTTGAGGCACTGCAAATCCTTATCTTTTTTAAAAGAGTTGGTGAACATTGTTCATATTTAATCCTAATCCATAGAAATCTATTTCTCAGTTGTACTTAATGGATTTTAAAACAACAGAGATTGGAGCAGTGTTGCTTTTAATCTGATGCTGATTTTCAGATTCTCATTTCTATTCTTGAACATATGTTTTTGCTTGGTCTGAGAGCCAGTTTGGAGTCTGGCCAGGTTATCCTGCTATGGTAATAGAGTAAACCATACCACCAGCGACTCAACACTGATCGTCAAGCAAGCACCATTTAAATAACCTGATAACCCTGAGGACTAACAGCCTTGGATGGCAAAGTCCACAGAGAAGGGTGATGGTCCCCAAATTGATTAAATCTCACTTGAATCCATCTTGATGGAGAGCAGCAGCTTCATCAATACTGGCACTAGATTGATGAGTACTTTGCGTGCCAAAAGGGCTCAGGACCAGAAAGTGACTCATGGAACAGGATCAATGATACAGGTGTCATGCTGTGATGCAGAAGGCAAATGGAAGGCCACTACATTATATTATTCCCAGGACAGTCTTCATGGCTGATCGCCATTATGATAGCCAGTATTTGGAATTGGATACTGCACTCAAAGAAAATAGAGCCAGTTTAGAGCACCCTAATATGATACATGATTTGATCATGCTATGTCTGGTTTCAGACAGAGGATGATTATTTTCTTCCACCTTGTAAAAAACTATAGATGGAAAGCCAGGAAGAACAGTTTAACCTACTCTTTTTCCTGGCATGCATTTTAATACGAGGTTATTTATATAAGGTAACAATCCTTTCACCTCCATTGAGAAATGAAGCATAATTTGCTACATCTATGTGTCTTGTGGGTCATAAATTCAATGCTAGATTTATTTTTGATTTAGTTTTTCTGCATTATAAATATAGTTTTGTTCCCGCCTTTCATCATTCATTTGCCTTAAATTAAAAAGCCGCTTGCTGTTAGCATTGGCACATGCAGGCTAAATAACGAGCTTCTGTGGATTAGTAAATATATGGAGTTTTAGGACCAAAACTGAAACATCACATCATTTCTGTGCCTTTTGTGTTTATGAACAGAATAATATAATAATAATTTTGTGTCAGAAATTATTCTGAGTTGAAAGTATTTTTGCTGGAGAAACTCCATTCAGGGGACCCCAGAATGAGGCTCCTTTCATGTCCCCAAGAGCTGGGACAGAGACAGATGCTCAATCCATCATATCTCAAATGCCAACTTGCCAGCCTTCCAGCTAACAAGGTGAGCTTCTTAACCGCTGAGCCACTGCAGCCCCTTATGAACAAAATATAATGTATACATACCACCCCAGGAGGCCTTTTTTCATAGTTTTGTTAGTGGCACACTAGTGGCCAAACAATTTTATTTAGCCACGAGGCATCATTGTAATAGTCCTCTAATTAGCATAATCAACATTCCTGCAAGGCTTTTAAAACCTCTTAAAAGAAATTGGAGCTGTCATCTTATTTATCTATTCCAGTACCTGGTGGAATGTCTTCTTCGTTTAAATTCAGCCCTGATCACCTGGTTTTCCCAGCTCTTGAGGGTGACCACCCCAAGGGAGGCCCAAGAGGTAGTGATAAGGAACTGGGGTTTCTCTGTGGTGCCCCCAGTAATTTGGGTTGCCCATCCAGTACTCATCCTCCTGGAACATTCCCCCCCCCACACACACACACCAATAATTTTGGAAAGCCATTAAGTCTGAGCTATTCAGAAAGGCATTTTGCAATATTCTTGCCCACCACATCCAATACTCACATTTATTGGTTGGCTTGTATGTGGCCTGTCCTATTTCCTAATCTGTTATGTTTTAACTTGCTTATTTTTAGTCTGCATTTTAATTGTCTTAATATATTTATATGCCAGTTTTAACTTGTATGTTCCCTGCCCTGAGTGGCCTATTGACCAAGAGAATAGTATAAAATACAACAATCAATCAATAATGAGTTTTAAGTCACATTATTTCTTTCACATCTTTATCTTACAGGTGGAATTTGTCCCATTTCTTCTGATCAGTATTGTATATGTATATGTATGCAAATTGTGTTTTTCATTTAAAAAAATAGCTACAGAGCAGCTAGTGTTAAATACCTAAGTAACTTCGATGCTCTAGACTTGGTTGTTGCTTGAATATTCTTGATTGTTAAGCTTGTTCTATTGAGTATTCAGTAATCTTCTAATACAAGTGTCTGTAGTTACAAAGTTCCCAAGCACTGTATTCCCAGATTTTTAATTATATTAATACCAAACTTCTCATTTTCTCTCACACATATGACTATATACACTTTTTAAGCATGACTGCATATAGGCAATATGAAATCAACCACCTTGCCCCAAGGAAAGCATACAAGGGGTGCTGTTTTATTTTGGAGATGGACTGAGGAAGAAAACTGTTTATATTAGAAGGTTGCACACTTCATTGCTTATATAAGCAGTGTGAACATAAGCAGTTTTCTGTCTTGCTGAACTTGGTGTAATTTGATGTAGGCAGGAAATGGGTTCTTTTAATAGCCATTTTGCTGCTTTCACAAGCATCACCTTTTACTGCTCCATTTGTTACCTTCTACCTATGCCAGCACCAGGCAGTACTTTGAAAGAGTCCACAAAATTGTTCTTCAGACCCTTGATGTGGTGATAGTCATATTGGTTAACTTTAGACGATCAAATATTGGCTTAATAAGCCACTAGATGCCTGCTTTTTTGTATTTTCAAGCAGCCCCTGTGTAAGTCAATAAATATACAAGCCAAAAAGCCTAATTTAATCATAGGTCCATGTTGGATCCAAGATACAGTGATTAATTGCTTCTAAAAAAGACAGTATTTGAAACTGTGCTCTAAAGATGGATTACTAATGTTGGCTTGTTTTGAAGGTCTCTCACCATACTTGTCAGCTGGGGGTGAAATGGGAAATCTGTAGGTGACATTTTCTTCCCTTTTTCACTTTCTTAAGCAAATGAAAGAGCAAAATGACCTTGTGCATATCCTGGCTAATTCAGTAAAGATCTTGCTATTTGAACATGGCTCCTGTATGTAAATTTACCACAGACAGACACTTGGTGTCCCCACTTACCTTCTGAACATCACAACAAAGAACGTTTTCCTTCCAGTTAGTGTAAAGGTCTCCCTTGCTCAAAGGACAATCATATCTGACTCTAGGGTACAGTCAGTGGTAGGCTCAAAAATTTTTTTACTACCACACTGTGGGCGTGGTGTGGTGGGTGTGGCCAGGGGAAAAGCCCTGCGTTGCACCCAAATTAGGACTACTTTATTTCAAAACTTGTATGGGTGGGGCCAGCCAGAATTTCTGCTACTGCTTCTGGTGAACCTGCTGATGCCCACCACTGGCTACAGTGCTCATTTCCATTTATAGCCAAAGAGCCAGCACTGTCTACAGACAGCAGTTAGTATACATCTTGGCAAAATGTCATGGCTTTATTTATTTATTTTACTCTTGATTAGCACAGCTACTTCCCAAGTTTTTCTTGTCACATCTGCTTGTGAGTTCATGGGCATTAATGGAGGAATTGGAGCGTGGGTGGCAGGCCTGAGGGATTTTATTTTTGCCCTTTCTCCCCTATTGCATGTCACATTTGCTAGTGGAGTAATTCATAGAGAGGAGGGCTACAGGGAGAGGATGGCTTGGCAAAATCTAATAGTGGTCAAAGCCATTTTCCATCATCTAGTCTGGCCAGGCTATCCTGCTATGGCAAAAGAGTAGACCATACTGCTAGCAACTTAATGCCAAAGTGTCAGGTAACGGTTAATTAACCTTACAACTCTGAAGACTAATGACTTTGGGTGCCTAAATCCACAGGTCCCCAAATAGATTATTTATTTTTATTTATTTATATTTCATACTTGCTAACCCGCCCCAATCGGGCAAGCCCGACTCTGGGCGGCTTACAACCCAAGTTAAAACACATCAATAAAAAATTTAAAAATTCATAGACTAAAACAGTATCTGGGGTTGTCGTCAGAAGGGTAAAATCCTTAGACTAACCACCCCACATGGGATCCCACATCCCTGGAACCCCACACATGTCCTGCCAGCCAGGTCTTTAAGCTCTTCCGGAAGGACAGGAGCTCTGTCTGCATGCGCAGCTCAGTTGGGAGGAGGTTCCAGAGGGCCGGGGCGAACACGGAGAAGGCCCTCTTCCTGGTGCTAGCGAGGTGAGCCTCCCTAGCCGATGGTACAACAAGAGAGCCCCTCCGATCCGCCCTGGTGGGACGGACAGATGTTCTTAGGGTGACGCGGTCTCTTAGGTATCCTGGCCCACTACCATATAGGGCTTTAAAGGTAATGACCAGCACCTTGAATTGCACCCGGAGACAAACTGGCAACCAATGCAGCTCCCTAAGCAGTGGAGAGGCCCGAGCATAACGCCCGCGCCCCATCACTACCCGGGCTGCCGCATTTTGGACCAGCTGCAGTCTCCGAATGGTCACCATGGCAGCCCCATGTAGAGCGCATTACAGTAGTCAAGTCTGGAGGTGACCAAAGCGTGCGTGACCATAAGCAAGGCGTCCCGGTCGAGGAGCGGGCGTAACTGGCGTATTACACGAAGTTGTGCAAAAGCCCTCCTGGCCACGGCTGCCACCTGCTCATTGAACAGTAGCCGTGAGTCCAGGAGGACCCCCAGATTACGCACCAGGTCTGTTTGGGGCAGAACTGCCTCATCCAGAACCAAACCTGGTAACTCCCGTGTCAACGCGGGGCCCCTTACCCATAGCCACTCAGTCTTACCGGGATTCAGCTGTAGCCCGTTTTCCCCCATCCAGACCTCAACAGCCTCCAGGCACCTGGAAAGGACTTCCACTGCACCGCTTGGGTCCCCACGGGCTGAGATGTACAGCTGGGTATCATCAGCATACTGATGATACCGTACCCCGTGGGAACGAATGATCTCACCCAGCGGCTTCATGTAGATGTTAAATAGGAGAGGAGAGAGTACCGAGCCCTGAGGCACCCCATACTGCAGGGGCCTAGGGCTGGACTCCTCCTTCTCCAGGCACACCGACTGGGTCCTGTCCCTCAGGAATGAGGAAAACCAGGACAACACTGTGCCCTGGATCCCCAAACCCCGGAGCCTTCCCAGAAGGATGCCATGATCGACAGTGTCAAAAGCCGCTGAGAGATCGAGGAGAGCAAGGACAGACGGCTCCCCTCCATCCCGCTCTCTCCAGAGATCATCCACCAAAGCGACGAGTGCAGTTTCAGTACCATATCCGGGCCTGAATCCTGACTGAAACGATTAAATCCCACTTGAATCCATCTTGATGGAGGGCAGCAGCTTCATCCATCATGGCTTGGGATGGAAGAGGACTTTCTGTACCAAAAGGGCTCATGATCAGAAAATGGCTCGCGGAACTAGAACAGTGGTACTGAGATAATGCTGCAATGCGGAAGGCAGACGAAAGGCCACTGCATTATATTCTCAGGACAGTCTTCATGGCTAATCACCATGATTATCCCTATATTTGGATTCGGATACAGTAATACCTCGGATAACGCTAAGACTTGGTTCCACAAGTCTTGGTGTTATCCGATTTTTAGTGTTATCCGATGCATGTTAAAATCCTATGGGATGTATTGGATAACGTTAAAGCTCCATAGAGATACATTGTAACCGCACAGGCGTTAGCGGTTGTTATTCGATCCATCCCATAGGACCTTAACGTTATTCGATCCAATTCTCCTCCCCAGATTATTAAACGTTATGTGATTTTAGCGTTATCCGAGGTAAATGTTTTCCGAGGTATTACTGTACTGCAGAAGAAGCAGCCTCCTTTTACTTTCTGCCAACATTTCACTTCCCATCTCCTATTTTCCTTTCCCCTCTCCCATTTAGTGTCAGATCTGACTTGAACTGATCATTCAGAGAGCTTTTGAAACTAGGCCAATGATCATTTCCATTCAAAGACAGAAAAGGATACCTACCAGTGCAGTAAAGTATAAATCCAGATCTTGGCTTGTTTGGAAGCAATTAATAATTGTTTCTTGGTTCTGATGTAGAGTGAAGGCATCATTAACTGAGGTATCCCAGTTTCCATAGTTCTTGATTTAACTAGGCTAGGACATACAGGGGTTACTAACAAGTGTAAGAAAATCAGCATTCAGGAGTTTATGAAGCCAGAATGTTTATTAAAATGAGTATCACTGTGCCAACATGGATTGTTTTCTGTCCTTATATTACAACAGCCCAATACTTTTTCTAATAAACTGCAGTAGTGATCCAGAAGCTATTAATCTTGGAATTGAATTATCCCCTATTAAACAAATATGAAACCCAGTGCTTTGGAGTATTCCTCTGAACATAATAATACTAATTGTGTGTTGTGAAATAAATTCTGACTTCTGGTGACTCTTTACCGGATTCTCTAGGTAGAGTTTGCCAATCCCTTCTTCTAGGGTACCCTGGGATTGTGCAGTTTGCTCATAGCTATACAAACTGGTTCTTTTGGGATACATAGTGGAGAAATGAACTCTGAACTTCTCACTTCACAGGTAAAGGTAAAGATTGCCCTTACTTGAAAGCCAGTTGTATCCAACTAGGGTACAGTGCTCATCTCTAGTTATAGCCAAAGAGCCAGCACTGTCTGCATTTGCATACATCTCTCTGGACATGAGGCAGGCATGCCTCAACACTGGAGTGCTCAGAACACTGTTTACCTTCCCACTGAAGTGGTATCTATTTATCTACTTGCAATTTCTTGCTTTTGAACTGCTAGGTTGGCAGGAGCTGGGACAGAGATGGGATCTCACATTGTGCAGTTCTCGGGACTTGAACTCTGGGCATCCAGTCCTCAAGTTCAGGATCTTAACCACTTGAACCACTGCAGTCACTTCATAGCCAGATAGTGAAACCACTGAGCATAGTGAAAAGCAGAGACATCAAATTGGAAACGAAAATTCGTATAGTCAAAGCAATGGTATTCCCAGTGGCAGATGAAGCTAAGGTTCTTTGGACATCAAATGAGAAGAGAAGACTCACTTGAGAAAGCCTTGATGCTTGGAAAGGTCGAGGGCAAAAGAAGAAGGGGGCGGCCAAAAATGAGATGGCTAGATGGTATTGTGGACACAATGGGCACAGAGCTGAGCGAGTTGAGGGGGATGGTGGAGGACAGGGGTGCCTGGCGGACAGTCATCCATGGGGTCGCAAAGGGTCGGAATCGACTGTGCGACTGAACAACAACAAAAGTTTCTAGATTTAATTAGATTAAGATAGAAAATATGACTATAATATTCTCCTTTTCAGTTAAAAAATAATAATTGAAAAGCCCCTGGTTCATCTTGCTTTCAATATTTTTAAGCCTGACTCATGATTTTAAAATTATAGCTAATTTAAATTTATGCTCTCAGTTTCCTTTCTAAAATTGATTGTGTGCACAAACAGCTGGACTGCAAATATGTTGAAAGTGAAGACTGACTGCAGCAGTTTCAAATTAACTCACATGTGAATGGTATCTTCCCAGAAAATCTAACTGAGTTATATTTAATATTGGACATCTTTAATAAAATGCACAGATTAGATGAAAGACAGCTGAAAGATATAATTAAAATTAAATAAAGTTCCTCAATGATACAAATTTGTTTTATACTTCTCTAATTTAATATGGTCAGTGAGTTATAGTTAAAATGTTGGACCTAAAAATTGGGATTTCAGGCTTAAGTCCCCACTGAGCTATGAAACTTTGTAGGTGACTGAGTCGCTCACCCTCTTTCAGATTGTATCTCTGGACTGTGGAGGTGGACATGAAGTACAAAAGAATAAAGCACCGAAATATTGGGTATAAATGTAATAAAAAATTATTTTAATGTGCTTTGTTACAAATGGTTTGAGAGTATCTGAACCACAATTTATTGCAGCACCTCTTTTTTATTATAATCCTTTATTTTTAATCTCTTACATATCACACATTTGCTGTGCTAAATTTTTGGTGAAATGGATATGCTGCTTTGCTAATTCCTTGTATGTATCTTAATACAGGAACATGTGTTTCCCTTTGCTGTGTAGCCTTGAGATACTTAGGCAGCCTTTATTGTTTAAGCAGCAGCTGCTGTGATTTGATGGCACCATTATAAGTCATTATTATGAGTATATAGCAGCTGATGACGGAAACTGCCTCTGGCATCCCATTGTCACCAAGATGACAGAAGTAGACCTGTCTGTAGGTTAGGAAGAAATTAAATTCCATTGAAAATTTACTAGCAGTCTTACTAAAGTACATCACATTAAAGAACAAAGATATATATCTCCAGATTAATTAATGAGTATGCCAAGCACCTTTTCACTCTCTCTCTCTTTCACTCTCTTTCTGTCTCATACACAGCTAAATCCTAATTTAGCTGTGTGTGAGACAAAAAGAGAGAGAGAGTGAAAAGGTGCTTGGCATACTCATTAATTAATCTGGAGATATATATCTTTGTTCTTTAATGTGATGTACTTTACAATGAGAGGGACATCTTGCAGGAAAGGATGGGGTTAAGAATTGGATTATCATCTTGAGTAGAAAGTTCTCAGAATGATGAGATTTCCGCTTGTTTTGGCAGGCATGAAAGACTTTATTTGATATTTTTAGGGGGGGTCCATCTCAGATGTATGGAGATTTGTACACATCTCTGTTAACTTGGTAAGAGGTCTGTAAATAAATCCATTTTTTACACACAATGAAATTTGCATGGATATGGTGACAACATAATAGTGAATGAAATAATGATGGAAGTAGGTACAGCATTTCATTAGAGAATACAGTATTCAGTCAAAGCTCTTAGAAAGAGTTAATAATATGCCAAAGCATGAGTAGATCAAGAAAAAAGAATTTATTGTCACCCAAACAATATGAACAGAGGAGGATATTTCCCTCTATGCTATCATGACCTGCTTTTGAGCCTGAGTATTTAGTTAGGATAACTTTAATGATTTTTTAAATTAAAACTGTAGCTGTGTTAGTAGTATACATATATACTTTTATGAAGAGATTTTTGCAATGTCATGCTGACTGTGCATGAACCCGCTGAATTGTTAATATACAGTGGTCAGCATCTTGTATCAGTGAGCTGGTCAGGGCAACAGGTATAACTGACAGCGCACAAAAACTCTTTTCCTCAATAAGAAGAAAGAATGTGAAGACCTCTGTTGCTGTTGGCAAGAGTTTATTTGAAAGTGGCTGTCTCTGCAAAGTTGCGGTTCCCAAAGGATTCTCCAACTCCTTTGACGGATTGTAGTTCTGGTGGAAAATTTAGCCAGTAATTTTCTTTTTACTATCATTTTCTATACAGTTAATTTAATGTGTAACTTGTGTAAAACTGTTTTCACTTGAAACTCGTGCCTTATTTTCAACTGTGAAGCTTAGCAAATGCACAGCCGAGCAGGATGAGTGATTAAAAAGACACAGATAGCCTCTCTAGGGCAGGACCTTTAACTGGTTCATGCAAAAGAACAGTACAGTAGTTTTATTTTCCATTACTATACATTTTTAAAAAAATTGGCAAAAAAATAGTGGGGAAAGACAAGGCAATTTAATATGAGAGAGAGAGAGATAGGTTGGGTGAAAGGTAGAGAATACAGTATTAGACCCTGTGAATTAAAGAGAAGAGAACAATATGGAATATTTGGAGCAGGGCGTATGTCTCCTCCTAATTTCCCTATGCTCATCTGAATAATATGTACAACTGTGACCAGACACAACTTATATCAGTATGAAAGTATTTTAGATAACCAGTAGTAAGTAATATGACAGGGCCACATTGGTTTAGGGGTTATGACGCCGAGCTTGACAACCAGAAGGTCGACAGATCAGTAGTTTGAGGCCTGACTGCTGCTGCAGTGGAGTGGGCTCTGTCAGGGATTCCCCTAGCGATATGTATGGCTGGATAGCAGAGTAGCACTTTTAAGCTCTTACGCAGCGGAAGCCTTAGTGCAATGACACACACACATATGTCTTCAGTGAAAGGTGTGGTTTACTTAACAGTGAGGGGAAGACAGACATACACAGGACTATATACAACAGTCTCTCTCTCTCTCCAAGCCCCACAGTAGGTAGACAGCTTGGATTCCTCTGTTGGCTCCAACTCCAGGAGCACTGAAAAGAGTCCTGGTGATCCTTTAGCAGTTCTTTCTTCTCAGTTGAAGAAAAGCTCTCAACAGCATCACCTCCTTCAGTGTCTCAGTCCTTCTCAGTATATAGACTCCTTCAGAATAGCAACCTCCTCACAGATAATCTCCTCCAGAATAATAGCCTCCTCCAGAATGAAAAACCTCCTCCATAGACCCTTCCCAGAGGGCCACAGTTATACCCCAGTATTGCTGGGCAGATTCTCTAATCAGCCACAGCTGGGCTGTTACAGGAGCACGTGGACAAGGCATGCACAGCCTGGCAATCAGTTTGAGGCTCTATTATGGACACCTGTGTTCAAAACACATGGAGGGCCTTCAAGTTATACTATTCCACTGGGCAGCAATCTTTGTACAATACCCCCAAATGAAAAATGTCCTAACAGGCTCCCATCATCTGACCCAGATCCTGCCAACATAGTTCGAAAGCAAGAAATTGCAAGTAGATAAATAGGTACCGCTTTGGTGGGAAAGGTAACAGCATTATGTACACTTCAGCATCTAGTTATGACTGCTTCATGACCACAGAAAAGTTTGTAGACACAGACAGAACTGGCTCTTCAGCTGTAAATGGAAATGAACATTGCACCCTAGAGTCAGATATGACTGACTTTCAAGCAAGGGAGACCTTACCTTTACTAATAGAGGTCAACTTACAAGTCTTAGGTGTTTCCTCCTAACTCAAGCTATGGGTTTGTGGATACCCTGAGCAGAAATGACAGAAACAGTGGCATTCCACTGAGAGTAACTATTGGCACAGTTATATGATGCCTTAATCGCAATTTTTGATTTGGGTCTGAAACAAGCCCTTTGCCAGTGACTAATATATAAAAATATTCATATCTCAGAATATTATTTTTTTACACATGAGGCAGGGGTAGAAAGTGGTGTGCATAGTGTATATATATCCAGTTCTGAAATAAGGGATGTGTTTCTAAAGAAACTAGACAGCTGCATGGGATGAAGGTTTTGGCCACATTGCAAGTACCAAAATGGAAGGAAGTGGGGAGGAGTAAAGTTAATGGATGATCTTCACCAGCTGTTACTGAAGAGCAGGATGCCCAACATCTGTACTGCTGACAGGAAAATTTAAAATTGCCTCCAGATACTTCCTTTCTTCTCTGCGTTTGGAATTTCAGATCTTTTAGCATCCATAGGCTAGTTTGCTAACATCAAACGAATTGCTGGGTGGAACAAGTCTGTGGAACACCACCAGCAGAAATATGCTGTTTCTTATGCTCTGTGTTTTCCTATTTTGTTTTTTAAAGGGGGCATTTTATGCATAAGCCTCTTAGCATCTGTCTCGTATCTGGCTAACTCTGAAATTCCAAGATGCCTTGGCATGGTTCCACAGGAGAGTTCATTCCTGAGAGTTGAATCAGATGGAGAGCAGCAACTGTTGAATTGTCCTTTGTTTCCCTTTCTGTAGCCAGCTTGTAACCTGAGGAGTGTAAAAATGTGCAGCTATTTGTAGGCCCTAGCTTGGGAGGGTATGTTTTGAAATCCCCTTGGTGGAAAAGTAAGAGGTTCTACTGGCTGAGTACTGGAGCAGTGTAACATCTGTTGTGTAGTATTGTGGTGGCTCAGTGGTTAAGATGCAGAACTAGACAACTGGAAAATTGACAGGTCAGCAGTTTGAGACCCAAGTGCTGCATGACGGATTTTAATGCCAAAGAATGTTCAAATTATCGAACAATTGCGCTCATCCCACATGCTAGCAAGGTGATGCTCAAGATAATACAGGATAGACTTCAGCAGCATGTGGAGAGAGAATTACCAGAAGTGCAGGCGGGGTTCAGAAGAGGCAGGGGGACTAGAGACCACATTGCCAACATACAGTGGATCATGGAGAAAAAGGAATATCAGAAACAAGTCTACTTCTGTTTCATTGACTACACCAAGGCCTTTGACTGTGTGGACCACAACAAAATGTGGCAAGTAATTAATGAGATGGGCATACCAGAACACCTTATATGCTTCATGAGAAATCTATACAAGAGTCAAAAAGCAACTGTTAGGACGGAATACGGAATGACAGAGTGGTTTGGAATAGGAAAAGGAGTAAGACAAGGCTGCATTTTATCACCCTGCTTATTCAACTTATACACAGAGCACATAATGCGCAATGCAGGGATGGAGGAATCACAATTTGGGATCAAAATTGTTGGGAGAAACATCAACAACTTGAGATATGCAGATGACACTACCTTAATGGCAGAAAGTGAGGAAGACCTAAAGAAGCTGCTGCTTAGGTTGAAAGAAGAGAGTGCAAAAGTTGGCTTGAGACTCAAACATCAAGAAAACCAAGATAATGGCAACAGGCCCTATCAGTCCCTGGAAAATAGATGGGGAAGAAGTAGAAGCAGTGACAGATTTTACTTTCCTAGGATCCAAGATCACTGCAGATGGTTTTTGCAGCCATGAAATAAAAAGGCGACTGATTCTTGGGAGACAAGCTATGAGAAACCTGGGGAACATTTATTTATTTATTTATTTATTTATTTATTTATTTATTTGCATTTAATATCCCGCCCCAATCGGGATATTACATAGTGAAAAGTAGAGACATCACATTGAAAACAAAAATTTGTGGTATTTCTGGTGGCAATGTATGGTTGTGAGAGCTGGACCAGTAGGAAAACTGAGCACAGAAGAACAGATGTCTTTGAGATGTGGTGTTGGAGGAAAATTTTGAGAGTCCACTGGACAGCGAGGAGAACAAATAGGTCGGGCTTAGAAGAAATCAACCCTGACTGCTCCCTAGAAGGTCGAATAGTAAAGATGAAGTACTTTGGACATCAAGTGAGAAGAGAGGATTCACTTGAGAAGCCCTTGATGCTGGGAAAGGTAGAGGGCAAAAGAAGAAGGGGACGGCCAAAAATGAGATGGCTAGATGGTATTGTGGATGCAGTGGGCACAGAGCTGGGCGGACTGAGGAGGATGGTGGAGGACAGAGGTGCCTGGAGGACAATGGTCCATAGGGTTTGCAAAGGGTCGGAATCGACTGTGACTGAGCAACAACAACTGTCCCAGCTCCTGCCAACATAGCAGTTCGAAAACAAAAAAATTGCAAGTAGATATATAAGTACTACTTTGGTGGGAAGGTAAAAAGCATTCCATGCACTCTGGTCTCTAGTCATGCTTGCCACATGTCTGCAGAAATTTCTGCAAACACAGACAGTGGTGGCTCTTTGGCTATAAATGGAGATGAGCACTGAACCCAAGAGTCAGATACGACAGGCTTTCGAACAAGGGTGACCTTTACCTTACCATCTATTATGTGTTTATGACCCGTTGGCCTAACAAGCAACTATGAGATGTAACTGTTCCCTCTAAGTCAGCAGTGTGTCCCAGGTGGACGTTTGATGAAATAGAAATTGGGCAGTCTCTGTTTCCTGCCATTCAAGACTTTTGTTGATCTTTTTCCTGTCTCCCTGCTTCAGCTGCAGTTATTCATTGATAGAGTTGGAATGCTCCTTCCTTCTGCAGGAAACAGAATCACAGCACCTAAGGCTTGTTCCATTGCACCTGCATTACCTCATAGCAATTTATTTTATTTGAAGGCTGGCAAACTTGTTCTCATACATATCTGTTCATTGACACTACTTGTTAGCACTGACAGAATTATTATCTTGTTAATTCTCAGTTTAGCGTGGAATTTGTTTGCACATAATGGAGGTAAAGGGACTGCAGTGACCAGAGTGCTGCACAACAGAGTGATCTCCCGTCAACTGTCCCAGCTCCTGCCAACGTAGCAGTTTGAAAGCAAGAAATTGCAAGTAAATAAATAGGTACCGCTTCAGTGGGAAGGTAACAGTATTCCATTTTCTAGTCATGCCTACCACATGACCACGGAAATGTCTGCAAATGTCTTTGCCTGTAAATGGAGATGAGCACACCCTAGAGTCGGACACGACTTGCTTTCGAGCTGATTCCTGACTGACTCCCTTCACTGATCACACACGCTCTTTATTTTGACCTTAGTAAGGATTGGTATTTCTCCATTGAAACCATTTATTAATATGGCACATGTAATGATACCAAAGGATTGCTCACCATCTACTGCATAGTATTTTGGGAAGCAGCTGGCTCCTGTTCCTGTAAGCCAGGAGTGGGAAACTCTGATCTCCCAAATGTTTTGGCCTACAATTCCCAGCAGCCTCACCTAACATGCCCAGAGTTAAAAGTCTGTGGGAGTTGTTCAAAATATTTAGAAGGCCAGAGAATTATTTTATCTCTGTTTTAACCATTCATTAACTGCTTGCTTATTCACACAGGAAAGTGCAGGTTTCCTTCTATATCAGCAGGTTCTGTACCAATGGTTTCAGTTTTCTGTGGGTCTAGAAATATTCAATAATAAATCCTGAAATACATAATATATTTGTATTTGTGCAATGATGCATCACCAGAGGCCACTGTCTGTAATGTAAAATATAGAGTTCATTATTATCCACGATTTCAAGTATCCATGAGAGACCTCAGAATGCATTCCCAACAGATACAGGGTGTGTGTGTAGAAGGAATGCTTTTTTGCCACCCACTTACATGTTGTTTCCTGCTTTCGCCTGTTTGTTTTTTATTTTTCCTGTGCTGGCAAGTTATTTCTGGCAAGGTGGCCCTAAAAGCTTTTTGAGGTATGAGAATTATTTATGGAATGGTTTATATCTGCCACATAAACCCTTGTGAATTGTCATTGCTGAGCAGTGATTTGAACACAGATTTTGTGAGCCTTAGTCCAATACACTATCCATCACATCACACTGACTCTCATTTCCTACTTATCTGCTGTTCTCCTTATGAGTGGCTGATATTCATACTGTCAATTCTCAGTCACTAGTTTTGAAATGAATTGTTCCTCTCTGTGTTGTATGGGGTGGCTTCCTGTAGGTAGGGATCACCTCAACATACCGCGAAGAAGGCCTTCAACACTTGAAGCAAATCATATTTAAAATGCATTTTATATTGTCATGGTATTTTTTCTGGTTTTTCTAGACAGAAGGCATTATTTAAAAGTACAGTACAGTAATACCTCGGATAACGTTTACCTCGGATAACGCTAAAATCGCATAACGTTAAGTAATCTGGGGAGGAGAATTGGATCGAATAACATTAAGGTCCTATGGGATGGATCGGATAACAACCGCTAAAGCCTGTGTGGTTACAATGTATCTCTATGGAGCTTTAACGTTATCCGATCCATCCCATAGGATTTTAACATGGATCGGATAACACTAAAAATCGGATAACACCAAGACTTGTGGAACCAAGTTTTAGCGTTATCCGAGGTATTACTGTATCTGAATAAGAGTGATACATCTTATTAGCCAAAGTTGCTGGGCTCTGCATGCCACATTGTCTTTTTCTCTCACACCTTATTAATTTTTTTTTCCTGAACTACTACTACAGTAAAACCTCATATAACGCTAAAACCTGGTTCCACAAGTCTTCGTGTTATATGATTTTTCGTGTTATCTGATCCTCTATGGGATCCATAGAGATACATTGTAACCACACAGGCTTTCGCGGTTGTTATCTGAAGCATCCCATAGGATCTTAATGTTATCTGATGCAATTCTTCCCCCCAGATTCCTTGATGTTATGCGATTTTCGTGTTATTCGATACTAATGTTATATGAGGTATTACTGTACTTAGGAAAATACAAATTTATCATATAAAGAGCTGATTTCAATTTTCTGCTTAGTTGCTAGGGTTGTTATTGGAGCTAATTGGAAGGGAGTGACACCTATTGATATTTTGGATTGGTATGCCAAAATCTGGTACATAGGACTTATGGAAGAGCCAACTACTCAAGTTTGGACTTTACCAGGAAGTGACAATGGCACACAACTTTACAAAATTTGGTATCCATTTATATACTTTGTAGAGTCACATGAAGAGGACACTCCTCCATCACATGCTGATTTGGGGGAGGGGGGGTTTACTCACTAATCATACTGAATTAACAGTCTTTGCAGTCTTTTAATCCTTGGTGGCACAGTGTTTAAGCTGCTGTACTGCAGTCAGAAAGTTGTGAGTTCAGTCCTGACCAGGGCTCACAGTTGACTCAGCCTTCCATCTTTCCAAGATCAGTAAAATGACTACCCAGCATGTTGGGGACAAATGCTAATTAACTTGTGAACTACCCAGAGAGTGCAGTAAGCGGTATATAACTGTGATTGCTATCTCATCATGTGGGGTATTTTATGAATTGGATGTTGTATATACGGTATGTTATACAGTATGTGTATTTTGGTAACAAAATGTATTTTTATAAAAACTCCCTGCTTAAAAGCAGGTATATCAACGTTACCAGTAAACTACAGTAAGATCTCAGGTGGAATGAAGCTTCATTTCCTAAATTTCTAATCAACAATTCTTGACAAATTGCAAAACATGTTTGCTCTAAAATAATAATGAGAAGTTAAGGCCTCTGGTCTGTTCTCAGGATGTGATGCAGGATTATTTTCAAAAGGCTATGTCATCTCAAAATATCCCAGTGTGACCCTGAATTAACAAGGTGCCCCTTGGAGAAATACTTGTCCCAGTCACAATTCTTTAATCTATAAAATCATTTTAGGGTCTCGGCCCACTTACAATAATGATCATCCTAAAGATGGGGAAATCACTAGGGCTATGATACAGTTTATGTACTCCATGTAAATATTAGACATAATTTATTGCTCCTTAAAAGTTACTGTATAGAGCAGTGGTGGCGAATCTATGGCATGCATGTCAGAGCGGGCACTCCCAGCCCTCTCTGCTGGCATGCACACCATCACTTCCTCCCTCTCCCCAGCACAGAGTTTACCTCGCCCCTTGTCCAGCAGCTCAGTGGGAGCACTTCTCCCAGCACAAAGTTCGCCCTGCCGCTCTGCCAGGCAGCCCAATGGGAACGAGCCTCTCTCTCTCCTCCCAACACAGAGTTTACCCCTCCCCTCTGCCCAGCAGCCCAATGGGAGCGTTTCCTCCTCTCCCCCAGCAGAGTTTTCCCCATCCCTCTGTCCAGCAGCCCAATGAGAGAACTTCCTCCTTTCCCAGCACAGAGTTCGCCCAACTCCTCTGTTTAGGCACTCAGTCTCTAAAAGGTTCAGCATTACTGATATAGACCTATCTTTTAGTTATGGAAAAAAATTGAGAGCACCATTCTTCACCATCTGCTTTATTTATATTCAGCTATGCAATTCTTCTCTACTTTGCACCTTGAGATGTTTTGTACATACTTCCTTCCATTTCTTTCTGTCTCATTTTTCTTCTCTGTTTCTGCTCAAACATCAGCCAGCCCAGGAGGATTGTGGGGGAAGATTTGCTTCATTGCTCTGATATACTGTATTGCGTTCTTGGAAGACAGCTCCTAGAATTACCTGGTTGGGATGTTCTGGATGTTGTCAACCAAAAGGCTTTATTTCTCTACCCTTATAGCTTACTCTTGTTTGTGATTTTGGTTTTTTTAAAAGGCAAAACAAAACTCCATTCTTAAGATTTCTGAAGCTTAGATCTTACTATCTTGAGATCTGTTAATAGGATGTAAAGTCACATTTGAGCATCTCGTGTTGCAAATGAAAATGGTTTTTAAACATCTTGAACCTAGGGCAACGGTGCCCAAACTGCGGGCTGAATTTGGCCCACGGGCCAGATTGCTGCCAATGCCAGAAGTGCTCTGACAACACCGAAAATGCCGAAATCAGCACATTTTCATGCTGAAATAAAATAAAATAAAAATAAAAAGGGTGCAAAAATGCTCCCCCAATTATTCCTCCCGCAAGGTAAGTGTTAGAGGAGGGGGAAATGCCCAGAAATGTGGGCTGATTTCACACACCACCGCTAGGAAGAACCAAGTGACTGACCTGCACAGCTGTCTGAGGGGACGTGGTCAGGCCCCTTTGGGAAAAGTTTGGGCACCCCAGTCCTAGGGGTTGGGGTAAGTGAAGATGGGTTCTAATCAAATAGCTTGCTACAGCCAAATTTCACAAAACTGACAAAGCCCTGAAAACCATAAATAAGCAGAATTATTGAATTTGAATATAAGTGGCTAAGGCCGCAGTCCTAACCTGTGCCTTCAGTTTAATTGATATGACTGTTGGGATACCATTAATTTTCTAGAAAAAAACGTTTTAACAGTTTGGTGTTAACTTCTAGGTGAAAAGCAAAACATTTAATATTTTGCCTAGATAAAGGAAAAACTGGTTTTATTCATTGTGTTAACTCCAAATGATTGTCATGGTGCTTCTACTCCTCACGGAGAGTTATAGTTCAATTGAAGAACTATTGAAAGTTCCCAGTTTCAACCTTCGCTATGTCCAGAGAGATATTAAACGACTCTTGTATAGAGCAATTGTTTGACTCAATATAAAGCACTTTCTATATTCCCATCTGTCTGAAGTTGTGTAGCACTTGCATGGCATATATGTTGTATTTCTGTAAAAGGATACAACCCCCCTGAGCTTTTGTTTGACTTGAAAACATCTGCTATATGTGTCTGTCTTGTAGTCTCTCTGCACAGTTTTACTACAGCAGCTGAAGAGCCAGAAGCTATGCCACTTCTGTTCTATATCTGTTTATGGGCTAGATCAAAGTACTGAATTTCTGTAAACGTTCTTCAAAAGGCATTTTATATGTACAGAAATGTCGCCCCTTCCTTCCTTTCCATGACCCTCTTTTGAAAATACTAAACATAAGCTTCAGAACAGATCTTCTTAGGATAGCCACAGAACAATAGACTTGATATGGACTTGATTTTTCACTTCCAAAAATTCACTTTTTCATAAAATTAACTAGCAATGTAACACTTCTCAGATTGTCCATTTTTGAACTTGTAGTTAAGGGTTGACTATCCTGAGTAAAAGTGTGTACAGTATTAAACATTAATTACAGATACTTACTTGTATAAAGGATCTGTGTGTTCATAAACTGGGTCAAAGCATAAAGGGTGTTCAAATACCACGTGACCATTTTAAGGGGGAGGGGATTGACCAAAAGTCATGAGGGTTCAGCGTGACGGCACGTGACTCCAAAATTAGCATTGCTTTTTGCATCCAGCTGGCCATAGATTTATCTTCAAACCAAGTGATTTAGGGGGTTGGTCACAGGTCATGGAAAGTCACAGGGTGTATGTGTAAAAAACGGCCTATTTTAGGTCATGTGGTATTTGAAAGAGCCCTAACTTAAAACCAGAAGTATATGTAAGTCAGATCTGCCAAATTGTAATCCAGTTCATTCAAAGTATACATTTTCCACTTCAAAACTTATCACAAAACCTGCAATGCTGTCTTTGAAAGATTCTTCCCAAGGAAGTTGGAGGAGAGGATATTTCGACAGGACTGTCTGAATAATTGGTGGTGCGAAGACGCCCTGTTCTGCATGTTTTGGTTTGTCTAGAATAAGAGAGTCTTTAATAACCAAGTGATGCTGCCTTCACTTTATAGCTAACACTATAAAGGCTCTCTGCTGAGGTCTGGCAATTCTCCATTTTGGTGTCCAAGTGGTGGTCATCTCATATGCACTTCAGGGCCTTGTTAAGGTATATATTTAACAGTAAAACCCTTCTTTCCACATAAAATTATTCCATTCTAAATTTACAAGTTAGAATAGAATACCTCTGTGTGAACTTTTACAGAAACACATTGCTGCAGAAGCAGAGGGAAGTGTGTGAAGGAGATTTTGAGTGAAACCCCCATTCCTTCTCTCAACCCCAAACTCTACTTATATATTTTTGATAAGTTATTATGAAAGCCTTTTCTTCATGTCAATTTTGTACATTGAAAATAATTATATATTATATAATTATATATAGTTTATCATCTAGGCCAAGGGTCCCCAACCTTTTTTGCACCATTGACCAATTTCATGCTAAACAATTACCTCACTGTGCACAGGTGGGGGGGGGAGCCCCGCTGTAACTCAAAAACAAGGAGGGGGGGCCTAGCAGCCTGCCAGCCACACTGTTCAACTCAGGCAGTGAGGTATCACACAGCATACAGGTGGGTGCAGAGCCATCTGCCTATCTGCTGTGTCTGAAGCCCATTTTCCCAGCGCCACCCACCTCCACGGTCTGGTTCAGGACAGCCTGTGGCCTGGCACTGGTCCGCGGCCTGGTCGTTGGGGGCCCCTTGTCTAAAGGGACTGCAATGGCTCAAGTGGTTAGGATGCTGAACTTGAAGTTGGGAGGTCAGCAGTTCAAGACCTGACTACTGCACAATGGAATGAGCTCCCATCTCTGTCCCAGCTCCTGCCAATCTAGCTTTTCAAAAGCAAGAAATTGCAGGTAGATAAAGAGGGACCACTTTGGTGGGAAGGTAAACAGCATTCCATGCACTCCGATTTCTAGGCATGCCTGCTACATGTCCACGGAAATGTTTGCAGATGCAGACAGTGCTGGCTCTTTGGCTGTAAACAGAGATTGAGCACTGAACCCTAGAGTTGGATATGACTGGCTTTCGAGCAAGGACGATCCTTACCTTTAATCAACATCTAGGCAGAACAATAGGTTGAAAGATAAAAGCTCGCCCTTTTAGATGTTGAACTTTTTTCTGGTTTTTTAAAAAACCAGGCAGAGGTAGTCTTCTTATCATTCTCCTCCGCTTTATCCACCAAAGTATTTTCAAGTCTGAGAGTTTGATCTCCTTTTTCTTTTCTTGTTTTCAGCTGTTGTGGTTCAAGCTAAGATACTGTTCACCAAGGAGCCATATTCACAAGATGCCCTGCATGGCCGCAGTGCCATCTTGCGTTGCGAAGTGCAGGAACCAGGCAACGTTGAGTTTGAGTGGCTACAGAATGGGGTCCCTGTTCAGGACAATGAACGCCGTTTCAAGGAAGGGAGTAACCTTCAGTTCACGTCTGTGGATCGGCATCAAGATGGTGGGAATTTCCAGTGTGTGGCCAGGAACATGGTGACTGAAGAAGAAGCACGGACAACAAATGCATCTTTCAACATAAAGTGTGAGCAACTTTCCAACAAACTAGTCTTGATTGGTCTTGGTTAATCCATTCTGATAATACACAGCAGGAAGCCTCAGCCAGTCAGACTTCCATGTGTGTACATTCAGGGGAGCAGGAACATGTAGCTGCTTTAGTTAGAATGGTGTTACAAGCCAAGAGATGACGTTCCAAATCCTACTTCAGCAAAATTTGGGAATAACACTTTGGGTTGAAATGCAGTTTATTCTAAAGTTTTCTGAAAACTGCACTGGCCCTGTGGCACAAATTTAATACATACAGTAATACCCCGGATAACGATTGCATCGGATAACGCTAAAACCGCATAACGATAAATTTGGGGGGAAGATTTGCACCGGATAACGTTCTTTTTAGGGTTATCTGATACAGTCGTTCTTAGCAGCAGGGTGGCTGGAAAGCTGAAAGGGGTTCTCCGTTCAGCTTCCCAGCCACCCTGCAGCTACAGAGGCAGGGGTGGGGTGGCTGGAAAGCTGACGGGGGAGGGGGTTCGAACTCTGACGTTTTGGCTTGCTCCACTGGCTGGGGACGTCGGGGAAGCTCAGAAACAGCTTGGATCGGGTCTTCCCACCTCCCTGGACCCGACCTCCCTAGAGCCGATGCACGCTATTTTTGAAGTTCCCCCACCCTCCTTGAGACTGCAACAAACCAAAATGTCAGGATTCGAATCCTGATGTTTTGGCTTGCTGCACTTGCTGAGGACGATGGGGAAGCCCAGAAACAGCTTGGATCGGGTCCTCCCACCTTCCTGGACCCGGCAGGGGGGTCAGGGACCCCAAAATTGGTTAAAAAAAATGGACTTTTTTAAAACTAATTTTGGGCTCCATGACCCCCCTGCCGGGTCCAGGGAGGTAGGAAGACCCAATCCAAGCTGTTTCTGGGCTTCCCCAATGTCCTCAGCAAGTGCAGCAAGTCAAAACGTCAGAGTTCGAACCCTTACGTTTTGGCTTGCTACACTTGCTAAGGATGTCTGGGAAGCCCAGAAACAGCTTGGATCGGGTCCTCCCACCTTCCTGGACCCAGCAGGAAGGTGGGACCCCCCCTTTTTTTTTACCAATTTTGGGCTCCGTGACCTCCCTGCTGGGTCCAGGGAGGTAGGAAGACCCGATCCAAGCTGTTTCTGGGCTTCCCCGACGTCCTCAGCAAGTGCAGCAAGCCAAAACGTCAGGATTCAAATCCCGACGTTCTGGCTTGCTGCAGCCTCCAGGGAAACAGGGCTTTTTTTAACGTTGTGTGATCAATGTATCGCACAACGTTAAAAACCGGATAACGACGAGACTTGTGGAACCAAGTCTCATCGTTATCCGGGGTACTAGTGTATAGTTATTTCCATGATCCTGGTCCGTAGTTACACAGCTTTGTTCTCCTTTTAATTAAAGTCATGGCTGAGAAGACACTGCTTCTCTCAGATTGTCTCCTGTGACATGGGAGATCTTAAAGCCAATTAAGTTCATGAGTTAATGCCATATGGCATATCATTACTCTCTGGAAAATGAGGTACCACTGGTTTCATTGCTGTCAGTAAGATAGATGATCACAGGATTTTAAGTAAGGGAAGACAGACAGGCTGGTGGTTAAACACCTTAAAGAAATACATGTTCTTCTTCCTAAGAAGGGAAGCAAAAGAGCGTGTGCAGCAGTGTGAAGTATAATGAAAACTGTATGTGGGAAAGTTGCATTTAACACCATAGTCACCAAATGTACCATTTTTATCCTCAGGTAATCATAAAAACATATTTGTAACTATGTATAGTGTTTGTTATAGTATGTACAAATTCATAATGTACCATATTTGCTGGTGTATAAGACGCATCGGAGTATAAGACGCACTCCATTTTCTAGTGTATTTTAATGGGGAAGTGCCCTTATATGCTGGCAAATACAGCATTTGTTGGTGTATGACACATCAAAGTATAAGACGCACTCAGGCAGGTTTGAGGACACATGATAAAGATATTTCTCTGAAACTGAACTGTTTTGAATGCAGTCAGTGCCTGTGTCAGATACTGTTTGGGACTCTAGTACATGTTTCTCTGAGCTCCATGGAGGCAAGGTGAAATGCATCTGAAATACCTAAGTTATTTCCCTATGAACAGCAGTAGTAGATTTTCCCCTCAAGGCAAATAATTGCTTAGGAAAGCAGTTGCCAGTTGCTAAAATTGCAAAATGTGAATGTAGCCTAAGCCCTGCCCAAAACCATGATTGTCGTTAGGATTTTAAACCGCTTTTTGAGCTGGGCTGTAGTTAAATCTATGATATCCAGCTCTCGTCCGGCCCGGAGAGAATGAGCGCAGCTGTTGCTTGGGGTGGTCGGCTATAAGACCTGCCGCCGCTCCCAACGAACACCTGGGGCTGAGAGGACTAATTTCAAGATTTTTTAATGTATTGTTTTATAATAATTCTGATGTGTCTTAATGACCTGATATTGTGTAATTTGTAACTATGATTGGGAATCTGGTGGTTTTTATTCGTAATTGTGACGGGGATTGGGGATTTTTGATATATTTTTAATTTGTTTTTGAACTATTTGAAGTGTTACTGAAATGTTTTAATTTCTTGATTTTGTAATTGTGATGGGGGATTCTTTTTTATATGTGTGTGTTATGTGACACTTTGATATGTGATACCTTAATATGTTTTGTCATGTGATGCTGTATTTTATTATGCTGTTAGCCACTCTGAGTCGCTTCAGCGAATAGAGCAGCATACAAATACAAAATACAAATACAAAAAAAAAAACCCAAATATCACCCCCTCTTCTTGGTTTAGACAGCCAGTCTAAAAGGAGACATAGGAAATTTGCAAGGTGCCAGATACAGATATTAGACAGAGTGCTTGGTTTGGCCTGCCAGTATAGGTTTAACAGTCCAGGTGTAAATCCTTAGTTTGGCACAGCTGATATTTGCCTGTCTTTTTTCCTACACCCACTGCTGATAAATTCTGGTGTAAGAACTGTAAGGAATGTGAGGACCTTGTTAGTAGCCCAGCTGTGCTGTTGATGCATGATCAGATCACACACACACACACACACACAGCAGTCCCTGCCTGCTGTTTGTTTGCTTGGCATGAGATTTTGAGAGCAGAAAATCTGTCTTGGAGATGCCCCAGGACTTTCATGCTGTTTCCAAAAGGAGCAAATGCTGCTTGTGACCAAATAATTTAAAAATGCATGCTTTTGACACAAGAAGCTGGAGTTTCCTGCATTTTTATCATGCTTCTGTTGGGTTTTTTGCAACTTCTGACCAATATATACCTAATTGCCTCTCCGGGTTTGGAGGTGATCTATCTCTTTTACAGAGTAAAAAATATATTGGGTTTTTTTTTCTGAATCTCAGGCTTTCCGCCTGTGATGCCGAACTTTGGCATGCCAGCTGTTCTTGGACTTTAGTTCCCAGAAACCCAAGTCCTTGTGAATCCACATGAATGGAGTTCACAGGGACTTGGGCTTCTAGGAATTGAAGTCCAAGAACAGCTAGAGTGCCAAGGTTCGCCATCACTGCTCTAGGCCTTCTGGTCTCCTCTCCCTGTTGTTCAGTTGGACCTAAGCTGAGTGTTGTGACTCTGACTTATGGTGACCATATGTATGAGTGACCTTCCTAATATAACACCATCAGCAGCCTTGCTCAGCTTTTACAAATTCAAGGCTGAGTGTAAAATAAATATGTTCACCTCGCTATCTGGAAGCCGTAAGTGGAAATAACTGGAGTGTCTTCAAAGGAAGATTTGCTTCTTACTATTTCTTTTGCCTTAGGTTTCCATTGTAAGGATTTGTTTTGTATTTTTTTGTATTTCTATTTAGACTTGTATGCCGCTCTACTTGCCGAAGCAACTCAGAGCAGCTAACATAACACGGGCAACATATATTACAATATCAAATATAAATGCAACACACATAATAACATAATGCAATACTATTGATACAGTCAATAAATCTAACATGAAAATGCAGTGCAACCAGGAGAGTCAATCCCTGTAGCAATTTATCCATATGATTCCAGTATTTGATGAGTATATATTTTTCTAGGTCCCTTGTGAAGCACTAGATGAGTAAATATTAACATTACTCCTGATGTAAGCAAGAATGATACAGGTTTGCGATGCAGGTAATGCAGTGCAGTTATCTTTTGCCAGTACGAAGCAAGTACCATCACACAGAGAAGGAAGCCTCATAGCATTCCTGTGCTGATCTTTTGATGCCTGGTGCTGGATACATGAAAGTTTCAACTTCTAAGGTTGGAGAGAGGAGCCTCAAAGTCATACATGTTTTCTCTCCTTTATCTTCATTTTGTCAGGGATTGAAACAGGAGGAGTTGTCTTAAAGAATCCAGCCAAAGCGGAGGATATACAGAGTTCTGTACCAGTAACATTACGTTGCCACATTGACGGACATCCACGGTAAGGAGCTGCTGTTGTAAGAAATGTGTGTTTTTTGCTGGCTGCCCTTCCTTTCTCTTTGCTTCCTGAAACATTTTTTCAAAGAAACATTCTTCTTCTGCCATATCCAAATCTGAATATTGGCGATCATCATGGCGATCAGCCATGAAGACTATTGTCGTGGATACCCTGCCACAAACCTTGCCTATACAGCTCCCCTTTGGACTTCCAGCAAAGTCTGGCTGTTTGACTGTATCGTTCAATGGCATCAACCACGTTCTCCTCCCTCAGCAACCAGCTGGGGCTTAGGTTTTTTTTTTAATGCCAATCAATTCTTTATGCTCATTACTCATCATTCTCCCTGTTAAAAGAAACCTTTTGCACTCAAAGGGCTTTATAATAAAAACCAGTTTATTTAACAAAAAGGAATAAACTTAAACAAGTACAGAAGCATAACCTCTGTTCCCTACATAAACTATTCTTACTGAATCCACAGTCCTCAGGAAAACTTTCAGCATTTCTTCTCTCCCAAACACACCATTTTTTATCCTGCTCTGTTTGAGAAGGTTGACCCAATTAGGGAACCAGCAGCACCCTGGCTTTTCTTTACTATTGAGAAAGGTATGTGCTGCTAGTTCCACAGGTAATAGATATAATGCAGTGGCCTTTCATCTGTCTTCCACATTTGTAACAGAAGGGACCTGCCTCTCAGGTAGGCCCCAATGTTCTTCCGGGTTGCAGTTCCCTGGCTGGACAACCCAGGCCTCGGATATGTGTAGAAAAGGTAGCATTAGGGCAAATAACCACTATAAGTTTCTTCAAGAAATATATTGAAAGCATTGTAACATACAGGATATAGTTCATCAAAAGATCAGCAAGCATTTCAAAGCAGAAATTAACCATTAAAGGTTCCAGAGAAAGCACACGGCTCCTCTTCTTCCACAAGTCTCACATTTTGCTGAATGACTGCGTAGGATTCCATAGAAAGAAAAAGCTGTGTGTGCGCGTGTGCACGTGCGTCACTGGGTTATAACTCTGGCCCTCCTCCTTAGGGATTCTAGCCCATGATCTTACAGCAAGGCATGTCAATCACATATCAGTTTCACTTTTTGCAATTCCATGAGGTTCAATTGTTTTGAATTCTTTCTCCCCTAGATCCAGAATTGCGATTTTAAGTGTACTAAAACTCAATTAAGTGGGTACAAAGCTAAGAGAAAAGCACCTTTTAAAAAGGGGCCCATTCTGTTACAACATTACAGCGTGACTCCTGTACCACTGATCCAGTTCCACGAGTCACTTTCTGGTCCTGAGCCCTTATGAGGACACAAAGTCCTCATCAGCCCCAGGCCAACCATTATTGATGGAGCTGCTGCCCTCTATCAAGATGGATTCAAGTGGGATTTAATCCACTTGGGGACCCATCACCCTTCCCTGTACACTTTGCCACCTAAGCCATTAGTCCTCAGGGTTGTCAGATTAGTTAACCACCGCCTGACACTCGGCTATTACCATAGCAGGATAACTTGGCAAGACTGGAAACATTATAACAGTAAAAAGCAGCTGAATAGATCTTTTTAAAAGGAGGCATTTTCAGTCGAAGATCATTTCTCGTGCCTGGATGTGTTATGGTGGCATGCAGATGAGGGAGCTGGTTTTCAGACTAGGGTTATCACTTCTGGGCACAATATATGTTTTATGCTATCGACTTCTAGGATCCTTGTTACATTTACTAATTCTCATTTGAATGTGTGTGTCTTGACCACTAGTGTTGGTAGGAAAAATTAGTGAGATGGGCCATTTGTCTTCTTTTGTGTTTAGATCACAGTTTAAGCTGCCAAAATGAAGCCATCTTTTGGTGAATTCGTTCCATAGTCCCTTTTGCCTGACCTAGTGTGAGAAAGATTAGCTGGAACAACAAGATTGCTGTTGCCAGGGGTACATCTGGTTATGGTACAAAAATACCACAATCTTCGAGGAGGCTCTTTCTGTGTACTCTGGGTCAGTTGTCCTCTGTTTATTAATCACTGACTCTTGCTGCAATTCAAATTTCTTAATTTGTCTTTGTTTTATAGTCCAACAAGTCAGTGGTTCCGGGATGGCACCCAGATCATAGATGATCGCACCAACTACTCAATCAGCAACAAGGAACGGACATTGACTATCAAGAGTGCCAGCCCAGATGACAATGGCAACTATTACTGTTGTGCTCGAAATGCTGTAGCCTTTGTGTGCAGCAGTAATAACTTCACTCTCAACATCATAGGTAAACAGATGGTGTCTCCGTTTTCAAATTACAGGGAAGATCTCAAATGCATTGTGTTTGTAGCCCTGTTTCATGTTAGACACAAGTTGAACATAGGGGGCGTTTTGAAAAAAATCACTCATGTTCATGGCCACATCTGAGAATCCAGCAAGGGCGTCATGCAATTTCCTGCTGACGTACCAAACAAACACTGGGCTCTTTTAATGATATGTATGAAACAGACCTGCGGCCAACTGACTACTCCCACTATTTTGTGTCCTTGTTGCAAATATACTCTGCAAATATATTCTAATAGTTTTTAAACATGTAATTTACTAGTTTTTTAAAAGTCTGTATTATGACTATACCAATCACAAGAATGGGATGTATGTAATCTTTCAAGGTTTCCAGGTCTCATCATCTGACAAGATGTTGCAGAAAGCATGCTCTGGGTAGAGAGGAAAAAGACGCTTGTTCTTAACATGTTTGCTTGCTGTCTTGAAATGTTTTGAGGAGGGACGATAGGCAAATACTGAAATGAAACTGTATCTCATGGTGCCATAATATTGTGTTTAACCTGGCATGACATATCCTTCTAGGCCAGTGATGGCGAACCTTGGCACTCCAGGTGTTCTTGGACTTCAATTCCCAGAAGCCCAAGTCTTTTTGAATCCACACAGATGCAGTAAGCCCATCTGTGTGGATTCACAGAGACTTGGGCTTCTGAGAATTGAAGTCTAAGAACAGCTGGAGTGCCAAGGTTCACCATCACGGTTCTAGGCCTCCAGGTAGCAGGGAAGACAGCAACATTTATTCTTCCATTTTAAAAAATACAAACTCCTGCTTTAAGCGGAAACTGTTTCTACTCGGGAAAGGTTCATAGGTTCATTTTTCAGCAGATACCAGAGAGCAACCATACCATCGTGATAGTAGCAAAGATGGATAAAATTTTAGACTTAAGAGTAAGGAGAAGGCAGCTGTTCTGATATTAGATCACCCTTGCTTGAAAGCTAGTTGTATCCTACTTTAGGGTTCGGTGCTCATCTTCATTTTTACCCAAAGCACCAGTGCTCTCTGCGTCTATAAACGTTTCTGTGGACATGTGATAGACATAATTAGACACAGAATGCTGTTTACCTTCCCACCAAAGTGGTACCTATTAATTTACTTACAATTTCTTGCTTTTGAACTGCTAGGTTGACAGGAGCTGGGACAGATGACGGGAGCTCACTCTGCCGTGTAGCACTTGGGTCTCAAACTGCTGACTTTCTGACCTTCCAGTCATTAAGCTCCGCATCTTAAACACTAAGCCACTGCAGTCCCTTGTTCTGATATTTTCTAATCTGTATATCCCAACATGTTTCACCACTGGCTATATTGAGTAGGACAAAAGGGAGTTGTAGCCCAGCAATATCACGTGGGCTACATTCTGCTCACCCTGGTTTCATACAGCTTATTCAGTAAAGCAAGTATGATCGAATAATTTGATTCAGTGGCTAGATGAGGTGAGCCATCGAAGTCTCAGTTTCAGTCTTGCCAGCAGAGGAAGGCAACAGACTTGAGTACCATCAGGAAGCCCGTAAACTGGAAAAGTCTGGTAATTTCATGGCCAATTTGAAATCTGCACTGGCAACTCCAAAGGCTGGGTCCAACATAAACAATGCATGTTCTTTTTCAAGAACTCCACAGTTCTCAGAGCCAAGGTGCTTATGCCAGCACCACATTCAATATGAGCTCAACCCCACTCCCAACCCACCTCCTAAAAAAAGAGGCTGCTAAGTTTCAGGCCAACGTTCTGTTCATTTAAGGCTTCCAATTTTGTGGAAGCTTGTGGAGCCTGCAAGATGTTGCCTTGGCTGAGAAATAAAAAAAGGATTTAGTTGCATTCCAAGGCTTTTTACATGCATACATAGTTGTTATTGTGATCACTGGAAAGTCAACACAACCCTTTTGAGAACTCTGATAGCTGCCCTTTTGGCTTAAACAGGACACTTCTCTCTCTACTGTGCAAGACTCAAGTTGCTGTGAGACAGTTTGGATATGCCTGTTAACCACATGACTACTTACTGCTGTGATGGTGAACCTTGGCACTCCAGCTGTTCTTGGATTTCAATTTCCAGAAGCCCAAGTCTCTGTGAATCCACAAGAATGGGTTTACTGCACGTACTTGGGCTTCTGGGAGTTGAAGTCCAAGAACACCTGAAATGCCAAGGTTCTCCACCACTGACTTATTGAGATAAAATTGCCAGCTTTCTTTGCTTCTATCTCCCCTTCCTTTGTGAAAGGAAAATGATGAACTGAGAGGAAGGGACTTTAGTAATGAACCATCTCTTCTCCATGTTCCCCTTCTCCTCATGATAGATGAGAGCTTTCCTCGCCCAGTGATTGTGCCCGAGAACCAGATTGTCAATAGGAATGAGGAGGCCATGTTCCATTGCAAGTTTGAAGCTGTACCACCCCCTACTCAAGAGTGGCTATTTGAGGACTCGCCTGTTAACAATCAGAGCAGGTAGGTGGCACCTATGGGAGACCAAAAGCCAACTGGTAGATGGTGCTGATCCTTGAAGCAGAAGTGTCCTGCTTGAAAATAATCTTTTACATTGCTTAGTACACAAGCAGCTTAACCTGGTCTTCTTCCGTGTTGCTGGTACTGACATGTCATCTTCAGCTGCAACTTGTATTCAAGAATGCATTTTTCCTGAAGCAGGAAAAATGCCATTGGTGTGAATTTGTTTAAGGTGGATCCCAGCTTGCCATGTTTTTAATGTTAACAGTTTTAATTATTTTGATTATTGCAAGGATTTAAGATTTTTTATCACTTGTTTGATTTTAAAATTCTTTTTATTAGCTATTTTGCATGTTACATTTTAATTGAAAGGTGGGTTAAAGTATAATAAATAAAAATTGAAATAATTATAATGGGGAAAAATATTGTTCAGTGGAGGCACATTCTCTTGCCTGCAGACATCTGATACTTAGCTGCTGACTTCAGAATTTCATTTCTGCCTTTCTCCAAAGGATTGTGCTATTTCCTAATGGCTCTATACTGATAACTCAGGTGAAACGACGCAGTGCCGGAGTCTATAAATGTGTTGGTCGTGGGCAGAGAGGGAAACCTATCATCTTGGAGGCAACCCTACAGCTTGCAGGTATGAGCATGTACCTTGGGACTGCTTTTTCCTAGTTTAGTAGACTTGTGTCTTTTAGCTTTCATTCCCAACAAGATAGAGCTGTCTAGGAAAATCCTGTTGATATCTGTTTCCTCCCGACCTGAATACTGTACTTTGTTGGGGTAATACAAGTTTTATTTTATTTTTATTTCCATCCATGTTTTATATCAAGTGTCTGTCACAAAGATGTAGTCAGTGATTCATGCATGTCTCTGAGTCCTCTGCCTGCAACTTAAACACACTCCAAAACTTACGCAACATTGCAGCATTCTAAACTGCACACTTGGGCTTTTTCTCCTCCAGAAATTGAAGATTTCACACACCTATTTGAGCCAAAGACTTTTGTAGCCAACAGAGAGCACCGTGTGACCTGCGTAGCCCCTCGAGGGGTTCCTGAACCTCACATCTGGTGGGAGCGAAACAATGTTGAGATCCCCACCACTGGCAGAGTACGCCAGGAAGCTCAGGATCTTGTCTTCATGAGCATTGCAGAAAAGGATGCTGGATTATACACCTGCCATGCTGCGAATAAGGCTGGAGAGAAAAAGCAAGATTTGAGCGTCACAGTAGCCAGTAAGCATGTTTTGAGAGAGCACAGAGGAACAGTTTACTTTCTGAATGAAGGTTTAAAACCAGCAAAAAGGAAAGGCACTTGATGGCCGTAGAGAAATCCTTCTTAAGAAATCCTTATTATTACACCCATTACATTTTGAAGTTCCTTTTTCCAAAACTACAAGGGAATATATGAAAATATGCATTCCAAAAATTTAATGGATATTAAAAATAGTTTGTAGCAAACTTTTTAAAGTAATACACCCTACTGTACACATACTCTTAGTGAAACTATTATGTTACAAAGGCTGTTTGGATTTATGGGGAAAATATACATTCTTACAGTTGCACTAAATTATATATTTAAAAAGCTGGTGGCCTTGTTCTGTTTTGCTAATTGGAAAGCTATAACATTGGCTATAGAGAGTTATTGCCTTTCTTGTTATTGACTATTGCAGTCAGAGCCATCATTGCTGTGAGCTTGGAAGAGTTGATTATTTTTACTACAGTTCCCAGCATTCTCCAGCTAACATGGTCAGCTACTAGACTCCCTCTGCTATGTGGTAGTCAGGAAGTTGTCATTCAAAAAAGTAACTTCTGATCTGTGGTATTGGACAACCTCTTTGGCAAGCCCATTTCGTTAAGAGGACATGTGACACAGTAGTGTGAAAAATTCTTCCGCCACCCTCATGAGTTGAGGTGTTTTTGTAAACTGGGACACTGATTTACCCAAAAAACCCTTTTGTAACTCGAATTTTTTGTAATCGGGGTTTTACTGCATATCAAAGTCTTCTGTGTTTCCGTCAGTTGCGACTGCTGTGGTTTATTTCTTCCTTCCATTACAGCAATGCCAAAATGGGTGGAAAAGCCTAAAGAAAGTCAGCTAGAAGAGGGTAAACCAGGCTACTTGCATTGTCTTAGCAAAGCCTCTCTGAAGCCCACTGTCAGCTGGTTTCGCAATGGTATCCCCATTTCAGAGGTGAGTATCAAAGGACTGTCTTTCAGATCAACCTTTGTCCTGCTGCTCTTTGCCATCATCTTAAGCACCATACTCTTTCTTGCCCCTCAGAATGTGATTCTCCAAGTGCGTTCCTGCTTTCCTTTTGTCTTGTAGCTGTAATTTGTTTTAACACACCCTGCTTGTAAAACGAGATCAAAGACTATGTGATCTGCTTCTCTCTGCTTGTGGGACTTGTAGTCCTGAGAAAATAACATTTCCAGGCTCTCCACGGTCACCCAATTTAATTGCAATTTTGGAAAACAAAGTGACATACGCTTTTGCATGTGATCACCTGAACATGACTGCCCCTATCTGGGGATGCCTTTGTGCTTCTGAGCGTTAATGCATATTAACATAGTGGCGCAGTGGGTAAACTGTAGAATTGCAGCCAAAACTGATAACATTGTGAATTAAATCCTGATGGGGCTCAAGGTTGACTCAGCCCTCTATCCTTCCGAGGTCGGTAAAATAAGTACCCAGCATGTTGGGGGCAAAATGCAAATTACCTTGTGAACCGCCCAGAGAGTGTACTAAGTGCTATGGGGGTAGTATATAGGTGTTGTTGCCATTGCTATGTTTTGTCTGGCATGAATTGGTGTCCACAAAAGAGCCCAAATACATGTTTCAGTGCAGCCAACCAATCGATAAAACTGGCAATGTGGCTCCCAGCCAGGGCCTCCATTTCTATGTTTCTTAGACACACTTGCCCAGCTGAATTCTTGTACAGTCTTGCAGCCGAATGTGTTCAGTGGTTTTATATATCGGATTCCAGCCAGCTTAATCCGATTACTGTATATAGTTAAGTCTTTTTGATAAAGATGCAACAAAAGGGAGATGATCTCAAGTATCTAACGTATTACTAAGTTGGCTTTCATTTATAGTCTCTGTTTTAAACCCCCACCCCCATGTTTTCTTTTTTCTTTTTTGGTGAGACACTTCTGCAAATGGAGCCTATTCTTGCTGTTGCAGACAAGAATCAACTAGTATGTCGTTGTTGGTGCAAAGTGAGTGTGCCAAGTGGAAAGAGGGCACCTAAGGTTCCTAGAGTTCTGCCTGAGGCCATGAGGCTGAGGCAAAAGCCCGTCTTGCTTTCAGAACACTTTCTAATGTTTCTGTGTCATACCTTTCTGTCTAAAATGCTTCTGATAACATTTTACTGTTTTCTTCTGGGAAATGCCCCAGCTTGTGGACCTGAAGCTTGGAGAAAGAAGTTGCCTGCTCAAAAGCAGTTCTCGAATTGTTTAATTTTTTTCCTAGACAGACTAAAGAGCCATAATGACACAAGTCTTTGCCATTTTCCCTATCTGCCAGGATTCCCGGTTTGAAATTGCTGAGAATGGGACACTGCGGATTAACAACGTGGAAGTATACGATGGGACAGTGTTCAAGTGTGTGAGCAGCACTTCAGCTGGGAGCATTGAGGAGCAGGCTCGTGTCCATGTTCTGGGTATGTCTATGGATGGCCATCTTTTTGCAGCACAAACAGCCAGACTGTATCAATTGTTGTTTGGAATGCCATGATAATGGGAACCTTTCCAGACCTTTGGAGTACTTATGGCCCCCTTTCCAGAATTTTGAGGGAAAGGAGGAGGAGATGACGATGTATCATTGCAATTTCTGTATATAAAAATAGGAAATGCTTCACAAATTTGCATGGTGTCATTGCCATCGTCATGGGGACTGTGGTGGCTTAGTGGTTAAGATGCTGAACTTGATGACTGGAAGGTTGGCAGGTCAGCAGTTTGAGACTGGAGTGCTGCACCCACTTTACCTTTAGCGCCACCACTGGTGGGTGGTGCAAGTACAGTTCTAAAAAATCAATAAAATAATTAATATTACTGTATTTTAATTACTGAAACTCACTAGCAGTTGCTGCATTTCCACTCTTGGCTTATACTCAGGTCAATCTATTTACCTGGATTTCAAGGTCAAAATTAGGTACCTCGGGTTATATTCGGGTCGGCTTATATTCATGTATATACGGTAGATAAATAAGTACCACTTTGGACTTGCACTGTTTTATGTTTACTGTACATGTTTGATAACATACAGCCTTGTGACAGTTTTTCTGCATGTCACAAGCATTTGAATATAAATTGACATGTTGAAATCAAATCTGATGTTATTTTACATTTTATTTGGTGTGTGGAAGGTGTGCGGAAGAGGGGGTAGTCTTATATGGCGAATATATAACAAACTCTATATTTTGAGTGGAAATGTTGGGGGGTCGTCTTATACGCCCAGTCGTCTTATACGCCAGTAAATACGGTAGATAAATAGGTACTACTGTGGTAGGAAGGAAACAGCGTTCCATGTGCTCTGGAAATGTCTGCAGACGCAGAAAGCGCTAGCTCTTCGACTATAAATGGAGATGAGTACTGAACCTTTGAGTCAGATATGACTGGCTTTTGAGCAAAGGTGACCTTTACCTATTGCCATCATCATTGTATTGCTTTTGTTCTTGTTTATCTTGTGCGTGTGTCTAAAGCTGTATTGGCTGGTGAGTTTTGGGAACTGTAATCCAGAAAAAAATAACAGTTCTCCTTCGTGTTGTTTGGGGATGCACACTGATGGGTTCTGCGCCTGCGCTGAATCCGGAGCGGAGCTGGAAAGCTGATTGGATAAAGAGTTTTGAATGTGGGACCGCCCACCATGCCCAACCCCTTTAGGCGCCATTTCGCGCTCTCCCCTCAGTTTGCTTTTTTCCGCTGCGCAAGCAGGAGCCTGGAAAAAAAGCTGTGAGTACTTTACTGAGATTGTCTCAGAATCTTCCAATTTTTCCTACCTTACAATTTTTCTCGGACTAGGGGACTTGTTCCCTTGGTCCTCGTGTGGCTGGGGCTCGCCCTCAGCCGCCGGTAAAAAAAAAAAAAAAAAAAAACCCAACATCTCGTGTCGGGGCCTCCCGGCCGGGATAATTTTTTCTCTTCGGCCATCTACTTCGGTGGATGGCCTCAGCGGCAGCGTTCAAGCAGTGTCCGTCCTGCAAGAGAAAGTTCCCTAGCTCGGACGGGCACGTGCGTTGTCTTCGCTGCCTCGGGGAGACTCACCAGGTCCAGACCTGCGAAGTCTGTCGCGGCTTCTCGAAGGCCGCCATCAAGAACCGCCAGTACCGCCTTCAAGCCTACCTCATGGAGGCCGCACTGGCACCACCGGCTCCCCCAGCTCCAGAGCAGGCCGCCTCCACGTCTGCTCCTTCAACCTCCGCTTCTTCTTCCAGGCCTTCGGCCTCTGAACTGTTCAGGCGGAAGAAGGAGCAGGAGAAGAGGAAGAAGGACAAAAAAGAAAAAAAGAAGCGCCGTAGCTCTTCGTCTTCTCTTCCTCCGACCCCGGCACCGGCTCACCCTTCGCCGCCACGCTCCCTAGCATCCGCCCCGGTCGCAGCTCCACCTACGCCGGGTAGGATGTCGACCGAGGCCCGGGACGCCACTCCGGAGAGGGCCCATAGCCCTCCACCGCCACCGGAGACTCCTCCACCTGTACCACCGCACAGGTCTTCCTCCCTCCGCAGCCCTTCCGTGGTTCCTGGTCCGGCTACCGAACCGCCGCCCCAGTTGAGCCTCATCGCCCCGTACATCGAGGCGATGGTGCGGAAACTGCACGCTGAGCTCCAGGGCCCGCAGACGACACCGTGGGAGCGCCCTCTGCCCTCACCACCAGCCACGGAGGCACCACCGCTCCGTGAGGAGGGCCCCGCACCGAAGCGGCAGAGGGTGGAACAGGCGCGGTCGGAGGCCTCTCTCCCTCCGTACCAGCTGCCTTTGCCGGGGAGCGATCCGAGATCCGCCAGGCCGTACTGGTCGGACTCGGACCCCGAGGTCTACCTGCCACCGCCCAGCGTCTCGGAGCGGTCAGGAGACTCCGATTCGTCGGATCAGGAGGAGGAGCAGCATCAGCCACCGCCGGTTGCGGTCGACAAGTCCCCGGACGACAACATCGGCGCCGTCCACGGGTCCCAGCCGGAGGATCTGAAGACCTACACCGGACTGATCACCCGTCTCGGATCCACCCTTGGGATTCGGGCGGAGGCTCCCCTGGACGACTGTGAGGATGTCGTCTGCGGCTTGGCCGACCGCAAGGAGTTGGTCCCCGTCCGCCTCGGACTGCTCCCTAAGATTGCTAAAGCGGCCAAGGAGGTGTGGAAGAAGCCGGTTTCTTCTCACTCCGTATCCAACAGAGTGGACTCTATGTACAGACTGCTGGACGATTCCAACTTTCTGCACATTCACCCGGCACCGAACTCCCGAGTGGTCAAGGGCTCCCAACACCGGACGCCGATCAGCAGCACTCCCATCCCGTCGACCCAGGAAGGGAAGAAGCTGGACGCACTGGGCAGGAGGTTCTACGCCAACGCCTCCTTGTCCTTCCGTGCGTCCAACTACGCGACGGCCATGGGAGGCTACCAGTGTCGACTCTGGGAGCAAGCGGAGTCGTTCAAGTCACTGCTGCCACCTGATCGACAAGCGGACTTTGAAAAACTCTGCATGGAGGGCAACCACCTCGCCCTCCAGCAAATCCGCACCGGCCGCCACGTCACCGAGTCGGAGGCGAAGAACTTGGCCTCCGCCATCCAGCTCCGTCGCCACGCCTGGCTCCGTTCGGCTAACCTGCAGGACGATGTCAAGCGGCTCGTGGAGGAGCTTCCCTTCGATGGCGAGGGCCTCTTCGCCAAGGAGACCGACACCTCCTTGGGAGAGCTGAAAGGGGACTACGCCACGATAAAACAGCTCCGCCCTCCACACCGTGGGTCCGGCCGTTACCATCAGGACCAGCCGTCGACGTCTCAGGCGGGCCCATCCTATCAACCTCGCCCGCCACAGAGGCAAGGGGACTACTCCCGGTACCAGCCCTACCGGCAGCGCCAACAACCCAACCGTCCACGCTACCAGCAGCGGCCTCAGACTGGCAAGCGTACGGAACGGAAGGGCAAACAACGTGTTTGACTCTTCCGTGACCGAGACTCTACCCTACCGCCCCCTATCCGACTACCTATCGGCGTGGTCTGCCATCACCACAGACCGATGGGTTTTAACCATCTTAGACTCTGGCTACGCGATCGAGTTCGAGAGATGCCCTACTGTCGGACGGATCCGCATCACCGATCCATCCCCACCGCTCCAGGAGGAACTAACAGCTCTCCTAGAGAAGGGCGCCATAGAGCCGGTCGCAGCGTCGGAGTCTCACGAAGGGTTCTTCTCCCGATACTTCCTTGTGGACAAAAAAGACGGGGGGGCACGTCCCATCCTGGACCTCCGTCTTCTCAACAAGCATATCGACGCGAGGAAGTTCCGGATGGTAACTCTTCACTCCATCCTCCCGCTGATCAACCACGGGGACTGGTTCACCGTCATCGACCTGAAGGACGCCTACTTTCACGTGTCCATCAGGAGGGAACATCGTCGTTTCCTCCGATTCCAGGTGGGCGGCAACATCTACCAGTACACATGCCTACCCTTCGGCCTCTCCACCGCTCCGAGGGTATTCACGAAGTGCATGGCACCGGTGGCTGCTCATCTGCGACTGCAAGGCGTCCAAGTGTTCCCGTACATAGACGACTGGTTGATCTGCTCCCCAACCCAACAAAAAGCCAAGGACGACGTTGCACATTGCCTCGCCCTTATGCAGAGCCTCGGTCTGCGGGTCAACTTCAAGAAATCCCAGTTGACCCCCACTCAACGAATAGAATACATCGGAGCCGTTCTAGACTCCTTGGCTCTAAGAGCCTACGCTCCAACCAAACGTCTGCTCGACATCCGCACAGTGGTGGCACGGATCCAGGGCAGACGTCGGGTCCGTGCGAGGGACGCCCTCCGTTTGCTAGGACTCATGGCGTCGACCACGGCGGTGGTCTCGCACGCCAAACTCAAGATGCGCTCGCTCCAGTCGTGGTTCCTCTCCTCCTTCGACGGTACCCACGACAACCTCGGGAAGTGGCTCACACCGACTCCCGAACTCCGAGACCAGTTAAACTGGTGGACAATGGACCAGAATGTGACCGCGGGGAGACTTCACCCTTCCCGCACCGTCCATCCAAGTCACCACCGACGCGAGCACCCACGGATGGGGTGCGTGCTGCCGCGGACTACGGATTCACGGCATATGGACGCCCGAGGAAGCCGACCACCACATCAACTTCCTCGAGCTGCTAGCGGTGTGGAAGGCGATGAGGTCCTTCAGACCGTCGATCGCGGGCAGTGTGGTGCAGATCGCCTCGGACAACACCACGACACTAGCCTATCTCAACCGGCAAGGAGGGACCAAGTCTCTCTCCCTCCTCTACCTGACCGTCCAGATGTGGGAGTGGTGCCTGAAGGTACACGTGTTCCCCATAGGTGTCCACATCCAGGGCACCCTGAACTCCGATGCAGACTCCCTGAGCCGCAAAGGGACGGCAATGCACGAGTGGGAACTGGACGAATCGGTGTTCGACCGCCTGTGCCGACGGTGGGGCACACCGACCCTAGACGTCTTCGCGTCACAGGCCAACTCCAAGTGCCGCCGTTACTGCTCCCGAGCGGGGATCGGCCACGGATCGGAGGGCGATGCCTTCATGGTGCCGTGGCACCAGGAACTGCTGTACATGTTTCCACCGATCCCTCTCATCCAACGGGTCCTGATACGGATCCGTGCGGAGAACGCCTGGACGATCCTGATTGCCCCGTCCTGGCCGCGCCAGCCGTGGTTCCCACTACTCCAAACCCTGGCTTGCGATCGTCTCCGCCTACCCACCGATCCGAATCTCCTCCGCATGGAAGACGGTCGGATCCTTCACTCGGATCTGCCGAGCCTACACCTGACGGCCTGGCTTATCCGCCCAACATAACACGGATCCTTGATCTGTCCAGGAAACCTTCCACACGGAAGTCCTACGATGCCAAGTACCGTCGCTTCACTGACTTCCTAGCATCCAGCGACCGCACCGTGGACTCCGCATCCCTGCAGGACGTCATGTCTTACCTCCTGCACCTAGCCGAGTTGGGATCCGCACATTCATCATTGAAGGTCCACCTAGCTGCTGTGGTCGCCAAGGCCCCACCTTCTTCAGTATTGTCCTCCGCCTTCAGAGACAAAACTGTTAAAAGGTTCCTTCAAGGGCTACGCAACGCCTATCCTCCAGTGAAGATACCACCCCCTCAGTGGTCCCTCACTACAGTGCTCACCGCACTCACGAAGGCACCTTTTGAACCCATGGCTTCGGTGGACATTAAGTTTGTCTCTTACAAGACTGCTTTCCTTGTAGCTATCACTTCTGCCCGACGGGCAGGGGAGCTGGCAGCCCTTCGGTCTGACCCTCCTTTTCTCAAGTTCTACCCCGACAGGGCAGTGTTGCACCCAGATCTGACATTCCTGCCCAAGGTCCTGACTGAATTTCACCTGGCCCAAGCCATCACGCTTCCAGCATTCTTCCTGAATCCCTCGTCTCCACAAGAGAGAGTGTGGCACTCGTTGGATGTCAGGAGGGCCTTGCTGTTTTACACCCAGAGGACTGCGTCCTTCAGGAGAGCAAAACAACTGTTTGTGGCTTATGGTGGCAAGACTAAGGGACAGCCTCTGTCTGCCCAGAGACTATCTAAATGGATCTCAGGTACCATTTACCTGGCCTATCAGATGTCATCCCTGCCACCTCCGCCTCATGTCCGGGCTCACTCCACCAGGACACTGGCTTCCTCCACTGCATTCCTAGAGGGCATCCTGATGGAGGATATCTGCAAGGCTGCTACTTGGTCCAGGTCCTCCACCTTCATCACCCACTACCGGGTTGACACAAGGTCCGCCCCTGATGTCAGACGGGGCAGGTCCATCCTGACGGCTGGTCTCCGATCTTCTTCGTTGATGACCGCCCATCCATGATGACATCGCGCTCTCCTGCATCTCAGGACGCCGGCTGCCCACCATCCAAGTAAGTGAGCTTGTTAGTCACCCATCAGTGTGCATCCCCAAACAACACGAAGGAGAAGGACAGGTTTCACTTACCAGTAACTGTCGTTCTCCGAGTATGTTGTTTGGGGATTCACACAACCCAACCCTGCCTCCCCTCAGGGCTGCCGGCCTGAGATGGCCTTCTGCTTAGCGGGCAGCTTTAATATCAAACTGAGGGGAGAGCGCGAAATGGCGCCTAAAGGGGTTGGGCATGGTGGGCGGTCCCACATTCAAAACTCTTTATCCAATCAGCTTTCCAGCTCCGCTCCGGATTCAGCGCAGGCGCAGAACCCATCAGTGTGAATCCCCAAACAACATACTCGGAGAACGACAGTTACTGGTAAGTGAAACCTGTCCTTCCAAGCTCTCTGCTTGGTTGTGTATGGTCCAAACAGTGGTCTCTCTTTTTTGAGCCTAAGTACATACAGCTTTATGTCTCTGACTTAGCAAATTTTATTTCAGAGAAGCTGAAGTTTACTCCTCCTCCTCAACCCTTACAATGTGTCGAATTTGATAAAGAAGCCATCGTCTCCTGCTCAGCCACAGGCCGGGAAAAGCCTACCATTCAGTGGATTAAAACTGGTGAGTATAAATGGATACAAGATGTCAGAACTCAAGAGAGATGTTTTGACCACATGTTTTGCTTACCCTGTGAGGCATTCGTGGCTTCTGTAGTGAAGGATTTCTTTCCCGTAGGTGACTTCTGTTTGCAGAGATTTTGGCCTGGTTGTCCTTTGTGTTCCTCTATATCAGGGTCTGCAAACTTGGCTCTTCAGATGTTCTTGGACTTCAGTTCCCAGAAGCCATGGTCAGCAGTTGTGCTGACTTGGGGACTTAGGAATTCAAGTCCAAGAACACCTTGGAGAGCCTAGTTTGCAGACCCATGCTCTGTATTGTTGTAGACCTATCTGCACGCTTGGCTTGAAATCTGTTGATTAAAATTTATTTGCCTTATCTCCTGTGCGAGATTTACTCTTCCTTAGTGCTTGCTTGAAGGTCTACTTTTCAACAGTTTGTCTGCTTCTCTATCTAGATGGGAAGAGTTTGCCAGGTTGGGTCCGTCACAATGCTGGGAACCTGCACTTTCAGAAAGTCACAAGAAGCGATGCTGGAAATTACACTTGCATTGCTTCCAACAGCCCACAGGGAGAAATCAGAGCCACAGTCCATCTCACAGTAGCAGGTAAGCATATAGTAGACATAAATTAGAGCTGAGCTGAGTTTCATTCATCTCCTGGCAGGCAACTGAACTTCTTTATCAATGGCCAACCTGATGTATTCTGAGCCTGGAAACTAACCGAGGCTGAAAGAAGCTGTAGTTTAATAACAGGGCATGTACTTTCTACACAGAAGATATTTGTACTCCCTAGGTCAGTGATGGCGAACCTTGGCACTCCAGGTGTTCTTGGACTTCAATTCCCAGAATCCCAAGTGTGTGTGCAAATCCACATGAATGGGGTTTATTATTTATTTATTTATTTATTTAGATTTATATTGCCTCCCACTCGCCGTGGCGACTCAGGGCGGCTTACAATAAGAAAAAACAACACAGCACAAACAGTTGAAGTCCATTCCTCCTCCTGGCCAGAGGACGTTAGTCTTATCCTTCTCTGGGCAGGTAGAGCCCAGAATTAAGAAGTGGAAGCTTCCATATAAAAACCTTAAAATTGTTAAAATTTAAAATTAAAATCTAAAAATGATTAAAAACACACCAAATGCTACAACTACTAATAAAAAAAGTAGAGAAAGAGAGGGGCACAGATCATCCAGTGTGCTGGGGTCATTATACCTTCTGCACCCCATATCTGTCCTGCCAGCCATGTTTTTAGATTCTTCCTAAAGGGCAGCAGCTCTGTCTGGAGACATAGCTCCATTGGCAGGAGGTTCCATAGGCCCGGAGCAGACACAGAAAAGGCCCTCCTTCTCGTGCTAGAGAGATGATCCTCTCTAGCTGAAGGTACAACCAGAGAGCCTCTCTGGTCTGCTCTATTGGGATGGACAGATGTTCTCAGGGTGACACGGTCTCTTAAGTATCCTGGCCCACTACCATGTAGGCCTTTAAAGGCAATAACCAGCACCTTGAATTGCACCCGGAGACATATTGGCAACCAGTGCAACTCCCGAAGCAGCGGTGAGGCATGTGCATACTGCCCACACCCCATCACAACCCGGGCAGCTGCATTCTGGACCAGTTGAAACCTCTGAATGGTCGTCAAGGGCAGCCCCATGTAGAGTGCATTACAGTAATCAAGTCTGGAGGTGACCAGAGCGTGTGTGATCATGAGCAAGGAGTCTTGATCTAGGAGCGGGCGTAACTGGCGAATCACACGAAGTTGTGCAAAAGCCCTCCTAGCCACAACTGCCACCTGCTCTTCGAGCCGTAGTTGCGAGTCCAGGAGGACCCCCAAGTTACGCACCGGGTCTGTTTGGGGCAAAACCGCCCCATCCAGGACCAAAGATGGTGGCTCCCGAGATAATGCAGGACCCCCGACCCACAGCCACTCAGTCTTGCCAGGATTCAGGTGTAGCCTGTTGTCCCCCATCGAGACCTTGACAAGCCTCCAGGCACCTGGAAAGGATTTCCACTGCATCGCTAGGGTCCCCACGGGCTGAGATATATAACTGGGTATCATCTGCATATTGATGATACCTTACTGCGCATTCACACAGAGACTTGGGCTTCTAAGAATTGAAGTCTAAAAATACCTGGAGTGCCAAGGTTCGCCATCATGGCGGATGTATATAGTGCAAATTTTCTAATTTTTAAGACCCCTTCCCCCCAAGGAACCTTAATTTAATATTTTTAAATTTTGTATACATTTTTATCACTAGAGAGTAGATACAGCTTTTCTGTTAAAAATGGACTCTTAAAAATTAACCTCATTTTTCAGTTAACAAAAGAATTGTATCCATTACTATATAAACAATTTATGTACATTATTAAGAATAGCAATATTAATAATATTAATTGTGATAATAAATATGCACATTAGCCATGATAGCTCCACCCCTTAAATAGGTATCTCTCAGGTTGCTGGCACATCTGAATGTATGGCTTTTGACCCTGCCCCGGTACTGACAATACTCAGGCAGGTGAGTCAGTAGTTTGACTTGAGATAAGGTTAAGTGGTTCCTACCAATTGATACCAGAAATGAGTCTTGAACTACGGGTGGCCCGTAAGTCCCTGCCTGGTCCATAAGTCCCTACCCATCCATATATCTTATGTACCCAGTGTATTTGTGTACAGTCCCTCATTCTCACTGCATAATATTATGTGACACCATGTTCTGTGAGACATTTCTCTCAACGTAGCAGAGAAATGCCACTGTAACAGCTGGCTTTAGCGTTGTTCAGACACAAAGAGAGTAGGGCTCTGCTGGGGGAGGGAGAAAGTGCTCCCATTGGGCTGCCAGGCAGAGGGGTGGGGCGAACTCTGTGCTGGGAGGAAGGAAGAAGTGCTCCCATTGGACTACTGGGCAGAGAGGCGGGGTGAACAGGACGGGTAGGGACTTACGGGCCACCCTGTAGTTTTTTCATATCTGAGGCACACATTCCTCTCATAAACCACATTGCACATGTATGTCTTTAACACCAGTCCCAGAGGTTGGTAAGCTGTTGAGGAAGGAAGGCTTCTGGCAAGATTCTAGCTGAACTCCACTGTCAGAAGCTCATCCAACAGAGGCAGGTATCTGTGCTAGAGTTTTTAGTGTTACAGCTCAGCCTGATGCATGCTTACATGGCAATGGTAATTTAGTTTTTTGAGAAGACAGGAGAATTGGGGGTGGGTAAAAAGACACAGATAGGGCCACAGTGGCTTAGTGGTTAATACGCTGAGCTTGATGACTGGAAAATTGGCAGGTCAACAGTTCGAGACCTGAGTGCTACGTGACTGAGTGAGCTCCTGCAGTCTATCCCAGCTCCTGCCAACCTAACAGTTTGAAAGCAAGAAATTGCAAGCAGATAAATAGGTAACATTTCAGGGTGAAAGATAACAGTGTTCCGTGTGCTTCAGTGTCTAGTCATGCCTGCCAAATGGCCATGGAAACTTCTGCAGACACAGACATAAACGGAGATGGGCCCTGCTCCCTGGAGTCGGACATAACTGGCTTTCAAGCAAAGGAGATCTTTACCTAAGAACACAGAAGTCAATCCTTGTATGACATTTGTTGTCTTCTCCAAAGACAGCTGATCTCTCACACATGCTGACTTGGATTCTGAATATTTGATCCCCAAAAAATTAACTTTCCCAAGATCTGAACACCAGGGGCTATATGGTATTCTGAGAATCTTCTTTTTCTTTTTTAACTTTCTCCCCCTCTAGTTTTCATAAGCTTTAAGCTGAAGCCAGATGACACAACTGTGTATCCAGGACACACAGCTGTGTTTCAGTGCCAAGCAGAAGGTGATCCACTGCCACAAATCCAGTGGAAAGGGAAGGACAGAATTTTGGATCCTGAAAAAGTTTTGCCCAGGTAAGACAACTCACTCTATAGATTAGCCTTTCTGTGGTTCTCCCAAATTAGTATTGGTAAAAGGATGATTTCAAGGCCAGGACCGGTTCATGTCCTGGGGTTATATCTGTCATGTCATTGACTCATAGGGACTCAGCTCAGAAACCTTGTAACTACCATATGTTTATATGATTCAAATATGCATTAGCAGGGAGATGTGGTTTAAAATCTTGGCTTTTTTAAATAGGGTGTCACGATCCAGCCGGCCCCCACACTTCTGGAAAACCCCTGGAAACCAAAACAAACCAACCGAGGCGAGCTGGACGGCTAATTAGAACAGAGATAGAACTCTCTCAGCTGCTTATCAGCTCTTAAGGGGTTTTTATTTGGGTAGCGTGTTCAAAGATTTGTGTGTGTGAAATGCAGCTCTTACCCTTTTTAGTCCAATGAAGACACGTTGTTCAGAAAAATGATGAAGATTTATTGATCAGGTTCATAAAGCATAAAAGTCAGTAGCACAGGTCAGTCCAATAAAGTCCACAGGCAAATCTAGGTAACCATTTTTAAGGAGCAAAAATGCATAACTCCTAGGCTAAAGATTTCTAGCCCATTGAGATGCAGAAACAAAAGCTCTCTAATCAAAAACAGGTCTTAATTCATGAAGAAACAGAGACGAACTCTTTCTTCTCTCCAAAATGGAGAATTTGCAGTCAGATGGGACTGCTTCAGCCAATCAGGTATCAGCAAGCAAAAGAGAAAACTTGCTCAAAACAACAGTACATTGTTTACACACGTGCACACAGAATGCACTGGGGCTAGTCATAACATTGCTCTGCTAGCTTACGAAAGATAAGAAATACTGAAAAACATGGTTGAAAAACATGCTGTTACACAGCCTTGAGGCTCAGAGAGAGAAAAATGGATTTTTCTGAGGCCTATTTGAAAATTGGCAATTTCAAGCCTTAGGAAATAGGTCCATTTCCTGACACGCCCTCCTTTCTGGAAAGGCAAACCGGGGGTTTGACTTTACCAAAAGGCATTATTTACTAATGTGAGCAAAGCAATTGAGCAAACAAGCTATCCCTTATATATGTAGGATATCAAGCGTTAAAGCTTCTTCCAGTTTTAGTTACTGGAGGTACACGTTACATAAGTTACATTCTGCATTGCAAGCAAACTCAGGTATAAAACCTTGCTGGAACAAAAGACTTGGGCATTTTCAGGTACCAAAGGTTTTCCCTTTCCAAAACACATTTTACCCAACAGAACAACCTTTAAATCAGAAAACAGGTCAGTAACACCACACATGTCACAGAGGCCGCTTGTACGAGCCTCTGGAAAAATAAACAGATGATTAGCAAGAAACAATAACATTTCCCCCCTTCTTCGTCTTCTTCGATGTTGCACCTGCAAACAATTAAACAGCCAGTTGAACAAAGTCCACTCAGAGTTCCGTTATCAGCTTTTCTTTCAGACGTCAGGAACATGTGCATCTCCTACTAAAACAAACTCAAGAAACAACCTTTAAGGTATTTATCAGAACACAGTCCAAAGGAATCAATCAAACAACCCATCACCCTCATCCCTGTGAGGTTTGGGAACTAAACAGGCAACAGAATTGATGGCTTGACTAACGTCTCAACTCAAGAACGCGCAGGGTTCCATTCACTCTCCTCAGTACGTCGGGAATCTGGATCTGGATCTGGCCTCTGCTATTGCTGAAACCGCTAGTTGGGCTTCCCACAGCCATCTTTACGGACTACTCCCCTCTTCAGCTCTTGGCTTTCGGAGGGTAGTAAAACTCAGGGAAACACTGCATCCGGCAATTATTTCCCACTTCCCACTAGCTGACCAAAACAGCGTAGTGTAACAGCCTGTAGATAACACTTTTCAGAGTGGTGGATCTGGCCCACCCACTCTAGCAAACTTCTTCCTTGGACACGTGGAGGAGTCCGTTGGAGCTCTTCCACCTTTAAACTGGTATCTCAAACACAATGAGGCAATCAGCAACTTCTCCAGGTCTTCAAAGACCAAACAGCACATGTAATCAGCAACTAGGAACTTCAATGCAGGAAAATAAATCTTATCTGAAGGGTTCCACTCCTTCTTCTTGGCTTTGGGGGGAAATTACTTCAGGGAACTGCTTCTGAGTGAAAATAGGCACTCTGTGGAGTTTTGACTCCAATTTAACACAAAAGAGTCTTATTTAGGGCTTGGGGCTTGCTGGGCGTCTGGGGAAGTCTCAGAAGTCATCTGGACAAGCTTCACCCACCCTGGGCCCTTCCTTCTGGCTAAACATCATCTGGGCACCTTCTCCAAGATCCCATCTGGAATGGAGTCTGTCTTGGGGTGCTAACTGTGGTGAGGGGGTACATTCATCAGCCACTGGCTTACCTTCCATCTTGTAGGCTTGGAAGACGTCTCAGTCTTGCCAGCACTGGAAACGGCCCTCGGCCCTGGGAGTTTGAGAATCCGACTCAAAACTCAAAACGAAGAAGCAAACAGCTGCGATCCTGCTTTCCTTTCAGCACCCTTATCTCAGGAAAATACATTCCAAGGATGCAGTTTCTCAGCTTCTGCTGCAGACGCACACACGCAGGCTTTCAGCCAAACAAACAAGGCTTGCTTCTTCTTGCAGGGCAGAGACGTGGAGCATGCACACACACACACACAAAAACTTCTTCAAGAGGCGCGACGTGCCACCGCTGCCTCCATGTCACGATCCAGCCGGCCCCCACACTTCTGGAAAACCCCTGGAAACCAAAACAAACCAACCGAGGCGAGCTGGACGGCTAATTAGAACAGAGATAGAACTCTCTCAGCTGCTTATCAGCTCTTAAGGGGTTTTTATTTGGGTAGCGTGTTCAAAGATTTGTGTGTGTGAAATGCAGCTCTTACCCTTTTTAGTCCAATGAAGACACGTTGTTCAGAAAAATGATGAAGATTTATTGATCAGGTTCATAAAGCATAAAAGTCAGTAGCACAGGTCAGTCCAATAAAGTCCACAGGCAAATCTAGGTAACCATTTTTAAGGAGCAAAAATGCATAGCTCCTAGGCTAAAGATTTCTAGCCCATTGAGATGCAGAAACAAAAGCTCTCTAATCAAAAACAGGTCTTAATTCATGAAGAAACAGAGACGAACTCTTTCTTCTCTCCAAAATGGAGAATTTGCAGTCAGATGGGACTGCTTCAGCCAATCAGGTATCAGCAAGCAAAAGAGAAAACTTTCTCAAAACAACAGTACATTGTTTACACACGTGCACACAGAATGCACTGGGGCTAGTCATAACATTGCTCTGCTAGCTTACGAAAGATAAGAAATACTGAAAAACATGGTTGAAAAACATGCTGTTACACAGCCTTGAGGCTCAGAGAGAGAAAAATGGATTTTTCTGAGGCCTATTTGAAAATTGGCAATTTCAAGCCTTAGGAAATAGGTCCATTTCCTGACATAGGGAAGTCAATTTTCACACACCTGTGAGATAATTTGGGCAATATAGGGCTCCACGTCTAATTGCCATTTTAAACAAGAAGGCTGGTGAGAATATAAATATAAATAAATAAATAGTTTAGGTTCTTTCTCCTTTTTCTGTGAGACAAAAAAAAAACCCTGTTAAATTAGATACAAGATTAGGTAGAACGGAATTGTGTCTTCCTGCCCATATTTTAAATTTAGAGTTGGAAGTATTGATATACTGTTTACGTCCACTTAGGTTCTTATTGGCTGCTGTATTTAGTTTAAAGAAGAAATTGTCTCTGCTTAATATTGAGTAAAAGAGACGGCGGTGGTTTAGTAGTTAAGACGCTGAACTTGAAGACTGGAAGGTCAGCAATTTAAGATCCACGTACTGCACAATGGAATGAGCTTCTGTCTCTGTCCCAGCTCCTGCCAACCAAGCAGTTTGAAAGCAAGAAATTGCAAGTAGATAAATAGGAACCACTTTGGTGGGAAGGTAAACAGCATTCTGTGCACCCAGGTATTTAGTCATGCTGACCACATGTCCATGGAAACATCTGCAGACACAGACAGCACTGGCTCTTTAGCTATAAACAGAGGTAAGCACTGAACCCTAGAGCAACCTTCACCTAATATATTGGGTAATGCCTGAGAAATCAGGGTAGGTAGAGTTGCAGATTCCTGTAAAGTTTGGTCTGGCTGACTAGCTTAAATCACCTGCAGCTGTTGTTCTGCAGATGTTCTTAAGCAATTCAGGTATATTCTGATCCAGTCAAGTTTTGGCCATTTATCAAGCTACAGTGTGAATTTCTAGAAGAGGATTATATTATATCATATTATATTATATTTATTCATTCATTCATTTATTAGATTTATATACTGCCCTACTCAGTGTAACCGACTCAGGATGGTGTACAAGACAAATAGAATACAGTCACCAATACAATACAATAATAGGGCATAACAATACTGTGATAGAACACCACACAATGATATATGCTATATATCCAGTGATATATGCTTTTCTTCTTTAAAATGTTTTGATGTGTGTCATTTTTTTCTGTTCCTGCTTTAGAATTATTTTTACTTTATTAGTATTTTAATATTGCACGCTTCATAATCTTTCCAACCACTATTTTGTAAGATGTATTGTGCCATTGAATTGGGAGAAAGGTGAAATATAAAGCCCTACATGGTAGTGGACCAGGATACTTAAGAAACCGCATCGTCCCAAGGACATCTGTCCTTCCCACCAGAGCGGACCGGAGAGGCTCTCTGGTTGTGCCATCAGCCAGAGAGGCGCACCTCTCTGGCACTAGAAGGAGGGTCTTCTCTGTGTCCGCTCTGGCCCTATGGAACCTCCTCCCAATAGAACTACGCCTGCAAACGGAGCTGCTGTCCTTCAGGAAAGGATTGAAAACCTGGCTGGCAGGTCAGGTCTGGGGAATGGATGGATCAATTTCCCCAGCTGGCTGGATGGTTTGACACCCAGTGCCTCCTAGCTATAATGCCTAGTTTTTAATGCTAAGTTTTTAAGCTTCTTTTAAAACTTTTAATTTCTGAACTGGTTTTAAATTGTTGTCAATATGCTGTTGTGTTGGGAATCGCCCTGGGTCCCTTTGGGGAGGAGGGCGGTAAACAATTTTATAAATAAATAAATAAATATAAATGCAGTGTAAGACAGTGAAATAAATAATACAGTTTTCTAGTTTATACAGATGGGTTAATACATGGTCCTGCCATGATTCCTCCCTATTATCGGCTTCTGCTTGCATTTCTTGCAGGATACAAATTATGTCCAATGGCTCTTTGGTAATATATGATGTCACCACTGAGGATTCTGGCAAGTATACGTGCATTGCTGGCAACAGTTGCAACATAAAGCATCATGAAGCCTTTCTTCATGTTGTTGGTAAGTAATGCGTTTTTACTGTTTGTTTTTTAAAATCATACTACTTTATATGAAATACAAGAAAGCTTTCTTTGTCTTTGCAGGAAAAATTCTGCATCTCCTAGCTTTGAGGGAGGCAAATTTAAATAGGGTACAGATCAAAGTCTGGTGTGCTTATCCTGCTATGCTAATAGAATAAACCATACTGCCAGTAACTCAACACAGATCATCAGGCACCAGTTAACTAACCTGATAACACTTGAGGACTAATGACCTTGGGTGGCAAAGTCCACAGGAAGGGTTGATGGTCCCCAAGTGGATTAAATTCCACTTGAATCCATCTTGATGGAGGGCAGCAGCTTCATCAATACTGGCCTGGGCTTGATAAGGACCTTGTGTGCCAAAAGGGCACAGGACCAGAAAGTGACTCACAGAACTGGATCAGTGATGCTGGTGTCACACTACGATACAGAAGGTAAATTTTTCCCAGGACAATCTTCTTGGCTAATCACCATGAGGATAGCCAATATTCCGAATCAGATACAGCACTTGAAGAAGAAGAAGAAGAAGAAGAAGAAGAAGAAGAAGAAGAAGAAGAAGAAGAAGAAGAAGAAGAAGAAGAAGAAGAAGAAGAAGAAGAAGAAGAAGAAGAAGAAGAAGAAGAAGAAGAAGAAGAAGAAGAAGAAGAAGAAGAAGAAGAAGAAGAAGAAGAAGAAGAAGAAGAAGAAGAAGAAGAAGAAGAAGAAGAAGAAGAAGTAGTAGTAGTAGTAGTAGTAGTAGTAGTAGTAGTAGTAGTAGTAGTAGTAGTAGTAGTAGTAGTAGTAGTAGTAGTAGTAGTAGTAGTAGTAGTAGTAGTAATTATTTCCCATGCTTGTGTTCTGTGGATGTACTGCAACATTATGACAGCCTTCTCTGGTCTAGCATCTTTTCCAATGATATAGTGAACCTCAGTTCTATCATTCTGGATAGTAATGTTTTAAATATATATCTGGAGGTTGCCAGGTTAAGAAGTCACTGTTGAAGATTGGCTCTAAATATATTTTGAAAGTTTCTCTAATTATTTAATAGAAGGATTTTCTAAGATTATCTCTGTTAAAACTAGCAGCACATGATGGTACAACTAGATCTGGTGGAGTGACAGTTCTGAGATTAGTTTTGAACATTATAAGGATAAGTAATGTCTGGTTTTGTGATCATGTTTTTCATAACTAGAAAGCAAACCAATCACACTTATTTACTGCCCCATAACGCTTAGTGCACTTTCTGGGCAGTTCACAAGTTAATTAGCATTTTGCCCCCAAAATGCTGGGGACTAATTTTACCGACTTTGGAAGGATAGAAGGCTGAGTCAACCTTGATCCCTGTTCTGGATCGAACTCACAACCTTTTGTTTGTAGTACACCAGTTTAAACACTGCGCCACCAGAACATATACTGCTTTAATTATGGAGAAATCATCTTATTCTCCATCTTATGTGATGTCAACATCTTACTTCCAGACAAACCAATGGCAGAACGTGATGATGTACCCAACAACAGCACTCCCTATAAAATGATCCAGACTGTAGGGTTGTCTGTTGGGGCTGCAGTTGCATACATTATAATTGTGCTGGGCCTCATGTTCTACTGCAAGAAGAGAAGGAAGGCAAAAAGATTGAAAAAGCAGCCGGAGGGTGAGGAGCCAGAAATGGAGTGCTTGAATGGTAAGGATCATAATCCTAGTCATGAAGGGAACTTAACAGGAATGCATTCAGATAATGCCTTATGTGATAAAAACAAAATGAAATATTTGTAGCTGTTTTCACAGTGGAAGAGATTGACTCGTACCTATGTATGAAATTCCTTTTTTAATGAGCCAATAAATAAAAATTGGATTAAAATTTTGGTCTAGTGGGTGACATTATCAGGGTTATGGCTGAAAACTGACAAATCGCTCAGTACAGACAGCATCCAGCCCCATATTTTAAAGAGCTTATATGTGATATTGCTGATCTTTCTAATGCAATATATACAGCTTGACATTAAATTGTGCTCTATACTGACTTGTTGTAAGGTATTGAATGTTAAACACATATTTTAAAGAGGGGTTGGACATATTATAAGTAGCTAGTTCAAGATCTTTTCCAGACAAATAGGTTGGAAGCATTATTAAAGATAGAATTGTCAATAATATAGAATAATTATTTCTAAAGAAGAGTCATCGTGATTTCTGTTAAACGGAAGGCCTTTCTCATTTGGCATTCAGAGTTCTTGAATGTGTGAAAAAGTGCATGTTTATGGCCAATCTGGTAGACATTCCAAAATCCACAGCACAGGAAATCTTCCTTGTATTAAAGCCAACAACAAAAAAAGGCACAAATATGTTTACATGTTTTTGAGAGCTCCAAGCATCATAATCTAGAAAAATATTACAGAAAGCAAAAGGAAAATTAAAAAATGAGTCTTGTTGTTGCCACAATATCTTTAAGTAAAATGGAAGAAGGAAAGGTCTCAGATATTCAAATGAGATTCTGTTAGGTGGTGTGATGAATTAGACTCAGGATCAAGGCTGGGAAATTGGTTGGTTTCTGGGGGCTCATGGTCTCCCACCAAAAATCTCTGGTGATGTCACTGGCCTGGTAAAAATATGGTAAGGGAACCAAATCTGAAAATAACTAGAAGTCTCTCTCCTTGAAACATTGCATATGGGTGTGTGACTTATTTAAATGGGCAGTCACTATTCTTGATGACTTTTAGAAATGATATCTCACTTCTTTTGGAGCAAAGATTTTCTTGAGAGGTATAGTGAGGGAGTCTAATGGGACTATAAACACAATAAAACAGCCTGGCCTGAAATGGATTGATCCCACAACTGCATTTTGCACACAGCTGCCCTCAGCATACTAAGTAAGCAGGAAAGTTTGTTCTTCTGTTTTTGGAAATGCAAAACTCATTGTTTCTTCTTTCCTCCTGGGTGATGATTTAGATCAGGGGTGCCCAAACTACGGCCAATGGACTGTAGTTTGGGCATCCCTGGTTTAAGCAGAGAAAATGGCAGCCTAAAATCTATCTCATCCTGTTGCAAAACATATCTGTTGTAAAACAGATTGCAAGGCACATTTTACTTCTGCTTCTGGTAGGAGGAACCATGTGACTGGCCCGCTGAAACATGTGACCGGCCCACGGTCCGAAATGTTTGGACACCCCGCTTTAGATCCATCAGTTCTTGTTGGTGGAAACAGAACAAATAGGAAGTGAATTGTCTCTCTTATCAACAAAGCTGAAAAGGTTTCAGATGCTGAATTACATTTAAAAAAAAACACCAGGAGTATGTTAAGTAATTTTACTTAGAGTTTGAAGGAGAATAAAATTCACATTGTTAATATAAAGTTCTTTTCCTTCAGCCTATGGCCAACATATGAACAGCTAAATCAGAATTTTACCCAAGCAGAAGTGGACCTATTGGATGTAATAAAATATTATGTACTTTGACTGTTGTGAAAATCTTCAAAGTACACTTAAGTCGCGGGATAAGAGAAAACCTATTAACATCTGGCTAAAGAGAAGAGAATAAAGAGTGGGAATAAAAGGCAGCTCTCATAAAGCTGGAAGATTAGAACAGGGTGCCCCATGGAACAGCTGTGGTGGTAAGATACTTGGTAACCCCATAGCAGGAAGTCTGAGGACGTTGGATTTTGTATCCGATCAAAGCTGAGTGAGAGACACTACAAGAAATTGTCCATTAATTCCAATTATTTTATTTGAAGCTCTTCTGAAAGTGGTTTAATGCCTGCCCTTAGTTTTAGGTGAGGGGCTTCTTCATCTGTGCTTTAACAGTCTCATTGTTCTCAGGTCTCAGGGTATATCTTGGAATGTATAAACCACTTGTTCCTTAAGGCTACCCTTCATAGCCATTCCTTCTGAGTTAGCCATTATGAAGAACCCACAAGGATCAGAGTTAATTGGAAATAACTTGCATACGTTAGCATTATTGCGGGGCATAATTTAGAACTACCTGGCTGCTGATCTTCGTGGATTTGTCTTAATTGTTCTATAGCTTTGAGAATGAACTGTTTTGTAAGAAAATAAATGTCTCCTTCCCAACTGAACTCTCTAGATTGGTCACTTGTGCCTGTAGGGTTCTTAAGATGATTCTCCAGCCTTCCTTGTCAAGATAAACTTAAATTTTCCAGCTCCTCTGAGTATAGAAGAGCAGCCCAGAATACTCTGCTAATCCATCATGGCTGACGGCAGTCCCTTTCTGCTACTAAAGGACCATGATGAATTCTGCTCTGACTGTTGCAGGGTTATGAGATAACCATAAGGGATATCCAGCAGGAGTCTCAAGTGGTAGGTCAAATAGCAATAGGGGCTAATCAAATTTGTAAGGCAGCTGATTCTCTAGAATTTGCATCCTTGAATTTTGTGGCTGTATTGCCCTCTAGTGACCATAATTAGTTTCTTTGTAAATACAGTACAGTACTGATATTTCCCTTCCAAGAAATAAATCCCTACAATGCTTTGCTTTTTCCTAAATCAGTAGGTCCCAATGTGGTGTGGGACCACGCCTCACAGTAGGACTTCAGTTCCCAGAAGCCCAAGTCAGTAAATTGGCTGATCAGTACTTTGGGGGATTGACTTAGGCTTCTGGGAATTGAAGTCGAAAAACCCAAGGTTGGGAAACACTCTCCTAAATGATTAAGAAGAAGCTTGTTTATACTATAACCAAGTGTACCTTTGCACTATAGTAGCTAGGGACTTTGACTTAAGGTTTTTGTTACTTAGGTTTTCAGCCCAAATACTAGAAGAGTAGCCATACTAGTTCAGTGTGGCAAAAAAAATCCCAAAAGGATTTAGTACGTTATGATTATCACCTGTGTTGTAACATGAACTTGCATAAGTGAGAGCCTATTTCCTAGTGGATAGATAGTGGATGGTAGCTATATCTCTAGAATATGAGGTGTGTGTTCAGGAAGATGAAAGAGTAATGTGGTGATATCAGACATGAATTGATAATTTGAATTAAATAAGACCCAGTCACTGCTTAGCCTACAGTTTTTCTTGTTACAAAGGAAAGTGTTTGAATTTTCATAGGAGATTATGGCAGGTAAATCAGAAAAGGAAAGCAGAGGATATATTTGTTTGATAAAATCAGCAAGGACTGTCTTTGCCTGCTGTATTTGCAGGAACCTTGTTCTCAGAGCAGAATGCTTAAGGGACAGGGACCTCTTGTTAAGAATTAAAGAAAAGACCTTACTTTCAACATCCTTCTTCATTCATTGCAAAGTATTTCAGTTAGTCAAAAGACCTTGGTTACAATCAGCAGCTGGATGTTATATGACCTTAGAACAGGGGTGCCAAAACTTTTCAGGTCGGTCACGTGGTTCAGTGAGCCGGTCATGTGGTTCCTCCCACCGGAAATAAAACATGCCTTGCACTCTGATTTGCAACAGATATGTTTTGCACCAGTATGAGAGATTTTAGGCTGCCATTTTCTCTGCTTAAACCAGGGGTGCCCAAACTAGCCTGTGGGCCAGATCCAGCCCCTGACAACAATTCATCTGGCCCACACTGCTCTTGTCGCTCTCAGAAGTGGAAGTAAAATGTGCCCGCACATACGTGTTTTACTTCCGCTTCTGGGAGCGATGAGGGCTGTGCAAGCTGAATTAATTGGTGTCGGGGGTCAGATTTGACCCTTGGGCCGTAGTTTGGGCACCCCTGCCTTAGAAACTCAGTGGAGGGGAGCAATGGTTAAGCACTCCTTGAACTTCACACATATCTTGAAAGCCTTATTGGGATTATCGTCAGTTGGAAGTGACTTGATGGCACAAGATAACAACAGGACATGATGCGACTGTTTGAAGGTCATTAAATGGTACTTTTGTCATGAAGGTTATGAACTCTATCCATAAGACACACATTCCCCTTACAGAATGTTTTTTTCCGGGAACCTACATTTTCTTTCCAGGAGGAACTCTGTTGCAAAATGGGCAGACCACAGCTGAGATCCAGGAAGAGGTGCCTTTGACAAATCTCAGCAGCAGCTCTGCAGCTAACAAGAGGCACAGCACTGGTGATAAGATGCACTTTCCTCGTTCCAACCTACAGACAATCACTCCCTTGGGTAAGCAATGTTCTGCTTCTTCGCCATGTACGGTAATAGGGCACAGGTTGGCCTCCACCTCCTGTCCTCTGCAGTGCCACTGTCGTAACTGAGATTCGTTCCATGCAGCTCTCATGCCCCATCCTACTGCTGTCTCCCTCCTTGAGCAAGTTTGATGCTTACTTTTAGATTACATACACAGAAATACCACACTGACTCGTATTATTTGACCATGCAGACAGCTAGTAAGCATTGGCTGTTATGTCTATCCCATGGGGGAATACTTTTTGATTATTTGTTGCATTTCTGTCTCATCTTTCCTCCAAAGAGTCCAGAGTGGTAGATCTTGTGCTCTAATCCTTTACCTTTGTAATAGCACTATAAGAGAAGTTAGGTTGAGGAAAAAAATTATTGGCTCAGGACTACCTTGTGAGTTTCATAGCTCACAGGAACAAGAATTCAGTTCTTCAGAGTATCAACACTGCACTCTAACCACTATGTGACACTTGATTCTGCAATTAATATACTTAGAATCCATTGGTAAAAACAATATTTTGAATTGTATCCAGAAGTGGGAGGGGAGTGGGGATAAGAGTGGAGGAGGCGGAGGAAGGGGCTCCTGCATGGGTGACTAAGTGGGGTCTGAAGGCAAGGAGTGGTGAGCGGCAAGAAAGAGCTAGACCCCCATCTTCTACACCAGGGATTCTCAACCTGCGGCCCATGGGCCAGATGCAGCCTGCAGCACCATTTCATGTGGCCCACCACTGCCATCACCACCAGGAAGTGCCATGTGGCGGAGGAAGGATAAAATGGCTGTCCGGCCCCTGAAGCTGTCTGAAGGAGCGTGACCCGGCCCCTGGCTTAAAAAGGTCGAGAACTCCTGTTCTACAATGATGGGGCATGGACTGTATGTATATGCAGAACTACAGGGCAAGGGTCTGTATGGAAGTCTATTTTGCCATGAAGAGATGACATGATAGAGAAGCATCCATTTTCAGTCCACCAGCATAACCACTCCATCATTTACCCTGTGGGACACCGACCCTCACCACTCAACAAAAGCACTGGAGATACAAGTGCTAACAAGTGCCACAGGAGGAGTTAGGGGCCTCTGACCTCTTGTACAGCATTTCCCAAACAATGTTCTGTAGAAAACTGGTGGACTTCAATTTCCAGAAGCCTAAGTCAGTACATTGGCTGAATAGTGTTTTAGGGAATTGACTTAGGCTTCTGGGAATTTGAAGTCCAAGAACCAAATATTGGGAAATAGTGTACTGCTCTAGTAGACAGCTGGCAATGTAAGCTCTTGGTGAAGGGTGTAGGGCAGTGACAACAACCCTTGGGACTCCAGATGTTCTTGAACTTCAATTCCCAGAAGCCCTGATCAGCAGGAGTGTTGACTTGGGCTTCTGGCAATTGGAGTCCAAGAACACCTGGAGTGCCAAGGTTCGCCATCACTGGTATAGGGTGACTTTGGGCTGTGCTAAAGACCCAATGCAACCAACAGGCTGTTGGCAGGCTAGCCCCAGTGACAAACACTTGGGCTCAGGAAGAGAGTGGACTTTTACAGGGGTCAAGTGGAGCTAAATCACATCCCCAGTGGATTGGTGTAACATGTTTGACTGGCTCCCTTCCTTTCCTATCCCCTGTTCCCCTACGTCAATAAAGTTGGGTTTGAGTAGATTCAGGAGTTTGGAGTTTATGGAGACCAGGACTGAGGTAGGATTCCCTGTCACATACACACCCCTTCTTGGGAGTGGGTGGTAGTGGTGGAGCTCAGACAGTGTCACTACTATACAAATACTTTGAATTATTTATAAAAAGTCTTTAGTGACATCCACTTATGATACTCAAGTATAAAGATGGTGTTCTACAATAACTTTGTGTGTATTATGGAGAATACTAGCAAGCTGTCTTCTTCTTTCAGGGAAGGGTGAGTTTGGAGAAGTTTTCCTAGCAAAGGCAAAAGGTATTGAAGACAGTGAAACGGAAGTGCTTGTTCTAGTTAAGAGCCTTCAAACTAGGGATGAACAGCTGCAGCTCAGCTTTAGACGGGAGTTTGAGATGTTTGGTAAACTGAACCACAGCAACGTGGTGCGGCTGCTTGGCCTCTGCCGGGAAGCAGAACCACACTATATGATTCTGGAATATGTGGATCTGGTAAGACAGTCTTAGACTTTCCATTTCTATGAGAACTTTTTGTCAATATTCTTGTGATGAGTTGGATCTGACATGTTGTTTCATCTAGCAAAGGATATTAGAATGAAGTTGACGAACGCAGTAGGCAGAGGCTTTGGATAAAAACTAGGCAAGCAGCTGAGGTTTATTAGGTATTCGGTGGCAGATAGACAGGTTACCCCATTTTGTATAACACTATTCCATTTGATTAAGACCTAGCTTGCGCAGCGGGTGTTGGGGCAGCTGGGGAGATAGCCATCCTGGGCTGACTTGTTTAAGTATTGCCCGGGCTGTCAGCTTTTGACAAATCTTGTGATCCGGCATTGGAGGGCATTTTTAACATATATATATTATTTTAAACAAATCTAATTTTTAATGATTTTTTAAAAATTTTGTAGAGTTTTTATTTGTTTTATGTGTAAGCCGCCCGGAATAACCTTGGCGAGGGGGCGGTGGTAGAAATGTGAGTAATAAATGAATAGATAAGTTTGAAGCGGTGGCTGAGAAAGGGATGTGATTTGCAGAGACCTTGAATGTTACATAGCAAAGTTGCCCTGTGTATGAAGCACATGAACAACCATAAGATGGGGACAGAAATAAAGTGCTATCTAAGATGAGTATCCTACAATTAATGAAAATCTGACACACCAGTGGGACATTGGCACTCCAAATCTGACACATCAATGGGGCATTCTGGATTCAATAAAAATGTGATGTAGTTAAATCTAAACTGAGCACAAAGCTACACATTTAATGGCATCTAAGAAGAGGTTACCTTTTCCAGGTAGAGATTATGTAAACAATATGGACTGCTTTTTCCTATTAGGGAGACCTGAAACAGTTTCTGAGGATTTCCAGGTCTAAAGATGAGAAACTCAAGTCTCAACCCATAAGCACAAAACAAAAGGTAAGTTGGAGGAATGTAAGGCACTTGAGAGACTTTTTAGCATCGAAATGTAGAGAACTGTTTTTAGTTCTGGAGGAGAGAACGAAATAAGACAATTCCTGGACCAAATATATCATATTGAGCAGGCAGCATAAGATAGTGTACAAGCTAAACTCAGGGATGGGGGTGTCTCTGTACTCCAGGTTCTGGTGGATGGCAGTTTACATTGTTTCTTATTACTGTATTAGCTACTAGAGCTGATGGTTATTGTCACCCAACAATATCTGGAAGGCTACCTGCTCAACGTTGCTGGAATAAAACTACTGCCCTTGTAACTTATCTTTCTCCTTCGTGTTGTTTGGGGATGCACACTGATGGGTTCTGCGCCTGCGCTGAATCCTGAGCGGAGCTGGAAAGCTGATTGGATAAAGAGTTTTGAATGTGGGACCGCCCACCATGCCCAACCCCTTTAGGCGCCATTTCGCGTTCTCCCCTCAGTTTGCTTTTTTCCGCTGCGCAAGCAGGAGCCTGGAAAAAAAAGCTGTGAGTACTTTACTGAGATTGTCTCAGAATCTTCCAATTTTTCTACCTTACAATTTTTCTTGGACTAGGGGAATTGTTCCCTTGGTCCTCGTGTGGCTGGGGCTCGCCCTCAGCCGCCGGTAAAAAAAAAAAAAAAAACCAAGAAGGAAACCGTTCCTTCCTGTAATCTCGTGCCGGGGCCTCCCGGCCGGGATAATTTTTTCTCTTCGGCCATCTACCTCGGTGGATGGCCTCAGCAGCAGCGTTCAAGCAGTGTCCGTCCTGCAAGAGAAAGTTCCCTAGTTCGGACGGACACGTGCGCTGCCTCCGCTGTCTCGGGGAGAGCCACCAGGTCCAGACCTGCGAGGTGTGTAGAGGCTTCTCGAAGGCCGCCATCAAGAACCGCCAATACCGCCTCCAAGCCTACCTCATGGAGGCCGCCCTCGCACCACCGCCTCCCCCAGCTCCAGAGCAGGCCGCTGCCTCAACGTCTGCTCCTTCGACCTCTGCTCCTTCTTCACGGCCGTCGGCCTCCGAACTGTTTAGACGGAAGAAGGAGCAGGAGAAGAAGAAAAAAGATAAAAAAGAGAAGAAGAAGCGCCGCAGCTCTACCTCTTCTCTCCTGCCGACCCTGGGACCGGCTCACCCCTCGCCGCCACGCTCCCTAGCATCCGCCCCGGTTGCAGCCCCACCTACGCCGCGCAGGATGCCGGTCAATGTCCGGGAAACTACACCGGAGAGGGCCCCCAGCCCTCCGCCGTCGCCAGAGGCCCTTCCACCTCCACCGCCGCGACGATCTACCTCTCTTCGCGGCCATTCCGTGGCTCCTGGTCTGGCTTCCGAAGCGCCACCCCAGTTGAGCCTCATCGCCCCGTTTATCGAGGCGATGGTGCGGAAGCTGCATGCCGAGCTCCAAGGCCCTCGACCGGCACCATCCGAGTTCGTGGAGCACCCTCTGCCTCCCGAACCAGCCACGGAGGCACCACCGCTCCGTGACGAGGGTCCGGCACCGAAGCGGCAACGAGTGGAACAGGCGCGGTCGGAGGCCTCTCTCCCTCCGTACCAGCTGCCTCTGCCGGGGAGCGATCCGAGATCCGCCAGGCCGTACTGGTCGGACTCGGACCCCGAGGCCTACCTGCCACCGCCCAGCGTCTCGGTGCGGTCAGGAGGCTCCGACAACTCGTCGGACCAGGAGGAGGAGGATCGGCCACCACCGGTTGCGGTTGACAAATCCCCGGACGATAACATCGGCTCCGTCCATGGCTCCCAACCGGAGGACCAGAAAACATACACGGCCCTCATCACCCGCCTTGGATCCACGCTGGGGATCCGGGCGGAGGCTCCCCTGGACGAATGCGAAGATGTCGTCTGCGGCCTGGCCGACCGGAAGGAGCTAGTCCCCGTCCGTCTGGGACTACTCCCGAAGATCGCCAAGGCGGCCAAGGAGATCTGGAAGAGACCCGTCTCTTCCCATTCGGTGTCCAACAGGGTGGACTCCATGTACAGACTGCTAGAAGACTCCGACTTCCTACACGTCCACCCGGCGCCGAACTCCCGAGTGGTGAAAGGCTCCCAACACCGGACACCGATTAGTAGCACCCCCGTTCCGTCGACCCAAGAAGGGAAGAAACTGGACGCACTGGGCAGGAAGGTCTACGCCAATGCCTCCCTGTCCTTCCGTGCGTCCAACTACGCGACGGCCATGGGGGGCTACCAGTGCCGACTGTGGGAACAAGCGGAGTCCTTCAAGTCACTGCTACCGCCGGACAAGCGAGCGGACTTCGAGCGGGTCTGCATGGAAGGAAACCAACTCGCTCTCCAGCAGATCCGTACGGGCCGCCACGTCACGGAGTCAGAGGCGAAGAATCTGGCCTCTGCAATCCAGCTTCGTCGCCACGCCTGGCTCCGCTCCGCTGACTTGCAAGACGACGTGAAGCGGCTGGTGGAAGAGCTCCCCTTCGACGGTGAGGGCCTCTTCGCCAAGGAGACCGACACCTCCTTGGGAGAGCTGAAGGGGGACTACGCCACCATCAAACAGCTCCGCCCTCCACGCCGTGGGTCCCACCGTTACCAGCAGGACCAACCGTCGACGTCCCAGGCGGGTCCTTCCTACCAACCTCGCCCACCGCAGAGGCAAGGCGACTACTCCCGGTACCAGCCCTACCGGCCACGACCACAACCCAGCCGCCCACGCTACCAGCAGCGTCCCCAGACTGGTAAACGCACGGAACGGAAGGGCAAACAACGTGTTTGACTCTTCCGTGACCGAGACTCTACCCTACCGCCCCCTCGCCAACTACCTATCGGCCTGGTCTGCCATCACCACAGACCGATGGGTTTTAACCATCTTAGACTCTGGCTACGCGATCGAGTTCAGGAAATGCCCTACTGTCGGACGGGTCTGCGTCACCGATCCGTCCCCACCGCTCCAGGAAGAACTATCAGCTCTCCTAGAGAAGGGCGCCATAGAACCGGTTGCAGCGTCGGAGTCTCACGAAGGGTTCTTCTCCCGCTACTTCCTCGTGGACAAAAAAGACGGGGGGACACGTCCAATCCTGGACCTCCGTCTCCTCAACAAGCACATCGACGTGAGGAAGTTCCGGATGGTGACTCTTCATTCCATCCTCCCACTGATCAACCACGGGGACTGGTTCACCGTCATCGACCTGAAGGATGCTTACTTCCACGTATCCATCAGAAGGGAACACCGCCGATTCCTACGCTTCCAGATCGGCGGCGACGTCTACCAGTACACCTGCCTACCCTTCGGCCTCTCCACCGCTCCGAGGGTATTCACGAAATGCATGGCGCCGGTGGCTGCTCATCTTCGGCTGCAAGGCGTCCAAGTGTTCCCGTACATAGACGACTGGTTGGTCTGCTCCCCATCCGAACAGAAAGCCAAGGACGATGTTGCCCATTGCCTGGCCCTTATGCAGAGTCTCGGTCTACGGGTCAACTACAAGAAGTCTCAGTTGACCCCCACTCAACGAATAGACTACATCGGAGCCGTATTGGACTCTCTGGCTCTGAGAGCCTACGCTCCCCCCAAACGTCTGCTCGACATCCGCACAGTAGTGGCTCGGATCCAGGGCAGTCGTCGTGTCCGTGCCAGGGACGCCCTCCGCTTACTAGGACTCATGGCGTCGACCACAGCAGTGATCTCGCACGCCAAGCTCAAAATGCGGTCGCTCCAGTCGTGGCTCCTAGCCTCCTTCGACAGCACCCACGACAACCTCGGGAAGTGGCTCACACCGACCCCCGAGCTGCGGGACCAGCTGAACTGGTGGACAACGGACCGCAATGTGACCGCCGGGAAGCTCTTCACCCTCCCCGCGCCATCCGTCCAGGTCACCACCGACGCGAGCACGCACGGATGGGGTGCGTGCTGCCTCGGGTTACGGGTCCACGGCATCTGGACGCCTGCGGAAGCCGACCGCCACATCAACTTCCTCGAGCTGTTAGCGGTATGGAAGGCGATGAGGTCCTTCAGACTGTCCCTAGCAGGCCGCGTGGTGCAGATCGCTTCGGACAACACCACGACCCTAGCCTACCTCAACCGGCAAGGAGGGACCAAGTCCCTCTCCCTCCTTCACCTGACGGTCCAGCTCTGGGAGTGGTGCCTGAAGGTACATGTGTTCCCCATCGGTGTCCACATCCAGGGCACGCTGAACTTAGAGGCGGACTCCCTGAGCCGCAAAGGGACAGCGATGCACGAATGGGAACTGGACGGATCGGTGTTCGACCGCCTGTGCCGACGGTGGGGCACACCGAGCCTAGATGTGTTCGCGTCACAGATCAACACCAAGTGCCGCCGTTACTGTTCCCGGGCCGGGATCGGCCATGGATCGGAGGGCGATGCCTTCATGGTGCCGTGGCACCAGGAACTGCTGTACATGTTTCCTCCGATCCCTCTCATCCAACGGGTCCTGGTACGGATCCGTGCGGAGAACGCCTGGGCGATCCTGATCGCTCCGTCCTGGCCGCGCCAGCCGTGGTTCCCGCTACTCCAAACCCTGGCTTGCGACCGCTTCCGCCTACCCACCGATCCGAACCTCCTCCGCATGGAGGACGGTCGGATCCTCCACTCGGATCTACCGAGCCTACACCTGACGGCCTGGCTTATCCGCCCGACATAACACGGATCCTTGAACTTTCAAGGAAACCTTCCATGCGAAAGTCCTATGATGCCAAGTACCGTCGCTTCATAGACTTTCTAGCATCCAGTGACCACACCGTGGACTCGGCATCCCTGCAGGACGTCATGTCCTACCTCCTGCACCTGGCTGAGTCAGGATCTGCACACTCATCCCTAAAGGTCCACTTGGCTGCGGTGGTAGCTAAGGCCCCACCTTCATCAGTATTGTCCTCCGCTTTCAGAGACAAGACTGTTAAAAGATTCCTCCAGGGACTGCGTAATGCCTACCCTCCAGTGAAGATACCACCTCCTCAGTGGTCCCTCACTGCTGTGCTCACCGCGCTCACGAAGGCGCCCTTTGAGCCCATGGCTACAGTGGACATTAAGTTTGTTTCTTACAAAACTGCCTTTCTCGTAGCCATCACCTCTGCCCGGAGGGCAGGAGAACTGGCAGCCCTGCGGTCTGACCCTCCTTTTCTCAAGTTCTACCCCGATAGGGTAGTATTGCACCCGGACCTGGCCTTTCTGCCCAAAGTCCTGACTGAATTCCACCTGGCCCAGTCCATCACGCTTCCAGCATTCTTCCTGAATCCCTCGTCTGCACAAGAGAGAGTGTGGCATTCGCTGGATGTCAGGAGGGCCTTGCTGTTCTACACACAAAGGACTGCGTCCTTCAGGAGAGCCAAACAACTGTTTGTGGCCTATGGTGGCAGGTCCAAGGGACGCTCTCTGTCTGCCCAGAGACTTTCCAAATGGATCTCAAGCACCATCTACTTGGCCTATGAGATGTCATCTCTGCCACCCCCGCCTCATGTCCGGGCTCACTCCACCAGGACATTGGCTTCCTCCACTGCGTTCCTCGAAGGCATCCCGATGGAGGACATCTGCAAGGCCGCTACCTGGTCCAGGTCCTCCACCTTCATCACCCACTACCGGGTTGACACAAGGTCTGCTCCCGATGTCAGACGGGGCAGGTCCATCCTGACGGCTGGTCTCCGATCCTCTTCACTGATGACCACCCATCCATGATGCCATCGCGCTCTCCTACATCTCAGGACGCCGGCTGCCCACCATCCAAGTAAGTGAGCTTGCTAGTCACCCATCAGTGTGCATCCCCAAACAACATACTCGGAGAAGGACAGGTTTCACTTACCAGTAACTGTCGTTCTCCGAGTATGTTGTTTGGGGATTCACACAACCCAACCCTGCCTCCCCTCAGGGCTGCCGGCCTGAGATGGCCTTATGCTTAGCGGGCAGCTGTAATATCAAACTGAGGGGAAAGCGCGAAATGGCGCCTAAAGGGGTTGGGCATGGTGGGCGGTCCCACATTCAAAACTCTTTATCCAATCAGCTTTCCAGCTCCGCTCAGGATTCAGCGCAGGCGCAGAACCCATCAGTGTGAATCCCCAAACAACATACTCGGAGAACGACAGTTACTGGTAAGTGAAACCTGTCCTTCTTTCCAGTTGTTGTGTTTTAGGTGGTCTGAAATAACCTCATGCAGTGAGTTAATGTCTTCTAATGAAAGATGTTTACAAATAGATTTTGATTCATTTTAGAAAATACATTAGTAGTGTGGTTGCCACAGCCAAGAGACTATGTGGTATGAGATTTATATGAAATTTGACCTCATATGTTCAAGGATCTGGACCCTGATTTTAACCTATGCTAGCAAACCTCATTTTTGTTTTTAAAGGAAGGAGTCATGTTAATCTGTTAGAGCAAAAATTATCACCAGGCTGTACTCCCTACATTAGGTTTCATAATCTGTCACCCCTATCTAAATGTCTGTCTACTAAGGTTGGCAGTATGTGCAGCTGAATAGGCTGTAATCCAGAACTGCCTATGCCAATAAAGCCTCCTCATTTTAAAGATGCCACAACATGCGTTATTGTTTTACTTGGTGGTGTGACTAAAGTGGGCCTGATTCAACAAAATTACTTTACATAATTTCTTTCTGAAGCCTTAAGAGCTTCCCATATTCTTCTTTTGTTTAATTTTCAAATTTTGTGAAGGATCATTGTCGGAACCCAATTAGAGTATTAAAAGCATGGGGGAGTGGGGACTGGTCTGGTATCAATCAAGTACATTTCTTATATCTGTAAAAAAAATCAATGGGAAAATGTGTAAAGCAGCTGCAGCAAAGATGCAGAGGGAACGGATAGCAGGATCAGGATAGGGTGAGCTTCATGGAATTGTAACATCTGTGTGTAAAAGAGAAATCCTTGAAATTATGTTTGTCTTACACCCAGGATGAGAACCTTGGCACTCCAGATGTTCTTGGACTTCAATTTCCAGAAGCCAAAGTCCCCATGAATCCGCACAAATGGGTTTACTGCCATTCATCCGGCCCACACCGCCCTCATCACTCCTGGAAGCGGAAGTAACACACACCTGTATGGACACGTTTTACTTCTGTTTCTAGGAGCGACGAGGGCGGTGCGGGCTGGATGAATTGCAGTAAACCCATTCGTGTGGATTTGTGGGGGCTTAGGCTTCTGGAAATTGAAGTCCAAGAACATCTGGAGTGCCAAGGTTCACTATCACAGCCTTACACGTTTAAAGCAATGGATCCCATTGCAGGCTGGCAGGCAGTGCAGAGGACCAAAATGTGGGTGTAAGTCTGCAATTAGTATAGAACATTTCCAGCCAGCTGAACGTTTCTGAAAACTGCCTCCTGTGTTTCTCAGGGATTTTGCTGGCCCAGCTTGTGTCAGCACAAGAGATGTCTGTCCCTTCACATTTTTCACCTGACAGCAAACAACTGCCAGTTTGTTTACTTAATGATCGCTTTATGGAGTTCATGCACATGTCTTTCTGCAGGTGTCTTTCTGCTGCCAAGTGGCTCTAGGGATGGAGCATCTCTCCAACAACAGATTTGTACACAAAGACTTGGCGGCACGGAACTGCCTTGTCAGCGCACAAAGGCAAGTCAAGATATCAAGCTTGAGTCTCAGCAAGGATGTTTACAATAGGTGAGGAACATGGCCTGGTCTTTCTTGCTGGGCTGGGTTGAAAGGATGTTGTTTCATCTTTGGGAGAGAGCTGATTTTATCCTTTTGCTTCCCGGTGAGTAGCGAATACTATCACTATCATCAGGCATGGATCCCACTTCGCTGGATGCCCCCTGAAGCTGTCTTGGAGGACGAGTTCTCCACCAAATCCGATGTTTGGTCCTTTGGGGTCATCATGTGGGAGATATTCACACTGGGGGAAATGCCCTACTCTAAGCTGGTGGACGAAGAGGTGTTAACAGGTATGTGAAGCTTTATTGATGCTCTTCTCTTGACCTGTCAGCATTTCTACAGTCTGCAGGGAGCTGGAAGTGACATTAAGCTCAAGCCTGGCACCAGAATAGTTCCTGTGTGGAGCTAATGTTTCCCAATCTTTGGTTTTTTGGACTTCAGTTCCCTGAAGCACTGATCAGCCAATGTACTGACTTAAGCTTCTGGGAATTGAAGTCCACCAGTGTTGAGTGGAAATGTTGGATTAGATCAAGGAAGGGAGGAGGTGAAATTACCAGTTCAAAGCCCAGTTGTGCCATGTAGTAGGTTGGAAGTGGTAGCCCTGTTAGTCTGTACAAGCATATCGGAGAGTAAACAAAACAGAAAAAGACAAAAATGTTGTGGCAACATAAATAATAACTCCTGTATTTTAATGTGAGCTTTTGTGGACCAAGTCCACGAAAGCTCACATTTAAATATAGGAGTTACTCTTTAAGGTGCCACAACATTTTTTGTTTCTTTTTTCTGTTTTGTTTACTCTCTGATATAGTAGATTGAATACCTTTTTTCCTGACTGGATCAGTTCCTTTTCTTATTGAAGCTGTTGCAATGTAGTGTTGGCGGCTGTAATCCTGTACTTATGTGCTTAAGAATAAGTTCCATTGAAGTAAGTGGGCCTTGCTTCCAGGTAGATGTAGATAGGATGGAGGGACTGAACTATAAATTAGGAAATTTCTGGTTGAGATCTTGTCTTTTTTCTTAATTTCACTGAGTGACCCTGTCCCAACCACACTCTCCCTGCTCACAGCAGAATAATGCTGCTGTTATGTGCCATGAAGTTGTTCTGATGCATGGTGAGTCAGTAGATTTATGACCTTCAGGAAGTTTTGTCTTTTAACAGTTCTGCTCAGATCTTACAGATTCAACACTGTCTTGCTTTATTGAGTCATCCTTTGTGTATTGCCATCTCCTGCTGATGCAAAAGATAGGTAGAATTGGTATTTTTGTCAGGTCTGCCCAATTGTCCATATATCTTTACTTCAAAGTGGGGCATGGAGGATACAGGTAGTTAAATAAGACTACAAGAAGATAAAAATTTGTAGACCACTTAGAAATAATTCAGAAGGATACCCCCCCCCACCCCCCCGATGATAACTGTTATTTTATACGATTTTGCATGCAGCCAAAGGTTACTCAAAGATAAGCTGCTCATATCTAATCTCTCTCTAGATCTCTTTGGCAGTATTGGGTGCTTGGTGGTCAACAGGGAGATGCTAAAGCAGGGATTCTCAACCTGAAGCCCATGGGCCAGATGAGGCCTGTGGCACCATTTCATGTGTCCACCACCTCCACCACACCAGGAAATGTCATGTGGTGGGGAAAGGGCAAAATGGCCGCCTGGCCCCTGAAGCTGCCTGAGGGAGTGTGACCCGGCCCCTGGCTTTAAATGGTTGAGAACTCCTGTGGTAAAACCTCAGAAGGGAACAGAGCAGGGATGATGTAGCAAAGAGTTTGCTGATAACCCCAGTGCTAACAAAACAGTATGTGTGCCAAAATATAAAAAGCAAAACTGTCTTAGAAGACTAAAGATAGCAGAAATTCTCACAAGATAAGGTAAAAGTCCCCCCCCCCAGCTTGAAAACTAATCGTGTCTGAGTCTAGGGGGATGGGTGCTTATCTCTGTTTACAGCCAAAGAGCCAGCACTGTCTGCATCTAGAGATGTTTTGTGGTCATGTGGCAGAGGAGCACATGGAACACTTTAACCTTTCCATCAAAGCAGTACCTAATTATTTACTTGCAATGTCTTGCTTTCAAACTGCTAGTTTGGCAGGAGCTGGGACAGAGACAGGAATTCTCTCCATCATGCAGCACTTGGGTCTCGAACTGCTGACCTTCCGACCTTCCAGGTGTCAAGTTCAGCATCTTAACCACTAAGCCACTGCAGTCCTAATCCCCACAAGATACAGGCTGCTAATTAAAGGAAAGTAATAGTAGGAACCATGCTACTGCAGAGTAGCTCAGTGCTGGGTGGCTAACATTGGCTGGACTTGGTGTTCCTCTTCTTCTCATGCCCTGCTTTCTCTCCTGTGTTTCCTGTTTAGGTTTACAGTCTGGGAAGATGAAGCTTCCCCACCCAGAGGGCTGCCCTTCTAAGATGTATAAGCTGATGCAGCGCTGCTGGGCCCCCAGCCCAAAGGACCGCCCATCGTTCAGTGAAATTGCCAACATGCTTGGAGAAAACCCATCCGAAAACAAAGCCTGAGCAGGGAAAAGCCTGGTTCCCTGTTTGCTGAGGAGTGAGATGGGCTCTGAACCTTATTTTGGCTGGATGACTGTTACAGACTTTCCGGATGGGACCTAGGATTTGAAGCCCAACGGGACCATGGAATGACTTAACTGATGGACAGTGAATATGGACATTATCTCCTTGATCTGAGGCCTCTTCATCGGGCCCTGCTGTCCCCTTGCCTCACCAAGGCTGCATTTCATCTAGGTTCTACCTCTGGTATCCACAGGGCTACTTAGCAACATCCAAGAGACTAAGGGGGAGGGACGCTGGGAACCGCTGCCACCTCCATAGGCTTAACTTCACAATGAGTGCCTGTGGCAAGATTTTGGGACTTCTCTGTCTTGGCACATCTAACCTTTTCGTTCTTTTTCTTAAATCCTTTTCACAAAAAAAGCACATGCAGGTTCCTTCTAGGAGTGACTTTTACAGGGGGGAGGAAGGGGGACCACACAGAAGCAAGGGGTTAGTTCTATGCTTTTGACTGAGGAGTTCACAGAAGATGTGTGGACTGAACATGTCACCTAAGTCTTCTCTTGTGTCAACTCTCAAAGAGAGGCTGTCTGCTTTCGTATTTATAGCACCACAATTTATGTCCAGCTGGACTTTCCTATTGAAAAGCCCAACCCTAGCCAAGCAGGTTAACCACTGCATCTTCCTCACCAGGGATGCATCTCAGCCACATTTCTGATCCTTCCAACCTTTTCCCAATCAGGAATCCCCATCTGAAAAGGGAAGAGGAACTTCATCCATGGTGGTATCCCTACCATGAACAAGCCCCTTCTACAGCATAATTTGATTTGTTCCCTTTATCCTCCACTCCAGAAAGAAGAACCTTTCTTTATCCCCACTCACTCCCAATACGTTGTTCTCTTCTTTACGAAGAACTCGTATATTTATTAAGCATTCCTTTTCTGTCTCTCAATCAGGGCATCTCAAATTTCCCTACATATCCCTCCGAAAAAGGAGCTACGAACACTTAAGTGCCTGGCATATGAAGGAGATTTTCAAGCTTTTCTGACTATCCAGTGTCGCCTTTTTATATCATTATTTGGGTCAATGTTTGTTTTTCCTTTCTTTTTTAAAAAATGTTGACACCTCTCTGCCTTAATTTTTTTTATATATTATTACTGGAATTTCAGCCTAGAATCATTTTAGTTTCTGCTTGCTTAAGCAGAGGGGTAGAACAGCCAAGAGGTGTTTTTTTTTAAATGCTGCTCTCAATAAAGGGTCCCTCTCTTTTTACACAAAAAAAATCTTTTAAAATCAGCTTTGGGTTTCTCCTCTGTTTTTATCCCCTTTCTTTCTAGGTAAATGCTGCTGTCAGGAACAGAGTTCTTCTTTCATGTCCAGGTCAAACTTTAAACTTAAATCTTCATTGATACATGTTTTCGGTAGTAATCAGGAGATGAGCCAGATTTTGTATCTCTCTGCATTCACACAGCATGTTGTTGTCCACCAGCAGCCACCACTTGAGCATGTTGGTCTTACATTTAGGGACTCCGGCCCTCAACTTATTCAGGGTCCTCAGCCATATCCTTTAATATTGTTCCTTGTCCAGTGAGCTCCTTCCTTCATCTTCTAATTTGGTTTTGCTCTTGCGTACCCTCAAGTTAAGTCCTGCATGTCTCATTTCATATTGCCACAGGAGATGGCTCCATGATCATAGTGTGTGGGTCACTTCATGGCAAGCTGGGAGCCACCTTAAACAAATTCACACCAATGGCATTTTTCCTGCTTTGGGAGGAAATGCATTCTCAGATACGAGTTGCAGCTGATGACAACCCTCAAGGATGTTTGTTCTCACCATAAAGCTCTTCCTGGATCTGAGTTGACAGACTTGAGACACATATCCATTCAGAGGATGTTGAGGGTCATCCTCTTGCTTAGTTCTCTCGGCATCCGCTGCTACTTCTCTCCTTATCTTAGGTGGAGCAATACCAACAAGAGGGTATATTTTCTTAACTGGTGTAGGTTTGAGGCATCCTGTCACAGAGTTCTTGCTGGGAATAAAGGATGTAATGGGATTCACATCACGTGGTATCTCTTGACTTGCCCAAGTTGACCCAGGATAGTAGGGTATTGGCAGTCTGGAAATAGCACTGTTCATCTTCACTACCTTTGACATTTATTTGACTTCTATCCTGCCCTATTGGTGCAAACAGCACTCTAAACTCCTTTTAGTCACTGTAGGAGTCTGTTTAATGTATCTTAAATCAAGCATTGTCTCAATAGTTACTTTTACCAGTTTTCCTGAGTGACACTAGCTGAAATCCTGTTCACAGAGCTATGTCATAGAAAGCTGATGACTTTACCTGGGACTGTAATTTTTGGAAATTAAAGACTTCTCTATCTCACAACCCTCACCAGCTTCCCCATAACAAAAGAAATTCCACTACAGTAAAACACCAGATAACGTTTGGATTGGATAACGCTAAAATCGCATAACGTTAAGTAATCTGGGGAGGAGAATTGGATCGAATAACGTTAAGGTTATCCGATCCATCCTATGGGATGGATCGGATAACAACCGCTAAAGCCTGTGCGGTTACAATGTATCTCTATGGAGCTTTAACGTTATCCGATCCATCCCATAGGATTTTAACATGGATCGGATAACACTAAAAATTGGATAACACCAAGACTTGTGGAACCAAGTTTTAGCATTATCCGGTGTTTTACTGTGTTTCAAAAAAAGAATTGCTGTGGCTGATGACATTGTGAGTGTTATGCAGTATAATTTAAGAAACAAGATTTCAGCTACTATCAACTGTTTTAGGAAGAAACTTTAAACTTAATTGCCAAAATCCTGTTACTTAGTACAGTAAATTGCAGTAGAATGGACCAATTGAATCAATGGGGATTAATTGAGTCAACTCCCTAAAATAAAATTTATTCAAATGGACCTAATTTGAATAAATTACCGGTTAGGTGAGAGCCTTGATGAGGCACAGGGGTTTGAGTGGTCTAACTAGGCAGTGTTGCCCATCTCTTGTCAATGATGTTAAGCTGGGACTAAAACCAAAGTGTCCTCAATCGGATTCCTTGGGCAAGGTGAAAGCACACGTCATGATCCACCTATCGAGCGGGTGATATGATATTCAAATGGCTAAAAACCGCATGCAGATGGACTTGATTTCTTGGGTTTGTTTGCATGTGCAGAATGTCTCAGAGATGTCTACCAATGCACGGACTCCTCGCTGAAATAATGACTCCAGGGTATCCAAGGTAAGGACCTAATTTGACTGCAACATATTTAAGCATAATAAACTGTGGTTAGATTAGGTCAGTTTGAATCAGTGGAACATAGAGGAGTTGACTCACTAAATCCTCATTGATTCAGTGGACCTATTCTACGTTGGCTGTTTACTATTGCTAAGCAACAGGATTGTGGACAATATTTGTGTAGTATGTAGAAATCAGACCTTGGACTCAGGGATTCTGAACCTGTGGCCTTTGGGCCAGATGTGGCCTGCTACCAACACCATACCCAGAAGTCCCATGTGGTGAAGGAAGAGGAAATGGCCATCCAGCTTCAAAAGCTGTGTGAGGGAGTGTGACCCGGCCCCTGGCTTAAAAAAGGTTGAGAACCCTTGACTTAAGTTGTAATGCATAAGCAGTGATTGAATACATAGCAAAGAATACAGCAAGTATTTTAAAGAGACACTGGTGCCGTTTTTCTCTTCTTTAAAACCATCATGTGCTGTGCCATAATCCGTGTGACGAGCGAGGCATCTACGCTCGGCTCTGATAATCTTTCATGTGTATTAGAATGCCAGAGCAGCCTCTCCACAGGCATGAATTCCGGAGCAGCAAGGAAAACCCGGAAAAAGTATGAACTGTTCTTCAAACATTCTAGAGCCTTAGACCATTCTGTCTTCAGGCAGATATACTTAGCACAGCCCACTGCCAAAATTACCCTGGAACTCCAGGTACGGAGAATGTTGGCTCATATCATTCCTAAGATAGGGCAACATGCAGCCTGTGGACTCTATTTGGCCCCCAGGAGGTCAAAGGTAGCCTCCCAGAACCTCCACATCTTTCAGTTTCTTACATGTGCAGGTTGACCCTTGAACATTGTAAAGGTGAAGGGCATGGATCTCCCCCCGCCTCCCAACACAGTCATCATTTTGTGTTCTGGGACCCAGTCATCAGAGCCAGAACCAGTGGGTCATGCTTGCCTCCATGGGCCACCAGATAGCTGGTGGTCCACATCTGGCTTCTGCTGGCACCACTGCTCACCTTTTTACCTGCTGTCATCATCACATGTGCACTGCAGGAGCCAGGTTCTTGGGGCTGCCAGCAGAGGATAATTTTTGTCTGAAGTTCCTGGAGGACTGCTGCAGTGCAGTAGTAATCATCTAGGACAGCAGTCTCCAAACTATGGCCTGGGGGCTGGATGCGGCCCCCAATACTGTACTCATTCATCCGGCCTGCAAAGCCCTTATCACTCCTGGAAGTGGAAATAAAACACACCCGTATAGGTGCGTTTTAACTGCTTCCAGGAGCGAAGAAGGCTTTGTGAGCTGCATGAATGGGCATCGGGGGCCACATCCAGCCCCCTGGCTGAAGTGCCCAGCTCCCTGGGCCACATGAACGGCCTGTGGCCTGAAAAGGTTTTGGGCAACCTTGATCTAGGAACTGAATGGGGAAAACCAAATATAAGTGGAGTCCTGTTCAATCCTGCACTGTTCAAGGGTAAACTATATATTTCAAAATTTGGCTCAGAAAATCCCTTCAGTGTATGAGCCATTCTGACATATTGTGAGAGGGCCTCTGCACCCTTAATGTACTCTATACTTGAATTTTTTGGAATAGTAGCCCTGTTAGTCTGTGGTTCAGGCAGATCACAAAATGAAATAAAAAACACTGTAGCACTTTAAAGACTAACTGCTATATTTTTATTGTTAGCTTTCGTGGTCTGATGAAGTGGACTTGATCCACGAAAGCTAACGATAAAAATATAGCAGTTAGTCTTTAAAGTGCTACAGTGTTTTTTATTTTGTTTTGTTTTGTACTCTATACTGTCCAACTTAATATATTTTAATATTTTAAAAAAATATTGGTCACTAGATGGCAGAGGGGAGCTTTTTCTGTTTTTAGAAAATCCTGGTGCATAGGAACAAAATGGGGGTGTGTGTGAAGTGCCCATTTAAGGCTGCAGATGGGTCACCAAACATAGTCCATATTTGTAAAGTGTAACTGTGGAAACAGGAACTTGCCACATGTAGGCTTATTGCTCAATTTCTGTCATGAGCCTGAGTTCAGTGGATACTTTCAATCCTGAATTTACATGAAAACCACAGTTTTTAACCACTGCAAAATGCTACCCTAACCAGGAGACTGGCCACAGTTCAGTGCTATTTGTGTATGAAGGTGAGAGACTAATGAATATTCCACTTGATGGATGCATCGCACTTTCTCCGTATCTGGTTCCCAACTGGAAAATAAATGAGCATGACTGGAGAAAGACAGAAGCTGTCTTTTTATATGAAGAGATTATATGACAAGAATAGTGGACAAGAAAGAAAACCAAAAGAAAGCTAATGTAATGTGAACTTTTGTGGATCAAATCCACTTCCTTGAATACTTCCCCTTGTCTGGGGAAGTGGACATTATTCACAAAAGCTCACATTAACAGGGATACCCAAATTTTTTGAGCTGCAGGCTGGTCAAGTAGTTTCTCCCATTGGAAGCGGAAGTAAAACATGCCTTGCAATCTGTTTTGCAACAGAATGGGATAAATTTTAAGCTGCAATTTTCTCTGTGTAAACCAGGGGTGCCCAAACTACGGCTCGTGGTCCAGATCCGGCCTCCAACTCATCTTGCCCACACCACTCCCAGAAGTGAAAGTAAAACGCACCCATACGAGGGCAGCACGGGCCGGATAAGTTATCGCCAACATGCCATAATATAATCAGAATAATCTCAAGAAAACAAATGGAGAAAAGTTTTTAAAAAGAAAATACTGTACTAACTTGAACCTGATTAAGAAGAGAGAGAAAGACACAAGTTATGCTTGAATGAGAAATGTTCTTTAAAGTAGTGGATAAGCCTACATCTTCCTTGCTATGTACACTTTGGGCATGAAGAGCTTCTGTAACAGTTAAAATAACTCGAGACTGATGAATTAGCAGCAAGAAAAACTCCCTGTATGGGGTTTGTTTCTATGACAGTCCAAATATTTCCTTCACTTAAAAAGCTGTGCGAATCATTCTTACTTGGGCAGCAACAGTTGATCCATCTAGTTTTGCTGAGTTAAACCCAAAGTTAGATAACAGAGGGCGGTTTAATGGATGGGCATCTTCTAAGAAGAGGCAGCCACAGAGTTTCTATGGGTAAAAGAAAAGATACTTACACTACACAAACATAAGCTTACCCTTTTAATTTAAATAACTGCATCTGAGCCTATAACAAGATGTATTCCCACAGAGGGTCCCAGTCAACCAACTGTGTTCACTTATTTTCTGTATTTCCCCCAGTATCTTTTCCTCCCAACAGTCAACATTTCTGTTGATGCTTCACATGCTAAGTCCTGGCTAGTGTGAATGAGGGTATCCTTGTGTGTGCATGTCTAATCATCTGTGTTCCTAAGTATTTAGTAGGGAGCTGCAACCTACAGGGTTCTCTGAGCTGTTGATTCCTCTCCCCTACGTGCAGACAGAGCTATTCTTGGCACATAATGAGCTGTGTGCAGGTAAAACGTTCACTCTTGATCCATATACAAGTATATGCATCAAGGGTGATGTTTTAATAGAGAATCACCAGCCATGACTGCAGGAGAGTTTGCTTGAGTAGGAAAATAAGAATCATAAATGTCGTTGAGTCAATTCTGACTTCTGGAATTTCTTTCCAAGGGTTACTAGATAAGGAACACATATAAATGCATGTGAAATGAACTCCCAGTTTCTCGTTCTTATTGGCTGGGCAGGTAATCCTGCTATGGCAATATTGTAGACCATACTGCCAGCGACTCGATGCCAAGTGTCAGGCGGGGTTAACTAACCTGACAACCCTGAGGACTAACAGCCTTGGGTGGCAGAAGTCCACAGGGAAGGGTGATGGTCCCTGAGTGGATTAAATCCTACTTGAATGGAGGGCAGTAGCTTCATCAATCCTGGCTTTTTGTGTTTCAAAAGGGCTCAGGACCGGAAAGTGAATCTCGGAACTGGATCAGTGGTTCAGGTGTCAAGCTGTGATGCGGAAGGCAGATGAAAGGCCACTGCATTATATTCTCAGGACAGTCTTCATGGCTGATCGCCATGAGGATTGCATATACTATTTGAATTCGGATACGGCAGAACAACAACAAGAAGCTTCCCATGGTTCACTGAGTGATCCAACCAGTTATCACCTGAATATACTGCTCATCAATTCAGTTCATGCATAGAGTTTAAACTAGACCTTTCCCATTTTAATCTGTCTGTCTGTGTCTCATTCTTTCACACACACACAAACAGACATTTCCGCTGTACAAAAGTTGCACAATAGTCCTTTAAGCTTCTGCAACTTGAAGAAGCATCCAATGTCATAAAAGACAAACAGGCTGATATGCGGGCATTGTGCTGCAAAATATCTTTGTTGTTTATCAAACCAGGGAAGCCGCCTCCACAGAATCTCGCTAGGAGTAAGGCTCCTTAAATACTTCATATACCTTGGAAGCCTTATTCTGGTTGTTGTAAATTCAAAAGCAAGAATTTGCAAGTAGATGGCGGTGCCGCTTCAGCAGGAAAGATAACAACATTCTGTGTGCTCCAGCGCCTAGTCATGCTTCCCACATAATCATGGAAATGTCTGCAGACACAGACAGTGCTGGCTCTTGGGCTGTAAACGAAGATGAGCACTGTACCCTAGACTTGGACACAACTGGCTTTCAAGCAAGGGAGACTTTTACCTTTACTAAGTTGAAATGAGTTGACAGCACAATAACACACAAATAAATTCGCATTCAGGCATCCTGTTCCTCCACCATATTCAAGGACATGCAAGACAAAGTGAAGTGGAATAGACAACCTAGGATAGAGTAAGTTGGCCTGGTGAGAATCCCAAAATAGAGGTATGGCTTGGTTAAAAATTGAATTGAAAGGCCTGAAAAGTTTTCTCGGGCCAGATTTAAGTGGATTAACAAATTAACATCTGCTTGGATTGTTTCTTCTCTCATTGTGAGGAACATAGAGCAATGAAGCGGCTAAACTGCTGTATTGCACCGAAAAGGTTGTGAGTTTGATCCTGACCAGGGATCAAGGTTGACTCAGCCTTCCATCCTTCCAAGGTCAGTAAAATGAGTACCAGCATGTGGGGAGCAAAATGCTAATTAACTTGGAAATTGCCCAGAGAATGCACTAAGTGCTATATGAGTGTGATTCCTTTGCTTTTTGCAGCCCTTTCCCACTAGTATTAGATAAAGGTTGCAATCCAGAGTATAACAAGATTTTTAAGAGCAGCAAGTGTAGTAGGGATAATAGTATACAGTCAAACCTCGCATAAAGAGCATCTTGCTTAAAGAGTAACTCACTTAAAGAGCAGAATTTTCTCTGAATGTTCGCTTCGCTTAACAAATAAAACCAACCAAAAACTCACTTAACAAATAAATCAGGGTTCGCAATCCCCACCACCACCAGAAGTCACAATTGGTCACTTACAATGGTGTTTTGCTTAAAGAGCAAACTCGCTTAAAGAGCAATCCTGTGGAACACATTATGCTCTTTAAGCGAGGTACAACTGTACTATGGTTAAGAAATATTGTACACCAGGGTGCTCAGATCAACTTGGCAAAACTGCATAAGACTCTCTTGACAAATACCTGTATAACAGTTCTGAAAATGCACAGAAAATGGTGCCAACATTCTTAACTGGATTTTAGACAATATGGAAGAGAGGAGGGCTAAACAGGGTTTTACCTCAGAAATGCATAAGATGGTTTCAACAAATAGAATAGATCCATGGACGTACTGCAAATTGCCAGATAAAACTAGCTTTTAATTTGCTGGGCATCTTATTGTTTCTACTATGCAGTATTGAATAAAAGAACTGAGATGTACCTTTAAAAATAAGACCTGATGCTTTCTCCTCCACGTTAAATCTTAATTATTATCCTACTTTATCTATCCTATACTTCAGGGATCCTCTGCCTATTGTGCATGGGCCGGATCCAGCCAGAGACACCAAATCATCCAGTCCACACCCTCACTCCAGCCACCTCCACCTCAATCCTTGTTCCCTCCGCTTGGCTTGGTGTGTCCCTGCTGGCGCTCCGTATCAAGGCAGATGTTGTAAAGCTTACAGCATCCACCCTGCTATGGAGCGCCATTAGGGACACATCAAGCCTAGAGAACAGTAAACAGTGTTCTGTGCACTCCGGTGTCTTGGCTTGCATGCCACATGTCCACGGAAATGTCTGCACATGCAAATAGCGCTGTCTCTTTAGCTATAAACAGAGATGAGCACCAAACCCTAAAGTTGGATATGACTGGCTTTTGAGCAAAGGCGACCTAGTATTAATTGATGCCATGAAGTCTCACTCCCATGTCTGATAAAGTGGACTTGATCCATGAAAGCTAACATTAAAATATAACAATTAGTCATCAAAGTGCTACAATGATTTTGTTTTGCATGAATGCTCTTGGTCTTGTCTTGAGTGAAGCATCCTTAACATTGAAATAATGTACATGGTATATAGGGCCATAGGAAAGTTGCCTGATTTGGAATGGCAAAGTTCAAAGCCTCTAGACCAGTTGGCGCCACCCAGCCCTGAGCAAAATGGAAGATACTGTGCACCGCCTCTGTGTCTCTCCCTTCTAATTCCTTCCTTGCTACTTTTCAGTCTCTCAGTCAGCCAGGTATAAGACCATTTCCACACCATATTTAAATCCAAAAAATGATCCTTTGCTTCAAAATCCGGGATCATAACAAGGAGAGAAAAGCAAGAATGGCTTTTCATTGGGTCTCCTCTTCCTTAAGCTGCTGTCCAAGGATGGACATCCTTTCTACACCTCCCTCCACATCCAAAGTGGTAAACGAGGAAGCAAAGAAGATTTTTTTCCCCACACCACCATGCAATACCCCATCTTAGCTTATTTACTGTTCTCATTGGGATGGCAATACAGTATTGCAAAAATTCTGCAGCTGTTCTCTCCCCCTCCTCTGCTACTCAGAACATTTGTGAATGTTACTTCACTGAGGGAGGTGGCAATATAAATATAGTAAATAAATAAATCCTCTATGATTCCAAGCTGGTGCAGTTCTTTTTGCCCTTGGGCACCTCAAACTGACAAAATTTGAATTTATTTTTCTTGTGCAGGTCCAAATATGATACTGTCCTCTCTGAATGAATGGAATGCACCAAAAGCCTGTAGATATCTGTAGAGAGAGCCTAGTTGATGACATACTGAACTGGAGAAAGATGGGTGGGTCAATGGGTCAAAGTTAAAGCCCAAGGCAAGGAACAATTATGCAAGGGTGCAGGTTTTTTCCCCTCTGAGAAGAAGATGAACTCAGACCTCGCTGTTGTCCTTCAAGATGGAGGTGATACCTCAGCATGGGACAGATTTAGATAGCACCAGAGAGCAATCCAGAGCAGTAACACTTCAAAATCATAAAGAACAATAAAGAATATATGGGGCTGTGGTAGCTCAGTGGTTAAGAAGGAAGGTCAGCAAGTTAGCAGTTTGAGAACCGGACACTGCACTATGGTTTGAGCACCTATCTCTGTCCCAGCTCCTGCCAACCTAGCAGTTTGAAAGCAAGAAATTGCAAGTCAATAAACGGGGAGCCCTTTGGTGGGAAAAAGATCTTGGGGACATGAAAGGATCCTCATTCTGGCAACCCCTGAGCAGAGTTTCTCCAGCAAAAATCCTTTCAACCCAGAATAATTTCTGACACAAAATTAATATCATAAAAAATGGCATGTGTTTTTTTAAAATTGAACAAACACCTTCAATACATATGCAGATGTGTCCCAGAATAGCATTACTGAGGTTTTGGGAGCTAATCAAATTGTTACCCCCAAATCTGGAAATTGTCCCTTTCATTTTTATTTTTTAAATGTTTTGTTTTCAATACAATACTCTTAACCTTTATACTTCTATTTTCCCCTGACTCTAACCGCTATGATTATGTGTCCACAAACACCACATTGTACACCCATCCATCCATCATTCACTTGCAGATAGAAACTGCAAGGTTTGATTTTTAATAAATTTATAAAGATCTCAAACCATTATTTAAAAAGGCCATGGTCACGGGAGGGAGGGCCCCCTTCTCTCCTTCTGTTTAAAGCCAAGCCTCAGTAAGTAATTGCAGCTTGGTTTAAAATGCATTTTTTCCTTTCTGCCGAACAGACACAGCAGACTTAACCCTTTCACTCCTGATTGATTTTAATTAGCAGTTATACCTAGGATGTCAAATAAATTAATAAAAATATTTTCATGTACTTTAAACTGTTTAATTCTTGTCTATTCAAGGAGGAATCTCTTAGCTTCCTTTTCATATGCTCAGACCATATTTGGACAAGCGGAAGCTCAGTCAAAGAAGCTCTCCTGTCCTGAATTTCTTGCATTCCCTGAAGATTATACATCACCAAAGTTCCTCAAGAGTCTCCTGATGTTCTGTTTGCCCTAAAGCCTGATTCTCTTTTGCTTCTATTGTTTTCTGGGTGGTGGTGGGTGGTGATAGTGAAGAGATTAAAATGTGTACACAGTGCTGGGTGGGTTTTACTGTTGCTGGTAGGGTTTACTGCCCTGTGACAGATTTGGTATAGGCAGGTGAAGTGTGCTTGGGTATATCTTCACTGACGATCCTACATCTTCAAGTCTCCTGCCTCGACGGGCTGCAATCCTGATTGGTTTACTACCTAATCCCCCAGATCTCCTCCAATAAAGTGTGTGTTTTGGGGGAAATACCATATATGGACTTTTGCAGCTGGCCTCAACTTCTCCCATAGCAGCCTCCATGGTGGCACATGGTGAAACTCCTCCCACATCTCCACGTGACATCCTGGACCAACCAAGTTTGGGGGTGGACTTCTCCTCTTCCATGTGGACACTCCTGAGAAAATAAAATATGGGGGTAGACCAGTGGTGGGCATCAGCAGGTTCGTACCAGTTTGCCAGAACCGGCAGCAGAAATTCTGGCTGGCCCTGCCCATCCAAGTTTTGAAATAAAGTAGTCCTAATTCAGATGCAACACAGGGCTTTCCCCTGGCCACGCCCACCATACCACGCCCACAGTGTGGTAGTAATTTTTTTTTGGGCCCACCACTGGGCAGACCCATTCCCCTCCCATGTGATGCATTGGACCAATAGTGTTTGTGCAGGCCCCTTCCTGCTCCATTTGAATGTACATATACACCAGATTCCCCCATTGTCTGGGGTAGAACCCCCTTCCTTTCTGTTTCTGCCCTGTGGTAGTAATTTCCCATAACATATAGGCCATGTGTTATGGGGGGATTCATTTGCTTCACAGTTCATGTTTCTCTTTTTCTATCCAATGTTTATTTTCTTATTTATTTTCTAAGTAAACTTCTCTAATTTGTATCAAACAACTTGTCTGTGGCTCAATTCTTAGTTAGGGGCTCATTATGTGGGTAGACCTTATTTGAATTAAGATGGTACCTTCAATTCAATCTACTTTTTATTTGAACCCACAATATTATGTGATTTTTTGGTTCCTGATTCAACCCTGCCTGTGGAACATTCCCCTAAATTTAAAAAGTAAAAACTTTTCAGGTAACAAAATTGAGAGGAATAAGAAATTATTATAATGGTAACTGCTATGAGATTGTCTATTGCATGAAAATGACTGTAAAATAGAATTGGAAGATTGGTATTGGGAAATACGGAATGTGGCAATAAAACATCAGAACTAAAAGTAAAAAAATGTATTTTAAAGAAATCAGATTTTAGAGAAATATTAGGAGAACTTCTTGATTATGTTTTAGTAAAATGGAAATGAGCAAAACTAGGGTGAGAATATTTATCATTCTGAAAAAAAGGGGACTATATGTTTAAAAGGGTTTGAAATAGTAGTTTAAACAATATGCATAATCGTATCTATTGTTCCGCTGGATGATGGGTGCACACATTAGTAATAATATGTTAAGATAGTGTTTTTATTAAGATTGTATGTTTTTCCTTGTTATTTTATTTGTTGTTTTATGTTAATAAAATTATAATAATAAAAATAGCCTGATCCTGTGGTTGTGCTCCCTCAATAAAACTCAATTTGTGGAGTGGGAGCTGAACAGATCAGAGTTAAAAATGGGATTTTTGTCCTGGCATATTTCAAAAATGGGATTTTTGTCCTGGCATATTTCTCTGCAGAGTCATGGCCCTCCCCTTAAGGCCACAAGATCCAGACAATTGTGTTGATTGATATTGATGAATCAGATTTAGCCGTTCACATCTCTAACACCAAGGGGTCTTTCTGGTGTGTCTTAATTGTTCATTCAAGTCCCATTACATTAAAAAGGACAGTTGCTGTGAAAAACTATTCCTCAACCATCTTTTTTTCACTTTTCACTCTTCTTAGAGGTTTCATGATAGACAATCCCAAAATGGATTAAGCCTAGACCTTATGGCCAAAACATATACCAGTAACTAAAAATTTGAACTTGCATGCTTGTAGTTTCTTCTTCTGCAAGAAGGTTTTGAACCAGGATGTTTGTACACTAGGAGGTGGATTCCAAAGGAATAGTCTGGCAATGTTGGAGTTCACTGGCCTTCAGAAATCAATTTGCCCCAGACAAATTTCACCAGACATTCCTAGCCTGAAGTACAGCTCCCAGATTCCTGTGGGATCTTGGGAGCTGTCGTCCAAAAAGGTCATTTTGTAAAAACTAGATTTGTGCCAAGTGCTTTTTACATTCATGGAATCATGTATTCTAAATTGACCTACAGACATTGCAAAACAAGTCTTGAGAATATGTGCATGTGTGTATGTGCATGAATACATCATCTTCCCTTTGGTCCTGCAGCAGTCCACACCATTCTTCCCTAACAAAGGGTGATGCAACACTTTAAGGATGATGCATTCCCTAGTCTAGTCCTATGGTAGACCTTGGTGCAGCTCAAAGAATCATACAATAATTGAGTTGAAGGGGCCTAAGAGACCATTGAGTCCAACCCCCTGCTCAATGGAGAAATTAAAATCAAAGCAAATTTGACAGATGGTTGTCCAATTTTCTCTTGAACACCTCCAGCATCGGAGCACTCCTCCCCTCCCAAAGTAATTGGTTCCATTGTTGTACTACTCTAACAGCTCTGGAAGGGGCTTTTAATATAATCATATTAAAAATGCCCTGTGGTCTGAGTCTGTGGATCTTCTGTTCATCATAGTACCCAACTCTGAGTAGTCAACTTCTTTTAGTAAGTAATCAGTCCTTCTGAAGCTGTGAAGAAAGTTCAATGGTTAGACATCTTTCTTTCTTTCTCATTAAATACTTCATTGGAAGGCATGTTCTCTGTCTACATATCAAAAGCAGAACTGCAGTCACAGAAGGTAGCAGGGCATAATATTATGAAATAAATTTAGCATTCTGCAAAGTGTCAGATTAACTACGGAGCTCTTGATGGTTGCTGTGGGAACTAGATCTTTAAAATTCAATAGATTTGTGCACAGTTTTCAAGTTGTAAGTAAAAGGGTGGTTGGTATGATTAGGGAAAGTTTCACGTACCACTGGTCCATGTCTAGGCTGGAAAAGCTTTTTGTAGACATAACTGGCTCCGGAGAGGTATAGAGATTAGATTTCCCTGCTGTATTATTGTTAGTTTTGTTGGTCAAAAGTAGCAATTCTCCAATTTTATTTTTAAAATTGAACTTGGAAACAGATAGATTATTTTCCGTCTTGTGGCTCTTGAAACTGGTTGAAAATTGCATCATCAAGTCACTTGCAATAGCTCGGGCTAAGGCTTAGTCATGCTTCACATACACTAATAGAAATCAATGGGAGTTAATGGCTGCAATCAAGTATCAGTAGGTATTTATTTATTTATTCAAATTTATTTATCACCCTCCTCACCGGAGTGACCCAGCCACAGAACCATCAATAACAATTAAGACCAATATTTAAAAGATTATAAAAGTCAAAACATTAAATTAAAAAGATTAAAAAGATTAAAACTGGGTGTTAATCTCTCAAACTGGATTGAGAGATTAAAGGGCAAGGGGACTCAAATTAGCCAGTTGGCTGGGGTCATTGTACCACCAGCACCCCAGACCTGACCCATCAGCCAGGCTTTCACTCCTTTCCTGAAGGACAGCAGCTCTGTCTGTAAATGTAGATCAATTGGCAGGAGGTTCCATAGGGCTGGGGTGGACACAGAGAAGGCCCTCCTTCTGGTGCCAGAGAGGTGTGCCTCTCTGGCCGATGGCACAACCAAAGAACCTCTCCAGTCTGCTCTGGTGGGACGGACAGATGTCCTCAGGGTGATGCGGTCTCTTAAGTATCCTGGACCACTACCATGTATTTATTTTTATTTTATTTTTATTTTCCGGTTTTTATACTACCCTACTCGGTTGGACTGATGCAGGGCGGTTCACAAACACATATAACACAGCGAGTTCATAAACACAACATGTAAATATCAAAAAAAATCAGTATCAATACCACAAAACATCAAAATATCACAACATCATTACAGCAATGAAAATTCAATAGGCATCAATATCAAGCAGCAATCAAAAATTCCAAATCTCAATCAGTTCACACAAAGATTACAAAAATTACAAAAACAGAAAACTAAGCAAAAAAATTGCTAAATCCCGCAACAAGTGACAAGCCTCTCCGCCCAGCCGCAGGTGTTCCTGACAGCGGCGGTGGCTCAAAAATTTCCTGCTGTTGTAGCAGCTCTTAAGCCCCAGCCAGGGTGGAGGGGACAGGTGGAGAGAGTCCCGGGGCTCCTTGAATTGCACTCAAAGGCAAACTGGGAGCCAGTGCAGCTCTCTGAGTAGTGGTGAGGCACGAGCATAACATCCGCACTCCGTCATGACTTGAGCAGCCGCATTCTGGACCAGTTGCAGCCTCTGAATGGTCACCAAGGGCAGCCCCATGTAGAATGCATTACAATAGTCAAGTCTGAAGGTGACCAAGGTGTGTGTGATCATGAGCAAAGAGTCCCGATCTAGGAACAGGCGTAACTGGCATATAGCACGAAGTTGTGCAAAAGTCCTCCTAGCCATGACTGCTGCCTGCTCCTCAAGCAGGAGTTGCGAGTCCAGGAGGACCCCCAGATTACGCATCAGGTCTGTTCAAGGCAAAACCGCCCCACCCAGGACCAAAGATGGTAGCTCCCGAGATAACGCAGGTATAGACTATTAAGATGGACCATGACTGGATCTAGTTCTTTCCTTTGTAATGTGTGATTCTCTAAAGAGATTCTTATGTAAAAGTCAATATAAACAGTGTTTAATGTGTGTCTATTTCTCAAAATTCCTGGGAGAAACATCAACAACTTGAGATATGCAGATCATACTACCCTAATGGCAGAAAGTGAGGAAGACCTAAAGAAGCTGCTGCTTAGGTTGACAGAAGAGAGACACCTTTGAGATGTGGTGTTGGAGGAGAGTTCTGAGAGTACCCTGGACAGTGTGGAGAACAAATAGGTCGATCTTAGAAGAAATCAACCCTGATTGCTGCTTAGAAGGTCAAATAGTAAAGATGAAGATGAAGTACTTTGGACATCAAATGAGAAGAGAGGATTCACTTGAGAAAGCCTTGATGCTGGGAAAGGTGGAGGGCAACAGAAAAAGGGGCAGCCAGAAATGAGATGGCTAGAGGGTATTTTAGATGCAATGGGCACAGAGCTGGGTGGGTTGAGGAGGATGGTGGAGGACAGAGGTGCATGGAGGGCAGTGGTCCATAGGGTTGCGAAGGGTCTTAATCGACTGTGCAACTGAGCAAGAAGTTCTCCAGAGCCTGTACTCCTTATTCTAAATAGTTGCAAGTGCTGTTAATGTCAACCACACATGCATATTTGAATTATAGGGTTATGGGATACAATTTTTGATAAACGAAAGCCTGAGATTTGCCTGTGTAGTGCCAACATAAGGGCGACGGTTTTTAAGAGCCATCTAAATAAGGTTAAGTTTGCCATTTACTGCACAAGACCTCCCAGCACCCTGGGGCAGGAAAAAAAAACATACAGGTAGATCGAGTTGCGCCCTATGATCTACTGCAGCAGTATTGATTCTGCCCTCAAAGACCAATAACAGAACAGTATAGAACTGTGATGGCGATCCTTGGCACTCTAGATGTTCTTGGACTTCAATTCTCAGAAGCCCAAGCACCCTGTGAATCCACACAAATGAGTTTACTGTGGTTCATCCAGCCCACGCGGCCCTTGTCGCTCCCGGAAGTGGAAGTAAAACACGCCTGTATGGTTCACCATTATGGGTATAGAAGAATGTTATCATTTATTACCTATATAGACCCATAGATCTTTTATCCAAAGTACGCTTCCTAAAGGAGATGCTGTCCATGAAGCATCTTGTAATTTTTCTACTTGCCAACTACAGCTGCTTCTTAGGTGGGGAATCTGTCCTCCCCAGGTATTTTTGAGCTACTATTCTCATCACACTTCTCAACAAACCAGGTCAGTAGGAGCTGATAGGAACTGTAGTCCAACATAACCAGTCCTAACCTACCCCATTTCCCAGTATTTAGGCAAGAATACAGTACTGCATACCTGTGCCTTCAGATACACACATTTGTTAAAAGCAATAAATGAATTTGGGAAACAAAAGACCTGATCTCAGCCATATTTTAAACTCTGCTGTAATGCTGGTTGCTTTTGAGTAGAAACGTTGTCCCTCCATAACTCTGTGTAGAGCAGTGTTTCCTAACCTTTGGTTTTTCGACTTCAATTTCCAAAAGCCCAAGTAAATTCCCCAAAAGCAGTGATCAGTCAATATACTGACTTAGGCTTCTGGGAATTGAAGTTCCCCTGTGGGGCTTGTGCCCCACATTGTGAACCACTGATGTAGAGAAAGCCAAACCCTTGTCTCTTATGCAATAGCATACGTACTTTCCTGCACTCAAGAGTGTTCATGAATAGAAGATTATTTGATATGGAGCCAACCAGGGAAAGGAGAATGTAAAAAATATATAATTGGGTCATAAACTTATTATTTATTTATTTATTTATTTATTTATTAGTTCAAATTTATATTGCCCCCCACTCGCTGTAGCGACTCAGATTATTATCACAAATAATTAATATCACAAAAAAATATTATCACAAATAATACCCAAGACTGCAGTTTGGTAGAGAAAAACCCCACATGATGAAATCAAATCTTTCTCAATAGTGTTTTTAATTAAATCCATCCTGTTGGCAGATGCTTTTGTATCTTTGAGCTATTTTTATTGATAAATTACTTCTCAAAAGGAATAGTCAACATTCTGAAGAAGACTGATATTTAAAGACTTCTTTTTTTGCTGTATCTAATTCTGAATATTGGCTATCATTATGGCAATCAGCCATGGGGATTGTCCTGAGAATATAACGCAGTGGCCCTCCATTTGCCTTCCGCATCACAGCTTGATTCCCATACCACCGATCTAGTTCCATGAGTCGCTTTCTGGTCCTGAGCCCTTTTGGCACTCAAAGTCCTCATCAGCCCCAGGCCAGGATTGATGAAGCTGCTGCCCTCCATCAAGATGGATTCAAGTGGGATTTAATCAATTTAGGGACCATCACCCTTCACTGTGGATTTCACCACCCAAGGCCGTTAGTCCTCAGGGTTAAAAAGAACACCTGGAAAATTAAAAAAAAAAGTCCTCAGGGTTATCAGATTAGTTAACGGCAACCTGATGAAATTCTAAATAGCAGTGTTTTGTTTTATTTTTAATATTTTAAACAAGTTTTGGAAGATAAAACTCACATTAACCACAAGAACTGTGCCGGGATCTGTCTCATCAAAGAAAAACACTATATTGAAGGACAGTGAAGTCTATGGTCAAACCAGATTGGAACAGTGTGCAGTAAAATTGAAAAAACAGGATGAGCTGGGAAGTATAAGAGCTAGAAATGCCTGAAGGCAAGGAATAAGTTTTTCCAAGAGTGTGTACATTTCTAAAAATCTGTCTGCAAATTAATTGAACTGATCCTTATCAGTTCTTTTGCTCTATTGCTGGAGGAAGCTGCCAGCCCATTTCACCGCTAGCAGAATTCTTTTGTAACCTGAACAACAATAATTAGATGTTGGTTATGGCAGCAAAAGCTCTGGAGTTGGTTGCCAGGAATATGATAGAAATATTCCATCACAGTATTTCTGCATAATCAACGTGCACCTCTTCTAAATACAATTCAGCAGAGCGAAATACCCAGCTTTATATATCTATGTCTATCTGTACACTGCCCAGAGTGGGAAATATTCCAAATGGGCAGTATAAAAATGGAATAAATAAAATAATTCCACAGAGAGAGAGAGAGAGAGAAAGCATGTCGTGCATGTAATGGTATATGAGCAGTACACATCTCTGTCTTTCTCTTAAGAAATCTCTGCTCCAACAACCTTGGACCAGTATAGGTCACTCTCCCTGTATCTGTAGGCGGATACATCTCAAGACCTTCTGCAGATACTTCAAACCAAGGATAATAGTGAACCCCACATTTAACATACATGTATCAAAGAAGCAGGGGAGGTGTTTCAAAAAATGCTTCCATTATTCTACATTGAGAGCTACCAAAATGTCTGCCTCTGTTCCTTGTAAACATATCATTGCGGGCAATGATCTCTGATGGCTAGTTCTGGTAATGCATCATAGAAATTGTTGTTCAGTCGCACAGTCGATTCCGACCCTTTGCAACCCTATGGACCATTGCTCACCAGGCACCTCTGTCTTCCAAATTCTCCTCAGCCCACCCAACTTTGTGCCCATTGCATCTACAATACCATCTAGCCATCTCATTTTTTGTCTCTCCCTTCTTCTTTTGCACTCTACCTTTCCCAGCATCAAGCCTTTCTCAAGTGAATCCTCTCTTCTCATTTGATTTAAAAAAAAAATGAATTGTGAGCCGCCCTGGGTCACCTCGGTGAGGAGGGCAGTTGATAAGTATGAACAACAACAACAACAACAACAACAACAACAACAACAACAAAAACAACAACAATTTGATGTCCAAAGTACTTCATCTTCATCATTATTTGACCTTCTAAGGAGCAGTCAGGGTTGATTTCTTCTAAGATCGATCTATTTGTTCTCCTTGCTGTCCAGGGGACTTTCAAAACTCTCCTCCAACACCACATCTCAAAGGCGTCTATTCTTCTGTGACTGCGCTCAGCTTTCCTAATGGTCCAGCTCTCACCACCATACATTGCCACTGGGAATACCATTGCTTTGACTATGCGAATTTTTGTTTTCAATGTGATGTCTCTACTTTTCACTATGCTCCCCAGGTTTCTCATCACTTGCCTCCCAAGAATCAGTTGCCTTTTTATTTCATGGCTGCAATCACCATCTGCAGTGAGCTTTGATCCTAGGAAAGTAAAATCTGTCACTGCTTCTACTGGTTCTACATACTGCTTCTACTACATACTGCTTCTACTGCTTCTACATAGAAATGCATGGACAGTATTATTTCAGATATTTTTTACTGAATATTTTTAGACCCGCGGATAACCAAAACTGGGAAAAAGAAACCCCAGATATTAGCAACAGGGATGATGTGTACTGTCAGAATTTTTTTTTAAAAAAACTAGTTTTGGGATTGAGTGCACCCTCACTGGTATTCAAATTTGATGTCAGGTTTTGTCCCTGCAAATGGTTCAAGGTCTCCCTTGCTCAAAAGCCAATCATATCCAATTCTAAGGTGAAGTGCTCATTTCCATTTACAGCCAAAGAGCCAGTGTTGCCTATGTTTGCAGATGTATACATGGCCATTAGGCAGGCATGACTAGATCACCCATGATGTAGGCTCTGCCCATGACATAGGCTCCACCCACGATATGGTAACAATTTTTTTTTGCTGCTCACCACTGGTGGCAGACATGAAGAGGCTAAGCAACAAGTAAGAAAGCTTTATCAAACTCAACTCCGCTCTCCACCATCTATTCAGTGTAATGTGTGATCCCATGTTTCATGCCAGGATTGGTTTATTGAGTCATCAGAGAACCGGTAGTAGCAATTCTGGGTGGTCTCCTGAGGAGGGGAATAACTTTTTTTTTGAGGCGGCCTCTCCAGCTGCCTGACACTGCAGCCCAAAATGGCTGCTTTGTCAGTGTGCATGCATTAAGATACCAGTTGACACATGCATGCTCCAGTGCGCAGTGCGCATGTGTCAATTGATACTTTAATGCATGCGCCTGCTCCTCAGGGTAAGTGACTCGTGTTTGGGTTTGGGGTGGGTGGGTGGGTTGGTAGAATGTGTACTTAATGTGTATTTTTATGTGTATTTTAATGTATTTGTATCCCTAGTTAATGTGTATTTTATGTGTATTTTATGTGTATTTAATTTGTATTTGTATGTGTACTGTACTGTATTTTTTTTTAAACTTTGGCTCTGCCCATGATGTTGGCTCCACCTATGACATCATGACATCAGTTCCGCCTATGACATTGACTCCGCCCACAGTGTGGTAGTAAAATTTTTGGCTGCCCATCACTGCAGAGACACATCCATCATATGACCATATGACAATTTTGTTATAGATTCGAGATTTTGTAATTCTAAGATTTCAGAGTTTTTATCTATATGTTTGGGTTGTCAGAGTGTGTTATGTTAGGGGCGTTTCTTGTGTTGTAAGCTGCCCAGTGTCGCCTCTGCGAGGGGGCGGCTAAACAAGCCAAAATAAATAAATAAAATAAACTGAGAAAAATGACTTCCAGGAAAAATGTATGCTTGGATACGAGTAGCAGCCGTGATGATGACTCTATTACCATAGCAGATAACCTGGCCAGACTGGAAATAACTTTAACGTGAGTTTCAAACATGCACAGCCCACTCATAATTTATTTCCCCCTCCTCATTGCTGCTTTAGCAGAGCCTGGAACTATGGTGCATTGACTACAACTCCCAGAATCCTCCATAGCAAGGCAGGGGCCTCTCCTGGATTGGAGTTTCTCCTGGATTGGAGTTTCTTTTTCTGGGAGCCACAATCCAAAAAGTTCTTGCCCTAAAAGCATTGGCGTGCAGTTACGCGTGTAAACGCGGACGCCCTTCTGCTAGCCTGTCCCATTTCCGAGGCGTGACCCGGGACGCGATCCGGCCCCGGGGATGCACCAGCGAAAGAGGCTGGGGTTGCCTTCCCAGCTCAACGCGAGAGAAGGTTCAATCCTGGTCGCAAGACCTGCGCGTGCTCCTCTCGGTCGCTTCTCTGCTGCTCCAGGAAGGCAAAGGCTTCCTTTCCCGAGGTTCGAATTTCGAATTCTCAGGGACACAACGTTCCATCCAGCCCCTCTCCGGGAGCCACGCGGATCCTAGAAGCCTTTCCTTAGGCTCTCAGTGTGCATGCATTAAGATACCAGTTGACACATGCATGCTCCAGTGCTCAGTGCGCATGTGTCAATTGATACTTTAATGCATGCCAATGTCCCAGGTGGAAGAAGACTCTCTTTAATATGTCAGGACCGGCTCCAAACCACCGAGAGCCTCTCTTGCTCAACTCGCACTTTCCCAGCGTCTCTCCCTCCTCCTCCTCCTGAGTCCCCTCCTCTCGGTATAACACTCCTTTCTTTAAGTGTCATACTGTATCTGATTCCGAATATTGCCGATCCTCATGGCGATCAGCCACGAAGATTGTCCTTCGAATATAATACAGTAGCCTTCCATCCTTCGGCATCACAGCACTGATCCACGAGTCACTTTCTGGTCCTGAGCCCTTTTGGCACGCAAAGTCCTCATCAAGAGGACCAGGATTGCTGCTGCTGCCCTTCATCAAGATGGATTTAAACGGGATTTAATCCATTTGGGGACTATCACCTTTCCCTGTGGACTTTGCCACAGTCGTCAGGGTTATCAGGTTACAGTAGTTAACCGCCGCCTGATGATCGGCATTCCTGGCAGTATGGTCTACAGCAGGATAATAACCTGGCCAGACGTAGAAGCAATCACACTTGCATACTGTCCCCAGAGCACTTAGTGCACTCTCTGGGCGGTTCACAATTTAACTAGCATTTTGACTCCCAACATGCTAGGTGGCTCATTTAATGGACTGCCACCCTTTTGAGTCTGAATTTTTATATAATTCTGTGTGCAGCTTGTACACTGTTTTAACGTTTTATGGTTTTTTAAGAGTTGATATTAAGTTTTAATTTTAAATGGCATTGATGTAGATTGTTCTATGTTTTAACCTTGATGTAAGCCGCTCAGAGTCGGGTTCACCCTATTGGGGCGGGGTAGCAAATGTAAATAATAATAATAATAATAATAATAATAATAATAATAATAATAATAATAATAATAATAATAATAATACAGTAATACCTCATATAACATTAGTATCGAATAACACTAAAATCGCATAACATTAAGGAATCTGGGGGGAAGAATTGCATCAGATAACATTAAGATCCTATGGGATGCTTCAGATAACAACCGCTAAAGCCTGTGTGGTTACAATGTATCTCTATGGATCCCATAGGATTTTAACATGCATCAGATAACACTAAAAATCGTATAACACCAAGACTTGTGGAACCAGGTTTTAGTGTTATATGAGGTTTTACTGTAATAATAATAATAATAATAATAATAATAATAATAATAATAATAATAATAACAACAACAACAACAACAACAACAACAACAACAACAACAACAACAACAACAACAACAACAACAACAACAACAACAATAATAATAATAATAATAATAATAATAATAATAATAATAATAATAATAATAATAATAAAAAATGCTGGATACTAATTTTACCGACCTCGAATGGATGGAAGACTTGAGTCAACCCTTGAGCCCTAGTAAGGGCCCGAAGTCTCAATCTTTTGGTTTGTACTACAGCACTTTCACCACTTCGCCACCAGGGTGTTCCTCATCGCATCCCATGTTCGTCAGAGGTCTCTTCCCCTTTAAGAGCTGCGCCTGCGGGTGACGTCGGCGGTGAACGCAGGGCTCTTGGAATGTATGCAAATAAGTCCTTACACCTCTGGCCAACGGGGAGCCGAGGCCTTTCGCTCTCAGCCAACGGCGTGCCGGTGCCGCTAGGAGGTGGCCAATAGATGCATAGCGCCGGCTCGCACCATATAAGGAGCGGTCTTGCCATAAAAGGCAACATTGCATCGCTTTATATGGGGGGGAAGGCCGGGCGCGGGAGGGGGGGGGAGCGTGGTTGCCCCGGGCCGGCGCGGGTCCCGACTCGGGCTTGAGTAAAGCAGGGAGGGAAGGCGGGCGGCGGCGGGGCAGGGCAGGAAGGAAGGGGGCCGGGCCGGAGCAGCCGCAGCCGGCATTGGGGCCCATGGCAGCGCCGGCCTGACCCGACACGTTGCTCTCACTCGTACTTCGAAGCAGCGCGGGGAGCGGCGGCACTAATGCTACCCAGCCAGGCCGGGGCTGGCAACGGCGCTGCTGCTGCTGCTGCCCTGCCCCGCAGCTCGGGCTTGGGGATGTCGCGGGCGCCGCCCGGGCGCCAAGGCGGCGGACTGGCGCGCGGAGCGAACGGCGGCCACGGCGCCGCGCCTGCCGGGATCCGAGGGCCCGGCAACGGGACAGGACAGGGGCCGGCCGGGGCTCGCTTCGACCGCGACAGGGACTTAGGACTGGCCTCGGCCTCGGCGGCGGCGCCCGCCAGCGGCAGCGAAGGCGACTCGGATTCGGCCGACGACGAGGAGCTGGCGGACCGGCGCGGCGTGAAGCGGACTTTGGGGGACATGGAGCTGGGGGTGGTGGGGGGCTCTGAAGCGGCGGTGGCGGCGGCGGCGGCGGCGGGGGGCTACGGCGGGGTGGGCGGCGCGGTGAGCGGCGCCAAGCCGGGCAAGAAGACCCGCGGCCGCGTCAAGATCAAGATGGAATTCATCGACAACAAGCTGCGGCGCTACACCACGTTCAGCAAGAGGAAGACGGGCATCATGAAGAAGGTGCCGGAGGGCGGACGGGGGGTGGGTGGGGGTGGGGGTAGAAGACGGAGGAGGAGCGATTTCTTTCCCAAAAGGTTGCAGTGAGGGAAAGGGTGCCTCTGAGCAGGTCAAGGGCGCCCTCCCTTTCCGACCCTGCTTGCACACTCACCCTGATCAGAAGTGCCCTTTCCTCCCGTGGCATGCTCCAAGGCGCCCCTTTCCCCTGCAATCTCCTCTCCGGAATGGCCTGTCAAATGTGTCGGCCCTGGGCTCGGACAGGTAAGGCCGGAAGGGAAACACGGACGGGGCCTGCCACATGAAAGGGGAGGCTCCCCCGCCAGGTATCCCCCCTTGTGAAGTGAGCCTCGAAGTTTTCTGCACCAGGTGACATCCAGGTGAAAGGTCGAAGCCTGGTATTCTGTAGAACTCGATGGCCAAGGAGGGAGGCCCTTGCTCCCCAAAGTGCCAGATCTAGTGCAGTGGTGCCCAAACTAAGGCCCGGGTGCGGCCCCTGATGCCAATTCATCCGGCCCGCGAAGCCGTCGTCACTAATGGAAGTGGAAGTAAAATGCGCCCGTATGGGCGTGTTTTACTTCCACTCCAGGAGCAACGAGGGCTTTGGGGGCTGGATGAATTGATGTCGGGGGCCGCACCTGGCCCCCGGGGCCTTAGTGACCAATTCCCTGAACCACATAATCGGCCCACGGCCCAAAAAGTTTGGGCACCCCTGATCTAGTGGTACTTTTGAATATAAATTCATTCTCTCCCCCCCCCCCCCCCGTGTTTCCATGGGCATCTGTTTCAGGTACAGGGAAGGGCTTTGGAACTGACCTTTGGTGTAACTGACCTGCCTGCAAGCAGTTGGTAGGAGAGGGTCCTTTTGATGGGCTGTCCTAGTTGAGGAATGGTTAAGTTTTGTCTTGAGTCCTTTGATTTTGAGAGCAAGGTGAAAAAGCGTGACTCATGGCACAGTTCTTGCTTACCTTGAAAGGCAGCCCCATGCTTGCCTCCGGGGTAGAAGTTCATAGAGTTACTGGGTTAAGCAAAATAGAGTGCTCTTCAGAGCTGAAGTAGTCACCATGCTAGTCTGTGCAAGCATGTCAGAGCCAACAAAACAAAAAGACAAAAAAAAATTGTGGCGCCTTATGCTAGCCAACCCTTGTGTGCCTCTGTACCTGATGTGTATAAATTGATGCCGTGAAGTCTCACTCTTAGGTCTGACAAAGTGGACTTGACCCGTGAAAGTTAACACTAAAATCCAGGAGTTAGTCTTTAAGGTGCCATAACATTATTTTTTTGCCTTCCCACTTGTTTACTCTTTGACATGGGTTAAGCAAGTACAGTACTGGGGCAAGGGGAGACTGGAGTTATGCTTTATTTTTAAAAAATCAAATGTTTATTATTACACAACTCTATAGAACAAAACTGAGTTTTTTCTGTTACGTTTGGGTTAAGCAAGGTAGGGGATCATGGCTGAAACATAAGTACTAGTGGTACCTCGCTTAAAGAGCATAATGCGTTAGGATTGCTCTTTAAGCGAGTTTGCTCTTTAAGCGAAACACCATTGTAAATGACCAATTGTGGGGGGGGGATTGCGAACCCGATTTATTTGTTAAGCGAGTTTTGGTTGGTTTTATTTGTTAAGCGAAGCGAACATTCAGAGAAAATCCTGCTCTTTAAGCGAGTTACTCTTTAAACGAAACACTCTTTATGCGAGGTTTGACTCTATGGAGAATATGAGTGGAGAATAAGTGGAGAACGAGAATAAGAGGAGAATGAGGCCCCACTGGATGGACTAAGTTACTTCTGACTATGCTATGTGCACTGTGAGAGAAGGAATGGTCAACATGTGGCCCTTCAGATGTTGCTGAGTTTTAGCTTCCTCAATCTCTAACCTGCATAATCCATTGTGAAGAGATGTCAGGAATCACAGTCTAGGACAGAGTTCTCAACCTTTTTAAGCTGGGGGCCGGGTCACGCCCCCTCAGGCAGCTTTGGGGGCTGGATGGCCATTTTGCCTATCCTCCACCACATGGCACTTCCTGGTGTGGTGGAGTCGATGGGGACCCCATTTGAAATGGCGCCACAAGTTAAGAATCCCTGTTCTAGGAACTCTGGAGGAGCCTGATTTTTACCTTTGATTTTGCTGGGTTGTTTTGGTTTCTTTATATAAATTCCACTTCCTTTCTCTGTATGCACAGATTAAAGGTAAAGATCACCCTTGCTCGAAAGCCAGTAATATCCAATTTTAGGGTTCAGTACTCATCTCTGTTTCATAGCTGAAGAACAGCGCTGTCTGCTTCTGCAGATGTTTCTGTGGTCATGTGGTAGGCATGACTATACGTACATGGAATGCTGTTTACTTTCCCACTGAAGTGGTCCCTATTTATCTACTATGTATCTACAGATTGTTGTTGTTCAGTCGCATAGTCGATTCCGATCCTCTGCGACCCCATGGACCACTGTCCGCCAGGCACTTCTGTCCTCCACCATCCTCCTCAACTCGCTCAGCTTTGTGCCCATTGTGTCTACAATACCATCTAGCCATCTCATCTTTGGCCGCCCCCTTTTTCTTTTACCCTCTACCTTTCCCAGCATCAAGGCTTTCTCAAGTGAATCTTCTCTTCTCATTTGATGTCCAAAGTACTTTAGCTTCATCTTTACAATTTGACCTTCTAAGGAGCAGTCTGGTTTGATTTCTTCTAAGATTGACCTATTTGTTCTCCTCGCTGTCCATGGGACTCTCAAAACTCTCCTCCAACACCACATCTCAAAGGCACCTATTCTTCTGCGCTCCGCTTTTCTAATGGTCCAGCTCTCACAGCCATAAATTGCCACCGGGAATACCATTGCTTTGACTATATGAATTTTTGTTTTCAATGTGATGTCTCTACTTTTCACTATGTCCCCCAGGTTTCTCATCGCTTGCCTCCCAAGAATCAGTCGCCTTTTTATTTCATGGCTGCAATCCCCATCTGCAGTAAGCTTAGATCCTAAGAAAGTAAAATCTGTCACTGCTTCTACTTCTTCCCCATCTATTTTCCAGGGACTGTTAGGGCCTGTTGCCATGATCTTGGTTTTCTTTATATTGAGTCTCAATATAATCTACAGATTAAGTTCTCTTAAATCCTGTTCCTTATTATGTTTTTTTTATTTGTTTGGTTTGCATAGATGCTACAAGGTCAACAAGAAATAACTGTGAGGAGGAAGCCAAACTAGCAGTGAAAACAATCAGGAATCTTGAGTCATTTTTAAAGCTAGAGACATAGAATCACTGAGTTGGAAGGGGCCTTTTAGGCCATGGAGTCCACCCCCTGCTCAGGGCAGAATCCAAATGAAAGCAGATCTGACATATGGTTGTCCAACTCTCTTGAATGCTTCTAGTGTTGGAGCGCTCACCACCTCTTAGTCTTTCATCATATGGCTTGGTTTCCAGACCTCTGATCATCCTAGTTGTCTTTCTCTGTACCTGCTCTAATTAGTTTGCATCTTTCTTAAAGTGCTGTGCCCAGAATTGGACACAGTACTCTAGATGTGGTCTAAATAATACTGAATAGAGGGGGACTAGTACCTGACGGGTTTTGGAGGCTGTACTTCTGTTAATGCAGCCTCAAACAGTGTACTGTTGACTCATACTTAGCCTATGATCTACAACAATTCCAAGATCCTTCTCAGTTGTGGTATTACTAAGCCAAGTATCCCCCATTTTATAACTGTGCATGTGGTTTTGTTCTCTAGGTGTTAAACTTTGCACTTGTCCTTGTTAAATGTCATTCTGTTGGTTTCAGCCCAGTGTTCGAGCCTATCAAGATCTTTTTGAATTCTGCTCCTCTCTTCCAAGGTATTAGCTGTTCCACTCAGCTCTGTGTCACCTGCAAATTTGATAAGTATTCCCTGCACTCACTCATCCAAGTTGTTTATGAAAATGTTGAAGAGCACAGATTAACGTTTTATGGTAACAGAATTCTGTAAAACAATTTTTACACATTACTTATGATTATAATTTTGGTTAGATCCAAACATTTAAAAACCATGAACAACAAAAGATGTAGTGAGTATAATCCACAGAATTGTTTACAGTATTTATGGCATTTTATTGTATATACAGAGAGTGCCAAAATGTGTACACATTTTAAGAGATGTTATCTATGACTTACTTTTTGAGGTTGAATTGAATTACGATAGCAATGTGTAGCATGATGTTCATTCAGAAGAATTAAAGCTAGCGCTGCCATGCGACAGTCAAGACAGTCAAATAATAATAATTTCGTGTCAGAAATTATTCTGGGTTGAAAGGATTTTTGCTGGAGAAACTCCGCTCAGGGGATGCCTGAATGAGGCTCCTTTCATGTCCCCAAAATCTTTTCCCACCAAAGTAGTCCCTATTTATCTATTTGCAATTTCTTACTTTCATGGTGTAAGTGCGGTTCTCGTTCATGGAGTGCAAGACCATTTTGAAGAGGTGTGGTTGTAGTTCCTTCATGTTCTCTTGACTTAACACCTCTTGACTTCTATCTGTGGGGACCTTAAAGAATGTGGTGTACCGTAGAAAACCAGGTATACTGGTGTTAGTTTGGCATGTGCAGCGATACAAGAGGACACTGGTCAATGTTGCTCAAGCAGTAGTTTGCCATAAGCAGAAGTGTCTGGACACTGAAGGTAACCACTTTGAGCACCTCTTGTAATTGCAGAAGTCAAACGTGACTTGTATTCATCTTTTGCTGTTGGTATATATTGAGCATTAAATACATTTTTTCCTTTCTTAAAATGTATACATTTTTGGCATCCTCTGTATATAACAGGCATTCTCAACCTCCGGCCCACGGTCCAGACCTGGCCCCTGAAGCCCTCCCCGTTCCTGCCGCTGCCCAGGAGCACTGAAAACTGGCAAAAATGCATGTTATCAGCAAGTTCTCTTGTGATTTTATTGAGTTATCGTGCGATTTTGGTGAGTTATTGCGTGAAATCACATGAGAACTCACTGAAATTGTGTGAGAACTCACATGTGACCACTCTGCGCAGCCATTCTGAGGGAAGTGATCCAGCCCCCACCCTAAAATGTTGAGAAAGCCTGATATATAAGGATGGAATTTTTAATAAAAGATAACAACAAAAATTTTGTGCCTGTCAAAGTTCGTTGACATAGTAGGTGTCATGGGGAAATAGGACTGCAGATCAGAATTTTATATATTTATATAGTTTATCTACTTAACATTAGTTTGAGTCCAAGTTAATTACTATTGAGTTCTGGGATTAGTACTTTGGATAATTTTTTAATTCAAAGGAGGCCACTAGAGTGCTGTAACAGAGACATCTAAATGCCTCATAAAATTACAAATCCTACAATTCCATAAAAAGTGAATGGCACATAAACCCATCTTGAACTGCTTAATGCGTAAAGTCAGTATAAAATTATTTTTAAAATCTCTATCTTTTTGGGATGATCTAAGATGTTTGTCACATGACTGTATAGTGTCTGTTTCTGTGAAGTTCAGAATCAACAAACATTTTCAAACTAGACTTCCTCAACTTGTATCGCAGCTATGTTGAACTACAAATGCCATCATTCTCACCCTTCTTGGGTATTGGGCAGAGGGGTTGGTGATGATGATGACAGTTGTACTTCTACATGTACGTAAGACACCAGATTGGAATGAAGTATTTTAAATATCGAAATATCAGTTCTGGATAGTTGTTCTAGATGCCAGCACAACAATCTGCAAGATGGAGAGGAATCGCTCTTATGCAGGGGTTCCCAACCTATTGCCCATGGGCCGGACGCAGCCTGTGACACCATTCCATCCGGCCTGTTGCTGCCTCCGCTGCACCTGGAAGTGGGCATGTTTACATCAGCCACAAAATGCGCCCGTGCGTGTGCAAACACGCCAGTAGTTGTCATACATGTGGAAGTGTGCTTTCGGGGGGCATGGTTTGGCCTGCTCAGCTGTCCGGGGGCGAGGTCAGGCTCACAGCGTAAAAAGGTTGGCCACTTCTGCTCTATGTATCTAGAATTGATATTTTTCCAGTTTCTTTTGGTATATCAGCATTAACAGTTGTTAATAACAGCAGTCGCTGGCCAGAACCCTGTTGGTATTGTGCAGTGTAAAATGGAAAATGCAGTAGTGTCAGGTGTAATCTTGCAAGCTATTCATTGTCATGGTTGGATATACCCGGGTTGCACCTGAGGTTGTGCACCTGGGCAAAATTTGAAAACTTCTTTGCTCTTGATTGCTCTTACGCATGCAGTAAGAGCAAGTAGGATTTGGCCACTGTTCATTGTCTTAGCTTAGATTTACATTAAACCTAAATGTTGTAATTGCTAATCCAATAGAAATGTTCAGTCTTCTGTCTTTCTGAGTGCCTAGCTGCGTCTTGCTGCCCAAGTTGGCATTGGAGCAGTTGAGATTATTCTGCATACCTTTAGGTCAGGAGTTCTCAGCCTTTTTAAGCTGAGGGCTGGGTCACTCTCCCTCTGACAGCTTCAGGGCCATTGTGTCCTTCCTCTACCACATAGCACTTCTGAGTGTGGTGGAGGCAATGGGGGGCACATGAAATGGCACTGTGGGCCGCACCCAGCCTGCGGACTTCAGGTTGAGAAACCTTGCTTTAGGTAAAGGATGCTATCCTGGAAGTAAGTGTTATGCTTTAAGATGGTGGAAAGCTTATTGGGCATATAACCAAAGTATTATGAATGTCTACGTAATAATGTTGACTATTAGCAGTGGGATGCTATCTGTTTGCAACAAAGTCACTTTCCTTTCTTAGAGTCTGGGAAGAAGCTTCAGTAGATAAAAGAGTATGGAAATATCCCATAGGAAAGGAGGCCTGTGACTCCAGGCTTGCCTGACCATCAGAAAAAGGAAACTGGGGTATCTCTGGTGCCCCAACTGAAGTTTCAGCAAAAGCATCAATGGCTACAGCAGCTGTTTCAACCCCACAATTGTGGGGACTGGATTCTTTTTAACTGCTGCTATTTTACTTGGAAGATTATTAAAACTATGTACAGGAACAAACTGTATCTTTTCCCCATTTTTTTCCAACTGTGTGGACAAATAAATACAAAAAAGGTAAAAAATACTATGCATACCTTTAGATGCACAATTACATATGTGCTATAAGTATAGATATAAATAAAAGTTTACTGATCTCTAACTAAATTTCACATCATTGTCTTTCTCTTCTGCTGCACTCCTCCAAGTGGTTTTTAGGTTGTGCGCAATTTCAGAATCCAACCCAGACGTTCATGGAAGAGAACCACTAAAGTCCTCTTGCTTCTTGTGGTAGGAAGATGTTTGTGAAGAATAGAGATTTTCTTGTATTTCCGCTGCTCTTTCAGGAGTCAGATGGATGCTATTGCCTGAGGCTGTTTCAAGTTGAAGGCAATGTTGGAGTTGTGGAGAGCAACTGGTGTAGATCATTTAGCACCAGTGAAATGTCTTTGTTCACTTAGCCATTTAATTCACCTAACATTTCTTGTTCTTTCTTTCTTTCTTCATATCAGAGTGATGCAAACTTAGATTATTTTTGATCAGAAGTGGGTTTCTTCAATGGCATTATCCTTGGTCATTTACTAGATCTTCTTTTGTAAATGTGGTGGGGCATAAACTGAATGCACATAACTGCTGCATTGATTGAATTTCTCCACATTCACAGGAAGTTTGTCCTGCATTCAAGGAGCCCCATTTTACTTGATAATTCTTTGATCTTCCTATTTTGCCTTGAAGTCTGCTAAGTGACTTCCAGATGGTCCAACTAAAACCTTGTTTGGTGGGAGACATTTCTTCAACAATATCCATTCACCAAATTGTGGGTTTTTTGTTGTTGCTCTCCATAGGTTTAGTTTAGCCCAAGAGTTCTCAATCTTTTAAAGCCGGGGGGCCAGGTCAGGCTCCCTCAGACATCTTTGGGGGACGGATGGCCATTTTGGCCTTCTTCCACCATATGACACTTCCTGGTGTGGTGGAGGTGGTGGGCCCCCCACATGAAATGGTGTCGTGGGCCACATCCCTCCCATGTGCTGCAGGTTGAGAATCTGTGGCTTAGCCTCTTTAAGTTTGATATTTAGAGCTTGAGAGGTGTGCAGAAAACGTTTCCTAGATTTTAGCCATTGGCTAAGGGGTTTATATCCATGAAATGGGTGGGTTTGGTGCTGTATAATCTTATTTCATTTATTACTTGCTAGTACCTCTCTGTGTATTTCTTGTTTGATTTGGCTGTAATACACATGATCTGTTTTTTGTTAAGTTCATATGTTAATTGAAAGTGACATGATTAACTATATCCTCAGCCCGAGCACATCAAAACAGGAAGATACGGTGCTTGCAAGATGAAGCACTTGCTTGTTTCAATTAAGTTATTAATTAGTTCAGTAACTGATTATTAATTATGGTTACACCAGCTAATTAACCTAAGATCCAAGTTGTGGCAGTGACTTGCTTACATCTAAACTGTCACCCTAATCTCGCCCTAGCTGAGTTTTTTGTAGCACTTGGAATAATTTCACTTTTGGACTGTACTTCCCAGAATCTTCTAACATCTGTGGCCAGGCCTTGCTGTTTGGAGGGTCCTAGCTAATGACAGATGATGGGAGTTATAATCTAACATCATCTGAAAGGCCTCAATTTGTCCACCTTGATCAGTTCATGTTGGTGAAAGGTACTTTGTCCTGTGGGAGCTACTGAAGCAAGACTAGATCTCACATCATTCCTGGGCTTTAGATCTTATCCAGGGGTTGGCAATCTACGGCTCATGAGCCGAATCTGGCCCATGGCACCAAATCATCAGGCCCCCCACCCTCACTGAAGCAGACGTGGACAAATTTACGACAGCTGCGGATGCATTTACGGCAGCATTTATGGCGGTGGGACCACTAGTCCATCCCCCTCAACTGTCTGAGGGAGCGTGATGTGGCCCCCGACTTAAAAAAGGTTGCTGACTCCTGACCTTATCTGTAAAGAAGGAATGAAAGACTGTATAAATGTATTAATGAAGCCATCATCGCTGTTAATGAAGCCATGTGTATAGTGTCAGGATGCCTCAAACCTACACCAGTTAAGAAAATACACTTTTGCTGGTATCCCTCCATCTAATATCAGGAAAGAAGTAGCAGCAGATGCTGAGAGAACTAAACAAGAGAATGAACCTCAACAGCCTCTGAAGGAATATGAGCTTCAAGTCCGCCAACTTAGATCCAGGAAGAGCTTTATGGCAAGTATAATCACACTTGAGGGTACACAAGAGCAAAACAAAATTAGAAGATGGAGGAAGGAGCTCACTGGACAAGGAACAACATTAAAGGAGAATATAGCTGAGGAACCCAACCTACCCTATGTCATCTGGAGGACTCTGAATAGGCTGATGGTTGGAGTGCCTAAATCCAAGACCAACATGCTCAAGTGGGGGCTGCTGTTGCACAACATACTGTGTGAGTGTGGAGAGATACCGAATCCGGCTCATTTACTGCTCTGCCGATTACAGTACTTCCAGAAACATGCACTGATGAGGACTTAAGTTTGGGCAGCAACAAAGCGAAGAAAGTTGATTCATTTTGGCAGTCCAGGGTTTGAACGGGACACAAAAGAAGAATTGACAGCCCTTATCAGCCGAATCCTTACACCACACACATATACACACTTTGTCTGGTTGTGTCCATGTCAGGTTGTATTTAGCATTAGTTCAATAGCAATCACACTTTTATACTGCCCCATAGCACTTGGTGCACTCTGGATGGTTTACAGATACAGTAATTAGCATTTTGCCCCCAACATTTTACCAAACACGGGAGGATGGAAGGCTAAGTCAACCTTGTTTCCTGTCAGGATCAAACTCACAACATTCAGGCTGCAGTACAGCAGTTTAACCACTGTGCCACCAATTCAGTGTTTTCATCCAGCCCATAATGGATTCCAGGAACTTGTATGCTGGTTCCAGGACTTGGTAGGATAGCTTTTCTTTCCTAGGCTATAATTCACAGAATAACCATGACCATCATGGTTGTAAGAAATGTAATGTTTCCAAATTCTTGTAAGTCCTCTTGACCAGATAATGCCTTTTGTTGGAGCAATGAAAATGGGGGCCAATTGCTTGCCTACAATATGGTGGTTGCTAGTTTTGACCCTTCTACTTTTCTCTTGCCTAGTGTGGTTATGGGCTTCCATATGCTGCTGCCATTTGAAATGTTACTGAACAGCTGGCCTTGCTCTCCCCAAACCTGTGGCGTGAAGTGAAGACTATGGCAGCTGTTTATTGTTGGGATGAAATTGAACAGTTTCCCCTCTGCTGTCTTACTGTCTAGTTATGACAGTAGGTCTGTCGTTTTAGAATGTTTGGTTTTTTCTGGTGGGCTGGAGGCAAGTTTGGCTGAATGTAAATAAAAGGCGAAGGAGACCATTGGATAGAAAGTTGTAATCTTTCCCCATGGACCTAAGGACTCTTAAGCATCCATAAGCAAAGTATACTATGAAGTCCAGTGACAGTCTCTTCTGATGGCAAACCTTGGCGCTCCAGGTGTCCTTGAACTTTAATTCCTAGAAGCCTAAATCTGTGAATCCACACAAATGGGTTTACTGCGCATACGTATAGTAAACCCATTTGTGTGGATCCACAGAGACTTTGGTTTATGGGAATTGAAGTCCAAGAATACCTGGAGTGCCAAGGTTCACCATCATGGTCCTAGACACTGTCCACTCTGCAGCAGTTCATCTTGTATCTGATGTGTTGTCACAGTTCCCTGTTTTGGACTATCATTCCTAAAGATCCTACTCAGTCTTGTTAGAGTTTATGAGAGTTGTAGTTTGAAACATCTGGAGAACTAGCATGGCCACTGAATTGCATGTATTGCTTTTGAGTAGCTACTCCAGAAAAATATGGAGTAACTGCTTAGAGTCAATCAGCCTTGCTACACAGTTTGCCACATGTTTTCCCCTCCCCTGGAATCCTTATCTTGTGGGCATTCATGGTATCTTGCTTATGCCTGGTTGTGGTCTGCTGTCACTAGTGAGGGGTGGCCAAGATGACCCTTAAGATTCATTCCCTTGCCGCATTTCTGTGACTGTATGAAATGTATGGAGACTTGATGACATAGAAGATTCTGTAGCTATGAGTAAAACCAGCTTGAATGTATTTCTAAGTGGCATGGCAGGTGTATACTTTTAAGATTCCATGAAACAGTATTGGCAAGATCTGAGAGTATCTTAAGCTAATGGTTTGTTTTTAGTAGCTCAAAGCATTTAGTGTCTCCTGCCTGGTACTTTGGTTACTTAAATAGTTTGCAGCAGCAGCAGCGGCAGCAAGAATATATTTTGCCAGATCGATCTTCTGAGTGCATCTTGCATGGTCCTTTCCTCTGTTTTGAGTCTTATTGCTCCTGGACAGATGGTTTTGGCTGCACACGAGTCAGGATGTGAAACGGAAAACTGACTACTAATGGCTGTTCTAGCAACACTTTTATGCCGGTTGTAGAGGAGGGTGAGGTGCCTTTCTGGTGTCCCTCTTGCTTTGTAGGCTGGCCACATCTGAAGAATGGGAAATGCTATTTCTACCATGCCAGCCCCTGTACTCACCTGTGTTCATGTGGTTATCAATTTATAGCAACCTGATAATTACTTTAGGGCTGAACAGCAAGTATGTTCACTTTTCTTTTGTAAAAGAAGACAGGGAACGTTTGATGGAAGATTGCTTCCTAGGGAGTTTGGTGCTTGAAGCAGCAAATGGCACCCTTTATACAAAAGTGCATATTGCCCCAAACCAGACACGTTTTGGCACATTAGGAAGTAAATACTACAGACACTTATTTCCACCCCAGCAGTAAAAACAATCAAGGATCAAGCTATTAAGATTTTTTTGTAATTTCACAGAACTCCAGTTATGTGGCTACCTCATATTGTCTTTCTTTGGATCTAAACCTGCTGTAGGAGCTCAGTTGATAGACATTGGAAGTTCCTTTTATTCAGACTACAACCAAATAACAATTCTCCTGCTACCAACCATGTGCTGTGCAGGATTCTGAGAGCTGTCTTCCTGTAACACAAGTCCTCCATAATCTGACTCGCATGCAATACCTTGGATACTTTGGAGTCGTTATTCAGTGAGGAGTACGCACATTGGTAGACGTCTCTGTAACGACATTCCACACATGCAAATGGACCTGAGAAATCAAGTCCATCTGTGCATGTTTTTTAAGCCATTTGGATAGCACGTCACCTGCTGGCTAGGCAGACCATGACGTGTGCCCCCCACTTTCACCTTGCCTAAGGGATCCAACGGAGGACGCTTTGGTGAGTTTTAGTCCCGGCCTAACATCATTGACAAGAGATGGGCAACACTGCCGCTCAAGTCCCTTGTGGCTAGGGTGGTATTGATGTGTTGCCCTGTAGTCTTGTCTCTGAGCTTTCCCGCAGCATCTTATTGGTTGTTATTTGAGACTGACAGACATTTGGACAGTTTCAGCAAGCCTCTTGTGTTCTTAGATACAAGCTGTGCAACAGCAGGAGAGGGCTGTAGTAGCAAGAGTAGTAGCAGCATGATTGGGAGATCAAAGTGCTAGATCTGCTTTTTTGCTCTCTGCCCTTGCCAGCGGTGGCTTGGTGGTGGTGGTAAAGGACACCTGCATGCAGGCAACAACCCTTGGGGGGGGGGTCTGCTTGGACTCTTAAGAGAGGTCAGGTCATTGTATTGCTGCTTGGTGATGACTTTGGCGGGTGTTCTAAAAGCACAGCTGACTCCACATCCTCTGGCTGGATGATGGCCTGTGTTGAAGCTATCAGTCATAGTCCTGTGTTTCTACCGTTGCCTTTGGCCTCCAGACAAAACTCAGTAAGAGACTTGGGTAGAGAGTGAAGCTGTTCTTGGAGAAGATTATTGTTGTGCCTTGCTTCCTGCCCCTGATTTTGGTGTGGAGTAGGGAAATACTCTCATTTGAAATGTTGTCAGTGCATTGTTGAGTCGTGCTAACAGGAAATAATCTAAAAGAGATATTTAAATATACTGTGAATTAATCTGAACTGAAATGTCTGCTCATCTAGAATTTTTTTTCTAGAGGTGTGTCAAGTTAGTCTGCTGCAGCAAAAAGTTGAGCATTGTGACATCATGAAATGGAAGTTCTATATAGCACAAGTCGGAGTTCCCAAACCTTTTGGGCCGTGGGCCGGCCACATGGTTCAGGGAGCTGGTCACTATGGCCCAGGGCTCGGAAGTGGTCCCTGATGCCAATTTATCCGGCCTGCGGCGAAGGCCTCAACGCTCCTGGAAATGGAAGTAAAATGCGCCTGTATGCTTCCAGGAGTGTCGAGGACTTTGCGGGCTGGATGAATTTGCATTGGGGGTGACATCTGGCCCATGGGCCATAGTTTGGGCACCCCTGGCATAAGCTTTTGGTTGACTGGAATCAGTTTTGTCAACTAAATCCAATCAGACCATGTCTAACACACCTGATGAAGTGAGCTTCACTCTTCCAAAGGTCAAGTACAGTATGTCTGATGAAGTGAGCTCCAGTCTGCGAAAGCTTTATGCTTTCATAAGATTCATAGCACAAGTAATCAGAGTTGAGGGACTTCAACTGATTTGCAGGCTGGCTTCTAGAAAATATATGAAAGGTTTCACAGGCCAAGCATCTTGACACCTAGAATCTAATCAAAGGCTGAGAAGTGGGACAAATTGTATAACAATGGGGATTTCAGAGCATATAAAGTAGTTTTTTCTCATCGTAGGCTCAGGATCTTTTGCACCTTTCATGGAAATGGGTTTCAGCATAACTTATGACTCTCAGGCTCTAGTTTTAAAATCTCCAACAAGAATCCTATTGCTTTCCTTGATTGTACAAGGGGTGTGATACAAACATTGATAGGCATTTAGTTGCTTATTGGTTGGGTGTCTGGTCTTCCTTTGGTTACAGAATTGATCGTGTACTAGGCAAATAGCTGGCGGTGAACATTTCCCTTACATGGATAGGTTTCTTTTGCAGTAAGGTTTTGGTCTTTGCTTTTAGCAAAATTTTCAGAAAATCTGTCTGCATCTTGGCTGGGAAAGCAAAGGCTAAGTTTGTTATAGTCTCATGATGCCTCCCCTTTGTTTGGATAGAAAGTGAAATTAATGGTGGGATGACTGATTCTTGGGAGGAAAGCGATGAGAAACCTGGGGAGCATAGTGAAAAGTAGAGACATCACATTGCAAACAAAAATTCGCATAGTCAAATCATTGGTATTCCCTGTGGCAATGTATGGTTGTGAGAGCTGGACCATTAGGAAAACTGAGTGCAGAAGAATAGACGCCTTTGAGATGTGGTGTTGGAGAAGGGTTTTGAGAGTCCCCTGGACAGCGAGGAGAACAAATAGGTCAATCTTAGAAGAAATCAACCCTGACTGCTCCTTGGAAAGTCAAATTGTAAAGATGAAGCTAAAGTACTTTGGACATCAAATGAGAAGAGAGGATTCGCTTGAGAAGGCCTTGATGCTGGGAAAGGTGGAGGGCAAAAGAAGAAGGGGGTGGCCCAAGATGAGATGGCTAGATGGTATTGTGGAGACAGTGGGCACAGAGCTGAGCGAGTTGAGGGGGATGGTGGAGGACAGGAGTGCCTGGCAGACAGTGGTCCATGGGGTCACAGAGGGTCGGAATCCACTGTGCGACTGAACAACAACAACAAACAATATTTTTGGAAGTTTACATGGACACCACCTTCCGGCTAGCACAGTGAAGTAACATTTTTCTTGAAGACCTCCAATGACAACCACACAAAAGCTAAAAAGCTGATAAGACTCCTCCTGAGTTGTACTGTTTCATGTACACTGTTTGACCCAAGCTAGTGGCTAAGACACTGAACTTGACGACTTGAAGGTCAGCAGTTCGAGACCCGAGTATTGTGTGACAGAGAGAATGCCCATCACCTGCCCCATCTCCTGCCAACCTAACAATTTAAAAGCAAGAAATTGCAAGTAGATAAATAGGTACCCCTTTGGTGGGAAAGGTAACAACGTTCCTTGCACTTTGGTGAGTAGTCATCCCTGCCACATGACCACAGAAATGTGTGCAGATGCAGACAGCCCTGGTTCTTTTGCTGTAAATGGAGATGATCACCACCCCCTAGAGTTGGATATGAGTGGCTTTTGAGCAAGAGAAACCTTTACTAGTGGGCACTACTGCAAGTTTTAAAAAATAAAATGCAGGGAAATTGTCTTAAGCTGAGTCATATTATCAGTCCATCTACCTCATGAGTTCCATCCCATTTGCCTTTGGCATTGTCCACTTTTGGAATGCAGAGGTTCCTTATCCTTGGTCTACCTTCATGAGGCTCTTTGAGATTCAAGGCAATGGTCTTGTCATCTCTCCATTGAGATGCTGGGAATTGAATCGGGGGTCTACTACATAGAAGCACTTAGTCTATTAATAAGCTGTGGTGGGGCACAGGAAATGTATAAATAGTAAACGAGGAGTATTACCTGTAAGGAGTGAACGGTGATGTTGACTGAAATAATGCAGTCTGGCGCTTTACCTGAGACCCAAAGTGAGAAAAGGGGTTTGAGGAAGAAAGTAACATCTGAAGAGGCAGTTGTGAAGTCCAGGTTGATTTTCATCTTAAATAGGGGGAATCATCAAAGTTGGTCTGAGGTCACTATGTTTTAGAAAGGGGTGTGATATCTCAACTATGTTCTAGAAACCAGGATCAGTAGAAATTCCTGAATGTTGTGGAGTAGGCTGTTTGGGAAGCCTTGGCTAGAGCATCCAATGGCAATGGTTGGCAACCTTGTGAATTTTGGATCATGGCCTTAGCTAGCCTGGCCAATGGTCGGGGATTATGAAAGCAGTGGTGTGGGACATTCAGAAGGGACTGATTTGCTTGACCTCTGCCCAAGGTGAAGGGCCACGGTGGCTTGGTGATTAAGACACTGAGCTTGTCGACTTGAAGGTGGGCAGGTAAGCAGTTTGATACCTGAGTGCTGCATGACAGAGTGAATGACTATTGTCTGTTCCAGCTCCTGCCAACCTAGCAGTTTGAAAACAAGTAATTGCGAGTAGATAAATAGGTACTGCCTCGGTGGGAAAGCAATCTGCCTGAGATGGAGAAAGGTAAACCTGGGCATAAGTGATATTTGCTTCTACCTAGAGATGGCCAGTTCCAGAATAACCCCTAAATCATGAATCTGGTCCTTCAGGAGAAGAATAACCCCATCCAGAAACGGACTGTGAACAACTAAGTGGCCAAGAGACCTTTCTAACATCATGATCTTCATCTTGTCTGGGTTTAGTTTCAACTTGTTAGCTTTTGTCCAATCCGGGGGTTCTCAGTCTATGGCCCATGGGCCAGACCTATCCTGCAGCATCATTTCATGTGGCCTGCACCACCACTGCCGCCACCAGAAGCAGACATATTTACAATAGCTGCGGAAGCATTTTATTTCAGCTTTTATGGTGATGGGAACCAAACAACCAGTCCGGCTCAGCTGTCTGAGATGGCATGGTCTGGCCCGTGGCTTGAAAAGGTTGAGAACCCCGGTCAAGCCCTTTCTTATGTCTAGGCAGTAGCCCAGTACCTGGACAGCATCCAATGCTGATGATGTAAAGAAGAGAATACAGGCCAAATCTCCAGATGACTGACTGACGGACTGTCTGTCTGTCTGTCTGTCTGTCTCTCTCTCTCTCTCTCTCTCACACACACACACACATATACACACACACACACACTGCAAAGGGTCAAAAATTCCTGTACAACCCCTGATACGGCATTGTGCTCATTTGTGCAACATGTATGTCAGAATATCCAGGTGTTGGTGTATTTCCCCCATTATCTAAATAGGATTCCTCCTGTGCTAATTATTGGATCTGCCTTTTCTTGGCTTTAAAATGTAATTCTATGTTTGCTCTATTTTTTTCAAACAATTTGGGTCATCAGTCATATATTTAAAGATAAAAAGATCAGTCAGCTGGGTACAGAAAGAGACAGAGAACAAAGATAGGTATTTTCTGGTTGAGTTTTGAATACAACATACTTTTCCTGTCTTCTCCAGCTGTCCTTTTATGCAGCCTCTTTCTGTGTTTTGCTTGTTGCTTTCTTTTAAGATTCAGCATAGACATAAACCATCTCACTCCTTCACACCACCCAATTCTTATGTGCTGTGTTGTTTATGAATAGCAGGAGAAAACTATGCAGGGATTTTTGGGGGAAAGTTTGGAATAGACTGCATCATCCAAATGTTTTTGAGAATTGTTCTTGGGCTAGAGTACGAAAGTGTAGGTTGAAAGGCAAGATTCAATTTACTAGTCCAGCACAACTTCTCATATAGCATCATCAGAACCAGATGATGGCTGAGCCAGGTAGAAGTTGTTGTGCAGTCCCAAAGATAGCACTGTCTCTACATTGGACAGATATGAAAGATATTCCTCTGAATAGGAGACCGGATAACAAAGGTGAATTAGCCAAGAGTGTTATCTATGTATTAAAAGATGAGTAGCACTTGGGTCTTTGCATTCTTACAATTCTAATGCAGATTATAAACTTGTTAGTACTTCACTGATAACTTTCCTTCTGCACATGATGGATCTCAAGACATTTTACCTAGCAGTTCCCTGTGGCTTTTTTTTTTTTTGGCTGGGGAGACCTAAGTCTGTATAGCTTCATCAAGATAATAAGATTGTAGACAGGGATGCATGGAAGCAAAAGGTTGCTGACTCAGTAATGGAGCCTGTGCTTTGCATGCAGATAGTCTTAGGTGGGAATCATCTCTTGCAACCAGTGCAGGCCAGGGCTTAGAATTAATTACTTGAGCATCAATTTGTTTTCTCTAGTTTTTAAAAAATTAGATTAAATAATTTAAAAAGCCATTTTAAACTTTTAGCAGCAACAGTGCTATTGGGTTGATTAACATCTAACCTTTCATGTTATTTTAGTTTGTTTTTGGGAAGCAATTTTAGATAAATTGTTTTTTTTTTAATTATTCTTGTTCATATTTGTAATTTAAAACTAAGAATCCTTCGTTTTAATAGCCAGAATCCTATTGGGCTTTGCGTAAGATTTGTGTGGCTTCCTGTGGGTAATTGGCATGGTGCTAGGGTGTGTCTTATTTGTGTACCTGATCTAGTTACAGGCAACTTATACGAGCATCAGTGGGACTCTAGGCTACGTATTACTAATAAAAGTATCCATATTGTTCCATCAGAAGAATACCAAACCAGCATCCACAGGTAGGCAGTCAAAATAATTTAAAATAATTTTATTACAGTATTAGTTTATTTGTTTGGTTCAACCAATTAGGTTGATCTTTTAAAAAAGCAAATATCAATTGCTGCCTTTCAAACTCTCCAGCACTCCAGTATTAGTGTTAGTTGTTATTATTATTATTATTATTATTATTATTATTATTATTATTATTATTATTATTATTATTATTATTATTATTATTATTATTATTATTATTATTATTATTATTATTATTATTATTATTATTAGTTCGATTTATATGCCGCCCTACTTGGTGAAAACCAACTCAGGGCGGCTTACAATATAAAATCGGATACAATACAATATGACAGAATTACAATACAAAATCACAGCATCCCAAGATGCAGTGCAACAATATAAATACTATATAATCAAAATACTGTCCATAAACAGTATACAATACCGAATGGACAATAAACAATATATTCACAATACAGTTCATATCCAATACAAAATAAATAAATAAATAAAAATAACCATACAGTAATTAATTCAATATTGTACAATACAAAACACCGTCTTACTACCCATACACATCCCCCCCCAACACACCTGCCATCCAGTCGTATATAAAAATCTGAGGGGTAGAGAAAAGAAGCACATAAATCTAAACAGTTAGTCAAATATTGTTATAGATATGAGGTCTACCATTAAATTAGTTCTTAAATGGAGATTTCAGGCCCAGTCAGTTACTGATAGGTGTGCATATATTTGATTACACTTAGCAAGGAATACTAAGCACAGAGGTGGCCAACATTTTTATGCTGTGGGCCTGACCATCCCCCCTGACAGCTGCATGCGCTGGACAACGCCCCCCAGAAGTGGAAGCAGGTGCATTTACGGCTGTCGTAAATTTTCCCATTTCCGTGTTTATGACAGCCACAAGTGCATTTACGCATGCATGGGTGCGTTTTATGGCTGACATAAACACACCCACTTCCACTTCCAGGTGCGGCAGAGGCGATGACAGGCCAAGTGGGATGGCATGGGGGCTGGGGCCAGCCCACAGACTGTAGGTTGGGAATCCATGACTAAGATGAAGAAATAATGGTAGGTCTCCATTTCCAAAAATTCAAGTCTGGCTATAATTTAGAGATCTGCCTTTTTATCTCATTAACAAGTAATACAACCAATTTTTTTAAAAAATAAATTTCACTAAAGCTTTTTGCCTCTCCAGGGGAGAAAGGTAATCGTGTTCTCTGTGCTGTGAAGGGAAAGGAGTACCGTACATGCTGACTAAGTTGGATTGAGGTGTGGCTAAAAAAAATGTAAATTTTCCAAGCTCTGAGAGGGAGGCCGAGACTTGGATATGATGGCAACCTGGGTCTTGGTTATGTCAGCAGAACCAAAGCTGTGAGGGTGGGTGGTATTAGGAGTGTGACAGGAAGAGCAAAATGCTTGACAAGTGGCTGATAAGAATTGTGGGATGTTGCGTGTGAATGAATTGATTGATTTATATCTTGCTTGGGAAAACAGAACTTTCAGACTTGGAGGCTAGAATTTCCAGCTGATAGAGATGTTGTGCTGTTTTATCTTAAGGCAGCCTCCCTCCCTCTTCTCCAGTGTCCCAGGTCACTTTCTCCTTAAGTAATCTTATTACCAGATTGCTCAGTCATCACTCTGTCTTCGACACAACCCCGGTGCTCTATTTTTAAGCTTCCACTCCCCTCCTCTTGCAGAGTGAATGTGATGCTGTCGTCTGGATGTCTCTTCCTGTTTCCCAGAATGCTTCACTCTGATAAGAACAGATTGTGATGGAAACAGGAGAAGGGAGCAAAATGTCCTGTAATATAGAGCTACCTCCCTCCATCTATGTCTCCCTCCAGCCATATTGGACTATGGTTCTTATCCTCTTTAACCAATAGGGCTGTGGGAGCTGGGGAGTTCTAGTCTGACCCTCTGGAAGACAATGAGATCAGGAGAAGCTAAACATGTGAAATGTGATACGGAGAAGAATATACTGATTATGACTTACTGGTTTGTTGTTGTTCAGTCGCACAGTCGATTCCGACCCTTTGCGACCCCATGGACCACTGCCCACCAGGCACTCCTGGTATTCCTTTCTTTTATGAAGAACTAGAGGCATGCTTTATTTTGAACAAGAAATGGGAAATAGTGCTGTAAATGCTGGTAAGGATTCTATGCAAACTTGGAAAAGTCTCCCCTATTTGGAATTGCAGCACCCCAAACTTTTCTACCCCAGCCACCATAGCATACCTGTGAAAGCTTAGAAGATTTCCTTTCTGGACTCCCAGAATCCCCCTGGCTAGCATGGCCCAAGGGATTCTAGCAGTTGTCCTTTTGTGATATCGAGCCATTTGTCCTTCCGGGCGACAGGATCTTTCAAGAACTCTGTGCCCCTAACCATTGTTTCCCCTCTTCTCCTTATTGCTGTCCTGCAGGCCTATGAACTTTCCACCCTAACGGGTACCCAGGTGTTGCTGCTGGTGGCCAGTGAGACGGGCCATGTTTACACTTTCGCCACACGGAAGCTGCAACCCATGATCACCAGTGAGACAGGAAAAGCGCTGATTCAAACATGTTTGAACTCTCCTGATTCCCCTCCTCGGTCGGACCCAACCACTGATCAGCGCATGAGTGCAACAGGCTTCGAGGAGACAGACCTCACTTACCAGGTTTCTGAGTCTGACAGCAGTGGGGAAACAAAGGTAAAATCACTCTTCTGATTGTTTCTACCTCATGTTGATCATGTTCGAATTATCTTTTAGATTGGCAGCTAGTGCATGTCTCCTTGTCTTGTAGTTGAGGGTAAGGTATATAGTTTCATAGTTTTCAGACAGTGACACACATGCTATCAGTAGAACACAGAAACAGTTTACATGGGTCACAGAGCTTCTGTAATAATAATTAACATTTATTTATCCCATCAAGTACCATTTCTTTGTGCAAGTGGGCTAGTGGGATTAATACTGACTTGACAACAACAAAAATATTTTTCTTGTTTTTCACTTCCAAGAATTCTACTGAATTTTTAAAACATCCTTAAAACTTGCCCGAAATCTGTGTTGGTGAACCTTGGCACTCCAGATGTTCTTGGACTTCAATCCCCAGAAGCCCCAACCCTTGTGAATCCACACAAATGGGTTTACTGTGATTCATCCGGCCCGCACTGCCCTTTTCGCTCCCAGAGGCGGAAGTAAAATGCGCCCGTATGCATAGTAAACCCATTTGTGTGGATTCACAGAGACTTGGGCTTCTGGGAATTGAAGTCCAAGAACACCTGGAGTGCCAAGGTTCACCATCACAACCCTAAATCATTTTTTGGGAAATGTGTGGCCCTTAAACTTACATCAACCCTTGTGAGAGGCTGCAGCTTCCATCAGCTGTAGCCAGTATACCTGATAGTAAGAGACAATGGGAATTGCAGCACAGTCCCATGTGAAGAGCCAGTCTACCATAAATGATAAACAGGATCCCGGGAGATGTACTGTATACATGTCCTTTGGTAATGTGAGCAAGATCTATCTGTTAGGGTGGGATCCAAGTTCAGAAATTGGTGGTACATACGAAATGAAAACTGGTTTGGTTTGGTATAGTGTTACACCTTATGCGTTAAAGCAGGGCTGCCCAAACTATGGCCCACAGGCAGGATCCATCCCTGAAGCCAATTCATCTGGCTCACACCACCCTTGTAGCTCCCGGAAATGGAAGTAAAACACGCCAGTATGGGTGCATTTTACTTCTGCTTCCGGGAGCAATGAGGGTGGTGTGGGCCAGATGAATTGGTGTCAGGGCTGGATCTGGCCTGTGGGCTGTAGTTTGGGCACCCCTGCTTTAAACAGAGAAAATGGCAGTTTAAAATCTATCCCATCCTGTTGCAAAACAGATTGCAAGGCGTGTTTTACTTCTGCTTCCAGTGGGAGAAACCACATTGACCGGCCCGCTGAATCACGTGATCAGCTCGTAATTTGAAAAGTTTGGGCACTCCTGCTTTAAAGCACAGAACTTATTTTGCAAGTCTGTCCCACGGCCCTGATCTTCAATTCCTCTAAAGCTCACGAAGCTATCAGTCTTCTGGAGTTAGTTTTGTAAACAAAAGATACAGGCACCAAGGTGAGGGACATTTAGCATGTGAGATTAGCAATGTGCCTGTTTTACGAAATAGTTCCATATGATCACCACATCTTTGTGTTATGCAGAAATGGAAGGCAGCTATGCAGGTGGTGATGGTTGTCTTTTTGCTTTTCCATTGTATACATGGCCATGGCTAGGTTATGTAATTGGTGAAATGCTCAGGTGGGCAATAGACAGAAACAACCCCCCCCCACACACACACACACAAAATGGCTTATGCAAATTCACCTCTATGCATAGTAGAATGCAGTATGAGATAAAGTGTTGGTTATATGAAGTCAGAGACTTATACATGCGCGAACGGTGTGAAGAAAGTAGAGAAGCTTTTATCCTTATTTCTTAATACTAGAAACTGGAGTCATCTAGTGCAGTGGTGCCCAAACTTTTTTCCCTGGGCCAGTCCCAGGCGCGCCATGGGGCTTTCCTAACACTGCAGATTTTGAAAGGGGGAAGGCTCCAAAACTTTCCCCAATGCAGTGATCCATGTCCCCAAAGGCTGCTGAAGCAAAGGGACCAAGCCAGAGGTTGCTCGGTGCAGCAGAGACAAAGTGCGATCGCCGCCGCCACAGCTGACATTGTAAGTGATGTTAGGCGGTTGGGGGCGGTCCTTGGAGAGCCTGGGTACTCAGCCTGGGCAGGATTAATTATATGCACGGGCCTAATTGGGCTCACGGGCTGTAGTTTGGGAACCACTGATCTAGTGGATGTTAGAAACAGAAACTACTGGTACTTTTTCACACTTTGGAATTTGCTGTGATAAGATGTAGTGATAGCCATCAGCCTAGAGAGCTTTAAAGGGGGGTTGAGTAGATTAATGGAATATAAAGGCTATATGTGGTTATTATCATCTCTCCTTCTCTCTCTATAAACTGCTGTTACCATTGTCCCTTCTCTTTGAGCATTATCTTAGAATTTGAATACAAATGGTTTTAAAGAAGAATGGGGATAACAAAAAGAAAGTAATCACTCCTTCCATTCTATGTCTAATTATAGTTATTAGTTATATATAGTTGTCATCCATAATTAGCTTATGGGGCTCACTGTCACAGAAACAGAACTGACCACGTGCTTAGTTGACTTTGAAAAGAGAAGACAAAGATTAGATATCTTTGAGACTTTCAGCCATGGTTGGTAAGTGGAACCTCAACATCAGAGACACTTTGGGACTATGGTGGCTCAAGTGGTTAAGATACTGAACTTGCTGACTGGAAGATCAGAGTTTGATTTCTGGACACTGCATGAGTGAGTTCCCATCTCTGTCCCAGCTCCTGCCAACCTAACAGTTCAAAAGCAAGAAATTGCAAGTAGATATATAGAGACCACTTATGTGGGGAGGTAAACAGTGTTCCATTCACTCTGGTGTTGAGGCATGCTTGCCCCATGTCCACAGAAACAACTGCAGATGCAGACAGCGCTGGCTCTTTAGCTATAAACAGCTGAGCACTGAACCCTAGAGTGGGATATGACTGGCTTTCAAGCAAGGTTGACTTTTACCTTTACCAGATACTGGATAAACTGTCAGGAGGAAACCTTTGATGCATTGCTGTGGGTGATCCTGGAGGAAACTGATTCATTTAGATTCCATCATTTTTTTTAGGTTTAACAAAGGAGTTCTCTTACAATATATTTTGGATCCTGGCAAAGAGCTTTGGGCATCTGTGTTTGAGGGACTTTGGTGTGTGTGTGTGTGTGTGTGTGTGTGTGTGTGTGTGTGTGTGTGTGTGTGTGTGTGTGTGTGTGTGTGTGTGTGTGTGTGTGTGTGTGTGTGTGTGTGTGTGTGTGTGTGTGTGTGTGTGTGTGTGTGTGTGTGTGTGAATCCAGTGCTGCTAGGTGAACATTTTGTGAAAGAAAAGAGCTGTAGGTTGAGTCTGCCTTGTTGGTTAACATTTAGATAGCGTCACCAGCTGTAGTGTTAAACATTTGGAGTTTTCCAAGCTCTAGGCAGTGATGGCCAACCTTGGCACTCCAGCTGTTCTTGAACTTCAATTCCCAAAAGCCCTGATCAGCAGGAGTGCAGACGTGGGCATCTGGTAATTGAAGTCCAAGAACATATAGAGTGCCAAGGTTCACCATCACAACTCTAGGGCCTTGTGGCAGCTTGATTCCCCCACCCCATCTTACCCTGTGGCTTTTGAATAACTGACCCGTGTCAGCTGTGTGGGCATCTGCTGAAGTGAAAGCAAGGCTGTGCCGTTCTTTGGGTTGTCTGCAGCATCAGCATGATGTTAGGCTCATGTGCTGAGCTGGATTGGGAATGACAGGTGCTCTTAGCCTTCCTCTTCTACCCTGTCAGAGCAGCTTTACTTTTCTGTTATCTCTTTCTCTCTCGGTGTCTGTATGCTCAGGCTCATTGATAAAAATTTGATTCTGCCTCCATGGCCATATAAGGTCTGATTTCCCTCCCCGAAGTCCTTGGCTGGGCCCCTCACATTCCTTATAAGCTGCAGCTGTCTCTTGCGTCGGTGCTGTTTTGGAAGGGGGCAGGGAGGACACAGGGAATTGAAACACTTGGCTGAACAGACTATTCCTTCTCTCTGTCGCCAACCAGCTCCTTCATAAGCTTAACTCATTACTTTCTTTTCCAGCAGTCGTACCATCATTAAACGGAAGGGCTAGGGCTGAGACAGCTGGCTAATGCTCACCAGGCAGTGCAATTGTTTCTCTGTCCAAAGGCACCTTTAGTCTGTTACATGAGTAGCATTCTCTTACACCAGGGGTGCCCAAACCTTTTGGGATGTGGGCCAGTCACATGGTTCAGGGGGCCAGTCACTATGGCCCACAGTTCGGATCTGTGCCCCGATAGAAATTCATCCAGTCCATGAAGTTTCATGGGCCAGATGAACAGCTGTCAGGGGGCAGATCTGGCCCATGGGATGTAGTTTGAACACCCCTGTCTTATGCAATGCTTTGTACAGAGCTTGGAGAAAAAATTCTTTTTGATGCTACAGCTATAGCAGTAGCAATTACTGTACGTTTATATACTGCTCCAGGGCACTCTCTGGACAGTTCACAAGTTAATTAGCATTTTGCCCCCAACATGCTGGGTACTCATTTTACTGACCTTGGAAGGATGGAAGGCTGAGTCAAATTTGAACTCTGGTCAGGATCAAACTCATAACTTTCTGGCTGCAGTACAGAAAGTTTAACTGCTACACCTCCGGGGCTCTTCCATTTCTCAGAATAACTCGACCAGTTGGGCCCAGTGGTCTTGTTGGCTGCAGAATCCTGGATATTGTAATCCAACCTGCCCACTCCAGAAAACTTTTGTCAAGCTCTGCTGTTTTATGATATCAAAGCTTTCCTGAGATACATGTTATTTGTTCTTTTGATTGTTTGTTAAGCAGTTAATTACTCAGCCAGTTTAATTTGAATCTATCTTTTCTTTAGTGTGCTCCAAGTGGTGTGTGTGTGATTTTTACTTTCTCCACTTTGTCCTAAAAGCAACCCATAGAATATGACTTCTTCTTTGTGTCCTGATCAAACCCTGGACTGCCAAAATGAAGCCACTTTCTTCGCTTTGTCATAGTCCAAACACAATTCCTCATTGGTGCATGTCTCTGGCAGCAATCAGCAGACCAGCAAATGAGCCGGACTCTGTGTCTCTCTGCATTAACACCATGTGTTGTTGTCTGCCAGCACTCCCCACTTGAGCATGTTGGTCTTGCATTTAGGGCAGCAGTTCCCAACCTTTATGCTGTTGGCCTGACTATGCCCCCCGGACAGCTGAGCAGGCTGGACCATGCCCCCCTGAAGCAGAAGCGGGTGCATTTACAGCTGTCATAAATGTGGCCACTTCCGTGTTTATGAGAGTTGCGGGTACGCTAAAACGTGTGGCTGCTTTTTACGGCTAACGTAAATGTGTCTGCTTTCACTTCCGGGTGTGGTGGAGGCGGCACAGGCCACATGAAATGGTTGGGAACCCCTGATTTAGGGACTCCAATCCTCAGCCTATTCAGGGTCCTTCAGGTGAGATAGGAGAGATTGAGATTTTCAGCTATATTCACCTTTAATGTTGTTCCTTGCCCAGTGAGCCCTTTCTTCCATCTTCTAATATGGTTTTGCACTTGTGTACCCTCAAGAATATTTGTTCTTGACTTAAAGCTCTTTCTGGATCTGAGCCGACAGACTTGAGGCTCGTATCCTTTCAGAGGGTGTCTAGGGTTATTCTTTTGCTTAGTTCTCTCATCATCGGCTGCTACTTCTCTCCTGATCCTAGGTGGAGGAATACCAACAAGAGGATATATTTTCTCAACTGGTGTAGGTTTAAGGCATCTTGTCACTATCCGCACGGCTTCATTAACAGCAGTGTCAACTTGTTTTGTGTGTGTGGATGCGTTCCATACTGGAGCAACATACTCTGCTTCAGATACGCTCAGGGCCAAAGCTGATGTGCGCAGTATGGATGGTTGAATTCCCCATTTATAGTTTGTGAGTTTCCTGATGATACTGTTTTTTGTACTAACTTTGGCTTTGGTATTTAGGCAGTGCTGCTTAAAAGAGAATGTCCAGTCAAGCTTCACACCAAGCTATTTTGGTGTTGAACAGTGCTGTAATTGTTTCCCTTGCCATGTAAGATTCAACTTAACCCTTGCCTCTCGGTTTTGAAGGTGGAAAGCAGATACTTGAGTCTTGCTTGGATTAGGCTTCAAATAGTTGCTGTTGTAATACTGTCCTAATTCTTCAAGTGTTCCAGTAAGTTTTCCAGCTACCTCATCAAAGTTTAACCCTTGAATGGCCATTGCTGTGTCGTCCACATAGATGAACAGTTTTGTAATGTCAGGAACTGACTGATCATTTGTATTATACAGTTGAACCTCGCATAAAGAGCGCCTCGCTTAGAGAGTAGCTCGCTTAAAGAGCAGAATTTTCTCTGAATGGTCGCTTCGCTTAACAAATAAAACCAACCAAAAACTTGCTTAACAAATAAATCGGGGTTCACAAACCCCCCCCACACACACACACAATTGGTCACTTACAATGGTGTTTCGCTTAAAGAGCAAACTCACTTACAGACAATCCTGTGGAACGCATTATGCTCTTTAAGCAAGGTACAACTGTACAGTGTTGGAGACAATACACTTCTTTGGGGCAGTCCATTCTTCTGTAATCTCCATCTACTGTTCTTTCCATTCATTGTCACATAGAATCTCCGGTTCTGAAGGAAGCTGCCAATGACCCTAGTAAGCTTGTTATCTTTGGTAAGCTTATTTATTTTATGGAGCAAAATCCTATGATTGACAGTATTGTATGCTGCAGTTAGGTCAATGAAAACCACTCTCATAATTTGCTTTCTTTTGAAGCCATCCTCAATGTGTTGTGTAAGGTTAAGGATTTGATCACAACATGATCTGCCTGGCTTACTTCTGTCTGAAGCCTGCTTTTTTATGATATTTCTATCAATAAATTTGGAGATGTGATTGTGAACCATCCGTTCCAGTGCCTTATAAAGATGGCAAAGGAGTAACACTGGCTTTTTGGGACATCTGAGTCTCTGATGGATTTCAATAAAGCAACAATTCTAGCCTGTCTCCACAATTTAGGAACCTTAAGTTCATCTAGATGAAGTTGTTCATTAATTGCAGGAGCCATTCCAAAGTACCGGGACCAAACTGCTTTATCGAGCTGTTCTTACATCATCAGTACCTGCTGCTTTATTCAGTTTCATGCTGTTTATAGCTTCCTCCAATTCAGATGCTACAAAGGGGCTATTAAGTAACCCCACCCCCTCATGTTCCTCTGGTTGGAAAACTTTTCCCTGCACCTTTTTGCCTTGTGTTTTTCTATTCTTTAGCAACTTTAGTATAACTGATTCATAGTCACTAAGTGAGTTTAAAGGCTCTATGAAACGTGGAATCTCAAACTCACAAGGCCCCCATTTGCCGCCTAATCATTGTACTGCATTGATTCAGTCATAGGTTGATAGAGTTAATAAGGATGTTTAATTGAATCCAGTGGTAAACTGACAGGGATTGTTGTTATTACCATATTGGAAGATGGTGGCACTGTATTCAGACTGATGAGTTAATCTGTTTCCAGAGACCAAGAGGTGAAATTTCATTGCCATACTATTCTGTTTACTTCTGTTCCTCAGATACACAAGAAGCCTGCCTTGTCATGGTATCATCTTCCTCTATAAACAACTGTGACCATTTCCCCTTCTATTTGAATATAAATGGTCTTTCCCTTCATTCAGTATCTCATTGTTTAAAGATGGAGTGACTGTTGTCTGATTTTCCAAACTTCAGCACACAAAACACTGAGATACATGCCTTCACATCTCCCTTTTACTTGTGGTCCACAGGCAACTAAACTTCTTCCATAGTTTGTTCAGGCCACACATAGTTGTCCTGTGTTGCCTTCCCAGTGCTGCTAAAGAGACACACATTGGAGTCAGGAATTACTGTACCAAACTTTTTTGGACCAAAGAGCCCTTTGAGGATTTTTTAACAGGTGATACGGTCATTACTACAGAAAGCTGCTGTGGAAGTCAGGGTACCCATTAATAAAAAGATTGGGGCTTCTTCCATGTCTAAGCCAGGCATGAAACTGCCAAAATGAAGGCACCTTTTGGTGAGTTCATTCTGCAGTTTCTTTTGCCTGACCCAGTGTGAGAAAGATTAGCTGGCCATACAAGGTTGCCTTTACCAGGGCACACCTGATTGTGGTTCAAAATACAAAGCACCAATTTTTCAGGAAGGTGAGATTTAAATATAGTTTGCCTTGCAAATCAGATGGAGGTAGAATATGAGCTCCAGGATGCAATCCTATTAATTTGAATTGATGCTTTCACTCAACAAAGCATATTCTGTTGGGGCTGTTCTCCTCATTTAGCAATGGCAATTACACTTATACACTGCCCTAAGGCACTTAGAGCATTCTCTGGGTGGTTTACAAGGGATTACTTATTTTACTGCAGTGCTGAGTCAAGCTTGATCCCATCAGGATTGAATTTTGATTGTGAGCAAAGTTTGGCTGCAGTGCTACATCTTAACCACTAAATGAGGGCTCATTTGCCCCTCGTGTTAATTTATCCCACTAACATTAACTCTTCAAGTAGGCAGGATATAGCCAAATAAGAAAGAAGAAACTCACAGTGCAAATGTAAAAGAATTATTCAGCAATGGAATTACTACTTAAATGCTCACAATGTGCTCATGAGAGCATGATTTTTTCTGGACCATTTGGTATATGTAAAAATCAACTTCAGATTGCTGTGGTGAGACAATTCTTCTTTTTGTTCTGCCGTATCTGAATTCAAATATTGGTGATCCTGATGGTGATCAAAGGCTGTCCTGAGAATATAATTCAGTGGCCTTTTGCATCTCAGCATGGCACCCATACCACTGATCCACCTCTGCGAATCACTTTCTGGTCCTGAGCCCTTATGGCACACAAAGTCCTCATTGGCCACAGGCCAGGATTGATGAAGCTGCTGCCTTCCATCAAGATGCATTCAAGTGGGATTTAATCCACTTGGGGACCATCAACCTTCCCTGTGGACTTTGGCACCCAAGCTGTTAGTCCTTAGAGTTGTCAGGTTAGTTAACCACCACCTGACACTCGGCGTTGAGTCACTGGCAGTATGGTCTACTCCAGTGTTTCCCAAATGCTGGTGTTTGGACTTCAATTCCCAGAAGCCTAAGTCATTTCCCCAAAACACTGATCAGCCAATGTACTGACTTAGGCTTCTGGGAATTGAAGTCCACCTGTGGGCTGTGTACCCCTTGTTGGGAACCACTGGTCTACTCTATGGGGTCAGACAATAGCTACTCAAATTTAATGCAGAATTTTTAAGTGATTAGAAAGATCTTGACCCATTTTACCTGGGATGAAGAATTCTTGTTTTACGAAGAGATTAAGGGTAAATTTTTACTAAGAAAAAAAATCTCCAAACTGTCGATGAATTTCTCTTGAATTTTTACTTACGCCCAGAGTTGGGTTTTTGACCCGATTGGGCGGGATAATAAGTCGAAGGAAATAAATAAATAAATAAATAAATTACTTGAAAAGTGATTGAATGAAAATATTGTAAAGGCCACATCTTCTGTCAGTAATCAGACTTAGGCGTGATATAACACCCTTTTTTTTGCCATTACTTTCAAACTTAGAAAGATTTATAATTAATAAAAATGCTTTGTAAAAAGAAAATCTCAACTATTTGTGGTTTTTTTCCCCATCCATTTGTTTGTGACTCGATGGTGAGTTACACAGGTACTTCTTTTTTGGAATATTAGTTTTATATGTTTAGGACAGGAATCAGCAAACTTGACTCTCCAGATGTTCTTGGACCCAATTCCCAGAAGCCTTGATCAGCAGGTGTTCTGACTTGGACATCTAACAATGATAATTTCTCTTCTAGTGCCAGCCACTAATTCTAATCAGTTTCTATCCCCTTAGTTCTAATCACTAGTTATCTTTGATCAAGATTGCTTAACCTTGTTAATGCCAGAAGAAAACATAATGATCTTTTTGACATGTTGCTTCACCTGGTGAATGGCCATTGGTTCTTTGCTGCATTCTTGTGTGCCACCTTGAATTGAATTGATTTGGTCTGTTGTGGCCCTTCTTTCAGGAGATAGTACATCTAACTTGTTGCTAGTAATTGCATTCCGCATCGAGAGAGATTAAATAAAAAAACCTATGTGGTATTTTGTCATAAGACCAGACAGTGCTTGTGTTGGGTAACAGTGCCTAAATCCTTATAACAGCACATGTTATTACATCAGGAGCACCAGCATGGAAAAAGTAGGAAATGGTTTTGTTGTTCGCACAGTCGAGTCTGACCCTTTGTGACCCCATGGACCACCGCATGCCAGGCTCCCCTGTCCTCTGCCATTCTCCGCAGCCCACACATTGATGCAGCCTATCAAGTCAATGAGGCCATCCAGCCACCTCATCCTCTGCTATCCCCTTCTCCTTTTGCCTTCAATTTTCCCCAGCATCAGGGCCTCCTCCACTGAGTCCTCTCTTCTCATTTGGTGGTCAAAGTACTTGAGCTTCAGCTTCAGTATTTGTCCCTCCAATGAGCAGTCAGGGGTGATTTCCTTCAGGATTGACTGATTTGATCTCCTTGCAGTCCAAGGGACTCTCAGAAGCCGTATTTGGAAGGATTTTGTTTTTTAAAAAAGCAAGTTCATGTGTGAATGATAAGCCTATCTATAGTTACTGGTCAGGATGGCTATGTACAAGAGGTTATATTTCACAGTGAAGGTAAAGGTCACCCTTGTTTGAAAGCCAGCTATATCTGACTCTAGGGTGCGGTGCTCATCTCCATTAACAGCCAAGGAGCCAGCATTATCTGCGTCTGTAGATGTTACCATGATCATGTGGCAGGCATGACTAAATAGCACAGAATGCTGTTTCTCACCTGAACAATACCTGTTTATCTATTTGCAACTGCTTGCTTTTGAACTGCTAGGTTGACAGGAGCTGGGACAGAGACGGAAGCTCACTCCATCATGCAGCACTTGGGTCTTGAACTGCTGATCTTCCAGTTGTCAAGTTCAGCATCTTAACCACTAAGCCACCACAGTCCCTATATTTCACAGTACCACATGCTAAACATTTTAAATGGGAAGAAAATGTTGTTTTTATCTCCCACTTGTGGACTTCCCGAACCATTTGGTTGACCACTATAATAATAATAATAATAATAATAATAATAATAATAATAATAATAATAATAATAATAATAATAATAATAATAATAATAATAATAATAATAATGTGTCAGAAATTATTTGGGTTGAAAGGATTTTTGCTGTAGGAACTCTGGTCGGGGGATGCCCGAATGAGGCTCCTTTCATGTCCCAAAGATCTTTACCACAAATGTGGTCCCTATTTATCTACTTGCAATTTCTTGCTTTCAAACTGATAGGTTGGCAGGAGCTGGAACAGATGACGAGGACTCAATCCGTCATGTAGTACTCGGGTCTCAAACTGCCGACTTGCCAGCCTTCCAGCTAACAAGATGAGCTTCTTAACCACTGAGCCACCACAGCCCTAGTTGACCACTATATGGTCAGATTGCTGGCCTAGATGCTGGCATTTGGTCTACTGTCATGAGTGCTCCTTATGTTCTTGTACATCCTAATCAGCATGCATTGGAATGTTGCTTTCTTGTAACTGTCAGGTTCTTCTCTGTGTTTAGAAAATGACAGTTTCCCTTTCAATGCAATCTATTAGGACTTGGTTTCTCATTTAGTACAGTAACTTTGTGGATGAAACTTACATGTGAAGAGGGCAGGGCTAATGTGCAGTGATGGCTCAAAGGATAGGTGCGTTTGAGCTTGGAGAAAGTTTTTTTTTTTTTGGTCCCAGGTCTTAACCTCTGGTAGTTGGTCAAGTTTATGCCCTCAGATTGTGCAGTTAAGTGTATGTTGTATAACAGAATGAAAAGCCCATTACACATCTAGTGATCTTGGCAAGTCTGGTCTGTTTTCTTGAAATTGTCACTGCAGTGATAGTTTCTGGAGTAGAAGAAACAGAAATGTCTCTTGATAAATATAGTCAGGGAGGTATTATACATTCCACGGAAAGGTACTTGGAAGGCAAAAATCTCATTGCTGGAAACTTTGGACCTTCTTCCTGATGCTGTAGCAGCAAATGTTCAAATGAATATTCCTCCTCAAGCCAAAATTTTATTTATGTGGAATGCTAATAGCTTTAGCTTCCCTTATGAAAGAAGTAACTTAAGTATTTTATGTTTCATTCACGTAATTTTGGTGGTGTGAGTTCTGTTCATTTTTGGTTTATCTAGTGTAAAGGCAATTGTATAGCTTTCTTAATGTAAAAAAACACTTCTTTGTAGGAAGATGAATGAAAGCTATATGGAGATAGCTGGATCTCCACCAGTGCATTAGTTGATGTACATTTACCAGTAAGCCACAGTGGGCCTCAGTTCCTTCGCACGTTCAAAGAAGATCAAGGTGTGCAAGCCTCACATGTAACTCTTTTGTAGTGCTTCAGCAAAAGGCAAATTGCAGTAGTCCAGATGCTGAGTGTAAATTTGCAGGTTCCTTTACCTCTGGCTGCGATGAGCTGATGAGAACTGCAATCTAATGCCTGCAAGGCTGAGCTTTACCCATCCTAGTCTCTATCCTTATTGAAATCTCTTCAGGTAAAGTCAAATCAAAAGCAGAATATAATGGTTTCAGCACTTCTTGTAATAGATACTGCAAATATATGCATACAATTTTAGATGATTAGAATTTTTTAAATTGCTAGTTTTAAATTTTAATGGTTTAGTCTCCAACAAATAAATAAATAACTTCTTGTGACCAGGACAGCGTACTTCAAATCTAGAATGATAGAGGCTTGAATGTGCAATAGAAAAACTTGTAATAGCAATTACACTTATAGCGCTGTTTTGATCAGGCCTGGTATTTAAAAGGAATGTATCATTTATTTATTTATACAGATTTATATCCTACCCTGTAGGTACAAGCACCAGTCAGGGCGGCTTATTAATCAGTGGTGGGCACCAGCAGGTTCACACCAGGTCGCCAGAACCGGTAGCAGAAATTCTGGCTGCCCCGCCCGTCCAAGTTTTGAAATAAAGTACAGTAATACCTCGGACAACGTTCACCTAGGTTAATGCTAAAATCGCATAACATTAAGTAATCTGGGGAGGAGAATTGGATCGAATAACGTTAAGGTCCTATGGGATGGATCGGATAACAACTGCTAAAGCCTGTGCAGTTTCAATGTATCTCTATGGAGCTTTAACGTTATCCGATCCATCCCATAGGATTTTAACATGCATCGGATAACACTAAAAATCGGATACCAAGACTTGTGGAACCAAGTTTTAGCGTTATCCGAGGTATTACTGTACTGTACGTAGTCCTAATTCAGGTGCAACACAGGGCTTTCCCCCTGGCCATGCCCACCACACCACACCCATAGTGTGGTAGTAATTTTTTTTGGAGCCCACCACTGCTTACAATGTATATGTTAATATTTTTAAAATTATCCCAATAAAACCACAAGGAAAAAAACCCAGAGAAAAAAGACCAAATGCCATAAAAATAAATAAATCATAAAACCACAGCAGTCTTCAAATTAAAACACTATCTGTAGCAGTAAAAGGAGGTAATATGAATTTTAAAAGTCCAAGGTCAACATTGCATGTTCTTATGATCTTATAGGCCTTAGAAGGCTTGCTGACATAGGTAGGTCTTAAGTGAACATTTGAGAAGTGTCTGTGATTTCTTCACATACGTTTGTGTGCAACTTCCTTGTGCCTGGGCAACTGTGAAAAAATAGATTGTGCTACAGCATAACACTCCGTGTCTTCCTCTGTGATGCAGTAAAAGCATTTAAATCACCACATGGCATGAAGTACAGTATTTCTCTTTTGTCCCTGATGTACAGTGTTAAAGGTCCTTTCAGGGCAGGGATGTTTAATAGATCCAAGTCAGGGAAGAAGCTGGGTCCCTAACGGTCTCCATGATGACAAATTACTGATCTGGCTCATTTTAGATTTAGAACTGGGACTGTTTTCCTCAAAATGTTTCCTTTGTACAGAGTAATGACAGAGCGATGAGCTGTTACTTTCTTGAATGAGAACTCCCAGATCTACTCAGCATCTGGCAGGGAATTGTTCAAAAAAGTTGTGTTTTGTGGGGGTGGGGGAGGAGAGTTGTATGTTATCTCCCATAAAATGGTCTTCATTTACTTAAATGTATAAATACAGAAATCTTATATTTTGTGTAAAATACATTATTATCCAGAAAAGAACCTTTCTGTATGAAGTACAAGGTGTTTTTTATTTATTTTTGCAGCTGTCCTACATTTGCTGATTTTGTTTTGCCAAAAAAGTCCCAAAAGTCCCTTCGCAGACATTCTTCTTGATAGAAAGGTTTTAGGTTAGGCTTATTTTTATTTGATGTATTATCTCCTGACTTCTTATATTTTGGGTATTTTGTCTTTTTTCTTATTTGCTGCTGGTGTTTTCTTGTATCTCTTCTTGGCAGTATGTAAGTCTCTCTCTCTCTCTCTCAATTTTGAAATTTCAGCAAGCAGAAGAAAAAGTTGGAATTGTAGTGCTAAGACTGTTTGGCTGGCCATTCTTAGGCAAGTCTAGACTAAAGCCCCTTTCAGAACATTTTAGGATTTTCATGTGGGTTTGAGGTGGTTACCGTATCTGTAACAACTGAGCCTTTTGTTTGTCCCTTTGACCCCTTTTGGTATGCAATGCGGCTGCTTTTCTGACTGTCTTCATGTGCCACTTGTTTGCTGACAAATGGAACAGCTGTGGGATCTCTCCCTTGTTTAGGGTGTGTGGCTAGAATGTCCTTTAGCAGGTGTATGAAAGGGGCAAGTTCTCTTAAGGCTATGGAGCGGCAGTCTTACCTCAGTAGGCTTAGCCTAGCTAGTCCTATTCTTTTACCTGTCTATTTTTCCTTTTCTCTCCCCCCACCCTGCATACAAACTGCTGTTGGGACTGCAGTGGCTTAGTGGTTAAGACGCTGAACTTGTCAAATGGAAGGTTGGCAGGTCAACAGTCCAAAAAACCGAATGCTGCACAACGGAGAGAGCTCCTGTTGTCTGTCCCAACTCCTGCCAAGCTAGCAGTTCGAAAACAAGAAATTGCAAGTAGATAGATAGGTACCGCTTTGGCAGGAAAGGTAACAGCGTTCTGTGCCTGCCACATGGCCACAGAAACATCTGCAGAGGCAGACAGTGGCAACATTTTGGTTGTAAATGGAGATGAGCACCCCACCTTAGAGTCAGATGTGATTGGCTTTCCAGCAAGGGAGACCTTTACCTTTACCTAAACTGCTGTTGCCTTCTGATACAATGGCTTTATTGAATGGCTTTCCTGATAGCACGTAGCACATACTTCACATCTGTGTTCATGCTCCCTGCTGCAAAGTGTGGAAAGAAGCAGAAAGTGTGCGTAGCTAGGAAAGAACTGGTATGCAGCCATGCTTAGCACAACTGTAGTGCAAAGGGATCAGAGCTCTAATGTGCTATTTCCTTTAGCCTTGGTCACTTCCCCTTTGGGTATTTTGCCCAGATCCCCCCTTCTTTCACATACATTCTCTGATTAACCTTTCTTTTCAGCCTCTTGATTCACAGTAGGGACCTTAGAGTGGAACTTGGAAGCTTGTTTTCCTGGGGGAGGGGGTTGCCTGTAATCCAGGCAGGTTGGCCCCTTCCAAAGCAGTGTTCTGTGATTATTGCTCTAAAAGTTATTCCAGGGATTGGTGTGCCATTTAGCAGAGGACTCACTGGAAGAAGAGAGGACTCACTTGAGAAGCCCTTGATGCTAGGAAAGATTGAAGGCAAAAGGAGAAGGGGGCAGTGGAGAATGAGGTGGATTGATGGAATCATTGATGCGATGGGCGTAGATCTGTGTGGGCTGCGGAGGATGGCAGAGGACAGAGGAGCCTGGCATGCAATGGCCCATGAGGTTGCAAAGGGTCAGACTCGACTGTGCAACTGAATAACAACAACCTTCATATTCCCTTGACACCTGATGGGGTAAAAGAGGAAGCAAAGGAAAAGAACTTTGATATACAGTAAAACACCGGATAACGCTAAAACTTGGTTCCACATCATTTTTAGTGTTATCCGATCCATGTTAAAATCCTATGGGGTGGATCGGATAACGTTAAAGCTCCATAGAGATACATTGTAACCGCACAGGCTTTAGCGGTTGTTATCCGAACCATCCCATAGGACCTTAACGTTATTCGATCCAATTCTCCTCCCCAGATTACTTACCGTTATGCGATTTTAGCGTTATCCAAGGTAAACGTTATCTGAGGTATTACTGTACTTTGTTAATATACAGACAGACTCTCAGGTTCTACGTATGGCTCAATCATGGACAATGGAGGCTGTAGTCCATCTGCATCTGGAAGCCAGGGGCTTGTGATACCTGTTTTAAAGGTTCATGTAACCTATTAAAGGTAAAGATTACTTTTTCTCAAAAGCCAGTTGTATCTGACTCTAGGGTTCAGTGCTCATCTCTGTTTATAGTAAAAAAGAGCCAGCACTGTCTGCATTTGTAGACGTTTCCATGGACATGTGGCAGGCATGACTAGACACCAGAGTGCATGGAACACTGTTTACCTTCCCACTGAAGTGGTCCCTATTTATCTACTTGCAGTTTCTTGCTTTTGAACTGCTAGGTTGGCAGGAGCTAGGACAGACAAACTCCTAGGGAGCTCACTCTGTCATGCAGCACTCAGGTCCCAGACTGCTGACCTGCCTACCTTCCATTCATCAGATTCAGCATCCTAATTCCTAAGCCACTGCAGCCCCCTTTGTAACCTAATGTAGTGCCTATTTAGATAAGCCCTCTTCAGCACCTTCTGTGTACAAGCCTGGATGTTTAAATTGGTCTTTAGCAGAATTGATAAGCTTTTTTAAAAACAAATTTCCACCTTTACACTTGTAGAAACATTGGCTGAAATCCTGCTCCTTGTCGAGTGGCTGTGCTGCTGGACTATATTTTAATTGTGCACTTTATAAACCTAGTGATGTTACTGTAGCAGTTCTGTGCATAAATTGGGTTATAAAATCAGGCATGTGGGACTTATAACTCCATTGTCCCTAGCTAGTAGACCCAATGGTCAGATTGAGGGGGACAATATATAAAATGTATAGTCACAATATGTTAAATTAGATTGTAGCCATGGTATAAAATACAGTAAAACTCTGCTTTATGGGGGATTTATGGGGGGGATTTATGGGGGGGATTCATTCCATAGCTTTTCCCCTAATATGTTTTTTCCATAAAATGAAGCAACTCCCATAGGAATGCATTAAAAAAAGAAAACATCCCTCCAAAAATAATAGTTTTTTTTAAAAAACCTAAAACACAGTAAAAGATAAATGAAGAAGATAAGCTTCCTACCTTTTCCACCATTTGAGAAATGTGGGAAATCACATTCCGTAAAATGGGATGCGTTTTCACCAAATTTCCTTTTTGTAAAATGAGTTTTCCGTAAAATGAGGCTTCCGTAAAACGGGATTTTACTGTATAGTGAAATCAAAATAATGGTGATATGTGTAAGTAATCAGAGTGTTTTGATGTAAGTAAGCAGTGACTTGTGGTTGCAACACCGCATTTGTAAAGAAAAAGAGGGAGTTCTGGCTGAAAAACAACTTGACCACCGGAAATGACTCAAGGTGTTGAAAGCAGAACAGACAGGTATATAAAACCCTCATTTTTAAAGAAAGGGGGGGGGGATTCCAGATAATGGGATCCTTTTTGGTACATGCCTCTGTCTTTCCTCCCTTCATCATATAAGGCATTGTTTCCTTTGGTTTTTGGACTTTGTATATTGTATATTGTATTGTATATTTCAACTTATATGCCGCCCCATTCGCACAACGACTCTGGGCGGCTCACAGAGGAAACAGTTACAATTCCATAGCAAAATTCCATAGCATAAAAAACAATTACATATATCACATAGCAAATTACAAATATCACATAGCAAGAATAGCATCACAAAACATATCCAAATACATCCCAAAAATCTCCAGTAACAATTACAAATTACAAAACATCAGGACATCCTAAAAAATACATCAGAGATACTATAATATAACACCTTCTTATTGCCAAGTTGCAGTCTATTCCCAATGGAATTTCTGCCGCGCTCCGGGGCGGGAGTGAAGTTCTTATGTCGGCACCCGCCCCACACAATTCCCAGAAGTCTAAATCAATTCCCCAAAGCCAATGTACTGACTTAGGCTTCTGGGAATTGAAGTCCACCAGTGTTCTGCAGAACATAGTTTGGGAAACGCTAAGACTTGGTTCCACAAGTCTTGGTGTTATCCGATTTTTAGTGTTATCCGATGCATGTTAAAATCCTATGGGATGGATCGGATAACGTTAAAGCTCCATAGAGATACATTGTAACCGCACAGGCTTTAGCGGTTGTTATCCGATCCATCCCATAGGACCTTAACGTTATTCGATCCTATTCTCCTCCCCAGATTACTTAACATTATGTGATTTTAGCGTTATCCGAGGTAAACGTTATCTGAGGTATTCCTGTATTGTATTGTACTTTGATTATTTTAGATAAGTCTGATATTTTAGATGTTTTATTTTGATGCTGTTTAACTTTTGCATGCAATAAAAACTATATTCTGACGTATTTTATATTTGTGCCGGGGAGTCGTTATCAGCAGTTACAGGGAAGTTGGTAAATTTCTTTGACAAGATCATGCTGAACCTTCTGGTCATCAAGCTCAGTCTTAACCACTAAGCTACTGCAGCCCCAAAGTTTAAAGAGATCCATACAGAACAGACATTCCTGGAAAAGATGGTGCATTGTCAACAGTTTGGATGCTGTGGGACAAGCCGTAGAGACACTGTATTTCACAAAATATTGGGGAACTGTGTTGTGTTATTTACTTGTGTCTAGGATCTTAGGTGGGGAGGATCCGTGAAACCTTTGGGGTAAAGCTTGTGTTTGCACCAACACTTATTTTTTCTCTCATAATCCCCTGCTGTTATCAATAGGATTAGGTTATGTCCACACTGTGTTGTGTATCTTCTCTTGATTATGCCTGCTTCATGTGTGTTGAATAGGTTTTTTTGTCTGTGCACATGTGCAGGGTGTAAATGAAGAAGAATGTTTTCTACCCAAGTCTGAAAATGATGGGAAGCTGTAAACCTCATTCTTCTTCCATGTCTAGGCCAGGCATAAAACTGCCAAAATGAAGACACATTTGGGTGTGTTTATTCTGCAGTTCCTTTCTCTCGGCTTAGTGTGAGAAAGATTAGCTGGCAACACAAGGTTGCCATTACCAGGGAACGCCCAGTTGTAGTTAAAAAAATACCATAATCTTCAAGGAGGCTTTTTCTGTGTATCCCTTAAACCTCATTGAAGTAATATTTAAAATGCTAAACATAAGAAATCTTTTTTTATTATTTTCTTTCAACCAAAAAAACAACAAAAAACCCAACAATACTAAAAAGAAAAAATACCATATACAATACAATACACAAATTAAAATAAAATACAAATTAAAATAAAATAAATGTGCACACATCACCTGGGGACATTCCAAATTGTTCATAAAATCCACATACAGAAATACCCCGGATAACGCGAGTACCGTATAGCGCGAAAACCACATAACGTTACAAGATTTTCGGGGGGGGGGGAATCTTGTATCGAATAACACGATTTTTAACGTTATCCGGAACAAGTGTATGCGTGTGGGGGGGGGGGGAGTTGGATTGGGTAGAACATCTACCCAATCCAACCCCCCCCCAGCGCCCGCCCCCACGATGTTTGGAAAGGGTACGGGGATCCTTACCCTTTTGAAACTTCCGGCGAGTGGCGCACGTCGGTGGGGGTTAGCGCAGGATACGGAGGTCACCCCGTATCCTGCGCTAACCCCCACCGACGTGCGCGCGTCTCAAGCCACCCGATGTTCCGAAAGGGTAAGGATCCTTACCCTTTCGAAACTTCGTGCGAGTGGTGCGTGTCAGTGGGGGTTAGCACAGGATACGGGGGAGACCTCCGTATCCTGCCCTAACCCCCACCGACGCACACGTTCCTGCAAGCCACCCAATGTTCCAAAAGGGTAAGGATCCTTACCCTTTCGGAACATCGGGAGAGGAGAGGTGCCTCTCTGCGAGGTCTCCCCAGCCTCGTAGTGGCTCGCTGCGAGGCCAGGGAGATCCGGGCGAGGAGAGGCGCCTCTCCGCGGGGTCTTCCCGGCTCGGGAAAGAGGCGGCTTGGCCGAAATTCCCTCCCCCTGCGCGGGGGTGAGGATTTCGACCAAGCCGCCTCTTTCCCGGGCTCGCTATAGCAACTAGGATCGCACGTCAAGGCAATTGCCTTGACGTGCAATCCCCGTTTCGCTCGCCTAAACAAGGGTTGGCTTTTCCGAATTCCCTCCTCCCCCGGGGGAGGGGGAAATTCGGAAATGCCGAACCTTGTTTAGGTGCTTTGCGATGGGAGTTTGGGTGCTGGGTTGAACGGGTGGGCGCTTGTTCAACCCGGCACCCAAACTCCCATCGCAAAGCACCTAAACGGGGATCGCACTTCAAGGCAATGGATCAAAGCGGGGGGAGCCACCCCCGCTTTGATCCCTTGCCTTGACGTGCGATCCCCGTTGCTATACCTGTTTGGTAGAAGAGGCTCCCGCTGGCGCAACCCCCCCCCCCCGCTTTGATCCATTGCCTTGATGTGCGATCCTCGTTGCTATAGCGAGCCAGGAAAAGTGGCCAAGAGCGGCAATTTCAGCCAAGCCGCCACTTTCCCGGGCTCGCTATAGCAACGAGGATCGCACGTCAAGGCAATGGATCAAAGCGGGGGGTGGCTCCCCCCGCTTTGATCCATTGCCTTGATGTGCGATCCCCATTTCACGCGCCTGGGCAAGGGTCGGCTTTTCCGAATTCCCCCCTCCCCCGGGGAGGGGGGAATTCGGAAAAGCTGACCCTTGCCCAGGTGCGCGAAACGGAGATCGCATGTTAAGGTAAGAGATCAAAGTGGGGGGTGGCACCCCCCGCTTTGATCCCTTGCCTTGACGTGCGATCCCCGTTGCTATACCCGTTTGGTAGAAGAGGCTCCCGCTGGCGCGCCTTTTCGCGCGCGTGCGAGCGCCTCTTCTCAGGTTTTTTTAGCATTGTTCGATGTATACCCCGGACAACGCTAAAAAACGGACAATGTCATGACTTGTGGAACCATGTCATAATGTTATCCGGGGTACTAGTGTAGTTTTCTTTTTTTTCTTTCTTGACAACTCACCTCTTATTTCCAAAAACTAAACATAAGAATTCTGTGATTGCTATACTTGAGTGGTGTAAGCAAGTCTACTGCACTTTCTCGCCCTTTCCGTCTTCCATCTTCTGGTTATCGTTGTTTTTTGCAGTTTCTGCCTTTTCCACAACCATTTTCCCATCCCTAATTTCTGGTTGTGGATACTAGTACCCCGTCCACAAAAACAAACTATGCCAAAGAAGGCCAATACAAGTGGGCACTGACACAGAACCTTTGAAAGAGGCAGAAGGCAGAAACCTGGCAAACTAAAGGGCTATGAATGGCAGAGAAGTGTTTGCCAACCTCTGGAGAACAGATGTTTCACGTAATGCTTTTTTAGATCCTAGGCTTAGTCTGGAAGCCAGGATGCTTGTGATACCTGCTTTAAAGGTTCATGTAACCTAGGTAAAGCTAAAGATCACGCTTGCTCAAAAGCCGGTTGTACCTGACTCTAGGGTTCAGTGCTCATCTCTGTTTATACCTAAAGAGCCAACACTGTCTGCATTTGCAGACATTTCCGTAGACATGTGGCAGGCATGACTAGACACCGGAGTGCATGGAACACTGTTTACCTTCCCACCTAAGTGGTCCCTATTTATCTACTTGCAATTTCTTGCTTTTGAACGGCTAGGTTGGCAGGAGCTCGGACAGGGACGGGAGCTTACTCTGTCATGCAGTACTTGGATCTTGAACTGCTGTCCTACTGACCTTCCAGACCTTCCAGTCTTCAAGTTCAGCATCTTAACCACTAAGCTGGCTCAGTAAAGTTTTGTTTTCATTGTTATGTCAGCTGCTCAGAGGAGCAGGGAATAAATTAATTTTGCTTTTAGTAATAGGAGAAATTGTAGTAAAGAAAATATATAAGTAGGTTGACCATGGCTTCTTTAGAAGTGAGGCTAAAACTTTTATATTCCAGGGAACTAAATACAGTCAAACCTCGCATAAAGAGTGTTTCGCTTAAAGAGTAACTTGCTTAAAGAGCAGAATTTTCTCTAAATGGTTGCTTCGCTTAACAAATAAAACCAATCAAAAACTCGCTTAACAAATAAATTGGGGTTCTCAATCCCCCCACAATTGGTCATTTACAATGGTGTTTCGCTTAAAGAGCAAACTCGCTTAAAGAGCAATCCTGTGGAACGCATTATGCTCTATAAGCGAGGTACAATTGTACAGTGGCTCAAGTGGCTAAGATGTTGACTGGAAGGCGGGAGGTCAGCAGTTTGATTCCCGAGTACCGCAGGACAGAATGAGCTCCTGTCTTTGTCCTAGCTCCTGCCAACCTACCGGTAGCAGTTTGAAAGCAAGAAATTGCAAATAGATAAATAGAGACCACTTCGGTGGGAAGGTAAATTTGTGTTCTGTGTGCGCTAGTGTCTAGTCATGCCTGCCACATGATCACAGAAACAGAAGCAGAAGCGCTGGCTCTTCAGCTTTGAAACAGAGATGAGCACTGAACCCTAGAGTTGGATACAACTAAACCAGGGTTCCCATACTTTTTGCGCCACAGGCCAGTCATGTGGTTGAGCAGGCTGGTCACACGGTTCCTCCTGTAAAATGCATCCACGACTGTAATAAACGCATTTACATCAGCCAAGGGTGCATTTACGGCAGCATTTACAGCAGCTGCAGCCGCGTTTACGCATACTTGGGCGCATTTTAAGGCTGTCGTAAGTAGTTCTGGTAGCGGTGAGGGTGGCGGCGGGCCACATGAAATTGTGTTGCAGGCTGGGTCTGGCCCACGGGCCATAGTTTGACCAATCCTGGACTAGACTTACTTAATGTTGTGTTTTTATATGTAGGTTGGTTGCATTTTTTTCTTAGTTGCTTATATCACACCTAATCACCCCAGCTAAGCACGTGTTGCATTTCACGCTATACAACAGCTAGTATGTTGGTTTCCATGTAAAATTGGTAGATTACCAAGAACCCATCATCTTCCTAGATAAATGATGAAGAGCTAATGACAATTCCATTGCCATGCCAGCTGGCTTCAGATCATATTTGGAAAGCACATGGTTGAGGAAGCCTGGAGCAGGATCAGGAAAACTAAATTCCAAATCTTAATCTCTGCTCAGCTGAGCCTGAAGCTCACTGAGTAACTCTTACCTGATTGGCCTACCTTCCAGGGTTGTTGTGATAAGAAAAGGGGAATCGAGAGGATTGTATTGCATCCCAGAGCTTCCTGGAAGCAAGGTAAAGTGTGTGTGGGGGGATGCATAGAATGAAATACAGTCAAACCTCGCATAAAGAGCACCTCGCTTAGAGTAACTTGCTTAAAGAGCAGAATGTTCTCTGAATGTTCGCTTCACTTAATAAATAAAACCGACCAAAAACTCGCTTAACAAATAAATTGGGGTTCGCACACACACCCCCAAGTCACAATTGGTCATTTACAATGATGTTTCGCTTAAAGAGCAAACTCACTTAAAGAGCAATTTGTGGAACACATTATGCTCTTTAAGCAAGGTACAACTGTAAATTGCACTTCACAGGAGTAGTGCAATTGAGTCATTGTTCCATGTCCATTTGTAGTTTTGGTCTGGTGTTCAAATACTAGCCAGTTGCACATACAGTACATGCTTGTACTTGTGGCCTGTATCTGTAACCATAAGAGTAGTCTGTTCTTGTCTTTTCCTGAGGGGAGGCAGGTCTACTCTAGTGGGAAGGTGTCTGTAGTTGAGAGAATGGAAAGTTAATTGGCCCAAGCATGCACTGTTATCACATGCTCTCATCACAGTTCCATCTACACAAATCTTCATGCCAGGGCTAGACAGAAATCAGGGGCCGGCGTCTGCCGGCTTTCACTCTCCTCCCTTACTCCCTCCACTTGTCCCCTTGATGCCGCAAGAAAGGGTGGTCTGGATTGGCTGCCTCTGTCCAAAATGGACTGCCTTTCCTTTTTTAGACGTTAGTTGAGCTGTGAATTCCTTGTTTTTGGCAGAGTGTCAGATCAGGAGCCTGGAGAAGCACATGGGAGTGACAGACTTGCCAGTCCGCATGGTGTGTGTGTGTGTGGAGTAGGAACAACGTCAGGACTTTAACCCTTTCTAGGAAGGGAAAGTGTTGAGTGGCTGTGAGTAGTTTCTTCTTCCATTTCTAGGTTGGGTGAGTTTGTTCTGCAGTTCCCTTCGCCGGACCTAGTGTGAGAAAGATTAGCTGGCAACACAAGGTGGCCGTTACCAGGGCACGCCTGACTGGTTCAAGAATACCACACTCTTCGAGGAGGCTCTTTCTGTGAAGAGATAAAAGACTGACAAGCCAAGTATTTCAGGCCCTTTGGGCAGTTTTCACTCCTCTCCTGTTACCTTCTCATGTTTGAATGAATGGCTGCTATTCCCTAACATGAGAGAATCCAAGCTGATCTAAGGCCAAAACTAGGAAAATTTACTTTTTTAAACTGTGTCTCCCCAAACCTTCTTGACTCTTCCAAGGCATCTTGCTACCTGAAGTGGGAATCAAGATGGCATCACTCTTTGCTGTCCTCTGTAGTTCTGCTTACGAAGGTAAACCAGACTGTTAGCTGAATTTTATTTTGACACTAGTGATAGGGAAGTGACTTAAGCTATGCCAGACTGGGCATGATTGAAAATGAGAATGTGAACATGCATGTGCCGAAAACTGGGGACTTTGTTTCCAAAATTCTTCCAATTCAATAACCTCAATATTTGACATCATAATAAGACCAGGACTGCAGTGGCTCAAGTGACTAAGACCCTGACTGGAAGGTGGCAGGTCAGTAGTTCAATACCCGAATACTGCAGGATGGAATGAGCTCCCGTTTTTGTCCCAGCTCCTGCCAACCTAGCAGTTTGTAAGCAAGAAATTGCAAGCAGATAAATAGGGACCCCTTCGGTGGGAAGGTAAACAGCGTTCTGTGCGCTCTGGTGTCTAGTCATGCTTGTCACATGACCATGAAAACGTCTGCAGAAGCAGACAGTGATGGCTCTTCGGCTATGAAACAGATGAGCACTGAACCCTAGAGTCATATACGACTGGGTGACTTTTACCTTTAAGACCAGGAGAAATAGGAACAACTGTCATATCATTGCTTCTTGGCAAAGCTTGGAAATGGACCTTTTTTGAAGTAAAATTCTGAGACTCTCAAAGCAAAAGCTGCTTTTCGTTTTGATAACACCCGGAATCCCCAGTTAGGATATCTGTTACTTTTTGGGACAAATCCCAGAAACCCGTAGTCCAGTGTTTCTCAACCTTGGGTCCCCAGATGTTCTTAGACTTCAATTCCCAGAAGCACTTATCAGCAGGTATACAACACAGCCAGTGGCAAAGGCTTCTGGGAGCTGTAGTCCAAGAATATCTTGTGCCCCAAGGTTGAGAACCATTGCCCTAGTCAGTGTGGCCAACTTGTTCAATGCTCCTTCTGAGGAAGGAGGCGAGTGTGACATTTCTAGCAAAGTTTTGTGGCTCTGGGGCTGTATCACTAATCTAAAAAGAAACCTTTTGAGGCTGTCCTGTCATCAGTTTCTCTTTGGAAGAGCCCAGCTAATTTACAGTTGGTCAATGTTGCTGCTGGAGTTTGACTGAAATCTCCTTTACATTGTGGTCCCAATCCACATGTCAGGCAGTGACTCCCCCTACCTCTGTGCCAACAGGGTCATTGGTTGGAGGAAGGAGCAGCATGCTGTTCAACACAGGACGCAAATGCCACAGACCAGAATCCCACTGGTTCTGAAGATCAGGTGAATTGGGGAAACTGGGGGAAGCCCATCCCATTCTACAGGTTGTCTACTTTTTACTTCAAAAGAATGCTGTGATCCTTCAAGTCTGGTTGACTGTGGGAAGCTCTACAGCTTGCTCCCTCAGCGACTCCAGACTGTTCCCTTGTCTTCTTGCCTACCTGTTTGCTCTGCTCTAGATATTTCCATCTTTCCAGCCTTGGGGGAACTTGACCTTAAAAGCACTAGGCATAATTGCTTGAATTGATTTTTCTTGGTTTCTGTTGCTTTTTCCTCCTTCCTCCATAAACTGTTTTTGAGATTAATTTGGACACCAGTGTGTGACCTCTCAAAAGAGGGTCTCTTGGGCACAACTGTTTTATGATGAGTAGAAGACCTGGTTAAATCTGGCCAGGTTATCCTGCTATGGTAATAGAGTAGACCATACTGCCAGCAAATCAATGCTGAGTGTCAGCTGGTGGTTAACTAACCTGACCACCCTGAGGACTAATAGCTTGGGTGGCAAAGTCCTCGGGGAAGGGTATTGGTCCCCAAGTGGATTAAATCCCACTTGAATCCGTCTTGATGGAGGGCAGCAGCTTCATCAATACTGGCCTGGGGCTGATGGGGACTTTGGGTGCCAAAAGTTCTCAAGACCAGAAAATGACGCGTGGAACTGGATCAGTGGTATGAGGGTCATGCTGTGATGCAGATGGCAGATGAAGGGGCATTGTATTATATTCACAGGACAGTCCTCATGGCTGATTGCCATGAGGATTGCCAATATTCAGATTTGGATACGGCAGAACAACAAGAAGAACACATGTGGCTTTTCAGATTTTGCTGAGAAGCCAAGTCCCATCAGAATTAGTTGGCATGGGTTAATCAGGGATGAGGAGCAATGTAAATCCAACAACATCTGGAGGGCCACACATTCTCCATTCCTGTCCTAAGAGTCCACATGACTGTCCTTATATTTTCCTATGAGATTTAGATGATGGAGGGCAGAGAGAAGAGAATGGGTGTGCTTTGATTCTGTGAAGTGGGATGAAGTTTGACTTACCTCTTCTCACTTTGCCTTTTTCTTGCAGGACTCACTGAAACCTGCATTTACGGTCACCAACTTGCCAGGGACAACGTCAACAATCCAGACAGCACCCACCACCTCCACCTCCATGCAGATCAGCAGTGGACCCACATTTCCTATCACCAACTACCTAGCACCCGTCTCTGCCAGTGTCAGCCCCAACACGGTCACCAGTGCCAATGGGACAGTGCTGAAGACCACTGGAACCAGTGCTGTAACCTCTGGAGGCTTAATGCAGATACCCACTGGCTTTGCCCTCATGTCAGGTCAGTTTCTCTCTGATCAGCTCAAGCTATTTCTACCTTCTCTCTGTAGTTTTTGCTGAATAGTTGCTTGAATAGGTTTGATTCAGAAGGCATCTTGGTCAAGGGCAGGTTTATCTTAAAAGGTTAGCTTGAGTGGTGAACTCTGGGGAGTGTATGATGTTTCAGGAGGCTCTAACAATGCTATTTCTGCTGCCAGCCCACTGGATCCTTATAGTTTTTGGAATAGTAGCCGTGTTAGTCTGTGGTTCAGGCATATCAGAAAACAAAAACAAAAAAAAAGTAATAAAAAAATACTATAGCACTTTAAAGACTAACCACTATATTTTTATTGTTAGCTTTCATTGATCAAGTCCACTTTTTCAGACAAGGAGCAAAACTTACAGGCATGGCTTATATATACCAAATGCAGGTGTTAAAAGGAGAAGGGTTTACTCAAACAGAATGACAGACAAGCAAGCATAACAATACAGCTTCCTACAGCTATCAGTAACAATAGATTATTTAGATTAGTTTTAAATGTTTCCCTTTCAATCTCAAAAATATCTGGTTTCTGATTTAACCTCTCACTTGTTTACTGCCACCTGTCCATTTCCTGTTCTGCTCAAGTTGTAAAAGAGAATTGGCAGGAAGGTTGTATAATACACAAAAATATAATATATAAAATATCTATCAGCATATAGCAATCTGTGTTTCAAATTTAATAATGTCCCAGAAACCCTTGGCTAATATTTAAGCCTCTGAGATGGGTGTCCAACAGATAGATGTATTTTATTTCTGCTGTCTCTCTTTCGATCATAGTCTTATAATTTTTCTGTTCCAGAATTGTAACTTTCAGGTCTTGGATAGAGTGTCCAGGTAGATTGAAGTGGTTTGAGACAGGTTTCTCTGTGTTGCCATTCCGGATGTCTGATTTGTGTGTCCATTAATTATTTTGCGTAAAGATTGTCCCGTTTGTCCTGCATAAAGCACAGGAGGACATTTTTGGCAAGAGATAGCATAAATCACATTGGCAGAAGCACAAGTAAAACTGCCTTTAATGTTGTGTGTGGTCCCGTTGGGTGCAGTAATACTGCTTCCAGAGGAAATGTGGGGACATAGTTGACATCTGGGTTTGCAGAAGGGTATAGTTCCCATCTCTGTTTCAATTTTGTATAGTCTGTTGTGCGTCAATAGTTGTTTGAGATTGGAAGGTTGTCTATAAGCAAGTAGGGATCTGTCACCAAGGGCTTTGGAAAGCGAAGCACTCTTATCTAAGATGAGTTGGAGAACCCTCATTATGCATGTGAGGGGTTTAAGTTGAGGGCTGAAAGTGACAACCAGTGGTGTTCGGTTGCTTTCCTTTCTGGGCCTGTCTTGTAGTAGATCACTCCTGGGTATTCGTCTACCCCGGTTGATTTGTTCTTAGCCATATTGGATGGGTACTGTAGTTTGAGAAATGTATTTTGTAACTCTTTGAGCTTGGCATCCCTGTCATGTGGGTCTGAGCAAATGTGATTGCATCTGAGGGCTTGGCTGAAGACAGTTGATTTTGTTGTGTGTTCTGGATGGAAGTTGGAGGCATGCAGGTAGGTACATCTTTCCATGGGTTTGTGATATAGTGTGGTACTATGATGTCCTATTTGTAGTTTCACAGTGGTGTCCAAGAAATTTACAATGAAATCTACCTCCAGATCAATGGAACTGCCATGGGTACTCACATGGCTCCACAGTATGCTAATATATTCATGGCTGATCTAGAACAATGTTATCTTGACTGCTGTACCTACAAACTGCTTGTCTATTTGAGGTATATTGATGACATATTTTTGATCTGGATGCATGGAAAAGAAACCCTAGAGAAATTCCACCAAGTCTTCAATAATTTTCATCCCAATGTTAAACTCATTTTGGACCAGTCTACACAAAAAGTAAATTTCCTGGACACCACTGTGAAACTACAAAATGTCCTTGGCGACAGACTCCTACTTGCTTATAGACAACCCTCCAAACTCAAACAACTATTGACACTATATTTCTATTGTTAGCTTTCGTGGATCAGGCCACTTCTTCAGATAAGGAGTAAAACTTACAGGCATGGTTTGTATATAAACCATGCCTGTAAGTTTTACTCCTTATCTGAAGAAGTGGACCTGATCCACGAAAGCTAACAATAGAAATATAGTGGTTAGTCTTCAAAGTGCTACAGTATTTTAATTTTATTACTTGTTTGTTTTTGTTTTCTGATAGGTGTGGATCCTTATAGGAAGTATTTTTGTTGTTGTTCAGTCGCACAGTCGATTCTGACCCTCTGCGACCCCATGGACCATTGTCCGCCAGGCACTTCTGTCCTCCACCATCCTCCTCAACTCGCTCAGTTCTGTGCCCATTGTCTCTACAATACCATCTAACCATCTCATTTTTGGCCGCCCCTTCTTCTTTTGCCCTCCACCTTTCCCAGCATCAAGGCCTTCTCAAGCAATTCCTCTCTTCTCATTTGATGTCCAAAGTACCTTAGCTTCATCTTTACAATTTGACTTTCCAAGGAGCATTCTGGGTTGATTTCTTCTAGGATTGACCTATTTGTTCTCTTTGCTGTCCAGGGGACCCTCAAAACTCTCCTCCAACACCACATCCCAAAGGCATCTATTCTTCTGCGCTCAGCTTTCCTAATGGTCCAGCTCTCACATCCATACATTGCCACAGGGAATAACATTGCTTTGACAATACGAATTTTTGTTTTCAATATGATGTCTCTACTTTTCATTATGCTCCCCAGGTTTCTCATCGCTTGCCTCCCAAGAATCAGCTGCCTTTTTATTTCATGGCTGCAATCACCGTCTGCAGTGAGTTTTGATCCCAAGAAAGTAAAATGTGTCACTGCTTCTACTTCTTCCCCATCTATTTGCCAGGGACTGACTGATAGGGCCTGTTGCCATGATTTTGGTTTTCTTTATATTGAGTCTCAAGACAGCTTTTTCACTCTCTTCTTTCAACCTAAGCAAGAGCTTCTTTAGGTCTTCTTCACTTTCTGCCATTAGGATGGTATCATCTGCATATCTCAAATTGTTGATGTTTCTCCCAGCAATTTTGATCCCAAATTGCGATTCCTCCATCCCTGCATTGCGCATTATGTGCTCTGTGTATAAGTTGAATAAGCAGGGTGACAAAATGCAGCCTTGTCTTACTCCTTTTCCTATTCCAAACCACTCTGTCATTCCGTATTGTGTCCTAACTGTTGCTTCTTGATTCATGTACAGATTTCTCATGAGGCATATAAGATCTTCCTAAATTTTTGTTAAGCAGCTGCACAGCAACGTGGGGTAGGTTTTAAGCAATTTTCTGTTATGTTTCCCAGTTGACCCCTTTTTAGCCCAATTAATAAACACACTTGGACCAGATACGTGAAAGAAAGAAAAATAGCATTTACTCACAAAATGAGGTCAGAAGATACATGTGTTCTGGAGTCTTGGTGAAGCTGATTTAGAAAGAAGTAAAGTCTTTCTTCCAGTCATGTGGCTTGGAAGATGGAGGAGCTCAAAAGGACATCTTTCCTCTTCAAAAGGCAGAAAGCAAGAGAGAAGGTCAGAGCAAAACAAAGTTCTTAAGATATGCAAATAGGGTCAGGTGATTTCTGAGGCAGGAAAGAACCTTTCTATTTGTAGTTCTCCTTCATGTTGTTTGTGAATGAACACTTATGTGTTCTGTGCTTGCACGGGAGCTATTTTCGGAGCTGTAAAGCTAATTGGATGAAAAGGTTCAAAGTTAGGCCTGCCCACCATCTCCACCGACCCTTGGCGCTATTTCGCGCCTCTCTCCTCAGTTCTCTTTTTTTCACTGGAGCAGCATGAGCCTAAATCAAGAGCTTATGTAATTTTTCCCTTGCTAACCGAATTGTTCAGAAAGCATTACATTTAAGATTTTTTTTCTGGACCAAGAAGGGTTTCCCCCTTTTTGGTCCTCCACATTCTGCGAGGGGTCTTCCTCTCGTGGCTGAAAAAAGAAAGAGAGACAATTTTTCTCCTCTCTCTGAGACTTCGCTATATTTTCACCCTTGGAGGATCTTTGCCTCTTGGGTTCCTCATCCAGCCCTTCCTGCCGTTGGATGGCCTCAATAGTGGCTTTCAAGAATTTTTCCTCTTGCAACGCCAAAATCCCGAGCACAGACAACCATGACAAGTGCTTAATCTGCTTAGGTGAAGACCATCCGGTCCACACGTGTGCAGCCTGTAAGAAGTTTCCCCGCATGGTTTTGAAGAACATTGCATCAACAATACCATCTGCTGCCCCCTTCTTCTTTTGCCTTCCACCTTTCTCAGCATCAAGGCTTTCTCAAGTGAATCCTCTCTTCTCATTTGATGCCCAAAGTACTTTAACTTTATCTTCAATATCTGACCTTCTAAGGAGCAGTCGAGGTTGATTTCTTCTAAGATTGACGTATTTGTTTTCTTTGCTGTCCAGGGTATTCTCAAAATTCTCCTCCAGCACCACATATCAAAGGCATCTATTCTTCTGTGCTCAGTTTTCATCATGGTCCAGTTCTCACAACCCTACATTACTACCTGAAATACCACTGCTTTGACTATGCAGACTTTTGTTTGCAAGGTGATGCCTCTACTTATAACTATGTTCCCCAATTTCACATAGCTTGCCTCCCAAGAATCAGTTGCCTTTTTATTTCATGGCTGCAATCACCATCTGCAAAGATATTTGATCCTAAGAAAGCAAAATTTGTCACTGCTTCTACTTCTTCCTCATCTATTTTCCAGGAACTGATAGGACCTGTTGCCATTACAGTAAAACCTTGGATAAGGCTAAAACTTGGTTTCACAAGTCTTGGTGTTATCCGATTTTTAGTGTTATCCGATGCATGTTAAAATCCTATGGGATGCATCGGATAACGTTAAAGCTCCATAGAGATACATTGTAACCGCACAGGCTTTAGTGGTTCTTAGCTGATGCATCCCATAGAACCTTAATGTTATTCGATGTTATTCGATGTAATTCTGCCCCCAGATTACTTAACGTTATGCGATTTTAGCGTTATCTGAGGTAAACGTTATCCAAGGTATTACTGTATCTTGGTTTTCTTGATGTTGAGTCTCAAGCCAGCTTTTGCACTCTCTTCTTTCAACCTAAGCAAGAGCTTCTTTAGGTCTTCTTCACTTTCTGCCATTAGAGTAGTATCATCTGCATATCTCAAATTGTTGATGTTTCTCCCAGCAATTTTAATTCCAACTTTTATTTCATCCAGTCCTGCATTGTACATTATGTGCTCTGTGTATAAGTTAAATGAGCAAGGTGACAAAATGCAGCCTTGTCGTACTCCTTTTCCTTTTCCTATTCCAATACAGTCTGTCATTCCGCATCCTGTCCTAACTGTTGCTTCTTGACTCTTGTACAGATTTCTCATGAGACATAAGGTGTTCTGGCATTCCCATCTCTTTAATTACTTGCCACATTTTGTTATGGTCCACATAATCAAAGGGCTTGGTGTAGTCGACGAAACAGAAGTAGACTGGTTTCTGATATTCTTTTGTTTTCTCCATGAGCCAACTTACGTTGGCAACATGGTCTCTAGTTTCCCTGCCCCTTCTAAACCCAGCCTGTACTTCTGGTATTTTTCTCTCCATGTGCTACTGAAGCCTATTTTGTACTATCTTAAGCGTGACCTTGCTGTCGTGTGGGATGAGTGCTGTTGTTCAATAATTTGAACATTCTTTGGCATTGCCCTTTTTTTGGAATTGGAATATATATTGATTTTTTTCCAGTCTTGTAGCCATTGTTGTCTTTTCCAAATCTACTGCCATATAGAATGCAATACTTTAATTCCTTCATCTTTTAGGGCTTTGAATAATTCAACTGGAATACCATCATCTCTACTAGCATTGTTATTTGCAGTACTTTTTAGGGCTTTCCTGACTTCACTCTCTAGGATGCCCAGCTCCAGTTCAAAGCACTCATCACTGTGATTGTCAGGGTTGTTGAGGTCCTTTTTGTAGAGTTCTTTTGTGTACTCTTTTCTTAATCTCTTCTGCATCAGCTAAATCCCTGTCATTTTTGTCCCTCATCACGGTCATTTTTGCTTTAAATGTTCCCTTGATTTCCTTAATTTTTTTTTTAAAAGATATCTAGTCCTTCCCTTCTGTTGTTTTCCTCTATTTCTTTGCACTGTTCATTTAAGAAGTTTGCCTTATCTTTCCTTGCTTTTCTTTGAAAATCTGTGTTTAATTTATTTACTTTTCCTCTTTTGCCTTTTCTTTTAGCATTCCTTCTCTTCTCTGCTATTTTGAGAGCTTCATCAGATAACCATTTTGTTTTCTTAAGCTTCCTTTCTTTTGGTATGGTTTTACTTGCTGCCTCCTATATGATGTCCCGAGCACCTATCCATAATTCTTCTGGTACTCTGTCTATCAAGTCTAAACCATTAAATCTGTTCCACACCTCCACTGTGTATTCCTTAGGGATGTTGTTTAGGTCATACCTGTGTGTTCTAGTTGTTTTCTCTGTTTTCTTTAATCTAAATTTGAAGCTGGCAATCAGTAGATTATGATCTGAGCCACAGTCTGCTCCAGTCTTAGCTGACGGTATGGAACTGCTCCATCTTTGGCTGCAGATTATGTAATCAATCTAGTTTCTGTGTTGGCCATCTGGTGATGTCCATGTGTAAAGTAGTCTCTTGTGTTGTTGAAAATGGGTGTTTGCTATGACTAGTGCATTCTCTTGGCAAAACTCTATTAGCCTTTGCCTTGCTTCATTTTGTTTTCCAAGACCAAACTTGCTTGTCTATTTATTGTATTTATTTATTTACATTTTTATACCGCCCTTCTTGCCGTGGTGACGCAGGGCGGTTTACAACATCATAAAAGTATAATAAAACCCAACCCAAACCCATTGTTAAAAACTTCAAAATTACAATTATAAAATTTAAAAAGTTTTTAAAATTTATAAAAATCCACAGGTCACAATAATAATTTAAAAAGTTAAAAACTTTAAAACAAAAGATCAAACAGATTATAAAACCAGGGGGGAGAGGGAGCTCAAACAAGCCAGCAAGCTGGGGTCATGGTACCTGTCCCGCCAGCCATGTTTTTAGGTTCTTCCTAAAAGACAGCAAGTCCATCTGAACGTAGCTCAGTTGGTAGGAGGTTCCATAGGGCTGGAGCGGACACAGAGAAGGCCCTCCTTCTAGTGCCAGAGAGATGTGCCTCTCTGTCCGATGGAACAACTAGAGAGCCTCTCCGGTCTGCTCTGGTGGGACGGACAGATGTTCTTGGGGTGATGTGGTCTCTTAAGTATCCTGGCCCACTACCATATAGGGCTTTAAAGGTGATAACCAGCACCTTGAATTACACCTGGAGGCAAACTGGCAACCAGTGCAGCTCCTGAAGCAGAGGCAAGGCATGTGCATACCGCCCACACCCCATCACCACCCGGGCAGCCGCATTCTGGACCACATTCTGTTATCTTCTTTACTTCTTACCTTGGCATTCCATTCTCCCAGTATAAGACGGACATCATTTTTTGGTGTTAGTTCTATGAGGTGCTGTAATTCCTCGTAGAACTGGTCAACTGTGGCCTCATCTGCACCAGCGTTTGGTGCATAGACTTGGATTACAGTGATATTGAATGGTTTGCCTTGGATCCGAACTGAGAGCATTCTGTCATTTTTTAGATTATTTATTTATTTATTTAGATTTATTATCCCTTCCCAATCAGGTGAACCCGACCGTAGGCGGCTCACAAAAAAAGAAAAAGTTACACAAATGAGTGCAAACCAAACAATCCCACCACACCCCCACAAACCCAGAAACCAAATCTTCAATAACAACAACAACAATAATAACAACTATAAATTTACTATAAATTTATAATAATTAAACTTTACAATTAATAATTAAAATTAATAAAATTAACAATTAATAATTAAATTTAATAATTTAATAAATAATTAGAATGTACAATAATCAAACTTATAAATTTTATATCCCATTACTGCTTTTCTCACTCTTTTATTGACCATTATGGCCACTCCATTTCTTCTGAGATTTTCTTGGCCACAATAGTAGATACGATGGCCTCCTGAGTTGAATTCACCCATCCCTGTCCATTTTAGTTCACTGATTCCCAAGATGTCAATGCTTATTCTTTCCATCTCATCTTTACCACTTCCAGCTTGCCTTGATTCATAGATCTCACATTCCATGTTCTTATCAAATATTGTTCTTTGCAGTATTGCATTTTCCTTCCTGCTATCTTATCCACCCCCATCTTCCCATCTACATTGCCTTTTTTGCTGTCCATGGGGTTTTCTTGGCAAAATTATGATGTGGTTTGCCTACCCCTACACCAGTATTTTTCTATCCTATTACTGTATTACAATTTAACACAATGTAACATATTAAAGACAGTTAGTATGCTATTAATTGCTTCTTAGTATTGTTCTAGCCTTGGTATTGTTAGTTCTGGATATATGTAGTTAAAAGTTATATAAGTGTCTCAGTATCTAAATACTGTATCATATAATTACCAGGAAGTTAACTAATTAGCAGGCAGTCAAACTAAATACAGTAATACCTCGGATAATGACTGCATCGGATAACGCTAAAATCGGATAACAATCTGTTAGCGTTATCCGATACAGTCGTTCTTAGCAGCAGGGTGGCTGGAAAGCTGAACGGGGTTCTCCGTTGAGCTTCCCAGCCACCCTGCAGCTACGGAGGCAAGGGTGGGGTGGCTGGAAAGCTGACGGGAGGCTCCCCCATCGGCTTCCCCAGCCACCCCACAGCTGCGGAGGCAAGGGCGGGTGGCTAGGGAAGCCGACAGGGAGTCCCGGTCAGCTTCCCCAGCCACCCTGCAGCTGTAGATTGGGTCCTCTGATCTCTCTGGAGCAGGCAGGGGGATCTGAGAGCCCGAAATGGGTTTTAAAAAGTCTGTTTTTTAAAACCAATTTTGGGCTCTCTGACTTCCCTGCCTGCTCCAGGGAGATCAGATGACCCGATCTACAGCTGTTATTGGGCTTCCCCGACGTCCCCAGCCAGTGGAGCAAGCCAAAACGTCAGGGTTCAAATCCTGACGTTCTGGCTGGCTGCAGCCTCCAGGGAAATGGCTTTTTTTAATGTTGTGCGATCAATGCATCGCACAATGTTAAAAACCGGATAACGACGAGACTTGTGGAACCAAGTCTCATCATTATCCGGGATACTACTGTAGTGATAACTCAATACTATCAATGCATGTATCTAGGAGTCTGTGATAAAAGCAACAGAAGTCTGTAGTTTTATTGCGTTTAGCGATGGTTGTTGTTGGTTGTTGATGTTGCAGTGGTGTAGTGTGGGTTTCAGCCGCCTGGGGCATAGGCCAGATTCACCACCCCCTGGGCAGGGCCCAGGATGCTGGCAGTGGTTACCGCCCCCCCAAAAGTGCCATCTCCCAAAAAGTGCCGCCTGGGGCGGGGCACCCCCACCACACTACACCTCTGTGTTGTTGCCCTGCGGTGTCTCTCTCTGTCCCTGATGTCATTCTCTTCATGGTCTTTAGAGGACATGAAAGGGATTTTTTTCAGTTAAAAAGAAGTCCCCCACATTAGCTATGTTAATAATCTCTGAACGTTTCCACTCAGTTCCATGTTGCTTTCAGAAATCTGACTTCCTTCTTCATTTGTTGAAGTTTGTTTCTTTTTAGTACTTGTCAACATAGTTAGGAGCTGTTTCGGCATCAGAGAATCACGGAGCTGAGATCGTCTCGTGCTGGTGACCTTAATAAACTACATACCACTATATAGAGGGTGTGCCATTTGTTTTTTTGGACTCCCAACTCCCAGAATTTTCCAAGAATTTCTCCAGGAAGAATTTGTAAGAGTTCCATCCCACAAATCCACACCTACATTTTGCTTACCTGGGCCAGGGTCTATCTCTGTGGCTGTATGGCTATCTCAGGCATGTTTCTGCTTGTTAATGTACAAAGCAAACAATCTGATGTAATAAATTCTTGGGAATTGTAGTATTGCTGCCCTTTAGGCTCTATAGAGGGTGCCTCCCAAAGGACTGTGATTTCCATGAAGCACCATAGCACTATCTTTTTTTGAGCTTGCATGATTTTATGAATGTTCTGTAACTATGTTTGGTGTTGAAACAGGTGGTGATATAGAGGAGCGTCTTTGCATGCATGTGATGCTCTTTCTAATCACATGGATAACTAGGCATTTATAGCTTTATATTGATATGGCTCTCCTTTCCATGTCTCATACAGTAGATTTTGGAGACATTTGTAATATGCTATGGTCCTTTGAACCAGTCTGGCCAGATTATCGTGCTATGGTAAAAAGAGTAGACCATACTGCCAGCTATTTAATGCCGGTCATCAGGTAGTGTTTAACTAACCTGACAACCCTGAGGACTGATGGCCATGGGTGGCGAAGTCTACAGGGATGGATGATGGTCCCCAATTGGATTAAATTCCACTTGAATCCATCTTGATGGAGGGCAGCGGCTTCATCAGTACTGGTCTGGGGCTCATGAGGACTTTGTGTGTCAAAAGGGCTCAGGACCAGAAAGTGACTTGTGGAACTGAATCAGTGACATGGGTATCATGCTACGATGTGGCAGGCAAATGGAAGGTCACTGCATTTTATTGCTCCCAGGACAATCTTCATGGCTAATTATCGTGATGACAGCCAATATTCAGAATTAGATACGGCACTTAAAGAAGAAGAAGAAGGGCTAAAACTTCCAGATGATGTACTTCTTGTGCAGTTCAATCTATCAAACTCTTGTGTTCTGGGCTTGAATTCATGGCTTCCAGAGGGACACAAAGATTGCTCCCAGTTCTCAGAACTGAGAGACTGAAAAAATAGTTTGCTCAATTGCATGAGTGCACCCTGGAGATTTATAATGTGTAGTTGCTGTAATAGATTGAATTGGGCAAGTGGGAGCACTGCTGAGCTGGTAATGCCTTTAAAGCAACATAATGAATTGAATTAGGCAAATCTAGAGAAGACCACAAGGGAAGAACTTGGTGACCAGGCAGAATAAGAATGAAATTCATTGCTTACTGGTGTATTTTATGTAGAGCTACTGAAGCAGCCAGTTCTTAGGAAATTGACTTTCTTTTCAGTACAATGAATTGTGGTTTGTATTGTAAATGCTCAGCATTTCACTGGGCTACCTTCAGTTTCTAGTTGTGCAATTATTCATTGTGAATTAAAGGTACCTAGCACAAAGCTTGATGAATGACTTTTGCAGGTTCTTCTTCTTCTGTGTTTAGGCAGGAAGTGAAACTGCCAAAATGAAGGACCTTTTGGTGAGTTTATTCTGCAGTTTCTGTCGCCTGACCTAGTGTGAGAAAGATTAGCTGGCAACACAAGGTTTCCGTTACCAGGGTATGTCCAATTGTGGTTCAAAACACCACAATCTTCGAGGAAGCTCTTTCTGTGTATCCCACCTCTTCCAGTGAACTGACAAGACAGCTGCAGAACCAGCAGTCTGAATAAGAAATTTTTCCTTGCCTTTGGAAAGACATTAAAGATGGAGCTAGGCTATTCTTCTGTATTCTGATGTTCCAGAGCTCAGGGTAGCCAGTAAGAATGGTTCATCCTGCATTTGATAGTAGCTAAATCAAAAGGAATAAAAAAAAGCTTTTATCTATTTAATAACCTGGGCCAAATTAAATGGGAAGATGCAGTATTTGAAATATTTTAGTCTTAAGTGATACAGGACTTATTACTTTGCATTGCAGCCAGATCTGTTAGCATGCTTTTTTAATTTGCTGTCAACATGATCGTGCTTCTCAGTTTCATTCTCCTTGTCTTGCTATTTTGACAGTTTTTAAAAACACAGCAATGGTAATTGATCTACTTGTATTTAATACATGGTTAAACCACCCTATAACCAAAGTTCTCTAGGCAGTGTGTAGTTTGTAACAAAACAATAATAATACAATACCCAGTATAATACTTAATAGAACAGTTTTCATGAAGAAGTACAAGAAGGAGAAGATTGGCTGAAAAAAATTAAGAGTCACTTTGGAAGCAACTTAGCATCATTGTTCAGAGCTGCAGTGTGCAAAGTCAGATTAATCATGATGACATCTAGCCTCCAGTGGGAGAGAAATGGGAAGAAGAACTGAGTAATTGACTACTAATTAAAAGCTGTTATCGTTTTGCTCTTCAGTTGGTAAGGTTCCCAGAATGGCATATGAAGAGACTGAAATAATTATGCACAATTATTTTTTAAAATGACACAATCAAGGCAAAATAATTACTATGCGGTATTACAGGTCAGAAAAATGGATGAATAAAAAGGTCTTTATGTGACTTTGCAAAAAGAACAAGTTTGGTGCCAGGTTGGTCTCTCTCGGAAGATAGTTCCAGAGGTGACGTGCCTTATAATAGAAAATTCTCCATTGGGATACCAGCCACGCTGACCAGGAATGATGACTTTAGGTGGCCGTGCTCATCTCCATTTACAGCCAAAGAGCCAGCACTGTCTGCATCTGCAAACATTTCCATGGTCATGTGGAAGGCATGGCTAGATGCTGGAGTGCACAGAAATACTGTTACCTTTCCCACCGAAGCGGGACCTGTTTATCTAGTTGCAGTTTCTTACTTCTGAGCTGCTAGGTTTGCAGCAGCTGGGACAGATGTTAGGCACTCAATCCATTGCACAGCAGTCAGGCCTCAAACTGTTGATCTGCCGACCATCCAGCCGTCAAGCTTCCTGGAAGCGGAAGTAAAACGTGCCTGTATGGGTGCGTTTTACTTTCTCTTCTGGGAGTGACAAGGGTGGTGGGGGCTGGTTGAATTGGTGGTGGGGGCTGGATCTGGCCTGTGGGGCATAGTTTGGGCACCCTCTGGTTTAAGCAGAGACAAATGGCAGCTTAAAATCTATCTCATCCTGTTGCAAAACAGATTGCAAGATGAGTTTTTTAACTTCCGCTTCTGGTGGGAGGAACCACGTGACTGGCCTGCTGAACCACGTGACCGGCCTGCTGAACTATGTGAGCCCAAAAAATTTGGGCACCTCTGGGATAAAGGAAGATTGAAGACCAGTTGCAGGCTGCCTGTCCTGGATTTTGTCCTAAAAATATCAGGTCACATGCTGCTATAGCACAGAGGATATGGGATGGAATGTTAGTCCCACTACTTTTTCAAACAGCCACCCGGATAAGCACAAAACCACCAAAACCCAAATGTCCCATCACCTGATCCTTACCTAAGATGGACCACTTTCATAGTACATATGACATAGTCAGTAGTATCAAAAGACACCGAGAGGTTGAGGAGAATTTGCAAGACTTTGCAGACTTCCCTGCTTTTTACTTAGTGCAGATCATTCTTATGGGTAACACTTTAATAAATATTTATTAAAACAATTTGGACTGTATCCTTGTCATGTCATTGAGCTAGTGCAAGACCAGTTGTGCTAGCTGATAATCAATTTATTATTAGTCAAAGGCCAGAACAGATTATAGATAAAACATTTGCAACAAGATTGAATATAATTTAGTGGGATTAGAAAACAAATTGTAGAATGCTCTATGGCTAAATTCAGCTAAATGAGATCTAGTATATATCATGTAAAAATTATAATACAGTATATGCATAGTACAGTTGTACCTCGCTTAAAGAGCATAATGCGTTCCACAGGATTGCTCTTTAAGCGAGTTTGCTCTTTAAGTGAAACACCATTGTAAGTGACCAATTGTGGGGGGGATTGTGAACCCCGATTTATTTGTTAAGCGAGTTTTGGGTTGGTTTTATGTATTAAGCGAAGCGAACATTAAGAGAAAATTCTGCTCTTTAAGCAAGTTACTCTTTAAGTGAGGCACTATTTATGCGAGGTTTGACTGTACGTATAATGAAAGGTATTATACAGAATATAATAACATAAGAGTATAGTGTATAAAAATACTGCTTTATACAGTGTATAAAAATACTGTTGTCTGACGAAGGGGACTTGATCCACAAAAGCTCATATTAAAATTTAACAGTCTTCAAGGTGTTTTATTTTGTTTATTCTCTGATATGCTTAAAAATACTAAAATACTAAAAATACTAAAATAGCAATATCAGTAAAATAGCAATATCTATAGTTTAAATATACTTTATAAATATTCATTTATTTGCTAGCTGTTATGTATTTTTAGAGTTAGCACGAGAGTGGACTCCAGTGTGCTTGTGGAGACAGTTGTGTAAATGTTTGTGTATCCATTTGCTCAACTAATCACAAGCCCACTATAGTGTAATATCAAGAATTTTCACAGTTCTAGTGCAAGTAGAGAGGAAGTTATATTTAGGCCATGACACGAACAAATTAATTTCCAAATCACCTTTAATGTTAATGCATTCATAGTTTCAAACCAAACTTTGTATTTACTTACTAACCGACCTACTTAAGCAGTTCTAATGCTTTCCACTTTTCCACAAAAGGCAGGACTGCTGTGTTTTGAGGTTACTTCCCAGCTGACAGTTGATATTGAAAAGATAGGATACTCCACTTAAAAGAGATTTAAACAATCATGGGCATTGTGGACGGAATCAGGTGTGCTGGGCTGAACAGTGAAGGGCTGAAATTTACATGCTCTGTCCAGTGTGTTGGGCTGAGAAGGGCAAAAGTTCATCCATGTCTGGAAGAAAGACAACAGCCACCCAAATGTTTGGCCATCATTGGGACTCCACCCAGCTGCTTTCTTTTTGCCTTCCCACTGTGCTGTTTGTGTGCAAAATGTCTGGGGTCTCTATGCAGACCCACAATGTCATCTTAGTTAGCATAATGTGTACAAATATGTCTCCAAAATATAAACATCCTGGCATTGAATGGCGCTGGGAATTCTAACGAGGAGATGGGATTAATTCAGTCTTTTCAGCTCAACTAATTGTTATTTTATTTATCTTTTGTAGAAATAGAAACCCACTTCCTCCTTTCTTTCCCATTTCCAGTTCAGTATGGACAGTATGGATTTTTTTATATCTGTATGAGTGAAAATAGGTAAAGTTTTCCCTTGCTCAAAAGCTGGTTGTATCCAACTCTAAGGGGTGGTGCTCATCTCCATTTTACAGTCAAAGAGCCAGCGTTGTCTATATCTGCAGATGTTTCTGTGGTCATGTGGCAAGCATGACTCGACAGTGGTACCTATTTATCTACATTAGGAGCTCGGATAACGTTAAGACTCGGTTCCACAAGTCTTAATGTTATCTGGTTTTTAATGTTGTGCGATTCATTGATCGCACAATGTTAAAAAAACCCTTGTTTCCTTTCCGAAGAGGAAAGGGAATGGGGGTGATCTGCCTGCTATGCTTGGAATCCCCACTGCCCTTTCCAAAGAGGCATGTGGATCATGTGATCATCAGATGGGTTGGGGGTTGAACCAGTGTGCACGCCCATTGTTTCCCCCAACCCAAGCTCCGATCACACAAAGGAGTTTTCCCCAGCGGGGACGTCAGAAACAGCGCTGATTTTGGGCTCTCCGCCACCCCTGCCGCCTCTGGGAAGGTCAGGGGACCCGATCCGGGCTGTTTCTGACAGCCCCGACCTTTCCAGGTGGTGCTGCAAGGCAAAACCTGCAGCTGTTGAAGGAGTTTTTCCTGGCATTTTGCCTTGCAGCACCACCTGGAAAGGTCGGGGGATGTCAGAAACAGCCCAGTTCGGGTCCCTTGACCTTCCCAGAGGCGGCAGGGGCGGCAGAGAGCCCAAAATCGGTGGAAAAAACTCAATTGTGATGGAGTGTTGTTGTTTTTTCCGCATGGCGGTTCAACCCCCAGCCCTAGTGGCGATTGCAGTGGAGATCTCTGCTCCAAAGCCTGCGGGGGCAAAGATCAACTTTGGGGAATTTGAGGCAAACATTTGCATCACACAATGTTATTATTGTGTGATGCAAATGTTTGCCTCAAATTCCCCAACGTTACCCGATTTTAGCGTTATCCAAGGTGAACGCTATCCGAGGTACTACTGTACTTGCAATTTCTTGCTTTCGAACTGCTAGGTTGGCAGGAACTGGGACATAGATGGAAACGCACTCCATCACACAGCGCTCAGGTCTCAAACTGCTGACCTTTTGGTCATCAGTTAAGTCTTTAGCACTAAGCTACTGTAGTCCCTAAGTGAAAATGCGGAGTGGCAAATTGCTGCTGATTAACCAGGTTCCAGTTGCAGGCCTTGTGTGAGTCTCTTTTGAATCTCTTTTCTCTTGCTTACTTTAATTCCCAACCCAGCCAGATTTTTTTAAGGAGATATCTTTAAATTTTAAAACAGATCTAGTGTTTGGAGATTTCTGGGATATGTTCTCATCCCATTAGAATTCTAATATTAGAGTTAGCTAAATGGCTAGTGTTAAATTAAGAGCCAGCAGGATATTTATTTGATCACCCCACTGAGAATCCTAACGCTTCCCCCAAAATGGGTCAGTCTACTGAAATCCAGATTATTCCATGTCTGCTTCTCAGCATCATGGCTCAGCAAAAGAAAGCATATGACATTTTCTGTTTTTTGGATCAACTTGTATATTTCTTGGCAGTGGCTTAGTGGTTAAGACACTGAGCTTGATGACCAGAAGGTCGGCAGGTCAGCAGTTTGTGGTCTGCCTGCGCAATGGAGTGAGCGTCTATCATCTGTCCCAGCTCCTGCCAACCTAGCAGCTAGAAAGCAAGAAATTGCAAGTACAGTAAAACCTCATATAACACTAAAACTTGGTTCCACAAGTCTTCGTGTTATATGATTTTTAGTGTTATCTGATCCTCTATGGGATCCATAGAGATACATTGTAACCACACAGGCTTTCGCGGTTGTTATCTGAAGCATCCCATAGGATCTTAATGTTATCTGATGCAATTCTTCCCCCCAGATTCCTTGATGTTATGCGATTTTAGTGTTATTCGATACTAATGTTATATGAGGTATTACTGTACAGTAAAACACCGGATAACGCTAAAACTTGGTTCCACAAGTCTTGGTGTTATATGATTTTTAGTGTTATCCCATCCATGTTAAAAGCCTAGGGGATGGATCAGATAACGTTAAAGCTTCATAGAGATACATTGTAACCGCACAGGCTTTAGCGGTTGTTATCCGATCCATCCCATAGGACCTTAACGTTATTCGATCCAATTCTCCTCCACAGATTACTTAACGTTGTGCGATTCTAGCGTTATCCGATCCAATCGTTTTACTGTACAGTCAAATCTCACATAAAGAGCGCCTCGCTTAAAGAGTAACTCGCTTAAAGAGCAGAATTTTCTCTGAATGTTCGCTTCACTTAACAAATAAAACCAACCAAAAACTCGCTTAACAAATAAATCGGGGTTTGAAATCCCTCCACCAGAAGTTGCAATTGGTCACTTACAATGGTGTTTTGCTTAAAGAGCAAACTCGCTTAAAGAGCAATCCTGTGGAACACATCATGCTCTTTAAGCAAGGTACAACTGTAGATAAATAGGTCCCACTTCAGTGGGACAGGTAACAGTGTTCTGTGTACTTCGGTGTCTAGTCATGCCTGCCATATGACCAGAGAAATGTTCAGACTCAGATAGTACTGGCTCCTTAGCTATAAATGGAGATGAGCACTACCACCTTGAGTTGGAAACAACTGGCTTTCAAGCAAGGGACACCTTTACCTTTATGAGAACCTGTTAGGTGGAGGGATGATATACAAATCATGGTCCATGGGCTGGATCCAGCCCACCACACCATTTCATGTGGCCATCCACCCCTTCCAAGGGCAGTCGAGAAACAAAATGGCTACCCCTTTGAAGCTGTTGGGACAAAATGGCCACCCCCTTTGTTCATACAGGGCAAAATGGCCATCTGTCCTCCAAGGTGATTGAGAGAGTGTGACCTTGAAAAGGTTGGGAACCCTTGTCTTAGAAAGTCATTTTGAAGAAGCTTCTGTTGTGTATTGCAATTGTGACACACTGCCATGATAACTTTGGAATACATTTTTATCTGTGACCTGAGCTGACCAAGGCTTGGGAATGTTGGTTTTGAAGAATCATTCAGGTAACATAATCCATGGCTGTTTTGGGCAGGGGTCTCTCGGGGTTGTGATCCACAAAAGCAGGATTCTAGAAGCTTTGCTCCATAAAAGCAGGCTTTCCAAGCTGCAGGCTGAACTGAATGGAACTAAAGCCATACAAGGAATTTAACGGGAACTCTCCTCTCTTTGAAGGTGGCGCCATGGCTCAGCAGGTTCCTGTCCAAGCCATCCAGGTGCATCAGGCCTCGCATCAAACGTCTCCCACAAGTGATAGCAACACTGACCTCACCCAGACATCTTCCAGTGGGACAGGTAAATAGTCACCGAACATCCCAATAACAACCAGAGGGCCTTTTCCTCTGGAGCTTTAGATTATCTTTTCCCAGTATGCCACCTCCAGGTGCTTTATACCTCTATCTCAGTCTTTCCCAACCTTTGGTTCTTGGACTTCAATTCCCAGAAGCCTAAGTCAGTATATCGGCTGATCAGTGCTTTGGGAAATTGAAGTCCAGGGACCAAAGGTTGGAAAACACTGCTCTATCTGTAAGGTTAACCATGCAAGCTGGGGCTGGTGGGAATAGTAGTCCAAATTTGTAGACCTGCTCAGCCTTTTATGTGTTCTGCCATTATAGCATTGAATCCTGTTTGGGCAAAATGACACATTATTTTTATGATCTAAACAAGTGGTGGTGAAGCTATGGCACACATGCCAGATGTGGAACTCCCAACAATTTCTGTTGACATGCACATCATTGCTTCCTCTCTCCCCAGCAGAGTTTACCCAGCGCCTCTGCCCAGCAGCCCAATGGAAGCGCTTCCTCCTTCCCCCAGCACAGTTTGCCCCGCCCCTCTGTTTGGGCACTCAGTCTCTAAAAGGTTCGCCACCACTGACCTAAACGATTCCTACTCATAGCAGAGCTTTCTTTCTGGCCAGAGTAAAGTCCTTTCCCACAGAGTTGCTTCTTGGGAGGTACAAACATACCCCTAAACACAAGAGGTTTTGCTCTTGTGGGATCTCTTGATTCAATCCAACACATTATATCTGATTGTCACTTATATGCATCTCAAGGCCTTAATTTATCTTTGAGGATGTTAAAATGTTACACATGGATGTGAAGTTTGGATTATTCAGAAGGAGATGCTAGGTAGAATAAATGCATTTCAGTGTGGACATTAAAACAAACCTTTTGCATCCAATGGACTGACAGAATAAAGAGGTACTTCACTGGATGGGAAAACAAAAGGTAGTATAGTTGATTATTAAGAAATGCAAGCTGTCATAATTTTTGACACATACTGTATATACTCTAATATAAGCCTAGTTTTTCAGCCCTAAAAATGAGGTCAGAAAAGTGGACTCGGCTTATACTCGGGTCACTGAATGCGATGGAAACAGATGGTGGCAGCTAATAGCCTTCACCACCCGCTTCTCCTGTACTTAATTGGGGCGTCTCAACCAATGTCGAGAAAACTCCTTTTTGCTGCATCTTATTTTCATGTACCATATTTTGATTATTGAAACTCACTAGCAGCTGCTGCATTTCCCACCCTTGGTTTATATTTGGGGTAATCTATTTTCCTGGTTTCTCAGGTCAAAATTAGGTACCTCGGCTTATATTCGGGTCAGCTTATACTCTAGTATATACCGTAATTCATCATAACAAATATACCCCAAAGTATCATTGAATACAAGATCCAAGGATTGAAGTGGAAAATATAGAAATATATTTCCTGGATGAATGACATCCGAGACTGGTTGGATCTTAATGAAGAATAACTAATCTACACAATGAGAGATAGGTGGAGATAAGCTATGATGTTACCAAACTTCAGCAACTGATGAGAGATTGCTGGAGGAGGCATGCTTTCTCTCTTGATTTTATTGCATTTCCCATCTACAATAATTTATCCTTATTCTAAATTAATCTTACCTTGGCATTGTTCCTTTCATGTTCAGCAGTCCCTTTTTAAGGAATGCTGATAGGTCAGCAAAAAAACCCTTGTGAAAAGTTATAAGGAAGTTTACCTCCTAATAAACTGTAATTCGAGTACCCCCTAGTGGTGCCGGTGAATAATTGAAAATGTTCCTGTGCTATATATTTTGACCGATTACTATTCTCCAGGCTATTTCATATACAGTATATTGGCAGTGTACTTAATGAAACGTGTATTATGACAGGATGCCTCAAACCTACACCAGTTGAGAAAATATATTCTCTTGTTGGTATTGCTCTACCTAAGATTAGGAGACAAGTGGCAGTGGATACTTGAGAGAACTAAGCAAGAGAATGATCCCCGACATCTCTTGAAGGGATAAGAGGCTCAAGTCCATCAGTTCAGATTCAGGAAGAGCTTTATGACAAGAATAAACATTCTTGAAGATACACAAGAGCAGAACCAAATTAGAAGATGGAGGAAGGAGCTCACTGGACAAGAACCAACATTAAAGGAGGATATAGCTGAGGATCTCAACTTCCCCTACGCCACTTGGAGGACCCTGAATAGCCTGAGGTTTAGAGGCCCTAAATACAAGACCAACATGCTCACGTGAGGGCTGCTTGCGGACAACAACATGTGGTGTGAATGTGGAGAGATACAGAATCCAGCTTATTTACTGGTCTGCTGATTACTGCCAGAAACATATACTGATGAGGATCTAAGTTTTGCCAGTGATAAAGCCAAGAAAGTGCTTTCATTTTGGCAGTCTGAAGAAGAAGAAGAAGAAGAAGAAGAAGAAGAAGAAGAAGAAGAAGAAGAAGAAGAAGAAGAAGAAGAAGAAGGCAGTGTACTTGGTACTATCACTGCTAAGACTCTCATGACTTGCATATAATCAATCTCACTGTACACGAGCTGTTTGAGTCCTGGAATAGAATCAATTAAAATAATTAGTAGCAATCTCCTCTTACTAGATGAAGTTACTGTCAGAAGAAGATTGGCACTAATCAAAATTCCTGCTTGGGTTTGCATAACGTCTTGCACACAGACCAGTTGTGCAAGCAATGGGATCATTTATAAATTTAATAAATTAAAGACTTCCTGCTACAGTGTATTAATTGATTGATTGATTGATTGATTCTCTCTCTCTCTCTCTCTCTGGAATTCTTTCATTAATGGAAGTTTGCTCCTGCTTGTGAAGCTATTTCCCAGTAGCTTTTGACTACATTTTAACACCAAATTAGGGAGCCAAATGCATTTTTCGGAAGCTAGCTTGAATCACCAATAAGGGAGGAACTACCGTATTTTTCGGACCATAAGACATGCTTGTTTCCCCAAAAAGTGGGGGACGACGACGAAGGTGCTTCTTATGGTCTGAAGGTGCAGCTTGGCGCAGGGGTGGTATGGCTGGTAAGCTGACCAGGTTCACCTTTCCAGCCACACCACCACTGCAGGCGGAGGAGCAGCGTGGCTGGGAATGCAAACAGGGAGTCTCCGGTTGGCTTTCCAGCCACACCGCTGCTGTGCTGCCATCGGCGCTTGGCTTGTGGGGAGGAACGGGTGATCAGCTGGGTCCCACCCCCAAGCCAAGCGCCGACTGCACCCTGCCATTGGTGTTTGGCTTGTGGGGAGGAACCAGCTGATCACCCATTCCTCCCCACAAGCCAAGTGCTGATTGCGCACTGCCATCGGCGCTTGGCTTATGGGGAGGAACGGGTGATTAGCTGTCCCCCCCCCTTGAAGCCAAGTGCCAATTGCATGCTGCCTTCGGCGCTTGACTTGTAGGGAGGAACGGGTCGGCGCTTGGCTTGTGTGTGTGGGGGGGACCAGCTGATCACCCATTCCTCCCCACGAGACAAACGCTGAAGGCAGCGTGCGATCGGCGCTTGGCTTGTGGGGACGGGGATGGCTGATCAGCTAGTTACTCTTCTATCCCCTTTGAAAGCCCTGCATTACACAACTTTTTAAAAACTTCACCTGTATTTGAGATATCAATGATCTATTAAAGAAATTAACCATCTTTATTTTTGAGAGTAAACAAAACAGAACAGCAAAAAAGAGATAAAAAATGTTGTGGCACCTTAAAGACTAAGTCCTGTATTTTTTGTCTTTTTTCATCTTTATTTTGGAGCTTGAAGGAAACCCTGAATGAATAGACCAAAGCCCTGTTGTTGCTGGTGCATTCTAATTCCCTTGCATACACACAAATAGTCATGTGGATGTATCCACATGTGCACCTTCTAGTTATACAAAACATAAAGATGGTTAATTTCTTTAATAGATCATTGCTATCTCAAAAACAGGTGAGTTTTTGAGTCCCTCAGAACTTTTCAAAAAGTTGGGTAATGCAAGCCTTCCGAAGGGGGTAGAAGAAAAACAATAATTCCAGAAATCTTCCTTGCCAGCTGTTGAAGTTAACATCTGTAAAGGACAACAGACTTGTTTGTGCCAGGTATGCACAAGAAATTAGCAACAGATCCAGAACCAGGATAATAGCTTTTAGTGCTAGAGCTCCTGCTTTCAGTTTATTATTATTATTTATTATTATTATTTATTAAATTTAATACCCCGCCCCAATCGGGGGGACCCGACTCTGGGCGGCTTACAATCTAGTAAAAACAGAAATAAAGATGGTTAAGTTTAGACCAGTGTTTCCCAACCTTTGGTTTCTGGACTTCAGTTCCCCAAAACACTGATCACCCAATGTACTGACTTAGGCTTCTGGGAATTGATATCCCCCTGTGGGGCATGGGCCCCATGTTGGGAACCACTAGTTTAGATGGGCCCAGGTTCAATCTCTGGCTTGTTTAGGCACATCTAAGAAAAACCTGTCTCATGAAACTGCAAACTGTTATTTCTGGGTAATGTTAATGGTACAGAACTTAATGAATTGAGAGACTCACTGTGTGATGTAGCTTCAGTAATACTGTGATCAACTCCTACATGCCGTTCACCCTGCCTCCACCCCGCCCTATGTCCTGTACAGTTGTGATCTGGTCTTCTGATTCTGCATTTAAAAGAAACAAGGGAATTCATTTAAAGTGATTCAACATGGGGAGACTGAGGCACAGCAGGTGTGAATTCATTTAAAGTGATTCAACATGGGGAGACTGAGGCACAGCAGGTGTGACGCCTTCTATTTGGACTGTGTCCTCACCACCACCTTTTTGTCTTGCAGTGACCCTGCCAGCTGCTATCATGACTTCATCTGTGCCAACCACAGTGGGAGGCCACATGATGTACCCCAGCTCTCATGCAGTGATGTATGCACCAACGTCAGGCCTCACAGATGGGGGGCTCGCAGTCCTCAATGCCTTCTCCCAGGCACCATCAGCAATGCAAGTTTCACATGGGCAGGTTCAAGATCAGGGTAAGTTCTTGAGGGGGTCAGTATATATGATGATGCTTCTGATGGGACAAGAGAACCCCAGCACAGAGTTTGCCCTGCCCAGCATCCCAATGGTAGTGCTTCCTCCCTCCCCCAGCACAGACTTCTCCCTGCTCCTCTGCCCAGCTGGCCAATGGGAGCGCTTCCTCCCTCCCCCAACATAGAGTTTGCCCCACCCCTCTGCGCAGCAGGCCAATGGGAGCGCTTCCTCCCTCCCCCCAGCACAGAGTTTGCCTTGGCCCAACAGCCCAATGGGAAAACTTCCTCCCACCCTGGCACTTGGGTCTCTAAAAGGTTCACCACCACTGGTCTAGGGATGGTGGGTGTAAGTGTGCTGACCCACCCGGACAGGCACGGTCACCGCATAGCGGCACTACACAGAGAGTCTTGTTCAAGGATAATCCAGATATCAAAGTCCAAAAGGCAAGCCAAGGTCTGTTTGCCGGTAGTCCGAGTCAGTAGTCTAATCCAAAGGGTGTCCAGGGGGTGTTGTCAGGGTTGTTAGAGAAGTCAGGTTCACGGCAGGCAGGTCAGGGTCTAGGCAGTCAGTCTGGAGTCAAGCAGAATGTTGGTCTTCGCACAAGCTTGCTTATAAGCCTCCCAGCTAATTGGAATCAGCTGGGATCCTTCTTTGGTGCTTTGCTCTAGGCTGCCTGCGTCCCAGGTGTAGTTGTTTTCTGGACCTCTCCCTGACTGAGGGCTGATCATTGTCAGAGCCAGACTCCTAATGTGGCAGGTTAGCTGCCGGGGAAAACAGACTTGGGCTAGGCGTAAGCTGAGATCCCTGGCTGAGGGCATCCTTGGGCTCGGGTGCAGGCAGAACATGGCTAGGCATAGGGAGTGGCCCCTCATCCAGGTCCTCTTCAGAGTGGGAAGAGGGCTGGATCACAACAGTAAGTGCTTCAGTGCAGTACTAATCAACCCAGTTCTTAAAAATTTGTTACTTGAACTGCAGTCCATGCAACATCCCATACTGTTCTAGAGGGTGTCCCCAACCATCAGGCAGCTTGTTGGGGAAGAGGGCAGGAGAACTGCGATAATTCAAACTGTTCCACTTTTCACAAATGACTTCTGCCAGAGTAATTCATCGTGGGACTACAGTTCTAAAACTTAACACATAGGAAAGAGGAACGAAACAGAGGTAGAGTAAACAAATAAAGAATGGTCAATTATTGAAGTGAATGTGTATTAGGCTTCATGAGCCCTGGGTGGTGTAGTGGTTAAAATGCTGTACTGCAGCCCAAATGGGCTGATGTTGTACGTTCGATCCTGATGGGGATCAAGATTGTCTCGGCCTTCCATCTTTCCAAGGTTGGTAAAATGAGTACTCAGTTTGTCGGAAGCAAAAATGGTAATTACCTAGTGAACCGCCCAGAGAGTGCACAAGTGCTATAGGATGGTATATAAGTGTAATTGCTAATTGCTGCCGTTCATTACAGTTGGACAATGGAACAGAGAGAAGGATAATGTCCAACAGAAAGTTTTGAGAATGGCAAATGTGAACAATATGGCTTTAATGGGTTGCTCAGTGCTGGTATGTAAAGGTTGGATGTTGAAGCTTCCAGAATCGTTTACTGGCATCCCCACTTAGACAGCCTGTCAGATAGCATAGTGGAGGCATACCTGTTCTTAACAACATGCAGGCTGCCTGCTAGTCAGGGTAAAGATAAATGCAGTAGGATAGCTACTTGTATATTTTAGTATTTGGATATAAACCTCATCAAATGTAGATGCTAGCCTACCTCTGCTTGGTGTAATTCAGACTTGTTAGACAGAGAGTTCTGTAATCTCTCTGCCACTACAGAGTGACATTCCCGTCCATCTGAATGATATCACTTTGGACAAGATTAGTATAAATTCAGAACTTGGAAAAGATATTTTATTTGTGAGAATCACTCAAGATTTGAGGAATTCTGGGTGCTGTATTCAAAAAAGAAAAAAAGAAAAGTTAATTTCTCCAAGTTGCGATGTTTCTGTTTGACACTCTACATTTCATTGGGTCTGTTCCTTTTACAAAAGATATTTTCACGATGATGTGTTGACATTGCTATTAAAGAAGCCATGTGGATAGTGACAGGATGCCTTAAACCTACACCAGTTGAGAAGATATACCCCCTTGTTGGTATTGCTCCACCTAAGATCAGGAGAGAGGTAGCAGCAGATGCTGAGAGAACTGAAGCAAGAGAATGACCCTCTACAGCCTGTGAATGAATATGAGCCTCAAGTCCACCAGCTCAGATCCAGGAAGAGCTTTATGGCAAGAACAAACATTATTGAGGGTACACAAGAACAAAACCAAATTAGAAGATGGAAAAAGGAGCTCATTGGGAAAGGAACATCATTAAAGGTGGATATAGCTGAAGATCTCAATCTCCCATATGTCACCTGGAGGACCCTGAATAGGCTGAGGATTGGAGTCCCTAAATGCAAGACCAACATGCTCAAGTGGGGACTGCTGGTGGACAACACTGTGAATGTGGGGAGATACAGAGTCCGGCCCATTTGCTGGTCTGCCAATCGCTGCGAGAGACATACACTGATGAGGACTTGAGTTTGGGTAATGACAAAGCGAAGAAAGTGGCTTCATTTTGGCAGTCCAGGGTCTGATCAGGACACAAAAAAGAAAGAAAATGAGAATGTGTTTAGTTTAAGAGATCATTGCTTACTATTAGCAAAGTAATTAATTTTAATTAGAGAACCACTTTGTTGACATCAGTCCCGAGTTTTCTGTTTCACGGTTCTAATGATTCCTGAAGTGTCCTGTGATTTATTTTATTTTTATTTATTTTTTGGGGGGCGAGAGGAAGGAAATCATGCTTTTCATGGATTGTGGCTAAGCAGTGTGTCTGGGACTTTCTCTCTTGCAGGTGGAGTTCCTCAGGTGTTCCTTACAGCACCGTCGGGAACAGTTCAAATCCCAGTCTCAGCTGTCCAGCTACATCAGGTAGGTAAACAATAGAAGGATCCTACTTCTATTTCTGTGAAATTAAAGTTTGCCCCCAAAAGACTGATGTTCCAACCCTAAGCATTCTTACTAAAGAATATGGCCATCTCTCTCTTTCTTTCTCTCCATCCTGCATCAAGCACACTGGGCTACAATTGTCTTTCATAATGTTTGATCCACAGCCACAGTTTCTACATATATTTTCACTCAAGGTTGATGCTTGTTAGGTCATCCTGGAACGTTCAGTGTCAGGTCTTCTTTGGTCTTCCTCTGTCCATTTGATGGTATCCAGTTAATTGCAATTTTGACAAGCTGTTGTTTACGCATGTGGAGCACATGTCTGGCAAAGCACATTCTTCGTTCTGTTAGCTCAGAGAAGTCTTCAGAAACCACATCTTTGTAATACTTTCTCGTTTATGATATGACCCTAATATGTATTACTGAGAATCTTTCTAAGGTAATCAAAATCTGTTAATTTTATGGCTCTTTGGCTATTATACAAGTCTTTCTTGTAACAGCCTATCCAATAATAAAAACAGTCATTACAGGTTCTGCTTGGGGGATCTCTGCCAGCAGGTTAACGGTTGACTGAGTACATTAGGTAATGTTGCTGAAAGATAGTAATCTTCTGGATGATTTATGTTGAAGACTTCCAGATCTCACTGGCATAGATGGCAACTGGTACATCAGTGGCATTTAAATAATCTATTTTTAATGTCCCTCTGTAGATATTGTTGGAAAACAGCAGTTACTTTGCCTATTTGGTATTTCACATCTTCTGTTCTCTCATTTGCATCATGATGCTACCAAGATATTTAAACTGCTTCACAAAGTTTATGACCTGGTCTCTTACGCTTACTAGGGTATTGTCTTGAGCACTACCAACTTGTATTAGCTTGGTCTTACCTTCTCTGATGCAGCTCCCCCTGTGGCTTAGTGGTTAAGGTGCTAGGCTTGGAGACTGGAAAAATGGGTTTGATTTCTGAGAGCTGCACGATGGGGGACATGAAAGGATCCTCATTCGGGTGTCACCTGCAAAAATCCTTTCAACCCAGAGTAATCTCTGACACGAAAATGAATGAAACTTCACTGATACTTAAACCCATTTTACAGGCCTCTCAAGGGCCAGCTGTGTCTTAGTACAGTACTTGCAAGTAAAGCAATATCAATGAAATCCAGATTGGTCAAGTTGCCTTGTTCCTTCCACCAAATGGAAAAGTCTACATTCTTCATTTTTTCATGGTATAATCCATAATGATCAAGAATAAAAATGGGGATAAGATATAGTCCTGTCTGACATGCATGTCTGGCCAATTATATTTCATAATTTAAGTTTCTGAGTGAAATGCTGATGATTGTGCTGGTTATAATCCCCCCGCCCCGCACCATTGTAGCAAAATTTCAAGGTCTGTTTCTTGTGTTGTTGTTTTTTTCCTTTATTTCTAACCAAAATAGGCAGTTCTTTTGCCATAAAAAACGTTGTGATATTTTAGATTTTGCAGGAGTTCTGTGGCTTTGCAGAAAATTTCTTTGGGAGGCTGTTTGCTCCCCTAGGCTGATGTTTGTCCATTCCTGCCAGTCCGAAGCCAAGTTATTTACTCAACATTTTAAGACTTTCATTCAAACTGGATCGCTCGCATTTTTTTAGGATTATCAACAGAGGCCCATTTGGCTGTCCAGCCTGAGTCTCAGAATAGCCAAGGGCAGAGGAGAGCTCTCATTCTGCAAGGAAGAACATATGAAAATGCTACCAGTTAAAGTCCATAAAGCTCTGTTTGCTCTGCTTTTTCTTGGCATTTTTATTGTTCCTGGTTATTGACTGGCATTGTTTTCATTCTCATGATGTTGAGGATTAGATGCCTGTTCCATTAATTATTTTCAGTAAAGGCAAAGGACTACGGTGGCTTAGTGGATGAGACACTGAACTTGATGACTGGAAGGTTGGCAGGTCAGCAGTTCAAAAGCTGAGTACTGCACAACAAAGTGAGCTCTCGTCTCTGTCCCAGCTCCTGCCAACCTAGCAGGTTGAAAGCAAGAAATTGCAAGAAGATAAATAGGTACCACTTTGGTGAGAAGTTAAACAGCATTCCATTCACCCCGGTGTCTAGGCATGCCTGCCACATGTCCACAGAAACATCTGCAGATGCAGACAGCACTGGGTCTTTGGCTGTAAACAGAGAAGAATGCCGCTATGACTGGCTTTTGAGCAAGGGTGAACTTTACCTTTACCTAAAGGCAAAGGTCTCCCTTGTTCCAAAGCCAGTTGTGTCCAACTCTAGGGAATGGTGTTCATGTCTGTTTACAGCAGTGTTTCCTGATGTGGGCCCCAGGCCCCACAGGGGCATTTCAATTCCCAGAAGCCTAAGTCAGTACATTGGCTGATCAGTGCTTTGGGGAATTGATTTAGGCTTCTGGGAATTGAAGTCCAAAAACAAAAGATTGGGAAACACTGGTTTACAGCCAAAGAACCAGTGTTTTTCCATGGTCATGTGGCAGGCATGACTAGATCCTGTAGTGCACAGAACACTGTTACCTTTCCTGTCAAAGCCGTACCTATTTCTCTACTTGCAATTTCTTGCTTTTGAACTGCTAGGTTGGCAAAGCATTCACTAATTCTTATGTTTGCTGTCACATTGTTTTAAATCTCTGGAGCCCACCCCAGAGGATTTGTAACCCTAAAAAGACATATTTTAAGGTACCTTGGAGTCGTTATTTATTAGTAGACATCTCTGTGACGACATTCCGCACATGCAAATGGACTTGAGACATCATTGACTAGACTGTGGTAGCTCACTTGGTTAAGACACTGAACTTGATGACTAGAAGGTCGGCAGGTCAACAGTTTGAGACCCAAGTACTGCATGATGGAATGAGCTCCTGTCTATGCCCCAGTTCCTGCCAACCTAGCAGTTCAAAAGCAAGAAATTGCAAGTAGATAAATAGGTACTACTTCGGTGGGAAGGTAAACAGCATTTTGTGCATTCTGGTCTCCCTCATTCTCAAAACCCACTGATTGGGTGATAGTGCAGAACTTGCCTTGAAAACATTTCTGGCCCGTTATGTTCTGGCATCCAAAATAACATAGCAATGGAAGACAGCACCTTGACAACAAGCAGTGGTTGCTAAAGTATGGGGAAAGTAGAGAGGGGAAGTCGAAAGTGAAAAGGAAAGGTCATACGTCAGCTATTGTAAGATTAATGCATAAGTCGCTTTCTAATGTTAGTAGAGATACATGAAGCCCTCCCCAATCTGGTCTGTACCTGAAAAAGGCACATAGCCCTCAGCTCTTTTGGTGACACTTCAGTATGCTGAACTTCAGTATGCTGAACCTGATGACTGAAAGGTCGGCAGGTCAGCAGTTCGAGCAGTACTGCGTGACGGAATGAGCTCCTGTCTTTGTCCCAGCTCCTGCCAAGAATAGCACTCTGAAAGCACAAAATTGCAAGTAGATAAATAGATACCACTTTAGTGGGAAGGTAAACAGCATTTTTTGCACTCCAATGTCTAGTCATGCCTGCCACATGTCCACGGAAACGGCTGCAGACACAGACTACACTGGCTCTTTGGCTATAAACAAAGATGAGCACTGAACTCTAGAGTAGGATATGACTGGCTTTCGAGCAAGGGTGACTTTTACCTTTACCTAGCATAACTGACAAGAGATGGGCAACACCTCCTAGTTAGACCACACAAGCCCCCACGCCCTGACAAGGCTCTCATCTTAAATATAATTTTCTTGCCCTTTCGACATGCACAAACTCCTTTGCTCAAAACTCTGTTGTGTTCTTTCTCTTTCTCTGCAGATGGCGGTCATTGGACAGCAGTCTAGCAGCAGCACCAACTTAACAGAGCTGCAAGTTGTCAATCTGGATGCATCACACAGTTCCAAGAGTGACTGAGTCAATCTTGGAGGACCTGGTTAGGGGAGAGGGGAGCAAATGTGTACCCCAAGTATCCCAAAACCTGCAACCGCTGCCACCTTCAGCTTTGTGCTGTGTGCATGGACCCCAGGATCTGCATCACTCCTCAAACTGCACCAGGATCTCAGGGGGTCCCCTGTGGTGTGTTTTTTTTTGTATGGACTCTGTCACTTATTTATTGTTGCCTTTTTCACGTTTTTTCTTCTCACACTTTATACTGACACACATACACACAATCACAGACAGACACACACACCATACACAAATGCATATTAAAAGCGGCTGCAAGGCCAGTAGGAGGGAGCTGAGCCTGGGGGTGGGAAGGGGAGGGGGCTTTGTTGCATTTGAATGCTGCATTTACTGGGATTTTTTTCTTGGAGAGGGTTTTGTTGTTTTCTTCTACACTCCAGCCAAAGAAATCCGTCTCTCATGGGTGGGAGAGTTTGCGTGTATATAACACTCCTTCTGTTTTCATTGTGGGAACTAGTTCTCCCCCCCCCCCACTTCACACCCACACTGAATGTCCCTGGATTTCCCCAGTTTTGATGCTAGGTGGAAAAGCTGGGATGTAGACTGGCTCAAAAAAACCACCATAAAAGGGAGTTTCTCCTCAGTTGTAGACATCTCTTCTATTACCCCCTCACCCAAACTCCTTTTTAAAATCTCTGCTGGAGTAAACAGTTTTATGGAGTCCCCATCCCCCCCCCCTTCCTGGATTCAAGTGAGTCCTCTGGCTGGCTGCAGCATTGTGCCTTCAAGCCATTGGTGATGTGTTGAGGATTGGCTACTAGAGTGGCCTCACTTCTAATCCTTGCAAAAGGGGTTACTGCTGGTGGTATCCTAAGCTCTTCTGAGGTGGCCAGAGAGTGGGTGAAGAGAGGAGGGCAGAAAGGAGAGAATTTTGGACTTCCCCACCCAAATTGTTCTTATCCTAAGAATGTATATTTGATTTATCAGAACTGACTTGCAACAGCTTCTTGCCTGGCTACAACAATCTACCCTTTTTACTGTCAAGAGGGTATCAACCCCCGTTTTGCCATTTTTAGAAAATGGGTCGGCCACTCTTCAGCCCTAGTCGCTGCAATTGCACTTTTGTCTTGTCTGGTGCTTTCCAAAGATGGTTCAGTGGTTGTGTTTGGCTAGACTAGCTGTCATGTTGACTGGGGAACTCTGGGAGTTAGAGGTTAAAACACTCCCCAGATGTTTTCCATCTCTGGTGTTTGGGGGGCGGGTGGGTCATCTTCTTGTTTAGTTTTGCTAATGCTTTGCTCTGGAGAAGGAAGAAGCACCGAGTCATGGTCCTTTTTTTATTTAGTGAAGGGAATAAGAAATGCAATTCAAAACCACCAAGCCTATTTTTATTATAGGTAAAAACTTGACTTATTAGGCCGTCCCAAGACAGTTGTACTCACAACTGATATGCCGCCAGCTTTCAGTGCAGTAGTCTGTGCTGGTCTGTGACGCTTTTTATACAATTCACCCACCCCCTCCTGAAGTTAAGATAGCAAGTTGCCTTATGTTTTGGAAGCATGTTCAGCCTTTTATCTCCCAAGGGGATTTGACCTCAAGCTGTGTTCCTAAATTGGCCAGATGAGATCAAGCCAGGACTCAGAAAAGTGGTTTAATTACTATGGCTCCTACAACCTCCTAACCCCACTAACAGAGGGATTCTGGGATGTGTAATCTAGGAAAAACAACTCTTCTTCTAGCTCCAGATAAGCTAGCTTTAACCCAGGAGCAACTGTGGGAAGGCTATTCCCATATTGCTAAAGCAGGGGTGCCAAAACTTTTCGGGCTGCGAGCCAGTCACGTGGTTCCTTCCACCAGAGGTGGAAATAAAACATGCCCGTGCATATGCAAAACACTCCCGTAAATGGACCCATGAATGTCATAAACACATTTATGACAGCCATGGGTGCATTTACAGCAGCGATTTGTGTGGGCATGTTTAATTTCTGCTTCCAGGAGCGGAGTGGGCCGGATTATTAGGTGGCATGGGCTGGATCCAGGCTGTAGCTTGGGCACCCCTGTGCTAAAGGGTGGGCGAAGTGGAATGGTAGGCACCTGTTATGTCTCTGTGCTTTGGAACACTTCATGTGTTGATTCAAAGATGATGGTTTTGGCTCGAACAAATGCAAAAATTAATAAAAGGGAAAAGCTGCTGGGCTAGTAAGTCTGCAAGGGGAGGACAAAGGAAACTTGTGGCTAGTAGCAGGGAACAGAGCATGGAAGAGTCCCCCCTCCCCCTCAACATGCACATGCATGCTCCATTATTTGGGAGTTGTAGTTCAATCAAGAGCTTTTCTATACCCAGAGATTTAAGTGGGGGAGACAGGGACGTTTCATGATGGTAGAGCTGTCCTGTCAGATAGTTTTGCTTGTACACAATCATACTCATCATTCTAACCAATTTGGAAGCCATGAGGGAAAGAAATTCTTCACTCCCCCCCCCCCCCACCATGTGGAAACAACAGGACTAACTTGCTGTGATCAGCTGAATGGGTTTTTCATGCCCTGCCCTGCCGCCAACTCACAAGGGCCAGCTTTGGAACAAGGAGGCTGCAGACTTTTAGAGAAAGGAAGCAGCTACTGCAACTTTTTTTAAATTAAAAGACAAGAGAAGCCTTGAAAAAAAAACTTTATTTTTCTAAATGTCAAACTCAGTATTTATGTAATTCTTAAAGGAAGGTCTGACTCCTGTACAGTTTTTTTGGGGTTTGTACTTTGGGGAGGGGGGAGTCATGGGCCATGGGCTGGGGTGGGGGAAGGAAGGGGCCTTTTTAATTTGTATGATAACCTGTTGAAATTATTTCCATGAACATTAGCGTTTAAACTGGCCTTTTTGTTTCAAGTACAGAGTTTGGTGAGTTGAGGCAAGGGGAAAGGGGAGTCCCATACTTTTATTCTGATTTTATTAGCAACATCTGTTCAGTTGGTCGTATTGTTAAAACCAAGTCCAGGTCACTCAGGTATGGTTTATAGTTAGTCGTAGACTGGCCTTTATACCTCCAGACCTACTAGTGGTGGCGTGTCACATTTCTCAGTGCCTGCTTAAAAAATCCTGAGTTGAAGAAGTATTGCCCTGTTGTCCTGCCAAACAGAAAATTTTCCAAACAGAAATTTGAAAACAACCTTGATGTATGACATTAGAATAAAAGGTTATACCAGTTCAAGACTTATTCACACACACACGCACACACACCCAAATTTGCTAAAATGTTTTTATGGTTATTTTAAAATATCAGCCATTAAAAACGATACCTTCTTAGTTGCAGTGTGAAGCAAGGGTCAGCAACCTTTTAAAGTCAGTGGCTGGGTAATGCACCCTCAGGTAGTTGGGGCCAGACTGGTGGTCCCCCTGCCATAAACGCTGTAATAAACGCATCTGTGGCTGTTTCTGGTGGTGGTGGTGGCGGCTGGAGTGAGGGTGTGGGCCAGATGATTTGGGGCTGTGGGCCATAGGTTGCCAACCCTAAGTCCTTGTGAGGAGGGCAGCATAAAAGTTTGAAATAAGTAAATAAATGCCTGGTGTGAAGGGACAAAAGTCTGTTCTACAGAACTTCAACATCTACATAGATCAGACCTCATCCAATGTGTATGTCAGAACTGGGGAGTTTTGGTCATTCCACATGTTTCGAACTATACATCCAGAATCCCATTGGCCATTCTAACAGTAGCTTGTGGGAAACTAGCTATACAAAGGACTAAAAATTTCCCAGATCTGGTATATTTAATGGTATAATTTTAGCATCTGGCAACTGGAGGAGAGACTTTGGCCTAAATCCAACTGTAAGTCCCAGTTAGAAGAGTCCCATTGGCTGAAATCTAGTAGCACTATGTGTCAACATAAATTGAAATTGATTTGACACCACCCTGTTATTATTAAGGCTATCATCAGGCACAGCAATTTTTTTAGAAATGAAAAATGTATGATCCTCCTCCCAAAATATCAAGGCTCCCTTGAGATCTTTTCATCATGGGAATGTCTTAGGGGGCTACAGGACAGGGGGACATCATTAATATCTGAAAATCACAGGTGATGGAAATTTTCGGAAAGTGCCATGATGTTCTGATTTTATTAACAACATCTGTTCATTTGGTGGTATTGTTAAAATTAAGTCCAGATCACTCGAGTTGGATTTAGCCCTTTGTTAAAAGAAGTACCAAGACATCTTGTTTTAATTCCCATTTGTGTTTTTCATCTAAAGTTGTGAATAGCTCAGGAAACTTCTAGGAATTCTACTGATTCTTAGCCCAAGCAGAACAGACTCTTAATATGCGTGTTATCCTATTTCTCAATCTCTCCCAAATGATTGCAGTAAACTCATCAAGCTTTGACATAAAGACTTTTCTCCAAGATTTGTTCTTCAAAATGCATGGATGCCACATTTTTGTTTTCTACATACATAGTTGCTGGGTTTTTAAAATAAAATAAGGCACTGCCAGTATTTGAAAAGGTCCCTAAAAGTTTTTGGCCCAATTTTTCTAATGAGTGCCTGAGTTTAAGACTATATTATATAAATTAGTAAATAGAGATCATTTTGATCTCTACTTATCTACTTGGTATGCTAATGATCTGCTGAGCAGAGGCGTAGCTACCGCCGTATCTGCCGTTTCAATTATACAGGGCCCCCAGGCCATGGGGGCCCCCAACGTGCGTAAGCAAAACAAATCTTTACCCTTCCTAAGGGCCCCCAAACAAATTTTTATACGGGGCCCCGCCAAGGCACGCTACGCTTCTGCTGCTGAGCTGCAAAATGCTAGGAATTTTCCTTTACCTCTTTATTTAATCAGAAACCTAAAAGGAAGAAGAAAGGGAGGTTTTCTCTATACAAGACAATGTAATTGCCAGCACCCAATCACTTCTACCTATTTGTAAGAAATCCTCAGTCAATTTTCAACTGTGTTCACCCACTGAAAATTAATAAGGAATGAGGGAATAGTATATGTCTATCCAGTAATGCCCAGTTACCAAGAGAACAGCATCTAGATGTAGAATTGTTTAGAGGGAAGTATTACAGAGATGTTTGGGACTAAATCATACAAAACAACTCTATAAATCATGTTGCTAACTCAGAGTTACCTGCTAAATAGGAGCAAAGATATCAAGTAAATTATTTTCTGAATTTACTTTCCATACACCCTCACCCCCTCTCCATTCTAGAGCAGTAAATGTCCACTGGATATTTCCGGTTTAGGAAACTGCCCTATGAAAGTGTATGGGGATTAAACGCTAATGTTGCATGTAATTTAAAGTGTTGACTTGTAAGAACACTTATCAGGGATGAAACGGCATTTATTGTGTGGTGACCTTTTTTAGTTCACTTTACAGTTTGCTTTTGGATTTTGTGTGTGTGTGTGTGTGTGCGCCTGTGTGCGTGCGTGTGTGTGAGTGGCTGTGTGTGTGTGTGGTTTATTAATTTCCAGGGTTGTTTCTGGAAGGATGTGACAGTAATCGCAGTACTATGTACAGAGCTTTCTTTTGTATTAAAAATACTCTTTCAATAAATGTATCATTTTGTGCACAGATTTTGCCTCAATTGTGTAGTCTCCAATATCCAGAAATTGGGAGAGGGAGAAGGGAAGGGGACTAATGAACGATTCTAGCTCATACAAATGTGTATCAAATATTTTTAAAAGTTTTCAGGGTGTCCCAAGACCTATTGTTTTTTGCTGCAAAGATGACTGTCAAACTAAAAGTTTCCCTTGAAAGTGTCCATCATACATACCAAAAACAAGGGAATAATTTTTTCTACAAAAGGACAATGAAACCTGTCCTGTGGCTTTCCCTTACCATTTCCTACATAGGTTACACTAGTGTAAGCAAGGGTAAAGTTCTTCCTTGCTTGAAAGCCAGTCGTGTCCGAGTCTAAGGTGCGGTGCTCATCTCTGTTTGCAGCCAAAAAGCCAGCGCTGTAGATGATCGTGTGGCACGTATGATTAAACATCGGCGTGCAGGGAACACTATTACCTTTCCTGCCAAAGTGGTACCTATTTAGGCCACCGTTGCTCAAAAACCTATTGTATCCGATTAGGGTTTAGTCCTCATTCAAAAAGAGTAGAAAAAAAATAAGAAAAACAGCTTCTATAGGCTAAAGTGGCAAGTATTTAGTGTGACCTCCATTTAAAGGTGAAAGTCACACTTAACTCGAAAGCCAGTCGTATCCAACTCTAGAATTCAGTGCTCATCTCTGTTTATAACCAAAGAGCCAGCTCTGTCTGCGTTTGCAGACATTTATGCGGAAATGTGGCAGGCATGCCTAGACACCAGAGTGCACGGAAAGCTGTTTACCTTCCCACCGAAGTGGTCCCTATTTATCTACTTGCAATGTCTTGCTTTCAAGCTGCTAGGTTGGCAGGAGCTGGGACAGAGGCGGGAGCAGTACTCGGGTCTCGAAATGTTGACCTGCCCACCTCCCAGTCGTCAAGTTCAGCTTCTTAACCCCTAAACCGCTGCAGAGAGCCCCGACCTGTGAAGAAGCTCCGCCACCCGACCTGTAAAGAATCAGAGCGGCCATCCATTACAGGTCAGCTGCCGCCTCGCTTATATATAGACTCCCCTCCCCACATTCCCAACGTTCTCTCCCTCCCTGTCCCCTTCGCGGCGGAGCATGTTTGCCACTCGCAGGGATCCGTAGAGAGGGGGACTTTCCGAAGGAAAGCTAAGCGGGGGGGGGGGGTGAGGTCTTTGCGCCTGCGCAATCTCGGCGCATGCGCCCCAGTCACCCGGAACTTGTGGAGTGGCTGAGAAGCGGCCGGGCAGAGAAGGAGGCGCTGGCGGAGCCGCGGCGTTGCCGGCGGGGGTTGGTGAAGTAAGTAACGGGTTGGCGACGCGCCTGGCTTTGCCTGCTCCCTTCTTTCCGTCCCTTTTTTTTTTTGGGCATCCGGAGTCCGAGAGGTCGTTGCTGAGCGGGCCCTTTCGTTCCAGGGCGCTTAATTAACACGTTGTGGGGTGGGCGATTGCCGTCGTCGGGACGGGCCTCGCGTTGCCTTTCTGCCGCTGGTGGTGAGGGGAGATACGTCGGTGTGTGTGTGTGTGTGGCGCGTCGTGGCCGCTTCTCCCCCCCCCTTTTCCTCGCCCACCCTCCATTTTTGTTTTCCCCACTCCCACCCGTCCTCCTCCTTAGGGGAGGCATTAATAAGTCTCCTGAAGAAAAGTTATTTATATGCAGGCTTCCCCTCAGGGCACGGTTGGGGAGTTTCCCTGTTGAGGGGAGAGGCCAGAATAATAAGAGAGTGTCGAAGGTCTCCCTTTTAAAAAGGAAACATAATAAATATTGTAAACAGTTCTTTTTTTTACTATTCGTTTACTTTAATTTGTAAATAATTATTTTATTAATGAGGGGAGGGAAGAAGAAACAGTTTTAAAAAGAAGCGCAATTGGGTCATTCTCATGACTGTTCTAATTCATTCAGAAGAGAAGATGTTTTATTGATCACATAGGGCTTGCATTCTTATTACAGTAATACCTCAGATAACATTAGTATCGAATAACACTAAAATCGCATAACATTAAGCAATCTGGTGGGAAGAATTGCATCGGATAACATTAAGATCCTATGGGATGCATCAGATAACAACCGCTAAAGCCTGTGTGGTTACAATGTACAGTAAAACCTCAGATAACACTAAAACCTGGTTCCACAAGTCTTGGTGTTATATGATTTTTAGTGTTATCTGATGCATGTTAAAATCCTATGGGATCCATAGAGATACATTGTAACCACACAGGCTTTAGCGGTTGTTATCTGATGCATCCCATAGGATCTTAATGTTATCCGATGCAATTCTTCCCACCAGATTGCTTAATGTTATGCGATTTTAGTGTTATTCGATACTAATGTTATCTGAGGTATTGCTTGTATCTCTATGGATCCCATAGGATTTTAACATGCATCGGATAACACTAAAAATCATATAAAGGAGGAAGAAGCCAGGGCAGGATGAGGACCTTGCCTCCCTTCCCTCTGTGCCTATACCAACTGCCAGGGGAAGAAGAAGCCAGGGCAGGATGAGGGCCTTGCCGCCCTTCCCTCTGTGCCTATACCAACTGCCAGGGGAAGAAGAAGCCAGGGCAGGATGAGGGCCTTGCCGCCCTTCCCTCTGTGCCTATACCACCTGCCAGGGGAGGAAGAAGCCAGGGCAGGATGAGGACCTTGCCGCCCTTCCCTCTGTGCCTATACCAACTGCCAGGGGAAGAAGAAGCCAGGGCAGGATGAGGACCTTGCCACCCCTCCCCTTGTGCCCACCCCAACATATTGTATTGTAATGTAATGTATTGTCTGTAAGCCGCCCTGAGTTGCCACGGCAAGTGTGCGGCAATATAAATTTGAACTAATAAATAATAAATAAATAAATAACACCAAGACTTGTGGAACCAGGTTTTAGTGTTATCTGAGGTTTTACTATATTTTATACCCTGCTGCAATTGGGGCAAGCAAAAAAGTGATGAATTTTATTGAGTAAACTTTATATCTCGTTTTATTGTGATTGTATCATTCCGTGTCTAATCTGTTTTTATAATCATATTTTATCTAATATATTTTATCACATTTTGACCTGATATGGTCAGATGACTAACCAGTTAATAAAGGATACTGGGTGCCATGTCATTAATGAGGACATTTGGATTTCTCGATTATGAAAATATTTCATTTTAAAAGACCCAGCCTTTAAATTTCATTACACACAAAATTGCATGATGCCACATGACTAGGATTGCGGACAACAACTAAACAACTAATGGCAGTTGTGATTTCTACAGTTATGCAGTTGTAAATACTGTATACATTACTATCCTAGTCAATGTGTTGCAAGTTTTATGGTAACATCTCTTAAGCTTCATTTTAAAAGATTGAGTCATGCAGTCTGTTTTGAAAATTAGGTTCAAATATGATAAAAATTTCACCTCTCTGTTCCTCCCAGGCCTTCCTGTTATGGGTAGCCAGGAAGTGTCCATTATGAACTGGACCTTCTTTGCTGCGGCCTCATCTTTGTGGAAGTCATGCCATCCGAGGGGTGTCAGGTCCCTCTCTCTCCAAACCTTTAGTCAAAGCAGAGATTGATAAAGTGACATCCTTTTCCTGCAGTCCCTTTTTTTGCCAGCTCATATAGTAAATATCGCCAATATTTGAAATCAGATACGGCACAAGAAGAAGGAGAATATTGTTTGGCTTTAAGTGACACAGAACTCAGTGATACTGACATCTCAATAGACATATATTAGACTTAGACCGTAAGCGTATTGGGCAGCAAGAGATCTCCAACAATTTCGGTTTTTGGCAGGCATTTCTACATCCTCCTATGCAATTTCTGGGGTCTTTAAATCTACCGTGAATGTTCTCCACTAGGTATTTTAACGGCCTCCTCATTGTCATTTGGCATTAGGAGAGGTTCAACTTATTGCTACCTTAGGGATCCTGTTTTTCTCCATATGAAAAATATGGCCTGCTATTTGGAGTCTTCTTCAAGCAACAATATTAAAGAATATCAGAGAGTTAACAAAACAAAACAAAACAAGAAAAAAAGATTAAAAAATGGTGGCACCTTAAAGACTAACTCCTGTATTTAAATGTGAGCTTTCATGGATCAAGTCCACTTCATCAGACATACTTAAAAGATGTAAATATACAGTACAGTAAAATCTCGTGTAAAGAGCGCTCGCTTAGAGACTAACTTGATTAAAGAGCAGAATTTTCTCTGAATGGCCGCTTCGCTTAACAACTAAAACTAACCAAAAACTAGCTTAACAAATAAATCGTGGTTCGCAATCCCCCCTGCCAGAAGTCACAATTGGTCACTTTTTTGTTGTTGTTCAGTCGCACAGTCGATTATGACCCTCTGCGACCCCATAGACCACTGTCCACTAGGCACTTCTGTCCTCCACCATCCTCCTCAACTCGCTCAGCTCTGTGCCCATTGCGTCCACAATACCATCTAGCTATCTCCTTTTTTGCCGCCCCCTTGGTGCTTTGCTTAAAGAGCAAACTCGCTTAAAGAGCAGTCCTGTGGAACACATTATGCTCTTTAAGCGAGGTACAACTGTACTATCCTAGTCAATGTGTCGCAAGTTATTATGGTAGATGATTACTGTTACTACATGACCAAACAGCATGGATGTCTTTCATCATCTAGGCCTCTAGGGCAGTGGTTCCCAACCTTTTTTGGCCATGCCCCACCTAAACATATCTAAAATCCTGATTCCCCCCCCCCCCCATGACATGTAATTCTTATTATTCTGAAAGTGAACTCTATGTGGAGGAAGCCTAAAATACAATTAACGGTTAACTCATTTTTAATTGTCCCCCTTAAAATCAAATTGCCCTCCTGTGGGGCATGTGCCTCAGGTTGGGAACCAGGGGTCTTGGGTCTTCATCACCTAGGACAAGGGTTTCCAACTTACTGCCTGTGGGCCAGCTCCAGCCCCTGACTCCATCCCAACCGGACCACCTCTGCCTCAGATGCACCCAGAAGTAGAGGTGGGCACCACGTTTACATCATCTGTAAAATGCACCCGCAGTTTGCATAAACGCATCCACAGCTGGCGTAAACGCTCCTGCAGCTGGCGTAAATGCACCCGCAACTGGTGTAAATGTGGAAGTGGGCGCATTTACGTCAGCTGTAAATGCTTCTGCTTCCAGGGACGTGGTCAGGCCCGCGATGGAAAAAGGTTGGCCTCCCCTGATCTAGGGAAATCATATATTTCCCACATTAAGTGCAGTTTTTAAAAGTTCAGATATTTGTACTGCCATATTTAACTGTTCCTTCAAATAAATATACATGATATACAGTTACGCATGTAGAATATGACAGGATGTGTAGTGTAGTGGATAGAGTGACAGACTTGGTCTCAGAAAACCTGGATTGAAATTTCTGCTTAGCCACAGAAATTCACTGGGGGTATGGAATTGGTAAAGACACTCATTAACTATTTTGCTTACTTTGAAAGCCTAATTAAAGTCAATGTAAAACAGTTTCAACTTGACTGAACATAAAAGCAACAACATGTGATAGACAAATATGTGTAATCAAGTCAGTTTTGATTTATAGTGACACTTTCCAAGATTTTCTAGGTGGAGAATACTTAAGAGTGATTTACCATTCCCTGGGGACACTCCTGCCAAAGGTTACATAGGCTGCACTCTTCTTCCTGGAGGCATAGTGGGGAACTGAACTTCCAATCTCTGCAGCTAGATACATAAGTCATTGAGCTGTCCTGCCAACAAACAAATTCCAAGTTACCTCCTTGTTGTTAAATAAATAATTTAATAATTTACAATAATTACTTTGTTGTAAGTCAGTGCGCTAAATATTATGGCAAACAGTTTATATGAATTTATGGCTATAAAATGTATGGCTTAATAAAATCAAATCTAAAAGAAAAAATGTAATGGAAATTTAAATTGCTAACCTAGCATTGTGTTGTTTTAAATCAGTTTATTCTACAACAGAATTTCTTCCCTGTGTGGTATGTTTACAATTTAAAACACAACTGTTGCACAAGCTATCATGGTCAGAAGGTTGCTTCTTCAGATTTGTGAGTCAGAATCTGTTTCCCAGAATTTATACTCACAGGATGCACTGCTGTTTACCTAAAAAATCATGAGATACTAGCAAAAGAGATTTACTAGTTTACTCTTGGGTAAAACATTTTCTAAGACTGTAAATCTGCATTAATCGATTAATTAATTGTAAATCTGCATTAATCGATTAGGACCAGAGCAGATAACTAGCACTTTAAAATGAAATAAAAGAATAGTGCCATTTTAAGAATTCCGAAGGGAAGGACCATTTGAGCTGTAATATAGAATAAGTTGCCTATGGGTGGGTATATGAATGAAATGAAGGGGAAAAGCTTATAATGATTTTATTTCTACAAAAAGGGTATAAAAGTCTTCAGCAAAAGGTTAGTGTCCGGGTTTGAAATAATTAAAGTAAATGTATAATAACATGATACCCAGTACACAAGAGAAAGTCCATCTTTAATATAGCCAGATTTTGAATTAAGTATGAATAAATAATAATAAATTGTTTCATTGTGGCTCCTTTGGCAGATTAAATGGCCCTATGGGAGGGGGACACGTTTAAACTACTGTCACCCATTTAAGGTTTGCTTTCTTTTTTGTCCTTTCCTTTCTTTAAGGTTTATGAGGACTATCAATTTGAAAGTGTGTTGTAAAATTAGCTACTGAACAGATTAAAACCCCCAAAATTAAAATTTTACTAATTGTCATCCATTTTGAGAAGTACGTAGTCCCCCCACCCACCCACATTGTAGTCCAGGCATTCTCTTTTTTACCTTCAGATGTTATTTTGGGGTGAGGAGAATCTTGGTTTTAATCTGGAAGGGATAATGAGGAGCCACCATTGGAAGTGCTAAAAGGGAGTGACAATGAGCCGGGCATGAGTGGGGGTTAATGCTCGGGTAGTGTTGAAGGGGTAAGACTGGTGGACAGTTCCAAAAAAGAAGCTGAGAAATGCTCCTCATCCTGAAGATTTAAAAAGTATACCTTCTAATCTAGATGAGAAAAGGACATTTCTGAGTTTTGTGTAAACATTAGGCTCTTGAGATAGATGGACAACTTGGGAGTGAGGGAGAGTTGGCAACTGACACATGAGAATTTGGTATGACAGAATCAGATGACAGTGAGTGGAACAGAATGACTCAGGAAAGGATTACTAAAGAAGTGGGAGGCTTAAAGTAGAAGAGGGGATCTTTTTGATAGGAAATAGGAAGAATTTACAGGCAGAAAGCCCACATGCACACAAGAGAAGACTGAGTGGCCCAAGCACAGATATGTTTGTAGGAAACTGTAGGAAATCTAGTGCTAGATTATGAATGTTCATGTGTTAGTAATGGAAGCCGCAGTTAAGAGAAACAGAAAACCTTATACGTTGCCCAAACAGGATGACATGTAGTCTTATATTCATCTAGATGACATGTGCAGAATCATTTGGGGAGTAGCAATGCTGACTGACAGACTTGGGTTGGTGTGAACCGGTGGTAGTGAGTAAGATTTACAGAAGTGTGAATGCACAGTTGGAGCACGTTGAAAGAACCAGTTGAAAGACAGAAGTGCAGGCACTGAATAGAAAACAGGCAAGCATGATGGACAGAATGTGAAAGCATTCAAATTAGGGACTTGATTTTGGGGCTTACACACCCTGAAAAACTTATTTAGGGTTGTCTCTAAAATATATCACTTGAACAATCCTTCCATCTACTGTCCAAAGTTTATTTTCTTTTATGAGAAGTTGGCCACATTGGTCTTTGGATTGCTCCAGTTTGTCCCTGTTTTGATTATTGATACCCACTTCCCATCCCCTTTGTCACTTTTCTACAGAATGTATTTGGAGAGATCTCTCATCCACCCTTCTCAGCTTCTTTGGTAGAATTTTCCATGAGAAACAGAGTCTTTTCGTGTAAGAAAGTGGGCTGTGGCAACCTACCCTTTTTTCCATTAAATAGCCCCTTGAATTGCCTTTCCACAGGGCTTGACACTCTTGCTGTGCTGCCCCACTGCTGGCTGAGCCCTCCCAAGTTGTTATGGCTCTGCCCCTGCTACAAGTACTACCTGAGCTTGTTGCACCTCCACAGTCACCCACCGCAGTTTCTACTGCCTCCTTATTCCTGAGCAAACCAGGTAACCCTCACTCATGAAGGGCCAACATAGTGTCACCACAGTGCATTTGCCTAGCATGGTATACATATCATTTTGTATCTAGAATTTATCTACAGCAGGGAAGTATTTAAAAAAAAACAAGTTGGAAATAGAGGAAGGGGTTTCTCCATCATCCATTTTAATGTCACAATACAGCACAGGGCTGTCTCCTCAGATAACACCACCCATAACTATTTAGCTGCAAATGGCAGGGTTAACTAAGTTTTTAGGGATGGGAACAAAAGTGGCTTTGGATGGCAATGCCAGCTACACTTAACATGAATCATTCATTCACAGTTAAAATAAAAATATGGTGGCACTTTAAAGTCTAAAACAGATTTAGTGTAGCATGAGCTTTCTAGAACTGTAACCCCCCATTGTAATTGTTTCTGTTGGTACTTTGTGCATCCCCGCCCCCGCCCCCGTCTCAATGCCTGCCAGTCTACAACAACCTATGTTTACTGTTTTTATACTTGAAATGCTAAATAACACTTCTTTTGTCTCCCAATCAAACTCTGGACTGCCAAAATGAAACCACTTTCTTGGCTTTGGCCAAACTTAAGTCCTCATTGGTGCATGTTTCTGGCAGTAATCGGCAGACCAGTAAATGAGCTGGATTCTGTATTGCTCCACATTTGCACAGCATGTTGTTGTTTTCCAGCAGCCTGCACATGTTTTTCTTGCATTTAGGCACTCCAATCCTCAGCCTATTAAGAGTCCTCTAAGTGACATAGGGGAGGTTGAGTTCCTCAGCTAAATAACACTGTAAATTTACTTAACTGGACTATAGTCGATAAAAGCTCAGGCTATCAAAGATTTCTCAGCTTTGAATGTGCTATACAGTAGTAGTCTTTGTTATTCTTGCTGCTAAAGGTTAAGAACACTGCTCCTTAGAGAACTTACAGTAAAACCTCAGATAATGCTAAAACTTGGTTCCACAAGTCTTGGAGTTATCCGATTTTTAGTGTTCTCCTTCGTGTTGTTTGGGGATGCACACTGATGGGGTTCTGCGCTTGCGCTGAATCCTGAGCGGAGCTGGAAAGCTGATTGGATAAAGAGTTTTAAATGTGGGACCGCCCACCATGCCCAACCCCTTTTGGCGCCATTTCGCGCTCTCCCCTCAGTTTGCTTTTTTCCGCTGCGCAAGCAGGAGCCTGGAAAAAAAGCTGTGAGTTCTTTAGCTGAGATTGTCTCAGAATCTTCTAATTTTTATAACCAACAATTTTTCTCGGACCAGGGGACTCACTCCCTTGGTCCTCGTGTGGCTGGGGGCTCGCCCTCAGCCGCCGGTAAAAAACAAAAACAAAACAAAACTTCTACCGTTTTTCTGCACAATCTCGTGTCGGGGCCTCCCGGCCGGGATAATTTTTTCTCTTCGGCCATCTACCTCGGTGGATGGCCTCAGCGGCAGCATTCAAGCAGTGTCCGTCCTGCAAGAGAAAGTTCCCTAGCTCGGACGGACACGTGCGCTGCCTCCGCTGCCTCGGGGAGAGCCATCAGGTCCAGACCTGTGAGGTGTGTAGAGGCTTCTCGAAGGCCGCCATCAAGAACCGCCAGTACCGCCTCCAGGCCTACCTCATGGAGGCCGCACTCGCTCCCCCAGCTCCAAAGCAGGCTGCTCCATCGACGTCTGCTCCTTCGACCTCCGCTCCTTCTTCACAGCCTTCGGCCTCAGAACTGTTCAAGCGGAAGAAGGAGCAGGAGAAGAGGAAGAAAGACAAAAAGGAGAAGAAGAAGCGTCGCAGCTCCTTGTCTTCTCTCCCTCCGACTCCAGGTCCGGCTCACCCTTCGCCGCCACGCTCCCTAGCATCCGCCCCGGTCGCAGCTCCACCTACACCGGGCAGGATGTCGGTCGATGCCCGAGAAGCCGCCACGCCGGAGAGGGCCCCCAGCCCTCCGCCGTCACCGGAGATTCTTCCACCTCCACCGCCGCGACGATCTTCCTCTCTTCGCGTCCCTTCCGTGGTTCCTGGTCCGTCTGAACTGGTGGACTTTAGACCGCAAGACCAGCTGAACTGGTGGACTTTAGACCGCAACGTAACAATGGGGAAGCTCTTCACCCTCCCTGCTCCGTCCATCCAAATCACCACCGACGCGAGCACGCACGGATGGAGAGCGTGCTGCGGCGGACTGCAGATCCACGAGGTCTGGACACCCGCAGAAGCCAGCCACCACATCAACTTCCTCGAGCTGCTGGCTGTATGGAAGGCGATGAGGTCCTTCAGACTCTCCATAACCGGCCGCGTGGTGCAGATTGCATCGGACAACACCACGACCCTGGCCTACCTCAACAGGCAAGGAGGGACCAAGTCTCTCTCCCTCCTTCACCTAGCCGTACTGGTATGGGAATGGTGCTTGAAGGTGCATGTGTTCCCCATAAGTGTCCACATCCAGGGCGCTCTGAACTCGGATGCCGACTTCCTGAGCCGCAAGGGGACGTCGATACACAAATGGGAGTTGGACGGATCGGTGTTCGATCGGCTGTGCCATTGGTGGGGCACTCCGACCCTGGACTTGTTCGCGACGCAAGCCAACACCAAGTGCCGCCGCTATTGCTCCCGGGCGGGGATCGGCCACGGGTCGAAGGGCGATGCCTTCATGGTTCCGTGGCATCAGGACTTGCTGTACATGTTCCCACCGATCCCTCTCATCCAGCGGGTCCTTGTCCGGATCCGTGCAGAGAACGCATCGGCGATACTGATCGCCCCGTCATGGCCGCGCCAACCGTGGTTCCCGCTCCTCCAGTCCCTGACCTGCGACTTCCTTCGCCTGCCCACCAACCCGAACCTCCTCCACATGGGGGGAGGCAGGATCCTCCACTCGGATCTGCTGAGCCTCCATCTGACGGCCTGGCTTATCCGCCCAACCTAGCGCGGATCCTTGAACTCTCTCGGAAGCCTTCCACGCGGAAGTCCTATGATTCCAAGTACCGTCGCTTCCTGAACTTTCTGTCATCCAGCGACCGCTCCGTGGACTCCGCATCCCTACAGGAGGTGATGTCCTACCTCCTGCATCTGGCTGAGTCAGGGTCTGCACACTCATCTCTGAAAGTACACCTGGCTGCGGTGGTGGCCAATCCCTCACCTTCCTCAGTACTGTCTTCTGCCTTCAGGGACAAGACTATGAAGAGGTTCCTCCAGGGACTACGTAATGCTTACCCACCAGTCAAGGTCCCACCTCCTCAGTGGTCCCTTACTGCGGTGCTCACTGCGCTCACCAAAGCGCCCTTTGAACCTGTGGCCAGAGTGGACATTAAGTTTGTTTCCTTTAAGACTGCCTTTCTTGTAGCCATCACCTCCGCCCGGAGGGCAGGTGAACTTGCAGCCCTGAGGTCTGACCCTCCTTTCCTCAAATTCTACCCTGACAGGGTAGTACTGCACCCGGACCTCACCTTTCTGCCTAAGGTCCTAACCGAGTTCCACCTGGCCCAGGCCATCACGCTTCCAGCATTCTTCCTGAATCCTTCATCTGCACAAGAGAGAGTGTGGCACTCGTTGGATGTCAGGCGGGCCCTGCTGTTCTACACCCAAAGGACTGCGTCCTTCAGGAGAGCCAAGCAGCTGTTTGTCACCTATGGTGGCAAATCAAAGGGACAACCTTTGTCTGCCCAGAGACTTTCCAAATGGATTTCAGGTACCATCTACCTGGCCTATGAGATGTCATGTCTGCCACCTCCGCCTCATGTCCGAGCTCACTCCACCAGGACATTGGCTTCCTCCACTGCGTTCCTGGAGGGCATCCCGATGGAGGACATCTGTAAGGCTGCTACCTGGTCCAGATCCTCCACCTTCATCACCCACTACCGGGTTGACACAAGGTCTGCTCCCGATGTCAGACGGGGCAGGTCCATCCTGATGGCTGGTCTCCGATCCTCTCCGTTGATGACCGCCCATCCATGATGCCATCGCGCTCTCCTACATCTCAGGACGCCGACTGCCCACCATCCAAGTAAGTGAGCTTGTTAGTCACCCATCAGTGTGCATCCCCAAACAACACGAAGGAGAAGGACAGGTTTCACTTACCAGTAACTGTCGTTCTCCGAGTATGTTGTTTGGGGATTCACACAACCCAACCCTACCTCCCCTCAGGGCTGACGGCCCGAGATGGCCTTATGCTTCGCGGGCAGCTTTAATATCAAACTGAGGGGAGAGCGCGAAATGGCGCCAGAAGGGGTTGGGCATGGTGGGCGGTCCCACATTTAAAACTCTTTATCCAATCAGCTTTCCAGCTCCGCTCAGGATTCAGCGCAAGCGCAGAACCCCATCAGTGTGAATCCCCAAACAACATACTCGGAGAACGACAGTTACTGGTAAGTGAAACCTGTCCTTATCCGATGCATGTTAAAATCCTATGGGATGGATCGGATAATGTTAAAGCTCCATAGAGATACATTGTAACTGCACAGGCTTTAGTGGTTGTTATCCGGTCCATCCCATAGGACCTTAGCGTTATTCGATCCAATTCTCGACCCCAGATTACTTAACATTATGCGATTTTAGCATTATCCGAGGTAAATGTTATCCGAGATATTACTGCATTTCTAGTTCTTAAACTATGAAAATACACATGTTGGATTTCTGTCCTGCTTTGTTCACTGAAGATAGTAATTCTGACCCACTGAATAAATGTGTTTTCAAGTGTGTGTGAGAGAGATATGTTTTCCTTTTGAAATTTGGCATAGAGGCAGTCATGGGCAACCAGAATGAAATATATGATCTGTGAACAGGTTTACTTCCTTAGTGATGTGATGACAGAGTTTAGCCATTAGGAAGTCACTGTCCATTCTGTACTGTTCTTGTGACTGTGCACAGATTGCATCTTGCATCTAATATTTAATTACAGTACTGTGCACAAGTCTTAGGTCACCAGGTTGGGTTTTCTAAAGCAAAGTTTCAATGACCATAATAACAGAAAATACAGGAAATATGTACACAAAATTCAAACAAACACAATTTTCAGAACAAAATGGCTTCTTCAGGCCAGTACTGCCAGCACCACTGGCAGAAATGCAGGACAAACCTTCCACCATGTTTCACTGAAGCCTACAAGCACTCATTGATCTCTCTCTCTCTGACTCTTCTTCTCATGTATTGTCGGCAATTGGACCAAAAGTTTCAAACTTGGATTCATCATTCCATAACACTCTTTTCCATGGATTCTCATTCCAATCTTTGTGAACTTTAGCCTGTCTTCGCTGTCTCACTCTGTTCCCCTTCCACAATAGTCGTTTCTTGGCTGTTAAGCTTCCACAAAGACCGTTCCTGATTAAGCTTCCTTGGACTGTAGAAGAGTGGCATCCTGATGAAGCTGCTAGATACTGAGTCAGGTCCTTGCTGACTTTCTCTGATCTCTCAAAGAAACTCTGAGAAACTTATCAGAACTTGAAAGGTATCTTGGCCCCTTCCAGTCTATTTTTTTGTCCAGGACCACCTGATTCTTCACATTTCTTTTCAGCAGCTTGAATACCACATCTTGAGTATCCAGTTTGTTTGCTGATTTCCCTTCATGAATGGCCTTGAGGGTGCAAAATTATGGTTTTACATCTGTCAAATTCTGTGATCCTTGACATTTGATTTGAACAATGTGATTGGAAGTTGGTCTTATTAGCAAGCTCCCAATGAATTACACAGAGACTGAAGTGGCTCAAGTGGCTAGGACGCTGACTGGAAGGTGGCAGGTCAGCAGTTAGATACCTGAATACTGCAGGATGGAGTGAGCTCCCATCTCTGTCCCAGCTCCTGCCAACCAAGCAGTTCAAAAGCAAGACATTGCAAGTAGATAAATAGGTACCACTTTGGTGGGAAGATAAACAGTGTTCCGTGCACTCAGGTGTCTAGTCATGCCTGCCACATGACCACGAAAACGTCTGCAAACGCAGACAGCGCTGGCTCTTCAGCTATGAAACAGAGATGAGCACTGAACCCTAGAGTCGGATACGACTGGCTTTTGAGCAAGGGAGACCTTTAATGAATTACACACATGCATCATGTGTATGTACTGTATGAAATCCTCACGAATGTCTTGCATAAACATTGTGTAAAAAATGTTTTTCACAGCAGTCATTTTGCCATGTAAGAATCAGACGTATGCGGGTGTTTGCAATGATAGTACAGTAATACCTCATATAACATTAGTATCGAATAACACGAAAATCGCATAACATCAAGGAATCTGGGGGGAAGAATTGCATCAGATAACATTAAGATCCTATGGGATGCTTCAGATAACAACCGCGAAAGCCTGTGTGGTTACAATGTATCTCTATGGATCCCATAGAGGATCAGATAACACGAAAAATCATATAACACGAAGACTTGTGGAACCAGGTTTTAGTGTTATATGAGGTTTTACTGTACTGTAATTAGGGTTCCATTCCATTTAGGTTTATGGGAGTCAAGTGCCAGCTATTACTAAAGTGTAAACCACTGCAGTGGCTCAAGTGTTTAAGATGCTGAATGAACTTGAAGACTGGAGGGTCGGAGTTCGATACCCAAGTACTGCATGACGGAGTGAGCTCTCGGCTCTGTCCCAGCTCCTGCCAACCTAGTAGTTTGAAAGCAAGACATTGCAAGTAAATAAATAGGTACCACTTCACTGGGAAGGTAAATAGCATTCCATGCACTCTGGTGTCTAGGCATGCCTGCCCCATTTCCACATAAATGTCTGCAAACGCAGACAGAGCTGGCTCTTTGGTTATAAACAGAGATGAGCACTGAATTCTAGAGTTGGATACGACTGGCTTTCGAGTTACGTGTGACTTTCACCTTTAAATGGAGGTCACACTAAATACTTGCCACTTTAGCCTATAGAAGCTGTTTTTCTTATTTTTTTCTACTCTTTTTGAATGCAGCATACACATTTCCTGCATTTTCTGGTTGTACTCTAATGAAGAGACTTAAAAATAATTATATATGGTCATTATACTGTTGTGGCAATAACAAATCAAAATATGGCCTAAGACTTTGGCACAGTTTTGCATATTTCAGTTATACAAACATTTGATATTTTGCTTTTAAGGATAGTCTTGAATTTGTGAATTGAGATGCCACTTTTTTATCTGCAGCTTTGTAATTGCTTTGAGTGGTTGTCAAATAACTTCCTGAAATAGTCATATTTCCATTTGGCCAGCTCATATTATATAATGTGAATATACATCTGCATTTTTCACAGTTCTTCTTCTGTGTCTAGGCCAAATGTGAAACTGTCAGAAGGAAGCCACCTTTTGGTGATTTCATTCCTAAGTTCCTTTCACCTGACCTAGTATGAGAAAGATTAGCAAGGAAAGAAAAATAGAACATTCCTTTTAAACTCCTGTTTGAAGTAAAATGGGGTTCCTTTCATTCAGTTCCTCTTTCCTCTGAGCATGGAAAGCCACAAAGCTCCTTTCTCTCTGACCTCCATGTTCCTCAGGTTTTAAAAATAGACACTACTTCCTTGATTTCCTCATGAGATATGCAGATGATACCACCCTAATGGCAGAAAGTGAGGAGGACCTAAAGAAGCTTCTGATTAGGTTGAAAGGAGAGAGTGAAAAACTGGCATGAGACTCAATATAAAGAAAACAAAGATCATGGCAACAGGCCCTATCAGTCCCTGGAAAATAGATGGGGAAGAAGTAGAAGCAGTGACAGATTTTACTTTCTTAGGATCAAAGCTCACTGCAGATGGTGATTGCAGCCATGAAATAAAAAGGCGACTGATTCTTGGGAGGCAAGTGATGAGAAACCTAGGGAACATAGTGAAAAGTAGAGACATAAAATTGGAAACAAAAATTTGTATAGTCAAAGCAATGGTATTCCCTGTAGCAATGTATGGTTGTGAGAGCTGGACCATTAGGAAAGCTGAGTGCAGAAGAATAGATGTCTTTGAGATGTGGTGTTAGAGGAGAGTTTTGAGAGTCCCCTGGACAGCAAGGAGAACAAATAGGTTGATCTTAGAAGAAATCAACCCTGACTGCTCCTTAGAAGGTCAAATTGTAAAGATGAAGCTAAAGTACTTTGGACATTAAATGAGAAGAGAACATTCACTTGAGAAAGTCTTGATGCTTAGAAAGGTGGAGGGCAAAAGAAAAAGGGGGCGGCAAAAAATGAGATGGCTAGCTGGTATTGTAGACACAATGGTCACAGAGCTGAGTGAGTTGAGGAGGATGGTGGAGGACAGAAGTGCCTGGCGGGCAGTGGTCCATGGGGTCGCAGAGGGTCGGAATCGACTGTGCGACTGAACAACAAAAAAAGGTTGTATTTATAACCAGGCCTTAGCTGGACAAGAGAAACAGATAATATAGATAAATATTTTGAAATGATAGCTGTATTAGTCTGTGCAAGCGTATCAAAGTCAACAAAATAAAAAGACAAATAACATTGTGACACCTTAAAGACTAACTGCTGGATTTTGATGTTAGTTTTCATGGATCAAGTCCACCTTGTCAGACATATACTTTGTTTGTTTGTTTGTTTTATTCTTCAAATTCTATTGCCGCCCAACTCTGCAACGACTGGGCAGCTAACATCAAAATACAGCAGTTAGTCTTTAAAGTGCCACAGTGGTTGATTCATTTATTCTCAGGTAATATAGAATTGCTGCTGCAAAAGTATTGATGCTTTCCCCACAACTTCTTTCTGTACCGTTTTCCACCCCCTAAATCCAAAGACTGTAATAATCTGTGTGGACTCTGACATTCCCCCTCCCCCACCATTGTAAGCATCCCAGTAATTGGGTTATATTTTTGGAAGTATGAGTGGTGGCACATTACTTTGCATTCTTAGCATCAAAGCTTCATTGCAGTTAGATACTGACTGTTAAAATTTCAGCACTTTCATTCTTTGCTAACAGGAGCTTCTTTCATGGTGTCTGCCTTTTGTGGCATTGTCAAATGTGACACATTTGATGGCATGCCATATACCTTGGGAAAGTGTAAAATAATAAAATGGTTTATCTACATAAGTAGTTATTGTATGGTTGGTTTTATTTGTTTCCCATCAAATGTAATAATACCGGTACCTTTGCATAGAAAAATTGCTTCAGAATTTTAATTGCTGATGTGGGATTCTCTCTTTACATAACATACAAGAGTAAAATTATGAAACATCTCTATTTTAAACTAGATGATTTATTTTTCTGTTACTAACCAGTCTGAAAGTTAATCAGGAGCAGATCTTCTGATTTCTTTTTCTGTCTGTTAAGACTGGCTCTCTTCCATTGTGGAATGATTTGTCAGCATTTGGGTATGCAGAACAGTTGGCAGCATGCAAAATATAGTTTAATATAAGGGAAAGCTACATCCAATGTATGCATGAGTAAACATCTGTCTGAATCAGCATTACACTGTCTTCATCTTTCATTAGGTAGCAGGTCAGTGAGGAGTTAAAAATTGCTGGAGATGGTTATAGAAAAACTAAAGCCTTTTTCTTGTCCTGCATATGGTAGTAATGTGTACTTTTAGACCAGTGGTTCCCAACAAGGGGTACACAGCCCACTAGTGGACTTCAATTCCCAGAAGCCTAAGTCAGTATATTGGCTGATCAGTGCTTTGGGGAAATGACTTAGGCTTCTGGGAACTGAAGTCCAAAAACCAGCATTTGGGAAACACTGTTCTAGACCTTAGGGAATATAAGTAGAAGTGTTCTCTAATTGGGAAGGCTGTGCTATAAAGCTATCTTAGTTTAATTGTTCTTGCAATTGATTGTTCAGTTTAATTTTTCCTGCTAAAAGTCCTAGAAGTTGTAGTTGTTGCAAATGTTAAGAACTTTATTTTAAATATCTAGCCCAGGTTTCTGGGAAGCAGAAATGGCCACTTAAACCAGTTAATAGTGTAGGTATGGTTTCCCTCTTCTTCTGCCTAAAGCAGTGTTTCCAACCTTTGGTTCTTGGACTTCATTTCTCAGAAGCCTACGTTCAGTACATTGGCTGATCAGTGGTTTTGGGAATTGACTTAGACTTCTGGGAATTGAAATCCAAGAACCAAAGGTTGGGAAACACTGGTCTAAATCAGTCTTCCACAATAATGTGTTTTCCAGATATTTTTGATTGCAACACCCATGACCAAATAACTTGTATAATGCTGCAAATAATTAGTGTTAAGTAGTCTCTCAGGTACTGTACAGTACTTGTATTCAGTTAGGCATGGAAATTAGGATACCTTTAGAAAGTATATGCTGCATACAGCCATATTAGTTGATAAACTGGTAACAGTAGCCCAAGCATTCTTCTAATCTGAAGCAGCATCAATTGGACCTGATTAATCTGGCTACTAAAATATGGTTTGTGTCGAAGAGGTAATCTGATTGATTCCACTTGAACCATGAACTATGATGAACTGTCATAGATCTAAGAATTACATATAGATATTTGAAAGTACAGTAATGTATTTCCAAAGTTTATTCCAGTTGTTTTAGCTACACATTATAGTAACTGAAAATGAAAGTACAGTACAGTGGTACCTTGCTTAAAGAGCATGATTCATTCCACGGGTTTGCTCTTTAAGCGAGTTTACTCTTTAAGCAAAACACCATTGTAAGTGACCAATTGTGAGTTCTGGCAGGGGGGATTGCGAACCCCAGTTTAGTTGTTAAGTGAGTTTTTGGTTGGTTTTAGTTGTTAAGCGAGGCAACCATTCAGATAAAATTCTGCTCTTTAATTAAGTTAGTCTCTAAGCAAGGCGCTCTTTATGCAAGGTTTTACTGTACTGTAGATTTAAATGGGGGTGGGGGGAGGAAGGACTTTGCCAGCAATTCAAACCTAGGAAAAATTTATATTGATTTCATTAGAACTTTTGTCTGAAGCTGCTTTCATAAAATTGGGCTGTGTTTAGAGACTTCCAGATGCACCAGTTCATTTACTCAGTGAATGCAACATGAGGTTGTAGCAAAACATCTAGATAGAAAAGGACTAACTAACCAGGGCTCTGTAACTGATAGAAAGCTGTGCCTTGAAAACAGACTGTTCAGATAATAATAATTTCATGTCAGAGATAACTCTGGGTTGAAAGGATTTTTTTCTGGAGAAACTGCTCAGGGGACTCCCAAATGGGGCTCCTTTCATGTCCCCAAGTGCAGCCCTTGAGTATCGAAACCCGACCTTCCAGTCTCCAAGCTCAGCATCTTAATCACTAAGCCACCAGGGGAGCTGCACTGTTCAGATCAGGAGGTGTCATGAACCAAATTGCTTGGAGCAAAATGTTTCTAAATACCAGTTGCTTGTTAAAAGGAAAGCCTACAGCCTTGCAATGTTAATCTGCCAAGGATGCTCTGCTTAATCAGAAAGGGTTCCCACGGGGGCTGGGAGGATAAGCATTTTGTACCAGAGCTGCTTGTTCCCTTGAAATGGAACAGTGGCTGAATATGTGAAGAAAATGCTAGTTACAGTATGTGTATTTTCTGGCTTATTTCTTGGGAGTCTCATCTCTGCTCTCTGTTCATAGATATCTTTTCCATCATGGTGGGTGAGAGGCGCAATGGAAACCTTCTGGTGCACCTTGGGCCCAAGTTGCAAGCCTATCCGGAGGAACTAATCCGGCAGCGTCGTGGCCACGATGGACACACTGAATATCTGATTCGCTGGAGCATCCTAAGCTTGGATGACAGCGTCGGAAACAGCACCAATGCTGTTTCTTCCGAAAGTAAAACAGAGAATGTTTTGATGTGGATGTCAGCAGAGGAGGTTTATGCTAACTGTCCCACGTTGCTGGGTAAGAGGAAACCTGAGGGGCAGCGAGTGAAGGAGGAGAAAGCACCTAGTAGCACATTTCCATCTGATGTTACAGTGGATGAAGCTTCATTGCATGAGATGAAAGCTGATGTCCGAAACCTGGTTCACCGGGCTGCACGGCAGATGGCTAGGACGACAGGGCCTGAATCATCTATACTGAACACAATCCATGTGCTCAGTGCATATGCTAGTATTGGCTCCTTGACTGGCGTCTTCAAGGAGACCGGAGCGCTGGATCTGCTGATGAAGATGCTATGTAATGAGGAGAAACAAATCCGTCGCAGCGCTGGCAAAATGCTGAGGGCACTGGCTTCTCATGATGCAGGTGAGATTGTCTAGTCTCTTCACAAATAGCTGCCATTTTGAACATAGTGGCTAGTTAAGGAACTAGAATTTTTAAAATAATTCATAGAGATTAAGTTGTTTTCTTTTAGGCTTCACTTAAATGATTGAATTGATTTAAAGCTCAGGTCCTTGTTTTCTAGTTTTTGTGGTGGTAAAGTATTTTTGGGTAACATTACTCAGATATCGAAGTAAACCTTTACATGTGGTGGTATTGACAACGAATTTCAAAGGTATTGCAAAGCTCTTGGTTTTATAAATATTGAGACAATAGCCTCATCCAGAAGCACTGCCGATAACATCTGCTACTGTTCTGTCATAGTATTTTAAGTTGCTCTAACCTTTTTTGTTTCTCATAGGGTTCTGTAAATAAGATTTTGTAAAGTTATCCTAGGACATGGGTGGCTAACCTTGATGCCCCAGGTGTTCTTGGACTTCAGTTACCAGAAGCCCAAGCAAGTGCACCTGCTGATCAGGGCTTCTGGGAATTAAAGTTCAAGAGCACCTGGGGCAACAAGGTTGGCCACCCCGTCCTAGGAGAACAAAGAACATTGATATAAATCAGTACAGGTGTGTGATTTTCCCCAGACTGGTTCCCTCCAGTAGCTTTGCACTAGGTCAGTGGTCAGCAAACTTGGCTCTCCAGGTGTTCTTGGACTTCAGTTCCCAGAAGCCTTGATCAGCAGGAGTGCTGACTTGGGTTTCTGGGAACTGAAGTCCAAGAACACCTGGAGAGCCAAGTTTGCAGACCCCTGCACTAGGTCATGTGTACTGGGATGATGGAGGCTTGTAGTCTAGTACATTTGGAGAATATCAGTGTGGGCAAATTTCCTTATACTTTCCTTTATAGATTTAGCTAATTTCCATTTCCTTTGGTTACATTTTCTTGGAATTACATTAAAGCCTAGTGCTAAACAGCAGCTGTTAGTAGTTTTTTTTCCCTCAAGCCCTTTCTGATAGCCTTTTCCATCTAAAAATTCTTACACTAAAGACAATTTATCTTTTGGTCTTTTTAATGGAAAGGGAAAGGAAGATAGGTTATCTTGAGACTTCATAAGGCTGTTTCTATGTTTAATTATTAATAACTGCCTTTTAAACTTTTAATCTTGAAGCTTGAGGCACTAAGTACACTCACAGTTTCCTATTATTATCTGCTTTGATATTGGCTACAAAAATGACATTACATTTTTGAAGCTGGGGTAAACAGCTTATATCTATGCATTAGATCAGTGTTTCCCAACCTTTGGTTTTTGGACTTCAATTCCCAGAAGCCTAAGTCATTTCCCCAAAGCACTGATCAGCCAATGTACTGACTTAGGCTTCAGGGAATTGAAGTCCCCCTGTGGGGCGTGGGCCTCACATTGGGAACCGCTGGGTTAGCACCAGATGTAGACATGGTTAAACTGGACCTGTCAAAATAAAGGTAGTATCTCCCATTCTTGTAGCTGTTCTGAGAGACCCTGGGCACTTATGACTGGTTGCTTGTGAACAGAGAGAGTAAACCTGGTATTTTGTGTGGGATTAGTGGAAGAGACAGGAGAGGATAAGGCTATGTCTGTTTGACTTGAGGCTGGTAGTATGTCTGAGCTGCTTGAGGCTTAGTTCTGTGTTTGTGGCTCTTTATGTGTAGTCTGCTCCAAACACATGGTACAAAGGAAGGGGCTTCAGCTGAGGAAGTGAGTCATTTATTTGATCTACAGCCAAAGTCATTAGCTGCACTCACAGTCCCTGGGAATTTGTGAACAGAGGGAACAGACTACCTTCCCCTTCATACATAACTGGTAGTAAACTTCTAGTTGCATCAGTTTCTTACGAATGTGGGTTTCAGAGTCCAAAAGAGGCGCAGTGAGACTTGGGTCTTGTTTTTTAAAAGTAATTATGCCTTCTGGAGGGGTGAGTCTCTATTTGTGAATAAAAAAAATAAAGATTTTTCCATTAAGGGCAAAGAGATCTACAGAAGCCTATAATGTACTGTAAATGATATGTGGGCTGTCCCATAAGCCACATGGTTCTCTCCCACTTTTAAATGCTCCAGTCCCAAACCATTTAGAGCAGAAGTCACCAACCTTGATGCTCCAGCTGTTCTTGGACTTCAGTTCCCAGAAGCCCAAGTCAGTACACCTGCTGATCAGGGCTTCTGGGAATTGAAGTCCAAGAACAGTTGGAGCACCAAGGTTGACCACTCCTGATTTAGAGTGTTAAAGGTCAAGATCAGCATATTGAACTAGCAGCCAATTCAATAGGTGATAATGACAACTGTAATATAAAAGGGGAAACACAAAATTAGATAATACTTTATTTTCTGACTCCTTGACATGCTGCCTGGTTTTTTTTCTGGTTTCTACCTCTGAGTTAACATATTTATATTCCTCCACTGTATTTGACCATCAATGACTAAGAGGTACAGTCTATGTTTAAAAATAATCTTGGAATTAAAGAATGATAAGAGAGGTGGAACACTATGTTATGAAGGAATTCAAGTGTGTGATGGATTATGTTCCTCTTCACCATCACACTATTTTCACAATCTGCTGCAGCATGTTGCATCCAGGACAAAAATAGAACAGATTTTTTTCCTCTTCTTTTTTTCCAGACAAAATCTTCCTCTGTTGTACTAACCTTTTTTTCTCTTTTAACATTCCATCTGAGTTCAGATTAAAGCGGAACCGTCAAATAATGATTCAGATTCAGTTTTGCTTTGGGAAAAGTACATGTGGTCTAGGTTATTTATTCTGGTTCCTTTGCAGTGAGTGATGTACAAATAAATAAAATGCAGTGTAATGAAGGGGAACATGCATTTTTTTAAATCTTAAAAGAGAAGAGCTTTGAAATAAATAGAATGAGAACTTAGAGAACTAGAACAATGATCTCTGTTTTATTTTTGGTTAGCAGATGGATTTCTTTTGTGTCAAAAAGTATATACATTGCCATAAATTAATAAAGAAGCATAGACAGTCTCTATTGAGGACAAAAGCACGGGAAGAGATGGTAAAAATGATACCATTGAAGTACAAATAATGGAACAGAATATGATGAGACAAATTGTTGCTTTAAGTCTATCTCAAGAATTGGTAAAATAACAGCAAGGTCTTGAACAGGAAGGGCTGGTCCACTTTTTATATTGCTGTTTATTTTCCCATGTAAAGTATAAGGTAAATTGCAAATATTATCAAAAGTAAAATAAGGATAAAGTTTTATCTACTATAGGCATAAATCTTTGTCGTTTTGTCCAGTATTGCCACATTATTCTTAACAAAGCTATTGTGTTGTTGCCCTATGCCTTCTGTGGTTCAATTGGTGAAACAGGAAGAACGAAGTGTGTGAGATGTGAACCATTCTCTCTTCTAGGAATAGAATTGAATGGATGTATTGGTTGGGTATAGAAGTATGGTCATGCATTGACAATGTTGTTATAGACCTTCATTGATTTAGTCTCCTCTTTTTCTCACAAACAACTTCCTATTTTGTATTATATCTTGCCTGTACAGATGGGGTCACCAGCCTTTGGTTTTTGGACTTCAATTCCTAGAAACCTAAGTCGGTACATTGGCTGATCAGTACTTTGGGGAATTGACTTAGGTTTCTGGGAATTAGAAGTTCAAAAACCAAAGCTTGGGGGGCCCCTGCCGTAGAGTATCTTGTACACATACACCGGTAGAAATCATATAGTTTATCATAAGCCAAATCATAACTTTTGGTCCATTTCATTGGAGAGTTCAGTTTGTAACCTAGGACTTGCTTGTCCTCAATGCACAGAAATTAGAGTAATCTGATACTGTACATAGTTTTTAGAAATGATTTGGAGAACATATGAACCCCTTGTCTTAAATATTTTATTCATCATGCAAAAATAAAAAATTCCATAATCAGTTTTCTTCCTTTTTAACCCCTCCCCCCTGAAAACAATGGGGGAAAAGCCCCTGTTTATTTTTCTGAATTGTTTTGGGTTTTCCCCCAGGCCTTCACATCTCTACACATGCTGGATCTTTTCCCAGGAAGCACAGTGAAGAATCAAACTTCCAACCTCTGGCTTCAAATATCTACCATTGAGCTAGTGGAACAAAAAGAGCATACATACGGAAAATTATTACATGAAGCAACGACTTATGTTAGCTCCATGTTGTATGGAGTTGATAAATATTTCTTCCTTTGTTAGGGAAAGCAAAGTAATTTGACTGGGTTATAATAAAACATCTTATTGTTTTAGAAACTAAACCTATTAGGATTGGGTTAACAGCTGAATGGGAGACTATCAGGAAATACTAGGGATCTCTGGATAGGGACCTTGAGGAACTGATACAAGTCAGAGTTCAGAAGATCAGTGATGTAACTCTGTATGAAGAAGCTTGCTGGATTCCTACGTTTTTTCTTGTTCCATAGTTTAGGCAAAAATGAGACTAAGAACTAGTAAAGATAAAGGTCTAGCAACACACAAATGTTGCAAATAGCATTGTATTGCATGATGGGGAGATATTTTCAGTGTACAGTACTTTTAAGTAAGCCTATAGTTTATTTGGTTTTTGGGAGGCAAGCAATGACAAACCTAGGTATTATAATAAAAAGTAGAGACCCTGCCAACAAAAGTCCACATAGTTAAAGCAGTGGTCTTCCCAGTAGTAATATATGACTGTGAGAGCTGCACTATAAGGAAGGCTGAACACAGAAGAATAGACACCTTTGAACTGTGGTGCTGGAGAAGACTCTTGAGAGTCTGGACTGCAAGGTGATCAAATCAGTCAATCCTAAAGGAAATCAACCCTGACTGCTCCTTAGAAGGACAAATACTGAAGCTGAAGCTCAAGTACAGTATTTTGATCACCAGATGAGAAGAGAGGCCTCACTGCAGAAGGCCCTGATGCTGGGAAAGATCGAAATCAAAAGGAGAAGTGGGTGGGAGAGGATGAGATGGCTAGATGGCATCATTGACGTGGTGACATCATTGACATTTGGGCAGACTACGGAGGATGGCAGATGACAGAGGAGCCTAGCATTCAGTGCTTTATGGGGTCACAAAGGGTCGGACTGCGACTGAACAACAAAAATAGTTTGCATGTAGAAAGTGATTGTTATTTGTGCAAATTAACTTATGGGTGACAAGGACTTTTAAAAGTCTAGTTTCAAGAGGCCCACTAGAACAGTGATGGCGAACCTATGGTACGCGTGCCAGAGGTGGCACTCAGAGCTCTCTCTGTGGGCACCTGTGCAGTCACCCTAGCACAGTTTGCCCCACCCCGCTGCTCAGCAGCCCAATGGGAGCATTTCCTCCCTCTCCCAGCATAAAATTCACCTGCCCCTCTGCTCAACAGCCCAATGGGAGCATTTCCTCCCTCCTCCAGCACAGAGTTCACCCTGCCCAGCAGCCCAATGGGAACATTTCCTTCCTCCCCTGTTACTATGTTGGCACTTTGTGATAAATAAGTGGGTTTTGGGTTGCAGTTTAAGCACTCAGTCTCTAAAAGGTTCGGCATCACTGCACTAGGATCAGTGGTGGGATTTCAAAAAATTTACTACCCCACCGTGATGTCATCACAATGTGGGCGGAGCTAACATCATGATGTCATGACATGGGCAGAGCCAAAGAAAATAATAATAAAATACCTGCCTCCCTGCAGTGTAGCAGATTCCCTGCTTGAGCTCCTTGAGGCGGTCTCGATGTTGGCGTTGGAGCTCCCCAGACTTATGGTTCTGGTGGACTTCAATTTGCCATCATTAGGGACTGGCTCGGAGGTGGCACGGGAGTTCATGGCTTCCATGGCAGCTGTGGGCCTGACCCAGGTAATTCAGGGTCCTACCAGGAGCAGTGGCCACACCCCGGATTTAATTTTCATATCGGAGCTGTGGCAGAGTGATCTGAAACCACAGAATGTAGACATTACCCCTGTGCCATGGTCAGATCACTATCTGGTGACTCTAGACTTTCTGGGGGCGAGACTTCACCGCAGGGAGGTAGGGCCAGTTAAATGGGCCTGCCCCCGGCGACTAATGGATCCGGAAGGATTCCAGAGGGAACTGGGGTGTTTTCCTCTTGACCTGCAATGCGATTCGTCTGAGGCTCTTGTCAACTCATGGAACAAGAGAGTGACGGCAGCCTTGGACGTGATTGCTCCACTACGGCCTCTCCGTGCCCGCAGGCATCGATCATCCTCTTGGTTTACAGAATTGCTGAGGGAGCTCAAACGGGCAAAGAGACGCCAAGAGCGCCGCTGGGTGAAGACCTGGAGTGAGTCTGATCGAACACTTGTTAGAGCTGCCATTAAAGCCTACCTAGTGGCGATGGGGGTGGTGAAACGACAATATTTCACTTCCCTTATTGCCTCCGCGGATAATCGCCCAGCGACCTTGTTCCGGGTGACCAGGTCCCTCCTTGGTAAAGAGGGGTCTGGCCCTGGTTGGCAGGGATCAGCTGAGGTTTTTGCTGATTATCTGGTGGAGAAAATCGCTCAGATCCGCTTGAAGTTTAATCCCGGCATGGAAGAGATAGAGCTGGGGTTGACCAGAGTACAGTCTGGCCATGTTATCTGGGATCACTTTGATCCAGTTGGCCCTGAGGAAGTGGACAGGCTTCTTGGATCTGTTCGTGCCACTGCCTGTGAATTGGATCCATGCCCTGCCTGGCTAGTCAAGGCATCTAAGTCTGTGTCAAGTGGTTGGGTCGAGGCAATTATAAATTCATCTCTGCAGGAGGGGTTTTTTCCAGCACCTTTAAAACATACTTTGGTGCGTCCCCTCCTGCAAAAACCATCCCTCGACCCTATGGTACTTACCAACTACCGACCGGTATCCAACCTACCCTTTTTGGGTAAGGTTTTGGAGAAGGCAGTGGCATGGCAGCTACAGGAAGTCCTGGATGAAGCAGATTATCTGGACCCTTTTCAGTCAGGATTCAGGCCCGGATACGGTACAGAAACTGCATTGGTCGCATTGGTGGATGATCTCTGGAGAGAATGGGATGGAGGTAATCCATCCGTCCTGGCTCTTCTTGACTTCTCAGCGGCCTTTGATACTGTCGACCACGGTATCCTTCTGGGAAGGCTCCAAGGATTGGGGATCCAGAGCACTGTGTTGGCTTGGTTTTCCTCATTTCTGAGGGGCCGGACCCAGTCGGTGTGGCTGGAGAGTGAGAAGTCCAGCCCTAGGTCCCTTCAATATGGGGTGCCTCAGGGCTCGGTACTCTCACCTCTCCTATTTAACTACATGAAGCCACTGGGTGAGATAATCTGTTCCCACGGGGTGAGGTATCACCAATATGCAGATGACACCCAGCTGTATATCTCAGCCCGTGGAGATCAAATTGATGCAGTAGAAGTCCTATCCAGGTGCCTGGAGGCTGACAAGGTCTAGATGGGGGACAATGGGCTACAACTGAATCCCGGCAAGACTGAGTGGCTATGGGCAAGGGGTCCTGTGCTATCTCGAGAGTTGCCATCTTTGGTTCTGGATGGGGCAGCTTTGCCCCAAACAGACCCGGTGCGTAATCTGGGGGTCCTCTTGGGCTCACGACTACTGCTCGAAGAGCAGGTGGCAGTCGTGTCTCCGGGTGCAATTCAAGGTGCTGGTCATTACCTTTAAAGCCCTACATGGTAGTGGGCCAGGATACTTAAGAGACCACATCAACCCAAGAACATCTTTCCGTCCCACCAGGGCGGATCGGAGAGGCTCTCTTATCATTCCATCAACTAGAGAGGCGCATCTCTCTAGCACCAGAAGGAGGGCCTTCTCCGTGTCCGCCCCGGCCCTTTGGAACCTCCTGCCAACTGAGTTACATCTACAGACAGAGCTCCTGCCCTTTCGGAAGGGCCTAAAAATCTGGCTGGCAGGGCAGGTGTGGGGCTCCATTAATATGGGGTCCCATGTTGGGTGGCTGATTTGATGGGACAGCCACCCCTCTCTCGCTCTTTTAAACTTTTTAAACCTTATAAACTTTTAAATCTTTTTAGTATTTTGTAAATTTATAGTTTAATTTTTTTTAAAATTAATTTTGAACCTTAGGTTTTAATGTCCAAATTTGTAGGGGCATAGTGGGATTGTTTAGTTTGTTTTGCACTCATGTGTGATCTTTTTCTTTTTGTAAGCCGCCTAGAGTCAGGTTCGCCTGATTGGGGTGGGATAATAAATCTAAATAAATAAATAAAATAAAAATAAGCACACACACACCCCTCAACTCACCCACCCACCCACAACACAAGGACAGCAAGGAGGACAGCAAGGAGGCCGTCCATACGCGCCAAGCACTGTAGGCATGCATGCACACCAAATGAAAAGGTAAGCCCTGAAGGTGGTTCCCCCCAAAAGCTGCTACTGGTTCTCTGGGACACTGGAAAAAGTTACTACCGGTTCTGGCGAACTGGTGACAACTTGTTACATCCCATCACTGACTAGGATATAACTTGGGAGCTAGAACTACTTGGCAGCTAGCTTAAAATGCCATTCTTCTCTGAAAATTACTGAAGGAAAAGGAAAGGAAAAGCTAAATCTTGCTCTGCTTTTTATAATTAATAAACCGGGTCAGATTTTTTTAAAACTTCAGATGTATTATCAAGAATCAACATGAACTGATGGCTGTAATTCAGGGAAACTAGATTCATATCTCACCTCTCATGGATTTATTGCCTTGCCATAGACAGGATTATTTCACATCTTTAGTACTCCATTAAAAATTACACCTAATAAAAAATGAATTCAAAAGCTGGATAGGATAGCAATACAAACTCAAGTGCTTTGTATGGAGTCTGTCCAATAGTCTACTTAGTCCACTGTTGGGCTATTGGTTGGACTTCAATAGTTTGTTGTATAGTAGTGATGGCGAACCTTGACACGCTAGCTGTTCTTGGACTTTAGTTCCTTGAACTGCAAGGAATCCAAAAAAGTCTGCATAGAACTACTTGGCAGCATATGCACATTAAACCCATTCATGTGGATTCACAGAGACTTGGGCTTATGGGAATTGAAGTCCAAGAACAGCTGGAGTGCCAAGGTTTGCCATCACTGTTGTATAGGATCCCAGACAGACATTTTTCCAGCAGAAAACTCCCTGAAACTTTGAATCTACAAACCTTATAGGCTTCACTGTATAAATGTTGAATAGGAGAGGATTGTTCCAGATTAAGTTTTCTTAGGTTCCCAGGCACTGTGATGTATGACCACAATCTTTATGTTTATGACATTAAATTTGGTACCACTATGTAGATCAAGAATGGAGAACATATTCTGCTAGAGGTTAACAGATATCAGCTTCTGTCATTCCCTTACCTTTGGCCTGATGTTTAGGGTTAGTGGGAATTGTACTCAGACAACATTCGGAGGGCTATGCACTTCTTACCCTCATATAGGTCAGCCTCTGGAGGGGACAAATCTGAATGGCTCTTTTTGGGAGGCTGCCTTAAATGTTATAACTTTAGTCTTTTGATACCTACTGTGACTTTCATAGTCAGGTGGAATTGTTTTCAAATATACGTCTGCAATGCTGAGTCATACTTAATTTGATTTAATTTTAAATAAGATTGAGAATATGTTTTTACACATCTACAGGCAAATTTATAAGTTTTTTATAGGGTAGTGAAAAATAAATTCTAATGTTTTAAGTTAAAGCAGACCTGTGGCCTTCCAGGTGTTGTTTGATTGCAACTCTTATTACCCTGGTTAGCATAGCTTTTTCTTCATAGCTATTGGCAAGGCATGATAAGTGTTAGTCTGACAACCTGTGCAGGAAACATGTTTCTACCCTGTTGCAGAAAATAAGCAAACTGGATTTAGTTATTTCTTGTCTTTTTATGACAGAATAGTGTCTGTTACTATTATATTTATAGTTAATTTTAAAGGGGATGGGTGTTTTCGTGTGTTTTATTGTCCTGCATGCTTCTAAGGAAAAGGAACTTAATGTTAGTCTTTGGTTTTTAAAAGTTGTTCCAGTGTGCAATGGAGAAAGTCTGCAGTATTTGCATTATGCAGTTTGCCTGATCTTATTTTTTAGCTGTTCTAGTCTTCTAGATGTGGTTGAGTTTCAGGTTTTCTTAGTCTTAATCAGTCTACCCAATGATGAGTGATAGGATTGGCAGGTCTGACCTAAGGAGAGCAATAAATTGCTTACCCTTCCTCTAGAAAGGCCTGTAACTGCATTCTTGCCTTGACCAGTTGTGATACTCCATAGAACAAAATTAATGCGTTCCATGGGATCTTTTATTCTATGAAATTTTCATAATTCGAAACATGTTTTATTTATTTAATTATTCAAATCTCTATTCCACCCTACTCGCATAGGCGACTCAGGGTGGATTACAAAGAGTCATGAAAAGACATAAAAATCACAATTCATTTTGTTGTTCAGTCGCACAGTTGACCCCATGGACCACTGTCCGCCAGGCACTTCTGTCCTCCACCATCCTCCTCAACTTGCTCAGCTCTGTGCCCATTGTCTCTACAATACCATCTAGCCATCTCATTTTTGGCTGCCCCATTTTTCTTTTGCCCTTCACCTTTCCAAGCATCAAGGCTTTCTCAAGTGAATCCTCTCTTCTCATTTGATGTCCAAAGTACTTTAGCTTCATCTTCAATATTTGACCTTCTAAGAAGCAGTCAGGGTTGATTTCTTCTAAGATTGACCTATTTGTTCTCCTTGCTGTCCAGGGAACTCTCAAAACTCTCCTATAACACCACATCTCAAAGGCATCTAGGAGCTTCTTTAAGTCCTCCTCACTTTCTGCCATTAGGGTGGGATCATCTGCATATCTCAAATTGTTGATGTTTCTCCCAGCAATTTTGATCCCAAATTGTGATTCCATCCCTGTATTGTGCATTATGTGCTCTGTGTATAAGTTGAATGCATTAAAAACCCAAACTTCTGTTCCAGACCAAAAATAATAATAATAGGAGGGAAAATCCCCAAACCCCGAGAGCACACATTAAAACGTTAAAGACATCTACCTACCTTGCCACCAAAACCTGGAGTGCTGAAACATGGCAACGGCAGAATTGCACACTTTTTTCAATTGCATTTGCAGCTTTGAAGGGGGCGGTGGGGTGGGAGAGCATTTTTGCTTTCTTTTCAGCCCAAAAAAAAGTGCTAATCTAGCCACTTCTGGTTTTGCAGACTCATTTCTGGTTGGTTGTTTTGGTCCCCCAAGGCCTCCCTTGAATTGGGGGGGGGGGTTTTAAGAGAGCAATTTCATGCCATTAAAAAAATTAAGCTCATTTTTTACACCGAAAATAGCTGAAAATGGAGTTCCATGGTGTCAAAACACGCCTAGCTTTTTTTTAAAAAAAATGGTGCACAGATGCTCTCTTAAGCCCCCTACCCCATCCCAGGGAGGCCTTGGAGAACCAAAACAAACAACCGGAAATTAGTCTGCAAAAACGGAAGTGGCTAGTTTGGCACTTTTTTCGGCTGAAAAGAAAGCGAAAATCCTCCCCCACAACCGCCATTGAGGCTACAAATGCAGCTGACAAAATTTGCAATTCTGCCCCCGCCCCCGCAAAGGTAAGCACTAGGAACAACCTTTCACTGTACAAAGCACAATTTTTCCTTGATTTCCTTTCCTAGTACGATTTTTGTTTTTGTAAGAACCCTTTGTTGTACAGGGTTTTACTGTATGTCACTGTTTATGTTACATATTAAAGGTATGTCATGACTCAAGATCATTACATAATTTTTGAATTAGAAAATTTGCCAGGATTTGAATTTGAGTGTGATGAGATTTACCACGTTTATTTGACTTACGTTTGGTAACCATAACGCTTTAGTGTCCCAAGACAGCCCATAAATAATTGAATTGAAATATCCAGTTAAGTCTAAGAAAAACATTGTGTTACACACAGGGCTTCTTTGCTTTTTAGTTGCGACTTCAAAGTGGAAAAAATTACAAAACATATTATCCAAACTTGCTGAACTGCAGAAATGAAGCAAGACTGTTCTCTCTCTCTCTCTCTCTCTCTCTGTGTGTTTGTTGAAAGTGAAACAAATTAATTCCCGTTAACAGTTTTTGTTTTGATTTGACATGTAGAGCTTCAAAGTGAATTTGTAGCTTGATACTGGCTTGTTACCTGCAATTATACTTCTATTTTAACTCTCTTTTTACAGATCAATGAAATGTGAATACATTCTCTCATACAATGCCTAGTGATAATCACTGGGAAAAATAAATAAATAATAATAAGATGTATTGACTTCTATTTATTGTTACTGACAAAGTTTATGGAACAGTATTTTTAAAGGGGGGGATCTGTAGAAAAATTAAGGATTAGAAAATTGTCCAATTCATATAATTGGAACAGAAAAAGATTGTAGTGGCTGACTAGATAAATGATTCTAGAGATGCAGTGCTGTGAATAATTCCTTCTCACTGCCACAGAATATGAGGGGTGATAGTAATTGTGACTGTTTTGGTTTCAGGGAGCCGAGCGTATGTTCTCTTGTCCCTCAGCCAGCAGGATGGAATTGAGCAGCATATGGATTTTGATAGTCGCTATACTCTCCTAGAGCTCTTTGCAGAGACGACATCTTCCGAAGAGCACTGCATGTCCTTTGAAGGCATCCATCTTCCTCAGGTACCAGCTGATCTGCTTGATTCTACTATGGCCACAGAGATCTTTCTTATGACAAGAGAAAGTTTGAAGTCCAAGAACTTGAAGACATATCTGAGAGGGATATAAGTCAATGATATTGTTGGGAGTGACATGGTACCACTACCTTAAAATGAAATACCGTATTTGCCAGCATATAAGACACATCGGAATATAAGACGCACCTCGGTTTTTATACACATTTTTAAGAAAAAAGATAATTTTCTACATTTTTTCATGATTTTCCAAAATGATTTATTGTACAAATGTTATAATTATTTATATCTACCAAAAAATGTAATTAGGAAACACTGTAGTTAGGTATCTTTTAATCTTCATCCTCCAAACCCAGAAATTCATCTCCTTTGGAAACTCCTTCACCCGGCTCCAGCTGCTACTGATCAACATGATAATTTTGATTACTGGTGCACAAGACACACTCCATTTTTCATATGTATTTTAGGGTGTATTTTATACACCGACAAATACGGTAGATACTTATTCTTCCAAGGGGAAGAATAGATAGAGAGATAAGGAACAGCTGCAGCAAGCAGTATCTCTGCTGATTTATATGCAGCTTCCTTCAACCTGACTTATATTCTTGGATTGCTGATGTCTCATCTTTTCAATATTCTCTTCTTGACCTTTTCCTGGAAAGGACAGAGGGGGCATTTTTCCTCTGTGACTATTGAGAGAGAGAGAGAGAGATGGTGCTCTGTATCTCCATTTTAATTGCTAGAGGTCAGACAAGTATTATCTTTCTTGTTCTAATCTCCCTCTCTCTAATAAACAAAAATGTTCTTGATCTTTAAAGTAAGAACTGTGGATGAAATTTCTTGCTGATAGGGAAATGTGCTGTTCTAACCATTGCACTCTACAAGTAAACTGTGGTCCTGCTTGCTCTTGCCTGATTGGCTAGTAGTTTAAATCCCAGTAACCTGACAAAAAAAGGGACTGCAGTGGCTTAGTGGTTAAGATGCTGAACTTGATGACTGTAAGGTAGGCATGTCAGCAGTTCAAGACCCGAGTGCTGCATGATAAAGTGAGTCTCTGTCCGAGCTCCTGCCAACCTAGCAGTTTGAAAGCAAGAAATTGCAAGTAGATAAATAGGTACCACTTCAGTGGGAAGGTAAGCAGTGTTCCTTGCACTCTGGTGTCTAGGCATGCCTGCCACACTTCCATGGAAACGTCTTCAGACGCAGACACCGCTGGTTCTTTGGCTATAAACAAATGAGCACCAAACACTAGAGTCAGATATGACTCGCTTTTGAGCAAGAGCGACCTTTACCTAACCTGACAAAAGGAAAAAATGCAACCTAAGGGTGTTCTACATGCATTTTGTATCTCACAAACAAGACACATTTTTCTATGTTGTAATAAGGGCTCTTCTCTTTTCTCTGTCAGTCAGGTTTGTGCTTGAGAGGTAAAAAGGTAGCCATGGTTTCCTGAGCTACACTTTTTTTATCCAGAACAAAGAGTCCCATTATACTTCCTATCTCAATATACATATCTCATACATACTAGCTTTCTTATTTTCTTAAAGCAGGATCTGAGGATATGTTTTCTTTCTAAAGACTTACCAACCATTCCTATTATGAGGGGCTGAATCCTCAAATTAATTTACGGTAGCTGCTGCTGCTTGTTCCAATAAATATAGGGATCAACACTGTCAGAAATCTAGAGCGGGGTCCTCAAACTTTGTTCTCCAGATATTCTTGGAATTCAATTCTCAGAAGCCCTGACCAGCAGGTATACTGAATTGGGCTTCTGGGAATTGAAGTCCAAGAACGGCTGGAGAGCCAAGTTTGCTAACCCCTGATCTAGAGTATTACATGTTCTCTTTTAAATATATTCATCAGGAATGTCATTTTTAAAATTTTCTGGATCATAAACACTATAGTTCTCCATTCTAAGAGTTCTACTTATTTTCCTATAAACACCTCAATGTGATGTGCCTGGGAGAAAGGACTAAATTAGAAGGGTTTAAGGCTTAGCTGGGCCTAGCTCCATCCAAGCCTCCTATTTCTCTCCCAGTGCTAACTGGGAGCTTTTTTTCTGAGAAGGAAGCTTGTTTAGCTAAGCCTCAAGGCCTTCTAATTTAGACTTTTATCCCAGGTGCAGCATATTGAGATATGTACAAGGTGCTTGCAAAGAATAGAGAATTATGGTATTCGTAGTCCAGAAAATCTGAAAATTCATAATGGGCAGTAGGAATGCACCAGAATTCTCAAATAATTCCCTAGGGAGAAGTCTGGGAATTCCAGCGCACAGACTCATGCCTTCAGATACTTTACTCACCTAGAGAAGGGTGTACTCCTCTGAGGCTGCATGGCTTTCTAGGCTTTTGTTTCCTGCTACAATGCTTCCTGGGAGGAAGCTGCCACAATGTTTCCTGGGAGTAGTATTCTTACTGTCTTCTGGCTTTGAAGAATCATGATGTCCATAAAACATTGCAGCAGTTTCCTTCCAGGAAGCTGAGTGGCAGGAAATGAAGGCCTAGAATGACATAAACCCTCACAGGACTAGGCCTTGCACAATACACCAAAATATAGGTATCAGAAACTACAGTCCAAAAAATCTGAATGGCACATTCCTAGTGTGCAGCAGACTCAGAACACAGAATGAGTCTAAACAACTAAAAGGGTAGAAACATCATTTCCTAATTCTTATTTTGATATGCTGTATCTCTTTCAGATTCCAGGGAAGCTGCTGTTTTCTCTAGTGAAACGCTACCTGTGTGTTACCTCTCTCATGGACAAGCTTAACAGCACCACAGAATTAGGAGGGGAGCGTCCAGACTGTGCAGCCCCTAGTGCAACTTTTGGGGAGAAAAGCCGTCTGCAACGGGAATTTGATTTCAGCATGGCCATGGCTAACCTCATTTCAGAACTTGTGCGAGTCATGGGCTGGGACCGCAGCCAAGAGAGAGAGCTTCTTTCTTTGAGGGAGAGACAGCCTCGAGTCATTCGTTCCATCTTCCAGCCCAAAGGTTCCACTTGTACTGCTGTTCAGGTGCCTCTAGTAACTCCAAAGCCATCGCCGAGGAAGAAACAAGGGCAAGCATTTTTGACTTTGTCCGATTTCTCTAGTCGCAGCAGCTATGTAGAGTATGTGCAGGAGAACTTGAAGCCAGGGATGACTGTTCGAATGCTGGAAGACTACGAGGAAATCAGTGCTGGAGATGAGGGTGAATTTCGTCAGAGCAATAGTGGGATGCCTCCAGTCCAGGTATGTGTGCTCAGAACCGGAGCAAAGCTGAAGCAGAATCCTCAGAACAAGAAGGGGGTGGAATCAGAGAGAACTTTCTTGATGGCAACTCCTGTAGTTTTCAGCCAGAGATAGACAGCATCTAGAAGCTCAGGATTTGCATTCTTTCTCTGTAGGGCACAGTGTCATAGATGGCACACACAGCCCTATCTGTGGCCACAGGTGCCATTGCAGGCAAAAAAAAAAAACCCTGGCTGGTTCCAGTGGCAGTGCCACTTCCCTACCCACCCCTCTCCCTCTGCCAATGGGGAAGTGAGAGGGGAGGCTGAAATCCTGCCTGGGAGGCAGCAGCGAGGACGAGGAGATGAGATCAGACATCCCCACCACCCCCTCCTAGGAGGTGGGGGAATGCACACCCATGGAGTGTGTGCATATCCACAGGGTAGGCATGCACACACACACACGTGACCGCCAGAGATGCACCAGCAATGTCACATGGGTGTGTGAACACAAACAGTGCCACCCCCTCCTCCTTGGCCACTCAGTTTTTATAAGGTTTGCCATCACTGCTATAGGGCCTTGAAAGGAAACACTGTTTATAATGACTGTGGTCCTTAATTGAGGGGAGAACTCAGAAGGTGGTTCTTGGGATCCCTCTGACACTCTGAGTTTTGGCCTACAGAGTCCTTCAGGGTTCCGTTTTGGCTCCCATGCTATTTAACACCTCCATGAAACCACTGAATACTTTTGTAAAAACCAGACATTTGGAAAGTATAGCAAGTTCAAAATCTAACTGAATCTGATTATAATTATGAAGGTAATGTTGATAAATATGGGACATGGGCAAATGTGATCTGGGGGATTTAATGAGAGATTTGTGTTAGTAAAGAATTTTATGATTTACAGCCTTTTAGTCCAGGGCTGTTTCCTGAGGAAATGGGGAGCTAGTTTGCTTAAAAACAAATTTTTAGTAGTTCTAAACTTGCCTTTTTGTGTGAGAAAGTCTGGGATATGTTCCTCTTCTGAGGAATGTGGTTAGTCTGTTATGGAAATTGCAATGGTTTAGATCAGGGACATGTTTTGGTCCTGAAGGCTGAAGTACAGTATATGGGATGGAGCTTAGCCCTTAAACTCCTCTCTAGACTCCATTATTTTAATCTTCCCTATACATAGGGACAAGTTCCATGCAGAGAGATAGCTTAAGAAAAAGTTTGATGTGGAGTTGCTCTTCAAATGCCTTCTCCAGTTGACAGGTTGCACATGAGTGAAATTCACTGTTATTTCCAGTCACAGGTAATGGTGACATTTCCCATTTACCCTCTCCTGTATAGATTGAGGAGATACCAATAGCAATTAGACTTGTATACTGCCCCATAGCACTTAGTGCACTCTTTGGGTGGTTCACAAGTTAATTAGCATCTTACCCCCAACAAGCTGGATACTTATTTTACCAACCTTGGAAGGATGGAAGGCTGAGTAAACTTTGAGCCCTGGTCAGGATCCTTTTGGCTGCAATACAGCAGTTTAACCACTGTGCCACAAAGGCTCATTGAGATAACTGATGTATGGAGTCTCTCAACTATATAACAGTAGGGGCTTCTGTATGACTGTTTACTGAATGAGCACCTCCATAGGGTGGAGATTTTTCTGTACCTGATCTTTGTGGACTTCAGGCAAAATAGTTTTTACAGCCTGTGTAAAATTTGACTCATCTGTGTTGTGTTCAGCTGGACTACACTTTCATTGTCTGGACTAATTTGGCACCTCTGATTTCACTTGGACTCTGGGTTGAGATTCTGTTTATAGTTGGACTGTTATCTGGTTGTTCTGAGTCCTGGTATTCATGTTGCCTTCCAGCTGCCCATGCCTCAGATTCTGACATTCAGGTTTAGAATGAAGAAAGTAGATCACATCTATAGTGGATGTAAAGAATAGATTTAAGGGATTGGACTTGACAGACAGAATGCCTGAAGAACTATAGACGAAGGTTTGTAAGATAATACAGGAGGCAGCAATTAGAACCATCCCCAAGAAAAAGAGATGCAAGAAAGTTCAAGTGGCTGTCTGATAAGGCTTTACAAATAGCTGAGGAAAGTGAAAGGCAAAGGTGAAAGGGGAAGATTCACCCAACTGAATGCAGATTTTCAGAGAACAGCAAGAAGAGATAAGGAGACCTTCTTAAATAAACAGTGCAAAGTAATAGAAGAAAACAGAATGGGAAGGACTAGAGGTCTCTACAAGAAAATTGGAGAAATCAAAGGAATGTTTGGAGCAAAATGGCCATGCTAAAGGATAAAAACAGTAGGGACCCAAGAGAAACAGAAGAGATTAGGAAAAGGTGGCAAGAATACACAGAAGAACTATACAAGAATGACCTTAATGTCCATGACAACAATGATGATGTGATCACTGACCTCGAGCCAGACATCCTGGTGTGTGAAGTCAGGCGGGCCTTAGAAAGCATTAAAAAGAACAAAGCTAGTGGAGATTATAATATTCAAGTTGAGCTATTCAAATACCTAAAAGATGATGCCATTAAAGTGCTACCCTCTATTTGCCAGCAAATTTGGAAAAAAACAACAGTAGCCACAAGATTGGAAAAGGTCAGTTTACGTTTCAGTTCCAAAGAAGGGCAATGCCAAAGAATGTTCAAACTATCATACAATTGCACTTGTCTCACACGCTAGCAAGGTCATGCTCAAGGATCCTACAAACTAGTCTTCAGCAGTATGTGAATTGAGAACTACCAGAGGTACAAGCTGGGTTCTGAAGAGCCAGGGGAACTAGAGACTAAACTGTCAACATTTGTTGGATTATGGAGAAAGCAAGGGAGTACCAGAAAAATATCTACTTTTGCTTCATTGACTACACTAAAGCCTTTGATTGTGTGGATTACAACAAACTGTAACATGTCCTTAAAGAGATGGGAGTACCAGACCACCTCATTGGTCTTCTGAGAGACCTGTATGTGGGTCAAAAACTGATAGTACTCAATATGGAACAACTGATTGGTTCATAATAGGAAAAGTAGTATGACAAGGCTCTATATTGTCACCCTACTTATTTAATTCATCTGCAGAGTACATCATGTGTAATGTAGGGCTGGATGAATCACAAGTCGGAATTAAAATAGGGGGTGGGGTTCAACAACCTGAGATATGCAGCTGAAACCAGAGAGGAAGAGAGGAAGAAGCATATCAAAAGAGCTTCTTGATGAGGGTGAAAGAGCAGAGTGCAGAAGGTGGCTTGAAATGCAACATAAACACAAGATCATGGCATCCGACTCTATCACTCCCTGACAAATAGAAGGGGAAGAAATGGAAACAGTTACAGACTTTACTTTCTTGGCATCTAAGATCACTACAGATGGTCACTGCAGCCATGAAATAAAAAGATGCTTAGTCCTTAGGTGGCAAGGTATGGCATGCCTATGCAGCATAATAAAAAGCAGAGACATCACCCTGCCCACAAAAGTTCACATAGTTAAAGTGATAGTTTTCCTGGTAGTGATAGATGGCTATGAGGGCTGAACTATAAGAAAGGCTGAGTGCAGAAGAATAGATGTCTTCGAACTGTGGTATTGGAAATGACTCTTGAGAGTCCCCTGGACTTCAAGGAGATCAAACCAGTCAATTTCAAAGAAAATTTAATATAAAAAGCAGTTCAAGCTCAAAACAATAAATCAGAGAATGGAAGGTTTTCTTTCTTTTTACTTATAGCTCCCGGTGTCCCCTAGACAGCATGGCTAAGAAAAATAACTAAGGAAGTAGGTGGTTTAAATTTTTAGAAATGGACCAGAGGATCAGTTAACTCTCAATGTGTGCTTTCCACCTTTGACATAAATAAAGTCTACATCTTTTTAAAAGGTAATAATGTAAAACTATGAATGTGTGAGAGCCAGTGAGATGAATTTGCACAAAATCCAAAATCAAAGGAGGAATTCTAGCCCTGTGATGGCGAATCTTGGCACTCCAGATATTCTTGGACTTCAATTCCCAGAAGCCCAAGCCTCCGTGAATCCACATGAATCAGTTTGCTGCGATTCAGCCTGCCCACGCCACCCTCGTCACTCCTGAAAGCAGAAGTAAAACATGCCCATACTGGCGTGTTTTACTTCCTCTTCCAGGAGTGACGAGGGCAGCATGGGCCAGATGAATCGCAGCAAACCCATTCGTGTGGATTCACGGGGGCTCGGGCTTCTGGGAATTGAAGTCCAAGAACATCTGGAGTGCCAAGGTTTGCCATCATGGTTCTAGCCTCCATCTGTGTGTACAGATGATACCATTTTTTCTGCGCAGGCAGACTTTGGCACAGGATACTGGTCATTCATTCATTCTTTTTGGCTGTTTGTTTTATACAGCATCTAGTATGATCTGTTAGCCATTCTTCAAGGCTGTGCTAAGTTTTCCAAAAATTTAGAGCAAAACAGATCTGAGAGAAGAAGACTAAAACAACTCATCCTACATGCCCTCATCCTTGCTTGGTATTTTGGCCTCCTGTTCAGTGTCATTTTGCAACAACAGCAGCTTTTCTTCATCTGAACCTTTGAGTATTTTTTAAAAAATGGACTACCATATATACTCGAATATAAGCCGAATTTTTTAACACAAAAATGAGGTTTAAAAGGATGACTTGGCTCATACTTGAGGCACCCACTGCGGGGATCTCAAGACACCTCCAGGTTGAGCTGTGCCGACGAAAAAGAAGATCGCGGAAAGCAGGCGCGCCTCTAACCGGCACGGAGAACTTTCTTGCTGCTTCCAGATTGAGACTTGCATGCCTGGCTCCCTCCCCTCCTCTTGTGCGTGTATCTCTATAGCAATGGGATTGCAACAACAATGAAGCAGGCACATTCAAATTGCCGTTGAGAAAAAAATACCATACCCTTTCTGCTCTTGTTTATTCATTCTGTTGTTGGAACACCTCTCTATCTGGGATAGTTTGCTGGAAGCACGGAAGAGTCTCTCAAAACAAAAGCAGCAAGGGTCCACCCACCCACCCACACAGCAATTTGAATATGCCTGCCTCTTCTGTGCTTGTCGGTCAGAGCTTCTCTTTGGGAAAGTTTGCTGACTGACAAGCACAGAGGTAAAGGTAAAAGTTTCCCTTGCTCGAAAGCCAGTCGTATCCAACTCTAGGGGTCAGTGCTCATCTCTGTTTCTAAGCCGAAGAGCCAGCGCTATCTGCTTTTGCAGACGTTTCCATGGTCATGTGGCAGGCATGACTAGACACTGGAGCGCATGGAACACTGTTTCCTTCCCACCGAAGTGGTCCCTATTTATCTACTTGCAATTTTTTGCTTTCAAACTGCTAGGTTGGCAGGAGCTGGGACAGAGACGGGAGCTCATTCCATCCTGCAGTACTCGGGAATTGAACTGCTGACCTTCCGCCTCCCAGTCAGCGTCTTAGTGACTTGAGCCACTGCAGTCCCTTGACAAGCACAGAAGAGGCATGGATATTCAAATTGCTGTGGAGGGGGGGGGACTCTTGCTGTTCTTGTCATGCCTTTTGAGAGACACCCCTCTCTCTCTTCTGTAGTTCAGAGCGTCTCTAGCTGGGAGAGTTTGCTGACCGACAAAAACCATGGAGGAGGTGTTTTCAAACCACTGTGGAGAAAAAAAAACCCTTTCTTGCTGCTGTCTGGGTTCACTTGCCCATACCTGCTGCTCCATTGGACAGCCAAACCAGAAAGGAGAAGCCACGTTTGCTTGCCTTGAGAGCAAGAGGCTAGAGCAGGGGTCCCCAAACTATGGCCCGGGGCCCAGATGCAGCCCCTGATGCCAATTCGTCCGGCCCAAGAAGCCCTTGTTGCTCCCAGAAGTGGAAGTAAAACACACAAATATGGCTTTTCCAGGAGCAATGAGGGCTTTGGGGGCCAGATGAATTGGCCTCAGGGGCTGCATCTGACTCCTGGGCCATAGTGACTGGTTCCCTGAAGCGTGTGACCAGCCCACAGACCAAAAAGTTTGGGCACCCCGTGCTAGAGTGACGTTTTCTGCCTCAGCTCTATTGGCCCATGTACCTCTTTACCCTGCAGTGCCCCCACTGGTTGGGTTGTGCTAATTCAAATACAGTAAAAAAATATACCGTATCTGCACATTGCCGTAAACATTCTAAAAGCTGATGTCTCAATTAACTTAATTTTATTTTCATGTAGAAGTGATTATGGAAACTCACTAGCAGCTCCTGCATTTTCCACCCTTGGCTTATACTCGGGTCAATCTATTTTCCTAGTTTCTCGGGTAAAAATTAGGTACCTCGGCTTATATTCTGGTCAGCTTATACTCGAGTATATACGGTATCTTGATTTCGGAGAATTAAGGATTACTTCTCAGTGTCCTCTCATTGTATATACAGTAAAACCTCACATAAAGAGTGCCTTGCTTAGAGACTAACTCGCTTAAAGAGCAGAATTTTCTCGTAATGGTCACCTTGCTTAACAACTAAAACCAACCAAAAACTTGCTTGACAACTAAATCGGGGTTCGCAGTCCCCCCCACCAGGTCACAGTTGGTCACTTACAATGGTGTTTCACTTAAAGAGCAAACTCATTTAAAGAGTAATCCCGTGAAACACATTATGCTCATTAAGTGAGGTACCACTGTATATAACAAGCAAAATGGAATTAAAGGGAATGATCTCTGCTCTTACTTGAACTCGAGAAAAAAAATTTTATCATCCCCCTGCCTCATACAGTATTAGAATTGTATTTTCTGGTACGTACAGTATGTTAATTTTTTAGCTTAATCCTCATTCTTTACGCACATCTAAGATACAAAGCTGCAATGATGATTCATGGGGTTTATTGCTCTGCTTGTCATCTGATATTTGTCTGAATGCTTGTTTTATAGTACACGATCATCAGTTTGTACATGTTATGTTATATTTTATGTGGCAAATGTTTCTTCTTGTGTTTATCTTTCTCTGTAGTTGCGGTTAAATATTATCTATTCATTTTGAGTTTGTTTCAATTGTAGAACTTGTATTATTTGTTCAATTTGTCCTGATTTCTTTTGATTTCCTCTGGTTAATTGTAGTTTAGAGTACTACTTTTAAAAGATAGTGGGTGTTTTATTTTTAAATACAGTGTGTGGTTAAAGATAGTCTGCATCCAGGAATTTCAGCTTCTTGAAATCAAAGTACTTGGCCAGGTTTTGGCATTGCACCAAACTTTAGTCATGGCTAAATTTTAGAATTATAATCTCAGCATCACATTTTTAAAACTGTACGCACTGGGCACTTTGCCAGTATGAGATTGTTTTTTTAAAATGGAAATAACAGTTTAGTTAAATGGTTAGGTATTTATGGTCATGGTTATGAATCTTATCTGCAGTAAATTTGTCTGATGAAGATATTTTAATTATTACTCACTTTTTGTTTGTCTCATAGATTTTATGGCAGTCTACTGGACGCACTTACTGGGTACACTGGCACATGATAGAGATTATTGGCAGTGGTGAGCCACTTGAAGATGAGTCTGCTCAAGGAAAAGTATCAAGTCTAACAGAGAACCTGAAACTACCCACAGGTGAGATTAGGGGCACTATGAACTTTTAATGACTCGTGTAGTTCCAGTTTGTAGTGTTACATGTTATGGATGTCTTGTCCATTATTACAGAGACTGACATTTCTCCTGGGGAGTACAGTGGAGAATCAAACTCCCAACTCTTGGCTCTGCAGCCAGATACCTAAACCAATGAGCTATTCATACTAGATAGAAAATAGTGAGCCTCTTCTGTTCTTCGACATTATGTTTTTAATTTTATTTTTAAATTTATGGGACTGGATGCAGAATCTGCATTTGTAGACGAAAGGGCTCTTATTGTTTGTGAAAAAACATCAGATTTCATCGAGCAATCCCACAGGTAGAATGGAGTAGGACGCGAGCTCCATCAGTTTCCCTCTCCTTCATGCAAGCCCCATCCATTAGCTCTAACAGTTGAGGGCATCCCCTGGAATGATTGGGAAGTGACACCAGGGTACTGTGGAGAAATGAGGAATGCTGAGCACTCTTTCAAGAAGGGACCTGTAAACTTGGTTGTTCTGTATATTAGGAGAAGCTGGTAGAACTGTTGTTGCCTTTTTCTGCTTGCAGTTACTCAGACATTCTACTGCAAACCTCTTGGGGGACTCTACTCTTTGCCCTACTTGACAGATCAAACAAATGAAAATTCTGGAAACCTGAATCGGGCTGAATGGTGGGAACTGCTCTTCTTTGTAAAGAAGCTAGAGCAGCACGAACAACAGGAAGTGATTCACTTCATCCAGCAGAATCACGGAGAGCAGGTAAGTGGAAGAAGTGAACATGAGAGTTGAACCCCCATTAGTAGCATATTGTATTGCATTGTAAAGTATTGTTTGTAAGCCGCCCTGAGTCGCTATGGCGAGTGGGCGGCAATATAAATGTGAATGAATAAATAGTAATAAATAATATAGGTGAGCTGTTGGAAAGAAATTATAACCTTTTCCACAGTTCCTTCCTGCCAGTTCATTGCATTCAGCATGAGGACTGGCAGCCAGAAAGTTCCCTTCCCATATTGTATCTTTGTTTAGGATCAGGCTGGAGGATCTCTGGGAAAATGTTCATTTTATCCAGAAGCCAGAGCTGCCTTCACCATCCCACCACTTGTTACTAAATAAAAAGATGCACAGCTTGAAAGATCCTTTTTTGATTTTTCAACTGTTGCATTATATTTATCTAGCATCATTATCACTTATTTATTGGTGAAGCAGCATTGTCTGCTTTAATTTCTGTTAAATACTATTGTTCCATATCTTAACAACAAACAACCGGACATGCTGCTATGGTAATGGAGTAGACCGTACAGCCAGTGACTCAACACTTAATGTTGGGTGGCGGTAAATAACCTGACTCTCTAAAGTAGACAATGGCTACTGGTAGCTTAGCCCCTTTAGGTGGGGTGATAGTCCCCTCAGTTGAGGAAATGCCGCTAGAAACCATCATATTGGGCCCAACGGCAGACTGAGCAGAGGAGGAACCAATTCTGATTCCCAACAGTCATGGAGGCCATGCCAGATGGACTGGCTGTGAAGGTGCACCTTGATAATATCCTTAAGGCTGTGGCAGTCCATTACAGTTCCGGTGTTAAATCCTTCATGTCTCATTTTTTATGTGCCACAGGAGATGTCTCCATGATCATAGTGTGTGGGTCGCTTCATGACAAGCCGGGATCCTACCTTAAACAAATTCACGCCAATAGTATTTTTCCTGCTTCAGGAAAAAATGCATTCTCAGATATGAGTTGCAGCTGACGATATCTTAAGTGCTGTAATTAAATACAGAAATCTAAGTGGAAATACTCAGTTCTTGATTCTTGGCAACTGTTTGTTATCTCCTGTTGTAGGACTCGGCAATTAGGGACTGTTTGGCCATCAGGCAAAAATCCTGTTGTGTTGCTATGGAAAAGCTGTTACTATCTAGAGGCAAATTGCCTCAGATTAAATAATCTCTGTAGAAATCTGTTGCATACAGAGTGCAAAAGATAATGTCTATGATGATTTCTTACCTTGACGCAGTTTACCTCCAAAAGTTTTGGTTTTTACATAGCAGTACAACAGGATTGTAGGACTTTGATTCACTTATGCCTTAACAATCCCTAAACATTAAATCCTGTGAAATTATATTATAAACACCCACTAGATAACTCAGAAGGGAGTGGGTTGAAAACTTTTAATTGGAGATGTTCTTATTCAGTTATGGCAGTTAAGTCATGGAGCCCAAATAAAAGCAAATTCCCTCCCCCCAAAATTAAGTTAAAATAACTTAAAATAACCATAAACTAGCTTCTGAAAAGCCAGAATAGTAGATGAAAAGCTGTGCAGCTGGTTTTTGACATCAGATGATACTGATGACTTTGAGGGGCTTTAAGAAAACAAAATTGGGGTGGGTTATGGTTTATGTAGTCCACAAACGATGTTATTTTTCAGACAACGTTATTTTCAGCCATTCTTTACTTTGGAAGAATGAGCTCTACAGAACTTTTCTATTGCCTTCAGACTCTGACTAATGTGGTTGGACTTGAGAAGCAAGAACCTGTGTATTTTAGTATTTTATCTGTCTCTTGATTTTTTCCAGCAGTTGGAATTAGATGAAGAGAGCCTGATCCAGCTGTCTGTATCTATAGAGTTGGCTCAGCAAGTCTTACAACTCTTGAACAAGCATTGCCAGGGCTGTACCCGAACTGACCTACAGAGTTCCCATGTCTATCTCAAATTTTCCTTTGGCAAGAGAGGAGCAGAGCAGCACTGCCCTAAAGTAGTCTCTGCGAACTGTAGTAGCCTTTCAGAAGCAATGGCTTCCAAAAAGCCAAAGAAGGAATCACTTTATGCTGAAGTGCTTCCTCCAGCTCCATCGGTAGCAGAGAAAACTGACACACAGCTGATTAATGAGCTTCTCAAAGTGGAAGAACTTTCCCTTCCAGACACATTGGATGAGAAAGCCAAAAGTAAGTACCAGACAGCATCCCTGGCTGACTTTGTTTTGGAACAAATAACTGTGGGCAGGTTTAATTCTTTATTTAAGAGAGATTTGGGGAATTAGAGGACTGTGTTGGAATAGAAGCAATGTCCTTGTTTTGATAGACAAAAATAGTGCTTGAAATGAGGTGCTAGGTAAAAGATTGTACTAAACGGTTATCTTTGATCCTTGGATCAGCTTTCAGTAGCACAAAAGTGATCATGAAGAGGAGTGCCTTGGAGAAGATTGGAGATATTGTAGACATGATCCAGAAATCTGGTTCTGAGGTTACGCTGCAGATGGCTGGACTCAGAGTCATGACAAAAATCTTAGAGGATGAGCCTGGTCAAGAGAGACAGCTGCTCAAGGTAGAAGGAGGACTTTCAGTCAGGTCAGTTTTTTTCATTCCCTGGCAACTGTGAAAAAGGGGCATGTGTGGACCCATGCCTCTATAAAAAAACAGGAGCATAGTCCTGTGGTTGGGAGAACAGAATATTTTGGTAGACCTTTGGTTAAAGTAGCCATTTTCTTCACTATTTTGAAATGAGGAGATATCTTATTCATGGTTTACTGCTAGATGAGTGACTCCAGGAGTCATGCCTCATTTTCCTGTACAAACGCCAATTCTTTCCTTAAGAATCTAGCAAACTGTCTTATAACATATCCATCAGGTTCACCATTCTCATACATCAGCTGAACAGAGGCTGTCCTGGGCGTTAGGTAGGATTCTTTCCTAGGCCTGTCTGGAGATTGAACTGGAGATCTTCGACATGTGAAGTGCATACTCAGTCACAGACCTGTAGCTGACCCAGTTTGCCATTGTATCCAAACAGCACAAGCTATTGTTTGCATTGATTTACTTTTATATGGTTGTAAACTGCAGTTTGCTGCAAACCAAGCAATTCGAGAAGACATATGTAGGTGCAAAAGGAGAGATAGGAGAGAAGAGGTCTCATGCCTTCTCATTCAACACTAAAACATGATTGGGTTTTATGACCTGTTCATGGTTTGAACTATGTTTTAACACATGGGGGATACATTGGCTTAGTGGTTAAGAAGCTAACCTTGAAGACTGGAAGGTTGGCAGTTTGAGACCTGAGTGCTGCATGACAGACTGAGCTCCCGTTTCTGTCCCAGCTCCTGCCAAACTAGCTGTTTGAAAGCAAGAAATTGCAAGTAGATCAATAGATACTACTTCGGTGGGAAGGTAAACAGTATTCCATGCACTCTGGTGTCTAGGCATGCCTGCCACATGTTCATGGAAACGTCTGCAGACGCAGACAGCGCTGGCTCTTTGGCTGTAAACAGAGATGAGTACTGAACCCTAATGTCGGATACGACTGGCTTTTGAGTAAGGACAACCTTCATCTTACATATTTTTGCTTTTGAAAGAAGAATCAAGAAAATGTTATAGCTTCAAATAGTGTAGCTCATATACTTAGAGAGCATAGACTTAGATCCTCCCATGCTATGTAGCATATCGGGCAGCAAGGGATCTCTAACAATTTCTGTCTTGGGCGAGTACTTCAGGATCCTCTCATGTAATTTTCAGGGTCTTTAAATCTGTTGTGAGAGTTTTTCGCCATGTATTTTGAAGGCATCCTTGTTGTTTGGCGTTAGGAGGGGTCCAAATTATTGCCATCTTAGGGATCCTGTTTTCCTCCATACAAAGAATATGGCCTGCCATTTTGGAGTCTTCTTTGTGTAACAATGTTATGTAATTTGCATGAGCCGCTCCTTTGAAGTACCTCCTCTTGTTGATACTTGCTGATGCCTTCCATGTCTTGCAGCCATAGATGGGTTCTTCTTCATCTTCTGTGTCTAGGCCAGACGTGAAACTGCCAAAATGAAGGCACTTTTGGGTGAGTTCATTCTACAGTTCCTTTCACCTGACCTACTGTGAGAAAAATTATCCGGAAGCACAAGGTTGCTGTTACCATGGTATGCCTGATTGTGGTTCAGAAATGCCACATTCTCCGAAGGGGTTCTTTCTGTGTACCCTGACATGAATGGCTGTTGTGATCATTCTGGAGGTGAACAAACGGACCTTAATTTTCATTGATATAGATGGCAAGGACCAGATCTTATTCGTTCTCCGGAAGACAGCTGTTGCTTTTCCAAGGTGGCATTGGATGTCTACCTCTGCATACTTTGATAAACAAAACACAAAAAGAATTGGCCTAATGATTTTTTCTCTACCATCTGTTGAACTGTGTGGTAACTTTAGAAGACGCTGTGTAGGAGTACTGGCCAAAACATTTCTTCTCTCCCATTGGCTACACACCCACACGAAGAATAACTGACCTCTTTCTCATCCCCAGAGAGAAAATGGTGAAGATGCTGGTGGAACTGCTGAGCAACCAAGTGAAGGAAAAGCTGCTGGTGGTGATGGCATTGAGACTGCTTTATGTGTGCATGGCGAAGTATGATTGGCGAGTTTTGTTTGCCACCGAAGGCGGGGTGCGTGCCGTGTTGGGCTGCATGCAGGAGTATTCCACGTCAGCATTGGTGCAACAGGCCGGCCTGGCAGTAAGTTCCTGCAGAAGGTTCATGATCCAACCCCCCAGGATCTCCAGGTAGGGCTTGGAAAGAATCCTGCCTGAAACTCTGGAGAGCCACTGCTGGTCAGAACAAGAGTTGCCTACCAGGGTGCAGGATTTGAAAGATTGAGATCTTTCACTTATAGCAACTGGAGTGAGGGATTAGCAAGTGTGATTTCTGATTTTTTTAAACATGTAGGCCCATGATAGCGAACCTTGGCACTCCAGATGTTCTTGGAGTTCAGTTACCAGAAGCCCAAGTCAGCACTCCTGCTGATCAGGGCTTTTGGGAATTGAAGTTCAAGAACGGCTGGAGTGTCAAGGTTCGCCATCACTGATGTAGGCCAATTAGGCAGAGCAGTGGACTTCTAATGGTGGGAAGCAACAGACACGTATACTTAGGAGATAAGTGCTATATAAGATGAATGCTATAACTCCTTCACAAAAGGTGAATGCCTAAATTGACAATTTTTTCTTTGAGTAAAGTTGCATTTGCTGCATATCTGGTTTGCACATATCTGGTTGTATATAAGAAATTCAGCTTATACCCATTGGTTCTCAATCACAGGTGGGCCAGGGAGGATTGAAACTATGAACACCAACATGTGACCAGTAGAGCAGAAATCTGTGCCTAGTAGAGGCAAGAGAACTGAGTGCACAATGTGCTGCCTTTGTTGCATTTGTGAGAAGGACAAAATGAAGAACGAGAATACGGTTAAAAGGATGGTGGTCATACAACCATCTGGGGAATCATTGTTTTGTTTGTGTTTATCACCCTGATGCAGTTCTTGGTTTTGTGCTTGTAGGCACTGAAAGTACTGGTGGGTGCTGGGAATTGTGAGCTGTTGGGGAGCAGTGGGAAGTCCTATCCTCTGAACCACTCAGATGCCCAGATGATGCGAGAGATTTTTGCCAGCATTGGCTCTGCTTCCGGCAAAGATTCAGACAACTTGCTGTGTGTCATTCCTATTGCTATTGAAAAGATGTTGGACACTCCTGGGTGAGTTGAAAAGGAAATGATGGCAAGATAGCAGGCCATCCATAGTTTGATTGAATGAAACATAATTGAGCCTAAGGAAGGACTTTGAGAGTCCCCTTGTTTTTGTAGAGCAGTGGTGAGTAATTTTGGTGAGCCTGGGCTCACCACAACTGGCTACATGCCTGCCTGCCTGCCATGCCAAGTTGCTGAATGTATGTGGTATGATGCCAAGCAGAAGGGTTTTTTCCTACTTCTGGCTGCCCGGAAATTTTTGAGGTAAGGGCTGGCACATAGGTCCCCATGCTTTGTTCCACCTACAAAACTGTAGTTTTAGAAAAGTTACCGAGTTTCAATTTTAAAAAAAATGATTCTGGCAAATTGTAATATTGCACAGTTATTTTTTGTATTAAATTCTGTACATTCCAGCACAATCCTATGTCTGAATAAGTGGACTGTAAGCCACAAATACAAGTCTGGCCAGGTTATCCTGCTATGGTAATAGAGTAAACCAGGAGTTCTCAACCTTTTAAAGTCGGGGCCCGGGTCACGCTCCCTCAGACAGCTTCGGGGGCCAGATGGCCATTTTGCCCTTCCTCTGCCACATGGCACTTCCTGGTGTGGTGGAGGCAGTGGGGGCTCCACATGAAATGGTGCCACGGGCCACATCCGGCCCACGGGCTGCAGGTTGAGAATCCCTGGAGTAGATCATACTGCCAGCGATTCATCGCCGATAATCAGGCAGTTAACTAACCTGAGGACTAATGGGCTTAGGTGGCGAAGTCTACAGAAAAGGGTGATGTCCCCAAATGGATTAAATCCCACTTGAATCCATCTTGATAGAGGGCAGCAGCTTAATCAATACTGGCCTGAGGCCGAGGAGGATTTTGTGTGCCCAAAGGTCTTAGAACCAGAAAGTGATTCATGGAACTGCATCTGTGATACACTGCAATACAGAAGGCAAGTGGAAGGCCACTGCATTTATATTGTTCCCAGGACAATCTTCATGGCTGATCACCATAATGATAGCCAAAATTTAGAATTGGATATGGCATTTGAAGAAGAAGCCACAAATGGTCATGATGAAATAGGCATGCTAGTCTTAATGGGTTTCTTTTTGCTTTTCCTGAAAATGTGTCATATTTAATTGCTTCACTGCTATGTTGCTCAGTTCATCTGGGGCTCGGGTTATGTACCAACTGTTGGATGAAGAATCTTTGAGGAGAGAATCTTTGGGGAGAGAATTTGATTGATATGCTTGCTTTTCAATTCTTCCTGCAATGCAAATTTAGAGCCAGTCTGATTGGTTTTTTTTTAATTGCATTGCTTGATTCCCATGCCCCTATAATGTTGGACAATGCTACACATGCTTTTTTACTTTGGTTACTTCTTTCTATCTGTGTTGTTCTGCACAGTCTTGTATGGCACTATTGATTGGGGCCAGGCAGTCAGCTTTTACCACTTCTTTCCTTAGGGCCTCCTCTGCAGTACAGAATGGGCTCTTGGTGCTGAATATGCTGATCAACAATCATAAGGGCTTGGCAGAGCAGCTGGGAAACTGTGACCTCCACTCAGTCCTGCAAAAGTGCTGCCGAGCAGGCCAGAGCAACAATGAGATGTTGGCTCGGATAGTGCTCAACCGTCTGGCTGACCATAAGTTGCCCCTGAGCCAGGAGAATGCAGGTATGGATTGCCCCAGTCCCCTTGATTCTTAGCCTTTCTTTGTATTTCAGTATCAACATGTGCAAGAACAGAAGTGTACTGGAAAATACATGCTTGCAAATTCAGCAAGATCTATTGTTTATAACATTGTAGTACATCTAGTGTATTTGTTCAGTTCCTTTGGTTCCACACTGTGTACATCAGCTTCGGCTCTGAGCATCTCTGTGGCAGAGTGTGTTGCTCCAGCAAGGAGCACATCCACACGTGAAACAAATTGATATTTCTGTTAATGAAGAAATGCGTATAGTGACAGGATGTCTCAAACCTACACCAGTCGAGAAAATATACATTCTTGTTGCTGTTGCTCCACCCAAGATAAGGAGAAAAGTAGCAGTAGCAGTGGACACCAAGAGAACTAAGCAAGTGAATGATCCTTGACATCCCCTGAATGGATATGACCCTCAAATCCACCAGCTCAGAAGAGTTTTATGGCAAGAACAAACACTCTTGAGGGTACACAAGAGCAAAACCAAATTAGAAGATGGAGAAAGGAGCTCACTGGACCAGAAACAGCATTAAAGGAGGCCATAGCTGAGGAACTCAATCTGCCCATGTCACTTGGAGGACCCTGAATAGGCTGAGGGTTGGAGTTCCTAAGTGCAAGACCAACATTTATTTATTTATTTATTTACTTACTTACTTACTTACTTACTTACTTACTTACTTACTTACTTACTTACTTACTTACTTATATTTACTATCCCGCCCCAATCGGGTAGACCCGACTCTGGGCGGCTTACAACATGCTCAAGTGGGGGCTGCTGATGGACAACAACATGCTATGTGAGTGTGGAGAGATACAGAATCTGGCTCATTTACTGGTCTATCGATAAATACCAGAAACATGTACCGATAAAGACTTAATTTTGGCCAATGGCAAAGCCGCGAAAGTGGCTTCATTTTGGCAATCTAAAGTTTGATCTGAATGTGAAAGAAGAAGTGTGTTTGTTTATTCTTCCAGAGAATGTGTACTTGTGTGTCTCAGACATAACACTTATTCACAGTAGTCTGCCGATATTGTGTCTCTCCATAAGAATTTGAGATAAATTAATCCCTGTGATTTTCTGTCATTTTCTCTGTGTGCTCAATGAGATACGATCACTAGTTCAGCTTCTTACAGCTTCTTTAAGTTTTTTGTCAGAGGAATCTTGTCCTTTCTTGCTTCCAGAGTCTGAGACCTCCTTTGAGCTTAAGGAGATGGATGTACCAACATTGCTAAGAAACCTCCGTGAGACCAGTTTCTCAAAGGAGGTGGTACTAGCACTGGAGCGCTGTCTTTGTGATGAGGGTGTCAGCCCTGAGGGAAACGGCACTGAGATTTTGCCAGACCGTGAACACTTCTTGCTGCTACTGAAAACCCTTGAACAGCTGGGAGCAGAGAAGACTGTGCAGATGGGCATTCTGAGGTAAAATGAAAACACAGGCCTGCTTTGAAGGCTGTAAGAATAACGTTAAACTAGAATAGAAGATGCTTTAAAAGTGACATACAGTAAAACACCGGATAACGATTGGATCGGATAACGCTAAAATCGCATAACGTTAAGTAATCTGGGGAGAAGAATTGGATCGAATAACGTTAAGGTCCTATGGGATGGATCGAATAACAACCGCTAAAGCCTGTGCAGTTACAATGTATCTCTATGGAGCTTTAACGTTATCCGATCCATCCCATAGGATTTTAACATGCATCGGATAACACTAAAAATCGGATAACACCAAGACTTGTGGAACCAAGTTTTAGTGTTATCCGGTGTTTTTACTGTATTGTATGTAGGTAGACAATATATTTTGAGTGGTGCTTTTCCAAGGGGATCTCCTTGAGATATAACTATCATTTGAGCTCTAAAGTGGAGAATTTACCAAGAAGTAATGTAACTGTCCTTCCTCTAGTAGCAGCTTTTTGGCTAAAGGTAAAGGTCATCCTTGCTCAAAAGCCAGTTGTATCTGACTCTAGGTTATGGTGCTCATCTCCATTTACAGGCAAAGAGTCAGTGCTGTCTGCACCTGCAAATATTTCCATGGACATGTAGTAGGCATGACTAGACACTGGAGTATACAGAATACTTCCCTTTCCCGTTGAAGTGGTACCTGTTTATCTACTTGCAATTTCTTGCTTTCAAACTGCTAGGTTGGCAGGAGCTGGGACATTGCGTCATGTAGCATTCGGGTCTCTAACTGCTGATCTGTCAACCTTCTGGTCGTCAAGCTCAACATCTTAACCACTAAGCCACCATAGTCCCATTGTTCTATCTAGATATAAAAAATGCATCATAGAACAAAAAAATCATACAACAAAGAGGATTTTTGAAAAAAATGGTGCATTGTACAACAAAAAAATTCATTGTACGATGCAGTGCTCTCTCCCCCCCCCCCCCGATGCATTGTGCCTGAGAGGTTTTGGATTCAAAGCAGCTGGGGTGGGGTGGGGGGAGATTCTTTTAGCTGCTTTGACTGATCGGTGGATCGCAAAGGGGCTTTTGGGGCAGTGAGGTGAAGGTTTCCCTCCCTCTTCCTAAAGCAACCCAGGGATCGGACCATCACAATGGGACTTTTGCCTCACTGCCCTGAAAGCCCTGTTTGGATCATCCGATCCTCGGGTTGCTTTTGGAGGAGGGAGATAAAGGCTTCACCTCACTTCCCCAAAAACCCTGTTTGGACCGTCCGATTCCCTGGTTGCTTTCATGGCAGTGAGGTGAAACCCTTATCTCCCTCCGAAAGCAACCCGGGGCTCGGACAATCCAAAGGAAGTTTATGGGGCAGTGATTTGAAGCCTTCGCTTCCCTCCTCCGAAAGCAACCCGAGGATCAGACGATCCCAACGGGGCTTTCATGGCGGTGAGGTGAAGGCTTCCCCTGGCCGCCACGAAAGCAACCCAGCAAAAATGACCAAAATAAGGGGCAGTGGGGTCAAGGCTTCCCCTGGCCGCTCTGACTGCCCCACCCCCACACACCAGTGGTCCTGCATAATGAAAACATTGTATAACGAAGAGTCCCCTCGAACCGATTATTTTTGTTGTACGGGGTTCCACTGTACTGGAATGCAAACTCTGTCATTCAGCTGGGCTGGAAAAGCTTTGGCCTGGACCAGCATAGCTCTTCACATGTTCAGGTGCTGGGAGGCAATTCTGTGATCATAATTAAGAGAAAGAAAGCTTGTTATGTTGTGTATGGTTGTTACCAAATTTGGGTGAACTTCAAGCAAATCCCAGAGTTAAAAGAAAAGTGTTCTGTAGGTGATAATGAGAGTTGAATTGCTGTTGAGCATGGCTGGTAGAGAAATATTTATCTTACAAGGATTTTAGGTGTATCTTAAAAAGGGAAATAAGAGTCCTTTATGAGAAGGAGAAGCTTGATTAAAAGCAGGCTAAGCTGTCAGAATAACGTTATTGCACTTGGATTGGATAAATTTAGTTTTTATTTATGTAAATATGTAGTTTATGCATACATTTTAGATGATTAGTGTTTTTAAAAGTACAGTGTGTTGGTTTTAAATTTTAGTGCTTTGGACTAAATAAATGAATAGGTGTTTATGAAAGTCTTCTCTTTCTTGTAGAATTTTGAATAAGTTTTTGGACAGTTCCCAAGAGGACATGTTACCTTGGCATGAGAGCATTGAGCCCTGCCTTTCTTCTATGAATGCCCACAGCAATGAGCGAGAGGTGAGAGACTGATAAGCATGAAAAACTGAAATTGAGATTCTCGTAAATGTTATAGGGCAGTGATGGTGTTTTTGGACTTTAATTATCAGAAGCCCAAGTCAGTGCTCCTGCTGATCAGGGTTTCTGGGAATTAAATCCGAAAAACATCTGGAGTGTCATGGTTCTCCATCACTGTTATAGGGAATCTGGATTGAGCTGTCTTTGACCTTCCAGCTGTTGTTGGGCTGAAACTCCCATCATCTCTCATTATTAGTGATACTGGCTGGGGCTGTTGGGAGTTGCACTATAACAACTTCTAGAGGGCCACATGTTGCCCATCCTTGAACAAAGTGGACAGATGTTAGGGAGCATGTTTAGTGAATTGAAAATTTATTTATCAAATGTAGTTGGCAAAGAACATTGATTTTCTTTACTAGTGTTTGGAACCAGATTATGTTCCAGCTAAGGAGATATACAACTACCAACTCTTAAGCTATTGAGACTGAATCAGAAGGTGATGGATGCCTCTGGATATGCATGCAAATATGCACATTAGTATGTCAGTCAATCCATAATTACTTTGATCTACCCTTGTGTACAATTAATCTCTAGATTCCTAGCTATTCTACTTAATGGATGGGGAACTTTTCAACAATTGGCATCTTTTTTGCCTTTATTTGTATATTTTGTGCACTATTTAACAATGCAGTGACTGAAATTCTGTGGGCATTATAAAAGTCTAATAAAAACATAAATTAGGTTAGAACAGAATAATACTATTGCTGAAAAAGCAGAAAGTGGAGAATAAAACAGTAGGAAGGTTAGAATCAACCACATTTCAAGCAGAGAATGTGTCTGAAAATGGAAGATGGATCTTGCCCCAACCTCTGGGCCCACACCAACGGCCTGAGGGAAAAGACGCCATGGCCTGGCAGGCAGCTGAGGCCCTCGCCCCCACCTCCAGGCCCCCTCAGCAGCCAGAGGGGAGTTAGTCTGTGTTCTGCTTTGGTAGTTTTGTGAGGCTGTATTTTATGATTGTTACTGTATTGTTGCTGTTTTGACTGTAAGCCACCTTGAGTCGCCTCGGCAAGTGGGCGGCAATATAAATCTAAATAAATAAATAAAGGAGGATGGAATCGTGAAGCAGACCAACTAGGCACTCTACCAACTAGGCACTGTATCTTTCTAATTACAGGTTGTGCAAGAGTTTATTCGTTTCTTGCATCGTCTAGCCACTACAAACAAAGATTGTGCTGTCGTGATGTCCCGGGTGGGAACAAAGGAGGCTCTGACCAAAGCTATGGACAAGCACAACTCCAATCTGTTGCTAGTGAAAGAGCTCCGTGATCTTGTGACTGACTGTGAGAAATATGCCAGCTTGTATAAGAAGATGACAACCAGCATTCTGGCTGGATGCATCCAGGTGACTGACATCTTTTGAAGGGTAGATGATTTGGGATGACTGTTCAAACAGCCGTCAGATTATTTGCACGTTCAGTAAACTGGAGCAGGTTGTACTGCCAAGAAGCTACTTTGATAGAAGTTGTACTCTTTTTGAGCAACAAGATTCTGTTTTCTTTGGTAGCTGTACAAAGATGCTTGGCAAGTTCTTTTTCTCAATAGTTGAGTTTACTGGAGTTGATGCAGTCTTCCTAATAATGTTTAGAATTCTATGAATTACTCACCTTGTTACTACAGATGGTTCTTGGTCAGATCGAGGAACATAGACGTAACCACCAGCCGATCAACATCCCCTTCTTTGATGTCTTCTTGCGTAATCTTTGCCAAGGTGGGTGACTCATGAGTTTAAGAATGAAACGTGAGACATTTTGTGTAACAAAGGTCAAATAGTAAAGATGAAGCTAAAGTACTTTGGACACCAAATGAGAAGAGAGGATTTACTTGAGAGAGCCTTGAAAGGTCAAGGGCAAAAGAAGAAGGAGCGGCCAAAAATGAGATGGCTAGATGGTATTGTACACAATGGGCACAGAGCTGAGTGAGTTGAGGAGGATGGTGGAGGACAGAAGTGCCTGGCAAACAGTGGTCCATGGGGTCGGAATCGACTGTGCGACTGAACAACAACAACATTGTTGCCATCTTCTCATTTGCTTTTTGACCTAGGTTCCAACGTGGAGGTGAAGGAGGACAAGTGTTGGGAGAGAGTGGAAGTATCTTCCAACCCCCATCGAGCCAGCAAGTTGACAGACAGGAACCCAAAGACTTACTGGGAATCAAATGGCAGTACTGGTTCCCATTATATCAACGTTTACATGCACCGTGGGGTCATAGTCAGGTGAGTCCATGTGAAAATTGATCGTAAATCTGTCCATAAACAAAGGGGATGTTAAGCTTTCTTAAGCAACTGGAAGTAATAGATTTGTGTGATGGTACCTTCCAAGATGGCCTTTATTTTATTGATGCTGAAGCTCCCTTTGTGGCCAGAGGAAGGGGCAATCAAAAACCCAGAGCCCTCCATCAAGGAATTGGGGAACAAATTTGGTTTTCCCACTAGCTCAGTGGTTCCCAACAAGGGGTACATAGCCCACTAGTGGACTTCAGTTCCCAGAAGCCTCAGTCAGTACATTGGCTGATCAGTGCTTTGGGGAAATGACTTAGGCTTCTGGGAATTGAAGTCCAAAAACCAGCATTTGGGAAACACTGAACTAGGTGTGCCAATTGTAAAGCAAAAAGCAAACTAATCAAAGTCAATTAGGAATATTACCTACGAGTTAGAAGTGCCTTCAATTTGTAGTGTTACTGTGTTGATGTTAAAGTCCATGTAGAGTTCTTGATGGGTGGCTTTTTTGTGGTGTCCTCAGTAGTTCCATAAACAAAGTCAACCGTGTGATCAGTACACAAAATAAATGCAGGGGTAAGGCAATACCTTTATAGGATCACTTTTAAAAGTCAAACATTGTGCCAGCTTTCGTGATTCTGCTTCTGGCTCTCTGGAGAGATCGACTCCAGTTTTAAGGAGACTGCTCGGATTCCAACAAGGTTTTGTCTCAAGGCACTGCTTTTGTCCTGCTGCAGGCAGATGACTTTGCTAGTGGCCAGTGAGGATTCCAGCTACATGCCAGCTCGGATTGTGATCATGGGAGGAGAAAACACATCCAACGTCACTACTGAGCTCAATACGGTGAGTTCTGCAATCTTTATCTGTATCCCTGGACCATGCCTTGATGGAGATTTTGTGTCCATGTCACATTGCTCAGTAACACTTGCGTGTAATAAAGTAAGATGTCTTATTACCATTACAGTAATACCTTGGATAACATTTACCTCAGATAACGCTAAAATCGCATAACGTTAAGTAATTGGGGGGAGTGGAGGGAGAGAATTGCATCGAATAACGTTAAGGTCCTATGGAATGCATCGGATGCGCGTCTGTTCAGCCCCCAACCCAAGTCCTGATCACACACTGCAACCGGCGCCTGGGTTGGGGGGAAGAACAGGCGCACTCGCCTGTTCCCCCCCCCCAACCCAAGCACCGATTTTAGCATGGGATAACGTTGGGGAATTTGAGGCAAACATTTGCATTGCACAATGTTAAGATAACGTTGTGCACTGCTAATGTTTGCATCAAATTCCCCGACAATACCCAATTTTAGTGTTATCCAATGCAAACGTTATCCGAGGTTTTACTGTATAATCAATGTCAATAGAGGAATCTCTATGCCCTCTACATTGTGATAAGAATGGAACTACATTCTTGGAGAGTCCAAGATGCTGAATTGTAATTTAGCATCTAATTCATGATATGTTTTGCTGATTCTGCCAAGGTAGTTTTCAGAAATAACTGTGATGACTGAGAAAGTTTCTTGGCATTCTCTCGCTCTCACGCATGCACTCTGTTGAGACTATAAATGCCCTTTGCTTTGTACCAGAGTAATTATCCCATTAAATATCCTTAAACATTCTGTAACACATTGCAGTAGCTCTCAACATACCTTGCTGAAAGCTGCTTATTGCCATTCATCTAATGTTATCTATAGATCTTATTTATTGATTTTATTTACTATACAGCTCAGTACCCAAGGTTCTCTGGGCAGTGTAGAGCCTTACACCCTCTCCAGCTGCATGAGAAAACATCTTGTTTGTTTCATCTGTAGAGTGTACAGAGTCCATTGGTCACGGTCTGCTGCGAAAAGAAAAGAAAAAGAAAAAAAGATGGTTGTTGACAGCTTTAATACTTCTGTGTCTATCATCAAACTGTCTGTTTTTCTTGCAGGTGAATGTTCTACCTTCAGCCAGCAGGGTAGTCCTTTTGGAGAACATGGCCCGCTTCTGGCCTGTAATACAGATCAAAATCAAGCGTTGTCAACAGGTAGGGATATATGCTGAGCCCTACAACAGAGTGATCAGGAAGAAGCTTTGACAGACCTCTCCAGAAGCCTTTCTGAAGCACCTGTTTCTATGCTTTAAACTTATTTTTATTATTATTGTTATTTAATTAAACTACGGGAAGAAGCAAAACAAAGTACAACAAAAAGTTAAATAAAAGTACAGTTGTACCTCGCTTAAAGAGCATAATGTGTTCCACAGGATTGCTCTTTAAGCAAGTTTGCTCTTTAAGTGAAACACCAGTGTAAGTGACTAATTGTGACTTCTGGTGGGGAGGATTGCGAACCTTCATTTATTTGTTAAGCGAGTTTTTGGTTGGTTTTATTTGTTAAGTGAAGCGACCATTAAGAAAAAATTCTGCTTTTTAAGCGAGTTACTCTTTAAATGAGGCACTCTTTATGTGAGGTTTTACTATACTTATAATACAATATAACTTTCTACATGCATCAACCACCTGTGGGACTTGTAAACTTTCTCCATTAAAAGTTCTCGACATCATTACATTTTTATATTTGCCCCCTCGTTCCAAAAAGATAATACAGTACATCTTGTTCTGGTTTTACTCTGTTCTCTTTCACCAATACATAAAAAAATCTCCCAATATCTCACTACCCCCCCTTTTTTTGCTAATCCTCTTTTTATAATTATCTCACATGTTAATTTATCATTTATAGCTATATTCCATATCTATTTATACCAGTCATCCAATTCAAATTCTCAATCTACTTTCTCTTTTTAAACAATATTCAATCTCAGTGCAGTTACAAATAAAACAATCATCTCTCTTTTTCCATTCTGTTTCAACATTTCTCTAGATCTATTATACAAGTCAGTGGTGATATTCCTGGGCTAAATACTTTTTTTGTTTTTATACCAAATTTGAAGGTATTCCTGAAAAAGGGGTTTACTATATCTTTTACTGTTTTCTTCCTATATAAATAATTAGTCTTTACACAGTAAATAACACCCAATTTAAATGATTCAATATCTCACCAAATAAAATCATTTACTATTATAATATTAAGAATTATCATAATCTGATTGGCTATGTAATTTTTTAAATTTGGGATTCATATACCTTATACCACATTTTTAAAATTTATTCTCAATCTTTTATTTCCATTGCAGAAATTATTTATAATTGCTTGAGATTGTTTTAATCCCCCTTCTGTTAATTTTATTTTTAGCGTCCAAAACAAAATTATTATTATTATTGCATTTTGCATAATGCTATCTTCCCAAACCATGACAGTCTTAATTGTTATACCTTTCCAAAGTTTCCTTTATTTCACCTTTCACCTTATCAAAATGCATTATTTTTAGATTCTGCAAGTTCTTAATAACTGTGTATTCCCAGGTATTTAACACTTGATTTTACTTTAATCTTAAATCTCGCTTTGATCACATCCATTTCCTGTCTAACATTAGTAAATAAAATCATCTCTGTTTTATTCCAATTTATTTTTAGCCCTGTTACTCCTTCAAAGCTTTCCAATGAACCTGAATTATATTTAAAGCTTTCATTGGTTCTTTTATAGCTAACAGGCTATTATCATCAAACAAGCTAATCTTTACTTTATCCTTTCTTCCTATTTCTTCTATACGATGATCTTGTCTTATCACATTTGCCAGCATCTCCATTACTAAAATAAACAATGTTGGAGACAAGGGGCAACGTTGTCTGGTTCCTTGGTTTAAGTTAACTTGTTCTAGACCAGGGGTAGACAACCTAAGGCTCATGGGCCGGATCTGGCCCATGGTGCCAAATCAACCAGCTTACATCCTTGCTCCAGCCATTGCTGCCACCATCAGAATCAGCCACGGACTCACTTATGGCTGTTGTAAACACATTTACAACAGCCGTAAATTAGTCTGCGGCCTATTCCCGCAGCGGCAGCTGGACTACCAGTCCGGCCCACCAACCATCTGAGGGAGTGTGACCTGGCCCCCAATTTCAAAAGGTTGGCAACTCCTGTTTTAGACTATCATTAACCAATATTGAGGACAATTTTTTGAATATAATTGTTTTATCACTTGTTGAAGTCTCTCTTCAAATCCCTTAACTTGGATTAATTTTTTTAATGTTGGCCATTCCATCAAGTCAGAAGCTTTGAAAATATCTAAGGTGACAACCACCACTTTCAATTTCTTCTCGTTTAAAATAATTTAACTTGTACCATAGCAATGACACTTATATACTGCCCATAGTGCTTAGTGCATTCTCTGGATGGTAATTAGCATTTAATTAAATATTAATTAGCATTTTGCTTCAAACATGCTGGATACTCCTGTAGCATCTGTCCACATAGCTTCTCGCAGATTAGTGAAGCATTTCAGGAATGTTGAATTTCCCCAGTAATTAATTGGAAGCAATATATATTTCATACTTGGAAAATTGTGATCCCTCGCATAGTTAAATTCATTGCCATACTGTTGAGTAATGGAATGGAATTGCATGGGTACCACACAGTGTTTTGTGGTGTGTTGAGAGCTTTCCTGCTCAGTAAGACTACTTGTTGCTCAAGCCTATGATCCTGCTGTAATTTGAGAAGCTTCTTTAAATGTTATTACTTACTTACTCAATCATCTCCTCTTCTATTTTACAATGTAGAAGATTCTACAAAGGATCTCCGTTGGGATCTCTCCTTTCAGTTCTTGTTTGGGTGTTCTTTTAATCAGTTAAATTTGGGTGTGTGGGTGATTGGGCCTCAGCACCATAGCATGCTGAAAGGGCTGCCTTCTTAGCACCTCCGGGCAGGCACTGCCACTGCTTCACTTGCATTGATCTTCACGTTCTTTAATCCCTGAGACAAAGGCTATTGCTTTTGTTAGGGTTATACCACCCATACTTGGTACCCAGCAGAACTTAGCCACTGCCATAATGATGGTCCCCCCACCCCACCCCAGGATGAAGACCCAACTGCTGAGATTTGCCTGGCTGTGAACAGTTATAACCAAAGCCCCCTTGTTCACCCCTGGCTAGGAAGGTGGGGACTTTAAGTATCATTACGCTTTTTTATGGCATAAATATTGTAGATTAAGTACTGCCTTGTTCTTGACTCACATATAGGATGGCATACCTGTTCTTGAAAAGATAAACAAATATTCTATGACAGTGGTTCCCAACAAGGGGTACACAACCCACAGGTGGACTTCAATTCCCAGAAGCCTAAGTCAGTAAATTGGCTGATCAGTGCTTTGGGAAAATGACTTAGGCTTCTGGGAATTGAAGTCCAAACACCAGCATTTGGGAAACACTGTTCTATGGACTAGTGCAGGGGTCTGCAAACTTGGGTCTCCAGGTGTTCTTGGACTTCAATTCCCAGAAGCCCATGTCAGTACACCTGCTGATCAGGGCTTCTGGGAACTGAAGTCCAAGAACATCTGGAGAGCCAAGTTTGCAGATCCCTGAACTAGTGCAATGTGCATATGACATTTGTTTTTATTTTAAATGGCTGGAATACTGATGTTATCTTGCTGTAATATGATTTGGTAGTACCTGTACTGCCACACAAGGATGAGAATGTGACCAAGGTGTGTTTTGATTATGTGGAAAGACCTGGAGAAAATGCAAAAATGTCTGTAGGCAGGATGTTACCTTACTGGAGGGGCCTGTGTCATTCGCAGGGTGGCATTGACACACGGGTGCGTGGACTGGAGGTCCTGGGTCCCAAGCCCACCTTCTGGCCCATCTTCAAGGAGCAGCTGTGCCGGCGTACCTTCCTCTTCTACACCACCAAGGCCCACACCTGGTGCCAGGAAATCTCAGAAGACCGGATGCAGTTGCTGCAGCTTTTCAACAGGTCAAGCCTTCCCATTGGACTTCTCCTCCCTTTTCTCCAAGTCCATATCTACGAAGGGGTGGCTGGAGAAGGGTCTCACCCTGAACTTGTTTGCAAGTGACCAACAGGGGATGATGGAGACGCTTCCTGCTGGGGAAGGAAGCCATGGAAACCCCCACCCCACCCCACTCTCATGTTGCCAGAGATTCCCCTTCCCCTCTTGGTCCCCTCCGGGTTCTTCACCCTCTGCGTTCCTTCCCTGACTTATTTCTCCCCATCCTTTTTTGCTGTGAAGCCAAGAGCTCACGCTGCACTCCTTTGCCTTTGCAGGCTGAACAGTGCCTTGCGCCACGAGCAGGTCTTTGCCGATCGCTTCCTTCCCGACGATGAGGCGGCCCAGGCCCTGGGCAAAACCTGCTGGGAGGCCCTGATCACCCCTCTGGTGCAGAGCATCACTTCCCCAGGTACAGAGTCCGGCCTCTCATCCTAGTAAAGGGCCTGCGAGAGTTGCCCTTAATCCAGATGTTTTGCTGAATCTTCCCTTCCCTTCTGGCCTTTCAGACCACAGTGGCATCAGCCCCCTGGCGTGGCTCCTGACCCTCTACCTGGAGAATTTGGGAGCCGCTCGGAGAACCAAGAGCTGGGCTGCCGTCTTCAACTCCTGCATTCGGCGTCTGAGCCACCTGCTGGTGCATGTGGACTCCAATAGTCCCGAGCCTGAGGAGCTGAAGCCCCCCGTGAAATCCAGTGAGTGACCACTCTTTCGATCGGCTTCCAATTTTGTGTCCTGAGCCAACCCTAAGCATCAAAACGAAGCCACTTTGTCGTTGGCCAAACCCTTTCAGGCTGAAGGACAGTGAAGGGGACCCAGACAGGGCCATTTCTCAGAGCTGAGGGTATAACAGCTTGGGAGCCCTTAGATCGGGGTGGCCAACCTTTTTAAGCTGGGGGCCAGATCACGCTCCCTCAGACAGCTTCGGGGGCTGGATGGCCATTTTGCCCTTCCTCCACCATATGGCACTTCTGGATGTGGCAGTGGGGGGGGGGCTACATGAAATGGCGCTGGGGGCCACATCTGGTCCATGGGCCAAAGGTTGAGAATCCCTGCCTTAGATGTTTCATCTCAGTCATTTTAGCAGAAACAGGAGTCGAGCCTATACCATATTTGGGACTGGTAGGGGTTGACGGGGAGAGCATGCAGTGTCTTTAAAGGCTGGAGTGCGTGGAATAGATAGAAAATATTCCTGTTGGGAGGGCGAAGGCAGCTTTTCAGTGCTGAAAGGTGGGGAAGGACTCTTCCCCATGGAGGGGGGATCCTTGGCTTCCAGTGACCCAGAAGCCTTGCTGATGCTCTTTGGGCCTCTCTTGGCAGATGGGAAGAACGGAAAGAACAAGGAGTCAAGCTCTGGAACTGTCAAGGCAGCAGCAAAGAAACCGAGCAGCACGACAGGCATCACCCAGTGCTGGAAGGATGTGGTCCAGCAGCAGGTAAGGGTGGACGAATGCCCCTGGGCAGTAACAGGTGTGTGAACCTGGGTGCCTAGTAGGGCAAATGCATAGTGGCTTGAAGCTGCCCTGTAGACCTGGATCCATGAGTGTGAACTCTTCCAGAAAAGGGCCATTCCTGGCTTTGTGCTGGGTGGGATGTGGCTAACTTAAATAAGAGTTATTATTTACAATAAATCACACACCTTGACTCTCCTGGCTGCTTATATGTATAAAGAGATGAGATGAAGCTCAAATGTTTAATGAGACAAAGAAGCAAAGCACATTTCATCCTGCAAAAGCATTCTTCCGCAAGAATGGGTGAAAGGCCCCCTTGAGCTGGAGAACAGGAGATGGGTTCTGATTCCATCATGCAGCTTGTTTCTCTTTTGTGGCCTCCAGGTGAAACGCTTCCTGGAGTCCTCCTGGCAGACCCCAGACTTTGTGGAGCAATATTGCAACATCTACCTGCGCCTTCGCACAGCCATGGAGGAGCTCTTTGGGCAGCAGATGTCCTTCATGCTAGCCTTGTGTCACGGCTTCTCGGGGGCGTTGCTGCAGCTCTCCTTCCTGACAGCCATGCATGTAAGTCAGGGATAAACTGTTGGGTGGGTGGGTGGGTGGACGTTTCCCTGGATCCTGGCCATGGAAGGAATGGGATTTGCCACCAACCAACCATCCAGACATCTCTCAGTTGTCCATTTACCCTGATCTTGTCAAATGTGGCTTCCAAACATGACTTCATTTTACAGAGCAAGTCTTCAGCTCCATACCTGCCCAAGAGCCCTTTTGTAGCCCCAGCCCTGCCAGTGACCTACACCCCTGTCTGGGCTAAATTTAAAGGTGGGCTCCTGAGATCCTGTCCCTACCCGTCCTCTCCATCCCACTTTGGGGAGGGCTCAGTGGAGCTTCTCCTTCTCCCTCCCACCTTATCTCGCCCACTTGTCTGTGACCTCCAGGTGAGTGAGCAGTTTGCCCGTTACATTGACCAATGGATCCAAGAGAGCTGGGCAAATTCGGGCAACGTGGAGACCCTGCGGCGGTTGCAGCAGAGCCTGGAGCCCATCCTCTTCTTGGCAGGCCTTGAGTTGGCCAACACCTTTGAACACTTCTACCGGTGAGAATTGGGGAGGAAGTTCAGCCTTCCAAGCAAAGCTTGAGCAACCCGGATCTTTGAGAAGACTCTTTTCATCCCTGGGTTGACTTCCAAGGGGTTGGAGGGAGTCATCCTGCCCCCTACAGGTGGGCTAAGCAGGCCCTGCAGCTCCCAGGAGGAACAGTGAGGGTTGTGGGTATATGAGCCGTTGCTAACAGGAGGGTGTTTGGCCCATCCAGGTACTACCTTGGAGACCGGCTTCTGTCCCAAGGCAAAACGTGGCTGGAATGTGCAGTGGTGGAGCACATTGGGCTCTGCTTTCCCAACCGTTTCCCACAGCAGATGCTGAAGAACTTGAATGAGCTGGAGGAGCAGCAGCAGCAGTTCCATCTCTTTGAGCTGCAGCAGCTCGACAAGCATCTGCTTGAACTGGGACAGGATGGGAAACTTCAAGAGGAGATGGAAGAGGTGAGTAGGGAAGGGGACCAGTTGAAGGGGGCGAAATCTGCTCCTCTGCAAGCCAGAGAGGCCATAGAATCACTGAGCTGGAAGGGGCTTTTGAGGCCATTGTGTCCATCCCCCAACCCCCTGGCTCAATGCAGGAATCTGAATCAAAGCAGATCTGACAGAGCAGTAATGGCCAATCTTAGCACTCCATGTGTTTGGGGCTTCAGTTACCAGAAGCCCAAGTCAGCGTTCCTGCGAATCAGGGCTTCTGGGAACTGAAATCCAAGAATACCTGGAGTGCCAAGTTTGGCCATTCCTGTGACAGAGGGTGGTCCAGTTCTCTCTTGGATGCTTTCAGTGTTGGAGCTTTCACCACCTCTCAGGCCAGATGGTTCCACTGTCGTTCTTCTCAGGTCCTTCTCAACCAAGACCTTTCTGTCCTTTCACATCTCTGTTGTTTTTCTTGCTGAGAGAGCTTCCTGCTGTCCTTCAAAACCATCAACCTGACCTCAGTCCTGTTTTGCTCCCAGAGGATGGAAGAGGAGCCATTTTCTCCTGAGGAAGAGGTGAAGGTGCTGGCCTTGTCTCCACGCTGTTGGACCATCTCTCCTCTCTGCTACCTCGAAGAACCGGACAAATTTTTCCCACCCTCTCTCAGTCAGTGCTTAGTCAAGTTTGCTGACTTCTACACCCAGAGTGAGTAGGGGGCTGTCCTTGAGGCTCAGTGGAGAGGGTGGGATTGTCCCTTTCAGTCTTACTGCTTGCCTCAGTCTTAGATAAGCATGGGCAGAGAGTCCAAAACTAGAAACTATCCACAAATGTGGGGCTGAGCAATTCTGCAGTATTTACTGGAGAGCTGTGAGTATCTGAGCAACAGCGTTAGAAGCATTTTGTCCTTTTGAAAGAGATCCAGTGAATATTTTAAGGCCTAGGCAGTGTTTCCCAAATGCTGGTGTTTGAACTTCAGTTCCCAGAAGCCTAAGCCAGTATATTGACTGATCAGTGCTTTGGGGAATTGACTTAAGCTTCTGGGAATTGAAGTCCAAACACCAGCATTTGGGAAACACTGGCCTAGAGCAGTGATTCCCAGAAGCCCAAGTCTCTGTGAATCTGCATATGTCCAATAAACCCATTTGTATAGATTCAGAGACTTGGGTTTCTGGAAACTGAAGTCCAAGAACACCTGGAGTGCCAAGGTTCGCCATCGTGGGCTTAGAGTCTAGGCAAAGAAGAAGTAGATGTCCCGTTTTATTAGTGTAGGTCCAGCTGCAATAGGGTGATTGGTGCTCGGGTGATACAGTGGTTAAAATTGCTGTACTGCAGCCAAAAGGTTGTGAGTTTAGTCTTGATGGAACCTAGGTTGACTCATCCGTCCCAGGTCAGTAAAAGGAATATCCAGCATGTTGGGAGCCAAGATTCTAATTTACTTGTGAACCCCCCAGAGAGTGCACTAAGCGTTATGGGGTGGTACGTAAGTGCTGTTGCTATTGACTTTTTAGGAGGGAGGAAAGAAGAGAAGGTACCCAGCCAACCCTTGGGAAACCTCCGTTAAAGTCAAAGGTAAACGAACAAGAGAGAGGTTATAATTGCTTGGTTTCTGGTGCTTATGCGGTTTGAGGGCTCAAGGATCTTTTTTGGCAGTCTTGTTGGTGTATCTCTCCCTGAACGTTCTCTCTCTCTGTCACAGGTCAGAGCCGTTTTGGGTTAGAGCACACCAAGCCACGGCGTTTACAGTGGACGTGGTTGGGCCACGCGGAGGTTGAATACCAGGGCTGCGTCCTGCACGTATCGACCCTGCAGATGTATATCCTCCTGTGCTTCAATAGCGCTGAGGTTTGGACTACCTTGTTTCTCACTCGCTCTCCTAGGGTTTGTTTTTTTTTTTTTTTTTTTTTGGGGGGGGGGGGGCTTCTGTGGTGGACCACGGTATCCTTCTGGACTGGCGACGGGTTGAAGATACAGGGCACTGTGTTGGCCTGGTTCTCCTCCCTCCTGAATGGCCAGACCCAGTCAGTGTGGGTGTGGGACACGGGGTTGAGTCTGAGGCATCCCACATGTGGGGTGGCACAGGGCTCAGTTCTCTCGCCCTAACTCTTTAACATCTACATGAAACTGCTGGGTGAGATCATCTGATGCCATGAGGTGAGATATCATCAGTATACTGATGATACTCAGTTGTATATCTCTGCCTGTGGTGGTCCCAGTGATGCAGTCAAGGTCCTGACCAGTTGCCTGGAGATAGCTAGGGTCTGGATGGGGGACAACGGACTACAGCTCAATCCCGGAAAGACTGAGTGGCTATGAGTGAGGGGACCCGGTCCTCATAAGGAGTTATCACCACTGGTTTAAGATGGGGCATTGTTGCCCCAATCTGACCAGGTGCACAACCTGGGGGTCCTTCTGGACTTGTGGCTTCTGCTCCAGGAGCAGTTTATGGCCATGGCCAGAAGGGCCTTCGGGCAAGTGCATGTTATTAATCAGTTGCGCCCATTCCTGGACCGGGAGGCCCTGCTTACGGTCACCCATGCCCTGGTCACCTCCCATTTGGACTATTGTAACGCACTCCACGTGGGGCTGCCCTTGATGACCATCTGGAGACTGCAGTTGGTGCAGAATGCAGCGTCCCCCGAAGTGTAGTCGTTTCGCCCGAGCCTCGCCACTGCTGCAGGAGCTGCACTGGCTGCCTATATATGTCTAGGTGCAGTTGAAGGTGCTGGTTGTCACCTTTAAAACCCTTCATGGTAGCGGACAAGGATACCTGGATACTCGGAGTTAGGTTTTCCCAGATTGAGCGGCATATAAATGGAAAAATTAAATTAAATACCTCAGGAACTGCATCATCCCTAGGACATCAACTCGTCCCATGAGAGCAAACCGAGAGGGCACCCTTCAGATACCATCTGTTGGCTAGGCTCGCCTCTCCAGCATAAGGAAAAGGGCCTTCTCGGTTGTAGTCCCCACACTATGGAACCTCCTCCCGGTAGAACTATGCCTCCAGGCCCAGTTGCTACCATTTAGGAAAGAACTGAAGACGTGGTTGGCAAAATGGGTCTGGGGGCTGGGATTGTCAACAAGCTCCCCTTTCTGGCTCGTCTGAGGCTCCCCCCTCATGTAATTAATTTTTAATGTTAAGGTTATGCAGATTTTATATTTATTTTTAGATAGTAAATGGCACAGCGGTGGGTAATATTGCTATATTTTTAAGGGTTTTTAATTGTTTTATATTGGTTTTAACTTGTGTACACTGCCCAGAGACCATTGGATGAGGTGGTATATAAATCTATTAAATTAAATTAAATAATCTTCCTTTCACCTGGCGCTCCTTGCTTTTTACAGTCTGAAGCTAGAAATCGTATGAGATGGAAACTGTTATTTCTGTCTATGACTAGAGTGTAAGATGGCATTGGATCCATGGCAACAAATTAACCACTTGTTTCTGAAATGCAGTGAAAAATACTTCTACAATGGAACCCCACATAACGAATACTTCACGCACTGAAAAATTCGCATAATGAAGCGTTTGTTATGCAGGGGCGATACCCTGCATAAAAAATGTTAATTATGCGGGGTTTTCGTTAGCCGGGGTATACCCACTCAATGGAACCCTGGTTAACAAACTTTTTTTCCGTTATGCAGGGTACCGTCAATAATGCTTCGCATAACAAAAAAATAGCATAACGAAGCACTCCATGGGATGGAGTTTTTCATTATGTGGAGTTCTACTGTATTTCCAGAATCAATGAGAAACTAACAACGGTGGTTGTGAAACACACAAAAATATTTCATCTCCTTCAGTATCACAGTAAAGATTGTAGCTTGGGGCTCAAGAACTTTACTGCTTTCTTATTGATGGTCAAAATCTGGATGAGATTTTTCTATAATATATCAAGAGTCTTTACCAGTGACCTGCAAATAGGCCAGTGTGATGTAAGGGCTAGGTTAGAATGTTTGTTTCTTGGGAATGTTCAATGAAGTCTCAAGGTTATAGATATTTCCTTGTTCCTCCTCATTTCCCTCTCTTTCTGTATATTAAACCTTGTGGGGGGTTTTCCTAGGAGGTTTCTGTGGAGACACTCCTGCAAACCACCGGGCTTTCTCCTGTCCTTCTGAGTCATGCGCTGAAACCTCTGACAAAGGAGAATGGTGTCCTGATCCAGAGTCAAAGTAAGTACTGAGGGTTGTTGACTTTGGAGCGAGGAGATCTTAGCCTGTTGAGTGGGTGGGTGTCTCAGCTCTTTCTTTGGAGCACTTAATGGTGCTAGGTTTACTGGCTTGGGTGATGTAGCTGAAGAAGGATTTCCATTCTAAGCATCACAGACGGCAATTTGTACTGTGAATTCAGAAAGATTGCAATGCCTTTGCTGCCTGAAGCCACAAACCTTTTGGTTCTAGGTGTCCTAACACTGAATGAAGGGATGCTGTCTCAGGTGTCTGGCCAGCGCTTTTGGCTGTTGCCCAAGCAGATGTATCTGAATGTAGAAGAAGATGAAGGCAGTGCTCTGGAGAGAAAGCGAAACATCATCTGTTGCCTCCTCATCCAAATCCTGAAAGAGGAGAGGGAGATACATATTGACAATTTAGTGTTCAAGGTATGGAATGTAGGTGTGTGACCAGTTAATCCATTTGGCAACCAAAACTACCTGTTCATCTGGGGTGTTCATTTACTCTTACTTTCTCTCCCAGGTGATTGATGCATGCCAAAAATGGGAGTCTAGCTCAGCTCTGAAGTTCTTGAGCTTCTGCTGCAGCAGCACTGATGTCCTGTCATGTATCCTGCATCTGCTGAGCCAAGGCTACATCAAACGTGAAGAGGACAACCCACAACTCCTGGAGTATGTCTCTGCAGAGCCCAGTACACCCCACCGAGGCCAGGCTCAGCTCATCTTTCAGAGCACCGATAGCCAAAAGAAGAAAAAACCTTCTGAGACTGATGCTGTCAACAAATTCTCTCCTTTCAGGTAGTGTTTGATATTAATGCATTTTGATAACTGCTGGAATGGGATCTTGTGTAATATGGTTAATCAAAAAGGCAAATGATTTTGTTATTGTTCCCATGCCTTACTTTATGTCAGTTCATAATAATCAGCACCGGAAGCATTCAAGAGAGAATTGGACAATCACCTGAGCATATCTGCTTTGATTTGGATTCCTACATTGACCAGGGGGTTGGACTCAGTGACCTAAAAGGCCCCTTCCAACTCAGTTATTTTATGATTCTTTGATCGCTGTTCTCCAGCTAGGCAAGGAAACTTGTTACGTTGCATGTTATGCTTTTTGTTTCTGCTTCTCCTTGAAAATATTAGAAAGAATTCAGATACCTTCCTTTAAATCAAAGCTCTTACATAGCTTCTTGAACAAGTTTACCAAATCCTTTAAGACATGGTAAACTTGTTTACCAAATCCTTTAAGACATGGGTGCCCAAACTTTTTTTTAGCCACGCCGGTCCCACCCCAACACACAGGTGAAGGGGACGGAGGCGGGTTGCTCCGGTTGCTTACATTTTTGTTGTCATCCATAGCAGTGGTAGTCGCACTTTCTCCCTGTTGTCCTGAATGTGGATCTGCACGTCCCCAAGGCAGCAGAAACCCCTGCCAAAGTGGATTGCTGCCTTGTAAAAAATTTTTTTGCTGCATCCCCTCTTTGAAATCCCCGGCATTAGGGACCTCGTGGCAATGACTACCTTTCCCAGACTCCCTTGGCCCACAGCACTGAGGGAGTCTGGGAAATGTAGTCATTGCCACAGATTTCAAAGAGGGGGCACAGTAAAGAAATTTTTACAAGGCAGTGATCCACTTTGGCAGGAGTTTCTGCTGCCTTGTGGACATGCAGATCCACATTCAGGACAACAGGGAGAAAGTGCAACCACTGTGACCACCACTGCTGTAAGTGATGTTGGGCAGGTGGGGGCGCATGTCTGGGAATACCTGGGTTCTCACTGCGGGCCTGATTAATAAGATGCACAGGCCAAATTGGGCCCATGGGCCGTAGTTTAGGGACCCCTGCTTTAAGACATGCTGATTATATCATGTCTAATGGTACAGCATAGCACTGTCATATCAGAGTATTACAGAGGTATAGCACTTATAGCTTTATACAATACCTTCAATCATAACATGGAAAGTACTTCTGGACAATTTCCCAGTTTGCTGTAAACCTGTCCTGAAAGTCACGTGTCTGTCTCATGTGCAGTTTCACTTTAAAGAAAGAGTTCTAGATTTGTAAAGGGCAAAATAAAAGCTTGTTTTGGGGGATTGCGGAGAGCATAGCCATAGAAAGAACGCTACTAGTCATAGTAGAAAAATGAAATAGGTTATTGGGATGTCCTGTTTTTCCTGAGGAATAAAAGCTTTTTTGCATTGGCTGTTGCCAAAAGAAATTCAGTATAAGTAAAGGTAAAGGTTTCCCTTGCTCAAAAGCCAGTCATATCCAACTCTAGGGGTCAGTGCTCATCTCTGTTTCAAAGCCAAAGAGCCAGCGCTGTCAGTTTCTGCAGACATTTCCGTGGTTATGTTGCAGGCATGACTAGACACCAGAGCACACGGAATGCTGTTAACTTCCCACTGAATTGGTCCCTATTTATCTACTTGCAATTTCTTGCTTAATGGCAAAAGATCGTTTCCATGTTCTGATAAGGCCCTCTTCCTTGTTTCAGATTGGACACCTTTGGCCTTGGTACAGAACAGATGCTGATGGAGACAGTACTGTTGCCCATGGGACGCACGATGAGCCAAGAAGAGGTGGAGGTGCTGATGAATCAAACAATGCAGAGGGTTTCCGATACTCTAAGCGTGACCCCAGATATAGCCCAGCACCTGCTTATACACTGTAAATGGAATGTGGATGTTCTGATCCAGCACTACACTGAGGATTCTGAGCAACTGATGTGCTCCTCAGGGCTGCAGGTGCGCAATGCACAGCCATCCTCAAGCCCTGTCACTCACTGCCCAGTCTGCTTGAACCCGCTGAGTAAAGAAGACAATCCACCAGTTCTGTGTTGCTTGCACTACTGTTGTAAGGTAAGCTTTGGCTTCTTTTACTGTCCTTATGGCAAGTACTCAGCTGGAGAAGAAAGATACACCTTTTTTTAAAAAATGCTGATGCATATCTCTAGTAATACTTAGGAGAGTGGGTTCCTCATAGCTGGTTTTTGTTTTAATTGCATGCATTCTTCCATTCCACCCACCCTAAAATTGCATTGGAATCCAGCCTGTTGTGTTGCTATTTAAATCTGTGACAAAGGGTTATTCTTTTTTCAAACTGGTTTCTGTACTTTCTCCCTAAGAGCTTACATGAGCCCTGGTAGTGTAGTAGTTAAACTGCTGTACTGCAGCCAAAAGGTTGTGAGTTCAATCCTGATGGGTCCAGGAGTCCTTCAGCCTCCCATCTTTCTGAGGTTGGTAAAATGAGTACCTAGCATGTTGGAGGCAAAATATTAATTAACCTGTGAACCACCCAGAGAGTGCACTAAGCACTATGGGGCAGTCTATAAGTGCTATTGCTATGTGTTTCAGCAAATAATTTCATCCTTTACTCCCAATTAGTTATTGCTGCCTATCAAATGAGAAGAGAGGATTCACTTGAGAAAGCCTTGATGCTTGGAAGGGACAAGGGCAAAAGAAGAAGGGGACGGCCCAAGATGAGATGGTTAGATGGTATTGTAGAGACAATGGGCACGGAGCTGAGCGAGTTGAGGGGGATGGTGGAAGACAGGAGTGCCTGGCGGATAGTGGTCCATGGGGTCGCAGAGGGTCAGAATCGACTGTACGACTGAACAACAACAAAAAAAATCTGTGATGGTGAACTTCAATTACCAGAAGCTCTAACTGATCCACTCCAGCTGATCAGGGCTTCTGGGAATTGAAGTTCAAGAACACCTGGAATGCCAAGTTTTTGCCATCACTGGCCTATACTATCAATAACCTGCAGATCTCTAGAACTTATCACCTTTTCTTCCCCTTTTCCCTCCCCTCAACTAGTCCTGCTGGAATGAATACTTGACAACTCGAATTGAACAGAACCTGATTTTGAACTGTAGATGTCCTATCTCTGATTGCCCAGCACAGCCTACTACTGAGTTTATCCGTTCTATCATTTCTTCAAAGGAGACTATTGCCAAGGTAGGTACTGTCATTCTAATGCAGGGATTCTCAACCTGTGGTCCATAGGCCAGATGCAGCCCCCAGCACCATTTCATGTTGCCCATCACCACCTCCACCACACCTGGAAGCGCCATGTGGTGGAAGAAGGGCAAGATGGCCATCCAGTCCCCGATGCTGTCTCAGGGAGCGTGACCTGGCCCCCAGCTTTAAAAGGTTGAGAACTCCTGTTCTTTTTTAAAATTATTATTATTATTTAGAAGTTTTCTAACACAGAAATAACAGTAATAACAATACAACATTACAACATAAAAAAGTATCACAAATTGGTTTACAAATCGATTTTGGATACATACTCAAAAAAGATACATTAACTAAAAAGATACATAAAACATCAAAGGAAAAAAGATAATATGCTTAAACCTTTGCTACAAAAGCTTATACCTCTTATATTTACTACTTAGTCCTTTCCATTTTTCATTCTTATTCAATTCTAAATATAATCCACCCCTTGTGCTATATACATTGTCCAGGAGTTGCTGTAGTTCATTTTTCCCAAAAGTTGACTTGATCAGGTACAGGCTTAATTCCTTTGTTCCTTACCATCACATATTCCACGAATCTTTTCCAAATTCTCCAGAATCTATTTTCATGAACTATGCCTTTTCTGACGTTCAACTCGCATGTTAATTTATCGTTAAGTGCTAATTGCCACATTTCTTTGTACCAATCTTCTATTCTTATCGTTAACTCATTTTTCCATTTTTTTTGCAATACATTGTCTAGCGGCTGACATCATTATAATCAATAATTCCTTATCATCATTACACATTTTAAATTTATCCAAATTTGTTAATAATACTAGTTCCGGCCCCAGTTCAAGTCTCTGTCCAAACATATTCTTAATTTCTTTTTCTATTTCTCCCCAGAATTCTTTCAGTTTATGCCAATTCCACCACATGTGAATATATGTCCCCGTTAATTGTTTACATCTCCAACAAACGCTGCTTATCTTACTATCTATTTGATGCAACTTGACTGGGGTCAGATACCAGTGCCATAACAGCTTATAATTATGCTCTTTAACACGTACTGACATAGTTCTCATAATTCTTTTCCATTTTTCTTGCCAGTTTTTTTCTGAAATTGTTATGTTCAATTCTTGCTCCCAAATATTTTTTAAAATTTCCTGTATATTTCCAGTTTTATTTAAAATTATGTATAGCTTACTGATAATCCCTTTGATACCCATCTCTCCTTTTCTGATCTTAACTAACATTTCTTCAAAAGCTGTCAAATCTCTTTCTAAACTTCTTTCATGTATAATATTTTTATTCCATTTATTTATCTGTAAAGTCTGGAACCAATTTAATTTCATCTGTGAAAAAAGTTCATCTCTTTTATTACCTTCTTTACATATTTTGGCCCAATCCTTAAGCAGTAAGACTCTCTTATCCGTTAGGATATTCTTGATTCTAGCGTCTATTCTTATTGGAAAAGTGTTGAAATCCCTTATTTCTAGAACTGGTGATACGCCTGGAACCAAATATTTTTTTACGCTAATCCATTCCTCCATGGTTGTTTTTAAAAGTTTATTTTGTATACCCTTTTTACTTGTTTTATTTCCTTTATTTAAGAATATTTCCTTACCCATTTGGGATATTTCTTTCATCTCATTTTTTTCCCAGATCATTTCCTCTTTCATTAATATTTTAATAACATTCCTAATTTGAAAAGCTTTATAATAATTTTGTATATTCGGTAAGCCTAGTCCCCCCTCCTTTTGAGGTAAAATCCACAATGCCTTAACAATCCTAGGCCTACAGATTCCGTTACAAAATTTATTTATCATATTTGGTATTCCTGAAGTTCTTTGACTTTATGTTTAATTGGTAAAACATCAAATAGAAAATTTAGTCTGGGTAACAACATCATTTTACAGAGGGGTCATTCCATATCAATTCAACCAAAAAAAATTTAACTTTCTCACCCAACATCTCAGATTTTGGTGAAACTTGTTTTATTTGTTCTACCCACAAAGATAAGTACCCATGCCAAATTTTAACATTCTAGCTCACTTCGTTTCCATTTTATAGGCTTTTGAAGTTTTGTATTTTTGGCAATTGTAACCAACGGATGTCGCGAAATGAAGGTCGCTGACATTTTGAAAATAATTTATAACTTTTTTATTTACCATCCAATCTTGATGAAAGTTTGTAGTCTTTTTCTTCAGAAAATGAGGATTCTAGAAAAAAATACATAATACCTCTAAGAAAACCTATTAAGTCTGAAAAAATATTTTCGTTTACATCTTTGTATTTTTTAAAAACCAAAACATAGGTCAGCGTAAAATTCCATATCACAGAAAGGGTATGTGATAATCACAAAAACTTTTTTTCAAAACAGTCCTTACTAAATGGGCTATCAAATGCAGAAAAAAAATTGATGGGGTTTTGATATCTTTGTTGTGTTTCATTATGTTATATATTAGTTTTTCAAATTGTTTTATTCACCGATTTTACTGAGTAATAAGGATTTTAAGGGATTAAAATTCTCTAGGTTTAGACTATTATGAAGATTGGACAACTACCTATTTTATCATTAGTTGATAACATAATATTTTAACCAGAATTGTCTTCTTCAATAACTTAATTTTAGACTAACTCAACAACATAAAGAAACGATAAGGTCTGGAAACTTACCAATGTATTTGATATTTCCAATATTTACATTCTTCAACTTCTACAGTAACAAATTTAATGGAGGTTTGACATTTTCTCTTCAATTGACCTCATACATTTTTCATAAAACCTGTAGGTCCTTCCAGTTGATGTGTCAGGAGGATCAACAATTGAGAGTACATGAGGTATAGGCACAGCGCAAATGTCCTCTCGCTTAGGCCGTGGTTCAGCAAACATGGCTCTCCAGATGTTCTTGGACTTCAATTTCCAGAAGCCCTGATCAGCAGGTGCACTGACTTGGGCTTCTGGGAATTGAAGTCCAAGAACATCTGGAGAGCCAAGTTTGCTGACCCCTGGCTTAGGCCAATAGAATGATGGGGATGGCCCTGCAGGATGTAAAAACTGAACTGTCACATCACCTTCTTCTTTGTTCACTTCAGTTATGATTCCAAAGTACCATAGATTGTCATATTTACAAGCCACATAGCACGATGGGTTCAAATTTTCTTCTCTCACAAATGATTTTAATTTGTTCTTTAAGTCAAACGTGAGGGCGGGTTTCTCGTCAGTACTGATCCTTCTTGCTTCCAAGTTCCCCAAACAGTCTATTGGCTTAAAGTTATGGAAACTTCTGGTTCCTGTAACTGTTTGTATGTCTACAAAGCGTTTCTCCAAGTCAGAGTGTATCTTCGACATGTCATCTTTAGAAATAAAATAAAAATTAACTTTCGTAATGTTTGATTTACAAAACTCGAACAAATGTAATGGAGACAGTAATTGATTTTCAAGAGGTCGCTGTAGACTTTCCTTTCTTGCTAATCTTTTCACAGTACCCCCAATCCCATCCCATTCAGTTTTCCCGTGACTAGTCGCACAAAACGACCACTGGGCCTTGAATTTAAAAATTTTTTCATGCAGGCAAAGATTAATAAAATTAAATTTATTTTTATATTGGCCTGCACAGCCATCAATGAAGTAGTGGATCTCTGTTACATGTGAATACTGTTCTTTAATGAATTCTGTTACTATTTCTTGGATTTTGTAGACCATAGAAACATCATGTTTCATGTCATCAGATATAACACAGAGAGACTAGTCTTTCACCTGTTACACTGCTTAGGTTAATTATAATAGGATGCACAGTGCAAGAGTCTGATGTCCAGTGGTATCCCTGGGCTTCATCCTGGATAGTGAAAGTAATTTTCACTAAAATCCAGCGATACGGCAGCAATGTTTGTAATTACTAGTAATTACTAGAAATTGCTAGTAAAAAACTTGCCAGATTTCCTTTTGCCCACCCAAAGGAAATCTGACAAGTTTTTTACAAGCAAAATTTGAAGATTTTGACGAAGACGACACCACTGAATTTAATCAGTGGATTTCAACTGATAGAACGCAAATGATAACACAAACAGCAAAAATTGAAGACTACATAGAAGACCTGTCATCTAAATTGGAAAAACTTGTTCCCCACTCTTTCATAGCAAAGTCACAATCACAGTTTTTTAAAACACTGAAGGAATCATCCGATACAAACATTGCTGCAGTATCGCTGGATTTTAGTAAAAATTACTCTTTCTGTGAAAAGATTAGCAAGAAAGGAATGTCTACAGTGACCTCTTGAAAATCAATTACTGTCTCCATTACATTTGTTCGAGTTTTGTAAATCAAACATTACGAAAGTTAATTTTTATTTTATTTCTAAAGATGACATGTCGAAGATACGCTCTGACTTGGAGAAACGCTTTGTAGACATACAAACAGTTACAGGAACCAGAAGTTTCCATAACTTTAAGCCAATAGACTGTTTGGGGAACTTGGAAGTAAGAAGGATCAGTACTGATGAGAAACCCGCCCTCACGTTTGACTTAAAGAACAAATTAACATTATTTGTGAGAGAAGAAAATTTGAACCCATCGTGCTATGTGGCTTGTAAATATGACAATCTATGGTACTTTGGAATCATAACTGAAGTGAACAAAGAAGAAGGTGATGTGACAGTTCAGTTTTTACATCCTGCAGGGCCATCCCCATCATTCTATTGGCCTAAGCCAGGGGTCAGCAAACTTGGCTCTCCAGATGTTCTTGGACTTCAATTCCCAGAAGCCCAAGTCAGTGCACCTGCTGATCAGGGCTTCTGGAAATTGAAGTCCAAGAACATCTGGAGAGCCATGTTTGCTGAACCACGGCCTAAGCGAGAGGACATTTGCGCTGTGCCTATACCTCATGTACTCTCAATTGTTGATCCTCCTGACACATCAACTGGAAGGACCTACAGGTTTTATGAAAAATGTATGAGGTCAATTGAAGAGAAAATGTCAAACCTCCATTAAATTTGTTACTGTAGAAGTTGAAGAATGTAAATATTGGAAATATCAAATACATTGGTAAGTTTCCAGACCTTATCGTTTCTTTATGTTGTTGAGTTAGTCTAAAATTAAGTTATTGAAGAAGACAATTCTGGTTAAAATATTATGTTATCAACTAATGATAAAATAGGTAGTTGTCCAATCTTCATAATAGTTTAAACCTAGAGAATTTTAATCCCTTAAAATCCTTATTACTCAGTAAAATCGGTGAATAAAACAATTTGAAAAACTAATATATAACATAATGAAACACAACAAAGATATCAAAACCCCATCAATTTTTTTTCTGCATTTGATAGCCCATTTAGTAAGGATTGTTTTGAAAAAAAAAGTTTTTGTGATTATCACATACCCTTTCTGTGATATGGAATTTTACGCTGACCTATGTTTTGGTTTTTAAAAAATACAAAGATGTAAACGAAAATATTTTTTCAGACTTAGTAGGTTTTCTTAGAGGTATTATGTATTTTTTTCTAGAATCCTCATTTTCTGAAGAAAAAGACTGCAAACTTTCATCAAGATTGGATGGTAAATAAAAAAGTTATAAATTATTTTCAAAATGTCAGTGACCTTCATTTCGCGACATCCGTTGGTTAGAATTGCCAAAAATACAAAACTTCAAAAGCCTATAAAGTGGAAACGAAGTGAGCTAGAGTGTTAGAATTTGGCATGGGTACTTATCTTTGTGGGTAGAACAAATAAGCCAAGTTTCATCAAAATCTGAGATGTTGGGTGAGATAGCCTGGTTGAACTGACACGGAATTACCCATAGGGCTATTCTAAACCAGGACAATTTTTAAGGTTTTATAGTATACTGTTTCCCTTTCCATTTCTTTCTTCACCTTCCCATAATTTAATTTCTTAAGGTCTCCAAATTTCCCTGTTATTATTATTCCTAAATATCTTAATGAGCTTTTAATTTGAATCTTAAATTTTGTCCTAATTCTGTCTTGTTCGCATATTTCTCCGTTACAAAATATCATCTCTGATTTTTCCCAATTTACTTTTAAGCCTGTAGTTTCTTCAAATGTCTTTAAATGCTGACAAATTTTACCTAATGTCTGGGTTGTTTGTTTTACTATTAATAACATATCATCTGCATATAAGTTTATTTTATTACCCTCTAAACCAATTATTTCCTTATCTTGACGAATGGCATTGGCCAAAAATTCCATTGCCAATATAAATATCACTGGGGATAATGGACATCCTTGCCTTGTACCTGCTTCTAATCTTATCTCCTCTGTATACTCCTCATTGACCTTGACTTTTCCAATTCCTTGCTGATACAGTTGTACCTTGCTTAAAGAGCATAATGCGTTCCACAGGATTGCTCTTTAAGTGAGTTTGCTCTTTAAGCGAAACACCATTGTAAAATACCAATTGTGTGGTGGATTTCAAATCCCGATTTATTTGTTAAGCGAGTTTTTGGTTGGTTTTATTTGTTAAGCGAAGCGAACATTCAGACAAAATTCTGCTCTTTAAGCGAGGCACTCTTTAAGCAAGGCACTCTTTATGCGAGGTTTGACTGTATAGCTTAGATATAACTTCTTGAAATTTATTTCCAAATCCATATAAACTTATCATTTCCTGTATTGTCCCCCATTGTAACGAGTCAAATGCCTTGAATATATCTAATGCTAGAAATCCAATCTTTTCTTTTTTACGTCCTATTAAATCCATTAAATCCAGAACTTTCCTAATTAAGTCTGCCATATACCTATTTTTCAAGAAACCTGCCTGATCTTTGTTTATATAATCCCCTATAAAGCCATTCATTCTATTTGCCAATATTGTTGTAAAAAATTTTGCATCTTGGTTTATTAAAGAAATCGGCCTATATGATTCAATTTTTTCTACATATTTCCCTGGTTTTGGTATTAAAGTTATTATTGATCTGTTCCATGATTTTGGTATTATTTCCCCCTCCAATATTTTATTAAATAATTTGTGGAGCTTCCCTACCACTATCTCCTTAAAATCTTTATAAAATTCTGCTGGTAGACCATCCTCACCCGGTGCCTTATCTAACTTTAATCTTCCTATCGTTTCCCTACCGTAATTTCTTTTTCTGTTATTTTTTCTTCCATTATATTCTTGTGTTCTTCCACTATTCTTCTAACCTGTTGTTTTTCAAAATGTTTTCTAAGTTTATTTAAATCTACACCTTTTTTTGAGTATAACTCACTATAGAATTTCTCCACGATTTTTAGCCTGTCTGCACTCTTATTACATCTTTTCCCTGACTTATCAATCAAAATTCCAATCTGACTTTTAGATTTTTTCTCTTTAGCTGCTCTTGCCAATAGTTTAGAGTTTTTGTTACTATATTCAAAATATTATCTCCTTAAAAAGATTATATCTTTCTTAACTTTCTCTATATCTTTACCATCCAATTCCTTCTTTATTTTTATTATTTCATCAAATAATTTCGGATCCTTATTTCTACCATGTTCAAGCTGGAAACTTTTCAATTGTTTTTCTAGCTCCTGATATCTGCCTCTCTCCTGCTTCTTTATACTGGCTAATTTAACTCCTGTTCTAATGCATAGATCAGTCCATTGTAGCACTGTCTAAATGAGTCCTTCAGTGTTATTGTGAAGAACTACTCTTATCCTTATGAGATAACACCTACCCTACCCCATCCCAAGTATTAATACAGTCAAACCTTGCTTAGCGAGCAACTCGCTTAGCGAAAAACTCGCTTAATGAGCGTTTTTTTCAAAAAGCGAGCTGACTCGCATAACGAATATTTTCGCTATGTGAGTTAGACTTCACCTATGGAAAACTCGCATAATGAAAAAAATTTCACTATGCGAGTCAGACTTTCCCCGTAGATAACTTGCATAGCGAGCGTTTCTATGGGGAAAAGACGCACAATTAAAAAAAATTGCTATGCGAGTTTTTCCCCTTGAAAAGCTTGTTATGCGAGTTTTTCCATAGGGATTTTCGCTATACAAGTCTGACTCGCATAGTGAAAAACTCGCATAGCGAGCAGCCTTGCATAACGAATTAAATTCGTTATGCGAGGTATTACTGTACTTACTTACTTGGTTGAACTGTACTTCATACATGGTGGATTGAAGCAATGTCTCCCGCAAGATTTTAGCAGCCTCTATAGCAGGAGTTTCCAACCTATGGCCAGTGGCTGGCCCCAGCCCCCAATGCCATCCCATCTGGCCTGTCGCTGCCTCCGGTTCACCCAGAAGTGGAAGCAGGTGCATTTACATCAGCCACAAAACATGCCTGGGCATGCTCAAACGCACCCGCAGCTGTCCTAAATGTGGAAGTGGGCACATTTATGACAGCCACAAATGTGCCTGTTTCCAGGGGGCATGGTCTGCCCATTCAACTGTCCCGGGGCTGTGGTTAGGCTCGTGACGGAAAAAGGTTGGCCACCCCTGCTCTATAGGTTATTTATTTATTTTATTAGCTTTTATAATGACTCTTGCTACTTGGCTCTAAGTTTGTTGTGAGATTAATGACTAGATAACTGGTGCTGTTTTGCACGTGAACTTCAGAGCTCCTACTGGTGTGCTTCTTGTTGCAGTATGAAAAAGCACTTCTGCGGGGCTACGTTGAGTGCTGTTCAAACCTGACTTGGTGCACCAACCCTCAAGGCTGTGATCAGATTCTCTGCAAGGAAGGCCTTGGTTGTGGAGAAGCCTGTTCAAAATGCTCTTGGATCTCCTGCTTCAACTGCAATTTCCCAGAGGTAGGCCTGATAGATGTGCCCTGAGCAAGTGCTGCCACCTCCTTACAATCTGATTGATCTAGGGGTTTTCTCTTGGTGAAGCTCAGAACATCTATTCCCTACAGGCTCACTATCCTGCCAGCTGCAGTCACATGTCACAGTGGATGGATGATGGTGGCTTCTATGAAGGCATGACTGTGGAAGCCCAGAGCAAGCATCTGGCCAAACTGATCTCAAAGCGCTGCCCCAGCTGCCAAGCTCAAATAGAGAAGAATGAGGGCTGTTTGCAGTGAGTCCTTTTTTGTTGTATACTACTTGGCTTAGAGAACAGAAGAATGACACGTGTGGGTTGTTGGTTTCCTGATGTTTCTTGGCTTGTTTGCTGATACCTTCTTAGTTGTAGGTTGATTTGATCTGGTGGGAAAAAGGTTAGCTGACAACACAAGGTTGCTGTTATCAGGCTATGCCCAATTGTATCCACAATTTTCAAGAAGACTTTCTGTGTAAAATTAGAAGATGGAGGAAGGAGCTTACTGGACAAGGAATAACATTAAAGGAGGATATAGCTGAGGAATTCAACCTCTCCTGTGTCACTTGAATAGGCTGAGGATCAGAGTCCCTAAATGCAAGACCAACATGCTCAAGTGAGGGCTGCTGGCAGTCAACAACACACTGTGTGAATGTGGAGAGATACAGAATCCGGCTCATTTGCTGGTCTGCCAATTACTGCCAGAAATTTGTACTGATGAGGACTTAAGTTTGGCCAATGACAAAACCAAGAAAGTGGCTTCATTTTAGCAGTCCAAAGTTTGATCTGGACACCCAAGAAGAAGTTGTTGCATTTTTCAAAAAGGTAGCTCTATTGCTTTGTGCAGACTTAACAGGCAGGAAACCAAACAAAAGTAAAAACAAAAAGACAAAAACATGGCACCTTAAAGACTGCTGTACCTTAATGTGAGTTTTCGTTGATCAAGTCTACTTTATATTTGAGCTAGTGGACTTGATCCATGAAAACTCACATTAAAATATAGCAGTTAGGCTTTAAGATGCCACAACAGGTTTGTCTTTTTTAAAAAAGTTTTATTTTACTTTCTTAGTTGTATCTATACGCATTTGCTGATATGACTAGCTGTATCTTCCTAGTCAGGATGGCAAATGCAGGGGGACTGATTTTGCCTTGCTCATTCAGGAGGCAAGAGGCATCCAGACAAAGAAGAAGGAAAACCAGGTGCTGTGAGTTATCAGTTAGTTCAGAAGATGTACTTCAATCCTGCATCTCAACAGCACTCAAAGTATTCTGCTCACGCAGCTAGAGATGTACTCAGATTAGACAGACATAATCACAGTCACTTCTGCCTCTAATAGAAATGTGAGAATGGTAGGAGTTTAAAAAAAGAAAAAGTCTTGCTGTGGGGAATATAAAAGATTAAAGTTCTGTCTGTCATTCACTGGAAAAAGGTGAAGCAATGATTTAATGGACTATTAATAGTAACTTGAGAAAAGATTTTTGAAAGAGGCCTCATGCACACATAGCTATTATATAGATCAGGGGTGGCCAACCGGTCGATCGCGACTATTAGTCCAGTCGATCATGGCAAGGCAAAAGAACAAACTCACTTTCCCCCCCCCCAGCTCACCACTGCCGCCGCCGCCGCCGCCACCCCCACAGGACCCAGGCAGAAGGTGGCCTTTTTGCTGACGAGCGCCCCAGGTGTGCGCATGCACGCACGCTGCTCACCTCCGCCCACCCAGCTAGCCGTCAGGGGCTCTCCGCCACCTACCCCTGACGAGCGCCCCGCGCACGCGCTGCTCACCTCCTTCCGCCCAGCCACCCACCCAGCTAGCTGTCAGATGGCTAGCTGGGTGGGTGGACGGAGGTGAGCAGCATGCGCGCGCATGCGGTGCTCGTCAGGGGTAGGTGGCGGAGAGCCCCTGACGGCTAGCTGGGTGGCTGGGCGGGAGGAGGTGAGCAGCGCACGCGCGCCGCTCATCAGGGGTAGGTGGCGGAGAGCCCCTGACGGCTAGCTGGGTGGGTAGGCGGGGTGCTCGTCAGCAAAAGGGCCACCTTCTGCCTGGGTCCTGTGGGAGGGTGGGGGCGGTGGCAGCGGCGAGCTGGGGGGGGGGAGCGAGTTTGTTCTTTTGCCTTGCCAGTAGATCTTGGGTCTAATTAAGTTGGCCACCCCTGATATAGATGTCTGACAGCTAAAATATGATTTTTTAAAAACCCTACAGACTAAATCCTAGGAGTTGACTGTTCCAATGGGAGGCACTGAAAGATACAGGAGATTGTCCATAGTTCAAAGTCTTTGAATTAAATGTCATTCTTAAAAATGCCACGTAGCTCAGCTATTGCTGTCATATAAAAATTATACTATGAAGCTTCTGAGAACTTAACAATACATTGGTCTCCTTTCTGCAGCAAAGTTGCTGGGAGGGCAACTTTGATTTTGCATAGCTCCAGCGTTGTTGATAACCATTGTGTGTGTGTGACATAGCTTCATGTGACGACGTTGTGTTCATGAGTTAAAGTGTGTGTGTTTTCTCACTCCCTATATTTATATTTCTCTCAAAAACAATCATTTCCCTTCAATCTGTGAAAAGCAAATTTTGCAAAATCCGAAGTCCTAGCATCCTGGGGCACTAGGTATATAATTTTCAATGGGAGTTTGCATTGAATTAGCAGCTTTTGGTGCTTGAAGAGTATAGAATGAAAAATCTGGTGACCTGCCACTATAATAACATCATTTGTTTTGACTATTGCCTTGCTGTGCTTAGAGGGATGAGATTCTACAATATAACCCATTGTTGCATGAGAGCCCTGTGTTTTGAGGGTCCTGGAATGCAACAATATTTTAGGTACAAAAAGCTCATGCTATAAAACCTGTAGATGCCAGCATATTGAAATCACTGAAAAAGTGTGTGACAAGATTTGCTAATATCTTCTTCTGTTTTACACTTACATGCTTGTGAATGTAAAAACACATTTACCTGCCAAAAATTTGGCCTTGTTTCCTAGCCTGGCTAAATACTGTAGTGGCTTTGCAATAACCTTATGTTAACTATTGTCCAGGCGTCAGTTTTTAAAACATTTACATTTTCAGGGCAGGTTTTTCTACATCCCCTTTAATTAATTTAGCACTCTCTACATGGTTCATAGCACTTATTCATGTCTTTTTTATATGTAGTTAGGTTTTTATATAGAATTACCTACCTAAGCCAGTGCAAACCAAAGATGGGTGAGAGTGTAACTCAAAATATAATGGGGCAGCCCAGGCATACTGATGTCCAGTGAAGATAAAACCCTGTTATGTTGTAAATGAAAAATATTGGTGCAGTAAAAACTGATCATAATAAGGAATTGTTACTTGGACTTTTTCAAGTTAACCTATATGCATAAGCTGACCATTTATAGGGCTGGACTGTTTCTGGGGGTTTAGGACCGCTTTTCAAGTCTGCAGAAATTTGAGGGCCATATTTAAGCAAGGGTTAAAATTAGGAGAGGTGTGGCTGTAAAAAATCTTATTTTTACATTTGGATGTTTAAAATCTTCATAATGCATTGGTTGCTTATTTTGGATTTCTTAAAACTGAAAAACAAGTTTAAATTTTATTGCTGTTAGTCTCAATTACTGATAACCTTAATTAGTTCTTTTACATGCAGCATGACTTGTGCAAAATGTAACTATGGATTCTGTTGGCGTTGTCTGAAGCCCTGGAAACCAAATCACAAGGATTATTATAACTGTTCTGCTATGGTGAGTTTTACATTTAGAGTACCATTGATGTTCTCTTACACTCAAACCTCTACATAAGAATTTAATTTGTTCCTCGAGGTTGGTTGTGTCTCAAAAAATTCTTATCTTGAATTTCCCATAGGAATGCATTGGATGCAATTTTTCATAGGAATGCATTGAATTTCATATCTCAAAAAATCCTAGTAAAAATTAGCATATCGAACCTCATTTTTCCTGAGATTTCCAGATGTATCTAGAGTTTTTCTTAAGTTGAGCCGTTCTTATCTTGAGGTTTGACTGTATATGAAACTGCCCATGCAATTCAGATCATTCGATGTGTCCATTATTTCTGAATGCCATCAATAGAAATTTATTAGGGATGGTGCTATACTAGTTTCACAATACCCTCTCCTAATGGAGTTCAATTTGTGTGGTCATATAAACATAGTTTCATCTGCCAAGATATTCTGTTTTATTGTATATTTTTCCTGGTTGTATGGTTTATTGTTTGCTACCTTTCCTTTTTAAGAGTCAGAATGACATTTTTAAAAGTACTGCAGTTGTAACTTAGAATGTTTATGCCTGTACACTAGAAAACATTTTGGATGAAGAGTTGTCTAGACATTTTAAAAATAAATGTTTTCACTTCTGTGAGATAATTGTTTTGCATTTCTCTCAGGTGAGCAAAGCAGCTCGACAGGAGAAGCGTTTCCAAGACTACAATGAGCGATGCACTTTCCATCATCAAGCTAAGGTAGGGCTTATTACCCTGTAATTAAATCTGTGCCTCACCATTGATTATTCGTACCTAGATCATCTCAGATTTTATAGCCATAATAATCTCTAGTCAACAGTATAGCACAGTGCAACTGTGGGCTGCATAATACATTCTCTCACATTGCTCATTGAGGGAAGGCAGTCAAGGATATGTTACAGTTTTTGCTTCATAATCAGAAGGCTAAGTGTAAATCTTTCTCATGACAGAATAGAAAAAAATGGTTTGCTCAGAAAAACCAAACAGTTATAGCAGGAGAGCAGGGCAGTTGTCGCTGTTCTGTCTATTTGTTTATTTATTACATTTGTATACCACCCATTTGGGATATATCCCAATCTGGGTGATGTACAGACCATTGAATAACAGCAGCAAAATAAAAACAAACAACAAAATCGATATCTAATGTTGTCAGAGGGCAAGCAAGCTCAATACTGACCAACTAACTTATTTGTAGGAAGGATGCAAAAATGCTTTCTTTCAGTCGATCCAGTTCAGATGGATGAAAAGATTTTGACTTCCTTATTTTTCCTTTTTTTAGTATAAACACACTAACATCTCAAATGTCTTACTCAGAATATTAGATTGAGGTGTATAAGCTACAAGGAGCTTCTGCTGATTACCGTATTTGCTAGTGTATAAGACCCACTTTTCCCCCTTAAAAGGCACTGGAAAAGTAGAGTGCATCTTGTACTGTATATAGTGGCCTCTAGAGGGCTATTTTAGTAATAATGGGGTGCGTCTTACACTCCTGTGCATCTTATGGTAATTTTTTCCTTAATATAACCAAGTTCAGTTTGGAGAAGACATACATTTGAAGAGGAAATACCTAGAGCAGTTTTCCCCAACCTTTGTTTTTTGACCTTCAATTCCCAGAAGCCTAAGTCAATTCCCCAAAGCACTGACCAGCCAGTGTATTGACTTAAGCCTCTGGGAATTGATGTCCCCCTGTTGGGCATGTGTCCCAGGTTGGGAACCACTGACCTAAAGGAATACCAAAAAACAAAATAAAATAAAAATAAAATAAAAAACACTGTAGCACTTTAAAGACTAATTGCTTTATTTTTATTGTTAGCTTTCGTGGATCAAGTCCACTTCTTCAGACAAAGAGTGAAACTTACAGGCAAAGCTAATGGACCTTTATAGAATTACATTCTACTCCGTTCAACTAGTTGCAGAGGTCCAGTATCAGTAGCAAAGAACAGGTGTTGGTTGACCCTTAACTACAGTTAAGATGTAGGCAGTTGATTGGATATTTAGCAATGAAAATAGTATTGCAGGTAGTTTTACCAGGTATTTAGTTTAGTTATCTATAGCAAAACCGCTACTTACGTAAATAGTTTGTTCTGTAGGCTTTTATGTACCGTATATACTCGACTATAAGTCATCGCAAATATAAGTCAAGGTACCTAATTTGGACCTCTAAAACTAGGGAAATAGATTGACCTGAATATAAGTCAGGGTGGAAAATGCAGCAGCAGCAGCTAGTGGGTTTCAATAATTAAAATACAGTCAAACCTCGCATAAGGAGCGACTCGCTTAAAGAGTAACTCGCTTAAAGAGCAGAATTTTCTCTGAATGTTTGCTTTGCTTAACAAATAAAACCAACCAAAAACTCACTTAACAAATAAATCCGGGTTTGCAATCCCTCCCCCCCATTGGTCACTTACAATGGTGTTTCGCTTAAAGAGCAAACTCGGTTAAAGAGCAATCCTGTGGAACGCATTATGCTCTTTAAGCAAGGTACAACTGTACATGAAAATATGGTAAAATTAATTAATTTAGACATTTGTATGGGTATATTTTAGAGTTTTTATGGTAGTGTTCATGCTTTTTTTACTGTATGTTTGAATTTGCACCACCGCAGCTTTGGGGCCTGAGTATAAGTCAAGCCCCCTTTTTGGACCTCATTTTGGGGGCTAAAAAAACTAGACTTATATTCGAATATATACGGTAAATCAGTTTTTTACTTAACTCGAAGCAAACCCATAGGAAAAATGAATTTTTACTTAACTCAAAGCAAACCCATAGGAAAAATGATTTTTTTACTTGACTTGAAGCAAACCCATGGAAAATTATATTCATGGAAATCAAAGCAACCCCATAGGAAAAATGATTTCTTTTACGTAAATTGAAGCAAACCCATGGGAAATTGTGTTGTATAAATTGGGACATTTATATAAATCGGGACATGGTTTTAGTGAAAAAATCAGTATGTCAGTCAAATTTTATGTAACTCGAGGCATATGTAAGTCGGGGTTTTACTGTATTTGATGATTGCTTATCTCTAGATTGGCATTAACAGTAGCTAGAATAAAACACATCAGATCTTTTATTCTTCTGTCTCACATCATGGTAGAGGAGGATCCTGCCCCCGGGCTGTAGTTTGGGTTTAGGCCATGAAAATTTTTTAAGTATGGAAAATTGTTCACTGTGAAGACTGGCTTTCTCCCATGTGATGATGGATAGGTTCTGTGATAGGTTTTTTGGGAAGGTGTGCATATGTATATGTGCAGCCAAAAGAAAAACTTTGTAGGAGGATAGTAAAATTGAGACTGCTCTATTTTATTGCAGGAATTTGCCATGAACTTGCGAAATAGGGTTTCCAGTGTCAGTGATGTACCACAGATTCGGACTTTGACATTTGTGGTAGATGCCTGCAAAATTCTAGAACAGGCACGAAAAGTAAGTGCAGCAATTTTGAGAGTGGGCAGAGAAAAAATGTGACTGTATGATGAAAGTACCTGCTCTCTTCTCTGGTTTTCTCAGCATCTGTTCATTCTCTTTTTGGCAGCAGCTATAATGTTTCAGATTTTTTCAAAAAAGGGAGGTGTAAAGATATTCATAGCAGTCAGTGAGTGGAAATGGCTGGTGGAGAAAGAAACTGAAAGGATGATAAAATTGTAGTTTGGGACAGAACAAATGAAACATGATAATTTAGATTAGAAGTTCTCAACCTTTTTAAGCCGGGGGCCAGGTCACGTTCCCCCAGACAGCTTTGGGGGCTGGACACCCATTTTGCCCTTCCTCCACTACATGGCACTTCCTGGTGTGATGGAGGTGGTGGAGGGGCCACATGAAATTGTGCTGTGGGCCGCAGGTTGAGAATCCCTGGCTTAGTGGCATGTTTATTGAGACATAGCTATTTGTAGGAAAACAGCCTTACTTAACAGCAATAATTAAATATTGGGATAGTTAGCTCTGCTCTTACAACACAAGGCAGTACCGATCAACACAAAGAAACACCTCATACAAAGTATATTCATTCCCACCTTATGTTACCAGTGCCAAACATGAACACTTACTACAAAACCTGAGAAAGGCTGCTGGAGTGACTGATAGGGATAACATCAGGAATCAGATTATAAGGGAAAGAACTGGTACCAAACCAATCTTAAATTGCATACAGAGACAAGAAATAAAGTGGACTTAGCACCCCCAGAACATCAGGTGAATGTCTAGGCCCCGGAATTGGCCTGAAACAGGAAAATGTTGTTGGTTAAAAACAAAACAGGATGGGGGGAAAACAAGGCTTGACCGCATGACAACCCCCCTCCCCTCAAAAAAAGGGCCTTCATCCACATGTGGACTCAGAGGTGGGAAGTAAAATCGCCACATTGCAAACCAAATAAACGCTGGTAATAAAGCTTTTGGTCTGCATACATTCTGCACAACTTGAAAGGGAGCAAAAAATTGGAACCTTGACCACCTTGTACAGCTGGTTAGCCAGGCTTGGGCATCAATCTTTCCCCTGATACTACAACATACTCTCTTCTCATCTCCATGGGGCAACCCTTGTGGCAAGCTCCTCTGTGGCTTGGGTCAGGTGGCTCACCAGACCTGTGCAGCAGTCTGCACAGGAAAGCCAAAGCCCTCCCCAACTTCCATGCTGTTCCTTGGGACGGTTATACCCCTTGCCCCATCTCCTGATTTTGCCTCAATCAGTGGGAGTTTGGGGTACCAGGGTCAGAGGGTAACTCTCTGTCTGGATATAGCCCACCCAAAGGTAAGCTCATCCTAGCCAGGTGTCTTGCACTACTCCATCTGCCCTGGTAATATGGTGGTGTCATATACATTCTCTTTCAGGTGCTGGCTTATTCCTGTGTATACAGCTACTATAACCAAGACACTGAAAAGATAGATATCATGGAGCAGCAGTCAGAGAATCTGGAGTTGCATACCAATGCTCTGCAGATACTTTTGGGTGAGTTAAGAATCAGTAATAGTATGTAGGTGACTGGCACTGTGTTTAAAACATTAATTTAAAGGGTGCTGCCAACATGGGCAATACAGAACACGTCTTTATTCAGAAAGGCAATAGAGTATAATATTTGTGTATGGCCATCTAATTGGATTATCGTCATCCTATTGTCTAATCTAGTTTTAGCTCCAAATTACATGGGATTCTAAAAAACTTACCTGATTATTTTTAACTTCTCATTTAACTGTTCTGATGCTCTGACTATAAGACACAGTTCAGACTGTTAATTCTGTTGTGGGATACTGATCACACAATGGTATTTTCATAGTTGACCCAGTCAGTTTTTTCCAGTCTAATCTATGAAATGTAATTAGGACCAGAATTCCAATAGCTGTATTGGTAATGAAGTCCCACTATCCTTCAGGATAACATTCTCTTGGGCAAGGGAGCATCTTTTAAAGAACAAATGGTTGAGATGAAAAAAAATATTGGGAGTTTCAAAGCTTGTTTCCTCTTTAAGTATTGTATGGTGAAGTATACAGTCTCTAGCAGCAAGAACTGATTTCACATCTGAATGTGGACAGTAGGTGCTTTATTCTTTTTACCAGTCCTTCTTTTCACTTTCTTCCTCTGTGACTTGTAGCCAGTAAGACTTTTGCTTTACCTTCTAACAAACAAGAGAGCAGAGTGAACAAAGACTATACCAGTGGTGGCAAACCTATGGCATGTGTGCCAGAGGAGGAACGCAGAGCCCTTTTTGTGGGCACAGAAACCATCTCCCCAGCACAGAGTTCACCTGCCCCTCTGCCCAGCAGCCCAATGGGAGTACTTCCTCTCTCCCCCTAGCACAGAGTTCATCCCACCCCTCTGTCCAGCAGCCCAATGGGAGTGCTTCTTCCCTCCCACAGCACAGAGTTCACCCCACCCCTGTGCCCAGCAGCCCAATGGGAGCACTTCCTATCTCCCCCTAGCACATTCATCCCACCCCTCTGCCCAGCTGCCCAGTGGGAGCACTTCCTCCCTCCCCTGAACAGAGTTCACTTTGCCCAGCACCCCAATGGAAAAGCTTCCTCCCTCAGCACAGAGTTCCCAACCCTCTGCCGAGCAGCCCAATGGAAGAGCTTTCTTCCTCCCCCAGCTCAGAGTTCTTCCCACCCCTCTGCCCAGCACCCCAATGGGAGCGCTTCCTCCTTCCCCAGCACAGAGTTCACTTTTCCCAGCAGCCCAATAGGAGCGCTTCCTTTACCCCAGCACAGAGTGAGTTTTGGGTTGCAATTTGGGCAGTCGGTCTCTAAAAGGTTTGTCATTACTGGACTATACTGTAATGAAGAACATCTGTTTAAAAGTCTTTTTGTGCATTCAAGGGGGATGAGTCCACAGATCAAACTCTAAACAATGGAACAAGAAGGTGTTACATGTCAAGGTTTGCAATGAAATTTATTTCATGTGAGGCAGAAGGAAAACTCTCTGCCTGCCTCAGCGTTATCCGTTGGGTTGCTGGTGCTTAGCTTGCAGTCTAAAAATGATGTTTTGGCCTTTGATTTCAGAAGAGACGTTGCTGCAGTGCCAAGATCTTGCCTCTTCCATTCGGCTGCTAAAGGCAGAGCATTTTAATACTGGGCTAGAATTAGTACGTAGGATCCAGGAGCGACTCTTAGCAATTCTGCAGCATGCTACTCAGGTAATGTCTATATTTTTTATCTATTTTGTGAGGAACGCCGGTGGCTCAGTTGTTAAGAAGCTCGCCTTGTTTGCTGGAAGGCCGGCAAGTCAGCAGTTCGAGACTTGGGTACTGCATGACGGAATGAGCGCCTGTCTCTGTCCCAACTCCTGCCAATCTAGCAGGTTGAATGCAGGAAATTGCATATAGATAAATAGGGACCACATCTGTGGGACAAGATCCTGGGAACATGAAAGGAGCCTCATTCGGGCATCTCCTGAGCAGAGTTTCTCCAGCAAAAATCTTTTCAACCCGGAATAATTTCTGACATGAAATTATTATTATCATCTATTTTCTTTGGTCTTGGGGTAGAAAGAAAAATCCCAATGCAGTGGTACATCATACAACGATTTTAATCCATTACACGGGGCTCGTTGTTGTACAGTGCATCGTATAGCGATTTTCCCTATGGGATGCATCATACAACTATTTTTTTTGCTAGGTGGTTTTTCCCATTGAAAAATTGTTGTACAATTTTTTTCCATAGGGAAAATTGTTATGCAGGACACCATTTCCCCTCCAAAACCTAATTGTTATGCAATTTTGTTGCTATACGGGGCAATTGTTGTATGAGGTTCCACTATATATAGATTCTTAATGGTGATGTTTGTTCCAAAGAGAGATCACCAGTGCCAGAGTTTGGGTTACTTTCAGTTTCTTACATTTCTTATTTTTTGGCAGGATTTCCGTGTGGGGTTCCCGACTCGACAAGGCTCTGAACAGAGGGAGCTGAAATTATCTAATGTACCTAACAGTACTTCTGCTTATAAAGAGTGAGTGTTCATCCTAGGATGATGGATTTATATTCTTAGTGATACAGTATTTGTGTGGTATTTTAATTTATTTAGTGGTGACATTTATATTCCGTCTTTCTTCCAGTGTGATCAAGATGGTGGTGTAGCTATTTCTCTTCCTTCCCAGTTATTCTATTAGCCACATGTATAGTAGGTCAGGTTGGGAGAAGGGGACTGGCCCATGATCATGCAGTGAGTTTCATTATCTGGATTTCACAGCTTACTATTTCTCCATGGCATTTGGAGAGTAAATGCTCTTTTCAATCCCTTGTAAGACCGTGTGATTGAATTACCAGAACATAAGTCGGTTTTTACCGAGTAGGGCTGTATACAAATTGAATTAATAACAACAACAATGGAATATTGCATTTTCCAAAAGAGTGTGCTTTAGGATAAGAATACCTTTTCCAGCATTTACACATGCATGTTTATACATTGCCAAGTAAGATGTGTTTGACTGGGAAAATAAGTGATCATTCTCAGTTGGAGCGCTGGCTAACTTGTGTTTACAATACAGTCAAACCTTGCATAAAGAGCGCCTTGCTTAGAGACTAATTTGCTTAAAGAGCAAAATTTTCCCTGAATGTTCGCTTCACTTAAATAAATTGGGGTTCGCAATCCCCCCCACACACACACACAATTGGTCACTTACAATGGTGTTTCGCTTAAAGAGCAAACTTGCTTAAAGAGCAATCCTTTGGAACGCATTATGCTCTTTAAGCGGGGCACAACTGTAATTATAGCAAACTATTCTAAACACTTTTATTTTCAGGGCTGGTCTTTCTCTTTCCCTTGTAATTATTTTAACACTCTGTACATACTTCATATCACACTTTGACAATGCATACAATCAGTGTTAGGAAGCAGGGGTGCAGAATAGATGATATTACAGTAATATCTCAGAGAACGTTTGCATCAGATAATGCTAAAACCACATAACGTTAAGCAATCTGGAGAAAAAAATTGCATCGCATAAAGTTAAAATCCTATGGGATATATCAGATAACATTCGCTAGAGCCTGTATCTCTATGGAGTTTTAACGTTATCTGATGCATCCCATAGGATTTTAACGTTATCTGATGCATGCATCGGATAACACTAAAAATTGGATAGCACCAAGACTTGTGGAACCAAGTTTTAGCGTTACTCAAGGTTTTACTGTATTTGCTGCTCCAATGGTCTTTTTATGGAGCAGCAGACAGTAATTCAGAAAGGCAGGATGTAATATTTATGTCCACATAGGCATGCATTCTACAATGTGAAAGTCCCAGACAATTAGGTATCCTAATTAAGGCAATTTAATTTCCCTTTCAAATGTTAAACTTAAAGCCCAGTAGGCACAAATGACCCACACTTTACTGAGAATGAACTAAAGCAAGAAGATTTTTGCAACAAGTATCTGATTTCTTTCCTCTCCACTGTTCTTTCTAAAAGAAAAGCTGATATGAATATTACATGAAAGAAAGACACTGTTGGTGTAGTAAATAAAATGTGAGGTTAGGACACAGATGACCTGACTTCAAATCTCCCCTTGGCCATTGAAATCCCTGGCAAGCAATGAAAGTAGCAAATCAATCCTTGAACATCTCACATACCTCAGAAGAGGACAATAATACATAAATAACTCAATGGCATATAACAGTGGTGGGAAACTTATGGCACGCATGCCAGACGTGGCACTCACAGGCCTCTGTTAGCATGCGTGCTGTCACCCCCGTACAGTTTGCCCGCCCCTCTGCCCAGCAACCCAATGGGAGCGCTTCCTCCACTCAGCAAAGTTTACCCTGTGCATCTGCCCAGCAGCCCAGTGGGAGTGCTTCTTATCCCCCAGCACAGAGTTCACCCCACCTCTCTGTTTGCGCACTCATCTCTAAAAGGTTTGCCATCACTGGCATTTAACAATACAATACAACTACTGTATAGGAAAGGATCCTAGCTGCAAATTTCTTTTGTTTACTAATGCCTAGGACTGCCATGCACTGGCTTGCATGGGGCAGAAATACTGGAAATTTATGTTGCTCCTTGATTTTCCAGCTAAATGTACAGCTATCTGAGTGTATGCATTTAACTGAAAGTCACTTCTTCTAGGCATGTGGCTTTATTTATGTCCTAAGACATGCCATAGGTTCACCAACACTGCTCTAAGGGAGGTGTTCCCAACCTAAGTCCCGCAGGCTGGATCTGGTCCACAGCGCCATTTCATGTGGCCCCACACCCCTCCAAGGGCATTCAAGAAATAGATTGGCCACCCCTTTGAAGCTGTTGGGACAAAATGGCCACCCCCATTGTGAAAGCAGGGCAAAATGGCCATCTGGCCCTTGAAGCTGACTGAGAGAGTGTGACCCGGCACCCAGCTTGAAAAGGTTGGGAACCCCTGCTCTAGGGCTTTCTCCTGCTTGGTATCTGTTTCTGAATTGTAACGAGTGCAGGAAGGAATCCTGTAGATCAGTGTTTCCCAACATGGGGCACACACCACACAGGCGGACTTCAATTCCCAGGAGCCTAAGTCAGTACGTCGGCTCATCAGTGCATTGGGAAATTGACTTAGGCTTCTAGGAATTGAAGTCCAAAAAAGCCAAATGTTGGGAAACACTGTTGTGCATCATCGTCCTCCTGACACTGGTGCCATCAAGATTAAGGCTAGTCTTTGCTGTCTGTAGCTTATCCTTTTCCATGTTGGAAACCACAGGCATAATTCTTCCAAAGCCATGATGCACCAACATGTTTTTAAAAACCTGGGAGTTAAGTCAGCTTAAGATCCAAGACAGTCAGATAGTGCTTATTGTAAATATTGGCTCGTACTTTGAAAGAAAAGGCCTAATGCTTGGCTCATCTCCAAACTGCTAGTGGTGACATTGTTGCCTGTAGTAACTTGTTTTTTATCTGGTGAATCAAAAAAGAATGCAGAGACTGTTAGGATTTAGAGCTGTGAGAGAAGAAATGTTGCTTTGCTATAAGTACCAGAAATATGTGCAAAGTGCACTGACTGCTCTGTTTCTATACAGACTGGTGTTTGATGAAGCATCTGATTCACCTGATACTGATGATGGTGGCAAAGAAGAGGAAGATGATGAAGATGAGGAATACGTCCCTGAGTGGCAGGAGGAATACGATGATGATGATCTTGATGATGATAATATTTCCTATGACGATGAATCAGAGAATCTGGAGAGAGATTCTTTCTTTTTTGAAGATGATGGTGAAGTCTATTAAAGTTGGCCCTCTGGCACTCCAGACGCACCACAGAGAATCCTGAAGTAAAGCACTGCCTGTCACTTAGTAGCCTGCTGCATTCTGTATTCTACTTCTGCCATTATCAAAAACAGCAGGGAAAGGCATACACGTGAGGAGGGAGCTATACAGTAGTTTATCACAAAGGGCATGTTCCTGTTTGAGATGGCCATCTTGATACTTATGTTGAAATTATACAGAGCCAATGTGTCAGGTTATACATGACTATCATCAGCTCTTGGCAAAAGAAAGTTCTGTAAGATATGTAAGCTTTCTTCATCCTCTGCCTAAGGGAAACAAGACCCTGTGTCAATCTACAGACAGGCTTAGCCACCGTTTCTGCTGTGGGCTACGGGCTTAAGGAGCAGCACTTGCCATCTGTATGTTTAAGATTCCACATTACTCTTATCTGCATTCCCTGCACCATATTGCTCATTTGCAACTGTAAGGCAGGAATCCTGTTCAATATCATAGTCTAGTCCTACAGTGAGAAAAATATCAAGAGTAACAACAACATTTTTATGAGTGCCAGGTTCAGTCCAATTACTATTTTTTCTTTTCAGTGATGGTGTTCCATCTGACAAAAAACATGGAAGTGCCAATATTTGTGTGTGCAGCATGCACAGTGTCTCTTCTGATCCCCCCTTTGCTACAGTAATTCTCATTTATTTTTATTACAAGTATAGAAAAAGGTGAGAGATTTGGTGCACAGGGGAAAAAGTTTCTGCCTAGTTGTAGAAAAAGTAATTTAGGTCGTTGTACACCTTTGGAGATGAAAACCTAGTAAATTTGTTACAAACAAAATGTCCCAAATTGAGTGAAAATGCTTTGCTATCTGACAGATGGTACCCCAGATTGTGCCAGGATGTGATTGTATGTGAATCTCTTTCACTGAGAAGTTTTCTGTATTCCCCCCCCCCCCCCGGTTCCTGCAGATGGGTTTTCTGCAGGATGTAGAGGTTCAGAGGGTTCATATACATAATATAAATATATATATATATGCAGAAACTGAAAATTGTTCAGATTATTATGCTTTATCTTTTCTTGAAAATGAATCCTGAAAGAACACGATTATACAACTTCTGTTTATGAAATAAACAGTTTTTCTTCTATCACTGACCTAAGTGTGATTCTCTTCTGCCTCTTCAAATTTCTCAAATTTTGTTTCACTCTGCCAGTGATGGTGTACCTTGGCACTCCAGGTGTTCTTGGAGTTCAATTCCCAGAAGCCCAAGTCTCTGTGAATCCACACATATGGCCTCACAGAGACATGGATATTACAGGAATGGCTAGTTACTGAAGCACACTGGATATTACAAAGCTGTGGAGCTGCTTGTGGGAATTGTTCCATATCTTTTGTCTTCTTGCAACATGTAATAAGATATATTCTCTACTCAAACTTTACTTCCTGATTTTTTGGGGTGGAGGGACTTCCCAGTCCAAGGACACAGTGTGCCATTTCTATACAGTACTTTTTTATAGGGATAAAAGAGATACTCTCCAGTCTCTTAAAAATACTTCTCCCACACTAATTGTATCTTTAGTGGAAATTCAAAACAGTTGTGTAAGAATGCCAGCCAAGTAATTATTTCTCCTCCTCCTTCTGTTGTATCCGATTCTGAATATAGGCAATCCTCATGGCGATCAGCCATGAAGAGTCCTGAGAATATAATGGAGTGGCCTTTCATCTGCCTTCCACATTGCAGCATAACCCCCGTACCACTGATCCAGCTCAGCGAGTTCCATTCTGGTCCTCAGTCCTTTTGGCACACAAAGCCTTCCTCAGCCCCAGGCCAGTATTGATTAGGCTGCTGCCCTCCATCAAGATTAATTCAATTGGGATTTAATCCACTTGTGGGCCATCACCCTTCCCAGTGGCCGTTAGTCCTCAGGGTGGTCAGGTTAGTTAATCACCATCTGATAATCAGTCTACTCTATTACTATAGCAGGATAACCTGCCAGACTGGCAGATAAGTAATTTAGGAAATATAATATTAGGTTGTGCAGGCAAATTGGACAAGAAATAAAACAACAGAAGTAAAAATGAGACAAAAATGTCTTTAAAACTAACTGCTATATTTTAATGTGAACTTTTGTAGATCAAGTCAAGTTCCTCAGGAAATATGGTGTTTCATTTATTTTATTGGTAGATTTTCAAGTCTTATATTCATGCTCTATATTTTATGCAGTATTTCTCTTGCCTTTGCTGCATGTCTCTAAAACAAAATTAAGCTTGTCATAATTGGTCACTAGATCTCAACATGTTGGTATCCACCTAAAATAATTGGACACACAATAGGGAACCTTCCTTTAGCAAGCAGCACAATTTTAAAAGATGTGTAAATTGTTTGTCCAACCAAGAAAGTGATCAGAAACTTCATAAAGTTTTGAACTGAAGGAGAAAGTTAAAAGGGTAGCACTTTACAATTCTTGATAAGCAACAGCCGGGGGGGGGGTATATAACACTGATGTGCTGTAAAGTTGGAACTGACTTCAGCAACCCCAAGTAGGGCTTTAAAGGTAAGTAAGATATTTAAGGAGCAGTTTTTACCAGTTCCCACTCCCTTAGTGAGTTTCCATGGCTGAAAAGGGTCACATCATTATTGCTACTATATTCTTGAGAAGTACTCCTCCTCTAGCCAACTTTGAAACTGTGCCATATGGGAACATATTGTTGCTGAGCAGTACAGATATATTGTGAATACATTCGGATGCACTTTGATATCATCATATGTTCTAAGATAACCATGCAACTGAAAACAATTTTCAGGCTGAGTGTTTATTCACGAATATAAAAGCATAATGATAATTGTGGGAGGAATATGATTCAGTTCACACATAAACAGTTCCTCATGCTTTTAAATTTATTTTTCTAATAAAATCACTGTAGCAAACTATAAATGGTATAAAACAGATCAAGACATTTTTCATAATGTAATTTTTAGGACACTCCAAACAGGGTTGGGAAGCTGATATTAGTGTAGAGCAACTCCCCTTACTTACATAGTCATATTCATGAAAGTGGATTTTTAGCTGGTGGAGAAGTTGTACCCATTCAGTTCTCACCAATGATTCTTTGTCATCCTGGAAAAAAGTGACATAGGATGCTGCAAGTGGTCAACATCTTTATAAAATTAATTGGATGAAAGATAAAGGATTACATAAGGTCCTACTTTTAGGTAAGAAATGTGAAACATTTGGGTTGGCAATGCTGTGTGTTGATATGCAATGGATGGTCTTCAAAGAACATAGGGTGCTGCCCCAGTCAAAAAAAAAAGCTAATACAGTTTGAGGCTGCATCAAAAATGAGATGGCTAGATGGTACTGTAGATGCAATGAGCACAGAGCAGGGCAGGCTGAGGAAGATGTTGGGAGGACAGAGATATCTGGTGGGCAATGGTCCATAGGGTCGCAAAGTGTCAGAAACAACTGTGACGACAACAACAACAGATGTGTCATGTCCAGATCAAAGGAAGTAATAGTACTGTTCTGCTTTGATCAAATCTCACCTGGAATATTAAATCTAAATCTGTATCAATAATACCAACAAATTGTGAGGCACCCAGAGAATACCAAGATGGCAATATCCCTGGAAACCATGCACTAAAAAGAACTACAGACCAGTCAATCTGACATCAATTCCAGGGGAAATTCTGGAGCACATTATAATACAGTCACTCTGCAAGTATCTTGAAAATAATGCAGCAATAATTAGAAATGCCACCAGCCTAATCTTAATCTCATTTTTAAAATCAGTTCAACTTCATTGGCAGATGACAAGAATGCTAGATGTAATATATATCAACTTCAGCAAAGCCTTTCATAAAGTGACCCATTACAGTCTTATTAGTGAGCTAATTAGGTGTAGCTTGTATATCATAAGTGTCAGGTGGATATACAGCTGATTAGTGCCTGGTGTTCAACATTTTCATTACTGACTTGTATAAGTGAGTACAGACAATACTTAACAAATTTGTGGATGACACAAAATAGGGTGGAATAGCAAATACCTTGGAAGACTAGAACAAAATTTGAAAATATCTTGATATGCTTGAGCAATGGACTGAAAACAACAATTAAATTTAACAGGGAAAAGTGGAAGGTTCTACACCGGGGTGGGGACACACACACAAATGTACAATTACAAGATGGGGAATATTAGGCTTAGTAATACTCCTGCCAACCTAGCAGTTCTAAAGCAAGAAATTGCAAGTAGATAAATAGGGACCACTTCGGTGGGAAGGTAACTGTTCTGTGCGCTCTGGTGTCTAATCATGCCTGCCACATGACCATGGAAACGTCTGTAGAAGCAGACAGCGCTGGCTCTTCGGCTTAGAAACAGAGATGAGCACTGACCCCTAGAGTAGGATACGACTGGCTTTCGAGCAAGGGAAACCTTTACCTAATACTATGAGCAAGAAGTTATCTAAAAATTTTTGTAGATCATAAGCTGAATAGGAGTCAACACTGATGTGGCTGCAAAAAAAGTTACTGCTAGTTTAGATTGCATTAACAAATACAGTACTGTCAAACCTCACATAAAGAGCGCCTCGCTTAAAGAGTAACTCGCTTAAAGAGCAGAATTTTCTCTGAATGTTTGCTTCACTTAACAAATAAAACCAACCAAAAACTCGCTTAACAAATAAATTGGGGTTCGCAATCCCCCCCACACAATTGGTCATTTACAATGGTGTTTTACCTTAAAGAGCAAACTCGCTTAAAGAGCAATCTTGTGGAATGCATTATGCTCTTTAAGCGAGGTACAACTGTATAGTCATGAAGTAGTGAAGTACTAGTACCCCTCTAAGGTATTTGGCACTAGTTAGACCACATCTAGAGTACTATCCAGTTCCAGACACACTATAAGGAAGCTAACAAAGTGGAACAAGTTCAGAGGAGATCAATAAGGATCGCAACTAGAAACCAAGCCCTATAAAGAAAGAAGGAACTGGATCTTGTTTAGTTTTAGGTCACCCTTGTTCCAAAGCCAGTCGTATCTCCAGTGGCGTAGGGCAGGTTTCAGTCGCCTAAGGCCAATCTCACCCCCCTACCTAGGCTCACCACACCACCACCCCACTCGAAACAAAACAAAAATCCTACCTCAGTGGGGACCAGGGGGCGCTTTTTTCTCCTCCTCCGCCTTCATTGTCCTCTTCTTCAAGTTTCCTCTTACGGCCAGCTCGTGGCGCCAGGCGGTGCTGCGCAGGGCCCGGGGCCGCCCTTGGTCCCGGGTTGAGACCCAGAGGTTGAGGTGGTGCAGCGGAAGCCCAGCAAAGAGCTCACCATCAACGTCCCAGGCATGCAGTTGCCCTCGAGCCCGGTGGTGGCAGCTCCACCTTCAGCGGGAACAGCATGCAGGAGAGCAGGAAGTAAGGCCGGTGGTCATTGCAGCCCAGCACCTACAGCCGAAGCAGCGCTGGCCAGGAAGGCCTGGCCGTCGCTGCTCTGGCTGTTGGGCCGCAACGGGCTCGGAGATGGGGCAGCTGCGCGCCTGGGACACCGATGGCAGGCTCTTTGCTGGGCTTCCACCGCGCCACCTCAGCCTCTGGGTCTCAACCTGGGACCAAGGGCAGTCTCGGGCCCTGCGCAGCACCCCCCGGCACCACAAAGCCTGAAGAAGAGGACAATGAAGGCAGTGGCAGAGGAGGAAAAAGCGCCCCCTGGTCCCCACCGCACAGTTGGGCCCGCTCCCTCCCAGAGCCCTCCAGCCCAGGACGGGGCCCAGGGCGCCGGTGGAGGGTCCAGGTACCCATGACTGTGGCGGACTACTTGCCCCGGACACCAGGAAGTCCAGGGTGGCAGCCGCCTCTGCAAAGTGCTGCCCGGGGCGGGCCGCTCCCTCGCTACGCCAGTGTGTATCTGACTCAGTCTAGGCGGTGGTGGTGCTCAATTTTTTATTTTTATTTTATTTAAATTTGTTTATCGCCCTCCTCCCCGAAGGGACCCAGGGTGATTCCGAACACAACAGCATAGACAACAATTTAAAACCAGTTCAGAAATTAACAGTTTTAAAAGAAGCTCAAAAACTTAGCATTAAAAACTAGGCATTATAGCTAGGCATTATAGCTAGGAGGCACTGGGTGTCAAACCATCCAGCCAGCTGGGGAAATTGATTGATCCATTCCCCAGACCTGACCTGCCAGCCAGGTTTTCAATCTTTTCCTGAAGGACAGCAGCTCCATTTGCAGGTGTAGTTCTACTGGGAGGCGGTTCCATAGGGCCGGGGCAGACACAGAGAAGGCCCTCTTTCTAGTGCCAGAGAGGTGCGCCTCTCTGGCCGATGGCACAACCAGAGAGCCTCTCTGCTGGGATGGACAGATGTCCTTGGGACGATGCGGTCTCTTAAGTTTCCTGGTCCACTACCATGTAGGGCTTTAAAGGTAATAACCAGCACCTTGAATTGCACCCGGAGGCAAACTGGAAGCCAGTGCAGCTCCCTCAGCAGCGGTGAGGCACGGGCATAATGCCTGCACCCCAACATCACTCGTGCAGCCGCGTTCTGGACCAGCTGTAGCCTCCGAATGGTCACCAAGGGCAGCCCCATGTAGAGCGCATTACAATAATCAAGTCTGGAGGTGACTAAGGCATGTGTGACCATGAGCAAGGTCTTCTTTTACTACTAAAGAGCCTGCCAGTGCTGTGTTTCTGCAGAAAATTCTGTAGTCATGTGGCAGGCATGACTAGACACCAGAGTGCACGGAACACTGTTACCTTTCCCTGCTAGGTTGGCAGGAGCTGGGACAGATGACGGGAACTTACTCCATCATGCAGCACTGGGTCTCACATTGCTGACCGGCCAACCTTCCAGTCATCAAGTCCAGCTCTTAAACACTTGAGTCAGGGACTGCAGTGGTTCAGTGGTTAAGAAACTCACCTTGTTAGCTGGAAGGTTGGCAAGTCGGCAGTTCGAGACATGGGTACTGTATGACGGAATAAACGCCCGTCTCTGTCCCAGTTCCTGCCAACCCGGCAGCTAGAAAGCAAGAAATCGGAAGTAGATAACTATATGGACCACTTCGGTGGGAAAAGATCTTGGGGACGTGAAAGGAGCCTCTTTCCGGAGTTTCTTTCAATCCTTTCAACCCAGAATAATTTCTGTCACGAAATTATTGTTGTTGTTGTTATTGCAAATGTGAAATATAAATAAATAAATAAATAAATATTGCCACTTGAGCCACCGTAGTCCCTCGTTTACTTTCACCTTCCCTCAAAAGATACCCGAGGGAGGCTCTTGCCTCGTGTGAATCAGGGCGATGGAAATAGGTTGCGGGGTGTGTGTGTGTGTGTGTGTCTGGGTGAGGAGAGGAACGAGAGACGTTTAATAAGGAAGCCCCACGTGGGCCGTTGGAAGGCTGAGCTTTTAAAAAAACATTTTTTTTAATTCCTTTTGCAGGAGAGCCGTTGGTGGGGAAGGGGGGTGGGGGGAGCGGGAGCGCGAGCGAGCGAGGGAGGGAGTGTTTCGCGCGCGGGCGCGCCAGTGCCTCCTGAGGTCCCAGCGCTAGCCGGCAGGGTGGGGCGGCGGTTGCTGCTGCGGAGGCTGGTGCTGATGTCAGGCGGCGGCGGTTGCTGCTGCTGCTGCTGCTGCGCGCGGTGCATTGTGGGCGAATCTCGCGACCAGCGCCGCCGCCGCCGCCTCCTTCTCCTCATCTCCATCTCCTTCTTCTCCCTCCTGCTGCCGCCGCGGACCCACCCGGAGGCCAGCTCGGGAGGGGGAAGGGAGAGGATGTGCCCCGGGCGACCCCCACAGGAGGAGCGCCAGACGGTCCCAACCACGGGCAGGGCAGGGAGCTACGCGCCGGTGCCGCACTGACGAAAAGCAGCTGGGAGGGGATGCGTCGCCCTCACCCACGGCTGCGGCAGGGACCAGGTGAGCGCGGGAGGGAAGGAAGGAAGGAGGGAAGAAGGGCTCCTCACCCGCCCACCCTGCCGAGAGAAGGGGAGGGAAGCCGGAGGGAGGGAGCCCCTCCGCCACTTGCTCGGCTCAGTCCTCCTTGGAGAGGCGGCCAAGGGACTGAGGGCCCTGCGGGGTGGGCCCCGCCTGCATCCCTGAAGCTCAAGGGCGGCCTGGAGGTGCATTGTGGGAATTGTAGTTCTGACTCCCTCTGAGCCAGGAAACGAGGCGGTGGGGAGAGAGGAGGCCCTGGGCTCGGGGCAGCACGTGATGGATGCCCCCCACCACCCCCCGGGTGTGGAAAGCGAGTGGCCCAAGAAGGGGACGAGTTTGTAGTGAGCTGCAGTGCAGGCAGAAGAGGGTGGGGCCTTATACCAGAGAGTGGCTGAATGGGCCACCGTCCGCGTCTTACCTGAGGGACCTGCCGGGGGGGGGGGGCACCAGAGCCCTGGTGGTGCAGTGGTTAAACTGCTATACTGCCAAAACGTTGTGAGTTCGGTCCTGATGGGATTCAAGGTTGACTCAGCTTTCCATCCTTCTGAGGTTGGTAAAATGAGTACCCAGCATCTTGGGAGCAAAATATTAATGAACTTGTGGACCGCCCAGAGAATGCACTAAGCACTATAGGTAAAAGTCACCTTTGCTCAAAAGCCAGTTGTATCTGACTCTAGGATGTGGTGCTCAGCTCCGTTTACAGCCAAAGAGCATCTGGAGACATTTCCATGGTCATGTGGCAGGCATGGCTAGACACTAGAGCACATGGAACACTGTTGCCTTTCCCACTGAAGTGATACCTGTTTATCTACTTATGATTTTTTGCTTTTGAACTGCTAGGTTGGCAGGAGGTGGGACAGATAATGGGAGCTCACTCCATCGTGCAGTACTCGGGTCTTGAACTGCTGACCTGGCAACCTTTTGGTTGTCAAACTCAGTGTCTTAACCGCTAAGCCGCCACAATCACACTAAGCACTATGGGGAAGTATATAAGTGTGATTGCTATTACTTGACAGGAGAGGCTGTTGAGAAGGCCCTTGGGTGTAGTGAGGGAGAAACTTAAAATAGATTCCGTAGGGGGTTCTTGGGGAGCTCGAATTGATATTGCGATAGGAAAGCAAGTGCATGTGCCACTGCATGAACTGAGGTAAAATGGGTGTCATTCGGGGTCATGGATACTTTCCTTTTCGACTGTGTATGTGATATTTGCTCTTTCAATAAGAAGATATAGCTGGATCTTTTTTATATGAATTTTGTGGATTTTGAGGGGTGTTAAAAATTAATGTGATTCTATTTCTGCCTTTGACCATTAACTTTAATGTCTAAAGGGCAGTAATAGTTGGAAAGGTTTGTTACATGAATATCAACAGCCTGCTGGGGTACACAGAAAGAGCTTCGTTCGAAGATTGTGGCAATAGCCACCTTATGCCTGCTAATCTTTCTCACACTAGGTCAGGTGAAAGGAACTATGGAATGAATTCACCAAAAGGTGGCTTCATTTTGGCAGTTTTATGTCTGGCCTAGACACAGAAGAGGAAGAAGACCATCCTGTTTATAGGCTGGTTTTGCTGTGTCAAATAAACTGAAGCATATTATATCTGTATTTGCTGGCATTGGCATGGTGGTGAGACATGTTTTGATCTTGTCCATGTGAATAACTTTTATATTTATTTGGTGTGTACACTGAGTTTGGTGGAAAACAGAAATGAGCATTTATCCTGTACTGTACCAGGAGAGTAGATAAATTGACACTAGAATGACTAGAGCTTTACCAAAGAAATTGCCTTTGAATTGAAGGGGTAAGGCTTCCTGAGTAGGCAGTATCAAACAGATAGGAGCACAACAGAAGATACAGGGGATAGAACCGGAGAAAGTGACAAAAGGAGCTGATGTATCATAAGCTTTAAAAGAATAGAGAAGTTCACTTTATTCTGTGGCAACAGGACCTTTAGTCTGGTGACAGTATAAATGTTGTGTAATTATTATGCAGTAGTCTCAATTGATTGAACTGTTGGTTGTAATTGGATAGTATTTTTCAAAATAACTTGATAGAAGTGTAACAATGTTTATTTCAGATAAAATCCTTTCTGTTCAATAATAATAAAGAGTACTTGGGTCCAGTGCTTTTTAGAAGCGAATGAAAAAATTTGCAATCCCTGCATTCTTTTCAAAATGATTTCTTTTGAAAATCCAAAACCTTCCAATTTATTTGAACACAATTTTGCCCTTTAAACCATTGCTTTCTCTTTTCTAACCATCTTTTCAAATACAGTACAGTAAAACACCGGATAACGATTGGATCGGATAACACTAAAATTGCATAACGTTAAGTAATCTGGGGAGGAGAATTGCATCTAATAACGTTAAGGTCCTATGGGATGGATCGGATAACAACCGCTAAAGCCTGTGTGGTTACAATGTATCTCTATGGAGCTTTAATGTTATCCGATCCATCCCATAGGATTTTAACATGGATCGGATGACACTAAAAATCGGATAACACCAAGACTTGTGGAACCAAGTTTTAGCGTTATCCGGTGTTTTACTGTACAATACTTTGAGTCTACCAGATGATGTCCTATTAGTTGTTGGTTTTATAGAGCTCTTTCTTAACTGTATTTGGAGAACCAGACAATGCCCACCCCTGTGTTATTTAAATTACTGAAATCAAGTTCTATCATAACCCAATGATCTAGCAAAATATTTACCCTACTATTTATTCAGGAATGTTAGCATCCTGACTGGGAATAGGAATGGCAATAATTTTACTACTGAATCTAAATATTTAAAATAGGTTGCATCAATTCCTCCAAACTGATAGACGACCAGTTTAAGTATTTTTCGGAATACCAGTTTAAGTAGAAATTGTACATCTTTATGAGTCATAGAACAATGGATCAATTAATTTCCCTACAAAATTGATTTCTGAGACTGTGTTCTTGTTGCTTCTGCCAATAGTCAGGTCCTTCTAGCTTTGCTTCCTAATAATTTAGATTTTTTAAAATGGGATACAGATAGAATCATACTTAGAATATACTCAATGACATTTGATAAACTTAACTATTACTAAGTACCAGTGACCAGAATCCTATTGGGATTTTACTCTGGAGTAAATGAAATTGTGTAAATTGTCTTAGAAAATAGCAACTAATTAATAAGGTGTATCATTCCATCCTTGATCACAATCCTGATTACATGCCAGTCACATGACCAGGCATTAATTAAGTGCACTTCACTACTTCAATTTAGCAACTTCACTTACTCCAGGATAAAATCCCAATGGGCTTTTGAATTTAGAAGATCTATTCTTAATTAGGGAGTCAGGCTGCCTGGTGATTTTTAGGGATTAGCATCATTTACTCCACTTTCTGATCACATTAAAGGTGCAACAGATAAAGCAGGAAAAAGTTTTTCCTTTCATGAAATGATTGGCAGCTGAAATCTATGGTAAGAAGTTGGAAGATCATTTATGTGAATTTGCTTTTGATATAAAATAGTCAGTGGTGGGCTTCAGCAGGTTTGCTCTAGTTTGCCAGAACTGGTAACAGAAATTCCAACTGGTCCCGCCCTTCCAAGTTTTGAAATAAAGTAGTCCTAATTTGAGTGCAACCCAGGGCTTCCTCCCTGGCCATGCCCACCATACCACGCCCACAGAGTAGGTAGTAAAAAGAAACCTGAATCCCACCACTGAAAATAGTAAATTCTTGGAAGAGATTTGTGGTAAAGTTGCAGGCAAGGTTGGAAGGGAAACCTGAAAGAAGAAAATAAAAACTAGATAGAATGATTTCTAGCAGACATATGTATTGGCTGTTTCCAAAAGATATTAAGTAAGGTATCATGTAAGTTGTATATAGTTTATATGCTCTGGAAGAACTAGCTGTCTATTATTATTATTATTATTAAATTCAAATTTATATGCCGCTCTTCTTGCCGAAGCAACCCAGAGCGGCTAACAATGTTGCAATAGAAAACATAATATACATACACAATATAACAAGAATAATACAATCAATGTGGTCAACAAAACCTTCAAAAAATAAAACAACAGTCACCTGAAAACTAATCCAGAAAAACTCAAATATCCACATTCTATTTACAAAATACGGAGACAAGAAAAAAGCTGAACATAATCTGGAGAGGCCACAAATTAAACCATTGTGGCAATCCAAAATAAGTACCAGGGAGTAAAACTGGACCATGCTTTAATTTATAAACATCACTTTTAGGATATTAACCAGAAGATATGCCCCAGAAACAATCGCATCTGCAAACTTACAAATACCACATGGGAAGTGCAGCCTAATCCACATTCTGTTTACAAAATACGGAGACAAGAAAAAAGCTGAACATAATCTGGAGAGGCCACAAATTAAACCATTGTAGCAATCCAAAATAAGTACCAGGGAGTAAAACTGGACCATGCTTTAACTTATAAACATCACTTTTAGGATATTAACCAGAAGGTATGCCCCAGAAACAATCGCAACTGCAAACTTACAAATACCACATGGGAAGTGCAGCCTAATGTTCTCCATACATCTTTCCTTGCACTGCATTTCTCTACTGCAGAGTATGCTGCCCCAGTCTGGAGAAACACTATCCATGCTAGTCAAGTTAACATGGCCCTTTATGAAGCAGACCATATATTTACAGACTGTTTATGACCGACGGCTATTAATAAAATCTCACTCATTAGTATAGCACCTCCAGATGTAAAAGGATAAGTACAGTAGTAGCACAAGTTGAGAAGAAAAAGCAAGAAACAAACCCAACACATCCAATGTTTGGACTTCAACATCAACCATCAAGGTTGAGGTCAAGGAAGAGCTTCCTAAAAACAAAGGCACCAATTCCATCTTCAGCTGAGGCTCATTGAACTGTACTATGGAAAAGAATATAATCTGGACAATTATGGGCAATGAAGGAGAAGCCAGCAGCAGGTTACCATCTCCAATATGGGACATGGAAGACACTGAATAGGCAGAGAACTGGGGTGACGCGATGCAAAATGAACCTAAAGAGGTGGGCTATCTTGATGATTGTGAACAATGTCAATGTGGTGAGAAACAAGATTTTGAACAACTTCTAATCTGCAGCAATTTGCCTACACAGTGCAATATGGAGGATTTGTTTGAGGCAAATGACAGGGCTATTCAAACTGCTGAACATTGGAAAAGTAGAGTGTAGATATGTAAATGTATGTATGAATACATTTTTAGATGATTAGTGTTTTAAGAATTATGTTGGTTTTAAATTTTAGTGCTTCGGATCCAGATAAATACAGTATAGTTCATACAAGTGGCTCATCTAGCTAAGTACCAGCACCAGTTCTCCAGAGTTTCAGGCCCAGAATCTTGCCCAGCACTACTATGTGTGATCCTAGTTGAAGACTTCAGAGATTGAATGTAGGGACTTCTGAATGCATACTGTGTTCTTTTGGGTTCTTTTTGACTTTAAATCCTTCTGATTTCAATGATTGTGTACTAAGAATCTGTCTCTGTGTAGTATATATGAGAATTACTATAGAGATAATAATTTAGATTAAAGATTTACATTATCTGAAATGGGCAACTGATGAAATTTGTCATCAGCATATTTCTCCAAGCCTTACTTAATATCCAGGCAATCCTGAGTCACAATTTTTGGATAAAGACAGAAAATAATTAACATCAAATAAACATAACAGCACTGAGTTTTGTGGGGCTTACTTCTGAGTATATGGGCTAATGATTACACTATTAATGAGAGTTATTGAGTTATTTTATTTTAATAATCAGCCAGATCTCCAATTTGCAGTGGTGGTCATCATCATGTGCAGTCATCAGTTCTGATTTATGGTGATCCTTTCCAGCGATTTTTAGGTAGGAAATTCACAGAAGTGGTTTACCATTGCTTTCTTCTGGGAATGCCCTGGGATTGTGCAGTCTGTCTATGACTATATAGGTTGGTTCTACTCACCGGAAGCACAGTTGGGAATCAGAGTTGATCCCCAAACAAATATTAACATAAATTTCTGTGCTTGTTCAGTACACTCTGAAAAGTATAGCCATCTAAATGCTAAATAAAATTAGCATTTAAAATTACCACTTATCTCTTCCTATCTATTATTTTCTGATTCTGATAACAAATACTATATTAAATGAATGAAATTTAATGTACTGACTTATAAAACTGAAATGGGAAGAAATCAAGTCACATTGTGTCCCTGTTTATGTGTTGTTATTTGTTCTCTTTGATTTGTTCTCTTTGAAGTGTATGTTATTTTTATTTTTTGTGTGTTTGTTTATTATACAGTGGAACCTCGCTTAACAAACTGCTCAGTTAACATAAATATTGCATAACAAAAGGAAATCCATAGAATTTTTTCAGACTGGATTAATTGGTTTTCAATGCATTCCTATGGGAAACCACATTTCAGTTAATGTATTTTGGTTTTCAGTGCATCCCTATGGGAAATTGCATTCAATGCATTCCTATGGGAAATTTGGTTAAAGTAATTTTCACTGTAAGAATTGTCCTAGAGAACGTATGTTAACCAAGATTCCACTGTACTTTGATTGTAATTTTGTTGTAGGCCACCAGGGTAGCAGCAGCCTACACTATTTTGCAGGAAAAGAACAAAAACAAACAAATTTAATTGCATTTCTGGGCACTATTCAGTATCTTGTTTTTAGAATTACATAAGGAACTAAAAGCATAGAGAATACTGTACATAGACTGTGACATAAACAAATTGTTTTCCATTGGATTTCCTGTTCAACATATACCTGTGTGTAGAATTGCAACAGTCATTGTAAAAGTTGAATTTTAAAAAGATGAGGTAAAATATAGGTCATCTGGAAATGCTTGGAAGCAATGTGAATTGAAGGGAGCTTTGAATTTGAGCCAACATTCTCAAACTTGAAGTCAGATCATTTGTAAGGAGTTGCAGGTATCTTTCTGTCTGAAGAAGATAGATACTGCATCGTGCTTACTTTCATGGATTGTATGTGACCTGATTGGTCCACTCAGGAGACAGCTATACCATTATGTCTTTGGAATTGAAACATGCAGGACTCAAATCAGCCGGGGATCCTTCTATGATTTTATTAACGGTGCACTGTTACTTTAATAAAAGCATTTTGTTGTTCTGTTTAACTTATTCCCTTTTTGTGCCCAACCAAATGTATGGTGAGGAATGGATGTTGACGATGTTGGATTGTAATTCCTGTCAAACTCAGCTTTATCTAGCTGAATGGCAAGGACCAGTGGGAGCCACATTTCAGTGAAAACAGTCCCTTGAAGGGCCACATGTTCTCCATCCCTGTTTTATTCTTTCATGCTGTCTTTTTAACACGACTGGTTTATTTGAACTTTTGTCTGCTAACTTTCTCAGCCCCAGCCCTGTGTTTCCTTTAAATATGCTCTCTTCCTTTTACTCTCTCCCTACCCATTACACAGATCTCTTTGTTGTTTCTTTTCTTCTGTTCATTCCTGTTAGTGTTCTTATCTTTATTCTTCCTTGCTGAGCTCAGTGGTAAGGATGGGAAGTGGGCACAGCTGTATAGCTGCCTGAAATAAAATGTGCACCCATTCAATTTCTAACTTCTGAAATTTAGAAGAATAATCTAGAAGCAAATGCAGACATTTTCATCTTCATCAAGCTGTTAGTGAGAAAAAAAATACTCTCCTCTTTTGGGGCTTTAGGAAGGAAGAGTAGTTTGAAGAAAAATACATTACCGGTAAATTGATCCAGTAAGTTGAGGAGAAATGGTTCGTGGAATAGCCCCTTCCCCAAATTAGCTTTATTTTGCTGATTATTCAGCAAGTTTACATGGAAGTAATCCCAATGATCTTTTGATTATGCTTGTGCTTTCAATCTCCCATCTCCCAAACCCTGTCTCATTTGATACATTTACGTTTGGTCTATCTTTTTGAAGTACAGTACTGTGTTGGTCAGATTTAGTGAGAGGGAAGAAGTCTTAAGAAAGAAGACATTGAAAAAATCTCTTTGTAATTCAGATTTAAAAATAGCAGCCTGTGGAATCCAGCACTGTGATTTTTTTAAACAAGTCTGCTTTAATCAATGTCCTTTCTTTGGTTGCTTACTTAAAACTGCACTGCTTGAATAAAATGAGCTGCTTGGAGGAGTGATCTGCCCTCTTTATGTTTTCTCATGTAGATGGTCACCTTCTGATTGTTATAATAACCACTTTAATACCCCAAACTTACCAATTTTGTCTGATTTTGAAAATAAAGCCAAATCAGGCTTGGTTAGTATGGATGGGAGTCTACCAAGGGAAGTTGCAGGAATGTCTTACTTTGGTTAGGCTAACAAGAAACTTGGTTTAGACCCTGCAGAGACACTGTCAGAGTTACAGTGCAGGGCTGGATGGACAAATGGTATGACTTAGTACAATTCTCTCTATTCTGCTGTAATCATACCCACCAGCATTTTATTAAAATCCAAAAATGCAGCTCAAGGTACTTTTGTTGCCTGAGACATAACAGCAAATATTACTTTGATATTTGAGGTAGAAAATGACAAGAAAAACCTTGTTTCATCTGACAAAATACTAATTTTGAGTTGGATGAAATAACTCATAAATAGCCCGTGTCACTTTTGATGTAGAGCAGTGGTTTCCAACTTGGGGCCCATGCCCCACAGGGGGACTTCAAATTCCAGAAGCCTGAGTCAGTAGAGAAGGCTAAGCCAGTACTTTGGGGAATTGATTTAGGCTTCTGGGAATTGAAGTCTAAAACCAACAGTTGGGAAACACGCTGTAGAGTATGCTGTTTCTGTGTGATTAATTCTTCCTCTTAATTGAGTAGCAATGTTAGCTTGGTGAGTGTGCTTATATGTCAGGTGATTTCCTTCTTTTTTAAAGTGTCTGGGATGCTGATAGCCTTGGATGGTTTGTGGGTATGTGGTGCAGTTTCTTGTTCTATAATATCTTTGACAGCCACTTCCATTGCAGTCAGAGTATTTGCATGCTCCTCACCAGTGTGGCAAGTAATTAAAGAGATGGGAGTACCAGAGCACCTTATATACCTCATGAGAAATCTGTACATGAATCAAGAAGCAACAGTTAGGACAGAATATAGAAGGACAGAGTGGTTTGTAACAGGAAAAGGAGTAAGACAAGGCTGCATTTTGTCACCCTGCTTATTTAACTTATACACAGAGCACATAATGTGCAATGCAGGGATGGAGGAATCACAATTTGGGATCAAAATTGCTGCGAGAAACATCAACAATTTGAGATATGCAGATGATACCACCCTAATGGCAGAAAGTGAGGAGGACTTTAAAAAGTTCCTGATTAGGTTGAAAGAAGAAAGTGCAAAAGCTGGCTTGAGACTCAATACAGACATACAGTAATACCCCAGATAACGATTGTACCTGATAGCGCTAAAACCGCATAACGTTGCAAGATTTTCGGAAAAGTCTTGCACCGGATAACGCGATTTTTAGTGTTATCCGGTACAAGCGTGTGCGTGGGGGGGAGTTGGATTGGGTAGAACATCTACCCAATCCAACCCCCTCCCCAGTGCCCGCCTGCCTTTCCCCCGACGCTACTGCAGGGTTCCCTCTGCTTACCTTCCTTTCCTTCTCCGACTCCCAGCTGATTGCAAAAGGCTTGGTTTTTTTAAACTGCAGGGAAGGGGGGAAAGCTGTTCTTGCTTTACTTCCTGAATTGAAAAAAAAACAGAGATGTGATTGGTTCTCTAAATCAGCTGATCTAGAGAACCAATCACATCTCTGTATTTTCTCCCTTTCCTGTTTGATTGGTTCTCTAGATCAGCTGATCGGCTTTAAAGGCAGGGAGATCTCTTTCTTTCCCTGCCTGCCTTTAAAGCAGTTTGTCCCTGAAGTCATGGCTTTATTTTTAGCATTGTTGGATGCATGTATCGGACAACGCTAAAAACCGGATAACATCATGACTTGTGGAACCAAGTCATAACGTTATCCGGGGTATTACTGTACCTCGCATAACAAATTTATTTCATTCTGCGAGGCTGTCCCTATGCGAGTTTTTCGCTATGTGAGTCATTATCGCATAACGATTTTTTTTGCTATGCGAGTCGGACTTTCCCTATGGAAAAACTCGCATGACAAGCTTTTCTTTTTCTTTTTTTTAAATTTTTTAAATTTTTTATTAGGCATTTAAAAAGAAATACAAAAATACAAAACAAGACAATTATAAAGATATATATAACCATGAAGATCATGTAACATTTTTCTCCAAACAATTCAATGTTGCATTTGCCACATTTCTTTGAACATAATCTTCTTCACGTTGTTATCATTCACAACATTGACATCACCCTTGTGTTATTTACAATGACCGGGGAATTCTGTATTTTCACAGTTTCCAAAAGTCATTCTGATCTTGTACAGGGGGTATGCCCTTTTTTCCCCCCAGAGTATAACTTATAAAAGGTTCCCAGATCCTCCAGAAATTATTACTTTGTACTTTTCCTCTCCTACAATTTAACTCCCAAGTAAGTTTTTCATTTAATGCCAAGTCCCACATTTGCTTATACCAATCTTGTATACTTATTTTTTCTTTACTTTTCCAACTTTTAGCTATACATTGTCTCGCAACAGTCAACATTATGGCAAGCTTTTCAAGGGGGAATACTTGCATACCGAAAATTTTCCGCTATGTGAGTTTTCCCCATAGAAACCCTCATTATGTGAGTTTTTCCATAGGGAAAGTCCGACTTGCATAGCGAAAAATTCGTTATGCGAGTCGGACCGCTTAGTGAAAAACCTGCTCGTTATACGAGTTTTTTGCTAAGCGAAAAGCTCGTTATGCAAAGTTTGACTGTATCAAGAAAACCAAGATAATGGCAACAGGCCCTATCAGTCCCTGGAAAATAGATGGGGAAGAAGTAGAAGCAATGACAGATTTTACTTTCTTGGGATCAAAGCTCACTGCAGATGGTGATTGCAACCAAGAAATAAAAAGGCGACTGATTTTTGGGAGGCAAGCAATGAGAAACCTGGGGAACATGGTTAAAAGTAGAGACATCACATTGCAAACAAAAATTTGTATAGTCAAAGCAATGGTATTTCTGGTGGCAATGTATGGTTGTGAGAGCTGGACCATAAGGAAAACTGAGCGCAGAAGTATAGATGCCTTTGAGAGGTGGTATTGGAGGAGAGTTTTGAGAGTCACATGCGAGCAAGCGCTTTTTCGTGTGCCTTTTTTCACATGCGTGCAAGCACCTTTCCCCTGACCCTACTGCACTCTTAGTGATCGTTATGGTTGGGGGGTTGGATTGGGCTATCCAACCCAATCCCCAACTGCAGCGATGACTTCAGGGACAAACCGCGCGGTTTGTCCCCGAAGTCAAGCTGACCCTAGACTAGCAATCACTTTTTTTAGCATTGTTTGGTGCATGCATCGGACAACGCTAAAAATCTGATAACGTCATGAATTGTGGAACAAAGTCATAACATTATCTGAATTTTGACTGTACTGTATATCTTAAATAGATATCTGCATGCAGGGGGCTATTAGTACTAACAACAGTCATAGCCAATGTGCAAAAAGTTCATCTTTCCTTCCTTAATATTATTCTGTTGTGAAACCACAGTTGAGAAACACAGATTTTAAATGCCATAGAATTCCATGGATAAGATAAAAGGACTGAAAGTTAAAACTTCACTCACAATAATAAAATGAATTAAAAGCAAGAAATGGGAACAAGCATATCCATAAAACATCTTTGCTTTGTGTATGTCTCGAATCAGACTTTGTGTAGTCAAAACAGCTATGTAGTCTATGAGCTGCAATTCTGACATGCACTGGGGATTTATTACACCCCAAGAGTAATATATTAATACAAGGAAAACAACAGAAAACAATTTTCCCTCCTTGAATCTATGCAACAACAGTGCTATGTTATAAGAGTACAGTACAAGTATGAAGTCTTGAGCTGACTTTATAGCTCAGTGGTTTAACTTTAGAGATTGGACTGGGGAGACAGAGTTTGGGAATTCAATTATCTACTGTGCCTCCTGGAAGAAGAGCATCTCTGTAAGAAACTGAGAACCTAGAATAGGGTTTCCCAACCTTGGGCCCCCAGATTTTCTTGAACTTCAATTCCCAGTAACCCTGATCAGCAGGTGTGCTAACTTGGGCTTCAGGTAATTGAAGTCCAAGGACACTTGGGGGACCATGGTTAGGAAACTCTGACCTAAATTTTAAAGGAGACTACACAGCAGAGATGGAGGTAGAGGCTGTCACCTAACCAAGATATTGCCACATCAAAAACAAATACAGTACTTAACTATTCCCTCATTTCATAGCATAAAATTAGCCGCCGCCGCCTCCTTGTGCTGTATCTGATTCCAAATATTGGCTATCATCATGACGATCAGCCATGATGATTGTCCTGGGAATATAATGCAGTGGTCTTCCATTTGCCTTCCGCATTGCAGCACGACACCCGCACCATTGATAAAGTTCTGCAAGTCACTTCCTGGTCCTGAGCACTTTTGGCACACAAAGTCCTTACCAGCCCCAGGTCAATATTGATGAAGCTGCTGCCCTCCATCAAGATGGATTCAAGTGGAATTTAATCCACTTGGGGACCATCACCCTTCCTTGTGGACTTCTCCACCCAAGGCTGTTAGTCCTCAGAGCTGTCAGGTTAGTTAACTGCCACCTGATGATTGGCATTGAGTCACTGGAAGTATGGTCTACTCTAGGATTTCTCAACTTTGGGTCCCCAGATGGTCTTGGACTTCAGTTACCAGATGCCCCAGTCAGCACACCTCATCAAACCTTCTTGGAATTGAATTCCAATAACATCTGAGGGCCCGAGCTTGAGAAACCCTGGCCTACTCTTTTACAATAGTAGGATAACCTGGCCAGATCTGAATAAAATCAGCCAGTCCAAGATTTTTTTGTCATAGCTCTTGACTTTAAATATTGAAATCATGTAAGCATAAAATATTTGCACTTACATATTTGAACTGTGTTCATAACATTTGCTTCTGAGACTGTGAAGAAATGCTACATATCTGCAAATTACTTGTATTTTTTAGAAAAAGGAAAGGAAAGGTGAAGTACAAAACACAAGTAAATTATGTTACATTTGGAATGTCTGGAGTTTTCCTACCACAAATAAATACATAAAGCCATGGTTGTAATAGCTGACCTATCATGATGTAATATTATGCTGCTCTTTAGAGAACATTCACAATCAGAAGTCCCATTGGCAGAGAAGAGGTTTACTCACCACATAAGCAAAACAATCATATATAGTACATCTATAGTATACCATTCCTGGCTGGCAGGAATGGTGTGGGGTAGTGATGGGGTAGTGATGGTTTATTGACACACACACACCCTGCTGCCTTATTTGACATCCTACATCTATCCTCCTATTCCTATTCCCTTTATTTGGTTAATTTCAGTCAAGGGAATGAGAGGTTGTTTTTTAATTGATTGTAATTTTGTTTTCTTTTTAGAGTTTTTAAGGGTGTACCATATGCTGGTTGTGCTCCGCCCTGAGTTGCCTGTGTGAGTAGGGCGGAATATAAATTTGATAAATAAATAAATAAAGAGAACTGCAAGACCAAGCACTTGGTTAACTATAGTTCCACCTGTTTGACAAGCCATTTATCTTAAAATGTCATTGCACCACAATTGTAGTGTAGTAGATAGAACTGAAGATCGTGCCCTGAGAGATTTAACCAGGAGGTTTGTTTGGTTCTCTGGGGCAATCAAGCATTAGGCTATTTCAGATGGGAGATGCAGTGGAACCCCGGGTTACGGATGCTTTGGGTATTAGAAAACGTGACTTACAGAAAGAAATCAATTGAAAATAATGCGTTGGCTTACAGAATCTTTTTGAAATGTTTCCCCCTCCCCAATGCATTCTTATGGGAAACTGCGCTTTGATTTATGGAAAAGTGCACAATGCATTCCTATGGACGCTTTGCTTTAAGGAAAAATATCTATATGGAAAATTCCGCGGAACAGATTAATTCCGTAACCTGGAGTTTTACTGTATTCTGACATGAAATGTTGTAACATCTGAGAAATGGCTGCACACATATAATTACCATATTTGCCAGTGTATAAGACACACTTTCCCCTTAAATACACTGGAAAAACAGAATGCATCTTATACTCCAATGTGTCTTATACACTGGCAAATATGATATCTAGTGATCATTAGGTAATTTTGTTGGGATCTTACATACTGAATATTGATTCTTTGTAGAAATGTGAACAGGCCTTTTCCTTACAACACACTGATCACTTTGCTTTTGCTTTCAAATTGGTTCTTTATTGTCTTGACAGAATACAGAAACCATCTTTCTGTATTTTTAAGGATGTACTGAAACAGAGTTTTAGCTTAAATTTTGTTAGCAATTTTCTGTTCTTTTCTCTGTTTTCTCATTTTGAGGGAAAACTAATACTCCCAAAATCTGTTCACCATATTGGGGATTTTCACCTGCTCAATACAGCTGGATCAAATTTGTTTTCTCTGTTTAAAAACCTCTTCTTAATTTCAGTACTGTATGTTTATATAAATAAGCTTAAATAAAGTCATTACTTTTGGGGAGGAGGGGAAATACTGGTGTGGTAACAAATTTGAGTGTGGGGTAATGGTGGTCATGATTCCAACAGCTTGAATAAACAATGCTTATTCTAATTCTTAGGCGTCCTGAGGTGAGAATGTAACCTGAAATAAACTGGGATATTGCAGTTCTGCAGCACTGAGCAAAAAACACAAGCGTGTTTTCCAGGATCTTTAGTAGGATGGTGAGAGTCAGACTTCCCTAGCTTTATTCTGCTGAATGGAGACAATGGAGCATTTTGAAGAGACTTTGGATGTACTTTTTTTACATTTTGCCCATAGGAAGCTTGAACTTGAGATTTAACACAGGAAAGCAGAGTTTATGCAACTTACTAATTATTTAATAGAGGGTTATAGCCTTTATTTTATTTAGCTTACCTACAAATAGAGAAAAAGCAGCTGACTGTGGTGCTGAAAATAATTATATCCTTGATGCTTTTAAAACCTGCTGCCTGTTCTAGCAGTTGACTGTTTTAAGCTAATTATTTCTCTTACGTGTGGCTTTCTAATTTAGTTCAAAAAGAGGTAAAAGCTATTGATAGCAGTAGTGTTACTTTTCTTGAGAGGTAAGCTGAAAAGCAAAGTACAGTGGTACCTTGCATAACAAATACATTGTATAACGAAAAATTCGCACAACAAAGTGTTCGTTGTGCAATGGTGATACCCCACATAACAAAAAAAAATTTTCCGTTATGCAGGGTTTTTTGGTAACCTGGGTATACCCACTTAATGGGAACCCCGGTTAATGAACTTTCTCCCCCCCCCCCCCCCCATTATGCAGGGCATCTCCCATAGGGAACTGCATAATGAAGAGCTCCATGGAACAGAGTTTTTTCATTATGCAGGGTTCTACTGTAACTGTAATACTGTGTTTCCCCAAAAATAAGACACTGTCTTATATTTATTTTTCCTCAAGAAGACACATTATGGTTTATTTTCAGGGGATGTCTTATTTTTATTACGCCACTGTCTTATTTACTGCTCTGCGCCGGGACGCTGCATAGCCACGCCTATCACTATGTCTTATTTTTGGGGTAAGGCTTATATTGCGCAACTGCTGAGAAATACTGCTACAGCTTATTTTATGGGTATGTCTTATTTTCGGGAAAACACGGTAGTAGTTTGTCTTGCATCTCAGGGTATGCTGCCTTTATTTGTGTCTTGACTGGCTGGATATAATGTATATAAACTGATGCCAGTTAGAGAAAGACAAGTTTGATTACAATTCAGATAGGCACACAAACAAAAGAAGCTCTTGAAAAGCAGAAAAGTTAAAATGATACCAAAGCTTTTCTTGACTGTTCTGTCAGATGGTAGTGTAGAACTCAAATGATTTGAAATACTGAACATTCTATCTAGTAGTTGTTTGGGGGAGCAATGCCAAAAAAATTCTTATCACATATTTGGTTTAGCGCAGTCAGATGAACATGAGTTCCCTAAATCCCATTCTCCCACTGTTTGTTGCACACTGGAACACACTGAAGAATATAACAGGGAAGGAAAGTTAGGATGAGAGAGTTATTAAAAAGAAAATCCATTGTCCAAGCTCTCTTCCCAATGTTTGCCTGCTTGTCTTCCTGAATGCAAGAAAGGCTGTTCAGCTTGCAAGCTTAGCACTTGAAATGGCAGGTGGTTGCTGGGGTGCTTGAAACAGTAAGTTGGGTGAAGAAATGCTAAAACTTACTGTTTAACATGGCTGAGATTTTTAGACGAGTAGGGTCAGGAAAAACTAGTGAGAACTGATGAAAGGAGAGAGGTGAAATGAATCTGGGAAAATTCTTTAAAGGCAGATATTTGTTTCATCTTAATAGATCATTGCCCTGGTCAGAATAATTGCTGGGTCTGTATTACAATTAATTCATTTTTATTATGCGATGGCAGACCCAATAACTGTATAAATATAAAAGAAATTGAAGAAGAAATGGTGTTGTGCAGCACAGTAGCAAGTATTGGAGAGTCAGTGTCATTATGAAGGGCAGTGGCTTTATGGCCCTTAAGATAACTAAATTGTTTGCATCTGGTAAGGATTCCAGAGACTATACTGGAAACTCCCAAGAACTTGACCACTGATACTATCCTAAAAGGTGCAATAACAGTGTTGGCAGCTTGCTGAATTTTTATTTCTTGAGCTTATGATTTCATTTTTCAATTACATGAGGTTGAAGTTTGTTAGCATTAGTTTTTTTAATGTTTTACTGAATATCCACATGAATAGGTAAAGGTAAAGGCCGCCCTTGTTAGAAAGCCAGTCATATCCGACTCTAGGGTTCAGTGCTCATCTCTGTTTGCAGCCAAAGAACCAGCGCTGTTTGCATTTTGCAGATGTTTCTGTGGATATGTGGCAGGCATGACTAAACACTGGAGAGCATGGAACGCTCTTCCCACCAAGGTGGTACCTATTTATCTACTTGCAATTTTTTGCTTTCAAACTGCTAGATTGGCAGGAGCTGGGACAGAGATGGGAGGTCATTCTGTCGTGCAATACTTGGGTCTCAAACTGCTGACCTACCAATCTTCCAGTTGTCAAGTTCAGCATCTTAACCACTAAGTAACCATTTGTAACAACAGGAACCTTCCTCTTGAGTAGGTCCCATTGTTCTTTTGAGTTGCAGCTCCCTGGCTGGACAACCCAGGGCTCAGATATGTGTAGAAAAGGTAGCATTAGGGCAAATAACCACTCCATCTTTCTTCAAGAAATATATTGAAAGCATAGTAAAATATAGGATACAGTCCATCAAAAGATCAGCAAGCATTTCAAAGCAGAAATAAGCAAGATATAGGTTCCAGGGAAAGCCCATGGCTCCCCTCCTTCCTCAAGGCTCACATTTTGCAGAATGAATGCTCAGCATTCTAGAGAATGCCTGTGTGTGTGTCTGCATCTCTGGGTTACACCTCTGGCCCTCCCCCTTAGGGATTCCAACCAATGATCTTACAGTAATGCAAGCCAATCACATATTCAGTTTCATTTCTTCAATTCCATGAGGCACATATTGTTTACATTCTTCTTCCTCCCCATATCTGGAATTGCCATTTTGAAAGTACTAAAACACATTTAGGTAGGTAAAAAGATAACAGAAAAGCACCATTTGAAATCTCCCTGGAGCCGGCAGGGAGGTCAGAGATGTTTTTTTTAACCATTTTGGGCTCTCTGGCCCCCCTGCCAGCTCCAGGGGGGTCGGGGGACCCGATCCAAACTGTTTCCAAAGTTCCCCCACCTCCCTGGAGGTTGCAGCAAGCCAAAACATCAGGATTCAAATCCCAACATTCTGGCTTGCTGCAGCCTTCAGGGAAACAGGGCTTTTTTTAACGTTGTGCGATCAATGCATCGCACAACGTTAAAAACCGGATAACGACAAGACTTGTGGAACCAAGTCTCATAGTTATCCAAAGTACTAGTGTAATTGTTTTGCCTGGCATCTGAAAGGTATCCCATTTCAGCATAACTAAGTGAGTCTCTCTGGGGAAGTACTCCTTTAAAATGCTATGTCATTGACAGGCTCCCACAATATTTCAGTGGGATCCCACTGCGGTGGCTCAGTAGTTAAGAAGTTCACCTTGATAGCTGGAAGGCTGGCAAGTCAGTAGTTTGAGACCTGGGTACTGCATGATGGATTGAGTGCCCATCTCTGCTCCAGCTCTTGGGGACATAAAAGGCGCCTCATTTGAGTGTTCCCTGAGCAGAGTTTCTTCCGCAAAAATCCTTTCAACCCAGAATAATTTCTGACATGAAATTATTATTATTAGTGGGATCACTCAGATTAGGATTTCAAATATTAAGCACTGAGAATGAAAGTTCTTCAACAGAAGCTTGCTTGAAAGTGGTTTGAGCAGACAAATTAGCCATTTCATGACATTGGAAAATTAAATGAAGCAAAGGTTTTTAAGCCTCTTAGGGCAGCACTGGTACACTGTATCTCTTTGGATTTTTTTAAAATTGAAAATCCTTCCAGAAGGAGAAAGGAGGGGGATATTTTATTTGTTTTCTTAGAGGAGGTGGGCTAAATAGGGTTGCTTGAAGCGCATATGTCTTGAGGATGCAAGCAGAAGAGTAGCGTGCCTTGGCAGGGCCCTGTATAAAAATTTGTTTGGGGGCCCTTAGGAAGGGTAAAGATTTGTTTTGCTTACCCATGTTGGGGGCCCCCGTGGCGACCCCCGTATAATTGATACGGCAGATACGGCGGTAGCTACGCCTCTGGATGCAAGGATCATGCCAAATGAAGGAAGCTCTGACCATTTCTTAAGGAACCCTATTAAGCCTGAACCAGCCCATTCCAGTTGAGCAATCTAGCCAAGCCCCCAGTCTCTGCCAACAGTCTGATAAAATTTTGCATAAGAATGATACATTTTGCAGACCTTTTTGAAAGGTTTAATTTTGAAGAGGTTTGTTATTTTTGGAAGTGGGGAATCTCCTGTTCAAGAAGGGGGAATACTTACTGGAGTGCCATTGCTTCGTTTAACTTTAGTTACTCCCTAAATTGCTTCAATTGGAGACCTATTGTTTGGTGTATTGTAACCATCAACAGATTGAGACTAGGTTTTCTAGCATATTTTGTTTGCTTCACCAATGAAATATATAAGGAAAGATTATTTGCTACTGATCCCCATCTTTATTCCCTCCTCCCAAAACTTTGAGCAAATTTTCAGAAGTCCAAAAGTTTGCCTGCCTAAGCTTTAATTTTTACCAGTTTTTAAAAGACAGCTACATGTTGAGATGATAAAATCATTAGTAACTCTGGTCAAATTTCATTTTAGTGAAGTCTTATAAAGATAGGATTTATTGGTCAGAATCCAGTAGTAAGTTGCAACTAAAATAGGTCCATTGAATCAGTGGAATTTATGGAAGAGCTGACTCACAAATCCCCTCTGATTCATTGGCCTACTCTGGTTGCGACTTACCATCGGATTTCAGCCATTATCTTGATACTATGCCTAATGATCATACCTAATGAGACAAAAGTCAGTTTTATATGATATAATTCTGCTTTATGAATAGTAAAAGATTCCCAGTTATAGGTGCCATATAAACTGCCATGCAGGTCAAGATAATTTGTGTGGGAAGCTGCAAAGTTGCAGTACTGGTTGAATTGTAATGGCCATTATTAATTGACTGCATTTGTTTAAAAATAAGTGGGTTCCCATTCATACAGTCTACAAGATCATTGCAGAAGCTATATAAGAAAAGAAAAAAGTTGAAGTTTAAAGAGATTTAAGTAAGGCACAGTACTGCTATGGTCTATTGGAAAAAAGAACCAATTTCATCTAAATGTTCCCAAGCTTCCTTGATAGTTCAGGAAATGCTTTTCCAGTGAGGAACCTTCAACCTACAGGTTTTCATGGGTAAATTATGTTATATTTTATTGAAGTAAAGCTCATTCTAAGAGTTTTCAATGAAGAATACTTTTAAAAATGATGACATAAAACTTTAAGATATAGATTAAAACCATGTACAGTAAAACTCTGGCTTACATATGTCTCGAGTTACATAAAATTCAGTTTACATAATGATTTTGTGCTAAAACCATGTCCTGATTTATGTAAATGTCCTAATTTACATAACACAATTTCCTATGGGTTTTCTTCGAGTTACATAAAAATTCATTTCCCTTTGGATTTGCTTTGATTTACGTAAAAAATTCATTTTCTTTCCTAAGGGTTTGTTTAGAGTTATGTAAAAAAATATTTTTTCCTATGGGTTTCCTTCGAGTTACATAAAAAAATAATTTTTCCTATGGGGTTCCTTCGAGTTACATAAAAAATATTTTTTTCTATGGGTTTCCTTTGAGTTATGTAAAAAACCAATTTAAGCAAAAGCCTACAGAATGCACTTTTTACATAAGTAGGGGTTTTACTGTATTATTTATTTATTTATTCATGCATAATGAAGTCTTATTTTTAAGATATAGAAGGCAAAGACAGACTAAAAGCTGTCTGTAATCAACAGTTGGAATGCTTCTTGTGCTTTCTTTCTGAATTACATCTATCAGTTTTGTGTACAAAATGTTTTTGGTGTCTGGAAGTAAATGTATCTTTGCCCTTGAAATTAATAAGGGATAATTTGTAATTGATGCATCAAAAAAGGAACATGCAGATTTGTGCATGGAAAGCTTGGAGTTCTTCATTAGATAGTATGTGCAAAATGGGCTTGGCCTGCACATGGATTTTTGGATGGTGATTGTCCAGTGTCTTTAGATACAAGAAGATAATCTAAACCAGACCATTCTTCTTGCAAGTCTTTCCACCTTTATGGGGGAATGACTGTTCAAATTTTGTTCATCGCTGAAGTCTTCATGGGTCAGCTAAGTACAATGAGCACCGATAGTTGAAACCTCTCTGAATAAATCCCTTTTAGTTCTTGGAAGTGGCTGTTTTAATCCTGGCACTTTGCCACACTAAAATGCCACAATCATTAGCCTCACTTTGAAATCTAGTGAGTGTAGTAGCTGGCAAAACCTTGTGAGCAGAGTGTTGGAATGGGTTGCTTTGAGAGAAAGTTACCCATTAGATTCAGAACTATCATTTAAGTTCTTGATACAGTTATGGCTCTTGCCTTGTTGTTCTTGTTCTTGTCCTCACTCAGGTACTTTGGCAATATCCACAAAGTTGGCTTCAACCTGTCTTTGACTTGCTGCCTTTCAGATTTCACTGTTACAGAGCAATGAAAACCCTGCATGGTGTAAACTAGTAACCTGTTACACTACAACTGTATTACTTTTATGTTTGTGCCGCTGACTCACAGCATGGTTGCTTTGGCTAATTCTGTGCATGAGGACAGCTGAGGGTTTTGTAAAGACAGCAATTGCTTGGGCCAGTAAGGCTAACTGTAGGCACGTTCTGACCCCAGGGTGAGATTATCACCTTCCTAATGCTGCTATCCCTTGCTGGTTCAAAGCTGGGTTTGTTTCACCAGCATGTTCTGCCTGTGATGATCTGCATTAATTCTTTTGTGTTTTCCTCCCTTCCCTTGTGTGTGTGTGTGTGTGTGTGTTCTCTTCTTCCTAGATAAATGGCTCATTTAAATTGGGAGCTGCTACTAAAATATTCTCTGGCTGGCAAATGCAGTGCCTAGCAGCTGCTATCAAGGACGAACCAAACATGAGTGGGGGAGGGGAACAGGTCGACATTCTGCCAGCCAACTACGTGGTGAAAGACCGCTGGAAAGTGGTGAGTATAGTCCTTTCTTTCCAATTCCCCATTTTTCTTTAACCTTGGCGCATGTCAAATTCTCCAGCTGCTCCCTCTCTCTTTTTAATCTAGGACAATTCCAATTATTTTAGTTTTGAGTGAAAGCATTGCTGAGCTGCTACTTCAAGGAGTGGTTAGATAACTGCTTCCAGTGACTTTTTAAATAAGGCATATCAAGCATAATTTGTATTAAACCACTATTGAATGTATTAAACCACTATTGATGCAGAATATCTTGGTAATGTAGGGCTAATAAGATAGGTCTTATGGATTGTTTAATACAGTAATACCCTGGATAACGTTATGACTTGGTTCCACAAGTCATGACATCCGATTTTTAGCATTGTCCGATGCATGCATCGAACAATGCTAAAAAAAAAAAAAGCCCTCACTTCAGGGACAAACCGCCTTAAAGGCAGGCAGGGAAAGAAAGAGACCCGATCAGGTCCCTGCCTTTAAAGCCACCCCCCACCCGCAGCGGTCTCTGCAACTGCAGTAGGGTTGTTGAAAGGCGCGCCTTTCCCCTGACCCTACTGCAGTCGCAGAGACTGCTTGTGTCTCTTTCCCTCCCTGTATTTAAACTGCAGGGAGGGGGAAAGAGAGAGACGTGATTGGGTCTCTAGAGAACCAATCACGTCTCTCTCTTTCCCCCTCCCTGTAGTTTAAATACAGGGAGGAAAAGAGTAAGATGCGATCGCATCTTACTCTTTTCCTCCCTGTATTTAAACTACAGGGAGAGAGAGACTGCTTGTGTCTCTTTCTTTCCCTTCTTGTATTTAAACTACAGGGAGGGGGAAAGAGAGAGACGTGATTGGTTCTCTAGATACCCAATCACGTCTCTCTCTTTCACCCTCCCTGTAGTTTAAATACAGGGAGGGAAAGAGACACAAGCAGTCTCTGCGACTGCAGTAGGATCGGGGGAAAGGCGCCTGCTTTTCCCCAACCCTACTGCAGTCGCAGAGACCGCTGAGGGTGGGGGGTGGATTGGGTAATTCTACCCAATCCAGCCCACACCCGCAGACCATTGCCTCGGATAACACTAAGAATCATTATCCAGAATTGTTATTCGATGCAAGTTTTTTCCAAAAAACTTGCATCGTTATCCGATTCTAGCGTTATCCAATGCAATAGTTATCCGGGGTATTACTGTATTAGAGTTCAAGTTATTTGTAGTCCTTTTTGGTTTTTGACAGATTTTAGAGTACTGTACCCTGATTTTAATTTATAAAGTTAAAAGCAGCAAGCTTAGATGTTCTGTGTAATGAGGGTACTAGCTTGCAAGCAGGAAAAAGAAGTGTCCTGAATTTTATAGAAGAAAATATTGATCTCTCTTGGTCATTATTTGGTAGTTCAGTTAGGCTGTATTCATTTATTCATAAAATATTTATCTGCTGAGAGCTTTCACAATATCACTTGCCATGTGAATATGTGGACCTTTTGTCACTCTGATTGACAGACATAAGGGGACAAGTACTTTGCTTTTATATTCAAGCTGCCTGTTTTCTTTGAAACAGGAAAAATAGTATTTATGCATTAGTAATGAACTTTTCCAAATTTAACTCTGCTGGAAATGCTAACATTCTGACAGATGAAGTACATGCTTACTTTACAGTTTCTCAACTGTAATGCTTCTGCCATGATTGTAGCTTGTGAACAATCATAGTTGAGAACATAACTATCTGATGAAGTGGACTTGATCCATGAAAGCTAACCACGTGGTGAGGTATCCTCAATATGCAGATGATACCCAGTTATATATCTCGGCCCGTGGGGACCCTAGTGATGCAGAGGAAGTCCTTTCCAGGTGCCTGGAGGCTGTCAGGGTCTGGATGGGGGACAACGGGTTACAACTGAATCCCGGCAAGACTGAGTGGCTGTGGGACGGTGGTCCTGCGTTATTTCGGGAGCCACCATCTTTTGTTCTGGATGGGGTGGTTTTGCTCCAAACAGACCCAGTGCGTAACTTGGGGGTCCTCCTGGACTCGCGACTACTGCTTGAAGAGCAGGTGGCAGTCGTGGCTAGGAGGGCTTTTGCACAACTTCGTGTGATTCGCCAGTTACACCTGCTCCTAGATTGGGACTCCTTGCTCATGATCACACAAGCTCTGGTCACTTCCAGACTTGATTTCTGTAATGCGCTCTACATGGGGCTGCCCTTGACAACCATTTGGAGGCTTCAACTGGTCCAGAATGCGGCTGCCCAGGTGGTGATGGGGAGTGTGCCTCACCACTGCTTCAGGAATTGCACTGGTTGCCATTATGTCTCCAGGTCCAATTCAAGGTGCTGGTTATTACCTTTAAAGCCCTACATGGTACTTTTTTAAATTAGTAAGATGTAGCATTTGGTGTGCTTTTTACATAGTGTTTGTGTTTTATTGTCATTTTTTTATTACTTGTAAACCGCCCTGAGTCACTTCGATGAGAAGGGTGGTGGAGAAATATGAATTAAATAAATAAATAACCTTAAAATTCAGCAGTTAGTCCTCAAGGTGTCACAGCATTTTTTGTCTTTTTGGTTTGATAACTCTAACAGACTAACATAGCTACCACTTCAAAAATTACAAATATGGTTTTCATACAGGGTCCGTTTTGAAGTGCCTGGCCTGGGGCCAGTGAGATCAACTTCTGTTGTGATAATCCATCGAGTGGCACTGTAAATTAAACATACTGTAATCAGAACTGGCTAATTTTTCTGTTAGTTTCCTCTTTCCCTCCTTCTGTCTCCTCTAACCAAATCCATTTTCATTGTTGTTAGTTAAAAATGAAATAAGTAGACATGTATTTTGTTTATCAGCATCAAAACCAACTGTAGACAGTTGTCATCTGCAACTCGTATCCAAGAATGCATTTTTTCCTGAAGCAGGAAGAATGCCATTGGCGTGAATTTGTTTAAGATGGATCCCTGGTTGCCATGAAATGATGCATGCACTATGATCATGGAGCCATCTCCTGCAGCACATGTGAAATGAGACATGCAGGATTTAACACCAGGACTGCAATGGACTGCCGCAGTCTTGATGATATGGACAAAGGTGCGCCTTCACAGCCAGTCCATCTGGCATGGCTTCTTCTGCCTCCATGACTGTTGGGAATCTGAGTTCCTCCTCCACTCATTTTGCTGTTCGGCCCAATATGATGGTTTCCAGTGGCATTTAATTTAATTTAAAATTTAATTTAATTTTCGCACTTATATGCTGCCCACTCAGGATAAAGTCACAGCCACTCAAGAAAAGTTCCCCTTACAAACAACAAAGTTCAGGAGTGGGGTGGTAAGTGAAACCTGTCCTTATCCGATGCATGTTAAAATCCTATGGGATGTATCGGATAACGTTTAAGCTCCATAGAGATACATTGTAACCGCACAGGCTTTAGCGGTTGTTATCCAATACATCCCACAGGACCTTAACGTTATTCGATCCAATTCTCCTCCCCAGATTACTTAACGTTATGCGATTTTAGCGTTATCTGAGGTAAACGTTATCCGAGGTATTACTGTATTTTAATTATTGAAACTCACTAGCAGCTGCTGTATTTTCCACCCCGATTTATACTTGGGTCAATCTATTTTCCTAGTTTTAGAGGTCCAAATTAGGTACTCTGACTTATATTCGGGATGACTTATAGTCGACTATATATGGTAATATAAACAAGTTCATTTTAGTAAGGTGAAGTACCATCTGTATAGAAGTTTAACAGTTTCCCTAACTCCAATATAGATATAAATGCTTTTTGAGACCAAGCTGATTTCTATTGTTTTTCAGTGATTATATGTTGTGTTTAAATTGAATAAAGACTAATTTGTCTGTGTTTAATAATTTGTATTGACATTAAACCTTTTTATGCTAAATTAAAATCACAAGTAACTGAAAAATCAAGTTGCTTATGTATTCACTGATTTAATATTAATAAACTGATCTATCTATCTATCTATCTATCTATCTACATACTGTAGTAGAACGAATAGCGATTTTAATCCATTCCACAGAGATGATCACTATGTGGTTTCCATAGAGCAATTTTTCCTACGGGAAAAACTGTACAACGATGGTTGGTGCTAAGTGGTTTTTCCCATTGGAAAATTGTTGTACGGATTTTCCCATAGGAACGATCGCTATGTGGAACGCCTTTGCCACCTCCAAGCCTCATCGCTATGCGATTTCATTGCTGTATGGGCCGATCGCTATACGGAGTTCTACTGTATATATAATTAAGAACATAATGAGGTTTGAACTATATCTTTAATTTGAACATCTGATAGAGGTGGTCCTCAAGGAAAATTCTTTTAGATCTAAATTGATTTAATTTAAGAAATGTTGACAGACAATATCTGTTGCATATTGATTTACGTGGCATGCTGTTTTTCTGATGTTTTTAAATAAATTGCTGTCTGATGTTGACTGATAATTGAGGAAATTTGCCTAAGAAGTACCATTATACAGTATTTTGATATATTAGATATGCCTAGCCAACCTATTAGCCTCTCTTGATACATTAAAGCTGTGGCAATAATAAGTGTTGTTATTGTTTTTTTGGAAGATAGGATTGTTAAAAAGTGATTACTATTGTTTTAATGATTCATTGGGTGTAGCTATTGGGAGTGATTGAAATAGAAGAAATAATTGAGGGAGGGTTGTCATGTTTATACTGTAAAACTATGAAGTAGTTAGTTTGTTGCAGGTCAGCAGTTTTGACTTTTTAGACCAGGTGTGGCCAAACTACAGCCTGCAGGTGGGCACCGGCCCTGTGGCACCATTTCATCTGGCCCATGCTGTCCTCACCACTACCAGAAGTGGAAGTAAAATGCACCTGCACATGCATATAAGGCACCCGCACATGTGTATAACACTGCCGTAGATGCACCTGCGGCTGTTGTAAATTCATTTACGACAGCCATGGGCACAATTTATCATGGCAGGAACCATGTGATGGACCTGCTCAATCACATGCCCGGCCTGTGGTGCAGAATCTTTGGCCACCCCTGTTTTAGACCATAGGGCAGGAGTTCTCAACCTTACCTCGCCACAGGCCAGACAACTCCCCCTCAGACGATACCGTTGGCCAGACATATGGTTTCCCCCTGCTCCAAATGCTGCCATAAACCGTGGTGGGTGCACAGGCGTAGATGCATTTACAGCTGTCATGAACACGTCCACTTACAAGGTCTTTGCTGTGGGCCTGATGGAATGGTGTTGGGGACCAGGGCTGGGCTACAGGCCATAGGTTGCGAACCCCTGAATAGGAAGTTATAGTTTTTCTTAGTTTCATTAAGAAACTTAGGGTATTTGAGGGAATGATTTTTCCTAAGCATTTCACTTTCTACAGGTTGTTTCTCGATCTCTACTGGTATGAAGTGCTTCTTTCTCTTGAGGCAAGTCCAATGTGTTTTTATAATATATGCTTAGATAATTTCCAAACAGCTTCTGGGATTTCCTGTTGTAGAAGTTGTAGCCATAAACCTGAACTTCATATCCCAACCCAATGTAACCAGATAAGTGACAAGACGTCTTGTGTTATGCTTTATCTTGTATTCTCAGGACCCATCTATTGCTTTGTACTTCATTAATGGACACATCGTACAGCCCCACAACAAAAATAACTGTTATTGTATGGAAGTAATTATGACATACACATACTAGCCTCATTTGTACTGATGCTGTGCAATATCTTGGCTTTAGCTTCAGTTCATCCAGATGAATGGAACTCGGTACATAGGATCTTTCCTTTTTTCTCCTTCTACCACCTACAACCTTCGCTGTTTTAAAAAGTGAGGGATCTTCTGGGGTGGAAAGTGATAGGCAGGGCTGCAGTGACAGAAGAGAATTTGGCAAATCCAATGAGGCTGTTTTGTAGAAACAGATGTCCTTGTGTGGTTACATAAAACATTTCTAGAGTCAAGCCATAATGTCTAGACAATCCAAAGAGTATATTTTGTTGTTATTGTTCAGTCACACAGTCGATTCCGACCATTTGCAACCCTATGGACCGTTGTCCTCCAGGCACCTCTGTCCTTCACCATCCTCCTCAGCCCGCCCAGCTCTGTGCCCACTGCATCCACAATACCATCTAGCCATCTCATTTTTGGCCGCCTCCTTCTTCTTTTGCCCTCCACCTTTCCCAGCATCAAGGCCTTCTCAAGTGAATCCTCTCTTCTCATTTGATGTCCAAAGTACTTCAACTTCATCTTTACTATTTGACCTATTTTTAAAAAAAAATTATTAAAATTTTTATAACAGAAAAATATTAAAAAAGGAAGCAACAAAATACAAAATGACGACATACCAAGAAAAGAAAGAAAAATAACAATTATAACAAAAAACCAAACTTTAAAAATTAATTCAAATTTTTTCAATACACCCTATCTCTTAACCATTCTACTTATATGTATAATGTATACTTTTATACTTTATTCCAATTATTCTCTTCATTATGGTATTACAACCTTTTATAACACAATACATATTACACCCAAGTGCACTCAAGTCCTTGAATCTGCCTGTTGTCCTTCTTACAACTCAATTCTGCCAAAAAAAAATTACATCTGGTGCAGGCTTGTCTCCTTTGTTTTCCCCCAATGTATACTGAAAAAAGGCCTCCAAATGTCCCAAAATCTATTTTGTTTTAATATCCCCCTTTTTATATTTAAATCCCATGTGAGTTTTTCATTAAGTACCATATCCCAAACATCTGTATACTATTTACCCAATTCTAAATACAAAGCACCTTTCCAATTTCTGGCAACCTGTTGTCTTGCCAATGTTAAAAAATAGCTAATAAGTCCTTTATATTTTCCTCTAAATTTAGATCCTCTAAATCTGTCAGTAAAACAATTTTATTATTCAACTTTAAATTAATATTTAAACATTTAGCTATTTCTTGTTCAATTTTGCAATCCCACCACATATGTTTATACGTCCCTATTTCCTGTTGACATCTCCAGCAAACAGTAAAACCTTGGATAATGCTAAAACTTTGTTCCACAAGTCTTGGTGTTATCCAATTTTTAGTGTTATCCAATCCATGTTAAAATCCTATGGGATGGATCGGATAATGTTAAAGCTCCATAGAGATACAGTAATACCTCGGATAACGTTTACCTTGGATAACGCTAAAATTGCATAACGTTAAGTAATCTGGGGAGGAGAATTGGATTGAATAACGTTAAGGTCCTATGGGATGGATCGGATAACAACCGCTAAAGCCTGTGCGGTTACAATATCTCTATGGAGCTTTAACGTTATTCGATCCATCCCATAGGATTTTAACATGGATCAGATAACACTAAAAATCGGATAACACCAAGACTTGTGGAACCAAGTCTTAGCGTTATCCAAGGTATTACTGTACATTGTAACTGCACAGGCTTTAGCGGTTGTTATCCGATCCATCCCATAGGACCTTAACGTTATTCGATCCAATTCTCCACCCCAGATTACTTAACGTTATGTGATTTCAGCATTATCCGAGGTATTACTGTATCTTTGAATTGCTACTATATTTGATTTAGTCGAACTGGCATCATATACCACCGCCACAAAATTTTATAATTATGTTCTTTAACTTTTGTGGACAGGCTTCGCATAAACTTGTTTTTCTACTTTTTCTTCCAATTTTCTTCAGAAATGCTTATATTTAAGTCTGTCTCCCATATTCTTTTGAGGGCATTCTGGGGTTCTTCAATACAATTTATCATTTTATATAACTTGCTTACTACTCCTTTTATCCCCATTAAGCCTCTTATAGTCCTGTATAGCATTTCTTCAAAATCTGTCCACTGTTTTACAGAACAAATTGTAGCTTCTCTTTATATTCCTTATTCCACCTGTCCAGCGATAGTACAGTATCTGCAGCCAGTTCAGTCTTAATTCCTTGTAGATTTCCATTCTAATTTTTTCCTCCTCGCTCACCCTCAACCAATCTTTTAATAAAACTATATCATATTTATGCAATATACTTTTTAATAGCTCTGAATTTTTAATCGGGAATGTTCTTAAATCTTGCAACTTTATTATTGGAGAGATATTTGGTGCCAGTTTACCTTTTAGTCTTACCCAAACACTTATCATTGCTTTTAGAACATTGTTTTTTTTTTTTTAATTTTAATTGTAAAGCAACATTTTCCAAAAAATCTCCGTTTGCACATGCATTACTATCCTTCATTTCTGTATCTTTCCATATAAGATCATTTATCATTAATAATTTTACCAGACTTTTAATTTGCAACGCCCTGTAATAAGTTTTAATATTATTGGGTAACCCCAAACCCTCCTCTTTCTGTGATATGTACCATAAACTTTTAGATATTCTTGCTCTTTTCCCTCCATTACAATAATTGTTCAGTAAATTTTGAAAAGCTCCTAATTCTTTATCTTTGCTTAATTGGAAGAATCTCAAATAAAAAATTAATCTTTGGTAATAAACTCATTTTTACAAATGGCAATCCTTCCAAACCAAGAGGTCCTCAACTTCTGATATTGAGCAATTTTCTTTTTAATTTCATCTTTCACTTTACCATAATTTAATTTTTTCAAATCCTCTATATTATCCACAATATTTACCCCCAAATATTTTATTACTTTTACACACACACACACACACACACACACACACACCTCAACCCACCCACCCACCCATCGACCCACAACACAAACCTGTAAATAAATAAATAAATAAATAAATAAAATAAAATAAAAATTACATTAAAATACACCCACTCACCCAAACAGGGGAGCAAGCTATAGGGAGCTTCAGGCTAGCAGCTTCTCTTCCTCCTCCCTACTTGAGAGGACAGCAAGGAGGCCGTGCATACGCGCCAAGCACTGTAGGCATGCATGCACACCAAGTGCTTGGTGCACATGCGCAGTGGAGGAACTAGTGAAAAGGTAAGCCCGAAGGTTGTTTTCCCCAAAAGCTGCTACTGGTTCTCCGGGCCACTGGGGAAAGTTACTATCAGTCCTGGCGAACTGGTGAGAAACTGTTACATCCCATCACTGCTATGGATGCTTTGGGTTACAATTTTTTTGCATTATGACAGAGGCTGTTGGAACTGACCTCTGTTGCAACACGGGGGTTTACTGTATCTCTCTTTTTGCTCATTCCATTGTACAGAAGTCTAGACTGGAAGAAATCTTGATCCCTTTTTTGCCAACAGGAAACAAACCAAGGATTTTCTCTATGACACTTCACAGGCAGGCCATTAGGTCAGTAATTCAGTCTACAGACCATATATCTGGAGGCCAGGCCTGTCTACAAATCTACATGCCTTCTACTCAGTGTAACACTGTACTTTAAAAGTATTTATTTATTTTATTTATTTAAGCAAATTTTTATGCCGTCCTCCTCAAAAAGACCTAGGGTGGCTAACACAACTCTCAACACCTAAAACACAATAAAAACATAATATACAATCAAGATTAAAAGATTAAAAAAATTAAAAAAGCTAACACAAGACAAACAGAGAGGGGGGGGGATCAAATGAGCCAACAGACTGGGGCAACTGTCTGGCTCATACCCCACACATGTTCTGCCAGCCAGATCTTGACCCCCTTCCTAAAGGGCAGCAGCTCTGTCTGAAGAAAAGTAGGACATGATTAACAATTTCAATGCCAAATGTTATCCTCACTCTAATCCTGTGCAATGGAGTATGTAACTAGGAATAGGCCCAAAGTCATCTAGTAGTTTCATAGTTAATAGAGCTTTGACCCCATGTTTTATTGGACCTAATCTAATGTTCTCATCACAGAACTACATTTACTCCCAATCTTAGATTTATGCCAGGCTTAAGCTCTTTCTGGTTTAGAGTAAAATTGAAATATGGTTACTAAGAGGTTGTACATAAAGCAATGTCTTGTATTACAGTGAGTGCTATAATGCTTTCTTAGGTTTACAGGAAGTATCCATAGACAGCCATATATTTTTCTCCAGCAGCTCAACATTCTTTCTTCTATGCTCACATCAAAAGGATGGGGGATAAATGTGAATAAATTATTAAATAAATAACCAGGGTTCAGAACAGCTATCTGTAACAATAGCATTTGGCAACAAGGATGAGCATAGATTGTCATAGTCTGAATTATCTCCTGTGTTGTCAGACGCTCTTCAGCAGAATGCTTATTCACCAGAATTCTTCAAGTATGCCCTCTGAACATAGACATGCTACTCTTATTGCAGTAGACCCTGGGAAGGTCACTTCATAGTACCTTTAATACTTGGATCTAGTAGTGTTCCAGTAATGAAGCAGATGGATTTTTTTTTAATTTAATATATCTATCAGGCTTTCTCCAAGATATTGCAAGCTGTCAGTACTTTGATAAATTGAGATGTTAGGTTTTCTCATTCAACATGGTGACAGTTCAATTTCCTATTACTTTCTAAACATTTAATGTTCAGAGTGCTGACAGTGGAGACTGAAATTAAAAACAAAACAAAATGGGGAATAGTATATTGCAATAAAGGAAACACATATTTTGCTATGGAATCTAAACAAGCAGTTTTTGCCATCTCAAATTATTCTTAATACTGCCTAAATGAAGAAAAATTACTGTATTATATAATATTAGCAACTTTGCATTGTTTTACTATTCTATGCTTGCTATTTGGGCATTTTTTTATTATGGTGCCACAAATTCAGATTTATGACAAGTTTACTCTTGATAACAGTTAATCTCAGATCTGAGATTGTACCAGCATGATACATTTGTCAAATATTCTCTGTTGCATTCATATGTGTATGTTTTAGATGTTTTGTGGGGAGAAATTTAGGTTCAGGCACATAATATATATTATGTAAAGTATTGCTAATTCTCCAGAACAAAAAGAAAAGATAATTAAGGCTAATCTTTAAGTTTTAATATGTGACACTTGTAAGAAAGAATGGTTATGTAAAGAACACAAAGCACTTGTCCCATTTCCTAGGAGTATCTATTGGTTACCATTGGCTTGGCAGTTGGAAAATATGTCATGCACTACTAGTTAGGAAGAAATCTTTTAAGGCAGGTAATATATTGTCAGGTAGTGACTCCAACAAAGTTTTCAAGATGCTGAGACATTCAAGGGGTGGTTACAGCAGAGCCACTCCCCAGTGAGCTTCTGTGGCCATGAGGAGCCCTTGTAATTATGGAAACATTACAGTTGTACCTCACTTAAAGAGCATAATGCGTTCCATGGGATTGCTCTTTAAGTGAGTCTGTTCTTTAAGCGAAACACCATTGTAAGTGACTAATTGTGACTTCTGGTGGGGGGAATTGCAAACCCTGATTTATTTGTTAAGCGATTTTTTGGTTAGTTTATTTGTTAAGTGAAGCGAACATTCAGAGAAAATTCTGCTGTTTAAGCGAGTTACTCTTTAAGCAAGGCACTCTTTATGTGAGGTTTGACTGTATATACCATGTTGCTGTCATGCATCTTATGTTGTCAGTTGTTACTGCTGCATTCCATTCTATCTTCATTGATTTATTTATGGGATGTGGGTATGGTAATATTCTCTAAAATACTTTGCATCCCAAATGTTTTTCAACATTCCATGTGTGATTTTGCTTAAATCCAAATTTAGAAAGCAATGTACCTTTAATCTATTTCTATAGTGGGTACACAATATATAGAAGGTGGTTCTTCTTCCAAATAGCAAGCATTTTGTGAAACTGCCAAAATGAAGCCATTTCGCAGTTCTCTTTGCCTGACCTAATGTGAGAAAGGCATAAGGTGGCCGTTGCCCAGGGTATGTCTGATTGTAGTTCAAAAATATCACAATCTTTGTTTATCCCTATAGAGGGTTAAACTGTGGTAATTAATATTTGTCTTCAGCATTTCTATTAATTTGCTTTTTTAAAGGTGACAAACCAGCTTTCAGATATAGGGTGTTACCTTAGGTAATTTCTACTCTTACTGTACTTAATTGTATTGCAGTTCTCTCACTTTGGCTTACAATACATTTGCCTTTTGTTATCCATATATGTACTTAACTAACCTGTATTATCCTGTTGTTTACAAAGTATAATGTCAGTGATAACTGATCCAATTATGCCAGAACAGGGGTTGCATTTCTGCTGCTCAGTGCAATGACTAATTATTAGAACTTTTCTTAAGAGAGCACATATATGGCCAAATGTACTCTGTTAACATTTTGCATCAATTTTTGGTTAAAAATCTTCAAAAGATCATACCATTTGACAGTACTTTTCAATATAATGTATATTTTGGGTAGTTAATTTGATCTAGTTCAGGGGTTCTTAACAATACAGCTGAGCAAGTTTATTTATTTATTTATTTATTTATTAGGCTGGACACATGGATTCCCCTTATGTAAACACTGTCATAAACCTTAGCGGGCATGTTTGCACATGCGCAGATGCATTTACAGCTATTGTAAACGTGTCCACTTCTGCCTCTGGGGTCATCCCGTGGTCCAGGGCTGGCCCATGAACTGTAGGTTGTGAATGCCTAGTCTAGTTTGTTCTAGATAGTGCAGGATAGTCTACTGCAGGGATGGCAAACCTTGGTACGCCAGGTGTTCTTGGACTTCAATTCCCAGAAGTCCAAGTCAGCATTCCTGCTGATCAGGGCTTCTGGGAATTGAAGTCCAAGAACATATGGAGTGCCAAAGTTTGCCATCACTGGTCTACTGGCTCATTCCACCACTTTGTGAGACACAGTGCAAGGTTTAAATGCAAATGATATGATTTTGTACCCTCTCGTATGTAATCCTGAATTTCAGATGGAAAGCCAAGAAAAACTTTGAAACTGAAAGATAATGCCTTGTTTGTTTATTTTTCATTCAGGGTGGCCTGAAAATCCTACATGTATTAGCTATGCATTTTATGTAGGCCTTAGAGACCCTGGTTCAGTTTTTCCTGTTCTGAAGTGTGTTGGGTAGTTGGTCTCTCTGCAATGGTTTTGGCACTCCCTCCTGTAGGGATTTTATTTTTTCCTTCTTTGTTATTTTTCATGGAAGAAGTCTGCATTATTTCCAGGGGAAGTCTTTCATTGGTTTATCTAGTAGATAGTTTCTTTCTCCTGATCTTCAGCTTCTATGAACTGCTGTATAATTGGCTAGATCTTTCATTTTTTTATTGGTACAGTAATACCTTGGATAACGTTTACCTCGAATAACGCTAAAATCGCATAACTTTAAGTAATCTGGGGAGGAGAATTAGATCGAATAACGTTAAGGTCCTATGGGATGGATCGGATAACAACCGCTAAAGCCTGTGCAGTTACAATGTATCTCTATGGAGCTTTAACGTTATCCGATCCATCTCATAGGATTTTAACATGCATCAGATAACACTAAAAATTGGATAGCACCAAGACTTGTGGAACCAAGTCTTTAGCGTTATCCGAGGTATTACTGTATGTGTATGTGTTTGGATTGTGTTGCTGTTTTATGTGTATCTTACATACTAATCAAACTAGATCATTAAGTTCATGTAATAAGATTTAAATACATGAATAAAAATGAGATTCAAAACAGATGAAGGGCAGCATACCTAACTTCAAAGATGTGGGAGAAATTTTATGCAGCCTTATGTAAAGGTAATTACCACTGAATTTTGTAAGATTTATGTTTCAAAAAATGGAATAGAATTGAGCAGTAAAACACACACTGACAATTTTCCTGATCAATAGGAACGAGGCATGAAGCTCATTGTGAAATGATAGACAGCACATAATTTGATTCCATGTTCTTGATAGCCAGATTGTTCATCTAGTGCTTACTTAGACTCTCTCAATGCTATGTAGCATATCGGGTGGCAGAGCATCCCCAATGGCTTCAATCTTGGACAAGTACTTTGGCATCCTCCTATGTTATTTTCAGGGTCTTTAAATCTGGTTTGGAATAGGAAAAGGAGTAAGACAAGGCTGCATTCTGTCACCCTGCTTATTCAACTTATACACAGAGCACATAATGCACAATGCAGGGATGGAGGAATCACAATTTGGGATCAAAATTGCTGGGTGAAACATCAACAACTTGAGATATGCTGATGATACCACCCTAATGCCATCTCACAAAACAAAACAAAATAAACAAAACAAAATAAAAAACACAGTAGCACTTTAAAGACTAACTGCTATATTTTTATTGTTAACTTTCGTGGATCAAGTTTACTTCATCAGACAAAGAATGAAATTTACAGACATGTTCTTTATATACCAAATTCAGGGGCTCGACGGGAGAAGGAGTGTGGTCAAGCAAGATGACAGACAAGTGAGCACAAGATTGCAGTTTCACTCAGCCATTAGCAACAATAGATTATTCAGATAAACTCTAAATGACTCTCTTTCAATCTCAAGGTTGCTGAGTAAACTTACTACGGTATCTGATCAATTTGTGACCTGCATGTCAGGGGGGGGGGGGGAAACACCTGTACCTGGTTTCTTTCTGTTTTACTAAAGAGAATTGGCAGGAAAGTTGTAATATAAAATCATATAGCAATCTGTGTATCAAATTTGATAATGTCCCAGAAACCCTTCACTAATATTTAGCCCCCCTGTGATGGGTATCTAACAGATGGATGTATTTGATTTCTGCTGTCTCCCTTTCAATCCTAGTTTTGTAATTTCTCTGTTCCAGAATTGCAACTTTCAGGTCTTGGATAGAGTGTCCAGTTAGATTGAAGTGGTTTGAGACAGGTTTCTCCGTGTTGCCATTCCGGATATCTGATTTGTGTCCATTAATCCTTTTGTGTAAAGATTGTCCTGTTTGTCCTACATAAAGCTCGGATGGACATTTCTGGCAAGAGATGGCATAAATCACATTGGCAGAAGCACAAGTAAAACTGCCTTTAATATTGTGTGCGGTGCCATTGGGTCCAGTAACACTAAATATTAGTGAAGGTTTTCTGGGACATTATCAAATTTGATACACAGATTGCTATCTTCATGCAACAATGTTATGTAATTTGCATGAGCCACACCTTTAAAGTACCTCCTCATTGGAAATATGGTCCAAATAGTGAATCTTGAAAATTTGGTGGAGGCATTTCTGTTGGAAGATGTCAAGTCTCTTGTTAATACTTGCTGATGCATTCCAAACCTCGCAGGCATAGATAATATATTAGGATCATGATGAAGCTGAACAAACAAAGTTTAATTTTCAGCAATAGAGATGGCAAGGACCAGATCTTATTCATTCTCTGGAAGACAGCTGTTGCTTTTCCAAGGCGGCATTTGACATCTACTTTTGCATCTCTATTTTGGGTGATCAAACTACCCAAAAAAGTAAACCTCCATATTATTATTTTTTAGATGATTCCCTATATCCTGGTTGTGGAGTTCACATGCATAACCTTCAATTTCTCCATGTTTATCCTAAGGCAATTTTCTTTGCTTCTCTATCCAAGCTGGTTGTCATCTGTTGTAGTTTCAGCTCATCTTCCTCAAGCAAAGCAATGTCATCGGCAAAATCTAGTTCACCAAGGCAATCTTGGTCAGACCAAAGAATGCCTCTTCCAGTGCTTGCTGCTTGTCACATAACATAGTCAATGGCCACAAGTAAGAGGAACGGAGATAAAACACAAACTTGCCTAACCCCAGTAGTAATCTTGAAGAAGTTCGTATGACTGTTCTCAGTCTTCACACAGCAGCTTGATTGTAGGTACAAGTCTTTTGAAATGGTAATGAAGATTGCTGGTAGTCCATATAAATGTAGGATCTGTCAGAGAGACTCTTGGTAGACACTATAGAATGCTTTCTTGAAGTCAACAAAATTAATGGTCAGAGGATGCCAAAACTCAAGAACTATGTTTCAGTGTGCATATTGATCTGGAAAGAGAAAATTAGGTAGGTTTTCTGGAAAAGCTTATGTAGGGTTCCATAGGGATCAGAATTACCTTCTCTGTGCAACCGCTGGGAGCAACCATCCTGAGCTTTGAGTGGGTCATCATTCTTGATTGACTTCCAAAATCAATAAAACTGAAACCAGCAAATGTACATAAAATTTAATAGGCTAAAATAGATCCATTCTGAAACATTTTGAAATAAGACATACGGTACATTTTAGTCACTCAGAGTAGAATGAATAACCAGAATTATCACAGGAGGAAGAGGTACTTTGAAAAGTCACTAATGGGTTGAAGAAGATTATTATTTCTACCAAGCTTTGATTAAACCCAACTGGGGTTGTTGTATTCACCCTTAAAATAATCGTTTCTAGTCTGGTTTTTATTAATCTCTGTTGTTTATATTTATTTATTTATTTTATTTAGATTTATTATCCCGCCCCAATCAGGCGAACCTGACTCTAGGCGGCTTACAGAAAATTCATAAATTAAAACCTTGAGGTTCAAAATTACTTAAAAGTCAATTAAAAAAGAATTAAACCATGAATTTACAAAAATCTAAAAGATTTTAAAAGGTTAAAAGGTTTAAAAAGATTTAAAAAGTTTAAAAGAGTGAGGCAGGGGTGGCTGTCCCATCAGATCAGCCACCCAACATGGGACCCCATGATTTCCACATTAGTCTCCAGTTTAAAAATGTGTGAGCTGATAATCAATTCATACATTCTTAAATATATAATAATTATTGCCGACATACATGTCTTCAACCATGAGCTTATATTGTTTAAGCGTCAATATGCTGTGGGTAGTTTAAATATTAATCATTTGTCTGTTATTGCCTTCCTAATTCAGAAGATTTTCAGTTCAGGAAACAAAACATTAACTAAAAATGCTTTAATAGAGTACTGCTTTGACTTCTAAAAGATCACACATTTATCTCCAAGACTGCAAAATGACACTACCACTGATTGTGTTTTCTGTTGTCCAAATGATGTATGCTGTGCCTTGTAATTATAACATTGTCTGCACCAGTTGCATTTGTGCTGTCAACTGTTCCCCTGTGGCTCCAATCTACAGATGACACAGCCAGAAGGGACATCTCTGCTTGAATTTCTTCCAGTCCTGCGAATCAGTGAAGCAGATAAATCTGTTAACAAGAGAGAATCTTTGACAGAAATCCTGCTACAGATTCTGCAGAATTATTCTGCACTCCAGATCCTTCTCCACCCTACTCATTGCTTTGCAAAAGCATTTTTGTTAGTGTTAGTGAATAGGTTTAATTATTAATAACTTCAATTCTTCTTGATTACTTTTTTTTGCCACCAGATTGCATGTGATTGACATAATTTGTTATGATCACCCCTGTTTCTAACACCTTTCTTTACTTCCTCTGATGAATCAGGTGAACTAGAGAAATATTTGAAGTGGTAGCCATGTTAGTCTGAGAGTAAATAAAACAGAACAGGGGGAAAAAAAGACAAAAATGTTGTGGCACCTTAAAGACTAACTCCTGTATTTAACTGTGAGCTTTCATGGACCATGTCCACTTCATCAGACATAACAGAAATGTATGTAAGCGTAGCATGCATGTTCAGTATTGGTCCAGAAAGTCACAGAGCCTCCAGGACTCAGTGAAGAGGACAGTGATATACTGAGATCAGCATGGATGCTCAGTATCAGTCATGAAGGCCACTGGATTTCTACTATGAGTAAATGAAAAATTTTAGACTGTTTGGGACATGTTGTATATTCATGTCACACTTGCTGATAAAAGCAAATTGTTGCTGGCTATGTCATAGAAAAAGGTAATTTTTCTTTAAAAATACTTCGCATTGACTTTGCTGAAGGCAGTTTTATTCTGGCTTTTATCATATATGGCAGATAAAGTTTTATGATTTTTTAAAATAAAATTCTTGTCAGAACAGTGGCAATATTCCACTCTGGCCAGTGCACAATATTTAAAATTTTACAAATTGAACAACAAACAATAACTCAACCAACACAATTTCTATTGGTGATCTCTGAGGCAAACAATAAGCTAAATTTAAGCTATATTACTAACTATCACTTTATTCTTCAAAGTAGAACCATGTGAGTTTTCATTTGCATTTTGGAAGGTGCTTGTTCAATTAGTTTGAAAATGAAGGTAGTCTTCCAAGGTTACATGATTTGATGTTTTGTGTGAAGATCTTTAGCCAAAGTAGTTGCATGAATTGATATTTGATATAATACCCAATAATTATATTGATTGTGTCTTGTTTAGTTGAAGAAAATTGGTGGCGGTGGCTTTGGGGAAATTTATGAGGCCATGGATCTTTTGACCCGTGAGAATGTAGCTCTGAAGGTTGAGTCAGCTCAGCAACCAAAGCAAGTCCTCAAGATGGAGGTGGCTGTCCTGAAAAAACTACAAGGTATGAGAAAATGTCATTTTGAAAAGCATATATTTTTGAGCATATGTTTGCTCTTTGTATATATTTTCAAGACTGTGCCACTGGAAATCAAGTTGAAGATAATTTCCAGTAATATACCATAGTTTGAAATAAGATGTTGGAGGAGGGTTTCGTGAACCACCAGAAAATAAACCCTTAACTGGAAGCAAAAATGACCAAACTGAGGCTGTTGTATACCAGGAACATCATGAAAAGCAAGATGCATTCGAAAAGATAATAATGCTGGGGAAAATTGAAGGTAACAGGAAAAGACAAAGACCAAATAAAAGATGGATTAATTTATTAAATGAAGATACAGCCTTGAGTTTGCAAGAACTTAGTAGGGCTATCGACAATAGAATTTCCTGGAGATTGTTATTTTGTAGAAGCACTATAAACCAGAAGTGGCTTGATGGCACATAGCATCATATGTTTGCCTTTAAACTTCTGCATTCAATTTTGTGTGAAAATACGATTAAGGATTACTATAATAGTCTGTGTTTCTTTCAAAAATATTTCAGCCTTACCATCATTTTTATTTGACTTTTTATATGAACTCTCTTGGTCTACTTTCATTATGCTACCAAATGATTCTCTGATGTATATTTTTATTTGAACATAATTTTCTCCTCCCTAGTTCTAGCCTCAGGGCTACAGTTCCCAGTTCTTGATTATTTACAAGAGTTTAAAAAGTATATTTTGTATCTCTCCTCACAAATACCTCCTTCTGTATCAGAAAAAAATACCAAATGTAGTTGTAATGGGAAATATGTTTTTAAAATACCTAATGTCTTCTGGTATGTAGAATTATATAAAATTTATGCAACCAAGATCTGTGATCTGTTCTCAGAGTTTTATTTCCTAATTGCTCCTATTATAGGAGCAGGCACCTGCAAAGGGTCTGGTTGCTTACCTGCATTATTTTATGACAACCTTTGATCAGTGGTGGGATGTCAAAATTTTTACTACCCCACCGTGATGTCATCAGTGTGGGTGGAGCTAACATCATGATGTCATGATGTTGTGGGTGGGGCCAAAGAAAAAAAATAAAAATACAAAATAATAATAAAATAAAAATAACCGCGTGCACACGCACGCGCGCACACACACACACACACACACACACACACACACCTCAACCCACCCACCCATAACACGGACCCGTACATAAATTAAATAAATAAATACATTAAAATACGCCCACCCAGTGGAGGAACCAGTGAAAAGGTAAGCCCCGAAGGTGGTTCCCCACAAAAGCTGCTACCGGTTCTCCGGGACACTGGGAAAAGTTACTACCGGTTCTGGCGAACTGGTGAGAACCTGTTACATCCCATCATTGCCTTTGATCCTCAAAAGCCATAGCAACCCCTTTGTTGAAAGCTGGAAGTGATCAAAGCATGACTTGATTTTTTATGGCTATTTTGGTCTTTTAAAAGGTAAATGGGGGAAATGGAGGCTTAAAATGGTGTGGCTTTGAGGCCATGCTTTTCATTTGGTGCCCCAAAATATTTTTTAGTGGTGGATAAATAGGGGCTACATGTGGTCTGTCAGTCACATATTTTCTACCCATGCCCTACAACCATAATATCAAATTTATACTAACTGATAATATAATCAAATTTGTCCTGGAAATATTAAGTATTTTTAGCTTGCTATCGAAAACTCAAATCTGTGGATAAAGAACATCATGCCACCAACATACAGAAGTATCTATACAGTATTTAAGTTATATAACACATAAAACTTTGAATTGAGGCAGTATGCCTACAAGAAGCTGGCAGGGGCTCCAAACATGCATGGAATAGTAAACAGGAGAGGAGACAATCCTGTTTTGTACCTTTATAAAAAATTTAAACAGGGAGATTGAATTTGTGGACATTTGTTATACAAGAGAGAGAATCTCAATGTTTGAAGAATTTCAAGAAAAATCCCCCCTCCCTCAAAAAAAAGCTAATAAAATACATTTTGAATCTTGTCCATTATTACTTTCTTAGCAAGTGAAATAACTGAAGCTGTATAAAAAATTTTATTGTTTAAAGCAGAAATGTGGAGCTTGGTGGCCAAATTTTTGCCCCAAGAGCTTGCTGTAGACTGCATCACCACCACTCCCGCCCCCATGGCTGTTTTCAGCCATTTAAGAGAGGCAGAACATGCTGAGTGGTTCTTTTTGTAGGGGTAAATATACCTTGGTGGATCCATCCAGGGTCCTCGGTATAAAAACTGCCACTTATTATGGCCTCCAAAAGCAGAACTAGGAACCTGTCTATATTTCCTTTAATAATGCCCTTCCACCTTCACGTTTCCAAGTCCTAATTTAAAGCAATCAGGTTTATTATAAGCCTGCCAATATACAGAAGAATGCTAGAAATCAAGAAGTCTGGATATTTGTTGTGCCTTTCTATTGAAAAGCTGATTACACCCAGAGTTTGCCACTTTTCATGGATTTAGTGAACACTTTGATCTCTTCTATATACAAAGGCTTAGCAAGAAGGTCTTTTGCTGTAAATCTGATTGCAGTAGTGACAAAATAGAAGAAACATTCAAATTCATAATTCATAGGATCGCTATACAGTATTCCTTGTACAATTTAGAATAATATTTTTGAAATTCTATATTTAAATCTATTGACATAATATGCAATCTATTATGTTCATCCTTTGTCAACTGAATACAGTCCTTTAATCAATAAAAATACTGTTGTAATCTATTTCTGAAAATCCAATTATCTGTTGTAGAACCTCTAGTACAAACATGCCATTGCAAATTCTGCTTTTAAAAAATTCAGTTACTTAGTACATGTTTGGTACAAATTATCCTAGAGCTACAGAGAATGGCAGACTACAAACTGAGTTAATAGTAACACTTTTTGCTTATTGTTTGTATATGGAACCCATATTTGTTGAAAGGAGCATGCTAGCCCTACCCACTTGTTCATCATTGCTTTTGGCACTTGAAAGTCTGAAAAGGAGGAGAAAATAAATATTCTGCCTCTGTTGGAAGGCTGCCCATCTGGATAATGATAGAATATGTAGCAAGGTGATGCTCAAGATAATACAGGATAGACTGCAACAGCATGTGGAGAGAATTACCAGAAGTGCAGGCGGGTTTCAGAAGAGGCAGGGGGACTAGAGACCACATCGCCAACATAAGATGGATCATGGAAAAAACAAAGGAATATCAGAAACAAGTCTACTTCTGTTTCATTGATTACACTAAGGCTTTTGACTGTGTCGACCACAACAAAATGTGTCAAGTAATTAAAGAGATGGGAATACCGGAACACCTTATAGGCCTCATGAGAAATCTGTACATGAATCAAGAAGCAACAGTTAGGACAGAAAATGGAATGACGGAGTGGTTTGGAATAGGAAAAGGAGTAAGACAAGGATGCATTTTGTCACCCTGCTTATTCAACTTATACACAGAACACATAATGCGCAATCCAGGGATGGAGGAATCACAGTTTGGGATCAAAATTGTTGGAAGAAACATCAACAATTTACGATATGCAGATGATACCACCCTAATGGCAGAAAGTGAGGAGGACCTAAAGAAGCTCCTGTTTAGGTTGAAAAAAGAAAGTGAAAAAGCTGGCTTGAGACTCTATTATTATTATTATTATTATTATTATTATTATTATTATTATTATTATTATTATTATTATTATTATTATTATTATTATTATTATCATTATTATTATTATTATTATTATTATTATTAGACTTTTATGCCGCCCCACTCGCCTATAGCGACTCTGGGTGGCTTACAGCAAAACAATGTTTCATTAAGTCCAAATATTACATCACAAAAATCACATATCAAAAGCACATCAAAACATTAAACATCAAGAACATTACAAGAAATACCCCACCCCATCACAAAACCAAGAATTCATAAACATTTCAAAAACACATCAAAACACTTTGGACAATTCACAAAAATCCCGAACTCTACCCCACTCACTAAGTCCACTAAGTCCATTCCCTGCTACTGCCCAAATCTCCTCCCGTCCCGCAGAGCTGAAGTCCGAGGTGGCAGTAACGGGTGCAGCCAGCGGTTTTTGAGCCCGGCATGGAGGCGGGGCCCGGCAGCCCCAGCAGGTGGAAGCAGTTCTTGCGCACAGGCCAAAGCTCTCCTCCCGTCACGCAGGGCTGATGTCCGAGGCGGCAGTAACAGGTGAGCCCGGCGGCTTTTGAGCCCGGCATGGAGGTGGGGCCCTGGAGCGCCAGCAGGTGGAAGCAGTTCTTGCGCTCCCGGCCAAAGCTCTCCTCCCATCCCGCAGGGCTGATGTCCGAGGCGGCGGTAACAGGTGAGGCCGGCGGCTTTTGAGCCCGGCATGGAGGCGGGGCCCGGCAGCGGCAGCAGGTGGAAGCAGTTCTTGCGCTCCCGGCCAAAGCTCTCCTCCCATCCCGCAGGGCTGGCAACAGGCCCTATCAGTCCATGGAAAATAGATGGGGAAGAAATAGAAGCAGTGACAGATTTTACTTTCTTAGGATCAAAGCTCACTGCAGATGGAGATTGCAGCCATGAAATAAAAAGGCGACTGATTCTTGGGAGGCAAGCGATGAGAAACCTGGGGAGCATAGTGAAAAGTAAACAAAAATTTGCAAACAAAAATTTGCATAGTCAAAGCAGTGGTATTCCCTGTGGCAATGTATGGTTGTGAGAGCTGGACCATTAGGAAAGCTGAGCCCAAAAGAATAGATGCCTTTGAGATGTGGTGTTGGAGAAGGGCTTTGAGAGTCCCCTGGACAGCGAGGAGAACAAATAGGTCAATCTTAGAAGAAATCAACCCTGATTGCTCATTAGAAGGTCAAATAATAAAGATGAAGCTAAAGTACTTTGGACATCAGATGAGAAGAGAGGAATAACTTGAGAAAGCCTTGATGCTTGGAAAGGTCGAGGGCAAAAGAGGAAGGGGCCGGTCCAAGATGAGATGGCTAGATGGTATTGTGGAGACAATGGGCACAGAGCTGAGCGAGTTGAGGGGGATGGTGGAGGCCAGGAGTGCCTGCCGGACAGTGGTCTATGGGGTCACAGAGGGTCGGAATCGACTGTGTGACTGAACAACAAATGTAGCATTAAAGACTTCAAGGATTGTCCAGACTTTGGGTCTGAAAAGTTCTAGAGTTATTCCTACAAGAGTAAGCAATGATTTTTTCCACCCTCATGTGCTCTTATGTACATCCCAGTCAACATTGTAAGACATAATTCTTTTTATTGTTCATTCTCTCCTCTCCGAGGTTGAACATCATAATGGCCTTATTGACTTTGAATGTGGTAACTTTAGAGTAGACACTGCTGTTGTGCTGCATTCTGCATGTTCTTCAGCCAGTGAGTGATTTTCTTTTCTGCACTTCTCCTGTTTCTTTTTCCTTGAATGATCGTCTGTAATAATCTATACTTTTCTCATTACATGACTGAAGTATTCTAGCTGTCTGCAGCTTATATAATTTATGATTTCTCAGTATCCATTCAGTTAGCTAAGTATTTGTTAATGGACCATCCTCTTGATCCAGGAAGTCCATAGCTTCTTGTGATAAATCACCTTTTACTCACGAGGTGAGATGCAGGGAGAAAATATTTACAGGGATGACAAAAATAATGAGCTCAGCTTCAGCATTCAGGAACGACGTATATGCAAGAGTTCACAGTCCTTAGAGAGTTTCAGCTCTCACTCTCTTTGCTTACCCAGTAAGCTTATTGCGGAGTCCTTGCTGGTTTCTTGCAGATCTTGAGATGTACAGCTGTTATGCTAATTCTTCCTCTGCAGCATGTCTTTGGAAAATCCTTGGTAGAAGCAAGCTCCAAGACAAAACACCAGTTATCCAAGCTGGTTTGTATCCACTGACACAAAAGTCACTACCACAAAGTGGCAAAGTTACAAAGTCACTGGCCCATAAAGTTACCTCGAAGATGAGTACTCCAGCACAATGACCACTTCATTAAGGCGAGGCAACTTGGCTTTGGGCATGCCCCTTCTTATGCACAATAGGCTCACTCATTAGCTGCTGACCCTGAGCAGCTGGTCGTTTTCTAGAATAGTCCTTAAAGAGACACACAACCATTTATCCATGATGCAATGTGTGCCACGCCCAGGCACTGTTACTAACAATTCTCAAAGCCATTTTTTTTTGTTGAATTTATTATTCATTGTAATCTAAGGCAATTGCTCTGGGCCATCTCTATTATGACTTTTATTGTATAGTTATCTACCTATTGTTCACCCCCACACCTAACTAATTTAAAAATGCTCCTGGTGTTTAAAGGCCTTTTGTGTTTTAAAAATATCATAATTGAGGAATGAAACAAATACCATGCTCCAGAAGTTTTTTAAAAATTCTGATGAGACAATGATGAAACTTTGGGCTGCATGATCAGAGGTAACAGCTGCATTGGCATATTGTGACATTTTCTATCAATGAAGAATAGACCAAAACAGAATCTCATGGGGAAAAGTTGTGGTTCATTTGAGAGAAACAGATATCCTGTTTCAAACAAATTCAACAACATTTTAAAGTATAATATGAAAAACGGATCACAAGTGCCAATTCCTCTTTAAAAGGATTTAGCTTTCCTTCATAATTGTTTGTTCTTAATATAACAGCTGGGTTACATGTCATGGAAATTAAGCACTGAGGAGTAAAAGCTATGAGATGATGGAGAGCCATGTTGCCAGGTTTGCTATAGGGAGGGCATTCCAATTGAACTACAGTAGATCAGTAGATTCGTATAGTCAAAGCATGGTATTCCCGGTGGCAATGTATGGTTGTGAAAGCTGGACCATTAGGAAAGCTGAGCGCAGAAGAATAGATGCCTTTGAGATGTGGTGTTGGAGGAGAGTTTTGAGAATGCCCTGGACAGCGAGGAGAACAAATAGGTCAATCTTAGAAGAAATCAACCCTGACTGCTCCCTTGAAGGTCAAATAGTAAAGATGAAGCTAAAGTACTTTGGACATCAAATGAGAAGTGAAGATTCACTTGAGAAAGCCTTAATGTTGGGAAAGGTGCAGGGCAAAAGAAAAAGGGGGCGGCCAAAAATGAGATGGTTAGATGGTATTGTAGAGACAATGGGAACAGAACTGAGCAAGTTGAGGAGGATGGTGAAGGACATAAGTGCCTGGCGGACAGTGGTCCATAGGGTCGCAAAGGGTCAGAATCGACTGTGTGACTGAACAACAACAACAAGATCAGGCCTGGCACTGGCAACTCTCTGCATTTCTGTGCTTCCTGGAGGAAAAGATAATTGTTTCCTTCTGTAGCCAACATAGAAATCAAAGGGCTGAGGATCACGTGTAATTGAATACAGGTCTGATAACACCTGGATAGAATACCTGGGAATCCCAATTAAAAAGTGGGTACATCATGCACTCCAAACCATGCCATTTTATATCTCCAGCCAAATATTTGAACATTGGTCTTTCTTCATTGTAGAACATTTGAGGACACACAGTGTTTAGAGGATATATTGGTCAAATGTTTGATTCTCACCATTATCTCTTTGTATTTGAAAATGTACAATACTGTACACTTAATGCAATCCTGTTGCTTTGAAATGAATGTTCACTAGTGTGCAGGCCAGCAGCATTTTGGGTGTTTATGTGCTTGGCCGTTCATGGGATGCAGAACCCAGACTTCCTCTTTTCTGTATTGCAGCTATGGGTTTTTGCTTTTATGTATGACTCATGTTTCATCTTTCTTTGTTTCTCTTGTTCTCTTCTGTTCTTTCATAACAACTTCAATATATTTTACTTAAATATTATGCTGGTGTGATAGTGCATGAGTTATGAACCTAGACTTTAGTAATTCAAGCTAACAGGAGAGTTTGCAATGGGATATCTTCTTGCTCTCAAACTCTCTTTAGATGTGTTTCATTGTATCATGCCACTTTAAACAGAACCTTAATTAAGGACAGAAATACTTTTGCTGCTACTTGGTTTTCATTTATTTGTTCAACACAGCTCAGTGAAGATGACAGGAGAACAGTGGTGGGATGTCAAAGTTTTTACTACCCCACTGTGACATCATCACAGTGTGGGCGGAGCTAACATCATGAAAAAAATTAAAATAAAATAATAGTAAAATAAAATAAAAATAAGCGCGTGCACACACATGCACACACACACCTCAACCTACGCACCCACAACACAAACCCGTAAATAAAATAAATAAATAAATATTATATTAAAATACACCCAAACACCCACTCCAAACATAAATCCACCCACCCACCCACCCCAAACACAACCCCCTCACCTGCTAGTATCGGTGCCTGGGCAGCACCATGTTGCAAGATGGATATGGTCATTGTACCAGTTCTCTAGGATAATGTGCCTTAATGTAAATGTAAAACAGCTGTACCTCCTTAAGGGTTCTCCAGTTGGAACAGCAATTGGAACAGCACAGGTATAGCTTATTCATGAGGTAACTCCAAGACTTTGCTTAAAAACCCCAAGCCAGACCACCAGGCCTTTTTAGGAACTGTGGTAGTACGTCAATATAGGTAAAGGTATTAAATACCCATTAAAATACACAGAGATACACCACATCCAAAGGTGAGTCACTTACCCTGGGGCGCAGGCTATAGGGAGCTTCAGGCTAGCAGCTTCTCTTTTTCCTCCCTGCTTGGGAGGAAAGCAAGGAGACTGTGCATATGCGCCAAGCACTGTAGGCATGCATGCACACCAAGTGCTTGGTGCACATGTGCAGTGGGGGAAACAGTGAAAAGGTAAGCTCCAAAGGTGGTTCTCTCAAATAGCTGCTACCGGTACCTGTTCTCCGGAACGCTGGGGAAAGTTGCTACCGGTTCTGGCGAACCTGTTACATCCCATCACTGCAGGAGAAACACCCTAAATATCTGGCATATTATAAACCTTTATTTAACCTTTCTTTTTCTCTGTACAAATTATTTCAGTCCTAGTAATAAGGTTGTATTTGTAGCTGATTTAGTGACTGCCAAAACAAATATCACAAAAGGACATTGCTTTAATATGCTAATGCATTGCCTAATGGTAATGGCATGCTCTGTCATCCTTAACATTTTTTTGTTATTTATGAGTTGCAGATTTCTATGGTACATCTATTCTCCTGTAATTTGTAATGACAGCTTTTAAAGTGATAAATAAGCATAAGGTTGGGGGGGAGGGGGGGAGTGGAACCTAACCATGCATCCTATTAGGACCAATATTTTTGTTGTTTTTGCTTAAATAGCTGGATATTAAGGAAGGATCTTTTAATTATGGATGTTGGGCATTTTTCCTTTCAAATGGGTTTAAAACATTGTGTTAATTAAGTGCTGGTTTTTAATATGGTAACTTACTTAACTGTGTTTTGTGAACATGACTTATTATATTCCTAACTATCTATTTAATTCATATTGTGAACCACCTTTCACTGGGAGAAAATTGAGGAATAAAGTAAAATAAATAAATAAGGTCTGATTAATTACATATAGTGCCATCTGTCTTATTATTTTCAGGAAAAGATCATGTTTGCAGATTTATTGGCTGTGGGAGAAATGAGAAGTTTAATTATGTTGTTATGCAGCTTCAGGTGAGTCCTTCTGCATTCAGTTTTTTTAGGGTTCCACAAGTGTGATTGTGAGGTCATATTTGGTAACTAGGTTATTTTCATGTATAAACACAATTGATGTTCTCTGTTGGGGAGAAACTTCTCACCACAGAGAAATCCTTTCAGAGAGCACATTATATAGAGCAGTGATGGTGAACTTTGGCACTCCAGGTGTTCTGGATCCCAGTAGAAGCTTACTGCAAGAGTGCCAGACGCTTGAAACGCCCAAGTTTCAAGCCCCCGTCACCCTTGGAGTAAGCACCTGCGTGCGCTGACTCCCAAGGGTGCTGGACACTTAAAACTCGGGCTTCTGGATCCCTTAGAGTCAGCGCCCACAGGCACTGATTCCAAGGGTGCCAGATGCTTGAAACTCGGGCGTCTGGCACCCTTGGAGTAAGCGCCTGCGTGTGCTGGCTCCAAAGTTGCTGGTCGCTCGAGCCTCAGGCGTCCAGAAACCTTGCTGTCAGCTCACTCAGGCGCTGACTGCAAGGTTTCTGGATGCCCAAGTTTCGAGCGTCCAGCACCCTTGGAGTCAGCGCCCGCAGCTGCTTATTCCAAGGGTGCCAGATGCTTGAGGCTCAGGCGTTCGGAAACCTTGGAGTCAGCGCCAGTAGGCACGGACTCCAAGGAGTCGCTGGGGTTGAGGGCAACTTCGGGGCCAACCCGTGTGGTTTGTGCCCCGAAGCCTCCCCCCTGCCCCATGGACCCCCGGTTTGCTTGGGGAGGGAGGTTGCTTTCCCTCCCCAAGCCAACCTGATCTCCCCCTGTTCACTTTCCTCTTTGGAAAGGGAACAGGGCTTTTTTGTAACGTTGTTTGATCAGTGCATTGGACATCGCTAAAAATTGGATAACGTCATGACTTGTGGAAGCAAGTCATAACGTTATCCAATGTATTAATACAGTAATACCTCATATAACATTAGTATCGAATAACACTAAAATCGCATAACATCGAGGAATCTGGGGGGAAGAATTGCATCAGATAACATTAAGATCCTATGGGATGCTTCAGATAACAACCGCGAAAGCCTGTGTGGTTACAATGTATCTCTATGGATCCCATAGAGGATCAGATAACACTAAAAATCATATAACACCAAGACTTGTGGAACCAGGTTTTAGTGTTATATGAGGTTTTACTGTATATACATAATTTTTATAAGCCCACAAAGCCACCAATCTTCATCTTCCATGTCTAGGCCAGACGTATAACTGCCGAACTGAAACCATCTTTTGGTGGGTTCATTCTGAAGTTCCAGTCACCTGACCTAGTGTGAAAAAGATTAGCCGACAACACAAGGTTGCCATTGCCAGGGTATCCCCGATTGTGGTTCAAAAATACCACAATCTTCCTAGCAGCTACTTCTGCAGCTAGGGTGATAAATTGCTCCTTCCTCATTAGCCTAGAATAGAAAGGTTCAAAAAGGTAAGCAGGACTAATCCTCAAGGCATTTTCTCCAGTCAAATCATATCCTTTTAAGGTATTGTATTTTTCAATACAGAAGTTGTTTGCAGATTTTTCAAGGTTTAATTGAAGGAAGCTAGTTGAAGGATTGTATCATTCTTTGTGAACTTGTTGTTGTTCAGTCACACAGTCAATTCCGACTCTCTGCGACCCCATGGACCACTGTCTGCCAGGCACTTCTGTCCTCCACCATCCTCCTCAGCTCGCTCAGCTTTGTGCCCATTGTGTCTACAATACCATCTAGTCATCTCATTTTTGGCCAACCCCTTCTTCTTTTGCCCTCCACCCTTCCCAGCATCAAGGCTTTCTCAAGCGAATCCTCTCTTCTCATTTGATGTCCAAAGTACTTTAGCTTCATCTTTACTATTTGACCTTCTAAGGAGCAGTCAGGGTTAATTTCTTCTAAGATTGACCTATTTGTTCTCCTCGCTGTCCAGGGGACTCTAAAAACTCTCCTCCAACACCACATCTCAAAGGCATCTATTCTTCTGCGCTCAGCTTTCCTAATGGTCCAGCTCTCACAACCATACATTGCCACCAGGAATACCATTGCTTTGACTAGACAAATTTTTGTTTGCAATGTGATGTCTTTACTTTTCACTATGCTCCCCAGGTTTCTCATTGCTTGCCTCCCAAGAATCAGTCGCCTTTTTATTTCATGGCTGCAATCTCCATCTGCAGTGAGCTTTGATCCTAAGAAAGTAAAATCTGTCACTGCTTCTATTTCTTTCCCATCTATTTTCCAGGGACTGATAGGGCCTGTTCCCATGATCTTGGTTTTCTTGATGTTGAGTCTCAAGCCAGCTTTTACACTTTCTTCTTTCAACCTAATCAGGAGCTTTTTAAATTCCTCTTCACTTTCTGCCATTAGGGTAGTATCATCTGCATATCTCAAGTTGATGATGTTTCTTCCAGCAATTTTGATCCCAAATTGTGATTCCTCCATCCCTGCATTGTGCATTATGTGCTCTGTGTATAAGTTGAATAAGCAGGGTGACAAAATGCATCCTTGTCTTACTCCTTTTCCTATTCCAAACCACTCTGTCATTCCGTATTCTGTCCTAACTGTTGCTTCTTGATTCATGTACAGGTTTCTCATGAGGCATATAAGGTGTTCTGGTATTCCCATCTCTTTGATTACTTGCCACATTTTGTTGTGGTCCACACAGTCAAAGGCCTTAGTTAGTGGCGTCGCGCAGTCTTCAGCCGCCTGGGGCGAAAAGCAAACTCGCCGCCGCCGCCCCGACTCGCCGCCGCCCCCCCTAGGACCCAGGCAGAAGGCGCCCCCTGCTGACTAGCGGTGCATGCGCGCTCGCCGCACACCTCCGCCACCCACCCCGACGAGCGCACCACGCGTACCGCACACCTCCGGCAACTCGCTCGCCCGGCTAGCCGTCAGGGGCTCTCCGCTGCCTGCCCCTGGCAGGCGCCCCGCGTGCACGCGCATACTGCCCACCTCCTCCCACCCAGCCAGCCGCCAGGGGCTCCGGCGCCACCCACCCCCTACGAGTGCCCCGTCTGACGGCAAGCTGGGCGGGTGGCTGGGCGGGCGGAGGCGAGCAGCGTGCGTGTGGATGCAGGGCGCCCGCCAGGGGCAGGCAGCGGGGAGTCCCCGACGGCCAGCCGGGCGGGCGGAGGCGTCCTATTTAGAGAGGCATCGCCGCCCGCAGGCACAAGTTTGTTCTCCTGCATTAAGTTTTCAACCCTCCCAGAGAGTAAACACGACAACAAAAGACAAACAAACGTTGTGGCACCTTAAAGAGGAACGGCTTTATTTAAATGCAAGCATATGTGGATCAAGTCCACTTCGTCAGAGAGAAGAGGGAGACTTCCTATCGCACGCGGGGCGCTCGCCAGGAAAAGGGCCGCCCTCTGCCTGGGAAGTCCTGCTTCCTAAGCCAAAGAGGGAGGCCAAAGCGGTGGGGAGGGGACATTTTGCCGCCCCCTGAAAGCCGCTGCCCGGGGCATCCGCTCCCCCCCCCCACGCTACGCCACTGGCCTTAGTGTAGTCAATGAAACAGAGGTAGACTTGTTTCTGATATTCCTTTGTTTTTTCCATGATCTAACGAATGTTGGCAATGTGGTCTCTCCCCCTGCCTCTTCTGAACCCTGCCTGCACTTCTGGTAATTATAAAATCTTTTGGGGAGCTTCTCTTGGTTCTACCACATTCCCAAGTTAGTTTGGTGAAATCATGAGAGAGAGCCTTCTCAGTGGTTGTTCTTGAGCTTTAGAATGTGTCACCTGGAGAAGTCAAATTGGCCCCTCCCTCTTGTCTTTCTGTCATCAGGCAAAGACCTTCCTTTTCAAGCAAGCTTTTAAGCAATAAGTGGAGGTGTTTGTTTATTTATTTATTTATTTATTTATTTATTTATTTATTTATTTATTCACATTTGCTATCCCGCTCCAATCGGGTAAACCCGACTCTGGGCGGCTTACAGCGTAGCTAAAAACACAGACCAAATCCAATAAAAAATAATAATGTTTAAAACCTCAAGAATTCATAAGAAAGAATTCATAAGAAAAGATTAAGACAGCGTAATGGATAAAACCCGGGGCAGGGGGGGTGGCTGTCCCTCAAATCAACCAACCTGTATGGGATCCCGTGTTACTGGGTCCCCACACATGCTCCGCCAGCCAGGTCTTTAAGCCTTTTCGAAAAGGTAAGAGCTCTCCCTGTAGGCGCAGTTCCGTTGGGAGAAGGTTCCAGAGGGCCGGGGCGAACACAGAGAAGGCCCTCCTCCTAGTGCTAGTGAGGCGAGCCCCCCTAGCTGATGGAATAACAAGAGAGCCCCTCCGGTCCGCCCTGGTGGGACGGACAGAGGTTCTTAGGGTGACGCGGTCTCTTAGGTATCCTGGCCCACTACCATATAGGGCTTTAAAGGTAATAACCAGCACCTTGAATTGCACCTGGAGACATACTGGCAACCAGTGCAGCTCCCGGAGCAGTGGTGCTGCACGAGCATATCGCCCGCGCCCCATCACTACCCGGGCCACCGCATTTTGGACCAGCTGTAGTCTCCGAATGGTAACCAGGGGCAGCCCCATGTAGAGCGCATTACAATAGTCAAGTCTGGAGGTGACCAGAGCATGTGTAACCATGAGCAAGGCATCCCGGTCTAGGAGTGGGCGTAACTGGCGTATTACATGAAGCTGTGCAAAAGCCCTCCTGGCCACGACTGCCACCTGCTCTTCGAACAGTAGTTGTGAGTCCAGGAGGACCCCCAGGTTCCGCACCGGGTCCGTTTGGGGCAGAACCAAGAGTGAGATATATGACTGATGTCTTTGTAGTTGCATCCTGAGGTGACTACACTGAGCACATATGAACTGACGTTACTAAAAAATGTTGTACCTGAACAAAAAATAGAATTTTTACATTGTTGTGGATCAAATTATGTTATTGTTTTGTATCTGGTGCTTAAAGGTCAGTATTATAAAACCAGTATGGAACTCTTTTAGGGCCGGAATCTTGCAGACCTCAGAAGAAGTCAGCCACGGGGAACCTTTACGCTGAGCACAACCCTCCGATTAGGGAAACAGATTTTAGAATCCATAGAAGCCATTCATTCAGTGGGATTCTTGCACCGAGACATCAAGCCTGTAAGTAGTTTCTGTTTATTCTTCTCCCTTCACCTATATAGATCTCTTTCCCTGGTTTTTTTTTAGTACTGTTCCTTAGGAATATTTGTGTCCCTTCTTTCAGTTGGATAGATACTTAGACAGGCAGCAATAATCAAATGCATATAAAGTTAAGTTGTTATAAATTGTAAATAATTGTGTTTGAGTCACATGCATGGACAGTTTATTAGTATTTCATCAGTGCAGGTCAAAAAGGCACCAACTTCCAGAGTTTCTGCAACAGTGTCCATGTGTTTTAACATACCATCTGTCTGTCTACCCCACATATGCACTCACACATCCTTGTACACAAAAAATTAAGAAGGAGGGTAGCAATTATTGTATAGAAAGAAACTGTTTTGAAAATTGTTTCATCTCCCAAGAGTGCCCTGTATATTGCACTATGAGTTTAGCTAGGCTTTTTGTGTGTGGTTCATGTATTTCTGAATAACAATGAATAAATAAAATTAAAACAAATTAAAATTAAAACATTCCATTGTGTTTATTGGTGCACTCTCCATAGTTACTATTCAGATCACTACTATTTGAGTACCTTGTGTCAAAGCAGTTAGTTACATGCTACAGATAGATAAATGCTTACAATAAGAATAAAATTCTGTCATTCCAGATGTTTTATACTACAACTCCCATTTTCCCTTATCATTGGCCATGCTTCCTGGACATCCTAGAAATTGAAATTCAAGACATCTGGAAAGCTGGCATTCCCCATCCCTGCTTTAAAAAGGCCACATGAGCTCTAGTATTGTCACAAGTGAAGGGTATTCAGCTTTTGTTAGAACACAAAACTGAGCTCTATTATATTTTTTCTTTTTAAAAAGAAAGTTATAACCTTGTGTGGACCATGGGAAAATAACATTCTTTGCCTATATCAATATATAGGCAGTAGCTGCTGAGTGTTAATGACATTTGTTGAGATATGGTTTTTTCAGTACTCACCAAAGCAGGTGACAAGCTAGCTAACAGACAGGCCGGGGAAAGAAACCATGTTGCTTAGATGGTAAGATTTACAGTTTTCATGGATGTCAGGCAACCAAGTGATCAACTCTTGGGATCTGCAATACAGTACTGTATGTTACTTTTAAAAGGCTAGAAAGGGGAGACAGGTCAAGATGTTTGAGAAATCAGGTTTTAGAAGCAGAATACAGAATTTGAACAAGGGGTAATTTTTCCTGTTACTGCCATTGTTAAATAATCAGAAAGTTTTTTTAAAAAACCTATTTGCTATCTGCTGCAAATCATCCAGAATTCTCACTAGTAGTTACTCTACCTTCAGACTTGGTGGTACCTTTGAAACTTTAAATTTAGTGTGCTGGATTTACAGTTGACACAGTGTTAGTGATTAAGACTTTGGAACCTGACAGCTAAGAACCTTGGTAAAAGACTATCAAACTTTCTGTAACAAATACCTATGGATGCACAATTGTGAATTGACTAAGGACGTGGGTAGCAGTCTATGCACATAAATCTTGGCTGAAATTCTCTTTGTTTTTTATGTATAGGCAGTGACTTATTACAGTCCTTTTAACCAGTTGCACAAGATGATATTTGCTAACAACATTTGAGGGACTGCAGTGGCTCAAATGGTTAAGATGCTGAACTTGACGACTGGAAGGTTGGCAGGTCAGCAGTTTGAGACCCGAGTATTGCATGACTGAGTGAGCTCCCATCTTTGTCCCAGCTCCTGCCAACCTAGCAATTTGAAAGCAAGAAATTGCAAGTAGATAAATAGGTACCACTTTGGTGGGAAGGTAAACAGCGTTGTGTGCACTTCGGTGTCTTGTCATGCCTGCCTCATGTCCACAGAAATGTCTGCAGTTGCAGACAGTGCTGGCTCTTTGGCTATAAACAGAGATGTGCACTAAACCCTAGAATCGGATACGACTGGCTTTCGAGCAAGGGTGACCTTTACCTTAACAACATTTGAAGCATTTATATTATATATGGAACAGAAATAAATAAACAGCAAAATAGTTAATAAGCAAAATATGTAAAATATTGATAGACTCCGAAGAAGAACAAAACTTAATAATAATAAGTTGGAAGATGGAATTAGGAGGTAACATTAAGAGGAGGAATTGGTTAAGATATGGAAACAAAGAATTATGATAAATATGTCTGTTAGAACTAAACAGAATTGATATAAAACAATATGGAAATAATATATGACTGATATGTTTAAGCCATTATGATACAAAATATTCAAAAGATTGTTGGACATGTATAAAAACTGTCAGAACATATCATCTTTTATGGTGGAAGACTGAAGAAAATATGGAAAATGGTGTTTGATTAATGAAATATTATCTATTAATTTGGAAATGTATCCTAAAATAGCACTATTAACTAATTTTTAGTTAAAATGGCAAAAGAAAGAAGTGATTACAATATTAGTCATAGCAGCAAGATTAATTATAGTTAAAATGGAAAATTGACTTTGATTTTGAACTTGATAACTGGTTTAAAGAAGAGGTATGGAAGATAGCTATTAGTGATAAATTAAAATGTGAAATAAAGGTAAGGGATTAGTGAAAGAAAATGACTTTAGAGAGATATGTAGAGAATTTTTGGACTATGTATTAGTGAAAGAGAATGGGACAAAGCCAGAATAAGATATACAGTAATACCCTGGATAACGATTGCATCGGATAATGCTAGAATCGGATAATGATGCAAGTTTTTTGGATTCTGGATAATGATTCTTAGCGTTATCCGAGGCAATGGTCTGCGGGTGTGGGGTGATTTGGGTAGAACTACCCAATCCACCCCCACCCACAGCGGTCTCTGAGACTGCAGTAGGGAAAAGCATCACGATCGCGTCTTACTCTTTTCCTCCCTGTATTTAAACAACAGGGAGAGAGAGACTGCTTGTCTCTCTTTCTTTCCCTCCCTGTATTTAAGCTACAGGGAGGAGGAAAGAGAGAGATGTGATTGGTTCTCTAGAGACCCAAGCACGTCTCTCTCTTTCCCCCTCCCTGTAGTTTAAATACAGGGAGGGAAAGAGACACAAGCAGTCTCTGCGACTGCAGTAGGGTCGGGGGAAAGGCGCGCCTTTCCCCGACCCTACTGCAGTCGCAGAGACCACTGCGGGTGGGGGTGGCTTTAAAGGCAGGGAGGAAAAGAGACCCGATTGGGTCTCTTTCTTTCCCTGCCTGCCTTTAAAGTGGTTTGTCCCTTAAGTCAGGGCTTTTTTTTTAAGCGTTCGATGCATGCATCGGACAATGCTAAAAATCGGATAACGTCATGACTTGTGGAACCAAGTCATAACGTTATCCGGGGTATTACTGTATTATCTTTTTGAAGGTGAAGAGCTGAAATATAGCAATGTAATGATATAGATAGAAAATAATCATTTGATACTGTTTGTAAGTCCTACAAGTGGTGGGAGCAGAGTGTCTTCCACAAAAATCATTTCAACCCAGAATAATTTCTAACACAAAATTATTATTATATTGTATCAGCCCACTGAATCAATAGCAGTTTGGTGAGTCAGTTGCTTTGTAAATTCCATTGATTCAAATGGGCCTAATCTAACTGCATCTTTTTTTAGCATAATAAAGTTGGAGTAGGCTCTTTTGAATCAATTAAACATATCGAGGAACTGTCTTGCTAAACCCACATTGATTCAGTGGGTCTATTTTAGTGCAATTTACAATGTTTAAAAGCAGAATTTTGTCCAGTGATGACTGCAACAAGCAGGGGCTTATGACTTTTATAGTTATACATGAAGAACTACTTATATGCTAAATTCTTATTTTTTTTGTCTAGTCCAACTTTGCCATGGGACGCCTGCCTTCAACTTACAGGAAATGTTATATGTTAGACTTTGGTCTAGCTCGTCAGTACACCAATACCAATGGTGAAGTCCGGCCTGTAAGTAACATCTTTTCTATTTCTTTTGCCTTTTAGATAAAGGGCATTAGTTTTGTTGTTTTTTGTTGTTATTTATGTTTACAGTAAGGTTGTTGCTGGTTGGTCACTTCTTGCCAGTAAAATCAGAATTTTTCTTTGTATAAATTTTGTGGTAGTTGATCAGAGCTAAAGGAAGATAGCAACACTTTGTTAATATTTTGAACATTGTTTCACTTATTTATCTTTGCTTGATTTTAGTATCAGTGGTTTTCTGCCTCACTTTAAAAAATGGTTCCCAAATCCAAATATGAAACTGAAAATTTAGTCTCCAGATAATGGGATGAATATTTTGTCATCTCTGTTTCCTTACAATTCTGCCTGCCAGAAATGCACAAGGTTATAGAGGTTCTTGTTGATAATTCTTTCTAAATGTTTGCAAATCTTTTACTATTTAGAGCAGGGTTTCCCAACCTTGGGCCTCTAGGTGTTCTTGGACTTCAATTACCAGAAGCCCAAACCGGCACACCTACTGATCAGGTACTAGGAATTGAAGCCCAAGAACATCTGGGGGACCACGGTTGGGAAACCCTAATCTAGAGAGTCTCTTATTTTGCCCCCAAGGTGATGGGTGTTTCATTATTTAAGCTTGCTATTAGAGAGAATGCTGGAAACTCTACCAATAGACAGAGCTGTTGTCTTTTTAAAAATATGGTGATATTGTTAATTGTAACACTGAAAGAAAGCAGCATTTAATTGTTTTGAATGTTTGATTTCTACATGTGGCTCAAGTTAGAACCATAAAAGTCCCTGTATTGTATGGCTAAGGCAGATAATGTGCGCAAGAAATACTGTATAAACTAACTCTTGAGTGATGCCTGTCAGGGATTCCTCTAGCGATATGTGTGTCTTGATAGCAGAGTAGCACTTTTAAGCTGTTACACAGCGAAAGTTTTAGGTGCAATGACACACACACATATGCCTTCAGTGAAAGGTGTGCTTTACTTAACAGTGAGGGGAAGACAGACATACACAGGTCTATATACAACAGTCTCTCTCTCTCTCGAAGCCCCACAGTTGGTACACAGCTTGGATTCCTCTGTTGGCTCCAATCCCAAGAGCATGCACAGAGTCCTGGTAATCTTCAGCAGTTCTTCCTTCTCAGTTGAAGGAACTCACATCAGCAGCACGACCTCCTTCAACAGTCTCTCTCTGTAGTCTCTCAGTAGCTCAGTCCTTCTCTTCAGTATGATAACCTCCTCAGTATGACAACCTCCTGCAAATGATAACTTCCTCCGAAAGATAACCTCCTCCATAGACCCTTCCCAAAGGGTCACAGTTATACCCTGGTGTTGCTGGGCAGATTCTCTAATCAGCCACAGCTGGGCTGTTAATGGGACACGTAGATGAGGCATGCACAGCCAGGCAATCAGTCCGTGGCTCTATTGTGAACACCTGTGTATAGAACACTTGCAGGGCCTTAAAGTTGTACTATTCCACTGGGCAGCAATCTTTGTACAATACCCCACGAAAGAAAAAAAATGTCCTAACAATGCCTACATATAATTTTTTTACTACCATGGACTCCAATTCTTCACCTGTATATGGTTAAGATAGTGACAGTGGCCACAGCCCACTTGAAAAATGATGCTATCACAGCATTATCAATGTAAATTTCTACAGCAGATCGCTATAAGTTAAGAATTCAAGGTAGGCGTTTATATTAAAGTCTGGGGCATGGCTGGCTGTCAGGTAACACAAACACCACGACCCAGGGCAACCATGTAACACGCCAAATAGTAACCATAGAGTCCAAGTCAAGCCAGAGATGCAGGATTTAGTACAGATGGTGAAAGCATAGTCCAAATGAGCCATTTTTCAGGAGGGACAACAATGTCACATTCACATATATAACATTGGCATCATGGAGTGGGTTGGGGGAGCGGGCTGTTAGCTCAGGAGGGTTTTCGCTGCCGCCCCCTGGGGCCCCCTGGCTATGGGGCTGTGTTGTATTTATAACTTGTGGCAATTTGAAGCTGAGATTTGCACTGATTGAGTTAAGCCAGCAGATACACCTAACAATTCTAGTCATTATTACACATTATTAAACAGTCTTAATGGCTTCTTAGGCATTACTTAGACCAGGAGTTCTCAACCTTTCTAAGCTGGCGGCCGGGGGCCAGGTCATGGACCCTCAGACAGCTTTGGGGACTGGATGGCCATTTTGCCCTTCCTCCATCACATGGCAGTTCCTGGTATGGTGGAGACAGTGGGCCCCCACATGAAATGGCACCACAGGCTGCATCTGGCCCATGGGCTGCAGGATGAGAATCCCTGACTTAGACGGTAGGAGGCAAGATGACAGTACAGTACTATCAACCTAGAGGCAAAGTCAGATCTGAGCTTGACACTGAAAGGCAGAATATTATGTATCCTTGATGAGGTAGCTGGGAAAACCAAACCAATATAGCTAAGGACAAAGTAGACAAGCAAGCAAGCTAGGAAGTGGAGGAAATACAGGCATTGCAATAATAGCCTGATTTTTTGACAGATAAAGGATTCAGGCCCAACACTGATTGTACTAAGCAGGATGAAACTATATTGTGTCATTTGATAGCAGTGGAGTATCTGGGTTTGATAGCAGGCCAATTGCTTCCATTATGGTGCCAGGGCGCAAATTACAACTTTGGCAGATAGGCTAAGAGGAATAAACTATTTTATGAAAACAACAGAGAACTTCATGAGCTTTTGAAAGCAAACACATTTATGATAGATTTTACCAGAAATGTGAAACCACATTTCACCAGAAATGTGAAACTGTGTATCATCAGAAACATGTTTTTAAGATGCTTGGAAACAGTTGGTTTGGCTAAAAAAAGGTGAGCACAGCTACCCCTCAAGAAATTGCATTGTGATTTGTTTCAGAACCTTGTCATCCACAACTCAACAATATTAATCTGAAGAAGTACAGTATAGTGAAATCTATAGTACAGTATTTATATTTCAGCTGTTTTAATAATATTGCATGCAATTCCAGTATACGTATATGAATAGCGTGCCTGGTTTTCTAAAGATGGAGATTTGTTCCACAGTTTGGTCTGTTTTAGGGACAGGTTAGTTCTCTCCTGTTTTTTGCAACCACTTGATATACAAGAAATCACTAACTAGCCTGTCACTTAATCATGCCTACCCACACTTTTTCAGTGCCTGTATAGCAATGTTTCAGTCTATTTTATATAGTTCTGAAGTTGCTTGTTGTTTATAAAAGTTAGAATTAAAAATGTTATACAGTAATACCTCAGTTAGTGTTTGCATCGCATAACGCTAAAACCGGATAACGTTGGGGAATTTGAGGCAAACTTAAGATAACGCTGTGCGATGCAAAAGTTTGCCTCAAATTTCCCAACGTTGATCTGTGCCCCAAAGCCCACAGAGCTGGAGACCAGCCCAGTGGGCTTTGGGGCACAGATCTCTGCTCAGAATGGCAGTTTGTTTGGGGGGGGAGGGCATGCAAGCCCAATCTCTCACCACCCAAACCGGTGCTCCCAGCATGCAAGCGCAGGTTTCTTGGGGAGGGGGAGAGATCGGGCAGCCTGTCCTCCCGCCAGACAAACCTGTGCTCACACGCTGGGAGCGCAGGTTTGTTTCAGAGGAGATCGGGCAGTCCGATTTCCCCCCAAACAAACCGGAGCTCCGAGCGTGTGAGAACAGGGTTTTTTTGGGGGGGGGGGAATTGGGCTGCCCACCTCCTCCCAGACAAACCTGCACTCACACGCTGGGAGCGCAAGTTTGTTTGGGGGGAGATTGAGCTGCCCACCTCCCCCCAGACAAACCTGCACTCACAGATGGGAGCGCAGGTTTGTTTTGGAGGAGATTGGGCAACCTGACCTCCTTCCAAACAAACCAGTGCTCCCAGCGTGTGAGCGCAGGTTTTTTTTTGGGGGGGGGGGAACTGGGCTGCCTACCTCCCCCCAGACAAACCTGCACTCACAAATGGGAGCGCAGGTTTGTTTCAGAGGAGATCGGGCAACCCAACCTCCTTTCAGACAAACCAGTGCTACTAGCGTGTGAGCGCAGGTTTGTTTGGTGGTGGTGGGGAATTGGGCTGCCCACCTCCCCCCAGACAAACCTGCACTCACAGATGGGAGCGCAGGTTTGTTTCAGAGGAGATGGGGCAACCCGACCTCCTTTCAAACAAACCATCGCTCCCAGCGTGTGAACGCACTTTTGTTGGGGGGGTGGGGGAATTGGGCTGCCCACCTTCCTCCAGACAAACCTGCACTTAGATGGGAGTGCAGGTTTGTTTTGGAGGAGATCAGGCAGTCCACCTCTCCCCAAACAAACTGGTGCTCCCAGCGTATGAGTGCAGGTTTGTTTCAGAGGAGATCGGGCAGTTCGACCTCCCCTCAGACAAACCTGCACTCACACGCTGGGAGTGCAGGTTTGTTTCGGAGGAGATTGGGCGGGCTTGTGCCCGCCCTGTCTTTCCCCAAACAAACCGGCACTTGGCTCAATTCCCCTGCCTCTTTGGAAGGGGCAGCAGGGATTCCAAAGAGGCAGGCGGATCAACCCCCTGTTCCCTTTCCTTGTTGGAAAGGGAACAGGGATTTTTTTTAAATGCATCGCACAACGTTAAAAACCGGATAACGTTATCACTTTTGGAGCCAAGTCATGTCATCCGAGGTACTAGTGTAGTTGTTTTCTGTTTTAAATAACCACTACATATGTTGTACTGTGCCCAGAACCCTTTGTTCAAGGCCCAAAAAATCAGAATTTGCCAAGTTAAGAATTAGCTCTGCAAACTATTTGGTAAAAATCCATATTTGGCTAAAATTCTGTGTCAGTGCTTTTTAAACTCCCCAGAAAAAGGCAAATAAAACTTGCATACAATTTTTAAACCTGCAGGAAGGAACTAAGGATAAAATCATTTTGCGTCCGGTTCACATACTTCACATTAAAAATCCCCGGCCTATAGGCTGCAGGTTGAGAATCTCTGATATAGACTGTCTGTCCCAGTTCCTTTACTCAGATGCTGATTCTCAGGTTGAACAATTATTTTGGGCCCACCCAATTTTATAAATAAACATAACCTCATCATATCTGGGTTCTGTTTAGTCCCTTGAAGCTCTGCTGAAAATGCTTCTATTTCTGGTTATTGTTTATGACATTACAAGGGATAAACAGCATCTTTATCCTGACAGCTACTCCTGTTTGCATGAATTGGTAATGTGCTACTGTACTTTGCATGCTGCTGTTTCTGCTGAGTCAGTGCTACACCATTGATTAGAACTCTGCCTCCTTGTGATTCATACTGCACTGCAGCAGTTTGCAATGCTTGACTGAGTATTATTGTATGGGTGTAAATGCAGGTTTTTCTCTGTAAAGCCAAAGCACAATGTTAAAAAAGAGAGTGCCTAATCAGAGCTAAAAGCTTCAGAAAGCAAAAAATCTCAAAGCAAAAATCCTAATTAAAATCTGTAATATATATACAGTATATATATTTTAGAAAAGATGTATTGTAGGACAGTCATTTGTACTGAAGTATCTTCCCATACACTGGACTCTCAAACAGATGTTAATAAACTGACCAAAATATTTGTTTGGTTTTAAGAAAAACCCTTACGAATGTTTAATCTTTTAGCAGATACTTTTATATTTAAAATCAATAGGTACAACTCAGCTACAGTCAACAGCATTTATTATCTTGAGACACGATTATTTTGGGGATAGAGGGGAAGCTGCTGTGTTATTTTGTTCTTAGATTACAACAGATAATCAGTTATATATGCATATAACAGAGAGTTGATCATGATCTGAAAGTAGAACCATGTCCTTTCAGATATTCTGGATGAAAACCGATGTAAATCTTATGAAGTATTTTCAGTTCCAACATGCTTTTTCATCTTCAGGGTCAAACTCTGGAGAAAACAGTTCTGCATAATAAGTTTTATGTATAAAGCAAGAGATCAAAAACTCAATCTGCAGGGGGCATAGTGATGATAGTGATGTCAATCTTATTATTAAATTCATTCCTGTTTTATTTCTTTCCATTTTGCATTTTATTGTCATGGTTTTCTTTGGATTTCTCTTTGTTTTACAGTTCTTTTGGCCTCCTTTTTTTGAGACTGTGTTTGATGCGTTGGCTTCCCATCTGCTGCTTGTAACATCTCAGCCATGAGTTGTGAGTGAGCCATCACAATGCTTCTTGGTTTTAAATTTTTTTATTTTATGCTTGTTTTATTTATAATTATCAGAATTCTCAGTTTTGGATTTGTTTTTTTCCCCATCCCTGCCCCACTTCATGGTACAATTTTTCCTTTCCAGAATAGG